>OY821775.1:16172500-26172500 GCA_963682175.1 Triglochin maritima
GTTGCAAAAGTCCAGAATCTCCTAAACCTGAGGAGTAATTCGACAATTAAAACCAAATGGGCTCAAACCAACAGCTCCGGGCGCACCCCACGTGTTTATTATGTTAACCAAAGCTGTGGTTAAAATTTGGAGACAATCGGAGAAAAATGATCCGCCAGTGGCAAATCCAGTTAGGAGTTTGGCTCTCAAATTTTGGCCGTGGGTCAGGTTGTCGGCTCAGAGCATTCCAAGACCTCCAGATCTGATTTACAGCTGTCCGATTATGCCCAGATCCATCCAAATCCTCTAATCTTCTATAAATATACTTGTAATGTCTCCTCCCCTTCTTCATCCTCATTTCCCCATTAAAGTAGGTTTTAGTTTCCTGTTTTAGTAGTGTAAATAAGTAGGTTGGAGAGGAGCAAACTTCGTATTTTTATTTCTTAATCTAGTTTAGTTGTTGTTTTTTATGTTGATGTTTTCCTTTGATGCAATTTCTTTTATGTTGTTGTTTTCTTAATCTTGTTTTCTTCATTTCCATTATGGGTTTATGTTAATTTTATGCTTTCTTTAGTTTAGAGATGAGTAGAAAGTAGTTCATCCCCATTAGGGATGGAGAAGAAAGTGTTGTGAATATGTGATGTATTAGTGTGTATGTTAATCATACCTTTGAACCTCACATGAGTTCCATAACCATCTAATGAGATTTTCACTCTTATCTTTGATATGCTGATGCTCTTGAGTGAAACTTAGCACATGCTTAGATTAGTGAGTCTATTTTATGGGAAATGATGAGGTGAGGATAAGGATGGAGTGAAAGAAGGAAACATGACATGTGGTAGCATGTGCTCTTGTTGGTCTCACCTTAATTAATGTCTTATGGGTTTTAATGATTGTGTAAATCTTATTTCATGTGGAGACGTAGTGGGTTTGGTCTTTATGCATGAGTTCATTTAGCTTCATTTCAATTATTGTCTTGTATATTTTAATGATAATATTTTATCTTATTTTATGTGGAAGCAAAGTTAAATTTGGTTTTATGGTTTTCATGTTCTACATGTTGCGACGAGCAAATGAACACACACACATATTTTCGTATTCACATTCTTTCTCTACCCCTTAAGGGATTTAATTTTATTGTTTGTTTTCCGATTTCTACGCATCGTTGAGTAATTCCGACTTCATCCTCACTTCTTTCCCCACTCGAGTATAGTGAATCCGACTGACACACGCTCCCTGTGGACCGACCCGTGTTTGACACCGCTTCAACATGGCCGTACATTGCGGTAATCTAACTGATTCAATCAGTGGTGACGAGGGTGAAGGTGTTTTAGGGATAAAATTAAAAATATATTAAAATTTTGACTTTCAAAAGAACATGTATAGTGATTGACAATACGTAACATTTGATTTTCCTACTCTGGTCATTTAATATTCTCCCAAAAGAAAATTCAACAATAAACTTCTCAACGTGCATAGGCCTATCAAACTCCAAAGCAGCATCAACCACCAATATTTCCCTAAAGTGAAATAATCATGGTTAGGCCCATATTATTCGTTATAAAGCCCGCAAACAAGCCCCGTAGGTCCAATAACATGATAAGTGCATAAATTTCTGGTCAAAATTTATAAAAAAAGGCGGGATATATAATATACTAGCATTCGACCCGAGCGGTGCACAATTGTAATAATAAAATAGAAAATAAATACAAATATTATTAAAGATAAAATTTCTATTTAATCTTGAATCTTTTTGTATTTCAGAAACCTTTTGTTTTCTATCTTCGTTATGCTTACGTAGAAGGTGTGCACGTGTGCCTTTGAACTTCAAATTACCTATGGTTACTCATCAATATTTGGTTAAATTATTACAAGTAACTTCTATGTCACACAATGAACATTATTAAATATGATTTGTAAGATAGGCATTTTTACGTTGCGAATATCTCTTGCAATCTTTTTACTTAAAGTTTTTTTTATTTACTTCGAATTAGACAACTCAATCAATATTACTTTAAAATGCCTATCTATACCAAGCAAAAATATATGGTATTTTAGTATGTAATTATTATCTAAGTTAATATTATCCAAAGGTAATAAGAGGAGTCTCTTGGATGGATGACTAAGATTAGTGAGAAGTTGGTAATATAATGGTTCTTGGTTCTTGTGCTGCAAACATATGAGGAAAAAGGACCAAGAAAAAAATTACTTTTGAAGGATACATATAAGAACATGGTTGGGTAAATGTAAGGGTGCACACGGGTCGGGTTGAACCCGAAAATCGACTCAAACCCGACTGGTCGGGTTGGAAAAATCTGAAAATCGAATTTTTCGGGTCGAGTTTAGATTGAGGGGTCAGGTTGACCCAACCCAACGTGAATCTGAATATTTTTAATAATAATTTAGACCTCCCTCAACCCCATCCCACTCCAAACCTTAACTTTCTGTCTTCTCTCCTCCAAATCCAAACTAGGGGTGGCAACGGGTCGGATCCGGTTCGGGTATTAGTATAACCGGAACCGGATCCGGATTTAAAATTGGGATCCAGAACCGAACCGGATCCGATTCGGTTCTCATCTTGGATATCCAGAACCGGATCCGTTTGATTGACAGGTACCCAGAACCGGATCCGGTGGAACCGGATCCGGTATGCAAAAAATGTTTTCCCCCCTATTTAAATAACATGAGCTTTGAGGTTGCATATTATGAGACTGACATGCAAATATGTCATTACCAGATATATAATGAAAGTTTATGCACTGGAAACTAAACTGAAGCATCACTTGCCACTTGCCAGTTACCACTCAGTACACAAATATAGATGTAAATAAATCTATCCTCATGCGAAATATCAATATCACCAACAAAAATTCAGCTTCCACTCTCCAACATTTGTATGAAATATGAATCATGATTTCAAAGATTCACTTCAGCACCACATTAGTCTTAAAGATTTCAAAGAGTCATTTCAAAGATTACTGTGATCAAGTTTGTCTAACCTCATCACCACATTAACTGAATAGTATACAATTTACAGGTACCTGCACATTGAAGTGGCACTTTTTCAACTTTTGTGATCACTAACTACATTTTGAAGACAACGACTAGCAGATTTTATCACAAAAAGAAAAGTTGTCCAATAACCCACCCGCAACACTGCTAATAACAGTAAAGCTGTCCAATAAACATACAAATGATTTCATCTCCACAGCAAGCCAGACTTTAAAACATATTCAATAAACAACCAAATTAACATCTTCAACGTCAAGTTTATAAACAACAAACATAAAGCAAAATCATAACATACACCGAGGACATAGCTCCTGCCTCCCGATTAGTCTCAACAAAACACAAACAAGCCGTGCCAATTGTATTCCGAGTGATGATCACCCCCATGTTGTCATGATCTTCAAACCTATAAATATTCAACAAAAAAGAATTTGAATAGTATACATCATACTATATTTTATACAAGAGAACATTAAGCAAATGAAACCTCAATTTGTTGACTATCTGCGAACACCTCTGGGATGTCAACATCCATATCATGGATGATTGTTGCATACTTAAGCTCATTTGACTCTGAAAACCCTGCTTCAATGTCAAAAACAAATAAGAAACAAATTAAAACAAATAATAAGAGAATAATAACATAAATCACATAACTATATGTAATATACCTTGCATTTCGGATGACAACCAACTTTGAGAACATGCTAACGCTTCAACTGTATCGGGATGTAACCTACTACGATGGGGACTAATCAATCTACCACCCATGCTGAATGCCGACTCAGAAGAAACGGTGGAAACAGGGAATGCATAAATATCCCTAGCAAGTTTTTGCAAAGTAGGATATTTTATACCATTGGATTTCCACCAAGTTAATATTTCAAAGTTCTTATCCCTCGGCAAAACATCCTCATCCAAGTAGTGGTCTAACTCTGATTTGACATATCCCCTCTTTCTTCTCTTTGAATTAACATACAAATCAAAATCACTTATTTCGGCCTCAGATTTTGTCATAGCAGAACTTCTATCTGCCTCCACTGCACTAGCTGACTTTGTTTGGTACTCATGAAGCAAAGCATAGCAAACCCTTCTAACTCGATCTACTTCTAACTCAGCATTTTCTTCTCCGTAAATCTTCTCAAAATAGAACTCCAACAAACATAGCTTATACCTTGGATCCAATACAGAACCAACTCCTAGAACTTCATTAGTTGTATCTCAGTATTTTTTAAACTTGACCAACATTTCAGAAGCCATTGATGATATCATTTGATCATGACAATAACACCATTCCATCAAAGCCAACCGAATCTCACAAATTTTGGGGAATCCTAAATTTGAAGTGACAAAGTTTGAACCTGAAAATAGCAATGTTGTGTCATAAAATATCTTCAGCGTCTCACCAATTTTTTGACAATTACTCCAATCATCTTCACTAGGCATGTCCTCTATTCGAAGAGCGAGTTTGTTTTCACGTTGTTGCAAACGGTGAAATACTTCCTTATTCTTAACTGCAACTTCTAACATTAAATAAGTTGAGTTCCATCTGGTTTTACAATCTAAAGACAACTTCTTCGATGAATGAATTCTTAATTGTCGTGCTGCTTCTTCAAATTTCTCTATCCTTTTTGCTGTTGCCGTCCAAAATTGTACAATATGTCTAACTTTCTTAATGGCCTCACTAATTACCAACAACCCATCTTGTACAATTAAGTTCAGAATATGAGCACAACAACGCATATGACAGAAGCTACCACCTAATATCAACTCCTCTGACCCAATTTTGGCAATAATTTCTCCAACAAGACCTTCATTCGTAGAACAATTATCCACAGTGAGACATGAAATCTTTCTATCAATGTTCCAATCCAAAAGACAAGTAATTAATTTCTCAGCAATAACTTCTCTAGTATGAGGTGCAGGAACATAACAAAACCTAACAACATCAATAATATCTCAAATTAAAACATATAATGTAAACCAAAACATGTAAAAATGTATTAATATAAAATGTACCAAAAAACATGAAAATATACCTTATGATTAGTTTCTGCAAGTTCCAAGTTTCATCGATATAATGGCCAGTGATGGCCATGTATCCCTTCCTTTGATGATCTGATGTTCACATGTCTGTTGTAACAGCAATTCTACTTGAATTGAAATCTATATTTTGCATCAGGTTTACCATTTTTTCCTTATACAACTTCATAATGTCCCTTTTAATAGTATTCCGAGTGGGTACTTTAAAGAGAGGTTGAAGGCCTTGTGAATATGTCCTAAAACCAACATGATCAACAATGGAAAGTGGGTACTCGTGCAATACTATCATATTAGCAAGATCAGTTCGTGATGTTACATGATCAAAATTGTAAGTTCCAAGTGTTGACGAACCATCTGAACTCTTTTTTGCCTTATCCAACAACATTTGTACTCCTTCTAGGACAACTCAACAAATGCTTACGTAGATTGCTTGTCCCATTTGCACTATCCGCATTCAAAATCTTTTTACAACTCCTACAAGTTGCTTTGTCTCTGCCCTCTATTTTTTTTATCAAATTCAAGCCAAACATTTGATGTTAACTTCTTAGTATGGACACTACTAGAATCTATTTGAGGCGGCTTAGCACATGGTGTAGGTGCAGTTTCAGTGCATTCAATGGATGGGTTTGTTGATTCCTCTACTAACGGTGTAGACAAAACACTACCAACCTCGTCCATAGGATCAATTAAATCATTGGTTGCCATATTAGCGGCAAAAACATGTAAAATTCCAAGGAATATCAAACAATAGAACTATGATCCATGATCACATAACAAAAAATTTCAGTTTTGACAAAATTTACCTGCCAGGAAGGAACAAACACAGTTGACGAATCCAAACCTCAAAAGTCCATGCTCTCTTCTGAACAGTGTTTCCAAATATTTAAATCTGCAATACAAGAACAACATGTTGTTTGTCAAATAGCATTTGACTTGTAGAGTTTGGAACTTCTCTATATCATTAAACAAAGTTAATGGTTATTTTAACTTCTGCATCTCCACAGTTGACGAATGCTTAACATAATGATATGACTAAAGAAAAAAAAGATTCTCTTTTGGAGATCTAAACATGTTCCACACAGGATCCTTTACAGCATTCAAACAGGCTTATATTTGGAACATCGTATACTTCGTTTTTTAGTGAAATACATGGACAAACAAACACAAGGTTTATGTGAACATTGCTAGACGACATATTTTGCTGGTTTTTTGAAGGGACAAAAAACACATGAATGAATGGAGAGATACCGAACCGGAGAGCAGCGGAGGGAGACGAAGTGGGAGAGGGAGTAAGGGCCGATAACGGCCTGGGAGAGGGGCAGCAGTGCAGCAGAAGAGGAGATGGCGCCGCAGTGCAGCACTTGGAGATGGCGCCGCAGAAGAGGGAAAAAACCTTAGGTGATTTTGCTTTCTGGACAATGGACGGGTATACCGTATACGGGTAGGGTTTTTTCTTTGCAAATTTAATCGGATCCGGTTCCGGATCCGGTTTCAGCGGTAAGAACCGGATCCGAACCGGATCCGGGTCGGTTCTGAAAATTAAAAACCATATCCTATCCATATACATTTTATCCCGGTTCGGTTCCAGTTCGGTACCACCGGATCTGGGTCGGTTTGGCCGGTTCTGGATACCAATTGCCACCCCTAATCCAAACCCATACCCGCCCTCATTCGATCCACCTCCTCCACCATCGACGACCACCACTTCGTCTCATGGTTCCACCAGGCCTGACCCTACATCCACGGCCACATTGGTAGCACCTTCGTCGTCGTCATCTCCAGTGAGATCATCGACTCCCGCCACCTCTCCACCATCCTCCAGGACATCTCCCTCCTCCATGGCTTCGGCATTCACTTCATTCTCGTCCCCGGGACGTATCTTTTCATCGATTGGATCCTTGAGAAGGAGGGACGCAAGGGGAGGTACTTGGGGTAGTATAGGATCACTGATGAGGCCGCGTTGGAGGCTTCTATGGTTGCATCAGGGATTGTCAAGAATAGGATCACGACAAGGCCCTCGGATGGGCCGCCGATGTTAAATTTGAGATGGCATACGAATAATTGGAGGTCGCATGCGTGTTGTCGGCGATAACTTTTTGAAAGCTAAGGTGAGGATTGAGGAGGTTTTGGTTTCACTTGGAGACTAAGTGGTGTTCGAGGTTTGTTGATTGTTTGTTGTTGGTATCTGGTTTGTTGATTGTTTGCTATTGGTATCTCGTCGAAACCCTATTTGTACTATTTTGTTGATGAAGACGAAGAATTGAAGAATGTGAAGCAAAAGGCCACGGTTTGCTTCAATTCGCTAGCCTTCGTCGACGTTTGAGATTGTCGATTTGATCTCTCTTTGGTGTGCTTGCTTGTTGATGACAATGGTGTCTACAAAATTATGTCCTGATTTGGAATGCTTAATTTTCCCTTCTCGTAGTCCAATCTTTTGTGTCGTTGTATGGGTTTTTGTTGTTGTAATTAATAACATGGGAAGTGATCTCCCCTATATCAAGGGGATTGATGGGAAAGCAAAAATAGTTATTGTTGATCAGATTTGGTGTTTGTATTTTGAGAATAATACACGTTGTGATGTAAATATAGTTTTCTACAATGCTTCACCAAGAAACTTACCATTACAATTTTTAGCATCCAGATGTATGTTTCGGTGATCGTAAATCACAAGTCTTTAAATTCGGGTCCAACCCGAACCGACCCAACCCAACCAGAAAATTTTCGGGCACGTTGGGTTGAACCCGAATTTTTCGGGTTGGGTCGGGTTTTGACCCAAACCCGACCCATGTGCACCCTTAGGTAAATGGGTCAACATAGGCTATTGTATATACTATTTAGATTTGTGATATATTAAGAAATGTATATGATTTTATCGGAAATTATGTTAAAGTTTAGGTCACCCGTTTGTGTTATTGATTGAAAAAAATTATATTACAATGCTTATAAAGAGTGAAGAGTCTCAACCAAAATCCATTGTAACCCTAGAATGAGAAAACCTACGGATGCACACGAGTCGGGTTGAACCTGAAAATTGACCCGAACCGGACTGGTCGAGTCGGGTTGGGTTGGGTTGTGTAGGGGTCAGGTCGGCCTGGTAAATCTGAAAACTGAATGTCTCGGGTCGAGTGACCTGACCCAACCCTAAGTTTTTTTCAATAAATTAGACCCAGAATAATTTTGCTCAAGTGTATTACCTTTTACCTATGAGTGTTTGATGTTTGTGTATTGACATTCGATTTTTGTAATGTTAGAACTTAGAAAACATGCATCTATTTTCCTATTTCAAGTCATCTGAATTGGTTAATTAATGTTTTCAATAGGTTAATTTATTGGACAGGAAATTTGAGCTTGTAATTGCAATAAATTCAGGTCCAACCCGATCTGACCCAACCCAACTTGAAAATTTCGGGTTGGGTTTGGTTGAACCCGAATCGATTCAGGTTCAGGTTTTCCCAAACCCGATATTTTTGGGTTTGATCAGGTTCTGGCCGAAACCCGACTCGTGTGCACCCTAGCGAAACCCATAAACTGCCAACCAAGCCCATAAGAAGAGTAAAAACCCATAAACAATGAATACAAAAGTTGCATCGAAAAGCTTTATGATATATTACAGTTGAGCGAAATGAAGACACTTGATGGACAAAATCCACCTCCAATTGGTTTTTATTCTTTTCACCCAATGCTCATCCTAAAGAAAACCATCTTGAATATGCTTTTGACCAACCTTGGGCTGCTTTGGACTCAAATGTCATTCCACCTTGTGAATTAAATGTGTTGTTTGCTTACAATTGATGCAGTAGTGTCATATCAGTACAAATCCTGATGAACTAGTGGACAAGGGCATGATCTAGTCCTCGTGGAAGGGGAGGGAGTCGTCCTAATCAATAAGCATTAGAGTAGTTTACTCCCCTCATGTTCTGACTGGCCCAATGGGAGAATGCCAATGTATCGGTAGGCGAGCGCCTAGGCGGTCGCCCCTCGCGGTGGTCGTCTGGGCGACCACCGCTTTTCGCCCAGTAGAGCTGGGCGAAATAGGCGAGAGCCGTTGGAGGCTCTCCAACGGCTCTCAGCTTTTTTATTTATTTATTTATTTTCAAAAATTACAAGTTTGCCACTACCCCAAATCCTATATAAACCCCTCCAAACCTCTTCATTTTTCACACATCTCTCATTCTCTTCTTCTTCGTAATTCTATTCTCATCATCAAGTTTCCTAATCACCAAGTTTTTGCGATTAAGTCTCCGGTCTGGTGCTTAGTTTTGAAGTTGGAAAGTGAAGTCTCTGATCCGGTTCTTCATTCTTCAACCGCCAAAATCAAGTGCATTCTTTCTAACTTCTCTTTAGAATTAAATTAATTAGTATTTTATTTTCATATTAGTATAAATTTTTATATTAGTCTAGTTTTAAGATATGGCTTACGTACCCAGCACTAGTCTCCCTATGCATCACGAGAGTTACGATGACCTAAGACCTACCCGTACAAATGACCCCGGTTGGAATACTGCCCATTACATTAGTGCTAATGATAAAAACTAGGCCTGGCAATTTCTGACACGACACGGTAACACAACACGAACACGACACGATATGGTGACACGATTTTTACACGACATGACACGAAATTTTTTGTGTGGTTGAAATGCTTTATTATGATGATTTATGAAGAAATAAACATAAAATAATTAGTACACGATTTGACACGAACACGACACGATTACATGATATTTTAGTTTTTTACACGAAACTGACACGAATAACATCTTTTGTTAGGTAATTAACTATTTTTTTACTTGATAATGGTCAATTAATATGTTAATTATATAGAAAAATATTAATATAACATGTCACTTAACTATTTTCAATCTAAACATGATGTAATTTCTTCAAATTGTGCTTAACACGATAACACGAAATCCTGACACGATTACGAAACTGTCTGACACGAAAGTACACGAACACGACACGATTGCCAGGTCTAATAAAAACTGCATTGTCTGTGAGTTATGTGGTAAGGAAACTAGAGGTGGTATAGCCCGTCACAAACAACATCTTGCACACACACCCGGTAGCAATGCTAGACCTTGTGATAAAGTTCCTGGCTCTATTAAACAAGACATAACTGCATACATGATTAGAAACAATAGGACATTACAAAACGAAAAATGTTTGTCTTGATGATTATGTAGACCGAGAAAACATAGAATTTGATCTGGAAACCAGGTCGGGTTCCGGTTCTGCTCGGACCCCAACCTCCTATTCTCGCCCCATTCCTGGTCGAAAGAGACAAAAACAACGTTTGTGGGCACCATTTTGCGGACGTGGGAAGGACGTGGTTTCCGGCCCCCCAACAAACAACCATCGAAAGAACCTTTAGAAAAGAAGATAGGAAAACAATTAATCAAAAATGGTCTAGGCTTTTCTATAGATGTGGTATATCATTCAACACTGTAAGGACACCTGAGTGGAAGGAAGCAATATCAGCTACTTGTACTTACGGACCCGGACTTAAACCCATGACATATCATGAAGTTAGTGACTCGTGCCTTAAACAGGAAATTGACTACACTAGAGGTATACTAGAGTCGTACAGACAAGATTGGGCAACATACGGGTGCACGTTGATGACAGATGGCTGGACTGATAGGCCTGGTAGGAATATAATCAATTTTCTAGTAAATTGTCCGACAGGTACCATGTTCATGAGGTCTGTAGATGCTTCCGGTCACTCTCACACCGTAGACTACCTGTACAAGCTGATGGACAAGGTAGTTGGCGAGATTGGCGAAGAACACGTTTTTTAGGTGGTCATGGACAACGCCGCCGCGTACGTACTTGCCGGTAGGATGTTGCAGTAAAAAAGAAGGAGATTGTTTTGGACTCCCTGTGCAGCACAATGTATCGATCTCATCTTGGAGGATATTGGCAAGCTGTTTTTGAAGACTATTGGTTTAGCTCGTAAGATCATCAAACATTTCAACAGCTCTGCCATGTTGTTGAAGAGGATGCGAATTGCCATTGAAGGGAACCTGCTACGCCCTGCTGTCACGAGATTTGCCACCGCCTTTCTGAGTTTGCAAAGGTTGTTTCTGAAGAAAGACAAACTCCGAGCCTTTGTTGTTTCCCCGGAGTACAACGATCCTAATACAAGTTGGATAAAAAACAAGAAAAAGAAGGAGATCTCTACTGAAGTTGCCGAGACCATTCTACAAAGTGGTTTCTGGACCAACGTCGTGAAGGCACTGAAGGCCTCACAACCTATGGTCCAGGTTCTTAGACTTGTTGACGGCGATGAGAAACCACCGATGGGATATCTGTGTGACACAATGGAGAAAGCCAAAGAACAAATCATGAGGAACTTTGACGGAAACCCGAGGTTGTACAAGCAAGTCATCGACACCAGGTGGGGTCCAGGGAAGATGATGTCCTCACCGCTACACTCACCTGGTTTCTTACTCAACTCTGCTACCTTCTTCTCCGTCCCGCCTCAGGATCAAAATGTAGCTTTCAATGAGCATATGCCTGGATTCATGGATGTCGTAGAGCGGCTCGTTCCCACTCCTGCAGAACAAGACAAGATTTGCGGTCTACTTGATCGTTACAAGAACTCCCTCGGAATATTCTCGAGGGATATGGTCGTCAGACAAAGGTCGAAAAGAAGACCTATAGATTGGTGGCAATCGTATGGCGCAGACATGGGAGAGACCGCATTACAGAGGTTGGCCCTGAGGGTGTTGGGATTAACATGCTCGGCATCAGGTTGTGAGCGGAATTGGAGTGTCTTCGAGAAGTTGCACTCAACGAGAAGGAACAGGTTGGCTGTGAAGAAGATGAATGACTTGGTGTATGTGAACTACAACCAAAAGTTAAGGCAAAGGTTTCAGGAAAGGAATACAAGAAGCCTGGATTTTATGACCCCATCAGTGTGGACTACGATCTCTTCGACGAGAATCCATGGTTGGTAGAAACTGAAGATCCGGTCAATATGTCCAATCCGACGATGAAGAAACTGATCTTCAGTTTCTTCCAACCATGTCAATATGTCCAATCCGACGATGAAGAATCCATGGTTGGTAGAAACTGAAGAACTCGCTGGAGAGGAGCTTACATGGGCCGATGCCGAGGAAGCAGCTTTGGGACATTCTTCTTCACGGAGACGCTTTGCTCGATCCATGTCCAATGCATCTGACGCGCGGTGTTCTACTGCATCTGACGCGCCATTATTAGGTCGTGGCATGGATGATTCCATCGTTCACATCAGTTCTAGAGATCAAGGTGCATCGAGTTCTCAACCACCGATGGACATCGACGAGCAATATGTCCAATCCGACGATGAAGAAACTGAAGAAGATGATGTCTACGTTGACAATCCGAACGTCGACAATCCGAACGACTCCGACGACTCTGATGGTGGTGGAGTATATGATATGGTTCCCAGTTGGAAATTAGATCAATGTGTCTAATGGAATTAGTTAGTTAGCTTGTAATTCTAATTTCTCTCTTATCTGCTATTGTATGAGCTCTGAGTTACCTTTGTAATCGTACTACTAAGCAATAAATTGTATACCTAAGTGTTTAGGTGGGTAGAGAGGGTGCCTAGTGAGGCCTTGGTCGAGGAACTAGGTGTCTTTTCAAAGCCTAAACATGTATGATATTTTTAGAAAATATTTGTGCATTTTGCTTATTTTTCCCGTTTTTTCCTGATTTTTTATCTATTTTATAAAAATTAATTGAATTAAAAATAAAACAAATGTCCAACTGGGAACCATATCATATCCTCAACTGCCTAGTTGGGTGTGTGGTCGCACAACCAAAACATTGGAGAATGCAATAAACACAACCAAAAAATTACCTGAACATTGGAGAATGCAATAAACACAACCAAAATCTAACCAGAATATGGTTCATTAAGCATAAAAGAATAGATTAGCCAAATGAGTCAAATAAGAATTAGCCAGATCTACTGCTGAGTGAAACGTACTCAGCCATATCCAAAGTTGATGTTTATGGAGAACCTTTTCCAATCTCTTTTCACAACAAAGCTCAGATGACCTCGAAGCTTTGGGTAGGCCGAATATGGCATAAAAACATGTGAAGCTCCGTAATTACTCAAACATGACAAGCAATCGCCTCGCAGATCTGTTGGATCCTGAAAATCCAGTCATCTGCTGCCTCTGGGTCCGTTCCATCGACAAATGTTGATGCGTGCTGACGTATGAAAAAATCAAGAATCTCGCGCATGCCCTCATGCTGGGGTCTCCTGGCGTGCTCTGCCATAAACGTGCCCAGGCAGTCTAACTGGTCACGTATCGCCTGCTAATCCTCCTCCTGCGAACTTGGTGGGGGAGGGGTCCACGCGCCTCAATCTAGAACCTTAACTGGGAGGCATCTGCCCACTATAACAAACACCTCAAAACAAAAACCTAATCGGGACTACGTTGGAAGGTCCTAACTTGGGTTGTACACGAATAGACTGACCTGAGCTCTGATACCGAGCTGTAACGCCCCTAATCTGCACTCAGGACACAACGATCAATGAAGACTATAAACAAGCGAATAAGGGACATTATCAAAAATATGATTTAGTCGAGGCCTCAAATTAAACACAAGCATATGGCCAATGTCAGAGTAAAATGCGGAAGAAAATACAAGAAGCTAAAAATCTACTACATTAACTATGAGATACAAAGGAATTGCATTAGCTAAGCTCACGATCCAGTCCTCGCGGCTCAAGCTGAAGTCACCTCCGCCACCTAATGCATCCCACCTGCAAACGAACAAGGCATGTTTGAGTCTTAAATCAAGACCCAGTACACTACTACCCAACCCGACACTGAACAAGGTCTACTCGGCCACGACGACTCACACTAGTCTCTTGTCCCACCGTGCATCCAATCCTTAAGGTAACATTCAACCCACTCTTACGACAGAACTGTCACACGTCCCAAGGAGACCACACACCCAACTAGACCGAGAGTCCACCCTCGATAAGACCGCACATCCGGCCCACAAGGCAACACCCTACTCCAACCACGAGTCTGAGCCCGTGAGCAACGCTCCAAAATGGTCGCCCGTCACAACAACGGTGAGCTGACCAGTTCCGCGTATGGCTCCGGGAATTCAACCACAATGCGCGATCCCTGCTCCAGCGATCACTCTTAACCAAGTAGGTAAACCATCCCGGACCACCACAACAATGGGGTAACACCCTAACATATAGTCATACATGCATCACTCACCATCCCCACTCGTCAACACGCCCGAGTCCGTGAGCTTCGCTCCAACGACAACTCGTAACAACGTCGGTGAACGATCGGTTCATCGAACCTCTCACAATCTCACGAGGCAAGGGGGTAAATGGAATTTACCCCCAAAATCATGGGTCAACTACCCCAACAAGATAAAGAGCAAATAAGCACAACAAGACTATACAATCATATAAGCCGTGTACAGAAAAACTATAGCTCTAAACCCACAATCAAAGGTACAGGGGTATACGTGTAATTTTACCAAAATTCACGTACAAAACATAATTCTCATAAGTTCAATGGAAAAACAATAAATTTTCCAATTAATAGAATTTTCTACAAATATATAGGAACTGTAGGGAAAATAAGGCAATTTTCCCTAAATTAAATCATTTATCACAATTACAGAAAGTCCAAGGTTTATTAAGTAAACCTAATTATTTATTATTTATCGAAATACAAATAAATCCAAGGTTTTTCCAACGATTATTCTAATTATTAATCAATTACACAAATACAATTAAATCCAGGGTTTTCCAGCAATTAATCATGTTATTAATTTATACAAACAAAAACTCATAAATTCAGAGTTTATTCCGCAAATAACCCAACTATTTATTAATAAACCAAATACAATTAAATTCCCATATTTATTTTGCAATAAATCCAACCAATTCTCAACCAATCAAATACCCAACAAAACCAGGGGTCTGACATGCAGTTACCCAACACCACTAAACCCTACCACAGTCGTCATCTCCCCAGCGACCCACCGCCGGTGACCCTCCCGGCCCCAGCCAGCCAGCAACTGCAGTAGCTGCCTCTGACCACCACCACCGGCGCGGTGGCACGTCTCTCTTGGCCACGTGCTCACCAGCTGCGCGCGACCGTGCTGTCGCTTGCGCTGCCCAACTGGCCTACCGTAGACCTCCTCCTCTGACACTCTTACTCTCCTCCACTCCTAAAAATGAACCTAAAGGGTTGAGTGGCATACCTAGGGATGAAGAAGACCGGAGAAGGGGTGTTTTCCCTCTGCACCTACGCGCAGTCACTGGAGCTCCTCGTCGATTGGGACGCCGTCATCGAAGCTGCTGCGAGGGAAGAGAGAGGGTGAGGGTGAGGGGAAATGGGTGTAGGGTTGGGTGAAGTAGAAGAGTGAGGGGAGAGGGAGAGTGGTTGGTGGGTTCGGATGAGGGAGAGAGGTATCACAAGGTCAATGCTTAAAGCAAAACCACTCTCCACTAGTGCAGAATTGGCTTTACTCATCGCCCAATAGACGTCGGCCGTTACAACCACTGACGTCTAGTGTGGAGAGGACAGATTAGACGTCGGTCGTAATGGAAGATGACTGATGAGATTTAAATTTATACCGCAAGTGCACGGCGTCTATGAAGACGTGGCAAGTACGGGTCGAACACAAGGAGGGAGAGATTTGTTATTATTGTGATTTCGATTGGGGGAAAGAAGGAGAGAAGAAATAATTGGGTTTTGAGATTTTTGGGTTTTAATTATCTAAAGCAAGAACAAGAACAATTAAAATTAAAGCAAGAACAAAGAGGTGAATTCCGTCGGGTGGAGGTTTAGATTTAAGGTTTAGATTAGAGAATTCTGAAACTTATAATAAATCACATTAGTTATAAAGCATTACATGATAAATGATTTAACATAAACTCAAGTAATCAAAACATACTAATACGAAATTAAAATAATAACTTTATTCATCTTCTCTTCACCCTAAATCCGTCACCTCCACCCTTTGGAAGGAGTTAGAAACTCATAGAGGGAGGAAGAAGGGGTCCTTGAGACATTACAAAAGAAAACTAAAAGTAAGAAATAAAAGACAGAATTTTATTAATGAAAAGAAGATTACAAAACTAAGATTAAGAATAAAAACTAACACCAAAGACTAAGGACCCTTCTAACATCGTTCTCGGGTCTATTTATAGTTGCTACAAGGGATCTAGGTATAATATTGGAAAGTACACGTGTCCAGACACGACTGGACGAAATTGGAGCACACGGATCGAAGCTGGGGCGGCGGAAACCCCGCATATTGCATGTGTGGTGCGGCGGAAACGCCGCACAATCTGGCCTGATTTTGTCCGGATTTTGGTTGAATGTTTATGGTATGATTTGATCCTTCTTTGCGCGTCTGGATTGATTCTTTCCATTCTTTTGAGCTCCGGATTAATTCCTTCACATATTTGGAGATATACATTGATTTTTCTATATATTTTCTCCAAGAGAATAAAAGCTACTCGTGATTTGCAATTAGGTCCTTGACTTTTTGCAGTTAAGTCCCTGGCTACTTTTGTGCTTAAGTCCTTGTTCTTTTTGCAATTAGGACTTGAATGCTTTTATGCTTGGATACATTTCCATTCGTAACCCGATAATCTTGAACTTGGTCTTTATGATAGAAATGAGTCTTTTGCATGCGTTTATGCTCAGGATGTGGGTAAATTGCATTCAGGTCCCTGTATTTTGTAAATAAGACTAAACACATACCTTAGTAGCATTTATTGATGTAAAAGTAATCTAAATGAAAGACATATGATGCAATGTATGCAATGCATCAAATACCCCCACACCTAGATTTTGCTAGTCCCTAGCAAAACAGAAAATACGAAAAATAAAAACAGGGAAATCCTAACTCACTTTCGTAGGAATCACGGTTGCACTTAGCATGTGCAACAAGCCTTTAAACCTCCTTGTTGCCAAGGTGGACGAGTTTTGTCTCGTGAGGGTTTTCAGTTGACACACCCACAAAGTCTTAAATCAACATTTCCATTAATAGCTCTTAATATCTCCACCTTAACCTTATACATCTCACTTAGAATTCTTGTATGTTCATTATATGAATCTAACTCATTAAAAATATGACTTGGTCTTTATTCCGCCAACATTCACACCACTAACCCTTCTACACATGTTTATCACTTGAATTATTTTGCACGCCTCCTCTGGTGGTGAAGTATCATTCGGATCAACCATGGTATGGATCATTCTTTTAGCTTTGGGCCTTGAGTATTATTATTTTTTTCTTTTCTTTTCTTCCGTGATTCAACACATTTGCTTTTTGACACTTTTACCCTTTTTGCATTCGTGTAGCGAGTTTGGTCGATAATCCCGAGCTGGTAGACTCAAGTTACCGGGTTTCAAGATACCCCTGCGGACCAGTGACTCAAAGGCTTGGGCTTTTGTAATCATTTTGCAAAATGTGTTTTCTTCACTTTATTCCTTTATTCCTTTATTTTTATTTTCCTCAAGGCTTAATTGCTATTAGAAGTCCACACTTCCCGGTATATTTTCCTCAACCTCTGCTTTTTATCAACCACTTCAAAGATTTGATTCATCCAATTTAAGTGCATACATGTCTTAAAGGGCAATGTGTTATTTCTTTGGAACTTAGATTTATGTCACAATTTCTACAAGCAGAACTATATAATAAGGAACAAAAACTCAATGCAATTTGTACACGGGTTTTAGCAGTTCAATCTTAAGCTATGTCATGAAACATTAAATTTTTTTTATTTTTTTTAAATAAAAGACAGAATATATAGATAAATATATACATATACACCCCCCCCACACCTAAATCATGCATTGTCCTCAATGTATGCAAATATAAAGCAAATGCACTTATTACCTTGGTGAACTGCGGTGGAAGGATGGAATTTGCTCAAAGTCAACCATAGTCAGAACTGGATTGAATGACACCATATTGGTGCATGTATCCAGTTGAATTGTTCCTCATGTTGCAATGAGCATCCTGAGTTACAGGTTCCACACCCCCTCACATAAATTGGTTATCTTATTTGCTCGAGTGATGGTGGGTGTGTCGCAGAATTACTCCTCCTTTTCTCACTTCCTTTTTGATTTTGTGATGATTTATTTGATTCAGAAATCTTATAGATACGTGCTCTCATCACAACATCACTTTGATTGCATATTATTTCGGGCTCACTATCAACATGAAAGATATTAAATTCAGCTTTTAAGTTCCCAAAAGATAACTGCATGAGCCCATTTCGACAGTTTATCAATGCTTCAGAAGTGGCTAAAAAGGGTCTGCCTAGTATTACAGGGATTTGTCTCTTAGGATCTACAACAGGTGCGGTATCTAGTACGACAAAATCCACTGGGTAAATGAAGTCACCCACCTTAATCAAAACGTCCTCGACTATACCTCTTGGTTTCTTAGTAGAGCAATCAGCAAATTGAAGGGTTGTCTTAGAGGGTTTTAATGGACCAAGGTTGAGTTGCTCGTAGACAGAGTACGGGAGTAGGTTAACACTAGCACCAAGGTCTAGAAGGGCTTGTTGATAAAAGTATCTCCTATTGCACATGAAATTGTGGGACATCCAGGATCCTTATATTTTATAGGAGATGTGTTAGACAAAATAGAACTTATGTTTGCAGTTAAGAATGCCTTCTTTGGTACGTTTGTTTTTCTCTTTTTAGTGCACAAATCTTTTAAGAATTTAGCATAAGCAGGTATTTGTTGAATCATGTCTAAGAGTGGAATGTTCACCTTAACTTGCTTAAATACTTCCAAGATTTTCTCTATTTGTGCACTTGAATTCTTTTTGAGTCTATTGGGAAATGGGGCTTTAGGGACATAGACTCGCTCAGGTTCAGGTTGAGCTACGGGTTCAGATTGAGTAGGTGGGTTGGGCGTTTCAGATTGGACGTCAGGTTCAATGGTCAGGTCATATGTGGGTTCTTGATGGCTAGATTGATTGGACACTCTAGGATTTACCACATTGTTATCAACTTGTCTTCCGGACCGTAATGATACTGCTGCATTTATTTGTTGGAACGGTCCTTCCTCATTAACCATTTGAACCGGTCTAGGGTTGTTATTTCCTGAAGGTGCTTGATAGGATTGATATGAATTATTATTAGATCTAGGGTTCACCTCAGGTTGACTTGGAAACCGACCCTTTTCTCTTTCACCTACTATTTGTGCTAGTTGGCTGACTTGTGTCTCTAGCCTTTGGAAGGTCTGGTTGGTTGTTTGTATAAAAGTTTTCATCAAATTTTCCAAGCTTGTCAACCTAACCTCATGATCGTTATTGTTACTAAACCCAGAAGATGTATTATTTTGGTTATACGGGTTTGGTTGTTGTCTAGGAGGTTGACCCTGTTGGTTTGATGCGAAATTGGAATTATTACGCCAACCCGAGTTATAGGTTGATGCGTATGGGTCATTTCTAGCATGGTTATACATGGCGTTAACTTGGTCCCATTCCGCACAATCCTCCTTTACATGACCAATCTGACCACATCTAGAGCACGGGATAGTCGAGGCTTGATTCACTCGGTTTTGGGTTTGTAGCTCTAAACTTTACATTCTGCGCATAAGGGTAGCTAGTTTTGCTTCAGCCGCTATGTTGGCATCTACAGCTAAGACACCTGGTTTGGGTTGGCTTGCTATTCTAGATCCAATACTTGGGTTAAGCGGTGTTCTAGCATTGTCCCATTGCATACTGTTTTCGGCTAAATCCTCAAGGAAAGTCCAGGCATCATTTTCATTTTTCGACATAAAGTTCCCTTGGCTTACGGATTCTACCATAACTCTAGATGTGGGTGTCAATCCCTCATAAATAATTTGGCATAATTGTCATCTTGGAATTCCATGATGAGGGCATTGGGTCAGTACACTCTTAAATCTTTCTAGATAGGAATAGAACGGCTCGCTCTCAGACTGAACGAATGCAACAATTTCATTCCTAATCCTCATAGTCTTATGGTTGGGAAAATATTTTTTCAGGAATACTTGAACAAACTCAGCCCAACTCCTAATAGATCTTTCGGCTAGACTATATAGCCATTTCTTAGCGTCGTCTTTTAGTGCCAGAGGCACAAATTTCAGACGCACTGCCTCTTCAGGGATATGCTGGTATTGCATAAGAGAGCAGATTTCCTCAAATTCTCTAAGGAAGAGATATGGATCTTCACTAGAGGTGAACTTAGGCAACATACTCATGTATTGTGCCTTAAGTTCGAAGTCGCGACCCGGTATGGTGGGCATAACGATGCACGATGGCTGAGCAGCCATCGCTGGATAGCATCGATCCCTCAGAGTTATAGGTTGTGCAACAGGCGGGTCCACTACGTTCTCACCCATTGGATCCGGGTGAGGTGGTGCAACAGGTGGATTGGGGTTAAGTTCCAGACTGGAATCTAGATGAACTCGTGAGAGTCGATTACTCAAGTCCCGAATCCAAATCTGAGTGCACCGGGTTGAATCAATTTTTGAATTTAAATTCGAAATTTAAATTCCAAATTTAATTTCAAGAATTAATTAATTTTTTTTTAATTTTCGTTTTTTTTAATAATAAAAATGGAAACAAACAATAGAAAGGTAAAGATGAGAAGGGAAAGAAGACTCAGACTAGAAGGGAAACTTAACTCTAAAAGGTAAATTCAAGGGTTGGCCAGAAATTTCCTGAAGAAGCACGGTTCAAACAATCCTAGACCTATTGTCACTTAAATCTAGACGACTCCTAACTGGTTGAGTCGAATTGATTCGCTTGATTCACCTCCCTCACTAATCAAACCAAATTGGCCAGGTAGTGTATAGCTAGTGGGGGCGCTTCCGACAGAGTCGGTGCCAATTAGACAACCACTTCGCTTGGAAGACTTTCGTCAACACAAAAACACTTCCTAGACACCAAATTGAATTCGATCGGCTTCAGGTCATAGCAAGTCAAACCAATTCTTCTCCTTAATTGAGTCCGAGTCCTTAGGGGCCAATGTCTAATTGATTTTAAATTTTAAGGCTTGGGTGACACTTTAGGATTGTGATTTGTGGGCCACGGAAGGGTGATGAAATCCCCACCGTATCTTTTCCTACGGAGTTGCCCTTAAGATAGTTTAACTTAGATCTAACAAAGATAGTCAAACAATGGTCTTTTTAATGGGGGCAATTGCAAGGTTGTATGCAAATTAAATTATATGCTTAAATGCAATCGTTAAAAACCGCGATACGTACCTTGCCTCCAGCACTCTTCAACAGAAATTGATTTGCCAGAATTTAGCAAGAATAATGCAAACAAAACATTATATGATGCATGCACTAAGGTCTTTCTAATTTTGCGAATTTTAGGTCAGAGTTGAAATATTGCCAATTATGAAATTTTAAACCCTAACACGTGCAATTCTACGAAAGGAAACTTTGCAACAATTCAGATTTTACGAGAAAGGCAAGAAAAGTTACCTCCGCAATGCTCAGACAGGTTCACCGCCTGCTCTCAGAGATTCCAGTAGCTCAATACGACCACCCGAAGATGCAGACGACGCCCTCAAAATTTGAAGACCGGATCCCTAGGTTGTGCGGCGATTCCGCCGCAAATACTCTTGGTGGTGCGGCGATTCCGCCGCCTAGATGGCTCAGATTGCGGTCAGATTTCACCGTGCGCTCTGTTGTCTCCTGAAACGCAAATCCAAATAGTTAGATCGCGCACACGATAAACAAAATATAATCGGAAATACAAAAACAACAAAATCTACGTCGCCTCTCCGGCAACGGCGCCAAAAACTTGATGAGATTTAAATTTATACCGCAAGTGCACGGCGTCTATGAAGACGTGGCAAGTACGGGTCGAGCACAAGGAGGGAGAGATTTGTTATTATTGTGATTTCGATTGGGGGAAAGAAGGAGAGAAGAAATAATTGGGTTTTGAGATTTTTGGGTTTTAATTATCTAAAGCAAGAACAAGAACAATTAAAATTAAAGCAAGAACAAAGAGATGAATTCCGTCGTGTGGAGGTTTAGATTTAAGGTTTAGATTAGCGAATTCTGAAACTTATAATAAATCACATTAGTTATAAAGCATTACATGATAAATGATTTAACATAAACTCAAGTAATCAAAACATACTAATACGAATTAAAATAACAACTTTATTCATCTTCTCTTCACCCTAAATCCGTCACCTCCACCATTTGGAAGGAGTTAGAAACTCATAGAGGGAGGAAGAAGGGGTCCTTGAGACATTACAAAAGAAAACTAAAAGTAAGAAATAAAAGACAGAATTTTATTAATGAAAAGAAGATTACAAAACTAAGATTAAGAATAAAAACTAACACCAAAGACTAAGGACCCTTCTAACATCGTTCTCGGGTCTATTTATAGTTGCTACAAGGGATCTAGGTATAATATTGGAAAGTACACGTGTCCAGACACGACTGGACGAAATTGGAGCACACGGATCGAAGCTAGGGCGGCGGAAACGCCGCATATTGCATGTGTGGTGCGGCGGAAACGCCGCACAATCTGGCCTGATTTTGTCCGGATTTTGGTTGAATGTTTATGGTATGATTTGATCCTTCTTTGCGCGTCTGGATTGATTCTTTCCATTCTTTTGAGCTCCGGATTAATTCCTTCACATATTTGGAGATATACATTGATTTTTCTATATATTTTCTCCAAGAGAATAAAAGCTACTCGTGATTTGCAATTAGGTCCTTGACTTTTTGCAGTTAAGTCCCTGGCTACTTTTGTGCTTAAGTCCTTGTTCTTTTTGCAATTAGGACTTGAATGCTTTTATGCTTGGATACATTTCCATTCGTAACCCGATAATCTTGAACTTGGTCTTTATGATAGAAATGAGTCTTTTGCATGCGTTTATGCTCAGGATGTGGGTAAATTGCATTCAGGTCCCTGTATTCTGTAAATAAGACTAAACACATACCTTAGTAGCATTTATTGATGTAAAAGTAATCTAAATGAAAGACATATGATGCAATGTATGCAATGCATCAATGACGTCTATGTGACACTATAGACGTCGGGTGTTGGAATAACACATTTAGCCGACGTCTATAGTGTATAGACGTCGACCTATAGACGTCGGTGGTTTAGTACTTTCGGAATCCGACGTCTATAGGGTATAGACGTCGGCCTATAAACGTCGGACGTAATGTAAGACCGACGTCTATATTCCAACTATATAGACGTCGAGGTATAGACGTCGGTGTTATGTAACATCCGACGTATATAGGTCTTAAAGAAATCGGACAGGCGCGTTTTCTTTCATTCATTTCAGTCGAAACCCACCCAAACCCTAGCCGTCCCGCGACTGAACTCTCCTCCGCGACCATCCTCCGACCGATCCGCACCGTCTCCGGCACTGCAGCGAGCTCCCAAGCTCTCCTCCACTTCTCCGGCCCTCTTCTCCTTCTTCCTCCGTCTTCCTCCGTCTCTCTCCACATGTAGGTTTTAAGTTCGTTTTTGGTTGTTTTATGTTCGTCTTTCTCCACATATTGTTTCTAACTTAGCCTCCTCCGCATGTAGCTTCCTCGTGTCGTTTACAGCCGTCTCCTCCGCGACGTCTTCGGGAACCACAAAGACCTCCTCCGGCATCACAACGTTTCCCTCTGGTTCGTGCTCAATTTTAGATCCTTAATTTAGGATTAGTTTAGACCAAGAATCCAACGCCAAATTAGGATTAGTTCACAATAATAACGTATTGATGCAAATATTGGTTAATGTGATAATCATTATTGGTTAATGTGATAATCTAAGTGTATTGATGCAAATATCAACATTTAGAATTCCTTTTATTTTCCAAGTTATTTAATGATTCAATTTGTTGGTGTGTAGCAAATGGTTTCCAAAGTAGAAAAAAAGAAATCAAAATTATGGATTGATGATGTGTAATGACATGAGTTGTATGGTCTTGATGTGGATGTAGACTCTTGACGTTATGTGTGTGTTATGTGTTGATATTTGATAAACAACTTCATTGGATTGATTTGGTTTGGATTGAGTTGGGTTGGTTGGATGATTTAACCAAACTTTGTTTTCATTGGATTGATTTGGTTTGGATTATGTTAAGAATTTGGTTTGGATTGAGTAGAGAAATACATGATGTGAATGTGAGTAGATAACTAGATATACATTTTTCTTGTTGATTTCAGGATTTGAAGAATTTTACATATCAAATTTTAAGTGGAGGTTCTGCCAAAATTTCAATAAAATTTTATTCCCAATTATTATTAATAACATGATAGTTTGTGTTTAAAATGTTTTTCTGTCAATTCAAGTAATTATTTTTAATACTTACTTTTAATATTTTAAATGTTTATTGCCTTAATTTTTTGAATTTTTAATATTATGATAATAACTCATTGCCCCCCTTAAACAACTTGGCCTTTAATAACCCAAAGCAAAAGATTAGACAATATTTGCTAAGTCATTCATTATATAGGATTTGCATGCATTGTATTTTTCTATTATTTACGATTTCTGTCGTAGATTGCTGGCGTAAGGTACGTAATATCTTTCACTCATCATTCATTAGAAAGCACGCATTAGTTAGTAGGACTTGCATTGGAACAAGAGTGAGGTGAGTGTTTGTTTGGTGTGTTGTTTGTTAGATTAAGGTGTGAAAAACACTTAGGGGGCAGTCACCTATAGGAGATGAGGTGGGGGATTTCATCACCATTTCCTTGGCCCAGAAACCACTTAATAAAAGAGCCTTAATAAAATTAATTAGACGTTGGCCCCTAGGATTTTCGGACGCATTAAGGAGAGGAAACCGTTTAAGACCGTTATGGCCTGAATGTCGTTGCCCATCTAGTCTCCCTGAGATTTTAAGAACCTCCGGGTTCTTGATTTCCTATAGATTAGTGGTCCTCGATGTTTAAGACTGTTTCGGCCTGAACGTCGTTGCCCATCTAGTCTCCCTGAGATATTAGGGACCTCCGGGTTCTTGATTTCCTACAGACTAGTTGTCCTCGGTGGGACCTCGAAGTTAGGCGTCGTCTATTACTAATGACCTATAGTGGACTTTAGGTTTGTTTTGGCCTTGATTGTTTAGTTAGATTTCTAATTATTCCACGCTAGATTAAGGACTTCATCTCTTTTCCTCTGAGTCATTCTTTTCTCATCTTAATGTCTCTGAATCTTCTCATCTACGAACACATTCTTTTAAATTGAATTTTTTTTTATTTTCCTGCAATAATAACTATCATTTTTGCCTCACAGAGGTAGGAGAGGGAGAATTGAAGGTTGCAGTTGAGAGTTGCTTAGATCGTGGTGCTTTTGTGCCATTTCCGGAAGAAGAGATTGTTACTCTCGGCGATGCTATCGGTGGGTTCGTGCGTTGGCCTAGTTATTTAGTAGAGCTAAACGACAAACATGAGGTATAATTTAACTTTGAAAGACTTTAAACTTCAAATTTGTTAACAATTGTATTTTAACGGTTCTATACATATTTGTAAGGTGTCAAGCCCCCGGAGCAAAGGGTCAAACAACCAATCTCCGATCAACATTAATTCGCTTCCAAGTAGGTGCAAAATGTTGTATCAATGTATGGTAGGTAGGGAGGCACAATCCTTAAGTACCTGGGAGTTGGAGGGGGATAAAGGGTTGCCTCCCGCTTTGTACGTCACCAAAGAGGATATCATGCAGTTCATGGCGATGGATTCGTTGTGTATCATGATTATCGACGTGCAAGTGAAGTAAGTGTTCTTTTGTATACAATGAAAAGTATTGAATAATTTTATCAAAACTGTAATAAATTATAATTTTTATACTTGTAGACATTTTTACGACGCCAGAAGGTCAATCTTTCCCGAGGATCAAGTATTTGGATTTATCAGTCCATCTACATATATATACGGGAATGACGATAAATCGGGTCAACTTGGGACATTCTTTAAAGAAGAAGACAAGAAATATTATCTGCTCCCTTATCATGAGAGGTAAACTTTGTAATTCAAAGTGAAATTTTATTTTGTAATAAACTTCTAATTATATATATAACACAGGGCTCATTGGATGCTTGTCGTTGTATGCCCAACGACTAATTCGGCATATTGGTTTGATCCGTTGGGGTCGAATAAACCAAGGGACTCAATAAAGAAACTTCTAAATATGTAAGTTCGTTTAGTTGTGAATAAAGTAATTCGTGGATTTTTATTAGTATTATTGATTGATATTTTAACTTGTGCTACTCAGGGCAATTAAGGTTTACAGAGCTTTAGGTGGTAGGAGAACAACCACAAAATCAGGAATAACATGGCATGGAATGAGAGTACGTTCTATCCCATTTTTGTTAATTAAGTTAGGAACAAATATTTAGCGAATTCCTATGTTTGTAGTACCGGAAGCAGGTTGGAAATACGGAATGCGGTTACTACGTGATGAGATACATGGAGGAAATCCTCGAATTGGCAACTCCAGACGTATGCCTATCCGTGGTAATGTACATCGTCATTCAATTGTATAGTTGTGTAGTTTCAATATTCAGTTATTAATATTCAACACACTTGTATTTTTTTGATAGGTTTTCCCAAAAAGTAGTGATCCATTCTTGCAAAAGGAGCTCGATGAAACTCGCGACCGATGGGCTCGCTATTTCATCAGAAACATGCTGACGAACTAAGAGGTTCTCCTGCCAATTGTATTTTTTGTAATTTAGTTAACAAGTGCACTTGTATTAAAAACCTACACTTTATGCCTTAATATAATCGCCTTAATTTTAGAATGAATTAATTGCAAGTGTGTTGAATGTCAATTGTGTATGCTTTGTATGTTTGTGCATGTATGGTTGTATGTTTGTGTTTGTGCATGTATGCTTGTTTGTTTGTGCTTGTATGAAATTGTGGATGTATGTGGATGTAGGTGAACAAATTTATAGGTGAACGAATTTGGTGCAGTTGTATGTACACGACGACGATGACTAAAAATAATTTCGTCGGTTGCAATTTTTTTTGTCCAGGTTTAGGAATAGACGTCGGCTGTTTATATTAGCCGACGTTTATTCCTCTGAAGAAAGGAATACACGTCGGCTATAGTATGAATCCGACGTCTATCCCTAAAGTATAGGCGTCGTATCTCAGTTCACCGACGTCTATCCCTAAAGTATATACGTCGTATTCTATGTAACCGACGTCTATACCTAAAGGAAAGACGTCGGTCTATATTGTGACCGACGTCTATACATTAACGAATACACGTCGGCATCTAATTACGGCCGACGTATATACGTTGGGCATAGACGTCGGCTATACTATGTATAGACGACGCACGCCTAGACGTCGGATAGGGGTGTGCTTTTATCCGACGTGTATAGCCCCAAACATCCGACGTATATTCCCTTTTCTGGAGTAGTGCTCAAGGCTAATTCGTAAGGGTATTTTTCTTGGCTTTACAAATGTAGATCATGAAAGGTAAGGGGTCCATACCAGAAGATTCAAAAACTCAAGCTTTGGAATATTATGAACATAGAATAACAGGACATCCTGAATTAATGCTTGAATTGAAGGTAAGAGAGACCCTTCTTATTAGTAGCAATATAACCGCTTGTGTACAAATTGAAGTTTATGATTTTGAATATACGATTTTCTGCTTTTGAATAAATTTCTTATATTCAAAACAAATACCTAAGTTGTATTTAATGTTTGTGATTTCAATTTTAACTGCACTTATGTACGTAGATTGAGATATTGAGTGACATGAATGTGTAATAAATGTGTCATAGGCAATCGTATATATAAAGGTCAAACAAAATATTAATTCATTAAGTGCCTTTACCACTTAAAAAACACACAACCTATGGAATAAAAGGGGCATAGTAAGTTCAATTAAAATGAGAGTTGTCCAGGACATGAAATACAATTATATGTTGAAAATGAATAATATATAACTTTGGGAAAAGTTGAATGCACAAAAATAAAAGATTTATCTTTAATTATAAATCAAATTTACAAAGTACAAAGAACAACTGAATGTGTACTATAAGATTATATTTCCAGAATTCTTGTAAATAACATGTTTCATAATTCAAGATATAAATTATAAATTGAGTATTACAGACACAAACATACCATGTTGAAGAAAATATTTATTCCTATCTCCGCGCGTATTTTTCCACCTCCAAGAGTATTGGCCTTGTCGGCCAGAAAGGTGACAAATATAATAACATATAGATACTCATTATGTTGGCTTTTGGCCTTAATTTATGTTTTTGATGATTTAATCAACCTAATCTTAATTATAATCAATGTAGTGTAGCACACATATTGCATAACATATATATTGCTTTGTGCTAACATCTACAGGTGATCAAGACTCAAGGAAGAAATGAATTCAAGCCAAGACATGTAATCAAGCTAGTGAAGACATGTAATTTTATAATTTTTTGAGTCTTAGGAACTTTGTGTACTTGAGCATACTAGAGTAAATAACTACTCTTACACATACTAGGTTCCGTATAGAAGTCACATACAAAATCTCAGATTATTTGGACTTCAATAGGTCACCCGAAGTTAGACCGGAAATCACTAAACCTTAACCTAAACTGCCTGTGAAAAATCGGG
Source organism: Triglochin maritima (assembly GCA_963682175.1). Lineage (NCBI taxonomy): Eukaryota > Viridiplantae > Streptophyta > Magnoliopsida > Alismatales > Juncaginaceae > Triglochin > Triglochin maritima. Next base: position 16,201,112 of record OY821775.1, read on the forward strand.
CGACCAAACATTCTTCGATCGACCGAATGGTTAGTTTATTATGTTAGCCCAGTAATGATTTACCCCAGCTCGACCGGTCGACCATTTTGACCTTATCGGTCGACTATCTACACGTAATATTTGACCGTTAGACTTGTCATTTATACCAACGGTCGTATTCAAATTATTATCCATACCCCAAGAATACAAGTGACCACCGATCGACCGTGGACCTAGTTTTGATTGACCGAACATAAACGCTTTGACAAACCCCATATTGCCTGTTATTTTTGGTCGACCAACCCAAGCATTTCGGTCAATCAAAACATAAACATTTTTGACAACCTCATAGAGCCTGTTAGTTTTTGGTCGACCGAACCATCCATTTAGTTCGACAAATAACTTAAGGAACTTTTGTTATAGCTGTTTTCATTCGACCGTTCCCGGCTCAGTCGACCATTGCATTTCTGGACTTTCTGGACTTCATTTCCGGACGAACTCCAGTCGACCGTTAAGCTCGATTTGGTCGACCGAACTTGCCCAAAATTGTGCCCTGTGCTGTTCATTTTTGTGTTTCTTACACAAACACTTACCATATTAATCACAACGGCTATAACATCTTAAGAGTTTATAAGTAGATGTTACCAAGACACAATTTGACAACTCTTCCACTTCAAATTGTCATACACATCTAAGAGAAAACTCTCAAGCTTTCAATTCCCCAATCCTACTCTCCAAGCCAAACTTTCCACACTTTAGAACAATTCCAATCATACTCTAAGTGTGTAGAGGTTGTTCACCAAAAGGTGGTTGGCATTGTTTGGAGAGGAAGTATGACCAGGCAACCGTCCCTGCATTTCTTCTTCTAGTTCTTAGGACCAAGAATCCATTGTTTTTGTGTGATCCGAGGACCGAGTTTGGAGGCGACGAGCTTGGGCTACACGTTCTGCTGCAATAGGAATTGCCATTATATCTCTGTTAGAAAAGAAGCACCAATGACAAATAGAGTCATTTTAAGGGAGGTGGAGATGGCGTTTGGCAACGGCGGGGATGCTTGGTCGGCGTCGCTTGAGGAGGGTGGTTGCTGATGGAGTTGGTTTTGGGGTTTCAGATGTGGGAGGGATGTTCAGGGACAAGTGTGGTTGGGTTGTGAAAGGTGACACATGTAAAGAAATGATTGGGTATAGGGATGTAACTACGGGGCACTATATATTTGTGTTAGATTGTCTATTTTTATTTTTTTAAAACAAGATAAGTATTGATGATATTTTAAATTATTTTTAGGTTATGAGCGTAATTATCTGAAGGATATAAAATTAAGTTTGAGTATTTGTTTAAACCCAACTAAGTAGTATCGAAAACCTAAAAGTAGATATATGTTTTTTGACTTTTGAGAAAGATATACACACTCATAAGGTCCTCCATTGTGCATATTATATGGAAGACTTACAATGATATGCACTGTATAGTTTTTTTTTGATGATCAGGGAACTCACCAGACCACCGCCTTTAGGACGTTAGTCAGGTTACAAACCCCGAAGTGGTCCACACTGCTTGCACCGGGACATATTAACTTGAAGGCGGGGATTCGATCTTGCGTCGTTTAAACCAATGCACCCTCCCTTTACAACCCCACTATGTCCCGAAGGACAAATGCACTATATAGTTGTAATGGTAATATGAGGGATATGTTACTTTTAAAATTTGTTGACATTAATTTATCATTTTCAACAATTTAAATTTAAACTCTACATGGAAAATACACCGTAAAATTAATCTACAATTAAAATCATCCATCCACGACAAAAGTAAAATATGACGCACTGTATTTTTAAAAATACTTAATTTCTTTAATTTATGTGAAATGACTATTAAATTTTATGAGTATCGACACATACACGCGCACCCATACACATAACTTGAGTCGTAGATTGATACGTGTGGTTTAGATTTTCTATTCAGAGTATAATTTTGATGATATTAATAAGGGTAATCAATGTGAACAAATTGTAAGGTAGTGAATTTCCCGTAGCGGAGTAAAATTTCACATCTCAACACTTAAACAAATATGTTTTTGTAAAATAATGTTATATGATACGTGTAACTATAATAGCTTCTAATAACTATAATTGTTATATATTACATGGTATTGTCATCCATAAAAAGAGCAAGTTGATGAGAATGGCATTCCATGTGGTAGATTGAATATTCTTCACCCATTAGCATGCAATAATGTCAATTTTGAGAATACGAAGATTCTTCATTCGAGCGTGCCTTTGTGTCAATATCAGTGATGGACCAACCTGAGTGGTTTTGTTTGGTTTAATACAGCAAAAGAATAATAATAAAATTGGATTGATGAGATGAAACGGTCGACAATATTAATGAAGACGTTATTTTGACGGAATATATTTACGATGACATTAATAGATAATATTTGCTCCTGTAATTTTTTTATGAAACTAAACTCCTGTTAACTATATCCCACTAAGTTTAGATGGTATAATGAATTCCGTTCTCCTGCTAACAAGTTTTCCCCACATATCTAGCTAACAGATGAAATAGAAACATTAAACGAGATCTTCGTCTCATGTGCTTAACCTTACATAATGTCCATTTCGATCTAATACGTACACATGAGTTTAGTTTAGTGTCCCGTCACCATCATAACTTTAAAAATAAAGAGACACTGTAATCGGTGTTAGGATCGGAAGAACGGTGGACCGGAAGCGATGAATTCGGAAATAGACAAATTTCACAATGAAAACTAAGCTAGACAATTTCACAAACGCTTGGTAGGTCAGGTAGCAGTCGGATAAAAACCCATGCCACCCCCATTTTGCCCTCTAGCTAGGTGCATATCCAAATAACCTTTGCAGTGGTGATACATCATTGGTGATTGAGGTCCGAGTCTATTGATTAGGTACATGCGTGTCATAACACTTTCAGCTTAGAAAGTCTTTGGAAGTTGTGCATGATCTCGAGATATTTCCATGATATTGCCTATGTTTTCCGCTCTGCTATGCCATTTTGTTATTGTTGATGCGAGGACTTCTTTGATGAATGATACCTTTGGTGGCCAGATATGTTTCAAATTCATTTTTTGATCAGAGTGAATTTTTTTGATCTTCTTTGCCAATTGGGTAGACACCGTACGTCCCGCAAAAGTACTTGAATACTTGTAACACTTCTGACTTGAAGCGCAAGAAGTAGACTCATGAGCAGGGAGTAGACCATTAATCAAAAAATAAGCCTAGTAAAATTTTCCAGTTGACGACCCAAGACGAGAAGGCTCCCATACATATAAGCGATAATTAAGATCAAAAGTAGTACGAATGCTACTCAAAGGAAAAAGTAAAGCATGAGATTTTGCATGAAGACATTAATCACATGTTTTGTTAATATCGGAATTGTAATGTAGTTTGTCTAATAACAAACCGGATTTAAAGGAGTTTAAATTCAAACCATGAGGATGACCAAGGCGGCAATTAATGCCAAAGTCACCAAAGTTCATTAGCTAAACGTTTTTCTTGAGATAAAGGTGCAAGAAAACTGTTTAAACTTTAAAGTCCAAGAAGAAGAGAGTTAAGAATAAAGCTTCTCGGTCTTCAGGTCCTACTGAAATTGTTCTTCAGAGAGAGTTAAGAATAAAGCAGAAGTATTTTCAGAGGTTGTGCCAGTATATGCTCTTGAAGTGCCTTTCTTCGGTGGTTGTTTCTTGTAGAACTCAATAACATGACGTTGTTCCTTGCAATATCGGCAAACATGCAATTCAGATTTGTGTTGTCGCTATTTTCCTTTTTCTTACACTGATTTGCGAGATGTTCAACCTCATGGCAGACATGGCTACTATTAAAGATGTAGGCACGAAGATGCTCATACTTTGGTCCCATTTTCATCAAAAAATGGCGAGATATGAATTTTAGTCTCACCAATGAGTGAATTTTCAATTAACTCGATCATGTCCATTTCATTCCATATCATAGTCATGCAAGAATAAAATTCTTGAACAGTACGTAGCTGATCCTTGAGATAGAATACTTATCTCATGTTCCAATTGGTATTATCGGGTTTCATTGTTTTGCTAGTAGAGTCGCTGGAGAAACTCCCACAAAGCCTTTGCTACTGTGAGAGGCTTGGATTGGCAACAATTGGTGGATCGAGACTCCATCAGACATGTTTGGATTTTAGCATGGTTGATGATCCATTCCGAAACATATAATGTTGGTTCATTGGTGGTACCGTCAATATAGCTCCACAAAACTTGCCTTCACGAAATTTTCGAAAATAAGAAGACATTGATGCAACCACATTTGTTTGTTTTTTGTAATATGTCGAAACCAGAAAAAAAATGACACCCAAAGGATGGTGATGTCTCGACAAAGAAACCTCAACAAAACGAGGACCCAACAATATATTGGATTTTACTGCTCTGGTACCATGATAAACATTGAACAGAAAATGTTTTATGAGAGAAACAAGAAGTCAATTCTTTGTATATTCCTTATCAAGTACCTACAAGTATATGTGATGTACAAGGAATCTAAAATAGGAGTATATTAATTACATGGATTATAAAAGAAATCATATTTTAAGGATCTTGCCCATGTTCTTTGTAGAATTCTTTAATCTGTTTCATTCTTCTTAATTCTAATCCAATCGCTAAGTCTTGTTCTTCCCCCTTTATGTGAAACCATCATTTCTTTACCATCAATTACGAAATCTCCTTAAATCCCCAAGAATGCTCTGATACCACCTAGAATTTACATCTACCACAGGTGAATTCAGCAGGGGAAAAGAAGTGGAGAAGGGAAGCCCACACTGTATAGTGCGGGTAATTGAGTCGGGTAACCCGATAATACAAGGAAACTTGATACTAACACAAGGTGGTACTACAGCCCATCCAGCTATACTTAGCTTAAATAAACAGGATACTAAATAAGCTAAGTATTACATGGTAGGAGCTGGATGATCCATATAAAACTTTAAAAAGTCAATTTTGTCCACCTTCGATTTTTTTTCGATAAGTGCATAGGGTAGAAATAAAGTAAATAGGACGTATGAGTTATTGAATCGTATATTTGATCAAAATAAAATTTATTAGGAAGTGACTGTAACGAACAATTTCACCTGTTTTGTTAAAATAAATAGGACGGACCACCATCACTGTTTAAGAGAAATAGTGGCAATTGGCAAATAAAATAAAAATCGGCCTATAATGTGGACTTGTCAAAGGTACCATAACTCCATTTGATTACTACGTATGTAGCACTAGCTATGCCCCACATTGATTTGTTTGTTCGTTTTTCCAAAATCTCGTTTTCTTTTTGTTGTTTGTTTCTCCCGATAGCAATATAATTGTGGTTGGCTGCAGAGGCACGCGAGATTGGTGGAGGGAGTTGTGATTTAAGTATAGCGATATTTAGTGTGAGAATATCTTTCATGTGATTTCTAAGAATTAATATTGAGATATCTAAATGGTAATATATAATCATACTACTTCGGGATCTATTAATAGTACAAAATAATATTTGAGCTGTTAAACATTTTATGCAGGTCCAACACCTCATCATTTCTACTTACAGCGTATGGGAAGATAACAAATGTTCTGAAAGAATGACATTTTTTGTAATAATCTATGAGGAAGTATATCTACCCTTTAGGAAAAGCTAGGGTCGTATATGTCAATTGTTTTTATCCAACAATGGGCCTAATTCCCTCTTTTTTGACATGTGTCATTCGTTGTAAATAGTTGACATTTTCATGACATAATAATCTTTCAAAAAAGAACCATTTTCGTGCTACTAAATGATCTCTCTTCCTAGCTAATCTAGATTATGGATATGCGTACCGACTGAGTTGGTCCAGTTGGTGATATATTGATGGAAAACTTATTAATATAAAATTTTAAAGAATTTTTGATAGCGTCATAAGTGAAGCGGAGGAGAGGCAATTTGGAAATTTGAACCACATCATTTACAGGTAAAAAAATAATGTTGCTGTCAAATGCTTAAGAAAATACTTATCCTAACATGTATTTTTTGTGATGCATACATAATATATTGTTAGCCAATCACTACTTGCCCTAGTGTGCAGGACACTGAATTGTTTTAGAAAGCAATTATATAATCAATCTCAACATGTAACTCATGATATTGATATTTCATTGACAAATTAATGAATTATATATATCTTAGGCAAAAAAACAAAAAAAACAAACTATATTGTAATTCTCCTCTATGATGTTTATGATGTTGACTACAACAATGTAGCACCTAAAGATTTATCCAAAAAATAAAGAATCTAAAAGATTGCTGCGATCTTGACGAAGGAAGCTATCGAAACTGACAAAATGGCAACAATTACAGCGATAACGTTGGATGCAACATTTAACATGAAAGCAGAATAAGAAAGGAACCCTTGTCATCTCAAGCCAAGTTAGGGGGATTTGGCTATAGGAATTCCTTATGTTGGAGTATACCAATAGATGCCCCCCACGAGGAATAATTCAATGCATGTTGGTATTTAGATCAAATTACAAATTTATCAAAAGGAGGTCAAATTTACTTCTTGTTAAAAATTCTTCTTGCAAAACATTGGATTCATATGAGTAATGTAAATTAGTCTTGATTGAAATTAGTAAAGAAAAAGTTAAATTAATGTAGTTCCAGTTGACATGCATAGGTGATAGGTTCGCATGATGCATTATATTAAGTTATAAATGTCCCTTCATAAGATAATGATCTATACATCTTTGTCGGACTGACAAGTGTATAAGATGTTATTATCAAAACAAAAGAATAGATATAGCTTGGATGTTGATCATTTTCATCGCTAACAAGAAATCAAGTCTTAATTATCTGGGGTCGGACTTTGGGTTCTTGTAGGAGATGATTTAGATCGGGTTATTTGGTTGATTTTTATTTTGTACCCTTTATGGGTGGGTTTGATCTGCTTAGGCCTTATTCATGTTTTGGTGTGTGTGCACGTTTTGGGTTATGTTGCATAGTGATAGATTCAAATTAAGTTAGTGTTTGAGATCCAATGGTGTTGTTGATGGGTTCTCACTAGGTTATGGTTGATGTAATTGTTTATTGTTAGATCAATTGTTTGTTAAGTGCATGCCTCTCAAGTTTGGTGTGCTTCATTTGTTTTTCTAGAAATCGGATGAATTTGAACATCATACACATCCCTATCATTTTTGTTGCCCGGTTTGGCAACACATGCACTTGCACACTGGTTGTTTTGTGTGTCTCTTTACTGCTTATGTGCGTTAATAGTTATCTTGTGTTTGTCCAAACTAAACCTAGGTAGCACAAATCCATGGGACCTTGAATTAGATAGGGTCAAGATTATAAACTAGGGATGCGGAACTAACGTGGCGAGGTATTGTATTTTGCATATGCGGATGCGACGTAAGTGCATATTTGATTTATGATTTAATAATAAAATAATATAATATTGATATATTAATTATAAATTATATACGTGTAACTAAAAAAATTGATACAATTTTAAATAACATCTAACATTAATAATTCAATATTAAAAAATCAGAATAAAAAAATAAAACCCCCCAAAATAAGAGTGTTTTGAGATGCAGACCACATCAGGTGGACTATATACTGAAGATGCGATGCACTTCTCTCTCGCATTTGGTCCGCATATGCGGACGCATCGGGCTGCATTTTTGAACAGTGTATGAGGCTCGAGAACTATTTTAAAAAAGAGCTTGTATTAAAAAAAACTTTCAAGAAAGACAATGAACAAAGTTCTTTTATCCACCTCGACCATAAAAGAGAACCCCGGGTTTCCTTAAAAATAATGCCAAATCACTAGCGAATATATGTCGTAAGGAAGTTTTTGATAAGTTGGGGATTAAGTTCAATTATCTAAGTTAGTTACAATTCACATCTCACAAATTACAAGTTGTTACAAAACTGGAAATGGAACTTGCATCTCATATAAATATGACGGTGATATACACAATGTGTATAACATCATGGGAAGTTGCAAGTCTCCTGGACACGTGGAAATCATTCCGGCTCCGTTTTCTCATTTCATTAATTTACTTACTTAGTTGTTGTTTCGGTAAAGTGGAAGTATCATTTTGTAAACTTTTACCGTCTCACTCTACATCGTGTCCGTGCTCATTTGAAAGGAAATGTGATCTAGTCAAGAAAAAAATTAATTAAAAAAAATTACAAGAAAAGGTGGATCACTGTTTAGGAATGCGGCAGATATAGATCGGATGCGGAGGAGATGTGCATTGCATATTCAGTCCGCATTGTTGATTGCAAATGCGTGGAGATGACGATCATATCTCAACACACTTATTTTTTATTTATTCTGATTTATTTAATATTGTATTATTGATCTTAAAAATTATTTAAAAATTTACTTAAAATTTTAATTACATATATATAATTTAATTATAAAATTGTAAACCGTATATATGGACCCGCATCAAGCTGTCTCATATTGACATCGTGTATATATCTCCTGAAGGACTGAAGGACTAACAACTAGTCATCCTTCACGTGACCCAGGGGATATTATTTATGTGAAGAGCATCTAATGCTACATGTTTTGACAAATATTTCCAAATCGTCCCGAGTATAACATTTAATTTATCAGGAACTCTTAACTACGTAACTTCAAGTTTGAACTAATATTCATCTATATTCTCTAATTTATTTACAGTTGATCATACAATCAGATGTTTTATTCATTATGATGTTGAAATCGGGAACCAATGTTTTAAGTTGAAATTCATATAAAGTTGAGTATACTTCATGTCAACTGTTGAAGATATTAAAGCAAAAGCAAATAATGTTCTTACCGTTGAACATTGATGATGAAGGGAAGCCCAAAGCTTGACCATTGCGCTCCCAGATAAACGTTTAAGTTCCCCAAGTCAGAAATAAATGTATACTAACGGATAGATCCTTGTATTTATATACACTCATGTATTCAAACAAAAAACACCATAGAAATAAATAAAAATAAACATCTTCTTCCTTCTCATCCTTGCACCCTCTCCAGATCACTTTCTAATATGGTATCAGAGCATCAGATCCTCTCATAAGCCTCAGAATTCCCTGCGTTCCTCATCGGCTTCTTCCTTGGGGGTTGAAGGTCGAGCTCGCCTCATCCAAACCCAAGAAATAAAAAAGGGAGGGCATGTCGGACGGCAACAGAAACCCGCCGGAGATGAATCCCCATCGCCTCGTCTCGACGGCTCTAAACGGGGCAAACTATTTATCCTGGGCGCGTGCTGTCACCCTCTCCCTCAGTGGCAGGGGGAAACTCGGCCACGTCACCGGAAAAACTCCAAAACCAGAAGATGCATCAGACAAAATCCAAGATGAATGGCAAACCTCGGATCACCAAGTGATGTCATGGATTATCGCATCCATGCAAAATCACATCGCCGAGATTTTCATTTACAAAGAAAGCGCAAAGGAGCTGTGGGACTCGATCAGAGACCACTACGGCAAAGCAGAAAATTTTGCGCATCTTTTCAAAATCAAACAGGAGATCGCGCATACTCAACAGCATGGTGTTTCTGTCACCGAGTACCTCGGTACTCTCAGAAGAAAGTGGGACGAGCTGAGGATCTACGAACCCCCAACTGCTGACCCAGAAATCATTCAAAAGCGACAAGAGCAAAATCAAATCTACCAGTTTCTGGTAGGGTTAGATCCGAGCTACGAGACCATTCGATCTCAAATACTCATGGCATCAGATCTTCCAAGCCTCGCAAACATCACAAATCTTGTTCAGCGCGAGGAAACAAGAAGAAATACAATGAATAACCACAACAAAAATCAGAACATGGACAACACGCCCCCTATCACCAGGAGGATGATTGGTAAGGGTATCCTCGCTAACGGTCTCTACATTCTAGAAACCAAGAAGAAAGTTCTACATACTCGTATGGTAGATAATCACATCCTTTGGCACAAAAGGATGGGTCATCCGTCATCAAATGTACTGCATTCGTTATTTCCTGTTTTTAAAAATGAACTCTTATGCGATGTTTGTCGAATTGCTAAACAATCTAGATTACCATTTCAAAATTCTAGCACTAAAACTCATTCTCCTTTCGAACTAATACATTCTGATATTTGGGGTCCTGTCCCCATTGAGTCTTACAACGGTTTTCGATACTTTATTAGCTTTATTGATGATTTTTCTCGAGCCACCTGGATTTATCTTTTAAAAAACAAATCAGACACCTACTCAGTTTTTTGCGAATTTCTTCGTTACATTGAAAACATGTTTGATGCAAAAATCCGTATTTTTAGATCTGATAATGGTTCTGAATACATGAGCAATATATTTCAAAACCTTTTACGACAAAAAGGTATTTTCCATCAGACCTCATGCATTAATACTCCTCAACAAAATGGGGTGGCTGAGCGAAAAAACCGACATCTGTTAAATGTCACTCGCTCCCTCCTTTTTCAGAATAATGTCCCAAAATCTTTTTGGTCCGACGCAATTCTGACAGCTACCTATATTATCAATCGTCTTCCTAGTCCTACTACTAACTATAAAAAACCTCTAGAAATCCTATACAATAAAAAAAATTCAATCGAACACCTCAGAATTTTTGGTTGCACCTGTTTTGTCCTCAAAAAACGCGAAGATAAATTTGATCAAAACTCCATCAAATGTATTTTCTTAGGATATTCCTTTAGTAAAAAAGGGTACAAATGCTATGACCCAAAAAATAAAAAAACTTACGTCTCCAGAGATGTCACATTCTTTGAAAGCATTCCGTTTTTTCACAAACCTGGGCAAGAGGAACACACCTCCTCTGTCCCAGTTCCACACACTAACCTCTCCCCTACAACATCACCAACAAACGAAGGAGGAGAAAATGAAAACGAAGGAGGAGAAAATGAAAACGGAGGAGGAGAGAATGAAGACGAGGAAGGAGAGAATGAAGACGAAGAAGGAAGAAGTGGCCACGAAGGAGAAGAAAATGAAGGAAGGAGAGAAGAACCACCGAGAAGATCTACACGACCATCTCGCCTCCCTACCAGGTTCAATGATTATTTTCTATCTCACGCCAAATATCCTGTCCAAAACTCCAAATATCCTATCCAAAATTTTCTATCATATCAAAAAAATTCTCAAGAACATCAAGCCTTTCTAGGAAATTTAGACACAAACAAAGAACCTACACATTACCATGAGGCTATCAATGATCCAAAGTGGATTAAAGCCATGAATGATGAATTACAAGCTCTAAAAGATAACCACACCTGGACACTTGTTCCTCTCCAACCAGGAATCAAACCCGTTGGATGTAGATGGATCTACAAAATTAAATATCATAGCACTGGAAAAATAGAAAGATATAAAGCCCGCCTTGTGGCCAAAGGTTACACCCAGACTTATGGCCTAGACTATGTAGAAACATTCGCTCCTGTAGCCAAAATGAACACTGTTCGGGTTCTTCTTTCTATCGCTGTAAATCAAGGATGGAAATTATTTCAGATGGATGTCAAAAATGCATTCTTACAGGGAAATCTTGAAGAAGAAGTCTACATGACTCCTCCACCTGGTATCACCACGCGTCCTAACCAGGTATGCAAGCTTCATAAATCTATATATGGGCTAAAACAATCACCTCGTGCCTGGTATGCCAAACTCAGTCTCTCTCTCCTTAGCTATGGATTTACTAAAAGTTCCGCTGATGCATCCATGTTTACAAAACGTAGTCACGACACTACTATTATTGTTCTTATTTATGTCGATGACATCATTATAACAGGAAATAATAATCATCAAATAACATTAGTTAAAGAATACCTAAAATCAAAATTTGACATAAAGGATTTAGGATACTTAAAATATTTCTTAGGAATAGAGATTGCATATTCTAAAAAGGGGTTATTTCTCTCCCAACGAAAATATACCCTAGATCTACTTGAAGAAACTAAGAAATTAGGATCAAAACCTTCAAACACTCCTATAGAAACCAACAAAAAAATAGGACCAACTGATGGAAACCCTCTTTCTGATATTGGTCAGTTTCAAAGGCTAGTAGGAAAACTCATTTATCTTACTGTTACTCGACCCGACATCACATATGTTGTAAGTCTAATAAGTCAGTTTATGCATGCTCCTTACACACAACACTTAGACTTAGTAAAAAGGATTCTCTGTTATCTTAAAGGCACTCCTGGGCAAGGGCTCTGGATGAGACCCAACAACTCTAACTCAATCACAGGTTATTCTGATGCAGATTGGGCCGGCAGTCATGATCGAAGATCAACGTCTGGATTCTGCACTTTCGTCGGGGGCAACTTAGTAACCTGGCGAAGCAAGAAACAAAATGTCGTTGCCAGATCTAGTGCTGAAGCTGAATATCGTGCAATGGCCTCAACCACCAGTGAATTAATCTGGTTGAGTCAACTTCTCAGAGATATGAAGATCACCACCCAGGAACCCATGAAGATGTTTTGTGACAACAATGCTGCAAGACATATCGCGATGAATCCTGTCTTTCATGAAAGGACCAAACACATAGAAGTCGACTGCCACTTTATTAGGGAAAAAATACAATCAAGGCAAATAGAGGTTCCCTATGTCTCAAGCAAAGATCAGTTAGCCGATATCTTCACTAAAGCTCTAGATCGCAAGACTTTCTCCAACATACTCCACAAGTTAGGGTCTATCAATCCATTTCAGACCCAACTTGAGGGGGCGTGTTGAAGATATTAAAGCAAAAGCAAATAATGTTCTTACCGTTGAACATTGATGATGAAGGGAAGCCCAAAGCTTGACCATTGCGCTCCCAGATAAACGTTTAAGTTCCCCAAGTCAGAAATAAATGTATACTAACGGATAGATCCTTGTATTTATATACACTCATGTATTCAAACAAAAAACACCATAGAAATAAATAAAAATAAACATCTTCTTCCTTCTCATCCTTGCACCCTCTCCAGATCACTTTCTAATATCAACACTAAGACAATAACTACATAGAAAGAAAATGCAAAAACATATCACTCAAACCGTGACACCCTATTCGAAACCATTTTATCCATATGTAGAGAAAAATACTAACCTAGCTCCCAAAAATACAAGCATTAAAACTCAAGAATTGAACTTGAAAGGAAAATAATACTGAATCAACTAAATTCCTTCCACACACTATAAAGTCTCAACTATGCATGACATTTCAAAAGTTTCACATCCTAGTACAACAATAATACAGACTCATTAACATATAGACAAACATGACTAAGAATTAATCCCCACAGACATATTCATGTTTAATGGTTCCAAAAGTAATTAAAAACTGGTAGGTCCACCCATCCAAGTCCAACCACCACCAGTTTGATGATTCTTAAGACTTAAAGATCTTCTTCTACTTCAACTTGTTATCTAGGAGTAGTCCCATCCCATCCCTTCTTTCCCATTCTCCCTACTGTACCTCCTTTCCTCTGCCTTTTCTAATGGGGTGTTTTTAATGGAATTGGTTGAGAAAGAAAATTTGTAGAAAGAGAGAAGTAGAGCTTGCAGGACCACTTCCTCACCATCCAGGCAATCACCCCTATTTCAAGAATACTTTCCAGGCGCATCTAATCCTCTCTCTCTCTCTCTCTCTCTCTCTCTCTCTCTCTCTCTAAAACATCTCTTTCTTCTTGTTCTTCAATTTGTCTTGGTCTTTGGTCTGTCACTCAATCTATTCTTGGGGCCTTAATCCCTTCACCTCTCCCTCTGGCCTCCTGCTGGAGTCAGAGACACAAACTCATACACTTATAGGAACCTCATCTGACCAAAAGATGGCAAAATGGTAGATAGGGATCAGAGCTATAGCTAGACTTGAGCAATTAACCAAACCCCAGTTCAAAAGATTCGGGATACGTGACATGATGCAATCTCCCATGTTGTAGTAGATTAAATCTAGAGAGAGAAATATAAGAAGATCACACATTCACTCCACAACACAAAAGCACTTATAGCATTTATTACCAACAGTTTATTGAAGATGGTGGGGTTGAGGGTTCTCATGCCACATCACATATATATGTGAACAACATCAAGAGTGGGAAAAGAGAAGTGAAGTGAAGAAAAGAAAAGAAGGTTTGGTTGGTTTCCTCTGGCTATATCTCCTCTTTCATGGGTTAGTTTTTCTTTTTTGATGATTGGGCTGTGTATGTTTTTTTAGTGATGTTGGTTTGTCCTTTGCTTTCAACCCCTAAACAAGAACTTCACAATCCACCTTCCATTTTTAACCTAGTAAAAGTGTCCATCCATCTTCAATATTCCAATTTCTTGGAGAAAGCAAGAGGTGTCCAACCTTGAAGTCATCCTTTACCAGCAACTTCCCTTTGTGTGTGTTTGCTCCAATTTGTTCCTTCTAACTTGCTAATTCACGATTCACATATTTATTATTTTCATATAAAAAATAAGTTATCCTCATGCTTTGGCTAAACAATTAGAACCATGCATGATGTACATGTTTCTCTTTTGCTGTCAATTCTGATTAGGGTTTGTGTTGCTTTCTTATTGCAGCTTAATTCCCATCAACTATATATATATATATATTAAAACCCCACCTGATCCCACACTGTCAAGAAACCCTAGAACAACATGCAAGGCTATGAGGGGAACCCTGAGCTTTTCAGCTTGCAAACTGGGATGGAGATGTTAGGGTTACCATCCAAAGACACCACCACCAACCAAGGAAGAGATCATCTAAGCAGTGGTGGTGGTGGAGGATTCTTCCAACATCCCACAGACTTCAACAACCTAAGCGAGTGGCAACAGTACTGTCTTCTCCCAAGCCAAGGTTTGTCCTTGTCCCTTTGCAACCCCATCCACCAACCACCTTACCCGACCGGTTCGGTGCGGTCGGAAAACGGGAGATTCGGTGACCCGAACCAAGGGTTATACCAAAACCAACTCAGGGGTTGCAAGTACTTGGTGCCCGCCCAAGAGCTGTTAAAGGAGTTTTGTAATATTCTTCCTAGAGAAATGGAGAGGAGGCAGAAGAGTGATTGTGGTGATGGTCAGAGTTCTTCTTCTTCTACTAGTTGGAACAACCAGTCCCTCCTGGGTATTGATGTACTTGAGCTTCAGAGAAGGAAAACAAGGCTTTTTGGCATGCTAGAAGAGGTAAATTTACTTTATTTTTACTTTTATTTACTTTTGTTAGCTCCTGACTTATTTCAGCTTAGGAAGTGGGAGTTATGGAGGATGGATGTCTGACACTTGCAGAGGTGTTGGAGGGTTTGGGGAGATGTGATTGGTTTTGGAAAATACAAACTCTAACACTCAATCATGTAGTGGGGGTTGTGTTTTGCAGTGTTGTTTCACGGTTTTTTGATTCGGGAGAGGAATCACATTCACTTGTGGAAATCTCTTTTTTTGCTTTTTTACATTGCCCTCTCTAGAGTGCAGAGACTCTTGTTAGGTCCCCCCTCCCTCATCAATGTTACCAACCTCCACTCTTTTTCTCTCTCCTTGCAATATCACATTTTATGTGTCCTCCATTGTGATATCTTTCTAGTTTTGGAAATTTTCCATCCATTGCACTCCGCATAGCACGTACATGATCCCTCATGATAGTCCATATTAATTCGTGTTCTCATTACATTGCATGGGATGATGGTCACCCACAATTCACTTTTATTTTTATTTAATGTTTCTAAGTGAAAAGATTTTATTTTTTTGGTTCTTGTGGTAGGTGGATAGGAGGTACAAAAGTTACATGGAGCAAATGAAGGCGGTGGTGGCATCGTTTGAGGTGGTGGCGGGCCAAAACGCAGCGGTGGTGTATACAACATTGGCATCTAAGGCGATGTCAAGGCACTTCCGGTGCCTCCGGGAAGGAATTGTGGGGCAAATCAAGGCCATAAGCAAGGCCATGGGTGGCAAGGACCCGATCGCAACGGGATCCACTAAGGGCGAGACACCAAGGCTCAAGATTCTCGACCAATGCATAAGGCAACAAAGGGCATTCCAACAGGGCAATGTGATGGAGAATCATCCTTGGAGGCCCCAAAGGGGTCTCCCCGAACGCTCTGTGTCCATTCTTCGAGCTTGGCTTTTCGAACACTTCCTCAATCCGTAATCACTCTATCTCCCTCTCTTTTTACTAGACTCCTAATTAAACTATCCTATAATCTGATATCCACAATATCTACCCCATGCGTTTTGACCTACAATACCTTATGTTTCTTTACTCTTATTAGTTTTGATAAATACAACCTAACATGTCATTCAACGGATAAAGTATTAGGTGAGTACATATCTTACACTATGAATGGCTGAACCTAAAATCTCTCTCTAATTTTTATGTTTATTAATATAAAGGAACGCTTATGCATTGCATTGCATTGAATAGATGGGTAGGGCTCTAAAGTGCAGTACGCTTGTAGGGTTCAGTTACTTCAATGATCATTGGTGTGTTTCGGAACTGGTAGTCTCTGACACGTCTATAGGCCTAGAAATGGCACACAAACATAGGTAGGAACAGGTTTTAGGTTTGGAAAGCTTTACCTTTTTCTAGGGTTACTGTTTTGCTTCGGGTTAGACTACGATTCTTATTAAAAACATAAATAATTAAGAGAGTGATGTTTGACTGGATTTGTCACATCATTTTGTAAATAATATGTAACGTCCTCCTCTCCGAACTCGCTTCGAGTCTGGGTCCCGATCCGTCACTCATGTGCCCACTGGCCCACAACACCCACCTATTGCCACAAAACTTAAGTTGTTAAGTGTTATGGTAGTGGGCCCATGTCTTTATATCTCACCCCAACATTCTATGTTAAGCAATGTGAGACTAAACTTGGGAGTTTTACAACCTACCCCACTTGAACACCTGACGTCCTCGTCAGGGTCAAGCCACTCAGTCACCAGGCGTTGTGGGATTCTAGAGGTGGCTCCCACCTTTTAGGTGTAGCACTTAGTTCCCACAATTCTGGCTGGTTCAGGTTCTGATACCATCTGTAACGTCCCGTCCCCGAACCCGCATCGAGCCCGGGTCCCGGTCCGTCACCCATGTGCCCACTGGCCCACAACACCCACCTATTGCCACAAAACTTAAGTTGGTAAGTGTTATGGTAGTGGGCCCATGTCTTTATATCTCACCCCAATATTCTCATGTTAAGCAATGTGGGACTAAACTTGAGGGTTTTACATAATCTTTCCTTGAAAAATAGTATTTAATGTTACAAGACTTAATTGCACTTAGATTTGGACATGCAAGAATCATTTTTTTCCTTCTTTCCCTCATCTTTCTCGTGGGTGCTTTGAGGAGATTTTTCCAACAGAAAGGTGTGGTTTTTAGAGGTTTGTTTGGCAGTCCCAATCAATCACCAGCTACCGCTTTATAACAATTACCAATTAAAGACATATTAGATGTTAATCGTTTTGAAAGAAAACAAACACGAAAAGCCCACCACACAACCTAGCCTTGCCATATACATCTCATGTGGATGCCAACCCACATGATCCGATCAATGGATTGCATCCACACACCGCCCATTTGGTGCAACTCAACTATCTAAGTTACCCATTTTTTTATAAATCAAACCTTCTTATTAATATCTAATTGTTGTAATACCATTTTACTTTGCGGAGATTACAGGTATCCAAGTGACGTGGACAAGCACATCTTAGCAAGGCAAACAGGACTCTCAAGAAGCCAGGTAAGCGATTAATAGAATCTCTTCTAATTGGTTTCTTACATATATGTTTTAAGTAACGTTACTCCATCAATCAATAATTAGTCATGCATGCTATCGTTTTCTGATTAATACCCTCAACCCTCTCCATTATTGCTTTTGTCCACTAATTTGGTGTCATTACAGCAACGCATATTCAAGTTGATAACAACCTTTATATTGTCATTATTACTTGGCTCTAATACGTCATAAGATAAATTGGTTTGTTTGCTTAGAAGCAGATGAGCTGTCGTCTTGTTTGCATGCAAACGTGTCGTTTAGTCCATCATGCAAACCAAGTTTATGTGGTCATCGGGTTGGATTAATCATAATTTACAACAAATACCTTACATGGTTAACACGAGCGTAGAGAAATATGGTTCTTATTCTTTTTCCTTGTATGAAAGTTGTCATTTTCGTCTATTCGCTACGTAAGTGTGGGGATCTGATCATGCGTGATTGTGTACGAATTAATCGTCGTTTAGTATATGAAATAATATTAAATTGGCGTCCACATTAGGAAAGTGACGTCTGACTGATGGATCGACCTCGACTACCTCAGTTGGTGTGATGTTTATACTTAACTACCATTCTAACGACGGTAATTAGTTGCTAATTACTGGAAAGCTTTTGTGCTTCGTTGGATTTCTTACACCGTACGTTACAATTAGTTTTCAACAGTTTAATTTAGTAAAACAAAACATAGAAGGGATTTCTACTTCATATTTATTTTCGACTTATAGGTGTATTTGATATACCTTTATTCTCAACTACATTGACACGAACCATTCACTCTCCACACTTAAGCCACGAAGACCTTCACTCTCTAACTGTAATGAGATTAATATCTATCCTCTTTCTTGTTCTTCCTAAAATTAGATATCACTGTCCTTGCTCGTTTTCCATTTTTCTCCGATTTTAATTTTATTAGAGCATACGTTAATAGGATGTCAATGAATATGGTTGAGAAGGTTTTGTGTGTGTGCGGGGGGAGGAGATTGTTATGAGAGAGAAAATTACAAAAAAGGAGTGTTCGTAGGATGGGTAAATTGATGAAAGTTCGTCTACAAAAAACCCTGTGTAGTGGTAATAACGTGGGTGATTTGATTGCGTATGTCATTGAAAGAAATTATTTACTCTGTGTAGTGGTAATAACGTGGGTGATGCTTAAGAAGAAGAAAAAAATATCATCCCATTATTTTTTTTGATCATGTTATTTTGTTAACTTCTCTTAGCTATACTAATATTTAATAATATTTTTTGCAAAAACACCCTGAATAATCTGAGATTCATAAAGTACTGTTGTAAATATTGCAAAAAATCACCCCAATAATTTATTAATTCCTTCTCACCTATTTATTTTCTCTCCATTCTCACTCTCTCATGTCTTAATTTTCTTTCGTTAAATGTAATCACTCGGTTACTAGAGTAGTGAAATCTGATAATTTTTTATTGGTTAAAATTATAAATTATTTTTGATAGAAATATTTTCTAATAAACATATATTTTTTATATAAATTATTTTTGTCGAAAAATAGTTTTTATATTTATTTTTTAAAAATTATTTTTTCTATATTTATCTTATTTAAAATTCATGATTTTTTAATATATTTAGTAAAACAATTTGATAATAACTAAATAATTTTTTAAGGAAATTAATAAAAGGTCTATAGTTTCAAAAATAATAATGACATTGTAGTAAATGTCAATGTTCTTCTTTGGCATTAGACCAAATAATTTCTTTGAGATTAAGTTGTTACTAACATAGAAGCAAATCACCCTATTGACACTAAATATATCTTAATAAAAATATGGGATGTGATATTTGTTCTTTGATTAAAAATACTGATTAAAAAATAATCAAATTGGATTTATTTAGAATTTGTTTTAAGATTTTTTTTGTAGAGTGATATATGTTGCTATCTTTAAAGTAAAATATCAACCGTATCTTTTTCCTTTGCATGATTCTTGCATACCCTTTGTTTGAAGATTACCTTCCATTTTTACCATTTCAAACTCTTGATTCGTAATATTCCTGATTTTTCTGATTCTTATGATTTCGATTTTCAAGATTTTTATGATATTTAAACGTCCTGTATTCGGATTAGTCTCTGGATTGGGACGTTACATAATGATAGGCCGCTGCTTATATTGAAGAGGCTTTAGCGGTTTAATTCTTCATCATGCCATCACAGTGAGCTCTAGCAAGAGAGTTATGAGCTACTAGCAGAGTTCTATATAGAGGCGAAAATTGAATGATTTGGTGAAATTCGATGATTTACTTTGATATTTTATAAAATTAAGAATAGATTGTGACTAGCATTATTTTATAAAATGCCACTATTGTCACCCCAAGACCACAAAACTCATCTTCGTACATAAATATACATCTTCAAGCTACTATCATCCTTAAAATCATATGATATGAAGTAATTACTTACGAAACTCTTTTTTTGGTTTGCAAAGAGATACTAGTAAATAGCTGTTTAGTTCTATATAATGAGCTCAAGCCCTTCCGTATGACTTTAACAGTTAATTACCCAAGACTATTCAGGTATTTTATCTAACCTAATTTTGAAAGCAAAAAAAATAATAATCAAGTATTATAACTTACATATTGCAATTTCAATTCATGTTATCGGGAAGTGAATTAAGCTATAACTTTGACCTTCTGGTACAAGTCAATCTCATTATACCATACCATATATGTCAGTCAACAAGATATATCTTCAAAATTAAGGGTGCAATTACCTAAAAACAAAAGTATGAATGTTGTAATTTCCAATCAGACATAAACTAAATGCCTTTTATAGTGTAAATTATACAAGTAGATTAATTTGTTTGTGTTGTGCGCTAACATATATATATATATATATATAT
This sequence comes from Triglochin maritima, assembly GCA_963682175.1. Taxonomy (NCBI): domain Eukaryota; kingdom Viridiplantae; phylum Streptophyta; class Magnoliopsida; order Alismatales; family Juncaginaceae; genus Triglochin; species Triglochin maritima. The sequence goes on from OY821775.1 coordinate 16,221,673, forward strand.
ATATATATATATATATATATATATATATATATATATGTCGTTAATTCATTTGAATTGCAGGTGTCGAATTGGTTCATAAACGCAAGAGTGAGGCTATGGAAGCCAATGGTAGAGGAAATGTACATGGAAGAGACCAAAGAAGGAGAGCACCAATCCTCCGAAACCCCAAACATGACCCACCAAGAAACCAACAACTCTCAATGCCAAGACAACCTCACCTCAAACCCTAACCCTAACCCTAATCCTCCACAGCCTTCATTGGAGGACCAAAAGCCCGATTGCGACTCGCTCTCCTCAATCGTAACTGGAACCTACATCTCCGACCGAAACCAATACCCCCACCACCACCACAACTTCTCTCGGCCTACCGACAACTTCGGGATAGTAGACATGGACTTTCCGACGTACAACAACTCGAACGAGGGCTGCAAGAACGACATGCAAAGCTTTGGGGGCGGTTCGGTTTCCTTGACACTGGGTTTGAAGCAACACAATGTGGGTGGAGCCAGCATGAACATGCCCTTTTCTCCAACTCATCCTCAGCAATCGATGTTCTTCTCCAGAGAGGAGCAAATGGAGAATTGCCAGCCAGTGCAGTACTCCATCAACTTGGATGGGGATGGCCAGAATCTGATCCCTTATAGGGATTTGATGGGAGCCCAATTGCTGCATGATCTTGCTGGTTAGAATATTCTTGCATGCATATCATACAGTTGCCTTTTCTGATAAATCAAATGCTTGTTTTTATTTAAGATTAAGATTCTGCATGGATCGATATATACTCGTAGAAGTAGTTGATATTTAATTTTATATTGAAATGGGTATAGCAGGACTTCTTTGTACATTATAGTGCAGGAAGCTACATGATTAATCATAGTTAGTTTTTGACAATTAGCCTTAATTATTATACAATTGAGAGAAGTTGTATATCGAAGTGTTTGGGTAAATTATTTCTTCTTTTTGTTCTTAAAATCCGTGTATATGGACCTCTTTGAGGTTTGTATCATAAATATTGGGTTTCAAAACTCAGTTAAACATTGGTTTTAGATCTCAATTCACTTAAGAGCTTGTTAATGCTAAAGCTAAAGTTGCATTGTACTTCCCATTGGACTCTTAGACTAGGGAAGTGCCTATAAAAATGCTATTTGAAATGGCCAAAATTAGTTCGGTAGCGTGCTAACTAAATGCTGCATGTCTGAATTTTAGATATAACGGCTGGAGCATGATGGTGGGTCCATAATCTCCCCATTTCTTCATCTACCCTTTCAAAAAAAGTTATTTGGATTTTTTTATTATCAATCTTTAGATGCAGTATAACTTAATGTAAAATCAGACTTCGATTTGGGATTTGAAAGTGTGTTATTTGCAAATGATCACTTGTTTAGGATGAATTTTCTTAGAATTTATTAGTGTTTTTATCAGGAAACGTTTCCAAAAATCCAGACTCTTTGTACCAAATGTATAGGAAATCGTGATATATCACAAACGAAATCCACAAGATAAAATTTAAATTAATGAACCAATAAAATAATTTAAGGGCAGTGAGGTTTGAAACTTTATAGTTACGTTCCTTAAATTTTCATTTTGTAATATTTTACCTTCTCTCTATTGGTAATTTGTTGATTTTTGAAATATTTATCGTTATTTCTCAAATTTTCGAGTTGTCTTCCACAAATAATCATAATCATAATTTTTAATAAAACAAAATTTGAAAATTGTTTCTGATTTAATTCAGATGTAACAATTTGACCTTAAATTTTTGTAACATGTAGTAGAAATATTAACCAAATATTGTGTAATTTAGAATTTTATTTTGTTTGAAAGTTAGGAGTGCGAGTATTTGTGGAAACAACAAGACCCAATATATAAAAACAATAAATATATCGAAAATCAACAAATTGTAAATGAAGACAAGACAAAATGTCATGTTACTTAAGTTTTTGGAACGTAACCGTGATGTTTCAAAGTTTAGAGGATCTGTAATTTATCATTAAGCAAAGCACAACAGAGAATAATTTTACATTGAACATCTCTCGATGTGAGAAAACAAAATACCACAGCAGGGACGATCGATCTAATAGAGAGTTTCAAAACAAATTAAACAAGCTAGTATTATAAGGAGATGCAGGATAGATAACTAAAAAAATCGTAGTACAACAAATTTTCTTGGAAAATTCTCATTACATTGCATATTTTGGACTATTTTTAAAACAATAAATAACCACATTTTCAGATAAATGAATGCTGAACAATCTAATAGTCTCTCCGGGCTGCTTGAGTAACTTGAGATGGAGGACTATTTTTATGTAGAATTGCTTGTTTAAAAGTCGACTTGAACAACACTCTCGACCAAATCTCGGGCGATATAACTATAACAAACTCCAGCTTTATCTCCATATTTAGACGATATCTACTTCGTGTAATATTTTTATTTCTGGTCCCTCGAAACTCTTCGTACTTGTTGAGGGCTATATATGCTATATTAGCCACAACTAAAAGAAAAACTGGTTTAAAAAGAGCTACTGAAATTGGCTATCAATTCCTATACATAGATTTTGGTTTCACGGTTATTTAAATTATTTTGAGATCTTTTGGGACCTTCAACGTGAACGACAAGGAGGTTATTTCCCATTGCTATATATAAAGCCTCACTATCTTACCAAATGCAAGATTTGATACACTTTAGTTAATCATGTAAGTATGTAACACACCTAAACTACGTTTCGTCTGCACACTCACCAAAGTGACCGAACTAACATAAAAGGTCTTGAAGTAGTTTGCAAGTTTTCTTTTATAAGTGAGCAACGATGAAACCAACAAAAACATGAGTTGCGCAGGAACAACCTACCTTTCACCATACTTTAGATTGGACTACCTTACATGTATATCAGTTTGTTAATGATCTAATTTCGCTAAACATAGAAACCAATGTTGAAGTCACTATTACAGTTTTACTATTAATGTAGTATCTGGGTAACTTGAGATTTGAAGTTCAAAACTCCAATTTTCAAGACAAGTTGTAAACATCAAAACTCCACATGCGTTTTATACCCAAACCTCAAACCTCATGTTACTTGTTTGAGTTTTGAAATATTAAGTTGTGGTACTTGTGAAAATTCAAAACGAAAACCTAAAAACTCGTATTTGGTATGCTGAAAATTGGACATTGCATTTTGGATCAAGAAATCATCTTCCTCAACTAAGCAAGAACTTCCATCGATGTCATAGGCGTCATACTCATTAGATATATCTAGTTATTATTTTTATAAATAAGCAAATCGAAGTAATTTTCATATAAAAAAATTAACCAAAATTTAGCAAACTAATATCCATACAAGTAAACGAAAGTAATCACATTAATACAAGCATCTAAGTAAGTCGTATGTATATATTATTTAATCGTTAACAAACTAACATGAATTTGTAAGAACTATAGAAAATAAATTATGAAACCAAAAGTGAGCAAAACATTTTTGGGGCAGATTCGAATGAAAATTGGGAATATGAAGCGAAAATAAGGAAGTTAATTAGGGCAATCTGGGAATAACTCTTTTGAGTTTTGAAAAACACTTGTCTGGGTTAGTGTTTTGCATAACTCTAATTTCAAGCTTCGAAGATAACTCCAAACTCAACCTAATGAAAAATATGTTTGGGTGACAAAAAATGAGATTTTTGCAAACCTCAACTCATTTAAACCTCAAAGGTCGGCGAATCCAAATGTACCCATAGTCTTTTCTTTGGTAGCTTGCTAGCTCTCCTTTGGCAAAGTTGACAAATTTGAAAATGGTGGACAGGAGAATTTTCCGATGCATTCGGGTTCACCAAGAATTTGGTGAGAACTTCAATCTCAATCTTCCATTTTTAATATAATGTTCAATGTTGTAAGCGACTTTTAGTTATCCTAAAACCACTTGTTTGTGTGGGCCTTACTGTCCATAATTGGTTTTATTATCAATCAATAAATCTACCATGTTAAGTCCATAATTTGAATTTTTCTATTTACTTTAAAAAAAAGCTATCCTACTCTCCACCATCGTAATTTATTTTGGGTACATGTTTACGAAGCACATTTTTTTCATTGCAAATCTTTATTTACATGACTAAATTACAGTAAACAATAAACACCACGAAATATCCGTTCGATTTTTTTTTTTTGATTTTGTAAAGTAGCTTTGATAATTTCCAAAACAGTAATTTCCGTTAGCATAGCACATAAGAAGGATGTTTTGAGAATTTCCATCCTACATTGAGGTTCATATTATTTTTGTTTTAATATAAGTACCAAAATGATATGCTTTCCGTGATTCTCAAATTCTATGCAATTGGTTGAAAATATAATCGCAAATGTTGGTTACAATTAAAAATCAATAACAATACGAGTTTGTTAAAAATACAATTGTAATAAAAGCAATTTCATAAAAAAATATTGAGCTAAAGAGTAGTAGTAATAATAATAATGTAATTATAGAAAAAAAGTAATTTCAAAAAACACAAAAAAGTAATATTGAGATAGAAGTAAAAAGTAATAACAAAAAAAATTACACATTCGAATGATAATGATTATTGACAGTTTAGGTAAACAATGTCAATAAAAGTTATAATACAATAAGAAAAATGATTTTTGGACTCCATTTAACACATCATTTATGACGGTCTTGATGTTGATGGACATGATTCCTTCAATCTGCATGTTGAAATAAAGACCAAATCCCAAATTTTGCTCAAAGACATCATAAGATATCACAATATACACCAAAGGCAACCAAGATCAATCCACGCATGATTCAATCCAAATAGGAAACACATCCAAATCATATATTCTATACTAGAAAAGCTAAACGGCTACTAGAAGTCGTATATACGCATGTATTTCCGTATTCAAAATAAGATATAATAGACCAAAAACCACACAAAATCTTCATGGTACTAGAGCACTGATTCGGGCCTCAGACGTTGGGCGACCATCACCGGCGGGGATCTTTCCGATCATCGCCTCAGAACCCTCCACCCAAAAATCAGCATAAACTCATCTCCATCAAAAACCACCCATCACAACCTCTGACCATCTCACCACCACCACCAAAAAAGCTCAAAGCATCATAGGCCATCTGGCACCAAAGGGGGTTGCATTCAAAACGCAGTCCAAACCAAATGGCAGAAGGAGCGGTGACACCAAACCCTCAAAAGCTAACCACCCAACTCCTCAACGAGAGTAACTACCTCTCCGGGGCACAATTTATGACCCTCTCCCTCAGTAGCTGAGGAAACTTACACATCATTGGGAAAACAGTGAAGCCGACGACCGACGATACAAAAATATAAGAATGGCATACCGCCCACCACCTTGGAATGACGTGGATTCTACATTCCATGAAACCATAAGTAGGGGAGTTATTCATCTACTCCAACTCTGCCAAAGAATTATGGGATGCCTTTCAAGGCCGCTACAGTAAACAACAAAATTTTGCCCATCTCTTGAAAGTCAAACTAGAGCTCGCGCAAACACGACAAAGGCAAACTGACGGTCACCAAATACCTCGACGCACTCAAATGTCAGTGGGATGAACTTGGGATCTATGAATCCCCAAGCTCAGACCCAAAAATCATTCAAGAACAGATCAAGCAAAACCGAGTCTACCAAAATCTGGTCAGGCTCGACTCCAGCTACGAAACCCTAAAGTCACAAATAGTCTTATCATTGGAACTTCCGCCCCTCACAACAATTGTCGCAATGATACAACGCGAAGAAAGCATGCGACACACCATGACCCAACCGACCGACAAAGAAAACCACGTGTTCGTCGTGCATCACAACCAAAACCAAATCTCGAAAGGGAAAAATCAGTTCGGAAAACATAAGGACGAGCACTTTGACAATTGCAAAAAACAAGGTCACAATCGAGATCGTTGCTGGTTTCTCCACCCCCACCTCCGACCACCAAAGGATGACAAAAGAAACTTGAGGGCATATCCAAGCGGTGGTGGTAGGGGCTGGGGAACATAAAACCCTAGCTCCACAAACCCTAACGAAACAAACGTATGGCATAGCAGGTCGGGGTGACAAAGTTGGAGTATTATATCTGACTTCCACGCGGATCCAGGTGACTCCGGCAACCACATCCAATCAGGCGGGCATGATCCGACTACCCGTGCGTCCCAGGCAGCATCCCAAGTTGCGTTTCCTCCCACGGTCCAACAACAAATGTGCCAAGTGTTGGCCCATCTCAATACACTCCTTCAATTTTCTGGTCAAAATCAAGCACAATAAGGTAATCCCTTAGGTATTGACTGCCTTAATTCAATTGGTAATCATGCCATAACTAGTGATTCATGGATTATTGATACGGGAACCACTGATCATATGACCGAGAACATAAATTAATTAATGGTGTAGGAGAAACACAATTTCTAAATAATACAACAAAAATGTTCTATATTTTCCAACCTTCACATCAAACTTATTATTTGTAGCATGTGAATTACTAGGAAACTAAACTGCAATGTGATTTTCTCACATTTTTATGTATTATTTTAGAACCAAATTTCATGGAAGATGATTGGTAGAGACACTCTTAAAAATGGTCTTTATGTATTAGATAGCTTAAATAAATTTCTATAGGACAACAACGTGTCCTACAAATCTCATGAGCTTTGGCACAAGCGTATGAGACACCAGTTTTATTTTGTTTTAAAACATTTATTTCCTAGTATGAACGTTAATTCTAAATTATGTTGTGAGATTTGTCGCCTTGCCAAACAAACTAGACGCCTTTCCAGCTTTCTACAACCAGAAACAAAAAACCTTTAGAATCAATTCACTTGGACATTTAGGGTCTTGCCCCAGTTGAATCATATAATGGTTTTTAATATTTTATTACTTTATTGATGATTTCTTGCACACAAGATGGCTATAATTGCTAAAATCTAAATCTGATGTTTTTCTATTTTTTTTGAATATGTTACATTTGTAGAAAATATGTATGACACAAAAATCAAAATCCTTAAGTCAGATAATGGCTCGGAATATACAAGCAATACTTTTTAGAGTTTTGTTGAAAAATAAAGGTACTTTCCACCAAACTACTTGCATCAACACCCCTGAACAAAATGATGTCTCTCAAAGAAAATCGACATCTTTTAAATGTTACTCACTCTTTGCTATTTCAAAACCAAGTACCATTTTTTTGTCCAATGCTATTTTGACTGTTGTTTATCTCATTAATCATATTCCTAGTCTTTTTCTTCAAAACAAACAACCTCTCGAAATTTTGAATGGTGGACGAATGGATATAGATCACCTTAGAATTTTTGGATGCACCTGTTACGTTCATAAAAAATAGTTGAGAAATTAGATCCCAACTCCGTTAAAACTGTCTTCCTTGGTTACTCCTTCCAAAAAAAGGGAAACAAATGTTATGACCCTCAGGATTGCAAATTATATATCTCCAGGGATGTTTTATTTTTTTGAAAATGAATCATATTTCAATGTTGCCAGAAATACTCTCGCAGGTGAGTCAATTCCACCTCCTAATTCTGACTTCCTTGAAGATACACCTCCAATTCTTGAGGTGCCTCAAGAAGGAGGGGACATAGATCTCATAGGTAACAATGAATAGGTTCAAGACGAAGAAAATCTCATAGGTAACAGTGAACAAATTCAAGACGAAGAAGCCCCCACAAGAAAATCCCCCAGAACCACTCGTGCACCATCTCATCTCCAAGATTTTGTTACATACACAATTTCTTATCCCATTCAAAATTATGTGTGTCACAAAGCTATAACTTCTACCCACCAAATGTTTTAAACACCATAGACATTCACAAGGAACCAACCTCTTGCCAAGAAGCCCTTAGAGACCCTAATTGGGCTAAAGCCATGGATGTCGAACTTGAAGCCTTAGAACGAAATCAAACGTGGTCCATGGTTCCCTTAAAACCAGGAACCAAACCTGTTGGGTGTAAATGAGTATATAAAATTAAGTACAATAGTAATGAAAAAAATTGAAAGGTACAAAGCTAGACTAGTCGCTAAGGGGTACACTTAGACATATGGTCTAGACTACCAGGAAACCTTTGCTCTAGTTGGCAAAATGAATACAGTTAGAGTTCTCTTGCCTGTGGCCGTTAACCATGTTTGGATTCTCTTCCAAATGGACGTTCGAAATGTTTTCCTTCTAGAAACACTCGAAGAAGAGGTCTACATGAAACCTCCCCCAGGCTACAACTCCTCTCCAAATAAGGTTTGTAAACTGTACAAATCAATATATGGATTGAAGCAATCTCCCAGAGCATGGTATATAAAACTCAGTTAGTCTTTTCTATTTTTTGGTATTACAAAATGCTCTGCTGATGCGTCTATGTTTATCAAGCAGTATAACAACATCACCACCATTATACTTGTGTATGTATATGACATCATAATTACAATAAATAGTGATAAGGAAATTAACCTAGTAAAATCATACCAAAAATCTAAGTTTGACATCAAAGATCTAGGAATCATGAAATATTTTCATGACATTGAAATAGCACACTCCAAGAAAGGATTGTTTCTATCCCAACGTAAATATGTCCTTGACCTTCTTCAAGAAACCAGAAAATTAAGGTCTAAACCTGCCAATACTCCCATTGAGACAAACCGGAAGGTCTGTCCTACTGATGGAGAACCCTTAAAAGACGTAGGATAATTTCAAAGATTGGTGGGTAAACTCATATACCTCACCGTCATTATACCCAATATAACATATGTTGTCAGCACAATTAGTCAGTTCATATATGCTCCTCATACTCATCACCTTGATATCATAGATAGAATTTTTAGATACTTAAAAAGGACTCCTGGTCAAGGCATATGGATGAAACGAAAAAATAAAACTCTATAATTAGCTTCTCTGCTGCAGATTGGGCAAACAGTCATGATCGCAGATCTACTACTGGCTTCTACACACTCGTCGGAGGAAATCTGTTCACTTAGAGAAGCAAAAAGCAGAATGTTGTTGCAACGTCCAATGTTGAAGCAGAATACAGAGCCATGACATTTCCTACCAGCGAGCTAATTTGGCTCAAACAACTCCTCAATGAGATAAGGTCCCATGCCAAGAACCAATGCAAATGTGCTGTGATAATCATGTTGCACGACACATTGCCTCCAACCCTGTTTTCCACGAGCGAACCAAACGTATTAAATTGGACTGTCATTTCATAAGAGAGAAAATCCAAGCAAAAGAAATTAAAGTTCCTTATGTACAAAGTAAAGATCAACTTGCAGATATCTTCACCAAAGACCTAGAACAATTGAAATTCCAGAGTATCCTTCACAAGTTGGGATCCTTCAATCTCTTTCGGACCCAACTTAAGGGGGAGTATTGAAATAAAGACCCAATCCCAGATTTGGCTCGGAGACAACATAGCCAGATATCACAATATACACCAAAGGCAACCAAGATCAATGACCGCATGATTGAAGCCAAATAGGAAACACATCCAAATCATATATTCTGTATTATGAAAGCTAAACGACTAGTAGAAGCCGTATATATGCATGTATTCCCCTATTCAAAATAAGAAATAATAAACCAAAAACCACACAAAAACTTCACTGCATGCACGTGAAATGTTTTATCAACTATTTAATTTGTTTTTAAAATTGATGGCGTGATAATCTAAGCGTTCATTGGTTTCCCAATACACGTTACCATTGACATACCAAGATGCATAGATGTGTGTCCACGTGAGACTATTGTGTCCCTCGGGGGACTGATGTGTCTCACACAGAATAGATGTGTGTCATGTCCCGCGCGAGACTGACTTGTGTCCACACAAGGTTGGTGTGTGTCCCACATGGAAAATCAACTATCTCTTACTTTATCGGAAATTGTATTTTTAATCAATAGAATAAAACCCCCCGCAAATGATGGCGTGGAGTGTGTGTCAATATTCATACAACAAATATACAGGAGAATTATGTTGCTTAAAAAAGTAATCATAAAAATAATGAAAAAAGTACTCAAGAAATTGTCATAAATTAACAAAGCTAAAATGTTTTGGTGAATAAAAAGACATAAAAATAATTAAAAAAACATTTTACATGATTTTAGGTTTTATTTTATTTTTCTTGAATTTCCTATTTTTAGATGGAAAAACCTTTTGTTGCTGTAAAAGTATTTTGATTATGTCAAATTTGAAATTAGTAATTAGTTTTTTTTAATTTGATAATTGTAGAATGTGGCGTAACTGTGTAGGTGGGATAGAGATTTAAGGAACAGTTAAATATATTATTGAAGATTGAATAATAACTTTGTTTGAAAAGGAATTTAAGGGCAAAGAAAGATTTTGCACTATTTGTAGTTGACCAGGTTCTTTATTTGGATTAATGGTCCCCACTATTATAAAATAAATATACATGGAACTAAGAAGATAAAGATTTGGGGAAGAATATTTGTAGTATTTCATCATCACCAAAGTATTACAATGGTCTTCTATTTATAGGATAAATGAGGCAAATGAAAGAGTGTATGTTACAAGAGTTCACAAATGAGAATAAGAGAGGTTGATGGAGTTATGGGAGGAGAAGGTGAAGCATCCATAATGTTTCACAACACTCCCCCTTGGATCTTCACCTTTATACACTAGGGATGCTGCATCGTTAAAAACCTTACCAAGAAAAACTCTGATGGGATAAAAACTTGATGAAGGAAAAAAAGTGCAGCGCGTATGATGCTCCCCTTTACTTCAACATATATTCTTCAAACGACGAACCCCAAATTTGAAGACAAGCTTCTTAAAGACTTTGGTGGGCAATAACTTTGTAAATAAATCCGTCAAATTCTCGCTTGATTGTATCTGACCAATTGTCACTTGATTGGTCTGCCTCATTAAAAACCTTACCAAGTAAAACTCAATGGGACAAAAACTGTGTGAAGGAAAAAAGACTATACCGATAATTCTCCTCCTCAATTCAACATACATTTATAACACTCCATTAGTTAATATACGTTATGTTTATGTTTCGTTGAAAACCTTGCTACAAAACCCTGTGGGAAAGAGTAGCTAAGGAAAAGAGTATATAACATACGCTAACAAAATTGCACAACATGTCTCATTAAAAACCTTTAACCAATAAAAACCTTTCTAGGACAAAAATTGGAAAAAGGGAAAAGAGTGCAACTACAAGTCTTCCGGGCTTTATCCTTCAGGTATATCTGTCCTTCAAGGACGATAAATACAAATCCGCTCTCCCCTAATTTGTAGTTTACCAAACTTACGAATATATTTTACGAAGTCCTTAAACACAAAATTGCATGGGGATTCAATAAACAAATACATGATAGTTTGATGGATTTAATGGATATTTACTTTATTTTACTTAGATAATAAGATTGTGAAATATGTTTGCACATTTTTTCTCAAATAATATGCTGGGAGTAACACAAATTGTGGTAACTTTTGCAAAATATGAATATGTTACCTCAAAAGATATTACTTATGGACAATTTAAAGATGTCTCATAATTATATTGATGTCATAGCGATATGAGAATGTGAGAATCAATAACTGATTCACCAACTTGCATAAAGTTGTAATGACACCAAAATTTTGTGATAGTAATTGATGTGGATCAGACATATAAGAAACATTGAATGTAATTTTTTTTCGCATGACTAGAAATTGGTAGATCCTTGAACTTCATCTAAATGTTTTCAGATGAACATTATGCTTAGATAAAACATTTACTGTGAACCTTATTAGGTTTCAAGTTATAAGAAAATGTTCCTGACATTTTGATAAGGAACTTCAGGTCCTATTACAACTGGATCTTTGTTGATATACAATAGATGTCCTTTGTTAGTGTCATTTCAATGTGAGCATTAAGTAGAATATTGTTTTTCTACAATATTCACTTTCTACAATTGAATCTTTGTACCAATTCTCTTCCAGAGAATGTTCGAACTTCAGGTCGAAAAGTAATTGGGTTTTCTCTTGTCATTTATTTCAAAAATCCGTCCATTAAATATTTCATGAGTTTTCAAAAACTCTACTGGAGGTTCTACGACATCGAGCATGTTATAAATATAATAAATAAAAGTAAATTTTGTTATTGGATGAAACATATTGACGACTAAGATAAACTTCGTATCATTTTTCATGATGATTTTGATTGAAGATGTTATATGCGCACTCTTACTTGTTTCTTCATATAGTCATCTTTTCAAAATTTGTATAGTGCATCTTTTGATTCTTGTCATCATATAATATATTTTGTCATATTAGTTCTTCAGGGACTCTCATATAAGTATTAAAATTAAGTGACTTATAAAACTTTAAAGTCACAACATATCTTATATGGATATCATATATATCATGTAAGAGAACGTATTATCAATATTACGAGAGAATGAGTAACATCACAATGGATGTTGGGCCTGTGAATACTTTTATATTACTTCTTGCTTCATAATGTAGCACATTGTCATTGTGATTTCTATTTGTATCCTTCAAGGATATAATTTCGGAAATCAAGACTACAGGTCTAAATAATATATTTATTCAACGAGTTTATTCTACATTGTTCGCCTTCTTTTATTTATATCAAATACGAATGCTTTTGGCATTCTTATAATATCATAGGTTTTGGATCCAATTCTTCTCTTGATATAGCATGCTATTAAGAAGGTGAATGAATCGTTGACAATAATTTTAATAATTATTTAATATCTCTCGTATCAACATATATAGTTGATTGCAAGTTTTACGCCAATAATAATCAAATCCTCATCGTTTCGCAAAACTTTAGGATTTGACCGTTCTGTATCCCCGTAATTTCTTTAATATTTTGTTTAGCAGCTGAATTTAACTTTACAGGTTTATATTCTTTAGGAATAACATCTTCACAAGATGTAACGAGAGTGACTAACTTTTGTTTCATTTTCACAAATAATATATGTTATGGTCCACGCTTCTGGCGTTGGTTGAGCTCAAATATATTTTATCATATATGTGGAGATCTCCACTTTATATTATGTGGTTTATGTCTAGTAATATAAGACTTAGTCCCTCTTTTGTGATCAATAAAAACGTATGCCAATTACTTGCTAGATATTGCAAGATAATGATTTTATGAACTTCAGGTTCAATAATACTTGTACGTATATTCTCTTATGAACTTCAGGTTCAATATAGTACATTTTCTCGACATTCTTTAAGCTTCTAGTTTCTCCCCCTAATGTCAGAAAATGTACATCATGTATATGATTATTGGATTGGACAATAAAACTTAGCCCTTCAGGAGCTTTAAATCACAAGAGGGAAACAATTTATTCATTATTGTACAAGTAGGGTAGGGAAAAATTCATAACATGATGTATATCTACCATAAAAACTAATAAATAATATTAGCAGGTATATATGCACATTAATGTATCATGTATAAATTTTAAGACCCCATAATGATCAATATCGAGAGATATTTTAAAAACAGAGGGACTCTCATTTTATTGTGCAAATCGGTCGAACAAATTTGACCTCATTTTGGTCGTGATAGAAGTCAACAAAATTATCTAAGCTTCACAAAAATAATATCAATGATGACATCCATAATTAATATAAGAGATGATTTTATTTAGGTACTTCTGGGCATGTTTCATCTCGTTGATGTCATCTATATTTCATACTTCTTATTTGCACAAAATTTAGTCAACTGCTTATGCTCTTGTTTTCACGATACTTTGTATTGTGTGCTTCCGGCACACCAAAAAAACAAGAAAGGTATCGTGATTTTCCAACAACTCTCATGACCTTCAATCATCAGTGATGCATAACCCAAAAGAGTATTGGGTCATTAATTTGTAAAGTGATCAATAAAATATTTTTTTATTTTACTACTAATCTCTATATATCTATGAACTTCTGGTCATAGGGTTTGATTTAGAGATCGACGTGCATTTTTACTCAATTAGTTATTTGCACATCGTTTAAATGGTCATACGAATCCTTCAAGAATTATCATAAAATTTCATAACCCTCTTTAAATGAATAATCTCTAAATCTTTGTATAGTAGCATTTTATGAATATTAAGATATTCGCCTTCTGGGCAAATACATATCCTTTTCAATAACAATGATGACAAGATATTTGTCTTCTGGGTCAATACATATCATTTTTCATAACAATGATCACTTTGTAACATGGTGATTCAAATTCCACTATAATGTAGTACATTGTACTATATATACATCTATCAAGATGGATATTACGTGCTCACAAGATGTATGCTCGTACTGGTTGTGAATGATCATGTGATGCAACAAAATTAATAAGTAATAATGACATGCTTGAACCACTTTACAAATACTGTTAATCAACATGATACTAGAAGTACTACTAAATATGTAACTATTTCTTTTCATGCTTCATTGGGTCGAGAATTCATGAAATTTGGATCAATAATTCGATGTTTTGTCCAACCACAAAAACAAACATGAGATTAAATCATAATACTTTTAAAAACATTTTAACAAAGAGGATAGCAATAGGAAATCACAACCTCCACTTTTATCTTGATTTGATGTTTCTTGTCATTGATATTTTAAAAGGCAATGAGTTGGTTTCAACATTCATAATCCATGATTAGACGTTAATCTTATCTATGATGTCAAATATAGAGTTAAAAGTCATAACTTACGAGCATTAAAACATAATTGGTACATGCAACTTATTACCTTTTTTTTAAAATTCATATACATGTATTTGCTTATCGATGCATACAAAAACATCTCAAAATGGAATATATTATAATGTACTTGAATCATATGATAAACAAAAGTGCATATTAGCAATTTCAAAAGCAACATAGCAACATATATATATATATATTGATTGTATACATGTAGTCTCATTTATTTTATATATATATACAAAATTAACATGATATATTCTATGTACCATGTGAGTAATTAATTACCTCACGATGAACAAACACAAATTCAAGATGTAAGTAAAATAACCATATACATACATATTTTGATAGTTACACCTTTTATGAATAATACAAATCAATAAAGGTCAATTGAACCTTCACATTAAATCTTCAATTTAAGAAGATTTATAAAATTATGAAAACAAGCATTTGCTTCCAAATAAGCCTCAAATAAATCATTATCAATGCATTACATATTATATATAATGTATGTAACAACTGCATTATATACAACTTTTGTAAATGAGCGTGCTCTAACGTACCACACATGTTTGACTTAATTATTGTTCTATAATATTGCAAACCTCTTATTGCTTTTTTTCATCACATGTTAACCAAGAACTCATAATATTTTCTCTTATGTATTTGAGCAAGAAATTATAATCCTTATGCATGGATGACATGTCTTATTAAAGACTACAAACAAATGAGAAAGAAATCTCTATTACCTCCTACATGAACAGAAACAAAACGTTGGAAATAAAATTATGGATTTAAGTTCACATGATATTCTATCGTATTCATTTAACTACATTGTTTATTCACAATATAACTAGCAAAGAATAAAGTATAAACACCATAGCATCGATAAAAGAATCACAAATCTAGACATCTAAAGATATGTATATTTTATCGGTAAATGAAAGAAAATGTCTCATTACATTATATCAAAGACTATATATATGATTGACGATGAAAAAGATTTAATACTCTTTCATTGAAGGAGCTGAGGTAGAGAGAAGAAGATTAACTTCTCAATCTAGAAGTAACTTATATGCAAAGACTAAATAATATTCTCTAGACCTCGTAGCTAAAAAAAGGATATGCACAACTATAATAAATAATAAAACTCAAACTATTACATAGTCAACATAGAAACCATAGGAAGAAAACAATACTAGATACACATGCTAGTTATGATCAAGATAAACTATATTAATCCACCACTCTAGCATGGCGAGGCAAAACAATATGGTCATGAAATGAAATAAAAACTTCCCAAGTTATTATAGATGTAGATAGATACTATGTCGGACTTGATTCAAACATTGGGTGCAGACAAATTACCTTTGGATGATTTCTACAATACCAATAGGGAGAAACTCGTGCTTCTGAAGAAGAATATGCAAGAGTCAATTTGTGTTGATAACGTATTATAAAATAAATATACATGGAACAAAGAAGATAAAGATTTGTGGAAGAATATTTGTAGTATTTCATCATCACCAAAGTATTACAATGGTCTCATATTTATAGGCTAAATGAGCCAAATGAAAGAGTGTATGTTACAAGAGTTTACAAATGAGAATGTAAGAGGTTGATGGAGTTATGAGAGGAGAAGGTGAAACATCCATAATGTTTTACAACACCCACATGAATACTTGATTTTTCAACTCCTCGTGGGGACATATTAAAGTTGATTTGATCAATACTTACATTGAAAACGAAACTATTTATAATATGATATCGATAAATGCACTTGATTCTTAGTTTTCTTTATATACATACAATTCTTATCACTATGTATTTGTGAAATATGCTTCCAATACTTGCATCCATCCTTCAAGGATAAGCATTAATTATAACATTGTCGTAGATTTATATCTGCGTCTGAACTCCAATTAAGCTTTTTGTGTATGTAGATTCCAAACGGGGGCTCTAAGATCACTAATCACAATAAATAAATAAATAGAAATCAATTGTAAAAAACACTTCTTCCAGCACCATTTATATTTGATATGGACGTAACTATAGTGGACCGGATTGGAATGAAGCTTATGTGTTAGGCAAAAGTATTGTAGGTTAATGCATGCCACAGCCTCAATAAAAACTTTATTCCCACCTACAATAACGCTTTATTCCAACTGCCAGTTAAAGATCATCATCCGAACAAGTAGGATGGGATGTTTAGGATAGCTCTTCCTGAAGAAGTGTTGTTGTTTGAAGAACAAATTAGCAGCAATGCAAGTTCCTCTTTATAGTATAATATGTGATTCGGTTTACAGGGGAAACAAGTCTCACGGTTCTCATTCTACGTCGAGCACAATATCTCGCGTTAATTATAAAGTTAGTCGTCAAGATAGGCCAAATGATGTGAATAATTGGTGAAAGTAAACAACGCAACATGCTTAAAGTAGTTTAAGTTTCGTTAATTATATCGAAAGCTAAACGTATCAAGCTTAAAGGTTTTTGAAAATACAATGATCATTTTAATGTTAAGATTAGTAAGGAATATGCTAAGTTCCGAATCTGCCGTAACTAGAACATGAATGGATCACATGCATCAGTGCTCATCCGAGCTAGCAATCCAAATAAATAATGTTCCTAAAGGCTAAAGCAGACGATCCCAGCATCACGTATTCTCGTATCCTCCAAATCCAATATCATCTTTTCCGTACCATCAAGCACACGCTGATCTCTATATGGTGATTAATTAACAGTTACAGTGTTGGGCTTAAAACAAACCCAACTCTCGGCCTAAATTTTGATATTAAGAAAGCTTGGGAAAAGAGAAAAAGGATGAAGCAAGTGGTTTTGGTCACGGTTTAAGTCCGATATCGGATGCCGTACTCATTCTTGTATTCCTGTTCTCAATCCGGATTGTTGATCTCTGTAGGTGGCAACAATTATTCAGGGGTAAAAGATTTATGCAAAAGGGAAAGTCAATCATGTTTGATCAACTCTTTTCCTTGTGTTTGTGTCAACTCAGGAAAATGAAAACATATACTTTTGGTTTCCAGAGTATGAAAAACTAATACAATTTTTTTTTGCCTTGCTTTCGCTCCTCCCCTACGAAACTAAGGGAACCAAGAACCTCCAAACCTTATTGAGAGTAGCATATCACATAATGCATTCATATTATATATCTTTTATTCAAACCCCATATTT
Organism: Triglochin maritima; assembly: GCA_963682175.1. Lineage (NCBI taxonomy): Eukaryota > Viridiplantae > Streptophyta > Magnoliopsida > Alismatales > Juncaginaceae > Triglochin > Triglochin maritima. The sequence goes on from OY821775.1 coordinate 16,239,537, forward strand.
GTGCTACTCGGGTTTGTGATGCATGTATTTCAGATTTTAGGTAATAAAGAAGAAAAAAAGGAAAATGAACTCAAATGTAAGAACAAAGAACTAAATTGAAAGCATTCTGGACATGTTTGTAATGCATGAGGACCTGATTGCAAGTTAGAAATGATCTAATAGAAAACCCGGAGGGACCCAAAGTGCAAACAAGAAGTCTTTTATGAAAAAGTTTCTCATACTCAAGAACCTGAGAAGTATTTTAGCAATTAATTAAGGTTAAACGAGCTCGAACCAACGGATCAAGGTGCACCCTACGTGCTCAATTACCAAATGTAATTTTTTTTGACATTTGGGGTAGATCATAGCTAACTGATCCACCAAAGCGGATCCAAATATGCTACTAGCAGTTCCAATTGGGTAATTGACGCCAAATTTCTAAGGTGGCTTGGGTTTTGGTTTTAGGTGCACCCGTATAATGCAGAGTTGATTTCCTCCATTGGATTTGTTCCAAATTGATCAGAATGGCCCATTCTTCTATAAATAGACATGTAACCTTCCTTCCTTCTCTCCCCCATGAAACTAGGTTTTATTTTATGTTTTAGTAATGTAACCAAGGGGTGGAGAGGAAGTCATTGTAACATTTCTTTTATTAATCAAGTTTTGATTTCATGTTCTTATCTTTCATTTGATGCAATTTTTATTCCATTGTCTTGGTTAGATATAGATTTCTTTGCTTGTTCATGTGTTGTTTTAAGTTTGGTGTTTTCTTATTGTTTACATGATTTGGGAGTAATGCATCCCCTTTAGGGGTGGAGAATAATATGAAGTGTAGATGTAGTTAGATTTGTGTGTGTGTTTTATATTGGACCTTCATATGATTTCCATTGTCATTTTGATGTGTTTTTATTCTTGCATCTGATGTTTTCTGGCGAGCATCTCCGACGAGCTTTTTGAAGGATTTCTAGTTTAATTGTACATATTTATTTTCGAAATTTTTATGCACAATAAGGATCAATTACAATTTTTCTATGATTTGTTTCATGCATGAATCAGTTTGTTTCAATAAATAGTTTCAAAACTTTATTAAAACAAACATGGGCTCCGAATTTCATACCTAGAAGTTCTCTAAAACTTCTTTATGATCCAGAGATGTTGAGGAAGACGATCGTCGCTTCCCGTTGCGTCGGATGCCTCCGAGTGTTCAGCAAAACCCTAACCAATTTCCTTAATCTCAGAGATTTCTCCTTCCAAAGACTTAGAAAACTAAGAGAATTTTCGTGGCTTTTTGTGGTGAATTAGGAGAGAAAACAATTAGAAAACTTCTAACATAATAAAGGAGAATAAGGACCTATTTATAGGCTCCAATCTTACTCTCAATCATGACTATTCATAAGCCATGCTCTCTTGACATTTTTCTCTCACAAACTAATTCCACAATGCATTACATGCATCCACAAAACGTTTGACCAAGTTTGGAGCTAATCCAACCATTGATCAATTTAATCTCTTAATTATCAAAGGCAGAAAATCGATCAGGCTTCGGTTTACCGAGACATACTCGGTTAACCGAATATGTCACATTCGTATTACCGTGCACTAGACGGATGACCGATTCTTAAGGAGAAAAATTCTCCTTAACCGATCAGACGAATTCGCGTCTAAAACCGAGTGCCATTCGGTTAACCGAAAATATCAGAACTGGACATTGTTCGGTCGACCGTTCCTGGTTCGGTACACCGTACCAGAGTTTCAGGCACTTTGGTCAAGTTCCGTTCCACGTTCGGTTGACCGATCCACAGAACCTTCGGTCGACCGAACCATAAACGGATTACCGAATCTTTTACCCGATTTTGCCATTTCAAATTTTTGATTTATTTCCAACAAAATTTGAACTTTAAGGGGTTTTAGCAAATTCACAACTTATGCAATATATTATCCTATGCAATAATAAATTATTGCACCCCATAATATATGCATCTCATATGAATTTATCATGATTCTAATTATGTTATATACAACATAATTGATTTTACTTGTTCACCACATGTGTCATATTTTCTATAAGAAACCTGACACATCATATGAATCAAAAATCAAGCTTCTTCTTTCCCGGTTTTTTGCGGTGTGACATATGGGAGGATCTAGACTAAGTTGGCAGTGATATTAAGAGCTTAATATCACAAGCTATAAGCGGTATCTAGCTACACATTATAACTCCCAATTAGTTAGATGTCTTAATTCCACTCGAACCAAAATCCGATCCATTTAGTGATGGAGTGCACCACTTGTGTCCGTCCCTTGCCTCATGATATTAAGAATACACACAAAGTAGTATTGTGTCATCTTTGTGTTAGTATTCATTTCTTGATCTCTTTAAGCTAGTTATAAATATGTGACTTAACTCAAATCACATTGTGCACACTATAACTTTGCTTTATCAAGGGGCCCACTAATATCATCACTCAATTAAGAGGGGCGATGATAATCTTTTGACTAACTATCTTCTCCAACAAAAGTCATACTTAACCAACCAATGCCTTTACACTACACTCATCGATAGCTCAAGACACTAGTCTAATTAAGCAATTCTTAAGTGATCGGATAAAAGTCTCATATCAAAGGACCAAAGACACAGTAAAACATTAATGACATAGAAAACACAATTCTATAATGTTTTACTCATTAGGTATATTCTGTATACAATAGTAATATTTTCCTCTTTTGTGTACCCGTGTTGTAACTCACTTGTAGAGCTACAATGATCTATGACCAACACGACAATCTTAACTCAGTAATTAATGTCCCATGTTAATTACCATGATTGCGAATATCTTTTATTTTATGTAAACCAATATCTTTTAGAGCTCTACGGTTAAGGACCAAGAGCCTCTTCCTTAGCACTTCTAAAAGACGAATAACATAAACAAGGAACAAAATGATTTCTCATTCAATTCATAATAATTGACATTTAAAAGTAAAACTTTCAGAACACATTCCCTTCAATCTCCCACTTGTTATTAAAGTTTTCTTTCACATACATACTTAATGTATATATCAATCATCAAGCCAATCTACATGGTTCCTCAATCCCATGGACTCGAAATGCATTTCGCCCTTGGCTTGGGATAAAGGTTTTGTGAATGGATCAGCTGTGTTGCTGTTGGTGTCCACCCATAAAAGATTTATTTTACCTTCGTCGATGAGGCCATGTGTCACAAAGTACTTACGATCCATGTACTTCACTTTGTGGTGTGATCTAGGATCCTTGATTTGCGAGATAGATGCACTATTATCGCAAAACAGCTCAATGGGTTCCTCGCTCGTGTGAACTACTCCAAGCTCTTCAAGGAACTTCTTGATCCATACTCCTTCCTTGCTCGCTTCAGCGATAACCATTACTTATGAAGCAGTGGTTGAGTCGGCCGTAGTGCTTTGCTTCCAACTACGCCAACTCACAACTCCACCATTCAGAAGAAAGACGTATCCTGATTGTGACCTTCTATCGTCTGGATCACTCATGAAACTCGCATCCGAGTACCCTTTGGCTATCAACTCCCTTTGTCCTCCATAAACAAGAATCTTATCCTTAGTCCGATTAAGGTACTTCAGGATATTCTTGACCGCAGTCCAATGCTCAGGACCTACGTTGGATTGGTGACGACTTGTCACGCTTAGAGCATACGAGACATCGGGTCTTGTGCAAGTCATCGCGTACATGATCGACCCAATTGCCGAAGCATAAGGGACATCCTTTATGTACTCTAAATCCTTATGTGATTGTGCACGTTGAGACTTCTTGAGTTGCACACCCATACTCATTGGTACACTGCCCTTTTTGGAGTTGTTCATCTTGAACCTTTCCAAGACCTTGTCAATGTACGTACGTTGACTGAGGCCAATGAGTCTACGAGATCTATCTCTATATATCTTGATTCCCAAGATGTATTGAGCCTCACCCATATCTTTCATTGAGAATGCAGATTTCAATGAACTTCTCGTTTGCTCAAGCAAAGGAATATGATTGCCCATAAGCAATATGTCATCGACATACAAGATTAGGAGTACTACATGGCTCCCACTAACCTTCTTGTATATACAAGGTTCTTCCTTACTTTGAATGAAGTGAAGCCTCTTCACTTCCTCGTCAAAGCGTTTGTTCCAACTCCTTGATGCTTGCTTCAATCCATAAATGGATCTTTGAAGCTTGCATACCTTCTCGCTATTCTTTGGATCTTCAAAACCTTGAGGCTGTACCATGTACACATCCTCCTCCAAGTTCCCATTAAGGAATGCCGTTTTGACATCCATTTGCCATATCTCATAATCATGAAATGCAGCAATAGCGAGCATTATCCGAATAGACTTGAACATGGCAACGGGTGAAAAAATTTCATCATAGTCAATTCCTTGAACTTGAGTGAAACCTTTTGCTACAAGCCTCGCTTTGTAGGTTGTCAAGTTTCCATCCATGTCCATCTTCCTCTTGAAAACCCATTTATTTTGAATGACCTTTTTCCCTTGAGGAAGGTCAACCAAGTTCCACACTTGATTATCATACATGGATTCTATTTCGGATTCCATGACTTTAAGCCATAATTTGGAGTCTTCCCTTTCCATTGCTTCTTGGAAGGTCAAGGGATCATTGGTATCAAGTACCATGATTTCATGAAGTCCCAGATACAAGTAGGTTTTCTTCCTTTCCCTCGTTGACCTTCTTAGTTCTTTTGGTTCTTCTCGTCTCTCTCGAACTTCTTCAACAATTTCTTGAGGAGTGGGTTTACGTTCAACTCTTGAACGTACACTAGGTGGGGATGATTGAGATTCTCTTACAATTTCTTGCGAGAGTCTCTCACTCACGCTCTCACTAACCAAAGGAATCTCGGTTGGGCCTTCATGATCTTGAATGTCATCATTCATGTCATGATCTTGTAGAGTATCTTGAGTTTCCTCAAGCACAACCCTACTCCCACTACTTTTTACTCTTTCCAGAAATTCCTTTTCTAGAAATGTGGCATCCCTCTCTACAATCACTCGATTGGAGGTGATATGCTAAAAGTAGTATCCTCTTGTCTCACGAGGATAACCAATAAAGAAGCACTTATCCGCTTTTGGTTGAAGTTTGGTCTACATCAATTTCTTGACGTAAGCCTCACAACCCCAAATCTTGAGAAAATTGAGCTTGGGTGTTTTACCACTCCATAGCTCATAAGGAGTTTTCTCCACGGATTTGGATGGAACATTATTTAGTGTGTAAGCCGCAGTTTGTAGTGCATAACTCCAAAAGTAAAGAGGTAATTCCGTATGACACATCATTGACCGAACCTTGTCGAGCAATGTCCTATTCCTCCTTTCGGATACCTCATTCCACTGAGGTGTACCAGGAGGGGTGAGTTGAGGTACAATACCAAACTCCTTTAGGTATGAGTCAAATTCGGCACTTAAGTACTCACCTCCACGATCCGTTCGTAGAGACTTGATTTTCTTGTCGAGTTGGTTCTCTACTTCATTCTTGAATTCTTTGAACTTGTCAAATGACTCACTTTGTTTATCATTAGATAAACATAGCCATAACGACTATAATCATCCGTGAACGTAATGAAGTACCTGAAACCATCTCGTGCACTAGTACTCATTGGACCACATACATCGTAATGTATCAAATCCAACAAGCCACTCGCCCTTGGACCTTTCTTCTTGAAAGGCTTTTTGGTCATTTTACCCATTAAACATGGTTGGCACGTCTCCAATGATTTAAAATCAAGTAGACCAAGAAGGTTAGCTTCTTGCAATTTCTTGATGCACTTTTCATTTATGTGACCAAGACGATAGTGCCACAAGAGAGTATCGTTCTCGTGAGTGGTCTTAAGTCTTTTGTTATTGATATAAAAGATTTGTTTATTATTCAATTCAAGCAAATAGAGACCATTCCTTATGAATGCATTTGCATAGAAAACACCATTCTTCGATACAGACAAACAAGAATTTGAAATATTTATATTGAAATTATCCATACCTAAACATGATACAGAAATAATATTCTTGCTAATAGAAGGCACATAATAAACATTCTTTAGACATAAATTTAAACCACTACATAATTGAAGCACCACAGAACCTTGTGCAACCGCAGAAACGTTCGCACCATTTTCGACGTTCAATTCTACCTCGTTCCTTACGAGTTCCTTCCTATCCGTGAGTAGCTGCACATTAGAAACTATGTGAGCACAAGATCCGGTATCAATTACCCAATCCTGGACAGAGGTGGCTAAATTTATTTCAATAACAAATACCTTTGGCCTTTTTGGGGCACCGACGTTCAATCACTCCGTTGTCAAGGTCTTCCTTGTACTTGGGGCAATTTGGTCGGATGTGTCCTTTTTCACCGCAGTGAAAGCACTCCGTATTGGGAGTTGGAGATTTCTGAGATTTCCCCTTCGAGGCACTCTTATGAGCACCTCCTACTCCCTTGCTCTTGATTGAACCACTTTTGGTAGATTTGCCCTTTCTTTTACCAATCTTTTGGCTCCTCCCATGGACGGCAAGAACATGCTTGTCCCTACCCTTGCCCATGTCAACTTCAGCAGTTTTGAGAGCGTTGTGCAGCTCCTCAAGACTCACCCCTTTTTTACGCACGTGGTAGCGCATCACAAAGTCCTTAAAGGACGGGGCTAAAGAGCCAAGAATCATATCTTCAGCAATGTCCTCGCGCATTGGTAAAGAGAGCTTTGCCAACTTCTCAAGGTACCATTGCATCGTGAGAAAATGCATGGATACCGATGTTCCCTCCGCCATATGACACCTTGTGAGTGCGATGGTGGTCTTATAGCGCTCCTTTCGGGCACTATCCATGAACTTCTTAGACAAAGCTTCCATGGTCTTCTTGGGTTTTGAATTCAAGTATTTCGCTTGAAGCGAGTCACCCATGGATGCTAGCATAAGACCGTGAACTTGGTTCTCTTGGTCTTCCCACTTGGCTTTAGCCTCTTTCTCTTCATCGGTTAATCTCTCATTCCATTTTGGGATTGGACCTTCCAAAATGTGAGATAGTTTCTCAAACTTTAACACGATGTTGAGTTTGAGTTGCCAACTTATGAAGTTTGAGCCATCATTTGCTAAAGGGTGTTTTTCTATCATGGATCGTACGATAGGTTGGTTGTTCGACATTTTTCTACAAAATAAATCATACAGGATTTTAATGCCAATTTTATGTTTATCATACATACATACAAACGTAAATGCTGCAAATAAAAAATCTTGCCCATAAATGCAACAATCCAAGATCCCATCAATTGTAATATAGACTAGCTAAGGGTTATCGAATACATTACAATGTCAAGGTAAGATTTTTTTTTCTAATCACAACCTTTTTGAATTTTAGCAACATTAGCATCTTCAAACTCTTGTGATTCTTGTCGTTTTAATTATGAGGGAATATGACCTATCATCGTAAGAAAAACTTTTTCCCAAAACCGAGCGAGGGCTCTAGGTAATGTTTAGAAAACTTATTTCCATTTGATATGAGATACGTTTATCCATTGTATTCACAACTAAACATACTTGGGATTCACTAGGGTGAAACACACCTCATATATTTAATCGTGACACAACAATAAACAACCATTATATCTCCCACTATTCCCAAAGATAGAGGGAGCTATCTCCCGCTAAGGGCGAGCAGAGTATCCCTCGATCGATGGCTGCTAGTGGATGAAATAAGAAGGAAAATTACTCTTAATTTTGTTGGACAATTTCATATATTAACATGTGATTCAGAATTTTAGGTTATCATGCATATTATCATTCATACACATCCTAACATTCAACACATTCATCACATGCATAACAAGATTAAAAACAAAAATTAAATCATTCACACAATCCATATCGTGTGAGTTTATATGTTCCATTTGATCCTTGATCCTCGATCCCTGATCTTTGATCCTCGATCGATGCGCTACAGTGGCGACTTCCTCTTGCACCGGAGATGTAGATTTTACAGAAAATAAACATGCTCCTCAGATTCGATAAAAACCGACTAGTGTAAGTCCTATGTAAAACCTCTCAAATGCAATGCAATTATCTAAAGATAGAAAGAGAGAATTTGGCTTTTACATGAAATAAGCCCCTGTATAATAATATTTACAAACATTCATAGGCATCGATTTGGAACATATAAACTCACAATTCCTACAAATACAACTCGAGCATCCATGCACGCAATATTGCTATAAACTATACAACGTAGTTTATCAATCATCTAGAATCCCAAACAATTCTTTGAAAAACATTTTGAAATCCATTAAAAATGTTTTTCATCCATCCACAAGTTCAAAACAATTTTGAACCGCTGTCCATCCAATTTCCTAAAAGGAAAGACGAATTGCAGTTTTTCGGTTTGGTTGATTCTCTTGCAAAACAATCGTTTATACTTAAAACGAAATTATTGCAAGTTAGCCTTATGTCTAAATCATAATTCTAAAAATTACATGGCATGTTTTAAACAACTTAAAACATTCAAAACGAATTATTACAAAGAATTATTCCAACAAAGCATTTAAAGACCAAAAAACCCGGAAAATCCAATTGTTCGAACCCTAGATGGTAAACTAAATTCGTTTATAGTTTCAAATCATTAGAAAATTGAACCCTAAGCTCTGATACCACTGAAGGATTTCTAGTTTAATTGTACATATTTATTTTCGAAATTGTTTTGCACAATAAGGATCAATTACAATTTTTTTATGATTTGTTTCATGTATGCATCGGTTTGTTTCAATAAATAGTTTCAAAACTTTATTAAAACAAACATAGGCTCCGAATTTCATACCTAGAAGTTCTCTAAAACTTCTTTATGATCCAGAGATGTTGAGGAAGACGATCGTCTCTTCCTGTTGCGCCGGATGCCTCCGAGTGTTCACCAAAACCCTAAACAAGGTTGGAGAGAAAGGAGCCAGCCAATCAATCTCCAAACTAGCTTAGAATCTAGCTACAAACCCTTCCTTAATTTCTAAGATTTCTCCTTCCAAAGACTTAGAAAACTAAGAGAATTTTCGTGGCTTTTTGTGGTGAATTAGGAGAGAAAACAATTAGAAAACTTCTAACATAATTAAGGAGAATAAGGACCTATTTATAGGCTCCAATCTTACTCTCAATCATGACTATTCTTAAGCCATGCTCTCTTGACATTTTTCTCTCACAAACTAATTCCACAATGCATTACATGCATCCACAAAACGTTTGACCAAGTTTGGAGCTAAGCCAACCATTGATCAATTTAATCTCTTAATTATCAAAGGCAGAAAATCGATCGGGCTTCGGTTTACCGAGACATACTCGGTTAACCGAATATGTCACGTTCATATTACCGTGCACTAGACGGATGACAGATTCTTAAGGAGAAAAATTCTCCTTAACCGATCGGACGAATTCGCGTCTAAAACCGAGTGCCATTCGGTTAACCGAAAATATCAGAACTGGATATTGTTCGGTCGACCGTTCCTGGTTCGGTACACCGTACCAGAGTTCCAGGCACTTTGGTCAGGTTTGCTCAATCAACTCTGACCATCCGTTCCACGTTCGGTTAACCGATCCACAGAACCTTCGGTCGACCTAACCATAAACGGATTACCGAACTTTACCCGATTTTGCCTTTTCAAATTTTGGATTTATTTCCAACAAAATTTGAACTTTAGGGGGTTTTAGCAAATTCACAACTTATGCAATATATTATCCTATGCAATAATAAATTATTGCACCCCATAATATATGCAGCACATATGAATTTATCATGATTCTAATTATGTTATATTCAACATAATTGATTTTACTTGTTCACCACATGTGTCATATTTTCTATAAGAAACCCGACACATCATATGAATCAAAAATCAAGCTTCTTGTTTCCCGGTTTTTTGCAGTGTGACATATGGGAGGATCTAGACTAAGTTGGCAGTGATATTAAGAGCTTAATATCACAAGCTATAAGAGGTATCTAGCTACACATTATAGCTCCCAATTAGTTAGATGTCTTAATTCCACTCGAACCAAAACCCGATCCATTTAGTGATGGAGTGCACCACTTGTGTCCGTCCCTTGCCTCATGATATTAAGAATACACACAAAGTAGTATTGTGTCATCTTTGTGTTAGTATTCATTTCTTGATCTCTTTAAGCTAGTTATAAATATGTGACTTAACTCAAATCACATTGTGCACATTATAACTTTGCTTTATCAAGGGGCCCACTAATATCATCACTCAAGTAAGAGGGGCAATGATAATCTTTTGACTAACTATATTCTCCAACAAAAGTCATACTTAACCAACCAATGCCTTTACACTACACTTATCGATAGCTCAAGACACTAGTCTAATTAAGCAATTCATAAGTGATCGGATAAAAGTCTGATATCAAAGGACCAAAGACATAGTAAAACATTAATGACACAGAAAACACAATTCTATAATGTTTTACTCATTAGGTCTATTCTGTATACAAAAGTAATATTTTCCTCTTTTGTGTACCCATGTTGTCACACATTTGTAGAGCTACAATGATCTATGACCAACATGACAATCTGAACTCGTTAATTAATGTCACATGTTAATTACCATGATTGCGAATATCTTTTGTTTTATGTATACCAATATGTTTTAGAGCTCTACGGTTAAGGACCAAGAGCCTCTTCCTTAACAATTCTAAAAGACGAATAACATAAGCAAGGAACAAAATGATTTCTCATTCAATTCATAATAATTGACATTTAAAAGTAAAACTTTTAGAACACATTCCCTTCACTTTTATGAGGAGCATCTCCAATGATCTTCTTCAACGATGCACTTCGACAAGCTTAAATGTTTGCTATTGTTGTTGTTTACATGAACTTAGTACAAATTATATTATGAAGAAAAACTATATGTAGGTAGAATAATTTTATATGTTCATATTTGTTATTTTTGTTTTGATTTTGTTATTATTGATTTGAATTTTAATCTATGTTATTGTTAACATGAATTTAGTACATCTTATATCATGACAAAAAGATCTACAAGTTTGTTGATGTTATCGTTTTCAAACTTATATAAAAAATATTTGTTTTGTCTTTATGTCTAAAAACATGAAAAAAACATGTTGTACGTTAAATAATAGGATAGTTTTTATTTCTATAAAATTCCATCGGTGTGCACAAACAACATAATTTAATTTCCAACATGTTCGATGACTTACACAAACACCATGAAATTTGTCAAAAGGAAACTGGATTCATTGGAATTCTGGTATTCTTTCGACCACATAATCAAATTCCAGTGCAGAAACATACCCATAGTAGATATTGTAATACCTTAAATTTTGGGCAAAATCCAAGAAGAAAACTTGTATGCTGATGCAGATTGTGTTTTAGTTCATCGTCATGTTTGTAGTTATATGCAGCAGGGGATGGATGATAATGTGAGGAACCATATTGAGGACGAGACACACGCACACACGTTGTGTAGTTGTACACTCGAAAAACTGGTAATAATAAGCTATATATGATAAAGCAGATGATGACGTGGAGGTATATAGATAAAACCCTATAATTGGCCATTTGAATAATTTTCAAGGAATTATTAGTCAGTTAGCAACAATGGGAATCAAGTTCGACGATAAGATTCAGGCTTTATGGCTACTTGATACTTTATCTGACTCTTGTGAGATGTTAGGATGTCATTGTCCAATTCAATACCCGATGATAAGATTACCATGGATATGATGAAAAGCAGCATTATGAATGAATCGATGAGAAGAAAGATGTAGGGATCCTCTTCATATTTTGATGTTTTTGTTGTTGAAAACAGGGGTAGGAATGAGCTGGAGGTTTGAGAAACAAGTACAAGAGTTGAGATAAAAGCAAAGGCAAATCTTATAAATCTGCTAATGTGGAGTGTCACTATTGTCATAACAAGGCACATATTAAGAAGTATTGTCGTCAGTTCAAAAGATAATCAGAGAGAAAACCACATAAAAGAAAAGTTATGGAAGTAGAAGTGATCGTGTTGCTACATTTTCAGGGGACTACCTAATTGTTTTGGATGACGATGTAGTGAATCTTTTTGGTGACGAGACAAGTTAAGTGATCGACAGTGGTGCAACTATCCATGCTACATCTCTGAGACATTTTTTCTTATCTTACCAGTTAGGTGATTTCGGAACTCTAAATATGGGAGATGATGGTTTGGTAGTAGTGTTGGGATTTTAAGTACAAAACCGCAAGTGCACAGTCACGTTGAAGCAGTGACAAGTATGGGTCGTGTCCACGTGGAGTGAGTGTTGGTCGTAGTTGACCATACTCGAGTGGGGGAAGAAATTGAAGATGGTGAGTAACTAAACTAACTAATAAAACGACGCGAATCAATGAAAAAACTTTATAACTAGTCTAGTAGGAGGTGGAGAATGCATGCAAAAGTGTAGATGTGTGATTTGTGTGTTTACAATTAAGTGCTCATGACATGAATAATATGAAAATCTAGCGTAGTCAGTCTCCTAAGTGTGTCTCTACATGGATTAAGATTTAGCATCATCATTAAAACATACAAAATACAAATCAAGATAAGGCCAAAGAAAACCACAACATTACATGCCAATCTTATCTCTTTATTCACTCTAGTCCTATTCTCACCTCATAACTTCCAATAAAGTGAGCCCACTAACTAAAACATGTGCTAAACATCCATTATGATCATTATAAACACATCAAAGGTAAGAGTAAGAAACCCATTAAAATGACTATGGAAATTATTTGAAGCTCAAAGATTAAGACTAAAACACACAAATCTAATAATATTCACACTTCACATCATTCTCCACCCCTCACTGGGGATGGATTACTCACTAATCACGATGTTAACAAAGAAAACAACACATCCACATGTAAACAAAACTAGATCTAATTAAAATAAGATGTAAACTACAACCACAAACTTTGATTAATGAAAAAGAAAGATTGCAATGTTTTTCTCCTCTCCTCCACTATAATACTAAGGAAGAAATAAATCTAACCTAATGAAGAGGAGAAGAAAGAAGAGAGATTACAAGTGTATTTATAGAAGATAAGAGGGTCTGGATCAATTTGGGCGCAAACGGACGACTGCGTATCAGATTTGGATGTTCCAACGTGCTCTGATCGGAGGGCCAGACCCAGTGGGGAAATTAGGCAGTAGCGGATTTGGAACGGCCAGTGGCTGATTGGCCTTAAATTTCAGTAGCTTAAATCCATCAATTTAGCACGTGGGGTGCACCCGGAGATGTTGGTTCAAGCATGTTTGGTCTTAATTGTTTAATTATCCCTCAAGTTCATAAGATTATGGACTTTTGCGATCAACATATTTTCTTTAAGATTAGGCATTTCAGCTTTTCACCTAGGTCCTTCCTAACTTTCAATATGGTCCTTGAGCATTTACAAATAGGTTCAGAAGACTTCCAAATTACTCATTTTTTCATGAATTTATGTCATTTTTTCTTCTTTTCTATTCTTTATTACCTAAACCCTGAAATGTAAGAAACAAATATCCGAGTAACACAAATATGAGGTAGAATAAATGATATATAGCATGAATGCACTATATGATATGCTATTAATCCTACATTGGTATCAAAGTTTTTTGTTCATATTTTCAATGATTATGCTATTTTAAATATTTAGTTTGTCATCTCTTAATTGAATGATTCTGTTTTTGCCCATTTTCGAGTCCTTTTTTATTTTTGATGGATGCATCAAAATATAATCATGGATATTTATGTTTCTTATTTGTTACATTAGTTTGAAATGTTAGAAAATATTTTAACAATTAAAATCAATGGATTAATTCTGATTTTAAGGTCAAACAAAAAAATCGGGAAAATGGGACTGTTTTGTCGATTTTGATTTTAATTTTTCTTTTGAGAGTTTTAAATGTTTTAAAACGTGTCATATGATTTTTAAAATCAGGTTTTACACTTTTCTCTAATTTTGTAAAACTTTCATTTATTTTAAATGATTATTTTACTTGAAATCAACAAAACAAAAATGTGCAAATAAGTTTATTTTTCCTTGAAATGTTCTTGGAAATTTAGATAAATTTCTGTTCAAATTTTTTATTATGTTGAACTACGGATGCATGAATCATTTTAAAGGATTTCACATGATTTGAATTATTTAATTGTGAGATGAAGGATCAATTAAATAGGGTAAAATAGCATATGTACATATTGTTGTACATGTTCAATTTTGCAGGAATAAGTGAGTTTATATGTTCCAATTGAAGTCGTATGTGAATGAATAATATGTGTATGTCATTGTTGTTATTATTATTATGACAGAAGCTTATGCATACGTAAAAGTCAATTGTTTATATGCATGCATATGAGAGGACTTTTATATATAGGACTTGCATTAGACATTTTTTGAAATTGAGAGATGCATGTTTATATTTTGCAATATTTACATCCATGGTGCAAGAAGAAGGCGGGAAGATGGCACGAAGGTCAAGAGATGCGGGTGAAAGGAATGTGTTCTAAAAGTTTTACTTTTATATGTCAATTGTTATGAATTGATTGCGCAAGCATTTTGTTCCATGATTATTGTATTCGTCTTTTGGAAGTGTTAAGGAAGAGGCGCTTGATCCTTAACCGTAGATCTCTAAAAGATATGGTCTACATAAATCAAAAGTTATTCACAATCATGGTAACTAACATGGAACATTAATTACCGAGATAAGATTGTCGTGTTGGTCATCGATTGTTGTAGCTCTACAGATAATTGACGACACGAGTATATAAAAGAGTAAAGAAATACTTTTATATATTGAATAGTCCTAACAAGTAAAAAATTATGGAATTGTATTTCGTGTCATTAATGTTTTACTATGTCTTAGATTCTATGATATGAGAGTTCTATCCTTTCACTCAAGAAGTGCTTGATTTGATTATTGTAAAAAACTATCAATAAGTATAGTGATAAAGGCAATAGTTGGTTGAACATGACTTATGCTGGAAAAGATAGCTAGTCAAGATTATCATTGCTCATGTTAATTGAGAGATGATATTAGTTGGCCCCTTGATAAAACAAATTATAATGTGCACAATGTAACTTGAGTTAAGTTACAAAGTTATAATTAGCTTAAAGAGATCAAGAAATGAATATAATACAAAGGTAACACATTTCTACTTTGTGTATATTCTTAATATCGTGAGGCAAGAGATGGACACACGTGGTGCACTTACATCACTAAATTGATCGTGTTTAGTTCGAGTGGAATAAGACATCTATTCTAATTGGGTAACTATAATGTCTAGCTAGATACCGCTTATTGTTTGAGATATTAAGTGTTCAATATCGTTGTCATTTTATCTTAGATCCTCCTATAAGTCACACCACAAAACTGGAAAACTAGAAGCTTGATTTTGAATTCATATGATGTGTCGGGTTTCATGTGAAAAGAGACAGATGTGGTGAATCAATAAAATCAATATGTCATGAGAATTGACATAATTAGAATCATAGATAAATTCGTATAAGTTGTATATATTATGGGGTATAATAATTTAACATTACATAAGATAATATATTACATGAGATATGAATTTTCTAAAACCCCAAAAGATCAAATTTTGTTGGAGATAAATCTAAAATTTGACAAAGGCAAAATTAGGGTCAAAACGGTCAACCGTTTTGGGTTCGGTCGACCGAGTTTCTTAGAAACGGTTGACCGGACGAAGATCAGATACGTGAGTGGTCGACCGGGCATAAACAGTCGACCAAAGCAAAATATCCAGGAGCTGTCTTGGGATATGACGGTCGACCAATAGAGACACGGTCGTCCGAAGAAATTTACTAGGAGAAATTTTGGTAGGTAAACGGTTGATCGGAGCGAGACCTATGTGGTTCGACCAAAAATTTTCAGGGAATTTTTCTCATGAATATTTGGTCGACCGTGTGGCTCACGGTCCTACCAAACTTACAAAAAAACTAAATTGTTCGGTCGACTGATTGGAAAGTTTGGTCGACCGTTCAACACGATTTCTGCCTAAATTATTAAGAGAATAATTAGATCAGGGTTGGATTAATTCTAGATTTGGTCAAACATTTTTAAGGATGTTTATGTCGCGAATTGAGAATAATTTTAGGAGAGAAAAAAACAAGAGATCATGACTAGAGAATAGTTCATGATATCGGTGTTTTGGGAGCCTATAAAAGGACCTCTCATCCTACTTGTTTATGTGAATGCAAAAAATCTCTCTCTAATCTCCCACTTAATGACCACGTGATATCTCTTAATAGTTTTAAGTTTTGGAGATTAAAATCTCAGGAGCTGTTAGAGGGGTTATTAGCTAGATTCTAAGCTTAATTAGAGATTGATTGGCTAGCTCCTTTCTCTCTAATTTTGTTTAGAGTTTGGTGAACACTTGGAGGCGAATCGGCGATCGATTCGACGGGCAACGGAACTGCGAATCTTCGAAAAAGTTTTAGAGAACCTTTGGGTATGATTCTCTATCCTTTTGTTTATTTTAACATGTGTAGGATTGCATGATATTAGAATAAACATAAACATGTACATAAAATCAATGAAAATATAAATTTGATCATGTATCCTTGTATTTTTTTTAAATACCCATACATAGGGACATGAAATCTAACAGTGGGAACATATAAAGTCACACCAATGTGTGTGAATGGATTTATTTATATTTGTGTGATTGACATGTATGTGATTGAATGAATGATTATGATAGATATGAATGTATGACTGCATGACCACCTAAATTCTAAAATCACATGTAAAATGTTTAATTGTCCAAACTAAAAAAATTAAGCTCTTTCTTTCTTATTTCATTCACTAGAAGTCATCGATTGAGAGATATTCTGCTCGCCCTTAGCGGGAGATAACTTCCTCCATCTTTGGAAATAGTGAGAGATATAAGGATATTCATTGTTGTGCCATGAATAAGTACATGAAGTGAGTTTCACCTTAGTGAACACTAAGTGTATTCGTTCATGAATACAATGGACAATCATATCTCATATCAAATGAAATAAGTTTTCTTAACAAAACCCGAAGCCCTCGCTCGAATTTGAGAAATGGAGTTTTTCTTAGGAGGATTGAACAAATTCCCTCTTAATTAAAATGATGAGAATCATAAGAGTTTGAAAAATGTAAAAGTTCGCAAATTTTCAAGATGACTATGATTAGAAAAAGTTTCTTCCCTTGAATTTGTGACATATTCGATAGCCCTTAGCTAGCCTATGTTATAAATGACAGAATCTTGTATTACTGCATTTATTGACATATTTATTTATTTGCAGTACATATTTTATAAACATAAAATTGACATTAAATCCCATATAAATTATTTTGTGTACAAATGTCGAACATTTAACCTATTGTGCGATCTATGATTGAAAAACATCCATTGGCAAATGATGACTCCAATTTCATAAGCCGGCAACATAAGCTTAACATCGTATTGAAGTTTGAAAAACTATCAAATATTTTGAATGGTGAAATCCCAAAATTAAATGACAAGGAAACCGATGCTGAGAAAGAGGTTGCAGCAAGGTGGGAAGACCAAGAGAACCAGATTCACGATCTAATGTTGGCCTCCATGGGTGACTCACTTCAAGTGAAATACTTGGACTCAAAACCCAAGGAGACCATGGAAGCTCTCACGAGAATGTTTATGTGTAGTGCCCAAAAGGAGCGCTATAAGACCACCATAGCACTCACAAGGTGCCACATGACGGAGGAAACATGTGTATCCATGCATTTTCTCACTATGCAAGGATATCTTGAGAAGTTAGAAAAACTCTCTTCCCTGATGCCCAATGACATTACGGTAGATTTGATTCTTGGCTTTCTAGCCCCATCCTATAAGGATTTCATCATGTATTACCATGTGCTTGAGAAATGGGTGAGTCTTGAGGAGCTTCATAACACTCTCAAAACAACCAAAGTTGATATGGGCAAAGGTAGGGACAAGAATGTTTTAGTCATCCATGGTGGAAGTAGAAAGATCGCCAAGAATAAAGCAAAAAACAAATTCACCAAAAAGATGTAAATCAAGAGCAAGGGTGTAGGAGGTGCTCATGTGAGTGCCTCGAGGGGAAATTCTTCGAAATCTCGAACTCCCAACACGGAGTGCTTTCACTTTGGTGAAAAAGGACACATCCGACCAAATTGCCCCAAGTACAATGAATATCATGACAATGTAGTGATTGAGCGTAAGCACCCCTAAAAGGCCAAAGGTATATTTGTTATTGAAATAAATTTAGCCACCTATGTCCATGATTGGGTACTTGATACCGGATCTTGTGCTCACATAGTTTTGAATGTGCAACAACTAAAGGATAGGAAGGACCTCGCAAGAGGAGAGATGATTCTGAAGGTTGAAAATGGTGTAAACGTCGCTGCGGTTGCACAAGGCTCTGTGGATCTTCATTTATCTAGTTGTTTAATTTTAAGTTTAAAGAATGTCTATTATGTACATTCGATTAACAAGAATATTATATTCGTGTCGTGTTTAGATATTGATGAATTAATAATAAATATTTCAAATTCTTGCATGTCTTTATCAAATAATAGAATTTTCTATGCAAATGCTTTCATAAGAAATGAACTCTATTTGCTTGAATTAAATAATAGGCAAATTTTAAACATCAACAACAAAAGACTTAAGACAACTCACGTGAATGCTACAATCTTATTGCACTATCGCCTTGGTCACATCAATGAAAAACACATCAAAAATTGCAGACATGCGAACATTGTCATATGGGCAAAATGACCAAGAGGCCTTTCAAGAAGAAAGGTCCGAGAGCAAGCGACTTGTTGGATTTGATACATTTCGACGTATTTTGTCCAATGAGTGTGCAAGAGATGATCATAAGTACTTCATTACGTTCACGAATGATTATAGCCGTTACGATTATATTTATCTAATGAGAAACAAAAGTGAATTATTTGATAAGTTCAAGGAATTCAAGAATGAAGTAGAGAACTAACTCAATAAGAAAATCAAATCTCTACGAACCGATCGTGGAGGTGAGTACTTAAGTGTCGAATTTGACTTATTCCTAAAGGAGTATGGTATTATACCACAACTCACTCCACCAGGAA
Source organism: Triglochin maritima (assembly GCA_963682175.1). NCBI lineage: Eukaryota > Viridiplantae > Streptophyta > Magnoliopsida > Alismatales > Juncaginaceae > Triglochin > Triglochin maritima. The sequence continues at coordinate 16,258,649 of OY821775.1, forward strand.
CACCTTAGTGGAATGGTGTGTACGAAAGGAGAAATATGATATTACTCGACATGGTTCGATCGATGATGAGTCAATCTGAATTACTGTTTTATTTTTGGAGTTATAAACTACAAGCTGCGGCTTATACACTGAATAATGTTCAATCCAAATCTGTAGAGAAAACGCCATATGAGCTTTGGAGTGGTAAAATACCCAAGCTCAAATTTCTCAAGATTTGTGGTTGTGTGGCCTACGTCAAAAATTTGATGTCGACCAAACTTCAACCAAAAACGGATAAATACTTCTTTATAGGTTATCATCGTGAGACAATATGATACTACTTTTGGCATAAAACCTCCAATCGAGTGATTGTCAAGAGAGATGTTGTATTCCTAGAGAACGAATTTCTCGAAAGAATAAGTAGTGGGAGTAGAGTTGTACTTGAGGAAACTCAAGATACTCTACAAGATCATGAAGGCCCAAACGAGGTTCCTTTGGTTAATGGGAGTATGAGAGAGCAACTCTCGCAATCAATTGTAAATGAAACTCAATTACTCCACCTAGTGTACGTTCAAGAATTGAACATGAACCAGTTCCGCAAGAAATTGTGGAAGAAGTTCAAGAATCACACGAGAAACCAATAGAACTTAGAAGGTCAATGAGGGAGAGAAAGAAACCTGATATGTATTTGGGACTTCACAAAATCATGGTACTGGATACCAATGATCCCTCGACCTTTCAAGAAGAAATGGAAAGGAAGGAGTTCAAACTATGGCTAAGTAACATGGAATCCGAAATACAATCTATGTATGACAATCAAGTATGAGACTTGGTTGACCTTCCTCAAGGAAAGAAAACCGTTCAAAATAAATGAGTTTGTAAGAGGAAGATGGACATGGATGAGAACTTGACAATCTACAAAGCGAGTTTTGTAGCAAAGGATTTCACTCAGACTCAAGGAATTGATTTTGATGAAACTTTTTCACCAGTTGTCATGTTCAAGTCTATTCGGATTATGCTAGCTATTGCCTCATTTCATCATTATGAAATATGGCAAATGGATGTCAAAACAACGTTCCTTAACAGAAACTTGGAGGAGGATGTGTACATGGTACAACTTCAAGGTTTTGAAGATCCAAAGAACAACGAGAAAGTATGCAAGCTTAAACGATCCATTTATGGATTGAAACAAACATCGAGGAGGTGGAAAAAACACTTTGACGAAGAAGTCAAAACGATTGAATTTGACCAAAGCAAGGAAGAACCTTGTATATACAAGAAGGTCAGTGAGAGCCACGTAGTTTTTCTGATCTTATATGTCGATGTCATACTTCTCATGGAAAATCATATCCTTTTTATAGCAAAAGAGAAGTTCATTGAAATCTGTGTTTTCAATGAAAGACATGGGTGAGACTCAATACATCTTGGGAATCAAGATATATATAGATAGACCCTGTAGACTCATTGGCCTGAGTCAACGTACATACATTGACAAGGTCTTGAAGAGGTTCAGTATGAACAATTCCAAAAAGGGCAATGTGCCAATGAGTATGAATGTGCAACTCAAGAAGTCTCAATATGTGATATCACGTAAGGACTCAGAGTACATGAAAGATATTCCTTATGCTTCAGCAATATGATCGATCATGTACGTGATGACTTGCACAAGACCTGATGTCTCGTATGCTTTAAGCATGACAGGTTGTCACCAGCCCAACGCAAGTCTTGATCATTGGAGTATGGTCAAGAATATTTTGAGGTACCTTAACCGGACCAAAGATAAGTTTCTTGTTTATGGAGGACAAAGAGAACTAGTAGCCGAGGGCTACTCGGATGCAAGTTTCATGAGTGATCTAGATGACAGGAGGTCTCAGTCAGGATATGTATTGACTCTGAATGGTGGAGCTGTGAGTTGGCGTAGTTGGAAGCAGACCACTACGGTCGACTCAACCACTGCTTCAGAGCTGATGGTTGTTACTGAAACGAGCAATGGATTGTGGATCAAGAAGTTTCTTGAAGAGCTTGGAGTAGTACCTTCGAGCGAAGGACCGATAGAGCTGTTTTGCGGCAATAGTTCGTATATCTTGCAAATCAAGGATCCTAAATTACATCACAGTGTGAAGTACATGGAGCGCAAGTACTTTGTCACCCGTGATTTCATCGACGAAGACAAAATAAATTTATTATGGGTGGACGCAAACAACAACACAACTGATCCACTCACCAAACCCTTATCCCAGGCAAAATGTATTTCGAGTCCATGGGTTTCAAGAACCATGTAGAGTGGCTTGATGAGTTATATGAAAAAGGTTACTCTAGTTATTATAGTTTTATATATTGTGAATGTATGTGAAAGAAAACTTTGATAACAAGTGGGAGATTGAAATGAATGTGCTCTATAAGTTTACTTATATATGTTTTTATAATGAATTGAATGTAACAACATTTTGTTCCTTGATTAATATATTCGTCTTGGGAAGTATTTAGGAATATGCTCTTGGTCCTTAACCATAGAGCTCTAAAAGATAATGGTTTATACAAATCAAAGTAATTCACAATCATGGTAATTAACATGAGACATTAATTACCGAGTTAAGATTGTCGTGTTGGTTAAAACAGATATTGTAGCTCTACAAATATTTAACAACATGAGTATATGAAATAGAAAATATTTCTTTCATATATTGAATTGACTTAGCAGATGAAACATTATGGAATTGTGTTTATGTCATTAATATTTCATTATGTCTTGAATCCTAAGATATGAGACTTATATCTTTTCACATAAGAAGTGGAACTTCGATACCTAAATGGATTCACCCAAAGATTGATTTGATTATTATCAAAAGCTATTAATGTGTATAGTGATAAATGTATTAGTTGGTTATACATGATTTGTGATGGAAAAATTGATGTCAAAATATTATCATTGCCCCTCTTGACTTGAGTGATGATATTGCTGGGTCCTTGATAAAATGAAATTATAATGTGCACAATGTAACTTGTGTATATTTACATATTTGTAATTAGTTTGAGAGATCAAAAAACGAATATATATTACAAAGATGGTGCAATTCTACTCTGTATAATATTCTCAATATCATGAGACAAAGGATAGACACAAGTGATATTAAACATCACTAATTGGATTGTGTTTGGTTCGAGTGAGCAAAACATCTTTGTTATTTGGGTAACTATAATGTGTAGCTAGATACCGCTTATAGTTTATGATATAATATATTTTATATCATTGCCAATATAACATAGATCCTCCAATAGGTCACACCACAGAACTAGAAAATAATGAATTTGATTTTACATTTTATATGATGTATTGCGCTACAAGTAGTAAAATATTAAAATCAAATATGTTGTGGTTACGACATGGTTAGAATAATTAATAAATTTATATGAGATATAAATATATTATGGGGTATAATATTTGACATTATATATGATAATATGTTACGTAGTATAATGTGATCCTAAACATTATAAAATATAAATTTGTTAAAACTCCAAAGATCAAATTTTGTTGGATATTAATCCAAAATTTTATAAAGGCATAAATCGGTCCAACCGATCGACCATTTGACAAACTTTGTTCGACCGACATCATAGACTTTACTTGGTTGACAATCGATCAACCGTTTGACAAACGTGGTTCGACCGAAATCAGGGGTTTTCTTGATTGAGAGACGCTTGACCATTTTAGCTCCACCATTTGGACATGTACCTCGACCAAAACTAGGGATTTTGGTTGTGGTGAATCAGTCGACCGGTTGGACGTGTTGTCCGACCGAAATTGACGATTTGCAATCAATCGGTCGAACAATTTGCTATTTTGGTCGACCGTTTGCGTACCGTTTTGTCTGAATTAATAAGAGAATTTCTTTGATCGTGGGTGAAATTGTTCCAATTCGGTCAGAGGAGGTTAATGGATAATTACGTGTCAAAATATGATTGGATTAAAGGAGCTATTAATAAGGAATCATGTGCAAGTGGGTTGCACATGAATAGGTTTTCAGGAAGTCCTATATATAGGACATTTCTCCCCCTATTGTTAATATATGAATGCAAAATTCTTCTCTCCCTATTTCTCCCCCAAAACCATCTGAAAATTTTGCTGTTAGTTGAGTGTTTTAGAGATTAAATTCTTAGGAAAATCAAATGGGTAATTAAATACATTCTAGCCTTGAATTAGAGATTGATTGACTAGCTCATTTATTTCTAAATCTTGTTTAGAGTTTGATGAACAATTGGAGGAATTTCGAGGCGAATCAAGTGCAACACGACCCTGCATCTTCGAAAAGGGTTTAGATAACCTTTTGGGTATGATTTTCTTATATACAATTTAATATTTATGTATGATACATATATTAAAACTTATAGTCTATGTTTTGTACGTGAACAATTATCGAAAAATATGAAAATTGATCCTAAAGGATTGTTAATTTTTTGAAAAATATACACAAGTATAGAGAATGAAATCCTACAGTAATTTCATCAATCAAATGAGAGTTCTCTAATGCATCTTTATCATGACAAATAAGCAAATTACTTTTCTCATTCATGATTGATTCAATTTGACATTATAACTCATTGACTTTCAATTTGACATTATAACTCATTGACTTTCTTCTTAGTTAGTTTGTTCTTTTGACAAATTTATTCAAAATTTTCAAGTAGCTCATAGAATGCAATTTGAAGTTCACCATAAGAATTAGAATCATGATTTGAGCTAGAAGATACCCCACTTTCTTAATCTTCTAGTGCCATAAAGCACATTATGACGACTTCGCTTTCATTTGATGAAGAAGATGTGGATTTATCATAAGTTATTTTGAGAGAATTCTTCTTCTTTTCTTTTACTCTTCACTTTTCTCTCCCTTTCTTTGTAGTTTTCCTTTCTCCTTTCTTGAGAAGCTCATTGAATTTTTGAGTCACTAACTCCTTTTCAGTATCACTCTTTCTCTTGTTGGAGTTGGTGATGACATGTAGCACCAAGGGTTTCTTTTTATTGACTTCCTTTTGCTTGCAGTCTTTCATTTGTAGCTCATATGTCATGAAACTACACATAAGCTCCTCAACTGACAATTTGATGAGATCTTGTGCTTTCTTAATAGGGGTCGTTTGTACTTCCCACTCGTTGGTGAGTGACCAGAGAATCTTTCGAGCCATATCTCCTTCGCTAAAAGTTTTACTAAGAGCTTTCAGAGAGTTAATGATTCAGTGAAGCGAGTGCGCATGTCGCTTATGTTTTCACTAGATTGCATATAAAAAGTTCTTATTTATGCATGAGCAAATTTATCATAGTTTCTTTCATTCTACTAGAACCCTCATAATGCATTTTAATTTATTCCATATACTATATGCACTATCACAACCTTTGACTATATTATATTCTCAATCATTTAAGATACAATACAAAATGTTCATGATGTGAGAATTCATCTCTGCATACTTAATTTTAGCTCTAGTTAAGGACATAATTCCTTTCATTAGAAGGTGTATGGGGTTAAAAGAAATATCCAATACTTAAATCAAGCGATATCTATAATTTGAGCCACTAAACAAAGGTGGTCTAAGACAAAATACAATTGTCACCATTGGGGTAAAATCAATAACTCGTCCAAGGGGGTTCGGTCAACCGAAAGACAATCGGTTGTCTAAGTGGACAATTCCAGAGAGGATTCTAGCGACTATTGATACGATAATTTTGGTCATCCGTTAGATATTTGGATGTCCGAACATGGCTGAGACAGAATCCTAGTACTTAAGTTTACATTTTATCTTACGAACTCAATAAATGAAAAAATTACAAGTCTTGATCCAAAGCTTTGTTACAATCTTGATCAACCTATTAAGATGATTTTGCAAGTATAGGTGCAATGTTGGCTCACTTTGTTTTCTAGGTTGATTGATTAAGATTACTTTGATTAATCATCAAAATTAACATATATTAAGGTCCCCCACCTACCACATCGGTCAACCAAGTTGGTCAACCCAACATTGTACCCCCCTTTAATATCCGACGTTATAACCTTTTTCCAGTAGTGACATCACCTGTCTCCATGAAACTCAGGGCATCTAACAATCTCCTCTGGGAAATGCAAGTTCTTGGACTCATTGTGTCCAAGGGCATGATCAACTTCATAGATCTAAAAATGAAGATCAAGGTCACCAAGGAAGGATCTAAACCCAAAGATATTTAAACTTGAAGTACAACCTTTGGAATAGATCTGATTGCCTCCTTAAAGCATGGTTCATAAGCATGTTAAGATGCCGAAGCATTGTGGTATCTTAACTTCTCTCTCATGCAAAACATAGAAAAATGAGATGTTTTCTTGCTTGATCAACTAACATCAAAATCACACTAAAACAACTTCAACTGACTATCTTAGGTAGTTCAAGCTACGATGTTATGAACTCGTACTCATTGGAAGACCCAATATGTGATTTGACCAAGGTGTTATGGTTGTTCAATAATCTTGGGTTGCAATACAACTCCTTCACCATAGTACACCTTAAGTTCCCGTGCCTTTGTATGTGGATGTGGCATGTCTATACTTCAAAACCATATGATGTGCATCAAACTTCAAAAGGTTGATCCCAACCATTATATGGCTTCCTATAGCCAGAAGCAAAACAACAGGGGGGGGGGGGTCTATTACATCCTAACCCTTGCTTATGTGTTAATTGTGTTTAGGTGGATTAGAGGAGATTGAGATGGACGACTGAGATGTGTTGTGAGAATATTATATATAAGGTTGGTTTCTCTCTCTCTTACTACTCACACGTCTCTCTCTTCCGCTCACATCTCTCTTCCTTAGGCGAGTCGGAAGCTCCGTTTTGGTGCGGTTTTGGCGAGACTGGGAGGTGCTCATCGTGATTCTTCAAAGGCTTCTTCAAGCCTTAAATGTATGTCAAGATTTACTTTGATACTCACTTATGCTTTCGTGAGTGTTGGAGTGGTCGACGGTAGGCCGGAAGGCTCGTCGGACTAGTGCAACAGAGTTCAACATTGGAACGGTCGACCGTTTATGTGGTTTGGTCGACCGGTCGTAGTGTATTTTAGGAGGTATCTCTCGCACCGGTCGAACGATGTCATTGGGTGGTCGACCGGTTATGCATTTTGAGCGAGAAGATGGAGACTCTGGGTGATTTCGGTCGAATGATTCCCCTTTGTCGTTCGACCGGAAGCACTGTCGTAAGTTGGTTGGGGGCGTTGACTATCCAAACGGTCGACCACCTGTTTGACTCGTCCGACCGACGACTTAAGATAACTTAAAGTTTGTTCGACCATTGTTGTTTCGGTCGACAAGAGTTGTTTGGTTAAATCTTATGTTTTACTGGTAGTTTTTGGTCGACCGTTGACCTTATTTTGGTTCGACCGATTATGCATTTTAAGCAAGAAGATGATTTTTACTGGTGGTTTTCGGTCGAACATGTCCCCTTTGTCGTTTGACCGGTTGGTGGTTATTCTGGTTTTTTCGGAATAGTTGTGGGGTTTCGGTCGACCGTTTGTGGATTCGTTCGACCGATTTGGCCCAGTTTTGCATATATTGCTTGTGGTATTTGTGGTTTGGATCTTCTTTGAGGTTGATGATTACTCTTGTATATATCGTATACGTTTTGTTGTTGTAATAATCTTTTGACTCTTGTATGATACATTGTACCACTTTATATATATTACATGTTCAATCACAACTACCAACATAAGAAAGCTCCCAATGTGATATTGATGTTGGTTAGTACCAGAATCTAGAATCTAGGGCTACCACCAACTCTGGGTTCAGTGTTGTCCTGCTTGTATCTAATTCCTTCTGTTCAATTACCATATCCGAATGGACCAAATGCACCTGAAGTGCTATGATGAAGAATTAAATTTATACCGCAAGTGCACGGCGTCAATGAAGACGTGGCAAGTACGGGTCGAACACAAGGAGGGAGAGATTTGTTATTTGTGTGATTTACGATTGGGGGAAAGAAGGAGAGAAGAATAAATTTGGTTTTTGAGATTTCTGGTTTTAATTATCTAAAGCAAGAAACATGAACAAATAAAAATAAAACAAGAACAAAGATGGTGAATTCCATTGGGTGGAGGTTTAGATATCAGGTTTAGATTAGAGAATGCAGAAACTTATAATAAATCATATTAGTTATAAAGCATTACATAAAAATGATTTAACATAAACTCAAGTAATCAAAATATACTAATCACGAAATTAAAATAATAACATTTATTCGTCTTCTCTTCACCCTAAATCCGTCACCTCCACCATTTGGAAAGAGTTAGAAACTCATGGATGGGAGGAAGGCGAAGGGATCCTAGAGGAATTACAAAAGAAAACTAAAACAAGAAATAAAACAACAGAAATTTATTAAACTAAGGAATAAAAACTAGAACATAAGCTAAGAGACCAAGGACCATTTTTACATCGTTCTCGGGGCTATTTATAGTTGCTACAAGGGACCTAAGTATAACATTGGAAAGTACACGTGTCCAGACACGACTGGACAAAATTGAAGCACACGGATTGCTAAGGGGGCGGCGGAATCGCCGCATGGTGTATGTGTTGTGTGGCGGAAACACCGCAATATATTCTCTGATTTCATCCGGATTTTTGCTGTGTGTTTATGGTATGATTTGATCCTCCTTTGCGCGTCTGGATGATTTCTTTCCATTCCCTAGAGCTCCGAATTATTTCCTTCATATATTTGGAGATTCACCTTGATTTTTCTTTAGATTTTCTCCAAGATAATATTTTGGTGCTTTAATTGCAATTAGGTCCTTGGCTTTTTGCAATTAAGTCCCCGACTACTTTTGTGCTTAAGTCCTTGTTCTTTTTGTAATTAGGTCGTGAATACTTTTATGCTTGGATGCATTTCCATTTCAAACCCGATAAACTTGAACTTGATCTTTATGATAGAAATGAATCTTTTGCACGCGTTTATGCTCGGGACGTGGGTAATTTACATTCAGGTCCCTGTATTCTGTAAATAAGACTAAACACATACCTTAGTAGCATTTATTGATATAAAAGTAATCTAAATGAAAGACATATGATGCAATGTATGCAATGCATCAAATACCCCCACACCTAGATTTTGCTAGTCCCTAGCAAAACAGAAGATACGAAAAATAAAAACAGGGAAATCCTAACTCACTTTCGTAGGAATCACGGTTGCACTTAGCATGTGCAACAAACCTTTAAACCTCTTTGTTGCCAATGAGGAGGAGTGTTGTCTCCTGAGGGTTTTCAGCAGATATACCCACAAAATCCTAAATCAACATTTCATTAATAGTTCTCAATATCCCTACTTCAACCTTATACATCTCACTGACAATTCTTGCATGCTCATTATATAAATCTAACTCATAAAAAATATGACTTGGTCTTTGTTCCTCCAACATTTACACCACTAACCCCTCTACACATGATATCACTTAAATTGTTTTTCACGCCTCCTCTGGTGGTGAAGTATCATTTGGATCAACCATGGCATGGATCATTCTTTTAGCTTTGGGCCTTGAGTATTTTTTTTCCGTGATTCAACACATTTTCTTTTTTACACTTTTACCCTTTTTGCATTCGTGTAGCGAGTTTTGTCGATAATCCCGAGCTGGTAGACTCAAGTTACCGGGTTTCAAGATACCCCTGCGGACCAGTGACTCAAAGGCTTGGGCTTTTGTAATCATTTTGCAGAATGTGCTTTCCTCACTTTATTCTTTCATTTTTAATTTTATTTTCCTCAAGGCTTAGTTGCTATTAGAAGTCCACACTTCCCGGTATATTTTCCTCAACCTCTGCTTTTTATCAACCACTTCAAAGATTTGATTCATCCAATTTTAATTGCCTACATGTCTTAAAGGGTAATGAGTTATTTCTTTGGAACTTCGATTTATGTCATAATTTCTACAAGCAGAACTATATAATAAGGAACAAAAACTCAATGCAATTTGTACACGGGTTTTGGCAGTTCAATCTTAAGCTATGTCATGAAACATTGATTTTTTTTAATCACGAAATTATATAGATAAATATATACATAAACACCCCCCCCACACCTAAATCATGCATTGTCCTCAATGTATGCAAATATAAAGCAACTGCACTTATTACCTTGGTGAACTGCGGTGGAAGGATGGAATTTGCTCAAAGTCAACCATAGTCAGAACTGGATTGAATGACACCATATTGGTGCATGTATCCAGTTGAATTGTTCCCCATGTTGCAATGAGCGTCCTGAGTCACAGGTTCCACACCCCTCACATAAATTGGTTCTCTTATTTGCTCGAGTGATGGTGGGTGTGTAGATGAATTCCTCCCCTTTTTCTTACTTCCTTTTTGATTTTGTGATGATTCAGAAATCTTATCGATACGTGATTTCATCACAACATCACTTTGATTGCATACTATTTCTGGCTCACTATCAATATGAAAGATATTAAATTCAGCTTTTAAGTTCCCAAAAGATAATTGCATGAGCCCATTTCGACAGTTTATCAATGCTTCAGAAGTGGCTAAAAAGGGTCTGCCTAGAATTACAGGGATTTGTCGATTATGATTTACAACAGGTGTGGTATCTAGTACGACAAAATCCACAGGGTAAATGAAGTCACCAACCTTGATCAAAACATCCTCTACTATGCCTCTTGGTTTCTTAATAGAGAATCAGCAAATTGAAGGGTTGTCTTAGAGGGTTTTAGTGGACCAAGGTTCATTTGCTCATAGACAGAGTACGGGAGTAGGTTAACACTAGCACCAAGGTCTAGAAGGGCTTTGTTGATAAAAGTATCTCGTATTGCACAAGAAATTGTGGGACACCCAGGATCCTTATATTTTATAGGAGATGTGTTGGACAAAATAGAACTTATGTTTGCAGTTAAGAATGCATTCTTTGGTACGTTCGTTTTTCTCTGTTTAGTGCACAAATCTTTTAAGAATTTAGCATAAGCAGGTATTTGTTGAATCATGTCTAAGAGTGGAATGTTCACCTTAACTTGCTTAAATACTTCCAAGATTTTCTCTATTTGTGCACTTGAGTTCTTTTTGAGTCTATTGGGGAATGAGGCTTTAGGAACATAGACTCGCTCATGTCCAGGTTGAGCTATAGGTTCAGGTTGAGTAGGTGGGCTGGGCGATTCAGATTGGACGTCAGGTTCAATGGTTAGGTCATATTTGGATGCTTGATGACTATATTGATTAGACGTTCTAGGATTTACGACATTGTTATCAACTTGTCTTCCGGACCGTAATGATACTACAACATTTATTTGTTGGAACGGTCCTTCCTCATTAACCATTTGAACCGGTCTAGGGTTGTTATTTCCTGAAGGTGCTTGATAGGATTGATATGAATTATTAGATCTAGGGTTCACCTCAGGTTGACTTGGAAACCGACCCTTTTTTCTTTCACCTACTATTTGTGCTAGTTGGCTGACTTGTGTCTTAAGCCTTTGGAAGGTCTGGTTGGTTGTTTGTATAAAGGTTTTCATCAAATTTTCCAAGCTTGTCAACCTAACCTCATGATCGCCATTGTTACTAAACCCAGATGATGTATTATTTTGGTTATACGGGTTTAGTTGTTGTCTAGGAGGTTGACCTTGTTGGCTTGATGAGAAATTGGAATTATTACGCCAACCCGAGTTATAGGTTGATGCGTATAGGTCATTTCTAGCATGGTTATACATGACATTAACTTGTTCCCAGTCCGCACAATCCTCCATTACATGACCAGTCTGACCACATCTAGAGCAAGGGATAGACGAGGCTTGATTCACTCGGGTTTGGGTTTGTAGCTCTAAACTTTCCATTCTGCGCATAAGGGTAGCTAGTTTTGCTTCAGCCGCTATGTTGACATCTACAGCTAAGACACCTGGTTTGAGTTGACTTGCTATTCTAGATCCAATACTCGGGTTAAGCGGTGTTCTAGCATTGTCCCATTGCATACTGTTTTCCGCTAAATCCTCAAGAAAAGTCCAGGCATCATTTTCATTTTTCGACATGAAGTTCCCTTGGCTTACAGATTCTACCATAACTCTAGATGTGGGTGTCAATCCCTCATAAATAATTTGGCATAATTGCCATCTTGGAATTCCATGATGAGGGCATTGGGTCAGTACGCTTTTAAATCTTTCTGGATAGGAATAGAACGGCTCGCTCTCAGACTGAACGAATGCAATAATTTCATTCCTAATCCTCATAGTCTTATGGTTGGGGAAATATTTTTTCAGGAATATTTGAACAAACTCAACCCAACTCCTAATAGATCTTTCGGATAGACTATATAGTCATTTCTTAACGTCGTCCTTTAGTGCTAGATGCACAAATTTCAGATGCACTGCCTCCTCAGGGATATGCTGGTATTGCATAAGAGAGTTGATTTCCTCAAATTCTCTAAGGAAGAGATATGGGTCTTCCCTAGAGGTGAACTTAGGCAACATACTCATGTATTGTGCCTTAAGTTCGAAGTCGCGACCCGGTATGGTGGGTATAACGATGCACGATGGCTGAGCAGCCATCGCTGGATAGCATCGATCCCTCAGAGTTATAGGTTGTGCAACAGGTGGGTCCACTACGTTCTCACCCATTGGATCCGGGTGAGGTGGTGCAACAGACGGATTGGGGCTAAGCTCTAGACTGGAATCTAGATGAACTCGTGAGAGTCGATTACTCAAGTCCCGAATCTAAATCTGAGTGCACCGGGTTGAATCAATTTTTGAGTTCAAATTCCAAATTTAAATTCAAGAATTAATTACAATTTTTTTTTCGTTTTTTTATATATATTTTTTCTTTTAATGGAAACAAACAATAGAATGGGGAAAGATGAGAAAGGAATCCTAATCTAGAGAATTTAGGTGAGAAGAGAAAGAAGACTCAGCTGAGAAGGGAAACCTAACTCTAAAGATAGAAATAGGGTTGGTCAGAAAATTCCTAAGAAAGCACGGTTCAAACAATCCTAGACCTAGTGTCGCTTAGATCTAGACGACTCCTAACTTGTTGAGTCGAATTGATTCGCTTGATTCACCTCCCTCACTAATCAAACCAACTTGGCCAGGCCGTGTATAGCTAGTGGGGGCGCTTCCGACAGAGTCGGTGCCAATTAGACAACCACTTCGCTTGGAAGACTTACGTCGACACAAAAACACTTTCTAGACACCAAATTAAATTCAATCAGCTTCAGGTCATAGCAAGTCAAACCAATCTTCTCCTTAATTGAGTCCGAATCCTTAGGGGTCAATGTCTAGTTGGTTTTAATTTAAGGCTTGTGTGACACTTTAGGATTGTGATTTGTGGGCCACGGAAGGGTGATGAAATCCCCACCGTATCTTTTCCTACGAAGTTGCTTAAGATAGTTTAACTTAGATCTAGCAAAGATAGTCAAACAATGGTCTTTAGAGGGGGGCAATTGCAAGGTTGTAAGCAAACTAAATTATATGCTTAAATGCATTAAATAAAAACCGCGATACGTACCTTGCCTCCAGTACTCTTCAACAGAAATTAATTTGCAAGAATTTAGCAAGAATAATGCATACAAAACACTAAATGATGCATGCACTAAGACCTTTCTAATTTTGCCAATTTTAGGTCAGAGTTGAATTATTGCCAATTATGGAATTTTTGCCCTAACACGTGCAATTCCAATAAAAGGAAATTTTCTGAAAATAGAAATTACGAGGAAAAGAGGCAACAAAGGTTACCTATACAATGCTCAGTCGGGTTCACCGCCCACTCTCGAAATTTCAATAGCTTCACGCGTCCACCTAGAGATGAGTCGCATCCCAGAAAAATTTGAAGCCCAGAAGCTCCAAGTGTGCGGCGGATTCGCCGCAAGTTACTCTTCAGGTGCGGCGATTTCGCCGCTCGTTTAGCTCCAAATGTGCCCGGATTTCTCCGCGCACTCTGTTGTCTCCTAAAACACAAATCCAAATACTTAGATCGCGCACAAGATAAACAGGATAAAATCGAAATCAACAAAAAAACAAAATCTGCGTCGCCTCCCCGGCAACGGCGCCAAAAACTTGATGAAGAATTAAATTTATACCGCAAGTGCACGACGTCAATGAAGACGTGGCAAGTACGGGTCGAACACAAGGAGGGAGAGATTTGTTATTTGTGTGATTTACGATTGGGGGAAAGAAGGAGAGAAGAATAAATTTGGTTTTTGAGATTTTTGGTTTTAATTATCTAAAGCAAGAAACTTGAACAAATAAAAATAAAACAAGAACAAAGATGGTGAATTCCGTTGGGTGGAGGTTTAGATATCGAGTTTAGATTAGAGAATGCAGAAACTTATAATAAATCATATTAGTTATAAATCATTACATGATAAATGATTTAACATAAACTCAAGTAATCAAAATATACTAATCACGAAATTAAAATAATAACATTTATTCGTCTTCTCTTCACCCTAAATCCGTCACCTCCACCCTTTGGAAAGAGTTAGAAACTCATGGATAGGAGGAAGGAGAAGGGATCCTAGAGGAATTACAAAAGAAAACTAAAACAAGAAATAAAACAACAGAAATTTATTAAACTAAGGAATAAAAACTAGAACATAAGCTAAGGGACCAAGGACCCTTTTTACATCGTTCTCGGGGCTATTTATAGTTGCTACAAGGGACCTAAGTATAACATTGGAAAGTACACGTGTCCAGACATGACTAGACAAAATTGAAGCACACAGATTGCTAAGGGGGCGGCGGAATCGCCGCATGGTGTATGTGTTGTGTGGCGGAAACGCCGCAATATATTCTCCGATTTCATCCGGATTTTTGTTGTGTGTTTATGGTATGATTTGATCCTCCTTTGCGCGTCTGGATGATTTCTTTCCATTCCCTTGAGCTCCGAATTATTTCCTTCATATATTTGGAGATTCACCTTGATTTTTCTTTAGATTTTCTCCAAGATAATATTTTGGTGCATTAATTGCAATTAGGTCCTTGGCTTTTTGCAATTAAGTCCCCGGCTACTTTTGTGCTTAAGTCCTTGTTCTTTTTGGATACTAATCACGTGCAAATAATTTTTAATCAAAATAAGGTAATTATAAATCAACGATATCTCACCTGTACATTTTGGATTTGTAAATTCCATTAATTGATAATCAACACGTGGGACTTGCAAATATCATCTTGGTACGCGCATCCCATCACCTGAACGACCTGGTCATCAACTCTCTCACTCTTCAAAATCAGTTTTCTCTCTTCCAAATCAGCTTTCTCTTTCCTCAACTCATTTTCTTCTCTTTCCTACACTATTCACCTCTTAACCACAACCCACAACAACCTATCTCTTTCATCCACATCATTTCGGGGTCCATCTTGGTAAAATTTTAAAAAAAATTTAAAAAAGTTCTAAAAATCAAAACAATTATAAAATGTATTTTAAAAAAAACTCAAACAAAAAATTCAAAAATTCAAAACAAAATCAAAACCAAAAAAAATCAAAAATTATTAAAAAAATGGACGACCGGGTCGACAACCTGGGCATCCCAGGTCGTGGGGTTATCGACGTGGTATGACCGGCACATTTCATCCCGTTAAGGGATGCTCTAAGTGATTACAATAAAACCAATTTTCATGTTACAAACTATAAATTTAACAACAAATATATTTTCGAAAATTTGTGTCCATGTCAGGTAGCGTGAAGGGACGATGTGATCTCCATAGATGTTTTTCAGATACCAATAGAAAGAGTATATATATCCACTTATAAATGAAAATAATAAAATTTCAAAAAGATTACAAATAAAACCAACCAACAAATTTCAATTTTTTTGGACAATATCTTTACAAATTTTGAACCCCCAACAAAAATTCCAAACACGGTCCCCAGTAGCATGAGATGTGATGACTAGCTAGTATAGTAGAATTTATTCTTCCTCAAATCGTCCCATCAAACAAGATAAAAAGATGGGTTAATTGAAAATGGGAACTACTAAACGTCGCCCCAAAACTACTTAAATCGCCCCTTGAAATTACCAAATCGCCCTTAACAATATATTTAATACCCATATCGTCCCGTGTCTATAAATTAGGCCTACGGTCTTGTATATTCATAATTTATCAGTAAAAACACCACGAAAATGTCTGGCGAGGGTGATGCATCCGGTGAGGTAAGCCTGGCGCGGGGTAAAATTTGGGCCAAGCGTCTGCATTAGACGCCTCCCCCAAGGTGAGGGCGTCTGCGTAGGACGTCCTCCCCTTGGCCGAGGCGTCTAACGCAGACGCCTACGCAATGGGAGAGGCGTCTTATGTAGACGTCCTCCCCTTGGGTAAGGCATCTTTAGTAGACGCCCTTCCCTTGGGAAAGGCGTCCTACGCAGACGCCTCACCCTTAGGGAGGGCGTTTAACTCAGACGCCCCACCCATGGGGTAGGCGGCTAATCCAGACGCCTGGAATTTTTTGATTTTTTTAATTTTGATTTTATTTTTTATGTTCCGTTGGATGATTTCGGTGGTGATGGAGTGGATTACAGTGAGTTATTTCAAACTACACAAATCTTTGCAACAATCGATGAAGCAAGTAAATGGGCCAAACAAGTAGCTATCGGAGCTGGGTTTTTTTTGGTCGTTTCGTCGTACAAAACAAGATCAGATAGTCGGATGGATTGTTATTTGAGATGCGACCGGAGAAATCAAATGGAGTCTCGGGATATGGATACTGCACTTCGAAGAAACACCAAAAGAAATGGTTGCGGTTGCCGTTTCTTAATAAAAGTGGTAGAGCGACGAGATCGTGATGGATGGGTTGTGGTTTTTAATAGTGGTAACGGACATCACAACCACAGACTGGCAGTTTATCCAGAGGGTCATCGTCAAATTAGTGGTCTAAGTGCTGGGGTGAAGAAGATTGTTCGTGATATGACAGAGGCGCAAGCAAAACCGTGGAACATCTTGAAGGCAGTAAAAGAAAAATTCCAGGAGGACAATCCAAATCAAAGGCATATTTATAATTTCAGAGATTACATGAGAATGACAAAATCTTAAGATCGGAATCCCGTCCAGCAGTTTCATTGGATTATGGCGGATCCAGAAACTAATGTCGTCACTCACGCTTTTTTGGCACATCCGACGTCAGTCCAGTTGTTGCGAACATATCCTTTCGTTATCTGCATGGATTCAACTTACAAGACGAACAAGTATAAGATGCCTTTGTTCGAAATGATTGGGGTCACACCAACAAACATGAATTTCCTTATCGGATATGCCATTTTGATGGACGAATCTTACTCCAGTTACCTGTGGGTGATGGAGAAGTTGCGAGATTTGTTATTGGGGACTGTCAGCCCGACTGCAATAATAACAGACCGGGAGTTAGGCCTTATGCGACCGGTGGGAGAGGTTTTTCCTGACTCTGCTCATTTACTCTGCACATGGCACACCAACAAAGACGTATTCAACTACGCATACCATGTATTCGGCAAGAATAAGCAGATGGCAGAGACTTTGAGTCGCGGAAGATGGAGGAAAATCAT
Organism: Triglochin maritima; assembly: GCA_963682175.1. Lineage (NCBI taxonomy): Eukaryota > Viridiplantae > Streptophyta > Magnoliopsida > Alismatales > Juncaginaceae > Triglochin > Triglochin maritima. Next base: position 16,276,115 of record OY821775.1, read on the forward strand.
GCTTTCTACTTCAGAAACCGAGTATGATAGAGCTTTGTATGCTTTGAAAGATTTGTATAGATCGTGGCCGGCTATCACGGAGTATCTGGACACCACGTGGTTGGTGCATAAAGAAAAGTTTGTGCTGAATTGGACGAACAAAGTCCTTCATTTTGGGAACACCACGAATTGTAGGGTCGAAAGTGCTCATTCGGCTCTAAAAGAGTGGATTTCTATATCGACTGCAGCTCTGGACACTCTTTTCGAGTGCGTCAACGCGGCTATTGAAATGCAGCTGACGAATATTCCAAACTTTCTTGAAGACTCGAGAAGGCGAAATTTGACTAATTTCGGACATCCTCTATATCGTCACATAAATGGTCGAGTTTCGCATCACTGCTTGCAATAGATGAGTCAGGAGGTGAAGAGAATGCAACAGTTAGATGATGAAGTTGAATATCGTTGTGAGTGCGCTTTTCTGACTTCTCATGGGATACCTTGCGCATGTACCATCCGCTGATGTCTTGAATCAGACAACGGAATTTACTTAGAGCAGATTCATTCGTTCTGGAGGACACTTGTCATTGGGGAAGGAGCCGGGAACCCAGAGTTTGTGTCTCAGGCAGCTCAAGACGCCGAACATTTTCGCAGCCTGATTGATGAGATTGCAGGAAGTGACCCTACCGTAATTCGATCTGCCACTCGGGTTTTATTCGAGCAACTACACCCCGAACATTCGAATTTGAGAGAGCCTGCAGAAAAAACAAAGCTACGAGGTCGACCAAGGGGAAGGTTGACACGACGGGACCCTAGTGCGTTTGAGTATGCTGAGCGAGGTCGTGGTCGATCTTCAGGTAGTGGGAGTAGAGGTCGTGGTCGTTCTTCCGGTAGTGGAAGCAAAGGTCGTGGTCGATCTTCTGGTTCTTCGTCTGTGAGGGGAGGATCAAGTATACCATCCCTATATTTATTGTTATTATAATTTTGTTATTTATTTCAGTAAATATGTATCTTTTGTTATTATATGTAACTGTATTTTTTGTTTATATTGTAGTGACTGGGCGGGCTGACGTAGACGACTTCCCATATGTGGATAGAATTCCAGGAATCATTATGCCATTCCTACACCAGTGGAATGATGTACGTCCTGATGGAAACTGTGGATTTCGATGTGTCGCCGATGTTTTCCACGGTGGTGAAGACAATTTGCAACTCGCCCGTCGTTCGATTTCAAATGAGATAGCTGCGAACCCATCTTTTTTATGAGCACGTATACTACGACGGTGTGGCGCAGACTCGTCACCGGATTAATTGGGGCGGGGGACCTTGTGGCGAGAATCACTACATGGAGACGTGGACGGACTTGTTTCCCATTGCAAATTTTTACAAGTGTGCAGTTATGTTCTTCTCTCTCGGAAATGATGGTTCGTTGTACCCATGTCTTACAATTCTACCTTGGGAGAGTCCGCCTACCGTGACGAGACCGTGCAGAGAGTTGATTATTGCTCATTTAGGGAGTTACGCTCATTACATTCGTTTGGAATTGACTAAGGGATTCCCCGTACCTCCTATAGCGACTCTGTGGTTTCAAATACGACATGAGAGTGTTATTGGATGGGAGCTGGAGTACCAAAATAGGATAGAAAATTGGCAACAATTATGTAATATGTTTTGATATGTTTGTACAATTATGTAATATGTTTTGATATGTTTGTACATTATATAGTGTTGCTTTATTATGTAATATGTTTTGATATGTTTGCTTTATTTGCATTATATATAATAGTACGACATGTTAGCAAACACAAATACAAATAATAAGCGTACAACAGATAAGCAAACACAAATACAAACAATAAGCGTACGACAGGTTAGCAAACACAAACACAAATACAAATAATAAGCGTACGACAGATAAACAAATATAAATGCAAATACTAAGAGTACGGTACAACAGATCAGCCTACTCATCATCCGAATCATGGTCGGAGATGCCTAACTGAGTATGCCACGACTGTATCAAGTCATCCAAATCTCCGCATGCAGCTCTCATGTCCTCGTCTGGCAGCTCATCCCTCCTCTGCAGGAATGGCTGCACAGCCCGTATCATCTTACCCATCCACTGCACATAACATTAACATTAGCGTACATTAACAAAATATACGGTACAAATAAATATAGATAAAATGAAAAAATTACCAGATCACCACACGTCCTATCTGGTGGTCGATCTGCACTCCGGGAGGCACCACGGACGATGACAGGATGTGAGTAACTACCCAACCAATCAAGATAACGTGCATCACACTCGGAGGGGTCGCGACTACGTCTGAAGTTGCCAACGAACAGTCGGCATGATCTCGGAAATGTCCGCCAAGTCGATTCTGCTGTCGAAGCGGGGAACCTGACGTCGTACGTCGCTGCAGTCGCAGACCACACCTCATGCTCTGGTGTCGGGATGTCAACCGGGATCACCTGAACATATCCTAACTGACGCAAGACGAGATCGGGCATATAAGGCTCTATGATATCCTGATAACGAATAAGGCCCATCAATAAAGTCCTCGGGACCTCCGCTGCTGGGTCAGGACCATAGGGTAACCACTCCACCTAAACTTTAACACATTAATAATAATACATCTTCAAATTAAATAAATAAATGTAAATGGTGTAAAGTTTTATACCTCTGATGCAGTCATCTGATCTAGCCGTGCGCGGATTGAACGCAATCGTCCATCGCACTTGTCCTCGCTCCGGACGGCCCACATACCCGAACGTGGATGACCCTCCTCGATAATCTTCCGCTCACGATGCGGGCGGAATGCGGAAAAGTACTCGTATATCCACGCTTGCAGCAGCGTAAGACAACCTGCAATCCCAGAACAATCCGCACGGCTAGCTATCCCAAGCTGATGGTACAGGTATGCCAACGTCGCTGAGCCCCACGAGTACTAACGAACGGTGTCCGTGTCCCTAGCCTCCAATAGATCGCGTGGTCTGATCCGGCAACCACTCTTGTCGACAAACAAGACGGCTCCGAGCATCAAGAACAGGTACGCGGTCAATTGTGTATCATCGGCCCGCGGAGGTCGTGCTCGTCTGCATAGGTCCTCAAGGGAGTCGATGCCGACACCACCACCACTCCATAAAGTTGTATCTCTCGCCAGACCATCAGGTGTGACACCAAGCAACTCTGCCACATAACACCTCTGCTCAGACGTCGACCCCTGAGCACTAACCAGACGACCATCCATAGGAATGCGCAGGATCTGGAAAACATCGTGAAGCATGATCGTCATCTCTTCGAAAGGCATGTGAAAAGTGTTAGTGTCAGGCTGCCACCGCTCCACAAACGCAGAAATCAAAGACATGTCGAGATAAGGGAACATGTTGTACGGTAAGTGCCCCAAATGCGTCGCACTAATCTCCTCTCTGATATCAGCACTCAGTGTAGACCGCCAACCCTGTAGTGCTGTACAGGCTCTGTGCCGATTATGGCACCTCAGAACCTTCTGATCCTCTCCGTCCCAGATCCGTCTAGCGATGTGACCCAGAAACTAAGAATGACGCTCCCATCTAAAGGACCACCAGGCGTCTTACTGCTCACGATCCAAGAATCGTCCTGGACCCTCTTCTTCTTCTGAGCGCGGGATCTATAGTGCACGAGCTCGAATCCCCGGTCGTAAACCTCCCATCCCTACCCTTCCACACCATCCATCCGGCGGAAGTAGAACTACCCGCTCGACCACGTCCTCTGCTATACTCCCCCTGCCTCTCCACCTCCGGGCGCTCTAACTCATACGGGTCATCATCGTCGCTCTCGTCATCGGGACTGTCCACATGCTCATCATCGAAGGAATCATCATCCTCCTCACGACGACGTAATGCCTCACTCTCCCTCCTGACCGAAGCAGATATCCCCCGTCTACGTGGATGACGCGGTGCTGAATCATCATCTAAAGAATGGAAGGCGTGTAATGATATCGACTTGCCTTTCCCTCCACTGTGACCCGATGACTATTAATTGAAATTTTAAATACAAATTTGTTAAATTTGTTAAACTAAATTATCATATTTATCACAATTGTTAAACTAAATCAAAATTTGTTAAACTAAATTATCACAATTGTTAAACTAAATCAAAATTTGTTAAACTAAATTATCACAATTGTTAAACTAAATCAAAATTTGTTAAACTAAATTAAAACAATTGTTAAACTAAATCAAAAATTGTTAAAACTAAATATAACAAATGTTAAACTTAATAACAATTTGTTAAATTAATTTATCAGATTTATCACAATTTATTAAAGTAATTATCAGATTTAATAATTAAAAAAACAAAAATTGTGGAGGCGTTTGCGAGAGACGCCTCCCGCATGGTGGAGGCTTCTGTCGGAGACGCCTCCTCCTTCGGGGAGACGTCTTCCGAAGACGTCTCCTCCCTCGGGGAGACGTCTTCCGCAGACGTCTCCCTTTACAGGTCGGCGTCCGAGGGAGACGTCCCCCGCATGGGGCGGGCGTCCTCGGACGCCGACCAATTTTTTTTTTTTTTTTTGAAAACAAATAAATAACGTAATGTTACCGTATCCGGTACACCGGGGGAACTGCTGGCTGTTTGCCTGGCCTCCGAGACATTCGTAATCTTCTGTAGTAGGTATAGGAAGAGAAAGTTTTGAGAAAAGAGTGAAATGGTGAGATATATAAGCAAAAATAGGAGGAAGGGCAATTTGGTAATTTCAAGGGGCGATTTAAGTAATTTTGGGACGATGTTTAGCAATTCAGTTGAAAAGGGATTAATATGCGTCGTGGCAACTCGGCCAGAATTACCGGATCATCTTTGCATCATGTCGTTGAATTTTCCAGATTTGCTTCGATATTGATAAGTTGCAAACTAGAACTTTTCACGTTACATATATAATTTACATTAACCATCGATAATGTGAGGACCGAAACTTAGATAAATAGCAAGAAATTAATAGACGAGTCTTCAATTACGAATTTTCAAGAAATTGGTTAAAAATCAAGGGCAAAATGGATGTAGAGTTCAAAACATTATCAAGAAATATATCTTTTTTCTTCGCAAAAGAAAATCTTTTTAACAGTAATCTATGAGCATTTAGTAGGTAGCTAAGCTACTTGTTATGTCAATTGTCAACTCTAATCTACAAGTGTTGCACGGATGTTCATAGAAAACCTCCAACATTGACTTCATGTTTCATAATATATTACACACGTTTCTTGGAGAATGACTGAGAATCTGAGATCGATCTTTGAATTGAATTGTTCTTGTTGGTTTAGAAGATATATTATTGATGGAAGCCTTGGGAGGAGTGGTTGAGAGTCTTGAGACCATATTTTGCTGACCTATACACAATGTAGGTCGCATATGTCTACTCGTCCCCTTGATGAATGTTTTTCCTTCAAGGATGTGCTGGATATATAAGATGCAATAAGTACCGAAATAAGATAAGAAGTTTTTAACATGTAACGTAACCACTAGCTGTTTTCGGATCATTATTTATTTTCTTGTGTGTTCGTTCTTATCTTTGAGACACAAGTGACTGCTGGTTGCACGATCTCTACAGCTATTACTTGCTTCTTTTTTTGTTTTTTTGCCTTTTCTTGCCGATTGCAATTTGAAGATTTTTGAAATACAACATGTTGCCCATATTTCATGTAAATATATACTGGACACTAGACGCCGACCTAAATTTATTAAGTCTGTCTTGACAGTTAAACTAATGTTTAAGAAATTGAACCAAGGGGAGAGTTATAATTTATTAAGTTATAATTTAAGCCTTACAAGGTGCTCTAGTTTTGGTCTATGATGGTTGAACAAAGGGGCAGATCCACCATGCACCCCGGTATGCACTCGCATACCCAAATTTTTCGGAGAAAAAAAATCATGTTAGATATCACACATCAATAGTATACTAACCAATAACGTTTTAAGACTTACAAGGTGTGAATGTAAACCTTTTAAAGCCATTTATAAGAACCTACAACATTTTGAAAGAAAGCAAGTAGAAATTTCCATAATTATATTCGTATTTTTTTGTTAAAACCAACGGCTCAGACTCAACGGTCATCATCGCCAATTTCGGCTGAATCTCTCCCTATCCATATCAGCATCATCACCAAAGGAAACAAAATCATTCGCGCTAAACACAATCAAACCAGTTATAAACATTTTCTGTATTAGGAAGCAAATCTCATTCCAACGACTATTACACATAGCATATATATGTTCTCCATCGTGTATATTCAAAATCAATAATCAATAAACAAACACAAATTCAATATGGTATCAGAGCAAAATTGATCGGACCTCAGAACGGGAGAATCATCACCGGCGAGAACCCGACGACCTCACCTCAGAATCCCTCTGAAGATCATCATCGGTCCCTTCACCACCAAACAAACCCAAACCCCAAACCCCAAACCCACAAAAACCATCACTGACCATTTGATCTCAGACCACAAAATCCGACCATCACAGGTCTCAGACCTCAGATCGCCAAAGGGGGTTGACGTTCGAGGCGACATCTAGACCCCATGGACGGAGGAAACCCACAACGCCTCACCACCCAACTTCTCAATGGGGCAAATTAGCTCTCGTAGGCGCGGTCTGTTACCCTCTCCCTTAGTGGGAAAGGGAAGTTGGGCCACATCACCGGGAAGTCGAAAAAGCCAGAATCTGACGATACCAAAAAGGAGGAGTGGCAAACCACCGACCGCCTCGTGATAACGTGGGTACTGAATTCCATGCAACCACAAATTGGCGAGTTATTCATGTACTCCAACTCCGCCCAAGAACTATGGGAGGTCGTCTACGAACTCTATGGAAAGCAACAAAACTTGGCTCACATCTTCAAGATAAAGCAGGAAATCGCGCAAACCAAACAAGGACCAAGAACGATGACCGATTATCTCGGAGCCCTCAAAAGCCGGTGGGACGAACTCAGCGTCTATGAACCAACAAGCACTGACCAAAAAATCATACAGGATTGAGCAAAATCGGATCTACCAGTTCCTGGTCGGTCTCGACTCTAGCTTCGAAACCCTAAAATCTCAAGTGCTTTTATCACCATAGCTTTCGCCCCTCACGTACATCATCGCAATGGTTCAACGGGAAGAAACCCGGCAACACGCTATGCCTCAACAAAACCAAATCAGTAAAGAAAACCATGCATTCGCAACCACATACAACAACCAAAACACAAAAGGAAAAGGCCAGTTCGGAAGACGAAAAGATGAACACTGCGACAACTGTAAAAAACAAGGTCATAGTCGTGATCGTTGTTGGTTCCTCTACCCACACCTCCGACCACCAAAATATGGCACCGGCGAGAGACTGGGGAGGGTAGAGGAAACCCGAGCGGCGGCGGAAACTACCGAAACCCTAACTTTTGAGAGGAGAAACACAAATGGTCGCAAGTCGGGTCTAGTGAAGAGAGTCGGGGTTTTGTATCCAAATCCTTTGCGGACTATGGAATACCCGATGGAAGCTCGGGTCAAATACGGGCTCCGAATCTGGGTATGCAGAAGCGTGGGGGAGAGCGTGAGCGTGCTGACGTTGTTGCTTTTCGGCCTGGATCCGTCCAGTGGGAGTTGGGCCATGCGCTGGCCCACTTGAATAGCCTCCTCCAAATGGCTGGCCAAAACCAAAGTCAATCAAGTAATCCAGGTATTGATTCTACTAATCCTATTGCCAATTTCAGTAATTTTATATACTCTTGGATTATAGACACCAGAGCTACAGACCACATGACTGGAAATCAAGATTTTTTATGCAATATTAACTATGACCCTAGTAGAAATAAATTTGTTACCGTTGCTAATGGAAATCGTGTCAAAATTAATGGAGTGGGAGAATCTAATCTACTAAACGACACGACTGAAAAAGTATTATATGTTCCTGAATTTACATCTAATCTTCTATCTGTAGCAAGGATCACTAGAAATTTGAATTGTAATGTGATCTTCTCACCCTTTGATGTGTTGTTTCAGGACCGACAATCCGGGAAGATGATCGGTAGAGGTGCCCTCATAAATGACTTATATATTTTACACAACTCGAATAATATTTTAGAGGCTAATAATGTGTCTCATCGGGCTCCTGATCTTTGGCACAAACGCATGGGACACTCGTCCCTTCCTGTTTTGAAACAATTATTTCCTAGCATAAACCATAATAATGAGTTCTGTTGTGATATATGTCGTCTTGCAAAACAACCAGGATACCTTTTCATGCTTCTACTTCTAAAACAGGAAAACCGCTGGAGATGATACATTCTGACATCTGGGCCCAACCCCAATTGAGTATAATGGTTTTAGATATTTTATTACTTTCATTGATGATTTTTCACTCACAACATGATTTTACTTAGATCGCATTCTGACGTTTTCTCTATTTTTTGTGAATATGTTGCCTTAGTTGAAAATCTGTACGATACTAAAATCAAAATTCTTAGGTCTGATAATGGTTCAGAATACACCAGTAATGTCTTCCAAATTATTTTGAAAGAAAAAGACATATTCCATCAAACCACTTGCATTAACAACCCTGAACAAAATGATATTTCTGAAAGGAAAAATTGGCACCTTTTGAAAGTCACTAGATCCCTTTTATTCCAAACTCAAGTACCAAAAATATTTTGGTTAGAAGCTATTTTAACCGCTGTATATCTAATTAACCATCTGCCTAGTCCCACAATTCAAAATAAACAACCGTTAGAAATCCCGAATGGTAGGCGAATGAACGTTGACCACCTTAAGATCTTTGGTTGTACTTGCTATGTTCACAAAAAACATCCTGATAAACTTGACTCTCACTCCGTCAAAACTGTTTTTTTTGCTATTCCTTCCAAAAGAAGGGATACAAATGTTATGACCCTTTGGATTGCAAACTCTACATTTCTCGTGATGTTTCCTTTTTTGAACATGAATCATATTTCTAATCTACGAAAACTAACCCTCTAGGTGAGACATCTCCTCTCCCTACCTTTGATGTGTTTGAAATCTCTCCTGTTATGGAAACTCCCATTCCCCAAGACGGGGGAGATGAATATACCATAGGCACCACAGAGGAGCAAAATGACGAATAGGTAGAATCACAAGAAGAGGTTATTGCAAGGAGGTCCACAAGACCTACTCGCACCTCATCTCGTCTCCAAGATTTTATTACTTACAATGTCACTTACCCCATCCAAAATTATATTTCTTACAATGATATTTCTTCCTCGCATCGGAATTTCTTGAATGTAATCAATAAAGATAGTGAACCTACTTCCTACCATGAAGCTCTAAATTATCCTCATTGGGTACAAGTCATGAAAGATGAACTAGATGCTTTAGAAAAAAATCAAACTTGGACTTTAGTTTCTTCAAAACCTGGTATAATACCTATATGATGTAAATGGGTGTATAAAACTAAATACAATAGTGATGGCTCTATCGACCGATATAAGGCTAGATTAGTTTCTAAAGGTTACACCCAGACCTATGGCCTCGACTACCTTGAAACCTTTGCTCCTGTAGCTAAAATGAACACCGTCAGAGTCCTCCTGTCTGTAGCCGTCAATTACGGATGGAACCTCTATCAGATGGATGTTCGAAACACTTTTCTTCAAGGAACTCTGGAAGAAGAAGTCTATATGACTCCTCCTCCAGGGTACAACTCTTCCCACAATCAGGTTTGCAAACTCTACAAATCAATCTACGGATTGAAACAATCTCCCAGAGCATGGTATGCAAAACTCGGTCACTCTCTTCTTCAATTTGGTTTTACTAAATGTTCTGTTGATGCTTCTATGTTTACCAAACACCTTAACAACATCACCACAATCGTTCTTGTATACGTAGATAATATCATAATCACAGGAAGCAATGATGATCAAATTAACCTTGTGAAATCATACTTAAAATCTAAATTTGACATCAAGGATTTAGGATTCATGAAATATTTTTTGGGCATTGAAATTGCATATTCTAAGAAAGGACTATTTTTATCTCAACGAAAGTATGTCTTAGATCTTCTAAAAGAAACCGGTAAATTAGGATCTAAACCTGGCAACAACTCAATCGAGACAAACCGAAAGGTGAGTCCCACTGAGGGTGAACCCTTACACAACATAGGTCAATTCCAAAGAATAGTAGGAAAACTCATTTACCTCACTGTTACCAAACCCGACATCAGTTACGTTGTTAGTACAGTTAGTCAATTCATGCATGCACCGCACACGCACCACCTTGACATCATAGATAGAATCCCTACATATTTAAAAAAAAATCCAGGTCAAGAGATATGGATGGAAAAAAACAATTCTAATTCAATAATTTGTTATTCTGATGCAGATTAGGCCGGTAGTCACGATCGCAAGTCCACCACGGGGTTTTGCACATTTGTCGGTGGAAATCTCGTCACTTGGAGAAGCAAAAAGCAGAATGTAGTTGCACGGTCTAGTGCAGAAGCCGAATACCAGGCCATGACATCCACTACTAGCGAACTCGTATGGCTCAAACAGCTCGTCAAAGACATGAAGATCTCTCACCAAGAACCTATGCAAATGTACTGCGATAACAATGCAACTCGACACATTGTCTCCAACCCCGTCTTTCACGAACGAACAAAACATATAGAAGTCGACTGCCACTTTATCAGAGAAACAATTCAAGCTAAAAAATTGAAGTTCCCTATGTTCAAAGCAAAGACCAGCTCGCTGATATATTCACTAAATCCTTGGATCAAAGACAATTTCGTAACATTCTTGACAAGTTGGGATCCTTCAACCTCTTTCGGACCCAACTCGAGGGGAAGTGTTAAAACCAACGGCTCAGACTCAACGGTCATCATCGTCAAATCCAGCTCAATCTCTCCCTATCCAAATCAGCGTCATCACCAAAGGAAACAAAATCATTCACGCCAAACACAATCAAGTCAGCTATAAACCTTTTCTGTATTAGGAAGCAAATCTCATTCCAACGGCTATTACACATAGCCTATATATGTTCTCCATCGTGTATATTCAAAATCAATAATCAATAAACAAACATACACAAATTCAATATTTTTCTTCCAACGTCCGTACTATTATCAGACGAGAAGTTCAATAACAAACTGCGTTGCAAAGACTTAGAGAGTTTTTTACTATGCAATTATTGTATTTCAAACTCAAATTAAGAATTGATTTCTTATAAGCTTTAAAGTCAAACTTAAATTATGCATATCCAACATGAAAATTCTGGATCCACCGCTTGTTGGACAGTCGGTTCGAATCACCAATAGCCGCTTTATTGTGTACACATTAATCGATCATAGCTAACACCAACTAATACAATCACATTAATGGTAGATAGAACTGGACAGCACGGATACAACATAAAGTAGGTAGATTTGTCATTTGTGTTTCAAGTCAAGCGGTGAGAGACGCGGCGACTACTACTTGTTATCCTTCTACAAATTCGTCTCGTCAAACAAGATGAGGAGATATCAGATAAGTGAATAGAAAACCCTCAAACAAGTAAATACAAATAAAGAGATTAATATGCGACGTTGCAACTCGTCCAGGTCAACAATGGATTTTAACTTTGAATTCTCGAAATAGCATTTACATAATTATTATTATTTTTGAAAAAGTGCTTTTGTCATTTAACGAATGGACATAAAAGGACAGGGAAAGAATGAGAAGTAAAATCATAATTATTAGGTTTTGAACAAGAAATTAACTTTTAGTTGAAGCATCAACGTGACTGGTTGTTTCCTCCCTACATAAATTGTAGTTTTCATCCTTCTGCAACTCGTCTTTACTTGACTCACGCTGATTTTGTTACGAGATTAATTGGTCCTCACACTAGTATCCAACACAGTAAGAAAAGATTTCTCGCAAATCTAACTAAGTATACTAAGAAAAAGTTTAATGCAAATCTAGATAGAAATACAAATCTCACAATCATATATATACCTACAAAAAGGATAAAATGCAAACCACGAACCTGCAATAGGATCACTTAAAAACTAAAGAAGAAAAAAATGAAGATGTTAAAACATTTATTATTAAGAAATATATCTTTTATAATAATCTACTCCCGTTTAGTAGTTCTCGAAGCCAACCTTCTTATGCCAACTCCATATTTGCATGGATACTCGTACAAAACTTTGAACATTGACTTCATAATCAATTACGCAGGTTTCTCGGAGAATGCAATTGACTAGAACCTTAATGAAAATTAATCTCCATTCTTTTCTTCTCCACCCCACCATCTTCTCAGGGTTCCTAACCCTAAATTTCTTCGTCTCCCACTCTCCCTCCTAGGATTTCTCGTTTTGCATGTTCTCTTAGGAGTAATCTCCGCTCCTTCCACCTTTTTGGTGGAATTCTTGCATCGTATCAAAGCCTGATCTTGAAAGGAATCGCGCATCCAATCTTCCGATGATGCTTGGAGGCTCATCTCTCTCTAGAACACCAAATCCCTATCCATTTCCGACATCCATCAATATAAGCAATTTGTTTCCATGAAATTGTTGCCTTCAAACTACCTGTTGTGGGAAATGCAAATCCTTGGGCTCATCTAGTCGCAAGGTATGATCAGGTTTGTTGATGGCTATCTTCTTATGCCAGAGAAAACCATCAAAGAATCCAGTGAGGGATCTGAGCCCATATTTGTACCAAATCCAAGGCATGACTATTGGAAACGTTCTGATCGTCTTGTTAAGGCTTGGATTATTAGTACCAGAAGTGCATATGGGTCGGGTTGAACCCGAAAACCAACCTGAACCCGACTGGTCGGGTTGGGTCGGGTTGGGAAGGAGTTCGGGTTGGGTTGGAAAATTCAGAAACCCGAATTTTTGGGTCGGGTTCGTGTTGAGGGGTCGGGTTGACCCAACCCGAACCCAAAGAATAATTTTTTATATATCTCCCCCAATGTATCCTGATTGTTCCCTAAGCCCATAACCGATCTCCACCTCACGTTTTCCCAACCCTAACACACCAAATCCCTCACTCCCCACTCCCCCAGTAGCCGATCTCCTCTGTCCTCACCCAGACACCCTCGCTCCCTCAGCAAATCTCGTCGGCTCACCCTCACTCTCACGACCTCACCGGCTCATGATTGACATCATATCATGCATATATTTGTGTCTTATATCCTTTATTTTGAGCCTCAACAATGCTACGTAACGAGTTTTGTGTTTGAGTTTCAGGAATAAATAGGGTTGAGAAGAAGATGCATAAAAGGTCTCAAAAGCAAGGAAAATGACTAAGTTTCAAGACTTATGGACTGAGATGAAAGAGATAAGGACTTGAATGTAAAACCAAAAGGATCAATGAGCAAATCAGGAAGCTCCACACCTTAATGATGAGTATTTTGGCAATTAAATCCGGGCCCAACCATCAACTACCAAATCGGGTTCAATAAACACTAAGAAATCAAGCGAAAATCAAGCCACCCGAAACCTGACCCGATCAAGCCCATTCAGACCTCCAATTGGCTATCCCAGACCTCCAATTGGCGGTCCATTTTATCCCAAATTACACGTGATTCGGTCGGGTGTTGAATTAGGTTGTATTTAGTCCATTTATGGTATGCGTTTTAGTCTCATACCGGGGGATTGTCCCAGATTACCTTTTTACATGCCTATATATAGAACTCTTCCTCTCCTTTTGTATTCACTCATTGCTTGGTGGCATTCTCTCTACTTAGAGTAAAAGCCTTGAAGCAAAAACTTAAGGTGGAGAAGAATGCCACTTGCAATGTGAGTCATGTTAATGAAATATTTTTTCTTAGTTTCTTTTAATATTATCTTGTCTTTTGATTCTTGCATGCTTCTTTAGTTTTCTTTCCTTTCAATTAGCTTCTTTAATATTTCTTGCTTGCTTAGTTTAATTTCCTTTTAGCAGAATGTTTCATTTTGTTAATGTAGGTTGTAGTGTAATGATTTGTGAGTAGTTCTATCCCCATTTGGGGGGTGGAGAATAATGTGATGTGATTATGTGATGTATCGGGTGTGTGTGTTATCTTGATCCTTTGAGCCTTATATGATTTTCTTAACCATCTAATGTGATTTCACTATTGTCTTTGATATGCTAATGCTCTTGAATGAAGCTTAGCATATGCTTAGATTAGTGGACCTATTTTATGGGGAATGATGAGGTGAGGATAAGGATGGAGTTGATAAAGGAAACATGGCTTGTAGTTGCATGTGCTCTTGTTGCCCTTACCTTGATTAATGTCTTGTATGTTTTAATGATATTGTGTTATCTTATTTCATGTGGAGACATAATGGGGTTTTGTCTTTATGCATGAGTTCATTTAACTTCATTCCAATTATTGTCTTGTATGTTTTATTGATATTGTGTTATCTTATTTCATGTGAAGGCAAAGTTGGATTTAGTTTTATGATTTTCATGCACTACATGTTGTGATGAGCATAATTGAACACACATACACATATCTTTGTATTCACATTCTTTCTCTACCCCTTGTGGGTTTTAGTTTTATTGATTGTTCTTTCCTAGTTTAGTGTAGTGTAACCAAACTCCCTCTCCTTTCTTTCCCACTAGCCTTCGAACTAACCAAAGTCGACACAGCTCCCTGTGGATCGATCTGTATTTGCCACGGCTTCAACACGGTCGTGCACTTGTGGTTATTTAAAACGTTCAATCCGCTCACGACCTCCTTGCCCTCACAACCTCCTCACCCTCACGCTCACGAACTTGCCCTCATGCTCCCGAATAGGCCCTCACGACGTCCTCAGTCCCACTCTCATGACCTCACCCTCACGATCTCCTCAACCTCACCCACTCTGCAACGAATTACTCAACCACTCGCATCAAAGATTTCTTTCTTAATTTCAAGATAAAAGAGTGGAGATAGCTAAACTAGTAGAATCTACGGGCCGGATCGCAGTCAGCAAAAATCCTATCTAAGATGAGATGGATCTTTTGTTTTGTTAGTTGATTGACTTGATGAACTCTCACTTTCTATGTGCAGTAGACGGTAGGGGTTAAAAAAATCTGAACTTTTGCTTTTGGAGCTAAAGTTTTTTGTGTTGTTTAAATTATGTTTCTGGGTTTTTTTAGTTCTGGATTTGAATTTCTGTTTATGCTTAATTGATTCGGGTCCAACCCGAACCGACCCAACCTAACCGAAAAATTTTGGGTCGGATTGGGTTGAACCCGATTCGGTTTGGGTTGGTGTTTAACGTGGGTTTTTTGTTCTTTTGTTTTATATATTGGTGTTGTGAAGACCTCTCAAGAATTCATGGTGGAATTCCACACCTTACAACTTCGTATAGAAGAATGCCTCATCGTGTCATACTCATATCATTCGTTTGTACAGGAATTAAATAAATATGAATAACTAGCCAGAAAGTAAATAAGTGCAACATTTTCTTTCATTTCATTAAATAGAAGGAATAAACATGAAATACAAGAGTCGACATATTTATGCATTGCGCAAATGGAAGATACATAAGCGTCCTTTTGCGAACTATAAACAAAAATTGTTGTTATATTAACAATTTCAGATATATTTTATTAATAGGATTTTTATATTTCGATATATTAGGGACGGGGATTTATCGACTCGTGCTTTGATCGATTCGATAATGATCTCCCTTTTGTTGTGATATATTGTCACAATATGGTCAGTTTAGCCTTGTAACCTAGGAGGGTTTTGTATATGTTTAGGTTCTTCAACTTTATGATGAGTACACCGCGTTAATTTACCAACGATAATTTTGATATTAGAATATCGTACAAATGGTTAGTTTAGCCTCATAACCCAGGAAGTGTTGTATATGATTTGATTTAGACAATTATTCATATATTATAATGTTTTGGTCAGTTTAGCCTCATAACCCGTAGGAGATTTATGTTTGATTTATCAATGATAATTCTTATATTAGAATATCGTACAAACAGTTAGTTTAACCTCATAACCTAGGAGGTGTTATATGTATGGGATGTTGTCTCGTATTATAGGAGACATCGTAAACATTTTATTCTCCTGTTCGGGACAACATTGTGTATATGATTTGTTTGAGTATGACGATTTTAGTTTATCTCATTACTAAATATCGCTAAAGGGTTAGATTAGTTTAGCCTCGTAACCTAGGAGGTGAATATTCATGTGTATTTGACCGGTTTGGATAATTATCATTTTTGATATAGATATTATAATGTTTTGGTCAGTTTAGCCTCGTAACCCTGAGGGATTTTATATATATGTATTTGTTATATTGTCGATGATTCTTATATTTGAATATCATCAAATAGTAAGTTTAATCTCATAACTGGGAGAATATTTTTATGTATATAATTTGTTAAGTATATTGGACAGTTTAGCCTCGTGACCCGGAGTGGTTTTATATGTATTTTGTTTTGTTTATTTGATTTGTTAAATGAAGACTCCATCGCCAGTAAGGGAGAGGGAACCCAATATCAAGCTTGACGTGCATCCTCACTTACGAATAAGGTAGTCAATATTTTAGTGTTTGATCACTCCAACGATAAGAGAGAGGGAACCCAAGATCCAGCTTGGCGTGCATCCTCTCTTATTATTAGAGCAGTCAATATTTAGGTTTTATGTTTGTTTTCGATTTTTAGGTTGGTTGACATATTTTATAACTTTAAAGATTTGGATTGACAATTCGTCCAACTTTGGGGGTGGTTTTGTAGCTTTGTCCATTTACGGGGATTATTTGTATTTTAGGATCAATTTACAACTTTGGATTAATATGTAAATCAATGGTACAACTTATATATCATTGCAATTTATCCACAGTTAGGGGTAGATTTAAGATTTACCTCAATTGGAGATACCATTTGTGATTTGTTTAAGTCTATTGAATAACCCTTGAATTCCCTTATTTATTCTTTTCATAGGGTTAATATGCAAATTTATCTTTATATGGTAATATGGTATATGCATGGGAACATTATTACTATGCACGTAGATACATGTGGAGGGTGAGATATGTCACTACATTGATTTCATTCCTTTGCATTTCATGTGAATGGATTTAGTTGAATCAAATTATGCAATATATTGTTGGCTGCATGAATATAATCCAACTGTAGTAATCAAAGCAAAATATATGCTTTTGTCAATTATATTGGGACACATTTTGATGGTTCTAAAACTTGACGTGGGATTCATGAGTTTTATACACCTGCTTGTATCTTTTGGAGACCATGAACTTACTGTCACATAGATGGATGACCTTTTAATTCAATATTTGTAGTCTTATGAATATTAGTTTGTATTAAGATTTTCTATCGATAGCGAGAATCCAATTCACGTATTTTCGGAAATCATCAACATGTGTTTTACGAACATGTTTTTGTTTGTCATCATTGTCGAGATATATATCACCGACTATAGGTTCTCCCTTTTGATCTTTACAATCGGTTTATCTCAAATTCCACCATCCAATTAATATAAATAGGTCCTGAGATATCAACTGCATTTGTTTGATCTACTTTACTCTTGTTTAGAATACAACTCATTTGTAGCCTATTGACGTGAGGTTATTTTAACTTCACTTGATGATAGTTTTTCTTTTTATTGCTCAAAATTAGTCTTGTTTTAAGTTTCAATCTTTGCTGATCGCGAGTGCATACTTTCAAAATATACTTCACGTAGACTTTCAAAATTGGCTAATTTTGTTAATTCACATAAACTTCCAAGTAGATTTCGTGCATACTTCACATGGATCAGAATTGATTTGGATATTACTCATTTGGTCATATGAATAAGAGACATGTGGTTGCACCGTTTAGATAACAAATCCCTTTAGTTATATATTTTTTATTATTGTGTTTGGTTTCATAACTTTGGATTGGATTCACTAAAATTAACAAGATCGTGATAAGATTTTGACAGCATTTTGATATAAGCTTTATATCTTTCAGAATTTTTATAACCACCCGAATATCAATTATATCATATCATGATAATACATGTTTAATTTCTGCGACAAATTCGGCAACCTTCCGGCGTTCCTTTTTTTGTCAAGTTATAAACGATCAAACCGGATACAATTCCTTAAAAGGAAAGTGGCCGGAGTGACGTATAGACAACCACCCGGATACAATTCCTCAAAAGGAAAGTGGCCGGGATGATTGTGTTATCGGATGATTACCCGGATACAATTCCTCAAAAGGAAAGTGGCCAGAATAACCATGTTTGACAACCATCCGGATACAATTCCTCAAAAGGAAAGTGGCCAGAATGGTTGTATATGTTTATTATTATTATGTATAGATATTTTGACGAAGTAAGTGCTATTGCACTTGCCGGAGTCGTTGTTGGAGTCGACGCGACTGCGAAGTTGGAATCGATGAAGCCGGAATTGCCACAGTGTCTCACTTTCACCTTCTCTTCTTTTTTTCACGTTTTTGTTGCTGCTGCTTTTTTTTGTGCTAAAAATCTCTCTCTTTTTTCCTTCTTTTCTTCTCTTCTCTTCTCTTTTTTTCTCTTCTTTTTGGTGCGTGTAGTTTTTTTTTGTAGGAGTTGATGGGTTTTATAGGGGAGAAGAGAGGGAAAGGAGGAGTTGCCTACGTGAAATCATGGTATGGTCGTGTGGAACGGTTCCGGCATGATGGTTGGTTTGAGTTTGACATGGAGAGGGATAAGACGCTCTCGTATGAACACGTTGTTACATGTCACGTTCATATATTGTTGACCATATCCTCCCATATTTATTTATGTATAATAATGGAGAGATAATTGAGGACTTTAATCTTTCCAATATTTACGCATGGAAACCTGCATATGCCCATTCAACACAGCATGCTGCATTTCAGCCAATTATTTTACATAATGAAGTTTGATTCATGCTTAACTTAGTGGTATTTAATTGTTTGCTCTATAGTACGCATATAGGAATTATGAATTGAAGAGGGCGCAAGAAAGGAGAAATTTGTGATGGTGGACAAGACCATGGGTATGATCGTGGGGAATGTAATGGTTGAGGTGGAGATGGTGTTGCATGCACGAACGTGCATGACCTTCGTTTCACTCCCCTTTTTTTCTGAAATATAAAATAATCCATACTTCACATTTCGTATAGGCTTAAACTCAACAATTTTGTTGGATTTACTCATTTATTTGTTTAATGACAAATTTCATTTTCACCTTTACATCTTGTGATATCCCACGTCTCTTCATGTTTTGACTATTTCCATGTCCAATTTAATAAGAGGTAGATCAAGAGATTAATCATTAAAATGCTACATCAAATTGTATTCTGATAATTTCTTTAATTTTCATCTTGGTGCTTTTGTTTAGTTCACACCTCAATAGAATTCCAAATTGTATACATCCCCACTAAGTTGAGATGGCAATTAGTCGACAATCATTAGAAAAATTTCTTTTATTTGAGATGTATATTTTTTTGTGTCAACAGTTTGCCCCCTCAAGAAGATATGATGAAAATTGTGAATCATAACTTCTTGAGAAAATTACTTCCAAGATATTAGGGGTGCATGTTTGTATTGTATACAAGGCCATCGATGCTGAAACATGTAAAGCTTGAATAAGAATTTTGACTTGTATATGAGAGTAATGAGTTTTCTCATATGAATCATATCTTACTACATATCAATATGCTAGTATGTAGCGAAGTATATACTCAAACCAATGAGACATTTGTCGTTGGAGTACCAACAACGGTAGGGTGACAATAAAGATCCTTTTATTTTGAATCTTACAAGATACTCACATTTCATATGGTTATTGATCAACAACTTATATGTTCCTACAAATCTCATATATGTGCAATAGATTTGTAGATTAGTAAATATTTCATTTTAACATCTCTTTACCTCAAGAACCCTCTTATAGTAGAGAGGTGACTTGAAGGATATTTCATCGTAGGTAAAAAGAAACTGAGTCATCCCCTTATAAACTCCATATATGCTTCATAAATTTGAAGAGTGTGTTTGAGAAAAAAATTAATCTCTCAGGAGGATTTTGTATATTTGATTTTTTAACGTTTTTATAAACTCCTCTAATGACAAGAGAGAGGGAACCCAAGATCCAGCTTGGCGTGCATCCTCTCTTATTATTAGATTCGTAGACATGTATTTATATGACTTATGAGATTTACGTTAATTTCATATTCTTTTTAGAGATTTTTTTTATCCATACCAATTTTAGACGTTTCATAAATTCCCGGAACAAATTTGTCATATAGTTTTGCCTCATATTTAGAAGGGTGGGATCTTTTTACATCGTAACAACCATCAGTTGTGGAGCCACAATATGGATTTCATCTTTGAAATCGTACCGGATGCTCGCTCTTCATATGGATGTCACCCAACATAGTTGGGAAGTTTCTACAAATTTCAGATATGCTTCATTAATCTATAGAACTTTGATAACCCCTTTCGCCTCAAGAACTCTCATATGTGGGAGAGTGACCCGAGGGACGTTCCATCGTCAGCGAAAGTTTTATATTATTATTATTCTTACAAATCTCAGATGTACTTTATAGATTTGTAGAACATTTCTATTGAAAAGTTTTACCTCTTATTCAGGAGGTTTTTTTGGTCGTTGATCTGATTATATGTGTGTGTGTGTGTCTATATATATATATATATATATATATACATATATATATATATATATACATATATATATATACATATATATATATATATATATTTGCAAACTCTAACAACAGGAGAGAGGGAACCCAAGATCGAGCTTGACGTGCATCCTCCCTTATTATTAAATTTGTTTGCATTCTTTTATATATATGAGAAGTGTGCTGAATAAATTTCTCCACTTGATTCAGAGGTTGAAGTGTATGAGTAAATTTATTCTTGTTCTTCATGAGATGAAATGTGTTTGAATAAGTTTATCCTTATTATTCGGGAGGATTTTGTTGTATGAGTAAATTTATCCTCGTTACTCACGAGGTTGAATATATTCGTAGAGTAGCCTTATGATTACTACTCAGACGATTAGGATATATGGATAAGTTTAGCCTCGTTACCCAGGAGGATAAAATATGTGAGTAGACTTATTATTACTACTCGAGGATTAGGACATACATATAAATTTAGCCTCGTTACCCAGGAGACTTTTTTTTGTTGATTTGATGTTTTTTAATTTTGTTTGTTCATTACAAAACTCCTCTAACAACGAGAGAGAGGGAACCCAAGATCTAGCTTGGCGTGCATCCTTTCTTATTATTAGAGTTGTTTGCATTTCTTTTTTTATTATATATACATATATATATTATCCATATACAAAAAAATATATACAAATTTTTATATGGTTTGTAAATTTGTAGAACAAATGTGGCCAACCCTTTTACTTGATATTTAGGGTGATGACGATATATGTGGGTAGACTTATTATTGCTACTCATGAGATTAGGACATATATGTATGTATGAATAAGTTTAGCCTCGTTATTAGGAGGATGGTGATATATGTGTGTAGACTTATTATGGCTACAAAAGAGATTGGGCTATGTATGTATATATGAATAGGTTTAGCCTCATTATTCAGGAGGACATGATTTTTTACATCGTGACAACCATCAGCTGTGGAGCCACAGTAAGGATCTCATCTTTGAAATCGTACCGGATGCTCGCTCTTCATATGGATGTCAACCAACAAAGTTGGAAAGTTCTTACAAATCTCAGATATGCTTCATAGATCTGTAGAACTTTGATAACCCCTTTCGCCTTAAGAACTCTCACATGTAGGAGAGTGACCTGAGGGACGTTCCATCGTCGGCGAAAGTTTTATATTATTATTATTGTTCTTACAAATCTCAGATGTACTTCATAGATTTGTAGAACATTTCTATCGAAAAGTTTTACCTCTTATTGAGGAGGATTTTGTTACGCGAGTAAGTTGATCATTGTTACTCTCGAGATTGAATATATTTGGCAAGTAGACTTATGATTACTACTCGGACAATTAGGGCATATGGATAAGTTTAGCCTAGTCGCCGGAAGGATGGCGATATATGTGGGTAGACTTATCATTGCCACCTACGAGATGAAGATATATATGTATATGCGAATAAGTTTAGCCTCGTTATTCGGGAGGACTTTGTTGATTTGATTGTTATTTTTTTGTTTGTTTGTTTATATATTTATTTTTTTACAAAACTCCTCTAACAACAAGAGAGAGGGAACCCGAGATCCAGCTTGGCGTGCGTCCTCTCTTACTATTAGAGTTGTTTGCATATCCTGTTTTTTTTTTGTAATTTTTTTGTTTCTACGTTTTTTTAATACAAATTTTTTTATATGATTTATAAATTTGTAGAACAAATGTGGCAGACACCTTCACCAAATATTTGGAGCAATGCCGATATATGTGAGCAGACTTATTGTTGCTACCCACGAGATTATGATATATATGTATATATGAATAGGTTTGACCTCATTATTCAGGAGGACAATATATGAGGTGAGTAGACTTATGTTACTACTCAGAACATTAGAACACGCATGGATAAGTTTAGCCTCGTTACCCAGGAGGACATGATTGTTTTACATCATGACAACCATCAGCTGTGGAGCCACAGTAAGGATCTCATCTTTGAAATCGTACCGGATGCTCGCTCTTCATATGGATGTCACCCAACAAAGTTGGAAAGTTCTTATAAATCTCAAATATGCTTCATAGATATGTAGAGCTTTGATAACCCCTTTCGCCTCAAGAACTCTCATATGTGGGAGAGTGACCCGAGGGACGTTCCATCGTCAGCGAAAGTTTTATATTATTATTGTCCTTACAAATCTCAGATGTACTTAATAGATTTGTAGAACATTTCTATCGAAAAGTTTTACCTCTTATTCAGGAGGGTTTTTTTATTGTTGTCAATTGCACCACCCTTTTGGGTTTTCGCCACAATTGACCCCCACTTGTTTTTTCCTACAAGCCCTTTCAGGTTTTCTTTTAGAGGGGTACCCAATTTTGCTTGTCACCGACAGCCGAGTTTTAACTTTTTTACCCTTAGCGCCTTTTAGGTTTTTTGCATTTTTTAACCCTTTTTTATATATTTTTATGAATAATATGGCTTGAGGAATTTTCCGTTTAGTGGGGGGTATGGCCTTTTCCCTTCATGATCGGTTAAGAGATATGCCTCATTGTCATATGCTAGCTCAACGATATATGGACCTTTCCATTTTGGGTCTAATTTCTTTCCATAACCCTGAGCCATGAATCTTTGGACATCACCCAAACAAGTTGACCCTTCTTGAATGCTCGAGGGCGAACTTTCTTATCAAAAGCTCTTTGCATTCGGGCTCGATATAGCTCAAGGCTTTGTTGTGCTTTATGTCTCTTTTCATCGGCGTCCAACAATTCTTCGAGCCTTACTTTAATGTTGAGGTTGTTAGTCAAGTCGGTCATCAACGCTACACGGAGGGACGGTATTTCAATTTCTAATGGTAGTACAACTTCTGCCCCATATACCAAGGAATACGGTGTACAACCAATTGGAGTTTTGTAGGTGGTTCGGTAGGCCCAGCGTGCTTCATACATACGGTCATGCCAATCTCGTTTATTTGACTCTACAGTTTTAGCTATTATAGAACAAAGAGTTTTATTGAAGGCTTCTGCCAACCCATTTGCAGATGGGTTATATATAGTGGAATAACTCCAATTAATACTATATTTATTAGCAAAGCGATATACTTTTTGACTTTTGAAATTGGTTCTGTTATCGGATTGGACTCTATTTGGGACTCCAAATCGATGAACAATATTGTTGGTGAAGAACTTGACGACCGCATCAACTGTGACTTCACGAAGAGGAACCAATTCTGCCCATCTAGAGAAGTAATCTGTTGCAGCTAGTATGAATTTGTAACCCTGAGATGTAGGAGTGAAGGGTCGGATGACATCTGTTCCCCACTCCGCAAATGGCCAAGATGCAATTGTTGGATGAAGTTTTGAGGGCGGCATGTGAGATAGATTACCATGTTCTTGGCATTTGACACATTTCTTTGCATACTCTAAGCAGTCTTGAGTCATAGTGGGCCAATAATAGCCCATAAGTTTAATTCGATGTCACATTTTTGGTCCGACTTGATGGCCGGTACATTCCCCTGAATGAATTTCCTGAAGGATCTTTCGTGCTTCGTCCTTTGAAAGACATCGAAGATACACAGAGCTGTGGTTACCGGGTGCTAATCTATAAAGTGTGTCATTTTCAAACACGAATGATGGAATCCGCCTTCTGAGTTCCATTCGACCGGCTCTATCAACCGGTTGTTGACCATGCTTAAAGAAGTCCACAAACACTTGTCTCCAATCATCATCTCGTTCATCATTTACAACGATGACTTCTTCTATTGCTTCGTCTTCACGTAGCATCGCTATACTTGGAAGAAGACGAGGATCTTTTATAACAACTTCCATTTCTTCTAGGGGTGGAAGGGTCAGACTAGTCGCTAACTTTGCAAGGGCATCCGCATGAGAGTTATTGCTTCTTGGAACGTGTGATATCTTCAAACTATCAAGCCTTCGAATCAGACGAAGCGCTGCATCGGGATATTGTATCAGCTCTTCTTTTCGAACTTCATATACACTGTTAACTTGTCGAACAACAAGTAGAGAATCACCATATGCTTCAAGAGTTTTGATGTTCATATCGAGGGTCATTTCTAATCCAACTATTAGAGCTTCGTATTCGGCTTCATTGTTGGATTTCTCATCGACAAGTGCGCACGAAAAGTGAATTATACCGCGTTGTGGAGTGAAGAACACTATCCCTGCCCCAGCTCGAATCGTCGGACCATCAACGGTGATCTCAGTACGGCAAGCCCCATCAAAGTAGAGTTCCCATCAAGCTTCTTTCTTAGTTTTGACAGTCATTATTTCTTCATCCGGGAGATCTGTTGCCAATGGGGAATCACTAGACAAAGGGTGAGCCGCAAGAAAGTCCGCTAAAGCTTGTCCTTTCACTGCCTTTCTCGGAACATATTCAATGTCAAACTCCATCAACAGAAGGATTCATTTGCCAATACGTCCAACCAAGGTGGGTCGTGTCATGATATATTTTATGGGGTCCACGTTTGATACGAGATGGACTTTATGAGCTAACATATAATGACGCATTTTTTTAGCTGCAAAGACCAATGCTAAGCATATTTTTTCGATTGCAGAATATCGAAATTCCGCGCCAACTAACCTCCTACTCAAATAGTATAAAGCTTGCTGATGAGAATTAAATTTATACCGCAAGTGCACGGTGTCAATGAAGACGTGGCAAATACGGGTCGAACACAAGGAGGGAGAGATTTGTTATTTTCGTGATTTTCGATTAAGGAGAAGAAGGGGAGAAGAAATAATTGGGTTTTGAGATTTTTGGATTTTAATTATCTAAAGCAAGAAACAAGAACAATTAAAACTAAAACAAGAACAAAGATGTGAATTCCGTCGGGTGGAGGTTTAAATTTAAGGTTTAGATTAGAGAATTTAGAAACTTATAATAAATCATATTAGTTATAAAGCATTACATGATAAATGATTTAACATAAACTCAAGTAATCAAAATATACTAACACGAAATTAAAATAATAACATTCATTCATCTTCTCTTCACCCTAATCCGTCACCTCCACCCTTTGGAAGGAGTTAGAAACTCATAGAGGGAGGAAGAAGGGGTCCTTGAGACATTACAAAAGAAAACTAAAAGTAAGAAATAAAAGACAGAATTTTATTAATGAAAAGAAGATTACAAAACTAAGATTAAGAATAAAAACTACCACCAAAGACTAAGGACCCTTCTAACATCGTTCTCGGGTCTATTTATAGTTGCTACAAGGGATCTAGGTATAATATTGGAAAGTACACGTGTCCAGACACGACTGGACGAAATTGGAGCACACGGATCGACTAGGGGGCGGCGGAATCGCCGCATGGTGTGTGTGACCTGCGGCGGAATCGTCGCACATCATGCTCTGATTTGGTCCAGATTTTGGTTGAATGTTTATGGTATGAGTTGATCCTCCTTTACGCGTCTGGATTGATTCTTTCCATTCTTTTGAGCGCCGGATTAATTCCTTCACATATTTGGAGATATACATTGATTTTTCTATATATTTTCTCCAAGAGAATAAAAGCTACTCGTGATTTGCAATTAGGTCCTTGACTTTTTGCAGTTAAGTCCCCGGCTACTTTTGTGCTTAAGTCATTGTTCTTTTTGCAATTAGGACTTGAATGCTTTTATGCTTGGATACATTTCCATTCGTAACCCGATAATCTTGAACTTGGTCTTTATGATAGAAATGAGTCTTTTGCAGGATGTGGGTAAATTGCATTCAGGTCCCTGTAATCTGTAAATAAGACTAAACACATACCTTAGTAGCATTTATTGATGTAAAAGTAATCTAAATGAAAGACATGTGATGCAATGTATGCAATGCATCACTTGCTCTTTATCATCATCAGTTGTTTGAGCAAGCAATGCTCCTAATAAGCAATCTTGAGCGGCGATATATAATATGAGTGGCCTGCCTACCTGAGGTGCCCTTAACACAAGAGGATTAAGGAGATACTTCTTTATATCTTCAAAAGCTTTTTGACATTCTTCATCACATTCAAATGCTACACCTTTCTTCATGAGGCGAGAAAAAGGATGGCATTTCCCAGACAAATTTACTATAAAGTGCCTTATATACGCCAAACGTCCTTGAAGTGATCTGAGTTGTTTCAAACATTTTGGAGGAGGAAGATCTTGAATTGCCTTGATTTTTGTTGGATCAACTTCTATGCCTCGGTGCTTAACCACAAAACCTAAGAATCTGCCACTTGTGACTCCAAAGGCACATTTCAATGGGTTCATTTTGAGGTTATACTTTCGAACCCTTTTAAATATAAGTTTAAGATCGGATAGATGTTCGATCTTCTTTTTAGATTTGACTACCAGATCATCTACATAACATTCAACTTGTTTATGCAGCAAATCGCTGAATATTTGTGTCATAGCTCGTTGATATGTCGCACCATCATTTCTCAACCCAAAAGGCATGACTTTATAACAGAAAACCCCCTTCGGTGTACGGAACGTTGTATGTACTTTGTCATCCTCGGCCATCATAATTTGATTATACCCAGAATATCCGTCCATGAAACTAAGGATTTCGTACCCAGTTGTAGCATCCACCATCTGTTCAGTGATGGGTAAGGGGAAATCATCTTTTAGACAAGCTTTGTTGAGATCACGAAAATCTACACAAACCCGAATCTGACCATTTTTCTTTCGCACCGGGACAATATTTGATAACCACTTGGTATACATCACAAGTTCGATGAACCCAACATTGATGAGCTTATCAGTCTCTGCAATCACTAAATCACGAATATCCGGATGCATCCTACGAGGCCCCTATTTTACTCCTGGATATTTGGGATCGATGCATAAACGGTGCTCAGCGACATTTCGGTCTACACCTGGCATTTGTTTATAATTCCAAGCAAAACAATCATGATTTTCTTTAAGAGAGTTATATATTCCTCCCTTTCTTTAAGGCTAAGAGAAGCACTGATAAATGTTGGTTCTGGGTCATCATTGGATCCCAAGTTTACTTCTAAAAGTTCATCAACCGTCGCTTGCCCCCCTTCTTCCATTTCTCGTGGAGCTGGGATGATACCCTCGACATCGGACTGACCTTGAAGCAATATCTCTTCATCTTCTGATCCATCATTAGTCTGGTTTTCATCAACCTGTGATTGTTGAGCGCTGAAAGATCCTTCGACTTGCGCAACATCCTTTGACTCAATATCTGCAGAGCTTACCGTTATATGTAATGTTGTTTGCTTCTTTAAGTGGTTTGAGCACCCAAGACGCCTGCGATCTTTCCCTTGTCGCGTACTATCACGTCCATTGTCATCTTTCTGACGCCATCTTTGTTCATATTTTTGTTGTTCCTTCTTCTTATAGGGACGATTCTCTCTTCTATTTCTGAAAGCTGTCAAGACCTTCGGATTGATGGTGACATCATCCAAATCAGCATCATCATCAACTTCATTTGTTTTGACAAAGGGAGTATTCGACTCGAAACGTTGTGGTTCACCTTTATAGAAAGTTATCTTCCCACTATATTTCTTTGACGGAACAATGAAAGTCTTCAAAGACTTCACTACGTCCACTTCTCGCTTTTCGAGTGCCTTTATAGTGCATGGTGGCAATGTCATCACCGTATTAGAGTCTATTGTATATGTTGCCTTCACCTTCTTACTATCTGATTTGATAGTTGGACCTGAAATCTTAACCTGCTCTTGGTGTTTAGAGACTGCCTCATTTCGTCCACTCGCTTGGAAGGTGTAACAACTTTGAATGCAGGTTATTCATCGTCATTACCGAGTTCTATTATTTCCGGGAGTATATTACTCCTCATATTGAACTTTTGTACGAGAGGGGAGGCTTTGCCTTCTTTAGGTTCATCGAGAAAGTAGCGAGCATCATGGAAATGTACTTCATGTGCTTCAAATGGTTGGCGCTCTCCAAAGAATCTGTGTTCCTTCCCATTGTGTATGTATTTGAAACATTGGTGGACGGTGGAGGGAACAACAAAATTTTCGTGAAGCCAAGGACGTCCCAACAATGCTTTATATGATGTTCCCACATTCAGCACATAGAACGTTGCATCGGTCTCAAATTCTCCAAAGACGAGTTTCAACACTACCATGCCAATGGGAGTTTGTGAATGTTGATCAAAACCATGTATGACTATATCGGATGGGCTTAAATCTGTCCTTGCGATGGAAAGCTTTGCTAGTGTGGTCATCGGTATGAGGTTTACTGAAAAACCGGGATCAATGAGTATGCGCCCCACGGAATGACCTTCCATGGTTCCTTTGCAATAAAGAGGGCGATTATGATTTATATGTTTCAGAAGCATATCTTCCTTGCTGAAGGTGATTGGCGCGATTCCTTGCTTGAATACGGATTGGGTCTCGGCCAGATGAGCTTCGTATATTGTTGATCTTTGCAAAGCTTGAATGAGAGCATCCTTCAATTCGGGTGCCAGTTGCAAAGCATCATGTATACTAAGGAGAGCGGGGATTTTCTTCAAATGAGCAATGACATCGTAATTGACTTTCGATTTGGTGTCATTAGATTCATTGCTTGAAGATTGTTTCGTTCCTTCAACTGCTTCCTGATCATTATTTTTGTTTTCGTCGGCTTCACTAACCAACTGCTTGGACGAATTAACTTCTTTACTTTTGGGTTGTTTTGGGGTAGATGACAGGATTTTACCCTTCCTTAGTTGGATGAAATTTATTCCTTCATCTTCATCACTAGTTTCATCGCTCCACGAAAACATTTCCTTGATTCCTGTAGGTGAACCAACACTGTCGATTGGAGATGAACCCACCATTCGACACTCGTGTACAATTGGTTCTGTCTTATCTTCAAGTTCTTCACCCGAGGGCTCATCTCTTTCCTTCTCCAGCAATAGTTCCCATGGTATATAATCTCCCAAAGTTACATTTTTCGGGGTACCCTGCTCGTACTCCTTCAACTTGTTAATTAGTTTTTGCAATCTTTCCAACGGGATTAGCTCATTTGGTATTTTCTTTGGTTCCACTGGCTTCTTTGCTTTACTTCTTTTCTATAGGTATTTGAGGGCTCGACGAAGATGTTGTCTTGAATATTGCTTTTGTGGCAGCAGTGGCGATGCTTGAGGCTGAGACGATTTCTTTCGACGTGTCACAACTTGCCAACCTTCGTCGTCGTCACCTTTTGATGTTGCCCCATATGAGGTAGAAGCAAGACTAGTACAAACGCAGCCCTCCATCTCGTTAACAATATCTTCCATACTATCTTTTAGTTTCTGGATTACATGAATTGTTTCTTTGGTGTTGGTTGGTTCCTTGACAATAGGAGCCTTACCCTTCCTCGGATCCCAAGATTTCCTTCACTGACGTTTGATTAGTGGAGTTACTTCTTCTTGTTGAACAGTCACCCAAGGCATGAATTTCATCATTTGACAGATTAAATCTTCAATATGGCATGGTGGAAAAGTAACGTGAGTAGATTCAACAACATGAACAGTTTCCTTTTCACCAGGATGATGATGAGGTTGCGGTGGATCAACCCTAATTGAGTTATTGAGATCAATTTCGCCCTTTTCTATCATATTCTGCATTATATCCTTAAAGACCCAGCAATCTTCGACTATGTGACCCAACATCCTATGGTACAAGCAATAATTTGGTTCACTTGATTTGTCGACATCTCTTGGCCGTTTTGGTTCCGGAAGGCGAATCTTTCCCATTTCTATTGCGCGTTGAAATAGCTTCTTTACCTTATCTCTTCGGAAAGAGTAAGGTTTGTTTCTTCTTTCTTCTACGGTGGTTCTGGGTCTTGGAGCTTGTTGAGGTGTTTCATGCCTCCCTTCCATTCTCCTTCCTTGCGCGAATGTGTTGTGACTTTCCTTAACCTCTTTTCTCTTTTCATCCTTTTTGACTTTGGAAGTCCCCGAAGATGAAGGAGTGGTAGGAAAAATGTTCGGATATTGCTGTAAGAATAATTCGACATCTCGAGCTTTAGTGTTCAAACGCTCGAAAGTTCGTATATCTTCTCCGACCAATTTCCACCCGAGTTCAGGCCTGAAGTTGCTTTGACAAAGACGAACGGCTTCAACCTGTTCAATTTCATGTGAGCAATACATCGAAGTATTCCTCCATTGTAATATAAAATCGGTGGATGATTCTCCGATTCTTTGTTTAAGCATGCTCAATTCTGCAATTGAGACTTTCCTAACGATAGTGACAACCCGTTGAATAAACAGTGTTTGCATGGTACTCCAATTGGGGACAGAGTTTGGTTTTAACGTCCCGTACCATTCAAAAGCTGGTCCACTCAATGAACGGACGAACAACTTTAGCAAGTACGACTCCTCGTTTGTGAGGTCTCCACACTGAGCTGTAAAATGAGCTAGATGCTCTCATGGTTCTCCCTTCCCATTATATTTTGTGAATTTTGGCTGTACATGCCTGATGGGTAGTCTGGTTTCCAAATGCTTTATTGGATATGGAACTGTGTAAGGGTTTAGGAGATTTAACGGCCTCTGATCAGTGTTGCTCATCTCCGAGAATCGAGCGTTTAAAGCTTGTTCGACCATGTCCCTTTGTCCGGCTACTTCTCGTTCTTTTTCCAAGTTCATTGACTCGATGGTTACAGACAGTTGCAAGACCATTTGTTGAAGGTCTTCTATTTGTTTTTTGAAATGTTCTTCTCTTGAAGATCCCCCGGTTGTATATACGGTCTGAACTGGTACTTCTTCTTCACCGCTAGCGTAACCCTTTGATATTTACTCATCCACAAAACCAGGGGTGTCGTCCTGCCTTGAATTCCCAAATTCTTCTCGGGGTATTGGTTGCTTCTCTAGATTTCTCAACTTTTGTCTAGCCCTTTCTTTCCTCCTTGTGTCCACACCTGGTTGGGAGACTATATCTCGGAGTTCTTCTATAGTATTCGGCAGGTCGTCATTTGTTTCTCTCCTCATTTTTTTGTAGGGATTTTCAGATGCCGTACCATATAACAATTGTGAGTAAGGGTATCACTATCAGCTGTAGACCCTGTACCCTCCAATTGATCATCGGATTTGACCAACAGTGTTAGAACCTGCCTTTTGGATAAATTAATCCGTTTGATTTCCAACTTACTTGACTTTTCTTTCCTTCATACCTCAGGATTTGTTTCAATTTCGAGATTTCCATCCCACTTCATTCTAACACTCCGGGTTTCAGACCTTGTCTTCGGATGATGAGAAATGCGTTCGAATACGGACGGACGCGATGTGCCGCTACCGATCCTGTCCCAAACAGAAGTCCAGGCATATTTCTTTCTTGTTAACATAGGCTTTTCCTCATCTGTTCTCCTCAGAATATCATATCGATTATTCGTCGATATATTCACAGAATAGTCAGGTTCCATTATTTCTAGCTCGTCGCCTGTCAGACTGAAACGACTCCCATCGATTAAAGCTGATTTCCCACTTCAGGAAACTTTCATCCTCTTAAGATATGGCCTAAAAGGATTTCGGTTAAGTGGGGAGGACGAGATAACTCTACACTCCATTGGGATGAAAGAACTGCTAAAAACAGGCGAAGATGTTAGGTTGACACCCAATTTCTGCGCTCTCATTCTCAGTTTAATTGCACATATCAACACGCGAGCTGGAATTGTGAAGCAATCATTCATCGAAATGTTTTCGGTCATGCGTACTCCAGTAAGACGGTAGACGTCTCTACTAGAGAGAATCACCATCTCATAATCATTAATTTTATTCAGGATGAGCGACATTTGTTTATCGTTAAGTGCCTTCGGGTTTCCTCCAACCCTTTTATGAGCCTTGAAATTTCCCGATAATGACTTTTGGGGTCGTACATGACACTTCACTAGTTTGCTTGGCGAACCACGCATGCAAGGACTCTTTGGTGACTGATTGGACGACGGTTTGGCTTCTTTCACCTTTGGCTTGCGTGTCTTGTTCCTTTTCTTCTTCGAAATTTTGGCATGTGCTTCAGGAATTTCAGCAATTGCAACCTCAGGATACGTCCTTTCCAATTGTTCCTTTTCTGAAGCGACAACGATGATGCCCACCAGACTAGGAGTTGAGGTCTTGATGGGTACTTCAATCTCATAACCCGTCACGAGGCCGTGTTCAAAAGAATACTTGAACAAGGCTGGCTCGAAAGAGCCAAAAGAGACGAGAGCCGTAAATATCACCTTCATGCTAGTTTCCATCGCAAATTTTCGTTTTTGTACAACGTGGAAGGTTTTATGTTAGATTAATGATACGAGACATGACTACGAGGATGAGAGGTCCCACCGGGCGTGCCATTCTGTTTAACGTGGGTTTTTTGTTCTTTTGTTTTATATATTGGTGTTGCGAAGACCTCTCAAGAATTCATGGTGGAATTCCGCACCTTACAACTTCGTATAGAAGAATGCCTCATCGTGTCATACTCATATCATTCGTTTGTACAGGAAATTAAATAAATATGAATAACTAGCCAGAAAGTAAATAAGTGCAACATTTTCTTTCATTTCATTAAATAGAAGGAATAAACATGAAATACAAGAGTCGACATATTTATGCATTGCGCAAATGGAAGATACATAAGTGTCCTTTTGCGAACTATAAACAAAAATTATTGTTATATTAACAATTTCAGATATATTTTATTAATAGGATTTTTATATTTCGATATATTAGGGACGGGGATTTATCGACTCGTGCTTTGATCGATTTGATAATGATCTCCCTTTTGTTGTGATATATTGTAACAATATGGTCAGTTTAGCCTCGTAACCTAGGAGGGTTTTGTATATGTTTAGGTTCTTCAACTTTATGATGAGTACACCGCGTTAATTTACCAACGATAATTTTGATATTAGAATATCGTACAAATGGTTAGTTTAGCCTCATAACCCAGGAGGTGTTGTATATGATTTGATTTAGACAATTATTCATATATTATAATGTTTTTGTCAGTTTAGCCTCATAACCCGGAGGAGATTTATGTTTGATTTATCAATGATAATTCTTATATTAGAATATCGTACAAACAGTTAGTTTAACCTCATAACCTAGGAGGTGTTATATGTATGGGATGTTGTCTCGTATTATAGGAGACATCGTAAACATTTTATTCTCCTGTTCGGGACAACATTGTGTATATGATTTGTTTGAGTATGACGATTTTAGTTTATCTCATTACTAAATATCGCTAAAGGGTTAGATTAGTTTAGCCTCGTAACCTAGGAGGTGAATATTCATGTGTATTTGACCGGTTTGGATAATTATCATTTTTGATATAGATATTATAATGTTTTGGTCAGTTTAGCCTCGTAACCCTGAGGGATTTTATATATATGTATTTGTTATATTGTCGATGATTCTTATATTTGAATATCATCAAATAGTAAGTTTAATCTCATAACTGGGAGAATATTTTTATGTATATAATTTGTTAAGTATATTGGACAGTTTAGCCTCGTGACCCGGAGTGGTTTTATATGTATTTTGTTTTGTTTATTTGATTTGTTAAATGAAGACTCCATCGCCAGTAAGGGAGAGGGAACCCAATATCAAGCTTGACGTGCATCCTCACTTACGAATAAGGTAGTCAATATTTTAGTGTTTGATCACTCCAACGATAAGAGAGAGGGAACCCAAGATCCAGCTTGGCGTGCATCCTCTCTTATTATTAGAGCAGTCAATATTTAGGTTTTATGTTTGTTTTCGATTTTTAGGTTGGTTGACATATTTTATAACTTTAAAGATTTGGATTGACAATTCGTCCAACTTTGGGGGTGGTTTTGTAGCTTTGTCCATTTACGGGGATTATTTGTATTTTAGGATCAATTTACAACTTTGGATTAATATGTAAATCAATGGTACAACTTATATATCATTGCAATTTATCCACAGTTAGGGGTAGATTTAAGATTTACCTCAATTGGAGATACCATTTGTGATTTGTTTAAGTCTATTGAATAACCCTTGAATTCCCTTATTTATTCTTTTCATAGGGTTAATATGCAAATTTATCTTTATATGGTAATATGGTATATGCATGGGAACATTATTACTATGCACGTAGATACATGTGGAGGGTGAGATATGTCACTACATTGATTTCATTCCTTTGCATTTCATGTGAATGGATTTAGTTGAATCAAATTATGCAATATATTGTTGGCTGCATGAATATAATCCAACTGTAGTAATCAAAGCAAAATATATGCTTTTGTCAATTATATTGGGACACATTTTGATGGTTCTAAAACTTGACGTGGGATTCATGAGTTTTATACACCTGCTTGTATCTTTTGGAGACCATGAACTTACTGTCACATAGATGGATGACCTTTTAATTCAATATTTGTAGTCTTATGAATATTAGTTTGTATTAAGATTTTCTATCGATAGCGAGAATCCAATTCACGTATTTTCGGAAATCATCAACATGTGTTTTACGAACATGTTTTTGTTTGTCATCATTGTCGAGATATATATCACCGACTATAGGTTCTCCCTTTTGATCTTTACAATCGGTTTATCTCAAATTCCACCATCCAATTAATATAAATAGGTCCTGAGATATCAACTGCATTTGTTTGATCTACTTTACTCTTGTTTAGAATACAACTCATTTGTAGCCTATTGACGTGAGGTTATTTTAACTTCACTTGATGATAGTTTTTCTTTTTATTGCTCAAAATTAGTCTTGTTTTAAGTTTCAATCTTTGCTGATCGCGAGTGCATACTTTCAAAATATACTTCACGTAGACTTTCAAAATTGGCTAATTTTGTTAATTCACATAAACTTCCAAGTAGATTTCGTGCATACTTCACATGGATCAGAATTGATTTGGATATTACTCATTTGGTCATATGAATAAGAGACATGTGGTTGCACCGTTTAGATAACAAATCCCTTTAGTTATATATTTTTTATTATTGTGTTTGGTTTCATAACTTTGGATTGGATTCACTAAAATTAACAAGATCGTGATAAGATTTTGACAGCATTTTGATATAAGCTTTATATCTTTCAGAATTTTTATAACCACCCGAATATCAATTATATCATATCATGATAATACATGTTTAATTTCTGCGACAAATTCGGCAACCTTCCGGCGTTCCTTTTTTTGTCAAGTTATAAACGATCAAACCGGATACAATTCCTTAAAAGGAAAGTGGCCGGAGTGACGTATAGACAACCACCCGGATACAATTCCTCAAAAGGAAAGTGGCCGGGATGATTGTGTTATCGGATGATTACCCGGATACAATTCCTCAAAAGGAAAGTGGCCAGAATAACCATGTTTGACAACCATCCGGATACAATTCCTCAAAAGGAAAGTGGCCAGAATGGTTGTATATGTTTATTATTATTATGTATAGATATTTTGACGAAGTAAGTGCTATTGCACTTGCCGGAGTCGTTGTTGGAGTCGACGCGACTGCGAAGTTGGAATCGATGAAGCCGGAATTGCCACAGTGTCTCACTTTCACCTTCTCTTCTTTTTTTCACGTTTTTGTTGCTGCTGCTTTTTTTTGTGCTAAAAATCTCTCTCTCTTTTTTCCTTCTTTTCTTCTCTTCTCTTCTCTTTTTTTCTCTTCTTTTTGGTGCGTGTAGTTTTTTTTTTGTAGGAGTTGATGGGTTTTATAGGGGAGAAGAGAGGGAAAGGAGGAGTTGTCTACGTGAAATCATGGTATGGTCGTGTGGAACGGTTCCGGCATGATGGTTGGTTTGAGTTTGACATGGAGAGGGATAAGACGCTCTCGTATGAACACGTTGTTACATGTCACGTTCATATATTGTTGACCATATCCTCCCATATTTATTTATGTATAATAATGGAGAGATAATTGAGGACTTTAATCTTTCCAATATTTACGCATGGAAACCTGCATATGCCCATTCAACACAGCATGCTGCATTTCAGCCAATTATTTTACATAATGAAGTTTGATTCATGCTTAACTTAGTGGTATTTAATTGTTTGCTCTATAGTACGCATATAGGAATTATGAATTGAAGAGGGCGCAAGAAAGGAGAAATTTGTGATGGTGGACAAGACCATGGGTATGATCGTGGGGAATGTAATGGTTGAGGTGGAGATGGTGTTGCATGCACGAACGTGCATGACCTTCGTTTCACTCCCCTTTTTTCTGAAATATAAAATAATCCATACTTCACATTTCGTATAGGCTTAAACTCAACAATTTTGTTGGATTTACTCATTTATTTGTTTAATGACAAATTTCATTTTCACCTTTACATCTTGTGATATCCCACTTCTCTTCATGTTTTGACTATTTCCATGTCCAATTTAATAAGAGGTAGATTAAGAGATTAATCATTAAAATGCTACATCAAATTGTATTCCGATAATTTCTTTAATTTTCATCTTGGTGCTTTTGTTTAGTTCAGACCTGAATTCCAAATTGTATACATCCCCACTAAGTTGAGATGGCAATTAGTCGACAATCATTAGAAAATTTTCTTTTATTTGAGATGCATATTTTTTTGTGTCAACAGTTGGGTTTTTGGAAAACCAGAAATTCTCGGGTTGGGTCGGGTTATCGCCGACCCAACCCGACCCATGTGCACCCCTAATTAATACTCTGGGAGAAGAGGTTCTTAGTGTAGTAGTTAGTCTGGAGACGTCGAATGAGGTTTGGGAAGCACTGAAGCATTCTTTTGCTCAAAGCTCGAAAGAGCGTGAGTTCCAACTTCTTCAACAACTTCAGATGCTCCGCAAGAAGGCATGTAAGGATCTCCAAGAGTGTCTAAGCAAGTTTAAGTTTTTCTGTGACGAGCTTGTTGCCATCGGTAGGCCGGCCAGAGATCAGACCAAAGTTTTCTGGATATTAAATGGACTTGGGAAGGAATATAATGCCTTCACCACTGTCTAGTTGAAACCCCCTTCCTTCTTACCTCGATATCGTTCCTATGCTTCAAAGCTATGAGCTTCGCATCAAAACTGATAAGGCAGAGGAAGAGGTACAAATGACCTTTTTTGGTCAGAAATGAGAAGGAAATGGAAAGAGCAAGGAAAAGGGTAGAGGGATGGGGGATTCTCTTCAAAAGGTAGAGGGTTCAAACCTAATGCTCAGGGAAAGACACCCCCTCCACTTAATGCTCAAGAATTGTGTCAAATAGGTGAAGTTAGTGCCAAAGGGACTGAAGGCACAAATCAGACTCATAAGAGACCATACATTGTCTGTCAAATTTGCTCAAAGTCAGGGCATGACGCTATTAAATGTTGACATCGGTTTAATCACTCCTTTCAACCAAGGAATTACCTCAAGCCCTAGCTTCCATGACAGTGGAGGACTCCTCTGATGATTTGTACCCAAACTCTTAGGCCACAACTCACATAACAGGTAATGAAGGTATGCTTAATTCCCTTAGGCCTTATAATGGGTCAGATAAAATTATGGTAGGAAATGGGC
The DNA here is from genome assembly GCA_963682175.1 of Triglochin maritima. NCBI lineage: Eukaryota > Viridiplantae > Streptophyta > Magnoliopsida > Alismatales > Juncaginaceae > Triglochin > Triglochin maritima. The sequence goes on from OY821775.1 coordinate 16,314,063, forward strand.
AACTACTACAAATTACACACATTGGATCTGCAGAAATTAAACATAATAAGGGTTCATTTACACTAAACAATGTATTGCTTGCACATAGTATGAAACAAAACTTGATGTGTCTGTAAGTAAATTTACTAAAGTCTTTCCTTATAACGTTGAATTGTCCAACACTTAATTTTTCATAAAGAATAGACACAATGTAACAACAATCACCACAGGAGAGTTAAAGGGTGAACTTTATTCTCTTCCTAGTGAGCCTCATAGGGCATTTTTCTCAAATAGGCAAAGAAATGTAGATTCACATATCTAGCATTGTAGACTTAGCATCCTAGCCCTAAAGTGTTGGAGGATCTTCAAAATTAAGGCTCAATTTTCATCACAAATATGAACATCAGTCCAAATTCCTTATGCAGTAGTTGTCAACTTAGCAAAGCCACTAAACTTCCTTTTGCATATTCTGATTCTTATTCTTCTAAATCTTTTGATAAGATACATTGTGACTTGTGGGGACCTTCTCTTATTGTAGGGAGAAATAACTTCAGATATTATGCCTGCTTTGTTGATGATTTTACTAGATACACTTGGATTTTTTCAGTAATCTTGAAGTCTGATTTCTTTAATTGCTATCTGATTTTCGAAAAATATTATTCAAAATTAGTTCAATGTTAGTATAAAACCTTTCAGTGTGATGTGGTGATGAGTTTTCTTCCCAAAAAAATTTCAAAATCATCTAAAATCTAGAGGTATTAATCTTCAGATGTCTGGTCCTTACACTCTAGAGCAAAATGGAGTGGTGGAGAGAAGACAGAGGTTAATTGTAGTTAAGGGGCGCACATTACTTATCAATAGTGGAGTGCCCTAAAGGTATTGGATGGAGACCTTTAACTCTGTTGTTTTTCTTTTAGACAGACTTTCAAACAAAAATTGAGACATACCATATGTATCTTTGTTTTCAAGAAAACCTGATTATACTTGCTTAAGAGTGTTTGAGTGTTTATGTTTTCCATGTTTAAGGGATTATGATCCTAATAAGTTGGCTGATAGATCATATGCTTGTTTCTTTCTTGGCTATAGTCTTAGACATAAAGGGTATATGTGCCTTGATCCTCAAACTAAGAAAATTTATATGACAAGGCATTTAATTTTTAATGAAAATTACTTTCCCTTCAAGAAAATTCATGATATTTTGAACAAGGATGATTTTGAACCAATTGTTTCTGTGTTTTCTGAATGGCTTTGTGAGAATAATTGTGACTCCAACCACAACAATGTTGAATCTAGTCATCAACCCTTTCTTCCCATAAAAGGTGTTGTCACAGAACCAACAACATTGCCCCCAACGGAAAATCAAAATATTCACACCGAATAGGAGACGCGTCACCAAGAAGGTGATTAGCCTTTCCTTGACACCTCTCCAATAACCCAGCAAGAAGATATCTCAGGTGATATTTCTCCGTCTCACATTGATGAACACGATACATTGTCTACCACCTTGACTATTGTATCACCACACTAACAAACCACTGTATATGATGACCATGTTGATGCTATCTCCCCATGTCATTCAACAACTAGTACTTATCATGAAGAAATTGATACCACTGAAGAACCTTTCTCTACTATTACAGACAATAAACATTCCATGACAACCATATCACAATCTAGTATAATTAAACCAAATCCTAAATATGTCCTTTTTCATCATATCCAACCTCTTCCTTATGATCCTAGTTCTGTTAGAGAAGCTCTCAATCATCCTGGATGGAAAAATGTCATGGAGGAAGAGATGCATGCTCTTATTCAGAATAATACATGGCATTTAGTGTCAAAACAAAAAAATATGCACACTATTGGTTGTAAATGGGTTTTCAGAGTCAAACTTCATACCGATGGGTCATTAGATAAATTAAAAGCTAGACTTGTGGCTAAAAGATACAAACAAATTGAGGGAGTGGATTATCTTGAAACTTTCTCACCAGTGGTCAAACCCACAACCATCAGACTTATACTTCTTTTTGTTGTTATGAATGATAAGGTCATAAATCAGTTAGATGTCAAAAATGCATTTCTCCATGGCTCTATTGATGAGTTAGTATATATGACATAAGTACCAGGTTTTGTGGCTACTGATCTCCCAAACTATGTTTGCAAGCTGAATAAAGGTCTTCATGGTCTTAAACAGTCTCCTCAAGCATGGTATGATCGTTTCACTACTTTCTTGTTTTCCAAAGATTTTTCTAGTAGTACGTCTGATAACTATCTCTTCATATCCCATCATAATGGGCCTTTATTTATGCTTCTATATGTAGATGATATTATTATCACTGGATCAAATAAGCATAATATAAAATCACTAATTGTTGATCTTGCACATGAATTCTCAATGAAAGATTTAGGAGCCCTTCATCATTTCCTTGGCATTGAAGTACAAAGGAACAATAATGGCTTATTCTTAACACAACAACATTATGCATCTAGCATTATTCACAAAGCAAATATGCAAAATTCTAAGTACATTAGTATTTACCTGCTAGACTCGATAAAACTCGTGAAAATAATCATTTTCATGATCCAACTTATTTCAGACAAATAGTAGGTGCTCTTCGATATCTCAAATTAACTAGACCAAATCTCATTTGGCTTACCTTTCTTCTTCGAAACTTACATATTCCACTTCTCAACACTCCTACCCTATTTTGTGATAATCTAAGTGCTTTACATATGTCAATAAACCATGTCTTTCATGCCAGGACAAAACGTATTGAACTTGATTATCACTTTGTGAGGGAACGTGTGGCACTCGGTCTACTCACTACCAAGCATGTACCTTCCAAACTTCAACTTGTTGATGTCTTTACCAAGTCCTTACCTAAAGATGCCTTCCGTGTCTTCATCATCAAACTTGTCCTCAATCACCAGCCAAGTTTGAAAGGGAGTATCAAAATCAGCAAGGGTGCAACGGACTAAAATCCACATAGCAATGAAGAATCCAACGTACAGAATCATCAGACTTCCTGGACTGAGTCTGATCAAGACTCTAGGAGTCCAATGTCCAGAATCCATAGTCCAGAATCATCGAACTTCCTGGGCCGAGTCTGGACAAGAATCCAGGAGTCCAATGTCCTGAATCCAGAGTCCAGAATCATCAAACATTCTGGATTGTCTAGTTAAGAATCCAAAAGTCCAATGTCTAGAATCCAGGGTCCAGAATCATAAGACTTCCTGGACTGATTCTGTTCCAGAATCCTAGAGTCTAGCGTCCAGAAAGTCTGGTCCAGAATCCAGCATCAAAAGTCTGGTCTAGCGTCTAGAGTCCAGAAGAAATCCTATCCAAAAATTTTGTTTGTCCCAAAAGTCTTTGTATTCAGTTGGTTTATTCGATTATCCTATTACCCGAGTAATTTGGGTATAAATACTGTAACAATTGACAAGAACCCTAATGAAAATTAATCACCATTCTTTTTTCTTTGCCGCACTGATTGAATCAGTTATAATAAACCACAAGTGCACAACTGCATTGAAGTGGTGACAAATACGGGTCGATCCACAGGGAGGTGTGTTTGGTTAGTTCGAAGGCGAGTGGGAAATAAGGTGGAGAAAATGTGTGATTACACTACACTAAACTAAGAATGAACAATCAATAAAATTAAACCCCATGTAGTGGAGGTGTGTAGGTTTGTGTGTGTGTGAGTGAGTCTTCTTTTCAATTAGAAACAAGTGTAGGTTGTGTGGCATACCAATAGAAACTAGTGTAGAATCTAAGTGTAGGATACATAAGACACACATGGCAAACCATGAACATGCATATCTCACATAAAGATGAGGTTGCTTTTAGATTCTCAAGCATGCAATAAGTACCTTGTGTGGCCATTAGAGCATCAATCAATCCTACATACAACTTAAATCATTCATGTAAATGTGCACCAAACATGGATCCACTACATTCCCATCAAATCATAACAAACAACAAAATAAACTCTAAAGCTAGCATGAGATAAGTACCTACTATGAACATTATCTCTAATACAAGTTTAAGCATGCTACAAGTATAGATCTCTATTAAGCATATGAAATGACACAAATAAAAAAACACATCACTATCACATAGTCTACATTACCTCCACCCCATATGGGGATGGAACTACTCACTACTCATTAAGAAGATAAACAAAATTAAACTAAGCATGCAAGAATTGAAAGAGATAATATAAAACTAACTAAGAAAATTATTTTTTTGACAAGACTCATATTACAAGTAGCATTCTTCTCCACCTTGAGTTTTTGCTCCAAGTCTTACTCTAAGTAGAGAGAATGCCACCAAGCAACGGGTAGTATACAAAGGAGAATGAAGAGTTCTATTTATAGTCATAAAAAGGCAATCAGGGACAATCCTTGATATGGGACAAATGCGCTACTAAAAATAGAGATAAAACACTCTAATACATGACCCGCCTAAAACTTTTCGGATCCAGAGCAAAACAGATCACCAATCAGCGGTCTATATGGTCTGGATCCGGTCTGGATTTGGAGTGTGGTTGTCTGGTTTGATTTCTTTATGTCTGATGCACCCTAATCGGTTGTGTAGGTTGTGACCCGAATCTAATTGCCAAAATACTCCTCATGATGGTGTGGAGTTTCTTCATTTGCTCATTGGTCCTTTTGGTTTTACATTCTGGTCCCTCTCTCTTTCATCTTAGTCTATAAGTCTTGCAACTTAGTCCTTTTTTTTGCTCTTCTTCTCAAACTTGTGTATTCCTGAAATTAAATATAAAACTCGTTACGTAGCATTGCTTAGGATAAAAATAAAGGATATAAGACACAAATATATGCATGATATTATGTCAATCATGCACCGCCTTCTCAGGGTTCCTAACTCTAAATTTCTTTGTCTCGCTCCAAGGGTTTTTTTGTTGTGCATGTTCTCTAACCCTCTTAAGGTTAATCTCCGCTCCTTCCACCTTCATGGTGGAATTCTTGCAGGGTTACCCTTCACCTAAGTGCTTAAATTTTGTTGAGGTAGTGGACCGACCAAATTTCACATGGTATCAGAGCGGGTCGATTGACCTGTGGGGGCTCACTCCAACCTATATTGTATACGCCTAGACACGGAGAAAATTATCCCGGTCACGCGTGCGGGGGAGTGTTGAGCAAATAGTCTCACATTGCTAAACACAAGTTGTGTGCAACACTCTATAAAAGAGTTTGATCTATTACCATTTATCTAAGTGCTTATGTTTTGTTGAGGTAGTGGACCGACCAAATTTCACACGAACATTGGATCCGTGCGAGAAGAGAGAACACATACTCACTTATTTATTATCTACACATGAACCAAAACCCCTACACTTAATATCTCACAATAAGATTTAAAGGGTCCTTGACTACAACAAACTTTCTTAAATTAACAGACATGAATTATTAACTCACTAGGTTTGGGGTTGACTTCTTTAATTGTTTGAGTACTGAAACCCTATGATTACTCGCCCCCGAGAGAAAACTGGGGTGCATCCTAATGACTAGATAAGTCCTAAAGCCACTGTACTAGATATCCTAACGCGTCAAGTTCAAGACAATTTTGGGAGCTTTCTTTTTACTTTGCCTCTCAACGGTTTTGCACATGCTAAGCACACGCAAAACCCACAAAACATTTTCTTTCGCAAACACATAAAGATTTTGAAAGAAATGTGAAAATTTTAAAGAAATAGGCAAGAAAAAGAAGACAAGTCACCCAAGGATCATGGCAAGCAGATATATCGATATTAAATGCAGCACACTCACATGACCCTATCAATACACACAAACGAAAACAAATCAAAGGAAAAAGACTCGACTATGTACACACGTACAACATTCCCCCACACCTACTTCATGCATTGTCCTCAATGAATGTGAGCAAAATACTACATGGGTTTATGCATTAAAAAAGAAAGATCTCACCAACGTGAAGCGCAAAAGGAAGTTCAAGGTTATGTTGATGGACAAAAACCCGAATTCCCTCAAAACATGTGAGATGCTAAAGAATGGATACAAATACGTGAAAGAAATGGGGCCCAAATACACAAGTGTTGGGGCCCACAACAATCAATGCGCGCTCATGGAGTCTTTTATTGTACCTTTTTTTGTTCTTTTTTTTGAATCTAACTATGTACAAACATAACTTCTCATCTTCATTTGTCAAAAGACATCAAATGTGAACCTCAAAAGTGGGTCAATGCACATGGAAAGGGAACATGACACCACGGGGGGGCAGAATACCCATGTGTGGGCCCCCTTCACAAAGAGCACAAGATGAAATGAGAGGTTCATGAATTGGACGCAAAGGTGTCTCATTCAAAGGATCAAACTGAAAGAGCTTGAACCTCTCAAAAGTTTGGGACATATTGTGCAACGGAAGAAGAGTTTCTCCCATTGCGGAAATGAAGTTATGATCATCAATCCAAACTCTCCAACCAACAGGCTGGTGGGTCGGAACGAGGTCAAGAACATCGTTATGCATTTCCAACTCACCAGGAGAACAGGAAGTGGGTCACTTACCCAAGGTATCCTCTAAGGAACTCCTAATACCCTCATTGGCAATGTAGTTGTTTTATGTCCCATCATTTACAAGATGATCAGGAACAATAGTGTGAGACAAACTCTCATCAGGTCGTTTGAAATTAAGGGTACTAGGGAGCTCTTGCTCTACCAGATGTGAGTCCTTAAAAGGCACAACATGAAGATCATGTGGCTCAAGGGCCACAGGACAAAAAGGTAAGGCACAATCATGTGTCGACTCATAATGAAGCTGGTCCATGTTATTCTCAAATTGGAATCGAATCGTCCACCAAGTGATCTTGAATTGAAACCCCAAGTCCCTCAGACTGACTAGGAGTTCGACTTTGAAAGATTGTGCTTTTGAATTTGTGGATGTGGTGGCGGCGGTTCGATATCAAAAGATGAATCTTCATGTTGACAAGAAAAGTTACTCTCCTCATGTTCAAGTAATTGTTGCGTCATTTGACTCACTTGTAGTGCCATATTTTGTATGGACTGTTGAGTGGTTTCCATGAACGTAAGGAAAGTTTGTTTCAAGGAATCAGGTATGCGGTGAACTATGAGGTCCAAGTCAGAGCTTGGGAAATTTTGGGGTTGGGTGTTGATGGGCTGAGAATGAGTCCAATGATTTGAAGTGGGGTGTTGGTAGAATTCTGGGTATTCGGGAGGAGGATACTGAGGTGGAAATGATGTATAAGAATTTGAATAATGATCGTCTCCCCAAGAATCCATTTCTCTTGGGTTGTACGCGGATGGTCATATTGAGCATTTTGGGAAAATGTATGGTCATACTCAGGCTCTGGGGGGAACATAAGGACATTCCCTAATAACATGACCACTCAACCCACAACAGTCGCACGATACGGCTACTGGAGCCTCTGGTGCACTCATGTTGTCTACCACACGCATAATAGAGGCCAAAGGTTGTTGTAATGTCTCAGTTTGTTGACCAGGGTATGATCCGACGTAACTAGATGATGGTCTAGCAGTCGGTGCCTCTCGCATACTACCTCAATATGAAGATTGCTCAGTCACACATTTAAGATATTCCCAACCATACGGGGTGTTAGTCTGAGCCACCCTAGGTTGCATGGGTCCGGAATACCAGGAAGAATTGTCCTGGTCCCAACAATGATATGGATGGTCACCCATGTAACCATCCATCTCAACAAAAACAACTTTCGAGTCGACCTCGCTCACCACAACGAGGCTAAGCTCGCAAAAAGTGCTCGACTCGACCCTAAAATGCTACCATAGAGTGTAAATGGGAGGAGACTAGAACGTAGAAGTAGGTGAGAAGAAGATAACTCGGAGGAGAAGGGAAGAATCCTTAAAGCTAGCGTGGGTAAAGGGAGAGGGTAGAAACATAATCTAGCAAGCACGGCTCAAACAACTTATGGCTATGAGTCCTTAAGCTAGACGACGCCTAACTTCGAGGTCACTAGTCTCGACACGCCTCACCTCCCTACAAAGAAGACCACAATGCCCAGCAAGTGATACCAAATCCGGAGATCCAGTACCTCCTACTATTGACAAGGCAGGCGACGTCGATCAGGTGATGAAGGTCTCAACTCGATCACTCTCCTAGTACGTCTGAATTCCTTAGGGTCAATGTCTACTTGCTTTTAGATTAACGCTTTACTTGAGTGTGCTTTTTGGGGCTAAGGGAGGGATGATGAAACCCCCCACCTTATCTTTGAAGACTATAGGTGATGCCCCTTAAAGATGTTTTGAAATCTTAGGCTAGCAAGCAACTCACCAAACAAGCACTCACCTCACTCTTGTCCTGATGCACCTTATTAACTAATGCATGCTTTAACCATGCATTAATGAGAGAATGGGTGCACGTACCTCACACCAGCAAGGTCTACAAATGATGCATGACCTAGATGGCAAGAAGTCTAATCTTTTGCTTTGAGTTTTATGGTCCAAGTTGTCTTAAAAGGGGAATTGATTAATCTGGGAGCTAACTATAGGTTGAAACATGCAAAATTGAACTCCCAGACTACTACACTGACGAAACAAACATCCAAAACAAATTTTGGAGCAAAGTCAGCTTACCAGGCCGCCAATTGCGGTCCCAGACCGCTAATTGGCAGTCACTTTGGTGTCTTTCTTCCTCCAATTTAAACAGTTGCCTTCCCTTGATGCCACGATATCCCTGAAACAAATAAAAACTAAAAACAAAAAATTAAACCCACTCGAATCGTCCAAACCAAAGTCTGGACAGAGCACCTCCCCGGCAATGGCGCCAAAATTTTGATTGATATGTTTTAATTATAACCGTAAGTTCACGGCCGCGTTGAAGCGGTGACAAATACGGGTCGATCCACAGGGAGGTGTGTCAACTTTAGTTTGTTCAAAGACGAGTGGTAAAGAAAGGAGAGAAATTAGTTATGATCTAAACTACACTACAATGCAAAAAGGAAATGGAAGATAAGCAATAAAACTAAACCCCACAAGGGGTAGAGAAAAGAGTGTGAAATAAAGATATGTGTATGTGTGTGTGTTCAATTATGCTCATCATAACATGTAGTGCATGAAAATCATAAAACTAAATCCAACTTTCCCTCCACATGAAATAAGATAACTCAATATCATTAAAGCATACAAGACAATAATTGGAATGAAGCTAAATGAACTCATGTATAAAGACTAAACCCCACTATGCCTCCACATGAAATAAGATAACACATTATCATTAAAACATAGAAGGCATTAACCAAGGTAAGGGCAACAAGAGCACATGCAACTACAAGTCATGTTTCCTTTATTAATTCCATTCATATCCTCACCTTATTAGGTGAAGAGTTCTATTTATAGCCATAGAAAAAGGTAATCCGGGACAATCCCCCGGTATGAGACTAAACAATTACCAGAAATAGACTAAATACATACTAATACACGTCCCACAGAAAGCTTAGCGGATCTGAAGCAAAACAGACCGCCAATTAGCGGTCTATATGGTTCGGATCACACTGGATATTCTTATGGGCTTTTCTAGATGGATTTGTTGGTCTTTGATGCATCTACTTCGCTTGTTGGATCTCCGACCCGAATAGAATTGCCAAAATACTTCCCATTATGGTGTGGAGTATTCTTGTTTGCTCATTGGTCCTTCTATCTTGCATTCAGGTCTTTCGATCTTGCATCTTAGTCCTCGAGTCTCTCAACTCAATCTTTTTTCCTGCTTTTAGGTCCTTTCATGTCTCTTCTCTTCAAACCTATTTATTTCTGAAAGTCAAACATAAAGCTCGTTACGTAGCATTGTTTAGGTGAAAGATAATGGATATAAGATACATATGTAAGCATGAAATGATGTCAATCAAATACCCCCACACCTAACTTTTGCTAGTCCCGAGCAAAACAAATAAAGAGAAGCATACGAAAAATAAGAAATCCTAACTCACTTTCGTAGGAATCACGGTTGCACTTCGCACGTGCAACAAGCCGTTAAACCTCCTTATCGCCAAGGAGGAGTGGTGTCTTATGAGGGTTTTCAGGGGATATATTCATAAAATCAAAATATTGATGCATTATTCTATCTAGACACTCGACTTAATGGACTCATTTTTATCGATCATTGGACACGGTAATCTTACGGGCCGACTCTATATATGTATTAGTCCACACACCTAGCCTAATGAACTATTCATGCAAGTTAAATTAGGACTTAAGTGAGAGACATGGACAACCTCAATATCATCAAGTGATACAAAGTGTAAAGTCCATTAAGGTTCTTATTTGCGTTACCATTTTTTTCTTTTTGTTTCTTTTCTTACTTTTTCTTACTAGTTAGAGTTTCGTTCTCCCAGGGTCAGGTTTCGTGCATCTTTGCCTATGAGGACTTACACTATCACGTACATCTTTCCCCAAATCTCTACATAGGGCAATCCCGACCATCCGTGTAACGGGAGTTCAGTCGGCACATCCCAAGTTCAGTTGTCGGATAACATAATTATTTTCTTATGCATACGCCATCATCTTTGAGACACGCACTTGTTGGTTCCACGCTGTACAGCTACTATATATGTGTGTTATTTTTTGTTCTTTCTTGCTGACTTCAATTTTGAAGAAGTTGAAATATAACAGGTACTCCATGTAGGGAGACGTTAATCCAACTCATTTACGACGTATCATCAATTAGTGTGTACGACAATTTTATTACTCATCACTAACACCAATTAGCAGATAACTTAAAAAAACCATATTAGCAGATAATAGATAGAGCTGGACAGCACGGATACCCTACAACATTACAGTATAGGTAGATTTGTGTACACGTCATGTTGTGTGGGACGCGGCGACCAGTACTTGTTTTTCATCTTACATATAATCGTCTCGTCAAACAAGATAAGGAGATAATTGAATTGATAATCCTCATAACACAGGTAAAATAATAAATGACAATATTAATATGCGACGTGGCAACTCGGCCAAGTCATTAATGCATCATATCGTTGAATTCTCGAGTCGGAAAACCGAACTTGGAATATCATTAAGAAATATATCTTTTTTCCATGATAATCTCTGCCCGTTAATAGGTTTGCAAACCAATCTTCTTATATGCCAGCACTACATGTGGTTGGATTGCATGTTCATAAAAAATTTGGAAGTTGACTTCTTAATCTATTCCACACGTTTCCTGGAGCATGCTTGGTATCTCGGGATCATATTGTTCTTTTTAATTAAAAGAGAGTACTGATGGGAGGAGGAAAGACACCATGTTTTGATGACCTATACACCAAGCAAGTATCGTATGTGTACGTCTACTCACTCTTGGTGTTTTTTCGTCAAACATGTGCTGGAAATAAAGAAATCACATATCTTCGAAATAATAGGAAGATTTCAGTATCTATAAACGTGTAACGTAGCCGCTATTCTCGGATATATATTATTATTTCTTTTCTTATGTGTACGTTATTATCCCTGAGAAACACCTGGTTGGGTTGCACGATCGCTACAGCTATTTTGTGTTTTTTTGTCTTCTTTTTTCCTTCTTTCTTGCCGATTTCAATTTGAAGAATTTGGAATATTATAACATGTACTCCATGTTTGAGAAAATATAACGTGTATTTCATGTTTCAAGTATATATATTGGACTACTCTGACTTGATAAACTTGTATAATTGTATTTTGGATTTTGATTTGAACTTTATGGATAAGAGCAGGTGCACCAAATTCTTTATAGAACTGCAGTTCGTTATGAAACTTTGAAACGTAACAAGGAGTCAATGCCCATCCGCCTACTCTTGCGATGGGATTGCAAGAAAGACCTCATTTGGTTTCTACTTGGAGAACACTTACTCTACTACCTTATTTTTTTCTACATATATATAGAATGAGGAGGGATTCGGATCACTTAAATTTCATTGACAAAAAGATTACGGTTGATAATAAAATCAAATATAAACTCCAAATTGAAAATCCAAACTGTAGAATTTCATTTACAATATATGTAAATTAAGGATATCAAAAATCATAAAATTTATAATTTATGTACGTAATATCTAGAGATCTAAAAATGAACGTACTATGTTCATTAAAAATCCAATTTATAAATCATGTGAAACGATTACCAAATTTTATGTTTTTGATATTCTTAATTTATTTATGTTTTAGATCAAAATCAACATTTGAATTTTTAAATGTAAATTTAAGTTTAGATTTGATTTTATTATCAACTACAGCATTGTGTAAATCAAATTTAAGGGTAATGGATCCTTCCTCACACAGTTATAGGTATATTTATGTTTGTATTTACGACTATTGTGTAGACGTGGATACAAAGCGCCAACAAATATGAGATGATATTTCATGAAACAAATACAATTAAATCAAATATATATTTAACATGTTAAATTATAGTTTGTATCTATGAAGATTTTAAAATTTAATGTCCAGGATGATATAGAATTATAGATACACCATTAGAAAAGAAAAAGATGATGACCATCGACAGAGGTGTCTAGCTAGGCAAGCTTGCAGAAGGGATGTAGAAAGAGATTTGTGATGTTGTGTAACTAGTCTACATCTTGGGCAAGCTCGAAGTGTTAGGATTTATGACCCACTAATCACTAGATAATTGCGGAATTAAATAACTAATTGGAGGATTAAAGGAAGAGACAATGCAAACCGCAAAATCGACGACACCGGAGTTTAGAGAGGTTCGGCACCCACACCCGGGTCCTAGTCCTCCTCGCAAGTCTCGCTCGATCCCTGATTGACATCATTTCATGCTCATATTTGTATCTTATATCCATTATCTTTCACCTAAACAATGCTATGTCACGGGTTTTATGTTTAGTTTTCAGGAATAAATAGGTTTGAAGAGATGAAACATAAAAGGACCCAAAAGCTGGGAAAAAGGACTGGATTGTGAGATCTGGGGACCAAGATGCAAGGAAAAAGGACCTGAACGCAAGACAGAGGGATCTAATAGTAAAACAGAATACTTCACACCATCATGGGAAGTATTTTAGCAATTGGATTCGGGTCGGAGCTCCAACAAACGAGGTAGATGCATCAAAGACAACAAATACCAACATGGAAAGCCCAGAAGAAAGCCCAGGACGATCTGGAGTTTATAGACCGCTAATTAGCGGTCTTGGACCGCTAATTGGCGGTCCAAGTTGCTCCAAATTCTCTGAGCTTGTTATGGCCTGTGTATTAGAGCATTCTTAGTCCATTTATGGTATCTGTTTAGTCCCACATCGGGGGATTGTCCCGGATTAGCTTTTTCCATGCTTATAAATAGAACTCTTCACCTTCCATTGTAATTACCCATTGCTTGGTGGCATTCTCTCTACTAAGGAGTGAGCCTTGAAGCAAAAACTCAAGGTGGAGAAGAATGCTACCTTCAATGTGAGTCATTTTGTTAATAAAATAATTCTTCTAGTTTCTTTAAATCTTGTCTTTTAATTTGTGCTTGTTTGTTTAGTCTTTCCTTTCCTTTTATGTTTCTTTAATGCTTCTTGCCTTCTTAGTTAACTTTCATTTCAGTATTATGCTTTCTTTGCTTAGTCTAATCATTAGTGTAATGAGTAGTGAGTAGTTCCATCCCCATTTGGGGGGTGGAGACATATGTGATATAATAATGTAGTGTATTAAGTGTGTTATTTTTATCCCTTGAGCTTTATATGATTTCCATAACCATCTAATAGGTCTCCACTCTTATCTTTGATATGCTAATGCTCTTGAATGAAGCTTAGCTTATGCTTTGATTAGTGGACCTATTTTATGGGGAATGATAAAGTTAGGATATGGATAAAGTTAATGTTGGTAACACAATTTGTAGTGTATGTACTCTTGTTGCCTTTTCCTTAGCTAATGTCTTGTATGTTTTAATGATGTAGTCATCTTAATTCATGTAGAGGCATAGTAGGGTCTAGTCTTTATACTTGAGTTCATGTAGCTTCATTCCAATCATTGTCTTGTATGTTTTAATGATGTAGTCTTATCTTAATTCATGTAGAGGCAAGATTGGATGTAGTTTTATGATTTCATGCACTACATGTTGTGAGGAGCTTAATTGAACACACACACACACACTTCTTTATGTTCACATTATTTCTCTACCCCCTTTGGGGTTTAGTTTTATTGCTTATCTTCATTCCCTTTGCATTTCATTTCAGCTTTGTAGTTTAGATTAGTGTAATACATCTTTCCCCCTTCTTTTTACCCCTTGCCTTCGAATAAACCAAGTGTCGACACACCTCCCAGTGGACGACCCGTATTTGCCACCGCTTCAACGCGGCCGTGCACTTGCGGTTAAATATAAAACGAGATCGATCAAGTTTTTGGCGCCGTTGCCGGGGAGGTGCTCTGTCCAGACCTTGGTTTGGACGATTCGAGGGGTTTTTAATTTTTTGTTTTCAGTTTTTCTTAGTTGCAGGGAACCATCAGAACCAGGGGAGGCTACTGGAGAAATTTGGGGAAGAGAAGAGCTAAACAGACCGCCAATCAGCGGTTGAAGACCGCCAATTGGCGGCCTGGTGAGAGTTTCTGGCCTTCAAATTTTTACTGTTAGTTAGTGTTGTAATTTGTGTTATCTGGGAGCCCAATTTTGCATGCTTTGACTTCTTATTTGCTCCCAGATCATTAATCACTCCCCCTTTAATCAACTTGGACCATAAAACTCAAAGCAAAAGATTAGACTTCTTGCCATCTAGGTCATGCACCATTGGTAGACCTTGCATGCATTTGTCTTTTCTTTGCTTTACATTTTGTCGTTGATTGCTGGCGTGAGGTACGTGCACCCACATCCCTCATTCATGCATGTTTCTTTCATGCATTAGTTAGTAAGGTGCATCGGGACAAGAGTGAGGTGAGTGCTTGTTTGGTGAGTTGCTTGCTAGCCTAAGATTTCAAAACATCTTTAAGGGGCATCACCTATAGACTTCAAAGATAAGGTGGGGGATTTCATCACCCCTCCCTTAGCCCCAAAAAGCACACTCAAGTAAAGCCTTAACTAAAAGCAAGTAGACATTGGCCCTAGGATTGCGGGCGCACTAGGAGAGTAATCTAGTTGAGACCGTCATGACCTGATCGGCGTTGCCTACCTTGTCGATAGTAGGAGGTACTGGATCTCCGGATCTGGTATCACTTGCTGGGCATTGTGGTCCTCGTTGTAGGGAGGTGAGGCGTGTCAAGGCTAGTGACCTCGAAGTTAGGCGTCGTCTAGCCTAAGGACCCATTGCCTTACATTGTTTGAGCCATGCTTGCTAGTTAGGCTTCTACCTTCACCCTGTACCCTCGCTAGCTCTAGGGATTCTTCCCTTCTCCTCTGTGTCATCTTCTTCTCACCTTCTTCTACGTTATAGTCTCCTCCCCTTTACACTCTCTGTTAGCGTTTTAGGGTCGAGTCGAACACTTTTTGCGAGCTTAGCCTCGTGGTGGTGAGAGTGATCGACTCGAGAGTTTTTCTTGAGATGGATGGTTACATGGGCGACCATCCATATCATTGTTGGGACCAGGACGATTCTCCCTGGTACTCCGGACCCATGCAACCTGGGGTGGCTCAGACTAACACCCCGTATGGTTGGGATGATCGCAATTGTGTCACTGAGCAATCTTCGTATTGGGGTAACATGAGAGAGGCACCGACTGCTAGACCACCATCTAGTTACGTCGGATCATATGTTGGTCATCAAACTGAGACATTACAAGAACCTTTGGCTTCTTTCATGCATGCGGTAGACGACATGAGTGCACCGGTGGCTCCAGTAGCCGTACCGTGTCACTATTGTGGGTTGAGTGGTCATGATTTCAGGGAATGTCCTTATGTTCCCCCAGAGCCTGAGTATGAGCATACATTTTCCCAAAATGCTCATTATGACCATTACGCATCCGCGTACAACCCGAGAGGGATGGATTCGTGGGGAGACAATTCGTATTCAAATTCTTATACATCATTTCCACCCCAATATCCTCCTCCCGAATACCCAGAATTCTACCAACACCCCACTTCAAATCATTGGACTCATTCTCAGCCCATCAACACCCAACCCCAAAATTTCCCAAGATCTGACTTGGACCTCCTCGTTGACCGCATACATAATCTGACACTTCAAGTGAGTCAACTGACGCAACAATTAAGTGAGGAGAGTGACATTTCATGTCAGCATGAGGATTCTTCTTTTGATATCGAACCACCACCACATCCACAAATTCAAAGCACAACCTTTCAAAGTCAAACTCCTAGTCAGTCTGAGGGACTTGGGGTTTCAATTCACGATCACTTAGTGGAGGATTCGATTCAAACTGAGAATAACTTGGACCGGTTCTATTATGAGTCGGCACAGGATTGTGCCTTACCTTTTTGTCCCGTGGCCCTTGAGCCACATGATCTTCATTTTGATCCTCTTAAGGACCCACCTCTGGTGGAGCAAGAGCTCCCTAGTACCCTCAATTTCAAACAACCTGATGAGAGTTTGCCTCTCACTATTGTTCCTGATCATCTTGGAAATGATGGAACATCAAACAACTACATTGCTCATGAGGGTATTAGGAGTTCCGTGGAGGATACCTTGGGTATGAGACCCACTTCCTGTTCTCCTGGTGAGTTGGACATGCATAACGAGGTGCTTGACCTCGTTCCGACCCACCAGGCTGTTGGTTGGAGAGTTTGGATTGATGATCATAACTTCAGTTCCGCAACGGGAGATATTTTTCTTCCGTTGCCCCTTATTTCCCAAACTCTCGAGAGGTTCAAGCTCTTTCAGTTTGATCCTTTGAATGAGACGCCTTTGCGTCCAATTCACGAACCTCTCATTTCATCTGATGCTCTTTGTGAAGGGGGCCCACACATGAGTATTCTGGCCCCGCGTGGTGTCATGTTCCCTTTCCAGGTGCATTGACCCACTCTTGAGGTTCCCATTTGATGTCTTTTGACAAATGAAGATGGGAACTTATGTTTGTACATAGTTATATGAAAAAAAAAAAAGAAGAAAAAAAAAGAAAAAGAAAAAAAGAAGTACAATAAAAGACTCCTTCAGTGAGCATCGATTGTTGTGAGCCCCAACCCTTGTGTATTTGGGCCCAATCTCTTCACGTATTTATCTCCCTTCTTCAGCTTCTCACAGGTTTTGAGGGAATTTGGGTTTGTGTCCACCAACATGACCCTGAACGTCCCTTTGTACTTCATGTTGGTGAGATCTTTCCTTTTTCATGCATGTATCCATGTAGTATCTTGTTCACATTCATTGAGGACAATGCATGAAGTAGGTGTGGGGGGGTGTTTTACGTGTGTACATAGTCGAGTCTTTTCTTTTGATTTTTTGTTTTCTTTTGTGTGCATTGTTAGGGTCATGTTAGTGTGCCGCATTTAACATTGATATATCTGTTTGCCATGATCCTTGGGTGACTTGTCTTCTTTTGCTTGCCTAGTGCTTTAAAATTTTCACATTTCTTTCAAAATCTTCATGTGTTTGTGAAAGAAAATGTTTTTGTGGGTTTTGCGTGTGTTTAGCATGTGCAAAACCGTTGAGAGGCAAAGTAAAAAGAAAGCTCCCAAAATTGTCTTGAACTTGATGCATTAGGATTTCTAGTTTACTGGCTTTAGGTCTTATCGAGTCGTTAGGATGCACCCTGGTTTTCCCTCAGGGGGCGTGTAATCATAGGGTTTCAGTACTCAAACATTTAAAGAAGTCCACCCTGAACCTAGTGAGTCAAATAATTCGTGTTTGTGAGTATAAGGAAGTTTGTCGTAGTCAAGGGCACTTAATCTCTTTTTGTGAAACTTAAGTGTAGGGGTTTTGGTTCCCATGTAGATAAATGAATAAGTGGTGTTCTCTCTTCTCGCACGGCTCCTATCACTCGGGAAAATAGGTCTGAGGGGACTTTGTGCCTGGTGCTTTCGAGTCATCTGACTTGGGATGCACCGACCGAACTCCCGTTACACGGGTGGTAGGGATCGCCCTATGTGGAGATTTGGGGAAAGGTGTACGTGATAGTGTAAGTCCTCACAGGCAATGATGCACGAAACCTGACCCTGGGAGAATCAAACACCAACCAATAAAATGCTCCAATGAAAAAGAAAAAAAAGAAGAAAAAAAAAAAGAAAAAAAAAAAAAAAAAAAAAAAAAGAGTCAAATAAGAACCAAAATGGACTCTACACAGTGTATCACATTCAGAAGTTAAGGTTGCCCATGTCTTTCACTTAAGTCCTTAACTAACTCTCACGAATAACTCATTAGGCTAGGTGTGTGGACCGATTACATTTATAGAGTCGACCCGTAGTATTACCGCATCCCATGATCGACAAAAATAAGTCCAACGAGTCATGTATCTAGATTGATTAATGCATCTTGTTCGGATTTTGTGGGTGTATCCGCTGAAAACCCTCAGGAGACAACACTCCTCCTCCTTGGCGACAAGGAGGTTTAACGGCTTGTTGCACGTGCTAAGTGCAACCGTGATTCCTACGAAAGTGAGTTAGGATTTCTTGTTTGTCGTTTGCTTTTCTCTTTCTTTGTTTTGCTCGGGACTAGCAAAAGTTAGGTGTGGGGGTATTTGATTGACATCATTTCATGCTCATATTTGTATCTTATATCCATTATCTTTCACCTAAACAATGCTATGTCACGGGTTTTATGTTTAGTTTTCAGGAATAAATAGGTTTGAAGAGATGAAACATAAAAGGACCCAAAAGCTGGGAAAAAGGACTGGATTGTGAGATCTGGGGACCAAGATGCAAGGAAAAAGGACCTGAACGCAAGACAGAGGGATCTAATAGTAAAACAGAATACTTCACACCATCATGGGAAGTATTTTAGCAATTGGATTCGGGTCGGAGCTCCAACAAACGAGGTAGATGCATCAAAGACAACAAATACCAACATGGAAAGCCCAGAAGAAAGCCCAGGACGATCTGGAGTTTATAGACCGCTAATTAGCGGTCTTGGACCGCTAATTGGCGGTCCAAGTTGCTCCAAATTCTCTGAGCTTGTTATGGCCTGTGTATTAGAGCATTCTTAGTCCATTTATGGTATCTGTTTAGTCCCACATCGGGGGATTGTCCCGGATTAGCTTTTTCCATGCTTATAAATAGAACTCTTCACCTTCCATTGTAATTACCCATTGCTTGGTGGCATTCTCTCTACTAAGGAGTGAGCCTTGAAGCAAAAACTCAAGGTGGAGAAGAATGCTACCTTCAATGTGAGTCATTTTGTTAATAAAATAATTCTTCTAGTTTCTTTAAATCTTGTCTTTTAATTTGTGCTTGTTTGTTTAGTCTTTCCTTTCCTTTTATGTTTCTTTAATGCTTCTTGCCTTCTTAGTTAACTTTCATTTCAGTATTATGCTTTCTTTGCTTAGTCTAATCATTAGTGTAATGAGTAGTGAGTAGTTCCATCCCCATTTGGGGGGTGGAGACATATGTGATATAATAATGTAGTGTATTAAGTGTGTTATTTTTATCCCTTGAGCTTTATATGATTTCCATAACCATCTAATAGGTCTCCACTCTTATCTTTGATATGCTAATGCTCTTGAATGAAGCTTAGCTTATGCTTTGATTAGTGGACCTATTTTATGGGGAATGATAAAGTTAGGATATGGATAAAGTTAATGTTGGTAACACAATTTGTAGTGTATGTACTCTTGTTGCCTTTTCCTTAGCTAATGTCTTGTATGTTTTAATGATGTAGTCATCTTAATTCATGTAGAGGCATAGTAGGGTCTAGTCTTTATACTTGAGTTCATGTAGCTTCATTCCAATCATTGTCTTGTATGTTTTAATGATGTAGTCTTATCTTAATTCATGTAGAGGCAAGATTGGATGTAGTTTTATGATTTCATGCACTACATGTTGTGAGGAGCTTAATTGAACACACACACACACACTTCTTTATGTTCACATTATTTCTCTACCCCCTTTGGGGTTTAGTTTTATTGCTTATCTTCATTCCCTTTGCATTTCATTTCAGCTTTGTAGTTTAGATTAGTGTAATACATCTTTCCCCCTTCTTTTTACCCCTTGCCTTCGAATAAACCAAGTGTCGACACACCTCCCAGTGGACGACCCGTATTTGCCACCGCTTCAACGCGGCCGTGCACTTGCGGTTAAATATAAAACGAGATCGATCAATCCCCCGAGCCTCGCTTACGGTTCCACTAACCTATCTCCGTTCTGGGCTAAGATCAATGTCGTTTACAACCACTGAGCATCGTGAACAACCTCGCATCGCTCGTGTCTCCTCTCACAATTCGAGAGGGAGCTTCCTCGAAGCTTTACAACTCTTTGGTAATTCTTGAATATGGAGATGAAATCACAATCTAACACTCTATACTTGAACACACTTGGATATTGATATGACATTGGATATGCAAGTGGTGAAGTTTAGGTTTGAGTGTGAG
Organism: Triglochin maritima; assembly: GCA_963682175.1. Classification (NCBI taxonomy): domain Eukaryota; kingdom Viridiplantae; phylum Streptophyta; class Magnoliopsida; order Alismatales; family Juncaginaceae; genus Triglochin; species Triglochin maritima. The sequence continues at coordinate 16,334,445 of OY821775.1, forward strand.
GATTGAGAGCTTGAAGCTGAAGAGGATTTGACTTTGTGTATTGGATAGATAGGGAGTGTTCTTGTGTGTCAAAACCAACAAATGGGGTCCTATTTATAAGCCTTCAAGCTCTACTAGCCGTTTAGGAGTTGGTGGGGAAAATTGACCAATGAGAAGCAAGATGTAACTTAAACTCGGGCAGATTTCTATGCAGATTCGGTCGACCATTAACAGAACGGTAGTCTGAAGGATTGGTCTAAATTAAGCATACGGTTGACCGAATAGGGTTCAGATCACCATTCACCAACTTCCAGTAGCTATTTTCATTTTAGCCCTAATTAAGTTCGGTTAACCGAATTCCATTCGGTTCACCGTTCCAAGGTGGACAGTAGGATTGGTTGGACTCTGATCTACTCAAGTTTGGTTTACCTTGTACACTTCAGTAGACCGAAGTTAGCGAGAGTTTTGCGCTGACAGTTAAGCTCAAATAGTCGTTGGGTACAACGGTCAAGTGTCACGTGTAAATAGTCGTTGGGCACCTAAAGCCAAGAAGGACTCGGTTAACCGATAAGTATTCGATCGTCCGAATTAGGACAAGTCAATTGGGCTCAATTCAAATGCGACCGTTGGAGCAAAGTCCAAAACCGGTCCAGGGCTATTCGGTCGACTGAAGGTGGTTCGGTCTTCCGTCGGGGCAATTCCAGATAACACCTAAGGTTTACCGATGGGAAGTATTCGGGTAACCGATAGGTGTTCGATGGAACGAAGAAGAAAGGTTTCGATTGACTGGGAGAGGTTCGGTTCACCAAATCTTGACGGGACAGAATCCTAGTGCTCAAGTTTACATAAAACCTTATGGACTCAATGAATATAAAATTACATGTCTTGGTCCAAAGTTTTGATTACAAGTCTCGAGTCTTGATGTCTTTGTCCCAATGATTCTTCCTTGATTGTCTTGATCAACCTACTAAGATGATTACAAGTATACAAGTATGTATGCAATGCATGTAATCGTGTTTGCTCACTTTGATTGATTTGGTTGATTGATTAAGATTAGTTTGATTAATCATCAAAATTATTATAAATTAAGGCAAAAAACCCAACACGAGAAAGGGTCGTAGAAAGAGAATTAGTTTGGGTTACATTTGACTAATGTTCTTTTTTATAATATTACAAAAAATTGAAGTTAATTTGGGATTTTTCATCGCAAAGCAAAGCACAAAGGTCTTTTTATATGAAAATTTGACTTTCTATGCCTCAAGTGACCCAATCTTTGGAAAAAAGCTCACACTTTGACATTATTTGAAATATATGTTTATCTTTCCACTTCTTCCCAAAATACATTTGTCTATCTCGTGGGACCACTAACATCTTTTGAAACTCTCTCTGTCTCTTTATGTCTCGATATTTTAAATTGTTTCAAAAATCGATAGGGTTCGATGGTACTCGTCGATACGTGATAGATAGTGTGGTCGATGTGTATGCTCGATAGTTATATTTTGCTATGGTTCGATTGAACTCGATATGTGTTATACAGAAACTCGACATGGGCTTGATTGCGCTCGATGACCAACATGATAAATGTTCATATGTCGAAGTGAAACAACTCATAATGAGATGGGTCATTATTATGCGAAGAGACGCAACCATTCGATATTCCTTCCTTTTGAGAGGACGCAATCTTTCATTATTGCACGAAGAGACGCAACCCTTTATTACAGAGTTTATAAAATCAGAGGTTAGGGTGTCTTCAATTTAGTTGTGTATTTGATCCCCTCCCAAGTCTCAACTAAGTGTATTCGATTCGTCTCCTCCACCCAAAAAAGGTCTTCCAACACAATACCTCAGACGACTACTCCGACGAAGCTGAGCACATCGTCGGTGAACCAATATGGGGAGGTTGTCCCCCCATACTGGGAACTTTACCTCTGCCCTATCACACCGGTAGGGGTGGACTGAAGGCAATGAAGTTGTGGTCTAACACTCCAAACAAGACTATGGGTACTTAATTTTCTTTTTTGTGTGGAGGTTGTAGCCTACCCAAGAAAAAAAAATCCCTCTAACCAAGACTATGGTTCCGTTCATAGTCATTTCCTATTGATAGTATTGGTATCTTTCTATGAAAAAAAAGATGACAAAATAAACATGTTCTACCATATTCCACGAGAGCAAAGAAGAAATAAAACAGTTGCGATGATGTTTAACATGTCCATCCACCAATCACATATTAACATCTCAACAACTTTTGTTCCTATATTTTTTAAGGATAAGGATCTATTTGCTTAACAAAAATAAAAAGAAAAAATTAAGTTGGATCTCAAAAAAACATGATTTCCAAATAACATAACATTAATTGGAAAATGCAATTTTCAATTCTAGAATAATGGTCGTCTAACACTTTTTTAAATTTTTTGCGTAAGTATTTATCGGAAACACCAAAATTGATGTAGTGACTATGCTTATGGGTTTATTGCATGGTACCTATCATTTATTTTGAAAATTGTTCTCATGCATATCTGTTACTGAGGCCCACCCTCGTTGATGGAAACTGTCACATGACCTAATAGATGTGGGCCCCACATATATGGATGGAAAAGAGTAATTCTGCATCTTTCAAATGGGCATCACGTCAACTTTGATCTTATGGATAAGTACTCAAGCAAAAAAAACTCATTTGATTTCCCTCACCGTCTCTCTTTCAAATTCTTGAGATCGAACGACCAAACCCTAGCCGGTCAACCGAATTTCTTATGATTGAATGTCTTAGGCTTACCGGAAGGTGAAACTCGGAGGATTGATACTAGAGATGAGTCTCAACACATTCAAGCTCTCATCACATACTCATATCCTAAACTTCATCACTTGTGTATCCGTTTCAAATCATATCCAAGTGCTCAAAATGACTACTTGGTATTAGATGAAGATGAAAAATTGTTTGATGATTGCTCCACAATCGTCTGATTCGGAGAAGACATTATCAATTCATAATTGGATTTTTTTTATATTAGGTACTCATCTAAAAGATCAACATTGATGTGATGTCTATCCGGAAAATACAAAATTGGTGTCCTATACATCTGTTAGTGTGAGACGTACATCCATTAGGGTCACTGCTAGAAACACAACTAGTTATTTTAGAATAATCATCTTTCAATATCAATTTTTATTTTGTATGTTTGAAGTGACATTCTTGCTAGTTATATTATATTTTTACCAACAACACAAAAAATACAAAAGTTGGCAATAATTAGTTATCTATTTAAGACAACAAAGTCTAAAAACTTCTAGTTACTCAAACATGAGCTAAATGCTCTTTCAAAAACATGACCTAAATGATTTTCAATAATTCAAGAACACGTTCGATCCACTCACCCGTAGTGGATGACTATACCTTTTTACCTTACACAACACATCAAACAGATATCCAATGTGATCAAGGGAAGCAATTAGGATTAATTCAGCTGAGATATCTTTTGTATTGAAATAGTTAAGATAATATCGAATCCAAGAGCATTTAAAATTCTAAAACAGAGTTAAGTACACATACCAAAACGGCAAAAAAAACCCATCAAGGTTTGAAAAAAGAGAGTACATATTATATTATATTTTGACTGAGACCACACAAAATACGGCAAATGTTGGTTCCCTATTTAAGGCAGGCATCCCAACCTCTTTCTAGTCACGAGTCCATAACTCCATTGGTTTCCTTCCTTCCTTCCTCGTCTCGACTCCAAACCCAAACCCAAACCCACCAACATGAACGCCCTCGCCGCCACCAACCGGAACTTCCGCCGCGCCTCGAAGATCCTCGGCCTCGACTCCAAGCTCGAGAAGAGCCTCCTCATCCCCTTCCGCGAGATCAAAGTCCGTCCGGATCTTTTTCTTTTTTGTTAATTTGTTTTTTGTTAATTTTTCTTGATGTCGGGGTTTTTTGTATTTTGATTCAGGTGGAATGCACGATCCCCAAGGACGATGGGACGTTGGTTTCTTACGTTGGGTTTAGGGTTCAGCATGATAACGCTCGTGGCCCCATGAAAGGGGGGATCCGATACCATCCCGAGGTCACCTTTCTCTTCTCTTTCGAGATTGTCTTTTTTTTTTTTTTTGGTGGATTTGTGTTCTCCATTTTAGCGTTTGCATGATTTATTTTGTACGAAGTGGGGAAAAAAATATGGAATTCGATTTCCTAAGAAGTTGCGGTGTCTTGACTTTTCATCTTCTCGTGGTGGTAATTGTAGAAGTCACTTTTATTACGTAATTTTAAGTTCAAAAAGTATTTCTGGAACTTGACTTCTAGGTAAAATAAAAGAAACCGGACTTCCTCTGGTTTTTAGAGGAAATGGGTGAACTCGTTTTTAATATAATTTTTTGAATTCTGAGAATTTGTGGAACTTCAGTTCCAAAGTTGTAAGATTTATTTTTTGTGAGCCAATTGCAGAGAAGTCATCTTAGAAGCTGAATTCCTCTCACTTAATTGGTCTTGTAAACCATTCACACCCGTGGTTAGGGAACTCCTTTTAAATATACGTTTATTGTGTCGTGGAATAACAATTCTAGGATAAAAATAAAGTTATTTTGCGAGTCAATCACCTTGAAGCTATTTTAGAAGTATGTTTCCCCACTTGACTTCCTTGGATATTCAGTGTTTTCTGTTTGATGGTGTTCTTGAATCTTGATCAAGAGAATATTCTACTTTTGTATTTTGAAATTTGGGTCATCATTCATTGTGCAGACCATGTGTTTGCGTTTGTGAGGGTTTTGTCGTGGTATATGCTAGGGATTGACGTTTGATGCTTCGTCACCTAATGAATTCTTTATGTCCAGCAAGATTGGCTTTTTTGCTCTAATCAGTATTTCAATTTTTTAATAGCCACTTCCTGCTGCAACTTGCTTACAATAGAAACTTAACATTTGGGTATGCCTTGCCTACTGGCCACAACACAAGTTGGTATTTTGTGGGCCAACTTGTTGGTTTCTTGAATAGACAGAGAATGATATACTATATAAGCTGTCGTATGATCAAAATGATACATCTAGCATAGGGCTGTCTGTAAGGAATCTTTGTAATTTAATTGATAAAAGGATCACTAGCTTGTAGCTTTGTCTTATGTTGCATATAGTAACCTGGTTATGGTAAAAGATAATCAAAGTATAAGCAAATCGCAAATGGGAACTGCCGCTCTAAATGGATGGAAACTAATTCAATCAATTCATCAACCAAGTCAATAAGTGTTTTTTGCATTTGGTTTAGTTTTGCATTCAGTGACTAAATGAGCCTAACACGAGCATTCTTGCAACTAGCAGCTGACAACTTAATCTTCCTTAAACCTTAATTGTAGCAGATTAGTTATATTTTGTGATGTGCAGTCGTAGTTCGATTTGTTTTTTTTATCTCTTGTATGTATGTTTCATCACTGGCCAATCTTGTTTAATGTTTAGGCGTATAACATTTCCGAAAACTTGATTGTTATTTGGGCTTCAAGTCATGTGTAAATTTTTGTCAGTACATGTACCAAGTATTTCCCCCCAACATAAAGATGTTTACGTGCAGCAATCTGCACTTAGAATTTATATGTAATAGCTCACTAACTCCATAAAGATTACTTTAGTATTCCATAAACAAACCTTCTTCTTAGAAAAAATAAAGTTATATTTGTAATTAAAAAAAAAGATGCGGTGTGACTGTATGATTGATCCTGGTGATTAAATGCTTGTCTTAAGGTCGATCCTGATGAGGTAAATGCTCTGGCTCAACTCATGACATGGAAGACTGCCGTGGCAGATATACCATATGGTGGAGCTAAGGGTGGAATTGGGTGCTCTCCCAGAGATTTAAGCAAGAGTGAGTTGGAACGGCTTACTCGTGTTTTCACTCAAAAGATCCATGACCTCATTGGAATACATACCGATGTTCCTGCCCCTGATATGGGAACTAATGCACAGGTACAATCAATTTGTCTTCTCAATATTGATACGTTGGATATCCATGGTTTAGAGCTTGGGCATTTATAACTTGTTTATTGTTGTTGAATAGACAATGGCTTGGATTTTAGACGAGTACTCCAAATTCCACGGCCATTCCCCTGCTGTCGTGACTGGAAAGCCAATTGTAAGAATTGTAACCAATACTCCTTCAAGTCACATTAACGTGTATAATCATGTAGCTCTTGCATTTATTTTTAATCGATATACAGGATCTTGGTGGATCATTGGGTCGAGATGCCGCCACCGGGAGAGGTGTTGTTTTCGCAACTGAGGCTTTGTTAGCTGAATTCGGAAAATCCATTTCTGGTTTGACTTTTGTTATCCAGGTAAAAGATAAGGTCCAGAATTTTATTTTTCTTTTGAAAAACTTTGTTTGTCATAACTCTGAATAGAGTTTGGATTTTTTCAGGGTTTCGGAAATGTTGGTTCTTGGGCAGCACAACTCATTCACGAAAGAGGTGGCAAGGTGATTGCAGTGAGTGACATTAGTGGAGCAATCAGAAATACAAATGGAATTGATATTCCATTGCTTGCGAAGCACAAAGCTAAAGGAGGACAATTGAAGGATTTCGATGGAGGAAGCATCATGGACGCAGAAGAACTACTCGTCCACGAGTGTGATGTCCTAATTCCTTGTGCTTTGGGTGGAGTCCTTAACAGGTCCTCCATGTCTTCCTGCGCTTAGTTCTTTATCCTTTTCCTTTGTGATTCCTAATTGCTGATCTAATTTCTTGCTATACAGTACAACTTTCAATTTTTGATTCTAACACAAAGCATATTCCTAATTCTATGTGTAACCTTGTTTTGATAGTTTACCCGATCTTTGATGAACTATGCCTCACAATTTATTCAACAAGTACCATATTTATAACAGAATTTTCTAAAAGTTTGGCGTTCTTGTTTGCTGAATGGCTAGTACTGTTTAATTATTCTTTAGGTAAGTTAGTAATTTTTTTCTCTAATTGTGCACACAGAAAGTGTTGATGATGCTCGTAGTTAGTGCAGACGTGCAAAATATTATGCTTTCTATTACAACAGCATCATATTTAGCTGTGAGATCGGAATTTTAAAATATATTTTCTTCTCGGTTTTCTGAAATTTTGTGGGTTTTAAAGGGAAAATGCTGCCAATGTGAAAGCAAAATACATAGTAGAAGCTGCCAATCACCCTACTGATCCTGAAGCTGATGAGGTATGTTGATCACAACTTGAAGTAGGAAACTAAAATTTGAGTTTCTTGAAGTCTCATCCTAGACTTTGCTCATTCAGATTTTATCGAAGAAAGGAGTTATCATACTGCCTGATATCTATGCAAATGCTGGAGGTGTCACAGTCAGCTACTTTGAGTGGGTTCAGGTAAGTGAGTGATGCTCATGATTTACATGAAAATGCATCAGAAAATTAACATGAGATGTTGATAATATGCTTGGCTTTCGTTCAGAACATACAAGGTTTCATGTGGGAGGAGGAAAAGGTGAACGAAGAGCTCCAGAGGTACATGAAGAAGGCGTTCAAAAACATCAAGGAAATGTGCAAGACTAACGACTGCGACCTTCGTATGGGTGCTTTCACGCTGGGGGTCAATCGCGTAGCTCGCGCCACCATCTTGAGGGGCTGGGAAGCATAGTATTATCATCCAAGGGGTCTTCATTTCTTTCGTGTGCATAAGGGGCCTTACTCATTTGGTTAATGGTTCTTAAAACCATTCGTTCCCCAATCAACATTTATGACATTGTTTGCCCACTAGTGTCCAACTCATTTGTACTGGTGTGTAGGTTACATTCAAATAATTGGAGAAGAGGTTGTATCTTCTCCTTTTAATTTGATTTCCCAATGGGAAGTCTCATGTTCTTCATAGAAACTAATCTGAACATGTTCAAGTTAAATATTTCGTAATAGAAACCATATTCTAAACCATGTCTATGCAATGTCCGGTGGTCAGTTTTTCTCTGACTTGTGCTTGATTGCATGTGGAAGCACCAACACTCCTACAGCTGAAGATGCCTTGCGATTGCATATTTTTGGATTTATTGTGTAAATTGGGGGCCAGGGTGATTTCACTGGGTTTTCCGAACTGAATTGTTAAACATCGTTCCAAAATTACTTAAATCGTCCCTTGAAATTACCATTTTGCTCTTCTCTCATTTCTACTGCTATAACGCGACATTTTACCATCCTATCACACATCTCTATTCATCTTCCTCTTATAATCATAAAAAATAATGTTTTAGAGGTCAGTAATGAGTCAACGGACGCCCCACTGTACTCGAATCTGGTAAATATCTAACATCTTTTTAATAAAAAAATAATAATAAATTACGGGCGTCCGACGGCCCCGTCCCCGCCCATAGGGGAGGCGTTTTACCCAGACACCCCGCCCATAGGAGGCGTTCCCACACACCTCCTACGTGGGGCGGTTCCGTCGGACGCCTGTAATTTTTTATTATTTTTTATCATTATTTTAAAAAGATAATTGATTATAAATTTAGATAATTGTTAAATTAATTAATTAATAAGTTAATAATTACTATATTCGGATGACCGATACCCCTTCGGTACACCGAAAATTCGAAAATTTCCAGATCCAACAATTTCAAGATGTTTGTATTTCCAAAAATTCGGATGAGCGAGACCCCCGAACGACCTGTCGAGGTGGTATTTGTAAGTCAGGATGTTTTACCGCCGAGGGATTTTGGATCTTAAAAAATGTTGGATCTGGAAAATTTTTGAATCTTAATCACTTGCAAAAAACTCATTGTAATCCGACCGGTTACCACCGAAAACTTGCAAAGAAACGTCAAATAATTTGAGATATCACACCGTATAATTTTAATTTGACAAAAAAATTAAAAAAATGGACGTCTGGCTAAGACGCCTGTACCATGGTGGAGGCGTCTTAGCCAGACGCCTCCACGATGGTACAAACGCCTTAGCCAGACGCTCGAGTCGGAAAAAAAATCCGTCTCCGTTACTTCGCCTGATCTATGTGTTTCGCCAAACATTTTCGTGATGTTGGTATTAGGAATGTTAGTAAAACTGAGTCAAAAATCGTGTTTAAAGACACGGGACGATATGGGTATTAAATATATTGTTAATGGCAAAAAGATCATTTCAATAGGCAATTTAAGTAGTTTTGGGGCGACATTTAGTAGTTTCCTTTCCGAAACGTGGTGAGTGATTGCAAAAAGTGATTTCCCAAGGTTAAGTTCAGGCTCTGACATGTTACCAAAGAGTAAAAAAATAATGAGATGAAAAATTATACTTCCTTCGGTCTCATTTTGTTCTTCTCACTTTTCATCTAGGGTGTTCCAATTTAATCTTCCCATTTGAAGAAGAAAAAACTAAAATGTTCACCCAAAACCTTAAGACCTACTATCTTATCTTTTTGCACAATTTTGGCACCAATTTTCGGTACCAACTTTGCATAAGTTCTTAAATTTTCCAACTAAATACTTAAATTTACCTTCCAAGATTTTGGAGTTTTCCTTCCGAAATGTATCCATAATGTGTCAAAAATCAGCCCAGAGTCAATCCAAAATCTGGACTAACTCTGGATTGATTTTGGACTGCCTTTGGACCGACTACTAAATATGGATTGACTCTGGACTCAATCTGGACTGACTTTGTACTGAATCTGGCCTGACTCTAGACTAATTCTTGATTGACTCTTGACTAATTATGGACACACTATGGACTGACTCTGAACTGGATTATGGATTGACTCTGGACACACTATGGACCGACTCCGGACAAGATTCTATACACTATTATTGACTAACTTTGGACACGATTATGTACTGACTCTGGACTAATTCTGGACTAAGTCTGGACTGACTCTGGACACGATTCTGATTACTAACAAATTATGATTAAGTAACAATATGGGTGTATTTGTAGATCTTGAAAATATATAAAAATTAATGGTTGTTTGATGAATTTATAAGTTTTATTTCAAAAGATAAATAGATTACAACCTTCTTCTTTCGTGGTACTTGTTCCCGTGCACAATTTTTTTTTTCCTTTCACATGTCCCGTGCACAAAATACTTTACTTTGGTTCCACGCCAAAAAGAACTGGGAAGAATAAAATGGGACGAAGAGAGTATTAGCCAACCTATAGCTCTGCGTCCCAAATTTCCAACGTTACAGTAGAATTAAGCAACAATATTCACATCAACAACCAACAAAGCTCAAGTTGAGTTAGCAGTGTCAACTTGAGGCGGAAGCTGAAGCAAACCGAGAGGAGAGGAAAAGAGAATATCAGAAGCTCCATAGGCACCCACCTTATGATGGCTGTGTCATTCGAGAATGAGTGCGGCTTCTTCGACTGCCTGCCCGCCCTGTGCTTAATCGTTTATTGTTTTATTTTGCTTCTGGAACTTTATTTTGTAACCTAAGAGGTGCTCACCTCATGATGTAACTGCTTCAGACTTTATTCCAGCTGTGGTACACGACTGGGAAGACTTTCGTAATGTTAATATTATCTACCAATTATCAAAATAAAAAAAAACTTTAAGGTGCAACAAAGGAAGGCATTGGCAAATGGCAATGATTATATAGCCAATGTTTCCCTCTCATTCTTTCTCCTATTTCCAAACTCATTTATGAACTAACAAAAATACTTTGGTTATCATGAGCTGTGGTATTGAAATCTAATGGCCGTTCATCATTCAAAATCCAAAGTGGAGTAACTCAAGACTTAACGGCTTTGGGAGTGATTTGTCCAAGTAGAGTCTTGCAAATGATCCTATTGTAGAGTGAAGAATAACAATACAAACTTGATTCAAATATAAATACCCAGAAGACATTCAAGTATGATTCAACAAACTTGTGCTGCTAGTGAAATTAAATAGCAAAAAAGAAGGGCACAGTCTTGATTACTGTTCATATACTACCTTCACGCATGAGTTAATAAGCAGAAACTACAAATTACATTATTATGAAAAACACTAGTAAATTCACCAAAAACAGAGGCAAACACAGGAAAGGGTGCTATCCACAGAAAGCTACTCTTTGCTTGATTTACCAGCATCGTCGTCCTTCCATGTCGCTTGCCACTGTTTGTCGTAGAATGTAGTTTCCTCGAAAAGCTTCTTCAAGGTCTCGATGTCTTCGTTCTTTCTCACCAGAAGCACCCCTGCAACAGCAACAAACAACAGTGTTTTGCAGAAGAAGTTCCCCATCTGATCGACGAGGCCCATGCCTGTCAAGCTATCGACAAAGTAGGCCATGAAGAACCCGACCATAGCAGCACGGCCTGCACGGAAATAAATTGGAGTTGGCAGCTCAGCAAAGATATCAAGACACAAAAGAACATAAAAATGAAGAACGTGTAATAGCCTACCATTGAGCTTTTCAGCTTCGGGGAGATGAAACCTTTTGATCCATGACCACCATGGAATAACGGATGTGTCAAAGACAACAGGATCGTCGTTGCTGGATGTTTCGGGATTGTCTTGCAGCCATTTTCTTCTTCTAGCCTCTGAAAACAGAAATATTGTCATCGCATTTTGTTTGCAAACTGCAACCCTCGACACCAACATACACTTCCAAATGAAACAGGATCAAGTCTAAGTACTCATTACATGATATTTACAGTTACATAAGTTTCTCAAAAGAGCTTCAAATTAAATTCTACAGACCACTAAACAAGTCCATGAAATAACAAAAAATGACAATAAAAACATCGCAAGCATATAGTAAGTATTTGGATAAAATAATGCAGGTTCATCTGATTTCTGAGGAATGTGATTACCATTTATCTAGATATCTTGCATGCAACAATTGCAACTAACTCACAACCAAAAACAACATTTTATTCCAGAAACATTGTAAATGATCATCAAAATTGGAAATTGAGGTTAAAATCACAGTCCACTAACTAATGACAAAAAAGAGTGGTCCAAAATCGAACCAACAGAAACCATACCAGCGTCGATGACGGCGTCCCAATCGGTACCGGTCCCGTTGCGGAACTTGTCCAAATCCCAAGTGCCCTTCACCCACCTGGGATCCTTGAAGTTGGCGGCCCCATTCGACTCCAAAGGCGTCTCTTCTTCCTTCTTCACCTCCACAGCGGCGCCCGCCCCGATGTCGCCCGCCCGGGCGAGGAGGAGGAGGGAAGGGGTGCGGTTCTTTGGAAGGAAGAGGGGTTTGGGGGAGAAGAGGAGGGTGGTGGTGATGGTGGCGGAGGCAGACATGGTGAGGAGGAGCATAGTGGAGTGGGAGTTTGGATTGGAGTAGTAGTGAAGACGAGGTTCAGCTATTAGAATTGAGAACTAAGAAGACGAGAACAGGAGAGAGAAGGAGATCTCTTCTTAGGATGATGAGATAGAACAGATTTTTTTTCTTCTTCTTTTCTTTTCTTTTCTTTTCTTTGGATTTCAACTTTCAAAGCTGGTAAGCACTAATATCCTTAAGTTTTATGCCTAGAGTTTAAGGTGCGTGATGCAGATTGGATGCGATGATGTACGCATGTACCACATCTTGTATACGTAGGATAAAGATGCATATGTAATTTGAAATCTAACAATAAAATAATATATATATTAATTATAAATTATATATGTAATTAAAATTTTAAGTAAAACTTTAGATGATTTTTTTTAATATCAATAAATCAATATTAAACAAAATAAAATTAAAACAATGTTGTTTTGAAACGTACGACTACATATACGAGCCCCACATTCTTTTTGTGATACCGCATCGCACATGCATCCGCTCCGCATCCACATATGCGATCACATCTTTCCGCATTACGAGTAGAGTAATGTTTCAGGGAAACGATTAAAAAGGAAAAAAGATCAATTTTTAGGACTAAAGGAAAAGGTCAATTTTACCTGAGATTGGGTTCGTCCAGTAAATCATCCGAGTTCTAAAATAATTTTGAGCCCATTTGTTAAATATAAGTTAAGTATGAATTCGGATCATTTAGCCACAACTAGACTAATTTGCTAAGTTCGGTTAGCTCAAGTTTTGTGTCTAGAGTAATTGAAAAAATTAACTTCGGAATTTAAAATTAACTTTTTCGGGTGCATTTGGGACACACCATCCGGAAAGCTGATTAAGTTTTTTTTTTCTATTCTTCTGTGAAAAAAGCAACTTTGGAATTTAAATTAACTTGTTTGGTCCATTTGAGACTCACCATCTGGAAAGCTAATTAAGGAAGAATAGGAAAATATTTTAAATTTCGCCAAAATCCTCAACCGAATAGGTTTTGTTTCTCAACGTATGTGTAAATCTCAAAAGCACGATTTTTTTTGTAATCTCAAGTCCCTCTACATCTTCATTTAGAGGTGCGCAAGTTTGACTATCATAAATACAAAAAGTACCACGCGACCTAAAAATGGCCCCGAAATGTGACAATTATAACATAAATTACAAAAAAGAAATTCACGATGACAGTAATATAGGTAAAAAGTATTGATACAAAGCTAATTAAGGAACTTGGGAGCGGCTAGCAAGTAAAAAAACCATCTCAAATCACATAACACTTGTTAATAAACAACCGGAACCTCAAAGGTTTTTTGAAAATTGAAAGCTGTATGTGAAAGTTGCACAAATGATTAGGGGTTCCAATTTACAAGAAGAGTTCCAACCACTAATAATTGCTGAACTGCTTTACTATTTGCATAGGACTGTGCTTGAACCTTGAATGCGATTGATGGTCCAAGTAGAAGAGTTTAGGTGATAAAAGTTCCATAGTTAATAGTGATGTAACCAAGAGCCTAATAATAGAGCACATTAATCTCTGGATGTAGATTTAGACATATTTTACTGAATGCTTAAAACTAATTGCAGTTTCACTATACTTTAGTTGTTTTTATACCCACAAGGTAGAGCCAACAAACGTTCACCTAAACGAACAGATGGGCATCAGATGCACAGAGAAGAGAAACTGGAGAGATGAATGTCTGTAGGACAGACGGGTGTGATGAGGTAAGCTCCTGCAAAAAAAGCTCACATACGTTTCTTGATAGAATCCAACATTAACACGTTTGTACTCTACTCCAATGAACAGATGCAGTCCCAGACAGCTGCCAGCTACGTCATTAATAAGCAAATGAGGATCACATTTGTAGTTTTATTTACCTTGCAAGAAGGTGGAAACCAAACTTTACAGGCTTCAAGCATTCAATAAGCAATCTGCATAATACCATCGGTCCATCACCAATGCTTCATGAAAGAGGGGAGGTTTTGGTGCTACTTCATTGTTGGATGCATAATACTATAGCAATAGAAGCTTAATTCACAGGCTTTCAGTAATCCAACTCGTACTTCTTGTGGAATAACCAGGTTACGAATTTGACTACCAGGTATATATAGCCACAGTATTAAGAATAGGAAACATCTGTGGCGTAGTATGTAAAAAAGATTGCTCCGATCAACAATCTAATAGAGAGACAAACGGTATTATGTCTCTGAACTTTCACATCAGTAAAAACTCAGAAAACATCAAGCATTTTGTTCAACGGAAACAACTAGCACATCATGGTACATGATGAGATCTGCAAGAAATTAATCCCTAAAAGACAAATCTAATAATAATTATAATTATTATTCATCCTCCACAAGACCAACTGAAGCTTTCTGCCAAACATGCCACCACTGTTGGCGAAAGTTCAAAGAACAACATATCGACTTTCAAGCCAAAATGCTTCCACAATTATTTTTACTGAATTGGGACCTTGACTATGTTGTAGGATTTTTTCCCGATTTTACATTCAATGCTACTGAATTTGTACATAAAAAGGTACTTACCTAAGCAACCCATGTTCGATGACTTGCATGATCTTTCAATGGTCTGCTTTAGCATGCTGCTAACGTTGCCTAAAGCCCACACCAATGATATATGCGGCCGAGGATTCTGCCAAATAGTAATCACGAAAGATGCAAAGTAACCAAAGTAAGGCCAAAACAAAAAAGCTAAACTGACACATTATTTCAGCAGCAAATAATTGAAGGAAGCATTAACTTTTATTCCAGAAGAACAAACATGCATGTTTGCTATCATTTTTACACAAAAAAGTTCTGCTGTAAGTCTGTAACAAAATAGTAAATAATACATCAAGAAGTTCAGCAAGTCCTAACCTCATAAAACTCAGGTAGACCATGTAATCTGTATACATTATTAACAATTTGAATCTGCTTTCCAATCTGCAAAACAAGAAAGTCAAATTTAGTCGCAATCGAAAACAGGTGGAAATAGTAAATTACAAACAACCAACTGGGCAAGACTATAAAAGTATAAGAGCAGAGACTTAATTTCACCCTTCAAGATGTTAACTATTTAATATAAATCATCAACAATATCCAAATTAAATTAAAACTTTCAAACAGTCCTAAAAAATAAAAAATAAATGCTCAGTTACATCCTATCAAAATTATTTGCCATTGTTGGTACTTGGTAGTGTTCCATCATTTTTTAACTACCCAGTGACAACTTAAACCCCAAAAAAGTAACAATTTGATTGGCAGAACAATGTGACACACACTACTCCATATAGTGTATACCTCAGACAATCCGGCCCCTGTAACTTCTAGTGAAATAAAAGTTCGCGTGCCCTCATCATTGATGAACACCTCCCACTTGTTGAACTCTATCCAGTACCTATCCACAAAATTTGAGGATGAAATTGACAATAAGAATATATGTAATCACATATTTTCGTCACTCCTTAGAGTTCTGAATGAAAACGTGAATCAGAACCAAGTTACCAACAGATAAGCATAACAAGAATCAAAAGGAGCTGTAATAGAACAAAACCTGACCGTCTTTGAATTTGGAGCTTTTGCCGCAGCATTTGAACAATTGAATCTATTTGATGCACGCGAATGGGAACAGTTCTTCCGAAGCTGACATGGAACTCCCTTCCTAGAACATATTCTTCAAGCTTTTGATCGTTGCTGCATAAGTTACTAAGAGGAATGTCAGCTTCAACAACATGAAGCCCAGGAAAAGCAGAAACCATTTTCTTTAAGAAAGGCGCCAGCAGTTTCCTTGCAGGAGGTGGTATGATTACTGCATACATTGACATGATTAGTTAGAACCAGCATTAGCAAGAATGGTGGATCGTTTTTGAAAATTTAACCCTAGTAGTTTGTAATCGTCAAAGAAAAGTAAAGTTGAGTACCTGGAGAGAAAACATGGAGAGCGTAGTTGCCTTCAACATGAGGAAAGCTCCTAACCCGATTAACCTCCGAAGGCGAAACCTCTGGAGAACACACAGATGGAAACAACTTTTCACCAAAAAACACAAACTCCAACAATATTAGGGGAAAAGGAAAAAAGGTTTTTTTTACCGGTGGAATGGGGAGGGTCGAGAAGAGAGAGGGGCGGCGGAGGAAGACGTTCGTGTTGGGTTGGTCGTTCCTCCGGCGGCGGCGATGGGTCGTCGGAATCGGAGCCGTAGGAGGCGAGGAGGGCGTCCATCGGACAGGACGGACGGAACAGGCAACCTTTGTTTTGCTCCAAACCCCCCCTACTTCTCCAATTCTTCGTTTTCTCTGTCTAGGGAAATTTGTGTTGGGTTAATTGAAGTTTTCCCCTTGCATTACCGGTTTGATTGCACTTTACTCCTAAACTTTCAAAGATCTCATTTAACTCCATGACGAATAGATAGCTTTGCAAAGGAAGAGAGACGTCAAGGATTTAAGAAATGTTCACAACAAGGAAGAGCTAAAACATTCGACCCTTGGAGACACTTGTCAACTCAAGGGCTTACGAAAAAACAATTAAGGTTTGTGAATAGACCAATGATCGACCAAAAAGTAAAACGATCAGCCCTAAGAGAGAATGGTCAAACCTCAAGTCCCAAAGGGTAACAACAAAGAACTAGGGGCTTTGATGAAGACAACGGTTGAACGGAAGGCAAAATAGTCGACTCCAAGATAAGGTATTCAGACGACTATAAAAAAAACTCAGTCATTTAACGACCAATGTCTTTATTTGCACATTTTATCCAAATTTAAAAAGTGAACAACCGGCAAATGTTCAATCCTTGAAGGAACAGTCAACCCTCAAATAATAAAGATGAAAGGTGACTACTGGTACCAATAACGGTCAACCCAAAGGAGGGATATTCAACACAACTTCAAACCATAAAGAAGTTAAAAGCCATGAAGTGAGAAACAACTGACACTCTCAAGGTTCCAATAAAAAGTTTATGCCAAAGGCTTCCGAAAACCACTGACACTCTAAAGGATCAATTGACCAAGTTTGAATAAGTGATGTATAATTGAAGATTGAATCAAGTTGAATCTAACTAAGATTTTGTGAGTTATAATCATCAAACTTAAGTTACTTAAGGTCAAAAAACCCAACATTTAATTAATAACTTGTTCTTTTAGGTACCACACAAGATTATTTTTAAAACTACTTACAATAAACAAATTAAGTAACAAAACCCTTATCTTAATAAATCGACTCACCTTTTGTCATCACGCCATTTTAAAAGTCTATCATGTTTGAACCATTGATTTTATTCACTATACTACATTTAAATTAACCACTCTGGGGGGACAGGAACAATCCATATGCACGTACTATTTGCACACTCGAGTATCATGAGTCTTGTTTTACAAAATTCAAACAATTAGAACTTTAGTTTTGCAAAAATGGTAGTTGTTCTCCAAACTAAAATCATTTTTGGACTTCCTCTCTTAAACTCCTCCACTAGCTAAAACTTGTTTTTGATCTGCTCTACTTACCCAACCTCCTGAATATCAAGGACAGGACCATGTTGTCATCTTATGGACATGAGATATGTCCAGATTTCATCCTTATTTATTGTATTGCAAATAGAATAATTTTATTCATTGACTATGAATGATGGTTTTAGATATATCTGCGATAAAAATCTTGAAGTTGTTCCATAAGAGGCGTTGGCACATCATCGTGAGAAAGTGAATCTTTATTTTGACAACCCCAAATTTCCTATGTGCATGCCTCGGATATATTTGGCATTGCCAAATGTTCCTGAGGTGGGGAAACTATTTTCGTGTTCGTATAATTCCCAGTTTCAGGAAGTTGAACTAACTCAACTTCTTGCCAGGAAATCTTCATCTCCTAATCTTTCAAATTTCTTACCAGAGGGTCCCAAGATTGAAGTGTAGTTTTGCAACGACAAATGCCTATTGTGATGCTATAAATATGAAAGTCCCAACTCCAAACACTAAACACAACCACAATAAACTGTTATAACCCAGACCCTTGATTATATTAAAAAACCTAGATGTCGAGAACATTTTCAAACTTCAACCCCATTCACAATCACTCAAAAAGCAGCTTTCCAGACATTACAAATATCACCCATGTAACAAGATCATATGATTTTCCCAGTGCAAATCCACTTGTTCCATTCTATCTATGGGGTATGGATCCAATTAATTCATATTCACATAATACATTTTCTTTAGGAGAAACTACAGATCACTCAGCAAGGAACTTTGTCATAAGATGTTGAATCAATCCTAACCAGTGGCATTGGCTGCACAAGCTTCAACCTCTCCTTGTACTCTTGCATCTCTCGCTTGTACCTTTCTTTGTCCTTCAATCCCCAATCCTGGTACACCTGTGGAATTCCAAACAATCTTTAAACTAAAATGACCAACATTACTAAACTGAAACAGAAAGCTTTTAAGAAAATGTTCTAAATGTTCGTTTACTGATAACAGACGTGTTTTATCTAACTGTTAAAACTATATTGTTTCAGTTATTATGTAGTGTGAGATCAGATGTTGACTATCCATTCCAAGCTCGTGAAGAGTTTGGAAACGTCTGCTCTTGGTGTCGACTGACTAATGATGACCTATATGGAGTACCACAAGTGTGTCATTAAAATGTTTAAGCGAGAAAAACCTACATTCCTACTAGACGGTGTGAGATTATAGTTTTAGATTTTACAACAAAAGTCTACCATCGAAATGAGTTTTAAAAGAAAACGAAAGTTCTGTTTAAGTTTCATATGTGTTTCTTCAAATCCTTCAATATCACATTTTGACTGACTTAGCATATTGAAAGAGTTGTTCGGAATTTCGTTTTGGAATTACCATTCTTTCTTCTGGAGTGAGTTTGTTCCATGACTCCCCAATCATCTTGCTGAACTCCCTCTCCCTTTGAGGGTACAGCCTTTTCAAGTTGGAGTGCTCGTGCGCGAAGAAGAAGTTATAGGCACTCCGGTTCGGCTTTGGATGGGATGGATCTCGGCTTCTCCATCCCTTTTTCCGTTTACGGTGCCTTTGCTCTGTAGTAATGTAAGGCACGATGCCATTGTTGTGGTTGTTGGTTGGAGAAGAGCATGATGATTTTGTAAGTACTGCATGGTACAACACTCCTTGCAGCATTTGCGATCCCCATTTTACGGTTACAAGGTAGCCATGCTCAAATTTTGCGTCGATCGTTCCGGTCACTGAGAAATCCAAACCTTCTGCTAAAGATGGCATAAAACAAAATCCCCGTGAGAACATGCAGCTAGACATGGTTAGCTGTAAGGGCCGTCTCGGGAATTTCTGAGACCCTGTGCGAAAACTAACAGTAAGGTCCTTAAATTTGAAAAGTTTTGTCCTCCTAGTTTAAATCATAAAAAATTCACTAACTTAGTGCAATATAACTTGAAAAGTTTTTATCCTCTTAGTATTCTTTCCGGCAAATTTATCAATTAACTTTGTGGAAAATCGAAGAGAGATTTTTTTCCTGTGTTGTCTTAATATTTATGTGTTATCAATGTATTAACATTTTTTTTTTGCAACACATTAAACTTATGTACATATATCAAAAAAATTGAGACCCCACTCAAAATGATACCCAAAACAGAAGCTCACTCTGCTCCTGTTATGGACCGGCCTGTTATCTGTGATGTGTTTCTCATTCAACCAACAAAACTATAACACATTTATATGGACGTCTTTGTTTCTGTCTAAATCAACAAAATCTTTTATGAACTTTGAATTTAAAACCTATAACTATAAAGCATACATCACAAACTACATTGAGGCCCACGATCACAATCATCTAGTAATCAGAATCTGGAGTATGATTTATTTATTTTAATTTGCATAACAAATTTATGTAGGGTGTTGTGGCCTCTTGGGTGTGGCTGAAGAACCACAAAAATGATACAATCATAAGGTGCTGAAATTATTGTAACGTTGTACTGCTGGGTTGTGTGAAATTCATTTCAAATAAATTTGTATTGACCAAATTGAATCTGCAACTATAGTTACCAGCATTTACCAAGTAATTAGACATTTACTTGTGATGAGTGAACGACTAATTTGAAAAGAAATAAAAAGGAATCAAAAGTGGAGGGTTGGTTTAAATTTTAATGCCCAGGGATGTATACGCTGTCAAAAAACAAATTTAATTAAAAATGTTAACACTATTCCAGTGAGTTCTCAGTTGAATGTTCGACTAACTCCAACTAAATTTAACCGGAATAGATAAACTCAACGAATTTCAATGTATTTTTAAGTGAATTTGCCAATAATTGGTCAATTGCAATAAATGCTCAGATAGTTTCATAATTTTTCACATTTAGAACCTACAGATTCCGACTACGGAACTACATCACATAACTTACCCACAGCCGTAACTTTTAATACTCCCAAGGGGCTCTGCACTAAAATAGTGTAAAGAACGAAGTTAATGCATACAAAACATGTAGAAACTTTATTTTCTCTTAATAATTTGTAGAAACTTTATTTTTCATAACATTTGATGCACGTTCACAAATTCCTTACTCTCACTTAGGAGTGGCAACGAGGATTCGGAACTGATGGAACCGAACCGGTGATACCAAATCGGACAAAACATATATAAGTTGGATCTGAATATACACTTTCAAAATCGACATGATTCCAATTTGGATATGATTTTAGCCAATAGACTCGGAACCGAACCGACATTGTTTTAGAAGCAAGTAGGTTGAACAAGTTTTCACGTGAATCCGAGGAATGATGGTGTCGCCAAGTGCTTACCAAAGGCACATGAATTAAGACATAAGTATAGACAGTGTCAGACACGTATAGGAAACGTTACACCCCCTATACATATCTTATTGACAAGTTCTTATTCTATTCAAAACCAATCAACTATCAAATCATATTAATTCATTAAACTAAACCCGTCAAAAATAACAAAGAAGAGGAACGGTAAGCAATGGCCACAATCCACCCCCAGAAAGCAATATCAACAGTAGATATAATTAAAACAAAAGCTGCACAATAGAAGTCTAAGAACCACCACCTTTACTTTGCATAGCAGCGAAGTCTCTCTTTCTGTTTCTGGACTCCAGCTGCTGCATCTGTGTTAATCTATGTGTCTCAAGCTTGGCAGGAGGGCTCTTTGTCTGCAATATGGCTGCAAAAGCACAAAACCAACATCTCAACATACATGCATGTCTTCACACAAAACAATAGTCTTTAAAGTAATCAAGATCAGAAATCAAGCCCACTAAGAAAATAGCTCACATCTAGGTTCGACCCAACAACATTTTTTATTTTATCTACCCTGCTACTTTAAATGTCAGACATCTAAATCAAGCGAATGAGACCGATGGGATTGAATCCTGGTTTGACCCAAGAAACTAACTGATATCTATTTAACATAGAACACATCAAACCATTGATGGGCAATTAATGTTGGTGTTTGTAACCTGCAAGAGGGACCAGAGAGCCCTGTCTTCCAAAGAAGTAGACTTGCTCAAAGTGGTGTAGGAGACTGATGTAATATTTCCTCAGCACAAAGGAGGCACTTGTGGTAGTTGGTGGGAAGTTGAAGGCATTGATCACCTCCCTCCACCTTCTACCTCCTATAACCTGATCAACAAAAATAACAATTTTTTGTTACTCACACAAAGAAATCCATTTTTCATGGAAATTCCCTTGTTTGTTGACGAATTTGGGATATTGGGTCTCAATAACTTCCATTCATGTTCTGGTCCTTAAATTAATAAATGTCTACTTTATGTTTGTACCTTTTCAAGACCTCCTCTTTGAGTAACTTCGGAATACAAACGGTGCAAATCAAGTTCCTTCCCTCCAATCACATAAGTCCTACACCAACCAAATATTACATCTTTACTTATAAATAAAAGAACAAAAAATTAAAAATAAAAGAAAAAATGCTCTTGGGTTATATTGATGTTGCGTGAAGACAAAGATATGAAACAAAGCACAAACAAAACATATCCAACCAACATGCAAACATAACATTCTAAGGGGAAAAAACAAGATCTAAAACCATGCAAAAAAACAAAAAAAAAGTTTTGTTGTGGGCTTACATCAATCTAGTACCCATTGCAGAGTGGAACTTCTTGAGAGTGTCCATGAACACCCCCGGACTTGTAAGCAAATCTTCATGAGAAGCAAGGGGACAAGGATAAACCTTTTGATCACCACCACCAACCACCACCACCCTCTTCTCCTCACCCATCACAAACCACCCAAGCTTGTGCTCAACCAAATCACAAACACCAACTAAACCTGTGGGTGAACCAAGCAAGCAAGTGCCCTTCAACCTTAATAAGCCTGCAGCTAAATAAAGCTGCCGGTCACAGAAGGTGTGGAACGTAACGGCTAATTTTATATTAATGACATCTTTATCTCTCCTCTCCTCTCTCTCCCCCCTCCTTTATACACGATACATATGTGCATGTATTTTTAGTTTGGTATATGTGTACGTACCAAACTAAGTATAATGTCTAGATTCTACTCATTTGGCTTTGAAGCTTTGGTGTTGATACTTTTTTCCAAAATTAGGAGTATTTTGCTAGGGGTATTATTAATGTTGGATTATATGGTTGACAAATATGGAAAGTTAGTTCCATTTGATTTATCTTTAACACTATTGGGATTTAACCCATCTCCACTCTCCACTCGTTTGCTATGTGATTTGTTGCGAATTAACAAGAATGGGACCAAAATAAACAAGGATATAAGATGTTGCTAGAATTTAGGCATGTAGATTGATGAATTTGGATCTAGATTTTTATTTGTTTTTTTATTTGTATTTATCGTTTCTTTATGAGAAGAAACCTCCACCAATAAGCTGGAACTAATGTGGGTGTTTCTTTATCCGATTTTATTATTACGGTTTAGTTTTTGTATTTTAAGAATTTTATTTCTTGTTTGTTTAAGGTAACGTAAATCATAACAAAATAATAATAACAGAAAAGTGAGAAACTACTTGATAGGATCATAGGAGCTAGTACGGTCGCAAACACGTGATACTTATGTTTTTTATAGTCAATGTTAAAAGTAATAGGATTTTGAAGTTTACCCCCAAAAAAGGTTTTGGCAAAACGATGAAAACAACACCATGCTTTCGGTTTTTACTCCTTTGTCTTGTAAAAAAAGAGAACATGCTCCTGAAAAAGATAAAACAAATCGATTTCGTGTTCTCGTGTTCTCAATTTCTCAACTCTTAGAGCACCCTTAACGGGAGCTCTTCGCCCGGGCGCCCCGGAGTTTGCTCATTTGTAGTGTAAATGTCAAACACTCCTCTACTGCCATCGTCAACGCAAAATGACTTTTGGGTGTCATCCACGTGTCCTAGGATTTGATGGAAATTACAATTATTCCCAACCCTAGATACAACATTGGTTAGCAACACATATGAGACTCTCAGTTACATTCGGGGTTTGTCCACCTCCACTAAAAGCTCAAGTGCTCAAAAGAGTCTTGGTTCATCACCACACAGTTAGAACGGATGAATTTTCATTCCGCATGTTGACAATGATTTTTGTTCAATAATAAGATAGTTATGAGTGGCAGTGAAGATCTACCTATCAACCAAGGCACATTGTATAAATATTTGCTTGGGTTCACTTGTAAAAGCCTTTTATTGGACATTTGCTCACATGTAGTTTTTATTGGCCCAATACAACTACAAGCACACATATTTAACCTAGTGCGCTTCAGTTCGACCGTCTTTAACAACATTAGACAATTATCCATTTTCTTTTGACGACATTCAGTAAACAATTGTATTCTGATTAGCCTTCCCATTTAGGCTTCTAATAACGCTTAATTTTTGGCACCCTTTTCTCCCGCCTAAAACCATGTCACGTAACTTAGCCACCATCCCTTATCAGTCAGCCCTCCCTAACCATTGTTTCTTCTCCTTCTAACTTTTCCTCCACCACAACTGAACTTCCTTCCCAACCCTTCTTTGGCCGGCCCTCCTCTTCCTGACCACCGTCGAATTAAGGATGTTATCGTCTACTGAGTCACCGTCGATTCCCCTCTTTGAGATCCTGACGTTCAAATGTGGACTCCCAACACAAATCCAAATGTCTAACAATGCAATCTCCTTCGGTCAATATTTCTGGGTCTGCCCTAAGGATTTCAAAGTATTCCTTAAACAACAGAATGAGGATGCCTTCCCAACTTTGTTAGCTGAATTTTTGATGATTTGCACTAGGAAGCCCATTATTTTTCTCAACATATGTTAACCCATCAATTGATCTTTTTGTAGTTTGGGCCATGTGCTAACATCTGCAGGACATGAGAGCATGTACTAAGTAGTGACTAAAGTGTGCATGTTTGAAGTGAAATAAGCTCCCACACTACATGCAACTTGCATCCTCACCAATGAAAAATCAATAACATACTAACTCAAATGCAACAGGATCACCTAGAATGAAGTAAGAACACAAATCATCGTACTTGTTGCATGAATTCCAACGCATAATAGCAACATTACAACATGAATTCCAACTACATAAAACTTGATCAACCTGACATCCAACCAAAATTGCAACGGATAATAGGAAATTCAAACATGATTTCCAATTTGAATTCAAACATAACTAGAAGTTGAAAAAAAGTTTCAAGTACAAGCGTACATAATAGCAAAATACATGTACTAAAAAATAGAGTCATACATAAAGTCATGCATAAAATAAGTAAAGTCAACAAAAGTTTTACTTGTCCATTAGGTATATTCATCATTGGTCCTGGAACAATGAATAAAGGTGTAGCCGCTTCACTAGAAGTTGTCGGTGCCACCGAACCAGCAGCAATACTTGTTGAGGAAGTTCTCCCATCTCTCCTATCACCACATCTCCTCGATCTACCATGTGATCTCCTATTTTTAATAATAGGACAACAAAAAATTAAGTTACCATGAAAATGAATGGGAGTTATCAAGTAAAATTAAGTTACTAGACCTTTGAGGTAGAAAGTATTGATCCACAATTGGTTCTTTAAATTTCCTTCCATGGTGTTCTGAAATCCCACAATTCTTACATTTGATTCTATTATGTGCTTTTGTTGTCTCATCTGATGCTTTAATCCTCTTTAGCGGGGGTCTATCGGCTTTCCTTTTAGTTTTCAGGGGTAGGGCAAGACCTCTTTCTTTTACCCAACTGACCTTGTAGGCATCAAACTTATGTTCATAGGAAACACACTTTTGTAATTCTCAATGGTGTAGCACTCACTAATGTAATTCCTTAGACCACATGCCTAAGTATTGCAAGCAAGGCACAAGCATTCTTGCAAGGCAACCCAATGTGTTGCCACATTCTGTAGGATTTTGTGTCTTTATGTATGTATATATTTTAAAAAATTTAATACAACATACAAGATCGTTTTCATATTTTCAACAATTTCTATGTACATTACTTTGTGTTTATTCTAATAACATGCAACCCTACATTTATTAAAATAAACCACAAAAGTAGAATCATACCTAAAGGTTCTCTAAAACCTTTTGAAGATCCGGAGTCGCGTTGCCCGTTGAATTGTCCACGGATTTGCCTCCGAGTGTTGACCAAACTCTATACAAGATTAGAGAGAAATGAGCTAGTCAATCAATCTCTAACAAGGTTTAGAATCTAGCTAATAACCCCTCTTTAAGCTCCTGAGATTCTTATCTCTAAAACTTAAATTTACTAAGATATTTTCGTGGTGATTAGGGAGAGATTAATGAGAGAGAATTTTTGCATTAGTATTAAACAAGTAGGAGTATGGGTCATTTTATAGTCTTCCAAAACATCCTTATCAAAAGCTATTCTTTAGCCATGATCCATTGTTTATTCTCTCCTAAAATTAATCTCTAATTTCCACATAAGCACCCACAAAAAGCATTTTAATTAAGTCTGGAATTAATCCACCCATTATTTAATTAATCTCTTAATAATTCAGGCAGAATCGTTCTTGTTCGGTGGACAGAGAATTATTCGGTCAACCGAACCGTTCGGTTATAACACGTGTTCGGTGCACCGTGAGCTAGACGGTCGACCAAATCCGTATGAGAAAAATTCCCTGGAAGAATTCGGACGAACCACGTCTTTTACTCGGTCGACCGTTGACCCACCAGAATCACTCCTGGGATATAGTCATCGGATGACCGTGTCACCTTCGGTCTACCAAAAATACTACTTCTCGGTTGACCGTGCACACTCGGTTAGCCGAACCCGATTGTCCAGGCACTCCAGACAATTTCGGCCAACCAATTGCGCTTACTCGTTCCCTATTCGGTTAACCGATCCGAAGATACCCCTGTCGACCGAACCATGAACGGTTCACCGTGTTTGACCCCGATTTTGCCTTTGTCAAATTTTGAATTTATTTGCAACAAAATTTGATATTTTGGGGGTTTTAGCAAATTCACATATTATGTAATATATTATGATATGTAATATTAAATTATTACACCCCGTAATATATACACCTCATATGAATTTATTATGATTCTAATTATATCAATTCTCATGACATATTGATTTTATTCATTCACCACATGTGTCTATTTTCACATGAAACCTGACACATCATATGAACTTAAAAGCAACCCTCTTGTTTCCCAGTTTTGTGGTGTGACCAATATGAGGATCTAAGCCAAATTGGCAGCGATATTAAACACTTAATATCTCAAACTATAAGCAGTATCTAGCTACACATTATAGTTACCCAATTAGCATAGATGTCTTTGTTCCCCCCGAACCAAAATACGATCCATTTAGTGATGTAAGTGCACAACTTGTGTCCGTCCATTGTCTCATGATATTAAGAATATATACAAAGTAGAAATGTGTCATCTTTGTATTATATTCATTTCTTGATCTCTCTAAGCTAATTATAACTATGTAACTTAACTTAAGTTACAATGTGCATATTATAATTTTGCTTTATCAAGGGGCCTACTAATATCATCACTCAATTAAGAGGAGCAATGATAATCGTTTCACTAACTATCTTTTCAAGCACAAGTCATGCTCAACCAACTATTGCCTTTATCACTACACTCATTGAATAGCTTTTGACAATAATCAAATTAAGCACTTCTTGAGTGAAAAGATATAAGTCTCATATCTTAGGATCCAAGACAGTAAAAACATTAATGACACGAAACACAATTCCATAATGTTTTACTTGTTAGGTCCATTCAATATATAAAAGTAATCTTTTCCTCTTTTATATACTCGTGTCGTCAATTATTTGTAGAGCTACAACAATCGATGACCAACACGACAATGTTATCTCGGTGATTAATGTTCCATGTTAATTACCATGACCGTGAATAACTTTTGATTTATGTAAACCATTATCTTTTAGAGCTCTACGGTTAAGGACCAATCGCCTCTTCTTTAACACTTCCAAAAGACGAATACCATAATCAAGGAACAAAGTGTTTGCACATTCAATTCATAATAATTGACATATAAAAGTAAAACTTTTAGAACACATTTCTTTCACATTCCACATGTACAAGACTTCTAACCCGGGTTTATAATACGCCTCTCCTTGTCGGAGGTAATTTCTATGAGGTCGTCAGTTAACCCTCTAGGTCTCTAGTTCTCTTGTGTTATCTGACAACCACTTCTTTTCAAAAGGTACCAAATTGTTGATCCATTGCTTTTCCTTGTTTGTCGATCATAGATTGTTTTCATGTAAGTTTTTCACAATGTGTCGACCATACTCACAATGGGAAAGTGCCTTGCTTCATTAATGTATGTGTTATATGACTCACTGCAGTTGTTCATAATGAAAGGAGAGTTCACAATGAGGGTCATGACTCTTTACTATCACATGATCTGGTTGGATATTTATGAAATAAATATGAACCGTTGTATCAAAGACATGTCGAAGCATGCCACATCCGGAAACATCGCACCAACATACATCCTTGGATTCTTCATGTTAACCTTAATTGGTTGTGGGCCGTCATTGATTAGTAGCATATTATACAACGCATTAATGTTATATATCTTTTATTTTACCACATATTTGTGCTACTCGGGTTGTTTCATGCATTTTAGGGGTTAGGTAATAAAGACGAGAAATTAAGAAAAAAACACCAAAATACAAGAAGAAATATTGATTTGGAAGCTTTTTAGACCTGTTTGTAATGGCCAAGGACCTGATTGCAAACCTAGAGGAACCTGACCATCAAGAAAATGTCTTGGTTGCAAGTTTATAATCTCAAGAGTCTATGGAGAAATTCTACAATTCAAACCACTTGGATTCGAGCCAATAGACCAAGCCTTCAAGCCCACGTGCGGCAGACCAATTGTAATCCTAGAGGTGAGCAAGAACCGGTCTGGTCCGGGTTTTTGGACCGGACCGGTCGGTCAGGGTTTCGGTCCGGGGTCCGGCGCCAATTTGATTCCGGTCAGGACTGGATCGGATTTTATTTTATTTTTTTAATTTAAGGTAAAAAACCGGTTCTGGACCGGACCCAACCGGTCCAGTCTTCGGTCCGGGTCCAATCCGGTTGCTCACCCCTACGTAACCACTTGGAGAAATTCGAAACGGATCAGGCTTGTCGAATCCGTCACTGGTGGATTTGTATCGGCCATTGGCAAATAGCTTCGATCCGTTTGGCCGCAAACTTCTCCAGCATGTTGGGTATTTGGGTTGGAGCACGCTAGAGCATCCAGATCTGATTTGCAGTTGTCCGATTACGCCCAGATAAATCCAGACCTTCTAATCTTCTATAAATAACCTTGTAACCCTTCAATTTCCCTTCTTCCTCTTTATCCTCCTTAGAGTAGGTTTATTTCATGCTTATAGAGTAGTAGAGGAGATGAGAACACCACCATTTATAATATTCTCTCATTAATCAAAGGTTGGTTGTTAAAATTTACATTCTTGTTTGATTAGATTTATTTTTCTTTACTTGTTCATGTGTTTTACTTTGTTGTTTTCTTTGTTAATAAGATGACTAGTGAGTAATCCATCCCATTGAGGGCTGAAGGATGATATAAAGTATGGATGTTATTAGATTTATCTGTGTCTTCATATTAATCTTGGAACTTCAATTGGTTTCCATAGCCATTTTGATGGGTTTATTGATTAGTAGCATATCATGCATCATATTCATGCTATATATCTTTTATTTTACCACAATATTGTGCTACTCAAGTTTTTGTTTGTAGTGTTTCAGGACTTAGGTAATAAAGAAGAGGAAGAGAGCAGAAATGACCTAAATGTAACAAGTATGGACTGTTTTGGAAGGTTCTAGACCTATTTGTAATGCACAAGGACTGGATTGCAAATCAGGAAGGACCCAAGTGCAAACCCGGAGGGACCTGATTGTGAAGTGCAAAATATGGTGACACATGACTTGAATGAAATCAGTATTTCGTCAATTCAACTCAAATCAGTTCAAGCCAGCAGACCAGGACTTCACCCCATGTGTCAAATGAAGAAATAAAGCACCACACAAAATTTCAACCCGATCAGACGCCTTTGTTACGCGAGTGGCGGATTTAAATCTGCCACTGGGGATCAAAATGCTCCAATTGAGCTGAAATTTCGGTCGTGGTTCGGGTTGTTGGGTGATTGATTCATTTTATATTAAACCGCAAGTGCACGGCCGTGTTGAAGCGGTGACAAATACGGGTCGATCCACAGGGAGGTGTGTCGACTTTTGGTTTGTGCGAAGGCGAGTGGTAAAGAAAGGAGAGAAAGGTTGGTTACACTAAACTACACTAAGATGCAAAAAGGAAATGGAAGATAAGCAATAAAACTAAACCTCATAGGGGGTAGAGAAATAATGTGAATATAAAGATATGTGTGTGTGTTCAATTATGCTTCTCACAACATGTAGTGTATGAAATCATAAAACTAAATCCAACTTTACCTCCACATGAAATAAGATAAGACTACATCATTAAAACATACAAGACAATAATTGGAATGAAGCTAAATGAACTCATGTATAAAGACTAGCCCTACTATGCCTCCACATGAATTAAGATAAGACTATATCATTAAAACATACAAGGCATTAACCAAGGCCAAGGCAACAAGAGCACATACACTACAAGTCATGTTTCCTATATTAATTCCATCCATATCCTCACCTTATCATTCCCCATAAAATAGGTTAACTAATCTAAGCATAAGCTAAGCTTCATTCAAGAGCATTAGCATATCAAAGATAAGAGTGAAATCTCATTAGATGGTTATGAAAATCATATAAGGCTCAAGAGATTAAGATAACACACACCTAATACACTACATTATCATATCACATATTTCTCCACCCCCCAAATGGGGATGAAACTACTCACTACTCATTACACTAACTACATTAACAAAATGAAACACATTACTGAAAAGAAATTCAACTAAACAAGAAAGGAACATTAAAGAAGATAATTGAACGAAACATAAACTAAAAAAACATGCAAGAATTAAAAGACAAGATTAAAAAGAAACTAAAACAATTATTTTATTAACAATGACTCACATTGAAGTAGCATTCTTCTCCACATTGAGCTTTTCTTCAAGGCTTACTCTTTAGTAGAGAGAATGCCACCAAGCAATGGGTAGGTGATGCATTGCATACATTGCATCATATGTCTTTCATTTAGATTAATTTTATATCAATAAATGCTACTAAGGTATGTGTTTAGTCTTATTTACATAATACAGGGACCTGAATGCAAATTACCAATATCCCGAGCATAAACACGTGCAAAAGACTCATTTCTATCATAAAGACCGGTTCAAGATTATCGGGATACAAATTGAAGTCCATCCAAGCATAAAAGCATTCAAAGACCTAATTACAAAAAGGTCAGGGACTTAATTGCAAAAGTCGAGGACCCGACTGCAAATTACGAGTACCAAAAGATTATTTTGGAGAAGTTCTAAAGAAAAATCAATTTGGATCTCCAAATATATGAAGAAATTAACTCGGATCTCCAAAGATATGCAATAATTAATTCGGACGCGCAAAGGACAGCTAAAACATGTCATAAACACAGGAAAAATCCGGATCGATTCCGAGCCAAAAAGGTGGTGATTCCGCCGCACCTCATGTACAAAATGCGGCGATTCTGCCGCACAAAAGTCGATCCGTACGCTCAAATTTTTACCAATGCTGTATTGACGAGTGTACGTTCCTTTTATGTATTAGGATCCCCGATTGAGGCTATAAATAATGCCGAATCATGTATTGAAAGGGGCTCCTCTCCTCCTATTCCTTTTAGCAATAAAATTCTGTTCTTTTATTTTGTGTTTTTAGTTTTCTTTTGTAGTTTCTCTAGGACCCCTTCTCCTTCCCTCCATCCACGAGTTTCTAACACTCTCCAAAGGGTGGGGGTGACGGATTTAGGGTGATAAGAAGAAGAATTACGTTATTATTTTAATTTCGTGTTAGTATATTTTGATTACTTGAGTTTATGTTGAGTCATTTATCATGTAATGATTTATAACTAATGTGATTTATTATAAGTTTCAGAATTCTCTAATCAAAACCTGATATCTAATCCCCCACCCGTTGGACTCCCATCCATATTTGTTTTCTTTTCTTTTTAGTTTTTTTTGTTGTTCTTGCTTTAGATAATTAAAAAAACCAAAAATCTCAAACCAACCATATTTCTCTTTCTTCCTTAATTCGAAAATCACGAAAATAACAATATCTCTCCCTCCTTGTGTTCGACCCGTACTTGCCACGTCTTCATTGACGTCGTGCACTTGCGGTATAAATTTAATTCTCATCAAGTTTTTGGCGTCGTTGCCGGGGAGGCGACGAAGATTTTGTTTATTTTTTGTGATTTTGATTCTATCCTGTTTATCGTGTGCGCGATCTAACTATTTGGGTTTGCGTTTTAGGAGACAACAGAGTGCACGGCAAAATCCGGGCACAGTTGGAGCAAAAAGGGCGACGAAATCGCCAGACATCAAGAAGAACCTGCGGCGGATTCGCCGCACGTTTGAAGCATCTGGGCTTCAACTTGTTCTGAGGTCATCTCCATCTCTGGGTGGACGCGTAGAGCATCTCAGAATTTTCAAGAGCGGGCGGCAAACCCGTCTGAGCATTGCGGAGGTAACTTTTCTTGCCTTTCTCGTAAAATCTTAATTTTCGAAAAGTTCCTTTTCGTAGAACTTAGAAGAACTCTGATCTAAAAAATTGGAAAATTAGAAGAACTTAGTGCATGCATCATATAGTGTTTTGTTTGCATTATTCTTGCTAAATTCTTGCAAATTAATTCTTGTTGAAGAGTGCTGGAGGCAAGGTACGTGCGTGTGTTTTTTTCCGATTGCATTTAAGCATATGATCTAGTTTGCATACAACCTTGCAATTGCCCCCCACTAAAAAATCCAATGTTTGACTATCTTTGCTAGAATTAAGTTAAACTATCTTAAAGGGCAACTCCGTAGGAAAAGATACGGTGGGGATTTCATCACCCTTCCGTGACCCACAAATCACAATCCTAAAGTGTCACCCAAGCCTTAAATTAAAATCAATTAGACATTGACCCTAAGGATTCAGACTCAATTAAGGAGAAGATTGGTTTGACTTACTATGACCTAAAGCTGATCGAATTTAATTTGGTGTCTAGAAAGTGTTTTTGTGTTGACGTAAGTCTTCCAAGCGAAGTGGTTGTCTAATTGGCACCGACTCCGTCGGAAGCGCCCCCACTAACTATACACTGTCTGGCCAAGTTGGTTTGATTAGTGAGGGAGGTGAATCAAGCGAGCCAATTCGACTCAACCAGTTAGGAGTTGTCTAGAATTAGGCTCCATTGGGTCTAGGATTGTTTGAACCGTGCTTGTTTAGGAAACTCTGACCAACCCTGTCATCTATCTTTTAGAGTTAAGTTTCCCTTCTCCTCTGAGTCATCTCCTTCTCACCTTCTTCTACGTTAGAGTCTCCTCCCCTTTACACTCTCTGGTAGCGTTTTTAGGGTCGAGTCGAGCATTTTTTACGAGTTTAGCCTCGTGGTGGTGAGAGTGGTCGACTCTAGAGTTCTTTGTGAAGATGGATGGTTACATGGGCGACCATCCATATCATTGTTGGGACCGGGACAATTCGTCCTGCTATTCCGGACCCATGCAACCTGGGGTGGCTCAGACGAACACCTCGTATGGTTGGGATAATCCTAATTGTGTAACTGAGCAATCTTCATATTGGGGTAACATGAGAGAGGCACCGACTGCTAGACCACAATCTAGTTATGTTGGATCATATGCTGGTCGACAAACTGAGACATTACAACAAACTTTGGCCTCCTTCATGCGTAGGACAGACAACATGAGTGCACCGGTGGCTCCAGTTGTCGTACCATGCGACTGTTGTGGGTTGAGTGGTCATGTTATCAGGGAATGCCCTTATGTTCCCCCGGAGCCTGAGTATGAGCATACATTTTCCCAAAATGCTCAATATGACTATTACGCATCCACGTACAACCCGAGAGTGATGGATTCGTGGAGTGACAATTCATATTCAAATTCTTATACTTCATTTTCACCTCAGTATCCTCCTCCCGAATACCCAGAATTCTACCAACACCCTACTTCAAATCATTGGACTTATTCTCAGCCCACCAACACCCAACCTGAAAATTTCCCAAGCTCTGACTTGAACCTCATAGTTGACCGCATACCTGATTCCCTGGAACAAACTTTCCTTACGTTCATGGAAACCACTCAACAGTCCGTACAAAATATGGTACTGCAGTTGAGTCAAATGTCGCAGCAATTACGTAAACGTGAGGAGAGTAACTTTTCTTGTCAACATCAGGATTCATCTTTTGATATCGAACCACCCCCACATCCACAAATTCAAAGCACAATCTTTCAAAGTCAAACTCCTAGTCAGTCTGAAGGACTTGGGGTTTCAATTCACGATAACTTAGTGGAGGATCCGATACACATTGAGAATAACATGGACCAATTTCATCATGAGTCGGCACAGGATTGTGCCTTATCTTCTTGTCTCGTGGCCCTTGAGCCACATTATCTTCATGTTGTGCCTCTTAAGGACTCACCTCTGGTGGAGCAAGAGCTCCCTAGCACCCTCAATTTCAAACAACCTGATGAGAGTTTGCCTCTCACTATTGTTCCTGATCATCTTGGAAATGATGGAACATCAAACAACTACATTGATCATGAGGGTAGTAGGAGTTCCTTGGAGGATACCTTGGGTATGAGACCCATTTTTCGTTCACCTGGTGAGTCGGACTTGCCTAACAATGCTCTTGACCTCGCTCCGACGTACCAGCCAATTGGTTGGAGAGTTTGGATTGACGATCATAACTTCAGCACCGCAACAGGAGAAACTCTTCTTCCGTTGCCCCTTATTTCCCAAACTCTCAAGAGGTTCAAGCTCTTTCAGTTTGATCCTTTGAATAAGACGCCTTTGCGTCCAATTCATGAACCTCTCATTTCATGAGATGCTCTTTGTGAAGGGGGCCCACGCATGCGTATTCTGGCCCTGTGTCGTGTCATGTTCCTTTTCCAAGTGCATTGACCCACTTTTGAGGTTTCCATTTGATGTCCTTTGACAAATGAAGATGGGAACTTATGTTTGTACATAATTATATTAAAAAACGTACAATAAAAGACTCCTTCAGTGAGCTTCGTTTGTGTGGCACCAACCTTTGAATATTTGGGTCCCATTTGTTTCCCGTATTTGAATCCCTTCTTTAGCATCTCACAGGTTTTGAGGGAATTCGGGTTCTGTCCATCAACATAGCCATGAACTTTCCTTTGTACTTCACGTTGGTGAGATCTTTCCTTTTTCATGCATAAATCCATGTAGTATCTTGCTCACATTCATTGAGGACAATGCATGATTTAGGTGGGGGGGGGGGGGGGGTTATCTATCTATATATTCTGTTTGTTAAAAAAATCAATATTGCATGACATAGCTTAAGATTGAACTGCCAAAACCCGTGTACAAATTGTATTGAGTTTTTGTTCCTTATTATATAGTTCTACTTGTAGAAATTATGACATAAATCTAAAGTTCCAAAGAAATAACCCATTACCCTTTAAGACATGTATGCACTTAAATTGGATGAATCAAATCTTTGAAGTGGTTGATAAAAAGCAGAG
This sequence comes from Triglochin maritima, assembly GCA_963682175.1. Taxonomy (NCBI): domain Eukaryota; kingdom Viridiplantae; phylum Streptophyta; class Magnoliopsida; order Alismatales; family Juncaginaceae; genus Triglochin; species Triglochin maritima. Next base: position 16,369,708 of record OY821775.1, read on the forward strand.
GTTGAGGAAAATATACCGGGAAGTGTGGACTTCTAATAGCAATTAAGCCTTGAGGAAAATAAAAAAAATAAAGGAATAAAGTAAGGAAAGCACATTTTGCAAAATGATTACAAAACCCAAGCCTTCGAGTCACTGGTCCGTAGGGGTATCTGGAAACCCGGTAACTTGAGTCTACCAGCTCGGGATTATCGACCAAACTCGCTACACGAATGCAAAAAGGGTAAAAGTGTCAGAAAAAGCAAATGTGTTGAATCACGGGAAAAAATATACTTTAAGATAATCAAGGCCCAAAGTTAAAAGAATGATCCATGCCATGGTTGATCCGAATGATACTTCACCACCAGAGCAGGCGTGTAAAATAATTTAAGTGATAACATGTGTAGAAGGGTTAGTGGTGTGAATGTTGGAGGAACAAAGACCAAGTTAGACTTTTTATAAGTGAGATTTGTATAATGAGCATGCAAGAATTCTAAGTGAGATGTATAAGGTTGAGGTGGAGATATTGAGAGTTATTAATGAAATATTGAATTAAGACTTTGTGGGTGTGTCAGCTGAAAACCCTCACGAGACATAACTCGTCCTCTAAGGAAACTTGGGGGTTTAAAGGTTTGTTGCACATGCTAAGTGCAACCGTGATTCCTACAAAAGTGAGTTAGGATTTCCCTGTTTTCATTTGTCTTATATTCTATTTTTCTAGGGACTAGCAAAATCTAGGTGTGTGGGTATTTGATACATTGCATCATATGTCTTTCATTTAGATTAATTTTATGTCAATACATGCTACTAAGGTATGTGTTTAGTCTTATTTACATAATACAGGGACCTGAATGCAATTACCCATATCCCGAGCATAAACACGTGCAAAAGACTCATTTCTATCATAAAGACCGGTTCAAGATTATCGGGATTCAAATTGAAGTCCATCCAAGCATAAAAGCATTCAAAGACCTAATTACAAAAAGGTCAGGGACTTAATTGCAAAACCCGAGGACCCGACTGCAAATTACGAGTACCAAAAGATTATTTTGGAGAAGTTCTAAAGAAAAATCAATTTGGATCTCCAAATATATGAAGAAATTAACTCGAATCTCCAAAGATATGCAATAATTAATTCGGACGCGCAAAGGAAAGCTAAAACATGCCATAAACACACAGGAAAAATCCGGATCGATTCCGAGCCAAAAAGGTGGCGATTCCGCCGCACCTAATGTACAAAATGCGGCGATTCCGCCACACAAAAGTCGATCCGTGCGCTCAAATTTTTACCAATGCTGTATTGACGCGTGTACGTTCCTTTTATGTATTAGGATCCCCGGTTGAGGCTATAAATAAGGCCGAATCATGTATTGAAAGGGGCTCCTCTCCTCCTCTTCTTTTTAGCAATAAAATTCTGTTCTTTTATTTTGTATTTTTAGTTTTCTTTTGTAGTTTCTCTAGGACCCCTTCTCCTTCCCTCCATCCATGAGTTTCTAATTCTCTCCAAAGGGTGGGGGTGACGGATTTAGGGTGATGAGAAGAAGAATTACGTGTTAGTATATTTTAATTACTTGAGTTTATGTTGAGTCATTTATCATGTAATGATTTATAACTAATGTGATTTATTATAAGTTTCAGAATTCTCTAATCAAAACCCGATATCTAATCCCCCACCCGCTGGACTCCCATCCATATTTGTTTTCTTTTCTTTTTAGTTTTTTTGTTGTTCTTGCTTTAGATAATTAAAAAAACCAAAAATCTCAAACGAACCATATTTCTCTCTCTTTCTTCCTTAATTCAAAAATCACGAAAATAACAATATCTCTCCCTCAATATGTTCGACTCGTACTTGCCACGTCTTCATTGACGTCGTGCAGTTGCAGTATAAATTTAATTCTCATCAGTAGGTTACAATAGAAGGTGAAGAGTTCTATTTATAGCCAAAGAAAAAGGCAATCCGGGACAATCCCCCGATGTGGGACTAACCAAATACCAGAAATGGACTAAATACACATTAATACGCGACCCACCAAAATCTTAGCGGATTTGGGCCAAAAAAACCCGCCAATTAGCGGTCTTGGACCGCCAATTGGCGCTCTATATGGTCCGAATCACGTTGGATTTTATTTTGGGCTTTTCTGGATATCTTTTTTGGTATTTGATGCATCTACGTCACTTGTTGGAGCTCCGACACGAATAGAATTGCCAAAATACTCCCCAAGATGTTGTGGAGTATTCTGTTTTGCTCTTTGGTCATTCGGTCTTACGTTCAGGTCCTTTTCCCTTGCATCTTAGTCCCCAGGTCTCACAATTCAGTCATTTTTCCCTACTTTTGGGTCCTTTTATGCTTCATCTCTTCAAACCTATTTATTTCTGAAATTCAAACATAAAACTCGTCACGTAGCATTGCTTAGGTGTAAGATAATGGATATAAGATACAAATATAAGCATGAAATGATGTCAATCATCGGGTTAGAGCATTCTTGGACCATCAGAAGTGATTTAGAGTCGTCCGATTATTCCCATATTAATCCTAACCACGTATTAGTTTATATATACCATTGTAATCACTCCTATCCCTCTTCTTCTTGCTTCTCCATTAGTTTTAGGTTTTATTTTGATGCTGCTTTGTGTAGTTGGAGGAGAAGAAGCACACTTTGTAATCCTTTCATTTCAATCAATAGTGAGTTGTGTTCTTTAAATACATGTCTTTTCCTTTGATGCAATTTCTTTGATTTTGTTGTTTAGTTAATCTTGTTTTCAGTAATTTCCACATGGGTTCTTGTTGTTTTTATGCTTTCTTTAGTGTAGAAATGAGTAGAGAGTAGTCCATCCCCATTGGGGGGTGGAGAAGAAGGTGATTGATAATGTGATGGATTGGTGTGTGTTAATCTTAATCCTTTGAGCCTTACTTGATTTTCATAACCATATAATGGGTTTCACTCTTATCTATGATGTGATAATGCTCTTGAATGAAACTTAGCACATGCGTAGATTAGTGAGCCTATTTTATGGGGAATGATGAGGTTAGAATAATGATGGAGTGGAAAAAGGAAACAGAGCATGTGTATGCATGTGCTAATGTTGGATTTATCCAAATTAATGTCTTGTATGTTTTAATGATTGTGATAAATCTTATTTCATGTGGAGACATAGTTGGATTAGAGCCATTTTGCATGTGAAGATATTAGTTTCGTTTCAATTATTGTCTTGTATGTTTTAATGATGAGGTTTTTATCTTATTTCATGTGGAGGCAAAATTGGAATTGAGTTTTTGTGGATTTCATGTATGACATGTTTTAATGACCACATTTGAACACACACTACACCACACATTTTCATATTCATGTTCTTTCTCTACCCGCCGAGGGGTTTAGTTTTATTGTTTGTTTTCGATTTCTTACGAGTCTTAGTTTGATTCCGATCGCATCTCTCTCCTTTTCTTTTCCAACTCAAGTATCGTGAATCCGACTCATGCACGCTCATTGTGGATCGACTCGTGCTTGCCACCGCTTCAACGCAACTGTGCACTTGCGGTATATTAAACCGATTCATCCAAGTTTTTTGCACCATTGCCGGGGAGCATTGTTTTCGTAGTCTAGTTCTCCATTTCAGTGGGATTTTTCTTTGTTTTTATGTTTCAATTTTTGTGTTGGTTACTGGAATGGGATCACAAGTGAACAGAAGGATCTACTGGAGCACAAGAGGATATTGCTGAATTCTGGGACCTGAATCCCCAGAACATCCGCTAGTAGTGAATTGGTTGAGTTGTTTTCAAATTCGTTTTTTACAGTAGTTTCCTTTGCCTACTTCAAGTTGTTTCCTTTCACTGTTGATGTCGTGCATGCTCTATTGTAGTGTTAAAAATTAATTTGGCTTGCATGACCCCATGTTAAGACAACTTGGACCATAAAACTCAAAGCAAAAGATTAGACTTATTGTCAGCTAGATCATGCATCATTTGTAGACCTTGCACGCATTTGTCTTTTCTTTACTTTACATTCTTTTTGTCGATTGCTAACGCGAGGTACATGCACCCGATCTCTCATTCATGCATGGTTAAAGCATGCATTAGTAAGTAAGGTACATCAGGACAAGAGTGAGTTGAGCGTTTGTTTGGAGAGTTGATTGCTAGATTAAGACTCAAAACACTACTAAAGAGGGGTTGTCCCATACAAGATAAGGTAGAGGATTTCATCACCAATTCTTTTGCCTCAAAAATCACTCTTAATCGAAGCCTTAATTCTAAAAGAAAGTAGACATTGACCCTAAGGATTTGGGACGCACTAGGAGAGTGATCTAGTTGAGACAGTCATTACCTGATCAGCGTCACATGCCTTGTCGATAGTAGGAGGTACTGGATCTCCAGATCTGGTATCACTTGCTAGAGACTAGTGATCTGGTATCACTTGCTAGAGACTAGTGATCTTCATTGTAGGGAGGTGAGACGTGTCGAGACTAGTGATCTCGAAGTTAGGCGTCGTCTAGCCTAAGGATCCATATTCATAAATTGTTTGAGCCGTGCTTTCTAGATTAAGTTTCTACCTTCTCCCACTACCCACGCTAGCTCTAGGGATTCTTCCTATCTCATCTTAGCCTTCTCCTCCTCTATATTCTTCGTTATAGTCTCCTCCTCTGAGTACACCTTCTGTTGTGTGTTGTTTTAAAGTTGAGTTGAGCATTTTATGATCACTAATAGGATATATGATCACTCGGTCGACCGAATGTGGGCAGATAGTTCAGGTTAAGTGTTTAGTCTTTTCCGGTCTAAGTTTGGGTGATCTATTGAAGTCCAAATTATATGAAATTTTGTGTGTAACATCTATATGGAACCTAGTATGTGTTTGAGTAGTTTTAGCTCAAGTTTGCTCAATTACACAAAGTTCCTAAGACTCAAAGAAATACAAATTACATGTCTTCAAATGAACTTGATTACATGTCTTGACTTGATTTTCTTTCTTCCTTGAGTCTTGTTCACTTGTAGAGGTTAGCACAAAGCAATATATATGCAATACAACATGTGTGCTACTCTACATGATCACAATTAAGATTAGGTTGATTAAATCATCAAAACATAGATTAAGGCCAAAAAGCCAACATCTATGTCAACCTTGGAATAGGCGATCTTAAACCAACGAGGACAACCCTCCAGTTGGCTGACAGATCCGTCAAGATTCCACGAGGGAGTGTGGAGGATGTCCTTATCAAAGTGGATGAGTTCGTATTTCCAGTTGATTTCATCATCTTGGATACTGAACCCGTGTCCAACCCACGAGGACAAATTCCTGTGATCCTTGGGAGGCCATTTCATTTAGGACACGGATGAGCCCGAGTTATTAGGCATGTTCGACTCACATCGACATATTATTGAGGTGCCTAATGACCAGGTTGCAAGAGAAGATGATCTTGAGGAATCTGCCTGTGAACCTCTGGATGAGGAGGCACATCTGGGTGTTTGCTCCTCTTACCCCATGACCCTTGAGCCACTTGAAATTAACTCTGAATCCGAGAAGGGCACACCTCCGGTTGAGCTTAAATCGCTCCCCGATAAACTTAAATACATCTTTTTAGGGGATAATGAGACATTACCACTCATTATTGCTTCTAGTCTTGCAAAAAATCAAGAGGTTGCCCTCAAAAAAGTGCTCTTTGAAAACAAAGAGGCTATCGGGTGGTCTTTGAACGACATCAAGGGAATTAGCCTTGGTATTGTCCAACATCGGATCCACATGGAAGAGAATTCTAGGCCCCGCTGGGACCCACAACGAAGATTGAATCTTGTACTGAAAGAAGCCGTCCGAAAGGAGGTTCTTAAGTGCTTGGATCATTGTATGATCTATCCTATCTCTGATAGTTCGTGGGTGAGTCATGTCTATGTGGTTTCCAAGAAGTCAGGTGCGACGACTGTTGAGAATGAGCATAATGAGCTTATACCAACACGTCTGCAAACTGGCTGGCGAGTTTACGTTGATTATCGCAAGCTCAATGCAGCAACGCAGAAAGATCATTTCCCATTGTCATTCATTATTCAAATGTTGGAAAGGTTGGCCAGACACAAGTATTATTGTTTTCTTGAAGGATACTCCGGTTAAAACCAAATTCCCATCGCCCCCGAGGATCAAGAGAAAACCACCTTTACTTGTCCCTTTTGCACGTTTGCCTACCGTCGCATACCCTTTGAGTTTTGTAATGTGCCGACATCGTTTCAAAGGTATATGATTAGCATCTTCTCCGATATGGTAGAGCGTTTCCTTGAGATTTTCATGGATGACTTTTCAATATTTGGCGCTTCCATTGATGAGTGTTTTCGTCACTTGAGCATTGTCCTCAAGCGATGCCGTGAGAAGAACCTCGCTATCAATTGGGAGAAATGTCACTTTATGGTGAAGCGAGGGATTGTACTTGGACATGTGGTCTCAAGTTGGGGAATTGAGGTCGATCCCACCAAAGTGGGTCTTATTGTTAATCTCCCACCGCCATGTAATGTGAAGGATATTCACGCCTTTTTGGGGCATGCTAGATTCTATCAGTGGTTCATTCGGGATTTTAGCAAAATTCCTCGACCTCTCGCCGCCTTGTTGGCTAAGGATGCCATTTTTGAGTTCACACCGGATTACCACCATGCTTTTTTGTCCTTGAAGAAATAGCTGACTTCAGGTCCCATAATTAAGGCACCAGTGTGGACTGAACCCTTTGAGTTAATATGTGATGCATCTGACTTCGCTGTGGGAGCAATGCTTGGGCAACGATTGGACAAATTGCCTCAAGTGATCTACTAGCCAGTAGAACACTCAATGATGCCCAATTGAACTACACTATGAACGAGAAGGAATTTTTAGCGATCATATTCACTTTGGAGAAATTCCGGTCGTACTTGATTGACTCCCACATGATTATCTACTCTGATCACACAACCATCAAGCACCTCATGGTGAAAAAAGATGCAAAATTCCGACTCTTGAGATGGATCTTGTTGTTACAAGAATTTGATCTCGAGATTCGGGAAACAAAAGTGTGAAAATGTTGTAGCAGACCACCTGTCTAATCTTGAAATGACCAACGCACATGACCAAATTATTAATGACAAATTTCCTGACGAGCAGTTGTTCACGATCGAAGATAACCACTGGTTTGCCGACATCGTGAACTACCTCGTGACCGAGCAACTTCCTATGGGTTGGTCAAAATCTGACCAAACCAAATTTAGATCTTATGTCAAATTCTTTCACTGGGACGACCCCTACCTATTCAAATACTGATCTGACCAAATTTTTAGGCGATGCGTCCCAAATAACGAGTTCCAATGTGCTCCATTTTTAACACTATAAGGCATGTGGAAAACACTTTGGAGCAAAGAAAACTGCCGCCAAGGTGCTCCAATCTGGATTCTACTGGCCTTCTCTCTTTAAAGATGCTTAGGAATTTTGTATGCAATGTGATAGGTGCCAACGCCTTGGTAGGATTAGTCGACGTGATATGGTGCCTTTGCAAAATGTCGTTGTCGTCGACATCTTCCCTGTGTGGGGCATCGACTTTATGGGTCCTTTCCCGAATTCGTTCGGGAATGTTTACATTATGGTGGTCATTGACTATGTGTCTAAGTGGGTTCAGGTTATCCCCACAAAGTCTAATGACAACAAGGTGGTCACTAAATTCTTAAGGGACATTTTTGCGCGATTTGGTACTCCTCGTACCATAATCAGCGATAGGGGTACTCACTTCTGGAATCGCTCGTTTGAAGCGCTTATGAGGAAGTATTCGATCACCCACAAGCTTGCGACCCCATATTATCCGCAAATTAGTGGGCAGGTCGAAGTATCTAACCGTCAATTAAAGAAAATCCTTGAGAAGACGGTTAATTCATCGAGGAAGGATTGGTCGACTAAGTTGAATGACGTGTTGTGGGTCTTCCACACCGTGTATACGACCAATTTAGGTATGTCCCCATATCGGATAGTGTATGGCAAGGCTTGCCACCTACCCGTCGAGCTTGAGCATCGTGCTTTCTGGGCGATCAAGAACCTGAATATGGATCTTGATCAAGCAGGGGTGCAGCGTAAACTCGACATTGTAAAGTTGGAAGAGCTACGCAACGATGCGTATGAAAATGCCAAAATTCATAAGTCCCGAGCCAAGATGTTTCACGATCGAATTGTTATGCGAAAGGTGTTTACGATCAGGCAGAAAGTGTTGCTCTACAATTCCCGGCTTCATCTGTTTACGGGTAAGCTCCGCAGTCGCAGGTCTGACCATTTTATTGTCCAAACCGTATTTCCTCATGGAGCGATTGACATCCTGAACCCAGGGAATGGGGACATGTTCAAAGTTAATGGACAACGCCTCAAACCTTACTTGGAGGGGGCACCAGCTGAAGTCGAGGAGCTCATGTCCATTCATGAAACTCTCTCGCACTCAATCTTTCATAACCTACGTTGATGATTGAGATTTCAGGTTTGTACATAGTGTTGTTAGTTTCAAAAAAAAGAAAAAAAAGAAAAAAATGAGCATTGATTGTTGTGGGCTCCAACGTTGAGTCTTTGGGGTCATTTATTTCACGTATTTGTATCCATTCTTTACCATCTCACAGGTTTTAAAGGAATTCGGGTTTGTGTGCATCAACATAACCATGAACTTCACTTTGTACTTCACGTTGGTGAGATCTCTTCTTTTTCATGCATAAATCCATGTAGTATCATGCTCACATTCATTAAGGACAATACATGAAGTAGGTGTTGGGGGTGTTTTACTTGTGTACATAGTTGAATCTTTCTCATTTTCTTTTGTGTTCTTTTACTCTCTTTATTTTGTATTGATAGGGTCATGTTAGTGTGTTGCATTTAATATTGATATATCTGTTTGTCATGATCCTTGAGTGACTTGTGTTCTTTTGCTTGACTTATGCTTTAAATTTCTATTTCTTTCAAAAATCTTCACGTGTTTACGAAAGAAAATGTTTTGTGGGTTTTGTGTGTTTAGCATGTGGAAAATCGTTGAGAGGCAAAGTAAAAGGAAGATCCCAAAATTGTCTTGAACTTGATGCATTAGGATATCTAGTACGTGACTTTAGGTCTTATCGAGACGTTAGGATGCATCCCGATCTTCCCTCGGGGGGCGAGTAATCATATGATTTCAGAACTCAAACATTTAAAAACTCCACCCTAAACCTAGTGAGTCAATAATTTGTGTCTGTTAATAGAAGGAAGTTTGTTGTAATCAATGACCATTTAAATCTTGTTGTGAGACATTAAGTGTAAGAGTTTTGGTTCATGTGTATATAATAAGTAAGTGAGTAGGTGTTCTCTCTTCTCGCACATCTCCTATCACTCGAGAAATTAGGTCTGAAGGGACTTTGTGCCTAGTGCTTTCGAGACATCTGACTTGGGATGCACCGACCGAACTCTCGTTACACGGGTGGTAGGGATTGCCCTATCTTGAGATGTGGGGAAAAGTGTACGTGATAGTGTAATTCCTCATAGGCAATGATGCACGAAACCTGACCCTGGGAGAATTACATTCCAACTAGTAAGAAAAAAAGAAAAAAAGGTAATACAAATAAGAACCTTAATGGACTTTACACTTTGTATCACTTGAGGATGTTAAGGTTGTCCGTGTCTTTAACTTAAGTCCTTAAATTAACTTGCACGAATGATTCATTAGGCTAGGTGTGTAGACTTGATACATATATAGAGTTGGCCCGTAGGATTATCGTGTCCAATGATCGACAAAAATGAGTCCATCGAGTCGAGTTTCTAGATTGAATAATACATAAATGTCTGGATTTTATGAGTATATTCGCTAAAAAATCTCTAGAGACAATATTCCTACTCCTTGGTGACAATGAGGTTTAACGAGTTATTACACGTGCTAAGTGCAACTGTGATTCCTACGAAATTGAGTTAGAATTTTCCTATTTTTCTTATGTTTTCATTTTCTTTATTTGTCTCTTTCTTTGTTTTGCTCAGGACTAGCAAAAAGGTAAGTGTGGGGATATTTTATTAGTAGCATATCATGCATCATATTCATGCTATATATCCTTTATTTTACCTCAATATTGTGCTACTCGAGTTGTTGTTTGTAGTGTTTCAGGAATTAGGTTATAAAGAAGAGAAAGGGAGCAGAAATGACCTAAATGTAACAAGTATGGACTGATTTGGAAGGTTCTAGACCTATTTGTAATGCACGAGGATTGGATTGCAAATCAGGAAGGACCCAAGTGCAAACCGGGAAGGACCTGATTGTGAAGTGCAAAATATGGTGACACATGACTTGAATCAAATCAGTATTTCGTCAATTCAACTCAAATCAGTTCAAGCCAGCAGACTGTGACTTCACCCCATGTGCCAAATGAAGAAATAAAGCACTACACAAAATTTCAACCCGATCAGACGCATTTGTTACGTTAGTGGCGGATTTAAATTTGCCACTGGCGGATCAAAATGCTCCAATTGAGCTGAAATTTCGGTCGTGATTCGGGTTGTCGGGTTAGAGCATTCTTGGACCATCAGAAGTGATTTAGAGTCGTCCAATTATTCCCAGATTAATCCTAACCACGTATTAGTTTATATATATCATTGTAATCCCTCCTATCCCTCTTCTTCTTGCTTCTCCATTAGTTTTAGGTTTTATTTTGATGCTGCTTTGTGTAGTTGGAGGAGAAGAAGCACACTTTGTAATCCTTTCATTTCAATCAATAGTGAGTTGTGTTTTTTAAATACATGTCTTTTACTTTGATGCAATTTCTTTGATGTTGTTGTTTAGTTAATCTTGTTTTTAGTAATTTCCATCATGGGTTCTTGTTGTTTTTATGCTTTCTTTAGTGTAGAAATGAGTAGAGAGTAGTCCATCCCCATTCGGGGGTGGAGAAGAAGGTGATTGATAATGTGATGGATTGGTGTGTGTGTTAATCTTAATCCTTTGAGCCTTACATGATTTTCATAACCATCTAATGGGTTTCACTCTTATCTATGATGTGTTAATGCTCTTGAATGAAACTTAGCACATGCGTAGATTAGTGAGCATATTTTATGGGAATGATGAGGTTAGGATAATGATGGAGTGGAAAAAGGAAACAGAGCATGTGCATGCATGTGCTCATGTTGGATTTATCCAAATTAATGTCTTGTATGTTTTAATGATTGTGATAAATCTTATTTCATGTGGATACATAGTTGGATTAGAGCCATTTTGCATGTGAAGATATTAGTTTCGTTTCAATTATTGTCTTGTATGTTTTAATGATGAGGTTTTTATCTTATTTCATGTGGAAGCAAAATTGGAATTGAGTTTCTGTGGATTTCATGTATGACATATTTTAATGAGCACATTTGAACACACACTACACCACACATTTTCATATTCATGTTCTTTCTCTACCCGCCGAGGGGTTTAGTTTTATTGTTTGTTTTTTATTTCTTACGTGTTTTAGTTTGATTCCGATCGCATCTCTCTCATTTTCTTTTCCCACTCGAGTATCGTGAATCCAACTCGTGCGCACACTCCTTGTGGATCGACCTGTGCTTGCCACCGCTTCAAAGCGGCCGTGCACTTGTGGTATATTAAACTGATTCAATCATTTATCACTCTTACTTTTGATGTGTTAATGGTCCTAATGGATGCATGTTTGGGATTTTAAGTTCAAAACTATAATTACACGACCCCGTTGAAGCGGTGGCAAGTACGGGTCGTGTTCACGAGGTGCGAGTGCGGGTCATCGATGACTGATTAATAGCATATCATATGACTCATTCATACTACATATCCTTTATTTCACCACAAATTTGTGCTACTCAGGTACTTGTTTCATACATGTGAGGGTTTACGTAAAAAAGAAGAGAAAAGAAGCGAAAAAGACCTAAATGCAAGAAGAAACAACTGGTTTGGAAGGCTTCTAGACTGTTTATAATGCTCAAGGACCAGACTGCAAGTCATGAAGGACCTAGGTGAAAATCCGGAGGGACCAGATCGTTAAGAAATTATGTTGGTTGTAAAAGTCCATAATCTTGTGAACCTGAGGAGTAATTCCACAATTAAAATCAAACGGGTTCGAACCAACGACTCCGGATGCACCCCACGTGCATAATTCATTAACATAAGCCGAGGGAGAAATTTAGGGCCGATCCAACCTAAATGATCATCCAATGACCGATCCAAATCCTTTACTAGCAAATATGGTTGGTCGGTTTGAGCCGGAATTTCTCTAATATGTCGGGTTGTCGGGTCAGAGCACTCTGAGACATCTATATTTAATTTTCAGCCTCCCAATTGCACCCAGATTAATTCAAACATTCCAATCTTCTATAAATACACCTATAATCCCCTTCCTCTCCTCTTCTTCTTTCCTTTCCTCATTAGGTTAGCTTTATTTCTTGTTTAGTAGAGTAAGTTTTATTTCTTGCTTAGTAGTGTAGTGGAGGAGAAAAAGAACACCAGTTTGTAATCTTCCTTTCTTAATCAAGTTTTAGTTTCATGTTCTTTATGTTCTTGACTTTCTTGATGCAATTTTTATTCCATTACTTTGCTTATATTTAGTTTTCTTTACTTGTTTATGTGTTATTTTTCTTTTGTTCTTATCTTTGTTATGAATATGATTAGTGAGTAATTCATCCCCATTGGGGGTGGAGGATGATGTGAAGTGTGAATGTGGTTAGATTTGTGTGTGGTTTAATCTTAATCTTGGAGCTTCAAATAATTTCCATAGTCATTTTGTTGGGTTTCACACTCTTGCCTTTGATGTGTTAATGGTCCTAACGGATGCTTAGCACATGCTTTAGTTAGTGAACCTACTTTATGGGGAATGAGGAAGTGAGAATAAAATTGGAGTGGATGAATAGATAAGATTGACAAGTGAGTATGTGGTTATCTTTAAACTAATGTGAAGTAGTATTTTGTATGTTTTAATGATGGTGATAAATCTTTATCCATATGGAAACACACTTAGGATAATGATCATTATAAATGTCCATTTTGATTCATGTTATGTGAACAGAATTGTACACACATACGTCACGCATCTGCATTGTTACATGCATTCTCCACCTCCTATGGGATTAATCGCATCTATTTTACAAATTTTAATTAGTGTAATTTAGTGTAGATACACTCACTCACTTTTCATTTTCTTTCTCAATTGAGAATGGTCGATGACAACGTGCACTCGCTCCTCGTGGACAGGACCCGTACTTGCCAACACTTCAATATGGTCGTTCACTTGTGGTTTTGAACTTTAATTTCTAAATATCGACCATACTCAAGTGGGAGAATAAATTAGAGATTGAGAATATCTAACCTAACTAACAGATACAACACAAATCAACTAAAAAACCCTAATATAACTAGTCTCGTAGGAGGTGGAGAATGCATGCAAAAGTGTAGATGTGTGATTTGTTTGTGTGAACAATTAAGTTGCCATGACATTAATAATATGAAAATTGATCATGGTCATAATCCTAAGTGTCTCTACATGGATAAAAAAATACAAAACACTAATCACGATAAGGCCAAAGAAAACCACAAGCATGTTAATCTTATCTCTTTATCCACTGAATCTTTTCTTCAACTCATCATTCCCTATGAAATGGGTCCACTAACCAAAACATGTGCTAAGCATCCATTGAGACCATTAACACATCAAAGCCAAAAGTGGGAAAACCCATCAAAATGGCTTAGGAAATAATTTGAAGCTCCAAGATTAAGATAGAAAAACACACAAATTTAACTACATCCACACTTCACATCATCCTCCACCTCCCAATGAGGATAGATTACTCACTAATCATGTTATTAACAAAGAAAACAATAAAGTAAAAACAATACATCCACAAGTAAAGAATATTAGATCTAATCAAGACAAGATGTAAACAATCAACAACAACCTTCGATTAATGAAAGAAGATTACAAGTTGGGTTTCTTCTCCTCTCCTCCACTACTCTACTAGCAAGAAAATAGAGCTAATCTAATGAGGAGAAGAAGGAGGAAGAAAAAAAATGGAAGAGTTACAATTGTATTTACAGAAGATTGGAAGGTTTGGATTAATCTGGGCGTAATCGGACGACTGCAAATTGGATTTGGATACTCTGGAGTACACCAAACCTAATATCCAACCCGTGGGAGACATTTGGGCATCAAACGCGAAACCCGGATCTACCATTGACAGATTTCGATCTGCTTTTGGTGGATCATTTCAATCAGATTCACTCCCAATTTAGACAATAGGTTAAATTCACTAATTGAACATGTGGAGTGCGCACTGATCCGTTGGTTCGAGCCGATGTGCTCTTAACTGTAGAATTACCCCTCCGGTTCATGACATTATGTACTTTTAAAACCAACATATTTTCTTTACGAGCATGTCTCTCTGGGTTTTAACTTAGGTCATTCCTGATTTGCAATCCGGTCCTTGGCATTACAAACACGTCTAGAAGGCTTCCAAATATGTCATTTCTTCATGCATTTGTCATTTTTACGTCCTTTCACTTCTTTATTACCTACAACTTGAAATACATGCAACAACAATCTGTGCAACACAAATATGGGATAAAATAAAAGATATATAACATGAATGTGTTGTTTGATATGCTACTAAGCAATACTTAGCACACATGCTTTGATTAGTGAGCTCACTTAATGAAGAATGATGATGTGAGGATAATATTTAAGTGGATAAAGAGCAAACATTGACATGTAAGCTTGTGTTCATTTGTCTTTCTGATGCATTGCATACATTGCATCATATGTCTTTCATTTAGATTAATTTTATATCAATAAATGCTACTAAGGTATGTGTTTAGTCTTATTTACAGAATACAGGGACCTGAATGCAAATTACCCATATCCCGAGCATAAATGCGTGCAAGAGACTCATTCCTGGCATAAAGACCAAATTCAAGATTATCGGGTTTCAAATGGAAATGCATCCAAGCATAAAAGCATTCAAGACCTAATTACAAAAAGGACAAGGACTTAAGCACAAAAGTAGACAATGACTTAATTGCAAAAAGCCAAGGACCTAATTGCAAATTACGAGTAGCTTTTATTATTATGGAGAAAATCTAAAGAAAATCAATGTGGATCTCCAAATATATAAAGAAATAAAGTCGGAGCTCAAAAGAAAGGAAAGAATCAATCCAGATGCGCAAAGGATATTGAAATCATACCATAACACACACAGGAAAAATCCGGATTAAATCGGAGCTAAAAAGGCGGCGAATCCACCGCACCTTATGTACAAAATGCGGCGAATGCGGCGATGCATGCTCTAAAAATTTTACCGGTTGCGTGTTGACGCGTGTACTTTCCTATTTTATACCTAAGTCCCTTGTATCGGCTATAAATAGCCCTGAAACGATGTTGTGAGAGTCCTTAGCTTATGTTCTAGTTTTTATTCCTTAGTTTAATAAATTTCTGTTGTTTTATTTCTTGTTTTTAGTTTTATTTTGTAATTCCTCTAGGACCCCTTCTCCTCCTTTCCATCCATGAGTTTCTAACTCTTTCCAAAGGGTGGAGGTGACAGATTTAGGGTGAAGAGAATAAGAATAAAAGTTATTATTTTAATTTCGTGTTAGTATATTTTGATTACTTGAGTTTATGTTAAATCATTTATCATGTAATGCTTTATAACTAATATGATTTATTATAAGTTTCTGAATTCTCTAATCTAAACCCAATACCTAAACCTCCACCCAACGGAATTCACCATCTTTGTTCTTGCTTTAGTTTTATTTGTTCATGTTTCATGCTTTAGGAAATTAAAAATCAAAAAAATCTCAAAACCCAATTTATTTCTTCTCTCATTCTTCCCCTTAATTGAAAATCACACAAATAACAAGATCTCTCCCTCCTTGTGTTCGACCCGTATTTGCCACGTCTTCATTGACGCCGTGCACTTGCGGTATAAATTTATTTCTCATCAAGTTTTTGGCACCGTTGCCGGGGAGGCGACGCAGATTTTGTTTTTTTTTTGTTGATTTCGATTCTATTCTGTTTATCTTGTGCGCGATCTAAGTATTTGGATTTTTGTTTCAGGAGACAACAGAGCGCGCAGCGAAATCTGAACGCAGTTTGAGCAACAAGGGCGGCGGAATTGCCGCACATCAAGAGGAACCTGCGGCGGAAACGCCGCACATTTGAAGCATCTGGGCTTCAACTTTTTCTGGGGTCGTCTCCATCTCTGGGTGGACGCGTAGAGCATCTGGAAATTTCGAGAGCGGGCGGTGAACCCGACTAAGCATGCGTAGGTAAACTTTGTTGCCTTTTACCTCGTAATTTCTAGTTTCGTAAAATTTCCTTTTGTAGAACTGCACGTGTTAAGCTTAAATTCCATAATTGGCAATAATTCAACTCTGACCTAAAAATTGGCAAAACTAGAAGAACTTAGTGCATGCATCATATAATGTTTTGTTTGCATTATTCTTGCTAAATTCTTGCAAATTATTTTTATTGTTGAAGAGTGCTGGAGGCAAGGTACGTATCGCGTGTTAAGGATTGCATTTAAGCATATAATCTAGTTGCATACAACCTTGCAATTGCCCCCCTCTAAAGACCATTGTTTGACTATCTTTGCTAGATCTAAGTTAAACTATCTTAAGGGCAACTCCGTAGGCAAAGATACGGTGGGGATTTCACCACCCTTCCGTAGCCCACAAATCACAATCCTAAAGTGTCACCCAAGCCTTAAATTAAAATCAATTAGACATTGACCCCTAAGGACTCGGACTCAATTAAGGAGAAGAATTGGTTTTACTTGCTATGACCTGAAGCTGATCGAATTTAATTTGGTGTCTAGAAAGTGTTTTTGTGTTGACGAAAGTCTTCCAAGCGAAGTGGTTGTCTAATTGGCACCGACTCTATCGGAAGCGCCCCCACTAGCTACACACGGCCTGGCCAAGTTGGTTTGATTAGTGAGGGAGGTGAATCAAGCAAATCAATTCGACTCAACCAGTTAGGAGTCGTCTAGATCTAAGGGACACTAGGTCTAGGATTGTTTGAACCGTGCTTGTTTGGGAAACCTCTGACCGACCCTCCTTTCTATCTTTAGAGTTAAGTTTTCCTTCTCTTCTGAGTCATCTTCTTCTCACCTACTTATACATTCTAGTCTCCTCCCCTTTACATTCTCTATTAGCATTTTAGGGTCGAGTCGAGAAATTGGTGCTTGCTTAGCCTCATAAGGGTAAGAGTGCTTGACTTAAGAGTGTTTTGATGGATGGTTACATGAGCAACCATCCATATCATTGTTGGGACCAGGACAATGCTTCCTGGTATTCTAAAACCATGCAACCTGGGGTGGCTCAGACTAACACCCCATATGGTTGGGACAATCCTAATTGTATGACTGAGCAATCTTCATATTGGGACAACATGAGAGAGGCACCGACTGCTAGACCACAATCTAGTTACGTTGGATCATATGCTGGTCAACGAACTGACACATTACAACAAACTTTTGCCTCCTTCATGCGTTGGGCTGACAACATGAGTGCACCGGTGGCTCCAGTAGCCGTACCGTGCGACTGTTGCGGGTTGAGTGGTCATGTTATCAGGGAATGTCCTTATGTTCCCCCAGAGCCTGAGTATGAGCATACCTTTTCCCAGAATGCTCGATATGACTGTTACACTTCCGCATATAACCCAAGAGTGATGGATTCGTGGGGAAACAATTCATATCCAAATTCTTATACGTCATTTTCGCCCCAATATCCTTCTCCCGAATACCCAGAACTCTACCAACAACCCACTTCAAATCATTGGACTTATCCTCAGTCTACCAACACCCAACCTAAAAATGTCCCGCGTTCTGACTCGAACCTCATAGTTGACCACATACCTGATACCTTGGAACAAGCTTTCCATACGTTCATGACAACTACTCAACAGTCCGTAGACAATATGGTACTGCAATTGAGTCAAATGTCGCAGCAATTAACTGAGGAAAGTAACTTTTCGTGTCAACATGAGGACTCATCTTTTAGTATCGAACCACCACCACATACACAAATTCAAAGCACAATCTTTCAAAGTCAAATTCCTAGTCGGTCTGACGGACTTGGGATTTCAATTCACGATCACCACGATCACTTAGTGGAGGATTTGATTTATATTGAGAAAAACATGGACCAATTTCATTATGAGTCGGCACAGGATTGTGTCCTATCTTCTTGTCCCGTGGCCCTTGAGCCACATGATCTTCATGTTGCATATCTTAAGGACTCAGCTCTGGTGGAGCAAGATCTCCCTAGTACCCTCAATTTCAAACAACCTCATGAGAGTCTGCCTCTCACCATTGTTCCTGATCATCTTGGAAATGATGGAACATCAAACAACTACATAGCTCATGATGGTATTAGAAGTTCCTTAGAAGATACCTTGGGTATGAGACCCACTTTTTGTTCGCCTGGTGTGTCGGACATGCCTAACGAGGTTTTGGACCTCGTTCCGACGCACCAGCCAGTTGGTTGGAGAGTTTGGATTGACGATCATAACTTCAACACCGCAACGGGAGAAACTCCTCTTCCGTTGCCCCTTAATCCCCAAACTCTCGAGAGGTTCAAGCTCTTTCAGTTTTATCCTTTGAATGAGACACCTTTGCGTCCAATTCATGAACCTCTCATTTCATCTGGCGCTTTTTGTGAAGGCGGCCCACACATGCATTTTCTGGCCCCACGTGGTGTCATGTTCCCTTTTGATGTCTTTTGACAAATGAAGATGAGAACTTATGTTTGTACATAGTTATATATTTCAAAAAAATAAAAATAAAAAATAAAATAAATAAAACACTCCTTCAGTGAGCATTGTTTGTGTGGGCTCCAACCCTTAAGTATTTGAGCCTCATATGTTTCCCGTATTTGACTCCCTTCTTTAGCATCTCATAGGTTTTTGAGGGAATTCGGGTTTTTGTCCATCAACAGAGCCATGAACTTTCCTTTGTACTTCACGATGGTGAGATCTTTCTTTTTTCATGCATAAATCCATGTAGTATCTTGCTCACATTCATTGAGGACAATGCATGATTTAGGTGTGGGGGGGGGGGGTGTTTATGTATATATCTATCTATATATCTGTCTTTTATTTCTAAAAAAAATATAAAATAAATAAATAAATAAATAAATAATTCGATGTTTCATAACATAGCTTAAGATTGAACTACCAAAACCCGAGTACAAATTGCATTGAGTTTTTTGTTCCTTATTATATAGTTCTGCTTGTAGAAACTGTGACATAAATATAAGTTCCAAAGAAATAACTCATTGCCCTTTAAGATATGTATGCACTTAAATTGGATGAATCAAATCTTTGAAGTGGTTGATAAAAAACAGAGGTTGAGGAAAATATACCGGGAAGTGTGGACTTCTAATAGCAATTAAGCCTTGAGGAAAATAAAAATAAAGGAATAAAGTGAGGAAAACACATTTTGCAAAATGACTACAAAAGTCTAAGCCTTTGAGTCACTGTTCCGTAGGGGTATCTTGAAACCCGGTAACTTGAGTCTACCAGCTCGGGATTATCGACCAAACTCGCTACACGAATGCAAAAAAGGTACAAGTGTCAAAAAGCAAATGTGTTGAATCGCAGAAGAAGAAAAAAAATACTCAAGGCCCAAAGCTAAAAGAATGATCCATGCCATGGTTGATCCAAATAATACTTCACCACCAGAGGAGGCGTGCAAAATAATTTAAGTAATAACATGTGTAGAAGGGTTAGTGGTGTGAATGTTGGAGGAACAAAGACCAAGTCATATTTTTAATGAGTTAGATTTATATAATGAGCATGCAAAAATTCTCGGTGAGATGTATAAGGTTGAGGTAGGGATATTGAGAACTATTAATCAAATGTTGATTTAGGATTTTGTAGGTATATTCGCTGAAAACCCTCAGGAGACAACACTCCTCCTCCTTGGAAACAAAGAGGTTTAAAGGCTTGTTGCACATGCTAAGTGCAACCATGATTCCTACGAAAGTGAGTTAGGATTTCCCTGTTTTCATTTTTCTTATATTCTGTTTGCTAGGGACTAGCAAAATCTAGGTGTAGGGGTATTTGATGCATTGCATACATTGCATCATATGTCTTTCATTTAGATTAATTTTATATCAATAAATGCTACTAAGGTATGTGTTTAGTCTTATTTACAGAATACAGGGACCTGAATGCAAATTACCCATATCCCGAGCATAAATGCGTGCAAGAGACTCATTCCTGGCATAAAGACCAAATTCAAGATTATCGGGTTTCAAATGGAAATGCATCCAAGCATAAAAGCATTCAAGACCTAATTACAAAAAGGACAAGGACTTAAGCACAAAAGTAGACAATGACTTAATTGCAAAAAGCCAAGGACCTAATTGCAAATTACGAGTAGCTTTTATTATTATGGAGAAAATCTAAAGAAAATCAATGTGGATCTCCAAATATATAAAGAAATAAAGTCGGAGCTCAAAAGAAAGGAAAGAATCAATCCAGATGCGCAAAGGATATTGAAATCATACCATAACACACACAGGAAAAATCCGGATTAAATCGGAGCTAAAAAGGCGGCGAATCCGCCGCACCAAATTAGATTCATGCTCTAAAATTTTTACCGGTTGCATGTTGACGCGTGTACTTTCCTATTTTATACCTAAGCCCCTTGTATCGGCTATAAATAGCCCTGAAACGATGTTGTGAGAGTCCTTAGCTTATGTTCTAGTTTTTATTCCTTAGTTTAATAAATTTCTGTTGTTTTATTTCTTGTTTTTAGTTTTCTTTTGTAATTCCTCTAGGACCCCTTCTCCTCCTTTCCATCCATGAGTTTCTAACTCTTTCCAAAGGGTGGAGGTGACAGATTTAGGGTGAAGAGAATAAGAATAAAAGTTATTATTTTAATTTCGTGTTAGTATATTTTGATTACTTGAGTTTATGTTAAATCATTTATCATGTAATGCTTTATAACTAATATGATTTATTATAAGTTTCTGAATTCTCTAATCTAAACCCAATACCTAAACCTCCACCCAACGGAATTCACCATCTTTGTTCTTGCTTTAGTTTTATTTGTTCATGTTTCATGCTTTAGGAAATTAAAAATCAAAAAATCTCAAAACCTAATTTATTTCTTATCTCCTTCTTCCCCTTAATCGAAAATAACACAAATAACAAGATCTCTCCCTCCTTGTGTTCGACCCGTATTTGCCACGTCTTCATTGACGTCGTGCACTTGCGGTATAAATTTAATTCTCATCACTTTCTCTTAAGTAGTGTTTGCATGGCGGCTAAACAACGCTCAATGTCGGCCACCACTCCCTGGAGTCCCACCAGGGTTTGTTTCACCTCCTTGACTGATTGACATCATTTCATGCTTATATTTGTATCTTATATCCATTATCTTTCACCTAAACAATGCTATGTTACGAGTTTTATGTTTAGTTTCCAGGAATAAATAGGTTTGAAGAGATGAAGCATAAAAGAACCCAAAAGCTCGGAAAAAAGCTGAATTGTGAGATCTGGGGACTAAGATGCAAGGGAGAAGGACATGAATGTAAGATCATGGGAGTATTTTCGCAATTCGATTCGGGTCGGAGCTCCAAAAAACCATGTGAATGCATCGAAGACCAGAAAATATACCAAGAAAAACCAACAACAAAAATGAGCAGGATCTGAACCATATAGACCGCCACTTGGCGGTCCAAGACCGCTAATTGGCGGTCCATTTTGGCCCAAATCCGCTAAAATTTCTCCAGCACATGTATTAGAGGATGTTTAGGCTATGTTTGGTATCTGTTTAATCCCACATCGGGGGATTGTCCCGGTTTGCCTTTTCCATGGCTATAAATAGAACTCTTCACCTTCCATTATATTCACTCCATATTTTAAGTGGTTATTCTTCCTACTAGAAGTGAGGCCTTGAAGCACACACTAAAGTTGGAGGATGCTACTTTTAATGTGAGTCATTTTAATACAAGTTGTCTTTATTATGTTGTTTGTTTTATGTTTCTTGTTTTGCTTTGCTTAATCTCATTTCATTAGTTTTATTAGCTTAGTTAATATGTTTTCTTTGTTTAGTTTAATAATTAGTGTAATGTGTAGTGAGTAGTTTCATCCCCTTTGGGGGGTGGAGTAGATGTACATACATGCAAATGAGAATGGATTGAATGCTTTATTTCTAATGTGTTGATAAAACATGAATGTATGCTTGCTTGTTTAGGATAGAATTTATAACTTGATGAGTTTTGCCAAAATGATTAGACACCTCTCATGCTTGTTTAGATTCTGAAATAAACATCTTGCATATGTAAATGTTAATCAACTAAGTTGGTGAATAGATTGATAGGTTTTGCCACAACATTTAGACACTTCCTATGCATGATAACACCACCTTAATTTGTGCTTAAAGAATGTGTTCAACACCCACCTCTTTGCTTGTGTGCACTCACTCCACCCCTTAGGGGTTTTTCCCATATCTGTATTCCAGCATTCTTCTTTTGTTCTTAGCTTAGTTGTCATTTCATTGTTTGTTTCTTTCGTTCGCATTTCATACATCTTAGCGTAGTTTAGTGTAGAGTAGCATAATCAATTTTTCTCCCCCAATTTTTGCCACTTGATTTCTGATAAACAAGAGGCTGCTCACCTCCCTGAGGACAACCCGTACTTGGCACCGCTTCATAGCGGTCGTGCACTTGCGGTTTTAAATAAAACGTTCAACAAGTTTTTGGCGCCGTTGCCGGGGAGGTGCCAGTCCAGACTCTTGTTTGGACGATTCGAGTGGATTTAATTTTTGTTTTGTAGTTTTTCTTTGTTTTAGGACACTTGGAGTCGAAAGGAGAGGCATCTGGAAAAATTTGGAGGAAAGCTGGGCAGTTTGGACCGCCAATCAGCAGCCTAAGACCGCCAATTGGCGGTCTGGTGAGCTGCTTTTGCCTTCTTATTTCTTTGTCGTGTTGCCATAGTTGATCTAGTAATCGGGGACTCAATTTTGCATGTTCTGACTCTTAGATTGTTCCCAGATTAATAATCAACTTCCCTTAAGCAACTTGGACCCTAAAACTCAAAGCAAAAGATTAGGCATTCTTTTTGTTTAGCTCATGCATCATGTATGTGACTTAGGCATTTAGATTGTCTTTTATCTTAGCTTTATTTTCTGTTGCTGAGAGCTGGCGTGAGGTACGCACCTTCTACTCTCATTCATGCATTTCGTATGAGCATGCGTTAGTTAGTAGGAAGTGCATTGCAACAAGTGTGAGTTGAGCGTTTTGTTTGGAGAGTTGATTGTTAGATTAAGACTCCAAAACGCTACTAAGGAGGGGTTGTCCCGTAAAAGATAAGGTGGGGGATTTCATCACCCATTCCTTCGCCCCAAAAAACCACACTAATCAAGAGCCTAATTTCTAAAATCAAGTAGACATTGGCCTTAAGGAATTCAGACGCATTAGGAGAGTAATCCGGTCCCAACCGTCATAACCTGATCGGCGTTGCCCACTTTGTCGATAGTAGGAGAGACGAGATCTACGGATATTGACTCACTTGCTGGGCTTTGTGGTCCTCGTTGTAGGGAGGTGAGGCGTGTTGAGGCCGTGTGAGCTCGCAGTTAGGCGTCGTCTAGCTGTAAGGACCTATAACGACCTTAGGATTACTTGAGTCTTGTTTGCTTGTGTGCTTCTACCTGTACCCATCCGCCATAGCAAAAGGACTTCTTCCCTTCTCTCCTGAGTCATTCTTTCTCTCATGTGTTCCCCCGTCTTCTCCTCTATGCACATTCTTTGAAAAAGAAAAAAACGGTTTTGGTTTGTGTACGTGCACCTTTGTGTATGCTTTCGTGGACACGAGACGAGAAGGGTCGTTTGACGAGGAGCGTTGTCAATCCGGCTTCGGTCATCGATTTCTCGACACCTTCCTCTCATGTCGCATGCAGTCCGGGTTCAATGGCTGCTAATTTCCATGAGGAGGAGTAGTTGTTGGACCCACCTGCTCCGTCAGTGCTTCCAGTTGTCGGTCCCATACCTCTACGCGATCTATGCTAACCGAGCCGTACAACTCTACCCTCATGCATCGTATTACCAGAGGCTAATGGGAACCATTTTGAGGTTAAGCCTCAGTTTATTTCCATGCTCCCTCGCTTCACTGGGAAGGGTGACCCCTATATCTTTCTCAGGGAATTTGAGGAGGTTTGTGCTATGTTCAAGCTGCAACAACTTAGCACAGACTCCATCCATCTTAGGCTCGTTCCTTTTGCACTAAAGGATGACGCCAAGAAGTGGTTGTATAGCAACCAGGCGAATGCCTTTAAGAATTGGGACGAGTTTCAATCTGCATTCCTCAAGAAGTACTATCCAAATCATCGGACTCAAAAATTGAGGAACGAAATCAATTCGTTCTATCAACATGAGACCGAACCATTCCATGCATACTTAGAGAGGTTCAAGGAGCTACTATCCTCATGCCCTCACCATGGCATTGAGTTGTGGCACCTTTGTCAGATTGTTTACGAAGGTCTTCACATCCCGTCAAGAGCGCTCCTTGAGTCCATGTGTCAAGGAGAGTTCTTGGGAAAGGATGAAAGGGAGGCATGGGCTTTCCTAGAAGACCTCGCTGAGAAAACCATGCAATGGGAGAGTGTGAGGGAGACACCTGCATTATCTAGTATAGGAGCAAGGATCGCGAATGCAAACTCGACTAGATCGGGTGCCACATTTGTTGTCGATACCACTACGGCCACCAAGGCGCGCATGGCGACCTTAATGCGCCGTATGGATTCGATTAAACTCCAAAACCAACAGGGTGCACCTCACATGTCCACATCTAGTCCAATTCCCTGTCATTCATGTGGTAGGATAGGTCATGTAGAAAGCGAGTGTGTGTCTATTCCTCCTGAGATGGAGCGTGTCAACGCCATCTATGACAGAGCTAGGAATGACCCATACTCATCATCTTATAATCCTGGATTGAGGAACCACCCCAATTTTTCATGGAACCAAACTAATTCCCAGGGTGGTCTTTCAAACTCCTCTAGACCACCTTACCAATCACACCAACCTCCCATGCATGCACAATCCTATCAGCCACCCCAAGCGCAAACCACCAATCAATCGGGTTTCCCAAATTCCAATAATATGGAAACCCGATTCAATTCGCTTGAGACCTTGACTCGTGGACTTGAAAACTCAATGAAAAATTTTATGTTAACTACGAGTCAAGTTCTCACTTCAAATCAGCAGACCATCAAATCTCTAGAGCTTCAGATGGGCCAATTGACTCAGTCTGTACATGAAAGAGAGAGAGGGTCTTTTGCTAGCCAGCCTGAGGCTAACCCCCGTCTGTACCAACAACAACACATGCAAAATGAGAATGTGGTACCTCGGGGGAGGCAAGTGAACCATGTGGAGGAACCTGTTCACCATGTCAATTCCATTGTGACCTTAAGGAATGGAAAACAGGTTGACAATCACATTTCCTTGTCACAACAACCACCATCTATGCAGCCCCTTAGTGGGAATGGTGGTGAAGAAGAAGCTGAGGGTGAGGGTAATACACCATGGCTTCTTTCTCAGGCACCGCAGAAAACCTACCTGCCAAAAGCTCCCTATCCAAGTAGGTTAACCAAAAAGCAGAGTGACAACATGGACAAGATATTAGAGGTGTTTAAGCAAGTAAAGGTTAACATCCCCATGTTGGATGTCATCCAACAAATACCTCAATATGCCAAAGTGTTGAAGGATCTCTGCACAACCAAGAGGAAGACCAATGTTCCTAAGAAAGCATTCTTGGCTGCAAATATCAGTTCACTTTTGTCCAATCCCACCTACACAAAATACAAGGACCCTGGGTGTCCTACTATTCAGTGTACGATAGGCGACACTAGAATGAGCAATGTTTTGCTTGATTTAGGATCAACGGTCAACCTCCTCCCATTCTCTGTTTATCAACAGTTGAACTTGGGAGAATTGAAACCAACTAAGATCACCCTTCAATTGGCGGATAGATCCATTCGTATTCCCATGGGGATTATCGAGGACGTGCTTATCAAAGTTGGAGATTTTATATTTCCAGTCGATTTTGTTGTCCTCGATTCCAATCCTGTTGCGAACACCCACTCTCAAATACCTTTGATTTTGGTAGACCATTTCTGGCCACCTCCAATGTCTTGATTAATTGTAGAAATGGTCTCATGAAGCTCTCATTCGGTAACATGAGTGCCGAGTTTCATGTGTTCAACTCTGGTAGGCAACCCATGGATAAACCTTTAAATCTAAATCTCATCTGCCAATTGGAGAAAGCACAACAAAATCAACGGACACCCCTAACCCCAATGCAACCCGTTGAGAATGTTCGTGGGTCCAGCGAAAACTCATTGCCTGTCTTTGCAATGCAACAAAGTGAGCTGGCCTCGAACATTAATGTCCAAAGGGAGTGTTCGTTGCATGATTCAGTTGAGAGTACTAGTGAGAGTGAGACACCTCATCATATGCCTATACCAGAAGGTGTCTCTACCTCATGTCTCATGGCCATTGATCCATTTGAGCTTCGTATTGACTCCAACAAGGACCCACCTATGACCGAGCTTATACTTGAGGATCTAAATGATGGTGGGAGGTCCTTGTTGGATGACTTGGGGAGAAGCCCCATTCTTAGTGATGCAAGTCTGCTGCTTATATCGAATGAGCCTGAGGAACTCATTCCGATGCACCCGCCTATTGGTTTGAGGGTTTTCTGCGATGAGCAATTAAACCCTAGTGAGGCAACACAACTTCATTCTTTGTTGCCCACACCCAACCAATATCATGAGGGGTTCGAGCCGTTCAGCTTTGGCATTTCACCCTTCATGACACCTCAGAGTACCGGTGAAGTTTGCCCATCTCGGCAAGTCTCTGGTCCTCATGAGTTGATGTTCTCATTTGATGTTCCTTGACCAAATGATTATGAGAATATCGTTGTTGTACTACATATCATACTAAAGAAAAAAAAGAAAAAAAAGTGTGTAATAAAAGTTTCCATGAGCGAGAATTGATTGTTGTGGGCCCCAACCCTTGTGTACTTGGGCCCCATTTCTTCACGTATTTGTCTCCCTTCTTCAATATCTTACAAGTTTTGTGGAATTCGGGTTTGTGTCCATCAACATGACCTTGAACTTCCCATTGTACTTCATATTGGTGAGATCTCTCATTTTTCATGCATATATCCATGTAGTATCTTGCTCGCATTCATTTAGGACAATGCATGAAGTAGGTGTGTGTGTGTGGGGGGGGTGTTTTACGTGTGTACATAGTCGAGTCTTTTTCTTTTGATTTTGTTTTCTTTTGTGTGTATTGATAGGGTCATGTTAGTGTGCTGCATTTAATATCGATATATCTGCTTGCCATGATCCTTGGGTGACTTGTCTTCTTTTGCTTGCCCAGTGCTTTAAAATTTTCACAAATTTTTCAAAATCTTTATGTGTTTGCGAAAGAAATAGGTTTTGCGTGTGTTTTAGCATGTGCAAAACCGTTGAGAGGCAAAGTAAAAAGAAAGCTCCCAAAATTGTCTTGAACTTGATGCATTAGGATTTCTAGTTTACTGGCTTTAGGTCTTATCGAGTCGTTAGGATGCACCCCGGTTTTCCCTCGGGGGGGGGGGGGGGGGGGGCGTGTAATCATAGGGTTTCAGTACTCAAACATTTAAAGAAGTCCCACTAGGGTTTGTTTCACCTCCTTGACCTAAGACAAAAGTGTCCAAGAGAGAAAAGATGCATCGGTCGTGGTCCGTTGCCCCCACATCACCAGATGACGTCCACCGCTCCGTTGGACGACCCGATGCAGAGTCGTTTTGCGGGGTAACCGCAGAAGCAGTGGAGGTACCCAACCGGTGCGTCCTCGGCGATGTCGTCATTATGCATCATCTTTTGGGTTGAAGGTGGATGTCACAGAGGTTGAGGGAAGGAGCAAAGAAGGCGAAGGCAAGTGTAGTGGAGTGTTGTAATGCGGATAGAAGGGAAGGTCATTTTATAGGAATATGGAGGTGTAACACATCATCATATCAAGGTCACGTCGAACCGCCGTTGTCACAATTTTCACAATCGGTTTGTAACTGATGCGACGTTTGGAAGGAAAGAAACCAAACAACCAACACGTCTTCCATAATCACGTTTTGTAAACTATGGAACCAGCCTTTGGAGTAATTTTCTTGTTGCAGTCTGGAGAAAGGAGACCGATCCGTCCCAGAACGTCCTCAGTAATCATGTCCATTAAACTATTGAGCTGAGATCGCGTACACATCGATATCATAGATCCTTAGAAAGAAGACTCTCTTGCTTCATCATATCAAGGTCACATTGAACCGCCCTATACGATCAATTTTAGGTCTTCGCTCTTAATTACTGAAAAGATGTTTGTGCAGTGCTATCATAACCCTGACATTGTTCCATTCCTATGCTTCTGTTATAGACAAGACTACACTACAATAAATGAATATATATATATATATATATATATATATATTGTTCCACGTCAAGGTATGATATTCTGGTAGAATAGGTCGACGGTCCATTTGTCAATGAAAGTCTACATGTTCTAGTCTGTGATGGCGTCAAAGGGAAGATTCAACAGACGATGCTTTACGTATTTGATGACGTACATGCCACAATCTCCGCTCCAATTTTAATATTATTAATCATAAACATATCTGAAAAAGCATTAACAAGCTCTATGATCACGAAATTTACCTTATCTGAGATTGGGGGACCTCCTTCTTGTTCAGACGGTGCCATGGAAGTTCTCCCGGTTTACGTCCTTTGAGTAGCTTCAGTTTTGGATTATCCTTAAACAATGCTTATCAGAGAGGGAAGGTGGTGACACCAGGGCACCATAATCTCCCGCAGCTGGGGCTTAGCAATGATCGTGTGATCGTCATCGTATATCATCAACTCTCAGTCGAGAATTGATAGTTGGACAACAATCCAATGTTCGTTCTTGTAGCCAAGGCACTAGTAGACGTAATCCTTTCCCCTCCAAGAAGGCATGTGCTGCTCCTCGATCCCGGTCAGGAATTCTAGACATGTTGAATCCCATTTCAATGTCCCTGCATCGTCATCATTACTCTCAAACACGGTTGTCATCCATTGACCGAAAAAGATGTTCATAACCACAACATTTCTCTGGTATGGACCTTCAGAGGTACTGAGCTGCCTCCTCATCAGATGCAAAGCCGTGTCAATATGCTACAAATAAATCAACATGTTGAAACCTAATCGATCTCTAAAAAACCCAACAAAAAACTATTTAAGATTATCGAACTCTAATGTCAGGCCCGTCAAACTCACATGCAAACAATCGAGTTACTATCGAGCCTATCAAGTTATACCTGCATATTGAAATTTTAATTTTTGAGTTACTTACATCGTCAGCGAGCCAAAATCTTCTTGTCTTCATCATCACGAACCACGATGGACCGACATGGCTCGTTTTCACATCAACTTCCCACTCATTGGGGATCACCCCAAGTATCCACCGTTGTAGTGACTTCAATAGTCAGGGCTCTGGCTTCTTCAAAGGGTCCACCACTAATGGCTCGTCATCTGGGTTCGTTAACCGCGGTTTCATGGTTGGGTCGGTGTAGATATTGTGAAGATATTTTGGGGGACACCTCTTCCCGATGGGGTGGACGGATCGTCTTCAACGATGTAACCATCGAGTAGTATGTCGTCTTCGTCATCAGAAGGCGGGGTCGAACATGCTTCTAATAAAGACACAATCTTAGCCTACTGGTCCGACATGGCCGCTGACAATTGATTCTCATCGGATGGTGGTCTCGATCGTGGCTCTATCAAAGACACAATCTTAGCCAACTGTTCCGACATGGACGTGGACAACTGATCCACATTTCCCTGGACTCTCAATCGTGCTTCTAACAAAGACACCATCTTAGCCATTTTGTCCATTATTACCTGATTCTCAATGACGGTACCCAGTTGACCTTCCATCGACGGTTGTTTTTCTTCCATCGACTGTTGCATTGCTTCCACTCTCTACAAACCTTCTACCAAAAGCGTGTAATCATAAGATGGGGTTGAAGCAGGGGTTCAGCCTGCGGCTGGGGTAGAGGCCGAGATAGTTGTTAGAAGCCATCAACTTCAAAAAATGTTCGCCTCTGTGAAAAACTTAGTCAATCTCTCAGCCACCTCATCAATATCCTCCTCGAACCCGGGTGGTAGGGGGTCATCATCCTCTGTCAAGTTGTTGTAGTATTCATCCTCCAATGCACGGACGCCAAAACAGGGAAAACATTCAACTGCGATGAAAATAAGACATTATGTTAGATTTCAATAACAAGTTTAAACCATCAAGGTAATATATGTTGGCTTTTTGGCCTTAATCTATGTTTTGATGATTTAATCAACCTAATCTTAATTATGGTCATGTAGAGTAGCACACATGTTGCATTGCATATATATTGCATTGTGCTAACCTCTACAGGTGATCAAGACTCAAGAAAGATGGAAATGAAGTCAAGACATGTAATTAAAGCTAAATCGAAGACATGTAATCTTGATTTCTTTTGAGTCTTAGGAACAAAGTGTAATTGAGCATACTTGAGCTAAAATCAACTTAATCACACACTATGTTCCTTATAGAAGTCACACACGAAATTTCACTTAATTTGGACTTCAATAGATCACCCAAACTTAGACCGGAAAACACCTAAACCTGAACCCAACTGTCTGCCTACATTCGGTCGACCGCAACAGGCCGTTCAGTCGACCGGATGATCAAGCTTTCTTATTGTGTTTCCCTGTCTGTTTCCGGTCGACCGAACCTTTCCATACGGTCGACCGTTCGAACCTTATTTTCCCGACCGTTATTTTGTCGTATATACCCAACGGTCGTATTCATATTAATCAAAATATACCCCTTATACATTTTATGTCTCGGTCGACCGAGGACCAAGATCGGTCGACCGAATGAGCGTGTCCAGACAAACCAGAATCTCCTGTCCAAAATCGGTCGACCGGAAGAACCTGTTTCGGTCGACCGTTCACATATTTGTTGTCAACCCTAAAGTGCCTGGACGAAATCGGTCGACTGAACCCTCTTAGTGTGTTCGACCGATGACTTAAGTTTTCTTAAGTCGTAGCATTGGGCGGTCGACCGTTGCTTAACCGGTCGACCGAACTGAGTGTAAAACTGCCTAACGGTCGACCGATTGTCCCGATCCGGTCGACCGAATTCAGCCAGAATTGGGTTCTGAACTTTCTATTTTGTGTAATCACACTTCAACTCATACCCAATCAATCCCAACGGCTCTATTCTCTCTAATGCCTATATAAGGAGTTGTAAAACATATTTTAACACAACTCTCCCACTACAAACTTGTCCCAAACTTTAGAGAGAATCCCAAACACTCAAAGCCTCAAATCTCAACACTTAGTCTTAATTCCAATCATACTCAAGTGTGCTCAAAGTTTAGAGAGTGTGTTCCACTCAAGTTCTCATTGGTTGTCAAAAGAGTAAAGGCTCCGGTGAAAGCTCGAAGCATCCTTCTCGGATTGTGAGAAGAGGATTCCAAGCTCGGCGAGGGTTGTTCGTGAGTTTGACGGTTGTAAAGGCGTTCTCTCCCGGCCCGGAACGGGGAGTGGTTAGTGAAGTCGTACGCGGAGCTCGGTGATCCGAGCGGAGCTTGCAAGAGAGGATTAGGACCCGGGTGGGGTGCCGAACCTCTATAAAAATTCCCTGACTTCTTGTGGTTTGCATTTTCCTACACTTGCTTGTTTTGTTTTTAATTTCCGCTGTGCATATCGATTGCTTAAACAAGTAGGTGATTAGATTAAAAAGTGATTAGTGAACCCATAACCCACACGATTAAAAAGTGATTAGATCAATAACAAGTTTAAACCATCAAGGTAATATCAAATTCATATCGAGCAAACTAAGCACCACTAAATACTAAAAAAATCTACTAAACCATCTATGTATGAGGAACTACTATCGAGCCCATCGAGAACACTAATTATCAGATTTTTCGTCTGTCGAGAAAAAACAAATGTTAACTACCAAGATTGAACTCCTATCAAAACCATCGAGAAAACATAATAATCCGGGAACAAAAAATACATCTAACTTATCAAGGACTACCAGACTATTATTGAACCCTTTGAGTAAATTAAGTACTCCAGCAAATAACAACATCATGATGTCAACAGTGACATCGAACTACGTACGTTTGTGCAACCTCATCCTTTTGTGGGGTGTTTTTCTCATTTCTCGTCCAGCTGAACATCTTGGGGACTTGGTGTCCATGGTTCATAGCATATTGGTTGGCAAATTGCATAATGGTCTCGTACACCCAATACTGTAACGCGGGTGCATAATCGTATATGCTATATTTGGCCTCTTTTTGTTGGCCACTCACTTCCTTCTTCTCACACAAATCTTTCTGCTTAATCATATATTTTTGACATGATGTTAGTAGTTTCTGGTAAGACGACTTCCCCCATGGATACTTGAAGAAGTATAATAGGTCGTCAACCATCTTGATCATATCTACCCATACGAATATCTTGCCCCCTCGGGTGTATAGAACACCTTCAATCAGGGGGCATGATCCCAACTTGAAGACGTCTTCTTCATTTGTACAACTGCTGAATGTCATCTCTAACATCAATATCGGAATTTTTGCATGTCCATTGAAATAATCCTTTATTAGGCGGTCACTGGTACAGTGCTCCTGCAACTCAACCTCCGATGGTACAGTACTGAAGTTCAAACTGTCATCAGTGCAAACTCATATCTACTGAATCTGCAAGTCTTAGGGCCTAAATGGAAATGAACCTTGTCATCCCTTTTACTATGGATGTTGTGCAACAATAACTGATGGGCAATGATGCATTGCATACATTGCATCATATGTCTTTCATTTAGATTAATTTTATATCAACAAATGCTACTAAGGTATGTGTTTAGTCTTATTTACAGAATACAGGGACCTGAATGCAAATTACCCATATCCCGAGCATAAATGTGTGCAAGAGACTCATTCCTGTCATAAAGACCAAGTTCAAGATTATCGGGATTCAAATGGAAGTCCATCCAAGCATAAAAGCATTCAAAGACCTAATTACAAAAAGGCCAAGGACTTAAGCACAAAAGTAGCCAAGGACTTAATTGCAAAAAGCCAAGGACCCGACTGCAAGGACCAAAATATTATTTTGGAGAAGTTCTAAAAAATCAATTTGGATCTCCAAATATACAAAGAATTAATTCGGAGCTCAAAAGAAAGGAAACAAATAATCCAGACACGCAAAGGACATTTAAATCATACCATAAACATGCACGAAAAATCCGGACAAAATCTGAGCTAAAAAGGTGGCGATTCTGCTGCACCTCATGTACAAATTACGGAGATTCCGCCGCACAAAAGTGGATCTGTGCGCTCAAATTTTTACCAGTTGCGTGTTGACGCTTGTACTTTCCTATTTCATACTTGGATCCCTTGTATCGGCTATAAATAGCCCCGAAACGATGTTGTGAAAGTGCTGAGTTTTTAGTCCTTCTTTTTAGTAATAAAATTCTGTTCTTTTATTTTGTGTTTTTAGTTTTCTTTTGTAGATTCTCTAGGACCCCTTCTCCTTCCTTCCATCCATGAGTTTCTAACTCTCTCCAAAGGGTGGAGGTGACGGATTTAGGGTGATGAGAAGAAGAATGATGTTATTATTTTAATTTCGTGTTAGTATATTTTGATTACTTGAGTTTATGTTTAATCATTTATCATGTAATGCTTTATAACTAATGTGATTTATTATAAGTTTCAGAATTCTCTAATCAAAACCCTACATCTAAACCTCCACCGCTGGAATCCCATCCATATTTGTTTTTTTCCTTAATTTGCTTTTGTTGTTTTTGCTTTTGAAAATTAAAAACCAAAAATCTTAAACAAACCAAACTTATCTCTCTTTCTTTCCTTAATTTGAAAATCACAAAAATAACAATATCTCTCCCTCCTTGTGTTCGACCCGTACTTGCCACGTCTTCAATGACGCCGTGCACTTGCGGTATAAATTTAATTCTCAACAGACAAGAACACCGAAGAACCGTAATGTACCCGCCTCGAAAAATTGTCTGAATGGGGATTCCTTTGCCCTGTCGAGCAACCTGTGCTGTCGAAGCTTCTCTTTATTGTCATTCATACATTTAGTGCCCTTGTATGTCATACGGCCATGGAAATGATTCATTATTGGAACTATTAACTTCATCATCAGCCAAAACAAACAAAATAGGAGAAAACCACAACCAGTGAAAAAATGGGTAAAACTTCAAAGGAAAAGGAATCGATATCATATCGAGGCTATCGATCTTGCAGTTCTTCACAATCAAACTAAGCCTATCAACCTCACACCATGTGAAGGAGGAATCAAACTACTAATATCGAACATTGTTTAAACATTTTATTAATAACCGCAAGTGCACGACCGTGATGAAGCGGTGACAAGTACGGGTCGATCCGCAGGGAGGTGAGTAGCCTCTGGTTTTTCAGAAATCAAGTGGCGAAAAAGGGGAGAAGAGTTGTAGATTACGCTAAAGCTAAACTAAACTAAACTAAACTAACAAGTACGAAATGCGAAAGAAAGCACGAAAGATTGGAAATCAGAAAGAGAAACCCCTAAGGGGTGGAGTGTGTGCACATATGTAGTGAAATAAGTGATGCTAGATTCATGTAAGCGTGTATGCGTGTGTGTGTCGTGTATGTATCTTCATGCATAGGATGTGTCTAAAGATGTGGCAAAACCTATCAATCCATTCACACAACGTATCGGCAATTACTACTTGATTAACATAAGATTAGGCTCAGCATGAGAAGTGTCTAAAGATATGACAAGACTCATCAAAAACCATAAACTCATGTGAAGAACAAAGGTAAGCATGAGAGGTGTCTAAATTTTATGGCAAAACCCATCAAAACAAAGTTTCTTCAATCAATCAAGCAAGCAAACACAAATAACAACACATAACTAACATGTAGTATATTCAACAGGAAATTTCAGTCAATAAACATGAGAAAATTAAGCATGGGAAGTGTCTAAATCTTATGGCTAAAACCCATCAAAATTCCTCAACATGTAGATGATTAAAATACCCCCAATGAACATACAAAACATGCAAGTCTACACAATCAAAAATTCATCAAACATCTAAACTTCACAATATATACGAACATCATCTCCACCCCCCAAAGGGGATGGATCTACTCACTACACATTATTCTAGCAATTAAGCTAAAGAAGAAAGGAGACATTCTAACAATTTAACCTAAGATCAAAGAAACAAGACTAAGCTAAGCATGCATTAAAAAGAGACAACATGAGAACAAAACAATGAAAAATTATTTTATAAAATGACTCACATTACTAGTAGCATTCTTCTCCACCTTGAGTTTTTACTCCAAGGCTTACTCCAAGTAAAGAGAAGCCACCAAGCAATGGGTGAATACAAAAGGAGGAGGAGAAGTTCTATTTATAGCCATAGAAAAAGGTAATCGGGGACAATCCCCCGATGTGGGACTAATAAAACCCTCCTAGATTACACATAAACACATAACCCATGTTCTGGAGAAACCGGGTCGGATTCGGTGGTGGTCTTGGATTTTTCCCGGATCCGACCCATTTTCGGATATGTTCTTTATTTCTTCAATTCTTCACATTGAGTGCACTCGGATCGGTTATGGGAGTGTCGACCCGAATCTAATTGCCAAAATACTCCTCATGATAGTGTGGAGTTTCTTCATTTGCTCATTGGTCCTTTGGGGTTACATTCGGGTCATTCTCTTTTGCATCTTAGTCCCCAAGTCTCACAACTCAGTCCATTTTCTTGTTTTTAGGTCATTTTATGCCTCTACTCCTCGATCTTGTTTATTCCTGAAACTCAAACCTAAAACTCGTTACGTAGCATTGTTTAGGTGAAAGATAATGGATATAAGATACAAATATATGCATCATATGATGTCAATCAAACATATCGATCTCATAGGAACAACAGTCTGATTTCAAAGGAGCATAGCTATCCAACCAATCGAGTCGGCAAGACGGGAAAACTTCCATCGAACCAACTATCTAGTACCTATCGAACTACGACCAAAACTACCGACCATCGATCCAGCTATCGAGTACCTATCGAACTACGACTGAAACTACTAAGCAACGTCTGTAAACACGGGAAAACGGTTCCACTTCCAACCTAGACGACAGAACTCATATCAATACCAATAAATGATGGAGATCAACTACAGTTTTGATAGAAACAATAACCTAACATCATAAAAATATATCAAGAAATTAAAAACATAAACGTGCTTACATGCCATAAAATGGATTCCATACCATATGACCTAAAAATGCAAACGGAATCGATCTCCTATCGAACAAATTTCGATCCTATCGAGCGTCATCAGAACCCCAGAAAAACGGTCAGACTTCAGTCGATTCAGCGAGGCCCACATAACACTCAATCAAAACCAATAAATGGAGGAAGTCAACTACATTTATGATAGAAACAATAACCTAACATTCAAGAACAAATAACTAAACAAACAGAAAAACCCTACGACTAACCTTCGTCACCGGACGACTTCAATGGAGGAGTTGCTCTCCGATGTGGGTTCGTCTATTACGAGGAACCTTCGACAAGGCAGGAGGTGCTGGGTTCGAGTTGGCTCGATCTGGTTTCGATTGAGGGGTAGAAAGAGAAGTGGGGCGCTTTCCCTTTTGAAAGAGAGTTCAAATAGATGCGTGAGAGAGAGAAAATGTTTTTGGGTTATTTAAATAACATTGGTATTTTGATGGTGAAGTGGAAAGATAATCATATTTTTAAAAGAAGATGTCAAAGTGAAGGTTTTCTTTCTAGATCTTGGGTCACTTGAGGTATAGAAAGCCAATTTTTTTCCTTTAGATTTGATTAATGTACATAATACATTGAATCTAGTCATTACAGTACTTGATGATTAAGTGAGACAAAATGCTAGTTAGATACAGAAGGTACTAATACAATGGATATTGACAAAATATTTGTATAACAAGTTGCTCAAATACAACTTAAGTTAATGGGCATGGGCTCTTGGTCTAGGATGGTGAGTTTGTCAGATTGCCTAACAAACACAAATAGAGTACAAGATGGAGATGAAGAAAACGAAGCAACGAATGGGTGGAGGAGAAACAGCGAGTTGGAGAACTTTGTTGGATGGGAGAGGGGGCGAGAAAGGAGAAGAACTTTGAAGTCATTTTTGTCCAGTGTTGTAACATTTTTTATGTTCGTAAGCTCAACCTTTTTTATGTACTTGTGCTTAATTTCATTAATCATGAAGTAAACATTACCCTTCAGTTTCATACAGCAACTAATAAAAATGTTATTGACGTTGAAAAATAAAAAATATATTAACTCTACACAACAAAAATGATTTCATGAGATATTCTTTGAAGTAAATTGACGATCAATAACAAAAAAGGCATTAATAAAAAGTACTAGAAAAGATGAAAGTGTTGTTGCATCATGATAGGTATTGTCGTATCAATATATAACCAAACTTGCAATAAATGGGTCGGAAATTAAGTGGGAAACCTAATGAAAATCATTTCTTCACATGATATAGATCGTAACTAGCATTAAAGCATTCACAACCAAGATCTTTATAAAAATATCATTCCAATTTTCTCTTTATCACGTCAATTTTTAACTTCACAACATTTATCTATAAAAAAATTTCTCTTTCATATTCTCAATCTTTATAAAAAAATCATGTTGTCAAATTAATTGTTATTTTTCCTCCAACTCATTTATTATATTTTACAAATAAAATATATGCAAAATAGACATTTGAGAATAGAATGTGTTGAAAAGTTGAAAATATAAGATTAAAAATCCTTAAAAAAATAAAATTGAGAATCAATTTTTTAAGTTTTTTGAAAATGTAGTTGTTTTAAAATGTGTAATACGAGAATATAATTGTTTCAACTTTTGTAATTGTCTCCTCTCAGTTAACAATAAAAAATCTAGTATTTCAAAATACAATATTATATAGTAATATGAGTATCTATCTGTAGAACACGAGAAAATAAGAATTCTGGTGATTTTTTTAAAATTTTATTATTTTTATTTTTTCTCAGATATCTTCATTTTAAAATAATACAATCATCTATCTTGATTAAAATCAATACAAAATTATAAATGGTTAATTACAGTTTGCACCATGAACTATACATTGATATTATTTTGCACTCCTGAACTTTCAAATTTTATAGATAACTCTCCTGAACTTTCATTTTGTAACATTTTGCCTCCCTGAACTTTGGGTCGGATTCAGTACCAATCCGACCCAAATTCTGACTATATAAAACTTTCGTTTCGATCCAAACTTTCACATAAATATATGTTTATGAGTGTATTAGGGATACAACGGAAAAAAAATTGTGAAAACAAACGTCGAATGTGGGCTAAATAATGAATTTTTAAAGATCAGGGGGCAAAATGTTAAAAATAAAAATTCAAGGGAGGTAATTGTTAACTTTGAAAGTTCAGGAGTGCAAAATGATATCAAAGCATAATTTAGGAGTTCAAACTGTAATTAACCCAAATATAAATATGCCATACTACAATTAAAAATAAAATAAAAAAACCACGCGATCCGCACT
The DNA here is from genome assembly GCA_963682175.1 of Triglochin maritima. Classification (NCBI taxonomy): domain Eukaryota; kingdom Viridiplantae; phylum Streptophyta; class Magnoliopsida; order Alismatales; family Juncaginaceae; genus Triglochin; species Triglochin maritima. Next base: position 16,408,287 of record OY821775.1, read on the forward strand.
TCCGCTGAAGGATAAAATTAGACCTGTCAATTCTGGACACGACACGATTACACGACACGATAATGAGACACGATTTTGTTTGTATGATTGAAATAATTTATTATGATGTTTTGTAAACATACAAATATAAAATAATTGGTAAACGATTTGACACGAACACGACATTATAAGTTGTTTTTGTACACGGAATTGACACGAACTGCATATTTTGTTAGATAATCAATTGTTTTTACTTGATAATAGTCAATTAAAATGTTATTGAGAATTAAAAATATCAATATAACATGTCATTTAACTATTTTCAATTTAAACAAGATGATTTTTTTTTTCAATTTGTACTATACACGATAACACGAAATCCTAACACGAATGCAGAACTGTCAGACACGATAGTACACGAACATGACCCAATTGACTGGTGTAATAACAAGTAGGCATGCGTCCCAAACTTCAGTCAAAAGGCATCCGCCTCTGAGTACCATTTCCACAAAGATTATCCGTTGAACTCGGCTGGTGTAATTAGTTTTGGGGACTAATTTGAAGAAAAATTGGCAGCCCGAGGAAATAAAGTAGCTGCGTTACATTTGTCCGTAGACGGTAGACCGTAGTATACAAGATTCATTTGACATACAGATAGCGTGCAATATCCATGGAGTAGAGAGAGGGGCAAGACTAAAGAGGAAAGAAGTTTGATTTCTTGGGCGAAAGATTTTTTGCAGTATTATCAGCAAAACATGATCTCCTCTGCAGAGTACGACTCCCCATCAACATCTATCATGCAGACCAGATGGAGTGAGTGGTAGGAAGCTTTCGGTTCACTTGTCGACTTGTCCCATCGTTAAACATTAATTTGGAAAAAAAAAAATCTAATCTAACTTAATAAATACGTGATGGATTAATAATATGCCCAAGCTATGATACGGGATACCTCATGTTTATTTATGGCAGTCTGTGCTCAGTGGTTATGCATGCGTAGGTTGTATTACAGAGAGTGCTTTCTTACTGGTTGGGGTCTGCCCATTGTTGGCGTTGCAGTGTAGTGGCAGGTGTCTGTTATAATTACTTTCCTACTTTGTTCTGTGTTTCTAATAATTCTATCATGCAAAATGTTTAGCTAAGTGGTTTCTAACCGGTTATATTTGAATGTTTTCTATAAACTATCAACAACGGAAACTCCGCATTTATCGCCCCAATTTATTTGTATTTAGTATTTACGTCGACGGTCCAACTTGAACTAAGAGGCATCCGCCTCTCAGCACTCTTGTGAAAATAGTGGGCCTGACTTTTTTTAGCCTAAACATGAGGTTATTAAATTAAATTTCAAATGTTTGAATTTTCAAGCTAACGTTACTTTAGTGACCGTCCTTAATGATGCCACCAAGCAAGCTCGAGAACACTCTCGCCGAGCTAGGATTCATCTTCTCACAATCCGAGAAGGTTGCTTCGGATTTTCACCGAAACCTTTACAACTTGCTTCGGGGTTTCACCAAAACCTATGCTTCTTCACAATTGAATTGAGTGGATTCAAATACTCTCTAGTGAGTAAGATATGGAATTGATCAAATGTGTAGAAGTTTTGGCTCTTTAGTGTAGGATTGAGGATTTGAAGGTTGGGAGAAGTCTCTCCAGTATATAGAGCAAATTGAAAAATGAGAGTTGTGTATATAAGGTGTATGAACATCTATTTATAAGCTTCTGGAGAGATATAGTCATTGAGGAAGAATTGGATGAGTTGTGTGTAAAATACACAAATCAGAAATTGAAGTTCAACAATTATGTCTGATAACGGTCGATTGGTTTGGGATAGACGGTCAAATGTTTCCTTAATAATTCGAAAACATTAGAACCAACTTAAACTACGGTCGAACCAGTTGGGCTACAACTTAAGTCATCGGTCGAACCAGGTCAGGTATTAATCGACTAATATAAAGGTTTCGGCCATGGTAAAAGTGATTGGTCGAACACATAAAATGAATACGTTCGACCAAAAATAACAAGCACTTTTGGGCACAAAATTAGAGTTCATCCGGTCGACTATTTTCAGGTCAACGTTCGATCGATGGCCAAATGTATTTGAGGGGTTAGGAAAAAATATGAATACGACCGTTGTATAATACGACAATGATAACTGTCATCTGGAAAATACAGGTCAATAGGTCAACTGGAAGGTCAGAATCGGTCGACCGGTAGGGTTAGGTAAAATCACTATTTGTAAATCGTTAACTGTTAAAACAGTTGAACGGAAAATTTGTTTCGGTCAATCGTTCTACACAGACAGGCAAAAATTTGGTTTAGGTGATTTTCCTTCTAAGTTTGGGTGACATATTGAAGTCTAATTGATTTGAAATTTTGTGTGTAATTTCTACAAGGAACCTACTGTGTATGTGAATGAATTTTAACTCTTATATGGTCAAGTTCACATAAGTTGATAAGACTCAAATCAAGTAAAATTACATGTCTTCAAGAAGCTTGATTACATGTCTTGACTTCATTCAATTCTTGCTTGAGTCTTGATTAGGGTGAGCTTTGGCCTAGAACCGGACTCAACCAGATCAGACCATACCGAGGACCAAATTTTTGGTATCCGACAGACTGAAGACCAGATCGAATAAATTTGGGTCAGTCCGGTCCGGTCGGGTTCAGTCCAAAAATCGAATTTTACTCATGAAACCTCGATTCGGTCCGGGACCAGACCGGACTGAGACCCATATTTTTGGTATCCCCGGGAATGAAAACCAAACCGAAAAAATTCGTTTTGGTTTGGTCTGGACCGATCGGATCGGGTCGGTCCGAAAATTCGGTCTGAGTCGAATTTTGCTCTCCCTAGTCTTGATCACATGTAGATATTAGCACAATACAATATATGTTATATGCATAATGTGTGTTGCTCTACAATTGATTGTGATTAAGTTTAAGTTAGTTAAATCATCAAAACACGAATTAGTGCCAAAAAACCAACAAATTGTACATATGGCGTCCACAAAGAAGCTCCTTAGGAGAAGATGTTTTTTCGTTATATCGAAGAAGTCATGAATTTTTATAATGTCTATGCAAATGCCTGTGGTTTTGGTGTTAAGATAAGACAATGTTATTACGATCGAGGTGTTGTTATCCGAGCCACACTTACTTGCTCCAAGGAGGACAAGGCACCAACAAAACAATGACAGGGAATATTGAAACCTCGTTTATCCAACATAGTCAAGTGCATGGCTCGAATCAGGATCTACGGAAACCCAGCAATGGGTTATCATATTAACTTTGTTGATCCTAAACATAACCATAGTATACTTGAAGAGGAGTAGATACGTTTTCTTAGACAGAACTGAACTGAATTGTACCTGATGTCGCGATAGCATGCATAGCGTGCAATGATGCTACCGGAATCTCGACTTCCAAAAACATGCAATCTTTTGTGTCGAGGCTGGAGGACATTACAAACTAACTTTCAACGAGAAGGACCTCAGGTTTGTGTTGTTTCTGCAGTTCACCAACCTAAGTGTGTTACAAGAGATCTCCAATGTTCATAACTTTTTGTGTGCAAAAACGTCATAACCGAAGTTAGAAATTTGAAAATGGGACCTAGCAATGCATAAGCTCTCCAGAACTACTTCATTAGGATGCAACATATTGATGTAATATTTTTCTATGTCATGGATATGGACGACGAAGGAAGACTAAGGAACGTTTTTTTGGGTGACTACCGTTCTAGAGCTGCATATTTATACTTCTGAGATGTTATATGTTTCGATACTACCTACCTGACTAACAAATACGACATGCCTTTTGCACCATTCATTGGAGTTGATCACAATTTCGAGTCGGTCTTACTCGATTACGCTTTGTTGTCATGTGAGACTACTGAAAATTACATTTGACTATTCCAAACGTGGTTGTCGTGCATGGGAGGTACGTATAAATGACCTGGTTCTATTTCAGAAAGATTTTTGGGTGGACCTTTTTAGTTAATCTTTGCCATTTTAACATTTTAACTAAAAATTAACTTGTGGTGGCCCATTTAAGTTTGGGAGTACCTTTTAATATGTACTGTCAACCCATTTTAAATGGAGGTTCTGTCATTTTTAATTCATTTTGTTTGTCATTTTGAATATACTGGTTTTTCCTTTTAATAGAAGGGTATGTACATTTTAATATATTCGTTTGTCCCTTTTAAAATATGGGCTTGTCTTTTTTAATATATTGGTTTGTCCTTTTTAATTAATCGTATTGTGCAAATATCCCTCCACCAGCGATTATAACGGACTAGTGTGCCATCATTACTGTTGTTGTAAGAAATGTCTTCCCAAACGCCAGACACAGATTTTGTATATTGCATATAATGAACAAAGCTCCCGTGAAGTTGCCAACGCAGTATCAGAAGCACATGTTATTTGATCCAAATTTAATTGTATACGACTCAAAAAATCCAGCAGAATGTGATCAGAATTGGCAGGGTTTCCTGGGTGATTTTGAGCTTCAAAACCATAGCTAGCTCCAATCCATTTATGCAATCCGTCAGTCCTGGGCACCTGCTTTTGTTGGTAATTGTTTTTTTGCAGGAATGGCTTTTAAAGAAGCAAAATATGACCGTGTTCTTCGACAAGTACCTCACTTCGAACACTACTCTTAAGCAGTTCATTCAACAATACTAACTCGCGCTACGCCACAAGTACGAGAAGGAAGCTCAATCAGATCTTGATTGTTTTCATAAGAACCCCAAATTGGTTTCATACGGTAAGGGTTTTCAAGAATGTCTAGTTAGAAATTGAGAAGATGATATACTGTGATCTAACTGAGGAGTGCAAAACAATTAACGGGTTACATTACAATGTAACTAAACGTGTATGGACTGGTGAGCATCTACTGTCAAAATGTTTCCTGGTACAACATAGAAGTCCGAACTTCACATGTGATTGTAGAATGTTTCAACACGTTGATCTTCTGTGCGGCCACATTTTAGTTGTACTTGGATGCCTAGATCCTAATGCATTTCTTCCACCGGCTTACATCATTAATCGATGGTGAAAGGATATTTGTCGAAACTATCGAGATAAGATGTACCCAGACGATAGCATAATAGAGAAGGATGCATTTCGTCGTCACGACAACATCATGGGTCATGTCGTTTGGATCGCATAGGAAGCATTCATTTCTCACGATAGGTATCTTCATGTCGTGAAGTGTATGGAGTGGCTTAAGTCACGCACGATCACAACCCAGGACCCTACTCTAGTTGACGAAGCTGGAACCACGAGTACATCTATGCACAATCCAGATAAAGTCACTCGTCCAGGAAGACTGCCGACCAGACGTCGAGTTTCTTTAGCTGAGAAGATAATTCAAAATAGCAAAAAAACGTACGTCGCAGAAGAGAAAAGCAAGTTCAGGGGCAAGGGGTGAATCACCGCTTCACCAAATTACGCCAAAACCTGGGTATCTTGATTTTGGTAATTGGGACATGAAGTTGTATTACGAGGAAAGAACTTCCTAAGTGTGCAATCTTAAGTTTGCAACGTTCATGTTAAACGAAGAACATTACAATTATAAAAGGACTGATGTAAATGAGTCGACTCTTTCACTGAAATGGTGTTCATTCACAAAGGATACCATTTAACATATAAAAAGGACATATGTTACAGTTAAAAAGGGGCAAGTTTAACAATCAAAAGCAGGTGGATAGCTAATAAGGATAACTAGAAACACGTAAAAAAGCAGGTGATACGTTTAAAAAAGACTGATGTTAAACGGACCGACCTAGGAATGACGTTCGTTGAAAAATGATATCGTGGAACATGTAAAAAGGACATACGTAACAATTAAAAGTAAACTGTTTTATCCTCTCATGGTGGAAAGTTAATAAGGATAAGTAGAAATACGTAAAAATGACACGTGATACGTTTAAAAAGGATTGATGTGAAAAGTACCCGTGATACGTTTAAAAAGGATTGATGTTAAACGGGACAACCTTTTCACGGGAATGACATTCGTTGAAAAAGGATACCGTGGAACATGTAAAAAGGACATACGTAATAGTTGAATAGGAAACCATTTTATCCTCTCATGGTTGAAAGTTAATAAGGATAAGTAGAAACATATAAAAAGGACATGTGATACGTTTTAAAAGGAATGATGTAAAATATATTTGTGATACGTTTAAAAATGACTAATGTTAAATGGGTCGACCTTTTCACGGGAACGAAGTTCGTTGAAAAAGGATATCATGGAACATGTAAAAAGAACATACGTAACAGTTCAAAAGTAAACTATTTTATCCTCTCATGGTGGAAAGTTAATAAGGATAAGTGGAAACACGTAAAAAGAACACGTGATACGTTTAAAGAGGACTGATGTAAAAAGGACACGTGATACGTTAAAAAAACACTGATGTAAAAAGGACAAATGATATACTTAAAAATGGTTGTGCATTCATGTATGCCTACAAGGTTGTTGGGGTCTTCATCTGGAACTAGCTCCCTAGAGCAATTGTTCAACTGCAGGATCTCCTCAGATGGATCGTTAACATCCAATAGAGTCTAGTGTTTGGTCAGTAGGATTGGTTCTGCGATGATGGTCCTTCTAGGGTCCATGCCTTTTAGTCAATGGTCCAGTATTTCAACAACTTCGGTTTGGCGGTTGACAATGCGCTCTGGACAAAAGCTTGAAATACAAAGTACCTCCTGCGGGTAGCTTTCTATTTTTTATTTGTCTTCCAGGATAGAAAGCATAATGTCGACCATCACGTTCGTCATGTCCATCCCTTCGTGATGAGCTCCTTCAAGTCAAAATGTGTGAAAGTGCCAATATAACCCTCCAGATAACCTCTTTGGTTTGTGGGTTGCTCCAGTCAAGTTCAATAATATGTTGACCTCATCACTGGTCAACGTGGCCAATACATCCATGTCTATGTCTGGTCTGGTCTTGTCTCGTCTTAGTGTTGAGCCAACCTGAATTTTGTAGGGGTTTGATTGTGTCGAACCATTTTTACTGTATAGTTGGGGGGCTTGGAACTAAAATCATCATCTACCATCTTCCTATTTTTTAGGCTCCTTTGGAGCACACTTTCTTCCATCTTTCGCTCCTCTTACTTCTTCTTCTTCTTCTTCTTCTTCTTCATCTTCTTCTTGTCCTTCTCTTCATCTTCTACTCCACAGAGGCCAATGAGCGTTGTGTTTTGGACCCCGAGTTTGCTCTCATGACCTTCTTATTCTCCGCCTCCTCCTGGTGCTTACATTCTTCTTATTTCTTCTTCCTATTCTCTTTTGCCCTCATTTTCTTCTTTCTTCCTCCCTTATCTTGTGCTCCTCATCTTTCTTCTCATCTTCTCCATTCCTTCTCTTCCTCCCTTGTCTTCTCCTCCTCCTCTTTCTTCTCTTCTTCTCCATTCCTCTCTTTTTCCTTCTCTTCCTCCCTTGTCTTCTCCTCCTCCTCTATCTTCTCATCTTCTCTCCCTCTCTTCCTCCCTTCTTTGTTCTCTGTTTCCCCCATAGGTTTGCTGTGTTGCACTCTCTCTTCGAAGAGATGCAAGCTCTTCCTCAACATTTCAGTCTCCTCTCGAGACTTCCTCAGTTCATTTTAAGAGACCACTAGTTTAAGATCAGCCTCCACTGCCAAAGCTTTACAATTTTTAAGCTCTTCCCTGAGCTTCAAAACCTCTTCAGTAGCCTCCTTCAGGGTCTTCTCGGCTTGCAGTCATTTGGTCTTTTGCTCATCGAGTTCCAATTCTTCAAGTAGTGGGTCCCTTGGGATGTTGCAGTCTCTCAATTGCAGTATGGGTTCGGTGCTTGTTAGAGCACAATCAGTTTGGCGATGGGTTGAATCGGGAAGTTGAAACCAATCAGTTCATTCTCCTTCGGTGTCCTTTCCGCATGGTGCCTCAGACGGATCTCTCTGTCGTAAATCTTTGGGAGGGTGATGCCTCATTCCTCCAATCTCTTCACAATTATCCATCTGCCAAACATAGAAGACTAGTTGTTGAACCTCGGGTAGGCACCCCTTCTGGGCTTCCTAATATGAACTTTTCACAAAGCCACACCTTTGAATGCAAGACTATTAAAAACATATATTTAAAAAGGACAAACCTAATGTTTAAAAGGGATCGATAGTAACTTTAAAAAGGTGCCCAAATTAATGGGATTCGTATGAAGATTAAAAGGACAAACTCATATATTAAAAAGGACAAGCCAATACATTAAAAAAAACAGCCATATTTTAAAAATGACAGAGCTATATTTTTAAAAGGACAAAAGCAATGTTTAAAATGGATCGACAATAACTTTGAAATGGTGCCCCAAACTAATGGGATACCCCCGAAGGGTAAAAATAATAAACTCATACATTAAAAAAGACATTGTCATATTTTAACAAGGGCAAACTCAAATATTAAAATGGATAAACTCATACATTATATAGAGCAAATCATATATTAAAAAGAACAAACTCATAGTTTAAACAAGACACCCATAGTTTAAAAAGGACAAACCCATATAGTAAAAAGGACAAACTCATACCAGTAGTATGACAACACAACCATCTACGTTCCCATTCTTGGGAGCGTAGTTGCTGGAGGGTCTCCTCTCTTGGAGTTCCACGCTTGCTTTCTCTAGCCCCCACACACATACTTTGTAAACGACCTTTCCTCATACGTACTTATGAAGGCGTTTGAGGTTAGCCAAGTACTCCATGTACAAAACCTTTGTTCAATGTGTGACATCACAGAATAAGAAATAGTTGAAGATGTAACAAATAAGACGATGAACGTACTCCTCGTGCTCTCCCATGACCCTGATAACTATCATCTGACCCCAGAGCTCAACGGTGAAAAAGGACTCATTTCGTCGCCTTACGGTGTGGGTTGGTTACATGTGGACTGTCTGGCCATGCAGGCTTAGGCCCAAAATTAGGGCAACATCTTCTTCTGTAAAGGTTACTACCGCAAACCCGGTCCTCAACCCCACCTCATTGGCGTCATAGTGGTCGACAAACCAATCGACAATGTCATTGTCCACCGGGACGTTATTCACATTAGGAAGTGATCGAAAAGGGTCCCCCATAATAGGTCCTTCTAGTCGTCCTTCATGTTTTTGAACTACTTCTCTATCGGTGTCTAGCCACATTTCGACGACTGTAAGTAAGGTGGACCCCTAAGACAATAAACACACCAACTTCAGCAAGTTCATACATCAAACAAAGAAACAAATCACAGTTACATCGACAAACGTTATGCACCACCACTTGGCATGTGGAAGCAGGATGAAGAGAATCCATTTGTCGAGGGAAAAATGGAAGGAAACAGGGAATACGACGGGAGGAATCTTGAACCTTCGTCGGATTGTGAAACAGGAAATATGCCGGAAGGAGTCTTTTGCTTTTTGACGTTCGAATACTTTCCTTGGGTCCTGAACCATTGCTAGTTTGATGTATTTTCGATGTCCTCTCTCTGTGGCGGAAAAAGATCTGTCAGAAACAACAAAAAGTAAATTATATTATTTTTCTAAAAAAATGCGCTGTCAAGGAAATTATGTGGCATCATGACTGGACGTTGACTGGATGTGTATGGCAGGCCATGTAACCCGCATCATTGATGTCCACGTCCGTGTATGAGGACTCTTAAATATATCAATGATTGTGATCTTTTGAGAATGGAGAAGGTCTATAAGTTCATCCTACCAAACCTCCACGTTAACTACAAGGAGAAGTTTCACACCAATGATACATTCTCTTTCTCATCTCTCCGTTGCTAGAAGGACGACTCCCATTTCTACAAGGTAGTGTCAAACACAAACGGTGATGAGATAGTGACCCCCCCCCCCCCCCCCCCCCAAGATGTTTTCTTAACATTGCTACAACAAAGATGGTGGTTATTATTCTGGTGTGTAGATGGCACAATAAGAAGCCATCAATGGTAGTTGTGCTCAGCCTAATATCGAATGCTTCTTCTAAGCTTAGACAATAACACCACAAAATCAGAAAGGAGTTTCCGGTGTATGTATAAAAATGGTGTAATTTCACGGTCAATTAGTCATTTCATTTTTGAAAAAACTAGCCATTACAATTTCAAAAAAAAAACTAACTGCGTTAAAAAATTCTCATATTATGCACGTGTATGTACTCTTTTTTTTCTAACTCACGTGAATTGGGAATCCAGTTAGGCCCAAGGAGATACATTGTACCTTATTCAAGAGCATCATATTACCCATCGAGCCAGAGATTGAGTGGGTGCAATCATTAATTTTTTACTGAGCACTAGAATACAGTGTACTCAGCAGAAGACCCTGTCACTCAACCTCGTGACTAATCACATCACTAGCAAGTTGAATTAACTGTAGGGATAGAGAAACATTTATAACACATGTCTTAGCATAGCTTGATATCAACTCACTATGCTGTACAAGGCCAACTTGATTAGAGGCAACAGTAAGATCAGAGTAGGGGAAACGTCTCCCATCTTCTTATGCTAAAGTGGTGGCTCTGCACTAGCCAAACGAGCAGATGGCCTATGATAGAAAGAAGGTGCAATTAATACCATGGTTGATAGTCTCTTCAAGGAAATCACAAAAGAAGATTCAATAAAGCCAAAAACTAAAAAATAAGAAAGAAACAATTTATTATAAGTGTGGTAAAACATGGAATTTAATAAGAGTTTGCTTGAGTGTCGCTCACCAAACCACCTCCTCAGCCTTAATGGAACCAACACTTTTGGTCATTAAATAATCGTCTAAAATAGAGCAAAACTACACTAATCTTGCAATATGTGTGGTAGCATCTCTGCTAAGTGGCTTAACGAAAGTTGGAGCAATGGAGAAAAGTCACGAGTCATTCAAGGTATCACAACGTGGTGGATTTTGGGTGTTAGTGAGGGGAATGCCGTAAATTTTATGGACGCCATCCTTTTTCCATGACATAATGTCGAGGCTGGGGAGCTATTGATGATTTATCCCCAAACTTTAGCTTGATCGATGTGGTTGCACGAATCATGGTTTGTATTGCGATGATTGTCATATCTCCAAGTCAGTGTTTTTTCCACTTTGAGGGCAAAGGTTACGAAGTGTATTTTGCTTCGGAGATAAGATCCACATCCATTAAAGGGGTCAGGCACCATGATCATCTAATCCCTGAAATAGAGGTTGTCGTACTTAAAATCAACGTCGAGGGGTGACCCTGGGGGTGGTTCATTTGTAACAAAAATCAATCTGAGCTTCATGGCGATGGATGCAAAGGAGCCTATGATGGTAAGAGCCAACAACATTATCATAAAAAGGAATGAATAGGAAAAGAGCCGGAAAGGTAGCATGAGAACAATGAAAATATGGAGTGGGTGGCGGTCAACATAGTGTCAAGCCAACCTTAAACTCCGATAAAGAGGAATCCAATCTCAAACGCAACCACAAGGGGAGGGGAAGATGAGGTTCTGAAGGAAGCAAAGGAAGATGATGATTACTTGCGGGTGACTGCAAAAAACACGACCTTAATGATTGAAGAACAAATTACGGAAGCACTTGAGAGCATCTTGGTGGAAGTTAAGTCAGCAGTGCGAGAACGACGTAAACAATACCACTTTGGAAGTGAGGTCGTTGCAACAAAAGGGGTGAATGCTAAAAGGCAAAAGTCCTACGGTTGAGCAGGCGAAGAAAAAAACTGGAATGAGGAAGTGGGCTGATGAGGTGGAAGCCACAACAAGCTACAAAAAAAAAACATACGAGGGAAATTGTCAGTTAGGCGATTCATCTAGCATGCAAAAACAAGTCATTACTAAAAAGAGCATTAGGCAATGGAAACAAACATAATGCAAGTCCACCAATAAATCGGGATCCATAGAGGACCAGCCCAGGGAGCTCATCTACGAAAGCAAAGGAGGCAAGAGTGCCATCTGGGTTGCTGCTTGAGATGTTTAATAAGGAGCTTCACTTGTCGGGTCCAGGTACCCCTCAACTATATAATGCTCCTTCTATTTCTGATAGAAATAATAGAATAGTGAGGTATAATTCCAATCAGCAAACATACTCACCATATAACTAAGGGATACGATCTAGTAACATGGAATATCAATAGTATGTAGAAAATACAAAAGTTAGACCACGGTGACAAAGTAAGATTAGAAGCCTAGAGCACTCTCGTAGCTCAATCAATATAAATTGCACTAGTTCGGAAGGAAAAATAGACATGTTTCAATGGCACAACTTGGAGGAGTTTCAAGATTTCAATAGAAAAATTGGGATAAATATTGAATTGAGATTACAAGCTAAACATTTCCTTGATACCATTCGTATAGGTAAGGGACTTGGGGAAAATGGATTTCCATGCCTTGGGTCACTTGGTCGAACAAACCAAAGACTGTGCCATATTTAACTTAAGTGTGTAAACACTTAAAGAGGTATATTATTGTTGATCATGAAGATCATATCTTGGAATATAAGGGGTCTTGTGACTAGCACTAAAAAGAGGGCTATTAAATATCATTATCAATTAGATCAGAGGTCATCTTGATTCAAGAAACTAAGTTAAATGATATAAATAGTCACATACTCTCTTTTATAGGGTGTAATATTATTGATAAATGGAAAATCCTTCATTGTCAAGGTGCATGAAGGGTACTTTTAGGACTGGATAACACTAGATATCAGCTCATTGAGTTGGAGAAGGAAAAAAAATCACCATCTCTAATACATACTAACTTCATATCGAAGTTAACCAGAGTATGCAATCCTTGACACCATGATCGGAAAAAAAATTGACGAATTGAAATTACTTGCCCCCAATACCCCAACATATAATTAAGCTTGGATTGGGGGTGGGGATTTTAATCTGGTGCGTTGTCAATACGAGAGATCTAACTCAAAATTTATTAAGGTTGCGGAAGTAAAAGCATTTGAAAAATTTATCGAAAAACATGCCTTGATAAACCTAGTACCGTCCAATTGAAATTTACTTGGTCCAATATGCAAACCATTCCTACATGGGTGAGATTAGATAAATTCCTTCTATCTCTATAATTTGAAGATAAATCTCACTTTCTTGTTGCACAGGTCTATCCCATGTGACATTTGATCACATGCCTATGTTGTTGCATATAAAGGAGATATCAAGGGAAAATTTTCCTTTTGGTTTTGATAATCGTTCGCTATCAAATGGTAAGATGGAAGTGATAATCCAGACAATATTAAACTCAAGTGTTAAAGGAAATAAAAAAATCAAAGACTTCCGTAAAAAAGTAGAGGAATAACCCCAAGTAAAAATCAAAAGGATTGAAAATGATATTCAAAAACTATAAATAAAGCAACAACATCAAACATTATCAGTAGACAAAACTAGGAAAGTTGTTGAGCTCAAAAAAGAGCATGAAATCACCCTTGATGAGCAAGAGACATTTTGGAAACAACAATCTCGCATTCATTGGCTAGAAGGAGATCAAAACACAAAAAATTTTCATCGTGTAGATAATGCGAGGAGGCGGCAAAACCACATTGCCTCACTCAAAATAGGACAAATGTGCTACGCAAAAGATAGAATAACGAGAGAAAAATAGTACAAGACTTCACGAAGATATTCAACACCCCTCCTACTTTTAAAGTCCCAATTTAATTTATAGGATGAATATTACCTCAGAAAATCCAAGAACCAAATTACATGATTAAAACATTCTCCGAAGGGGAGATAAGGAACGCCATATTCAAGATGGCACCGGGTAAATCAGCGGTCCAAATGGATTCAACCTCCACTTTGTTCATCAATATTGGTCACAACTAGAAAGCAAAATCAAATTATTATTCCATAAAATGTAAAATAAACATCTTGGTAAACAAGAATTTAGGAGATTTAATCAGTGTTTTATTGCACTGCTTCCTAAAAAGCGGTAACATAATCGGTAAAGGACTAAGCCGATTTCTCTTATATCATGTACTTACAATATAATAGCAAATGCTTTAACGTTAAGATTGGGTGAAAGCATCAAGCCAATTATACCAAACTCACAAACTGTCTTCCTAAAAGGAAGTCAAATCATAGACACGATTGTGAATGCCCAGCAAATGCCCCATTTCATTTGTAAAGAAAAGACACCTCGAACTATTCTGAAATTAGATTTTGAAAAAGCATTTGACAAGTTGGATTGGAATTTTCTCCTAGCCAACTTACAAGGCCTAGGATGCCCTGAGAAATGGTGTGCCTGGATCACATTGTGTAAATCGATCTCCAATGCCTCGATACTCATTAACGGATCACCTGAGAGTTACTTTCACAACACAAATGCAGTGAGACAAGGGGACCCTCTGTTGCCTCTTCTATTCATTATAGTAGCAAACTTTCTAAACAATTTATTGAGAATGGGAGTCCAAAACTGGCTTATAAAAGGAATCATAATAGGACCTGGAAACATCCTCAATTAATAATTTGTAGATGATACTAGTGATTTTTTAACAAATCTTGGGCCTACAAACAAATTATGAAAAATCAAGTATTTTGGGTATCCATGTACCCAAAGCTGAGATGACAACGTTAAAACTCTTTCTTGGTTGCAACTCAAGAAAAATGTCATTCCAATACCTTGGTGTTCCTTTATAAACAAAATCGGGACCTCAATCCATACAGAATCCAATCATACAAAAAGTACAACAAAATATGTAATTGGATGACAAACACCTATCAACAGGGGACATACTAACTATGATAATCTCGGTGATAACACCAATGACGAGTTATTACGTGACTTGTCTGAAGACTGCTAAATGAACAAACTATCAAATACTTGTTGGGGATTATTTCCCAAAAATAAAGAAGAAGAAAAATCCCATTTTTTAGGGATCTAGTAACCTGGATTCCCATAATATGTAATTACAACAAGTTTATGAGCGGAAGCAACTTTATTCTAGTTCAATATATGGTACCAGAACACCCCATTAGTAGTAGACTTTTAAAACACTTTTGGAGAAATCAGTCATTTTCGAGGGAGTGGATAAAAACATGTTGACTTTTTAGGCCTTAATCTATGTTAATTTTAATGATTAATCAAACTAATATTAATCTATCAACCAAGTCAATCGAAGTGGATAAACATGATTACATGCATTGCATATATACTTGTCTGTGTGCAAATCATTTTAATAGGTTGATCGAGATTATTAAGACAAGACACATTATGACAAAGACTCAAGATTGTAACAAAGCTTTGGACCAAGACTTGTAATTTTTCATTTATTAAGTCTGTAGGATCAAATGTAAACTTGAGCACTAGGATTCTGTCAATGCCTAGTTCGGACAACCAAATTCCTTTGTACCGCTTTTGGATTTTACTATAACGATCATATTTGACTTTTGTTTTAGGAGCCCATTTGTCTTGTCCATTTCGTAAGACTGATTGTCTATTGGTCAACTATTTATCTCTTCGCCTCCGACATGTAATGACGTTTTCCACGTGTCAATATAGTCGTTAGACTCATAACGGATATTTCATTTCCAATTGTTGGCGGTAAAAGACAGACACTTGATCCAGACAATCAAAATTCTTGTGACACAATTGATTAAATCCTTACTGTTATTTTGGATCGGCCAATCGAATCCAATTCGGTTAACGAAAATTAAATCAGAGGAAGTTTGACAAAAGCTACTGGAAGTTGTTGATCGGTTATCTGACCTTTGTTCGGTCAACCAAAATTTTAATTTTGAACAAGTCAACTCTTATTTTTGGGTAAGCTCCCCAACTGTAATTACGACATTCAACCAGATCCTCCAACAGAAGTAAGTATTTAAGGTGAACTTTATTTCCA
The DNA here is from genome assembly GCA_963682175.1 of Triglochin maritima. NCBI lineage: Eukaryota > Viridiplantae > Streptophyta > Magnoliopsida > Alismatales > Juncaginaceae > Triglochin > Triglochin maritima. Next base: position 16,424,042 of record OY821775.1, read on the forward strand.
CTCTTATTTCCTACTATCCCAGAACCTAACTGAAACAAAATGTAGGCTCTAGTGTGCTGCAACACTTGCTCATCTGTTGCATCTACTACCACAACACGATAATTATATTGCCACCGTTGCAACGTCACGTATTCCCCATTCACTGCAATTGTGGCCTCCTCTTCGTCAACTCCCAACAAGTTCATGCAAACTTAAACCAATCATTATCTAAGGTCGCATGCACAACTAGGTTGTCGATTCGAACATCAGTAAGAATATCAACGTCTTGCAGTGTGATCATCATCTCCTTTTGTCTGAAATGGCAAGTGTGAGTCTCCAGCCTCCACCTCTCAACCACAACCCATATCAAATAAGTTTGATACCTTATATTTTGTCAAATAAGTTTCACGACCTTATAATCTTCCAATTTCTTTTTTTATAATTAATTTGAATTTTTTTCCTAACAAAACCTACTAACTTATATAATATTCTACTAACACAATCTTTAAACCAAAGTTCTTAAATTGTTTGTTTGGGTTTAAGTTCTTAAACGAGTAAAACAGGTTTGCTCTACTAACACAATCTTAAAACCAAAGTTCACCAAAGCTATAGTAGTAAAACATTTTCACCTCATGTCACCCGTATCATTCAAAGCCTCTAGGTTGCATACCAAAAACAACTTTCAATCAATTTTTGGGGTCCGTTTGGGAACCCCTCATTTGTGGTTTGGGTTCCCAAAACTCACGTTTTGGATGTGAGATTTGGAGCGAGAGTTTTCAAATGGAGGTGCGTGAAAGTAGCAAGTCGTTGTTTGTGAACTTGAATTTTGAATTGTGAGGTATGAGTACCTCTCCACCAAAACACATTTCCTTTATTGTTGTTTGTTGTTTGAGTTGAAGATTAGTGAAGTAATCAAATAAAATTATTTCACATTTTGACATATAATATCTTATTAACAAAGTAAGGGTGGACAAAAAAATCTTGATGATACTTGCTGCAAAAAAAATCTCCAAACAAAAAAAATCAAAAACTTGGAAACCAAATCATTAACATATTAGTTAACATATTAAACTTGCAAACCAAACCAATATTAATGATAGTTGGTGCAACTAGGGGTGAGTTTCGGTCCGGGATCGGACCAAATCAGACTGAAGACCGAACTTTTCGGAAGACCGGACCGAATAAATTCGGTTCGGTCCGGTTCGGTCCAAAACCCGAATTTAATCTTTAAAATTTCGGTCTTTGACCGAACCGAACCGGACTGGACCGAAGACCGAATTCCCGTGGTCTCCCGAATCGAAGACCAGATTGTCAAACCAAGTGTTGATCAAAATCTCCAACTAAAGAAATCTGAAACTTGCAACGAAACAGAACTTGGATTGGGTGACAACATTCACCCAAGACCAAGCCCAAGTCCCGCTCTTCTTCACTAGGACGTGCTCCTAGCTGCTCACTGGACCACCAATTCCACTCTGGACGCTTCCTTCAGTGGATGGTGAGTGGGGGATTTGTTATTAGGATTTGGGTGACCGGAATTTGGTTTATCGGGGTAGGTAATGGTAGTGGGATTTTAGGCTGTAAATTACTCATTTTTCAGGAGCAAACTAGTAAGAGTGGGTGGCGTTTTGGAAAATACAAGGTCAAAATCAAGTTTTGCAAACCACGACTTTCAATACAACCAAACCGCATGATGAGTCAAATCACAAAACGCTAATTTTGGTAGTTTGGATGGAAAAAAAGCAAATACTAGCGTCACGAAGTAGCAAAACGCAAATTGTAACCTCAATTTGGCCTTCCCAAACAGATCCTTACTGGTTTGAGGGAGTGAAATATTTTCTCAGGTCTTAGGATCAAACTTGTAGTTACACAAAAAAACACGTCGGGGTTTGTGCCCGTAGTTTGAAATCATATCTCGTCTCACAAACAAAAAAATGGTGAGAAGTCGGGCTAATATGCTTCTTGACAACAGCTCAAACGAATTATTATGCCTCTCTCCAATCAAATCATACATCAAATTTCGAATTCTGATAAAATGAAAAAAAAAACTGCCCAACTGGACTCTAATCAGCGTTCATTGGTTCGGCCCAGCCAAAATAACAATCGGGTAAACGGATCCTCGAAAACAGACCCAAACAGTCCATCCCTCCGTCTCCAACCTCTCAATCACCTCTTTCCATTGGAATGGCGACGAGCCCAACAAGTCTCCTTCTTCTCACCTCTTCCACCTCTCTCCTCCACTCCACATATCCCCTCAGATCCACCACCTTCCGATGCTCCTCCTCCTCCTCCTCTCCTCCACCTCCTCCTCCTCGACCCAACCAATCCTACAAGTGGTGCGCCGGCCTCGCCTCTCTGGGTCTAATCGAAACCTCATACTTGTCTTATACCAAGCTGTTTGGAGTCGACGCCTTTTGCCCTGTTAGCGGTGGCGAGGGTGGGGGCGCATGTGGTGATGTCCTCAACAGCGATTACGCTTTCGTCTTTGGTAAATAAAAAAAAAACAAAAAAAACCCACTGTTTTTGTTTTTTTGATTGGATTAGGTCGATTAAGTCTCAATTGGAATTTTGAAATTGAAATTCAGTCGACGACTCATATTGTCGAAATTTCGAATTCAAGATTGCTTTCTACTTTGTAATTGGGATTTAAATTCGAACCGCATCCAAATACAGCGTGTGTGATGAATGATGGATGATACGTGATGATGTTGTAAGAGAAGCAGCAATTCTTACATAATTAAGATATTCAAGTAACAAATTAAACAGAAATTTAAGCATGTATTGTAGACATTTAGTAAGAAATTAAGATACATAAGTTCTAATGCATCTTCTAAAATTTCGTTTCCAAGGTCTTTTTTTTTCTTCTTTCAATCCTCAATGTGTTGTAGCTTCAATTTCTCTACAAGCATCCATTTACAAGTAATATTCCATATGTGATTGCAGTTTTTTAGTTTGTGTAGATATGGAATTATTATAATGTTTCTTTTGGTTTACTATTACGTAGGTATTCCTCTACCGCTATTTGGTATGGTCGCATATGGCCTGGTTGCTTTTCTAGGTCTGCAGTTATCCAGCAATAATGTTATTTCTACGACGAATAAAACTGATCTTCGGTTGCCCTTGCTTGCAATCACAACATCAATGGTAACGGCAAGTGCTTATTTTTTGTACATTCTCAGCACCAAATTTGCTGGGACATCTTGTGCATATTGCCTCTCCTCAGCTTTTCTTTCTTTCAGTCTATTCTTAATTACTATAAAGGTAAGCAAAGATTCATCTTCTTGTCGATTTAATTGTTGCCGAAAAAGTGCAACATGTTTAACAATTTTTCACATTTTGTTGTAGGATTTCAGATTTCAAGAACTTCAGAAAACTTTAGGCCTACAGGTAGCTGTTGCTGGCATTATTGTGGCAGCCCTAAGCAGCTCATATAGTGTTGTGCAACCTCAGCTTGCAGGGTCAGTTGGAGGTTTCAAATGCTACATTCAATGCATATCTTTTATTTTCACGTCTTTTGGATAAAATCTTTGTTTGTATGTACTACTTTTTCCAAAGGCTGAAAGGCAAGTGTTTCTATCATGTTGGATTTTGTATTAGGATCCTATGCTTCCAAGTGGTGATTTAAGTTGCAATTTGCTCAAAATGCTCTGGAGTCTGGACATAGAATTCATATGAGCTTAAGTCTGTTGCTGGTGTCTTAAGTTGCAATTCAGCTTAAAATGCTCTGGAAATAGAAACCTATTAAGTTTAAGTGGAATAACACAACTTATTTTTTATTCTCCTTGCAAAACTACTTCAGGATTGAGTGCCACTACAACTACCTAGTAATTCTTGGGTGAGTGTTGAGATGATTGGATATTTCCACTTTGTTTTACTTGCTCTAAGTTATTTTCCAATTCGATCGGTTAATGTTGTTTCTTATATAGTTTGATCCAGTGAATGAAGACTTTTTCTGTAATAGTGTAAATTATTTGTGTGTTTTTTTTGACTAGGTCAAGTGATTTTGAATTGGAACCATTTGTCACTGAGATTAATACATCATCAACTCCTTTCGCCATTTCTCTTGCTAAACATCTGCACTCTGTAGGAGCTAAGATGTATGGAGCTTTCTGGTGTTCTCACTGCATAGAGCAGAAACAGGTACTTGTCTATCATAAGCTTTACCATAATATTTTGTGGTGTCAATTTATATGTTTGCAGAACAAAATAATCGGATCGTGGGTTCGACCCTCAGGTATATAGCTCTTGCTATCTGAGGGTAGTTGGGACATGAGTAGTAGTGGTGATATTCCCAAAAAAATGTTAACAAATACCATGAGAAGTTTGCTCCTCCCTTAATGTACTTTTCAAATAGGGTGGCAATGTAGTAACATTAACTAAGAAAGCCTTCGAAGAAGTGTAAATCTGCTGTGCAGAGTGGTTACAAGGATTTTTGATGATGAACAGGCTGCTTCACAACATAATAGGGGAGAAAAGAGTTCACTGAAGATATATGATGGAAAATGATGCACAAATTAAGGAAACACTGACGATAGAATACCCTTGGAAATGGGGTAATGTGCAAACAGTGTTATAGTAATGTTATGAGAAAGGAAAATTTGTACAAACTAAAGAACCAAAAATGCTTATAGAACAGTATCTGAAGTATTTATCTAGATTGTTGTTGCATGAATAAGACAGTCAGAAGAGGCCTTTAATCTCTGAGCTGAGAACAGTCAAGTATAGGGTGTATTCCAAAGACGAATTTGTAATATACTTCACATTATTTTCGAACTAATCCAAATTAGGTTTTCCCTTGACAAAAAAAAAAAATGTAGATCATTGCATGATATGTACGTCCATGGATGCAGATGTTCGGGCGTGAAGCAATGCAGATCGTAGATTATGTTGAATGCTTTCCTAATGGAGCTGGTAAAGGAAGAAAAATGGTGAAGCAATGTTCCGATATTGGAACTGAAGGCTTTCCAACTTGGATGATCAAGGACCAGGTATTCTTTTGCATATTTGCCGTAACTATTTTTCAGCCGCAGCATTCTTGTTGGCATGCATCTATCATTTGGCCTTTGAAGTTTAGCTATTAATCCGAAAACTGTCATCATGTTTGGTAGGTAATAAGTGGAGAGCAAGATCTTCAAGCTCTCGCTGAAGCATCAGACTTTGCAGATGGTCCTCGGCCTTGAACTCTTTCAGTCTTCCTGTCCAGGTTGAGGTTGTGGATCCGTTGCAATTGGGAAGCTCGAAGAACTTCATATTAATGTAGTCAATTTTGTAGCTTGTTTTCTTTTGTTGATTTATGTGTATAGAATATCCATGGCCAATTTGGGTCATCAAAATTCTTATTCTTACTCTATTTATGTTAACGGAAATAATACCTTATGCTGTGTAGCCTTGATATAATTGGCACCGGTCTTTTACCCTCGTACTATGATGATCGTGATCTTGCCATTGTGAAACCTGGAAGATGAAATTATGACGCATTTTATGGGGTCGTTCAGTGGGACAAGGCAGTCTCACATGTTGCCAATTTAAAAAAAAAGTTTCAAGTTGAACAATGGTAGGGTGAGCATAAACCGGACGGATCCAACCGGTCTGGGTTTTTTTTTTTTTTTAATTTAATACTAAAAAACAATCTTGGACCGTACCAATCCGATCCGGTCTCCGGAGAAATTTCTGTCTGGTCCACAACAAGATTGTTTATATAAATTTGAAGCACTAATAACTACGTAACTATAATACTTAGAATTAATATAAATTTGAAGTGATTAATGAATTGCAGGGCTTTACCCCAGGTTAGAGGGAGCCCTTCCAGAAATTTTCGATGGCAGTCGGGCAGTGAGTTGAACCCAATGCTAAGTAGGGAGTTTGTAAATACTTTTCAACCAACAATTGGCTAGCTACGTGATACGTGCACGACACCCAATCACCCATGTCTAGAATTTATTATTGGTCAATCATTTTTACCATATTTGTCATGTTGAATGTTATCCATGTTTTACTTATAAACACATGGATAATAAACAGACCATTAGTTTAATTACATATATTAGTTGATATGAGAGTGAAATTAGTGAGTATTATGGGTAAGATACATTGGTACAAAAATTAGTATGTATGTGTGTGTATATATACACACACGAGTGAAAGACAAATATTAATCTAACTGTAAATTATACTTGTTGATCTTTTATCATCTTCTTAATCTTCCATTTTTTTGAGTTTTGACTTTCTCAGATAAGAGTCACATCATTTGTTGTTTTTATTGAATTTCGGCGTCTCATGGACGAAGAAGTAGCTTCCCACCGTGTAAGATCCCTAAACCCATTTAGGGGGTTACTTAGAGATTTATGCGGTAAGAGAGAAGAGGTATGAGCTGGTTTGACTTGGAGGCCTGGAGAGAGTGAGAGGGATGGTGAGGTATGGTTGGGGTGGTGCGTAGGGTATGGGTTTGTAGGATTTCGTGTCCCTATGTATGTATATATTTTAAAATTTTAATATAACATACAAGATTGATTTTCATATTTTCAGTAATTTTATGTACATCTATTTGTGTTTTATTCTAATAACATGCAACCTATATTTATTAAAATAATCCACAAAGATAGAATCATACCTAAATGTTCTCTAAAACTTTTTTGATGATCCGGAGTCGCGTTGCCCGCTGAATCGTCCACGGAATTGCCTCCGAGTGTTCACCAAACTCTAAACAAAGTTACAAAAGAAATGAGCTAGTCAATCGATCTCTAACAAGGTTTAGAATCAAGCTAATTACCCCTCTTTAAGCTCCTGAGAATCTTATCTCCAAAACTTAAATTTACTAAGAGATTTTCTTGGTGATTAGGGAGAGATTAATGAAAAAGAATTTTGCATTAGTATTAAAACAAGTAGGAATAGGTGTCTTTTTATAGGCTCCCAAAACATCCTTATCAAGAGCTATTATCTAGCCATGATCCCTTGTTTTTCTCTCCTAAAATTAATCTCTAAATTCCACATAATCACCCACAAAAAAATGTTTTAATTAAATCTGGAATTATTCCACCCATGATTTAATTAATCTCTTAATAATTCAGGCAGAATCGTTCTTGTTCGGTAGACCGAGAATTATTCGGTCAACCGAACCATTCGGTTATAACACGTGCTCGGTGCACCGTGAGCCAGACGGTCGACCGATTCTTTATGAGAAAAATTCCCTGGAAGAATTCGGACGAACCACGTCTTTTAATCGGTCTACCGTTGACCCACCAAATTCGCTCATGCGACATAGTCATCGGATGACCGGGTCACCTTCGGTCTACCGAAAATATTATTTCACGGTTGACCGTGCACACTTGGTTAACCAAACCCGATTGTCCAGGCACTCCAGACAATTTCGGTCAACCAATTGTGCGTACTCGTTCCCTATTCGGTTAACCAATCCGAAGATACCCCGGTCGAGCGAACCATGAACGGTTCACCGTGTTTGACCTCGATTTTACCTTTGTCAAATTTTGGATTTATTTCCAACAAAATTTGATCTTTTGGGGTTTTTAGGAATTCACATCCTATATATATCATCATATGTAATATTAAATTATTACACCCCATAATATATACCTCATATGAATTTATTATGATTCTAATTATGTCAATTCTCATGACATATTGATTTTAATTAATTAACCACATGTATCATATTTTCACATGAAACCCGACACATCATATGAACTTAAAATCAACCTACTGTTTCCCAGTTTTGTGGTGTGGCCTATAGGAGGATCTAAGTCAAATTGGCAGTGATATTAAACACTTAATATCTCAAACTATAAGCGGTATCTAGCTACACATTATAGTTACCCAATTAGCATAGATGTCTTTGTTCCACCCGAACCAAAACACGATCCATTTAGTGATGTAAGTGCACCAGTTGTGTCTGTCCCTTGCCTCATGATATTAAGAATATATACAAAGTAGAAATGTGTCATCTTTGTATTATATTCATTTCTTGATCTCTTTAAGCTAATTATAACTATGTGACTTTACTCAAGTCACATTGTGCACATTATAATTTTGCTTTATCAAGGGGCCTACTAATATCATCACTCAATTAAGAGGAGCAATGATAATCGTTTGACTAGCTATCTTTTCCAGCACAAGTCATGTTCAACCAACTATTGCCGTTATCACTACACTCATTGGTAGTTTTTTGACAATAATCAAATTAAACACTTCTTGAGTGAAAAAATATAAGTCTCGTATCTTAGGATCCAAGACACAGTAAAACACTAATGACACGAAACACAATTTCATAGTGTTTTACTTGTTAGGTCTATTCAATATATAAAAGTAATCTTTTCCTCTTTTATATACTCGTGTCGTCAATTATTTGTAGGGCTACAACAATCGATGACCAACACGACAATCTTATCTCGGTAATTAATGTTCCATGTTAATTACCATGATTGTGAATAACTTTTGATTTATGTAAACCATTATCTTTTAGAGCTCTACGGTTAAGGACCAAACGTCTCTTCCTTAACACTTCCAAAAGACGAATACTATAATCAAGGAACAAAATGTTTGTACATTCAATTCATAATAATTGACATATAAAAGTAAAACTTTTAGAACACATTCCTTTCAATCTCCCACTTGTTATCAAAGTTTTCTCTCACATACATTCTCAATGTATAAAACAATAATAACTAGGGTAACCCTATCTATTCACTTATCAAGCCAATATACATGGTTCCTCAGACCCATGGACTCGAAATGCATTTCGCCCTTGGCTTGGGATAAGGGTTTGGTGAATGGATCAGCTGTGTTGTTGTTTGTATCCACCCATAACAGATTTATTTTGCCCTCGTCGATGAAGTCACGTGTGACAAAATCCTTACGATCCATGTACTTCACTTTGTGGTGTGATTTGGGATCCTTGATTTGCGAGATAGATGCATTATTATCGCAAAATAGCTCTACTGGTCCCTCGCTCGAGGGAACTACTCCAAGATCTTCAAGGAACTTCTTAATCAACACTCCTTCCTTGCTCGCTTCAGCGACAGCCATTACTTCGGAAGCGGTGGTTGAGTCGGTCGTAGTGCTTTGCTTCCAACTACGCCAACTCACAGCTCCACCATTTAGAAGGTAGACGTATCCTGATTGTGACATTCTATCGTCGAGATCACTCATGAAACTCGCATCCAAATAGCCCTCGGCTATTAATTCCCTTTGTACTCCATAAACAAGAAACTTATCTTTGGTCCGGTTAAGGTACCTCAGAACATTCTTGACCGCAGTCCAGTGCTCAGGACCTGCATTGGATTGGTGACGACTTGTCACGCTTAGAGCATACGAGACATCCGGTCTTGTGCAAGTCATCGCGTACATGATCGATCCTATTGCCGAAGCATAAGGGATATCTTTCATGTACTCCAAGTCTTTACGTGATTCAGCACGTTGAGACTTCTTGAGTTGCACACCCATACTCATTGGCACATTGCCATTTTTGGAGTTGTTCATGCTGAACCTTTCCAAGACCATGTCAATGTACGTACGTTGACTTAGGCCAATGAGTCTACGGGATCTATCACTATATATCTTGATTCCTAAGATGTATTGAGCCTCACCCATGTCTTTCATCGAAAATGCAGATTTCAATGAACTTCTCGTTTGCTCAAGCAAAGGTATATGATTTCCCATGAGGAGTATGTCGTCGACATATAAGATCAAGAACACTATGTGGCTCCCACTAACCTTCTTGTATATACAAGGTTCTTCCTTACTTTGGACGAAGTGAATCTTTTTTACTTCTTCGTCAAAGCGCTTGTCCCAACTCCTTGATGCTTGCTTCAATCAATAAATGGATCTTTGAAGCTTGCATACTTTCTCGTTATTCTTTGGATGTTCAAAACCTTGAGGTTGTACCATGTACACATCCTCCTCCAAGTTCCCATTAAGGAAATCCATTTTGACATCCATTTGTTATATCTCATAATCATGAAATGCGGCAATAGCGAGCAGAATCCGAATAGACTTGAACATGGCAACCGGTGAAAAAGTTTATGTTGGCTTTTTGACCCTTTAATCTTAATTTTGATGATTAACAAACTACTATTATGCATAACTTCAATTACAACATCACACACATCATATTATCAAATTGCATAGATATTGTGTATTCCTAACAATGTAGGTGATCAAACCAAGGGACTAATCAACATCAAGATCAAGGCTCAAGACTTGTAATCAAAGCTCAAGGACTTCATATGTAATTTTCCATTTATTTGAGTTATAGGATCAAATGTACATTTGATGCACAAAAGGATAAACCCGTCTATCTCGGTCGACCGTGACCTTATCGGATTATCGAACCAGGTTCCCAACGGATAACCGAGTGTCTCTCGATGAACCGTTCCCTATAGAGTCAATAAACTCTTATCTCCTGGAACCTTTGTTTCGGTGTACCGAAACATAGTCGGTCAACCGTCTCCTAGAGTCAGTAGAAAACTTGATCTCCTGGAATCCTTGTTTTGGAGTACTGAACCTTATCCGGTCGACCGTGTCCTCATTCCCAGTAGCTTTGAATAATTCCCTGGACATCTCTATTCGGTCTTCCGAAGAGAGATCGGTCATCCGAACTTTTATGTGTCTTTAGGCCTAAACCGACTTCATCTTATTGGCCCACGTGGCACAACTAACTCCACCAGACTTATATTTTGTCGTTTAGCCACATCCTTTGAAACATCCATACCGGTCTACCGATGGAGCTTCGGATTACTGAAGTGTTGTTATATGTTATATCGTAACGACTATTTTTCCACGTAATATTTCGACTGTTATCGATAAACCAATTTCTCATACAATGTCAGCCGAAAACCCGCACATGTATCGGTCAACCGAACATACAACGGTCTACCGAACATGATCACCGAGTCACACCAAATCTTTATTGTCCACTCTTGAACGGTGCACCGAAGTGATCTCGGTCAACCGAAATTAATTATCCGATATTAGGAAAAAGCTACTGCAAGTTGGTGAACGGTTATCCGACCTATATTCGGTTAACCGAGTTCTTTTTCTGACCACTACTTCGGACTACCGTGTTTCCAACGGTCGACCAAATCTGTCTCGATTTCTGCCCGAGCTTAAGTCACATCTTGTTTTCACTTGGTTCAATCCTCACCAACTTACCATAACGGCTCTATTTGTTTTGAAGGCTATATAAGCTTCACTTAAGAGACACATTCACTACCTTACTTGCAAAATATCAATCCTATTCTTGTGCTCTCAATCTTCAAGCCTTCAAAGCTCCACCAACTCTCATACTTCCACTAAATTCACTCCAAGCTTAAATCATATCCTTGAGGGCATTCAAGTTAGAGTACAACAACCACATTCAATTTCCATTGTGTTGTAAAGCTTCGAGGAAGCACCCTCTCGGGTTGTGAGAGGAGATCCGAGCAAGGCGAGGGTGTTCGCAAGGCTCCGATTGTAAGAGGGTTTATCTTCGAGCCGGAACGAAGATATTAGTGAATTCTCGAGTAGGGATCGGAGAATCGATCAGAACTTGAGGAGAGGACTAGATCACGGTGGTGTGATCGAACCTCTATAAATCTCCGGAGTCATCTTGTGGTTTGCATTATCTCCCTTACTATTTTTATTGTGCAATAGTTTAAGAAAACTAGGAGATAATCTATTCACCCCCCTCTAGATTAGTGACCGATTAACTTACATTTGGTATCAGAGCATAGGTTTACTCATCTAATCCATTTAGCCATGGAGAGTAGCACTAATCAACTTAGATAATGATTATCTACCACTAGACCCCCTTTGCTTACCGGAAATAATTATGCACATTGGAAGAATAGAATGAGAATTTACATCCAATCAATTTCCTTAAAAATGTGGATATTCCTTTGTAGTAAATATGTTCCACCCACTAGTGAACAATTAGCAACATTAACCGATGATAATTGATAATGTCGAGATGAATGCAAAACTCATGAACATATTTGCTTGTGGAGTAGATACTCAAGAATATGGTAGGATTAGCGGATGTGATACCTCTTATGAGATATGGAAATTACTTGAATCTCATCATGAAGGATCATCTAGAATGAAAGAAACTAGGGTTGATATATTTGTGCGTAAATATGAATTATTCTCTATGCAGCCCGGTGAAAGTATAAGCGAGATGAACACTCGCTTCACCGAGATTACTAACAATTTGAAGAATCTTGGTAAGAAGGTAAATGAAGGTGACAAGGTGAGAAAAATTCTTCGATCTCTCTCAAACGATTGGGAGAAAAAGACAACCGCCATTGAGGAAGCTCAAGATCTCAACACATTGTCGATGGAGGATCTCATCGGAAGCCTTATGGTTTATGAGATTCAAATGAATGGGAGAAAAGAGATGGAGAGCTCGAAAAAGAAAGAAAAAGTCATTGCTCTTAAGGCTAACCTTGAATCCGAAAAATCGGATGACGATGAGAATGATGAAGAGCTTGCAATGATGGTTAAGAGATTCAAGAAGCGATGGATAAAAGACAAATTTAAAGAAAGAGAAGGGATGATGGAGAAAGCTCAAAAGGTCATATTTGTTATGGATGTGATAAAATTGGACATATAAAGAAAGATTGTCCCTTGATCCAATCCAAGGAAAGGAAAGAGAAAAAGAGAAGAGAGAATGAAGAAAAAGAAAGGAGATTCAAAAGAAGAGAGAAGAAGTATAAGGAGAAGAAAAAGGCCCTCAAGGCAACTTGGGATGAATCATCTGAGTCATCCTCCGGTTCTTCAAGTGAGTCGGAAAATGAAGAAGCTCATCTATGTCTCTACACTCAAGAAGAAATCGATGGAGAATTAGATGGTGCATCTTCGTCAAGCGAGCAAGACGAACCCAACACTTGCAATGTCGCCAAAGATGGAGAAAATGAGGTAATCTCAACTCATGAATCAAACTCATATGATGAATTACTAGATGCTTTTCATGAATTGCTTGAAAAATGTGACATACTAAGGCACAAAAGTAAATTATCTAGGAAAGCTAATCATGATCTAGCTTGTATAAATGAATCATTGTCAAATGAAGTTGATAAACTTGTGTTAGAAAATAAAAGCTTAAAAGAACTCAATGTTGAATCCCATGCTAAAGAAATACATGATCTTAGAGAATGAAATAAGCAATTAAGAAATTATCTTGAGAAATTCACAAAAGGGAAGAAGATACTAGACATGTTACTTGGTAGTCAAATTAAATCTTTAGAAAAGCATGGCTTAGGATACATGAATAAAAAGAAAAACTCTAAGAGTTATTTTGTGCATGCTTCAAATGGTGTAGTGAAAAAGAATTTCTCTTCAAATGTTTGGGTACCTAGAACCAAACAAGTTTGGGTACCTAAAGCTAACCCCAAAGGACCCAAACAAATATGGGTACCAAAGTTATCTTCTTCTTCTTTGAATGTATGTGAAAAATAAAGGGAAGTGGATCGTAGATAGTGGATGTTCGAGGCACATGACGGGAGACCACTCTATGTTCAAAACATTGAAATCAAAGAAAGGTGGAACCGTCACATTTGGGGATAATTCTAAAGGTCACATTATTGGCATCGACGATGTTGGTAATGATTCTACTACTCAAATTCAAAATGTGCTTCTTGTTGATGGTTTAAAACATAATTTACTTAGTGTTAGTCAATTAACCGATAAAGAATTCTTAGTTGTCTTTGATCAACATATTGTATACATCATTTCCAAAGCTACTTTGAAAACCACATTTAAAGGTTATAGATATGGAAATGTTTATGTTGTGCATGTCGATAGCATTGACTCATTTTCTAAAGAAACATGCTTAGTTGCTTCAAATGACGAATCTTGGTTATGGCATAAGAGGTTAGGCCACATTAGTATGAGCCAACTTCATAAACTTGCTATATTTGACTTGGTAAGAGGATTGCCCAAATTGGATTTCAAGAAAAATAAACTTTGCAATGCTTGTGAATTTTGAAAACAATTTAAAAGTTCTTTCAAGTCCATTAACATGGTTTCTACTTCAAAACCTTTGGAACTCTTGCATATGGATCTCTTTGGTCCATCTAGAACCTTAAGTCTAGGTGGCAAGAGATATGCATTTGTCATCATTGACGATTTTACTCGATTTACATGGGTTTTGTTTCTTGCAAATAAGAATGAAGCTTTCAAGCAATTTGAAAAATTTACAAAACGAATTCAAAGAGAAAAAAGGTCTTTCATTTTGAAAATTCGTAGTAATCATGGTGGTGAATTTGAAAATGAAGGTTTTGAGGAATTTTGTGATTCTAATGATATTGAACATACATTTTCTTTCCCAAGAACTCCTCAACAAAATGGGGTAGTTGAAAGGAAGAATAGAACTCTTCAAGAAATGTCAAGAACAATGCTTTGTGAAAATGACTTACCAAAGTATTTTTGGTGTGAAGCGGTTAACACGGCTTGTTACATTCTTAACCGTTTTTTGATTCGACCAAATTTAAACAAAACTCCCTTTGAACTTTGGTTTGGAAAACCCCCAAAAATTTCATATTTCAAAACTTTTGGTTCTAAATGTTTTGTTCTCAATACCAAAGATAATTTAGACAAATTTGATGCCAAATCCGATGAAGCAATATTTTTAGGATATTCAAGTAGGAGTAAAGCATATCGAGTTTATAACAAGAGAACTAGTTGTGTAGAAGAATCCATGCATGTTCACTTTCAAGAAGAACCATATAAGGATACTTCTAACCTTGATGATTACCTTATTGACCATATTCGTGATATAACAACTCAAGAACAACCAAATGAAACATCTCAAGAAAAACAAGAGTTTCCAAAAGATTGACAATATAAGAAGGATCATCATAAGGATCTAGTAATGGGTGATGTATCAAAAGGAATTGTTACTAGGTCTAATGCTCTTGTTATATGTGACTCATATGCATTTATATCTCAACTTGAACCTAAGAAAATAGAAGATGCATGTGATGATGAATTTTGGTTAATAGCTATGCATGAAGAGTTAAACCAATTCATTCGTAATGATGTTTGGGAGCTTGTTCCGAGACCCAAAGATCAAACGGTAATTGGCACCAAGTGAGTTTTTCGAAACAAACTTGATGAATACGGGCAAGTGGTTAGAAACAAAGCTCGATTGGTCGCTCAAGGTTACA
Organism: Triglochin maritima; assembly: GCA_963682175.1. NCBI lineage: Eukaryota > Viridiplantae > Streptophyta > Magnoliopsida > Alismatales > Juncaginaceae > Triglochin > Triglochin maritima. The sequence goes on from OY821775.1 coordinate 16,439,173, forward strand.
ACCAAGAGGAAGGCATCGACTTTGATGAAACCTATGCTCCGGTAGCTCGATTAGAAGCAATTAGAATGTTATTAGCATATGCATCATACATGGATTTTAAACTCTTTCAAATGGATGTTAAAAGTGCATTTTTGAATGGTTTTATTATGGAAGAAGTTTATGTTAAACAACCACCCGGTTTTGTGAATGAAACTTACTCGGATCATGTTTTCAAGCTTAAGAAGGCTCTTTATGGGCTTAAGAAAGCTCCTAGAGCTTGGTATGATAGATTGAAGACTTTTTTGCTTGAAAACGGATTCACCATGGGAAAAGTTGACACCACATTATTTACTAAGACCAAAGATAATGATTTATTAATCGTACAAATATACGTTGACGATATTATATTCGGTTCTACTAATGATTGTCTATGCCAAGTGTTTCTAAGTCTATGCAAGGTGAATTTGAAATGAGCTTGATGGGTGAACTCAACTTCTTTCTTGGACTCCAAATCAAGCAAACCTCGGAGGGAAACTTCATCAACCAAACCAAATACACAAAAGAATTACTCAAATGATTTGGATATGAAGATAGTAAACCTCACAATACTCCCATGAGCACAAGCTTGAAATTGGATAAAGATGAAGAAGGCAAAGAAGTTGACATTAAAAAATATCGAGGTATGATTGGTTCACTTCTTTATTTAACCGCTAGTAGACCCAATATTATGTTTAGTGTTTGTCTTTGTTCTCGTTTTCAATCTTGTCCTAAAGAATCTCATATGCATGCATTGAAAAGAATTTTTCGATATCTGAAAAGTACTTGTGAGTTTGGATTGTTTTATCCCAAGACTCGATCTTTTGATCTCATTGCCTATAGTGATGTCGATTATAGCAGATATATTTACTAAAAAATTAAATGTTGATCAATTTGATAAAATTAGACAAGAACTAGGGATGTGTAGTGCTAAAGAATTATCATAATTCATCTCATTTGCTCACAATTTATTGCATTATTTGATTTAATGGTCTGTTCGCACAAAACGGATGACCGAACATGGTTCGGTGAACCGGATTGTGTTTGGACAGGGATTTGGACTTGGTCTGGATTCACTGTTTTGGTACACCGTGTTGTACACGGTCGACCGTTAGTTTTGCTGTGCTAAAATTAGAAATCTTCCCTGTTCCGATTCCACTGGTTATCCGAACCCCGTTCGGACAACCGCGATTGTTTGGTGATTTTTTGAATTCTTCGTTGACGCTTTTTTAAACGAATCTGGTTTTTGAATTCTTGGTATCCAATTTTTAATCGGATGATCGTTGTGGAAAGTTTGCACTTCATTTTCCTCCTCAACGGACGACCGAACACGCTTCGGTCATCCGTGACCCAGTTCCAGTGAAGTTCTTTACTTACTGTTGTCTTCGTGACAGTATACCGAAGCCCGTTCGGTCGACTGAAGCGCGGCATTTTCTAGCCGTTGGAACTGGTCCAACGGTCTTCCGAGACAATTATGGATGATCATTGGACACATTTTTTCATGTTTGCAAACACCTTCATTCTCCTATCTACTATATATTTGGCTCCCCTCTTCCATTTCTATCATCCCCTAAGCCAAAAATCTTCCAAAGCACACTTTTGCTTCCTCCCTTTTCTCACTTCAAATCTTTCATCACTTCCTCCATTCCTCTTCATGGGTCCAAGAAAAAATTTGCTCTTCCAAGAAGGCGGTGGAACCACCGACAAAACCAACAACTATGAGAGGAAAGTAACCCGCTCCACCGGCAAAGAAGACAAGACTCGACCCCGACATACCTTCTTCTTCTACAAATCCGGCAAGTGAACTCGTCGACGAGTATCTTCGGCCTTTCAAAAATGGGATCTTCTACAATCTTAAGGAGGAGGAGCACTACTACACTATTAGTGGTGCAAATCCAATTCCAGAGTGGAAGATCATCCTCAAAGATTTCGAGTCGATTGGTCTCTCCACCTATTTCATGGTCGATAATCGTGGCATCTTCTTTCATGACAAACTTCCGGTCCCTTTCTCCGCGGAAGCTTGTCGTCAATTTTATGCAAATCTCCGGGAGACTACCACTCTTGATGGTACTCAAGCGGCACTAACAACCCAAGTCGATTCCATCTCCTTCACTCTCACTGTCTCTCTCCTCTTGGAGATCACCTGACTTCCTAGCGTCGGGGAGGACATCTACAATCTTTCTTGGGAGAATGTTTGTGGCTCTATGAGTCAATTTTTGGAGGTGACTCAACCGGAAGTACCTCACGATGGCAAGCTTTCCATTCCTCATCTTCCGGTTGTTGGCCGTATTCTTTGCCGCTTCATTTCCACCAACCTTTTTGTGTGCAAAGGGCACCAGGACGAGCTTGGCCATCAAATGATGAAGTGCCTTTTCAACCTCTCACCGAAACACACACAAATTGGCCATTGATTATCATCAATCGCATGATATACATTTCCCGGAAGAAACGTAACTTTCTCCCTTTTCCCCATGTTGATTTCGCTGGTCATCGATCACTTCAACATCCAATTCGACCGCGATCTCTTCAAATCATCCAAGACAGTCATCGACAAATACACTCTCAAAAGGATGCGCTCGGGGAAGCAAGCACGTGTCGAAGAAGTGGAAGACGATCCCTCTGAAAATGAAGATGATGATGTCTCCACCGATGCTCCACGTTGGTCTCCTCCCCCATACGATGCCGATGTAAATCCCAATTGGGATCCCAGCTAGTCTCGAGGTCCTCGACGATACGTTCGTCCCGAATGGCCATCCGGCACCGATGCTCAATGGAATCAGCCGGCTTGGGCCTATCATCATGAGAAGCTCTTGGACCGGAATTGTGAAGAGATTCATGAAGTTCGGAGTTTAGTAAATCGTAACTATCAAGGTATTCAAGACCTCACAACCGACTTCCAATCCTTCCAATTGTCGACATCGAACTCGCTGAACGAGATCAACAATCAAATTCGTGTGGTTGGACACTCTCGTCAAGCCTTTCTCGACTCGCAAAATGAGATGATGGAGCTTCTTCGAAACATGAACAAGCCGGACAACTAGCCTATCTTTGTTGCTTGTTCTTGCTTCTTGTTTGTTTGATTTGTCTTTTGTTTAAGTGTGTTTGCTTTCACATCGGCTTTATGCCTTATCTTCCCTTTTAAGAAATGCAATTTCATTTCATATTGTGTGCCTTTTTTGCCCCAAACTTTCATTCTAATGTTCTTTTTGATGGATGTCAAAAGGGGAAGAACAAATGGATACAAAATGCTTAATTGAAACATATGAAACTCATGCATTAAGTAAAGGGGAGTTAACATATCTTTTGCATATTGATAGGGGGAGCACTTACACAATTCCACATTAGTTTGTCATCATCAAAAAAAGGGAGATTATTGGCTTTTTGGCCCTTTAATCTTAATTTTGATGATTAACAAACTACTATTATGCATAACTTCAATTACAACATCACACACATCATATTATCAAATTGCATAGATATTGTGTATTCCTAACAATGTAGGTGATCAAACCAAGGGACTAATCAACATCAAGATCAAGGCTCAAGACTTGTAATCAAAGCTCAAGGACTTCATATGTAATTTTCCATTTATTTGAGTTATAGGATCAAATGTACATTTGATGCACAAAAGGATAAACCCGTCTATCTCGGTCGACCGTGACCTTATCGGATTATCGAACCAGGTTCCCAACGGATAACCGAGTGTCTCTCGATGAACCGTTCCCTATAGAGTCAATAAACTCTTATCTCCTGGAACCTTTGTTTCGGTGTACCGAAACATAGTCGGTCAACCGTCTCCTAGAGTCAGTAGAAAACTTGATCTCCTGGAATCCTTGTTTTGGAGTACGGAACCTTATCCGGTCGACCGTGTCCTCATTCCCAGTAGCTTTGAATAATTCCCTGGACATCTCTATTCGGTCTTCCGAAGAGAGATCGGTCATCCGAACTTTTATGTGTCTTTAGGCCTAAACCGACTTCATCTTATTGGCCCACGTGGCACAACTAACTCCACCAGACTTATATTTTGTCGTTTAGCCACATCCTTTGAAACATCCATACCGGTCTACCGATGGAGCTTCGGATTACTGAAGTGTTGTTATATGTTATATCGTAACGACTATTTTTCCACGTAATATTTCGACTGTTATCGATAAACCAATTTCTCATACAATGTCAGCCGAAAACCCGCACATGTATCGGTCAACCGAACATACAACGGTCTACCGAACATGATCACCGAGTCACACCAAATCTTTATTGTCCACTCTTGAACGGTGCACCGAAGTGATCTCGGTCAACCGAAATTAATTATCCGATATTAGGAAAAAGCTACTGCAAGTTGGTGAACGGTTATCCGACCTATATTCGGTTAACCGAGTTCTTTTTCTGACCACTACTTCGGACTACCGTGTTTCCAACGGTCGACCAAATCTGTCTCGATTTCTGCCCGAGCTTAAGTCACATCTTGTTTTCACTTGGTTCAATCCTCACCAACTTACCATAACGGCTCTATTTGTTTTGAAGGCTATATAAGCTTCACTTAAGAGACACATTCACTACCTTACTTGCAAAATATCAATCCTATTCTTGTGCTCTCAATCTTCAAGCCTTCAAAGCTCCACCAACTCTCATACTTCCACTAAATTCACTCCAAGCTTAAATCATATCCTTGAGGGCATTCAAGTTAGAGTACAACAACCACATTCAATTTCCATTGTGTTGTAAAGCTTCGAGGAAGCACCCTCTCGGGTTGTGAGAGGAGATCCGAGCAAGGCGAGGGTGTTCGCAAGGCTCCGATTGTAAGAGGGTTTATCTTCGAGCCGGAACGAAGATATTAGTGAATTCTCGAGTAGGGATCGGAGAATCGATCAGAACTTGAGGAGAGGACTAGATCACGGTGGTGTGATCGAACCTCTATAAATCTCCGGAGTCATCTTGTGGTTTGCATTATCTCCCTTACTATTTTTATTGTGCAATAGTTTAAGAAAACTAGGAGATAATCTATTCACCCCCCTCTAGATTAGTGACCGATTAACTTACATTTGGTATCAGAGCATAGGTTTACTCATCTAATCCATTTAGCCATGGAGAGTAGCACTAATCAACTTAGATAATGATTATCTACCACTAGACCCCCTTTGCTTACCGGAAATAATTATGCACATTGGAAGAATAGAATGAGAATTTACATCCAATCAATTTCCTTAAAAATGTGGATATTCCTTTGTAGTAAATATGTTCCACCCACTAGTGAACAATTAGCAACATTAACCGATGATAATTGATAATGTCGAGATGAATGCAAAACTCATGAACATATTTGCTTGTGGAGTAGATACTCAAGAATATGGTAGGATTAGCGGATGTGATACCTCTTATGAGATATGGAAATTACTTGAATCTCATCATGAAGGATCATCTAGAATGAAAGAAACTAGGGTTGATATATTTGTGCGTAAATATGAATTATTCTCTATGCAGCCCGGTGAAAGTATAAGCGAGATGAACACTCGCTTCACCGAGATTACTAACAATTTGAAGAATCTTGGTAAGAAGGTAAATGAAGGTGACAAGGTGAGAAAAATTCTTCGATCTCTCTCAAACGATTGGGAGAAAAAGACAACCGCCATTGAGGAAGCTCAAGATCTCAACACATTGTCGATGGAGGATCTCATCGGAAGCCTTATGGTTTATGAGATTCAAATGAATGGGAGAAAAGAGATGGAGAGCTCGAAAAAGAAAGAAAAAGTCATTGCTCTTAAGGCTAACCTTGAATCCGAAAAATCGGATGACGATGAGAATGATGAAGAGCTTGCAATGATGGTTAAGAGATTCAAGAAGCGATGGATAAAAGACAAATTTAAAGAAAGAGAAGGGATGATGGAGAAAGCTCAAAAGGTCATATTTGTTATGGATGTGATAAAATTGGACATATAAAGAAAGATTGTCCCTTGATCCAATCCAAGGAAAGGAAAGAGAAAAAGAGAAGAGAGAATGAAGAAAAAGAAAGGAGATTCAAAAGAAGAGAGAAGAAGTATAAGGAGAAGAAAAAGGCCCTCAAGGCAACTTGGGATGAATCATCTGAGTCATCCTCCGGTTCTTCAAGTGAGTCGGAAAATGAAGAAGCTCATCTATGTCTCTACACTCAAGAAGAAATCGATGGAGAATTAGATGGTGCATCTTCGTCAAGCGAGCAAGACGAACCCAACACTTGCAATGTCGCCAAAGATGGAGAAAATGAGGTAATCTCAACTCATGAATCAAACTCATATGATGAATTACTAGATGCTTTTCATGAATTGCTTGAAAAATGTGACATACTAAGGCACAAAAGTAAATTATCTAGGAAAGCTAATCATGATCTAGCTTGTATAAATGAATCATTGTCAAATGAAGTTGATAAACTTGTGTTAGAAAATAAAAGCTTAAAAGAACTCAATGTTGAATCCCATGCTAAAGAAATACATGATCTTAGAGAATGAAATAAGCAATTAAGAAATTATCTTGAGAAATTCACAAAAGGGAAGAAGATACTAGACATGTTACTTGGTAGTCAAATTAAATCTTTAGAAAAGCATGGCTTAGGATACATGAATAAAAAGAAAAACTCTAAGAGTTATTTTGTGCATGCTTCAAATGGTGTAGTGAAAAAGAATTTCTCTTCAAATGTTTGGGTACCTAGAACCAAACAAGTTTGGGTACCTAAAGCTAACCCCAAAGGACCCAAACAAATATGGGTACCAAAGTTATCTTCTTCTTCTTTGAATGTATGTGAAAAATAAAGGGAAGTGGATCGTAGATAGTGGATGTTCGAGGCACATGACGGGAGACCACTCTATGTTCAAAACATTGAAATCAAAGAAAGGTGGAACCGTCACATTTGGGGATAATTCTAAAGGTCACATTATTGGCATCGACGATGTTGGTAATGATTCTACTACTCAAATTCAAAATGTGCTTCTTGTTGATGGTTTAAAACATAATTTACTTAGTGTTAGTCAATTAACCGATAAAGAATTCTTAGTTGTCTTTGATCAACATATTGTATACATCATTTCCAAAGCTACTTTGAAAACCACATTTAAAGGTTATAGATATGGAAATGTTTATGTTGTGCATGTCGATAGCATTGACTCATTTTCTAAAGAAACATGCTTAGTTGCTTCAAATGACGAATCTTGGTTATGGCATAAGAGGTTAGGCCACATTAGTATGAGCCAACTTCATAAACTTGCTATATTTGACTTGGTAAGAGGATTGCCCAAATTGGATTTCAAGAAAAATAAACTTTGCAATGCTTGTGAATTTTGAAAACAATTTAAAAGTTCTTTCAAGTCCATTAACATGGTTTCTACTTCAAAACCTTTGGAACTCTTGCATATGGATCTCTTTGGTCCATCTAGAACCTTAAGTCTAGGTGGCAAGAGATATGCATTTGTCATCATTGACGATTTTACTCGATTTACATGGGTTTTGTTTCTTGCAAATAAGAATGAAGCTTTCAAGCAATTTGAAAAATTTACAAAACGAATTCAAAGAGAAAAAAGGTCTTTCATTTTGAAAATTCGTAGTAATCATGGTGGTGAATTTGAAAATGAAGGTTTTGAGGAATTTTGTGATTCTAATGATATTGAACATACATTTTCTTTCCCAAGAACTCCTCAACAAAATGGGGTAGTTGAAAGGAAGAATAGAACTCTTCAAGAAATGTCAAGAACAATGCTTTGTGAAAATGACTTACCAAAGTATTTTTGGTGTGAAGCGGTTAACACGGCTTGTTACATTCTTAACCGTTTTTTGATTCGACCAAATTTAAACAAAACTCCCTTTGAACTTTGGTTTGGAAAACCCCCAAAAATTTCATATTTCAAAACTTTTGGTTCTAAATGTTTTGTTCTCAATACCAAAGATAATTTAGACAAATTTGATGCCAAATCCGATGAAGCAATATTTTTAGGATATTCAAGTAGGAGTAAAGCATATCGAGTTTATAACAAGAGAACTAGTTGTGTAGAAGAATCCATGCATGTTCACTTTCAAGAAGAACCATATAAGGATACTTCTAACCTTGATGATTACCTTATTGACCATATTCGTGATATAACAACTCAAGAACAACCAAATGAAACATCTCAAGAAAAACAAGAGTTTCCAAAAGATTGACAATATAAGAAGGATCATCATAAGGATCTAGTAATGGGTGATGTATCAAAAGGAATTGTTACTAGGTCTAATGCTCTTGTTATATGTGACTCATATGCATTTATATCTCAACTTGAACCTAAGAAAATAGAAGATGCATGTGATGATGAATTTTGGTTAATAGCTATGCATGAAGAGTTAAACCAATTCATTCGTAATGATGTTTGGGAGCTTGTTCCGAGACCCAAAGATCAAACGGTAATTGGCACCAAGTGAGTTTTTCGAAACAAACTTGATGAATACGGGCAAGTGGTTAGAAACAAAGCTCGATTGGTCGCTCAAGGTTACAACCAAGAGGAAGGCATCGACTTTGATGAAACCTATGCTCCGGTAGCTCGATTAGAAGCAATTAGAATGTTATTAGCATATGCATCATACATGGATTTTAAACTCTTTCAAATGGATGTTAAAAGTGCATTTTTGAATGGTTTTATTATGGAAGAAGTTTATGTTAAACAACCACCCGGTTTTGTGAATGAAACTTACTCGGATCATGTTTTCAAGCTTAAGAAGGCTCTTTATGGGCTTAAGAAAGCTCCTAGAGCTTGGTATGATAGATTGAAGACTTTTTTGCTTGAAAACGGATTCACCATGGGAAAAGTTGACACCACATTATTTACTAAGACCAAACATAATGATTTATTAATCGTACAAATATACGTTGACGATATTATATTCGGTTCTACTAATGATTGTCTATGCCAAGTGTTTCTAAGTCTATGCAAGGTGAATTTGAAATGAGCTTGATGGGTGAACTCAACTTCTTTCTTGGACTCCAAATCAAGCAAACCTCGGAGGGAAACTTCATCAACCAAACCAAATACACAAAAGAATTACTCAAATGATTTGGATATGAAGATAGTAAACCTCACAATACTCCCATGAGCACAAGCTTGAAATTGGATAAAGATGAAGAAGGCAAAGAAGTTGACATTAAAAAATATCGAGGTATGATTGGTTCACTTCTTTATTTAACCGCTAGTAGACCCAATATTATGTTTAGTGTTTGTCTTTGTTCTCGTTTTCAATCTTGTCCTAAAGAATCTCATATGCATGCATTGAAAAGAATTTTTCGATATCTGAAAAGTACTTGTGAGTTTGGATTGTTTTATCCCAAGACTCGATCTTTTGATCTCATTGCCTATAGTGATGTCGATTATAGCAGATATATTTACTAAAAAATTAAATGTTGATCAATTTGATAAAATTAGACAAGAACTAGGGATGTGTAGTGCTAAAGAATTATCATAATTCATCTCATTTGCTCACAATTTATTGCATTATTTGATTTAATGGTCTGTTCGCACAAAACGGATGACCGAACATGGTTCGGTGAACCGGATTGTGTTTGGACAGGGATTTGGACTTGGTCTGGATTCACTGTTTTGGTACACCGTGTTGTACACGGTCGACCGTTAGTTTTGCTGTGCTAAAATTAGAAATCTTCCCTGTTCCGATTCCACTGGTTATCCGAACCCCGTTCGGACAACCGCGATTGTTTGGTGATTTTTTGAATTCTTCGTTGACGCTTTTTTAAACGAATCTGGTTTTTGAATTCTTGGTATCCAATTTTTAATCGGATGATCGTTGTGGAAAGTTTGCACTTCATTTTCCTCCTCAACGGACGACCGAACACGCTTCGGTCATCCGTGACCCAGTTCCAGTGAAGTTCTTTACTTACTGTTGTCTTCGTGACAGTATACCGAAGCCCGTTCGGTCGACTGAAGCGCGGCATTTTCTAGCCGTTGGAACTGGTCCAACGGTCTTCCGAGACAATTATGGATGATCATTGGACACATTTTTTCATGTTTGCAAACACCTTCATTCTCCTATCTACTATATATTTGGCTCCCCTCTTCCATTTCTATCATCCCCTAAGCCAAAAATCTTCCAAAGCACACTTTTGCTTCCTCCCTTTTCTCACTTCAAATCTTTCATCACTTCCTCCATTCCTCTTCATGGGTCCAAGAAAAAATTTGCTCTTCCAAGAAGGCGGTGGAACCACCGACAAAACCAACAACTATGAGAGGAAAGTAACCCGCTCCACCGGCAAAGAAGACAAGACTCGACCCCGACATACCTTCTTCTTCTACAAATCCGGCAAGTGAACTCGTCGACGAGTATCTTCGGCCTTTCAAAAATGGGATCTTCTACAATCTTAAGGAGGAGGAGCACTACTACACTATTAGTGGTGCAAATCCAATTCCAGAGTGGAAGATCATCCTCAAAGATTTCGAGTCGATTGGTCTCTCCACCTATTTCATGGTCGATAATCGTGGCATCTTCTTTCATGACAAACTTCCGGTCCCTTTCTCCGCGGAAGCTTGTCGTCAATTTTATGCAAATCTCCGGGAGACTACCACTCTTGATGGTACTCAAGCGGCACTAACAACCCAAGTCGATTCCATCTCCTTCACTCTCACTGTCTCTCTCCTCTTGGAGATCACCTGACTTCCTAGCGTCGGGGAGGACATCTACAATCTTTCTTGGGAGAATGTTTGTGGCTCTATGAGTCAATTTTTGGAGGTGACTCAACCGGAAGTACCTCACGATGGCAAGCTTTCCATTCCTCATCTTCCGGTTGTTGGCCGTATTCTTTGCCGCTTCATTTCCACCAACCTTTTTGTGTGCAAAGGGCACCAGGACGAGCTTGGCCATCAAATGATGAAGTGCCTTTTCAACCTCTCACCGAAACACACACAAATTGGCCATTGATTATCATCAATCGCATGATATACATTTCCCGGAAGAAACGTAACTTTCTCCCTTTTCCCCATGTTGATTTCGCTGGTCATCGATCACTTCAACATCCAATTCGACCGCGATCTCTTCAAATCATCCAAGACAGTCATCGACAAATACACTCTCAAAAGGATGCGCTCGGGGAAGCAAGCACGTGTCGAAGAAGTGGAAGACGATCCCTCTGAAAATGAAGATGATGATGTCTCCACCGATGCTCCACGTTGGTCTCCTCCCCCATACGATGCCGATGTAAATCCCAATTGGGATCCCAGCTAGTCTCGAGGTCCTCGACGATACGTTCGTCCCGAATGGCCATCCGGCACCGATGCTCAATGGAATCAGCCGGCTTGGGCCTATCATCATGAGAAGCTCTTGGACCGGAATTGTGAAGAGATTCATGAAGTTCGGAGTTTAGTAAATCGTAACTATCAAGGTATTCAAGACCTCACAACCGACTTCCAATCCTTCCAATTGTCGACATCGAACTCGCTGAACGAGATCAACAATCAAATTCGTGTGGTTGGACACTCTCGTCAAGCCTTTCTCGACTCGCAAAATGAGATGATGGAGCTTCTTCGAAACATGAACAAGCCGGACAACTAGCCTATCTTTGTTGCTTGTTCTTGCTTCTTGTTTGTTTGATTTGTCTTTTGTTTAAGTGTGTTTGCTTTCACATCGGCTTTATGCCTTATCTTCCCTTTTAAGAAATGCAATTTCATTTCATATTGTGTGCCTTTTTTGCCCCAAACTTTCATTCTAATGTTCTTTTTGATGGATGTCAAAAGGGGAAGAACAAATGGATACAAAATGCTTAATTGAAACATATGAAACTCATGCATTAAGTAAAGGGGAGTTAACATATCTTTTGCATATTGATAGGGGGAGCACTTACACAATTCCACATTAGTTTGTCATCATCAAAAAAAGGGAGATTATTGGCTTTTTGGCCCTTTAATCTTAATTTTGATGATTAACAAACTACTATTATGCATAACTTCAATTACAACATCACACACATCATATTATCAAATTGCATAGATATTGTGTATTCCTAACAATGTAGGTGATCAAACCAAGGGACTAATCAACATCAAGATCAAGGCTCAAGACTTGTAATCAAAGCTCAAGGACTTCATATGTAATTTTCCATTTATTTGAGTTATAGGATCAAATGTACATTTGATGCACAAAAGGATAAACCCGTCTATCTCGGTCAACCGTGACCTTATCGGATTACCGAACCAGGTTCCCAACGGATAACCGAGTGTCTCTCGGTGAACCGTTCACTATAGAGTCAGTACACTCTTATCTCCTGGAACCTTTGTTTCGGTGTACCGAAACATAATCGGTTAACCGTCTCCTGGAGTCAGTAGAAAACTTGATCTCCTGGACTCCTTGTTTCGGAGTACCGAACCTTATCCGGTCGACCGTGTCCTCATTCCCAGTAGCTTTGAATAATTCCCTGGACATCTCTATTCGGTCTTCCGAAGAGAGATCGGTCATCCGAACTTCTATGTGTCTTTAGGCCTAAACCGACTTCATCTTATTGGCCCACGTGGCACAACTAACTCCACCAGACTTATATTTTGTCGTTTAGCCACATCCTTTGAAACATCCATACCGGTCTACCGAGGGAGCTTCGGATTACTGAAGTGTTGTTATATGTTATATCGTAACGACTATTTTTCCACGTAATATTTCGACTGTTATCGATAAACCAATTTCTCATACAATGTCAGCCGAAAACCCGCACATGTATCGGTCAACCGAACATACAACGGTCTACCGAACATGATCACCGAGTCACACCAAATCTTTATTGTCCACTCTTGAACGGTGCACCGAAGTGATCTCGGTCAACCGAAATTAATTATCCGATATTAGGAAAAAGCTACTGCAAGTTGGTGAACGGTTATCCGACCTATATTCGGTTAACCGAGTTCTTTTTCTGACCACTACTTCGGACTACCGTGTTTCCAACGGTCGACCAAATCTGTCTCGATTTCTGCCCGAGCTTAAGTCACATCTTGTTTTCACTTGGTTCAATCCTCACCAACTTACCATAACGGCTCTATTTGTTTTGAAGGCTATATAAGCTTCACTTAAGAGACACATTCACTACCTTACTTGCAAAATATCAATCCTATTCTTGTGCTCTCAATCTTCAAGCCTTCAAAGCTCCACCAACTCTCATACTTCCACTAAATTCACTCCAAGCTTAAATCATATCCTTGAGTGCATTCAAGTTAGAGTTCAACAACCACATTCAATTTCCATTGTGTTGTAAAGCTTCGAGGAAGCACCCTCTCGGGTTGTGAGAGGAGATCCGAGCAAGGCGAGGGTGTTCGCAAGGCTCCGATTGTAAGAGGGTTTATCTTCGACCCGGAACGAAAATATTAGTGAATTCTCGAGTAGGGATCGGAGGATCGATCGGAACTTGAGGAGAGGACAAGATCACGGTGGTGTGATCGAACCTCTATAAATCTCCGGAGTCATCTTGTGGTTTGCGTTCTCTCCCTTACTGTTTTAATTGTGCAATAGTTTAAGAAAATTAGGAGATAATCTATTCACCCCCCTCTAGATTAGTGACCGATTAACTTATAGTTTCATCATAGTCAATTCCTTGAACTTGAGTGAAACCTTTTTCTACAAGTCTCGCTTTGTAGGTTGTCAAGTTCCCATCCATGTCCATCTTCCTTTTGAAAACCCATTTACTTTGAATGGCATTTTCCCTTGAGGAAGGTCAACCAAGTTCCATACTTGATTATCATACATGCATTCTATTTCGGATTCCATGACCTCGAACCATAGTTTGGAGTCCTTTCTTTCCATTGCTTCTTGAAAGGTCGAGGGATCATCGTTATCTAGTACCATGATCTCATGAAGTCCCAAATACATATCGGGTTTCTTCCGTTCCCTCGTTGACCTTCTAAGTTCCTTTGGTTCTACGTGTACTTCTCGAACTTCTTCCACAATTTCTTGTGGAATTGGTTCGTGTTCGATTCTCGAACGTACACTAGGTGGCGAGGATTGAGTTTTTCTCACAATTTCTTGCGATGGTCTCTCACTCACGCTCACACTAACCAAAGGAATCTCGATTGGGCCTTCATGATCTTGAATGTCACCATTCATATCATGATCTTGTATAATATCTTGAGTCTCCTCAAGGACAACTCCACTCCCACTACTTTTTATTCTTTCCAGAAATTCCTTTTCTAGAAATACGACATACCTCTCTACAATCATTCGATTGGAGGTTATATGCCAAAAGTAGTATCCTCTTGTCTCACGAGGATAACCTATAAAGAAGCACTTATCCGCTTTTGGTTGAAGTTTGGTCGACATCAATCTCTTGACGTAGACCTCACAACCCCAAATCTAGAGAAAATTGAGCTTAGGTATTTTACCACTACATAGCTCATAAGGCGTTTTCTCTACGGATTTGGATGGAACATTATTTAGTGTGTAAGCCGCAGCTTCTAGTGCATAACTCCAAAAGTAAAGCGACAATTTAGCTTGACTCATCATTGATCGAACATGTTGAGTAATGTCTTATTCCTCCTTTCAGATACCCCATTCCACTGAGGTGTACCGGGAGGCGTGAGTTGTGGTACAATACCACACTCCTTTAGGAATGAGTCAAATTCGGTACTCAAGTACTAACCTCCACGATCCGTTCGTAGAGACTTGATTTTCTTGTTGAGTTGGTTCTCTACTTCATTCTTGAATTCCTTGAACTTGTCAAAGGATTCACTTTTGTTTCTCATTAGATAAATATAGCCATAACGACTATAGTCATCCGTGAACGTAATGAAATACCTAAAACCGTCTCTTGCACTAGTACTCATCGGACCACATACATCGGAATGTATCAAATCCAACAAGTCATTCGCTCTCGGTCCTTTCTTCTTGAAAGGCCTCTTGGTCATTTTGCCCATTAGGCAAGGTTCGCATGTCTCCAATGATATAAAATCAAGTTGACCAAGGAGGTTAGCTTCTTGTAATTTCTTGATGCGCTTTTCATTTATGTGACCAAGACGATAGTGCCACAAGAGTGTATCATTCACGTGAGTAGTTTTAAGCCTTTTGTTATTGATTAAATTTTGTTTATTATTTAATTCAAGCAAATAGAGATCATTCCTTACGAATGCATTTGCATAGAAAATATCATTCTTCGATATAGACAAGCAAGAATTTGAAATATTTATATTAAAATTATCCATATCTAAACATGATACAGAAATAATGTTCTTGTTAATCGAAGGCACATAATAAGCATTCTTTAAACATAAATTTAAACCACTAGATAATTGAAGCTCCACGAAACCTTGTGCAATCGCAGCAACGCTTGCACCATTTCCGACCTTCAAAATCATCTCGCTCTTTACGAGTTCCTTCCTATCCTTTAGTAGCTGCACTTTAGAAATTATGTGAGCACAAGATCCGGTATAAATTACCCAATCATGGACAGAGGTGGCTAAATTTATCTCAATAACAAATATACATTTGGCTTTTTTGGGCGCTTACGTTCAATCATTTTATTGTCCAGGTCTTCCTTGTACTTGGGGCAATTTGGCTGGATGTGTCCCTTTTCACCGCAGTGAAAGCACTCCGTGTTGGGAGTCGAAGATTTCAAAGATTTCCCCTTAAGGCACTCCCATGAGCACCTCCTACTCCCTTGCTTTTGATTGACGTATTCAATCGAATTTCAAATTGTGTTTACCTTTCAGGGGGTGCTGCCCCCTGAAACCCCCGCCAGCTCACCAGTGAGCTGGGCAGCCGTTCGTACGAATTCAATATGTTTCAACCCAACTTTTAAAATCGTGAAAAGACCGTCGTTAGCATGGACTCCAGACATTCTCGGTAAAATTATGACTGCATGCATAATCATGCACAACATGATCGTGGAGGACGAACGCGACTCTTATGAACAGTTGGTGGATATAAACGAATTTATACATGAGCGCCCTCAAGAAATCGGTGAAAGTTCAAACCCGTCGGGTCTCCGGTATTCCACTGAGCGTATCGTGAATATTAACAAATATCTGCGTAACAGAGATCGAGTTCGCAACGCTCAAAAACATATGGCATTGCGAGCCGATTTGATCGAGAATATATGGCGACGTTTTGGACGGAATGAGAATTAATTATGTTTTTAATATGTATTGTAATATTTTATCTTTGAATTATTATAATATGTAATTGTCGAATTTTAATAAAATCTAATTATTATGTGTTGTCCGTAATTATTGTAATTTAATTAGATTAAGTTATTATAAAAATAATAAATTTAATAGTTTGTGAATTATTATGTTGATATAGAAAATGAGGTAAAAAGAAATGATGTGGAGGAGAGAGAGTGTTGAAAGTGGGGTTGGGGTTAAGAAGAGAAAAATGGGTTGGGTTGGGTTGTAGGTTGCATAGTGTTTTTTGCTGACGTGACAGAGAGAGAAAGCTGAGGTGTAAAGATATTTGGGATTGGGGTTAAAGATGACCTTAATAGTAGATCTGGGTACCCGACCTGTTTTCCCGGTTTTTTATGTTTTTTAATTTTTTGGTGGTATTTTAGTGATTTTTAAGGTATTTAATAATAATAATAATAATAATAATAAACAACTAGCCGAGCCGACCTGGCCCGGCAACGCCTGGGCCCGTGTCCCTTAAACTGTTCGGCCTAGTTGGGGCCGGACCCAGGTCAGCTATGGTTGTTTGACCAGGTACTGAGCAAAACGAGCAGAACCAAAAACGAGTTTGTCAGGCAACAAGACAGGGAGAATGAACTGAACATAGCTTTGTTGAAAGGCTTCCAGATTCCGAAAATTAAGCCCTCCCTTTCGTTTTGCAAGGTGTAACGTGGACCAGGCAATGGGGCAACAGAGGCGTGATGTGTACATGTTTTTTACCCATCAAAATTTTCGAAAGAGCTATTCCATTTGAGCTAGAATTTTCTTGGGTAACATCATATTCATATGTTAAAGAACCACGATTCCCCAAGTCTAGCAGCCAACATCTTCAAACATCATAAGAAAATATACAATTAAGATACAGTTATACTCCGATTCGCTCTCTGTTACTGTTTCTCACAAAAGCCATGACATACTAACATGATATCACCTCCACGACGTAAGAGTAACAGAAGCAACTTCGTTTAATGAGTAACAAAGATGGGACAATCACTTGCTACCTTATATCTAAACCAATTTAGATAAGAAAATATGTCAACCAACAAAAAATCAACAACATCAACGTCAACATAACCCCAGTGCCTTAGAAGAGGCTCCCGCCTAAGCGAGGTAAGGGGGGATTCGATATACACAACCCTACCACTGTACAACAGTGAGGTTTCCAATTAACCCAAATGATGTAAATGCAACTGACCATCTGCAATTCCACAATAAATAAGAAATACAGATCATTTAAATAGTCATTTGATATAGTCCATGATGCTTCAAAGGCCAAAAAACAACTTAACATTTGACACAGTGAAAATGGACACAGTCAACCAACAAAAAATAAAATGAAAAATATATTTTCTTCAACCATTTATATTGTCATCAACAGATAGATGAGGCCTTTCAGATATTCCACTATTTCAGATCCACCAAGTTTCGAACTGCCAAAAACTCTGTCCACGAAAGATATCGGAAGCTGCAACATCACCGCATAACACTTCATAGTTCATATTTGATGGACAATAATCATTTGAAGCTTAGCGAAAGATAATAATCATAGCATATATCTGATATGAATGCATAATGTTACTCTTCGAACAATAGAAAATCTTAAGTCAAGTTGGGGAGTTATATATGACCATATTGGTTGCAAAATGCACTAAGCACGAATGAGACTATAGAACCACAAGACATAATAAATGGCGGGCTGCAAATGAATAGTAAAACTTTAAAAATCCAAAGGTCACCTCCTCAATACGATATCCTTTTCTGGATGCCCGGACAATCATTTCCATTTGAAATACATAGCCTTTACTAACACATGAGCTGATGACATCTTCAAGAACAGACTTTTTGTAAAGCCTAATGAAAAAAGGTGTGAATTTACTCAAAATGTATTATATAGGCATATAACATTAATATAGGGGCTTCCATAGTATGCAATTTACCGGAAAGATCCAGTTAAATCAGATACACCAGGCCATAGAAGTGTATGGGCGAGCACGTTGGCTCCTCTACTTGTTAATTTGCGCATAAGGTTCCACCCATGTACACCACCGCCTTTAACATAGCGGGTCCCAGTAACTATGCTTGCACCAGTCTCCTGTTGTTTCCTGACAGGAGGTTATAAAGTACAAATTCTTAACACTGAGCTACAAGTTCAAAATAAGATGCTCCCTGAGCTATTGAATTTTGGTCTAGTGACAATTACTTGCAATCACAATCACCTCAAGAAAACAGAAATCATTCTGCTACTACGGTTTGGTTAGGACAAATAAAATGCTGACATGCAAGAGTGGCACCTTTTGTTCCTAATGTGATACAACAAAATCCAAGAGGAACATGGAAAAGGAATTAGAAAATGACGTGAGTTTTGGTGTACAGACAACCTTAAAAAGAAGGAAAAAGAAATACAATAACACAAATATAGGAGAAAGCTTAGGCCACATTAAGTACAACTAAACAGTCATTCATCTCTGACAGTTATGTAAAATGTTAAGTAAAATATTGATTATTCACGATGGAAATTCACATCCAGTGAGTAGACTAGTGCAAGGTGATAACTTTTTACTGAAAATATTACTTTCGGTAGATAGGGGTCTACGTGCAGGACGATTTCAGTGGGCTAAGTGCATGATAGGTACCTGATGAAACTTGGCAAGTACTTTGGCTGCAAAATGAAAAGGACAGAAAATTACAAGACAAGAATCTTAAGCAAGCTTAAAAATGCCTCTTTGCTTCACAATGACACACGCTTACATGGTGGGATAGATCAGCATCCATTATTACAACATAATCCCCAGAGGCATGCTTCAGTCCATGGTAGTATGCAGTTCCTGAAATCAGTCTAGATTAGGGAGTTTCACCATTAGTTTCCATCAAACTGATGCAGGACATGCACTCACCTAAACCAAGTTTTTTTGGTCTTGCTCTTAATAGCTGCATGATCCAACCACAGGGAAAGAAAAGAGAGCAGAATATTGAATTAGAAAAACAAATATATAAGACAGTCAGACCGTATTAAAAATTATTAAATTGTCATTTCCTGAAGAAGAAAAAACCCACAAGTTTCAGACCTATAAACTTACAACACGATCTTCCCCATATACTTGTTGCAATTGCTTGACAATGTCCTGGGTTCCATCAGGGCTCCCATCATCAACAACAATTATCTCAAAATCCACATCCCTAGTATGAAAGTAAATAAAAAGGGATTAGCTAATGCTGATCTAAATACTAGTGATGGTTTAAGCATCACCTAGGAATGTTCTGAGGGAAAACAAGATAAGATATTTCCAGAAGCTCAAAAAAGTGGTAATAGAAAATAAAATGAAGATGGACATTTAAAATTATCAATCTGAAGAGCAGTATACAAACATATAGGGAGGAACTGAGTCTCAGACCAGAAGTTTGCATACCCCTACATTGTTCGACCCAAGGTGATGAAAGTAGTTACGCATTTGAGTATGACTTGCTATCACCAAGCAGTAGTTGAATTAAGATATGGTCGCAGAATGATTTTCTTTTTATAGTTCCGGCAGCAGAATGATGTGGATCTGACTATGCACTTATTAGGCCTAACCGCAAGGGCCTTGCAGAGTGTGCAAGGGGTAGTGCCCCACAATCCAATAATGGAATGAGAATAGTGATTTTTAAGATCATCAAGACGATCCAGAAAGCATCTATAAGATTACGATGATGAGTTTGCTAAAGGAATAAGGAAGATTAGTTGGGTCAGTTCAGCACATCAGCAGTTCTCAATTCACAGTTTACTCAACTACTCAATTTTGTTCGATTTCTTGAACAACTGAAAGTACCAAAAATAACAAACTCAGCCTATCAGAAATAAGTGGAGACACACTGTGTTACTCCGTAAAATCATAAATAATGTCTTTGTACATGTCTTTTGTTGATTTGCATCAATTCACCAATGTATATGTGACAACAATTACCCAGGCTCCCCGGAGATTCTCACCCATTCACATGTAACGAATAACATTGCAACATATTTGCAAAAAAATCTAATTAAAACTCAACAAGCACAAGTCTTTTTGTCTGTTCATAGAATCAAAGTCATTGTTCTCTAAACCATACCTAATCAATCACCAAAAGAAAAACAACTACAATTCTTTATAAGGAAGGTGCTAGGTAGTGAGGAAGGAGGTCGGGTGAACGGCGAACCCCCTGGATTTTTTATCCATTTGGATTATAACCCTTGGATTTTGATATTTTGCCGATTTTGTGTAGAGCATTTGGTATTTAGATACCCCTGAATTTTTTGACCCTTTAGATTTTGACCCCCAGAATATTTTCAAATATCAATGATAAGATATGTATATGAGATTTTATGAAATCAGTCTAATACAAGGATATCTATTTAGTCAATCAAGCTCAAAATCATACCAAACCAATGAACTTCCAACTATTTTTGGATCGTCCTTACAAATTCGGACCCCTGACATAAATTCCTGACACCATCCCTGATTCGATACATTAAGAAGGAAAATCCAACAATGAATCTAGAGAGAAAAAGTAGATACCTGAGATGCTTGAAGACGAGGTAGACGATAATGGCGATGTTCAAGCGCTCGTTGTAAGTGGGTATGATAATGCTGTACTTCGCCTTCTCCTCTTTCATCCCTACTCTGCTGAAACTTTTACCACCGAAATTACGAACCAAACTCAACCAAGATCGGATCTTTTCAACCCTGATACTCCTAATGATCCCTTCAAAATCACTTTTTTTCTTTCTAGAAAGTAACGAAACAACGGCGATCTGCAACGATAATTGTGTAGACCGATTTACGTTTTCGGATTTGAGAGATTTGGGTTAAAATACCTATATTTTGATTGCTTCTGCTGATTGAGATCGATAAAATGTTGGGTTCATTTGTTGTGTTAGGGTTTGTCGGCTGAGAAGAAGAAGAAGAATGGGTCGACATTTGCATCTATTCCTTACAGTTTTGCAATATATATTGTATTATGAATCTTTTCATTTAAAATAGATGAATTTTGTGTTTGTTTGGAACTTGTTTTGGTTAGAGTGGAGAAAGTAAGAGTATACATTTCTCTTAATATTATAATGTGACTTTTTGTCAATTGATCAAATAATTTTCGTTGCTAATTGTTTACTATTATTACATTCTAAATGAAATGTATATTGTAAAAATGTGTAGAACTGGGGTTTCCAGTTTCCTTTAACAAAAACAATTTCACAAAAAAATTAGTTGTTAACTAAAGTTTTAGTTGTTTATTGAATAAAAAATTACATTTTGTATTTTACATATTTTATAATGTACTAAATTAAATAATATATTTCACGGTAGAGAAAATGAATGGGTGGAAAATTTGTAGCTAAAATCTTCTAAAATTTAGAATATGTAGCTTTAATTAAAAACTTTTGGATTTTCTAATAAAAAAGTGTTTGACTGCCATACTCACATGATTGTTTACTATAAAAATGCGTAAGATTTAAGTTGATGTTATTTTTGTACCGACATGTACCGACATGAAGTCGTTGAATAAACAAAAAATAGTGGTCATGTAATAACTCACCAATTCAATCAAATATTTACGACTTCAAGTTTGGTGGTTGAGAGCTAAGATCGTTAATCACTATTCTAATGTCCCAAGATATTGGGGGTATTTTGCAATAAGACTCTATCTTATTGTTGTAATTAGATAGGATTTTTTTCATGTTAAGGTTGTTCACAATCACAGGAAAACAAAACCAAAAGAGAAAGAGTCGACTCAATTTGGTCCAACTTTGATCCGGACCGGTATCAGATAGAGTCCTATTTTTCTAATTTTCACTTATTTGTGTGTTATTTTTTCGACAAGAGTGAAGAATGCAATTTACCAAGGTATATAGAAAGAAAAAATGCAAATAATTATAAAAAATTGGAAGAATATAAACTTTTGAAACCTATTTGATAAAATATAAGGTAGATAAACGACACAATGATGACATTTTTTGTTAATGAAAATAGTATCACATATGTCATTTTTATCATTTAATGAAAATGACAACACAAATGTCGATTTTAGAACAGAAAACGGCATCTGAGATGTCGTTTTTGTTGGTTTTTTGGTCTTAATCTATATTTTGATGATTTAACTAACATAATCTTAATCACAATCAAATTGAGTGTAACACACATTATGCATGGTATATATTGTATTGTGCTAACATATACATGTGATCAAGACTCAATGAAGAATGTAATGAAGTCAAGACATGTAATCAAACTATTTAAAGACATGTAATTTTTCCTTTATTTGAGTCTTAGGAATCAATATGAACTTGACCATACAATGGTTGTAATCTAGTCACATACACATTAGGTTCCTTGTAGAAATCACACATCAAATTTCACATCATTTGAACTTCAATAGATTAACCAAACCTAGGTCGGAAAATCACTCAAACTAACCCTAAACTTGTCTATACAAAACAATCGATTGAAATAAGTTTTCCGTTCGATCGTTTATACCAGTCAACATATTCTATATAGTGATTTTACCTAATTCCACTGGTCGACTTATCTTGACCTTTCGATCAATTGTTTACTTGTATTTTCATATGATTGTTATTCTTGTCGTATTATACAATGGTCGTATTCATATATTTTCACTTAACCCCTAAATGGATGTTGTTTTCTGTTATAAAAATGACATCACATTGAATGGTTATAAGAAGAAGAGGGGGGCGGGTCTTTTTCTCGTCATAGGTGAAAACGACACATTGAATGTTGTTGTTTGTTATAAAAATGACATCACATGTGTTGTTTATCTGTATCATATCTTTGTCAAATAAATTCCATAGACTTATATTCTTCCAATTTCTTTTTTTTCATAATTATTTTGATTTGTTTTGTTATATAGAATCCAATTTCATGAAGCACCATAAAGATCTAGTGTTCCAACTTAGCTAGTAGACCCACGGATTTTACAACCCAAAACATCGTCAAATTCATGCACATGGCAAACGGATTTCTGTTGAATCTTAATGTATAAGCAAGCACAAGAATCATGTAAAAATAGCGACACGATAGAAAAACTGAATTCAAAAGATACGCCTTGAAATCGACATCCCAGACCAAATCAGTAAAACCCTTTTTAAGCCATAAAACCAGTCTTTCTCAACGACCCAGAGCTCGGCCCAACCCAATAAAAGTGGCCCATGTCAGAAGTACATACCTAGAAAACTTGAATCTATGCAACATGATGAGCTCCATGTTGCATAATGCATATAGCAATTAAGAGGCACCAAGCCAAGGTCAACTAAACATAAGGGATGCTTCTGACCCAATGGAAGAGGCCTGGAGTCGTGGTATTAAGTCACGGACCTAAATTTTTACAAATATATGTACGGCTAGTCTGGGTTGATTTTCAAAAATGTGATTGATACTCAAGAAAACTTCAATGAAGTGGGAAACTGAATTTTCAGAATGATTTTGGGGTGATTGGTAGTCTGGAAGACTTATAAAAAAACTTGAGTTATAGGAAAATTTTCATGCTTTAAAAACATATACTTCAGAAAGACTTCCGAAACTTCCACTCTAAAATGATGGAAAGTCATGGAAGTGTTAACTACTAATACACCCTAAGATGAGGAAGATAATGGATTCCCTTACCTAATCATCATTCCGATTCTGAAAACTATTTGGTGAACGAATAATTATCCTCCTTAAAAATTCACATTTCATTCCCCCTCAAAGGGTGAAAGGTAGATGTTTGGTCTTGTGCATACCTATGTTTTAAGAACCGGACTAAACTGGCAATCGAACCGAGGTATGACCGAAAACCAAAAGTTGACTAGTCGGTTCACTGAAAAAACTGAAGTTCTTATCAAACCGGATTGAATAATGTGAAACCGGGAAAAAAGACAATTTGGTCACTGGTTGAACCACAGTCTGAAAAAAGGTTAAAATGCAATTTGCATTCTGAACTATAAAAATAATAGTTGATTTCAAAAAAAAAAAATTGGTTTCAGTTTAGCCCAAAAATACTATTTTGTTTCGATCACTAAACATTTCAAATATAATTAGTATTTTGGGTTTGTGAAAAGATAGATTATAACAAATAAATAAAATTAATTAATATTGTGTAACCTTAAACTTCATTTTTCCCCTTTTTGTTGATGGTTGATGATCACTATATAATAACTACTATGTTTCAATATTTTGTACACTTTATAGTTAATCTTAATTACATATATATGTTGTATAAGGAATTTAATAACTTAAATATTTGGTAAAGTATATGTAAATAAGGTTCAATCGGTCAAAAAAATACCGATTGAACCGTTATCTTGTAGTCAATTTGGTTCAACCTTGGTTCACGAAATGATGATGTCATGCTGAAGTCATTACTAGTTAAACTAGATTGAACATTCATGGTTAAACCATTTTGAACTCTTCCGTTTTACGTTGATTTAAATCAAGCATTTATCGGTTCCCTCTTACGTTTGTTTTCAAAAACCTTGATGCAGAAGACTAGTCCACTTTAAATTTTGGTCCGGGCTAGACCATGAAGACCTAAGAAGAAGTGTTTTTCTTTGTTTCACATTGTAGAGTGAATGAGTTCCTAAAATATTAAATTTCCCACGAAGACCTACAAAACTTTTATTTTTCTTTATACAATGCACATGGAGTATATGTGTCATTCAACCAATCAACAACCAAGTTTGGATTGACCATAACAAAAAATCCAACCTCCACATTAGGGTGTGTTAATATCATTTTAGTGTCCGTTGTACTTTGACTCTTGTGTTTACATTAGTCTTCATTAATAAAATACTTAAAACTTTCAAAAGAAGAGATGCGTCTTGATGGACTCATCATGTGTGTCAAGTTTTTCTTCGCCTCTCTTACGAACTGTGAGTCAAATTTCACAAACTAAATTCCATGACAATTCCAAATAACAATCAATGTATAATGGCGCCAACGGCGCCCAACAGATTAAATTTTTGACGAAGTGAGAGACACCGTAGCTTGTTAGTCTCAATCATGTGTTTATCCAACTCAGTTACCAAAGCTTAAACCAACTCGTTGATATATGTTCGAAATCATCATTTTGGAAAACCACTTCACATTGAGCAATTAACACAACATACTTCTTTAAGTTGTCATGCATGATATAAGTTGTGGTGGTGGTAATCAATGATGTTTGCACAAATCATATTGGCTATGTTCGGTACAATGATGTGTTGGATGCATAATAGCAGATTTACAGGAACATGCAGAGACAAACTCTGCACGAATGGTGGAGGAAAAATAATATGTTCCACTCCAAAAGCATGAGCAATGGATCCACTATGATTCCAGCATTAATGCAGGACAAATAATTGTTTTCTGAGTGATGACTAGAAGATTAGATTGATGGTATTATAATAACTTAGCTAAAAAATTGACAATAATTTTTTTTATTGTTGAGATTTGTCCATTTTTTCTATATATATGACAATATGCTAATTTCATTGTGTGCTTTCCATTTGAAATGAATACCTCCAAATCTAACACCGTAACACATCACATGCTTTGTTGTTTATTTCGAACAGCACAAATTGGGGTCATGGTCATGGGATTAAGTTGTATGTCTATTACTGTGGACCTTGTTGTTAGACTCATTGTGCTTACAGTAGACTTTCAGTTAATTGATCTGAAAAGTTCATACGAAATCAGAAACAATTAGAATGTTATATATAGGAACAATCTTATATATTTGGGTGAATCAACAAATAATGAAATTGACTTTATGTCATCTGAAAGCAACTATTTGAACTACCAGAGAATTTTTTTGAATATTGTTTTGGTGTCATCAAGAAAATGCAATGTCATTCTATATGTGCCTAACCGTTAGATACGTGGCACACCTCCTCACTAGTTGTAAGCAGATTACTCTGTTTTATGTCTATAATGTTCTTAATTAAGCTAAAAGTGGTTAATTAGCACCTAATCTTAAATTATCACAACAAAAACGTTAGAAAAATTCCCTTATTCTTTCACCCCACCTTCATCGCCCAAACCCCCAATTCCGAGCAGAAAATGTGTGTCCCCTAAATCGGAGCAATCTCCCATGTTTTCCGGTCGGATTGGAACACACTGTCGACCATATCCTCCTCTGTGTCATAATTTGGTCTTCATCCCTTTTTGTCGTGTTCTCCCAGCTAGGGCTTGAAAGATTTTGGGGAAAATGCGTCCTATTCAACTAGCTAAATGTCGACAACATCAAACGTGAGTGATTGTTTTTTCTTATTTGTTATTGCATCGCGTCTATCTTTGTGGTTGTTGTTAGACAAGTTGGTGATTTTATTGTTTGATTTCGAAGGGATCGTCCAAGCACTGGACTATGCAAGTATTTCGTGGGGCAAGATTGGTTACCTGGATTGGGCGGTTCTTCCCCGTCAATGTTAGGATCATCGAAGATGATGAGTCTCAAGAGACACAGACCTAGTGGGCAATCCTCACCTTCTGCTCCTTAAAGTCCTTTAACAAGAAGAAGTAGGGTGTGAAGAGAAGTGCAAAGGGGAGCACAGTGAGGGATGCTTCTAAAAGGCATAGGAAGTCCGCTAACAAAGACCCTCAAACACCACAGGCAATAGGTAGTCCACCAGTTGATGATGAGGGACAAGGTTATGAAGATAAGGACCTCGGAGATGCATATTATGTGGTTGTGTAAGACACGTTCTCCTGCTTTATTAATAATAAGTCCACTCTCCTCATTTATGCATAATTTAGTTCTTATCTTACCTAATTGTGTTTGTGGCATGTGTTGTTATTATGATTTGTTAGTCTAATCGATTAGCTTTATTGTCACATGTAACCCTAATGCATGCACATACTATCGATGAATGTATATATATAGCTTCCTGATATCATATGCATCTTTTGCCATGTTGTATCACTGACATATATGCCATCTCATGTTCACATAAGATCTGATCATGTTCTGAGATTTTAGTTTCGATCACATGTATGCTCTAAAATTGATAATGCATGTTATTGATTGTTGTGTGGTGCAACTTCGATATTTTCTACTGTTATGCATGTTTATGTTGCTCCTTTCACGTCTATATATTACTGATGTGGTGTGTCATGTTGTGGTCGTGTATAACCCTTATGATATCAGACCTTATAACATCTTTATTATAACCCGTAGACGACTCGTTTAGTTGTTAGACGGTTTTACCGATCAGGTTAGGATTGGTTGTTGTTGTGGATGCAATTCGATCCTTAATTTGGGATGTTTGTTTGAATTGTTTATTTGGGATTGTGAGGAGGGTATTCTTATATCGTTCTTGAGCTCGATCTAGATTCTCACTACTACAGAAAATAGAATATACGTCGGATGTACGTGGCTATATACGACGGATATAAGCACTCCCAAATCTGACGTCTATGTGTGCGTCGTCTATACATAGACGTCGGCTATGGTATAGCCGACGTCTATACCTGACGAATAGACATCAGCTGTAATTAGAAGCCGACGTATATTCGTTAACGTATAGCTACATTAGATTTTAGATGCTTAAGTAGTTTGCATTGCATTTAATCTAATAAGTAATTTGGGCAAGTTCTATTTTCTGGGCAGACGGGCCACGAGTGGGTTCTCTTTGTTGGATCGTGTGGGTTATGGGTCCACAATACTAATCAGAATTAATCTTTATTACCTACTTGTTTGAACTTTCAAAGATATGCAGCGGAATTAAACTAACAAACAAGCAAGTAAAGACTAGAAATGCAAACCACGATGGACACAGGAGTTTTACAGAGGTTCGGCCACCGCCTACGTCCTCTCTTGCAAGCTCCGGGATAATTTAAATGAGTTACAATTAGGGAACATCTTGAAAGGAATGTGTTCTAAAGTTTTACTTTTATATGTCAATTATTATGAATTGGATGTGTAAACATTTTGTTCCTTGATTATGGTATTCGTCTTTTGGAAGTGTTAAAGAAGATGTGTTTGGTCCTTAACCGTAGAGCTCTAAAAGATAATGATTTACATAAATAAAAAGTTGTTCACAATCATAGTAATTAACATGGAACATTAATTACCGAGATAAGATTGTCGTGTTGGTCATCGATTGTTGTAGCTCTACAAATAATTGACGACATGAGTATATAAAAGAGGAAAAGATTACTTTTATATATTGAATAGACCTAACAAGTAAAACATTATGGAATTGTGTTTCGTGTCATTAATGTTTTACTGTGTCTTGGATCTTAAGATATGAGACTTATATCTTTTCACTCAAGAAGTGCTTAATTTGATTATTGTCAAAAGCTATCAATGAATGTAGTGATAAAGGCAATAGTTGGTTGAACATGACTTGTGCTGGAAAAGATAGTCAGTCAAACGATTGTCTTTGCCCATCTTAATTGAGTGATGATATTAGTGGCCCCCTTTATAAAGTAAAATTATAATGTGCACAATGTAACTTGAGTTAAGTTATATAGTTATAATTAGCTTAGAGAGATTAAGAAATGAATACAATACAAAGATGACACATTTCTACTTTGTATATATTCTTAATATCATGAGGCAAAGGACGGACACAAGTGGTGCACTTACATCACTAAATGGATCGTGTTTTGGTTCGGGTGGAACAAAGACATCTATGCTAATTGGGTAACTACAATGTGTAGCTAGATACCGCTTATAGTTTGAGATATTAAGTGTTTAATATCTCTGTCAATTTGACTTAGATCCTCCTATAGGTCACACCACAAAACTGGGAAACAAAAGACTTGATTTTAAGTTCATATGATGTGTCGGGTTTCATGTGAAAATAGGACACATGTGGTGAATGAATAAAATCAATATGTCATGAGAATTGACATAATTAGAATCATAATAAATTCATATGAGGTATATATATTATGGGGTGTAATAATTTAATATTACATATGATAATATATTATATAAGATATGAATTTCCTAAAAACCCCTAAAAGATCAAATTTTGTTGGAAATAAATCCAAAATTTGACAAAGGCAAAATTTGGGTCAAACACAGTGAACCGTTTAGGGTTCTTCGGTCGACCGGGGTGTCTTCGGAACGGTCAACCGAACGGGGAACGGGTAAACACAATTGGTTGACCAAAATTGTCTAGAGTGCCTGGACAATTGGGTTCGGTCAACCGAGCATGAACGGTCAAACGAGAGAAAATAACTTGGGATATTTTCGGTAGACCGAAGGTGACACGGTCGTCCGATGAATGTTCGCCAGGAGAAATTTTGGTGTGTCAACGGTCGACCGAGCAAGACGCGGATCGTCCGAATTTTTCCAGAGAATTTTTATGTAAATTCGGTCGACCGTCTAGCTCACGGTCCACCGAACACGTGTTATAACCGAATGGTTCGGTTAACCGAGAAAAATTCTCGGTCAACCGAAGAGTGTGATTTCTGCCTGAATTATTAAGAGATTAATTAGATCATGGGTGGATTAATTTCAGATATAATTAAAACGTTTTTTAGGATGCTTATGTGGAAATTAGAGATTAATTTTAGGAGAGAATAAACAAGAGATCATGGCTAAAGAATATCTCTTGATAAGGATGTTATGGTAGCCTATAAAAGGGCACCTATTCCTACTTGTTTAATACTAATGCAAAAATTATTTCTCTCATTAATCTCTCATCTAATCACCACGAAATTCTCTTAATATTTTTGAGTTTAGGAGATAGAAATCTCAGGAGCTCAAAAAAGGGTTATTAGCTAGATTCTAAACCTTATTAGAGATTGATTGGCTAGCTCATTTCTCTTTAATCTTGTTTAGAGTTTGGTGAACACTCAGAGGCAAATCCGTGGACGACGCAACGGGTAACGCGACTCCGGATCTTCAAAAAGTTTTTAGAGAACCTTTAGGTATGATTCTACCTTTATGGTTTATTTTAATAAATGTAAGGTTGCATGATATTAGAATAAACACAAAGCAATGCACATAGAAATTGTTGAAAATATGAAAACGATCTTGTATGTTGTATTAAATTTTTTCAAATATATACATACATAGGAACACGAAATCCTACAGTGGTATCAGAGTTTTTAGTTCATATTTTCAATGATTAGACTATATAATTAATTTTAGTTAACCATCTACAATCGAAACAATTCATGTTATATGTCTTTTTCGAGTTTTCCGATAGTTTTGTTGATTTAATTCTAATTGATTCTTTTGATAGTTTTAAATATTTTGAAACACATCATGTGAATGTTAGAATTAAAATTTATACTTATGTCTAATTTATGGAATTTTCGTTTTTAATTAAATGATTATTTTACAAGGAATCAACAAAACGGAAAAAAGGCATATGTTTATCTTTCTTTAAATTTTTTTATTTTTGGAAATTGGATAAACAACGGTTCAAATGTTTTATGTTTTTAACAATGGATGCATAAATAATTTTAAATGGATTTCAAATGATTTTAGAATTGTTTGATTTAGAGATGTGTGATAAACTAAATCGAGTAATATATAGTATATGTACATGCGTTGCTCGAGTTCTCTTATGCAGGGATATGTGAGTTTATATGTTCCGTTGAAGCCATGTGTAAATGAATGAATGAATGAATGAATATGTATGTTATTATTATTCAATCACAATGACTTATGTATATGTAAAAGCCAAATTTCTATTTCTATGTATATGCATGCATATGAGAGGTTTTTTACATAAGACTTGCACTAGACAATTTTCAAAATTGAGAGATGCATGTTTATATTTTTGCAATATCAACATTCATGGTGCAAGAGGAAGACGCTGAAGAAGCACAAAGATCAAGGATAAGGATCAAGGATCAGGAACGCGAGAACATATAAACTCACACAATGTGTGTGTGAATGGATTTATTTATGTTTGTGTGCTTGAAATATATGTGATTGCATGGATGAATGTTAGGATGTGTATAGATGATAAATATGAATGATCACCTAAATTCTAAAATCACATATTAATGTTTAAATTGTCCAACCAAAAATTAAGAGTATCTTTCTTTCTTATTTCATCCACTAGCAGCCATCGATCGAGGGATATTCTGCTCGCCCTTAGCGGGGGATAGCTTCCTCCATCTTTGGGAATAGTGGGAGATATAAGGTTGTCTATTGTTGTGTCATGAATAGATGCACGAGGTGTGATTCACCCTTAGTGGACACCGAGTATATTTGTTTGTGAATACAATGGATAAACGTATCTCGTATCAAATGAAATAAGTTTTCTTAACAAGACCCGGAGCCCTAGCTCGGTTTTGAGCAAAAGAGTTTTTCTTACAAGGATAGGTCAAATTCCCTCTTAATTAAAACGACAAGAGTCATAAGAGTTTGAAAATGCAAATGTTGCGATATTTCAAAATGGTTATGATTAGAAAATGTTTTCTTACATTGATTTTATAGTATATCTGATATCCCTTAGCTAGTTTATATTATAATTGATAGGATCTTGGATTGCTGCATTTATGGACAAATTTTTATTTGTGGTATTGTTTTTTAAAACATAAAATTGACATTAAATCCCATATAATTTATTTTGTAGAAATGTTGAATATTCCACCTATTGTGCGATCTATGATTGAAAAACATCCTTTGGCAAATGATGACTCAAACTTCATAAGCTGGCAAGTCAAGTTCAATATCGTGTTGAAGTTTGAGAAACTATCTCATATTTTGGATGGTGAAATCCCAAAATTAAATGAGAAGTCAACAGATAGCGAGAGAGGAAAAAGCCAAGTGGGAAGACCAAGAGAACCAAGTTCACGATCTAATGTTGGCCTCCATGGGTGACTCGCTTCAAGCGAAATACTTGGATTCAAAACCCAAGAAGACCATGGAAGTTTTAACAAAGATGTTCATGGATAGTGCTAGAAAAGAGCATTATAAGACTACCATCGCACTCACAAGGTGCCACATGGCTTAGGGAACATCGGTATCCATGCATTTTCTCACGATGCAAGGATATCTTGAGAAGTTGTCAAAGCTCTCTTCCCCGATGCCCGATGACATTACGGAAGATTTCATTCATGGCTCTCTAGCCCCGTCCTATAAGGACTTCATTATGCACTATCATGTGCGTGAGAAAGGGGTGAGTCTTGAGGAACTTCACAACACTCTCAAAATGGCTGAAGTTGACATGGGCAAGGGTCGGGACAAGCACGTCCTAGCCGTCCATGAGAGGAGCAAGAAGATCACCAAAGGTAAAGTCAAATTCACCAACAATACGTCAATCAAAAGCAAGGGAGTAGGAGGTGCTCGTGTGAGTGCCTCAAGAGGGAATTCTTCGAAATCTCCGACTCCCAACATGGAGTGCTTTCACTGCGATGAAAAGGGACACATCCGGCCAAATTGCCCCAAGTACAAGGAAGACCTTGACAATGGAGTGATTGAACGTAAACGCCTAAAAAAGGCCAAAGGTATATTTGTTATTGAGATAAATTTAGCCACCTCTGTCCATGATTGGGTAATTGATACCGGATCTTGTGCTCACATAATTTCTAATGTGCAGCTACTAAAGGATAGGAAGGAACTCGTAAAGAACGAGATGATTTTGAAGGTCGGAAATGGTGTGAGCGTTACTGCGATTGCACAAGGTTCTGTGGAGCTTCAATTATCTAGTGGTTTAAATTTATGTTTAAAGAATGTTTATTATGTGCCTTCGATTAGCAAGAATATTATTTCTATATTATGTTTGGATATAAATAATTTTAATATAAGTATTTCAAATTCTTGCTTGTCTATATCGAAGAATGGTATTTTCTTTGCAAATGCATTCGTGATGAATGGTCTCTATTTGCTTGAATTGAATAATAAACAAATCTTAAACATCAATAACAAAAATCTAAAAACTACTCACGTGAATGATACACTCTTGTGGCATTATCGTCTTGGTCACATAAATGAAAAACCCATCAAGAAATTGCAAGAAGCCAACCTTCATTGTCAACTTGATTTTAAATCATTGGAGACGTGCGAACCTTGCCTAATGGGCAAAATGACCAAGAGGCCTTTCAAGAAGAAAGGACCGAGAGCGAATGAGTTGTTGGATTTGATGCATTCCGATGTATGTGGTCCGATGAGTACTAGTGCAAGAGACGGTTTCAGGTACTTCATTACGTTCACGGATGACTATAGTCGTTATGGCTATATTTATCTAATGAGAAATAAAAGCGAATCCTTTGAAAAGTTCAAGGAATTCAAGAATGAAGTAGAGAACCAACTCAACAAGAAAATCAAGTCTCTACGAACGGATCGTGGAGGTGAGTACTTAAGTACCGAATTTGACTCATTTCTAAAGGAGTGTGGTATTGTGTCACAGCTCACCCCTCCCAGTACACCTCAGTGGAATGGGGTATCCGAAAAGAGGAATAGGACATTAATCGACATGTTTCGATCAATGATGAGTCAAGCTGAATTGCCACTTCACTTTTGGAGTTATGCACCAGAAGCTGCGGCTTACACACTAAATTATGTTCCATCCAAATTCGTAGAGAAAATGTCATATGAGCTATGGAGTGGTAAAACACCTAAGCTCAATTTTCTCAAGATTTGGGGTTGTGAGGCATACGTCAAGAGATTTATGTCGACCAAACTTCAACCCAAAGAGGATAAGTGCTTCTTCATAGGTTATCCTCGTGAGACAAGAGGATACTACTTTTGGCATATAACCTCCAATCGAGTGATTGTAGAGAGGGATGCCGTATTTCTAGAAAAAGAATTTCTGGAAAGAATAAAAAGTAGTGGGAGTAGAGTTGTGGTTGAGGAGACTCAAGATACTCTACAAGATCATGATTGAATGATGATATACAAGATCATGAAGGTCCAACCGAGGTTCCTTTGGTTAGTGGGAGCGTGAGTGAGTGAGAGACCCTCGCAAGAAATTGTGAGAGAAACTCAATCTTCCCCACCTAGTGTACGTTCGAGAATCGAACACGAACTAGTTCCACAAGAAATTGTGGAAGAAGTTCGAGAAGTACACGTAGAACCAAAAGAACTTAGAAGGTCAACGAGGGAAAGGAAGAAACCCGATATGTATTTGGGACTTTATGAGATCATGGTACTAGATACCGATGATCCCTCGACCTTTCAAGAAGCAATGGAAAGAAAGGACTCCAAATTATGGTTCAAGGCCATGGAATCCGAAATAGAATCCATGTATGAAAATCAAGTATTGAACTTAGTTGACCTTCCTCAAGGGAAAAAGACCATTCAAAATAAATGTGGTTTCAAGAGAAAGATGGACATGGATGGGAACTTGACAACCTACAAAGCGAGGCTTGTAGCAAAATGTTTCACCCAAGTTCAAGGAATTGACTATGATGAAATTTTTTCACTCGTTGCCATGTTCAAGTCTATTCGGATTATGCTCGCTATTGCCGCATTTCATGATTATGAGATATGGCAAGTGGATGTCAAAATGGCGTTCCTCAATGGGAACTTGGAGGAGGATGTGTACATGGTACAGCCTCAAGGTTTTGAACATCCAAAGAATAAGGAGAAAGTATGCAAGCTTCAAAGATCCATTTATGGATTGAAGCAAGCATCAAGGAGTTGGAACAAACGCTTTGACGAAGAAGTAAAAAAGATTCACTTCGTCCAAAGTAAGGAAGAACCTTGTATATACAAGAAGGTTAGTGGGAGCCACATAGTGTTCTTGATCTTATATGTCGACGACATACTCCTCATGGGAAATCATATACCTTTGCTTGAGCAAACGAGAAGTTCATTGAAATCTGCATTTTCGATGAAAGACATGGGTGAGGCTCAATACATCTTAGGAATCAAGATATATAGTGATAGATCCCGTAGACTCATTGGCCTAAGTCAACGTACGTACATTGACAAGGTCTTGGAAAGGTTCAGCATGAACAACTCCAAAAATGGCAATGTGCCAATGAGTATGGGTGTGCAACTCAAGAAGTCTCAACGTGATGAATCACGTAAATACTTGGAGTACATGAAAGATATCCCTTATGCTTCGGCAATAGGATCGATCATGTACGCGATGACTTGCACAAGACCGGATGTCTCGTATGCTCTAAGCGTGACAAGTCGTCACCAATCCAACGCAGGTCCTGAGCATTTGATTGCGATCAAGAATATTCTGAGGTACCTTAACCGGACCAAAGATAAGTTTCTTGTTTATGGAGTACAAAGGGAATTAATAGCCGAGGGCTATTCGGATGCGAGTTTCATGAGTGATCCTGACGATAGAATGTCGCAATCAGGATACGTCTACCTTCTAAATGGTGGAGCTGTGAGTTGGCGTAGTTGGAAGCAAAGCACTACGGCCGACTCAACAACCGCTTCCGAAGTAATGGCTGTCGCTGAAGCGAGCAAGGAAGGAGTGTTGATTAAGAAGTTCCTTGAAGATCTTGGAGTAGTTCCCTCGAGCGAGGGACCAGTAGAGCTATTTTGCGATAATAGTGCATCTATCTCGCAAATCAAGGATCCCAAATCACACCACAAAGTGAAGTACATGGATCGTAAGTACTTTGTCACACGTGACTTCATCGACGAGGGCAAAATAAATCTGTTATTTATTTTTGGGATATGACAACTATTCAGGTCCTGAGCATTTGATTGCGATCAAGAATATTCTGAGGTACCTTGACCGGACCAAAGATAAGGTTCTTATTTATGGAGGACAAAGGGAGTTAATAGCCGAGGGCTATTCGGATGCGAGTTTCATGAGTGATCCCGACGATAGGAGGTCGCAATAATGATATGTCATTATTTTCGAAGGTGGAGGCATGAGTTAGCGTAGTTGGAGCAAATCACTACGGCCGACTCAACCACCGTCGAAGGCAAAATAAATTTACTATGGGTGGACACAAACAACAACATAGTTGATCCATTCACCAAACCTTTATCCCAATCCAAGGGCGAAATGCATTTCGAGTCCATGTGTCTGAGGAACCATGTGGATTGGCTTGATGAGTGATTAGAGAGGGTTACCCTAGTTATTATTGTTTTATACATTGAGAATGTATGTGAGAGAAAACTTTGATAACAAGTGGGAGATTGAAAGGAATGTGTTCTAAAAGTTTTACTT
The DNA here is from genome assembly GCA_963682175.1 of Triglochin maritima. Taxonomy (NCBI): domain Eukaryota; kingdom Viridiplantae; phylum Streptophyta; class Magnoliopsida; order Alismatales; family Juncaginaceae; genus Triglochin; species Triglochin maritima. The sequence continues at coordinate 16,475,350 of OY821775.1, forward strand.
TTATATGTCAATTATTATGAATTGGATGTGCAAACATTTTGTTCCTCGATTATGGTATTCATCTTTTGGAAGTGTTAAGGAAGATGCGTTTGGTCCTTAACCGTAGAGCTCTAAAAGATAATGGTTTACATAAATAAAAAGTTGTTCACAATCATGGTAATTAACATGGAACATTAATTACCGAGATAAGATTGTCGTGTTGGTCATCGATTGTTGTAGCTCTACAAATAATTAACGACACGAGTATATAAAAGAGGAAAAGATTACTTTTATATATTGGATAGACCTAACAAGTAAAACATTATGGAATTGTGTTTCGTGTCATTAATGTTTTACTGTGTCTTGGATCCTAAGATATGAGACTTATATCTTTTCACTCAAGAAGTGCTTAATTTGATTATTGTCAAAAGCTATCAATGAATGTAGTGATAAAGGCAATAGTTGGTTGAACATGACTTGTGCTGGAAAAGATAGTCAGTCAAACGATTGTCATTGCCTATCTTAATTGAGTGATGATATTAGTGGGCCCCTTTATAAAGTAAAATTATAATGTGCACAATGTAACTTGAGTTAAGTTACATAGTTATAATTAGCTTAGAGAGATCAAGAAATGAATATAATACAAAGATGACACATTTCTACTTTGTATATATTCTTAATATCATGAGGCAAAGGACGGACACAAGTGGTGCACTTACATCACTAAATGGATCGTGTTTTGGTTCGGGTGGAACAAAGACATCTATGCTAATTGGGTAACAATAATGTGTAGCTAGATACCGCTTATAGTTTGAGATATTAAGTGTTTAATATCTATGCCAATTTGGCTTAGATCCTCCTATAGGTCACACCACAAAATTGGGAAACAAGAGACTTGATTTTAAGTTCATCTGACGTGTCGGGTTTCATGTGAAAATATGACACATGTGGTGAATGAATAAAATCAATATGTCATGAGAATTGACATAATTAGAATCATAATAAATTCACATGAGGTATATATATTATGAGTTGTAATAATTTAATATTACATATGATAATATATTATATAAGATATGAATTTCCTAAAAAACCCCAAAAGATCAAATTTTGTTGGAAATAAATCCAAAATTTGACATAGGCAAAATCGGGGTCAAACACGGTGAACCGTTTAGGGGTCTTCGGTCAACCGGGGTGTCTTTGGAACGGTCGACCGAACGGGGAACGACTAAACACAATTGGTTGACTGAAATTGTCTGGAGTGCCTGGACAATTGGGTTCGGTCAACCGAGCGTGAACGGTCAACCGTGAGAAAATATCTTGGGATATTTTCGGTAGACCGAAGGTGACATGGTCGTCCGATGAATGTTCACCAGGAGAAATTTTGGTGTGTCAACGGTCGACCGAGCAAGACGCGGATCGTCCGAATTTTTCCAGAGAATTTTTTCTCATGTAAATTCGGCCGACCGTCTAGCTCACGGTCCACCGAATACGTGTTATAACCGAATGGTTCGGTTAACCGAGAAAAATTCTCGGTCAGCCGAAGAGTGTGATTTCTGCCTGAATTATTAAGAGATTAATTAGATCATGGGTCGATTAATTCCAGATTTAATTAAAACGTTTTTAGGGTGCTTATGTGGAAATTCTCTTAGTAATTTTGAGTTTAGGAGATAGAAATCTCAGGAGCTCAAAAATGGGTTATTAGCTAGATTCTAAACCTTATTAAAGATTGATTGGCTAGCTCATTTCTCTCTAATCTTGTTTAGAGTTTGGTGAACACTCGGAGGCAAATCCGTGGACGACGCAACGGCCAACGCGACTCCGGATCTTCAAAAAGGTTTTAGAGAACCTTAGGTATGATTCTACCTTTGTGGTTTATTTTAATAAATGTAGGGTTGCATGATATTAGAATAAACACAAAGCAATGCACATATAAATTGTTGAAAATATGAAAACGATCTTGTATGTTGTATTAAATTTTTTAAAATATATACATACATAGGGACACAAAATCCTACACATCTTACCAACTGACAAGTCAAGGTTATCCAATAGAGAGGTTGGTCCATCCTTCTTGACATGGCCATCAATATCCTCCTTATCCTCCAAACCAGATGATGGTGCATCCTCTTCACTGTCCACTGGCTCATCCTCAACCTGTAACACCCTCGATCTCGTGGGAACACACACTAGGAAAAACTACAAGTGTCGCAATCAGAGACCTCTACGACGACCGAAGAAGTTACAAAAGACAGACCAAACGAGATGACTTGACAACGTTTAAACAGACATACATGGATATATATGACATATGAAAATAACCGAAACAATTGAATATCCATATATGGAGAGGGTCGATACAATACTTGAGTTTCAAAAGAAAATACAATAACATAATGCGGAAGTAAGGATAAACTGAAGACTCTGGTCGACGTGACCCTCTTGTACAGAATCTTCAACAACTTGTCCAATCATCCTTGTAGAAACCTAAGTACATGTAAGCATCACATTAACATATGCGTGAGTTTTCAATAATGAAAACCCAATATGCCCCTGCCCAATCAGAGTTTTATAGAAGAATGCATGCAGTCTAACTAAGACAAAAGCATCAGAATCCTAACAGAAAAACACAATATGCAACAAAAGGCTACGATTCCAGACGTACTCGAGCACATTCCTCTAAAAGGAACCAGAACACCAGCCCAGCTGGTCAGAAATAGAAGCGGGTCACTTGACAGTGACCCGCCGCTCGGCACAAAGCGGTACGCCGGATAGGCACCCCAAATCACGGAAATAAACCTACATGGTGTCATCGCGAACTTGGATACACCTAACCTGAGACAGAATGGCAGCGCACCTGCCCAGGTATTATCTTACGCCTGGTCTAGAGTGTTGGTTTTTTGTTCTTAATCTATGTTTTGATGATTCAATCAACCTAATCTTAATTATGATCATGTAGAATAGCATACATGTTGCATTGCACATATATTTCTTTGTGCTAACCTCTACAGGTGATCAAGACTCAAGGAAGAAAGGAAAATCAAGTCAAGACATGTAATCAAGCTCTTTTGAAGACATGTATTTTGTATTTTCTTTGAGTCTTAGGAACTTGTGTAAATTGAGCATACTTGAGTTAAAAACTACTTAAACACACACTAGGTTCCATATAGAAGTCACACACGAAATTTCACATAATTTGGACTTCAATAGATCATCCAAACTTAGATCGGAAAACACTAAACCTGAACCCTAACAGTCTGCCCACATTCGGTCGACCGTAACAGACCGTTCGGTCAACCGAGTGATCAATTATCCTGTTTGTGTTTTCACTACCCGGTTTTGGTCGACCGTATATGCCCTTTCGGTCGACCGTATGAACTTATTTTTTCGACCGTTTATTTTGTCGTATTATACCCAACAGTCGTATTCGTATTAACCAAAAATACCCCAAATACACTTCATGTATCGGTCGACCGAATATCTGTCTCTTGACAAACCCGAACCTCCTGGACAAAATCGGTCGACCTCTAGACCTTAGCTCGGTCGACCGAATTAATCATTATTTGTCAACCCCAAAGTGCCTGGTGCAAATCGGTCGACCGAACCCTTTTCGGAGTTCGACCGTTCACTTAAGTGTACCTAAGTCGTAGCGTTGGGCGGTCGACCGTTACCTAACCGGTCGACCGAACTGAGTTCAAAACTGCCAAACGGTCGACCGTTCAGACTGATCCGGTCGACCGAATTAACTCAGAATTGGGTCATGCGAGTTTCTGTTTTGTGTATCCTACACCAACACTCACCCAATCAACCCCAACAGATCTATTCTCTCTAATGCCTATATAAAGAGTTGTAAAACACATTTTAACACAACTCTCCCACTACTACTTGTCCAATACATTAGAGAGAAACTCCCAAGCTCAAATTTTCCCAATCCAACACTCCAAGCTTGCACATCCACACCTTAGCATCAATTCCACATCATAAGCTAAGTATGGTCAAGTTAGAGAGTGTGTTCCACTCAAATTTTCGTTTGTGAAGAAGCAAGGACTTCGGTGAAAGCCCGAAGTGTTCCTCTCGGATTGTGAGAGAAGAAAGTCAAGCAAGCGAGGGTGTTCGCGGTGCTTGTTTTGTAAAAGGCGTTCTCTGCTGGCCCGGAATGGGGAGTGGATAGTGAAGTCGTGAGTGGAGCTCGAAGTGTCGAGTGAGTGTGTGGTCTTATTTTATAAGAGTGACCACATTAGAGTGATATCAAGATGTGAGGACATTAGATGCAAGTGGAGAATTTATACATGCAAACTGAGAGATGGATAGGCCTTTAAGGTTAGGACAATGAGTGGTGATCATAGTTGTTGCAGTGTTAACTAAAGAGCTACCAAAATGACAACTAAAAATTGTATTGCTGCTCAACGTTGTAATAGATTACTAGTAGATGAAACCCTTAAGTGAAGGACATTAGAAGTAGGTTAACTGAGAAACATAGCTTAGGTTTGCCTTATCATAGGATATGGAGGGGGAGGGAATTAGCAATGAGGAGAATTTATGGGTCTCAATAATCACAGTTTGAGTTGTTGCCCAAATTAGTTGGAGAGATGAGAAGGATAAACCCTGGAAGCACTATTAAATTAGAGGTGTATCTGCTGCAAAAATTTAAGAAAATATTTGTCTATCTGGAAGCTTGTAAGGATGACTTCTTACTTGGTTATAGGCCTTACATATGCCTTCACGGTACACACCTTAAACACAAATTTAGGGAAGCTTCCTTGTCAACTATGGGAATGGATGGGAACAATGGTTTGTTCCCAATAGCTCATTTAGTGGTTGGTGTGGAGAGCTTTGAAACATAGAAATATTTTTCAGTTGTTTGTAGGAGACTTTAGGTTTAGTCGAGGGTTTATTAAAAGGAATGTACTCTAAAAGTTTTACTTTTAAATGTATTTTATTATGAATTGAATGTATTTAACATTTTGTTCCTTGATTAATGTATAGTCTTTTGGAAGTGTTAAGGAAGAGACTATTGTCCTTAACCGTAGAGCTCTAAAAGATAATGATTTACATAAATCAAAAGTAATCCACAATCATGGTAATTAACATGAGACATTAATTATCGGGTTAAGATTGTCATGTTGGTTGAAAGAGATATTGTAGCTCTACAAATATTTAACAACATGAGTATATGAAATTGAAAATGTTTTTCATATATTCAATTGACCTAACAAATGAATCATTATGAAATTGTGTTTTTGTCATCAATGTTTCATTGTATCTTGGAATCCTAAGATATGAGACTTATATCTTTTCACATAAGGAGTGTATAATTTGATTATTAACAGAAGTTATCATTGTGTATAGTGATAAATGTATTAGTTGGTTATACATAACTTGTGATGGAAAAATTGATATGTCAAAAGATTATCATTGCCCCTCTTGACTTGAGTGATGATATTGTTGGGGCTCTTGATAAATCGAAATTATAATGTGCACAATGTAACTTGTGTATAGTTACATATTTATAATTAGCTTGAGAGATCAATAAATAATATATATTACAAAGATGACACAATTCTACTTTGTATAATATTCTCATTATCATGAGGCAAGAGATAAATACAAGTGATATTAATTATCACTGAATGAATAATGTTTAGTTCGAGTGAGCAAAACATCTTTGTTATTTGGGTACCTATAAAGTGTAGCTAGATACTACTTATAGTTTATAATATAAAGTGTTCAATATCATTGCCAATATAACTTAGATCCTCCTATAGGTCACACCACATAACTGTAAAATAAGGAATTTGATTTTACATTTTATATGGTGTATTAAAATACATGTGATAAAATATTATTGTTCGTAACATTATAAAATATAAATTTGCTCAACATTAGTGCAAAATAGGGAATAGACGTCGCCAAATATACGTCGGTCTCCCGTAAATGTGACGTCTATAGGTATATACGTCGCATGTAAGGGATAGGCGACATCTATGTTATATATAAACGTTGGTTTTTGTAGTATAACGGACGTCTATACCTCCTGAAATAAGAAAAAAGTTTTTGTTTATTTTTTGCGATTTATTTCGTATAAGAATTTATGTGGATTTAGTGTTTTCTTCAGCGTTGGGGTGAGATAAAATTGTTGTGAGGAGATTATGTAATTTTGTACTTTGTAGAAAGTAATGTAAATTATTTTGATGAATTTAAAAATAGCTACATCAATGTAACTATCCCAAATGTGTTGAAATTTAGTCCCACATTGAAGATTTTTTTTGTTGGTGGACTTGATGTACTCCACTACTCCTTTACTTTTAAATGGGAGTTTGGTAAGTACCACACTACAATTGACAACTAGGATATATATATTTAATGGTAAAAAGATTGGCACTTGGGACACTTGGTTTTAAAATGCTTGCAATGTTTTTATTATTATTTAAAGGGATAGACATCGGTTTTATTGGGTAGCAAACATCTATACTATAGGTTGTAGTTTTTTATTTTTATTCTTATTTAAATGTATAGACGTCGGTTTTATAGGGTAGCCGATGTCTATAGGCCGTAATGTACGTATAGACGTCGGTCACCCTATACAACTGATGTCTATAGGTCATAATAGTTTAGTCCCACATTGGAATTTTTTGTGTGGGTGTGGTTGATGTACTCCACCACTCCTCTACTGCTGAACAAGTTCGAGTTGGAGCACTTGGGCATCTTAGGCTTGACGTACTTGGTTAATGGACAAAAGATTGACACTTGGGATGCCTGGGCATCTTAGGCTAGATTACTATACAGGTTGAATGCCCACTATAGGCTGAAATGTACACTTTTGGTTATTTAAGGATATAATAGACGTCGGTCGTATATAGGCGACGTCTATATGTTGTAGGCATAGGCATCGGGGATATATACGATGGTCGCTGGGACCGCCAAAATCCATCGTATATACCCCTGTATATCCGACGTATATAGTTTTTCTGTACTAGTGTAAAACCTCGAAGATCAAATTTTGTTTGATATTGATCCAAAATTGGGCAAAAGGCAAAAAAATAGTGCAAAACGGTTCAACGTTTTTTGCAAAACGGTTGACTGGTGAACATTAGTTTCTGGTTCTTTTTGAAAATGTTTTTGCACAATTTTGCCTGAATTAATAAGAGAATTTCTTTGATCATTGGTTGGATTTGTTCCTATTCGGTTAGAGGAGGTTAATATATGATTACGTCTCGAAATATCATTGATTTAGAGGAGCTAAAAACAAGGAATCATGTGTAAGTGAGTCACACATGATGTTGATGGAGGAAGCCCTATAAATACGTCCCTCCTCTCATCGTTATTTATATGAATGTAAAAATTCTTCTCTCCATATTTCTCCACCAAATCCATCCGAAAATTCCCTTGTTAGTTGAGTGTTTGAGAGAATAAATTCTCAAGAGCATCAAATGAGTAATTAGCTAGATTCTAGCCTTGATTTAGAGATTGATTGGCTAGCTCCGATCTCTCTAATCTTGTTTAGAGTTTGGTGAACACTTGGAGGAATTCCGAGGCAATCCGAAGTGCAACAAATCTTCCTATTGGTAAAAGGGATTCGATAATCCCCGAGGTATGTGTTGCCTTTTTGGCCTTAATCTATGTGTTGATGATTTAATCAACCTAATCTTAATTATAATCAATGTAGAATAACACACATTATGCATAGCATATATATTGTATTGTGCTAACTTCTACATGTGATCAAGACTCAATGAAGAAATGAAATCAAGTCAAGACATGTAATAAAGCTCATTTGAAGACATGTAATCTTGATTTATTTTGTGTCTTAGGAACATTGAGTAATTGAGCATACTTGAGCTAAAATCAACTTAAACACACACTAGGTTCCTTATAGAAGTCACACAAAATTTCACAACATTTGGATTTAAATAGATGACCTAAACTAGAACCGAAAAATACTTACACCAAACCTGGTCTGCCAGTGCCAATTCGGTCGACCGAAACGTGTTCTTCGTTCGACAAATTGGGTTTGTTAATATTGTTAGCCTAAGTGTTGAACCGTTCGACCGTTGCAAGCCTTTTGTTCGACCGTCTACACGTGTCAAGTGACCATTAGACTTGTCGTATTCTTCAAAGGTCAGATTTCCCAAAACCCCAATTTTACCAGACTTCCGGTCGACCACCATTTACCTATCGGTCGACCGATCAGACAATCTTTAGTCTCCCTAAACACTCTGGAAGTTTCCGGTCGAACGTCTCCTAGAGTTAGGTCGACCGAAACTCATTTTCTCCTTGAACCCAGAAATGCCTGGAAGTTTCGGGTCGAACAAACATTTTCCTTAGTTCGACTGATCCATCCTTTACCAGACCAAAACCCCTAGAACTGTCGACTGATCCCCAATTTAGTTTGACTATTCAATTAAGTGAACTTAAGTCATAACGAAATTTGACCGACCGGTATGCCTGATTTGGTCGACTGATTCTGTTCTGAAATGTGACATGCTCTTCACTATTTTGTGTTTCTTACACAACAACTTACATTACTTGTCCCAACGGCTATAACCCACTTAGAGCTCATAAATAGAGTTGCCCAAACATTGTTCAGACAAATCTCCCACTATTATTTGTCTTCTACATTAGAGAGAAAGCTTCAAACACTCACACGCTCAAAACCTTCACACTTTAGTCTTAATTCCCTATTCACTCAAGTGTGCTCAAGATTTAGAGAGTATTGTTCCACTCCAACTGTTGTCAAGAATCAAGGGTCTTGGTGAAAGCACAAGACAAAGAGTAGAGACTTCGGTGAGAGCCCGAAGTGATTCTCTCAGATTGTGAGCGAAGAAGCCAAACTCGGCGAGAGTTGTTCGTGAGTTTGAAGACTTGTAAAAGGCATTGTCTTCCGGCCCGGAATAGGGAGCAGAGTTTGAAGTGTCGAGCGGAGCTGGCAAGAGAGGAAGTAGGTGGGAGACCGAACCTCTATAAAAATCCCTCGGTGTCCTTTGTGGTTTGCATATTTCATTCCCTACTTGCTTGCTTGTTTTAATTTTCGATGCATCTTTGATAGAGAAAGTAGAGGTTAATTGACCCTAAAATCGATTAGAACTAAGTCATTCACGATCCTACAGTATGATCCAATGTATGTATTTCAATATTAAATAGTTTATTATGTATATTGAAATACAATTAGGAATTTTGTACATAAAATTATTGGAAAATATGAAAGTCGATCCTAAATGCTTGTTAATTTTTTTAAAATATACATAAGTATAGGGCACGAAATCCTACATGGTCCACATTAGTGATAGATGTAAAGATCTTGAAAATATTATTGCAACTCAGTACCCTGGGGTTGAGCATAAGACATGCATGCGTGCCCACATGTACAAAAAAATTTAAAAAAATTGGCATGGGAAGTCCATTATGGATCTAATCTGGAATGGAGCTAGGTCTTTTACACAAGAATGATTTCAAAAGAACATGAGAGAAATCCAACTGTTAGACAAGGATGCATGTGATTGACTGATGTATGTGCACTTTATGGATAAATGTTGGAGTAGGTGAATGTATGGTGTCACTGCAAAATCACAAGAAGTGACTAATAATATTTGTGAGTCCTTTAATCATTTTATTGGGGATCCAAGACACAAATGAATCTTGAAGTTTGTAGATGAAGTTAAACGTAAATTAATTAAGAGATTGTATTTTAGACAAAAGAAGTGCAAGACATGGGATGAGCCTTTGGTGCCTTTGGCCAAGAAATGGGTGCAACTGCAATCCAAAAACCTAGGAGCCCACCATGTTATCAAATCTTCAAAAGTTTTGGGGGAGGTTCCGGGACCTAATGAGAGGTGCATAGTTGAGCTTGATGTTGGTGCTTGCAACTGTAGGGATGGCAAGTGTTGGGTCTACCTTGTAGGCATGCTAGTGTTATGATAACAAACAATAGAGGGGTAAAGCTTGAGGATTATGTGCAACCCTATTATTTGATTGAGAATTACAAGAAAACATATTATGGGGTTATTAGTCCCATGCTAGATAGTAGCATGTGGGCCAATGACATCACTAGTTTTGTTGTGAAAGCCCTTGATGTATTGAGACCACCTGGATGACCTAAGAAGAATAGATTCAAAGGTGCAAATGAAAATTACAGCACAAAGGGCAAAATAAGTGCAAAACATGTGGCAACTTGAGGCATCAAGTGAGAACTTGCAATGAACCATTCTCAGTTACCCCTACAATCACATCCAATACTACGTAAGTACTATGTATTTATTTTGGTTTTTCATAATTCCATTTTGTATGTGGGTTTGTTTAATTAACTGTATGAACCTTGTGCATTGCAGTGGGAAGGACCAACAAAAGAAGAGAAGAGCAAACATGAAAGTGAAGGAGAAAATGATAGTGGGGAAGATTCAACTAGGGTTAGTCGAGAAAGGGATATGGGAGAGGGCCCTAGTTTCACAAAAGCAATGGACTGTGCTGCATTTGTTGGAGGGGCTACTAGTTCACAACAACCAGCAGAGCATGAATTCAACCCACATATACAAGAGGAATTGGCAAAACACATTTGGGAGGACATGCTAAAGGCAAGGTACATTAGTGAAGAAGCACGACAAGCAATTGAACAGACATTTTTCTCTTGATGGAGTTGTTTGATGTGTACTATAGTTGAATGTTTTAATATACTTAAACAATTTTGTTAATTAGTTGTTCCAATTGAATGCTTTAATATGCTAAAGGATTTTGTTGGCTTCAAAGTTTGTATCCAGTTATTCACATACAGTTTGTATGAAGTTCTTCTTCGTTTACAAGTTCCAAATGTTCATATCAAGTTGTTTGCCTAAGGTGAGACCTCTCATTTACAGGTTTTGTGTTGTGTATGTATGGTTGTGCTCGACTATTTTGGTGAGGCACTTTCATAAACAATAAGCATTCCATTGGTAGTTTTCATGGCCTACAAAGGACACATACTTGTAAGCAATCCAATATCACTAGTCAAACCAACAAAGAAAACATACTTGCTCAACACTTGAACATATATCCTACGATAATCGACATGCCAACTTACACCAATGTACTTAATTAACTAAACTACTAACAAAACCAACATAAAAAGCACCACACCCCAAAAAAACTTAACATAAACTTCTTTTCCCTAAACAAGGTGGTGGGGGTTGCAGCATGAGTGTTGATGGGTGGCTGAGTCAAAATGCTCACTGAGTCAAAGTCGATATTCATCCTCGACTCCAAATTTGCTGATCGTTCCAAGATCAATTGATGTAGCCCTTCAAGTTTGTTTTCAAGTTCATCAATGCGATTGTCTAACATCAAATTGGTTGGATTATAGTCTTCAACCCACATAAAGAACCCACAATCCTTTTTAACCTAAAAATATACACACAACAATTCCATTGAACACCTAATGTGCATCATTTTTTTGTTGGGTTAGAAGACAACATACCTGAAAGAATCGGCAACCGTAGAACTTCTTCCCATAGTTATGACTCTCGTGAGAAGTGCCCAAAATGGACGGCACCTTGCAGTGACACTCTGGGACTTTGAGACTCTTCCGACACGATACTTGTGAGCTGAAGCTCATCTCGCAGGAGAGGTGATGGAGATGGAGGCTTAAAGAGGGGGACTGAAGAAGGAATGAGAGTGAGGGAGGTGGAGGAGTGTGGGAGAGAGGATGAGAGTGAGGGAGGTGGAGGAGTGTGAGAGAGAGAATGATGAAGTTTGCTAAAGAGAAAAGCAAAGAAAATGGTGGGAATGGGTGTTGCTTTTGCCAGGAATGGTTGGGTGGGGGATTAAGGGTTAATCAACGAGAGTGTAACGGTAAACAATGGGCACATACAGAATGACATTGTCATTCTTTTTGATGGCACTAAAGCAATGTTCAGAATTTTTCTATGACATTAGTCCAAATAGTTGATTTCAGATTACATAAAACCAATTTCGTTGTTCGTTGATAGCACCCAAGCAATTCACCATATATATTTAGGTCTCTCTTCTATCATCTATGAAATAAACATACTATTACAAATTTATGGTAGGTTTTTTCTTTTTTTCGATAAGTACTATTAGTCTATTATGGTTGTCTTGGTATTGGAGAGTTTGCAGTTTTATTCAAATGGACACTACCTATGGGATTTCATGTTGAAGATGAGGTGGATATGTTGATATATTTGCGGCTTGTTCACTTGATAAAGATTTGTTGGTGTTAAATATAGGGATATCAGATATGTTTCCACATCCACTATCTTTTTTAGTTTAATTATCAAGCTAAAATAACAATTGATTGATACCCTTTGTCAATAAACAATCGCTTGACACCAAAGGCTGAAAAGATTATTTTTATCTGTCCATAATACGAGTTACAATTTGGGATCATGACATGATAATCTAACACGAACGCGACACAAAAAATGCAGATTTGGGTTTGACATAAATGAGTTGGGTTATATTTGGGTTGACACGATTGATGTAGAAATTAAATGGGTTGGGTTTGGGTTTAGCACGTCTAACATGTGTCCAACCCGTTTAAATGATATATATATGTATTTGTATTTACAATATTACATATAGTTATAAAATTGTCATAGATCTCCACACTTTCCATCTTTTTACGTCAAAATATTTTAATTAACCATCAATAACAAATTTCATAATCATTTATGGTAGTTTTCGTAATCTTCTCCAAATCAAATTGTAATTGTTGTTGAAATTTTGTCACAAATAATGGTTATATGAGTAAATAAAACCCGTACACAAACACGGCTCATTTGATAAACGGATTAGATGGGTTGGTCGGGTTGACACAATTTTAGATGAGTCGAGTTTCAGTTTACTTTTTCAACCCATATAATAAATGAGTCGGGTTTGAGTTTGTGTAATTCAGGTCGGGTCGGGCTTGAGTTTGACACGAACACGATACGGTAACCCGTATTACCACTCTAAGCCCATATTAACGATAGTGCTCATTTTACTTGACACCAAAAGCAGAAAAATTGTAATTTATCCATGAATTGATGGGTGTATGTTAATTATATATTGTATTAAGTATGTGCATATTGATGAGTTTATCTACGTGATGATTTCCAGATAACAAAAGTAGGGTGTAATTTGTTTACAAGGAGTAGAAGAAAGTTCAAAAGTTAGTTTTCCTTGGTTATAAGGTGATAATAGAGGGATTCCATTTAAGTATGAATTTGTCTTGTAACTCTGGTCCTTAAAATTTTAATAAAAGAAATTAGAGTTAAAAATTAATTTAAAAGTACACTTTGTCACTTAATTATTTTCATCAAACCAGTGACACCGTAGAAAAAACCATGGTCATCAATATTGGTCGATTTTTGAATCTTCTCCTATTATCTGATAACGGAGACAATATTGGTCGGTTAAGATTTTGATTTTTGAATCTTCTCCTAAGTTGACATGGAATCGTGACTCATTAACTTAGGTAACATATATTTAACTTTAACTTCATATTTGTAATTACGCATGAAAGAGTGGTCCACAAGTCAATCAATCTTAGACCCTTGAGGCCTTGACACGATGTTTGTCTGGAAATTGAATTTAGGACATGATTTTTGTAAGTAAAAACACAAAACGCAAATGAATCACGTTACATTTGACCACGAAAAGATACCGAGGGGTGGACACCTTTTAAAAATATATCAACCCAAAATAATATAATAATTAACAAATAACTTCAAATTTGGGGGCGCGTGGAGGCGTGCGCGTGGCCGTGTGGAGGTGGAGAAGCGCAGAGGTGGAGTGATGCGTCGCTACCCGCCGGATTGAGGAGATCGCCGGTGTTGGACTTCAGAGGTGGATTTTAGGGATTTTGGGCGGAGGCCGAGAGGGGGAATTTAGGGATTTTTGGTGGAGGTGCAGGTGGAATTTTGGGGGAAAATGCGTTTTTGTATATAAAAAAATTAAGAAATATAATATGTAATGTAAATGTAGTGTGTAGTTTTTGACTTTGTATAACACACTCCGGAATATAGCCACTGATGAGAATTTTAATTTATACCGCAAGTGCACGGTGTCAATGAAGACGTGACAAATACGGGTCGAACACAAGGAGTGAGAGATTTGTTATTAGTGTGATTTCGATTGGGGAAAGAAGGAGAGAAGAATAAATTGGGTTTTTGAGATTTTTGGTTTTTTATTGTCTAAAGCAAGAAACAAGAACAGATAAAACTAAAACAAGAACAAATAAGTGAATTCCGTTGGGTGGAGGTTTAGATATAGGGTTTAGATTAGAGAATTCAGAAACTTATAATAAATCATATTAGTTATGAAGCATTACATGATAAATTATTTAACATAAACTCAAGTAATCAAAATATACTAATCACGAAATTAAAATAATAACATTGATTCTCTTCTCATCACCCTAAATCCGTCACCTCCACCCTTTGGAAAGAGTTAGAAACTCATAAGGAGAGGAAGAAGGGGTCCTAGAGAAATTATAAAAGAAAACTAAAAACAAGAAATAAAAGACAGAATTTTATTACTAAAAAGAAGAATACAAAACTAAGACTAAAAATAAAAACAACTAAAAACTAGGTCTAAGGCCAAGACCCTTTTGACATCGTTCTCGGGGCTATTTATAGTTGTTACAAGAGACCTAAGTATAGAATTGGAGAGTACACGTGTCCAGACACGATTGGACAAAATTTGAGCACACGGATCGCCTCTGGTGCGGCGGAAACGCCGCATGGTAAGTGTAATATGCGGCGGAAACGCCGCATATATTGCTCTGATTTTGTCCGGATTTTGGTTGAATGTTTATGGTATGATTTGATTCTCCTTTGCGCGTCTGGATGATTTCTTTCCATTCTTTTGAGCTCCGAATTATTTCCTTCATATATTTGGAGATCCACATTGATTTTTCTTTAGATTTTCTTCAAGATAATATTTTGATGCTTTAATTGCTATTAGGTCCTTGACTTTTTGCAATTAAGTCCCCGACTACTTTTATCCTTAAGTCATTGTTCTTTTTGTAATTAGGTCTTGAATGCTTTTATGCTTGGATGCATTTCCATTTGAAACCCGATAATCTTGAACTTGGTCTTTATGATAGAAATGAGTCCTTTGCATGCGTTTATGCTCGGGATGTGGGTAATTTGCATTCAGGTCCCTGTATTCTGTAAATAGGACTAAACACATACCTTAGTAGCATTTATTGATATAAAAGTAATCTAAATGAAAGACATATGATGCAATGTATGCAATGCATCAAATACCCCCACACCTAGATTTTGCTAGTCCCTAGCAAAACCGAACATAAGAAAAATAAAACAGGGAAATCCTAACTCACTTTCGTAGGAATCACGGTTGCACTTAGCATGTGCAACAAGCCTTTAAACCCCCAAGTTTCCTTAGAGGACGAGTTTTGTCTCGTGAGGGTTTTCAGTTGACACACCCACAAAGTCTTAATTCAACATTTCATTCATAACTCGCAAATTCTCCACCTTAACCTTATACATCCCACTTAGAGTTCTTGCATGCTCATTATATAAATCTAACTCATAAAAATTTATGACTTGGTCTTTGTTCCTCCAACATTCACACCACTAACCCTTCTACACATGATATCACTTAAATTATTTTGCACGCCTCCTCTGGTGGTGAAGTATCATTTGGATCAACCATGACATGGATCATTCTTTTAACTTTGGGCCTTGAGTATCTTAAAGTATTATTATTATTTTTCCATGATTCAACACATTTGCTTTTTCTGACACTTTTACCCTTTTTGCATTCGTGTAGAGAGTTTGGTCGATAATCCCGAGCTGCCAGACTCAAGTTACCGGGTTTCAAGATACCCCTACGGACCAGTGACTCGAAGGCTTGGACTTTTGTAATCTTTTGCAAAATGTGCTTTTTTATTTCCACTTTTATTTTCCTCAAGGCTTAATTGCTATTAGAAGTCCACACTTTCCGGTATATTTTCCTCAGCCTCTGCTTTTTATCAACCACTTCAAAGATTTGATTCATCCAATTTAAGTGCATACATGTCTTAAAAGGCAATGGGTTATTTCTTTGGAACTTAGATTTATGTCATAATTTTTTTACAAGTAGAACTATATAATAAGGAACAAAAACTCAATGCAATTTGTACACGAGTTTTATAGTTCAATCTTAAGCTATGTCATGCAACATTGATTTTTTTTAAATAAAAGACAGGTATATATAGATAGATATATACATAAACACCCCCCACACCTAAATCATGTATTGTCCTCAATGAATGTGAGCAAGATACTACATGGATTTATGCATGAAAAAGGAAAGATCTCACCAACGTGAAGTACAAAGGAAAGTTCATGGCTCTTTTGGTGGACAAAAACCCGAATTCCCTCAAAAACCTGTGAGATGCTAAAGAAGGGATAAATACAACATATGATTTTTATTATTATTTATTGTTATACATATATAACTATGTACAAACATAAGTTCCCATCTTCATTTGTCAAAAGACATCAAATGGAAACCTTAAGAGTGGGCCAGTGTACCTGAAAAGGGAACATGACACCACGTGGGGCCAGAAAATGCATGTGTGGGCCGCCTTCACAAAAAGCGCTAGATGAAATGAGAGGTTCATGAATTGGACGCAAAGGCGTCTCATTCAAAGGATCAAACTGAAAGAGCTTGAACCTCTCGAGAGTTTGGGAATTAAGGGGCAACGGAAGAGGAGTTTCTCCCGTTGCGGTGTTGAAGTTATGATCATCAATCCAAACTCTCCAACCAACTGGCTGGTGTGTCGGAACGAGGTCAAGAACCTCGTTAGGCATGTCTGACACACCAGACGAACAAAAAGTGGGTCTCATACCCAATGTATCTTCTAAGGAACTTCTAATACCCTCATGAGCTATGTAGTTGTTTGATGTTCCATCATTTCCAAGATGATCAGGAACAATGGTGAGAGGCAGACTCTCATGAGGTTGTTTGAAATTGAGGGTACTAGGGAGATCTTGCTCCACCAGAGCTGAGTCCTTAAGAGATGCAACATGAAGATCATGTGGCTCAAGGGCCACGGGACAAGAAGATAGGGCACAATCCTGTGCCGACTCATAATGAAATTGGTCCATGTTTTTCTCAATATAAATCGAATCCTCCACTAAGTGATCGTGAATTGAAACCCCAAGTCCCTCAGACCGACTAAGAATTTGACTTTGAAAGATTGTGCTTTGAATTTGTGGATGTGGTGGTGGTTCGATACTAAAAGATGAATCCTCATGTTGACACGAAAAGTTACTTTCCTCACTTAATTGCTGCGACATTTGACTCAATTGTAATACCATATTGTCTACGGACTGTTGAGTAGTTGTAATGAATGTATGGAAAGCTTGTTCCAAGGTATCAGGTATGTGGTCAACTATGAGGTTCGAGTCAGAACTCGGGAAATTTTGAGGTTGGGTGTTGGTGGGCTGAGAATAAGTCCAATGAGTTGACGTGGGGTGTTGGTAGAGTTCTGGGTATTCGGGAGAAGGATATTGGGGCGTAAATGAAGCATAAGAATTTGGATATGAATTGGCTCCCCACGAATCCATCACTCTCGGGTTATACGCGGATGCGTAATGGTCATATCGAGCATTATGGGAAAAGGTATGCTCATACTCAGGCTCTGGGGGAACATAAGGACATTCCCTGATAACATGACCACTCAACCCGCAACCGTCGCACGGTACGGCTACTGGAGCCACCGGTGCACTCATGTTGTCTGCCCAACGCATGAAGGAGGCAAAAGTTTTTTGTAATGTATCAGTTCGTTGACCAGCTATGATCCAACATAACTAGATTGTGGTCTAGCAGTCGGTGCCTCTCTCATGTTACCCCAGTATGAAGATTGCTGAGTTATACACTTAGGATTGTCCCAACCATATGGGGTGTTAGTCTGAGCCACCCCAGGTTGCATGGTTTTAGAATACCAGGAAGCATTGTCCTGGTCCCAACAATGATATGGATGGTTGCCCATGTAACCATCCATCAATACACTCTTGAGTCAAGTACTCTTACCCTTATGAGGCTAAGCAAGCACAAGTTCTCGACTCGACCCTAAAATGCTAATAGAGAATGTAAAGGGGAGGAGACTATAATGTATAAGTAGGTGAGAAGAAGATGACTCAAAAGAGAAGGGAAACTTAACTCTAAAGATAGAAAGGAGGGTCAGTCAGAGGTTTCCCAAACAAGCACGGTTAAAACAATCCTAGACCTAGTGTCTCTTAGATCTAGACGACTCCTAACTAGTTGAGTCGAATTGATTTGCTTGATTCACCTCCCTCACTAATCAAATCAAATTGGCCAGGCAGTGTATAGCTAGTGGGGGCGCTTCCGACACAGTCGGTGCCAATTAGACAACCACTTCGCTTGGAAGACTTACGTCAACACAAAAACACTTTCTAGACACCAACTTAAATTCGATCGGCTTCAGGTCATAGCAAGTCAAACCAATTCTTCTCCTTAATTAAGTCTGAGTCCTTAGGGGTCAATGTCTAGTTGATTTTAATTTAAGGCTTGGGTGACACTTTAGGATTGTGATTTGTGGGCCACGGAAGGGTGGTGAAATCCCCACCGTATCTTTGCCTACAGAGTTGCCCTTAAGATAGTTTAACTTAGATCTAGCAAAGATAGTCAAACAATGGTCTTTAGAGGGGGGCAGTTGCAAGGTTGTATGCAAATTAGATTATATGCTTAAATGCATTCGTTAAAAACCGCGATACGTACCTTGCCTCCAGCACTCTTCAACAAGAATTAATTTGCAAGAATTTAGCAAGAATAATGCAAACAAAACATTATATGATGCATGCACTAAGTTCTTCTAGTTTTGCCAATTTTTAGGTCAGAGTTGAATTATTGCCAATTATGGAATTTAAGCTTAACACGTGCAGTTCTACAAAAGGAAATTTTTTTGAAAATAGAAATTACAAGGAAAAGAGGCAACAAAGGTTACCTAAGCAATGCTCAGTCGGGTTCACCGCCCGCTCTCGAAATTTCAGTAGCTTCACGCGTCCACCCAGAGATGAGTCGCGTCCCAGAAAAATTTGAAGCCCAGATGCTTCAAATATGCGGCGATTCCGCCGCTCGTTAAGCTCAAAATGTGCCCGGATTTCGCCGTGCACTCTATTGTCTCCTGAAACACAAATCCAAATATTTAGATCGCGCACAAGATAAACAGGATAAAATCGAAATCAACAAAAAACAAAATCTGCGTCGTCTCCCCGGCAACGGCGCCAAAAACTTGATGAGAATTATAATTTATACCGCAAGTGCACGGTGTCAATGAAGACGTGTCAAATACGGGTCGAACACAAGGAGGGAGAGATTTGTTATTAGTGTGATTTCGATTGGGGGAAAGAAGGAGAGAAGAATAAATTGGGTTTTTGAGATTTTTTGTTTTTTATTGTCTAAAGCAAGAAACAAGAACAGATAAAACTAAAACAAGAACAAAGAAGTGAATTCCGTTGGGTGGAGGTTTAGATATAGGGTTTAGATTAGAGAATTCAGAAACTTATAATAAATCATATTAGTTATGAAGCATTACATAATAATGATTTAACATAAACTCAAGTAATCAAAATATACTAATCACGAAATTAAAATAATAACATTCATTCTCTTCTCATCACCCTAAATCCGTCACCTCCACCCTTTGGAAAGAGTTAGAAACTCATAAGGGGAGGAAGAAGGGGTCCTAGAGAAATTACAAAAGAAAACTAAAAACAAGAAATAAAAGACATAATTTTATTACTAAAAAGAAGAATACAAAACTAAGACTAAAAATAAAAACAACAACTAAAAAACTAGGTCTAAGGCCAAGACCCTTTTAACATCGTTCTCGGGGCTATTTATAGTTGTTACAAGAGACCTAAGTATAGAATTGGAGAGTACACGTGTCCAGACACGACTGGACAAAATTTGAGCACACGGATCGCCTCTGGTGCGGTGGAAACGCCGCATGGTAAGTGTAATATGCGGCGGAAACGCCGCATATATTGCTCTGATTTTGTCCGGATTTTGGTTGAATGTTTATGGTATGATTTGATTCTCTTTTGCGCGTCTGGATGATTTCTTTCCATTCTTTTGAGCTCCGAATTATTTCCTTCATATATTTGGAGATCCACATTGATTTTTCTTTAGATTTTCTTCAAGATAATATTTTGATGCTTTAATTGCTATTAGGTCCTTGGCGTTTTGCAATTAAGTCCCCGACTACTTTTATGCTTAAGTCCTTGTTCTTTTTGTAATTAGGTCTTGAATGCTTTTATGCTTGGATGCATTTCCATTTGAAATCCGATAATCTTGAACTTGGTCTTTATGATATAAATGAGTCCTTTGCATGCGTTTATGCTCAGGATGTTGGTAATTTGCATTCAGGTCCCTGTATTCTGTAAATAGGACTAAACACATACCTTAGTAGCATTTATTGATATAAAAGTAATCTAAATGAAAGACATATGATGCAATGTATGCAATGCATCAGCCACCAACTGTGGGGTCAGGATTGGGGTGGGAAAAATCACCTGATGGTGGGTCTGGGGTGGCCCAAGGCCGTTGGTTGGTTAGTTTATTATTATTTTTGTTTTATTTTTTGTGTTGGTTTTTTTTAATTGTTTTTAAAAACTTATTTTTTTTTACTTTTTTCTTAGTTTTTTAGATTTTTTAAATTTTAAATTTTATTTTTTTGTTTTATCCTGGATGATGTGGATGAGAGAGTGTTGAATAATTTGGTTGTGACGGTCAATGATTTTTATGTTGGGTTGGATAAATGGTTGGATTAAAAGTTGTGTTGACGTGGAACAGAGAGGAAAGTTGGGTTGGGTTGGATTAGATTTGTGGTTGGGGGTATTGGGTGTCGTAATGGTTTGATGAGGTTTATAAGTTTTTAGTTCTCTACTTAATATGTGAGTGAGTTGATCATACACTCACAAGTCAGACTGTGTTTGGTTGGCAGCGTGGGCACACATCAATTTTGACTAATATCCCGCATCAATATCAGAAATCTTGTGTTGGCACTTGCCTACGTGTGGCTTCACGTAGGTCCGTTCCTGCATTTGACTCCATGTTGGTTATCAAATCATGCGTAAATTCAAAAAAATTAATTATTTGCCCAAGCATGGTGGAAACCATAAAATATATTTTTTGTCGATAATCTAAGAAAAAATTAACTTTCTATGCTTAAAGTGGCCCAAAATCGAAAAAACCAAACATTGACATCCTCTGAAAAATATGCTTATTTTTTATTTCTCTCCAAAATACCATTACCAATTAAATATCCAAATCTCTCTCTCTCTCTCTCTCTCTCTCTCTCTCGCTCTCGCACACACACACATCTATTTGAACTCTCTCTTTCCAAAGAAAATGCACCTCAATCTTCCTTGTCTCTCTCTCTCTCTCTCTCGCACTCGACCCCTCAATCGAGCCGAATCGAACCCTGCGCCTCGAAGCCAGTCAAAGTTACCCGTCGTAGTTGAACCCACATCGGAGAACAATACCTCCATTGAAGTTGACCACGCTCGATAGGTGCTCGATATGATTGATATTGGTTCGATAGGAGCTCGATTCCGTTTGCAGTTTTTGGTCATATCGATTCTGCTTGCAATTGAACTCGATAAGGTTCGATAGGCGCAGTTATTTACAAGGGTATTTATGTTTTCTCGATGTTCTAGATATGCTCACGATATGAACTCGATAGTATGCTCGATAGGAGACAGTGGTTATTTTTTAAATTGTTGTTTTTCAACCTCATTCGTCGCACATTACATACAAAGAATTCCCGTCAAAATCTAATTGAACACTATAAGCTTCCATATGACATTCCACTTAAAAAATTAACATTACAAACACACACAAAAATTCCAAGGAACACTACACATAAACAAAAACACAAATACAAACACACAAAAATTATAAATCTCTTCCAAGTCAATTGGAAGAGAATCCTCTGCTCAGATGTCGCCTGCAAGCCCAAAATATGATTTTGTTTATCTCTTGGGTCTGACTCAACTTAGCAAGTTTCCAGAGAAGCTTCAACATCCCTTAGTCATTTATGCACTCGTCGGGTTTCTCCACAGTGGTACCGGTGTTCCATCGTCCCAGACGAAGTACTGACAGTAAAGGATTGGTTCCGAGGAGCCACAAACATAAAACATTTTGCTAATCTTGGAGAAGGGTTAAACCACAACTCTATTGCCTTCACACCGCACCTATAGGTGCAATAGGGTAGACGCAAAACTCCTGGTATTTCTTTTGGTTTTTTGGCCTTAATCCATGTTTTGATGATTTAATCAACCTAATCTTAATCACAATCAAATGTAGTGTAACACACATAATGCATAGAAGATGTATTGTATTGTGCTAACATCTACAGGTGATCAAGACTCAAGAAGAATGGAATGAAGTTAAGATATGTAATCAAAGCTATTTGAAGATATATAATTTTATTTTAATTTTGAGTGTTAGAAAATTATGTAATCTTGAGCATACAAGAGTTAAAACTTACTCACATACCTAGGTTCCTTATAGAAGTCACACACAAAATTTCACATCAATTGGACTTCAATAGATTACCCAAACCTTAGCCAGAAAATCAATTAAAACCAAACATTGTTTTCCTGTGCTAAACGATCGACCGAACGAGTTCTCAGTTCAACCGTTTATAACAGTCTCATAGTGTATTTTCATTGTTCCACCGGTCGACCGATTTTGACCTTTTGGTCGACCGTTTCCGCATTTTCACATGGCCGTTATTCTTGTCGTATTTAGGGGTGCAAACTGGATATTGACTCGGATATATAGTATATCCGAATTCGAATTCCGAAATCCATTACCAAATTCGAATTCGAATCCAAAATTATTAGTACTATCCGAATTCGAATCTGAAACTTCAAATTTTTTGAATACTAATCGGTATTCGAATATTATCCGAAATTGAATTGAAGAAATTCTCAATTTCAACATGGTTGATAAACAAAAATAAAACTTATAATATCTACCTTATTTGAACAAAAATACATGTAGTTTACTCATAATATATTTAAAAACTTAACCTACTTAAATTACATCAAAGATTCACAAGGCAATAAATATACAACATCCAACCATTAACCATTGAGATCAAAAGCATCCATGTATGAAGTATCCAGGATCCAAAATAGTTTAAACAAATAATTTTTAGTCAAATTACAACAAAAAAGTTTAGCCTTACTATTCATCAACCAAAAGTTAGCCAATAGTTTATATATCTTGTGTTTGACATGTCTATGCTTCATCATGTCTTCACAAAAAGAAACTCTTGTTCATCAGCATCTACTCTTTAAATAGCAAGAAAAAGTTAGCCTATACTTTATATATCTTGTGTTTGGCATATCTATGCTTCAACTTATCTTCACAAAAATAAACACTTGTTCATCAACATATGCTCTTTACCAACACCTGCATTAAAAAAAATTAGAAGCTCCAAAGTTAGTGAGGACATACAAATTAAAATGGCAGATTAGGAGAAGCTACATAATTAACTTGTAAGTATAACAAGTACATGCATCTAAGTGGTGCAATTGTCGTCTGACAAATTTTCTTCAACATCAACACGTTCCAAGCTTGAGAAGAGTGTTGAGAGTGCATCTTCTGATTCAAGAAGAGTAGAATCTGTATGTAAAACAAAAAACATTAGCAAATAATACAAACTTTACAAATGATTCATAAATGATAGGCATTCATAAACTTAATACCTCTCACTTCGTGTCTTAGCCAATCTTGTCCACATATTAAAATTTCAACGGTATCTGGATCTAAACAACTTCTATATTGGCCGACCACCCTTCCTCCGGTACTAAAGGCACTTTTAGAAGCAATCGTTGATGCAGGGATAGTCAAAATATCACGAGTCATTGCTGAGAGAATAGAATATTTGGCCTCATACAACTTCCACCATTCCAACACATTAAAATCATCATCATCTGACACTACAATCCCTTCATCTAGATAATATCTAAATCTGATTTTTGATGCTGCGATGATGTGTTTTGAAGAAACTGACCCAAATGTTTACGTAGACACGGTTTAGAATTTCTGTCCGATGCATGAACTTGCACATCAGAGCCTTGTTGTTTGCCAAAAGACCTCAAATTCTGAATAACTGAATTGCTACCAAATCTAGATTTATACATTCCATATAACTGCACAAATTCCGTACGAACAGATTCAACCATTCTATCTACCTCCCAACTTTCATATACTAGCCCAAAGAAATACTCTACTGATTTCATTTTGAACCTTGGATCAAGTATACAAGCGGCGGTGAACAAAAAATTAATTTTACCCCAATATTTTTCCTTCTTTAGTGTCATTGTTTGTGCCATGGTAGAGATAAAGGACGTGGACTGTCACACCAAGTTTTCAATGAAACATGAAAAATGTATATTTCATTAAAATAGTAGTTCAAAGTAGGATACTTTGTACCCGAAAGTCGTTTAGTAGCATCAACAAACACAACCAAACTATCAACTAAGAGTTGTACATTATCCCAATCCTCAGAAGTTGGTGGAGATTTATCTGACTTGTCAAACCCAGGCAAGCGAGAAAAAAACCTTTTTGAACTATAAATCATTCTGAAGCATCAAATAGGTTGAGTTCCATCTAGTTGGACAATCAAGTGTCAATGCCTTTTCTGGTGCTCTAATTTGTTGTGCACATTTTTTGAATCATTCTTGACGTGCTTGAGATTTCTTAACATATTTGACACTGGAACGGATTCTACCCACAATTTCATGTATTTCCCCCAACCCGGTTGGCACAATTAAATTCAATATATGAGCACAACATCTAGAATGAAAGAATTCACCATCCTCTAGCAAGTTCATTTTGAAATTAGCATCATCAAGAATCTCTTTGATCATCTTATCATTTGTAGAGAAATTATCTAGCACAAAGCTAAACAACTTAGTGTCAATATTCCATGCATAAACATGCTCTAGAATGACCTTAGCAAGCTCTTCAGCTCCATGAGGAGAATCCACATACACAAAGTTCAGAATTTTTTTCACAAGTTTCCATTTTTCATCAATGAAATGACAAGTCATACACAAATATCCCTCATTTCCAAGGGCTGTCCACATGTCCGTAGTAAGACTAACACGAGATTTGAGCTTTCCTAATGTGTCATAAATCTTTTGTTTCTCCTTTTGGAATGATTTCTTGCAATCAGCTTGAACCGTAGTACGAGACAACAACTTAAAGTCTGGCTGCAAACTACTAACAAAGTCTCTAAATCCAACATGCTCAACCATGGAAAATGGGTATTCATGTAGGATAAACATATTTGTGAATTTTTGCCTACTTAAACCCTGATTAGACTTGATGCACTCAATTTCAGCTGTTCCATTTGCTTTTCTGCCCCCTGCTTTTATACGAAGTTGTCATTTCTCTACCTCTTTTCCTTTTTTTCTACGATAAGGCATGCAACGTTTTAGATGATTATGTAAGTGAGTTGTCCCACTTTCACTATTTCCTGGCATTTCGTACTTGCAATGCTTACATGTTGCAAGTATTATATCCTCAGTTCTTTTCCTATCAAAGTCTACCCAAGCACTAGACCCCAACCTCCTCTCCTTTTGGGTAGATTTCTTAGACGTTTCAGCACTAGGATTTGCACATTCCTTATCTACCATTTCAGTCATGCTATATAACAAAAGAAACATTATTCAAACCAAGATGCTTAGGAGTACAAATAATAATTTTATTTAATCTAAAATAAAAATAGTAATCTAAATGATGAATTTTTTTTCAAGTTTCATACAAGGAAAACATGTAGTTTCTGAAAATGGCACAAACATATAAAAGCAAAGAACCAAAGGAAGGAGGTGAATAAGTTACATTAATGCAATGAAAAAACAAACAAAAAACAATTACGTTGTCAATGTTGTAGAGATCACAAGTTCAAAACCTTCTCAAGTGGATATGATGTTTTACCGCAAGTAGCACACTTATCCTAAGTTCCAGAAAACATGCAAGTGACTTTGCTAGCATATTTGGTCTGTTAATAATGGGAAACGGTTGAATAAATTTTATATGAAACAAGAGTAGCTTGTTGTATGGTGAAATGATATTAGAGGGAGCATATGATGCGGCAAAATGATGTTAGCATACCAATGGAGACATGCTTGGTGAAATGGGGAAGGAGATGGTACTTTTGTGAAATCATACTAGAGGGAGCATATGATGCAGCAAAATGATGTTAGCATACCAATGGAGACATGCTTGGTGAAATGGGGAAGGAGATGGTACTTTTGTGAAATGGTGGTGGAGTGGAGGACTTGGATATTGAATGAGAGGAGGCGGTGGTGATTTTGGTAGGGTAAGAAAATGTTACTTTTAAGATTTTCTTTGGTTGAAAGCAGATCTGGCCGTTGGTCTTAAACGATGATTATCATGACCATTCATTCCTATACAAGTATCCTATTATAAGTATATGTATTGTAATTAATTCGGATAATTCAAATTTGAAACTCCTTATACCCGAATTCGTATCCGATTTCTAAGTGGTAATTTATTTTAAACCAAATCCGTATCCAAAATTAAATTGGTAAGATGGAACTTACCAAATACCAATGATTGACATCATTTCATGCTTATATTTGTATCTTATATCCATTATCTTTCACCTAAACAATGCTACATAACGAGTTTTATGTTTGAATTTCAGAAATAAATAGGTTTGAAGAGAAGAGGCATAAAATGACTTAAAAGCATGAAAAAAGACTGAGTTGAGAGACTCAAGGACTAAGATGCAAGATCGAAGGACCTGAATGTAAGATCGAAGGACCAATGAGCAAACAAGAATACTTCACACCATCATGGAGAGTATTTTGGTAATTCTACTCGGGTCGGAGCTCCAGAAAGTGAAGTAGATGCATCAAAGACCAAAAGAGACATCCAGAAAAGCCCACACGAAATAACGGCCGGATCCAAACAATATAGACCGCCAATTGGCGGTCCAAGACTGCTGATTGGCGGTCTGTTTGGATCCGAATCCTCTAAGATTTCGTAGGGTCACGTATTAGTGTGTATTTAGTCTATTTATGGTATATGTTTAGTCCCATACTGGGGGATTGTCCCGGATTACCTTTTTCTATTGCTATAAATAGAATTATTCACCTTCTATTGTAATCACTCCATGCTTTGTGGCCATTCTCTCTACTTGAAGTGAAAGCCTTGAAGCAAGAAACTCAAGTGGGGAGATCTTGCTGGTATTGTGAGTCTGAAATCAATAAAGTTTTCCTTGTTTTGTTGCTTCTTTTATAGTTCTTGTATGTTTAGTTTAATTGTCTTTTATTAAATCTAACTTAGTTAATATGTTTTCTTATCTTAGTGTAATAGTTAGTTTAATGTTTAGTGAGTAAAACCACTCCCCTTTTGGGGGTGGAGATGATACTTATATATGCAATTAAGAATGGAAGAATGTTTTATTTTGAAATGTGTTGATTAATATGAATGTATGCTTTCTTGTTAGAATAGAACACTTCACTAGATGGGTTTTGCCACAAATCTTAAGACACCTCACATGCTTGTTTAGTTTCGTAAATGGCCAGCTTGTGTTTATGAATGTTAATTAAATAGGTTAGTGATTGAATTGATGAGTTTTGCCATGATAAGTAGACACCTCCCATACATGAAAACACTACCTCCACTTGTGCCCATAGGAAGACATTCTTACTTTCTTATTGTGTATGTGTAATCACTCCACCCCTTAAGGGGTCTTTCTCTTGTTGATTCCAGCTTAGTTTTAAATTCTCTTAGTTTAGTTCAAAGTAATCGTTAATCACTTTCCATTGCATTTCTCTTCTTAGTAGTTTAGTGTAAAGTAGTTTAGCATAAACAAAACTCTTCCCCTTTTTTGTTGTCACTTGATTTCTGACAAACCAGAGATTGCTCTCCTCCCCGTGGATTGACCCGTATTTTCCACGTCTTCATCGACGTCGTGCACTTGCGGTATTATAAACGATTAAACAAGTTTTTGGCGTCGTTTCCGGGGAGGTGTCAGTCGAGACTCTGTTTTGTACGATTCAAGTGGATTTAATTTGTGTTTTGTAGATTTCTTTGTTTCAGGAGACTCTGAGGCTAAGGGGAAATCACCAGGAGAATTTTGGAGCGGAACAGAGCATCTTGGACCGCCAATCAGTGGCTTGAGACCGCCAACTGGCGGTCTGGTGAGCTTTGTTTCCTTCGTTTTTTCTTTGGCTTGTTGTATTATCTGATATAGTGATCTGGGACTCGATTTGGCATGTTTTGACTTATAGTTTGTTCCCAGATCAATAATCAAGTCCCTTAAAGCAACTTGGACCTTAAAACCTAAAGCGAAAGATTAGACATTCCTTCTTGTTTAGGTCATGCATCATGTACTCGACTTAGGCACGTAGATTGTATTTTCTTCTAGCTTTACTTTCAGTTGCTGAGTGCTGGCGTGAGGTACGCATTTCCTACTCTCATTCATGCATTTCGTATGAACATGCATTAGTTAGTAGGAATTACATTGCAACAAGTGTGAGTTGAGCGTTTGTTTGGAGAGTTGATTGTTAGATTAGGACTCCAAAATGCTACTAAGGAGGGGTTGTCCCATATAAGATAAGGTGATGGATTTCATCACCCTTTCCTTCGCCCCAAAAACCACACTAATCAAGAGCCCAAATTTTAAAATCAAGTAGACATTGGCCCTAAGGATCTCGGGCGCATTAGGAGAGTGATCCGGTCTCGACCGTCATGGCCTGATCGGTGTCGCCCACTCTGTCGATAGTAGGAGAGACGAGATCTCCGGATCTTGACTCACTTGCTGGGCTTTGTGGTCTTCGTCGTAGGGAGGTGAGACGTGTTGAGGCCGTGTGACCTCGTAGTTAGGCGTCGTCTAGCTGTAAGGATCTATAGCGACCTTAGGACTGTTTGAGCCTTGTTTGCTTGTGTGCTTCTACATGTACCTACCCGCCGTAGCATAAGGGCTTCTTGCCTTCTCTCCTGAGTCATTCTCTCTCTTCTGTGTCCCTCTGTCTTCTCCTCTACCACACATTCTTTGTTAAAAAAGTTTTGGTTTGTGTGTGTGCACCTTTGTGCATGCTTGTGTGTGCATGAGACGAGAGCGGCCGTTTGACGAGGTGTGTCGTCAACCCTGCTTCGGTAGTCGATTTCTCGATGCCTCCCTCTTCTCGTGTCGCACATAGTTCGGGTTCAATGGTTGCTCATTACCGTGAGGAGGAGCAGTTGCTGGACCCTTCTGTTCCACCTGTTCTACCTGCTCTTCATGTTGTTGCTCACATACCTCTCTGTGATCGATGCTACCCGAGTTGTACCGCTCTACTCTCATGCATCATACTGCCAAAGGCGAATGGGAACCACTTTGAGGTTAAACCTCAGTTTATTTCCATTCTCCCTCACTTCACTGGGAAAGGTGACCCCTATATCTTTCTCAGGGAATTGGAGGAGGTCTGTGCTATGTTCAAGCTGCAACAACTTAGCACAGACTCCATCCATCTTAGGCTTGTCCCCTTTGCACTGAAGGATGATGGTAAGAAGTGGTTGTACAACAACTAGGCGAATTCCTTTAGGACTTGGGATGAGTTTCAATTTGCATTCCTCAAAAAGTACTTTCCTAATCATCGGACTCAAAAATTGAGGAACGAAATCAATTCGTTCTATCAACATGAGACCGAAACATTCCATGCATACCTAGAGAGGTTCAAGGAGCTACTATCCTCATGCCCTCACCATGTCATCGAGTTGTGGTGCCTCTGTCAGATTATTTACGAGGGTCTTCACATCCCATCCCGAACGCTCCTTGAGTCCATGTGTCAAGGAGAGTTCTTAGGAAAGGATGAAAGGGAGGCATGGGCTTTCCTAGAAGACCTCGTTGAGAAAACCATGCAATGGGAGAGTGTAAGGGAACCACCTGCATCATCTAGCATAGGAGCGAGGATCGCAAATGCAAACTCGACTAGATCGGGTGCCGCATTTGTCGTCGATACTACTACGTCCACCGAGGCACGCATGGTGGCCTTAATGCGCCGTATGGATTCGATTGAGCTCCAAAACCAGTACGATGTGTCTCATGTGTCTACATCTGGTTCAGTTCCATGTCATTTATGCGGTAGGATAGGTCAATAGGGGGTGAGTGTGCATCCATTCCTCCTGAGATGGAACATGTAAATCTCATCTATGATAGATCCAAGAATGACCCATATTCATCATCATATAACCCGGGATGGAGGAACCACCCTAATTTTTCATGGACCCATAACAATGCCCCAGGTGGTCATTCAAACTTTTCTCGACCACCTAACCGACCACACCACCCTCCTATGCATTCACAGTCTTATCAGCCACCCCAAAATCAGAACACCAACCCACTAGGTTTCCCAAATTCTAACAACTTGGAAACCCGGTTTAATTCGCTTGAGAACTTAACTCATGGACTTGAGAACTCTGTAAAAAACTTTATGTCGTCCACAAGTCAAGCCCTCACTTCGAATCAGCAGACCATCAAATCTCTCGAGCATCAAATGGGCCAATTGACTCAATTTGTACATGAGTGAGAGAGAGGGAGTCTGCCTAGCCAACCTGTGGCTAACCCCCGTGCCCAACAACACTCGAACGTGCAAAATGCAAGTTCAAGACCACAGGGGGGGCAAGTGAACTACGTGGAAGAACCTGTGGACCATGTTAATGAAGGGAATGTGTTCTAAAAGTTTTACTTTTAAATGTCAATTATTATAAATTGAATGAGAAATCATTTTGTTCCTTGTTTATGTTATTCGTCTTTTAGAAGTATTAAGGAAGAAGCTCTTGGTCCTTAACCGTAGAGCTCTAAAAGATATTGGTTTACATAAAACAAAAGATATTCGCAATCATGGTAATTAACATGGAACATTAATTACCAAGTTAAGATTGTCGTGTTGGTCATAGATCATTGTAGCTCTACAAGTGAGTGGCGACACGGGTATGCAAAAGAGGAAAATATTACTTTTGTATACTGAATAGACCTAATAAGTAAAATATTATAGAAATGTGTTTCTGTGTCATTAATATTTTACTGTGTCTTTGGTCCTTTGATATGAGACTTATATCTAATCACTTAAGGAATACTTAATTAGATCAGTGTCTTGAACTATCGATAAGTGTAGTGTAAAAGCATTGGTTGGTTAAGTACAACTTTTGTTGGAGAAGATAGTTAGTCAAAAGACTATCATTGTCCCTCTTAATTGAGTGATGATATTAGTGGGCCCCTTGATAAAGCAAAGTTATAATGTGCACAATGTGATTTGAGTTAAGTCACATATTTATAACTAGCTTAAAGAGATCAAGAAATGAATACTAATACAAAGATGACACAATACTACTTTGTGTATATTCTTAATATCATGAGGCAAGGGACGAACACAAGTGGTGCACTCCATCACTAAATGGATCGGGTTTTGGTTCGAGTGGAATTAAGACATCTAACTAATTGGGAGCTATAATGTGTAGCTAGATACCGCTTATAGCTTGTGATATTAAGCTCTTAATATCACTGCCAACTTAGTTTAGATCCTCCCATAGGTCACACCACAAAACTGGGAAACAAGAAATGGGGATTTTGAGTTCATAGGATGTGTCGGGTTTCATGTAGAAAATATGACACATGGGGTGAACAAGCAAAATCAAAATTATGTTGTGATTAATAACATAATTAGAATCTAAATTAAATTCATATGTGATGTAAATATTATGGGGTGTAATGATTGATCATTACATAGGATAATATGTTACATAAGTTGTGAATTTACTACTAATCCCGAAATGTCAAATTTTGTAGGGGTTAAACCGAAATTTGACAAGTCTGCAGAACAGTGCTCAAACGGTCGACCGGATAGCAGTAAACGGTCGACCGATCGGGCGCGGTCGACCGGACGTGTCTCGACCGACAACAAGGAATTTTTATCTGTTCGAACGGTCGACCGAATGTGATCGGTCGGTCGACCGAACATTGCGATGGAATAGTTCGTGTTACGAACGGTCGACCGAGTTATAGAACGGTCGACCGAAACTGGGTTCGAGCGGTCGACCGAACCTTGAAACGGTCGACCGGTCCAGACGATTTTGTGCAGAATTAATTTAAGAATTAATTAGATCATGCATGGAATTGGTCCATAATTGATTTAATTCGTGGCTAATATTATTTATTAATAAATAATGGATGGTTTGATGGAATTTTGCATGAGATCATGGGCAAGGGGTTGCACATGAATAGGTAATTTGGAGAGAACTTATAAATACAAGTTCATCTCATTACCTAATTAATTCATTCATTATTTTCTTGAGCAAAATTCTCTCTCCATAATTCTCCACGAAAATCCCTTAATTCTTAAGTTTAGTTTTAGTTCTTAAGAGATCATCTTCTCAAGAGAATTAAAGAGGGGTTAGTAATTGGATTTTAAACCCTATCGGAGATTGAGAGACTAGCTTCCCTCTCTCCGATCTTGTTTAGAGTTTGGTGAATACTCGGAGGCATCCGGCGCAGCGAGGAGCATCCCCAACGTCTCCGAATCTTCAAGAAGTTTTAGAGAACTTCTAGGTATGAATTTCGGAGTCCAAATTTGTTTTAATAAAGTTTTGAAACTAGATATTGAAACAAATTGATGCATGCATGAAATAAATTATAGAAAATTGAAAATTGATCCTTATTATACATAAAAATTCGAAAATATATATGTATAATTAAACATGAAATCCTACAGTTAATGCCATTATGACCCTGAGAAATGGGAAGCAGGTTAACAACCACGTTTCCTTGCTAGTAAATCCATCTGTGCAGCCCCTTGTGGGAATGATGGTGAGAAAGAGGCCGAGGGTGAGAGTAATATACCAACGCCTCCTTCTCCGGCTCCGCCTAAGACATACCTACCAAAATCTCCTTAACCTAGTAGGTTGTCGAAGAAACAGAGTGACAGTGTGGATAAAATGTTGGAGATATTTAAGAACGTGAATGTCAACATTCCTTTATTAGACATAATTCAACAAATACCTCCCTATGCAAAATTCCTGAAGGATCTTTGTACAACTAAGAGGAAAACCAATGTCCCTAGCAAAGCCTTTTTGGCGGCTAATGCGAGTTCGATCATTTCGAACCCAACATACGTAAAATTGAAGGACCCAGGTAGTCCAACAATTTCATGTATCATTGGGGACTCTCGCATTAATAATGTCTTACTAGATCTAGGGTCGGCGGTTAACCTCTTACCAGCTTCTGTGTATCAACGATTAAGCCTAGGCGAGCTCAAGCCTACGAAAACAACTTTGCAATTGGCTGATCGTTCGATCAAAGTCCCGTTAGGGGTCATCGAAGATGTCCTAATCAAGGTTGGTGATTTCATATTTCCTGTTGACTTCATCGTCCTTGAGACCGAACCAATCAAGACTACCCACTCTCAGATTCCATTGATTTTGGGTAGACCTTTTTTGGCGACGTCAAATGCCTTGATCAATTGTCGTACTGGACTCATGAAATTGTCGTTCGGGAACTTGACCGCGACATTCCATGTGTTCAATATGTCTAGGCAGCCGGCATCTTTCGAGGATCCCATGTAAGTTAATCTTATCCGGGACTTGGAAGAAGAAATAGAAGAAGAGTACTCCCTGATTCATGAAAATCTAAGCACTTACCTCATGGATTATTCTGATCATGAAGAGGATGGGGGCGAGTTGAGCAATGATGTGAATGTTGTTCAGTACATGCGAGCTCCTCCTATCTTACATCTTGAGCTAGATATCACGCCTCACCTTTAGGAACCACCCACAATTGAGCTTAAAGAACTCCCTAAGGAACTGAAACATGTTTTTCTCGGTCCCAACAGGTCATTTCCGGTGATTATTTCATCGACGTTGACTGGTGATCAGGAAGAACGTCTGATTCAAGTCCTAAAGGAGCACAAATCAGCCATTGGGTGGTCCTTGAAGGACATTAAAGGGATAAGTCCCGACGTCGTGAAACACCACATCTTTATGGAGGATGAGGCACGACCACGTCGCGACCCTCAGAGGCGTTTAAATCAAGACATGACAGAAGTAGTTAAGAAAGAGATCATCAAGTGTTTAGATCATGACATCATTTTCCCCATTTCGGACTGTACTTGGGTAAGTCCTGTCCAGGTTGTGCCCAAGAAGTCAAGTATCACTGTTGTCCAGAATGACAACAATGAGCTTGTACCCACACGACTTCAAACTGGGTGGCGAGTTTGTATTGACTATAGGAAGTTGAACGCGGTCACGCATAAGGACCATTTCCCTCTACCTTTCATTGACTAGATGTGTGAGAGACTTGCTGGGCATGCCTATTACTGTTTCCTTGATGGTTATTCGGGGTACAATCAAATCCCAGTCTCCCCCGAAGACCAGGAGAAAACCACGTTCACTTGTCCTTTTGGGACGTTTGCCTATAGACGGATGCCTTTTGGACTATGCAATGCACCGGCAACATTCCAACGTTGCATGTTAAGTATCTTTTCCGATATGGTTGAGAACTTCCTTGAGATCTTCATGGATGATTTCTCGGTTCATGGCACCTCCTTTGATGACTGCTTGCACCACCTGAGTCTTGTTCTCAAAAGGTGTTCGGAAACGAACTTAGCCCTTAATTGGGAAAAGTGTTATTTCATGGTTACAAAAGACATAATCTTGGGTCACGTGGTATCTCGTGATGGTATCAAGGTGGATAGGGCAAAGATTGAACTTATTTCTAAGCTTTCGCCACCCACCTCGGTAAAAGAAATCTGTTCATTTCTTGGACACGTTGGTTTTTACCGGCGGTTTATTAAGGATTTCAGCAAGATAGCTCGCCCCTTGACGAGCTTGCTTACTAAAGGTACCTTTTTTGAGTTCACACCCGAGTGCATGACTGCGTATGAGTTTGTGAAGCATGAGTTGACCTCCGCTCCTATTATTAAGGCACCGGTGTAGACTCTACCTTTCGAGCTGATGTGTGATGCATCTGACTGTGCGATAGGAGCGGTTTTGGGTCAGAAAGTCGACAAATTGCCTCATGTGATCTACTATGCAAGTCATACTCTCAATGACGCCCAGCTTAACTACTCCGTTACTGAGAAAGAGTTCCTCGCGATCATATTTGCGTTGGAAAAATTTTGCCAGTAGCTCATTGGGTCGCATGTCATCATCTACACTGATCACTCATCTCTCTGCTACCTTTTGTCTAAAAAGGATGTGAAACCCCATCTCCTGCGTTGGATCTTGTTGATTACAAGAGTTCGACCTTGAAATACGGGACAAGAAGGGATGCGACAATGTCGTGGCTGATCACCTCTCTTGCATCCCAGTTGATCTTTCATCGGATCCATCGGTGAACGAGTTCTTCCCTGATGAGAACCTTATGGTAATAGCCTCACCCCCTGGTTCGCTAACATTGTGAACTATTTAGCAACCGGGGAGGTGCCGACTCATTGGAGACACAGTGAGATAGCGAAGTTCAAGTCGTTAGTCAAGCACTTTTATTGGGATGATCCCTACTTATTTAAGTATTGTGTCGATCAAATCATAAGTAGGTGCATTCCTGACGATGAAATTCAGAATGTCTTGTCCTTTTGCCATAAGGAGGCTTGTGGTGGGCACTTCGGTGCCAAGAAAACCACTGGCAAAGTGCTCTAATGCAGTTTTACTGGCCCACATTGTTCCAAGATGCTTTTGCATTTTGCAAAGCATGCGATAGGTGCCAACGTGTGGTCTGCATTGGCAGACATGATATGATGTCACTCAATCCTATCTTAGTGGTCAACATCTTTGATGTTTGGGGAATTGACTTCATGGGTCATTTCCCCGTGTCCCATGGTCACACTTACATCCTTGTGGTGGGTGATTATGTGTCAAAGTGGGTTGAAGCAATCCCCACTCGCACTAACGATCGCAAGGTTGTGATCAAGTTTCTCAAAGAACACATCTTCACGAGGTTTGGGACACCTCGTTGTATCATAAGTTATCGGGGGACACTTTGTGAACCGATCACTTGAGGTAATGATGAGGAAATATTCCATCACGCACAAGTTGGCCACACCTTATTGTTGAACGTTTTAATTAAACCGCAAGTGCACGGCCGCGATGAAGCGGTGGCAAGTACGGGTCGTCCTCAGGGAGGTGAGCAGCCTCTTGTTTATCAGAAATCAAGTGGCAAAAATTGGGGGAGAAAGATTGATTATGCTACTCTACACTAAACTACGCTAAGAAGTATGAAATGCGAACGAAAAAAACAAACAATGAAATGACAACTAAGCTAAGAACAAAAGAAGAATGCTGGAATACAGATATGGGAAACCCCCTAAGGGGTGGAGTGAGTGCACACATGCAAAGAGGTGGGTGTGGATTACATTCTTTAAGCACATGAAGGTGGTGTTTATCAAGCATAGGAAGTGTCTAAATATTATGGCAAAACCTATCAATCTATTCACCAACTTAGTTGATTAACATTTACATATGCAAGTTGTTTATTTCAGAACCTAAACAAGCATGAGAGGTGTCTAATCATTTTGGCAAAACTCATCAAGTTATAAATTCTATCCTAAACAAGCAAGCATACATTCATGTTTTATCAACACATCAAAAATAAAGCATTCATCCCATTCTCTAATGCATGTATGTACATCTACTCCACCCCCCAAAGGGGATGGAACTACTCACTAAACATTACACTAATTATTAAACTAAGCAAAGAAAGCATATTAAAGCTAGGCTAGAAATAAAAGACGATTAAACTAAAACATGCACAAACAATAAATGAAGCATAAACAAACAATGAAAGAAACACAAAACTTTATTGATAAAATGACACACATTTCAAGTAGCATCCTCCTACTTTAGTGTGTGCTTCAAGGCCTCACTTCTAGTAGGAAGAATAGCCACTTAAAATATGGAGTGATTACAATAGAAGGTGAAGAGTTCTATTTATAGCCAAAGAAAAAGCCACTCCGGGACAATCCCCCGATGTGGGACTAAACGAATACCAACAATGGACTAAATATACACTAATACGTAACCCAGAGAAATATTAGCGGATTTGGGCCAAAAGGGACCGCTAATTAGCGGTCTTGGACCGCCAATTGGCGGTCTAAAAAGTCCAGATCCATTTGGAATTTTTGCTGGGCTTTGCTTAGTGTATTTGGTGGTCTTAGATGCATCTACTTCGTTTATTGGAGCTCCGACACGAATAGAATTGTCAAATTACTCCCCATGATGGTGTGGAGTATTCTGGTTTGCTCTTAGGTCCTTCTGTCTTGCGTTCAGGTCCTTCTCCCTTGCATCTTGGTCCCTAGATCTCACAATTCAGTTCTTTTTCCCAGCTTTTGGGTCCTTTTATGCTTCATCTCTTCAAACCTATTTATTCCTGAAAACTAAACATAAAACTCGTGACATAGCATTGTTTAGGTGAAAGATAATGGATATAAGATACAAAAATGAGCATGAAATGATGTCAATCAAATACCCCCACACCTAACTTTTGCATGCAAGGTCTACACATGATGCATGACCTAGATTGCAAGAAGTCTAGTCTTTTGTTTTGAGTTTTATGGTTCAAGTTGATTAAAGGGGATTGAAATTAAATCTGGGAGCAAACTAGAAGTCCCAGTATGCAAAATTGTGCTCCCAGATAACTAAAATGAACAACAAAACAACTGGAACAAATTTGAGAGCAATTGAGGCTCACCAGGCCGCCAATTGGCGGTCCCAGACTGCTGATTGGCGGTCACTTTGGGGTCTTTTGCTCTCCCATTCCTCCAGTCGCTTCCCCTTGATCCTCAGGTTCCGTGAAACTAAGAAAAACTGAAAACAAAAAATTAAAACCCCTCGAATCGTCCAAACCAACGTCTGGACAGAGCACCTCCCCGGCAACGGCGCCAAAAACTTGATTGATTGTATTATATTTAACCGCAAGTGCACGGCCGCGTTGAAGCGGTGGCAAATACGGGTCGTCCACTGGGAGGTGTGTCGACGATTGGTTTGTTCGAAGGCAAGAGATAAAAAGAAGGAGAGAAAGGTTGGTTACACTAAACTACACTAAGATGCAAAAAGGAAATGAAGATAAGCAATAAAACTAAGCCCCATAGGGGGTAGAGAAATAATGTGAACATAAAGAAGTGTGTGTGTGTGTGTCCATTAAGCTCCTCACAACATGTAGTGCATGAAATCATAAAACTACATCCAACTTTGCCTCAACATGAATTAAGATTTCACTACATCATTAAAACATACAAGACAATAATTGGAATGAAGCTAAATGAACTCAAGTATAAAGACTATACCCTACTATGTCTCCACATGAATTAAGACAAGACTACATCATTAAAACATACAAGACATTAACTAAGGTAAAGGCAACAAGAGCACATACACTACAAATTGTGTTTCCAATATTAACTTCATCCATATCCTAACCTTATCATTCCCCATAAAATAGGTCCACTAATCAAAGCATAAGCTAAGCTTCATTCAAGAGCATTAGCATATCAAAGATAAGAGTGGAGACCCATTAGATGGTTATTGAAATCATTTAAAGCTCAAGGGATTAAGATAACACACACTTAATACACTACATGATTATATCACATATTTCTCCACCCCCAAATGGGGATGGATCTACTCACTACTCATTACACTAACTATATTAACAAAATAAAGCATAATACTGAAATGAAAGTTAACTAAGAAGGCAAGAAGTATTAAAGAAGCTTAAAAGGAAAGGAAAGACTAAACAAACATGCACAAATTAAAAGACTAGATTAAAAGAAACTAGAAGAATTATTTTATTAACAAATGACTCACATTGAAGGTAGTATTCTTCTCCACCTTGAGTTTTTGCTTCAAGGCTCACTCCTTAGTAGAGAGAATGCCACCAAGCAATAAGTAATTACAATGGAAGGTGAAGAGTTCTATTTATAAGCATGGAAAAAGCTAATCGGGGACAATCCCCCGATGTGGGACTAAACCAATACCAAAAATAGCCTAAACAAACCATAATATACGTCAAGGAGAAAACTTATCGGATCTGGAATGAACCAGACCGCTAATTGGCGGCCTATAGGATCCAGATCCGTCTGGATTTGTTTGTGGGCTTTGCTTGAAGTGTGTCTTGGTCTTGGATGCATCTACTCGGTCTGTTGGAGCTCCGACCCGAATCGAATTGCCAAAATACTCCCCATGATGGTGTGGAGTTTCCTGTTTTGCTCTTAGGTCCTTCGGTCTTACGATCAGGTCCTTCTCCATTGCAACTCAGTCCCCAAATCTCACAATTCAATCCTTTTTCCCAGCTTTTGGGTCTTTTTATGCTTCATCTGTTCAAACCTATTTATTCCTGAAAACTAAACACAAAACTCGTAACATAGCATTATTTAGGTGAAAGATAATGGATATAAGATACAAATATAAACATGAAATGATGCCAATAAAATACCCCCACACCTAACTTTTGCTAGTCCCGAGCAAAACAAAGAAAGGAAAAAGCATACGAAAAACAAGAAATCCTAACTCACTTTCGTAGGAATCACGGTTGCACTTAGCACGTGCAAGAAGCCGTTAAACCTCTTTGTTGCCAAGGAGGAGGAGTGATGTCTCCTGAGGGTTTTCAGCGGATATACCCACAAAATCCGAACAAGATGCATTATTCAATCTAGACACTCGACTCGTTGGAAATATTTTGTCGATCAATGGACGCAGTAATGCTACGGGCCGACTCTATATAGGTGATCAGTCCATACCTCTAACCTAATGAATCATTCTTTCAAGTTAAATAAGGAATTAAGTGAAAGACATGGACAACCTCAACATCCTCAAGTGCTACAAAGTGTAAAGTCCATTAAGGTTCTTATTTGCATTACCATTTTCTTTCTTTTTGTTTCTTTTCACATTTTTTTCTTTTTCTTTTTATTAGTTGGAGCTTCATTCTCCCGGGGTCAGGTTTCCTGCATCATTGCCCATGAGGACTTACACTATCACGTACACCTTTCCCCAAATCTCCACATAGGGCAATCCCTACCACCCGTGTAACGGGAGTTCGGTCGGCGCATCCCAAGTCAGATGACTCTAAAGCACCAGGCACAAAGTCCCCTCAGACCTACTTTACCGAGTGATAGGAGCCGTGCGAGAAGAGAGAACACCTACTCACTTATTTCTTATCTACACATGAACCAAAACCCCTACACTAATGTCTCACAACAGGATTTAGAGGGTCATTGACTACAACAAACTTCCTTAAGTTAACAGACACGAATTATTGACTCACTAGGTTCAGGGTGGACTTCATTAAATGTTTGAGCACTGAAACCCTATGATTACTCACCCCCAAGGGAAAACTGGGGTGCATCCTAACGACTCGATAAATCCTAAAGTCACTGTAATATATATCCTAATGCATCAAGTTCAAGACAATTTTGGGAGCTTTCTTTTTACTTTGCCTCTCAACGGTTTTGCACATGCTAAACACACACAAAACCCACAAAACATTTTCTTTCACAAACACATGAAGATTTTGAAAGAAATGTGGAAATTTTGAAGCACTAGGCAAGCAAAAGAAGACAAGTCACCCAAGGATCATGGCAAGCAGATATATCGATATTAAATGCAGCACACTAACATGACCCTAAAAATGCAAACAAAAGAAAACAAAATCAAAAGAAAAGACTCGACTATGTACACACGTAAAACACCCCCCACACCTACTTCATGCATTGTCCTCAATGAATGTGAGCAAGATACTACATGGATTTATGCATGAAAAAAGAGAGATCTCACCAACATTAAGTACAAAGGGAAGTTCAAGGTCATGTTGATGGACACAAACCCGAATTCCCTCAAAACCTGTGAGTTGCTAAAGAAAGGATACAAATACGTGAAAGAAATGGAGCCCAAATACACAAGGGTTGGGGTCACAACAATCGATGCTCACTGAAGGAGTCTTTTATTGTACTTTTTTTCTTTTTTTTAATATAACTATGTACAAACATAAGTTTCCATCTTCATTTGTCAAAAGACATCAAATGGGAAACCTCAAGAGTGGGTCAATGCATTTGGAAAGGGAACATGACACCATGCGGGGCCAGAATACTTATGCGTGGGCCCTCTTCACAAAGAGCACCAGATGAAATGAGAGGTTCATGAATTGGACGCAAAAGCGTCTCATTCAAAGGATCAAACTGAAAGAGCTTGAACCTCTCAAGAGTTTGGGAAATGAGGGGCAACGGAAGAAGAGTTTCTCCCGTTGCAATGTTGAAGTTATGATCGTCAATCAAAACTATCCAACCAACAGGCTGGTGCGTCGGAACGAGGTCAAGAACCTCGTTAGGCATGTCCGACACACCAGGCGAACAAATAGTGGGTCTCATACCCAAGGTATTCTCCAAGGAACTCCTAATACCCTCATGAGCAATGTAGTTGTTTGATGTTCCATCATTTCCAAGATGATCAGGAACAATAGTGAGAGGCAAACTCTCATCAGGTTGTTTGAAATTGAGGGGACTAGGGAGCTCTTGCTCCACTAGAGGAGAGTCCTTAGGAGGTACAACAATAAGGTCATGTGGCTCAAGGGCCACGGGACAAGAAGATAAGGCACAATCATGTGCCGACTCGTAATGAAGCTGGTCCATGTTATTCTCAATTGGGATCGAATCGTCCACCAAGTGATCGTGAATTGAAACCCCAAGTCCCTCAGACTGACTAGGAGTTTGACTTTGAAAGATTGTGCTTTGAGTTTGTGGATGTGGTGGTGGCGGTTCGATGTCAAAAGATGAATCCTCATGTTGACAAGAAAAGTTACTTTCCTCACGTTCACGTAATTGCTGCGACATTTGACTCACTTGCAGTGTCATATTTTGTATGGACTGTTGAGTGGTTTCCATGAACGTAAGGAAAGTTTGTTTCAAGGAATCAGGTATGCGGTCAACTATGAGGTCCAAGTCAGAGCTTGGGAAATTTTGGGATTGGGTGTTGATGGGCTGAGAATGAGTCCAATGATTTGAAGTGGGTTGTTGGTAGAATTCTGGGTATTCGGGAGGAGGATACTGGGGTGGAAATGATGTATAAGAATTTGAATACGAATTGTCTCCCCACGAATCCATCCCTCTCGGGTTGTACGCGGATGCGTAATGGTCACATTGAGCATTTTGGGAAAAGGTATGCTCATACTCAGGCTCAGGGGAAAGATAAGGACATTTCCCGATAACATGGACTCAACCCACAACAGTCGCACGGTACGGCTACTGGAGCCACCAGTGCACTCATGTCGTCTGCCATACGCATGAAAAAGGCCAAAGTTTGTTGTAATGTCTCAGTTTGTTGACCAGCATATGATCCGACATAACTAGATTGTGGTCTAGCAGTCGGTGCCTCTCTCATACTACCCCAATATGAAGATTGCTCAGTCACACCATTAAGATTGTCCAAACCATACGGGGTGTTAGTCTGAGCCACCCCAGGTTGCATGGGTCTGGAATACCAAGACGAATAGTCCTGGTCCCAACAATGATATGGATGATCGCCCATGTAACCATCCATCTCAACAAAGAACTCTCGAGTCGATCACTCTCACCACCACGAGGCTAAACTCGCAAAAAGTGCTCGACTCGACCCTAAAACGCTACCAGAGAGTGTAAAGGGGAGGAGACTATAATGTAGAAGAAGGTGAGAAGAAGATGACTCAGAGGAGAAGGGAAGAATCCCTAAAGCTAGTGTGGGTGAAGGGATCAGGTAGAAGCCTAACTAGCAAGCACGGCTCAAACAATGTAAGGCAATGGGTCCTTAGGCTAGACGACGCCTAACTTCGAGTTCACTAGCCTCGACACGCCTCACCTCCCTACAACGAGGACCACAATGCCCAGCAAGTGATACCAGATCCGGAGATCTAGTACCTCCTACTATCGACAAGGTAGGCAACGCCGATCAGGTCATGACGGTCTCAACTAGATTACTCTCCTAGTGCGCCCGCAATCCTAGGGCCAATGTCTACTTGATTTTAGTTAAGGCTTTATTAAGAGTGATTTTTGGGGCCAAGGAAAGGGTGATGAAATCCTCACCTTATCTTTTATGGGACAGACCCTCCTTAGTAGCGATTTGATCCTAGATCTAGCAATCAATCGCTACAATCAAACGTTCAACTCACTCTTGTCCCGATGCACCTTACTAAATAATGCATGGTCGAAACATGCATGAATGAGAGATTTGGGTGCACATACCTCACGCCAGCAATCAACAACAAAATGTAAAGAAAAGAAAAGACAAATGCATGCAAGGTCTACAAATGATGCATGACCTAGATGTCAAGGAGTCTAATCTTTTGCTTTGAGTTTTATGGTCCAACTTGATTAAAGGGGATTGAAATTAAATCTGGGAGCAAACTAGAAGTCCCAGCATGCAAATTTGTGCTCCCAGATAACTAAAATGAACAGCATAACAACTGGAACAAATTTGAGAGCATTTGAGGCTCACCAGGCCGCCAATTGGCAGTCCCAGACCGCTGATTGGCGGTCACTTTGGGGTCTTTTGCTCTACCATTCTTCCAGTCGCTTCCCCTTGATCCTCAGGTTCCCTGAAACTAAGAAAAACTGAAAAGAAAAAAATTAAAACCCCTCGAATCGTCCAAACCAACGTCTGGACAGAGCACCTCCCCGGCAACGGCGCCAAAAACTTGATTGATCGTTTTATATTTAACCGCAAGTGCACGGCCGCGTTGAAGTGGTGGCAAATACGGGTCGTCCACTGGGAGGTGTGTCGACGATTGGTTTGTTCGAAGGCGAGAGGTAAAAAGAAGGAGAGAAAGGTTGGTTACACTAAACTACACTAAGATGCAAAAAGGAAATGAAGACAAGCAATAAAACTAAGCCCCATAGGGGGTAGAGAAATAATGTGAACATAAAGAAGTGTGTGTGTGTGTGTGTGTATGTGTTCATTAAGCTCCTCACAACATGTAGTGCGTGAAATCATAAAACTACATCCAACTTTGCCTCAACATGAATTAAGATTTCACTACATCATTAAAACATACAAGACAATAATTGGAATGAAGCTAAATGAACTCAAGTATAAAGACTATACCCTACTATGTCTCCACATGAATTAAGACAAGACTACATCATTAAAACATACAAGACATTAGCTAAGGTAAAGGCAACAAGAGCACATACACTACAAATTGTGTTTCCAATATTAACTTCATCCATATCCTAACCTTATCATTCCCCATAAAATAGGTTCACTAATCAAAGCATAAGCTAAGCTTCATTCAAGAGCATTAGCATATCAAAGATAAGAGTGGAGACCCATTAGATGGTTATGGAAATCATTTAAAGCTCAAGGGATTAAGATAACACACTGATTGATCATTTTATATTAACCGCAAGTGCACGGCCGCGTTGAAGCGGTGGAAAATACGGGTCGTCCACTGGGAGGTGTGTCGACGATTGGTTTGTTCGAAGGCGAGAGGTAAAAAGAAGGAGAGAAAGGTAAGTTACACTACACTACACTAAGATGCAAAAAGGAAATGAATA
The DNA here is from genome assembly GCA_963682175.1 of Triglochin maritima. Taxonomy (NCBI): domain Eukaryota; kingdom Viridiplantae; phylum Streptophyta; class Magnoliopsida; order Alismatales; family Juncaginaceae; genus Triglochin; species Triglochin maritima. Next base: position 16,519,872 of record OY821775.1, read on the forward strand.
TAAGCAATAAAACTAAGCCCCATAGGGGGTAGAGAAATAATGTGAATATGAAGATGTGTGTGTGTGTGTGTGTTCAATTAAGCGCCTCACAACATGTAGTGCATGAAATCATAAAACTACATCCAACTTTGCCTCCACATGAATTAAGATAAGACTACATCATTAAAACATAAAAGACAATAATTGGAATGAAGCTAAATGAACTCAAGTATAAAGACTAGACCCTACTATGCCTCCACATGAATTAAGATAAGACTACATCATTAAAACATACAAGACATTAGCTAAGGTAAAGGCAACAAGAGCACATACACTACAAATTGTGTTTCCAATATTAACTTCATCCATATCCTAATCTTATCATTCCCCATAAAATAGGTCCACTAATCAAAGCATAAGCTAAGCTTCATTCAAGAGCATTAACATATCAAAGATTGGAGTGAAAACCCATTAGATGGTTATGGAAATCATATAAAGCTCAAGGGATAAAGATAACACACACTTAATACACTACATGATTATATCACATATTTCTCCACCCCCAAATGGGGATGGAACTACTCACTACACATTACACTAACTATATTAACAAAAGAAAGCATAATACTGAAATGAAAGTTAACTAAGAAGGCAAGAAGTATTAAAGAAACATAAAAGGAAAGGAAAGACTAAACAACCATGCACAAATTAAAAGACAAGATTAAAAGAAACTAGAAGAATTATTTTATTAACAAGTGACTCACATTGAAGGTAGCATTCTTCTCCACCTTGAGTTTTTGCTTCAAGGCTCACTCCTTAGTAGAGAGAATGTCACCAAGCAATGGGTGATTACAATGGAAGGTGAAGAGTTCTATTTATAAGCATGGAAAAAGCTAATCGGGGACAATCCCCCGATGTGGGACTAAACCAATACCAAAAATAGCCTAAACAAACCATAATACACGTCCAGGAGAAGACTTATCGGATCTGGAATGATCCAGACCGCCAATTGGCGGCCTATAGGATCCAGATCTGTTTGGATTTGTTTGTGGGCTTTTGTTGAAGTGTGTCTTGGTCTTGGATGCATCTACTCGGTCTGTTGGAGCTCCAACCCGAATCGAATTGCCAAAATACTCCCCATGATGGTGTGGAGTTTCCTGTTTTGCTCTTAGGTCCTTCGGTCTTACGATCAGGTCCTTCTCCATTGCATCTCAGTCCCTAGGTCTCACAATTAAGTCTTTTTTTCCTGCTTTTGGGTCCTTTCATGGCTCTTCTCTTCAAACCTCTTTATTCCTGAAAACTAAACATAAAACTCGTCACGTAGCATTGCTTAGGTGTAAGATAATGGATATAAGATACAAATATGAGCATGAAATGATGTCAATCAAATACCCCCACACCTAAGTTTTTGCTAGTCCCGAGCAAAACAAAGAAAGTAAAAAAGCATACGAAAAACAAGAAATCCTAACTCACTTTCGTAGGAATCACGGTTGCACTTAGCACGTGCAACAAGTCGTTAAACCTCCTTGTTGCCAAGGAGGGGTGTTGTCTTCTGAGGGTTTTCAGCGGATATACCCACAAAATCCGAACAAGATGCATTATTCAATCTAGACCTAGACTTGTTGGACAAATTTTGTCGATTAACAGACGCGGTAATCCTACGGGCCGACTCTATATAGGTAATCAGTCCACACCTAGCCTAATAAACCATTCGTGCAAGTTAAATAAGGAATTAAGTGAAAGACATGACCTCAACATCTTCAAGTGATACAAAGTGTAGAGTCCATTATGGTTCTTATTTGCATTTTTTTCTTTTTGTTTCTTTTTTTCTTTTTCTTTTTCTTTTTATTTTTCTTTTTTTCTTCTTTTTTTTATTAGTTTGAGCTTCATTCTCCCAGGGTCAGGTTTCGTGCATCATTGCCCATGAGGACTTACACTATCATGTACACATTTCCCCAAATCTCCACATAGGGCAATCCCTACCACCCGTGTAACGGGAGTTCGGTCAGCGCATCCCAAGACAGATGACTCGAAAGCACCAGGCACAAAGTCCCCTCAGACCTACTTTCCCAAGTGATAGGAGTCGTGCGAGAAGAGAGAACACATACTCACTTATTTCTTATCTACACATGAACCAAAACCCCTACACTAATGTCTCACAACAAGATTAAGAGGGTCCTTGACTACAACAAACTTCCTAAATTAACAAACATAAATTATTGACTCACTAGGTTCAGGGTGGACTTCTTTGAATGTTTGAGCACTGAAACCCTATGATTACTCATCCCCAAAGGAAAATTAGGGTGCATCCTAACGACTCAATAAATCCTAAAGTCACAGTACTAGATATCCTAATGCATCAAGTTCAAGACAATTTTGGGAGCTTTCTTTTTACTTTGCCTCTCAACGGTTTTGCACATGCTAAACACATGCAAAACCCACAAAACATTTTCTTTCGCAAACACATGAATATTTTGAAAGAAATGTGAAAATTTTGAAGCACTCGGCATTCAAAAGAAGACAAGTCACCCAAGGATCATGGCAAGCAGATATATCGATATTAAATGCAGCACACTAACATGACCCTAACAATGTACACAAAAGAAAACAAAAACAAAGGAAAAGACTCGACTATGTACACACGTAAAACACCCCCCACACCTAGTTCATGCATTGTCCTCAATGAATGTGAGCAAGATACTAGATGGAGTTATGCATAAAAAAGAATAGATCTCACCAACGTGAAGTACAAAGGGAAGTTTTGGCTATGTTGATGGACACAACCCAAATTCCCTCAAAACCTGTGAGATGCTAAAGAACGGATGCAAATACGTGAAAGAGATGGAGCCCAAATACACAAGCGTTGGGGCTCACAAAAATCGATGCTCACTGAAGGAGTCTTTTATTGTACTTTTTTTTATATAACTATGTACAAACATAAGTTCCCATCTTTATTTGTCAAAAGACATCAAATGGGAACCTCAAGAGTGGGTCAATGCACTTAGAAAGGGAACATGACACCACGCGGGGCCAGAATACGCATGTGTGGGACCCCTTCACAACGAGCACCAGAGAAAATGAGAGGTTCATGAATTGGACGCAAAGGCGTCTCATTCAAAGGATCAAACTGATAGAGCTTGAACCTCTCAAGAGTTTGAGAAATGAGGGGCAACGGAAGAAGAGTTTCTCCCGTTGCGTAACTAAAGTTATGATCATCAATCCAAACTCTCCAACCAACAGGCTGGTGGGTCGGAACGAGGTCAAGCACCTCGTTATGCATGTCCAACTCACCAGGAGAACAGGAAGTGGGTCTCATACCCAAGGTATCCTCCAAGGAACTCCTAATACCCTCATGAGCAATGTAGTTGTTTGATGTTCCATCATTTCCAAGATGATCAGGAACAATAGTGAGAGGTAAACTCTCATCAGGTTGTTTGACATTGAGGGTACTAGGGAGCTCTTGCTCCACCAGAGGTGAGTCCTTAAGAGGCACAACATGAAGATCATGTGGCTCAAGGGCCACGGGACAAAAAGATAAGGCACAATCCTATGCCGACTCATAATGAAGCTGGTCCATGTTATTCTCAATTTGAATCGAATCCTCCACTAAGTGATCGTGAATTGAAACCCCAAGTCCCTCAGACTGACTAGGAGTTTGACTTTGAAAGATTGTGCTTTGAATTTGTGGATGTGGTGGTGGTTCGATTTCAGAAGATAAATCCTCAAGTTGACAAGAAAGGTTACCCTCCTCACGTTCATGGAATTGTTGTGTCATTTGACTCACTTGCATTTCCATATTTTGCAAGGAATTCAAGTTGGACTTCAATAAAGTTTGAAGGGTTTCCATGAACGTTTGGAGGGTTTGTTTTAAGGAATCAAATTTGGGGTCAACAGTGAGGTCCAAGTAAGAGCTTGGGAAATTTAGGGGTTGGGTGTTGATGGGCTGAGAATGAGTCCAATGATTTGAAGTGGGGTGTTGGTAGAATTCTGGGTATTCGGGAGGAGGATACGGGGGTGAAAATGAAGTATAAGAATTTGGATAAGAATTGTCTCCCCACGAATCCATCACTCTCGGGTTGTACGCGGATGCGTAATGGTCACATTGAGCATTTTGGGAAAATGTATGCTCATACTCAGGCTCTAGGGGAACATAAGGACATTCCCCAAAATCATGACCACTCAACCCACAATAGTGACACGGTACGGCTACTGGAGCCACCGGTGCACCCATGTCGTCTGCCATACGCATGAAAGAGGCCAAAGTCTATTGTAATGTCTCAGTTTGTTGCCCAGCATATGATCCGACGTAACTAGATCGTAGTCTAGCAGTCGGTGCCTCTCTCATACTATCCCAATATGAAGATTGCTCAGTCACACAATTAGGATTGTCCCAACCATACAGGGTGTTAGTCTGAGCCACCCCAGGATGCATGGGTCGGGAGTACCAGGGAGAATCGTCCCGGTCCCAACAATGATATGGATGGTCTCCCATGTAACCATCCATCACAACAAAGAACTCTCGAGTCGACCACTCTCACCACCACGAGGCTAAACTCGCAAAAAGTGCTCGACTCGACCCTAAAACGCTACCAGAGAGTGTAAAGGGGAGGAGACTATAACGTAGAAGAAGGTGAGAAGAAGATGACTCAGAGGAGAAGGGAAAAATCCCTAAAGCTAGCGTGGGTGAAGGGATCAGGTAGAAGCCTAACTAGCAAGCACGGCTCAAACAATGTAAGGCAATGGGTCCTTAGGCTAGACGACGCCTAACTTCGAGTTCACTAGCCTCGACACGCCTCACCTCCCTACAACGAGGACCACAATGCCCAGCAAGTGATACCAGATCCGGAGATCTAGTACCTCCTACTATCGACAAGGTAGGCAACGCCGATCAGGTCATGACGGTCTCAACTAGATTACTCTCCTAGTGCGCCCGCAATCCTAGGGCCAATGTCTACTTACTTTTAGTTAAGGCTTTATTAAGAGTGATTTTTGGGGCCAAGGAAAGGGTGATAAAATCCCCACCTTATTTTTTATGGGACAGCCCCTCCTTAGTAACGATTTAATCCTAGATCTAGCAATCAATCGCTCCAATCAAACGTTCAACTCACTCTTGTCCCGATGCACCTTACTAAATAATGCATGGTCGAAACATGCATGAATGAGAGATTTGGGTGCACGTACCTCACGCCAGCAATCAACAACAAAATGTAAAGAAAAGAAAAGACAAATGCATGCAAGGTCTACACATGATGCATGACCTAGATGGCAAGGAGTCTAATATTTTGCTTTGAGTTTTATGGTCCAACTTGATTAAAGGGGATTGAAATTAAATCTGGGAGCAAACTAGAAGTCCCAGCATGCAAATTTGTGCTCCCAGATAACTAAAATGAACAGCATAACAACTGGAACAAATTTGAGAGCATTTGAGGCTCACCAGGCCGCCAATTGGCGGTCCCAGACCGCTGATTGGCGGTCACTTTGGGGTCTTTTGCTCTCCCATTCTTCCAGTCGCTTCCACTTGATCCTTAGGTTCCGTGAAACATACAAAAAATTAAAAACCCCTCGAATCGTCCAAACCAACGTTTGGACAGAGCACCTCCCCGGCAACGGCGCCAAAAACTTGATTGATCATTTTATATTAACCGCAAGTGCACGGCCGCGTTGAAGCGGTGGCAAATACGGGTCGTCCACTGGGAGGTGTGTCGACGATTGGTTTGTTCAAAGGCGAGAGGTAAAAAGAAGGAGAGAAAGGTTGGTTACACTAAACTACACTAAGATGCAAAAAGGAAATGAAGATAAGCAATAAAACTAAGCCCCATAGGGGGTAGAGAAATAATGTGAATATGAAGATGTGTGTGTGTGTGTTCAATTAAGCGCCTCACAACATGTAGTGCATGAAATCATAAAACTACATCCAACTTTGCCTCCACATGAATTAAGATAAGACTACATCATTAAAACATAAAAGACAATAATTGGAATGAAGCTAAATGAACTCAAGTATAAAGACTAGACCCTACTATGCCTCCACATGAATTAAGATAAGACTACATCATTAAAACATACAAGACATTAGCTAAGGTAAAGGCAACAAGAGCACATACACTACAAATTGTGTTTCCAATATAAACTTCATCCATATCCTAACCCTATCATTCCCCATAAAATAGGTCCACCAATCAAAGCATAAGCTAAGCTTCATTCAAGAGCATTAGCATATCAAAGATAGGAGTGAAAACCCATTAGATGGTTATGGAAATCATATAAAGCTCAAGGGATAAAGATAACACACACTTAATACACTACATGATTATATCACATATTTCTCCACCCCCAAATGGGGATGGAACTACTCACTACACATTACACTAACTATATTAACAAAATAAAGCATAATACTGAAATGAAAGTTAACTAAGAAGGCAAGAAGTATTAAAGAAACATAAAAGGAAAGGAAAGACTAAACAACCATGCACAAATTAAAAGACAAGATTAAAAGAAACTAGAAGAATTATTTTATTAACAAGTGACTCACATTGAAGGTAGCATTCTTCTCCACCTTGAGTTTTTGCTTCAAGGCTCACTCCTTAGTAGAGAGAATGTCACCAAGCAATGGGTGATTACAATGGAAGGTGAAGAGTTCTATTTATAAGCATGGAAAAAGCTAATCGGGGACAATCTCCCGATGTGGGACTAAACCAATACCAAAAATAGCCTAAACAAACCATAATACACGTCCAGGAGAAGACTTATCGGATCTGGAATGATCCATACCGCCAATTGGCGGCCTATAGGATCCAGATCCGTCTGGATTTGTTTGTGGGCTTTTGTTGAAGTGTGTCTTGGTCTTGGATGCATCTACTCGGTCTGTTGGAGCTCCGACCCGAATCGAATTGTCAAAATACTTCCCATGATGGTGTGAAGTTTCCTGTTTTGCTCTTAGGTCCTTCGGTCTTACGATCAGGTCCTTCTCCATTGCATCTCAGTCCCTAGGTCTCACAATTAAGTCATTTTTTCCTGCTTTTGGGTCCTTTCATGGCTCTTCTCTTCAAACCTCTTTATTCCTGAAAACTAAACATAAAACTCGTCACGTAGAATTGCTTAGGTGTAAGATAATGGATATAAGATACAAATATGAGCATGAAATGATGTCAATCACGCACACTTAATACACTACATGATTATATCACATATTTCTCCACCCCCCCAAATGGGGATGGATCTACTCACTACTCATTACACAAACTATATTAACAAAAGAAAGCATAATACTGAAATGAAAGTTAACTAAGAAGGCTAGAAGTATTAAAGAAGCTTAAAAGGAAAGGAAAGACTAAACAAACATGCACAAATTAAAAGACTAGATTAAAAGAAACTAGAAGAATTATTTTATTAACAAATGACTCACATTGAAGGTAGCATTCTTCTCCACCTTGAGTTTTTGCTTCAAGGCGCACTCCTTAGTAGAGAGAATGCCACCAAGTAATGGGTAATTACAATGGAAGGTGAAGAGTTCTATTTATAAGCATGGAAAAAAGCTAATCGGGGACAATTCCCCGATGTGGGACTAAACCAATACCAAAAATAGCCTTAACAAACCATAATATACGTTCAGGAGAAAACTTATCGGATCTGGAATGATCCAGACCGCCAATTGGCGGCCTATAGGATCCAGATCCGTCTGGATTTGTTTGTGGGCTTTGCTTGAAGTGTGTCTTGGTCTTGGATGCATCTACTCGGTCTGTTGGAGCTCCGACCCGAATCGAATTGTCAAAATACTCCCATGATGGTGTGGAGTTTCCTGTTTTGCTCTTACGTCCTTCGGTTTTACGATCAGGTCCTTCTCCATTGCATCTCAGTCCCCAGATCTCACAATTCAGTCCTTTTTCCCAACTTTTGGGTCCTTTTATGCTTCATCTCTTCAAACCTATTTATTCCTGAATACTTAACATAAAACTCGTAACATAGCATTGTTTAGGTGAAAGATAATGGATATAAGATACAAATATAAACATGAAATGATGCCAATCATAGACCTCCAATTAGCGGTCTAGAACCGCCAATTGGCAGTCTGGATCATCCCAGATCCGCTAAGATTTCGCCTGGACTTTTATTAATGTTTGTTTAGACTATTTTTGGTATTGGTTTAGTCCCACATCGGGGGATTGTCCCGGATTAGCTTTTTCCATGCTTATAAATAGAACTCTTCACCTTCCATTGTATACATCTACCTACTAAGAGTGAAGCCTCGAAGCAAAACTCTGGTGGAGGAAGGGTTACTTGTAATTGAGTGAGTTAATAATAGATGTTTTCCTTTAATTGTGTTGTTTCTCTCTTAGTTTAATTTCCATTCATTTGCATGCTTGCTTGTTTGTTTTGTTTTATGCTTCTTGAATATTTCTTGCTTGATTACTGTAGTTTCATTTAAGTATAATGCTTCATTTTGTTAGAGTAGTCAGTTTAAATATGTGTGAGTAGTTCCATCCACATTTGGGGGGTGGAGAAATATGTGATATAGTCATGTAGTGTATTAAGTGTGTGTTATCTTAATCCCTTGAGCTTTATATGATTTCCATAACCATCTAATGGGTCTCCACTCTTATCTTTGATATGCTAATGCTCTTGAATAAAGCCTTGCCTATGCTTTGATTAGTGGACCTATTTTATGGGGAATGATAAGGTTAGGATATGGATGGAATTAATATTGGAAACACAAGTTGTAGTGTATGTACTCTTGTTGCATTTACCTTGGTTAATGTCTTGTATGTTTTAATGATATAGTCTTATCTTAATTCATGTGGAGGCATAGTAAGGTCTAGTCTTTATACTTGAGTTCATTTAGCTTCATTTCAATTATTGTCTTGTATGTTTTAATGATGTAGTCTTATCTTAATTCATGTGGAGGCATAGTTGGATGTAGTTTTATGATTTCATGCACTACATGTTGTGAGGAGCTTAATGAACACACACACTTCTTTATGTTCACATTATTTCTCTACCCCATTTAAGGTTTAGTTTTCTTCCTTCTCTTCCATTTCCATTTGCACCTTAGTGTAGTTTAGTGTAACCAACCTTTCTCTCCTTTATTTACCACTCGCCTTCGCACAAACCAAACGTCGACACACCTCCCAGTGGACGACCTGTATTTTCCACCGCTTCAACGCGGCCGTGCACTTGCGGTTAATATAAAATGAGACAATCAAGTTTTTGGCGCCGTTGCCGGGGAGGTGCTCTGTCCAGACTTTGGTTTGGACGATTCGAGTGGTTTTAATTTTTTCTTTTTAGTTTTTCTTTGTTTCAGGGAACCACAGGATCAAGGGGAGGCTACTGGACGAGTTTGAGCACAAAATACTCAAAAGTGACCGCTAATTGGCGGCCTGGTGAGCATCTTTAGTCTTCATTTTTGTTCTGGTAGTTTGTGCTTTGATATTAGTTGTCTGGGAGCACAATCTTGCATGTTCTGATTTCTAGTTTGTTCCCAGATCATTAAACCAATCCCCATTAATCAACTTGGCCTTAAAATCCATAGCAAAAGACTAGACATTATTACTTGTTTAGGTCACGCATCATGTACTTGACTTAGGCACGTAGTTGTCTTTTCTTTTAGCTTTATTTTCAGTTGTTGAGCGTTGGCGTGAGGTACGCATTTACTACACTCATTCATGCATCTTGTATGCCCATGCATTAGTTAGTAGGAATTGCATCAGGACAAGAGTGAGTTGAGCGTTTGATTGGAGCGTTGATTGCTAGATCTAGGATCAAAACGCTACTAAGGAGGGGTTGTCCCATAAAAGATAAGGTGGGGGATTTCATCACCCTTTCCTTGGCCCCAAAAATCACTCTTAATCAAGCCTTAACTAAAAGCAAGTAGACATTGGCCCTAGGATTTCGGACGCACTAGGAGAGTAATCTAGTTGAGACCGCCATGGCCTGATCGGCGTTGCCTACCTTGTCAATAGTAGGAGGTACTAGATCTCTGGATCTGGTATCACTTGCTGGGCATTGTGGTCCTCGTTGTAGGGAGGTGAGGCGTGTCGAGGCTAGTGACCTCGAAGTTAGGCGTCGTCTAGCCTAAGGACCCATTGCCTTACATTGTTTGAGTCGTGCTTGCTAGTTAGGCTTCTACCTGATCCTATTACCCATGCTAGCTCTAGGATTCTTCCTTTCTCCTCTGAGTCATCATCTTCTCACCTTCTTCTACGTTATAGTATCCTCCCCTTTACACTCTCTGGTAGCGTTTTAGGGTTGAGTCGAGCACTTTTTGCGAGCTTGGCCTCGTGGTGGTGAGAGTGATCGACTCGAGAGTTCTTTGTTGAGATGAATGGTTACATGGGCGACCATCCATATCTTTGTTGGGACCAGGACAATTCTTCCAAGTATTTTGGACCCATGCAACCTGGGGTGGCTCAGACTAACACCCCGTATGGTTGGGACAATCTTAATTGTGTGACTGAGCAATCTTCATATTGGGGTAGTATGAGAGAGGCACCTATTGCTAGACCACCATCTAGTTACGTTGGATCAAATGCTGGTCAACAAACTGAGACATTACAACAAACTTTGGCCTCTTTCATGCGTATGGCAGACGACATGAGTGCACCGGTGGCTCCAGTAGCCGTACCGTGCGACTGTTATGGGTTGAGTGGTCATGTTATCGGGGAATGTCCTTATGTCCCCCCTGAGCCTGAGTATGAGCATACCTTTTTCCCAAAATGCTCAATGTGACCATTACGCATCCGCGTACAACCCGAGAGGGATGGATTCGTGGGGAGACAATTCGTATTCAAATTCTTATACATCATTTCCACCCCAGTATCCTCCTCCCGAATACCCAGAATTCTACCAACACCCAACTTCAAATCATTGGACTCATTCTCAGCCCATCAACACCCAACCCCAAAATTTCCCAAGCTCTGACTTGGACCTCATAGTTGACCGTATGCATGATTCCTTGAAACAAACTTTCCTTACGTTCATGGAAACCACTCAACAGTCCATACAAAATATGGCAATGCAAGTGAGTCAAATGTCGCAGCAATTACGTGAACGTGAGGAGAGTAACTTTTCTTGTCAACATGAGGATTCATCTTTTGATATCGAACCGCCACCAACACATCCACAAATTCAAAGCACAATCTTTCAAAGTCAAACTCCTAGTCAGTCTGAGGGACTTAGGGTTTCAATTCACGATCACTTGGTGGACGATTCAATCCCAATTGAGAATAACATGGACCAGCTTCATTATGAGTCGGCACAGGATTGTGCCTTATCTTCTTGTCTCTTTGCCCTTGAGCCACATGATCTTATTGTTGTACCTCCTACGGACTCACCTCTGGTGGAGCAAGAGCCCCCTAGTCCCCTCAATTTCAAACAACCTGATGAGAGTTTGCCTCTCACTATTGTTCCTGGTCATCTTGGAAATGATGGAACATCAAACAACTACATTGCTCATGAGGGTATTAGGAGTTCCTTGGAGGATACCTTGGGTATGAGACCCACTTCCTGTTCTCCTGGTGTGTCGGACATGCCTAACGAGGTGCTTGACCTCGTTCTGGCGCACCAGCCTGTTGGTTGGAGAGTTTGGATTGACGATCATAACTTCAGCAGTGCAACGGTAGAAACTCTTCTTCTGTTGCCTCTTATTTCCCAAACTCTTGAGAGGTTCAAGCTCTTCCAGTTTGATCATTTGAATGAGACGCCTTTGCGTCCAATTCATGAACCTCTCATTTCATCTTGTGCTCTTTGTGAAGGGGGCCCACGCATGAGTATTCTGGCCCCGCGTGGTGTCATGTTCCCTTTCCAAGTGCATTGACCCACTTTTGAGGTTCCCATTTGATGTCTTTTGACAAATGAAGATGTGAACTTATGTTTGTACATAGTTATATTAAAAAAAAGTACAATAAAAGACTCCTTCAGTGAGCATCGATTGTTGTGGGCTCCAACCCTTGTGTATTTGTACTTGAGTAAGGCATAGTAAGGTCTAGTCTTTATACTTGAGTTCATTTAGCTTCATTTCAATTATTGTCTTGTATGTTTTAATGATGTAGTCTTATCTTAATTCATGTTGAGGCAATGTTGGATGTTGTTTTATGATTTCATGCACTACATGTTGTGAGGAACTTAATGAACACACACACACTTCTTTATGTTCACATTATTTCTCTACCCCCTTTGGGGTTTAGTTTTCTTGCTTCTCTTCCATTTCCATTTGCACCTTAGTGTAGTTTAGTGTAACAAACCTTTCTCTCCTTTATTTACCACTCGCCTTCGCACAAACCAAACGTCGACACACCTCCCAGTGGACGACCCGTATTTGCCACCGCTTCAACGCGGTCGTGCACTTGTGGTTAATATAAAACGAGACAATCAATTACATATATAGAGTCGGCCCGCAGCATTACCGCATCCCATGATCGACAAAATAAGTCCAACTAGTCGTGTAGCTAGATTGAATAATGCATCTTTGTTCGTATTTTGTGGGTGTATCCGTTGAAAGCCCTCAGGAGACAACACTCCTCCTCCTTGGCGATAAAGAGGTTTAACGACTTGTTGCACGTGGTAAGTGCAACCGTGATTCCTACGAAAGTGAGTTAGGATTTCTTGTTTTTCGTATGCTTTTCTCTTTCTTTGTTTTGCTCGGGACTAGCAAAAGTTAGGTGTGGGGGTATTTGATTGACATCATTTCATGCTTATATTTGTATCTTATATCCATTATCTTTCACCTAAACAATGCTACGTAACGTGTTTTATGTTTGAATTTCAGAAATAAATAGGTTTGAAGAGGAGAGGCATAAAAAGACCTACACGCTTGAAAAAAGACTGAGTTGAGAGACTCAAGGACTAAGATGCAAGATCGAAGTACCGAATGTAAGATCGAAGGACCAATGAGCAAACAAGAATACTTCACACCATCATGGGGAGTATTTTGGTAATTCTATTCGGGACGGAGCTCCAGAAAGTGAAGTAGATGCATCAAAAACCAAAAGAGACATCCAGAAAAACCTACACGAAACAACGACCAGATTCAAACAATATCGACCGCTGATTGGCGGTCTGTTTGGATCCGAATCCTCTAAGATTTCGTAGGGTCACGTATTAGTGTGTATTTAGTTTATTTAGGGTGTATTTTTAGTCCCATACCGGGGGATTGTCCCGGATTACCTTTTTCTATGGCTATAATAGAACTCTTCACCTTCTATTGTAAAAACTCCATGCTTTGTGACCATTCTCTACTTGAAGTGAAAGCCTTGAAGCAAGAAACTCAAGTGGGGAGATGCTGCTGGTATTGTGAGTCTGAAATCAATAAAGTTTTCCTTGTTTTGTTGCTTCTTTTATAGTTCTTGCATGTTTAGTTTAATTGTCTTTTATTAAATCTAGCTTAGTTAATATGTTTTCTTATCTTAGTGTAATAGTTTGTTTAATGTTTAGTGAGTAAAATCACTCCCCTTTTGGGAGGTGGAGATGATACTTATATATGCAATTAAGAATGGAAGAATGTTTTATTTTGAAATGTGTTGATTAATATGAATGTATGCTTGCTTGTTAGAAAAGAACACTTCACTAGATGGGTTTTGCCATAAATCTTAAGACACCTCCCATGTTTTTTTAGTTTCTTAAATGACCAGCTTGTTTTTATGAATGTTAATCAAATAGGTTGGTGATTGAATTGATGGGTTTTGCCATGATAAGTAGACACCTCCCATACATGAAAACACTACCTCCACTTGTGCCCATAGGAAGACATTCTTACTTTCTTATTGTGTATGTGTAATCACTCCACCCCATAAGGGGTCTTTCTCTTCTTGATTCTAGCTTAGTTTTAAATTCTCTTAGTTTAGTTCGAAGTAATCGTTAATCGCTTTCCATTGCATCTCTTCTTAGTAGCTTAGTGTAACGTAGTTTAGCATAAACAAAACTCTTTCCCCTTTTTGTTGCCACTTGATTTCTGACAAACCAGAGATTGTTCTCCTCCCCGTGGATCGACCCGTATTTGCCACGTCTTCACTGATACCGTGCAATTGCGGTATTATAAACGATTAAACAACCAACTAAATAGAAATTTTTGAATCGAATACTCGAATAGTTGGTAACCATTTGCACCCATAGTCTTATTCTTCCAACAGTCGTATTCGTATAAATTTAACATACCCCTGAAATACAATTAGCCACCGGTCGAACGATGACCTAATATCGGTCGACCAGATGAACACTTTTCTTGAAGACAAAAGTACATGTTATTTTCGATCGAACAAATCCATATCTTGTGTTCGACCGATTACCTTTACCTTGGCCAAAATCTCCCAAATGGTCGACCATCTGATGCTTTGGTTCAACCGTTCACTTAAGTCATAGCCTAGTAGGTTTGACCGTTCTTTGGTTCGTTCGAACGTTTCTTTATTTTTAAAGAAACGGTCGACTGTACCTCCCGATTCGGTCGACCGTTGAGGGACTGTTTTGCTGAACCTTGATTTCTGTTTGTGTGTATTTCACACCAATCAATTAATTCTTCCCTAATGGCTAGAAAATTTTAGGAGCTTATAAATAGAGGTTCTCCAACCTTATTTACACAACTCTCCCACTTCCAATTATCTCATACATTAGAGAGAAATCCTCAACTCCTAAAACTCCCAATACTACACTCTAAGCCTTATACTTCCACATCTTTGATCAATTCAATATCATACTCAGAGTGTGCTCAAGCTAGAGAGTGTTGTTCCACTCAAGTTCTTTGTTCAAAAGAGTAGAGGCTCTGGTGAAAGCCTGAAGCATCCTTCTCGGGTTGTGAGAAGAGGATTCCAAGTTAGGTGAGGGTTGTTTGCTAGCTTGAAGATTGTAAAGGCGTTGTCTCCTGGTCCGAAACAGGGATCAAATAGTGAAGTCGTGAGTGGAGCTTGCAAGAGAGGACATAGGCGGGTGGCCGAACCTCTGTAAAATCCTCGTGTTATTGTGGTTTGCTTGCATTTTCCTACTTGTGTTTTATTTGTTTGTTTCCTCTACATTTCTTGCTTAATCATGTAGAGAATTAACTAAGTGATTGGATTAATTAGGGGTCATCGATCCTACAATTTCAACGGGGGCACAACCTCCCCATATTGGTCCACCGAGGATGTACTCATCTTCACCAGAGTAGTCGTTGCTGGCATCGTGTTGGAAGACCATTTTTGGAGGGTCAGGGATCAAATACACAACTAAATGGAAGAGTTTTTGGGGTCCGGGTATCGAATACACAACTAAATGGGGGGGGGATCGAATACTAAATAGACCTCGTAATGAAAGGTTGTGTCATCTACGGAATGGTTGCGTCTCTTCGCATTCTAATGGTTCTCCTCCCTCCAGACGTCACCTTCATAATTAAGAGTGACCAATGGGTGTCTCGATATGCACGCGATATGATGAAGCAAGAGAGTTCACTTCAATGGGATCGATGGGCTCGATGGAAACTTGATATGATCGTGATAGTTGATGTGACTGCTCGTGGCACGGTTATTGATGGTGTTTTCAATGGTTCGGTTCCCCTCCCTCCAAACGTTACCTCCGTAATTAAGAGCTACCAATGGTCGGCTCGATATGCGCACGATATGATGAAACAAGAGAGTATGCTTCGATGGGATCGATGGGCTCGATGAGCACTCGATATGTGCACGATAGTTGACGAGACAATTCCTTCTCTCCAAGCGTCACCTCCGTAATTAAGAGAGTCTGCTTCGATGGGATGGATGGGCTCGATAATTTACTCGACCAATAGCGACACAATTACTAAGGACGTTTTTTATGGTTTAGTTTCCTTCCCTCCAAACGTCACGTCAATTGTTAGTATAAAACGTCATTCCCTTCTTTCGGCATTACATCTTCCCTCAACCTTCGTGAACTTCCACATTCAATTTCAAGAATGCAATATAACAATGACGTCACCGAGGTCTCACCTCGTGTTGACCTCCAATGCTTCTGCAGTTATCCTGCCGAACGACTTTGTGTTGGATCCTCGACCGGGGCGGTGCAGGTGATTTGGCAGTGTGCAACCCTAGACCCACACTGATGCACCTTTTATGTTCTTGATGTTGTGTCTCCAACACAACCACCCTCGGAACCACTTTAGAAGGTCAAGCTGACCCTGGCGGAACTCCATTGAATGATAGCCGATTTAGAGCGTCGTTTAGCCGGTCGACGCCCAAGACACGTTGACAGACTTCCTCATTGACAGTGGTACATTTATGTTATTTCTTATACATTTAATGTTGTTATAATAACTGTGGGATCGTAAGGGTCTCTAATTCTAATCACTTTTAAGCTAATTACCTACTTGTTTAATCAATCAAGTTATGCACAATGAAATTTAAAACAAACAAGCAAGTAAAGAAGGAGATACGAAAACCACAAAGAAAACGGGGGATTTTTACAGAGGTTCGGCCACCCGCCTACGTTCTCTCTTGCAAGCTCTGCTCGACACTTCTAGCTACTCTCACGACTTCACTAACCACTCCCCGTTCCGGGCCGGGAGAGAACGCCTTTACAATCTTCAAACTCGCGAACAACCCTCGCCGAGCTTGGCTCCACCTCTCACAATCCGAGAGGGATACTTCGGACTCTCACCGAAGTCTATACACTTGTCTTGGGCTTTAACCAAGACCCTTGATTCTTGAACAATGGTTGAGTAGAACAACACTCTCTAAACTTGAGCACACTTGAGTGAGAATATGATTTAAGACTAAAGTGTGGAAGGTTTGAGGCTTGGAGTGTTTTGAGTTTCTCTCTAATGTGTTGGACAAATAGTAGTGGGAGAGTTGTGTTAAAATGTGTTTTACAACTCTATTTATAAGCATTGGAGAGAATATCCGTTGGGGAAGAATTGAGTAAAGATTGTATAACATACACTAACCAGAAATCTGCAGGAACCAATTCTGCTTAAAATCGGTCGACCGAATCGGGTATACCGGTTGACCGGTTGGTCAAATTATGGCTATGACTTAAGTTCACTTAAGTGAACGGTCAAACAGGCTCTGGGGATTGGATGACCGTTCTAGGGTTCTGGTCTGAGTAAGTAGGATCGGTCAAACTAGGCAAGTGGTGGTTCGACCGAAAAAGTCCATGCACTTCTAGGTTTGGGAAGAATTGAGTTTCGTTCGACCGAAGGTTGAGAAACGTTCGACCGAAAAAGTACAGGGAGTTCAGGGCGACCAAGATGTGTTGGATCGGTCGACCATTAGGTAAGTTTCGGTCGACCGGATGTTTGGTAAGTTTGGGGTTTTGGGAAATCCAACCGTTGTAGAAAAACGACAAATCAAACGGTCATGTGACACGTGTGATCGGTCGAACAAAAAGGTGTTAATGGTCGACCGGTCTGAACACTAAGTCCTGTAATAGAAATAACAACCCAATCGGTCGAACGAAGAACTCGTTCCGGTCGACCGATTTGGTCCAGACAGTTCAGGCTAGATTAAGTGTTTTGCGGTTCTAGTTTGGGTGATCTATTGAAGTCCAAATGTTATGAAATTTCGTGTGTGACTTCTCTAAGGAACCTAGTGTGTGTGACTTCTCTAAAGCTCAAGTATGCTCAATTTACATAAGTTCCTAAGACTCAAAGAAATACAAAATACATGTCTTCAATTGAGTTTGATTACATGTCTGGACTTGATTTCCTTTCTTCCTTGAGTCTTGATCACCTGTAGAGGTTTGCACAAAGCAATATGTATCCAATGCAACATGTGTGCTACTCTACATGATTACAATTAAGATTAGGTTGATTAAGTCATCAAAACATAGATTAAGACCAAAAAGCCAACAATAATGACCTATATTTTCTTATTTTAATTGCATAGTTTCCATCTCGAGGACACCAACAACCCCCCCCCCTTTCGTGGATCACATCTACCCCAGTTGTGGGGCGACCTGCCTCGCCGAGACACCCATCCCCGAGGACCCTGATTAGACAACCTCCCCAATGCCTGGAATGCCTCATGGCTACAAAGAACACACCGGGTGGACCAGGAAACATGCGAAGTTGTTTTAAATAATGTATTAGTTAAGTTAATGTGTTAGTTATCAACTTTGTAGAAGAACTTTTAATACATGTTTTGAATTTTTTGATTATGTTTGTTGACGTGTTAATGAAGTATATGTTAAAGTTACAAAATGTTCTGTTAATTGATGTGATTTTTGTTAATGTTCGAATGTTGTGAATGTTTGTATCTTCATCGCACGATCATCGATCCATGTCGAGCTCGTATCGAGCCTATCGAACACAACATTAATTAAGTCAAAACTTCATGGTGTTATGTGTTGGATGTTTTGGTGCACTCTTAGAAAATCTTACGTGAAAAATACTCCATTATTCAGTTAAGTCATGGACCACATATCATCTTCGAGCTATAATCGAGCTCGTATCGAGGTACAAGGAGAGAACACCATCTAAACGAACATCAACCTCATAGGAAAACAACCATCGTTTCATGTCAAACACGTATTGAGCACAACATTAAAAAAAGAAAACTCTAGTAACTGTAATTTATCGACCCATGTCGAGCTCGTATTAAGCCTATCGATAAAATGAAAGGAAAATTGAACACTATAAGCTTCCATATAATATTCTACTTAAAAATTCAACATTACAAACACACACATAGAAATACAGTGCTTGGATTCCAACCTCATATCGAGCTCTATCAAGTTCCCATCGAATAAATATCGAGTTGTTGTTCAAACTGCGAACGGAATCGAGCTCCTATCGAACCATTAACGAACTAATATCGAGCTCCTATCTCACATATCGAATGGCATTGAGTATTGTCTGCCATCGAGAGAAAGGGAAATAGAGAGAAAGAGGATGTTAAGTCAAATGGATTGGTCTCACGATTTAGGCAGGAGTATTTTGTGGAGAAGTAGAAACATAAGCATATTTTCAGAGGATATCAATGTGTGAGCTTTTTTCGATTTTGGGTCACTTTGAGCATAGAAACTCGAAATTTTCTAATATAATTCGTACTCGCCTAATGTTGTGAACCTTTCCATGACCCACAAGCGAGCGTGTATACATACTAGACATTTTTAATTTTGTGATCATTTCTTAATATATTTTTATGATTTTTTTTATATTTTCTTATATTTTTAATACAAATTAACTCTAAAACGAGCTTAATCTAATAATATATTGATTCTAAATCAATTTTTTTCTTAGCAATAAACTAACATTTAATAATAGTGTTTAAACGAAAAATAATAAAATTATAATTTAAATATAAACCTATTTCGTCGTGTTCAAAACCAGACCCAACCAGTTTGGAATCTGATTCGGGATTTTATGCCAAGCCCTGGTTTTGTAGGGTTCGGGGCGGTTGTTAACCGTTGAAATCCCTATTGATCATTTTCATGATGTGAACATTTTAAAAGATGATCGAGCCATAATTTGAACAAAAAATTGGATCATCATCGACATCTTTTCTAATATAGAAAAACAAAATTTCCTAAATAAGTAAACAATGTCATCGGCCTTAGGAATAATATTATTTGAATAATGGTTTTTGTAGAACTGTTTCTTGTAAAATAAGTAAAATGCAAAATTTCCCCATAAATTGCAATAAATAATTAGTCATTAAGAAACATTCCACCATTTGCACAAAACCCCATGCGTAAGAAAGAAATAACATTATGCTCTAAATCAGGTCTTTGGATTTTCAGAAATTAAACTTCATTTCGTGACTTTCAAATTTCATACAAATGCCATCAAACAAGACAACTATATATTTCGTTTCATAATTTGAAAATTTGTAAGTATCATTTATTTTTTAAACTACGAACTTTCATGATATTAACTTCTTTTTTTATCAAACACAAATAAAGGACGAGTTAAAATGCTCAACGGACGCACCATATTGTTGCAACATAGTAATTCCCCGCAACACTATTTTCAACCAAAAAATTGTCGTGTTTTACGAATGCATGCAACTCTTCATTTAAAACATTTCAAATCTATTACTTCTCTTGTAAGATTTCAACCAATGATTTTTCAGTCGGATATCTATTAAACTAACTACGGAGAGCTATTATAGATGTAAATAAATACAATTTAGACAATGTTTGGATGTGCAGTTTTGTTTTGTAAGTCAAGATTCTACAAATTTTTTTTCTTTCCAGCATCTAATACCCTAAACTCATACCTAGATTTTTGAAAAGCTTAAACAATAAGTTTTTCCATAAGATTCTAGAATGATACATTTTTACCCTCGTAGTAAATTTTATTTACAATATTAGTATATTTGAAATAAGATTTGTGAATTGTAAAATTAACTTTTCTCACAAAAATTAATAGGGAAACTAGATTATATGTCATGTCCTACTTTTTTGTGACAAAAATTAATTGGAACAAAAATTCAGATTCTAGAAACATATTAAATCATTTTTTCCCGTAAGAGTTTAGAACATGACACTGCACATCCAAACACTGCAATGGACATTGATTTGAAAGTCAAAATCTACCACTCCTGCCAATTTTCAAGCCATAGATTTTCAAAGTGAAAAAGCAATTCAAATTTCAAAAATTATCCTCTTAAACAAGTAAAGAGAGAGGGAAACGATTATTTTCCAAGACATTGGGTATTTGGTTGTGTAGCAGTACACTGCTGTGTTTCTCAAAACATACAAAATTCCTAGGAAAATTTTCAATTCAACCCATTTTACAATCATTATATACCAAATGAATCTACACTAACCGCTACTCGTGCTAATTTAAGAACTTGGGTTCAAATCGACCTTAAATATTGGAATCGACGCAACCAACCCTCAACATTTCTCTCTCCAGGAAAACCAAAAGTTTGTGAAATTGTGCATCACGTTAATGTTGTCGTGACATGTTTATGGTGCTAATAAAGCAACTTCGAAACCACTATCTAATTTTCGCTGAGAAACAAAAATCGTCCCGAGTGGATCCAATTTAAGATTTCCAGTACACAAATGCTGACACGATTAAGAAATGGTAACAAGAAATGAATATGTGAATAGTTATCCATCTTATTCTCTTTAGGTTATTATCAAGTCAAAAAGCAACCATGACCATGGAGGAATGGAGGGGTCAAGAACCAAACCATAAAGAACACAAGGCCGTGCACCGACCCCTTTGTTTATATATGTTTTCCTTTTGTGACAAAACCATCTCACGATTTGATATTAGGCAAAACAATCATAATTTTCAAATCTTCACTAACACCCTAGTGAATCAATAACCATCCTCTTTCACCACCTAAGTTGATGACTTGTTTCTTTTATCCGAATCGATTAGTTGTCTTAATTACCATTACCTTCGTTCCGTTTTATTCCTTTTACAAGTCAGACCACAGGTTTCTTACCTCATGCATATTTGACATTGCCATCTTTTGTTTAAATAGACTTAGCTTCGGATATTGGTAGACAAAATTAAGACCAAGGTGGATAAAGAGCGGAGATATACAATATTCCGCTAGTTTGTTTTGGAAAAAAAAATGAGAATCAAAGAAGACTCACTTAAAAAAGAGAAACAAATCAAGCATGCATAATTTTTCAAAGCAAGTTCTTATGTTTTTTTAAATACTATAATTGCCTATGCATGTAAGATTCTAAACATCTTACACGATCATGCCGACCTCTTTTGAGGTTTTAACAACAGTAACTTACGGGTCTAGTAACTAAATTGCAATACCAACATAATCGTGTGGTATATTGTTGGATTTTCAAAACAACGTGATAAAGAAACAACATACTCCGGTCAATACCAAATAATAAGGTTGTGCACCGGTTCAAAACTGGATCATACTGACCCATACCTTATCAAACCCGAAAAGTTTAAATATCCAGACATGGACAACATAACGGGAATGTTCAGTCATGTACTAGGTCGGAATGGACTGGTTCGACCATTTTTTAAATAAATTAATTTTCAAAAGAAAATTTTAATTTCTAAAATTTGCTTAGTTTTAATTTACCACAAAAAACATGACAAAGAACACTCATAAATTTATACTAACCAAAAAATAGGTTTACATTGGACCAGATCAATCTTGGATTTTCTCACACCTCGGGACTAGAGACCGGATTAAATCCAAATCGGTCCAGTCTATTTTTTCCCCAGTCCAAACCGAAACACGAACACCTTTACTAAATAACATGTTAGTTGCACAAAGAAAACAACCATTAAGAGTTTGTTTGGTAATCGAGAAAATTCATCGTCCTACAAGACATTTAACCTCACAGCTCACTCGTTATCGTCCAAGATCGAAATCGAGGATTGAACTTGACTAACAACACGATAATATCAACCCCATTATGCCCTTTCCCCTCTGTTTTGGAAAAGGAATCTAAATAACCTCAAAGGAATAAAAGCCACAAATTTTCTGGACATCAACCCAATATCACAACCTTTAAAGGGCATTTACAGCAAAAAACAATTTTCAATTTTCACATGCAACCAAAGTACCAAACACACCAACAACCTCTGTTCCAAATCCCCTGTCCATCCGTTCCCACCGACAAAAACAGCTCCAAAGCAAAAACCAAACCAAACCAAACCAAACCCAAAACCCGAAACCAAATCTCACGTTTACCCGCCACACCACCATCACTACACTACACGACACTCCCATTAATTCCATCCAAGCCAAAGCAATCCACCCAAATCCAAAACCTTCACTTCACCCCATCCCCTCCCGACACGCCTCAATGCCACCTTAAATACTACCACAAAACACCACACCCAAAACCCACATTTTTTTATTATCCAAACATGAACCCCATTTGGGTCTTCTTCTTCTTGGTGTTGGTGTTCTCTGCAAGTGCTGCCAATGTTAGTTATGATCACAGGGCACTTGTGATTGATGGGCAACGTCGGGTTCTGGTCTCCGGTTCGATACATTACCCGCGAAGCACGCCGGAGGTGGCGAATTTGATGCAAAGAAGTTGTGGGTTGTGTTGGGTTTTTATTTGGGTTGTGTTCTGAGTTGGGTTTTTTGTTTTGCAGATGTGGAGTGATTTGATTCAGAAGTCCAAAGACGGGGGTTTGGATGTTATCGAGACGTACGTTTTATGGAATTTGCACGAACCCGTTCGCGGGCAGGTATTGCTGAATTTGTTCTTGTGGTGTGGTGGGTTTAATTATTTGATTTTGTTGCTATGATGATGTTTGGTGTTTGTGTTTCAGTATGATTTCAGTGGGAGGGCTGATTTGGTCAAGTTTGTTAAGCTTGTTGCTGATTCTGGCCTTTATGTTAATCTCAGAATTGGGCCCTATGCTTGTGCTGAGTGGAACTATGGGTATGTTTTCTTTTTTCTTTTTTCTTTTCCAATTTTGTGGTAGTTGGATTGATGTTACAACTGCCCACATGAAATAGTTGTGATTTTTATCTTTAAGTGGCTATTAATTTGGATTGGAGTTTCTGATTTGTTGTGGATTTTCTTGAAGTGGGTTTCCCGTTTGGCTGCATTTTGTCCCCGGGATTAAGTTCAGAACAGACAATGAACCCTTCAAGGTACCAGTTTGGTTCTAGTGTAGTAATGTTGTGTTTATTTTTTCTTTTCTTTTGATTACTACTGAGTGTACTTGAAATTTGGCTTCCACTCCTCTAGGCCGAGATGAAGCGTTTCACTGCCAAAATTGTGGATATGATGAAGGAGGAGAAGCTTTTCGCTTCGCAAGGTGGACCGATAATTCTAGCTCAGGTTGGAGGGTAGCATCCATTGTGTCGTGTCCAACTGATTGTTTGGTTTTGGGGCTTTCCCATTTTGATGCCTATTGCCATGGTCTTGCAGATTGAGAATGAATATGGGAATGTGGCTTCACACTACGGTGCTGCAGGCAAGTCGTATGTCAAATGGGCAGCATCCATGGCGACTTCCTTGGGCACGGGTGTCCCGTGGATTATGTGCCAACAATCAGATGCCCCTGACCCTGTTGTAAGTGAAAATGCACCTAACTAGATTGTTTAATGAAATCACCTTTGCTAACATCATGTTCTTTTGGACATCTTTGGTCTACAGATAAATACGTGCAATGGGTTTTATTGTGATCAGTTCACGCCAAACTCCGCTGCCAAACCCAAGATGTGGACTGAGAATTGGAGCGGCTGGTAAGATCTTTTAAGATACTAACTCTTGATATTTTGATTTTTTAAGAACATAGCTTCCTCATCTCGATGGCTTTGTAATCCAATTTGAATCATTAGGTTCCTTTTATTTGGTGGTCAAGTCCCTTATCGGCCCGTCGAAGACCTTGCGTTTTCTGTTGCTCGCTTTTATCAAAGAGGGGGCACTTTTCAGAACTACTACATGGTGAGATGAACTGATGCACATGATGGGAATGACTTATAGTTCACCCAATCATGTTATACCTTGCTTCTACATTTCATTTCATTGGTTGTTTCTCTTTTCATATCCTCATAGGAGCTTTAAGTCTTACTTGATTGATAAATAAACAGTATCATGGAGGAACCAACTTCGGTCGAACTAGTGGTGGGCCATTTATTTCCACAAGCTACGACTATGATGCTCCAATTGATGAATATGGTAAGTTTCCATGTTATTAGCACTACTTCCTACAAAGTATGGTACAGATTAAAACATCTTTTGGAAATAAGGGATGTTGTCATTTGTTTGTTTTGGGCATAGATTATAAGTTGATGACTCATTCTCCAACTGATCTCGTCGTAAGATTATGTGGCATTTAAGTTAATATGTAGTGTCGAGGTTGAGGAGTATCTTTTGCTTTTATTATATGACAGGAATGGTGAGACAGCCTAAATGGGGACACCTGAGAGATCTACATAAATCAATAAAGCTTTGTGAAGAAGCATTAGTTGCCACAGATCCAACTTATTCTTCGTTAGGACCTAATTTGGAGGTGATTCATTTTAATGACTTCTAATGTGATCGGTGGTCAGAAGTAGGAACATAAGCGTGTGAGAATCGCAAACAAAAATATGACATCATATTATATATGTTTCAGGCCCACGTATACCGATCAAAATTGGGGGCATGTGCCGCTTTTCTTGCTAATATGGGCACACAGTCTGATGCAACTGTGACTTTCAACAACAAATCGTATCAATTACCAGCATGGTCTGTTAGCATTCTACCTGACTGCAAGAATGTGGTTTTCAACACCGCGCAGGTCTTCACAAAAATGCCTTGCTGCATAAAGATCAATAGTTTTAATATCTATGCTTCCATTTGAAGCTTAAATTTTGGTTTTTAAAACTTTGTTGAGACAGATAAATTCACAAGTTAATAGCTTGGGGCTGGAATACTTGAAGTCAGATAGCTTTGGAACCAGGCTTCAGAATTCAAGTGTAACTTTTGGTTCATCTGAAGCATTCCAGTCAGACTGGACCTCAATTCATGAGCCAGTAGGAATCACAAAGAAAAGTGCGTTCACAAAAGGCGGATTGTTGGAGCAAATCAATACAACGGCAGATGCGAGCGACTACTTGTGGTATTCTACAAGGTACAGTTTATTTATTTATTTGTGTTCCAAACTCAACCATGATCCCCACTTCAGACATTATAAACATGACAATCAACTTATTGGGCATTATGCAGCTTTGATATCAGTGGTGATGAGAAATATCTCCTTAATGGAACTCAAACGGTGCTTCATGTCGAATCACTTGGCCATGTTCTCCATGCTTATGTCAATGGAAAACTTGCAGGTATTACCATGTAGTAGTTCATTATGTTATAATTCCTTAATATTATTGCAGAAATAAAAAAGATATGCTTAATTGCACATTTACTAATCAATCTATATTCTCAGGCAGTGCAATTGGCAGCAATAGCAACAGAAATGTCAAGTTGGAGAAGCCAATTATGCTCACAACAGGAAAAAATACAATTGATTTCTTAAGTGTGACAGTTGGTCTGCAGGTGCGTTTCATATCATTGTAAATACTAAATAATGGTCTGTCTCCCACATTTCACATGAAATTGCTCCTAATATCATCCTTGAATAATCATCGCATTACTGAGCAACCAACTTTTAAGACGCTTTTACAATGGTATGTTGGAACCTATCTAGTTTTTTACCTAGCAGCTCAACTAACAACTATCTTTTTCTCAGAATTATGGAGAATTCTTTGATTTAGAGGGTGCTGGTGTTACTGGTCCTGTCATGCTGAAGGGAAACGATGTACTAGACCTTTCTTCAAGTAAATGGTCTTATCAGGTTCGTTATGTCATCCCTGATGTGTTTCATGTGCGATGGACTTTAAATTTTAGTAACGCACCCAAAGTTTATGCTACATCTTTTTTGTATGCCAACTTGTTTAGTGCACCTGCGATGTTTTATAAAACGTCAAATTGCTATAAGATAATAATGACTATATTATTAGTTGTCTACAATTTGATGTAGCTGTCATATTAGTTATGTATGTACTTATGTGTTTATTCTTTTGCTCCATTTTTCCTGTAATCCTTTTTATTTCTAGTTTTTCAACATTATACAAAAGCAAGACTGACTTCACAGATCGTACTGTTCTTATCGTTAACTATCCTAATATATGCAAGAAATGATGGGAATGGTACGGTATTATCCAAAAACAATAACTTCACGATACTTAATAAGGCAGTTGTTTAAATCCTCTTCAACATAGGCTAGTGCTTGGATTTTAAACAGACGGTTGATCAACCAATGTTCACATTTTACATCTTACTTCGAGCATATCAATTAGCTGAGGAAGGACGAGTTTTTTGGAAATTATTGAATGATATTCTTGTGAGTGCAGATCGGATTGCAAGGTGAAGATGCAGGTCTATATGGAAACTCTCCTGATGTTACCTCACCATGGAAACCACTCGATGATTCCGATAAGAATCAACCTCTAGTATGGTACAAGGTATTGTCACTTAGCCTTCCATAGTGTTAGAATTTTATGTATCTTTGAGTTTCTAACAATAACATTTGAAGATAATTATATTCAATAAAAACGTCTTTAACTATTTACAACATCTGAACTAACGAAAAATCTGTATTATTTCCACAGACAACCTTTGACGCACCTGATGGTAGTGAACCAATTGCGATAGACTTCACTGGAATGGGAAAAGGAGAGGCATGGGTGAATGGCGAGAGCATTGGACGGTACTGGCCAACTTACTTAGCACCACAGTCAGGGTGTTCGAATTGCAATTACCGCGGAACATATAATTCTGGAAAATGTCGTAAGAATTGTGGAAAACCATCCCAACAACTGTAAGATGCCTATTCCTCTCTGTTCTACTTTGCCAAACTCATATCGTTTTTAATAAATCTTCAATTCCCTCCTTGCTGTAGGTACCATGTTCCACGTTCATTCGTCAAGTCGAGCGGCAACACCATTGTTCTATTCGAGGAGATGGGTGGTGATCCAATGCAAATATCGTTTGTCAAACGACAAACAAGGAGCATGTGCTCTCATGTCTCAGAGTTGCATCCACCTCCTGTGGAGACATGGAACTCTGTAGAGCAAACCGAAAGACGATCATCCCCACTGCTAAATTTGGAGTGCCCACATCCTAAGCACACGATCTCCTCAATCAAGTTCGCAAGTTTTGGCAATCCGCACGGTAGCTGTGGAAGGTACATGCATGGGCAATGTACCAGCCACAGGGCACTTTCAATCGTGCGTAAGGTAATCAAGTATTGTTTTTAAAATCGTAGCATCGCATCACTTAAGAAAACAAAATGCTCAAAGTCCATTACTTCTCACTTAAGTACTTCGAAACTGTTTTTGGTTTGTGCTTAACTTAACGTTACTCATAATATCAGTTATGGTGGTTACTATCAGTAATAACACATTGTCACTTGCCATTTGATTCATTGTTAAATTAGGCTTGTGTTGGTTCAAGAAGTTGCGCTGTAGAAGTCTCAAGCAGGGTGTTTGGCGAACCGTGTGCGGGAACGAAGAAGAGCCTCGCCGTCGAAGCTGTGTGTGCCGGAGGCTTGTCTACAAGCATAGGCCACTGACACTATCAAGGGTGGCTTGGTGTAAAGGATTTCAGTAGAATGTGTTTGTGCAATAAAGCTCAAAGTAAAGGAATGCGATCCATGTAACATTGGAATAACATCATTATTTAACTCGAGGGAATAAAGATCAAATGTTTGCCTTTTGAGAAAAAAATGAAATTAATTTTGGAGAATGTGTATAGTTGCAAGTCTGCATAAACGACTGTGTTTTCGAAGTTGGACTCTTCTAACAAATTTTCACAAAAAAAATGAAAAGTACTTGGTTATTCGTATTCGCAGCCTACTTATTGATGACGGGAATCGTGGAGGAATTTAGATACAACAACAAAGTCTTTTATCTTAAACTAGTTGGGGTATGCTAGAAATGAAACTCTAAAGAGTCATGGTTCAGGCATGTGAATCGTTTTTTTCCACATGTTTCTATCCAATGCAAATTCCCGAGGAACATTCCAATCTTTTAAATCTTTTTGACCGTTTCCTCCCAATTCAATCGTGGTCTACCTCTTCCTCTTTTTATGTCTTCGATCTGATTCAATACTCATCTTCTTATAGGTGCCTCAATAAGTCTTCTTTGTATACGTCCAAATCATCTCAGTCTGTGTTGGATAATTTTCTCCTCCATTGTAGCAACTCCAACTCTCTCACGAATGTTTTCATTTTTAATCCAATCCATTCGCGTATGACCACACATCCACCCCAATATCCTCATTTTAGATACACTCATCTTTTGTATATGTCGTCTTTTAGTGGTCCAACATTCCGCACCATATAGCATTGCAGATTTTATTGCGGTTCTATAAAATTTTCCTTTTAACTTAAGTTGAATTTTATTGTCACATAAGACATGTGAGGTTTGTCGTCATTTCATTCATCCTGCTCTAATTTTATGGTTAACATCTTCATCAATCTCCCCATCTTTTTGAAGTATTGATCCAAGATATCTAAATATATCTTTTCTACATACCACTTGTCCATCTAATATAATCTCATCTTCCTCGGTATTAACGGTACTGAAACAACACTTCATACATTCAGTTTTAGATCTACATAGTTTAAAACCTTTGTTTCTAAAGTATTTCTCCACAACTCGAGTTTTCTCTCCACACCTACCATACTCTCATCAATTAATACTACATCATCCGCAAAAAGCATACACTATGGAACCTCACATTGTATGTCTTTTGTCACCTCGTCCATTACTAAAGCAAAGAGATATGGACTTAAAGTTGAACCCTGATGAAATCCAATCTTAATTGGAAAAGCTTTAGTCACACCATCGCAAATTCTAATGCTAGTTTCAACTCCTTCGTACATATCTTTAATTAAATTCACATATTTTGTTGATATCTTCTTCTTCTCTAGGGCCCACCATATAACATTTCTTGGAACTCTATCATATGCCTTTTCTAAATCAATAAAAGTCATGTGTAAATCTTTCTTTTGTCTCTATACCTCTTCATAAGTTGTCTAATAAGAAATATGACCTCTATCGTTGACCTTCCAAGCATGAACCAAATTGATTATCTCTGACACATGTCTCTTTCTTTAGACGATGCTCAATTACTTTTTCCCACAATTTCATAGTATGACACATGAGCTTGATACCTCTATAGTTAGTGCAACTTTGAATATCTCATTTATTCTTGTAAATTGACACTAAAGTACTCATTCTCCACTCATTTGGTATTTTATTTTTCTCAAAGATACTACTAAACAATTTAGTTAACCACGTTACTGCTTTATCCCAAGACATTTTCACACCTCAATCGGGATCTCGTCTGGTTCTAAAGTCTTACCAACTTTCATCTTTTTTAAGGATTTCTTAACCTCAACTTCTCTTATCCTCTGTACAAATCGTCTATTAGATTCCTCAATTGTATCATCCACTTCTAAAGTGTCGCTATCATTTTCTCCATTGAACAACTTATCAAAATACTCTCTCTACCTTCCCTTGATATCCTCCACTTTAACTAAAAGGTTATTATTATTGTCTTTAATGCATTTAACTTGATTAAGGTCTCTAGTTTTCTTCTCTCTTATTTTAGCCAACTTATATATTCTAACATCTTCCTCCTTTGATCCTAACTTTTGGTATAAATTCTCATAAACAACCCATCTAGTCTCTCTTACTGCTTTCTTAGTTTTTTTATTAGCCAATCTATACTCTTCTAAGTTAGTTTCATTTTTATCTTTAAACCACATCTTATAACATTCTTTCTTAGTTTTAATTGTTTGTTGTACATCATCATTCCACCACCATGTGTCTCTCGAATCTGGTCTACATCCTCTACTCTCCCCCACAAAATTATTTAGCCACTCGTCGAATGTAAGATGACACACTCTCCCACATACTATTAGTGTCTCCTACAACATCTCAAGGTCCCTCTGCCATAAGTCTATCCCTAAATCTAATATATTTTTCTCGTTTAAGATTCCACAACTTAATCTTCACATCTTTATTACACTTATTTCGTACCACACCAATACGAAAGTGAAAGTTCACTACTACCAACTTATGTTGAGTCGCCACACACTCTTCAGGTATTACCTTACAATCTATCTAAGATCCTCAATCATCTTTTCGAGTAAGCACAAAATCAAATTGACTCTGATGTTGACCACTACAAAATGTGACTAAATGAGATTCTCTTTTCTTAAAGAAAATATTTGCTACCATGAGGTCATATGCTACAGCGAAATTCAGAATATCTTCTCATTCTTGGTTCGTAACACCAAACCCAAACCTTTCATGGATACGTTCAAACCCTTCGCTATCTTTACCAACATGACCGTTAAAATCTCCTCAAATACAAAGTTTCTCACTATTAGGAATCTCTCACACCATAATGTCAATGTCCTCCCAAAATTGTTTCTTCACTGTTTTGCTCAAACCTACTTGTGGGGTATAGGCGCTAATGACATTCAAAATTAGTTTTCCGATAACTAACTTAATCAAAATTATTCGATCACCTTGCCTTTTAACCTCTACCACCTCATTTCTTAGGCTCTTATCTACTAAGATTCCTACTCAATGTTTGTTTTTATCTTTTCCACTATACCATAACTTAAACCCAGTATTTTCAACTTTTTTAGCTTTTTCACCAACCCATTTGGTCTCCTGAACACAAAGAATATTGAATTTTCTTCTGTTGATCACATCCACTAACTCTCTCAACTTCCCTGTTAAAGATCCAACATTCTAACTACCTATGTGTATCCTACTATCCCCAACTAGCTTCCTTACCCCCGCACCCGTTGACTAAAGTACGAGGACCCTAACTCCATGTGCACTACATCCGGGCGCTGATGCAGTGTGCCACTAAGGTGGTGGCGTCTCTCGACTAGCTTCCTTATCGCTCGCACCCGTCGAGAATGATGCGTAGACCCTTGCTCACTTTGAATCACTACATCCGGGGTCCGATCTAGCGTGTCGCTAAGAGGATGACGCCCCAAACACGATTCTCTTTTAAGTTTCATTTCCATGAGAGTAGTTAGAGTTTTACGTTGGCTCGCAACACCTATCGCAACCCTCCTCCTTTATCTTGGCTTGGGACAGGCTATGTACACGTACATAGACGGAGTTCGTGGAGGAATTTAGATATCAACGGGAAACACATGAATTATGATCCTTGAGAGGAAACAAAACTTGGTTGAATATAATAATTTCTCCCTAACATTCTTAATGTAAATGTATATATGTTCTTAAACCGTAATATTACTTTCTAGTATTCTATTTTCCAAAGATAAAAAGTTTGAAATACAAAATTTTCAAATTAAGATACTATGTATGACAAAATTGACAAAAATTATCCAGCACAAAGATGAAAGATCACTTGAGTATCGTAATAAACTAGGTTAAATATTTTCCAACAAAAGCATAGTACAAACAATAATTAATTAAGAAGTTATCTATCGAAAATACTACAATTTGAGAGTATCATAGTAAACACAACCTATAATTTTTGGATTACCATGACAAGTCAAGTTTAACCACAAGAGTTTACAAGAACCTTAGAGAAAATCGTCAAAATCCAAACCAAAACAACGATTATCAGTTTCCATCTTCTGACTTGGAGATCAAAATTCCAGTTTGGATTTCTAAGGGTTTGCTTCGACAGCACAAAATACTATGATTTTTTAGAGAAAAAACTGTGTTATTCTGAAAAAGATACGAAGTGTTTGGATTACCTGGAATAACACATTATAAATCTACATTTTTTCCTCTTGAAATTAGGGTTTCTTCAGAAATATGTTATGTCTCTTCTATCTTGTTTGTTTCTTACGAAACATTTAATTTTATGAAAAATACTTTCTTTAACCAAACACATTAATAAGTATGATAATGTTTTTTCAAACTACGTTATTTGAATTAGATGTCATTTTAAAAAATAAAAAAATTGAAATTCTTTAACTATCCAAAGGATGCCTATTGCCTAAATATAAATACAAACACAGATTAATACTTTGAAATGCGAATACAAATACGGATGCGAATCGGACGTGTAGTCTGATAGAACTCCCCGTTCCCCTAAACCACCGGACGAACGCCTCCGGCGATTCCGAAATGGCGCCGCCTCAGAGCCAGAGCACGTCGATGCAGCGCCTCCACTACGTCGAGAAGGTACAAACCACAAACCCTAACTCTCTCCTCCCCAACAACCCCTAACATCTCCGATCCAACCCAGAGAATAGTGCGGGTCCTGGAGATCGCCGGCGGCGTGATGGAGGAGCTCGGAAACCCCACCGGACCCAGGATGGACGCCCTCACCGCCCACTGCCGCGAGTTCATGCAATCCATCAAGGTCCCCCCTTTCAGCTGTTTCCTTTCGAATTCGATTGTGTGGTTTACGTAAGATTTCAAGTGGTTAGGCACCAAACAAGATTAACAAGAATAAAAACTCCAACAAACAAAATATAATTCACAAGGAATTCTGTAATTTGGCCATTGAATGCCCATAGCCTTATCATTCGTTCTTTGTTTATAGCAAAACAACAGCAATAAGTGGAAAAATGTGTGGTCTTTACGAACATTATCATAAATTCATATTCAAGGCCATAATTAGATGCTGATTGAAAGAAAATAAATGACAATTTTGAGTTTGGATTTTTCTCTCTCCTTAATTCACTTTATTCTTTGGACCCCACCATAGGGTTTGGAGTTCGTTTTGGTATTGGAGCTGCGAGGAATTACACTTGTTAAGAGGGAAAAACAACCCAAAAGTTCGAGCTTTTGCATGTAAATTCTTGATCCGATGTGTGTGGAAAGTTATATTCGTAAGCAAACCCTAGGACACTTGTACCAAGATGTCATCTTAGTTTTTTGATTTTCATCTACTCTACTACCCACCCCATTTTAAATCTCAAACATTCTAAATATGGGAATGGAATTAATGGGATTTGATCTATGATCTTGACTATCTCAAAACAATGAATCCCCCAACTAAACTAGCTTCAATTGGTGGATGGGTGGACCATCGGGTCAGCTCATAGTACACCTTTGAAGTGGTTGGGAATAACTTTTGTTGGGGATTTGGATATTGGTTGGTCTGCAACTTCTAAAGAAGCTATATGAAAGGAGTGGATTCGATTTTGTTATTTACTAGCTTGGATTTTTTTTTGTCTTTGAGTGATGTGAGATTATATCCCAAGAATGTGCTGCACTTGTGCCCTATGATAGATAAGGGTCTCTTTGCGTTTAAGGGATTAGCTCCAGAAAAGTGGGAAAGACGAGGGGATAGTGAAGACAGGATTCATTTGGATGAAAGCTTCCTACTATTCTCCGTAAAAGTACAATATTTATAGGGAAAGTATACCTAATCCTATATGGCATGATGGTTTGTGTGTTAGAAATTGTGGAAATGGAGAAGCCATGTCCGTAGAGTTGGATTTGTGATTGCTGGCTCGATTGTGTTGTGGGTTCTCTCATGATGTTTGATTTTCGACGTGGGTTATGGCCATGGATGTATCATCTTATTGCCTCTTCTTTTTTTATTGGTATCATCTTATCACTCCTCACCTCTCCAAGCCTCCAATTGAATCTTATATGTATTCAATGATAGTAAGATGCAAGAATCTTAAATTAGTTTGACTGACATGACTGTAACTAGTTGGTGGGATGGACTACATGATTCTAATAGTCTTTTTTTGGCTTGAGCACTTATTAATGAAAGTTTGAATTTCTTATAGAGAATGACAAGGTCTTGCACTTCTCAAATTCTGCAACCCATCCATTTCAATGTGCATTTTTGTGAGTTGAACATTCTTACATGCTGTGTGTTTTCTTGCAAATTGCTGCTGCAACTGCAGCAACATCATCATCAAGTTTAATTCCTTTGATAGTCTTTATGTTTGTACTCAATTTTCTTCTCATTTAGCCTGTCAACATCTTTGTATTTGGCATTGCTTTATTGTGTTTGCACTTGAAACTTAATGATCCTTATGCATTGAACAATTAGCCTGGAATACACACTCTGAGGTGTGAAAAGTTGGTAGTTAGGTATTTGTCTTCAATGTTGTCATTTGGTCATTAAACTGGAGAGCAAAGAGATCTCATATACTATAGTGAAACTGCACTTACAGTTTCCAGAAAAAGATGGATGGGGATGGGGCTTGGATCTGTTAGAACTCTGCAAATCAAGCATTTATGCTCAAGTAGTGACTACTGAAACTACAATGCAATTTTTGAGATAAAAAGGGAACGCTCTGAGGTTTGCAGAACTCAGGAGTTTAGCTTGCCAGGGGCTTAAGACCGAGAAACTAGTACTAGTGTCTTAATGGATGGTAAATTTGACTGCTGTTGGAATTTGCAACGAAGATGCTATTGCACTGAATATAGTACTCTTCCATAGGATGTCTGGTTAAGTGGTAAAATATTTATTATAAATTATTAATAAACCATGTACTCAAGATTGAGCTACTAATAAAAAACAAAATGAGACATTATCAAGAAATTAGATAAGACACATCCATTATTTGAATGATATGCTAATGAAGTCTTTCGCTACATGCGAAGCAGATAGATTGGATGTGTATGTGGTTTTAGTCTTATAGAAGTAAACGATTTGCATAAATTTTCTAAATTTGTGAAATAATGAAATGTGGACTTCGAATTTTTCTCAGAGAGCTCGCTACAGGATGAAGCGTATGGTGTCTCCTGTATTTCTTAGAAGAAAATTATTAAATAATCATGGAAATTCTCAAAATTTGTTTGACCAACACAAAGTGACATCTTCCTAGACTTCCCAGTGTTGTGTGCAAACACTCTTACCTATTTTACTTAGGCATTTAGGGAGATTAGACGTGGTCCTTTATGCCATTATACGTTGGTTATGCATCTGTAGAATGCGTTGATTGTCCTTCATGTTATTTAAGTCTATCTGAAGTCCACATGGAAGATATATGCAGTCCTATTGTCGAATAGAATTGTGCGATCTCAATTGTGTACTGGGAAAAGGAAAATTTACTCCGGTATGAGGGTGACCCAAAGTTCTGAACACATTGGCAGTCTAACTGGTCATGGCACCGTATCTATGGATGACTGGTTCACCTGGCTGGAGAACAAATTTGAACCCAAAAGGCCAAAACAATGTTTTTTTTAATACTCATAGCTTCACCAGCCTCCCAGACTGTTGCCAGCCAGTCTAGTCCAGCTTCTAAAACACTGGTTGAACCTCTAGAAGTCAAATGGAAACTTATTTTATATGATGTTAGGTTGAAAACATGAACCATCAAACAAATTCCCACGAGGAAAATGGGGAAAAACCCTCCAATTCTCGGTAACCAAATCAACATAATTGGAGGGAGAAAACCCTCTTTTATACTTGAATTTGATGCTAATTGGACCGAGAGGAGACAACCCGATTACACTGCGTTGACCCAACACAACAATAATCGGGCGGAGAAGAGAGACTCAACACAAACTCTTTTAAAGATTCCTTGAAAACTATATCACTCTTTTCCAACTGAATCTATTATGGGTTACCGCGGGCATAAATAATATGTACCTTGCCGCTGATTATTGTCTTGTCTTTTATGATTTGAGCATGATACAAAATGTTTCCTTATGAGTTGCTAATTTGGAAAAAAAGTCATTTCCAGTAAGATGTAGGTGCATATGGCCATTAATATATATTCATATACAGGATATCCAGGTTACCCTTCGTGAAGAAATCAAAAGTGCCTGTGAGTACCGTCCGTTTGAGAAGTCTGACTACAATGCCAGAATATCTATTGAAATTTGCTGTGAGAAACTAGAGTATATTAATGGTCTCTTGGATGCAATGAAGAAAGTCATGGATCAATACAATGAAACACCATGAGGTAAATGGTTGGTTACACGCAAAGCAAGTTTATCATTCCCTGTTTTCTTTGTTCAAGTTTTTCCCGAAAGAAGCTTGCCTTCACCTTGAACAGTCGAAGAATTACAGGCAACTAGTCACAATTTCCATTTTCTTCGTCTGAAAATTGACCCAAGGAAGTTGTCATCGGGATGGTATGGTTCTGCTATGTTATGACATTGTAATTTAACAACAATAACAAAGCCTTCAAAGATGGCAAATTTATTTTTAGGATAAATTTAGAATAGCCATTGTTTATGTAGGCCTTGTTATACTAATTGTCACTTCATTGCTGTCGTCTTATATGAGAGATATATGTTAGATTCAAAATTATAATAGAACTCTGCTTTTATCTGTTTGTACTTTGTAGTTCGATACTTCGATCTATACAGAATAGAACGGCAGCTATGCAAATTCTATGTGACTACATTAATTTTTTTGCCAAACTTTGTATTATTGATCGTACACTCTCTTGGGGTGGATTTTTTACGAAGTACAGTAATTAGTTTAGATCATGCATGGTCTGCCAAATTCAGATCCAGTGAAATTAGATTTTGCAGAATAAAACACCGTAACAATCTTGTAATTTAAATACATTGCTTGATAGAAAACAAGCTAATACAAGTTTAAGATGAATGTGAGATACTTAAGTCTAAAAACATAAATGAGAAAGTGTGAAGAGAGAGAGAGAGATAGATGGGATAGATTCAATTTGGTGTTGAAACGATTGCTCTAGAAAGGAATGAAATAGATTCATTATCATTTACAATTTTATGAAGGGATTTCAATGCACCTGAATTTATATATGATGTAAAAAGCCGCATATGAAGCTGTCTGAATATTGCCGATGGTAATTCTCTTTAATGAGTCGTCAGCGCCATCAATGCTCTGCCACTTTGTTGTGAATAATCAGTTTATCACCTATATGTATTTTTATATCTAGGTTTTTTGGTGTGATATATATGAATTTATTATGATTTTATAGATTCTGATTCATTAAATACAAAATATACATATTCAAACCGAGTTAACCTCTTCTAACCCTTCCTTAGGTTTAGGTTAGGTGGGTAGTGGTTGTTTTCTTGCCCCCACCTTGCTCAACCTACCTAACTGGTCCTTAAGTGAGGCGAGTAGCGGTTGTTTTTTTATCTCGCCTTATTCTATTTACTCACTTAAATTAGACGGGATGGGCAGTGGTCGGACAAAATCCCGCCTCGCCTCGCATGCACCCTAGGCTCGTGTTGTAGTCGCACTTGTTTTCAGCGCGTCCAAGATAATAGGTGATAAACTGATTATCACTTTCCCTTGACAAGGGTGTCTGTGTGCTAATTTATGTTTCTTCTTGTGTTTTGGACTTGGGATTGCATAATTTTCATGTGACCCCATGCATTGCTATTGGACTTTTTATGCTTCACGAGCTATTTCATGGGTTCAGGCCTTGTGACGCATTACTGTAAATCGTGTTTTTGACTCATCAATAATTCTATGGTTTACATAACACTAACGCAGTCACGCATCCACAATCTGAAAATGTAATTTGATTTTTCATGTTGAAAAGTACATGCCCTCCGACTGCAACCTATTGCAAATTTTGTTCGAAAATGTAGTGAAATGGACTTCTAAGGAATTATGGTGATTGTTTTGAAGAACAGTTGGAAATATTGTATACTTAGAATGAATTCTTATATTTCCACTCTAAAGCAAGTGAAATTATAGAGCTGGAGTTTTTAATCTTTTTCCTATGCAAACATGTCACACCCCCAGGCAATAAAAGGGATATCACCAACTGCACTTTATTAATTGATTACTCTAGAACACAAAAATCAGTCCTCGCTATGACCAATTTCGCATTCAAATAAAACCCACCGTCTCCTCCAATCATTAGAGAGTTCGAAGTCCAATTCTAGGTCCTTACTTGGAAACCATGATATGGTGTTGTAGACTTGTAGTTTCCGTAAAGAATATCACTTAAATTTAGTTTATGCTTTCCTCCAAAGTTGGAGCAAGAAAATTGCCCAAAACACAAGAAGACCAAAATCAAACCGACAACGTTCTCTTTTAGGATAAGGAGAAAGGCTAGAAACCAGAGACATCTTGTAGTTGGTTTTCTCTTTTCTATGGATTATAATTTATAGGGTTAATTACAGTTTGACCTTCTGAACTATGCCTTGTTATCGCTTTGCTCTCCTGAAGTTTCAAAGTTAACAGTTACCTCCCCTGAACTTTAATTTTGTTACACTTTGCCCCCTGAACTTCAAAATCTCATTATTTAACACACATTCGATGTTTTTTTCCTAATTTTTTTGTTGTATCCCTAATACACTCCTAAACCTATATTTACGTGAAAATTTGGATCCAAACGGAGGTCGAATATGGTTGGAATTTGGGTCGGATTGAGTGTCAAACCGACCCAAATTTCAACCATATCCGACATCCGTTTGGATCCAAACTTTCACGTAAATATAGGTTTAGGAGTGTATTAGGGATAAAACAAAAAAAATTAGGAAAACGTCGAATGTGTGTTAAATAATGAGTTTTTGAAATTCAAGGACAAAGTGTTACAAAATTAAAATTCAGAAAAAATAACTGTTAACTTTGAAACTTTAGGAGGACAAAGTCATACCAAGACATAGTTCAGAAGTTAACCCTAATTTATAACACAAACGCTTAACACTGACATCTTTCGTTCAGTGATAAACATTAAACAATGTGCCGCTTTCGGCGGCTCTATCCAATGTATTTATCCAATGTAATAATGTATGTAATAATGACAACAATGTTACTTTTTCGCATTGCTTATCTTTAACTCCCCGAAATGACAAGTGTTATCCTGATTAGATATTAATTAAATAATGTGGGTGATTAAGACGGGTTTGTACAGACCACTTCCAATTAGGATTGTATCAAATTTAATTAGAAAATAGAAAGATATGTACAAATTATAGGTTCGTCACCATCCATAGAAAGACGATTAGGTATGAATATATCAAATATTAGCAACTTAAGTAGTAAAAGACTTTATTGCAAATTTAACATGTGCAAATAAAAAATCAAAGAACTTAGTGATATGCGAGAAGAGATGTGACTTTAATGAAAATTACAAAATACTACTACAACTTCACATTCATTTTGACACAAGGAGGCAAATCTAGGAGAATTTGGTGGGTGTGGCACGTGGACCGGTTCCACATTTCGTAGGGTTTGGGGTGAGTGTCCTATTTGGAGGGGATCTTTATATTGATATATGAAGATAAAATATACTACCAACGATGATAATAATACTCGTGATAGTGATTCAGGGGAAGATGTGGTTTTGATACGTTATTCACACTAATCGGAATTTCGTCGAGATCTAATCAAAGGATCCATGCGTGCTCAAAGATGTGAACATGTATTTTAAAAATATTTTGATTTCTTTTTTATGCATTAGGCCCAATTTGGGTGGGGGTACTGGTCTCATATGGGCTTCACAGAGATCCACTAATATTTCGACACGTGATGTCTATTACGACACAGTAATTATATTACTAATTTGCAGTTTATTTTACGGTTTAGCACTTGTGTTACGGTCCTATCGGATGATAATTGTTGGATGAATACACGTTTTTTTGTTCATTCTAAAACTTGATATCATATTACGGTACCATAATAACATTACTTATGAGCAATTCATTTTAGGATTCAACTTATTATGTTCTATTACGCCTCACAGGAAGCTTAAATTTGCATAAGTATGTGTTGGATTTACTTTATAATACACGTGCATAATATATTTTAAAACTTCTTAACATTGTATGAAGTGATTAATCTAAACATTACCAACTAGGCTAGTTCAAGCATGACTGAGTTGTCTCACATGAAGTATGGACATATTGCTTGCACTAGTGCAGAATAGTCTTTACTCGTCGTCCAATAGACGTCGACTGTTATAACAGTCGACTTCTATTTAGACGAAGATAACATAGACACTTGTATTTTTTTGATAGGTCTTCCCAAAAAGTAGTGATCCTTTCTCGCAATAGGAGCTCGATGAAACTCGCGACCGATGGACTCGCTATTTTATCAGAAACATGTTGACGAACTAAGAGGTTATCCTGCCACTATCATTTTTGTAATTTAGTTAACAAGTGCACTTGTATTACAAACCTACACTTTATGCCTTAATATAATCACATTAATTTTAGAATGAATTAATTGCAAGTGTGTTGAATGTCAATTGTGTATGCTTGTATGTTTGTGCATGTATGATTGTATGTTTGTGTTTGTGCATGTATGCTTGTGTGTTTGTGCTTGTATGTACATGTGGATGAAATTGTGAATA
Source organism: Triglochin maritima (assembly GCA_963682175.1). NCBI lineage: Eukaryota > Viridiplantae > Streptophyta > Magnoliopsida > Alismatales > Juncaginaceae > Triglochin > Triglochin maritima. Next base: position 16,560,460 of record OY821775.1, read on the forward strand.
TTTCTGAACAAATTTATAGGTAAACGAATTTGGTGCAGTTGTATGTACACGAATACGATGACTAAAAACAATTTTGTCGGATGCTATTTTTTTTGTCCAGGTTTAGGAATAGACGTCGGCTGTTTGTACTAGCCGACGTTTATTCCTCTGAAGAAAGGAATAGACGTCGGCTTTAGTATGAATCCGACGTATATGCTTTAGGAATAGACGTCGTCTCTTATTGAATCAACGTATATGCTTTAGGAATAGACGTCGTCACTTATTGAACCGACGTCTATACCTAACGTATAGACGTCGGTCCATATAACGGCCAACGTCTATACGTTAAAGAATAGAAGTCGTCTTATATATACAGTCGACGTATATTCGTTAGGTATAGACGTCGGTCTATATGAAGGCCGACGTCTATGTATAGACGACGCACACATAGACGTCAGATCTGGGAGTGCTTATATCCGACGTATATAGTCCCGTACATCCGACATATATTCTATTTTCTGTAGTAGTGTTGATTTTCTAAGTACCATAATTTGATTCCAATTTTACGCTTGAGTTTCGACCGTGAGGGGTCCTCTGATCATAAAACTCATTAGAAGTAAAATTATTGAAACTTGATTACATATCTTGACTTTAATCTATACTCCATGAGTCTTGATCACTTATCAAGATTGAGATATACAATACACAAGTATTCGATATGACGTGTACGTGTGAATGTATGAGTGCAGGTGATGTGAATCATATGTGTACACATATTAAGTATTAGAGTTAATAGTCACCGTCAAAACAAAAATCAGATTAAAGCTAATAAACCAACACCTTTTGTTCCGGTGTGGAAGTGGGACACAAAATACTCTTGAATAAAATTACTGGAAATCATGAAATTTTAGTTCTACAAGTTTAAAGTTTTCCTACAAAAGGTCACTTAGAAGTCATCTCAGACTTGAGTCGTTTTACTCCGTCCATTAATTTTTTTTGGATCCAATCGGACTGAGGATCCAATGTCCTGAAACTCCTAGATCGAAAAAAGACTTGTTTGGACGAGACCGACCCAGATGAGAATGTGTTACACACAATTAAATCTGATGCATCACACCATAAACTAATTAAAAAAAATAGTGAAAGCAAAATCTGAAACGTACAAAAAGATCAAATGAGAATGAAGTCCAAGCATACATCACATGTACAATTTGTTTTACTAAATCAAGGAAAAAATCCCTCAGCTGGTTACGTAATCAAGGAACCTAAGTAATGCAAATCTTCTTTGATTGAAAGAGACGTTACCAGCGCCCTACCGGTGGCTCAGCTGGTTACGTACCACACGTAAAATGAGGTCGTCAATTCGAATCTCATTGGTACCTTAGTTCCTCTTAACCTGGCGAATAAGTCTCAAAATTAGGTCGAAGGTAATAGAGAAGATGAGACCCAATAGCCACAAGATTTGTAGCCTGGCCGGGGTTCATAGGGTGGTGGTCCAGTGAGTTCCCCGGTCATCAAAAAAGAAAAAGAAAGAAACATTACTAGGATAATGTTGTTATAGAGATTTGAACAATATATTAGCACCTATATTCCAACAAAAAAGAAGTAGAATAATTGCATTATTGTCTCATGGAGTTCGGTCTCAAAAATAAATCCCTCTAATTATATTCATTTAAGATAACAAGACCTAAGTCAACCATACTAGAGTTAATAATTGTGACAGAATTGGGGACCACTGAAGCTCAAATCAAATTGGAGAGTATTTGATAGAATCGAAGGATATTGCTGGTATATTAGTCATCTTTAGGTTATTGATGAAATTAGCTATTTTTACAAGGGTATGTTATATTTTTCTGTTTTGCATAAATGCCCAAAGTCAACGTCTTTATTCTAAAAATAGTCACATGCGCATTTGACTTTGTAACACCCCAAAGGCCCAAACACATTAGTCTCACATTACTTAACATAAAAAATATTACTGTGAGATATAACAACAATCACAATATTTACCAACTTAAGTTTTGTAGTAATTGGTGAGTGTTGTGGGTCGGTAGGTTTGTGGGTCACGAACCGAGATTCGAGTTCAAAGACGTAATGTTACAACTTTCTCGATCGACCGGATAATTTTCCAACTTCTAAGTTATTACACGAAAGAGAAAGAAATGTGCCACTGAAAGACTCCACCTTGTCTTGCAAAAATGTACCGTCAAGAACATATAAAAAGAAAAAGAAAGTAACATGTTGGGAAAATAATATCTAGTTAATAACTTTTTTTCTCCCACCCGTGGGCCACCTACTTGGACAATATCCACATGAGTTTCCATTCCTTTGCCAATGCTCTTTCTCATTTGGTGATGGAAAGAAATGGCTCAATAATTATCAAAGTCGATAAGATGGTGACAACCTTTCACCAATTATTTTTCTTCTCAATTCAAAAGAATTCGAAAGGTGTGGGCTATGTTATCATTGTTATGTTGGCATTTGAGATAAGGTTTGTACAACAATATCCCTTCTTTATCCTTCGGAAAAAATAAATTCTCTCCTCTTTTTTTAGTTATAGAATATCATATCACATCTGATTCTGGACTTTATACTAAGGTCATCACTGACCATGACTTGGACGACATGTTCATCAGCTCTCTCTCTCTCTTCAAAATCAGTTTTCTCTCTCTTCCACATCAATTTTCTCTTTCCTCAACCCACTTTCTTCTCTTTCCTTAACCACAACCTAACACAACCCACAATAACCTATCTCTTTCCTCCACATCATTTCGGGGTCCATCTTGGTAAAAATTTAAAAAAAATCTAAAAAACAAAAAAAACTCAAACAATAAATTCAAAAAATCAAAATAAAAACAAAACCAAAAAAATATATCAGATATTAATAAAATAATGGACGACCGAATCGTCGACCCGGTCATCCACGACCTTGATTTTACCGGGTTAAAATTGTGTGGTGCGGTCGTGGACGACCTCACTTTTAACCCCGTAAGGGCTGACAGAAAAAATGGGTTAGTGGCATTCTTGTGGCAGCTATGTGTATTTTTGTTTTGGTTACCAATTTAAATTAACTCAGTTAAGATAACTAGTTGCAGAGCATTCCTTACGGCACTTTTTTGTGGTCGTGAACGACCTGACGACCTCACGACCCGATTATTTGCAGGAAAACTCAGGTCATCCCAGGTCGTGGATGACCGGGTTGACGACCCGGTCGTCTATTATTTTATTAATTTCTGATTTTTTTTGGGAACTACTATTCGTCGTCGGAAAATTACTTAAATCGCCCTAAAAATTACCTTTTTGCCATTAACAAATCAATTAATACCCATTTCGTCCCGTGTCTTTAAATAAGGTGTTATACTCAGTTTTACTCACATTTCTAGTACCAACATCACGAAAATGTCTGGCGAAGCATCTGGATCCGGCGAGGTAACGAGGGCGGATTTTTTTTCCCGACTCCGGCGTCTGGGCCAGCCGCCTCCACCAATGTGTAGGCGTCTTAGCCAGACTCCCGTTTTTTTAATTTTTTTTAATTTTCTGTTAAATTAAATTTTTTCAGGTTCCGTTGCAAGATTTCGGTTGTGATGGAGTAGATTACAGTGAACTTTTTGACAGTAAAGAAATATTCACAACAATTGAGTAAGCTTGTAAATGGGCGAAACAAGTTGCAATAGGAGTCAGATTGTTTTTGGTTATATCATCATGCAAAACAAAAGCAGATAACCGGATGGATTGTTACCTGAGATGTGATCGCAGATGTGAAATGAGTTCTCGTGATATGAGTATTGCACTGCGAAAGAATACAAAAAGAAAAGGTTGCGGTTGTCGGTTTTTAGTAAAAGTGGTGGAGCGACGAGATCGTGGTGGATGAGTCATTGTTTCTAGTAGCACCTATGGGAAGCACAACCATGCACTTGCAGTTTATTCAGAGGGTCACCGACATGTCAACGAACTTAGTGCTGGGGCAGAGCAAATTGTTCGTGATATGACAGAGGCACAAACAAGACCACGTAACATTTTGTTGGCTGTAAAGGAGAAATTTCCGGACGATAATCCCAATCAAATACACATTTATAACTTCAGAGCGTACATGAGGAGGACGAAATCTGAAGACAGGAATCCCACGCAGCAGTTTCTCAGGGATGCAGTGCAGCATAAGTATTTGCATTGGATTGTGGCAGATGAAGAAACTAATGTCCTCACTCACGCGTTTTTGGCACATCCGACTTCAGTTCAGTTGTTGCGTACATACCCATTCGTAATCTGCATGGATTCGACGTATAAGACTAACAAGTACAAGATGCCTTTGTTTGAGATTGTTGGGGTTACTCCAACACACATGAATTTCCTCGTCGGATATGCGATTTTGCAGGATGAGACCAAGTCTAGTTACCGGTGGGTGTTGGAGAGGTTGCAAGATCTGTTATTGGATATTGTTAGCCCGACTGCAATAATAACAGACCGAGAGATGGGTCTAATGCGACCAGTGGCAGCGGTTTTTCCTGAGTCTGCTCATTTACTATGCACCTGGCATATCAACAAAGACATGTACAACTATGCATACCATGTTTTCGGCAAGGACAAGCAGTCTGCAGAGATTTTCAGGCGTGGAAAGTGGAGGAAAGTCATGCTTTTTGATTCACAGACGGATTATGATAGAGCAATCTGTAATCTGAAAGATTCTTTCAAGACTTGGCCTGTGCTCACGGAGTATGTGGAAGACACGTGGTTGGTGCATAAAGAAAAGTTTGTTTTGAATTGGACGAATAAAGTTCTTCATTTCGGCAACACTACGAACTGCAGGGTGGAAAGTGCACATTTGGCACTGAAAGAGTGGATCACTACATCGACTGCCGCTCTCGACACTATTTTCGACTGCGTGAACTCGGCTATTGAAATGCAACTGACGAATATTCGGAACTTTCTTGAAGATTCGAGACGTCGAATTGTGACAAACTACATAGGTCCTTTGTTTCAGCATACGAGTTTCGCATCACTGCTTGTCGTTATTGAATAAGGAGTTGAAGAGAATGCAGGACTTAAGTGATGAAGTTGAATATTGATGAGAATTAAATTTATACCGCAAGTGCACGGCGTCAATGAAGACGTGGCAAGTACGGGTCGAACACAAGGAGGGAGAGATATTGTTATTTGTGTGATTTTCGATTAAGGAAAGAAAAAGAGAGAAATAAGTTTGGTTTGAGATTTTTGGTTTTTAATTAATTTCTAAAGCAAGAACAACAAAAACAAATTAAAAATAAAGTAAAGATGGATGGGAGTCCAGTGGGTGGAGGTTTAGATATCGGGTTTAGATTAGAGAATTCTGAAACTTATAATAAATCATATTAGTTATAAAGCATTACATGATAAATGACTCAACATAAACTCAAGTAATCAAAATATACTAACACGAAATTAAAATAATAACTTTATTCTTCTTCTCATCACCCTAAATCCGTCACCCCCACCCTTTGGAGAGAGTTAGAAACTCATGGATGGAGAGGAGGAGAAGGGGTTCTAGAGAAACTAAGAAAGAAAAGTAAAAATAACACAAAATAAACCAACAAAATTTTATTGCTAAATAATGGGTCAAAACAAGAACTCCTCACAACATCGTTCTCGGGGCTATTTATAGCTGATACAAGGGACCTAAGTATAAAATTGGAACGTACACGCGTCACACCACGACTGGACAAAATTCGGAGGCGCGGATCAACAGGGGTGCAGCGGAATCGCCGCACAATACAAGTAACTTGCGGCTAAATCGCCGAACAATATGCTCTGATTGGATCCAGATTTTTGATGTGTGTTTATGGTATGATTTAATCCTCCTTTGCGCGTCTGGATGATTTCTTTCTTTTCTTTTGAGCTCCAAATTAATTCTTTGTATATTTGGTGATCCAAATTGATTTTTTTAGAACTTCTCCAAAATAATATTTTGGTCCTTGCAGTCGGGTCCTTGGCTTTTTGCAATTAAGTCCCTGGCTACTTTTGTGCTTAAGTCCTTGGCCTTTTTGTAATTAGGTATTTGAATGCTTTTATGCTTGGATGAACTTCCATTTGAATCCCGATAATCTTGTGCATGTACCATGTACGAGTGTTTTGCGTCAGGTGATGGAATTTATTTAGAGCAGATTCATCCATTCTGGAAAACACTTGTCATTGGAGAAGGAGTCCAGATGTCAGAGTTTATGGATCAGTCAGCACAAGACGTCGAACATTTTTGGAAGCTCGTTGATGATATTTTAGAGAGCGACCCTGCAGTAATTCGTAGTGCCTCTCGTATTTTATACGAACAGTTACACCCCGATCATTCGAACTATGGAGAACCCGCAGAAAATACTAAGGTACGAGGTCAACCTAGGGGAAAGTCGACACGTCGGGACCCGAGTGCCTTCAAGTATGCTGAGCGAGGTTGTGGTCGGTCTGGCAGTAGTGGGAGCAGGGGTCATGGTCGGTCTTCCAATTCGTCTCGATCGTCTGTGAACACGGGCACATGATCTTCTGGTATGACGATATCTTTGTTGTTATTTAATATATATCAGTAATCTAGATGAGGTTGAATATATTATCTCCTAATTTTGTTGTTTTAATGAATTGTTATTTATCTATCTTACAGTGTCCGGACGGATTGACGTGGACAACTTCCCATATGTTGATAGACTGTCAGGAATCATTTTACCATTTCTGGAAACGTGGAATGACGTACGTGCTGATGGCAACTGTGGATTTCGATGTGTTGCCGATGTCTTCCATGGTGGTCAAGACAACTGGTCGTACGCCCGTCGTGCGATTTCTAATGAGATAGGTGCACATCCTATTTACGAGAGTGTCTATTTCGGCAATGTGGTAGAGGCTCGTCAACGAATTGATTGGGATGGGGCAACTTGTGGCGAGAATCATTATATGGAGGTTTGAGCCGACTTGTTTCCTATTGCTAATTTTTACAAGTGTGCGGTCATGTATTTCGCAATGAGAACGGATGGTTCGTTGTTCCCGTGTCTTACTGTGCTACCTTGGGAGAGTCCGTCTGCCATGACGAGGCATGTCAGAGAGTTGGTCATTGCTCATTTAGGGAGTTACAGACATTTTATTCGTTTGGAATTAACTGATAATTTCCCAGTACCTCCTATAACGACCTTATGGTATCAAATGCGAGATGAGAGTGTTGTTGGATGGAAGGATCAGTACGAAAGTAGGATAGAGTATTGTAACCGGTTACGTAGTACTTTTTTATTGTAATTTATAAGGCACTTGTAATGTATAATATATCGTGTATTTGTACTTATATCATGTTGTTCTTTTACCATATTTTAAATATAAGTATTATTTGATATCTAAAGAAATAAGTTGAAGATATTTTTGTGACAAATAATTTTAAAAATACGATAGTCAAAGAAATACGTAGAACATATGTTCGTAAGAAATAAATAATAAGAGTACACAAATAAGCATAAACAAATACCAACAAATGTAGTAACAGTGCAAAATATAACAAAACGATAGTAAAAGCAAGTCAACTACAGCTCAACATCCGAATCATGGTCCGAAATGCCCAACTGGCTGTGCCAATCCTCGATGAGGTGATCCCAATCTGTACATGCAAGTCTCGTATCCTCAGTCGGCATCCTGTCTCTCTGTCGCAAGAACGGCTGCGTACACCGTTTCGCCCTACTCATCCACTGTATGTAAAATAAAAATTAGCGTACATTAACAATAATAACAAAATATACATTACAATTACAAAAAAATTAGATAAACTTACCGCATCGGCACATGTCCTATCCAATGGTCTCTCCGATCTCGGAATGATACCGCTTACGCTAAGTGGATGTGAGCACCTACCGAACCACTGCAAATAATCTGCATCACAAGTGGAGGGGTCGCGGCTACGACTCAGATCGTCCAGGTGAAGTCACCCTACTCTCGGAAATGTCCTCCAAACCGATTCCGTGAACGAAGCGCTATGCCCGACGTCGTACGTCGTCGCAGTCGCAGACCATACTGCATGCCCGGGCGTCGGGATGTCAACCGGGATCACCTGAACGTAACTTAACTGACGTAACACGCGATCAGGTAAATAAGGCTCTGTGATATCCCTATAACGAATAACGCCCATAAATGTAGTCCTCGGCACAGCTACAACAAGCTCGGGACCATACGACAACCACTCCACCTAAACGTTTATACGTTAATAATAATAAAGTTAAAATTTAAATAAACGTGAATGATATATACATTATATACCTGCGATGCAGTCATCTGATCTAGCCGTCTACGAATAGAAAGAAGTCGACCCTCAGTCTTATCATCGGCGCGGACAACCCAGATACGCGAACGAGGATGACCACACTCAATAATCTTCCGCTCCCGATGTGGGCGGAAAGCGGGAAAATACTCATAAATCCAAGCCTGCAGCAGTGTGAGACAACCCGTAATCCCATAACAATTAGCACGACTCGATATACCCAGTTGGCGATACAGATATGCCAACGTCGCAGACCCCCACGAGTACTGACCAATGGTATCTGGCTCCCTCGCCTCCAGTAGGTCGCGTGGTCTGACTCTGGAACCGCTCTTTTCGACAAACAAGACGCAGCCTAGCGGTAAGAAGAGGTAAGCAGTCATCTGTGTATCCTCAGTCCGTAGTGATCACCCCGTCTGCAACACTCGTCCACAACATCGATACTAACACCACCGCCACTCGAAAATGAGCTATCCCGCCCAAGACCCTCCAGGCTGACACCCAACAACTCAGATACATATAACTTTAGCTCAGATGTCTGCGCTTGCGCACTGACCATAGGACCCTCAACAGGAATGTGTAGAATCTGAAAGACGTCATGCAACATAATCGTCATCTCTCTGAATGACAAGTGTAAAGTGTTGGTGTCAGGCTGCCACCGCTCCACAAAATCCGAAATCAACGGCATGTCGATGCAGGAAAACATGATGTACGACAAGTGACCCAATCCACTGTCACTGACGGTCGTCGTCATATCATCAGTCATCACTGAATGCTAAGCCTGCAATGTCGTACAGGCTCTGTGTCGATTATGGCACTTCAAGACCTTCCGATCCTCGCCATCCCAGATGCGTCTGGCGATGTGGCCTCTGAAACTAGGAATGACGCTGCAATCTAGAGGACCACCGGGCATAATATCCGTGACGATCCAAGAGTCGTCCGCACCCCTCTTCTTCTTCTGAGCTCGGACATCTGTAGGGCACGAACTTGAATCACCGGTCACAAACCGGCCACCTCGATCCTTCCTAATCACCCACTCAGCCGAAGGACCACAATGTCGCCCCTGTCCTCGACCGAACAGATGTATCGCCTCCTCCTGTGGCACCAAGTCATACTGGCACCCATCGTCACTCTCGTCGTGACTCCTCAACTCATCTAAATCATCCTCGTCGTCAAAAGAATCCTCAGTTGTCTGACGACGACGTAACATATCTCTCTCTCTCCTAATTGAAGCAGAAATACCACGTGTACGTGGATGACGAGGACCTGACTCGCCTGCTACACTACGTACCGCGCGTAAGGGAATTGATTTCCATTTTCCTCCTCGGTCACCCGATGACTATTGATTCAATTTTAAAAATAAAATTTTATTAATGGATTTACTAAAATAATTATACTAATTATTAACTTAATAATCGATTTATTTAGCAATTATCACAATTAATCAAAAATCCTTTACTAAAATCGTACACAAATAATTATTAACATAATAATCAATTTATTTAGTGGTTATCATAACTTTTAATCAATAATTCATTACTAAAATGAATTATTTATTAAATTAAAATAATTGATTTATTTATTAATTATCACAATTTATAATCAATAAAGGATTGACTAAACTAATTTAATTCATTATTAACACAATATTCAATTTATTTTAAATTTATCACAATTTATAATCAATTTAAAAATTTAAAAAAAAATCTTAGGCGTCTGCGGGTGACGCTTGACCTACGTGGGAGGCGTCTCCCGCAGACGCCTATACCAATGGTTGGGCGTCCGCGGGAAACGCCCGACCCAACGATCGGGCGGCCGCGGGAACCACATTCGTCCTCCTCCTCCTCACCTCGAGAAAGACTCCAACGCCGACCACTTCCTCCTCTTCCTCACCGACCAACTACATCGTGACGTTCTAACCAACGTCGTCGGCGTCCCAACCTCCTCTAGACTCATTCCCGTGTCATCTCCTCGGCATCCCTCTTACCGATCTCGTCTTCCATTGTGAGAAAATGATGGAGAATGAAAGGTTTGGGGGGATAATGGAAGGTTTTGAGGATATATGTATGATGGAAACCAAAGGTCACATAGTTCCACGTGCGTGTGATGTGACACAAAATAAATAAATAATATGTGATTTAATTAATCTTTGGTTTTTGCTGACTGGATTGACCACGTCAGACGGCATCCCGGATGCACCGCGGCCAAAAAACATTTTCCTTTTTAAAAGGCTACCGGGACATCCACGACCAACCTCATCCCATTTTCCACGCGCATGTGACATGGTAGCCACATAGGATTGACCAGGTTGAGTGAGGTACTTTGTTTTTTTTGGTTTAAACATTTTGAATAAATGTTAACTCAGTGCCTGCATGTTGTGCACTTGATTGACCCATTTTTTGCTACTTTTTTTAAAGATTTGGGTTGAAGTTTTCTTTTACATGGTTAATAGATATGGTCGCACAAGTTTATATGGTTAATAGGATAGAGAACATGACTTTAAACGGTTAATAGGGGAAACCATTCATCAACTTTATATCTCTCCACTTTTTTACCTAACCCCCTTCTTTTCCATCATAATATCATAATTTTTGCAACACGGGGTATCCATTTTTGAATTTATTTTAAATTTAGGTAAAAGTTACACTTTTTTACGCAACCAATGTTATATTTGTTCACCACATTTTCTCTTTTTTCTTTGTTATTTCTTGATGAAGTTATACATGATTCGACCTTTGGGGTTGGAATCCACGCTGAAGGATAATTTGGAGTTAATATATGGGTAACTACATAATATATCATTTACATGTTGGGTACTCCCATATACATAGTTTGGTAAACCTTACGGTAAAACTGATATATGAAGTGAGTGTATTACCAAACACCAACACAACTAAGGGCAGTTCAATGTACATGTGAACAAAATTAAAAACACTAGCGCAGAGTGTAGGTTAGATAGTAAGTCAAAGTATTTCTTATCCAGTACGAATTTTTCATTTGGTTAACTGCATTCGAAGAAGCGATTATATTTCATATATAATGCAATTGGTTTGTGGGGTAACCCTAATTCATGGACGGGCTAAGTTGACTTCAATAGTTGGGTAAATGTAGTTGTATCTAGCCAGGTAAATCTGGCAGGGTAGACTTAATTGATTGATGTGGTAAGTTGAATTTAATAGTCGGGTAACCCTAAATAATAGACAAGGTAAGTTGAAATTCAGATAACATTTGCACTCTTTCCAAAACACTACAATATTTGGTCACCACTTTCTACGAGGTAAGTTGAAATCCATATAATATTTGGTCACCACTTAGTTATAGGAATGTATGATTCAACTATTATTCCATGTGATGGTAGGTTGGGGTAAATCTAATTATGAACATGGGTAATTGGATGTAAAAGGATGTGTAACTTGGAGTAAATAGAATGAATTAAATGATGGTTCGTGGGGGTTACACTAATTGGTAGTCAAGGTAAATTGAATTCGGGATTAAGGTAAATTGGATTAAATAGAAGGAATTAAATCCAATTCAATTAGGGTTACCCTGCTATTGAATTTGACTTACACAATCTATCAATTAGGGTTACCTTTCCAGATGTACCTTGCTAAATTTACCATGTTATTGAATTCAACTTACACTATCTATCAAGTAGATTTACATTGCTATTGAATTCAACTTATCTCATCTATCAATTAGGGTTACCCCCCTCCATGAACCAACATTTAATCCATTCAATTTACTCCAAGTTAGTCGTCCTATTTAATTAAATTACCCCTTATCGAAACTAGATTTACCCCAACCTTTCATCCCTTCTACCAACTAGATATATCAATTGAAGTTACCCCCTAGATTTACTCCTTAGCATGGTCGAACACCTCCATAACAAGATAGATATTACACACGAATTATTCCAAATAAGTTTTAGAAGTTCTATTACCTAAAAAATAAGTAACATAACCAAACAAGTACTACGGAAATAACCCAAAAATGGTTCAAAATAACAGTCATACTGGTGTTTGATTCTAAAAACTAACATCACCAAACAAGTACTAGGGAAATGACACAAATGGTTCAAAATAACATTCATGTTTGTGTTTGATCTAATAGGAGTAAATTTTGACGGTTTACATAAAATGAGGAACATATGTCGACGGGGTAAGTTGAATCCAGTAGTAAGGTAACCCTAATTTATAGTCGGGGTAAGTTGAATTCAATAGCAGGGTTATCGGGGTAATTTATGTCAACGCCACAAGTTATCATGGTTAACCTGCTATTGAATTCAACGTACCCCTCTATTGCATTCAGCTTACCTCGTACATTATTTTTGTTTACCCTATTTTTTAATTCAGCTTACCCCGTGAACCAATTAAGATTATCCTCCTACATTCAACTAGATTTTACACTATTGTTAACTTTAATTTACTGCGTCCATCAATTAGGGTTACCCCCCCACGAAAAATCACTTGAATAATCTTATTTACTCCAACTTATTGGTCCCGTTGAACCAAATTACCCTCTATCGCATCTATATTAACCACAACCTAGCATCCATTTTACCATTTGGATTTATTAATTAGGGTTGGTCTGCGATTGAATTTAACTAACCCCGTCTATAAATTTAATTAAATAGCAGGGTCGACTTATGTTCCTCATTTTATTGCCAAAAATATCTCCCCTTGCTAATGGATGCAATTGGTATGCAACAAATATCAATGAAATTTTGTGCTTTCTTTGTAGAGTAGTTCAAATCTCATGAATGATCAATGGAGTTGTTGTAAGGTCTAAGGAATGAAAAATTGAGTTACTGGAATCTAAGCCGGATGCAAGGTGCAACTAAACTATAACTTCTACATAAGCAAAACTGATAACTTGCAACTCTTCCTCTACTGGCATAATACTTCAAGACAGTCCATGGACACTAGCTGCAAATATTTTGCATCTAAATGAATCACCGTATAATGGCACCGCATAAGGGTTTGGATCCTAATCTGGTGAAGAAAAAATGTCGCCTAGGTAATACTAGGATAAAGTCTACAATAGAGGAAAATAAAGCCAATGTACCCGTCCTATTGAATCAAACTATCCACACATGACACTAGATTTACCCCAATCGACCATCCATTCTACCCTTTGGATCTATCATTTTAGGGTTACCCTGCTGTTGACTTCAACCTACCCCGTCTATTATTTAGGTTACCCAGCTATTGGATTCCACTTACCCCGTCTAGTATTTATTGTTGGGTTTTTGGCCTTAATCTATGTTTTGATGATTTAATCAACCTAATCTTAATTGTAATCAATGTAGAGTAGCACACATATTGCATTGCATATATATTGCTATGTGCTAACTTCTACAGGTGATAAAGACTCAAGGAAGAAAGGAAATCAAGTCAAGACATGTAATCAAGCTCATTTGAAGACATGTAATTTGCATTTCTTTGAGTCTTAGGAACATTTTGTAAATTTAGCATACTTGAGCTAAAATCAACTCACATACACACTAGGTTCCTTATAGAAGTCACACATAAAATTTCACATAATTTGGACTTCAATAGATTACTCAAACTTAGACCAAAAAACACTAAACACCTAACCTGAACTGTCTGCCCACATTCGGTAGACCGAAATAAACCGTTCAGTCGACCGAGTGATCAATAACCCTGTTAGTGTTTTACTGCCCCATTTCGATCGACCGTGTATACCTTCTCGGTCGACCGTGTAAACATATTTATCCGACCGTTAGATTTGTCGTATTATACCCAACAATCGTATTCATATTATCTCCATATACCCCAAATACATTTAGTGTATCGGTCGACCGAGGACCTTGTTTGGTCGACCAAACTTAAGAAGACTCGACAAACCCAAACTGCATGTTGGTTTTCGGTCGACCGTGAACCTTGTTTCGGTTGACCGAATATGATCTTGTTTGTCAACCCCGTAGAGCCTGTTACAAATCGGTCGACCGAACCTATCTCGGTGTTCGACCGATCACTTAAGTGTACCTAAGTCATAGCCTTTGGCGGTCGACTGTTCCTTAACCGGTCGACCGAACCTTGGTCGAAATTGCCAAACGGTCGACCGTTCTGCCCGATTCAGTCGACCGAACTTTATCAGAATTGGGTCCTATCAGTTGCTGTTTTGTGTATCTAATACAATCTTTACCTATTTCATCCCCAACAGCTATAACTCTTTAAGAGCTTATAAATAGAGTTGTAAAACACATTTTAACACCACTCTCCCACTACTATTTGTCCCCTACACTAGAGAGAAAGCTCCACACACTCAAAAGCTCAAAACCTTCGACACTTAGTAATCAATTCCATATCTTACTCAAGTGTGCTCAACATTAGAGAGTGTTGTTCCACTCCATTGTTGTCAAAGGAAGCAATGGTCTTGGTGAAAGCCCAAGACAAGAGTATAGACTTCGGTGAGAGCCCGAAGTGTCCCTCTCAGATTGTGAGAGGAGGAGCCAAGATCGGCGATGGTTGTTCGCGAGTTTCAAGATTGTAAATGTGTTCTCCTTCAACCCGGAACGAGGAGTGGTTACTGCAGCAGTGAGCAGAGCTCGGTGATCCGAGCGGAGCTTGCAAGAGAGGACTACGACCCGGGTGGGGTACCGAACCTCTGTAAAATCCCCTGACTCCTTTTGGTTTGCATTTTCCATTCATTTACTTGCTTGTTTAGTTTTAAATCCCGCTGCATATTTGATTGACATTATTTCATGCTTATATTTGTACATTATATCCATTATCTTACACCTAAGCAATGCTACGTGACAAGTTTTATGTTTAGTTTTCAGAAATAAAGAGGTTTGAAGAGAAGAGCCATGAAAGGACCCAAAAGCAGGAAAAAATGACTTAATGGTGAGACCTGGGGACTAAGATGCAAGGGAGAAGAACCTGATCGTAAGACCGAAGGACCTAAGAGCAAAACAGGAAACTCCACACAATCATGAGGAGTATTTTGGCAATTCGATTCGGGTCGGAGCTCCAACAAACCAAGTAGATGCATCCAAGACCAAGAAATACTTCAAGCAAAGCCCACAACAAAAACCAAACGGATCTAAAGCATATAGACCGCCAATTGGCGGTCCAGATAGCCCAGGATCCGTTTAGTTTTTTGTAGCACGTGTATTAGTGTATGCTTAGTCTATTTTTGGTATTGGTTTAGTCCCACGTCGGGGGATTGTCCCGGATTAGCTTTTTCCATGCTTATAAATAGAACTCTTCACCTTCCATTGTATCCATCTCTCTCTTTGGTGGCATCTTCCCTACTAAGAGTGAAGCCTTGAAGCAAAACTCTGATGGAGGAAGAGTTGCTTGTAATTTGAGTGAGTTAATAATAGATGTTTTCATTAGCTTGTTAATTCTTGCTTAGTTAATTTCCTTTAATGTGTTTGCTTTGGTGCTTGTTTAGTTTTATGTTTCTTTAATATTTCTTGCTTGATTAGTATAGTTTCATTTCAGTATAATGCTTCATTTTATTAGAGTAGTTAGTTTAAATATGTGTGAGTAGTTCCATCCCCATTTGGGGGTGGAGAAATATGTGATATAATCATGTAGTGTATTAAGTGTGTGTTATCTTTATCCCTTGAGCTTTATATGATTTCCATAATCATCTAATGAGTTTTCACTCTTATCTTTGATATGCTAATGCTCTTGAATGAAGCTTAGCTTATGCTTTGATTAGTGAACCTATTTTATGAGGAATGATAAGGTTAGGATATGGATGAAGTTAATATTGGAAACACAATTTGTAGTGTATGTGCTCTATTTGCCTTTACCTTAGCTAATGTCTTGTATGTTTTAATGATGTAGTCTTATCTTAATTCACGTGGAGGCATAGTAGGGTCTAGTCTTTATACTTGAGTTCATTTAGCTTCATTCCAATTATTGTCTTGTATGTTTTAATGATGTAGTCTTATATTAATTCATGTGGAGGCAAAGTTGGATGTAGTTTTATGATTTCATGCACTACATGTTGTGTGGAGCTTAATTGAACACACACACACACACACATCTTCATATTCACATTATTTCTCTACCCCCTATAGGGCTTATTTTTATTACTTATTTTCATTTCCTTTTTGCATCTTAGTGTAGTTTAGTGTAACCAACCTTTCTCTCCTTCTTTTTACCTCTCCCCTTCGAACAAACCAATCGTCGACACACCTCCCAGTGGACGACCCATATTTGTCACCGCTTCAACGCGGTCGTGCACTTGCGGTTAATATAAAACGAATCAATCAAGTTTTTGGCACCGTTGCCGGGGAGGTGCTCTGTCCAGACGTTGGTTTGGGCGATTCGAGGGGTTTTTAATTTTTTGTTTCCAGTTTTTCTTAATTTTAGGGAACCATCGGATCAAGGGGAGGCTACTGGACAAGTTTGAGGAACAGAAGCTCTAAAAGGACCGCCAATCAGCGGTTGGAGACCGCCAATTGGCGGCCTGGTGAGGGTTTCGTGCTCTCAATTTTTTGCTGGTAGTTAGTTCTGTAATTTGTGTTATATGGGAGCCCTATTTTGCATGTTATGACTTCTCGTTTGCTCCTAGATCTTTAATCACTCCCCCATTAATCAACTTGGCCCTAAAATCCAAAGCAAAAGACTAGACGTTCTTACTTGTTTAGGTCACGCATCATGTATTGACTTAGGCATATAGTTGTCTTTTCTTTAGCTTTATTTTCAGTTGTTGAGCGCTGGCGTGAGGTACGTAATTTCCTACACTCATTCATTCATCTCGTATGCCCATGCATTAGTTAGTAGGAATTGCATTAGGACAAGAGTGGGCGAGCGTTTGATTGGAGCGATTGATTGCTAGATTTAGGATCAAAATGCTATTAAGGAGGGGCTGTCCCATAAAAGATAAGGTGGGGGATTTCATCACTCTTTCCTTGGCCCGAAAAATCACTCTTAATAAAGCCTTAACTAAAAGCAAGTAGACATTGGCCCTAAGGAATTCGGACGCACTAGGAGAGTAATCTAGTCGAGACCGTCATGACCTGATCGACGTTGCCTACCTTGTCGATAGTAGGAGGTACTGGATCTCCGGATCTGGTATCACTTGCTGGGCATTGTGGTCCTCGTTGTAGGGAGGTGAGGCGTGTCGAGGCTAGTGACCTCGAAGTTAGGCGTCGTCTAGCCTAAGGATCCATTGCCTTACATTGTTTGAGTCGTGCTTGCTAGTTAGGCTTGTTCCTGATCCCACTACCCACGCTAGCTCTAGGGATACTTCCCTCCTCACCTGAGTCCTCTCGTCATCTATTCTCTACGTTTAGTCTCCTCCTCTAGTACACCTTCTGTTGTGTGTTGTTTAGAGTCGAGTCGAGCATTTTTATGCGAGGTTGGGCTCGTTCTGGTGAGAGCGCTCGACTAGAGAGAGTGCATATTTCTGAGATGGACGGTCTTGGTGATCGACCATCTCCACCTCGTGCTCCTTTGGAGCATGAAGCCGAGTCATCTCGCGGTGACGAGGGAGACCGGGTTCCATACATGGACTACCTCGGTCCGCTCCCGCCACGTAGACGTCCTTCTCCTCTGACTCGAGAGGAAGGGAGATTCGGTCAGGATCGAGTTCTTGGTGCACCACCACCTTTAGCTCGACAGGATAGACCGATGACTTTGTGGGAGCGGACTCATCATGTTCGGGCCGCGCCGCCTTCTTGCATAGTTGTTCCCTCTGCTCGCGGGAACAACTATGAGTTGAAACCTCAATATTTGAGCATGCTTCCAACCTTTACTGCCAATAAGGAGGATCCGTATATCTTTATACGCGAATTCGAGGAGGTATGCTCCATGTTCAAGCTTCAACAGCTTGACGAGGATTCAGTCCGGTTGAGGATGATTTCTTTCGCATTGAAGGATAATGCGAAGAAATGGATGTATAGCCTCCCGGCGAGCTCGATTCGGTCATGGGATGACTTTGTGACCGTCTTTCTGAAGAGATTTTTCCCTCAAAGAAAAAGTCAACAGATACGGCACCAGATACATCAAATGTATCAGACCGAGACCGAATCGTCTCATGATTTCTTTGAGAGGTTCAAGGACCTTCTCCAGCAGTGCCCCCATCATGGATTTGAGTTATGGCACCTGTGCCAAATTGTTTATGAGGGCATCAACTACAACACCCGCACATTGTTGGAGTCGATGTGTCAGGGTGACTTCCAAATGAAACCCATCGAAGAGGCATTGGACACTATTGAGGTTATGGATGAGCGTACCTTCGAGTGGGACGCCATGAGAGAGCCACCAGCCGCCAGGTCTTCTGGTCAAGATGGATCATATCATGTTGAGTCAACTATCGCGTCTGAGGCGAAAATGACTGCTCTCATGCGTAGGATTGAGAGTTTGGAGATGGACCGAGCTCCTGTAGCTCAGGTAGCTACTCCCGGGTGTAGTTGGTGTGGACTGTCGGGACATGATGACTTGGAATGCGCTTACGCTCCAAGGGATACTGAGCATGCAAATGCGATGTATCAACCAAGGCCCCGTAACGACCCGTACAGTCACTCCTACAACCCGGGATGGCGTAACCATCCTAACTTCTCTTGGGGTCCTAGTGGGGGTCACGGTCAGAGCTCGTACGCTCAACCTCCACCTTATCAACCTCCACGCCCATCGGCGACCTACCAACCCCCACATCAAAGGTCTCAGCACCAAAATTACCAACCTGCTCATGCCTCATGTCAGGTTATTCCAACCAGACTCCACCACCTCAGCGGGTTGACCCCAAGGACCCTTCTAGTGATCCGACCCTTCAAGCGTTCATGCAGAGCATGCAAAGTACAGTCAAGACTTTGGAAATGCAAGTTAGCCAGTTGGCTCATCAATTCCATGAACGCGAGAAGGGTCAGTTCCCGAGTCAACCTGTGGTTAATCCCAGGGGTCAGCCTGCCCATACTAGGCAGAATGTACACAATGTTGAAAGTGACACTTCCCAACATGCAAATGTTGTCCATACCTTGAGATCGGGAAGGGTCGTTGACAACAATGTGGAAATGCCTGAGGCCAACCTTGTTGACGAGTCTTCCGAGGAGAGTCTTGAGTTGTTAAGGAACCTAATTCTGAGACTTCTCCTCGTGATTCTTATGTCCCCAAGGCACCATTCCCTCATAGGTTGACTAAAAACGTGATGACATTAGGACAAGATCGTTGATGTACTTAGGCAAGTCAAGGTGAACATCCCGTTGTTGGACGTTGTTCAACAAATGCCACCGTATGCCAAGTTCCTCAAGGACCTTTGCACCACCAAGAGAAAAACAAATGTGCCCAAAAAGACCTTTTTGGCCGCCAATGTGAGCTCAATATTGACAGAACTCATGAATGTCAAGTACAAGGACCCAGGTTGTCCAACTGTCTCTTGCATCATTGGGAATGTGACAATCTCTCAAGCTTTATTGGATTTGGGGGCATCTGTGAATCTCCTGCTTTACTCTGTCTATGTCAAACTTGGAATAGGCGATCTTAAACCAACGAGGACAACCCTCCAGTTGGCTAACATATCCAACAAGATTCCACGAGGGAGTGTGGAGGATGTCCTTATCAAAGTGGGTGAGTTCGTATTTCCAGTTGATTTCATCATCTTTGATACTGAACCCGTGTCCACCCACAAGGACAAATTCCTGTGATCCTTGGGAGGCCATTTATCGCGACATCTAATGCTTTGATCAATTGTCGCAATGGCTTGATGAGGTTGTCGTTTGGAAACCTCACGGCGGATTTCAACATCTTCACTCTTGGTAAGCAACCCGGGCTCTTCGACGACACTGTCGGACACAATTTCATCCAGGACACGGATGAGCCTGATTCATTAGGCATGTTCAACTCACATCGACATATTATTGAGGTGCCTAATGACCAGGTTGCGAGTGAAGAGGATCTTGAGGAATCCGTCAGCGTATCTCTGGACGAGGAGGCACATCTGGGTGCTTACTCCTCTTACCCCGTGGCCCTTGAGCCACTTGAAAGTAACTCTGAATCCGACAAGGACCCACCTCTGATCGAGCTTAAACCTCTCCCTGATAACCTAAAGTACATCTTTTTAGGGGTTAATGAGACCTTGCCACTCATTATTGCATCTGATCTTGCACAAGATCAAGAGGTTGCCCTCAAAAGAGTACTCTTTGAAAACAAAGAGGCGATCGGGTGGTCCTTGAAGGATATCAAGGGAATTAACCCTGGTATTGTTCAGCATTGGATCCACATGTAAGAGGATTCTAGGCCCCGCAGGGACCCACAACGAAGATTGAATCATGTGCTGAAAGAAGCCGTCCGAAAGGAGGTTCTTAAGTGCTTGGATCATGGCATAATCTATCCTATCTCTGATAGTTCGTGGGTGAGTCTTGTCCATGTGGTTCCCAAGAAGTAAGGCGTGACGGTTGTGGAGAATGAGCATAATGAGCTTATCCCGACACGCCTGCAAACTGGCTGGCGAGTTTGCGTTGATTATCGCAAGCTCAATGCGGCAACGCGGAAAGATCATTTCCCGTTCCCATTCATTGATCAGATGTTGGAAAGGTTGGCCGAACATGAGTATTATTGTTTTCTTGATGGATACTCCGGTTACAACCAAATTCCCATCGCCCCCGAGGATCAAGAGAAAACCACATTTACTTATCTTTTTAGCACGTTTGCCTACCGTCGCATGCCCTTTGTGTTATGTAATATGCCGGCAACGTTTCAAAGGTGTATGATCAGCATCTTCTCCGATATGGTTGAGCGTTTCCTTGAGATCTTCATGGACGACATTCCATATTTGGCGCTTCCTTTGATGAGTGTCTTCATCACTTGAGCCTTGTCCTCAAGCGATGCCGTGAGAAGAACCTCACTCTCAATTGGGAGAAATGTCACTTCATGGTGATCAATTGGGAGAAATGTCACTTCATGGTGAAGTGAGGGATTGTACTTGGACATGTGGTCTTAAGTAGGGGAATAGAGGTCGATCCCGCCAAAGTGGGTATCATTGCTATTCTCCCACCGCCACGTAATGTGAAGGATATCCGCACCTTTTTTGGGCATGCTGGATTCTATCGGCGGTTCATTCGGAATTTTAGCAAAATTGCTCGTCCTCTCACCGCCTTGTTGGCTAAGGATGCCATTTTTGAGTTCACACCAGATTGCCACCATGCCTTTTTGACCTTGAAGAAAGAGTTGACTTCAGCTCCCATTATTAAGGCACCGGTGTGGACTGAACCCTTTGAGTTAATGTGTGATGCATCTGACTTCGCTGTGAGCGCAGTGCTTGGGCAACGATTGGACAAAATGCCTCATGTGATCTATTATGCCAGTAGAACACTCAATGATGCCCAATTGAACTACACTGTGACCGAGAAGGAATTCTTAGCGATCATATTTGCTTTGGAGAAATTCCGGTCGTACTTGATTGGCTCCCACGTGATTATCTATTCTAATCACACAACCATCAAGTACCTCATGGCGAAGAAAGATGCAAAATCCCGACTCTTGAGATGGATCTTGTTGTTACAAGAATTCGATCTTGAGATTCGGGACAAAAAAGGGTGTGATAATGTTGTAGCTGACCACTTGTCTCGTCTAGAGACGACAAACCCACAGGACCAAATCATTGATGACAAATTTCCTGACGAGCAGTTGTTCACGATCAAAGATAACCCTTGGTTTGCCGACATCGTGAACTACCTCGTGACCGAGAAACTTCATGTGGGTTGGTCAAAATCTGACCACACCAAATTTAAATCTTATGTCAGATTCTTCCAGTGGGACGACCCCTACCTATTCAAATACTGCTCTGACCAAATTTTCAGGTGGTGCGTCCCAGATATCGAGTTCCAAAGTGTGCTCCACTTCTGCCATTCCAAGGCATGTGGAGGACACTTTGGAACAAAGAAAACTGCTGCCAAGGTGCTCCAATATGGTTTCTACTGGCCCTCTCTTTTGAAGGATGCTTACGACTTTTGTAAGCAATGTGATCGGTGCCAGCGCCTTGGCAGGATTGGTCGACGTGACATGATGCCTTTTCAAAATGTCCTTGTTGTCGACATCTTCGATGTGTAGGGCATCAATTTCATGGGTCCCTTCCCGAACTCGTTCGGGAATGTTTACATTCGGGTGGCCGTTGACTATGTGTTTAAGTGGGTTGAGGCTATACCCACAAAGACCAATGACAACAATGTGGTCACCAAATTCTTGAGGGACACTTTTGCGCGATTTGGTACTTCTCGTACCATAATCAGCGATAGGGGTACCCACTTCTGTAATCGCTCATTTGAAGCGCTTATGAGGAAATATTCGATCACCCACAAGCTTGCGACCCCATATCATCCGCAAACTAGTGGGCAGGTCGAAATCTCTAACCGTCAATTAAAGCAAATTCTTGAGAAGACGGTTAGTTCCTCGAGGAAAGATTGGTCAACCAAGTTGAATGACGCGTTGTTGGCCTTCCGCACCGCGTAGAAGACCAATTTGGGTATGTTCCCATATCGGGTAGTGTACGGCAAGGCTTGCCACCTACCCATCGAGCTTGAGCATCGTGCTTTCTGGGCGATCATGAACCTGAATATGGATCTTGATCAAGCAGGAGTACAACGTAAGCTCGACATTGTGGAATTAGAAGAGCTACGCAATGATGCGTACGAGAATGCTAAAATTCATATGTCCCGAGCCAAGATGTTTCACGATCGCATGATTATGCGAAAGATGTTTACGACCGGGCAGAAGGTGTTGCTCTACAATTCCCGGCTTCATCTGTTTGTGGGTAAGCTCCGCAGTCGCTGGTCTAGCCTGTTTATTGTCCAAACCGTCTATCCTCATGGAGCGGTTGACATCTTGAATCCAGGGAATGGGGACGTGTTCAAAGATAATGGACAACGCCTCAAACCCTACTTGGAGGGGGCACCAGCCGAAGTCGAGGAGGTCATGTTCCTTCATGAACCTCCCTCGCACTCAACCATTCATGCTCCTGCATAAGTGGTTGCGATTTCAGGTTTGTTAAAAAAACGAAAAAGAAGAAAAGAAGAAAAGAAGACTCCTTCAGTGAGCATCGTTTGTTGTGGGCCCCAACCCTTGTGTATTTGTGTCCAATTCTTTTACGTATTTTGTATCCCTTCCTTAGCATCTCATGGGTTTTAGGGAATCTGGGTTGTGTCCATCAACATAGCCAGAAACTTCCCTATGTACTTCACGTTGGTGAGATCTATTCTTTTCATGCATAACTTCATGTAATATCTTGCTCGCATTCATTGAGGACAATGCATGAAGTAGGTGTGGGGGGGGGGGTGTTTTACGTGTGTACATAGTTGAGTCTTTTTCCTTTGATTTTATTTTCTTTTGTGTGCATTGTTAGGGTCATGTTAGTGTGCTGCATTTAATATCGATATATCCGCCTGTCATGATCCTTGGGTGACTTGTCTTCTTTTGCTTGCCTAGTGCTTCAAAAGTTTCACATTTATTTCAACATCTTCATGTGTTTGCGAAAGAAAATGTTTTGTGGGTTTTGCGTGTGTTTTTAGCATGTGCAAAACCGTTGAGAGGCAAAGTAAAAAGAAAGCTCCCAAAATTGTCTTGAACTTGATGCATTAGGATATCTAGTACTGTGGCTTTAGGATTTATCGAGTCGTTAGGATGCACCACAGTTTTCCCTTGGGGGTGAGTAATCATAGGGTTTCAGTGCTCAAACATTTAATGAAGTCCACCCTGAACCTAGTGAGTCAATAAATCGTGTCTGTTAACTTAAGGAAGTTTGTTGTAGTCAATGACCCTCTAAATCTTGTTGTGAGACATTAGTGTAGGGGTTTTGGTTCATGTGTAAATAAGAAATAAGTGAGTAGGTGTTCTCTCTTCTCGCGCGGCTCCTATCACTCGGGAAAGTAGGTCTGAGGGGACTTTGTGCCTGGTGCTTTCGAGTCATCTGACTTGGGATGCGCCGACTGAACTCTCGTTACACGGGTGGTAGGGATTGCCCTATGTGGAGATTTAGGGAAAGGTGTACGTGATAGTGTAAGTCCTCATGGGCAATGATGCACGAAACCTAACCCTGGGAGAATGAAACTCCAACTAATAAAAAGAAAAAGAAAAAAAATTGAGAAAAGAAACAAAAAGAAAAAAATGGTAATGCAAATAAGAACCTTAATGGACTTTACACTTTGTAGCAATTGAGGATGTTGAGGTTGTCTATGTCTTTCACTTAATTCCTTATTTAACTTGCACGAATGGTTCATTAGGCTAGGTGTGGACTGATCATCTATATAGAGTCGGCCCGTAGCATTACCGCGTCCATTGATCGACAAAATTTGTCCAACGAGTTGAGGTCTTGATTGAATAATGCATCTTGTTCGGATTTTGTGGGTGTATCCGCTGAAAACCCTCAGGAGACAACACTCCTCCTCCTTGGCAACAATGAGGATTAACGGCTTGTTGCACGTTCTAAGTGCAACCGTGATTCCAACGAAAGTAAGCTAGGATTTCTTGTATTTCGTTTGCTTTTCTCTTTCTTTGTTTTGCTCGGGACTAGCAAAAACTTAGGTGTGAGGGTATTTGATTGACATCATTTCATGCTTATATTTGTATCTTATATCCATTATCTTACACCTAAGCAATGCTACGTGACGAGTTTTATGTTTAGTTTTCAGAAATAAAGAGGTTTGAAGAGAAGAGTCATGAAAGGACCCAAAAGCAGGAAAAAAGGACTTAATGGTGAGACCTGGGGACTAAGATGCAAGGGAGAAGGACCTGATTGTAAGACCGAAGGACCTAAGAGCAAAACAGGAAACTCCACACAATCATGGGGAGTATTTTGGCAATTCGATTCGGGTCGGAGCTCCAACAAACCAAGTAGATGCATCCAAGACCAAGAAATACTTCAAGCAAAGCCCACAACAAAAACCAAACGGATCTAAAGCATATAGACCGCCAATTGGTGGTCCAGATAGCCCAAGATCCGTTTAGTTTTCTGTAGCACGTGTATTAGTGTATGCTTAGTCTATTTTTGGTATTGGTTTAGTCCCACATCGGGGGATTGTCCCGGATTAGCTTTTTCCATGCTTATAAATAGAACTCTTCACCTTCCATTGTATCCATCTCTCTCTTTGGTGGCATCTTCCCTACTAAGAGTGAAGCCTTGAAGCAAAACTCTGATGGAGGAAGAGCTGCTTGTAATTTGAGTGAGTTAATAATAGATGTTTTCATTAGCTTGTTAATTCTTGCTTAGTTAATTTCCTTTAATGTGTTTGCTTTGGTGCTTGTTTAGTTTTATGCTTCTTTAATATTTCTTGCTTGATTAGTATAGTTTCATTTCAGTATAATGCTTCATTTTATTAGAGTAGTTAGTTTAAATATGTGTGAGTAGTTCCATCCCCATTTGGGGGTGGAGAAATATGTGATATAATCATGTAGTGTATTAAGTGTGTGTTATCTTTATCCCTTGAGCTTTATATGATTTCCATAATCATCTAATGGGTTTTCACTCTTATCTTTGATATGCTAATGCTCTTGAATGAAGCTTAGCTTATGCTTTGATTAGTGAACCTATTTTATGAGGAATGATAATGTTAGGATATGGATGAAGTTAATATTGGAAACACAATTTGTAGTGTATGTGCTCTATTTGCCTTTACCTTAGCTAATGTCTTGTATGTTTTAATGATGTAGTCTTATCTTAATTCACGTGGAGGCATAGTAGGGTCTAGTCTTTATACTTGAGTTCATTTAGCTTCATTCCAATTATTGTCTTGTATGTTTTAATGATGTAGTCTTATATTAATTCATGTGGAGGCAAAGTTGGATGTAGTTTTATGATTTCATGCACTACATGTTGTGTGGAGCTTAATTGAACACACACACACACATCTTCATATTCACATTATTTCTCTACCCCCTATAGGGCTTGTTTTTATTACTTATTTTCATTTCCTTTTTGCATCTTAGTAAAGTTTAGTGTAACCAACCTTTCTCTCCTTTTTACCTCTCCCCTTCGAACAAATCAATCGTCGACACACCTCCCAGTGGACGACCCGTATTTGTCACCGCTTCAACGCGGCCGTGCACTTGCGGTTAATATAAAACGAATCAATCAATATTCTTGATTGCTTAAACAAGTAGGTAATTAGGATTAAAAATGATTAGAATTATAGACCGTTACAATCCTACATTTACGTCTAAATTGGTATTCAAAATTCAACTCCCCCAGCCAATCAATTAGGATTACCCGATGAATTTTCCAGACTAAATTCTACTAGACTATGGTTAACATGTTGTTGAATTGAACATACCCCATCCTTTACTTAGGGTTACCCGCTATTGCATTCAGTTTACCTCTTATATTATTTTTAGGTACCCCATTTTTAAATTCAGCTTAGCCCGTCAACCAACTAGGATTACCGTGCTATATTCAACTAGATTTTACACTACTGTTAAGTTTAATTTACCCCATCCATCAGTTAGGATTACCCCACACGATTGATTTACTCCAAATTATCAATCCCGTTGAACCAAATTATCCTCTATCAACCTCCTAGTTTCCTATACTGCTACAACCCACTCTACTTGTGAGTTATAATCGATGTCCAATTTCATATCAATCACCAACCTAGTGATCATATACCGCGTCAAAGCAACCAGAAAAAGATTTACAAGGAAAACACTATCAAAACCGATGTTAATTCAACATATGCAATGCATTACAACTTACAAGAGCTTCAACACACAAACTTACATAATGAACTTAGTACCAACGATACATTATTCATAGACGCATACATCACAACAACAAACTCAATCGACCACACCAGACGACAGGAGAATTAAATTCCTTACAGTAACTCCCTCCCTCTGCATGCATTCACTTAGCTGGAGATATCGATGGACTTGACGTCGGGCTTCTTAACCTCCTCCTTGGGGACAATAATAGTGAGCACACCATTCTCTATGGAGGCCCTGACCTGGTCCACCTTGGCATTCTCCGAGAGACGGAACCTCCTCAGGAACTTCTCGATCCTCCTCTAAACTCGATGACATTGGTCTATCTTCTCTTATGTTTCCTTGCTCCTCTCCTCGCTTATCTAGAGCATGTTCCCCTCCTCCACCTCCACCTCCACCTTCACCTTGACCTCTTCCTTCTTTAGTCTAGGAAGATCTACCTTGAACACGTACACCTCAGGCGTCTCCTTCCCGTCGATGTTCGTGTTGGTGATGGTTGTTGTTTCATTCGCAAAGGTCGGGCAGAACTCCTTAAGAGAGTGGAAGCTCTGGGAGGGATCCCAGATGTCGAGGGAGAAAGGGTCGAATGTACACGTCGTTGCGGCGAAAGAAGGAGGAGGAAAGATATGCCTACATTTCTGAAAGCTATTGGAGTTTCCACTCGCAGCCGCTAGAAAGAGGAGGAAAGATGCTAGGGTTTGGATTTAGGATTTTGTATTTCAAAACTAAAGAAAAATAAGGTTGTGAGTCTCATTAATTGGAGGTTGGGTGGACGTACAACAACGAGGAAGAGAGTGAGATTTCATTGGTTGTGGGGGATTTTGGAGAGAGAGAATGAAGGAGTGAGCAGGAGGTTGCAGGGAAATGGCAGGAGGTGGTTGGGAAATGACAAGAGGTGAATGAGTGAAGTTTTTGGTGGAGGTGTGATGTTTTGCTGATTGAGTTGTTTTGTTGATGTTGATGTCCACGTCACATGTGAGTGAGGAAGTAGGTAGGAAGATAAGGTAAGGAATCCCTTAATCCTTTTAAAAAGGTAAGGGTGTGGTTAGATGCATATTTACAAATTTTGTGGAATTTGTGACGTTTAGAAGTGCAACTCAGTTATTCTTCCATTTCAAGCATAAAGACATCATCCATATCAAAACTTTCATCAATGGTCACAAATCACAATGTTTCTTTTGGTGCCGTAAAGCATAAACCTTCTTCAAATGAACATCGTTAAAGGACTAGGATTCCCTCCATTTATCTGAGGGTCAAGTTTCTTTAAGACACAATTCTAATATTTATTACACTTGAAAATTCAAACCGCACATTTCGATTTGTGACGTAAGTTATTCTTCCTCGTTAGAAATAATAAAATTTGATAATCATTTCATTCAAGATCAATAGATTGACCAATATAGTGTGTTCAATTATATTAAAAATCAAAAGTGTAGTAAAGAACTTGACCACCAAAGAAATGGAGGGAATCCCGGCCCATTGTTAAAAAGGTAAGAGAAACCTTTGGGTAATTTGAACATTTGTGGGCATTAAAAAAAGTATATAGCTTCGAGTAAATCAACGAAGTTTCTCAAAATCTATAGCATCTTAATATAATGTAATTTTTTAATTAATCTTGTTCAACCTCTTATGATCATCTTGAAGTTCTGGAAGGAAAGGATCACTACATTTCACATGAAAAATACGAGTTTTTTTTTTGCCGACACCAGAACAACGAAGATATCAACATGAACACGTCATTATTACATTGTACAATAATAAAAGCAAAGAAGCTCAAATGTTGTTAGAGTCGTGATAGACGGGCGCGCGCGTCACGGACGCGCCTTACGTGGATCTGTACAGCTCAGATATTTTTCTTTGAGTCAGCGTCCAGTCAGCGAAATTTCTCTTCGCGCGTTTTGGTCTTTTTAAAAAACGCCGGTTCTTTAAGTTGAACGATTCATTTCCCAATACACAGATAAGACAGTGTGCAGACCCTAGGACATCGTGCAGTCTCATTATTCGTGCAGAGCCCACACTTATCATAATAAAATATTTGTTTTTAAGTTTTACGTTGGAATAAGTGTATTTGTTGTCCGGTTTAAGAATAAAGTGTGTCCAGAAACGGAACATAAAGTTTGTCCGGAATAAGTTGATTTCTTGTCCGGAATAAGTGTATTTGCTGTCCGGAATAAGTGTATTTGCAGTCCGGAATAAGTGTAGTTGACCAGAATAAGAAGAAAGTGTGTCCAGAAAAGGAACAGAAAGTTTGTCCGGAATAAGTGTATTTGTTGTCCGGAATAAGTGTATTTGTTGTCCGGAATAAGTGTATTTGTTGTCCGGTTTAAGAATAAAGTGTGTCCAGAAACGGAACATAAAGTTTGTCCGGAATAAGTGGATTTGCTGTCCGGAATAAGTGTATTTGCTGTCCGGAATCGGAATAAGTGTATTTGCAGTCCGGAATAATATATGGCTTCATTATTGTCGGAATAAACGAATCAATATATGGAATGCAATAATATGATGTCGAAACAAAAAAACGTCCCAACTGTATATTTTAGGTGCTGCCGCCCCCTGCCACCCCCGCACAAACTCAACAAACCTCCCACTGTATATTTTACCCCACAAGAATTACGTTTAGGAAAAAAATAGCATCTTAGATTTCCTGTTTATGTAGAACATCGGGAAGTCTTCGCACCGTCCCATTCACGCTGCTTACGTTGTGAAGAATCCTGGGAGTCGGCATCAGACGTTTCTTCGACCTAATATTTTGCTCGAAATGATGATTTATTCTGGAGAGAAAGAATGAAGAAGAAAGAAAGAGTGTCATCATATTTGTATTTGGGTGGAGAGAGAGAACGTGCTGAGTTGAAACGTATTTAATGTGATTTGAGTGGACATCAGGAAGAAAAAACAAAAAAACATTCATGCTTTGACCACGTAAGGGCTGACATGGATGTCCACGTAGAGCGCGTCCGTGACGCGCTGCGTTCATAAAACATTTCCCATGTTGTTATGTGCGATTTTTCCAAGCCAACACACGGTGAGACATTACCAATGCATGAGGAAGAGTGACACAATAAAATAAAATAAAATAAAATAAACAAAAAGATTTTTTAAAAAGTGGTATGACTAATCTTAGTTATTAAGTGGATTGCAGATGTGTGCATCTACCATGTCTGCATTCTAGAAACGAGAGTTTTAATCAGGGGTGTGTAAAAACCGGTCTGGACCGGAATCAACTGGTCCGGGTTTCAATCCGGACTCAGTTGAAAATTCGGTCCCAGTCCGGTCTGGGCTTTTTTTTTAAATATTTAGGTAAAAATTCGATTCTGAACCGGACCAGACCGAATCCAACTGATCCGATCTGGACTCCGGAGAAAAAGTCAATCCAGATCGGATGCACACCCTAGTTTTAAATATGTTTTTCACTCCCACCTAAATTGATGAGTTAAGATATACAACGAGTAAAATAAACAAAAAGTTTCCTTTTCCTGGAGCAATGGAGCCACCACGTACGGATAGATAAAATAGAATGACATCTATGCTTGATATTTTAACGAATGACACCCATTCTTCTTGTTTGACGATTGCTGCCGACCACCATATTTAGATCACTTATTCTAAATATCATATTGCCTACCATCAAACATTTCACACGACTATATGAGTGTATGTTACCAATTTGCCAGCGCACATTACTTGTTTGACGTGACGAAAGGAGAAAGTATTGTTTTCCACAAGACAACGAAACAATTGATAAGACCGCCCTAATCACATATCATATCATATCATCGTATAAGCCAAGTTAGTTATTTTCGAAAAGGATGAACATCAAATTTGATGGACTTGGATCCTCTCCAATTCTTTGATAATTGGAGAGGTTCTATTCCTTAAATAGCAAACCCTTACTTTTTAAGTGGATGGTGGATTGTGTAGTCTCCCAAATAATGAATCATTTAATACAGTTTTAAATGCAATAGTATAATAATTAATTTGTGTTTTTGCAAAATCTCCATTATAAATAGCCTTGACAAATTGACATTAATATTTAGGGTTAATTACAGTTTGACCCCCTGAACTATGACTTGGTATCACTTTGCCCTCCTGAACTTTCAAAGTTAACAATTAACTCCCCTGAACTTTAATTTTGTAACACTTTGCCTTCCCTGAACTTCAAAAACTCATTATTTAACACACATTCGACGTTTGTTTTCCTAATTTTTTTTGTTGTATCCCTAATACACTCCTAAACCTATATTTACGTGAAAGTTTGGATCGAAATGGAGGTCGGATATGGTTGGAATTTGTGTCGAATTGAGTGTCAAACCGACCCAAATTCCAACCATATCCGACCTCCGTTTCGATCCAAACTTTCACGTAAATATAGGTTTAGGAGTGTATTAGGGATACAACAAAAAAAATTAGGAAAGAAACGTCGAATGTGTGTTAAATAATGAATTTTTGAAGTTCAGGGGGCAAAGTGTTACAAAATTAAAGTTCAGGGGAGGTAACTGTTAACTTTGAAAGTTCAGGGGGGGAAAGTGATACCAAGGCATAGTTCAGGGGGTCAAACTGTAATTAACCCTAATATTTAATATCTTGAACATTCTTCTAGTTGTCGTGAATGTAGATCTACTTTTATTGATTTTATTTTGCAAATGTTGTCAATTATTTAGTAAAATAATTTATCTATGTTAGGAACGATGATCCTCTAATTACAAGTTAAATGTTTTACTAAATGCAAAATTAAAAATAAGTAGGGATAAAACAAGCAAACCACAAATCGACTCCGATGATTTTTATAGATGTTTGATCACAACCACCATGATATAATCTTTTCTTTGAGTTCGATCGATGCTCTGATCCATACTCGAGTATCCACTAATCTCTTCATTCGGAGTTGAAGATAAATCCTCTACAATCCGAGCATTACAAACACCCTTGCCTTGCTCGAGTTGTCTCTCACAACCCGAGAGGGAGCTTCCACGAAGCTTTACAACTTTAGTGATTTTTGGATATGGAATTAGAATAACTGACTAACACTCTAGACTTGAGTATACCTGAATATGATAAGAATGGATACACACGTGATGAAGTTTGGTTTTGAGTGTAAGAAATTAGTGCTTGAAAGTGTGTGATGTTTTGAGTATAGGAAATGAGAGCACATAATAGGAATATAGAGGTGTCTAAAACTCATGTATGGACCCTTATTTATAAGACTTCAAGCTCTACTAGCGTTTGGAAGAGTTGGTGAGATATGGACTAAAGAAAGAGATAATGTGACTTAACTCTGGTAGAAATCAGCACAGATTCAATTAGACCTGTCAATTCTGGACACAACACAATTACACGACAGGAACATGACACGACTAAGATACGACTTTACACGAATTGTTTTGTATAATTGAAATAATTTATTATGATGTTTGTGAACATACAAATATAAAATAATTGGTACACGATTTGACATGAACACGACACGATTTGACATGACCAAACAAAGGTCGGATAATCGATCTAATTTCCAGTAACTTTTGTTGAATTTCCTCTAATTTAATTTTGGTTGACCGAATTTGGTTTGGTTGGCTGATTCAAATTAATAACAGTAAGGATTTAATCGACTATGTCATAAGAATTTGAGTTGTCTGGAACCAATTCGTCGTCCAGATCAAGAGTTTGTCTTTTAGCGACAACAATTGAAAATCAAATATCCGTTGTTAGTCCAAAGACTATATAGACACGTGGAAATAGTCGTTGCGTGTCGGATGCCAAGATATAAACGGTTGACCGATAGGAGATTAGTCATCCGAAATGGACAGGGCAAATGAGTTCCTAGAACAAAAGACAAATATGACCATTGGAGTAAAATCCAGAACCGGTCCAACTGGGCTTGGTCGTCCAATTGGTAATCGGTCGTCTGAGTGGAAAATTCCAGTAAGGATTCTAATAGCTATTGAGATAGTCAATTCAGTCGTCTGTTAGGGCGGTGGTCGTCCGATCTGAACTGAGACAGAATCCCAGTACTCAACTTTACATTTGATCATATTGACTCAATAAATGGAAAATTAGAAGTTTTAGTCCAAAATTTTGTTACAATATTGAATATTTGTCCAAATGTTTCTTCTCTTGATAATCTTGATTAACCTATCAAGATGATTTGCACACATACAACTTTATATGCAATGTATGTAATCATTTTTGTCCACTTTGATTGACTAGGTTGATTGATTAAGATTAATTTGATTAATTATCAAATTTCACATAAATTTAGGCCTAAAAGCATGATACAAATTTAGGTAGCAATAATTCGGAAGTCGTATTACAATTAACGGTCGTAACGGTGAAGGTGGATTTTTGCATTTTGACTATATACTATAGTGCAATTACAATTCTCATAGCATTTGTTACTTCAATGGTGACGTGGATTGTTCTTAACCATCTATTTAAGATGGATGGTTGGGATTTAAAGAATTGGTCTAAGCAAGCATGTAACGTTGACTGGACCTTGTAGCGAACTAATTAAGCCTGTGTCAGTTTCATGTCTAGTTTATGTCAAAATCATATAGGGTCAATTACAATTTGCTCTCTCAACTATGTCTTAATATCATTTATCTCTCTTGAATTGTAAAACATGTCAAACTTTTCCTTATATTTTTCTTTTGTAAATTGTAATACTTTGGCCCCAGCTCTTAACTTAAAGAATATTTATTTTTCGACATATTCACTATTATATTTTAATTTTTGTGTTGATACTAAACATATTCCTAATCCCAAATTCAAGATTAAGTTTGAATCAAATTGAAAGTTTGAATATGATTAGAATTTTGGTCAACTCTAAGATGTTTGGGAAACAACACATTTTAAAAAAAATGAAAAATGTTAAAAAATAATTAATTTTTACAATCTAAGGGAGCGTGATCAACGTGTTTTAAAGTTAAGAGAGACAAAATGATATTGAGACATAATTTAAAGAGATAAATTGTAAGACCCGTGAGCTAATAAATGATCGGTAGTTTTAGAAGAAAAACGGTAAATCGTGGGCGAAGAAGATGTTAATGAGATTGGAGAATTTTCCTTGTTTGCACAAGTACCCGAACTTAAGTCGCTCGATGACGACAAAACTGTTTACAACTTACTTATTCGAGATGATCATCATGAAGGAATATGGATTGAGGAACCTATGAGTAAAAAACAAAAACGTCGAAAATAAAGGTTCATTGTATGTTGTAGTATTAATTAGGTGCATTTGTATGTTACATATGAAGTAGATATGAATTTGTGAAATTTGATAAATATGAATGTTGTGATTATTTGTTGTGAAATGCTGGATTGAATATGAATTGCATTGTTGTGAATTGCTGGATTGAATATGAATTGCAGTGTTGGAGTCTGATTACATGCCTCAAATAAATAAAAATGAAAAATGAATTTTTTTTCAAAAGAAATACCTTACAACGTTGACTTTAAGTACAATCGAGGCCGTAGACACTCTAACACATCGGTTCTCCATACAAATTGTAGGGTATTTATTTTAATTTTTTTAAAATAATTCATACTACTACCATGTTGGTTCAACGACCAATGTGATAGACATCTTCTCCCTTTTTTTAATAAAATAATTTATATCCTACCACCACGACGTAGTCAGTTTAAAATTCTTTTTTAATACTACCGGTTGTGGTATAAAGCACTGACATTCGTAGAGGCAATATCACGTCGACGTGACAGAGGCATGACGACTGACGTGGCATAGTACCCCTATGTGTTATGTTGACATCATATGACCAGTAAGTAATTCATAGTTAACTTCTTCTGAGTGAGTAGTAGTTATTTGTCCCATCGATCGTTTATCATAAGTTTCAGTTTTCCCCTTTGAATTATGTAGTTTTGTAAACTAAGATATATTTGTTCCCTTTCAATTGTGTTATCAAATAAGAGTTCTATTTTGAACTCCAGTTATCGAAAACACTCTCATTAAATTTCAACAAGTTTACTAGACAAATTGTTAGTTAGCAGTCACATGACCTCATTTATACCTCAAGTATAACCAGATTATTCCAAATATTCTCTCTTTCTTCCTATTCCGTAAGACCTAACCTATTGTATAAATAATTATGTTGTGATGCATACTAACGTACTCCATGTCCTCCTTTGGGGCTCTCTTCCTCTTCTCACCCCAAACAACTCATCTCGACCCTACCTTTCTTCAATAATTCAATGTGAAGATATTCTAATTTTTCAATAAACATACTTTAACATATCCTAATTTTATCACTACAGATTAGAAGATCTCGTTAGGGACCTTTTAGCACTTGTGGAGCTGTAGATGATCACACATTACATCAGCTTCCATATCAAGTGGATGAGAACTGACGATATATACATGTGTGGATAATAAGACGAGCTTGTATCTAACCACTAAAACACCCAATAAATTAATTTGTAGCCGCTTCTCTCGCGACAACTCCACAACACTTTCGGTTAGTGTGTGGTCATCATGAAATCGTTTTTATAGGTTGTTATATTTGTTAGTATCTTTTTTAGAAAGACATGCATGACATGGAACCTATTCTTATCAGTGATCACAACATAATAATAACTAGGTTGAGAAACCTTGTCATGCACGGTATACTGTCGTTGGCCCATTCGTCGTATAATTAGAACTCACAACAATTAAGATCCTTAATAAGTGATAATCATGAATTTTTTAATTATTTTTCTGTAAAAAAATGCAAAACAACAGTTAATTACCAAGGTATACTTTTAAGGTGTTAATTACAGGTACGTTGTTGACATGTGTTTAACTTTGATAAGTTTTGTTTTTTTTAGAATATGTATTATTTTTACATCAAATATGTAAGCCGACATCATTTCAATAAACAAGTTTACATCTACTTAGAAACCGACATTGCCTAACAAATGTTAAATAGAAAAACTGAAGTTTGGATGCTATTCAATTGGAAGTGGCTATAAACTTCACACAATACGTATGTCATCCTTTTAATAGAAACGGATCCAAATATTCAAGAAACAACTAAACATTCTGACGTATATTTGTAAGGTGAAAGTTGCAGATTGTTTACATGAGCATTTAACTTTGATATCATCTATTTTCACGGATGATTTACATTTACGTAGCAACCTACATTGTGATAATTGATAGGGAAATTGAGGATCGAATAGTATTTATTTAGAATATGTATTATTTTTACATGAAATATGTAAGCTGACGTCATTTCAATAATCAAGTTTTTTAATTATAGTCAATGTCAAAAAAATAAATCGGCAATTTTTTTTTTTCGTTTTTCATGTCAAATATGACGCAATTAGTTACTAATTACGGTATATTTTTAAGGTGATAATTGCAGGTATGTGCCAATTGCCAACATCAGTGTTTAACTTTCTACATTTACTTAACTGACATTGACTAACAAATGTTAACAAGATAAAAAAAGAGCTTTGAGTGCTATTAATTTACAGTGCTATTATATTCGCCCACGATATTTATGCCCCGTCATTCTAGTCGAAAAGGATTGAGATTTTCTTATCCTTATTCATGTCAAACAAATAGAAAACAACTAAACATTCTCGGACATAGTTTTAAGGTGATAATTACTGATTGCTGACATGACTTTGATATTATCTACTTTCGCGTATAGTGCACTTTTACATAGAAACCTACATTCAGATAATTGAATGGAAAATTCGACATACGAATCATATTTATTTAGAACTCATACTACTTTTACGTGGAATACGTGAGTCGACATCATAGTTCATGTCAAAAAGTAAAAAACAATTAAAGAACGAAACATATATTGTTTAAGGTGAAATGCCCTCGAGTCTACAATTTTCTTCCACAAATAATTTGTATGCATATGTGACTAATTTCGAATATAGAGAATTTTCTACTTAATTGTCTTTTCTCACCGATAATATGATATGATTTTGCACCATACTAATTTATGGATACTTTTGCGTGACTTTCAAAATTATAATTAATCTAAGAGAATTTTTGTAACATCCCGAACAAGAATCACAAAGATTAAGACTATCAAGAGTGAAGACATTACACATAAAGATTAAGATCATCCCTAATATATGCGGAGCACCATATTACATAAGAGTTTGTCAAAAGAGTGAGTACATCGGAATACGAAATACAAATACAAGTAATCACAACAACCTAAAATAGGTAGACAAGAGGATTCGGTCCCAAAATGCAATCTCCCTCGGTCACCACTAGTCAGAACCTACCGCGGTCCTGAAAAGTAAATATAACAACAATGTCTGAGTTTCCATAATGAAATCTCATATACCAAACTCACCTATATGCACATATCATACTAGTCTAGCATGACATGATATAGAAATGCAATGAGAACAATATTCCCTCTAAGGGTAAAATAGGACATCTGTCCTACAGTCATCAACGTCGTCACACAGGCCGCACGGTCCACAGACATCATCGCCACCACCCAGGCCGCATAGTCCACACACCTCACCGCCGCCACACAGGCCGCACGGTCCACAAACCTCATCGGGTCTCTGTGGAGACCTACCGTAGGCACATACAGTCTTACGACAAGTACGCAACGCACCCCACACATGGCTATACTAGTCATGAGGTTCGGTGAGGGGCGTCCGCACTTCCGCGTCATAAGAATCATATATGAAACATCGTGGTCAACAACACCCCGACGGAGTCGTCGCTCAGGTCGGTCCACTCACTCAGTAGGTGCCCAATCGAGCTACCATGTCGGAAAACTTCGTCGCCAGTCCACCGCCACTACCACACAGGCCGCACGGTCCTCCCTATCGCCTCACAGGCAGCACATGGGGCCCTCCCGCCACCACACATGCTACACAGGCTCGTGAACGTCACCGCTTATCAAGGTCAGTCGAAGGTATCTGCCACCTAGAGGGTTAGAAAATCGACAGATCCAGACCGAAGTCTGCGATGGTCATCTTGCTCCCCAAGCAGTGCAACAACAAACATTGGGATCTGTGATCCCTCAGGGCTACTACTCTAAATGAGTCAAGTAAAACATATACTATGCCATAGTCTATAATGCAGAGGTGATACGTCCCAAGTATCCACACTCTTCCACTTGGCGGTCCCTGGGCAGACACGATCAACGCACCCACCGTAAACTCCTGCCTCACGTGCAAGGCGAGGACATGGGTTTTCGTGGACAGAGCTGACGCTCCACAAGGATAAGGATTCAGTTTTGGGCCCAAACGGTCAACCGAAATAGGTATACCGGTCGACCGCTCCTCTAGGCGTAGGTCGAACAGATGCCTGTAACGGTCGAACTCTGGGCTCATGACTTAATCCCCAACAGTCGAACAAAGGTTGAAACTGGTCGATCGCTACATGGTCAAAAACCGGACTAAGTCTAAGTAAACATCAAGGCAACGGTTGAACGGCTCAGAGTCTGTCCTACAATCATCTAGTCACAATAGTCGAACCAACATCCAATCGGTCGACTGAACCATAAGTGAACTTAAGTTACTGGTCGGACAGAGGTCATGAGCAGTCGACCATTTAAGTGGTCAACGCTCGGTCCAACACAGAAAGCAAGGCAACGGTCGAACGACTCAGTGGCCTCGTTCAATCAAAAAAGATCAGTAACTCTCCAACCCATCAACTATGCTCAACCGGTCGACCACCGCAACACATCGTTCGACCGGTGCTGGATAAAAATAGAGATTTACACTATTTCTGGTCGACTGCCCGAAGACACTGGTCGACTGTTAGCCGACAACTACCACCACTGTCGGAGATGAGATGAGAGTTGAGATGGGGAGAGAGAGTGGAGTGGAGGAAGAAAAGAAAATGGAAGGAGATGAGTGCTTCTCCTTTTAAAACCAAACCATACACCCCACCCATCCTTCTCCTACACCACCACCTTACTTTCCATCACCTCAAGCACACCTCCTCCATACCTCAACACTCCCCACCTTACCTCCCATACTCCTCTCCAAGGTCAAACCTCACCTAATCCATCACTAAGCACACTTAGTCTTCTAAATAAGGTTAGGGTCTTCACAATTTCGTTATGGTACAACATTTTTAATGATCATATTTTATATCGAAATATCTTTTCCTTACTTAAAAAAATCCTTTCATATTCATTGTAAAGGCAAATAGATTTAACTTTGTCGTTGAATCTTACCAGTTACCATGCCACCATGTGAGGATTATTCTAGAAAATTTCAGGGTTCGTCAAAAAAGTCGATTGGACAAATTCAGTTGGCAGAATTATAATTATGTAACAACCAAGAAGCCCAAGCAAAGCAAAATCCCATCTTGTGGTTTAATCAAAATATGATAAAAACTTAGAAAAAGACTTGTCATCTGTTATTATTAGAAGTTCACAACAATTTCAATTATTTAATAAAAACAACCAACACTTTTAGTCAATTTTTCATAACAAAAATGCATAACAATAGTCATTTTCTGCAATTAGTTACCAAGGTATATTTTGGTAAATGCAAATATGTTGTCGATATGGTTTCTTTTTAGTTTGGTTTTTTTGCCTGCGTACACCTTAAACTTGCTGAAATTGGCGGCACACACTCGTGTTTCCGTGAATTACTTGCGTACACATTGTTTTGCTGAGAAATAACTTGGGTGGGACCCATTCCGTAACTCCACCGTAATAATTGGTAAACACTGCTGACTTATGCTTCCCGCCAAACACTAACATTTCCCGCGGATATCTCATTTCTTCTTTCCTTACAAATAATCCATTCTCCCCCAACTTCCACACTCCACACCGTGGCCCTTTCACAAGGTCGAACGTTGTGTTGATTTTTTGACTAATATTCATTAATCCATTTTAATTATTTATTAACATATCAATAAACACATGTATATCTATTATATCGATGCATATGTACACATATTATGTATTACTAACATTTCAGGAGACAAGTATTGTTCAAGACAAGAAATCAAGTCGAAGAGTAGATATGATTTATGTTTTTTGTACTTAGGACTAAAATGTAACTTGCCACTTGAAATATTGTTTATTTGCATTGCATTGCATTGCATTGATATATATTAAACATATAGAAGTCATATACAGAATTCCATATCAAACCGACTCTTGTAGGTGACCCATTACACTTAAGAACTATCTTGATTCAAAATTCCTGCCTAAAACGGTCGACTGGTTGACCATCTGGTTCTACCGTTTGCATCCTGTTATGAATTCTTTTCCGTGAATAGTCGAACCATAAATTACCTTGTTCGATCGATTTTAACAGACTCTTACCTTGTCTAAAACGGTCGACTGAATCTTTATCCTTGTTCGATCGTTTTCCTGTGTCAACCGATATATCCCAGATCGACCGATTCCTTCTTATTCATCAATTATATCTTGACACGTGTCCCGTAACCGGTCGACCGAATCTCGACTTTTGTTCGACCAATTGACATCACATATTTCTTTTGAATATGACCGTTATACTTGTCATATTCTACAACGATCGTATACACATACTTCAACTACCCAATTCGTATTTTTGGCCACCGGTCGAACATTGCCTTGACGGCGGTCGACCGGATCAGGAACAATTCGAATTCCAAACTTCCTATTATTTTCGGTCGAACGGATTCCTTAAATGGTTTGACCATTACCTCATTTGTTTAATGTTATTCTAGCCAAAACCCACTCAACGGTTGACCGAACTTATATCTGGTTCGACCGTTCACTTAAGTTCTTGCCTTGGTGGACCGACCGGTATGCACTTCAACTCACTGTTTTCTTTATTACAAGAAATCGGTCGACCGATTAGCCTGATACAGTCAACCTTTTGTGTCCTGATTTGAGTTCTGAACTTTCCAGGTTTTATGCATTTCACTCAAATCATTACCACTTCAATCCCAATGGCTAGACTTGGTTTGGAGCTTATAAGTAGAGGTTAGATCAACCTTACAAGGTTACCAATCCTTTCTTTTAAGCTCATACTCTCATACTACTCTCAATTGCTTCAAACTTCCCATTGTGCTCAATCTTTTCACTTGAATCACTCATTGCATTCATCAATCTTTCAAGTGCTCAAGATTAGAAGTTGCTACTCAAATTCTCAGCAAAGTGCAGTATTAGCTTCCGGAGTGAAGCACTTCTGAGATTGTGAGAAGGTGGTCCAAGCTTGGCGAAGGTGTTCGCAGGTTTGAAGTGTAAAGGCTTGATCTCGGCCTGAAACTGAGATTAGAATAGTGGAGGACGCAAAGTTGCTCGAGGAAGAGCAATTCGTAAGAGAGGACTAGGATCCGGTGGTTGGATCCAAACCTCTATACATCCGTCTCGTGGTTTGCATCCTTTTGTAGGATCGTGTATGGTTAGATTATCTAATCACTTTTAGGGTTAATTAACCTCTACTTGCTCAATCAAAGATGTGTAGCAGAAATTAAAACAAACAAGCAAATAGGGAAGGAAATATGCAAACCACAAAGTGAAGACAATGTGATTTTTATAGAGATTCGGCCTCCCACCTATTTCCTCTCTTGCAAGCTCCGTTCGATCTCCCTTGAACTCCGCCTACGTCTTCACTATCAATCTCGTTACGGGTCGAGATTTAGCATTTACAACACAAGCTCCGTGAACAACCCTCGCTAGCTTGATTTCTTCCTCTCACAACCCGAGAGGGAACACTTCGGGCTTTCACCAAAATCATTGCTTCTTGATCAACAAATGAGTGGGACAACACTCTTTAACTCTTGAGCACACTTTGAGTATGATTTGGTTATGATCAAAGGTGTGGAATTTAGGCTTAGAGTGTAGGAATGAGGATTTTGGAGCTTGGGAGTTTCTCTTTAGTGTATAGAACAAATAGTAGTGGCAGAGTTGTTTAAACAAGGTTTGGACAACTCTATTTATAAGCTCTAAGTCGGTTATAGCCGTTGGGACAAGTATAGGAAGTTGTTGTGTAAGAAACACAAAATAGTGAAGTGCAAGTCACATTTCAGAACAAAATTGGTCGACCGAATCGGGCATACCGGTCGACTGGTTGGTCAAATCTGGCTATAACTTAAGTTCACTTAAGTGAACAGTCGAACTAAATTAGGGATTGATGGACCGTTCTAGGACTTTTTGTCTGGTAAAGGATGGATCGGTCAAACTAAGGAAAATGTGTGTTCGACCGGAAACTTCTTGGCACTTCTAGGTTGAAGGAGAAAATGAGTTTCGGTCGACCTAACTCAAGGAGACGTTTGACCGGAAATTTCCAGAGTGTTCAGGGTGACCATAGATTGTTTGATCGGTCGACCGATAGGTAAATGGCGGTCGACCAATAGGTAAATGGTGGTCGACCGAAAGTCTAGTAAAATTGGGGTTTTGGGAAATCCGACCGTTGTAGAATACGACAAGTCTAACGGTCACTTGACACGTATAGACGGTCGAACAAAATGCTTGCAAAGGTCGACCGGTTCAACACAGGCTAACAGTATTAACAAACCCAATCGGTCGAACGAAGAACTCGTTCCGGTCGACCGAATTGGCACTGGCAGACCAAGTTTGGTTTAAGTGTTTTTCGGTTCTAGTTTGGGTGATCTATTGAAGTCCAAATGTTGTGAAATTTTGTGTGACTTCTATAATGAACCTAATGTGTGTTTAAGTTGATTTTAGCTCAAGTATGCTCAATTACTCAATGTTCCTAAGATTCAAAATACATCAAGATTATATGTCTTCAAATGAGCTTTATTACATGTCTTGACTTGATTTCCTTTCTTCCTTGAGTCTTGATCAACTGTAGAAGTCAGTTTATATGCTATGCATAATGTGTGCTACTCTACATTGATTTTAATTAAGATTAGGTTGATTAAATCATCAAAACATAGATTAAGGCAAAAAAACAACACCTTTTATCCTTTACATTGTATTGTTCTTGCTTTAAATTGCTTAATATTTTAAAGAACGTAATTAGTCTA
The DNA here is from genome assembly GCA_963682175.1 of Triglochin maritima. Taxonomy (NCBI): domain Eukaryota; kingdom Viridiplantae; phylum Streptophyta; class Magnoliopsida; order Alismatales; family Juncaginaceae; genus Triglochin; species Triglochin maritima. The sequence continues at coordinate 16,603,277 of OY821775.1, forward strand.
TTCACCCCCCTTTAGACTAATCCTAGGGCCGTTTAGATCCTACACTCGAAAACGTCCATTGATTACATCCCAACACTTCCACCAGGGTTACGTTTGACACCTCCAATACTCACTGACACCCCCAATCAAACTGAGTTTGTGGAGATCGACCCCAACAACATCACCTCGAACACTGATTAGTAACATATCATACAATCCATTCATGCTATATATCCTTTATTTTACCCTAATTTTATGCTACTCGAGTGTTTGTTTTATGTGTTTCAGGTTTTAGGTAATAGAGAAGATAAATAAACTGAAAATGACCTAAATGCAAGAAGAAATGATTTTATTGAAGCAACTTGCACCTGTTTATCATGCTCATGGACCCATCTGCAATTCAAGAAGGATCCAGATGAAACCCGGAGGGACCTGAGCATAAGGAAAACATTTCTGGTACAAAATCCCTCATTATCATAATCTTGAGAAGTATTTGGGTGAATTAAGACCAAACGGGCTGGAACCAGCAGACTTGGAGTGCACCTCACGTGTGAAATGACTAACTTAAGTAGCTGAAGAAAATTAGGGTGGATCAGACGCAAACAATCCGCCGTTGGTGGATTTTGATCCGCCAATGGTGGATCAATTTGCTCTAAACGTGCTCCATTTCTCCTGTGACTTGATCTTGGTTATTTGGGTGCACCACACTATAGAGAAAACGGTTACAACTGTCAGATTGCTTCCAGAATCATCTACACCACTCTTTCTTTTATAAATAGCAATGTTTCTCCTATATTTCCCCTTCTTCTCCACCATTGGAATATTTTAGGTTTTACACATTTGGGCTGCAAGAATAAGGAGGTGGTTGGAGTTTGTAAACTAGTGCTTTCTTTACTCTAAATGTAGATTTGGATTCCTCTTGTCATTAACTTTCTTTCTATCTAATTCGATTTTAATTTTGTTGGTTAATTTTCTAGTTAGAGTTTTATGTCATGTTTAGTCTTAATCTCTTGCTTTTCATGCTTGTTATTAGGATTAGTGAGCAGATCCACCCCATCTGGGGTAGAGGTGATGTAGAAGATTACGGGTATGTTTGTGCACAGGAAACTGTCAGAAAATGAATTACGTGGTCAACAGGAAACCAATGGAAAACAAAAACCAGTGGAATTCAGTTTCCCTTTGACCAAACTCCTGTTATTTGTGCATTTCGTGGAATCTGTTAGAACTCATTTTTTGTTGTTTGTGCACACTGTCAAAATTCATCAGAAAATAAAAACAAGTTATCTTCCATGTTAATCAAAATACAACATGATTTTTTGAAGCTTCCATGTTTAACAAAAATAATGTTAACATGCATTAAACAATCAATCAAGCCACATTAAATTAGCCAAAACAAAATATTTACATATTTTACTACAAAAATTCAATCTGCACACAACTCTAATTTTTAATCTATTTAGACAGCAATTGGTCCATCAGTCCATCCAGGCTACAAATTAAAATAAGTTATCATATTTAACTTCTTTGGGAGAAATCACTGATCGATTGTAATAGCAGAGGCTAACTGGAAAGCAAGTAATAACAAACTTGCTTCCTTGTAATAGCTAGTGGCCAATTAAGGTGTACAAAGTTAACATGTCCACAAGAATGTAAAATATAAAGCAACGGAACACAAAAGAGTAAGACTGATTTCTAAAGCATTACGATAAGCACAATTCTGTCCGCAGAACTCTGACATTGTCTACATAAATATATTCACTAATTAATCATCCAAAATGCATACACTTAGTCAAAGTAAAATCATCCCTATTACTGACCCAAGTTGCACTTCACATGTGTTGTTTCAGTTCACCAGATTCAGCTGGTTTCTTTCTTGTGAAATCGATCATTACTAGCCTAAAATTGATTATGAGATCACGTTGTTATGGAAGGATGTGTGCTATGATGGAATCCATAAAGCAAGTAAGACAGATTACAGATATGAATTCCTGAACCACATCGAACCAAAAACATGCATCCAAACGAGAGGCTGTGGAGGGACGACAATTGGCTGTGGAAGGTCGGTGTGCGCTGGAGAGGGTCGGGATGGGGGTAGGAGCGGAGGGCAAGGGAGAGGACAGGGTGGGGAAGGGACAGAGGTGAGGAAACAGAGGAGGAGGCGAGAGGAGAGGAGGAAGGAGAGATGGGGGTGGTGGAGAGGAGAGTGGAAATCATGGAAGAGTTTTTTTGTTTTCCTTTGGTTTCTTTTAGGGGGAGGTGAGAAACCAATGTAATTTTTTTGTACTAATGCTTTTATACTATGGAAACCAAGGGAATCCATTTTCATTTTCTGGAGGTGGCACAAACACAGGGAAAACAATTAGTCAAACGGAATCTGTTTTACTTTCCCTTGGTTTCTAGGTGCACAAACCCCCTATAAGTGATGTGTTAATGATGGGTTCTTCTTATCTTGTGTCATTTCATATGCTTAATGTAGATCTATGCATGGAACTTGCTAAAACTTGTACTAGATGGGATAATGGTCACACTAGGTACTTGTCTCATGCTAGATCTAGAGTTTATCTTGTTGCTTGTAAATGATCATCTTGTTATGGTAAATGACTTGTTATGTATGGATGCTTGATTAGTAGAGAATGCATGAATATATTGAGTTGTATGAATGGTTAATCGATGTCCTGATGTCCACACTAGGTACTTAGTTCATTCTTGAAAACCAAAGTGCATCTTAATTTCATGTCTAACTATATTAGTCATGTATTTATGTAAGTATAGTTGATGTTAATTAGACACCACACTAGTTTCTAGTTGATTTCACCTACTTTACACACATGTGCCTCGTAATGAAGAACCACTCACTCTCTCACACACACATACCTACACACCTCCACTCCATGGGGGTTTAATTTAATTGTTGATTAATTCAACGTTTAGAATATGGTAGTCACAACAACACTCACAACTCCTTCAAGTTCAACCCGTATTTGTCACGTCTTCACCAATATCGTGCACTTCTGGTTATTAAAATGATCAATCAAGCACCGACCCCACGATTTAGAGTTTAAACACCTATTACCCTTATGACACATTGTCGGCAACACCATTTAGAAGAAGAAATGTGATCTTTTTCATTAGTTGGATGTGGTTGAAAGGTCTCCTGTTAATGTCTGTCCACTTAAGGAGAATTTTAATGAATTGGTGATGGAGAAGTGTGGACTTCTGCAAAGGAAAGTGGATGGCCAGAAACACGAGATGTGAGAGTCATTGTTGTTGCTGCAAGAGGTTAGTGCCTATGTTCGTAACTTGAAGACGTTCATGAACAAGACCAATTTGGAGATTAATGTATGCCTGGTTGTAGTTATGGTGGTGATTTTGAAGTGTCTAATGTAGGTGGGTGATGTGAGTGTCATTGTAGGTGTAGTGCTTAATGTAGCAATCAAGTGAAGAGGTGGGTGATGTGGAGCTTGTCTTGTTTAGTTATCTATATGCATGTAAGAACTTAAGTTTATCTTGGTAATTGAATGGTATGCTGGATGTTTATGAATTGAGTGTTGCGGCTTCAATTGAGTTGTGCTTTGTCCTGTTAACATGTTGAATGTTTTTACATTATATCGACATCAACTCATAAAGTAGCTACTATTACTACTTTAACACACAAATCAATCGCTACCATTACTACTAACACTCAAAACAATCTACTACTATTAACACACAGACGTTCAGTTTTACACTCAGTTTTTGCAATCCAAAACATAAGCACCATAAACATAACAACATACAACATAAACACAAGAACATAAGTACTTCAAACCACTACTAACATAAACACATATATAAACAATCCACTATTGTTAATACATGGACGCTACAACATGAGTACTTCAAACCACTAGAATTTCCTCCATAACTTACATTCAGTTTTATCAAAACAAGTACGAAGATATATAAGCACTACCACATCAAAGAGTCAAACTACTTAAACAAGTACATAAATAAGCTAGTACATAAAAACTACATAAACCCAGAGTTGAACTACTCCAAGAGACTCATCATTGGACCACTTGAACTGGTTGGAGACAATTCTGAGGAACTTGCACTTGCTATTGAAGTAGGTTTGTGGTACCTTCACTTGTAGAGGGTGTTGTGTTCTCCTTCTTTTGCCTGTCCTTCCATGATAAATGACATTCCTCCTCTTTTTGTAGAACTCCTACACAAGAAAGGAATTATACTCTGACTTTGTCACCATACTCCACCCTAAGCAACCATTCATGAGCACCATGATTTGCTTCTCTCATCTTGTCCATATAACGGTTGAATTCTTCAACATTGTATGCATTAGCAACTCCCCACAACAACCCTTGCATCAATGAGCCCCTATACTTTTTCTCAAAATTCTGATATAGATGTCTCATGTGGGTTGTATGCTCACATCCAAGAAATGTCTCTTTAACTCCTTCCGACCCCTTACATAAATCACTAAGTATCACCAAGGCATTAGGTTGTCCTATTGCTTATCAAATATGCATCAAAGTCCACCTCCAACTCTCTACTATTTCAGAATCTACCACTATAAAGGCAACATAGACTAACTCATTATCAACATCTACTGATATAATAGACAAAAATGTCTCTTTGTACTTCCCTTTCAAATGATATCCATCCAATCCATTGATTGGTCTACAACCTTTCAAGAAGCCTTCTCTGTAAGCATGAAGGCAAACAAACAATCTGAGAAATGTGGAGTCTTCTTCTTTTAGCTAATAACTGACAATGTTGTCTAGGTTCCTTCTATCCATCTCTTCAAGCAAAGCTCAAAGCAATATGTATTGTTCCTCCTCTCCACTATGGATGTATTTCATTTCTACCTCTTTACGCCTCCATACCCTATGATATGGTATATTGCTGTTCTCAAGCTTGGGTTCGAAGAAGAATCAAGCTCCATCATGATCATTCTGTCGAAAGACGACAGTAAGAAGGAATGAACAGAAGTTCCAGGCACGAGGAGCCAACCCATTTTTCAGGAGGGAGTCGTGTTGAGAGTCTGAATCCTGCCACTGAAGGTTTGAACAATCCCAGGGATTGGGATATCGTATGTCTACAGTGGATATCCACCATCCAGGTTTGGACCCGGGCAATGAACAAGTAGTGGAGCTTCAAAGGTTTTCCCTTACTTTGTTCGTGTCAGCAAACAATTCGAAATACCTCGACTTCTTTAAAACAAGTCCGAGTTAAATAGCAATGATTCGAAGCATCTGATATCTGCTATGTAACTGATCTCTAATGTTCTTAATTAATAATCTATCATCTTGAGCTAGTCAGTCCTTTGTCTTATATGTTATCCAATTATTGTTTGCCATTTTTGCAGCACATCTATGCACAGAGGAACAATTGTAGGGTAACTTGAGTGTTTTGATCTCAAAAGTGGACCCATCATTTAGTCTGGAAGCATGAATCCACAAGTTGTAACTTGGGTCTTTCCACTTTGGAGTCACACATATTGTTGGCTGACTCTTCAGGGGAGTAATAACACACCTTATCACTATGCAGTGTTATATGAGTGTCATCCTAAAAGTTGTCACATTTGGAACTTGTCTGCTAATTAACATGTCTAGAGTCTCCATGTCCACTTCAATTAGTTCTTGCACATCCTCCACAACCACAAATTCATCAACATCCATAATGAGATCATCAAAGTCCCCTAACTCACTTTCTTTATAATCCTCCTCTTCATCTTCCCTAAACACAAAATCAAATCACTATCTGAAGTGCTATCCTCTCTTTCATATCCATTACACAAGGCATGTAGGCACTCTTTCACTTCTTGTAGGGTTTTTGTAGTATGTTGTGTGTCAAACCATTGGTGATTCAAAATTGGATCATCCTGTTCTGCTTGTTCTCTCTCCTCATTCTCACCTTCATCTCAACATCAACATTCTATCCTACTTGTTCCCTTACATGATCATCATTATCATATGAACTCACTGGTTCATTTGCTAGTGTTGCTTGTGTAGGAGCCGCACTGACATTATCACTAACTGACTAAAGAGTAGCAAAATGTTCAACTTTATTTTCTAATTATGGTACTTCAAATCTTCTACTAGGTCATTAACAATATTTGATAGGCATATAATTCTTCCTAGCATTGCTAGGGATCATATAGTCTATCAAAAATCCATCCTCTGAACCCCATTGTCTTGCCCCCAAAATCCAAGTTTCCAACTTCTCAACTAACAAGTCCTCAACCGCTATCCAACTACCTAGCTCCTTAAAACCAGTAATTGTTTTCGTATCCTTTTCTATTCACCCACTTTACATCACAATGAACTCTAATTTTAAGACTAGGACCATTTGTACTTGACCTATGTTAAATAACAATTACTCAAACAATTTCACAACTACCATACATAAACAGAGAAAACGAAAAATAGCTAATCATCGCCGCTTCCCCACAAGGCCCCTTCTAGTGTGCATTACATGTGGCTAGTTTCCAGAGGAGCTACGATCACGGTTTTGGGTGGTCCAATCATCGTCTGGAATGGAGGCAGTCGTTCTGGGTTCACGAATTTGAGGAATTTGAGGGTTAAGGTTGAAAGGAATGTGTGTTCTAAATGTATTCTTTTATATGTCTTTTATTATGAATTGAATGTATAAACATTTTGTTAATTGATTAATGTATTCGTCTTTTAGAAGTATTAAGGAAAATGCTCTTGGTCCTTAACCGTAGAGCTCTAAAAGATAATAGTTTACATAAATCTAAAGTGATGCACAATCATGGTAATTAACATGGGACATTGATTACCGAGATAAGATTGTCATGTTGGTTAAAGGATATTGTAGCTATACAAATATTTTAACAACATGAGTATATGAAATTGAGAATATTTTCTTTGATATATTGAATAAGCCTAATAAATGAAACATTATGGAATTGTGTTTGTGTCAGTAATATTTTCATTGTGTCTTTGAATCCTAATATATGAGACCTATATCTTTTCACATGACAAGTGTGTAGTTTGATTATCACCAAAAGTTATCATTACGCATAGTGATAAAGATATTAGTTGATTATACATGACTTGTGCTGGAAAACATGATATGTCAAAAGATTATCATTGTCCCTCTTCATTTGAGTGATGATATTATTGGGCCCCTTGATAAAACAAAATTATAATGTGCACAATGTAACTTATGTATAGTTACATATTTATAATTAGCTTAAAAGATCAAGAAAATAATATATGATACAAAGATGACACATTTCTACTTTGTATATTATTCTTAATATCATGAGATAGTGGATAAATACAAGTGATATTACTTATATCGTTAAATGTATCGTGTTCTGTTTGAGTGAACAAAACAACTTTGTTATTTGGGTAAGTATAATGTATAGCTAGATATTGCTTATAGTTTATGATATTAAGTATAATGTATAGTTATATACCGTTTATAGTTTATGATATTAAATCTTTAATACCATTGCTAACATAGCTTAGATCCTCCTATATGTCACACCACAAAACTGTAAAATAAGATATGTGATCATATTTTATATGATGTATTAAGTTCCATGTGTTAGAAATAATATACATGTGGTACAATAATAAAATCAATATGTCATAATAACGACATAGTTAGAATAACAAATAAATTCAAATGAGATGTATATATTATGGGGTATAATATTTTGACATTATATATGATAATATATTACATGATATAATGTGATCCGCAATATTTATAACATATGAATTGCTAAAACCCCAAATGCAATTTTTTTTGGATATTAATCCAAAATTTGGTAAATTCAAAAACAATGAAAAATGGTCCGACCGTTTTCTCACGTTTTTGCATATATTAATAAGAGATTTTTGTTGATTAATAATTGGATTTAGTCCACATTGGTCAAAGGTAGTTATGAGATGATGATGTGACAAAATATGGAGAAATCAACAAGAGATCATATGCAAAGTGGTTTTCACATGATGTGGTTTAGAGGAGAGATTAACAATGGACCATATGTAAGTCGTTTGCACATGATATGAGTTGGATGATACCCTATAAATAGGACTCCTCCTTCCTTTGTAAATTTAATTTTAATGCAAAATTCTCATGTCCATATTTTTCCATCATTCCATTCGAAATTCTTTGCATTAATTAAGTCCTTTAGAGAATAAATTCTTGGGAACATAGAAGTGGTTATTAGCTAGATTCTAACCTTGTCTTAGAGATTGATTGACTAGCTTCAATCTCTCTAATCTTGTTTAGAGTTTGGTGAACACTGGGAGGTGATTCCGAGGCAATCTGATGTATAACCTGACTTCCGATTCGTAAAAAAGATTTGATAATCGCCTAAGTATGATCCAATCTATGTATTTTAATATTAATTAGTATACAATATATATTGAAATACAATTATGAAGTTTTGTATATAAAATTGTTGAAAAATATGAAAATCGATCCTAATTTCTTGTAAAAGTTTAAAAATATATATACAACTATGGGACACAAAATCCTACAAAGGTTTGGGGGGTGGAGGGAGTTAGGGATTTGGGTCGTGTTTGGACAAAGAGGGGATTTGGGGTAATTGTTAATCAGGAGTCTTGTTTGGGTTGGTGGATTTTGATTAATTAAATTTTCAGTTTAATAATATGGTTTATCATATAATCATGACTAATGTCTTCTTTAAACTCAAACTCGACAAAGGAATCTAACATGGTGATAACTTGTGTTTACGGTGGGTTACAATGACGTTACGGTGGAGTTACGGAATAAGTCTCACTTGTAGGATTTTGTGCCCCTATGTATGTGTATATTTTAAAATTTTAATACATGCATACATGATCGATTTCCATATTTTCAACAATTTCATGTACATCGGTTTATATTTATTCTAATATCATATAATCAATATATGTTAAAACAATTATATAAGAGGATCATACCCCAATGCTCTCTAAAACCTTTTTGAAAATCCGGAGTTGCACCGCTCGACGAATCGCTCACCGATTCGCCTCCAAGTGTTCACCAATCTCTAAACAAGATTAGAGAGAAAAAAGGTAGTCAATTCATTCTCTAAATTAGAGGTGAGCATCCGGTCCGGGCCAGATTGCTTTGGATCGGTGACGGATCGTTCTGGTTTGCTCCGGTCCGGTCCAAAACCGGATTTTTTTAAAAAACGAAAATTGGACCGGTCCGGACCAGAACCGAAATTTCAAAAAGGTCCGGACCGGAACCGAAATTTCAAAAAGGTCCGGACCGGAACCGAAATTTCAAAAAGTTCCGGACCGGAACCCGGACGGGTTTGATTCGGTCCGGTAAGAAAAATTTGCATTAATTAAAACAATGAGTGAGAGAAGTCCTATTTATAGGGTCTCCCAACACCCACATCATGGGCTAACTGTTGGCTTTTTTGCCTTAATTTATATTAATTTTGATGATTAATCAAACTAATCATAATCAATCAACCTAATCAATCAAAGTGAGCAAACACGATTACATGCGTTGCATACATACTTGTATACTTGTAATCATCTTAATAGGTTGATTAAGATTATCAAAGAGAATAAACATTGCAACAAATACATCAAGATTCAAGACTTGTAATCAAAGCTTTGGACCAAGACTTGTAATTTTCTTTTTATTGAGTTCATAGGAAAATATGTAAACTTGAGCACTAGAATTGCCTTGCACTAGGATTCTGTCCCAGCCAAGAATGGTCGACCGAATGGCTAACGGTTGACCAAACTGCCTTGGATTCATTTTGGAGTTTACTATCTGGAATTGTCCAAACGGTCGACCGAATGGCTAACAGTCGACCGAACTGCCTTGACTTGGTTTTGGAGTTTACTCTCTGGAATAGTTGATTAGGTTGACCGAATGGCAAACGGTCGACCGAACTGCCTTGGACTAGTTTTGAATTTTACTCCAACAATCATATTTGAATCTTGCCTCTTTCGGTCATCCGAATAGACAACGGTCGATCGAACTTGCCTAAGTTTGAAAATAACCAATCTTTCCTGTCCACCTTAGAACGATGCACCAAACTCATTTCGGTAAAGCGAAATCTCCATTGGTTGAAATTTGAGTCCAATTCTGAAGCAAGCAGATGGTCATCGGAATGGACTTTGGTCGACCGAACTAGCCCAGAATTCTACGCGAGCTACAAGCAAACTCCTGCTTCTCATTGGTTCATAACTCCACCAACTCCCCAACGACTGTATTAGCTTTGAAGCCTATATAAGCCTCATTCAAGAGACACAAACAAGACATCTACACTCTCAATCCATCTATACTCTTCGTGCTCTCATTTCCCAAACCTTCAAAACTCCAAATACACTCAAAGCTTCATCTTCACCACTTGCATATCCATTCCATATCAATATCCAAATGTGCTCAAGTATAGAGTGTTAAATATGATTCAACTTCCACATCAAAGAATCACCAAGATGTAAAACTTCGATGAAGCTCCCTCTCGGGTTGTGAGAGGAGACACGAGCGAGGCGAGGATTGTTCCCAAGGCTCGATGTTGTAAACGACGTTGATCTCGGCCCGGAACGGAGATCAGTTAGTGGAACCGTAAGCGAGGCTCGGGGGATCGAGCGAGGCCAGTGAGGAGGACTAGGACCGGGTGCGGTGTCGAACCTCTCTAACTCCGGTGTCATCGATTTTGTGGTTTGCATGTTTTTATTTCTTAATCATTACTTAGTGTTTTGATTCCACATTTAGTTCTTAATTAGAGGGTCATAAATCCTAACAATTGGTATCAGAGCATTAGGTTGCTAATTTCATTTTCTTAATCGTAATTTAGCATGACATCTACATCTAATTATTGTGAATGATTATCCACATCTAAGCCACCTTTGTTTAATAGGTTAAATTATGACCATTGGAAGAAACGAATGAGGATTTCTTTGCAATCAAATGACTTGAAATATTGGACATTCATATTAAACTCATACATACATTGTTTAAACGTTTTATTAATTACCGTAAGTGCACGGCTCGATGAAGCAGTTGCAAGTACGGATCGATCCACAGGGAGGTGAGTAGCCTCTGGTTTGTTAGAAATCAAGTGGCGAATAAAGGGAGAAAAAATGTGATTCTGCTAAAGCTAACTATACTAAATTAGTAAGTAATAAATACGAAAGAAAACAACGAAAGATTGAAAATCAATAAGAGAAACCCCTAAGGGGTGGAGTGTGTGCACATATGAAGTGAAATTAGTGATAAATGATGCATGTAAGCATGTATGTATGTATGTATGTATTTGTGTCGTGTGTGTGTTGTCATGCATAGGAAGTGTCTAAAAGATGTGGCAAAACCTATCAATCCATTCACACAACGTATCGGCAATTACTACTTGATTAACATAATATTAGGCTCAACATGAGAAATGTCTAAAGATATGGTAATATTCATCGAAAACCATAAACTCATGTGAAGAACAAAGGTAAGCATGAGAGGTGTCGAAATGTTTTGGCAAAACTCATCAAAACAAAGTTTTTCAATCAATCAAGTAAGCAAACACAAATACAAACACATAACTAACATGTAGCATATTCAACAGGAAATTTCAGTCAATAAACATGAGAAAACTAAGCATGAGAAATGTCTAAATCTTATGGCAAAACCCATCAAAATTCCCCAACTTGTAGATGATTAAAATACCCACAATGAACATACAAACACATGCAAATCTACACAATCAATAATTCATCAAACATCCAAACTTCACAATATATATGAACATCATCTCCACCCCCAAAGGAGATGGATCTACTCACTACACATTATGCTACCAATTACACTAAAGAAGAAAGCAGATATTCTAACTAATTTAGCCTAAGATCAAAGAAACAAGACTAAGCTACGCATGCATAAAAAAGAGACAACATGAGAACAAAATAATGAAAAATTATTTTATTAAATGACTCACATTACTAGTAGCGTTCTTCTCCACCTTGAGTTTTTGCTCCAATGCTTACTCCAAGTAGAGAGAATGCCACCAAGCAATGAGCGAATACAAATGAGAACGAATAGTTCTATTTATAGGCATGAAAAAAGGTAATCAGGGACAATCCCCCGGTATGGGACTAAACCCATACTATAAATGGATATAAAACAACATAATACACAACCCGACTCTATCGTGAAACATTTGGACCAATGTGGACCGCCAATTGGCGGTCCAGATTGCTTGGATTGAGTATGGATTTCGGTGGTTTGTTTGTGGCTTGATTTCTTGAAGTTTGATGAACCCGATTTGGTTGTTGATGTTTGGGTCCGAATCTAATTGCCAAAATACTCATCATAATGGTGTGGAGCTTCTTAATTTCCTCATTAGTCCTTTTGGTTTTATATCCAGGTCATTCTCTCTTGCACCTCAGTCCATAAGTCTTGCAACTTAGTCTTTTTTTCTTGCTTTTATGTCCTTTTTTAGTCACTTCTTCTCAAACCTGTTATTCCTTAAACTTAAACATAAAAGTCGTTACGTAGCATTGTTTAGGTTCAAGATAATAGATATAAGACACAAATGAATGCATGAAATGATGTCAATCACACATCCAAATGATGATGAAATTATGTCCCTAACAAAACCCAAAATTAAGGAAGCAGATATGAATTCTCGCATTATGAATATCTTGTATTATGGGTTAAATTAATGGGAATACAATATGCTAAGAGGTTGTGAAAGTGCTTATGACATTTGACATACATTAGAAATGCATCATGATGATTCAAAAAGATTGAGAAACTATGATTAATTTGCTCATGCATAAATATGAACTCTTTGGTATGCAATCCGGTGAGAACATAAGCAGGATGCACACTTGCTTCACCGAGATCATTAACTCTCTCAAAGCACTTGGCAATGATTTTAGCAAGGGAGAAATGACTCGAAAGATTCTCCGGTCACTCACCGACGATTGGGAGGAGAAGACGACTGCTATCGAAGAAGCACAAGATCTCACCAAATTATCGGTCGAGGAGCTTATGGGTAGTCTCATGACATATGAGATACAAATGAAAGACCGCAAGGAGAAGAGACTCAAGAAATCTTTTGTGCTACACGCCGTCGCCAATTCAATCAAAGGAGATAGTGACATTGAAGAACAATTGGTGACAGAACAATTCAAGGAGTCCCTCAAAGAAGAAAAAGAAAAGAGAAAAGAAGAAGAGCAAGAAAAAAGAGAAGAAGAAAAAGAAGACTCTCAAAGCAACTTGAGACAATTCATCATCTTCATCAATTGAAGACGATTTTGTCTCGATGTGCTTCATGGCAATAGAAGATGAAGATAGTGATGTATCTTCTTGTTCTACTCGCGATTCAATTGATTCAAATCATTCAAATTCATATAATGAACTTCAAAGTGAATTCCATGAATTGTTTGAGAATTTCAAGAAAATTTGTCAAAAGAACAAACTAGTACGAAATAAAATCAATGAGCTACAATGTCAAATTGAATCTATCATGAATGAGAAAAATGAATTGTTTGCTAGTCATGATAAAATTTCATTATAGAACACTCATTTGATTGTTGAAATTGCAAGTAAGGGTATGCAAGCAAAAAGCCTTTTTAATTTGATAACATATCTCTTCTGCATTACGTATGAACCTATAAGAGCTAACGAATGTTAACACGCGTGTTCTCAAACAACATGTATGTCTACATCATTTTCATCGAAAAAGACCAAGATCTTTCTAAACATTATTCATGTCAAAGAAAATAAGAAACAATTAAACATTCTCAGGTATATGTTTAAGGTGATAATTACAAATCGCTTAGTTGGGTGCTAAACTTTGATATCACCCTCTTTTCATGTATATATATGGTTTATGTTTACGTAGAAACCTACATCCTTATAATAAAAAGGAAAAACCAAGGATTGAATTGTAGTTATTTGTGATATGTATTAAATTTCTATACCTTGCAGTCTCTTACGTCAATGTAAGTTGTTGCACTAGACAATAACTAGACAATCAAAGAACATCTATAGTTAGATATTACATGCTAATTTGATTTTTTTATCTTTCTTCTCGTGAATTTAAAAAATAAATCAAATTCATTTTTTTCCATAATAGTACTCTTGCAAGTTCACTCATTCTGTTGGTCTCCTCATTATATCGCTAGCTTGTTTGTGCCAATTAGTTGCCAAAGAAATAAGGGCAAGAAGGGATATGTGTTAGCAAAAATTGAGTTGAAACTTTGTTTTTTAGTAGTTTTCAGCTTTCATCTTCGACACATTAATTTTTTTTTTTTGACCCTCTTTGCCATTTCAAAATCTAACGTCCTTTGTCTATAAAACCTATGGCAAATCCATTGTTTTTCGTTAAGTACGTTCACAAGGGAAGCATCAGGAAATATGACCACGAGAGCTAAACTTTGTATAGTTAGCACATTTTAAGTAAAATGGTCCTCGAAAATGTTCTTTGGTTATTAGGGTCTTTATAAAATCCCTAGAATTAAAATCTTAGGCTGTTAAAACTAAAAAGTACAGGGACGTAAAAAATACTAGGTAAATTTTACCGTGAATGCAATACAAACTAGGTAAAATTTCAAAATCCAAGGGTTGGTTGATTAGTTTTATGTAAAAATCAATAAATTAAGGTTTAGTTTGAATAATTACACTCTTGAAAGTTTGGAAGTATAATTTACAAGGCTCTTTACGAAAATTCATGAAAGTTAAAAAAATAAATTCTAATCTTGATTGGACCAAACTTGTACGGAACTGGCAATTAAAATTCCTAAATCGCCGAGAATAGATACAAGACCTTACCAACGGTCAGTATTAAGGTTTTTCTAATATAGATATTTACTTTTTTTTTGTTTTTTAATAAACAAATAAATTTTAAACGCCGAGAATATGTACTTTTCTATTTTAGAAATATTTTTTTTTCGATATTTATTAATAAAATTGTAGGATAAATAGAGGCCTGCAATTTCTTATTGTATTTCTCCCAAAGGAAAATTATAATATTTTTCTTAAACTGGGTGCTCATTCCAAAGTCCAAAAACACTTGTTTCTCTTGATTTTGGTCTCGGTTGCTCGTGGCTCGGCTCATCTCTTATTTCCCAAGTATTATTAATGGTAGAAGATTCTTTAGGCCCGAAATGACGGTACCAAAACGCGCATTGTCCCAGAGAAGATTCGGTGGCAAGCGCTTAATTGAAAAAAATAATGTGGTCCGGACAAAAATCTAACACCACACCTGAACTGGAATCCACTATTCCCACTTCGGCGCCATTTGTTTTTGTTTTCCACTCGTTGTACACAAATCGCACTGCGTGCTTCTACCACAGATTTTTACAAAAAATTGGACCCACTTGTAGAAAATTGATTCCTACAACAATAATTGCTGTATTATTGCATTCTTCACCCCAAGTTAAGCTTTAATTTCCATATCATACTAAATTGTTTGGTGTTTTGATATTGTGTGCGGAAATGCTGAAAATAACAAACTTTGGCTCCTTTGTGTTCAACTATTCATCACCATCCGACCGCCCATTGTATGGCAAATCCATTTTTTTGGATTTCAGATTTGTGACGACCTTGCATATATATGTGGCAATCCAAGCTTAGTGTCGATAACAAAAACCTCACACACTGCACCTGCAAATTCTGGATGTACATGTGAAAAATCGAAGACAAAAAGAGCTTGTTGATTGTTATTTTTCATATAACGAAAAATCAAGTATGAAAAACCTACGACTCCACCAAGCCACCGCAACCCTATGACAAAACTCACTTACGAATGCAAGATTTTCCACCCATGGCGACATGAGTTCCTCAATGAATCCTTTATCAATCATGTCAGTTGTAATTATATATATAATATCAAATGAATCGAAACAAATGACCGTGATAAAAATACTACCTACTAATCCATCCATTCCATAGCAATAACACTACACTCTTGGTATTGTAAGTCATGGAAAAGAAAGTGAGACCATTCTTCTCTAATATCTTGCCTTGTTTGTAATGTAAGTCATGGAAAAAAATTGTTTTTAGTTTTAATTTTCTTTTGTTCCTGGATTAACTACGATGTTTTTGTGTGGTTCACTTGTAAATTGTTAAATGACATATTTTGACAATTATCTAAAGAAATTGTTATTCTTATCTATAATCTAAGGCCATAATTTGAATAAATAAATAAAGTACTATCACCTATTTGTTAGTGCAGCTACATGCCTACACCATAGTAATATCTGAAAATTTTCATTTTCAGATTTCATTAAAAAGGAAGAAACTCCAAAAAAAGGTTTGTTTTCTTTCTCTCTTGAGAACAAAAAAAATCCACAAACATAACCAAAGAAAATAATAATACATGAATTCAACATTGGCACTCCATTAAGATTAAAAGAAACACATCTAATCCAACAACTACTACAACACCATAGATGAAGTTGGAGAGGTTGGTAGAAATCACGGTTGAGTCCTAAGATATGTGGTTTGCAATTCTTAAGAGTTTACACCTCGGTGCACTCGGCGTTAGACCACTTATAGTTTAAATCCAGAGTCCATTTTAGGTCTTCGGAAATCCGGATCACCAAAAAAACAACTACTACTTCAAGCGGGTAAAGTGCAAATAGCCCAAGATTTTCCTCCATTTCCTTCATGTCGTCTATAAAACCCAACCAAACGCCTCAAACCAACGCCAAAGTTATAACTTATAACATCCCTTCTTCTTCTTCTTCTCCCCTCCATCTCCTTCCTCCTCTCCTTTCAAAGTTCAAACCAACCCAATTGGGCAATTCCACTCCCGTACGTCCCCAATCTCCCGTCCAAACCCCACCAATCCTCGCGCGGCCTACCAAATGGTACAAATCTCGCCCAAAACGACCCTCTCTTCCCCCTTTTTTCGTTCGAATATGATACTTTCTTGGTACCCAGAAAAAGGAGAACCACGGCGTCGGAGGCGGCGTCAAGGAGAACATGTGGCTCCGCGGCTACGGCACCCGGATGGTCGCCGACACGGATCCTTGCGTTTCCTGCACCACCTTCAACATTCTCGCCCCAATCTACAAGAGACTCGACAACGAGGTTTGCTTTTTTGGCCTTTTTGGGGAATTTCCCGTTTTGGGTCGACCGGATTTTGTCAAAAAGGTGCGATCTTTTGGGGGTTTTGTTTGTGTGTGTGTTTGCAGGACCAGAGCCTCAGGGAGAGCCAGTATAAGGCGTATTGGTTGGCCAGGAATCAGAGCATCTTGGATAGGTTGTTGTCTGAGATGTCGTCTATCATCTGTCTTCAGGTGAAATTTCATTTGGTTTTGTTGATTTCATTAGGTTGTTTGGCTTGAAAATGTGTCGAATTAGTGGATGTTTTGTTCATTTCTTGTCTAATGTTTTATGTTGACTGTGATTGTGTTAGGAGTTTTGTGATGGAAATGTTGAATTGATGCCCTAGAATCTGCCGTTTTGGTTTTTCCTTAAGTTTTGTTGCTTCAACCCTCTTTGTTAGACACAATACCCCATGTTAAACATTCATTCATCTTTTGAAAATAACTACCTTGTCACTTGTTGAAGGTAGTACCATCAAAAGTTGGTACACCTAACAACGAATCCTCCCTTGGTGGATGCTTTTTTAATTGATGTTTTGTTATCATTATGCTGACTGACATGTCTTGTGTTGTTTGGAATTTTTATTGCAGGAAGTGTGGGTTGGAAATGAGGAATTGGTGAACATGTATGAGAAAAGGTTGGGGGATGCTGGATATTTTAGTTTGAAACTTGCACGTACGAACAACCGTGGAGATGGTATGGTAATTTTATACCTTTCCTGTTTCATTCTGTGTACACTTTTCTGTTTTTGAGGTTTATGCCTTTCCTGTTTTTTCTTTTATATAGTAATAATTTGATGGGTATGCTGTATTCTTAGTGGGTGTTTGAATGTCTTTTGTGTTGTTTTTTATTTGCTTAGTTTATTTCCTTTTAAGGTGAACCTGAGAATAGGAATTCGGCCGTCACCAATAGTTATGTTGCTTACGCAAGTTCAAGACATGATTGCTAAGCTATTAAATCTTGAAAGTTTGACTGCTCAGGTGCGCGAATTGGTGGCTACCTAGGAAGCACGGACACTTCTGGATGGTCGTCGTGTCCGAGTCGTGGCCGTGTCGGACACCGACACTCCTCGTACACGCCTTAGACACGTGTCGGACACGCCAGGTGGCGTGTCCGGGGCAGATTTGACATTTCGCAGTGGTGGACACTCCTCGGACACGGCTAGGACACTCCTTGGTCTCGATTTTGACTTTTGACTTTTTTTTTCTTCCTCCTTTTCGGTACCGGAATGTTTATATAGAGGAGGAGAAGAAGATAAACCATTGGGTTAAAGAAGTTTCAATACAACCTTTGAAATATATTATTTTATTGGGTAGTAATCAGTTTGTTGCTTTTTAAGAATAGGCCTAATGACTACTTTTGTCATGGACAATGAGAAGGCAACATGAAGCAACATATATTATTTTATTATGAACATTTAACATTTATGAGTAATTATTTTTTACAATTATATTATTATTTATTTATATATATTATAATTTTTAATTATAATTTTAATGCCGTGTCCGTGTCCTACTTTTTAGAAAAATACCGTATCCCCGTGTCCGTGTCCCGTGCCCGTCTCCGTGCTTCTTAGGTGGCTACAAAGAAGTAAAAAACTTAATAAACCTTGTTATTTTCCGTTGACTGTTTGATTGCGAGTCTTATAAGCCAAGCGAGCAAATTGCTTTTCCAGAGATAAATGGTCCTTGTAAACCTTTGTTCTGAAGTCAAATACTTTAACGTTCAACATTATCTTTGCGTAGTCGGTCGCTGATTTATGAAAAAATCTTACTAGTGGGTGTGATTTGGTAACAATGAACAATTTTGGTCCGCATTAGCCTTTTCCCCACAACACTTCAGCATTTCTAAACTTAAATTCTCTTAGCAATTCCGATAAAAACACTTCTCTTGGCAATTTCTGTTGAATTTTAGCAATCTTGGTTCTACTGGGACTCCATGATTGATGTGGCCCTTTCTCGATCTCTGGAAACTAAAAAGCTAGTTATTAACTGAATGTTGGACAACGTAAAGATAATAGTCAATTGTACAGCTTGTATAAACCTACTGTTCTGTAGGTTGAAGAAATCTATAATGTTTGGTTTGTTAATTGATATATAATAAGGATAGATTTATATTTACCATAAAGTTGAAGTCGTAACACCATTCACAAGAATCAATGTCATAGCATTTTAACATTGCTCATCACAAATTGTGCTCATGATGTACAGGTTTACTTACTGCTCTCCACAAAGATTACTTTAGGCTTATAGATTATCGAAAGCTTCTCTTCAATGACTTTGGGGACCGGGTGGCCCAGCTGTTACATGTTGAGTCAGTTGTCCCTTTTTGGCATAACCGAAGCTACAATGTTCGGCAGCAAATTCTCATTGTGAATACACATCTATTGTTTCCACATGATCACAGCTTTTGCATAGTTCGTCTGCACCAGGTAGAGATTTGCAGACATTGCTCATAAATCAGCGTGTTTCCCAACTTTGGTGCACATAAGCTATAAACTCTACTTTTGTTGGTACAGGTGTACAAGATCCTTCAATACGTAGAATCCTATCAGAAAGAGAAAAATCTGAGTCCCATGCCCATAATACTTTGTGGGTTAGTTTCAAACCACATCCTTCTATTTGGGCTATAACAGTTGAAACAATTTTTTTTCTTCTATTCTTTGTAGTCGAAGTCTTTGTTTGTGTCCTTTCCATCAGGCAACTGATACTATTAGTTGTTTCTCAATCTCACAGTGACTGGAATGGCAGCAAGCGTGGACATGTTTATAAATTGCTGAGGTCCCAAGGGTTTGTGTCATCATATGATGCTGCCCACCACTATACTGACAGTGATGCAGATGCACACAAGGTAATGCAGATTGCAAATTTTGATGCTATTTCATTCCATGTTTTTTTAATCTACAAACAAGTATAGTTATTCATCTTTGCTGTCCTCTTTCTTAGTGGGTCAGCCATCGTAACCACCGTGGTAATATTTGTGGGGTAGATTTCATTTGGCTTCTTAATCCTGATGGGCATCGAAAGCCCCTGAGGACAAGCTGGAACGAAGCTGTATTCGGTATCATCAAGGTACTACTTAATTTCTCTATTGACGTTCAAGTCCTGTGTACGTAGAACATGTAATCTTTTTAATTTTAATCATTTCTGCAGACAGATTAGCTCATTAGATATTTGGTATTTCACAATTTTCAATTATCTGTTAGTTAGTTTTGAGTTTTCGTATGTCTATGTATGCTATATTCTTGGGTCTTTGGTTGCATCGTGAACCTAATTTATAATTGACTTCCAGCTTGCTTTGCGTAGAGCTAATATGAAAGAAGATGGTGCATTTGCCTTTTTCAAGGCAGATAGTGATGGTGATTATATCACTTACAGTAGTTTCTGCAAGGCACTTTGCGAGGTATTGACACTGTTAAGAAAGATTTTGCAAACCGTTTTGCCTTGAAGATGAGTTGCAGTCCAGTTTTTTTTGTGTGGTAACCCTCTCACGTTTCAATTTTGACAGCTGGGGCTATCTGGAAATGCTGATGGTTTGAGTGCTGAAGAAATTAAGGATTTATGGACCCAAGTGGATCTTGACAGGAATAATGTGCTCGATTACGACGAATTTCAGGTAGCTTCCTTGACATTGCATTTTTGTTTTCCAGGTCTTGTTGATCCTTGTTATTGTTGCTCCTTGGGAAGTCTTAGGATTCAGTGTGAGGATGGTTTCATAAAATTCTTGGGTTACTGTTTATGATCTTCTATGATCATGTGGTAATTCAAATAACAAATGACCCTGAGACCGTTCAAGCAAGATAATTCAGATTTTTTTAATCCGGCCCAGCTTGCATAAAAGAGGCAATCCTGAGCATGTCTCGTGGAATAAATTCCAGTTTGAGACATGCAACACAGGCACATCGAGTGTCTGCAAGGGTGAGATTTGGTCTAATCGTGGGTTTTTTCACAAATTAAGGTAGTCTTTTTTTTGGGATCATTTAAGCTAGTCTCTTAGTGTGCAATTGTTCTCTTAAAATCTGCAGCAGGTCATCTGGAATCCTACATGGGCAGAGCATTCCGATGATAACACCGAAGATGAGAAACCAGAGGATCCAGAAAACAACGGGAAGGATGTCACAATGGGATTTGAAGTGAAGACGGCTGCCCTCTTCCCACCAGAAGTGGAACGAGGATTATGGCCTGAGAACTACTCTCTTTCAGATCATGCGCCGCTGACTGTCGTGTTTTCTCCTTGTCGCTTGGCATCTTCACAACCAATCTGCTAACAGCTGATCAGTTTCAAAGCATTTGGAACAAACTACGGTTTTTGTAACATCACCTACAGGTTAACACAGTTGTATATACAATAAAGGGAAATTACTGCGGCTTCCTTTTGGTTGATATGATATGATTCAGCTGAGCTCTCTTGTATGGTTTTTGTCTGAGAGCTTGTTTTGTTTTGCTTGATTTAATACACAGATGTTTGTGTTAAAGTTGATATTAAAAAACCTTTTCTTGTATCTCTTTTTTCCAACTCTATCAACGATCCAAAAAAAAGATATTAAAAAACATTTAGCCATTTGTCTTGGAATGTTAAATGCCTTTTTATACCATAGTAAATCATTTTATTTACTGATTAGTGGCGTAAACGAGTCGAGTCGAGCAAAATTTTGAGTTATATGTAGTATCATGTGTTATTATTAAATACAAAAAAATAATTATAAATAGAACAATAAAAAATTTGAAGAAGCTATCGAGTCGAGTTTTAATTTTTTTCGAACGGTTCGTTTACCGAAATAAGTTGAAAGTTTTTTTGTTTTTTTATCAATATTTTTCATTTTTCAAGTTAAAATAGAGTCGAAAGTTTTTAAAGTTGAACTCGAGTCGAACTATTGAGTCAAAATTGACAATCCTAACTGATGATTAGACATTTAAAGCCCTTTGTGTCTTGGAATTTTTCTTCAAATAATATAGCTCTGGTATTTAACTTGATCGGTAAGTCCACCGACAGCACCTTGTACATGGGATATCTTCTGTCAAGAATCAAATGTAATTGCCTAGGTGATAGATTCAACTAGAGAGTATAGGGTATATGCTCTCAATGGGAAATGATTTATGTAATTGCGTCACGGACGCGCTCTACGTGGACATCCATGTCAGCCCTTATGTGGCCAAAGTATGAATGTTTTTTTTGTTTTTTCTTCCTGATGTCCACTCAAATCACATTAAATGCGTTTCAACTCAGCACGTTCTCTCTCTCCACCCAAATACAAATATGATGACACTCTTTCTTTCTTCTTCATTCTTTCTCTCCAGAATAAATCACCATTTCGAGCAAGATATTAGGTCGAAGAAGTGTCTGATGCCGACTCCCAGGATTCTTCACAACGTAAGCAACGTGAATGGGACGGTGCGAAGACTTCCCGATGTTCTTGTCAGCGTTAGCATCGTGAATGTGACGATCCGGTGGTGAAGACTTCGCACCACAACATCTTTGCTGCACTGTTGGAGTGCCCGTGACAGAAAAAGAATGAAGAAGAAAGAAAGAGTGTCATCGACCGTCCCATTCACGTTCCTTACGTTGTGAAGAACCCTGGGAGTCGGCATCAGACGCTTCTTCGAAATAATATCTTGCTCGAAATGATGATTTATTCCGGAGAGAGGTACAATGCTCCGTGGTGAAGACTTACGTCTGTTCGGTTTATGTTGTACATCTCTCTGTAATAAATCACCATTTCGAGTAAGATATTACGTCGAAGAAGCGTCTGATGCCGACTCCCAAGGTTCTTCACAACGTAAGCAGCGTGAATGAGACGGTCATGTTTAAGTCTTACATCTTCTTTCCGATTTACTGGGAAAATATATATTATTTTTGTAATTTGTGTGTGTTTGTGTTTGTATTGTTTGTTTGTGTGTGATTTACTGGGAGAAGATATATTATTTTTGCAATTTTTGTGTGTTTGTGTTTGTGTTTGTGCTTGTACAAAAACTTTCTACATAAACAGGACAAAACATGACAAGCTTTCTACATAAACAGGACAAAACATGACAAACTTTCTACATAAACAGGACAAACTTTCTACATAAACAGGAAATCTGAGATGCTATTTTTTTCCTAAACGTAATTCTTGTGGGGTAAAATATACAGTGGGAGGTTTGTTGAGTTTGTGCGGGGGTGGCAGGGGGCGGCAACACCTAAAATATACAGTTGGGACGTTTTTTTGTTTCGACATCATATTATTGC
Organism: Triglochin maritima; assembly: GCA_963682175.1. Taxonomy (NCBI): domain Eukaryota; kingdom Viridiplantae; phylum Streptophyta; class Magnoliopsida; order Alismatales; family Juncaginaceae; genus Triglochin; species Triglochin maritima. The sequence goes on from OY821775.1 coordinate 16,626,542, forward strand.
ATTCCATATACTGATTCGTTTATTCCGACAATAATGAAGCCATATATTATTCCAGACTGCAAATACACTTATTCCGGACTGCAAATACACTTATTCCGATTCCGGACAGCAAATACACTTATTCCGTACAGCAAATCCACTTATTCCGGACAAACTTTATGTTCCGTTTCTGGACACACTTTATTCTTAAACCGGACAACAAATACACTTATTCCGGACAACAAATACACTTATTCCGGACAAACTTTCTGTTCCGTTTCTGGACACACTTTCTTATTATTCTGGACAACTACACTTATTCCGGACTGCAAATACACTTATTCCGGACAACAAATACACTTATTCCGGACAGCAAATACACTTATTCCGGACAAACTTTCTGTTCCGTTTCTGGACACACTTTCTTCTTATTCTGGACAACTACACTTATTCCGGACTGCAAATACACTTATTCCGGACAGCAAATACAATTATTCCGGACAACAAATCAACTTATTCCGGACAAACTTTATGTTCCGTTTCTGGACACACTTTATTCTTAAACCGGACAACAAATACACTTAGTCCGGACAACAAATACACTTATTCCGGACAGCAAATACACTTATTCCGGACAAACTTTCTGTTCCGTTTCTGGATACTTTCTTCTTATTCTGGACAACTACACTTATTCCGGACTGCAAATACACTTATTCCAGACAGTAAATACACTTATTCCGGACAACAAATCAACTTATTCCGGATAAACTTTATGTTCCGTTTCTGGACACACTTTATTCTTAAACCGGACAACAAATACACTTATTCCGGACAGCAAATACACTTATTCCGTACAACAATATACACTTATTCCGGACATACACATAACGTAAACAGGACAAACACATAATGTAAACTGCACACACACATAAAGTAAGCTAGACAAATTAAGTTGATCCAACGTAAAACTTAAAAACAAATATTTTATTATGATAAGTGTGGGCTCTGCACGAATAATGAGACTGCACGATATCCTAGGGTCTGCACACTGTCTTATCTGTGTATTGGGAAATGAATCGTTCAACTTAAAGAACCAGCGTTTTTTAAAAAGACCAAAACGCGCGAAGAGAAATTTCGCTGACTGGACGCTGACTCAAAGAAAATATCTGAGCTGTACAGATCCACGTAAGGCGCGTCCGTGACGCCTGCGTCTGTCTATCACGGCTCATATTCAATTCATCTAGAAATTTACAGGTATATGCTTGCTGCTAGTAGAGTCTCAGCTAGTATTTGAAGTGACATGCCAGACCCGTCCAATCAAATATATATAGTAGTGGACTGAGACTCCGAAGACCCAGTAAGGAGTATTAGTAACTCTGGTAGTATAAGAGTCTTCGTAAGCTAACCAAACTAAGAACTGACTACTAAATAATCATTCCAAATTTATATATATTTCTGGTTTATTATACCCAAGCTCGAGAGCACAAGCTACATTACCAAATTTCCAACCAACTTTTATTTAGTATGGCATGAATGCACGACCAAACCTCAACGTTAATTGTATTATGTATATGGTATGGTAAGCTTCCAACTGTTTAATCTGAATCTACCGATTCTACTCTGATAATCCTTTAAGGGTCGAGTGAAAACGAAGAAGGAATCCAAGAAGTTATTCACGGAGATTAAATTATCTTTTAGTTCAGTTACCGTTTTCCCAAAAGACAACACAACCCCCCACTCAACATTCAACAACGGTGAATGCTTTTAAATTTCCTTGACATACACTTAGGTATACATACTTTGATTGTACTACCCCCCACTCTCAACAACATTTTGAAATTTATATGGTGCTGTTGAATCTAATCCGACAATTTGCAAGTTCACCAACCCTGACACCTTCCTTCTAATCCAAGCACACAAATCCATCTTTTTACTCAACAAATACCTCGGAACTGCTTCCTAATCCTTAACAGGACAACAAAATGACCAAAATACCCTCATCACAAATGTTGGAAAAATGCACATCATTTTTAATAGCGTTTTTTTTAAAATTTTACGGAACGAATGTACACACATAGGCGTTCATTCGAGTGCCATTCAAAGTATGTATGCTACAATATTCATCACACATTAACATTTCCTTCCCCCTCATTCGTATCAACTATAGTCACATATACTCCACTCACTATTTTTATGTTTATATTATAGTCAAACCAAGTATTATACCGCACAAGCAACCTCAGGAACAAGTATAAGAAGTAGAACGTTAAGTTTGGTACAAAAAACAATGATAAAAAAATCATGTTTTCATAATGAATACACCAAAGCACATATATACATTACAAATTCTAGTAAACATGTTCCTATTTGAAACATGTAATCGACATATGACCAATACATAGTTGCACTCTCCCCATCAACTATAGCAACCACCCAACCAACAACACCACCTCCAAATTAAAGACCAATCCAAAACTAAAACCAAGTATGATCCAACCAACCCCTACAAACTAGTAACCATCATGAACAAGCAACAAGAATGGGTGGCAACCAACCTCACAACCTCAGCCTTCTTCAAGTGCACAAGGTGGCAAGAAGAGCTCACTTCTGCCGCCGGCCCATGCCTATTCCACTACTCCTGCGAAAGTTTCTACCGAGGCGACTACCCTCCGGTTGTCGACACCATCATTCTCTCCTTCAATACTCTAAACTACCTCCTAACCTTACTTCTCACCATAGCCCAATTCAAGGGTTCAAGTGACTTCATTAACAAGAGAAGGTTCATGTTGGCCTCCGGCCCGATTCTTCTTCCCATAACCCTTCTCATCTTGTCCAATGGCAACCGAGTGAACTCCGTCTTCCCCCTTTCGATCGTCGCACCAGCCATTTTACAACTTGTTTACGTGTCGGCCCTCGGGTTTGAGACTCCTGGGGAGAAGAGCGTTAAGTATGTGATCTTGGAGTCTTCCACCGCATCCGGGATTCTTCATGCAAGCCTTTATTCAGACTCCATAATCTTGCCTTACTACACTGGTTTGGATGCTCTCATGAAGTCTACATTCTCCGGTGAGTGTTTAACTTGTGTTTGTCGCGACCGACCTTTGGTGGTTGGAGGTGAGCTCATTTCCTACAAAGGGTGGTCGGCAACGACGTTTGCGGTGGTGGGCACGCTTTGTTTGAGGATGGGATGTGAGTTGTTTGGGAGGGAGAAGGTGAGCTTGTGGGGGAAGGTTGTGATGGAGGGATTAGGGTGGTGGTTTGTTGCATGGGATTGTGTTTATCTTATGGTTGGTTGTCCTCAAGTTGGGGTTGTGGAAGTGGTGGCTCATGGGGGTGTGCTTGTTCTCGTAGGCTTGCATGTGTTGAGAAGGGTTTCTTGGGTATTTTTGTTTTTGGGCAAATGTGGTCGGATTAAAAAGAGGAGAAGCTTTGAGCATGATTATGTGTGATTAATTTGGATGGTCCCATATGTAGATTGTAAATAGAGTGTCGTAGGAGTTGGTGACTTCTCAACTTGAGATTATGCATGAGTAAACTTTATTATTTGTCTAATCTTACGAACAAATTCATAACTTTTTTGGGGAAGGTGGTGGCTTAACATGTAATTGGACAGTTTGTTTTTGTGTCTAATTTTGTGAACAATTTATTGTTTTAATTCCTGGAGGTGTGGTAGTGGAAAGAAAAAGTTAGGTACTTAGGTTGTTGTGGGGTTGCCATAATGCCATCGCTGATGATTAGTTGGATGTGATTGTCTGTCCATAGTCTGTTGTGTTTCAACAACTTATGACAGCTCTATCCTCCGGTATAACTTTTATATTACCTCAGTTTTTGCATTTGATGCCGGTCGTTGGTTCCGGTTAGATACTTTGTTATTTAGTTTATGTTATATCGTCAATGAGCCTGTATTTGCATCATTTTTAAATCTAATGAAACTACTTGTGCTGAACTCAGCTCTTCATAGAAGAAGTATAATGTGGTTTCCTAATGTTATAATAAGTTACACTTGATATGTCATTCGTTGGTTTCTTCTTTTCAAAATCCAAACAACAAACCCTCAAGCCCATTACTGTGCAGATCGGCCCAGTTATCTTCCCATTCCATTCGTTGGTTTCTCCACCCACGAATCTCCATCTCCACCGTCCAAAACTAACACACTCTGTCCTACTGCTAAGTGTTGCCTCGTCATTATCAACGGTTCAATCTCTAGCAACTCTACATCCAAAGCTAAGCTACAACTCTATCCACGTAGACTATTTTTTCATCGCCGCTATTAATTTCCCTTCTCAAAATACTAAGGTTGTGTTTGGGTGTGATAAAATGTGCAGTATGTTTTATCGAAAACCAATTCAAAAGATGTTTTGCAAACAATATGTTTTTGTTTGTGAAAACAAGTGTGGTTTGGGTGTGCATGTTTATCTACCCCCCCCCCCCCCCCCCCAAAAGACCTTCCATTCCCTCCATCTCTCATCAATCATCCTCATTCCAACGAAAGACAGCCTAAACCTTGCTAGTAACGCCACCTCCGTTCTTCCCTGTCCTCCTCTCCTTGATCGTCGAACTCATTTTTTTCCGGAATGGTGATCATTGATGGGTAGCCAAGTGTGCACAGTGGCGGCCGCGTACCCATCTGTTTTTGTGGCTTCGTCGCAAGGAAGCAGAATTCAACATGTGTAGACAACTTGAGGCCACACATGAAAAATGACAAATAATAAACATCTCATCTATCGAAATACAAATAAAGTTCAAATATTAAAACTAATATTAAGAAATAGTACGATGACAGTTTACATTAACATCCAAAATATCTTGTTTGCAGACGTAATATACAAATTATATTGTCCGACCACGGACAATCGAATCACGAATCCGGTCTCGGTACATGCTCATATTAATTTCATCACTGGTGTTAACACTGGTAGACTGAGCAGGTGATTGTTGGATATTAGGTTGAGGAATATCTTCTACCTCTTCCATAAACTCATTGGACTTGTCATTGATTATGAAGTTGTGTAGTGTCATTCTGATGGTAACAATCATTGCTTGAGACTCTAACGGATAAGGGCCCATGTGAGTTAATATAGCTCATCGCTTCTTAAGGACTCCGAAGGCTCTCTCAATTACGTTCCTCAATGAAGAGTGCATGTTGTTAAACACTTCATCCCTAGTACGAGGTTGGGTAGTACGGAAATCCGACAAGAGGTAATGGGTTCTACGGTGGTGTTAAAAATCATTTCCGATTCTGGTATCTAGCATCCACAAGGTAATATTTCTCTGTTCGTACACGAAGTCAAAAATAAGGGATGCAATATTGGGGGGAAAGTAAGCAAAATTTTTGAGATTCGAACATACCATTCATAGGAATTGGGAAATTGTAGCTCGGCTTGATAAGTGTCTCGTTAAGAATATGATTGCCATGTGTGTTTCCCTCCCATCCACAAATAGCATATATGAATCTCATCTTAAAATCACAAAGTCCTAACACGTTCCGTGTGGTGTGCTTGTTGAATGTTTTAATTTAAACCGCAAGTGCACGACCGCGATGAAGCGGTGGCAAGTACGGGTCGTCCTCAGGGAGGTGAGCAACCTCTTGTTTATCAGAAATCAAGTGGCACAAAAAGGGAGAGGAAAGTTGTTTATGTTAATCTATGCTACACTAACTACTAAGAAGTACGAAATGCAAACGAAAGAAACAAACGATGAAAGACCAACTAAGCTAAGAACGAAATGCTGGAATTCAGGAATGGGAAAACCCCTAAGGGGTGGAGTGAGTGCACACATGCAAAGAGGTGGGTGTTGAACACATTCTTTAAGCACAAATTAAGGTGGTGTTATCATGCATAGGAAGTGTCTAAATGTTATGGCAAAACCTATCAATGTATTCACCAACCTAGTTGATTTACATTTGCATATGCAAGTTGTTTATTTCAGAACCTAAACAAGCATTAGAGGTCTCTAATCATTTTGGCAAAACTCATCAAGTTATAAATTCTATCCTAAACAAGCAAGCATACATTCATGTTTTATCAACACATTGGAAATAAAACTATCATCCCATTCTCTAATGCATGTATGAGCATCTACTCCACCCCCCAAAGGGGATGAAACTACTCACTACACATTACACTAATTATTGAACTAAGAAAGGAAAACACATTAACTAAGCTACTAAAACTAATGAAATGCAATTAAACAAAGTAAAACAAGAAACATGAAACAAACAACATAATAAAGAAACTTTTATTAACAAATGACTCACATTTCAAGTAACATCCTCCTACTTTAGTGTGCGCTTCAAGGCCTCACTTCTAGTAGGAAGAGTAGTCACTCAAAATATGGAGTGATTACAAAGGAAGGTGAAAAGTTTTATTTATAGGCATGAAAAAAGTTAATCCGGGACAATCCTCCGATGTGGGACTTGTAGGATCGTGTGGGTTATGGGTCCACTAATCACTTTTAATCTAATCCCTAATTTTCTACTTGATTAAGCAAACAAATGCGCAGCGGAATAAACAAACAAGTAGAGAAAGAAAGACAATGCAAACCACAAAGAGACTCGGCGTTTTTATAGAGGTTCGGCACCCCACCCGGGTCCTAGTCCTCTCTTGTAGACTCCGCTCGACTCCGCGAGCTCCGCCTACGTCTTCACTAACCACTCCCCGTTCCGGGCCGGGAGAGAACGCCTTTACACCACAAGCAACGCGAACAACCCTCGCTTGCTTGAATTCTTCCTCTCACAATCCGAGAGGGACACTTCGGGCTTTCACCGAAGTCCTTGCTTCTTTTGACAACACTTGTAACTGAGTGGGATTCACTCTCTAATTGAGCACACTTTGAGTAGGATGAGTATATGATCAAATGTGTGAAGTTTAGGCTTAAAGAGTGTAGAATTGGGAGCTTTGAGGATTGAGGTTTCTCTCTAATGTATTGGGACAATTGGAGTTGGAGAGTTGTGTTAACAACAAGTCTTGATCCTCTATTTATAAGCTCCTAAGGTTTTCTAGCCGTTGGGGATAGATTTGATTGGGTTTTGTGCAAGATACACAAAGCAGAAAATCGGGCTGCAAATCTGTCCAGAACCGGTCGACCGAAACTACTAAACCGGTCGACCGTTCACTTGATTTCAAGGAGAACGGTCGAACAAAAGAATATTCGGTCGGACAAACGAGCTAGAACTTAACTCTACTTAAGTGAATCGGTCGAACCAAAGTATGGAGCGGTCGACCGAAAAGGGGATTCGGTTGAGACAAAGGTCAATCGGTCGAACGAGAAATGTGTCGACCGATAGCAGGGAATTTGGTTTCTGAAAAATATGTTCAACCGGTCGACCGAAACAAGGTCTTCGTTCGACCGGTTACCGAATGTATTTTGGGGTTAAGTTTGTTTTATACGAATACGACCGTTATAGGAATACGACAAGAAAAACGGCCATATTAAAATCCGGGATCGGTCGACCGAAAAGGTAGAACCGGTCGACCGGTAGAGTTCGGTAAAATCACTGTGGAGAGTCTGTTATAAACCGGTCGAACTGAGAACTGGTTCGGTCGACCGGTTCACACAGGAAATCTGGGTTTAAGTTTATAAGTGATTTCCGACTAAGGTTTGGGTGATCTAATGAAGTCCAAATAATGTGAAATTTCTTGTGTGACTTCTATAGGGAACCTATTGTGTATGTGATTGGTTTTTAACTCTTGTATGCTCAATTTACACATGTTCCTAAGACTCAAAATAAAATCAAGATTACAAGTCTTCATTTAGCTTTATTACAAATCTTGACTTGATTTCCTTCCTTCCATGAGTCTTGATCACCTGTAGAGGTTAGCACATGCAATATATATGCAATGCAATATGTGTGCTACTCTACATCATCATAATTAAGATTAGGTTAATTAAATCATCAAAACCTAGATTAAGGCCAAAAAGCCAACAATCTCCCCCTTTTTGATGATGGCAACCTATATCTTAATTCTATCTAAATACATGGAATTTGTATATGTAAACTATGCATATTAATGCTCCCCCTATGGGTGTGCATAGTTTTTGTTCAATTTTATGTCAAATTCCAAGTTACCCCCTTAATTATCTCTCCCCCTTTGACATTCATCAAAAATAATAATTATTTAAGACTTTAAGCATAGCATTTGGATGTCTTGTAATGAAGTTGCTCCCCCTAAATTTTGCACTTCATTACTCTAATAAAAGATATAACATTTAAGCTCCCCCTATCAATAAGGCTAAATGGAAACAATGAGTATGATTCAAGTTAAGTTCATTTAAGTTTCAACTTAAGCCTTATTCTAACATCCATTTAAAATTTGACATTTAGAATCAATGGATGTGATAAATGATTTGCAATGAATAGGGATAATGATTTTCAATGAATTGAACTTATAAAGATATGACAATTGAGCATATAAATTAGATTAGAGCTAAATTTTCAGAAATTTCAAGGATAGAAATTTATACCAAACTTGAATCTTGATTAGCTCCAATCTCATTTGGTGATGCAACCGGATTCGAATTCGACGCTTTGGCTCACCCGGTCACCACCAATTTCCTCCTCAAGCTCCTACAAGTGTAGATTTAGGTACCCAAACAACTTTGGGTCCTTGAATGTTAGTTTTGGGAATCCAAACCATTTTGGTTTTGGGTGCCCACACACTTGAGGAACTAGATTTAACAAATAAATGCTTGCCATTTAAAGTAGTATGAGATACATGGTTTTTCAAATGCACATTGTATCCTAAACCATGTTTAGCTAATGATTGTCTTTGACTACTCAAAAGCATATCAAGCATTTTTGTTCCTTTAGTGAACATTTCAAGATCTTTTCTTAATTGCATATTTGAAGCTTTAAGATCTACATGTTCATCAATAATGGGTGTTTTACTTAGACTAGCAAGTGATGATTCATTTGATTCAAGTCTAGCAATCACCTCATTCTTTTCATTCATGATTAATTCAATTTGGCATTTGAGATCATTTATAGTTTTTCTAGCATTTTTGTTCTTTTCACAAATGATCTCATATTGTTTAACTAAATCATGAAATGCATTTTGTAGCTCATCATGTGTATATGATTCATCATTAGCATTAGAGTTAGAGCTAGCACTAGAATATGATTTACTTGAACATGAATTACTTCTAGTGGAATAAGATTTAGAGGAGTTAGAAGCTACCTCACTTTGTTCATCTTCAATGGCCATGAAGCATGAATGTGCAACCTCTCTTCTACTTTGCAAGGAAGAGGATGATGATGATGGAGATGAAGAGTCATCCCAAGTGGCTTTGTGAGCTTCCTCCTTCCTTTCTTTCCTCTTACTCTTCTCCTTTTCTCTTCTCCTCTCTCTTCTCTCATTTTTCTTCTCCCATTCTCTTCTCTCATTTCCACTCTCCTCCCTCTCTTTTTCTTTTTCTCTTTTCTCATTTCTTCTACCTCTTCTTTCATTCTTTTCTCCCTTATCCCTCTTGAGGTATTTGAAGAAGTCTTTGGCTAGGACTTCTATGTCCTCATCTTCTACACTCCTCCTTGGTTCATCTAAATTTGCATGTAATGCCAAGGTGGATGTTTTCTTGGTGGCTTCCTTCTCCTTCCGATGATTTATTTGAAGTTCATAGGCCATCAAGTTTCCAATGAGCTCCTCCATCTTTAATTTTGAGAGATCGTGTGATTCTTCGATTGCCACGACCTTGTCTTCCCAATCGTTGTTCAATGACCGGAGGAATTTTCGAGTCATCTCTCCTTCATTTATCCTTCTTCCAAGAATCAAAAGAGAGTTAGTAATATCGGTGAAGCGAGTGTTCATGTCGCTTATGTTCTCACCGATTTGCATAGAAAATATTTCATATTTATGCATGAGAAGACTAATGCGTGTTTCCTTAGTTTTACTATCCCCCTCATGGTGCATTTGAAGTCTATGCCATATCTCATGTGCACTTTCACAACCCCTAATTCTATTGTATTCTCCCTCATTAAGGCCACAATAAAGAATGTTCATGATTTTTGAATTCATTTCAATTTCTTTCATTTGAGCCCTAGATAGAGAATCTAAATCATCTTCATTTGGGGGTATGTATGGATTTTGAATAAACTTCCAATACTTAAGGTCATTTGATATTAAAAAGATTTTCATTCTATTTTTCCAATAATCATAATTTGACCCATTAAGCAAAGGAGGCCTTGTGGTGCATAAACCCTCTAAGTGATTAGATGTGCTAGCCATGCTAAAAATACGATTAAGTATGAGAATTTAGCTAACAAGGCTCTGATACCAAATGTAGGATCGTGTGGGTTATGGGTCCACTAATCACTTTTAATCTAATCCCTAATTTTCTACTTGATTAAGCAAACAAATGCGCAGCGGAATAAACAAACAAGTAGAGAAAGAAAGACAATGCAAACCACAAAGAGACTCGGCGTTTTTATAGAGGTTCGGCACCCCACCCGGGTCCTAGTCCTCTCTTGTAGACTCCGCTCGACTCCGCGAGCTCCGCCTACGTCTTCACTAACCACTCCCCGTTCCGGGCCGGGAGAGAACGCCTTTACACCACAAGCAACGCGAACAACCCTCGCTTGCTTGAATTCTTCCTCTCACAATCCGAGAGGGACACTTCGGGCTTTCACCGAAGTCCTTGCTTCTTTTGACAACACTTGTAACTGAGTGGGATTCACTCTCTAATTGAGCACACTTTGAGTAGGATGAGTATATGATCAAATGTGTGAAGTTTAGGCTTAAAGAGTGTAGAATTGGGAGCTTTGAGGATTGAGGTTTCTCTCTAATGTATTGGGACAATTGGAGTTGGAGAGTTGTGTTAACAACAAGTCTTGATCCTCTATTTATAAGCTCCTAAGGTTTTCTAGCCGTTGGGGATAGATTTGATTGGGTTTTGTGCAAGATACACAAAGCAGAAAATCGGGCTGCAAATCTGTCCAGAACCGGTCGACCGAAACTACTAAACCGGTCGACCGTTCACTTGATTTCAAGGAGAACGGTCGAACAAAAGAATATTCGGTCGGACAAACGAGCTAGAACTTAACTCTACTTAAGTGAATCGGTCGAACCAAAGTATGGAGCGGTCGACCGAAAAGGGGATTCGGTTGAGACAAAGGTCAATCGGTCGAACGAGAAATGTGTCGACCGATAGCAGGGAATTTGGTTTCTGAAAAATATGTTCAACCGGTCGACCGAAACAAGGTCTTCGTTCGACCGGTTACCGAATGTATTTTGGGGTTAAGTTTGTTTTATACGAATACGACCGTTATAGGAATACGACAAGAAAAACGGCCATATTAAAATCCGGGATCGGTCGACCGAAAAGGTAGAACCGGTCGACCGGTAGAGTTCGGTAAAATCACTGTGGAGAGTCTGTTATAAACCGGTCGAACTGAGAACTGGTTCGGTCGACCGGTTCACACAGGAAATCTGGGTTTAAGTTTATAAGTGATTTCCGACTAAGGTTTGGGTGATCTAATGAAGTCCAAATAATGTGAAATTTCTTGTGTGACTTCTATAGGGAACCTATTGTGTATGTGATTGGTTTTTAACTCTTGTATGCTCAATTTACACATGTTCCTAAGACTCAAAATAAAATCAAGATTACAAGTCTTCATTTAGCTTTATTACAAATCTTGACTTGATTTCCTTCCTTCCATGAGTCTTGATCACCTGTAGAGGTTAGCACATGCAATATATATGCAATGCAATATGTGTGCTACTCTACATCATCATAATTAAGATTAGGTTAATTAAATCATCAAAACCTAGATTAAGGCCAAAAAGCCAACAGGACTAAACCATTACCAAAAATAGCCTAAACAAATACTAATACATGTCCAGGAAAAATCTTAGCGGATCTGGGAAGGTCCAGACCGCCAATTGGCGGTCTATAAGATCCAGATCCATCTGGAATTTGTGTTGGGCTTTGCTTAGTGTATTTGGTGGTCTTGGATGCATCTACTTCGTTTATTGGAGCTCCGACCCGAATAGAATTGCCAAAATACTCCCATGATGGTGTGGAGTTTTCTGATTTGCTCTTAGGTCATTCTGTCTTGCGTTCAGGTCCTTCTCCCTTGCATCTTGGTCCCCAGATCTCACAATTCAGTCATTTCCCAACTTTTGGGTCCTTTTATGCTTCATCTCTTCAAACCTATTTATTCCCGAAAACTAAACATAAAACTAGTTACATAGCATTGTTTAGGTGAAAGATAATGGATATAAGATACAAATATAAGCATGAAATGATGTCAATCAACTAACTTCACGAGTATGTGTTAGTAGTCTGTTCGCTTGCATAATGTGACAAAGTTTGATGAAAACTTCCTTAGGCATTCTACATGCATCAAAACAAACATGCCAATGGCCCGATAACAAATCTAAGGTTTTTTGATTTCCTGTTATAGGTGCGGTATATATGGGAACCTTTATCAATGAAGATCTTATGTATTCATCTCAACAACCGATCATATCCAATATTAACATGTCATCTTGTAGAAGGGCCCTAAGCCTATTTGTGTATTTACTGAAAATACAAATTTCTTCAAATGGAGTTTGTAAGAGGATTGTGGATGTATTGTCCGATATTTTAGTCGAACTGTGTATGCTATCGATGAAATGACAATATTCAACGTGTTTTTAAGGATATAATGGTTGGACACCTTATTAACAATTATTAATCAACCAAACTTCATGTACATTAAAATTTAGTAAATCAACTTGCATGTAATAATGTAGCCTACATGCAATGTTGGAAGTTTAAATTTATCATTCATGTCGACCACCCAACACATTATTGATTTGTTCAAATATTCGTTTTACTACGGGCATCCCCGTAATGTACAAAGCTTTACCAAATGAATTTAAAATGTTTTAAAATATTAAGCCAACACATATATGCTACAACAACATTGGCAATATGACAAACATAGGGTCATGTGAAAATAGTTAAGCAGGTATTGACTACAAAATATGAAGTCAGACAACTAAGCTTCATTTAGCTGAATTTTGGATGAAGGTGTAGGATTTCGTGTCCCCATGTATGTATATATTTCTAATTTTTTAATACATCATACAAGATCGTTTTCATATTTTCAGCAATTTTATGTACATCTATTTGTGTTTTATTCTAATAACATGCAACCTACATTTATTAAAATAATCCACAAAGATAGAATCATACCTAAAAGTTCTCTAAAACATTTTTGATGATCTGGAGTCGCGTTGAACGTTGTGTTACCCACAGAATTGCCTCCGAGTGTTCACCAAACTCTAAACAAGGTTAGAGAGAAATGAGTTAGCCAATCAATCTCTAACAATGTTTAGAATCAAGCTAATAACCCCTCTTTAAGTCTTCTGAGATTCTAATCTCCAAACTTAATTTTACTAAGAGAAATTCCGTGGTGATTAGGGAGAGATTAATGAGAGAAAGATTTTGCATTAGTTTTAAAACAAGTAGGAATATGTGCCCTTTTATAGGCTCCCAAAATATCCTTATCAAGAGCTATTATTTAGCCATGATCCCTTGTTTTTCTCTCCTAAAATTAATCTCTAAATTCCACTTAATCACCCACAAAAAACGTTTCAATTAAATCTCAAATTATTCCACCCATGATTTAATTAATCTCTTAATAATTCAGGTAGAATCGTTCTTGTTCGGTAGACCGAGTATTATTCGGTCAACTGAACCATTCGGTTATAACACGTGTTCGGTGCACCGTGAGCTAGACGGTCGACCGAATCTGTATGAGAAAAATTCCCCAGAATAATCCGGACGAACCACGTCTTGTAATCGGTTTACCTTTGACCCACCAAAATCGCTCCTGAAACATAGTCATCTGATGACCGGGTCACCTTCGGTCTACCGAAAATTCTACTTCTCGGTTGACCGTTTCCAATCGGTTAACCGAACCCGATTGTCCAGGCACTCTGGGCAATCTCGGTTAACCAATTGCGCTTACTCGTTCCCTATTCGGTTAACCGATCCGAAGATGCCCCGGTCGACCGAACCATGAACGGTTCACCGTGTTTGACCCTTATTTTACCTTTATCAAATTTTGGATTCATTTCCAACAAAATTTGATCTTTTGGGGTTTTTAGCAATTCACATCCTGTATATATTATCATATGTAATATTAAATTATTACACCCCATAATATATATCTCATATGAATTTATTATGATTCTAATTATGTTAATTCTCATAACATATTGATTTTAATTAATTCACCACATGTGTCCCATTTTCACAAGAAACCCGACACATCATATGAACTTAAAATCAAACATCTTGTTTTCCAATTTTGTGGTGTGACCTATGGGAGAATCTAAGTCTAATTGGCAGTGATATTAAACACTTAATATCTCAGACTATAAGCGGTATCTAGCTACACATTATAGTCACCCAATTAGCATATATGTCTTTGTTCCACCTGAACTAAAACATGATCCATTTAGTGATGTAAGTGCATCACTTGTGTCCGTCCCTTGCCTCATGATATTAAGAATATATACAAAGTAGAAATGTGTCACCTTTGTATTATATTCATTTCTTGATCTCTTTAAGCTAATTATAACTATGTGACTTAACTCAAGTCACATTGTGCACATTATAATTTTGCTTTATCAATGGGCCCACTAATATCATCACTCAATTAAGAGGGGCAATGATAATCGTTTGACTAGCTATCTTTTCCAGCACAAGTCATGTTCAACCAACTATTGCCGTTATTACTACACTCATTGGTAGTTTTTGACAATAATCAAATTAAACACTTCTTGAGTGAAAAGATATAAGTCTCATATCTTAGGATCCAAGACACAGTAAAAACATTAATGACACGAAATACAGTTCCATAATGTTTTACTTGTTAGGTCTGTTCAATATATAAAAGTAATCTTTTCCTCTTTTATATACTCGTGTCGTCAATTATTTGTAGAGCTACAACAATCGATGACCAACACGACAATCTTATCTCGGTAATTAATGTTCCATGTTAATTACCATGATTGTGAATATCTTTTGATTTATGTAAACCATTATCTTTTAGAGCTCTACGGTTAAGAACCAAACGCCTCTTCCTTAACACTTCCAAAAGACGAATACCATAATCAAGGAACAAAATATTTGCACATTCAGTTCATAATAATTGACATATAAAAGTAAAACTTTTAGAACACAATCCTTTCAGAAGGATCATTGTTAACTAAGACTTTATTATAAATGCTTAATTTTTGGATGAACAGACTGGTAGAAAAAATAAAATGGCAAAATGAATCGGAGGTCTCAACAAAAATTTATAAGTGGCATATGCATGTGCATTCAAGCCATCTTCAACCCTGACATTTTCATAAATGTCAACTTATCAAATCAACACGATCTCTCACCCACAACCTTTGTCTCTCTCTCTATTTCTTAACAACCTTCTCTTCTCAACCACAACACACTAATAAACACATAACAAACATGTAGCATATTCAACAGGAAATTTCAGTCAATAACTTGTCGCGACTGAACTTTGGTGGTTGGAGGTGAGCTCATTTCCTACAAAGGGTGGTGATTGACATTATTTCACGCTTCTATTTGTATCTTATATCCATTATCTTTCACCTAAACAATGCTATTTTACGAGTTTTATGTTTGAATTTCAGAAATAAATAGGTTTGAAGAGATGAAGCATAAAATGACCCAAAAGCTGGGAAAAAGTACTGAATTGTGAGATTTGGGGACTAAGATGCAAGGGAGAAGGACCTGAACGTAAGACCAAAGGACCAATGAGCAAAACAGAAAACTCCACACCATCATGGGGAGTATTTTGGCAATTCTATTCGGGACGGAGCTCCAACAAGTCAAGTAACCGCATCAAAGACAAACAATACCAGCAAAAAAAGCCCTCAACAAATTCCAACCCGATCCAAACTTTATGGACCGCTAATTGGCGATCCAGATCACTCTGGATCCGCTCAACTTTCTCCAGCACATGTATTAGAGGATGTTTAGGCTATTTTTGGTATTTGTTTAGTTTCACATCGGGAGATTGTCCCGGATTGTCTTTTTCTTTGCCTATAAATAGAACTCTTCACCTTCTATTGTAATCACTTCATATTTTGAGTGGCTATTCTTCCTACTAGAAGTGAGGCCTTGAAGCACACACTAAAGTAGGAGGATGCAACTTGAAATGTGAGTCATTTGTTAATAAAAGTTTCTTTGTTATGTTATTTGTTTCATTTTGTTTGTTTTACTTTGTTTAATTTCATTTCATTAGTTTTAGTAGCTTAGTTAATATGCTCTCTTAGCTTAGTTAATATGCTTTCTTTGCTTAGTTTAATAATTAGTGTAATGTGTAGTGAGTAGTTCCATCCCCTTTTGGGGGTGGAGTAGATGTTCATACATGCATTAGAGAATGTAATGAATGCTTTATTTACAATGTGTTGATAAAACATGAATGTATGCTTGCTTGTTTAGGATAGAATTTATAACTTGATGAGTTTTGCCAAAATGATTACACACCTCTCATGCTTGTTTAGGTTCTGAAATAAACAACTTGTATATGTAAATGTTAATCAACTAGGTTGGTGAATAGATTGATAGGTTTTGCCATAACATTTAGACACTTCCTATGCACGATAACACCACCTTCATTTGTGCTTAAAGAATGTGTTCAACACCCACCTCTTTGCATGTGTGCACTCACTCCACCCCTTAGGGGGTTTCCATTTCTGAATTACAACACTCTTCTTTCGTTCTTAGTAAAGTTTTAGTTAATCGTTTGTTGCTTTCTTTCGCATTTCGTATTTCGTAGTGTAGTGTAGCGTAGAGTAGCATAATCAACTCTCTTCTCCATTTTTTCGCCACTTGATTTCGTGCAAACGAGAGGCTGCTCACATCCCTGAGGACGACCCGTATTTGCCACTGCTTCAACGTGGCCGTGCAGTTGCGGTTTAATTAAAACGTTCAACAAGTTTTTGGCACCGTTGCCGGGGAGGTGTCAGTCCAGACTCTTGTTTGGACGATTCGAGTGGATTTGACCTTTTTGTTTTAGTTTTTTTGTTGTTTCAAGACGTTTGAGATTCAAAGGGAAAGAAGCAGGAAAAAGTTGGGAGCACTTCAAGCCTTCAAGACCGCCAAATAGCGGTCCGAGACCGCTGTTTGGCGGCCTGGTGAGATATTTTCACCCCCAATTTTCTTATGTTTGTTTCTATTTACATCTTAGTTATCTGGGAGCCCAGTTTGGCATGTGTGAATTTATAGTTTGCTCCCAGATCAATAAATAACCAATCAACCCTCCTTTAATCAACTTGTACACTAAAATCCAAAGCAAAAGATTAGGCATTTGCTATGTTTAGGTCATGCATCATCTAGTAATGACTTGAGCATGCTAATTGTCTTCTCTTAGTTTTAATTTTTGTCGTTGATTGCTGGAGCGAGGTACGCATTCCTTAACACTCATTCACGCATTAGGTCATTCATTAGTGAGTAAGGTTTGCATCGAAACAAGAGTGAGGTGAGTGTTTTCTTGGTGAGTTGCTTGCTAGCGTAAGGATCAGAACATCTTAAGGGGCACCACCTATAGTCTTCAAAGATAAGGTGGGGGATTTCATCACCCCTCCCTTAGTCCCAAAAAGCACACTCAAGTAAAGCCTTAATCTAAAAGCAAGTAGACATTGGCCATTAGGACTTGGGCGCATTAGGAGAGTGAACCGGTCACGACCGTCATAGCGTGATCGGCGTCGCCCACTTTGTCGATAGTAGAAGAGACGAGATCTCCGGATCTTGGCTCACTTGCTGGGCATTGTGGTCTTCGTCATAGGGAGGTGAGGCGTGTTGAGGCCGTGTGACCTCGCAGTTAGGCGTCGTCTAGCTGTAAGGACCCATAGCCAGCCTATGCTTGTTTGGGCCGTGTTTGCTAGACTAGGTTTCTACCCTCACCCTTTACCCATGCTAGTGTTTAGGGATTCGTCCCTTCTCTTCTGAGTCATCTTCTTCTCACCTACTTCTACATTTTGGTCTCCTCCCCTTTACACTCTCTGTTAGCGTTTTAGGGTCGAGTCGAGCACTTTTTGCGAGCTTGGCCTCGTGGTGGTGAGAGTGATCGACTCGAGAGTTCTTTTTCGAGATGGATGGTTACATGGGCGACCATCCATATCATTGTTGGGACCAGGACAATTCTCTCTGGTACTCCGGACCCATGCAACCTGGGGTGGCTCAGACGAACACCCCGTATGGTTGGGATAATCTTCACTGACTGAGAAATCTTCTTATATGGGTGATATGAGAGAGGCACCGACTGCTAGATCTCCATCTAGTTACGTTAGATCATATGTTGGTCATCAAACTGAGACATTGCAAGAACCTTTGGCCTCTTTCATGCATGTGGTAGAAGACATGAGTGCACCGGTGGCTCCAGTAGCCGTACCGTGTCACTGTTGTGGGTTGAGTGGTCATGTTTACGGGGAATGTCCTTATGTTCCCTCAGAGCCTGAGTATGAGCATACATTTTCCCAAAATGCTCAATATTACCATTACGCATCCGCGTACAACCCGAGAAGGATGGATTCGTGGGGAGACAGTTCTTATTCAAATTCTTATACATCACTCCCACCCCAGTACCCTCTTTCTGAATATCCTGAATTCTACCAACACCCCACGACCAATCATTGGACTCATTCTCAGCCCATCACCGCCCAACCCATCCATTTCCCAAATTCTGACATGAACCTCACAGTTGACCCCAAACTTGATTCTTTGGAACAAGCCCTCCAAACGTTTATGGAAACCACTCAAAGTGTGTTGAAGTCCAATCACGATTCCCTGCAAACTATGGAAATGTATGTGAGTCAAATTACACAACAATTAAGTAAACGTGAGGAGGGTGACATTTCTTGTCAACATGTGGATTCACCTTTTGATATCGAACCACCACCACATTCACAAATTCAAAGCACAATCTTTCAGAGTCAAACTCCTAGTCAGTCTGAGGGACTTGGGGTTTCAATTCACGATCACATTGTGGGGTATTCGATCCAAATTGAGAATAAAATGGACCAATTTCATTATGAGTCGGCACAGGATTGTGCCTTATCTTTTTGTCCCATGGCCCCTTGAGCCACATGATCTTCATGTTGTGCCTCTTAAGGACTCACCTCTGGTGGCGCAAGAACCCCCTAGTACCCTCAATTTCAAACAACCTGATGAGAGTTTGACTCACACTATTGTTCCTGATCATCTTGGAAATGATGGAACATCAAATAACTACATTGCTAATGAGGGTATTCAGAGTTCCTTAGAGGATACTTTGGGTATGAGATCCACTTTTTGTTTGCCTGGTGAGTCGGACATGCCTAACGAGGTTCTTGACCTCGTTCCAACTCACCAGCCAGTTGGTTGGAGAGTTTGGATTGACGATCATAACTTTAGTAGCGCAACAGGAGAAATTCTTCTTCCATTGCCCCTTATTTCCCAAACTCTCGAGAGGTTCAAGCTCTTTCAGTTTGATCCTTTGATTGAGATGCCTTTGTGTCCAATTCATGAACCTCTCATTTCATCTTGTGCTCTTTGTGAAGGGGGCCCATGCATGAATATTCTGGCCCCGCGTGGTGTCATGTTCCCTTTCCAAGTGCATTGACCCACTTTTGAGGTTCCCATTTGATGTCTTTTGACAAATGAAGATGGGAACTTATTTTTGTACATAGTTATATTAAAAAAAGTACAATAAAAGACTCCTTCAGTGAGCATTGATTGTTGTGGTCTCCAACCCTTGAGTATTTGGGTCACATTTCTTTCACGTATTTGTATCCCTTCTTTAGTGTCTCACATGTTTTGCGGGAAGTCGGGTTTGCGTCCATCAACATAACCATGAACTTCCCTTTTCACTTCACGTTGGTGAGATCTTTCCCTTCTCATGCATAAATCCATGTAGTATCATGCTCACATTCATTGAGGACAATTCATGAAGTAGGTGTGGGGGGGGGGGGTGCTTTACGTGTGTACATAGTCGAGTCGTTTTCCTTTGAGTTTGTTTTCTTTTGTTTGTACTGCTAGGGTCATGTTAGTGTGCTGCATTTAATATCGATATATCTGCTTGCCATGATCCTTGGGTGACTTGCCTTCTTTTGCTTGCCCAGTGCTTTAAAATTTTCACATTTTTTGAAAATCTTCATGTGTTTGCGAAATAAAATGTTTTTGTGGGTTTTGCGTGTGTTTAGCATGTGCAAAAATCGTTGAGTGGCAAAGTAAAAAGAAAGCTCCCAAAATTGTCTTGAACTTGATGCATTAGGATATCTACTTTACTGGCTTTAGGTCTTATCGAGTCGTTAGAATGCACCCTGGTTTTCCCTCGGGGGGCGTGTAATCATAGGGTTTCAGCACTCAAACATTTAAAGAAGTCCACCCTGAACCTAATGAGTCAAATAATTCGTGTCTGTTAGTATAAGGAAATTTGTCGTAGTCAAGGACCCTTAATCTCTTTTTGTGAAACTTAAGTGTAGGGGTTTTGGTTCCCATGTAGCTAAATAAATAAGTGGTGTTCTCTCTTCTCGCACAACTCCTATCACTCGGGAAAGTAGGTCTGAGGGGACTTTGTGCCTGGTGCTTTCGAGTCATCTGACTTGGGATGCACCGACCGAACTCGTTACACGGGACGTAGGGATCGCCCTATGTGGAGATTTTGGGGAAGGTGTACGTGATAGTGCAGTCCTCATAGGCAATGATGCACGAAAACTGACCCTGGGAGAATCAAACACCAATCAATAACATGCTCCAAAGAAAAAGAAAAAAAAGAAGAGTCAAATAAGAACTTTAATGGACTTTACACAATGTATCACATTCAGAAGTTAAGGTTGCCCATGTCTTTCACTTAAGTCCTTAACTAACTCTCACGAATAACTCATTAGACTAGTTGTGTGGACCGATTACATATATAGAGTCGACCCGTAGTATTACCGCGTCCCATGATCGACAATATGAGTCCAACGAGTCGTGTAGCTAGATTGATTAATGCATCTTTGTTCGGATTTTGTGGGTGTTTCTGCTGAAAACACTCAGGAGACAACACTCCTCCTCCTTGGCGACAAGGAGGTTTAACGGATTGTTGCACGTGCTAAGTGCAACCGTGATTCCTACGAAAGTGAGTTAGGATTTCTTGTTTTTTCGTATGCTTTTTCCTTTCCTTGTTTTGCTCGGGCCTAGCAAAAGTTAGGTGTGGGGGTATTTGATTGACATCATTTCACGCTTATATTTGTATCTTATATCCATTATCTTTCACCTAAACAATGCTATGTTATGAGTTTTATGTTTGAATTTCAGAAATAAATAGGTTTGAAGAGATGAAGCATAAAAGGACCCAAAAGCTGGGAAAAAGGACTGAATTGTGAGATCTGGGGACTAAGATGCAAGGGAGAAGGACCTGAACGTAAGACCAAAGGACCAATGAGCAAAACAGAAAACTCCACACCATCATGGGGAGAATTTTGGCAATTCTATTCGGGACGGAGCTCCAACAAGTCAAGTAATCGCATCAAAGACAAACAATACCAGCAAAAAAAGCCCCCAACAAATTCCAACCCGATCAAAACTTTATGGACCGCTAATTTGCGATCCAGATCACTCTGGATCCGCTCAACTTTCTCCAGCACATGTATTAGAGGATGTTTAGGCTATTTTTGGTATTTGTTTAGTCTCACATCGGGGGATTGTCCCGGATTGTCTTTTTCTTTGGCTATAAATAGAACTCTTCACCTTCTATTGTAATCACTTCATATTTTGAGTGGCTATTCTTCCTACTAGAAGTGAGGCCTTGAAGCACACACTAAAGTAGGAGGATGCAACTTGAAATGTGAGTCATTTGTTAATAAAAGTTTCTTTGTTATGTTATTTGTTTTATTTTGTTTGTTTTACTTTGTTTAATTTCATTTCATTAGTTTTAGTAGCTTAGTTAATATGCTCTCTTAGCTTAGTTAATATGCTTTCTTTGCTTAGTTTAATAATCAGTGTAATGTGTAGTGAGTAGTTCCATCCCCTTTTGGGGGTGGAGTAGATGTTCATACATGCATTAGAGAATGTAATGAATGCTTTATTTACAATGTGTTGATAAAACATGAATGTATGCTTGCTTGTTTAGGATAGAATTTATAACTTGATGAGTTTTGCCAAAATGATTACACACCTCTCATGCTTGTTTAGGTTCTGAAATAAACAACTTGTATATGTAAATGTTAATCAACTAGGTTGGTGAATAGATTGATAGGTTTTGCCATAACATTTAGACACTTCCTATGCATGATAACACCACCTTCATTTGTGCTTAAAGAATGTGTTCAACACCCACCTCTTTGCATGTGTGCACTCACTCCACCCCTTAGGGGGTTTCCATTTCTGAATTACAACACTCTTCTTTCGTTCTTAGTAAAGTTTTAGTTAATCGTTTGTTGCTTTCTTTCGCATTTCGTATTTCGTAGTGTAGTGTAGCGTAGAGTAGCGTAATCAACTCTCTTCTCCATTTTTTCGCCACTTGATTTCGTGCAAACGAGAGGCTGCTCACATCCCTGAGGACGACCCGTATTTGCCACCGCTTCAACGGGGTCGTGCACTTGCGGTTTAATTAAAACGTTCAAAAAGTTTAATTAAAAAGGAAATTTTTCGAAACTAGAAATTACGATAAAAAAGGCAACAAATGTTACCTACGCATGCTGAGTCGGGTTCACCGCCCGCTCTCGAAAATTTCCAGTTTCTCTACCCGTCCACCCAAAGATGGAGACGATCCCAGAAAAGTTTGAAGCCCAGATGCTCCAAACGTGCGGCTAATCCGCCACAGGTTCTTCTTTGTGTGCGGCGATTCCGCCGCCCTTCTTGCTCCAAATGTGCCCGGATTTCGCCACGCACTCTGTTGTCTCCTGAAACGCAAACCCAAATAGTTAGATCGCGGACACGATAAATATGATAGAATCGAAATCACAAAAAATAAACAAAATCTTCGTCACCTCCCTGGCAACGGCGCCAAAAACTTGATGAGAATTTTAATTTATACCGCAAGTGCACGACGTCAATGAAGATGTGGCAAGTACGGGTCGAACACAAGGAGGGAGAGATATTGTTATTTTTGTGATTTTTGATTTAGGAAAGAAAGAGAGAGAAATAAGTTTGGTTTGAGATTTTTGATTTTTTAATTATCTAAAGCAAGAACAACAAATACTAAAAAGAAAATAAAGCCAATATGGATGAGAGTCCAGCGGTGGAGGATTAGATATCAGGTTTTGTTTAGAGAATTCTGAAACTTATAATAAATCACATTAGTTATAAAGCATTACATGATAAATGATTCAACATAAACTCAAGTAATCAAAATATACTAACACGAAATTAAAATAATAACATCATTCTTCTTCTCATCACCCTAAATCCGTCACCCCCGCCCTTTGGAGAGAGTTAGAAACTAATGGATGGAGGGAAGGAGAAGGGGTCCTAGAGAAACTACAAAAGAAAACTAAAAAAACACAAAATAAAAGAACAGAATTTTATTGCTAAAGAGAAGAACGTCTTTACAACATAATTTCGGGGCTATTTATAGCCGATACAAGGGACCCAAGTATGGAATAGGAAAGTACACGCGTCAACACGCAACTGGTAAAACTTTGAGCGCACGGATCGCAAGGGGTGCGGCGTTTTCGCCGCATATTACATGTAAGGTGCGGCTATTTCGCCGCAATTTGTGCTCTGATTGGATACAAATTTTTCCTGTGTGTTTATGGTATGATTTAAATGTCTTTCGCGCGTCTGGATTGATTTCTTTCCTTTCTTTTGAGTTCCGAATTTATTTCTTCATATATTTGGAGATCCCAATTGGTTTTTCTTTAGAACTTTTCCAAATTAATATTTTGGTGCTTGTAATTGCAGTCGGGTCCTTGGCTTTTGCAAATAGGTCCTGCCTACTTTTGTGCTTAAGTGCTTGGCCTTTTTGTAATTAGGTCTTTGAATGTTTTATGCTTGGATGGACTTCCATTTGAACCCGATAATCTTGAACTTGGTCTTTATGACAGAAATGAGTCTCTTGCACGCGTTTATGCTCAGGATATGAGTAATTTGCATTCAGGTCCATGTATTCTGTAAATTAGACTAAACACGTACATAAGTAGCATTTACTGATATAAAATTAATCTAGATGAAAAACATATGATGCAATGTATGTAATGCATCAAATACCCCCACACCTAGATTTTGCTAGTCCCTAGCAAAACAAAATATAAGAAAAATGAAAACATGGAAATCCTAATTCACTTTCGTAGGAATCACGGTTGCACTTAGCATGTACAACAAACCTTTAAACCCCCGAGTTTCCTTAGAGGACGAGTTGTGTCTCATCAAGGTTTTCAGTTGACACACCCACAAAGTCTTAATTCAAAATTTCATTAATAACTCTCAATATCTCCACCTCAACCTTATACATCTCACTTAGAATTCTTGCATGCTCATTATATAAATCTAACTCATAAAAAATCTGACTTGGTCTTCATTCCTCCAATATTCACACCACTAACCCTTCTACACATGTTATCACTTAAATTATTTTTCACGCCTCCTCTGGTGGTGAAGTATCATTCGGATCAACCATGACATGGATCATTCTTTTAGCTTTGGGCCTTGAGTATCTTAAAGTATATTTTTTTCTGTGATTCAACACATTTGCTTTTTTTGACACTTTTACCCTTTTTGCATTTGTGTAGCGAGTTTGGTCGATAATCCCGAGCTGACAGACTCAAGTTACCGGTTTCAAGATACCCCTACGGACCAGTGACTCGAAGACTTGGGTTTTGTAATCATTTTGCAAAATGTGCTTTCCTCACTTGATTCCTTTATTATTTTTTTACTTTTATTTTCCTCAAGGCTTAATTGCTATTAGAAGTCCACACTTCTTGGTATATTTTCCTCAACCTCTGCTTTTTATGAACCACTTCAAAGATTTGATTCATCCAATTTAAGTGTATACATGTCTTAAATGGTAATGGGTTATTTCTTTGGAACTTAGATTTATGTCATAATTTCTACAAGCAGAACTATATAATAAGGAACAAAAACACAATGCATTTTGTACACGGGTTTTGGCAGTTCAATCTTAAGCTATGTCATGGAATATTGAATATTTTTTTAAACAAACAGAATATATAGATAGATAAACACCCCCACACCTAAATCATGCATTGTCCTCAATGAATGTGAGCATGATACTACATGGATTTATGCATGAAAAGGAAAGATCTCACCAACGTGAAGTACAAAGGAAAGTTCATGGCTATGTTGATGGACAAAAACTCGAATTCCCTCAAAACCTGTGAGATGCTAAAGAAGGTATACAAATTACGGGAAAGAAATGGGCCCAAATACTCTTGGAGCCACACAAATGATGCTCACCAAAGGAGTCTTTTATTGTATTATTATTATTATTTATTTATTTTAATTAATTATGTACAAACATAAGTTCTCATCTTCATTTGTAAAAGGACATCAAATGAGAACCTCAAAAGTGGGTCAATGCACTTGGAAAGGGAACATGACACCACGCGGGGCCAGAATACGCATGCGTGGGCCCCCTTCACAAAGAGCATCTGATGAAATGAGAGGTTCATGAATTGGACGCAAAGGCGTCTTATTCAAAGGATCAAACTGAAAGAGCTTGAACCTCTCGAGAGTTTGGGAAATAAGGGGCAACGGAAGAAGAGTTTCTCCTGTTGCGTTGCTGAAGTTATGATCGTCAATCCAAACTCTCCAACCAACTTCATTTGTGCTGAAGTTACTATTGAAAAATTTGACTTTCTTTGCTCAAAGTGACCTAAATTTGAAAAGAAGTCCACACATTAACATCGTCCAAAAGATATGCTTATTTTTTCATGGATTCCAAAAATTTCCCTGCATAAACCCTGAGACCATTCCTTTTCTCCCTCTTTCTCTTTCTTTCTTTCAGCCCAAAAAAATTGTGCGGTGAACAATCGCATTTTTTCAAAAAATAAAATAACAAGGTTATATCGCGCACAAATCGAGCACATCAAGTTTACAGTTCTCCGCACTCAAACGATTAGAATTCCAAACCATCATAAATCACCCTAAAATCCCGTGTGATGAACAATATTGGGTTTTCAAAATAAATAAATTATCAAGGTCATATCACGAACATGTCGACCGCATTGAGCCCATTGAGTTTACAGTTCTCCGTACCCAAACGAGTCGAATTCCAAATCGTCATAAAACGCTCTAAAAACCGTGAGGTGAACATTTGCATTTAATTTTTTTTACCGATGTCATATCGCGCACATATCGAGCGCATCGAGTTAACAATTCTCCACATGTAAACATTTGAATTCCGAACTGTCATAAAATGTCCTAAAAACCGTGCGGTGAACAATCATGTTTTTTCAAAAAAAAATCAAGGTCGTATGACACATGTATCAATCGCATCAAGCGCATCGACTTTACAGTTCTCCACACCCAAACTATTCGAATTCCGAAATAAAGAGAGAGAAAGAGAAAGAAAGGGACGGATTAGAAGGGAATAGTCTCATGGCTCATGCAGGGGTATTGTGGGGATCTATGGAAAGATAAACATATTTTTCAGAAGATGTCAATGTGAGGGTTTTTTTTCAATTTTGGGTCACTTTGAGTATATAAAGTCAAATTTAATTTCCTTGTTATTTAGTTTGTGGTTATCTTGTCAATGGGTCTGTATTTGCATCAATTTTAAATCTGATGAAACTACTCAGCTCCATAGAGAAGAATAATGTGCTTTCCCAATGTTTTAAGTTACACTTGATATGTCAATATTGAAAGGAATGTGTGTTCTAAAAGTATTCTTTTAACATGTCTTTTATTATGAATTGAATGTACAAATATTTTGTTACTTGATTAATGATTGACATCATATCATGTATATATTTGTGTCTTATATCCTCTATTTTTAACCTAAACAATGCTACGTAACGAGTTTTATGTTTAAGTTTCAGGAATAAAACATGTGAGAAGAAGAGACACATAAATGACTTAAAAGAAAGGAAAAAGACTGAATTGCAAGACTTATGGATTGGGGTGCAAGAGAGAAGGACTCAGATGTAAAACCAAAAGGACTAATGAGGAAATGAAGAAGCTTCACACCATTATGAGGGGTATTTTGACAATTAGATCCGGTCCGAACCATAAACAACCAAATTGGGTTCATCAAACGTCAAGAAACCAAGCCAGAACCGAGCCACCAAAATCTAGACTCGATCATACACATATAGACCGCCAATCAACGGTCCAAATGTGTCTAAATGCCACATGCTTTGGTCGGGTGGTGTACAATGTTGTTTTATGTCTATTTATAGTATGCAATTAGTCCCATACCGGGGGATTTGTAGGATTTCGTGTCTCTATGTATGTATATATTTTAATTTTTTTAATACAAATATACAAGATCGATTTAATATTTTCATTGATTTTACGTACATGTATTTCTTTATTCTAATATCATGCATTCCTACATATATTAAAATAAACAAAGGATAGATGATCATACCCAAACTTTTTTTCTATAAAACCTTTCAGTAGATCCAGAGTTCCGTTGCTCGTCGAATCGCCGGTCGATTTTCCTCCAAGTGTTCACCAAACTCTAAACAAGATTAGAGAGAACAGAGCTAGCCAATCAATCTTTAATTAAGCTTAGAATCTAGCTAATAATCCATCTTTAATCTCCTGAGATTTTTATGTCCAAAACTTAGAACTATTAAGAGATTTTCGTGGTGATTAAGGAATAGATGAATGAGAGAGAGAATTTATACATTAACATAAACAAGTAGGATGAGGGGTCCTTTTACAGGCTCCCAAAACATCCCTATCAAGAACTATTCTTTAGTCATGATCTCTTGCTTATTCTCTCCTAAAATTAATCTGAAATTGCCACATAAGCATCCTAAAAAACGTTTGATTAAATCTGGAATTAATCCAACCCATGATCTAATTATTCTCTTAATAATTCAGGCAAAAATCGTGTTGTTCGGTTGACCGAGAATTCTTCTCGGTTAACCAAACCATTCGGTTTTAACACATGTTCAGTGGACCGTGAGCTAGACGGTCGACCAAATATGCATGAGAAAAATTCTCTGGAAAAATTCGGACGATCCACGTCTTGCGCCGGTCGACCGTTGACTAACCAAAAATTCTCCTCGTCGAATCTCATCGGACGACCGTGTCACATTTGGTCTACCGAAAATATCCCAAGATAGCTCGTGCATATTTTCTCTCGGTTGACCGTTCATGCTCGGTTGACCGAACCCAATTGTCCAAGCACTCCAGACAATTTCGATCAACCAATTGTGTTTACCCGTTCCCCGTTCAGTGGACCGTTCCGAAGATACCTCGGTCGACCGAACCCTAAACAGTTTACTGTGTTTGACCCCGAATTTGCCTTTGTGAAATTTTGGATTTATTTCCAACAAAATTTGATCTTTTGGGGTTTTAGCAAATTCATATCTTATGTAACATATTATCCTATGTAATATTAAATTATTACACCTCATAATATATACACCTCATATGAATTTATTATGATTCTAATTATGTCAATTCTCATGACATATTGATTTTATTCATTCACCACATGTGTTCCTTTTTCACATGAAACCCAACACGGTATATGAACTCAAAATCAAACTTCTTGTTTCCTAGTTTTGTGGTGTGACCTATAGCAGGATCTAAGCCAAATTGGCAGCGATATTAAACACTTAATATCTCAAACTATAAGCGTTATCTAGATACACATTATAGTTACCCAATTAGCATAGATGTCTTTGTTCCACTCGAACCAAAACACGATCCATTTAGTGATGTAAGTGCACTACTTGTGTCTGTCCCTTTCCTCATGATATTAAGAATATATACAAAGTAGAAATGTGTCACCTTTGTATTATATTCAATTCTTGATCTCTTTAAGCTAATTATAACTATGTAACTTAACTCAAGTTACAGTGTGCACATTATAATTTTGCTTTATCAAGGGGCCCACTAATATCATCACTCAATTAAGAGGGGCAATGATAATCGTTTGACTAGCTATCTTTTCCAGCGCAAGTCATGTTCAACCAACTATTACCTTTATCACTATACTCATTGATAGCTTTTGACAATAATCAAATTAAGCACTTCTTGAGTGAAAAGAAATAAGTCTCATATCTTAGGATCCAAGACACAGTAAAACATTAATGACACAAAATACAATTCCATAATATTTTACTTGTTAGGTCTATTCAATATATAAAAGTAATCTTTCCGCTTTTATATACTCGTGTCGTCAATTATTTGTAGAGCTACAACAATAGATAACCAACACGACAATCTTATCTCGGTGATTAATGTTCCATGTTAATTACCATGATTGTGAATAACTTTTGATGAATGTAAACCATTATCTTTTAGAGCTCTACGGTTAAGGACCAATCACTAAAATGATAGACATATCACTAAATGGATAGACACAAGTATATTTTTAATATTATGAGGCAATGGATAGACACAAGTGATATTTCACATATCACTAAATGGATCGTCTTTTGTTTAAGTGAGCTAAACATATTTGTTATTTGGATAACTATAATGTGTAGCTACATACCGCTTATAATTTATGATATAATTTTTTTATATCATTACCAATATAACTTAGATCCTCCTATAGGTCACACCATAAAACTGAGAAATAAGAAACATGATTTTACATTTTATATGGTGTATTGAAATACATGTGGTAGAATAATAAAATCAATATGTCATGATTACGACAAAGTTAGAATAAATTTATATGCATGTGTATATTATGTTTTGACATTATATGAAATACATGTGGTATAATGTTTTGACATTATATATGATAATATATTACATAATATAATGTGATCCATAATATTATAACATAGAAATTTGCTAAAACCCCAAAGGTCAAATTTTGTCGGATATTGATCCAAAATTTGATAAAGGCAAAAACAGTGCAAAACGATCGAACGTTTTTTGGGAACCAGTCAACCGAATTTAACATTAACCTTTACGTTCAGAAACGGACGACCGGCTGGACCCGCAGTTCAACTAAAATTATCAGGAGTGTTCTTTATAAGGGACGATGGACCAACGTGAAACGTAATTCGACCAAAATTATCAGGGACCTTTTAGAGTAACTGATTGGTCGAACGAATGGGAGTTTCGGTCAATTGTTTGCCTACGGTTTTGCCTGCATTATTAAAAGATTTTTTCTGATAATGGGTTGGATTTGATTGAACTTGGTGAAAGGAGATTTTCGGATGATGATGTGTCAAAATATGATTAGTTTAGAGGAGAGATAATAAAAGGATCATGTGTAAGTGGTTTGCACATGATGTGAGTTTGAGGATGCCCTTTAAATATGTCATTCGTCCCTTTCGTTGTATGGATGAATGCAAAAAGTCTCTCCTCCATATTTTCTCCATATCTTCAATCCGAAGATTCTCTAGATTAATTAAAGTGCTGGAGATTAAATTCTTTGGAGCATAAATGGGTTATTAGTTACATTCTAACCTTGCATTTAGAGATTGATTGGCTAGCTTCGATCTCTCTAATCTTGTTTAGAATTTGGTAAATACTTGGAGGAAATTCCAAGGCGATTCGAGTGCAACCCGACTTCCGACGATTCAAAAGAGTTGACAACTCTTTTAGGTATGATCAACTTGTGTATTTTAATACTAATTAGTATATAATGTATATTGAAATACAATTAGGAAGTTTTGTACATAAAATTGTTGAAAAATATGAAATGATATTTCTTGCGTATATAAAATTTTGAAATTATACACATAAGCATGAGAGGAAATCCAACAAATATGGTCTGGATTAATCTTAGAAATGGATTGATAGTAATGTGCTTATACTTGTATGTTTAAACAAGACTGCCTTTACGAGTGATGACGAGTTTTATCGATCATACGGAGGATTATTGTTCATTATTCAATAAAATAAATCTTATGCCAAATAAGCTCAATGTTAGGATTTAGTTGGTGGTTTGTATATGGAAATGATGAATAAACCCAATGAAACACAAACTAGGCAATCTATCGAACACCAAACATGCATCTCGCAATCTAACACGGATTTATGGAGTGAAAATATCAATATGACTACATTTATTATTTTTTAAATTAATCATTTTCTAGTTGAATCCCTTGTACTTAAGACCAATGGGTTGTAAACTAGACTTAGCCCAATATGCCCATAATCATTACTTGTAGCCCAAGTCTACTGTGATTTAACCCTAAACTAATAGTGCTCAAACTCTTATTAGAATTAGGGTAATTTGCTACTGTGCACCTCCTAAGTGACCTAATTAACCAATTGCACTCGATTTTATGCTATTTCCTGATCTGCACCTGTAATCCGATTTTATTTGCTGATATACAAATCTGTCGTTAATGGACCCCACTCCGTCACCGTTATCGACCAACGACGTTAGACAATTTGCTCTCTTTCACTCTCTCTCTCTTGAATGTTTCTTTCTTTCCCTCTCTCTCTTGAATCTTTCTTTCTCTCTCTCTTTCTACCTCCACTTTCTCTCCTTTCTCCCTCTCTCCTCTCTCTCATCCCGCTTTCTCTATTTCTCTCTCTCCACTCTTTCACTCTCTCTCATCTCGCTCTCTCTTTTGAATTTCTCTCTCCTTTCTCTCTCCCTCCACGAAATGCAATCTCTTTCTCTCTCTCATCACTCACTCTCTCTCATGAATCTCTCTCTCATCCCTCTTTCTCTCTCTCTTGAATCTTCTCTCTCCTTTATCTCTCTACGCTCTTTCACTCTCTCTCTCGAATCTTTCTTTCTTTCTCTCCCTCCACCCTTTCACATTCTCTCCTTTTTCTTGCTCTCCAATCTTTCACTCTCTCACACCCCTCTTTCTCTCTCTCTCTCTACACACTCACTCTCTCTCATTCCCCTCTTTCTATCTTGAATCTCTCTATCTCCACGAAATGCAACCTCTTTCTCTCTCTCTCATGAATCTCTCTCTATCATTTCGCCTCTCCACTCTTTCACTCTCTCTTGAATCTCTTTTTCTCTCCTTTCTCCTTTCTCCCTCTCCACTCTTTCACTCCCTCTCCATTCTTGCTCTCCAATCTTTCACTCTCTCTCTCATCCCACTTTCTCTCTCTCATCCCACTTTCTCTCTCTCATCACTCTCTCTCTCCACTCTATCACTCCCTCTCATCCTTCCTTCTCTCTCCCTCTCCACTCTTTTACTCTCTCCCATTTCTCCCTCTCTAATCTTTCACAGTCTCTCATTTGTCCCTCTCCACTCTTTCACTCTCTCTCTCTCAGCCCTCTCTTTTCTCCCTCTCCAGTCTTTCACTCTCTCATCACTCTTTCTCTCTCCCTTTCTTGAATCTCTCTCCTTTCTCCCTCTCCACGAAGATTGGAGAGATAGATTCAAGAGAGAGGAATGAAAGAGGGAGAGAGTGAAAGAGTGGAGAGGGAGAAATGAGAGAGAGAGTGAATGATTGAAGAGGGAGAAAGGAGATAGAGTGTGAAAGATTGGAGAGGGAGAAAGGAGAGAGAGCAAAATAGTGGAGAGGGAGAAAGGAGAGAGGGAGATAGAAAGAAGGATGAGAGAGAGTGATAGAGTGGAGAGAGAGTGATGAGAGAGAGGGATGAGAGAGAGTGAAAGATTGGAGAGAGAGAGAGTGAAAGAGTGGAGAGGGAGAAATGAGAGAAAGAGAGATTCAAGAGAGAGTGAAAGAGTGGAGGGGGAGAAAGGAGAGAAAGAGAGATTCAAGAGAGAGAGTGAAAGAGTGGAGAGGAGAAAGGATAAAAAGAGATTCATGAGAGAGAGAAAGAGGTTGCATTTCATGGAGAGAGAGGGGAATGAGAGAGAGTGAAAGTGTGGAGAGAGAGAGAGAGAGAAAGAGGGATGAGAGAGAGAATGAAAGATTGGAGAGGGAGAAAGGAGAGAGAGTGTGAAAGAGTGGAGGTAGAAAGGAGAGAGAGAGAAAGAGGTATGAGAGAGAGATTCGTGAGAGAGAGTGAGTGATGAGAGGGAGAGTGATTGACATCATTTCATGCTTATATTTGTATCCTATATCCATTATCTTTCACCTAAACAATGCTATGTGACGAGTTTTATGTTTGAATTTCAGAAATAAAGAGGTTTGAAGAGATGAAGCATAAAAGGACCCAAAAGCAGGGAAAAAGGACTGAATTGTGAGACCTGTGGACTAAGATGCAAGGGAGAAGGACCTAAACGTAAGACCAAATGACCAAAGAGTAAAACAGAAAACTCCTCACCATCACAGGGAGTATTTTGGCAATTAGAGTCGGGTTGGATCTCCAACAAGTCAAGTAAATGCATCAAAGACAAACAATACCAACATGGAAAGCCCAGACAAAAGCCCAGGATGATCCAAACTTTATAGACCGCCAATTGACGGTCTGGGACAGCGAATTGGCGGTATGGATCTCTCCAGATCCGTGGAGATTTTTTTGGCTTGTGTATTAGAGCGTGTTTATTCTATTTCTGGTATTTGTTTAGTCCCACATCGGGGGATTGTCCCGGATTGCCTTTTTCTTTCGCTATAAATAGAACTCTTCACCTTCTATTGTAATCACTTCACATTTTGAGTGGCTATTCTTCCTACTAGAAGTGAGGTCGTGAAGCACACACTAAAGTAGGAGGATGCTACTTGAATTGTGAGTCATTTTAATAAAAGTTTCTTTATTATGTTGTTTTGTTTCATGTTGCTTGTTTTACTTTGTTTAATTTTATTTGATTAGTTTTAGTAGCTTAGTTACTATGCTTTCCTTGCTTAGTTTAATAATTAGTCTAATGTGTAGTGAGTAGTTCCATCCCCTTTGGGGGGTGGAGTTGATGTTCAGACATGCATTAGATAATAGAATGAATGTTTTATTTACAATGTGTTGATAAAACATGAATTTATGCTTGCTTGTTTAGGATAGAATTTATAACTTGATGGGTTTTTCCAAAACGATTAGACACCTCTCACGCTTGTTTAGGTTCTGAAATAAACAACTTGTATAAGTAAATGTTAATCAACTAGGTTGGTTAATGGATTGATAGGTTTTGCCATAACACTTAGACACTTCCTATGCATGATAACACCACCTTCATTTGTGCTTAAAGAATGTGTTCAACACCCACCTCTTTGCATGTGTGCACTCACTCCACCCCTTAGGGGGTTTCCATTCCTGAATTCCAGCACTTATTTAGTTCGTAGTTTAGTTTGGTAGTTCATCGTTTCTTGCTTTCTTTCCCATTTCGTACTTCGTAGTGTAGTGTAGCGTTGAGTAGGATAATCAAACTCTCTTCTCCATTTTTCGCCACTTGATTTCTGATGAACAAGAGGCTGCTCACCTCCCTGTGGACGACCCGTATTTTCCACCGCTTCAATGTTGTTGTGCACTTGCGGTTTAAATTAAAACGTTCAACAAGTTTTTGGCGCTGTTGCCGGGGAGATGCCAGTCGAGACTCTTGTTTGGACGATTCGAGTGGATTTAATTTGTGTTGTGTAGTTTTTATTTGTTTCAGGAGACTTGGAGTCGACAGGAGGAACAACTGGAGAAGTTGGGGGCCAACCTGGGCACTTTGGACCGTCAATCAGCGGTCTGAGACCGCCAATTGGCGTTCTGGTGAGTGTTGTTTGCCTTCTGCTTTCTTTGTGTTGTTTCCATAATTCATTTATTGATCTGGGACTTGATTTGGCATGTTTTGACTTATAGTTCGTTCCCAGATCAATAATCAAACTTCCTTTAAGCAACTTGGACCCTAAAACCCAAAGCAAAAGAGTAGGCATTCTTTCTTGTTTAGGTCATGCACCATGTATGCGACTTAGGCATGAAGATTGTCTTTTATTTTAGCTTTATTTTTAGTTGCCAAGTGCTGGCGTGAGGTACACACCTTCTACTCTCATTCATGCATTTCGTATGAACATGCATTAGTTAGTAGGAAGTGCATTGAAACAAGTGTGAGTTGAGCGTTTGTTTGGAGAACTGATTGTTAGATTAAGACTCCAAAACGCTACTAAGGAGGGGTTGTCCCATAAAAGATAAGGTGGGGGATTTCATCACCCTTTCCTTCGCCCCACAAACCACACTAATCAAGAGCCTAATTTCTAAAATCAAGTAGACATTGGGCCTAAGGATCTCGGGTGCATTAAGAGAGTGATCCGGTCACTACCGTCATGGCCTGATCGGCGTTGCCCACTTTGTCGATAGTAGGAGAGACAAGATCTCCAGATCTTGGCCCACTTACTGGGCTTTGTGGTCCTTGTCGCAGGGAGGTGAGGCGTGTTGAGGCCGTATGACCTCGCAGTTAGGCGTCGTCTAGCTGTAAGGACCTATAGCGACCTTAGGATTGTTTGAGCCTTGTTTGCTTGTGTGCTTCTACCTGTACCCATCCGCCGTAGCATAAGGACTTCTTCCTTTCTCTCCTGAGTCATTCCTTCTCTCCAGTGTTCCCCCATCTTCTCCTCTACGCACATTCTTTATTAAAAATAAAAAAATAAAAAATGGTTTGTGTGTGTGCATGCTTTCGTGGGCACGAGACGAGAGTGGTCGTTTGACGTGGCACGTTGTCAACCCCGCTTTAGTAGTCGATTTCTCGACGCCTTCCTCCTATCGTGTCGCACTCAGTCTGGGTTCAATGGCTGCTAATTTCCGCGAGGAGGAGCAGTTGCTGGACCCACCTATTCCACCTGTTCTTCATGTTGTGGCTCCCATACCTCTACGTGATCGATGCTACCCGAGTTGTACTGCTCTACCCTCGTGCATCGTATTGTGATAGGCAAATGGGAACCATTTTGAGGTTAAGCCTCAGTTTATTTCCATGCTCCCTCACTTCACTGAGAAAGGTGACCCTATATCTTTCTCAGGGAATTTGAGGAGGTCTGTGCTATGTTCAAGCTGCAACAACTTAGCACAGACTCCATCCATCTTAGGCTTGTCCCCTTTGCGCTGAAAGATGATGCCAAGAAGTGGTTGTACAGCAACCAGGCGAATGTCTTTAGGACTTGGGATGAGTTTCAATCTGCATTCCTCAAGAAGTACTTTCCAAATCACCGGACTCAAAAATTGAGGAACGAAATCAATTCGTTCTATCAACTTGAGACTAAGACATTTCATGCATATCTAGAGAGGTTCAAGGAGCTACTATCCTCATGCCCTCACCATGACATTGAGGTGTGGCGTCTTTGTCAGATTGTTTACGAGGGTCTTCACATCCCGTCCCGGACACTCCTTGAGTCCATGTGTCAAGGAGAGTTTTTAGGAAAGGATGAAAAGGAGGCATGGGCTTTCCTAGAAGACCTCGCTGAGAAAATCATGCAATGGGAGAGTGTGAGGGAACCACCTGCATCATCTAGCATTGGAGCGAGGATCGCGAATGCAAACTCGACTAGATCAGGTGCCGCATTTGCTATCGATACCACTACGGCCACCGAGGCACGCATGGCGGCCTTAATGCACCTTATGGATTCGATTGAGCTCCAAAACCAACAAGGTGCACCTCACATGTCCACATCTGCTCCAGTTCCCTGTCATTCATGTGGTAGGATAGGTCATGTAGAAAGAGAATGTGCGTCCATTCCTCCTGAGATGGAACATGTCAACGCCATCTATGACAGAGCTAGGAATGACCCATACTTATCATCTTATAATCCTGGATGGAGGAACCACCCCAATTTTTCATGGAACCAAAATAATACCTCGGGTGGTCCTTCAAACTTCTCTCGACCACCTAACCAATCATACCAACCTCCCATGCATGAACAATCTTATCAGCCACCCCAAGCTCAAACCAGCAATCAATCGAGTTTCCCAAATTCCAATAATATGGAAACCCGATTCAATTCTCTTGAGACCTTGACTCGTGGACTTGAAAACTCAATGAATTTTTTTATGTCAACCACAAGTCAAGTTCTCACTTCAAATCAGCAGACCATCAAATCTCTAGAGCTTAAGATGGGCCAATTGGCTCAGTCTTTACATGAAAGAGAGAGAGGGTGTTTGCCTAGCCAGCCTGAGGCTAACCCCCACATGTACCAGTGATGGGAATTAAATTTATACCGCAAGTGCACGGTGTCAATGAAGACGTGGCAAATACGGGTCGAACACAAGGAGGGAGAGATTCTGTTTTTAGTGTGATTTCGATTGGAGAAAAGAAAGAGAGAAGAAATAAATGGGTTTTGCGATTTTTGGTTTTTAGTTATTTAAAGCAAGAAACAAAAACAATTAAAACTAAAGCAAGAACAAAGAAGTGAATTCCGTTGGGTGGAGGATTAGATTTAAGGTTTAGATTAGAGAATTCAGAAACTTATAATAAATCATATTAGTTATAAAGCATTACATGATAAATGATTTAACATAAACTCAAGTAATCAAAATATACTAACACGAAATTAAAATAATAACATCCATTCATCTTCTCTTCACCCTAATCCGTCACCTCCACCCTTTGGAAGGAGTTAGAAACTCATGGAGGGAGGAAGAAGGGGTCCTTGAGACATTACAAAAGAAAACTAAAAGTAAAAAATAAAAGACAGAATTTTATTAATGAAAAGGAAGAATACAAAACTAAGATTAAGAAATAAAAACTACCACCAAAGACTAAGGACCCTTCTAACATCGTTCTCGGGTCTATTTATAGTTGCTACAAGGGATCTAGGTATAATATTGGAAAGTACACGTGTCCAGACACGACTGGACGAAATTGGAGCACACGGATCGATGCTTGGGCGGCGGAAACGCCGCATATTGCATGTGTGGTGCGGCGGAAACGCCGCTCAATCTGGCCTGATTTTGTCCGGATTTTGGTTGAATGTTTATGGTATGATTTGATCCTTCTTTGCGCGTCTGGATTGATTCTTTCCATTCTTTTGAACTCTGGATTAATTCCTTCACATATTTGGAGATATTCATTGATTTTTCTATATATTTTCTCCAAGAGAATGAAAGCTACTTGTGATTTGCAATTAGGTCCTTGACTTTTTGCAGTTAAGTCCCTGGTTACTTTTGTGCTTATGTCCTTGTTCTTTTTGCAATTAGGACTTGAATGCTTTTATGCTTGGATACATTTCCATTTGTAACCCGATAAACTTGAACTTGGTCTTTATGATAGAAATGAATCTTTTGCACGCGTCTATGCTCGGGATGTGGGTAAATTGCATTCAGGTCCCTGTATTCTGTAAATAAGACTAAACACATACCTTAGTAGCATTTATTGATGTAAAAGTAATCTAAATGAAAGACATATGATGCAATGTATGCAATGCATCAACCAGCAACAACACATGCAAAATGAGAATGTAGTACATCAGGGGCGGCAAGTGAACCATGTGAAGGAACATGTTCACCATGTCAATTCCATTGTAAGGTTAAGGAATGGAAAGCAGGTTGACAATCACATTTCCTTGCCACCACCACCATCTATGCAGCCCCTCAGTGGGAATTGTGGTGAAGAAGAGGCTGAAGGTGAGGGTAATACACCAACGCCTCCTTCTCAGGCACCGCAGAAAACCTACCTACCAAAAGCTCCCTATCCAAGTAGGTTAATCAAAAAGCAGAGTGACACAATGTATAAGATATTAGAGGTGTTCAAGCAAGTGAAGGTTAACATCCCCTTGTTGGATGTCATCCAACAAATACCTCAATATGCCAAAGTGTTGAAGGATCTCTGCACAACGAAGAGGAAGACCAATGTTCCTAAGAAAGTATTCTTGGCTGCAAATGTAAACTCAATTTTGTCCAATCTTGCCTACACAAAATACTAGGACCCTGGGTGTCCTACTATTCAGTGTACGATACGGGACACTAGCATGAGTAATGTATTGCTTGATTTAGGATCAGTGGTCAACCTCCTCCCATTTTCTGTTTATCAACAGTTGAATTTGGGAGAATTGAAACCAACTAAGATCACCCTCCAATTGGCAGATAGATCCATTCGTATTCCAAAGGGGATTATCGAGGACGTGCTTATCAAAGTTGGAGATTTTATATTTCGAGCCGATTTTGTCGTTCTCGATACCAATCTTGTTGCAAACACCCACTCTCAAATACTTTTGATTTTGGGTAGACCATTTCTGGCAACCTCCAACGCCTTAATCAATTGTAGAAATGGTCTCATGAAGCTCTCATTCGGTAACATGAGTGCCGAGTTTCATGTGTTCAACTCTGGTAGGCAACAAGAGCCCATGGACCAACCTTTAAATCTCAATCTCATCCGCCAATTAGAGAAAACACCGCAAAATCAACGAACACCCCTAACACCAATGCAACCCATTGAGAATGTTTGTGGGTCCAGCGAAAACTCATTGCCTGTCTTTGCAATGCAACAGAGTGAGTTGACATCAAACATGAATGTCCAAAAGGAGTGTTCATTGCATGATTCAGTTGAGATTATTAGTGAGAGTGAGACACCTCATCATATGCTTATACCAGAAGGTGTCTCTATCTCATGTCCATTGGCTATTGAGCCATTTGAGCTTCATCTTGACTCCAACAAGGACCCACCTACGACCGATCTTATGCTTGATGATATAAATGATGGTGGGAGGTCCTTGTTGGATGACTTGGGGAGAATCCCCATTCTTAGTGATGCAGGTCTATTGTATCCATCGAATGAGCTTGAGGAACTCATTCTGATGCACCTACCTATTGGTTGCAGGGTTTTGTTCGATGAGCAACTAGACCCTAGTGAGGCAACACAACTCCACTCATTCATGTTGCCTACACCCAACCAATATCATGAGGGGTTCAAGCCTTTTAGCTTTGACCTTTTACCCCTCATGACACCTCAGAGTACCAGTGAAGCTTGCCCATCTCGGCAAGTCTCTGGTCCTCATAACTAGATATTCTCATTTGATGTTCCTTGACCAAATGATTATGAGAATATCTTTATTGATGTATATACCTTGTAAAAAAATGTGTGTAATAAAAGACTCCATGAGCGAGCATTAATTGTTGTGGGCCCCAACCCTTGTGTACTTGGGCCCCATTTCTTCACGTATTTGTCTCTTTTCTTCAGTATCTAACAGGTTTTGAGGGAATTCGGATTTGTGTCCATCACTATAACCATGAACTTCCTGTTGCGCTTCATGTTGGTGAGATCTTCCCTTTTTTCATGCATAAATCCATGTAGTATCATGCTCACATTCATTGAGGACAATGCATGAAGTAGGTGTGGGGGGTGTTTTCCGTGTGTACATAGTCGAGTCATTTTTCCTATGATTTTTTGTTTTCTTTTGTGTGTATTGATAAGGTCATGTTAGTGTGCTGCATTTAATATCGATATACATGCTTGCCATGATCCTTGGGTGATTTGTCTTCTTTTGCTTGCTTAGTGCTTTAAAATTTTCACATTTCTTTCAAAATCTTCATGTGTTTGCGAAAGAAAATATTTTTGTGAGTTTTGCATGTAATTGGCATGTGCAAAACCGTTGAGAGGCAAAGTAAAAAAAAGCCCTCAAAATTGTCTTGAACTTGATGCATTATGATATCTAGTTTACTGGCTTTAAGTCTTATCGAGTCATTAGGATGCACCTTGATTTTCCCTCCGGGGTCGAGTAATCATAGGGTTTCCGTACTCAAGCATTTAAAGAAGTCCACCTTGAACCTAGTGAGTCTAATAATTCGTGTCTGTTAGTATAAGGAAGTTTGTCGTAGTCAAGGGCCCTTAATCTGTTTTTGTGAAACTTAAGTGTAGGGGTTTTGGTTCCCATGTAGATAAATAAATAAGTGATGTTCTCTCTTCTCGCACGGCTCCTATCACTCGGGAAAGTAGGTCTGAGGGGACTTTGTACCGGGTGCTTTCGAGTCATCTGACTTGGGATGCACCGACCGAACTCCCGTTACACGGGTGGTAGGGATCGCCCTATGTGGAGATTTGGGGGAAGGTGTACGTGATAGTGTAAGTCCTCATAGGCAATGATGCACGAAACGTGACCCTGGGAGAATCAAACACCAACCAATAAAATGCTCCAAAAAAAAGAAAAGTAAAAGAAAAAAAAGAAAAAGAGTCAAATAAGAACCTTAATGGACTTTACACATTGTATCACAATCAGAAGTTAAGGTTGCACATGTCTTTCACTTAAGTCCTTAACTAACTTTCACGAATAATTCATTAGGTTAGGTGTGTGGACCGATTACATATATATAGTCGACCCGTAGTATTACCGCGTCCCATGATCGACAAAATAAGTCCAACGAGTCATGTAGCTAGATTGATTAATGCATCTTGTTCGGATTTTGTGGGTATATCCGTTGAAAACCCTTAGGAGACAACACTCCTCCTCCTTGGCGACAAGGAGGTTTAACGGCTTGTTGTACGTGCTAAGTGCAACCGTGATTCCTACGAAAGTGAGTTAGGATTTCTTGTTTTTTCGTATGCTTTTTTCTTTCTTTGTTTTGCTCGGGACTAACAAAAGATAGGTGTGGGGTGATGCATTGCATACATTGCATCATATGTCTTTCATTTAGATTAATTTTATATCAATAAATGCTACTAAGGTATGTGTTTAGTCTTATTTACATAACACAGGGACCTGAATGCAAATTACTCATATCCCGAGCATAAATGCGTGCAAGAGACTCACTTCTATCATAAAGACCAAGTCAAGATTATCGGGATTCAAATGGAAGTCCATCCAAGCACAAAAGCATCCAAGGACCTAAGCACAAAAGTAGTCAGGGACTTAATTGCAAAAAGACCAAGGACCTAAGCACAAAAGTAGCCAGGGACTTAATTGCAAAAGGCCAAGGATCTAATTGCAAAATACGAGTATATTTTATTATTATGGA
The DNA here is from genome assembly GCA_963682175.1 of Triglochin maritima. NCBI lineage: Eukaryota > Viridiplantae > Streptophyta > Magnoliopsida > Alismatales > Juncaginaceae > Triglochin > Triglochin maritima. The sequence continues at coordinate 16,668,330 of OY821775.1, forward strand.
GAAAGTCTAAAGAAAAATCAATGTGGATCTCCAAATATACAAAGAAATAAAGTCGGAGCTCAAAAGAAAGGAAAGAATAAATCCAGACGCGCAAAGGAGGATTAAATCATACTATAAACACACAGCAAAAATCCGGATCCAATTAGAGCATATTGTGCGGCAATTTCGCCGCAAGTTACATGTATTGTGCGGCGATTCCGCCGCACCCCTGTCGATCCGCGCCTCCGAATTTTGTCCAGTCGTGGTGTGACGCGTGTACTTTCCAATGTTTTACTTAGGTCCCTTGTATCAGCTATAAATAGCCCCGAGAACGATGTTGTGAGGAGTTCTTGTTTTGACCCATTATTTAGAAATAAAATTTTGTTGGTTTATTTTGTGTTTTTTACTTTTCTTTCTTAGTTTCTCTAGGACCCCTTCTCCTCCTCTCCATCCATGAGTTTCTAACTCTCTCCAAAGGGTGGGGGTGACGGATTTAGGGTGATGAGAAGAAGAATCAAGTTATTATTTTAATTTCGTATTAGTATATTTTGATTACTTGAGTTTATGTTGAGTCATTTATCATGTAATGCTTTATATAACTAATCTGATTTATTATAAGTTTCAGAATTCTCTAATCAAAACCCGACATCTAAACCTCCACCCGCTGGACTCCCATTCATAGTTGTTTTCTTTTTAATTTGTTTTTGTTGTTCTTGCTTTAGATAATTAAAAACCAAAAATCTCAAACCAACCTCATTATTGTTCTCTCTTTCTCTTCTTAATCGAAAACCACAAAATAACAATATCTCTCCCTCCTTGTGTTCGACCCGTACTTGCCACCGCTTCATCGCGACCGTGCACTTGCGGTATAAATTTAATTCTCATCATGGGGGTATTTGATTGACATCATTTCTTGCCTATATTTGTATCATATATCCATTATCTTTCACCTAAACAATGCTATGTGACGAGTTTTATGTTTGAATTTCAGAAATAAAGAGGTTTGAAGAGATGAAGCATAAAAGGACCCAAAAGCAGGGAAAAATGACTGAATTGTGAGACCTGGGGACTAAGATGCAAGGGAGAAGGACATGAACGTAAGACCAAAGGACCAAAGAGCAAAACAGAAAACTCCTCACCATCATGGGGAGTATTTTGGCAATTAGAGTCGGGTCGGAGCTCCAACAAGTCAAGTAACCGCATCAAAGACAAACAATACCAACATGGTGATTTTTATTTATTTTAGTGCTTTCGATTTTTTTTTGTTTATCGTGTGCGCGATCTAACTATTTGGATTTGCGTTTCAGGAGACAACAGAGTGCGCGGCGAAATCCAGGCACATTTGGAGCTAAAAGGGTGGCGAAATCGCCGCATCTCAAGTACAACCTGCGGCGGATCCGCCGCACATCTGAAGCATCTGGGCTTCAATTTTTTCTGGGGTCGTCTCCATCTCTGGGTGGACGCGTGGAGCTACTGAAATTTCGAGAACGGGCGCTGAACCCGACTGAGCATTGCATAGGTAACCTTTGTTGCCTCTTTCCTCGTAATTTCTAGTTTCGGAAAATTTCCTTTTGTAGAACTGCACGTGTTAAGCTTAAATTCCATAATTGGCAATAATTCAACTCTGACCTAAAAATTGGCAAAACTAGAAGAACTTAGTGCATGCATCATATAATGTTTTGTTTGCATTATTCTTGCTAAATTCTTGCAAATTAATTCTTGTTGAAGAGTGCTGGACGCAAGGTACGTATCGTGGTTTTTATCGATTTCATTTAAGCATATAATCTAATTTGCATACAACCTTGCAATTGCCCCCCGCTAAATACCATTGTTTGACTATCTTTGCTAGATTTAAGTTAAACTATCGTAAGGGCAACTCCGTAGGAAAAGATACGGTGGGGATTTCATCACCTTTCCGTGGCCCACAAATCACAATCCTAAAGTGTCACCCAAGCTTTAAAATTAAAATCAATTAGACATTGGCCCTAAGGACTCAGACTCAATTAAGGAGGAGATTGGTTTGACTTGGTATGACTTGAAGCTGATCGAATTTAATTTGGTGTCTAGAAAGTGTTTTTGTGTTGACGTAAGTCTTCCAAGCGAAGTGGTTGTCTAATTGGCACCGACTCTGTCGGAGGCGCCCCCACTAGCTATACACTGCCTGGCCAAGTTGGTTTGATTAGTGAGGGAGGTGAATCAAGCAAATCAATTCGACTCAACCAGTTAGGAGTCGTCTAGATTTAAGCGACACTAGGTCTAGGATTGTTTGAACCGTGCTTGTTCAGGAAACTTCTGACCAACCCTCTTTTCTATCTTTAGAGTTAAGTTTCCCTCCTCATCTGAGTCTTCTTTCTCTTCTCACCTCAATTCTCTAGATTAGGATTCCTTTCTCATCTTTCCCCATCCTATTGTTTGTTTCCATTTTTGAAAAAAAATTAAAAAAAAAATATCAATTGATTCTTGAATTTGAATTGGGAATTTAAATTTCGAATTTGAATTCAAAAATTGATTCAAACCGGAGCACTCAGATTTGGGTTTGGGACTTGAGTAATCGACTCTCACGAGTTCATCTAGATTCCAGTCTGGAGCTTAGCCCCAATCCACCTGTTGCACCACCTAACCCGGATCCAATGGGTGAGAATGTTGTGAACCCGCCCATAACTCTGAGGGATCGATGCTACCCAGCGATGGCTGCTCAGCCATCGTGCATCGTTATGCCCACCATACAGGGTCGCGACTTCGAACTTAAGGCACAATACATGAGTATGTTGCCTAAGTTCACCTCTAGGGAAGACTCATATCTCTTTCTTAGAGAATTTGAGGAAATCTGCTCTCTTATGCAATACCAGCATATCTCTGAGGAGGCAGTGCGTCTGAAATTCGGGCCTCTAGCACTGAAGGACGACACTAAGAAATGGCTATATAGTCTAGCCGAAAAATCCATTAAAAGTTGGGCTGAGTTTGTTCAAGTATTCCTAAAAAAATATTTCCCCAACCATAAGACTATGAGGATTAGGAATGAAATTGTTGCCTTCGTTCAATCTGAGAGCGAGCCGTTCTATTTCTATCTAGAAAGATTTAAAAGTGTGTTGATCCAATGCCCTCATCACGGAATTCCAAGATGGCAACTGTGCCAAATTAATTATTTATGAGGGATTGACACCCACATCTAGGGTTATGGTAGAATCCGTAAGACAATGGAACTTCATGTCAAAAAATGAAAATGATGTCTGGACTTTTCTTGAGGATTTAGCTGAAAACAGTATGCAATGGGACAATGCTAGAGCACCGCTTAACCCGAGTATTGGATCTAGAATAGCAAGTCAACCCAAACCAGGAGTCTTAGTTGTAGATGCCAATGCAGCGGCTGAAGCAAAACTAGCTACCCTTATGCGCAGAATGGAAAGTCTAGAGCTACAAACCCGACCCCGAGTGAATCAAGCCTCGTCTATCCCTTGCTCTAGATGTGGTCAGACTGGTCATTTAATGGAGGATTGTGCGGACTAGGAACAAGTTAATGCCACGTTTAACCATGCTAGAAATGACCCATACACATCAACCTATAACTCGGATTGGCGTAATAATTCCAATTTCTCATCAAGCCAACAAAGTCAACCTCCTAGAAAACAACCAAACCCGTATAACCAAAATAATACATCATCTGGGTTTAGTAACAATGGAGATTATGATGTTAGGTTGACAAGCTTGGAAAATTTGATGAAGACTTTTATACAAACGACCAACCAGTCCTTTCAAAGGCCAGAGACACAAGTCAGCCAACTCGCACAAATTGTAGGTGCAAGAGAAAAGGGTCAGTTTCCAAGTCAACCTGAGGTGAATCCTAGATCTAATAATCAATATCAGCCCTATCAACCACCTCTAGCAAGTAACAACTCGAGACCAGTTCAAATGGTTAATGAGGAAGGACCGTTCCAACAAATAAATGCAGTAGTATCATTACGGTCCGGAAGACAAGTTGATAACAATGTGGTAAATCCTAGAACGTCTAATCAATCTAGCGATCAAGCAATCACATATGACCTCACCATTGAACTTGACGTCCAATCTGAAACGCCCAACCCACCTACTCAACCTGAACCCATAGCTCAACCTGAGCGAGTCTATGTTCCTAAAGCTCCATTCCCCAATAGACTTAAGAAGAACTCAAGTGCACAAATGGAGAAAATCCTGGAAGTATTTAAGCAAGTTAAGGTGAATATTCCACTCCTGGATATGATTCAACAAATACCTGCTTATGCTAAATTCTTAAAAGATTTGTGCACTAAAAAGAGAAAAACAAACGTACCAAAGAAGACTTAACTGCAAACATAAGCTCTAAATTCTTAACTGCAAACATAAGCTCTATTCTGTCCAACTCATCTCCTATAAAATATAAGGACCCTGAGTGTCCCACAATTTCATGTGCAATAGGAGATACTTTTATCAACAAAGCCCCTCTAGACCTTGGTGCTAGTGTTAACCTACTCCCGTTCTCTGTCTACGAGCAACTCAACCATGGTCCACTAAAACCCTCTAAGACAACTCTTCAATTTGTTGACTGCTCTATTAAGAAACCAAGAGGTGTAGTCGAGGACGTTTTGATCAAGGTGGGTGACTTCATTTACCCAGTGGATTTTGTTGTACTAGATACTGCACCTGTTGTAAATCCTAATAGACAAATTCCTGTAATACTAGGCAGACCCTTTTAGCCACTTCTGAAGCATCGATAAACTGTCGAAATGGGCTCATGCAATTATCTTTTGGGAACTTAAAAGCTGAATTTAATATCTTTCATGTTGAGAGTGAGACAGAAATAATATGCAATCAAAGCGATGTTGTGATGAGAGCACGTATCTATAAGATTTCTGAATCAAATAAATCATCACAAAATCAAAAAGAAAGTGCAAAAAAGGGGAGTAATTCTTCGACACACCCACCATCACTCGAGCAAATAAGAGAACCAATACATGTGAGGGGTGTGGAATCTGTGACTCAGGACTCTCATTGCAACATGGAGAACAATTCAACTGGATACAAGCACCAACATGGTGTCATTCAATCCAGTTCTGACTGTGGTTGACTCTGAGCAAATTCAATCCCTCCACCGCAATTCACCCAGGTAATAAGTGCATTTGCTTTATATTTGCATACATTGAGGACAATGTATGATGTAGCTGTGTGTGTGGGGGGGGGGTGTTTATCTATATATCTATATATTCTATTAGTTTTGTTGTTTAAAAAAATTAAAAGTAAAAAAAAATCAATGTTCCATGACATAGCTTAAGATTGAACTGCCAAAACCGTGTACAAAATGCATTGAATTTTTGTTCCTTATTATACAATTCTGCTTGTAGAAATTATGACATAAATCTAAGTTCCAAAGAAATAACCCATTACCCTTTAAGACATGTATGCACTTAAATTGGATGAATCAAATCTTTGAAGTGGTTGCTAAAAAGCAGAGGTTGAGGAAAATATACCGGGAAGTGTGGACTTCTAATAGCAATTAAGCCTTGAGAAAAAAAAAGGAATAAAGTGAGGAAAGCACATTTTGCAAAATGATTACAAAACCCAAGCCTTCGAGTCACTGGTCCGAGGGGTATCTTGAAACCCGGTAACTTGAGTCTACCAGCTCGGGATTATCGACCAAACTCGCTACACGAATGCAAAAAGGGTAAAAGTGTCAGAAAAAACAAATGTGTTGAATCACGGGAAAAAAACTTTAAGATACTCAAGGCCCAAAGTTAAAAGAATGATCCATACCATGATTGATCCGAATGATACTTCACCACCAGAGGAGGCGTGCAAAATAATTTAAGTGATAACATGTGTAGAAGGGTTAGTGGTGTGAATGTTGGAGTAACAAAGACCAAGTCAGACTTTTTATAAGTTAGATTTGTATAATGAGCATGCAAGAATTCTAAGTGAGATGTATAAGGTTGAGGTGGAGATATTGAGAGTTATTAATGAAATGTTGAATTAAGACTTTGTGGGTGTGTCAACTGAAAACCCTCACGAGACAAAACTCGTCCTCTAAGGAAGTTTGGGGGTTTAAAGGCTTGTTGCACAGGCTAAGTGCAACCGTGATTCCTACGAAAGTGAGTTAGGATTTCCCTGTTTTCATTTTCCTTATATTCTGTTTTGCTAGGGACTAGTAAAATCTAGGTGTGGGGGTATTTGATGCATTGCATACATTGCATCATATATCTTTCATTTAGATTAATTTTATATCAATAAATGCTACTAAGGTATGTGTTTAGTCTTATTTACAGAATACAGGGACCTAAATGCAAATTACCCATATCCCGAGCATAAATGCATACAAGAGACTCATTCCTGTCATAAAGACCAAGTTCAAGATTATCGGGATTCAAATGGAAGTCCATCCAAGCATCAAAGCATTCAAAGACCTAATTACAAAAAAGCCAATGACTTAAGCACAAAAGTAGCCAGGGAATTAATTGCAAAAAGCCAAGGACCTGACTGCAAGGACCAAAATATTATTTTGGAGAAGTTCTAAAAAATCAATTTGGATCTCCAAATATACAAAGAATTAATTCGGAGCTCAAAAGAAAGGAAAAAAATCATCTGGATGCATAAAAGACATTTAAATCATACCATAAACACGCAGGAAAAATCCGGATCGAATCAAACATATTCTTGAGGCGAATCCGCCGCACATCACATGTAATGTGCAGCGGAAACGCCGCCCCCTTGTGGATCCGTGGCTTCGGATTTTTCCCAGTCGTGTCTCGCCACATGTACTTTCCTATTTTATACCTAGGTCCCTTGTATCAGCTATAAATAGCCCCGAAACGATGTTGTAGAGGATGTTCTTATTTTTATTCCATAATTTAGTAGTAAAGTTTTGTTGTTTTATCTTGTGTTTTTAGTTTCTTTTGTAATTTCTCTAGGGCCCCTTCTACTTCCCTCCATCCATGAGTTTCTAACTCTCTCCAAAGGGTGAGGGTGACGGATTTAGGGTGATGAGAAGAAGAATGAGGTTATTATTCTAATTTCGTGCTAGGATATTTTGATTACTTGAGTTTGTGTTAAATCATTTATCATGTAATGCTTTATAACTAATATGATTTATTATAAGTTTCTGATTTCTCTAAACAAAACCCGACATCTAAACTTCCACCCGCTGGACTCTCACCCTTCTTTGCTTTATTCTTAATTTGTTTTTGTTATTCTTGCCTTAGAAATCAATATTGCATGACATAGCTTAAGATTGAACTGCCAAAACCCGTGTACAAATTGCATTGAGTTTTTGTTCCTTATTATATAGTTCTCCTTGTAGAAATTATGACATAAATCTAAATTCCAAAGAAATAACCCATTACCCTTTAAGACATGTATGCACTTAAATTGGATGAATCAAATCTTTGAAGTGGTTGATAAAAAGCAGAGGTTGAGGAAAATATACCGGGAAGTGTGAACTTCTAATAGCAATTAAGCCTTGAGGAAAATAAAAGTAAAAAAATAATAAAGGAATCAAGTGAGGAAAGCACATTTTGCAAAATGATTACAAAAGCCCAAGCCTTTGAGTCACTGGTCCGTAGGGGTATCTTGAAACCCGGTAACTTGAGTCTGCCAGCTCGGGATTATCGACCAAACTCGTTACACGAATGCAAAGAGGGTAAAAGTGTCAGAAAAAACAAATGTGTTGAATCACGGGAAAAAAAACTTTAAGACACTCAAGGCCCAAAGTTAAAAGAATGATCCATGACATGGTTGATCCGAATGATACTTCACCACCAGAGGAGGCGTGCAAAATAATTTAAGTGATAACATGTGTAGAAGGGTTAGTGGTGTGAATGTTGGAGGAACAAAGTCCAAGTCAGACTTTTTATAAGTTAGATTTGTATAATGAGCATGCAAGAATTCTAAGTGAGATGTATAAGGTTGAGGTGGAGATATTGAGAGTTATTAATGAAATGTTGAATTAAGACTTTATGGGTGTGTCAACTGAAAATCCTCACGAGACAAAACTCGTCCTCTAAGGAAGTTTGGGGGTTTAAAGGCTTGTTGCACAGGCTAAGTGCAACCGTGATTCCTACGAAAGTGAGTTAGGATTTCCCTGTTTTCATTTTCCTTATATTCTGTTTTGCTAGGGACTAGTAAAATCTAGGTGTGGGGGTATTTGATGCATTGCATACATTGCATCATATGTCTTTCATTTAGATTAATTTTATATCAATAAATGCTACTAAGGTATGTGTTTAGTCTTATTTACAGAATACAGGGACCTGAATGCAAATTACCCATATCCTGAGCATAAATGCGTACAAGAGACTCATTCCTGTCATAAAGACCTAGTTCAAGATTATCGGGATTCAAATGGAAGTCCATCCAAGCATCAAAGCATTCAAAGACCTAATTACAAAAAGGCCAATGACTTAAGCACAAAAGTAGTCAGGGACTTAATTGCAAAAAGCCAAGGACTTAAGCACAAAAGTAGTCAGGGACTTAATTGCAAAAAGCCAAGGACCCGACTGCAAGGACCAAAATATTATTTTGGAGAAGTTCTAAAAAATCAATTTGGATCTCCAAATATACAAAGAATTAATTCGGAGCTCAAAAGAAAGGAAAAAATCATCTGGATGCATAAAGGACATTTAAATCATACCATAAACACGCAGGAAAAATCCGGATCGAATCAGACATATTCTTGAGGCGAATCCGCCGCACATCACATGTAATGTGCAGCGGAAACGCCGCCCCCTTGTGGATCCGTGGCTTCGGATTTTTCCCAGTCGTGTCTCGCCACATGTACTTTCCTATTTTATACCTAGGTCCCTTGTATCGGCTATAAATAGCCCCGAAACGATGTTGTAGAGGATGTTCTTATTTTTATTCCATAATTTAGTAGTAAAGTTTTGTTGTTTTATCTTGTGTTTTTAGTTTCTTTTGTAATTTCTCTAGGGCCCCTTCTACTTCCCTCCATCCATGAGTTTCTAACTCTCTCCAAAGGGTGGGGGTGACGGATCGCGGTCGTGCACTTGCGGTATAAATTTAATTCTCATCATGGGGGTATTTGATTGACATCATTTCTTGCCTATATTTGTATCCTATATCCATTATCTTTCACCTAAACAATGCTATGTGACGAGTTTTATGTTTGAATTTCAGAAATAAAGAGGTTTGAAGAGATGAAGCATAAAAGGACCCAAAAGCAGGGAAAAATGACTGAATTGTGAGACCTGGGGACTAAGATGCAAGGGAGAAGGACATGAACGTAAGACCAAAGGACCAAAGAGCAAAACAGAAAACTCCTCACCATCATGGGGAGTATTTTGGCAATTAGAGTCGGGTCGGAGCTCCAACAAGTCAAGTAACCGCATCAAAGACAAACAATACCAACATGGAATGCCCAAGATGATCCAGACTTTATAGACCGCTAATTGGCGGTCTGAATCTCTCCAGATCTGCGAAGATTTTTGTGGCTTGTGTATTAGAGCGTGTTTATTCTATTTCTGGTATTTGTTTAGTCCCACATCAGGGGATTGTCCCGGATTGCCTTTTTCTTTGGCTATAAATAGAACTCTTCACCTTCTATTGTAATCACTTCACATTTTGAGTGACTATTCTTCCTACTCGAAGTGAGACCGTGAAGCACACACTAAAGTAGGAGGATGCTACTTGAATTTTGAGTCATTTTAATAAAAGTTTCTTTATTATGTTGTTTTGTTTCATGTTGCTTATTTTACTTTGTTTAATATTATTTCATTAGTTTTAGTAGCTTAGTTAATATGCTTTCCTTGCTTAGTTTAATAATTAGTCTAATGTGTAGTGAGTAGTTCCATCCCCTTTGGGGGTGGAGTTGATGTTCATACATGCATTAGAGAATAGAATGAATGCTTTATTTACAATGTGTTGATAAAACATGAATGTATGCTTGCTTGTTTAGGATAGAATTTATAACTTGATGAGTTTTGTCAAAACGATTAGACACCTCTCATGCTTGTCTAGGTTCTGAAATAAACAACTTGTATATGTAAATGTTAATCAACTAGGTTGGTTAATGGATTGATAGGTTTTGCCATAACACTTAGACACTTCCTATGCATCATAACACCACCTTCATTTGTGCTTAAAGAATGTGTTCAACACCCACCTCTTTGCATGTGTGCACTCACTCCACCCCTTAGGGGTTTTCCATTCCTGAATTCCAACACTTATTTAGTTCTTAGTTTAGTTTGGTAGTTCATCGTTTGTTGCTTTCTTTCGCATTTCGTACTTCGTAGTGTAGTGTAGCGTAGAGTAGGATAATCAAACTCTCTTCTCCATTTTTCGACACTTGATTTCTGCTATACAAGAGGCTGCTCACCTCCATGTGGACGGCCCGTATTTGGCAATACTTCAACGCGGCCGTGCACTTGCGGTTTAAATTAAAACGTTCAACAGAGAGAAATTGTGTTTCATGGAGAGAGAGAAAGAGAGAGATTCAAGAGAGAGAAATAGGGATGAGAGTGAGAGATTCATGTGAGAGAATGAGTGATGAGAGAGAGAAAGAGGTTGCATTTCGTGGAGAGAAATGAGAGAGAGATTCAAGAGAGAGCGGGATGAGAAAGAGTGAAAGAGTGGAGTGAGTGATCCGAGAGAGAGAGAGTGAAATATTGGAGAGGGGAAAGGAGAGAGAGTGGAGGTAGAAAAGGGAGAAAGAGAGAGAGAGAAAGATTCAAGTGAGAGAGAAAGAAAGAAAGATTCAAGAGAGAAAAAAAGATTCAAGAGAGAAAGAGAAAGAAAGAATCGAGAGAGAGAGTGAAAGAGTGGTGAGAGAGAGAAAGATTCAAGAGAGAGAGTGAAAGAGTGGAGAGGAAGAAATGAGTGAGATTTAAGAGAGAGTGATGAGAGAGAATGGAGAGAGAGAAATAGGAATGAGAGAGAGTGTGTGTAAGAGTGGAGATAGATTCGAGAGAGAGAGAGAGATGAGAGAGAGTGAGAGTGAAAAAGAGGAGAGTGAAAAAGTAGTGTTAGAAAATTTGATTTTTTATGGGTTTTTTTCTGTTTACAATTAAGGACATTTGGATTTTACGAGGTTTAAATTGCAAATTTTCTAACGCCGTTGGACGGTAATTGTGACGGAGTAGGGTCTACTAACGGTAGAGGTGTATATCAACAAATAAGATCGGATTATAGGTGTACATCAGAAAAAAGCAAAAACTCAGGTGCATTTAGCCAATTAGACTACTTAGGAGGTGCACAGTGGCAAATTACCCGTGTAGAATTATCATCTCTCTCACTTTTATATCATTGAGAAAGTTAGAGATTAATTTCCAAAATTATTGTGTGATTTGTTTTCTCTACCGAAGTCCAATATGGTATCAAAAGCCAATCATGCCTAACAACCATTCTTTTCCTTTCAAGATCAAAACAACAAACCCCTCAAGCCTATGACTGTGGGAAGAAACCCAGTTTTCCTCCCATCCCATTCGTCGGTTTCTCCACCCACGAATCTCCATTGTGCAAAAGAAACACACTCTCATCCTACCGCCGAGTATTGCCTTGCCATCATCAACCGTTCCATCTCTGGTAACCCTAGATCCAACGGTTCTGACGAAAGCTAAGCTATAACTCTATCTACATACGTTTTTTTTTTCTTGCTGCCACTATTCATTCCCTTCTCAAAACCCTAAAACCTTCCTCCTCGCTACAGGTTGTGGTTTCTTGAGTGTTCTTAGGTTTCACGGTGAAAAATGCTTTAGTTTCTTGAGGCTCTTTCTTGATTCATGTTATCTTGTGCAAATCAGAGAATTTCTTGCTAAAATCTCGGTGGTTCCTCCTTTTCTTTCTGATTTTGGAGATTTGTGTTTCTTCTCGGGAATAGTTTGTCGTTCTTTCGCGTTTTCTATGTATCTTTGCTTAACGTTTTCCGATCTTGTTTTCTCCTCTCAATTGCGTGATTAAAGACTGTGATTTGAAGATCCTTTGCGTCATTGTGGGCCCTTGAGGATACCATCAAGTCTAACCATGATTTCGTCAAGAATATGCAAGTTTTTCGTTCCCAACAAACCTCAGATTCTTATTTCTTTTCTGATCTTGTTTTTACTGATCATATCTTGTGATTAGGACATTGATTGGATGATCCTCCTGGAGCCAATGTCCTAGTACCAGGCGCTACGGATGAGGAAAAGAGAACAGAGCCCTCACTCCCAGGCACCACTAGCGTCTGGACCGCCTGACCTAGTTTTGATCCCTACTTGTTTCAATCTTTTGCATTTTTTGTTGATTTTAGTATTAGTCACTCCTTTCTCTTGGGTGTTTTGCTCAGGATGGTGACTCCTTACAGTGCTAATGCTACTGCTTTGGGTCCAAACTCTACGCCATCTGTTGCTTCCAACCCCTCATTTCCTATTCATGTTAGACTTGATCAACGTAACTACCTACTGTGGAGGTCTCATATCCTTCCTTTAGTTCGTGGTTATGATCTTTTTGGTTTCCTTAATGGATCAAGTCCTTGTACACCCCCATTACCTATACGGGGACATTACGTCTAAGTTATCTGTTATCCTGCTTATCTTACTTGGATTAAGCAATATCAATTATTATTGGGATGGATTCTATCTACCCTCACCGAGGGTGTGATGGGTCAAGTAATGGGTTGTGACACTACTCATGCCGTGTGGACTGCTCTCGAGTGAATGTTGCCTCACAGTCACACTCATGCATTATACAACCGCACCTTCAGTTACAGATCACAAAGAAGGTTTACATGCTCATCACTGACTACCTCCAGAAGATGAAGTCCATCGCCGACGATATCGCAGTTGTTGTCAACCTTATTTCAGACTCTGAGCTGATTCTTCACACTCATCAGGCTCGATGCCAACTATGAGGCCTTTGTCACCTCCACAACGACTCGCTCCGATGATCTCTTCGTTGAAGACCTACATGGCATGTTGATCGATCAGGAGATCTACCTTAAAACAGAATATGACTTCGAATGCCTCTGTTACTGTTGCCACTAATCGTGGCAGAGCTAGAGGGAATGGTTGCGACCGTTTTGATGGTCATGGTTGCTTCCATGGTAACAACAACGGGTATAACAACAAGGGGCCATCTGTTTCGCCCCAAGTTGGTTCTGCTCGTCCTCCTTAGTCCAATGACCCACCATCCGAACGTCTGGGATTCCAATGCCAGATTTACACCAAGATGGGACACTCAACCTTGAAGTGCTATCGCCACTTTGATCATTCCATCAAAAATCCCAATAATCTCTCTATTCTCATGGCTTCTGCCTATCAAATGTTCGATGATGCATGGTATACGGATTCGGGTGTCGGCAATCATCAAACTAATGACACTGGTGGATTCCAAAGTTCAATTGAGTATACGACATCTGATCAAATTTATACTGCTAATGTAACAAGTTTGCCTATACTGAGGACTAATTCATTCATTGTTCTATTCTCAGTAAAGTGTCTTCGCTTGCTCAAAGTGTTTTATGTCCCCTTTGTTACTCGGAAACTACTTAGTGTTGCTCAATTTATAATTGATAATAATGTGTATTTTGAATTTTAGCCTTCTCATTGTTTTGTGAGGGACTTTTTCACGGGACAAGTATTACTCCAGGGTTGTCGTGAGCATGGGTTCTACCGTTTGACTCTGATCATACCCTCCTCTCAAAAGCACTTTGGACATTTGGCACAAAAACATGGGTCATCCATCTACTCATGTGGTTTGCTCTGTGGTGAACTCCAATGGTCTATGTACTGCTAGGTCTTCCTTAAGCATTTTATTAATGATGGTTTATACATTCATAAGTTTTCATGTGATGTTTGTGTTCCACTATCCGATCTTCGTTCGGGTCGAGATCAATGCCTTCTACAACGAGTCTCACGAACAATCTCACATTGCTTGTGTCTCCTCTTACAGCATGAGAATGACCTTCCTCGAATCTTTACAACTTGGTGATTCTTGAATATTGAAGATGAATCACAATCTAACTAAAATACTCTAACTTGAGCACAATTGAATATACATATGAAATTGATATTGCAAGTGGTGAAGATGAAGCTTTGAGTTCATTTGAGCTTTCAAGGTTTGGGAAATGAGAGCACAAAGAGTATAAATAAATTGAGAGTGGAGTTCTTGTTTGTGTATCTAAAGTGTGACATATATAGACTTCAGAGCTAATTGAGCTATTGGGAGAGTTTGGTGAAGTTTTGACCAGTGAGAGAATATGTGAATTCAGCTCGGGTAGAACTTAGAACAAGTTTGGTAATGGTAGTCTGAAACATGAAGGTTGGATTGATCATAATAAGGTATTCGGTTGACCGAATTGGATTAGGATCACTGTTCATCATCTTCTAGTAATTTTTTCTAATTTTGACCTATTTAAATTTGGTTCACCAAATTGGGTTCTGTTCACAATTCCAAGATGGACAGTAAGAGTTGGTCGGACTTTGACTAATTTGGTCCATAAGTTTCCTACGGTTTGGTTGACCGTAGACAATTCGGATGACCAAAGTTAGTGGAGTTTTGCGCTGAAAGTTATGGTTCAAATATTCGTTGAATACAATAGTCATGTGCCACGTGAAAATAATTGTTGCGTATCAAATGCCAAGAAGGAATCCATTGAAGATCGATCTTTTGACAAAGGACAAGTTAATTGGGTTCTAAGGCAATATTCAAATGTAACCGTTTAAGTAAAATTCAAAACCGGTTCAAGGCATTTTGGTCGACCGAATGGACAATTCCAGAAAGCAAACTAACGTGTACTAATGAGAATGTTACTGTGCTTGGTCGGGACAAAATCCTAGTGCTTAAGTTTACATTTAATCTTATGGACTCAATAAATAAAAAGTCACAAGTCTTCGTCAAAAACTTTAATCACAAGTCATTCATTCTTGAACCTTTGTCCTAATGTTTAATTCTCTTGATGAATCTTGATTCAACTATTATGATGATTGCAAGTATACAAGTATGTATGCAATGCATGTAATCATGTTTGCTCACTTTGATTGATTAAGTTGATCGATAAAGATAAGTTTGATTAATCATCAAAATTAATATAAATTAAGGCTAAAAATCCAAGAATTCGAACTCTTTGTGTCTTTTTAGATGGGGATTGAGCTTGGGATCCAAATGATCAACGCTGCACTATCAGATTTTTCATCTTCATGGGTCACAATCTTGTCTCCTGGAAGTCGCAAAAGCAATCAATCGTGGCCAAATCCAACATTGAAGCTGAATTTCGTGGAGTATCACAAGCCACATCCGAGCTCATCTGGCTTTAGAACCTCATGGCTGAGCTTAACGTCTCCCCAACAGGTCTGATTCTCTGGTATGACAACCTATGTGCCATTTACTTGGCATCAAACCCTGTTCTCCATGCTCGTACTAAGCATGTTAAGATTGATTTTCATTTCGCACGAAAACGTGGCACCATCAAACAACTCAATGTGCGGTTCATGTCTACTCAAGAGCAATTTACTGATTTAGTCACAAAACCCCTTCACGTACGTCGATTCCAGTATCTCCGGTTCAAGCTCAGTGTTGCCAAAGCTCCTTCTTCGCTTGCGGTTCAGTGATATGAGTCCAGTCCCTTGTACTTAAGCCCAATGGGTTGTAAACTAGACTTAGCCCAATTGGCCCATAACCATTACTTGTAACGTAAGTCTACTGTGACTTAACCTTAAAGTAATTGTACTCAAACTCTTGTTATAAATACCACCTCTCTCACTCTCTCATCGTTGAGAAAGTTAGACATTCATTTCCAAAACTATTGTGTGATTTGTTATCTCTCCTAAAGTTCAATAAAAACCAAGTCGTTTCCACTAAATGAGGCTAGTGGGTATTTAAAAACACAACCCAATGGTTAGCCTTCGGGTAAAATGACTCGCCTTAACATTTTCTCGGCCAAACCAATTGCCTGCAAAATATGCTACCAATTAATCGTCAGGAGACCTACAACCCAAATATTTTGCCTAGGAACAAGCTATTAAAATATTTTAAAAAGCAGTTCAAATAAAAGCCTCAATGCTTTCACTACGACACTGCTATTTCCAAAACTTCCAAAACTTAAACCCCTAACTCCTCTCCAACGCCATTTTCTTCTCTCAGAAACCACTTAATCTCCGATGTTGCTAGTCTTCTTGTCTCCGACGCTGTCTTTTGCACGCCATGTCATCTTGTCCTTTATGACGTTGTCTTCTTGTCTTCTACATTTTAACTCTTCCCAAACAACATTGAAACCTGAAGTCATCTTCAAGCCCTTCTTGCATGGTGTATTCCCCAACTGGTTCTCAATCACTTTGCTAAATTCCAAACTATTATTTTTACTCCTTCGTGTGTGTGTGTGTGTGTCTCTATGCCAATAAGACTATATGAGCTTATATAGTTAACTTGACTGTGACACTCAATTAAGATATTTTAAAGTTGATTTTTTTAAAATCAAACTTAATCACATGTATTATTATCTCTTAAGCTATAACATATTAAAATTTTAGGAGAATCGAAATTTATTTCGCTGTTGATCTAAATGCTCCTATTTTAACGGCTGAAATTTATTGAATTTTGAAGTATTCTGATCAAGGTCTACAATGATCCATTTGATCTGAAAAATTATCACATATTCCTTATATGTGGTGTATCACACCCATAAATTTTCATAGAAAAAAACTGACCAAAAGTAGCTTAAAATGCAGTGCCACAACCAAGATGGCGGGAGGCTCCTACAACCCTATTTTTCCATATATATATATATATATATATATATATATATATAATTTTTCTATTGTCTATGTTTGATTTTCCCCTCTAGTTTATCTTTGTGTTAAATTGAATTGGGACTCAAATACTAAATTTAATTTTATCAAGTACAGATGTCGGGGTTTTATGTTTTCTTTGTTATAAATTGTGCAAATATTCATTCATTTATTTGCACATAAATTGTAGAATATTTGACAAGAAATGAAATATGAACAAATATTAAACTGATTAATTTTTCAAAAGAAATTGTTATAGAAATTTCAACAATTTTCTAGGAGATAATTAGCAATTGATTCCTCTGCAATTAGCTAATTGGTTACCATATAAAAAGAGAAAATTTCAACATTATATCGTTTTTCAATCAACATAAGTGCCTAATTAGTTGTGTAATTGAATTTTGGTAACATCTTTAGTTGTTTTTTTACGAACAACGTCTAACTTGTTTAAATGACAATATCATCTAATCCGCACCTACAAATAAACCACCACCTTATAATCCCGAGTCTTCCTAGTTAGTGGCGAGCTTCCGGAGTCCGGCACGTGGAAGTCTACTAGATTTGTGAAAGGTCTCGATGAGGATTGTTCATCGAGGGCAAGTATAACAAAGTCAAACCTTACCAAGTAAAAGATTTGGATTATGAACTCTAAAGAAAGGGACTTGGGATCTCGACTAGGTCGAGAAGTCACACCGATTCAGTACAAAAGTTTATGTTTTTTATGTGGTTTGATTCTTTAATTTTTTTATACTTTGATTACATATTATTACATGTTATTTATCATTATATTCTCTTCGCAATTTATAGTAGGCTCTTGGTTGTAACGCCAAGACCAACTCATCGTAGCACTCTCGTTCGTTGTGCTCAAACTCTCGTCTACAGCCCTCAATCCTACCCTTTCTTTCGCTTAATTTCCCTCACTTTAATGAACACATCCTCGTTCACGCATTTTGGTAATTTTAAGGATCTATCAACCAACTGGAGAGTTGTACTAGTCGGCTTCAGTTCACCTAAATTGAGGTTTAGATTACCGAGTATTGTAAGATGTTTACTGATGTACCAAGATCCAGCAAGATTCTCCTGACCGATACCTCTCCAAGCACACAAGATATTATGAGACACCTAGGATTCTTATATACTTTAACTGATCTATTGGTGACAAGGAACACCATTTTGGGGACTTTTGTCTTGATTTTCTTGGTGCACAGGTCGTGGAGAACCTCGAGATACCGAGGTAGTTGTGTGATTCATAAGTATTTCTAAGCATCAAGAACATAATAAATAATCAAGATCTACTACTAAATTTTGTATAAAATAACATAAATGAAATACTTACAACTAAATGTCAAAGTCATCTTTAAAGAACGTAAAGCGGAAGTGAAATCTTGAAGAAATGACCTTCAACGTTTTCCTCAAGCGAAAACGATAGAACAAAAAGACCCTCTAGTTTGGAAAAATAATGCTTGGGCAACCTTTGGGATCATTCTCTTATTTATAAAGTTTCCAAGAAGTGGTTTCCTCCATCAAATAACCACCATCCATAACTACTCATTAACTTATATAATGGATAAGTATTTTAATTAAATTAATGGAATTATTTTAGGCCATATAATTCTAACGTTCTCCCACTTGATCGTAACATCAATTTTCATTAGTTTCATTTACAAGAGCACTTACAAAATTGGCCAACATAAATTTCATTAGAACATATACTTAATTCAGTTAGAATCACCAAGTCAAACCAATGTAGTCAAATAATTGACGTCATCATTTGACCCCATCAATTATGGTGTTTGGTCATCTTTCCAAATTCAGTAAACAAAAGTCATTAGGTTCATAAATTTGTTTGCTTAAATAATAAGATTGTGCCCAAGAAATAATAAGCAAACTTTACATATATCAAAATAAAACTACAACTTAAGTTTCATCATAAGTTGCATAAATTATTCATTAACAACATAATTACATTACATTAACCAAACCCATGCCAGCAACATGCTTTTTAAAGAGACTAGGTGGTAGAACCTTTGTTAGTGAATCAGCTAGCATTGTGTTCTTATGTGTTGTATGACAATAGTACAATCTTTGACTTTGTCTCTAACAACAAGATACTTGATGTCAATCCACTTTGATACACCACTTGATTTGTTATTTTTAGAGAAGAAAATATTAACTTCATTATTACAAAATAACATGAGTGGTCTCGAAATACTATCAACTACTTGAAGTCCAGGTAGAAAATTCTTTAACCAAACAACTTGAGCAGTAGCCTCGTAACATGCCACAAAATCTGATTACATTGTCGAAGATGCCCATAAAGACTGCTTGACACTCTTCCATGAGATTAGTCCCCCTAGAAGCATATATATGTAACCCGATGTGGATTTCATACTGTCAATGCATCTAGAAAAGTCAGAATCAGAATAACCAATAAATTCAAGGCTATCTGACATTCTGTAAGTAAGAATATAGTCTTTTGTCCCTTGCAAATAGCGTAAAACCCTTTTGGCAACTTTCCAATAATCCATCTCGGGATCTACTTGATATCGGCCAAGCATACCAATCGCAAATGCAAAATCAGGACATGTACAAACTTGAGCATACATTAAACTCCCAACCACTGAGGCATAAGGAATTTGCTTCATTTGTGCACGGTTTAATTCATTTTTAGGACATTGTAATTTACTAAATTTGTCAACTTTTACAATAGGAGCAACACATAGGGAGTAGTTTTGCATGTTATATTTTTTAAGTATTTTCTCAATATGTCTTTTGAGATAATCCTCAAATCTCACGAGATCGATCTCGATAAATTTCAATGCCAATAACATAAGTGTCTTCACCAAGATCCTTTATTTCAAACATGTTTGAAAGAAATCGTTTGGTCTCATATAACATGTCTAAATCACTATTGGCTAAAAAAATGTCATCCACATACAAGACGAAAATGATAAACTTGGTCCCACTAACCTTAAGATATATGCATTATCCATCACATTTTCTTTAAATCCAAAGTTAATTATCACCTCATCAAACTTAAGATACCATTGTCTAGTTTGTTTTAAGTCATATATGAATTTCTTTAATCGACATCCCATATGTTCCTTGCGTTTTACGACAGAACCTTCTGGTTGTGTCATAAAGAGTTCCTCTTGCAAATCACCATTAAGGAATGCAATTTTTACGTTCATCTGATGTAACTCTAGATCATAATGAGGTATTAAGGCTAAAACAATTCTAAGTGTGTCTTTATTTGAGACTGGAGAAAATATATTATTAAAATGGATACCTTCCCTTTGTGTAAAACCTTTCGCGACAAGTCGGGCCTTAAATCATTCGATGCTACCTTTGGAGTCTGTCTTGATCTTATAGACCCATTTACAGCCTATTGGCTTAGATCAGTAGGTAAACCAACAAGGTCGCAAACTTCATTTATTTCCATAGATTTCATCTCTTCTTCCATGGCTTCTAGCCATTGAGATAATTTATTACTCATAATGACTTCACTGAATGACGTAGGATCATCTCCATTGGCAATATCACATCCTTCAGTTAGGTATACAATATAATCATTAGAAATGACAGTTTTCCGCTCTCTTTGTGACCTACATAAAGGATGTTCAGGAAGTTCAGGAGCTTCATTAGCGCGAGGTTCTTCATTAGGTAGTGGATTAGTTGTCTACAACATCCAAAAGAGTTGTTGAACTTGAAACCTCTCGGATGATCGAGATTGGAACATAAGTATGATTTTCCTCAAGATTTACTTTTCTAATTTCATTACTCCCACTATTCTTACCATTTTCTGAAAATACAATATGTCTCGTTTCACCAATTTTAGTGGTACGAGATGGGCAATATAAAAGAAAATCTTTGGATCTATTTCGATAACCGATGAAATAACAATTAATGGTTTTAGGCAGGCCTGTCAATCGGGTCGTGTACGTGTCTTATCGTGTTGTGTATGGTCAGATGCTAACAGGTATTAGGTATACACCAACCCGGACATGAACATGACACGATATTGTCGTGTATACATAGACACCACGATTTGTACACGAAATCTTATCGGGTCGTGTAACGCAATACACGATAATACCCGAATGGACACAACAAGTACCTACAAACACGATAAGAACCTATATACATGATAATGACCTAATACACGATAAATACATATATACACGAATAGCCACGATAATACCTGTATACAATAATAGACACCATAAAGACCCGATTACACGATACACACATAATTCTAGAATTTGTGGAAAATACCAAATAAACCCAACAAATACAAGAACATTATAACATATAATACTAATTTCCTCTAGTTCATAGCTTCAAATAAATAGTTTCTCAACAAACAATGGTCTAATAATACATGCAAAACAACAAAACAATTCTACTTTCAACTTTGTTTCTTCGTGTCTTCCGTACCGTAAATAGCTTCATAGGTTATTCTCTAACCTCTACCTATTCTCCACGTTACTTTATAAAGGATAATGTCAAAATAGATGGACAATAATATATGATATATGAAAATTAACTTTTGGACAATAATATATAAGTACCATGTGTATAGCTGCACTCCATAATAACATTAATCATGTTTTGGAATCAATTCCTCTACCTCCTAGATGTCATTTTCTGAAATCCGGTCAAAAGAGAAAGAAAAACATGTTAAACTTGAGGTCTTAAATTAATGGTCTAAAGAAGAATCACCGGCAAAACTTTATACTAATTATGAGCATGATTTTGAATTTCAGTGTCCATTTGAAAGGTGATCATAAACTTATCTAAAAAACACATTTGAAATTACAGCCTCTAGATAAAAGATTAAGCCACAACATAATGAAACAAATTAAATTAAGCCACAACTGAAAATGCTATCAACTCAGAAACCACTTAATAGCAAGCACATTATAAAAATCACTTCCAAGGAAGTTAATCCCATACTGATTCCAATTGTTGTTGGGCAGATTTGAGGGCTTTTGCTTACCTCTGTAATGGTTGGGATCTGAGATCGGCAACAAAGAGTGAGATGAGGGAACCGAGGGGTCAGAGTTTGGCAACGGAGGGGAAACAATAGTGGAGATGGTGGGTGGGGATTTGGGGATTTCATCGATTTGATTCGAATTAGGGTTTTCCGGACCTGAAATTTGAACTGTCACTTACGAGTTTCAACTTCCACAATTGGAATCGAACAAAAAAGGAATGAGAATTTCTTTCGGAGTCGACTTGGGATGGTTGAAACCTTCAACTAAACTTTACAACCTTCAACTAACCTTTACAACCTTCAACTCAAAAATCCAATTTTTTCTAGTCCAACTAAAACTATAAAAAATCCCACCTCCAACAAAAAAAAAAACTTGCGAGCAAAACCAAACAATCTTCACATTGAGAAGCGTTGGAGGCGGAGAAGAACGTCGTAAATACCCTTCTCAAAGGCATCGACGAGAAAAGCCCAGGTTAGAGCCATGCCGAGCTTGGAAGGGTTTGACCGGCGCGGACTACGGATTGAGAGGGTACGACGAGGAGCATCGTCGAAGATCGAAGATGATGCGTTGTGGATACAAGGAGCGGCGAGATTCAGAGCTGGGGTGGGGAGTGGTGGCGAGATTCGGGGTTGGGGTGAGGGTTAGAGTTAGGAATCAAATTTTGGGTACGTTTCGGGTTGGGACTGAGGGTAATTGGGTTTGGGTTAATCGGTTTGGTTCGTCGCTTTTGGTGGATCCGGGTCCTAACATGTCTATCGTGTCAATCGTATATGTCGTGTATCGTGTACAACCGTGTATATCGTGTATCGTGTACACCCGATATACACGATACATTATCGTGTATTTCGTGTACGAAGCCCTATACACGAACCCGACCCGATAAGGGTTTGTGTATCGTGTCGTGTATGCTTACCGTGTATTCGTGTATATGTTTCTGTACCGATACACTAAGTTATCGTGTCGTGTCCGTGTCGTGTTATCGTGTCCGTGTCTAATTTTCACAGGTCTAGTTTTAGGGTCAAATTTCTTAATTTGTGGATTGAAGATTTTAGCTTCAACATGACGACCCCAAACACGTAAGTATCCCAATTCATAAGGTGTTTTCGGGACAGATTTACTAAGAACCTTATTCAGAATATGTGTGGTTGTCTTCAATGCTTCCATCCACAGATAATCAGGAAAGACAGTGTTGCATATCATAATTCGTACGATATCCATAAATGTACGATTTTGTCTCTCAGCTACACCATTTTGCTTGGATCCCCTGACATTGAAAACTGATGAACGGTGCCATTATCTTGAAGAAACAAAGCAAAGACCTGGATTTTGTCCCGAGTCAGTGTGTCTACCATAATACTCACCTCTTCTATCTGACCTCACTATTTTAATTTTAAGGTTCAATTGATTTTCAAATTCTGCCTTATTTGTTTTAATTTTCTAGTGCTTCAGATTTTTCATGAATAGGGTATACATAAACATAACAAGAATAATCATCAATAAATGTAATAAATGATTTGTGCCCGTTAAGACTCGAAGTAGGGAAAGGTCCACATATATTTGTGTGGATAATTTCCAATAGTTCCCACTTCGAGTAGCCCCTCTCTTAGTTCATTTAACATACTTTCCTTTAATACATTCAACACAATCATCAAAATCAGACAAGTCTAATGTAGGAAAACTTTAATCTTTAACGAGAAGTTGCATTATGTCTCGAGAAATATGACCTAAACGATAGTACCATAATTTTGATGAATCTCCACTATCACGATTTCTTTTGATTCCACGTTGCTGACTATTGACATTATTCACAACAAAGACTTAGTCAATGAATAATTCAGATGCATTTGTAGAGATCACTCTCTAAAATTCCAGAACCAACAAAACAAGAGTTATAACAAAGTTTAAGCATCCCATTTCCAAACTGACATGAATAACCACAAAGGTCAAGTTTAGATACATAAATTAAATTTCGAACGACAGAGGGAATATAAACTACATCATATAAATAGAGGACAATACCATTCTTTAAAACTAAACGAATGGTTCCAACAACCTCAATTTCAGTTTCTTGCCCGTTAGCAACTTTAAGATTCCTTCATCTCTTTGGGAGTTTGGTCACATAATGGAATTCCTGCAATGACTTCGTAATGTGCACAATTGCACCAGTGTCAACCCACCATGTATGTGAAGGAACATCAACTAAAAATGATTCATAAATCATAAAGTTAGTTTCATTACCCTTCTTAACGAGTCATGCTTTAAAGCCATCACACTGCTTCCTTACATGTCCAGGCTTCTTACAAAAGTGATATTTCGGAGTAAAAGCATGCTTTGTACCAGATGCATTTTCTTTATCATTTGCAACAACTGCGTTCATTTTCTTTTTCCCTTTACCATTACCATTAAATTTTCTCTTTCTTGGACCATTAGAAGCAAGGCTTGCAAAGTCAGGTTTTTCAGTTTTGAGCCTTTCTTCTTCTTCAACACACATTTCAATTAATTCGCTCATTTTCCATTTCCATTTTTATGTATTATAATTGATCTTGAAAGGACCAAAATGCACATACAGAGAAGTCATAATAAAATGAACAAGATAACTTTCAGAAATTGTCATATCCATGCCTTTTAGTTTTACGGTCATATCGCTCATTCTAATGATATGTTCACGTATACCGCTAGTCCCATTATACTTGGTTGTGAGCATTTTCATTATAAGGGCACGTGCATTAACCTTAGAAGTTCCCCTAAACTGCTCTTCAACAGAAGCGAAATACTTTTTTGCATTAAATGTCTTGTGAGCACTATCTTTTTCAGGGATTGCTATCGAATATCAGGAGTAATAGAACTCTTCATAATCATTAGTGGCATTAGGAGGTGTGGGAGCATCCATACGAAAGACATGATCGAGTTTCAAAACACCTAGACATATTTCTATTTCCTCCTTCAAAGTAAGAAAATTTGTTCCATTAAGGGATTCAATTCAAAGATAGTTGAGATGTAATATGCGATGTATTCAATGCTACCTAATTTTCAAAATAAATATGATGCTTACTTTCATTAACTACATAAACCACACGAGAAAAACAAACGTAATAACATTATTTAAATGTAAACTAACACGTAAGAAACTGAAATAGGCATTAAATACTAAAAAATATTTCAGTTAATATATAATCGTTTTCGTATAATTATTAATCTAAGTTGGTACGATTAATAACATGCACATAATATATATACATTCATAAATCAATCTATATCACCGTTGGGTAGAAAATAAATTGATTTATAAAATCATTCATCATAAGAGAATTGATATAATAAATCATGTCCACAATTAAAGTTCGTGAAATTATGTCTATGATTTATCAAACATAAAAAAATATTGTGATTTAACACCACAAGTCAACCATCACAAAAATTTATTTAACAAAAGAAAATCGACGGTTAAAGGTGGTAAAATTGACGATAATCAGTCGTTAAATATCTCATAATATGGTTAACAATTTTTCATAAGGCAAATATATACAATAATTTTCCGTTGGGTCAATTATTATACGTGAAAACCATAATTTTATAATTTTCATAAAATGCATAAATGATATTTAGAATTGCATGAGCATGAATCTCATAATATCGTGAAATCAAAATTTTCTAAATTACATAAATGTAATAAGATCAAGGCATAAGATCATCATCAGAATCATTATTTCATAATCCATAATAAACTTAAATGTGATAACAGAAAAGAAAGTAATCATAACTGCAAATTATCCAAAGTGAGAAAAATAAACCGACTTGAACATGTTCCTACGTCATGACATGTTCATTCAGTTATTTATTTACATGTTCCTACGCCATGACATGTTCATTCAGTTATTTATTTATTTATAAGACAAACCATAACATTAGTGCAACAAAATTACATACTTCAACGAATATTACAAAATATTATATATAAATTGCATAAGCATGACATGATATTCACATTGCATTTTAAATTGCTTATTAACATGTACAAAGATAAGCATTAATGAATTAAGAGTTGAAGCATTAGACATCATATTCATAATCAAGTATGCTACGTCATCGACATGTGAAGATGCATATAGAAAACTTAAGGGGAAAATCAGTAGAAGTTAGGATATGTATGATAAAGCTCTCCAAACCAACAAAATTGAAAGCAAAACAATACATATTAACCATTAATTACCACACGCATGTATGTGCGTTGGATGAGGGCAGAAACCCGCACGATTAGAGTGGGTGCACACAAGAAATAAGATTACGCACACGTGGGAACATGATTTAATATATGCCGACGCAAAACATGAAAATCAGAGGGAAGACATACATATAAAACATCACGTCCAATTTTTTATTATTTATTTTATACGATTTTAGTTTGCTCTTGATACCAAATGTTATTCGTAAGTGTGTTCTAAACATCAAGAGCATAATAAATAATCAAGATATACCACTAAATTTTATATAAAATAACACAAAAAAATATTTACAACTAGATGTCTAAGACATCTTTGAAGAACACAAAACCGAAACAAAATCTTGAGGAAATTACCTTCAACGGTTTCCCCAAGCCAAAATGATAAAATAAAAAGACCCTTTCGTTTGAGAGTAATTATGGTGGAAAAATAATACTTAGACAACCTTTGGGACCATCCTATTATTTATAGAGTTTCCAAGGGTGATTTCCTCTATCAAATAACCACAATCCATAACTATCGGTTAACTCATATAATGGATAAGTATTTTAATTAAATTAATGGAATTATTTTAGGTCACAATACTAACAAGTTGCTGATGACATTCAACAAAGAAATGACCACCTTGTTGGCTTTTGGCCTTAATTCTTATTTTGATGATTTAAATCAACATAATCTTAATTATAATCAATGTAGAGTAACACACATTATGCATGACATATATATTGTATTGTGTTAACTTCTACAGGTGATCAAGATTCAAGGAAGAAATGAATTCAAGTCAAGACATACAATCAAGCTATTGAAGACATGTAATTTTATATTTCTTTTGAGTCTTAGGAATTTTGTGTACTTGAACATACAAGAGTTAAAAACTGCTCACACACACTAGGTTTTCTATAGAAGTCACACACAAAATCTCAAATCAATTGAACTTCAATAAGTTACCTAAACTTAGACCGGAAATCACTAAACCAAAACCTGAACTGCCTGTGCAAATTCGGTCGACCGAACCACCTTCGTTCGACCGAATGATCTATTATCCAACAGTGATTCAAACCGCTTGACCGTGACCTTTTCGGTCGGCCGTCTACACGTGTCATTTGACCGTTAGACTAGTCGTATTATACAAACAGCCGTATTCAAATTATTATCCATACCCCAAGAATACAAGTGACCACCGGTCGACTGTGGACCTAGTTTTGGTCGACCGAACATAAACATTTTGACATACCCAAAGTGCCTGTCGTTTTTCGATCGACCGAACATTCCTTTGTGGTCAACCGATATATCTTTTACTTCTGCCAAAACTCCTTGAACGGTCGACCGTCCCACATTTAGTTAGACCGTTCACTAAACCGTTCACTTTAGTGAACTTAAGTTGTAGCCGTATTTCGTTCGATCGTCTCTTGCTCGGTCAACCGTTTCATTCCTGGACTTTTCTGAACTTTGCAGGACTGCATTTCCAGATATCCTTCGGTCGACCGTTAGACCCGTTTCGGTCGACCGAACTTACCCAGAATAGTGTATTGTAGTTTTCTGGTTTGTTTTTCTTGCACAACCACTTACCACACTTATCCCCAATGGCTATAACACTTTAGGAACTTATAAATAGAGAATTGAACACATTGTTTAGACAACTCTCCCACACACAATTGCCATATACATTAGAGGGAAGTCTCCCAATCTCCAAAACTCCAACACTACACTCTAAGCCTAAATTCCATACCTTTGATCATTGATATATCTTACTCAAAGTGTGCTCAACAATTAGAGAGTGTTGTTTCACTCCACAACTGTTTATCAACAAACAAGGACTTCAGTGAAAGCCTAAAGTGTTCCCTCTCGAGTTGTGAGAGGAAAAAAAATAATCTCGACGAGGATTGTTCGTGAGTTTGTGGTGTAAAGGCTTTATCTCCGCCCGGAACGAGATTGGATAGTAAAGACGTAGGCGGAGCTTGCCATAGAGGAAGTAGGCGGGAGACCGAACCTCTATAAAAATCCTCCCGTGTCCATTGTGGTTTGAATTGTTTTGTTTACTTGCTTTGGTTTGTTTATTTCGCCGCATCTTTAATTAAGCAAGTAGGAGATTAACTTAAAAATTGAATAGAATTAGGAGCCATCGATCCTAACACACCTTCTCCTTCCCGAAGGTCTCATGTGCCTTGTCATCTTAATAGTGGTAATTTTAATAAAATATATAGTCTGGATGCGATACCTTAGGGAGACTTAGACTCCAGGTTCATATGGTCAGACTCGACTAACGTAGGGTCAGGAGTGGAACGAGACTTAATCGGGCTACAAACTTGGTCGTGCATCTCATCATCGATCCGACCTAAAGTGTGAATAATGGTGAGTTGTCACGAGTCGCGACGGCTCAGAGGTGTTGTGGTGTAATTAATATCGTTATTGGGTTTGGTTACCCTTGAGATTCATCTCAGGTTAACTTGGTAACATCTCTCTTTCACGCATACATAGTTGTCCAGTGAGTTGATTCACTTGTCATTCTAAACGCTTTACCGAGACTAGTAGATCGATGCCAACATGGTTTGAGTTTGTTGCATGAAAGTCTAATTTTGTTACTACAGACTCCCATTATGAGGATCACTGTTACTATTATTATTACTTTGTGACCCAAAGGAGTGTGTGATAACTATTTTGATTAATATTATTTCTTTGATGGGATGTCTGGTAAGATTGTTGAAGAGGAACATATGGTTGTGGACTTGAAAAGTTTGGTTGACTTTGATTAGTAGGGGTGCACATGGGTTAGGTTGGTTTGGTTCTCGGTTCTGACCTAGAATCGAACGTAGATCTCGTTGGTTTCAAATTTACCAAGAATCAAGCCAAACCGCCCAAGAATCACAACCGAACCAACCAGACCCAATAAAGTTGGTTTTGGTAGGTGTTGTTTCAGTCTGACCCTATAAAAGTTAAGTTATAATACAACTCCTTCTAAACTGACTTAAGGTTAACAAACTTCAATACCTATACCACCATACAAACATAAGTTTAAATACCAACCTGAGTCTCAATTCAATAACATAATAATACAACAAACCAAGGTAATTTGGAAACTTAACCGACAAGTGAACCAAAAAATGGTTGATTTGACTGAAAGTGGTCGAACCAATTTTCTTTGGCTCTTAGTCAAACCGGTTCAACCATAGGTTCATTTGATTTTTAAAATAGAGCAACAAACGTAACCTGTAACATTCAAAATTTAAACAACAATGCATATTTTAAGGTTTAATCAAGGATTATTTGCTTCAGTGTACTTGCCAAGTATCGATATTGTGGCAATACACTTGTAAAATTCAAAAATTGTCTTGGTCCACTTGTCAATAGGTAGGTCTCACAGTCTCACTCGACATTAGTATCTGTGAGGTAGTTGTGACGACATAAAGCCATTATCAAGGAGTAATATTGTTTAGTTGGTTAATGAGTTAATTATATTTGAGGTTAAATGATCAAAATGAGCTATAGAAGGTTTATTACCTTGATTTGTTTACAAAATAAGGTACAAACCTAACCTAAATCCTAAATTTTGCCCCCAAATTTAGAACCCAAACCGTAAGGAAGCAGACCATGGACATCGTTGCCCCTACAAAATTATTCCCTCCGTTTGTGGCGAGTGCTACATTGATGGTGAACATGCCCACTTGGACATTCATGGTTGCAATTAGACACTGATAAGTCTGATTCTCTCTTCTTCTTCATTGTTGTGATTAGAATTTAGGGTATTTACAATGTCAACTGTTTTTGTTCCATTTTTTGTTTATTTTTACTTTTGTTTCGTTGTGAGATGCATTAAAACAACTGTTGAAAGTTACAAGTGTACCAAAATAAAATATAAAAACTCAAGTAATTTGCTCCAAGATCGATACTTCACAAGTGCCCCCAAGCAGTGAAGCAGGATATAAGAAACGAAACTAATCTTTCAACAAAAAACAAATTTACATAGGATGGTGAATTTCATTCTAAAGAGTTCACCTTAATAACGTAATTCAACCCCACTTCTTGAAATCCATTTGTAACCTCAAAATCCTCATTTCATACACCAAAATCCTCAATAAAGTTAGATTTTGGGGTTACACATTTGGAGACAACCCAGATATAATGGAACTGTTGGGGTTTTAAGAAAGAGTTCATTTTCATGATTAAAGTGAACATTCCGGGGTAGAATTGACATTTGGGGGGGGGGGGGGGGGGGGGGGGGGGAATATGGTCCCTACTAACTAGATGACGTGGACCTAGATAAGGGGATTTTTAGTGATATAAACATAAAATGGAGAAGCTTCTTAATGATATCAAAATAAATATAAATGCAACGATGAGATCCGCATAAAATAAATGTTTCTAAATGGAATTGATGCAAAATAATAAAACATTAACAAGCATATGATAAAAGTGGTTGTATCTCACGTGACAATGGTATAACATTGTGTAAATTGAGGTATGCTTTGCGTTATAACCTATGTTGACTCTCTCACCTAAGGCTATGCGTGTGTCGGGTTTGACCTGCGACCACCCCATCCCGTCCCACCCCACTTGGAGCGGGATGCGGTCAGAATATTCCAGTAAGCGAACCAGCAACGCGCCGACCCACTTGTTAAAACAGGGGTAGGTTGAAGTGGTTTTTTTTGTAAAGCAAAAAGGGAGGCTTAGCCTTGAAATTTATTATGTAATATGTTTTGTACAACCTACAAAACCGAAATAGAAGTGTGCGGGCTATACTATGTGTATAAGCCGTTTCCCTAGATGAAATACAAACACGTATGCAACTACGCTATAACCGTATTACAAACAAGTATACTCTTATACTCCTATACTCCTTTAATCGTACCTTGAAGTTAACTCCATTCTTTCTCGAACTCTCGTAACCTATCAATGTCCTTTGCAAGCTCTCGAATCCAGGCACCCTGCCCCGAATTGAGTCTTTCACTAGCCCGAATACCTCCTCTGACCTCCTCTTCTCCTCCTCGAATATCCGTCGGTTCCTTTCTTGCCAACACTCATATATTGTCGTAAAGAAAGCTCATTTGCATGCCACCCTTATTATTTGGCTGCCATTGGTTCCTTGTACCCTTCTAGCTTCGCGTTCAAGGTCCCTATCAATTTCGGTGCTTAGCCCGAGCTTATGTAATGCTCCACTCCACACTTGCCTCGTGAATTCACAGCCCCAAAAAAGATGAGAGTTGTCTTCTTCCTCCTTGTTGCAAAGAACACATAATGGGTCATGGTTGGCACCTCTTTGTCGCATAAGTTTTTTCGTGACTAGCTGGCCCCTCATGACCTTCCAAGCAGTGATGGCATGTTTTGGGACGTGGTGTTTGTGCCATACTACCTTAGCCCAAGCCACACTCGTTCCATGGGGTTTGACCCAGCCCCATGCCTCCTTAATCATGAACTTCTCACCCCTTTCTGTCAGCCTTCTTGGCTCATCCTCTCCTCCATGAATTCTTAACAATAAAATCTTGGACCATAATTCCTCCATGTCGCGCGACCTTGGTGGTGGGAGGCTCCATTCCCCATTCCTTATAAAGTAAGATACATTCACGTCCCATGGGACCCCCAAATCATAATGAAGCCTATCACCCATGTCGAGTCGTTGGAAAGGTTCCCCACACCATGGGTGTTGGAAGAAAATCACCAACACCCACACCATGGGTGTTGCAGTGGTCTTCTAACCCGCCCGATAACCCGCCAACCAACCAAACAAACTTTAAAAAATATAATAATATATATTAGACATATAATATTTATAATTTTAAGATTAAGAAAGAAATGTACATTTTAGTTTAACAAATAAAAGTTAGAAGTAACCTGTTAACAAATCCATGAACCCGTTTTAAAAACCCGTCAAGCAGGGAAACAAGCCAACAAACTCAATTCGATAACATTTTTTTATATTTCAACATGATTAACCCACAAACCCGCCCTACCTCCCTCAACCCGTCCTTAAGTGGGATGGGTAGTGGTGATTTTTTTAACCTACCTTGCCCAACTAACACGCCAGAGTTTGGCGAGACGGGTAGTGGTGGAGGAGAAACCTGCAACACCACACCCTGTTTGCAACCCTAATCTCATCTATAAGCTAGCTTTTATGATTATCCCCACTTGTCCATGTTAGCTTATTAGACTTAATCAGACATTTCTTTTGATGATTTTTATCAACTCTAACACTTAATGTAAATGCACATATGATTCACCTCACCCACACCTATATACTCATGCATACATGTTACATTGCATAGTTGTGCATATTTCTATCTTAATAAGTGAACAAAATTCATAAAGCAAGAATTGAACTCAAGACATGTAACCAAGCTTAAAAAAATACATGTAATTTAATCTTTATAGAGTCCAAGGATCGTAGTAAACTTGGACAAAAAATGGAATCAAGATGAAACATGTAGAAAATTAAGTAGGTTTACTCACACTCCATGTCAGATGACTCTCTCAAGCCTGAGCCACCCAAATCCTCTTTAGTAGTAATCAAAACACATCTTGTTCACCAAGATTCAAATGAATCATCCTCTTTTGGAGTCGTTTGATCCATTTCAGTAGAACCCAAACATTTCAAACTCAACCTAGTTCAGACAACTGAATGTAGCATGAGTTGTCTCATCCTCAAGTGTTTTGGCCCTTAGCCCATCAGATAACCTATGACTGATTTATCGGATCCACTAGTTTTGAGACCCTGTCTATCCGATGGCGAATGGCAGTTGACTCGTCCGATTCTAATCTAGTTTAGCAAAAGCTTATACCAAATATAATAGTTATTTAAGTCTGATTTCACATCTACCCCAATGGCTATATCTAAATTTGTTGTACTCTAATCACCCTTACTTAGAATGCCTTACTAATAAATCAGACACCTTAAGCTCTTGTACTTGGAAGACTCATTCCTACGTGAGCTATTCGATCCATCTGCCCAGTAAAGACAAGAATTTATTGTTACCAACGTCAAATGGCTGACCTACACACCCAGACAACCAACTATTGCTCGAGTTGTGCGATTGTTACTAGCTTAAGCCTTTTTCTATCCTTTGACAACTCCTCCCTTTCCTTTGTAAGCCTATAAATTGACCCATATACCATAATATTAGATCATCTCTTTCATATCTATTTGCTCACGTTAATCTCAAGCTTTCACTTGATCAACTTGGTAGTCATAAAACCTACTTGTTCGTTGATTTGTGTTGTAATGACCTGGTTTACTTGAACCTTTTCTCAATACAAACAACATAATTATAGAGTTATGAGATTAGGATTCCCTCAATTTTGTAAAACTCGGAGCATCTACAATACATTTCTTTATGGGATTTTTTCTTCGGTGCACTTTCAAAGGTGCTTATTGGACTTTGCTCATGTGAAGTTTTTTATTGCTCCGAAACATTTGCAAACAAGACTATTTGCTTTGGTGCACTCCATCTGTAAAGCCGTTGAGGGATTTTCATTGTCTCTTGTGTAGGATTTGTTAGGATCTATGACCCTCTAATCACTAGATAAATGCAAAATTAAAAATATTAATTGAAGGATTAAGGGAAGAGACAATTCAAACCACAAAATCGACGACACCGGAGTTAGAGAGGTTCGACACCCACACGTGGGTCATAGTCCTCCTCGCAAGCCTCTCTCGATCCCCTGAGCCCCGCTTACGGTTCCACTAACCGATCTCCATTCTAGGCCGAGATCAACGCCGTTTACAACCACCGAGCCTCGCGAACAACCTCGCCTCGCTCTTGTCTCCTCTCACAACCCGAGAGGGAGCTTCCTCGAAGCTTTACAACTTGGTGATTTTTTTAATATGGAGATGGAATCACAATCGAACTAACACTCTATACTTGAGCACACTTAGATATGGATATTGAATTGGATAAGCAAGTGGTGAAGTTTAAGCTTGAGTGTTGAGGATTGAGAGCTTGAATATGAAGAGGATTTGACTTTGAGTATGAGATTGATAAAGAGTGTTCAAGGGTCTCAAAACCAACAAAGGGGGTCCTATTTATAAGCCTTCAAGCTCTACTAGACATTTGGGAGTTGGTGGGGAAATAGACCAATAGGAATGCAAGATGTGACTTAAGCTCAGACAGATTTCTATGCACATTCGGTCAACCGTTAACAGAATGGTAGTCCGAAGAATTGGTCTGAGTTAAGCATACGGTTGACCGAATAGGGCTCAGATCATCGTTCACCAACTTCTAGTAGCTTTTAACAATTTACCTAATTAAGTTTGGTTAACCGAATTCCATTCGGTTCACCGTTCCAAGGTGGACAATAAGATTGGTTGGGCTCTGATCTACTCAAGTTCGGTTGACCGTGTACACTTCGGTACATCAAAGTTTAGCACGGGTTTTGCGCTGACAATTATAACTCAAATAGTGGTTGGGTACAAAGATCAAGTGTCACGTGTAAATAGCCGTTAGACGCCTAAAGCCAAGAAGGACTCGGTTGCCTGAACCACCTTTGGTCGTCCATTAGGACACATCAATTGGGCTCTATGGACTTGATTCAAAAGCGACCGTTGGAGCAAAGTCCAAAACCGGTCTAGGGCTACTCGGTCGACCAAAGGTGGTTCGGTCTTCCGTTGGGGCAATTCCAGATAACACCTAAGTTTTACTGGTGGGAAGAATTCGGGTTACCGATAGGTGTTTGGTGGACCGAACAATAAGGTTTCAATTGACCGTCTGGGGTTCGGTTTACCGAATCTTGACGGGATAGAATCCTAGTGCTCAAGTTTACATTAAACCTTATGGACTCTATAAATACAAAATTACATGTCTTGGTCCAATGTATGTGTATATTTAAAAAAATTTATACATGCATACATAATCGATTCCATATTTTCGACAATTTTATGGACACTATTTTACATTTATTCTAATATCATATAATCTACATATATATTAAAATAAATAAGAGAGGATCATATCCAAAGGTTACCTAGAACCTTTATAAAGATCTGGAGTTGTGTTGCTCGTCAAATTGCCGGTCGATTCGCCTCCAAGTGTTCACCAAACTCTAAATAAGGTTAGAGAGAAAGGAGTTAGCCAATTCGATCTCTAAATCAAGCTTAAAATCTTGCTAATAACCCCTCTTAAGCTCCATGAGAATTAATCTC
Source organism: Triglochin maritima (assembly GCA_963682175.1). Classification (NCBI taxonomy): domain Eukaryota; kingdom Viridiplantae; phylum Streptophyta; class Magnoliopsida; order Alismatales; family Juncaginaceae; genus Triglochin; species Triglochin maritima. The sequence continues at coordinate 16,703,368 of OY821775.1, forward strand.
CAAAAGCTCTAACTAATTAAGAGAAATTCAGATGGATTAGTGGAGAGGTTAGGGAGAGAGAGAATTTTGCATTAACTTAAACAAGTAGGGTGAGGAGACCTATTTATAGGCTTTCCCAACATCCACATTATGGGCTACACACTAACCCATGATCCCTTGCTTTTCTCTCCATTAAACCAATCACAAATTGACACATAATCATCCCTCATCCACGTTTAACCATAATTGGAATAAATCCAACCCATGATCAACACTAATATCTTAATAATTCTAGCAAAGTCGTGTCCACCGGTTGACCGAAATTAACCAATAGGTCGACCGATGGGCAACTATTTGTGGCTTTGGTTGGACCATGAAACCAGGTGCATCTAGTCGTTCGACCAATTCTCTACCAAATTTCTCCTGATAATTTCGGTCGAACCACGACCTCCACCGGTTGATTGTTCATTACCAAGAAAAAGTTCCTGTTAGTTTTGGTCGAACCATGCGTCCATCCGTTCGGTCAATTCCCTATCAAAAATTTCCTGATAATTTTGGTCAATCGGTTCTCGAAAAACGTTCGATCGTTTTCTCCGATTTTTGCCTTTACCAAATTTTAGATTTATATCCAACAAAATTTGATATTTGGGGTATTTAGGAAATTCATATTTTTATGTAACATATTATCATATGTAATGCCAAATCATTACATCCCATAATACATACATCTCATATGAATTTATTCATGATTCTAATTATGTCAATTTTCATGACATATTAATTTTATCAATTAACCACATGTATCACATTTCACATGAAACCCAATACATCATATGAATACAAAATCAAACTTCTTATTTCCCACTTTTGTGGTGTGACCTATAAGAGGATCTAAGCTAAATTGACAATGATATTAAACACTTAATATCATAAACTATAAGCGGTATCTAGCTACACATTATAAATACTCAATTAGCAAAGATGTCTTGTTCACTCAAACTATACACGATCCATTTAGTGATGTAAGGACACCACTTGTGTATATCCCTTGCCTCATGATATTAAGAATATATACAAAGTAAAATTTGTCACCTTTGTATCATATATTCATTTCTTGATCTCTTAAGCCAAATATAAATATGTAACTTAACAAAAGTCACATTGTGCACATTATAATTTTTTACTTTATCAAATGACCCACTAATATCATCACTCAAACTAAGAGGGGCAATGATAATCTTTTGACTAACTATCTTTTCCAGCATAAGTCATATTCAACCAACTATTGCCTTTATCACTATACTCATTGATAGCTTTTGACAATAATCAAATTGAACACTTCTTATGTGAAAAGATATAAGTATTATATCTTAGGATTCAAGATACGTGAAAACATTAATGACACTTAACACAAATTTATAATGTTTCACTTGCTAGATCTATTCAATAAATAAAAGTAACTGTTTTCCTCTTTTATATACTCATGTCGTCAAATATTTGTAGAGCTCCAATATTCGATGACCAACACGACAATCTTATCTCGGTAATTAATGTTCCACGTCAATTACCATGATTGTGAATAACTTTTGATTTATGTAAACCATTATCTCTTAGAGCTCTACAGTTAAAGACCAAACGCCTCTTCCTTAACACATTTAAAAGACGAATACATTAATCAAGGAACAAAATGTTTGCACATCCAATTCATAATAATTGATATATAAAAGTAAACTTTTAGAACACATTCCCTTCATCCTGACGTCGTTAATGGCAAACAAACGTTGTCTAATCCTGTTAACCACACGTAACATGGTCATAGCTGCAACAAGACGTGTTTACTGAACTTATTAACCCTTACCCTCCTTCGATTGAGACATAACTCTTTATTTCTTTCAACCCTCTCCCTGACCTTTATCCCATCAAACAATAAGAAAGTGAAATTTCATTGCGAAAAGGGATGATAACACTTATACAAAGGCAAATGCATACGAAAAACAAACAAACAAACAAGGCGAATAGATAGGTCTAGTTGTTCGGCTTGTTCATATTTTGAAGGAAATCAATGATTTCATTTTGCGAATCGGTAAACGCTTGAGAAAGTCTCCAACCACACAAATTTGGTCGTTGATTTCGTTGAGCTTCGACTTACCGTCTTGCGTACGGTTGACCAAAATATACCTCAGTATCAAACTTTCATTTCTTTCACTCCTCTCCCTCACCTCTATCCCATCAAGCCCCATCTCCATAGGAAACTTTATTGTGCCCTAGATACGGTGATGTGAATATGTCTCGATTGACTTGATCTGTTGGGTGAAGTTTTGAATCTTTTCCTTTTTTCTGATTTAACGGATTAGACCATTGATCCGTTAATCTGATTTTGAATGGTACGACTGTTGCACCCTTTTGAAAATTTCTTTAATTACTGCCGTGCGGTCTACCAGTGGGGCTTTGGTCATCCGATACAGAGATCCAGTAGCTGTTTTGCATGTTACTATCTAGCGCCATTCGATCGACCGAATACTGTATTTTCTAGCCGTTGGATTCTCCCCAACAGTTATCCGTCCCATTTATGGATGACCGTCCCACTTTTTGTCTCTCCTATCTTATATATATAAACCTTCTCCATCACTTCTTTCACCCCAAAGCAATCTTCTTCCGTACTCCCTATTCTCCAAGTCTAAATCTTCATTTCTCCCATCACATTTTCATCTTCTCTTATGGGTCGAAGAAACATTTTGGTGTTAAAGAAAGCAGTGGAATTGACAAAGCAACCGGCGGCAAAGAAGGGAAAGAAATTTGTTCCTCCGTCGAAGAAGAAGCATCTCAACCCTGATATCCTATCCTCTTCGGCACCTCCGATGGACGAACCTATCGATGATTATCTTCGTCCATACGAAGATGGAATTTTCTAAAGCCGAAAAGTTGAGGATCACTACTATTCTATTAGCGGTGCTAATATGATTTCGGAGCGGAAAATCATCATCAAGGATTTTGAGTTGATTGGTCTCTCTACCTATCTCACCGTAGATCATCTCAGAGTCTTTTTTCACGACAAACATTCAGTCCGTTTGTCCACAAGCATTTTTCCAATTTTTTGGAAACCTCCGTGAGACCACCACTCTTGATGGTACTACAAAATCTCTTACCACTTAAGTAAATTGCATCTCCTTCACTCTCACCGCATCTATTCTCTCGAAGATCACCAGACTTCCTATTATTGGATATGACATCTATGACCTCTCTTGGTTTGTGGCTAAATGGATCAATTCTTGGAGGTGACCGAACTGGTTATCCCTCGCGGAGAAAAGCTCATGATTCCTCATCTTTCGATCGTCGGTCACATCCTTTGTCGCTTCATTTCTTCCAACCTTTTTGTGCGCAAGGTCATTATGTTGACCTCGACCATCAAATGATGAAATATTTCTTAAATCTCTCCATTGGAATGCACACCAATTGGCCTCTTTTTGTCATCAACCATATGTGCTATATCAGTCGACAGAAAATAAACTTTCTTCCCTTCCCGATGATTATTTTGTTGATCGATGACCATTTCAACATTGAACTCAGCAGAGATATCTTAAAATCATCGAGGACCTTCATGGACATGTATACACTCAAAAGGATGCACTCCAAAAAGCAAGTAATTGAAGAAGGTGACGAAGATGATTTGACCAGAAATGAAGAAGTCTCGGACAAAGCCATATCAACTGACGTTCCACATTGGCTTCCTCCGCTCAAAGCCAAAGTTAATCCCAATTGGGATCCAAAGTGGACTCATGGACCTCGGCACTACACTCGTCTAGAATGGCCATCCGGTCCGGATGCACAGTAAAACCAACCCACATAGGTTTATCGACATGAGGGACTCTTTGACTGGAATTGCGAAGAGATCCAAGAGGTTTGTGGGCTAGTAGATCGCAATTATCAAGACTTTCAAGAGCTCACATCTGAATTCCATGCTTTTCAATTAGCAACATCGAATTTGGTCAACGAAATCAACAACCAAATTCGTGTGGTTGGAGAATCTCGTCAAGCGTTTGTCGATTTGTAAAATGAAAACATGGTTTTCCTTCAAAATATGAACAAACTGAATCACTAGACCTATCTATTTGCTTGTTTATTTGTTTATTTTTGGTATGCATTTGCCTTTGTATCAATGTTATCTTCCCTTTTGGCAATCACTTTCTTATTGTTTGATGGGATAAAGGTAAGTGAGAGGAGTGAAAGAATAAAGGGTTATATCTCAATCAAAGCAGAGTAAAGGTTAATAAGTTAAGTAAATGCGTCATGTATGGTTGAACAAACCGCATTCGGTAGACCGTTTGCTAGCCGACAGAGATGTCATAGAAGTTATTGGACTCCTAGAAACGGATGTCCGAATCCATATCGGACGTCCGTTTCTTAGCCGACAGAGCCCTGTTAGGACTCCCACAAAATGGATGTCCGAATACGATTCAGACAAGTAATTTGGTTTACCGTCTTGCGAATGGTCGACCAAAATATACGTCAGTAGTGACTATATGACCACGTTACATGTGGCTAATGGGGTTAGACACCGTCTGTTTGTCATTAATGGGGTCAAGAGACAACGAAATTCCGTCAACGACGTTAGGGATTGAGTGCACCGAAGTGAATAGTCATGTTTGCAAGTGTTTCAGACGAATAAAAAACTTCACAGGAGCAAAAGTCCAATAATCACATTTTGGAAGTGCACCCAGACAAAAATCCCATTTGTTTACGGCGCGTCACTTGATTCTAATCAACGGTTGAAGAAACATATTATTTTCCAGAACACAAATGGTGGACAACGCCGTAATCTTAATTTTGTTTTGGAACTCTATATCAATTAGCATTGTTTACTTATATTGTATTAGAAAAATTACCTTGTTTTATCATTTCCTAATAAAAACATAGTTGAACTAGAGGTCTAGACCTTTCACACATATTGGATTTGTTTTTCTTCGTAGAATCACATATAATGAAAGTACATCACTTTGCGTAGCAAAAGTGTAATTTAGACCAATATTGCAGGAGAATGTGCATCTGAGTTAATAAAGAAGTGTATATTAGTTGGTCAAAAGACTAGTTGGGTCGGGTGGGATGGAGGTTTGAACTTTGAAACATAAGTTGTAAACATAACTTGAACTAAAAAAATGTTTAAGCGAGGTTGGAAATTGCAATTATTGAAACTTTAAATTGTAAGAAAAATATGCAAATCGTAAAATGCAAACTGTTATTGAAACTTGAAATGAAAATTATAACAAGGATTATCAACTACATTTATTGAAATTGCTATAAATGTATATGATGTCCTCAGTGACCTGCGCAATTAAATATGATTATCAATATATATGATGCACTCAGTGACCTGCTATAAAAGCACTCAACGATGGAGATCAACCGTAATTTATAGAAACTGTAGAAACAAGTTGACACCCTTAGTTGACTAGAAAGGAAATTGTTTTTATATAGAAAAAAGGCATATTTGTTACTGAAATCAGCATAAGAATTCTTGCTTCCAATTATCAACTACATACAATTTAGAATTTCCAAATTACATCATACAAGTTTTTGTTGTCAACAACATGATGACTGGAGCCTCCAGTCACTCAGACAATCCGAGTCCAGAGTTATGCCCACACAGCCCCCGAATTTAACAGAGGAAATGGTTGACTTGAACGTGAGGTTGGAGTTTTCTTCTTCTTTAATTCTAGTCAATTTTGGTCTTCTATATTCTATATATATCATATATATTATTTGTATTATATATATTGTGTAATGTATATATTATGTTAACAAGTATCAATTGACCAGTCAAAATTAATCAAGAAATCAGAAAAAAACGATCATCATTTCACAGGCATTCATCTTGCAATATATATTACTTCATAATTAAATTTGAGAAGAAAAGGAACAGGAAATAAAAACAATTAAATTAAATATTTCGAACAATAGGTTAGGCCTAAAAAACTAATTAAGGAGAGGTAGGAGCCACAACGCTAGTATTCTTGTCATGTTCTCCCTTGTGAATTTCAGTAGTTATATTTGAATCGCAACCAGCAAAGGCTAATGCTTGCACAGGCCCCATTGCAGTGGATATGTCCTCAACATGGTCGGATGCCACCTTTCTCTTCTCCATCTCCTTTTTCTTCCCCCATAGAAACCCATACAACCCTCCAATGATCATAATCATTCCAATAATACTGCGAAACATCATAGTGAGTAGTAATTAACATAGTTTTTCACAATTCAATAAATTGATGAATAATTTGAATTGGAGGGTCTCTAAAATTATACTAGCTGGGATGTGTTTTGGTAACCCAATGTCGTGGGAATTTTATTTTATTTTATCAAAGAAAGTGGAAATTGAGATAAGAATTTGGATGATAAAGTGGTCTGAAATCTTTCTTTCTATCCAATAACAAACGGATTCAAATGCAAAGTTTTAGATGGTAGAAAAACGAGCATCTTATTGCATGACGACAATCTTAGAATTTATCACGTTTGAATATTGATATTGGATTTTCCTTATGGTACGTTATTTTTTGGAAATATTAGGTTGTTGGGAATGAATTATATTTTCTCAAGAGAGATGGTAAAACTGATTTCAAGAGGTACCTCATTTACTAAATTGGACCTTCAAAAATACCCTAAACAATTAGATGCTGAACAAGTTTAAACCGTTAAGTTGTCAACCATGAGCCAAATCGAGCCCAACCGAACCACTCAAATCAAATATTCTAGGGATGACCTATAAAGACAATCAATATCCTAATTAAAACATAAATTAAGAAAATACGACAAGTTATAGTGGGCAGACTTTGAATTTCAGATAGTACGTACCCTGAAGTGGTGAGATTTTGGCCCATGAAGAGAACTTCTATTATGGTTGTAAACACCAATGAGAGGGTGTTGAACATGGAGGGATATATGGGACCTTTCTTTTTCACTACCCAATTAATCAACAGGTAAGTGAGACCAGTGTTCAACACCCCCTGAGCACAAAAGAAATTAAGATTAGTACTTCATCTTAAACAAAGATGCGAATTAAGTGTAGAACAATCCATGCATATGAATGCTGAGTATGTGTAGAAGTTACACTATAGAAGATGGTGAGAAGGTTCAAATCCCAGTTCAATCTCCAGGATGAGTGTTTCCTATCGATAATGACTCCGACGATTGCTGCTTGGACGCTCCCCACCAAGCACGTCGTCAATGTCGGCCAATAATTTGAAGGAAATACTTGCAACAATTTCACCTACAAGTACAAGTTTAAGGACATAAAATAAGAAAAACAGAAAAAACAATCACATATAAAAATTCTGACATCAATTCTGACCTAAAACGGGAAAACATTCTTTTTATCTACTTTTAAAAAAAATTATCCTTCAATGAGATCATATTCTTGAATTTGTGAAAGTTATCTTGAAAGCTCCGTCTTTGAAAAAAATATATCAAATATTGTTACTCAACCCTGAGTCTTGATCGGAGTCTTTCATCGAGTCAAAGGTTCCAATTGAAGTCTTCTCAAGTTGAAATCAAGACCATGCATGGGAAGTGACAATGTATATATCTCCAGAAGTACCACTATTCTTCAATATTAATTAATTTTAAAAGACAAACAAGGTGCACATAAACCTGAGACATAAACCACAAAGCATAGCAAATGATGCTCGAAATCAAGAAGGCCGTCCCAAGTTTGATGTTGGCCATGGAAGGCGTCTTTGGGATCAAGTGGGTTTGGGTGATGTGATCCTTTGAAGGCCATAGATGGATAACCTTGCCTTTGTAAAGAGTAATCACCATTGTCCCCCCCACACAAATGAGGCAACCTAACAGCTTTGCCAACCCATGTCTACGTCCCAACTCCAGCTTCTCCATCCTAACCACAAAAACAGTATCATGCACAATATTGTAATCTATAGTGAACAACACTATTTTCTAATGTCCATTTTTGGTCCAATGAAATTGATAGGTATATTGGTAAATAGTAATTAACTTGTCATAGGGCCGGGTTAAGTCGGAAAAATTGGACTCAAACCCGAACTTATTTCAATCTGAACCCATGAAATTTTGGTTCGGTTCATGTAAGTTTTGAGTCAACCGTACTCAACTTAATTGATATGGTATGGTATATTGGTAGGGCCATTTACTCATATGTGCCATTAATGGTTGACAGGTGTACGTTGATCACAATAGATATTTCCACTTAGTCCAATATGCATGGTTAATATGCAAACCCGGTAGTATACATGTAAAGAACTTTCCATTTGAAAACATCAATGTCTTCCATAACAGCAGAATAACGTTCATACACAGCTGCTGATGTATTTTGTCTTTGTATGTCTTAATTTATGCTGCACATGAATAAATCGGTGAAAGGACTAAATGAAAGTGACATGAAACCGTTTCTCAACACAAACAGACAACACAACAATGGAGTTATCCCCACACAAGCCCCCAAACCTAATAGAGGAAATGGTTGACCTGAGATTGGAAGTTGTAATTTTTTTCAGTTTGCCCTTGCTCTTGTTATATATTACATATATTATTTGTATACATAATTATATTTGTTTAGAAAATTCTATGTTGTATTCGAAGTTTGAAACCATTCATTTATGTTCACCTGATAACGAGGGAGAAAATGTAGGTGACAATTGGAACCATGTTGAGGAAGTCCAGCGCATATGAAGGGTTGGTTTGACCTAGGCCATAGTAGTACAATCCCAATGCCAAACTTTGCCTGTTGCGGATTACAAAAAAGTTCAAACCACTAACTTAAAGCTAAATATTCATGCAAGACTCGAAATGAATTTAATTGGAATATTAAGGCTCAAGTGCAAAAGAAAGAACAATATTTATTGGCTATTAATTACTGTAATTAAATAGTTAGGTGAGAACCAAAGAAGAAACTAAATAGCTGCTAAGGATGAACTCGCCAGGAAGAATGGATTTGAAGCTGAAGTAGGTCATTTATGTGACCAAATCAACCATTTCCAAAAAAAACAACCATTTTTAAAAAAGAATTTATAAAATGAAAATAGAGAGTAATTTTTGAAGAAAAATGTAAATATAACACCTGACCAGCTAACCCTCTGATATTTTCTATTTTAGTTGTCTTTATGCAAAAGAAAAAGCAGATTGACATGAGAACAAAACTCTAACAATAATAAAACCTAAATGCTTCAGTGCTTCAACATCAAACAAAGGACAACTAACAAAGTTGACGTCAGCATCCATCAGACCATGACCACATCCAAAGCAATGCTGGCAAAAATCCAAAAATAGCATGTTTGAAACAGACACGCCACATTTGGGTTACAACAAAAACCAAAACGATGGCGGAATATGGAGTTCATACTTTAAAACCTTAAAAGACAATATAGTATATCCACAAAATCGAAAGTATTTGTTCGACTTGCCATAGAGGGCTACTAACACAAGTACACAACGATAAGTTGCTGACCTTGAACAAATGACTATGAAATAATCTAATGAATTTGATTCATACAAATCATACTTAATGAAAAATATAAATCGTACAAGTGGCTCATGTACGAGGCAGTAGTAGCGAATTAAGTTTGGTTTTAAAGGTAATCCTTAAAAAAAGAAAGGGAGTTGATTTGTAGGATAAATGAAGATTAAGGGCAATCTTAAAAGCCAAAGAAAAGGTAATTTGTAGGATAGAAGATAAAAGGCAAATCTCTAAATGGAAAGCAATTCGTTGCAAAATTACCCAAGACAAGCATTAATCGAAATCCACATCATTTGCTTCCATCCAATCTTTCTCCACAAATCCCTGCAACAAAATAAACTCAAGAAATCATCACACAAAAAAAGAATAGACAAACAAACAAACAAACCTTTCAAAGTAGAAAGCAAAGGGTGCAACAAAAAAGGCACCAATGATAGTACGATAAGAAACAAGAGCGTAGACAAACATGCCACGGCTAATGACGATCTTGGAAAGGACCATCATGCCAGTGGTGAAGACCTGGACCAGGATCATGCACACGCCCGCCCACCCACGTCTCCACACGCCTCCCATCAGTTGCCAATGTGGTTTGTTTGATATGACACTAATGGCAAGGGATTATCGAGCGTTTGAAGGATTAATGGAACAGTGAGGATGGAGATGGGGATTCTTACTATACATCATGCATAAGACGTGGAGTGAAGATGGGACTTCGGGGGATTTGTTTGATTTGGTGTCGCTCACATGTGTCTATTGCTGCTCATGCATGCACTTGTGGTAAGGAGTGGGGGTCAATATATAGAAATAGAAGGGGGTGGGTGGGATTGGATTTGGAAAGGGAGATGGTTTTACGTTTTCCTATGACGTGATCGAGTTAACAAGGGGGTGTTTTGGGCTTCATTAGTGCTCTTCCAACATCCATCCATATCACCATTCTTTCAAAAATATATTAAGAAATATATAAATAAAAGAAAATTTAAAAAATAAAGGAAGACAAATAATTAGATTTACTTTTGAATTCCCAAAAAATTATTGTAATGATTAAACCATTAATAAAAGATCCATGTAGATTCTACACATGCTTGCCCATCCACTTTTTTTTGGAAAGCTGGTATATACTTCATAAAACGCTAAAGATTTGACTATGATTCCACAACTGGTTCATACAATCATACGAAAAGTTTGTTGTCCACTGAATATATAGTGGTAATTATAAACTCTAATGATGTGTTTGGATGCGTCGTTTGCAAATTTCATGGAACTTTGGAATGACGGAATTTACAAATCATGAGATTTTTAAATGACATCATTTGTTTCCATCTTGTTTGAGTAAGTACGTATGTCATCTTAATGATGGTATTTACAAATCTCATCATTTGATTTTGCTTTATTTGGAAGAACCTTCGAATTTTCAAATTATATGTATATATTAAAATTAACAAGGAAAATTTGACTTTCTATGCCCCAAGTGTCCCAACCTATGAAAAAAAGCTCTCACTTTGACATCCTCTAAAAAAATATGCCTTTTCACTTCTCCCCAAATTACTCCTGCCTAAATCGTGGGACCACTAACGTCCTCTGTAACTCTCTCTCGATATTTTTTAAATTGTTTTAGAAATCAATCAGGTTCGATGGTACTTGACAGTACGTGATAGATAGTGTGGGTCGATTTGTATACTAGATATTTATACTTGGTTATGGTTTGGTTGAACTCGATATGTGTTATATAGAAACTCGATATGGGCTCGATTGTGCTTGATGGTCAACATGACAAATGTTCACATGTTGAAGTGAAGCGTCCCATGATGGGACGAGTCATTATTATGCGAAGAGACGCAACCTTTCGACAGTCCTTCCATTTGAGAGAACACAACCTTTCATTATTGCACGAAGAGGTGCACCCTTCATTATAGGGTCTATAAAATAAGAGGTTAGGGTGTCTTCCATTTAGTTGTGTATTCAATCCCCTCCCAACTAAGTGTATTCGATTCGTCTCCTCTACAAAAAAAGACCTTCCAACACAATGCCTCAGACGACTACTCCGATGAAGCTAAGCACATCATCGGTGGACCAATATGGAGAGGTTGTCCCCCTTTTGAAATACCGGGAGTTTTACCTCTACCCTATCGCACATGTAGGTGCGATCTGATAGGCAACAAAGCTATGGTCCAACACTCCGAACAAGATTATAAAAATTTCTACGTCTGTGTCTCCTCGGAGCCAACCCTTCGCTGTTGGTACTTCATCAGGGACGATGGAACATCGGTACTACCGGTGGATAAACCCGACGAGAGCTTAAAGGACCTAGGGATACAAAAGATATTTTGGAAGGCTGCTAAGTTGAGTCAGAGCCAAGAGAAACAAAATTATCTTTTGGGCTTGCAGGTGATATCTGTGCAGGTCATTCTCTTCTGATTGGCTGGGAAGAAATTTATATTTTTTGTGTTTTTTTTTGTCTTTGTGATCTCTCATTGTACCTCGGTAATAGTTACTATCAATATCAATAATAACTCGTTCTTAGCTCGATATTTGTGTTTTTTGTTTATCTTTGTGTTTGTGTTTGTGATCTCTCATTGTTCTCTTCATTTACCTCGATTGTAGTTCGAAAATAACTCGACGGTTTAGGACTTAAACGAACCACCATTTATTTGAATCCTTTCAAACAAAGTCTGAATGAAATTTTGTTTCTCTCCTTATTCTATCCTAGTACCTCGATTGTGGTTCGATAATAGCTCGCCCGTCTAGGACTTAAATGAACCATCATTTATTTGAATCTTTTCAAATAAACAGTCTGAATAAAGTTTCTTTCTCTCCTTGTTCTCTCCTTTTACGTCGATAGTGGTTCGATAATAACTCGACGATCTAGAACTTAAATGAACCACCATTTATTTGAATCTTTCCAAACGAAGTCTGAATGAAGTTGCTTTCTCCTAGAACCTCTATTGTGGTATGATAGTAGTTCGATAATAACTCGACGGTCTAGGACTTAAAGGAACCATCATTTATTTGAATCTTTTCAAATGAACAGTCTAAATGAAGTTTCTTTCTCTCCTTGTTCTCTCCTTTTATGATAGTGGTTCGATAATAACTTGATGATCTAGGACTTAAACGAACATCCTTTATTTGAATCTTATCAAACAAACAGTCTGAATGAAGTTTCTTTCTCTCCTTGTTTTCTCCTTTTACGATAGTGGTTCGATAATAACTTGCTGGTCTAGGACTTAAACAAACCACCATTTATTTGAATCTTTTCAAACAAAGTCTGAATGAAGTTTATTTCTCTCCTTGTTCTCTCCTTTTACCTCGATAGTGGTTCGATAGTAGTTCGATAACAACTCGATGGTCTAGGACTTAAACGAACCACCATTTATTTGAATTCTTTCAAACGAAAATTTAATGAAGTTTCTTTCTCTCCTTGTTCTCTCCTTTTGCCTCGATAGTGGTTCGATAGTACATCGATAATAATTTGATGGTCTAGGACTTAAATGAACCACCATTTATTTGAATTCTTTCAAATGAAGTCTGAATGAAGTTTCTTTCTCTCATTGTTCTCTCATTTTACCTCGATAGTGGTTCGATAATAACTTGACGGCTAGGACTTAAACGAACCACTATTTATTTGAATCTTTTCAAACGAAGTCTGAATGAAGTTTCTTTCTCTCATTGTTCTCTCCTTTTATCTCAATAGTGGTTCGATAATAACTCGACGGTCGAGGAATTAATTAGTTCGATAATAGCTTGATGGTCATTGTGCAGTTTCAAATGAACAACTTCGCCCATTCATGGCAGTCCTGTCCTTCTACCTCGATAGAGATCGACGGTTGCTCGACGTTGGTCGATGGTTTTTCTATTACCTCTTCGACTACGTCATTTGCATGAGGATGATTGAAACAGTCACACCATTCGAGTATTAACAAAAAACAACGTAAACCATTCGCAACATTCGAATATTAACAAAAAACAATGTAAATAACATAATTGCTCGTGTATTGACTACACATTTACAAAGCAAAAAGGGTAGTCAAAGTTGGCAATTAAGACATACACAACAAAAAACAAAATGTATCATAGAATAAAACATTAACTAGAATAACTAAAATAACTTCACCCTCTTCCTAGTCGACCCGGAATGTTCTTCAAAGCCAGGAGACACCTCAGGCAGTCGGGAGGGCGTGAGGTAAAGGATGAGTGTCTCGGCGAGGCAGGTCGCGCCGTAGTTGGGGCAGGTGTGCTCTAGGAAGGGGGTGTTGGGGTTGGTGTCGTCGGGGTGGAAACTACGCAAACTAAATAATAGAATATCAGTGGACATTAACTTATAACCGTAGGTAACTGAAAAATAAAGAAAAAGACGATTAAAACATACCACTATCGATGAGGAGGTCTACCACCATGTCTTGTACGACGGCCAAACGACGCTCTACGTCGGCGATCATGTGGCAGAGTTCCGCCATGGTATGGTTGACCTCCTCAAGTGCTTCCACGGGTGGTCGTACTTGAGACATGGCATCATGCACGTAGAAGGTGCATCTCTGGCGTCGCGGGGCCCCACAACGGCAGGTCACTTGCACCGGCCCGGTTGAGGACCCGACACACACCCATCATGCGACGTAACCGCACAAGCAGAGGATGTCTTCGATGGGTGAGACCTCGGTGATGTCATCGTTGCGCATCATTTTGGGACAGGAATGTGGTTGAGGGAAGAAGGCGTGGACAAGAGAAGTGTAATGGTGTAAGGCCGAAAGAAGGGACGTTTTATACATCATGATGACAAACATGACGTCTGAATAGAAGGTAACTGAACCATCAAAAATGCCCTCGATTATTGTGCATTTCAGTCGTGCTCATATGGTTGAGAGAAAATTGAGAGAAAATTGAGCTCATGACGAGTACATATCGAGCTCATCGATCCCAGCATAGAGAACTATCTTTCTTCATTATATTGTGCGCATATCGAGCCTCCCACTGTTATGTTTTTTCACACTTTGCTCATAACCGACGAGACATTTTGACAGAAGGGAACCTGACCATCAAAAACACCCAAAAAAATGTACGTGCCATTGACATTCATGTTACCTATCGAGCTTAGATCTAGTACGTATCGAGCTCATCGATCCCAACATAACGTCACCTCGAACAACACATTGGTATAGTTTTCACTCTTCCCACTTAATTGCTAAGTTGACGTTTGGTGAAAAGGTAAGTGAAATGAAAAAAACATCCTTAATAATCGTGTGTTATTGGTCGAGTAAACTATTGAGCTACTTTCGAGTGTATATCGAGCTCATCGATCCAAATAAAGACAACTCTTTTGCTTCATCATATTGAGGTCACATCGTACCACCATTGTGCAGTTTTAACACTTCACTCTTAATTACTTGCATGATGTCTGGAGGGAAACAAAACTGACATGTCAAAAACTTTCTCAATAATCGTGTCGTTGTGGGTCGACTAAATTATTGAGCCCCTATAGAGTGTGTATCAAGCTCATCGTATAGTGGGCATATCGAGCTCATCAATCCCAACAAAGAGGACTCTCTTATGAACTCTGTAACAAATTTCGAGAAGTGGAAAGATAAGCGTAGGTAGTTTGGGGAGAAGTGGAAAGATAAGCGTATTTTTCAAAGGATGTCAAAGTGGGGGCTTTTTTCTAGAGGTAGGGACACTTGGGGCATAAAAAGTCAATTTTCCATCAACAATTCATGGACATATCTTGTTGCAAGTATACATAATAAAAAATGTTTGATTATCAATACATCATAATCAACTGGTCATACATGATGAATAAGCAAGATCCACTAAATCATTAATTTTTTTATATCAACCCACATCAATAATAATATGATAACAAAATAAACACAACAAAATAGAAAAACAAATAGTAGAACCTATTACCTGGGATTATAACAAACAAATAGTAAAATCGTGAGACACTTTAGAGTAATAAACAAATAGTAGAACATGAAACCTGGAATTGTTTTAACATCTAGGACTTTATCTAATAGTGTCTCAACATATATGTCAGAAAAATGATAAGTCAACAAAATATGACAAACAAGCTCTTGAGTTATCTAATGTCTAGAACATAACATATCACAAGAGATGCAAATCTAAATCAATATCAATATGAAATTCTTCTCTTCTCAATTGGAAGCTCCTTCAAAAGTTGTAGTTGCTTTTCATTTTCCATAAACCAAACCCAAGCCTTTAAGCGTTCTTCCTCAGTCAAGTTTGCCACGACATAAACCTGCTCATAGACATCACGTGCATCTACATTTGATATGTTGGAATTTAGGAACTCTTCAAGTGTAGAAGCCACGTTAAATACCGCTGAAGCAAGAAAATTCTTTCCTTTTTTCCCATCAACATTGCTCAAAGCTTGGTCTTTCTTTCTTTTGCATGAAGTAGAAAAAGATGACATCTCATTCTCCTTTTCAATCTCTTGTACTCCACTAAATTGGTTCACATCAACCACATCATTCCAACTTGACATTTCTACACCCTCTTTTGCGGTTTCGCCACCTTCACCTGTAGCTCTGTCTTTGGCACATAGATCCACATGTCATCCTAGTTTGGTATCACCTTCCATCAGAACCTTTTGACACTGCATGTGGCTGTTAAGATAAACAAACTCAACAATTAAGTTAATAATATGAGAAAATGTGATTGCACAAGGCATGCACCATATAAAGATAACAAACTTAATCATCCACCATATAAAATGAATGCATTTGTAACTTTAGGTATTCAAGCCATGAACCTTCATCATCTGTTGTTATTTTTGTCTTCGTTCCATCCCAACTAAATCCGCTTTGAGACAATATGTCACTTACAATGCCATAATGTTTCTTCCAACTCTTTACACAATTTCTCATGTTGTTGACACTAACTTCCTTATTAATTGTTACACTTAGTATCGACGATGCTGTATTGAATACCAGTCCTTTCCAACCACCATCTCCTTTGTTTCCCAAACTCCGATCATCTATAAGAATATTCGTTAAAGCTTGTTCCATTTGGAGGTCCCATTTAAAATAACATTTGTCATCACATCATAATTTTCCACTTGCTTTTGTTTTCCCTTTTTTGGCTTCCCCTTGTTTGAATCCATCATTATTCAACAACTTAATAACATGCTATAAAAATATACAATTGCACAACAAAAAATATTCAAAACAAAAGTCAATATCATATTAACATCAAATTAGAACATATGAGATGAAAAAACATGTCTGAGACAAACACTTGATACTTGAACAAAATGAACAACTATAAACATGTAATAAATGAATACAAAAACTAAAAGACAACAAAATGTGCTTGATAGTCTTCAAACCACTTCATAGCTAACTCATCTTGACGTGAAGTCCACTCATTTGTAACTTGAATTGTCATAAAATTATCTTCGTCATATATTGCTTATGTTCACTTCAAGAAGTCCCAAACTTGAAATTTCATGATCAACTATAGCTAAAAGTTGAGAATCATGATTTTATAGAATCAGATCCTAAAGTTGCTCTCTTTTGATAAAGTTGTGAAGTACATAACAAGCATTCATAATTCGTACTTGAGTTTTGATATTGAAAAAAAGAAGGTGTTCGTAATATAGCCCATCTTTTCTTTAACAATTCAAATGTTCTTTCATTTGCATTTCTCACACTTGAGTGACGAAAATTAAATAGCTCCTTAGAATTTTGAGGAACATTTCCAATCCACTGATTGAGATAGTATCTAGTACCTCGAGATCGAGCTAAAAAACCTGGTCCATTGGTATATCCTCCATCCACTAGGTAATATTTTACTAAGAGATAAAATCATTTAGACTTGTATTATTCAATAAATGTAAGTTTATCGGATGGAACTTGAAGGTGATCATTTCTACGTAAAGCATCATGCAGAACTCGCGAATCAGAAGATGATCCCTCCTACCCAGGCAATACGTAATTGAATTGCAAATTTGGAGAGCATGCTCCCAAGGAATTTATTGAAGTTATTCCTTTTCTATTTCGATATCATTGTTGCATGTATGCTGGAATTGTAATAGGAATATGCATTCCATCTAATGCTCGAAGAGAATTCTAAAAATTTAAAGATGCAAAAATTTAATTCAAAAGTGACAAAGGAATACCTAAATACTTAATTCAAATGGTAGATACCTCAAACCATTTCCATTTCTCGATGTTAGGCCAATTGATGGCATAATCATGTTTTTCAAACACTACTTGTTCTCAACATAGCAAGCAACACCTTTTTGAAGTGTCTACTTATGGTTTCCATCGATCGATGAAAGTGAAACTTGATTACTCTATATTTAAATTGTGGGGCCAGAATATGTAGAAACATTGCCACGACTTCTTCAAGACTCATATGATTTGTATGAATAAGTTCACCTACTTCTTGAAGAGACTTACACAACTTCAAAAAACCTTGTTTACTAACATAGTTGTTCAACACAATCAACTTTTTTCCCAGTGTAGAGTCAATTTAAATAATGTCACTCGGAATCCCAATTTCTTGATAGTTACTTTGGCAAATAACCATGATTATTTTCTGTAACCACTAAAGCACAAATAGTAGAAACTATACTTACTAACAACTTTAATATTCTTCTTACGTTTTTCTTCTTCAACAACACGTTTCAGATGTAAACATGCGAGTATGTTATCCATTTCAGGCAGGCTATACAAATAATCTATAAAAGATAATGTTAACATCCATGTAATCATACTATATAAGATATAGCGATTAGAAATAAAATGAACATGGTGTGCATAAACATGTGAAGTAAAGTAAAAAGTTGGCTCACATAAGGATACAAATTGAAATTGAAATTCATAATAAAAAACAAACAAACACGATAAAAAAAGCAACAATAAATCTCAAGAATTGCAACAGAAATACAAATTAAAGATCAATAAAAGGTGAGCACCATCCATATAAAACTAGCTATTTAAAAAGTTGGTTAGAAGTAGAACCTTGGTTGCTTGCACTCAACACAAACATATCACCATCGATTCTTTTTTGTTTTTGCTACTTGTGGATTAAAAAAGCAAATGACAATCAATATTTCTTGGTTGAAATCCACCAAAACCACCAAGACCCACTATCTTTTAATATCCCTCTGAGATAGCCTCCAAGGGTAAAACCCACAATACAAAACCAACCAACTTAGTCAAATCTTCCCAACATTAGGTGACACTTTTCCCACACTCGACCATCCAAAACCAAAACCCAAGAGCTAAAATCCAAAGAATCCACCAACAAAACTCCAACCACCTCTCCAATTTCACAAGAAAATATTATCCAAAACTCACATTGAGAGCCACAACCAAAGGAACAAACTTTCCACCTCCTTTATTCCTCACTTCCCTAGTTCCCCACAAACCACTAACATTTTGCCCCCTAAAAAAAGCTCACACTATATCTACACCAAAAGGTAAGGACTTGGGGAGGTGATTGTGGAGTATATTCCAGTGGTGGTGGACTTGATGTTAGGGTTGATGTTGGTGTGGTTGAGATGCTCTCTCCACCACCACCAAAACAAAAACAAGACTGGTGAAAAGGGAGTTACTTGAAGAGGAGATGATAGGTGGCAGATTGCAATGGCGGTGGAGCTCGACGGTTGCGGTGACGGAGGTGTAGCGTTGGTGAGAGGAGGTATTGGGATTTGGGGTAAAATTTGGTACTGGAATTAGGGTGAGGATTTGTAAATTCTAGCAAAAAATGTGGAATTTTGAGTTGTCATTTGTATATAGAGGTGTAATTTACAAATTCTAATCTTCAATCCACCAAACATGACACATCCAAACACACCTTAAATGTAAAGTAATGACCACTGTCCTATTACAACCCACGTGTTTGAGATTTAACAGTGCTCACATGAGGAAGGTAGCTAAGAGCGGATCATGCCATGCTCAAATTCTCTAAGGCATTCTTCCATCTCTAGCTTGTGTGTTAGCTAGTATTTCCTCTCATCTTCCATGTCTTCTATATGAGCCCCTCATAAGTTAGACTCATTTCTTTCTCAAACGGGAGTTGGTCATTGGTGTCGTCTCTAGATGTGACATTGGGGTACATTGAATCTCGAGAAGTTGTTGGGGGGAAGATAGGTAGGCAGGAGGGTCGAGTTGTATCAGTGCAGTGCCTGATGAAAAGACCTCGACCATTAGAAGTTTAGCTCGCTTGGCACCTAAATTGTGCAGTAGTTCACCACTCCACGTTTGGGGTTGCCAAACCATGAGATAACCAAATCAAAACATTCAATTATTAATGATTCAACAACTTTACAAGATCCCCCGAACAAGTAATTATTTGTCTCACACCAAGTCGTCCAAAGGAAGGCATTTATTAGAACATTCCAATCCTTTGTTCCTAAATCAATGCAATTTTGGGCAAACAATAGAAACGAGTTATTGTTTTTCGGAGTGAGGTTGAGATCAAACAGTGTTGAGGATCCCAAAACCTGTTAGCAAAAACACATTTGAAGAAAATATGGTCTGTCAATTCATTTTCAGAGTCATACAACATGCAAATGAGACTGATTTTTTGTCCTTTTGTAATGAGTACGTCTCTAGTTAGGGCACCCACTACGGGTGTCCTTTACCCGGGCGTACGCCCGGATCTGCCCCCATAACTGTGGCGGGAAAATGGGCGGGTTGCGCCCCCGGGCGCCCTGCCGCTCGGGGTTGCGACCCCGTGTGTGGGGTTGGGGGCCCACGTGCCCTCAGACCATTGGTCTTTTTTTTACTTTTTTTAATTTTTTTTAAATTTTATTTTTTTGTTTTGTTTTGATATTTGTTTTATTTTTTAATATTAATTACATTAAAATTAAAATTGTTTTTTTATTTTTTTTAAAATATGATTGAAATCTATTTAATTAGAATAAGTAATTGTAAAAATAATTTATTATGTTGTTTGTGGATTATTGTGAAAGAATAGAAAATAAAGTAAAAGGAAATGACGTGAAAGAGAATGTTGAAATATTGGATTGTGATAGTAGAGGAAGTTTGATGGGTTGGATAAAAGGTTATGCTGATGTGACAGAGAGAGAAATATTAGATTAGGTTGAATTTAAAGGAATGACAGTGGATGGTCTTAGGAGCTTGTTGTCATGTAACAAAGTGAAAATCCTAATTTGGTGGGCATCTCGGTTTCCAAAGTTGTTTTGATAACAGGTATTGGAGCCCCATCAATAAGGAATTTACCTCTCTTATTCAACTTCCAATATCGGGTATCTTGGGCCACCGAAGGTGAGAAACCCATATATGCTTGATACAAGCGTAGAGCTTGGTCGAATTCGAGTCAACAAGTAGAGTGGGCGTAGATCCAAGATTGTTGGAACGAATGACGCCCAAAGAAACTCTGCACTATTATGAAGGGATGTTTGATATCATTTCATTCATGGGATAGTATCTTGTCATCTAGTCACTCGTCAAAGCAGATCAGAGTATGGGGTCCATTACTAATTAAGACTGTAACGTCCTCGAAAACAGCGGAAAATTTAAACAATATAAAAGACCGTCAACGGTCAACACCGGGCACGTCACGAGACAACAAGAAGAAATATATATATAAATAAGATATAGATCCACGTGGAAGTCACAATACATTTGAGTCAACTGTGATTACAACCGAAATAAATACAACTGGGTAATTACTACCTCAACAAAAAAAGGAAATAAGAGAAGACAGGATCAGATCCCGGGGGCACCCTCTTCGGTCACCACCTCGACTCTAATGTTGCTCGCTACCTGAAATGCAAACAATTGAAACATGCCTGAGTTCCCTGCAGGAACCCCATATGCCAAACCTCCTAAAATACAAAATGGAATTAAAGACAATGCAATGCAATGCACGTGATCATCCACCTCGGGTCCACAATAATACCCCTCTCCGCCTCCGCGGTACTGAACCACTCCTGCCACCACGAGGGTCAAGTCAGTCCACCATTGCCTCACAAGGATCAGTCGACACCATTGCTCCCCAAGAGCCGCAGAAAAGAACCCTGGCACTACGCCGCCACCCCAGGAGCGAGTCAGCCCGCCGAATGCACAACTCGGGCCAGACGACAGCCGTTGCTCCCCCAAGAGCCGTCAGACGTGCACCCTGCCGGAACATCCTCGGCCTACCGACAAACCCCAGCAAACAACCCAAGGTTTACGACACTCATCTCTCACACCCCGCTCGATATGAGAGGCCAACAATAATACGCCCTCGTCGAAGGTGAAATCCGTCGCTCTCAAGGCCGGTAATCGACCATCGCCTCGGAGCCAGTAGTCGACCTATACTCGACGGCTCGCGTATGGATAAATCCACCAACCTGCGGCAGATCAGTCGACCGCTACAAGCACACCGGTCGACCGGTCTTCCGCACAGTACTCTGTACTGTACAAACAAATGTATCGGTCGAACCACGCCAACCGAATTACCGACCAATCGGTCGAACAAAAGTCATCTAGCGGTCAACCGTTTGGATGGTCTATGCTATACAATATTTATAATATTTATATATCCGACCGGTCGAACCAAGGCTCCGTTCCACCGATATCAGGGATTCTCTGTATTTTGCCTAAGTCATAATCGGTCGACCGGAACTGAGATACAGTTCGACCGAAACGTCACAGGCACTCTACTGCTTATTTAAAATGCTCAGTCGGTCGACCGAAAGTTAAAGAGCGGTCGACCGTTTTAATGGTCAAAGCTCCCAACCGACTTAGCATTGAATAGATCGGTTGAACCAGGTTAAGGATGTTCGACCGTTTAATAAGTCAAAATCCCCAACCGACCTATTCTCATTGTTTCGGTCGACCGACGAAGTGGATCCGTTCGACCGATAATAGCATTAAACCCTTTTTCCCGCACAAATCTGGCATAACGGTCGACCGTCCGCAGACATCGTTCGACCGTTTGCGGGTGCAAAACAATATAATAATAGAATCGGTCGACTGCCCACAGGCACCGGTCGACCGATTGCCGTCTTCAACCTCTGAATAGGTTGCAATCCGACGGGGAATTCAACACCAACGTCGATCCCCAACACCCACAAAGCTTATGTGAGTTATAATGAAGACTTGACATACCTTTTTGACGTTTGTGGAAGCCTCCCAAGCTTTGGCAAGCCTAACCCAACACTTCTCCACCACTTCTTCTCCATTTCCTTCTCTCCTTCTTCTTTTCCTCCAAAATCCTCTCTCTCACTCTCTGAAACACTCAAGCAATGAGAAAAACGTTTCAGATAAACCTTACCCTCCTATTTATATCTAAAACCTAAAAATCTAACTCTTATCCAAACCTCCACCTCATGCTTTACTGTTCATGGCTTAATTAAGGTTAATTAGGTTTAGTTTAGGTTAATTAGGGTGTTTAGATCAAGGTTATTACAAAGACTCTACTGAATCTGCAGCCAAATGAGACCCCGTCCACGAAGTCTCCTAAGTGGGCAGATTTTGTTTGTGTTTGTGGGAAATATGCTCTGGCCATTATTAGTGATATATTTGTGTCCGTTGTGCTTGTCCTTCCATTTCACTAGGTGTATCTTCTTATTGTGCATGTTGCTCCTCTCTTCACATGTCCAATGTTGAATTTTGCCTGCGGTAGGTGGACACTATAATAGATACTCTTAGTTTGACACCCGATAGATTTTGTTTGTGGGAAATATACTCTTTGCTTGGTCTTAAGTTCGATCATATTTGACACCCGAGATGTATCTTAGTAGATTCTTGAGAATATTGTTCCGGCTGAAGGTAAGATATGGCGATTCAAGTCCCGCTTCTAAGTCTATGGTTTGAAAATAATTGAGTGTCGCGTATTGTGTTCGCTTTTCTAATCAATAAAAATTAAAACACATCCAAAATAAACTTTAATCCATTTCCTAAAGCATTACGGTCTTAAATACCTACTAGTGTATAATTTAGGATTTCTTCAGGACAAAAGCTTTTAGCTTTCGATTTCTCAAAAGTTGATGTCGGCTTGACACTTTTTCCCCAAATACATACTAGATTAATGTGTATACCCCTTACAAGAAAAGAAATTTCTTGATCCTTTTCATCCGACATTTTATATTCCCATTCTACCCTTGGGAGCTAAAAAATTACCATTCCATCTTATTCACATTCCACTGACTTTTTCCAAGTAATGTAATATTCTACTTACATTATTTTATTGATGTTATTTTATTCAGGTAGTATTAATTATAAAATGACATCAACTTTTGTCTGCTGCCAATTTCCAAGGCTAACTCACGTATTTTCTAAAATTCACCAAATTATGACAGGCAAAATACTATATTTATTTCTTTTAGTGTAATTTATAATTACAATATTAGGTAAGATAACAGTACACAACTCATGCTTTGAAATACGAGGTCTGCAATAATTAATATCCTCTAGGCATCTTAATTTACGCATGTCTTCTGTTTTATGAATGTATAATGTATACCCTAATCACACCCACATACACATGCTCTCTACATCATAGGGGTTTAGAAATTTTGTTTTACTTTTTATTTTTAATTATTTTATCTTAGTCATACTAAGTTGTAGTTTAATTAATCAATCTTCTTTTCTCTCATTTCTCCCATTCGAGTATGGTTTAATTGACCGTACAAACTACTTGTAGTTCAACCATGCACTTGCGGTAAAACTCTCAACAAGTTTTTGGTGCCGTCGCTGGGAGGTTTGATTTACCGACATTATCGCTTAAATCATTTCGGTGGGATTTTATATTTTGTTTTGAGTTTGTGATACACAAGATACTATTGTGGATAGTGGACTAATCGGGGGTAGAGTGACGTTTTGGGGAAAATTAGGACCACAAACCCAACCAAACCCACCAATAGCAGATTTGTTCTCGCTATTGGAGGATCCGGTAAGAAATTTAGCCCAAATTGTTGTGTTATTCATGTTCATATGCTGAGTTATTTTTTCTATTGACTTTAACCTACAGGCTTGCATGCAGTACTAGAAAGAAAATTTGACTTTCTATGCCTAAAGTGTCCAAACCTCTGAAAAAGAACCTCCACTTTGACATCCTCTAAAAATATGCTTATCTTTCCACTTCTCCCCAAAATACCCCCGCCTAAATCGACCATTCCCCTCTCTCTCGTTCTCCTTGGAACTCTCTTTTTCTTTCTCTCTTTCAAGCGCATCGAGCTCAGATTTTTAAGTTGGGAGTGAAGACCAAATCGACCACACAATAGTTATCATCGAGGTGAGATCGTTCCCTTTGGTCTCCCGTCGGACCCCCATTGAAATGCACAAGTTGTTTTAGTGTTCTTGGTGGAGAAACCGGTCAACAAAGAGAATGAGTAAGTGAAATTGTAAAAAAATGATGTGGGTGTTACTTTGTTGCATTTTCTTTCCATTTTCGAATAGATCTGTCAATGTCTTGATGTGTTTTGTTGGTTTGTTCAAGTTTTGTTTGAATCTGCCTTCTGTGATGGTCGTAGGCGACGTCGGATGATACTCAATCGTACTCACGATACGCGATAGATATCCTCGTTGTGTTTGCTTGATAGTTAAAATTCTTTTAAAGCTCGATCAAGTTCGATTTAACTTGACGGTACGCGATAGTGTGGGTCGATGTGTATGCTCGATAGTTATACTTGATTAGAGTTCGATTGAACTAGGTGGTGCTCAATTTTGTTACTCGATATAAGTTTGATACAAACTCGATATTCTGAACTCCACTGTTTTGAACCCTTTACTTTTTTTGTCCTATCAGATTTGACTGTTAACGTATTGGCTGCGTATACTGGTGTTTGGGAAATAGATGGTAGAGAATGGCTTTTCAAAGACGGCAAGAGTAAAGGGATCGCGATAGAAAATGATGTAACATACATGCAACTGCTTGAAATTTTGCATAAGGCATTTTATGTTGATAAAGTTGAAGTATGAGCTCACAGTGGATCCCCCTTATAGAACACTAGGGTAGCCATTGAGATTTGTTAAGATTACAGACGATTCTAATATTCCTTTCTTCGTCTCTGAAATATTACAAGACAAGATCCCTTTATGTATTACTCTGGTTGGAATGAACGTACCTATAGAACCATCGCCCAATTCCAACTTTAACAAAGAAGTTAGGAGTCAGGTTGAGACTTTTGTTCCCTAAACAGATCCCATGGCTACCGACGGTGAGATAGTTGTTCCTGAAGTCGATGTCCCCCACCAATTGAATGAGTACGACTCCTGTGTGAATGACGATCCTGCTGTGAACTCAGGTGATGAAGACGGAAATTGCGAAGGAGTTTTCGAAGGAGATGGTAGTGAAGACTGACCACTCACACTCACAGCCCCCAACGGAAAGGCACCCATAGCTCGTAAGTCTAGAAAAGCAAACACCTGGGACAAGCAACAATCGTCCAGAAGATCACAGATGTTGCCGTGCTCCAATGCTAACAAGAGAAGATATATTGGATTCTACCCACAATCATACCTCCTCTGCCGGCGAATCATCTAGAAAGTTGCACATTAGTAAGACTTTCGGAAGCAAGGGTGAATTGAAAACCATAACTGCTCTCTTTGCAATGAAGAATAATTTTTAGTTTGTAGTTAAGAAGTTTGGTAAGCAGGTGTGGTACATCACCCCAAGGATCCTAATTGTGGTTGGAGATTGAGGGGCAAAAACAATTGTGCTCACCCATGTTTGAGTTATTGCCTTCCACAATGTGCATAATTGAACATTGGAACTCAAACAGAAAGACCACCACAAGCAACACCTTCGGTAGTTGGCCACCTAATCAAGAACAATGTGCCAGTGACCGTACTTACTACAAAAGACATAAGGTAGGATATGAAGGAACAAAACGACATAAATATGAGTTACGAAAAGGCGTGGAGATGCAGAGAGAAGGCACTTACGTATGTAAGGAGGAAACCGGAGGAATCTTATTCAAAGTTACCTACGTACTTGTACATGTTGGAGCTTGTCACAGAAGATGGCCACTTCGTATACTGCTTCTTCTCTCTTGGAGCTTCAAGAAAGGGATTTAGATGATGTCGTCCTATGCTATATGTAGATGACACATTCTTCAAGACCAGATATGGTGGCAATGTTATGTGTCGTTGCATTGGATGTAAAAGACCAGATATGGTGCATGCTTCCACCACATCTGTATGAATGTGGATTCAAAGTTCAAGATGAACCACTGTCATGAAAAGATGTGGTGTGCGGCATATGCATTCTGAAAGTCAGATTTCCACAAGAACTTTGACACGATAAAATAAATTGATCTTTCCCTAGCAGAATATCTTGAAGACATTGGTTTCGATAGGTGGACTCGTTCTTTCTTTCTTGGTAACCAATACAATTTAATGACTAGGAATTGCGTTGAAAGCCTGAACAACAAAACCAGGGAGGCAAGAACATGGCCAATTACGACTTTTGTGGAGTTTCGGTTCACACTTCAAAATGGTTTTGCAAAAGACGAGCTATTGCCAAGGCAAGCACAACCAAATTGTCACCTCTCATAGAGTGTGATATGTCTGGAAGAGCAGACAAAGCAAGGTTCTTGACAATCTGCAACCTTAATCAGTTTGAATTTCATGTGTTACACCGGGATGGTGACAGTGAGGTTAATTTGATGACAAACGAGTGTTCCTGTGATATGTTTCAAAATCTTGGAATACTTTGTGTTCATGCGATTGCTGCAGCTCTTGATCGTGGGGTCAATATGTACTCATTGTGTTCCCATTTTACGTCGTGGAGGGAGACATATAAAGAAACAATTTACCATTGTGGTAATGAGGATGAATGGACTGCTTTGGATGCGATAAAGAATATGCAAGTGAAAGTGCATGTTGAAAGAAATCTAGTTGGTCGTCTGAAGAAGAAAAAAGTAGGAAGGACAAAGAGAAAATGTCTACCATCTCTAGGGGAAGTTATGGTGAAATTGCGCAAGTGCAGTAGATGCGGTGGAAGAAGAGTGAATGTAAAGTTAGAATATAAAATTGTCCTTTTTTTAATTATGTGCTTGACATGCTCGATAAGAGATCGACATGGATCAATTGATGGTTTTTGTCCTTTGAGGTTAGTGTTCTTTTAGCCCTTAGGGGTTTCCCTTTTTAATTATTGGCTCGATGGGTTCGATAGGAGATTTCCATTGGATCGATGGATGGTGGTTGTCCTCTGATGTTGGTGTTTGTTTAGCCCTTAAGGGTTTTCCTTTTTTAAAATTATTTGCTCGACGAGCTCGATAGAAGATCAACATTGGATCGATGGATGGTGGTTGTCCTCTGAGGTTTGTGTTTGTTTAGCCCTTATGGGTTTCCTTTTTTAAAATTATTTCCTCGACGGGCTCGATAGGAGATCGACTTGGATGAATGGATGGTGGTTGTCCTCTGAGGTTGGTGTTTGTTTAGCCCTTAAGGGCCATCCTTTTTTAATTATTTGCTTGACGGGCTCAATTGGAGATGGACATGGTTCGATGGGTGGTTGTTGTCCTTTGTACAAGCATTCTACTATAAAAACAATAGCATCACTACTTATAACATCAATTTTCCAAACAAATTCACTACATACTAACGACAAAAAATTTGTACAAGTGTGTGCACAAACAGACAACAAAAACAAGTAAAATATATCCAAAACAACCTCACCCTTTCCCTTTTGTCGTCCACCCACTTTCGTTTTTGAAGACAGGGGGCACTTCACGGTGTGGGGAGGGCGTGGAGTTAGAGATGGACGACTCGGCTTGGCAGGTCTCCCTGTAGTTGGGGCAGGTGTGCTCCAGGAAGGGGCTATTGGTGTTGGTTTCTTTGGGGTGGAAACTACAAAAACAAGATAACGAAATATCAATGGATGAGGAATGATAACGAAAATAAGGAAAAAGATAACAAAAACATACTACTATCGATGACGAGGCATGCCATCATGTCTTGCATGCCGGCTAAACGACGCTCTACGTGGACCACCACTCCATTGAGACCCACTAGGGTCTACGTCACCTCCTCGACCGGAGACAAACCGTCCGGGAGAGAAAAGGTGCATCGGTTGTGGTCTGGCGCCCCACAACGCAAGATGACCTCTACCGCCCATGTGGACGACCCGACGTAGAGTCGTTCTACGGTGTAACCGCATAAGAACTCGAGGTAACCAAGCGGTGCACCCTCTGTGATGTCGTCGTTATGCATCATCTTCTTGATTGAAAATGGATGTCACGGAGGTTGAGTGAAGGAGCAAAGAAGGAAAGCGTAGTGGAGTGAAGTAATGCATACAGAAGGGAAGGTCGTGTTATAGGCATAACTGACGCAACATTTGGAAGGAAGGAAACCGAACCGTCTAAAAGCCGTAAATAATCGTGTCATTGTCAGTGATGTAGACTATCGAGCTCCTATCAAGTGCCTATGGAGCTCATCGATCCCAACAGTGCAGACTCTCTTGCTTTATCATAGTGAGGTCACGTCGAACTACCCATTGGTACATGGCTATCATTACTGAGGCGACGTTTGGAGGAAAGGAACAATCACGGTCTCGAACGTGCCTCTATCAAAGACACGATCTTAGCCAACTGGTCCATCATGTTACATTGATTCTTGTCAATTAGTGGTCTCAGAGGTGCTTCTAACAAAGCCACCATCTTAGCCATCTAGTGCATCATGGAACATTGATTCTCCATGACACTCCTCAGTTGACCTTCCATCGATAGTTTCTTTGCTTCCATCGATAGTTGTGTCACTTCCATCGACGATTGCTTTGCTACTATTAACGATTGCGTTGCTTCCACCCTCTCCACCCTTTCTACAATAAGCTCGTAAGAATGGGATGCGACTCAGCCATGATTGGGGCGGCTGGTTGGGATGAGGTTGCGAATCTAGTAGAGGTGGGAATAGTTTTTTCTCCTCTAAGGCATCATCTGCAAAAATGTTTGCCTCCTTGGCAGCCTTAGCCAATCTCTCGACAACCTCATCATCACCCTCATCAACATCCTCCTCGAGCTCAGGTGGTAGGGGATCATCACTTTGTAAGGCTGTTGTAATATTCAGTCTCTGATGTACGGGGCGACAACAATGTGTACATGGTCAACTGTGAGGAATATAAAACATGATGTTAGGTTCAGTAACTATCAACAAATCTAAACTATCGAGGTTTATCATGTTCCTATCGAGCCGATCGAGTCCCCTAAATAATTCGGTAATTAACAACTTATCTAAACTATCGAGGTCTGTCAAACGCATATCGATCCTATCGAGTGGGAAATGTACTCGGGTAAATAAATTGTAAGCATTTAATATCGAGTTCCTATCAACCCCATTGAGCAAACTAAGTAATCCATAGAATAAAAAACAAACTTTAACTATCGAGTTCATATCGAACGCCCGTCGAACCCATCGAGACACACAAATACTCTAGTAACAAACAACAAATCTTAACTACCGAGGACAATTGAACTCCTATCGAGACTATCGAGCAAAATAAGTACTCCAGTAAATAAAAAACATGATTTAACAATAGTGAAGATGATCTTACGTTTCTTTTTGAAGAAAACATGCGTAGAACCTTAGTCTTCTGCATGGCATTTTCCTCGTTGCTCATCCAGTTGAGCATTCTGGGGAACCAATGTCCACGGTTCACAACATTCTAGGAGGCGAACTGCTAAAGGGCCTCGTACGGCCAATACTGTAATGTAGGGGCGTAACTGTATATACTGTATTTGGTCTCTTTTTATTGCCCCTTACTTCCTTGTTCTCATACAATTCTTCTTGTTTAATCATATCTTTTTTACATGACGTTAGTAACTTATGGTAAGATGACTCCCCTTATGGATACTCGAAGAAGAAGTCTAGGTCCTCGACCATCTTGACCATATCCGTCCATACAGATAACTTGCCCTCTCCGGCATATGGAATACCTTCAATCCGGAGGCATAGTCCCAACTTGAAGATGTCGTCGGCATTTGTGTAGTTTTTGAATGTCGCCTCCAACGTGAATATCTGAATTTTGGGCTATCCATTGAAGTAATCCCTGATTTGTCGGTCACTCGTATAGTACTCCTGCAACTTAGCCTCTAATGGTATAATATTGAAGTTCAAATTGGTGATCAAGGCAAACTCATATTTACTGAATCTACAGGTGTTAGAGCCCAAGAAGAAATGAACCTCGTCATCTCCTCTACAGGGGATCTTGTGTAACAGTAACTGATGGGCGAGAACACCGGAGAACTGTAATTCACCTGCCTCAAAAAATTGTCTGAACAGGGATTCATTTGCCTTTTCCATCGACCCATACTCCTGAAACTTCTCTTTTATGTCATTCATAGGCATACTGCCCCTGTATGTCACACGGTCGGGGAAATAATCGTTGATTGGAACTATTAACTTCGGCATCTAAGAAAAAGAAAAACAACAACTAGTTAAAAACATAGGAAAATGGAATCGAACTCAACGACTCGGTATTTCTTCATAGCCAAACCAATCCAATCCAATCAAGCTCACGTGCTAAACGAATCGAAGCAATATCGAACCTATCGAACTCAAATGAAAAGTGGTCCGATTTCCGTCGACCACATCTATCAAACCTATTGAGGTGAAAGGAAAAACTGGAGGATTTCATGTTTAATTATGCATATATATTTTCGAAATTTTATGTATAATAAGGATCAAATACAATTTTCTACGATTTGTTTCATGCATGTATCAGTTTGTTTTAATAACTAGTTTCAAAAACTCATTAAAACAAACACAAAGGGACTCCGAAATTCATACCTAGAAGTTCTCAAAAACTTCTTGACATTTCAGAGACGTTGAGGAAGTCAATCGTCACTTCTCGTTGTGCCGGATGCCTCCGAGTGTTCACCGAAACCCTAAACAAGGTTGGAGAGAAAGGAGCTAGCCAATCAATCTCCAAACAAGCTTAAAATCTAGATACAAACCCCTTCCTTAGCCTCTGAGATTTCTCCTTCCAAAGACTTAGAAAACTAAGAGAATTTTCGTGGATTTTTGTGGTGAATTTTGGAGAGAAAATATTTGCAAAACTTTCTAACTCAATTAAGGAGAATACGGACCTAATTATAGGCTCCAATCTTACTCTCAATCATGGCTATTCTTAAGCCATGTTTTCTTGACATTTTCTCTCATAAATTAATTCCATAATGCATTACATGCATCCACAAAACGTTTGACCAAGTTTGGAGCTAATCCAACCATTGATCAAATTAATCTCTTAATTATCAAAGGCAGAAAATCGATCGGGGTTCGGTTTACCGAGACATACTCGGTCAACCGAATATGTCACGTTTGGTTAACCGTGTATCAGACGGAAGACCGATTCTTAAGGAGAAAAATTCTCCTTAACCGTTCGGACGAACCCTTCGTCTTTGACCGAGTGCCATTCGGTTAACCGAAAATATCGGAACTGGACATTGTTCGGTCGACCGTTTCTGGTTCGGTACACCGATCCAGAGTTCCAGGCACTTTTGTCAAGTTCAGTCAATCAACTTGACCATCCGTTCCACGTTTGGTTGACCGATCCAAGGATCCTTCGGTCGACCGAACCATAACGGATTACCGAACTTCTACCCGATTTTGCCTTTTCAAATTTTGGATTTATTTCCAACAAAATTTGAACTTTGGGGGTTTTAGCAAATTCACAACTTATGCAATATATTATCCTATGCAATAATAAATTATTGCACCCCATAATATATGCATCTCATATGAATTTATCATGATTCTAATTATGTTATTAGGCAACATAATTGATTTTACTTGTTCACCATATGAGTCATATTTTCTATAAGAAACCTGACTCATCATATGAACCAAAAATCAAGCTTCTTGTTTCCCGGTTTTTGCGGTGTGACCTATGGGAGGATCTAGACTAAATTGACAGTGATATTAAGAGCTTAATATCACAAGCTATAAGCGGTATCTAGCTACACATTATAGCTCCCAATTAGTTAGATGTCTTAATTCCACTCGAACCAAAACCCGATCCATTTAGTGATGGAGTGCACCACTTGTGTCCGTCCCTTGCCACATGATATTAAGAATACACACAAAGTAGTATTGTGTCATCTTTGTATTAGTATTCATTTCTTGATCTCTTTAAGCTAGTTATAAATATGTGACTTAACTCAAATCACATTGTGCACATTAAAACTTTGCTTTATCAAGGGGCCCACTAATATCATCACTCAATGAAGAGGGGTAATAATAATCTTTTGACTAACTATCTTCTCCAACGAAAGTTATACTTAACCAACTAATGCCTTTACACTACACTCATCGATAGCTTAAGACACTAGTCCAATTAAGTACTCTTTAAGCGATCGGATATAAGTCTCATATCAAAGGACCAAGGACACAGTAAAATATTAATGACACAGAAACACATTCCTATAATATTTTACTTGTTAGGTCAATTCAGCATACAAAAGTTCTATTTTCCTCTTTTGTGTACCCGTGTTGTCACTCACTTGTAGAGCTACAATGATCTATGACTAACACGACAATCTTAACTCGGTAATTAATGTCCCATGTTAATTACCATGATTGCGAATATCTTTTGTTTTATGTAAACCAATATCTTTTAGAGCTCTACGGTTAAGGACCAAGAACCTCTTCCTTAACACTTCTAAAAGACGAATAACATAAACAAGGAACAAAACGATTTCTCATTCAATT
The DNA here is from genome assembly GCA_963682175.1 of Triglochin maritima. Lineage (NCBI taxonomy): Eukaryota > Viridiplantae > Streptophyta > Magnoliopsida > Alismatales > Juncaginaceae > Triglochin > Triglochin maritima. Next base: position 16,736,440 of record OY821775.1, read on the forward strand.
CATAATAATTGACATTTAAAAGTAAAACTTTTACAATACATTCCCTTCAATCTCCCACTTGTTATTAAAGTTTTCTTTCTCATACATACTCAATACATAAAACAATAATAACTAGGGTAAACCCCATTACATATCAATCATCAAGCCAATCTACATGGTTCCTCAATTCCATGGACTCGAAATGCATTTCACCCTTGGCTTGGGATAAGGGTTTTGTGAATGGATCAGCTGTGTTGCTGTTGGTGTCCACCCATAAAAGATTTATTTTGCCTTCGTCGATAAGGTCACGCGTCACGAATTACTTACGATCCATGTACTTCACTTTGTGGTGTGATCTAGGATCCTTGATTTGCGAGATAGATGCACTATTATCGCAAAATAGCTCAATGGGTCCCTCGCTCGTGGGAACTACTCCAAGCTCTTCAAGGAACTTCTTGATCCACACTCCTTCCTTGCTCGCTTCAGCGACAACCATCACTTCTGAAGCAGTGGTTGAGTCGGCCGTAGTGCTTTGCTTCCAATTACGCCAACTCACAGCTCCACCATTCAGAAGGAAGACGTATCCTGATTGCGACCTTCTATCGTCTGGATCACTCATGAAACTCGCATCCGAGTAACCCTCAGCTATCAATTCCCTTTGTCCTCCATAAACAAGAATCTTATCCTTAGTCCGGTTAAGGTACTTCAGGATATTCTTGACCGCAGTCCAATGCTCAGGACCTGCGTTGGATTGATGACGACTTGTCACGCTTTGAGCATACGAGACATCGGGTCTTGTGCAAGTCATCGCGTACATGATCGACCCAATTGCCGAAGCATAAGGGACATCCTTCATGTACTCTAAGTCCTTACGTGATTGAGTACGTTGAGACTTCTTGAGTTGCACACCCATACTCATTGGCACACTGCCCTTTTTGGAGTTGTTCATCTTGAACCTTTCCAAGACCTTGTCAATGTATGCACATTGACTTAGGCCAATGAGTCTACGAGATCTATCTCGATATATCTTGATTCCCAAGATGTATTGAGCCTCACCCATGTCTTTCATCGAAAATGCAGATTTCAATGAATTTCTCGTTTGCTCAACCAAAGGAATATGATTGCCCATAAGCAATATGTCATCGACATATAAGATTAGGAATACTACATGACTCCCACTAACCTTCTTGTATACACAAGGTTCTTCCTTACTTTGAATGAAGTGAAGATTCTTCACTTCCTCGTCAAAGCGTTTGTTCCAACTCCTTGATGCTTGCTTCAATCCATAAATAGATCTTTGAAGCTTGCATACCTTCTCGCTATTCTTTGGATCTTCAAAACCTTGAGGCTGTACCATGTACACATCCTCCTCCAAGTTCCCATTAAGGAACGCCGTTTTGACATCCATTTGCCATATTTCATAATCATGAAATGCAGCAATAGCAAGCATTATCCGAATAGACTTGAACATGGCAACCGGTGAAAATGTTTCATCATAGTCAATTCCTTGAACTTGAGTGAAACCCTTCGCTACAAGCCTCGCTTTGTAGGTTGTTAAGTTCCCATCCATGTCCATCTTCCTCTTGAAAACCCATTTATTTTGAATGGCCTTTTTCCCTTGAGGAAGGTCAACCAAGTTCCACACTTGATTATCATACATGGATTCTATTTCGGATTCCATGGCCTTAAGCCATAGTTTGGAGTCTTCCCTTTCCATTGCTTCTTGGAAGGTCAAGGGATCATTGGTATCTAGTACCATGATTTCATGAAGTCCCAGATACAAGTCGGGTTTCTTCCTTTCCCTTGTTGACCTTCTTAGTTCTTTTGGTTCTTCTCGTGCCTCTCAAACTTCTTCCACAATTTCTTGAGGAGTTGGTTCACGTTCAACTCTTGAACGTACACTTGGTTGGGATGATTGAGATTCTCTCACAATTTCTTGTGATGGTCTCTCGCTCACGCTCCCACTAACCAAAGGAATCTCGGTTGGGCCTTCATGATCTTGAACGTCATCATTCATGTCGTGATCTTGTAGAGTATCTTGAGTTTCCTCAAGCACAACCCTACTCCCACTACTTTTTACTCTTTCTAGAAATTCCTTTTCCAGAAATGTGGCATCCCTCTCTACAATCAGTCGATTGGAGGTGATATGCCAAAAGTAGTATCCTCTTGTCTCACGAGGATAACCAATAAAGAAGCACTTATCCGCTTTTGGTTGACGTTTGGTCGACATCAATCTCTTGACGTAAGCTTCACAACCCCAAATCTTGAGAAAATTGAGCTTAGGTGTTTTACCACTCCATAGCTCATAAGGAGTTTTCTCCACGGATTTGGATGGAACATTATTTAGTGTGTAAGCCGCAGTTTGTAGTGCATAACTCCAAAAGTAAAGAGGTAATTCCGCATGACTCATCATTGACCAAACCATGTCGAGCAATGTCCTATTCCTCCTTTCGGATACCCCATTCCACTGAGGTGTACCGGGAGGGGTGAGTTGAGGTACAATACCAAACTCCTTTAAGTATGAGTCAAATTCGGCACTTAAGTACTCACCTCCACGATCTGTTCGTAGAGACTTGATTTTCTTGTCGAGTTGGTTCTCTACTTCATTCTTGAATTCTTTGAACTTCTCAAAGTACTCACTTTTGTTTCTCATTAGATAAACATAGCCATAACGACTATAATCATCCGTGAACGTAATGAAGTACCTGAAACCATCTCGTGCACTAGTTCTCATTGGACCACAGACATCGGAATGTATCAAATCCAACAAGCCACTCGCCCTTGGACATTTCTTCTTGAAAGGCTTTTTGGTCATTTTTCCTATTAGACATGGTTGGCACGTCTCCAATGATTTAAAATCAAGTAGACCAAGAAGGTTGGCTTCTTGCAATTTCTTGATGCGCTTTTCATTTATGTGACCAAGACGATAGTGCCACAAGAGAGTATCATTCTCGTGAGTGGTTTTAAGTCTTCTGTTATTGATATTAAAGATTTGTTTATTATTCAATTCAAGCAAACAGAGACCATTCCTTATGAACGCATTTGCATAGAAAAAACCATTCTTCGATATAGACAAGCAAGAATTTGAAATCTTTATATTAAAATTATCCATATCTAAACATGATACAGAAATAATGTTCTTGCTAATCGAAGGCACATAATAAACATTCTTTAGACATAAATTTAAACCGCTACATAATTGAAGCACCACAGAACCTTGTGCAACCGTAGACACGTTCGCACCATTTCCGACCTTCAATTCTACCTCGTTCCTTACGAGTTCCTTCCTATCCATGAGTAGCTGCACATTAGAAACTATGTAAGCACAAGTTCCGGTATCAATTACCCAGTCCTGGACAGAGGTGGCTAAATTTATTTCAATAACAAATATACCTTTGGTCTTTTTGTGGCGCCGTCGTTCAATCACTCCGTTGTCAAGGTCTTCCTTGTACTTGGGGCAATTTGGCCGGATGTGTCCTTTTTCACCGCAGTGAAAGCACTCCGTATTGGGAGTTGGAGATTTCTGAGATTTCCCCCCGAGGCACTCGCACGAGCGCCTCCCACTCCCTTGCTCTTGATTGAACCACTTTTGGTAGATTTGCCCTTTCCTTTACCAATCTTTTGGCTCCTCCCATGGACGGCAACGACATGCTTGTCCGTACCCTTGCCCATGTCAACTTCAGCAGTTTTGAGAGCGTTGTGCAGCTCCTCAAGACTCACCCCTTTTTCACGTACGTGATAGTGCATTACAAAGTCTTTAAAGGACGGGGCTAGAGAGCCAAGAATCATATCTTCAGCAATGTCCTCGGGCATTGGTGAAGAGAGCTTTGCCAACTTCTCAAGGTATCCTTGCATCGTGAGAAAATGCATAGATACCGATGTTCCCTCCGCCATATGGCACCTTGTGAGTGCGATGGTGGTCTTATAGCGCTCCTTTTGGGCACTATCCATGAACATCTTAGATAAAGCCTCCATGGTCTTCTTGGGTTTTGAATCCAAGTATTTTGCTTGAAGCGAGTCACCCATGGATGCTAGCATAAGACAGTGAACTTGGTTCTCTTGGTCTTCCTACTTGGTTTAGCCTCTTTCTCTTCATCGGTTAATCTCTCATTCCATTTTGGGATTGGACCTTCCAAAATGTGAGATAGTTTCTCAAACTTTAACACGATGTTGAGTTTGAGTTGCCAACTAATGAAGTTTGAGCCATCATTTGCTAAAGGGTGTTTTTCTATCATGGATCGTACGATAGGTTGGATGTTCGACATTTTTCTACAAAATAAATCATACAGGTTTTAATGCCAATTTTATGTTTTAATACACATGCATACATATATCGAATATAAATGTAAATGTTGCAAATAAAAATTTTGCCCATAAATGCAACAATCCAAGATCCCATCAATCGTAATATAGACTAGCTAAGGGCTATCGAATACATTACAATATCAAGGTAAGAAAACATTTTCTAATCACAACCTTTTTGAATTTTAGCAACATTTAGCATCTTCAAACTCTTGTGATTCTTGTCGTTTTAATTATGAGGGAATGCGACCTATCCTCGTAAGAAAAACTTTTTCCCAAAACCGAGCGAGGGCTCTAGGTAATGTTAAGAAAACTTATTTTCATTTGATACGAGATACGTTTATCCATTGTATTCATAACTAAACATACTCGGGGTTCACTAGGGTGAAACGCACCTCATACATTTAATCGTGGAACAACAACAAACAACCATTATATCTCCCACTATTCCCAAAGATGGAGGGAGCTATCTCCCGCTAAGGGCGAGCAGAGTATCCCTCAATCAATGACTGCAAGTGGATGAAATAAGAAGGAAATTATGTTTAATTTTTGTTGGACAATTTCATATATTTACATGTGATTTGGAATTTGAGGTTATCATGCATATTAAAATTCATACACATCCTAACATTCACCACATTCATCACATGCATAGCAGAAATTAAAAAACAGAAATTAAACATTCACACAATCCACATCGTGTGAGTTTATATGTTCCCCTTGATCCTCGATCCCTGATCCTCGATCCTCGATCAATGCGCTACAGCGGCGACTTCCTCTTGCACCGGAGATGTAGATTTTACAGAAAATAAACATGCTCCTCACATTTGATAAAAAACCGACTAGTGCAAGTCCTATGTAAAACTTCTCATATGCATATGCAATTATCTAAAAGATGGAAATAGAGAATTTGGATTTTACATAGATAAGCCCCTGTATTATAACAATTATAAACATTCATAGGCGCTGATTTGGAACATATAAACTCACAATTCCTGCAAAAACAAATCGAGCATCCATGCACGCAATATCGCTATAAACTATCCAACCTAGATTATAAAGCATCTAGAATCCCAAACAATTCTTTGAAAACATTTTGAAATCCATTAAAAACGTTTTTCATGCATCCATAGTTCAAAAATTAGTTATGAACCGCTGTCCATCCAATTTCCAATGGTAAGATGAACCGCAGTTTTTCGGTTTTGTTGATTCTCTTACAAAATAATCGTTTATACTTAAAACGAAATTATTGCAAGTTAGACAAATGTCTAAATCTTAATTATAATAATGACATGGCATGTTTTAAAACACTTAAAACATTCAGAATGAATTATGGAGAATTACATCACCAACATTCATAGACCGAAAAACCAGGTAAATCGAATTGTTTAAATCCTAGATGGTAAACTAAATTCGTTTACAACCTTAAATCATGAGAAAGTTGAACCCTATGCTCTGATACCACTGGAGGATTTCATGTTTAATTATACATATATATTTTCGAAATTTTTATGTATAATAATGATCAAATACAATTTTCTACGATTTGTTTCATGCATGTATCGGTTTGTTTTAATAACTACTTTCAAAAACTCATTAAAAAAACACAAAGGGACTCCGAAATTCAAACCTAGAAGTTCTCAAAAACTTCTTGACGTTTCAGAGATGTTGAGGAAGCCAATCGTCGCTTCTCGTTGCGCCGGATGCCTCCGAGTGTTCACCGAAACCCTAAACAAGGTTGGAGAGAAAGGAGCTAGCCAATCAATCTCCAAACAAGCTTAGAATCTAGCTACAAACCCCTTCCTTAGCCTCTGAGATTTCTCCTTCCAAAGACTTAGAAAACTAAGAGAATTTTCGTGGATTTTTGTGGTGAATTTTGGAGAGAAAATATTTGCAAAACTTTCTAACTCAATTAAGGAGAATACGGACCTAATTATAGGCTCCAATCTTACTCTCAATCATGGCTATTCTTAAGCCATGTTTTCTTGACATTTTCTCTCATAAATTAATTCCATAATGCATTACATGCATCCACAAAACGTTTGACCAAGTTTGGAGCTAATCCAACCATTGATCAAATTAATCTCTTAATTATCAAAGGCAGAAAATCGATCGGGGTTCGGTTTACGGCGACATACTCAGTCAACCAAGTATGTCATGTTTGGTTAACCGTGTATCAGACGGAAGACCGATTCTTAAGGAGAAAAATTCTCCTTAACCGTTCGGACGAACCCTTCGTCTTTGACCGAGTGTCATTCGGTTAACCGAAAATATCGGAACTGGACATTGTTCGGTCGACCGTTTCTGGTTCGGTACACCGATCCAGAGTTCCAGGCACTTTGGTCTCGGTCAATCAACTTGACCATCCGTTCCACGTTCGGTTAACCGATCCAAGGATCCTTCGGTCGACCGAACCATAACGGATTACCGAACTTCTACCCGATTTTGCCTTTTCAAATTTTGGATTTATTTCCAACAAAATTTGAACTTTTGGGGTTTTAGCAAATTCAAAACTTATGCAATATATTATCCTATGCAATAATAAATTATTGCACCCCATAATATATGCATCTCATATGAATTTATCATGATTCTAATTATGTTATTATGCAACATAATTGATTTTACTTGTTCACCATATGAGTCATATTTTCTATAAGAAACCTGACTCATCATATGAACCAAAAATCAAGCTTCTTGTTTCCCGTTTTTTGCGGTGTGACCTATGGGAGGATCTAGACTAAATTTGCAGTGATATTAAGAGCTTAATATCACAAGCTATAAGCGGTATCTAGCTACACATTATAGCTCCCAATTAGTTAGATGTCTTAATTCCACTCGAACCAAAACCTGATCCATTTAGTGATGGAGTGCACCACTTGTGTCCGTCCCTTGCCACATGATATTAAGAATACACACAAAGTAGTATTGTGTCATCTTTGTATTAGTATTCATTTCTTGATCTCTTTAAGCTAGTTATAAATATGTGACTTAAGTCAAATCACATTGTGCACATTAAAATTTTGCTTTATCAAGGGGCCCACTAATATCATCACTCAATGAAGAGGGGCAATGATAATCTTTTGACTAACTATCTTCTCCAACGAAAGTTATACTTAACCAACTAATGCCTTTACACTACACTCATCGATAGCTTAAGACACTAGTCCAATTAAGTACTCTTTAAGCGATCGGATATAAGTCTCATATCAAAGGACCAAGGACACAGTAAACTATTAATGACACAGAAACACATTCCTATAATATTTTACTTGTTAGGTCAATTCAGCATACAAAAGTACTATTTTCCTCTTTTGTGTACCCGTGTTGTCACTTACTTGTAGAGCTACAATGATCTATGACTAACACGACAATCTTAACTCGGTAATTAATGTCCCATGTTAATTACCATGATTGCGAATATCTTTTGTTTTATGTAAACCAATATCTTTTAGAGCTCTACGGTTAAGGACCAAGAGCCTTTTCCTTAACACTTCTAAAAGACGAATAACATAAACAAGGAACAAAACGATTTCTCATTCAATTCATAATATTTGACATTTAAATGTAAAATTTTAGAACACATTCCCTTCAAAAACGATCCGACTTGCATCATATATCGAGTCCTCTATCGAACTACAATCAAACCTATTGAGCCTTGTCGGAAATACAGAACTGTTCTACTTCCAACCCAGGCGACAAGCCTCAGATGAATACCAATAAATGGATGAAATCAACTACATTTTCGATAGATACAATAATAAAACCTTATAAAATTATATCAAGAAGTTAAAAGAAACATATACCAATTGTGCCCTAAAATTGACCTTCATCGTCGACTTCAAAGTAGGAGATGTTCGGCAGGGTACGTTGTTGAGCTCGAATGACGGGTCGTGTGCGAGAGCAAAGGGATGTGTGAACGAGGGAGAGAGAGAAAGAGAAGACAACACAGATGCGCTAAAGTGGTTTACAACTGTTTTAAAGAAAGAGACAAAGCTGATGATTTGCTTATTTAAAAGGAAAGGGACAGAGAGGGGAATGGTCGATTTAGGTGGGGTATTTTTGGGGAGAAGTGGAAATATAAGATTGAAAATTCATTAGACATTTACAAGTCATAATAATCGTTTAGGGATAAGTTAAGGAATGGTTTTTGTACGTAACTATAATTAACCATCTTTATTAAAATATATATACAAGTGTGTAAAATATTAATAATATATATTATTTTGTTTTAATGGGATTGGTGGGTTTAAGTTTTTGCTCAACCCTAATCTGACCTACTAAGGAGGCGGGTTTGTGGATTTTTAATTTTTAAGCGGGTTGAAATCTTCAATTGATTTTATGTGTCAAATAGAGTTACATGAGTTGATTTTATGTACAAACCTAACTTGAAAATTGGTCGTGACCTAATTGATTAAATATTTTTAGCTTCTTAGTTCTGTTTGACATAATGCGTGGTCATAGATGTTAACTCAATTTTATAAGAATAAACTCATATGTGTAGCATCAAAATGTTACATATTTATAAATAAAGTAAAACATTTATTTTCTATAAAAAATCGAGCAAGTTAGACGATATTGTGTATATTTATATAAAATTTCACTATTTAAGTCATGAATGACAAAACTACAATGTTCCATTGCAAATTAAATATCACAACCAATTCGTTCCAAGACCAAAACCAATAGGAAAAAATTTCAAAATAGAATTTTTTTTCAAAACAATCGCCAAAATAAACCTCCTTCAAAAGTATTTTTCACACTAGACTCGTCACTACGTGGTGACACGTGACGGCGGCGGGTTTGTTTTTTAGTGTATACAGAATTCAGCATCACCAGTGCCGAGTTCTGCTTGAGAGAACTCGGCATCACCAGTGTCGATTTCATTTAGTAATAGAAGAACAACCATCTCACTTGGACACATTTTCAAATTTAATTAATATATGTTAGGAATGGATAAAGATGATGAAAGATCTTTGTTGGTCATATTTAATGTGAAATCAGAATGTAACAGAAATGTGACAGAGTATACTGGATCTGACAGCAAATTGGTAGTTGTTCCGATGAACATAAAATATGGGGATTTAATGGATGTCATAAGATCTGAATGTTGTTATCCAAACAGTATATTTCATGTCAAGTTGACGAGAAAATTGTCATTAAGCAATGATTGGACATACGTTTCATTAACCAATGATAGGTCGATTTATGGAATGATGCGTTTGTTTAAACGGATGTCTTGTGGTTGGAGTGTATGTGGAAGCTGAACCTAAAGTGTCCGACCCTACTCATTCGTCGGAGTATGGTACAGTAAGGTTGACCGGTTGGGACCGCGGAAAAGATTTGAATATAAGTCTAAGTCCTACAACTGAAGTTCCGCCATACCAGCGAATTCCATTTTTCCAATCGCAAAACTTCCAAACAGGTAATGAATGACCAAAAAATGCATGTGACATTCCTTCTAGCAGTGCAAATCCTTATCTTGGTCTGTCAAAATTTTAACCCATGCATTACAATCATGATGAGCTTGCTGGTAGGGCTGGACCGTCTACCTCATATCCCTCCTTTGGGCTTGGTTTGTCAGCTTTTGACAGAATTCATTTTAGTTGACCAGAATGCATGCAAGAGCTACATAGCGTTGAAGACGATGACACTGAGGAATTAGGGGATTACAATACACCATTCGATGTAGAAGATGAACCTGAAGGTGTTTCTGCTAATGAAGTCGTTCCAGAGACGCAAGATATCATATATGCAATGAGCCAATCCATAAACCGTGAAGACGACGACGTTGTTGATGATGCAGTTGCTAACAACGACATGATTCCAACTCTTAATGAACTTCCCGATATCTTCGAGGTCGACAACTGGATAGAGAATTCTGTAATTGAATACTCATTCTTCGATGCTGTGAACAATTTGGAACGGAGCGATTGACGTATGGAAGATGACCATTCTTCTTGGGATAAACGAAATTTCCCAACGAAAGATGATTTGGTTCACGCTCTGTAGTTGTAGCACATTAAAAAGTTTTTTCAGTATTCAATTGTGGTTTTCTTCATGAAACGGTACTGTTCATTGTCTTCGTCGTGATGAGGATAACTGCAAATGACGTCTACATGCGTATGTCCCAGAAGGTTGCAGATATTTTCAAGTTTAAACGTATGACGACGAGCACACTTGTTCCAATCTGATGTTGCTAAACGACAACAAACAATGCAGTGCTAATTTTATTTGCCACTTGATAATGCCATCTATTAGAACTAAGCTCACAATTACTACTGTTGAAATAATGGAAAGGGTGAAAGTCAAATACTCACTTGAAATCGGTTACGCTAAAACATGGCATGTCAGGCAAAAAATGTTGAACCGAATTTATGGTGCCGAAGAAGACAGTTTTAGGGATCTGCGAAGGTTCCTCACAGTTCTCTGTCAGAACAATGGATTTGTTGTCGAAATAGAGACCGTAGAGGTAAATCCAGACGAGGAGATTTTTAAGCGTGTGTTTTGGGCATTCCGGCCATCAATTAGTGAGTTTCAATATTGCAGACCCGTTGTCAGTGTGAATGGAACACACCTCCATAGAAAATATAGAGATTTATTGCTAATTGTTGTGGGCACGGATGCAGACAACGGAATTTTTCCTTTGGCATTTGTTGTTGTACAGTGCGAGAAGACACAGTCGTGGACGTGGTTCCTTCAATTGCTGGCAAGTAGAGTGACCAGGCGAACCGATTTGTGTATCATCACCAACAACTTTTTGGGAATAAATGCTTGTGTGCGAGCCACATTTCCACCTTTAGAGGGGCATATACATCAATTCTGTCTTCGACACATGAAATCAAATCTTGCTAGACATCGAACTTGCATGGAACGATTGGGTCAAATCAAGTTTTGCGAAACGGGTAAAACTCATTCCTTTATGAAATTTGAAGAGCTAATGAAGGCTATTGCAGAGGAACATAAATCGATATACGAGTGGATTCAGCATCAAGGTCCTTTGAAAGATGGACTTGTCACGACGGGGGTCGACGTTTCGGATGTATGACAACAAATATGTCAGAAAGCTTCAACAATGTCTTACGAGGGGCACGTGGTAGGCCAATTACGACTATGCTTTTGATGACCTTTCTCCGTTTGAACAAATTCTTTGTTAAAAAAGGGACGTCGCTGAGTCATGGAATGAAACATATGTACCGACAGTCCACACCGTGGTGACGGCAAACAACAATCTGGCCAGAACTCATACAGTAACTCGATACCACCAGTTGATGTACCATGTTGAAGCCATTGACCAAAAAAGACCTTGTGAAATTTGAAGGAGTTATTACTTGCACTTATGAATACATAATTGCAATGCATGTCCCGTGTTAACATGTACTAGAAGTTTGCAGCGGCAGACATGCAAATGTTAGCACTTCACATTTGGTCTCCCCGTATTGTGAGGTTCAAATGTACAGACATGCGTACACACCGATATTTATCCCAATTCTTGATGTGAGGTATTGGCCAGATCCTGGCAACATCACAATGAAGCCTCTACAAACTAAAAGACCTCCTGGTCGGCCAAAATCAATGCGAATCCGAAATGAGATGGACGAGCACTCTGGAAGAAGGGTACGGTGTGGGAGATGCGGCGGTGTAGGCATAATAAAAAACGATGGAAGGAACGTATATAGTAAAATTATTTAAAAATGTCTATGTTACTATCATGTAGGATTTCAGATAAATGTAAGACTTGAATGGTTGATTAAATGTAAGAGTTGAATTGATGTGGTGTAAGACTTGAATTAATGTAAAGTATTTTGTTATGACTTAGATTTGTTATTGTTCCAAATCCTCTCGTATTTGATTTGCAACACTTAATTTGGTTTCTAATATTTTGTTTGTAACACTTGATTTGCAACACGATTTGTTTTCTAATATTTACCATGTTATGTACAGATGGAGTTCAGTGATTCTAGTGCGGATTCAGTTAGAGGCAGATGCTTCGCAGGGTCCGGTGGACAGATCAGTGTTGGTTTTGCAGGCCGACCACAAGTCTGACTTGTTCAAGGATTTCGTAAGCATTTTACTACTTTCAAACAATGTTTGTACGTACGTATTAATATTCTAAAATTTTATGCAGAAAGATGTCGAGGGAGTAAAATGCGTTGAGCATGGATCCAAACTCAACACTTGGGAGATAACTGATGGGAGGATGTGGTTTCTGCTAGAACTGGCAGGCTTTGACACAGTCACTCGGTTGGGCCGAGTACAATTAGATCATACATTGTTGGGGGCGATGGTGGAGTGTTGGAGACGCCAGAGACTCATTCCTTTCACCTGCGACATGGTGAAATGACTTGTACCTTGCGCGACATTTCATTGTTTACGGGATTGCGGGTAGACGATTTGTCAATTTGTGAGTCGCAAGATTATGATTGGTCAGATGTATGCATGTATTTATTGGGTCAGTGTCCGGATTGTTTGGGCGGTAAGGGTTTGTCAACTCTGCTTTGGTTGCAAACACAGTTTCAGGAGGTCCCTTTCGATGCTGATGAGGTAATGATTACCAGACACACTAGAGCTTTTATTCTATTCCAGCTAGGATGCAGTATTTTGGCTGATTAGAGTGGCACAATGGTTCACATGAAGTACCTTCTTTTGCTCAAAGATTTGGCTGTCGCATCAGAGTAGAATTGGGGTAGTGTGGCTCTTGCCCACTTATATCACAGTTTGGACGAAGCTGCATTGATCATGACCAAACATCTGTGTGGATTTCTTAAGTTTCTGCAGTTGTGGTGCGGGGAACATTTCCACATTGGGAGACCTATGAAGAGCAGATCGTTAGTGTACCCGGAGGACGACAGAGCACCATTAGGTTCCCGTTGGAGACGCCCAAGAACATTCAAGGGTATTGGTAAAACGACGACACTTGATTTTTATCAAAATGAGCTCGACGTGCAGGAGGTCGACAAGGTCACATGGGATCTGTATGAGCATTTGGATCTTAGTCAGTTACGACCACTATGTACAGAAGGTTCTAAAATTTAGACGAGTCGTACATGGCTTATACATTTTGGAGAGGTGGTTATGCATTGTCCAGACTGAGAAATGAGGCAGTTCGGTCTACAACAACACATTCCAGAGCCGATGGAGAGACATGAAGTGAAATCAGCTCAAGGGAGAGCAGACATTAATTGGTTGGTGGAAAATCACACATTCATCCAACATTGGTCTCATAGAAGAAATCATCTACAGTTTAAGCGACCACTCTTAGATGCCACTCCTGAAGAGAGCACACAGTTATATATGGAATGATACGGGAGATGGTAAGATCTAAAGATTTAATTAAATAATTACAATGTTTTTAAATTGTGTTTAGTGTTTGTTAAATGGTTTAATTGTCTGTAGGTGCACAGAGTTTATGAGTTCCACGAAGACTCCATCAAATTCACGAGGCGATCAGAGATCACAAGATGAGTTCTTTGATGGTTGGAAAATTGAAGGAAAAAAATGAAGGCTTGGCTCATGGGTTTTGGTGTTGAAGAACTCACATTACATTTGAGTCAGGATCGCATCGTGGAAGAATATCCACACACACAAGAAGACGGTGGCTGTCTGACTCAGGATACAGAATAGGCACAGAATGTAGCACGAGGAGGGGGACGCGTCCAGGAGAGAGGACGTGCTCAGACACGTCCTAAAAAGAAGAAGAGATTGAGAGGTCACTTGGGGTAGATATATATTTGGTTGTATTAAACTTATTTGCTTGTTATTATACTACTTTTGGTTTTATTTATGTTAAAATGTCAAACTTGTTATTGTGGATGTTATTTTGATTTTATTGTAGTTGTTTTTGTTTTGTGGTTGAAGTGATTGTGTTTGCTGCAATATTTGTTGTTGAAAATGAAAGTGCTTGTAGAAATTTTGGAAGTGGGAAATGAAATTGTCGAGTTCTTAAATTAAATTAACTTTCCCGATTATTCAACAGATGTCGGCACAGGTTATGTGGTTCTCTTATGCGAACTCGGCATCGGTGATGCCAAGTTCTGTTGATGTGAACTCGGTATCAACAGTGCTGAGTTCACATAAGAAGAACTCAGCACTTGTGTTGTCGAGTTCTCTTTGAAATCTTATTCTCCTGACAACTCACTTCGAGAGAAATATGGCAAGTTGTGCAAAAAAATCAAAATGAACTCAGCACTGGTGATGTCGAGCTCTCTCAAGAAGAACTCAACATTGGTAATATCGAGTTCTGTATAACACTAAAAAACAATCCCGCCGCCGCCACACGTGGTGGCAGCGGGTGTAGTGTGAAAAATACTTTTGAATGAAATTCATTTTGGCAAAAAAAAATTAAAAAATTCTATTTTCCAAAATTTTCCAAACCAATACTCTCGCACATGTTCCGAGAGCCAAGAACCAATCTGCAGCTGACATCTGGGGTCACACCATTTTTGCGCCCCAGTTCTATTGCGTCGAATAAAATTCGTCATGAAGATGGATTTGAGAGGACCAATAAATTGACAAATATGAACCATATATACTGCCCTCAAAAATAGTAGTGTGGGTCTCACCAATTTGGCATTTCAAATGAATCATACAGTTCATTATTTAGTTTCTTTGGTCCGTCAAATTAATCTTAAGCCTCTATTAAGACACAAAACAAAATAAAACTCTTCTATTTTTGGTTCCTCAAATCATTCTTGAGCTTTCATCAACAATTTGGTCTACCCTTAGATTGATCATGACCATTTGTTGTTCATCTTAACTGTCTACAACATATTATTTGGTTTTCTAAAATCAATCCACCAAGCCTTGATCAATCCATCAACCCACAAATTAAGGGCTAAATATTATTTTAAATCCACAAGTAAAATCATATATAATGTTTATTTATTTCAATTTTGTTTTTGTGAAAAATCAAGATATGATTTTCCTTAAAGTTTTTTTAAACTGCAACTTTTTTCCTCAAAACTGTAACAATTTTTATTATACTTTTAGTACGATAATACAACTTTTTGCTCTTTCAAATCAATCCGTACCACTCTTTTTTGGTCTCTAAAATTCTTGAACTATTCTATTATTTCATTAGTTTTTAATACTTGTCTTAAGATGATTGACCAAGTAAAAGTACAACCATTACCTCATCTGGGGAAACCAACTTAGTCAATTACTGCAACAATTCTTCTTATTATTATTTTTAAAAATCTTTGACTAGTATATAAAGATTTCCCCTTATATGATGTTTTCAACAAACTAGCACCTGAATTAATTAGAAATCTATATGCCCAGTATCTGCTTAGCCGCACCTAAGTCTGTCATATCAAAAGACTTACTCAGTTCCTTTTTCAACCTGTTAATCACAGACATATTTCCCAAGAATAAATATATCATCAACATAAGACCAGAAAACAATAAAATCATCCTCAAATCGTTTGATGTAAAAGAAACAAACTTCTTGTACCACTGTCGTGGAGCTTGTTTCATACCATAAAAGTTCTTCAATCCTCACAAAAGATTGTCTTTATCTTTGACTTAAATACCTCTGACTTCGCCATATAAATTTCCTACTCTAAATCACCTTGAAGAAACACAATCTTGACATCCACAATTTCCAGATCTAAACTGCTAGCAAGACCCAAAGCAACCCTTATTGAACTCATCTTCACCACTGGTGAGAAAATCTCCTTAAAATTAATTCCTCGCCTCTGACCAAATCCCTTCACAATGAGTCCGGCCCTATATCTCGGTTGTAATTTACCTGTATGGCACTTTAAATTAAATACCCATTTATTTTTTGGCGCATTCCCGCCTTTCTAGAGCTTATCATAAGTATGATTTTTCTACAAAGAATTCATCTATTACTGCATAGCTGACAACCATTCCATCTTCTGCTCCCTTTCTACCGCTTCCTGGTAAAACTCTGGGTCACCTACATCTGTAGCTATCACATACACCTCTAAAGGATATATGGTCGTCAGTTTCTAATCGGTTTCGCAACTGGAATTTCTGGAAGACACTAGTGTAGAAATGGGAATATACGTCGGGTATAAGGCATATATACGTCGGTTATTTGCGTTCCCTAATTTGACGTTTATTTGTGTGTCGTCTATACATAGACGTCGGTCGCACAAAGGCCGCCGTGTATTCTTGCCATATAATCGTTTGATATCAAATACAACCGATGTTTATACTTGTAATATACACATCAGATATACATTATTGGCGACATCTATTTGTGGGGTATACACGTCGGATATCCCATACAGCCGAGGTGTATATCCTCTAAAAAAATAATAGGCATCAGGTTAATCTAATAACCGACATCTATCGTCTATACAAATTAAATTTTTTTCTTCTAAAAACAACATTTACAATATCACTTTAATCAGCAAACACATTCATCCTGCACAACAAACACATTCATCCACAATCATACACATTCATCCACCATAATACAGAAATTGTTGTCAATCAACATACACATTCATCTTACACAACACATTCATCCACAATCATACACAAATATCAATCACAAAGAAATTTGATCATATTAAAGTGAAAATTGTGATCATATTAAAGTAATAACTTTTTCGTAATACAAAGACTGTGGTTAAATAAAATTGCATGTGTAATTACAAAGAATGTGGTTTACAAGAATGTTAATTAGTTCATTAACATGTTGGTAACAAAGAAGCGAGCCCATCGCTCGCTGTATCATCGAGCTCATGTTGCGAATGCGGATCGCTATTCTTTTGGAAGACCTATGACAATACACGTACACAATTATAAATATGTAAATAATAAAACTATACTTATACCACAGAAATATTACACCTATATTACCTCAAATAGCTCATCGTTTTCAGGTGTAATCTCGATGATTACCTGCATGTATCTCATACCGTAGTACCACACTCGGTATTTCCGGTCTGCTTGCGGTACTTCATACAAAGATATAAATTCATGGAAGTACTTAAAAAAATAACAAAAAGGGAAGAAACTTACTCCCATTGAATGTCAAGTTACGCCAGTATTTTTGGTGATCCTTTTCCCCCCAACAATTTTGTAAACCTTCGTTGTCCTCAGTAACACGAGTTATTCAATATGCGTTCGATAATACTAATAAAAATACATGAATTACAAATAAGATGATTAAAACGAACTAACATTGAAACAATTTTCTTTAAGGATGACTTTGGTGGAGTCGACCCCAAAGGATCAAACCAATATGCCGAATTAGCTTTGAGGAATAGAACGGCTAGCGTCCAATGAGGTCTGATTGTATATATAATTAGAAGTTTATTGCAAAATCAAATTCTTATAATTACTTTTAATTAACAAACTTAACTCTCATGAAAAGGGAGAATATAATATTGTGTGCCCTGTTCTTTCATGATATTCGCAATCACACCCGAATTATCGTCATTTCCGTGTATAAAAGTAGATGGACACAGAAATCCAAATACTTTATCATCGGGGATGACTAACCTTCTCGCGTCATAAATATGTCTAAGTACAAGTAAAAATTGCGTTCTCTTATAATTATGATACAATTATTCATTAAATTTCATATTATACACAAGATAACACTTACTTCGCCTGCACGTCGATAATTGACATGCACAATAGATCCATTGCCAGGAATTGCATGACATCCTCTCTGCCCACATATAGATCTGACGGGAAACCTTTAACCTCCCCCAAATGCTTGGTAGTTAAGGATTGTGCTTCCCAAATCAGCATTATTTGATTCAACATTTTGCACATATTTGGTAGCAAATTAATGTTAATCGGAGGTTGGTTGTTTGATCTTTTGCTCCGGGGACTTGAAACCTTACCGATATATATATAAACGTGTTAGAAATACAATTAGTAACAAAATGGTAATTTCTTTGTTTTCAAAATTAAAGGATACCTCAAGTGTGTCATGAAGCTCTACAAATTGATGAGGCCACCTAAGGAACCCACCGCAAGCATCGCCGAGGGTATCATCCTCTTCTTCGGGAATAGGCACCAAAACAACAAGATCTAAACAATTCCCTACGGCAACCTTCAGGAGTCCCTCTTCCAGATCTTTGAAGTAGTGTTTAGCGAGGTTTTAAATGGTTCCGTGTCCCACTAATCTTCGCTCAGGGTCTTCAACAAATAGACAACATCTAGTGTCATTGATTGAATTAGTTAAAATACCGCAAGTGCACGACCGCGTTGAAGCGGTGGCAAGCACGAGTCGGTCCACAGGGAGTGTGTGCGAGTCAGATTCATACTCGAGTGGGGGGGAGAAGAGAGGTTAGAATTACACTACGATACGTATAAAATGGAAATCAAACAATAAAACTAAACCCCTTAGAGGGTAGAGAAGAATGTGAATACGAAAAATATGTGTATGTGTGCGTGTGTTGATTTGTGCTTATCACAACATGTAAAGCATGAAATCCATAAATTCAAATTCAACTTTGCCTGCACATGAAATAAGATAAAACATTATCATTAAAACATACAAGACAATAATTTAAATGAAGCTAAATGAGCTCATGTAAAAGGACCACACCCCACTATGTCTCCACATGAAATAAGATTTACACAATCATCAAAACATACAAGACATTAATTAAGGTGAGGCTAACAAGAGCACATGCTCCCATATGTTATGTTTCCTTCTTTCAGTCCATCCTTATCCTAATGTCATCATTTCTTATAGAATATGCCTACTAATCTAAGCATGTGCTAAACATCACTCAAGAGCATTAGCACCTCAAAGATAAGAGTGAAATCCGATTGTATGGTTATGGAAATCATGTAAGGCTCAAAGGATTAGGATTAACACACACACCTAATACCTCACATAATCACATCACCTTCCTCGCCACCCCTCCCATGGGGATGAACTACTCCCCACTCATCTCTAAACTAAAGCAAGCATGAAAAGAACATAAACCCATTATGGAAATGAAGGAAAACAATATTAAGCAAACAACATAAAATAAATTGCATCAAAGGAAAGACATATATTTAAAGAACAAAACTAACACTTGATTAAAATAAAAAAGATTACAAAGTTTCTCCTTCTTCGCCTCTTACACTAACCAGCAGCAAAATAAACCTAAACTAATGGAGGAGCAAGAAGAAGTGGTAGAGGAGGGATTACAATGGTATATATAGGCTAATACATGGTTAGGATTAATCTGAAAATAATCGGATGACTCTAAATCACATCTGATGGTCCTGGAATGTTCTAACCCGAATACCCAACCCGCGGCCAAAATTTGAGACCCTTTGGACCATTTTGATCCGCTAATGGTGGATCAAATGGATCCGATTGGGTTGAAAAGTTTTCTTTGCTTTGTTTCTTGTATTGGCACATGGGGTGAAACTCTAGTCCACTATCGCGACCCAATTTGGTTTTAATTGGCGAAATACTGATATGATTCAAGTCATGTGTCACATTATTTTGTACATCTCAATCAGGTTCCTCTGGGTTTTCACTAGGTCCTTCTTGATTTGTGATCATCCTTGTGCATTACAAATAGGTCAAGAAGTCTTCAATTTAGTCCATTCTTGTTACACTAAGGTCATTTTTGCTCCATTCCTCTTCTTTATTACCTAACTCCTGAAACACTACAAACAACAACTCGAGTAGCACAATATTGGGGTAAAATAAAAGATATATAGCATGAATGCGATATATGATATGCTACTAGTCAAATACCCCCACACTTACCTTTTGCTGGTCCCGAGGAAAACAAAGAAAGAGAAAAATGAAAGAAATGAAAACATACGAAAAACTGGGAAATTCTAATTCACTTTCCTAGGAATCACAGTTACACTTAGCACGTGTAACAAGCCGTTAAATGTCCTTGTCACCAAGGAGGGGGAGTGGTGTCTCCTGAGGGTTTTCAACGGATATACCCAAAAAATCAGAACAATGATGCATTATTCAACCTAGCAACTCGACTAGTTGGACCTACTATTGTCGATCATTGGAAATGGTAATCCTACAGGCCGACTCTATATATGTATTCAGTCCACACACCTAGCCTAATGAACCATTTGTGCAAGTTAGTTAAGGACTTAAGTGAAGAACATGGGCAACCATAACATCCTCAAGTGTTACAAAGAGTATAGTCCATTAAGGTTCTTATTTGTATTACCTTTTTTTTCTTCTCTTTTTCTTTTTTTCTTTCTTTTTAACTACTCAGTATGTAATTCTCCCAGAGTGAGGTTTCGTGCATCATTGCCTATGAGGACTTACACTATCACGTACACCTTCCCCCATATCTCCACATAGGGAAATCCCTACAACCTGTGTAACGAGAGTTCAGTCGGTGCATCCCATGTCAAATGACTCGAAAGTACCAGACACTAAGTCCCCTCGGACCTAATTTCTCGAGTGATAGGAGTCCTGAGAGAAGAGTGAATACCTACTCACTTATGTGTTATCTACACATGAACCAAAACCCCTACACTTAAGGTTTCACAACAGGAGTTTAAGAGTCCCTGACTACGACAAGCTTCCTTATACTAATAGACACAAATTATTTGACTTACTAGGTTCATGGTGGACTTCTTTATTTGTTTAAATACTGAAGCCCTATGATTACTCTCACCCCGAAGGAAAACTGGGGTGTATCCTTACGACTACATAAAACCTAAAGTTGGTGTACTAAATATCCTAATGCATCATGTTCAAGTAAATTTTGGGAGCTTCCTTTTTACTTTGTCTCTCAACAGTTTTGCACATGTTAAACACACGCAAAACCTACAAAACATTTTTCTTTCGCAAACACATGATGATTTTGAAAGAAATGGAAAAATTAAAGCACTAGACAAACAAAAGAAGACAAGTCACCCAATGATCATGGTATAACAGATATATCAATGTAAATTGCAGCACACTAACATGACCCTAACAATACAAACAAACAAAAAAGAAGGTAAAAGACTCGACAATGTACATACGATAAAATCCCCCCGCCACACACTTAGGTCATGCATTGCCCAACATGTATGCAATGAATAAAATGCACAACCTAACTAACACATGTCACCTGCTTCGACGCCTAGAGGAGGGTGCCCCTTACGAGGAAGAACCCCCTAGTCCCAGATTCTTCAGCAACTTGTAGATCTTACAGTTTTGCTTCGAAAGCACTGCATTTTTCTCAGATAGTGACAGTGTGTGGAAGTCGTAACCGAAAAGTGTCTCTGAGTCGACAGATCCATCAGAAGAATGAGCACGAACATCCTCATCATTGTCTTAGTTTTGCCAGGAGTAGGGAAGTGCTCAGCCATATGTAGGTGTGATATGCTCGATGTCAATGGAGACCCTTCTGAGTCGATGAAATTTTGAGTGTACCAGGGGTCGAAATGACTACAAATATGAATGACAAGAAGGGGTAAAGGTTGCCTGCCTTCTCGGACACCTTTTTTGCAGCGTGTTGAAGAACTCGTTGCAAATGCAATGTTGATCTTTGGTCATTAGGACATAGACCAAATCCAGACAGGGAGCAGAAAATGTGGAATGTTGCCTTAACCCTAGGATGTTTTTACTCACCCAATGAGTAGTCACATGCACATTCTTAAATACATGGGCGTTGCTCAAAGTCCCATGAGGGTTTACTGGGTTCCCTCTACCCATCATTGAACGATAGAAGTTCAATGTGCGGCATTGGTGGACCTTGCAATCTAAAAAGGGTAACCCGATAAAAACCACAATAACAGAGGGAGTGACCGGATAAGTACTACTATTGATGGTGAACTTCATGCCTTCACCGTCATCGGGCAGGGAATGGTAAAAGGCATTTACCACGGATGGGGCAGAATGCCTACTCCCCTCTCCTGGGTCCACCCGAGTTCGTCAATGCAAACATAAAAAGGAGTCCCTAAGCGAGTGATGATAAATGCAAAGTCTCATTCCATCAGAAGGGTGTACGTAAACAAGGAAATATGCTTACAGATGACAACCCCAACAGCTAGAAAAATGTGAAGGCTAAAACTGCCAATCAATCCGCCACTTGTGGATCAATATCCGCTACCAGCGGATTGAACAACAAACTTGTACCTTAAAATGTCTACGTGGCCTTTTCTAAACTCAGCCTATAGTATTAATGGTTTGAAGTGTGATTTAACATGCAAAGTCTACGATTTGAAAGGTGCAACAACAATAAATCAAAAAAATTTTGGATGAGTAAAGGTTTTACCATGCCACCAGGAGTACTAGAGAGTTGACAACGGCCAGGCGAGACAACCAGAGAGACTTCCTATGTTGAGGCAGTTGACTGGAGAAACCAGATGGCCAGATCCGCTACAGAACCCGTCAAGGGCGGATTCTGACCGCTACTAGCGGATCTCGTGTAGAGTTCAGAGCTAGAATTTGGGCAAAAGGGTGGATGAAGGTGTTTGGAGGCCAACCAAGATTTTTGTTGGGTGAGGGGAAGGGAAATGCAAAGAAGAAGGCCTCAAAATAGGTAGGGTTATGTGTATGAAAATATTGTGGTCGAACCCCCACACTTTCAGATATGTAGAAAACATGTGCTAGCCTTTTTTTAAAGATGTACAAACATGAATTCACAACCAATCACATGGTTGTGGGGGAGGGAGGTTGATGAAGGAACTCACACTTGTTGCAATGCAATTCCTACTAACTAATGCATGAATGAGTGTGGGAGATGCGTACCTTACGCCAACGCTCAACAATTGAAAGTAAAGCTAAAACAAAAGACAAACTACGTGTCTAATTCAAGTACATGATGCATGACCTAAACAAGCAAGAATGCCTAATCTTTTGCTTGGGATTTTAGGGTCCAAGTTGCTTAAAAAGGGATTGATTATTGATATGGGGCAAACTACAAGTCAAAACATGCCAAATTGAGCCCCAGACAACTATGTCGAAACAAACAACAACCAGAAGAAAGTAGAGTGCAAGAAGAGCTTACCAGGTCGCCAGTTGGCGGTCCTCCACTGCTGATTGCCTGTCTGTTTCTCTTTGTTTGCCTCCTAACTTCTTGTGGTGCCTTCCCTTGATCTTTAGAGCTTCCTAAAACAAATAAAAACTAAAAAACACAAATTAAATCCACTCGAATCGTCCAAACCAGAGTCTGGACTGACACATCCTTGGCAACAGCGCAAAATACTTGTTTAAACGTTTTAAATACCGCAAGTGCACGACCGCGATGAAGTGGTGGAAAGTATGGGTCAATCCATGGGGAGGTGAGTAGACTCTGGTTTGTCAAATATCAAGTGACGAAAAAGGGAAAACAGATTTGGCTATGCTAAGCTAAAGTACACTAAACTAGTAAGTAAGAAATGTGAAAGAAAGCAACGAAAGATTAGAAATCAAGAAGAGCAACCCTTAAGGGGTGGAGTGTGTGCACATATGAAGTGAAATAAGTGATGAATGATGCATGTAAGCATGTATGTGTGTGTGTTGTGTGTGTCTTCATGCATAGGAAGTGTCTAAAGATGTGGCAAAACCTATCAATCCATTCACACAATGTATCAGCAATTACTACTTGATTATCATAAGATTAGCCTCAACATGACAAGTGTCTAAAGATATGGCAAGACTCATAAAAAACCAAAAACTCATGTGATGAACAAAGCTAAGCATGGGAGGTGTCTAAATGTTATGGAAGAACCCATTAAAACATAGTTTCTTCAATCAATCAAGTAAGCAAACAAAAATACAAACACATAACTAACATGTAGCATATTCAACAGGAAATTTCAGTGAATAAACGTGTGGAAACTAAGCATGGGAAGTGTCTAAATCTTATGGAAAACCCCATCAAAATCCCCAATATGTAGATGATTAAAATACCCCCAATGAACATACTAACATGCAAGTCTACACAATCAAAAATTCATCAAACATCCAAACTTCACAACATATATATACATCATCTCCACCCCGCAAAGGGGATGGATATACTCACTACACATTAAGAAATATTTCATATAAAGAAAAGGATACATTCTAACTAATTTAGAGTAAGATTAAAGAAACAAGACTAAGATAAGTATGCAAGAAAAAGAGACAACATGAGAACAAACCTATGAAAAGACTTATTTTATTAAATGACTCACATTACAAGTAGAATTCTTCTCCACTTGAGTTTTGTTTCAAGGCTTTACTTTAAGTAGAGAGAATGCCACCAAGAAATGGGTGAATACAAAAGGAGATGAAGAGTTCTATTTATAGCCATAAGAAAAGGTAACCGAGGACAATCCCCCGGTATGGGACTAAACACATACTATAAATGGACATAAAACAACATAATACACGACCCAACTCAACCATGAAACATTTGGACCAACTTGGACCGCCCATTGGAGGTCTGAGACAACCAATTGGCGGTCCAGATATCTTTGATTGAGTCTGGATTTTGGTGGTTCGTTTCTGGCTTGATTTCTTGATGTTTTGTGAATCTAATTTAGTTGTTTATATTTGGGCTTGGATCTAATTGCCAAAATACTCCTCATAATGGTGTGGAGCTTCTTGATTTCGTTAGTAGTCCTTTTGCTTTTACATCCGGGTCCTTCTCTTTTGCACCTCAGTCCATAAGTCTTGCAACTTAGTCTTTTTTCTTGCTTTTAAGTCCTTTTTTAATCTCTTCTTCTCAAACCTGTTTATTCCTGAAACTTAAACATAAAACTCGTTATGCAACATTAATTAGGCTAAAAATAAAGGATATAAGACACAAATATATGCATGATATGATGTCAATCAATGTGCTCTTATTGACGTCATCTTAATTAATGTCTTGTATGTTTTAATGATAATGTTACATCTTAATTCATGTGAAGATATAGTTGGGTTTGGTCATTATGGATTCCATGTTGTTTATGTCATTAAACATGTAATCATGTGGTTGTCTTTGTCCTCATCTTGAGTAGTGTTTTGTATGTTTTAATGATGGTGATAAATCTTAATCGATGTAGAAACACACTTAGGATTGTGGAATTATAAGATTTCCATGTTAGGTATGCCATGAGAACTAAGTGTTACACACACACGAATACACATCTACACTTTTGCATTAATTCTCCACCTCCTACGGGATTCATTTTTTATTAGTCATTATTTTTTCGTGTCGCGTTTATCGTTTAGATTAGGTACCATCATTCTCCTCTCCTTGCCCACTTGAGTATGGTAGTCACAATAACACTCACAACTCCTTGAGGTTTGACCCGTATTTGCCACGTCTTCACCGACGTCGTGCATTTGTGGTTATTAAAACGTTCAATCAAGTTTTTCGCGCCATTGCTGGGGGTTGGTCGTTGTTGTTTCCACCATTTGGGTGGAATTTTTCTCACATTTTTAATTTAGTTTTGTTACTGGACAGGAAAACAAGTGGACATGGGAGCCTACAGGCGTAAGAGAGCACACTGGTGAAGTTTAGGGACCAAAATCTATAAACAAGCCATAGTGGCAGATTTGGTGAGGAGTTTCTCGTTTTTGTTTCACTAGTAGCTTTCTTTGCTTATTTCTAGTTTATACATTCCACTGTTGACTCCATGCATGCTCTGTTTTGATGTCAAAAATTAATTTTCTTTGCGCGCTTCCCTCCGAATACAACTTGGACCTTAATGAACACACGCATTGTGGTCCGAAAGCCAATCCATTCTGAGGATAACGTCGAAATTGAACATTTGCTACACCACGAGGTTTGCCGGAAAGTCCTGATCTCCCAGCACTACTGACACCCACAGAAGATACGTCCTCACAGCAAGAACGCCACCAACCGGCACACTGACTTCCAACATGAAAGTTAGCTCCACCAGTGCCCTATCCACTACGACAGCACACTCCTCCTAGATGAAGGAGTGTGTCACCCCATAATAAAATAGTGTCTTCGTAACAAGACCGGAAACAAGCATTTTTCTGTGGACACGATGGCATCACCAACACTCTCAGTTCAAATGGCAAACACATGTCCAGCTGCCCTGCTTGGGGCTGAGCTGCGACCCAGATCACTTGAATTCCTACCCTGAGTCACCCAAGGACCTGCTCCACTAGTGCCTGAACTCTTTGATCTGGCATTCTTCTGTGGACACTCACAAACGAAGTACCTCACTTGACTGCAACCCAGTCAGGTTCCAATCCTCCTATAGTTGTCCTTTGTGGCGTGTGCTCTGCCATAGTGCTCACACGGGCCACCTCCAGACTTCTGGTTCCCCTTCTCGTCTCTACATGATCGCTTCGATGTTTTGCCACTCTACTTCCCCTCATGTTGTTGCCCGCGATATGCATTGAATGGCCGCTTCCCGTCAGACTACCCCTCTCGATAATCAACTTCTAGTAGAGTAGCGCACTTCATAACTTCCTCCAGAGTCTAAGGCATTCAAATCAACACCTTTGACTGTAGCCTCTTCTGCAGTCCCCGAACAAACCTCATGGCTCTCTGCTCCTCCGTGGTGTAGATGCCCAGACAGTACCTCTCCAGAGAGTGGAACTTTCCGATGTAAGTCTCCAAGCCCAACTCTTGTTGCTTTAAGGCCAGGAACTCCTAACGCTTCCTATCCTGCATGTGCTACGGGAAGAACTTCTTGTTGAACTCTGCCAGGAACTCTTTCCAAGTGATGTATGTCTTGTCCTGGAACACGACCCATAAGTCGCCCACCACCAGGTCACTGTGTGCTCCTGAAATACAAAGGTTGACAGGTCCACCTGCCTCTCTAGGGGACACCCGATGACCCTAAAGATGCATTGGATTTTGTAGACCCACTCCTCTGCAACATCTAGATCCACTCCGCCTCGGAAGACTGGTGGATTCTGTCTCATAAAGTGCTCGTGGACAGTCACTGCTTTGTCCAATCAGGGGCGCTCTATCTGGTTCTCCATAAGGACGTTGAGACACCCCCATTGACTCAAACAACAGTCGGTGATCGGTCTCCCAATCATCAGTCGTCCCAGAAGACTCAGGTCTCCGTCGTGGTGCCATAATTTGCCAAACATGCAATAATGTCCTATCACTAACAGAATTGCAATTTCTAATAGGAAAGAAATTACCGACAGGGTTTGGGCCTGACGCCCTACTGGAGAGTCTTCACATTCTGTACACTTTTGGGATTGACCCCACTCTGATACCAAGCTATAACACCCCGATCTTGCGGGTACGTAAGCTGGAGAAACCAAGCAAAAGTTGCAATCAAAGACATCCACGACGACCGAGGGAGTTACAATGAAAGAAAGTAAAACAATACAAGAGTCATGCGATAAAACATACATAGATATGTGAAATAAAGACATGAAACCAAGCGGACATATCCATATAAGAAAATAATATCAAAAGTTATACATCGAGTTCAAAAAGGAAATACATCATATAATAAGCGGACGCAAAGATAACTTAGGAAGACGGTCAACGAATCCCGCGTGTATGACGAATCCCCGGGTCCAAAAACAGGATAGAAGCTATGCGTGAACCTACCTACCATAAATGCAAGGCAAAATGGCAACAACTCTACATAGCTGTGTCGCTCAGGTTCCACCCGAAGTGGTTCCTTTACAAAGGAAACCCACCACCAGCCATGCTGGTCTAATCGACAAGTGGATCACCCGAAAATGTGACCCACCGCTCGGCACACTGCGGTCTTCTGGATTGACAACCCAACTCGCATCAATGACCTACATGATTCCATCACGGAGATGGGAATGCCCATCCTCTAATAAATGCAACCTATCTATAGGACTACATCCAATTTATAGCTAGAATCTAGTCTCCTGCCCAATGCAATGAGCAAACGAACCTCTAAAGGCTTTTAAACGTAAAAGGTTTAGAAGTTAACACATGTGTAAAAAGCTAATGAGCAGCAAAGACACAACCTAGCGACTATATCAAGATCAATACAATTAAGCATAACATAAAGTCTTGCTATCCACGGGTCATGAAATAATAGTCATAAGGTCGGAGCCTCCCCCTACGTATATGCATTGTTTGTTCGTTTTTAATTTAGACCGCAAGTGCACAGTCGTCGGTGAAGACGGGGCAAGTACGGGTCTTCCGCAGGGAGGTAAGCGGTTGGGGCTGAAAATGGGTCGGATATTACCCGCCAACCCGACCCGACCTGTTTAGTTAGGGTAGCGGATGAATTTTTCCACCCGATTATCCGTCCACCCGATTAGCCGCCTACCCAACTATTTAACGGGGCGGGTAGCAGTTATAGTTCCTACCTGCCCCATTTATCCATTTACCCGTATATTAATAAATTAAATTATTAATAATTTAATATATTAAATATATATACCTAATTCCTAACCCAAAACCTTAAATTCCTAAAATCCTAATCCCTAAATCCCCAATCCCTCTCCGAACTCCCTCTCCCGACTCCCTCCCGGTCTCCCCTCCGCTGCACGCCTACGGTCGTTCGCCCGCTCCGTCAGTCCCTCCGCTCCGACGCTCCGTCAGACCCTTTTTGTTGCACGGTCGTAGCTTCCCTCCCCACACCTCCCAATGGCCTTCCCTTTCGGCCGCACCTTTTCTTCATCGGGTTTTTAATGGTTTTGGAGTCTTGTGTTTCGATTTGACGGTATGGATCCAGAAAGATCCGATGTTGAGCTGTTAGATCTATGTTTTTGTGGTTTTTTCTTGATTTTTTATTTATTTTAGGGAAGCATTCTTGATGGTTTTCTGTTTCTTAGTTGTAGGAAGTGATCTTTTTTGAATGGTTTGTGGAGGTGTTAACTGTAATCATGATGTTAGGTTTTTTGTGTGCTAATTACCAAAAATATGTATAGCGTTTGGTCGAGAATCGAGAGTTAGATCGGAGGGAGACCGGAGAATTTTTAGGTTGATGTGAATTTTTGGACACAGATTTATCCACCCCGACCCGCCCCGAATATCCGTTTATCCGACCTTAAATGGATCGGGTAGCGGATGATTTTTTTTAACTCGCTCCGCCCCGACCTGATTATCCATTGATATTAGTTGGGTCAGGTAGCGGTTGGGCAAAAACCTAACCCGTTTACAAGCCTATGAGTGGCCTCTGGTATGACTGAAATCAGATGGAGAATAAAGGGAGAAAAAATGTGCTTACGCTAAAACTAAACTACACTAAACTAATAAGTACGAAATGCGAAAGAAGGCACGAAAGATTGGAAATCAGAAAGCGAAACCCCTAATGGGTGGATTGTGTGCACATATGAAGTGAAATAAGTGATGAAAGATGCATGTAAGCATGTATGTGTGTATGTTGTGTGTGTGTCTTCATGCATCGGAAGTGTCTAAAGATGTGGCAAAACCTATCAATCCATTCACACAACGTATCGGAAATTACTACTTGATTATCATAAGATTAGGCTCAGCATGAGAAGTGTTAAAGATATGACAAGACTCATCAAAAACCATAAACTCATGTGAAGAACAAAGGTAAGCATGGGAGGTGTATAAATGTTATGGCAAAACACATCAAAACATAGTTTCTTCAATCAATCAAGCCATCAAACACAAATACAAACACATAACTAACATGTAGCATATTCAACAGGAAATTTCAGTCAATAAACATGAGAAAACTATGCATGGGAAGTGTCTAAATCTTATGGCAAAACCTATCAAAATCCCCAACATGTAGATGATTAAAATACCCCCAATGAACATACAAAACATGCAAGTCTACTACACAATCAAAAGTTCATCAAACATCCAAACTTCACAATATATATGAACATCATCTCCACCACCCCAAAGGGGATGCATCTACTCACTACACATTATTCTAGCAATTAAACTAAATTAGAAAGGAGACATTCTAACTAATTTAGCCTAAGTTCAAAGAAATAAGACTAAGATAAGCATGCATAAAAAAGAGACAACATGAGAACAAAATAATGAAAAATTATTTTATTAAATGACTCACATTACTAGTAGCATTCTTCTCCACCTTGAGTTTTTGCTCTAAGGCTTATTGCAAGTAGAGAGAATGCCACCAAGCAATGAGTGATTACAATGGAAGGTGAAGAGTTTTATTTATACTCATAGAAAAAGGTAATCAGGGACAATCCCCCTACGTGGGACTAATACAACACCAAAAATAGACATAAACACCCATAATACATGATCTGCCCGAAGCGTGACGGATCCAGAACCCGACCCGACCACCAATCAGCGGTCCCAGACCGCCAATCGGCGGTCTATATAGTCTGGATCCGCTCTGGATTTTTGTTGGGCTTTTCTGTGTTGTTGTCTTCATGTTTGATGCATCCCAGTCAGTTGTTGGAGTTTAGGCCCTACCCGAATTGCCAAAATACTCCTCATGATGATATCGAGTTTCTTCATTTGCTCATTGGTCCTTTGGGTTTTCATTCAGGTCCTTCTCTCTTGCATCTTAGTCCTCAAGTCTCACAACTCAGTCTTTTTTCTTGCTTTTAGATCCTTTTATGCCTCTTCTTTTCAATCTTATTTATTTCTGAAACATAAATATAAAACTCGTTACGTAGAATTGCATAGGCGAAAAATAAGGGATATAAGACACAAATATATGCATGATATGATGTCAATCATGCATCCACAACAACACTCTCATAACAACAATACTTAACGGGCATACAATCATAACAAGCTCATGCAATATCAATTTATTCAACATAAAACTTAGACATGCGACATGGAGCAATGGATCATGCAAAAATAATTGGTCATACATTACACATCATGAATCATTAGCTTCCAGGAATAAAAGTCAATTTCAGAATAGTATACATCCCTTCTATGGGTACGTATAAGTATCAATATATCTCTACTGACATGCAATCAGAATAAACCACGCATTCACCAAGCAATATGCAAGAGAATCGAGCAACATCAATAATATTCATAATATGCACTAGATGACATGCATACCATGGTGAAGACTACTTGAATAATGTTGGATTCCATGGTATAACTAAAATACTACAAAGGATAGACGTGTATGTATGAGTAGATTGCAAAATAATTATGGTTTCAATATTTCAGAAGCATAGCATCATGCACATAACTTAGATAGAACTATTTGGCTAGCCTACTTCATGAGATGTAAATTCGTGTTTCCAGCAAATATCTCATGTGTGTTACTATAAATTCGTGACAGTAATGAATCATGAAAAACCATGTATATCCAGCATGAGAGGCACATCCACAACATCCAAGCAACTACGAATTCAAACAACAACCAAAGTGCAACACACAACACCAAAAATCATGCATGCAATGCACCCGACGTCCTTCCCCACGACCCAACCACAACCTCCCAGATTTCTCTCCTTGAGCCACTGGAAAGTGTGTGCGTAAGAGTGTGATGAAGGGAAGATGTCCCAGACAGACACAACAACCCAGGGCTCACTCACTCTACACCAACCCGACAAGCTGAGATTGCCACATACGTGTGTGCCCTAGATGCATGACCGGACAACTCCTTTGGTGCTGGATGAAACTCCATCCAACACCCCCACTTGTTATCCTCCTTTTGGGCCAGAAGCATACCTGAGGATGGGAGAAAAATGCGTTGGGGAGTTTGCTGGAAACACTGCTTGTTGCCTCCTTGTACGCCTCTCCTACAAAGCATACTTGTCTCCTTGATAATCCATCGGAGAATTGGTCTTAGATCTGCTGGTTGCCGGAGGTGAGAGGGGGAAAAGTTGGTGTTTGGCGTGAGGGAGAGGGAAAGAGCAAAGCCAAACAACGGCTAGGGTTTATCGGTGCCCTAAATATGCACGCATAAAACTTCGCAAAACCTCACACTCAAATTGCACGCGATTGGAACAAAATCTCCCATGATCGCCTCTTGCCAAATCCATGCAAATTCAAATATTTGCACATGATGACCAGGTGCCACCTCACCAAAGCTAACCCCGCTCAGCCTCCTACGCATAAGTCCAAGTGTCTAAGAGAGATTAACTCCAATGCCACATGCACCTAAGGCCAAATTGATCAAGTCTAATGCACACCCACCCGGCGAGTCACACCACTTGACCAAAAAGGAAACTTTTGCGAAAAAGGAAACTTCCACAAAACTAAATAAAAACATGCAACACTACAAGCGTACAATAAACATAAAAACACACAAACATGAATATGAGGATGTACTTTATTATAAAATTCGGAGAGCGGGTCTTACAAACGAACACACAAACAAACAAACAAACCATGAGACACAAGATTTACGTGGAAAACCCAATCCTGATGTAGAAAAGGGAAAACTCACGGGACATGCCGACAAACTATCCACTAAACAAATCAACTGGATACACTAGTTTCACTTTGATTATGCCCAAAATCCAACGTATTACAATCTCTACTAGATGCAAAGAAGATGACATAGAAATTACCTCTAGGGTAAACAAACCCTACTCGTTCACCCCCAAATAATCACCACCATCTACGTAGATAAACAATCCAAACAGAGAATGGGAGCGTTGAGATGAGCAACACCTGGAAACAAACTCGAACGGGTCAGCAACCACTTCTCTTCTTCCTCTCTCTCCATGCCCGCACACCTCACGAAACAAGCTGTTACTATTCGTGATCCGAAAAACACAATGCACACAAGTGCTTTGATTTGTCTTGGGCATTTTGCAAACTTTTCTCAAAACTTGTTGATTCCTCAACCAAGACCACAATTGGGCTTGCTTTAATCCCAACATTCTCCCCCTCAAACCCAACGAGGGAGATGGCGATGACAACTTGTCAGAAAATATCCATACCGGCTAGCTTCCTGCAAATCCCATGTCTCTCCTTAGGTACGGGCTTAGTCAACATATTTGCTCCATTATCATTTGTGTGCACTTTCTGAAGTTCAAGCAACTTCTCTTCCAACACATCTCTGACCCAGTGGTATGTCACACCTATTGTTGAAACAAACCAAAAGAAGCAAGATATGGACGTTGAAGAAACATACCTTATTTGAGATCCAATCAAGGAAATCATGCGTATCCGATCCAACACATATGGAATGTATTCTAACGGCTCCATAAGTAGTATGGAATGTATTCTACTATATAACACTCATGTAAAACCCTAAAATAAAATAATAACAAATTCTTTCTCTACTGTTCAAATTAACATGGTACCAGAGTGTGCGTTCTGAGAAGAAGAAAAAAATACACACACCCAAACCCACCCAAAACCCTACACCTAAACCCGGCCTCAGAGGCTTCCCTGAGCTCATCACCGGCCGGCAAGCTAGGCGGTTGCGACCGCTGTCGCCCTCCACTCCTAGCTATGACAGACAACAGTGGTGAATTGCAACGTCTCACCACACAACCCCTCAATGGGACAAACTTCCTCACATGGGCACGCGCCGTCTACTTATCCCTATCGAGCACTACTTGTCCTACTCTCAAATAAAACCTACCTACTATGTTTTCTTAAGTCAAATAGACAAAATTAATGAACCCACCAATTTTCATGAAGCTAGTCAACACCCCAAGTGGACTAAGGCTATGAAAGATGAATTAAAAGCTCTAGAAACCAACAAAACATGGAGTCTTGTTATTCCCCCAAAGGGAATAAAATCAGTAGACTGTAAATGGGTTTATAAAATAAAATACAACAGTGATGGCAGTATAGAATGATTTAAAGCCCGTTTAGTTGCAAAAGGGTACACTCAAACTTATGGGTTAGATTACCAAGAAACGTTTGCTCCAGTTGCAAAGATGAACATTGTTCGTGTTCTCATCTCTGTAGTTGTTAATTCTGGATGGAACCTCTTCCGAATAGATGTTAGAAATACTTTTTGCAGGGCAGCTTAGAAGAAGAAGTCTATATGACTCTTCCCCCAGGTTACAAATCCGATCCAGACAAGGTATGCAAACTCCATAAGTCCATATACGGACTTAAACAATCTCCACGCGCATGGTATGCTAAACTCAGTCACTCTCTTCTACTCTATGGGTTCTCTAAAAGTTCTGCTGATGCCTCCATGTTCACTAAACACAATCATAAAACCACTATAATTCTCTTAGTATATGTGGATGATATTATAATAACCGGAAACAATGATGAAGAAATTTCCTTAGTGAAACATTACCTAAAATCTAAATTTGATATTAAAGATCTCGGCATCATGGAATATTTTCTTGGAATTGAAATTGCGCACTCAAAAAAGGGACTATTTTTATCCCAAAGAAAATACATTCTAGATCTGGTACATGAAACTGGGAAAATAGGGTCTAAACCAGTCAACACCCCGATCGAGACAAATCAGAAAGTTAGTCTGATTGACGATGAACAAGTTCAAAACATAGGTCAATTCCAGAGATTGGTTGGCAAACTCATCTACCTCACAGTCACTAGACCTGACATCACTTATGCCGTTAGCGTAGTAAGCCAATTTATGCATACACCTCACAAAGGTCATCTAGAGATCGTTGACCGGATCCTACACTATCTTAAAAAAACTCCGGGTCAAGGTCTTTGGATGAAAAGAAACAACTCTAATACAATTGTTGGTTACTCTGATGCAGATTGGGCAGAAAGTCACGATCGAAAATCCACCATTGGATTTTGTACATTCGTTGGGGGAAACATGGTCACATGGAGAAGTAAAAAACAAAATGTAGTTGCTTTAGATCAAGTGATGAATCAGAGTACCGTGCAATGGCCTCCACAACAAGTGAGCTAATTTGGCTCAAACAACTCCTCAAAGATATGAACATAAGTAACCAAAATCCCATACAAATGTTTTGTGACAATAATGCCGCAAGACACATCGCCTCCAATCCTGTTTTCCATGAACGAACAAAGCACATTGAAGTAGATTGTCACTTCATCCGTGAGAATATCCAAGCAAAAGAAATCGAAGTTCCCTACGTCCAAAGCAAAGATCAATTAGCAGACATCTTCACCAAAACACTCGACCAACGACACTTCCAAAACATTCTTGGCAATTTGGGCTCCTTCAACATCTTCCGGAGTCAACTTGAGGGGGAATGTTGAAACAAACCAAAAGAAGCAAGATATGGATGTTGAAGAAACATACCTTATATGAGATCCAATCAAGCAAATCATGCGTATCCGATCCAGCACATATGGAATGTATTCTAACGGCTCCATAAGTAGTATGAAATGTATTCTAGTATATAACACTCATGTAAAACCCTAAAATAAAATAATAACAAATTCTTTCTCTACTGTTCAAATTAACACTTATATGCTTCGATTAGGCACACAAAGTCGTATTTGTTCTCAAGTGTCTCTCTGAGTGTCACAAAAAATTACATAATCTTCTTGTTTTTCAGTCCCAACTCCATCCTCAACAAATCTCTTCGACCACAAATTTCTTTGCAAGCTTCTGTAGTATCAAGATACTTAGCCTCTGTAGTCGAATTAGAGGCACACTTTTGCAACCTGGATTGCCACGATATGCTTCCCCAGAAAATAGTCAACAAAAAACCTGAATTAGACTACCTCGTATCAATATATCTAGCCATATATGAATATGTGTACCCAGTCAATACTATTGGACTCCCAGTAAAGCTTAAACAAACTTTGGAAGTAGCTCTTAGATATCAAAAAAATTCACTCACAACTTCCCAATGTTCTCTTCCTGGATTTGCAAGAAATATGCTAGCAACACCAATTGCATATGTATCGTAATTGCAGAGTCGCCCAGCCAATCCAGATGTTGCCACCTCCTCCAACCCCGCTTCGTGTTCCTCCGAAGCAGTTGTCCCAGACCTTGAAGACCGTAAAGATTTTATTGTTATTAAACCAAGCATCCCACTAGAAGAACTTGTTGTTGCCGCATTTAACTTACACGTCACTAAACTTACACAAAAAGAGAATCCACTACACAAGTTGCTTGAGGAATGGAAAAAAGTTTGTTTACTGGAACGTTAGAAATGGCCAATTCTCCAAAGTGACTTGTGTATTTCCTTTTAAAAATGTTTGTGCAGAAGTTGTTTTTGCCTGACATAATTTCCCACATTTTCTAAGCTCTACGACATAGGACATGGATCTGGAGGTTTAAGATTCAAAGTCCACCTGGATTTTCTGGCCTGCAAGTTTGTTTCCAATTTACCAAGATTTTAGTTTTCGCATTTTTGTGTAATTGTTCCACAGGAATTTTTTGTAGTTTGTTGATTTATTTTCCTGCCCCGACTGGTAAGTGTTTGAAGGACATCATGTAACGTACCCGAAAACAGCGGAAAATTTAAACAATAATAAAGACCGTCAACGGTCAACACAGGGCACGTCACGGGAAAACAAACCAACATATATATAAAATATATAAGATACAGACCCACGTGGAAGTCAAACTATATAAATGAGTCAACTGTGATTACAACAAAAGTGAATATGCATGTAATCACTACCTCAAACAAAAGAAGATATAAAAGAGAACAGGATCTGATCCCGGGGGCACTCTCCTCGGTCACCACCTGACTCTAATGCTACTCGCTACCTGAAATGAAAACAAACAAACATGCCTGAGTTCCCTGCAGGAACCCCGTATACCAAGCCTCCTAAAAATATAAAAAGGAATTAAAGACAATGCAATGCTATGCACATGATCATCCACCTCGGGCCCACAATAATACCCTCACCGCCTCCGCGACACTGAACCACTCCTGCCACAAGGGTCAAGTCAGTCCACCGCTGCCTCACAAGGGTCAGTCGACACCACTGCTCCCCAAAAGTGCAGGAAGGAACCCCCGGTACACACCGCCACCCAAGGAGCGAGTCAGCCCGCCGAATACACAACTCGGGTCAGACGACAGCCGCTGCTCCCCCAAGAGCCGCCAAGCGCGCACCCTGCCGGAACATCCTCGGCCTACCGCTAAACCCTCGCAAACTGCCCAAGGTTTACGGTACACATCCCTCACACCCCGCTCGGTAAGAGAGGCAATAGTAGTACAATAATATGCATTCGTCGAAGGTGAAATCCGTAGCTCTCAAAGCCGGTAATCAACCGTCGCCTCGGAGCCGGTAGTCGACCTATACACAACGGATCGCGTGTGGATAAATCCACCAACCTGCGGCAGATCGGTCGACCGCTAAAAGCACACCGGTCGACCGGTCCCCCACACAGTACACGGTACTGTACAAACAAGTCTATCGGTCGAACCACGCCAACCGAATTACCGACGAATCGGTCGAACAAAAGTCATCTAGCGGTCGACCGTTTGGAAGGTCTACGCTATACATTTTATATACATATATATCTTGTCGGTCAAACCAGGGTCCGTTCAACCGATAAGAAAGTCTGCATGAATCCTGCCCACTGGATTCGGTCGACCGAAACTCCTTCGGTCAACCGGATCAACAAGCACTTCACTACAGGAAAACTGCACTCGGTCTGTCGACCGGATCCAGAGCGGTCGACCGTTTAGATGGTCAACGCTCGTAACCGACCTTGCGCAGTTAGGTCGACCGAGACACACACTCGGTCGGCCGAAGGCCTGTCTAACCTATCTACTGGGTTCGGTCGACCGAAACAACACCAGTCGACCGGCTAATGTAACCCTTTATTTCCCGCGAAATTTGGCATAAACGGTCGACCGTCACACAGACATCGTTCGACCGTTTTCGGGCAGTAAGTTAATATTTATAAATATCGGTCGACCGAACCTCACACGGTCGACCGTACAATACATAATCGCTACTGTACAGGCATCATTTAGACGACGTTCGGTCGACCGAGACACACAACGGTCGACCGAACCAGTCGTCTTCAACCTCCGTCCAGTAGGGTTTTCACCGGAGAAACGGTACCAACGCCCCCCTCTATACTCCCACACCTCTTGGGGAGTTAATATGAAGACTTGGCATACCTTTTGATCGAGTGAAGAAGCCTCCCAAGCTTGAGTCACTTCACTCTTCTTCTTCCTTCTTCTCCTTCTTCTTCTCCTCTTCTTCTTCTTCACCTTCTTCTTCTTCTCCGAATTCACCTCCTTCACGCTCTGGTAAACCCAAGAAATGAAGAAAACGCATCAGATATCCCTCACCCTCTTATTTATAGTAAAACCCAATTCTTATCTTCACTTCACCTCCCATTCTTCCAACCAAAACAAGCCACCACATGCTTCACTAATCAAGGCTTAATTAGGTTAATTAGGTTTAGGTTTAGTTAATTAAAGTGTTTTAGATTAGGTTCTTACAATCTACCCTCCTTAAAGGAATTTCGTCTGCGAAATTCGAAACAACAGACTTACCGAAACAACTCTGGATACTGCTTCCTGACATCCTCCTCGATCTCCCAGGTAGCCTCTCTGACAGTGTGATGCTGCCACCTGACCTTCACCATCGGAATCGCTCTCCTCCTGAGCTGATGTACCATCTGATCCACTATCTCAACTGGTCTCTCATCCAATGACAAATCCTGCCGGATCTCTGGTACTGCTATCTCTATCACATGAGCTGAATCGGCCACGTACTTCCTTAGCATAGAAACATGGAAGACGTTGTGAAGTCCTGCGAACTGTGGTGGTAGTGCAATCCTATATGCCACCTCACCGACCCGATCCAATATCTCAAAAGGTCCGACATACCTCGGACTCAGCTTCCCCTTCTTCCCGAATCTCATCACCCCTCTGGAAGGTGAAATCTTCAGGAAGACATGATCTCCTACATCAAAAGTCAACTCACGCCTCCGCGTATCAGCATAACTCTTCTGCCTGCTCTGTGCTGTAGCTAGTCGTCTCCGAATCACGTCGACCTTCTCTGAATACAACTGGATAATGTCAGGTCCAACTAGCTGTCTCTCGCCCACATCACTCCAGCATACCAGCGATCTACACGGTCTCCCGTATAATGCCTCATATGGTGCCATCCCAATACTCGAGTGGTAGCTGTTGTTGTAGGCGAACTCGATCAACGGCAAATGCTCGTCCCAATGCCCGGCCCAGTCAAGTGTACACGCTCTCAGCATGTCCTCCAATGTCTGTATCGTCCGCTCTGACTGGCCATCTGTCTGTGGGTGGAAAGTTGTGCTAAACTTCAGATGTGTCCCCAGTGCTCTATGTAGACTCTCCCAAAATCTCGAAGTGAATTTGGGATCTCTGTCTGAAATGATACTGACTGGTACACCATGAAGTCTGACAATCTCATCAATATATAACTTAGCTAGACCCTCCAGAGCAAGAGTGGTCTTAATAGCTAAGAAATGCGCCGACTTGGTCAGTCGATCGACTATAACCCAAATCGCATCGTGGAATCTCCGTGTCTTCGGTAGCCCCGTAACAAAATCCATCGTTACGTGCTCCCACTTCCACTCGGGCAACTCAATCCTCTGCATCTGCCCTGCTGGTCTCTGGTGCTCGATCTTCACCTGCTGACAGACCAAACACCTCGACACGAAGTCTGCAACGTCCTTCTTCATACCTCGCCACCAGAAGTTCCGCTGCAGATCTTTGTACATCTTGGTGCTCCCTGGATGAATGGAATATCTCGATCTGTGTGCCTCCTCCATGATATCATGTCTCAGGTCCTCTGTCGTCGGCACCCAGATACGGTCTCTGAATCTCAGACCTCCATCCACTCCAACTCTGAAGTCTGACCCATCTCTGGCAGCTAACTGTAACAAACTGCTCAACTCCTCATCTGTAGTCTGAGCATGAATCACTGCTGATACTGTCTGAGGCTCTACTCTCAACCCTGCAATCACTGCACCCTCAGAGCTATCTGCAAATAGTCTCCACTCTGCTAAAGACTCCAGCAGTCGCCACTCCTGAATGCATATGCCTGCTACTGATACCTCCACCTTCCGGCTCAAAGCGTCTGCAACTGTGTTTGCCTTCCCCGGATGGTAAGAGATAGTAAAATCATAGTACTTAATGAACTCAAGCCATCTGCGCTGCCTCATGTTCAGCTCCTTCTGCGAGAACAAGTACTTCAGACTCTGATGATCTGTAAACACCTCAAACTGCTCGCCATAAAGATAGTGTCTCCAGGTCTTCAGTGCGTGAAGCACTGCTACTAACTCCAAATCATGTGTCGGGTAATTCCTCTCATGGACCTTCAGCTGTCTGGATGCGTACGCGATCACCCTCCCGTGCTGCATAAGTACACATCCTAAGCCAACACCTGAAGCGTCACTATAAATCACGAATCCACCCGTGCCACTCGGCAATGACAAAACTGGTGCTATGGTCAACAATCTCTTCAGCTCCTGAAAGTTGTCCTCGCACTTCTGCGACCATACAAAGGTGACTCCCTTCTGCGTCAGAGCTGTCAGTGGTGCTGCCAATCTCGAGAAGTCTTTGATGAAGCGACGGTAATAACCCGCCAGTCCAACAAAGCTCCTAATCTCCGTCACGCTCGTAGGGGTCCTCCACTCTGTCACTGCCTCTACCTTCGCCGGATCCACTGATATCCCCTCTGCCGATACAATGTGTCCGAGAAATGCCACTCTGTCCAACCAAAACTCGCACTTTGAGAACTTAGCATATAACTGCTGAGCTCTCAAGATGCTGAGTACAATCCTCAGATGCTCTCTGTGCTGCTCCACATCTGGTGAATAGATCAAAATGTCATCCACGAAGACAATCACAAATATATCAATCTACTGCCTGAATGTCCGGTGCATCAAATCCATGAACGCTGCCGGAGCATTCGTCAATCCAAATGGCATCACCAAGAACTCATAGTGTCCATATCTCGTCCTGAAGGCTGTCTTCTGGATGTCCTCATTTCGGATCCTCAACTGGTGATATCCTGAACGCAGGTCAATCTTCGAGAAAACCTTCGCTGACTGCAGCTGGTCAAAGAGGTCCTCGATCCTAGGTAAGGGATACCTATTCTTCACCGTCACCTGGTTCAGCATCCTGTAGTCTATGCACATCCTCAAGGATCCGTCCTTCTTCTTCGCAAACAAAACTGGTGCACCCCAAGGCGAGACACTCGGCCTGATAAATCCAGAGTCCATCAACTCCTGCAACTGCTTCTTCAACTCTGTCAACTCAGCAGGTGCCATCCGGTATGGAG
The DNA here is from genome assembly GCA_963682175.1 of Triglochin maritima. Lineage (NCBI taxonomy): Eukaryota > Viridiplantae > Streptophyta > Magnoliopsida > Alismatales > Juncaginaceae > Triglochin > Triglochin maritima. The sequence goes on from OY821775.1 coordinate 16,777,611, forward strand.
CCTTCGACTGTGGTGTAATGCCAGCTACCAACTCAATGCCGAACTCCAACTCCCGGTGTGGTGGTAAACCTGGAATCTCCGCTGGAAAAACATCAGCGAACTCCTGCACCACCTCAATGTCCTCTAGCCTCTGAGACTCTGCCTCCGCAACTACAAGTGTCGCCAGAAATGCTGCACATCCCTGCTGTAACAGTCTCTGAGCTCTCACAGCAAATACAATAATGCGACCCCCTCTGCTTCTGATCCCTCTAATCAGAATATCAGGCAAACCCTTCCTCGGGATCAAAATCTTCTTCTCACGGCACAAGACTCGAACATCATATTGAGACAACCAATCCATCCCAAGTATGACATCAAAATCCTCCATCGGTAGCAAGACTAGGTCTGCCGGAAACTCCTGATCTCCCGAAACAACCGTGATTCCGGGGACAAATCTCCCCACAGTGCCCACCAGACCCAGGGGTGTGCTGACCTCCAAAGTGGCAGTCAACATCGCAAGGGTACAACCCAACACTCCCGCAAATCGCTCTGAGATGAATGACTGTGTCGCGCCACAATCAAAGAGCACCCTAGCTACTGAACCAGCGACAAGAAGTGTACCTTCCACAACAGCGCCTCCATCACGAGCCTCCTCTGCCTGGATGGTGAAAACTCTGCCGGTGCGCTGTCCCTGCTGTGGTCTAAAAGGTGGTCTACCTCCGCCTCCACCTCTGCCGGGTGCTGGTAACCCCGGTGGTCTGCTCGGTCCAGCTCCTCGGCTCGGACAGCTCCTAATAAAGTGGCCCAGCTGGCCACACCCATGACATGCTCCGGGGGTGAAGCACGGCCCAGAGTGAAACCTCCCACAACTACCACAAGGCTCAGGTCATGGTACTGCAACTCCTGCTCCCTCGAACCGGGGCCTCTTGCCCGGATTCCCTCCAGTCTGACCTCCCGGCCGCCCAGAGAACCTACCCGATGGCCTCCTCTCATCCTAGTAGTTCTCTCTGTAGTCACGATCGAGAACAGTAGCACTCTTCACTGCATCGGCTAACGTGCTTGGCATATGTGTCAGCACCTTCGTCCTCAACTGCTTCCGGAGCCCTCGGACGAACTTCCCCGCTTTCTGCTCCTGTGTGATATACATCTCGGGACAGTAACGCTCTAGGGCGTTGAACTTCCCGATGTAGCCTGCCAAAGTCATGTCTCCCTGCTGAAGACTCAGAAACTCCTCCCTCTGCGCATCCTGGACATGCTGCGGAAAATACTGCTCGTTGAACTCGCCAACGAACAACTCCCAGGCTATATCGTCTCTGTCCGCAAACACTACTGCAGATGTGGACCTCCACCAGTTGGACGCAGCACCGCCCAAAACATAAGTAGCCAGGCCCACTCTCGCCTCTGGAGGACAACCAATAGCACTGAAGATCTTCTGCATCGTGAAGATCCACTCCTCCGCAGCCTCTGCGTCATACTGCCCCAGAAAGGTAGGCGGATGCTGGCGCATAAACCGATCATGCATAGCGCCAGTCCCCGTCTTCCCAGTCTGTGTTGTCTGCTGCTGTAGCATCTCTGTCAGACGTCCGACCGTATCGAACAACGTCCGACGCTCATCCTCCCAAGCCTCATCCCTCGCAGTCTCACTCTCACCACGAGTATGGGCAACGACCTTCCCCCGTCTAGGAGGCATCTGCCAAGGAAACAAGACGATCATCAATATAAAATATGCATGCATGATCCTCTAGACCTAAATCCTAACTCAAAGGTGGTTTCTTTGGACAAGTACGCCGAGATCAACGCTCTGATACCAAATTGTAACGTACCCGAAAACAGCGGAAAATTTAAACAATAATAAAGACCGTCAACGGTCAACACAGGGCACGTCACGGGAAAACAAACCAACATATATATAAAATATATAAGATACAGACCTACGTGGAAGTCAAACTATATAAATGAGTCAACTGTGATTACAACAAAAGTGAATATGCATGTAATCACTACCTCAAACAAAAGAAGATATAAAAGAGAACAGGATCTGATCCCGGGGGCACTCTGCTTGGTCACCACCTGACTCTAATGCAACTCGCTACCTGAAATGAAAACAAACAAACATGCCTGAGTTCCCTGCAGGAACCCCGTATACCAAGCCTCCTAAAAATATAAAAAGGAATTAAAGACAATGCAATGCTATGCACATGATCATCCACCTCGGGCCCACAATAATGCCCTCACCGCCTCCGCGGCACTGAACCACTCCTGCCACAAGTGTCAAGTCAGTCCACCGCTGCCTCACAAGGGTCAGTCGACACCACTGCTCCCCAAAAGTGCAGGAAGGAACCCCCGGTACACACCGCCACCCAAGGAGCGAGTCAGCCCGCCGAATACACAACTCGGGTCAGACGACAGCCGCTGCTCCCCCAAGAGCCGCCAAGCGCGCACCCTGCCGGAACATCCTCGGCCTACCGCTAAACCCTCGCAAACTGCCCAAGGTTTACGGTACACATCCCTAACACCCCGCTCGGTAAGAGAGGCAACAGTAGTACAATAATACGCCTTCGTCGAAGGTGAAATCCGTAGCTCTCAAAGCCGGTAATCAACCGTCGCCTCGGAGCCGGTAGTCGACCTATACTCAACGGATCGCGTGTGGATAAATCCACCAACCTGCGGCAGATCGGTCGACCGCTAAAAGCACACCGGTCGACCGGTCCCCCACACAGTACACGGTACTGTACAAACAAGTCTATCGGTCGAACCACACCAACCGAATTACCGACGAATCGGTCGAACAAAAGTCATCTAGCGGTCGACCGTTTGGAAGGTCTACGCTATACATTTTATTTACATATATATCTTGTCGGTCAAACCAGGGTCCGTTCAACCGATAAGAAAGTCTGCATGAATCCTGCCCACTGGATTCGGTCGACCAAAACTCCTTCGGTCAACCGGATCAACAAGCACTTCACTACAGGAAAACTGCACTTGGTCTGTCGACCGGATCCAGAGCGGTCGACCGTTTAGATGGTCAACGCTCGTAACCGACCTTGCGCAGTTCGGTCGACCGAGACACACACTCGGTCGGCCGAAGGCCTGTCTAACCTATCTACTGGGTTCAGTCGACCGAAACAACACCGGTCGACCGGCTAATGTAACCCTTTATTTCCCGCGAAATTTGGCATAAACGGTCGACCGTCACACAGACATCGTTCGACCGTTTTCGGGCAGTAAGTTAATATTTATAAATATCGGTCGACCGAACCTCACACGGTCGACCGTACAATACATAATCGCTACTGTACAGGCATCATTTAGACGACGTTCGGTCGACCGAGACACACAACGGTCCACCGAACCAGTCGTCTTCAACCTCCGTCCAGTAGGGTTTTCACCGGAGAAACGGCACGAACACCCTCCTCTACACTCCCACACCTCTTGGGGAGTTAATATGAAGACTTGGCATACCTTTTGATCGAGTGAAGAAGCCTCCCAAGCTTGAGTCACTTCACTCCTCTTCTTCTTCCTTCTTCTCCTTCTTCTCCTCTTCTCTTCTTCACCTTCTTCTTCTTCTCCGAATTCACCTCCTTCACGCTCTGGTAAACCCAAGAAATGAAGAAAACGCATCAGATAACCCTCACCCTCTTATTTATAGTAAAACCCAATTCCTATCTTCACTTCACCTCCCATTCTTCCAACCAAAACAAGCCACCACATGCTTCACTAATCAAGGCTTAATTAGGTTAATTAGGTTTAGGTTTAGTTAATTAAAGTGTTTTAGATTAGGTTCTTACACATCAAGTAGGAGGTAGGTGGTGTTAATACCGCATTAATCATAGTAAATCTCCCACCGCAAGTGTTTGAAGATAGGTTTTTATTTTTCCATCTCCCAATTTTGAGTTTCATTCTTTCTGGTATTGGTTGCCATGAATTTTTCTTTCCTTGTGTGTGTCAGAGGAATGCCTAAATAATTGAATTGTAAGGTCTGGAGGTTGCAACCTAGGATGTTCTTCAAATGTTCCAAGTCTTCAGTTGTAGTGCTTATCCATGACAAGCAAAAACTGTTGTAATTTATGTTCAAACATGGAGGAGTTTCGAAGATAGCCAGAATTTATTTGATGTTAACAACATTGGCCGTTTTAGGCTCGATTAATGGAGTGTGTCGGATCTCCCAAAGATTCCCACTGGGATCTTGAAAATGAGGTCATTCAGTGAGGCAAGGCCTAGCATATGACTAAGGAAGTTTCTCACCACCAGAAAGAGGAGGTAAAAGTGGATCCCCTTATCTTAAACCGTTATTAGGTGATTTAAGGAAACCCTGAGGTGATCCGTTAATGAGGACTGAATGCGTAGAAGTGGAGATACACAATTCGATAAAGTCACACGAAGTTCTTGGAGATCCAAGTGCTTGTAAGTTAGCCAACTAGAAAACCCAGTCGATTTTGTCAAATGCTCTTTCAAATTCTAGTTTGAGAATGACACTTATTCCTGTTTAGTCTATGATGCACAATGTGTGCCTAGATAATTGTGCCATTACATGTCTTCCTGTGAAGATGGCATTCTAGGTATTTGAAATTGTGTTTTGAAACGCAAAAGCCAGTCGAGAGGAAATATTACAGCAATATAGGGTTTCATCGATGGTACTTATCCGGCAGTGCATGTCCCCTTCTGTCGGTGTATATTAACACCGATGGATACTACGCCATCGGTGTTAGATGAGTTGGTGTATCTCTACTCTGACGGATGTTCTGACGGATCGAACCTATTGGTGTTACTTTTGGCATGAAAGTTTCTGTCACAATTTTGCCCCTACTTTCGTCGTAACACCGATGGTATATCCGTCAGTGCTCATCAATGGAGAAGTCTGTTGGTGTATGTTACACTGTCTAATACGTACTTCGACGGTTGTACACCTACACTGACAGATACGTGTCGCCAGAGATATATATAGGTACGTTACTGATTGACATCTTATCATGCATACATTTGTGTCTTATATCTGTTATCTTTCACCTAAACAATGCTACGTAACGAGTTTAATGTTTAAGTTTCAGGAATAAGCAGGTTTGAGGAGAAGAGACACAAAAAGGACTCAAAATCAAGGAAAAAGACTATGTTGCAAGACTTCTGGACCGAGATGAAAGAGAGAAGGACCCAGATGTAAACCAAAAGGACCAACGAGCAAATAAAGAAACTCCACACCATCATGAGGAGTATTTTGGAAATTGGATTCGGGTCGCAACCTACACAACCGATTAGGGTGCATCAGACATGAAGAAATCAAGCCAGACAACCACACTCCAAAACTTGACCGGAACCAGACCATATAGAACGCCCATTGGCGGTCCAAGACCGCTGATTGGCGATCTGTTTTGCTCTAGATCCAATAAGGTTTAGGCGGGTTATGTATTAGAGTGTTTTATGTCTATTTTTAGTAGTGCATTAGTCCCATACCGGGGGATTGTCCCCGGTTACCTTTTTCATGCCTATAAATAGAACTTTTCCTCCTCATTTGTAATCACCTATTGCTTAGTGACATTCTCTCTACTTAGAGTAAGCCTTGGAGCAAAACTCAAGGTGGAGAAGAATGTCACTTGTAATGTGAGTCATGTAAATAAAAAAAATTCTTCATAGTTTGTTTTAATGTTGTCTTTGTTTTAATCTTGCTTGTTTAACTTGTTTGTTTGTCTTAATCTTAGTAGAAGTAATTAGCATGTCTCCCTTTCCTATCTTAATTACCTTAATTTCGTTTCGTCTTCTTTTAATGAGTAGTGAGTAGTTCCATCCCCCTTTGTGGGTGGAGTTGATGTTTATACATGTCATGTAGTATGGAATGAATGTTATATGTTGTTGTATGTGAGAAATGTAAGTATGCCTGTTTGAATTAAAGAGAATACTTAACTTGATAGCTTCTGCCATAATCTTTGGGTACATTCCATGCTTGTTTAGATTCTTAGTAACAAACTTGTCATGCTCATATTAATCACCTAGGTTTGTGATTTGGATGATAGGTATTGTCATGGGGTACTTTTTATGCATAACAAACACTTCCTACACTTGAGCTTAATGAATGCATTCATCACCACTTATTTCATGTGTACACACACTCCACCCCTTAGGGGTCTTCCATTCCTGATTTCTAGCTTCTTCTATTAGTCACTTAGTTTCATTTCTTCTCTCACTTTTGTCTTGTTTGTTGCTTACTCGTGTAGTGTAGTTTAGTCTTGTTTAGTGAAATTACTTTTTCTCCAATCTTGTTTTCCACTCACCTTCAAAATAACCAAAGACGACACACCTTCCTGTGGACCGACCCGTATTTGTCACCGCTTCAACGCGGTCGTGCACTTGCGGTTATTATAACTTAATCAATCAGTTACATTGACGGAAATGTTCTGTTTATGTACATCTACTAACAAACGTCAGATCTTTGTCTGATGGATACATGTTGTCGGTGTATGCCTATCAGTCTGACCTACACCGACGGATCCCTATTTGCTGGTGTAAGCCGTGTCTAGAACCCAAAAGAGCGTATTTGCTCTTCCGAGTTCCAATTTTCCCTATTCATTCATTAAACATTCAAATGCATCAAATTCATTCATCATTCAACAAACATTCATACACATCTCAAAAATGTAAACATAAAAAGTCATATATATTGATTCATCTCAAAGCAATTTAAACAAAGAAGTTGTAATTTTATTAAAACATTTCAAACATTTGAATTCACTAAGCACTAAAACAAAGTTTAACAATAACAACAGATATAAAAATAAACTCTAAGTTGCGAAACCTCCCATGTCGGCTCCGCCCTATGGATCGTCATCATTATCTTGACTTGGTGGCAGTGGTGGCGTGTTAAAACCCTACATAATTAAAACATTATACATTAAGTAACTTAAATCATCATAATGTATATAAACTAAGACAGTAAGTGTAATACAACTTATTAAATTACAAATACGGGATTAAAACCCCTTTCTCCACACAAAAACTCGACCATCGACTGCATGCTTCTGAGCTTGTTTTTGGTCTCTGCTAGCTTGGTTCTCATCATTGTAAGGAGGTGGTGGTGGAGGTTGCGGTGGGCTAGGGGCGGTGTTCGTTGTCGTGGTTGTTTAGTGGTGGAGGTCGGAGGGGGCGGTCGGGGTGAGGAGGAGGCGAGCCAGGGAGGAGGCGATCAGACTGGAGAGGGGGCTAGTCGGGGTCAATTTCTTTTTTGTTATCGAATTGTTATATAATTTCACAAAGAGTGAGATAAGTTCTCTTTAGGTAAGGCCAAAGCTTTTGAAAGAATTTAATCTTAAAGTGGTATGGGCCCGAGGTTAATTTTCCCGGTAAAGCAAAGAGTTTTGTGAGTAGCTCTTGAAATTTATTACTTATAATTGTGTTCCAATCAATATTGATTTTGAAGCTTTTATTGGAGTTAAAGAAACGATTTTATTTTGCCTTCTTCTAGCACGGACAACCTTGTGGAAGAATTTCGTATTTTGGTTATAGTCAATCACAAATGAGAGCAAGCAAGAACATTGAAAATTATTTTTGCGCAATTTACGGTAAACGTTACACTTTGCTATCAAACTAGACATGCTAATTTTTTGTTCTGATGAAATGAGCATATGAACACAAGTGTAGAAAGAACATATCAAATGCCTATTTCAGTGGCCAAAGGTGTTGTTTTTACAAATATTGCAATGTGCATAAGAGTTGGTAGTGATCACACTGAATTTTGTCAATCTTTTCAACCTTTTTTATATTTTTTATGAAAGCAGCGAAGGTGATTATGAAAATTCCCACACCAATCCAGATTCAACTTAAGGAAGTACCAAACACAGAAATATTAACTCCATAGGAACATATTAAACCCATCAATATAAATACCTATATTGGGGGATTTTTTGGAAGGTAATATGCCACATTTGTATTCCGTCTTCTTCACAAGAAAAATACCAATACGCTTCTTGTTAAATGTTGAAGAATATTGACATACCACAACTAAATACACTCTTTGTAGATAAACAAAGGTTTATACCGACCATAGGAAACGTTACCAGAGGTGATGAGGCAGGGCTGAAGAGGGTGGGTGGTTGAGATGACTGGAGAGAAGGCATCGCCAGATGGGATGAGGCAGGGCTGGAGAGGGTCGAACATGGAGCTTAACATGACCACACATTGGTGGTCGAAAGCTTGATTTAATGAAAATCAAGAAAACCCCAGACTAGTGAAAACAACGACGGTGTTTTCATGACGACCAACTCACCTGCTTTCTACCGCTGCTACTCGGGACTTCCATGTTTTGGACTTCCATGTTAGTTGCCATAATTTATTGGTTTTTTAAAATAAATAAAAGACAGCTCTTTGAAAGGTTGCAATTTAGCATGGTTTTGTTGTTAATGGAAAGAATCATTCCCACCACTTTATTGGGAAAACACAATAATTTCCCGTTCTATCATAATTCAGAGTACAAATTTTGAATTGCTTTAAAAAAATCCAAAACAAATCCTTAAAATTGGTTGACGTGGCTGGTGAGTGGTGACACGTGGTGTCCATGCGTCGAAGTATTAATTTAGTAGAATTGTGTTACAAGTTGCAACCTTACATTAATCATGAAGAATTTTTACAAACCATATTCCTGAATTTGTTTCTTCGCTAAAAAATACATATTATTCTTTAACTTATCGAGTTCTTGTTCCATATAATTTTGTCTTGTCTTTTTATTTCCCCAACATGTCTTATATATATTGACCGGATGTGTTTTGGTTGTCCGAACTTGTGATTCAAGCTAGGGATTTTAAGGGATCGAAATGGATTTGGGCGACCGCATACGATAGGAATACGATGCTTTCTGACGAAAAGGAAAATTGGTCCTGGATTCGGTGCACAAACAAGTGAAACAACACCACTCCACCGCTCTGTGGACATCCATTCCAAAATTCCATATGTGAATTTGGAAATCATTGTCCACATGATTCGGAGGACCGAAGAAGTTGTGGTAAACCAAGGCGCTACGGAATATAGTCGTTAGACCTCCGAAATGGTTATCTGCATCGTTAATGGACAACCATTGGACATGAATTTCCCAATTCACCATTGACGTTTTCTATATAAACAAGTCCTCATTTAGATCTGGGTCTCATGTCGTGCTACCGTAGGGCAGCAGTGTCGTGTCTGTAGGGCACGGTGGTTGGGCCAGATCTGTGCCTGATCTGGGGACGTCGAGTTGGGTTTTTTGGGTTGGGTTGGGTTTTGATTTTTCGATTGGTTTTTTAATTGGAAATAAGTGTACAATCACAATTGAATTAACAAACACATACACATTTCTTTTTCCCCAAAGTAACCAATTTATTTATTAATAATTGTTGACTCAAATCGAGATACAATATAAATACATAATTGGTTACATATTAAAAAAGCCCAAAGTCTAGCTAAACATAAGGAGTAATGAAAAAACCTAAGGAGTATTAGGAAAAAATTACTTCTTAAACAAAATGGTTTAGCTAATTCGGTCATCAATCTTCATCGTCGTCGCTGCTGGTGTCGTTATGATTCATGTTTTCCATTCTGTCCGCAACGTGTACCCAATCCTTCAGGCATACATTCATCTCGATTGACTTGTCATATAAGCTTTGTCTCTTGTCAGTCAAGAAACGTTTACCTGCACCAAATGCAGAATCTGATGCCACAATTGATGTCGGAGGACATCATAAGTCTCACGCCATCAAAGAGACTTGTTGAAACCTACCTGAGTTCTTTCTCCACTAGTCTAAAATATCAAAATATTTTAACTCAATAGTAATTAAGTACATTTCAGTTTTTAAATATCCAGTTAATTAATTTGGTGTTTCATTTTGTACCAAGTTTAAATTTTTTACTTAACCAATTTCATTGGGAGTCGTCATCATCTGGATCCATTGCAGTTGCAAGTGGTTGTGATGATGAACTAGCAATTGTATTCCTAACATTTTCTAAGTAAGGTTTAATTATGTTAAGTCCATCTTGTACTACCAAGTTCAAAGTATGACAAACACCTCTGATATGGAAGAGTAAACCATCTACAGGTGGATGACAATAATTTATAAGCATTTGTATTGTTGAACTGTAATTAGTAGCACTATCAAATGCAATTGCACAATCCTTATTTTCAAGATTATAAGCTGTCATGATATCTTTAATACAATCAAATATAACCTTGGTAGTGTGTGGATGCAAAATAGGTAAAAAAAATAATCTTTTTTTAATTTAAACACCATAAATCGTCTAGATAATGATTAGTTACGCAACAGTAATGATAATTATTTGGACCGGTCCGAACATCACTAGTTAATGCCACCTTATTGTTCATTGATGAAAATAACTAATCACACATTCTCTTTCTTTACCGAATTTATCAATTATGCTATTTTTAAGTTTTTCTAGAAAATAGTTTAAATTGTGGATTATGGTAGACAATTGCTTCCCTAAGGCTTTAGATTCACATATGCTAAATGGTAGTTCATCACTTATTATGAAATCAATAATTATCTCTCTACATTTAATTGGACAATATTTTTTGAAATTTAAAGTTTCACTACTTGTGTCTAAAACCGTTTGACGTGAATCCACTACCGATGATTTATTCATAAGTTTACATTTAAGTGCATGTCTACCTAGATGACCGCTTCCTCCATTTGACTTAGTGTATACAAACTAGTAGTAGGTTCTATCCAGAGGTCTAGGTGGATTAACATGAGGGGGAGGGATGTTATTATTATCTACAGAATCAAATGTTAAAGCCATCAAAATTAGTAAATATGAAAACAAAAGGTGATTTTTTTTCATAAATGAGAAAGTTATGAAGAACTAAAATTAACTACTAAAAAAGATTAGAAAAGCCTGGGAAATGAAGAGCAGAGGAGTCCCGAAATCGAAGATCAACGGTCTGCTTGTAGCTTTTGGCTTCACGCTTTAACTGAAACTCAACCCATTTCCAGCAAAATCAGAGCAATTAGAGAAAGAGTAGAGAAGATTTGGAGAGATTTAGAAGAAAAGTAGGAATTTTGGGTGAAGAAAATGAGAGGGGTTGGGGGGTTTATATAGGAAGGAGGGGGTATTTTGGTAAATATTAAAAAAAACCAACAGCTCTACAGCCATTTGGCTACAGTTGGCGTGTCGTGCCTCCAGCCCGACCTGTTACCCAGGTCTATCCCCACTCACTTTTTTTCATTCAACTTTTCTACAAACATTCTTCTAATCCCTACTATCTTTACAACTTTTCAATGGCTCCTAAGAAGGTTCTTGCCTTAAAGAAAGCAGCGACCCGACTTAGAAATCAACCAAGAAGAAAGGCAAGAAGTCGCTCCCTCCGTCGAAGAAAAGTCGTATTAATCCCATGACACAGGCAGAAGAAATTCCCTAGGGGCTCTTCCCTTACCTGCCATTCTACACCTTCATCCACGAAAAGGCGGAGCGGCACTTCATATCGATTAGCAATGTCAACTCTATTCTGGAGAGGAAGATTGTAATTAAAGATCTCAAGGAAATCGACCTCTCAACTTTTCTCGCCAAAGATCATTTGGGTGATTTCTTCGAAGACAATTTTCCTCTGAAGATTGACGATAATTTTATGCCAACCTTGTAGAAATCACTACTCAAGATGACACCCAAATGACCCTCACATCCAAAATCAATGGTGTTTCTTTCACTCTCACCACCTCACTACTTGGGCAGATCACTGATCTCCCAAGTGTCGGAGACGACATCTATGACTTGGATTCGGAGGAGGCATACGACTCCACCAATGCTGACCAATCCCCGAATGACAAAGAAATGGTTGATTCTTAATCTTTGTCTTCCACTCTAACCGAATGCATGATTGACCCAAGATGGGATCCAAAATTGTCTTGTGGTCCTCGGCGCTACACTCCTCCCGAATGGCCATCCGGTTTGGAGGCTCAATGGAATCAACGCTTGTGAGCTTATTGGCTCGAGAGGATTGTGGACAAGAATTCCACGATATCTAAGAAGTTCATGGGCTAGTGGATCGTAACTACAATGGAATGGAAGAGCTCACTAATGATTTCCACACTTTCCAACTAGCGACATCAAATTCGCTCAACGAAATCAACAAGAAAATTTGTGTTGTTGGAGATTCTCTCCAAGCATTCATTGATTCTCAAAATGAGATCATGGATTTCCTTCGTAATATGAACAAGCCAGACAACTAGCATTGTAGCACATTTGCTCATTCGGTGAACTGATATCTGTTTAGTGGTCTATTTTGCACATAGGTTTCCATTGCTTTCCCACGGTCCCACCTCAAAAGGAAAGGGAATAGTGGGTATGAATTCTCAGGAGTACACAAACAACCCCAATACCCCATTCACGTAGTCAAATTGAATCTATAAGTCAATAGAGCTTCCCTCGAAAAAAACTAACCATATGTTAAGATAGCTAGATGAATATATTGATCACGAATCCACAATATAAAATCTAACGGCAAACATACTACTCTGGTCTCTGGCCGGTGTTTAATTTTATGGTTTATTGACTTCCTGATTTACAATGTGATTGTTGCATGCAAACTTGATATAATCGTATTTTCTTTATTTTGTTGCATAATTGCATTTCAATTGACTACTCACTTATTGTTTACTCGTGTGAATTACATGCATCAATCATGTAATAATACTCGTATTTGACTATTCGTGTTTGCAAATGTACAATTAGTGGTGGTGTATTTTTGTATCATTATAGTTCTATTCGTGTTTGTCCATTACATCTACATCAAAAATCCATTTATTAATTATGTTATAACATTACACGAAGAACTTAATCATGTAAATTTTTTGCAATCCATATTCCTGAATTATCCTGAAAAAATCCATATTATAATTTAACTTCTTCTTGTAAAATCTTATGTTATCCGAACTTGTGATTCTATTTAGAGGTTTTGCGCGACCGCATACGATAGTTTTCAGATCTCTTTTTTCCAACAAGAATGAAAATTGGGAATGTATTCGGTGCACAAACAAGTGAAAAAGCCCCTCCACCGCTCCACGGACGTCCGTTCCAAAATTTCATATGTGTTCTTTCAAGGAATATAAGTGTCCTTGAAAAGAACTCGATATCAATGCACTCCTTGGAAATTTGGAAATCGGAATCCATGCACACTTTTCCTTTTCCTCCAGAAATCACAATGTTTGAGGGCGGAACTGAAAGCAATTTAAACCATACAGGTAAGCGGTCAACCAAACCCATTTTGGTTCTTCGAAACATTCTACACGGACTACCAAAACATACGTATATCTTGGCCTCCAAAAATCTCATTCAGAAACAGACTTGTACTATAAAGGGTAGACTTGAGGTTTAAAGGACAGACATGAGGATTAAAGTTTAGCATCGTTTTTAAAGGACATAGTTGTCCATTTGAGGGCAGGTTGTCGTTTAAGGACCCTTTCAAGTTTAAATAACTTTCAAGGATAGTCGTGTGCTTTAAAGGACACATTCGGTCCTGTAAAGGAAATGCCCGCCCTTTAATGGACAAACATTAGTTTAAAGGATAGATTCGTGCTTCCTATCCTATGAAACGAAACGTCACAAAAATATCCAAGAAACAGAAAGTCATAATAAAGATGAATAAAACCGACAGGTCACTTGAGGACATCTTATTAATAAAGTGTGATTCGACGTGACCTTTCACTCTTTTAGTTATGGGTCTATAAATTCCTCCGTCGCTGGTCATATTTTGGTGTTCCCTGACCTTCTTACAATTCGTTTCCAACACGAACGAATGGCCTTCCAACACTACAAATGATCACTACGGTTGGAGGACCCTGGGTAGACATAATTCACCCAGTGTTGGCGAGAAGCTGACATATTATAGAGTTTAACTGTATTATCTGGTGCGCTTGCAGGCAACTGTCGCATATCATTTGAGCACTCACTTCCAATGGATTTGCTGTTAGTTTGGTTTGCTCGAAAACCCTTTTGATGCTAGATTGGTTTCTCAGAAAAATGCGTAGCAAATCCAATCAGCTTTAATTAGAGTGGTTTGCTGGAATGGTTTGGTCAAAACCATCAACCTACATACCGTCTAAACTACCAAGCCATTTTTATGTAGGGCTTCTGAAATCCTTTTCTTCATGCACAACAACACAAGTGAAGTTGTTGTATTTCTATTTTTGACCAAAACCATTTTCCTGGAAACCAATCACACTGAGCTCTTCTGATAAAGACCATCAAGACATGAGCTCCTGGACATGGAATTCAATATTATTATTTTTGCACAATGAACATTTGTTGTCATCTTTCTATTTCCGTCTAAAACGACATTCCTGCATACCATTCTACCAAGATGAAGACAATGATTCTGTTGTTCGAAACCTTTTTGTATTTGTCCAAACCCTTCAAGTGTATGTAACATGAAGATTTAAATAGATTGAAATTGTACTTTTGGAATGTTATTTGTCTTCTACTCTGAGATTTTTATATCAAATTTTAGTAATTATTCACACATACAATTATATAAATGACGATATATAAATTTACAACCATGTTCTAGTGAGCCAAGGGCTCATTTTATTAACCCCCTACAAGCTCACCATTAGATCTAATTTACGGTTGATCTTCACCATTATATCCTTTTATTAGCATAACTGCCCATAACCTTAATCTACTATACATTTTCATATGAGTGTTGGATATGGTGGAGGATTAAATAGAAAAATTAAGCGTCAAGCTCACTAGAGAATTATTGTATTATAAATTTATTTAGTTATTGGTAAAATGTAAGTAATAAGTTGGAGGAAAGAGAACAATTGATTTGACAGCAAGATGAGAAGATGAAAGAGAAAGAGATTGCAGGATACTCAATTCCTATAGCATGTCCTTATGGGTTTCATTATGACAGGTCACAACATTTATGTTCTTTCATTACATTTTACATAGTTTGTACTCTGTAGTGTGTTCCATTCTTCATAGGTCTTCTCGTGCAATGATGAGTGATGTGTACATGATAAAGGAAGTATCCTTTAAAATAATGAGCTTGTTATTTGAGGATTCTTTTGAGTTTAAAGGACACATTCCTAGGAATTTGAAGGACGGACTTGAGTTTACAAGGAGAGAATATAGTGACCGAATTCATTTTGGTTGTCCGAACTGGTGATTTTATTTCAGGAAGTTGGTGAAACGAATGCAGGTTGGTCGACTGCATACCTGAAAGGTTTCTATTGCATTTTCTTTTCGACCACAAATGTTGAGAAAGGAAAAAATAGAAAAACGATAGCAAATCTTATTGATAGCAAATCTTATATCATAGGTTGTATTATGGCCAATTCATAGGTCTTACCCTAGAAGAACGTCAGTGATATAAGTGGGAAATAGGAATCCATATATTATTATATATCCAGTTTTCCATTTTCCTCAAGAAAGGGGTTTGTTTCCTTTAAAGCATATAAGTGTCCTTTAAAAGAACAGGATTTCGATGCTCCTTGGAAATTTGGAATCCATTATCCATGCACAATTGCACACTTTTTCACTTTTCCTTTTCCGTCTCAACATTTGAAGGTGGAATCTGAATACTGAAAGCAATTTAAAACTTATAGGTACGCGGTTGATCGAACCCAATTCGGTCCATAGATCAAAACATGCTACATGGATGAGTTCAAGACGACCAAAAAAATCTCGACTCCGAAATCCCTCGTTAACAAACAAACTCATGCTTTAAAGGGCACACTTGAGATTTACATGACAGACTTGAGGTTTAAATGTGAGCATCGTGTTTCGAAAGACATAGGAGTCATTTTGAGAGCATGCTTATCGTTTTCGCCTTAGAACACGTTCGACTTTCGAGCTTGAACTTTCAAGTGCAAAATTGTGCTTCAAAGGACACATGAATCTTTAAAGGATATGCCTTCCCGTAAAGTTTAATTTACAAATATCAGTTTGAAGGACAATTGGTGCTTTAAATCTAATGAAATGAAACGTCGTAAAAAAATTGAAGAAATAGAAAGTCGCATCAAAGACAAATAAAACTGACATATCACTTGAGGACATCTTAATGTGACTGGACGTGAGCTTTCAGGACAGCCGCATGGGCCCTATAGGGTCTATAAATCCCTCCCACATCTAGTACCATTTCAGTGTGTTTCCATCATGAAAAAAATGGCCTTCCAACACTACAATGATCATTACTCAAGTGATGATCAGGACTACATAATCAGAGCACCCTGGGAAGACATAATCCGTCCGGCACTTGGGAGAAGCTGGTAGACTATGGAGCTTAACCGTATTATTTGGTGTGCTTGCAAGCGACTGAAGACATATCATCGGATCATTCACATCCAATGGATTTGGTGTTAGTTTGGTTTGCTAGAAAAGCATTTTGATGTTAGATTGGATTTCTAGAAAACCCTTTTGAAGTTAGATAGGTTTGGTAGTTGTACAAAATACCAAACAAATCTATGTTAATTAGATTTGCTTGCTTAAACATGTTCCAACTTCAAAACCCTCTTTCGGAACTTTGTCCTACCAGTAAATCTACCGACCTTCTTTTGATGAAGGCAATCAAGACATGCGCTCTTGGACTGCGCTCCTGGACATGGATGTACATCCCACTGCGGAGATGGATGACAAATATCTACACTCAGACAGGGGTGAATTGACAATGTATTTGCTTAGGGACTCCCAATTCAATAGCTACATGTTGTTAGCGCACGCCTGATTTAAGATATTTTCCAACTCACATAGAAAAAGCAAAACATTATTTTTTATTCAACACTAATTAATTTGTATAGAAAATTAGTTTGTCTGATGTTTGTAAAAGTTTCATATTATTCAACACTTATTTTATTAACTTGTTGTAATTTTTAATGATTTGAACAATACAGTTATTTCCTCTTGTATCAGTGTATGATTTTCTACTTATATATCAATACTTATTTACTTTGAGAAGCTCACCCGTGTCCATGGTGGGACAACTTTGTCCTTTGTAGAATACGGTCCTCGGAATCAAACTAGAATCCGAAGTGGATGACTGAATATCCTTTTTTGAACGTTTTTTTAATAATGAAACATATATAACACGCCAAATATTATGTTAACGGCCGATGTGAGAATGTGAGATGCCTTTTTATAAGAAGTATGTTATGGCGAGGTTGTGCTTTAAAGATTAAAGAAATAAAGGACACTCTTAATTTTAATGGACAGACTTGGAGTTTAAAGGACACATTTGATCTTTAAAGGACTTATGTGTCCTTTACAGGACATAAGTTGCCTTTGTTATGACAGATTTTATTAGGACACACACTGGGTTATTTGAGGACACACTCAATTTTTAAATGACAAACGTAGAGTTTCCAGGACAGATTTGTGAGTTTGATTGGACAACGTTTGTAAGTCGTTTTCAATTTAAATTGTAGCTTTTCACCACCAGTAATTTTCATTTGCGCGTCAAAAAAATTCACCCAACTTTGAACCATATGCTTCCTATTTTGCCCAAAGCATTCTTGACCTGCCACGACCTTCCCCTATCATGCGCACGAACCAGGTCTCTCTAGAGCAGGCATCAACCACCCTAAACCCTCAACCCACCCCCTCCGACCGGTCCCAACCATTCATGACCAGGTAAATGGCTTCCAACCAGCAAACCAACCAGCCTAAGGCAAATTGTAAGAAAAATATCGATGATACAAGTGGCAGTGACATGATAGAGTTTCATGCCCGCAGAGCTACTGTTATGTTGGAGTTTCAGAAAAAAATTCAACAACAACGAAGATTGTAAGTGGTTATATTTAATTCTTGTGATTCATATATTACCTAATTAATTAATAAAATAGTGTTTAACGTAAGGCAATGATATAATTTCTAAAATTCTTGTGTTTCGTATGTAATGAGATGATCTTACACTACAAGCTTCCAAAGGTGAATTTGTTTAACCTGAAAATATATTTTGACTACAGCCCTGGGTAAACAATAGCAAGTTGGACGAGTCCGGGGTGTCGATAGTCAAATAGGACTACGACAATACTTTGGGTCATCCTCCTCGAACCGTAGTAGGAAAGGAATTCACATGGATTTTGAAGAAAAGATTCATACGCTGCAAGAACAAATGGCTATGGTAATTAATAAATTAAGTGCGTTACCTGATATGACCACACCTATTCCGACACCACGAAGTACTACAAGAAGTGTGAATCCTGAAGATGAACGCCCAATTCCAATCCATTAGGAATCAAAAGTAGAATAAAGAATCAGGATAGTCTTCCATCGTTAAAAGTATCTTCTCCTCAGGAGTTTTGTTGAGAGTCAATTGCCTTCGAATTGCAAACTTTTGTACATTCTTGTAAAGGATAAATCTGTAGATTTTTCAATAAAAGGTGTTATGTCGAAAGAAATAGTAGGTAAAACAATCAAGGGTGGCATACAAGACTTGTTATATGTCTGCATAGTTGATGTTCTGCATTTTCTGAAAATGTAAAGATTGTGTATAACAATCATTCAGGTTCAATTGAAGTAAGTTGTGTTTGTCTTTCTCGTAATTGTTTATGTTACATTTAAATTTTAATAGTTTCAGTTTGTTTATATTACGAATCTGAACCAAATGTTGAATGAAAAACGCTTGACTACTCTAGTTTAACTTGAAAATGAAGGATTTTGATGAAAAATAAAAAAAACTTCAAACCTGGTTCGGTAAACAAGCCGCTCGAACTCGAAAAAATTTGAGACTCGACTCGATAGCTCGCTCAAATTTTTTATTGCTTCATTTATAATTATTTTTTTGTATTTGATAATAATATAAGATAATACTTATTGCTCGAAATTTCACTCAGACTCGACTCGTTTACACCCTTTGATGGATGAATCGTGGCTCTCAAGATAAGGTGAATAAAAAAAAAATTCAAAATAAACTTTTTTATTTTTTTTTGCCAAAATAGACCTCAATAAAATGTATTGGTCAAACTAGACTCGCTGCCACCACGTGGTGACACATGGCGGCAGCGGGTTTGTTTTTTAGCGCATAGAGAACTCGGCATCACCAGTGCCGAGTTCTCTTTGGTTTTTTATTGCCAACACTTGTCATATTCCACTCGACGTGAGTTGGCAGGAGAACAATGATTCAAAGAGAACTCGGCACTGGGATGCCAAGTTCTATTTGAACTGTTTTCCTGGCACTCAGATCGCGCATGAGACAGTTGGACAGCCAGGAGAACAATGTCTTAAATAGAACTCGGCATCTAAGATGCTGAGTTTAATAGGCCGAACTCGGCGTTACAAACGCCGAGTTCCGTCAGGCTATAAAAGCAGCCCGGTGCCCCCCCCTCTCCCCTCCGCCGAGTTCTCGTGATTTTAAGGTTAGGGTTTCGATTTTTTTCGTTTTCCACCGTTTTCTTGCCTTTTTATGTATTAGGATGATATACATTGTTGTTTTAGGTATGATTGTAGTGTTTTTGTTGGTTTAGGAACCCGTTTTGGTGCAAACTTAATTTCGATTTTGGGTTTTTAGGCCAAACTTTTTATTTATTGTTTGTTAGTTGATTATTGATTTTAATTTTGTTGATTGTAGGTCTACGGTAGTAATCTTAAAAATATTGAATTTAAGTTTGATTATTTTGATTGAAATTAGATTTTTTGTTGTTATTTTGGTTTGAATGTATGTTAGTTTGAATGAATGTAAACTGAAAAATGATTTAATTAAGTTTAAATGTATGTGAGTTTGAATGTATGTGGGAATTGAAGTTTGATTTTTTTAGTCTTAAAAATAGAGTAATAATGTATGTGGGTTTAAATGGGAAAAAAATATTTTGAAGTTGAGAAATATGTTCGTTAAATATATTGTGATTTGCATGTTGAGAAATACGTCGTTACTTAGATGTTTAGAATGTGATGATGTTATTTGTAGTATTGTTTGTTTGTTCTACCGTGAAGGTTTAAATTTACGAATTTGAAAAATATAGGGGAGGTTCTGTCAAAATTAAAAAATAATTCTGACATGATTCGTAACGTTCTTTATTGTAGTTGATTTTATTGGAGAGATTGCTCGACGTCTACAGTCATTTGCTACTACACTCGATTGAGGTAATTTCTAAAGCATTTGAGTATTTTTAACTTTTTAAGTAGTTACTAATGAAGAACAACCATCTCACTTGAACACATTTTCAAATTTAATTAATATATGTTAGGTATGGATAAAGATGATGAAGGATCTTTCTGGTCATGTATAATGGGAAATTTGAATGTAACAGAGATGTGGCGGAATATACAGGATCTGACCGCAAATTGATAGTTGTTCCGTTGAACATAAAATTTGAGGATTTAATGGATGTCATAAGATCTGAATGTTGTTATCCACACAGTATGTTTGATGTCAAGTTGACGGCGAAATTGCCATTAAACAATGATTAGACATACACTCCATTAACAAATGATAGGTCGGTTTATGGATTGATGCGTTTGTTTAAACGGATGTCTGTGGTTCACTACTACAGAAAAGGGAATATAAGTCAGATTTACGGGGGTATATACGTCGGATATAAGCACTCCCAGATCTAACGTCTATCTGTGCGTCGTCTATACATAGACGTCAGACGTGAGATATCCGACGTCTACTCTTTAGGAATAGACGCTGACATATTATGTATCAGCCGACGTCTATACCTAAAGAATAGACGTCGGCTGTTCTATAGGACCGACGTCTATTCTTCAGGTATAGACGTCGGTGAAATAAAAGACGACGTCTATTCTTTAAGTATAGATGTCGGTGTCTACATACAACCGACGTCTATTCCTTTCTTCATAGGAATAGACGTTGGCGAATACAAACATCCGACGTCTATTCCTAAACCTGGACAAAAAATAGCATCCACTAGTGCAGAAAAGCCCATATACGTCGGATATACAGGGGTATAGACATTGGATTTCGACGGTCCAAGTACCGACGTATATTTCCCCGTCGCCTATTCCTTGTTGTATAGATGTCGGCTATATACGACCGACGTGTATACAGTGTATAGATGTTGGCTATATACGACCGACGTCTATTCTATGTTAATTAGCCAAAAATACATTGCAACGTATATCGGGCATTCTGCACTCACATTAATCAAGCCCAAGTGCCAATCTTTTGACAAATAACCACAAATATCAAGCCCAACATGCCCAGGTGCCCCAAGTCGTTCGCATTCAGCAGTAAAGGAGTTGTGGAGTACATAAACCACACCAACAAAAATAAATTTTCCGATGTGGGACTAAACTATTACACCAAATAGACGTCGGATATATAGATTGACCGACGTCTACTCATACAGCACGACCTATAGACGTCGGCCATGCTATACATCCGACCTCTATACATTGAAATAACAATAATTAATAAAAAATACACCCTATAGATGTCGGCTACCATATACAACCGACATCTATACATGGGTTAATAGTAAAAAAAACGTTGCAACCATTAATTATATATACGTATCTTACTTGCATCTTGTAGTGTGGTACCAAACTACCACTTAGAAGTAAAGGAGTGGTGGAGTACTTCAACTCCACCAATAAAAAACTTTCTCCAATGTGGGACTAAATAAGTCACCATACACACACATGTGTACAACACACATGTGATAGTTACAATGATGTAACTATTTTTAAATCCACATTATTCTTATACAAATAATCCACATAAATTCTTACACGAAATAAATCCCAAAAAATTGTGTTTTTTCTTATACAAAATAAATCCCAAAAAAATGAGTTAATTCTTACACGAAATAAATCCCAAAAAATTGCGTTATTTCTGATACAAAATAAATCCACATAAATTCTTATATGAAATAAATCCAAAAAAATAAACAAAAAATATTTTCTTCTTTCAGGAGGTATAGACATCGATTATACTAAAAAATGACGTCTATACCTATAGACGTCGGATGTTTTTATATCCGACGTCTATTCGGTGACGTCTATTGAGCATTCCACACTAGTGATCTTGCAAACTTGTAGTTAGTCATCGTATTCGTGTACATACAACCTGCACCAAATTCGTTCACATATGCTCACACTTTCATCCACATGTACATATAAGCACAAACACACAAGCATACATGCACAAACACAAACATACAACCATACATGCACAAACACAAACATACAACCATACACAATTGACATTCAACACACTTGCAATTAATTCATAAATAATTGGCATTCATTCTAAAATTGAGGCGATTATATTAAGGCATAAATTGTAGGTTTGTAATACAAGTGCACTTGTTATCTAAATTACAAAAAATGCTAATGACAGGAGAACCTCTTAGTTCATCAACATGTTTTTGCTAAAATAGAGAGCACATCTGTCGCGAGTTTCATCGAGCTCCTATTGCGAGAAGGGATCACTACTTTTTTGGAAGACCTATCAAAAAAATAAAAGTGTGTTGAATGTTAATAACTAAATATTGAAAGTACAACTATACAATTGAATAACGATCTACGTTACCTCGGATAGGCATTCGTCTTGAGTTGCCAATTCAAGGAATTTCTCGATGTATCTCATCACGTAGTAACCACATTCCGTATTTCCAACCTGCTTCCGGAACTACAAACATAGAAATTTGCTAAAATTATGTTCTAACTTAATTAACAAAAAATGGAGAGAACGTACTCTCGTTACATGCCATGTTATTCCTACTTTTGTGTTTGTTCTCCTGCCACCCAAAGCTCTGTAAACCTTAATTGCCCTGAGTAGCACAAGTTAAAATTTTATTCAATAATACTAATAAAAATTGACAAATTACTTTTCCCAAGACTAAAACGAACTTACAAATTTAGAAGTTTCTTTATTGAGTCCCTTGGTTTATTCGACCCCAACGGATCAAACCAATCTGCCAAATTTGTCGTGGGGCGTACAACGACAAGCATCCAATGAGCCCTGTTATATATATAATTAGAAGCTTATTACAAAATAAAATTCCACTTTGAATTACAATGTTTACCTCTCATGATAAGGGAGCAGATAATATCTTTTGTCTTCTTCTTTAAAGAACGTCCCAAGCTGACCCGATTTATCATCATTCCCGTATATATATGTAGATGGACTGATAAATCCAAATACTTGATCGTCGGGAAAGACTGACCTTCTGGCGTCATAAAGATTTCTACAAATATAAAAATTATACTTTATTACAGTTTCAATAAAATTATTCAATACATTTCTTTTTATACCAAAGAAAATACTTCACTTGCACGTCGATAATCATGATACACAATGAATATACAACTGTTAAAATACAATTGTTAACAAATTTGAAGTTTAAAGTCTTTCAAAGTTAAACTATACCTCATGTTTGTCGTTTAGCTCAACTAAATAACTAGGCCACTGCACGAACCCACCGATAGCATCGCCGAGAGTAACAATCTCTTCTTCCGGAAATGGCACAAAAGCATCAGCATCTAAGCAACTCTCAACTGCAACCTTCACTTCTCCCTCTCCTACCTCTGTGAAGTGGTGTCTGGAGATGTTATAAACTTTCTCGTGTCCCACCAATCTTCGATCAGGGTCTTCGACACATAAAGCACATCTAGATCCATCCGCGAACTTTCCAAACGAGGGACCGCCGACGAGGGCCAATTCTCGAGAATGAGACACGAAATCATATTGTCGATCGGGGTGGAACACTGGCGGCACTGGAGGAGTTGTCTCCGAGGAAGAACCGGTCTTACGACGGGTAGGAGAAGTACGCAAATCACGATCCAATCTCTCCAAAACAAGTTGCAACGTATTCTTCAAATCTGCAATCTCTTGCTGGCATTTGGTATGACCATTCGATGAAGTAGACCGTTGAGTCTTTCCATAATATTGTCGAAGTCCAACTTTACTCCCTACCCCAGTACACGACCGGGGTGTTCGTGGTTTCCCAAGCCCTCGCGTAGAATATCATTCTGACAATCGGAAGGAAATTCTCCTTGAGATTCTCTCAACTTCAGAGAGTCCTAAGTTTAAAATAATATTTACTAACAATTGAAAAATATAAAATTAATGATTCTGAATTAATAACATATATATAAGTGATGCAACTTACTATCTTCGAGTCAATTGCTTGCGACTCGTCTGTGACGTACTCCCCTCTGGAGTTTACTCTCGCTCTCTTCCAAGAATCACAACAAGCTACGGGAGAAGGAGGAGATAGGCTACTTGCTTGCTCCTCACTCATGCCGGAGTCAATTGCCTCTTGTTTCTTCAGAGCAATTTTTTCAGCCATCATTTGTGCTTCGAACTTTTGATACCCCTCTCAAGACATACGATGTATATACTTGTTAGAAGATCTAATCTTTTGTTTTTTGGCTCGGATGGCCTAAAATGAAGTTTATTAGATTGTCACTAAAAACAATAACTAAAAAGTTTGTTTGAAACTGAGTTATTATATTCTAAATTAAACTCAGTTACCTCAAACTCTGGGCTATCTCTGGATTTTCTGAATAGCTCCCATTGATTCGGAGTGATAAAGTTATAGACATCGTATGGATTTCTATCCTGATAGTCTCCGAATATGTACTTGTTCATTAAATTTGTTTTGAAATCCCTCTAACGAACTGACATGTATGTCATCCACTTTTTCTTCAACTTGTGAGTGGATTGGAACTCAAAAGATTCCTACAACACGTTAACTTTGTATATATCAAAATTTTGACTAAAACTATAGAAATCTATAATGGAATCATTACCTGTACGTTATCCCATATTGTGTCCTTCAACTTCTCATCTACATCAGCCCAACTCGAGAAACAAATGTCAACATTGGCCCTCGCAAAGCTACCCAGAAAACTTTTCCAATTATCAGACAGCATGCCTATCGGCTCAAGACGGTCATCAAACTAGATTGGAACTCTACCGTCTCTATTTCTTCTCCCCACGAATTCTTTCATGAGACAAGGACCTCGTGAACTGTATGTCTTCGAGCCTTCAGACTCTGAGGTAGTGGATTTCTTTTTCGGAGCTATGATACTATAAATAAACTCAAGTTATTAAATAAGGTCAAGACATTAAATGTCTATTAAAATGTGTTACAACAGAAAATTTGCACCTTTACTGTTTTTTTCCTTAATGGATTTTCAATCCATATACCTTCACCATGGTCATCTCTAAACATACAAGTCTCAACATTTATTTCTTCATCTACTGAGTTCAACTCAGGTGCTTGCTTAGAGAAAGGTGGTGTCTCTACATACTCGATCAGACTATCATCAGATACATTTTTTTCCCTTCCAGAATTACTGCCCATTTCTTATCACATGGATCAGCCACATAGAAGACTTGTTTCGCTTGGGAAGCGAGAATAAAAGTTCTCCTTTATACCCTTTTTTTGAAAAATTAATTAAAGTGAACTCATAGTCATCCACCCGAACTCCACTTTTATTATCAGCCCACTTGCATCTAAATACAAGTACTTTGAATTTAACAAAGTCTAGCTCCCATATATCTTCAATTACATCGTAATAATACATGTCGGCGTATACAGGATTCTTGTCTTTAGAACTAGACACATGCAAAGACTCTGCTATTGAGGTGACGTCACTGTTCTGAACAGCACTTTTCGCATTTTCACAAACTATGTAGAAAGAATATCCATTGATATCATAACCACTGTAACTTATAACAACAGAATGCGGACCATAGGCCAACCATTGTATTGTCTCAGAAACATCACGCTTGTAAGCCAGATTTTTGAACCAAGAGATGAAATTCTTATTGTGACTATTAATTACTTGTTGATCACTCCAAAAAGGATTTCTTTCCTTTAGAAACTTCATGTGTTCATTTAGGTAAGGTTGAACTTCAATAGAATTGCACAACACATAAAAATATGCTGTCATTAAGTCCTCGCCATTTGGATTTAGCATTTTCATCCCACGTGTCCCTCTACCATCGGCACGTTTATCATGACGATTCTTCAGAAGTCCAACATTTTTGGTGTTTGCTAGGTATCCAGTGCAAAAATCGATAACCTCCTCAGCTATGTATCCTTCAACAATACTAGCATTTGTGTTCATTATGTACTGAGTATAGACAAAGACTATATCCATTCTGGACTGAGTGCAAATAGAATGTGAACAATCATATCCTTTTTTGATAGAAAACTCCAAAAAATTGGGAATCATAATTTTTTTGAAAACAAATAAAGTTATCATTCTTTATCGGGAAACCCTCCACCCTCAAGCAATGATACCAACCTTTCAACACTTTCATATAACGCTCGAAAGGATACATCCATCTTAAAAAAACTGGTCCACACTATTTAACTTCTCTAACCAAATGAATAACCAGATGAATCATAATGTCGAAAAAAACAGGGGGAAAAACATCTCCAACTGACATAATGTCACCATAATTTCATTCTGTAACTTATCTAACTGCACGGGATCGACCACTTTACTGCAAATCTTATTGAAAAAGGAACACAACTTTATTATTGCATGTCTAACATCTTTCGGTAATATGGATCTCGGTGCTACAGGTAACAATTGCTGCATTAAAGAGTGACAATCATGAGACTTCATCCCCACAAGTTTCAAATCCTTCATAACAACAAGACTACTGATATTTGAAGAATAACCTTGTGGAACTCTTACATCGTGCAAACACTGACAGAGAATTCTTTTCTCCTTTCTAGACAATGTATAACTAGCTGGAGGTAAGTAATTCCGATTTCCTTTCTTCTCTGGTGCCAACATTGCTCGTATACCAATATCAACAAGATCAAGTCTTACATTATATCCATCTTTGGCTTTACCAGGTATGTTCAACAAAGTGCCAACAGGACTATCACAAACGTTTTTCTCTACGTGCATCACATCAATACAATGTCTAACTTCTAAAGTTTTCCAGTAAGGAAGATTATAAAATATGGATCTTTTTTCCAACTACTTTTATCGTTTGCTCGTTTGTACGGTTTTCCAAATTCACATTCAATGTTCATTACACATTTGTACACCTTTTCGACGCTGATTGCAACTGGCGGATTCTAAAACTCTTGTGTTCCGTTAAATGCCTTCTTCAACCTACGATAAGGATGAGAGTTCGGCAAAAATCTCCGATGACCAAGGTAAACAGTCTTAGAACCATTAACTAGTTGCAAAGAGCATGTATTTTCTTCGCAAATTGGACAAGCTTTATGACCTTTGACTGAATATCCAGAAGGATTACCATAAACTGGAAAGTCATTAATCGTGCAAAATATCATTGCCCGCATTACGAACGACTCTTGACGATAAGAATCAAAAACTGACTCTCCGTCATCCCATAATCTCTTTAGGTCATCAATTAAAGGTCTTAAATACACATCGATATCGTTTCTTGATTGTTTCGGACCAGAAATCATTAAGGACAACATGATATATTTGTGTTTCATGCATAACCAAAGGGGAAGATTGTATATTACAAGCAGAACAAGCCAAGAACTGTGAATGCTACTCAAACTACCGAACAGATTCATTCCGTTAGTATAGAGTCCAAGTCGTACATTCCTGGATTCTTCACCAAACACAGGAAAGTTGAAATCTATTTTTTTCCATTGAGGTGAATCTGCAGGGTGATGTAGCAACTGATCATTTGGTTTCTCACGATCAGCATGCCATGTCATGTTCTTGGAATCCTCCTTACCCGCAAACAAACGTTTAAGCCTTGGTATTATCGGAAGATACCACAAAATCTTAGCAGGAGGTCCTTTGATTTTCATCTCATCAGCCTCTTCATTGTGGTTTGGTCCACTACGTTTCATTTTGTATTTTGAAACATTAAAACTGGGACAGGAATGTAAGTTTTCAAACTCACCCCTATATAATATACAATCGTTTGAGCATGCGTGTATCTTCCTATATTCCATTCTCATAGGACACAACACTTTCTTAGTATCATAAGTTGTATCTGGCAACTCATTATCATCTGGAAGCATCTCTTTCAACAACTTCAACATTGATGTGAAACTCACATCGGACCAACCATTTCCAGCTTTTAAATTGTACAACTTCAACACCGCTGACAATCTAGTGAATTTGGTACAATTCGTATACAACGACTTCTCATTGTCACTAAACAAATTACCAAGTAAATCGTGGTTGGACGAAAACTTTTCAGCCATATCCTGAACCATTTCCTCTAAGTGATCTTCCACACTAACATCTTCTCCATCATTCTTGGAATGACTAAATGATTCATTTTCGCCGTGCCATATCCACCGTCTGTAATTTGGGTCGAAACCTTTCTCAAACAAATGATCTTTCATTTTCTAAAAAGTCAGCACTGACATATTATGACACTTATTGCACGGACAATAGGCCATGTCGTTGTCTTTCATTTTCTTGGAATGTTTTTTGGCAACCTCTAAGAACATATTCACTCCGTTCTCATACTCATCACTCAATCTGTTTGAAACAATCCACTCTCGATCCATTTCAATCTAAACATTAACAAAAATGATAGTTATTATTGGAGAAAATAAATAAAATTTCAATTTAAAAGAATGTGTTCGTAGATGAGAAGATTCGGAGACATTAAGATGAGAAAAGAATGACTCAGAGGAGAGGAGTTGAAGTCCTTGATCTAGCGTTGGAATAAGGAAGGTTAGAAACCTAACTAAGCAATCAAGGCCAAAACAATCCTAAAGTCCACTATTGGTCCTTAGTAATAGAGGACGCCTAACTTCGAGGTTCACCGAGGACCACTAGTCTGTAGGAAATCAAGAACTCGGAGGTCCCTAATATCTCAGGGAGACTAGATGGGCAACGACGTTCAGGCCGAAATGGTCTTAAACATCGAGGACCACTAATTTGTAGGAAATCAAGAACCCGGAGGTTCCTAAAATCTCAGGGAGACTAGATGGGCAACGACATTCAGGCCATAACGGTCTTAAACGGTTTCCTCTCCTTAATGCGTCCGAAAATCCTAAGGGCCAAAGTCTAATTGATTTTATACAGTGGTTTTTAGGCAAAGTAAAGGGTGATGAAATCCCCCACCTCATCTCCTATAGGTGACTACCCCCTAAGTGTTTTTCATACCTTAATCTAACAAACAACACACCAAACAAATACTCACCTCACTCTTGTTCCAATGCAATTCCTACTAACTAATGCGTGCTTTCTAATAAATGATGAGTGAAAGATATTACGTACCTTACGCCAGCAATCTACGACAGAAATCGTAAATAAATAATAAATACGATGAATGCAAATCCTATATGATGAATGACTTAGCAAATATTGTCTAATCTTTTGCTTTGGGTTATTAAAGGCCAAGTTGCTTAAGGGGGTTGATGAGTTAAACATTAAAACTTTTCTAAATAAAAGAATATCTTAAACATAAATAAACATTTAACTAAATAAACGTGTAACTAAATAAACGTTTAAAATTTAGAATTGAATGTTTATTAGTGTCGCATTTGAATCCAAGTTACAAGTAATTGTTTCAAAATTACTTTAGATAATTCACATCAAAAAAAGTAAATACATGTGAAAAACTAAAAACTCAGGATTTCACAAACTTGAATCCAAGTTTGAAGGAATTGATTCAAAATTACTATAGACACTTTACTTATAGCATAATATTGTTGTGTAAGATAGAAAGCTTAACATTTCTTTTAACTAAATGATTCATATTTCAACAGCAAAATTTAAAATTTCTGAATCCATATTTCAACAGCATTTGAATCCATATTTCAACATTTGAATCCATATTTCAACGTCCATTTGAATCCATTTCAACAACAACATTTTAATCCATTTCAACAGCAACATTGAATTCATTTAAAAATTCTACCATAAATATATATCATGTATTTATCATCCCAAACAAAATACAAATACGCATACCAAATCAAATAGAAAACTAAAATGTTAAGTTTAACTCCAAATCACGAAAATACGAATATATTCAAGATTAAAACCAAAAAATCGAAATGTTGCATTCACCAACAATAAACAAGAGGAGAAGTTTACTAAGATTGAAAAGATTCGTTACTACAAGAAAATCCGAAAATAAACCAACAAAAACAAACTTAACACTTACATTGGTTAGTATGTGGAGGAAGACAGAGGAAGAAAGATAAGAGGGCCGGAGAAGGGGAGGAGTGTTTGGGACGTCGCTGCGGTGCCAGGGACGGTGCAGATCGGTCGGAGATCGGTCGTGGAGGAGAGTTTGGTCGCGGGACGGCTAGGGTTTGGTTGAGTTTTCGTTTGAAATGAATGACAAAAACTCGTCTGTTCGATTTCTTTAAGACATGTAGACGTCGGATGTTATATATGTCCGACGTCTATACCCCGACGTCTATATGCAAGGAGTTTAGACGTCGGACATATATAACATCCGACGTCTATGGGTCAACGTCTATACCCAATAGACGTCGAATGCACAGGGTATTCTAACAACCGATGTCTATGGTTGGACGTCTATAGCCTATAGATATCGGATAAACTGGGTATTCCAATAGCCGACATGTATAGTACCACATAGACGTTGACCATAGTAACGACCGACATCTATTCTGTCCTCTCCCTACTAGACGTCGGTCGTTATAACGACCGACGTCTATTGGGCGACGGGTAAAACCTATTCTGCACTAGTGGTTGGAGTGTATATGGCAGCTGAACCTAAAGTGCCCGACCCTACGCTGACAACCAACATTCATTCGCCGGAGTATGGTACAGTAAGGTCGACCGGTTGGGACTATGGAATAGATTTGAATATAAGTCTAAATCCTACAACCGAAGTTCTGGCATACCAGCAAATTCCATTTTTCCAACCGCATAACTTCCAAACAGGCAACGAATGGCCAGAAAATGCATGTGACATTCCTTCCAGCAGTGCAAATCGTTATCCTGGTCTGTCACAATTTGAACTCATGCATTACAGTCATGATGAGTTTGCTGGAAGAGCTGGATCATCTACCTCATATCCCTCCCTTGGGCTTGGTTTGTCAGTTGTTGACCCAATTAATTTTAGTGGACCAGAAGGCCTGGAAGAGATGCATATCGTTCAAGATGATGACACTGAGGAATTAGGGGATTACAACACACCTTTCGTTGTAGAAGATGAACCTGAAGGTGTTTCTGCTAATGAAGTCGTTCCGGAGACGCAGGACGTCATATATGCGATGGGCCAATCCATAAACCGTGAAGACGACGACGTTGTTGATGATGCAGTGCTAACAACGACATGGTTCCAACTCATAATGAACTTCCCGATATCTTCGAGGATGACAACTGGATAGAGAATTCTGTAATTGAACACTCATTCTTCAACGCTGGGAACAATTTGGAACGCAGTGATTGGTGTACAGAAGATGGTCGTTCTGTCTGGGATAAATGAATTTTCCCAACGAAAGATGATTTGGTTCATGCTCTGCAATCGTGGCACATTAAAAAGTTTGTTCAGTATTGAGTTGTGGTTTCTTCAACGAAACGGTATATTGTTCATTGTATTCGTCGTGATGAAGATAACTGCAAATGACGTCTACATGCGTCTGTCCCAAAAGGCTGTAGATATTTTCAAGCTAAAACATACGACGCCGAGCACACTTGTTCCAATCCGATATTGCTAAACGACAACAAACAATGCAGTGCTAATTTTGTATGCGACTTGATAATGTCATTTGTTAGAACTAAGTTCACAATTACTCCTGCTGAAATAATGGAAAGGGTGAAGACCAAATACTCACTTGAAATCGGTTACGATAAAGCATGACATGCTAGGCAAAAAGCATTCAACCGAATTTATGGTGCCAAAAAAGACAATTTTAAAGATCTGCGAAGGTTCTTCACAGTTCTCTGTCAAAACAATGAAGGATCTATTGTCGAAATAGAGTTTGTACAGGTAAATTCAGACGATGAGATGTTTAAGCGTGTCTTTTGAGCGTTCGGGACTTCAATTAGTGGGTTTCAATATTGTAGACCCATTGTCAGTGTGGATGGAACGCGCCTCTCTAGCAAATATAGAGGTTTATTGCTAATTATTGTGGGCACGAATGCAAACAACAGAATTTTTCCTTTGGCATTTGCTGTTGTAGAGAGCGAGAAAACAGAGTCGTGGACGTGGTTCCTTCAATTGTTGGGAAGTAGAGTTACGAGGCGACCCGATTTGTGTATTATCACCGGCAGATTTTCAGAAATAAATGCTTGTGTGCGAGCCGCATTTCCACCTTCAGAGGGGCATGTACATCGATTCTGTCTTCGACAAATGAAAGCAAATCTTGCTAAACATCGAAATTGTAAGGAAAGATTGGGACAAATCAAGTTTTACGAAGCAGGTAAAACTCATTCCTTTATGAGATTTGAAGAGTTAATGAAGGCTATTGCAGAGGAACATAAACCGGTAAATGAGTGGATTCAGGATCAAGGCCCTTTGGAAAGATGGACTTGTTGTCATGACGGGGGTCGACGTTTCGGATGTATGACAACAAACATGTCAGAAAGCTTCAATAATGTCTTACGAGGGGCACGTGGTATGCCAATTACAACCATGATTTTGATGACCTTTCTCAGTTTAAAGAAAATCTTTGTTAAAAGAAGGGGCGTCGCCAAGTTGTGGAATGAAACATATGTACCGACAATCCACACCGTGGTGACGGCAAACAGGAATCTGGCCAGAACACATACAGTAACTCGGTACCACCAGCTGATGTACCAGGTTGAAGCCAATGACCAGAAAAAATACCTTGTGAAATTGACGAAGGAGTTATTACTTGTACTTGTGGATACATAATTGCAACGCACGTCCTAAGTTCACATGTACTAGCAGTTTGCAGTGGCAGACATGCAAATGTCAATACTTCACATTTGGTGTCCCCGTATTATGAGGTTCAAATGTACAGGGAGGCGTACAAACCGATATTAATCTCAATTCCTGATGTGAGGTATTGGCTAGATCGAGGCAACATCACAATGAAGCCTCCCCAAACCAAAAGACCTCTCGGTCGGCCTTAGTCAACGCGAATCCGAAACGACATGGACGAACACTCTGGAAGAAGGGTAAGGTGTGGGAGATGTGGCGGTATCGGGCATAACCGAAAGCGATGCAAGGAACCTATATAGCAAAATAGTTTGAATATTTTGTATGTAACTATTTAGTGAGACTTGAATGAATGAAGGGTTAATTAATTGTAAGACTTGAATTAATGTAATGTATTTTGTTATGACTTGAATGAATGCACAACTTGAATCCTTTTTAAGAGTTGATTAATTGTAAGACTTGAATTAATGTAATGTATTTTTTAAGACTGCAATTTTTTATGACATTGATGTTTTGCAACACTTTCATATTTTTTAATAGCTCACATGGTGTAGTGGATAAATTAGACTCCAATTTTTATGACTCCAATTCCTAACTGTAATTAATATTACGTTGAGTTTAATATTTGCAACAATTCAATGTTTTCTAATATTTAACGTGTTATGTGAAGATGGAGTTTGGTGGTTCCAGTACTGGTTCAGTTAGAGGTAGCTACGCTTCACAGAGTCCGGTAGACAAATCAGTGTTGATTTTGCAGGCCAACCACAAGTCTGACTTGTTCAAAGATTTTGTAAGCATTTTACGTTTTCAAGTTAAATATTTGCACGTGGGTTTCAACATTTTACGTTCTTCTCTGGTGCCAACATTGCTCGTATACCAATATCAACAAGATCAAGTCTTACATTATATCCATCTTTGGCTTTACCAGGTATGTTCAACAGAGTGCCAACAGGACTATCACAAACGTTTTTCTCTACGTGCATCACATCAATACAATGTCTAACTTCTAAAGTTTTCCAGTAAGGAAGATTATAAAATATGGATCTTTTTTCCAACTACTTTTATCGTTTGCTCGTTTGTACGGTTTTCCAAATTCACATTCAATGTTCATTACACGTTTGTACACCTTTTCGACGCTGATTGCAACTGGCGGATTCTAAAACTCTTGTGTTCCGTTAAATGCCTTCTTCAACCTACGATAAGGATGGGAGTTCGGCAAAAATCTCTGATGACCAAGGTAGACAGTCTTAGAACCATTAACTAGTTGCAAAGAGCATGTATTTTCTTCGCAAATTGGACAAGCTTTATGACCTTTGACTGAATATCCAGAAGGATTACCATAAACTGGAAAGTCATTAATCGTGCAAAATATCATTGCCCGCATTACGAACGACTCTTGACGATAAGAATCAAAAACTGACTCTCCGTCATCCCATAATCTCTTTAGGTCATCAATTAAAGGTCTTAAATACACATCGATGTCGTTTCTTGATTGTTTCGGACCAGAAATCATTAAGGACAACATGATATATTTGTGTTTCATGCATAACCAAAGGGGAAGATTGTATATTACAAGCAGAACAAGCCAAGAACTGTGAATGCTACTCAAACTACCGAACAGATTCATTCCGTTAGTATAGAGTCCAAGTCGTACATTCCTGGATTCTTCACCAAACACAGGAAAGTTGAAATCTATTTTTTTCCATTGAGGTGAATCTGCAGGGTGACGTAGCAACTGATCATTTGGTTTCTCACGATCAGCATGCCATGTCATGTTCTTGGAATCCTCCTTACCCGCAAACAAACGTTTAAGCCTTGGTATTATCGGAAGATACCACAAAATCTTAGCAGGAGGTCCTTTGATTTTCATCTCATCAGCCTCTTCATTGTGGTTTGGTCCACTACGTTTCATTTTGTATTTTGAAACATTAAAACTGGGACAGGAATGTAAGTTTTCAAACTCACCCCTATATAATATACAATCGTTTGAGCATGCGTGTATCTTCCTATATTCCATTCTCATAGGACACAACACTTTCTTAGTATCATAAGTTGTATCTGGCAACTCATTATCATCTGGAAGCATCTCTTTCAACAACTTCAACATTGATGTGAAACTCACATCGGACCAACCATTTCCAGCTTTTAAATTGTACAACTTCAACACCGCTGACAATCTAGTGAATTTGGTACAATTCGTATACAACGACTTCTCATTGTCACTAAACAAATTACCAAGTAAATCGTGGTTGGACGAAAACTTTTCAGCCATATCCTGAACCATTTCCTCTAAGTGATCTTCCACACTAACATCTTCTCCATCATTCTTGGAATGACTAAATGATTCATTTTCGCCGTGCCATATCCACCGTCTGTAATTTGGGTCGAAACCTTTCTCAAACAAATGATCTTTCATTTTCTAAAAAGTCAGCACTGACATATTATGACACTTATTGCACGGACAATACGCCATGTCGTTGTCTTTCATTTTCTTGGAATGTTTTTTGGCAACCTCTAAGAACATATTCACTCCGTTCTCATACTCATCACTCAATCTGTTTGAAACAATCCACTCTCGATCCATTTCAATCTAAACATTAACAAAAATGATAGTTATTATTGGAGAAAATAAATAAAATTTCAATTTAAAAGAATGTGTTCGTAGATGAGAAGATTCGGAGACATTAAGATGAGAAAAGAATGACTCAGAGGAGAGGAGTTGAAGTCCTTGATCTAGCGTTGGAATAAGGAAGGTTAGAAACCTAACTAAGCAATCAAGGCCAAAACAATCCTAAAGTCCACTATTGGTCCTTAGTAATAGACGACGCCTAACTTCGAGGTTCACCGAGGACCACTAGTCTGTAGGAAATCAAGAACTCGGAGGTCCCTAATATCTCAGGGAGACTAGATGGGCAACGACGTTCAGGCCGAAATGGTCTTAAACATCGAGGACCACTAATTTGTAGGAAATCAAGAACCCGGAGGTTCCTAAAATCTCAGGGAGACTAGATGGGCAACGACATTCAGGCCATAACGGTCTTAAACGGTTTCCTCTCCTTAATGCGTCCGAAAATCCTAAGGGCCAAAGTCTAATTGATTTTATACAGTGGTTTTTAGGCAAAGTAAAGGGTGATGAAATCCCCCACCTCATCTCCTATAGGTGACTACCCCCTAAGTGTTTTTCATACCTTAATCTAACAAACAACACACCAAACAAATACTCACCTCACTCTTGTTCCAATGCAATTCCTACTAACTAATGCGTGCTTTCTAATAAATGATGAGTGAAAGATATTACGTACCTTACGCCAGCAATCTACGACAGAAATCGTAAATAAATAATAAATACGATGAATGCAAATCCTATATGATGAATGACTTAGCAAATATTGTCTAATCTTTTGCTTTGGGTTATTAAAGGCCAAGTTGCTTAAGGGGGTTGATGAGTTAAACATTAAAACTTTTCTAAATAAAAGAATATCTTAAACATAAATAAACATTTAACTAAATAAACGTGTAACTAAATAAACGTTTAAAATTTAGAATTGAATGTTTATTAGTGTCGCATTTGAATCCAAGTTACAAGTAATTGTTTCAAAATTACTTTAGATAATTCACATCAAAAAAAGTAAATACATGTGAAAAACTAAAAACTCAGGATTTCACAAACTTGAATCCAAGTTTGAAGGAATTGATTCAAAATTACTATAGACACTTTACTTATAGCATAATATTGTTGTGTAAGATAGAAAGCTTAACATTTCTTTTAACTAAATGATTCATATTTCAACAGCAAAATTTAAAATTTCTGAATCCATATTTCAACAGCATTTGAATCCATATTTCAACATTTGAATCCATATTTCAACGTCCATTTGAATCCATTTCAACAACAACATTTTAATCCATTTCAACAGCAACATTGAATTCATTTAAAAATTCTACCATAAATATATATCATGTATTTATCATCCCAAACAAAATACAAATACGCATACCAAATCAAATAGAAAACTAAAATGTTAAGTTTAACTCCAAATCACGAAAATACGAATATATTCAAGATTAAAACCAAAAAATCGAAATGTTGCATTCACCAACAATAAACAAGAGGAGAAGTTTACTAAGATTGAAAAGATTCGTTACTACAAGAAAATCCGAAAATAAACCAACAAAAACAAACTTAACACTTACATTGGTTAGTATGTGGAGGAAGACAGAGGAAGAAAGATAAGAGGGCCGGAGAAGGGGAGGAGTGTTTGGGACGTCGCTGCGGTGCCAGGGACGGTGCAGATCGGTCGGAGATCGGTCGTGGAGGAGAGTTTGGTCGCGGGACGGCTAGGGTTTGGTTGAGTTTTCGTTTGAAATGAATGACAAAAACTCGTCTGTTCGATTTCTTTAAGACATGTAGACGTCGGATGTTATATATGTCCGACGTCTATACCCCGACGTCTATATG
This sequence comes from Triglochin maritima, assembly GCA_963682175.1. Lineage (NCBI taxonomy): Eukaryota > Viridiplantae > Streptophyta > Magnoliopsida > Alismatales > Juncaginaceae > Triglochin > Triglochin maritima. The sequence continues at coordinate 16,814,783 of OY821775.1, forward strand.
CAAGGAGTTTAGACGTCGGACATATATAACATCCGACGTCTATGGGTCAACGTCTATACCCAATAGACGTCGAATGCACAGGGTATTCTAACAACCGACGTCTATGGTTGGACGTCTATAGCCTATAGATATCGGATAAACTGGGTATTCCAATAGCCGACATGTATAGTACCACATAGACGTTGACCATAGTAACGACCGACGTCTATTCTGTCCTCTCCCTACTAGACGTCGGTCGTTATAACGACCGACGTCTATTGGGCGACGGGTAAAACCTATTCTGCACTAGTGGTTGGAGTGTATATGGCAGCTGAACCTAAAGTGCCCGACCCTACGCTGACAACCAACATTCATTCGCCGGAGTATGGTACAGTAAGGTCGACCGGTTGGGACTATGGAATAGATTTGAATATAAGTCTAAATTCTACAACCGAAGTTCTGGCATACCAGCAAATTCCATTTTTCCAACCGCATAACTTCCAAACAGGCAACGAATGGCCAGAAAATGCATGTGACATTCCTTCCAGCAGTGCAAATCGTTATCCTGGTCTGTCACAATTTGAACTCATGCATTACAGTCATGATGAGTTTGCTGGAAGAGCTGGATCATCTACCTCATATCCCTCCCTTGGGCTTGGTTTGTCAGTTGTTGACCCAATTAATTTTAGTGGACCAGAAGGCCTGGAAGAGATGCATATCGTTCAAGATGATGACACTGAGGAATTAGGGGATTACAACACACCTTTCGTTGTAGAAGATGAACCTGAAGGTGTTTCTGCTAATGAAGTCGTTCCGGAGACGCAGGACGTCATATATGCGATGGGCCAATCCATAAACCGTGAAGACGACGACGTTGTTGATGATGCAGTGCTAACAACGACATGGTTCCAACTCATAATGAACTTCCCGATATCTTCGAGGATGACAACTGGATAGAGAATTCTGTAATTGAACACTCATTCTTCAACGCTGGGAACAATTTGGAACGCAGTGATTGGTGTACAGAAGATGGTCGTTCTGTCTGGGATAAATGAATTTTCCCAACGAAAGATGATTTGGTTCATGCTCTGCAATCGTGGCACATTAAAAAGTTTGTTCAGTATTGAGTTGTGGTTTCTTCAACGAAACGGTATATTGTTCATTGTATTCGTCGTGATGAAGATAACTGCAAATGACGTCTACATGCGTCTGTCCCAAAAGGCTGTAGATATTTTCAAGCTAAAACATACGACGCCGAGCACACTTGTTCCAATCCGATATTGCTAAACGACAACAAACAATGCAGTGCTAATTTTGTATGCGACTTGATAATGTCATTTGTTAGAACTAAGTTCACAATTACTCCTGCTGAAATAATGGAAAGGGTGAAGACCAAATACTCACTTGAAATCGGTTACGATAAAGCATGACATGCTAGGCAAAAAGCATTCAACCGAATTTATGGTGCCAAAGAAGACAATTTTAAAGATCTGCGAAGGTTCCTCACAGTTCTCTGTCAAAACAATGAAGGATCTATTGTCGAAATAGAGTTTGTACAGGTAAATTCAGACGATGAGATGTTTAAGCGTGTCTTTTGGGCGTTCGGGACTTCAATTAGTGGGTTTCAATATTGTAGACCCATTGTCAGTGTGGATGGAACGCGCCTCTCTAGCAAATATAGAGGTTTATTGCTAATTATTGTGGGCACGAATGCAAACAACGGAATTTTTCCTTTGGCATTTGCTGTTGTAGAGAGCGAGAAAACAGAGTCGTGGACGTGGTTCCTTCAATTGTTGGGAAGTAGAGTTACGAGGCGACCCGATTTGTGTATTATCACCGGCAGATTTTCAGAAATAAATGCTTGTGTGCGAGCCGCATTTCCACCTTCAGAGGGGCATGTACATCGATTCTGTCTTCGACAAATGAAAGCAAATCTTGCTAAACATCGAAATTGTAAGGAAAGATTGGGACAAATCAAGTTTTACGAAGCAGGTAAAACTCATTCATTTATGAGATTTGAAGAGTTAATGAAGGCTATTGCAGAGGAACATAAACCGGTAAATGAGTGGATTCAGGATCAAGGCCCTTTGGAAAGATGGACTTGTTGTCATGACGGGGGTCGACGTTTCGGATGTATGACAACAAACATGTCAGAAAGCTTCAATAATGTCTTACGAGGGGCACGTGGTATGCCAATTACAACCATGATTTTGATGACCTTTCTCAGTTTAAAGAAAATCTTTGTTAAAAGAAGGGGCGTCGCCAAGTTGTGGAATGAAACATATGTACCGACAATCCACACCGTGGTGACGGCAAACAGGAATCTGGCCAGAACACATACAGTAACTCGGTACCACCAGCTGATGTACCAGGTTGAAGCCAATGACCAGAAAAAATACCTTGTGAAATTGACGAAGGAGTTATTACTTGTACTTGTGGATACATAATTGCAACGCACGTCCTAAGTTCACATGTACTAGCAGTTTGCAGTGGCAGACATGCAAATGTCAATACTTCACATTTGGTGTCCCCGTATTATGAGGTTCAAATGTACAGGGAGGCGTACAAACCGATATTAATCTCAATTCCTGATGTGAGGTATTGGCTAGATCGAGGCAACATCACAATGAAGCCTCCCCAAACCAAAAGACCTCTCGGTCGGCCTTAGTCAACGCGAATCCGAAACGACATGGACGAACACTCTGGAAGAAGGGTAAGGTGTGGGAGATGTGGCGGTATCGGGCATAACCGAAAGCGATGCAAGGAACCTATATAGCAAAATAGTTTGAATATTTTGTATGTAACTATTTAGTGAGACTTGAATGAATGAAGGGTTAATTAATTGTAAGACTTGAATTAATGTAATGTATTTTGTTATGACTTGAATGAATGCACAACTTGAATCCTTTTTAAGAGTTGATTAATTGTAAGACTTGAATTAATGTAATGTATTTTTTAAGACTGCAATTTTTTATGACATTGATGTTTTGCAACACTTTCATATTTTTTAATAGCTCACATGGTGTAGTGGATAAATTAGACTACAATTTTTATGACTCCAATTCCTAACTGTAATTAATATTACGTTGAGTTTAATATTTGCAACAATTCAATGTTTTCTAATATTTAACGTGTTATGTGAAGATGGAGTTTGGTGGTTCCAGTACTGGTTCAGTTAGAGGTAGCTACGCTTCACAGAGTCCGGTAGACAAATCAGTGTTGATTTTGCAGGCCAACCACAAGTCTGACTTGTTCAAAGATTTTGTAAGCATTTTACGTTTTCAAGTTAAATATTTGCACGTGGGTTTCAATATTCTGACATTTCTCTAAATTTATGCAGAAAGAGGTTGATGGTGTAAAATGCGTTGAGCAAGAATCGAAGCTCAACGAATGGCAGATCATTGTTGAGAGGATGTTGTTTCTGCTAGATATGGCTGGGTTTGACACAGTCACTCGGTTGGGCCGAGTCCAGTTGGACCATACCTTGCTGGGGGCGATGGTCGAGCGTTGGAGACTGGAGACTCATTCATTTCACCTGCGACATGGTGAGATCACGTGCACCTTGCATGACATCTCTATGATTACTGGCTTGCGCGTAGATGGTTTGCCGGTGTGTGAGTCTCAGGACTACGTTTGGTCAGAGGTCTGCATGGATTTATTGGGTCAGGTCCCCGATGACTTGGGTCGTAAGAGGTCCGTAACTCTGGGTTGGTTGCAAGCTCAGTTTCAGCAGTTGTCTTTTGATGCTGACGAGGAGACAGTTACACGACACACCAGAGCCCTTATTCTGTTCCAGGTGGGATTTAGTATTTTGGCAGATAAGAGTGGCACGACGGTTCACTTGAAGTACTTGTCTTTGCTTGGAGATTTGGTCGTCGCATTGGAGTACAGTTGGGGTAGTGCGGCTCTGGCCCACTTATATCACATGTTAGACGAAGCTTCACTTATTCCGACCAAACATCTGTGTGGATTTCTTACGTTCTTGCAGTTGTGGTGCTGGGAGCATCTATGCATTGGGAGACCTTTGAAGAGCAGACCATTATTATACCCGGAGGATGATAGGGCACCATTAGGTGCCCGTTGGAGACGACCATGAACATTCAAGGGTAGTGCAAAGACAACGACACTTGATTTTTATCGGAATGAGCTGGACGTGTAGGAATTCGATCAAGTGATCTGGGACCCTTATGCACATTTGGATCTTAGTCAGCTACTACCACTATGTACGGAAGGTTCAGAGATCTGGACGAGCCGTACCTGGCTTATAAATTTTGGTGAGCTGGTTATGCATTGTCCAGACCGAGTGATCAGATAGTTCGGTCTACAGCAGCACATTCCAGAGCCGATGGAGAGACATGTAGTGAAATTGGCTCAGGGGAGGTCAGATGTTAATTGGTTGGCGGAAAATCACTAATTCATTCAGCATTTGTCTCACAGAAGAGATCTACAGTTTGAGCGACCACTCCCAGGTATCACTCCTGAAGAGAGCACACAACTGTATTTGGAATGGTACTGGACCATCACCGTACGTTGGATTGTTCATCACACCTTGACTCTGACTCATAACTTATACAAAGCTCAAACGGGTAGAGAGCGAGCGATGGTAAGATTTAAACATTTATTTAAACAATTACCACGTTTTAAAATTATGTTTAGTGTTTGATGAACTGTTTAATTATCTGTAGGTGCACGGAGTTTATGAGTTTCACGAAGAACTCCATCAAATTCACGAGGCGATCAGAGATCACAAGACAGGCTCTTCGATGGTTGGAAAATTGAAGGAAAAAATGAAGGCTTGGCTCATGTGTTTTGGTGCTGACGAACCCACATTACATTTGAGTCAGGATCGCATCGTTGAAGAAGAAGATCCACACACTCAAGAAGACGCTGGCGGTCTGTGTAACATCCTCAACACAGCGGAAAATTTAAAATTTTAATAACACACAATCAACAGAGGATATTACGCAGATACTGAACACGGGTGCACCAACATATATAATATATATACGAACATCAGAGTATTTCAAAAGTTGTGATTACAATAAAAGACTATACAAATGGAAGCAGTAATCACTCAACCTCAACTGAGAGAAAGCTGGATCTGGTAGCAGTGCTCCTCTCCTCGGCCACCACCCCCTATCTCCGCTCACGGCCTGAAAGTAAACATGCAACAATGCCTGAGTTTCCTAAGGAAACCCCGTATGCCAAACTCTACAATACATGAACTGAAAGACACCTTAGCATGCAATTCTACTGAACAAGAAAGCATCTCAAATAAAAGGCTGGGCTCCAAGGCTCTTTCACCCAACCACAGCACACACCACGGTCACGGGGCTCCAGGTCTAATCTCAACCAACCACCGTACCACACACTCGTCGCCAAGCTGGGCTCCAGGTCTAATCTCAACCAATCGCAGCTACCACGACACGACCAAGGGCTCCAGGTCTATTTTCAACCAACCCAAACGCATAAGGGCTCCAGGTCTATTTTCAACCAACCCCTACACGCGGTCCCTGCTCAGGCTCCAGGCCTCTTTCAGCCAACCTGAACGGACTACGGGGCTCCAGGTCTAATCTCAACCAACCCCGTACAGACTAGCTGGGCTCCAGGTCTATTGTCAACCAACCGCAGCTCTCACATAGTCACGGGGCTCCAGGTCTCTTTCAACCAACCGCCGCAACACCACAATTCTAAGCTGGGCCTCAGGACTATTTCAGCCAATCCCAAGCTCTCGCACCGTCACGGGGCTCCAGGTCTATTTCAACCAACCACCGCAACCCTCATGCACCCTAGCACACTTGCCGGAAGAGCATCGACACCACACTCGCCCCACACGGAGGACCACAACGACAGCACCTCCATAGTGAAAAACTGGACACAAACGGTCGACCGGACCAAAAGTCCCGGTCGACCGAATCAAGCAAATACAGGACAAATCACCTCAACCGGCACTCCCACAGTCGACCGATTTCCCAAACCACACTCGTGCGGTCGAACCAAAGTCAAGGGTCGGTCGACCGTTTAGATGGTCAACTCCCAGTTCAACGAACAAAATGACCATTCGGTCGAACGACAAAGGGGCCCCGTTCGACCGAAAGTCACCGGGGACAAATCCCACAACGAATTCGGTCAAACACCCGAGCACTCTCGGTCGACCGAATCCCACCAAAGAATAATCCCTCACTCGTACCACGAATCCGGTCGAACGCCGAGACCTCCTCGGTCGACCGAATTCCTCGAGAGCGTTCCCCACACTCAGCACACAAGTCTGGTCGAACTGACCACTATTCTTACTTAAGTCACGGTCGGACAAAGTCAATGGGCGATCAACCGTTTGGATGGTCAATCGCTCCCAACCGACTTAAGACAATGCACACGGTCGAACGGCAAACGGGACCCGTTTGACCGAATCTCACCAGGTTTGCCTCCCATGCATGATCGGTCGACCGCCCCTGGGGCATCGTTCGACCGATTTGAGGCAGAACCCGACTTCTCTTCACGAACGGTCGACCGTTTGCACCAACCGGTCGACCGATCAGGCAATGAAATCTGTTGCATGTTTACTTGCGACGAGCCGAAAGGCCTACCGTCGACTTCCAAATACTCACGCTAACTAAGTGAGTGAGCTTGACATACCGGAACGCTTGAAGAAGCCTTTGAAGAACCGCGACGATGCCTCCACGAGCACGTCTCCCCAAATCACGATCCGTCGACGAACCTCGCGTTCAAACGACGATCAATCGCCTCGTCGACGATCCACAACCACAACACCACCTCCGTCGACCTCTACCAACCAACCACGAGCAACCAAAACCACAGAAACGAGTGAGGTCGAGAGGGCGAACTAAAATGTGCGGAAAGGTTTAAGAGTCGACCACTCACCTCAAGCCACCGACAACAACTACCACCACCGCTCGCCTGAGCACATCCTCCACGCCGGAGCACCACAGATGGAGAGAGAGAGAGAGAGATCAACGAGAGAGAGGGAAGCGCGAGAGAGTGAGGGAGAGAAATCTCCACCTAAATATCTCCTCCACTCAAATCCACACCCTCCATTCCACTCCTCTCCATCTCAACCACTCATCCAATCCAAAACATCCTAGCCCTTCATCCATCTCCTCTCAATCCCAGCCGTCCATCACCATCTCCCCCTAATCACCACCTAAACAACAACAAAGCACAATTAGGATTAGGATTAGGAAAGAATCCTACAGTCTGACTCAGGATACAGAGAATGCAGCACGAGGAGGGAGACGCGACAGGGGGAGAGGACGTGCTCAAGCACGTCCTAAAAGGAAGAAGAGATTGAGAGGTCACTTAGGATAGATATTTAGTTGTGTTAAACTTATTTGGTTATTATTACACTACTATTGGTTTTATGTTAAATGTTAAACTCGTTATTGTTGTTGTTTGTTGTTTAAAACGTTTGTTGTTTGTGTTTTGTGGTTGAATTGTGTTTTGGTATTTGGAATGATTGTCTTTGTTGTCAAACAGGAAATGAAATTGTCTTTGTTGTGTTTGTTGTCAAACAGGAAAAGAAATTGTCGAGTTCTTAAATTAAATGAACTCTTCAAGAGAATTCGGCACTGAGGATGTCGAGTTCTCTTGATGTGAACTCGGCATCACAAGTGTCGAGTTCACACCAATAGAACTCGGCATCCCCAGTGTCAAGTTCTATTTGAATCACTTCTCCTGGCAACTCACGTCGAGTGGAATATGGCAAGTGTTGGGCAATAAAAAACCAAATAGAACTCGACACTGGTGATGTCAAGTTCTGTATGCATTAAAAAACAAACCCGCCGCCGCTACGTGTCACCACGTAGTTGTAGCGAGCCTAGTTTGACAAATACTTTTTATTGAGGCCTATTTTGGTAAAATGTATTTAAAAAAAATTATTTTGAATTTTTTTCCTAAAAAACCCTATACAATTAAAAAGACTTTCAACCTATAAAGAAGAGATTCCATGACAATTGCCTTGGGTGTTGGGTCTTGAAATGTTTTTTTCGATGGAATAAAATAATATTACACCCACTAAGAGCACCCTTAACGGGTGCTCTACGCCCGGGCAGCCCTCCCTTAATGGGAGGGCGCGCCCAGGGCGCCAAGGCGGGGGGCCACGTGCCCCCCCCCCCCAATTCGTCCGTTTTATTTTTTTTGTTTTTTTTAAAGATAAAAATTATTTATATATAATTAGGATAATGTATTAATTAGGTAAATTGAATTTAATTAATTAGGTATTGAAAAATAATTGTAAAAATATTTTATGATTAATTTTTTTTTTTTGACTTATTTAGATTAAAATAAAATTAAAAAAATCATAAACAAATTAAGAAATAGTAGTACAATACTCATACACATCGAAAACAAAATACAATACACATACAAAATACAACTGAAATAAGGAAAGGAAAGACAATCATCCTACGAATACAGAATTTAAAATACCAAAATACTGATAAAGTACCACAGATATTGAAAACATAAGCACCTACAGATATCCTTGTGATTTAGCCCACTCCTTGAGTTCAGCAAGTGTTTCTTTATCGAATCCGTCCTTGTTTTCCTTCTTCATTAGAGCGAAGAGGACATCAAGTTTCTTGCTGTTCAGTTTCCTTTGGAAATTCACCTCAGCTTCGATGCGTTTCCTCTCCATCCGTTCTTCGTAACGCAAATACTTTTCCTCTTTCACTTTTGCGCTATATTCAATTTGTTTCCCCAGTTCTAACATATCAGGATCAAGTTGTGCCTGAAATTGTTGTTTCCCCTTCTTTTTTTTTGGCTTTTTTAACACCTTCAGGACGAGGACATGTTTCGAACACCATTTCATCTGCTGACGGTGTTGCGTTACTCCCATCGTCGTCGGTGCTTTTTCTTTTCCCGCTGGTAAAACTCTCCGGACTTTCTGCAGCGACGTTTTTTGTGGGAAGTCCAAGCGCAACAGACTCCCATTTAGGGTACCTGCGTAACAAAAGACAAACATGCATGAACTGAAATTTGGCATTGTGTGTTCGTTCGTAGATGATGTGCGCTTCATGGATGATATCGTCCTCGTTGTAACCGCTTCTCTTCCTCCGCACCGCCTGGTCGAAGCAACCGACCCATTGGTTCACAGATGGCAATGTACGCCTCCATCGCCCCTTCAAAGATTCATCGTTATGCTCTACTACACCTGGCTCGCCTGAGTCATTGTAGATGCGCTCCACACGTTTCCAGAAGGACTTCATTTTTTGGTTTGTCCCAACCATAGCATCGCCACTGACAGCCATGTAAGCTGAGACGAGTCGTTGATCCTCTTGTGCGGACCACGATTTTTGTGACCTCATCGTCGCGGTTTTGCGTGTTCCCTCGGTCGCGGTTTCGTCATTCACATCAGTTGTATAGCGGCTTGCATTTCCACTACTTTCGCCACTTAGGAGGCGAGTATACATACCCATTGGGAATTGGGTTTGCCATTCTTCCTGAGTTGGCGGTTGGTATTGATTGTGTGGGTAGAACCCTGGGTGTGGTAAAAATTGGCTTTGGTGGGACGGGTGGAATCCTGGTTGTGTGGTAAATTGGCTTTGGTATAACGGGTGGAATTCTGGTTGTGGAACATTTTGGTAAGGGAAAAAGTGTTGGCTTGGGGGTGGACGACGTGGAGATCGTCGGTAATCTGGTGAACCATTGCCTTCTGAAGATGACATTGTGAGTAGAGAGTAGAGGTGAGTAGAGAATTATTGTGGAAGAAGTAAGATTGGAATAGAGGTGGGTAGAGAATATATATTGAAGTAGTCACGCGCGTACTGTATGTCCTCGATCCAATCGTCTCGTCTTTTGTGAGTCACGCGCATACTGTAGCTCCTCGATGCCATAGAAGTCCAAGCCTTGATCCAATCGTCTCGTCATTTGTTAGTCACGCGCTTACTGTAGCTCCTCGATGTCATAGAAGTCCAAGCCTCGATCCACTCGTCTCGTCTTTTGTGAGTCACGCGCATACTGTAGCTCATCGATGCCATAGAAGTCCAAGCCTCGATCCACTCGTCTCGTCTTTTGTGAGTCACGCGCATACTGTAGGTCCTAAATTTGAAATTTGAAATTTATTAATTTGTGGTTTTCTAAATTTTAATAATATTTTCGTATTTATTAATTAAATGTTATTTAAAAACGAATGAATTGTTGATATTAAATTATTACGATAATGATTATTAATATATTTTGTTGATTGTTGAAAGAGTTTTGGAGAGAAGAATAAAAATAATGACGTATGTGGCAACAAATACTGTAGCGTGACTGTGTGGATTGGGTAATGGTTAAGGATTTTGTAGGGGGTTGTTTGTGCTGACGTGGCAGAGAGAGAAACTGACGTGGCTGAGAGAGAAAGCAGGACGCGCAGGAACTGCCCGGACGCCGTTAAGGATGCTCTAAGTCCTTTTGACCTTCCTTTGGAATGAGGTAGTAGACTAGTAGTATCCACATTTTCTCTCACCCCTTCAATCTCCCCTCTTTTCCTTTCCCTTTCATCTTCCGGTCCATTTCCTCTTTTTTTTCTCTTGTCGTAATGAGAGCTTGGAACAAATATTGGACGGCGAAAGTTTGAAAAAAGGTGATTCTACGTCATCTAGCAAATGATCTACGTTGAGGTGTAAGTAAAATAGTTTTTTTGTTGGTTAATTATTGTAATGAAGTCTAATTCCATAGATCGGTAAACGTAACATGCAAAGTTGCTAACTATTAAATAATCATTACGCCATCTATTTGTTTGGCAGAATAATTTGAAAATTGCCATAAGAGAAGCTATTCCAATCACATTCAAACCCCAATCTAACAAAGTTAACATCATGCACTGGAACCTTCTATTAATTGGAATCTCAGGAGTTACAATTAGGGCTGTCAATTTTACACGAAACACGATAACACGACACGAAAACGACACGAAGTTAGCGGATATGGATTGAGAATTTGAACACGATTAATAAATAGGTTGGATACGGCAACACGATTATTAAATGGGTTGGATATGGATTTCTGCTGCAAAAACGATTAACACGATTAAGACACGATAAAACACGATAAGTAATTGGGTAATTAGGCACACGATTACGAATACGACACGATTAATACCGACAAGTCTATAAGTAATATATAAGTTATAAATTATAATAAACAAATTCTAAGAACTGAATGTCATATTTATAATTTTACCAATTATATATACGAGTGGTTTGAAACTTTGAAGTTTGAACTCTGAACGAGTGGATAATCGTGTGTTAATTGTGTGTTAAATGGTGTAAACGGTAGCGGTGTTAAACGTGTACATGAAGTAACCCGTTTAATAATTAGGTATAAACGGGTTGGATATGGCAACACGATTATAAATGGGTTGGATACGGCAGAAATTTAGCAACACGATTATTAAATGGGTCGGATACGGCGCAACACCTAGAGCTTATATATAGGAGTTGACACGACACGATTAGCACACGACACGATTGACAACCCTAGTTACAATCAACAACATTCAATATAAAGCTTCCCCTGAGACTGAGATATATACACGTGACAAAGATCAGACAAGATTAGCGCCCATACCAATTGTGGATTTTTGTGATCAACTAATATGAACATTTACCACTACAAGAACAGAGAGAAATTTCTTGCACAGATTCTTCTAGTTCTCTACATTGCTTACAAATCAACCACAACAAAATCTTCTCCGAAGCTGGAGTCATCTCCCTTAAGCAGGTTTTATCCATATTTTTAGGAACCAGGAAGTCGTGTTTGAAGTCGAAAAACTAGCTGATGATTTTCCGGTGTTGATGATGGCTGGAGAGTTCGTTGCCATTGTGATGGTGAAAGAGTAATGTTAAAACCCCAACAAGGCACAACACCAAGCGTACGAGGAGCTTGTCGTAGCGCTCCACCCAATGGAACTTAAGTTGACTGGCTCCGTAAAATGAAAGAGGCACCATTGAGGTCATTACTGTTATGGTGCTGCAATTTAGGAGGAGATTCTTCATATCAATTGTGGAGCAGTGAAACAAGGCTTACAGAATTAAAAGTTCATTTATTTTCAATTGTTGTAGTCATTGCCTATAAGCAACACTTTTTTCCTAATACCATTGAAAGCAAACAAAAGTAGAGACAACATAAAAAGCAAAAATGAGGGGAAAAAATAAAATCCCAAAGCTGGGGACCCAAAGACACCCACCAATAAATCACCCTCTTAACTGAGAATAAGCAATTGCCGTAAGCAGCAGCCAGAACCAACATACCAGACATTGTGAGAGTTGTTTGCTATTATGGTAATATTGCGTAGTTCTGTTTGCCAGTTTGAGAGATTCAAAGCAGGAAAGAGCCCTATTGAATATAACTAGTCAAAAAGTTTTAACAAGCTATTTGCAGATGGAAAGCTAATAACACCTAGTTTCGCTCAGTTGTTCTTATTGGGATTAAACAAGATCAACACGTTAGGTACATTTTAAACAATCATATTTTCAATATCTGGTATTTAATAGGGACAACAAATAATGCATTTGAGAGAGTATTTACCCCCACAAATTCAAACAAGTATGGTTATGTGTGTCACACTCTATTGATCAAACAAGGACCTCCAAGTAAAGACAATAGATCTACAAAGCTTGCGGAGGTGTTGCAAGCAACAAGGAAAACTTCCTATTTTCTAGTATCAAATTGGGAGAAGTAAGTAGCTCATTATAGTTTGTAATACCTTCAATTTCATTATATTTCATTTGGGAATCATAAAGAAGATTAACATTAATCTAATTGATAAAGTAATTTAACACGAGTGATTTTCAGTGACAATGGATATTAGTTGTGGTAGAACCGTTTATGTGGACAGCTTACTGGTTTGATCCTATGGCATCGAAGAATCCCATGGAAGGTTTAGTGAACATTAGTTAAACGTAAGTTATTTAGAATAATTCTATTCATATTTTGTTGAATGTTTGAATCCATTTTTGAACATTTACATATTTTGGTAGGGGCTTGAGGTCTCTCAAATCTCGTCTGGTTGTCGAAGGTCTGCAGCAAAAAAGAAAAGAAATTGGCTTGTCATAGGTGTAAGATGATTCAGTAATGTTTGTTGTGATACATGCATTATACTTCACATTAATTTTGTTATTTTTCTAATATACATGATATTTTAATTGTAGTACTGTAAACAAGTTTGAACTACTGAATGCAGTTACTACATAACAAGGTACATGGAAGAACTTGTGTAGAAGGGAGTGACAGTGGGAGATTTCAGATCGGTAAATTTTTATATTGATCTTACGTTGCGTTATATATGTTTCGTGGCACAAATTATATGTTGATAAATGAGTTTGTTTACTCTATGGTCGTTCAAAGAATCCCTTGAACCATTTTCTCAGGAAGTGGTTTTCTTTTATCATCAGCCATATGATGTTAGCAAGTTAAATTATGAATGTAAAGTTTAACGGGTGATGTTGTCATCTTTAAAGTTTTATTATAATATATGAATATATACATGATATATCATTGGGGTCGATGTGTAGGATTTTCAACCTGACATTCAGACCAAACCAAATTGTAAAGCAAAAGCTGAGACATTGCAGTCATATTCAGCCTACTAACTGAGAATTCTGGTATGACATGCATAGTGTACGTACAACAGCAACACAAATGTAGTGTACAACACCAACCTAGTTTACACCACAAAGATAGTTTACAACACTACATTCACCTGAACAGCCTTGTCACTTTAATTTTTTTGTAAGTGTACGTATGTTCTTGTTTAGGCTTGTAAACGGGTTGAGTACGGGTGAGTATGCCCTTACCCGTACATGTACCCGCCTAAATTAATGGGTATGGGTACAGGTATATACCCGACCCAATATTGGTCTACCTGTACCCACTAGGTTAGCGAGTACGGGGCGGGTAAACGGGTAATCGAGTATAACATATCAAAAATTTACTAGAAATATCATAACAAAAATTAAAAATAACACAAAGACACAAAAAAAACTCTACCAGTTATCAAAAACATTAGATCTCATCTCAACTTTGGTCCATTCTATCTTACTCTCCTCCTTCAATGTTTCTACTTGTCCAACAACATCAGCTCCAGTTCCGCCATACATTTTTCTTTATTTTGTTATCTGATGAATCCTCTCAATTTGAAGTCCATGTTTACCAACATAAATTCAAAATTCCACCTCAAGGATCAAACTTTAAAAATCAAATAAAGCAAACACATTAACATGTTTCTGAATAGAACCAACTGAACATCAGCAACAAACAAGTATGTAGAGCACATCAAGCTTTGCAACATCCACACAATAACATCCAACAATGTTCAAGGACATATTCCGTAAATCAAGATCCCATTAGAAGAGTTAATCACATTAGAACACAAGAATCTAAGGACATCACAACTTAAGCAACTAAATCTACACACAATACACAATTTCTTCAATTCAGGGACAAACCTCAACCCTTCCGGTGGTGTGGAGGTCGCGGCGAGGTTGGGGAGGGACCGAGGGAGAGAAGGAGACGAGGAGGTGGTGTGGATGTAACGGGAGGTGGCGAGGAGGCGAGGACGCTTGAAGGAGACGACGAGAAAGCGAGGCGCGGCGGGATCGGTGGAAAAGGTTTGAGAGTCGGTAGAGGAGGTTTGAGATTAGGATTAGATTTGGGGGGTTTTCCTTCTCTTTTGCCTATTTACTATTCTGATATATATATATATATATAATATACTATTAACGGGTTAACAGGTATGGTGTACATACCCGTACCCGACCCGTTTATCCAGCGGGTTAACGGGTACAAATTTTTAAATGGGTATGAATTTTTGTACCCATACTGTGGGATCCTAATACTAATTGATTTTTGATGTTGATTTAGGTGGTGATTAGGAGGAGATGAGATGGACGGCTAAGATGGAGTGGAGCAGATGGATGGTTGAGATGGATTGGAGGAAGATATCTATGGTGAAAACTCTCTCTCTTTTCTCACTCTCTCACGACTCTCTCTCTCTTTTCTCACTCTCTCACATGCTCTCTCCCTCAGTGGTACTCCGACGTGGAGGTGCCGAGCTCGGGCGTGGCGGAGGCGTGCTTCGGGTTTAGGTTGCTCGCGGAGGTGAGTCGTTGGTTTCTTAACCCTTCCCGCTCATTTTGGTTCTCTCCCTCCCTCGACATAACTTGTGTTCTGTGGTTGTGGTTAGTTGGTGGAGGTTGGCGGAAGGTGGAGTCGTGCCTGTGGAGCGTCGAGGTTCTTCGAAGGTTTCTTCAAACCTTCACGGTATGTCAAACTCGCTCAGTTAGTAGTGTAAGTATTTGGAAGTCGACGGTAGGCCTTCCGGCTCGTCGCAAGTAAACATGCAGCAAATTTTACTAGCTGATCGGTCGACCGATTGGTGCAAACGGTCGACCGTTCTTATTGAGATTTCGAGTTCTGCCTCACACCGGTCGAACGATGCCCTTAGGGCGGTCGACCAGTTGTGCATTTGAGGCAAGCCTGGTGGTTTTCAGTCGAACGGGGCCCCTTTGTCGTTCGACCGTGTGCACTGTCATAGGTCGGTTGGGGCGTTGACCATCTAAACGGTCGACCGCCTGTGTGACTTTGCCCGACCGGTGACTTAAGTTAGAATAGAGGTTGGTTCGACCGAAGGTGGTTTGGTCGACCAAAATTTAGGTTGAGCGTGGGGGAATTCCCTGGTGGAATTCGATCGACCGAGAGTGCTCGAGAGTTCGATCGGATTCGTTGGTGAGAGTTGGGGGAATTCCCTGGTGGAATTCGGTCGACCGAGAGTGCTCGGGGGTTCGACCGGATTCGTTGTTGTGCGTGAGGGATTTTCCCTGGCAACTTTCGGTCGAACGGGGCCCCTTTGCCGTTCGACCGATTGGTCGTTTTGTTCGTTGAACCTGGGAGGCGACTTCTAAACGGTCGACTGGTCGTTGACTTTGGTTCGACCGAACGAGTGTGGTTGGTAGGAATTGGTCGACCGATGGAGTGCCGGTCGAGGTAATTGCCCTGTGTTTGTGAGATTCGTTCGACCGGGACTTTTGGTTCGGTCGACTGTTTGCGTCCAGTTTTGCACGTTGGAGGTGCATTTGTTGTGGTCGTCCGTGTGGGGCGAGTTGTGGTGCCGATGTTATTCCGGCAAGTGTGCTAGTGAGTATGAGTGTTGCGGCGGTTGGGTGAAAAAGCCCTGGAGCCCCGTAACTGTGTGAGAGTTGTGATTGGGTGAAAAAGCCCTGGAGCCCAGCTTGGAAATGTGAGTGTTGCGGCGGTTGGGTGAAAAAGCCCTAGAGCCTCGTAACTGTGTGAGAGTTGTGGTTGGGTGAAAGAGCCCTGGAGCCCAGCTAGTCTGTGCGGGGTTGGGTGAAAAAGCCCTGGAGCTCCGTAGTGCGTTCAGGATGGGTGAAAGATCCCTGGAGCCTGAGGATGGACGAGGTGTTAAGGGTTGGGTAAAAAAGCCCTGAAGCCCTTGGATGTTTGGATTGGGTGAAAAAGCCTAGGAGCCCAGCTTGGCGACGTGTGTGTTGCGGTGGTTGGGTGAAAAAGTCCTGGAGCCCCGTGACGGTGGTGTGCTGAGGTTGGGTGAAAGAGCCCTAGATCCCAGCCTGGTCGTGATGCTTTTCTTGTTGGTAGAATTGCATGCTAGGGTGCCTTTTCAGTTCATGCATTGTAGAGTTTGGCATACGGGGTTTCCTCCTAGAAACTCAGGCATTGTTGCATGATTGCTTTTCAGGCCGTGATCGGCGATAGGGGGTGGTGACCGAGGAGAGGAGCGCTGCTACCTGATCCTGCTTTCTCTCATTTGAGGTCAGAGTGATTACTTGTATCTATTGTTTATCCTTTTGAAATGTAATAACACTTTTAAAATATTCGAATATATATATTATATATATATATGGTGCGCGTGTTTCCTTTTATTGTGTAATATTCTTTGTTGATTGTGTGTTGTTAATTTTTTTAATTCTTCCGTTGTTTGAGGATGTTAGAACTTGGTATCCGAGAGTTCGGTTCCAGTGTCCTTATCCAAAGAAATCACCCTTAGAGTTTGAGTCTGCATTAGTTCATGCATTCATGGTTTTGATGTGTGTTGTCTTCATTGTGTATAGAGATCTCCGAGGCACGTGAGACCTCTCCCACGGGACCGTAGCACCAGCGGTGAGACTGGGGCACAGACTGGGCAGAGGAGTGGCGGATGCTCTATGACACGGTGGGGCGACTGGGTGGGATGTTGGATCGCCAATCAGGCAGAGGAGAGCCAACAGCGGCAGAAGCGATGCTCGACCGCTTTATGAGACAACATCCGCCTACCTTCGATGGTAGAGGAGAGTCTGAGGCTACAGAGGACTGGGTCCTGAAGATTCAGGAGATCCGTCAGGCGAATGAGTGCCCTCCTGAGAGGCAGGGAGGCATGGCAGCGTATGTGTTGGGCGGAGACGCGTCCAACTGGTGGAGGACCACATCTGTGGTGGTGTTTGAGAGCAGGACTGACATCAGCTGGGAGGACTTCCTGCGGGAGTTTAATGAGCAGTATTTCCCAAAGCATGTCAGAGATAGGAGGAGAGAGGAATTCATGACCCTCGAGCAGGGAGATGCGACCCTGGCTGAGTCTACCTGGAGGTTCAACGTGTTGGAGCGTTACTGTCTGGAGATCTGTGTGACGCCACTGCAGAGGGCGAGGAAGTTTGTACGGGGGCTCAGGAAGCACCTCCGTACTCAGGTGACATACAGTATGCCACAAACGCTGGCCGATGCCGTGAGATTTGCCACAATCATTGATCAGGATTATCAGCAGAATTATGCTGAGGCCAGGAGAGCACCGGGGAAGGTCAATGGACATCTAGGTGCTCCGCTTGCCGGGAATCCGGGCAAGAGGCCCCGGATTGGAGGAGGTGGATCACGCCAACCTGAGGTGTGCAGAGGTTGTGGTCGAGTCCACTCCGTAGAGTGTTGGGGCCGTTCTGGGGTTTGTCACGGGTGTGGCAAGCCTGGCTATTTTGTACGGGATTGTCCAAGTGGGCCGAGTGGGTACAGCAGACATCTAGGGCCGCCAGCAGCAGGCAGAGGCGGAGGTCGTCGTCATTTTGCACCACCATAGTAGGGTCAGAGGACTGGACGGGTCTTTACCATCCAGGCAGATGAGGCGAGAGACGCCAGCACGGTGGTGGAAGGTACGCTCTTTGTTGCTGGGTTGAGTGCTAGAGTGTTGTTTGATTGTGGGGCCACACACTCGTTTATTTCGGAGCGGTTTGTGAGCGTGTTGGGCCGTACCCCTACGATGTTGATTGCCACTTTGGAAGTCAGCACACCATTGGGTTTAGTGGGCATTGTGGGGATCTTCCTCCCCAGCGCCACGATTGTTTCGGAAGATCAGGTGTTTCCGGCTGACGTGATCTTGTTGCCGATGGAGGACTTCGACGTCATACTGGGGATGGATTGGCTGTCCCAGTATGATGTGAGAGTCTTGTGCTGGGAGAAGAAGATTCTGATCCTGACGAAGGGTCTACCAGATGTGCTGATCAGGGGGACGAAGGACAGAGGAGGCAGAGTAGTCGTATCAGCAGTAAGGGCACTGAAGTTGTTGCAGCAGGGTTGTAGAGCTTTCGTGGCCACGTTAGTAGTTCCAGATCCAGAGGCGAGGAGATTGGAGGACATTGAAGTAGTCTAGGATTTTGCTGAGGTATTTTCCGACCATGTCTCCGGGTTGCCGCCTCAGAGAGAGATTGAGTTTGGTATTGATTTGGTAGCTGGGACTACGCCGCAGTCGAAGGCGCCATATAGGATGGCACCTATTGAGTTGACATAGCTGAAGAAGCAGTTGCAGGATCTGATGGATACTGGATTTATCCACCCCAGTGTCTCGCCTTGGGGAGCGCCGGTACTCTTCGTGAAGAAGAAGGATGGATCGCTGATGAGAATTAAATGTATACCGCAAGTGCACGGCCGTGATGAAGCGGTGGCAAGTACGGGTCGAACACAAGGAGGGAGAGATATTATTATTTTTGTGGTTTTCGATTAAGGAGAGAAAGAGAGAACGATAATGAGGTTGGTTTGAGATTTTTGGTCTTTTTAATTATCTAAAGCAAGAACAACAAAACAAACTAAGAAGAAAACAACTATGAATGGGAGTCCAGCGGGTGGAGGTTTAGATGTCGGGTTTCGATTAGAGAATTCTGAAACTTATAATAAATCACATTAGTTATATAAAGCATTACATGATAAATGACTCAACATAAACTCAAGTAATCAAAATATACTAATACGAAATTAAAATAATAACTTGAGTCTTCTTCTCATCACCCTAAATCCGTCACCCCCACCCTTTGGAGAGAGTTAGAAACCCATGGATGGAGAGGAGGAGAAGGGGTCCTAGAGAAACTAAGAAAGAAAAGTAAAAAACACAAAATAAACCAACAGAATTTTATTGCTAAATAATGTGTCAAAACAAGAACTCCTCACAACATCGTTCTCGGGGCTATTTATAGCTGATACAAGAGACCTAAGTATAAAATTGGAACGTACACGCGTCACACCACGACTGGACAAAATTCGGTGGCACGGATCGACAGGGGTGCGGCGGAATCGCCGCACAATACATGTAACTTGCGGCTAAATCGCCGCACAATATGCTCTGATTGGATCTGGATTTTTGATGTGTGTTTATGGTATGATTTAATCCTCCTTTGCGCGTCTGGATGATTTCTTTCCTTTCTTTTGAGCTCCGAATTAATTCTTTGTATATTTGGAGATCCAAATTGATTTTTTTAGAACTTCTCCAAAATAATATTTTGTCCTTGCAGTCGGGTCCTTGGTTTTTTGCAATTAAGTCCCTGGCTACTTTTGTGCTTAGTCCTTGGCCTTTTTATAATTAGATATTTGAATGCTTTTATGCTTGGATGAACTTCCATTTGAATCCCGATAATCTTGACTTGGTCTTTATGATAGAAATGAGTCTCTTGCACGCATTTATGCTCGGGATATGGGTAATTTGCATTCAGGTCCCTGTGTTATGTAAATAAGACTAAACACATACCTTAGTAGTATTTATTGATATAAAATTAATCTAAATGAAAGACATATGATGCAATGTATGCAATGCATCAAATATCGTTGCGGGTGTGCTTTTCTGACATCACATGGGATTCCTTGTGCATGTACCATGTACGAGTGTTTTGCGTTAGGTGATGGAATTTATTTAGAGCAGATTCATCCATTCTGGAAAACACTTGTCATTGGAGAAGGAGTCCAGATGTCAGAGTTTATGGATCAGTCAGCACAAGACGTCGAACATTTTTGGAAGCTCGTTGATGATATTTTAGAGAGCGACCCTGCAGTAATTCGTAGTGCCTCTCGTATTTTATACGAACAGTTACACCCCGATCATTCGAACTATGGAGAACCCGCAGAAAATACAAAGGTACGAGGTCAACCTAGGATATTTGAATGCTTTTATGCTTGGATGAACTTCCATTTGAATCTCGATAATCTTGACTTGGTCTTTATGATAGAAATGAGTCTCTTGCACGCATTTATGCTCGGGATATGGGTAATTTGCATTCAGGTCCCTGTGTTATGTAAATAAGACTAAACACATACCTTAGTAACATTTATTGATATAAAATTAATCTAAATGAAAGACGTATGATGCAATGTATGCAATGCATCAAATACCCCTACACCTAGATTTTGCTAGTCCCTAGCAAAACAAAATATAAGAGGAATGAAAACAGGGAAATCCTAACTCACTTTCGTAGGAATCACGGTTGCACTTAACATGTGCAACAAGCCTTTAAACCCCTAAGTTTCCTTAGAGGACGAGTTTTGCCTCGTGAGGGTTTTCAGTTGACACACCCACAAAGTCTTAATTCAACATTTCATTAATAGCTCTCAATATCTCCACCTCAACCTTATACATCTTACTTAGAATTGTTGCATGCTTATTATATAAATCTAACTCATAAAGAATCTGACTTGGTCTTTGTTTCTCCAACATTCACACCACTAACCCTTCTACACATGGTATCACTTAAATTATTTTGCACGCCTCCTCTGGTGGTGAAGTATCATTCGGATCAACCATGGCATGGATCATTCTTTTAGCTTTGGGCCTTGAGTATTTTTTTTCTTTTTCCGTGATTCAACATATTTGTTTTTTTGACATTTTACCATTTTTTGCATTCGTGTAGCGAGTTTGGTCGATAATCCCGAGCTAGCAGACTCAAGTTATCGGGTTTCAAGATACCCCTACGGACCAGTGGCTCGAAGGCTTGGGCTTTTGTAATCATTTTGCAAAATGTGCTTTCCTCACTTTATTCCTTTATTTTTACTTTTATTTTCCTCAAGGCTTAATTGCTATTAGAAGTCCACACTTCCCGGTATATTTTCCTCAACCTCTGCTTTTTATCAACCACTTCAAAGATTTGATTCATCCAATTTATGTGCATACATGTCTTAAAGGGTAATGGGTTATTTCTTTGGAAGTTAGATTTATGTCATAATTTCTACAAGCAAAACTATATAATAAGGAAGAAAAACTCAATGCAATTTGTACTCGGGATTTGGCGGTTCAATCTTAAGCTATGTCATGGAATATTGATTTTTTTTAAGAATGTATAAATATATAGATAGATAGATACATAAACATCCCCCCACACCTAAATCATGCATTGTCCTCAATGTATGCAAATATAAAGCAAATGCACTTATTACCTGGGTGAAGTACGGTGGAGGGATGGAATTTGTTCAGAGTCAACCATAATCAGAACTGGATTGAATGTGACCATGTTGGTGCATGTATACAGTTGAATTGTTCCCCATGTTGCCCTAAGGTAAAGGTTCCACACCTCTCACATGTATTGATTCTCTTGTTTGCTCGAGTGATGGTGGGTGTGTCGAAGAATTACTCCCCTTTTTCGCACTTTCTTTTTGATTTTGTGATAATTTATTTGATTCAGAAATCTTATAGATACTTGCTCTCATCACAACATCACTTTGATTGCATATTATTTCTGGCTCACTCTCAGCATGAAAGATATTAAATTCAGCTTTTAAGTTCCCAAAAGATAATTGCATGAGCCCATTTCGACAGTTTATCAATGCTTCAGAAGTGGCTAAAAAGGGTCTGCCTAGTATTACAGGGATTTGTCTATTAGGATTTACAACAGGTGCAGTATCTAGCACGACAAAATCCACTGGCTAAATGAAGTCACCCACCTTGATCAGAACGTCCTCGACTACACCTCTTGGTTTCTTAATAGAGCAGTCAGCAAATTGAAGAGTTGTCTTAGAGGTTTTTAGTGGACCAATGTTGAGTTGCTCGTAGACAGAGAATGGGAGTAGGTTAACACTAGCACCAAGGTCTAGAAGGGCTTTGTTGATAAAAGTATCTCCTATTGAACATGAAATTGTGGGACCCCCAGGGTCCTTATATTTTATAAGAGATGAGTTGGACAGAATAGAGCTTATGTTTGCAGTTAAGAAAGCCTTCTTTGGTACGTTTGTTTTTCTCTTTTTAGTGGACAGATCTTTTAAGAATTTAGCATAAGCAGGTATTTGTTGAATCATATCCAGGAGTGGAATATTAACCTTAACTTGCTTAAATACTTCCAGAATTTTCTCCATTTGTGCACTTGAGTTCTTCTTAAGTCTATTGGGGAATGGAGCTTTAGGAACATAGACTCGCTCAGGTTGAGCTATGGGTTCAGGTTGAGTAGGTGGGTTGGGCGTTTCAGATTGGACGTCAGGTTCAATGGTTAGGTCATATGTGGTTGCTTGATGGATAGATTAATTAGACGTTCTAGGATTTACCACATTGTTATCAACTTGTCTTCCGGACCGTAATGATACTACTGCATTTATTTGTTGGAACGGTCCTTCCTCATTAACCATTTGAACTGGTCTCGAGTTGTTACTTCCTAGAGGTGGTTAATAGGGTTGATATTGATTATTAGATCTAGGATTCACCTCAGGTTGACTTGGAAACTGACCCTTTTCTCTTGCACCTACAATTTGTGCGAGTTGGCTGACTTGTGTCTCTAACCTTTGGAAGGACTGGTTGGTTGTTTGTATAAAAGTCTTCATCAAATTTTCCAAGCTTGTCAACCTAACCCCATAATCTCCATTGTTACTAAACCCAGATGATGTATTATTTTGGTTATACGGGGTTGGTTGTTGTCTAGGAGGTTGACCTTGTTGGCTTGATGAGAAATTGGAATTATTACGCCAACCCGAGTTATTGGTTGATGCGTATGAGTCATTTCTAGCAGGTTAAACGTGGCATTAACTTGTTCCCAGTCCGCACAATTCTCCATTAAATGACCAGTCTGACCACATCTAGAGCAAGGGATAGATGAGGCTTGATTCACTCGGGGTCGGGTTTGTAGCTCTAGACTTTCCATTCTGCGCATAAGGGTAGCTAGTTTTGCTTCAGCCGCTATATTGGCATCTACAGCTAAGACTCCTGGTTTGGGTTGACTAGCTATTCTAGATCCAATACTCGGGTTAAGCGGTGCTCTAGCATTGTCCCATTGCATACGGTTTTCAGCTAAATCCTCAAGAAAAGTCCAGGCATGATTTTCATTTTTTGACATGAAGTTCCCTTGGCTTACGGATTCTACCATAACCCTAGATGTGGGTGTCAATCCCTCATAAATAATTTGGCACAATTGCCATCTTGGAATTCCGTGATGAGGGCATTGGGTCAGCACACTTTTAAATCTTTCTAGATAGGAATAGAACGACTCGCTCTCACATTGAACGAATGCAACAAATTCATTCCTAATCCTCATAGTCTTATGGTTGGGGAAATATTTTTTTAGGAATACTTGAACAAACTCAGCCCAACTTTTAATGGATTTTTCTGCTAGACTATATAGCCATTTCTTAGCATCGTCCTTCAGTGCTAGAGGCACGAATTTCAGACGCACTGCCTCCTCAGAGATATACTGGTATTGCATAAGAGAGCAGATTTCCTCAAATTCTCTAAGGAATAGATATGGGTCTTCCCTAGAGGTGAACTTAGGCAACATACTCATGTATTGTGCCTTAAGTTCGAAGTCGTGAGCCTGTATGTGGGCATAACGATGCACGATGGCTGAGCAGACATCGCTGGGTGGCATCGATCCCTCAGAGTAATGGGCGGGTTCACAACATTCTCACCCATTGGATCCGGGTGAGGTGGTGCAGCAGATGGATAGCTCTAGACTGGAATCTAGATGAACTCGTGAGAGTCGATTGCTCAAGTCCCGAACCCAAATATGAGTGCACCGGTTTGAATTATTTTTTTTTCGTTTATATATATATATATATATATATATTTCAAAAGGGAAACAATCAATAGAAAGAAGAAAGATGAGAAAGGAAACTTAACTCTAAAAGATAGGTTCTAGGGTGGGTCAGAAGTTTCCTGAACAAGCACGGTTCAAACAATCCTAGACCTAGTGTCGCTTAAATCTAGACGACTCCTAACTGGTTGAGTCGAATTGATTTGCTTGATTCACCTCCCTCACTAATCAAACCAACTTGGCCAGGCAGTGTATAGCTAGTGGGGGCGCTTCCGACAGAGTCGGTGCCAATTAGACAACCACTTCGCTTGGAAGACTTACGTCAACACAAAAACACTTTCTCGACACGAAATTAAATTCGATCAGCTTCAAGTCATAGCAAGTCAAACCAATCTCCTCCTTAATTGAGTCTGAGTCCTTACGGGCCAATGTCTAATTGATTTTAATTTTAAAGCTTGAGTGACACTTTAGGATTGTGATTTGTGGGCCACGGAAAGGTGATGAAATCCCCACCGTATCTTTTCCTACGGAGTTGCCCTTAAGATAGTTTAACTTAAATCTAGCAAAGATAGTCAAACAATGGTCTTTAGTGGGGGCAATTGCAAGGTTGTATGCAAACTAGATTATATGCTTAAATGCAATCGATAAAAACTGCGATACGTACCTTGCCTCCAGCACTCTTCAACAAGAATTAATTTTCAAGAATTTAGCAAGAATAACACAAACAAAACATTATATGATGCATGCACTAAGTTCTTCTAGTTTTGCCAATTTTTAGGTCAGAGTTGAATTATTGCCAATTATGGAATTCAAGCTTAACACGTGAAGTTCTACAAAAGGAAATTTTCCGAAACTAGAAATTATGAGGAAAGAGGCAACAAAGGTTACCTATGCAATGCTCATTCGGGTTCACCACCCGCTCTCAAAATTTCAGTAGCTCCACGCGTCCACCCAGAGATGGTGCTAACCCCAGAAAAATTTGAAGCCCAAAAGCGTCTGTTGTGCGGTGTGCTTCATATGCGGCGATTTCACCGCCCTACTTTCTCCGGCTGAGTTCAGATTTCACTACGCACTCTGTTGTCTCCTGAAACACAAATCCAAATACTTAGATCGCGCACAAGATAAACAGAATAGAATCGAGAACACAACAATAAATAAAATCTGCGTCGCCTCCCCGGCAACGGTGCCGAAAACTTGATGAGAATTAAATTTATACCACAAGTGCACGACCGCGATGAAGCGGTGGCAAGTACGGGTCGAAAACAAGGAGGAAGAGATATTGTTATTTTTGTGGTTTTCGATTAAGGAGAGAAAGAAAGAACAATAACGAGGTTGGTTTGAGATTTTTGGTCTTTTTAATTATCTAAAGCAAGAACAACAAAACAAACTAAGAAGAAAACAACTATGAATGGGAGTCCATCGGGTGGAGGTTTAGATGTCAGGTTTCGATTAGAGAATTCTGAAACTTATAATAAATCACATTAGTTATATAAAGCATTACATGATAAATGATTCAACATAAACTCAAGTAATCAAAATATACTAATACGAAATTAAAATAATAACTTGATTCTTCTTCTCATCACCCTAAATCCGTCACCCCCACCCTTTGGAGAGAGTTAGAAACTCATGGATGGAGAGGCGGAGAAGGGGTCCTAGAGAAACTAAGAAAGAAAAGTAAAAAAACACAAAATAAACCAACAGAATTTTATTGCTAAATAATGGGTCAAAACAAGAACTCCTCACAACATCGTTCTCGGGGCTATTTATAACTGATACAAGAGACCTAAGTATAAAATTGGAACGTACACGCGTCACACCACGACTGGACAAAATTCGGAGTCGCGGATCGACAGGGGTGCGGCGGAATCGCCCGACAATACATGTAATTTGTGGCTAAATCGCCGCACAATATGCTCTGATTGGATCCGGATTTTTACTGTGTGTTTATGGTATGATTTAATCCTCTTTTGCGCGTCTGGATGATTTCTTTCCTTTCTTTTGAGCTCCGAATTAATTCTTTGTATATTTGGAGATCCAAATTGATTTTTTTAGAACTTCTCCAAAATA
Organism: Triglochin maritima; assembly: GCA_963682175.1. NCBI lineage: Eukaryota > Viridiplantae > Streptophyta > Magnoliopsida > Alismatales > Juncaginaceae > Triglochin > Triglochin maritima. Next base: position 16,841,092 of record OY821775.1, read on the forward strand.
ATATTTTGGTACTTGCGGTCGGGTCCTTGGCTTTTTGCAATTAAGTCCCTGACTACTTTTGTGCTTAAGTCCTTGGCATTTTTGTAATTAGGTATTTGAATGCTTTTATGCTTGGATGAACTTCCATTTGAATCTCGATAATCTTGACTTGGTCTTTATGATAGAAATGAGTCTCTTGCACGCATTTATGCTCGGGATATGGGTAATTTGCATTTAGGTCCCTGTGTTATGTAAATAAGACTAAACACATACCTTAGTAACATTTATTGATATAAAATTAATCTAATTGAAAGACATATGATCCAATGTATGCAATGCATCAATCGCTGCGGATGTGTATTGACTACAGGATGTTGAATAAGGTAACCGTTACGAATCGGTATCCCTTGCCCAGGATCGCGGATCTGTTTGACCAGTTGAGTCAGCAAAGGTATTCTCGAAGATTGATCTGCGATCCGGTTACCATCAGTTGAGGATCAGAGAGGCAGATGTGGAAAAGACAACTTTCAGGACGAGGTACGGGCATTACGAGTTTTTGGTGATGTCGTCCAGCTTGACGAACGCGCCTGCAACGTTTATGGATTTGATGAATAGGATGTTCAGTAAGTATCTTGACGGGTTTGTGATTGTCTTCGTGGACAACATTTTGGTCTACTCGCCAGATACGGAGCAGCATCCGGAGCACTTGAGAGTTGTACTTGGTATTTTGAGAGATCATCAGTTGTATGCTAAGTTTTTGAAGTGCGAGTTCTGGCTGAGCAGTGTTGCCTTTCTGGGACACATTGTGTCGAGAGCTGGGATTTCAGTAGATCCAGCGAAGGTCGAGGCTGTGACGCAGTGGAGAGCCCCGACTAGTGTAGCAGAGATCAGGAGTTTTGTGGGTCTGGTGGGTTACTATCGCTGTTTTATTCAGGATTTCTCCAGGTTGGCTTCGCCCCTGACGACTTTGACGCAGAAGGGCGTCAAGTTCGTGTGGTCCCAGAAGTGCGAGGATAGTTTCCAGGAACTGAAGAGTCGGCTGACAACTGCTCCAGTTCTGACACTTCCCAGTGGTAGCGCAGGGTTCGTGATTTACAGTGATGGGAAACGCGTTGGACTAGGGTGCGTACTCATGCAGAATGGGCAGGTGGTTGCGTACGCTTTGAGACAGCTGAAGGTGCACGAGAGGAACTACCTCACTCATGATTTGGAGTTGGCAGCAGTTGTGCATGCGTTGAAGACTTGGAGACATTACTTGTATGGCGAGCACTTCGAGGCTTTCACAGATCATCAGAGCATGAAGTATCTGTTTTCACAGAAGGAGCTGAATATGAGGCAGCGTAGATGGCTCGAGCTGATTAAGGATTATGATTTGACCATTTCGTATCATCTGGAGACGGCGAATTCGGTTAGAGATGCTTTGAGCAGGAAGGTGGAGGTTACCGCAACAGGTCTGTGTATCCAGGAGTGGAAGTTGCTTGAGGTGTTGGCTGAATGGAGACCGATCATCAATGAGTCATGGGGAGAAGTGTTTGCTGGGTTGAGAGTGGAGCCGCAGATGGTCTCGAGTATTGTGCAACCTCAGAGTTCTGATGATGAGATAGCTGGGTTGTTACAGTTAACTGTCAAAGATGGATCAGACTTCAGTATTGGAGTCGATCGTGGGCTGAGATTCAGAGGTTGTGTCTGGGTGCCGAAGGGAGGAGATTTGAGGAAGGACATTCTAGAGGACGTACACAGGTCCCGTTATTCGATCCATGATGAGAATTTTATTTATACCGCAAGTGCACGGCGTCTAAGAAGACGTGGCAAGTACGGGTCGAACACAAGGAGGGAGAGATTTCGTAGTTGATGTTATTTTCGATTAAGAGGAAGAAGGAGAGAAGAATCAATTGGGTTTTTAGGTTTTTGGATTATAATTATCTAAAGCAAGAACAAGAACAAATAAACTAAAACAAGAAATAAGAAGAGAAATCCATTGGGTGGAGGTTTAGATTTTAGGTTTAGATTGGAGAATGGAGAAACTTGAAATAAATCATGTTAGTTATGAAGCATTACAAGATAAATGATTTAACATAAACTCAAGTAATCAAAATATACTAATCACGAACTTAAAAAAATAACATGCATTCATCTTCTCTACCCCTAATTCCATCACCTCCACCCTTTGGAAAGAGTTAGAAACTCATGGAGGGAGGAAGAAGAAGGGATCCTAGAGACATTAAGAAAAGAAAATTAAAACAAAACAAAATAAAACAGAATTTTATTACTAATGATCCAAGACCAAAGGTTCAAAGATGTGTTACATTCGTGCTACGAGGCTATTTATAGCCGATACAAGGGATACCAGTATATTAAAGGGAATTACACGTGGCGACACAGGACTGGACAAAATTTGGGGACGCGGATCGACAGGGGTGCGGCGGAAACGCCGCAGATAGTAGGTATTGTGCGGCGGAAACGCCGCACAATCTGGTCTGATCGGGTCCGGATTTTGGCTGTGCGTTTATGGTATGATTTGATCCTCCTTTGCGCGTCTGGATTGATTCTTTCCATTGTCTTGGGCTCCGGATTAATTCCTTCCATTGTTGGGATTTTATTTTTGATTTTTCTTTTGACTTCTCCAACACAATGACTTGGCCTTTTATTTTGTAGTCAGGTCCTTGACATTTTGCAATTAAGCCCTTGACCTTTTTGTGATTAGCTCCTTGAATGCTTTTATGCTTGGACGCATTTCCAATTGAAACCCGATAAACTTGAACTCGGTCTTTATGATAGAAATGAATCTTTTGCACGCGTTTATGCTCGGAATGTGGGTAATTTGCATTCAGGTCCCTGTATTCTGTAAATACGACTAAACACATACCTTAGTAGCATTTATTGATATAAAAGTAATCTAAATGAAAGACATATGATGCAATGTATGCAATGCATCAATCCACCCGGGCAACACGAAGATGTATAGAGATTTTCAGAGGAATTTCTGGTGACAGATATCTGATTTGTCAGCAGGTGAAGATTGAGTACCCTGCAGGACCGATGCAGAGGATCGAGCTTCCAGAGTGGAAGTGAGAGCACATGACGATGGATTTTGTCACCGGGCTGCCGAGGACGAGAGGATTCCATGATGCGATTTGGCTTATAGTCGATCGATTGACCAAGTCGGCGCACTTCTTAGCTATCCAGACCACTTTACCTCTGGAGGGTCTAGCTAGGTTGTATATTGAGGAGATTGTCAGACTTTATGGAGTGCCTGGGAGTATTATTTCGGATCGAAATCCGAGGTTCACTTCCAGATTCTGGGGGAGTTTGCAGAAGGCCCTGGGGACTAAGTTGAAGTTCAGTACGACATTCCATCCGCAGACGGACGGTCAGTCTGAGAGGACCATCCAGACGTTAGAGGATATGTTGTGAGCTTGTACTCTGGATTGTGGAGGACATTGGGATAAGCATTTGCCGTTGATAGAGTTTGCCTACAACAACAACTACCATTAGAGCATTGGGATGGCACATGTTGAACGTTTTAATTTAAATCGCAAGTGAACGGCCGCGTTGAAGCGGTGGTAAATACGGGTCGTCCTCAGGGAGGTGAGCAGCCTATCGTTTGCACGAAATGAAGTGGCAAAAATATAGAGAAGAGAGTTGTTTATGCTACTCTACACTACACTACGAAATACGAAATGTGAAAGAAAGCAACAAACGATTAACTAAAACTTAACTAAGAACAAAAGAAGAGTGCTGGAATTCAGAAGTGGAAAACCCCCTAAGGGCTGGAGTGAGTGCATACATGCAAATAGGTGGGTGTTGAACACATTCTTTAAGCACAAATGAAGGTGGTGTTATCATGCATAGGAAGTGTCTAAATGTTATGGCAAAACCTATCAATCTATTCACCAACCTAGTTGATTAACATTTACATATGCGAGTTGTTTATTTCAGAACCTAAACAAGCATGAGAGGTGTCTAATCATTTTGCCAAAACTCATCAAGTTATAAATTCTATCCTAAACAAGCAAGCATACATTCATGTTTTATCAACACATTGTAAATAAAGCATTCATTCCATTCTCTAATGCATGTATGAACATCTACTCCACCCCCCAAAGGGGATGGAACTAGTCACTACACATTACACTAATTATTAAACTAAGAAATGAAAGCATATTAACTAAGCTACTAAAACTAATGAAATGAAATTAAACAAAGTAAAACAAACAACATAATGAACAAACTTTATTAACAAATGACTCGCATTTCAAGTAGCATCCTCCTACTTTAGTGTGTGCTTCAAGGCCTCACTTCTAGTAGGAAGAATAGCCACCCAAAATATGAAGTGATTACATTAGAAGGTGAAGAGTTCTATTTATAGTCATAGAAAAAGGCAATCCGGGACAATCCCCCGATGTGGGACTAAACAAATACCAGAAATGGACTAAATACACACTAATACGCGACCCACCAAAATCTTAGCGGATTTGGGCCAAAACAGACCGCCAATTAGTGGTCTTGGACCGCCAATTAGTGGTCTTGAACATCAAATAAGAACATCACGTCATGAGGACCAGAGACTTGCCGAGATGGTCAAACTTCACTGGTACTCTGAGATCCATGGGCTCCTGTTGCCTACCAGAGTTGAACACATGAAACTCGGCACTCATGTTACCGAATGAGAGCTTCATGAGACCATTTCTACAATTAATTAAGGCGTTGGAAGTTGCCAGAAATGGTCTACCCAAAATCAAAGGTATTTGAGAGTGGGTGTTCGCAACAGGATTGGTATCGATGACAACAAAATCGACTGGAAATATAAAATCTCCAACTTTGATAAGCACGTCCTCGATAATCCCCTTTGGAATACGAATGGATCTATCCGCCAATTGGAGGGTGATCTTAATTGGTTTCAATTCTCCCAAATTTAACTGTTGATAGACAGAAAATGGGAGGAGGTTGACCGCTACTCCTAGATCAAGCAAAACATTACTCATGCTAGTGTCCCCTATCGTACACTGAATAGTAGGACACCCAGGGTCCTTGTATTTTGTGTAGGCGGGATTGGACAAAAGTGAGCTTACATTTGCAGTCAAGAATGCTTTCTTAGGAACATTGGTCTTCCTCTTGGTTGTGCAGAGATCTTTCAACACTTTGGCATATTGAGGTATTTGTTGGATGACATCCAACAAGGGGATGTTAACCTTAACTTGCTTAAACACCTCTAATATCTTGTCCATTGTGTCACTATACTTTTTGGTTAACCTACTCGGATAAGGAGCTTTTGGCAGGTAGGTTTTCTGCAGTGCCTGAGAAGGAGGCGTTGGTGTATTACCCTCACCCTCAGCCTCTTCTTCACCACCATTCGCACTAAGGGGTTGCATAGATGGTGGTGGTTGTGGCAAGGAAATGTGATTGTCAACCTGTTTTCCATTCCTTAAGGTCACAATGGAATTGACATGGTGAACAGGTTCCTCCACATGGTTCACTTGCCTCCCCCGCGGTACCACATTTTCATTTTGCATGTGTTGTTTCTGGTACATGCGGGGGTTAGCCTCAGGCTGGCTAGGCAAAGACCCTCTCTCTCTTTCATGTACAAACTCAGCCAATTGGCCCATCTCAAGCTCTAGAGATTTGATGGTCTGCTGATTTGAAGTGAGAACTTGACTTGTGGATGACATAAAAAATTTCACAGAGTTCTCAAGTCCACGAGTCAAGTTCTCAAGCGAATTAAACCGGGTTTCAAAGTTGTTAGAATTTGTGAAACCTGGTGGATTGGTGCTTGGAACTTGGGGTTGCTGATATGAATGGACATGCATGGGAGGTTGGTATGATTGGTTAGGTGGTCGAGAGGAGTTTGAAGAACCACCCGGGGCATTATTTTGGTTCCATGAAAAATTGGGGTGGTTCCTCCATCCATGATTATAAGATGATGAGTATGGGTCATTCCTAGCTCTGTCATAGATGGCGTTGACATGTTCCATCTCAGGAGGAATGGACGCACACTCGCTTTCTACATGACCTATCCTACCACATGAATGACAGGGAACTCGACCAGATGTGGACATGTGAGGTGCAATTTGTTGGTTTTGTAGCTCAATCGAAACCATACGGCGCATTAAGGCCGCCATGCGTGCCTCGGTGGCTGTAGTGGTATCGATAGCGAATGCGGCACCCGATCTAGTCGAGTTTGCATTCGCAATCCTTGCTCCTATACTAGATGGTGCAGGTGGTTCCCTTACACTCTCCCATTGCATTGTTTTCTCAGCAAGCTCTTCTAGGAAAGCCCATGCCTCCCTTTCATCCTTTCCCAAGAACTCTCCTTGACACATGGACTCAAGGAGCGTCCGGGACGGGATGTGAAGACCCTCGTAAACAATTTGACAAAGAGGCCACAACTCAATGCCATGGTGAGGGCATGAGGATAGTAGCTCCTTGCACCTCTCTAGATATGCATGAAATGTCTCGGTCTCAAGTTGATAAAACGAATTGATTTCGTTCCTCAATTTTTGAGTCCGATGATTTGGGAAGTATTTCTTGAGGAATGCAGATTGAAACTCATCCCAAGTCCTAAAGGCGTTCGCCTGGTTGCTGTACAACCACTTCTTGAAGTCATCCTTCAGCGCAAAGGGGACAAGCCTAAGATGAATGGAGTCTGCTAAGTTGTTGTTGCAGCTTGAACATAGCACAGACCTCCTCAAATTCCCTGAGAAAGATATAGGGGTCACCTTTCCCAATGAAGTGAGGGAGCATGGAAATAAACTGAGGCTTAACCTCAAAATGGTTCCCATTAGCCTCTGGCAATAAGATGCATGATGGTAAAGAAGTACGGCTCGGGTAGCATTGATCACGTAGAGGTATGAGCGCGACAACCGGAAGCACAGGTCCGACAGGTGGGTCCAGCAACTGCTCCTCCTTACGGAAATTAGCAGCCATTGAACCCATACTATGTACGACACGAGAGGAGGAAGGCATCAAGAAGTCGACTACCGAAGCAGGGTTGACAACGCGCCTCGTCAAACGACTACTCTCGTCTCGTGCCCACGAAAGCATGCACAAAGGTGCGCACACACAAAACAAAACTTTTTTTTCTTTTTTTTTGAAACAAAGAATGTACGTAGAGGAGAAGACGGGGGGACACAGGAGAGAAACAATGACTCAGGAGAGAATAGAAGAAGTCCTTATGCTACGGCGGATGGGTACAGGTAGAAGCACACAAGCAAACAAGGCTCAAGCAATCCTAAGGTCGCTATAGGTCCTTAATACTAGACGACGCCTAACTTCGAGGTCACACAGCCTCAACACGCCTCACCTCCCTACGACGAGGACCACAAAGCCAAGTAAGGGAGCCAAGATTTGGAGATCTCGACTCTCCTACTATCGACAAAGTGGGCAACGCCGATCAGGTCATGACGGTCGGGACCCGATCACTCTCCTAATGTGCCCAAAGTCCTTAGGGTCAATGTCTACTTGATTTAAAAATTAGGCTCTTGATTAGTGTGGTTTGTGGGGCGAAGGAAAGGGTGATGAAATCCCCCACCTTATCTTTTATGGGACAGCCCCTCCTTAGTAGCGTTTTGGAGTCCTAATCTAGCAATCAACTCTGCAAACAAACGCTCAACTCACACTTGTTTCAATGCACTTCCTACTAACTAATGCATGTTCATACAAAATGCATGAATGAGAGTAAAAGGTGCGTACCTCACGCCAGCACTCAGCAACTGAAAATAAAGCTAAAATGAAAGACAATCTATATGCCTAAGTCACATACATGATGCATGACCTGAACGAAAAGAATGGCTAATCTTTTGCTTTGGGTTTTAGGGTCCAAGTTGCTTAAAGGAGGTTTGATTATTGATCTGGGAACAAACTATAAGTCAAAACATCAAATCAAGTCCCAAATCACTACATCAATTATACCAACACACCAAAGAAATTGAGAGCAAACAGACGTTACCAGACCGCCAATTGGCGGTCTCAGGCCGCTGATTGGCGGTCTACAGTGCCCAGCTTGCCCCAAAATTTCTCCAGGTGTTCCTCCTGGCGACTCCAAGTCTCCTGCAATAAAGAAAAACTACAAAACACAAATTAAATCCACTCGAATCGTCCAAACAAGAGTCTGGACTGACACCTCCCCGACAACGGCGCCAAAAACTTGTTGAACGTTTTAATTTAGACCGCAAGTGCACGACCGCGTTGAAGCGGTGGCAAATACGGGTCGTCCTTAGGGAGGTGAGCAGCCTCTCGTTTGCACGAAATGAAGTTGCAAAAATATGGAGAAGAGAGTTGGTTATGCTACTCTACGCTACACTACACTACGAAATACGAAATGTGAAAGAAAGCAACAAACGATTAACTAAAACTTAACTAAGAACAAAAGAAGAGTGCTGGAATTCAGAAGTGGAAAAACCCCTAAGGGGTGGAGTGAGTGCACACATGCAAAGAGGTGGGTGTTGAACACATTCTTTAAGCACAAATGAAGGTGGTGTTATCATGCATAGGAAGTGTCTAAATGTTATGGCAAAACCTATCAATCTATTCACCAACCTAGTTGATTAACATTTACATATGCGAGTTGTTTATTTCAGAACCTAAACAAGCATGAGAGGTGTCTAATCATTTTGCCAAAACTCATCAAGTTATAAATTCTATCCTAAACAAGTAAGCATACATTCATGTTTTATCAACACATTGTAAATAAAGCATTCATTCCATTCTCTAATGCATGTATGAACATCTACTCCACCCCCCAAAGGGGATGGAACTAGTCACTACACATTACACTAATTATTAAACTAAGAAAAGAAAGCATATTAACTAAGCTACTAAAACTAATGAAATGAAATTAAACAAAGTAAAACAAACAACATAATGAAGAAACTTTTATTAACAAATGACTCGCATTTCAAGTAGCATCCTCCTACTTTAGTGTGTGCTTCAAGGCCTCACTTCTAGTAGGAAGAATAGACACCCAAAATATGGAGTGATAACATTAGAAGGTGAAGAGTTCTATTTATAGCCATAGAAAAAGGCAATCCGGGACAATCCCCCGATGTGGGACAAACAAATACCAGAGATGGACTAAATACACACTAATACGCGACCCACCAAAATCTTAGCAGATTTGGGCCAAAACAGACCGCCAATTAGCGGTCTTGGACCGCCAATTGGCGGTCTATATGGTCCGGATCATGTTGGCTTTTATTGTGGGCTTTTCTGGATGTCTTTATTGGTTTTCGATGAATCTACTTCACTTGTTGGTGCTCCGACCCAAATAGAATTGCCAAAATACTCCCCATGATGGTGTGGAGTTTTCTATTTTGCTCTTTGGTCCTTTGGTCTTACATTCAGGTCCTTCTCCCTTGCATCTTAGTCCCCAGATCTCACTGTAACGTCCCGAAAACAGCGGAAAATTTGAACAATAATAAAGACCGTCAACGGTCAACACCGGGCACACGGGAAAACAAACCAACATATATAATATATATAAGATATAGATCCACGTGGAAGTCAAAATATACATAAGAGTAAACTGTGATTACAACAAAATGTATACAACGGGTAATCACTACCTCAACAAAAAGATATACAAGGAAGACAAGATCAGATCCCGGGGGCACTCTCCTCAGTCACCACCTCGACTCTAAGGCAACTCGCTACCTGAAATGAAAACAATAGAAACATGCCTGAGTTCCCTGAAGGAACCCCGTATACCAAACCTCCTAAAATACAAAATGGAATTAAAGACAATGCAATGCAATGCACATGATCATCCGCCTCGGGTCCACAATAATACCCATCTCCGCCTCCGCGGTACTGAACCACTCCTACCACCACTAGGTCAAGTCAGTCCACCGCTGCCTCACAAGGGTCAGTCAGCACCACTGCTCCCCCAGAGTGCAGAAAGGAACCCTGGCACTACGCCGCCACCCCATGGGTGAGTCAGCCCACCGAATACACAACTCGGGTCAGACGACAGCCGCTGCTCCCCCAAGAGCAGCCAGACGCGCACCCTGCCGGAACTTCCTCGGCCTACCGACAAACCCCAGCAAACAGCCCAAGGTTTACAGCACTCATCTCTCACACCCCGCTCGATATGAGAGGCCAACAATAATACGCCTTCGTCGAAGGTGAAATCCGTAGAACCCAAGGCCAGTAATCGACCGTCGCCTCTGAGTCGGTAGTCGACCTATACTCGACGGCTCGCGTGTGGATAAATTCACCAACCTGCGGCAGATTGGTCGACTGCAACAAGCACACCGGTCGACCGGTCTTCCACACAGTACTCGGTACTATACAAACAAGTGTATCGGTCGAACCACGCCAACCGAATTACCGACCCATCGGTCAAATAAAAGTCATCTAGCGGTCAACCGTTTGGAAGGTCTACGCTATACATTTTATATATATATCCTGTCGGTCGAACCAGGGTCTGTTCAACCGATAAGAAGGCCTGCATGAATCCTGCCCACTGTATTCGGTCGACCGGAACTCTTCCGGTTAACTGGATCAACAAGCACATCATTACAGGAAAACTGCACGCGGTCGGTCGACCGGACACACACTCGGTCGGTCGAAGGCCTGTCTAACCTATCTACTGGGTTCGGTCCACCGAGACAACACCGGTCGACCGGCTAATGTAACCCTTAAATTCCCGCTAAAATTTGGCATAAACGGTCGACCGTCACACAGACATCGTTCGACCGTTCTCGGGCAGTAAGTTAATATTTATAAATATCGGTCGACCGACCAACTACCGGTCGACCGAACAATACATCTTTCCACTGGACAGACATCATATAGGCGTCGTTCGGTCGACCGAACCAGCAATCGGTCGACCGAACATAGTGTCTTCAACCTCCGTCCAGTTGGGTTTTCACCGGAGAAACGGCACCAACGCCGCCCCCTACACTCCCACACCTCTTGGGGAGTTATTATGAAGACTTGGCATACCTTTTTGGAGCTCGTGGATGCCTCCCAAGCTTTGGCAACCTCAACCCAACTTCTTCTCCTTCTCCTCTTCTTCTTCTCCTTCTCCTCCTCTTCTTCTCCTTCTCTCCGACCTTCAGTCCAATGATTGTGTCTCACACTCTCTGGAATTTGATAAGGAAGAAGAAAACGTTTTATTTAACCTTACACCTCTACTTGTAGGAGAAATCAAGTTTTATCTTTAACTCCACCTCCAAAGCTTCCAACCATAACAAGCCACCTCATCTCCCCAATCTTATCTCCTTACATCTACTGTAACATGCTTAATTAAGGTTAATTAGGTTTAGTTTAGTTTAATTAAGGTGTTTAGAATAAGGTTATTACACTCACAATTCAGTCCTTTTTCCCAGCTTTTGGGTCCTTTTATGCTTCATCTCTTCAAACATATTTATTCCTGAAAACTAAACATAAAACTCGTAACATAGCATTTTTTTGGTGAAAGATAATGGAAATAAGATACAAATATAAACATGAAATGATGTCAATCAGCACCGTACAAGGCTCTGTACGGGAGACCGTGTAGATCACCGGTATGCTGGAGTGATGTAGGCGAGAGACAGCTAGTTGGCCCTGAGATTGTGCAGATGTATGAAGAGATGGTTGATGTGATCAGACAGTGACTAGCGACAGCTCAGAGCAGGCAGAAGAGCTACGCTGATAGGCGTAGGCGAGAGCTGAGATTTGAGGTAGGAGATCATTTCTTCCTGAAGATTTCACCATCTCGAGGAGTGATGAGGTTCGGGAAGAAGGGGAAGCTCAGTCCGAGGTATGTCGGATCATTTGAGATTCTCGATCGGGTTGGAGAGGTTGCCTACAGGGTTGCACTGCCGACGCAGTTTTTGGGTCTTCACAACGTCCTCCACGTTTCGATGTTGAGGAAGTACGTCGCAGATCCTTGTCATGTGATTCAGTTGGAGGTTCCAGAGATCCATCAGGATTTGTCTCTGGAGGAGAGACCGGTTGAGATTGTGGATCGGATGGAGCATCAGTTGAGGAGGAGGACCATTCTGATGGTGAAGGTCAGGTGGCAGCACCACAGTGAGCGAGAGGTCACTTGGGAGATTGAGGGCGAGGTCCGGAAGGAGCTCCCGGAACTGTTTGGTGAGTTGCTCTAATTTCGAGGACGAAATTATTTTAGGAGGGTGGATTGTGGGATCCTAATCCTAATTGATTTTTGATGTTGATTTAGGTGGTGATTAGGAGGAGATGAGATGGACGGCTGAGATGGAGTGGAGCGGATGGATGTTGAGATGGATTGGAGGAAGATATTTATGGTGAAAACTCTCTCTCTTTTATCACTCGCTCACGACTCTCTCTCTTTTCTCACTCTCTGACACGCTCTCTCCCTCAGTGGTACTCCGATGTGGAGGTGCCGAGCTCGGGCGTGGCGGAGGCGTGCTTCGGGTTTAGGTTGCTCGCTGAGGCGAGTCGTTGGTTTCTTAACCATTCCCGCTCGTTTTGGTTCTCTCCCTCCCTTGACCTAACTTGTGTTCTGTGGTCGTGGTTGGTTGGTGGAGGTTGGCGGAAGGTGGAGTCGTGCCTGTGGAGCGTCGACAAGTTGTGATCGTTGACCGGGCGAGTCGTTCGTCGGTGGATCGGGATTTTGGGGAGAAGTACTCGTGGAAGCGCCGTCCGGGTTCTTCGAAGGTTTCTTCAAACCTTCACGGTATGTCAAACTCGCTCACTTAGTAGTGTGAGTATTTGGAAGTCGACGGTAGGCCTTCCGGCTCGTCGCAAGTAAACATGAAGAAGATTTTACAACCTGATCGGTCGACCGGTTGGTGCAAACGGTCGACTTTCTTAATGAGATTTCGAGTTCTACCTCACACCGGTCGAACGATGCCCTTAGGGCGGTCGACCGATTGTGCATTTGAGGCAAGCCTGGTGGTTTTCTGTCGAACGAGGCGCATTTGCCGTTCGACCGTGTGCACTGTCATAGGTTGGTTGGGGCGTTGACCACCTAAATGGTCGACCGCCTGTGTGACTTTGTCCGACCGGTGACTTAAGTTGGAATAAAGGTTGGTTCGACCGAAGGTGGTTCGGTCGACCGATATTGTGGTTGAGCGTGGGGGAATTCCTTGGTGGAATTCGATCGGCCGAGAGTGCTCGGGGGTTCGACCGGATTCATTGGTGAGAGTTGGGGGAATTCCCTGGTGGAATTCGGTGGACCGAGACTGCTCGGGGGTTCGACCGGATTCGTTGTTTTGCGTGAGGGATTTTTCCCTGGTGACTTTCGGTCGAACGGGGCCCCTTTGCCGTTCGACCGATTGGTCGTTTTGTTCGTTAAACCTGGGAGGGACTTCTAAACGGTCGACCGGTCCTTGACTTTGGTTCGACCGAACGAGTGTGGTTGGTGGGAATTGGTCGACCGATGGAGTGCCGGTCGAGGCAGTTGCCCTGTGTTTTAGATTCGGTCGACCAGGATGATTGGTTCAGTCGACCGTTTGCGTCCAGTTTTGCACATGGAGGTGCATTTGTTGTGGTCGTCCGTGTGGGGCGAGTTGTGGTGCCGATGTTCTTCCGGCAAGTGTGCTAGTGAGCACGAGTGTTGCAGCGGTTGGGTGAAAAAGCCCTGGAACCCCGTAACTGTATGAGAGTTGTTGTTGGGTGAAAAAGCCCTGGAGCCCCGTAACTGTGTGAGAGTTGCGGTTGGGTGAAAGAGCCCACGAGCCCAGCTAGTCTGTGCGGGTTTGGTGAAAAAGCCAAGGAGCTCCGTAGTGCGTTCAGGTTGGGTGAAAGAGCCCTGGAGCCTGAGTATGGACAACGTGTTAAGGGTTGGGTGAAGAATCCCTGGAGCCCTTGGACGTTTGGGTTGGGTGAAAAAGCCCTGGAGCCCTTGGTCTTGTCGTGGTAGTTGTGGTTGGGTGAAAAAACCCTGGAGCCCAGCTTGGCGACGTGTGTGCTGCGGTGGTTTGGTGAAAAAGCCCTGGAGCCCCGTGACAGTGGTGTGTGTTGTGGTTGGGTGAAAGAGGCCTGGATCCCAGCCTGGTCGTGATGCTTTTCTTGTTGGTAGAATTGCATGCTAGGGTGCCTTTTCAGTTCATGCATTGTAGAGTTTGGCATACGGGATTTCCTCCTAGAAACTCAGACATTGTTGAATGTTTGCTTTTCAGGCCGTGATCGGCGATAGGGGGTGGTGACCGAGGAAAGGAGCACTGCTACCTGATCCTGCTTTCTCTCATTTGAGGTCGGAGTGATTACTTGTATCTATTGTTTAGCCTTTTGAAATGTAATCACACTTTTGAAATATTCGAATGTATTATATATATATATGGTGCACATGTTTCCTTTTATTGTGTAATATCCTCTGTTGATTGTGTGTTGTTAATTTTTTTAATTCTTTCGCTGTTTGAGGTTGTTACACATACTCGTACCCATACAGGTTGGGTGGGCGGGTATTACCCGACCCGTTTACAACCTTATTCCTGTTGGATGTACATATTACAAATTTTGATATTATGTGCAATAGGTTAACTGATATACATATATATGTGTGTTTGTCATATTTTTGGTATATACATTTAAAGGACCCTAGTGTAAAGTGAGATATATATATGACATTTATGAAATATACATAAGGTAGAACACAATCAGATTTGTTGTGGTATATACCTGTTTCAATCGATGTTATTGGTAAAAACCACTTCAACGTATCGGTTAACCTGACGTGGTATGCCAAAAAATTCGACATAATAACCCATCCTGCAGCAGTGAAGGGAGGTTTCTCCAATCAGAGTCGATCGAGACTCCAGAAAGAAAATGCTTTTGTTTGCACTTGTTGCAAAAAAATTATAAGGCTCTTTTTGCAAAGAGATAGTGAGCTCTTGTTGTAAACGGAAGGTTAGAAAAAGGTTGTTAGGAGGTGAAAAGGTCCGCCCAGACACATGGTAGGTAGAGAATAAAGTAGCTACAAGAGCTCTTGTTCCGTTGATAAGAGCCCTTTGCACAATCTCACGTTGGTGATCTCCTTCTAGATGTCAACTATGGACACAAACTCAGATGAAACTCTCTCCAAAGTATAGGAGAGTGAAGGTAAACAGAGAGTATAAGTTTCGCAGAAAGTGCAAAAGGAAGAACTTAGTGAGCAAACAAAGGTTTGGAGGGTACCCAGGGAGAGGCAAGCGGAGCACCGGCGCGAGAAGGCAGAGAGTGTAACATCCCGAAACATCGGAAATTTAAAAATTAAAACAATCAAGAGATTATCAGAATAAACTCATCAACATGAATGTTACTCATATAAATCAACAGTCGGTGCACCAAAATACAACAGAGTTTGTCAAAAGACGTGATTAGAACAATACAATGAAAAGACAGGTACAAGCAATCACGACGACCTCGAAGAGTCCGAAGAGGATCCTAGCCCCAAAATGTGTCCGCCCGTTGTCACCACCCGACAGAACTTACTGCGGTCCTGAAACATGGATCAAACAACGATGCATGAGTTTCCCACTAGGAAACCCCGTATGCCAAGCTCGCTTATATGGATCAAACAATCTCCACGTCGCCCGCCGACCGCAACCTCCGCATACACGAGCCTCACATCCGCTCCTCCTCAACTCCAAGCTCACCTCCATGCGCCGGAGTCGCCTCCACAAGCTCTCGTCTTCGGAAGAGAGGAAGAAAGTGAGTGAGAGAGATGATGGATGGTAGCAAAAATGGAAGAAGAAGAAGAGAAGAAAAGGAGGACGAATTTGGTTTATAAAACCAAAACCCATCTCCACAGCAACGTCCCCCCCCCCCCCCCCCCCCCCCACTCCACAGCACCCTACCACCGAACTCACACCCCTCACGTCACTATTCTCCTCTCCTTCCCCACACACAACACTGTTCACGTCACCCAACAGTAACCCTAATGGGTTAAGGTCTAACAGAGAGCTTAGGCGTACACAAACTCGTACGTTGCTCTTGTGGTTTATATTCCCTATATTCAATTAATTCTGGGCATCCGTGTTCTTTAGCTGCATTGTTCAAAATAAAAATGGAGAAATAATATTTGACCTTGTAAGCACTACATGTTAGGTCATATTTGTTAATTTACTTGCCCACATATTTAAATGAAAATAGTTTGGGTTGTCTCTATGCACGGCTCCTTAAGGTTGAATTGTTTATATTTTTTGGGAAAAATAGCATATCATTGAAGAGTTATTTGGTACATTAAACATTGCCTATATATATTTATAATTGCAACATGGAATCGTCTATTTAACTAAGTAATGTTCCGTGCTTATCGCATAATTTACCTTCATATAGAACTTATTCGTAAAAAGTAAATAAACGTATAATGCCACACATGGGCATGTGATTGTGACGATAACTTTGATAAATTTTTGGACCGATTTATGTGAAAGTCAAACCATAGCTGATTTTTAGTTTTCTTTATGAAATGATATTTCTTGATGGTGCAAATTCTAAGTGCGACAGAGATCAACTTATTGAAAATTAGATTGAGTTACTGAATTCGAATTCCAATTGGCTTACACAATTTCAGAAGTTTGTGTAACTAATGGAAAAGAAAAATATTATTCCTTATATTTTTTGACGGAAATATTGAATGTATAAAAATTACGGGATTGAAATTCTTATTTTCCTCAAACGAAATAAAGGAAAATCCTGAAAAGTTCAAAATTTTAGATAAACTTATGAAATTACATAATAAATATACTTATAATATAAATATTTAACAAGTAAAACACTAATACTCCATTTCAAAAATAAATGTACAAATGACATGATTATTTCAAATATTCACAACAATATATATTCAAAATTATAGAGGAAACATTAAATTTTTAAACTTAATAATGTCTTTTCATAAATTATAGCTAGCCAAATGATTGTATTAATATATTTCCATGGCATGCCGAAACAATACCATTGTGGTTAAAAGGAAACTGTTATCTGCTTGATTATTTTTTTGTCGATTTCCTTCGACCACAAAATTAATTTCTTGCGTATGTCAGGTCTACAAACAAGGCAAAATAATGAGGTTTTTCTCTAATTCCGAATTGTGCTCTTCTCATTTTTCTTGTGACCTAATGTTGGTTTTACAATAAATATTGCTTCTTTTATTGAAGAGAAAACAGTTTAGTTGGTGCTAAACATGAAATATGATTGTTTCAAGAAATATGATAATTCAGTTTTACCAAATGCTAATGAATAAACTCTTTCATAAATTAAACCATAAAACAATGAAATGTGAAAATATGAATACCGGACATCCGAGGACAAGCTGATGCTACGTGTGAACATGGATTGTCACTACAAGCCATGTTAAGTAGCGGGTATTTTTGTCAACTCCAAAACCTGTAAACCACCTAAAAGCTATTTCTAGAATTGTATAGATGTTGAGCCCAGTGTTAATTGAAGAAATCAGAGAAAAAACAACAACCCTCTTCCTTCTGCTTCGTCCACCATTACCAACACCAGACTCAAGCTGAACCGATCTTGTGGTGGTCGTGTTTCGCGACCCAACATCTTCCCTTTCTCCCAAACACTCTAGATGGAAATTCAGACCACAACCAGCGTTGGTACACCTACTCTTTGCTCTCCATTCCCCTGGGGGTTATGGTCATATTTGTATCCATGTTTGTTTAACTAAATGGGTACAGGTATATACTCGTTTAAATGTTGTTGTACATGTACCTACCCCATACTCATTTAATAAACGAGTATGGGACGTGTATAACGGGTATTGCGGGTACGGGGTGTGTTTAACGAGTATTGCGGGTATTATTATATTGTGTTGATTGAGACATTACCTAATTTCAAATAACAAAATATTAACAATAAATAACACTTGTGTTGTAGTTCATCACTGTTTGGTGCTACTAAATAAAATAAACAAAAAATGAAATTTAATTATATATTATTATCGTAGTGTGTTGTAGTTCTTCACTGTTTGGTACTACTAACTATATATTATATATTAATTTCTATACTAATTAAACACGTAAATGGGTATAGGTAGAGATATAGCCGTACCCGCCTCATTTATTAATAAACAGGTAAAACGGATGTGGGTAAACGGATCTAATTTTTTAAATAGGTACAAAAACCGTACCCGTACTCACTTATTAAATGGGGCGGGTAAAAGGATAATACCTGCCCCAGTTACACCCCTACCCGCATGCATCACACACCGCAAGCCTTCTGCCACTATGCACTGCTCTGAGAGGGTGGGCTGAGTGGACCGGTGCCCCGGAAATGGTTTCGGGAAGGTGGGCACAAATAGGGTGGGTGTAGAAGGGTGTCAACATTGAAATATGATTGTATCAATATTAATGCTTGAACACAGGAACATGATGTTTTTCATAAATCAAAACACAAAAAACTGAAATGTTTAATATGAAAGGATAAGCTCATGCTACATGTGATCATGGATTGCCATAGGCCATAGCATATGTCTAGTAGCTGTAGTTTTTTTTTCAACTTAGGAACCCTGAAAAAAATCAAACGCCGGTTCGAGAATTGGGGCGATGTCTATCACAACTCCAACCACAGAAAGCACATACCAAATAACATCCCTCTTCCTCCACCTCCGACCATGATTCTGAAACTGAATGGATCTGGTCGTGGTAGTGTTCGTCAACCCGTCGTCTCTCCTCTCTCCCAGACACTCTAGATGGAAGTTGACACCGCAGTCGTCGTCGGTGCACTTGTAGATCCACCCCACGCACCTCTCTTTGCATGCATCACAAACCACCAATCTTTCATCACTACACACTGCCTTGAGAGGGTGGGCTGGGTGAGCTGGTGCTTCGGAAATGGTGCTGGGAAGGTGGGCGCAAAGCGGGTGGGTGTGGAAGTTGCAACAACCATAGAAGAGACCAAGAATTTGATCATTGCACACATCACAAATGAGGGTCCAACCTAGGTTGGGGAGAAGAAGGGCAATGGGGTGGTCGGGGTGCATGAAGAAGTTCAGTGTTGGAGGTAAATGGGCGCATTGGTGGTGGAGGTCAAAGTCACATTCATGGCACCGATATCGGTCGCCATAACCGGGTGTCTTGCACCCATCACAATCGAATTCTTTGTTGTCGTCCTGGAGAAGAAGGGGGTGTGGGTGGGAGAAATGGTTGATTGACATGGTTGTTGTTCTGAGGTTTGGTAATCGAAGCAGTGATTCTTAATTAAATAGTCATAATTATTAGAAGTAAACAATTACATAAATTTGGGGGGGGGGGGAACTAAGAGTTTCCAAATTAAATAGTCATAATTATTAGAAGTAAACAATTACATAAATCAAAATGACATCTATTTGTTTAACAAACAAAACTTCGGGTTGAAAAGAAAGGCTGTTTTTGCTTGAGTTAAATCTAGACCAAACAAAGTTCGAAGAAATGCACCTCAGTAATTCGTATTTGTTTAGATACACTTCTCAAAACCTGAAATTCTCTGTAAGTGCATTTAAGGTTTCATGGGACATACCATACAACAAGTTGAGACTTTCTTTCCATATTCCTGAATACATTAATTAGCTAACGATAATCATGTGTTAATGAAATGTGTAAAGACGTGTGAGAGAGAGAGTGGGGGTGAGGGAGGTATGGAGTGGAGTGATGTGTGTAGTGGGTGGAGGTATGGTTAGGGTGTAGGGTTTGTTGGTATAAAAACCAAAACTCAACCCTTTCTCCCCTTTTCTCTTCTCCATTTCGTTCCACCCAAACTCACCCATCTTCATGCTTCCGGCGGACCAGGAGGAGAAGATCTCCGGCGGCGTGGTGGAGGCGAGCCCGAGGAAGGAGCGTGAGGAGGCGGCGGTGCGCGAGCGAGGCTCCGGCGGGTCTTCATCGTCTGTAAAGGTATGCCAAGTCTTCATAGTAACTCCCCAAGAGGTGTGGGAGTGTAGGGGGCGGCGTTGGTGCCGTTTCCCCGGCGAAAAACCCCACTGAACCAAGGTTGAAGACGACTGGTTCGGTCGACCGTTGTGTGTCTCGGTCGACCGAACAACGTCTAAATGATGCCTGATTCAGTGCGATATTGTAGTGTTTCGGTCGACCGTGTGAGGTTCGGTCGACCGATATTTTATAAAAATAACTTGCTGCCCGAAAACGGTCGAACGACGTCTGTGGGACGGTCGACCGTTTATGCCAAATTTTAGCGGGAATATTTTATAAGGGTTATATTAGTCCGGTCGACCGGTGGTTGTTCGGTCGACCGATCCCAGTAGATAGGGTAGACAGACCTTCGGCCGACCGAGTGTGTGTCTCGGTCGACCGAACTGCGCAAAGTCGGTCAAGAGCGTTGACCATCTAAACGGTCGACCGCTCTGGATCCGGTCGACCGACCGCGTGCAGATTTCCTGTAGTGAAGTGCCTGTTGATCCGGTCGACCGGAAGAGTTTCGGTCGACCGAATGCAGTGGGCAGGATTCATGCAGTTTTTCTTATCGGTTGAACGGACCCTGGTTCGACCGACAGGATATATATGTATATAAAACGTATAGCGTAGACCTTCCAAACGGTCGACCGCTAGATTTGACCTTGTTCGACTGGTGGGTCGAATTATCTTTCCTTGGTGGATTTATCCACATACGTGACGTCGAGCAGAGGCGACTACCGGCTGCCGAGCCCACGGTCGATCACCGGACCTCGGAGCTACGGATTTCACCTACGACGAGAGCGTATTTTCTGTTGGACCCCTCGTGGATGCCGGTGCGGCAGAGGGATGCCTTCCATGCCTGTGTGGGTGGTAGATGCCTTCTTCCCTGGTGGGGGAAGGGGATGCACTTTCCCTGTGGAGGAAAGCCGAGACCTCCTCTTGTTGGCCTGGATTGGCAGGGGGGATGCCTCCCTTTGCCCCTGTGTGCGGCTAGGAGATGAGTGTGGCGACCCCCTTCTTGTTGGCCTGGATTGGCAGGGGGGGATGTTTCCCATGCCCCTGGCGCGGCTGGGAGATGGTCCGTGGCGGTTGGGGCATTCATTGGGCCCGAGGAGGATTGCATTGCATGAGCATTCTTGGCTTTTCATCTGTTTTTTCTGTATATATAGGAGATGTTGGCAAACGGGGTTCCTTTCGGGAACTCAGGCAGATTTTATGTTTCATTTTCAGGGAGCAGGCGGTCTTAGGTTGGTGGTGACCGAGGGGAGTGCCTCCGGGATCGAGTCCTGTCTTCTCAGCTTTTTTGTAGAGGTAGTGATTACAGTAGTTATGTATTAGACATGTAATCGCTCTTTTGACACTCTGTATTATGACTTCCACGTGGAGATATTTTATATATATATTCTGTTGACTTTTCCAGTAGCGTGCCCTTGTTGACCGTTGACGGTCGTATGTTTGTGTTTTAAATTTTAAAAATTTCTTCCGCTGTTTCGGGACGTTACAACTTGGTATCAGAGCCTTGATCCCGGCGTATTTTTCCAAAGAAACCACCATCGAGTTAGGATTAGAGTCTAGAGGTCCATTGCATGCATTCATGATCATTCTGATGTGAGTCTTTTTGTTCTGTAGAGTGATGCCTCCGAGACGGGTGGTGCCTGCGGCTGAGACTCGCAGTTCGAGTGAGTCTGCGAGAGAGGAGGCCCGGGAGGCAGAGCGCAGAGTCCTGTTCGACACCGTGGAGCGGTTGAGCGGGATGTTAGAGCACCAGGCAGCGCAGAGTGCGCAGGCGGGGGCCGGTGCGATGCACGACCGGTTCATGAGGCAGCACCCTCCGACTTTTGCTGGGCAGATGGATGCAGAGGCAGCTGAGGAGTGGATCCTCACTATGCAGACGATCTTCAGGGCTATCGACTGTACTCCGGAGAAGAAGGTGGACGTGGCCACCTATGTGCTGAGAGGAGCTGCAGCGAACTGGTGGAGGTCGACTTCAGCAGTGGTGTTCACCGGTCGAGAGGATGTGTCATGGGAGGAGTTCGTTGAGGAGTTCAACGAGCAGTACTTTCCGGAGCATGTGCGAGACGGGAAGCGGGTGGAGTTCCTGGCCCTGGAGCAGGGGAGCATGACACTGGAGGAGTACATTGGGAAGTTTAACGCCCTTGAGCGTTACTGTCCGGAGATTTTCGTCACTCAGGCGCAGAGGTCGATGAAGTTTGTCGGGGGACTCCGGAAGCATCTGAGGACCCGAGTGTTGTCGAGCATGCCGCGCACCTTGGCGGATGCAGTGAGGAGCGCCACTATCATGGAGAGGGACTACCGGGAGAATTATCAGGATGATAGGAGGTCGGTAGGGAGATCCTCAGGGAGGCCAGGAGGGCAGAGTTCGGGGAAGTCGGGCAAGAGGCCCCGGATCGAGGGAGCAGGGGCGCCACAGCCAGAGGCGTGCAGGAGCTATGGCAGAGTGCACACTGGGCGCTGCCTTGGGTCGATTACTTGTCATGGTTGTGGTCAGCAGGGCCACTTCGTCAGGAACTGCCCTAGCAAGGGCGTTGGACCGAGCAGACCTCCCGGGACTTCCGAGTGTCAGTGGCGGCGGAGCTAGGAGACCTGCAGCACCGCAGCAGGGTCAGCGCACTGGACGAGTCTTCACTATCCAGGCAGAGGAGGCGAGGGACGCCAGCACCGTCGTGGAAGGTACACTTCTTGTGGCAGGTTTAGGGGCTAGAGTGCTTTTTGATTGTGGCGCGACACACTCGTTCATCTCGGAGCGATTTGCGGGAGTGTTGGGCTGTACCCCTGCGATGTTGACTGCCACTTTGGAGGTCAGCACACCCCTGGGTCTGGTGGGCACTGTGGGGAGCTTCGTCCCCGGCGCCACGATTGTTTCGGGAGACCAAGATTTTCTGGCAGATCTGGTCTTGCTACCGATGGAGGACTTCGACGTTATTCTTGGGATGGGCTGGCTGTCCCGGCATGACGTGCGTGTCCTTTGCCGTGAGAGGAAGGTTTTGATTCCGAGGATGGGGTTGCCTGATATCATGATTAGAGGAGTCAGGAATAGAGGAGGCCGCATTGTGGTGTCAGCTTTGAGGGCTCAGAAGTTGATGCAGCAGGGTTGCAGAGCGTTCCTGGCGACGCTGGTTGTTCCAGAGGCTGAGTCTCCGAGGCTGGACGAGATAAATGTGGTACGGGAGTTTACAGAGGTGTTTTTAGATGATATTCCAGGATTGCCACCTCTGCGAGAGATGGAGTTTTGCATTGAGCTGGCAGCAGACACCTCACCGCAGTCGAAGGCCCCGTACAGGATGGCGCCCGTAGAGTTGGCAGAGTTGAAGAAGCAGCTACAGGAGCTGATGGAGGCTGGTTTCATCAGACCGAGTGTCTCACCTTGGGGCGCGCCAGTGCTGTTTGTGAAGAAGAAGGACGGGTCTTTGCGGATGTGCATTGACTATAGGATGCTGAACAAGGTCACCATCAAGAATAGGTATCCCCTACCTAGGATTGAGGACCTGTTCGATCAGTTGCAGTCAGCGAAGGTCTTCTCTAAGATCGACCTACGCTCAGGATACCATCAGCTGAGGATCCGAGAGGAGGATGTCCAGAAGACAGCATTCAGGACCAGATATGGGCACTATGAGTTTTTGGTGATGCCTTTTGGGTTGACGAACGCTCCGGTGGCTTTCATGGATCGGATGAACCGGACGTTCAGGCAGTACTTGGATAGTTGTGTCGTTGTCTTTGTGGATGATATCCTGATTTACTCACCCGATGTGGAGCAGCACAGAGAGCACCTGCGGATTGTACTTAGCATTTTGAGAGACCAGAGGTTGTATGCTAAGTTTTCGAAGTGCGAATTCTGGTTGGACAGAGTCGCATTTCTGGGTCACATCGTTTCTGCAGAGGGGATTTCGGTGGATCCGGCGAAGGTAGAGGCAGTGACTGAGTGGAGAGCCCCTACGAGCGTGACGGAGATCAGGAGCTTTGTTGGATTGGCGGGTTACTACCGTCGCTTCATCAAAGACTTCTCGAGGTTAGCTGCACCTCTGACTGCCCTGACGCAGAAGGGAGTCACTTTTGTTTGGTCCCAGAAGTGCGAGGACAGCTTTCAGGAGCTGAAGAGACGACTGACGACAGCTCCAGTTTTGACGCTGCCGAGCGGCACAAGAGGTTTTGTGGTCTACAGTGATGTGTCTGGCATTGGTTTGGGTTGCGTGTTGATGCATCACGGGAGGGTGATTGCATACACTTCAAGGTAGCTGAAGACTCATGAGAGGAATTACCCGACGCATGACTTGGAGTTGGCAGCCGTTGTGCACGCACTGAAGACATGGAGACACTACTTGTATGGTGAGCAGTTTGAGGTGTTCACCGACCACCAGAGTCTGAAGTATCTCTTCTCCCAGAAGGAGTTGAATATGAGACAGCGTCGTTGGTTGAAGTTCATTAAGGACTACGATTTCACCATCTCCTACCACCCGGGGAAGGCGAATTCAGTTGCAGACGCCTTGAGTAGGAGAGTGGAGCTATCAGTTGCTGGCATGTGCCTTCAGGAGTGGAGACTGCTTGAGTCATTGGCAGAGTGGAGGCCGTTCACTGGGGACTCTGAGGGAGCAGTGTTAGCTGGATTGCGGGTAGAGCCACAGACTGTTTCACAGGTAGTACAGGCGCAGCATGAGGATGATGAGTTGGCCAGTTTGCTGGAGTTGACTGCCAGAGGGGGGTCAGATTTCAGTGTTGGGGTCGATGGAGGTCTGAGATTCAGAGGGCGGATCTGGGTGCCGAGGGTTGATGGGATGAGAGATGACATCATGGAGGAGGCACACAGAGCGAAGTACACCATCCATCCTGGGAGCACGAAGATGTATAAGGACCTGCAGCGGAACTTCTGGTGGAGAGGCATGAAGAAGGACATTGCAGAGTTCGTGAGTCGGTGTTTGGTCTGTCAGCAGGTGAAGATCGAGCACCAGAGGCCAGCTGGGCCTATGCAGAGCATCGAGCTTCCAGAGTGGAAGTGGGAGCACGTGACGATGGACTTCGTTACGGGGCTACCGAAGACGAGGCGGTTCCATGACGCGATTTGGGTGATAGTCGATAGACTGACCAAGTCGGCGCACTTTCTGGCCATTAGGACCACCTTGCCTTTGGAGAGTCTGGCAAAGCTGTATGTAGAGGAGATCGTCAGATTGCACGGAGTACCGGTGAGCATCATCTCTGACAGAGATCCGAGGTTCACATCCAGATTTTGGGGGAGTCTGCAGCAGGCACTGGGGACACGTCTGAGATTCAGTACAGCTTTTCACCCTCAGACAGACGGTCAGTCAGAGAGGACTATCCAGACTTTGGAGGATATGCTGAGGGCTTGCACGCTGGACTGGGCTGGACACTGGGATGAGCATCTACGTCTGATCGAGTTCGCCTACAACAACAGGTACCATGCTAGTATTGGGATGGCACCGTATGAGGCATTGTACGGGAGGTCGTGCAGATCGCCGGTATGCTGGAGTGACGTAGGCGAGAGGCAGTTAGTGGGTCCAGAGCTTGTGCAGATGTACGCAGAGAAGGTTGACCTGATCAGGAGGAGGTTGGCTACAGCACAGAGCAGACAGAAGAGTTATGCTGACCGACGCAGACGGACTTTGAGCTTCGAGGTTGGAGATCACGTCTTCCTGAAGATTTCACCAGCTTGGGGAGTGATGAGGTTCGGGAAGAAGGGGAAGCTCAGTCCGAGGTATGTCGGACCTTTTGAGATCTTGGACCGTGTCGGGGAGGTCGCCTACAGAGTTGCTTTGCCACCACAGTTCTCTGGCCTTCACAACGTCTTCCATGTTTCTATGTTGAGGAAGTACGTTGCAGACCCGACACATGTGATAGAGATTGCAGTGCCTGAGATCCGGCAGGACTTGTCACTTGAGGAGAGGCCAGTTGAAATCATCGATCGGATGGACCATCAGCTCAGGAGGAGGACCATTCCGATGGTTAAGGTCAGATGGCAGCATCACAGTGAGCGCGAGGCCACCTGGGAGATCGAGGAGGAAGTTCGGAAGCAGTATCCGGAGCTTTTCGGTGAGTTACCTTTCTGATTTCGGGGCGAAATCCTTTTAAGGAGGGTGGATTGTAAAGACGTGTGAGAGAGAGAGTGGGGGTGAGGGAGGTATGGAGTGGAGTGATGTGTGTAGTGGGTGGAGGTATGGTTAGGGTGTAGGGTTTGTTGGTATAAAAACCAAAACTCAACCCTTTCTCCCATTTTCTCTTCTCCATTTCGTTCCACCCAAACTCACCCATCTTCTTGCTTCCGGCGGACCAGGAGGAGAAGATCTCCGGCGGCGTGGTGAAGGCGAGCCCGAGGAAGGAGCGTGAGGAGGCGGCGGTGCGCGAGCGAGGCTCCGGCGGGTCTTCATCGTCTGTAAAGGTATGCCAAGTCTTCATAGTAACTCCCCAAGAGGTGTGGGAGTGTAGGGGGCGGCGTTGGTGCCGTTTCCCCGGCGAAAAACCCCACTGAACCAAGGTTGAAGACGACTGGTTCGGTCGACCGTTGTGTGTCTCGGTCGACCGAACAGCGTCTAAATGATGCCTGATTCAGTGCGATATTGTAGTGTTTCGGTCGACCGTGTGAGGTTCGGTCGACCGATATTTTATAAAAATAACTTGCTGCCCGAAAACGGTCGAACGACGTCTGTGGGACGGTCGACCGTTTATGCCAAATTTTAGCGGGAATATTTTATAAGGGTTATATTAGTCCGGTCGACCGGTGGTTGTTTGGTCGACCGATCCCAGTAGATAGGGTAGACAGACCTTCGGCCGACCGAGTGTGTGTCTCGGTCGACCGAACTGCGCAAAGTCGGTCAAGAGCGTTGACCATCTAAACGGTCGACCGCTCTGGATCCGGTCGACCGACCGCGTGCAGATTTCCTGTAGTGAAGTGCCTGTTGATCCGGTCGACCGGAAGAGTTTCGGTCGACCGAATGCAGTGGGCAGGATTCATGCAGTTTTCCTTATCGGTTGAACGGACCCTGGTTCGACCGACAGGATATATATGTATATAAAACGTATAGCGTAGACCTTCCAAACGGTCGACCGCTAGATTTGACCTTGTTCGACTGGTGGGTCGAATTATCTTTCCTTGGTGGATTTATCCACATACGTGACGTCGAGCAGAGGCGACTACCGGCTGCCGAGCCCACGGTCGATCACCGGACCTCGGAGCTACGGATTTCACCTACGACGAGAGCGTATTTTCTGTTGGACCCCTCGTGGATGCCGGTGCGGCAGAGGGATGCCTTCCATGCCTGTGTGGGTGGTAGATGCCTTCTTCCCTGGTGGGGGAAGGGGATGCACTTTCCCTGTGGAGGAAAGCCGAGACCTCCTCTTGTTGGCCTGGATTGGCAGGGGGGATGCCTCCCTTTGCCCCTGTGTGCGGCTGGGAGATGAGTGCGGCGACCCCCTTCTTGTTGGCCTGGATTGGCAGGGGGGGATGTTTCCCATGCCCCTGGCGCGGCTGGGAGATGGTCCGTGGCGGTTGGGGCATTCATTGGGCCCGAGGAGGATTGCATTGCATGAGCATTCTTGGCTTTTCATCTGTTTTTCAGTATATATAGGAGATGTTGGCATACGGGGTTGCTTTCGGGAACTCAGGCAGATTTTATGTTTCATTTTCAGGGAGCAGGCGGTCTTAGGTTGGTGGTGACCGAGGGGAGTGCCTCCGGGATCGGGTCCTGTCTTCTCAGCTTTTTTGTAGAGGTAGTGATTACAGTAGTTATGTATTAGACATGTAATCGCTCTTTTGACACTCTGTATTATGACTTCCATGTGGAGATATTTTATATATATATTCTGTTGACTTTTCCAGTAGCGTGCCCTTGTTGACCGTTGACGGTCGTATGTTTGTGTTTTAAATTTGAAAAATTTCTTCCGCTGTTTCGGGACGTTACAAAATGAGTAATCGGTAATTTCACATTTTGAAAAGTGTAGATTAACAAATACACACTATCAATTACAAACGTCAAATATCTCTTTTTTTCAAGTGTATTCAAACAAAAAATCCCAAAAGAATAGAGAAGTGGAGGGCATTGCATGTGGGCAACATTCTCATTGAGTTTGCATTAAAATTGAAAGGAAAGCCTTCGATAGGGGAGAGATAATCGTGAGATTGATTTCGGCATGCTGTCGTTAATAATTAGATTCGACTTTCGGTAATGCATGAATGATGACGTCGGCATTCTTACGTTCCTTATGCCACGTTAAGTTATCATCACAATTACCTTGCTATTATTAGGAACATGCACTTTAATTTGAAGAGTCTACGATCTTAAAATGTCCAAGTTCATTTCATATGCGAAAAAAATGAAGAAGTTAAGAGTTAATCTCGTTTAAGTGTGTTGGTAGTTCTATTAAGGTTTGTTGAACCATAAGTTGCATTATTTACATTAGAGGTTAGAGAAATTTTCTTCTTTCTTTTAAAGAGACGACCTAGATTGATTTGAGGAAGGAAAATGATCAAACAAAGAACAATCAAGATGGGAAAAGTTTTTTAGGTGCGACAAGCTTGGTAAATCATAGGTGAAGTATTTGTAAAAAGAAAATATTTTTAGCCGCGGTGCGTCCGAGACGTCGTCTGACGTGGTCAATCCAGTCAGCAAAAACCAAAGATTAATTAAATCACATATTATTTATTTATTTTGTGTCACATCACACGCACACGGAACTATGTGACATTTGGTTTCCATCATACATATATCCTCAAAACCTTCCATTATCACCCCAAACCTTTCATTCTCCATCATTTTCTCCCGATGGAAGGCGAGATCGATCAAGGGGATGCCGAGGAGATGACGCGGGAGTGAGTCTTGAGGAGGTTGGGACGCCGACGACGTTGGTTAGGACGTCACGGTGTAGTTGGTCGGCGAGGAGGAGAAAGTGGTCGGCGTTAGAGTCTTTCTTGAGGCGAGGAGGATAATGAATGTGGTTTTTTATAGCTGATTTAAGTTTTTGTATGATGTTTTTTGGGGAAAATTTGATTTTCGTGGCTGATTTGAAGTTTTTGGTTTTATTATGTGATGGATTTGGTCTTAGTTTTTTTGGAAACGTGGTTCTTTGTAGCTGATTTGAGTTTTTTGTGTTGAGTTTTTGCGGATGAGGAGGAATGTGGTTCTTTGTAGCTGATTTGAGTTTTTGTGTGGTGTTTTTTGGGGAAAGTTTGGTTTTCGTGGCTGATTTGAAGTTTTTGGTTTTGTTCTATGATTGATTGGTCTTGATTTTTTTTGGAAGTATGGTTCTTTGTAGTTGATTTAGGTTTTTTTGTGTTGAGTTTTTGCGGAAAAATTTGTTTTTTTGTGGTTGATTTGAAGTTTTTGGTTTTGTTATGTGATTGATCGATCTTGGTTTTTTCGATGTTATTTTGAAAAGTTTTTTGTGTGGTGTTCTTGTTTAAAGTTGATTTGCCTTTGATATTAATTTTTGGGGGTTTCTGATTTATTTTCACGGTATTGGGTTTGATTTCGTGTTCTTGAAAAGGACAAACGTAGGTGATAAAAAGGACAAACTTAAAAAGTAAACAACAACTTAAAAAGGAAAAATAGGAACTTAAAAAGGAAAAAAACAACTTATTAAAAAGGAACAAACATAACTTAAAAGGGATGAAACAATACTTAAAAAGGAAAAAAACAACAACTTAAAAAGGATCAAGCAATACCTAAAAATGAACAAACGTAACTTAAAAAGGACGAAATAAAAGTGAAAAAGGAATACCAGGAACTTAAAAAGGAAAAAACAACAACTTAAAAAGGAACAAACATAACTTAAAAATGAACAAACATAACTTAAA
This sequence comes from Triglochin maritima, assembly GCA_963682175.1. NCBI lineage: Eukaryota > Viridiplantae > Streptophyta > Magnoliopsida > Alismatales > Juncaginaceae > Triglochin > Triglochin maritima. Next base: position 16,870,684 of record OY821775.1, read on the forward strand.
AAGGATGAAGCAATACTTAAAAATGAAAAGCAACAACTTAAAAAAGACGAAGCAGTACCTAAAAAGGAACAAACATAACTTAAAAATGACGAAGCAAAAATTAAAAAGGAAAAACAGAAACTTTAAAAGGAAAACAACAACTTAAAAAGGAAGAAACGACAACTTAAAAATGAACAAACATAACTTAAAAATAAACAAACATAACTTAAAAAGGACGAAGCAATACTTAAAAAGGAAAACAACAACTCTTATGTTAAAAATGACAAAATCATACTTAAAAAGTACAAACCGGTACTTAAAAAGGATAAACTCTTATGTTAAAAAGGACAGACGTAGATGTTAAAAAGGAACATGTTTTTTCCTTTTTAAGTTGTTGTTTTTCCTTTTTAAGTTTGTCATTTTTATCACCTGCTTATATGAAGAAAAAATGACAAAAAATGAACTCTTCATTTTACCTTGGTATCCGAATGTCGTATGGAGAAAACAAAAGTTGCGTTGGAAAAAGTAAAAGTGACATGAGGAAACCAAACGTTACAGTGAGAAAGTAATGTTGGGAAATTAAAGGTTGCATGTGACACCAACATGTTATTAAATGAATTTCTCTACTGATTGGATTGCTGACTCAGCTAACCACGTCAGGCGCGTCTCGGACGCCCGCGTCCGTGTATCACGACCCTTTGTAAAACGCTCCCATATTTTTGTGCATATGATATATATGTAGTCATAAGATGAAGTTCATGTAATGATTATTAGTATGTCACTTGTCTTTATTAATTCTGAATCTTAAGTTCATTAATCTTAAGTTCATTAATCTACTCCTTTCCTTATACATGCATTTCCAATTCGGGTAAACAAAACTTGGGTCGGTCTGATCAACCCTGGAATCAGACGACCGCTTTGGTTTGGTCCGGACTAAATCGGAGAAAGTTTGGTTTCTACTTTGGGGATTTCCACAATTTCATGTTTCAGTAGCGTATATAAATTGCTTTAAAAATTAATTATTTGGGATCATGTAAGGTATTTTAAAATTCATGATTATATTTATGTAAGGTATTTTAAAATTCATGATTGTGCAGTAGCGGACCTACGAATTTTCAAAGGGGGTCTCGAAATATGAACTTTAACTCATAATACATTTCATAAAATTCAGTAAAAATATATTAATATATAAAGCTTAATTACAACATTCCCCTTCGAAAGATACTCATCTGGATTTTGGTTCACACAACTATTTGACTATTTTTCTTTCACTTCATCAAATAATATTGTTTCAAACGAATAATTAGTTTTCTTTCCTTTTAAAATATTTTTCCCCGGTGAAAGCTAAATTTTCCAAAAAAATAAAAACATCAAGTTAATCATGCAATCCAAATGAAACAAAATTGGAACAAAAAGTAGGCAAAACACCAAAAGTAGATAATACACAAATCTACAATTTTCCATACTACAATTTTGTAATTTGTTTCTTCAATCCATTTTTACAATTACTTTTAGAATCCAATTCTATGGAAACATAAAGAAAAGTAAAAGATATAAAATTCAAAACCTAATAAAGATTTTGTCCACCACGTTGGGAAACCACCACACAAAACTCTAACCTCCCAACATCTTCTCCTCAAAATCCTTGATGGGTAAGCCCACTCCAACTTCTCGTTAACACAAACTAAAACAAATGCTTACATCAAACCAAATACAGAGATTCGTTACCTTTGTGTTGGAACCCCCCCCCCCCCCCCCCCCCCCCCCCCCAAAAAAAAAAAAAAAACTTGAAACCAATCTTTGTTTTGAAGGTTTGGGCAAGAAGAATGTTGGAGAAGACAAGAGTTTGTGTGATTTGGGAGTGTTGATTTTGGGTTCTCACTTTTTTTTTAAATGCCTTAATAGTAGTATTTTTTTCTTTCAAAGGGCCATGAGTCCTTGGTTTTATGTTTATATTATTTTCATCCATGTAATGTATTTACTGATTAACTAGAATTCAATTTGATCGAAGATTGTGTTTGAGATTTGGAACTTCAAATCTTCCACTTGCACTAAACCTTATAATAATGCAATTTAACTTTTTAATATTAAGATGGAAAGATTTATTTGAACTTTTTTCACAAGTTCAAGCGGAATTAACGTGAACATCGATCGATTACACGTCTTCGTTACTTCAAGAATAACATTTTTCATGCAGTGATTGATACCCAATTTCAAGACCTTAATGATATTCTAATGTCTTTTATGTGTGTTTTTATGTTAAACATTTGAGTTTATTAATCGTTTAGTTCGACTGCCACGAAAAAAATCTCCCACCCTGAGATGTTTTGGGATCCTATCAATCTCATTCTCATGTTTGGGATGCTGGGATTTAAAATGAAGTGGGTATTTAAGTAGATCAAAATAAAAAATATTAATCATAAACGAAAGTTTAAGTGTTTTGGTAAAATATATTAAATAATACTTTTTTTCCAAAACTATTGATGGTCACCCAAATGGTGGGAGATTTTCCCTCAAATTGATTTTGTTTGGACCGGTGTTCACCTAATGCCGTACTTATAGCCAATTTCTTTACACGTTTTTGTCCGTCGTTTTCATTGTTTTCAAAAAAATGGTGGATTGTGGGATGGGTTGCCGGATCGCCGTTTTAATAATAATAATAATAATAATAATAATAATAATAATAATTAATGTTTGTAATTTCTATAATATATAATGTCCATAAAATTAACCTAAATGAGAATATTTAAAAAAAACATGATTGAAAATTCATTAGACATTTACAAGTCATAATAATCGTTTAGGGATAAGTTAATGAATGATTTCCTTACTTAAATATAGTTAACTATATTTATTAACATATATATATAAGTGTGTATAATATTAATAATATATTATTATTTTATTTTAACACGATGGCGAATTTGAATTTTTTTCAACCCTAACCTAACCTAACCTATTGAGGAGGCAGTTTCGTGGGTTTTAATTTTTAAACATGTTGAAAAAAAATTCAGTTGATTTTATGTGTCAAATAGAGGTACTGAGTTCATTTTATGTAGCAACCTAACTTGAAAATTTGTTGTGACCAAATTGTTTTTTTTAGCTTCTTAGTTCTATTTGACATAATGCGCAGTCATAGACGTTAACTCGGTTCTATAATACTAAACTCATATATGTAGCACCTAAAGGTTACAAATTTATAAAAAAGTTAAACATTTATTTTCCATAGAAAATCGAGCAAGTTAGATGATATTGTGTGGTGTGCGATAAAATCGTATTTATATAAAATTTCATAGATAAAGTCATGAATGACAAATTTACAAGGTTCCATACCATTGCAAATTAAACACCAAAACCAAATCCTTCCAGGACCAAAATCAAAAACCCATCGTTTGGCTCATATACATATACCCATAACCAATCAGCAGCCAACAGCTGGGGTCGCGCCATTTTCACGACGCCCCAGTTCTGTTGCGCCGGAAAAAATTCCTCAACAAGATGGAGTTGAGGGACCAATAAATTGAGAAATATGAACCATATATACTGCCCTACAAAATAATAATGTTGGTTCTCAGCAATTTGAATTCAAATGAATCATACAGTTCGTTATTTAGTTTCTTTGGTTCCTCAAATTAATCTTAAGCGAACTATTAGGACACAAAATAAAATAAAACTTCTTTTTTGGTTCCTCAAATCATTCTTAACCTTTTATCAACAATTTCGTCTACCCTTAGATCCAGCACGACCATTTGTTGTTCATCTTAACAGTCTATAACGTATTATTTGGTTTTCTAAAATCAATCCACCAACCCATGATGAACCCATCAACCCACGATTTAAGCGCCAAACCTTCTTTTAAATCCACCTAGTATATATAGATTTTCCCACTTATTACTTATATGACGTTTTCAACGAACTAGCACATAGTTTCATTAGCCTCTATCTAATTATATCAAGCTTTAAGCATACAATCTTATGAAGTTATTGATTACAATAGTTTAATCCCGTCAAATAAATCCACGTAGTATATATAGATTTTCCCACTTGTTACTTATATGACGTTTTCAACGAACTAGCACATAGTTTCATTAGCCTCTATCTAACTATAACAAGCTATAAGCATACAATCTTATGAAGTTATTGATTACAATAGTTTAATCCAGTCAAAGAAATCCACGTACTTTTAATAATTAATTTCCACTTATTTAAAAGAAATCACGATATAAACTCAATCAAAACCCTTCCAGAAAACAACATTAATCATATTTCGTTAATTAATCAAACTTAATCTCTAATCACTAAAACCGCCATGAAGTCTTTCGTCACCATGGCGAACACACATTGATATTTAGTAACACACTTCACAGGTTTCTTTTAGTTAGTGTGACATCTTCCTACAACACATTTATATGTCATCAATATCCACAAAAATTAATTTCTGTAGTTCCACAAATAAGCTAATCGTCAAGTTAATTACAAAAGTGGTATCACGAAATCCCCGTGTAGGAAAGGGGAAAACCAAAGGGTATGTCGGCAAACTAATAATCAAATCAACTTGATATATAAGTTTTTGTTGGTTTTTAGGGGTTAATTTATGTTAATTTGATAATTTATCAAAGTAATCTTAATCAATCAAACTAGTGAATCAAAATGTACAAACATGATTACATGCATTGCATATATACTTGTATGTGTGTAAATCATATTAATAAGTTGATCAAAAGAAGAAACATTGTGACAAAGATTCGAGATTGTAAAACTTTGGACCAACACTTATAATTTTCCAATTTTTGAGTCCATAGAATCAAATGTAAACTTGAAAACTAGGATTTTGTCTCAATCTAGTTTTGACGACTGAACATCTAACAAATGACCAAACCTATCATATTAGTAGCTGTCAGTCCTCACTGGATTTGTCCACTCGGACCACCAATTGTCATTCGGTTGATCGAATCCCCTTGGACCGGTTATGGATTTGATTCCAACAGTCACACTTGTATTTATCTTAAAACCCATTAGCCATGTCTATTTTCAAACAATCGATCTCATAACAGTAAACTATTTTACATCTTGGCCTTTGGTGCAACGATTCCTTCCAAGTGTCAATATAGCAGTTTGATTCACAACAGGTTTTGATTTCGAATCGTTGGCGCTGAATGACCGAAATCTTATGATAGTCGATTAAATCCTTATTGTTATTTTGGATCGGCCAACCAAAATCAATTCGGTCAACCAAAATTAAGTTAGAGGAAATTCAACCAAAGGTACTAGAAAGTTGGTGATGAGTTATCCGACCTTTGTTCGGTCAATCAAAAGTTTTATTTTAATCAAGTCAACTCTTAGTTTTGGTCAACCCTTCTTAAAATGGTCTACCGAATCTATGCAGATTTCTTCCCGAGCTTAAGTCAAATCATATCATTGCCACTAGGAGCGATGAGCTTAGCTTCAAGTATGACAACCTGCATAACGACCCGCAATAGGATTACATGGCTGAAGCTCTGGCAAGGTCACTGAAGTCACTCACGTGGAGAGAGTGGTGAAGACATCACTAAATTTAAACTCAAGGGGGGCGATTTGCTCGGCCAACAATTTTGCTAGATTTAGGATTTTCATAACAAATAGATCATCTTTCTTCAAGCTATGTGATTACTCCAAACCATAATGATTACTCTGAATAGGAGCTTATCGTCAAAATATCACATTTTTGTGTTTATTGTCAGTAGAGAAGTCATCTTTGGGGAAGATCTCAGTAAGAGGCTACCCAACAACATTGCTCTTAATCTTACATCATCAAAAGAGTCTCACATGAAAAAAGTCCAAAATGGACCAACGGATCCAAGTCACATTTTGGAAAGTGTACATTAACAAATACACACTAACAATTGCAAACGTCAAATATCTCTATTTCTCAAGTGTATTCTCATACTGAGTTTTGCATTAAAATTGAAAGGAAAGACTTCGATAGAGGATAGATAATCGTGAGATCGATTTCGGCATGCTGTCGTTAATTATTAGATTTGACTTTCGGTAATGCATGAATGATGACGTCGGCATTCTTACGTTCCTTATGCCATGTTAAGTTATCGTCACAATTACCTTGTTATTATTAGGAACATACACTTTAATCTGAAGAGTCTACAATCTTAAAATGTCAAAGTTCATTTCATATGCGAAAGAAATGAAGAAGTTAGAGTTAATATGGTTTAAGTGTGTTGGTAGTTCTTAAGGTTTGATGAACCATAAGTTGCATTATTTGCTATGGTGATTAGAGAAATTTTCTTCTTTCGTTTAAAGAGGCGACCAAGATTGATTTGAGGAAGGAAAATGATCAAACAAAGAACAATCAAGATGGGAAAAGTATTTTAGGCGCGACAAGCTTGGTAAATCATAGGTGAAAAATTTGTAAAATGCTCCCATACTTTTGTGTATATGATATGTAGTCATAAGATGAAGTTCATGTAATGATTAATATGTCACTTGTCTTTATTAACTCGGAATGTCAAGTTCATTAATTTACCTTAGAACATGCACTTACATCTATTTAATAATATTATGTTTTTAATGGCTCAGAATTCCCGATACCAACCTATTTAATATTATCATATTTAATGATATGATGTTATTAACTAGATTGTTGGCTTTTAGGCCTTAGTCCATGTTATTCCTTGTGAGAGATTATACACAAATAGGTCATCCTTGTTTAACGACTCAAATTATGGATATTAGAAGAAAATAATGAGAATTATTTGCAATCCAAAAATTTGAAATATTGGATATTTCTCTTAACCTCATACACACCTCCTAATGATGAAGAAATTATGGTCCAAGTAAGAAACAAAATTAAGAAAGTGGATATGAATTCCCGCATCATTAACATAAATGTATTGTGTCTTAAATGAGGGAGAATACAATAGAATTTAGAGATTGTGATATCACATATGGTATAAACTTGAAATGCATCATGAGGTTTCTAGAAGAATGAAAGAAACTAGGATAAATTTGATCATGCATAAATAAGAACATTTTTCTATGCAATCACGTGAGAATATAAGCGAGATGCATATTCGCTTCATTGAGATCATTAACTCTCTCAAAGATCTTGGAAAAACTGTTAGCACTCACCAACATATCGAGCGTTACATGGGTGAGTTGAAAGAATATTGTAAGAATAGACGAAGGCCAGATGCGAGCATCGTTGAAGGTTGCATAGCTCAAGAGGTAATTGAGTTTTGTAATGAGTACTTGACTCATACTAAGAGTGTTGGACATCCTAAGAACCGACATGAAGATAGAATTGAAGGTAAAGGTACACGTGATCTAAAGATGATAAGTCAAAAAGGTGAGGATCTCTTGAAAGCATATTTCAATGTGTTGTGTAATTCAAATGAAGTCCAAACTTATTTGAATGAGCACATGACCATAGTGAAGGGAAAACAACCTACATGGACTGATCAACAAGTAATTAATGTTCACAATAAAACTTTTGTTGATTGGTTCAGGGAAACAGTGTACAGCCGTGATGTTTCTAAAAATTTGAAGTGGTTGGCATATAGACCTAATCCTATAGTGACGTCTTATAATAGTTACTATATCAATGACTTTTCTTTCTATATCAAAGTGGAGGACGAGAAAAGCACAATGCATAATAGTGGGGTCACTTTGGTAGCTGAATCGTTGCACATCTCTAGTTCGAAAGATAGAAATCACTTATATGCCAATATATCTTGTTATGGTCAGATTGAAGAAATATGGGAGCTGAACTTTACTAAATTTAATGTTGGGGTATTTAAATGCAAGTGGGTGGACAATAACAACGGTATTCAAGTTGATGAGTCGGGATTTACTTTGGGAACCTTAGAAAGAAGGTTTTAAGGAAGATCCTTTCATTCTGGCATCTCAAGCAAACATATTTTCTATGCAACAATCCCGTGTGCTAATAAATGCTTGGTAGTTTTAGAAGGAAAACGACAAATTGTTTGTCAAGAAGATGTTAACGAGATTGGAGAAACTCCCCCATTTGCAGAAGTACCTGAACTTAAATCGCTCGAGGACGATAGAACTGTTGACAACTTACTTATCTGAGACGATCATCATGAAGGAATATGGATCGAGGATCTGGTGAGCAAGAAACGAAAAGGTCAAAAATAAAGGTTCAATTAAAAGTAAAGTTGCATGTTAATATCTTATGTTATTTGTATATGATTTTCTACTTTACTAGTTGATATAAACTTTGTTTTTTTCTTACTTCAAGTAGATGGGTATGAAAAAGAAGACCGATCGGCCAAAGGTGAACACTGACGTCAATGTGCATGTTGAAAGTGACGATGAGGATTTCATTACATCTCACAAACGCGGAGCTACTCTGATGCTCCAGTTTCAGTTACTGGTTAAGAGAGAAGGTCCATTACCTCTTCAGGTTGATATTGTGTTGGAGTCAATCAGACCAAACCAAATATACTGGAGAAGTTATTTGAGTATGCTTGCAAGAACAAAAGTCGACATTTGTGTTGAAAATTGGTCTGCGGTCGACGCTTCACTTAAAGACTAAATTTGGCAAGATATAATGGTAAGATTTTACTTCTTTCGTTGTTAGTGATTTTTGTCGTCTATGTTTTTTTATCTAACTATTTATTATTGTTTAATGTAGGAGAAACTTATTGTTGAGCCCACAAAATTGTTGAAAAAGAAATGGTTGTCGTATGTGGGCAATAGGTGGAAAGATTTTAAAATAAAGTTGACAACCAACTTTGTATTTAGGGAGTACATGGATCAAAATTCTTGTTTGATTTACAACTTTATTATTGCAACAACATGGGCACATTTCCTTAAATCAAGACAAACTCTGGAATTTTTGGTAAGATTTTAATAGTTTCTTACCAATTGAATTTGATTTTCATAATATTTTTTATTGTTCAAATTTTTTTTATTTTTTTGTTATTGGCCCTACGAGAGCGTAATAAAGACCGACAATCCAAAAATAAGTTTCTCCATCGATTGTCCTGGGGAGGCTATCATGAACTTGAGGAGCAAATGATGGTCGAAAAAAGAGCAAAGCAAAAGGAAATGCTTTGCAGTTCGGTCTAAGTGAGGAGCAAGCAAGTAATTTGCCTCCACCGTCGCCACCACCTAGGCAAGAAAAGTGGAAAAGAGCACGTATTAGACCTGACGAAATTTACATGAAAGATGAATCTGCAAATGTTGCCAACAAGATTGTAAGTATTAAATTTAAATATAATATTTGTAGCTTAATCAGTATAATATTTATAATATAATTTTTTTATAGAACGAGCTTTCATTACAAGCCTCATCTGGAGAATTTGTCTCGGATGGTATAAATGACATATTATGCATGGCTTTGGATAAAGAGGAGCATCTGGGACGAGTTCGAAGTGTGGGTAGTTGAATTGGAATTGGGTATGAAAGGGTTTTTAACTTGGGTACACCTGCAAAAGATGTCAATAACTAATTTACACCTATATTTTCCATATTTACTCCAGTATACCTTACGTTCGTTTTTTTACTTGGATACGTCTTCCCCGTCAACAGTTGTACGTTATTTGTACTCCAGTATACCTGTATATTTGGATACGCCATGTCGTAACCTATTCTTTACGTATCTTGTTTAAGGTTGTACGTTAAGATACAAATTATTCTCGAGAAGTACTATGTGCACAATTTACACGAAAAGCATGTGTTTACGTGATTTATACGACAAGTGCTTTGTTTACATGGATTACACGAAATCTTGAACTTATATTGAAAAACCAACTAAAGCTACCAAATATGTGAATAACACATAATACTAGTTTCTTCAAGTTTAAATAGTTGAAGTGTGATTCTTAAACTTTATCTTATTAAATTAGTTTAAATTATTATCTATTATGTTATTATCTTGGTTTAAACGTTATAACTAAGTAGATCATGTAATATTAACATTATCCCAACATATATACAAACAATTATTTACGTATTTAAGTGTGCATTGTTTACTAACATGTATAATTGGGTACATGAAATCTTATCCTGTATATTATCGGATTGTCATGTATAGAATCCTTAACATAAATCCAGCACTATATCTTTTCGTATTTCGTGTCATTTGCTCTTATTTGCTTTTGTTGTTTTATACTCGTGGATTTGTTATTTCGTTTTTTTGGTTTGTATGTTGTTTGTCAATTAACATATACCTCCGTTGTTATTAACAACAAAAAGTTTCTCTTCGAGACAGGGAGGAATAATTAACATCTAAAAATAAAGAATGGAAGCATGGGATGATTTAAACATCTTCTAATGACCATATGCACATTCGGCAATTACATTTGCTAAATAACAAGCTGTAAAGAAGAAAAAATGATTATAAATTGTTCAGCAATGCTTCAAGTGGGATTTTAGTTTAGAGGACAACCATGACGGTGTGGTTCCAATAAAGATTAACAGTAACCAAATAGAGGTCATGCAATATTTTTTTTGAAGACCGGTAGGATTCATTGATAGATAAAACACGAGGGCTATAAACACAACCCTCGTGAAAACAAAACAACATAAAGGAAAGTTAGTCGAGCCTCACAGAAGTTTGAGGCAACAAGTTCCCCAAAATTTACAAGCATGATAGCTAATTGGAAATTTAAAGTCCCGCCACAGAGTCTAGCTCCTTTCAGCTAAGAGTCCGTAGTCCTACAAGTTAGAGGAATTCACGACGTCTGTTCTCTTCTTCCTGGAAATGCTCCTCCCACAGTTCCAAGTGCTCAAGTTGTGCCTAGGCCGCCCATTCAAGTTCGTTAATCTGAAAGATCTCGCTTGAAGGGGGCGACCCAGAGAGCCTCTTGGGGAAAGGAGCTGCTGGGGATCCAGCTTAGCCTGTGTAGAAATCCATATGGTATGGATCGATTCAGGAAGTAGAAATCCTAGATTTGTCCCTTGAGGTGGATCTCATGATGTAATATCCTGAACTTTAATTAACTAGGTTAATTTCCTTTAGGTGCTTAATTGGTGGATTAAGATGGAGGGTTGGGATTGATTGGGTGGTGTTGAGGTGGATGGTGGGGATGGGAGGAGAAGAGTATAAGTTGGTGAGTTTCTCTCTCTCGTTTTTCTCTCTCTCCCGCTCAAATCCTCTCCCTCTCTCTAATCTGATCCGCAGCGTTCGGAGGAGCCGGAGGAAGTGGTTTCGGAAGGCCAGGTGGAGCTCAGACGTTCTCCGGAGAGGAGTAGATTGTGACTCGGTTGGTTATCGCCGGAGGTCGGGTTTGTGAAGGAAAAACTCGCCATTGGGTCTTCGAAGGCTTCTTCAAGTCTTCAAGGTATGTGAAGCTTTACTTTGATGCTCACTTATGCTTTCGTGAGTGTTGGAGTGGTCGACGGTAGGCCGGATGGCTCGTCGGACCTGTACAGTAGTTTCTGCACTGTAAACGGTCGACCGGTGGCATGGTTTGGTCGACCGGTCATAGTGTAAATTGGGCGAAATCTCTTGTACCGGTCGAACGATTCCTTGGAGGTGGTCGACCGGTAGTGCATATTGAGCGAGAGATGGAGACTCTGGGTGTTTTCGGTCGAACGGGACCCCATTGCCGGTCGACCGAAAGCACTGTTGTAGGTCGGTTGGGGCATTGACCATCCAAACGGTCGACCGCCTAGTTGACTCGTTCGACCGACGATTTAAATAACTTAAAGTTTGTCCGATCGCGTGATGGTTTGGTCGACCGGAGTATTATGCTTGATTTGGATTTTCTACTGCCCATTTTCGGCGACCGGTGATCGCGTGTGGTTCGGCCGTTTGTGCCTTTTATTGCGACATAAAGTTTTTACTGGTCGAATTCGGTCGAATGGGACCCCTTTGCCGTTCGACCGGTTGATAGGTTATTCGGTTGGGCCAGTCCTATGGAGAGGATTCGGTCGACCGGTTTGGTAGTTTTGTTCGCCGTTTGCTGCGGTTTTGTGTGGTTTGAGTGTGGTGGAGCCAGCCCAAGATGGCAACGGGTCTCCAGCCCTTTTGGGGCAACGATACAGACATTACCGGCCTGAGGGTGGTTCGTGTGTGTGTGTGGGGCCAGCTCAAGATGGCAACGGGTCTCCGGCCCTAGAGGGGCAACAATACAGACATTGCCGGCCTGAGAGTGGTCTTCTAGAGCAACTCAAGATGGCATCGGATCTCCTGCCCTAGAGGGGCAACGGTACAGACATTACCGACCTGAGAGTGATCTAGCGTGTTTTGTAGCCGAGGGTGTTTCCGGCTGTGGTGCCTGGGGCACGTGTGAGGGTTGGGCTAGAGGACCCGCGAGCCCCCGTCACTGTTTGGTGTCCACTGTGGTAGGGAGAGAGTTCCCAGGGGCCCAGTGAGATGTTGTTTGTTTATTGCATTTCATAACATACATGCTTTAGATGTCTAGTTCATTTATTGTGATAGAAGTTTGGCATACGGGTTTCCTTATGGGAGATTCAGTAATAGACGTGTTCTATTTCAGGTCGTGAGCAGCACTAGGAGGTGATGACCGGGGAGGAGCGCTTTCGGGGCCAGATACTGCTTTCCTTATTTTGAGGTCCGAGTGATTACATGTATATTTTCCTTATCTTTTGTCGTAATCACACTTTTGAAACTCTCAGATATATATATATATATATTGTATATATGTTGGTGGACCAGTTGTATGTTTTCTTCGGTAATATCCTCGTGTTGAGTTTTATTAAAAATTTAAATTTCTTCCGCTTTTGAGGATGTTACACATGAATAGTGGGTTATACGAGCGATTGGAGCACGTCAAGATGTGGTATGGAGGTCAGTGGTGCTGGAGAGAGGTGATTAGGGCAACAAACTTGACCTTGGTTTGACGATAACAGATTCGTCAAGAAGGGAAAGAAAGAAGACTCACGTGATGAAGAAGAAAGAATAAAGTCGTTATTATCTTAATCATAAGTGTGGAACCTCTTTTATAGAGGTTTTAAGTTGGATAACCGGATTCAGGTATCCGGTTATCTGATTAACAATACAAGAGGTATTTAATTCATTACATCAAATGTCTAGAATAAATACATGAATTCTTAATTATAACAAGACCCCTCAAGTTGAAAATTGATATTATGCATTCCCAACATGGATATGATCCCCTGGAAATGTGAACAAGGTAGAGTTTTAGTGAAAACATCTGAAATCTGCTTAGAACTGATGAGGTGTTTGGTTTGAATTATGTCGGCCTTGATTTTCTCCCTTATGAGATGACAGTCAATCTCAATATGCTTGGTCCTCTCGTGGAAAACATGATTGACCGCAATGTGCAAAGAAGACTAGTTATCACAGTAAAGAGTTCCTGCAGGTGAGTGATTAATATCAAGATCTTTAAAGAGTGTGATGAGCCATGTGATCTCACAAGAAGTGTTGGCCATGGATTTATACTCCGCTTCAGTAGAAGAACGAGAGATTGTTGCTTGTTTCTTTGTTTCCCATGAAATTAGAGAACTGCCAAGAAAGATTGCAAATCCAATAGTGGAACAACGAGTGAGAGGGTAGCTTGCCCAATCTGAATCACAAAACCCTTTGAGAAACATTTGCTTGTGTGCAGCAAAATGGAGTCCCCGACCAGGAGCACCTTTAATATATTTGATGATTCTAAATGCTGCTTGCAAATGTCTATTGCCAGGTTTATTCATAAACTGACTGAGGTAGTTGACTGGAAAAGTGATATCAGGGCACGTGATGGTGAGATAAAGTAGTTTGCTGATTAATCTTCTATATTGAGTGGGATCAGCAAGAGCTTCACCAGGATCCTCTACTAATTTGTGATTAACTTCAAGGGGTGTTGGTGAAGGTTTGGCTCCCAATAATCCTGTTTCTTTAGTAGTTGCATTGCATTTATTCTTTGATTCAAGTTTATGCCCTTTTTGCTCCTAGCCACTTCCAATCCTAGAAACTATCTTAGCTCCCCTAGATCTTTAATGTGAAAATGTTGTTTCAGAGTTTATTTAAGTTGAGTAATTACTTCATTGTTAGTTCCTGCAATATCATCTACATAAATTAAAATTGCAATGAAGGAGTACTTAGTTTTTGATGTGAACAATGAATAGTCTGATTTAGATTGTTTATAGCCAAAATGCTCGAATGAGGTTGCTAATTTATCAAACCAGCATCTAGAAGATTGTTTAAGGCCACATAGAGATTTTTTAAATTTGCAAACCATGTTTTGTCCTTGATTTTGAAAGCCAGGTGGACCTTTCATGTAAATATCCTCTTTAAGTTCTCCTTGCAAAAAAAACATTGTTAACATCTAGTTGGTGTAGCTAGGCACAGAACAGTTCGCACCGTTACCATTTTGGTGATTGGTGCAAAAGTGTCATGAAAATCCAATCCTTCTATTTGATTAAAGTCTTTGGCTACAAGCCTAGCTTTATATCTCTCTATTTCCCCATTGGCATTATATTTTATATTGTAGACCCACTTGCATCCAATGGTTTTCTTATCATGAGGTAGAGCAACAATATCCCAAGTATGTTGAGTTTTAAAGCCTCTACTTCATTTTACATGACTTCTACCCAATTAGGATCATTACAAGCTTCTTTATAACTATTATGTTCAGTAACAGAATCTCTATTGTGTAAGAAACATGCATATTTTTTAGAAATGCTATTTGAATTTAAGAATTGTTGATTGAATACCTGGTCACGCTTTTGGTAGTGTTGATTAAAAGGAGACTTACGTCTGATTCCTGTGGTTGTTGTAGTGTGCTATGTTGAGCTCTATTTGCAATATTTGTTCTAAATGTAGGTCACTCAAAATCTTTAAGCATGACAAATGAGGTCTTGATCATCTTCTTGGTTCAACAGTTGTTAGACCTCATTTATATCATGTGCTTGGGTAGTGGGAACAATAGCAGTTTCCGTGTTATCTTGATCATTGACAATGATGTTTTGATCTTCAATTGAATTATCTAGTATCTGAATATGTTGAGTGGGTATGTCCTTATCTTTATGAGGGGTACAGTCAATGTTACTACTAATATATAGTTGTTCAGTGATGTAATTAGGTGTGACATTAGCATAGTCTTTGATGGTGGAAGAAGTGTCAATTTTATAAGGGAAAATGTGTTCATAAAAAACTACATCTCTACTAATGATAATTTTTCTATTTTGAATGTCAAAAGTTTGTATCCTTTCTTATCATGAGGGCAACCTATAAAAACAAATTTATGAGCCATTTTATAAAATTTATCAGTTATTTGTAGGTTTCTTAAGTAACATAAGCATACAAAGACTCTTAAATGAGCATAACTAGGTGGTTTTTGAAAAAGCATTTCATAGGGTGTTTTATAGTTTAAAATTTTGGTTGGTATTATGTTGATTAAATAAGTGGCAGTCAAAATGCAAAAACTCGATAAAAATCATAGGAATATTTGATTGAAATTTGAGAGCCCTAGCAATTTCAAGGATATGCCTATGTTTTCTCTTGATAATTCCGTTTTGTTGAGGGGTATATAGGCAACTTTTTTCGTGCAAAATACCATTAGTCATGAATAATTCCTACATCTTGTTAGAAAGAATTTCCCTCCATTGTCACTTCTTATTCTTTTGACTTTCATTTCAAATTGATTCTGAACCATAATGAGAAAATCTTTAATGATAATGTATTTGTTTGATTTTGCTTTCATGAGATATGTGTAGTTATACTAAAGTCATAAACTATAGTAAGGTAATAATGGTAACCATTCAAAGAAGCAATAGCATATCTTCCCCAAATATCAATATGATTCAATTCAAAAGACATACAAGTGGTAGAATTGCTTATGGTAAAAGGAATTCTATTTTGCTTAGCTAAAAGACAACTATCACAATGTATATCATGGTCTACAAAAACATTTCTGTCAATATTAGCTATCAACTGAATTGAACTAGGAGGTGTATGCCCCAGTCTTCTATGCGAATTAGTTTTCTTCTTATTTGCATTCAATGCTATTGAACTAATGTTTTCTCCAGTAAGTTGGTTTGTGTAGATGTAGAGGTCACCAATTTTCCTACCCATACCAATCATCTTCTTCTGAAGAGTGTCCTAAATTAGACAAAAAGTAGAAATAGAAACTTACACAACTATGTGAATGTTTTGCTAATTTGGCTACTGAGATTAATGGTCCGTTTGGCCCGATCTTCTGAGAGCTCATCTTCACCCAGAAGACAGCTCTTTAGAGGAGCCCTAGAAGATGCACATCTCTCCCACCTGGGAAGTTATTTGGCCAGGTGACTGTTCAACTTCTCCTCCTTGAATGTGAAATCCCCACGATGCCCTCAAGACCAATGTTACGTCTTCTCATTTTACCCTGTCCCCAAACAACCCCTCTCCTTCCCAGTTCTTGCTTCCTCTGCCGTCGTCCCATCTTTCCCCTTTCGCTCCTCCAATCCATTTGAAGGACAAAGCAATGGCGCCCCCATCCACCCGTCCAGTTGTCCCGTATTGCTTCTGCGGTGTGCCGACGAAGGTGTGGCTACGAGTGGAGGAGGGTGCCCCTACCTGGATTTTTTACGAGTGCAACCGTAATGTGGTAAGTTTTGGGGTTGGATCTTAACAAGGGGAACATATGGTTCTCCCTTTCCTAAATTTCTTTACTTTTTATGTCAATTTTTATAAGTTCTTCATTTTGAGAAATGATAGAGAAAATGGTTCGAATAAACGTAAGATCATTGGTAGAGAAATGAATCATTTTTATAAGTTCTTCTCCTCCTTCAATGGATCGTTTTTATAAGTTCTTCGTTTTGACAAGGTTGATAGAGAAAATCATTGTTGCACCTTCATTTGGTTTTCAACCAATCTTTGCTAATGAATCCTATTGATAGTATGAACCCCTAATTTTTGTCTGCCTGCAATCTCTGAAACACATCATCTTTAAGTAATGTCAACCCTAGTAAAAAAATTAATTGTGCATTTTAAATATATAGCTAAAATATATAGAAAAGTTAAATAAGTTGCATAAAAGGTTTAACTGGTTAGTAGATATCTCAATGTGGTGTAATATTCGAGTATGACTACGTAATTTGAATCTGGGGTAGAACCAAGTTATTGTATGATAATTGTTATGAGGTTGCGAAACTCAACCTCCAAGAACATTTAACTATTGAAATAGAAACCTTCATAATAGATTGACTTCACAATTATTCTGACCTACAATAAACTCAGTAACTTTATTAGCGCACGCGTGCAAGTATTATGTTATCCACATTATGATTCATTGAATGTTTAAAAACAAACATTGTGATAACTTTGGATTTGTCCTATTTGTTACGACAAAACATCCTAATGTCGTTGTATGACTCTGTGGTGCCCCTCAACTATTAAACTACAGTCAGAAGTAGTTGTTGGGGATCTGAGATCATATTATTTTTTTGGTTGCTTCAATAACATCTTCTCACCAAAATTATTAAGCACTAGTCCTATTTCTGTCATGGTTTTTATAGTGATCTTTTATGGGTTGCCTCCAATTATTAGTCCATTAGGGTGCATGTTTTGGTTGGATCAAAGGTCGATTAAAGGTTCAGAATCCACAATGCCTTCGAATGATATTTAATGGGGTTTCACTTAAAAGGCCCCAAAAAGATAGGTTCAGTAATTATTTGATGTGTACAACTGTATCAGCTTCTCATTTCAATTTATATCTTGACCGGTTCATTTCTCTACTTTCTCCGTCTAATTTAGAGACACCATTCGATCTTTGACATACATGCTTGGGGTGATTGTATCAGCAAGATGAGTTGCGTTGTAAGTATAACCTAACCGAGGAGTCTGTCACCACCACGATGGCAGGAATCGTCGGTCACCTGCACGACCAGCTTCAGAAGATGGAGAACACGATCATGGCTAAAATGGAGGCCATGGTGGAGCGTGTGGCTGAAAAGAAGGTCAAACCCGAGCAAAAGGAGGCACCCATCCCCCCAAAAGCAACTCCCTGTGGTAAGCATCAACTGCAGATTGAGAAGATATAATTTGGCTTTTGTTATTCTGATTCTAATTAAATGTGCAGAATTTTATGGTTAAGGTATGGAAGTACCTTTCCTAGTGTAAGTTATGGTTAGTCAGACTAATTAATGGTTGTAAATATAAATTCAGAAGGGGTGGGAATATGTTTTCTCATTGAAGGAGCAATAATTTAGCATAAATAACCATCCCTTGTAGTTTTGAATTCTCCTTAATGCATTTAGTAACAAACAATTCCCTATGAGAACCTTTAATGTTAGAGATCTCATGAAAGTTAGAATAATTTTAATATTGGATGATTTTGAAGTTAGTCAATCGGTGCAACTGTTGGATGACCCACACAACTTGCGCATTATTTCTTGGGCATCCAACTCACCCCCAACCTTGGAGGAGATGCATGTAGACCACAAACAAACCATGTTAGAGGAAGAGGAAATAGAAAGGTGATGTCGCAATGACATTATAGAAGAGGAGGAATAATGGCGACGAGTTCTTACTCAAGACTGGCACTTCCAAGGGCCTTCCTATTGGTCTGACGTCGATAGTGGTAATTGATGTGGAGGGGCGGTTGTGGTCTACATTCTCGATAGATTAGGTATTAGTGTATTGGAATGAATCTACTATGAAAAAGTTGTGCTTGTAAAAAGAATGTTGTATCTCTATCTGAATCTTGTTTTATTAATAACCATGGAACTGAGTTTGTAATTGCATGTAGTTTACTTCCTATTCCTACCCACACGAATTGTCTGCACTCCTTTTCTTTAAATAAATTGCAACAGATGGGCCTTCAAGGAAGAATAGGAAAAGCAAGATGGCATACACGCAGCACCGATGCATAAAATGTGGGAGTATTTGTATCACTCAGTAGGTGGAAAGGTCGATTAACAATCACTCAGTTAGCGTGCGTAGTCCTGTACTTAACAACAAGCCGCTTCGAGTCATCCTCCCACACAACACCAACGTTTTCGACCGTGCGAGTGGTGTTTAAGGGTGTTAGGGGAGGCAGAAGTCCTTTGCTGAATCAATTTTCGTAAAAACAAAACCAAACATACTAGTTTTTGGATCGTGTATTAAGGGTTGTCGTGCTTTGGCTTGCAAGGTTTAATTTTTTTGTTGTGGCAGTTTGATGCCTTGCCTCGGCAACCCACTTTTGTGTAATGTATGAAAGGTGTGACAGCAGCACAACTACATTATAAGTATATTTAACGATTAGTAAAAATCTAGATGTATATTTCTTCTGTCATTTCTAATTGTATGTTTTCTTAGATGAGGTTTCCGGTTCTGATTTTTGAGTTCATTTATTATCTGAGGTAACTCTGATGCTATTTGTTTATTCCACCCCAGTTTGTGGCTAGATTTCTCTTTGTTTAGAATTAGATGAAGGAGATTGATGGAAAGGTTATACCAAATGTTGTCTGGGTCACCAAACTTGTCATCAATAAGCAAATAAACAACATGCATTATACATGAACTTCCCAATTCAGAATATGGTATATGCATTAGTACATTATTGTGTGTTCAACAAGCAACACTCACTAACTTCCAATCTAGAATTCTACAAGATGCCACACAGTCCCACCTCATTCATCACATAGGTGGCTAGAAGAATCATTACTCATTCAAAGTTCTTTCAAGTCATTCAACATAATAGTAACAACAACAATGCATAGGGGTATAGACGTCGGTCGTCCATAACATCCGACGTCTATAGGTCGATGTCTATAGAGTATAGATATCGGATGCACCAGGTATTCCAACACCCGACGTTTGTAAGTCGAAGTCTATAGGGTATAGACGTTAGATACAATGGGTATTACAACAGCCGACGTCTATCGGTCGACGTCTATAGGGTATAGACGTCGGATACAATGGGTATTCCAACAGCCGACGTCTATAGTACCCCATATACGTCGGCCGTGGTAACACCCGACGTCTATGCTTTCGCCCAACTTGACGTCGGTTGTTATAACAACTGACGTCTATTGGGTGACGAGTAAAGACTATTCTGCACTAGTGTGGGTTTCCTAATGGAGACTCATGCATTGTTTTTTATATTTTTCAGGGGCTGAGTAGGGTGGTGACTGATGACGAGTACACTTAGGATTTGGATCTTCTAGTTGATTTTGAGGTGGATATGACTACATGTATTTATGACTGTTGTATTTTGATGTAGTCATACTAGGAGTTGAAGAGGCGACTGATGACTCCTCCGATGTTGACTCTTCCAAGTGGTAGAAGAGGATATGAGGTATACAGTGATGCTTCAGGTATTGGTTTGGGTTGTGTAATCATGCAACACGGGAAGATTGTAGCCTATTCTTTGAGACAATTGAAGCCACACGAGAAGAACAACCCTACTCATGATTTGGAGTTGGCTGTAGTAGTTCACACGCTGAAGACTTGGAGATACTACTTGTATGGAGAACAGTTTATGCTGTAACAGATAGTATTTCAAAAGAATATCATTGTCCCTCTTGATTTATGTGATGATATTAGTGGGCCCCCCTTGATAAAGTAGAATTATAATGTACACAATGTAACTTATGTATAGTTACATACTTATAATTTGTTTAAGAGATCACTAAATGAATATGTAATACAAAGATGATACATTTCTTAATTTCTACTTTGTATAATATTCTTAATACCATGAGGTAAGGAATCGACACAAGTGATATTCCTTACATCTCTATATAGATCATATTTAGTTCAAGTGAACAAAACATCTTCGTTATTTGGGTAACTATAATGTGTAGTTCGATATCACTTATAGTTTATGATATTAGATGTTTAATATCATTGCCAACATAACTAAGATCCTCCAATAGGTCACACCACGAAATTGGAAAACAAGAAGTTTGATTTTATATTTATATGATGTATTAAGTTTCATGTCTTATGAAATAATATACATGTGGTGAATCAATAAAATCAATATGACGTGATAATGACAAAGTTAGAATAGATAAATTTGTATAAGATGTATCTATTATGGGGTATATTGTTTTGACATTATATATGATAATATGTTACATAAAATAATATGATTCGCAACATAATAACATGAATTTTCTGAAACCCTAAGATCAAATTTTGTTGGATATTGATCCAAAATTTGGTAAAGGCATAAAACGGTCGAACGTTTTCGGGAACCGGTTGACCGAAATTAACTGTATTTTTTTATGTTCAGAAACGGTCGACCGGATGGACATGCGGTTCGACCAAAATTATCAGAAACTTTCCTAGTAAAGGAACGGTCGACCGGTGAGGGTTGTGGTTCGACCAAAATTATCAGGAGAATTTTTGATAGAGAATCGATTGACCGACTTGGATCATAGTCTGATCGAAAATAACAGGAATTTTTTCATGTGATGTCTCGGTCGACTATTTGGACGTGTTGTTCGACCGAAATTATCAGGAACTTTTTAAAGTGTCTAATTGATCAACCGTCTGGATTATTGTCCGACTGAAACCATTGTATAAGAAACCAATCGGTGGACCGATTGGTTATTCCATTCGACCGTTTCCCAAATCAAACTTGTGTTGGAGAGATTTGTGAATAAGAGATTTGTGCTGATCAGGGGTTGGTATTAATCAAACTTGGTCAAAGGTGAATATGGGATGATGTCTCAAAATGTGATTGGTTCAGAAGAGAGAAAAACAAGGGATCATGTGTAAGTGGTTTGCACATGATGTGGATTTAAGCAGAACCTATAAATAAGTCCATCGTCTGATCCTTTGTTTGGTTAATGGAAATTTTCTCTCGCTCATTTACCTCTCCATTAATCCATCCGAAAATCACCTTGTTAATCAAGCTCTCTGGAGATTAAATTCTTTTCGCATTAAAGTGGTTATTACCTAGGTTCGAACCTTGAATTAAAGATTGATTGTCTAGCTCTGATCTCTCAAATCTTGTTTATAGTTTGGTGAACACTTGGAGGTGAATCGTCAGACGATTCAAAGTGCAACGTGACTCCGGATCTTCGAAAAAGGTTTATAGCACCTTTTGGGTATGATTCTATTCTATATTTTTTAATATCTATGTGTAATACATTGTATTAAAATGATATATATGATAATGTGCACGAAAATCATTGAAATTATGAAATCGATCCTAGATGCATGTTTAACTTTAAAAAAAATACAAGCATACACTACTACAGAAAATGTCATATACGTCGGATGTTAAGGCCTATACACGTCGGATATCAGCACCCTTACATCCGATGTGTATTCGCACGACGTCTATTCTTAGACGTCGGACGTATAGACATCCGACGTCTATTGTCCAAGGAATAGACGTCGGATGTCTTGAATATCCGACGTCTATTATCCAGTCCAAGGAATAGACGTCGGATATTCAAGATATCCGACGTCTATTCCCCGACGTCCACGGAATAGACGTCGGATATTCAAGACATCCGACGTCTATTCCTAAACATTGACAAAAAAAATAGCATCCTGCACAAACACAAACATACAAGCATATATAGACAACACAAATCTTCAGTTGCCACGTCGAGAATTTCCTCCATGTATCTCATCACGTAGTGTGGGCTGAAAGGAAAGGAAAAGGAAAAAGTTGTTAGTTAGTGTATTAATTAGGATTTTAGCTAGGTAAGGAGGAGACACCTTGAGGAGTTTGTTGACAATTTTGCAGACCAAGGTCTTGGGGAAACAAAGCGGACGCATGGCGTCGACGACGACGTTAATCCTCTTTAAATCTACCTGCAGACAGAGGAAGGTAGGTTTAAAGATGATTGACGCCGCCGTCGACGCCATACAATTACTTGTACATCATTGTTCAGCCATATCGATGTAAATAAAATGCTGAGCATACCGTATCGCCTTCACATACGCCGTGTGAATGTTTTTATCTATCTAATTATTCAAACATAATTAGAAAAGTGAACACATCATTGTTAGAGGAAATAAACTACAAATGAACAAAAATAAAGCTTTACCTACATGGAATCTGACGTCCCCATAGTGGAACTGTAGTGGCGGAGGAGATCGCGGGATGGATCGGAGAAATCAGACGGGGTGGATCGGAGGAATCAGACGGGATGGATCGAGGAATCGGATCGCGGCGGCTAGGGTTTCGTATTTTCTGTCTGGAAAGAGTGAAAGAAAACGCAACTGTCTGATTTCTTTTAAAGACATATAGACGTCGGATATTGCATATCTTCGACGTCTATTCCCCGACGTCACCAATAGACGTCGGCTTCTGTGAAGTCCGACGTCTATTGAATATAGACGTCGTATTATAACAGACGACGTCTATTCCCCGACGTCTATTGGGTATAGACGTCGGAGTTATATGCGGCCGACGTCTATTCGATCTTCTTTATATTAGACGTCGGCCTTTGTAACAGCTGACGTCTATTAGGCGACGAGTATTCCCAATTCTGCAGTAGTGATATGACACGAAATCCAACACTCTCAACCACCACCGCCACAACATACCCGACCAACCCCACTACATGCACCACCACAAACACCCCATACAAGATGTTGGCTTTTTGGCCCTTTAATCTTAAACAAGAGTCTTATCCTTAGTCCGGTTAAGGTACTTCAGGATATTCTTGACTGCAGTCCAATGCTCAGGACCTGCGTTGGATTGGTGACGACTTGTCACGCTTAGAGCATACAAGACATCGGGTCTTGTGCAAGTCATCGCGTACATGATCGACCCAATTGCCGAAGCATAAGGGACATCCTTCATGTACTCTAAGTCCTTACGTGATTGCACACGTTGAGACTTCTTGAGTTGCACACCCATACTCATTGGCACACTGCCCTTTTTGGAGTTGTTCATCTTGAACCTTTCCAAGACCTTGTCAATGTATGTACGTTGACTGAGGCCAATGAGTCTACGGGATCTATCTCTAAATATTTTGATTCCCAAGATGTATTGAGCCTCACCCATATCTTTCATCGAGAATGAAGATTTCAATGAACTTCTCGTTTGCTCAAGCAAAGGAATATGATTTCCCATAAGCAATATGTCATCGACATACAAGATTAGGAATACTACATGGCTCCCACTAACCTTCTTGTATATACAAGGTTCTTCCTTACTTTGAATGAAGTGAAGCTTCTTCACTTCCTCGTCAGAGCGTTTGTTCCAACTCCTTGATGCTTGCTTCAATCCATAAATGGATCTTTGAAGCTTGCATACTTTCTCGCTATTCTTTGGATCTTAAAAACATCGAGGTTGTACCATGTACACATCCTCTTCCAAGTTCCCATTAAGGAACGCCGTTTTGACATCCATTTGTCATATTTCATAATCATGAAATGCGGCAATAGCGAGCATGATCCGAATAGACTTGAACATGGCAACCGGTGAAAAAGTTTCATCATAGTCAATTCCTTGAACTTGACTGAAACCCTTCGCTACAAGCCTCGCTTTGTAGGTTGTCAAGTTCCCATCCATGTCCATCTTCCTCTTGAAAACCCATTTATTTTGAATGACCTTTTTCCTTTGAGGAAAGTCAACCAAGTTCCACACTTGATTATCATACATGGATTCTATTTCGGATTCCATGGCCTTAAGTCATAGTTTGGAGTCTTCCCTTTCCATTGCTTCTTGGAAGGTCATGGGATCATTGGTATCAAGTACCATGATTTCATGAAGTCCCAGATACAAGTCGGGTTTCTTCCTTTCCCTCGTTGACCTTCTGAGTTCTTTTCGTTCTTCTCGTGTCTCTCGAACTTCTTCCACAATTTCTTGAGGAGTGGGTTCACGTTCAACTCTTGAACGTACACTAGGTGGGGATGATTGAGATTCGCTCACAATTTATTGCGAGGGTCTCGCACTTATGCTCCCACTAACCAAAGGAATCTCGGTTGGGCCTTCATGATCTTGAATGTCATCATTTATGTCATGATCTTGTAGAGTATCTTGAGTTTCCTCAAGCACAACGCTACTCCCACTACTTTTTACTCTTTCCAGAAATTCCTTTTCCAGAAATGTGGCATCCCTCTCTACAATCACTCGATTGGAGGTGATATGCCAAAAGTAGTATCCTCTTGTCTCACGAGGATAACCAATAAAGAAGCACTTATGTGCTTTTGGTTGAAGTTTGGTCGACATCAATTTCTTAACGTAAGCCTCACAACCCCAAATATTGAGAAAATTGAGCTTGGGTGTTTTACCACTAAATAGCTCATAAGGAGTTTTCTCCACGGATTTGGATGGAACATTATGTAGTGTGTAAGCCGTAGTCTGTAGTGGATAACTCCAAAAGTAAAGAGGTAATTCCGCATGACTCATCATTGACCGAACCATGTCGAGCAATGTCCTATTCCTCCTTTCGGATACACCATTCCACTGAGGTGTACCGGGAGGGGTGAGTTGAGGTACAATACCAAACTCCTTTAGGTATGAGTCAAATTCGGCACTTAAGTACTCACCTCCACGATCCGTTCGTAGAGACTTGATTTTCTTGTCGAGTTGGTTCTCTACTTCATTCTTGAAATCTTTGAATTTGTCAAAGGATTCACTTTTGTTTCTCATTAGATAAACATAGCCATAATCACTATAATCATCCGTGAACGTAATGAAGTACCTGAAACCATCTCGTGCACTAGTACTCATTGGACCACATACAACGGAATGTATCAAATCCAACAAGCCACTCGCCCTTGGACCTTTCTTCTTGAAAGGCTTTTTGGTCATTTTTCCCATTAAACATGGTTGGCACGTCTCCAATGATTTAAAATCAAGTAGACCAAGAAAGTTAGCTTCTTGTAATTTCTTGATGCACTTTTCATTTATGTGACCAAGACGATAGTGCCACAAGAGAGTATCATTCTCGTGAGTGGTCTTACGTCTTTTGTTTTGATATTAAAGATTTGTTTATTATTCAATTCAAGCAAATAGAGACCATTCCTTATGAATGCATTTGCATAGAAAACACCATTCTTCGATATAGACAAGCAAGAATTTGAAATATTTATATTGAAATTATCCATATCTAAACAAGATACAGAAATAATGTTCTTGCTAATCGAAGGCACATAATAAACATTCTTTAGACATAAATTTAAACCACTACATAATTGAAGCACCACAGAACCTTGTGCAACCGCAAAAACGTTCGCACCATTCCGACCTTCAATTCTACCTCATTCCTTACGAGTTCCTTCCTATCCGTGAGTAGCTGCACATTAGAAACTATGTGAGCACAAGATCCGGTATCAATTATCCAATCTTGGACAGAGGTGGCTAAATTTATTTCAATAACAAATATACCTTTGGCCTTTTCGGGGCGCCGACGTTCAATCACTCCGTTGTCAAGGTCTTCCTTGTACTTGGGGCAATTTGGCCAGATGTGTCCTTTTTCACCGCAGTGAAAGCACTCCGTGTTGGGAGTTGGAGATTTCTGAGATTTCCCCCTCGAGGCACTCGCACGAGCACCTCCTACTCCCTTGCTCTTGATTGAACTACTTTTGGTAGATTTGCCCTTTCCTTTACCAATCTTTTGGCTCCTCCCATGGATGGCAAGGACATCCTTGTCCCTACCCTTGCCCATGTCAACTTCAACAGTTTTGAGAGCGTTGTGCAGCTCCTCAAGACTCGACCCTTTTTCACGCACGTGGTAGTGCATCACAAAGTCCTTAAAGGACGGGGCTAGAGAGCCAAGAATCATATCTTCAGCAATGTCCTCGGGCATTGGTGAAGAGAGCTTTGCCAACTTCTCAAGGTACCCTTGCATCGTGAGAAAATGCATGGATACCGATGTTCCCTCCGCCATATGGCACCTTGTGAGTGCGATGGTGGTCTTATAGCGCTCCTTTCGGGCACTATCCATGAACATCTTAGACAAAGCCTCCATGGTCTTCTTGGGTTTTGAATCCAAGTATTTCGCTTGAAGCGAGTCACCCATGGATGCTAGCATAAGACCGTGAACTTGGTTCTCTTGGTCTTCCCACTTGGCTTTAGCCTCTTTCTCTTCATCGGTTAATCTCTCATTCCATTTTGGGATTGGACCTTCCAAAATGTGAGATAGTTTCTCAAACTTTAACACGATGTTGAGTTTGAGTTACCAACTAATGAAGTTTGAGCCATCATTTGCAAAAGGGTGTTTTTCTATCATGGATCGTACGATAGGTTGGATGTTCGACATTTTTCTACAAAATAAGTCATACAGGTTTTAATGCCAATTTTATGTTTTAAAACACATACATATATATCGAATATAATTGTAAATACTGAAAATAAAATTTTGTCCATAAATGCAGCAATCCAAGATCCCATCAATTGTAATATAGACTAGCTAAGGGCTACCGAATACATCATAATACAAGGTAAGAAATAAACTCTTTCTAATCACAACCTTTTTGAATTTTAGCATTTTCAAACTCTTGTGATTCTTGTCATTTTAATTATGAGGGAGTATGACCTATCCTCGTAAGAAAAACCTTTTCCCAAAACCGAGCGAGGGATCTAGGTAATGTTAAGAAAACTTATTTTCATTTGATAGGAGATACGTTTATCCATTGTATTCACAACTAAACATACTTGGGGTTCACTAGGGTGAAACGCACCTCATATATTTAATCGTGGCACAACAATAGACAACCATTATATCTCTCACTATTCCCAAAGATGGAGGGAGTTATCTCCCGCTAAGGGCGAGCAAAGTATCCCTCGATCAATGGCTGCTAGTGGTTGAAATAAGAAGAAAAATTACTCTTAATTTTGTTGGAGAATTTCATATATTAACATGCGATTCGGAATTTTAGGTTATCATGCATAACATCATCCATACACATCCTAACATTCAATCACATTCATCACATATATAGTAGAAATTAAAAACAGAAATTAAACCATTCACACAATCCACATCGTGTGAGTTTATATGTTCCCTTTGATCCTTGATCCTCGATCCCTGATCTTCGATCGTCGATCGATGCACTATAGCGGCAACTTTCTCTTGCACCGGAGATCGGAGCTACGGATTTCACCTACGACGAGAGCGTATTTTCTGTTGGACCCCTCGTGGATGCCGGTGCGGCAGAGGGATGCCTTCCATGCCTGTGTGGGTGGTAGATGCCTTCTTCCCTGGTGGGGGAAGGGGATGCACTTTCCCTGTGGAGGAAAGCCGAGACCTCCTCTTGTTGGCCTGGATTGGCAGGGGGGATGCCTCCCTTTGCCCCTGTGTGCGGCTGGGAGATGAGTGCGGCGACCCCCTTCTTGTTGGCCTGGATTGGCAGGGGGGGATGTTTCCCATGCCCCTGGCGCGGCTGGGAGATGGTCCGTGGCGGTTGGGGCATTCATTGGGCCCGAGGAGGATTGCATTGCATGAGCATTCTTGGCTTTTCATCTGTTTTTCAGTATATATAGGAGATGTTGGCATACGGGGTTGCTTTCGGGAACTCAGGCAGATTTTATGTTTCATTTTCAGGGAGCAGGCGGTCTTAGGTTGGTGGTGACCGAGGGGAGTGCCTCCGGGATCGGGTCCTGTCTTCTCAGCTTTTTTGTAGAGGTAGTGATTACAGTAGTTATGTATTAGACATGTAATCGCTCTTTTGACACTCTGTATTATGACTTCCATGTGGAGATATTTTATATATATATTCTGTTGACTTTTCCAGTAGCGTGCCCTTGTTGACCGTTGACGGTCGTATGTTTGTGTTTTAAATTTGAAAAATTTCTTCCGCTGTTTCGGGACGTTACAAAATGAGTAATCGGTAATTTCACATTTTGAAAAGTGTAGATTAACAAATACACACTATCAATTACAAACGTCAAATATCTCTTTTTTTCAAGTGTATTCAAACAAAAAATCCCAAAAGAATAGAGAAGTGGAGGGCATTGCATGTGGGCAACATTCTCATTGAGTTTGCATTAAAATTGAAAGGAAAGCCTTCGATAGGGGAGAGATAATCGTGAGATTGATTTCGGCATGCTGTCGTTAATAATTAGATTCGACTTTCGGTAATGCATGAATGATGACGTCGGCATTCTTACGTTCCTTATGCCACGTTAAGTTATCATCACAATTACCTTGCTATTATTAGGAACATGCACTTTAATTTGAAGAGTCTACGATCTTAAAATGTCCAAGTTCATTTCATATGCGAAAAAAATGAAGAAGTTAAGAGTTAATCTCGTTTAAGTGTGTTGGTAGTTCTATTAAGGTTTGTTGAACCATAAGTTGCATTATTTACATTAGAGGTTAGAGAAATTTTCTTCTTTCTTTTAAAGAGACGACCTAGATTGATTTGAGGAAGGAAAATGATCAAACAAAGAACAATCAAGATGGGAAAAGTTTTTTAGGTGCGACAAGCTTGGTAAATCATAGGTGAAGTATTTGTAAAAAGAAAATATTTTTAGCCGCGGTGCGTCCGAGACGTCGTCTGACGTGGTCAATCCAGTCAGCAAAAACCAAAGATTAATTAAATCACATATTATTTATTTATTTTGTGTCACATCACACGCACACGGAACTATGTGACATTTGGTTTCCATCATACATATATCCTCAAAACCTTCCATTATCACCCCAAACCTTTCATTCTCCATCATTTTCTCCCGATGGAAGGCGAGATCGATCAAGGGGATGCCGAGGAGATGACGCGGGAGTGAGTCTTGAGGAGGTTGGGACGCCGACGACGTTGGTTAGGACGTCACGGTGTAGTTGGTCGGCGAGGAGGAGAAAGTGGTCGGCGTTAGAGTCTTTCTTGAGGCGAGGAGGATAATGAATGTGGTTTTTTATAGCTGATTTAAGTTTTTGTATGATGTTTTTTGGGGAAAATTTGATTTTCGTGGCTGATTTGAAGTTTTTGGTTTTATTATGTGATGGATTTGGTCTTAGTTTTTTTGGAAACGTGGTTCTTTGTAGCTGATTTGAGTTTTTTGTGTTGAGTTTTTGCGGATGAGGAGGAATGTGGTTCTTTGTAGCTGATTTGAGTTTTTGTGTGGTGTTTTTTGGGGAAAGTTTGGTTTTCGTGGCTGATTTGAAGTTTTTGGTTTTGTTCTATGATTGATTGGTCTTGATTTTTTTTGGAAGTATGGTTCTTTGTAGTTGATTTAGGTTTTTTTGTGTTGAGTTTTTGCGGAAAAATTTGTTTTTTTGTGGTTGATTTGAAGTTTTTGGTTTTGTTATGTGATTGATCGATCTTGGTTTTTTCGATGTTATTTTGAAAAGTTTTTTGTGTGGTGTTCTTGTTTAAAGTTGATTTGCCTTTGATATTAATTTTTGGGGGTTTCTGATTTATTTTCACGGTATTGGGTTTGATTTCGTGTTCTTGAAAAGGACAAACGTAGGTGATAAAAAGGACAAACTTAAAAAGTAAACAACAACTTAAAAAGGAAAAATAGGAACTTAAAAAGGAAAAAAACAACTTATTAAAAAGGAACAAACATAACTTAAAAGGGATGAAACAATACTTAAAAAGGAAAAAAACAACAACTTAAAAAGGATCAAGCAATACCTAAAAATGAACAAACGTAACTTAAAAAGGACGAAATAAAAGTGAAAAAGGAATACCAGGAACTTAAAAAGGAAAAAACAACAACTTAAAAAGGAACAAACATAACTTAAAAATGAACAAACATAACTTAAAAAGGATGAAGCAATACTTAAAAATGAAAAGCAACAACTTAAAAAAGACGAAGCAGTACCTAAAAAGGAACAAACATAACTTAAAAATGACGAAGCAAAAATTAAAAAGGAAAAACAGAAACTTTAAAAGGAAAACAACAACTTAAAAAGGAAGAAACGACAACTTAAAAATGAACAAACATAACTTAAAAATAAACAAACATAACTTAAAAAGGACGAAGCAATACTTAAAAAGGAAAACAACAACTCTTATGTTAAAAATGACAAAATCATACTTAAAAAGTACAAACCGGTACTTAAAAAGGATAAACTCTTATGTTAAAAAGGACAGACGTAGATGTTAAAAAGGAACATGTTTTTTCCTTTTTAAGTTGTTGTTTTTCCTTTTTAAGTTTGTCATTTTTATCACCTGCTTATATGAAGAAAAAATGACAAAAAATGAACTCTTCATTTTACCTTGGTATCCGAATGTCGTATGGAGAAAACAAAAGTTGCGTTGGAAAAAGTAAAAGTGACATGAGGAAACCAAACGTTACAGTGAGAAAGTAATGTTGGGAAATTAAAGGTTGCATGTGACACCAACATGTTATTAAATGAATTTCTCTACTGATTGGATTGCTGACTCAGCTAACCACGTCAGGCGCGTCTCGGACGCCCGCGTCCGTGTATCACGACCCTTTGTAAAACGCTCCCATATTTTTGTGCATATGATATATATGTAGTCATAAGATGAAGTTCATGTAATGATTATTAGTATGTCACTTGTCTTTATTAATTCTGAATCTTAAGTTCATTAATCTTAAGTTCATTAATCTACTCCTTTCCTTATACATGCATTTCCAATTCGGGTAAACAAAACTTGGGTCGGTCTGATCAACCCTGGAATCAGACGACCGCTTTGGTTTGGTCCGGACTAAATCGGAGAAAGTTTGGTTTCTACTTTGGGGATTTCCACAATTTCATGTTTCAGTAGCGTATATAAATTGCTTTAAAAATTAATTATTTGGGATCATGTAAGGTATTTTAAAATTCATGATTATATTTATGTAAGGTATTTTAAAATTCATGATTGTGCAGTAGCGGACCTACGAATTTTCAAAGGGGGTCTCGAAATATGAACTTTAACTCATAATACATTTCATAAAATTCAGTAAAAATATATTAATATATAAAGCTTAATTACAACATTCCCCTTCGAAAGATACTCATCTGGATTTTGGTTCACACAACTATTTGACTATTTTTCTTTCACTTCATCAAATAATATTGTTTCAAACGAATAATTAGTTTTCTTTCCTTTTAAAATATTTTTCCCCGGTGAAAGCTAAATTTTCCAAAAAAATAAAAACATCAAGTTAATCATGCAATCCAAATGAAACAAAATTGGAACAAAAAGTAGGCAAAACACCAAAAGTAGATAATACACAAATCTACAATTTTCCATACTACAATTTTGTAATTTGTTTCTTCAATCCATTTTTACAATTACTTTTAGAATCCAATTCTATGGAAACATAAAGAAAAGTAAAAGATATAAAATTCAAAACCTAATAAAGATTTTGTCCACCACGTTGGGAAACCACCACACAAAACTCTAACCTCCCAACATCTTCTCCTCAAAATCCTTGATGGGTAAGCCCACTCCAACTTCTCGTTAACACAAACTAAAACAAATGCTTACATCAAACCAAATACAGAGATTCGTTACCTTTGTGTTGGAACCCCCCCCCCCCCCCCCCCCCCCAAAAAAAAAAAAAAAAAACTTGAAACCAATCTTTGTTTTGAAGGTTTGGGCAAGAAGAATGTTGGAGAAGACAAGAGTTTGTGTGATTTGGGAGTGTTGATTTTGGGTTCTCACTTTTTTTTTAAATGCCTTAATAGTAGTATTTTTTTTCTTTCAAAGGGCCATGAGTCCTTGGTTTTATGTTTATATTATTTTCATCCATGTAATGTATTTACTGATTAACTAGAATTCAATTTGATCGAAGATTGTGTTTGAGATTTGGAACTTCAAATCTTCCACTTGCACTAAACCTTATAATAATGCAATTTAACTTTTTAATATTAAGATGGAAAGATTTATTTGAACTTTTTTCACAAGTTCAAGCGGAATTAACGTGAACATCGATCGATTACACGTCTTCGTTACTTCAAGAATAACATTTTTCATGCAGTGATTGATACCCAATTTCAAGACCTTAATGATATTCTAATGTCTTTTATGTGTGTTTTTATGTTAAACATTTGAGTTTATTAATCGTTTAGTTCGACTGCCACGAAAAAAATCTCCCACCCTGAGATGTTTTGGGATCCTATCAATCTCATTCTCATGTTTGGGATGCTGGGATTTAAAATGAAGTGGGTATTTAAGTAGATCAAAATAAAAAATATTAATCATAAACGAAAGTTTAAGTGTTTTGGTAAAATATATTAAATAATACTTTTTTTCCAAAACTATTGATGGTCACCCAAATGGTGGGAGATTTTCCCTCAAATTGATTTTGTTTGGACCGGTGTTCACCTAATGCCGTACTTATAGCCAATTTCTTTACACGTTTTTGTCCGTCGTTTTCATTGTTTTCAAAAAAATGGTGGATTGTGGGATGGGTTGCCGGATCGCCGTTTTAATAATAATAATAATAATAATAATAATAATAATAATAATAATTAATGTTTGTAATTTCTATAATATATAATGTCCATAAAATTAACCTAAATGAGAATATTTAAAAAAAACATGATTGAAAATTCATTAGACATTTACAAGTCATAATAATCGTTTAGGGATAAGTTAATGAATGATTTCCTTACTTAAATATAGTTAACTATATTTATTAACATATATATATAAGTGTGTATAATATTAATAATATATTATTATTTTATTTTAACACGATGGCGAATTTGAATTTTTTTCAACCCTAACCTAACCTAACCTATTGAGGAGGCAGTTTCGTGGGTTTTAATTTTTAAACATGTTGAAAAAAAATTCAGTTGATTTTATGTGTCAAATAGAGGTACTGAGTTCATTTTATGTAGCAACCTAACTTGAAAATTTGTTGTGACCAAATTGTTTTTTTTAGCTTCTTAGTTCTATTTGACATAATGCGCAGTCATAGACGTTAACTCGGTTCTATAATACTAAACTCATATATGTAGCACCTAAAGGTTACAAATTTATAAAAAAGTTAAACATTTATTTTCCATAGAAAATCGAGCAAGTTAGATGATATTGTGTGGTGTGCGATAAAATCGTATTTATATAAAATTTCATAGATAAAGTCATGAATGACAAATTTACAAGGTTCCATACCATTGCAAATTAAACACCAAAACCAAATCCTTCCAGGACCAAAATCAAAAACCCATCGTTTGGCTCATATACATATACCCATAACCAATCAGCAGCCAACAGCTGGGGTCGCGCCATTTTCACGACGCCCCAGTTCTGTTGCGCCGGAAAAAATTCCTCAACAAGATGGAGTTGAGGGACCAATAAATTGAGAAATATGAACCATATATACTGCCCTACAAAATAATAATGTTGGTTCTCAGCAATTTGAATTCAAATGAATCATACAGTTCGTTATTTAGTTTCTTTGGTTCCTCAAATTAATCTTAAGCGAACTATTAGGACACAAAATAAAATAAAACTTCTTTTTTGGTTCCTCAAATCATTCTTAACCTTTTATCAACAATTTCGTCTACCCTTAGATCCAGCACGACCATTTGTTGTTCATCTTAACAGTCTATAACGTATTATTTGGTTTTCTAAAATCAATCCACCAACCCATGATGAACCCATCAACCCACGATTTAAGCGCCAAACCTTCTTTTAAATCCACCTAGTATATATAGATTTTCCCACTTATTACTTATATGACGTTTTCAACGAACTAGCACATAGTTTCATTAGCCTCTATCTAATTATATCAAGCTTTAAGCATACAATCTTATGAAGTTATTGATTACAATAGTTTAATCCCGTCAAATAAATCCACGTAGTATATATAGATTTTCCCACTTGTTACTTATATGACGTTTTCAACGAACTAGCACATAGTTTCATTAGCCTCTATCTAACTATAACAAGCTATAAGCATACAATCTTATGAAGTTATTGATTACAATAGTTTAATCCAGTCAAAGAAATCCACGTACTTTTAATAATTAATTTCCACTTATTTAAAAGAAATCACGATATAAACTCAATCAAAACCCTTCCAGAAAACAACATTAATCATATTTCGTTAATTAATCAAACTTAATCTCTAATCACTAAAACCGCCATGAAGTCTTTCGTCACCATGGCGAACACACATTGATATTTAGTAACACACTTCACAGGTTTCTTTTAGTTAGTGTGACATCTTCCTACAACACATTTATATGTCATCAATATCCACAAAAATTAATTTCTGTAGTTCCACAAATAAGCTAATCGTCAAGTTAATTACAAAAGTGGTATCACGAAATCCCCGTGTAGGAAAGGGGAAAACCAAAGGGTATGTCGGCAAACTAATAATCAAATCAACTTGATATATAAGTTTTTGTTGGTTTTTAGGGGTTAATTTATGTTAATTTGATAATTTATCAAAGTAATCTTAATCAATCAAACTAGTGAATCAAAATGTACAAACATGATTACATGCATTGCATATATACTTGTATGTGTGTAAATCATATTAATAAGTTGATCAAAAGAAGAAACATTGTGACAAAGATTCGAGATTGTAAAACTTTGGACCAACACTTATAATTTTCCAATTTTTGAGTCCATAGAATCAAATGTAAACTTGAAAACTAGGATTTTGTCTCAATCTAGTTTTGACGACTGAACATCTAACAAATGACCAAACCTATCATATTAGTAGCTGTCAGTCCTCACTGGATTTGTCCACTCGGACCACCAATTGTCATTCGGTTGATCGAATCCCCTTGGACCGGTTATGGATTTGATTCCAACAGTCACACTTGTATTTATCTTAAAACCCATTAGCCATGTCTATTTTCAAACAATCGATCTCATAACAGTAAACTATTTTACATCTTGGCCTTTGGTGCAACGATTCCTTCCAAGTGTCAATATAGCAGTTTGATTCACAACAGGTTTTGATTTCGAATCGTTGGCGCTGAATGACCGAAATCTTATGATAGTCGATTAAATCCTTATTGTTATTTTGGATCGGCCAACCAAAATCAATTCGGTCAACCAAAATTAAGTTAGAGGAAATTCAACCAAAGGTACTAGAAAGTTGGTGATGAGTTATCCGACCTTTGTTCGGTCAATCAAAAGTTTTATTTTAATCAAGTCAACTCTTAGTTTTGGTCAACCCTTCTTAAAATGGTCTACCGAATCTATGCAGATTTCTTCCCGAGCTTAAGTCAAATCATATCATTGCCACTAGGAGCGATGAGGTTAGCTTCAAGTATGACAACCTGCATAACGACCCGCAATAGGATTACATGGCTGAAGCTCTGGCAAGGTCACTGAAGTCACTCACGTGGAGAGAGTGGTGAAGACATCACTAAATTTAAACTCAAGGGGGGCGATTTGCTCGGCCAACAATTTTGCTAGATTTAGGATTTTCATAACAAATAGATCATCTTTCTTCAAGCTATGTGATTACTCCAAACCATAATGATTACTCTGAATAGGAGCTTATCGTCAAAATATCACATTTTTGTGTTTATTGTCAGTAGAGAAGTCATCTTTGGGGAAGATCTCAGTAAGAGGCTACCCAACAACATTGCTCTTAATCTTACATCATCAAAAGAGTCTCACATGAAAAAAGTCCAAAATGGACCAACGGATCCAAGTCACATTTTGGAAAGTGTACATTAACAAATACACACTAACAATTGCAAACGTCAAATATCTCTATTTCTCAAGTGTATTCTCATACTGAGTTTTGCATTAAAATTGAAAGGAAAGACTTCGATAGAGGATAGATAATCGTGAGATCGATTTCGGCATGCTGTCGTTAATTATTAGATTTGACTTTCGGTAATGCATGAATGATGACGTCGGCATTCTTACGTTCCTTATGCCATGTTAAGTTATCGTCACAATTACCTTGTTATTATTAGGAACATACACTTTAATCTGAAGAGTCTACAATCTTAAAATGTCAAAGTTCATTTCATATGCGAAAGAAATGAAGAAGTTAGAGTTAATATGGTTTAAGTGTGTTGGTAGTTCTTAAGGTTTGATGAACCATAAGTTGCATTATTTGCTATGGTGATTAGAGAAATTTTCTTCTTTCGTTTAAAGAGGCGACCAAGATTGATTTGAGGAAGGAAAATGATCAAACAAAGAACAATCAAGATGGGAAAAGTATTTTAGGCGCGACAAGCTTGGTAAATCATAGGTGAAAAATTTGTAAAATGCTCCCATACTTTTGTGTATATGATATGTAGTCATAAGATGAAGTTCATGTAATGATTAATATGTCACTTGTCTTTATTAACTCGGAATGTCAAGTTCATTAATTTACCTTAGAACATGCACTTACATCTATTTAATAATATTATGTTTTTAATGGCTCAGAATTCCCGATACCAACCTATTTAATATTATCATATTTAATGATATGATGTTATTAACTAGATTGTTGGCTTTTAGGCCTTAGTCCATGTTATTCCTTGTGAGAGATTATACACAAATAGGTCATCCTTGTTTAACGACTCAAATTATGGATATTAGAAGAAAATAATGAGAATTATTTGCAATCCAAAAATTTGAAATATTGGATATTTCTCTTAACCTCATACACACCTCCTAATGATGAAGAAATTATGGTCCAAGTAAGAAACAAAATTAAGAAAGTGGATATGAATTCCCGCATCATTAACATAAATGTATTGTGTCTTAAATGAGGGAGAATACAATAGAATTTAGAGATTGTGATATCACATATGGTATAAACTTGAAATGCATCATGAGGTTTCTAGAAGAATGAAAGAAACTAGGATAAATTTGATCATGCATAAATAAGAACATTTTTCTATGCAATCACGTGAGAATATAAGCGAGATGCATATTCGCTTCATTGAGATCATTAACTCTCTCAAAGATCTTGGAAAAACTGTTAGCACTCACCAACATATCGAGCGTTACATGGGTGAGTTGAAAGAATATTGTAAGAATAGACGAAGGCCAGATGCGAGCATCGTTGAAGGTTGCATAGCTCAAGAGGTAATTGAGTTTTGTAATGAGTACTTGACTCATACTAAGAGTGTTGGACATCCTAAGAACCGACATGAAGATAGAATTGAAGGTAAAGGTACACGTGATCTAAAGATGATAAGTCAAAAAGGTGAGGATCTCTTGAAAGCATATTTCAATGTGTTGTGTAATTCAAATGAAGTCCAAACTTATTTGAATGAGCACATGACCATAGTGAAGGGAAAACAACCTACATGGACTGATCAACAAGTAATTAATGTTCACAATAAAACTTTTGTTGATTGGTTCAGGGAAACAGTGTACAGCCGTGATGTTTCTAAAAATTTGAAGTGGTTGGCATATAGACCTAATCCTATAGTGACGTCTTATAATAGTTACTATATCAATGACTTTTCTTTCTATATCAAAGTGGAGGACGAGAAAAGCACAATGCATAATAGTGGGGTCACTTTGGTAGCTGAATCGTTGCACATCTCTAGTTCGAAAGATAGAAATCACTTATATGCCAATATATCTTGTTATGGTCAGATTGAAGAAATATGGGAGCTGAACTTTACTAAATTTAATGTTGGGGTATTTAAATGCAAGTGGGTGGACAATAACAACGGTATTCAAGTTGATGAGTCGGGATTTACTTTGGGAACCTTAGAAAGAAGGTTTTAAGGAAGATCCTTTCATTCTGGCATCTCAAGCAAACATATTTTCTATGCAACAATCCCGTGTGCTAATAAATGCTTGGTAGTTTTAGAAGGAAAACGACAAATTGTTTGTCAAGAAGATGTTAACGAGATTGGAGAAACTCCCCCATTTGCAGAAGTACCTGAACTTAAATCGCTCGAGGACGATAGAACTGTTGACAACTTACTTATCTGAGACGATCATCATGAAGGAATATGGATCGAGGATCTGGTGAGCAAGAAACGAAAAGGTCAAAAATAAAGGTTCAATTAAAAGTAAAGTTGCATGTTAATATCTTATGTTATTTGTATATGATTTTCTACTTTACTAGTTGATATAAACTTTGTTTTTTTCTTACTTCAAGTAGATGGGTATGAAAAAGAAGACCGATCGGCCAAAGGTGAACACTGACGTCAATGTGCATGTTGAAAGTGACGATGAGGATTTCATTACATCTCACAAACGCGGAGCTACTCTGATGCTCCAGTTTCAGTTACTGGTTAAGAGAGAAGGTCCATTACCTCTTCAGGTTGATATTGTGTTGGAGTCAATCAGACCAAACCAAATATACTGGAGAAGTTATTTGAGTATGCTTGCAAGAACAAAAGTCGACATTTGTGTTGAAAATTGGTCTGCGGTCGACGCTTCACTTAAAGACTAAATTTGGCAAGATATAATGGTAAGATTTTACTTCTTTCGTTGTTAGTGATTTTTGTCGTCTATGTTTTTTTATCTAACTATTTATTATTGTTTAATGTAGGAGAAACTTATTGTTGAGCCCACAAAATTGTTGAAAAAGAAATGGTTGTCGTATGTGGGCAATAGGTGGAAAGATTTTAAAATAAAGTTGACAACCAACTTTGTATTTAGGGAGTACATGGATCAAAATTCTTGTTTGATTTACAACTTTATTATTGCAACAACATGGGCACATTTCCTTAAATCAAGACAAACTCTGGAATTTTTGGTAAGATTTTAATAGTTTCTTACCAATTGAATTTGATTTTCATAATATTTTTTATTGTTCAAATTTTTTTTATTTTTTTGTTATTGGCCCTACGAGAGCGTAATAAAGACCGACAATCCAAAAATAAGTTTCTCCATCGATTGTCCTGGGGAGGCTATCATGAACTTGAGGAGCAAATGATGGTCGAAAAAAGAGCAAAGCAAAAGGAAATGCTTTGCAGTTCGGTCTAAGTGAGGAGCAAGCAAGTAATTTGCCTCCACCGTCGCCACCACCTAGGCAAGAAAAGTGGAAAAGAGCACGTATTAGACCTGACGAAATTTACATGAAAGATGAATCTGCAAATGTTGCCAACAAGATTGTAAGTATTAAATTTAAATATAATATTTGTAGCTTAATCAGTATAATATTTATAATATAATTTTTTTATAGAACGAGCTTTCATTACAAGCCTCATCTGGAGAATTTGTCTCGGATGGTATAAATGACATATTATGCATGGCTTTGGATAAAGAGGAGCATCTGGGACGAGTTCGAAGTGTGGGTAGTTGAATTGGAATTGGGTATGAAAGGGTTTTTAACTTGGGTACACCTGCAAAAGATGTCAATAACTAATTTACACCTATATTTTCCATATTTACTCCAGTATACCTTACGTTCGTTTTTTTACTTGGATATGTCTTCCCCGTCAACAGTTGTACGTTATTTGTACTCCAGTATACCTGTATATTTGGATACGCCATGTCGTAACCTATTCTTTACGTATCTTGTTTAAGGTTGTACGTTAAGATACAAATTATTCTCGAGAAGTACTATGTGCACAATTTACACGAAAAGCATGTGTTTACGTGATTTATACGACAAGTGCTTTGTTTACATGGATTACACGAAATCTTGAACTTATATTGAAAAACCAACTAAAGCTACCAAATATGTGAATAACACATAATACTAGTTTCTTCAAGTTTAAATAGTTGAAGTGTGATTCTTAAACTTTATCTTATTAAATTAGTTTAAATTATTATCTATTATGTTATTATCTTGGTTTAAACGTTATAACTAAGTAGATCATGTAATATTAACATTATCCCAACATATATACAAACAATTATTTACGTATTTAAGTGTGCATTGTTTACTAACATGTATAATTGGGTACATGAAATCTTATCCTGTATATTATCGGATTGTCATGTATAGAATCCTTAACATAAATCCAGCACTATATCTTTTCGTATTTCGTGTCATTTGCTCTTATTTGCTTTTGTTGTTTTATACTCGTGGATTTGTTATTTCGTTTTTTTGGTTTGTATGTTGTTTGTCAATTAACATATACCTCCGTTGTTATTAACAACAAAAAGTTTCTCTTCGAGACAGGGAGGAATAATTAACATCTAAAAATAAAGAATGGAAGCATGGGATGATTTAAACATCTTCTAATGACCATATGCACATTCGGCAATTACATTTGCTAAATAACAAGCTGTAAAGAAGAAAAAATGATTATAAATTGTTCAGCAATGCTTCAAGTGGGATTTTAGTTTAGAGGACAACCATGACGGTGTGGTTCCAATAAAGATTAACAGTAACCAAATAGAGGTCATGCAATATTTTTTTTGAAGACCGGTAGGATTCATTGATAGATAAAACACGAGGGCTATAAACACAACCCTCGTGAAAACAAAACAACATAAAGGAAAGTTAGTCGAGCCTCACAGAAGTTTGAGGCAACAAGTTCCCCAAAATTTACAAGCATGATAGCTAATTGGAAATTTAAAGTCCCGCCACAGAGTCTAGCTCCTTTCAGCTAAGAGTCCGTAGTCCTACAAGTTAGAGGAATTCACGACGTCTGTTCTCTTCTTCCTGGAAATGCTCCTCCCACAGTTCCAAGTGCTCAAGTTGTGCCTAGGCCGCCCATTCAAGTTCGTTAATCTGAAAGATCTCGCTTGAAGGGGGCGACCCAGAGAGCCTCTTGGGGAAAGGAGCTGCTGGGGATCCAGCTTAGCCTGTGTAGAAATCCATATGGTATGGATCGATTCAGGAAGTAGAAATCCTAGATTTGTCCCTTGAGGTGGATCTCATGATGTAATATCCTGAACTTTAATTAACTAGGTTAATTTCCTTTAGGTGCTTAATTGGTGGATTAAGATGGAGGGTTGGGATTGATTGGGTGGTGTTGAGGTGGATGGTGGGGATGGGAGGAGAAGAGTATAAGTTGGTGAGTTTCTCTCTCTCGTTTTTCTCTCTCTCCCGCTCAAATCCTCTCCCTCTCTCTAATCTGATCCGCAGCGTTCGGAGGAGCCGGAGGAAGTGGTTTCGGAAGGCCAGGTGGAGCTCAGACGTTCTCCGGAGAGGAGTAGATTGTGACTCGGTTGGTTATCGCCGGAGGTCGGGTTTGTGAAGGAAAAGCTCGCCATTGGGTCTTCGAAGGCTTCTTCAAGTCTTCAAGGTATGTGAAGCTTTACTTTGATGCTCACTTATGCTTTCGTGAGTGTTGGAGTGGTCGACGGTAGGCCGGATGGCTCGTCGGACCTGTACAGTAGTTTCTGCACTGTAAACGGTCGACCGGTGGCATGGTTTGGTCGACCGGTCATAGTGTAAATTGGGCGAAATCTCTTGTACCGGTCGAACGATTCCTTGGAGGTGGTCGACCGGTAGTGCATATTGAGCGAGAGATGGAGACTCTGGGTGTTTTCGGTCGAACGGGACCCCATTGCCGGTCGACCGAAAGCACTGTTGTAGGTCGGTTGGGGCATTGACCATCCAAACGGTCGACCGCCTAGTTGACTCGTTCGACCGACGATTTAAATAACTTAAAGTTTGTCCGATCGCGTGATGGTTTGGTCGACCGGAGTATTATGCTTGATTTGGATTTTCTACTGCCCATTTTCGGCGACCGGTGATCGCGTGTGGTTCGGCCGTTTGTGCCTTTTATTGCGACATAAAGTTTTTACTGGTCGAATTCGGTCGAATGGGACCCCTTTGCCGTTCGACCGGTTGATAGGTTATTCGGTTGGGCCAGTCCTATGGAGAGGATTCGGTCGACCGGTTTGGTAGTTTTGTTCGCCGTTTGCTGCGGTTTTGTGTGGTTTGAGTGTGGTGGAGCCAGCCCAAGATGGCAACGGGTCTCCAGCCCTTTTGGGGCAACGATACAGACATTACCGGCCTGAGGGTGGTTCGTGTGTGTGTGTGGGGCCAGCTCAAGATGGCAACGGGTCTCCGGCCCTAGAGGGGCAACAATACAGACATTGCCGGCCTGAGAGTGGTCTTCTAGAGCAACTCAAGATGGCATCGGATCTCCTGCCCTAGAGGGGCAACGGTACAGACATTACCGACCTGAGAGTGATCTAGCGTGTTTTGTAGCCGAGGGTGTTTCCGGCTGTGGTGCCTGGGGCACGTGTGAGGGTTGGGCTAGAGGACCCGCGAGCCCCCGTCACTGTTTGGTGTCCACTGTGGTAGGGAGAGAGTTCCCAGGGGCCCAGTGAGATGTTGTTTGTTTATTGCATTTCATAACATACATGCTTTAGATGTCTAGTTCATTTATTGTGATAGAAGTTTGGCATACGGGTTTCCTTATGGGAGATTCAGTAATAGACGTGTTCTATTTCAGGTCGTGAGCAGCACTAGGAGGTGATGACCGGGGAGGAGCGCTTTCGGGGCCAGATACTGCTTTCCTTATTTTGAGGTCCGAGTG
The DNA here is from genome assembly GCA_963682175.1 of Triglochin maritima. NCBI lineage: Eukaryota > Viridiplantae > Streptophyta > Magnoliopsida > Alismatales > Juncaginaceae > Triglochin > Triglochin maritima. Next base: position 16,913,713 of record OY821775.1, read on the forward strand.
ATTACATGTATATTTTCCTTATCTTTTGTCGTAATCACACTTTTGAAACTCTCAGATATATATATATATATATTGTATATATGTTGGTGGACCAGTTGTATGTTTTCTTCGGTAATATCCTCGTGTTGAGTTTTATTAAAAATTTAAATTTCTTCCGCTTTTGAGGATGTTACACATGAATAGTGGGTTATACGAGCGATTGGAGCACGTCAAGATGTGGTATGGAGGTCAGTGGTGCTGGAGAGAGGTGATTAGGGCAACAAACTTGACCTTGGTTTGACGATAACAGATTCGTCAAGAAGGGAAAGAAAGAAGACTCACGTGATGAAGAAGAAAGAATAAAGTCGTTATTATCTTAATCATAAGTGTGGAACCTCTTTTATAGAGGTTTTAAGTTGGATAACCGGATTCAGGTATCCGGTTATCTGATTAACAATACAAGAGGTATTTAATTCATTACATCAAATGTCTAGAATAAATACATGAATTCTTAATTATAACAAGACCCCTCAAGTTGAAAATTGATATTATGCATTCCCAACATGGATATGATCCCCTGGAAATGTGAACAAGGTAGAGTTTTAGTGAAAACATCTGAAATCTGCTTAGAACTGATGAGGTGTTTGGTTTGAATTATGTCGGCCTTGATTTTCTCCCTTATGAGATGACAGTCAATCTCAATATGCTTGGTCCTCTCGTGGAAAACATGATTGACCGCAATGTGCAAAGAAGACTAGTTATCACAGTAAAGAGTTCCTGCAGGTGAGTGATTAATATCAAGATCTTTAAAGAGTGTGATGAGCCATGTGATCTCACAAGAAGTGTTGGCCATGGATTTATACTCCGCTTCAGTAGAAGAACGAGAGATTGTTGCTTGTTTCTTTGTTTCCCATGAAATTAGAGAACTGCCAAGAAAGATTGCAAATCCAATAGTGGAACAACGAGTGAGAGGGTAGCTTGCCCAATCTGAATCACAAAACCCTTTGAGAAACATTTGCTTGTGTGCAGCAAAATGGAGTCCCCGACCAGGAGCACCTTTAATATATTTGATGATTCTAAATGCTGCTTGCAAATGTCTATTGCCAGGTTTATTCATAAACTGACTGAGGTAGTTGACTGGAAAAGTGATATCAGGGCACGTGATGGTGAGATAAAGTAGTTTGCTGATTAATCTTCTATATTGAGTGGGATCAGCAAGAGCTTCACCAGGATCCTCTACTAATTTGTGATTAACTTCAAGGGGTGTTGGTGAAGGTTTGGCTCCCAATAATCCTGTTTCTTTAGTAGTTGCATTGCATTTATTCTTTGATTCAAGTTTATGCCCTTTTTGCTCCTAGCCACTTCCAATCCTAGAAACTATCTTAGCTCCCCTAGATCTTTAATGTGAAAATGTTGTTTCAGAGTTTATTTAAGTTGAGTAATTACTTCATTGTTAGTTCCTGCAATATCATCTACATAAATTAAAATTGCAATGAAGGAGTACTTAGTTTTTGATGTGAACAATGAATAGTCTGATTTAGATTGTTTATAGCCAAAATGCTCGAATGAGGTTGCTAATTTATCAAACCAGCATCTAGAAGATTGTTTAAGGCCACATAGAGATTTTTTAAATTTGCAAACCATGTTTTGTCCTTGATTTTGAAAGCCAGGTGGACCTTTCATGTAAATATCCTCTTTAAGTTCTCCTTGCAAAAAAAACATTGTTAACATCTAGTTGGTGTAGCTAGGCACAGAACAGTTCGCACCGTTACCATTTTGGTGATTGGTGCAAAAGTGTCATGAAAATCCAATCCTTCTATTTGATTAAAGTCTTTGGCTACAAGCCTAGCTTTATATCTCTCTATTTCCCCATTGGCATTATATTTTATATTGTAGACCCACTTGCATCCAATGGTTTTCTTATCATGAGGTAGAGCAACAATATCCCAAGTATGTTGAGTTTTAAAGCCTCTACTTCATTTTACATGACTTCTACCCAATTAGGATCATTACAAGCTTCTTTATAACTATTATGTTCAGTAACAGAATCTCTATTGTGTAAGAAACATGCATATTTTTTAGAAATGCTATTTGAATTTAAGAATTGTTGATTGAATACCTGGTCACGCTTTTGGTAGTGTTGATTAAAAGGAGACTTACGTCTGATTCCTGTGGTTGTTGTAGTGTGCTATGTTGAGCTCTATTTGCAATATTTGTTCTAAATGTAGGTCACTCAAAATCTTTAAGCATGACAAATGAGGTCTTGATCATCTTCTTGGTTCAACAGTTGTTAGACCTCATTTATATCATGTGCTTGGGTAGTGGGAACAATAGCAGTTTCCGTGTTATCTTGATCATTGACAATGATGTTTTGATCTTCAATTGAATTATCTAGTATCTGAATATGTTGAGTGGGTATGTCCTTATCTTTATGAGGGGTACAGTCAATGTTACTACTAATATATAGTTGTTCAGTGATGTAATTAGGTGTGACATTAGCATAGTCTTTGATGGTGGAAGAAGTGTCAATTTTATAAGGGAAAATGTGTTCATAAAAAACTACATCTCTACTAATGATAATTTTTCTATTTTGAATGTCAAAAGTTTGTATCCTTTCTTATCATGAGGGCAACCTATAAAAACAAATTTATGAGCCATTTTATAAAATTTATCAGTTATTTGTAGGTTTCTTAAGTAACATAAGCATACAAAGACTCTTAAATGAGCATAACTAGGTGGTTTTTGAAAAAGCATTTCATAGGGTGTTTTATAGTTTAAAATTTTGGTTGGTATTATGTTGATTAAATAAGTGGCAGTCAAAATGCAAAAACTCGATAAAAATCATAGGAATATTTGATTGAAATTTGAGAGCCCTAGCAATTTCAAGGATATTCCTATGTTTTCTCTTGATAATTCCGTTTTGTTGAGGGGTATATAGGCAACTTTTTTCGTGCAAAATACCATTAGTCATGAATAATTCCTACATCTTGTTAGAAAGAATTTCCCTCCATTGTCACTTCTTATTCTTTTGACTTTCATTTCAAATTGATTCTGAACCATAATGAGAAAATCTTTAATGATAATGTATTTGTTTGATTTTGCTTTCATGAGATATGTGTAGTTATACTAAAGTCATAAACTATAGTAAGGTAATAATGGTAACCATTCAAAGAAGCAATAGCATATCTTCCCCAAATATCAATATGATTCAATTCAAAAGACATACAAGTGGTAGAATTGCTTATGGTAAAAGGAATTCTATTTTGCTTAGCTAAAAGACAACTATCACAATGTATATCATGGTCTACAAAAACATTTCTGTCAATATTAGCTATCAACTGAATTGAACTAGGAGGTGTATGCCCCAGTCTTCTATGCGAATTAGTTTTCTTCTTATTTGCATTCAATGCTATTGAACTAATGTTTTCTCCAGTAAGTTGGTTTGTGTAGATGTAGAGGTCACCAATTTTCCTACCCATACCAATCATCTTCTTCTGAAGAGTGTCCTAAATTAGACAAAAAGTAGAAATAGAAACTTACACAACTATGTGAATGTTTTGCTAATTTGGCTACTGAGATTAATGGTCCGTTTGGCCCGATCTTCTGAGAGCTCATCTTCACCCAGAAGACAGCTCTTTAGAGGAGCCCTAGAAGATGCACATCTCTCCCACCTGGGAAGTTATTTGGCCAGGTGACTGTTCAACTTCTCCTCCTTGAATGTGAAATCCCCACGATGCCCTCAAGACCAATGTTACGTCTTCTCATTTTACCCTGTCCCCAAACAACCCCTCTCCTTCCCAGTTCTTGCTTCCTCTGCCGTCGTCCCATCTTTCCCCTTTCGCTCCTCCAATCCATTTGAAGGACAAAGCAATGGCGCCCCCATCCACCCGTCCAGTTGTCCCGTATTGCTTCTGCGGTGTGCCGACGAAGGTGTGGCTACGAGTGGAGGAGGGTGCCCCTACCTGGATTTTTTACGAGTGCAACCGTAATGTGGTAAGTTTTGGGGTTGGATCTTAACAAGGGGAACATATGGTTCTCCCTTTCCTAAATTTCTTTACTTTTTATGTCAATTTTTATAAGTTCTTCATTTTGAGAAATGATAGAGAAAATGGTTCGAATAAACGTAAGATCATTGGTAGAGAAATGAATCATTTTTATAAGTTCTTCTCCTCCTTCAATGGATCGTTTTTATAAGTTCTTCGTTTTGACAAGGTTGATAGAGAAAATCATTGTTGCACCTTCATTTGGTTTTCAACCAATCTTTGCTAATGAATCCTATTGATAGTATGAACCCCTAATTTTTGTCTGCCTGCAATCTCTGAAACACATCATCTTTAAGTAATGTCAACCCTAGTAAAAAAATTAATTGTGCATTTTAAATATATAGCTAAAATATATAGAAAAGTTAAATAAGTTGCATAAAAGGTTTAACTGGTTAGTAGATATCTCAATGTGGTGTAATATTCGAGTATGACTACGTAATTTGAATCTGGGGTAGAACCAAGTTATTGTATGATAATTGTTATGAGGTTGCGAAACTCAACCTCCAAGAACATTTAACTATTGAAATAGAAACCTTCATAATAGATTGACTTCACAATTATTCTGACCTACAATAAACTCAGTAACTTTATTAGCGCACGCGTGCAAGTATTATGTTATCCACATTATGATTCATTGAATGTTTAAAAACAAACATTGTGATAACTTTGGATTTGTCCTATTTGTTACGACAAAACATCCTAATGTCGTTGTATGACTCTGTGGTGCCCCTCAACTATTAAACTACAGTCAGAAGTAGTTGTTGGGGATCTGAGATCATATTATTTTTTTGGTTGCTTCAATAACATCTTCTCACCAAAATTATTAAGCACTAGTCCTATTTCTGTCATGGTTTTTATAGTGATCTTTTATGGGTTGCCTCCAATTATTAGTCCATTAGGGTGCATGTTTTGGTTGGATCAAAGGTCGATTAAAGGTTCAGAATCCACAATGCCTTCGAATGATATTTAATGGGGTTTCACTTAAAAGGCCCCAAAAAGATAGGTTCAGTAATTATTTGATGTGTACAACTGTATCAGCTTCTCATTTCAATTTATATCTTGACCGGTTCATTTCTCTACTTTCTCCGTCTAATTTAGAGACACCATTCGATCTTTGACATACATGCTTGGGGTGATTGTATCAGCAAGATGAGTTGCGTTGTAAGTATAACCTAACCGAGGAGTCTGTCACCACCACGATGGCAGGAATCGTCGGTCACCTGCACGACCAGCTTCAGAAGATGGAGAACACGATCATGGCTAAAATGGAGGCCATGGTGGAGCGTGTGGCTGAAAAGAAGGTCAAACCCGAGCAAAAGGAGGCACCCATCCCCCCAAAAGCAACTCCCTGTGGTAAGCATCAACTGCAGATTGAGAAGATATAATTTGGCTTTTGTTATTCTGATTCTAATTAAATGTGCAGAATTTTATGGTTAAGGTATGGAAGTACCTTTCCTAGTGTAAGTTATGGTTAGTCAGACTAATTAATGGTTGTAAATATAAATTCAGAAGGGGTGGGAATATGTTTTCTCATTGAAGGAGCAATAATTTAGCATAAATAACCATCCCTTGTAGTTTTGAATTCTCCTTAATGCATTTAGTAACAAACAATTCCCTATGAGAACCTTTAATGTTAGAGATCTCATGAAAGTTAGAATAATTTTAATATTGGATGATTTTGAAGTTAGTCAATCGGTGCAACTGTTGGATGACCCACACAACTTGCGCATTATTTCTTGGGCATCCAACTCACCCCCAACCTTGGAGGAGATGCATGTAGACCACAAACAAACCATGTTAGAGGAAGAGGAAATAGAAAGGTGATGTCGCAATGACATTATAGAAGAGGAGGAATAATGGCGACGAGTTCTTACTCAAGACTGGCACTTCCAAGGGCCTTCCTATTGGTCTGACGTCGATAGTGGTAATTGATGTGGAGGGGCGGTTGTGGTCTACATTCTCGATAGATTAGGTATTAGTGTATTGGAATGAATCTACTATGAAAAAGTTGTGCTTGTAAAAAGAATGTTGTATCTCTATCTGAATCTTGTTTTATTAATAACCATGGAACTGAGTTTGTAATTGCATGTAGTTTACTTCCTATTCCTACCCACACGAATTGTCTGCACTCCTTTTCTTTAAATAAATTGCAACAGATGGGCCTTCAAGGAAGAATAGGAAAAGCAAGATGGCATACACGCAGCACCGATGCATAAAATGTGGGAGTATTTGTATCACTCAGTAGGTGGAAAGGTCGATTAACAATCACTCAGTTAGCGTGCGTAGTCCTGTACTTAACAACAAGCCGCTTCGAGTCATCCTCCCACACAACACCAACGTTTTCGACCGTGCGAGTGGTGTTTAAGGGTGTTAGGGGAGGCAGAAGTCCTTTGCTGAATCAATTTTCGTAAAAACAAAACCAAACATACTAGTTTTTGGATCGTGTATTAAGGGTTGTCGTGCTTTGGCTTGCAAGGTTTAATTTTTTTGTTGTGGCAGTTTGATGCCTTGCCTCGGCAACCCACTTTTGTGTAATGTATGAAAGGTGTGACAGCAGCACAACTACATTATAAGTATATTTAACGATTAGTAAAAATCTAGATGTATATTTCTTCTGTCATTTCTAATTGTATGTTTTCTTAGATGAGGTTTCCGGTTCTGATTTTTGAGTTCATTTATTATCTGAGGTAACTCTGATGCTATTTGTTTATTCCACCCCAGTTTGTGGCTAGATTTCTCTTTGTTTAGAATTAGATGAAGGAGATTGATGGAAAGGTTATACCAAATGTTGTCTGGGTCACCAAACTTGTCATCAATAAGCAAATAAACAACATGCATTATACATGAACTTCCCAATTCAGAATATGGTATATGCATTAGTACATTATTGTGTGTTCAACAAGCAACACTCACTAACTTCCAATCTAGAATTCTACAAGATGCCACACAGTCCCACCTCATTCATCACATAGGTGGCTAGAAGAATCATTACTCATTCAAAGTTCTTTCAAGTCATTCAACATAATAGTAACAACAACAATGCATAGGGGTATAGACGTCGGTCGTCCATAACATCCGACGTCTATAGGTCGACGTCTATAGAGTATAGATATCGGATGCACCAGGTATTCCAACACCCGACGTTTGTAAGTCGAAGTCTATAGGGTATAGACGTTAGATACAATGGGTATTACAACAGCCGACGTCTATCGGTCGACGTCTATAGGGTATAGACGTCGGATACAATGGGTATTCCAACAGCCGACGTCTATAGTACCCCATATACGTCGGCCGTGGTAACACCCGACGTCTATGCTTTCGCCCAACTTGACGTCGGTTGTTATAACAACTGACGTCTATTGGGTGACGAGTAAAGACTATTCTGCACTAGTGTGGGTTTCCTAATGGAGACTCATGCATTGTTTTTTATATTTTTCAGGGGCTGAGTAGGGTGGTGACTGATGACGAGTACACTTAGGATTTGGATCTTCTAGTTGATTTTGAGGTGGATATGACTACATGTATTTATGACTGTTGTATTTTGATGTAGTCATACTAGGAGTTGAAGAGGCGACTGATGACTCCTCCGATGTTGACTCTTCCAAGTGGTAGAAGAGGATATGAGGTATACAGTGATGCTTCAGGTATTGGTTTGGGTTGTGTAATCATGCAACACGGGAAGATTGTAGCCTATTCTTTGAGACAATTGAAGCCACACGAGAAGAACAACCCTACTCATGATTTGGAGTTGGCTGTAGTAGTTCACACGCTGAAGACTTGGAGATACTACTTGTATGGAGAACAGTTTATGCTGTAACAGATAGTATTTCAAAAGAATATCATTGTCCCTCTTGATTTATGTGATGATATTAGTGGGTCCCCCTTGATAAAGTAGAATTATAATGTACACAATGTAACTTATGTATAGTTACATACTTATAATTTGTTTAAGAGATCACTAAATGAATATGTAATACAAAGATGATACATTTCTTAATTTCTACTTTGTATAATATTCTTAATACCATGAGGTAAGGAATCGACACAAGTGATATTCCTTACATCTCTATATAGATCATATTTAGTTCAAGTGAACAAAACATCTTCGTTATTTGGGTAACTATAATGTGTAGTTCGATATCACTTATAGTTTATGATATTAGATGTTTAATATCATTGCCAACATAACTAAGATCCTCCAATAGGTCACACCACGAAATTGGAAAACAAGAAGTTTGATTTTATATTTATATGATGTATTAAGTTTCATGTCTTATGAAATAATATACATGTGGTGAATCAATAAAATCAATATGACGTGATAATGACAAAGTTAGAATAGATAAATTTGTATAAGATGTATCTATTATGGGGTATATTGTTTTGACATTATATATGATAATATGTTACATAAAATAATATGATTCGCAACATAATAACATGAATTTTCTGAAACCCTAAGATCAAATTTTGTTGGATATTGATCCAAAATTTGGTAAAGGCATAAAACGGTCGAACGTTTTCGGGAACCGGTTGACCGAAATTAACTGTATTTTTTTATGTTCAGAAACGGTCGACCGGATGGACATGCGGTTCGACCAAAATTATCAGAAACTTTCCTAGTAAAGGAACGGTCGACCGGTGAGGGTTGTGGTTCGACCAAAATTATCAGGAGAATTTTTGATAGAGAATCGATTGACCGACTTGGATCATAGTCTGATCGAAAATAACAGGAATTTTTTCATGTGATGTCTCGGTCGACTATTTGGACGTGTTGTTCGACCGAAATTATCAGGAACTTTTTAAAGTGTCTAATTGATCAACCGTCTGGATTATTGTCCGACTGAAACCATTGTATAAGAAACCAATCGGTGGACCGATTGGTTATTCCATTCGACCGTTTCCCAAATCAAACTTGTGTTGGAGAGATTTGTGAATAAGAGATTTGTGCTGATCAGGGGTTGGTATTAATCAAACTTGGTCAAAGGTGAATATGGGATGATGTCTCAAAATGTGATTGGTTCAGAAGAGAGAAAAACAAGGGATCATGTGTAAGTGGTTTGCACATGATGTGGATTTAAGCAGAACCTATAAATAAGTCCATCGTCTGATCCTTTGTTTGGTTAATGGAAATTTTCTCTCGCTCATTTACCTCTCCATTAATCCATCCGAAAATCACCTTGTTAATCAAGCTCTCTGGAGATTAAATTCTTTTCGCATTAAAGTGGTTATTACCTAGGTTCGAACCTTGAATTAAAGATTGATTGTCTAGCTCTGATCTCTCAAATCTTGTTTATAGTTTGGTGAACACTTGGAGGTGAATCGTCAGACGATTCAAAGTGCAACGTGACTCCGGATCTTCGAAAAAGGTTTATAGCACCTTTTGGGTATGATTCTATTCTATATTTTTTAATATCTATGTGTAATACATTGTATTAAAATGATATATATGATAATGTGCACGAAAATCATTGAAATTATGAAATCGATCCTAGATGCATGTTTAACTTTAAAAAAAATACAAGCATACACTACTACAGAAAATGTCATATACGTCGGATGTTAAGGCCTATACACGTCGGATATCAGCACCCTTACATCCGATGTGTATTCGCACGACGTCTATTCTTAGACGTCGGACGTATAGACATCCGACGTCTATTGTCCAAGGAATAGACGTCGGATGTCTTGAATATCCGACGTCTATTATCCAGTCCAAGGAATAGACGTCGGATATTCAAGATATCCGACGTCTATTCCCCGACGTCCACGGAATAGACGTCGGATATTCAAGACATCCGACGTCTATTCCTAAACATTGACAAAAAAAATAGCATCCTGCACAAACACAAACATACAAGCATATATAGACAACACAAATCTTCAGTTGCCACGTCGAGAATTTCCTCCATGTATCTCATCACGTAGTGTGGGCTGAAAGGAAAGGAAAAGGAAAAAGTTGTTAGTTAGTGTATTAATTAGGATTTTAGCTAGGTAAGGAGGAGACACCTTGAGGAGTTTGTTGACAATTTTGCAGACCAAGGTCTTGGGGAAACAAAGCGGACGCATGGCGTCGACGACGACGTTAATCCTCTTTAAATCTACCTGCAGACAGAGGAAGGTAGGTTTAAAGATGATTGACGCCGCCGTCGACGCCATACAATTACTTGTACATCATTGTTCAGCCATATCGATGTAAATAAAATGCTGAGCAGACCGTATCGCCTTCACATACGCCGTGTGAATGTTTTTATCTATCTAATTATTCAAACATAATTAGAAAAGTGAACACATCATTGTTAGAGGAAATAAACTACAAATGAACAAAAATAAAGCTTTACCTACATGGAATCTGACGTCCCCATAGTGGAACTGTAGTGGCGGAGGAGATCGCGGGATGGATCGGAGAAATCAGACGGGGTGGATCGGAGGAATCAGACGGGATGGATCGAGGAATCGGATCGCGGCGGCTAGGGTTTCGTATTTTCTGTCTGGAAAGAGTGAAAGAAAACGCAACTGTCTGATTTCTTTTAAAGACATATAGACGTCGGATATTGCATATCTTCGACGTCTATTCCCCGACGTCACCAATAGACGTCGGCTTCTGTGAAGTCCGACGTCTATTGAATATAGACGTCGTATTATAACAGACGACGTCTATTCCCCGACGTCTATTGGGTATAGACGTCGGAGTTATATGCGGCCGACGTCTATTCGATCTTCTTTATATTAGACGTCGGCCTTTGTAACAGCTGACGTCTATTAGGCGACGAGTATTCCCAATTCTGCAGTAGTGATATGACACGAAATCCAACACTCTCAACCACCACCGCCACAACATACCCGACCAACCCCACTACATGCACCACCACAAACACCCCATACAAGATGTTGGCTTTTTGGACCTTTAATCTTAAACAAGAGTCTTATCCTTAGTCCGGTTAAGGTACTTCAGGATATTCTTGACTGCAGTCCAATGCTCAGGACCTGCGTTGGATTGGTGACGACTTGTCACGCTTAGAGCATACAAGACATCGGGTCTTGTGCAAGTCATCGCGTACATGATCGACCCAATTGCCGAAGCATAAGGGACATCCTTCATGTACTCTAAGTCCTTACGTGATTGCACACGTTGAGACTTCTTGAGTTGCACACCCATACTCATTGGCACACTGCCCTTTTTGGAGTTGTTCATCTTGAACCTTTCCAAGACCTTGTCAATGTATGTACGTTGACTGAGGCCAATGAGTCTACGGGATCTATCTCTAAATATTTTGATTCCCAAGATGTATTGAGCCTCACCCATATCTTTCATCGAGAATGAAGATTTCAATGAACTTCTCGTTTGCTCAAGCAAAGGAATATGATTTCCCATAAGCAATATGTCATCGACATACAAGATTAGGAATACTACATGGCTCCCACTAACCTTCTTGTATATACAAGGTTCTTCCTTACTTTGAATGAAGTGAAGCTTCTTCACTTCCTCGTCAGAGCGTTTGTTCCAACTCCTTGATGCTTGCTTCAATCCATAAATGGATCTTTGAAGCTTGCATACTTTCTCGCTATTCTTTGGATCTTAAAAACATCGAGGTTGTACCATGTACACATCCTCTTCCAAGTTCCCATTAAGGAACGCCGTTTTGACATCCATTTGTCATATTTCATAATCATGAAATGCGGCAATAGCGAGCATGATCCGAATAGACTTGAACATGGCAACCGGTGAAAAAGTTTCATCATAGTCAATTCCTTGAACTTGACTGAAACCCTTCGCTACAAGCCTCGCTTTGTAGGTTGTCAAGTTCCCATCCATGTCCATCTTCCTCTTGAAAACCCATTTATTTTGAATGACCTTTTTCCTTTGAGGAAAGTCAACCAAGTTCCACACTTGATTATCATACATGGATTCTATTTCGGATTCCATGGCCTTAAGTCATAGTTTGGAGTCTTCCCTTTCCATTGCTTCTTGGAAGGTCATGGGATCATTGGTATCAAGTACCATGATTTCATGAAGTCCCAGATACAAGTCGGGTTTCTTCCTTTCCCTCGTTGACCTTCTGAGTTCTTTTCGTTCTTCTCGTGTCTCTCGAACTTCTTCCACAATTTCTTGAGGAGTGGGTTCACGTTCAACTCTTGAACGTACACTAGGTGGGGATGATTGAGATTCGCTCACAATTTATTGCGAGGGTCTCGCACTTATGCTCCCACTAACCAAAGGAATCTCGGTTGGGCCTTCATGATCTTGAATGTCATCATTTATGTCATGATCTTGTAGAGTATCTTGAGTTTCCTCAAGCACAACGCTACTCCCACTACTTTTTACTCTTTCCAGAAATTCCTTTTCCAGAAATGTGGCATCCCTCTCTACAATCACTCGATTGGAGGTGATATGCCAAAAGTAGTATCCTCTTGTCTCACGAGGATAACCAATAAAGAAGCACTTATGTGCTTTTGGTTGAAGTTTGGTCGACATCAATTTCTTAACGTAAGCCTCACAACCCCAAATATTGAGAAAATTGAGCTTGGGTGTTTTACCACTAAATAGCTCATAAGGAGTTTTCTCCACGGATTTGGATGGAACATTATGTAGTGTGTAAGCCGTAGTCTGTAGTGGATAACTCCAAAAGTAAAGAGGTAATTCCGCATGACTCATCATTGACCGAACCATGTCGAGCAATGTCCTATTCCTCCTTTCGGATACACCATTCCACTGAGGTGTACCGGGAGGGGTGAGTTGAGGTACAATACCAAACTCCTTTAGGTATGAGTCAAATTCGGCACTTAAGTACTCACCTCCACGATCCGTTCGTAGAGACTTGATTTTCTTGTCGAGTTGGTTCTCTACTTCATTCTTGAAATCTTTGAATTTGTCAAAGGATTCACTTTTGTTTCTCATTAGATAAACATAGCCATAATCACTATAATCATCCGTGAACGTAATGAAGTACCTGAAACCATCTCGTGCACTAGTACTCATTGGACCACATACAACGGAATGTATCAAATCCAACAAGCCACTCGCCCTTGGACCTTTCTTCTTGAAAGGCTTTTTGGTCATTTTTCCCATTAAACATGGTTGGCACGTCTCCAATGATTTAAAATCAAGTAGACCAAGAAAGTTAGCTTCTTGTAATTTCTTGATGCACTTTTCATTTATGTGACCAAGACGATAGTGCCACAAGAGAGTATCATTCTCGTGAGTGGTCTTACGTCTTTTGTTTTGATATTAAAGATTTGTTTATTATTCAATTCAAGCAAATAGAGACCATTCCTTATGAATGCATTTGCATAGAAAACACCATTCTTCGATATAGACAAGCAAGAATTTGAAATATTTATATTGAAATTATCCATATCTAAACAAGATACAGAAATAATGTTCTTGCTAATCGAAGGCACATAATAAACATTCTTTAGACATAAATTTAAACCACTACATAATTGAAGCACCACAGAACCTTGTGCAACCGCAAAAACGTTCGCACCATTCCGACCTTCAATTCTACCTCATTCCTTACGAGTTCCTTCCTATCCGTGAGTAGCTGCACATTAGAAACTATGTGAGCACAAGATCCGGTATCAATTATCCAATCTTGGACAGAGGTGGCTAAATTTATTTCAATAACAAATATACCTTTGGCCTTTTCGGGGCGCCGACGTTCAATCACTCCGTTGTCAAGGTCTTCCTTGTACTTGGGGCAATTTGGCCAGATGTGTCCTTTTTCACCGCAGTGAAAGCACTCCGTGTTGGGAGTTGGAGATTTCTGAGATTTCCCCCTCGAGGCACTCGCACGAGCACCTCCTACTCCCTTGCTCTTGATTGAACTACTTTTGGTAGATTTGCCCTTTCCTTTACCAATCTTTTGGCTCCTCCCATGGATGGCAAGGACATCCTTGTCCCTACCCTTGCCCATGTCAACTTCAACAGTTTTGAGAGCGTTGTGCAGCTCCTCAAGACTCGACCCTTTTTCACGCACGTGGTAGTGCATCACAAAGTCCTTAAAGGACGGGGCTAGAGAGCCAAGAATCATATCTTCAGCAATGTCCTCGGGCATTGGTGAAGAGAGCTTTGCCAACTTCTCAAGGTACCCTTGCATCGTGAGAAAATGCATGGATACCGATGTTCCCTCCGCCATATGGCACCTTGTGAGTGCGATGGTGGTCTTATAGCGCTCCTTTCGGGCACTATCCATGAACATCTTAGACAAAGCCTCCATGGTCTTCTTGGGTTTTGAATCCAAGTATTTCGCTTGAAGCGAGTCACCCATGGATGCTAGCATAAGACCGTGAACTTGGTTCTCTTGGTCTTCCCACTTGGCTTTAGCCTCTTTCTCTTCATCGGTTAATCTCTCATTCCATTTTGGGATTGGACCTTCCAAAATGTGAGATAGTTTCTCAAACTTTAACACGATGTTGAGTTTGAGTTACCAACTAATGAAGTTTGAGCCATCATTTGCAAAAGGGTGTTTTTCTATCATGGATCGTACGATAGGTTGGATGTTCGACATTTTTCTACAAAATAAGTCATACAGGTTTTAATGCCAATTTTATGTTTTAAAACACATACATATATATCGAATATAATTGTAAATACTGAAAATAAAATTTTGTCCATAAATGCAGCAATCCAAGATCCCATCAATTGTAATATAGACTAGCTAAGGGCTACCGAATACATCATAATACAAGGTAAGAAATAAACTCTTTCTAATCACAACCTTTTTGAATTTTAGCATTTTCAAACTCTTGTGATTCTTGTCATTTTAATTATGAGGGAGTATGACCTATCCTCGTAAGAAAAACCTTTTCCCAAAACCGAGCGAGGGATCTAGGTAATGTTAAGAAAACTTATTTTCATTTGATAGGAGATACGTTTATCCATTGTATTCACAACTAAACATACTTGGGGTTCACTAGGGTGAAACGCACCTCATATATTTAATCGTGGCACAACAATAGACAACCATTATATCTCTCACTATTCCCAAAGATGGAGGGAGTTATCTCCCGCTAAGGGCGAGCAAAGTATCCCTCGATCAATGGCTGCTAGTGGTTGAAATAAGAAGAAAAATTACTCTTAATTTTGTTGGAGAATTTCATATATTAACATGCGATTCGGAATTTTAGGTTATCATGCATAACATCATCCATACACATCCTAACATTCAATCACATTCATCACATATATAGTAGAAATTAAAAACAGAAATTAAACCATTCACACAATCCACATCGTGTGAGTTTATATGTTCCCTTTGATCCTTGATCCTCGATCCCTGATCTTCGATCGTCGATCGATGCACTATAGCGGCAACTTTCTCTTGCACCGGAGATGTAGATTTTATAGAAAATAAACATGCTCCTCACATTCGATAAAAACCGACTAGTGCAAGTCCTATGAAAAACCTCTCAAATGCAAATGCAATTATCTAAAGATAGAAAGAGATAATTTGGATTTTACATATAAATAAGGCCCTGTATAATAATAATTATATACATTCATAGTTGCTGATTTGGAACATATAAACTCACAATTCCTGCAAAGACAACTCGAGCATCCATGCACGCAATATTGCTATAAACTATATAACCTAGTTTATCAATCATCTAGAATCCCAATCAATTCTTTGAAAAACATTTTAAAATCCATTAAAAACGTTTTTCATCCATCCATAGTTCAAAAATAATTTTCAACCGCAGTCCATCCAATTTCCAATGGAAAGATGAACCACAGTTTTTCGGTTTTGTTGATTCTCTTACAAAATAATCATTTCTTTATAAAACGAAATTATTGTAAGTTAGACTAATGTCTAAATCTTAATTCTAATAATTACATGGCATATTTTAAAACACTTAAAATATTTAAAACGAATTATTATAGAGATTATATCAACAAAACATTCATAGACCGAAAAACCGGTAAACCGAATTGTTTAAATCCTATATGGTAAACTAAATTCGTTTACAACCTTAAATCAAAAGAAAATTGAACCCTATGCTCTGATACCACTGTGGGATTTCTAGTTTAATTGCACATATATATTTTCGAAATTTTTATGCACAATAAGGATCAATTACAATTTTCTATGATTTATTTCATACATGCATCAGTTTGTTTCAATAACTAGTTTCAAAAACTTTATTAAAACAAACACAATGGACTCCGAAATTCATACCTAGAAGTTCTCTAAAACTTCTTGATGATCCGGAGACGTTGAGGATGACGATCGTCGCTTCTCGTTGGGCCGGATACCTCCGAGTGTTCACCAAAACCCTAAACAAGGTTAGAGAGAAAGGAGCTAGCCAATCAATCCCCAAACTAGCTTAGAATCTAGCTACAAACCTCTTCCTTAATCTCTGAGATTTCTCCTTCCAAAGACTTAGAAAACTAAGAGAATTTTCGTGGCTTTTTGTGGTGAATTAGGAGAGAAAATTATTATAAAATATCTAAATTAATTAAGGAGAATAAAGACCTATTTATAGGCTCCAATCTTAATCTCAATCACAAACTAATTCCATAATGCATTACATTCATTTTCTCTCACAAACTAATTCCATAATGCATTACATGCATCTACAAAACGTTCGACCAAGTTTGGAGCTAATCCAACCATTGATCAAATTAATCTCTTAATTATCAAAGGCAGAAAATCGATCGCGCTTCGGTTTACCGAGTCCCACTCGGTTACCCGAATATGTCACGATTGTTTAACCGAGTATTAGACGGATAACCGATTCTTAAGGAGAAAAAATCTCCTTAACCGATCGGACCAATTCTTGTGTATAACCGAGTGCCTTTCGGTTAACCGAAAATATCGGAACTGGACATTATTCGGTCGACCGTTTCTGGTTCGGAATACCGATCCAGAATTCCAGGCACTTTGGTCAAGTTCGGTCAATCAACTATGACTATCCGTTCCACATTCGGTTGACTGATCCTCAGATCCTTCGGTCGACCGAACCATAACGGATTACCGAACTTTTCCCTATTTTGCCTTTTCAAATTTTGGATTTATTTCCAACAAAATTTGAACTTTTGGGGTGGTTTTAGCAAATTCACAACTTGTCCAGGCACTCTGGGCAATCTCGGTAAACCAATTGCGCTTACCCGTTCCCTATTTGGTTAACCGATCCGAAGATGCCCCGGTCGACCGAACCATGAACGGTTCACCATGTTTGACCCCGATTTTACCTTTGTCAAATTTTGGATTTATTTCCAACAAAATTTGATCTTTTGGGGTTTTAGCCAATTCACATCCTATATATATCATCATATGTAATATTAAATTATTACACCCCATAATATATATACCTCATATGAATTTATTATGATTCTAATTATGTCAATTCTCATGACATATTGATTTTAATTAATTCACCACATGTGTCCTATTTTCACATGAAACCCGACACATCATTTGAACTTAAAATAAACCTCTTGTTTCCCAGTTTTGTGGTGTGACCTATAGGACGATCTAAGCCAAATTGGCAGTGATATTAAACACTTAATATCTCAAACTATAAGCGGTATCTAGCTACGCATTATAGTTACCCAATTAGCATAGATGTCTTTGTTCCACCCAAACCAAAACACGATCCATTTAGCGATGTAAGTGCACCACTTGTGTCTGTCCCTTGCCTCATGATATTAAGAATATATACAAAGTAGAAATGTGTCACCTTTGTATTATATTCATTTCTTGATCTCTCTAAGCTAATTATAACTATGTGACTTAACTCAAGTCATATTGTGCACATTATAATTTTGCTTTATCAAGGGGCCCACTAATATCATCACTCAATTAAGAGGGGCAATGATAATCATTTGACTAGCTATTTTTTCCAGCACAAGTCATGTTCAACCAACTATTGCCGTTATCACTACACTCATTGGTAGCTTTTGACAATAATCAAATTAAACACTTCTCGACTGAAAAGATATAAGTCTCATATCTTAGGATCCAAGACACAGTAAAACATTAATGACACGAAACACAATTCCATAATGTTTTACTTGTAAGGTCTATTCAATATATAAAAGTAATCTTTTCCTCTTTTATATACTTGTGTCGTCAATTATTTGTAGAGCTACAACAATCGATGACCAACACGACAATCTTATCTCGGTAATTAATGTTCCATGTTAACTACCATGATTGTGAATAACTTTTGATTTATGTAAACCATTATCTTTTAGAGCTCTACGGTTAAGGACCAAGCGCCTCTTCCTTAACACTTCCAAAAGACGAATACTATAATCAATGAACAAAATGTTTGTACATTCAATTCATAATAATTGACATATAAAAGTAAAACTTTTAGAACACATTCCTTTCAATCTGCCAATTGTTATCAAAGTTTTCTCTAACATACATTCTCAATGTATAAAACAATAATAAATAGGGTAACCCTCTCTAATCAGTCATCAAGCCAATCCACATGGTTTCTCAGACCCATGGACTCGAAATGCATTTCGCCCTTGGCTTGGGATAAGGGTTTGGTGAATGGATCAACTGTGTTGCTGTTTATGTCCACCCGTAACAGATTTATTTTGCCCTCGTCGATGAAGTCACGTGTGACAAAGTACTTACGATCCATGTACTTCACTTTGTGGTGTGATTTGGGATCCTTGATTTGCGAGATAGATGCACTATTATCGCAAAATAGCTCTACTGGTCCCTCGCACGAGGGAACTACTCCAAGCTCTTCAAGGAACTTCTTAATCCACACTCCTTCCTTGCTCGCTTCAGCGATAGCCATTACTTCGGAAGCGGTGGTTGAGTCGGTCATAGTGCTTTGCTTCTAACTACGCCAACTCACAGCTCCACCATTTAGAAGGTAGAAGTATCTTGATTGCGACCTTCTTTTGTCGGGATCACTCATGAAACTCGCATCCGAATAGCCCTCGGCTATTAATTCCCTTTGTCCTCCATAAACAAGAAACTTATCTTTGGTCTGGTTAAGGTACCTCAGAATATTCTTGACTGTAGTCCAATGCTCAGGACCTACGTTGGATTGGTGACGACTTGTCACACTTAGAGCATACGAGACATCGGGTCTTGTGCAAGTCATCGCGTACATGATCGATCCTATTGCCGAAGCATAAGGGATATCTTTCATGTACTCCAAGTCTTTACGTGATTCAGCACGTTGAGACTTCTTGAGTTGCACACCCATACTCATTGGCACACTGCCCTTTTTGGAGTTGTTCGTGCTGAACCTTTCCAAGACCTTGTCAATGTACGTACGTCGATTTAGGCCAATGAGTCTACGGGATCTATCTCTAAATATTTTGATTCCCAAGATGTATTGAGCCTCACCCATGTCTTTCATCGAAAATGCATATTTCAATGAACTTCTCGTTTGCTCAAGCAAAGGAATATGATTTCCCATGAGGAGTATGTCATCGACATACAAGATTAGGAATACTACATGGCTCCCACTAACCTTCTTGTATATACAAGGTTCTTCCTTACTTTGAATGAAGTGAAGCTTCTTCACTTCCTCGTCAGAGCGTTTGTTCCAACTCCTTGATGCTTGCTTCAATCCATAAATGGATCTTTGAAGCTTGCATACTTTCTCGCTATTCTTTGGATCTTAAAAACATCGAGGTTGTACCATGTACACATCCTCTTCCAAGTTCCCATTAAGGAACGCCGTTTTGACATCCATTTGCCATATTTCATAATCATGAAATGCGGCAATAGCGAGCATGATCCGAATAGACTTGAACATGGCAACCGGTGAAAAGGTTTCATCATAGTCAATTCCTTGAACTTGACTGAAACCCTTCGCTACAAGCCTCGCTTTGTAGGTTGTCAAGTTCCCATCCATGTCCATCTTCCTCTTGAAAACCCATTTATTTTGAATGGCCTTTTTCCTTTGAGGAAAGTCAACCAAGTTCCACACTTGATTATCATACATGGATTCTATTTCGGATTCCATGGCCTTAAGTCATAGTTTGGAGTCTTCCCTTTCCATTGCTTCTTGGAAGGTCATGGGATCATTGGTATCAAGTACCATGATTTCATGAAGTCCCAAATACATATCAGGTTTCTTCCTTTCCCTCGTTGACCTTCTAAGTTCTTTTGGTTCTACGTGTACTCCTCGAACTTCTTCCACAATTTCTTGTGGAATTGGTTTGTATTCGATTCTCGAACGTACACTAGGTGGGGAAGATTGAGTTTCTCTCACAATTTCTTGCGAGGGTCTCTCACTCACGCTCCCACTAACCAAAGGAAACTCAGTTGGGCCTTCATAATCTTGAATGTCATCATTCATATCATGATCTTGTAAATATCTTGAGTCTCCTCAAGGACAACTCCACTCCCACTACTTTTTATTCTTTCCAGAAATTCTTTTTCTAGAAATACGGCATCCCTCTCTACAATCACTCGATTGGAGGTTATATGCCAAAAGTAGTATCCTCTTGTCTCACGAGGATAACCTATGAAGAAGCACTTATCCTCTTTTGTTTGAAGTTTGGTCGACATCAATCTCTTGACGTAGGCCTCACAACCCCAAATCTTGAGAAAATTGAGCTTAGGTGTTTTACCACTCCATAGCTCATAAGCCGTTTTATCTACGGATTTGGATGGAACATTATTTAGTGTGTAAGCCGCAGCTTCTAGTGCATAACTCCAAAAGTAAAGCGGCAATTCAGCTTGAGTCATCATTGATCGAACCATGTCGAGTAATATCCTATTCCTCCTTTCGGATACCCCATTCCATTGAGGTGTACCGGGAGGGGTGAGTTGTGGTACAATACCACACTCCTTTACGAATGAGTCAAATTCGGTACTTAAGTACTCACCTCCACGATCCGTTCGTAGAGACTTGATTTTCCTGTTGAGTTGGTTCTCTACTTCATTCTTGAATTCCTTGAACTTGTCAAAGGATTCACTTTTGTATCTCATTAGATAAATATAGCCATAACGACTATAGTCATCCGTGAACGTAATGAAGTACCTAAAACTGTCTCTTGCACTAGTACTCATCGGACCACATACATCGGAATGTATAAAATCCAACAAGTCATTCACTCTCGGTCCTTTCCTCTTGAAAGGCCTCTTGGTCATTTTGCCCATTAGGCAAGGTTCGCACGTCTCCAATGATTTAAAATCAAGTTGACCAAGAAGGTTAGCTTCTTGCAATTTCTTGATGCGTTTTTCATTTATGTGACCAAGACGATAGTGCAACAAGAGTGTATCATTCACGTGAGTAGTTTTAAGTCTTTTCTTATTGATGTTTAAGATTTGTTTATTATTCAATTCAAGCAAATAGAGACCATTACTTACGAATGTATTTTAGAAAATATCATTCTTCGATATAGACAAGCAAGAGTTTGAAATATTTATATTAAAATTATTCATATACAAACATGATACAGAAATAATATTCTTGCTAATCGAATGCACATAATAAACATTCTTTAAACATAAATTTAAACCACTAGATAATTGAAGCTCCACAGAACCTTGTGCAATTGCAGCAACGCTTGCACCATTTCCGACGTTCAAAATCATCTCGTTTTTCATGAGTTCCTTCCTATCCTTTAGTAGCTGCACATTAGAGATTATGTGAGCACAAGATCCGGTATCAATTAACCAATCATGGACAGAGGTGACTAAATTTATCTCAATAACAAATATACCTTTGGCCTTTTTGGGGCGCTTATGTTCAATCAATCCATTGTCAAGGTCTTCCTTGTCCTTGGGGCAATTTGTCCGGATGTGTCCCTTTTCACCGCAGGGAAAGCACTCCGTGTTGGGAGTCGGAGATTTCAAAGATTTCCCCCTTGAGGCACTCGCATGAGCACCTCCTAGTCCCTTGCTCTTTATTGACGTATTTTTGGTGAATTTGCCTTTACCTTTGGTGATCTTTTTACTCCCTCCATGGACGGCTAGGAGGTGCTTGTCCCGACCCTTGCCCATGTTAACTTCAGCCGTTTTGAGAGCGTTGTGAAGTTCCTCAAGACTCACCCCTTTCTCACGCACATGATAGTGCATAATGAAGTCCTTGTAGGACGGGGCTAGAGAGCCAAGATTCAAATCTTCCGCAATATCATCGGGCATCGGGGAAGAGAGCTTCGACAACTTCTCAAGGTATCCTTGCATCGTGAGAAAATGCATGGATACTGATGTTCCCTCCGCCATGTGGCACCTTGTGAGTGCGATGGTGGTCTTATAGCGCTCTTTTCTAGTACTATCCATGAACATCTTTGTTAAAGCTTCTATGGTCTTCTTGGGTTTTGAATCCAAGTATTTCGCCTGAAGCGAGTCACCCATGGAGGCTAACATTAGACCGTGATCTTGGTTCTCTTGGTCTTCCCACTTGGCTTTTGCCTCTCTCTCTCTATCGGTTGCCCTCTCATTTAATTTTGGGATTTCACCATCCAAAATATGAGACAGTTTCTCAAACTTTAACACGATATTGAGCTTGAGTTGCCAGCTTATGAAGTTTGAGCCATCATTTGCCAGAGGATGTTTTTCAATCATAGATCGCACAATAGGTTGAATATTCGACATTTCTACAAAATAAATTATATGGGATTTAATGTCAAATTTATGTTTTTAAAACAATAATACCGCAAATAAAAATTTGTCCATAAATGCAGCAATCCAAGATCCTATCAATTATAATATAAACTAGCTAAGGGCTATCGGATATATAATCTAATCATAATCATTTCGAAATATCGCAACATTTGCATTTTCAAACTCTTATGACTCTTGTCGTTTTAATTAGGAGGGAATATGACCAATCCTCGTAAGAAAAACTCTCTTTCCCAAAACCGAGCTAGGGCTCCAGGTCTAGTTAAGAAAACTTATTTCATTTGATACGAGATACGTTTATCCATTGTATTCACAAACAAATATACTCAGTGTCCGCTAAGGGCGAATCGCACCTCGTACATATATTCGTGGCACAACAATAGACAACCTTATATCTACCACTATTCCGAAAGATGGAGGAAGCTATCTCCCGCTAAGGGCGAGCAGAATATCCCTCGATCGATGGCTGCTAGTGGATGAAATAAGAAAGAAATATACTCTTAATTTTTGGTTGGACAATTTAAACATTTATATGTGATTTTAGAATTTAGGTGATCATGCATATTTATCATCTATACACATCCTAACATTCATCCATACAATCACATATATATCAAGCACACAAACATAAATAAATCCATTCACACAAACATTGCGTGAGTTTATATGTTCCCGCGTCCTTGATCCTTGATCCTTGATTCTTGATCCTTGATCCTTGCGCTTCTTCAGCGTCTTCCTCTTGCACCATGGATGTTGATATTGCAAAAATATAAACATGCATCTCTCAATTTTGAAAATTGTCTAGTGCAAGTCCTATGTAAAAATCCTCTCATATGCATGCATATAAATAGAAATAAAATTTGGCTTTTACATACATAAACCCCTGTGATTGAATAATAATAACATACACATTCATTCATTCACACATGGCTTCGATGGAACATATAAACTCACATATCCCTGCATTAGAGAACTCGAGCAACGCATGTACATATACTATATATTACTCGGTTTAGTTTATCATGCATCTCTAAATCAAACAATTCTAAAATCATTTGAAATCCATTAAAAATGATTGTATGCATCCATAGTTCGATTCATAAAATATTTGAACCGCTGTTTATCCAATTTCTAAAATTAATCATTTAAAGAAAGATAAACATATGTCTTTTTCGTTTTTGTTGATTCCTTATAAAATAATTGTTTAATTAAAATGAAAATTCTATAAATCAGACATAAGTCTAAATCTTAATTCTAACATTCACATGATGTGTTTTAAAACATTTAAAACTATCAAAGGAATCAATTAAAATTAAATCAACAAAACTATCGAAAACTCGAAAAAGACAGAACATGAATTGTTTTCATTGGAGATGGTAAACTAAAATTAATTATATAGTCTAATTGTCGAAAATATGAACTAAAAGCTTTCATACCACTGTAGGATTTCGTGTCCCTATGTATGTATATATTGTAAAATTTTAATATAACATACAAGATCGATTTTCATATTTTCAGATTTTTTATGTACATCTAGTTGTGTTTTATTCTAATAACATGCAATCCTACATTTATTAAAATAAATCACATAGTAGAATCATACCTAAAGGTTCTCTAAAACCTTTTTGATGATCCGGAGTCGCGTCGCCCGCAATATCGTCCACGGAATTGCCTCTGAGTGTTCACCAAACTCTAAACAAGGTTAGAGAGAAAGGAGCTAGCCAATCAATCTCTAATAAGGTTTAGAATCTAGCTAATAACCCCTCTTTAAGTCTCCTGAGATTCTAATCTCCAAACTTAATTTTACTAAGAGAAATTTCGTGGTGATTAGGGAGAGATTAATGAGAGAAAGATTTTGCATTAGTCTTAAAACAAGTAGGAATAAGTGCCCTTTTATAGGCTCCCAAAACATCCTTATCAAGAGCTATTATTTAGCCATGATCCCTTGTTTTTCTCTCCTAAAATTAATCTTTAAATTCCACTTAATCACCCACAAAAAACATTTTAATGAAATCTGGAATCATTCCACCCATGATTTAATTAATATCTTAATAATTCAGGCAAAATCGTTCTTGTTCGGTAGACCGAGTATTATTCGGTCAACCGAACCATTCGGTTATAACACGTGTTCGGTGCACCGTGAGCTAGACGGTCGACCGAATCCGTATGAGAAAAATTGCCTAGAAGAATTTCGATGAACCACGTCTTGTAATCGGTCTACCTTTGACGCACCAAAATCGCTCCTGGAACATAGTCATCGGATGACTGTCACCTTTGGTCTACCGAAAATACTACTTCTCAGTTGACCGTTTCCAATCGGTTAACCGAACCCGATTGTCCAGGCACTCTGGGCAATCTCGGTAAACCAATTGCGCTTACCCGTTCCCTATTTGGTTAACCGATCCGAAGATGCCCCGGTCGACCGAACCATGAACGGTTCACCATGTTTGACCCCGATTTTACCTTTGTCAAATTTTGGATTTATTTCCAACAAAATTTGATCTTTTGGGGTTTTAGCCAATTCACATCCTATATATATCATCATATGTAATATTAAATTATTACACCCCATAATATATATACCTCATATGAATTTATTATGATTCTAATTATGTCAATTCTCATGACATATTGATTTTAATTAATTCACCACATGTGTCCTATTTTCACATGAAACCCGACACATCATTTGAACTTAAAATAAACCTCTTGTTTCCCAGTTTTGTGGTGTGACCTATAGGACGATCTAAGCCAAATTGGCAGTGATATTAAACACTTAATATCTCAAACTATAAGCGGTATCTAGCTACGCATTATAGTTACCCAATTAGCATAGATGTCTTTGTTCCACCCAAACCAAAACACGATCCATTTAGCGATGTAAGTGCACCACTTGTGTCTGTCCCTTGCCTCAAGATATTAAGAATATATACAAAGTAGAAATGTGTCACCTCTGTATTATATTTATTTCTTGATCTCTCTAAGCTAATTATAAATATGTGACTTAACTCAAGTCACATTGTGCACATTACAATTTTGCTTTATCAAGGGGCCCACTAATATCATCACTCAATTAAGAGGGGCAGTGATAATCGTTTGACTAGCTATTTTTTCCAGCACAAGTCATGTTCAATCAACTATTGCCGTTATCACTACACTCATTGGTAGCTTTTGACAATAATCAAATTAAACACTTCTCGACTGAAAAGATATAAGTCTCATATCTTAGGATCCAAGACACAGTAAAACATTAATGACACGAAACACAATTCCATAATGTTTTACATGTAAGGTCTATTCAATATATAAAAGTAATCTTTTCCTCTTTTATATACTCGTGTCGTCAATTATTTGTAGAGCTACAACAATCGATGACCAACACGACAATCTTATCTCGGTAATTAATGTTCCATGTTAACTACCATGATTGTGAATAACTTTTGATTTATGTAAACCATTATCTTTTAGAGCTCTACGGTTAAGGACCAAGCGCCTCTTCCTTAACACTTCCAAAAGACGAATACTATAATCAATGAACAAAATGTTTGTACATTCAATTCATAATAATTGACATATAAAAGTAAAACTTTTAGAACACATTCCTTTCATAGGAGATCCTGGAGGATGCAGGTGAAGCCTGCAGGACGTCCAGGAGGATAGTTACAGGGGAATCCGGGCAAGAGGCCCCAGATTGACGGAGGTGGAGCACCGTAGAGTGGGTCGTGCAGGCAGTGTGGCTGAGTTCATCCGGGATGGGGGTGCAGGCACCGCCGCGGCGCTTGTCACTGTTGTGGTCAGATGGGACACTTCGTCCGTTCTTGTCCGACCGCGCCAGGTGGGCCTAGCGGACGACCGGGACCATCCACGTCTGGTGGAGGGGGACCGAGCAGACCTGCTACACCACCTCAGCAGGGGGGAGAGCCGGGAGAGTCTTCACTATCAAGGCTGATGAGGCTAGGGATGCAAGCACGGTAGTGGAAGGTACCCTGCTAGTTGATGATTTGGTAGCTAGGGTGTTGTTCAACTCTGGGGTCACACACTCGTTTATCTCTGAGCAGTTTGCGAGCGTGTTGGGCCGTACCCCTGCGATTTTGACTACCACTTGGGTGGTCAGCACACCCTTGGGTTTGGTGGGCACGGTGGGGAGATTTCTTCCCGGTGCCACGATTTCTTCGGGAGACCAGAAATTTCCGGCTGACCTGGTCTTGCTACTGATGGTGGGCTTCGATGTTATAGTTGGGATGGATTGGTTTTCCCAGTACGACGTTCGAGTCTTATGCCGGGATAAGAGGATTCTGATTCCGAGGTGAGGTTTGCCTGATCTTCTGATCAGAAGATTGAAGGACCACGGAGGTCGGTTGGTTGTTTCTTCTGTTAGTGTTCGGAAGTTGATTCAACAGGGTTGCAGGGCTTTCGTAGCCACCTTGGCAGTTCCAGATCCGGAGTTGAGGAGGCTGGAGGAAATCAAGATCGTTCAGGATTTTCCGGAGGTGTTCGCTGATGATGTCTCTAGTCTACCACTTAATATCTGGTAGCTGGAACTACACCGCAGTCAAAGGCTCCATACAGGATGGCGCCTACAGAGTTGGTGGAGCTGAAGAAGCAGTTACAGGTTCTGATGGATACTGGGTTGATCTGACCTAGTGTCTCACCGTGGGGTGCTCCGATTCTTTTCGTGAAGAAGGACGGCTCGTTGCGGATGTGTATAGATTACCGGATGCTGAATAAAGTTACTGTGAGGAATCAGTATCCTTTGCCCAGGATCGAGGACCTGTTTGATCAGTTGCAGTCAGCGAAGGTGTTCTCGAAGAATTATCTGCGATCCGGGTACCATCAGTTGAGGATCAGAGAGGCAGATGTTAAGAAGACAGCTTTCCGGACGAGGTACGGGCACTTTGAGTTTCTGGTGATGCCGTTCGGGTTGACAAATGCACCTGCAACATTCATGGATCTGATGAATAGGACATTCAGTCAGTATCTCGACCGTTTCGTGATTGTCTTCGTGGACGATATCTTAGACTATTCACCAGATGTGGAGCAGCACCGGGAGCATCTGAGGGTTGTACTTGGCATTCTGAGAGATCAGCAGGTGTATGCCAAGTTTTCGAAGTGCGAGTTCTGGCTTCACAGTGTGGCATTTTTGGGGCACATAGTATCGGGAGCTGGGATATCAGTGGATCCAGCGAAGGTCGAGGCAGTGACATAGTGGAGAGCCCCGACGAGTGTGACTGAGATTCGGAGTTTTGTTGGATTGGCAGGTTATTACCGTCGGTTCATCAAAGACTTATCGAGACTTGCTTCACCCCTGACAGCGCCGACACAGAAAAGAGTGAAGTTTGTTTGGTCCCAAAGATGCGAGGACAGTTTTCAGGAACTGAAGAGTCGGTTGACGATTGCTCCAGTTCTGACTCTTCCCAGTGGTAGCGGTGGTTTTGTGATTTACAACGACCCCTCAAGTGTTGGTTTGGGATGTGTACTGATGCAGCACGGGCAGGTAGTGGCGTATGCTTTGAGGCAGTTGAAGGTGCACGAGAAGAATTACCCCACTCACGATTTAGAGTTGGCAGCATTGGTTCATGCTCTGAAGATCTGACGTCACTATTTGTATGGTGAGCAGTTTGAAGTCTTCACTGATCATCAGAGTCTGAAGTACCTGTTTTCACAGAAGGAGCTGAACATGAGACAACGCAGATGGCTCGAGCTGATAAAGGATTTTGATTTCACCATCTCCTATCATCCGGGGAAGGCGAATTCAATTGTAGACGTGCTGAGCAGGAAAGTGGAGGTGTCCGCTGCGAGTTTGTGCATTCAGGAATGGAGGCTACTCGAGACATTGTCAGAGTGGAGGCCGTTAACGGAGAGCTCGGAGGGGGAGTGATTGCGGGTCTTTGAGTGGAGCCGCAGACCGTAAGTCGAGTTGTTCATGCTCAGCACAGTGATGAGGAGTTGAGTAGTCTGCTACGGTCAGCTGCCAGGGATGGGTCTGACTTCACTGTGGGAGTGGATGGAGGTTTGAGGTTTAGAAATTGGATCTGGGTGCCAAAGGTCGATGAGTTGAGAGATGACATCATGAAGGAGGCACACCGAGCCAGATATTCCATTCACCCGAGGAGTACGAAGATGTATAAGGATCTGCAGCGAAACTTCTGGTGGAGATGGATGAAGTGTGATGTGGCTGATTTTGTGACTAGGTGCTTGGTTTTCCAGCAGCTGAAGATCGAGAACCAGAGACCAGCGGGACCGATGCAGAGTATAGAGCTACGTGAGTGGAAATGGGAGCATGTGACGATGGACTTCGTTACCGGGTTGCCGCAGACGAGGAGATATCACAACGCGATTTGGGTTATAGTTGATCGACTGACCAAGTCGGCACACTTTCTGGCTATCCTGAAATACTTTACCTTTGGAGGGTCTAGCGAGATTGTATATTGCGGAGATCGTCAGACTGCATGGGGTGTCAGTGAGTATCATTTGAGATCGAGATCCGAGGTTCACTTCCAGATTCTGGGGAAGTTTGCAACAGGCTCTGGGAACTCATCTGAAGTTCAGTACAACATTTCATCCACAGACAGACGGTCAGTTACCTCAAACTCGAGACTATCTCTGGATTTTCTGAATTTCTCCCATTGATTCAGAGTGAAAAAGTTATAGACATCGCATGGATTTCTATCCTGGTAGTCTCCGAATATGTACTTCTTCGTTAAATTTGTTTTGAAATCCTTCCAAGGAACCGACATGTATGTCATCCACTTTTTCTTAAACTTGTCAGTGGAGTGGAACTCAAAAGATTCCTACAACACATTAACTTTATATATCTCAAAAGTTCGACTAAAACTATACAAATCTATAATGGAAACATTACCTACACGTTATCCCCTATTGTGTCCTTCAACTTCTCATCTACGTCGGCCCAACTCGACAAATAAATGTCAACTTTGGCCCTCGCTAAGCTACCCAGATAACTTTTCCAATTATCAAACAGCATGCCTATCGGCTCAAGACGATCATCAAACTAGATTGGACCTTTACTTTTTTTCCTTAATGGATTTTCAATCCATATACCTTCACCATAGTCATCTCTAAACATACAAGTCTCAACATTTATTTCTTCGTCTACTGAGTTCAACTCAGGTGCTTGCTTAGAGAAAGGTGGTGTCTCTTCATACTCGATCAAACTATCATCTGATACAATTTTTTTCTTCCCATCCAGAAATATTGCCCATTTCTTATCACATGGATCAGCCACATAGAAGACTTGTTTCACTTGGGAAGCGAGAATAAAAGGTTCTCCTTTATACCCCTTTTTTTGAAAATCAATTAAAGTGAACCCATAGTCATCCACTCGAATTCCATTTTTTATTATCAACGCACTTGCATCTAAATACATGTACTTTGAATTTAACAAAGTCTATCTCCCATATGTCTTCAATTACACCGTAATAGGACATGTCGACGCATACATGATTCTTGTCTTTAGAATTAGACACATGCAATGACTCTGCTATTAAGGTGACACCACTGTTCTGAACAACACTTTTGGCATATTCACAGACTATGTAGAAAGAATATCCATTGATATCATAACCACTGTAACTTATAACAACAAAATGCAGACCGTAGGCCAACCATTGTATTGTCTCAGAAACATCACGCTTGTAAGCCCCATTTCTGAACCAAGAGATGAAATTTTTATTGTGACTATTTATTACTTGTTGATCATTCCACAAAAGATTACTTTCCTTTAGAAACTTCATGTGTTCATTTAGGTAAGGTGAAATTTCATTAGAGTTGCACAACATATAAAAATATGCTGTCATTAAGTCCTCACCATTTGGATTTAACATTTTCATCCCACGTGTCCCTTTACCATCGACACATTTATCATGACGATTCTTTGGAAGTCCAGCGGTTTGGGTGTTTGCTAGGTATCCAGTGCAAAACTCGATAACCTCCTTAGCTATGTATCCTTCAACAATACTAACATCTGGCCTTTTGACGATTTTTACAATAACCTTTCAACACTTTCATATAACGCTCGAAAGGATACATCCACCTAAAGAAACTAGTCCACACAATTTAACTTCTCTAACCAAATGAATAACTAGATGAATCATAATGTCGAAAAAAGAAAGGGGAAAGAACATCTCCAACTGACATAATGTCACCACAATTTCATTCTGCAACTTCTCTAACTGCACGGGATCGACCACTTTACTGCAAATCTTATTGAAAAAAGAACATAACTTTATTATTGCATGTCTAGCATCTTTCAGTAATATGGATCTCAGTGCTACAGGTAACAACTGCTGCATTAAAGTGTGACATTCGCGAGACTTCATCCCCACAAGTTCGAAATCCTTCATAATAACAAGATTACAGATATTTGAAGAATAACCTTGTGGAAACCTTACATCGTGCAAACACTGACAGAGAATTCTTTTCTCCTTTCTAGACAATGTATAACTAGCTGGAGGTAAGTAATTCCGGTCTCCTTTCTTCTCTGGTGACAACATTGCTCGTATACCAAGGTCAACAAGATCAAGTCTTGCATTATATCCATCTTTGGTTTTACCAGGTATGTTCAAGAGAGTGCCAACAAGACTATCACAAATGTTTTTCTCTACATGCATCACATCAATACAATGTCTAACTTCTAAAGTTTTCCAGTAAGGGAGATAAAAATATATAGATCTTTTTTTCCAACTACTTTTGTCGTTTGCTCGTTTGTACGGTTTTCCAAATTTACATTTAACGCTCATTACATGTTTGTACACCTTTTCGACACTGATTTCAACTGGCAGATTCTGAAACTCCTGTTTTCCGTTAAATGCCTTCTTCAACCTACGATAGGGGTGGAAGTTTGGCAAAAATCTCCGATGACCAAGATAGACTGTCTTAGAATCATTAACTAGTTGCAAAGAGCATGTATTTTCTTCGCAAATTGGACAAGCTTTATGACCTTTAACTGAATATCCAGACAGATTACCATAACCTGGAAAGTCATTAATCGTGCAAAATATCATTGCCCGCATTATGAACGACTCCTGACGATAAGAATAAAAAACTGGCTCTCCGTCATCCCACAATCTCTTTAGGTCATCAATTAAAGGTCTTAAATACACATCGATGTCGTTTCCAGGTTGTTTCAGATCAGAAATCATTAAGGACAACATAATATATTTGCGTTTCATGCATAACCACGGGGGCATATTGTAAATTACAAGCAAAACATGCCAAGAACTGTGAATGCTACTCAAACTACCAAAAGGATTCATTCTGTCCGTACAGAGTCCAAGTCGTACATTCCTGGATTCTTCACCAAACACAGGAAAGTCGAAATCTACTTTTTTCCACTGAGCTGAATCTGTAGGATGACGTAGCATATGATCATTTGGTTTTTCACGATCAACATGCCATGTCATGTTCTTGGAATCCTCCTTACCCGCAAACAAACATTTAATCCTTG
This sequence comes from Triglochin maritima, assembly GCA_963682175.1. Taxonomy (NCBI): domain Eukaryota; kingdom Viridiplantae; phylum Streptophyta; class Magnoliopsida; order Alismatales; family Juncaginaceae; genus Triglochin; species Triglochin maritima. Next base: position 16,945,758 of record OY821775.1, read on the forward strand.
GTATTATCGGAAGATACCACAAAATCTTAGCAGGAGGTCCTTTGATTTTCATCTCATCAGCCTCTTCATTGTGGTTCGGTCCACTGCGTTTCATTTTGTATCGTGAAACATTACACCTGGGACAAGAATGTAAGTTTTCAAACTCAACTCTATACAATATACAATCATTCAGGCATGCATGTATCTTCCTATATTCCATTCCCATAGGACACAACACTTTCTTAGCATCATAAGTTCTATCTGGCAACTCATTATCATCTGGAAGCATCTCTTTCAATAACTTCAACATTGATGTGAAACTAACATCGGACCAACCATTTCCTGCTTTTAAGTTGTACAACTTCAACACCGCTGACAATCTAATAAAGCGAACTAGAGGAGCTTTCCAGGATGGCTTGGTAAGCAAGCAACCCGTTGGGGTTCTTTCACCTTTACCTAACGATACTACTTCGCTATCGGTTACCTAGGAGTATTTAGCCTGTGAGCGTAGCTTCCCTTTCTTCGGCTAGAATCTAGTGAATTTAATACAACTCTTATACAATGGCTTCTCATTGTCACTCAACAAACTACCAAGTAAATCGGGGTTGGACGAAAACTTTTCAGTCATATCCTGAACCATTTCCTCTAAGTGATCTTCCACACTAACGTTGTCTTCGTCATTCTTGGAACGACTAAATGATTCATTTTTGTCATGCCATATCCACCATTTGTAATTTGGGTCGAAACCTTTCTCAAACAAATGATCGTTCAATTTCCGAAAAGTCAACACTGACATATTATGACACTTATTGCACGGACAATACGCCATGTCGTTGTCTTTCTTTTTTTTTGAATGTTTTTTGGCAACCTCTAAGAACATATTCACTCCATTATCATACTCATCACTCAATCTGTTTGAAAGAATTCACTCTCAATCCATTTCAATCTAAACATTAACAAAAATGATAGTTATTATTGAAGGAAATAAATAAAATTTAAATTTAAAAGATTGTGTTCGTAGATGAGAAGATTTGGAGACATTAAGATGAGAAAAGAATGACTCAGAGGAGAGGAGATGAAGTCCTTAATCTAGCGTGAGAATAAGGAAGGTTAGAAACGTAACTAAGCAGTCAAGGTCAAAACAAGCCTAAAGTCCACTATAGGTCCTTAGTACTAGACGACGCCTAACTTCGAGGTCCCACCGAGGACCACTAGTCTGTAGGAAATCAAGAACCCATAGGTCCCTAATATCTCAGGGAGACTAGATGGGCAATGACGTTCAGGTCGAAACGGTCTTAAACATCGAGGACCACTAATTGTAGAAAATCAAGAACCCGGAGGTTCCTAAAATCTCAGGGAGAATATATAGGCAACGACATTCAGGCAATAACGGTCTTAAACGGTTTCCTCTCCTTAATGCGTCCGGAAATCCTAGGGGCCAACGTCTAATTGATTTTATTAAGGCTCTTTTATTAAGTGGTTTTTGGGCCAAGGAAAGGGTGATGAAATCCCCTACCTCATCTCCTATAGGCGACTGCCCCCTAAATGTTTTTCATACCTTAACTAACAAACCACACAACAAACAAACACTTACCTCACTCTTGTTCCAATGCAAGTCCTACTAACTAATGCATGCTTTCTATTGAATGATGAGTGAAAGAGATTACGTACCTTACGCCAGCAATCTACGACAGAAATCGTAAAATAAATAATAAATACGATGAATGCAAATCCTATATGATGAATGACTTAGCAATATTGTCTAATCTTTTGCTTTAGGTTATTAAAGGTCATGTTGCTTAGGGGGGGCAATGAGTTATTAGAAACTAAACATAAATAAACATTTAACCAAACAAAATAAATTGTTTTAAGCATAAATAAATAAACATTTAACTAAGCTAAACATTAATAAACATAAATAAATGTATGAACTCACTAAACTAATTAGACATAAGTTTTTTACATGATCTAAGTTATAGTCTTTTTAATAAAATCTAAGTTATTATTTTAAAATATCATGTTATTAATAACAACTGATATTATATTTTTTTTAAATTTTGGCAGAACCTCCCATAAAATATGCTATGTAAAATTCTTCAAATTCTGGAATTAACAAGAAAATTTTATAACAGTACACAATCTAAATTTGATTTCAATTCTACCCAATTCATCACAAACACACTACATCCAAACCCCTCAAACACCGACAAAACAACAAAATACGTATAATAAAATAGACATATTGGAGGTCAGATCTTTGGGCTTTGAAACATATTGTGAGGAAGTGAATATGATATTGTTTCAATAGAAAGTAGGTAGAAATGGATTTCATTTAGTTATATGTTTACATTTTCCACAAAACAAAATTGGCTTCTTGGTTAAAGAATAAATAGCTAAAGGCTAGTGTGGACTTAGTTTTCCTAAAAGAAGTTATTACTATATATAGTATCTTCCATCAAAATAACATTCTTAGTCTTTTTAAATATATATAATAAGGTCGATTGAGGTGAGTTAGTTTATTAATCATTTCCTTGTGTAAGTAATCTCATGAGCAAGCTACCACGAAACTCCATTGACAACGATTATTGACAAATACATAACTAAGTGGACACAAATATACAATGTATTGCTTATATATTTATATTTCTTCCAAACATATTACAATGCATTAGTTTTCAACAAACAACGGAAAAATTACTAACAACAACAAACAAATTTGTGGAATGAACATCCATATTAAACAGAAGCACTCTACTGTTGTGAGGTCAGATTTTTGGGTTTTTGAAACAATTAAAACTAAGAGACAAAATGGGTGGAATCACGAACCAGCAAACGTGCGTCCTCCTTTTTCTCGAACACGCGTCCTCCTTCTTCTCAAACGCGCTGCATGAAAGCTGTTAATTTGTAATGATTCTTACATGGGGACACAACCAAAATCCACCTAAAATCCAAAACTAAATGATTGATCTCGTTTTATATTTCTACCGCAAGTGCACGACCGCGTTGAAGCGGTGGCAAATACGGGTCGTCCACTGGGAGGTGTGTCGACACTTGGTTTATTCGAAGGTGAGAGGTAAAAGAAAGAGAGAAAGGATGGTTACACTAAACAACACTACAATGCTAAACTAGAATGCAAAAGGAAATGAAGATAAGCAATAAAACTAAACCCCAAAGGGGGTAGAGAAATGATGTGAACATAAAGATGTGTGTGTGTGTGTGTTCAATTAAGCTCTTCACAACATGTAGTGCATGAAATCATAAAACTACATCCAATCTTGCCTCTACATGAATTAAGATAAGACTACATCATTAAAACATACAAGACAATGATTGGAATGAAGCTACATGAACTCAAGTATAAAGACTAGACCCTACTATGCCTCCACATGAATTAAGATGACTACATCATTAAAACATACAAGACATTAGCTAAGGTAAAGGCAACAAGAGCACATACATTACAAATTGTGTTTCCAATATTAACTTCATCCATATCCTAACCTTATCATTCCCCATAAAATAGGTCCACTAATCAAAGCATAATAAGCTAAGCTCCATTCAAGAGCATTAGCCTATCAAAGATAAGAGTGGAGACCCATTAGATGGTTATGGAAATCATATAAAGCTCAAGGGATAAAAATAACACACACTTACTACACTACATTATTATATCACATATTTCTCCACCCCCCAAATGGGGATGGAACTACTCACTACTCATTACACTAACTAATTTAGCAAAGGAAAGCATAATACTGAAATGAAAGTTATACTACTTAAGCAAGAAATATTAAAGAAGCATAAAACTAAACAAACAAACAAGCATGCAAATGAAAGAAAATTAAACTAAGAGAGAAACAACATCATTAAAAGAAAACTTCTATTATTAACTCACTCAATTACAAGTAGCTCTTCCTCCACTAGAGTTTTGCTTCAAGGCTTCACTCTTAGTAGGGAAGATGGCCACCAAGAGAGAGATGGATACAATGGGAGGTGAAGAGTTCTATTTATAAGTATGGAAAAAGCTAATCCGGGACAATCCCCCGATGTGGGACTAAACCAATACCAAAAATAGCCTAAACACATGATAATACAAGTCCAGGAAGAATCTTGGCTGATTTGGGCTTAACCAGACCGCCAATTGGCGGTTCCAGACCGCCAATTGGCGGCCTATAAACTTCAGATCCGTCTGGATCTTCTGGTGGGCTTTCCTTGGTGTGTTTCTTGGTCTTGGATGCATCTAACGTGTTTAGTGGAGCTCCGACCCGAATCGAATTGACAAAATACTCCTCATAATGGTGTGGAGTTTCCTGTTTTGCTCTTAGGTCCTTCTGTCTTACGATCAGGTCCTTCTCCCTTGCATCTTGGTCCCCAGGTCTCACAATTAGGTCCTTTTTTCCTGCTTTTGGGTCCTTTCATGGCTCTTCTCTTCAAAACCTCTTTATTTCTGAAAACTAAACATAAAACTCGTCACGTAGCATTGCTTAGGTGTAAGATAATGGATATAAGGTACAAATATAAGCATGAAATGATGTCAATCACTAAACCAACCAAAACTAAGCCGAAACTGTTACGGTGGTTACGGAAGTGGAGGAAGATGGAGGAGGAGGGTCGCTTCAATGGTCGTGAAGAGAACAGAGGACAGAGGAGAGGGCCGGAGAACGGGAGGAGAGGTTGGGACATCGCCGCAGTGCCGAAGATTGCGGCAGATCGGTCGGAGATCGGTCACGGAGGAGGGTTCAGTCGCGGAACGGCTAAGGTTTGGTTGGGTTTTTGTCTGGAATGAATGACAGAAAACGTAACTGCTCGATTTCTTTAAGACCTATAGACGTCGGATGTTATGTACAGACGACGTCTATACTATGTCGTCTATATGCATGGGAATATAGACGTCGGTTGTACATACATCCGACGTCTTTAGGTCGACGTCTATAGGGTATAGACGTCGGATGCAATGAGTATTCCAATAACCGACGTCTATATTACCCCATAGATGTCGGCCTTTAGAAAGACCGACGTCTATGTTATCTTCGCCCAAATAGACGTCGGTTGTTAGAACAACCGAAGTCTATTGGGCGACGAGTAAAGACTATTCTGCACTAGTGTTGGCTTGTGATAGTCAAGAACATGAATCCTATCAATTTCATTCCCATGTTTGAGATGCTGGGGTTTAAAATGGAGTGGTCAGTTAAGTAGATCAATACCAATTTTTTTAATTGTAAAGGATATTTTTAATTGTTTTCTTAAAAAATATTTCTTACCAAAATTAAGATGGTCACGCACCCAGCCCCAGTGTGAGATTTTCCATCAAATTTGTTTTGTTTGGATCGGTGTTCACCTAATGTCGTACTTAATTTATAGCCAATTTCTTTAAACGTCTTTGTTTGTGTTGTTTTCATTTGTTTTGAGAATTTGGTAGGTTGCGGGATGGGTTGGCAGATCGTCTTTTTAATAATAATAATAATTAATGTTTGTAATTTGTATACTATATAATGTTAACCTAAATGAGAATATTTAAAAAACGTGATTGAAAATTCATTAGACATTTACGAGTCATAATAATTGTCTAGGGATAAGTTAATGAATGATTTTTGTAAGTAAGTATAATTAACTATATTTATTAAAAGACATATAAGTGTGTATAATATTAATAATATATATTATTATGATTTTATTTTAACAGGTTGCCGGGTTTGAGTTTTTTCTCAACCCTAACCTAACCTACTAAGGAGGCAGTTTTGTGGGTTTTAATTTTTAAACATATTGAAAATTTCAGTTGATTTTATGTGTCAAATAGAGTTACATGAGTTGATTTTGTGTAGCAACCTAACTTCAAAATTTCGTTGTGATCTAATTGATTAAAAAAAAATTAGCTTCGTAGTTATATTTGACATAATGTGCCGTCATAGACGTTAACTCAATTCTATATAAGATTAAACTCATATCTGTAGCATCAAAAGGTTACAAATTTATAAATAAAGTAAATCATTTATTTTCTATAGAAAATCGAGCAAGTTAGATGATATTGTGTGCTGTTGAGATAAAATCATATTTAAATAAATTTCAGAGATAAACTACAAGGTTCCATTACAAATTAAATACCACAACCAATTCCTTCCAAGACCAGCCAGCCGATAGTTGGGGTCGTGCCCCAGTTCTGTTGTGCCGGATAAAATTCCTCGTCAAGATGGATTTGGGATTTCGAGGGACCAATAAATTGAGAAATATGAACCATATACTGCACTACAAAATAATAATGTTGGTTCTCAGCAAATTGGCATGTCAAATGAATCATACAGTTCATTATTTAGTTTCTTTGGTCCTTCAAATTAATCTTAAGGATCTATTAAGACACAAATGAAATAAAACTCTTCTTTTTTGAATCCTCAAATCATTCTTGACCTTTCATCAACCCACCATTTGTTGTTCATCTTCACTGTCTATAACGAATTATTTGGTTTTCTAAAATCAATCCACCAGGCACCAACCCACGATTTAAGAGCTAAACCTTCTTTTAAATCCACAAGTAAAATCATATATAACGTTTATTTATTTCGATTTTGTTTTTGGTGAAAAATCAAGATAATATTTTTCTTAAAGTTTTTTTAAACTGCAACTAAATTTTCTTTTGACAACTTTAGCAATTTTGTTTTACTTTTAAGTACGAAAATACAACTTTTTGCTCTTTCAAATCAATCCTTACCATCTTTTTTGGTCTCTTAAATTCTTGAACTCTTCTTCTCCTTTTCATTAGTTTTTAATACTTGTCTTGAGATCATTGACCAAATAATTTAGTACAACCATTACCTCATTCACAAAAACCAACTTAGTCAATTACTGCAATAATTCTTATTAATGAAAACATGTTTTTTGAAATCTTTGACGTAGTATATATAGATTTTCCCAATTATTACTTATGTGACGTTTTCAACGAACTAGCACATAGTTTGATTATCCTCTATCTAATTATAACAAGCTTTGAACATACAATCTTATGAAGTTATTGATTACAATAGTTTATTCCAGTCAAAGAAAACCCACGTACTTTTAATAATTAATTCCCACTTATTTAAAAGAAATCACGATATAAAATCAATCAAAACCCTTCCAAAAAACAACATTAATCATATTTCATTAATTAATCAAACTTAATCTCTAATCACTAAAACCGCCATGAAGTCCCTAGTCGCCATGGCGAACACAACACCTTAATATGTCATCAAGATCCACAAAATTAATACATGTAGTTCCACAAATATCCACAAAATTAATATTTGTAGTTGAATATATAAGCTTACGGTGAAGTTAATTACAAAAGTGGTATTTCGAAATCCCAGTGTAGGAAAGGGAAAAATCACAGGTATGTCGGCAAACTATCCACTAATCAAATCAACTTGATACACATGTTTCTGTTGGCTTTTCGGTTTTAATTTATGTTCATCTTGATGATTAATCAAACTAATATTAATCGATCAAACTAGTCAATCAAAGTGGACAAACATGATTACATGCATTGCATGTGTACTTGTATGTATACAAATCATCTTAATATGTTGATCGAGATAATCGAGAGAAAGACTTAACAAAGTTTTAAACCAACACTTGTAATTTTTCATTTTTTGAGTCCATAGAATCATATGTAAACTTGAGCACTAAGATTTTGAACCAGCCCAGTTTGGACGACCGAACCTCTCATATTAGTACCCATCAGAATCCTCAATTGAATTGTCCACTCGGACGACCGATTGTCATTCGATCGACCGAATCCCCATTGATCGGTGTTTGATTTGATACCAACAATTACACTTGTATTTTATCTTAGAACTCATTGACCTTGTCTATTTTCGGACGATCAATCTCATATCGGTCAATAATTTTATATCTTGGCCTCTAGCGTAACAATTATTTACATGTGTCAATATAGTTGTTGGACTCACAACGAAATTTTGAATTCCAACTGCTAACACTAAAAGACTAACGTCTAGTCATGCGATAAATGTTAACATTAGTGATGTTTCCTACATGTCCAATCCACATCAATTATTATCACAAACTATTTGGGGTCACTATGTGGAGTCATTACAATTTTATGCAAGTTGGTGAATCAGTTAATTTTTTCTGACATTATTAGATCTCTAAGATATCAATATAAATATGAAACGTCTTTAAATTGTCCATGACTAATATATTTTGAGGTAACATATTCATATTTTGCAAAAGTTACCACAGTTTGTGTTAATCATAGTATATCATTTGAGAAAAATTGACTCAAATATATTTCACAATCTTATTATCTAAGTGAAATATACTAAATATCCATCAAATCTGTTTAACTATAATGTATTTTGAATCCCCCGCACTTTTGTGTTACAGAACTTTGTAAAATATATTCGTAAGTTTGGTAAACTACGAATCAGAGGAGCGGATTTGTATTTATCATCCCTGAAGAACTAATATCCACAAAGGATAAAGCCCGGAAGGCGTGTAGTTGCACTTTTTTTATTTTTCCATTTTTTGTCCTAGAAGGTTTTTTTGTTAAAGGTTTTTAGCGATGTAGCTTGTACAATTTTGTTAGTGTATGTTATGCACTATTTTTCTTAGCTATTTTTCCCACAGAGTTTTGTAGTAAGATTTTAAACGACACATGAACATAACGCATATTGTCTACGGGAGTGTTATAAATGTATGTTGAATTGAGAGGGAGAATTATACGCTCTGCACTCTTTTTTTCCCTTCACGAAGTTTTGTCCCACATGGTTTTTCTTGACAAATTATTAACGAGGCAAATCAAAAATGTATATCAAAAGATGATCATCCAAGAGGGAGTGTTATGAAACAAGAATATAGAGTAGATGATACACCTTACATTCAATTTCTATGTTGTTACCTATATCTCATTCAAGTATATTTATTTGTATTAAATTGTATTGATATGTATTTATTCCTCATTTATCTCCTTGTTACTCCTATGTTTTTCTAAGCCTATAATAAATGCATTGTAATGTCAAGTGAAAAAGACAATGAGATGAAATACAAGTCTTCCATTCTCCCTTGACCTCTTTGTTTTTTGCTTGATCATTATTTGATAACATCCTCGGTTTTGACAAAAATTAGTACTTCATCTTAAACAAAGATAAAAATTAAGTGCTAAACAATCCATGCATATGAATGCTGAGTGTGTGTAGAAGTTACACTATAGAAGATGGTGAGAAGGTCCAAATCCCAATTCAATCTCCAGGATGATTGTTTCCTATCGATAATGACTCCGACCATTGCTGCTTGGACGCTCCCCACCAAACACGTCGTCAATGTTGGCCAATAATTTGAAGGAAATACTTACAACCACTGTAAAGTCACAACATATGCATCTATCACCGAGCCTTGGTTTTGCCTCACATACCAGAGCCACGATTTTGCCTCTATCATTGTAGCCACGGTTTTGCCTCTATCATTGTAGCCACAATTTTGCCCCATATACTGGAGCCACAATTTTGCCTCATATACCGGAGTCACGGTTTTGCCTCTATCACTGGAGTAAAAGTTTTGCCTCATATACTAGGGGCACAGTTTTGCCTCTATCACTAGAGCCACAACTTTGCCTCATATGTTGTAGCCACAATTTTGCCTTTATCACTGGAGTCACAATTTTGCCTCATATACCGGAGACACGATTTCTCTTCTATAACTGAAGCCACAATTTTACCTTTTATACCAGAGCCACGGTTTTTACAACAATCACCACTCACTCTTTAAAGCCACCACTGATCGCTATCAGGTCGGCTTGTCCTTTTCGTTGCCCTAAAAGGGCCGGCAAATCTGTTGCCTTCAATCGATCACACAACACATCAAAATACCAGACTGAACAGAAATAGTCAACTGCAAAAGACATGTCGGTTGACCGGTTCCCTCCAGGAACACACAAGGGCTTGACCGGTCAAACCACAACCAACAAAAAAAATGACCAATCGGTCGAACAAAAGGTCACGGGCGGTCGACCGTTCGGATGGTCTACACGACAAACAATTTTAATAATAAACGTCCCAATGGGCGAACGACAAAGTGGACCCGGTCGACCGAAAATAACAAGGACTTCACATTTTCTCAATGTCCACGACCGGACGAACAAGGCACGCATCGGTCGACCGACCTTAAGTTAACTTACGTTATCGGTCGAACCGACCGTTTAGTGGTCTAGCCCCCAACCGACTTAGTTGCAGGTACAATCGGTCGAACAGATCAAAAAAATGGTCGACCGTTTGGTTTTAGAGAAGTTTATGCAAAAGGATAATTGGTCGAACAGAATAAGTCGAGGGTTCGACCTAAAACTTCCAGTAAGACTTGGAGGTGGGAAGTTTCAAGAACCGGTCGACCGTTAAAGGAGTTTTGGTCGACCGGAAGACCAATTCTAAGTTAGGGGTTACGTGAGTATGTGTATATGACCGTTGGTATATAGGACAAGTTTAACGGTCATATTTAAGACGAATACGGAAATGCAATCGGTCAAACAAAATAAAGTTTGGGTCGACCAGATGTCACGCTAACCAGGACACATGTCAACAAATGATAGGCTATAAGATTTGTATCGGTCATACAGAGTTCTATCGGTTGAGGTCATACAGAGTTCTATCAGTTGACAAAAGAAAAACGATCGATCGGTAGAGGGATTTCGGTCGACCGATTTAGACTGGGAAATCAAATAAAGAATCGGTCAATGAAAAGAAGTTTATGGTCGACCGTTTAGGAAACAAGAGGCTGCCTGAGGTTGTCTGTTGAAATCCGGTCGAACCAGATGGTTCTACCGGTCGGCCGATTTACACAGAATTTTTGTTCTAAGGAGTTTTAAAGTGAGTCATCGATTTCCTATTGAAGTCAAATTGATATGGATTTGAATGTGAGACTTCTATAGGTTTCCTAAGGGATATGGAATGCAATGTAATAAAAATTTCAAGTGTCAAGTTACATTATAGCCTATATACAAAAAATGTAAACCTAACTAGTCTTCACTCTTCATTTCTTGTGTTAAGTCAAACTTGGTTCCTAAAATGTTAGAAAACACAATATATGCAAGCGATGATATTAAGAGAATACATGTGTTTATTTATATATTAGTTAATCATCAAAATGGATTAGCAATTATTAGCCAAAAAGCCAACAATTTCCTTTTTTTATGATGACAATCTATCAACCTAAATACTTGTTTGATTTCAAAATTTATCATCAATAATCAATTTCTAATTCTCCCCCTATCTTATAGCTCCCCCTATCTATAAGCATGTATTTATTTTCCCCCTTTGGCATGATCAAAAAGATAATACTCATGAAAAAAATATTGATATACAATTAAGGCTTATCATGAGATAGAATAACAGAAGTGCAAATATGCCAAAAAGAAACAATAATGGGAATCATAACCATGCATTCAAAATAGGATCCATACCATACAACCAAACAACAAAGTTTGAAAGCAAATACAACATTGATTTCAAAGCAAATGCAACATTAAGCAACTTTCAACACAAAGACGACACGAAGCAGAGTGCAAAGCAAAGGGAAAACAACACACAAGAACAAAGCAAAACGACACAAGGAGTCAAGGGAATCCATCCTATTCATCAAGGAGTCAAAACATGCATCGATGTGGGCTTCAAGATGATTGATGCCGGCTTCAAGTTTATCCAAACGAGTTGAAGTGGAGGCTCCAAGTCCATCAACTTGGTCAGAAAAATGCTGAAAACGATGTAGATCAATCAAACTGGAAGCCGACCAGTATCATTGAGACGAAGCATCTTTGTTTCCCTTAACCCACCAAGAACTCGACTCACGTGGAGACTGACGAGGCATCCACCTTGGATTTTCTGCGGTTTGTTCTTCTTCTTTGACAGATTCCTTATCCGATTCCTTGTCAGAGGAAGGTGGTGGAGAAGGGATGGCAATTGACTTCATCTTGGACAGAGTGGTCTTACAGATGGGAAAATTGTAGACCAATCAAGGATATGCATCAATATTTATCTTCCAATGAGCAAAAAGAGCAGTGAGCCACATAGGATAAGGAAGATATGTCCCTCTCTGATGACACATGTGCAAGATGATGAAATGTGGCCAATCCACCAATATTTTCTTAAATATACAATAGATGCACATCAGCTCCATATTAGAAATCTCATTATGGTGGCCAAATTCATGATAGAGGTTGTATGAGACTATTTGGGCAAGGATTCGGGGTAATGGATGTAAAAGAGATGCATTATGTTTAAAGCGTCCATTTACCCAGGGTGGTGGAATAGCATACAACTCATTTACCATTCTCTCAACTTCGGTACCGGGGAGAGCGTCTTGTGGTTGGTCTAAATAATTGTGAATACCCATGGATTCTAGACCTAGAGTTTCAGCCAACAATTCGGACGTAATCCTATATTCAATCCCATTAATCATGGTAGTTAAGACATGTCGATCGGGGACTTTTCTAAGATTACAATAGAATTCTTGCACTAGGAAGGGATAATAGGGTTTAAATGCTAGTTGTGTGTCAGACAATGTGAATTTATTTGCATCTAAGTACGATTTTAAGGAAAAATTGGTGAAATCCGCTACCTCAACCTTGTGTCAAGGGATGAAGGAGGCAACCGAGAAAACATCATCCCACGCCTTTTGAGGCTCATCGTCGACCAGAAAGAAGTGAAACACAGGAGAGACCGGAGGAGCAGGAGCACGAGAATACGACGGTTGGGAGTCTTGTCTCTTTTTGGTTCGGCGTTCGGTGACTACCTTCAGAGTACCGTGTTTTTTTGTGATGGACATCTTTGAGCGATCCATTTACAAGGAGGATGGAGGAGAGCAAAAAGTAAGGGTGGACATGGGTGGAGGAAGGCAAGGGGAGTCGAATGATGGATGAAAAAATGGATGTTGGACGACTAGAATGGACGGGCGGTCGACCGGAGGGAGAGGGGCGGCAGCTAGGGTTTGAAGACGGGTGGAGTAAATATGAGGAGTAAGACCACGAATTTACCCTAAAAAGTGCTGAAACGACATGAACGGTCGACCGATCGGGTACTCCGTTCGATCGAAAGGTTAAAATTTTGTCGAAAGAGCGATCTCACAGAGTCTGGAAATTTCCGGTCGTACGAGGCGAGCAAGCCGGTCGACTGAACCAGTTAGGGAGAAGAAAACGGGCACATATTGGAATTTCCGGTCGGACCAAATTGTTCAAGTAGTGGTCCGAACAAGTAAGGAGAGTAATATAGGGACTACCTGGCAATTTGTGGTCGGACAAACGTTGAGGAGTAGTCGACCGAAACACGAAAACAAAGAAGTTGTAGAACCAAATGAAAATTTGGTTGAACAAAAGAGAATGAGAAAGCAACATCGGTCGACCGAAACACGAAAACAAAGAAGTTGTAGAACCAAATGAAAATTTGGTTGAACAAAAGAGAATGAGAAAGCAACATCGGTCGACCGAAACAAGATTAGTTCGACTGATCACTTAAGTGAACTTAAGGATCATATCAAACAGAAGGCAATCGATTGAATGGATCATATATGCCAATCGACTAAAAACAAACAAGGAGTTCAAAAAACATCACAACAAAGCACTCTGGTCGAACGGAAGACAAATTCCGGTCGACCGAAATAGATAGAAAGTACATAAAAGTTCACAACATAGCAATCCGGTCAAGCAAAACACCTTGTACGATCGACTGAAATGTGTCTAAGAGAGAAATACAGCTCAAAAACACATCAAGAATCCACAGAACTCAAATATTAACCCAATCAAGTTGCAAATTTGTCAATTATCGCATGATATTTCCAAGTTATAAGTCATTTAAGTTGCACATGCCTAGATTTAGTCCTACGTGATAGAATTGATCAACATTTAAATGTTTTGTGAAGATATTCGTAAGTTGATCATTTATGGGAACAAATACAAGTTTGATGTCGTCTTTAATTACATGATCTCTAAGAAAATGATGTCTTACTCCAATGTGTTTAGTTTTTGAATGCAATATGGGATTTTTCGAAAGATTCATAAGACTTGTATTATCACAAAATATAGGAGTAGTTTGAAACTCAAGGTTCAAGTCTTTGAGGGTTTGCCTCATCCACAAGACCTATGCACATGCACACCCGGCGGCAATATATTCAGCCTCGAATGTCGACAATGCAACACTATATTGTTTCTTACTAAACAAAGAGACAAGCAATTTTCTCAATAATTGGCAAGTGCCACTAGTGCTTTTACGATCTAAAATGCAACCGGCATAGTCAGCATCGCTATAAGCAACAAGATCAAAAACCCTAGTCTTGGGGTCAAACAAACCAAAATCTTGAGATCCTTCGAGATATTGAAAAAAAACATTTTAAAGCATTTAAATGAGATTCATTTGGACATGCTTGAGAACGATCGCATAAACACACGACAAACATAATATCCGGATGACTAGCAATAAGGTAAAGCAAGAATCCAATCATACCTTGATATTTCTTGATATCCACCTCCTTGCCATTTTCATCTTTGTCCAATTTAGTTCTAGTGCTCATGGGAGTCTTATATGGCTTGCTATCTTCAAGACCAAAGCATTTTAGAAGTTCTTTTGTGTACTTCGCTTGGTGTATGAAGTTCACATCTTGAGTTTGCTTCATTTGGAGTCCGAGGAAGAAATTTAGTTCACCAATTAAGCTCATCTCGAACTCACCCTGTATAGAGTTAGAAAATTCTTCGCAAAGACGCGGGTTACTTGCACCAAATATAATATCATCAACATAAATTTGTACTACTAGTAAATCATGATCATAAGATTGAATACAAAAAAGTGGTATCCACTTTACCCACAAAAAAAATTGTTCATTAAGTTCTTTAACCTCTCATACCAAGCTCTAGGAGCTTGTTTGAGGCCATAAAGAGTCTTCTTAAGTTTGAACACATGGTTTGGGTAAGTTTCATTTACAAATCCGGGGGGTTGTGCAACATAAACTTCTTCACTCATAAAACCATTTAAGAAAGAAGTTCAAAATGACTTTTCTTCAAAATAGGTCTAATGAGATCGAACACGATTTAAAACATAGCAAGATGTATTAATGGCTTCGCACCAAAAATATTTTGGAAGTCCTTTTTCCACAAGCATGATTCTTGCCATTTCTTGAAGTGTTCTATTTTTCCTCTCAACTACCCCCATTTTGTTGAGGAGTGCGAGGATACGAGAAGTTATGCTCAATTCCATATTTTTCACAAAACTTTTGAAACGATTCATTATCAAATTCCCTCCATGATCCCTACGAATAGAGATTATGTTAGAATCGTTTTCCTTTTGAACACGTTTGCAAAAACTGTTAAATCTTTCAAATGCATCATATTTGTTTGCTACAAATAAAACCCAAGTGAATCTTGAAAAATCATCAACGATCACAAAAGCATATCTTTTCTCTCCTAAACTCACGGTCCTTGTGGGTCCAAAAAGATCTAAGTGTAAAAGCTCAAGGGGTTTTGAAGTTGACACCACATTTAAAGATTTGAAAGATGATTTAAATTGTTTTTCAAATTGACATGCATCACAAAGTTTGTCCTTTTTTAAATCAATTTTAGGTAGTCCTCTAACCAATTCAAGTTTGGATAATTTGTGCAATTGCGACATACTAATATGTCCCAAACGGTTATGACATAACCAAGCTTCGTCATGTGAGGCAACTAAACAAGTTTCAACATTTGAATTTTTAAGGTTATCAACATGCACAATGTAAATGTTATTTGACATATAACCTTTGAAACGATTTTCAAGTCATGTTTAGAAATGATATGACAAGTATGTTTGTCAAACACAACTAGAAAATTCTTATCGGTTAATTGACTAACACTTAGGAAGCTATGTTTCAACCCAATCACTAATGAAACGTTTTCAATATTTGGAGTACTAGAATTGCCAACATTACCAATACCGACAATGTGACCTTTAGCATTATCTTCAAATGTGACAGTTTCTCCCTTCTTAGGCTTTAAGCTTGATAGAACTTGGGAGACTCCTGTCATGTGCCTTGATCACCCTCTATCGATAATCCACTTTCCCTTTCTCCTTGCTTTTATCAACAAACATGGAAACAAGTGAAGACATTGGTACCCAAATTTGTTTGGGTCCTTCACGATTAACTTTTGGTACCCAAACTTGAGTAGTCTTAGGTACCCAAACATTTGAATAATTTATTTTCATAACAAGAGAGTTGTTCATTTTAACAAAATAAGATGTGAGTTTCTTTTATTTCCCTCCCTTGTAACCTAGACCATGTTTTGTTAGAGATTGAGTTTGTGTTCCAAGAATCATGTCAATCATTTTTCTTCCTAAAGCGAATTTCTCTAAATCTTTTGTGAGTTGCTTATTCTTGGCAATGAGATCTTCATTTGTATGACTCTCTTTTGTAGATCTCAAAGTTTTTATCGCATCATTTAGAGTTTCATTTTCTTTGGCTAGCATGTCACATTTGATAGATAGTTCTAGATGCACTTTTCTTCCTAATTTATTTTTATGACAAATCATGTCATAACGCTCAGCAAGTTCATGAAAAGCGTCTAACAAATCATCATAAGGAGGTGTTTCATTAAAGGATACCTCATCGTCGTTAATCTCCACCACGTGAGGTTTGTCAATCGTGTTAGGTGATGGAGGTAGGCTTGAGTCGGAATCATCATTAGCAACCATGAAACACATGTGTGCTTCTTCTTCTTGGGAGTATTCGGAGTCGGAGTCCTTTGAAATGCTTGAGTCATCCCAAGTGGCCTTGAAGGCCTTCTTCCATATTTCTCGCGACGATCCCTTCTCTTGTAATCATCATGATCATGTCTTCTAGGTCTCATAGATCCATTCTCTTGTAATCATCATGATCCCTTCTCTTGTATTCTTCAATGAGTTAGTAATAAGAGTAAAGTGAGTATGCATCTCGCTAATGGATTAATTCGGTTTCATAGCAAATATTTCATATTTTTGCATAAATGAATCTATCCTAGTTGACTTAACGGATGATCGACCATCAAAGTGACTTTCTAACATATGTCATGCTTCAAATGCGGAATCACATGCATTAATTCTACTAAATTGTTCTTCGGTTAAACCACACATGAGTATGTTCATGAGTTTAGTATTCATTTGAATCAGGACTAATTCATCATCATCCATGAGTTCTAATGGTTTGTTTTGAATATATGGTATTTGAAAGAACACTCATAGTTTAACATCATATGATTGTATGAACGTGGTCATACGTTTTACATAGTTGGTTCCATCAAACAATAGAGGTCTCCTGGTGTGAAATCCCTCACGTTGTTGGGGCATTGTTACAAATGTGAATTTTTCTAAATGCAATTAACAAGGGTTTGATACAAAATGTTGGATCTACTAGACCCTAATATTAGTCTAAAAAGGGGGTGAATAGGCTAATTACCTAATTTAACAAACTATGCCAAATTAAAAACTAAAGCAATTAAATGTGAAGAAGAGAAATGCAAACCACAACACTGGATGTATAGAGGTTTGGATCCAACCACTAAATCCTAGTCCTCTGTTAGGAATTTCTCTTACTCGAGCAACTCCATGTCCTCCACTAATCTGATCTCCATTGTGGGCCGAGATCACTTCTTTACACCACAAGCTTTTTGAACACCCTCGCCTAGCATGGACCATCTTCTCACAATCCGAGAAGAGCTTCACACTGGAAACTTAGTACAACTCTTGAAGACTTTACTTCAGCAACTAATCTTGGGCACTTGAAACGAATGATGCAATCAAAGAGAGTGATTTCAAGTAGGAAGATGTGAGCACAAAATGTTTAGAGTAAGTTTGAGAGTAGTAGTAAGATTTGAGCTTGGAGAAAGATTGGTGACCTTGGAAGTGTGTTCTCAGCTCTATTTATAAGCTCTAAACTAATTCTAGCAGTTGGTTTTATGTTGGGAAAGAGTTATATAATAATACACAAAGCAATGAAAGCCAGGAAACAAATCTTCACACCAACGGTCGACCGGATCGGTTCAATCGGTCGACCGGTATATGAAAATGAATATTTCGGTAGAGCAAAGGTATAGACGGTCGAACAAACTGGGCTAGAACTTTACAGTATGACCGTTTGAACTTAAGTGATTGGTCGAATGGAATGGATCAAGGGTTCGACCGGAAATTTACAGTATGACTTGGTGCTGGGAAATTTCATGAACCGGTCGACCGTTAAAAGAGTTTTGGTCGACCGTTTGGAATATTTGGTTTTAGACAAGTCTGTGCAAAAGGATAATCGATCGAACAGAATAAGTCGAGGGTTCGACCGGAAACTTACAGTAAGACTTGGAGCTGGGAAGTTTCAAGAACCGGTCGACCATTAAAGGAGTTTCGGTCGACCGGAAGACCAATTCTAAGTTAGGGGTTATGTGAGTATGTGTATACGACCGTTGGTATATACGACAAGTTTAACGGTCATATTTAAGACGAATACGGAAATGCAATTGATTGACATCATTTCATGCTTACATTTGCATCTTATATCCATTATCTTTCACCTAAAAAATTCTACGTGACGAGTTTTATGTTTGAATTTTAGAAATAAAGAGGTTTCAAGAGAAGAAGCATAAAAGGACCCCAAAAGTAGGAAAAATGACTGAGTTGAAATACTCAAGTACTAAGATGCAAGATCAAAGGACCTGAATGCAAGATAGACGGACCAATGAGCAAACAAGAATACTCCACACCTTCATGGGGAGTATTTTGGCAATTCTATTTGGGTCGGAGCTCCAACAAGCGAAGTAGATGCATCCAAGACCAACAAATACATCAAGCAAAGCCCAGAATGAAAACCAGATGGATCCGGATCCTGTAGACCGCCAATTGGCGGTCTGGGACCGCTAATTGGTGGTCCGGGTTGGCCCGGGTCCGCTAAGATTTATGGGGCACGTGTATTAGTGTATGTTTAGTTTATTTTTGGTATTGGTTTAGTCCCATACCGGGGGATTGTCCCGGATTACCTTTTTCTATGACTATAGATAGAACTCTTCACCTCCTATTGTAAACTACCCATTGCTTGGTGGCATTCTCTCTACTAGGACTAAGCCTTGAAGCAAAACTCAAGGTGGAGAAGAATGCTACCTTCAATGTGAGTCATTGTTAATAAAATAATTATTCTTAATTTCTTTTAATCTTGTCTTTTAATTCTTGCATGTTTCTTTGTTTTATGTTCATTTCAATTAGTTTCTTTAATATTCCTTTCTTGCTTAGTTGAATTTCCTTTCAGTATAATGTTTCATTTTGTTAATGTAGTTAGTGTAATGAGTAGTGAGTAGTTCCATCCCCATTTGGGGGGTGGAGAAATATGCGATATGATCATGTAGTGTATTAGGTGTGTGTTATCTTAATCCCTTGAGCCTTATATGATTTCCATAACCATCTAATGGGATTTCACTCTTATCTTTGATATGCTAATGCTCTTGAATGAAGCTTAGCTTATCTTAGATTAGTGGACCTATTTTATGGGGAATAATAAGGTGAGGACATGGATGGAATTAATATTGGAAACACAATTCGTAGTGTATGTACTCTTATTGACTTTACCTTGGTTAATGCCTTGTATGTTTTAATGATATTGGGTTATCTTATTTAACGTGGAGGCACAGTAGGATCTAGTCTTTATACATGAGTTCATTTAGCTTCATTCCAATTATTGTCTTGTATGTTTTAATGATACGATCTTATCTTATTTCATGTGGAGGCAAAGTTGGATTTAGTTTTATGATTTCATGCACTACATATTGTGAGGAGCATAATTGAACACACACACACACACATCTTTATACTCACATTATTTCTCTACCCCCTATGGGGCTTAGTTTTATTGCTTATCTTCCATTTCCTTTTTGCATTGTAGTGTAGTTTAGTGTTATCAATCCTTTCCCTCCTTTCTTTCCCACTCGCCTTCGCATAAACCAAAAGTCGACATACCTCCCTGTGGATCGACCCGTATTTGCCACTGCTGCAACGCGGTCGTGCACTTGCGGTTAATATAAAATGAATCAATCAGCAATCGATCGAACAAAATAAAGTTTCGGTCGACCGGATGTCACGCTAACTGATTGAATCAGTTATAATAACCGCAACATGCTATTCTACACAATCAAAAATTCATCAAACATCAAAATTTCACAACATATATCTACATCATCTCCACCCCCCAAAGGGGGATCAAACTACTCACTAATCATTAAGCAATCATTCATATAAAGAAAATGAGACATTCTAACTAATTTAGACTAAGATTAAAGAAACAAGACTAAGCTAAGCATGCAAGAAAAAAAGACAACATGAGAACAAAACCATGAAAAAAATATTTTATTAAAACACTCACATTACAAGTAGCATTCTTCTCCACTTGAGTTTTGCTTCAAGGCTTTACTCCAAGTAGAGAGAATTCCACCAAGCAATAGGTGAATACAAATGAGGAGGAAGAGTTCTATTTATAGGCATGAGAAGAGGTAACCAGGGACAATCCCCCGGTATGGGACTAACACATACTATAAATGGACATAAAACAACATAATACACAACCCGACTCAACCATGTCACATTTGGATACATTTGCACAGCTGATTAACGGCCTTGGAACGCCAATTAGCGGTCTATATGTGTCTGATCGAGTCTATATTTTGGTGGCTCGATTCTGGCTTGATTTATTGGTGTTTGATGAACCTGATTTGGTTGTTGAGGTTGCGACCCGAATCCAATTGCCAAAATACTCCTCATGATGGTGTGGAGTTTCTTCATTTCCTCGTTGGTCCTTTTGGCTTTACATCCGGGCCTTCTCTCTTTCATCTCGGTCCAGAAGTCTTGCAACTTAGTCCTTTTCCTTGCTTTTGAGTCCTTTTTGTGCATCTTCTCCTCAAACCTGCTTATTTCTGAAAGTTAAACATTAAACTCATTACGTAGCATTCTTTAGTTCAAAGATAACGGACGTAAGACACAAATGTTTGCCTGATATGATGTCAATCATAAAACACCCCCCACACCTACTTCATGCATCGTCCTAAATGAATGTGAGCATTATACTACATGAATTTATGCATGAAAAAGAAAAGATCTCACCAACATGAAGCGCAAAAGGGAGGTTCATTGTTATGTTGATGGACACAAACTCGAATTCCCTCAAAACCTGTGAGATGCTAAAGAACGGATACAAATACGTGAAAGAAATGGGGCCCAAATACATTAGGGTTGGAGCACACAACAATCAATGCTCACTCATGGAGTCTTTCTGGTTTTCTTGTTTTTGGAATATAACTATGTACAAAAATGGGCTCCCATTTTCATTTGTCAATGAACATCAAATGGGAACCCGCCATCTCTCGAGCCAGAAATGCAACAACATGGGCTTGCAACATAGGAAATAGGAGGATTGTTAAGAGGCTCATGAACCAAGGATGACGGTTCATGTCTCTTAAAACCAAGGTTTGTGAAAGGAAATAGAAACAATGATGTTTCCACTCTACAATAGAGTTGAGGGTCATCAATGTATATCCTCCAACTGATATTTGGGTGACACCGTGGACTTCTTACCCAGATGGCGAAGTCCAGAAACAGAATTGCTTGACCACCTGACACCCTTATAAGCATTGTGGTCGTTTTATGCCTCTTGAGAATGAGAACTGTAGGAGGCATGAATGGGAGGTAAGTCTTTGTCAGGTTGTTTTAAATGAAGGGTATCAGGCGGTTGATTTTTAACCCACATGGGGTCCTCAATAGATACAAAGTTAAGTGCAGGTGGCCCAGAGACCACAAAAATGGTATCTTGTGGCTCAAGAGCCATATGATCGAAAGGATGTGGCTCAAAGCCCAAATGATCACAAGATAAGGCACTTCTTGTGCCGGCCCAAGAGAAACATCTTCACCACCATCAGGATCTCCATCGAACAATTCCCTGAAGTACTTGAAGGCACCTGGCTTCTTGCCGATGGTGAAGATGTTGAAATCAGTGCATTGACTACCATAAGTCAAGTGCATCAGACCATTACGACAATTGAGCAAGGCATTGGAAGTCGCTAGAAATGGTCACCCCAAAATAACAACATTTTGTCCAAGTGGGTTTGGCATAGGTTCAATATCCAAAACAAAGAAATCGACTGGATAAATGAACTCTCCCACTTTGATCAGCACATCTTCCACCACGCCCCTCAGTTTTTTCATAAACCTATTAGCCAATCGAAGAGTGGTTTTAGTTTGTTTAAGGTCTCCAAGACCGAGGTGGACGTAGATAAGGTCTCCAAGACCGAGGTGGGCGTAGACCGAATACCGCAGAAGATTAACAGATGCACCAAGGTCCAATAAAGCTCGATGTATGGACACATCACCAATCACACAAGAAATAGTAGGGCAACCAGGGTCCTTGTATTTGACTTGTGTGGGTTGTGCCAACAATGAACTCACATTAGCAGCAAGGAAAAGCTTTCTTGGGAACATTGTTTTTTCTCTTCTTGGTGCATAAATCCTTGAGAACTTTGGCATAAGGTGACATTTGCTGAATCACGTCCAATAGAGGAATGTTCACCTTAACTTGCCGAAAGATCTCAAGAAATGGTCATGCTGATCAAAAGTTTTCTTATTAAGGCGCTCAGGGAATGGAGCCTCTAGGGCATAAAGGAGTTTCAAAGGAACCTCAAAATTCTCGTCCATAGAAACATGAGTGGGGACCTCAGAATTTGATTCCTTCGACACAACATAAGGCAAGGGGACCTCAGGGTTCGGCCCCCTCGTAGATGTATGTATCACCGCAGGTCTGGTGACACCAAGAGATGCTGATTGAAAGGAAGGCAACCCAATTTGGTTGTCCACCTCCTTACCGGACCTCAAAGTATGAATCACGTTAAGATGATGGGTCAATTCAGAGGTAGCATGAGGTACTAGTGGCATTCCTTGAGAATGGGTACCTGGGGATTCACCTTAGGTTGACTTGGGAATTGACCCTTCTCACGTTCATGGAGCTGATAAACCAACTGGCTAACTTACACTTCCAATGCTTTGACCATGGAGTTATTGGTCGCAAGCATGGATTGCGTGCTCTCCAAGAACATGTTAAGGGTTTGTTCAATAGTGGAGTTCCCAGGGTCAACGTGCTGAGGTAGAGTCTGACTAGAATAACCCGCTGGTAAAACCTGAGTAGGTTGGTGAGTATGGGGCTGAGACCTTTGATGTGGGGGTTGGTAGGTCGTCGATGGGCGTGGTGGGTGATGAGGTGGACATTCAGGTTGAGCGTGTGAGCTCTAACTGTTACCCTTACTAGCCCCCCAAGAGAAGTTAGGGTGGTTTCGTCATCCTGAGTTGTAGGAGTGACTGTACGGGTCATGACAGGGCCTCTGTTGATACATCACATTTGCATGCTCAGTATCACTTGGAGCGCAAGCACATTCCAAGTCATTATGTCCTATAAGTCCGCACCTAATATACGCGGGAGTAGCGACCTGAGCTACCGGAGCTCGGTCCAACTCTAATCTCTCAATCCTTCACATGAGAGCAGGCATTTTCGCCTCAGACGCGATAGTTGACACAACTTGATATGATCCAGCTCGACCAGAAGACGTGGTGGCTAGTGGCTCTCTCATGGTGTCCCACCCAAAGGTACATTGAACCATTAGTTCAAAGGTGTCCCGTGCCTCATCGATGAGTTTAATTTGGAAATCACCCTGACACATCGACTCCAACAATGTGGGGGTGTCGTAGTTGAGGCCCTCATAAACAATTTGGCACAACTGCCAAAACTCAATTCCATGATGAGGTGTTGAACGTTTTAATTAAACCGCAAGTGCACGGCCGCGATGAAGCGGTGGCAAGCATGGGTCGTCCTCAGGGAGGTGAGCAACCTCTTGTTTATCAGAAATCAAGTGGCAAAAATAGGGGGAGAAAAATGTTTATGCTAACCTACGCTACACTACGCTAAGAAGTATGAAATGTGAAAGAAGCAAACAAACGATGAAATAAGAACTAAGCTAAGAACAAAACAAGAATGCTGGAATTTCAGGAATGGAAAACCCCTAAGGGGTGGAATGAGTGCACACATGCAAAGAGGTGGGTGTAGAATACATTCTTTAAGCACATGAAGGTGGTGTTTATCAAGCATAGGAAGTGTCTAAATGTTATGGAAAAATCTATCAATCTATTCACCAACTTAGTTGATTAACATTTACATATGAAAGGTGTTTATTTCAGAACCTAAACAAGCATGAGAGGTGTCTAATCATTTTGGCAAAACTCATCAAGTTGTAAATTCTATCCTAAACAAGCAAGCATACATTCATGTTTAATCAACACATTGAAATTAAAGCATTCATCCCATTCTATAATGCATGTATGTACATCTACTCCACCCCCCAAAGGGGATGAAACTACTCACTAAACATTACACTAATTATTAAATTATGGAAAGAAAGCATATTAAAACTAAGCTAGAATTAAAAGACGATTAAACTAAAACATGCACAAACAATAAAAGAACCATAAAACAAACAATGAAAGAAACACAAAACTTTATTGATAAAATGACTCACATTAAAAGTAGCATCCTCCTACTTTAGTGTGTGCTTCAAGGCCTCACTTCTAGTAGGAAGAATAACCACTTAAAATATGGAGTGATTACAAAGGAAGGTGAAGAGTTCTATTTATAGGCATAGAAAAAGCTAATCCGGGACAATCCCCCGATGTGGGACTAAACCAATACCAAAAATACACTAAGCATACACCAATACACGTGCTACAGAAAACTAAACGGATTCTGGGCCATCTGGACCGCCAATTGGCGGTTCCAGACCGCCAATTGGCGGTCTATATGGTTTAGATCCGTTTGGTTTTCTTTGTGGGCTTTGCTTGAAGTGTTTGTTGGTCTTGGATGCATCTGGTTGGTTTGTTGGAGCTCCGACCCGAATCCAATTGCTAAAATACTCCCCATGATGGTGTGAAGTATTCTGTTTTGTTCTTAGGTCCTTCTGTCTTGAAATCAGGTCCTTCTCCCTTGCATCTTGGTCCCCAGATCTCACAATCCAGTCCTTTTTCCCAGCTTTTGGGTCCTTTTGTGTTTCATGTCTTCAAACCTATTTATTCCTGAAAAACTAAACATAAAACTTGTAACATAGCATTGTTTAGGTGAAAGATAATGGATATAAGATACAAATATGAGCATGAAATGATGTCAATCATGAGGGCACTGCCAGAAAGGTCCTTGAACCTCTCAAAGAAAGTATGAAATGATTCGGTCTCAGTCTGATACATTTGGTGTATCTGGTGCCGTATCTATTGAGTATTCCTTTGAGGGAAGAATGTTTTCAGAAAAATAGTCACGAAGTCATCCCAGGACTGAATCGAGCTCGCCGGGAGGTTGTAAATCCATTTATTCGCGTTATCCTTCAACGCGAAAGAAATCATCCTCAACCGGATTGAATCCTTGTCAAGCCGTTGAAGCTTGAACAATGAGCATACCTCCTCGAATTCAAGTATAAAATTATACGGATCTTCCTTATTAGAAGTGAATGTAGGAAGCATGCTCACATATTGAGGTTTCAGTTCATAGTTATTCCCGCGAGCTGGGGGAACAACTATGCAAGAAGGTTGTGCGGCCCGAACAAGATCAGTCTGCTCCCACAACGTCATCGGTCTATCCCGTCGAACTAAAGGTGGTGGTGCACCAAGAACTCGATCCTGACTGAATTCCTCTTCCTCTCGAGTCGGAGGAGGAGGCGAAGGAGGTCTACGTGGGGGTGGGAGTGGACCGAGGTAATCCATGTATGGAACGCGATTTCTCCCATCTCCATAAGACGACTTGGTATCATGCTCCAATGGAGCACGAGGCGAAGATGACCGATCACCTAGACCGTCCATCTCAGAAAAATGCACTCTCTCAAGTCGAGCTCTCCCACCAGAACGAGCCCAACCTCGCATGAAACACTCAACTTGACTCTAAAACAACACGCAACAGAAGGTGTACTCAGAGGAGGAGACTATAACGAAGAATATAGAGGAGGAGAAGACTCAGATGAGAAAGGAAGAATCCTTAGAGCTAGCGTGGGTAATGGGTGAAGGTAGAAGCCTAATCTAGTAAGCACAACTCAAACAACTTATGGCTATTGATCCTTAGGCTAGACGATGCCGAACTTCGAGATCACTAGTCTAAACATGCCTCACCTCCCTACAATAAAGACCACAATGCCCAGCAAGTGAAACCAGATCCGGAGATCCAGTACCTCCTACTATCGACAAGGCAGACAACGTCGATCAGGTCATGACGGTCTCAACTCGATCACTACCCTAGTGCGTCCGAAATCCTTAGGGTCAATGTCTACTTAATTTTAGAATTAAGGCTTTGATTAAGAGTATATTTTGGGGCAAAGGAAAGGGTGATGAAATCCCCCACCTTATCTTGTATGGGATAGCCCCTCCTTAGTAGCGTTTTGAGTCTTAATCTAGCAATCAACTCTCCAAACATACGCACTCCTCACTATTGTCCCGATGACAAATGATGCATGACCTAGATGACAATCAATCTAATCTTTTGCTTTGAGTTTTGTTGTCCAAGTTGTCTTAAAAGGGGAATTTATTGATCTGGGAGCTAACTACAGGTTAAAACATGCAAAATTGAACTCCTAGACAACTAAAATGAACAAGCAAACAACCAGAACAAAAATTGGGGCAAACGAAGCTCACCAGGTCGTCAGTTGGCGGTCCAAGACTGTTGATTGGCAGTCACTTTAGTGTCTTGCTTCCTCCAAATTATCTATTTGCCTCCCCTTGATCCTTAGGATCCATGAAACAAACCAAAAGAAAAAATTAAACTCACTCAAATCATCCAAACCAAAGTCTGGACAAAGCACCTCCCCGGCAACAACGCCAAACATTTGACTGAATCAGTTATAATAACTGCAAGTGCATGGCCGCATTGAAGTGGTGGTAAATACGGGTTTATCCATAGGGAGGTGTGTCGACTTTAATTAGTTAGAAGGCGAGTGGGAAATAAGGTGGAGAAAATGTGATTACACTACACTAAACTAAGAATGACAAACAATAAAACTAAACCCCGTGGAGTGGAGGTGTGTGTGAGTGGGTCTTCTTTTCAATTAGAAACAAGTGTAGTTTGTGTGGCATGCAAGTAGAAGCTAGTGTAGAATATAAGTGTAGGATACACAACACTACATTACAAACCATGAACATGCATATCTCACATAAAGTTGAGTTTGATTTTAGATTATCAAGTGTGCAATAAGTACATAGTGTGGCAATTAAAGCATCAATCAATCCTACATACAACCTAAATCATTCATGTAAATGTGCAGCAAACATGGATCCATATATAACAAGTCATTCCCATCAAATCATAACATGCCACAAGATAAATTCTAAAACTAGCATGAGATAAGTACCTAGTGTGGACATTATCTCATCTAATACAAGTTTAAACATGCTACAAGTATAAATCTATCTTAAGCATATTGATTGACATCATTTCATTCATATATTTGTATCTTATATCCATTATCTTTCACCTAAACAATGTTATGTAACAAGTTTTATGTTTAGTTTTCAGGAATAAATAGGTTTGAAGAGATGAAGCATAAAAGGACCCAAAAGCAGGGAAAGAGGACTGAATTGTGAGACCTGGGGACTAAAGATGCAAGGGAGAAGGACCTAAACGTAAGACCAAAGGTCCAAATAGCAAAACAAAATACTCCACACCATCATGGGGAGTATTTTGGCAATTCTATTCGGGTCGGAGCTCTAAAAAGCAAACTAGATGCATCAAAGATCACCAAAGACATCCAGAAAAGCCCAGAATAAAACTTAGCGGGATCCGAACCATATAGACCGCCAATTGGCGGTCCAAGACCGCTAATTAGCGGTCTAGTTTGGCCAAAATCCTCTATGATTTTAGTGGGTTGCGTATTAGTGTGTATTTAGTCCATTTCTGGTATTTGTTTAGTCCCACATCGGGAGATTGTCCCGGATTGCCTTTTTATTTGGCTATAAATAGAACTCTTCACCTTCTATTGTAATCACTCCATATTTTGGGTGGCTATTCTTCTGACTAGAAGTGAGGCCTTGAAGCACACACTAAAGTAGGAGGATGCTACTTGAAATGTTAGTCATTTGTTAATAAAAGTTTCTTCATTATGTTGTTTGTTTCTTGTTGTTTGTTTTATTTTGTTTAATTTCATTTCATTAGTTTGAGTAGCTTAGTTAATATTCTTTCTTTGCTTAGTTTAACAATTAGTGTAATGTGTAGTGAGTAGTTCCATTCCCTTTGGGGGTGGAGTATATGTTCATACATGCATTAGAGAATGGAATGAATGCTTTATTTACAATGTGTTGATAAAACACGAATGTATGCTTGCTTGTTTAGGATAAAATTTATAACTTGATGAGTTTTGCCAAAATGGTTACACACCTCTCATGCTTGTTTAGGTTCTGAAATAAACTTGCATATGTAAATGTTAATCAACTAGGTTGGTTAATAGATTGATAGGTTTTGCCATAACATTTAGACACTTCCTATGCACGATAACACCACCTTCATTTGTTCTTAAAGAATGTGTTCAACACCCACATCTTTGCATGTGTGCACTCACTCCACCCCTTAGGGGTTTTTCACTTTTGTATTCCAGCACTCTTCTTTCATTCTTAGTTAAGTTTTAGTTAATCATTTTTTTGCTTTCTTTCACATTTCGTATTTCGTAATGTAGCGTAACGTAGAGTAGCATACTCAACTCTCTTCCCTATTTTGCCACTTGATTTAGTGCAAACGAGAGGCTGCTCACCTCCCTGAGGACGACCCGTATTTGCCACCGCTTCAACGCGGTCGTGCACTTGCGGTTTAATTAAAACGTTCAACAAGTTTTTGGCGTCGTTGCCGGGGAGGTGCCAGTCAAGACTCTTGTTTGGACGATTCGAGTGGATTTAATTTGTGTTTTTTAGTTTTCCGTTGTTTCAGGAGACTGGGAATAGCAAGGGGAGGCTGCTGGAGAAACTTCAAGACGAACTAGGCACTTCAGACCGCCAATCAGCGGTCTGGTAAGCTCTGTTCACCTTCTCTTTTCTTTGTGTTGTTTCCCTAGTTGATCAAGTAATCTGGGACTCAATTTTGCATGTCCTGACTCTTAGATTGCTCCCTGATTAATAATCAACTTCCCTTAAGCTACTTGTACCCTAAAAGTCAAAGCAAAAGATTAGGCTTTTTTTTGTTTAGGTCATGCATCATGTATGTGACTTTGGCATATAGATTGTCTTTCATTTTAGCTTTATTTTCAGTTGCTGAGTGCTGGCGTGAGGTACGCACCTTCTACTCTGATTCATGCATTTCGTATGAACATGCATTAGTTAGTAGGAAGTGCATTGAAACAAGTGTGAGTTGAGCGTTTGTTTGGAGAGTTGATTGCTAGATTAGGACTCCAAAACACTACTAAGGATGGGTTGTCCCATAAAAGATAAGGTGGGGGATTTCATCACCCTTTCCTTCGCCCCACAAGCCACACTAATCAAGAGCCTAATTTTTAAAATCAAGTAGACATTGGCCCTAAGGATTTCGGGCGCATTAGAAGAGTGATCCGGTCCCGACCATCATGACCTGATCGGCGTTGCCCACTTTGTCGATAGTAGGAGAGACGAGATCCCCGGATCTTGGCTCACTTTCTGGGCTTTGTGGTCCTCGTCGTAGGGAGGTGAGGCGTGTTGAGGCCGTGTGACCTCGCTGTTAGGCGTCGTCTAGCTGTAAGGACCTATAGCGACCTTAGGATTGCTTGAGCCTTGTTTGCTTGTGTGCTTCTACCTGTACCCATCCGCCGTAGCATAAGGACTTCTTCCCTTCTCTCCTGAGTCATTCATTCTCTCATGTGTCCCCCTGTCTTCTCCTCTACGCACATTCTTTGTTAAAAAAAACCAAAAAAAAAGTTTTGGCGTGTGTGCACCTTTGTGCATGCTTTCGTGGATACGAGACGAGAGTGGTCGTTTGACGAGGAGCGTTGTCAATCCGGCTTCGGTCATCGATTTCTTGACGCCTTCCTACTCTCGTGTTGCACACAGTCCGGGTTCAATGGCTGCTAATTTCCGGGAGGTGGAGCAGTTGCTAGACCCACCTGTTCTACCTGTGCTTCCAGTTGTCGCACCCATACCTCTACGTGATCGATGCTACCCGAGCCGTACTGCTCTACCATCATGGATCATGCCAGAGGCTAATGGGAACCATTTTGAGGTTAAGCCTCAGTTTATCTCCATTCTCCCTCATTTCACTGGGAAAGGTGACCCCTATATCTTTCTCAAGGAATTTGAGGAGGTTTGTGCTATGTTCAAGCTACAACAACTTAGCACAGACTCTATCCATCTTAGGCTTGTCCCCTTTGCGCTGAAGGATGATGCCAAGAAGTCGTTGCACAGCAACCAGGCGAATGCCTTTAGGACTTGGGATGAGTTTAAATCTGCATTCCTCAAGAAATACTTTCCAAATCATCGGACTTAAAAATTGAGGAACCAAATCAATTCGTTCTATCAACTTGAGACTGAAGCATTTCATGCATATCTAGAGAGGTTCAAGGAGATACTATCCTCATGCCCTCACCATGGCATTGAGTTTTCACGTCTTTGTCAGATTGTTTACGAGGGTCTTCACATCCCGTCCCGAGCGCTCTTTGAGTCCATGTGTCAAGGAGAATTCTTGGGAAAGGATGAAAGGGCGGCATGGGCTTTCCTAGAAGACCTTGCTGAGAAAACAATGCAATGGGAGAGTGTAAGGGAACCACCTGCATCATCTAGTATAGGAGTGAGGATTGCGAATGCAAACTCGACTCGATCGGGTACCGCATTTGCTATCGATACGACTACGACCACCGAGGCACGCATGGCGGCCTTAATGCGCCGTATGGATTCGATTGAGCTCCAAAACCAACAAAGTGCACCTCACATGTCCACATCTGGTCGAGTTCCATGTCATTCATGTGGTAGGATAGGTCATGTAGAGAGCGAGTGTGCGTCCATTCCTCCTAAAATGGAACATGTCAACGCCATCTATGACAGAGCTAGGAATGACCTATACTCATCATCTTATAATCCTGGATGGAGGAACCACCCCAATTTTTCATGGAACGAAAATAATGCCCTGGGTGGTCCTTCAACCTCCTCTCGACCACCTAACCAACCACACCAACCTCCCATGCGTGCTCATTCATATCAGCAACCCCAAGTTCCAAGCACCAACCAACCAGGTTTCCCAAATTCTAACAACTTTGAAACCCGATTTAATTCGCTTGAGAACTTGACTCGTGGACTTGAGAACTCTGTGAAATTTTTTATGTCATCCACAAGTCAAGTTCTCACTTCAAATCAGCAGACCATCAAATCTCTAGAGCTTCAGATGGGTCAATTGGCTCAGTCTGTACATGAAAGAGAGAGAGGGTATTTTCCTAGCCAACCTGAGGCTAACCCCCACATGTACCAGCAACAACACGTGCAAAATGAGAATGTGGTACCTCGGGGGACGCAAGTGAACCATGTGGAGGAACCTGTTCACCATGTCAATTCCATTGTGACCTTAAGGAATTGAAAGCAGGTTGACAATCACATTTCCTTGCCACACCCACCACCATCTATGCAGCCCCTTAGTGGGAATTGTGGTGAAGAAGAGGGTGAGGGTAATACACCAAGGCTTCATTCTCAGGCACCGCAGAAAACCTACCTGCCAAAAGCTCCCTATCCAAGTAGGTTAACCAACAAGCAGAGTGACACAATGGACAAGATATTAGAGGTGTTTAAGCAGGTTAAGGTTAACATCCCCTTGTTGGATGTCATCCAACAAATACCTCAATATGCCAAAGTGTTGAAGGATCTCTGCACAACCAAGAGGAAGACCAATGTTCCTATGAAAGCATTCTTGGCTGCAAATGTAAGCTCACTTTTTTCCAATCCCACCTACAAAAAATACAAGGACCCTGGGTGTCCTACTATTCAGTGTACGATAGGGGACACTAGCATGAGTAATGTTTTGCTTGATTTAGGATCAGTGGTCAACCTCCTCCCATTTTTTTGTCTATCAACAATTAAATTTGGGACAATAGAAACCAACTAAGATCACCCTCCAACTGGCGGATAGATCCATTCGTATTCCAAAGGGGATTATCGAGGACGTGCTTATCAAAGTTGGAGATTTTATATTTCCAGTCGATTTTGTCGTCCTCGATACCAATCCTGTTGCGAACACACACTCTCAAATACCTTTGACTTTGGGTAGACCATTTCTGGGAACTTCCAACGCCTTAATTAATTGTAGAAATGGTCTCATGAAGCTCTCATTCGGTAACATGAGTGCCGAGTTTCACGTGTTCAACTCAGGTAGGCAACAGGAGCCCATGGATCAACCTTTAAATCTAAATCTCATCCGCCAATTAGAGAAAGCACCACAAAATCAACGAACACCCCTAACCCCAATGCAACCCATTGAGAATGTTTGTGGGGCCAGCGAAAACTCATTGCCTGTCTTTGCAATGTAACAGAGTGAGCTGGCATCAAACATGAATGTCCAAAAGGAGTGTTCGTTGCATGATTCAGTTGAGAGTACTAGTGAGAGTGAGACACCTCATCATATGCCTATACCAGAAGGTGTCTCTACCTCATGTCCCATGGCCATTGAGCCATTTGAGCTTCATATTGACTCCAACAAGGACCCACCTATGACCGAGCTTATGCTTGATGATCTAAATGAAAGTGGGAGGTCCTTGTTGGATGACTTGGGGAGAAGCCCCATTCTTAGTGATGCAGGTCTGCTGCATCCGTCGAATGAGCTTGAGGAACTCATTCCGATGCACCCACCTATTGGTAGGAGGGTTTTGTTCGATGAGCAACTAAACCCTAGTGAGGCAACACAACTTCACTCATTCATGTTGCCTACACCCAACCAATATCATGAGGGGTTTGAGCCTTTCATCTTTGACCTTTCACCCCTCATGACACCTCAGAGTACCGGTGAAGTTTGCCCATCTCGGCAAGTCTCTTGTCCTCATGACTTGATGTTCTCATTTGATGTTCCTTGACCAAATGATTATGAGAATATCGTTGTTTATGTATACATCATGTAAAAAATCAAAAACAAAAACAAAAAAAACAAAAAAAGAAAAAAAGAAGTGTGTAATAAAAGACTCCATGAGCGAGCATTGATTGTTGTGGGCCCCAACCCTTGTATACTTGGGCCCCATTTCTTCACGTATTTGTCTCCCTTCTTCAGTATCTCACATGTTTTGAGGGAATTCGGGTTTGTATCCATCAACATGACCATGAACTTCCCTTTGTACTTCACGTTGGTGAGATTTATTCTTTTTCATGCATAAATCCATGTAGGTGTGGGGGGTGCTTTACGTGTATACATTATCTAGTCTTTTCTTTTGATTTTTGTTTTCTTTTGTGTGCATTGTTAGGGTCATGTTAGTGTGCCGCGTTTAACATTTATATACCTGCTTCCCATGATCCTTGGGTGACTTGTCTTCTTTTGCTTGCCTAGTGCTTTAAAATTTTCACATTTCTTTCAAAATCTTCATGTGTTTGTGAAAGAAAATGTTTTTGTAGGTTTTGCGTGTGTTTAACATGTCCAAAACCGTTGAGAGGCAAAGTAAAAAGAAAGCTCCCAAAATTGTCTTGAACTTGATGCATTAGGATATCTAGTTTACTGGCTTTAGGTCTTATCGAGTCATTAGGATGCACCCCGGTTTCCCTCGGGGGGCGTGTAATCATAGGGTTTGAGCACTCAAACATTTAAAGAAGTCTACCCTTAACCTAGTGAGTCAAATAATTCGTGTCTGTTAGTATAAGGAAGTTTGTCGTAGTCACGGGCCCTTAATCTCTTTTTGTGAAACTTAAGTGAGGAGTTTTGGTTCCCATGTAGATAAATGAATAAGTGGTGTTCTCTCTTCTTGCACGGCTCCTATCACTCGGGAAAGTAGGTCTGAGGGGACTTTGTGCTTGGTGCTTTCGAGTCACCTGACCTGAGGACTAAGATGCAAGGGAGAAGGACCTGAACGTAAGACCAAAGGACCAAAGAGCAAAACAAAATACTCCAAACTATCATGGGGAGTATTTTGGCAATTCTATTCGGGTCGGAGCTCCAGAAAGCAAAGTAGATGCATCAAAGATCACAAAAGACATCCAGAAAAGCCCAGAAGAAAACTTAGCGGGATCCCAACCATATAGACCGCCAATTGGCGGTCGAAGACCGCTAATTAGCTGTCTGTTTTGGCCCAAATCCTCTAAGATTTTGGTGGGTTGCGTATTCGTGTGTATTTAGTCCATTTCTGGTATTTGTTTAGTCCCACATCGGGGGAAGGTCCGAGATTACCTTTTTCTATGGCTATAAATAGAACTCTTCACCTTCTATCGTAATCACTCCATATTTTAAGTGGCTATTCTTCCCACTAGAAGTGAGGCCTTGAAGTACACACTAAAGTAGGAGGATGCTACTTGAAATGTGAGTCACTTTAATAAATGTTTCTTTATTATGTTGTTTGTTTTATGTTTCTTGTTTTACTTTGTTTAATTTCATTTCATTAGCTTTAATAGCTTAGTTAATATGCTTTCTTTGCTTAGTTTAATAATTAGTGTAATGTGTAGTGAGTAGTTCCATCCTCTTTGGGGGTGGAGTAGATGTTCATACATGCATTAGAGAATGGAATGAATGCTTTATTTACAATGTGTTGATAAAACACGAATGTATGCTTGCTTGTTTAGGATAGAATTTATAACTTGATGAGTTTTGCCAAAATGATTACACACCTCTCATGCTTGTTTAGGTTCTGAAATAAACTTGCATATGTAAATGTTAATCAACTAGGTTGGTGAATAGATTGATAGGTTTTGCCATAACATTTAGACACTTCCTATGCATGATAACACCACCTTCATTTGTGCTTAAAGAATGTGTTCAACACCCACCTCTTTGCATGTGTGCACTCACTCCACCCCTTAGGGGTTTTCCACTTCTGTATTCCAACACTCTTCTTTCATTCTTAGTTAAGTTTTAGTTAATCGTTTGTTTCTTTCTTTCACATTTCGTATTTCGTGTGTAGCGTAACGTAGAGTAGCATACTCAACTATCTTCCCTTTTTTGCCACTTGATTTCGTGCAAATGAGAGGCTGCTCACCTCCCTGAGGACGACCCGTATTTGCCACCTCTTCAACGCGGCCGTGCACTTGCGGTTTAATTAAAACGTTCAACACATATGAAATGACACAAATCAAATAACCCAAAAAACATCACATATTCTACATTACCACCACCCCAAATGGGGATGAAACTACTCACTACTCATTAAGAAAGAAAGACAAAATGAAATTAAACTAAGCATGCAAAAGAGACAATATAAAGCTAACTAAGAAAAAATATTTTATTGAAAAGACTCACATTACAAGTAGAATTATTCTCCACCTTGAGTTTTTGCTCCAAGGTTACTCTATGTAGAGATAATGCCACCAAGCAATGGTTAAATACAAAGGAGAATGCAGAGTTCTATTTATAGTCAAAGAAAAAGGCAATCGGGGACAATCCCCCAGTATGGGACTAAAAGCATAATATAAATGGACATAAAACAACATAACCAACGACTCGACTAAATTGTAAACAATTTGGACACATTTGGACCGCCAATTGGCGGTCCATATGTCCTGGATTGAGTTTTTTGTTTGATTTCTTGATGTTTTATGAACCCGATCTGGTTGTGGATGTTTGGGCCTGG
The DNA here is from genome assembly GCA_963682175.1 of Triglochin maritima. Lineage (NCBI taxonomy): Eukaryota > Viridiplantae > Streptophyta > Magnoliopsida > Alismatales > Juncaginaceae > Triglochin > Triglochin maritima. Next base: position 16,981,477 of record OY821775.1, read on the forward strand.
ATTTAGTTGCCAAAATACTCCTCATGATGATGTGGAGCTTCTTGATTTGCTCATTGATTCTTTCGGTTTACATCTAGGTTCTTCTCTCTTGCATCTCAGTCCATAAGTCCTGCAACTCAATTTTTTTTCTTGCTCTTAAGTCCTTTTATAGTCTCTTCTTCTTAAACATGTTTATTCCTGAAACTTAAAATAAAACTCGTTACGTAGCATTACTTAGGCTAAGAAATAAAGGATATAAGACACAAATATATACATGATATGATGTCAATCACTAACCATGACACGTGTCAACAAATGACAGGGTAGAAGATTTGTATTGGTCGAACAGAGTTCTATCGGTTAACAAAAGAAAAATGGTCGAATGGTAGAGGGATTTCAGTCGACCAATTTAGACTGGGAACAAAATAAAGAATCGGTCGAATGAAAAGAAGTTTCTGGCCGACCGTTTAGGAAACAAGAGGCCGCCTGAGGCTGTGTGTTGAAATCCAGTCGAACCAGATGATTCTACTGGTGGACTGGTTTACAAAAAATTCATGTTCTAAGGAGTTTTAAAGTGATTCGTCGATTTCCTATTGAAGTCAAATTGATATGAATTTGAATGTAAGACTTCTATAGGTTTCCTAAGGGATATGCAATGCAATTTCACAAAGATTCAAGTGCCAAGTTACATTATAGCCTATATACAAGAAATGTAAACCTATCTACTCATCACTCTTCATTTCTTGTGTTAAGTCAAACTTGGTTCCTGAAACGTTCGAAAATACAATATATACAAGCGATGATATTAAGAGAATACATCTGTTTATTGATATGTTATTTAAGCCTCAAAACGGATTACTAATTATTAACCAAAAAGTCAACACTTCCAACCTCACACCTTGATGCCGTCTAGTTGTTGCTCACCGGTGCTCCGACCACTCCTCTGATTGCCGGAAGTCTAGGAACTGAGGGACTGAGAGGGAGAGAGATGAGTGTGAGAGAGAGTCGAGTAAGAGACTGAAGTGAGAAGAGAGGAGTGAATCGCCTTATATACACCCACCCTTTACTCCACCAATCAGAAACTTCCACCTCACCCTCATAATCCCCTCCCTAAAATGAGTCTCGATCGGAGTATTTCATCTAGTCAAAGGTTCCAATTGAAGTCTTCTCATGTTGAAATCAAGACCATGCATGGGAAGTGACAATATATATATATCCAGAAGTACAATTATTCTTCAATATTAATTAATTTTAAAAGCAAACAAAGGGGCACATAAACCTGCAACATAAACCACAAAGAAGAGCAAATGATGCTCAAAATCAAGAAGGTCGTCCCAAGCTTTATGTTGGACATGGAAAGCATCTTTGGGATCAAGTGGGTTTGGTTGATGTGATCCTTTGAAGGAAATAGATGGATAACATTGCCTTTGTAAAGAGTAATCACCATTGTCCCCCCCACACAAGTGAGGCAACCTAACAGCTTTGCCAACCCATGTCTACGTCCCAAGTCCAACTTCTCCATCCTAACCACAAAAATAGTATCATGATTCATGCACAATATTGTAATATATAATCAACAACACAATTTTAGGAGGAATTCACTACACTTAAATTTCGTTGAAACACGATTGTGTTTCTTAATAAAATCAAATTTGAACTAAAAAAATTGAAAATCCAAACACATGTAGATTAAGGATATAAAAAATCATAAATTTTGGAATATTTTTTATAGTAATAACTAAATATGTAAAAATGAATGCATTACGTTCTCTAAAAATCCTGATTTCTATATCTCATATGAAACGATTACCAAAATTTATCATTTTCGACATCCTTAATCTACATATGATGTAGATCAAGACCTACGATTTGGATTTTCAGTTTGGATAACAAAATTTAAGGATAGTGGATCCTACTCATTTTATAATGTCCATTTTCGGTCCAATGAAATTGATAGGTATACTGACAAATAGTAATACGTGTCATAGGTAAAGTCAGAAAATTGGACTCAAACCCGAACCAATTTCTATCTGAACTCACGAATTTTTTGTTCGGTTCATGTAAGTTTTGGGTCAACTGTACTCCACTTAATGGATATGGTATGTGTACTGTCCTGAAACACAACAGAAATTAAAAAAAATAAACACAAAGATTCAAGTCAAACATCTGAGGACCATACTCATATAACATAACAAAGTCGCACCATTATACAGGAGTTTGTCAAGAGTATGATTACATTCAAAATGACAAGATAGACTATACACATGTAATCATAACAACTTCAAAAATATGATAGGAGGATCCGGTATTGGTGTGCTCGTCCTCAGTCCCTACCGTCTCACTACCACTCCGAGCCTGAAAAAAATGGAACTATGCCTGAGTTTCCATAAGCAAACCTCGTATACCAAGTCCACCTATATGCATAAGATATATTTATACATGAAACCTATCATACTATTACACATTGTATTTAGTACAGTAACATAGAACTTTACTTAACATGATAAAAAGAACAAGTACATCATTAATAGCGTCGGGTCCTACATGGTCACCCGCCACATCCACCTAGCCGGAAATATCATTGGCCACATATGTCAGCCGGAATACATCATCGGCCACATACACCCGCCTCTTGAGACCGGGCTGCTCCATTAAGAGTACATACAAAAGCATACACGAACCAACATAACATCCACCGGATAATAGTTCGGTGGTCAACTCCACCACCGTAAAGGAAGGGCAAAACCTCACATCACGGAGTCTATCTACTCTGTCGCCGTAAAGGTTAGGCAGTCTTTGCGCCCACAGAGTTGAACAACAACATGAATCAAAATATATGGAATAATATGAACCATATTTTACCAACATGACTACTAAAGTTGAGTATCACTTAAACTAGTTGCACAACATCATAATTTGGTTGAACAAAAGCATAAAACAGTCGGACAAAACCATATAACCGGTTGACCAAAACTACATAAATGGTCAAACAAAACGATATAACCGGTCGACCGAAACTACATAAACAATCGAACAAACGATATAACCGGTCGACCATTTAGAGGTTTAAAAATATTATAATATTCATATCAACGGTCGAACGGAAAAGGGGTCCCGTTCGACTGAAAACTACTAGGGGCAACCTAGAAGTTTCAAATCACCAATTGGTCAGACTTACTGTCAATCAGTCGAACATTCATTAAGTTATTTAAGTTACCAGTTGAACCATTTACATAATCAGTCGATCGTTTAGCTTGTCAACATTCTATCCAGACCTGTCCAGAAAGGAACGGTGGAACCAACTACTAGGGCGGTCGACCGTCTAGTGATCTAGCCCCGAACCGACTTAATTTACATTCAAACCCTGACACATCTAGTCTGAGTTACTAATTTGAACTTGGCATACCTTATTGCCTTAGTTGGAGCTCGAGTCCTTGATAGCAGTCTTTCTCTTCACCTCCTCCTCGCCTCATAACACCCCTGGTGATCACCTTGCACGATTTCATACTAAACTCCGGTCACAATCTCATGAACACGTCTTTCACTCTTGTTACACTAATGTAACAACTCATATGGGTTGCGAGGGGGAAAGATGGGTTGGGAGGGTGAGAGAGGTGAATGGACGATGAAAGGGAGATAAGGTTAACTTTTATACTCCCACCTCCCAAGCCACAAACCACCACATGACACCTCAACGTCACCATCACATCAACGTTTCCTTCATCTCCAATCCAACGATAAATATAGTGAATTCATCTAACCACTCTATTAACCTAATTAATCATCCAGTAAGTTTAGTATATCATAAGTAGAGTTTAAGATTCTAACAATCCACCATCCTTAAAGAAATTTCATCCTCAAAATTAGAAACAGACAACTTACCAAACAACTCAGGATACTTCTTCCGTACTTCTTCCTCAATCTCCCAAGTGACCTCTCGAACACTTTGGTGTTGCCATCGCACCTTTACCATCAGAATGGTCCTCCTTCTGAGTTGATGCTCCATACGATTCACAATCTCCACATGTCTCTCCACTAGTGACAAATCTTGTTGGATCTCCGGGACCTATATCTCAATAATGTGCGATGGGTCTGACACATATTTCCTCAGTATAGATAAATGGAAGACATTATGAAGACCCGAGAACTGTGGTGACAACGCAATCCGATAGGCAACCTCTCCGATATGATCTAAAATTCCGAATGGTCTGATATACCTCGGATTGAGTTTACCCTTCTTCATAAATCTCATCACTCCATGAGAAGGAGAGATCTCCAAAAAACACGTGATCACCAATTTCAAAGCTCAACTCTCGTCTACGCTTATCAGCGTAACTTTTCTGCCTGCTTTGAGTGGCTACCAACCTTTTCTTAATCACATCTACCTTCTCAGCATGCATCTGTACCAATTCGGGTCCAATTAGTTGTCTTTCGCCTACATCACTCCAACATACAAGTGATCTGCACGGTCTCCCGTACAAAGCCTCATACGGTGTCATCCCAATAGTAGCATGGTAATTGTTGTTGTTGTAGGATTTCATGTTTAATTATGCATGTATATTTTTCGAATTTTATGCATAATAAGGATCAATTACAATTTTCTACGATTTATTTCATGCATGCATCGGTTTGTTTTAATAACTAGTTTCAAAACTCATTAAAACAAACATGGACTCCGAAATTCATACCTAGAAGTTCTCTAAAACTTCTTGATGATCCGGAGATGCTGAAGAAGACGATCGTCGCTTCCCGTTGCGCCGGATGCCTCCGAGTGTTCACTGAAACCCTAAACAAGGTTGGAGAGAAAGGAGCTAGCCAATCAATCTCCAAACAAGCTTAGAATCTAGCTACAAACCCCTTCCTTAATCTCTGAGATTTCTCCTTCCAAAGACTTAGAAAACTAAGAGAATTTTCGTGGATTTTTGTGGTGAATTAGGAGAGAAAATATTTAGCAAACTTCTGACATAATTAAGGAGAATAATGACCTATTTATAGACTCCAATCTTACTCTCAATCATGGCTATTCTTAAGCCACGAATTCTAGACATTTTCTCTCACAAACTAATTCCATAATGCATTATATGCAGTCACAAAACGTTTGACCAAGTTTGGAGATAATCCAACCATTGATCAAATTAATCTCTTAATTATCAAAGGCAGAAAATCGATCGGGACTCGGTCTACCGAGACATACTCGGTTAACCGAATATGTCACGTTCGGATTTCCGTGCACTTGACGGATAACTGATTCTTAAGGAGAAAAATTCTTCTTTAACCGTTCGGACGAATTCGCGTCTTTGACCGAGTGCCATTCGGTTAACCGAAAATATCAGAACTGGACATTTTTCGGTCGACCGTTTCTGGTTCGGTATACCGACCAAGAGTTCCAGTTTCTTTGGTCAAGTTCGGTCAATCAACTTGACCATCTTTTCCACGTTCGGTTGACCGATCCACAGATCCTTCGGTCGACCGAACCTTAACGGATTACCGAACTTCTACCCGATTTTGCCTTTTCAAATTTTGGATTTATTTCCAACAAAATTTGAACTTTCGGGGTTTCAGAAAATTCACAACTTATGCAACATATTATCCTATGCAATAATAAATTATTGCACCCCATAATATATGCATCTCATATGAATTTATCATGATTCTAATTATGTTATATATAGCATAATTGATTTTACTTGTTCACCACATGTGTCATATTTTCTATAAGAAACCCGACACATCATATGAATCAAAATCAAGCTTCTTGTTTCCCGGTTTTTGCGGTGTGACCTATGAGAGGATCTAGACTAAGTTGACAGTGATATTAAGAGCTTAATATCACTAGCTATAAGCGGTATCTAGCTACACATTATAGTTCCCAATTAGTTAGATGTCTTAATTATACTCGAACCAAAACCCGATCCATTTAGTGATGGAGTGCACCACTTGTGTCCGTCCCTTGCCTCATGGTACTAAGAATACACACAAAGTAGTATTGTGTCATCTTTGTATTAGTATTCATTTCTTGATCTCTTTAACCTAGTTATAAATATGTGACTTAACTCAAATCACATTGTGCACATTATAACTTTGCTTTATCAAGGGGCCCACTAATATCATCACTCAATTAAGAGGGGCAATGATAGTCTTTCGACTAACTATCTTCTCCAACAAAAGTTGTACTTAACAAACCAATGCCTTTACACTACACTTATTGATAGCTCAAGACACTAATCTAATTAAGCATTCCTTAAGTGATTGGATATAAGTCTCATATCAAAGGACCGAAGACAGTAAAATATTAATGACACAGAAACACATTTCTATAATATTTTACTTATTAGGTCTATTCAGTATACAAAAGTAATGTTTTCCTCTTTTGCGTACCCGTGTCGTCACTCACTTGTAGAGCTACAATGATCTATGACCAACACGACAATCTTAACTCGGTAATTAATGTCCCATGTTAATTACCATGATTGCGAATATCTTTTTGTTTTATGTAAACCAATATCTTTTAGAGCTCTACGGTTAAGGACCAAGAGCCTCTTCCTTAACACTTCTAAAAGACGAATAACATAAACAAGGAACAAAATGATTTCTCATTCAATTCATAATAATTGACATTTAAAAGTAAAACTTTTAGAACACATTCCCTTCAATCTCCCACTTGTTATTAAAGTTTTCTTTCTCATACATACTCAATGCATAAAACAATAATAACTAGGGTAAACCCCATTACATATCAATCATCAAACCAATCTACATGGTTCCTCAATCCCATGGACTCGAAATGCATTTCGCCCTTGGCTTGGGATAAGGGTTTTGTGAATGGATCAGCTGTGTTGTTGGTGTCCACCCATAAAAGATTTATTTTTCCTTCGTCGATGAGGTCACGTGTCACCACGAAGTACTTACGATCCATGTACTTCACTTTGTGGAGTGATCTAGGATCCTTGATTTGCGAGATAGATGCACTATTATCGCAAAATAGCTCGATGGGTCCCTCGCTCGTGGGAACTACTCCAAGCTCTTCAAGGAACTTCTTGATCCACACTCCTTCCTTGCTCGCTTCAGCGACAACCATTACTTCGGAAGCAGTGGTTGAGTCGGCTGTAGTGCTTTGCTTCCAACTACGCCAACTCACAGCTCCACCATACAGAAGAAAGACGTATCCTGATTGCGACCTCCTATCGTCTGGATCACTCATGAAACTTGCATCCGAGTACCCTTCGGCTATCAACTCCTTTTGACCTCCATAAACAAGAATCTTATCCTTAGTCCGATTAAGGTACTTCAGGATATTCTTGACCGCAGTCCAATGCTCAGGACCTGCGTTGGATTGGTGACGACTTGTCACGCTTAGAGCATACGAGACATCGGATCTTGTGCAAGTCATCGCGTACATGATCGACCCAATTGCCGAAGCATAAGGGACATCCTTCATGTACTCTTAGTCCTTATGCGATTCCGTACGTTGAGACTTCTTGAGTTGCACACCCATACTCATTGGCACACTACCCTTTTTGGAGTTGTTCATCTTGAACCTTTCCAAGACCTTGTCAATGTATGTACGTTGACTGAGGCCAATGAGTCTACGGGATCTATCTCGATATATCTTGATTCCGAAGATGTATTGAGCCTCACCCATATCTTTCATTGAAAATGCAGATTTCAATGAACTTCTCGTTTGCTCAAGCAAAGGAATATGATTGCCCATGAGCAATATCTCATCGACATATAAGATTAGGAATACTACATGGCTCCCACTGACTTTCTTGTATATACAAGGTTCTTCCTTACTTTGAATGAAGTGAAGCTTCTTCACTTCCTCGTCAAAGCGTTTGTTCCAACTCCTTGATGCTTGCTTCAATCCATAAATGGATCTTTGAAGCTTGCATACCTTCTCGCTATTCTTTGGATCTTCAAAACCTTGAGGTTGTACCATGTACACATCCTCCTCCAAGTTCCCATTAAGGAACGCCGTTTTCACATCCATTTGCCATATTTCATAATCATGAAATGCAACAATAGCGAGCATTATCCGAATAGACTTGAACATGGCAACCAGTGAAAGAGTTTCATCATAGTCAATTCCTTGAACTTGAGTGAAACCCTTTGCTACAAGCCTCGCTTTGTAGGTTGTTAAGTTCCCATCCATGTCCATCTTCCTCTTGAAAACCCATTTATTTTGAATGACCTTTTTCCCTTGAGGAAGGTCAACCAAGTTCCACACTTGATTATCATACATAGATTCTATTTCGGATTCCATGGCCTTAAGCCATAGTTTGGAGTCTTCCCTTTCCATTGCTTCTTGGAAGGTCAAGGGATCATTGGTATCTAGTACCATGATTTCATGAAGTCCCAGATATAAGTCGGGTTTCATCCTTTCCCTTGTTGACCTTCTCAGTTCTTTTGGTTCTTTTCGTGTCTCTCGAACTTCTTCCACAATTTCTTGAGGAGTGGGTTCACGTTCAACTCTTGAACGTACACTTGGAGGGGGTGATTGAGATTCTCTCACAATTTCTTGTGATGGTCTCTCACTCACGCTCCCACTAACCAAATGAATCTTGGTTGGGCCTTCATGGTCTTGAACGTCATCATTCGTGTCATGATCTTGTAGAGTATCTTGAGTTTCCTCAAGCACAACCCTACTCCCACTACTTTTTACTCTTTCTAGAAATTCCTTTTCCAGAAATGTGGCATCCCTCTCTACAATCACTCGATTGGAGGTGATATGTCAAAAGTAGTATCCTCTTGTCTCACGAGGATAACCAATGAAGAAGCACTTATCCGCTTTTGGTTGAAGTTTGGTCGACATCAATTTCTTGACGTAAGCCTCACAACCCCAAATCTTGAGAAAACTGAGCTTAGGTGTTTTACCACTCCATAGCTCATAAGGAGTTTTCTCCACGGATTTGGATGGAACATTGTTCAGTGTGTAAGCCGCAGTTTGTAGTGCATCACTCCAAAAGTAAAGAGGTAATTCTGCATGACTCATCATTGACCGAACCATGTCGAGCAATGTCCTATTCCTCCTTTCGGATACCCCATTCCACTGAGGTGTACCGGGAGGGGTGAGTTGAGGTACAATACCAAACTCCTTTAGGTATGAGTCAAATTTGGCACTTAAGTACTCACCTCCGCGATCCGTTCGTAGAGACTTGATTTTCTTGTCGAGTTGGTTCTCTACTTCATTCTTGAATTCTTTGAACTTCTCAAAGGACTCACTTTTGTTTCTCATTAGATAAACATAGCCATAACGACTATAATCATCCGTGAACGTAATGAAGTACCTTAAACCATCTCGTGCACTAGTACTCATTGGACCACATACATCGGAATGTATCAAATCCAACAAGCCACTCGCCCTTGGACCTTTCTTCTTGAAAGGCTTTTTGGTCATTTTTCCCATTATACATGGTTGGCACGTCTCCAATGATTTAAAATCAAGTAGACCAAGAAGGTTAGCTTCTTGCAATTTCTTGATGCGTTTTTCATTTATGTGACCAAGACGATAGTGCCACAAGAGAGTATCGTTCTCGTGAGTGGTTTTAAGTCTTTTGTTATTGATATTAAAGATTTGTTTATCATTCAATTCAAGCAAATAGAGACCATTACTTATGAATGCATTTGCATAGAAAACACCATTCTTCGATATAGACAAGCAAGAATTTGAAATATTTATATTAAAATTATATCTAAACATGATACAGAAATAATGTTCTTGCTAATCAAAGGCACATAATAAACATTCTTTAGACATAAATTTAAACCACTACATAATTGAAGCACCACAGAACCTTGTGCAACCGCAGACACGTTCGCACCATTTCCGACCTTCAATTCTACCTTGTTCCTTACGAGTTCCTTCCTATCCATGAGTAGCTGCACATTAGAAACTATGTGAGCACAAGATCCAGTATCAATTACCAAATCCTGGACAGAGGTGGCTAAATTTATTTCAATAACAAATATACCTTTGCCCTTTTTGGGGCGCCGTCGTTCAATCACTCTGTTGTCAAGGTCTTCCTTGTACTTGGGGCAATTTGGCCGGATGTGTCCTTTTTCACCGCAGTGAAAGCACTCCGTATTGGGAGTTGGAGATTTCTGAGATTTCCCCCTCGAGGCACTCGCACGAGCACCTCCTACTCCCTTGCTCTTGATTGAACTACTTTTGGTAGATTTGCCCTTTCCTTTACCAATCTTTTGGCTCCTCCCATGGACGGCAAGGACATGCTTGTCCCTACCATTGCCCATGTCAACTTCAGCAGTTTTGAGAGCATTGTGCAGCTCCTCAAGACTCACCCCTTTTTCACGCACGTGGTAGTGCATCACAAAGTCCTTGAAGGACGGGGCTAGAGAGCCAAGAATCATATCTTCAGCAATGTCCTCGGGCATTGGTGAAGAGAGCTTTGCCAACTTCTCAAGGTACCCTTGCATCGTGAGAAAATGCATGGATACCGATGTTCCCTCCGCCATATGGCACCTTGTGAGTGCGATGGTGGTCTTATAGCGCTCCTTTCGGGCACTATCCATGAACATCTTAGATAAAGCCTCCATGGTCTTCTTGGGTTTTGAATCCAAGTATTTCGCTTGAAGCGAGTCACCCATAGATGCAAGCATAAGACCGTGAACCTGGTTCTTTTGGTCTTCCCACTTGGCCTTAGCCTCTTTCTCTTCATCGGTTAATCTCTCATTCCACTTTGGGATTGGACCTTCCAAATTGTGAGACAGTTTCTCAAACTTTAACACGATGTTGAGTTTGAGTTACCAACTAATGAAGTTTGAGCCATCATTTGCGAAAGGGTGTTTTTCTATCATGGATCGTACGATAGGTTGGATGTTCGACATTTTTCTACAAAATAAATCATACAGGTTTTAATGCCAATTTTATGTTTTAATACACATGCATACATATATCGAATATAAATGTAAATGTTGCAAATAAAAATTTTGCCCATAAATGCAACAATCCAAGATCCCATCAATTGTAATATAGACTAGCTAAGGGCTATCAAATACATTACAATATCAAGGTAAGAAAACATTTTCTAATCACAACCTTTTTGAATTTTAGCAACATTAGCATCTTCAAACTCTTGTGACTCTTGTCGTTTTAATTATGAGGGAATACGACCTATCCTCGTAAGAAAAACTTTTTCCCAAAACCGAGCGAGGGCTCCAGGTAATGTTAAGAAAACTTATTTTCATTTGATACGAGATACGTTTGTCCATTGTATTCACAACTAAACATATTTGGGGTTCACTAGGGTGAAACGCACCTCATATATTTAATCGTGGCACAACAATAGACAACCATTATATCTCCCACTATTTCCAAAGATGGAGGGAGCTATCTCCCGCTAAGGGCGAGCAGAGTATCCCTCGATCAATGGCTGCTAGTGGGTGAAATAAGAAGGAAATTTATTCTTAATTTTTGTTGGACAATTTAACAAGTGATTTAGAATTTTAGGTTATCATGCATATTATTAATCATACACATCCGAACATTCAACACATTCATCACATGCATAGCAAGATAAAAAACAGAAATTAAACATTCACATAATCCACATCGTGTGAGTTTATATGTTCCCTTCGATCCTCGATCCTCGATCCCTGATCTTCGATCCTCGATCGATGCGCTACAGCGGCGACTTCCTCTTGCACCGAAGATGTAGATTTTACAGAAAATAAACATGCTCCTCACATTCGATAAAAAACCGACTAGTGCAAGTCCTATGTAAAAACCTCTTATATGCAAATGCAACTATCTAAAAGACGGAAAGAGAGAGAATTTTGGCTTTTACATACATAAGCCCATGTCTAATAATGATTACATACATTCATAATTGCTGATTTGGAACATATAAACCCACAATTCCTGCAAAGACAACTCGAGCATCCATGCACGCAATATTGCTATAAACTATGCAATCTAGTTTATCAATCATCTAGAATCTCAAACAATTCTTTGAAAAACATTTTGAAATCCATTAAAAACGTTTTTCATCCATCCATAGTTCAAAAATAATTTTGAACCGCAGTCCATCCAATTTCCTAAAAGGAAAGACGAACCGTAGTTTTTCGGTTTTGTTGATTCTCTTACAAAATAATCGTTTATACTTAAAACGAAATTATTGCAAGTTAGACTTATGTCTAAATCATAATTCTAATAATTACATGGCATGTTTTAAACTACTTAAAACATTCAAAACGAATTATTACAAAGAATTATTTCAACAAAACATTTAAGGACCGAAAAACCGGTAAAACGAATTGTTTAAATCCTAAATGGTAAACTAAATTTGTTTACAGCCTTAAATCATAAGAAAATTGAACCCTAAGCTCTGATACCACTGTAGGATTTCATGTTTAATTATGCATGTATATTTTTCGAATTTTTATGCATAATAAGGATCAATTACAATTTTCTATGATTTATTTCATGCATGCATCGGTTTGTTTTAATAACTAGTTTCAAAACTCATTAAAACAAACATGGGCTCCGAAATTCATACCTAGAAGTTCTCTAAAACTTCTTGATGATCCGGAGATGCTGAAGAAGACGATCGTCGCTTCCCGTTGCGCCGGATGCCTCCGAGTGTTCACTGAAACCCTAAACAAGGTTGGAGAGAAAGGAGCTAGTCAATCAATCTCCAAACAAGCTTAGAATTTAGCTACAAACCCCTTCCTTAATCTCTGAGATTTCTCCTTCCAAAGACTTAGAAAACTAAGAGAATTTTCGTGGATTTTTGTGGTGAATTAGGAGAGAAAATATTTAGCAAACTTCTGACATAATTAAGGAGAATAATGACCTATTTATAGGCTCCAATCTTACTCTCAATCATGGCTATTCCTAAGCCACGAATTCTTGACATTTTCTCCCACAAACTAATTCCATAATGCATTATATGCACCCACAAAACGTTTGACCAAGTTTGGAGCTAATCCAACCATTGATCAAATTAATCTCTTAATTATCAAAGGCAGAAAATCGATCGGGACTCGGTCTACCGAGACATACTCGGTTAACCGAATATGTCACGTTCGGATTTCCGTGCACTTGACGGATGACCGATTCTTAAGGAGAAAAATTCTTCTTTAACCGTTCGGACGAATTCGCGTCTTTGAACGAGTATCATTCGGTTAACCGAAAATATCGGAACTGGACATTGTTCGGTCGACCGTTTCTGGTTCGGTATACCGACCCAGAGTTCCAGGCACTTTGGTCAAGTTCGGTCAATCAACTTGACCATCCGTTCCACGTTCGGTTGACCGATCTACAGATCCTTCGGTCGACCGAACCTTAACGGATTACCGAACTTCTACCCGATTTTGCCTTTTCAAATTTTGGATTTATTTCCAACAAAATTTGAACTTTAGGGGTTTCAGCAAATTCACAACTTATGCAATATATTAGCCTATGCAATAATAAATTATTGCACCCCATAATATATGCATCTCATATGAATTTATCATGATTCTAATTATGTTATATATAACATAATTGATTTTACTTGTTCACCGCATGTGTCATATTTTCTATAAGAAACCCGACACATCATATGAATCAAAATCAAGTTTCTTGTTTCCCGGTTTTTGCGGTGTGACCTATGAGAGGATTTAGACTAAGTTGGCAGTGATATTAAGAGCTTAATATCACTAGCTATAAGCGGTATCTAGCTACACATTATAGCTCCCAATTAGTTAGATGTGTTAATTATACTCGAACCAAAACCCAATCCATTTAGTGATGGAGTGCACCACTTGTGTCCGTCCCTTGCCTCATGATATTAAGAATACACACAAAGTAGTATTGTGTCATCTTTGTATTAGTATTCATTTCTTGATCTCTTTAAGCTAGTTATAAATATGTGACTTAACTCAAATCACATTGTGCACATTATAACTTTGCTTTATCAAGGGGCCAACTAATATCATTACTCAATTAAGAGGGCAATGATAGTCTTTTGACTAACTATCATCTCCAACAAAAGTTGTACTTAACCAACCAATGCCTTTACACTACACTTATTGATAGCTCAAAACACTAATCTAATTAAGCATTCCTTAAGTGATTGGATATAAGTCTCATATCAAAGGACCGAAGACACAGTAAAATATTAGTGACACAGAAACACATTTCTATAATATTTTACTTATTAGGTCTATTCAGTATACAAAAGTAATATTTTCCTCTTTTGCGTACCCGTGTCGTCACTCACTTGTAGAGCTACAATGATCTGTGACCAACACGACAATCTTAACTCGGTATTTAATGTCTCATGTTAATTACCATGATTGCGAATATCTTTTTGTTTTATGTAAACCAATATCTTTTAGAGCTCTATGGTTAAGGACCAAGAGCCTCTTCCTTAACACTTCTAAAAGACGAATAACATAAACAAGGAACAAAATGATTTCTCATTCAATTCATAATAATTGGCATTTAAAAGTAAAACTTTTAGAACACATTCCCTTCAGTTGTAGGCGAACTTGATCAGTGGTAAGTGAACATCCCAATGTCCTGCCCAATCAGGAGTACATGCTCTCAACATATCCTCTAAGGTATGAATAGTCTACTCTAACTGTCCATCTGTTTGGGGATTTGCAACAAACATTCTCCTTTTCTTTCTTCTTTCTACTCACATTCATTCTTCTTCTTTCTCTCTTTTTCACTCATGCTACAAATGGAGAACTCTTGTGCTTATATAGGCACCTACAATGACTCTTCAACTTAGCCTAAAACATAAACATAACATAGACTACATAAAGATGATCATTCAAGATCATTACAACCTCTACTTAAATTGCACTATAAAATAAGGACGAAAATCATAGAGAAATGGAGAGACTCTTTGTCTCTTACTTTCCATCAACCTTTCACCTTCCAACTTGTTGAGTCATCAATACTTAGATGACTCACCCTACATAGATGATGTGGCTAGTGACTAGGATGCCACCTAGGATTAAGTTCAATTCTCAATACTATCGTCGCCAATTCGAAATCATGTGTGGGGTAGTTCTTCTCATGTGGCTTCAGCTGTTTAGAAGAATATGCCACCACTTTTCCATGTGACACTATAGATCTCGAATCCACCGCTGCCACTTGGAAGCGTTAGAATCGGTGCTGTCATAAAGTGTCTCTTCTGTTCTTGGAAGTTGTCCTCGCATTTCTGGGACCATACAAATTTAACACATTTTTATGTCAGTGCCGTCAGGGGCGCAACAATCCCGGAAAATCCTGGATAAATCGCCGATAATAGCTTACAAGTCCTATGAAACTCCTGATCTCGGTCACACTAGTCGGGGTCTTCCATTGTGTCACTGCCTCAACTTTGCTGGATCCACCGAGATTCCATCCTCAGACACAATGTGTCCAAGAAAAGCCACCTGCTCTAGACAAAATTCACACTTCGAAAACTTAGCATACAACTTATAATCTCTCAAGACTCCAAGTACTATCCTTAGATGTTCCTTATGTTGCTCTCTATCTAACGAGTAGACTAAAATATCATCCACAAAGGCGATAAAAAAATGATTGAGGTACGACTTGAATGTTCAGTGCATCAAATCCATGAATGCTGCAGGTGCATTCGTCAATCCAAATGGCATCACTAAAAACTCATATTGTCCGAAAAACTGTCTTATGAACATCCTCTTCCTTGATCCTTAGCTGATGATAACCCAAACACAAATAATTCTTCGAAAACAACTTTGCTGATTGCAGTTGATCAAAGAGATCCTCGATTCTGGGTAAAGGATACTGATTCTTAACAGTAACATTATTCAACATCTTGTAGTCAATGCACATCCGCAAGGACCCATCCTTCTTCTTAACAAATAATACTGGGGCACCCGGAGGAAATACATTGGGTCTAATAAATCCAGAGTCCAACAATTCTGTAATTGTTTCTTCAACTCAATCAACTCCGCAGGTGCCATTCGATATGGGGCCTTCGATTGTGGAGTTGTACCAGCCACCAAGTCTATACCAAACTCTATCTCTCTATGTGGCGGTAATCCAATCATAGCCTCGGGGAACACCTCAGGGAACTCCTGTACTAGCTCAATATCCTCTAATCTCCTTGTCTCGAAGTCTGAAACTACCAGAGTGGCTATTGTTGGCTTTTTGGCCTTAATCTATGTTTTGATGATTTAATCAACCTAATCTTAATTGTAATCAATGTAGAGTAGCACACACTATGCATAACATATATATTGTATTGTGCTAACCTCTACAGGTGATCAAGACTCAAGAAAGAGGGAAATGAAGTCAAGACATGTAGTCAAAGCTCATTTGAAGACATGTATTTTATATTTCTTTTGAGTCTTAGAAACTATGTGTACTTGAGCATACTTGAGCTAAAATTAACTTAAACACACTAGGTTCCTTATAGAAGTCACACACAAAATTTCACAATAGTTAGACTTCAATAGATTACCCAAACATAGACCGGAAAACACTAAACCTCAACCAGAATTGTCTGCCCAAATTCGGTCCACCGACCCAAGCATTTCGGTCGACCGAATGATCAATTATCCTATAGTGTTTTAAACAGCCGACTGGTCGACCGTTCAGACCTTTTCGGTCGATCGTCTACACGTGTCTTTTGATTGTTAGACTTGTCGTATTATACCAACGGTCGTATTCTCATTATTCATCCAAACCCCAAAAATACAAGTGCCTATCGGTCGACCCCACGGTCGACAGAACCTAATTCTCTTGACAAACCCCAAGTTCCTGGAAGTTTTCGGTCAACAGTGGACCTTGTTTCGGTCGACCGAATATGAACGTTTTTGTCAACCCCATAGAGCTTGGAAGTTTGCGGTCGACAAAACCAATCTCGGTGTATGACCGTTGACTTAAGTGAACTTTAGTTATAGCCTTATCCGTTCGACTGTTCCCTTATCGGTCGACCGTCCTGTGTTCAAAACTACCTACCAGTCGACCGTTAGACCCGATTCGGTCGACCGAACTTGTTCTGAAATGTGTGCTACAGGTTTGTGTTTTGTGTTTCTTACACAAACAACTTCTAATTTGATCCCAACAGCTACAACCTCTTAGAAGCTTATAAATAGAGGTTCCCCAACCTTGTTTAGACAACTCTCCCACACATATTTGTCTCCTACAGTAGAGAGATTAATCCAAACACTCCACGCCTCAATTTCCACACTTTAGATCAATTCATATTTTTCTCAAGTGTGCTTAAGTTTAGAGAGTGATTGTCCCACTTAAGTTTGTTGTTGTCAAAGTCTAGTAAAGGTTTCGGTGAAAGCCCGAAGCGTCCCTCTCGGATTGTGACAAGAGGAGCCAAGCTCGGCGAGGGTTGTTCGCAAGCTTGAAGATTGTAAAGGCGTTCTCTCCCGGTCCGGAATGGGGAGTGGATAATGAAGTCGTGAGTGGAGCTCGGTGATTTGATCGGATCTTGCAAGAGAGGACTAGGACCCGGGTGGGGTGTCGAACCTCTATAAAAATCCCCCGTCTCCTTTGTGGTTTGCATAATTCTTCCTTTACTTGCTTGCTTGTTTTAATTTCTGCTGCACATCTTTGTTTGAGAAAGTAGAGTTTAATTACAATTAAAAGTGTTTAGAATTAGGGTCATACACGATCCCACAACTATGAATACACAACAACCCTTGTCCAACAACTTCTGTGACCTTACTGCCGAAATAATAATCTGACTTCCTCTATTATTTACTCCCTTGATCAACACATCTGGCTGACCCTATCTTGGGATTAGAATCTTCTTTTCACGGCAAAGTACTCGAACATCATGTTGTGACAGCCAATCCTTGCCTAGTTTGACATCAAAGTCCTTCATCGGTAACAAGACCAAATCTGTCGGAAAATCTTGGTCTCCCAAAACCACAGTAATTTTGGGGAGGAAACTCCCCACAATACCTACCTCTCCCATGGGCGTACTAACTTCCAAACTATAATGTCCCTGAAACACAGTGGAAATTAAAAGAAATGAAACACAAAGATTCAACTCAAACATCTGAGGACGATACTCATATAACGTAACAAAGGTGCACCATTATACAGGAGTTTGTCAATAGTATGATTACATTCAAAATGACAAGATAGACTATACACATGTAATCATAACAACCTCAAAAATAAGACAGGAGGATCCGGTAATGGTGTGCTCGTCCTCAATCCCCACCCTCTCACTGCCGCTCTAGGCCTGAAAAACAACATGGAACTATGCCTGAGTTTCTATAAGGAAATTTCGTATACCAAGTCCACCTATTTGCATAATATATATTTATACATGAAACCTATCATACTATTACACATGGTATTTTGTACAGTAACATAGAACTTTAGTAAACATGATAAAAAGAACAAGTGCATCATTAATAACATCGGGCCCTAAATGGTCTCCCATCACATCCACTTAGCCGGAAATATCATCGGCAACATACTTCAACCGGAATACATCACCGGCCACATACACTTGCCTCTTGAGGTTGGTCTACTCACATAAGAGTACATATAAAAGTATACACAAACAAACATAACATCCACCAGATAAAAGTCCGGTGGTCAACTCCACCGCTGTAAAGGCTAGGAAGTCTTCATGCCCCATAGAGTGAATACCAACATTAATTAAAGTATATGAAATACTGATATGAACCATATTTTACCAACATGACTAATGAAATTGAGTATCACTTAAACTGGTTGCACAACATCATAATGTCGTTGAACAAAAGCATAACAACGGTCGAACAAAACCATATAATCGGTCGACCGAAACTACATAAACTGTCGAACAAAATGATATAACTGGTCGATTGAAACTACATAAATGGTGGAATAAAACGATATAACTGGTCGACCAAAACTACATAAACGGTCGAACAAAATGATATAACTGGTCGACCATATAGAGGTTTAAAAATATTATAATATTTATTTCAACGGTCGAACGGCAATTGGGTCCCATTCGACTGAAAACTACCAGGGGCAACCTAGAAGTTTCTAATCACCAATCGCTCGAACTTACTATTAATCAGTCGAACATTCATTAAGTTATTTAAGTTACCGGTCGAACCATTTACATAATCGGTCGACCATTTAGGTTGCCCATGTTCTGTCCAAGCCTGTCCGGAAAGGAACGGTCGAACCAACTACTAGGGCAGTTGATTGTTTAGTGATATAGGCCCCTACTGACTTATTTTACATTCAAACGATGGAACGGCAAAAAGGTCCCGTTCGACCAAAAACTAGCAGTATTCTTCTTCCCACAAATTAGGTTTAACCGTTCAATCGCCAAAGGCATCATTCGACCGGTAGGGGAAGAACATCTATCTTTTACACTATAGTCGGTCGACCGAAGACCATTCCGGTTGACCGTTCCACCATGAAACTCTTACTGTACTTTTCACCGACGAGGTTGCAGGCCTTCGACGATCCATCCAAACCTTCACACACCTAGTGTGAGTTACTAAATCGAACTTGACATACCTTATTGCCTTAGTCGGAGTTCGAGTCGTTGGTAGCAGTCTTCTACTTCACCTCCTCCTCCTCTCCTCTTAACACCTTGGGTGATCACCTTGCACGTTTCCTTACTAAACTCCGGTCACAATCTCCTGAACACGTCTTTCACGTTTGTTACACTAACTTAACCACTCAAAGGGGGTTGCGAGGGGGAAAGATGGGTTGAGAGGGTGAATGAGGTGAATCGCCGATCAAAGGCATATAAGGTTAACTTTCATACCCCCACCTCCCAAGTGACAAACCGCCACATGACACCTCAACCTCACCGTCACATCAACGTTTCCTGCATCTCCAATCCAACGATAAATATAGTGAATTCACTTAACCACACTATTAATCTAATTAATCATCCAGTAAGTTTAGTTTATCATAAGTAGAGTTTAAGATTCTAACAGTATAGTAGGGCATGTTTCTCGATATCCTAACCATATACTCTTATATGTGTCATTAATGGTTAACACTCACTACTACAGAAAAGGGAATATACGTCGGATGTACGGGGGTATATACGTCGGATACATGCACTCCCAGATCCGACGTCTGTGTACATTGTCTATACATTGACGTCGGTCGTGCTTTAGCCGGCCTCTATTCGTAAAGAATAGACGTCGGCTGTATGTATCAGCCGGCGTCTATACTTAAAGAATAGACGTTGGCCTTTCTATAGGAGTGACGTCTATTCTTTAGGTATAGACGTCGGTGAACTAACAGACGACGTCTATTCCTAAAGAATAGACGTCCGATGATACATAAAGCAGACGTTTATTCCTTTCTTCAGAGGAATACACGTCGGCTAATACAAACAGCTGACGTCTATTCCTAAACCTGGACCCAAAAAAATAAATAGCATCCTGCAAACTTGTATTTAGTCATCGTATTCGTGTACATACAACCTGCACCAAATTCGTTCACAAATGCTCACACTTTCATCCACATGTACATATAAGCACAAACACACAAGCATACATGCACAAACAGAAACATACAACCATACATGCACAAACACAAACATACAAGCATACACAATCATTCAACACACTTGCAATTAATTCATACATAAACAATTGTCATTCATTCTAAAATTGAGGCGATTATATCAAGGCATAAATTGTAGGTTTGTAATACAAGTGAACTTGTTAACTAAATTACAAAAAAATGCTAGTGACAGGAGAACCTCTTAGTTCATCAACATGTTTCTGATAAAATAGCGAGCCCATCGGTCGCGAGTTTCATCGAGCTCATGTTGCGAGAAGGGATCACTACTTTTTTGGAAGACCTATCAAAAAAATACAAGTAAAAATTTTAATAACTAAATATTGAAACTACAACTATACAAGTGAATAACGATCTACATTACCTCGGATAGCCATACATCTTGAGTTGCCAATTTGAGGCTTTCCTCCATGTATCTCATCACGTAGTAACCAGATTCCGTATTTCCAACATGCTTCCAGTACTACAAACGTAGAAATTTGCTAAATATATGTTCCTAACCTAATTAACAAAAATGGGAGAAAACGTACTCTCATTCCATGCCATGTTATTCCTGTTTTGTGGTTGTTCTCCTGCCACCTAAAGCTATGTAAACATTAATTGCCCTGAGTAGCAGAAGTTAAACCTTCATTCAATAATACTAATAAAAATCCACGAATTACGAATACGATAACTAAAACGAACTTACAAATTTAGAAGTTTCTTTATTGAGTCCCTTGGTTTATTTAACCCCAACGGATCAAACCAATATGCCGAATTAGTCGTGGGACATACAATGACAAGCATCCAATGAGCCATGTTATATATATAATTAGAAGCTTATTAGAAAATAAAATTCCACTTTGAATTACAAAGTTTACCTCTCATAATAAGGGAGCAGATAATATTCTTTGTCTTCTTCTTTCAAAAGAGTCCCGTATATATATGTAGATGGACTGATAAATCCAAATATTTGATCGTTGGGAAAGACTGACCTTCTGGCGTCATAAAGATGTCTACAAGTATAAAAATTGTACTTTATTACAATTTCGATAAAATTATTCAATAAATTTCATTGTATACCAAAGAAATACTTACTTGACTTACACGTCGATAATCATGATACACAATGAATCCATCGCCAAGAACTGCATGATATCCTCTTTGGTGACGTAGAAAGCCGGATGCAACCCTTTATCCCCCTCCTCCAACTCCCAACTACTTAAGGATTGTGCTTCCCTACCTAACATACATTGATACAACATTTTGCACCTACTTGGAAGCGAATTAATGTTGATCAGAGATTGGTTGTTTAAATTTGATGTTTAAAGTCTTTCAAAATGAAACTATACCTCATGTTTGTCGTTTAGCTCTACTAAATAACTAGGCCACCTAACGAACCCACCGATAGTATCACCGAGAGTAACAATCTCTTCTTCCGGAAATGGCACAAAAGCACCAGCATCTAAACAACTCTCAATTGCAACCTTCACTTCTCCCTCTCCCACCTCTGTGAATTGGTGTCTGGAGATGTTATAAACTTTCCTGTGTCCCACCAATCTTCGATCAGGGTCTTCGACAAATAAAGCACATCTAGATCCATCGGCGAACTTTCCAAACGAGGGACCACCGATGAGGGCCAATTCTCGAGAATGAGACACGAAATCATATTGTCGATCGGGGTGGAACACTGGCTGCACCGGAGGAGTAGTCTCCGGGGAAGAACCGGTCCTACGATGGGTAAGAGAAGTAGGCAAATCACGATCCAATCTCTCGAAAACAAGTTGCAACGTATTCTTCAAATCTGTGATCTCTTGCTAGCATTTCGTATGACCAGTTAACGAGGTAGACCGTTGAGTCTTTCCATAATATTGTCGCAATCCAACTCTATTCCCTACCCCCCCCCCCCCCCCCTCACACGATTGGGGTGTTCGTCGTTTCCCAAGGCCCGCGTAGAATATCATTCCAACCATTGGAAGCAAATTCTCCTTGAGATTCTCTCAACTTCAGAGTCCTAAGTTTAAAAAAATATTTACCAACAATTGAAAAATATAAAATTAATGAATCTGAATTAATAACTTATATAAGTGATGCAACTTACTATCTTCGAGCCGATCGCTTGCGACTCGTCTGTGACGTACAGCCCTCTGGAGTTTACTCTCGCTCTCTTCCAAGCATCACAACGAGCTACGAGAGAAGGAGGAGATAGGTTACTTGCTTGCTCCTCACTCATACCGTAGTCAATTGCCTTTTATTTCTTCAGAGCAATTTTTTCAGCCATCATTTGTGCTTCTAATTTTAGGTACCCCGCTGGACAAATACGATGTGTATACTTGTTAGAAGATCTAATCTTTTGGTTTGTGGCTCGGATGGCCTAAAACCAAGTTTATTAGATTGTCACTTAAAACAAAAACTAAATAAGTTTATATTCGAAATTAAACTTAGTTACCTCAAATTCCGGGCTATCTCTGGATTTTCTGAATTGCTCCCATTGATTCAGAGTGATAAAGTTATAAACATCTAATGGATTTCTATCCTGGTAGTCTCCGAATATGTACTTGTTTGTTAAATTTGTTTTGAAATCCCTCCAACGAACTGACATGTATGTCATCCACTTTTTCTTCAACTTTTCAGAGGATTGGAACTCAAAAGATTCCTTCAACACGTTAACTTTATATATATCAAAAGTTCTACAAAAACTATAGAAATCTATAATGGAATCATTACCTGCACGTTATCCCATATTGTGTCCTTCAACTTCTCATCTACATCGGCCCAACTCGAAAAACAAATGTCAACTTTGGCCCTCGCTAAGATACCCAGATAAATTTTCCAATTATCAGACAACATGGCTATCTGCTCAAGACGGTCATCAAACAGGATTGGAACTCTACCGTCTCTATTTCTTCTCCCCACGAATTCTTTCATGAGACAAGGACCTCGTGAGCTATATGTCTTCGAGCCTTCAGACGCCGAGGGAGTGGGTTTCTTTTTCGGAGCCATGATACTATAAAAGATAAACTCAAGGCATTAAAAAATAAAAGGTCAAGACATTAAATGGCTGTTACAATGTGTTACAACAGAAAATTTGCACATTTACTGTGTTTTTTTCCTTAATGGATTTTCAATCCATATACCTTCACTGTGGTCATCTCTAAACATACAAGTCTCAACATTTATTTTTTCGTCTACTGAGTTCAACTCAGGTGCTTGCTTAGAGAAAGGTGGCGTCTCTTCATACTCGATCAGATTATCGTCTAATACAATTTTTTCTTCCCTTCCAGAATTACTTCCCATTTCTTATCACATGGATCAGCCACATAAAAGACTTATTTCACTTGGGAAGCAAGAATAAAAGGTTCTCCGTTATACTCTTTTTTTGAAAAATCAATTGAAGTGAACCCATAGTCATCCACTCGAACTCCACTTTTCTTATCAGCCCACTTGCATCTAAATACAGGTACTTTGAATTTAACAAAGTCTAGCTCCCATATGTCTTCCATTACACCGTAATAGGACATGTCAGCGTATACAAGATTCTTGTCTTTAGAACTAGACACATGCAAAGACTCTGCTATTAAGGTGACGCCACTGTTCTGAACAACACTTTTTGCATCTTCACAGACTGTGTAGAAAGAATATCCATTGATATCATAACCACTGTAACTTATAACAACAGAATGCGGATCGTAGGCCAACCATTGTATTATCTCAGAAACATCACGCTTGTAAGCCAGATTTTTGAGCCAAGAGATGAATTTTTTATTGTGACTATTAATTACTTGTTGATCACTCCACAAAGGATTTATTTCCTTTAGAAACTTCATGTGTTCATTTAGGTAAGGATTTCTTCGCAAATTGGACAAGCTTTATGACCTTTGGCTGAATATCCAGACAGATTACCACAAGGTGGAAAGTCATTAATCGTGCAAAATATCATTGCCCGCATTACGAACGACTCCTGACAATAACAATTAAAAATTGACTCTCTGTCATCCCACAATATCATTAGGTCATCAATTAAAGGTCTTAAATACACATCGATGTCGTTTCCAGGTTGTTTCGGACCAGAAATAATTAAGGACAACATAATATATTTGCGTTTCATGCATAATCACGGGGGAGATTGTAAATTACAAGCAGAACATACCAAGAACTGTGAATGCTACTCAAACTACCGAAAGGATTCATTCCATCAGTACAGAGTCCAAGTCGTACATTCCTGGATTCTTCCCCAAACACTGGATTTTTCCACTGTGGTGAATTTGCAGGGTGACGTAGCAACTGATCATTTGGTTTCTCACGATCAACATGCCATGTCATGTTCTTGGAATCCTCCTTACCCGCAAACAAACGTTTAAGCCTTGGTATTATCGGAAGATACCACAAAATCTTAGCAGGAGGTCCATGATTTTTATCTCATCAACCTCTTCATTGTGGTTCAGTCCACTACGTTTCATTTTGTATCGTGAAACATTACACCTGGGACAAGAATGTAAGTTTTCAAACTCACCCCTATACAATATACAATCGTTCGGCCATGCATATATCTTCCTATATTCCATTCCCATAGGACACAACACTTTCTTAGCATCATAAGTTATATCTGGTAACTCATTATCATCTGGAAGCATCTCTTTCAATAACTTCAACATTGATGTGAAACTGACATCAGACCAACCATTTCTTGCTTTTAAATTGTACAACTTCAACATCGCTGACAATCTAGTAAATTTTGTACAACTCTTATACAACGGATTCTCATTGTCACTCAACAAACTACCAAGTAAATCTGGGTCGACGAAAACTTTTCAGCCATATCCTGAACCATTTCCTCTAAGTGATCTTCCACACTAACATTGTCTCAATCATTCTTGGAATGATTAAATGATTCATTTTTGCCGTGCCATATCCACCGTTTGTAATTTGGGTCGAAACCTTTCTCAAACAAATGATCTTTTATTTTCCGATAAGTCAACACTGACATATTATGACACTTATTCCACGAACAATACGTCATGTCACTGTCTTTCATTTTTTGAAATATTTTTGGCAACCTCTAAGAATATATTCACTCCGTTTTCATACTCATCACTCAATCTGTTTGAAACAATCCACTCTCGGTCCATTTCAATCTAGACATTAACAAAAATGATAGTTATTATTGGAGGAAATAAATAAAATTTCAATTTAAAAGAATGAGTTCGTAAATGAGAAGATTCGGAGCATTAAGATGAGAAAAGTCCTTAATCTAGCGTGGGAATAAGGAAGGTTAGAAACCTAACTAAGCAATCAATGTCAAAACAAGCCTAAAGTCCACTATAGGTCCTTAGTAATAGACGACGCCTAACTTCTATTGAGAATTGAACTTAATCCTATGTGGCGACTTAATCCTATGTGGCGTCCTAGTCACCCGCCACATCATCAGTGCTTGATGACACATCAAGGAGGAGATGAGTCAACACATGAGAAGACAAAAGGTTGAGGGAGTGGAAGAGACAAGAGTCTTTTCATTTTTTGAGTAATTTTCGTCCTAATTATTTATGCAATTTAAGTAGAGGGTGTAATGATCTTCAATGATCATGTTTATGTAGTCTTTATGTTTGGAAGTTGTAGGGTCATGTAAGTGCCTATATAAAGCACTAGAATTCACCATTTGTAAAACAACAACAACATATATCAAGCATTAGAAGTTGAGCCACGAAATTGTGTGAGAAAAGAGTGAGTATGTGAGTAGAAAAAAGAAGAAGAGTGTGCATTGCAAAATCGTTTTTTTGCTTTGTGAGTGTCAAGGAGAGAGTCACCTTCTTTCCTTCGTGCCCCCCAGTAGAATAGATCAAGAATGGATCTAGTGGTGTCAAAAGAAGGCAAAAGGAATGGTGATCAGGGCGGTCTAAGGCAGCGCACGAGGTGCACCTTTTAGACCGCCAATCGGCGGTTGGGGACCGCCAATCAGCGGTCCCTGTAGCCCAGGAGACGGGTAATCTCCTGTGGTGGGTTGATTAGTAGCTCCCCGTCCTCCTCCCATCCTCCAACAACTTCGAGGTCCCACCGAGGACCACTAGTCTGTAGGAAATCAAGAACCCGGAGGTCCCTAATATCTCAGGGAGATTAAATGGGCAATGACGTTCAGGACGAAACGGTCTTAAACATCGAGGACCACTAATCTGTAGGAAATCAAGAACCCGGAGGTTCCTAAAATCTCAAGGAGACTATATGGGCAACGACATTCAGGCCATAACGGTCTTAAACGGTTCCTCTCCTTAATGCGTCCGAAAATCCTAGGAGCCAACGTCTAATTGATTCTATTAAGGCTCTTTTATTAAGTGATTTTTAGTTCAAGGAAAGGGTGATGAAATCCCCCACCTCATCTCCTATAGGTGACTGCCCTCTATGTTTTTTTCATACCTTAATCTAACAAACAACACACCAAACAAACACTCACCTCACTCTTGTTCCAATGCAAGTCTTATTAACTAATGCTTGCTTTCTAATGAATGATAAGTGAAAGATATTACGTACCTTACGCCAGCAATCTACGACAGAAATCGTAAATAAATAATAAATATGATGAATGCAAATACTATATGATGAATGAGTTAGCAATATTGTCTAATCTTTTGCTTTAGGTTATTAAAGGTCAAGTTGATTAATGGGGGCAATGAGTTAACTAAACAAAATAAATTGTTTTAAGCATAAATAAACATAAATAAATAAAGTTTTAACTAAGCTAAACATTAATAAACATAAATAAATGTATGAACTCACTAAACTAATTAAACATAGAAAATTTACATGATCTAAGTTATATTCCTTTTAAATTGTTTTACATGATCTAATGTTGAGGAAGTCCAGTGCATACGAAGGGTTGGTTTGACCTAGGCCATAGTAGTACAATCCCAATGCCAAAGTTTGCTTGTTGTGGATTACAAAAAAGTTCAAACCATTAACTTAAAGCTAAATATTTATTCAAGAGTCAAAATGAATTTAATGGGAATATTAAAGCCCAAGCGCAAAAGAAAGAACGGTATTTATTGGATATTAAGTGTGATTAAAGATTCAGTTGAGAACCAAGAACAAACTAAATAGCTGCAAGAACAGTATTTATTAGATATTAAGGTTCAACTCGCCAAGAAGAATAGATTTGAAGCTGAAGTAGGCCATTTATGTGACCAAATCAACCTTTTCTAGAACAAAAAAACCATTTTAAATAAGAATTTATAGAGAGTAATTTTTGAAGAAAAATGTAATAAGTAATAACACACCGGACCAGCTGACCTGGGATATTTTATATTTTACTTGTCATTATCCAAAAGAAAAAGCAGATTGACATGAGAACAAAACTCTACAAACATAAAACGTTAACACATGCTTGAGTACTGCTTCAACATCAAACAAAAGACAACTAACAAAGTTGACGTTAGCATCCATCAGACCACCACATCCAAAGCACTGCTGGCAAAAATCCAAAAATATCATGTTTGAAACAGACCCCACATTTCGGTTGCAACAAAAAACCAAAAACATGATAAAATATGTAATTCATACTTTAAACCCTTAAAAAACTATATAGTAGATCCACAAAATCGAAAGTATTTGTTCCACTTCCGTATAGGGCTACTAACACAATGATAAATTGCTGACCTTGAACAAATGACTATGAAATCATCTAATGAATTTGATTCATACAATCATACTTAATGAAAAACATAAACTGTACGAGTGTCCTAAGTGTACGAGGCAGAAGCTAGTAGCGAAGTTTGGTTTTAAAGGTAATCCCTAAAAAGAAAGGGAGTTAATTTGTAGGATAAGTGATGATAAAGGGCAATCTTAAAAGCTAAAGAAAAGGCAATTTGTAGGATAGAAGATAAGGCAAATCTCTAAAATGAAAGCAAAGGTAATTCGTTGCAAAATTACCCAAGACAAGCATTAATCGAAATCCACGTCATTTGCTTCCATCCAATCTTCCTCCACAAATCCCTGCCACAAAAGAAACTCAACATATCATCAAAAAAACAAAAGCAAAAATCATGGAGGGACAAAACAAACAGTTCCATACGTCTAAGAACTCCAACCTTTCAAAGTAGAAAGCAAAGGGTGCAACAAAGAAGGCTCCAATGATAGAACGATAAGAAACAAGAGCATAGACAAACATGCCACGGCTAATGACGATCTTGGAAAGGACCATCATGCCAGTGGTAGACCTGGACAAGGCGTTAGAACCCAAAACTAAGTTAATGAACTAAGCATGAATTAAGGAATTAAATCAAGATTAAGGTTTGCTAATGATGTTTGGAGACTTAGGTGGAAGGTGATGTGGTTGGATGAGAAGAAAAGAAGGAAATTCTTCCTTGCCTTCTATACGTGGGAGGGTGAGAAGGTTGGGGGGAGGCAAATTTCCATGTGAGGTGGGTTGGTACTATAAAGCGAGAGGTGGTGGTCAAGAGAAATGTTTTGTTGGAGTTTTGTTTGCTAAGTAAAGAATCAAGAGAGTGAGATCGGAGAGAAGCTTGAACTAAGTTTTTGAAGAAGAAGTTGTTGTCAATCAGAAGAAGAAGAAGAAGAGGAAAGGAGGAGACTCAAAAGAAGAAAGATCGAGCTCCGGCAAGTTGAAGTTCACCGGAATTGTGAAGTTTTGAATTGGTGATCTCCGTTGACGTTTGGAGTGTCGTTAACCGTGAGAAAGGTATGCCAAGTTCAATTAAAAACTCACACAAGGTGTGTGAGGGTCATATGTGTCGACGGGGATAGCAGATCTCACCAGAGACGAAGTGCAGCAAGAATTATGCACTGTAAACGTTCGACCGACGTTAGGTCTGGTCGACCGGTTGTAGTGTAAATATGATGTTTTAACCAGCACCGGTCAAACGATGCCTTGTGGTGGTTGACCAGTTATGCTTGATTTTATGGGAAGAAGACAACTCTATTTTAGGATTAGTCTAACGAGACCCATAGTTGTTCGGCCAATTGGATCAAAAATAAGTCGGTCAGAGCTTAGACCATCCAAACGGTCGACCACTCCATGATTTTGTTCGACTGGTGACTTAAGAAAACTTAAATGTTATTCGATCAATTCATATTTTGGTCGACCGGTAATGACTTAGAGAAAACGTAGGAATTGCCTGTTATATTTCGGTCGACCAGGTCCTCGTTGCCATTTGACCGATTAGATGATTTATTTAGTAATATTGTGGCGTAGAATTTCCAAACGGTCGACCGTCCAGAGACTTTTGTTCGACCGTTCATGTTTGTATAGTTTGACCGATTATTGTACTTTGAACCAAATAACAATATTAACAACCAACCGGTCGACTGTCTTTTTCGGTTGACCGTTGGAGCACTGAATTTTATTATATGCTTATGAACATGTTGTTGTGCACATTTATTTTAGGGTTTATGTTTCCATGATATGACATGTGCATTGAGACCTAGGTAGTAAACCTGTGGGACCATATTTCCCTTTGCATGATCTATATGACGTGGCTCTTCAGAGCAATATGACCGTAGCCTGTGTGGCGATGGATATGACTATAGCCGTGTGGCAACAGAGATGACCTTAGCCTGTGTAGCGATGGATATGACCTTAGCCTGTGTGGCGACGGATATGACCTTACGATGTTGTTCCGGCAGATGTGCTTGACCGATGTTGTTCCGGCGAGTATGATCGTCCAGCTATGACACGGCTAGCGAGTATGACCGACCAGAGTGATGTCTCTGGCGGATAGTGGCATTACGACCACAGGATCAGATCTAATTTATGAATCGGATGTGCGTGCTACCTTCACCGAACCTATATGACTAGTATAGCTGTGAGTTGGGGTGTGTCACGTACTCTCCGTATGACCGCATGTGTCTGCGGCGGGTATCTACGGATGTCCAAAATTAGACTTATGAATATATGAACCATGTGTGGGGAAAATGACTAATATGACCGTATATGATGCCATGACACTAATATGACCGTATATGATGCCATGACACTAGTATGATAGGCAATGTTTTGAGTATTGCATGTGCATATAGGTGGACTTGGTATACTGGCACTACTACAGAAAAGGAAATATACGTCAGATGTACGAGGGTATATACGTCAGATATCAGCATTCCCAGATCCGACGTCTATGTGTACGTCGTCTATACATAGACGTCGGACGTGCTAAATCCGACGTCTATACTTAAAGAATAGACATCGGCTGTATGTAGAAGCCAACGTCTATACTTAGCGAATAGATGTCGGTCCTTATATAGGACCGACATCTATTCTTTAGGTATAGACGTTCGGTGAAATAACAGACGACGTCTATTCTTTAGGAATAGACGTCGTCGGCTACATACAGCCGACGTCTATACTTTTCTGCTGAGGAATAGATGTCGGCTAATACAAACATCTGACGTCTATTCTTAAACCTGGACAAAAAAAAAGCATCCTACACACTTATATTTAGTCATCGTATTTGTAATTCGTGTACATACAACCAGCACCAAATTCATTCACAACTACTTACACACTTTCATCCACATGTGCATACAAGCACAAACACAAACACAAACACAAACATACAAGCACAAACACAAACACAATACAAACACAAACATACAAGCATACATGAACAAACGCAAACACAAACATACAAGCATACACAATCATTCAACACACTTGGAATTAATTCATACATAAACAATTGGCATTCATTCTAAAATTGAGGCGATTATATTAAGGCATAAATTATATGTTTGTAATACAAGTGAACTTGTTAACTAAATTACAAAAAATGCTAGTGACAGGAGAACCTCTTAGTTCGTCAACATGTTTCTGATAAAATAGCGAGCCCATCGGTCTCGAGTTTCATCGAGCTCCTGTTGCGAGAAAGGATCACTACTTTTTTGGAAGACCTATCAAAATACAAGTAAAAATATTAATAACTAAATATTGAAACTACAACTATACAAGTGAATAACGACCTATATTACTTCGGATAGGCATACGTCTTGAGTTGTCAATTCGAGGATTTCCTCCATGTATCTTTTCACGTAGTAACCACATTCCGTGTTTCCAACATGCTTCCGGTACTACAAACATAGAAATTTGCTAAATATGTGTTCCTAACTTAATTAACAAAAATGGGAGAGAACGTACTCTTATTCCATGCCATGTTATTCCTGCTTTTGTGGTTGTTATTCCTGCTTTTGTGGTTGTTCTCCTGCCACCTAAAGCTCTGTAAACCTCGATTGCCCTGAGTAGCACAAGTTAAACCTTCATTCAATAATACTAATAAAAATCCACGAATTACAAATATGATAACTAAAACGAACTTACAAATTTAGAAGTATCTTTATTGAGTCCCTTGGTTTATTCGACCCCAACGGATCAAACCAATATGCCGAATTAGTCGTGGGACATACAACGACAAGCATCCAATGAGCCCTGTTATATATAATTAGAATCTTATTAGAAAATAAAATTCCACTTTGTATTACAAAGTTTACCTCTCATGGTAATGAAGCAGATAATATCTTTTGTCTTCTTCTTTCATGAGAGTCTCAAGCTGACCCAATTTATCGTCATTCCCGTATATAGAGTATAACTAGGTAACAATTGTTGCATTAAAGTTTGACAATCTTGAGACTTCATCCCCACAAGTTTCAAATCCTTCATAACAACAAGACTACTGATATTTGAAGAATAACCTTGTGGAACCCTTACATTGTGCAAACACTGACAGAGAATTCTTCTCCTTTCTATATAATGTATAACTAGCTGGAGGTAAGCAATTCCGGTCTCCTTTCTTCTCTGGTGCCAACATTGCTTGTATACCAAGATCAAGTCTTGCATTATATCCATCATTGGTTTTACCAGGTATGATCAACAGAGTGCCAACAAGACTATCACAAACGTCATTCTCAACGTGCATCACATCAATACAATGCCTAACTTCTAAAGTTTTCCAGTAAGGGAGATCAAAAAATATAGATCTTTTTCCCAACTACTTTTGTCGTTTTCTCGTTTGTACGGTTTTCCAAATTACACGTTCGTACACCTTTTCGACACTGATTTCAACTGGCAAATTCTGAAACTCCTGTTTTCCATTAAATGTCTTCTTAAACCTACGATAAGGGTGGGAGTTCGGTAAAAATCTCCGATGACCAAGATAAATTGTCTTAGAACCATTAACTAGGTTCAAAGAGCATGTATTTTCTTCACAAATTGGACAAACTTTATGACCTTTGACTGAATATCCAGACAGATTACCATAAGTCCTAAAGTCATTAATCGTGCAAATGACTCAAAGGAGAGGAGATGAAGTCCTTAATCTAGCTTGGGAATAAAGAAGGTTAGAATCCTAACTAAGCAATCAAGGCAAAAACAAGCCTAAAGTCCACTATAGGTCCTTAGTAATAGACGACGCCTAATGATTGACATCATTTCATGCTTATATTTGTATCTTATATCCATTATCTTACACCTAAGCAATGCTACGTGACGAGTTTTATGTTTAGTTTTTAGGAATAAAGAGGTTTGAAGAGAAGAGCCATGAAAGGACCCAAAAGCAGGAAAAAAGACTTAATTGTGAAACCTGGGGACTAAGATGCAAGGGAGAAGGACATGATCGTAAGACCGAAGGACCTAAGAGCAAAACAGGAAATTCAACACCATCATGGGGAGTATTTTGGCAATTCGATTGGGGTCGGAGATCCAACAAACCAAGTAGATGCATCCAAGACCAAGAAATACTTCAAGCAAAGCCCAACACAAAAAGCAGACGGATCTGGGCCTTATAGACCACCAATTGGCAGTCTGGATCATCCCAGATCCGCTAAGATTTCGACTGGACTTGTATTAATGTTTGTTTAGGCTATTTTTGGTATTGGTTTAGTCCCACATCGGGGGATTGTCCCGGATTAGCTTTTTCCATGCCTATAAATAGAAATCTTCACCTTCCATTGTAATCACCCATTGCTTGGTAGCATTCTCTCTACTAAGGAGTGAGCCTTGAAGCAAAAACTCAAGGTGGAGAAGAATGCTACCTTCAATGTGAGTCATTGTTAATAAAATAATTGTTCTAGTTTCTTTTAATCTTGTCTTTTAATTTGTGCATGCTTGTTTAGTCTTTCCTTTCCTTTTAAGTTTATTTAGTATTTCTTGCTTGCTTAGTGTAGTTTCATTTCAGTATTATGCTTCATTTTGTTAATATAGTTAGTGTAATGAGTAGTGAGTAGTTCCATCCCCACTTGGGGGGTGGAGAAATATGTGATATGATCATGTAGTGTATTAAGTGTGTGTTATC
This sequence comes from Triglochin maritima, assembly GCA_963682175.1. Classification (NCBI taxonomy): domain Eukaryota; kingdom Viridiplantae; phylum Streptophyta; class Magnoliopsida; order Alismatales; family Juncaginaceae; genus Triglochin; species Triglochin maritima. The sequence goes on from OY821775.1 coordinate 17,015,221, forward strand.
TTAATCCCTTGAGCTTTATATGATTTCCATAACCATCTAATGGGTTTTCTTTCTTATATTTGATATGCTAATACTCTTGAATGAAGCTTAGCTTATGCTTTGATTAGTGGACCTATTTTATGGGGAATGATAAGGTTAGGATATGGATGGAATTAATATTGGAAACACAATTTGTAGGGTATGTACTCTTGTTGCCTTTACCTTAGTTAATGTCTTGTATGTTTTAATGATATTGGGTTATACTAATTCATGTGGAGGCATAGTAGTGTGTAGTCTTTATACATGAGTCCATTTAGCTTCATTCCAATTATTGTCTTGTATGTTTTAATGATGTAGTCTTATCTTAATTCATGTGGAGGCAAAGTTGGATGTAGTTTTATGATTTCATACACTACATGTTGTGAGGAGCTTAATTGAAAACACACACACACACACATCTTTATATTCACATTATTTCTCTACCCCTTATGGGGTTTAGTTTTTATTGCTTATCTTTCATTTCCTTTTGCATTCTAGTGTAGTTTAGTGTAACCAACCTTTCTCTCCTTTCTTTCCCACTCACCTTCGCACAAACCAGAAGTCGACACACCTCCCTGTGGATCGACCCATATTTGTCACCGCTTCAACGCGGCCGTGCACTTGCGGTTAATATAAAACGAACAATCACCTAACTTCGAGGTCCCACCGAGGACCACTAGTCTGTAGGAAATCAAGAACCCGGAGGTCCCTAATATCTCGGGGAGACTAGATGGGCAACGACGCTCAGGCCGAAACGGTCTTAAACATCGAGGACCACTAATTTGTAGGAAATCAAGAACCCAGAGGTTCCTAAAATCTCAGGGAGACTAGATGGGCAACGACGTTCAGGCCATAACGGTCTTAAACGGTTTCCTCTCCTTAATGCGTCCGGAAATCCTAGGGGCCAACGTCTTATTGATTTTATTAAGGCTATTTTATTAAGTGGTTTTGGGCCAAGGAAAGGGTGATGAAATCCCCCACCTCATCTCCTATAGGTGACTGCCCCCTAAGTGTTTTTCATACCTTAATCTAACAAACAACACACCAAATAAACACCCACCTCACTCTTGTTCCAATGCAAGTCCTACGAACTAATGAGTGTTTTCTAATGAATGATGAGTGAAAGAGATTACGTACCTTACGCCAGCAATCTACGATAGAAATTGTAAATAAATAATAAATACAATGAATGCAAATCATATATGATGAATGACTTAGCAATATTGTCTAATCTTTTGCTTTATGTTATTAAAGATCAATTGCTTAATGTGGGCAATGAGTTAACTAAACAAAATAAATTGTTTTAAGCATAAATAAACATAAATAAATAATGTTTTAACTAAGCTAAACATTAATAAACATAAATAAATATATGAACTCACTAAACTAATTAAACAGAAGTTTTTACATGATCTAAGTTATAGTCCTTTTAATATAAAATTTAAGTTATTATTTTAAAATATCATGTTATTAATAACAATTGAGATTATGTTTTGGAAATTTTGGCAGAAATTTGCTATGTAAAAGTCTTCAAATCCTTGAATTAACAAGAAAATTTTATAACAATACACGATATAAACTTGATCTCAATTCCACCCTATTCATCACAAACACACTACATCCAAGCCCCTCAAACTTCAACACAAACATGTTTACATTTAGTTATATGTTTACATTTTTCCACATAACAAAATTGGCTTCTTGATTAAAGAATAAATAGCTAAAGGCTGGTCTTTAATACATGTCATCTGTGGACTTAGTTATCTCATGAGCAAGCTACCAACAAACTCCATTAACAACGATTATTGACAAATACATAACTAAGTGGACACAAACGTACAATTTATTATTTATATATTTATATTTCTTACAAACATATTACAATAAATCAGTTTTCAACAGAATGGAAAAATTACTAACAACAACTCAAACTACGAGACAAAATGAGTGGAATCACGAACCAGCAAACGCGCGTCCTCCCTCAAATCTACCAAATATAGATAGATCTAAACGACACTTGACTGGTAGTTGAATAATCAGACAACACATAAACCACATACAACAACAACAACAAACCATTCATTTAATCACAAACTAAATGGTTTTCAACCAACAAAAGACCACAAAAAATCATAAATAACCAACACCAAATCCGACATGCCAAAAAAAAAATTCACACGATTAAATAGATAATGAACTCTTACAAAGTTAAAGCTAATATTTGATTGTTTTCTGTCTTTATTCCAAATGATATTCCCAAATCAGAGATGAGAAAAAACTTGGGAGAACACACAACACGTCCATTTTGCCAAAACCCACTTCTAATCCACATCAATCCACAATTCCGAACTAAAAATCCAGAAGAACACAAACACAATCAATTCCAAGCACCTAAATCCACAAATATCATCAACATGCGAATTTTCTGAAAAACCATCAAATCGAATCCGACAAGCGCGAGTCACTCGAACAGGAAAAGATACCTCTTTGATGACGGCGATGAGGATGGCAGTGACCTTGTTGTTGACGACGACGTTCTCGGTCGTCCGCTTGTCCAACCCTATTCAAAATACGAACAAAAATCAAAATTTAGGATCCGAACAAGAGGACAAGTTTAGCAAGAAAGAAAAGAATCATTACTCCACCAAAAATCCGAAACTAAACCAACCAAAACTAAACAAAACTCTTTCGGTGGTTAGGGATGTGGAGGAAGACGGAGGAGAGGGCCGGAGAATGGGGGGAGAGGTTGAGACACCGCGGTGTTGCCGGAGAATGCTGCTGATCGGTCGGAGATCGGTCGCGGAAGAGGGTTCGGTTGTGGAATGGCTAGGGTTTGGTTAGGTTTTTTGTTTGGAATGAATGACAGAAAACGCAATTGTTCGATTTCTTTAAGACCTATAGACGTCAGATGTTATATACAGACGACGTTTATACCCCGATGTCTATATGCTGGGGGTATAGACGTCGGTCGTCTATAACATCTGACGTCTATAGGTCGACGTCTATAGAGTATAGACGTCGGATGCACTGGGTATTCCAACACCCGACGTCTATAGGTCGACGTCTATAGGGTATAGACGTCGGATTCAATGGGTATTCCAACAGCCGACGTCTATCGGTCGACGTCTATAGGGTATAGACGTCAGATACAATGGGTATTCCAACAGCCAACGTCTATAGTATCCCATATACATCGACCGTGGTAACACCCGACGCTATGCTTTCGCCCAACTAGACGTCGGCTGTTATAACAACCGACGTCTATTGGGCGACGAGTAAAGACTATTTTGCACTAGTGTGGGTTTCCTAATGGAGACTCATGCATTGTTTTTTATATTTTTCAGGGGCTGAGTAGGTGGTGACTGGTGACGAGTACACTTAGGAGTCGGATCCTCTAGTTGATTTTGAGGTGGATAAGACTACTTGTATTTATGACTGTTGTATTTTGATGTAGTCATACTAGGAGTTGAAGAGGCGACTGATGACTCCTCCGATGTTGACTCTTCCAAGTGGTAGAAGACGATATGAGGTATACAATGATGCTTCGGGTATTGGTTTGGGTTGTGTAATCATGCAACATGGGAATATTGTAGCCTATTCTTCGAGACAGTTGAAGCCACACAAGAAGAACAACCCTACTCATGATTTGGAGTTGGCAGTATTAGTTCACATGCTGAAGACTTGGAGATACTACTTGTATGGAGAACAGTTTAAGGTCTTCACAAATCACCAAAGTCTGAAGTATTTGTTCTCATCGAAGGAGTTGAACATGAGGCAACAAAGATGGCTTGAGTTTGTGAAGGACTACGACTTCAGCATTTCATATCACCCGAGGAAAGCGAACTCAGTAGAGGATGCACTTAGTAGAAGGGTATAAGTTTCTGTGGCTAGTCTATGTGTCCAGGAGTGGAGGATAGTTGAAACTTTAGTAGAATGGAAATCGTTCACTGATAGACTGGAAGGAGCTGTGAAAGCAGGACTGAGGGTACAACCTCAGATGGTCTCGAGAGTTGTGCGGCCTCAATGTACAGAATGAGTTAGCCAGTTAGCTGCAGTTAGCTGCAAAGGTTGGATCTGATTTCAGTATTGGAGTAGATGGAGGTTTAAGATTCAGAGACCGTATCTAGGTGCCAAAAGGGGAATACTTGAGGGACTATATTATGGAAGAGGCACACAGAGCTTGATACTCCATTAACCCAGGAAGTACAAAGATGTACAAGGATCTGCAGTGGAATTTCTGGTGGAAGTGGATGAAGCGCGACGTTGCAGAGTTCGTGACAAGGTTCTTGGTCTGTAAAGAGGTAAAGATTGAGCATCAGAGACCAACATGACCAATGTAGGAGATAGACCTTCCAGAGTGGAAGTGGGAGCATGTGATGATGAATTTCGTCACTGGTTTGCCAAAGTTGGGGAAGTTTCACGATGCAATTTGAGTCATTTTCGATCGACTGACCAAGTCGACACATTTCTTGGCGATCAGGACTACAATGCCTTTGGAGAGTTTGGCCAGGCTATACATTGAGGAGATTGTTAGATTGCACGAATTATTTGTGAGTATCATCTCTGATTGAGACCCCAGGTTCACTTCCATATTTCAGGGGAGCTTTTAAAATGCTTTAGGAAGGCGACTGAATTTCAGCACAATGTTTCATCCCCAGACACACGGGTAGTCTGAGTGGGATCCAGACATTAGATCATATGTTGAGAGCATACACGCTAGATTGGGCAGGTCACTGGGATGATCATCTACCATTGTTTGAGTTCTCCTACGACAACAGTTACCACACCATTATTGGAATGTCACCATATGAAGCGTTGTATGGAAGGCCATGTAGATCACCCATTTGTTGCAGTGATGTGGGAAAGAGGCAGTTAGTTGGGCCTGAGATTGTTCAGATGTATGCAGAGAAAGTCGATGTGATCAAGAAGAGACTTGCGACAACTCAAAGCAAACAGAAGATTACGTAGATACACGTAGACGGGAGTTGAGTTTTGAAGTTGGCGACCACGTGTTTTTGAAGATCTCTCCGTCTCGAGGTCTGAGAAGATTTAGGAATAAGGGAAAGTTGAGTCCAAGGTATGTAGGACTTTTGAGATCTTGAACCACTTAGGGGAGGTTGCCTACCGAATTGCGTTACCACCACAGTTTTTGGATCTTTACAACGTCTTCCACGTATCAATGCTGAGGAAGTATGCAAATCTTGCTCATGTCATCGAGATAGAAGTTCCAGAGGTCCAGCATGATTTGTCGCTCAAGGAGACGCATGTAGAGATTGTGGATCGAATGAAGCATTAGCTTAGGAGAAGGATCATTCCTATGGTGAAGGTGTGGTGGCAACATCACACTGTTTGTGAGGCCACCTGGGAGATAGGGGACGATGTCCGGAAGAAGTATCCTGACCTTTTCGGTGAGTGCTTGCTTTAAATTTTGCAGACGAAATTTCTTTAAGGACGATGGATTGTTAGAACCCAAAACTAAGTTAATGAACTAAGCATGAATTAAGGAATTAAATCAAGATTAAGGTTGGCTGATGATGTTTGGTGACTTAGGTAGAAGGTGATGTGGTTGGATGAGAAGAAAAGAAGAAGGAAATTCTTCCTTACCTTCTACACGTGGGAGGGTGAGAAGGTGGAAGGAGGCAAATTTCCTTTGCCTTCTTCACATTTGAGGTGGGTCGAGGTACTATAAAAGGAGAGGTGGTGGTGAAGAGAAATGTTTTGTTGGAGTTTTGTTTGCTGAGTAAAGAATCAAGAGAGTGAGATCGAAGAGAAGCTCGAACTATGTTTTTGAAGAAGAAATTGTTGTCAATCAGAAGAAGAAGAAGAATAAGAAGAAGAAGATGAAAGGAGGAGACTCGAAAGAAGAAAGATCGAGCTCCGGCAAGTTGAAGTTTGCCGGAATTGTGAAGTTTTGCATTGGTAATCTCCGCTGACATTTGGAGCTCCGTCAACCATGAGAAAGGTATGCCAATTTCAATTAGAAACTCACACAAGGTGTGTGAGGGTCGTAGATGTCAATGGGGATCGGAGATCTCATCGGAGACGAAGTGCAGCAAGAATTCTGCACTGTAAACGGTCGATCGACGTTAGGTTTGGTCGACCGGTTGTAATGTAAATCTGATTTTTAACCCACACCGATCAAACATAGGAATGGTTATGCTTAGGAGGAGATAACTTTGTTTTAACTCGCCTTGTGGCGGTCGACTAGTTATGCTTGATTTTACGGGAAGAAGACAACTCTGTTTAGGATCGGTCGAACGAGACCCTTAGTTGTTCGACCGATTGGATCAAAAATAAGTCAGTCAGAGCTTCAACCATCCAAACGGTCGACCAATCCATTATTTTGTTCGACTAATGACTTAAGAAAACTTAAATGTGGTTCGATGAATTCATATTTTGGTCGACCGGTGATGATTTAGAGAAAACGTAGGAATTGCATGTTATATTTCGGTCGATCGGGTCCTCTTTGCCGTTCGACCGATTAGATGATTTATTTAGTAATATTGTGGCATGGACTTTCCAAACGGTTGACCATCAAGAGACTTTTGTTTGACCGTTTCATGTTTGTATAGTTTGACCGATTGTTGTACTTCAAACCAAATAATGATATTAACGACCAACTGATCGACCGTATGATCTTTTTCGGTCGACCGTTGGAGCACTGGATTTTGTCATATGCTTATGAAGGTGTTGTCGCGTAGATTTATTTTACGGCGTATGTTTCAATGATATGACATGTGCATTGAGACCTATGTAGTAGACTTGTGGGACCATATTTTCCTTTCCATAATCTATATGTGGCTCTTCGGGGAAATATGACCGTAGCCTGTGTGGCGAAGGATATGACTGTAGTCGTGTGGCAACAGAGATGACCTTAGCCTGTGTGGAGACGGATATGACCTTAGCTTGTGTGGCTACGGATATGACCGACCGATGGTTTTCCGGCAGATGTGCTCGACCGATGTTGTTCCGGCGAGTATGATCGTCAAGCTATGACACGGCTAGCGAGTATGACCGACCAGAGTGACGGTTGTGGCGGATAGTGGCATTACGACCGCAGGATCATATCTGATTGATGACTCGGATGTGTGTGCGACCTTTACCGAACCCATATGACTGATATAGATGTGAGTGGGGGTGTGTCACGTACTCTCCGTATGACCGCATGTGTCTACGGCGGGTATCTACGGATGTCCAAAATTAGACTTATGACTATATTAACCCCGTGTGGGGAAAATGACCAATATGACCTTATGTGATGCCATGATACAGGTATGATACGCAATGTTTTGAGTATTGCATGTGCATATAGGTGGACTTGGTATATTTGGTTTCCTTATGGAGACTCTTGCATTGTTTTTTTATATTTTTCAGGGGCTGAGTAGGGTGGTGATTGGGGACGAGTACACTTAGGAGTCGGGTCCTCTAGTTGATTTTGAGGTGGATATGTCTACTTGTATTTATGACTGTTGTATTTTGATGTAGTCATACTTTTGACAACTCTTGTATATGATGCACCTTTTGGGATGTACATATTTGAGTAGTGTGTCATCGTGTTGTGGTTATCTATGACTTTGATAATCGTTTAAAAGTTTAAAATTTTTAGATGTTTTGGGAATGTTACACAAGGACCATGCACACTCCCACCCACCCACGTCTCCACACGCCTCCCATGAGGTGCCAATGTGGTTTGTTTGATGATACTAATGGTGAGGGATTATCGAGTATTTGAAGGATTAATTGAATAGTGGGGATGGAGAGGGGGATTCTTACTATATATTTATATCATGCATAAGACATGTGGAGTGAAGAACGGACTTTGGGGTGGGGAATTTGTTTGGTTGGGTGTCTCTCACTTGTGTCTATTGCTGCTCACGCATGCACTTGTGGTAGAGTGGGGGTCAATATATAGAAATAGAAGGCAGTGGGTAGAATTGGATTTGGAAAGGGAGATAGGTTTTACGTTTTCCTATGACAATGAGTGGGTGTTTTTCAAAACAATATTAAAAATATCACCGTTCTTTCAAAACAATATTAAAAATATATATAAAATAAAAGAAATTTTAAAAAAATAAAGGAAGACAAATAAGTATATTTACTTCTGAAATCCCAAAAAATTATTTTATTGATTAAACCAGTAATAAAAGATCCATGTAGATTCTCCACGTGCTTGCCCATCCATTTTTTTTGGAAAGCTGGTATAAACTTCATGAAACGATAAATATTTGACTAGGATTCCACGGTCAAATCAAATACGTTCATACAACTCATACTACAAGTTTTTTATCCACTGAAAATGTAGTGGTGATTACGAACTAGAAATGTAAAGTAATGACCCTTCCCTATTACAACCCACGTGTTTGACATTTAACCATGGTCGCGAGAGGAAGGTAGCTAAGAGCGGATTAGAGAATAGTTAACGGCAACAAAAATCGGGCATATGTTGTTGGGCGCCCGACCACGTCTGAAGATTCTGCGCCACGTCCCCCAACTTGAGTGTCGGATCGTGCGGTGGGCGACACGATCCTGCTCTCGGGCGGGATGTTTGGGTGCGTTGGGTGTGGTGTCCCTCCCCCCTATTCATTGAATTTCTTATTTCTCAAAAATCTTTAAAAAAATCATTTTAAATTCGTTTTAAATTATTTTATCATATTTGTTTTTTTCTGAAAATATGTTTTTTATTTGTTTTGATATTGTAGAATTTTTTGTGAATTTTTATTTTATTTTACCCATGATTGTTCTCCAAATGACGTGGAGGGGAGAGGTGTTTGGGGTGTTTCTCGGCGTGATTAGGGGAATTTTTGGTTGAATTGGCTGAGCTTATGTGACAGAGAGAGAAGTTGATGTGGCAGAGAGAGAAAGTAGGGTGCCCGAGGGTAGCCCAGGCACTGCTATTTATGCTCTCAGGCCACCCTCAATTTTTCTAAGGCATTCTTCCATCTCCAGTTCGTTCTTGTGTGCTAGTCTTTCCCTCTCACCCTCATTGTCTTCCATATGAACCTCTCATGAGTTAGCCTCATTTCTTTCCTAGACAGGAGTTTGTCATTGGGGTGAATTGAAGCTCGAGAAGTTGTTGGCGAAGATAGGTAGGCAGGAGGGTGGAGCTGTATCGATGTAGTGCCCGATAAAAAGACCTTGAACATCAAGAGTTCATCTCTCATGTTAAAGAACATACCTTAATCAGCTCAAGATCTCATCATCGCCTCCTTCCTTCCTTGAAGATCCCGTCTCGTAAATCTCGGATATAATCAAGCCCAAATTATGGAAACACTTAAACGACCGCAAATTAAAACGGTCAAATACTGTAATATATAAAGTAAACTTGTAGCCCTAAATAATATATACAAAAAATTACTTTTCACTGTTCTTCTTCTTTCTGTCTCAAATATAATATGGTATCAGAGCACTGATCCAAAAGCCTAAGACTCCCCGGAGTTCATCACTGGCCTTGCCTCATAAGGGGGTTGAAGGTCATGAAATCTCCATCGAAACCTAGAAACATACGAGCTTTCACCTCTAGATGGGGTTGAAGGCACTCAAAACCAACATCCAGACCAAAAAAACACCAACAAAACCATGTGTGAGCCAGAACTGATTGCCCCACGACTCGTCTCCCAGCCCCTTAATGGACAAAATTATCAGTCATGGGCAAGGGCGGTCACAGGGGCCTCTCACAAACCAAGCGGAGAAGGGACAAAAACAAAGCAAGAAGAGTGGCAGGCAATGGACCATCTCATCATGTCTTGGGTTATGAGCTCAATGCAACACAAGATCGGATCCATCTTTCTATACAAAAACTCGACAAAGGAGCTATGGGACATATTTAAATCCCAAAAATTTGCTCACATCTTTAAACTAAAATAAAATATTTCGTAGAACAAACAGAGCAACTAAACCATCACAAAATTTCTTGGGACGCTACAATGCGGATGGGACGAACTGGCTATCAATGAGCTTGCATGCACTGACACGAAGATCAAACTCGCACGAATGGAGCAAAACCACATCTATCAGTTCCTAATCGGGCTCGACAACAGCTATGAAGCCATCCGAAGCCAATTCCTCATGACACCCGAACTCCCCAATCTGGCATCCATCATCTCAATGGTTCAACGAAAGGAGACCCGTCGAGCCACTGCTCAGACACCGACTGCCGATCACACATCAGAGTGTCAGGCACTTCTAGCTGGCAAACCACAAAACCACATAAACAAAGGCAAATATGGAAACAAACCAAACGAAACATGGGACAACTGCAAGAAGTTGGGGCACAACAGGAACACATGCTGGTTCCTTCATCCGCACCTCCGACCAACAAGGGAATGAGGGGATGATCATCGGAACGGAGGTGGAAATGGGAGGAACAACAGTGGATTTGGGGGAAACCCTAGCTTCGGTGGAGAAAGATCGAAATGGGGTGATGTCGAGTCAGCTTCAGATCCTCGTAGCTTTATAGCAACCGAGATGGAGACTCCAAATCTGAGCAACATGCATCTGACTTCATCCAACCAGACTCTGTTCAATCTGACTCCAATCCGACCCGCAACAAATCCAGCCCACAACAACCAAAACTGAGCCCAGTTGGAAAACCTGCTTTCCCACCTAAATGGGTATTTGCAGAACACCTCTCAGAGTACAGGTAATTATGCAGGTATGGAAAATTTGTTGGATAATTATACTGCTAATGTTTCTATTAATAAATCTTGTGATACTAGTTGGGTAATTGACTAAGGTGCTATGGATCAAATGACTAGAAATCCCTTGTTATTAAATAATATTAAACATAGTTTGAACTTACTAAATAAGTTTGTAACTGTAGCCAATAATAATGAAGTTAAAATAAAAGGCATAAGAGAAACAAAATTGTAAAATAATTTAACAAAAAATGTGTTGTATGTGCCATATTTTGCTTCTAATCTTCTTTCCGTTGCTAAAATTACAAAAAAAATTGAATTGCAATGTTATATTCACACCAACTGATGTGGTGTTTTAGGATCGAAGCATAGGGATGATGATTGATAGAGGAGTTCCAACCAATGGACTCTACATGTTAGATACTCAAAATAAGGCTTTGCACACTACTAATAATAATAATCATGAACTTTGGCACAAGAGAATGGGACACCCGTCTCATCACATATTGAAAACTTTGTTTCCCTTTATTACTTCACAATATTCGTGTGATACTTTTCATTTTTTAAACAAACTAGACTTATGCTTTATGTATCTACAAATAAAGCTAGTTATCCTCTCGAATTGATTCATTATGATATTTGGGGACCTGCCCCGGTCAACTCTTATAATGGTTTTAAATACATTTTTTCATTTATTGATGATTTTTCTCGAACTACTTGGCTTTATCTTCTCCAAAGCAAATCTGATGTTTTTATAATATTTTGTGAATTTGTGACTTGTCGAAAACATGTATGATTTCAAAATTAAAACTCTCAGAACAAGCAATGGTGCTAAATACACTAGCCACAACTTTCAATTTTTTTGAAAAGCAACGGGAACCTTTCATCAAATCACGTGTATTAATACCCCCAAACAAAACGAGGTCTCTGAACGAAAAAACTGTCACCTTTTGAATGTTACCCAATCACTCTTTCTACAAAGCAATGTCCCAAAACGTTTTTGGTCAGATGCAGTTTTAACCGCTACTTATTTAATAAATCGCCTTCCAAGCCCTACCCTTCTAAATAAGCAGCTGTTGGAAATTTTATTTGGTGGGAAACTAACCTTGGATCACCTTAAGATATTTGGATGTGTATATTTTGTTCACAAGAGAAGAACGGATAAACTCGACAGCAACCCCGTGAAATGTATTTTTCTTGGTTATTCTTTTAGAAAAAAAGGTACATATGTTATGACCCTGGAAATTGTAATTGTATATTTTGAGAGATGTATATTTTAGTTAGAGAGAGTTCTTCTTTAGTCATAGTGAACTTGAAGACACACTATCAACGATCCCCTTCAAACTTCAACTCCTGAACTCCCAGAAAGTCGTGCAATAAACCCTACTCCTCCTGAGGAAGAAGGAGAAGAAGGCGAAGGAGGGATAGAAGAAGATCCACCAAACAACCAAGAAACCATCCAAAGGAGAAGATCCACTCATCTCAGCCGTCCTCCTACTAGGTTAAATGATTTCATTACCTCACACGTAACTTACCCTATTGAGGACTACTTGTCCTACGAACAAGTAAAACCAATTCACAAAGCCTTCATAACCAATCTAAGCATAAAATCAAGAACCCAACACTTATCAGGAAGCTATTGCTTATCCTAAATGGTGCAAAGTCATGGAGGAAGAAATCAAAGCTCTAGAATCTAATAACACTTGGACCTTTGTTCCAGTACAAAATGGAATCAAACTTGTTGGGTGTAAAAAGGTTTACAAAATTAAATATAACAACAACGGGACAATAGAATGATTTACAGCCAGACTTGTAGCTAAATGTTACACTCAAACTTATGGCCTAGACTATCTAGAAACGTTTGGTCCTGTTGCAAAAATGAACACTATTAGTGTTCTTCTTTCCATGCAATTAACAAAAATTGGAACCTCTATCAAATGGATGTTAGAAACACTTTTCTTCAAGGAAATCTTGAAGAAGAAGTTTATATGACTCCTCCGCTAGGGTACATCTCCACCACAAACAAGGTATGCAAACTCAACAAATCAATCTACAGATCAAAACAATAACCTCACGCATTGTATGCTAAACTTAGTCACATTCTACTTCTCTATGGTTTTACAAAATCTTCCGCTGACGCATCCATGTTCAGTAAACATCATCATCACATAACCATCATCGTTCTAGTCTATGTAGATTATATTATAATTACTGATAATAATGATCATGAAATAAACCAAGTCAAGCACTATTTAAAATCGAGCACTCCTTTGTTTGGTTAATGCAAATTTTCTCTCTCTCATTTACCTCTCCATTAATCCATCTGAAAATCACGTTGTTAATCAAGCTCTCTAGAGATTAAATTCTTTTCGCATTAAAGTGGTTATTACCTAGGTTCTAACCTTGAATTAAAGATTGATTGTCTAGCTCCGATCTCTCAAATCTTGTTTAGAGTTTGGTGAACACTTGGAGGTGAATCGTCAGACGATTCAAAGTGCAACGTGACTCCGGATCTTCGAAAAAGTTTTATAGCACCTTTTGGGTATGATTCTATTCTATATATTTTAATATCTATGTGTAATACATTGTATTAAAATGATATATGTTATAATGTGCACAAAAATCATTGAAATTATGAAATCGATCCTACATGCATGTATAACTTTTAAAAAAATATACAAGCATAGGACACGAAATCCAACACTCCCCAACCACCACCGCCACAACATACCCGACCAACCCCACTACCTGCACCACCACGAACACCCCGTACAAGATGGTGTAGCAATACCTCCACGGATCAACGTAGGTGGAGACTGCGACGACGGCGGAGAAGGAGAAGAGGAGATGAGTGTGGGTGAAGCGATTGAGGCGGTGGGGGAGGAAGAGGAGAGGGAGGAGTAGGGAGAGGGAGGCTAGGTGAGGGTCGAGGTTGGTGGTAAGGTGGTGGTTGAGGGAGGTGTGGGAGTTGTAGAGGTCGGGGAGGATGGCGTTGTGGAGTTGAGAGGGGAGAGAAGAGAATTGAGTTATGTGGCTGTCGAATTCGTCCTCATCGTCCAACCACGACATGATCTGGGTTGGCCGGGAGTGGAACGGAGGTGGGGTAGGGAGGGTTGTGGTGGGGGTCGGGAGTGGGTGAGGGGGAGGAGGAGGAGGAAGAAGAAGAGAGAGAGGCCATTGTTGGATTAGAGGTCGTTTGGGCTTCAAGCGGGTGAGTTGGGGGATGGAGTTGAAGAAGGAGACAAATTGGTGGAAGAAGGAGACGACTTAGGGGAAGGAGGATGTGGTTTATTTTTTGGTTTTTATTTTTAATATTAAGAACATTTATAATTTTATAAGGTTTAATTTGTAAAATTTCTAACGGCAATGGACGATAACAGTGACAGAGTGAGCCTGTGCATATGAGTAAAATATGTTTGACTACCAAGTGCACCTCCGACAATAATGAAATCGGGTGCATATTACAAATTATATATGACACCTACTAGGTGCACCCAAGCAAAAAAACCTTAATGTTTAAGTGCTTTCGTTTTTAGAGTTGAAACATATAATAAATTTTGGAGAGCGTGTGCAAAGGAGTACACTGGGTCGTGCAATTTGAGTAGAGTTTTTTAGTGGGCTTCTACCCGGCCCATCTAGTTGCTGGACCAAACTCGAAATGGAGAAAGGCCTTTTCTTAGTAGATTTTGCTAAATCATTCATCTTTGGATTGGTTTTTCCTAATCTCCCGTTAAGTTTTTTTCATTTCCTTTTGATTTAGCTTGCCTTCAAGGCGTGTACTTTTTCACACATAATTAGCTCGACCCAAGCTAATTCTTTTGTATTTTGATGATCAATATATGAAAGATGTGTGATTTGGTGGTTAAAAATACATAATAAAGTTGTGAAACTACGGAATGTTGTCGCCCTGAATGCAAAAAAATTATTTCAATGCACGTATCGAATGCTTAACGGAAGAGAACCACAATCTTTCACGTAAGTTTTATTTGGAATTACTTTTGTCCTTGAGATGACGCACTTTCGGAGAAGAGCTAGCATATACAATACGTGTCAATGCTTGTTTCGCATTGGGAAACTTTTGTAGTTCTCATTTTCCGTGAGACCAGATCGAGTTTGTTTTTACAATATATACATCATTTGAAAAGAGTATAACTAAAGACATGGCATTTTAATTGGTTCCAATATTGAGATATGATTGAAACTGGGAACATGATATTTCAGGTAAACAAATATACGGATGCGCTAAAGCATAATGTCTTTCATAAATCAAAACACTTAAAATTGAAGTGTTGAATATGAAATGACAACCTCATGCTACATGCATGTGATCATGGATTGCCATGGCTGTAGTTTTATTTCAACTTAGGAATCCAGAAAAAAATTAACCGCCGGTTCGAGAAATAGGCTGATGTCTATCCCATGAGAAATCAAAGAAATAATAGAAATCACACGAAAAATAACATCCCTCTTCCTCAACCTCCCAGACCTAATCGATCTGGTCATGGTAGTGTTCGTCAACCCATCATCTCTCCTCTCTCCCATACACTCTATATGGAAGTTGGCACCGCAGTCGTCGGTGCATTTGTAGATCCACCCCACGCACCTCTCTTTGCATGCTTCACAAACCACCAATTTTTCATCACTACACAGTACTGCCTTGAGAGGGTGGGCCGGGTGAGCTGGTGCTTCAGAAATGGTGCTGGGAAGGTGGGCGCAAAGCGGGTGGGTGTGGAAGTTGCAACAACCATAGAAGAGACCAAGAATTTGTTCATTGCACACATCACAAATGAGGGTCCAACCTGGCTTGGGGACAAGAAGGGTGATGGGGTGGTCGGGGTGCATGAAGAAGTTCAACTTTGGAGGTAAATGGGCGCATTGGTGGTGGAGGACAAAGTCACATTCATTGCACTGATATCGGTCACCATAACCAGGAGTGTTGCATCCATCACAATCGTATGATTTGTCGTCGTCCTGGGGAAGAAGGGGGTGTGGGTGGGAGAAATGCTTGATTGACATGGTTGTTGTTCGGAGATTTTGTAATTGAAGCAGTGATTCTTATATAGAAAACTATGGATGGCTGGGGGGTGCATCTAGAGTTTCCAAATTTAGTAGGCATAATTATTAGAAGTAAACAATTACATAAATCAAAATTTCATCTAATTGTTTAACAACAAAACTTCGGCTTGAAAAAGAAAATTAAGGCAGTTTTTGCTTGAGTGGATCTAGACTAACCAAAATTTGAAGTAATGCACGTCAGTAATTCGTATTTGTTTAGGTATACTTCTCAAAACGTGAAATTGTCTATAAGTGCATTTCAAGTTTCATGGGACATGCCGTCGAACATGTTATGACTTTTCTTCGATAGTCCTGAATACATTCATAGTTAACGATAATCATGTGTTAATAACATGAGTAATCGGTCAGTTAAAAATTAGGAAACAAGCGTAAGTGATTATTCCTAATAGGAGCTTCTCGTCAAAATATCTCACATTTTTGTGTTTATTGTCAGTAGAGAAGTCATCTTTGGGGAAGCTCTCAGTAAGAGGCTACCCAACAACATCGACTACCCATCTTTGGGGAAGCTCTTAATCTTACATCATCAAAAGAATCTCACATGAAAAAAGTCCAAGAAGGACCCAGGGATCCCAGCACACCAAGGTAATTTCACATTTTGGAAAGTGTACATTAACAAATACACACTATTCAATTACAAACGTCAAATATATCTGTTTCTCAAGTGTATTCAAACAAAAAATCCCAAAAGAATCGAGGAGTGGAGGGCAGGACCGCAGAAGTGGGCATCATTCTCATACTGAGTTTTGCATTAAAATTATAAGGAAAGAATTCGTTAGAGGAGAGAGAATCATTAGATTGATTTTGTCATGCTATCTTTAATAATTAGATTTGACTTTTGGTAATGCATGAATGATGACGTCGGCATTCTTACGTTCCTTACGCCACATTAAGTTATCATCGCGATTACGTTGCTATTATTAGGAACATACACTTTAATCTGAAGAGTCTACAATCTTAAAACGTCAAATTTCATTTCAGATGCGGAAGAAATTAAGTTAGAGTTAATCTGGTTTAAGTGTGTTGGCGGTTCTACTAAGGTTTGATGAACCATAAGTTGCATCATTTGCTATGGAGATTAGAGAAATTTTCTTCTTTCGTTTAAAGAGGCGACGTAGATTGATTTAAGGAAGAAAAAGGATGAACAATCAAGATGGGAAAAAATTTAGGCACGACAAGCTTGGTAAAAAATAGGTGAAGTATTTGTAAAACGCTCCCATACTTTTGTGTATATGATATGTAGTCATAAGATGAAGTTCATGTAATGATTAGTATGTCACCTGTCTTTATTAATTATGAATCTTAAGTTCATTAATTTACCTTAGAACATTCACTTATATCTATTTAATAATATCATGTTTTTTATGGCTCAGAATTCCCGTTACCAACATATTCAATATTATCATATTTAATAGATGTTAACTTCAAGAGAAAAATTGTAAGACTGATTGACTCTAAAATTCTAAGTAAGAATGTACACATTTTCATGTTATTTTAAGTGTATGTATTACTTCCATACAGGAAGAGTCATATCTTTGGTAGTTTGGTGTGTTTTCCTACTCCTTTTCCTATACATGCACTTCCAATTGGGGGTAAACACAACTTGTGTTTGTCCGATCTACCCTTGGAATCGGATGACTGCTCAGCTTGGTTTCCACTTTGGGGATTTCCAGTAAGGCTGCAGGTTTTAATTTGTGACTTAATTTATTTTACTCTGACTTTATTTTATTTTTTACTAATTTTGTGAAATATACTTATATTTTTAGTACGACAGAATCCTAAATTAGTATAGATCTAATAACATGTTAATCTTAAAAACAAATAGGAGTAACTCAACAGGGAGATCATTGGCTTGTGATAGTCAAGAACATGAATCCTATCAATCTCATTCCCATGTTTAGGATGCTGAGATTTAAAATGGAGTGGGTAGTTAAGTAGATCAAAATAATTGTGTTTTAATTGTAAACGAAAGTTTTAATAAAAAATATTTGTTTAGCAAAACTATGATGGTCACACACCCAGTCCCAGTGTGAGATTTTCCCTCAAATTTGTTTTGTTTGGATCGGTGTTCACCTAATGCCGTACTTAATTTATATCCAATTCCTTTCCATGTCTTTGTTTGTGTCGTTTTCATTGGTTTGAAAAATTGGCAAGTTGCGGGATGGGTTGTCAGATCGTCCTTTTAATAACAATAATAATAATAATTAATGTTTGTAATTTGTATACTATATAATGTCCATAAATTAACCTAAATGAGAATATTTAAAAAACGTGATTGAAAATTCACTAGACATTTACAAGTCATAATAATTGTTTAGGGATAAGTTAATGAATCATTTTTGTAAGTAAGTATAATTAACTATATTTATTAAAATATATATAAGTGTGTATAATATTAATAATATATATTATTATTATTTTATTTTAACAGGTTGCCGGGTTTGAGTTTTTTCTCAACCCTAACCTAACCTACTAAGGAGGCACTTTTGTGGGTTTAATTTTTAAACATGTTGAAAAATTCAGTTGATTTTGTGTGAAATAGAGTTACATGAGTTGATTTTATGTAGCAACCTAACTTGAAATTTCGTTGTGATCTAATTGATTCAATTTTCTTTAGCTTCGTAGTTATATTTGACATAATGTGCCGTCCTAGACGTTAACTCAATTCTATAAGATTAAACTCATATATGTAGCATCAAAAGGTTACAAATTTATAAATAAAGTAAATTATTTATTTTCTATAGAAAATAGAGCAAGTTAGATGATATTGTGTGGTGTTGAGATAAAATCATATTTAAATAAAATTTCATAGATAAACTACATGGTTCCATTGCAAATTAAATACCACAACCAATTCCTTCCAAGACCAGCCAACCGATAGTTGCGGTCGTGCCCCAGTTCTGTTGCGCCGGATAAAATTCCTCATCAAGATGGATTTGAGATTTCGAGGGACCAATCAATTGACAAATATCAACCATATATACTGCCCTACAAAATAATAGTGTTGGTTCTCAGCAAATTGGCATGTCAAATGAATCATACAGTTCATTATTTAGTTTCTTTGGTCCCTCAACTTAATCTTAAGCGTCTATTAAGACACAAAATGAAATAAAACTCTTCTTTTTTGAATCCTCAAATCATTCTTGACCTTTCATCAACCCACCATTTGTTGTTCACCTTCACTCTCTATAACGAATTATTTGGTTTTCTAAAATCAATCCACCAGGTACCAACCCATGATCAACCCATCGACCCCCGATTTAAAGGCTAAACCTCTTTTAAATCCACAAGTAAAATCATATATAACGTTTATTTATTTCGATTTTGTTTTTGGTGAAAAATCAAGATAATATTTTTCTTAAAGTTTTTTTAAACTGCAACTAAATTTTCTTTTGACAACTTTAACCATTTTATTTTACTTTTAAGTACGAAAATACAGCTTTTTGCTCTTCAAATCAATCCTTACCATCTTTTTTGGTCTCTTAACTTCTTGAACTCTTCTATTTTTCATTAGTTTTTAATACTTGTCTTGAGATCATTGACCAAATAATTTAGTACGTACAACCATTACCTCATTCACAAAAACCAACGTAGTCAATTACTGCAATAATTCTAATTAATTAAAACATGTTTTTTGAAATCTTTGACGTAGTATATATAGATTTTCCCACTTATTACTTATATGACGTTTTCAACGAACTAGCACATAGTTTCGTTAGCCTCTATCTAATTATTCAACATACAATCTTGTGAAGTTATTGATTACAATAGTTTAAGGGAACTACTAAACGTTGCCCCAAAACTACTTAAATCGCTCTTGAAATTACCAAATTGCCCTTAACAATATATTTAATACCCATATCGTCCCGTGTCTATAAATTAGGCCTACGGTCTTGTATATTCATAATTTATCAGTAAAAACACCACGAAAATGTCTGGCGAGGGTGATGCATCCGGTTAGGTAAGCCTGGCGCGGGGCAAATTTTGGGTCGAGCGTCTGCATTAGACGTCTCCCCCAAGGTGAGGGCGTCTGCGTAGGACGTCCTCCCCTTGGCCGAGGCATCTAACGCAGACGCCTACGCAATGGGAGAGGCGTCTTATGTAGACGTCCTCCCCTTGGGTAAGGCGTCTTTAGTAGACGCCCTTCCCTTCGGTAAGGCGTCCTACGCAGACGCCTCACCCTTGGGGAGGGCGTTTAACTCAGACGCCCCACCCATGGGGTAGGCGGCTAATCCAGACGCCTGGTAATTTTTGATTTTTTTAATTTCGATTTTATTTTTGTAGGTTCCGTTGGAAGATTTCGGTGGTGATGGAGTGGATTACAGTGAGTTATTTCAAACTACACAAATCTTTGCAACAATCGATGAAGCAAGTAAATGGGCCAAACAAGTAGCTATCGGAGCTGGGTTTTTTTTGGTCGTGTCGTCGTACAAAACAAGATCAGATAGTCGGATGGATTGTTATTTGAGATGCGATCGGCGAAATCAAATGGAGTCTCGGGATATGGATACTGCACTTCGAAGAAACACCAAAAGAAAGGGTTGCGGTTGTCGTTTCTTAATAAAAGTGGTGGAGCGACGAGATCGTGATGGATGGGTTGTGGTTTTTAATAGTGGTCACGGACATGACAACCACAGACTGGCAGTTTATCCAGAGGGTCATCGTCAAATTAGTGGTCTAAATTCTGGGGCGAAGAAGATTGTTCGTGATATGACTGAGGCGCAAGCAAAACCACGGAACATCTTGAAGGTAGTAAAAGAAAAATTCCCAGAGGACAATCCAAATCAAAGGCATATTTATAATTTCAGAGATTACATGAGGAGGACAAAATCTGAAGACCAGAATCCCGTCCAGCAGTTTCTGTTGGCTTTTTGGCCTTAATCTAGGTTTTGATGATTTAATTAACCTAATCTTAATTATGATGATGTAGAGTAGCACACATATTGCATTGCATATATATTGCATGTGCTAACCTCTACAGGTGATCAAGACTCATGGAAGGAAGGAAATCAAGTCAAGATTTGTAATAAAGCTAAATGAAGACTTGTAATCTTGATTTTATTTTGAGTCTTAGGAACTTGTGTAAATTGAGCATACAAGAGTTAAAAACCAATCACATACACAATAGGTTCCCTATAGAAGTCACACACGAAATTTCACATTATTTGGACTTCATTAGATCACCCAAACCTTAGTCGAAAATCACTTATAAACTTAAACCCAGATTTCCTGTGTGAACCGGTCGACCGAACCAGTTCTCAGTTCGACCGGTTTATAACAGACTCTCCACAGTGATTTTACCGAACTCTACCGGTCGACTGGTTCTACCTTTTCGGTCGACCGATCCCGGATTTTAATATGACCGTTTTTCTTGTCGTATTCCTATAACGGTCGTATTCGTATAAAACAAAACTTAACCCCAAAATACATTCGGTAACCGGTCGAACGAAGACCTTGTTTCGGTCGACCGGTTGAACATATTTTCAGAAACCAAATTCCCTGCTATCGGTCGACACATTTCTCGTTCGACCGATTGTCCTTTGTCTCAACCGAATCCCCTTATCGGTCGACCGCCCCATACTTTGGTTCGACCGATTCACTTAAGTAGAATTAAGTTCTAGCTCGTTTGTCCGACCGAATATTCTTTTGTTCGACCGTTCTCTTTGAAATCAAGTTAACGGTCGACCGGTTTACTAGTTTCGGTCGACCGGTTCTGGATAGATTTGCAGCCCGATTTTCTGCTTTGTGTATCTTGCACAAAACGCAATCAAATCTATCCCCAACGGCTAGAATACCTTAGGAGCTTATAAATAGAGGATCAAGACTTGTTGTTAACACAACTCTCCAACTCCAATTGTCCCAATACATTAGAGAGAAACCTCAATCCTCAAAGCTCCCAATTCTACACTCTTTAAGCCTAAACTTCACACATTTGATCATATACTCATCCTACTCAAAGTGTGCTCAATTAGAGAGTGAATCCCACTCAGTTACAAGTGTTGTCAAAAGAAGCAAGGACTTCGGTGAAAGCCCGAAGTGTCCCTCTCGGATTGTGAGAGGAAGAATTCAAGCAAGCGAGGGTTGTTCGCGTTGCTTGTGGTGTAAAGGCGTTCTCTCCCGGCCCGGAACGGGGAGTGGTTAGTGAAGACGTAGGCGGAGCTCGTGGAGTCGAGCGGAGCTTACAAGAGAGGACTAGGACCCGGGTGGGGTGCCGAACCTCTATAAAAACCGACGCGTCTTTTGTGGTTTGCATTGTCTTTCTTTCTCTACTTGTTTGTTTATTCCGCTGCGCATTTGTTTGCTTAATCAAGTAGAAAATTAGGGATTATATTAAAAGTGATTAGTGGACCCATAACCCACACGATCCTACAGTTTCTCTATCAAGCAGTGCAGTGTGAGTACTTACATTGGATTATGGCGGATCCAGAAACTGATGTCGTCACTCACGCTTTTTTGGCACATCCGATGTCAGTCCAGTTGTTGCGGACATATCCTTTCGTTATTTGCATGGATTCGACTTACAAGACGAACAAGTATAAGATGGCTTTGTTCGAAATAATTGGGGTCACACCAACAAACATGAATTTCCTTATTGGATATGCGATTTTGATGGATGAATCTTACTCCAGTTATCTGTGGGTGATGGAGAAGTTGCGAGATCTGTTATTGGGGACTGTCAGCCCGACTGCAATAATAACAGACCGGGAGTTAGGCCTTATGCGACCGGTGAGAGAGGTTTTTCCTGACTCTGCTCATTTACTCTGCACATGGCACATCAACAAAGACGTATTCAACTACGCATACCACGTATTCGGCAAGAATAAGCAGATGGCAGAGACTTTGAGGTGTGGAAGATGGAGGAAAATCATGCTTTCTACTTCAGAAGCCGAGTATGATAGAGCTTTGTATGCTCTGAAAGATTTGTATAGATCGTGACCGGCTATCACAGAGTATCTGGACACCACGTGGTTGGTGCATAAAGAAAAGTTTGTGTTGAATTGGACGAACAAAGTCCTTCATTTTGGGAACACCACGAATTGTAGGGTCGAAAGTGCTCATTCGGCTCTAAAAGAGTGGATTTCTACATCGACAGCAGCTCTGAACACTCTTTTCGAACGCGTCAACGCGGCTATTTTAATGCAGCTGACGAATATTCGAAACTTTCTTGAAGACTCGAGACGGCAAAATTTGACTAATTTCGGACATGCTCTATATCGTCACATAAATGGTCGAGTTTCGCATCACTGCTTGCAATTGCTGAGTCAGGAGGTGAAGAGAATGTAACAGTTAGATGATGAAGTTTAATATCATTGCGAGTGCGCTTTTCTGACTTCTCATGGGATACCTTGCGATGTACCATCCGCGGATATCTTGAATCAGACAACGGAATTTACTTAGAGCAGATTCATCCGTTCTGGAGGACACTTGTCATTGGGGAAGGAGCCGGGAACCCAGAGTTTGTGTCTCAGGCAGCTCAAGACGCCGAACATTTTCGCAGCCTGGTTGATGATATTGCAGGAAGTGACCCTACCGTAATTCGATCTGCCTCTCGGGTTTTATTCGAGCAGCTACACCCCGAACATTCGAATTTGAGAGAGCCTGCAGAAAAAACAAAGCTACGAGGTCGACCAAGGGGAAAGTCGACACGACGGGACCCTAGTGCGTTTGAGTATGCAGAGCGAGGTCGTGGTCGATCTTCAGGTAGTGGGAGTAGAGGTCGTGGTCGTTCTTCCGGTAGTGGAAGCAAAGGTCTTGGTCGATCTTCTGGTTTTTCGTCTGTGAGGGGAGGATCAGGTATACCATCCCTATATTTATTGTTATTATAATTTATTTATTTATTTCAGTAAATATGTATCTTTTGTTATTATATGTAACTGTATTTTTTGTTTATATTGTAGTGACTGGGCGGGCTGACGTAGACGACTCCCCATATGTGGATAGAATGTCAGGAATCATTATGCCATTCCTACACCAGTGGAATAATGTACGTCCTGATGGAAACTGTGGATTTTGATGTGTCGCCGATGTTTTCCAGGTGGTGAAGACAATTGGCAACTCACCCGTCGTTCGATTTCAAATGAGATAGCTGCGAACCCATCTTTTTATGAGCACGTATACTACGACGGTGTGGCGTAGGCTCGTCACCGGATTAATTGGGGTGGGGGACCTTGTGGCGAGAATCACTACATGGAGACGTGAACGGACTTGTTTCCCATTGCAAATTTTTACAAGTGTGCAGTTATGTTCTTCTCTCTCGGAAATGATGGTTCGTTGTACCCATGTCTTACAGTTCTACCTTGGGAGAGTCCGCCTACCGTGACGAGACCGTGCAGAGAGTTGATTATTGCTCACTTAGGGAGTTACGCTCATTACATTCGTTTGGATTTGAATGAGGGATTCCCCGTACCTCCTATAGCGACTCTGTGGTTTCAAATACGAGATGAGAGTGTTATTGGATGGGAGCTGGAGTACCAAAATAGGATAGCATATTGGCAACAATTATGTAATATGTTTTGATATGTTTGTACAATTATGTAATATGTTTTGATATGTTTGTACATTATATAGTGTTGCTTTATTATCTATTATGTTTTGATATGTTTGCTTTATTTGCATTATATATAATAGTACGATAGGTTAGCAAACACAAATAAAAATAATAAGCGTATGACAGATAAGCAAACACAAATACAAACAATAAGTGTACGACATGTTAGCAAACACAAACACAAATACAAATAATAAGCGTACGACAGATAAACAAATATAAATGCAAATACTAAGAGTACGGTACAACAGATCAGCCTACTCATCACCCGAATCATGGTCGGAGATGCCTAACTGAGTATGCCACGACTGTATCAAGTCATCCAAATCTCCGCATGCAGCTCTCATGTCATCGTCTGGCAGCTCATCCCTCCTCTGCAAGAATGGCTGCACAACCCGTATCATCTTACCCATCCACTGCACATAACATTAACATTAGCGTACATTAACAAAATATACGATACAAATAAATATAGATAAAATGAAAAAATTACCAGATCGCCACACGTCCTATCTGGTGGTCGATCTGCTCTCCAGGAGGCACCACGGACGATGACAAGATGTGAGTAACTACCGAACCAATCAAGATAACGTGCATCACACTCGGAGGGGTCGCGACTACGTCTGAAGTCGCTAAGGAACAGTCGGCATGATCTCGGAAATGTCAGCCAAGTCGATTCCGCTGTAGAAGCGGGGAACCTGACGTCGTACGTCGCTGCAGTCGCAGACCGCACCGCATGCTCTGGTGTTGGGATGTCAACCGGGATCACCTGAACATATCCTAACTGACGCAAGACACGATTGGGCATATAAGGCTCTATGATATCCCGATAATGAATAAAGCCCATCAATAAAGTCCTCGGGACCTCCCCTGCTGGGTCAGGACCATAGAGTAACCACTCCACCTAAACTTTAACACATTAATAATAATACATCTTAAAATTAAATAAATAAATGTAAATGGTGTAAAGTTTGATACCTCTGATGCAGTCATCTGATCTAGCCGTGCGCGGATTGAACGCAATCGTCCATCGCTCCGGACGGCCCACATACCCGAACGTGGATGACCCTCCTCGATAATCTTCCGCTCACGATGCGGGCGGAATGCAAGAAAGTACTCGTATATCCACGCCTGCAGCAGCGTAAGACAACCTGCAATCCCAGAACAATCCGCACGGCTAGCTATCCCAAGCTGACGGTACAGGTATGCCAACGCCACTGAGCCGCACGAGTACTCACGAACGGTGTCTGGGTCCCTAGCCTCCAATAGATCGTGTGGTCTGATCCGGCAACCACTCTTGTCGACAAACAAGACGACTCCGAGCATCAAGAATAGGTACGCCGTCAACTGTGTATCATCGGCCCGCGGAGGTCGTGCCCGTCTGCATAGGTCCTCAAGGGAGTCGATGCCGACACCACCACCACTCCATAAAGTTGTATCTCTCGCCAGACCATCAGGTGTGACACCAAGCAACTCTGCCACATAACACCTCAGCTCAGACGTCGACCCCTGAGCACTAACCAGACGACCATCCACAGGAATGCGCAGGATCTGGAAAACATCGTGAAGCATGATCGTCATCTCTCCAAAAGGCATATGAAAAGTGTTGGTGTCAGGCTGGCACCGCTCCACAAATGCAGAAATCAAAGGCATGTCGAGATAAGGGAACATGTTGTACGGTAAGTGCACCAAATGCGTGGCACTAATCTCCTCTCTGATATCAGCACTCAGTGTAGACCGCCAACCCTGTAGTGCTGTACAGGCTCTGTGCCGATTATGGCACTTCAGAACCTTCCGATCCTCTCAGTCCCAGATCCGTCTAGCGATGTGACCCCAGAAACTAGGAATGACGCTCCCATCTAAAGGACCACCAGACGTCATACTGCTCACGATCCAAGAATCGTCCTGGACCCTCTTCTTCTTCTGAGCGCGGGGATCTACAGTGCACGAGCTCGAATCCCCGGTCGTAAACCTCCCACCCCTACCCTTCCGCACCATCCATCCGGGGGAAGTAGAACTACCCGCTCGACCACGTCCTCTGCTATACTCCCCCTGCCTCTCCACCTCCGGGCGCTCTAACTCATACGGGTCATCATCGTCGCTCCCGTCGTCGGGACTGTCCACATGCTCATCATCGAATGAATCATCATCCTCCTCACAACGATGTAATGCATCTCTCTCCCTCCTGACCAAAGCAGATATCCCCCGTCTACGTGGATGACGCGGTGCTGAATCATCATCTAAAGAACGGAAGGCGTGTAATGGCATCGACTTGCCTTTCCCTCCACTGTGACCCGATGACTATTAATTGAAATTTTAAATACAAATTTGTTAAATTTGTTAAACTAAATTATCTTATTTATCACAGTTGTTAAACTAAATCAAAATTTGTTAAACCAAATTATCACAATTGTTAAACTAAATCAAAATTTGTTAAACTAAATTAAAACAATTGTTAAACTAAATCAAAAATTGTTAAAACTAAATATCACAAATGTTAAACTTAATAAGAATTTGTTAAATTAAATTTTCAGATTTATCACAATTTATTAAAGTAATTATCAGATCTAATAATTAAAAAAACAAAAATTGTGGAGGCGTCTGCGAGAGACGCCTCCCGCATGGTGGAGGCGTCTGTCGGAGACGCCTCCTCCATCGGGGAGACGTCTTCCGAAGACGTCTCCTCCATCGGGGAGACGTCTTCCGAAGACGTCTCCTCCATCGGGGAGACGTCTTCCGCAGACGTCTCTTGCTAGTGGTCGGCGTCCGAGGGAGACGCCCCTCGCATGGGTCGGGCGTCCTCGGAAGCCGCTCCCCCCATGGGGGAGCGGCTTCCTCGGACGCCCGCCCCATGCGGGGGGCGTCTCCCTCGGAGGCCGACCACTTTTTTTAATTTTTTTAATACAAATAAATAACGTAATGTTACCGTATACGGGTACACCGGGGGAACTGCTGGCTGCTTGCCTAGCCTCCGAGACATTTGTAATCTTCTGTAGTAGGTATAGGAAGAGAAAGTTTTGAGAAAAGAGTGAAATGGTGAGATATATAAGCAAAAATAGGATGAAGGGCAATTTGGTAATTTCAAGGGGCGATTTAAGTAATTTTGGGGCGATGTTTAGCAATTCACTAGTTTAATTCAGTCAACGAAAACCCACGTACTTTTAATAATTAATTCCCACTTATTTAAAAGAAATCACGATATAAACTCAATCAAAACCCTTCCAAAGAAAACATTAATCATATTTCGTTAATTAATCAAACTTAATCTCTAATCACTAAAACCTGTTGGAGGACGGGAGGAGGACGGGGAGCTACTGATCAACCCACCACAGGAGAATGCCCGTCTCCTGTGCTACAGGGACCGCTGATTGGCGGTCCCTAACCGCCGATTGGCGGTCTAAAAGGCGCACCTTGTGCGCTGCCTTAGACCGCCCTGATCACCATTCCTTTTGCCTTCTTTTGACACCACTAGATCCATTCTTGATCTATTATACTGGGGGGGCACGAAGGAAAGAAGGTGGCTCTCTCCTTGACACTCACAAAGCAAAAAAATGATTTTGCAATGCACACTCTTCTTCTTTTTTCTACTCACATACTCACTCTTTTCTCACACAATTTCGTGGCTCAACTTCTAATGCTTGATATATATTGTTGTTATATTACAAATGGTGAATTCTAGTACTTTATATAGACACTTACATGACCGTACAACTTCCAAATATAAAGACTACATAAACATGATCATCCAAGATCATTACACCCTCTACTTAAATTGCATACATAATTAGGACGAAATTTACACAAAAATGAAAGGACTCTTGTCTCTTCCACTCCCTCAACCTTTTGTCTTCTCATGTATTGACTCTTCACCCCCTTGATGAGTCATCAAGCAATGATGATGTGGCGGGTGACTAGGACGCCACATAGGGTTAGGTCGCCACCTAGGATTAAGTTCAATTCTCAATACTCCTCCTTAAACTTAATCCTCTTTCATCCACCATCCCAAGTAGGTTGCGCATCCTCTCATGCAACCTATTGGCAACGCTTCTGCATAAGCTAAAAAACACACCATATGAACCTCACATGTTCATACGGCACACAAAAAAGGATTGTCTCCATGCACGCCTCCGACGCGACAACTTCTTCATAATCTATGTCGGTCCTTTGCTTGTAGTCTTTTGCTACCAAGCGTGCCTTGCATCGCTCGCCCACTCCTTGGGGTGTTGTCTTCTTCTTATACACCCTCCTGAAACTAGTCATTTTGTGATGTATTGGAAGCGAAGCTAGCTCCCAAGACTCATACTTTTTTGACGACTCCATTTCCTCATCCATCGTGACTTGTCTTCTTTCTTTTGCCACCACCGCTTCTTCGAACGGAATGCTCTCACCTTGATCCAAGAGGCAAACCAAGTCTTGCTCACTTGTTTCCTCGTATAGATCATCAAGACTCCTTTTCTTCATCGGTCTCGTCTCTTCATCATCGGATAATACAACTTCATGCTTGGTGGAATCTACCACCTCCACCTCTTGCTCCTCATTCTCATTGTTTTCTTCGTATTCCTCCTCATGCTCATCATCAACTTGTGCATGATTTGTCACCTCCTCGTGGTTAGAAGTCGCCACTTCTTCTCTTTCTTCTTCTTTTTCTTTTTCTTCCGCTCTTCCTTCACACATCCCATCATCATGTTCGACTAGAGCATGCATGACATGATTTGTGATTCCCTCGTTATTCACGGACAAGGCCATTCCTCCTTCGCAAGCATTCTCCTCTACGACAACAAGGTTTGAGTTGTCTTCCACCCTTTTCTTCGACCAACACTCGATTGCGTAGTGTCCATGCTTCCCACAATTGAAGCACTCAATCACCTTCTTTGATCCGCGATCACCACGGACACGGTTGGATCTCTCCTCCACCTTCTTTTGCGACCAACATTCTTTCGCAAAATGACCACGCTTCCCACACTTGAAGCATTCGACCTCCTTCTTTCTTGGATGGCCTCCATAATCACGACCGCTTCCACGATCTACGTTGTGAGGTTTCTCCTCCTTAAGCGCCATCTTCGCTTGCAACGCTTCCTCTAAGACATCTTGTCTCTTCTTCTTCTTTCTTTGCTCGTGTGCCTCCAACGAGCTTGCTAGATCATCAATAGTCATCTTCTCGAGGTCCCTTGATTCCTCGATTGCGCACACCACATTCTCGAAGTCCTCGGTGAGAGAACGCAACACCTTCTCCACCACTCTTCCTTCGGTCAGCGCCTCCCCATTTCTTTTTAACTTGTTCGCCACCATGCGAACTCTCGTCACAAAATCGGCAACACCTTCCGATTCCTTCATTTTTAACGCCTCGAACTCGCCTCGAAGCATTTTGAGGCGTACTTGCCTCACTCGATCAGCACCCTTGTAGCTCCTCTCAAGGGTGTCCCACGCCTCCTTCGACGTCTTCGCTTCAGCGATCTTTCCAAAGCCACTCTCATCCACCGCTTGGAATAGAAGGAAGAGAGCACTCTTATCTTTGGCTCTTGTCTCCTTTTGTGCTTTGATTTGTGCGACGGTTTCTTCTCCCGTCTCGGCCTCCTCCTCGAAACCGCTCTCCACAAGATCCCAAGCATCATGCGCACCCAGCAACGCACGCATTTGGATACTCCGATTGTCGTAGTTGCCTTTCGACAATCGAGGCAACGACGCATGACCAAACGAGGCCAATCCAGAGCTTCCCATCGGACGAGGGTCTGATACCAGATGTTGGAGGACGGGAGGAGGACGGGGAGCCACTGATCAACCCACCACAGGAGAATGCCCGTCTCCTGTGCTACAGGGACCGCTGATTGGCGGTCTAAAAGGCGCACCTCGTGTGCTGCCTTAGACCGCCCTGATCACCATTCCTTTTGCCTTCTTTTGACACCACTAGATCCATTCTTGATCTATTATACTGGGGGGCACGAAGGAATGAAGGTGGCTTTCTCCTTGACACTCACAAAGCAAAAAAACAATTTTAGCAATGCACACTCTTCTTCTTTTTTCTACTCACATACTCACTCTTTTCTCACACAATTTCGTGGCTCAACTTCTAATGCTTGATATATATTGTTGTTCTATTACAAATGGTGAATTCTAGTGCTTTATATAGGCACTTACATGACCCTACAACTTCCAAATATAAAGACTACATAAACATGATCATTCAAGATCATTACACCCTCTACTTAAATTGCATACATAATTAGGACTAAAATTACACAAAAATGAAAAGACTCTTGTCTCTTCCACTCCCTCAACCTTTTGTCTTCTCATGTGTTGACTCTTCACCCCTTTGATGAGTCATCAAGCAATGATGATGTGGTGGGTGACTAGGATGCCACATAGAGTTAAGTCGCCACCTAGGATTAAGTTCAATTCTCAATAAAACCGCCATGAAGTCCCTAGTCTCCATGGCGAACACAACACCTTTATATGTCATCAATATCCACAAAATCAATACATGTAGTTCCACTAAAAGGGTAGTGTACCAATAATTATGAGTGTGCAACTCAGGAAGTCTCAATGGATGTATGACGTAAAGACTTAAAGTACATGAAAGATATTCATTATGCTTTAACAATTTGATCAATGATGTATGCAATGACTTGCACAAGATTCAATGTCGCGTATGCGTTAAGCGTGACAAGTTGTCACCAATCCAATGCTGGTCTTGATCATTGGAATGCGGTCAAGAATATTCTGAGGTACCTTAACCAGAACAAAGATAAGTTTCTTGTTTATGGAGGACAAAGGGAACTAATAGCCGAGGGCTATTCGAATGTGAGTCTTGATGAGAATTTTATTTATACCGCAAGTGCACGGCGTCTATGAAGACGTGGCAAGTACGGGTCGAACACAAGGAGGGAGAGATTTCGTTGTTAGTGTGATTTCGATTGAGGGGGAGAAGTAGAGAAGAATCAATTAGGGTTTTTGGGGTTTTTGGTTTAATTAACTAAACTACGAAACAAAAGCAATTAAAATTAAAAACAAGAATAAAGATGGAGAATTCCGTCGGGTGGAGGTCTAGACTTAGGTTTAGATTGGAGAATGGAGAAACTTGAAATAAATCATGTTAGTTATGAAGCATTACAAGATAAATGATTTAACATAAACTCAAGTAATCAAAATATACTAATCACGAACTTAAAACAATAACATGCATTCATCTTCTCTACCCCTAATTCCATCACCTCCACCCTTTGGAAAGAGTTAGAAACTCATGGAGGGAGGAAGAAGAAGGGATCCTAGAGACATTAAGAAAAGAAAATTAAAACAAAATAAAACAGAATTTTATTACTAATGATCCAAGACCAAAGGTTCAAAGATGTGTTACATTCGTCCTACAGGGCTATTTATAGCCGATACAGGGGATACCAATACATAAAAGGAGAGTACACGCGTCATCGCACGACAGGACGAAATTGGAGCACATGGATCAATGACTGGGCGGCGGAAACGCCGCATATTGAAGGTGTTGTGCGGCGAAAACGCCGCACAATCAGGTCTGCTCGGGTCCGGATTTTGGTCATGTGTTTATGGTATGATTTGATCTTTATTTACGCGTCTGGATGATTCTTTCCATTGTCTTGAACTCCGGATTATTCCTTCCATTGTTGGGGATTTATTTTTTACTTTTCTTTTGACTTTTCCAACAAAATAACTTGATCCTTTTCTTTTGCAATCAGGTCCTTGGCATTTTGCAATTAAGCCCTTGACCTTTTTGTGATTAGCT
The DNA here is from genome assembly GCA_963682175.1 of Triglochin maritima. NCBI lineage: Eukaryota > Viridiplantae > Streptophyta > Magnoliopsida > Alismatales > Juncaginaceae > Triglochin > Triglochin maritima. The sequence goes on from OY821775.1 coordinate 17,047,244, forward strand.
CCTTGAATGCTTTTATGCTTGGATGCATTTCCAATTGAAACCCGATAATCTTGAATTCGGTCTTTATGATAGAAATGAATCTTTTGCACACGTTTATGCTCGGAATGTGGGTAATTTGCATCCAGGTCCCTGTATTCTGTAAATACGACTAAACACATACCTTAATAGCATTTATTGATATAAAAGTAATCTAAATGAAAGACATATGATGCAATGTATGCAATGCATCAAATACCCCCACACCTAGATTTTGCTAGTCCCTAGCAAAGCAAAATATAAGAAAATGAAAACAGGGAAATCCTAACTCACTTTCGTAGGAATCACAGTTGCACTTAGCATGTGCAACAATCCTTTAAACCTTCAAGTTGCCTTAGAGGACGAGTTTTGTCTCGTGAGGGTTTTCAGTTGACACACCCACAAAGTCTTAATCCAACATTCCATTAATAGCTCTTAATATCTCTGCCTTAACCTTATACATCTCACTTAAAGTTCTCGCATGCTCATTATACAGTTCTAACTTATAAAAGTTTGACTTGGTCTTTATTCCTCCAACATTCACACCACTAACCCCTCTACACATGTTATCACATAAATTATTTTGCACGCCTCCTCTGGTGGTGAAGTATCATTTGGATCAACCATGGCATGGATCATTCTTTTAGCTTTGGGCCTTGAGTATTATTATTATTATTATTTTTTTCCCGTGATTCAACACATTTGCTTTTTGACACTTATACCCTTTTTGCATTCGTGTTGCGAGTTTGGTCGATAATCCCGAGCTGGAAGACTCAAGTTACCGGGTTTCAAGATACCCCTACGGACCAGTGACTCGAAGGCTTGGGCTTTTGTAATCATTTTGCAAAATGTGCTTTCCTCACTTTATTCCTTTATTTTTATTTTTATTTTCCTCAAGGCTTAATTGCTATTAGAAGTCCACACTTCCCGGTATATTTTCCTCAACCTCTGCTTTTTATCAACCACTTCAAAGATTTGATTCATCCAATTTAAGTGCATACATGTCTTAAAAGGGTCATGGGTTATTTCTTTGGAACTTAGATTTATGTCATAATTTCTACAAGCAGAACTATATAATAAGGAACAAAAACTTAATGCAATTTGTACACGGGTTTTGGCAGTTCAATCTTAAGCTATGTCACAGAATATTAATTTTTTTTTTTTTAAATAAAACAGAACAGAAAATCAAATAGATAGATATGTACATATATAAACACCCCCCCACACCTAAATCATGCATTGTCCTCAATGTATGCATAGATAAAATAAATGCACTTATTACCTGAGTCGGCTTGCGGTAGAGGGGTTGAGTTTGCTCAAAGTCAACCATAATCAGAACTGGATTGAATGACACCATGTTGGTGCATGTATCCAGTTGAATTGTTCCCCATGTTGACTTGAGGAAAAGATTCCACCCTTCTCACTTGAATTGGTTCGCTTGTTTGCTCGAGTGATGGTGGTTGGGTAAATGAATTACTCCCTTTTTTCTTGCTTCCTTTTTGCTTATGTGATGATTTATTTGATTCAGAATTCTGATAAATACGTGCTCTCATCACAACATCACTTGAGTTGCATATTAGTTCTGGCTCATTATCAATATGGAAGATATTAAATTCTGCTTTTAAGTTCCCGAAAGATAATTGCATGAGCCCATTTCGACAGTTTATTAATGCTTCCGAAGTGGCTAAAAAGGGTCTACCTAGAATTACAGGGATTTGTCGATTAGGATTTACAACAGGTTCAGTATCAAGTACGACAAAATCCACTGGATAAATGAAGTCACCAACCTTAATCAAAACGTCCTCTACTATACCTCTCGGTTTCTTAACAGAACAATCAGCGAATTGGAGGGTTGTCCTAGAGGGTTTCAGTGGACCAAGGTTGAGTTGCTCGTAGACAGAAAATGGGAGCAAGTTAACGCTTGCACCAAGGTCTAGAAGGGCTTTATTGATAAACGTATCTCCTATTGAACATGAAATTGTGGGACACCCCGGGTCCTTATATTTTATAGGAGATGTGTTGGAAAGAATTGAGCATATGTTTGCAGTTAAAAATGCCTTCTTTGGTACATTCGTTTTTCTCTTCTTAGTGCACAAATCTTTTAAGAATTTAGCATAAGCAGGTATTTGTTGAATCATGTCTAAGAGTGGAATGTTTACCTTAACTTGCTTAAATACTTCCAAGATTTTCTCTATTTGTGCACTAGAGTTCTTTTTGAGTCTATTGGGAAATGGGGCTTTAGGCACATAGACTCGCTCAGGTTCAGGTTGAGCTACAGGTTCAGGTTGGGTAGGTGGATTGGGCTTTTCAATTTGGACGTCGGGTTCAATGGTCAAGTCATATGTGGGTGCTTGATGGCTAGATTGATTAGTCATTCTAGGGTTTACCACATTATTGTCAATTTGTCTTCCGGACCGTAATGATACTACAGCATTGATTTGTTGGAACGGTCCTTCCTCATTAACCATTTGAACCGGTCTAGGGTTGTTATTTCCTGAAGGTGGTTGATAAGATTGATATTGATTATTAGTTCTGGGGTTTACCTCAGGTTGACTTGGAAATTGGCCCTTTTCTCTTTCACCTATTATCTGTGCTAATTGGCTGACCTGTGTCTCTAGCCTTTGGAATGATTGGTTGGTTGTTTGTATAAAAGTTGTCATTAAATTTTCTAATTTTGTCAACCTAACCTCATGATTTCCATTATTACCCCCAGATGATGTATTATTTTGGTTATATGGGGTTGGTTGTTGTCTAGGAGGTTGTCCTTGTTGGGTCCACGAAAAATTGGGATGATTACGCCAACCTGGGTTATAGGTTGATGCGTAAGGATCATTTCTAGAATTGTTAAATGTGGCATTAACATGTTCCAGGTTCACACAGTCCTCCATTAAATGACCAGTCTGACCACATCTAGAGCAAGGGGTAGGGGATGCTTGTCGGGTTTGGTTTTGCAGCTCTAAACTTTCCATTCTACGCATAAGGGTGGCTAGTTTTGCCTCAGCTGCTATGTTGGAGTCTATAGCTAAGACACCTGGTCGGGGTTGACTCGCTATTCTAGATCCAATACTCGGGTTGATGGGTGTTCTAGCATTGTCCCATTGCATACTATTTTCAGCTAAATCCTCAAGAAAAGTCCAGGCATCATTTTCATTTTTGGACATAAAGTTCCCTTGGCTCACAGATTCTAGCATAACCCTAGATGTGGGTGTCAATCCCTCATAAATAATTTGGCATAATTGCCACTTCGGAATTCCGTGATGAGGGCATTGGGTCAAGACACTCTTAAATCTCTCAAGATAGGAATAGAACGGCTCGCTCTCAGACTGAACGAATGCAACAATTTCATTCCTAATCTTCATAGTCTTATGGTTGGGGAAATATTTTTTTAGGAAAACTTGAACAAATTCGGCCCAACTTCTAATAGATCTTTCGGCTAGACTATAGAGTCATTTCTTAGCGTCGTCCTTCAGTGCTAGAGGCACGAATTTCAGACGCACTGCCTCTTCAGGGATATGCTGGTATTGCATAAGAGAGCAGATTTCTTCAAATTCTCTAAGGAAGAGATATGGGTCTTCCCTAGAGGTGAACTTAGGCAGCATATTCATGTATTGTGCCTTAAGTTCGAAGTCGCGACCCGGTATGGTGGGCATGACGATGCACGATGGCTGAGCAGCCATCGTTGGGTAGCACCGATCCCTCAAAGTTATAGGTTGCGCAACAGGCGGGTCCACTACGTTCTCACCCATTAGATCCGGGTGAGGTGGTGCAACAGGTGGATCGGGGTTAAGTTCCAGACTGGAATCTAGGTGAACTCGTGAGAGTCGATTACTCAAGTCCCGAATCCAAATCTGAGTGCACCGGGTTGAATCAATTTTTGAATTCAAATTCGAAATTTAAACTCCAAATTTAATTTCAAGAATTAATTACTCTTTTTTTTTTTGGATTTTTGAATTTTAATTTTTTTTTTAAAAGGAAACAAACAATAGAAAGGTAATGATGAGAAGGGAAAGAAGACTCAGACGAGAAGGGAAACTTAACTCTAAAGGATAAAAATTAGGGTTGGTCAGAAATTTCCTGAACAAGCACGGTCAAAACAATCCTAGACCTAGTGTCACTTAGATCTAGACGACTCCTAACTGGTTGAGTCGAATTGATTTGCTTGATTCACCTCCCTCACCAATCAAACCAAGTTGGCCAGTTAGTGTATAGCTAGTGGGGGCGCTTCCGACAGAGTCGGTGCCAATTAGACAACCACGTCGCTTGGAAGACTTTCGTCGACACAAAAACACTTTCTAGACACCAAATTGAATTCAATTAGCTTCAGGTCATAGCAAGTCAAACCAATCTCCTCCTTAATTGAGTCCGAGTCCTTAGGGGCCAATGTCTAATTGATTTTAAATTTTTAGGCTTAGGCGACACTTCAGGATTGTGGTTTGTGGGCTACGGGAGGGTGATGAAATCCCCACCGTATCTTTTCCTACGGAGTTGCCCTTAAGATAGTTTAACTTAAATCTAGCAAAGATAGTCAAACAATGGTCCTTTTAATGGGGGCAATTGCAAGGTTGTATGCAACTAAATTATATGCTCTAATGCAATCGATAAAAACTTCGATACGTACCTTGCCTCCAGCAATCTTCAACAAGTATTAATTTGCAAGAATTTAGCAAGAATAATGCAAGCAAAACATTATATGATGCATGCACTAAGGTCTTTCTAATTTTGCCAATTTTAGGTCAGAGTTGAATTATTGCCAATTATGGAATTGTAACCCTAACACGTGCAATTCTACGAAAGGAAACTTTTCAACTATTCAGATTTTACGAGAAAGGCAAGAAAAGTTACCTCCGCAATGCTCAGTCGGGTTCGCCGCCCGCTCTCGGAGATTCCAGTAGCTCAATGCGACCACCCAGAGATGCCGACGACCCCAGAGAAAAATGAAGACCAGAGCCCTAGCTTGTGCGGCGATTCCGCCGCAAGTCCTCTTGAAGATGCGGCGATTCCGCCGCCCAAGTGTCTCCGAACGCTCCCGGATTTCGCCGCGCGCTCTGTTGTCTCCTGCTACACAAATTCAAATACTTAGATCACGCACAAGGTAGACAGGATAAAATCGAAAACACAAAAACACAAAAACACAAAAATCTGCGTCGCCTCCCCGGCAACGGCGTCAAAAACTTGATGAGAATTTTATTTATACCGCAAGTGCACGGCGTCTATGAAGACGTGGCAAGTACGGGTCAAACACAAGGAGGGAGAGATTTCGTTGTTAGTGTGATTTCGATTGAGGGGGAGAAGTAGAGAAGAATCAATTAGGGTTTTTGGGGTTTTTGGTTTAATTAACTAAACTACGAAACAAAAGCAATTAAAATTAAAAACAAGAATAAAGATGGAGAATTCCGTCGGGTGGAGGTCTAGACTTAGGTTTAGATTGGAGAATGGAGAAACTTGAAATAAATCATGTTAGTTATGAAGCATTACAAGATAAATGATTTAACATAAACTCAAGTAATCAAAATATACTAATCACGAACTTAAAACAATAACATGCATTCATCTTCTCTACCCCTAATTCCATCACCTCCACCCTTTGGAAAGAGTTAGAAACTCATGGAGGGAGGAAGAAGAAGGGATCCTAGAGACATTAAGAAAAGAAAATTAAAACAAAATAAAACAGAATTTTATTACTAATGATCCAAGACCAAAGGTTCAAAGATGTGTTACATTCGTCCTACAGGGCTATTTATAGCCGATACAGGGGATACCAATACATAAAAGGAGAGTACACGCGTCATCGCACGACAGGACGAAATTGGAACACATGGATCAGTGACTGGGCGGCGGAAACGCCGCATATTGAAGGTGTTGTGCGGCGAAAACGCCGCACAATCAGGTCTGCTCGGGTCCGGATTTTGGTCATGTGTTTATGGTTTGATTTGATCTTTATTTACGCGTCTGGATGATTCTTTCCATTGTCTTGAACTCCGGATTATTCCTTCCATTGTTGGGGATTTATTTTTGACTTTTCTTTTGACTTTTCCAACAAAATAACTTGATCCTTTTCTTTTGCAATCAGGTCCTTGGCATTTTGCAATTAAGCCCTTGACCTTTTTGTGATTAGCTCCTTGAATGCTTTTATGCTTGGATGCATTTCCAATTGAAACCCGATAATCTTGAATTCGGTCTTTATGATAGAAATGAATCTTTTGCACACGTTTATGCTCGGAATGTGGGTAATTTGCATCCAGGTCCCTGTATTCTGTAAATACGACTAAACACATACCTTAATAGCATTTATTGATATAAAAGTAATCTAAATGAAAGACATATGATGCAATGTATGCAATGCATCAAGTCTCATGAGTGATCTTGACGATAGGAGGTCTCAATCAGGATATGTGTTCCTTCTGAATGTTGGAGTCGTGAGTTGGCGTACCTGGAAGCAGACCAGTACAACCGACTCAACCACCACTTCTGAAGTGATGGTTGTCGCTGAAGCGAGCAAGGAAGGAGTGTGGATTAAGATGTTCTTTGAAGATCTTGGAGTAGTACCCTCGAGCTAGGGACACATAGAGTTATTTTGCGGCAATAGTGCATCTATCTCGCAAATCAAGGATCCTAAATCACATCATAAGGTGAATTACATGGATCGTAAGTAGTTTGTCACACGTGACTTCATCGACGAAGGAAAAATAAATTTATTATGGGTGGACAACAACACAGTTGATCCATTCACCAAACCCTTATCTCAAGTCAAAGGCGAAATGCATTTGGAGTCTATGGGTCTGAGGAACCATGTAGAGTGGCTTGATGTGTGATATGAATGGGTACCCTGTAGAGGTGCTCATCGAAATGTCGCATTCACCAACAATAAATGACACGAGAAGTATACTAACATAGAAAAGAATCATTACTACAAGAAAAATCCGAAAATAAACCAACAAAAACGAACTTAACACTTACATTGGTAGGATGTGGAGAGACGGAGGAAGACGGAGGAAGAAGGATAAGAGGGCCGGAGAAGGGAAGGAGAGGTTGGGACGCCGCTGCGGTGCCGGAGACGGTGTAAATCGGTCGAAGAACTGTCGCGGAGGAGGATTTGGTCGCGGGACGGCTAGGGTTTGGGTGGGTTTTCGTCTCAAATGAATGACAGAAAACACGTTTGTTCGTTTTCTTTTAGACCTGTAGACGTCGGATATTATAAATGTCTGACGTCTCTACCCCGACGTCTATATGCAGGGATTATAGACGTCGGATATTTATACTATCCGACGTCTATAGGTCGATGTCTATACCCTATAGACGTCGGTCGCACAGGTTAAACGAATACCCGACGTCTATTTGTCGACCTTATACCCAATAGACGTCGCATAAACGCGGTAATACAATAGCCGACGTCTATATTACCACATAGACGTCGGTCATAGTAAAGACCGACGTCTATGCTATGCTCTCCCTTCTAGACGTTGGATGTTATAACGGCCGACGTCTATTGGGCGACGAGTAAAGCCTATTCTGCGCTAGTGGATTACCCTGGTTATTATAGTTTTATACATTGTGCATGTATGTGAAAGAAGACTTTGAAAACAAGTGAGAGATTGAAAGGAATGTGTTCTAAAAGTATTCTTTTACATGTCATTTATTATGAATTGAATATGCAAATATTTTGTTGTTTGATTAATGTATTAGTCTTTTTGAAGTGTTAAGGAAGATGATCTTGATCCTTAAACGTAGAGCTCTAAGAGATAATGGTTTGCATAAATCAAAAGTTACTCACAATCATGTTAATTGACATGGATCATTAATTCCCGAGATAAGATTGTCATGTTGGTTAAAGAGTATTGTAGTTGTACAAATATTTAACAACATGAATATATAAAAGAGGAAAATGATTACTTTTATATATTGAATATACCTAACAAATGAAACATTATGGACTTGTGTTTAGTGTCATTAATGTTTCTTTGTGTATTGAATCCTAAGATATGAGACCTATATCTTTTCACATGAGAAGTGTATAATTTGAATATTATCAAAAACTATAATTGAGTGTAGTGATAAAAATAATAGTTTGTTATATATGACTTGTGATGGAAAAGATGATGTGTCAAAAGATTATCATTGCTCCTCTTGACTTGAGTGATGATATTAACGGGCCCGTTGTTAAAACAAAATTGTAATGAGTGCAATGTGACTTATGTTAAATTCCATGTTTATAAGTAGCTTAAGAGATTAAGAAAAGAATATACAATACAAAGATGATACATTTCTACTTTGTATAATATTCCCAATATCATGAGGTAAATGATAGACACAAGTGATATTTCGTATAACTAAATGGATCGTGTTTAGTTCGAGTGAGCAAAATATCTTTGTTATTTGGGTAACTATAATTTGTATAGCTAGATACCACTTATAGTTTATGATATTAAGTGTTCAATATCATTGCCAACATAAATTAGATCCTCCTTTAGGTCACACCACAAAATTAGGTAACAAGAGATGTGATTTTATATTTTATATTATGTATTAAGTTTCATGTGTTATGAAATAATATACATGTGGTAAAATAATAAAATCAATATGTTGTGAAAACGACATAGTTAGAATAATAAATAAATTCATATGAGATTTATATATATTGTGGGGTATAATGTTTTGACATTATATATGATAATATATTACAAAATATAATGTGATCCGCAATAATATTATAATATATGAATTTGCTAAAACTCCAAAGTCCAAATTTTGTTTGATATTAATTCAAAATTTGGTAAAGTCAAAAATAGTGAAAAATGGTCAAACCGTTTGACCACATTTTTGTATATATTACTAAGAGATTTTTTGTTGATTAATAACTGGATTTAATCCACATTGGTCAATGGTAGTTATGAGATGATGATGTGACAGAATAAACAAGAGATCATGTACAAAGTAGTTTGCACATGATGTGATTTTCAGAAAAAAATAAATAGCTTGATCATGTGCAAAGTGATTTGCACATAATGTAGTTTATAGGAGAAATAAACAAAAGATCATGTGCAAAGTGGTTTGCACGTGATGTGGTTTAGTGGAGAGATTATAAAGGGATCATTGATGAGAATTAAATTTATACCGCAAGTGCACGGCGTCAATGAAGACGTGGCAAATACGGGTCGAACACAAGGAGGGAGAGATTTTGTTATTTGTGTGATTTTCGATTAAGGGGAAGAAGGAGAGAAGAAATAAATTGGGTTTTGAGATTTTTGATTTTTAATTATCTAAAGCAAGAAACAAGAACAATTAAAATTAAAACAAGAACAAAGAAGTGAATTCCGTCGGGTGGAGGTTTAGATTAGAGAATTCAGAAACTTATAATAAATCATGTTAGTTATGAAGCATTACATGATAAATGATTTAACATAAACTCAAGTAATTAAAATATACTAATCACGAACTTAAAATAATAACATTCATTCATCTTCTCTTCACCCTAAATCCGTCACCTCCACCCTTTGGAAAGAGTTAGAAACTCATGGAGGGAGGAAAGAGAAGGGGTCCTAGAGGCATTACAAAAGAAAGGAGAAAACAAGAAATAAAAGACAGAATTTTATTAATAAAACTACAGAACAAAAATAACAACTAAAAACTAGGTCTAAGGCCAAGGACCCTTCTAACATCGTTCTCGGGGCTATTTATAGTTGTTACAAGAGACCTAAGTATAGAATTGGAGAGTACACGTGTCCAGACACGACTGGACAAAAGTTGGGCACACGGATCGACTCTGGTGCGGCAGAATCGCCGCATGGCATGTGTAATGTGCGGCGGAAACGCCGCACATATTGCTCTGATTTTGTCCGGATTTTGGTTGAATGTTTATGGTATGATTTGATCCTCTTTTTGCGCGTCTGGATTGATTCTTTCCATTCTTTTGAGCTCCGGATTAATTCCTTCATATATTTGGAGATCCACATTGATTTTTCTTTAGATTTTCTCCAAGATAATAAAAGTTACTCGTGATTTGCAATTAGGTCCTTGACTTATTGCAATTAAGGCCTCGGCTACTTTTGTGCTTAAGTCCTTGTTCTTTTTGTAATTAGATCTTGAATGCCTTTATGCTCGGATACATTTCCATTCGTAACCCGATAATCTTGGACTTGGTCTTTATGATAGAAATGAGTCTTTTGCACGCATTTATGCTCGGGATGTGGGTAAATTGCATTCAGGTCCCTGTATTTTGTAAATAAGACTAAACATATACCTTAGTAGCATTTATTGATGTAAAAGTAATCTAAATGAAAGACATATGATGCAATGTATGCAGTGCATCAAATACCCCCACATCTAGATTTTGCTAGTCCCTAGCAAAATAGAATATAAGAAAAAAAAGAAAACAGGGAAATCCTAACTCACTTTCGTAGGAATCACGGTTGCACTTAGCATGTGCAACAAGCCGTTAAACCTCCTTGTTGCCAAGGAGGACGAGTTTTGTCTCGTGAGGGTTTTCAGTTGACGCACCCACAAAGTCTTAATTCAACATTCCATTAACAGCTTTCAATATCCCTACCTCAACCTTATACATCTCACTAAGAATTCTTGCATGCTCATTATATAAATCTAACTCATTAAAAATATGACTTGGTCTTTGTTCCTCCAACATTCACACCACTAACCCTTCTACACATGTTTATCACTTGAATTATTTTGTACGCCTCCTCTGGTGGTGAAGTATCATTCGGATCAACCATGGCATGGATCATTCTTTTAGCTTTGGGCCTTGAGTATTATTTTTTTTCTTCCGTGATTCAACACATTTGCTTTTTGACACTTTTACCCTTTTTGCATTCGTGTAGCGAGTTTGGTCGATAATCCTGAGCTGGTAGACTCAAGTTACCGGGTTTCAAGATACCCCTACGGACCAGTGACTCAAAGGCTTGGGCTTTTTTAGTCATTTTGCAAAATGTGTTTCCTCACTTTATTCCTTTATTTTTATTTTATTTTCCTCAAGGCTTAATTGCTATTAGAAGTCCACACTTCCGGTATATTTTCCTCAACCTCTGCTTTTTATCAACCACTTCAAAGATTTGATTCATCCAATTTAAGTGCATACATGTCTTAAAGGGCAATGAGTTATTTCTTTAGAACTTAGATTTATGTCATAATTTCTACAAGTAGAACTATATAATAAGGAACAAAAACTCAATGTAATTTGTACTCAGGTTTTGGTGGTTCAATCTTAAGCTATGTCATGGAACATTGAATTTATTATTATTATTATTATTATTATTATCAAAATATACATAGATAGATACATAAACACCCCCACACCTAAATCATGCATTGTCCTCAATGAATGCGAGCAAGATACTACATGGATTTATGCATGAAAAAGGAAAGATCTCACCAACGTGAAGTACAATGGAAAGTTCATGGCTCTGTTGATGGACAAAAACCTGAATTCCCTCAAAAACCTGTGAGATGCTAAAGAAGGGATAAATACAACAGATGATTTTATATATATATATATATATATATAACTATGTACAAACATAAGTTCCCATCTTCATTTGTCAAGAGACATCAAATGGAAACTTCAAGAGTGGGTCAGTGTACCTGAAAAGGAAACATGACACCACGTGGGGCCAGAAAATGCATGTGTGGGCCGCCTTCACAAAAAGCGCTAGATGAAATGAGAGGTTCATGAATTGGACGCAAAGACGTCTCATTCAACGGATCAAACTGAAAGAGCTTGAACCTCTCGAGAGTTTGGGAATTAAGGGGCAACGGAAGAGGAGTTTCTCCCTTTGTGGTGTTGAAGTTATGATCATCAATCCAAACTCTCCAACCAACTGGCTGGTGTGTCGGAACGAGGTCAAGAACCTTGTTAGGCATGTCCAACACACCAAGCGAACAAAAATTGGGTCTCATACCCAAAGTATCTTCTAAGGAACTTCTAATACCCTCAGTAGCTATGTAGTTGCTTGATGTTCCATCATTTCCAAGATGATCAGGAACAATGGTGAGAGGCACACTCTCATCAGGTTGTTTGAAATTGAGGATACTAGGGAGATCTTGCTCCACCAGAGGTGAGTCCTTAAGAGATGCAACATGAAGATCATGTGGCTCAAGGGCCACGGGACAAGAAGATAGGGCACAATCCTGTACCGACTCATAATGAAATTGGTCCATGTTTTTCTCAATATAAATCGAATCCTCCACTAAGTGATCGTGAATTGAAATCCCAAGTCCCTCAGACTGACTAGGAATTTGACTCTGAAAGATTGTGCTTTGAATTTGTGTATGTGGTGGTGGTTCGATACTAAAAGATGAATCCTCATGTTGACACGAAAAGTTACTTTCCTCACTTAATTGCTGCGACATTTGACTCAATTGTAATACCATATTGTCTACGGACTGTTGAGTAGTTGTCATGAACGTATGGAAAGCTTGTTCCAAGGTATCAGGTATGTGGTCAACTATGAGGTTCGAGTCAAAACTCGGGACATTTTTAGGTTGGGTGTTGGTAGACTGAGGATAAGTCCAATGATTTGAAGTGGGTTGTTGGTAGAGTTCTGGGTATTCGGGAGAAGGATATCGGGGCGAAAATGACGTATAAGAATTTGGATATGAATTGTTTCACCATGAATCCATCACTCTTGGGTTATATGCGAATGTGTCACGGTCATATCGAGCATTTTGGGAAAAGGTATGCTTATACTCAGGCTCTGGGGGAACATAAGGACATTCCCTGATAACATGACCCCTCAACCCGCAACAGTCGCACGGTACGGCTACTGGAGCCACCGGTGCACTCATGTTGTCGGCCCAACGCATGAAGGAGGCAAAAGTTTGTTGTAATGTGTCAGTTCGTTGACCAGCATATGATCCAACATAACTAGATTGTGGTCTAGCAGTCGGTGCCTCTCTCATGTTACCCCAATATGAAGATTGCTCAGTCATACAATTAGGATTGTCCCAACCATATGGGGTGTTAGTCTGAGCCACCCCAGGTTGCATGGTTTTAGAATACCAGGAAGCATTGTCCTGGTCCCAACAATGATATGGCTGGTTGCTCATGTAACCATCCATCAAAACACTCTTGAGTCAAGTACTCTTACCCTTAGGAGGCTAAGCAAGCACAAGTTCTCGACTCGACCCTAAAATGCTAATAGAGAATGTAAAGGGGAGGAGACTAGAACGTATAAGTAGGTGAGAAGAAGATAACTCAGAAGAGAAGGGAAACTTAACTCTAAAGATAGAAAAAAAGGTCAGTCAGAGGTTTCCCAAACAAGCACGGTTCAAACAATCCTAGACCTAGTGTCACTTAGATCTAGACGACTCCTAACTGGTTGAGTCGAATTGATTTGCTTGATTCACCTCCCTCACTAATCAAACCAACTTGGCCAGGCCGTGTATAGCTAGTGGGGGCGCTTTCGACAGAGTCGGTGCCAATTAGACAACCACTTCGCTTGGAAGACTTTCGTCAACACAAAAACACTTTCTAGACACCAAATTAAATTCGATCGGCTTCAGGTCATAGCAAGTCAAACCAATTCTTCTCCTTAATTGAGTCCGAGTCCTTAAGGGTCAATGTCTAATTGATTTTAATTTAAGGCTTGGGTGACACTTTACGATTGTGATTTGTGGGCCACGGAAGGGTGGTGAAATCCCCACCGTATCTTTGCCTATGGAGTTGCCCTTAAGATAGTTTAACTTAGATCTAGCAAAGATAGTCAAACATTGGACTTTAGTTGGGGGCAATTGCAAGGTTGTATGCAAATTAGATTATATGTTTAGATGCAAGCGATGAAAAACACGATACGTACCTTGACTCCAGCACTCTTCAACAAAAATTAATTTGCAAGAATTTAGCAAGAATAATGCATACAAAACACTAAATGATGCATGCACTAAGGCCTTTCTAATTTTGTCAATTTTAGGTCAGAGTTGAATTATTGCCAATTATGGAATTTTGCCCTAACACGTGCAATTCTAATAAAAGGAATTTTTTTGAAAATAGAAATTACGAGGAAAGAAGGCAACAAAGGTTACCTAAGCAATGCTCAGTCGGGTTCACCGCCCGCTCTCGAATTTTCAGTAGCTTCCCTCGTCCACCCAGAGATTAGTCACGCCCCAGAAAAATTTGAAGCCCAGATGCTACAAATATGCGGCGATTCCGCTGCAAGTTGTTCTTAGTATGCGGCGATTCCGCCGCTCGTTAAGCTCAGAATGTGCCCGGATTTCGCCGTGCACTCTGTTGTCTCCTGAAACACAAATCAAAATATTTAGATCGCGCACAAGATAAACACGATAAAATCGAAATCACAAAAATAAACAAAATCTGCGTCTCCTCCACGGCAACGGCGCCAAAAACTTGATGAGAATTAAATTTATACTGCAAGTGCACGGTGTCAATGAAGACGTGGCAAATACGGGTCGAACACAAGGAGGGAGAGATCTTGTTATTTGTGTGATTTTCGATTAAGGGGAATAAGGAGAGAAGAAATAAATTGGGTTTTGAGATTTTTGATTTTTAATTATCTAAAGCAAGAAACAAGAACAATTAAAATTAAAACAAGAACAAAGAAGTGAATTCCGTCGGGTGGAGGTTTAGATTTAAGGTTTAGATTAGAGAATTCAGAAACTTATAATAAATCATGTTAGTTATGAAGCATTACATGATAAATGATTTAACATAAACTCAAGTAATTAAAATATACTAATCACGAACTTAAAATAATAACATTCATTCATCTTCTCTTCACCCTAAATCCGTCACCTCCACCCTTTGGAAAGAGTTAGAAACTCATGGAGGGAGGAAAGAGAAGGGGTCCTAGAGGCATTACAAAAGAAAGGAGAAAACAAGAAATAAAAGACAGAATTTTATTAATAAAACTAAAGAACAAAAATAACAACAACTAAAAACTAGGTCTAAGGCCAAGGACCCTTCTAACATCGTTCTCGGGGCTATTTATAGTTGTTACAAGAGACCTAAGTATAGAATTGGAGAGTACACGTGTCCAGACACGACTGGACAAAAGTTGGGCACACGGATCGACTCTGGTGCGGCGGAATCGCCGCATGGCATGTGTAATGTGCGGCGGAAACGCCGCACATATTGCTCTGATTTTGTCCGGATTTTGGTTGAATGTTTATGGTATGATTTGATCCTCCTTTTGCGCGTCTGGATTGATTCTTTCCATTCTTTTGAGCTCCGGATTAATTCCTTCATATATTTGGAGATCCACATTGATTTTTCTTTAGATTTTCTCCAAGATAATAAAAGCTACTCGTGATTTGCAATTAGGTCCTTGACTTATTGCAATTAAGGCCTCGGCTACTTTTGTGCTTAAGTCCTTGTTCTTTTTGTAATTAGATCTTGAATGCCTTTATGCTCGGATACATTTCGATTCGTAACCCGATAATATTGAACTTGGTCTTTATGATAGAAATGAGTCTTTTGCACGCGTTTATGCTCGGGATGTGGGTAAATTGCATTCAGGTCCCTGTATTCTGTAAATAAGACTAAACATATACCTTAGTAGCATTTATTGATGTAAAAGTAATCTAAATGAAAGACATATGATGCAATGTATGCAATGCATCAATCATGTTTAAGTTGTTTGCACATGGTGTGAGTTAGAGGAAATCCTTTAAATAGGTCACTCGTCCTTTCCTTGTCAAGACTAATGCAAAAATTCTCCTCTCCTTTTCTCCATCATTCCATTCGAAAATTTTATTTAATTAATTGCTGAAGATTAAATTCTTAAAGTAAAAGAGGTTATTAGTTAGATTTTAACCTAGCATTAGAGATCGATTTGCTAGTTTCAATCTCTCTAATCTTGTTTAGAGTTTGGTGAACACTTAGAGGTGAATTGTCGGACGATTTGAGGTGCAACGCGACTCTGGATCTTCGAAAAGGTTTTAGAGAACCTTTTGGGTATGGTCCTATTCTATTCATTTTAATAATTATGTGTAATACATTGTATTAAAATGATATGTATAGGATAATGTGCATAATTATTGAAAATATGAAATATGATCCTACATTCCTGTATAATCTTTTAAAATATATACAAGTATAGGGCACAAAATCCAACACGCCCCTCACTGAACCCCATGATAGTATAGCCGCGTGTGGGGAGCATTGCACAATGTCCGTAAGACCGTTTGTGCCAGCGGTAGGTCTTCGATTGGGATCCAATGATGATTGTGGGACATATATCCTATTTTACCCTTGGAGGGAGTTGTTATGATTGTTGCAGTATTTCATGTCATGTTATGCTAGTATCATAAGTTTATTTCATTGTACCTGGGCATTCATATAAGTGAGCTTGGTATACGGGATTTTCTTATGGAAACTCAGGCAACGTTGTCACATTTGCATTTCAGGACCACAATAGGTTCTCACGGGTGGTGACCGGGTACGAGGGCACTCTGGGACCGGATCCTCCATCGTGTTTTCCTTGGTCGTATGATTATTTGTATTTATACTTCCTAGTACTTGATGTAGTCATACATTTTGATAACTCTGATGTAATATAGTATACATCTTGATTATTATAGGAGTAATGTCCTGCCCTTTTGGAGTCTGGTTCCTTGTGATTGAATTTTAAATTTTCTGCTGTTTGAGGATGTTACAGAATGAGTGACTCAACTCTACCGTGAAGACTGGACCTCTTTTTAACACACACCGTAACAAAGACAGGGTTCCAGTTCCTGAGCCCGTCACCCCCTGCGTCCTGTCAAATATATAGGCATTTTAGCATTTACATTAACCTACTTGAAATATATATATATATATATATATATATATATATATATATATTAGATATGATAAAATGTAGTGTATAGGTACACCATTCAAAGTACTTACAATCTTATATTACTCAAAAGTAAAAGAGTGGATAAAATCGTGTCCCACCGAATTAAAAATTTGGGTACTAAGATCATCAAGGAACTACATATATAATGCCTATTATACATGTCGAGATAATCTTGAGTGAAAACGTGATCAAAACAACTTCGACCACCCCCACCACCTAAAGCCTTAAACCTGACATAGTGACGCGGGTTGTAATTAGGAGTTACGTATATGATTTTGGGAATGAATTAAAGTTTTTTCCAAGCAGCCTAAGTCTAAAGCTAAGTGTATCAATTCTAGTTGATTTGAGTTTGTTCTTGATTGCCACCACCCTCTTGAAGGAAGCTTGGGACATCTTGGAGAAGGCCTATAGATGCATGGATCGAGTTAGGCAGGTGCACTTACAAATGCTACGAGGTAAACTTGAAGCAATGAGGATGAAAGAGTCGGAAGGAGTATCCAAGTATGTTACAAAAGTGCAGACCGTGTCCAATCAATTGAAGAGGAATGTCGAGACCTTGACTGAAGGAAGAGTAGTGGAGAAAATACTACGTTCCTTGATGGAGAGTTTCGAGAATGTAGTATGTGTGACCGAGGAATCGAAAAATCTCGAGGAGATATCTATAGATGATCTCACTAGCTCGTTGGAAGCTCACGAGAAAAGGAAGAAGAAAAAGAAGCAAGAGTTGCTTGAGGAGGCACTGCAAGCGAAGGTGTCGCTTAAGTAGGAGAGTCCTAGCAGCAGTGATCAAGGTAAATGTAGAGGTCGTGGCTGCCGTGGTGGTCGTAACCCGGTAAAGGTTGTGTCCGTGGATATGATGTACGCGGTAGAGGCCAAAGTCGTGGAAGAAGTGATGGTCGAGCAAGAAGAATGTGTAGTGCTACAATTATGGCAAGTATGGGCACTATGCTAGTGAGTGCTGGTCTTCAAACAAGGTGGAGGAGAGCTTATCTTGCAGTCGTGGAAGAACATGTGAGCTATGACTTTGTGTTGCTAGCAAACAAGGAGAGTGGGCCCAAGCAAGAAGGTGTATGATACCTTGACACGGGCGTGTGCAACCACATGTGTGGCTATAGGCACATGTTCGCCGACTTGGAGGAAAAAGTAAACGGGCATGTCTCGTTTGGTGACACATCTAAGGTGCGTGTAGAAGGCCAAGGCAACATATTGATCAAGGTGAAAGATGGCTCACACAAATACATATCTAATGTGTATTATTTTCCTGATATGAAGACTAACATCCTCAGCCTAGGACAACTTGTGGAGAAAGGTTACTCGGTTTTTATGAAGAACCAATATCTTTACATATGTGGGCAAGATGTGCACTTGATAGCCGAGGAAGAAATGTCTAAGAATCAAATCTTCAAGTTGAATCTAACACGTGTTCATACCAAGTGCTTGAAGGCGTACATTGAGGAGAGCGATTGGCTATGACATTCACGATATGGGCATGTTAACTTTGGAGGACTTTGCAAGATGGCAAGAAAGAGAATGGTGCATGGGCTGCCCCTGATTGAATCTTCCAAGAAATTTTGTGAAGGGTGCATGATGGGCAAACAAGCAAGGAGTAGCTTCCCAAAAGTGGAGTAATATCGAGTAATGAAGTTGTTCGAGTTGGTTCACACCGACATCTATGGACCGATCAAACCTAGCGATTTTGGTGAGAACCGCAATTTCATAACCTTCATTGATGACTTTTCTCAAAAAATATATATGTATGTCTTGAAGGAAAAGTTTGAAGCATTTACTGTGTTTAAAAAGTGTAAAGCATTTGGTGAGAAACGAAGTGGGCACTATATTAAAGTGCTAAGATCAGATCTAGGAGGAGAGTTAACCTCGAGTGTATTCAACGCATTTTGTGATGAGCATGGAATTCGACGCCACTTGACAACCCCCTACTCGCCACAACATAATGGAGTGGTGGAACACAAGAATAGAACCATCCTTGACATGGTTCGAAGTATGTTGAAAAGCAAGAACTTGCCTAAAGAGTTTCGAGCGAAGGCGGCTACATGCGTGGTCTATCTTTTAAACTGTTTATGTAGCCGATCAAGGAAGATTGAAGCTAGATGATAAAAGCACCAAGCTCATTTTTGTAGGCTATGATGAGAAGTCGAAAGACTATAGGCTACTCGACCCTACTAACAAGAAAATATGCATTAGCTGTGATGTGTAGGTGAATGAAGAGGCGATGTGGGATTGAAACTCGAAGAAGGAGATCCCTCATGAGATGCATGCATCAGAAGCATCTCAAACCAATGATCAAGTTAAAGAGAGAACTACGGTTGAAGCTTTTGGAGGAAGCTCATCTGATGATGAAGGTGATAGACCAAGGAAAATGAGGAGTCTTAATTATCTGTGTGAGGCAACAAGTGAATTGCATTTGGTGTGCCTTCTAGATCAAGGCGAGAGCATCCCCTTTAAAGAGGCACTAGTGGACGTAAAATGGAGAACTACCGTAGATGGAAAGATCCATGCAATTGAGAAGAATGAGACGTGGGAGTTAGTCTCTCTCCCCAAGGATCACAAAGCTAAAGGAGTCAAGTGGGTATACAAAAAGAAAATCACTCCCCGAGCTGATGTAGAAAGATACAAGGAGTGGCTAGTGGCAAAAGGCTACAAACAATGGGCTGGTATTGATTATGAAGAAGTGTTTGCACCAGTGGCGCGCATGGAGACAATTCATCTTCTGATTTCCCTTGTTGCTCAAAGAAATTAGCACATTCACCAAATGGATATCAAATCGGCATTCTTGAATGGCATCTTGGAGGAAGAAGTGTATGTTGAGAAATCACCCGGTTATGTGAAGAACGGAATGGAAGGGAAGGTCCTAAAGTTAAACAAAGCCTTGTATGGGCTGAAACAAGAACCGGGCGGGTGGAATGCACGCATTGAACTCCACTTCAAGTCGCATGGCTTCGTACAATGTCCATACAAGCATGCACTCTATTTAAAGGCCGAAGATGACGACATCTTGATCGTGGCTTTATATGTTGATGACCTAATATTTGTAGCTAGTAATGAAAAGATGATCGATGAATTCAAGAGAGCTATGAAGATGGAGTTTGAGATGACTGGTCTTGTAAGATCCACTCTCCTATATATTAATAAAGTCAATTCTCATCCTTCTTATTTGTGTGGTGATTGTTGATGTATGCTTGCTTGTATGCTTATATTTCATTTTGGGAAAATTTCAATTTTCGGGGAAAGTTTCCTTTTTTGGGACGGTGAGTGTGACTCGCCAGGCGGGTGCACAACTCAACTAGATCGGTTTAGTTTTGGGCGCGTGTGGCTTTGGAATTATTTTCCTTTGGCCACATAGGCTTGTGTGTGAGAGACATGGCAGAGTTAATAGGTGATGTGGCATCCACATCATTTTGCAAGATTTGAAATCTCTTGATTTTGGCAAGTGTTGATGAGAGAATATTGCATTGACGTGTATCATTTTGTGACGTTTGTTTGCAAATAAAACTCCCCAACCCTAGTCGTCACCTCCCTACTCGCTCTTCCTCTCATGGACCACCCTCACCATCTCACTCCCTTCCCTCCGGCGTCCTGGTGGCCAACAACTCCGGCGAAGTAGCGGCTCCGGCAAGGATGCAAGAGGAGGAAGCAACGAGCAAGGGTGTAGGAGGCAAGTTGTTGATGTTCTTCCATCGATCCCCGACCATCCCTTTCGTCGGAACCAGGCTTGCCTTAGGCCCTTAGATAGAGTAGAGGGTGGGGGTGTTAGCTGGAGGGTGGGGGTGTTAGCTGGAAGGTGGGCCAACACCAAAAAAATACAAGAGTTCAAGAATTTAAGAGACCAAAATAGATGGTAAGGATTGATTTGAAAGAGCAAAAGGTTGTATTTTCGTACTTAAAGTAAAATAAAATTGTTAAAGTTGTCAAAAGAAAATTTAGTTGCAGTTTAAAAAAACTTAAAAGAAAAATATTATCTTGATTTTTCACCAAAAACAAAATTGAAATAAATAAACATTATATATGATTTTACTTGTGGATTTATAAGAAGGTTTAGCCTTAAATTGTGGGTTGATCATGGGTTGGTGTATGGTGGATTGATTTTAGAAAACCAAATAATTCGTTATTGTAACATTCTCAAACAACGGAAGAATTTAAATTTTTATAACATACAACAATCAGTGGACATTACGCAAAATACAAAGAAACAGGTGCACCAACATATATAATATAAATATATTTGAGTATTTCAAAAGTGTGATTACATCAAACGACTATACAACAAAATACAAGTAATCACTCCGACCTCAAAAGGAGAGAAATCAGGATCTGGTAGCGGCGCTCCTCTCCTCGTTCACCACCCCCTAACGCCGAACACGACCTGAAAAGTCAACATGCAACAATGCCTGAGTTTCCACAATGAAACCCCATATACCAAACTCTACAATGCATGAAACTGGAACACTCTAGCATGCAATTCTATGAAGAAAGAAAATCATAATTCAAGGCTAGGCTCCAAGGCTCTTTCACCCAACCACAGCTCACACCAACAGTTACGGGGCTCCAGGGCTATTTCACCCAACCATCACAACGCACAACGTCATCAAGCTGGGCTCCAGGGCTTTTTCACCGAACCACATCTACCACGACACGACCAGGGCACCAAGGCTCTTTCACCCAACCCGAACGCTCTAAGGGATCCAGGGCTTTTCCACCCAACCCTTATCACGCGGTCATTGCTCAAGCTCCATGGCTCTTTCACCAACCCGAACGCACTACGGAGCTCCAGGGCTTTTTCACCCAACCCCGCACAGACTAGCAGGGCTCCACGGCTTTTTCACCCAACCGCAGCTCTCACAACAATTACGGGGCTCCAGGGCTCTTTCACCCAACCACCGCAACACCCATGCTCACTAGCACACTTGCCGGAAGAACATCGGCACCACAACTCGTCTCGCACGGACGACCACAACAACTGCACCTCCTATGTGCAAAACTGGACACAATCGGTCGACCGAACCAAGAGTCCCGCTCGACCGAATCTCATCAAAACCAGGCAATTGCCCCGACCGACACACCATCGGTCGAACATCTCCCATCAACCACACACGTTCGGTCGAACCAAAGTCAGGGACCGGTCGACCGTTTAGATGGCCACCTCCCAGGTTCAACGAACACAACCAATAATCGGTCGAACGGCAAATGGGCCCGTCCGATTGGAAACCATCAGTAAAATTCCCCATCACTCAACATAATCAACCGGTCAAACCCCCAAGCACTCTCTATCAACCGAAAACGACCAGTAAAATCGACCAACGAAAGCAATCAACACCGGTCGACCGAACCACCATCGGTCGAACCCACATTAAGTTAACTTAAGTCATCGGTCGAACGACGATCAATAAGCGGGCCACCGTTTAGATGGTCTAGCCTCCAAGCGACTTAACTCATGTACGATCGGTCGAACAAGTCAAAAGATGGTCGACCGTTTAGATGGTCAACGCCCACGACCGACCTACAACAGTGCACACGGTCGAACGGCAAAGGGGACCCGTTCTACCGGAAACCACCAGGGCTTGCCTCTACTGCACCATCGGTCAACTGCCCAAGGGCATCGTTCGACAGACGGGAGGCAGAATCCTGAATTCTCACTAGGAACGGTCGACCGATCCAGCAGTAAACTCCTGCACATACGCTTTCGACGAACCCATCGGCCTACCGTCGACTTCCAAATTACTCACACAACATAAGTGAGCTACAAAACTAGTTTGACATACCGTGAAGGTCTGAAGAAACCTTTTAAGAACCTCGATGGCGCTTCCATGAGCACTTCTCCCAAACTCACGATCCACCGACGAACTTCTTGCTCGATCAACGATCACCATGCCTCATCGATCCACAACCACACCTTCTTCTCTTCGATCCCCTCACCAACCACAACAACTGGTAGAGAGACGGATTGAGAGAGAGAAAGAAGAAGAAACAAACGAGATGGGTTTAGCAACAAACGAACTCACCTCCACAAGCAAACAACACCGACCACCTCAACCTTGCCAGAGATCACCTCCACTCGTCGGAGCACAACACTGAGAGGGAGAGACGGGTGAGAGAGTGATATGTGCGAGTGAGAGAGAGAAAGATTCACCTCAAAACCCCTCCATCCTTTCATTCTCACCATCCAACCATTCCACTCCATCTCAACCCTCCATTCCAATCTCCTCCAAAACACCTCCTAATCAACAAAAAAACTCAATTAGGATTAGGATCCCACAATCCACCCTCCTAAAAGAATTTCGTCCTCGAAATTAAAACCGAAACTCACCAAACAGCTCTGGGAATTCCTTTCGGACCTCTTCCTTGATCTCCCAAGTGGCCTCTCGCTTACTGTGGTGCTGCCACCTGGCCTTCTCCTCAACTGATGCTCTATCCGATCCACAATCTCAACAGGTATCTCCTCAAGAGGCAAATCCTGACGGATCTCTGGAACCTCCAACTGAATCACATAAGAAGGATCTGCTATGTACTTCCTCAGCATCGAAACGTGGAAGATGTTGTGAATTCCTGAAAACTACGGCGGCAGCGCAACCCTGTAGGAAACATCTCCAACACGATCGAGAATCTCAAATGGTCCGACATACCTCGGATTGAGCTTCCCATTCTTCTTGAATCTCATCACTCCTCGAGATGGTTAAATCTTCAGGAAGAAATGATCGCCCACTTCAAACCTCAACTCTCGCCTACGCCTATTTGCGTGGCTCTTCTTTTTGCTCTGAGCTGTCGCTAGTCTCGGCCTGATCACGTCGACCTTCTCAGCATACATCTGCACAATCTCAGGGCCTACTAGTTGTCTCTCGCCTACATCACTCCAGCATACCGATGATCTACATGGTCTCCCGTACAGAGCCTCGTACGGTGTCATCCTAATGCTCGAATGATAGTTGTTGTTGTAGGTGAACTCTATCAACGGCTAATGCTCATCCCAATGTCCTGCCCAATCCACAGTACAAGCCCGTACCATATCCTCTAACATCTGGATGGTCCTCTCAGACTGTCCGTCTGTCTGCGGATGAATGTTGTACTGAACTTCAGCCGAGTTCCTAGAGTCTGCTGCAAACTCCCCCAAAATCTGGAAGTAAACATGGGATCTCGATCAGAAATAATACTCACAGGCACTCCGTGAAGTCTGACGATCTCCTCAATATACAACTTAGTTAGACCCTCCAGAGGTAAAGTGGTCTGAATAGCTAAGAAGTGTGCCAACTTGGTCAGTCGATCGACTATAACCCAAATCACGTCATGAAATCCTCTCGTGATATACCCCAATAGCTAGAGAAAACCGTCGTGATATACCCCATATTTATCGCATAAATTCGGGGTATATCACGTCGATTCCGCCAGGAAGCGACGTGATACACGTAATATATCACGTCGGACGTTGAAAACCGACGTGATATACCAAGTATGTCACGTCAGTCGTTGAAATACGACATGATATACTTAGTATATCACGTCGGTTCTCTATGAAACTGACGTGATATATTGTATATCACGTCGGATGTCAACTAACCGACTTGATATATGTCTGTTCAGAAGAAAAAAAATTATTTGTTATAAATCTACTCCTATGTCCCTGTACTAAACACATTCCAAATCGCATCACATTCACACAATCACAATTACATCACAATCACATACTCAATGTAATATAAGTGTCAACACTCAAGTCATTAAATCACAATTTATTTTAACATTCAAACTAACATTCAATGTCTTTGATTTCTATTCGAGCAAACTAACAAGTTAACATTAATGTATCGAGGAAACTAACAAGCATTCAATGTGTCGATCAAACTAACAAGTTAACAATCAATACATCGAGCAAACTAACAAGTTAACAAATATCGAGTAAGCTAACATTAATAATGTCATCAACTTAGAAGCATATGTGTAATGAAAAAGGAAATCCATCTTTCACGTGTGTAGTCGAGCTCTTCCCGTGAAAATGGTTCAAAAGTTGATCCAAAGAAATACAAATTTAACAAAGAATTCCGTAAACATACGCCTTTATCAAAATAAGATATATTACTTCAATGTAGTGTAGAAACTATATATATTACCAAGCGTAAATCTCCCCCACCAAACCGAACTCCACAATTTGTTTCATATACCTCATGACATAGTACCCGCACTCCGTATTTCCGGTTTGTTTATGGTACTAAAATTAAAAAAATGTATATTACTAAACAACGAAATTAATATACAATATAATGATCATTGTTCCCTAAGTAATTTAATTACCCTATAACATCATAGGATACCATATTGTTTTTTTTTTGGCTTATGTTTCATCCCAATTGTTTATATATATCAATAGCTCTACACACAATTGATAAATATCGAAATTTGTTATAAAATCTAAATAAAACGTATTTTCATGTTATAAAATAGTAATTTAATAGAACTTACAATTGCACCAAGTCCTTCAAATCTTTCCTTGGTTTCTCGGAAGCTAAAGGATCAAACCAATATCCAATATTTGTATCGGGAGGAATAACAACTAACTTCCAAGGATCACTAGCAACATTCATTTAAAAAATCATAAGTAATTTATTTCATTATTACATTTATTATATCAAATAATTAAGAGCATACCTCTCCCAATACGATGCAAGATAATACATCTTGTTCCCCTCAACCATCACATTCGCCATTATTTGCAGTCGAGTGTCGTCACTTTTTCGTTCGGGACGATTGAGAATTGTTGGACACAAATATCCAAAGCTCTTTCCATTGGGCATTTGGTAAAGAGATCTATATATTACAATCAATAAACACGATTTTAATGTCAAACTTAAAACATAAACAAATATCGTGAAAAATAACACTCAATGATTGATTTTAATGACTTACTTTATAAGAACTTCAATGATTGATATACATATTCCATCTTCAAAAATTGCATGACATCACCAAAGATGACATACAATTTCGGTTCTAAGCCGTCTTCCAATGTGTAGCCTACGATTTCTTTATTCAAAGAAGTCATCACAACATCATCCTCAGGTTTATATTTTACGATATTATATAACATTAAACAGTTCTTAGGCAACACATTTTCATCAAACCTGGTAGAATATTTGGATCCGTTGGATGGTGGAGGTTGAACCTTTGACATTAAAATATACATTATTAGAACATTACAACTAAAGCAATATGTATGACAATTAAAAATTCGTTTATTAATACTAAATAATTACCTTCTTTTTCTTTTTTGGTTTTACCAAAGAACGTGGTCATTCCAATACTTGTACTTCAGCGTCCCCAACAGTATAAACTTCAGATTCCGGAATTGGCAAAAACACATCACATTCGACCGGAACCTCTAAAGTCACTACTACATTATTTGATCCGATTTGTGCCCTTTTATGCGTCTTCAACGCATATACCATTCCGTAAGCTACATGTCGCAAATCGGGATCACTTAAAAAAGTCCACATTCGCGACCATCCTGTAAATATATTCAAGTTAGAATTAACCACTAACAATATATACAAACGTAATTGAAGCCTGATTTACCTCGACTGATTCATTTTTTGTAGTTGTTGGTATTGATGTTTCTTCAAATATTGTTGGTACTCGACGGGTTGGCTTGAGGAATACATCTTCAGAATAAACACTTGACACACTTCGGGGCATTGGCATGTTAAAAGGTAGGTTATTCATAGCATAGAGATTTCTCACCATATTCTCCAAATCTCCCATCCTTTGTCTTAATTCATAATTTTCCCGAGTAAGCCCCCGATCTGAAGAGGTAGATGATGACCCAAAGTACTGATGAATTCCATTTCGACTACCCACACCTCGAACTCGTCCTGAATGCTCGTCCCAAAGTAATATATCATTTCTACCATCCGAGACAAATTCTCCGGATGATGATTGTAGTGAAAGCTCGTCCTATAAGAAAATTATGTTATGAATATTATATCGATTAATATATATAAATTACATTTAAATCTAATACTTACAATCTTGTTTGCAACATTTGCAGACTCGTCGGTAAGGTAACTTCCGTCGGGTCTAATACGTGCTCTTTTCCATTTTTCTTGCCTAGGTGGTGGCGACGGTGGAGGCACATTACTTGCTTGCTCTTCGCTTAGACAAGACTGCATAGCATCTTCTTTTTATTTTGCTCTTTCTTCGACCATCATTTGCTCCTCAAGTTTACGATAGCCTCCCCGGGACAATCGATGAATAAACTTATTTTTGGATTGTCAATCTTTATTAACCTCTCATAGAGCCTATAACGACAAAATAAAACTTAGTTACGTGAAAACATATTTGAAAATCTAACTCAATTGGTAAAAAAAAATTAAAATTTTACCAAAAATTCAGGAGATTGTCTTGATTTGAGGAAATACGCCCAAGTTGTTGCAGTAATAAAACTGTAAATCAAACAAGGATTTTGATCCTTATACTCCCTAAATATAAAGTTGGTTGTCAACTTTGTTTTAAAAAAATTCCACCGATTGCCCACATACGAAATCCATTTCTTTTTCAACATTTTCGTGGGCTCAAAAGCAAATTTCTCCTACATTAAACAAAAGTAGATAGTTACATAAAAATATACAAGACAAAATTAACTAACAATGAAGCAAGTAAAATCTTACCATTACATCTTTCAAATTGTTCTTTTAGTGAAGCGTCAACCGCAGACCATTTTTTGACGCAAATGTCGACTTTTGTTCTTGCAAGTGTACCCAAATAACTTCTCCAGTATAATTGGTTTGGTCCGATTGACTCTAACACTTCATCAAACTGGAGAGGCAATGGACCTTCTTTCTTAACCAGTAACTGAAACTGCACCATCAAAGTAACTCCACGTCTCTGAGATGTAATTAAATCCTCATCTTCACTTTCAACTTCAACGTCGACGTTAGTGTTCGGGACGTCAATGTCTGGCTTTCACCTATTGGCCTTCTTCTTTATACCCATCTACCTAAAATAAATAAAAAACAATGTTTAGAACAACTTATAAATTATCAAATAATATACAAATAACATAAGATAATAAAATGCATGCAACTTTACTTTCTTTTCTTGCTCATAGGATCCTCGATCCATATGCCTTCATGATGATCATCTTGGATAAGTAAGTTGTCAACAGTTTTATCGTCCTCGAGTGATTTAAGTTCAAGTACTTCTGCAAACAAGGGAATTTCTCCAATCTCATTAACATCTTCTTGGCAAACGATTTGTCATTTTGCTTCTAAAACTATCGACCACTCATTTGCAAATGGGTTTGTTACATAGATTTTTTTTTTGGCTTGAGATGCCAAAATGAAAGGATCTTATTTAAAACCTTCTTTTTTAAGGTTCACCAAAGTAAACCCTAACTCATCGACTTGAAGACCGTTTTTATTGTCCACCCACTTGTATTTAAATAGAACAATATTAAATTTAGTAAAGTTCAGCTCCCATATTTTTTCAATCATATCATAATAAGACATATTGGCATATATGGGATTTCTATCTTTCGAGCTAGAGATGTGCAACGATTCAGCTACCAAAGTGACCCCACTATTTTGCATTGTGCTTTTATTATCCTCTAGTTTGGTATAAAAAGAAAACCCATTACTATCATAACTGTTATAAGATGTCACTACCAGATTTGGTTTGTACGCCAATCATATCAAATCTTCAGAAAAATTACGGATGTACACAGTTTCCCTGAACCAATCAATGAAAGCCTTATTATGAGAATTAACAACTTGTTGATCAGTCCATGAAGGATGGTTTTCCCTCACTATGTTCATGTGCTCATCCAAATAAGGTTGGACTTCATCAGAATTGCACAACACATAGAAATATGCTTTGATAAGATCCTCACTTTTTGGACTTAACATCTTCGGACCACGCGTACCTTTCCCTTCAATTCTATCTTTATGTCGGTTCTTAGGAAGTCCCACACTCTTAGTATAAGTTACGTACTCATTACAAAACTTAATTACCTCTTGAGCTATGTAACCTTGAACGATGCTCGCATCTGGCCTTCGGCGATTTTTACAATAATCTTTCAACACACCCATGTAACGCTAGAAAGGATACATCCACCTTAAAAGATCCGTACCGAGTAGCTTGACTTCTCTAACCAAATGAACAACTAAATGAACCATAATGTCAAAAAAGACAGAGGAAAGTACATCTCCAACTGACATATCAAAACAACCACTTCATTTTGTAACTTATCCAAATACTTTGGATCAATTACTTTGCTGCAAATCTTGTTGAAGAACAAACAAAATTTGATAATAGCATGTCTAACATGTTTTGGCAATATCGATCTAATGGAAACCTGTAACAACGGTTGCATCAACACATGACAATCATGAGACTTCAAACCAATTAGTTTCAAATCTTTCATCGAAACAAGACTGCTAATATTTGACGAATACCCCTGTGGCACTTTGACACTATGTAGACACTGACACAAAGCTAATTTATCCTTTCTGGACATAGTGTAACAAGCTGGTGGTAAATACTTACGAGTAGCTTTACACTCTAGTGTCAATTTCTTGAATATCAAATTCAAGTACATCAAGTCTGTCATTATATCCATCTTTAGTCTTACCCGGTATGTTCAGAAGAGTTCTTACCAAACTGTCACAAATATTTTTTCCGGCATGCATCACATCAATACAATGTCTGACTTCTAAGGTCTCCCAATAAGGAAGGTTAAAAATGGATTTTTTTTCTTCCAACTACTCTTATCATTTCCGCGTTTGTAAGGCTTGCCAAATTCGCATTAGATGTTCTTTACCCGCTCAACAACTTGCCTTACACTGATTTTTGTAGGGGTTCTTCCAATTCCTTTTTCCGTTAAAAGCCCTCTTCATTTTACGGTACGAATGATTTATTGGAAGAAATTTATGATGACCAAGATACACTATCTTACTTCCATGAACAAGCTGCAAAGAACACGTTTTTTCTTCACAAATAGGGCACAAAAGACACATTTTGTGCCCTTTCACAGAATAGCCAAAAAGATTTCCATAAGCGGGGAAGTCATTAATTGTGCAAAATATCATTGTACGCATTGTAAATGACTTTTGACGGTGGGCATCCCACACTTTCTCCCCTTCATTCCACAATTTCTTTAATTCATCAACCAAGGGAGCCAAATACACATCTATGTGATTACCTTGTTGTTTGGACCAGAAATCATTAAAGATGACATCATGTTTATATGTTTTGTTGAACGTTTTAATTAAACCGCAAGTGCACGGCCGCGATGAAGCGGTGACAAGTACGGGTCATCCTCAGGGAGGTGAGTAGCCTCTTGCTTGTACGAAATCAAGTGGCAAAAATTAGGGGAGAAAGATTGATTATGCTACTCTACACTAAACTACGCTAAGAAGTATGAAATGCGAACGAAAGAAACAAACAACGAAATGACAACTAAGCTAAGAACAAAAGAAGAATGCTGGAATACAAATATAAGAAAACCCCTAAGGGGTGGAGTGCGTGCACACATGCAAAGAGGTGGGTGTAGAATACATTATTTAAGCACATGAAGGTGGTGTTTATCAAGTATAGGAAGTGTCTAAATGTTATGGCAAAACCTATCAATCTATTCACCAACTTAGTTGATTAACATTTACATATGCAAGTTGTTTATTTCAGAACCTAAACAAGCATGAGAGGTGTCTAATCATTTTGGCAAAACTCATCAAGTTATAAATTCTATCCTAAACAAGCAAGCATACATTCATGTTTTATCAACACATCAAAAATAAAGCATTCATCCCATTCTATAATGCATGTATGTACATCTACTCCACCCCCCAAAGGGGATGGAACTACTCACTAAACATTACACTAATTATTAAACTAAGCAAAGAAAGCATATTAAAACTAAGCTAGAAATAAAAGACGATTAAACTAAAACATGCACAAACAATAAAAGAAGCATAAACAAACAATGAAAGAAACACAAAACTTTATTGATAAAATGACTCACATTAAAAGTAGCATCCTCCTACTTTAGTGTGTGCTTCAAGGCCTCACTTCTAGTAGGAAGAATAGCCACTTAAAATATGGAGTCATTACAATGGAAGGTGAAGAGTTCTATTTATAGTCATGGAAAAAGGCAAACCGGGACAATCCCCCGATGTGGGACTAAACCAATACCAAAAATAGCCTAAACAAACATTAATACACCTTCCAGGAGAAAACTTGGCGGATTTGGGCCAAAACAGACCGCCAATTGGCGGTCTTGGACCGCCAATTGGCGGTCAAAAAGGTCCGGATCCAGTTGAATCTTGTTCTGGGCTTGTCTTTGTGTATTTGGTGGTCTTGGATGCATCTACTTTGTTTATTGGAGTTCCGACCCGAATCCAATTGCTAAAATACTCCCCATGATGGTGTGGAGTATTCTGTTTTGCTCTTAGGTCCTTCTGTCTTGCGTTCAGGTCCTTCTCCCTTGCATTTTGGTCCACAGATCTCACAATCCAGTCCTTTTTCCCAACTTTTGGGTCCTTTTATGTTTCATCTCTTCAAACATATTTATTCCTGAAAACTAAACATAAAACTCGTAACATAGCATTGTTTAGGTGAAAGATAATGGATATAAGATACAAATATAAGCATGAAATGATGTCAATCAAATACCCCCACACCTAACTTTTGCTAGTCCCGAGCAAAACAAAAAAAAAAGAAAAGCATACGAAAAACAAGAAATCCTAACTCACTTTCGTAGGAATCACGGTTGCACTTAGCACATGCAACAAGTTGTTAAACCTCCTTGTCGCCAAGGAGGAGGAGTGTTGTCTCCTGAGGGTTTTCAGCGGATATACCCACAAAATCCGAACAAGATGCATTAATCATTCTAGCTACACGACTCATTGGACTCATTTTGTCGATCATGGGATGCGGTAATACTACGGGTCGACTCTATATATGTAATCGGTCCACACACCTAGCCTAATGAGTTATTCGTGAAAGTTAGTTAAGGACTTAAGTGAAAGACATGGACAACCTTAACTTCTGAATGTGATACAATGTGTAAAGTCCATTTTGGTTCTTATTTGACTCTTTTTTTTCTTTTCTTTTTTTTCTCTTTTTTTTCTTTAGAGCATTTTATTGGTTGGGGTTTGATTCTCCCAGGGTCAGGTTTCGTGCATCATTGCCTATGAGGACTTACACTATCACGTACACCTTCCCCCAAATCTCCACATAGGGAAATCCCTACCACCCGTGTATCGGGAGTTCGGTCGGTGTATCCCAAGTCAGATGACTCGAAAGCACCAGGCACAAAGGCCCCTCAGACCTACTTTCCCGAGTGATAGGAGCCGTGCGAGAAGAGAGAACACCACTTATTCATTTATCTACATAGGAACCAAAACCCCTACACTTAAGTTTCACAAAAAGAGATTAAGGGCCCTTGACCACGACAAACTTCCTTATACTAAAAGACACGAATTATTTGACTCACTAGGTTCAGAGTGGACTTCTTTAAATGTTTGAGTGTTGAAACCCTATAATTACACGCCCCCCGAGGGAAAACCGAGGTGCATCCTAACGACTCGATAAGACCTAAAGCCAGTAAACTAGAAATCCTAATGCATCAAGTTCAAGACAATTTTGGGAGCTTTCTTTTTACTTTGCCTCTCAACGGTTTTTCACATGCTAAACACACGCAAAACCTACAAAACATTTTCTTTCGCAAACACATGAAGATTTTGAAAGAAATGTGGAAATTTTAAAACACTCGGCAAGCAAAAGAAGACAAGTCACCCAAGGATCATGGCAAGCATATATATCAATGTTAAATGTGGCACACTAACAAGACCCTAGCAGTACACACAAAAGAAAACAAAACCAAAGGAAAAAGACTTGAATATGTACACACGTAAAACACCCCCCCACACATACCTCATGCATTGTCCTCAATGAATGCGAACAAGATACTACATGGATATATGCATGAAAAAGGAAAGATCTCACCAACATGAAGTACAAGGGGACGTTCAGGGTCATGTTGATGGACACAAACCCAAATTCCCTCAAAACCTGTGAGAAGCTGAAGAAGGGAGATAAATACGTGAAGAGATTGGGCCCAAGTACACAAGGGTTGGGGCCCACAACAACCGATGCTCACTGAAGGAGTCTTTTATTACACACTTTTTTTTGTTTTTTTTGTTTTTTTGTTTTTTTTACAAGATATATACATCAACCAAGATATTCTCATAACCATTTAGTCAAGGAACATCAAATGAGAACATCATGTTTTGAGGACCAGATACTTGCCGAGATGGGCAAACTTCACTGGTACTCTGAGGTGTCATGAGGGGTGAAAGGTCAAAGCTGAAAGGCTCGAACCCCTCATGATATTGGTTGGGTGTGGGCAACCAAGAATGAAGTTGTGTTGCCTCACTAGGGTTTAATTGCTCATCGAAGAAAACCCTCCAACCAATAGGCGGGTGCATCGGAATGAGTTCCTCAGGCTCATTCGATGGATGCAGCAGACTTGCATCATTAAGAATGGGGCTTCTCCCCAAGTCATCCAACAAGGACCTCCCACCATCATTTAGATCATCAAGCATAAGCTCGGTCATAGGTGGGTCCTTGTTGGAGTCAATATGAAGCTCAAATGGCTCAATGGCCATGGGACATGAGGTAGAGACACCTTCTGGTATAGGCATATGATGAGGTATCTCACTCTCACTAGTACTCTCAACTGAATCATGCAACAAACACTCCCTTTGGACATTCATGTTCGAGGCCAGCTCACTCTGTTGCAATGCGAAGACAGGCAATGAGTTTTTGCTGGGCCCACGAACATTCTCAACGGGTTGCATTGGGGTTAGGGGTGTTCGTTGATTTTGTGGTGCTTTCTCCAATTGGCGGATGAGATTTAGATTTAACGGTTCATCCATGGGCTCCTGTTGCCTACCAGAGTTGAACACATGAAACTCGGCACTCATATTACCGAATGAGAGCTTCATGAGACCATTTCTACAATTAATCAAGGCATTGGAGGTTGCCAGAAATGGTCTACCCAAAATCAAAGGTATTTGAGAGTGGGTGTTCGCAATAGGATTGGTATCGAGGACAACAAAATCGACTGGAAATATAAAATCTCCATCTTTGATAAGCACATCCTCGATAATCCCCATGGGAATACGAATGGATCTATCCGCCAATTGGAGGGTGATCTTCGTTGGTTTCAATTCTCCCAAGTTCAATTGTTTATAAACAGAGAATGGGAGGAGGTTGACCGCTGATCCTAAATCAAGCAAAACATTGCTCATTCTAGTGTCCCCTATCGTACACTGAATAGTAGGACACCCAGGATCCTTGTATTTTGTGTAGGTAGGATTGGACAAAAGTGAGCTGATATTTGCAGCCAAGAATGCTTTCTTAGGAACATTGGTCTTCCTCTTGGTTGTGCAGAGATCCTTCAACACTTTGGCATATTGAGGTATTTGTTGGATGACATCCAACAAGGGGATGTTAACCTTTACTTGCTTAAACACCTCTAATATCTTGTCCATGTTGTCACTCTGCTTTTTGGTTAACCTACTTGGATAGGGAGCTTTTGGCAGGTAGGTTTTCTACGGTGCCTGAGAAGAAAGAAGCGTTGGTGTATTACCCTCACCCTCAACCTCTTCTTCACCACCATTCCCACTGATGGGCTGCATAGATGGTGGTTGTTGTGGCAAGGAAATGTGATTGTCAACCTGTTTTCCATTCCTTAAGGTCACAATGGAATTGACATGGTGAACAGGTTCCTCCACATGGTTCACTTGCCTCCCCCGAGGTACCACATTCTCATTTTGCATGTGTTGTTGTTGGTACATACGGGGGTTAGCCTAAGGCTGGCTAGGAAAAGACCATCTCTCTCTTTCATGTACAGACTGAGCCAATTGGCCCATCTGAAGCTCTAGAGATTTGATGGTCTGCTGATTTGAAGTGAGAACTTGACTCGTGGTTGACATAAAAAATTTCATTGAGTTTTCAAGTCCACGAGCCAAGGTCTCAAGCGAATTGAATCGGGTTTCCATATTGTTGGAATTTGGGAAACCCGATTGATTGGTGGTTTGCGCTTGGGGTGGCTGATAGGAATGCGCATGCATGGGAGGTTGGTATGATTGGTTAGGTGGTCTAGAGGAGTTTGAAGGACCACCCGGGGTATTAGTTTGGTTCCATGAAAAATTGGGGTGGTTCCTCCATCTAGGATTATAAGATGATGAGTATGGGTCATTCCTGGCTCTATCATAGATGGCGTTGACACGCTCCATCTCAGGAGGAATGGACTCACACTCGCTTTCTACATGACCTATCCTACCACATGAATGACAGGGAACTGGACCAGATGTTGACATGTGAGGTGCACCGTGTTGTTTTTGGAGCTCAATCGAATCCATACGGCGCATTAAGGCCGCCATGCGCGCCTCGGTGGCCGTAGTGGTATCGACAACAAATGCGGCACCCGATCTAGTCGAGTTTGCATTCACGATCCTTGCTCCTATACTAGATGATGCAGGTGGCTCCCTCACACTCTCCCATTGCATGGTTTTCTCAGCGAGGTCTTCTAGGAAGGCCCATGCCTCTCTTTCATCCTTTCCCAAGAACTCTCCTTGACACATGGACTCAAGGAGCGTTCTTGACGGGATGTGAAGACCTTCGTAAACAATCTGACAAAGACGCCACAACTCAATGCCATGGTGAGGGCACGAGGATAGTAGCTCTTTGAACCTCTCTAGATATGCATGAAATGGTTCGGTCTCATGTTGATAGAACGAATTTATTTCGTTCCTCAATTTTTGAGTCTGATGATTTGGAAAGTACTTCTTGAGGAATGCAGATTGAAACTCATCCCAAGTCCTAAAGGAATTCGCCTGGTTGTTGTACAACCACTTTTTGGCATCATCCTTTAATGCGAAAGGAACGAGCCTAAGATGGATAGAGTATGTGCTAAGTTGTTGCAGGTTGAACATAGCACAGACCTCCTCAAATTCCCTGAGAAAGATATAGGGGTCACCTTTCCCAGTGAAGCGAGGGAGCATGGAAATGAATTGAGGCTTAACCTCAAAATGGTTCCCATTAGCCTCTGGTAATACGATGCACGAGGGTAGAGCAGTACGGCTCGGGTAGCATCGATCACGAAGAGGTATGGGAACGACAACTGGAAGAACATGTCGAGCAGGCGGGTCCAGCAATTGCTCCTCCTCACGGAAATTAGCAGCCATTGGGCCCGAACTACGTGCGACACGAGAGGAGGAAGGCGTCGAGAAATCGATGACCGAAGCCGGATTGACAACGCTCCTCGTCAAACGACCACTCTCGTCTCGTGTCAACGAAAGCATGCACAAAGGTGCATACACACCAAAACTTTTTTTTTCAAACAAAGAATGTACGTAGAAGAGAAGACTGGGGAACACAGGAGAGAAAGAATGACTCAGGAGAGAAAGGAAGAAGTCCTTATGCTACGACAGATGGGTACAGGTAGAAGTACACAAGCAAACAAGGCTCAAGCAATCCTAAGGTCGCTATAGGTCCTTACAGCTAGACGACGCCTAACTGCGAGGTCACGCGGCCTCAACACGCCTCACCTCCCTACGACGAGGACCACAAAGCCCAGCAAGTGAGTCAAGATCCGGGGATCTCGTCTCTCCTACTATCGACAAAGTGGGCAACGCCGATCAAGTTATGACGGTCGGGACCGGATCATTCTCCTAATGCGTCCGAATTCCTTAAGGCCAATATCTACTTGATTTTAGAAATTAGGCTCTTGATTAGTATGGTTTTTGGAGCGAAGGAAAGGGTGATGAAATCCCCCACCTTATCTTTTACGGGACAGCCCCTCCTTAGTAGCGTTTTGGAGTCCTAAATATAACAATCAACTCTCCAAACAACGCTCAACTCACACTTGTTGCAATGCACTTCCTACTAACTAATGCATGTCATACGAAATGCATGAATGAGAGTAGAAGGTGCGTACCTCACGCCAGCACTCTACAACTGAAAATAAAGCTAAAATAAAAGACAATCTAAATGCTTAAGTCACATACATGGTGCATGACCTAAACAAGAAAGAATGCCTAGTCTTTTGCTTTGAGTTTTAGGGTCCAAGTTGCTTAAAGGAGGTTTGATTATTGATCTGCGAACAAACTATAAGTCAAAACATGCCAAATTGAGTCCCAGATAACTAGGTCATTTAGAGCAACAATACAAAGAAATTAAAAGATGAACAGAGCTCACCAGACCGCTGATTGGCGGCCTCAGACCGCTGATTGGCGGTCTCAGACCGCTGATTGGCGGTCTGAAGTGCTCAGGTCGTCTGGAAATTTCTCCAGTAGCCTCCACTTGCTATTCCCAGTCTCCTGAAACAAAGAAAAACTACAAAACAAAAATTAAATCCACTCGAATCGTCCAAACAAGAGTCTGGACTGGCACCTCCCTGACAACGGCGCCAAAAACTTGTTGAACGTTTTAATTAAACCGCAAGTGCACGGCCGCGATGAAGCGGTGGCAAGTACGGGTCGTCCTCAGGGAGGTGAGTAGTCTCTTGCTTGTACGAAATCAAGTGGCAAAAATTAGGGGAGAAAGATTGATTATGCTACTCTACACTAAAGTACGCTAAGAAGTATGAAATGCGAACGAAAGAAACAAACAACGAAATGACAACTAAGCTAAGAACAAAAGAAGAATGCTGGAATACAGATATAAGAAAACCCCTAAGGGGTGGAGTGAGTGCACACATGCAAAGAGGTGGGTGTAGAATACATTCTTTAAGCACATGAAGGTGGTGTTTATCAAGCATAGGAAGTGTCTAAATGTTATGGCAAAACCTATCAATCTATTCACCAACTTAGTTGATTAACATTTACATATGCAAGTTGTTTATTTCAGAACCTAAACAAGCATGAGAGGTGTCTAATCATTTTGGCAAAACTCATCAAGTTATAAATTCTATCCTAAACAAGCAAGCATACATTCATGTTTTATCAACACATCAAAAATAAAGCATTCATCCCATTCTCTAATGCATGTATGTACACCTACTCCACCCCCTAAAGGGGATGGAACTACTCACTAAACATTACACTAATTATTAAACTAAGCAAAGAAAGCATATTAAAACTAAGCTAGAAATAAAAGACGATTAAACTAAAACATGCACAAACACCAAAAGAAGCATAAACAAACAATGAAAGAAACACAAAACTTTATTGATAAAATGACTCACGTTAAAAGTAGCATCCTCCTACTTTAGTGTGTGCTTCAAGGCCTCACTTCTAGTAGGAAGAATAGTCACTTAAAATATGGAGTCATTACAATGGAAGGTGAAGAGTTCTATTTATAGTCATGGAAAAAGGCAAACCGGGACAATCCCCCGATGTGGGACTAAACCAATACCAAAAATAGCCTAAACAAACATTAATACACGTCCAAGAGAAAACTTGGCGGATTTGGGCCAAAACAGACCGCCAATTAGCGGTCTTGGACCGCTAATTGGCGGTCAAAAAGGTCCGGATCCAGTTGAATCTTGTTCTGGGCTTGTCTTTGTGTATTTGGTGGTCTTGGATGCATCTACTTTGTTTATTGGATCTCCGACCCGAATCCAATTGCTAAAATACTCCCCTTGATGGTGTGGAGTATTCTGTTTTGCTCTTAGGTCCTTCTGTCTTGCGTTCAGGTCCTTCTCCCTTGCATTTTGGTCCCCAGATCTCATAATCCAGTCCTTTTTCCCAGCTTTTGGGTCCTTTTATGTTTCATCTCTTCAAACCTATTTATTCCTGAAACCTAAACATAAAACTCGTAACATAGCATTGTTTAGGTGAAAGATAATGGATATAAGATACAAATATAAGCATGAAATGATGTCAATCATGTTTCATGCTTAACCATGGAGGCAGATTGTACATCACTAGTAGAACATGCCACAAACTATGAAGGTTACTTAAACTCCCGTAAGGATTCATTCCGTTAGTACATAGACCAAGTCTCAGATTTCTAGATTCTTGACCAAACACTCGAAAATTTAAATTGATCTTCTTCCACTACGGAGAATCTGTCAGGATGTCGAAGCATCTGATCGTTCACTTTGTCACGATCTACGTGCCATGTCAGATTATTTGAATCCATGGGGCAGGCAAACAAACGTTTCAACCTTGGAATTATCGGAAGATACCACAAGACCTTCGCAGGCGGTCCTTGTACTGGCATAACACCACTCCCATATTTCTTATGTTTGTACCGTGACGCATTACAAATCGGACAACAGTGTACATTTTCATTTTCAGCCCTATATAATATGCAATCATTAGGGCATGCATGTATTTTCCTATACTGCGTTCCCATAGGACAAGATTTTTTTGGCCTCATATGTACGGTCCGGAAGTTCATTCTTTTCTGGAAGAATTTCTTTTAACAGCTTACGTAGGCAACAAAACTAACATCACTCCAACCGTTCGAGGCTTTCAAGGTATATAACCGTAAAACTGCAGATAATCTACTGAAATCGGTGCAACCCGGATACAAAGGTTTTTCATTATCAGACAACAGACTACTAAATACTTGGGGTTTATCATCAAACTTATCGGCAACATCTCGAATCATATCATCTAACTGTTCTTCATCATTAACCTCTTGATTTGAAGGACTATCAATTTCTTCATTCGTACGTATTTCATTCTCACCATGCCATATCCAACGTGCATATCCTTCATCAAAACATTTCTCAAACAAATGAGCCTTAATCTCTTTTACATCCCTTCAGAACATATTAAGACACTTCCTACATGGACATAAGACATTCCCTTCGTTTCTAAAATGCGTATTCTTTTGTGCCCACTCCAGAAATTTATCAACTCCGTACTCATACTCATCACTCAATCGACTTGAAAAAATCCAATTTCGATTCATTATTATCTACACAACAACACAAACAATCGTAATACAAAATGAACCTAATATATAGGAATTTTTCAAAAATTCGGGAGAACCTCCCCTTTAATTTCATATTAATAAAAAAATCCTTGTGGAAAAAAATACAAACAAACCACAACTATATATACTAAAAACTTCTAAACAACCATTCACTTAAATAGTTATTTTAACACAACTATATATTGATCACTTAATTAATCATTTAAATAAGTAATGGTAGAAAGTAATAGTTGATTATGCAATGGGATGCATGCAAGGTCCAAATAAGATTCACAGGTAAGGTGCGTTCTAAATAAAAGCTCAAGTTCAAACTTACAACCCAAGACAGATATCAAGGTTTTAATATCCAACTAAGCTTTGGAGAAACAATTTAGTCTAACTAAAAATCAAACAAAATACTCACTCAACAATATTGACAACTTGTGGTGGGTACTCATGTAGTACACCTTTTTAAATGAAACTCGTACAGAAAGAGGGAGAATCATTTGGTTACTTTGAATCAAATACAGCAAACATAGGTGTCATTCCCGGATTTGCTAAAACCATGTCTTACATTGCAGTTATCAAATACGAATTCCATGTCTTACACGTTACACTTTTTTCACATTTTTTTCTAATAAAATAAACTGCCTAATATCATTACTGCAATACATTAAAAATAGTTCATGCATGTAATCGTAGCGTATTAAACTAATTTTAGTAGTTCTACTGCAACAAAGTGCCAACTTAGACATGAAAATTTTCATATTTGAATGAAAAAGATAACCTAGAAACAAGTAATAGGTATCAAAACTCAAACTTTGACATAACAACATAATGTTAGTAAAAATTTGGAACATAATGTTACTAAAATTTTCAAGTTGAGAGTGAACCTTAATCAACTTGAGAGTCGTGCACGAATATTTTGTTGGAGTCGAGTTTGGAGGAACACAGTGAGTTCGGAGGAGTACAAATATTTTGGACCTCGACGAGTTATTGGTGGCCGGAGGAGTTGGGGAGTGGTGCGGTGTGGGGGTTCGTGAGTTGGGTCAAAGGTGTTGCGGTGTACAAAGGTTTTGGGGCGGAGGTGGTCGTGGGTGGTGAGTTGGGTCAGAGGTGTTGCGGTGCGCGATGGTTGGGGGCGGAGGTGGTGCGGTGTGGGTTGGATCGCGTAATGCACGCGTTGGGGGTGAGGTTGGGCCGGAGGCTTCGTGGAGGTGTGGGCTTCGTGGAGGCGTGTGTTGGTGGCGGCAACTTGTGGTGGAGGAAACAAAGATCGGGTTGTGTTTGTGAAAAGGCGGAGTTAACTAGGGTCAAAATTTGGTTTGTGTTTGTGTTAATGCAGAGTAAATTTACAAGAAGATCGTGGAACAGATTTCCAAAGTAAACAACCTAACATGTCGGGTTTTCGGAAATCTGACGTGATAAGGCCACCACACCACGTCGGTTTTAACAAAACCGACGTTACAAATGTCTTTGGTTTTTAAATTTAATCAAAAAAATAAATTACGTCGGATGTTCTGCCAATCGACGTGATATAGTTTTAACCTAACACGTCGGT
The DNA here is from genome assembly GCA_963682175.1 of Triglochin maritima. Taxonomy (NCBI): domain Eukaryota; kingdom Viridiplantae; phylum Streptophyta; class Magnoliopsida; order Alismatales; family Juncaginaceae; genus Triglochin; species Triglochin maritima. The sequence goes on from OY821775.1 coordinate 17,088,554, forward strand.
TGAAACAAACCCGACGTGATAAACATCACTTGTGTTTGATATAATTTTAATTTGGGCAGAGTAAACAAGAATAATAACCTAACACGTCGGTTTCGACAACACCCGACGTGATAATGGCCACCCAGACACGTCAGTTTTGATAAAAATGACATGACAAATGTTATCAAACTAATTAGGATTTTTAAAATTAATCAAAATAAACCAATCACATTGGATGTTTATCCAACCAACGTGAACACAAATAAAACACGTCGGTTGAAACAAACCTGACGTGATAAACAAGTCTCAAAATTTGGGTTGTGTTCTTGTGTTTGTGTAAGGGCAGAGTAAACAAGAAGTTCGAGGAACGGATTTCAAAAAAAACCTGAAACGTCGGTATTGAGAACACCCGACATGATAATGACCACCAAACACATCGGTTTTAATAAAACCTACGTGGAACATGTTATCAAACAACTTTGGTTTTTTAAAAATAAAAAAAAATCACGTAGGATTTTATTTCAAACGACGTGATATTGGTATATGTCACGTCAGATGAGGAAGAACCAACGTGAAAAGTTTGTTTCACATCGGGTTCATAATAGTCGACGTGACATAACGACGTAATTCCACGTTTTTTTCCAAAAGTGCATGTGTGTCTAGCTTTTGCGGTGGGCTAGCCTGCTTATTGTGCTTCACCATGTTCTTGTTCTCCTCACCTTGAGATGTCATGGAGGAGAGGTTGGGAAGTGCATCAGATGGACCAGGGGCATGCACGCATGAGTTTATCATCTTTTTGTTGTTGTCATATATTTTAGGGTTATTTGCTTGGGTGCACCTATGAGGATGCATAATTAAGTATATGCACCCGAGTTTCGGGTATTTCCTTGGGTGCACCTATATTTGCAGTTTAATTGCTTGCATGCACCTAGTTTGTCTGTGGGTCCCACTTCGTTGATTTTTATATTAGAAAATTTACAAAACACACCCCTCAAATTTAATTGTCCTTCATATTAAATACCAAAACACAAAACAAATATTTCTTTTACAAACACACTGTCTCTTCTCCCTCTCACTCTCTCTCTCCTCTCTCTCTCATCTCTCTCTCCTCACTGTCTCCTCTCACTCTCCTCTTTCTCCTGTTCTTTCTCTCCTCTCTCTCATGTTCTCTCTCTCCTCTCTCTCTCTCTTATTCTCTCTTCTCATACTCGAATTATCTCTCTCATCTCCGTCTCCTATTCTTTCTTCTCACACTCGAATTATCTCTCTCCTCTCCCTCTCAAATTCTCTATCTCTCTCTGTTCTCTTACATCTCTCTCTCTCACTCTCCTCTCTCTCTCCTCTCTCTCTCTCTCTTCTCCCTCTCTAATTCTCTCTCTCCTCTCTCTCCGACACTTCCCCCACCAAAAATCAAAACTAAATTGACATGACTGCACTTTTTGAGTGTCGTATATACCTAGATGTCGGTCGCTCAATAGCTGACGTATATTCTCTAGGTATAGACGTCGGCTATTAGGTACAACCAACATCTATACCTAGAGAATAGACTTCGGTTCTGCCTCCCAATCGACGTCTATTCTCTAGGTATAGATGTCGGTTGTACCTAATAGGCAACGTTTATACCTTTTTTGAAGGGGATAGACGTCGGCCACTCGGTACAATCGACGTCTATGCCCTTACCATATTAAAAACTATAAATACATTCAACCTGCACAAGAAAAACGCATTCAACCTACACAAGAAAAACATTCATCATGCACAACAAATTCATTCACAAACATAAATACATGCACATTCATCCACAAACACAAATACATACAAGCATACATACACAAACAAAATCATTCAACCACATACATACACAAACACTTGACATTCATTCACAAATATGTTTGATTATATTAAAGATCACATTGTATGTTGGTAATACAATTAAACATGTTAAATATATTCACATGTTTAATTACAAAGAAAGTGTTATTGTTATAAGAACATCTTAGTTCATTAACATGTTTCTGATAAAATATCGAGCCTATCGGTCGTCGAGTATAATCGAGCTCCTTTTGCGGGTAGGGATCGCTATTCTCTTGGAAGACCTATAAACATACAAGTAAAAAATATTAATATCTAAATAATGAAACTATAATAATACAATTGAATAACGATCTAAATTACCTCGGATAGGCATACGTTTTGAGATGAAATTTCGAGGATTTCCTCTATGTATCTCATCAGGTTGTAACCACATTCCGTATTTCCAGTCTGCTTGCGGTACTACAAAATATAAATTCGCTAAATATATGTTCCATTACTTAACTTAATTAACAAAAATAAGAGAAAGTACTTACTCCCACTTTTGGGGTTCCTAACACTTTGTAAACCCTCATTATCCTGAGTAGCACAAGTTATTTAACATGAAGTCGATAATACTAATAAAATTACACTGATTGAAAATACGATGATTAAAACAAACTTACAATGAAACAAATTTCTTGATGGATTTCCATAGTGTAATCGACCCCAGAGTATCAAACCAATATGTCGAATTAGTCTCGGGGCATAGAACGGAAATCATCCAATGAGTGTTGTTTATATACATAATTAGAAGTTTATTACGAAATAAAATTCCACTTACTTTGAATTAACAAATTTGCCTCTCATGATAATGGAGAAGATAATATCATTTGCCTTGATCATTTATGAGTGTCTCAAGCTGACCCGATTTATCGTCATTCTCGTATATATAGCTAGATGAACTGACAAAACCAAAATAGTTGATCGTCGAGAAAGACGGACCTTCTGGCTTCATAAAGGTGTCTACAAGAGTAAAAATTACATTATGTTATAATTAGGATAAAATTATTTGAAGCATTTCATCTTATACAGAAGAAAACACTTGCTCCACTTGCACGTTGATAATCATTATGCACAATTGATCAATTGCCAAGAACTGCATAATATCCTCTTTGACGACGTATAAAGCCAGAGGCAACCCTTGAACCTCATCCTCCAAATCCCAGGTAGTTAAGGATTGTGATTTCCTACCTACCATACAATGATACAACATTTTGCAGAAACTTAGTAGCAAATTAATGTTGATCGGAGGTTGGTTGTTTGACCCTTTGCTCTGGGGGCTTCAAACCTTACAAATATATGTGTGTGTGTGTGTGTGAAAAATACAATTATTAACAAATTGAAATTTATTAGTTTTCAAATTTTAAGTATACCTCGTGCGTGTCATTTAGCTCTACTAAATGACTAGGCCACCTCACGAACCCACCAATAGCATCGCCGAGGGTAACAACCTCTTCTTTCGAAATTGGCACCAGAGCACCAGAGTCTAAGCAACTCTCTAGTGCAACCTTCACTTCTCCCTCTTCTACCTCCTTCAAGTGATGTCTGGAGATGTTATAAACTTTGTCGTGTCCCACCAATCTTCTATCAAGGTCTTCGACCAATAGAGCGCATCTAGATCCATTCTCAAATTTTCAAGGACTGCCTACGAGGGCCAATTCTCGAGAATGAGCCACGAAATCAGATTGTTGGTCGGGGCTGACCACTAGTTGCACCGGAGGAGTGGTCACTGGGGAAGAAGTAGTCCTACGGTGGGTAGGATAAGTAGGCAAATCACGATCAAATCTCTCCATAACAAGTTGCAATTTATTTTGCAAATCTGCAATTTGTTGCTCGCATTTGGTATGAACTGTGACGAAGGGGACTGTTGAGTCTTTCCATAATATTGTCACAGTCCAACGATACTCCATATCCCGTACACGACCGGGATGTTCGTCATTTCCCAAGGCTTCGCATAGAATGTCATTCCGGCCATCAAAACCAAATTTGCCTTGGGATTCTCTCAACTTCAGAGAGTCCTACAGTTTAAAGAAAAATGTTACCAACAATTGAAAATATAAAATTACTGAATGTGATTTAATAACATATACAAGTGATACAACATACTATCTTCGAACCGATCGCTTGCAACTTGTCGGTGACGTACTCCCCTTTGGAGTTTACCCTTGCTCTCTTCCAAGAATCACAATGAGCTACGGGGGAAGGAGGATACAAGTTGCTTGCTTGCTCCTCACTCATATCGGAGTCCATTGCCTCTTGTTTGTTTAGGGAAAAAATTTCGACCATCATTTGTACTTCTAACTTTTGGTACCCTGCTCGAGTCATACGATGTGTATACTTGTTAGAAGATCTAATCTTTTGTTTTTTGGTTGGAGGGCCTAAAACCAATTTTATCAAATTATCATTTAAAACAATAACTTAATAAGTTCAAAGAAATTGGCACATTCACCAAATGGATGTCAAATCAGCATTCGTGAATGGCATCTTGGAGGAAGAAGTGTATGTTAGCAACCACTCGGTTATGTGAAGAAAGGAAAGGAATGGAAGGTCCTAAAGTTAAACAAATCCTTGTATGGGCTGAAACAAGCACCGAGGGGGTGGAATGCACGCATTGAGCTCTACTTCAAGTCGCATGGCTTCGTACAATGTCCCTACGAGCATGCCCTCAATTTACAGGCCGAAGATGGCAACATCTTGATCGTGGATTTATATGTTGATGACCTAATATTTGTAGGTAGTAATGAAAAGATGATAGACGAATTCAAGAGAGCTATGAAGATGGAGTTTGAGATGACTGGTCTTGTAAGATCCACCCTCCTTATATATTAATAAAGTCAATTTTCATCCTTCTTATTTGTGTGTTGATTGTTGATGTATGCTTTCTTGTTTGCTTATATTTCGTTTCGGGAAAATTTCAATTTTCGGGGAAAGTTTTCTTTTTGGGGAAAATTTCCTTTTTGGGACGGGTGGGTGTGACTCGCCAGGTGGGTGCACAACTCAACCAGATCGGTTTAGATTTGGGCGCTTGTAGCTTTGGAGTTATTTTCCCTTGGCCACATGGGCTTGTGTGTGAGAGACATGGCTGAGTCAGCAGGTGATGTGGCATCCACATCAACCTGCAAGATTTGAAATCTCTTGATTTTTGCAAATGTTGATGAGAGAATATTGCATTGATGTGTATCCTTTTGTGATGTTTGTTTGCAAATAAAACTCCCCAACCCTAGTCGTCACCTCTCGACTTTCTCTTCCTCTAACGCAACACCCTCCTCATCTCCCTCCATTCCCTCCGGCGACCTGGTGTCCAGCAACTCCGGCAAAGTAGCAGATCCAGCAAGGTTGCAAGAGGAGGCAGCAATCAAGCAAGGGTGTAGGAGGTGGGTTGTAGTTGTTCTTCCAGCCATCTACGGCCATCCCTTTGTTGGAATCAGGCATGCCTTAGGCCCTTAGATAGAGTAGAGGATGGGGGTGTTAGCTGGAGGGTCGGCCAACACCAAAAAATAGAAGAGTTCAAGAATTTAAGAGACCAAAAACCATGGTAAGGATTGATTTGAAAGAGCAAAAAAGTTATAAAGTAAAATAAAATTGTTATTGTTGTCAAAAGAAAATTTAGTTGCAGTTTAAAAAAACTTTAAGGAAAATATTATCTTGATTTTTCACTAAAAACAAAATCGAAATAAATAAACATTATATATGATTTTACTTGTGGATTTAAAAGAAGCTTTAGCCCTTAATCGTGGATTGATGGGTTGATCATGGGTTGGTGCCTGGTGGATTGATTTTAGAAAACCAAATAATTTGTTATAGACAGTGAAGATGAACAACAAATGGTCGTGCTGGATCCAAGGGTAGACCAAATTGTTGATGAAAGGCAATAATGACGTGAGGAATCAAAAAAGAAGAGTTTTATTTTATTTTGTGTCTTAATAGACGCTTAAGATTAATTTGAGGGACCCAAAGAAACTAAATAATTAACTGTATGATTCCTTTGAAATGCCAATTTGCTGAGAACCAAGAATATTATTTTGTCTTGCAGTATATATGGTTCATATTTGTCAATTTATTGGTCCCTCAAAATCTCAAATCCATCTTGCTGAGGAATTTTATCCGGTGTAACAAAACTAGGCACGCCCCGAGCTATTGGCTGGCTGGTCTTGGAAGGAATTGGTTGTGGTAGGGGTGAGCAACCGGTCCGAAACCGGATCAGCTCCGGACCCTGGACCGAAGACCGGACCGGTTGGGTCAGGTCCTACCAGTCCGGTCTGGAATCGTTTTTTTACCTTAAAACTTTAAAAAAAATCCAATCCGGACCGAACTGGAACCGAATTGCCTCCGGACCGGTTGGGTAATTATTAGTAGGAAAACATAAATTAAAATGACATCTAATTGTTTTAACAAACAAAACTTTGGCTTGAAAAAGAAAGGGATTTTTGCTTGAGTGGATCTAGATAGTGGCATACCTGCATTTGGGCCCCGGTGGGCATGGGCCCACCCACTAAATTAAAAACAAAGTCATTAATAATTACTAATTATCTATTTGTTATTATTTATTGGTAGATTTAATTTGGATTTATACTATGGATAGTTTGTAGTTTTCGATAGTATTAATATTAAGATTGAATTATGAAATATTAGAATCCTAGGAATTTACGCTTGGCCTTCCTATTAGGTGTATATCTCTAATTGTTAATATTTTTTATTTTCTCAACTCACTCATGAAGTTATTTTTTATTATTGATCCAACATTAATATCACGTTATGCAGCACGTGTAATAAATAACGATAATCATGTCAAGATTATTTTAAATATATCATACAATTTGATTTTTCACTTTGATGATATATTTTTAGAATGGATAAATACATAGGAACTTTTTTTACAAGTTCAAGCACGATTAAACGGCTTCAGACTCAAATAGACGATAATCTATTGAAGACAAATATATTATAAAGCAATTTCAAGACATAAGTCGCATCGAATGTTATTAAAAAAATATGGTTTTTGGCTAGGGTTGTAAATGAAGTGGGTTTTACCGACAAAAAAATCCAACCCGCCACCCTCACAATCAGCATAATAAGCTAGCGGGTAGCGATTTTCTCGTAACATGATCCACATAACCCGCAAACCACATAACTCAATAATTCATAACCACATTTTCCTAGTATATAGGTTTGATATTTGTATTTAGATTTGATTTTTTTAATATTTAGTAAAAACATACATCGATTAATTTTTTTTAGTAAAAACAAAATAATAGTGTTGGTTCTCAGCAAATTGGCATGTCAAATGAATCATACAGTTCATTATTTAGTTTCTTTGGTACCTCAAATTAATCTTAAGCGTCTAGTAAGACACAAAATAAAATAAAACTCTTCTTTTTTAATTCCTGAAATCATTCTTGACCTTTCATCAACAATTTGGTCTACCCATAGATCCAGCACGACCATTTTTGTTCATCTTCACTGTCTATAACGAATTATTTGGTTTTCTAAAATCAATCCACCAGGCACCAACCCATGATCAACCCATCAACCCATGATTTAAGGGCTAAACCTTCTTTTAAATCCACAAGTAAAATCATATATAATGTTTATTTATTTCGATTTTGTTTTTGGTGAAAAATCAAGATAATATATTTTTTAAAGTATTTTTAAATTGCAACTTTTTTTGACAACTTTAACAATTTTATTTTACTTTTAAGTATGAAAGTACAACGTTTTGCTCTTTCAAATCAATCATTACCTCTGTTTTAAAAACCGGAAAGAAACGAGAGTCAGACCATGTTTAACCGAGAACCAGAGCTATACCGGTTCGGTCTGAGGAAAAAACCGCCCCACCCGAACCGGAGTGACCAAAAAAAAACAATCAAACCAGTCGGTTTTTTCGGTTTGGTCGGAGCAATTCGATCAGTTTTTCTTTTATTAAACAGAAATTACAACATCAATAATTTTCCTAATTTTCCAATTTCCACCCCCGCCTCCTCCAGTTCCACCCCCACCTCCTCACTCCTCAGTCGCAATTCCACCCCCGCCCCCTCTCTCCTCAGTCCTGACTCCACCAGTCCACCTCACCTCTAGTACTTAGTCTTGACTCCGCAAATTTCAAACTCTTTGGGTTTTTTTGAATGCTTACCATGTGTGGTTAATTTTGTTGAACGCTTAGTATGTGTGGTTAACTGAAAGGGTCCATGAAATGGTGGTATTTAGGGTGTTAAAAATATTCTTATAGTTATTTCTACTTTCGGAGCAATGTGGTTTCAATTTTACATTATTTATCGATCTTTTCTCTTCTCCTCCTTTTTATCAAAATATAAACCAAGTGTTCTTGGTTCGAAAATGTCGAATATTTTATATTAAGATAATTATGTGTTTATTTTAAAACCGGTTCAATCGGTCTAACCGTCAGTTGAACCGTCGCTACAGAGTTGGTTCGATTCAACCATCGGTTCACAAAATGCTTATGGCATACGGACGTCATCATCTGTTGGACCAGATTAGACCACTTTGAACCAAACCGAGCCGTTTTCGTTTCACTCTTTGGTTCGGTTTTTAAAACATTGCTCCTTACCATCTTTTTGGTCTCTTAAATTCTTGAACTCTTCTATTTTTTCATTAGTTTTTAATACTTGTCTTGAGATCATTGACCAAATAATTTAGTACAACCATTACCTCATTCACAAAAACCAACTTAGTCAATTACTGCAATAATTCTTATTAATTAAAACTTTTTTTTTGAAATCTTTGACGTAGTATATATAGATTTTCCCACTTATTACTTATATGACGTTTTCAACGAACTAGCACATAGTTTCATTAGCCTCTATCTAATTATAACAAGCTTTCAACATACAATCTTATGAAGTTTTTGATAACAATAGTTTAATCCAGTCAAAGAAAACCCACGTACTTTTAATAAGTAATTCCCACTTTTTAAAAAGAAATCACGATATACTCAATGAAAACCCTTCCAAAAAACAACATTAATCATATTTCATTAATTAATCAAACTTAATCTCTAATCACTAAAACCGCCATGAAGACCCTAGTCGCCATGGCGAACACAACACCTTTATATGTCATCAATATCCACAAAATTAATATTTGTAGTTCCACAAATATCCACAAAATTAATATATGTAGTTCCACAAAAGTGGTCAAGTTAATTACAAATGTGGTATTACGAAATCCCAGCGTAGAAAAGGGAAAAAGCAAAGGTATGTCGGCAAACTATCCACTAATCAAATCAACTTGATACACAAATTTCTGTTGGTTTTTCATTTTTAATTTATGTTAATCTTGATGATTAATCAAAGTAATCTTAATCAATCAATCAAGTTGATCAAAGTGGACAAATACGATTACATGCATCGCATATATACGTGTATGTGTGCAAATCATCTTAATAGGTTTATCAACATAATCAAGAAAAAAAGCATTGAGACAAAGACTCGAGATTATAACAAAGTTTTTGGACCAACACTTGAAATTTTCCATTTTTTTAGTCTATAGAATCAAATGTAAACTTGAGCACTAAAGATTTTGTCTCAGCCCAGTTTGGACGAGCGAACACCTAATAGACGACCGAACCTATCATATTAGTAGCCATTAGAATCCTCACTAGAATTCTCCACTCGGACCGATTGTCATTCGATCGACCGAATTCCCATGGACCAGTTTTGGATTTGACTCCAACGGTTACACTTGTATATTTTATTTAGAACCTAGTGACCTTGTCTATTTTTGGACAACTAATCTCATATCAGTCAACCATTTTTTATCTTGTCCTCTAGCGAAATGATTATTTCTAAGTGCCAATATAGTCGTTGATTCACAACGAACTTTTGAATTCCAACCGCTAACGCTAAAAGACAAATTATAAATCCGGATGACCAAATTGGTCCCAGACAACCAAAATCTTGTGATAGTCGATTAAATCCTTACTGTTATTTTGGATCGGCCAACCGAACCCAATTTGGTAAACCAAAATTAAATTAGAAGAAATTCGACAAAAGGTACTAGAAGTTGGTGATCGGTTTTCCGACCTTTGTTTGGTAAACAAAGTTTTATTTTGACCAAGTCAACTATTAGTTTTGGACAACCTTTCTTTAAACGGCCAACTTTTCTTTAAACGACTAACCGAATATGTGGAGATTTCTGCCCGAGTCTAAGTTAAATCATATTTTTCTTTGATCCATGTCTCACCAACTCTCCTTAACGGTTAGTAGAGCTTGAAGCACTATAAATAGGAGTTCATACATGAGTTTTAGACATCAAGACACCTCTCTATACTCCTATCATTTGTGTCCAAACATCAAACTCTTCAAGCTCTCATTTTCTCACACTTTACACTCAAAGCCTAATTTCACCACTTGTGTATCAATTCTCATCAAATAAAAGTGTGTTGAAGTCTAGAGTGTTAGTTAGTGATTCCATTTCAACATCCAAGAATTTACAAGTGTTGTAAATTTTCGAGGAAGCTCCCCTTCGGGTTGTGAGAGCCAAAATCAAGCAAGGCGAGGGTGTTCGCAAGGCTCGTGATGTAGAGTGTTTATCTTCGACCTGGAATGAAGAGATTAGTGGATACTCAAGTACGGATCAGAGGAGCGATCTAAACTCGAGGAGAGGACTAGATCATGGTGGTTGTGATGAAACCTCTATAAAAATTGCCAAAGTCGAATTGTGTTTGCTTGCTCTATCTCTACTTATTGTAATTCCTCATTTAGTAGAGGATTTTGATAGTGATTAGAGGGTCATCGGTTCTAATAGTTTCTTCTTAGATTTTGACAAAAATCCAAGGCATTAGAATCTCTACTATATACAAGGAGGAGGAGATACAAATTACCTCTAGGGTAAACAAACTCTAGGTCTTTCACCCCAAAATAATCACCACCACCTTTGGAGATCAACAATCCATGATAAGAACGAGAATGTTGGGATGAGAATAGCATCTGAAAAGAACTCGAACGGGACCGTAATCACTTATCTTCTTCCTCTCTCTCTCCACGCCAACACACCTTACCAAATAAATGGTTACCGTTCGTGATTCCAAAAACCCATAGCACACATGTGCTTTGATGTGTCTAGGGCATTTCACATACTTTTCCCAAAACTTCTTGATTCCTCAACCAAGACCACAGTTGGGTTTGCTTCAATCCCAATAATCTCCCCCTCAAACCCAGCGAAGGAGATGTCGAACACAACTTCTCAGAAAATATTCGTACGGAATAGCTACAGGCAAATGCCATGTCTCTTCTTGGGTAAGGGCTTACTCAACATATTTGCTCCATTATCATTTATGTGTACTTTCTGAAGTTCAAGAAACTTCTCTTCCAATACAACTCTGATCCAGTGGTATCTCACATCTATATGCTTCAATTTATCATGTAAACTCGGATTTTTGCTCAAGTGGCACTCTGATTGTCACAAAAAATTGCATAATTTTCCTATTTCACTTCCAACTCTTCAAAAAATCTCTTCATCAAAAATATTTATTTGCAAGCTTTTGTAGTAGGAATATACTCAGCCTCTGTAGCTGTAGTCGAAAGAGAAACACACTTATGTAGTAGCAACTCCTCAAGAAATCTCTTCATTCAAAATATTTCTTTGCAAGCTTCTGTAGTAGCACTCATCCTTTGTAGTCGAAAGAGAAACACACTCTTGCAATCTGGATTGTCACGACACGGATGCCCTGCAAAAGTCAATAGAAAACCTTAAGTAGACTTCCTCGTATCAATATCTCTAGCCATATCTAAATATGTGTAGCCAGTCAATACCATTGGACCCCACTCTGTGTAGCCAGAAATATACTCAACGGAGAAGTTGTGACAGTCGAGATACTCTTGAGCAAAACCGTGATCAAAAGAACTTCGACCACCCTCACCACTTAAAACCCTAAACCCGACATAGCGATGTGGATTCTTATTAGGAGTTATGTATATGATTTTAGGACAGAATTGAAGTTATATTTTTTATATTTGTGATGTTTATGTGATATAGTTGAGAATAGTATACAAGATATGAATGTTTGATGTTTGTAATGTTTATGCCATATAATGAAGAATAGTATGATATGAATGTGAAATTCAATGGACATTGAAAATGTGGAAATTTTCTTGTAATTAATCTAGGGATTTGAAGATTTGTTCATATCAATGAGATGTTCAATTGATATTTCTATAAAATTAAAGTAAAACTGTTATTAATTACACAATACTACTTCTAGTTTAAAATTGAATGGAATTTCAGGCTTAACATGTTTTCCATCTTAATTCAATAGAATCATGGACATAGACAAAAGTTGGATGCATGACAAGAGAATTAGTCAAACATTCACCGAGAATTTCAAGTCATTCTTCAACGTTGCATTTGGTCCCCAGAACCAATATATTCATGATGGGATGATATTATGCCTATGCAAGAAATGTTGTAACACAAGGTTGGAGACGATAAGCGACATCATCGATGATGTCATCATAAATGGTTTTTCTTGTAATCAGGAGCAATGAGTTTTTCACTGGAAAAACATTGCAAGTTTGAGCGCCCAAGTAGTCCCGACTATGAAAACACAACACATAGACAATGAGTCAGAAGAGAATGACGTTGACGACATCGAGAGGAAGATACATTATCTAAGTGAAGGTGATAATGTCACATCTTATTCGTCGAGACCAGGAATCACACCATATGCTCAGAATTTTCTTAACTAGATGAAGGACGAAGATTAGCCTTTGTATACTAGATGCAAATCAAAATTGACGAAATTGCATTTCATTATCAAAGTGTTTCACCTGAAGTGCACGAGTAGATGGTCAGCCACTTTGTTTGATAAGTGGTTAGCGTATGATGTGTAATTACTTCCTGAGGGAGCTTGTTTACCGAATGATAAAAAGGAGAAGAAGAAGTTGGTTGTCAACTTAGTGTTTCATTACGAAAATATCCATATGTGAAAGAATCATTGCATCTTGTACAGTCAGAGAATGAGAATGTTGATTCATATATGTTCTGTGTGTGGTGAATCTAGTTGGGTAATAGTGCAGGGAGAAGATGAAGTAGAAATTCAAATTGTTGGTGCACAAAATGGCAAAAGAAATCTAGTGGCAACCTCACGACACTTCAACTCAAACCAAGGGTTTGTAGGTTATATCTCACTATTGATATTGCCAAGTCGATGAGATAGCATGCGAATGAACGAGAAAAGAATGAGAAATTGCATCATCTGACTGATTCTGAGTGTTGGGCTGAATTTGACAACAAACAACCTTCTTGCGCTTCAGAAATAAGAAATGTGAGGTTATGGTTGGCCGCAAATGGGTTTCAGACATTTAGTCAGACACAACAAAATATCTAGAATGTGATGCTCGTGCCTTATAATCTCCCACCATGGATGAGCATGAAGCACCAATTTTGTATGATGTCGCTTATCTAGTCATCCTGCCAACAAACTAGATGTTTGTTTGTAACCACTTATCGAAGAACTGAAACATCTTTGGAAAGAAGGTTTGGATACTTATGATGCTTATAGTTAGTCATGTTTCACTCTGAGAGTTGCCTTGTTGTGGACTATAAATGACTTCCTTGCATATGCTAATTTAAGTGGCTAGATAACTAGAGGGTATATGATTTGTCCCAATTGTATAGAAGATACCCATCCATTTATCTAAACCAAATTTTCCCAAAAAAACTCAAATCAGCTACAAAGAACCACATTCCTCCTCATCCTCGCCTCCAGATAGACTCCAACGCAAACCACTTCCTACTCCTCCTCGCCGACAAACTACGTCGTGACGTCCTAACCAACATCATCGGCGTCCCCACCTCCTCCAAACTCACTCCCGCGTCGTCTCCCTCGACATCTCTTTTACCGATCTCGCCTTCCACCGGGAGAAAATGATGAAGAATGAAAGGTTTTGGGGGATAATGATAGGTTTTGAGAAGATATGTATGGTACAAATCAAATGTCTTATAGTTTAGCGTGCGTGTACATGTGATGTGACACAAAATAAATAAATAATATATGATTTAATTAATCTTTGGTTTTTGCTGACTGGATTGACCACGTCAGACGGCGTCCAGGACGCACCGCGTCAACAAATCATTTTTCATCTTGATATAGTCTTTCTTTTTTAGTTGCACCAAGGTAAATACCCTGGATGACATTTAAGCAATTTTAATATTCCCGAGTGACACAATAGCAAAAGACCCATTTTCAATTGACTATGTTTTGAAGACCGACTCCAAGTCCTAACTAAGGACGTGTTGATTAGGAGAGGAATTTTGTTCGCTAAGTGGATTGTCGAAGGAATCAAGTCATCACTTTTTTTTAAATGCGGTTTGTAGAGGAGTTCTTTGAGAAAGCGTGCGAATTGGATTTTTACTTGGTCTGCAGTAACAATAAGCAATTTTGTTCTTTAGCTACAAACCGTCTTGGTTTAATAGTTTCAAATTGGAACTGTGTTCTTAACATGTTCTTACGGTGTGTGTGGCATGAGAGGAATAATCGCACTTCCCGATGAATTTGATTAACGAATGCTTTGATCTGGTGTTAACTGTGACAGATGGGTTTAAACGATCAGGTCTGTCTAGGAACGAAAGCATCAAGTGTGCTCATTTGAATTTCACACTAGTGGATACCACCACGGCGGCAGCACAAGCGTGCCCCCAGCCCCGGTTGTTCATCCGAGCATTAGTCGTGTCACTATTAGGGTGCTCAGGCTGAGCTGGATCCCCAGCAGCTCTTTTCCCTTAGAGGCTCTCTGGGTCGCTCTTCTTCAAGCGAGATGGTTCAGATTAACGAACTTGAATGGGCGGCCTAGGCACAACTTGAGCACTTGGAACTGTGGGAGGAGCATTGCCAGGAAGAAGAGAACAGACGTCGTGAATTCCTCTAACTTGTAGGACTACGGACTCTTAGTCGAAAGGAGCTAGACTCTGTGGCGGGACTGTAAATTTCCAATTAGCTATCATGCTTGTAAATTTTGGGGAACTTGTTGCCTCAAACTTCTGTGAGGCTCAACTAACTTTCCTTCATGCTGTTTTGTTCACGAGGGTTGTGTTATTTATGGCCCCTGTGCTTTATCTATCAATCAATCCTACCGGTCTTGAGAAAAAAAACATTGCAAGACATGCTTTTAAACATTAAATAAAATATACTTATGTAATACATTATCATACCTAGAAGTATTCATATTTCAATCTTGTGTGATTATATTTTGAATATATAGTTTAAACTTATTTATTCAAATAAAAATAAATATACTGATCACATTTATTCAAGCATTGAATATTGTTCCCATTTTCAGAATATGAAGCTAGTAGTTAAGATAAAGTTAATTAATGTTTGAAACCAAATAAAGTTATAAATGTGGCTATGTATAAAAATTTGTCTAAGTGAAAATAAAAAATGTTATAAGGTTGGGAATTATATTTACGTATGTGGATATTATCCGTATCTACTCTGAATCCGTCAAATATATATCTGAACAGATATAAACTTTTCATATCCGCAAACAATTTGTATCTGTAAATTTCATGCAGATACGAATATGGATATACTTATATCCGATCCGTTGACACCCCTACTAAAATCCCACTTGAAACATTGCTGAAATTAATAATCATTTTTTTCTTTACAGCTAGTGTTATTTTAGCTAGTCTAATTGCCGAATGTGCATATGCTCATTAGAAGATATTTAAATCATCCCATGCTTCCATTCTCTATTTTTAGATGTTAATTCTTCCCCGTCTCGAAAAGAAACTTAGGAAGACAATTTGTATAGTAACTTTTTGTTGTTAATACAAATAAGAGCATGCATAATAATAGAGGTATATGTTAATTTACAAACAACTTACAATCCAAAAAACCTAAGAACAAATACATGAGTATAAAACAACAAAAGCAAATAAGATTAGGAAAATAATACACATCGATCGAGCCATCATTGATAAACTCCCTTTGAAGAAATTATCATCTCCACGTACTAGTACATTGGGTACAAGTTTTCTCCATGATAGATTGTCACAAGTGTAAGATATGACACAAGAACACCATACAATAATTTCGTGTATGGTTACGAGTCTTTGTACAATAACACGATAAGAGCACATGACACGAAATACGAAAAGATATAGTGTTGGATATAATCCGATAATATACAAGATAAGATATCATGTACCCAATTATACATGTTAGTACACAATGAACACGTAAATACATAATAACACGGTAATAGATAAATAATTGTTTGTATATATGTTGGGATAATGTTAATATTACATTATCTACTTAATTTTAACGTTTAAACCAATATAATAACATAATAGATAATAATTTAAACTAATTTAATAAGATAAAGTTTAAGAATCACACTTCAACTATTTGAACTTGAAGAAACTAGTATTATGTGTTATTCACTTATTTGGTAGCTTTACTTGGTTTTTCAATATAAGTTCAAGATTTCGTGTAATCCATGTAAACAAAGCACTTGTCATATAAATCACATAAACGCATGCTTATCGTGTAAATTGTGCACATAGGTACTTCTCGAGGATAATTTGTCTCTTAACGTGTAACCTTAAACAAGAAATGTAAAGAATCGTGTACATATGTTACAAGAATCAAAATTTCAGAACAGAATCGGTCGTCGAACCGGTAATGTTTCGGTTTTGGTTCAACGTGGTTAGACCACGGTCGAACCAAAATAAGACAATTGATAACGTTAACATTTGTTAAAATCAAAGTTGGACTAGACCGTTCAGATACTAGCGGTAGTACCGATGGTTGAACAGGTTCGAATTGATTTCTTTAAGAAAAATAAAAAATATATACAAAATGATGATAAAGATTATTTTTGTTTTTTTTGCAACGAGTCTTTAATCACTAATTTTTGTACTGATTCTAACTCGAAATTATGCTGACAGGTGATGGAAGTGGAACAGGCTGACGAATATTAATTGTAGAAAGTGTTGAGAGAGACTTTTGTAAATAGCAAAATATGAGATGATAATGATTGGTTAGAAAAATTAGTGGTATTTTTGTGTAAAATTTTCAAAAACAACATTTTATTTTCTAATTTTAAATAATTGTAATTATGATTGAACCAAAAGGTTAAACTCGCAATCCAACATGAAACCGATCCAGTCCAACCTGGTTCAACGTGATCTTCAACTTTTTAAATAAACCTCCAGATTCCAGTCGAACCTGGTCACTGTTAATCCGGTATGGTTTTTAAAACCATAGTGTAAAAATGTCGTATTCTTGTCTAGATTAGTGGAAACAAACTTTTATCATGTCGTGTATACCAAACACATGTCAATATCTAACCTCTACGCGACATGATAGAACAAGAATCCAAAAGTCCAACATAATTGAAAGGTAACTACAATCCACTTCTTAATTGAAGAAGGAAAGATGGCACAACCGCAAAATGTAAACTACAAATGGACAAACATCAAACAAAAGTTGGGGCTTACGAAGTCATTTAATCATTCTTCGAGAGCCAAATACCGACCTAAAATTCAAATAATAATTAGTGGGAAGAATCACTTGGAAACTCCTGCGGTGCAAGGCAGAAACTTGCCCTTAAGAAACATGCCGACAAACGAGAAGACCTCCAAAGTCCAAACTTGGTTTGGATGCCATCTGGCTAATGTCGCAGCTCCCGGCCCAAACAGAAGCTACCAGGAGCTGCATCTTAACGTGGCTGGCATTAGTCTTTTGGATGGATACCGTGTTCATGGATACCCAAGCAAAAAACTTGCATTTTTTTCAACAAACATGTGAAAACACAACCACGTAGACCAAACACGGTACAAAACATCACCAGTTTGTAGCAAACATAGGTAATTAATACTTGCCTGACAAGAAAACACACATAAGAAATTCAGTTGCATAAGTCTTGCACAACAAACCAACAGTTCCGAAACAAAATTTCAGTGGCACGAAACATGCAATACTATATCAAATTACACTAGCTTGTTGGCCCAAGAAACATCATACGGAGTTCAATTTCACTAGTTGTTGGCACCACCATCTGATGTAGAACACTTCCTTTTGAGTCCACCATAATAGCCTACAAAAGAAAAAAAATGGTAAAAAAAATTAATTCAAGAAATAAAAAAATAAACAATGTTGATTGCCTATGTACCTAAAATGCCTAAAGATGTAGGTGTAAGGTTTATACAAACTCTTCAAGTATAACTAAACTATTCTCTCCTCAGGGCAATATTACACCAAAGAGTACAAAACTACCTCTTTTCAGCAAAAGGGGTTTAATTGGATTAGCTGCAATTGTCTACTTAACCACCCAAGGTAAGAAAATGCAGTTTCACAGATAGTCCAAATTGACATTCAAGATGCTACAACAGTTGGCAAGACCAGTAAGTATATAGTAGGATACTTTTTTTATCTATTTGAGGATTAAAAATAAAAAAGATGATCTCCTAAACAGTTCATGATAACAGGATATCTAAGAAATGTCTATATTCAACAGTGGGAACTCTCAATGTCTATAAGAGATGTCTATATTCAACAATATCTATACAATAGGATGCATGTTCTTTCCAAAACATAATTAATGTTTACTAATTCCAGTCCAAACACAGGACATCCTTCACCACAAAAACTCACAAGAACAGTAAGAAGATAGTATAAACCTAATTATTAAAATAACCAACCAACTAACCTCTGTGTTTTTCAAGATACTTCTCGCAGCAACGATCTATTTCATTGAGCACCCCTCCCACCATAATCTGATACAGTTTTGTGGTAAACAAAAATTATGCGATGACACTAACGGCAGACTGACGTGCAGGAAGAAAAGGTAACATACATCAATCTATATGTTAATGGACAATTTAGGATAAATACCTCAATGAGATCATACTTTGTCGAACTCTCAATGATCTTCTGAATCACCATCTGAGCATGAAAATTCAAGTGTATTGTAAAAAATAAAGCCTTTAATCCTACACTAGTTGAGGTAGGCTAAGTTGTCAAAGAAAAAGTTGAAGACATGCACAATGAAGAGATTGCATAAGCTCAACAGAAGAGAATCACCACTTGCGCCGCATGTGACATTAACAATGGAAGATTGAAATCGTCTTCAGTTTGAGTACCAATATCGTAAACAAGATAGATCTGTTTGAGAAGACAAACACAATAAAAAACATAAAACATCTCGGACCAGAAACAACAATGTACAATCTAAAACTCAGAAGTAATCATAACCAGTATCTTAGAAAATTCAGTGCTCAAAGAATGGCTGTTGGCAGAATAACTGAGCACCAAGGAATAACATAGGGATGCAACCCAATAGAAATCAAAACCTACATACAAACGTAACATTACAGGACAGTTAACTCCCGCAGCAACGGCTCTTAGTCACCAGTTCCTTGGCAAACAGTTTGAATTGCTTGGACATGGTGTCGAAGTCTAGCACTTCTTCTTCCCACAAGGGATCATTCTTCCAAACGTCTCTCAACTGATAAAAATTGAATAAGTAGTAAGATCATGTTGAGTCCTAGCTTGGCAATAAGCATGGATATGCAGGTAAATTCCAGAAGAGCAATCGAAAAATGCATATATGATTGGGTTAAAAAGAGAGAGCAAGAGAGATTAGATTAAGTTACAAGCAACATGTATAATAAATTTCAGTAGCGCATCTTTAAGTAGTCCAGCAAATGAAGGAACGATAGTTTGTAAGTGGGAACGCCAATCAGCCATTGTCATGGTCACATAACTTCGTTCCTGAGCGTTTAGTTGGTTTTGCTCAACTTCAGCAGCAATCATGATATGCTCCAGTAAATCCAAAGACTCAAAAGGATAGTAGCCAAGTTCTATATCGATCTCTTTGTTGATGAGGACCTGAAGCTCATCTAGGGCATCATTGATCGTCGGTGGTACCTCCATTTCCCTGTATAATTCAGAACTTTGTTTGTGACAAAATAATTAAAATCTGAAGTCCGTAAATAGAAATAACCTGACAGATAAAAAGAAAACTCAGTTCATTGCAGATATCTTAGAAACTGGGAAGCACGGACACAGACTCGGGACTCAGGTGCGACACGATTTTTTTACAGAATGGAAATGGACATATACTTTATAAATCTATAACAAAAAAACTTTATTAACATTAACCACACTAAAACCTAAAATAACCAGCAGAAAAAACCAAACAAAGCAATTAAAAGTTAAAACCCAAATGATGAAACAAGAATATGCCCAAACAAGATCAAACAAAACTCAAATTCCAAACGCGTTGGAGGAGAGTCGGTCTGCGGGGCGGCGCCCTGAGAAACGACGGCGGTGGAAGGAGGGGCGGCGGTGAGATGGTGTGGATTTAGGGTCGGCGAGAATAAGAATGGGAAATAAGATAAAAAGATTTCTAGAACAATAGTAAAAGATTAAAAATTGGCAAAAAAAATATATTAGTTCTGAAAATATTTGTGAAAATATGATCAAGGTATTGTTTCGATAAAAATAAAAAAATATTATACCATTGTATTTGGTGTTGTCAAGTTCTATTCGGTATCGGTACATCGTTCGATATTCGTTCGATTTTGCTCGGATCTGTTAATAACGAGTCAAGCATGAGTAAAAAAATCTACTCGACAAGCTAAACGACCCAAGCACGAGCAGCCCGCTCGCTCGAGTCCCAATTACTTTATCTAATTACCGGGTTACACTGTCACACAATTACCCAATCTAATTACATATTTACAAAACTCATATAAATATCAAATATCCAAATCCTAACCATTTTCCAACTCTTCCTCCTAACATTTCTCTTACGGTGGTGGTGGCTGTGTGAGAGAAAAGTTGGAGTGAGATTTTTTTTAATATTTTTTGTTACATCTTTAATACACATTCAATCAATGAAAATAAGAAATATGTCATAAACGCTTAAACAGGAACTGAAAATACCAATTATTTTAGATCACCATCCATCCATGGAGCATTTACTCATACTTATTCTTTTTTAATAATTGAATCAACTCAAAATGTTCTCATCATGCTCTAATAGTCCGGGTTTTTAAAGAGAAGTTAAACCGAAGATACTAGGAATCATTATGCATAAACCAAATGACAATTTTTTTTTACCAAATGAACACCACACATCACCAAAACAACGCGACAACAACCTACACAAGAGTTTAAAGAGATTACAATAGCAAGAATAGTTAAAAATTGCAAAGCCATAATTAAATATATCTTTGTAGACATAAAAATGATCCATATTTCAAAACTTTTCAGGGCACGCCCCCAGGTGCCCTGCCCCCCCCCCCCCCCCCCCCTTGGCTCAATTTTTTTTAAAATTTAGTGGAAGATTTGTTATTAAAAGTAATTGATAATGTATTTGGTATTCTTGATTAATGTGGGGTGATAATTTTTAATGTAATTAATTTGAAAAATATTTAAATTAAATAAATCAAAGGTAAATCCATATTTAATGCTTAAATTAGAAAATATATTAATACTACAATATCATAGGAACAATACATTGCGGTACGAAATACAAACTATACGTAATATATTGTCGTTCGAAATACACGAAATACAAACCAACAAACTACACTTAATATAAACTACTCGAAATACCAACTAATATAAACTAACAAACTACATGAAACCATTTTCTTCCATCCAGTCCATGAGTTTCGCAATCATTTTTTGATCCCGCTCTGACGGGTTGTCCTTTTTTATTAGAGAGTGAAGCCTGTCGAGCTTAGTTTTTTTTACATGTCTCTCAAAATTTCGCTCTGCTAATTCCTCCTGCTTGGTAAAACCATCTTCTCTCACTTGGGTGGTGTATGCAAGTTGTTGTGCAAGTTCCCTAACATCGGTGTTGCCTTCGAGGCCTAATGAACTTTTCCCTTCTTTTTGGCCTTTTTGACACCTTCTGGGCATGCAGACGGTCCTGGCATCATTTCTTCCGCCTCTGATGGTGATTGCGTCCTAGAGTCATCAGTGCTCTTTCTTTTCCCAAGGCTTCCTGAATGGGGACTACTTTCATCGTGGGACTTCGTGGACTCCCGACCAACACTCACGACATTTGCTCCAGATACCAGGGACTCCCATTTTGGGTACCTACGCAACATAACCCAAACATCAAAATAAATAAATTTGGACCTATGAGTTCGCTCGTAGATTTCGTGAGCTTGCCGGACAACAACGTTGTCATTTTGGTTGCTCTTTTTCCGTTGGTACGCCTGATCGAAGCACCAGACCCACTTGTTGACAACAGGTGCAATTCTCCTCCACCGTCCTTTTAAGGACTCTGCATTCCTCTCTGCTTCTGCGACGGAGTCGTCGTAAACACGTTTTACTCTGGTCCACAAGGAAGTGGACTTCTGGTTTGTCCCCGTCACCGCATCGCAACTGACTTCCATATATGTCGAGATTGCGTTTTAGATTGCGTTTGACGGCTTCGACTTGCTTGCGGCGGCGGCGCTGTGGGCGTGGGGATGGTGGTGGGGACTCATCGATGTTGTGGTTCTTTTCTTCAGTGTTCGCCATACTCAGACTACTTCCTTGGGACATGTTTCGGCCAAACATCTGAAATGGGGGTTGATTTTGTGGGAATGGTGGTGCATATTGAGGGAATTATGGGAATGGTTGGTTTGGGTATGGTGGTGAGAATGATGGTGCGTATTGGGAGAAGTCTGGTTGTGGGAATGGTGGTGCGTATTAGGAGAAGTTTGGATGTTGGAATGGTTGTTGGAAATATGGACGTAAGGGGTATCCTTGTGGGTAGCGTGGACGTGGATTTGATTGTGAACGACGGGAGGAACGGTTGTGATCTGGAGAAGACGTTACAAAGTTGTGTTTCGTAACAATGAGGTCAGATTGTGGAAGAGGTATGATGTGTAAGTTGTGTTTTGTGTCAGGTATATAGAGATGGACAATCGGACATTGCACTTTCACACGTAGATTGTGCATTCACGCAAACTACTTTGCTTTCAAGCGTAGACTGTGCACTCACGCGTATACTATGTATTCACGCGGACTACTTTGCATTCACACATAGACTGTGCTTTCACGCGGACTACTTTGCATTCACGCGTAGACTATGCATTCACGCGGACTACTTTGCTTTCACTGGGACTGTGTAGTCACGTTTGTACTCTTCAATCACGCATGCACAATGTTGTCACGCGCGTACTGTGCATTCACGCGTGAACTGTGCAACGGATACCTCTATCTACTCCCAACTATAAATACGTTTATTTATCTCTAACTCCTCACATCTCCTTAACTTCTTCTCTCAATGTCGTCTAATAGTTCAAAATCTGACGACGACAACTGGATGAGACATTCGATCTGATTGACTGTGTTGTTGATATGGTTGATCGGGTTGTGTACGAAAGGAGTATATGCCCTAGGCGGCGTCGAAGGAGAACAATGAACCCAGATAGAGATTGTGAATTTGGTTAAAGACGCCTTATGGATGATTATTTTTTTGACAACCTTGTGTATTTTGATACTCTTTTCAGGAGAAGATTTTGGATGTGAAAGCATGTATTTCTGCGCATTTCCAATGTCATTGAAGCATCTGATGTCTTCTTCCAACAAACACCAGATGCAACTGGTAGAATGAGCATTTCAGGCTTACAAAAAACTACGACAGCAATGCGGATGCTAGCCTATGACATGACAGCTTATGGAATCGATGAGTATCTATGAATGAGTGCGGCAACATCCAGAAATGCCCTCCTCAAATTCTGCGAAGGTGTTATTAACAACTTCGGCGATGAGTATTTACGACGGCCAACTGCAAATGACTTAACACGACTACTTTATGTTAGTGAGCAACGTGAGTTCCCAAGTATGATAGGGAGTATCGATTGTATGCACTGGGATTAGAAAAACTGTCTGGCTGCTTGGAAGGGACGACAACAAGGGCGTACTGGGAAAACAACCCTTATCGTTGAGGTGATGGCATCGTACGTCTTATGGATATGGCACTCCTCCTTCGGAATATTGGGTTCATGCAATGACTTGAACATCCTTCAACAATCTCCGGTTTTTGACGACATACTAGAAGGTCCACCTGTAAATTATGAGGTAAATGGTGTTCAATATGTTATGAGATATTATCTTACAAATGATATTTATCCGCAATGGACCACCTTCATCCAATCCATCCTTTACCCTCAAACGCCGAAGCACAAGTTGTTTGCTGAAGTCCAGAAAGGAACGCGTAAAGATGTAGAATGTGCTTTTGGAGTGTTGCAAGCGAGGTTCGCGGTCATCAGAAACCGACTCTTGTTTGGAGTAAGGACGTACTATCCAAAATAATGACAGCTTGCATCATTATGCATAACATGATAGTGGAGGATGAACACGACTGTTACGCTAATTTTGGAGATGTTTGCGAATTTATGGAAGATCGACCTGGAACTTCTGAGGAGGAATCAATGCAATATTCGACCGATCGTGTAGCGGATATTCAGGAGTTTTTTGCCAATCAAGATCGGGTGCGTGACAGGAATCAACATTTGGATCTGAAAGACGATTTAATCGAGCATATAAAATGGAAGTGAGTTGGAATAGTAGAATTCATATTTGTGCTTGGGCAACGATGCATCTACTGAATGTATAATGTGTCCATTGCAGGTTTAAAATTAAAATTATTTCTAAAATCCCTCCTAAACGAGCAATTGAGCGAGCCAATCAGCGAGCGAGCAGGGGTCACGAGCAATGTTTTTGGCTCGAAACTCTTAGCAAGCGACGAGCATGAATATTTTCTTATTGAGTTGATATCTAGCATGCTTGGTTCGCTCGAGATCGATTACACTTTTAATTGTATTCTTACTAAAATTGTTATTTTAAGGAAATAATGTATTTCAATAAAAAAAATCAAAGATGGTTTAAACATAATGGGCTACTTTTTTGCATTTTTGTTTACGTAGTCAAATTCTTTTGGGGGGGCATCGACACCTACCTAAGCTACCTAGGGCTATCCACGACCCTAGGCATGTTGACGGGAGGTAGATGATGGCTGAGCATCCCACACGTGCAACTAGTACTTTAAATCCAGACCGCATGATCTACTTTAAGTGATCATCCCATAGCTCATTTGTTCCACCTGTACTACAACCTCTTAGATCTGGCCCACTCGATCCTCTTAAAAACATTAATGTGGACTATATATTATAACAACTTCACATCCTCCCTCTTTATTGACCCCTAATGACCATTTAAATTGTTAATTCCTAACAACACCTTCTCCTCTTGAAAACCAACATTATCCTCAATGTTGGAACTTGGGAAATTGCATCTTCAGCTCTGCTTAGTCTTCTATAGGATGTTCAACTTCTCTTTGCCACTAAATCAAAACTTGTGTTGTTGTAATATTATTCTTCTTGATACCTCTTCTGCCCTGAATTTGACTGCCATGGTGCTAGTAGTGTCAAGAGTGTAGGCAAGTGAATTTGGACAGGAATGGTTGGTCCTACATGTTTCCTCAACTGACATACACGGAACACATTGTGGCTTCATGCATTAGCAGGGATTTGGAGTTTTAAGCCAGTTGCCTCACTCACATGAGCACAACATAAGGACCATAAAATTTGACATTCAACTTCTGTGTGCCTCTGTGCCTCACTGAATGTTGTTTATAAGGGTGTAGTTTGAAGTAAACCAATTCTCCCACTTCAAACTCTCTCAATATGCTTATTATCTGCATGTTCCTTCATTTAATTCTTGCCCCCTTCTAATTTGCACTTCAAGCATGCTAGAAGTACTTCTCTAGTTTTAGAGCTCTCGTCTACCTTAGTTGTTAATAAATATAGTTGAGTAAGGAAGGTGGTGCTCGGTCATACACTACTTCATAAGGTGTAGTACCTATGATAATATTGTGTGAGGTATTGTACTTCTGCACATACCCAATGGCGAATCCAGCAGAGAAACTATGGGTGGGCACACTAAAAATACATTCTTCGTAAAAATAAGCATATAAATATTTGAAATGTGGTATTATTAAAACTCACTTTTTACCTTTTACTTTCTTGTTATAATTTTCCTCGACGAGTTTTCATACTTTGAAATCTTTTGGCTATAACTTCATTATCAATCTTGTCAAAAATTGATTTTTCAATATACGTAACCAGTGCACTATTGATCCAATTATTTCTCATCTGATTGCGTAATCTATTTTTTACGATATTGATAGCTGAAAAGGCTCTTTCGACAATTGTCGTTACAACTTGTAACACCAAAGCTAATGTAATAAGCTAGAAAACCAATGGAAAAGTGATTTTTTCTTCCTTTCAACCATTTTTTCTACAAGTACTGTTAAACTCTTTAAATTCTCAAAGTATGGATCAGAGCTAACATCATGGACATAAGTTTCCAATTGATTGCCAAGAACAATAATATCAAATGCTTAAAATTCTGTAGGATAAAATTTAGCAAGCTTAAGTAATATTTGCTTGTCAAACGCAAAGAATGATTTTCCAGACTCAAACATGCTAAGCAACAAAGTAACTCTATGTATAACATTAAGGTATAACATTTGTGTTGTTGGGAATACGAAAGCGCAAATAGGAATATTTTGGGAATAAGAAAAGTAAACAAGAAGTGGGCTTAGAATTAGAGACAAATGAAAGTTGAACTTCAGCTTTTGGCTTTATTTTATTATTGGACTTGCTTTTGTGTTTATTTAATTTTTAAAATGATTTTTAAATGAATGTAGTGCCTAGTATATGAGTATATTTTTAATAATATATGAGTATATTTTTTTTCTCCAATGGGCATAGGGCACCTAGTATACTATTTATTGGAATAATAGAATCAACGTGTGGGCACCAAGTATACTATTTAAAGGTATAATAGAATCAACGCGTGGGCATGTGCCTACGCGTGCCCACCCCTAGATCCGCCACTGGCCATATCAGATATAATCTTCCTATTTCTTTTGTTGTTGATGGCAAAACCAGCTCAAGTATGTCTTCAAGCATTTGTCCAAACTTCTGTTTGAGGATGGTAAGATGAAATCATCTTCAATTGTGTATCCTAAGCCTTGAACAATTCCTTCCAAAAGAAAGTTGTGAAAATTGTGTCAGTGTAATTGATTATTACTTTGGGAATGCCATGTAGCTTCACTATAGTCTCAGGAAAAGTTATTGCAACGAAGAGGGCAATATATGGATGCTAGAGGGAAATGAAGTGAGCATACTTACTCAATCTACCCACAACCACTAAAATTGTAGTATTACTGTGTGTGTGTGTGTGTGGGGGGGGGGGGGGGGGGGGGGGGGGTAAAGCAACAATAAATCCATTGAAATATCCTCCCATTTTTGTTCAGGTGTAGGAAGAAGTTACAGTCCATAGGGGGGGGAGGTCGAATGGCTTCATATTTGCATTGCTGACAGACCACAAATTCTTTAATGTGATTCTTGACTTCACCTCTCATGACTGACTAATAGTAGTCCATTTTTGCCCTCTTGAGGGTTTAATGAACTCTTGAATGACCTCCTTGCAATGCACTTCTTGGAGTATCTTGTTGCTGAAAATTGAGTTTGAAGTTATAACGATCTTTCCCTTTCAAAACAGTCACCCTTGTTGTACTGCATATTTGTTTACCCTCTTGGAATTAGATGAGTAATTGCTTGTAAGGATATTCCAACGTGTATGCTTGTTGCACCCCTCCTAAAACCAAATAGACATTGGAATGCTCATGGCCTTGAATTCGAGTAGTTCAGTGTGTTCCAAATTTTATCCATCTATGTTGCCCATGCGTGAATGGTTGTCCAAGCAAGAATTTGAGGTTCTTGTGGTTTGTTTCTATCACAAAGGCAAACACAACAAGGTCTTCACTTATGCATTGTCATCATTAGGGGTGCACACGGGTCGGGGTTGGGCCAGAACCTGCCTAATCCAAAAAATTCGGGTTTGGGAAAAAGCGAACCCGAACCCGAACTGATTCATGTTCAACCCAACCTGACCCAATTGTTTTGGGTTGGGTTGGGTCGGATCGGGTTGGACCCAAATTTGGAATTGCAAGTAGGAAGAGGTCCATTATATAAGGTAGAAGGAGAGGGGAAATAAGTTTTTTTTCCGATGTGGGACTAATACACCATGTAGAATTGCAAAGCTTAAAACTACAATGAGGAAATTCTATACGGAAAAGTTAACACGAACAAACAATGACTTGTTGGCATATGACTGTTGTTTGCTAACATGAAGCCAAGGGTTCGATTCTCCACCTTCCCATTTTACGCCTTTTAAAAAAACTTCGGGTTCGGGTTGGGTCGGGTCAACTCGACGCTTCAACTCGAAGTCGACCCGAGACAATCGATTTTCAGGTTTACCAACCCAACCTGACTCGAACCCCTACCCAACCTGATCCAACCAGTCCGGTTCATTTTTTGAGTTCAACCAGACTCGTGTGTACCCCTAGCCATAATAATAGATTCCATTTTTTCTCAAAATAGCCGAGGTGAGTCGTTCTCCTTTGAATGCTTTGCTTAGGTAGGCTATAGGTTTCCCATTATGTGTCAAGAAAACACCCATACCCCTTCCCCAGTCATCACACTACAGTGAAAGGAATTGAGTATTTTGGCACTGTAGAACTTATGCAGATGTAGGTGTGTAAACATGTCAGATATGGGGAGGGTACGGTCATACCTGTACCCATGCCCTCTTAATTAAACGGGTACAAGTATATTAGTATATACTCGTTTAAGTTTTATTGTACCCATACCCACCCATACCCGTTTAAATAAACGGGTATGGGGCGGGTATGATGGGTATATGGGTATTATACAATATTCGTATTTTGTGTCGATGTTTAGCAAAATCTAGTGAATTGACTCATCTAAATTCAAGTCAATGACATGTAACACATAATCACATCAAATAATTCATAAATAAAAATAATTAATCAATTAATAATCACAATATACATGTAGAATAACAAATACAACACCAATACGAGTCTAAAATCATCTTAAAAAAATTAAAACATATACAAACTAACAATTACATATGTGTTCGTTTTAAATACCGCAAGTGCACACTTGTTGTGTTCGTTTTAAATACCGCAAAACGAACACTTGATGTGTTCGTTTTAAATACCGCAAAACGAACACTTGATGTGTTCATTTTAAATACCGCAAGTGCACAATCGTCGGTGAAGACTAGGCAAGTACGGGTCGATCCACAGGGAGGTGAGCAGCGACAGGGAGCATAAAGAAATGGGTTGATCACAAATTGCTATGTGAGGTCGATCCGCTTTGACAACTTGTTGGCAAAGAGAAGTGCGGAAGATAATTTTTCTTTCGACCGTTGCGTGGAACTACTCAAGGAAACTAGAATTAAAACGAAAACTATACCTACTTGCAATGAATCTGATGAAGGACATATCAAATCGGGAACTCTTCTGCAAACTTTACTCTTCTGCAAACGATGTGGATTGATTGGGAGTTCAGCAAGGACTTCCCTAACGAGAACCGAAAGCTTTTATTAGATGTTGGATCGAGTAACTGTACTGCATTTGGATTTATTAGATGTTGGATCGAGTAACTGTACTGCATTTGGATTTATTAGATGTTGGATCGAGTAACTGTACTGCATTTGTATTAGTTATATGTAATGTTTATAAAATGTACTACTAGTTGTGGTTCTTCGTATATTTTAATCATCACATTCAGTTAATAAACTATTGTCTTCATTATTTGCGGGTTCATTTTTTATATAGAAGAAATCAAGTGGGCATGTCTGAGATTACCATGTCTGTGTAGGATACCTTTTGTTATGATCAATCATCATTGCAGGCAAAATGATATGGTGGTTGGCCACCATTCACAGTGTTCTTTGGACAAACATGCATGTTTTAAAGC
The DNA here is from genome assembly GCA_963682175.1 of Triglochin maritima. Lineage (NCBI taxonomy): Eukaryota > Viridiplantae > Streptophyta > Magnoliopsida > Alismatales > Juncaginaceae > Triglochin > Triglochin maritima. The sequence continues at coordinate 17,118,224 of OY821775.1, forward strand.
TATACAGTAAGACATGATTTATATGATTTGGTATGTCCTGATATTTTATGGCATGTATTCATGGGAAAACATACATCAGGGGCAAAATGCTAAATATTAACTTGCAATCCATGTACTAGTTAACAACGTACGTTCCCACCCCACACCAACCCAGAAATGGGTCGTCAAATTAGTAGGAAGACAAGAAGGTTTGCCTATGCCTTTTAAAGTGTGACGAACCCTTGCAAAGTGCAGGTGGGCATGTCTAAACTCCAAGTTGGCTGCCATTGTAGCTGAACTAAACAGAATTAATCCATTACGAAAACCAAAGAACTGATAGAGTTTTTAAAACTTCCAAAAAATTTCGAGCCATCATAATTTGACGAAAGCTTGACAATTAAACCGTCATGGAGTGGCAAAATTGATTGGGAGAATTTCAATCAGATAACTTATCCAGCTAAACGATAAATGAGTGACTTCTTCTGCAACTGTCAAAACATAAGATACATTTGCACTGAAAATTATGAAGTTGATCAGTCTCTGAATTACTATTTTGTTTAGTAAAAGTGAAGTTCATTTGTACACAAAAAAGCCTTTTATTTCAAATTTGTTTAGGAGAATAGAAGTGATGCAATCTCAAGCCCAAAAAAGGGAAGAAATCAAAATTTATGATATTATAACTTGATAACGCAAATTCTGCTACTACAGAAGCTACCCAGTGCCCATCTGAAAAATAAAAAACAGAAAAGTCCAACATTAAGAACCCCCTGATTAAGAGAAAACAACAAAAAGAGAAACCTTGCATGTACCAAAACATAGAAAAAACCTATATTGATAACCACCCATTTTAGGAAATCCCAAATGATAAACAAATGAAAGACAAACACAACACCTTCACAAAGAAAAACCGTCACACCTTAGCAGAACCACAACCAACCAATTCCACATATCATTAATGTACCAAAAGGTCAACATACAAACACAACAAAGTTAAAAGGTGGATGGAAACATATTCTCTTATATCATTGTCATCACCAACGTGAACAAAGCATTTACTTTCAAAAAAAACATGAACAAAGCATTCATCACCTGGCTGAAACAAGATATTCAGCAAATACACCAATGCTGCAGACAGGAACTATTAAACAGGATAGCTGATTTTCTGAATAAATTATTCAGTACCAAAACACACGACAATGTGTTAGGGAACGTAGTTGGGAATTTTTTTGATTCGATATGTAATAGTTGGGAGTCATTACAAGTCAACAAGAAAAGCAACTATTTAACTACAAGTACTTGGATAAACCTAGAGCTATTCACAATGTCTTCTTCCCATCACACATTAAACCAAAACCATCCAACCAAGGACAACGTCTACCCCTAACACGTCCCTGATAGCTGGAGTCAACGTTCACGGAGGAGTGTGATCAATAATTGGACCACCAAGAGGAGGACGAGGAGTCCTTGGTGGGAGAAAACACCTCGATGCGGATCCTACCCACGCATCAGGGTGGCGACTTCGACTTCAAGGGCAGCTAGGCGTTGGGCAAAGTCACCGTTGACAGGCACACCATCAAACATTCCTCCCGTTGCGGGTCCGCGGAATGAGATTTTGTCGACCCAACGGAAGTAACCACACCTAATTGACATCTGCATATAAACCAAAGTCAAAATCACTCAACAATCTTAACATTTGCTCATATTGATCGAAAAAATCAAACATAATAGGGTTGACGTACCATCGGTGAACCACATGAGTAGAAAAGGCAGTTTGTATTCCTAGAGGTGTGAGATTCACTCTTATTCGTCAGGTACCCATAGAAGCAAGTAGGTTGGCAAAAATGAACGGACCCGACGAAAGAGGAGTGGGAGGCCATCGACAAAGGGGTAAAAAGTGAAATGAAAAGACGGAGGAGAAGGGGGATGGTTGGGACGAATGGTGTGGGTGGTTAATAAAGGTGGGAAGCGTAAGGGCAGAAGAGGAAGCCGAGAGCGCCAGACGCAGCATATAGTGGTGGTGCATCCCAAACATCCGAAGCTTTGCTAACATTTTTGATGGGGAGCGACAAAAGCCTGTAAAGCGGAATAGCTGCTATAGTTGGCGGCCCCAAACGCACCCTCAGAGTTAGTTTTTCCCTTTCAAACTGGACTGCTAAACGTCGCCTGTAAATTACATACATCTTCTGTGTCAATTACCGTTTTGTCATTCTCTTATTTCTACTTATATATCTCTTTATTTCACTCTCCTACCATCACTCTCTCTTCATCTTCCTCATAATCATCAAAAACAATGTCTTGGAGACCAGGAAAAGAACCAACGGACGCCCCGATGCACTCGAATACGGTAAAATTTCTAATTTATTTAAGTTTAATTTTTTTTGAGGGGGCGGCTCCCGCAGACGCCCCCTCAAATTTATTATTATTAGTTATAACTAATAATTAGTATTAATTGGTAATTAGTAAAAAATAATAAATATTAAATAGTTTACGTCGTCGTCAGACACGTATGTAGGATCGTGTGGGTCGGGTTAATCTAATCACTTTTACGCTAATCCCTAACTAATCAAACAATAAACGCAGCGGAAACAATTTAAAGACTAGTAGGGAAAAGGAACAAGCAAACCACAAATCGACTCGGCGTTTTTATAGAGGTTTGGCACCCCACCCGGGTCCTAGTCCTCTCTTGCAAGCTCTGCTCGACTCCGCGAGCTCCGCCTACGACTTCACTATCCGCTCCCCGTTCCGGGCCGGGAGACAACGCCTTACAACCGTCAAACTCGCGAACACCACTCGCAGAGCTTGGAATCCTCTTCTCACAATCCGAGAAGGATCACTTCGGGCTCTCACCGAAGTCTATACTCTTTTGACAAACTTTGTAACTGAGTGTGATTCACTCTCTAATTGAGCACACTTTGAGTAGGATGAGTGATTGAACAAGTGTGTGTAGTTTAGGCTTATGGAGTGTAGAAATGGGAGCTTTGAGGATTGAGGTTTCTCTCTAATGTATTGGGACAATTGGAGTTGGAGAGTTGTGTTAACAACAGGTCTTGATCCTCTATTTATAAGCTCTTAAGGTATTCTAGCCGTTGGGGATAGATTTGGTTGGGATTTGTGTAAGATACACAAAGCAGAAAATCGGGCTGCAAATATGTCCAGAACCGGTCGACCGAAACTAATAAACCGGTCGACCGTTCACTTGATTTCTAGGAGAACGGTCGAACAAATGAATATTCGGTCGGACAAACGAGCAAGAACTTAACTCTACTTAAGTGAATCGGTCGAAACAAAGTATGAGGCGGTCGACCGTTAAGGGGATTCAGTTGAGACAAGGTTGGATCGGTCGAACGAAGTGTGTGTCGACCGATATAAGGGATATAATAAGTGTTCAACCGGTCGAACGAAACAAGGTCGTCGTTCGACCGGTTACCGAATGTATTTTGGGGTTAAGTTTGTTTTATACGAATACGACCGTTATAGGAATACGACAAAGGTAACGACCATAATAAAATCCGGGATCGGTCGACCGAAACGGTAGAATCGGTCGACCGGTAGAGTTCGGAAAAATCACTGTGGAGAGTCTGTTATAAACCGGTCGAACTGAGAACTGGTTCGGTCGACCGATTCACACAGGAATTCTGGGTTTAGGTTTTAAGTGATTTCCGACTAAGGTTTGTGTGATCTAATGAAGTCTAAATAAGGTGAAATTTTGTGTGTGACATTGATGCATTGCATACATTGCATCGTATATCTTTCATTTAGATTAATTTTGTATCAATAAATGCTACTAAGGTATGTGTTTAGTGTTATTTACATAATATAGGGACCTGAATGCAAATTACCCATATCCCGAGCATAAATGCGTGCAAGAGACTCATTTCTATCATAAAGACCAAGTCAAGATTATCAGGATTCAAATGGAAGTTCATCCAATCATAAAAGCATTCAAATACCTAATTACAAAAAGGTCAGGGACTTAAGCACAAAAGTAGTCAGGGACTTAATTGCAAAAGCTGAGGATCCGACTGCAAAATACGAGTACCAAAAGATTATTTTGGAGAAGTTCTAGAGAAAAATCAATTTGGATCTCCAAATATATGAAGAAATTAACTCGGATCTCCAAAGATATGCAATAATTAATCCGGATGCGCAAATGACAGCTAAAACATACCATAAACACACAGGAAAAATCCGGGTCGATTCTGAGCCAAAAAGGTGGCGATTCCGCCACACCGCATGTACAACTTGCGGCGATTCCGCCGCACAAAAGTTGATCCGTGTGCTCAAATTTTTACCAATGCTGTATTGACGCGTGTATTTTCCGTTTATATATTGGGATCCCTTGTATCAGCTATAAATAGTCCCGAAACGATGTTGTAAAGAGTCTTAGTTTTTGTTCCAAATTTTAGTAATAAAATTCTGTTCTTTTAATTCTTATTTTTAGTTTTCTTTTTTTAGTTTCTGTAGGACCCCTTCTCCTTCCCTCCATCCATGAGTTTCTAACTCTCTCCAAAGGGTGGGGGTGACGGATTTAGGGTGATGAGAAGAAGAATAAAGTTATTATTTTAATTTCGTGTTAGTATATTTTGATTACTTGAGTTTATGTTGAGTCATTTATCATGTAATGCTTCATAACTAATATGATTTATTTTAAGTTTCAGAATTCTCTAATCTAAACCCGATATCTAAACCTCCACCCACTGGACTCCCATCCATCTTTACTTTATTTTTAATTTGTTTTTGTTATTCTTGTTTTAGAAAATAATTAAAAACCAAAAATCTCAAACCAAACTTATTTCTCTTTCTTTCTTTCCCTAATCGAAAATCACAAAATAACAATATCTCTCCCTCCTTGTGTTCGACCCGTATTTGTCACGTCTTCATTGACACCGTGCACTTGCGGTATAAATTTAATTCTCATCAGACTTCTCTAAGGAACCTAGTGTGTATGTGATATGTTTTTAGCTCTTGTATGCTCAATTTACACATGTTCCTAAGACTCAGAATAAAATCAAGATTACAAGTCTTCATATAGCTTTATTACAAATCTTGACTTGATTTCCACCCTTCCATGAGTCTTGATCACCTGTAGAGGTTAGCACATGCAATATATATGCAATGCAATATGTGTTCTACTCTACATTACTTATGATTAAGATTAGGTTGATTAAATCATCAAAACAAGGATTAAGGCCAAAAAGCCAACAATCTCCCCATTTTTGATGATGACAACCTATATCTTAATACTTGAAAATTTTAGGTGTAAACTATGCATATAAATTCTCCCCCTATGGATGTGCATAGTTTTTGTTCAATTTTAACCAATTTTCAAGTAGCTCCCATTTAATTTATCTCTCCCCCTTTGACATCCATCAAAAACAAAAATAATTATGACTTTAAGCATAAAATTTGGATGTCTTGTAATGAAGTTGCTCCCCCTAAATTTTGCACTTCATTACACTAATAAAAGATATAACATTTAAGCTCCCCCTATCAATAAGGCTATATGGAAACTAAGAGTATGATTCAAGTTAAGTTCATTTAAGTTTCTACTCAAGCCTTATTCTAACATCCATTCAAAATTTGACATTTATAATCAATGGATATGATATATGATTTGCAATCAATATGGTTAATGATTTGCAATGAATTAACGTCTAAATGTGTGACATTTAAGCACATAAACTAGACTAGAGCTAATTTAACATGATTTGTAGATGATAGAAATTTATACCAACTTGAGTCTTTAATTAGCTCCAATCTTGACTTGGTGATGCAACCAGATTCGAATTTCGACACTTTGGCTCACCCGGTCACCACCAATCTCCTCCTCAAGCTTCTACAAGTGTAGATTTAGGTACCCAAACAACTTTGGGTGTTTGAACATTAGCTTTTGGGATCCAAACCATTTTGGTTTTGGATGCCCACACACTTGAGGAAATAGACTTAACAAATAAATGCTTGCCATTTAAAGTAGTATGAGATACATGGTTTTTCAATTGCACATTGTATCCTAAAGCATGTTTAGCTAAGGATTGTCTTTGAATACTTAAAAGCATATCAAGCATTTTTGTTCCTTTTGTGAACATTTCTAGATCTTTCCTTAGTTGCATATTTGAAGCTCTAAGATCTAAATGTTCATCAACAATCGGTGTTTTACTTAGACTAGTAAGTGATGAGTCATTTGATTCAAGTCTAGCAACAATCTCATTCTTTTCATTCATGATTAATTCAATTTGACATTTAAGATCATTTATAGTTTTTCAAGCATTTTTGTTCTTTTCACAAATGATCTCATATTGTTTAACTAAATCATGAAATGCATTTTGTAGTTCATCATGTGTATATGATTCATCATTAGCATTAGATTTAGAGCTAGCACTAGAATATAGTTTACTTGAACATGAATTACTTCTAGTGGAATAAGATTTAGAGGAGTTTGAAGCTACCTTACTTTGTTCGTCTTCAATGGCTATGAAGCATGAATGGGAAACCTCTCTTCTACTTTGCAAGGAAGAGGATGATGATGATGAAGATGAAGAGTCATCCCAAGTGGCTTTGTGAGCTTCCTCCTTCCTTTCTTTCCTATTCCTCTTCTCCTTTTCTCTTCTCCTCTCTCTTCTCTCATTTTTCTTCTCCCTCTCTTTTCTCTCATTTTCACTTTCCTCCTCCTCCTCCTTTTCTTTTTCTCACTTCTTCTACCTCTTCTTTCATTCTTTTCTCCCTTATCCCTCTTGAGGTATTTGAAGAAGTCTTGGGCAAGGACCTCAATGTCCTCTTCTTCCACTCTCCTTGGCTCATCAAAGTTTGCATGCAATGCCACCATGGAGTTTTTCTTGGAAGCTTCCTTCTCCTTTCGATGACTCAATTGAAGCTCATAGGCCATGAGATTTCCAATGAGTTCCTCCATCTTCAATTTGGAAAGATCGTGCGATTCTTCAATTGCGACGACCTTGTCTTCCCAATCATTGCTCAATGACCGGAGGAATTTTCGAGTCATCTCTCCTTCATTTTTCCTTCTTCCAAGAATCAAAAGAGAGTTAGTAATATCGGTGAAGCGAGTGTTCATGTCGCTTATGTTCTCACCGATTTGCATAGAAAATATTTCATATTTATGCATGAGGAGACTTATCCTAGTTTCTTTAGTTTTACTATCACCCTCATGATGAATTTGTAACATATGCCATATTTCATTTGCACTTTCATAACCCCTAATTCTATTGTATTATCCCTCATTAAGGCCACAATAAAGAATGTTCATGATTTTTGAATTCATTTCAATTTCTTTCATTTGAGCCCTAGATAGAGAATCTAACTCATCTTCATTTGGGGGTATGTATGGATTTTGAATGAATTTCCAATACTTAAGGTCATTTGATATTAAAAAGATTTTCATCCTATTTTTCCAATAATCATAATTTGACCCATTAAGCAAAGGAGACCTTGTGGTGCATAAACCCTCTATGTGATTAGATGTTGAAACCATGCTAAAATTACGGTAAAGTAATGAAATTTAGTTTACAAGGCTCTGATACTAAATGTAGGATCGTGTGGGTCGGGTTAATCTAATCACTTTTACGTTAATCCCTAACTAATCAAACAATAAACGCAGCGGAAACAATTTAAAGACTAGTAGGGAAAAGGAACAAGCAAACCACAAATCGACTCGGCATTTTATGGAGGTTCGACACCCCACCCGGGTCCTAGTCCTCTCTTGCAAGCTCCGCTCGGATCACCGAGCTCCGCCTACGACTTCACTATCCGCTCCCCATTTCGGGCCGGGAGACAACACCTTACAACCGTCAAACTCGCGAACACCCCTCGCCGAGCTTGGAATCCTCTTCTCACAATCCGAGAAGGATCACTTCGGGCTCTCACCGAAGTCTATACTCTTTTGACAAACTTTGTAACTGAGTGAGATTCACTCTCTAATTGAGCACACTTTGAGTAGGATGAGTGATTGAACAAGTGTGTATAGTTTAGGCTTATGGAGTGTAGAAATGTGAGCTTTGAGGATTGAGGTTTCTCTCTAATGTATTGGGACAATTGGAGTTGGAGATTTGTGTTAACAACAGGTCTTGATCCTCTATTTATAAGCTCCTAAGGTATTCTAGCCGTTGGGGATAGATTTGGTTGGGTTTTGTGTAAGATACACAAAGCAGAAAATCGGGCTGCAAATCTGTCCAGAACCGGTCGACCGAAACTAATAAACCGGTCGACCGTTCACTTGATTTCTAGGAGAACGGTCGAACAAATGAATATTCGGTCGGACAAACGAGCAAGAACTTAACTCTACTTAAGTGAATCGGTCGAAACAAAGTATGGGGCGGTCGACCGTTAAGGGGATTCAGTTGAGACAAGGTTGGATCGGTCGAACGAAGAGTGTGTCGACCGATAGAAGGGATATAATAAGTGTTCAACCGGTCGACCGAAACAAGGTCGTCGTTCGACCGGTTACCGAATGTATTTTGGGGTTAAGTTTGTTTTATACGAATACGACTGTTATAGGAATACGACAAAGGTAACGACCATAATAAAATCCGGGATCGGTCGACCAAAACGGTAGAACCGGTCGACCGGTAGAGTTCGGTAAAATCACTGTGGAGAGTCTGTTATAAACCGGTCGAACTGAGAACTGGTTCGGTCGACCGGTTCACACAAGAATTCTGGGTTTAGGTTTTAAGTGATTTCCGACTAAGAGGCAAGAGGAGTATGGTAGAGGACGTGGGCGAGAGGAGCAGTATGGTAGAGGTGGTAATCGGAAGGGTAGGGGTGGTAGGTTTGTGATCGGTGATTCGAGTTCGTGCACTGTCGATGCCCGAGCTCAGAAGAAGAGGACGGTTAAGGACGATTCTTGGATCGTAACTACTTTTATGTCCGGTGGTCCTTTAGATGGGAGTGTCATTCATAGTTTCGGGGCCACATCGCCAGACACATTTGGGAGGGAGAGGATCGGAAGGTTCTGAAGTGTCATAATCAGCACAAGGACTGTACTACATTGTAGGGTTGGCGCTCAGTTTTGAGTGAAGATATCACGGGGGGCATTACTGATAGAGGATTGGGTCACTTGCCTTACAACATGTTCTCCTGCCTTGACATGCCGTTGATATCTGCGTTTATGGAGTGGTGGCAGCCTGACACCAACTCTTTCCACCTGTATTTCGGAGAGATGACGATCATGTCGCATGACGTGTTCCAGATCCTTCGCATTCCTGTTGAGGGTTGTATGGTTAGCGCTCAGGCATCGACGACTGAGCTTAAGAGTTATGTAGTAGAGTTGCTCGAGGTGAGCGTCGATAGTCTTGGGAGGGATAACCCTTTTTGGAGTGGCGGTGGTGTAAGCATCGACGATGTTGACGACTTTTGCAGACGAGGACAACCTCCGCAGGCTGAGGATACGCAGTTGATTGCCAACCTGTTCTTACAAGAACAATTGCAAGATCAGACCACACAACATATTGGAGGCTAGGGACCCAGATACCATTGGTTAGTACTCATGGGGGTCGGCGACGTTGGCATACCTGTATCGCCAGTTGGGGATAGCTAGTCGTGCTTATTGTTCTGGTATTGAGGGTTCTCTTACGTTGCTAAAGGCTTGGATATATGAGTATTTTCCTCTTTTCCGCCCGCATCGGGAGCGAAAAATGATTGATTCGGGCTATCCTCGTTCGCGTATGTGGGCCTTCCGGAGCGAGGATAAGAGTGAGGGGTGACTTCATTCCATTCGTAGACGACTAGATAACATGACTGCATCGCAGGTATAAAACTCTATACCATTTACGTTTATTTAATTTTAATAATAATTATTATTATTAACGTGTCAACGTTTTGGTGGAGTGATTGCCCTATGGTCCTAAGCCTGCTGCGGATGTGCCAAGGACTTTATTGATGGGCCTTATTCGTTATCGGGATATCATGGAGCCTTATTTGCCTGATCGCATCTTGCGTCAGTTAGGATACGTTCAGGTGATCCCAATTGGCATCCCGACCCCAGAGCATACAGTGCGGTCTGAAATTGCGGTGACGTACGACGTAAGGTACACTGCTTCGATGGCGGAATCGATTTGGTGGACATTTCTGAGAGGAAGCCGACTTCACCTTGGCGATCTCACACGTAGTCGCGACCCTTCTACTTGTCATGCAGATTATTTGGATTGGTTCGATAGGTACTCACATCCATCTCTCGTGCGTGGTACCGCCCTGAGACCTGAGAGACTACTGGATAAGACATTTAGCGATACAGTAAGTTTTTCTAAATTATTTTTTATTTGTAATGTATATTTTGTTTTTATTGTTAATGTACACTAATTTTGATGTTATATATAGTGGATGAGTAGGGCGATACGGCTTGTGCAGCCGTTCTTAGAGAAGAGAGACCTGATGTCGGACAACGACACGAGAGCTGCATGTGTAGATTGGGATAACTTCATACAGACGTGGAACAACCAGTTAGGCATTTCTGACCATGATTCAGAGGATGAGTTGTAGTCGGCTTGTACATTATTTACTTTATTATCTGTTGAACTCTTATTATTTGTATTTGCTTATCTGTTGTACTTTTATTATTTATTTCTGACGAACATATCTTCTCCCTATTTGCTATACGTAATGCATTTTAAATTTGAAATCCGATAAAAAAGCAACACGATAGAATATACAAACAGATTATATATTAAAAATACAGTAATTTAACCAATACATTACAAATTACAATCAAAATCTACTACGTAACTGGTCCCAATATGCTCTACTATTTTCATACTCTAGCTTCCATCCAATAACACTCTGATCTCTCATTTGAAATCACAGGGTCGCTGTAGGAGGTAATGGGAATCCCTCAGCTAATGTTAAGCGAATGTAATGTCTATAACTCCTTAAATGAGCAATGGTCAAGTCTCTGCATGACTTCGTCATAGTAGACAAACTCTCCCAATGTAGCACTGTTAACCATCCGTTCCCACTGAGAATTCATAACTGCACACTTGTAAAAATTGGCAATCGGGAACAAGTCGCACCAAATCTCCATATAGTGATCCTCACCACAAGATCCTCCACCCCAATCAATTCGCTAACGAGTCTATACCACACCGTCATAATAAACGTGCTCATAAATGGGATGCACCCCTATCTTATTAGAAATAACACGACGGGCGTAAAACTAATTGTCTTGACTACCATGGAAAACATCGGAAACACATCGAAATGTACAGTTGCCATCAACACGTACATCATTCCACCGCTCCAGAAATGGTAAGATGATTCTTGGAAGTCTATCAACATATGGGAAGTCATCTACGTCAATCTGTCTGGACACTACAAGATGAACAAAATAGCAAAGTTATATATAATAACTGGAAGAACATGTTTACTGAAAAAAAACGGTGAAATTATAATAATAACAACAAACATGTCGTCCTACCATATCATGTACTCATGTTTACGGACGATCGAGACGAACTAGAAGATCGACCACAACCCTGCTCCGACTACTAGAAGATCTATCACGAACTCGCTCATCATACTCAAAGGCACTCGGGTTCCGTCGTGTCGACTTTCCCCTTGGTCGACCTCGAACCTTAGTATTTTCTGCGGGCTCTACATAGTTCGACTGATCGGGGTGTAGCTACGAGTACAAAATACAAGAGACACTATGAATCACTGCAGGGTCGCTCCCTGAAATCTCATCAACGAGGTTTCGAAAATGCTCGACGTCTTGTAATGACTGATCCACAAACTCTGGCATGTCGACTCCTTCTCCAATGACAAATGTTTTCCAGAATGGATGAATCTGCTCTAAATAAATTCCTTCGCCTGACTCAATACAACCGTAGATGGTACATGCACAAGGAATCCCATGGGAAGTCAGAAAAGCACACACACAGCGATATTCAACTTGATCACGTAAGTCCTGCATTCTCTTAAACTCCTGACTCAACAATGACTAGCAGTGATGCAAAATTTGACCATCTATATGCTGATATAAAACATTTCTGTAGTTAGTCAAATTTTGACGTCTCGACTCTTCAAGAAAGTTTCGAATATTCGTCAGATGCATTTCAATAGCCGCGTTGACGCGGTCGAAAAGAGTGTCCAGAGTTGCAGTCGATGAAGTAATCCAGTATGTTAAAGCCGAATGAGCACTTTCGACCCTATAGTTCGTAGTGTTGCCGAAATGAAGGACTTTGTTTGTCCAATTCAACACAAGCTTTTCTTTATGCACTAACCACGTGTCGTCCAGATGCTCCGTGATAGCCGGCCAAGACCTATACGAATCTTTCAGAATATGCACATCTCTATTATAATCGGGTTCTGAAGTAGAAAACATGATTTTCCTCCACTTTCCACACTTCAAAGTCTCTACCAACTGCTTGCTATTGCCGAATGCGTGGTATGCGTAGTTGTATACGTCTTTGTTGATATGTCAAGTGCAAAGTATATGAGCAGAGTCAGGAAAAACCTCTCTCACTTGTCGCATAAGGCCTAACTTCTGGTTTGTTATTATTGCAGTCGGGTTGACATTACTGCATAACAAATCTCGCAACTTCTCTAATACCCACTGGTAACTACGCTCGGTCTCATCCTTCATAATTGCATAGCCGATAAAGAAGTTCATGCTTGTTGGTGTCACCCCAACCATCTCGAACAAAGGCATTTTATACTTGTTTGTTTTGTACGTCGAATCCATGCAAATTACCAAAGAGTATGTGCGTAACAACGTAACTGTCGTCGGATGTGCCAAGAATGCGTGAGTGACGACATTAGTTTATTCATCCGCCAAAATCCAATACAAGTACCAATACTGCTATGCCTGATGCAGAAACTGCTGAGCGGTATTCCTGTCTTAAGATTTCACCCACCTCATATACTCTCTACAGTTACAAATGTGTCTTTGATTCGGATTATCCTTCGGGAATTTCTCCTTTACCGCCAACAAGATGTTACATAGTTTCTTTGTGCCTCAGTCATCTCACGAACAATTTTCTTAGCCCCAAGAGTAAGACCGCTGATATGTCGGTGACCCTCTGAATAAACTGCAAGTTTGTAGTTGTGCTGACCATGAGAACTATCAGAAACTACGACCCATCCATCACGCTCCCGTCGCTCGACCACCTTTATAAAAAACGACACCTGCAACCCTTGCTTTTCGTGTTCCTCCGTACTGCAATATCCATATCCCGACAACCTATTTCCTTTCTGCGATCTCATCTCAGATAACAATTCATCCGATTATCTGCTTGTTGTTTATATGATGATATTATCGCGACATCATATAATCTACCATGTTATCGCAAAAAAAATATGGCTCCGATGACAATTTGTTTCGCCCATCTTATCGCGTCATCGGTTGTTTCAAATTTTTGCTGATTTACAAAAAGCTCACTGTAATCTACCATGTCACCACCAAAATCTTGCAACGAAACCTGAAATAATTTGAAATAACACAACATATAATTATTTTGGGCATCTGGCCGGAACGCTCGGGGTGAATTTCTTTTGGGTGAACTTACTTCACCGGATTCACACGCTTCGCTAGACATTTTTGTGATGTTGGTACTGGTAGAGTGAGAAATACTGAGACAGAAACTTTAGTTTAAGAGACGGGATGAAATGAGTATTAAATGAATTGTAAAAGACAAAAGAGTAATTGGGATGTTCGATTTTAGTAAAAAACGGACGACGAATAACAATTCCATTTTCAAACGGATAGAAAGTTTTTTTTTTACATTGAAATCTACCCATCAAAAATCGAATGTATACCAAATTTTGCTCGTATTATCTATAACATGTGACATGTATCTATGTGCATAAGGTAGTTAGTTTTAAAATATAGATGAATGCAAAGCATGAAATATTGTGTTTACAAAAAACGTAGAAATAAAACTTGAGAAAATCTATAGCAAAAATCCATTATCTTACGTAATGAAGATGAGTTTCATGGTTGGGGAGGATCTTTAGCTAAGGTTGCTAAATAGTAGCCAAATAAGGTATCACATTGTTTATTATAAAAATTATTTAACACATTTTTCCCACACTTAAAATTGAAAACGAGGGATGAGGAGGGAGATAATGACATAAGGAGATTGTGTTATCAAGAGTCAAGATAAGTTTAATCGATCGCGATGGAGGATAGTTAGTGCAAAAATCCATAGCTATTTATCAAAAGTGGAATTATAAACCATAAAGTTTCCAAATCATTAGAAAACAAATAATCAAGTCAAATATTAGCAAACAAATGTAAGCACCTGCACCAGTAAGATCACCGTACGAAGGATGGTAAAAATTGCCAGTTGTTAGTTTATTGGAACAACTTATAATAACAATATATAAAATAACGATAAACTTATTGATTTGTTTCTAAATTGAGCAGGAATGGTAGTAGGGGTGTAATCGATCTCTAAACGAGCGATCCGAGTGCTCAAGATCGGCTCGTTAAGGGTTTCGAGCGGAAAATTCTACTCGTGCTCGGTTCGATCTGCTCGCGAACGGCTCGTTAACCTAAACCTTTTTTTTGGTATTGAATTCCTAATAATGTTGTCCTAATAAGTAAATTATAAAATTACTTAAGACAAATATAATAATAGTTACTAACACAATCTTAAAATTAACACCTAAAATAAAGCACAATCTTATAAATTATACGACAACATTAACATCTTATAAATAAGATTATACACTTGGATCAAACAAAATCAACACAATATTAAAATCAAACACAATCTTCTAAATTGTAGGACAACTCACAACATCAACATCTTATAAATAAAATCATCTACCTGACCCAAACCTTAATTTATTTGAACTTTTGGTGTAGAAAAGAATGAGAAAAAAATAATAATGAAAAAATGAAAAATTTAGTACTAATATGGTTTTGATTCTAATGAGTATTTTGGTTTGGTTTGTTAAATGGATTGTTGGGTTTGATAAATTAGTTTATTTAATGAGTTTAACACTTTACCGATCTAGTAATTGGATAGAATATTCAGGTTAATCAAATAATTGGATATAGTAATCAGGTTTCGAGCGATAATTGAGCGAACATCGAGCGAGCGGGGTCTGCTCGTGCTCGGCTCGTTACTAACCGATCCGAGCAATTTCAAGCAAAATCAGAGCAAAATCGAGCGAACATCAAACAATCTATCGATCCCGAGCGCAACTTGACAGCCTAAATGTTAGGAAGAAAAGCAAATGCCGAAATGAGATATTATTTAATTTCCCACCTCACCTCACCTCACCTCACCTCACCTCCCCTCCCCTCCCGGGAGTGTGGAGATAAGACGGACGACGACGAGGAGGGGGAGTGAAGTCTGGCTGCAGCAATGTCGTCGCCGGCGGCGATGAGAGCGAATCTGTTCTTGTCTCCGCCGTCAAAGCCTGGAAACGGAATGAATGACCCTCACGCCCCGAAACCCCCGCCTTTCCCAACCATCACCCGCAAGAGGATTCCAAAAGCCAACAAGCCCAACCCCGCCCTCAAATCCCCCCACTCCCGCACCAAGTACCACAAGCCCGTCCTCAAATCCGGCGTCGTGTCCGTCTCCGGCGACCGCTCCGTCGTCCTTTGTGAGTCCGGCGTCTCCTACCTCCTCCCCGGCGCCCCCTTCGAGTTCCAGTTCAGATACTCCGAGACCCCGAAGGTGAAGCCTTTGGCGTTCCGGGAGCCGGCCTTCCTCCCCTTTGCCCCCCACCACCATGCCCCGCCCATGGACCGGAAGGCGCCGCCCTTGAAGTCCAAGAAGGAGAAGGAGCTCAAGAGGCAGAAGAAGGTCAGGTTGCTCCAACCTTTTGTTCAAGAACCATCCGACGACGATGACAAACTCCACCTGGAGATGGCCAAGAAGGTGGAGTTAAGGCAGTATCACCTCTCCGCGAACAAGATGAGCAGGGAGGAGATACTCGGTGAGCGCTTGACCAGGGCTGAAGTCGAAGCCCTGCATTCGCCGCAACCGCCAGGTCAACCTTGGTACCTAATTACTATTTCCTCTCAATGTCAATGTCATTCACCAGATTTACACTATCAGTTAGTAATAACTAATAACTGTATTTCTATTTCATGCTTGCTTTGATGCCTGGTGAATCTTAGGTAGAGATGGATTAACCCACAACATGCTGGAACTGATCCACTCCCACTGGAGACGTGATGAAATTTGCAAGGTTCGTTGCAGAGGTTTGCCCACTGTGGACATGGACAATGTTTGCTATCACCTTCAGGTTCTCAACTGCACATCATCTACTTTTCACTCTTTTATCATTTCATTTGAAAATAGCTCATATGTCTCATTTAGAGCATTTACCCATTTTCAGTAACCATTTGGAGTTATCGAAATGAAAAATATTAAGCTAAAGCTTTTCCGGTGCTAGGAAAAAACTGGGGTCAAGATTATATACCGAGTTGGTGATATCGTCTATCTTTTTCAAGGAAGACATTATGATCCCCGCACTCGTCCACGTTACCCTATAATGCTTTGGAAGCCAGCTACTCCTGTTTGTCCTAAACTTATCCAAGAAACCCCTGAAGGATTGACTAAGCTTGAAGCAGATGACATGAGAAGCAAGGGGAGAAAGTTACTCCCTATATGCAAACTAGGTGAGTTCGGTGGTAAAACTCTTCTGTCATGCTATTTATTTATTGTTAGCACATATTTTAACTTTATATCCTCTTGCCGGGTTTGGGCAATGTACAATTGTAACATGTCTGCATGTAAAATTTCAGTCAAGGCACTTGAAAAATAAAAGGACCAAGTCATCAAATTGATTTATCTTCAGAAGTCGTAGAAAGAATTGCCAAGTGTGAATTTCATATGCATTTCTAGATTAATTTATGAATTTTTGTAAACTGCATAATGCATTAGATTCAGGTCTGTCCCACAAATCATTTGTTTTATATGCATTGTAAGCTGATGTTTGATGATTACCTATCTTGTGTTTTTTTCTTAGTAGTTGTTTCTGAACTGGACAGTTTTCTTTATCTTGATTTGTTCCCTGTGCAGCCAAAAATGAAATTTACCTCTTTTGAAAAAAAAAGACATTAGGGATGCTTTTGAAGGAAGCCCTTTAGTTAAGATCAATTGCCAAGGGCTAGATGCCAGTGATTACAAACAGATAGGAGCTAAGCTGAAGGCTTGTGGTGCCTCTCATGATCTGTGTATTAGGTTAATGCTCAAATTTTCTTTCAAAGCTCAAAATAACAATAACAGCAAGACTAGAAAAAAATAGGCTACAGTCTACTGATGGTACTAAATTCTACAAGTTCCATAATTCCATTAACTAACTTTCTATTATGTACTCCATTGTATATTTGTATAATGATTTTGATAATTAGAGGTTGATTGTATGGTTTATTATGGTGGTAAAACCAAAATTCAACTGATTGAATTTTACAATGATACTGTTGTTTGAGAAACATGCCTTTATGAAAAAGGAAATCAAAGGATTAAGCATTATAGTGCTTGAATTGCCAAGTGAACCAAGTTGATTATTTATAAAACAGTAAAAGTGTAAACCAAGAGTCTTCCATTGAGTTACATAGTACCTACTGCAAGTATGGCTACATGTTTGTTCGTTTACTAAATTATAATGTAATGCTTATAGTAACTAAATTTGAAACCCAGCTCCCTCACCTGTATTCCTTTGTCAAACCCATTCCACAATTATCCGGACCAAGAGTAAATTTGTAAATACTGATTAAGCAATCTAAGCAAGCACTAGTTTTCAACACTGAGGGAGCAAAAACCAAGAGTATATGCTGAATGTAGTCATTCGACTAATTCCTTGATTATCAGTTTTAATGTATTATTTTATAACAGGATCTTGTGCCTTGTGTTCTTCTATCATTTGAACAGAAAGCATATTGACGTGGAGAGGCAAAGATTGGAAATCAAGGCACCTGAAGCCAGGGGTGCACACGGGTCGGGTTGAACCCGAAAACCGACCCGAACTCGACTGGTCGGGTTGGGTCAGGTCGGGTTGGAAAAGGATTCGGGTTGGGTTGTAAAAATCTGAAAACCGAATTTTCGGGTCGGGGTCGGGTTGAGGGATCAGGTTGACCCAACCCAACCTGAACTTGAAGTTTTTTTATAATATTTTTTCCGAATACATCGTGACCGTCTGTCCCCTTTGCCCTCTACACCTTTAACCGACTAACCCTAACAGAAATCACATTTCCCTCGGCCCCCTCCTCCCCCTCACCTCACGTAGCCCTCTCCTCTCCGGCTCACCCCTCTCCTCGTCGGCTCGCCCCTCTCCTGTCCGGCTCACCCCTCAGCCCTCTACTACCCCTCAACCAAGGAACACGGCAAGAGACAACAAGAAGAACCGTATCGTGCATCGGTCCATCCAGCTGACAGTGAAGAACAAGCTGAGCAAGTTACTGGGAACCGTGACGATCGCCAACGGAAGCATTCTTCCCAACAACCACCATAACCTTTTACCAAAGAAGCAAGGGAAGGGGAAGAGCGACATTGGATCTGCTTCTTAGGAGTTTTAGATCTGAAAGGGAAGGTTGTGTTTTTGGGGAATTTTTTATTTCAGTTGATTTTAGGTTTGGAGTTGTGCTTTTGATTTTTGTTTGTGCATTTGTAGGTTCTGTTTCTTAATTGCAATCAAACTATGAAGATTTGTTTTTTTTGAAATGCTTGTTCAATTTTTAATTGTTTTGAAGATTGAGAAAGTAGGAACAAATATTCTTGCTAATTTCAAATTTGGTGGATGGATTGGATTCGGTTGTCACGTTCCATCTCAAATCCTCTGCTAAAAAATGCAATGTCTAGTTGTCTCAGCAATTGTCATTTTTTTGTTGCCGTTGCTAACTTGATTACAAAATGTATTATTATATCAAAAGGAAGATTACCAAGTGGAGGAATACGGAGGTGATTACCAACTTGAATGTTGTAGAAATTCTTGTAGGCTGTTAGTAAGCTCAATTTTTAAAAAAGTATGATTATTGAATGTGTAGAAATTCTTTAGTTTTATTAAATTTGGTTTTTATTTTAGTAAACAGAAGATGTTGATGTTGGGTTTTTAGGTGAAATTTGAGAAAACTTTATTGATTCGGGTCCAACCCGAACTGACCCAACCCAACAATTTCGGGTTGGGTTGGGTTGAACTAAATCGGTTCGGGTTAGGTTTTTCATAAACCCAATTTTTTTTGGGTTGGGTCGGGTTTTGGCCCAAACCCGACCCAACCCGACTAATGCGCACTCGTACTGAAGCCTATTGCGAAGTTGAGAACTTGTGGTAGGTTTTTTCTTGGATTACATTTATGTATTTTTATGCATATTATTTCAAAACAATGATGTCAACTTTCTAGATTCACATTTATCCAGACATGTAGAATATTTTTTCCTTTTTTGTGTGGAATTTGTGGCGTGTATTAGTTGTTAAATGTATCATTTTTACTTGAAACTGCTTGTCTATTTTTCCTCTCAATTCTAATCGAATCGCCCCCAAGTAATAGTGAATTGAAACCCCGAAGTTCCTCAAACTGAGTAGGAGTTTGACTCTGAAAGATTGTGTTTTGAATTTGTAGATGTGATGGTGGTTCAATATCAGAAGAAAATTCTCATATTGACAAGAAATGTCACCCTCCCCATACTTACGTAATTGTTGCATGATCTGACTCATTTGTATTGTCAGATTTTGCAAGGAATTTTGAGTGGTTTCAATGAACGTTTGTTGAGTTTGCTTCAAAGGATCATATCTGTGGTCAATTGTGAGGTTGAAGTCAGAATTTTGGAAATTTTGGGGTTGAGTGTTTATGAGCTGAGAATGAGTCTAATGATTGGTCATGGGTGGTGGTTGCTAGAGATATGGGTATTTAGGAGCAGATAATGAGTGAGTATGATGTATAAAAAATTGAATCAATATTGTCTCTCTATGAATTCATCTCTCTTGGGTTGTACGTGAATGCGTAAATGTCACATTGAGTATTTTGGGAAAATGTATGCACGTACTCAGACTTTGGGGGGACATATGGACATTCTTCGATAACGTGATCACTCAACCCGCAATAGTCGCACGGTACAACTACTAGAGCCATCGGTGCACTCATATCATCTACCGTACGCATGAAAGAGGCCAAAGTTTATTGTAATGTCTCAGCTTGTTGACTAACATATGATCCGATACAACTAGATGGTGGTCTAGCAATCGGTGCCTCTCTCATATTACTTCAATCTGAAGACTGCACAACCACACAATTAAGATTGTCGTAACCATACAGAGTATCTGAGGCACCCGATTTTGCCTTTATCAAATTTTGAATCAATATCCAACAAAATTTGATCTTTGAGTTTTTAGAAAGTTCACATATCATGTAATATATTATCATATGTAATGTTAAAACATTACACCACATAATACTTATATCTCGTATGAATTTATTTTTGATTCTCACTATGTCATTTCACGACATTGATTTTATCGATTCACCACATATATGCTATTTCACATGAAACTCGATGCATCATATGAATATAAAATCAAACATCTTGTTTCCCAGTTTCGTGGTGTGACCTATATGACGATCTAAGTTATATTGACAATGATATTAAACACTTAATATCATAAATATAAGCCGTATCTAGCTACACATTATAGTTACCCAATTAACAAAGATGTCTTGTTCATCCGAACTAAACACGACCCATTTAGTTATGTAAGAGCATCACTTTTGTCTATTATTTGCCTCATCATATTAAAAATATTATAGAAAGTAGAAATGTGTCGCATTTGTATTATATATTCATTTCTTAATCTCTTAAACTAATTATAAATATGTGACTATAAATAAGTCACATTGTGTACATTATAATTTCGCTTCATCAATGGACCCACTAATATCATCACTTAAGTAAAAAGAGAGACAATAATAATCTTTTGAGGAACTATCTTTTCCAGCACAAGTCATGTTTAACCAACTATTATCTTTATCACTATGCTCGATGATAACTTTTGACAGTAATCAAATTAAACACTTATTATGTGAAAACATATAAGTATTATATCTTACGACTCAAGACACAATGAAACATTAATGACACAAAACAAAATTCCATAATGTTTCATTTGCTAGGTCAATTCAATATATAAAAGTAATCATTTTCCTATTTTATATGCTCGTGTCGTTAAATATTAGTAGAGCTACAATAATCTTTAACCAACACGATAATTTTATCTCGGTAATTGATGTTACATGTTAATTTTCATGATTGTGAATTAACTTTTGACTATTGTAAACCATTATCTTGTAGGGCTCTACAATAAGGACCGCGAGTCTTTTCTTTAACACTTCCAAAATACGAATACAATAATTAAGAAGCAAAATATTTGCACATTCAATTCATAATAATTGATATAAAAAAGAATACTTTTAGAACACATTCTCTTCAATTATAACTCGACGACACTTAACTGCGAAATCACGCGGCCTCAACACGTCTCACCTTCCTACGAAGAAGACCACAAAGTACAACAAGTAAGTCAAGATCTGGAGATATTGTCTCTCCTACTATTTGTTGGCTTTTTGGCCTTAATCTATGTTTTGATGATTTAATGAACTTAATCTTAATTATAATCATGTAGAGTAGCACACATATTGCATTGCATATATATTGCTTTGTGCTAACCTCTACAGGTGATCAAGACTCAAGGAAGAAAGGAAAATCAAGTCAAGACATGTAATCAATCTCTTTTGGAGACATGTATTTTGTATTTCTTTGAGTCTTTAGGAACTTGTGTTTATTGAGCATACTTGAGTTAAAATCAACTTAAACACACACTAAGTTCCTTATAGAAGTCACACACAAAATTCACATAATTTGGATTTCAATAGCTCACCCAAACTTAGACCGAAAAACACTAAACCTGAATCCTAACAGTCTGCCCACATTCGGTCGACCGTAACAGGCCGTTCGGTCGACCGTGTTTTACCTTTCGGTCGACCGCTTGAACTTATTTTTCTGACCGTTACTTTTGTCGTATATACCCAACTGTCGTATACGTATTAAACCAAAAATACCCCAAATACATTTCATGTATCGGTCGACCGAGGACCATGATCGGTTGACCGTTTGTCCATCACTTGACAAACCCAAATCTCCTGTTGAAAAACGTTCGACCGCTAGACCTATTTCGGTCGACCGAATACATCACTGTTTGTCAACCCCAAAGTGCCTAGTACAAATCGGTCGACCGATTCCTTTGTGGAGTTCGACCGATCACTTAAGTGTACCTAAGTCGTAGCGTTGGGCGGTCGACCGTTACCTAACCGGTCGACCGAACTTAGTTCAAAACTGCCAAACGGTCGACCGTTCGTCCCGATTCGGTCGACCAAATTTACTCAAATTTGGGTCCTGCAGATTTCTGTTTTGTGTATCACACATCAACTCACACCCAATCAATCCCAACGGCTATATTCTCTCTAATGCTTATAAATAGAGTTGTAAAACACATTTTAACACAACTCTCCCACTCCATATTGTCCAATATATTAGAGAGAAAGATCAAAACACTCAAAGCCTCAAACCTTCCACACTTTAGTCATAATTCCTATTCTCACTCAAGTGTGCTCAATAATTAGAGAGTGTTGTCCCACTCATTGTTGTCAAAGAAGCAAGGGTCTTGGTGAAAGTCCAAGACAACGAGTATAGACTTCGGTGAGAGCCTGAAGTGATCCTCTCGGATTGTGAGAGGAGGAGCCAAGCTCGGCGAGGGTTGTTCACGAGCTTGAAGACTTGTAAAGGCGTTCTCTCCCGTCCCGGAATAGGGAGTGGTTAGTGAAGTCGTGAGCGGAGCTTGCAAGAGAGGACTAGGACCCGGGTGGGGTGCCGAACCTCTATAAAAATCCCTGTGTCGATTGTGGTTTGCATATTCCTTCCTTACTTGCTTGTTTTATTTAAAATTCCCCTCTGCATATCTTGATTGCTTAAACAAGTAGGTAAATTAGCTTAAAAGTGATTAGCATAGCCGATCCATACGATCCTACATTTGGTATCAGAGCTTTGTGCGCTAAATTCATTACTTAATCGTATTTTTAGCATGACTAGTACATCTAATCACGTAGATGTATTATGCACAACTCGACCTCATTTGCTAAATGTGTCAAATTATGATTATTGGAAGAATAAGATGAAGATTTTCGTAATTTCTAATGACCTTAAGTATTGGATGTTTCTTCAAAATCCATACACACCCCCAAATGAAGATGGATTAGATTCTCTTACAAGACCCAAAATGAAAGAAATCGAAATGAATTCGAAAATCATGAACATCTTGTATTGTGGCCTTAATGAGGGTGAATATAATAGAATTAGGGGTTGTGAAAGTGCATATTAAATATGGCATAGATTGCAAATGTATCATGAGGGGGATAACAAAACTAAGGAAACCCGCATTAGTCTACTCATGCATAAATATGAAATATTTTCTATGCAAATCGGTGAGAACATAAGCAAAATGAACACTCGCTTCACCGATATTACTAACTCTCTTTTGGTTCATGGAAGAAAATTAAATGAAGGAGAGATGACAAGGAAATTCCTCCGGTCGTTAAGTCACGATTGGGAAGACAAGGTGGTTGCGATTGAAGAGGCGCACGATCTTTCCCAACTCAAGATGGAGGAATTAATTGGAAACTTGATGGCGTATGAACTCCAAATCAACCATCGAAAGGAGAAGGAAGCTTCAAGGAACAAACCCTTCTTGTCATTACATGCAAATATCGAGCAACCGAGGAGTGTAGAAGATGAGGACATTGAAGTCCTAGCGAAAGACTTCTTCAAATACCTCAAGAAGGATAAGGGAGAAAAGAATGAAAGAATAGGTAGAAGAAGTGAGAAAAGAGAAAAAGAAAAGGAGAAGGAGGAGAGTGGAGATGAGAGAAAAGAAAAGGAGAAGAAAAATGAGAGGAGGGAGAGAAGGAGAAAAGGAGAAGAGTAAGAGAAAAGAGAAGAGGTTGGAAGCTCACTAGGCTACTTTGGACTATTCATCGACTTCATCATCATCCAAATCAACCGCACCTTCATCAACAAAGGAATATGCACATACGTGTTACATTGCAATTCAAGATGAAGGAAGTGAGGTATCTTCTAACTCTCACTCTAGAAGATCACATTCATGCTCAACTAAGTCTTATTATAGTGATAGCTCAAACTCTAGTGCAAATAATGAAAATTATACACATGATGAGCTTCAAAATGCATTCCATGACTTAGTTAAACAATATAAGATCATTTGCGATAAAAATAAGAATGCTAGAAAGCTAATCAAAGATCTCCAAAGCCAAATTGAAACATGCATGAATGAGAAGAATGAGGTGATTGCTAAACTAGAAAATAATGCATCAAATCTTGAAAAATTAAAAGCAACACCTATAGATTGTGAACAATTAGATCTTCAAGCATGCAATGTGCAATTAAGAAAAGATTTAGAAAAATTCACACATGGAACTAAGATGCTTAACATGCTATTAGGTAGTCAAAGACAATCTTTGCAAAAACATGGTTTAGGATACAATGCAAAATTGAAAAACCATGTATCCCGCACTACACTAAATGGCAAGCATATGTTCATTAATCATAGTTCCTCAAGTGTTTGGGCTCCTAAAACCAAAATGGTTTGGATTCCCAAAGCTAACATTCAAGGACTCAAAGTGGTTTGGGTACCGAAATCTACACTTGTAGGTGCTTGAGGAAGGAATCGGTGGTGACCGGGTGAACTCAAGAGTCAAATTTAAATCTGGTTGCATCAGCAAATGAGATTGGAACCAATTCAAGCTTCAAGTTGGTATAATTTCTTATCATCAAATTTTTTTCAATCAAGTTGGTTCTAGTCTAGACATGTTATATGCTTAATTGACATATCATTTACCCATTCATTGCAAATCTTTATGTTTAAATAACATCCATAGTTTTAAAAGTCAAAGTGTCTAAATGGATGTAAAAAAGGGAAATTAAAACATCACATGCTTACTTGCAAAATCATGTTAACAAAAAAAAGAAATGAACATAAATATCATTTTCTTAGAGTAATGAAGTGCAAAATTTAGGCAGAGCAACTTCATTTCAAGACATCCACATTGACCTTCAAATTGTATAATCTTTGTTTTATCAATATCAATTTTTTGATGGATGTCAAAGGGGGAAAGATAATTAAGGGGGTAACTTGGAATTTTGTAATAAAATTGAACAAAATCTATGCACATCCATAGGGGGAGCATTAATATGCATAGTTTACATATACAAATTCCATGTATTAAGATAAAGTTAAGATATAGGTTGCCATCATCAAAAAGGGGGAGATTGTTGGCTTTTTGGACTTAATCTACGTTTTGATGATTTAATCAACCTAATCTTAATTATAATCATGTAGAGTAGCACACATATTGCATTGCATATATATTGCTTTGTGCTAACCTCTACAAGTGATCAAGACTCAAGGAAGAAAGAAAAATCAAGTCAAGACATGTAATCAAGCTCTTTTGAAGACATGCATTTTGTATTTCTTTGAGTCTTTAGGAACTTGTGTTTATTGAGCATACTTGAGTTAAAATCAACTTAAACACACACTAGGTTCCTTATAGAATTCACACACAAAATTTCACATAATTTGGATTTCAATAGGTCACCCAAACTTAGACCGGAAAACACTAAACCTGAACCCTAACAGTCTGCCCACATTCGGTCGACCGTAACAGGCCATTCGGTCGACCGAATGATCAGGTATCCTATATGTATTTTCACTGCCAGGTTTCGATCGACCGTGTTTTACCTTTCAGTAGACCGCTTGAACTTATTTTTCTGACCGTTACTTTTGTCGTATATACCCAACGGTCGTATTCGTATTAAACCAAAAATACCCCAAATACATTTGATGTATCGGTCGACCGAGGACCATGATCGGTCGACCGTTTGTCCATCTTTTGACAAACCCAAATCTCCTGTTGAAAAACGTTCGACCGCTAGACCTGTTTCGGTCGACCGAATACATCACTGTTTGTCAACCCCAAAGTGCCTGGTACAAATCGGTCGACCGATTTCTTTGTGGAGTTCGACCGATCACTTAAGTGTACCTAAGTCGTAGCATTGGGTGGTCGACCGTTACCTAACTGGTCGACCGAACTTAGTTCAAAACTGCCAAACGGTCGACCGTTCGTCCCGATTCGGTTGACCAAATTTACTCAGATTTGGGTCCTGCAGATTTCTGTTTTGTGTATCACACATCAACTCACACTCAATCAATCCCAACGGCTCTATTCTCTCTAATGCTTATAAATAGAGTTGTAAAACACATTTTAACACAACTCTCCCACTCCATATTGTCCAATACATTAGAGAGAAAGATCAAAACACTCAAAGCCTCAAACCTTCCACACTTTAGTCATAATTCCTATTCTCACTCAAGTGTGCTCAATAATTAGAGAGTGTTGTCCCACTCATTGTTGTCAAAGAAGCAAGGGTCTTGGTGAAAGTCCAAGACAACAAGTATAGACTTCGGTGAGAGCCCGAAGTGATCCTCTCGAATTGTGAGAGGAGGAGCCAAGCTCGGCGAGGGTTGTTCGCGAGCTTGAAGACTTGTAAAGGCGTTCTATCCCGGTCCGGAACAGGGAGTGGTTAGTGAAGTTGTGAGCGGACCTCGGTGATCCGAGCGGAGCTTGCAAGAGAGGACTAGGACCTGGGTGGGGTGCCGAACCTCTATAAAAATCCCTGTGTCGATTGTGGTTTGCATATTCCTTCCCTACTTGCTTGTTTTATTTAAAATTCCGTTGTGGATATCTTGATTGCTTAAACAAGTAGGTAAATTAGCTTAAAAGTGATAGCATAGCCGACCCATACGATCCTACACTATTGACAAAGTGGGCGACACCGATCAGGGTATGACGGGCGTGACCAAATCACTCTCCTAATGTGCCCGAGGTCTTTAGGGGTTAACGTCTACTTGATTTTAAAATTAGACTTTACTTGACTGTGGTTTGTGGGCTAGGGAGTGATGATGAAATCCCCCACATTATCTTGAAGACTATATGTGGTACCCCTTAAGATCAATTTTCCTTAAACTAACAAGCAACTCGCCAAACAAGCACTCACCTCACTTGTTCCAACACACCTTACTAACTAATACATACTTTAACCATGCATGCACTACCAGAAATTAAAAAGGAGTTTTCACGTCGGATTTTTGACTATTTCACGTCAGTTTTACTGGTCCAATATACGAACGTGTTAAGAGGGAGACGTAGTAGGGAAGAAGATACCCTGTCGGTTGTAAAACCGACGTGATAGGAGGACATATCACATCGGTTTTTCGAAAACCAACGTGATATCAGGACATATCACATCGGTTTTTCGAAAACCAACGTGATATCAGAACATATCACATCGGTTTTTGGAAAACCAACGTGATATCAGGACATATCACATCGGTTTTTCGAAAACCAACGTAATAAGGTACACATACTACGTCGATTTTCTTGAAAATTGACGTGATATGGGTAGGCATACGACGTCAGTTTTTAGTAAACCGACGTAATGTCTTCCTTCTACGTTGGTTTTTTGAAAACCGATGCGATATGGGTAGACATAAAACATCGGTTTTCAGGAAACCGACGTGATATGTCTACCTTATCACGTCGGTTTTCAAAAAACCAACGTGATATGTGCTCATACCATGTCGGTGACGTAGAAAGTCCTTTTGAAACAAAAAAAATCTTATATTTTTATATATGTTTTATATGAATTACTGTATTTACACAACCAACAAATGCACATAACATAATCGTCAAAAGAATGACATTTCCATTTGAGAGCACAAAAGGTTTAAAAGAATGAATTTGCATTAGCCACAAGTTATACAAAGTAGATATAGAAGTGCAAACAAAACCTAATCAAGCGCAGCTAAACAACTATAATATCATTATACATCCTACAAAACTCCTAATCAAAGAGGCCACACCTATGCAGAAGGCTTGTTCCATTGTCGAGCCACATAAACAAGCAGGATGCTGATTCGACTATGAGGCGTGATGCAACAGCAAAATGCACCATGTGACCATTAACGTTCTACATGGTTCATAAAATTCAAAGCAAATTACGTCCTTCTTGCCAACTGCTGGTATGCAGGAGGTCCATTGTTTTCAGCTGCACTCCCGTTGGTAGAGTATTTTTTTTCTTCCAAATGGATTCTTTGAGAACGTGGATACAAGTTAAGGAAAGCAAATGTACAAAATAAAGTTAGATACTAAATTATCACTTCAAATGATCTAAATAAACTTTCTAATAAAACTTTGAAAGATCTATCACCACTCATATGGCATGTAGACTACTAACAGAAATATACTAAATACCTTTATTCGAAGTATATGTCACAAGCAGTCACCTGTAGACTAGAATAAACATTATATAAGTAAGTAAAATCAACTTGGAAAAAATCAGTCCATTCTCGAAACAAAATCAAGGAGAAGATGCTTCATGCAAACCATATAAAATTACTACTAACAGAAATATACTAAATACCTTTATCTATATATTCGTAGAATTGACAATTCAAAACTAAAAAATTGGCATCAGTGCTATCAGGAGATTGTTTTACGTAAAAGAGATGCGTCAAACCACACAAAAAAATACATAGAGTTTTAGGCCCTCGTCCACCACGCCTTGGATTACAAGGGTCTTAAATAATGCTTCTATGTGTCTGTAGTTTTTTGTGATGGTATTGGTATTGCAAGAACAAACCATTGCCCTTGGAAAGATGTTGGCGTTTCGAATTACCCAAGAAATTTCATGTTGCTAGATTTAGGAATATATTTTCTCACTTAAATAATAAATAAAAATGGTCAAAAGATACGAAATGAAAATTTGAAACATGTCAACTTGATGCAGAACGGAAGCAACTTCTCAAGAGTCAAGATAAATGTATTTGCCCTCTCGTTTAGAAACTGAATTACTCTAATCCTGCATCACAAACTGTACCCAAAGACCCAATTAATTACTTGTATTAAAAACAAATAAAATTACGGGCGAGAAGGGTAGAGTTTTAGGCATTAGGTTACTAAGATAGTTCACACAAGATGTGATACATAGAACCATGATTTCTTCGGTCACCTGTTAAAGTTGGCGTAGCTCCTCTTCAACATTTGCATGCTATATTTCGAATTCAAACATGGATTTTTTTATAGAAAAGCAACAGAGAGAGGTTCATCTCACGTTGCTAAGGTTTATATAAAATAAGTAATAAATTGAAGAAAGCATGAGCAACAAATTATATACGTAGGGAGAAAGACAATGAGATTGGAGACGAAGGGGAAGCCGTGGACGAGGTGGAAGCGGAGAGAGGGTGGAAACCCGATGGTAAGGGAGAGGTCATCGAAGGTGGAGATGAGGAAAGAAGAGAGTCATCCTCTTCCTCCGGGGAGGGAGAGATCGGGGACGAAGGGCTGGAGGATGAAGGCGGAGGAAGGGTGAGGGGAAGGGAGGTAGATGGAAAGGGAGTGGTAGGGATGGATGTACTCGGGTTGGGGAGTGGTGGAGAGGGTGATGTTAAGGAAGAAGGAGTTGGTCGGGAAGCGAGGGTGGAGGGTGGATGGGAAGAGGAGGTGTGGGAGTTGGGATTGAGAGGGTGGGGTTGAGAAGTATGTCGGTTAGGGTTGTGGACGTTTAAAAAAACAAAGAAAACACGTCGATTGTTAGAAACCAACGTGAAAACATGGTGAGAATTCTTTATCACGTCAGTTTATGAGAAACTGACATGATATATTAGTATTTCACGTCGGTTTTTCTAAACCCGATGTGATAAGGTCCTTTCACGTCGGTTTTTTTAAATCTGACATGAAATGCTGACGTTATAGTCATTTTTTCCAGTAGTGATGAATGAGAAAATGGGTGCACGTACCTCACGTTAGCAATCGACAACAACAAAAAAGGTAAAGAAAAAAAGACGAATGCGTGCAACGTATATAAATGATGCATGACCTAGATGTAGACCTGGCAATGGTGTCATTTTGTGTATTTTCGTGTCGTGTTTTTTTACGTGTACCAGTCAAATTGACCATACACGAACACAACATGAAATAAATTCGTGTACCCAACCAGAGAGCATGAACACGACCCACTTCATTTTGTGTAAACACGAAACGGCACAACTATACACAAAAAAATTATATTAACTGGGTAATCTTCCTTAAATAGAAGCAAACACCCTTTAAATTTTATTTTTTTAACTTCAAGGCTAAACTCTACAATCTCTCAAATTAAAAAAGCAAGTTGGAAGCCCCAAAGTTGGAATAGAGTTGGGAAAATAGATCAGTTATGTAGGGAAGAGAGGGAGGGGAAAATGAGAGTTTCCGATGTGGGACTAATTTGGTTGTAGAATTGCAAAATGACAATCAATAAATTTAGTATGTCATAGTAATCGTTAACCAACATTGGTTCAATGGCATTCTGATGAGAATTAGGGACGTTAGGTTGTGGGTTCAAAATTCCACCTTCCCATTTTTTTGTACCACACTACCACCTTTTAAAAAAATAAAATAATTTTTTTTTGTGGCGTATAGGAATCAAATACGAGTCTCCAAACAGACTTCCCACCTAAGTTTACGCTACCAACTAGGAGTGTTATTTTCTAAAATTTATGAATATATAATATAATCGTTTATATTCCTGTACCTGAAACACGACACAAAATTATTTCGTGTACCTGAAACACGACACGAAATCCTTAAATCCAAACACGGATTTTTCGTGTCGTGTTCGTGTCGTGTTTTCGTGTTTCGTGTCAAATTGTCACGCCTACATAGATGACAATCAATCTACTCTTTTGCTTTGAGTTTTAAGGTCCAAGTTGTCTTCACGAGGGGAACATGCACATCAAATTAATTTAGAGCATATATGAAGTAGATGTTGGCTTTTTGGACATAATCTATGTTTTGATGATTTAATCAACCTAATCTTAATTGTAATCAATGTAGAGTAACACACTATATACATTGCATATATATAGTATTGTGCTAAATTCTACAGGTGATCAAGATTCAAGAAAGAAAGGAAATCAAGTCAATACATGTATTAAAGCTCATTTGAAGACATGTAATCTTGATTTATTTTGAGTCTTAGAAACTATGTGTAATTGAACATACTTGAACTAAAACCCACTGATATACACACTATGTTCCTTATAAAAGTCATACACAAAATTTCACATCCTTTGGACTTCAATAGATCACCCAAACTTGAACCGGAAAACACCCAAACCTTACTAAAATTGCGAGAAACTTTTCGATCGACCGGTTTCAGAGCTTCGGTCGACCGAGTAAGCTTAAGTTTCTGACCGTTAGACTTGTCGTATTATATCAACAGTCGTATTCTAGTTATTTACTCAAACCTCAAAATACAATTTCCTATCTGTCGACCGTGAACCTTGTTTCGGTCGACCGAACCAAAATGTCTCGACAAAACCAAAGTGCCTAGAAGTTTTTGGTCGACCGTGGACATTGTTTCGGATTGTTGGTGAGTTTTACTGGCAGCGATCGGTCGACCGTTTGTGGATTTTAGTCTGACCGATTGTTTCTTTTGAGAAAAGAGTATTTCAATGTTGGATTTTGGTCGAACAAGTGAAGTAGATGCATCAACAAGTGAAGTAGATGCATCAAAGACCAACAAAGACATCCAGAAAAGCCCAGAATAAAATCTAGCGTGATCTGGACCATAGAGACCGTCAATTGGCGGTCTGTTTTGGCCAAAATACACTAAGATTTTGGTGTGTCTCGTATTAATGTGTATTTAGTCCATTTTTGGTATTTGTTTAGTCCCACATCGGGAGATTGTCCCAGATTGCCTTTTTCTTTGGCTATAAATAGAACTCTTCACCTTCTATTGTAAACTACCCATTGCTTGGTGGAATTCTCTCTACTAAGGAGTGAGCCTTGAAAAAAAACTCAAGGTGGAGAAGAATGCTACCTTCAATGTGAGTCATTGTTAATAAAATAATTGTTCTAGTTTCTTTTAATCTTGTCTTTTAATTTGTGCATGCTTGTTTAGTCTTTCCTTTCATTTTAAGTTTATTTAGTATTTCTTGCTTGCTTAGTGTAGTTTCATTTCAGTATTATGCTTCATTTTGTTAATATAGTTAGTGTAATGAGTAGTGAGTAGTTCCATCCCCATTTGGGGGGTGGAGAAATATGTGATATGATCATGTAGTGTATTAAGTGTGTGTTATCTTAATCCCTTGAGCTTTATATGATTTCCATAACCATCTAATGAGTTTTCACTCTTATCTTTGATATGCTAATGCTCTTGAATGAAGCTTAACTTATGATTTGATTAGTAGACCTATTTTATGGGGAATGATAAGGTTAGGATATGGATGGAATTAATATTGGAAACACAATTTGTAGTGTATGTACTCTTGTTGCCTTTACCTTAGTTAATGTCTTGTATGTTTAATGATATTGGGTTATCTTAATCCACGTGGAGGCATAGTAGGGTCTAGTCTTTATACATGAGTTTATTTAGCTTCATTCCAATTATTGTCTTGTATGTTTTAATGATGTAGTCTTATCTTAATTCACGTGGAGGCAAAGTTGGATGTAATTTTATGATTTCATGCACTACATGTTGTGAGGAGCTTAATTGAACACACACACACACATCTTTATATTCACATTATTTCTCTACCCCCTATGGGGTTTAGTTTTTATTGTTTATCTTTCATTTCCTTTTGCATTCTAGCGTAGCTTAGTGTAATCAATCTTTCTCTCCTTTCTTTACCACTCGCCTTCGAACAAACCAAACGTCGACACACCTCCCAGTGGACGACCCGTATTTTCCACTGCTTCAACGTGGCCGTGCACTTGCGGTTAATATAAAACGAATCAATCACGACGCTTATGGTGCCAGATCTTGAGGTGAAGAAGTTGGAAGATATCAAGGTTGTTCAGGATTTTCCTGAGGTATTTTCTGATGAGATCACCGGGTTGCCGCCTCACAGAGAGATCGAGTTTGGTATCGATCTGGTAGCAGAGACTACATCGCAGTCGAAGGCTCCTTATAGGATGGCGCCTGCTGAGTTAGCTGAGCTGAATAAGCAGTTGCAGGATCTGCTAGATTCAAGTTTGATCATACCCAATGTTTCACCTTGGGGAGCTCCAGTGCTCTTCATGAAGAAGAGGGACGACTCGTTGAGGATGTGTATTGATTACAGAATGCTGAATAAGGTTACCATTAGAAATCAGTATCCTTTACCCAGGATTGAGGATCTTTTCGATCAATTGCAGTCGACGAGGGTATTTTCGAAGATCGATCTGCGATCCAGTTACCATCAGTTGAGGATCAGGGATGCAGATGTCCAGAAGACATCGTTCAGGACGAGGTACGGACACTACGAGTTCTTGGTGATGTCGTTTGGGCTGACGAATGCACCTGCAACATTCATGGATCTGATGAATCAGACTTTTCAGCCGTATCTTGACAGATTTGTGATTATCTTCGTGGATGATATACTGGTATACTCACCAGACAGAGAGCAGCACCGGGAGCATCTAAGCATTGTGCTTAGCATTCTAAGAGATTAGTAGCTTTATGCTAAGTACAAGAAGTGTGAATTCTAGTTAGATCGGGTGGCCTTTCTAGGATAAGTGGTGTCAGCAGACGGGATATCTCTAGATCCAGCGAAGGTTAAGGCTGTGACTTAGTGGAGAGCTCTGACCAGTGTGTCAGAGATCAGGAGTTTTGTGGGTTTAGCAGGTTATTATCGTCGGTTTATCCAGGACTTCTCCAGACTTGCTTCCCCACTGACGGCGTTGACACAGAAAGGTGTCAAGTTCGTTTGGTCCCAGAAGTGCGAGGACTATTTTCAGGAGTTGAAGAGACGACTGACTACAGCACCGATTCTGAT
Organism: Triglochin maritima; assembly: GCA_963682175.1. Lineage (NCBI taxonomy): Eukaryota > Viridiplantae > Streptophyta > Magnoliopsida > Alismatales > Juncaginaceae > Triglochin > Triglochin maritima. The sequence continues at coordinate 17,152,079 of OY821775.1, forward strand.
GCTACCGAGTGGTAACGGAGGCAATGCGATCTACAATGATGCTTCAGGAGTTGGTTTGGGCTGTGTTTTGATGCAACACAGGAATGTAGTGGCATATACGTCCAATTAGTTGAAGGTAAACGAGAAGAACTACCCTACCCATGATCTGGAGTTGGCAGCCGTGGTTCACGCGCTGAAGACCTGGAGGCATTACCTATATGGAGAGCAGTTTGAGGTCTTCACAAATCACCATAGTCTGAAGTATCTGTTTTCGCAGAAAGAGTTGAATATGAGGCAGCGCATATGCCTTGAGTAGGAAGGTGGAGCTGTCAGCTGGTAGCTTATGCATTCAGGAGTGGAGGTTGCTTGAGGCCTTGACGGAGTAGAGACCTTTTACGGAGAACTCTGAGGGGGGCAGTGATTGCGTGGAGCCACTTGGGAGATCGAAGATGAGGTCCGGAAGAAGTATCTGGAATTGTTTGGTGAGGATTTGGTTCTAATTTCGAGGATGAAATTCTTTAAGGAGGGTGGATTATTGCATCCTAACCCTTTACTTATGGGTTTATTGTGTTTTAGGTGGTGGATTAGAGGAGGTTGAGATTGATTGAGATGGACGACTGAGATTGTTTGGGTTGAGTATAAAGGTGATTCCTCTCTCTCTCTCTCACCCGCACTCTCTCTCTCTCTCTCTCTTTCTCTCCCAATCCGTTTTGTTCTGCGATCAGAGCTCCGGAGAGGTGGACGATCGGCAAGGCGAGGGTAGCTCTGGTGTTGCCGGCGTGAAGGGATCGAGAGCGAGGTGTTCTCTGGAGAAAAGTGCGCGGAGAGGAAGTGCTCGTGGAAGTGACCTTCATGGGATCTTCAAAGGCTTCTTCAAGCCTTAAATGTATGTCAAGATTTAGTTTAATCCTCCCTTCAGCCTTCGGGAGGATTGGAGTGGCCGACGGTAGGCCGGAAGGCTCGTCGAGGGTCTTGAAGTAGCTTTTCTGCTCTGGAACGGTCGACCGGTGGGTTGGTGCGGTCGACCGAGCGTAGTGTATTTCGGGCACATCTGTTGCACCGGTCGAACGATACCCTAGGGGTGGTCGACCGGTGGTGCAATCTTTACAAGAGGAAGAGGCTCTGGGTGTTTTCGGTTGAATGGGTCCCCTTTGCCGGTCGACCGAAAGCACTGTCGTAAGTCGGTTGGGGGCATTGACAATCCAAACGGTCGACCGCTCGTTGACTTGTCCGATCGATGACCTAAGTTAACTTAATGGCCGGTCGACCGGAAGAGTTGTTTCGGTCGACCGTGTAGTGCGGATTGTTGGTGAGTTTTACTGGTAGCGATCGGTCGACCGTTTGTGGAATTTAGTACGACCGATTGTTTCTTTTGTGAAAAGAGGATTTCACTATTGGATTTCGGTCGAACGGGGCCCCTTTGCCGTTCGACCGGTTGGATGTTATTTCGGTTATTTTGCGGAATAGTAGTGGATTTCGGCCGACTGTTTATGGATTTAGTTCGACAATTTGGGCACTGTTTTGCATATGGATGCTTGTGTCGTGTGTGGTTGGATTTGCCTCGAGGGAAACGGGTCCCCGACCTTTTTGGGCGACGGTACAGACATGCTGGCCTGAGAGGAAGATCGTGGTTCTGGCTCTACGGAGCGGTGCCTTGTGAGCACATTTGTTGTGGCCGAGACTCTGACTGGCGGTGCCTTGTGAGCACGTTGTTGTGGCCGTTGTTTTCCAGAGGTGCCCTGTGAGCACGTTGTTGTGGCCGAGACTCGGACTGGCGGTGCCTTGTGCGCACGTGTGTTGTGGGGTTGGGGTGAGAGGACCCTTGAGACATGTGACCGATGTTTTACGGCAATGCCTTGTGTGCACGTGTGTCAGCTGTAATTTTATTGCATTCTTCATTTCATGTCTCACATATCTAAGTTATGTTCATATCTTAGGGGTTTGACATACGAGGTTTCCCAATGGGAAACTCAGGCATAGTTTTGTTGCATTTCAGGTCGTAAGCTTCAGTAGGAGGTGGTGACTGAGGGCAGGAGCACTCAGACCAGATCCTGTCTCTATATCTTTTGAGGTTGATGATCACTCTTGTATCTAGTGTATACCTTTTGTCATTGTAATCATCTTTGATTCTTGTATCAGACATTGTACTACTTATTATATATAGATATATATATATATATTTGTGGCTTGGTAACGGCCCTGGTGTTGATTCTTGTATCTTTTAAAAAGTTTTAAATTTTGCGCTGTTTCGGGGTGTTACATAGGTCCCTCTTGGTTTTCACTTGGGTCCTTCCTAAATTACAATGTAGTCCTTTGGTATTACAGGTCCAGAAACCTTCCAAATCAATCCATTTTTCTTGCGTTTAGGTCTTTTTCTCTTCCTTTCTCTTCTTTATTGTCTAAACCCTGAAACACACCAAACAAACACTCGAGTAACACAAATATGGGGTAAAATAAAAGATATATAACATGAATGCAATGTATGATATGCTACTAATCAACCCCCATCCTCGGCCCCTCCCTCACCCCTCACCTTGCCTCCCTCTCCCTACTCCTCCCTCTCCTATTCGTTTTCCTCCACCTCAATCGCTTCCCCCACGCTCACCTCCTTCTCTTATCCTTCTCCGTCGTTGTCAGGCTCTCCATTCGCGTTGATCCATGGAGGTATTTTTACATCATCTAGTATGGGGTGTTCGTGGTGGTGCAGGTAGTGGGGTTGATCAGGTATGTTGTGGCGGTGGTGGTTGGGGAGGTGGTAGGGGTTGTGGTTGGAGATGGGTGGAGGGTGGTTGGGGTCCTGAAGGTCGGGTTGGGATAGGGTGTGGGGTTGCATTACTATTTTGTGGTTTTCTATCATGTCGTGTGAGGCCATCCGTCAAGGATCAGGTGGAAGATGCATGTGGTTTACGCTGTCGTGTTTGCGGTTGTTTGCGGGTTGAATGCCGTCGAGCGGAGACGGGTTGAGTTCGTCACAGAGAAGAGGAGGTGATCGGCTTGGGGTTGATTAGTTGGCATGATTTGTTTCTTGTGATCAGTGGAGATATAGATTTTCATTCTTTGGTTTGTTGTTCGGATTTTGAATTGGTTGGTTATGGAAATGGGTTGAATGTTCACTATGATTTCAGTTTGGATGAATGGATGAATGAATGAGCCGTTTGTTTACTGTGAAATCAATATGGCATTTTTATGTTTTCTACTTCTATTTTTCATTTTTAATATTAACAACATTTGTAATTTTATGAGGTTTAATTTGTGAATTTTCTAACGGTGTTGGACGGAATCACTGATAGAGTGAGCTCTACTAACGCCATAGGTGCATATGAGCAAATATGTTCGACTACCATGTGCACCTACGGCAATAGTGATTTTCCAAGTGCTTATCGCCAATTGGACACCTGCGATGTGCACCCAAGCACAAAACCCAAACATTAACCTTCAATTACTATATGTAGAATAAGAGTCAATGAGCATAAATTCGAATTTGCAGTTTGCTCAAACAGGACAAGTGAAGTGTTGATGGTTTAAGAATTAAGACTAAACTGAAAAGAGATTGGGGATTTGCCAACTTATTGTGTAGCTTTATCATTATTAAATTTGAATCAACATTTTAGATATGGAACTTATTAGATAAATAGCTGAAATTGGAATTTATACAGGAAATGCATTTGTAACTTTATTTTACTTCTAATGAAGTTTGGACATTTTGTTGATAAAAATACAAAGAAAACAATTAATTACCGATTGTTGATCACCGTAATGATATACATTAATCATAAGTTAAGTTCTAGAATGACAACCAATTCTAGTTCTTATATTCAAATTCTGTTAGGACGGTCTAAAAATAATTGGGAATTTGTTGGGTTGGTCTGAGTTGGAATTTAATTTAGTATATAACCCAAAAGTGTGGTAATGCATATTCTTGTAGTAGTCTAATTCAAGAAAATCTTAGCTACATACCATATTAATAGTATTCCAAAAATATTCAGGACTCTCACAATTTGAACAGGTCAAATTCAAAGGGGTCGTCGGATACCCTATGTACGTACTTTGTGGCACTGCCAACGGCAACTACTGACACTTGACTCTGTTAGGAATTTGACACTTCGTCTCCATATCATCACTCACAACGAAATATATATTTGAACAACCCAACATCCACAACAAGTATCCATCTCAGAAAAATAAATCACAACAGAGAAATAAGAAGATTTACGTGGAAACTCCACAAACCCGATCGAGGAGAAAAAAATCACAATTCAACTCACACGCACACACCCTGGCCAGTCCGTCAGAGTGTATTTTGAAAAACAATTGTTACAAACTTATTACATTTAACTTCACCGACGGATAGGTTATCGGACACTGACGGATAAAGCCGTCAACCCATTAGTAGGGAGAGCACCGACGGATACCCTTACTAAAATCGTTGGACACACTTCGTCGGTGTATTGTTATATCAGTAGCCCCGCAATGGTGTCTCTTCATTTCTCTCTTCACACACTAAAAAACCCAAATCGCCGCCGCTCCATTCTGCCTCTCGCTGATTGACATTATATCATGCATATATTCATGTCTTATATCCTTTATTTTAAATCTAAGCAATGCTCTGTAACGAGTTTTATATTTAAGTTTCAGGAATAAACAAGTTTGAGAAAAAGATACACAAAAAAGACATGATCGCAAGAAAAAAGATTGATTCGTGAGACTTATAGACTGATATGCAAGAGGGAAGGACCCGGATGTAAACCAAAATGACCAATAAGAAAATAAGGAAACTCCACACCATCATGTGGGAGAACGACGGATATGCCAGTCCCATTGCTTCTAACTCTTTTTTTGAATTTTCATTATCATTGTTTCTTTTAGGGTCAATATTGTCTTCAATAAACTATCACACACATTCCACTATGTGTGAATCACATTAATATTGTGCCGAATCAGAAGATATTTCCAGTACGGTAGTTGGAAAAATATACCTCTCTTAGTCTGGTTATTATTGTCAACTAGGGATCAATTTTGCAAATTTTCTAGAACTTCTTCCCCATATTTATAATCTGATGGAACCCTATGTTCCTCTTTGCCATCTAATGCTCTCTTGTTTCTCCTCCAACGATGATCTTTATCAAGCCACCGATGGTGACCCAAATATTGAAGTTTTTGGTTTTGTTCTATGATTGATTGATCTTGATTTTTTTGGAAGTTTGGTTCTTTGTAGCTGATTTGGATTTTTTTGTGTTGAGTTTTTAGGGAAAAAATTGTTTCTTTGTGGTTGATTTGAAGTTTTTGGTTTTGTTATGTGATGGATCGATCTTGTTTTTCGATGTTATTTTGAAAAGTTTGTTTCTTTGTGGTGTTCTTGTTTAAAGTTGGTTTGTCTTTGATATTAATTTTTGGGGGTTTCTGATTTATTTTCATGGTATTGATTGGGTTTGATTTCGTGTTCTTGAAAATAACAAACACAGATGATAAAAATGACAAACTCATACTTAAAAAGGACAAACCACTACTTAAAAAGGACAAACCATTAATTTTAAAGGATAGAACCTCGACATAAAAATGACCTTTAAGGAGGAAGTGGTCAGCGTTGGAGCCCGTCCCGAGACAAGGAGGAGGAGGAATGTGGTTATTTGTAGCTGATTTAAGTTTTTTGTGTGATGTTTTTTGTGAAAAGTTTGGTTTTTGTGGTTAATTTGAAGTTTCTGTCTTTTTTCGGTGATGGATTGATTGTGGTGATTTGTTTTTGGGTTGTTAGTGTTTTTGTCTTGAAAGTTTGGTTCTTTTTTTTATTTCAGTTTGTGGTGTTCTTGTCTGAAGTTGGTTTGCTTTCATGTTATTGTTTGCTAATTTCAACTTGGGTTGTTTAAAAAGACAACCAATATGATAAAAAGAACAAAAACAGGTGATAAAAAGAACAAACACATACTTAAAAAGTACAAACCACTACTTAAAAAGGACAAACTATTATATAAAAAGGAGAACCCACCAATATAAGAAGGACCGACCCAACTGTTAAAAATGACAAAACATACTTAAAAAGTACAAATTGGTACTTAAAAGAGACAAACCACTACTTAAAAAGGACGAACCATTACATAAAAAAGACAACTCACCAGTATAAGAAGGATCGACCCAACTGTTAAAAATGACAAAACATACTTAAAAAGTACAAACCGGTACTTAAAAAGGATAAACTCATACTTAAAAAAGACAAATCACTACTTAAAAAGGACAAATCATTACTTAAAAAGAACAAAACCTCGACATAGAAAAAAGAACCCACCAATATAAGAAGGATGGACCAAATTGTTAAAAAGGACAAAACCATATTTAAAAAGTACAAACCGGTACTTAAAATGGATAAACTCTTATGTTAAAAAGGACAGATGTTAAAAGGAACAAACTTATATGTTTAAAATGACAAAAAATGAACTCTTCAATTTACCTTTGTATCCGAATGTTGCATGGAGAAACCAAAAGTTGCGTTGGGAAAAGTAAAATTTGCATGGGGAAACCAAACGTTACAGTGAGAAAGTAATGTTGCATTGGAAACTAAAGTTTGCATGTGACACAAACATGTTATTAAATGAATTTCTCTGCTGACTGAATTGCTAACTCAACTGACCATGTCAGGCGCGTCTCGGATGCCCGCGTCTGTGTACCACGACCCTATCAAGATTGCCATTATGATTTGTAAGTTGTCATTCTGTTACTTGTGCATGTTATCTCTATTATCTTTTACCACGTGCAACATGTGGTTGGTCGATTCAAAAAAATATTATTTTTAACAATTCAAACAACACAATTTGACTTAATCAATCCAAATATTAAGCATTACTTTTTGAACCTTCTATCTCCTCTCTTCTATTTGTCCTCTCTCTCTCTCCCTCTTCTCCACAGTAACACCATCTTCTCCCCACCCCATGGCCAAGGTCATCACTGACTCTAGTGACCTCGAATTCTCCTCTGCTCAAAGCTTCCATTGTCCTTGTTGGGTTTATGTGTATAAACTTTAAATTATGTTTTGATGATTTAACTAACCTAATCTTAATCACATTCAGATTGAGACTAAGTACACATCATACATTGCATATATACTTTATTGTACTAACATCTTTAGGTGATCAAGACTCAAGGAAGAATGGAATAATGTCAAGACATATAATCAAAGTAATTTGAAGACATGTAATTTTACCTTTATTTGAGTCTTAGGAATCTATATGAACTTGAGCATATAAGAGTTGGAAAATCATCCACATTCACTATAAGTTCCATGTAGAAGTCACACACCAAATTTTACATTATTTGGACTTCAAATAGATCATTCAAATCTTAGTTGGAAAATCACACAAACTTCATTTTCAGCCAACCTGTGCACAATGGTCAACCGAAACAAGTTTTCCATTCGACCATTGATTGACATCATATCATACATATATTTCCGTCTTACATCCTTTATTTTTAGCCTAAGCAATGCTACGTAACAAGTTTTATGTTTAAGTTTCAGGAATAAACAAGTTTAAGAAAAAGAGACTAAAAAAGGACTTAAAAGCAAGAAAAAAGACTAAGTTGCAAGACTTATGTACTGAGGTGCAAGAGAGAAGGACCCGGATGTAAAACCAAAATGACTAATGAGGAAATCAAGAAGCTCCACACCATAATGAGGAGTATTTTGGCAATTTGATCCGGACCCAAACATCAACAACCAAATTGGGTTCACAAAAAATCAAAAAATCCAGCCAAAAACGAACCACCGAAATCCAGACACAATCAAAGCAATATGGACCTCCAATTGGCGGTCCAAATTGGTCCAAAAGTTTCAATGTTGAGTCGGGTCGTGTATTATGTTGTTTTATGCCCATTTATAGTATGCGTTTAGTCCCATACCGGGGGATTGTCCCCGGTTACCTTTTTTCATGCCTATAAATAGAACTCTTCCTCCTCATTTGTATTCACTCATTGCTTGATGACATTCTCTCTGCTTGGAGTAAGCCTTGGAGCAAAAACTCAAGGTGGAGAAGAATGCTACTAGTAATGTGAGTCATTTAATAAAATAATTTTTCATAGTTTTGTTATCATGTTGTCTCTTTTTCTTGCATGCTTAGCTTATTCTTGTTTCTTTAATCTTAGTCTAAATTAGTTACAATGTCTCATTTTTTTTATATGAATGATTGATTGATGTTTAGTGAGTAGTTTCATCCCCATTTGGGGGGTGAAGAGGATGTACATATATATTGTGATGTTTGATGAATTTTGGATTGTGTAAACTTGCATGTTTGTATGTTCATTGGGGGTATTTTAATCATCTACATGTTGGGGATTTTGATGGGTTTTGTCCTAAGCTTTAGAAACTTCTCATGCTTAGTTTCCTCATGTTAATTGACTGAAATTTACTATTGAATATCCTATATGTTAGTTAAGTGTTTATATTTGTGGTTGCTTGCTTGATTGTTTGAATAAACTTTGTTTTGGCGGGTTTTGCCGTAAGACTTAGATACCTTCCATGCTTAGCTTTGTTCTTCACATGAGTTTATGATTTTTGATGAGTCTTGCCATATCTTTAGACATTTCTCGTGCTGAGCGTAATCTTATGATAATCAAGTAGTAATTGCCGATGCATTGTGTGAATGGATTGATATGTTTTGCCACATCTTTAGACACTTCCTATGCATGACAACACACACACGACACACACATACATGCTTACATGCATCATTCATCACTAATTTCACCTCATATGTGCACATACTCCACCCCTTAGGGGTTTCTCTTTCTGATTTCTAATCTTTCGTGCTTTGTCTTGCATTTCTTACTTATTAGTTTAGTGTAGTTTAGTTTGAGCATAATCACATATTTTCTCCCTTTATTCGCCACTTGATTTCTGACAAACCATAGGCTACTCACGTCCTTTGGATCGACCCGTACTTGCCACCACTTCATCGCGACCGCGCACTTACGGTAATTAATAAAACGTTTAAACAAGTTTTTGGCGGCGTTGACGGGGAGTGCTAGTCCAGACTTTGGTTTGGACGATTCAAGTATATTTAATTTGTGTTTTGTAGTTTTTGTCTGTTTCATGAGGCTCTAGGGATCAAGGGAAGGCACCGGAAAATTTTTGGAGGCAAACAAAGCTACACAGACCGCCAACTGGCGATCTGGTAAGCTCTAATCCCTCTTTCTTTCTTGGTTTGTTGATACATTTGATATAGATGTCTGGGGATCAATTTTTCATGTTTTGACTAATAGTTTGCTCCTAATCAATAGTCAATCCCCTTTTAAGAAACTTGGACCCTAAAATCCAAAGCAAAAGATTAGGCATTCTTGCTTGTTTAGGTCATGCATCATGTACTCGACTTAGGCACGTAGATTGTCTTTTGTTTTAGCTTTACTTTTAGTTGTTGAGCGCTAGCGTGATGTACGCATCTCATACACTCATTCATACATTTGGTATAACCAGGCATTAGTTAGTAGGAATTACATTGCAACAAGTGTAAGTTGAACGTTTGTTTGAAGAGTTGATTTCTAGATTATGACTCCAAAACACTACTAAGGAGGGGCTGTCCCATATAAGATAAGGTGGGGGATTTCATCACCATTTTCTACGCCCCAAAAATCACACTAATAAAGAGCCTAATTTTAAAATCAAGTAAACATTGCCCTAAGGATCTCGTGCGCATTAGGAGAGTGATCCGGTCCTGACCGTCATGTCTTGATCGACGTCGCCCACTCTGTCGATAGTAGGAGAGACGATATCTTCGGATCTTGGCTCACTTGCTGGGATTTGTGGTCCTCGTCGTAGGGAGGTGAGGCGTGTTAAGGCCGTGTGACCTTGTAGTTAGGCGTTGTCCAGCTGTAAGGACCTATAGCAACCTTAGGTTGTTTGAGCCTTGTTTGCTTGTGTGCCTCTACCTGTACCTACCCGCAATAGCATAAAGACTTCTTCCCTTCTCTCCTGAGTCATTCCCTCTCTTCTGTTTCCTCCCGTCTTCTCCTCTACGCACATTCTATTTTAGTTGCTAAAAAGAGTTTTGGTTCGTGTGTGTGCACATTTGTGCATGCTTTGCTGTCGTGGCACATAAAAACACATGTTCAGTACTATTCAATTGTGGTGTCTTTAAGAAAATGCTACACTATTCGTTGTCTACATCGTGATGATGATAACTATAAATGCTAGTTACATGCGTCACTTCCAAAGGTTGTAGATTGGGACAATTTTTTTATGAAGCTGGTAAAATAAATTCCTTAATGAAATTTGAAGAGCTAATGAAGACCATCACAAAGGAACATAAAGCGGTTTAGGAGTGGATTCAACATCACGGTCCTTTAGAGAGATGGACTTATTGTCCCGACAATGGACAACGATTTAGATGTATGACAACAAACATGTCAAAAAGCTTCAACAATGTGTTACGAAGAGCGTGTGGTATGCCAATTACAATCATGATTTTGATGACGTTCCTTCGTTTGAATAAATTCTTTATCAAAAGAAGGGACGTCGGTCAGTCGTGGGATGGTTTAATGTACCGACTGTCCAGACCGTGTTGATGACAAACGGTAATATGGCGAGATCTCATACGATAACTTGATACTACCAGTTGATGTTGTTGCCTTTTTGACCTTAATCTATGTTTTGTGTTTTGATGATTTAATCAACCTAATCTTAATTATAATCCATGTAGAATATCACACACTATGCATAACATATATATTGTATTGTGCTAACTTCTACAGGTGATCAAGACTCAGGAAAGAGAAAAATGAAGTCAAGACATGTAATTAAAGCTTTATTGAAGACATGTAATCTTGATTTCTTTTGAGTCTTAGGAACATTGAGCATACTTGAGCTATAAACTAATCAATCACACACTAGGTTTCCTATAGAAGTCACACACAAAATCTCACATCAATTGGACTTAAATAGATCACCCAAACATAGATCGGAATTGACTAACTAGAACTTCCAGAGCCATTTCGGTCGACTGTTTGTTTCCTTTAGCTAATAGTGAATTTTACCACACGACCGGTCGACCGTTCCAACCTTTTCGGTCGACGGTCTACACTTAGTTTTTGACCGTTAGACTTGTCGTATTATGCCAACGGTCGTATTCTCATTATTCATCCAAACCCCAAAATACAAATGCCTATCGGTCGACCGTGTACCTTATTTCAGTCGATCGAACCTAAATGTTTTGACAAACCCCAAGTGCCCAGAAGTTTCCGGTCGACCGTGGACCTTGTTTCGGTCGACCAAATATGAACGTTTTTGTCAACCCTATAAAGTCTGAAAGTTTACGGTCGACCGAACCAACCTTGTGTTCAACCGTTGACTTAAGTGAACCTATGTTATAGCCTATTCCCATTCGACCGTTCTCTTATCGGTCGACCGAACCATGTTCCAAATTGCCTACCAGTGGACCGAATTTGTTCTGAAATGTGTGCTGCAGGTTTCTATTTTGTGTTTCTTACACAACAACTTACAACACTTAATCCCAACTACTATAACCCTTCTAGAGCTTATAAATAGAGTTGCCCAAGACACAATTAGACAACTCTCCTACTACTATTTTTTCTATACACTAGAGAGAAACTCCCCAGCTCCCAATTCCCCAATCCTACACTCTAAGTTTAAATTCCACACCTTTCATCATAGCCAAATCATACTCAATGTGTGCTTAAGATTTAGAGAGTGTTGTCCCACTCAATTGTTGTTCAAGAAGCAAGGACTTTGGTGAACGTCCGAAGTGTCCCTCTCGGATTGTGAGAGGAGGAAAGTCAAGCTAGCGAGGGTGTTCGCGGTGCTTGTGGTGTAAAGACTTAATCTCGATCCGGAACGAGGTTGATAGTGAAGACGTGAGCGGAGCTTGCAAAAGAGGAAGTAGGCGGGAGGCCGAACCTCTATATAAATCACCGGGTCATATTGTGGTTTGCCTTGTATTCTTTACTTGCTTGTTTTGTTTTTAATTTCCGCTGCATCTTTGCTTGTTAAGAAAGTAGAGTTTAATTAAGCTTAAAAGTGATTAGAACTAAGTCATAAATTTGATCCTACAGATGTACCAGGTGGAAGCCAATGACCATAAGAAGTGCCTTGTGAAATTTGAAGAATGAGTTATTAGTTGCACTTGTGGATAAATAATTGCATTGCACGTCCATTGTTCACATGTACTAGCAAATGTTAGAACTTCTCATTTGGTGTTCCTGTATTATCAGGTTCAAATGTACAGAAAGCATATATACCTATATTTATTCACATTCCTGATGTCAGGTCTTGGCCAGATCGTGGCAACATCTTAATGAACCCTCCCTGAAACAAAAGACTTCCTACTCGTCCAAGATCAACGTGAATCCAAAACGAGATGGACGAGCACTCCGGAAGAAGAGTAAGGTGTGGGATATGCGGTGTTATATGACAACCAAAAACGATGCATGGAACCTATATAGTGAAATACTTTAAATAATTTGTAGCTAATTATTTTGTCGAATAAAAGACTTGAATGGATTTAAGACGAAAAAATATTTTTTAAGGCTTCAATGAATCTAAGACTTGAATTAATATAATACTTGAGTGCTTTTTAAGACTTCAAATTTTATAAGAATTGAACACATTTTTAAGACTTGAATTTCATATGACTTCAATCCTGTATAGTTCGGTCGACCGTTCCAACGACGGTAATCCGAATCTAGGAGTCCAGTAAATTCTGTGAAGTCTCTGTCATCTTGAAAACAGACATCCAAATTGGATTCGGTCGTCCAAATGGGATTCAGTCTGAGTGTGTTCAGAATATCTAGACACGAGCCAGTTTAGAGTGTGTCCAAAGTGTGTTCAATGGACACGAGCCAATTTAGAGTGTATCTAGAATGTGTCTAATCCTAGACACGAGTTAGTCTAGAGTGTGTACAGAGTGTGTCCAGAATGTGTCCAATCCTGGATACGAGCCAGTTGAGAGTGTCCAAAATGTGTTCCATTCTAGACATGAGTCAGTACAGAGTGTGTCCAGAATGTGTCCAATCTTGGACATGAGCTAGGTTAGAGTGTTAATAGTGTGTCCAGAATGTGTCCCATCCTCGATGAACTCTCGACACACTCGTTTGTTCTGTCAACCGACCCAAATGTGTTACTAAAGGGATGACCGAACTCGTATCGGTCGTCTGATATGGAGTGTGTCCAGAATGTGTCTAGGATTGGACACATTGAGTGAACCAAATGGCACACTTGAACGGTCCTGTTGTAGTGTGTCCAGTATCTATCTAGACCTGACACACTCTTGACTTACTTTGGACACACTCCAAACTGACTCGTGTTCAGTTCTGGACACACTCAGACGAATCTCACATGTGACCGAATGGAGAAGGATGTGCTTCGTTGTCATGACAACATCATGGGTCACGCCGTTTAGATCGCACAGGAAGCATTCATCTCTCACGATAGGTATCTTCATGCCTTGAAGTGCATGGACTGGCTTGAGTCACGTATCATCATGAGCCATTTCCCTAAAGTGGTTGTTGTGGTAGGAGACATGCGAGATGCTGAAGCTGGTCCATTTGTGCGCAATCCAGATAAAGTCACCATGATAGGAAGATTGTTGACCAGACATCGTGTTTCTTTAGTTGATAAGATAATTCAAATAAAAAAGAAGAAGCACATCACGGAATAGAAGAGCAAATTCAGGATGAAAGGTAAATCACCACTTTACCAAATCACACATAAACTAGGGGATCCTGATTTCGCTGATTGGGACATGAAATTGTATTACGACGAACGAAGGTAGGATAAGTATTGCAATGTTATGTTTTGTAATTCAAGAAGGATAACTTTGAACATGTAAAATGGACAAACATTACATTTAAAAGGTTTAATTTTTTTGTGAAACACACTAATGAAATCAAAAAAGGATAACTGCACACATTAAAAAAGACACATAATACGTTTAAAAAGGACATATGCTAAATAGGTTGAACCTTTTGCGGCCATTGCATTCGTGCAAAAAGGATAACATTGAACATGTAAAAAGGACAAATATTACATTTAAAAGGGATACCATTTTAAAACCAAATGCACGGAATTCCAAAAAGGATAACTGCACACATGTAAAAAGGACAAGTAATCCGTTTAAAAAGGATGAATAGTAAACAGGTCGAACCTTTCACAGGCATTACATTCGTGCAAAAAGGATAACGTTGAACATGTAAAATGGACAAACATTACATTTAAAAAGGTTTACTTTTTTTCCCCTTTAGGCGATCTCTGTAGTAATTACCAACATCATCATCGTGCATTCATGTATGCCTATTGGGATAGTGACATATTCATTAGGAACAAGCACCCTAGAGCAACTGCAGGATCTCTTCAGACGGACCATTAACAACCCACAAAGTCCAATGTTCAGACAATAGCATTGGTTGTGCAATGATGGTCCTTCTACGGTCCATGCCTTGTAGTCAGGTGTCGAGGCATAGTTCAACCAACTTGTGTTCGTGTCTGATGATGCCCTCCGAAGCTACACTTGAAACACAAAGTACCTCCTTTGGGTAGCTTTCTAATTTTTGTCGGTCTTCCATGACACAAATCAAACTGTCAACCAACTCGTTCGTCATATCCATCCCCTTTGTGATGAGGTTCTTCAGGTTGGAATGTATTAAACTACTAACATCACCTCTCTAGATCAACTCTTTGGGATTGTGGGTGGCAGCGGTCAAGTTCCATAATATGTTGACATCATCACTGGTTAATGTGGCCAATGCCTCAATGTCTATGTTTGGCCTTGTCTCTTCTGAGTGGTGAGCCACACTAGTTTTTGTGGGGGATTGATTGTGTCAAGTGATCTTTACTGCATATTTGATCCTCTTGGAACTCAAATCATCTTCTACCCTCATCCTCTTCTTTTTTAGGCTCCATTGGATCACTATTTCTTGTCTCTTCAGTTCTTCTTCTTCTTTCTTCTTCTGCTCCATGGAGTCCTTCATTGTTCGTGGTCTTTTAGACCCCCAGTTTCTTTCTTCTTTCTCTTCTCTTCTCTTCCTCCCTCATGTTCTTCTCCTCCTCCTCCTCCTCCGCCTTCCTTCTTTCTTCCTTCTCTTCCTCCTCTGTCTTCCTTCTTTCTTCCTCCACCATCTTCTTCTCCTACTATGTTTTCCTTCTTTCTTCCTCCCTCATATTTGCCTCCTCCTCCTTCGTCTTCCTTCTTTCTTCTTCCTCTTTCACCCTCATCTTGTGCTCCTCCCCTCTCTTCCTCCCTTCTTTGTTCTTCGTCCTCCCCATTGGTGGACCCACCAATGAATGCCAAATCCATGGTACTTTCCTATTTAAAAGGGCACTAACATAGGTTAATAAGGTAAAAAACAAAGTACCATGGAGGACATTATTAATAATCAAAATACCATGGCATCATTGTAGGTCAGCTGTGCTGAACTCTCTCTTCGAAGAGCTACAAACTCTTCCCTCAGCATCCCATTCTCCTTTCGAGACTTCATCAGTTCATCTTAAGTGACCAACTTATTCTCAGCCTCCACTGCCAAAGCTTTAAATTTTTGAAGCTCTTCCTTAAACTTCAAAACCTCATCACCAGCCTCCTTCAAGACCTTTTCAGCTTTTAGCCATTTGGTCTTCTGCTCGGCAAGTTCCATCTCTTGAAGCTGCAATCTCTCAGGATGCTGCAATCTCTCAATTGCAGTCTAGGCTCGATGCTTGTTGAAGCACAATTAACTTGGTGATGGGTTGGATCCTGAAATTGAGCCAAACCAATTACTTCGTGCTCTTTTGGTGTCCTTTCTGTAGGGTGCCTCAAACTGAAATCTCCAGAGTAGATTTTTTCGAGGGTCATGCCTTGATCCTCCCATCTCTTTACAATTTTCCATGTGCCAAACATGGCAGACCACCGATTGAACCTCAGGTAGACACCTATCCTAGGCTCCCCCAACATGAACTTCTTACAAAGCCACACCTGTACATGCAATACCGATTATTAAAGTCACATGATTAATAGTTAAAATGGAAAAAAAACTGATAAAAAGGACATACCATTCATAAAAATGGGTAACCATCGGTACTTGAGTGAAATAGATAGGGCAATGAATATGCATAAAATGGAAAATAAATAACCATAAAATGGACACTCGAAGGATAAAAAGGACAAACCAATGTTTTAAACAGGACAAATCCAATGTTTAAAAAGGATAAATGGATAACCAATGTTTTAAAAGGGACAAACACGCTATTTAAAAAGGATCAACAATAAATATTAAAAGGGGCTCCCAAAACTGTAAAATGGTTTACATTTACCTGTAGTATGACAACACAACTATCTACGTTCCCCTTCTTGAGAGAATAGTTTCGTGAGGAACTTCATTCTTGGAGTTCCACGCTTGCTTTCTCCAGCCCCCGCACAAGGACTTGGTGAACAACCTCTCCCCACGTGTACTTGTAAAGGTGTCTAAGGTTGGCCAAGTACCCTTGTACCAATCCTTTGTGCGATGTGTTCCATCGTAGAATAAGAAATGTTTCATCGAAGAAAACCCTCCAACCAATAGGCGGGTGCATCGGAATGAGTTCCTCAGGCTCATTCGATGGATGCAACAGACTTGCATCACTAAGAATGGGGCTTCTCCCCAAGTCATCCAACAAGGACCTCCCACCATCGTTTAGATCATCAAGCATAAGCTCGGTCATAGGTGGGTCCTTGTTGGAGTCAAAATGAAGCTCAAACGGCTCAATGGCCATGGGACATGAGGTAGAGACACCTTCTGGTATAGGCATATGATGAGGTGTCTCACTCTCACTAGTACTCTCAACTGAATCATGCAACGAACACTCCCTTTGGACATTCATGTTCGAGGCCAGCTCACTCTGTTGCATTGCGAAGACAGGCAATGAGTTTTCGCTGGGCCCACGAACATTCTCAACGGGTTGCATTGGGGTTAGGGGTGTTCGTTGATTTTGTGGTGCTTTCTCCAATTGGCGGATGAGATTTAGATTTAAAGGTTCATCCATGGGTTCCTGTTGCCTACCAGAGTTGAACACATGAAACTCGGCACTCATGTTACCGAATGAGAGCTTCATGAGACCATTTCTACAATTAATCAAAGCATTGGAGGTTGCCAGAAATGGTCTACCCAAAATCAAAGGTATTTGAGAGTGGGTGTTCGCAACAGGATTGGTATCGAGGACAACAAAATCGACTGGAAATATAAAATCTCCAACTTTGATAAGCACATCCTCGATAATCCCCATGGGAATACGAATGGATCTATCCGCCAATTGGAGGGTGATCTTAGTTGGTTTCAATTCTCCCAAGTTCAACTGTTGATAAACAGAGAATGGGAGGAGGTTGACCGCTGATCCTAAATCAAGCAAAACATTGCTCAATCTAGTGTCCCCTATCGTACACTGAATAGTAGGACACCCAGGGTCCTTGTATTTTGTGTAGGTAGGATTGGACAAAAGTGAGCTGATATTTGCAGCCAAGAATGCTTTCTTAGGAACATTGGTCTTCCTCTTGGTTGTGCAGAGATCCTTCAACACTTTGGCATATTGAGGTATTTGTTGGATGACATCCAACAAGGGGATGTTAACCTTTACTTGCTTAAACACCTCTACTATCTTGTCCATGTTGTCACTCTGCTTTTTGTTTAACCTTCTTGGATAGGGAGCTTTTGGCAGGTAGGTTTTCTGCTGTGCCTGAGAAGAAAGCTTTGGTGTATTACCCTCACCCTCAGCTTCTTCTTCACCACCATTCCCACGGAGGGGCTGCATAGATGGTGGTGGGTGTGGCAAGGAAATGTGATTGTCAACCTGTTTTCCATTCCTTAAGGTCACAATGGAATTGACATGGTGAACAGGTTCCTCCACATGGTTCACTTGCCTCCCCCGAGGTACCACATTCTCATTTTGCATTTGTTGTTGTTGGTACATGCGGGGGTTAGCCTCAGGCTGGCTAGGAAAAGACCCTCTCTCTCTTTCATGTACAGACTGAGCCAATTGGCCCATCTGAAGCTCTAGAGATTTGATGGTCTGCTGATTTGAAGTGAGAACTTGACTCGTGGTTGACATAAAATTTTTCATTGAGTTTTCAAGTCCACGAGTCAAGGTCTCAAGCGAATTGAATCGGGTTTCCATATTATTGGAATTTGGGAAACCCGATTGATTGGTGGTTTGCGCTTGGGGTGGCTGATAGGAATGCGCATGCATGGGAGGTTGGTGTGATTGGCAAGGTGGTCTCGAGGAGTTTGGAGGACCACCCGGGGCATTAGTTTGGTTCCATGAAAAATTGGGGTGGTTCCTCCATCCAGGATTATAAGATGATGAGTATGGGTCATTCCTGGCTCTATCATAGACGGCGTTGACACGCTCCATCTCAGGAGGAATGGACTCACACTCGCTTTCTACATGACCTATCCTACCACATGAATGACAAGGAGCTGGACCAGATGTGGACATGTGAGGTGCACTTTGTTGGTTTTGGAGCTCAATCGAATCCATACGGCGCATTAAGGCTGCCATGCGCGCCTCGGTGGCCGTAGTGGTATCGATAGCAAATGCGGTACCCGATCTAGTCGAGTTTGCATTCGCGATCCTCGCTCCTATACTAGATGATGCAGGTGGTTCCCTCACACTCTCCCACTGCATGGTCTTCTCAGCGAGGTCTTCTAGGAAGGCCCATGCCTCCCTTTCATCCTTTCCCAAGAACTCTCCTTGACACATGGACTCAAGGAGCGTTCTTGACGGGATGTGAAGACCCTCGTACACAATCTGACAAAGGCGCCACAACTCAATGCCATGGTGAGGGCATGAGGATAGTAGCTCCTTGAACCTCTCTAGATATGCATGAAATGTCTCGGTCTCAAGTTGATAGAATGAATTGATTTCGTTCCTCAATTTTTGAGTCCGATGATTAGGAAAGTACTTCTTGAGGAATGCAGATTGAAACTCATCCCAAGTCCTAAAGGAATTCGCCTGGTTGCTATACAACCACTTCTTGGCATCATCCTTTAGTGCAAAAGGAACGAGCCTAAGATGGATGGAGTCTGTGCTAAGTTGTTGCAGCTTGAACATAGCACAGACCTCCTCAAATTCCCTGAGAAAGATATAGGGGTCACCTTTCCCAGTGAAATGAGGGAGCATGGAAATGAATTGAGGCTTAACCTCAAAATGGTTCCCATTAGCCTCTGGTAATACGATGCATGAGGGTAGAGCTGTACGGCTCGGGTAGCATCGATCACGAAGAGGTATGGGAACGACAACTAGAAGCACAGGTGGAACAGGAGGGTCCACCAACTGCTCCTCCTCACGGAAATTAGCAGCCATTGGACCCGAACTACGTGCGACACGAGAGCAGGAAGGTGTCGAGAAATCGATGACCGAAGCCGGATTGACAACGCTCCTCGTCAAACGACCACTCTCGTCTCGTGTCCACGAAAGCATGCACAAAGGTGCACACACAAACCACAACTCTTTTTTTTTCTTTTTTTCTTCTAACAAAGAATGTGCGTAGAGGAGAAGACGGGGGAACACAGGAAAGAAAGAATGACTCAGGAGAGAAGGGAAGAAGTCCTTATGCTACGGCGGATGGGTACAGGTAGAAGCACACAAGCAAACAAGGCTCAAGCAATCCTAAGGTCGCTATAGGTCCTTACAGCTAGACGACGCCTAACTGCGAGGTCACACGGCCTCAACACGCCTCACCTCCCTACAACGAGGACCACAAAGCCCAGCAAGTGAGCCAAGATCCGGGGATCTCGTCTCTCCTACTATCGACAAAGTGGGCAACGCCGATCAGGTCATGACGGTCGGGACCGGATCACTCTCCTAATGCGTCTGAATTCCTTAAGGCCAATGTCTACTTGATTTTAAAATTAGGCTCTTGATTAGTGTGGTTTTTGGGGCGAAGGAAAGGGTGATGAAATCCCCCACCTTATCTTTTACGGGACAACCCCTCCTTAGTAGCGTTTTGGAGTCCTAAATCTAGCAATCAACTCTCCAAACAACGCTCAACTCACACTTGTTGCAATGCACTTCCTACTAACTAATGCATGTTTATACGAAATGCATGAATGAGAGTAGAAGGTGCGTACCTCACGCCAGCTCTCAGCAACAGAAAATAAAGCTAAAATAAAAGACAATCTAAATGCCTAAGTCACATACATGATGCATGGCCTAAACAAAAAGAATGCCTAATCTTTTGCTTTGAGTTTTAGGGTCCAAGTTGCTTAAAGGAGGTTGATTATGGATCTGGGAACAAACTATAAGTCAAAACATGCCAAATTAAATCCCAGATCACTACATCAATTATGAAAACCGACCAAAGAAATAAGAGAGCAAACAGAGCTTACCAGACCGCCAATTGGCGGTCTCAGGCCGCTGATTGGCGGTCTACAGTGCTCAGCTTGCTTCAAAACTTCTCCAGGTGCTCCTCCTGACCACTCCAAGTCTCCTGAAACAAAGACAAACTACAAAACAAAAATTAAATCCACTCGAATCGTCCAAACAAGAGTCTGGACTGGCACCTCCCCGGCAACGGCGCCAAAAACTTGTTGAACGTTTTATTTTAAACCGCAAGTGCACGGCCGCGATGAAGCGGTGGCAAGTACGGGTCGTCCTCAGGGAGGTGAGCAGCCTCTTGCTTGTACGAAATCAAGTGGCAAAAATAGGGGAAGAAAGATGTTTATGCTAACCTACGCTACACTACGCTAAGAAGTATGAAATGTGAAAGAAGCAAACAAACGATGAAATAAGAACTAAGCTAAGAACAAAACAAGAATGCTGGAATTTCAGGAATGAAAAACCCCTAAGGGGTGGAGTGAGTGCACACAAGCAAAGAGGTGGGTGTAGAATACATTCTTTAAGCACATGAAGGTGGTGTTTATCAAGCATAGGAAGTGTCTAAATGTTATGGCAAAACCTATCAATCTATTCACCAACTTAGTTGATTAACATTTACATATGCAAGGTGTTTATTTCAGAACCTAAACAAGCATGAGAGGTGTCTAATCATTTTGGCAAAACTCATCAAGTTGTAAATTCTATCCTAAACAAGCAAGCATACATTCATGTTTAATCAACACATTGAAATTAAAGCATTCATCCCATTCTCTAATGCATGTATGTACATCTACTCCACCCCCCAAAGGGGATGGAACTACTCACTAAACATTACACTAATTATTAAACTATGGAAAGAAAGCATATTAAAACTAAGCTAGAATCAAAAGACGATTAAACTAAAACATGCACAACAATAAAAGAAGCATAAAACAAACAATGAAAGAAACATAAAACTTTATTGATAAAATGACTCACATTAAAAGTAGCATCCTCCTACTTTAGTGTGTGCTTCAAGGCCTCACTTCTAGTAGGAAGAATAGCCACTTAAAATATGGAGTGATTACAATAGGAGGTGAAGAGTTCTATTTATAAGCATGGAAAAAGCTAATCGGGGACAATCCCCCGATGTGGGACTAAACCAATACCAAAAATAGCCTAAACGAACATTAATACAAGTCCAGGAGAAATTTCGACGGATCCTGAGCAATATGGACCGCCAATTAGCGGTCCAAGACCGCCAATTGGCGGTCCAAAATTGTCGGATCGTGTTGGAATTTCAAACCTATTTATTCCTGAAAACTAAACATAAAACTCGTGACATAGCATTGTTTAGGTGAAAGATAATGGATATAAGATACAAATATGAGCATGAAATGATGTCAATCAAATACCCCCACACCTAACTTTTGCTAGTCCCGAGCAAAATAAAGAAAGAGAAAAGCATGCAAAAAAAAAACAAGAAATCCTAACTCACTTTCGTAGGAATCACGGTTGCACTTAGCACGTGCAACAAGCCGTTAAACCTCCTTGTCGCCAAGGAGGAGGAGTGTTGTCTCCTGAGGGTTTTCAGCAGATATACCCACAAAATCCGAACAAGATGCATTAATCAATCTAGCTACACGACTCGCTGGACTTATTTTGTCGATCATGGGACGCGGTAACACTACGGGTCGACTCTATATATGTAATCCGTCCACACACCTAGCCTAATGAGTTATTCGTGAGAGTTAGTTAAGGACTTAAGTGAAAGACATCGGCAACCTTAACTTCTGAATGTGATACAACGTGTAAAGTCCATTTTGGTTCTTATTTGACTCTTTTTTTTTCTTTTTTCTTTTTGTTCTTTGGAGCATTTTATTGGTTGGTGTTTGATTCTCCCAGGGTCAGGTTTCGTGCATCATTGCCTATGAGGACTTACACTATCACGTACACCTTCCCCCAAATCTCCACATAGGGCGATCCCTACCACCCGTGTAACGGGAGTTCGGTCGGTGCATCCCAAGTCAGATGACTCGAAAGCACCAGGCACAAAGTCCCCTCAGACCTACTTTCCCGAGTGATAGGAGCCGTGCGAGAAGAGAGAACACCACTTATTTATTTATCTACATGGGAACCAAAACCCCTACACTTAAGTTTCACAAAAAGAGATTAAGGGCCCTTGACTACGACAAACTTCCTTATACTAACAGACACGAATTATTTGACTCACTAGGTTCAGGGTGGACTTCTTTAAATGTTTGAGTACTGAAACCCTATGATTACACGCCCCCGAGGGAAAACCGGGGTGCATCCTAACGACTCGATAAGACCTAAAGCCAGTAAACTAGAAATCCTAATGCATCAAGTTCAAGACAATTTTGGGAGCTTTCTTTTTACTTTGCCTCTCAACGGTTTTGCACATGCTAAACACACGCAAAACCTACAAAAACATTTTCTTTCGCAAACACATGAAGATTTTGAAAGAAATGTGAAAATTTTAAAGCACTAGGCAAGCAAAAGAAGACAAGTCACCCAAGGATCATGGCAAGCAGATATATCAATGTTAAATGCGGCACACTAACATGACCCTAACAATGCACACAAAAGAAAACAAAAAATCAAAAGAAAAGACTCGACTATGTACACACGTAAAACACCCCCCCACACCTACTTCATGCATTGTCCTCAATGAATGTGAACAAGATACTACATGTAGATATGCATGAAAAAGGAAAGATCTCACCAACATGAAGTACAAAGGGACGTTCAGGGTCATGTTGATGAACACAAACCCAAATTCCTTCAAAACCTGTGAGAAGCTGAAGAAGGGAGATAAATACGTGAAGAGA
The DNA here is from genome assembly GCA_963682175.1 of Triglochin maritima. NCBI lineage: Eukaryota > Viridiplantae > Streptophyta > Magnoliopsida > Alismatales > Juncaginaceae > Triglochin > Triglochin maritima. The sequence goes on from OY821775.1 coordinate 17,175,197, forward strand.
TTGGGCCCAAGTACACAAGGGTTGGGGCCCACAACAATCGATGCTCACTGAAGGAGTCTTTTATTACACACTTTTTTTCTTTCTTTTTTGTTGTTTTTTTTTCTTTTTCTTTTTTGTTGTTTTTTTTTCTTTTTTTTAAAGATATATACATCAACCAAGATATTCTCATAATCATTTGGTCAAGCAACATCAAATGAGAACATCAAGTCAGGAGGACCAGAGACTTGCCGAGATGGGCAAACTCCACTGGTACTCTGAGGTGTCATGAGGGGTGAAAGGTCAAAGCTGAAAGGCTCGAACCCCTCATGATATTGGTCGGGTGTGGGCAACAAAGAATGAAGTTGTGTTGCCTCACTAGGGTTTAATTGCTCATCGAAGAAAACCCTCCAACCAATAGGCGGGTGCATCGGAATGAGTTCCTCAGGCTCATTCGATGGATGCAACAGACTTGCATCACTAAGAATGGGGCTTCTCCCCAAGTCATCCAACAAGGACCTCCCACCATCGTTTAGATCATCAAGCATAAGCTCGGTCATAGGTGGGTCCTTGTTGGAGTCAAAATGAAGCTCAAACGGCTCAATGGCCATGGGACATGAGGTAGAGACACCTTCTGGTATAGGCATATGATGAGGTGTCTCACTCTCACTAGTACTCTCAACTGAATCATGCAACGAACACTCTCTTTGGACATTCATGTTCGAGGCCAGCTCACTCTGTTGCATTGCGAAGACAGGCAATGAGTTTTCGCTGGGCCCACGAACATTCTCAACGGGTTGCATTGGGGTTAGGGGTGTTCGTTGATTTTGTGGTGCTTTCTCCAATTGGCGGATGAGATTTAGATTTAAAGGTTCATCCATGGGTTCCTGTTGCCTACCAGAGTTGAACACATGAAACTCGGCACTCATGTTACCGAATGAGAGCTTCATGAGACCATTTCTACAATTAATCAAAGCATTGGAGGTTGCCAGAAATGGTCTACCCAAAATCAAAGGTATTTGAGAGTGGGTGTTCGCAACAGGATTGGTATCGAGGACAACAAAATCGACTGGAAATATAAAATCTCCAACTTTGATAAGCACAACCTCGATAATCCCCATGGGAATACGAATGGATCTATCCGCCAATTGGAGGGTGATCTTAGTTGGTTTCAATTCTCCCAAGTTCAATTGTTGATAAACAAAGAATGGGAGGAGGTTGACCGCTGATCCTAAATCAAGCAAAACATTGCTCAATCTAGTGTCCCCTATCGTACACTGAATAGTAGGACACCCAGGGTCCTTGTATTTTGTGTAGGTAGGATTGGACAAAAGTGAGCTGATATTTGCAGCCAAGAATGCTTTCTTAGGAACATTGGTCTTCCTCTTGGTTGTGCAGAGATCCTTCAACACTTTGGCATATTGAGGTATTTGTTGGATGACATCCAACAAGGGGATGTTAACCTTTACTTGCTTAAACACCTCTACTATCTTGTCCATGTTGTCACTCTGCTTTTTGTTTAACCTTCTTGGATAGGGAGCTTTTGGCAGGTAGGTTTTCTGTTGTGCCTGAGAAGAAAGCTTTGGTGTATTACCCTCACCCTCAGCTTCTTCTTCACCACCATTCCCACGGAGGGGCTGCATAGATGGTGGTGGGTGTGGCAAGGAAATGTGATTGTCAACCTGTTTTCCATTCCTTAAGGTCACAATGGAATTGACATGGTGAACAGGTTCCTCCACATGGTTCACTTGCCTCCCCCGAGGTACCACATTCTCATTTTGCATTTGTTGTTGTTGGTACATGCGGGGGTTAGCCTCAGGCTGGCTAGAAAAAGACCCTCTCTCTCTTTCATGTACAGACTGAGCCAATTGGCCCATCTGAAGCTCTAGAGATTTGATGGTCTGCTGATTTGAAGTGAGAACTTGACTTGTGGTTGACATAAAATTTTTCATTGAGTTTTCAAGTCCACGAGTCAAGGTCTCAAGCGAATTGAATCGGGTTTCCATATTATTGGAATTTGGGAAACCCGATTGATTGGTGGTTTGCGCTTGGGGTGGCTGATAGGAATGCGCATGCATGGGAGGTTGGTGTGATTGACAAGGTGGTCTCGAGGAGTTTGGAGGACCACCCGGGGCATTAGTTTGGTTCCATGAAAAATTGGGGTGGTTCCTCCATCCAGGATTATAAGATGATGAGTATGGGTCATTCCTGGCTCTATCATAGACGGCGTTGACACGCTCCATCTCAGGAGGAATGGACTCACACTCGCTTTCTACATGACCTATCCTACCACATGAATGACAAGGAACTGGACCAGATGTGGACATGTGAGGTGCACTTTGTTGGTTTTGGAGCTCAATCGAATCCATACGGCGCATTAAGGCTGCCATGCGCGCCTCGGTGGCCGTAGTGGTATCGATAGCAAATGCGGTACCCGATCTAGTCGAGTTTGCATTCGCGATCCTCGCTCCTATACTAGATGATGCAGGTGGTTCCCTCACACTCTCCCACTGCATGGTCTTCTCAGAGAGGTCTTCTAGGAAGGCCCATGCCTCCCTTTCATCCTTTCCCAAGAACTCTCCTTGACACATGGACTCAAGGAGCGTTCTTGACGGGATGTGAAGACCCTCGTACACAATCTGACAAAGGCGCCACAACTCAATGCCATGGTGAGGGCATGAGGATAGTAGCTCCTTGAACCTCTCTAGATATGCATGAAATGTCTCGGTCTCAAGTTGATAGAACGAATTGATTTCGTTCCTCAATTTTTGAGTCCGATGATTAGGAAAGTACTTCTTGAGGAATGCAGATTGAAACTCATCCCAAGTCCTAAAGGAATTCGCCTGGTTGCTATACAACCACTTCTTGGCATCATCCTTTAGTGCAAAAGGAACGAGCCTAAGATGGATGGAGTCTGTGCTAAGTTGTTGCAGCTTGAACATAGCACAGACCTCCTCAAATTCCCTGAGAAAGATATAGGGGTCACCTTTCCCAGTGAAATGATGGAGCATGGAAATGAATTGAGGCTTAACCTCAAAATGGTTCCCATTAGCCTCTGGTAATACGATGCATGAGGGTAGAGCTGTACGGCTCGGGTAGCATCGATCACGAAGAGGTATGGGAACGACAACTGGAAGCACAGGTGGAACAGGAGGGTCCAGCAACTGCTCCTCCTCACGGAAATTAGCAGCCATTGGACCCGAACTACGTGCGACACGAGAGGAGGAAGGTGTCGAGAAATCGATGACCGAAGCCGGATTGACAACGCTCCTCGTCAAACGACCACTCTCGTCTCGTGTCCACGAAAGCATGCACAAAGGTGCACACACAAACCACAACTCTTTTTTTTTCTTTTTTTCTTCTAACAAAGAATGTGCATAGAGGAGAAGACGGGGGAACACAGGAGAGAAAGAATGACTCAGGAGAGAAGGGAAGAAGTCCTTATGCTACGGCGGATGGGTACAGGTAGAAGCACACAAGCAAACAAGGCTCAAGCAATCCTAAGGTCGCTATAGGTCCTTACAGCTAGACGACGCCTAACTGCGAGGTCACACGGCCTCAACACGCCTCACCTCCCTACAACGAGGACCACAAAGCCCAGCAAGTGAGCCAAGATCCGGGGATCTCGTCTCTCCTACTATCGACAAAGTGGGCAACGCCGATCAGGTCATGACGGTCGGGACCGGATCACTCTCCTAATGCGTCTGAATTCCTTAAGGCCAATGTCTACTTGATTTTAAAATTAGGCTCTTGATTAGTGTGGTTTTTGGGGCGAAGGAAAGGGTGATGAAATCCCCCACCTTATCTTTTACGGGACAACCCCTCCTTAGTAGCGTTTTGGAGTCCTAAATCTAGCAATCAACTCTCCAAACAACGCTCAACTCACACTTGTTGCAATGCACTTCCTACTAACTAATGCATGTTTATACGAAATGCATGAATGAGAGTAGAAGGTGCGTACCTCACGCCAGCTCTCAGCAACAGAAAATAAAGCTAAAATAAAAGACAATCTAAATGCCTAAGTCACATACATGATGCATGGCCTAAACAAAAAGAATGCCTAATCTTTTGCTTTGAGTTTTAGGGTCCAAGTTGCTTAAAGGAGGTTGATTATGGATCTGGGAACAAACTATAAGTCAAAACATGCCAAATTAAATCCCAGATCACTACATCAATTATGAAAACCGACCAAAGAAATAAGAGAGCAAACAGAGCTTACCAGACCGCCAATTGGCGGTCTCAGGCCGCTGATTGGCGGTCTACAGTGCTCAGCTTGCTTCAAAACTTCTCCAGGTGCTCCTCCTGACCACTCCAAGTCTCCTGAAACAAAGACAAACTACAAAACAAAAATTAAATCCACTCGAATCGTCCAAACAAGAGTCTGGACTGGCACCTCCCCGGCAACGGCGCCAAAAACTTGTTGAACGTTTTATTTTAAACCGCAAGTGCACGGCCGCGATGAAGCGGTGGCAAGTACGGGTCGTCCTCAGGGAGGTGAGCAGCCTCTTGCTTGTACGAAATCAAGTGGCAAAAATAGGGGAAGAAAGATGTTTATGCTAACCTACGCTACACTACGCTAAGAAGTATGAAATGTGAAAGAAGCAAACAAAAGATGAAATAAGAACTAAGCTAAGAACAAAACAAGAATGCTGGAATTTCAGGAATGAAAAACCCCTAAGGGGTGGAGTGAGTGCACACAAGCAAAGAGGTGGGTGTAGAATACATTCTTTAAGCACATGAAGGTGGTGTTTATCAAGCATAGGAAGTGTCTAAATGTTATGGTAAAACCTATCAATCTATTCACCAACTTAGTTGATTAACATTTACATATGCAAGGTGTTTATTTCAGAACCTAAACAAGCATGAGAGGTGTCTAATCATTTTGGCAAAACTCATCAAGTTGTAAATTCTATCCTAAACAAGCAAGCATACATTCATGTTTAATCAACACATTGAAATTAAAGCATTCATCCCATTCTCTAATGCATGTATGTACATCTACTCCACCCCCCAAAGGGGATGGAACTACTCACTAAACATTACACTAATTATTAAACTATGGAAAGAAAGCATATTAAAACTAAGCTAGAATCAAAAGACGATTAAACTAAAACATGCACAACAATAAAAGAAGCATAAAACAAACAATGAAAGAAACATAAAACTTTATTGATAAAATGACTCACATTAAAAGTAGCATCCTCCTACTTTAGTGTGTGCTTCAAGGCCTCACTTCTAGTAGGAAGAATAGCCACTTAAAATATGGAGTGATTACAATAGGAGGTGAAGAGTTCTATTTATAAGCATGGAAAAAGCTAATCGGGGACAATCCCCCGATGTGGGACTAAACCAATACCAAAAATAGCCTAAACGAACATTAATACAAGTCCAGGAGAAATTTCGACGGATCCTGAGCAATATGGACCGCCAATTAGCGGTCCAAGACCGCCAATTGGCGGTCCAAAATTGTCGGATCGTGTTGGAATTTCAAACCTATTTATTCCTGAAAACTAAACATAAAACTCGTGACATAGCATTGTTTAGGTGAAAGATAATGGATATAAGATACAAATATGAGCATGAAATGATGTCAATCAAATACCCCCACACCTAACTTTTGCTAGTCCCGAGCAAAATAAAGAAAGAGAAAAGCATGCAAAAAAAAAAACAAGAAATCCTAACTCACTTTCGTAGGAATCACGGTTGCACTTAGCACGTGCAACAAGCCGTTAAACCTCCTTGTCGCCAAGGAGGAGGAGTGTTGTCTCCTGAGGGTTTTCAGCAGATATACCCACAAAATCCGAACAAGATGCATTAATCAATCTAGCTACACGACTCGCTGGACTTATTTTGTCGATCATGGGACGCGGTAACACTACGGGTCGACTCTATATATGTAATCCGTCCACACACCTAGCCTAATGAGTTATTCGTGAGAGTTAGTTAAGGACTTAAGTGAAAGACATCGGCAACCTTAACTTCTGAATGTGATACAACGTGTAAAGTCCATTTTGGTTCTTATTTGACTCTCTTTTTTTTTTTTTTTTTTTTTGTTCTTTGGAGCATTTTATTGGTTGGTGTTTGATTCTCCCAGGGTCAGGTTTCGTGCATCATTGCCTATGAGGACTTACACTATCACGTACACCTTCCCCCAAATCTCCACATAGGGCGATCCCTACCACCCGTGTAACGGGAGTTCGGTCGGTGCATCCCAAGTCAGATGACTCGAAAGCACCAGGCACAAAGTCCCCTCAGACCTACTTTCCCGAGTGATAGGAGCCGTGCGAGAAGAGAGAACACCACTTATTTATTTATCTACATGGGAACCAAAACCCCTACACTTAAGTTTCACAAAAAGAGATTAAGGGCCCTTGACTACGACAAACTTCCTTATACTAACAGACACGAATTATTTGACTCACTAGGTTCAGGGTGGACTTCTTTAAATGTTTGAGTACTGAAACCCTATGATTACACGCCCCCGAGGGAAAACCGGGGTGCATCCTAACGACTCGATAAGACCTAAAGCCAGTAAACTAGAAATCCTAATGCATCAAGTTCAAGACAATTTTGGGAGCTTTCTTTTTACTTTGCCTCTCAACGGTTTTGCACATGCTAAACACACGCAAAACCTACAAAAACATTTTCTTTCGCAAACACATGAAGATTTTGAAAGAAATGTGAAAATTTTAAAGCACTAGGCAAGCAAAAGAAGACAAGTCACCCAAGGATCATGGCAAGCAGATATATCAATGTTAAATGCGGCACACTAACATGACCCTAACAATGCACACAAAAGAAAACAAAAAATCAAAAGAAAAGACTCGACTATGTACACACGTAAAACACCCCCCCACACCTACTTCATGCATTGTCCTCAATGAATGTGAACAAGATACTACATGTAGATATGCATGAAAAAGGAAAGATCTCACCAACATGAAGTACAAAGGGACGTTCAGGGTCATGTTGATGAACACAAACCCAAATTCCTTCAAAACCTGTGAGAAGCTGAAGAAGGGAGATAAATACGTGAAGAGATTGGGCCCAAGTACACAAGGGTTGGGGCCCACAACAATCGATGCTCACTGAAGGAGTCTTTTATTACACACTTTTTTTCTTTCTTTTTTGTTGTTTTTTTTTCTTTTTCTTTTTTGTTGTTTTTTTTTCTTTTTTTTAAAGATATATACATCAACCAAGATATTCTCATAATCATTTGGTCAAGCAACATCAAATGAGAACATCAAGTCAGGAGGACCAGAGACTTGCCGAGATGGGCAAACTCCACTGGTACTCTGAGGTGTCATGAGGGGTGAAAGGTCAAAGCTGAAAGGCTCGAACCCCTCATGATATTGGTCGGGTGTGGGCAACAAAGAATGAAGTTGTGTTGCCTCACTAGGGTTTAATTGCTCATCGAAGAAAACCCTCCAACCAATAGGCGGGTGCATCGGAATGAGTTCCTCAGGCTCATTCGATGGATGCAACAGACTTGCATCACTAAGAATGGGGCTTCTCCCCAAGTCATCCAACAAGGACCTCCCACCATCGTTTAGATCATCAAGCATAAGCTCGGTCATAGGTGGGTCCTTGTTGGAGTCAAAATGAAGCTCAAACGGCTCAATGGCCATGGGACATGAGGTAGAGACACCTTCTGGTATAGGCATATGATGAGGTGTCTCACTCTCACTAGTACTCTCAACTGAATCATGCAACGAACACTCTCTTTGGACATTCATGTTCGAGGCCAGCTCACTCTGTTGCATTGCGAAGACAGGCAATGAGTTTTCGCTGGGCCCACGAACATTCTCAACGGGTTGCATTGGGGTTAGGGGTGTTCGTTGATTTTGTGGTGCTTTCTCCAATTGGCGGATGAGATTTAGATTTAAAGGTTCATCCATGGGTTCCTGTTGCCTACCAGAGTTGAACACATGAAACTCGGCACTCATGTTACCGAATGAGAGCTTCATGAGACCATTTCTACAATTAATCAAAGCATTGGAGGTTGCCAGAAATGGTCTACCCAAAATCAAAGGTATTTGAGAGTGGGTGTTCGCAACAGGATTGGTATCGAGGACAACAAAATCGACTGGAAATATAAAATCTCCAACTTTGATAAGCACAACCTCGATAATCCCCATGGGAATACGAATGGATCTATCCGCCAATTGGAGGGTGATCTTAGTTGGTTTCAATTCTCCCAAGTTCAATTGTTGATAAACAAAGAATGGGAGGAGGTTGACCGCTGATCCTAAATCAAGCAAAACATTGCTCAATCTAGTGTCCCCTATCGTACACTGAATAGTAGGACACCCAGGGTCCTTGTATTTTGTGTAGGTAGGATTGGACAAAAGTGAGCTGATATTTGCAGCCAAGAATGCTTTCTTAGGAACATTGGTCTTCCTCTTGGTTGTGCAGAGATCCTTCAACACTTTGGCATATTGAGGTATTTGTTGGATGACATCCAACAAGGGGATGTTAACCTTTACTTGCTTAAACACCTCTACTATCTTGTCCATGTTGTCACTCTGCTTTTTGTTTAACCTTCTTGGATAGGGAGCTTTTGGCAGGTAGGTTTTCTGTTGTGCCTGAGAAGAAAGCTTTGGTGTATTACCCTCACCCTCAGCTTCTTCTTCACCACCATTCCCACGGAGGGGCTGCATAGATGGTGGTGGGTGTGGCAAGGAAATGTGATTGTCAACCTGTTTTCCATTCCTTAAGGTCACAATGGAATTGACATGGTGAACAGGTTCCTCCACATGGTTCACTTGCCTCCCCCGAGGTACCACATTCTCATTTTGCATTTGTTGTTGTTGGTACATGCGGGGGTTAGCCTCAGGCTGGCTAGAAAAAGACCCTCTCTCTCTTTCATGTACAGACTGAGCCAATTGGCCCATCTGAAGCTCTAGAGATTTGATGGTCTGCTGATTTGAAGTGAGAACTTGACTTGTGGTTGACATAAAATTTTTCATTGAGTTTTCAAGTCCACGAGTCAAGGTCTCAAGCGAATTGAATCGGGTTTCCATATTATTGGAATTTGGGAAACCCGATTGATTGGTGGTTTGCGCTTGGGGTGGCTGATAGGAATGCGCATGCATGGGAGGTTGGTGTGATTGACAAGGTGGTCTCGAGGAGTTTGGAGGACCACCCGGGGCATTAGTTTGGTTCCATGAAAAATTGGGGTGGTTCCTCCATCCAGGATTATAAGATGATGAGTATGGGTCATTCCTGGCTCTATCATAGACGGCGTTGACACGCTCCATCTCAGGAGGAATGGACTCACACTCGCTTTCTACATGACCTATCCTACCACATGAATGACAAGGAACTGGACCAGATGTGGACATGTGAGGTGCACTTTGTTGGTTTTGGAGCTCAATCGAATCCATACGGCGCATTAAGGCTGCCATGCGCGCCTCGGTGGCCGTAGTGGTATCGATAGCAAATGCGGTACCCGATCTAGTCGAGTTTGCATTCGCGATCCTCGCTCCTATACTAGATGATGCAGGTGGTTCCCTCACACTCTCCCACTGCATGGTCTTCTCAGAGAGGTCTTCTAGGAAGGCCCATGCCTCCCTTTCATCCTTTCCCAAGAACTCTCCTTGACACATGGACTCAAGGAGCGTTCTTGACGGGATGTGAAGACCCTCGTACACAATCTGACAAAGGCGCCACAACTCAATGCCATGGTGAGGGCATGAGGATAGTAGCTCCTTGAACCTCTCTAGATATGCATGAAATGTCTCGGTCTCAAGTTGATAGAACGAATTGATTTCGTTCCTCAATTTTTGAGTCCGATGATTAGGAAAGTACTTCTTGAGGAATGCAGATTGAAACTCATCCCAAGTCCTAAAGGAATTCGCCTGGTTGCTATACAACCACTTCTTGGCATCATCCTTTAGTGCAAAAGGAACGAGCCTAAGATGGATGGAGTCTGTGCTAAGTTGTTGCAGCTTGAACATAGCACAGACCTCCTCAAATTCCCTGAGAAAGATATAGGGGTCACCTTTCCCAGTGAAATGATGGAGCATGGAAATGAATTGAGGCTTAACCTCAAAATGGTTCCCATTAGCCTCTGGTAATACGATGCATGAGGGTAGAGCTGTACGGCTCGGGTAGCATCGATCACGAAGAGGTATGGGAACGACAACTGGAAGCACAGGTGGAACAGGAGGGTCCAGCAACTGCTCCTCCTCACGGAAATTAGCAGCCATTGGACCCGAACTACGTGCGACACGAGAGGAGGAAGGTGTCGAGAAATCGATGACCGAAGCCGGATTGACAACGCTCCTCGTCAAACGACCACTCTCGTCTCGTGTCCACGAAAGCATGCACAAAGGTGCACACACAAACCACAACTCTTTTTTTTTCTTTTTTTCTTCTAACAAAGAATGTGCATAGAGGAGAAGACGGGGGAACACAGGAGAGAAAGAATGACTCAGGAGAGAAGGGAAGAAGTCCTTATGCTACGGCGGATGGGTACAGGTAGAAGCACACAAGCAAACAAGGCTCAAGCAATCCTAAGGTCGCTATAGGTCCTTACAGCTAGACGACGCCTAACTGCGAGGTCACACGGCCTCAACACGCCTCACCTCCCTACAACGAGGACCACAAAGCCCAGCAAGTGAGCCAAGATCCGGGGATCTCGTCTCTCCTACTATCGACAAAGTGGGCAACGCCGATCAGGTCATGACGGTCGGGACCGGATCACTCTCCTAATGCGTCTGAATTCCTTAAGGCCAATGTCTACTTGATTTTAAAATTAGGCTCTTGATTAGTGTGGTTTTTGGGGCGAAGGAAAGGGTGATGAAATCCCCCACCTTATCTTTTACGGGACAACCCCTCCTTAGTAGCGTTTTGGAGTCCTAAATCTAGCAATCAACTCTCCAAACAACGCTCAACTCACACTTGTTGCAATGCACTTCCTACTAACTAATGCATGTTTATACGAAATGCATGAATGAGAGTAGAAGGTGCGTACCTCACGCCAGCTCTCAGCAACAGAAAATAAAGCTAAAATAAAAGACAATCTAAATGCCTAAGTCACATACATGATGCATGGCCTAAACAAAAAGAATGCCTAATCTTTTGCTTTGAGTTTTAGGGTCCAAGTTGCTTAAAGGAGGTTGATTATGGATCTGGGAACAAACTATAAGTCAAAACATGCCAAATTAAATCCCAGATCACTACATCAATTATGAAAACCGACCAAAGAAATAAGAGAGCAAACAGAGCTTACCAGACCGCCAATTGGCGGTCTCAGGCCGCTGATTGGCGGTCTACAGTGCTCAGCTTGCTTCAAAACTTCTCCAGGTGCTCCTCCTGACCACTCCAAGTCTCCTGAAACAAAGACAAACTACAAAACAAAAATTAAATCCACTCGAATCGTCCAAACAAGAGTCTGGACTGGCACCTCCCCGGCAACGGCGCCAAAAACTTGTTGAACGTTTTATTTTAAACCGCAAGTGCACGGCCGCGATGAAGCGGTGGCAAGTACGGGTCGTCCTCAGGGAGGTGAGCAGCCTCTTGCTTGTACGAAATCAAGTGGCAAAAATAGGGGAAGAAAGATGTTTATGCTAACCTACGCTACACTACGCTAAGAAGTATGAAATGTGAAAGAAGCAAACAAAAGATGAAATAAGAACTAAGCTAAGAACAAAACAAGAATGCTGGAATTTCAGGAATGAAAAACCCCTAAGGGGTGGAGTGAGTGCACACAAGCAAAGAGGTGGGTGTAGAATACATTCTTTAAGCACATGAAGGTGGTGTTTATCAAGCATAGGAAGTGTCTAAATGTTATGGTAAAACCTATCAATCTATTCACCAACTTAGTTGATTAACATTTACATATGCAAGGTGTTTATTTCAGAACCTAAACAAGCATGAGAGGTGTCTAATCATTTTGGCAAAACTCATCAAGTTGTAAATTCTATCCTAAACAAGCAAGCATACATTCATGTTTAATCAACACATTGAAATTAAAGCATTCATCCCATTCTCTAATGCATGTATGTACATCTACTCCACCCCCCAAAGGGGATGGAACTACTCACTAAACATTACACTAATTATTAAACTATGGAAAGAAAGCATATTAAAACTAAGCTAGAATCAAAAGACGATTAAACTAAAACATGCACAACAATAAAAGAAGCATAAAACAAACAATGAAAGAAACATAAAACTTTATTGATAAAATGACTCACATTAAAAGTAGCATCCTCCTACTTTAGTGTGTGCTTCAAGGCCTCACTTCTAGTAGGAAGAATAGCCACTTAAAATATGGAGTGATTACAATAGGAGGTGAAGAGTTCTATTTATAAGCATGGAAAAAGCTAATCGGGGACAATCCCCCGATGTGGGACTAAACCAATACCAAAAATAGCCTAAACGAACATTAATACAAGTCCAGGAGAAATTTCGACGGATCCTGAGCAATATGGACCGCCAATTAGCGGTCCAAGACCGCCAATTGGCGGTCCAAAATTGTCGGATCGTGTTGGAATTTGTTGTGGGCTTTGCTTTCTGGTATTATTGGTCTTTGATGCGGTTACTCGACTTGTTAAAGCTCCGACCCGAATAGAATTGGTAAAATACTCCCCATGATGGTGTGGAGTATTCTGTTTTGCTCTTAGGTCCCTCTGTCTTACATTCAGGTCCTTCTCCCTTGCATCTTGGTCCCTAGATCTCACAATTCAGTCTTTTTTCCCAGCTTTTGGGTCCTTTTATGCTTTATCTCTTCAAACCTATTTATTCCTGAAAACTAAACATAAAACTCGTGACATAGCATTGTTTAGGTGAAAGATAATGGATATAAGATACAAATATGAGCATGAAATGATGTCAATCAGGAAGTTTGTCGTAGTTAGAGATCCTTAAAATATTGTTGTGAAACTATAAGTGTAGGGGTTTTGGTTCCCATGTAGATAATAAATAAGTGGTGTTCTCTCTTCTCTCACGACTCCTATCACTCGGGAAATTTGGTCTGATGGGACTTAGTGCCTGGTGCTTTCAAGTCATCTGACTTGGGATGCACCGACCAAACTCCCATTACACGGGTGGTAGGGATTGCCCTATGTGGAGATGTGGGGAAATGTGTACGTGATAGTGTAAGTCCTCATAGGCAATGATGCACGAAACATGACCCTGGGAGAATTATACACCAACTAGTAAAAAAGAAAAAATAATAAGAAAAGAAGAAGAAAAAGAACCTTAATTGACTTTACACTTTGTATAACTTGAGGATGTTGAGGTTGTCCATGTCTTTCACTTAAGTCCTCAATTAACTTGCACAAATGATTCATTAGGCTAGGTGTGTGGACTCGATATATATATAGAGTCGGCCCGTAGGATTACTGTGTCCAACGATCGACAAAAATGAGTCCATCGAGTCGAGTTACTAGATTGAATAATGCATCTATGTTCGGATTTTGTGGGTATATCCACTGAAATCCCTCAGGAGACAACACTCCTCCTCCTTGGCGACAAGGAGGTTTAACGGCTTGTTGCACGTGCTAAGTGCAACCGTGATTCCTACGAAAGTGAGTTAGGATATTTTGTTTTTCGTATGCTTTCATTTCTTCCATCTCTCTTTCTTTGTTTTGCTCGTAACTAGCAAATGGTGAGTGTGGGGGTATTTGATTGACATCATACCATGCATATATTTGTGTCTTATATCCTTTATTCTTAACCTAAGTAATGTTACTTAACGAGTTTTATGTTTAAGTTTCAGAATAGAACAAGTGAAAAGAAGAGACACAAAAAGGACCTAAAAGCAAGAAAAATGATTGAATTGCAAGACTTATGGACTGAGATGCAAGAGAGAAGACCCAGATGTAAAACCAAATAAACCAATGAGTAAATGAAGAATTTTCACAGCATCATGATGAGTATTTTGGCAATTCAATTCGGGCCTAAACTCCAACAACCAACTCGGGTGCATCAGACATGAAGAAATCAAGCCAGACAACCACACTTCAAATCAGACCCGATCTAGACTATATAGATCGCCAATTGGTGGTCCAAGACCGCTGATTAAAGGTCGGTTTTTCTCTGGATCGATCTGATAAGATTTAGGCGGGTCATGTATTAGAGTCTTTTATGTCTATTTTTAGTAGTGCATTAATCTCACTTCGGGGGATTGTCCCCGATTGTCTTTTTCTATGACTATAAATAGAGGTATTCATTCTCATTTATATAAACTCATTGCTTGGTGACATTCTCTCTACTTAGAGTAAGCCTTCGAGCAAAACTCAAGTAGAGAAGAATGCTACTTGTAATGTGAGTCATGTCAATAAAATAATTTTCTTAGTTAGTTTTATATTGTCTCTTTCAATTCATGCATGCTTAGTTTAATTTCGTATTATCTTCTTAATGAGTAGTGAGTAGGTTCATCCCCATATGAGGTGGAGGTAATGTAGACTTTGTGATAGTGATGAGTTCTTTTATTTGTGTCATTTCATATTCTTAATATAGATCTATACTTGTAACATACTTAAACTTGTATTAGATGGTATAATGTACACACTAGGTACTTATCTCATGCTAGCTTTAGATGGTATAATGTACATACATGGGAATGACTTGTTATGTATGAATCCATGTTTGGTGCACATTTACATGAATGATTTATGTTGTATGTAGGATTGATTGATGCTCTAATGTCCACACTAGGTACTTATTGCATGCTTCATAATCTAAAATCAACCTCAACTTTATTTGAGATATGCATGTTCATGGTTTGCCATATAGTGTTGTGTATCCTACACTTAGATTCTACACTAGCTTCTACTTATATGCCACACAAACTACACTTGTTTCTAATTGAAAAGAAGACTCAGTCACACACACGTACCTATACACATCCACTCCATGAGGTTTAGTTTTATTGTTTATTCATTTGTAGTTTTGTTTAGTGTAATAATCACAACTTCTTTCTCTCTTTTCCCACTTGCCTTCGAACAAACCAGAGTTGACACACCTTCTCGTGGACATGACCCGTACTTACCACGTCTTCACCGACGCCGTGCACTTGCAGTATTAGAACGAACACAATCAATAAGATCAAAATACAATCTCTAATATGCTCCAAATGCGCCTAGATTTTTTATGAATTCCGCGGTACTTGTTGATTCACTATATATGAATCCAAACGTCGTAGCTAAGGCACCTGAAAATGCCTCTTATAATATATGTAATACTTATTACATGTAACATATATAAAGTAGTATACGTGTACAAATTTTCCATGTACCTAGTAGACAAGCTTGTTAGTGATCAAGCTTTATAATAAAAAATTGTGGTCATGATTGACCGTTGTAAGAAACTAATTAATTGTTAGAAACAAGTGATTTCTGATAGAGGTGCAGCCAAACATCAGAAAAAGTTGAAGCTTGTAAGTAAAAAACCCAACTTCGATCACTGCCGAGTGCCAACAAATGGTATAGAAAGGAAGAAATATTATTACTACTGTGAAATATATGTAGTAATTTGATTCGAAGTTCAGTTGTGTGAAATATTAGTTCCTTGGTAACAATCTCCACTATGGAGGAGAATGTGAAGGTGAAGCATCCATGATGTTTCACAACACTCCTCCTTGGATCTTCACCTTTATACGTTAGGGATGATGCCTCGTTAAAAACCTTATCAAGAAAACTCGATGGGATAAAAACTTGATGAAGGAAAAAAGAGTGCAGCGCGTATGATGCTCCCCCTCACTTCAACATACATTCTTCAAACGACGAGCACCAAATTTAAAGACAAGTTTCTTAAAGACTTTGGTGGCCAAGAACTTTGTAAATAAATCCGCCAAATTCTTGCTTGATTGGATATGACCAGTTGTCACTTGATTGCTCTGCCTCTTTAAAAACCTTGCCAAGTAAACCTTGTGGGACAAAACTTAGTGAAGGAAAAAAAGAGTGCATCGTATAATTCTCCCCCTCAATTCAACATACATTTATAACACTCCCTTATATAATATGTGTTATGTTTATGCCTCGTTAAAAACCTTACTACAAAACCCTGTGGGAAAAAGTAGCTAAGGAAAAGAGTGCATAACATACGCTAACAAAATTGTACAAGTTGCCTTATTAAAAACATTTAACCAATAAAACCTTTTAGGACAAAAATTGGAAAAAAGGAAAAAGAGTGCAACTACAACAAGCCTTCCAGGCTTTATCCTTCAGGGATATCCGTCCTTCAGGGACGATAAATACAAATCAACTTCCCCTTATTTGTAGTTTACCAAACTTACGAATATATTTTACGAAGTCATTAAACACAAAATTGCGTGGGGATTCAATAAACAAATACATGATAGTTTAACGGATTCAATGAATATTTACTATATTTCACTTAGATAATAAGATTGTGAAATATGTTTGCGCAATTTTTCTCAAATAATATGCTGGGAGTAACACAAATTGTGGTTACTTTTGATATGAAAATGTTACCTCAAAAGATATTACTTATGAACAATTTAAAGATATCTCATAATTATATTGATGTCCTAGCGATACGAGAATGTAAAAATCAATAATTGATTCACCAACTTGCATAAAATTGTAATGACTCCATGCAATGACACCAAAATTTTGTGATAGTAATTGATGTGGATCAGACATATAAGAAACATTGCTAATGTAAATTTTTATCGCATGACTAGAAATTGGTAGATCCTTGAATGTCATCAAAATGTTTTCAGATGAACATTATGCTTAGATAAAACATTTACTGTGAACCTTATTAGGTTTCAAGTTATAAGAAAATGTTCATGACATTTTTATAAGGAACTTCAGGTCCTATTACAATTGGATCTTTGTTTATATACAATACATGTCTTTTTCTTAGTGTCATTTCAACGTGAGTATCAAGTAGAATATATTTTTTCTACAATATTCACTTTCTACAATTGAATCATTGTACAAATTCTCTTCCAGAGAATGTTCGAACTTCAGGTCGAAAAATAATTGAGTTTTCTCTGATCATTTATTCCAAAAATTGTCCATTAAATATTTCATGAGTTTTCAAAAACTCTGATGGAGGTCCTATGACATCAAGTATGTTATAAACATAATAAATAACAGTAACTTTTGTTATTGGATGAAACATATGGACGACTAAGATCAACTTCGCATCATTCTTCATGATGACTTTGATTGAAGAGGTTATATGCACACTCTTACTTGTTTCTTTATATAGCGATCTTTTCAAAAATTGTATAGTGCATCTTTTGATTCTTGTCATCATATTATATATTTTGTCATATTAGTCCTTCAGGGACTCTCATATAATTACCAATAGTAAGTGACTTATAAAATTTTAAAGTCACAACATATCTTATATGGATATCATATTGATCATGTAACAGAAATTATTATCAATATTACGAGAGAATGAGTAACATCACGATGGATGTTGGGTCCTGCGAATACCCTTATATTACTCCTCGCTTTATAATGTATCACATGTTTTTCTGATTTCTATTTTTATCTTTCAGGGATATAATTTCAGAAATCAGGACTACAAATCCAAATAGTATATTTATTCAGTGAGTTTATTATATATTGTTCGCATTCTTTTGTTTATATCAAATACGAATGCTTCTGGCATTCTTATAATATCATAGGTTTTGGATCCATTTTTCTTTTCTTGAGATAGCATGCTATTAAGAAGGCGAATGAATTGTCGACAATAGTTTTAATAATTATTTAATATCTCTCGTATCAACATATATAGTTGATTGCAAGTTTTACGTCAATAATAATCAAATCCTCATCGTTTCCCAAAATTTTAGGATTTGACCGTTCTGTATCCCGGTAATTTCATTAATCTTTTGTTTAGCAGCTGCATATATTTTTACGGGTTTATATTCTTCAGGAATAACCTCTTCAGGAGGTGCAATGAGAGTGACTAACTTTTATTTTATTTCCACAAATAATATATGTTTTGGTCCACGCTTCTGGCGTTGGTTGAACTCAAATATATTTTATCATGTGGAGATCTTCACTTTATATTATGTTATCTATGTCTAGTAATATACGGTGTAGTCACTCTTTTGTGATCAATACAAATGTATGACAATTACTTGCTAGATATTGCAAGATAATGATTTTATGAACTTCAGGTTCAACCATACTTGTACGTATATTTTCTTATCAAATTCAGGTTCAATATAGTACATTTTATTGACATTCTTTAAGCTTCTAGCTTCTCCCCCTAATGTCAGAAAATGTACATCCTATATATATGATTATTAGATTAGACAATAAAACTTAGCCCTTCAGAAGCTTTAAATCGCAGGAGGGAAACAATTTATTCATTATTGTACAAGTAAAGTAGGGGAAGCATCATAACATGATGTATATCAACCATAAAAATTAATGAATAATATTAGCAGGTATATATGCACATTAATGTATCATGTATAAATTTTAAGATCCCATAGTGATCAATATTGAGAGATATTTTAAAAAAATAGGGACTCTCATTTTGTTGTGCAAATCGGTCGACAAATTTGACCTCATTTTGGTCGTGATAGAAGTCAACAAATTTATCTAAAGCTTTACAAACACAATATCAATGATGACATCCATAATTAATATAAGAGATGATTTTATTAGGCACTTCTGGGCAAGTTTCATCTCTTTGATGTCATCTTTATTTCATACTTCTTATTTGCACAAAATTTAGTGCACTGCTTATGCTCTTGTTTTCACGATACTTTGTAATGTGTGTTTCCGACACACCAAGAAATGTATCGTGATTATCAGTGATGCATAACTCAAAAAAGTATTGGGTCATTAATTTGTAAAGTGATCAATATAATATATATTTTTCTTTTACCACTAATCTCTGTATATCTATGAACTTCTGGTCATAGGGTTTGATTTAGATATCGACGTGCATTTTTACTCAATTAACTATTTGCACGTCGTTTAGATAGTCATACAAATCCTTCAAGGATTATCATAAAATTTCATAACCCTCTTTAGATGAATGAGCTCTAAATATTTGTATAGTAGCATTTTATGAATATTAAGATATTCGCCTTCTGGGCAAATTCATATCATTATTAATAACATTGATCACTTTGTAACATGGTGATTCAAACTCCACTATATTGTAGCACATTGTACTATATATATGCATCTATCAAGATGGATATTATGTGCTCACGAGATGAATGCTCGTAACAACAAGTAACAATCACATACTTGAACCACTTTACAAATACTATAATAATGAATATGGTACTGAGAATTCATATAACTTATGCTGAGCAAGTGAATCAATACAAAGTTGCATGAGATATATCATTCAACTTTAAAAGCACTATTAAATATGTAATTTTTTTTCATGCTTTGTTGGATCGAGAAATCATGAAATTTTGATCAACAAGTCGATATTTTGTCCAACCACGAAAATAGACATGAGATTAAATCATAATACTTTTAAAATCATTTTAACAAATAGGATAGCACAAGAAAATCACAACCTCCATTTTGTCTTGATTTGATGCTTCTTTCTCGAGTCATTAATATTTGAAAAGTCGATGAGTTGGGTTCAACATCCATAATCCATGATAAGACGTCATTTTTATCCATGATGTCAAGTATAGAGTTAAAAGTCATAACTTACAAGGATCAAAGCATAATTGGTACATGCATGCAACTTATTACCTTTTTTTTCTTCTATCGGTGCATACTAAATTAAACATCTCAAAAATGGAATATATTATAATGTACTTGAATCATATGATAAACAAAAGTACATATTAGTAATTCCAAAAGCAACATATATTGATTGTATATATGTAGTCTAATTTATTTTATATATATACAAAATTGTCATGATATATTCTATGCACCATGTGGGTAAATTAATTACCTCATGATGAATAAATACACATTCAAGATGTATGTAAAATATCCATATATGTCTTGTAGATAGAAATTATGCATATCAACATATTAGCATGTAAATTATTAATATCTAGAAGAATCTCGTTGTAACTGAATAAAAATCACAAGTATGAAAATATATTGGACTACTGAAAGTACTAACCAATATAAAATATTTTCTCACCAAAAAAATTAATATTATAACCAATGCTAAACCATGACATTAGATTTTATTTTATTTTGTCTTTTGAACATAATTTGTTGGGTAAAAAACAACAATTATTGACTGATGCATTAATGTAGCACGTGACAGAATAACCAATAAAAAAATCATGAGTTTAAAAATGTATTTGTTGTGCAAGATTTAAATTAAGAACTAAATAATGGTTCCCCTCCAACATAAACACATTAATATATTGACAAAAATAACAAAAGATCTTATAAATTGTGATTTTTGTTGTTGTTGTAAAGCACTAAGATATACCATTATCCAAGATTCACACGTCCAAAAATATTTTTTTATTTCATTTTTAGAGTATACATATACAATCCTCAATTGATTGAAAATGATTTCTTTATTAATCATGTAAGATGAAATCTTCTTTCTTACCTTTTTTATGATCAAAACAAATAATTTTTGACAGATAAACGAAAGAAATTATATATGTCACTTTGGGAATCAAAACATGGATTTGTTACCTTGAGACGTGAGAGACACCAAAGCTTTTAGCCGGTAGTAGAACTTTCGTGCTGATAACGTGTTATAAAATAAATATACATGGAACATAGAAGATAAAAGATTTGGGGGAGAATATTTGTAGTATTTCATCATCACCAAAAGTATTACAATGATCTTACAATGATCTCCTATTTATATGCTATAGGAGGCAAATGAAAGGGTGTATGTTACAAGAGTAATGAGAATGTGAGAAATTGATAGAGTTATGTGAGGAGAATGTGAAGGTGAAACATCCATGATGTTTCACAACAAACACAACATTTTTTCATTTGTAACTCTTTCACTTGATTAAGTATTTTCCAACATATATACAATTTCTTTGGCATTAAAAAGAGAGATGAAATCACGGCCAAACTAAGCTTGTTTCATTCCTTATACAAGATAATAGTCTCCCTACATTTCCCCTGTGCACATGCACATATTATACATCGAGTCTGTTGTCGTCGTTGCCTTCGTCACCATTTCGGCAATTAACACTGGGTTTGATAGCACAGAATTGGGACTCTTTGTGTTTAGCCCAGAGAAGAATATATAGACCGAGTATCACAAGTACAGATCCTAGAACACTGCGAATTGATTGGATGTTAATAGGATAGAAACGTGGAAGTGTAATTAGAGGGTGAAAATTTTATGATATTTGACAAAGTAAAAGAAAATGGATAACATAATGCCCTTCCAGTAAATGAAATTATCATAAAAGACATTCTCCGGTAGAGTGAGTTTCTACTCTGTAATATCACAAATGTCCTCCTATATAAATGACACAGAATTAATTACGTATGTAGGTTAACTTAATGTGAAATATATTCCTGATTATTAATGTTGTTATTTGAGCTCATTGTACAAACTAATCTTGGGATGAAGGCAGATAAGAAGGTGGCATTCGAGAACTAGCTGTTTGCATCATCGCAATTCTTACAGGAAGCATAGCCATATCGTAAAGAATATCCCAAAAAAGAAATCATTGGAAAACAACAAACCAAATAAAACCAAGTGAAAATTTGGTTTTATGGTTTAGTAAGTTTCGACTCAAACTAAACCAGCTAGACCGAAAGAACAAGAGAGTTTTATTCAAAGATAAAGCAAACCAATAATCACAAAATACGTTTGACCGAAAAGGTACACATTTCTTCTATGAAAAGAAAATCAAACGCATGCTAATTAAAGTTAAACTGAAAATAGTTAATAAGTTACTAACCTTCCGAAATATAGTGGCACCCTGAGGAAGGAGAAATCGATGATAGCAACAACCACCTGAATGAGTGGGCTAAACGCTGCCGTGAAGACTGGACCTCTTTTTAACACACACCATGACAAAGTCAGGGTTCCAATTCCTGAGCCTATCACCCCCTGCGTCCAGTCAAATACATATATAGGCATGACAACATTTACATTAACCTACTTGAAATATATATATATATATATATATATTTAGATTAGATATGATATGATAAAATGTAGTGTTTATATACACCATTGAAAATGTTTGCAATCTTATATTACTCAAAAGTAAAAAGAGTGGATAAAATCATGTCCCACCGAATTAAAAACAGAATACATATATAAAATCATGTGGACACCGAATCAACTACACATATAATGTCTATTATACGTTTAAATCGATTTTAAAATCACCAACAGAGGCAAACTTTAAGAATAAGTTCGGTAAATTTCTTCTGTTTGAATATATTTCTACTCTCTAGGCAAGGCAATCGCGGTAGGAAAACTGTGAAACACTGTATGATAGAGACGTTTGTCCATGCAAAAACACAACTGATACCTATATCCGATAACAAGTTGCATGAAAGGGTGAACATGTCATGGATGAACATACCGAGAACACCACCGTGAAGATCTCCACCTTCCCCTTCAAGATCCAAATAGAAAGATCTCGTGTCGAGGCGAAGGTCATTGCAGCAGCTTGAAGGGCACTCATGAAGAACATGATGGTGGTGGAGGAGTAGACGACAGGGTAGATCTTGTTGATCTTGGTCTGGACGAGGAACCAAGTCGACCACGAGAAACAACAACCAAAGAGAGCCAGAGAACCGAGAATCCACGTTAGAGTTGTGTTGTTCGACGTAGTATTGGCCGCGGTAGCTTCCATGTGGGCTCGGGCAGTGTAGGTCAGTGGTGTGCCCTTGAAGAACATGAGGACCAACGTCCCACCTAGGCAGGTTAGTGTTGCTATCATTTTGCCCTTCCCGGTGATGCTCTTTAGGTTCAATGTCTCCAGCCTATTGTTGGTTTGGAGTTTTGGTTAGATTCTTTAACAGAGATGCATAAAACAAATAAAAGAGTAGTTACTTACAATCATTATTGTGAAAGGGTGTAAGTAAAAAGTTCTGTGAAATTAAGGATTTTAACTTTTACCTACCAAAACATTATTTCAAATTATCTCCTGTGTTTGAAGGTATTAATATAAAATAAATGTCACAATAGTTGCCAGTTTGATTCCAGGCAAATATAGGATCTGCTAGTATAGTTGTAAATTAAGGAGCTAAACTGAATTGAGCTTAAAGTTACTTAAACTAAAATCCATCTCATTATGTTTATCTGCCTTTAATTTTCGCTTGAGTTCTACTTGTTAGAATTCGTATTAAGCTTTGTACAGATCGAGCTTTCACAATCTTATCCTGAACCAATTACTTAATTCAATTATGATGAATACATAAAAAATATTTTAGCACTTCGCGTCTCAAAATAGAAATAAGTTATGTTAGTCCATGACGTGGAATACGTATTTTTCTCGTAGAAATAAATTTCTTATTCACGAAAAAATATTTTAGCACTTCGTGTCTCAAAATAGAAATAAGTTATGTTAGTCCATGTCGTGGAATATGTATTTTTCACCTAGAAATAAATTTCTTATTCATGATCGAGATGAGAAAAATAAGATAAATATAGAATGAGGTCGCACTAGTGCAGAATAGTCTATACTCGTCGCCACATAGGCGTCGGCTGTTTTAATAGCCGACGTCTATGAAGAGATCCACTACTCTTAATTTTTGTTAACATCAAGTTATCTTTGCTCAAAACTTAAATTTAAAATGGAAAATCGAAACCGTAGATCTTGATGTAAGACACATCCTATTTGTATTATTTGTATGGGTCGAAAATAATAAAAATTGGAAGTCACTTGATATAAAGTGAGATGATGGAAAAATGAATGTATTACATTCGTAAAAAATGTGATCTCACAATCTCAAATCAAATGACTTAATTTTTTTAATTTTCGGCACACATAGATAATATAAGTTCTTTATCAAGATCTATTATTCGTATTTTTTATTTAAAGTTCAAAATCTAAGTTATAAGCAAGAGTAATTGATGTTAATAAAATTACGAGCTACTCTATCCTTCGTCGTGTACACTTTAATATAAAAATTATATTATTGTTTAGCAAGACAAATTTGAAATAAAGTTTAGTCAAGTGGCATTGATTACTTAGTTTACAACAACAAAGCTTTTGATCGCAAACTAGTTGGTGTAGACTAGAAATGAACTCAAAATAAACACGGTGGGGCACGTGAATAGCACTCCTATCCAATGCTCCTCAGTCATAGCAAAGCCCAAAATGGGGGTCTTGTGGTCTCCGCAAAGTACATGAAAGGGTGCAATAGTTGGAGGTGGTGTTCGAGAGTGGGGCACTGAGATATTCTTATCTTTTAGGATTTTTAACTGATTCTTCCTAATTTAATTTTGGTCTACCTATGCCTCTTTTTTTATCTTCATCGCGGCTCAACACTCCCCTTCTAACCCATGTTCCCATAGGTTTTCTTTGTACATTTTCAAACCATCTTAACATTTGTTGTATAAGATTCTCCTCTATATTGGAGCAACTCCAACTCTCTCACTAATTTCCTCGTTTCAAATTTGATTCATCAGCATATGTCCGCACATTTACTGCAACATCCTCATTTCAGTCACGCCCATCTTTTACACATGTTGTCTTTTCGTCACCCAACTTTCCACTCCACACAATATCGTAGGTCTTAAAGAAGTCCTACAAAAAATTTGTTTTAACTTGAGAGGATCTTCTTGTCACATAAGATGTCTGATGCTTGCCGCCATTTCATCCATTCTGACCTAATCCTATGACTAACATCTTTGTCGATCTTCCCATCCTTTTGAAGTATTGACCCTAGATATCTAAAAATATCTCTCATGGCCACGCAATCTAATCTCTTCTTCATCAGTGTCAATGGCGCTAAAAACAGCACTTCATATATTCAGTTTTAGACCTACATAGTTTAAAACATTTTGTTTCTAAAGTGGTCTCTCCACCACTCTAGTTTCCTCTCAACACTATATGCAAAAAGCATACACCATGAGACTTCAAACTATATATCTTTTATTACCTCGTCCATCACTAAAGCGAAAAGATATGGGCTTAAAATTGATCCCTGATGAAGTCCAATTCTAATCGGGAAGGCACTAGTCTCACTATCATATACTCTAATGCTAGTCTTTACTCCATCATGCATATCTTTAATAAAGTTAGCATATTTTGTTGATGTGCTCTTCTTCTCCATGGCCCACCACACAATAATTCTCGGAACTCTATCATAAGCATTCTTAAATCAATAAAAACCATGTGTAAGTTTTTGTTTTGTTCTCTATCACTCTCCATGAGTTGCCTAATCAAGAATATCGCCCCAACCATCGACTTTTCAGGCATAAACCCAAATTGATTATATTTAACACTTGTGTCTCTTCTTAAACGATGTTCAATTACTCTTTCCCATAACTCCACAATGTGACACATAAGCTTGATACCTTTATAGTTATTGCAACCCTGAATGTCTCTTTTATTCTTTTAAATTTGCACCATTAATATACTCTTTCTTCACTATTTGGCATTTTTGTTTGTCCTAAAAATACTATTTAACAACTTGGTTAACCACATTATAGCTCTAGACATCTCCACACCTCAACCGGAATATTGTTTAGTCCTAAATTTTGCCTACTTTCATCCTTTCTAAGGCTTCCTCCGAAGAAATCCTCTATTACCAACCCCAGATGAAAGGAATGTGTTCTAAAAGTTTTACTTTTATATGTGAATTATTATGAATTGGATGTGCAAGTATTTTGTTCATTGATTATGGTATTCGTCTTTTGGAAGTGTTAAGGAAGAGGCGCTTGGTCCTCAACCGTAGAGCTCTAAAAGATAAGAGTTTACATAAATCAAAAGTTATTCACAATCATGCTAATTAACATGGAACATTAATTACCGAGATAAGATTGTCGTGTTGGTCATCGATTGTTGTAGCTCTACAAATAATTGACGACACGAGTATATAAAAGAGGAAAAGATTACTTTTATATATTGAATAGACCTAACAAGTAAAACATTATGGAATTGTGTTTCGTGTCATTAATGTTTTTACTGTGTCTTGGATCCTAAGATATGAGACATATCTTTTCACTCAAGAAGTGCATAATTTGATTATTGTCAAAAGTTATCAATGAGTGTAGTGATAAAGGCAATAGTTGGTTGAGCATGACTTGTGCTGGAAAAGATAGTTAGTCAAACGATTATCATTGCCCCTCTTAATTGAGTGATGATATTTGTGGGCCCATTAATAAAGCAAAATTATAATGTGCACAATGTAACTTGAGTTAAGTTACATAGTTATAATTAGCTTAGAGAGATCAAGAAATGAATATAATACAAAAATGACACATTTCTACTTTGTATATATTCTTAATATCATGAGGCAAGGGACGGACACAAGTGGTGCACTTACATCACTAAATGGATCGTCTTTTGGTTCGAGTGGAACAAAGACATCTATGCTAATTGGGTAACTATAATGTGTATCTAGATACTGCTTATAGTTTGAGATATTAAGTGTTTAATATCTCTACCAATTTTGCATAGATCTTCCTATAGGTCACACCACAAAACTGGGAAACAAGAGGCTTGATTTTAAGTTCATATGATGTGTCGGGTTTCATGTGAAAATAGGACACATGTGGTGAATGAATAAAATCAATATGTCATGAGAATGGACATAATTAGAATCGTAATAAATTCATATGAGGTATATATATTATGGGGTGTAATAATTTAATATTACATATGATAATATATTATATAAGATGTGAATTTGCTAAAAACCCCAAAAGATCAAATTTTGTTGGAAATAAATCCAAAATTTGACAAAGGCAAAATCGGGGTCACACACGGTGAACCGTTCAAGGTTCGGTCGACCGGGGTATCTTTGGATCGGTTAACCGAATAACAAGTAATCACAATTGGTTGACCGAAATTGTCTGGAGTGCCTAGACAATCGGGTTCAGTTAACCGAGTGTGAACGGTCAACCGAGAAAGAGTATTTCGGTAGACCGACGGTGACACGGTCATCCGTAGACTATGTCCTAGGAGAAATTCTGGTAGGTCAATGGTAGACCGAGTAAAAGATGTGGTTCGTCCGAATTTTTCCAAGGAATTTTTCTCATGCGGGATCGGTCGACCGTCTCGCTCACAGTGCACCGAATACGTGTTAAAACTGAACGATTCGGTTGACCGAGTAATACTCGGGCCACCGAACAAAACGATTATGCCTGAATTATTAAGAGATTAATTAAATCATGGGTGGATTAATTCCAGATTTAATTAAAATGTTTTTAGGGTGCTTACGTGGAAATTAGAGATTAATTTTAGGAGAGAATAAACAAGAGATCATGACTAAAGAATAACTCTTGATGATGATGTTTTGGGAGCCTACAAAAGGGCACCTCCTCCTACTTGTTTAAGACGAATGCAAAAATTATTTCTCTCATTAATCTCTCCTCTAATCACCACGAAATTCTCTTAGTAATTTTGAGGTTAGGAGATAGAAATCTCAGGAGCTCAAAGATGGGTTATTAGTTAGATTCTAAATCTTATTAGAGATTGATTGGTTAGCTCCTTTCTCTCTAATCTTGTTTAGAGTTTGGTGAACACTCGGAGGCAAATCCGTGGACGATTCAACGGGCAACGCGACTCCGGATTTTCAAAAGGTTTTAGAGAACCTTTAGGTATGATTCTACCTTTGTGGTTTATTTTAATAAATGTAGGGTTGCATGATATTAGAATATATTAGAATAAAATACAAAGTTATGTACATAAAATTATTGAAAGTATGAAATCGATCTTGTATGTTGTATTAAATTTGTTTAAAATATATACATACATAGGGACATGAAATCCTACACCAGATACATCCTCCACTTCAAAAAATCACTTTCATTATCTTCGTTGAACAATTTAACAAAATATCACTTTCATCCTCGTTATTAAGTAGAAGTTCCTAATTATCATCTTTAATGCATTTAACTTGATTAAGGTATCTGGTTTTCCTCTCTCGTGTTTTAGCCAACTTATAAATTTCATTTTCTCCCTCTTTTGATCCTAACGTTTGGTATAGATTTCCATAGACAACTCCTCTAGTTGATTAATTAGTTTAACATAAATTTGAGATCATGAATACACTTGTTTAATTTCGTGTCAAACTTGATCGTCCTTTTATCAAGTCAAATTAATGTTGGCCAAATCACTATAACATTTTACATCTTTAGTTACAAAATCTATAATCACTCATTACTTCATTATAATTCACGAGATGCCAAATAATTAACCACGAAAGTGTGTAATTATTCTCACAAAAAAAATTATTGAAAGGCATGAAGGGATGTGCTTCGCATAGAAAATAGAACTACCTAAATATAGCTTAAAACTATACTAATTAACAAGTCCAGGGGACCACAAAAATAGGACCGTAAAAGAGCCTAAACGAGCCAATTAAACCTAGCCTGTTTGAAAATAACTGAGTCGAGTTCGGGTTTGGCTCATTTAATAAACGAGCATGAGGTCCTGCTTGAACTCAGCTCGGTTAGACCTCGCGAGCAGCTCGGTTCGGCTCCTTTGTGTTGGCTTTTTGGCCTTAATCCGTATTTTGATGATGTAATTAAACCTAATCTTAATAAGGACATGTAGATTAGCACATGTAGTATAATAGTATACATGTTGTATTGTGCTAACATCTACAGGTGGTCAAGACTCAAGAAAGAAGAAAAATCAAGTCAAGACATGTAATCAAGCTAGGATTGAAGACATGTAATTTTACCTTTCTTTGAGAATTAGGAACTTATGTGAATTGAGCATAACTTAAGCTAATATGCATGCATTCACACACTAGGTTCCTTTTAGGAGTCACACACAAAATATCATATAATTTGGACTCCATTAGATCACCTAAACACCTAAAACATTGGTCGCCAGTCTGCCTGAGTTCGGTCGACCGTTCACCTTTCGGTCGACCGGTTATACACAATTTTTGTTATACCAGACCAATCCGTTCAACCGATCACACATCTATTTAACCGATTACCCAGACCTGTTCGGTCGACCGGTAAACCTTCGGTCGACCGTTTCGTTTGCTGTTTTTGGTAAAAATACGACCGTTTTATTTGTCGTATTATACAATGGTCGTATACACATTTTTCTCAATATACACCCCCATATACATTAGAACCGGTCGAACCATTTGCCTAGTTCGGTCGACCTTTCAAATAGGTAAAATCTACCTGCTATCGGTCGACACAAGTTTGTCCAACCGATCAAGATTTCTCTCTACCGAACCCAGTAGTTCGGTCGACCGGTACCTGCTCGGTCGACCGTTGACCTATAGAACTTAAGTGATTCGGTCGACCAGTACCTATGTTCGGTCAACCGATCCATCAACAGACTCGAGGGTTCGGTCGACCGATACACCTTTCGATCGACCGTTTCTGGACAGATTTCTGAACCCGATTTTCTGTTTTGTGTATCTTGCACAAAACCCAATCAAATCTATCCCAAACGGCTAGAAATCTTTAGGAGCTTATAAATAGAGGTTCACACTTAGTTTTCCATAAGATTTCACAACTCCAAAGTATCAAACTTATAGTGAGATTTTCCACAACCTCAAAGCTCCCAATTAGTGATTCCAAAGCCTAATTTCCACATCCTTCATCATACATTCATATTAGCATCTGTTGTGCTCAATACTAGAAGAGTGAGTTCCACTCCAATTGTTGTCAAGAGAGCAAGGGTCTTGGTGAAAGCCCAAGACAAAGTGAGCAAGGGTCTTGGTGTAAGCCCAAGACAAAGAAGCAAGGATTTCGGTGAAAGCCCGAAGTGATTCTCTCGGTTTTTGAGAGGTGGTGCCAAGCTCGGCGAGGGTTGTTCGCGAGCTTGAAGACTTGTAAAAGGCGTTGCTCCCGGCCCGGAATGGGGAGGCATAGTGAAGACGCAAGAGGAGCTCGAACGGGGATTCGAGAGGGGCTTGCAAGAGAGGACGTAGGCACGGCCGAACCTCTGTAAATCCGGTGTCTTCTTGTGTGGTTTGCATTGCTTTCCTACTTGTGTTTGATTTGTTTTTAATTTCCGCTGCAATTCTTTGATCAATCAACCAAGTAGTTAATTAGGGCTTAATCGTGATTAGTTTGTGGACCCATAGACCCACACGATCCTACACTTTGTTCACTAACGAGAGCGCTTAACAAGTTGTTAGGCTCATTTAACTCGTTAAAGCTTGTTTGAAGCTTAATTAATGTATAACAAAACATAGTATTTATACAATACATATAATACGAACACATAACATAACATAAAAATTAAAACAAGACATGCACTTATAAATTATATTATGTAATTTAATTTAGCTTATCAGATAATATTTAACAATATGTATATATGTAATATATAAGTGTATAAATTTGAACGAGTTAAATGAGCTTTCATCGGCTAGCCGAGCAGAGCTAGAGCTTGACTTGTTTATTAAATGGAGATATTTATGTGTATTTGGGTGAGTCGAGCTCGAGTCGAGCTTTATTTGAGCCGAGCCCGAACTCACGTGTTCGAGCAGAAATTGATAGCCCTAACCACAACAATTTTATTTTATAATTGTATTGTTTACAACAAGCAGATCAGTATATTGTTTATCTATTATGCATTATTAATCTAAGATTTTCTCATAAATGAGTCTGATTAAAATACATCAAAAGGGTATAATTGAAGTGGACAACATTGTGAAAACAATTACTGATTACAATTGAAAAGGACAACATTATCAAAATGAAATAACAATAGGTAATGACAATCTTAAACTAAAAACGAAACAAAATATTCCTCTAAGAAAAGGAGGGAGGGGGAGACCTGAAGGGAAGAGCAACAAGGAAAGTAAAGACTGGGACCAAGTTGAGAAATGCACATCCAAATGTTGCTGATGTATACTTCAATCCAATGATGAACAGATACTGAGCGAGTGACACCCTATAAAAATTCACATGCAAATCCCTCACTGTCAAATGTTGTTAAATTTAGTTGATTGTAATTTGTAACAAACTTGGTGGCTTCTGCTTTACCCCAACATTGCACTAAGGAAGGCGTACATCATAATCCACCATGTCAGCTTGGGTCTGTTCTTCCTGCATATATTTTAAGAAATTAAAACATCGAAAATAGAATCTTTAGCTTTTGTCATATGTCACTATGAGATGGGCGGAATACACCAGTGTAGTAACCTTTGTTATTTATTAGTGGTTATTAATTTGTGGCTTGATGTTATAGAAATATAGGGCTTCAATTGCATGGGTTCCTTGTTGTAACATATATACATTACTTCTTACTTGGAAAGTGTTCCAAGCTGTACTGAGGGAAATTGATTGATTACAAGGAAATAGTCCAATTCTATGAAATGGAATTATGGGAACATTACTTCAATGAGATATATATATTTTTAATTATAAGCTACTTCAATGATGTTAGTTGACATGTAGATGATCAACAATTTGAGTTTCAATAGTTACAAATGAAAGAGCCAGTAATATAAAGGAGTTAGAAATGAAGTACCTCTCAAAGAAATAAGCAAATGGAGCCATGAAGAGGGTGGCAATAAGTTGGCGCAATGTAATAATAACAAGGCCATTCAAACCCTCATTCAAGGATTGCTTTATGAAGGTGTTGACAACACCATAGATGATTTCAACTACCACCAAAGCCATCACTGGTTCCCACTCCTCGCACATCCTTCTCTTTTCCATCTCGAGAGCACTAGCTTTCGATATGTCTTCCTCTAAACTACTCTAGCACTCTTTCCTTATGTTTTAACAAGGAAGTTATGTACCTTCTTGGGTATTTATTAGTAGTGAACCAAACCAAGGGAGCAAGAACAAAAGACATGTCCAGGTGTGTTTATGTCAAGTGGGATTCGCTCTCTTTAATTTCCACTGTCAAGTTCTCTTTTTAGTAACTGTTATGTTTCCAATGTTCACGTAACTACATGTAACCAATTATCTTTCAAAAAAAAAACCACATAACCAATCATGTCAGTCTAAAATTTACTTCCCATGCATGTCGATTCTAACTAGAAGATATTTGTGAGTTGTGATTTGTGACTTGTGACTTGTGACAACGGCTACTAGTGGATAAATTTTCTTTGAGAAATATTAAATGATTTAGTAGGCATTTGGGAAATATTAAAAGATTTGCATTTTAGCAAGCATTGCTAACGAAAAAAAAATTACAAAGACAATTAGGTCACCAATTCCCTATTTCTATGAATTACAGATTATAGATCTTTTGAAAGCGGAGACGTAAAAATAAAATAAAAAAAGGATCTCAAAAAAGAATTGAAAGTGATAGAAAAGGTGAATCTATATCAGCATTTTGCTTGGAATGGAATAGTTTTTACTTTTTCATAGTTTAGGTTAATGCATAGTGTAAACGAATGTCTAAATGGCCTCTTTGTCTCATGCCTAGGAATTGTGGCTCCACGCATGGTTATTCACTTTGTAGCGATGGAAACAAGCTTGAGATGGAAGTCGGTTCTAAAGGTAGACTAAGACATCAATTGTCTAGAAAAAGTGGTGGCTACAATTACAAAGAATACCCAGGACCTGTTATGTAAGAGCAACGGACTCCTAGCTCACAAACACAACCTTTATTTTGGTGTTTGTGTATACCCATTACCTATTAGTATTAGACCTCTACACAATACGATAGTATACGAACCCGTCACGATTGACAGGTCTATATTTCCACTCGCCAAGTGTATTTGATCTTAGTCATAACAATACGATGCGACCAATTTAGGGTCACAACTCAGTTGTTCCAAAGTTAGGTGGATATAGAAGAACCCCATATGATAAAACAAATGATTTGGACTTCAAAGGGTTAAAGGGTTTCAAAAATAGCATAGCTTAAACTATGATGCTTCTAGTTTTAAATATATATATCTCACTTGCATTTCGTAGTATGGTAACCAACTAACATTTAGAAGTAAAGAAGTGGTGGAGTACATCAACTCGGATCTGGGAATGCTTGTATCTGACGTATATACCTCTGTATATCCGACGTATATTTCCTTTTCTACAGTTGTGACCACCAACAAAAAAAATCTCCAATGTGGGACTAAACTTCAACACATGGCCATAAACACACATATCTACATCAACACACATGAGATAGTTACATTGATGTAACTATTTTTAAAACAATCCAAATAATTCACATTACTTTCTACAAAGTACAAATTCCATTTAATATTATAGAAAATAAATCTTGTTTCGGAGTCAACAGATGCATCCCATAAGCCCACATAAATTCTTATATGAAATAAATCACAAAAATAAACAAAAAATATTTTTCTTATTTCAGGAGGTATAGATGTCGGTTATACTACAAAAACCAATGTTTATACAAACTTATAGACATTGGATTTTTCGATGTCCGACGTCTATTGTGTATTCTGCACTAGTGGTTATACTTAAATGTTAGTTCTCAAACCATGAATCTTGTCAAATGAGAGTGTTTTTTCCTTCTTTCACTAATATGTGGCCAAGTATGCATGCTGTAGGTATCCATTCAATAATTCAATCATGTTTTTTTATGAATGACGACAAGGTATTATTTGAGACTAGTAGAAGGCGTAGTTATGACTTTTTTTCATATTTTGCTTTGATTATGCTCTGAAATAACCCATTATTGTCGGAAATAATGTTTCACAGCTTCATCAAATGAAAACTCAAAGCGTAGTTGTTCATATCCATAATACATTCTCCTACAAACTTATTTGGTCTACAGATCCATTTTCATCTTACCAAGTTCTTTATTTTTCCATTTCAGTGAATTATTCCACAGAAATTTCCTATGTATCTTGTCGACACTTTTAAAATATCATAACTACCAATCTTTTGAAGCCAATGTGATATGCCTCTAACGATGTAATGACCGCATTAATCATTGTTATTCTACCACCTAGTGTGATAGTTGTTTTGTTTTCCAACTTTCAACCTTTTTCTCCATTTTCACTAAAAATGGATTCCACAACTTGGTTGATCTTATGAGACAAAAGAATTCCTATATAATCAAATGGTAGGTTTCCAATGTGACACCCAAGAAAGTGGTGATATTGTTCTAGTTCAATGGCAGACCAGTGTGTTCCACTAAGGACGAATTTTTCATAGTTTATTTTTAATCCCGATAAAGATTTGAAAATGACCAAGATTCACTACAAATTTACCACGTTATTATATCATGGCTCAAGGAAAGCAGTGTATCATCCGTAAACTGTAGATTTCGAATACATCAGGCATCCTCACCACTAACCTTAAGTCCTCAAATGAGGTTGTTTTACATCCGAGTCTAAGGATAGGGTCGAGAAAAATTGCCACAAAAAGAAAAAAGAGAGGTGATAAAATGATTTGTTGGCTTATTAGCCTTGATCGTACTTAATTTTGATGATGTCTTTTTAATCTAACACTAAATCTAACTCATTTGGCTTCATAACTTACATCCTAACACTCACTTAAGCACTCATAAATACATCATATATTGTGTATAGCGCACATTTTTCCCTCTTAATAGGTGATCGAAAGATGATCAAGCTTAAAGGAGCATGAAACTGAAGTCAAGATTTGTCATCAAAGCTCAAAGAATCATATAATTTTATCACAATTTGAGTCTTAGGTTATCACAAGTGACCGAGTATATAGACGCAATATTTAATGAAGTGTAGGTGCACGCAAACTATTGTCGAAAATAATGGCAAAGAAAGACCTAATTACAACACCTTAAAGGTACACGCAAGCAAAAAATCGTTGATGAATATTCCCAATAGAGAACTTACTGTGAGTAAGGGTGTGTATGGATGTCAGATTATGGATCTAGAAGATTTGGAAAATTATTTTTACAAACCCCCTCATCCAAACAACTTGGATTCTCCGTGCACAATGGATTCTCAAATTTACAAGTGAGAGGAAAAACCAGTTGGGGAGTTTTTGCATATTCCGCAACAGTAAAGTCCACTTCTGTTATTCTTTAACCTAATGAACTCCATGAACGAATGTTGGTTAGGGAATCTAACTATTATATTAAATCTTTGTATAGAAAATCATTTGGAGATGATTAAAGCTTTTTGAATGATTAGACATGCTATATTGCCCAGTGGAGAAAGTGCCGGCGAAATAATTGTCACATGGGTGCTTATTGCTTAACCGTTCCAATATATAAATATTTACCAACCATTGAGTAGAATACGATACTCCTAGCAAATGCAACGCATAGAAACCTAAAGTTGTAATTAAGCAATTTATGAAATATAAGAAAGAAGAATTCAGTACCAAATGTCTGCTTTTATATTATTTTAATATTTTTTATCTTCGCATCTTCAACTCCTTTTTGACGTTCAGATATCGGGCTAAGAGAACAGATGCAAAGCCAAGCCATTATTGCGTATTAAATATTATATTAAGTGAGATTGCTGCAATTGCACGCTTTGTAACACATGACGAAAGCGTATTACCTTTATCCTAACAGTAATTCCCAACAGCATTGTGAAAGTTTGATGTGTCTGCACAAGATTAAAATATTTAATATAGGAGCCTCAAAGGAATTAAGAGTCATTTGATCATCGATATTTGTATTTGGATCCGTATCTGTCTGGACATTAATAACAGATAATACATGTATCGGAAATGAAAATATTTGCAATATGGCCCATGTGACCTATTTAACCATTTCACCAAGAAGGGATATTCTACAAAAGTATAACTAATCTAGATTTTGTAAAGTTAGTAACCAACATATCACGAGTAGTGTACATATAATGACATACGGTCACATATACTTGTACATATATGTACATGATTACATGTGTGTATATATATATATATATATTTTTTTTATTTATTTATACATGTACATATATGTACATGTACACATATGTGTGTGTATATATATATATATTTATATACAGGAATTCTCTAGTGAGCCCAGGACTTAATTTTTCTAAATTAAACCCCCACAATATCCACCACTTATTTCAATAAGATCCAATGGTGAGATTGTAGGGGGTTTAAACTAATTTTGATGAGCCCTCGACTCACTAGAGCTTGACCCTATTTATATATATATATATATATATATATATGTGTGTGTGTGTGTGTGTGTGTGTGTGTGTAGGTACTTGTATTTGTATGCATATACTTGTAATGAAAGTATGTGCGTGGATATATGTGTGTGTGTGTGTATAGGTTAATTTTCTTACGAGGTATACATCATCTAATGTTATATGAGGTACAAATGTTCTGACCGTTGGATCTATTCCTGAATCAAACTAATGGTTCATCCCCAAAATCCTACCATTCTCTCTCAAATGCTCACGTATCAAACCGACAAATCCCACACTTCTTTCTCAACCACCCACAATCCAACATTTTTTTTTCTCTCTCTCAAAAATTTCAACTTACAAATGCAAACGACGATACAATTATGGTGCTCTGGACCCCTTTGTTTCTCAAGTCATTCTTGACAATTTCTAAATACACCTCAATAACCTAAACAAATTAATGCAAATTAATAGTTAGCATCATAAGTAATTCTCGAATAAATTAAAATATAATCTTTTACAAATTAAACTACACATATCAATTGAGTGATATTAGTCATGACACCTACATAGTCATACATTGTGTCATTTTGAAGTATATTCAACACTCTCTCTCCATCAACATGACCTTTCCCCGTAGGATAATGTCATCGCATGGCTATGATAACAAGAAATAACATCAAAAAAATTACACAAATTATTGTTATCATTACATCATTTACAGTTATAGTTACGTTCCACATAATAGTCAAACTACAAAATAGTCAATATATTAAATAAAAATAGTCAACATACTAGACAAAAACATCATTTTATAACTACATCATCTGAAGTTTTAGTTACAATAAATACAAATTAAAGTACATTAATTAAGGAAACTTACTAGTTCTCATAATTTTCCAAGAACTTCTCGATGATACTTCTTTCTGTTTTGCTAATGCAATATTGGCCTGCATATCTTTTCCTTTTTTATGTCACCTACAAAGACAAAAATAAATATTAGTATAAGAGCACCAACATTTGATTGGGTTGCTTGTGCAATACATTGTGATTTACTATTTTAGGGTTCTTTTTGTTGTTGAGAACTTTTCGGCCTTCTTTTCGTTTCCCTTTTTTAACTTCCTTAACCAAAGAATTGGGTGATTTTCTCATCTTCCCTTTGTTTTTCTCTCTTTCTGCTTCTTCCTCAACTTCTTTCACCTCATCTTCTTGTTTCTTATCTTCTTTTCCACAAACGGAAATTATTTTTCCATTTCTACATGCACCGGAGCATCTTTGTTTTGCCCATTTTCTATTTGCTCAAATGGCTCTGATGTTCTTGCTTTCTTGAGTTTATTATGCAATCTGAAATCTGAAGTACGTACAATTCAACATCTTATGCAATCTGAAACTATAAAGTACGTACCAATTTAGATTTTTAACTTACATTAATGGTCATTGCACAACCCACTACATATGCCCCTGCTTTTCTATCATTTCTTTTATCTTGGTTCTTGATGACTTCGTGACATCTACTTGCATTCTTCATGATTAATTTATGGATGAAACCAACCCAGTTGTAAGATGACAATGAACTCAAATCAATAATGAACCATAATATGTACTTCGGCACAGTTTCATTGGACTATGGACACAATAATGTAGTCATCACTACAAGCAGCCACAACTTCACCACAAGATCAATTTCAGAATCATCATGCCTCTTAACCGTTTGTTCAAACAATATTCCAACTTTTTCCCTCGAGACATCTTCATCAGTTACGAACAAAGTCTGTGCAAGGTCAGTTTCTCTTGCCAAGTCTCTTACTTCTAATATGTCAATGCCTCCACACGGAACACCTAAAATGTCTGCAACAGCTTGAACGTCAAACTTTAACTTCTCACCAAGTACCAAAAATGTGTTTCCACCAATGTAGTTTTGAAATAGATCGTCGATCACGTATCTATCTACGATGAAATGTTCCATCTCCGAAAATTGGTTGAAACATGTAGAAGAAATGACTAGTATTTGATTTTCATCAAGCTCAACATTATCCATTATTTTCTTGTATGCAACCACACTACATCTATGTTGAATTTTGGTTCGAGCTGCAATGAAATATTCAGAAGTCAAAACTATTTGCTTCTCAAAAAATAAGTAAATAGTTTTACAGTTAAGAATATATTTTCACCTCCTCCTTCTCCTGGCATTCTTCTTTGCATTTGAACTTTAACTTTCTCTCCATTTTTCTTCATTGTAGATGTGGCACATACTTCCGTTTCAGAGACAAATCTATTTGGAGTTCAATTCGACTAATAATGGACTTGAATCCTCAACCTCCAACTCACTCAATCCCAAACTAAATGATGGAATAGGAACTCCATGCAACATGATTCAAAAAATATTTAAAATTCATAAACAATACAAATAGACTATAAAAGCATGATCTAACTTTAAAGTTGCATAAACTAACACTGAAAATACATAAACAATCAATAAAAATACATTATAAAAGGATAAACTTACAATAAAAATAGTCATTATGAAGTGATTCAAAACACTCATAAACTAACATTAAATGCTGATAAATGTACACAAAAATCCATCAACATACATTAAAAAGTGCACAAACTTACGTTAAAAATATAAATGCAAAAAATGTACGTACTATGTGTTATTGGAGAACGACGAAGAGAAGGTGATGAATTGTGAGCATTAGTATGTGGTGAAGGACCAATTTCTTGTGAAACACCTAACATAAATTAGGAATTAAAATAAAAACAAAATTTCTAAAAACAAATCAACACAAAATGACTGAAATACAAAGAAATACAGGCCTTTCGTTTTTTCTTTCATTTTATTTCTCTTTTTCGTTATTGTTTCCTTGTCTTTAGTTTCATTTATGTTCTCTGTTCCAGGAACTTCGGTTTCCCTTACTTTAATCCCCTCCACGTCGGCTGACGTTGCAGATGATTTTTTTCCTTGGACTTGGGAGTTCTCTGAGATTCAATCTGACTCAATCCTAAACTAAATGATGGCAGAGGCACTACAAAAGAAATAGTCTTTCATTAGGAGATCAAAGTTAACCATTAGCTGAACCTATATCTTATAAAAAAATGTACAGTATCAAATGTACAACAAAATGAGCTAAAATAATGTCAAATAAATTGAAAGATGTGGATTACATAAAATGAGTTCTCATTGTATGTTGATTACATACAACGATAATTAAACTATAAAGTTGCATGTATCGAATTAAACTATATTTAAAATACATTGTTTGAAGCTTAAAATACACAAATAAGTATTTAAATTACAATACTTAGAATACACTTAGTTAAACGACATAAAAATGATTGTTTGTAAGATCTCTAAAATATGACAAAGAAACAATATGCTATGTGAAGGAGACACTTAACGACTCATAACATGGTTTAGTTGATCAAATGAAACGACCACGAACAATAGTCATCTCTTTCTTAACTTACCAAATTACAAACAACAACAAACCAAACTTTTTTTTATCAGTCACAAACA
This sequence comes from Triglochin maritima, assembly GCA_963682175.1. Classification (NCBI taxonomy): domain Eukaryota; kingdom Viridiplantae; phylum Streptophyta; class Magnoliopsida; order Alismatales; family Juncaginaceae; genus Triglochin; species Triglochin maritima. The sequence goes on from OY821775.1 coordinate 17,214,746, forward strand.
AAACAATCGTAGAATGCAGTTTAATAAAATCCAAATTGGATTCAGTATAAAACACCGAAATAGAGATGGGAAATATGCAGGACAAGAATCTGTTGTAACAACCTGAAGCTGCAAATATCTATTCAAGGTGAGGGGCCAATGCCTTAGCCTCTGTTCAGTCGGTCCCTTTCCAAAAGGCAATTACCATTCCGGATTCTGGACACCAACATCACCTCCAATATGCCTCTTTGAAGGTCTCATTAATTTAAATGGGTATAAAAACTTCTAAATTGAATATCTGAACCCCAGTAGATGTAGACAACTAACAACTTCAAATCCACAATTTTCATTTCTATCCTTTCTAACTTTTACATCATCGTAAATCATTATTCAATCACTTTTTATAGGAAAGTTAGAAATCACGTTACTATATATTTAACAACGCAAGGATAAATTTTAGGTAATAAAGACGAAATCTCCAGGAAAAAACATTAGTAAATTTTGGAAATAGAGAACTAACGAAATGGAGCAACAAGAAGGTGGGAATCACATCAGGAGAGATATATGAAAGGAATGTGTTCTAAAAGTTTTACTTTTATATGTCAATTATTATGAATTGAATGTGCAAGCATTTTGTTCCTTGATTATGGTATTCGTCTTTTGGAAGTGTTAAGGAAGAGGCGCTTGGTCCTTAACTGTAAAGCTCTAAAAGATAATGGTTTACATAAATCAAAAGATATTCACAATCATGGTAATTAACATGGAACATTAATTACCGAGATAAGATTGTCGTGTTGGTCATCGATTGTTGTAGCTCTACAAATAATTGACGACACGAGTATATAAAAGAGGAAAAGATTACTTTTATATATTGAATAGACCTAACAAGTAAGACATTGTGGAATTGTGTTTCGTGTTCTTACTGTGTCTTGGATCCTAAGATATGACACTTATATCTTTTCACTCAAGAAGTGTTTAATTTGATTATTGTCAAAAGCAACCAATAAGTGTAGTGATAACGGCAATAGTTGGTTGAACATGACTTGTGCTGAAAAAGATAGCTAGTCAAACGATTGTCATTGCCCCTCTTAATTGAGTGATGATATTAGTGGACCCCTTGATAAAGCAAAATTATAATGTGCACAGTGTGACTTGAGTTAAGTTACATAGTTATAATTAGCTTAAAGAGATCAAGAAATGAATATAATACAAAGATGACACATTTCTACTTTGTATATATTCTTAATATCATGAGGCAAGGGACAGACACAAGTGGTGCACTTACATCACTAAATGGATCGTGTTTTAGTTCAGGTGGAACAAAGACATCTATGCTAATTGGGTGACTATAATGTGTAGCTAGATACCGCTTATAGTCTGAGATATTAAGTGTTTAATATCACTGCCAATTAGGCTTAGATCCTCCCATAGGTCACACTACAAAATTGGGAAACAAGAGGTTTGATTTTAAGTTCATATGATGTGTCGGGTATATGTTATGAGAATTAACATAATTAGAATCATAATTAGAATAGGTCACACCACAAAAATGGGACACATGTGGTGAATTAATTAAAATCAATATGTTATGAGAATTAACATAATTAGAATCATAATAAATTCATATGAGGTATATATTATGGGGTGTAATAATTTAATATTACATATGATAATATATATAGGATGTGAATTGCTAAAAACCCCAAAAGATCAAATTTTGTTGGAAATAAATCCAAAATTTGATAAAGGTAAAATCGGGGTCAAACACGGTGAACCGTTTATGGTTCGGTCGACCGGGGCATCTTCGGATCGGTTAACCGAATAGGGAACGGGTAAGCACAATTGGTTGATCGAGATTGCCCAGAGTGCCTGGACAATCGGGTTCGGTTAACCGATTGGAAACGGTCAATCGAGAAGTAGTGTTTTCGGTAGACTGAAGGTGACCCGGTCATCCGATGACTGTTTCAAGAGCAATTTTGGTGGGTCAAAGGTAAACCGATTACAAGACGTGGTTCGTCCGAATTATTCTAGGGAATTTTTCTCATACCGATTCGGTCGACCGTCTAGCTCACGGTGCACCGAACACGTGTTATAACTGAATGGTTCGGTTGACCAAATAATACTCGGTCTACCGAACAAGAACGATTCTGCCTGAATTATTAAGAGATTAATTAAATCATGGGTGGAATAATTCCAGATTTAATTAAAACGTTTTTTGTGGGTGATTATGTGGAATTTAGAGATTAATTTTAGGAGAGAAAAACAAGGGATCATGGCTAAATAATTGCTCTTGATAAGGATGTTTTGGGAGCCTATAAAAGGAAACTTATTCCTACTTGTTTTAAGACTAATGCAAAATCTCTCTCTCATTAATCTCTCCCTAATCACCATGAAATTTCTCTTAGTAAAATTAAGTTTGGAGATTAGATTCTCAGAAGCTTAAAGATGGGTAATTAGCTTGATTCTAAACCTTGTTAGAGATTGATTGGCTAGCTCATTTCTCTCTAACCTTGTTTAGAGTTTGGTGAACACTCGGAGGCAATTCCGTGGGCGACGCAACGTGCAACGCGACTCCGGATCATCAAAAGGTTTTGGAGAACCTTTAGGTATGATTCTATCCTTATGGATTATTTTAATAAATGTAGGTTGCATGTTATTAGAATAAAACACAAATAGATGTACATAAAATTGCTGAAAATATGAAAACGATCTTGTATGATGTATTAAAAATTTAAAAATATATACATACATGGGGACACGAAATCCTACAATATATGCATACAAACTATGTGTACACAATACTAAACAAACAGATGGATCTTACTTCAATGATGCAATGTAGGAGAAGTTCTACTTTTCATCGTTGCATGCAATCTAGGAGAAGACCTAGTCTCCATCGTCGGAAACGAAGGAATAGCTCGTCGTAAATGATGTCGCCGGAAACGAAGGAAAGATCTAAGGTTTGAAGGTTTTGGAGTAGAAGAGAAGGGTTTGGGTTGGGTTTCGTGGGTTTGGAGGGAAGTTGAAGGTTTTGGGGATTTGGGAAAAACAGTCAAAAACAATGTAGCTTGATTAGACGTCACAAAAATTTGTACTCATTTACTTAAATGATGTATACCTCATAGGAAAACTACTCTATATGTATATATATGTAAATACGTGTACACGTGTATACATACATCCATGTACAGGTACTATGTACACAAATTCGAATGTTAATCTTGGATCAATATTGTTTAAATTAGACGTACCAACGAGATAACATCCATAAGCTAACCAATATTTTAAGTAGGATAACTAGTTGAACTCCGGTAGTCCGGTGTATGTTTTTCTTGGATAAAACTAATTCGGACGTTAACAGACTGTCAAATACCCAAACACAGACCGCTACCATCACCACCTACTTCGCTTTCAGCAAAGACCTTTCATCAACATCAACATCAACATCAACCCAGCACCTCAAACGAGAAATAAGTCCCAGGGAAAACGTAAACAATTTTGCAGCTAAATTTCCCAAACCTCAAAATATTCATGACTGGTGGAGAAGAATCATGTAGCAAAATTCCTCAAACATTCATGACTGATTGGAAAACGTTTGGCAGAGAAACAGACCCCCACAGAATGTTTACTCTGGTGAAAAGATTTCATTAGTACGAACAATTTGTTTTTTCCCAAAACTAAATCATATTCTGAACATTTGCTACCATTACCGGCAAGAATAAACGCATTAATAATCACCGCAAAAAGAAGAAAATGGAAAATAAATAATGATACAAAACTGATTATAGAAATCAACCATCTGTTACATTAGACTAATTATAGCATTAAAGGATGATTACATTAGACTGTAGATGCAAACTAGGGTGAATCAACAATCTGTCTCGGAATTTTTCCATCCATATACTCATGAAATAGGCTTCATCTTGTACTCCAGCGAGCCATTTCCATAAATTAGATGGATAATTTGCTTTAAAAAAATTACCACTTCACCATTCCTGCATTCAATCATCACGAAATATGATAAATAGGAATCACAGAATAAGATCAAATTTCAATAGAAATGAGGGTACTATTATTAGGTTGACATTGAAACCAAAGTAAAAGTTATAACCTTGTTAACAAAATCAATAAATTACACGTTAGTAAATTAACCAAACCACCAACGAATCCAAGCCAAATAAAAATGAAAATTAATTCGAGTTATAAAAATATAGAAAAAGAGGTGCAAATACTACCTTCAACAAAAACACTTTCATTTTGAAGGTGTCCTATTCCTCATCAGAGCTCTTTACTGGAGGACTCCTGTCATCATGATAAAAGGAAGAAAAAAAGTCAACATGGCAGAAGCATGAGCAACCTGAGTTAATGGCAATAAAGATTAAAGAGATCATGTCAATACCGGCAATTTATCCCAATCCTTCAACTTCGGATTTGTAAGCATGAAACTGTCTTGTAGAGGGCCCCAATTAGGCTCCTCAGTCTCCTCCTTAAACTTCGCCTGCAGGACCCAAAACTATCAACTGGAGCATAAGGAATGTAGGTGTTTGCAGATTATCAATGCTAAATATGAGAAATATCCTAGATATAATTCTACACGACGAATATTGTAAATTATCTGAAATTTGGAAGAACCAAATCTTGAAGCACAAAATGTCCAGTATTCTCAATTTATACAGACAACCGACATTTCAAATGTGAAAATATTTCACATTTTTACCTCAAAGTAGTAATAATACTGTATATTGGAATTTACAAATAGATTAAAAGGAAAAACAGGTCAAATATATTATATCGAGAATTTTGACATAGAACAGCAGCAGTTAAGAGGTTTAATATGCCTTGACTCTGTCACAAGGCAAACATTACAAAATAAGGCACCAAGTATCCCAGTTATTAAACATTCACAACAGCTAAGGCAATGGAACAGGAGAACATGCCACTAAAGAAAGTGTTTGTCAAGAAAAAATACACTATGTATGACCTGATTTTTAAAAAACTTACAACGTATGCAATAACTAGACCTTTATTTTAACTTTAATTTAGTCACCCAATCATTACTAACTAGGGGCATCTAGCAATGAAACGTCACCATGTCGTATTTAAAACAAATGGTTGGTTAAATGCCAAGAGTACAAGGGAAGTTGCAAAATTTCAATTTCTAGGGTAACTACCAGATTGGTTCATTTCCATCTTTAAGTACTTAGCTTGACAATGGCTCTTTCTGTAAGGTTGCAATTGATAGACAGATTTATGGATAAATAAAATCAAACTAGCAGTTAGTTAAATGACGTGTCTCAGCAGGAAGGAGTAAGAGGTGAACATGAATGACATGTAACTTGTAGGGTAAGGGTGGACAGCAGGAATACAAGTAATGATTAGCATCTCAAATGTCTAATCAAGGATGTGATTATTATACTAGAAATTGAGGGAACCCCGAGAGAGGACATTCGGGAGAACTTGTCCCCCGATCACTTGCCGAAAACAAGATGGGTCCCCAGGCAACAAGGGTGAACTTCCAAGTGCATAAGATAAAGGAAACAGCACCATTAAGAAAAATGCAGGAGTCCAGGATCTTGAAATTGTTGTAATTATGTATTTTGAACATGTTACAGAAAAGGCTCAATGTTATTTGAAGTATATTATAAACATTATACATGCTCACACTAGGTGTATTTTATGACTACGTATCAAGCACGGTGATTCTAGAACAGAAGGCGAACCTTTGCACTGTTAGCGTCCCCACTCGACTCGGTAATTGGGCGCCTTAGTTCAGACAAGAAAGCTTCCTTCCTCTGCTTCTGCATTGCTGTCATAACCAGAAACAACAGAAAATAAACCCATTGTGGTAGGTGATGAACATCAAAAGTAGGAATTTAGAAATAAAATAGTTAAAAGAAGATGATTCATACCATATATGCAGTTGAAAACCAAAAAAAAAGATCAAACATAGCAACCAAATCAAAGCTTAAATACTATATTTGAAGCAATAGCATGTTAGCTAATGATTTTGCATTATTCTTCATAAGGTCTTAATATCCATTTCCAATGAGTCAACGGTTTTAACTGTTTATTAGCATTTTATATTATCATGGACTAAATCAAAGTTGCCATTTAAACTATCCATGTTTCATATTATTTGAAATAGTAAATGGAAACAACCTCTCTTATTAGAAGGATTAAGGTTGTGTCCCAGCAAATTTTAGTTTACTAGTGACTACAATTTTTTCTTATCATTTTACCCTTAGTAATGTTTGGATAGAGAAACATGCATCTGTGCCCTTAACTAAGAAACAATAAAATCCAACCTTATATTTTGACAGGTATATCAAATTCCACACGACGAGTTCGTACTTAAAACTCAGTGTGCTTAAATATCATATATATTGAGATCTGAGGACTCTCCACAGTAGTATAAATCAGTATAATTGGAAGGAAAAAAATAATACTCAACCACATGACTATCACAGCATTCATGGAAAGACATTGACGTGTGTTCATATGTAATAAATATTATTCAACAAAAGGAGAAGCGCAAAATACGAGGTTCTACAGCATATATACAAGGATAACTAGTCATACACTTTTACGTAATAGATCTACTAAGACTCGAGTATCCTTTGCCAACAATGACTTACTTCCAACTGGAGTAGTGGACAGGTAAAGGAGGATAGCTCTATGGTAGGTTAGGTGAACAAACAAATATTTTACTAATTATTGCTAAGGATAAGTCGTGACTTGAAGCTCTTTGCAATCGAATATAATCATTTCTAGCATGCAATTATCATGGATCCTTAATCAATTGTCCTTTATTTCTTGTCCGGACCGCAGGCTACATGAAATATGAACTTATTTCTACGAGATAAACCTGAAGACAAAGAAAGAACACCAAATGAGGACATCCACTTGTAATCCTTCATTTGTGAGCATCCTGTAGATTGGTGTCAGATGATCCCACATAGGCATACACGACTTATCTTGACTCCTAGGAGAGTGCCTATCCACTCAAGTAAATAACAAATGCCTCGATAAATGTAATTACAAACTAATAAAAAATTGGCATTTTTAGTTCCCTAAAGACTAAAAGCACTTACTATTCATCTAGCCAAAAATCACAAAATTAGAAAACATTGTTTTAAAGTGCGGCCACATAATCGATTATGCGGTCGCAAAAAGCAAGTTGGGTATGGGGTCGCATATGCGACCACCGCACAATCGCACCCAACAGTGTGCGATTTGTGCGGCCGCATATGCAGTCGCACAGGGTATAGTAAAGGTGGGGTGGAGAATGGTGTTAGTAGAGGGTTTTGAGAGAGAGAAAATAAAAAAAGGAGGCGAGAGGTTGAAGAAGAAGAAGGAAGAAGAAAGGGGGGTGGGAGACAATTGTGTATATGTTGTCTGATTTTAATTAATTAATTAATTAATTATTATTATTATTATTTTATTATTGTTTCGATTTTTTTCAAAAAAAATTAATTTGCAGTTGTGCGGCTGCTTATGCAACCGCACAACCACATATGCGGTCCTGGGCACAATTTCGCACAGGACCGCATATGCTGTTTTGAAACCTTGTTAGAAGATATGAATCGAGAATGTTCTTACGAGCACTGTCACTAGCACATTAACACCTTGCAGCCATAAAGATTACCAAACCATATCCCATGGTCTATTTTGCGTGATTTTATGTCGTACTCACAATTCTTGACTTATGAAGAATGAAAATAACCTAAACCCCAGTTGGACACTATAATAAAGAAAAGGATTAAGCACCAAAAATATCAAATTAATGAAAAAATAGTGTTCAAATAAAACGTAGCTTGAGTATGACAATGAATATTGTAGAACAGATCAAGAAAAGGTGTAACAAGGAGGGGGGTGCTGAAGGTGGGACTAGTGATTAGAGTGAAGTCGTAACAAGGTAGTATTGCTGCTGCACTCTGTAACTGATCCAAACAAGTGTTAAATTTAATAAATGTAAGAAAGGTTCTAATGAGGTTTACCTTTGAGTTCCTTCTCTCTGGCAGGATTTAAACCTTTTTGAGCATGTTGTGCTTTATTAACCTGAAATTGTATTCATTAAACAAGAAATGAGTGTTGAGCACAAAACTAAAAATATTTCTGGGATACAAACCAAAAAAAGGACAGAACATTATAAGCTCACCGCATTGAACAGCTTAACCACTGATTTCCCCCATCATGCCATGTCATAGAAAATAGACTACATATTAGATTCACACTAAAAAAGCATAAAAACATGAACACAACAACACTTAGTAACCAGGTATTGTTCACATGTACCTCCTTTCGTAGCAACGCTTATGAGGAACTTCTCCTTTGAATCAAGAAAACTTGATGGCTTAACGTGTCCTTTCTCTGCTATCTAATAGACAATCAACACACAATCACATTCCACTTCTAACATACGGAATCAGCACATAAACCGACAGTCTCAAATCACAAGTACATGCATTCCCATCGAACTTTTAAGACCAAAATTAGAACTAATAGTACCAATGACGAACAGAAAGTAGGTAATAAATAAAATACCAATAGCTTCTCCTTCTTCGTCTCGCCCTTGGACTTCTTTTCCGCCAATTCCTCGGCAAGCTTCTTTGCAACAAGCTTCTGATGCGCTGACATGACCGGACCCTGCCAGAATCCAAAATCAAACATCGATTAGAAAACGATCGCTTTTCCCCTCCCACACAAACAAACCTCTACCAATCATACCAGAATCTCAGCCGAGGCGGTCTTCTTCATAATCTTCGAGAACGCCATCTTAAACGCGCGGCAGCCCTCGGAGAACTTGGCGACTCCCTCCTGGACCTCCGCGTCGTCCTCCTCGTCATCGGACGCGTCGCCCTCGTCGGAAAAATCTTCGGCCTCGTCGTCGCTGGCTTGGTCCTGCTCGTCGTCGGAGTTGTACTCTCGGATCCGCTTCCGGATTAGCCTTCGGGCCTTCTTGGTGTCAGCGACCTTGGCCGCAGCCTTGGCGGAGCCTTGGTAGGTGGGGAGAGGCTTCGAGCGCTTTCGGGAGTTGGTGGTGGAATGCTTCGGTTTGCGCTTGCCGGAGCGGGCTCGGACGGTCTCCGGCAGCGAGGTGGGGGTGTCTTCGGCCATAGGAGGGGTTGAGTGAGTTTAGGGTTTTTGTGCGTGGTTTGGTTTTATTATTTGACTTATATTTCTACCGTTTATGACCACGTATGGGATACATTTGGGGAAAAAAAGTCAAATACAGGAATGCCGCCGATAGTAGTGTCAATTTTGGCTCGGCTCGATAGTTTAATTCGAAGTCAACTCGAAAAATGTTCAACTCTAGTTTAACTTGAAAATGAAGGATCTTGATAAAAAAACAAAAAAATCTTCAAACTTAGCTCGGTAAACGAGTCGTTCGAACTCGAAATTTTTTGATGTTCGAATCAATAGCTCGTTCGAATTTTTTATTGTTTCGTTTATATTTATTTTGTTGTACTTAGTAATAACATAAGATAATACTTGCTCGTTTACACCCCTAACCGCTAAGCTACTTATCAAAAACAAAATATCCAAAAAAAACCTCCATCCGGGCTCTGGACACTCATTTTGTTTGAGTGGAATTCCATAAATATTCATGGAATAAACGTCAATATCACTAACATTGTTTGAAAGTGAAAGTGCAACACCAAGCTTGGTAGTCAGCCGCGCTATGCGACCTAAACGATGGGGACCACATATGCGATTGCACAATCACATAAGCAGCCGCACAGGACCCAACGACTAGTTTCCCTTGAATGGCGGGGTCACATATGTGATCGCACAACCACATAAGTAGCCGTCCAGGGCCCAACAGCTAGTTGAGCAACTAATCGTTGGGCCAACGACGCATAGTACGGATTGTGCAACGCACAGTCAGGATGTGTGGATTACCTTTCCGTATAACCATTTTCGGCCCACAAAGTTGAACGACACCATTTGAAAAACCACACATTACTTTTTTGGTTAGAGAGGATGATCCTAACTCTGGCATACCTCAGTGGATTAATGATCAAATAGTTTTGTTGTAGATGTCCGTAATAACTAGTACTTGAGTTAGACAGTTAGTGTTTTATTTAGTGTGCTATATATAAGATTGTAAGTTTACCTTATTTCCTTGACTAGTTAAAAGTTATTCAATGAAAATATACCTTATGGTTTGGTGGGTAGACAGAACTTCCAGTGAGCCAATGGCGTCGAGGAATTGGATGTTTTGTCAAAGTTAAATCACCTTAGGTATTTTTATATATTTTTTGTTTTGTATCTCCCTGAGGTTTTCTCATATTTTCCCTATTTTTCGAGATTTTCCGTTTTTCCATTTTTTGATATTTTTCGCATTTAAAAATTAAGAAAATTAATTTTATAGTGTGGCTACGCAATTGAGTATGCGACCATAGCACACTTGGTCGCGCAGACCGCATACTCAGTCACAGAACTTTGATCAATAATACGTTCCAATTAAAAAGGCTATCATTTAAATCCTTGAATTTCAATTTTTATTTTAGGAGTTTTTGTTTACATGTCGTTTTGAAACACTACACTTCTGTTTCTATCATTGTTCTATCGGTATTTCTTTATGTGTCACTACGAAAGTACTACTACTACGTTGATGTCATTAAGTTTTTGAAATTATCATTCTATTAGTAATTTAAGTTAACGGTGTTAATTTAAAGTTATTATTAATATTTGAAATTATCATTCTATTAGTAATTTTAATTAAATTAATATTTAATTATTAAAGTTACAATTTTTTCCATAATAAATCTAATAATTACCTCTCGCCCATTTTCTTCTCTCTCCCTCTTGTTTCTCTCTTCTTCTATGTCACATTTCTCCTCTTTTTTTCCTTTTCTTCTCTCTCATCTCTCACTCTTAAAGTAAAGTATTTAATTTTTTTTAATTTAATGCCCATTGGTGTTCCAAAAGTACCTTTTCGAAGTCCTGGAGAGGAAGATGTTGTTTGGGTTGACGTATAGTGCGACTTGTAAGATGTATTGGGTCATATGGGATTTACCCGTTCTCTCCCCCGATCGAGATATCTTATACTTGGCCCGATGAAAACCTAATATAACTCCAAATCTCCAATAAACTCACCTCCTCCCTCTTCTTAATTTACTCTCTATTTTTATTGCCTGCCTTTTCTCTCTTCCAACCCAACCCAACTTTACACTTATGCTTACAAACTGCAACCCAACTCTTGGCCTGGTGAAGGAGCCATGCTGCTAATCTTGCCGTCGAAGTGATAGGCGAGCTCACGTGTCGCAGTGTTGGCCTCGTGTGTTGGGTGGACCATTTGGGTTGTCTTCAACAAAGTGTGTTTATTTGTTTGAGAAATGTTTGGTTTCGATAGGTTTGGTTGGTTTTGAGGTATGAGTGTGTGGGTTTGGTTTTGGGTCTAGGTGGTTGGTGATTTGGGTTTCGAATAGTTAAACTTGAGGATGTACATGTTTGATTTTAATTTGGTTAATTTGTGATTTTTAGATTAATGGGTGATTTGGTTTTGGGTTTAGGTGGTTGGTGATTTGGGTTTCGAATCATTAGAATTGAGTATGTATTTGTTTAATTTTAACATGGTTAATTTGTGATTTTTAGATTGATTGGTGCTTAAATAGGTGGTTTTCGAGGGAGGAAGTTTTGGGTAGAGAAGAGAGAGGAAAGTGAAAGAGAAAGAAAAGATAGGAGTGAGAGGAAGAGTGAGAAAGAAAGAAAAGAGAGATAGAAAAGTTATGATAGTTTTTATTAACAAAAGGTTAAATATTATTTTTATTTTAACTTTAGGATATTTTGAACAGTTGCAATTAATAATACTGTTTTTATTGGGATCGACAAAAAGATAATGGTGTTTGATAGAAGAAAAAAACTAACAAAAAACTAGCAGAGCGACAAATCCAAATAAGTAATGATATGATTAAGTGTTGTTTTTGTAGTGACACATATAAAAATACCAATACAACAATGAAAGAAACATAAATATAGTGTTTCAAAATGATATGCAAGCAAAAAATCCTTTATTTTACCGATACTCCTTAATCGCAAGTTTCCTTTCATTTATACACTTTTCTCACATGAAACTTGAGTTAGATTAGCTCTTAGTGCGTGAGGTTACCCTAGACCCTTAATTTTCTTATAAATTTCAACTATAAACAAATATATATCATACTTTAAAAGTTTGTGAGAAGAAAATAACAATACATCAAACTTTGCATCTTCCTTAAGCGCTCTCAAACAAGAAAACCCATATAATTTTCTCTCTGTTACCTGTAAACATGACATAAAGCCTGTGGTATGCATTTTCTAATGAAATTGAAATCCCCATAATGAAAACAGTCGCAAAAATTAATACTAGGGTTGAATGATCGTTCATCCCTAGTAATAAATTGCGGTATGCACACTCTAAATTTGAAATCTTTAGCGAAATCCGCAATTTCCAAAATCTCTAAAATCCCTAAATATTCAAACTTCGGCAGAGCCCCTGAAACCCTAATCCTACCAAATAGGTGTGACTTGCTGGCAAAATATATCGACATTCGAGTCGTGGGAGAGGATGGTGCACACGAGGACTGGTTCGGTGGGGAAACGACGATAGTTAATTTCCTTTTTTCTTCTTCCCCTATCTTTTTTTTTTTTACTTCTCTTAGGGTTTGGATTTTGCTTCTTTTGACGGGTTTTTTCAGAATGTAGTGTTATTGAAAGAGGTAATAGCTTTAAGGTAAGGTTACACTGTGATGATCAATGGGTAAAGAACAATGGTAGAGGGATGACAAAGGGTTTTATTAAGGTGGAGACGTGGAGTAAATGCATACTTCATGAGAAATTTACAATGGAAATGATCAAATCGAGGATTTGCAATGTTAGGTAGTGGAGTTTAGTTGAGGTTGTACAGATATGATTTCAAGTAAATTGAGGAAAGACTTTAGAGATCTAACTAATAATGAAGATTTAGAGGAGGAACTAAGCTTTCCTAGTATCAAAATCGTATTGAATACTTTGTGCTACTTTGGCACTGACAAAAGTAATAACAATAGTACATTTAGTGTCACATGATTCTACCTAGAATGTCAGAAGTGGACCATCTGCTGATGTAGAACCCAATGATTCAGGTTCTCTTAAAGTAGAAGCTAACGAAAATGGTTAGTTCCTAGTATTGTTTGAAGTGTAGACAATGAAGCTCAACAATATAAACCACAAATGTTTAACCCACAAGACATTCACATTCGTATCCATGTAACTCATAACCAAGCCAAGAAGCACCCACTCCTCCACAACAAAACCTTACACAAAGGAGATAGTGTTGGCGCATCGCAGATGCCTAGGTGATGACTTAAAGTATAGGGGATTCCTTCACTAACAGAAATTGCTTTTAGTATGATGGTTAAGTCCAAGACCCGGGAGCATTCATTGATCATTTTAATTTACCGCAAGTGCACGACGTCGGTGAAGACGCGGCAAGTACGAGTCGTATCACAAAGGAGTTATGCGTGTTGTTATTATCACCATACTCGAGTAGGAAGAGAAATGGATGAAGAGACAATTTAGGCTAACCTAACTAAACTAAACTAAGATATAAGAAAACAATCTAACTAAACCCCTTGGAGTGGAGGTCAATAGTGAGGTGTGTGTGCATGAGGGTGTCCAACCATTAAGCATATGTGTAAGAGTATGATTTTACAACTAGAAGCTACTGTGGAATCTAAATGTGAAAACACATACAATTACATGGTATACAAGACTATGATAGGTTAGCTTGAAGTTGAGACCATTTTTAGGATTCTCAAATATGCAATAAGCACCTAGTGTGGCCATTAAAGCATCAATCAATCCTAAGCATAACATTAGCTCATTCAAACAACATAAGTCATATCAAGCAACCATTCATTTCAAGTCAATTCCATCATCAAATAGAACTCATCACAAGCAACATGTCAAAAAAAGATCTAGCATGAAACAAGTACCTAGTGTGACCATTTTCTCATCTAAACACAAGATTACCATGCTACAAGTTTTAGATCTAACAGTAAGTGTTGGTTTTTTGGCCTTAACCCATATTTTGATGATTTAATTATCCTAGTCTTAATCATAATCAAATGTAGTGTAACACACACTATACATAGAATAAATTGTATTGTGTTAATATCTACAGGTGATCAAGATTCAACGAAAAATCGAATGAAGCCAAGACATGTAATCAAGTTATTTGAAGACATATAATTTTATATTTATTTGAGTCTTAGGAACTTATGTGAACTTGAGCATACAAGAGTTAAATCCATTCACATAACCTTTAGGGAACCTATAGAAGTCACATACAAAACTTCATATCAATCCGACTTGAATAGGCAACCCAATTCCGTAGGATAACCAAGCTGTATGGAATTGTCTGCACCCAAACGGTCGACCACAAAGTGTCCTGGTTGACCAGTGCAACTTTAACCTTGGTTCGGTCAACCTTAAGTATTGGATGTTCATCCAAAAACCCTACACACCTCCTAAGGAAGAAGAATTAGTCACCTTAACTAGGGCTAAAATGAAAGAATATGAGATGAATTTCACTATTACGAATATCCTTTATTGTGGCTTGAATGAGGGTGAATACAATAGGATTAGAGGTTGTGAAAGTGAAATGAGATATGACATAGACTTCAAATGCACTATGAGGGAGATAGTAAAACTAAAGAAACTAGAATTAGTTTGCTCATGCATAAATATGAAATTTTCACTATGAAACCCGGTGAGAACATAAACGAGATGAACGCTCGCTCCGCCGATATAACTAACTCTCTCAAAGTTCTTGGAAGAATTTCAGTGAGGGAGACATGACCTGAAAGTTCCTCCAACCGATCGACAACGAATGGGAAGACAAGGTCGTTGCAATTGAAGAAGCACATGACCTTTCCCAACTAAAGATGAAGGACTTAATTGGAAACCTCATGGCTTATGAGCTCCAAATGAATCATCGAAAGGAGAAAAAACTCCTAGATGAACCCAACCTTGGCTTTGCACACAAAATCAGATGAACCAAGGAGAGGAGAGGAGAAATGAGGATATTTAGGTCCTTACCAAATACTTCTTCAAGTTCCTCAAGAAAGATAAAGGAGAAATGAAAGAAAGAAGAGGAGCAAGAAACAAGAAGAAGGAAATAGAAAAGGAGAAGGAGAAGAGTGAAAATGAAAGAACAGAAAAGGAGAAAAGAAGGGAGAGAAGAGGAAAAGAGAAAGAAAGGTGGAAGTTCACAAAGAAACTTGGGATGACTCTTCATCATCGTCCTCCATGCAAAGTAAAAGAGAAGTTGCCCACACGTGCTTCATGACTATAGAGGATGAACAAAAGTGAGGTAGCTTCTAACTCTTGCTCGTCTAGATCTTATTCTAATGATAGCTCTAGCTCTAATCATAATTCATATATATATAATGAGTTTCAAAATGCATTTCATGAGTTAGTTACATAATATGAGATCATTTGTGATAAGAACAAGAATGCTAGAAAGTTTATAAATAATTTTCAATGCCAAATTGAAATAATCATAAATGAGAAGAATGAGGTGCTTGCTAAACATGAAACAAATGCATTAAAACTTGATAATCTAAAAGTAACACCTATTGATGTTGAACAAGTAGATCTTAAGGCATATAATGCTCAATTAAGAAAAAATCTAGAGAAATTCACAAATGGAACTAAAATGCTTGACTTGCTTTTAAGTAGTCAAAAACAATCTTTAGATAAACATGGGATAGGATACAATGCATCTTATACTAAAAACCATGTTCCTTACACTACTTTGAATGGAAAACAATTTTTTGTTAATCAAAGTTCCTCAAGTGTGTGGGCTCCCAAGACCAAAATGGTTTGAGTTCCAAAAGTTAACATCAAGGACCCAAAGTTGTTTGGGGTACCTAAATCTACACTTGTAGGGACTTAGAAGATGGGAGATCGGTAGTGACCGGCCAAAACTTGCAAAGTCTAATTCCAAGCCGGTTGAATTATCAAAAGGAGGATGGAACCAAAACCACAAGGAATGCAATTTGGTAACAATCTTTTACCCCTCCTAAGCATATAGATTTGGTTCCAATATGAAATTTAATGCTTAATTATTATATATATTATATCATATGATTGATCAATTAGGATGAAGATTAATGCACATCATTGAGGGGGAGAAAAATGAAAAATTAAGCCTAATTGATATATTTATTCATATTGATAGGGGGCTTATTGAATATCATTATCAAGTAGGTAATGAATTGCAAGATTTAACGGAAGAAAATTCATTACATTAGACATCTCACGATCACATTATTTAATATTTGATTGATGTCAAATGGGGAGAGGAAACCTTGAAATTGAAATAATTGAACTAAATTTATGCACATTCATATGGGGACCATCATATATGTATAATTTACAAATTTAATTTTCAAGTATTAAGATATAGGCTGCCATCACAAAAAATGGGAGATTGTTGGCTTTTTGACCTTAATCCATGTTTTGATGAATTAGTTAACATAATCTTAATCACAATCAAATGTAGTGTAACATAAATTATAAATAGGACATATATTGTATTGTGCTAACATATACAGGTGATCAAAACTCGAGGAAGAATGGAATGTAGTCAAGACTTGTAATCAAGCTATTTGAAAACATGTAATTTTACATTTATTTGAGTCTTAGGAACTTATGTGAACTTGAGCATACAAGAGTTAAAATTTATTCACATAAACTCTAGGGAACGTATAGAAGTCACAAACAAAATTCTATATCAATCCAACTTGAAAAGGCAACCCAATTTCGTAGCATAACCAAGATGTATAGAATTGTCTACACCCAAACGGTCGGCTGACAGTGTCCGGTCGACCGGTTGACCAGTGCAACTTTGACCTTCCGGTCGACCGATTACCCATATTTTCATATGGTCGTTATTCTTGTCGTAGTATACAATGATCGTATTTGTATTTTCACCTAACCCCCAAAAAATATTTTGACAACCAGTCAATTGAGTACCTAGAAACGGTCGACCAAATGTAAACATTTTGTGTGCCGAAAAGTGCATGTTATTTTCGGTCGACCAACCTTTTTTCATGTGTTTGACCGATATATCTTTAACCTTGCCAAAACCCCCAGATCGGTCGATCGTCACATTTTTGGTCGACCGTTCACTTAGGTCTAACCCAAAATAGGTTCTACCATAGCATAAATTGGCTCGAACATTTCCTTACTGTTAAGGAAACGGTTGACCGTTTCGTCCGTCTCGGTTTACCATTGTGGGACAGAATTGTTGAACTTCAGTTTCTATTTTGTGTATCTTGCACACAACTTAACTAATTCTTCTCCAACGCTTATAAATGTTTAGGAGTTTATAAATAGAAGTTCATGTTGGCCTTTTGGCCTTAATCTTATGTTTTGATGATTTAATCAACCGAATCTTAATTAGTGTAGCACACACTATGCATTGCATATATATTGCATGTGCTAACCTCTACAGGTGATCAAGACTCATGGAAGGAAGGAAATCAAGTCAAGATTTGTAATAAAGCTAAATGAAGACTTGTAATCTTGATTTTATTTTGAGTCTTAGGAACATGTGTAAATTGAGCATGCAAGAGTTAAAAACATATCACATATACACTAGGTTCCTTAGAAAAGTCACACACAATATTTCACCTTATTTGGACTTCATTAGATCACCCAAACCTTAGTCGGAAATCACTTATAAACTTAAACCCAGATTTCCTGTGTGAACCGGTCGACCGAACCAGTTCTTAGTTCGACCGGTTTATAACAGACTCTCCACAGTGATTTTACCGAACTCTACCGGTCGACCGGTTCTACCTTTTCGGTCGACCGATCCTGGATTTTAATATGACCGTTTTTCTTGTCGTATTCCTATAACGGTCGTATTCGTATAAAACAAAACTTAACCCCAAAATACATTCGGTAACCGGTCGAACGAAGACCTTGTTTCGGTCGACCGGTTGAACATATTTTCAGAAACCAAATTCCCTGCTATCGGTCGACACATTTCTCGTTCGACCGATTGACCTTTGTCTCAACCGAATCCCCTTCTCGGTCGACCGCCCCATACTTTGGTTCGACCGATTCACTTAAGTAGAGTTAAGTTCTAGCTCGTTTGTCCGACCGAATATTCTTTTGTTCGACCGTTCTCTTTGAAATCAAGTTAACGGTCGACCGGTTTACTAGTTTTGGTCGACCGGTTCTGGACAGATTTGCAGCCCGATTTTCTGCTTTGTGTATCTTGCACAAAACCCAATCAAATCTATCCCCAACGGCTAGAATACCTTAGGAGCTTATAAATAGAGGATCAAGACTTGTTGTTAACACAACTCTCCAACTCCAATTGTCCCAACTCATTAGAGAGAAACCTCAATCCTCAAAGCTCCCATTTCTACACTTTATAAGCCTAAACTTCACACACTTGATCAATTACTCATCCTACTCAAAGTGTGCTCAATTAGAGAGTGAATCCCACTCAGTTACAAGTGTTGTCAAAAGAAGCAAGGACTTCGGTGAAAGCCCGAAGTGTCCCTCTCGGATTGTGAGAGGAAGAATTCAAGCAAGCGAGGGTTGTTCGCGTTGCTTGTGGTGTAAAAGGCGTTCTCTCCCGGCCCGGAACGGGGAGTGGTTAGTGAAGACGTAGGCGGAGCTCGCGGAGTCGAGCGGAGCTTACAAGAGAGGACTAGGACCCGGGTGGGGTGCCGAACCTCTATAAAAACGCCGTGTCTTCTTGTGGTTTGCATGTTATTTCCCTACTAGTCTTTAAATTGTTTCCGCTGCGTTTATTGCTTGATTAGTTAGGGATTAGATTAATAGTGATTAGTGGACCCATAACCCACACGATCCTACAGTTCACACACCTTATTTAGAAAACTCTCCTACACCAAACTCATACATACATTAGAGAGAAATCTCCAACTCCTAAAACTCTCAATCCTACACTCAAGAGCCAAAACTTCCACACCTTTGAACAATTCCCAATCATATACAAAGTGTCCTCAAGTTAGAGAGTGTTTGATCCACTCACCTTAGTTGTCAAAGAAGCAAATGTTTCAGTGAAAGCCCGAAGCATCCCTCTCGAAATGTTCGAGTAAGAAACCAAGTTTGCAAGGGTGTTTGCGGAACTTACTTTGTAAAGGCTTAATCTTGGCCCATAACGAGATTGGTTAGTGAAGACGTAGGCAGAGCTCGCGGAGTCGAGCGGAGCTTGCGGTAGAGGAAGTAGGTTGATGGCCGAACCTTTATAAAAATTGCCTTGTCCATTTGTGGTTTGTATGTCTCTTTATTTACTTGTTTTTATTGTTAAATTCCGCTGCATCTTAGATTACATCAAGTAAAGTATTAAGAATTTGGTTAGATAATGAGGGGCCATAATGATTCTACAGTAAACATATGGAAATGACACAAACTTAGGACCTCATCATACACTTCACCATCAACTACATTGCATCCACCCCATTTGGGGGGTGAATCTGCTCTTTACTCATCACTATAAGCATGAAAAACAAGAAATCAAGACTACACATGGCAAGAATCACTAACTACTAAACTAACCAACAAAACACAAAACTAAGTAGATATGAAAAAAGCTAGAGACAAGAGAAAAAAGATCTACCATTAGATTAATGAAAACACTACTTTACAAGCTCCAACCACCTCCTTATTCTTGCAGCCCAAATGGGTAAAACAAGCTATTATAATAGTGGAGGTGGAGAGAGACGAGAAAGGTAGGAGAAACATTGCTATTTATAGAAGAAAGAGTGGTGTAGATGAATCTGAAATCAATTCGATGGTTGTAATCGCTTTCTCTCTAGTCTGGTGCACCCAAATAACCAAGATCAAGCCAAGGGAGAAATTTTGGCGCATTTGGAGCAAATTGATCTAACACTGGCAAATTAAAATGTCTCTGATCTGCCCCAATTTTCGTCAGCAACATAAGTTAGTCATTTCACACGTGGGGGCACTCCAAGTCTTCTGGTTCGAGCATGTTTGGTCTTAATTCCCCAAATACTTCTCAAGATCATGATAAGGAGGACTTTTTGCACCAGAAGTGATTCTTTATGCTCAGGTCCCTTCAGGTTTTATCTAGGTCTTTCTTGAATTGCAGATGGGTCATTAAGCATGACAAACATGTCCGAAATGCTTCAATAAGGTCCAGTCTTCTTGCATTTAGGACATTTTCTCTTCCTGTCTCTTCTTAATTACCTAAAACATGAAACACATCAAACAAACACTGGAGTAACACAAAATTGGGGTAAAATAAAGGATATAAAGCATGAATGCAATGTATGATATGCTATTAATCAAGCATCATTTGGTATCAAAGCAGGTTACGAGTTTGAGCCACGTCTTGCCCAAGATGAATTTTTTTTAGAGGAGATTGTTGGGGTGTGTGATATCCTAACAATCCCTTGGGGGTCGATGGGGCCTCCCTGGCAGACTGCAGATGCCTAGGTGATGACTTAAAGGGTAGGAAGACTCTCTCATTAACAATAATTATTTTTAATAGAGTGGTCAAGTCTCAAACCCAAGAGCATCAAACATAACCGGTTAAGAACTGCAAACATGATGAACTTGCCAGTGGGATGGAGGAGATTGAATTAAGTGATAGCAGTGACTATGAATCTGACTTTGGGTGGTCTAATGATGAAGTGGAAAAGTCTGAGTAGTAATGTGGTAAATTTTGATGACCACAGGGAGGATGGAGAAGATTTTATGTCATTTGATGATGATCCTCAACCTATGGAAGTAAATATGATGAACCCCGAGATGGTTGTGAAGAAGCTCCCTAATGTGAAATACCTCAGAATGGCCTTGCCATTGCATCTTAACTGAATATAAGATTACATACATAAAGAGCCTGAGAAAATATAACAATTTGTAAAGATCCAAAGTACAATATGATGATACATGCCTTTTGGTTGAATGATTGGGTTGTGTTTGAAATTAAGACTTTGAGATTATAACATACTTGTGTTGGCTTTTAGACTTTAATCTATGTTATTTTTATGATTAATCAAACTAATCTTAATCAATCAAAGTGGACAAACATGATTACATTGCATATATACTTGTATGTATGTAAATTATCCTAATAGGTTGATCAAGATATTCAAGAGAAGAAGCTTGGGACAAAGACTTAAGATTGTAACAAAAATTTGGACCAATACTTGTAATTTTCCATTTATTGAGTCCATATGATCAAATGTAAACTTGAGCATTAGGATTTTGTCTACGTCTAGTTCAGACAACTAAAACCATAACAGACGACCGAATTTATCATATCAGTACTCGTTAGCCTTTTACTGGTTTCCTCTACTTAGGCAATTGATTGCCTATTGGATGACTGAATCCCTTAGCACTAATTTTGGATTTTACTTAAACGGTCTCATTTTTCTTTTGTTTTAGGATCCCATTTGCCCTGTCCATTTTGGAAGACTGATCTCCTATCGGTCAACCATTTATATCTTGGCATCTGATGCGCAACAACTCTTTCCACGTGTCAATATAGTCGTTGGACTCACAACGGATATTTTATTTACAATCGTTGATGCTAGAATACAAACTCTTGATCCGGACGACCAAATTGATCTCGGGCGATCGAAATTTTATGATAGAGTCGATTAAATCCTTACAACTATTTTGGATCGGCCAACCGAACCCATTCTGTCAACTGAATGTAAATTAGAGGAATTTTACAAAAGTTACTTGAAGTTGGTGATCAATTATCCAATCTTTGTTCGGTCAACCAAAAACTTTATTTTGACAAAGTCAACTCTTATTTTCAGACAACAGTTCTTAAAACGATCGACCGGATCTATATACATTTTTTCCCAAGCTTAAGTCAAATCATATCTCTCATTGATGCAAATCCCACCAACTCTTCCAAACGGCTAGTAGAACTTGAAGCCTTATGAATAGGAGTCCATCATGAGTTTTATATACTAAAACACCTCTCTATACTCCTATCTTTTGTATCTAAATATCAAACACTTTCAAACTCTCATTTCCTACACACAAAGCCAAATTTCACCACTTGTTTATCAATTATTTTCATATACAAGTGTGCTCAAGTCTAGAGTGTTAGTTAGTGATTCCAACTTCAATATCCAAAAATCACATAAGTCATAAAGCTTTTTGAAATCTCCCTCTCGGGTTGGGAAATGCGAAATCGATCAATGTGAGATTGTTCGCAAGGCTCGTGGTGTAAAGGTGGAGATCCGATAGTGGAAACTCAAGAAGGGCTTGGAGGATCGAGCGAGCCTTGAAAGAAAGGACTATATCATGGTGGTTGTGATCGAACCTCTATAAAATCCAATGGTGATTTTGTGGTTTGCTTGCTTTATCCCTACTTAATTTTAATTCCGCATTTAGTAGAAACATTTAGGTTGTGATTATAGGGTCATTGTTTCTAACAACTTGTTCTTCTATCAAGAGGTGTACTTCTAAGATGGCTAACAAGCAGTGGATTCCTCACTAATGCATTGAATGGTTTAGTGATGATGATAGGATAACTGTTAAGAATACTAGTGATCAATTGCAGTGGATGTTGGGTTTTTGGCCTTAATAGTTTTGATGATTTAACTAACCTAATTTTAATCACATTACAATATAGAGTAGCACACATTATGTGTATTGTCCTAACATCTACAGGTCATCAAGACTCAAGAAAGAATGGAATGAAGTCAAGACATGTAATCAATCTATTTGAGGACATTTAATTTTACATTTATTTGAGTCTTAGGAACTTATGTGAACTTGAGTATACAAGAGTTAAAATCTATTCACGTACATACTAGGTTCCTTGTAGAAGTCACACATAAAATCTCACATCAACTGGACTTCAATAGATTACACAAACCTAGGTCGGAAAATCACTCAAACCTAAACCCTAATTTGCCTCTACAAAATGGTCGACCGAAATAATTTTTACGTTCAACCATTTCTATTAGTTATTCGGTTAACCAATAGTGATTTCACCTAGCTCCACCGATCGACCTCCTTAGACCTTTCGGTCTACCGATTGACTCATAATTTTTGGATGATCGTTAACCTTGTCGTATTATGGTCGTATTCGTATTTTCTACTTAACCCCTAAAATACTTTTGGCCACCGATCGAACGTTGACCTAAAAATGGTCAACCGAATGAAAGTTTCGTGCACCAAAAGTGTCTGCTATTTTCGGTCGAACGTATATTTTCCTTGTGTTCAACCGATTACCTTTACCCTAGCCTAAATCTTGACAGCGGTCGACCTCCCCCTAAACTGATTCAACCACTGGCTTAAGTTGTAACTCAATAGGTTCAACCATAGGATAAGGTGGTTCGAACATTTACTTAACTTTAACAGAATTGCTGAACTTAAATTTCTGATTTGTGTATCTTACGCACAACTCACCCAAGTCTTCACCAATGGCTATATCTCTCTAGAAGCTTATAAATAGAGGTCCATTCACCTTATTTACACAACTCTCATATTTCAATTTTCTCCCTACACTAGAGAGACTTCTCCCAATCTTCAAATACAAACTCCAACACTCAATAGCCTAAACTTCCACACTTTTGATCAATTCCTAATCATACTCAAAGTGTGCTCAAGTTAGAGAGTGTTTGATCCACTCAATTCAGTTGTCAAGAAGTATAGGTTTCGGTGAAATCCCGAAGCAAATTGTAAAGGTTTTGGTGAAAGCTCGAAGCATCCCTCTTAGGTTGTAAGAGGAGGAAACTGAGCTCAAGGAGGTCATTCGTAAGTTCATGGCGTAAAAGCTTAATCTCAGTACGGAACGAGATTGGATAGTGAAGATATAGGCGGAGCTCACAGAGTCGAGCGGAGCTTGCGAGAGAGAAAGTAGGTGGGAGGTCGAGCCTCTATAAAATTTGCCTTGTGTACATTGTGGTTTGCATTGCTTTTTCTTACTTGTTTTAAATTGTTTTCCACTGCATGTTTAGTAGAGATTAACCCAATTTGATTAGATTAATTAGGGTCATTACGATCCTATAGAGGAGACTCCACTTGCAACTCCCTAATCATAGAGTATGGAGAAATATGGATATTCCAATGAAGTTGTATAGTTGTGAAGAGGAGCACCGACGGATGGATATGTACACTGACGGTTAATGTCTGTCGGTGAAGATCAGTTCTCCTGTAGTGGACAATCCGGCTAACAGGACTTTAAGGCCATGCCTCCATCTATTAAGAGACGATCTGGTAGGCCCAGGAAGAACAGTTACAAGTCTTTAATGGATCCCACTAGCACCAAAAGAAAGAATAAATATACAAGAGGTGAGAGCTATCGAGACACAAGATCCAACAAGGTATACAACTTACTTTCAAATGTTAGTGTAACTTCATATCTTTGTATGTTGCAGTTATTAAGTACGATGGCAGTGTATGTTGCAACCATGAAGTAATATGACTACAATAAGTATGATGTCATTGTATATTTGTATGTTTACGTGGTTGAGTAGAGTTTGTTTATTTGGTTCTGCACAGAGTGATATTTTATTATGTAGTCAAGGTTTGTTATGTCTCAGTTTAACGTGTGGAAGTTAATGTTTTTGTTTGTGCGAGGTTTGCATTCAAATTTGTGTCTCAACAGTCCAGGGAGTAATGTTCAAGTTTGTGCGAACTTTGCATTGGAGTTATGCTCAATATCTATCTAGCAGCATTCAACTCTAATAACCGATTGAAGTTCCTCGTAATCCAAAAATACTCAACTCTATTTAGTCTAAACCATTCAAGTTACTACTACTACTTGCCTTCATTAACTTTCTAAAGAAGCCTAACCTTTAAAAAGAAAATTCTAAATAAACCGATTTGACTTTGATCAACTTGCGGGCATCTCACGTTCCACAAAGATTTCCACAAACATTAGCGACCATTGCCACCACTCCAAATCAAGTGCGAAAATAATAATAGAACATATTCCACTTCTCACTTATGCCCATATATGGAACAACTAAAAGAAAATTCGCCCACCGAGAGCTCCAACTGACCCAGCTAGTGATATCTCAATATCAGAATTTGTACCCTGAGGATTAATTGGAATAGTAGCAATGCATTATTCAAAAGCAAGTGGCCACAAACCAGCATTGCATCAAGACATCAGGAACATTCCCTCACCTCTTAATTACATATTAAATAAACTAGTGACTAGAAAGCAAATTTAACCAGTTGAATCCATGGCTACAAGCACTACCAAAAGTAGATGTAATATGGTTATGACAAGAAACTCAATTATAAACATCACAACAGATTGTACACGTAAGCCGTAAGCGTCACATATGAATTTACTTACATGAGCATATTGTTCGCGTTTTATATGTCCATTTCTAGTGAAATCGAAGATTTATAAAATTGGCTTGTAGATTATAATATAGTAAACTAAACTATTCAGTTAACTGTTTGTTCTTCTCATTATTGTGAATAAAAATTAGATAGGTAGATTAGTCTTACGAATTCTGGCCTCCTGACCTGAATCCTGACACTACCTTGTTGAAACCACCCTCCTTATTAACTAAATTAAGTACTTATAGATACAAAATTTGTAACCACAAACCATTCATGCAATGGCATCAATGAGAGCTGTGCTGCCTTATGCTTCCATGGTGGCTGTTCAGTTAGCCTATGCAGGGTCCAACATCCTTAGCAAGATTGCACTGGATAGAGGGCTCAGCTTCCTAGTTTTCATTGTCTACAGGCACCTCATCTCCATGTTCATTCTTGGGTTTCTCTCTCTTCTGTTTGAAAGGTTAGTTAACTTAATTCTTCTCATTTTTATTTGGTTGGATGTTATTTTTATTTTGGATGGCTGGTTTAGGAAGCAAATTAGGAGTTTGACATGGAGTGTTGTTTGGAAGATATTCTTGTTGGCTCTTTTTGGTGTTACAATACACCAGAATGTGTACTATGCTGGGTTGGAGCATGCCTCTGCAACAGTGGCCAGTGCTCTGGGAAATGTCATTCCTTCTCTCACCTTCCTCCTTGCAGTCTTGCTCAGGTTGGAGTCTTTACTTACGATTATGTGGGACGTTTAAAATTTTCAATAAACTACTTTTCAAATCTACGAGAAAAATTATATGGTGACTACACGATAGAATCTTCAAGTCTATCGTTATAGCTTCATGGTATCGAGATTTTTGCAATATATATTATCTTTATTACACTAACTTTCCTTGAAGATTTGTAGAGAATGCAAATGAGGAGTGGCCAAATAACTTTATGATTTATTTGATGTTGTTTTGGAATCTTGTGTTTTGGTAAATTATATCCTCAAAAGAACAACTGTAGATGCTGGTTTCACGAGATTTATTTGGATAATTGAATGGGAATTATTTTCACGAGATATGTTTGGATGGGTGTAAAACAATGTTTTTATGGTACCTAAAAATAAGATGTGTTTTTGTTATAACCCTCGAATTTATGTTCATCTCTTACTTCAGCATTCTAAATCTCCATTCACTGCTACATCTGCTTACGGCAAGGTACAACTTCTATTATGATGGTAGTTCGGGATACTTGTCAATAGATGCATCTCCAAGTTGAAAGTTTGTAAATGAAATCAATGCCTCACTTAGAGGCCACCTAGAAATTTCTAGCTAATAATTAATTCTTCCTTATCTCAATTTCACCATGCATGATATTATATTTCTCAAGAATGGGCGGTAAGTGGTGTTTTGTGCTTTTAGAATGGAAAAGTTTGGGATAAAAAGTGCCGAAGGAAGAGCCAAGATAAATAGGCACATTGACATGCATAGGTGGTGCTCTAGTTTTCACCTTCTTGAAGGGGTACCTCTTCAATGGCATCTTCAACAAAGCTGTGATTGTTGTTGAGCATAATGATAAAGTTTTGCATGGTGGTGGCAAAGATGACTGGATTAGAGGCTCATCTCTCATTCTAACAAGTCATGTTGCCTATAGTGCTTGGCTTATCCTTCAGGTCATATTTCTCAATCTATTGAGTAAATTACGATTTGCTTCCTGATAAAGCGACTTCTACACTAATTGCTGGAATTTGTTGTCAAAGGGAATCCATTTTGGTGTAAATTTCTCTAATATACTTCTTCATACTATCGAAAAAATGACTCAAAAATTTATAGAACTCTTCTTATTTTGTGCGAGGATGGGGTGTAATGGATTTCCTTAAGAATATGTTTTCCACATTGAGAGAAGGAATCAAATCAATAATGAACCAAATCTACTTTTAAACATAGCAAATAGGAAAAAGAGATAAATGGGTCAGCAGCTTACTCTGTCAAAAGGACATACTTCGGTTAAGACTTTTTTTAATAGACACCTCTTATCTTTGTCCTATATTATGACAACAGTAATTAAGGCACAATTGGCAGATAAACAACTGCTAAAACATTCAGCAATTTGATATTTTGAATGCCACTTCTAACTGGAACTGTGTTTCGTACACAATTTTAAGACTCCAGTTTTGGAATAAAGAATTGCCATTCATTCATGGACACTCATGTTCACTTTCTTCAGGCTAAGGTTTGTGAAATTTACAAAGCCAAACTATGGATGAACACTTTGGTTTGTTTCTTCGCTTTGGTTCAGTCCTCCATACTAGCCTTGATATTCGAAAGGAGCACAACACCTTGGAGATTGGAATGGAATATCCAATTGTTCACCATCATATACTGTGTAAGTTTTTTCCCCGCATCAACTATAATATTTTTAAGGGTTAATTACAGTTTGCCCCCTGAACTATGTCTTGGTATCACTTTACCCCCCTGAAGTTTCAAAGTTAACAGTTACCTCCCCTGAACTTTAATTTTGTAACACTTTGCCCCCTTCAACTTAAAAAACTCATTATTTAACACACATTCGACGTTTGTTTTCCTAATTTTTTTTGTTGTATCCCTAATACACTCCTAAATCTATATTTACGTGAAAGTTTGGATCGAAACGGAGGTCGGATATGGTTGAAATTTTGGTCAGATTGACACTCAATCCGACCCAAATTCCAACCATATCCGACCTCCGTTTTGATCCAAACTTTCACGTAAATATATGTTTAAGAGTGTATTAGGGATACAACAAAAATAATTAGGAAAAAAATGTCGAATGTGTGTTAAATAATGAGTTTTTGAAGTTCAATGAGACAAAGTGTTACAAAATTAAAGTTCAGGGGAGGTAACTATTAACTTTGAAACTTCAAGGGGGCAAAGTGATACCAAGACATAGTTCAGGGGGACAAACTGTAATTAACCCTATTTTTAATTATGTCACACTTCACCTTGACCAAAATAATGTATTTTAGAAAATATATATTGAGACTTCATGGTATTTCTGATGCAATTTAACAGTTTGTGATGCTATGAGCAGGGAGTTGTGATCTCTGGTATGGTATACTACCTTCAAACATGGTGTATTGGAGAGAAAGGACCAGTTTTTGCAGCAATGTTCTGTCCATTGTTGCTTGTTATCGTTGCAATTTTCTCTGCTTTATTCCTATCTGAACGCCTTCATCTGGGAAGGTATGCAGTATATTATATCACAATATCACACTAGTATACATCAATCAAATACACCCGACTAGTGTTTCCAGAGTCAATATCATCAGGTAATATCATGAGAATTGATGATTTTTTTGATACATAAGTAGTAGGTCTTTAATTATCAAAGTGGATTACAAGTCCGCATCTCACCAACCACAAGTTGCAGTCTCATTTCCAATGAATTGGTACTTGAACCAGTTAGGATACACAATGAGCGTAAGAAGTGATGATTTTCTCTTTCTGTGTGTTTGCAGCGTAGTTGGTGCTGTGCTCATAGTTTCTGGTCTTTACTGCTTCTTGTGGGGAAAACATCATGCGCAAGATAATAAGGATGAAAGTAACTCAGCCTATACCTTGCAGAAGATGTCTGTAGTTGATGAAACAAAGGTCACACTACCCATTAAATCTACAAGTTGTGGTTGAATTCAAGCGCTCTATTGTCCACTGCTGAATTTGATCATTTTGTTCAGATAACTTTTTGGACACCAGAAGTTAATATAAGTTTTACCAAAATGGTTGTGTTGCAAGATCAAATTTTGGTTGTTGAATTTATTGGAAGAATGTCCATCTGTAACTACAGAAACACAACAGGATGGTCAAGATTGAATGTCAGTGGGTAGAAGTGGTCGATCTTCCAAATTATGCGTCGTGTTTCATAAGAAATCTATTTTTCAAAAATAAATTCATAAGAATTAAAACGTAGTCGTATCACAACATAAGATGACCTTACAAAGCATATCAACAAAATCACCTGTACATCGTCAAGTATGATTCCGTAAATGCATTGTTAGAAACTTAGAATCACAGAGACAAAATTGAAACAATTCATCCACTTGACGCCAACCTAGCTACTTGATAGATCCTTAATCATGGAATGACTAAACAAAAAAATCATCTCCTAACAAAACGGATTACATCTTGAAGTCATAGACTTATGGTCAATTACGAAAATCTATCAAAAGAGGAGATGAAAGAGTTTTATAAACCAAACTTACAAATATGGAAGTAATCAAAAAAATCTGAATCCAGGTTAAGCGTAAGCAGCTAAAAATGACACCCGAGTATCCCGAAACAGCAAAGGATCTTCTGTGGTTTGAAATGTTCAGGAAGATGGGAACCTCACGTTGACACTCCTAATGTCAATTCTCATCCTTTCCTATATTTAGAGTACAATCCTCAACAACCCTTCATTTCAAACCACCATAGATTCTAAAAAAACAAGCTATATATATATATATATATATATATATATGACTTATGCTAACCTTCCTCATTGCCTTCACCTCCCATTGAATATTCAGCTGCTTCAACAATCACAATGGGAGGCTGCGCAACCAAGCCCAAGGATCTTGATGGCTCCAAAACTCTGCCTGCTGGCAGTCCCAGCAACACAGAAATAACCCCTGAATCCATAAACGACGAGTTGCCAGCCATAGAGGTAAACTGAATTTGTTAACCTGTTTTCTTTTCTTTCCTTTTTTTGGTAAGACCATGTTTTTACTTAGGGGTGAAAGTGGTCCGAATAAAATCAGCTCCGATTGACATATTCAAATACGTTTAGTAAGATATCCCCGCTAAATATAAAATTTATTTAAATATGGTACCAAATATACTAATGATAGAGATAAGCGTTTATTAGATAATATCTTGTTTGTATTCGTATCCGAAATCCGAATTCCAAATTTTTTCATAAATTTATAAGTTAAAACATAAAATCCGATATATATCCGTATCTGTTTGCTGCCTGTATCCGTTTAGCCCTGAACAAGGTTATGCATTATAAGGACTGAAAAATGATCATATATGTATTGTAGTCGTTATATAAATATGGTAAAGATGTAATAAAGACGATATCCGCTTTGTATCCCGACCATTTTCAGCCTCATTTTTACTTACTGTAATAATAAGCCTAACCAATTTAAGTTCATGTCACCTGTAAAAATTTAGGTAAAGAATGTTACAGAAAGCCAAGAAGAACCTTTGGTAGACATTTCCACTCCAAAAGCAGAGGAGCAGCCAGCAGTTGAGGCACCGAAGCTCGCTGAAGAACTTGGAGAGCTGAAAGCAGAAGCACCGAAAGCCAACACTGAGGAGGAATCGAGCAACCAAAATGAGGGAGCTGCTGCTGAGGACAAGACAGCAGATAAAATAGCAGACAAGGTGGAAGAAGTGGCCGAATTCGTCCAGGAAGACAAGGATGCAAAGGAAGATTCGACATTGAAAGCTTCCGTCTAGCATTTGCTGTTAAGATGTGCTTAATGTTTTGATTGAACAAAAATGTAACGTTTCTGCTCAACTCAAATTCTAAATTTCAAAGGTTTGGGAATATTAGCTAATTGCACAAGTGAATTCAAATCAATTATTCAGCCCTTCAAGCAAAAAAAATTCCCATCAACAAAACAATCAATAGCTGTGATATGCTTAATGAGAGCAAGCATTTAAATCACGACATAACTTGTCTGGATCTTGTCATAGATGTCCCAACAATTCATATATTGCATTACATTTATAAGCATAGCTTCCAAATATGAAATAAGACGATAAAATAAATGGGCGAAAACTCCAAAAGGACATTATACTTACACGTTCATACTTTTTTTCACTACACATAATGTCACAGAGCAACAGACGCAACTGTCATTATGAGGAAAACAGAAAATGGCGAAATTTGATGTGCAAAACTAGAAATCTGCAAGTATTAAAATTCTAGATCAGCCAAACCGAAATCACGTAACTCCCAAAGTGGTTTTTCCTCATTCATAATGTCAGCTCTTATTGCTCTTTCTATACCTTTTCACGACGAAGAAAAACTGTAACAAAAAGCAAACGCCAAAACACATCTGAAGATAGTTTAAATGATGAAAATAACCAACTAAAGTAAAAAAAAATATAGAGATTTATTAGGAATACCTTTTTATTATTTTCATTTGTTTTGCATCTCCCACTGTTCTCGACCAACACAACCAGAATAGCAGATTCGTAAGATCCACCACTCTAAGTTCAATAATTCAAGTATAATAGCACTACGGACAATTAAGACAGTCTAATAATCATTGTATTGCTGATTTGCGACAAGAATAATTGTATTGCAGATTTGCAATGGAGCACTGATTTCCTCCCCTTACGCAGAAACACGAATAACCCGTGAGTAACAAACCTTATCTTCAGGAAATACGACTAAAAGCTCATGCAGAGATTACTGCAAAGAAAAGAAAGATAAATATGTATCTCTCATTTTCTAGGTGGACATGGCTGACAAGAACATGAAGTAGGTACAAGATTCATGAACCAATGTCTGCAGAAGAAATTCTTAACGAAGAGAGGTACAAGCAGCATTGGACCCTCTGAAGGACAATAATACAATAAGGTTTACGGTGGGTTGGATACACATCGTAAACTTCACTGAAATCGCTGCTCACGAAATTTAGACAATTGCCTCACCCATGTGGAAATTCATAGCATTGGTTAACTACAATGACAAGAATGATAATTCAAAAAAGACTTGTCAATTGTTCGACAGAAGCTCAATGAATAATATGTAGGCATTAGCGATAAAGCCACATGTGGCCAAATCCTTTTCAACTTGGTTCTCATTCATGTTTATATGAGTTGCCAATAAATCAAATTATCTTAGCTTGAAAAACACACCTTTTGTATTTTAAACTCCTCTACTGATCTCAATGTAAAGGTCAACAATCAGTTAAGGTACGAATGTACAAGACAAGCATATATAGCAAATTAGGAAACACGTTATAACAACCACACAATCAAACCATGCAACCATGATATACTCGTATGCTATATAACTACCTTAAGATATGGCATACAACATTTTACACATACTCTCGTTGCCAGAAGCATGTTTGTCGGTCAGCGTGGGTGACGAAGCCGTGGGGGATGGTGTCATCTCCGTTGGGGGTTGTTGTCTCTCCCATGGGATACTGACGTCTCCATTTCAAAGCTCACGACACCGTGAACGATGAATGATGACGAAAACTCCGGCAAAGTAGGGAATGTGGCAATAGTGAATTTGGTTTGAGAGAGAATGTGTTGAAACGTGGGATGTGGCAGCAGGGGCGGACCCAGGATGATATTTAGGGGTGGGCACTCTTTAAAAATATATCAACCAACAAATAATATAATAATTAAAAAAGTTTTTATATTAACTTCAAATATGTTTGTTACAATGTAATCCTACGAGGTTTCATGCTTTGAAATTTTTTCATTATAACTTTATCACTAATCGTATCAAAAATCTCTCATTCGATGTACGTAACAAGAGCATCATTAACCCATTCGTCTCCCATCCGGTTCCGCAATCTGTTTTTCACGACATTCATAGCTGAAAACACTCTCAACTGTTGCAGTTGCAACTGGCAAGACCAATGCCAAGGTAATCAACAAGAAAACCAACGAAAAAGTTGAATTTTTCTTCTTTTGAATCATCTTCTTTGCGAGTTTTGTTAAACTTTTCAAATCTCCAAATTCTATATTGGATCTGACATCACGAACATAAGTCTCAAATTGACTCTCAAGAACAATGAGATCAAAATCAGAGAATTCTTTGGGATAAAATTGGTCATTTGAAGTAATCTTGTCTTATCAAACCGAGAGAAAGATTTTGTAGGACTTAAACACGATACACACATTAATAACTTTGTGCTCCCCTCTGTGAAACGGTTGTTCAACTCCTGAAGTTGCATATCAATTATTGTGTTGAATATTTCAACACGATAATGATGCCCATTAGAAAACTTCTCTACTCTTCGACGAGAACGCCCTCGAGGACGATACAATTTAGACATTATAGGAACCATAATATCATGTTTGTGCAGAACTGGGTAGTTTGCTCTAATATAGAATCCCATCCTTTTTCTCTCCTTTCTTGTAAACTTTGTTTTGCCACTGCCACTAAATCCAAGGCATTAATAATGTCCTGGTCTTTTCTTTATAATGCCACTGAGAGATCATTAGTCAGTCCTAAGATATTTCTCATCAAATGTAAAGCCTACGGAAACAAATGCTTACTCCGTCCCAGAAGAGCTGGACAAATAACAATAAAGACAGAAAGCAGCATCTTTTGTGACACTATATTCCAACCAATCATTGAATTCATTGAACCATTCGCTGTTGAACCGTCGCATTTTAGCACCCATCTTGGTTTGTAGGAACTCATAGTTAGGATCAGAAGGGCGGGAAGGTCCTCTTAAGTAATATTCTCTACGAATTTCATTATGCAGAGTAGGATGAAATTCAAAATTTTGTTTTCTTTCTCCTGGATCTAATACTAATTCAGCTAAATTTATTTCAACTCGACTCCATTTTTCCGGTGGTTGTGCTTGTTTGGGTTGTTTAATCAAAAACTTATCCATTCCTGACAATGAAAAACAAAAATTGAATGGAATTGTGATCAAACTCTATACTCTAAAACAACACAATGATCAAATTTCTCTACTCGCAAACATTAAATTGGAGGAGCTATTTTATTCTTCAATCAAAATTCGTAATCAAAAATTAAATCTAGCAGGAGATGCAATTCAAAAAATAAGATAGACACAATCATAGGAACCCCCAAGGATCAAAGGCGAGACTAAAGAGCAAACTCTCGCCGTCCCACACACCTTCAATCTTTGCTGGCGAGACGAGTATCGTCCCACGCACCAGCAGAAGGGCCCACTAGGGACTTGGTTGGAGAGAGTACCTGACCGAAGAACCCGGAGAAGTTCACGTCAACTCGTCAAGTGGTCGTCAACTACAACAACAAAAAATACAAATTAAAACAATGGAATACAAAGTACCAGCAAAATTCAGAAGAAACGTTACTTATTACATCGATACACTATTTCATACATCGTGAACAAAATTCAGAAGAAATATTACTTATTTCATTCTTAACATGTCTGTTTAAGTCCTGTACTTCTGTAAGTGTCTTTTTCCAACTCAACTTCTAGATTTTATAAAAAATCCTTCTAAAGTGGAATTTCCCACTTCCTCAAAGTCTTCTCGTTAAGGCAAGAAAATAACGGTAAGTGTATTCTTGAGAAAACCGATTTAATGCTAACCAAACAATGCCTTCTCATTATAACAAAATCAAATCAACTATACAAGTACATGGAATCGTAACACAAAAGTCTTTCCACCAAGGGTGGATCCAGATCTGGATCTATTTCCAAAAGTTAATAATGACTTAATGGTTGGATTCGTTCATGTTCTTGTTATGTCTTATTTCATGTCTTTTCTCCTACTTCAAATATAACTTAACTTCATTTTGCATGAGACTTAGCAAAAACATAAGTTTTTTGGAATAAGATTTGTGGGTTTTTGATTTCCAATCCCATTTTGCTATGATTTGTAGAGGGTGGCAATTTGATGATGCATCTCATATTATCTGACAAGATTTTGTTCACGAACCAAGTCCATATCAGACCACTTGACAAGGAATACCAAAACAAAAATCAAAATTAAAATCGTTGTAATTACTTGACAAAGGAGACAGTACCTGATCGAAGAACTCGGAGAGGTGGAGGCGGAGGCGTGGAGAGGTGGAGGCGCCGCAGGCGCGGACAGGGGCGTGGGCGCGTGGGGCGCGTGGAGAGGCGGCGTCGTGGAGTCGTGGAGCCGAGGAGATGGAGAAATGCGGAGAAGTTGGAGAAGTGCGGAGGAGTGGAGAAGGTGGAGGGATGGAATCGCTGGATTGTGAATTTGTGAGGGATGTTGGTGGTGGGGACGTGGAGTCTGGTTGAGAAGGTGGAGGGATTTTGGCGAACGGTTTGTGAGGGATTTTGGAGGAAATTTTAATTTTAGGGATTAAAGATACATGTAATGTAATTTAAATTTAATTTTTTTTAAGTGTACAACAATTTTAGAATAGTCCGACATTGGAAATCA
This sequence comes from Triglochin maritima, assembly GCA_963682175.1. Taxonomy (NCBI): domain Eukaryota; kingdom Viridiplantae; phylum Streptophyta; class Magnoliopsida; order Alismatales; family Juncaginaceae; genus Triglochin; species Triglochin maritima. The sequence continues at coordinate 17,250,139 of OY821775.1, forward strand.
TTAATTGTTGGATGGTCTTTATAAGTTTGTAGCTCTCCACTCTATTGTGAGTTAATCACACACTCACAGTGCATATTGTGCCTAATTGGAAGTGTGGGCACACATTAATTTTGATTAATATCCTACATTAACTTCAAATTTCTGACGTGGGCACTTGCCTACGCGTGCCCACGCCTAGGTCCGCCCCTGTGTGGCAGAGAGTATGGGTAACATGTGGTAAATGATATTTTCAATTTTACCATTTTCTGAGTAAAAATAAAAAGATCTCATATTCACCTTTGAATTTGATTTGAATGATGAATATTTAGGGGACTTACTTGAGCTAAGTGAGCACTCACTTTATAGTTTGTTTGCTTAAATCTATTTATAAAATGTGTCTAAACTCTAAACAAGTTTTTCTTGAAAATAGTTTCCTAAGTAGGTGTCTAACTGTTTGCAAAACAAGTGCCTTTATTAATGTTCGAAGAGTATCTTCTCTTTTTAGTTGGAGAGTTATTGTTCGTCGCCGGAAAATTACTTAAATCGTCCCAACAATTACCATTTTGTCATTCACAATTCATTTAATACACATTTCGTCATGTATCTTAAAATAAGGTTTTTACCTCAGTTTTCCTCACATTCCCAGTACCAACACCACGAAAATGTCTGACGAAGTGCTGGATATGGTGAGGTAATTGAGGCGGAATTTTTTTTCGTCTCGGGCGTCTGCTTAAACCACCTCCCCCAAGGACGGGGCGTCTCGCTGGGACGCCTCCTCCTTGGCGGAGGTGGCTTAGCCAGACGTCCCTACCTTGGAGGCAGCAACTAAGCCAGACGCCCCATCCTTGGATGAGGCGCATGGCTTAGCCGCCTCCTCCATGGACGGGGCGTCCCAGCCAGACGCTCCTGATTTTTTTTGATTTTCAGTTTATTTATTTTGTGTTATTTTAAATTATTTCAGGTTCCGTTGCAAGATTTTGGTGGTGATGAAGTAGATTACAGTGAGTTTTTATAGTAAACAAGTATTTACAACAATCGAGGAAACGTATAAATGGGCAAAACAAGTTGCCATCGAAGTTGGATTTTTTTTGGTGATATCATCCTACAAATCAAAATTCAGATAATCGGACGAATTGTTATCTGAGATGCGATCGAAGAAATGAAATGGGTTCTCGTAATACGAATATTGCATTACGAAAAAACACGAAAAGAAAAGGTTGCGGTTGTTTTTTGGTAAAGGTAGTCGAGCGACGGGATCGTGATGGATGAGTCGTTGTTTCTAATAGTACTCATGGATAACACAACCACAGAGTTGCAGTTTATCCAGAGGGTCACCGACAGATCAGCAGTCTTAGTTCTGGGGCAAAGCAAATCGTTCGTGATATGATGTAGGCACAAGCGATACCACGTAACATCTTGTTGGCAGTTAAGGGAGAAATTTCCGGAGGGTAATCCAAATCAGAGACACATTTATAACTTCAGAGAGTACATGAGGAGGACGAAATCTGAAGACCGGAATCCCGCTCAGCAGTTTCTCAGTCAGGCAGTGCAGTATAAGTACTTACATTGGATTATGGTGGATGAAGAAACTAATGTCCTCACTCACGAAGTTTTGGCACATCCTACGTCAGTTCAGTTGTTGCGCACATACCCTTTCGTAATCTGCATGGATTCGATGTATAAGACGAACAAGTATAAGATGCATTTGTTTGAGATGGTTGGGGTTACTCCAAGAAACACGAATTTGCTCGTCGGCTATGCGATTTTGAAGGATGAGACCGAGTCTAGTTACCGGTGGGTGTTGGAGAAGTTGCGAGATCTGTTATTGGATATTGTCAGCTCGATTGCAATAATAATGGACTGGAAATTGGGTTTCATGCGACGAGTGGCAGAGGTTTTTCCTAAGTCTGCTCATTTACTTTACACCTGACATATCAATAAAGACATGTACAACTACGCATACCACGTATTCGGCAAGAACAAGCAGTTTGCAGAGAGTTTTAGGCGTGGAAAGTGGAGGAGAGTCATGCTTTCTGATTCATAGACGGGTTATGATAGAGCAGTCCGTAATCAGAAAGATTCTTTCCAGTCCTGGCCGGTGCTCACGGAGTATCTGGAAGACACATGGTTAGTGCATAAAGAAAAGTTTGTGTTGAATTGGACGAATAAAGTCCTTCATTTCAACAACACTACGAACTGTAGGGTGGAAAGTGCTCATTCGGCTATGAAAGAGTGGATTACTACATCGACTGCAGCTCCGCACACTCTTTTCGACCGCGTGAACTCGGCCATTGAAATGCAGCTGACGAATATTCGGAACTTTCTTGAAGATTTGAGACGTCGAAATCTGACAAACTATATAGGTCATTTGTGTCATCATATAAATGATCGAGTTTCACATTATTGACTCAGAAGTTGAAGAGAATGGAGGACTTAAGCAATCAAATTGAATATCGCTGGCATGGGATTCCTTGTGCTTGTGCCATGGACGATTGTATTGAGTCGGGTGATGGAAATTATTTAGAGCAGATTCATCCATTCGTGAAAACACTTGTCATTGGAGAAGGAGTTCAGATGTCAGAGTTTGTGGATCAGTCAACACAAGACGTCGAGCATTTTCGGAAGTTTGTTGATGAGATTTCGGGGAGCGACCTTGAAGTAATTCGTAGTGCCTCTCGTATTTAATACACACAGTTACACCCGGATCAATCAAACTATCAAGAACCCACACAAAATACGGTACGAGGTCGACCAAGAGGAAAGTCGACACGTCGGGACCCGAGTGCCTTTGAGTATGTTGAGCGAGGTAGTGGTCGGTCTTCCAGTAGTGGGAGCAGGGGTCGTGGTCGGTCTTCCAATTCGTCTCGATCATCCATAACCACGGGCACAAGATCTGGTATGACGATATGTTTGGTGTTACTATTATTACTTAGTTGTTTGTTGTTATTAATATATATAATGAATTGCTATTTTTCCATCTGATAGTGTCCGGACGGATTGACGTGGATAACTTCCCATATGTTGATAGACTGCCTTGAATCATTTTACCATTTCTAGAAAGGTGGAATGACGTACGTGTTGATGGCAACTGTGGATTTCGATGTGTTGCCGATGTCTTCCATGGTGGTCAAGACAATTGGTTGTACGCCCGTCGTGCGATTTCTAATGAGATAGGTGTGCATCCTATCTATGAGAACGTCTATTACGGTAATGTGTTACAGGCTCGTCAACGAATTGATTGGGGCGGTGGACCTTGTGGCGAGGATCATTATATGGAGGTTTGGTCGGACTTGTTCCCGTTTGCAAATTTTTACAGGTGCGTAGTTATGTATTTCTCAGTGGGAACGGATGGTTCGTTGTACCCGTGCCTTACTGTGCTACCTTGGGAGAGTCTGTCTGACATGACAAGGTCAGTCAGAGAGTTGGGCATTGCTTATTTAGGGAGTTACAGACATTTTATTCGCTTGGAATTAACCGACGAATTCCCAGTACCTCCTATAGTGACCCTGTGGTTTCAAATGCGAGATGAGAGTGTTGCTGGATGGGAGGCCCCGTACGAAAGTAGAAGAGCATACTGGGACCGGTTATGTAGTACATTTTGATTGTAATTTGTAAGGCATTTGTAATGTATAATATATCGTGTATTTGTATACTCGTGAGAAATAAATAATAAAAGTACAACAAATAAACAAATAAGGAGAAAATATGTTCGTCAGAAATAAATAATAAGAGTACAACAGATAAGCAAATACCAACAAATGTAGTAACAATTCAACATATAATAAAATAAATAAATTACCAGTCAACTACAACTCATCATCTGAATCCTGGTCTGAAATGCCCAACTGAGGTCATCCCAATCTGTACATGCAACTCTCGTCTCCTTGTTCGGCATCCGGTCCCTGTGTTGCAAGAACGGCTGTGTATACCGTATCACCATACTCACCTATTGTATGTAACATAAAAATTAGCGTACATTAACAATAAAAACGAAATATACATTACAATTAACAATTAAATTAGATAAATTTACGACATCGCCACATGTCTTATCAAGTGGTCTCTCCGGTTCGGAATGGTACCACGAACGATAACTGGATGTGAGCACCTACCGAACCACTGCAAATAATCTGCATCACAAGTGGAGGGGTCGCGACTATGCCTCAGATCATCCAGGTGAAGTCGTCCTACTCTCGGAAATGTCCTTCAAACTGATTCCGCGCTCGAAGCGCTGTGCCTGACGTCATACATTGTCACAATCCCAGATCGTACTACATACTCTGGTGTCGGGATGTCAACCAGAATCACCTGAACGTACCCTAACTGACGCAAGGCGCGATCAGGTAAATAAGGCTCTGTGATATCCCGATTACGAATAACGCCCATAAATGTAGTCCTCGACACAGCTACAGCAGACTAAGGACCATACGACAACCACTTCATCTAAACGTTTATACGTTAATAATAATAAATTTGAAATTTAAATAAACGTGAATGATATATAAATTTTATACCAGCAATGCAGTCATTTGATCTAGCCGTCTATGAATGGAGAGGAGTCGTCCCTCGCTCTTATCCTCGGTCCAGACAGCCCACATATGCGAACGAGGATGACCATCCTCAATGATCTTCCGCTCTCGATGCGGAGGAAAGCAGGGAAATACTCGTATATCCAAGCCTGCAGCTGCGTAAGACAACTCGTAATACCAGAACAATCAGCATAGCTTGCTGTCCCCAGCTGGCGATACAAACATGCCAATGTCGCTGACCCCCATGAGTACTGACCAATGGTATCTGGGTCCCTCGCCTCCAATAGGTCGCGTGGTCTGACTCTGCAACCGCTCTTGTCGACAAACAAGACGCAACCTATCAGTAAGAAGATGTAGGCAGTCATATGAGTATCCTCAATCCGTGGTGGTCGCCCCTTCTGCAACAATTGTCCATTGCGTCGATGCTAACACCACCGCCACTCCACAATGATCTATCCCGCCCAAGACCATCGATGCTGACTCTGAGCAACTCTGATACATACATCTTCAGCTTAAATGTCGGTGCCTGAGCACTGACCATACGACCCTCAACAGGAATGCACAGAATCTGGAAGACGTCATGCAACATGATCCTCATCTCTCCAAAAGGTAAGTCGAAAGTGTTGGTGTCAGGCTGCCTGATTGATCGTTTTATATTAACCGCAAGTGCACGGCCGCGTTGAAGCGGTGGCAAATATGGGTCGTCCACTAGGAGGTGTGTCGACGTTTGGTTTGTGCGAAGGCGAGTGGTAAATAAAGGAGAGAAAGGTTGATTACACTAAACTACACTAAGATGCAAAAGGAAATGAAGATAAGCGATAAAACTAAACCCCAAAGTGGGTAGAGAAATAATGTGAACATAAAGATGTGTGTGTGTGTTCATTAAGCTCCTCACAACATGTAGTGCAAGAAATCATAAAACTACATCCAACTTTGCCTCCACATGAATTAAGATAAGACTACATCATTAAAACATACAAGACAATAATTGAAAAGAAGCTAAGTGAACTCAAGTATAAAGACTAGACCTTACTATGCCTCCACATGAATTAAGATAAGACTACATCATTAAAACATACAAGACATTAACTAAGGTAAAGGTTGTAGGATTTCATGTTTAATTGTACATATATATATTCGAAATTTTTATGCACAATAAGGATCGTTAATATATTTTCTACGATTTGTTTTTTTCATGCATGCATCGGTTTGTTTTAATGATTGCTTAAAACACATCAAAACAAACATTGAGCTCCGAAATGCATACCTAGAAGTTCTCTAAAACTTCTTGAAGATCTGGAGACGTTGAGGATGCTTGTTGCTGCGTCGGATGCCCCCGAGTATTCACGAAACTCTAAACAAGATCGGAGAGAGAAGAGCTAGCCTCTCAATCTCCAATAGGGTTTAGAATCTAACTACTAACCCCTCTTTAGTTCCCTTGAGAAGAAGATCTCTGAAAACTAAAACTAAACTCAAGAATTAAGGTGAAATTCGTGGAGAATTATGGAGAGAGATGTTTGCACAAGAAGATAATCATTTAATTAATATGGTAATGAGATAAACTTGTATTTATAAGTTCTCTCCAAATTACCTATTCATGTGCAACCTCTTGCCCACGATTTCATGCAAACTTCCATCTAACTATCCATTATTTGCTAACAAATAATCTTAGCCACGAATTAAATCAGTTATTGACTAATTCCATGCATGATCTAATTAATTCTTAAATTTATTCTGCAGTAACCGTCTGAATCGGTCGACCGTGTTGGAGGTTCGGTCGACCGTTTAGACCAAGTTTCGGTCAACCGTTCATAAACTCGGTCGACCGTTCGTAACAAAATTATTTCATCGTAATGTTCGGTCGACCGACCGATATACTTCGGTCGACCGAAAACGAACAGTAGAAATTCCCGTTACGATCGAGACACATCTGGTCGACCGTGCAACATTTCGGTCGACCGTGCAACATCCGGTCGACCATTTACAGTTTAGCGGTCGACCGTTTTTTTGCACAGTACTGCAGACTCGTCAAATTTCGGTTTAACCCCTACAAAATTTGACATTTCGGGATCAGTAGTAAGTTCACAACTTATGTAACATATTATCCTATGTAATGATAAATCATTACACTCCATAATATTTACATCACATATCAATTTAATTTAGATTCTAATTATTTTATTAATCACAACGTAATTTTGACTTCGCTTGTTCACCACATGTGTCATATTTTCTACATGAAACCCGACACACCTTATGAACTCAAAATCCTCATTTCTTGTTTCCCAGTTTTGTGGTGTGAGCTATGGGAGGATCTAAACTAAGTTGACAGTGATATTAAGAGCTTAATATCACAAGCTATAAGCGGTATCTAACTACACATTATAGCTCCCAATTAGTTAGATGTCTTAATTCCACTCGAACCAAAACCCGATCCATTTAGTGATGGAGTGAACCACTTGTGTCTGTCCCTTGCCTCATGATATTAAGAATACACACAAAGTAGTATTGTGTCATCTTTGTAATAGTATTCATGTCTTGATCTCTTTAAGCTAGTTATAAATATGTGACTTAACTCAAATCACATTGTGCACATTATAACTTTGCTTTATCAAGGGGTCCACTAATATCATCACTCAAGTAAGAGGGACAATGCTAATCTTTTGACTAACTATCTTCTCCAACAAAAGTCATACTTAACCAACCAATGCATTTACACTACACGCATCGATAGCTCAGGACACTAGTCTAATTAAGCAATTCTTAAGTGATCGGATATAAGTCTCATATCAAAGGACCAAAGACAAAGTAAAACATTAATGACATAGAAAACACAATTCTATAATGTTTTACTTATTAGGTCTATTCAGTATACAAAAGTAATATTTTCCTCTTTTGTGTACCCGTGTTGTCACTCACTTGTAGAGCTACAATGATGTATGACCAACACGACAATCTTAACTCTGTAATTAATGTCCCATGTTAATTACCATGAATGCGAATATCTTTTGTTTTATGTAAACCAATATCTTTTAGAGCTCTACGGTTAAGGACCAAGAGCCTCTTCCTTAACACTTCTAAAAGACGAATAACATAAACAAGGACCAAAATGATTTCTCATTCAATTCATAATAATTGATTTAAAAGTAAAACTTTTAGAACACATTCCCTTCAAAGGCAACAAGAGTATATACACTACAAATTGTGTTTCCAATATTAATTCCATCCATATCCTAACCTTATCATTCCCCATAAAATAGGTCCACTAATCAAGGCATAAGCTAAGCTTCATTCAAGAGCATTAGCATATCAAAGATAACAGTGGAGACCCATTAGATGGTTATGGAAATCATATAAAGCTCAAGGGATTAAGATAACACACACTTAATACACTACATGATTATATCACATATTTCTCCACCCCCAAATGGGGATGAAACTACTCACACATATTTAAACTAACTACTCTAACAAAATGAAGCATTATACTGAAATGAAACTACACTAATCAAGCAAGAAATATTAAAGAAGCATAAAAGGAAAGGAAAGACTAAACAAACATGCACAAATTAAAAGACAAGATTAAAAGAAACTAGAAGAATTATTTTATTAACAAATGACTCACATTGAAGGTAGCATTCTTCTCCACCTTGAGTTTTTTGCTTCAAGGCTCACTCCTTAGTAGAGAGAATGTCACCAAGCAATGAGTGATTACAATGGAAGATGAAGAGTTCTATTTATAGGCATGGAAAAAGCTAATCAGGGACAATCCCCCGATGTGGGACTAAACCAATACCACAAATGGACTAAGAATACACTAATATACGTGCCCCACAAATCTGAGAGGATCCAGAATGATTTGGACCGCCAATTAGCGTTCCAAGACCGCCAATTGGCGGTCTATTGGATATGGATTCATCTGGGATTTGTTGTGGGCTTTGCTGGTGGTCTTTGTTGGTCTTGGATGCATTTACTTTGTTTATTGGAGGTCCGACCCGAATCGAAATTCCAAAATACTCCCCATGATGGTGTGGAGTTTCTTGTTTTGCTCTTAGGTCCTTCGGTCTTACGATCAGGTCCTTCTCCCTTGCATCTCAGTCCCTAGGTCTCACAATTAAGTATTTTTCCTGCTTTTAGGTCCTTTCATGGCTCTTCTCTTCAAACCTCTTTATTCCTGAAAACTAAATATAAAACTTGTCACGTAGCATTGCTTAGGTGTAAGATAACAGATATAAGATACAAATATGAGCATGAAATGATGTCAATCAAATACCCCCCACACCTAAGTTTTTGCTAGTCCCGAGCAAAACAAAGAAAGAGAAAAGCAAATGAGAAACAAGAAATCATAACTCACTTTCGTAGGAATCACGGTTGCACTTAGCACGTGCAACAAGTCGTTAAACCTCTTTGTTGCCAAGGAGGAGTGTTGTCTCCTGAGGGTTTTCAGCGGATATACCCACAAAATCCGAACAAGATGCATTATTCAATCTAGACATTCGACACGTTGGACAAATTTTTGTCGATCATTGGACGCGGTAATCCTGCGGGCGGACTCTATATAGGTAATCAGTCCACACACCTAACCTAATGAACCATTCATGCAAGATAAATAAGGAATTAAGTGAAAGACATGGACAACCTTAATATCCTCAAGTGATACAAAGTGTAAAGTCCATTAAGATTCTTATTTTCATTACCATTTTTTTCTTTTTGTTTTTTTCTCATTTTTTTCTTCTTTTTATTAGTTGGATCTTCATTCTCCCAGGGTCAGGTTTCTGGCATCATTGCCCATGAGGACTTACACTATCACGTACACCTTTCCCCAAATCTCCACATAGGGCAATCCCTACCACCCGTGTAACGGGAGTTCGGTCAGCGCATCCCAAGTCAGATGACTCGAAAGCACCAGGCACAAAGTCCCCTCAGACCTACTTTCCCAAGTGAGAGGAGTCGTGTGAGAAGAGAGAACACATACTCACTTATTTCTAATCAACACGTGAACTAAAACCCCTACACTTAATGTCTCACAACAAGATTTAAAGGGTCCTTGACTACAACAAACTTCCTTAAGTTAACAGACACGAATTAATGACTCACTAGGTTCAGGGTGGACTTCTTTAAATGTTTGAGCACTGAAACGCAATGATTACTCACCCCCAAGGGAAACTGGGGTGCATCCTAACGACTCGATAAATCCTAAAGCCACTGTACTAGATATCCAAATGCATCAAGTTCAAGACAATTTTGGGAGCTTTCTTTTTTACTTTGCCTCTCAACGGTTTTGCACATGCTAAACACACGCAGAACCCACAAAACATTTTCTTTCACAAACACATGAAGATTTTGAAAGAAATGTGGAAATTTTAAAGCACTAGGCAAGAAAAAGAAGACAAGTCACTCAATGATCATGGCAAGCAGATATATCGATATTAAATGCAGCACACTAACATTACCCTAACAATGCACACAAAAGAAAATAAAATCAAAGGAAAAAGACTCAACTATGTACACACGTAAAACACCCCCCACACCTACTTCATGCATTGTCCTCAATGAATGTGAGCAAGATACTACATGGATTTATGCATGAAAAAGGAGAGATCTCACCAACATGAAGTACAAAGGGAAGTTCAAGGTCATGTTGATGGACACAAACCCGAATTCCCACAAAACTTCTGAGATGTTAAAGAAAGGATACAAATATGTGAAAGAAATGGAGCCCAAATACACAAGGGTTGGGGCTCACAACAATCGATGCTCATTGAAGGAGTCTTTTATTGTACTTTTTTTCTTTATATATATATATATATATATATATATATATATATATATATATATATAACTATGTACAAACATAAGTTCCCATCTTCATTTGTCAAAAGACGTCAAATGGGAACCTCAAGAGTGGGTCAATGCACTTGGAAAGGGAACATGACACCACGCGGGGCTAGAATACTCATGTTTGGGCCCTCCTCACAAAGAGCACAAGATGAAAGGAGAGGTTCATGAATTGGACGCAATGCGTCCCATTCAAAGGATAAAATTGAAAGAGCTTGAAACTCTCAAGAGTTTGGGAAATATGGGGCAACGGAAGAAGAGTTTGGGAAAAACAAGAAATCCTAACTCACTTTCGTAGGAATCACGATGGCACTTAGCACGTGCAACAAGCCGTTAAACCTCCTTGTCCCCAAGGAGGAGTAGTGTTGTCTCCTGAGAGTTTTCAGCGGACATACCCACAAAATCCGAACAAGATGCATTAATCAATCTAGCTACACGACTCGTTGGACTTATTTTGTCGATCATGGAACGCGGTAATACCACGGGTCGACTCTATATATGTAATCGGTCCACACACCTAGCCTAATGAATTATTCGTGAAAGTTAGTTAACGACTTAAGTGAAAGACATGGGCAACCTTAACTTCTGAATGTGATACAATGTGTAAAGTCCATTAAAGTTCTTATTTTACTTTTTTCTTTTTTTAATCTTTTTTAATCTTTTTTTTTCTTTTCTTTGGAGCATTTTATTGGTTGGTGTTTGATTCTCCCAGGGTCAAGTTTCGTGCATCATTGCCTATGAGGACTTACACTATCACGTACACCTTCCCCCAAATCTCCACATAGGGCGATCCCTACCACCCGTGTAACGGGAGTTCGGTCGGTGCATCCTAAGTCAGATAACTCGAGAGCACCAGGCACAAAGTCCCCTCAGACCTACTTTCCCGAGTGATAGGAACCGTGTGAGAAGAGAGAACACCACTTATTCACTTATCTACATGGGAACCAAAACCCCTACACTTACAGTTTCACAAAAAGAGTTTAAAGGCCCTTGACTATGACAAACTTCCTTATACTAACACACACGAATTATTGACTCACTAGGTTCAGGGTGGACTTCTTCAAATGTTTGAGTACTGAAACCCTATGATTACACGCCCCCCGAGGGAAAACCGAGGTGCATCCTAACGTCTCGATAAGACCTAAAGCCAGTAAACTAGATATCATAATGCATCAAGTTCAAGACACTTTTGGGAGCTTTCTTTTTACTTTGCCTCTCAACGGTTTTTCACATGCTAAACACACGCAAAACCCACAAAAATATTTTCTTTCGCAAACACATGAAGATTTTGAAAGAAATGTGAAAATTTTAAAGCACTAGGCAAGCAAAAGAAGACAAGTCACCCAAGGATCATTGCAAGCAGATATATCGATATTAAATGCAGCACACTAACATGACCCTATCAATGCACACAAAGAAAACAAAATCAAAGGAAAAGACTCAACTATGTAAACACGTAAAACACCCCCCACACCTACTTCATGCATTGTCCTCAATGAATGTGAGCATGATACTACATGGATTTATGCATGAAAAAAGGAAGATCTCACCAACATGAAGTGCAACAGGAAGTTCATGGTTATAGTGATGGACACAAACCCGAATTCCCTCAAAACTTGTGAGATACTGAAGAAGGGAGACAAATACGTGAAAGAAATGGGGCCCAAGTACACAAGGGTTGGGGACCACAACAATCAATGCTCGCTCATGGAGTCTTTTATTAGTTTTTTTTGTTTTTTTACTAGATATATACATCAACCAAGATATTCTCATAATCATTTGGTCAAGGAACATCAAATGAGAACATCGAGTTATGAGGACCAGAGACTTGCCGAGATAGGCAAACTTCACTGGTACTCTGAGGTATCATGAGGGGTGAAAGGTCAAAGCTGAAAGGCTCGAACCCCTCATGATATTGGTTAGGTGTAGGCAACATGAATGATTGAAGTTGTGTTACCTCACTAGGGTTTAGTTTCTCATTGAACAAAACCCTCCAACCAATAGGTGGGTGCATCGGAATGAGTTCCTCAAGCTCATTCGATGGATGCAGGAGACCTGCATCACTAAGAATGGGGCTTCTCCCCAAGTCATCCAACAAGGATCTCCCACCATCATTTATATCATCAAGAAAAAGCTCGGTTGTAGGTGGGTCCTTGTTGGAGTCAAGATGAAGCTCAAATGGCTCAATGGCCAAGGGACATGAGATAGATACACCTTCTGGTATAGGCAAATGATGAGGTGTCTCACTCTCACTAGTAATCTCAACTGAATCATGAAACGAACACTCCTTTTGGACATTCATGTTTGATGTCAACTCACTCTGTTGCATTGCAAAGACAGGGAATGAGTTTTCGCTGGGCCCACAAACATTCTCAATGGGTTGCATTGGTGTTAGGGGTGTTCTTTGATTTTGTGGTGCTTTCTCTAATTGGCGGTTGAGATTGAGATTTAAAAGTTGATCCATGGGCTCATGTTGCCTACCAGAGTTGAACACATGAAACTCGGCACTCATGTTACCGAATGAGAACTTCATGAGACCATTTCTACAATTAATTAAGGTGTTGGAAGTTGCCAGAAATGGTCTACCCAAAATCAAAGGTATTGGAGAGTGGGTGTTTGCAACAGGATTGCTATCGAGGACAACAAAATCGACTGGAAATATAAAATCTCCAACTTTGATAAGCACGTCCTCGATAATCCCCTTTGGAATACGAATGGATCTATCCACCAATTGGAGGGTGATCTTAGTTGGTTTCAATTCTCCCAAATTCAACTGTTGATAAACAAAAAATGGGAGGAGGTTGACCGCTGATCCTAAATCAAGCAATACATTACTCATGATAGTGTCCCCTATCCTACACAAAATACAAGGACACACAGTTCCATCCCCTTTGGGGGGTGGAGTAGATGTTCATACACGCAAATGAGATGGAATGAATGCGTTATTTACAATGTGTTGATAAAACATGAATGTATGCTTGCTTGTTTAGGATAAAATTTATAACTTGATGAGTTTTGCCAAAATGATTAGACACCTCTCATGCTTGTTTAGGTTCTGAAATAAACAATTTGTATATGTAAATGTTAATCAACTAGGTTGGTGAATAGATTGATAGGTTTTGCCATAATATTTAGACACTTCCTATGCATGATAACATCACCTTCATTTGTGTTTAAAGAATGTGTTCAACACCCACCTCTTTGCATGTGTGCACTCACTCCACCCCTTAGGGGTTGGAACTACTCACTCCACATTAGACTAATGATTAAACTAAGCAATGAAAACATATTAACTAAGCTACTAAACTAATAAAATGAAATTAAACAAAGTAAAACAAGCAACATGAAACAAACAACATAATAAAGAAACTTTTATTAAAATGACTCACAATTCAAGTAGCATCCTCCTACTTTAGTGTGTGCTTCAAGGCCTCACTTCTAGTAGGAAGAATAGTGATTGATTCGTTTTATATTAAACCGCAAGTGCACGACCGCGTTGAAGCGACGACAAATACGGGTCGATCCACAGGGAGGTGTGTCGACTTTTGGTTTGTCCGAAGGCGAGTGGTAAAGAAAGGAGATAAAGGTTGGTTACACAAACTACACTAAAATGCAAAAAGGAAATGGAAGAGAAGTAATAAAACTAAACCCCAAAGGGGGTAGAGAAATAATGTGAATATAAAGATGTGTGTGTGTTCAATTATGGTCCTCACAACATGTAGTGCATGAAATCATAAAACTAAATCCAACTTTGCCTCCACATGAAATAAGATAAAACTATATCGTTAAAACATACATGACAATAATTGGAATGAGGCTAAATGAACTCATGTATAAAGACTAGACCCTACTATGCCTCCACATGAAATAAGATAACTCAATATCATTAAAACATACAAGGCATTAACCAAGGTAAAGGCAACAAGAGTACATACACTACAAATCGTGTTTCCAATATTAATTCCATCCATTTCCTCACCTTATCATTCCCCATAAAATAGGTCCACAAATCTAAGCATAAGCTAAGCTTCATTCAAGAGCATTAGCATATCAAAGATAAGAGTGAAATCCCATTAGATGGTTATGGAAATCATATAAGGCTCAAGGGATTAAGATAACACACACCTAATACACTACATTATCATATCACATATTTCTCCACCCCCAAATGGGGGTGGAACTACTCACTACTCATTACACAAACTACATTACTAAAATGAAACATATTACTGAAAAGAAATTCAACTAAGCAAGAAAGGAACATTAAAGAAGCTAATTGAAAGAAAGATATGTAGGATCGTATGGGTCTATGGGTCCACAAACTAATCACGATTAAGCCCTAATTAACTACTCGATTTATTGATCAAAGAAATGCAGCGGAAATTAAAAACGAAATCAAACACAAGTAGAACAAGCAATGCAAACCACAAGAAGACACCGGATTTACAGAGGTTCGGCCGCGCCTACGTCCTCTATTGCAAGCCCCTCTCGAATCCCCGTTCGAGCTCCTCTTGCGTCTTCACTATGCCTCCCCGTTCCGGGCCGGGAGCAACGCCTTTTACAAGTCTTCAAGCTCGCGAACAACCCTCGCCGAGCTTGGCACCACCTCTCACAAACTGAGAGAATCACTTCGGGCTTTCACCGAAATCCTTGCTTCTTTGTCTTGGGCTTACACCAAGACCCTTGCTCACTTTGTCTTGGGCTTTCACCAAGACCCTTGCTCTCTTGACAACAATTGGAGTGGAACTCACTCTTCTAGTATTGAGCACAACAGATGCTAATATGAATGTATGATGAAGGATGTGGAAATTAGGCTTTGGAATCACTAATTTGGAGCTTGGAGGTTGTGGAAAATCTCACTATAGGTTTTACACTTTGGAGTTGTGAAATCTTGTGGAAAACTAAGTGTGAACCTCTATTTATAAGCTCCTAAAGATTTCTAGCCGTTTGGACAAGATTTGATTGGGTTTTGTGCAAGATACACAAAACAGAAAATCGGGTTCAGAAATCTGTCCAGAAACGGTCGACCGAAAGGTGTATCAGTCGACTGAACCCTTGAGTCTGTTGATGGATCGGTTGACCGAACATAGGTACTGGTCGACCGAATCACTTAAGTTCTATAGGTCAACGGTCGACCGAGCAGGTACCGGTCGACCGAACTACTGGGTTCGGTAGAGAGAAATCTTGATCGGTTGGACAAACTTGTGTCGACCGATAGCAGGTAGATTTTACCTATTTGAACGGTCGACCGAACTAGGCAAATGGTTCGACCGGTTCTAATGTATATGGGGGTGTATATTGAGAAAAATGTGTATACGACCGTTGTATAATACGACAAATAAAACGGTCGTATTTTTATCAAAAACAGCAAACGAAACGGTCGACCGAAGGTTTACCGGTCGACCGAACAGGTCTGGGTAATCGGTTAAATAGATGTGTGATCGGTTGAACGGATTGGTCTGGTATAACAAAAATTGTGTATAACCGGTCGACCGAAAGGTGAACGGTCGACCGAACTCAGGCAGACTGGCGACCAATGTTTTAGGTGTTTAGGTGATCTAATGGAGTCCAAATTATATGATATTTTGTGTGTGACTCCTAAAAGGAACCTAGTGTGTGAATGCATGCATATTAGCTTAAGTTATGCTCAATTCACATAAGTTCCTAATTCTCAAAGAAAGGTAAAATTACATGTCTTCAATCCTATCTTGATTACATGTCTTGACTTGATTTTTCTTCTTTCTTGAGTCTTGATCACCTGTAGATGTTAGCACAATACAACATGTATACTATTATACTACATGTGCTAATCTACATGTCCTTATTAAGATTAGGTTTAATTACATCATCAAAATACGGATTAAGGCCAAAAAGCCAATAAGATAAACTAAAGAGGCATGCTAGAATTAAAAGACAAGATTAAAAGAAATTAAAACAATTATTTTATTAACAATGACTCACATTGAAGGTAGCATTCTTCTCCACCTTGAGTTTTGCTTCAAGGCTTACTCCTTAGTAGAGAGAATGCCACCAAGCAATGGGTAGTTTACAATAGAAGGTGAAGAGTTCTATTTATAGCCAAAGAAAAAAGGCAATCCGGGACAATCCCCCGATGTGGGACTAAACAAATACCGGAAATGAACTAAATACGCACTAATACGCGACACACCAAAATCTTAGCGGATTTGGGCTAAAATAGACCGCCAATTAGCGGTCTTGGACCACCAATTCGCTGTCTATATGGTCCGGATCATGCTGGATTTTATTTTGGGCTTTTCTGGATGTCTTTGTTGGTCTTTGATGCATCTACTTCACTTGTTGAAGCTCCGACCCGAATAGAATTGCCAAAATACTCCCCATGATGGTGTGGAGTTTTCTGTTTTGCTCTTTGGTCCTTCGGTCTTACGTTCAGGTCCTTCTCCCTTCGATCTTAGTCCCCAGGTCTCACAATTAAGTACTTTTTCCCTGCTTTTGGGTCCTTTTATGCTTCATCTCTTCAAACCTATTTATTTCTAAAATTCAAACATAAAACTCGTCACGTAGCATTGCTCAGGTGTAAGATAATGGATATAAGATACAAATATAAGCATGAAATGATGTCAATCAAATACCCTCACACCTAAGTTTTTTCTAGTCCCGAGCAAAACAAAGAAAGAGAAAAGCAAACGGGAAACAAAAAATCTTAACTCACTTTCGTAGGAATCACGGTTGCACTTAGCACGTGCAACAAACCGTTAAACCTCTTTGTCGCCAAGGAGGAGGAGTGTTGTCTCCTGAGGGGTTTCAGCGGATATACCCACAAAATCCGAACAAGATGCATTATTCAATCTAGACATTCGACTCGTTGGACATATGTTGTCGATCATTGGACGCGGTAATCCTATGGGCCGACTCTATATAGGTAATCGGTCCACGCACCTAACCTAATGAACCATTCGTGCAAGTTAAAAAATGAATTAAGTGAAAGACATGGACAACCTCAACATCCTCAAGTGATACAAAGTGTAAGGTCAATTAAGGTTCTTATTTGCAATACCATTTTTTTCTTTTTATTAGTTGGAGCTTTATTCTCTCAGGGTCAGGCTTCGTGCATCATTGCCCATGAGGACTTACACTATCACGTACACCTTTCTTTAATCTTTTTTCTTTTTTTAATCTTTTTTAATCTTTTTTTTTCTTTTCTTTGGAGCATTTTATTGGTTGGTGTTTGATTCTCCCAGGGTCAAGTTTCGTGCATCATTGCCTATGAGGACTTACACTATCACGTACACCTTCCCCCAAATCTCCACATAGGGCGATCCCTACCACCCGTGTAACGGGAGTTCGGTCGGTGCATCCTAAGTCAGATGACTCGAAAGCACCAGGCACAAAGTCCCCTCATACCTACTTTCCCGAGTGATAGGAGTTGTGCGAGAAGAGAGAACACCTACTCACTTATTTCTTATCTACACGTGAACCAAAACCCCTACACTTAATGTCTCACAACAAGATTTCAAGGGTCCTTGACTACAACAAACTTCCTTAAATTAACAAACACGAATTATTGACTCACTAGGTTCAGGGTGGACTTCTTTAAATGTTTGAGCACTGAAACCCTATGATTACTCACCCCCAAGGGAAAACTGTGGTGCATCCTAACGACTCGATAAATCCTAAAGCCATTGTACTAGATATCCTAATGCATCAAGTTCAAGACAATTTTGGGAGCTTTCTTTTTACTTTGCCTCTCAACGGTTTTAAACATGCTAAACACACACAAAACCCACAAAACATTTTCTTTCGCAAACACATGAAGATTTTGAAAGAAATGTGAAAATTTTGAAGCACTAGGCAAACAAAAGAAGACAAGTCACCCAAGGATCATGGCAAGCAGATATATCGATATTAAATGCAGCACACTAACATGACCCTAATAATGCACACAAAAGAAAACAAAAATCAAAGGAAAAGACTTGACTATGTACACACGTAAAACACCCCCCACACCTACTTCATGCATTGTCCTCAATGAATGTGAGCATGAAACTACATGGATTTATGCATGAAAAAGGAAAGATCTCACCAACATGAAGTACAAAGGGAAGTTCAAGGTCATGTTCATGGACATAAACCGGAATTTCGTCAAAACCTGTGAGATGCTAAAGAAGGAATACAAATACGTGAAATAAATGGAGCCCAAATACACAAGGGTTGAAGCCCACAACAATCGATGCTCACTGAATGAGTCTTTTTTTGTACTTTTTTTGTTTTTTTTTTAATATAACTATGTACAAACATAAGTTCCCATCTTCATTTGTCAAAATACATCAAATGGGAACCTCAAGAGTGGGTCAATGCACTTGGAAAGGGAACATGACACCACGCGGGGCCAGAATACTCATGTTTGGGCCCCCCTCACAAAGAGCACAAGATGAAAGGAGAGGTTCATGAATTGGACGCAAAGGCGTCTCATTCAAAGGATCAAATTGAAAGAGCTTGAAACTCTCAAGAGTTTGGGAAATATGGGGCAACGAAAGAAGAGTTTCTCCTGTTGCGGTGCTTAAGTTATGATCGTCAATCCAAACTCTCCAACCAACAGGCTGGTGCGTCGGAACGAGGTCAAGAACCTCGTTAGGCATGTCCAACACACCAGGCGAACAAAAAGTGGGTCTCATACCCAAGGTATCCTCCAAGGAACTCTTAATACCCCCATTAGCAATGTAGTTGTTTGATGTTCCATTATTTCCAAGATGATCAGGAACAATAGTGAGAGGCAAACTCTCATCAGGTTGTTTGAAATTGAGGGTACTAGGGAGCTCTTGCTCCACCGGAGGTGAATCCTTAAGAGGCACAACATGAAGATCATGTGGCTCAATGACCACAGGACAAAAAGATAAGGCACAATCATGTGCCCACTCATAATGAATTTGGTCTTGTTTTTCTCAATTTGAATCGAATCCTCCACTAAGTGATCGTGAATTGAAACCTCAAGTCCCTCAGACTGACTAGGAGTTTGAATTTGAAAGATTGTGCTTTGAATTTGTGGATGTGGTGGTGGTTCGATATCAAAAGATGAATCATCATGTTGACAAGAAAAGTTACTCTCCTCACGTTCACGTAATTGCTGCGACATTTGACTCACTTGCAGTGTCATATTTTGTATGGACTGTTGAGTGGTTTCCATGAACGTAAGGAAAGTTTGTTTCAAGGAATCAGGTATGCGGTCAAGTATGAGGTCCAAGTCCGAGCTTGGGAAATTGTGGGATTGGGTGTTGATGGGCTGAGAATGAGTCCAATGATTTGAAGTGGGGTGTTGGTAGAATTCTGGGTATTCGGGAGGAGGATACTAGGGTGAAAATGATGTATAAGAATTTGAATAAGAATTTTCTCCCCACGAATCCATCCCTCTCGGGCTGTACGCGGATGCGTAATGGTCATATTGAGCATTTTGGGAAAATGTATGCTCATACTCAGGCTTTGGGGGAACATAAGGGCATTCCCCGATAACATGACCACTCAACCCACAACAATCGCACGGTACGGCTACTGGAGCCACCGGTGCACTCATGTCGTCTACCGCATGCATGAAAGAGGCCAAAGTTTCTTGCAATGTCTCAGTTTGATGACCAGTGTATGATCCGACGTAACTAAATGATGGTCTAGTAGTCGGTGCCTCTCTCATACTACCCCAATATGAAGATTGCTCAGTCACACAATTAAGATTGTCTGAACCATACTGCATGTTAGTCTGAGCCACCCCAGGTTGCATGGATCCAGAATACCAAGAAGAATTGTCCTGGTACCAACAATGATATGGATGGTCACCCATGTAACCATCAATCTCAACAAAAAACTCTCGAGTCGACCACTCTCACCACCACGAGGCTAAACTCGCAAAAGTGCTCGACTCGACCCTAAAACGCTACTAGAGAGTGTAAAGGCGAGGAGACTATAGCGTAGAAGAAGGTGAGAAGAAGATGACTCAGAGGAGAAGGGAAGAATCCTAGAGCTAGTGTGGGTAATGGGATCAAGTAGAAGCCTAACTAGCAAGCACGGCTCAATCAGCTTAAGGCTATGGGTCCTTAGGCTAGACGACGCCTAACTTCGAGGTCACTAGCCTCGGCACGCCTCACCTCCCTACAACGAGGACCACAATGCCCAGAAAGTGATACCAGATCCGGAGATCTGGTACCTCCTACTATCGACAAGGTAGGCAACGCCGATCAGGTCATGACGGTCTCAACTAGATTACTCTCCTAGTGCGTCTGAAATCCTAGGGCCAATGTCTACTTGCTTTTAGTTAAGGCTTGATTAAGAGTGATTTTTTGGGCGAAGGAAAGGGTGATAAAATCACCAACCTTATCTTTTATGGGATAGCCCCTCCTTAGTAGTGTTTTGATCCTAAATCAAGCAATCAATCGCTCCAATTAAAACGCTCAATTCACTCTTGTCCTGATGCAATTCCTACTAACTAATGCATGGGCATACAAGATGCATGAATGAGTGTAGGAAATGTGTACCTCACGCCAGTGCTCAACAACTGAAGATAAAGCTAAAAGAAAAGACGACTATATCCCTAAGTCAAGTTCATGATGCGTGACCTAAACAAATAAGAATGTCTAATCTTTTCCTTTGGATTTTAAGGCCAAGTTGATTAATGGGGATTGATTTAATGATCTGGGAGCAAACTAGAAGTCACAACATGCAAAATAGTGCTCCCAGATGACAAAAATGAAAGAACCAACTACCAGAAGAAAATTGAGAGCAAGAAACACTCACCAGGCCGCCAATTGACGATCCCAGACCGCTGATTGGCGGTCCCTGTTGAAGCTTTTGTGCTCCAACTCCTCCAGTAGCCTCCCCTTGATACAAAGGTCCCTTGAAACAAACGAAAACTAAAAACAAAAAATTAAAACCACTCGAATCGTCCAAACCAAAGTCTGGACAGAGCACCTCCCCGGCAACGGCGCTAAAAACTTGATTGATTCGTTTTATATTAAACCGCAAGTGCACGGCTGCGTTGAAGCGGTGGAAAATACGGGTCGATCCACAGGAAGGTGTGTCGACTTTTGGTTTGTTAGAAGGCGAGTGGTAAAGAAAGAAGAGAAAGGTTGGTTACACTAAACTACACTAAAATGCAAAAAGGAAATGGAAGAGAAGTAATAAAACTAAACCCCAAAGGGGGTAGAGAAATAATGTGAATATAAAGATGTGTGTGTGTTCAATTATGGTCCTCACAACATGTAGTGCATGAAATCATAAAACTAAATCCAACTTTGCCTCCACATGAAATAAGATAAGACTACATCATTAAAACATACAAGACAATAATTGGAATGAAGCTAAATGAACTCATGTATAAATACTAGACCCTACTATGCCTCCACATGAATTAAGATAAGACTATATCATTAAAACATACAAGGCATTAACCAAGGCCAAGGCAACAAGAGCACATACACTACAAGTCATGTTTCCAATATTAATTCCATCCATATCCTCACCTTATCATTCCCCATAAAATAGGTCCACTAATCTAAGCATAAGCTAAACTTCATTCAAGAGCATTAGCATATCAAAGATAAGAGTGAAATCTCATTATATGGTTATGGAAATCATATAAGCTCAAGGGTTTAAAATAACACACACCTAATACACTACATTATCATATCACATATTTCTCCACCCCCGAAATGAGAATGGAACTACTCACTACTCATTACACTAACTACATTAACAAAATGAAACATATTACTGAAAAGAAATTCAACTAAGCAAGAAAGGAACATTAAAGAAGCTAATTGAAAGAAACATAGACTAAAGAGACATGCAAGAATTAAAAGACAAGATTAAAAGAAACTAAAACAATTATTTTATTAACAATGACTCACATTGAAGGTAGCATTCTTCTCCACCTTGAGTTTTGCTTCAAGGCTTACTCCTTAGTAGAGAGAATGCCACCAAGTAATGGGTAGTTTACAACAGAAGGTGAAGAGTTCTATTTATAGCCAAAGAAAAAGGCAATCCGGGACAATCCCCCGATGTGGGACTAAACAAATACCAGAAATGGACTAAATACACACTAATACGCGAGCCACCAAAATCTTAGCAGATTTGCGCCAAAATAGACCGTCAATTCGCGGTCTTGGACCGCCAATTGGCGGTCTATATGGTCCGGATCACGCTGGATTTTATTCTGGGCTTTTCTGGATGTCTTTGTTGGTCTTTGATGCATCTACGTCACTTGTTGGAGCTCCGACTCGAATAGAATTGCCAAAATACTCCCCATGATGGTGTGGAGTTTTCTGTTTTGCTCTTTGGTCCTTCGGTCTTACGTTCAGGTCCTTCTCCCTTGCATCTTAGTCCCCAGGTCTTACAATTAAGTCATTTTTTCCTGCTTTTGGGTCCTTTTATGCTTCATCTCTTCAAACCTATTTATTTCTGAAATTCAAACATAAAAGTCGTCACGTAGCATTGCTTAGGTGTAAGATAATGGATATAAGATACAAATATAAGCATGAAATGATGTCAATCAAATAGTCACTCAAAATGTGAAGTGATTACAATGGAAGGTGAAGAGTTCTATTTATAGCAATAGAAAAAGGCAATCAGGGACAATCCCCCGATGTGGGACTAAACAAATACCAGAAATGGACTACATACACACTAATACGCGACCAATCAAAATCTTAGCAGATTTTGGCCAAAACAGACTGTCAATTAGCGGTCTTGGACCGCCAATTGGCGGTCAATATTGTCTGGATCACGCTGGATTTTATTGTAGGCTTTTCTGGATGTCTTTGTTGGGCTTTGATGCATCTACTTCACTTGTTGGAGCTCCGACCCGAATAGAATTGTCAAAATACTCCCCATGATGGTGTGCAGTTTTCTATTTTTCTCTTTGGTCCTTTGGTCTTACGTTCAGGTCCTTCTCCCTTGCATCTTAGTCCCCAGATCTCACAATTCAGTCCTTTTTCCCAGCTTTTGGTGTCTTTTATACTTCATCTCTTCAAACCTATTTATTTTTGAAATTCAAACATAAAACTCGTAATATAGCATTGTTTAGGTGAAAGATAATTGATATAAGATAGAAATATAAGCATGAAATGATGTCAATCAACTATTACGTGGATTCTTAACATTTGATTTACAATACCTAAATGTTTTTTAATATTTAGCATGTTATGTACACATGGAGTTTGGTGGATCCAGTGTTGATTCAGTTAGAGACAGTTAAGGTTCACAGGGTCCGGTGGACAGATCAATGTTGGTTTAGCAGGCCGACCACAACTCTGACTTGTTCAAGGATTTCATAAGGATTTTACTACTTTCAAGAAATATTTGTACGTACGTATTAATATTCTAACATTTATATTATTTTATGCAGAAAGATGTCAACGACGTAAAATGCGTTGAGGCAGGGATCTAAACTCAACGCATAGACGATCACTAATGAGAGGATGTGGTTTCTACAGGATCTGGCAGGCTTCGACATAGTCACTCAGTTAGGCCAAGTACTGTTCGACCATACCTTGTTAGGGTCGATCGTGGAGCATTGGAGACTAGAGACTCATTCCTTTCACCTACGACATGGTGAGATCACTTGCATCTTACGTGACATTTTCTTGATTACTGACTTGCGAGTAGATGTCTGCATGGATTTATTAGGTCAATATCTGGATGATTTGGGTGGTAAAGGTTCAATAACTTTGGGTTGGTTGCAAAGGTTGTTTGAGGATTTGCCTTTCAATGTTAACGATGTCACAGTTACACGACATACTAGAGCATTTATTTTGTTCCAGCTGTGATGCAGTATTTTGGTTGATAAGAGCGGCACAATGATTTAATTGAAGTACGTACCTTTGCTAAGAGATTTGATTGTTGCATCGAAGTATAGTTGGAGAAGGGCGGCTTTGGCCCACTTATATCACAGTTTGGACAAAACTTCATTGATCACGACCAGACATCTGTGCGGTTTTCTTACATTTCTACAGTTGTGGTGTTGGAAACATTTTCACATTGGGAGACCTTTAAAGAGCAGACCGTTATAGTACCCAGAGGACGACGTGACACCATTAGGGGCCCGTTGGAGACGACCAAGATCATTCAAGGGTAGTGTCAAGACGACGACACTTGATTTTTATCAGAATGAGCTCGACGTGTAGGAGGTCCACCAGGTCACATGGGATCCGTATGAGCATTTGGATCTTAGTCAGTTACCACCGCTATGTACAGAAGGTTCTGCGATTTGGATGAGTTGTACATGGCTTATACATTTTGGAGAGGTGATTATTCATTGTCCAGAGCGAGTCATGAGGCAGCTCAGTCTGGAGCAACACATTCCAGAGCCGATGGAGAGACATAAAGTGAAATCGGCTCAAAGGAGAGCATGCGTTAATTGGTTGGTGGAAAATCACAGATTCATCTAGCATTGGTCTCATAGAAGAGATCATCTACAGTTTGAGAGACCACTCCTAGGTGCCACTCCTTAAGAGAGCATACAATTGTATATGGAATGGTATTGGAACATCACGGTACGTTGGATTGTTCATCACACTTTGACTCTGAAGCATAACTTGTACAGACCCCGAGCGGGTAGAGAGCGGGAGATGGTAAAATCTACACTTCACATTAGTTACTTACGTTGATTTTAAATTGTGTTTAGTGTTTGTTTAACGGTTAAATTGTCTGTAGGTGCACAGAGTTTATGAGTTCCACGAAGAACTCCATAAAATCCATGAGGCGATCAGAGATCATAAGACATGCTCTTCAATGGTTGGAAAGTTGAAGGAAAAAATGAATGTTTGGTTTATGTGTTTTGGTGCTGAAGAACTCACACTACGGTTGAGTCAAAGATCGAATCGTTGAAGAAGATGATGTTATTATTCCACACACACAAGATAACGGTGGCAATCTTACGCAGGATACGGAACAGACAGATAATGCAACATGAGGAGGGGCTAAAAAGAAAAGATTGAGAGGTTAGTTAGGATAGATATTCTGTTATATTAAACTTATTTGATTGTTATTACATTAGTGTAAATTTGGTTTATGTCAAAATATTGAACTTGTTTTTTAGATGTTATTTTCATTTTACTGTAGTTTTTTTGTGTTTTCTGGTTAAAATGGTTGTTTGTTCAAATTTTTGTAGTTGGAATTATGTGTTTGTTATTGAAATGTTGGTAGTTAGAATAGTTGTGTTTGTTGTTTGAATGTTTGTAGTTAGAATGATTGTGACGATTGTTGTTGAAATATTTTCAAATGGGATATGAAATTATTGATTTTTATTAAATAAATTGAAGGGGTCGAGTTCTATTAAATTAAATATTTGTAGTTTTATTTAAACCGTACTCGTAGATTTGGAGTTCCACAAAATAGAATTCGACAACACCAGTGTCGAGTCCTCGTTTAAAGAACTAAGCAACGCCAGTGCCGCGTTCTCTTTAAGAGAACTCGGCAACACCTCGACGTTCGAGTTGTCAAGTTCCACTTATTTAAATTCGGCAACTCCAATGCGAGTTTTACTAAGTGGAACTTGACAACTCTTGTGTCGTGTTCTTTGAAAATTTCCTATGCAGAACACATTGGCAACGTCAAGTTTCACAAAAACTTTCTACAGAAATTGACGTCTCAAACGTCGAGTTCTTTACACACTAAAAAATAAACTCACCGTCACACGTGATGACAACGGGTCTATTGCGAAAAATATTTTTATAAGAAATTTATTTTGACACTTTTTGAAAAAAATCCTCTTTTCAATTACTTCGTAAAGCATTGTCTGTGAGCAGGACGGTCAACTTTAGCTCGACTAGATAACTCGACTCGACTCGGCTCAAAAAATATTCGACTTTAATTTAACTTGAAAATGATCATGATGAAAAACAAAAAAATCTTCAAACTTAATTCGGTAAACGAATCGCTCGAACTCGAAAAAATTTGATACTCGATTCGAGAGCTCGTTCAAAAAATCTATTGCTCTATTTGTATTTGGTAATAACATAATATAATACTTATTACTCGAAAATTCACTCGACTTAGCTCGTTACACCCGTATCTGTGACCAGTCTATTCTTTATTTTTGTAAATCATCAGTAGGTGTCATTGTGTACTGGACAATTTGTTGGCACCGAGGTCAGAACACGCAATCCAAATCCCATGAACGAAATAGCAACTATGGCTCTGCATTTGATTGCTGTTAAGAGGCCGCAAATTTAGTAATCCGGGAGTTCAAACTAACACAAGTTTAAGTTTAACACAAGCCCTACAAATATTTAGCACAGCCCCATTTTTCCTGACCGTGTCCAATGACCCATCCAAATATCTGTGATTTATAGCAAGCACTACCAATAAAAAAAGGGTAACCTATTACACAGGAAGTGCTGGCTCTGGCACGCCAGTGTCTCCATTGAGGACGGTGACGTTTCCATCAGAGTCCACATCAACAATGGCAGAGTCCCCTTCCTTGATCTCACCAGCAAGCATCTTCTCAGCTAGGCTGTCTTCCAGAAGTCTCATGATAGCCCTCCTCAATGGTCTGGCTCCGTAGCTCGGGTTGTACCCTTCGTCCACAACCCTGTCCGTGAATCTCTCTGTGACCTGAAGGTCAATTTCTTTGGTCTTCAGCCTCTCAAATACCTCCTTCAACATAATGTCTGCGATTTCCTTGACCTCGAGCTTAGTGAGCTGCCTGAAGACAATCATCTCATCTAGTCTGTTCAAGAATTCTGGCCTGAAGTACTGCTTCAACTCCTCAGTGACCAAACTCTTTATCCTGTTGTAACTGCTGTCCTTCTCATCATAATCCAGGTCAAACCCGATCTTACGGCCACCCTTCTCAATGACACTGCTTCCGACATTGGATGTCATGATCAACAGGGTATTCTTGAAATCCACAGTTCGACCTTTGCTGTCCGTCAACCTTCCATCTTCAAGAATTTGGAGCATCATGTTGAAGACATCAGGATGTGCCTTTTCTATCTCATCAAAGAGCACAACGGTATAGGGACGACGGCGAACAGCTTCGGTAAGTTGACCACCCTCAGTGTACCCAACGTAACCCGGTGGGGAACCAATTAGCTTGGAGACTGTGTGCCTCTCCATGAACTCACTCATGTCAAGCCGGATCATTGCTTCCTCAGAGCCATAGTAGTAAGTGGCAAGTGCTTTTGCCAATTCTGATTTTCCAACACCAGTTGGTCCAGAAAATATGAAGCTAGCAATTGGCCTGTTGGGATTCTTTAGACCCACACGGGCACGTCTGATGGCACGGCTGATGGCTTTG
Source organism: Triglochin maritima (assembly GCA_963682175.1). Lineage (NCBI taxonomy): Eukaryota > Viridiplantae > Streptophyta > Magnoliopsida > Alismatales > Juncaginaceae > Triglochin > Triglochin maritima. Next base: position 17,277,745 of record OY821775.1, read on the forward strand.
ACTGCTTCATCTTGGCCAACGATACGTTTGTGTAGGGTTTCTTCCATCTTGAGAAGTCGATCCGACTCATCACTGGACACTTTCTCCACAGGGATCCCAGTCCATGAGGAGACAATGTGCTGTATGTCACTCTCTGAAACTATAGGACCTGAATCTCCTGCCTCAGTCTCTGCTTTGCTCATCTCCTTGCCCTTATCAATCAAGGCAGAAATTTGAGCCTTGAGCTCCATTTCCCGATCACGAAGTTCCCCAGCCTGATGACATGTTAAATTTCAATATTATGATCTTGTGATTATAAAATAAATGAGAAACCTAACATATTTGGAAGGGGGCTCTCAAAAGAGCAAAAAGAAAGAGGGCTCCAGTCACAAATGGTAAATAATTGGCAACATACTGTAGCTTCCTATCACTGACACATGCCTAGCAAGTACATAAAAATCAGTAACAAACCACCCAGTATAAAATATTCTTCACATGCTACAAGCATACAATTCAGGACGCTGCAAGTTAGATAAGGCATAATAGGCTTAATAATCTGGGAGAGCCCAAGAATACAAAATTTTCTTTCCTTTGTTTCGGACCATTTTAACACAATGGGGCTACCCCTTCACAGTTTAACACACGATCGCCCAAGTCAAGCATGGACTTGAACCAGAGAAAGTGAGCATACACAATCACCAATAACAAAAAAGAAAAATGTACATTCTAATCAGATAATATTTTTTACATTTCAAAGTTGGAGAAAAGGGTTTTATTTAATGATATCTCCGAAAAGGTAATGATTGGTGAGAAAGGTAATTACCTTTTCGAAATCTTGTCCACGTACAGCATCATTTTTCTCCTTTGTTATCTGCCTCAGCTCCTTGTCAAGCTCCCGAGCCTCCTCAGGAAGCTGAGGGGGAAAAAATTGGTTCACATATTCATACTGGTAAACCACACCTGGCATAATAAAAAAATCATTATTATAAACAAATACCTGGGCATGTTGAAGTCTAACGCGAGAACCAGCTTCATCAATGAGATCGATGGCCTTGTCAGGCAGGAAACGGTCACTGCAATCAAAGGAACAAATAAGTGAAAACAGAGGAAAAGTAGATAATTTGAGCCACAGGAGTAGACGAGAAAAGTAAACTAATAAGTCTTTGCAAGACATGTGGCCATGATTAATATCTACCTGCCAGAACAAAATCATCAGTCGCATAGGAGCAGACACGCATCGTGATAAACAAATAAAATCATTCTACATATAAATTCCCACAAATTGAAAAGGATTAGGAGCAGACATGCGTTACTTAGCCCACCAAAAAGTGTGTTATTGTTCTCAACTTGAAAACGAAGTGTACCACGAGTGAAATAAAATGAACTACATTAGCATTACTCAAGTCACTTGTTAAGTAATTGGCATCGTTTTCCTTGTATGTTCAATTTAATTATAACTGTAATGTACATTTGTTACTTCCCGCAGAGGTTCCAAGTATTCTGCCAAATTTTGATGTTAACCACTGTTCTTGGTGGAAAAAATTAAACTAAAGCCAAAAGATGCAATATAATAGGTAAGAGTAAAAATCACATATATTCAAAAACAAATAAAATAGATGAAGTATTAGATAAACAGGTACGTCAAATACAACCTATGAGTCCCACAAAGCATTTATGGAACATGGCGGAAATACATACCAGCAAGTTGGCCACATAAAGCTATCAAATACTAGAGGTAAGAGTCTATTGTCTTAATTATCCAGACTAAGCTTGTCTAGTTCTTGTGACAATGGTTGATGTATGACAAATATAGCTAACTACATTCCTTAATTTTGAAGTAATTGCTGTCAGGTTGTTGCAACCTTGGTTTTATAATAGACCAAGAAACTAGTAAACAATGAACAGAAAATTGAGTCCATGGATAAAGTAGAAAATGTATGAATGTAAATCATTGGTGCGAAAAAACAAATAAACGATTAACAAGAGCTTTCAGCATCACAGACCTAATATATTGGTATGACAACTGAGCAGCAGCCACTAAAGCCTCGTCAGTGTAGCGAAGTTTGTGGTGAATCTCATAACGCTCTCGCAATCCTCTCAATATTTGTATGGTCTCATCTACCGTTGGTTCTGGAACCTTAACAGGTTGAAAACGTCTTTCCAACGCAGGATCTTTCTCAATATGCTTTCTGTATTCATCAAGAGTGGTAGCCCCAATGCACTGCACACAAAGAAAGGAAAAATATGAACAGCAGGAAATAACCTCGAGAGATCCCTCCCCAATCCAAATTACTACTTCATAAATGACAGAATATATTAAAAAACAACAAAAAATCAAGGCCATGTTGATCAATGTGCAAAGTGAAAAACACTTTGCAAAGTGAAAAATCAAGGCCATGTTGATCAGAAGCACAAGTTGGCCAGTCAACCTGGATTATAGACCATGTGCATTTATTTAAATATAAGTGCAGATCTTTTTTCTTGAGACAATCAATTAACAAAAGTGCAAGATTCGACAACTCAAAAGAGGAAGTGTTGGAGTACCTACCACTATGCAATCCAATGAAACTGTCAATAAGTTGTAAGCACAACCATCTTCTAAATGGTAATACAATATATATTTTAAAACTATTCACCATCTCTATAGCTCCAACATAATTTTCTCACAGCCTTTACGTTTCCAGGACCACATAATGCACAACTATCACCCATAATAAGCAAATATAATTAATGTACAACAACAACAACAAAGCCTTTAATCCTAAAGTAGTTGGAAATATAATTAATGTACAAATATAAATTTTCATTTTTTGAAACAAAAAATATGGCATCCATTGGCTTATTGTATTTGAAAAGATCGTCTTACTACATATATATATATATAGCTAACCTAGTAAGATTGTATACTAGTAGGCAAAGGGTGTGCCCTCATGGTATAGTTAAAATAAAAAAGAATTTCAGATTAGGGAAGTAGATGGAGTCAAGAAAAAGGAAGAATCTACACCACTACTTCAGCAAAGGTTAAACGAGGTAAATATACAAAAGTTTGTAAGAATAAAAAACCAATATCCGACAGTTTAGCTTCTTCAGGGTAAATAAAATACCTGGAGTTCACCTCTGGCAAGTGCGGGCTTTAAGATGTTAGCAGCATCAATTGCACCCTCAGCTGCTCCTGCTCCGATGAGTGTGTGCACCTCATCAATAAACAGTATGATCTCATCACTTTGCTTGATTTCCTCCATGAGTTTCTTAAGCCTTTCCTCAAATTCTCCACGATATTTTGTGCCAGCAACAAGAAGCCCCATATCTAGGGTGATGACCTAGAAGTTAAAAGTTCAAAAGGTCATGCCAAGCTCATAGTAATAAAAAACAAAGATCTCTTAAACGAAAAAATAAAAATATTCAAAATAATTTTAGATTTATTGCTCATAAGAGAGAAAATCAAACATATCCGATTATCTGTTGGTTAACAATTACATTAAGATACCTTCTTTCCCTCGATGGTTTCAGGGACATCTCCAGTAGCAATGCGCTGAGCCAGCCCTTCAGCAATTGCTGTTTTCCCGACACCAGGCTCTCCAATGAGACATGGATTATTCTTTGTTCGCCTACCAAGAATCTGAGTGACACGCTCTATTTGTGGCTGCCTGCCAACAACAGGATCTAATTTTCCCTGAAATGAAGGAGAAAACAAGGAAATTCCATGCCACATACTCTCAGAACAAGAAAAAACAACATAGAATTTGTGAAAATGGGAACTACATCTTCAGCCAACTTTGTTAGATTGGTTCCGTATTCTTCGAGTGTAGGCATCTTGTTGCCACTGCTTCCACCCCCCACTCCAGCACCAACAGCCTCGGTACTCTCACCAACCATCCGGATAACCTATTTGAACCAAGAATCAGATTAATAACAAGATCAGCAAATCATTCAGGCAGGAAAAGAAAATGCTTGCCTGTGTTCGAATGTTGTTTGGATCTGCTCCAAGGCTCTCCAAAACTCGAGCGGCTACTCCTTCACCTTCACGGAGCAACCCAAGAAGAAGATGCTCTGAGCCAATATAATTATGACCTGAAAGTTGTAAGAAAGCATGAGCCAATGGAGAGAAAAAAAATATTTTTTGAGAAAAAAAATATTTTAGAGAAGAGTAGAACAACAAAGTTCCCAAGAAGGTTCCCATTGGTTTGAAAATAAACATGAACTTAAAAGTAGGAAACACAAGTATAATAAGTTATCACATTTTAAAAAAAAATTAGTTTCAGATGATTGTAGAATTGACAATCACAGCCAATGTGTTCAATTACAATACAGCTGTCATCTTAAAATAATACACTTCAACCTTAAACTATTGAAAACGGATTCAATTTCACAACTCCTAAAAGTAATTTCAATTAAGCATCAACGCACTTGAGATGCATCTCAATGACATTTAGTCGCGTCCTAAAGTTCAGATCGATAGATTTCTTCCATACAGTTGAAAATATCCATTCTTGTGAAACAAAAGGGATAACAATAGCAGCACACAGAAGTTGGAGGTCGGGTTTTCCAAAAAGAAAGACCAGCAAGACCAAAGAAGCTATTAAACAGACAAATACTGCATGCAATCTTAAGTGCAACAGAATGAGGTAGCAACATAAAGATCATCCAGCAACTAAACCACAAGCAAAGTGTGATTAAATGATGCAAACAATTTACCAAGCTGGCGAGCTTCTTCCAGTGATAGCTCCAAAACACGCTTTGCACGTGGAGTAAATGGTATTTCCACAGCAACAAAACCACTGCCCCTTCCAATTATTTTCTCCACCTCAACACGTGCATCCTTCAGATTGATGCCCATGGATTTCAAAACCTTGGCTGCTATACCAGTTCCTTCACCGATAAGTCCCAACAGAATTTGCTCAGTGCCAACAAAATTATGACCCAGACGCCTCGCTTCCTCCTGTGCAAGCATGATAACTTTGATGGCCTTCTCTGTAAAACGCTCGAACATAGCTACAGCAGCTCCACGAGTGCCCTTCCCTTTTGGAACAGAGATAGCAGCTGCCACTACAGAATGAAAGTCCCTAACAGACTTTGACATAAAGTCTATGGCATTTGCACCACGCAATCCTGAGAAGCTTTGTAACCTACGAGAATTTCCACGAGCAATGCTCAGCATTGTGGCAGACTTCTTCCCTTTCCTGGAACCCTGCAGCCTGCTTCCACTCACAACTGTAGCAGGAATGACGGATTGAAGCAGTGCTCCAGCCATAGTTCTAACAAGCACAAAGCCTACTAACAATTACTCTAGAAGAGTCTGCAAACAGGAAATAAATTGCTTTCGAATCAGTTGGATAATCCAACACAGACCGTTGGTTGTTGGGTGATACAGATAAATGAGACAAACTTAACAACTACATTAAATTGAAATAGTTAAACATAACAAAAATGACAAAAAAAACAGATGGGCACTTCTGTTCTTCAAGAGCAAAACAAATGGAAAGCAAAGATGAAAGTCATAAATCCCCACTGTATTCTCCAGGAAAAAAATTAAATTAGCTTGCCATTCTTAAGAAATAATGAAATAATACATGCATTCATGAAAAATTCCAAAATAAAAACTGCTTAAATCAAGCTCAATCAATAGGTAACGAACTAGCACAAGCCTTCCTGCCCTCTTGTTTTTATTTGTTTGATTGGTAACTTCCGGCCCTCCTCATTACACTCAACAACAGATACATCAACGAATACCAAACCAGATACAAGCTTAAGTGACTGACCAAACAAAATCACTCCCAACTCCCAAGACAACTAAGCAACCGAAATCATAATCAAAATTAGATTATTATTATTTTAATCTTTACGACCACATGAAGATGACAAAATAACTACTGCTCATACATCCAACAATCTAACACGCTCACAACTTCACAAAAATTTTAAGGGGGGGGGGGGGGGGGGGGGGGGGGGGGGGGGGGGGGGGGGGGGGGGGGGGGGGACTTAATACAAGCTAAAGCTAAATAAAACCACTTAATCTGCCCATTTCCTTCCATTCACCACAACCCTCAACAATAGATAACATAACCAAACTAAATCCTCATCCAAGATCAAAGTATAAAACAAAAGCTCCTACTACAACAAACAACCTTTAAAGACAGTAAAAACTACAGCTTCAATAAGCCTAACTAACATACATCGCAAAAACACTTACCAACAGTCAACCCTAAATTCTTCTAAACAGAAGGAATCGACATTAAAAAAGCTCAATCGATTCATCAGACAACACACATCACCAAAACCCAATCCAAATCCAAATCGGAAACAAGACCGTGAATCCCTCGAAAGGGCAACCGAAACCACACCCTCGCCGTCCGAATTGGGGAGATTAGGGTGACAAAGGAGATTACCGAGAGGCGGAAACGGGACCCGAATGGGGGGTGAAGAAGGGGGGTAGAAAGGGGTTGGCGATCGTTTGAGGGTTTTTATACGGGCGAGAGGATAAGGGGTGGTGGTGGGCGATTGAAGACCGGAAATGGGGACTTGGATTGCTTCCGAGCCACGGACCTCTCCCGATTTTTTTTTAATCGGGTAAGGCCCAACCTGACTCCTATCGGATCCGGGTTCCAAGTCGGTTGGGGACAAGTGGATGGATGTGATTGGTGTGGGTTGGGGGTTGCTTGCCGTGTTTTGCTTGTTTACTGCCATCTGTTGGTTTGGCTGTTGTGGTGTTTAACTTAATTTGTGTGGTTTGGGGGAAATGAGATGCAACTGGGAAATTCGGAGTTTGAAAGTTGATTTTTTGTTTGGATTGTGTTTAGAAGAGAAAATGGTTTGGATGAGACAAAAGGGCTTTCCGTGGAGACGTACTAATAACTATGGATGAGTCTGGGTGTCTTGGACTTTGAATTATATTACATGCATTTTTATTTTTTTTGGAACATGTAAACTTTTTAATTTTTTAACATTTTATATTATTTAATTGAGCAAATTTAAGCACATGAAATCCGGGGAGAAAGAGGAGAAAAGAAAATAGTCATTTTGTGGTTGGTGAGATTGAACATGTAACATTTGACTGACGAAATGTTGAGGTCACTGGGTAACTATCTCAACATATGAGTTCATCATACGGAAAGTGATATTCGTGTATGTAAGATCTTAAGGTTGGGATTGTTATCCATCAATTTATTTGAATTGCTTCTATGAATATTTTATACCAATTACTTATCGAACAATACTCCATCAATTAGTTGATAAACATTATATACGCATCACTTATTGAACAACAATATGTTTACTCCATCAATTAGTTGATAAACATTATATATGAATTAAATTCGAAGGTATTATTCAAAGTTGTTAATGTGAAATCAGTTGATCAATTGGATGGTATTAGGCTCATAATCAAACAAGCTCAATTAGTCCATTATGTCTTTAGTCAATTCATTATGTATCTAGTCTATTATGTATTAACTCCTATATTTGTCCAAGTGCAATAAGTCTAAAATACCTTGTATACTTACTGTCTACATTTTGAATACACTATAAATACATCACTGCACCTCTCATTTATGATATGAAAGTTGATTGGTTTCATTCCAATTGTGTATGTGTGCAATTCAACATGGTATCAAAAAGCAGTAATTTGGGGTTAAAACTCTTGATCCCAAATTCTTCCTCTCTCACATTTCTTCAAAGCCCAACCCACCACTCAAACTTGTCCTAACAACCCACTTTTTTTCTTCTTCCCCTCTCACTTTTATTCAAAGCCCAAAACGGCCCAACAATCCACTTCTTTCGCTTCTTTCCACGTTAAAACCAAGAAAACATACTCCTTGATCGAACGGTTAACATCCCATCTCACCTTAGCACACGGGTTGGGCTTCTTGAATCAAGATTTGACCCTTCGATCCTAATCAATCCAACGATCTGCATTTACTCCTACCTCAGCACACAAATTGTGCTTTCTTGAAACAAATCAAGTCCTTCAAAAACCAATCCAACGACCATCATCATATTCCGCTCTTTTTTTCAAACAAACCAATCCCAACCATCCTTCTCAAAATATCTGAACCGATCCAAGAAAGGTGATTCCACCATCTCAATATACCTTCAGAACATGAAGTCCATTGTTGATCAGCTTTCTGGTATCACAAATATTGTGACTGATTCTGACTTGGTTCTTCACATACTTGCTGGTTTGGGACCTGAGTATGACCCATTTTGGTGTTTATTACGACTCATTCTAAGCTCCTATTTGTAGAAGACCTACATGGAATGCTTCTAAGCCATAAAATTTGTTTAGACAAAAGTGTTCCCATTGATACTTTTGTTAGGATCGATGACCTACTTAATATCTAATCAATTCAACTTTAATCCTTACTTAGTTAGACATAAGATGCAACGAAAACAATTTAAAACAAAGTAGAGACAAGCAATGAAGAGATATGCAAAGCACAAGACGCGAGGGTTTTTATAGAGGTACGTCATCTTGCCTACTTCATCTCTTGCAAGCTTCGCTCGACTCTACGAGCTCCGTTTACGACTTCACTATCCATTCCCCATTTCGGGCCGGGAGAGAATGTCTTTACAACTTCAACTAGCCAACAACCCTCGCCTAGCTCGGATCCTCTTCTCACAACCCGAGAGGGATACTTCGGGCTTTCATCGAAGTCTTTACTCTTTGCCTCGGGCTTTCACCAAGACTCTTGCTTCTTTTGACAACAACTTGAGTGGGTCAAACACTCTCTAACTTGAGCACACTTTGAGTATGATTAAGAATTGATCAAAGGTGTGGAGGTTTAGGCTCTTGAGTGTAGGATTAGGAGTTTTAGGAGTTGGGGATTTCTGTCTAATGTATGAGACAATTGAAAGTGTGAGAGATTGACTAAACAATGTCTTTATACCTCTATTTATAAGCTCCTAAAGTTTTCTAGCTATTGGAGAAAATTTGATTGACTTGTGTGTAAGATACACAAAACAGAAATTGAAAATTTACAATTTTGTCCCTCAACGGTCGACCGGATCAAGCAGAACGGTCGACCGTTTCTTTAAGAACAAAGAAACGTTCGAACCAAGTAGTGCAATGGTCGAACCAACTGGGTTTTAACTTAAGTCATCGGTCGAACCAGGAAATGGGGCGGTCGACCGATCTAGGGGTTTTGGCCAGGGTAAAGGTGTAACGGTTGAACAAAAAGATTAGTTACGTTCGGCCAAAAATATCAGGCACTTTGGGCTCAAGAAATATGCTCATCCGGTTGACCATTTCTAGGTCAATGTTTGACCGGTGTCAATTGTATTTTGGGGGTTGGGTAGATTTAGACGAATACGGCCGTTGTATAATACGACAAAGATAACGGTCATCCGAAAGTTCTGGAACGGTCGATTGAAAGGTCAATATCAGTCGAGCTAAGAAAAATTCACTTAGAGACTCTGTTAAAATCGATCGTACAAAAACTTGTTCCGGTCGACCGATTAGCACAAGAAGTTTAGTTTATGGTTTAATGATTTTTTGACTAAGGTTTGGGTGATCTATTGAAATCCAATTAATGGAAATTTTGTGTGTGACTTCTACAAGGAACCTAGTGTGTATGTGAGTGAGTTTTGACTCTTGTATGCTCAAGATTACACAAGTTCCTAACACTCAAAATAAAATAAAATTACATGTCTTCAAATAGCTTTGATTACATGTCTTGACTTCATCCATTCTTCTTGAGTCTTGATCACTTGTAGATGTTAACACAATACAATATATCTTCTACGCATTATGTGTGTTACACTACATTTGATTGTGATTAAGATTAGGTTGATTAAATCATCAAAACACGGATTAAAGCCAAAAAGCCAACACCTTCTACCAACATTGCCACCAAGAGTAATGATGTTCATCCCGGTAAAAAATGGTGGTCGTGGCGGACGTTCTAGACGATTCAAAGGTCGAGGACGAGGCAACCGCAACAACCACAACAATCCTTATGGTCAGGCTCTAATACACCTAACCAGAACAACTGACCCAGAATCCAATGCCAAATATGCACAAAGCTGGGACACTCTGCTCTACAATGCTACAGTAGGTTTGATCATACCATTCAAAATGGTTCCCCTCTCTCTGCTCATATGGTTACCTCTTGTGAAATATCCACTGACGTGTGGTACTCAAACTCAAGGGCCACAAATCATTTGACAAATGACAACAACCAATTCTAAACTTCTGCTTCATATAACGACTCTAATCAATCAGAACCGCTAATGGCTCAGGTCTGCCTATCTTATGTACCGGTTCATTTATTATTCCCTCGCATATTTGTCCACTTAGGATGCATAAACTTTACTATGTTCCATCAATAACTAAAAAGTTAATTAGCATTGCACAATTTACATTAGATAATCATGTGTTTTTGAGTTCTATCCCCGTTTTTGTCTTGTGAGGGATCTTTACTCGGGCGAGGTCCTTCTTCGGGGTCATATGCATAATGGATTGTATCATCTTGACCTAACAGACACTACCTTAAACAAATTGGTATTTTTGGTGAACGCGCATCAATGGACACTTGCCATCATCGCCTTGGTCATTCATCACATATAGTAGTTCATTCTATTATGAATAAACATGAATTGCCTTTCTGGTTCAAAACACTTAACATTTTTCCAAACATGTTCTTTGGTCAAAAACAATATTCAACCTAATTTTAGTTATGCTACTATTAGTTATGCACCACTGCAATTAATTCATGTTGATGTTTGGGGCCCAGCGCTAATTGTTTGTTCTACAACATCCTGTTATTACGTTAGTTTTCTTGATGATTGCAATAAATATACATGGATTTATGATTTGTCTGTTAAATCTTATGTCCTTTGAGTTTTTCAAAGTTTTAAAATTGAAGTTGAAAACTTTTTTTCAACTAAAATAAAATGTTTTCAAAATGATTGGGGAGGCGATCTACGAACAATCAATACTTTCTTAAAATCTGTTGGTATTCTTCATCGCATTTCTTGTTCTTACTCTCATGAATAGAATGGTGATATTGAAAGAAAACATAGGCATATTGTTGATGTTGGTTTATCTCTTTGAACACGTGTCTCAGTTCCTCAACGGTTTTGGGATGATGCTTTCACAATTGTTGTATTTTTTATTAATGGATTACCATCCACAATTATCGGTATTGTTTCTCCATTTCAAAAATTATTTGGTAGGTTTCCTGATTATAATATTCTTGAAGTTTTTAGATGTACTTATTTTCCTTTCCTTAGACCTTATCTAAAACACAAACTTCAAACTCGATCTAAAAGATATGTTTCCTAGGATATAGTCCTCATAAAGGATACAAATGTTCTGCAATCACCTCTAGACTTATGTTTATTTCTCGCAATATTAGTTTTGATGAAAATAAGTTTCCTTTCCATGATGAGCCTTTGATTTCTAAAAAACGGTTTATGGTACAAGTGATCTACCATACCACTACTACAAAAACTCATTAGAGCCTCATAGTCACTTGCCTTTGTGCCGCCCTAATCGGTACCTCTCCAACTACTTCTATTACATCCTACCCAACTTGTCCTTAAAACCCAACATCTCCAATCCCTCCTACTACCACACCACCATTAACTCTTTCCACCGATCAAACGACCACCCGAACAAAAGATAACACCAGACGAGAGAAAAACTTTTCTAACTTTCATGTTTTCTCCATCACCAAATATTCACTACCCTCTAATAGCCTTCTTGAAACTGAACCAACCTTATACACCTGAGAGGCCAAGGACGGTAGGTGACGAGAGTCAATGGATGTTGAATATAATGTTTTAATTGGTTCCTTCTGCTTATGGGAAAAATATTGTTGGTCAAATGAATTTTTAAAATCAAAAGAAACCCTGATGGTTCTGTTAATTGTTTTAAAGCTCGTTTAGTTGCAAAAGATTATCATCAAGAAGCTGATATTGAGTTTGATGAAACATTTATTCCGATGATCAAATCCATAAGCATTCGAATCATGCTAGCATTGCCTTATCATGAAATTGGCTTATTCATCAACTTGACGTCAACAATGCCTTTCTCCATGACATTCTTCAAGAAGATGTATATATGGCACAACCCCAAGGCTTCACAGATCCCTCCTTTCCACAACAAGTTTGTAAACTTCACAAAACCATATATGGACTCAAACAAGCACCCAAGGCCTGGTTCAAACACCTATCTGATAAATTATATTCCATGGGTTTTTCTGATTCTAAATCTGACTCTTCTCTTTTTGTTTTTTCTTCGGGAGTCCAAACCATCATGCTTGTCTATGTTGATGATAATTTGATCACCGACAGCTCCCCTAATCTTTTAAATCGAGTGGTGCCTGATGTTAACTTATTTTCTTTAAAAGACCTCAGTCCTCTTCATTATTTTCTAAATATAGTGGCTTATAGAACTTCTGATGGTTTATTCTTATCACACAAAAATTATTGAAGATTTATTAATCAAAACAAAAATAAATAAAGCTAAACTTATCTCTACTCCTGTTTGCTCATCCACTAAACTTTCCAAATACAGTGTGTGGATCCCCCTTTTCGGATACCTTTCTTTATAAAAATAGAATAGGAGCATTATAATATGTAACTATAACAAGACCAATTTTTTTATTCCATGTTAATAAAGTTTGTCAATACATGCACAATCGAACCGACGAACATTAGGTTGTTGTCAAATGAATTTTGCGTTACTTAAAACTAGGGGTGTAAACGGGTCGGGTACGGGTCGGGTATGCCCCTACCCGTACCCGTACCCGGCTAAATTAGCGGGTACAGGTACGGGTATATACCCGGCAAAAAACATATATACCCGTACCCGACCCGTACCCGTTAAGTTAGCGGGTACAGGGCGGGTAAACGGGTATAGTGGGTATAATATATAATATATAAAAATATAATATATATTATATAAAATATATATTATATATAAAAAATATATAATATATAACATATAAAATATTAAAAAAATATTATATATATAATATAATATATCTTAACGGGTAAACAGGTATGGGTAATGCGTATACCCGTACCCGACCCGTTTATTAAGCGGGTAAACGGGTACGGGTATACGGGTTTGAATTTTTGAACGGGTATGGATTTTTGTACCCATACCCGTATCCGCCCGGGGCGGGTGACCGGGTATACGGGTATTACCCGCCCCGTTTACACCCCTACTTAAAACATTCAATTAATTATGGTCTTACATTTCAAAAATCTACATCCATCGAACTAAGGGCTTTAATAGGTTTTTCGGTTGTTGATTGGGAAGGAGATGTTGATGATCGACGCTCCACCACTGGATACTGCATGTTCCTCAGAAAAAAAATCTAATTGCATGGTGATCCAAGAAACAACCAATAGTCGCAAAATCCAGTGTTGAGGCGGAATACAGAGGTGTTTCCTGTGCAACAGTAGAACAACCCTGGATCCAAAATCTTCTAACGGAGCTTGGAATTCACATAACTCGACTACCAGTATTGTGGTGTGACAACTTAAGCACTACATATCTCACCTCCAATCAAGTATTTCATGATCACACCAAACATATGGAAATTGATTTCCACTACGTTCGAGAACGTGTCCAAAACAAGCAACTGGACGTACAAATCATCTCCATAAAGGTTCAGCTGACGGATCTACTCACCAAACCTTTCCCATCCGATCGCTTTTCCATCTTGAGGTCTAAGTGTTCTATTACTTCGGCACCATAAGCTTGTAGGGGAGTATTAGGCCCATTATCAAACAAGCTCAATTAGCCCATTATGTCTTTAGTCAATCCATTATGTATCTAGTAAATTATATATTTAGTCATATATTTGTCCAAGTGTAACAAGTCTAAATACCTTGTATACTTAGTGACTAAATTTTGAATACATTATAAATACATCACCACACTTCTCATTTGTGATATGAGAGTTGATGGTTTCATTCCAATTGTGTATGTGTGCAATTCAACAGATGGAATAGAGATTTATATAATTGATACTATGTAAGCACTCCTTTGCCGGTTAACATATTAGCCACTTAAGCAACACCTTTTGTAACCAATTTGAAACAATACTTGAAAATGATTTTTTTTTCAAGTATGGATGCAACTAGCAACTAATATATTTCAAGAAAATATATAATGTGAATTACATCAGCAATTTCCAAAATATTTTTCATGAAAACTAAAACATGTAAAACCCGAAAACTCAGCCATAGATTTGGTATGCATGTTCCTATTAGGAAACCATTCTTGAATACCTTGACAAAGAATCAAACCCGGAGAAACTAACCTAACATAACGCCTTCAACCTGAATTCAACGACAACACCAACCTACGACTCCGAACAATGACAACAAGGTTTCAAGCGAAACCTCTCACCGCACCTTCCTATAACCCTATATCTTAAAGGATCCGGGACACCCACGCCCTTTTTCACCCATCTTCCCTTGCACCTGTGACGTGGTTGACACGTATAGGATGACTAGGTTTTGTGGGCATCATTTTTTTGGTTTGATCATTATTGAATAAATGTACAGTTAAAGCACGTTTGCAGACTAACTTTGGTGTACTTGGGTTCTCTTTTTAGTTTCTAGGATTTGTGGAAGGATTTGGGTGGAAGTTAACCATTTTACACGGTTAATAGGTAGTGTTTGACTTGTTTATACAGTTAATATGGAAACAAACATGTCTTTACATGGTTAATAGAGAAAACCCATCTCTCACATCTTTTTACCCCTTCTTCTTTCTTCTACAACACATTCTTCCCACCTATACTGTTTTCTCCCACATCCACCATACCTTCTCACCCCCAGTCTTGAAGTTTTGCCCGACCGAACTAGTCAAGCATTAATTGGTTTCTCCCACATCTGCCGACTCACCTTTTTTCTCTCCTCTTAACCTCCACGTCGGTAAAATTGTAGAGAAATATGGTAAGTTAGGGGTAAAAATGTGTGGTTTTAAAGCTAGTACATTTTGGTAGGACATTTCATGTTTTGCTAACATATTTTTGCAAGATTGTTGAGAAATAGGGTAAGTTTGGGGAAAAATGTTGTAATTTTTATATTGGAGTAAATTTTAGGTTAAACACGTCTTTATTTGCTATTTTTTGGCAACAACTATGGTGTCAACTTCCTTTTTATGTTAAATACATTTTCATGTTGTAGTGTCCATTGAAGGTTATATTATAGGTTAAACCCCACTTAAAAGGTAATACATTTAATTTTGTTGTAGTGTCTTTTATAAGGTAGTAATAACAGGGTAGTACATTTTAAGTTACATATAAGTGGGTTTATTTAGGTAATACGTTGAGGTGCTTTTGTTAGATTTTGGTGTGTTATCTAGATTTTATAGTATAGGTCATCTTGTTGTTGTGGAAGAGATTTTGTTAATGTTACGCAGTGCGTTTGGGGGTAGACTTAATAACAGTTTGGAGTATTCTCATAGCCTAAGTTAGATTTGGGTTAATGAAACAAGAGTTTGGGGTTATTCTAATAATATATGGGGGTATTTTCATTAGCTAGAATGGGTGTTTTCAGTAACACTTTGTGGGTATATTTAATAACAATTTTAGGTATTTCATATTGTAAGTTATTAAGCAGCAAATAACAAAATGTAAAGAACATAATAAAATGTAGTACTTAAACGGTAATACATTTTAGGTTAAACTTCCAAGCTAAAGGCAGTACATTTCACTTTGTTGGTAACATTTTCATATTGTATTTTCTTTTAAATGTTGCATTATAGGTTAACACTAGCTTCTATGTACAATATACACACAAACACTATTTCAAATTTTTTTCAATATATGTTGTTTCTATCATTGTTAGTTATATTTGTTGACTTTAACTGAACGGTTGCGTGTGGAGGGGTATATTCAATAACAGTGTGGGGGTATTTTCCACATGGATGTAGTATTTTTTGGGTTACATATAAGTGGGGTTATTTAGGTAATATGCGGGGGGTATTTCGTTAGATTTGGGGTGTTATTTAGAATTTATAGTCTATGTCATCTTTGTTGGGTTACGATGAAAAACGCAGCGGAAAAATAACATAGAAACGATTTCTAAATTCATTAACCACCCAAGATCCAAGCACATAATAATAATGATGAAAACTAATGTACAATCATTTATACCTTTGATGCGTGCCTTTCTTTTGCTCACGGAGGAGGTACGGAGAATCCCAAGTGTGATTCCTCTACTCGGGACACACGAACCACGGACTAAACTCCACCAACACGTTAGCTAGAACGAGAGGGATGGAAGAACAAACTTCTTTGGTGGTGGAAGGGAGGGGACGGCTAGGGTTTCTAGGAGAGAAATAGTTTGCTTCCTTTTTTCTCTTCTTTTCCATATATTTATAGACCTCTCTTAAGTTAACCCTAATCTCATTAGGTAAGTGAGCTTAATGGGCCCTTAGCCATCCATTTATTTAGCCCATAGATTTCAATGTGTGTAACCCTTATAGGATTCGATTATATTAGTAACGCACATAATAATTAACACGTAGATCGTAATTGGCTTCTAGCTAAACATTATGACCCCTAATATAATCGGATTAATTTCTCTTTAAACTATTTATTCATTGTCATCTTGATTAAAGGACACCTTCTTCAATCTCCCACTTGTCATTAACAAGTGTTTAATAATGAATTCCTTTGTCTCTTATTGTCTTGATCTGAACATCAGGTAAGATAGTATGTCATCCCATTCCGTTCAGACCATTTCTTGAAATCCGAGTTTAAACTGCTGAAACAAATGATTAACTTTTAATCCATTCGAGCACAACCATGCATTTCAGGTTTCACTCTTCAAGAGGCCCAAAGACAACCATCTTATTAAATAGGAGGACAATCCAATCTTGCACCTCCACAATTCTCTATATGATTCATGTCAATTCTGACCTCCGCCTTTATAGCCTCCTTTTACGACGCGATGTTTGACGGGGTCAAGAATATACCAATTCTCATATAAGTAAAGTGATGCACTCATGTTTGAGGAATTTACATAAATAGTCAATGAGAAATCTTATGACATTCTAAATCTCTTAAAGATTCTCATAGCGGGTTAGTCCAATATATGTTCTCCAACAATATCCATGTTATTGACTAGACATCAAAATGTCTCTATAGCCCATGAAACGGTGCTATCAATCAACTTACAAACTAGTCTTTACAAGTCATTGACGTCCAACTCAATGACCTAGACCAGGGACAACAATAAAATATACATTCAAGTTCACATTATAGGGTTTCATTTATCAAATCACGTATTTGACAAACCAATTTGAATTTATAATTTATTTTGGACAATTATTTAATTCTAAACCATAATTAAATAAATACTAAAATTTCATTTCATTTAACAAACGTAAACAATACCAATATTCATGAACTACTTCATAATACTAGATATTACATAATCAAAGCCATTGTGCAATGTGCTTTATTCCTATGGCCCTAGTATGACTCTCATGCTTAGGCTGGGGCAATGGTTTAGTTAACGGATCGGCCACATTGTCGTCCGTATGAACCTTGCAAATCTTTACATCTTTCCTTTCAGTGATATCTCGTATTACATGAAACTTCCTGAGAATATGTTTGGATTTCTGGTGAGATCTAGGTTCCTTCGCTTGAGCAATGACACCATTATTATCACAATAATGGTCCACTCCTCTATCAATGCTAGGAACTACACAAAGCTCAGCAATGACCTTCTTAATCCAAACCCCTTCCTTTGCATCTTCTGAAGCTGCAAGTTATTCTGCTTCAGTTGTAGAATCAGTGACAGTGCTTTTCTTTGAACTTTTCCAGCTCACTGCTTCTCCATTCAGACGAAAAATGTATCCGGACTGAAACCGGAAATCATCTCTGTCAGTTTGGAAGCTCGCATCTACATAGCCTTCTATAATAAACTCACTTTCTCCTCCAAACACCAAGAAACTATCCTTAGTCCTTCGCAAGTACGTAAGGATGTTCTTAGCTGCAGTCCAGTGTGCCTCACCATGATTTGATTGGAATATGCTACACATGCTCAGAGCATATGTAACATCTGGGCGAGTACATATCATTGCATACATGATAGATCCGATTGCCGAGTGATGAGAATTTTATTTATACCGCAAGTGCACGACGTCGATGAAGACGCGGCAAATACGGGTCGAACACAAGGAGGGAGAGATATTTATATTTTTGTGATTTTCGATTAAGGAAAGAAAGAGAGAGAAATAAGGTTGGTTTGAGATTTTTGGATTTTCAATTTTCTAAAGCAAGAACAACAAAAAAACTAAGAAGAAAGCAAATATGGATGAGAGTCCAGCGGGTGGGGGTTTAGATATCGGGTTTTGTTTAGAGAAATCTGAAACTTATAATAAATCACATTAGTTATAAAGTATTACATGATAAATGACTCAACATAAACTCAAGTAATCAAAATATACTAACACGAAATTAAAATAATAACATAATTATTCTTCTCATCACCCTAAATCCATCACCCCCACCCTTTGGAGAGAGTTAGAAACTCATGGATAGAGGGAAGGAGAAGGGGTCCTAGAGAAACTACGAAAGAAAACTAAAAACACGAAATAAACGAACAGAATTTTATTGCTAAAGGGAAGGGGAGGGGAGAAGATTGTTTCAATACATGATTCAGCCTTATTTATAGCCTCAACCGAGGATCCCAATACATAAAAGGAAAGTACACGCGTCAATACAGCATTGGTAAAAATTTGAGCGCACGAATCAACTTTTGTGCGGCTAATCCGCCACATTTTGTACATGAGGTGCGGAGGAATCGCCACCTTTCTAGCTCAGAATCGATCCGGATTTTTCCTGTGTGTTTATGGTATGTTTTAGTTGTTCTTTGCTCGTCCGGATTGATTTTTTCCTTTCTTTTGAGCTCCCAATTAATTTCTTCATATATTTGGAGATCCAAATTGATTTTTCTTTAGAACTTCTCCAAAATAATATTTTGGTACTCGTAATTTGCAGTCGGGTCCTCGTCTTTTTGCAATTAAGTCCCTGACTACTTTTGTGCTTAAGTCCCTGACCTTTTTGTAATTAGGTCTTTGAATGTTTTTATGCTTGGATGAACTTCAATTTGAACCCCGATAATCTTGAACTTGGTCTTTATGATAGAAATGAGTCTCTTGCACGTGTTTATGCTCGGGATATGGGTAATTTGCATTCAGGTCCCTGTATTATGTAAATAAGACTAAACACATACCTTAGTAGCATTTATTGATATAAAATTAATCTAAATGAAAGACATATGATGCAATGTATGCAATGCATCACCGAGGCATAAGGGATCATACTCATACGCTTCCCCTCATCAAGCCCAGATGGACACTGAGTTTTGATTAGCGTTGAGCCATGAGACATGGGTAGAAATCCTCTCTTAGAGTCTTTCATGTTGAATCTTTCAAGTACCTTATCTATATTCCTTGACTTAATCCAATCATCCTTTTAGATCTATCTCTATAGATCTTGATGCCCAAGATGTACTCTGTTTCTCCAAGGTCTTTCATTGAAAAACACTTTCCAAGCCAGATCTTTGTAGATTCAAGCATTGGAATTTCGTTTCTATGAGCAGTATGTCATCTACATACAAGACCAAGAAAACAACACAGCTCCCACTAACCTTCTTGTAGACACAAAATTCTTTTTCATTTCTGAGGAAACGAAACCTTTTGACGGCCTCATTGAAGCGAAGATTCCAGGTCCGTGATGCTTGCTTCAGTCCATAAATGGACTTCTGAAGCTTACATACTTTCCCAACATTCATGGAGTCCACAAAACCCTCAGGTTGTGTCATATACACATCCTCTTCCAAAACCCCATTTTGGAAGACGGTTTTGACATCCATCTGTCAAATCTCATAATCATAATGAACAGCAATTGCTAAGAGTATCTGAATGGACTTAAGCATGGCGACTGGTGAAAATGTTTCATCATAGTCTATACCATGAACCTATCGGGAACCTTTTGCTACCAGCATAGCTTTGAAAATGCTCACGTTTCCATCCTTGTCTGTTTTCAATTTGAAAATCCATTTGCAGCCTATGAGTGTTACCTCATTTGGCAAATCAACCAAGTTCCAAACTTGATTTTCAGACATGGATTCCATTTCAGATTTCATGGCTCCAAGCCATTTTTTGGAATCTGGACCCGTCATAGCTTCTTTGTAGCTGTTAGGCTCCTGACTTTCCAAAAGTAGGATTTCACAACTCTCGGTCAAAAGAAAATCAACATACCTCTTGGGCTGAGATCGTGATCTATCAGATCTACGTAGGACTGCAGCAACAGGAGAAGTGTTCACAACGCTTTGTGAATCTTCGCATGAATTAAATTCAAGTGGGACAGTAATAGGGTCGTGTGGTGAATGCACGGCTTCAGAGATATTATATGTAACCCTTGTTAGGGTTTCAGAGTCATGTACCTCTACCTCCGGCATAGGTACTGAAGGGAATGTGTTCTAAAAGTTTTACTTTTAAATGCCAATTATTATGAATTGAATGAGAAATCATTTGTTCCTTGTTTATGTAATTTGTCTTTTAGAAGTGTTAAGGAAGAGGCTCTTGGTCCTTAACCATAGAGCTCTAAAAATATAGGTTTACATAAAACAAAAGATATTCGCAATCATGGTAATTAACATGGGACATTAATTACCAAGTTAAGATTGTCGTGTTGGTCATAGATCATTGTAGCTCTACAAGTGAGTGACGACACGGGTATGCAAAAGAGGAAAATATTACTTTTGTATACTGAATAAACCTAATAAGTAAAATATTATAGAAACGTGTTTCTGTGTCATTAATATTTTACTGTGTCTTTGGTCCTTTGATATGAGACTTATATCTGATCACTTAAGAAATACTTAATTAGATTAGTGTCTTGAGCTATCGATAAGTGTAGTGTAAAGGCATTGGTTGGTTAAGTACAACTTTTGTTGGAGAAGATAGTTAGTCAAAAGATTATCATTGCCCCTCTTAATTGAGTGATGATATTAGTGGGCCCCTTGATAAAGCAAAGTTATAATGTGCACAATGTGATTTGAGTTAAGTCACATATTTGTAACTAGCTTAAAGAGATCAAGAAATGAATACTAAGACAAAGATGACACAATACTACTTTGTGTGTATTCTTAATATCATGAGGCAAGGGACAGACACAAGTGGTGCACTCCATCACTAAATGGATCGGGTTTTGGTTCGAGTGGAATTAAGACATCTAACTAATTGGGAGCTATAATGTGTAGCTAGATACCGCTTATAGCTTGTGATATTAAGCTCTTAATATCACTGCCAACTTAGTTTAGATCCTCCCATAGGTCACACCGCAAAAACCGTGAAACAAGAAGCTTGGTTTTTGGTTCATATGATGTGTCGGGTTTCTTATAGAGAATATGACACATGTGGTGAACAAGTAAAATCAATTATGTTGTATATAAACATAATTAGAATCATGATAAATTCATATGAGATGCATTTATTATGGGGTGCAATAATTTATTGTTGCATAGGATAATATATTGCATAAGTTGTGAATTTGCTAAAACCCCCTTGAGTTCAAATTTTGTTGGAAATAAATCCAAAATTTGAAAAGGCAAAATCGGGTAGAAGTTCGGTAATCCATTATGGTTCGGTCGACCGAAGGATCTGTGGATCGGTCAACCGAACGTGGAACGGATAATCGTAATTGATTGACCGAACTTGACCAAAGTGCCTGGATCTTTGGTACGGTGTACCGAACCAGAAACGGTCGACCGAACAATGTCAAGTTCCGATATTTTCGGTTAACCGAATAGCACTCGGTTTTAGATGTGAATGGGTCCGATCGGTTAAGGAGAATTTTTCTCCTTAAGATTTGGTCATCCGTCACGTACTCGGTTAAACGATCGTGACAAATTCGGTTAACCGAGTGGGACTCGGTAAACCGAACAGCGGTCGATTTTCTGCCTTTGATTATTAAGAGATTAATTTGATCGATGGTTGGATTAGCTCCAAATTTGGTCAAACGTTTTGTGGGTGCATATAATGCATTATGGAATTAGTTTGTGAGAGAAATTGTCATAAAACCGTGGCTTAAGAATAGCCATAATTAAGAGTAAGATTGGAACCTATAAATAGGTCCTTATTCTCCCTAATTGGGTTACACACAATTCAGAAATTATTTTCTCTCCTAATTCATTACCATAACCCACGAAAATTCTCTTAGTTTTCTAAGTCTTTGGAAGGAGAAATCTCAGAGGCTAAGGAAGGGGTTTGTAGCTAGATTCTAAGCTTGTTTGGAGATTGATTGGCTAGCTCCTTTCTCTCCAACCTTGTTTAGGGTTTCGGTGAACACTCGGAGGCATCCGGCGCAACGGGAAGCGACGATCATCTTCCTCAACGTCTCCGAATCTTCAAGAAGTTTTAGAGAACTTCTAGGTATGAATTTCGGAGCCCCTTGTGTTTGTTTTAATAAGGTTTTTCAAACTAGTTGTTAAAACAAACCAATGCATGCATGAAATAAATCAAAGAAAATTGTAATTGATCCTTATTATACATAAAAATTTCGAAAATATATATGTATAATTAAACATGAAATCCTACAGGTACTCCCACCTCGATTGAGGTGTCATACACAGATGTCGTTGCCTCTGATGTGGGTTGAACCACATCCATTTGTTGTTCTTCTCGAATTTCTTTGAGAACTACATTACTCCCACTTTTCTGTTTGGAAAGAAATTCATTTTCAAAAAAGACATCATCACGAGCAAAAAACACTTTGTTCTCTAACTGGTTATAGAAGTAATAGCCCTTAGTTTCTTTGGGATAACCCACAAATAAACATTTGTCTGACTTATGTGCAAGTTTATTAGAGAGTAAACGTTTTACATAAGCTTCACATCCCCAGACTTTCAGAAAAGACAACTTTGGAACTTTTCCAGTCCATATCTCTTATGGAGTCTTTTCCACAGGTTTTGACGGAGTTCTATTTAGTGTAAAAGCAGTTGTTTCAAGAGCATATCCCAGAAGGATACTGGAAGACTGGCAAAACTCATCATAGATCGAACCATGTCTAACAATGTTCAATTTCTCCTTTCGGACACACCATTCCATTGAGGTGTTCCTGGTGGAGTTAGTTGTGAAACAATTCCACAACTTCTAAGATGATCATCAAATTCTTGACTCAAATACTCACCACAACGATCTGATCGTAATTACTTGATTTTCTTGCCAAGTTGGTTTTCTGCTTCATTCTGAAATTGTTTGAACTTTTCAAACGATTCGGATTTACGTTTCATTAAGTACACGTAACCGTATCTACTTAAGTCATCAGTAAACGTAATGAAGTAATTGAAACTTCCTCTAGCCATGGAACTCATTGGACCATACACATCTGTATGTATGAGTCCTAAAAGTTCACTTGCTCTCTCACCCTTTCCTGTAAAAGGTGTTTTCGTCATCTTTCCCATCAAACATGATTCACATGTATCGTATGATTCTAAATCAAATGATGTTAGAAGTCCATTATTTTGGAGCTTCTGCATGTGCTTCAGGTTGATGTGACCAAGGCGACAATGTCAGAGGTAAGTGGGATTCGATTCGTTTTATTTTTGTCTTTTGGTATTTATGTTAAAGATATGACGATCTAATTCAAGTAAATAGAGACCATTAATTAATTTAAAACATGTCATCTTTATAGATAGAACAACATTGATTCTTGATTATAAATGAATAACCTTCAATATCCAATACTGAAGATGAAACAATGTTTCTACCAATAGCGGGAACAAAATAACAATTATTAAGTTCTAGAACTAAGCCCGAGGGCAAACATAAATCATAAGATCCTACAGCTAGTGCAGCAACTCTTGCTCCATTTCCAACTCGCAGATCAACTTCCCATTTTGCCAAGTTCCTAATTCTTCTTAGTCCATACATATTGGAAACAATGTGGATCCACATCCGGTATCAAATACCCATGAAGAAGAATTTGCCAAATTAACATCAATAACAAGGGTACCTGAAGAAGAAGAAGAAGCTAATGCGTCATTCTTCTTGTCCTCCTTGTTTTCTGACCTGAGAACAATTCTCATATTCTTTTCCCAATCAAGGAAATTATTTTCGTTCAGCTTGTCCTTCTCAAGGATAGAACGGAGATTGAAAGCGGTATTACTATTTCCGGCCATTAATCTTCATTTGAAGAAAAAAAGGAATTGCAAGTTTATTACGTTTGTCATAAATAGCTCAAAACATTTGAACAATTTAAATAGTTAAGCTAAAACACACTACTCAATTTATAATTTGTCCCTTATTGAACTAGTGATTCCAAGACCCTATTTCACATGATATTATGCGGACTTTGGCCTTTCCTCAACACTAGGTGATCAAGGTAAGTAAACTCCTTTACTTGTTATAACTCTTATAACTCTTGGTTAGTAGGTAACATCTTATGTTAAAATTCTCACTCATTTGCTTCAAAATCCAAAAGTCTTTTGATGATTTTGTTGAGATCAACCAAATTAAACATGTAAACCCCTTCTTTGAGTTTACCCGTACTAGCCCAAGAGAAAAGGTGATGCTTTGCTTTGGCATAACCCATCACCAATTTTCGAGGGCTTTGTAGGCGTCAATTTGGAAAAACATGTAAACTCAATTTTCTTTTAGGGACTTATGTTTATCATGTTTGTTTATCATGTGAACTCATAACATAAACATCCAACATTCATAAACATAAACATACACAAAGCATGCAAAATAAAATCGTGATCCCAGTATGACCCCTACTCCTAAAAGACTAATCTTCATAGGAACACCTTCTTGAACGCCTTGGATCTCCATCCTTGATTCTTCAATCAAGCTTACAAGACAAGGAAATAACAATAACAATAATAATCCTAATTACTATTATAATACTACATCACGATACGCAGATCATATAAAATGAATTCATAATGAAATTATGATTACAAAATAATGTGCAACGATACGCAGATCGTCTATTGGGTCATACTAGTCATCTCACAAAGTCTTACATTCATAACATCACATATTATAAACATACACCATGCATTCACAATAATATCACCCACAATATTATCCACACATAATATCACATATCATGCATAATATCATCCATAATATTATATATATATATAGATTACTATATGAATGCAAGATATCATTAATCAAATTAATAAATCTTAATTAAACTAATCAAATCAGCCATTTAAATTAGTCAATCAACATTTTATGAGTTTTAATTAAATAAATCAAAACATGCATATTACCATAAATCAAAGTAATCAAGGTTGCATCATATATGGTAAATCTAATTTATCAAGCATATATGTTTAAATTACCTTAAACATGCACATTACCATAAATCAAAGTAATCAAGGTTGCATCATATATGGTAAATTTAATTTATCAAGCATATATGTTTATATTACCATAAACATGCACATTACCATAAATCAAAGTAATCAAGGTTGCATAATATATGGTAAATCTAATTTATTAAGCATATATGTTTAAATTACCATAAAATTTATTGAGCTCCAAGCCCAATCTGAAAATTGGAAATAAAATTCATAAATCTCACTCAAATGCATACATGATCTAATCACATATAAACCCTAAAATCATGCATGTACTTAAAACAACAATTGTTCATATCAAGCATGAATATTTAAACAACTCTTGTTCAAATAACACGACATAAACAATATGAAATTATCTAATAATATCAATTTATTAATATATTAATCATCATTATCACATCATAAATCGAAATTAGGGTTTAACCGATTTGAGCGAATAATCTTGAAAATTTTAACCAAAAACAATATATAAATACATCATATGGTTCTAGATCAATGATTAAAACATAAAACTTATTTTCATGCAAATTTAATCCAATTAAATCAATCATGTGTTTATGCAACAGGCATCTCTACCCAAAACAAATTTGGTCATACATATATACAAACGCATGAAAGCAAAAGAAGAGGAAAAAAATATTTTTTTCAGTCTAACCATTAAAATCATATGCACGAGGCTCTGGTACCACTGTTGGGTTATGGTGAAAAACGCAGCGGAAAAATAACATAGAAAAGATTTCTAAATTCATCAACCACTCAAGATCCATGCACATGATAATAACGAGGAAACTAATGTACAATCATTTATACCTTTGTTGCGTGCCTTTTTTTTGCTCACGAAGGAGGTGTGGAGAATCCCAAGTGTGATTCCTCTACTCGGGACACACGAACCACAGACTAAATTTCACCAACACGTTAGCTAGAACGAGAGGGATGGAAGAACAAACTTCTTCCTTGGTGGTGGAAGGAGGGGACGACTAGGGTTTCTAGGAGAGAAATAGTTTACTTCCTTTTTTCTCTTCTTTTCCATATATTTATAGACATCTCTTAAGCTAACTCTAATCTCATTAGGTAAGTGAGCTTAATGGGCCCTTAGCCATCTATTTGTTTAGCTCATAGATTTCAATGTGTGTAACCCTTATAGGATCCGATTATATTAGTAACGCACACAATAATTGACACGTAGATCGTAATTGATTTCTAGCTAAACATTACGACCCCTAATATAATCAGATTAATTTTTCTATAAACTATTTATTCATTGTCATCTTGATTAAAGGACACCTCCTTCAATCTTGTTGTTGTGGAAGAGGTTTTCGTTAATGTTATGGAGTGCGTTTGGGGGTAGACTTAATAATAGTTTGGGGGTATTCTCATAGTCTAAGTTAGGTTTGGGTTAATGAAATAGGAATTTCAGGTTTTCCAATAATAGGTGGGGGTATTTTCATTAGCCAGAAGGGGTATTTTCAGTAATACTTTGTGGGTATATTTAATAACCAATTTGGGTATTTCATATTGTAAGTTAGTTCTGGGTAATTAGGAACTTGTGATTTTCATATTCAGTAATAGTTGTGGAATTTTCATTATTTGTTGGGTATGGTATAATGCAGTTTGTTAATATTATGAATTCATTGGGGGTATACATCATCAATATGTGGGGTGTTTCATAAGCAACTCCAGTAGTTGGGGGTCATTTATCAGCAAATGACAACCGCATACAACATATTTTTAGCAATAAAAGGGTATTTTCCTTTATAGTGTGGGGGTGTTTTCAGTAATAACATGAATTTAGAATTTCAATAAAATGAATACAGGGGGTGTATTTGGAAATGTATTATTGGAAATGCTTTTGTGATCAAGAAAAACATACATGTTTTCACCATGTTTGGACGTGAGATTTGTGTCTCAGTTGATGGTTTTATTTTCATCCTTCTATAGTGTAACCGTAATGAGAAAGTGTTACTGTGTTGCAGGTCCACGATGTTGGCCACATGGTTCCAATGGACCAACCGAAGGTTGCTCTAGAGATGCTGAGAAGATGGATTCAGGGGGGAGCTTGTTGAATCATCGAATCAAACTGTGGACCGAGTAGCTTTAATGTGATTATGTGTTTGAAATCTCGACATCCAAGAAAACAACTATGATAGTGTATGAGGGCATTTGAATTGTGCGAATTAGCTCTCAACTTAATTCATGAGAGGTTACGTTCCTAGAGTGCCTTAAGAACCAAGGTGTTACTTGTCCTTCTCGAGCAACACAGTTGTACACGTAAAATTTCAGCTTGCCACTTGCAAGGAAAAACGTGACGCATTGATATGGTTAATGATGTAAGAGTTATATCTGAATATTTGTGTACTTGTTCTTGTGGTTGCGGTGTTTATTTTCATGTAGTGACATGTAATGGGTTATACTGGTCTTTGAGTTGATTAATATTTAAATTCGGCTTGTTAATATTATTGATCCTAAACTTGAATTTGAGTTCGGCTTTTAGATTTCGATTCGAGAGATTTCAACAAGCCTATTACGAGTCCATTTATTATATTTGATTATCATGAATAATTTTTTTTAGATATATATATATATATATATATATATATATATATACAAGAATTCTCTAGTGAGCTTAGGGCTTAATTTTTCTAAATTAAGCCCCCACAATATTCACCACTCATTTCAAATTGTAAGGTAGATTAAGAAAAAAACGGTTATGCTAATGAATGATGAGATTAACTCTAAATAAGATCCAATGGTAAGATTGTAGATGTCTTAAACTAAACTTGATGAGTCCTAGACTCACTAGAACTTGACCATATATATATATATATATATATATATATATATATATATAGAAGTTTAAAAAATTATATTAATAAATGATATTTAACATGTACTTTTTGTTTTTACATGATAGTTTTTATTAATCAATATTATAATATCTATAAAATAATATGAATATAAACTTTTACACATATGAAGAGAACTTTTAAACATGCCGATTTTTTAACGATTCGAGGCGAGCTGGCTTAATTATTTAATCTCGCGAGTTTAAGATTGGGACCATGTCTTGGCTCGTTTAGTTTCGAGCTAGGCTCGAGCCGGACTTTTAACAAGGCGAATTCAAGCAAATCCCGAGTTTAAATTTACACCTTTATTTTTTGCGTTCAACTTTCTCGACTCTTTTAGCTTGTTTTGCCAATTATAAACGTTGTAGATTTCACTAAGCCAATCTTTTTTACCAATTTCATTACTATCACTGATTAAAATGAGAATATAATCATACTTCGATATAATGATAAAATGATTTTACTACAATAATCTAGTTGAGCGAAACTGACTTAATGTTACGATTAAACCAAAATATAACAAATCTCGTGATTACAAGCTCAAGTTAAATTGGTATTCACAACATGCATTGCAATGATAACACTCACACCGAACAATCAACCCCGCTCGAGCCAAATCTTTCATTAGGTATGCACAAGGCCCTGTAACCAACTCGAGAGATTTAGTGTTTCAAAACGGGAAGGGAAGTTGGATTGAAGACCGGACCGGACCGAGACCGAGAGTTTTATACAACGCAAAAACACTTTTGAAGTCTCAACACAAAATATTAAACAAAACAAACTTTAAACATTCACCAACAAAACACTACAACCTTAATTTTCGTAAACAAAATAAATCCACTTAAACAAAACAAAAAAAACATTTTTCCACAAAACACTCAACAATGAAAATCTAAAACACCACCACAAACCCCCCAAAAGCAACCTTAAAAAAACACCACCAAATCGAAATCGGAAACACCACTAGGTTCGGATTTGGGTTCCAGGTCGGTTGTCATGTTTTGCCTGCTAATATACTACTCAAATATTTGTTGGTTTGAGCAAGACTGATGTCTACACGAGCTGTACGGTCAAGGCTGGCCAGTGGGTAATTTATCGAGGATTTGTGCTACTAACCTATTTCGTGTGGTTTGGTGGAAATGAGATGCAAGTGAATATTTTGGAGTTTGAGATTTGATTTTTTTTGAGTTGGATTGTGTTTAGAACAGGAAAAAGTTTGGATCAGACAAAATTGTTTTCCTTGGAGACTTACTATGTTGTGGATGAGTTTAAGATGCTGTGAACTTGTGATTGGGTTTCTTGGACTTTGAATCACTTGCGCCTTAAGAAAACAAGAAAATTGTTTTTTTGCCATCGGTGTATCACTATTTTTCATGTGTTTACTACAAAGTCATATATTTACACTTATGTCACTAAAAACTTTACTTATTTGCGTTCATCATTTTTTCAAACTGCAACTTCGTTACTTTACAGCCAACTTCGTTAACATAAATTAATTTTAAGTGTAAATTTTGCAAAATTAATACTTAGCAATCCATTAATTAGACCAAAAATTATAAAATATTAAATTACAAATTTACAAAATATCTCCTAAACAATCTAAAAAATATCATTCAACGTTTATTCTTTTCTCATTTTCTCACTTCTCTCTCTTTTCATCATATCTTTTCTTGTTACTCACGTTCATGTCTTTTGTTCTTTTTTCTCTGTCGTTTCGCTTCCCATTTCTTCTGTCTTACTTCTCTCTCTTGTTTCGTTTCTTCCACACTTCTCTTGTCCCTCCCTTGCAAACTTTAAATATTTAAAATCCAATTAAAAATAATTAAATGTTTGCATGTGAAAGAGAAGTTAAAGAGAGAAATGAGGGGAGAGACGTGGTGAGAGAGAGAATTGAAAGAAGTGAGAAAGTAGAGATGTGAAGAGAGAGACACAAGATAGATAGATAGATAGAGAGAGAGAGAGAGAGAGAGAGAGAATGAGAGAAAAAATAGGGGTTGATTATATATGTGTGTTTCTAGTTGTTGGATTGGTAAATGTTAATTTTACAAAATTTATAATTAAAAATTAATTTATATTAATGGAGTTAGTTGTAAAGTTAAGAAATGACAGTTTGAAAAATAATGATATAAACGTAAATAAATAAGATTTTAATGACGTAAGTGCAAATATATGATTTTGTAGTGATCACGTGGAAAATAATGATAGAAAGATGATACAAAAACAATTTCCCCATGCGTTTTCTTGCTAGGGAATGGATTGACGATTTCTTAAAAGTAAAGTTTTTAAAAAAATTCAAACTTTTCTATATTTTTTAACACAGTAAATGTACGGTCTCAGGAAGGAAGACAACGGAAAATAGTCACTTTACGGATTAGGGGAGAGCAAAACCCGGTCTGGTAGGGTTTTTGGACCGGACCAGTCGGTCCGGGTTCGGTCCGGAAAATGTTGGTTCGGTCTGGTCCGGTCCGGGTTTCGGTCCGGTCCGGACCGGTGTTTTTTTTGTTTTTTCTTTATAAAAAATCGGTTTTTGACAGGACCGGACCCCGGATAAAAATCTGGTCCGGTCCGGACCGGATGCTCACCCCTATTACGGATAGTGGGGTTTGAACCTTGGTTAGGAAACTTAAGGTGATCAGTCGAATTTTCTGAACTTGTCGGTTCTTGATGGTCTGTGCTAGTAACTTAGTTTTGTACCCTCTAGCAGTGTCAATTGATCACTTGTCGAATAACAATATGTATACCCCATTAACTAGTGCATAAATATTATATATGCATCCATAAATATTATATATGCATCACTTGTCGAAATTCGAAGTTGTTAGTTGAATTGATTGGAATAAGTACTTATATATTCTATACTCTCTAAGCACTCATTTGCCAACTAAAATATTAGCCACTTACACAAACACCTTTCTTACAATAAACCAAACTCTATTTTGCCCAATGTTCTGGGAACACTTAGGCGACTGGGGGCGTCCGGTCGCCTCGGCGATCGCCTAGGCGGTTGTGCGATCGCCCAAGTCTGGACGGTCTTTTTTTTTATAATTTTAATTCAATTAAATTTTATAAAATAGATAAAAAATCAGGAAAAATCGGGAAAATAGGAAAAAAATGCACAAATATTATCTAAAAATACCATACATGTTTAGGCTTCAAAAAGACACCTAGTTCCTCGACCAAGGCCTCACTAAGCACCCCCTCTACTCACCTAAACACTTAGGTATACAATTTATTGCTTAGTAGTACGGTTACAAATGTAACTCAGAGTTCATACAATAGCAGATAAGAGAGAAATTAGAATTACAAGCTAACTAACTAATTTCATTGGACACGTTGATCTAATGTCCAACTGGGAACCATATCATATCATCCACCACCATCAGAGTCGTCGGAGTGGTTCTCGTTCGGATTGTCAACGTAGAAATCATCTTCTTCAGTTTCTTCATCGTCAGATTGGACATATTGCTCGTCGATGTCCATCGGTGGTTGAGAACTCGATGCACCTGGATCTCTATAACTAATGTGAACGATGACATCATCCATGCCAACACCTAATAATGGCGCGTCAGATGCAGTGGAACACCGCGCGTCAGATGCAGTGGACATGGATCGAGCAAAGCGTCTCCGTGAAGAAGATGTCCTAAAGCTGCTTCCTCAGCATCGGCCCATGTAAGCTCGTCTCCAGCGAAGACCGGATCTTCAGTTTCTACCAACCATGGATGCTCGTCGAAGAGATCGTAGT
The DNA here is from genome assembly GCA_963682175.1 of Triglochin maritima. Lineage (NCBI taxonomy): Eukaryota > Viridiplantae > Streptophyta > Magnoliopsida > Alismatales > Juncaginaceae > Triglochin > Triglochin maritima. The sequence goes on from OY821775.1 coordinate 17,309,665, forward strand.
CCACACTGATGGGGTCATAAAATCTGGGCTTCTCCATCCTTTGCTGAAACCTTTGCCTTAACTTTTGGTTGTAGTTCACATACACCAAGTCATTCATCTTCTTCACAGCAACCTGTTCCTTTTCATTGAGTGCAACTACTCGAAGACACTCCAATTCCGCTCACAACCTGATGCCGAGCATGTCAATCTCAACACCCTCAGGGCCAACCTCTGTAATGCGGTCTCTCCCATATCTGCGCCATAAGATTGCCACCATATCGCTCGAGAATATTCCGAGGGAGTTCTTGTAACGATCAAGTAGACCGCAAATCTTGTCTTGTTCTGCAGGAGTGGGGACGAGCCGCTTTACGACATCCATGAATCGAGGCATATGCTCATTAAAAGCTACATTTCGATCCTGAGGTGGGACGGAGAAGAAGGTACCAGGGTTGAGTAAGAAACCAACTGAGTGTAGCGGTGAGGACATCATCTTCCCTGGACCTCACCTGGTGTCGATGACTTGCTTGTACAACCTCGGGTTTCCGTCAAAGTTCCTCATGATTTGTTCTTTGGCTTTCTCCATTGCGTCACACAGATATCCCATCGGTGGTTTCTCATCGCCGTCAACAAGTCTAAGAACCTGGACCATAGGTTGTGAGGCTTTCAGTGCCTTCACGGCGTTGGTCCAGAAGCCACTTTGTAGAATGGTCTCGGCAACTTCAGTAGAGATCTCCTTCTTTTTCTTGTTCTTTATCCAACTTGCATTAAGATCGTTGTACTCCGGGGAAACAACAAAGGCTCAGAGTTTGTCTTTCTTCAGAAACAACCTTTGCAAAGTCAGAAAGGCGGTGACAAATCTCGTGACAACAGGGCGTAGCAGGTTCCCTTCAATGGCAATTCGCATCTTCTTCAACAACATGGCAGAGCTGTTGAAATGTTTGACGATCTTACGAGCTAAAGCAATAGTCTTAAAAAACAACTTGCCAATATTCTCCAATATGAGATCGATGCAATGCACTGCACAGGGAGTCCAAAACAATCTTCTTCTTTTTTGCTGCAACATCCTACCGGCAAGTACGTACGCGGCGGCGTTGTCGGTGACCACCTGAACAACGTGTTCTTCGCCAATCTCGCCAACTACCTTGTCCATCAGCTTGTACAAGTAGTCTGCGGTGTGAGAGTTACCGGAAGCATCTACATACCTCATGAACATGGTACTTGTTGGACAATTTACTAGAAAATTGATTATATTCCTACCGGACCTATCAGTCCAGCCATCTGTCATCAACGTGCACCCGTATGTTGCCCAATCTTGTCTGTACGATTGTAGTATACCTCTAGTGTAGTCAATTTCCTGTTTAAGGCATGAGTCACTAACTTCATGATACGTCATGGGTTTAAGTCTGGGTCCGTAAGTACAAGTAGCGGATATTGCTTCCTTCTACTCAGGCGTCCTTACAGTGTTGAATGATATACCACATCTATAGAAAAGCCTAGACCATTTTTGATTAATTGTTTTCCTATCTTCTTTTTTAAAGGTTCTTTCGATGGTTGTTTTTTTGGGCGCCAGAAACCACGTCCTTCCCACGTCCGCAAAATGGTCCCCACAAACGTTGTTTTTGTCTCTTTCGACCAGGAACGGTGCGAGGACAGGAGGTTGGGGTCCGAGCAGAACCGGAACCCGACCCGATTTCCAGATCAAATTCTATGTTTCTCTGTCTACATAATCATCAAGATATAGATTTTCGTTTTGTAATGTCCTACTGTTTCTAATCATGTATGTAGTTATGTCTTGTTTAACAAAGTCAGGAACTTTATCACAAGATCTAACATTGCTACCGGGTGTGTGTGCAAGATGTTGTTTGTGACAGGCTATATCACCTCTAGTTTCCTTACCACATAACTCACAGACAATGCAGTTTTTATCATTAGCACTGATGTAATGGGCAGTATTCCAATCGGGGTCATTTGTACGGGTAGGTCTTAGGTCATCGTAACTCTCGTGATGCATGAGGAGACTAGTGTCGGGTACGTAGGTCATATCTTAAAACTAGACTAATATAAAAATTTAGACTAATATGAAAATGAAATACTAATTAATTTAATTCTAAAGAGAAGTTAGAAAGAGTGCACTTGATTTTGACGGTTGAAGAATGAAGAACCGGATCGGTGACTTCACTTTCCAACTTCAAAACTAAGCATGAGACCGGAGACTTAATCGCGAAAACTTGATGATTAGAATAGAATTATGAAGAAGAAGAGAATGAGAGATGTGTGAAAAATGAAGAGGTTTAGAGGGGTTTATATAGGATTTGGGGTAGTGACAAACTTGTAATTTTTGAAAAATAAAATAAATATCAAAAGTTGATAGCCGTTGGAGTGCCTCCAACGGCTATCGCCTAGACGAGGCGATCGTCCATTTCGCCCAACTTTGCTGGGCGAAAGGCGGTGGTCGCCCAGCCGACCACCACGACGGGCGATCGCCTACGTAAACATTGATTTTGCCATCACCTTTCTCCCCTCTTATGCCTTCCTTCACGTTGTAGCTTCCACTATGCTTGTTCCTTTTTTTCCAATTCCATCACTGATCTAAATGAAGAGATAATATTTCGTTAGAAAAATAATAAAATAATTTTACAACAACTATCGAGGAGTTGAACCGACTTTAAGTTGTAATTTAAACGAACTATAAAAATCTCGCGATCACGAATACAAATCAAGTTGGCATAATTACCGCAACATGCATCACAATGGTAGCCCCTCATACCGAACGATCAACCCGACTCGAGCCAGATCTCCCACCAGGTACCGTCTCCGCCTCGCTCGCATGTTCTTCCTTCCATTCCGACGACACATCGAGAAAATACAACAGAAACACCATAACAACACAACACACAAACATTGGTATGGGCCCAAAAATCCACAAAAATAGCGGGAAGGAGAAGTAGAAAGCCCTCAGTCCCAGCGACCAAAAGTAACTCCCTCGGTTGATGGCTCTCGACACAAAAGCAATCGTGACATGTCTCGGGCACGTCCGCCCAGGCCTGTCAACAGGCACATTGATGAGAAAGCTGGCGTGGTTGTAGTATCTAATCGACTGGACGTAGCACAGGAAAGCCACCATGAAGCAGAGGAGAATACAGAAGAACTTGATGGAGATGATCAGGTTTGATGTGCTGCCATAGATGAATTTTGTTTGGTCTTCGTGTCTGCTGCCGGAGTTGGTCGTGCTATTCATAAGGACGGCTATGAGGGAGCAAAGCATGATGGCTGTCGATGCCATCAAAGTTGACGCCATTAAGTCGTTTCGCAGGGTTTGAACTGCAAGGATTCCATTCTTAGCATGGTCCTGTATTTCAGTTTACATTCTGATTGCCATTCGTCACAAAACATTATTTTGGTCACAATATGTTAACACTTCAAGTTGAACTTTGTGTGATTATGTTCATTCTCGAACATCGCACATAGTCAAAAATTGTGATTTATTATCTTTATACATATGATATTTCCAACATAACCAGAATTAGAATTAGATATGCATCTTTCAATCTCGAATTTTGGACGGAGTCCATTCTAAAAAGAAGCAGGCGTTGGTAGTTACCTCGATCATAAAATTGACCCAAATCCGACGGTTGATGGAGTTGACTCCGAGGACGGTCAGGGTGGGGTGGTAGAGGACACGGAGGAAGAGCCAGACATGGTAGGCGACCATCAAGAGGACACCAAGAGGGACAAGGAAGTAATCCAGTTGCTGCTTCTCCATATACAAGGACATTAGAACAAGTCAATTGCTAATTTGCTGGTGTGTTGTTGGGGGGTTTGGGAAAGTACGAATACAAAGGGAAAGGAGAAGAGATTATTATCAGGTGGTGGTGGTGAGGTTAGCGCTGACAACTCTTCAGATGTCTAACAATCCTACACGACTGTACCGTGAACTTCATTATTCTCCTCTCACGAACTAATGAAGTGTTTTTAGAATAGCTTTTCTTAACAAACTTAAAGTTTGACTTTGTTTCTAAAAGAATACATGAAGTTAATGTTTCTTTTTTTTACGTGTCCGGATTGATGATGTCAATGTTAGTTATCTAGGGGTATGCGGACATAGAATTTCATTGGGGTTTTGAGTGTACTTCCAAACAGTTTTATTGGATCTCTGTTTCTGTATTTTTATTTATTACTTCAATACATCTGTTAACTAAATTAATTGGCATTGTTACCGTGTGTGGGGCCCATTTCAATTGGTTGATATGCATTAAAATAATAATAACTTTTTGCATTCAAATCTAAACAAAAAATTTGCATCCTTACATGTGTTTAACCAATTAAATTAAAGTTAACTTACCCAAAATTTAGCTTTGATTTATGTAATGTATCTCAAAAACTTTCTACGTTTTTATCAATCTTTTTGACATTAAAAAATGGAACAATATATATGAATAAAATCAATTCAAAATCCGTAATTTTTTTAAATAATAAACATTTAATTAAAATTTCGAAAAATAAGAAAGAAAAATAATAATTTAAACTACAACGATCGCGGGTCGAACCCACGATCCGCGCGACCACGGATCGCGGGTGCAACCTGCGATCCGTGCCCACGGACCGCGGTTCACACCCGCGATCCGTGGGCGCGAGTTCCTATAAATACCCATCCGGTCCGGTTTTTTTTTCAATCCAATTATTTTTTCAATTTCTCACACATTTCCACTTCTACTCTCCACACAGTTTTGAAATTGTGCCCGGTATCATCAATTTTTCTGATCTGTGTGTCTTTCCTGGTGATATTTGAGGTAATTATTTTTTTTCATTCTTATATTTATAGTTATTAATAATTGGTAATAATATCAAATATTGAAATTCTACTCTCTTCACAGTCTTTAAATTGTGCCTGGTGATATCAATTTTTCTGATCCGTGTGTTTTTCCTGGTGAATTTTGAGGTAATTTTTTTATTCTCAATTTCTATTAATCTCACATTATTAATAATTGGTAATAATATCAAATATTGAAATTCTACTCTATTCACAGTCTTCAAATTGTGCTTGGTGATATCAAATTTTCTGATCCGTGTGTTTTCCTGGTGAATTATGAGGTCATATCCAAACATGAAAGAGTGAGCAGAACTGGAGGTAGGAGGGATCGTAGTTACAAGGTGATTCTACGTGACGACACCAGACCGAAGTGTAAGTGCCGGGGTCTACAAAATACAGGTATCGCTTGCAGTCATGTTTTGGCAGTGTGTGTCGCACGTAACTACAATGCCAATGAATATACACATTCGTACTACAGTGTCAACTCTCTAGTGCACACATGGGAGGGTCACTTCGATGTGTACGGGAAGGAAGAGGATTGACCTGAATATATGGGAGACAAAATAATACTTGATCGAACACTCGTCAAGAAAGGAAGAAGAAGGTCAAAACGTTTACCGATGGTGATGGATGTCATGGAAGGAAGGATAGGTCCGGGTCATTGTACAGGTTGTGGTTCGATTAATCACACAAGCGATCGTTGCAATGTAAGGGAAGGTTGAATGTATTGTAATGTTTAATATATTGTAATGTTGAATGTATTGTAACGTTTAATGTATTGTAATGTTGAATGTATTGTAATGTTGAATGTGTTGTAATGTTTATAATGTCTTATTTATAAGTCAAACCATATCAATTAAGATGACAAAACAAAATCATAAGATCTTAAAGTACAACCGCGAGTACAACTGAATTATAATATGAACAACTGTGTGGGAGTGAAAATCTTTGTCTTCATCTTGCGTCGGCACCCTCGACCGACTGGAGTCACAACATGCACTGATTCTTCTTCATCATCAGAGAAGACGTATGGAACCAACTCAGAATGGGGTTGAGTCTCAACAGGTGAATGAGACTCAACAGGTCGAAAAGGTGACTGATTTTGAACAGGCAAATGAGGTGAGTGAGTCTCGTAAACTATAGAAGGTACATGATTTAATTCACAAGTGTACCCTTGGTCAGTTAATGGGCTGAATATACCATCGAACAAAGACCCGAAGTCTGTTTGCGCCAACTGAGGGGTATCATAATTACTACCAGGTGTCTGATAAGTTGGATAATCTTCAGGAATCTGGGAAAGCCCCAACTGGGTTGGCTGCGATGGTCCTGCGCCAATGTCACCATATGTTTGAGAATATCCAAACTGGGTTGGCTGCGATGGTCCTGCGCCAATGTCATCGTATGTTTGAGAATATCCAAACTGGGTTGGCTGTGATGGTCCTGCGCCAATGTCATCGTATGTATATGAACCTCTAAACTGTGATGGATCTGGGACATAATCATCGTATGATGCATTGGATAGCCTAAAACTATATGTTGTTTGGTCTGCAACTCTTGGTACAGGACATTCATCACGAATCTCATTATTACCATCATCATCTTCAGGAATCGACTCCACATCTGCAGGTAATCCAGCGTCACACAGTACTCTTTCAAATTCGTGCACCTGATCACAGTCGACAGCATCGAGTTGGTGACTCTTCAGCAACATTTTATACAGTCCCTTAGTTCCACGTTTGTACAGCTGCTTGATAACAAATTTAGCCCGTTGAATACCACGTAAGCCCTGCAATTGTAGTTTGAAAATTAGATAGTAAAACACAACAAACAATAATCGTCAAAGTCGTTCAAAAAACATATCATACGTCGAATACGTGGTCCACCAGGAACGTAACCTAAGTCCTCGATAGAATCATGTGAGGGTGGCAACAACCTTTCTAGACCAAACTCTATTTGGCCTCGTATGTAGACTGTGTACATACCATTATGCTGAAACCACTGACGATACCGTCGATTTTCTCTCGGATCATATGGTTGACCTTCCGAAAGAATATGCGGTTTGTCCCACATTCGTATGTAAATTTGATGCTTCGCTGACCAATCATCTCTCTGTCGGGCCGCATGTACTATCTTATCAAGTCTTTTGAGTTCTGTCCACGGATGAGGTTCTGACGGTGACGTCATCTGATAAAATCCAAATTGTCTCATAGTTCTTTCTGGATAATGGCATGAAATCATCCAGAAATGAATCAAAGGCACTCTCGCAAGCTAATATGCAGCATGATAGGAAATACCCGGCCAAGAAGCAACATCATATTTTCATAATACGACTGTCAGTTTACATGCTCATCCAACATACATTCAAATTCATTTCTATAATGTGTAAGACAATTATGTGCGGCACTAACCTCATAAGTCTGTGGGTATTGCCACTTAATAGCAAATGAAGGTCGCGATTCTAGGTCGTCTCCACCTAAACACTCAGCATGACCCACGTGTCTCGGCCGGGCTACGGGAAACCGAGTCCAAGACCAGTGTTGAAGAAGTAACAATGCACCACCAATGTTCATTTTTCCAGTTTGACATGAAATAGACAAGTTGCGATATAAACATGAAAGCACGACCGCACCCAATTGTATACTATCGGCTTGTCCAACACCTGCAAAAACCTCAAATACATAACTGGAACACTTGTCCCAGAGCTATCAGAGAAAACCATGGATCCAAACAAATCTAAAATGAAAGCCCGTGTATATTGTGCCACTTCTTCATCTGTGGGAAATTCTGGCAGATTCCCGTAATTTACCCGCAACCATTGCAAACTGATGCTAAATCCGGACTCTTTGAACATTTGTGGCTCATCTCCTGTTACCGTTCTTTTACCTTTTTTCATAATCTCGGCGTTTATATCAATCCCAAAGGAATTTCTAATTAACTCACGACTATCTCGATCACTGTGCCCGATTATTGGAATACCACTGATAGGTAGACCCCACAAACAACTAACATCCTGCAATGTTAATCCAACCTCCCCAACCGGTAAGTGGAAGGTTTGAGTCTCAGGACGCCAACGCTCTACAAGTGCAGTAATCAATCTATTGTCTGTCGTTGTATGTTTTATTTGGGCAAGTTGATATAATCCCAAATTTTTGAATGCTTGACTAAAACAATCGTGGAAAGGAATTACTGGACGATGTGCACGACATTCCAAAACAGCCTCCGGCTATAATATATTGAAATATATTGTGAAAAATACATCAATTAAAAAAATGTAATTTAAATATTTAGAAAATTAACACAATATGATTTTTTTTGGTACTTACATTTTTGCAAATATCATTGACTCTGAACATGCAATTTGGTATTCCGAGAAGTGGGGAAATAGACTCTCTATCCACTGCATCATTATACTCACGTTCGTTTTGTACAGAACGACTTCTACTTAAATGACTCATTTTGTCAAAACAACTGTTCATGAAAATAAAAACAGAATTAATTATAATAATTAAAAAATAATTTACTCGTACATTTCATGACAAATTGAATGTTATAGAAATAATGAAAGCTATAACAATTTAACACATAAATACAACTTATATTTAAATTTTAATTTAACAGAAAATAATAAATAACTATTCCAAATACTTATATTATATAATAAATTTCGTAAATGTACGTTATACAAATTTTAAATGTATATACATTTAATTTATTTATAAACAGATACATAAATACAACTAATATTTAAAATTAAATATAATAGAAAATAACAAAACAATTCCAAATAATTTTAATTTAACAAAGAAATTAAATCTTAATTTCAAATATTCTTAAGTAAAAAATTTGTGTAAAATTTACCTGAGTCCAATATAAGCTGGGAAATAAGTGTTGTGCAAGCTCCGAATGGAAGAAAAACTAGAAGAGAAGTGTCGTGCGATCCTGAGAAGATAATAAAAACTAGTTGAGGTTAACTGATTTTAACTAAAAACTCAAAAATTAACTAAAAACTTAATCTGAAAACTAAAAAACTGAATAACCGAAAACTAAAAAAAATTAAAAAAAACCCAGACGGATCGCGGTTTGGACCCGCGATCCGTGGTTGCTCGGATCGCGGGTTCGACCCGCGATCGTGGTAGTTTTAATTTTTTTTTTCTTTCTTATTTTTCGAAATTTTAATTAAATGTTTATTATTTAAAAAAATTACGGTTCAAAATAATATTAACATTATTCGACGTCAAATTATCACAAACTAGCAAATACATTATAATTCGAAATCACTGCACAATACAATCATAAATTTCAACATCAAATTATCACAATGCCCCCAACGAATCCAAGAGCGACGACATTGGAGGCGGACATGCGATGATGAGGGACGCGTTCTTGTTAGAAATTCCAAGGGTGGTGGCGTCGTCACCGTTGAAGAGGGAGACGAGAGTCTTGTTGGCATTCCCATCGAGGACCATCTCGACGACCTCCGTGGTGGGGGCATCAGGGACGCGGAGGCCATTGAGGAAGAGAGGAGGGATGCAGAGGCGGGAGAATTACGAGTTGATTTTTGGTTCGCTACCGTGGACGAGGAGGGGGCAGAGACCGATGCAGGAGAGGATGACGAGATGGTTGACAATGGAGGACTGGAGGGTGAGGGACATCATGGCCGCACCATCATACGACTATGGTCGATTCCAAGTCGCTGGATGAAGGTGATTGATTCCGAGAGGATGTCGACGCTGGTTTGGGAGCGAAGTTTTTGGGGTTGAGGATGATTTGGAAGGAGTGCGGATTGAGGTATAGAGAAGAAGAAGATGATGATTATTAAAGGGTAAAGTAAAATGAATTTTCTTTGAAAAGGAAGAAGAATGTGGGATTTGTACGTAGGTAGATTAGTATTTTTTTGTTTGATTTTTTATACAATTTTTTTGATTATTTTAATATAAAATTAACAAATCAAGTGATCCCACACCTTGCGGCCAAGTGTAGCAGACCAATTCCTTGAGTTAACAAATGTCTTGGAGCAATAAAAAAATATGTTGGAGCAACTGTCCAATAAAGATGTTTTAGACGTGCACCCAAGTAAAATCCCCATAAGTTACATTTGACCAAAAAAAGTTATAGTATCCCCAAAACACAAATTTGCATAAACGACGGAAGGAATGATCTATTAAGAATTTGCACCAGAAGCAAGGTAATTAAGAAGTGATTCTCATCTATTTGCGTCAAAAGGGGAGCCACACCCAATGGCTTATTGGCTGAAAACACTATTCTTGAAATTGCATTTGTGATTTGGTGTTGCTACTATTGACACCTCTTTTACCCATTCTAATTCGTCGCTCCGTTTACAATTTGACATGACACTTTGATTATTTCGTGGTTGTTGGTACTTGTTTTGAATTCAATCAATCACTTCGATATTTGCCTTATAGTGCTAAAGTGATGTTGGTAGGATACAACACATAACTGTTGCTACAACATTAACCCAATTAATAGACAACAAGTTGAATCTTAGTGATTGGGATCCTCTCCGATTCCTTGGATATGAACCATCCAATTTAATTGGACGTCCCGGATTACTTTGTTGCATTTATGGACATTTTTTGCAAATAAAAAGCATTAATTTTAGTGACTAGATTGCAATTCTTGCTTTGCCATTAATACACAATGACTTAATTGGAAAGAACTTCATGTGAATGAACTCCTTTTCATAAAAAAGTATATTAAGTCTTTTAAATTTTTATGTTAGTAGATTTTAAATGTCTTCAAAGAAGATGTGATATTGAAAGATTTTGTTACTGAATTTAATCATTGTGTTTGTGAACGATTGAAACAAGCAGTTACATAATATCTTAACGATATTCTTTGTATTGAATTTGGGGTCTACAGGATGTTACAAACCTCCGTAGCCATATAGACCGGTAGTGACCTCACCCAATGACAGTTGTGTGTCCGCACAACATCATACATTGGGATCCGCGATCCGTCAGGTCTGCTACTCTACAATGAGTTCATCAATCCATCACATCAAGTCATGATCCATAGACGGAGGTGACACGTCCCGAACACCCACACTCTTCCACACGGCGGTCTGTAGACAGGCACACGTAACGCGCCCACCGTCACCTCCTGGCTCACGCACAAGGCGAGGACAAGTGTTTCCGTGGACAGAGTTGACATCCTAAAAAGGACCGGGAATTCAATTCTGTGCACAAACGATCGACCGAAAGAGGCAACCCGGTCGACCGTTCCCAGAAGGGTTCGGTCGATCGAAAGTATGCAACGGTCGAACTCTCTGCGCAACACCTACGTCCCAATCGGTCGAACAAGTAAAACCGATCAACCGATACGAGGTCAAAATCCGGAGTTTGGTCAACATCAATACAATACTACCGGTCGACCGACTCGGGGGTCTCGATCGACCGAAAACTACAAGGGCATCCTAGCAGTTCTAAGTCATAAACGGTCGAACACATAAGGAAATGGTCGAACAAGCATGCATCAAATCCAGTACACTTAAGTTTCGATCGAACGAACACAAGAAACCAGTCGACCAAAACACAACAGGCAATCCCGACCCACCAGCACAATGCACTACTGGTCGACCGCCACAAGGCATCGTCCAACCGATGTTGGTTAAAGTCGGGCAAAATACACTACATCGGTCGACCGCCCGAAGGGACCCGGTCGACCGTTGGTCGTCTGCAACCTTGCACCGGCCAAGGATTTACGCCATTCTCGTCGCCGGAGAGGTCTGCGACCTCCCCCGACCGACCAACACATCACCCACACGTGAGTGAGCAACAATATCATACTAAGAAGCCGGCATACCTCAAGAAAACGACGAAACCGTCGGAGCCTCGCTCGCGCAACGTCGTCTCCAGAACCTCCTCGCGCGTCCACCTCCGCACGCCTCACGCCGGAATCGCACGATCACGCTCGTCAACGACCTCCGGTGATCGATCATCTAAGGGAGAGGGAGATAATGAAATCTGAGAGAAAAGTGAGAGAGAGAGAGGTTTCCAGCTTTTAAACCCAACACCCATCTCCTCACCAACAGTAACTCGCCTCCCTACACCCCTCACCCATCACAGCCCACTGCTCCTCCTTCATTCCCCATGCTAACCTCCTCCTCTAATCACCATTAGCACTAATCAACCCTAAGGAGGGTTAGGGTCCTAACAATTCACCATTCTTAAAAGGATTTTCTCCTGAAATCAAAACAAGCTACTCACCAAAAAGCTCCGGATACTGCCTTCTGACTTTCTCTCGATCTCCCATGTTGCCTCGCGCTCGCTATGATGCTGCCACTGGACCTTCACCATCGGAATGGTCCTCCTCCTCAGCTGATGATCCATGCGATCCACGATTTCGACTGGTCTCTCCTCGAGCGACAAGTCCTGCTGGATCTCTGGCACTGCAATCTCAATGACGCGAGCTGGATCTGCAACGTACTTCCTCAGCATCGATACATGGAAGACATTGTGAAGACCTAAAAACGTTGGAAGACGTTGTGAAGCACTAATCAACCCTAAAGAGGGTTAGGGTCCTAACAATGTTAGTATTATTTCCAAGTTCTTTGATACATGTAGGTATTATCCGTGACTCCGTGAGCAGGGTTGGATTCATAAATTTTTTTTGGGTGGAGCAGAAGTCGAAATTTTTTGGAGGACCCAAAACTTTAAGATGATAGTTTAAATTAATTAATTAATTAAATATTTTATTTGAAAACATCATTCCTATTATTAATATTTTCCCAAACCTTGAATACATTAAAATTGAAACATCCAAAAAAAAAGATTTACAACTCTAAAACACGACACATCAGTTAAATTGATTTTATTATTGCAACTCAAGTTCCAATATCCAAACACAGGTGGTTTGAGAAGATTTATTGGTTATGCTCGTCTTAAGTTTAAAATCGATAAAATCTAGACAAATAGATAGAGCAAAATAGTGTATAAGTATAATCTAAAATTATAATAAAATAATTTTGTAATAATTCTTACTATTTATGCTAATTGCTATTTTCGTTCATGAAATTGCAAGCTTTAGATTTATTATTAATTTTACGACTCTTATGTATAGAATGACCTTGATGAATAAGTTTCCTATAAATGCTAGTTTATTTTATGTTTTCATTCAATTTTCATCCAACAAATAAACTCGATAGTATGAAAGTGAGATATGTTGGCTTTTTAGCTTTACTCTATGTTTCGATGATTTAATCAACTTAATCTTAATTATAATCAAGGTAGAGTAGCAAACATATTGCATTGCATATATATTGTATTGTGCTAATTTCTACAAGTGATCAAGACTCAAAGAAGAAAGGAAATCAAGTCAAGACATGTATTAAAGCTATATTGAAGACATGTAATCTTGTTTTCTTTTGAGTCTTAGGAACATTGTGTAATTGAGCATACTTGAGCTAAATTCAACTCACATACACATTAAGTTCCCTATAGAAGTCACACACAAAATCTCACATCAATTGGACTTCAATAGATCACCCAAACCTAGACCGGAATTCACTAAGTAAAGTCTGCCAGAGTAAACTCGATCGACCGTTTATAGCTTCGGTCGACCAGTTGTTTCCTTTAGTTAGAGTGAAATTTACTACCTGATCGGTCGACCGTCCAGACATTTTGGGCAGACCGTGTAACAATATTTTCTGACCGTTAGAGTTGTCGTATTATACCAACGGTCTTATTCGAATTATTCACCAATACCCTAAAATATAAATTGCCCATCGGTCGACCGTGGTCCTATTTCGGTCAACCGAACTTAAATGTCTCCACAAAGTGAAACTGCCTAGAAGTTTCCGGTGGACCGTAGACCTTGGATCGGTCGACCGAACTTGATCATTTTTGTCAACCCTGTAGAGTCTGCTAGTTAACGTTCGACCGAACCTATCTCGGTGTTCGATCGTTAACTTAAGTGTACCCGAGTTATAGTCCATTTCGTTCGACCGTTCCGTTATCGATCGACCGAACTATGTTCAAAATTGTCAACCGGGTGACCGTGCTACCTGATTCGGTCGACCAAACTTATTATGAATTGGGTCCTGTAGGTTTCTGTTTTGTGTATCTCACTCAAATCTTACCCAACTTAACCCCAACGACTATAACACCTTAGAAGCTTATAAATAGGTGTTCCCATGACACAGTTAGATAACTCTTCCAATTCCTATTGTCACATACACTAAAGAGAAAGCTCCAAGTCTCACATTCCCCAAATCCTACTCTCCAAGCTATACTTCCACATCTTAGATCAGTTCCATATCATAACCTGTGTGCTTAAGTTAGAGAGTGAGTGATCGACTCAACCCATTGTTGTAAAGAAGCAAGGACTTCGGTGAAAGCCTGAAGTGTCCCTCTCAGATTGTGAGAGGAAGAAATCAAGCAAGTGAGGGTGTTCGCGGTGTTTGTGGTGTAAATGCTTAATCTCGGCCCGGAACGAGGTTGATAGTGAAGACACGAGCGAAGCTCGAGGGAGTTCGAGCGGAGCTTGCAAGAGAGGAAGTAGGCGGGAGGCCGAACCTCTATAAAAATTCAGTGCCTTCTTGTGGTTTGCATTATTTCCTCATTACTTGCTTGTTTAGTTTTTGATTCTGTTGTACACCTTTGTTTGATAAGCAAGTAGAGTTTGTTTAGGGTTAAAAGTGATAAGAACTAAGCCGCATTTACGATCCTACAAGATATATATATATATAACATGTCAATAAGCATAACTGTACTAGAAAAGTAAGATTGCACATCATAATCAAATAAGTCAAATCCCAAACATCTATGCAATGTTCATTTTTTCAACTAAAAATTTATCAAACTTACATAACAATGCAAGTCTAAAAGATTATAGTTTATCTTCCAAATGTAGTTGTTCAAAAGAATTTCAAAGTCCACAATCTAAATCAAATTGACTCTAAAATCAATTTTTGTCAAAATATTATCTTAGCTCCTCCAAAATTTTAAATTAAACCACAATTAAACAATATACCACCAACTTCAAAATACTACACTTAAATCTATGAGATTGAATATAAAAAAATTGAGATTTTTTGTGTGGAAAATTTAGGTGGGACAAGGGCCCCACCTGCCCTGTACTTGACTCCGCCACTGTCCGTGACTATGTTATTTCCTATGTAAATATAAACATAATAGAAATGCAAAAGAAAATTATAATATAATTCTCTTAAAATAATTTTCCAAAATATTTTAGATTATACAACAAAATATATATAAAAATATGTTATAGGAATTTGAACATTATCCAAATCCAAATTCGAAAAGTTCTCAAATTCAAATATAAAATTGGTAAGCTATAAAAAAATTGAATTAGAATTCGGATTTGGTATGCTTATTTGGAATTCAGATTCGAATTCGGATACAGGTTATACCAAATTCGAAAAGATCCATTTGCATGCCTATCCGTGAGTGTCGTTTCAGTTGGAACATCCTTTCGTTTAGCGTTTCTTTTTAAGTTTTTACCAAATAACAAATTCTAAATATGTGGCTCCTCCAAATTTCATTCTTCCTTGCTCCAAAATACAATAACATCAATCATATTTCCACTTGCTTCAAAATAAAAATAATCGTATTTTCCACTAATAAATTCTGTTTTAAATGAGTAACACAATGCTATCAACGAAACAAAAATACAATAACATCTTGCAATTGCTTCCAAAAATCATGTTTTGCTCTGAAATATCATTAAAACAAAATTATACACAAGATGATGCTAAAACAATCTAAGAAATATCTAAAACATGAAACATCTTCATATCCTTCAATTAAAGTCTTGAGAAGACACGAAGTCTAACATTGAACGTGAATTGAAGTGTAAAATATTTGTAATTAAAATATTATCCTTTGCACTCAAACTCTTGCAACGAAATCACAAAAAATGTGGTCTAGAGAAAGAGGAAAGACCACCCTTTGACCTTTTTTTTTTGAAATAAAGGTGTTCATTGCATTAAAACAAGAAGTTTGAGGTGGTAAAACCAACACTAGTAGGATTAGCCGAAAGACCACCTTCGTGGAAACGGAGTTAGCATGAAATTAATTAGGCATTAACTTTTATTGGTTCCATTGCATTAGAATCCTAAGCTATTCATCATTTTCACCTAAAACTGGTCTTAATTGCCCAAGTCAATATGCGACGTCCAATTAAGTCTGACGGTCCAGATCCAGAAAATTGAAGAATTGGAGAGGATTCTCTAGTCCGAATCTTGGTATATGAGATACATAGTTACATATTTGGATGATAAAAAATACAAAATGCATTGAAAACAACATTGGGTATAAATGCAAAAATATAATATTCAATCCTGACGATCAGTAAATAAAAAAATAGCCAAGCACAGCTAAGTTCCGTAACTAAGTACAAAAGTACAATATGATCATCAAAGTAAGCACGGTGTTTAAAATCTCACTGCTTCCATTTATTAAGAACATTTCTTAATTTGGAAATCGACCCCACATAATACAAAATGATCCACAACATGAGCATTCAACTTCTGTTGAACACACAAACGACCCCACAAATCAACACTGACCCAACACACGCTCACAAACACCCGACACCTCCCCACCACTCCCCTTCTCAAACGACACATCAAGAAAATACAACAAAAACACCATAACGACACAACACACAAACATGGGCACAGGCCCAAACATCCACAAGAACAAAGGGAACGAGAAATACAACGCCTTCAACCCCAACGACCAGAAATAACTACCACGGTTGAGAACACTTGTGACGTAATTGGCGTCAATGAGGTGGGGGCCATGCCAGCGTTTGATGGGCACGTTGATGAGGATGCCGGCGTGGCTGTAGTATCTTATGGACTGCACGTTGAAGAGGAAGGCCATCAGGAAGCAAGCTAGGATGGAGAAAAATTTGATGGAGAGGATGGCGTTGGACGTGTTGCCGACGATGATGCCGTTGGAGGCTTTCTCGGTCGTGCCCCAGCCGTTGGCCATGAGGATGGCGATCAGGGAGCATAGCATTACGGCCATGGTGCATAGGAGGGTGGATGCCATTATGTTGTTGCGGAAGGTTTGGACTGCTAGAACTCCACTCTTTGCTGGATCCTGCATTTGTTATATATATATATATATATATATATATATATATATATATATATATATATATATATATATATATATATATGTCTAAGCCACACTTGAGTTTGCATAAACGTTTTCTTTTGTATTGAATTTTAAGAGTAACTAATATATAACTTCATCAAACGTTGCGGATTAATTATATATGTTTTAAGGGTTTTCTATGATAGACATTTTAATTAAACTCTGAGATGAAATATGTTTGTCATTAAACAATCTAAGGTTAAAGATCTACCGATGAAACAAGTTATTTTTTTGTTATTCAAATATAGTTTACATTAATTATTTTTGTGCTATATAGTTTCAGAAAGTTATAATCAATTGAGTAGTAGTCTTATGTAAGTATTGTCTTCATCATTTAGGGCTACATCACATCCACGTGAACTGATTATATTGGTCACTTTGCTTCATCTCAAACTTTAATATATGCAAACCTTGCTTTCAATTTTTTTGTGTGCAAACCTTGCGAATAACAACCAATTAATATACGTATTTACATAGCTATTCGAGTAATAAACATATCGAAAAAACATAAAAAAATTATTTTTCTGAGAATTCAGTTATATATATCTTCAAAAAGACATTGATAAATACTTAATCTTCAGGTACGAAATCCGTGGTCATGCAGCCTAGCCTAGAACATCTGATTAGTTATTACTCATTAGTGATTAACAAGTCAATATATTCTATATAATTTCAACAACAAAAAGTAAGACATTACCGACCTCCATCATGAACTCAACCCAAACACGACGATTGATAGCATTGATGCCCAAAGCGGTCTTGTTGGACTTGTAGATAACACGATGAAGAAGCCAGAGATGGTAAGCAACAAGGATCCCCATGCCTATCGGAACAAGAATCGCATCCAAGTACTGCTTCTCCATGCTCACTTTTCCACCTACGTACAAATAAAGAAGGAAGATGCTTTGAACGTTCTAACTTGTAAGGTGAATACGTGTGGTATTTAAGGGCAAGAGAGGTTCGATCAAGAAACGAAAGGTGGGAAGAAAAAGAAGGGCACATGTCGTAGTGATGTAATGGATGATGCGAGTTGTGATATTTTAATTAGGTGGAACTTAATTACTTCCAACCTCGAGAAGCGTTGACATTTGAATGCTCCAACAATGGAAGCTGCACGTGGTTCAACTCGTATGACGAATTGAACTTAGGGATACGATGGCGTGAATGCATGTTTTGCCCTACTTGGACTTCTTGCAGTATATTTCTACGGGATTTTCTAGACTACTTTCTTAGTTCTACCAAATTCAATGTCCTACGTATATAAAGATGTTACAGTACAAATTCATCTTCCCCTCTTACATTCTCTAATTACCACGTCAGTATATTGAATCAGTAAATCCGACGTAATATGGTTAAAAATCTAAAGTGAAATTTCTTTTTTTCCAGCAAGAGACCTATATATTACTATTTACCAAGGGTACGTTTATATATATATATATATATATATATATATATATATATATATCCAACTTTGACAATTACTTTAGAGGTCTAATTTTGGTACGACAGTTTGTCAAATAATTAAATTTTGATCATTAAAGACTAACAACCTTCTAAATAAATTGTCTCCAATTGATGGTTTTAATAATTAGATTCTTGGTTTCGTGCCGAGAACGTTTGCCAAACTTTTCTTATGAACATTTGAATATATATATATATATATATATATATATATATATATATATATATATATATATATATATATATATATATATATATATTACAGGGGTGGACCCACGTTAGGCCCAATGGCCCGTGCGTCCCTTATGTTGTAAGTTTTTCTTTAATACACAATAGTCCCATTGTTCAAATATTTGATAATACAGATTTTAATATTAGATTAAAAACGTTAGGAGGACATAGATAACCAAAAAGTTACGCTGATAGACTTATCTATTATTTGATTGTTTAATTATTATCTCATTACTATTAATTCATTTAATTGAAAGTGTTTGTCTTTTTTTGTATCTAAAGCCTATACTATTTTCATTAAGTTGATGGTTTTGTATCATGTCTGTTGTGAGGTTGAACTTTTTCCAAATACAATGGTATGATATTTTAAAATTTTCTTTCATGTTAAATTTACATGTCATTTAATAGCAGATATTCTCATGTGTTATATTGTTATTATTTTTTGTTATTTTAAATCTGAAATTACATGAAAAATCAAAAGTTTAGAATCACCTAAGTTAGTATCATTGGATGAAATGGTACCGTTATATGTACTCAAAATTTTAGGCGTGAGTTGAAGTTAAGATGAGTAACATCTTATTGAGGATATTATAATTTTATATGTAGATAGAAATGTTTTAGAAGTACTCACATGAAACAATTATACAAAGTTTTCAGAGTACGAAGAGAAAGTATTATAATTAAATATGAAATAATTTTCATTATTATTAACATCAATTTTTTGGCCCCCCATTGAAAATTCCTAGGTTCACCATATGTATATATGTGTATACATATAGGGGAAGGTTAGAATAAGCCCTCGGCTCACCATACAAGGTGAGCGAAATTCATGAAGATGATGGAACGATGCAAGTAAAGTTCAAAGGCATCGATAATGTGTATGTATGTGATTGTCACTTTTTGAATTTTAAGGTCTTCCATGTCAACATATATAGTTTTTGCGGATTTTAAACAACTCGGTTACAAGCAGATACCACCCGTTAACATTTTGCCTCGATGGTGAAAGAGAATCAAAGATGGATTTCATGAGAGCAATACTCATGGACCTAGCAAACCAACAATTAGTGGCAAAGTTACCCACATTATGAGATTGTGCAATGAATTGATATCCATTGTAGGCAAACAAGAATCGGCAATTGAGTTGGTAGAGTAAAAACTAGAATTTGCTTTGTTAGAAGCAAAAGATGTAATTAAGGAAATCATTTAGCATGATAGAGAAATATCTGGAACATGTGTAAGAGAAATACAAGTTCATCAACCAGATAAAGCAAAATCAAAAGGGAGCGGCAAATGTGGAAGACCAAAATTAAGTAGTAATCACATTCAATTGGAAGTTGAAACGAAAGCAAACAAAAGTCATAAACATTGTAAAACTTGCATGCAATATTCAGACCACGACTCGATAACATGTCCAATTAGGAAGGATAAGAAAACATGAGTCTTTAATGTTCTTTTTAAAATTGCTTTATACTTGAGAATTGAATTATCCATTGTTTTGTATTTTGCAGGGTTATACCTCAATATACAAGTAAATAGCAGGAGTAAACTTGCAAACAAGATTATCATACATCCGTGTATATTAATGACAAGAGAATACATGTGAAGAAGATTAAAATACACCTATTTTTTGGTATACATACTTAAGGAAACTTCTATTAATTTGAGTATGTGAGGATTTGTCCTTATTTTTGGACACATAAAGTACACATGAGAATTTATCAATTTTTGAAGTGATGTTTTGTAGTTCTTTGTTGATTTTGAATTTAGAATAACATGTCGTATTAGTTGAAACTATCCAAATGAAAGTAAAAATATGTAAATTACAGTAACCTATATCGATGTT
Source organism: Triglochin maritima (assembly GCA_963682175.1). Lineage (NCBI taxonomy): Eukaryota > Viridiplantae > Streptophyta > Magnoliopsida > Alismatales > Juncaginaceae > Triglochin > Triglochin maritima. Next base: position 17,330,135 of record OY821775.1, read on the forward strand.
CGTTACAAAATTAATAATACGTTCACCACCGTAATATAATGTGTTTAGCCGTAATATGATGTTGATAGTAGTAATATATTGGCTAATACTTCTTAATCCGATTTTACTTAACATATCAATAAATCCATGTATATGTATCATTATCTCATTTGCATTTGCAGATATATAGTTGGTTCTACTAAACATTTCAGAAGACAAGTGTTGATACAAGACAAGAAATCAAAGTTCAAGAATAAAATGGGATTTACGTTTCTTGTAGTTAGGATTCAAATAAAACTTGGGCACTTGAACTCTTGTTGATTTGCATTACATGGCCCATAGAAAACCAATAGAAGTCTCATACAAAATTTCATATCAAGCCAACTATCTTAGGTGACCAATTACACATCGGAATTCTTCTTGGGACAAAGTTTTTTCTCCATTCGGTCGACTAGTAGATCATCTGGTTCGAACGAAATTCAACAGACTCTTATTCCTTCCCAGAACAATCGGCTGGTAGATCATCTAGTGTGACTGAATTTAATAAACTATTATTCCTTCTCAGTACGGTCGACGAATTGTTTATCCAAGTTCGACCGTTAGCCTATGTTAACCGATATATGCCTTGAACTCTGCATCTCTACTTCATCGATTCTTTCTTTACACATGTCTCAGTTAATGTGCAAATCGGTCGACCGAAACTTGGTTATGGTTTGACCGTTTGACACTTCGTATTTGTCTTTAATATGACCGTTATACTTGTTGTATTATACAACGGTCGTATACACATACTTCAACTAACCCAATTTGTATTTTGGTCACTGATCGAACAATGCCATAATGGCAGTCGACCATATCAAGAACAATTCAACCTCCAAAGTCCTTGTTATTTTTTGTCGGACAAGATTCTCGTTTGTGTTCGACCGTTACCTCATTTTTTTATTATTATCCTGGCCAAAACCTTTAGAATGGTCACCCTCCTCTAATCTTGGTTCGACTGTCCACTTAAGTTCTTGCTTTAGTGGTTCGACCGACCTGTACTTAAGTTCAAACGTTTTCTTATTTATAAGAAAATGGTCGACCATTTCTCCTGTACCGGTCGACCCTTGGTGTCCAGATTTGTGTTATGAACTTTTCTATTTTGTGTATCTTACACAAATCCTTTCCAAATCAATCTCATTGGTTAGATTAAGTTTAGAGCCTATAAATGGAGCTTAGAATAACTGTACAAAGTGTCCAATCCTTTTTCTAAAGCTTTCATACTTATACTACTCTCTTGTGTTCTAAATCTTCTCATTGTGCTTAATCATCCACTTGAATCATTCATTGCTCTGATAAATCATTCAAGTGCTTAAGATTAGAAGTAGTTACGAAGATCCTCAACAAAGTGTTGTAATAACTTCCAGAGTGAAGTTCTTCTCAGATTGTGAGAATGTGGTCCATGTTTGACGACGATGTTAATTAACTTGAAGTGTAAAGGCAAGAACTCTCAGCTCTGGACGAGGAGACAGATTAGTGGGAAACACGAAGTTGCTCAAAGAGGAGCAATTCGTAAGAGAGTACTAGGATCCAGTTGGTGGATTCAAATCTCTATACATTGGTGTTGTGATTTGCATTTCTTACTCTCTAGCTTTATATTTTAACCGTTACAATGTATTCTTGCTTAAGAATTTAAGAGTGTATTAAGTCTATTCACTCCCCTTTAGACAACTTATAGGGCTAATTAGATCCTACATTTGGTATCAAAGCCTTGTTTATTGGATTTAAACAAATTAACCTTTGTAGCAATGACCCAACAACGTGAGGGATTCCAAATTGGTAGACCTCCTTTGTTTAATGGAACAAACTATGCTTATTGGAAGAAACACATGATTACCTTTATCTAACATATGATATTAAGTTGTGGGTGTTTCTTCAAATTTCATACGTTAAAGCTAAAGAACTTGAACTCATGCCGGATGATGAACTTGAGATGACTTAAATGAATGCCAAACTTATGAGCATCCTTATATGTTGATTAATAGAGGAAGAATATGGTAGGATTAATGCTTGTGACTCCGCATTTGAGGCATGACGCATGTTTGAAACTCACTTTGAGGGAAGATCATCTGATAAGGAAACTAGGATTGATTGGTTCATGCAAAAATATGTAATATTTTCTATGAAACCTAATGAAACCATAAGCGAGATGCATACTCGCTTTACCTATATTATTAATTCTTTGAAGAATCTTGGTAAGGTCTTGCTTGAAAGTGACAGGGTGCGAAAGTTTCTTAGGTCATTATCCATCGAATGAGAGAAAAAGACTATGGCTATTGAAGAAGCCAATGACCTCTTCAAATTGAAGATGAAGGATCTCATAGGAAGTCTCATGTCTTATGTAAAAAGGCACTCAAGACCACTTAGGATGATTCAAGCTCATCCATGACTTCCGGTTCCGAGTACTCTCAAGATGAAGAAGCACACGTGTTTCATGGCCACTAATGAGGATGAGGATTCAAGCCATTCTCCATCACCAAAGAAGAGCAATAAACCTTGAGTTGTGGAAATTGAAGACGATGATGAGGTTTCCTCTTATGAAACATTTCCTTACGATGACTTGTTAAATGTTTTTCATGAACTTGCCGAGCAATATCAATAATTTGTCATAAGAACAAGTTAGGAAGAAAAGTGCATCTAGATTTAACCATCAAATATGAAGCTTTAGTTAAAGAAAATGAATTGATCACCAGTGAGGTAAAACCTTGAAATCTACCAATGTTTGTAAAACTAATGAAGATCTTATTTCTAAAAATAAATAACTGACAAAAGATCTAGATAAAATTACATTGAGAAGAAAAATGTTTGACATGCTTCATGGCACCCAAACTCAATCTCTAACAAAACATGACTTATAATACAAGGGAGGAAAACAAAAGAAATATACATCGTACTTTGTTAAATTGAATGATTCCCTTATTAAGAATGTTGATTATTAAAATATTTGGGTATCTAAGACTACTCAAGTTTGGGTACCAAAAGCTAACCCTCAAGAACCAAAAAAATTTGGGTACTGAAGTCTTCACTTATTTCCTTGTTTGTAGATAAAAGTAAGGAGAAAGGGCAAGTGGATACTTGATAATGGATGTTCGAGACACATGACGGAAGACTCCCATTTCCTATCGAGCTTAAAGCCTAAGAATGGAGGAATATTCTCGTTTGGAGATGACGTTAAATGTCATATTGTCGGCATTGATAATGTTGGCAATCGTTCTACAAATGGAATAAAGAAAGGAGAAGGAGCGGGAAAGTTCAAGAATGATAGAAAAGACAATTGCTTTGAAAGCAACCTCAGATTCAGAATTATTTGAAGATGAGGACACTAATGAAGACGTTGCTTTCCTAACCTGAAAATTCAAGAAATTTCTCACTAAGGGAAAATTCACAAACGGAAAAAGTGAATCATCTTGAGGTCTCACGTGCTATGAGTGTAACAAAATCGGCTACATGAAGAAAGACTGCCCTTTGCTTAGGCCGAGAGATTGTGACAGAAGAGACAAAAAGATACCCTCCTAGAAGAGAAAGGGAGGAGAGACCAGGAGAGATAGAGAAAAAACCCTCAAGAAGAGGCAAAGAGGAGAGACCTAAAAGATGATAAAATTACTTAATAATTTTTATAAGACTATTTGCTATGTCATTTCCAAACTTAACATGAAAACTATTTTCAAGGTTTATAGGTCAAATAACATTTACGTTGTGCATGTTTAAAATCTAGATAATATGGCTATTGAGACTTGCTTAGTTGCCTCACATGACGAATCTTGATTATGGCATAACTATTTGGGATATATTAGTATGTCACAATTACACAAATTATACAAATTTAAATTAGTTAGAGGACTTCCGAAAATCGATTTAAAAAATGACAAGCTTTGTGATGTATGCCAATTTGGCAAACTGTTTGATTCATCATTCAAATCTTTAAATGTGTTATCAACTTCAAACCTCTTGAGATTTTGCACCTAGATCTATTTGGACATTCATAGACAATCTGTCTAGGAGGAAAAGATATGTCTTTGTGTTTGTCGATGATTTTTCACAATTTACTTGAGTTTTGTTTTTAGCAAACAAACATAATGCATTTGAAATATTTAAATTTTTTTGCAAATATGTTCAGAAGGGAAAAGGATTCCAACATCATTGCTATTCGTAGTGACCATGGAGGAGAATTTGAAAATGAGTCATTTCAAAAACTTTGCGAAAATACGACATTGAGCATACATTTTCTTTTCCTCGCACTCCTCAACAAAATGTGATAGGTGAGAGGAAGAATAGAACACTACAAGAAATGGAAAGAAACATGTTTGTGGAGAAAGGGCTTCCAAAGTTCTTTTGGTGTGAAGCCGTTAATACCCCTTGCTTGTCTTAAATCGTGTTTTTATTCGACCTGTATTTTTTTTTAAAACACCATTCGAGCATTGGTATAACCGTATTCCGAAGATTTCCTATTTCAAAGATTTTGGGTTCAAAATGTTTTGTCCTCAACACTAAGGATAAATTGCATAAATTTGATGCAAATTCCGATGATGCCATCTTTTTAGGGTATTCCAATAGGAGTAAGGCTTATAGAGTTTACAATAAAAGAAGTAGTTGTGTCGTAGAATCTCTACACGTCAACTTTGATGAATTAACATATGTAAATAATTCCTCTCTTGATGATGAATACATGGATATCAATAGACATGTGTCATCACAAGATGCTACCATTGAGTCTCACCAATATCCTCCAAGTTCTCAACAAGAGGATAAAGATGAACTTCCCAAGGATTGGACCTATATAAGGGATCATCTAAAGGACCTTGTGATAGGAGATGTCTCTCAAGGTGTGACTCTTACGCTTTTATCTCCAAATTGGAACCCAAGAAAGTAGAACAAGCATGTAGTGATAAATTGTGGTATCCTTTAAGGATCTCCCAATACCTTTATTGGGAATGTGTTGTTTGGTGTACCTTCATTTTTAAGATGATCAAGAATGATAGTGAGAGGCAAAATCTCACCAGGTCGTATGAAATTAGGGGTATTGGAGCTCTTGCTCCACCAAAGGTGAGTCCTTAAGAGACACAACATTAAGATCATGTGGCTCAAGGGTCACGAGACAAAAAGATAAGGTACAATCCTATGCTGACTCATAATGAAACTGGTCCATGTTATTCTCAATTTCAATCGAACCCCTTTCCAAGTGATCATGAATTGAAACCCCAAGTCTCTGAAACTGACTCCTCATGTTCACGTAATTATTGTGACTCAATTGCATTTCCATAATTTACAAGAAATTCAAGTTGGACTTCAATAAATTTTGAGTGGTTTCCATAAACATTTGGAGGGTTTGTTCTAAGGAATCAATTCTGGGGTCAACTGTGAGTCTCCAGTCAGAATTTGGGAAATTTTTGTGTTGGGTGTTGATGGTCTGAGAATGAGTCCAATGGTTGGTAGTCAGGTGTTGGTAGAATTCTGGGTATTTGGGAGGAGGATATTAGGGTGCACATGATGTATTATACTGAGTATTTCTATGAGTTCCCAATGAATATGTGTTCTCTGTGTTATACGTGAATGGATATGGGTCATAATGAGTACTTTGGGGGAAAACATCATCATATTCGTGTTCGGGAGGAAAATACGAGTACTCTTCAAATACCTAACCACTTAAACCATTCTGAATATCTAACATGGCTTCTGTAACCACCAATCCAGTCATACCCTCTACCGAACACAAGAAAAAGGCCAAAGTTTCTTGTAATGTCTCAGTTTGTCGACCAACATATGATCTGACATAACTAGATGATGGTCTAGTAGTCAGTGCCTCTCTCTTATAACCTCAATCTGAAGACTACTCAGCCTCACAATTAAGATTGTCCCAACCATGCTGGGTGTTAGTCCGAGGCACCTCGGGATGCATGGGTCCAGAGTACCAGGGAGAATAGTCTTGGTCCCAACAATGAAATGGACGATCACTCATTGATTCAGTTATAATATCCGTAAGTGCACGACCACGATGAAGCGGTGGCAAGTACGAGTCGAGTCCACAGGGAGGTGCCAACTCTGGTTATTCAGAAGTCAAGTGGAAAATAAAGGGAGAAGAAGTTTGATTATGCTAACTAACTATACTAAACTATGAATGAATAAACAATTAAAATAACCCCCATGGAGTGGAGGTGTGTAGGTATGTGTGAGTGTGAGTGGATCTTCATTACATGAGGCACAAATGTGTAAAGTAGGTGAAATCAATTAGAAACTAGTGTGGAGTCTAATTAACATCAACTACATTTACATGAATACATGACTAATATAGTTATACATGAAGGTAAGTGGAACTATGAGTTCTCAAGCATGAACTAAGTACGTAGTGTGGACATTAGAACATCAATTAATCCATTTATACAACTTAATCCATTCATGCATTCTCTACTAATTAAGCATCCATACATAATAAGCCATTTCGAAAAAAAACATTACAAGCAACAAGATAATCTCTAAAACTAGTATGAGACAAGTACCTAATATGACCATTATCTCATCAAATGCAAGTTTAAGCATGCTATGAGTATAGATCTACGTTAAGCACATGAAATGACACAAATAAAAGAACCCATCACTATCACATAATCTATATCTCCACCCCAAATGGGGTGGATCTACTCTTTACATATTAAGCTAATTAATTATGCTAAGATTTAAGGAAACAAAACATGCAAGACTAAAGGAAACAATGTCTAACTAAAAAGAAAATATTTCATTTACATGGCTCACATTACAATGTGGCATCCTCTCCACATTGAGTTTTGCTTCAAAGACTTACTCCAAGTAGAGAGAATGACCACCAAGCAATGGGTAGTTTACAAAGGACGAAGAAGAGTTCTATTTATAGACATGAAAAAGGCAACTGGAAACAATTCCCATGTGTGGGAAATGAAACATTCCCATAACAGACATAAACACATAAACCACATTCGGAAGAAACCATGTCGGATTCAGAGCAAAATGGATTGTCAATTGGCTATCACTTTTTGTTGGATTAGACCCGATTTTGGATATGTTCTTTAGTGTTTAAATTCTTCACGTGAGGTGTACTCAGATCGGTTATTAGAGTCTGGGCCCGAATCCAATTGCCAAAATACTCCTCATGATGGTGTGGAGTCTCTTGGTTTGCTATTTGGTCCCTTCGGACTTACGTTCAGGTCCTTCCTATTGACTTTTAGGCCTTAATATTTGTTTTAATGATTTATTCAACCTAATCTTGATCACAATCCAAAGTCAAGAAGCACACATTATGCATAGCATATATATTGCATTGTGCTAACTTCTACAAGTGATCAAGACTTAAGGAAGAAAAGAATTCAAGTCAAGACATGTAATTAGGCTTCTTGAAGACATGTAATTGTGTATTTCTTTTGAATCTTAGGAACTTATGTATGCTTGAGCATACTAGAGTAAATATCTAATCACACACACACTAGGTTCCTTGTAGAAGTCCCACAAAATTTCACATCAATTGGACTTCAATAGATCACCCAAACCTTAGTCGGAAAATCACGTTAAACCAAACCTTGATTTCCTGTGCTAAACGGTCGACAAAACTAGTTCTCAGTTCGACCGTTTATAACTCATAGTGTTTTTTCCTTGTTCCACCGGTCGATCGGTTTTGACCTTGTGGTCGACCGTGCCCGTAATTTTATATGGACGTTATTCTTATCGTATTCTTCCAATGGTCGTATTCATATAAAATCAACCTATCCCTAGAATACAATTGGCCACTGGTCCAACGTTGACCTTAGAATAGTCGACTGGATGAAGACATCTCTTGAACCCCAAAGTGCCTGGAAGTTTCCGGTCGACCGTTCCCAAGACCCCGATCGACCGTCCCACAGTTTAGTTCGATCGTTCACTTAAGTAAACTTATGTTATAGCCCTGTTCGTTCGACCGCCTCTTGTTCGGTCGACCATTTTGTTTCTGGACGTCTCTGGACTTTTCTGGACGACGTCCGGTCTACCGTTAAGCTCATTTTGGTCGACCGAGCTTAACCCGAATTGTACCCTGAGCTTTTCTGTTTTGTGTTTCTTGCACAAACTCTTACAATATTTATCACAACGTCTATAACACTTTAGGAGCTTATAAATAGATGTTACCAAGACATAATTGAACAACTCTTACACTTCAAATTGTCCAATACATCTAAGAGAAACTCCCGAGCTTTCAATTCCCCAATCTTACTCCAAGCCATACTTTCCACACTTTAAATCAATTCCAATCCTACTCAAAGTGTGCTCAAGTTAGAGAGTGTGTTCCACTAACAATTGTCTGTCAAGAAACAAGGATTTGGTGAAAGTCCGAAGTGTTCGATCTCGGGTTGTGAGAGGAAGAAATCAAGCTAGAGAGGATTGTTTGCGAAGCTTGTGGTGTAAAAGGCTTAATCTCGTCCCGTAACGAGATTTATAGTGAAGACGTAGGCAGAGCTCGAGGGAGATCGAGCGGAGCTTGCAAAAGAGGACTAGGATCTGGCAGTGGATCCGAATCTCTATAAAAATCCACCGTCTTCATTGTGGTTTGTATTTCTCTACTTGTATGTTTTATTCTGCTGCATTTTTTATTGTTTAAGCAAGAAGGGAATCAAAATAAAAGTGATTAGAATTAGGGTCATACACGATCCCCTTTATTGGTATCACGTGTCAATACATATAACCCATCATGGAGTGAGCACCAAAACTTTTCATGGGATTACCAAGACGAATTGAACTCATGCATGTCATTTCATCCCCAACATGATCCTCCTATTCTATTCCAAACTCCATACCAATCTCACCATGTGGACCAATGAAATGAATCTCAACATACAAATACCCAAGTCCCACATTTTTATGACCAAGAAGTAAACCTCATAATTGACCTGAGACTTGATTCATTTGAACAAACCCTTCACACATTCATCCAAACTACTCATACTTTGATCCAATCCAATTTCAATTCCTTGGAATATTTGAGAATGAAAATGAGTCAGTTGGCACAACAATTGAGTGAATGTGAGGAGGGTGACTTTTCTTGTCAATGTGAGGACTCCCCTTCTTCTATCGAAGCCCCACCACATGCAAATATTCAAAGCACAATCATTCAAAGTGAAACTCAATTCAATCTAAGGAGCTTGAGATACTAATTCATGAACACGTGGTCGGTGTTACAAAACATGTTGAGAGTAATTATATTAACGAATTTGAGCTTGATGTGGCACAAGAAGGTGCCTTAAATTTTTGTGATATGACATTTAAGCTTGTTGACTCTAGTGTCAATTCCTACAAGGACCAACCTCATATTGAGGAGGAGCATCTCCCCCAACATTCCCATATTTTTAGGTCTGAGTGACTATTCCTCGCTCAGACACACTTTTGGTCTTCATGAGGCTCATAAGGCCCATCACAGAGAGGTCTTTCATGAAAATATGGATAGTGTTGGTAGGTCCTTGAAGGATATTTTGGGTGATAAACCCACTTTATGTAAGGTTAGTGTTTAATCGTTTTAGATTTAGACCGCAAGTGCATGGCCGTCGGTGAAGATATGGCAAGTACGAGTCGTCCACAGGGAGGTGAGCAGCCTCTGGTATGACCGAAATCAGATGGCAAAAAATGGGAGAAGAGTTGTAGATGTACTAATCTAAGTTACACTAAACTAGTAAGAAGAAATATGAAGGAAAACAACAACTAACGATGCAAACTAAATCAAAGGAGCTTAAAGTGGAAGTGCAAATCAGGAAGAGGGACCCCTGAGGGGTCGAGTGAGTGTACACATGCAAGAAGATGGTGAAGAATGCGTTCATTAAGCACAAATGTAGGTTGTATTTTCATGTATAGGAAGTGTGTAATGATTATGGAAAAACCTATCAATCCCATTACTAACCTAGTTGACTAACATTAACATACACAAGTTGGTTATTTAAGAACCTAAACAAGCATTGGAGATGTCTAAGAGTTATGGTAAAAACCCATCAAGTTACAAATTCTATCCTAAACAAGCAAGCATACATTTATGTTTATCAACACATTTCATACAAAGCATTCATTGCCATTCTCTATTGCATGTATAAAACATCAACTCCACCCCCCAAAGGGGATGGATCTACTCTTTATTCATTAAACTAATTATTATCCTAAGAAAGGAAAACATATTAACTAAGTCCACTATGATTATTGAAATGAAATTAAACTAAGCATGCAAGTAACATAAAAGAAGCAACTTTTATTTATTTCAGACTCACAATACAAGTAGCATCTTCCTACTTGAGTTTTTACTCCAAGACTCCACTTCAAGTAGAGAGAATAGCCACCAAGTATGTAGTAGATTACAAGGGAGGATGATGAGTTCTATTTATAGTCATTGAAAAAGGTAATCAGGGACAATCCCCCGACGTGTGACTAATACAACACCAGAAATAGATATAAACCACCTTAATACATGTTCTGCCCGAAGCGTGTCGGATCCGGAGCCAACCCTGTAGGATTTCATGTTTAATTGTACATATATATTTTCGAAATTTTTATGCACAATAAGGATCATTCATATATTTCTACGATTTGTTTTTCATCGGTTTGTTTCAATGATTGCTTAAAACACATCAAAACAAACATTGGGCTCCAGAATTCATACCTAGACGTTTTCTAAAACTTCTTGAAGATCCGGAGACGTTGAGGATGCTTGTTGCTGCGTGTTGAACGTTTTATTTTAAACCGCAAGTGCACGGCCGCGATGAAGCGGTGGCAAGTACGGGTCGTCCTCAGGGAGGTGAGTAGCCTCTTGCTTGTACGAAATCAAGTGGCAAAAATAGGGGGAAGAAAGTTGTTTATTCTAACATACGCTACACTACGCTAAGAAGTATGAAATGTGAAAGAAGCAATCAAACGATGAACTAACAACTAAGCTAAGAACAAGACAAGAATGCTGGAATTTCAGGAAGGGAAAACCCCTAAGGGGTGGAGTGAGTGCACACAAGCAAAGAGGTGGGTGTAGAATACATTCTTTAAGCACATGAAGGTGGTGTTTATCAAGCATAGGAAGTGTCTAAATGTTATGGCAAAAACCTATCAATCTATTCACCAACTTGGTTGATTAACATTTACATATGCAAGTTGTTTATTTCAGAACCTAAACAAGCATGAGAGGTGTCTAATCATTTTGGCAAAACTCATCAAGTTATAAATTCTATCCTAAACAAGCAAGCATACATTCTTGTTTAATCAACACATTGAAATTAAAGCATTCATCCCATTCTCATTTGCATGTATGTACATCTACCCCACCCCCCAAAGGGGATGAAACTACTCACTAAACATTACACTAATTATTAAACTAAGCAAAGAAAGCATATTAAAACTAAGCTAGAAATAAAAGACGATTAAAATAAAACATGCACAAACAATAAAAGAAGCATAAACAAACAATGAAAGAAACACAAAACTTTATTGATAAAATGACTCACATTAAAAGTAGCATCCTCCTACTTTAGTGTGTGCTTCAAGGCCTCACTTCTAGTAGGAAGAATAGCCACTTAAAATATGGAGTGATTACAAAAGGAGGTGAAGAGTTCTATTTATAGCCATGGAAAAAGCTAATCCGGGACAATCTCCCGATGTGGGACTAAACCAATACCAACAATAGCCTAAACAAATATTAATACACGTCCAGGAGAAAACTTGGTGGATTTGGGCCCAAAGTGACCGCCAATTGGCGGTCTTGGACCGCTAATTGGCGGTCCAAATTTTCCGGATCGAGTTGAATCTTGTTCTGGGATTTGCTTGGCGTATTTGGTGGTCTTGGATGCATCTACTTTGTTTATTGGAGCTCCGACCCGAATCCAATTGCTAAAATACTCCCCATGATGGTGTGGAGTATTCTGTTTTGCTTTTAGGTCCTTCTGTCTTGCGTTCAGGTCCTTCTCCCTTGCATCTTGGTCCCCAGATCTCACAATCCAGTCCTTTTTCCCAGCTTTTGGGTCCTTTTATGCTTCAACTCTTCAAACCTATTTATTCCTGAAAACTAAACACAAAACTCGTAACATAGCATTGTTTAGATGAAAGATAATGGATATAAGATGCAAATATGAGCATGAAATGGTGCCAATCAAATACCCCCACACCTAACTTTTGCTAGTCCCGAGCAAAACAAAGAAAGGAAAAAGCACACGAGAAAATAAGAAATCCTAACTCACTTTCGTAGGAATCACGGTTGCACTTAGCACGTGCAACAAGCCGTTAAACCTCATTGTCGCCAAGGAGGAGGAGTGTTGTCTCCTGAGGGTTTTCAGCAGATATACCCACAAAATCCGAACAAGATGCATTAATCAATCTAGCTACACGACTCGTTGGACTTATTTTGTCGATCATGGGACGCGGTAATACTACGGGTCGACTCTATATATGTAATCAGTCCACACACCTAGCCTAATGAGTTATTCGTGAAAGTTAGTCAAGGACTTAAGTGAAAGACATGGGCACCCTTAACTTCTGAATGTGATACAATGTGTAAAGTCCATTTTGGTTCTTATTTGACTCTTTTTTTTTCTTTTTTTTTTTCTTTTTTTTTCTCTTTTTTTTTCTTTTTTCTTTGGAGCATTTTATTGGTTGGTGTTTGATTCTCCCAGGGTCAGGTTTCGTGCATCATTGCCTATGAGGACTTACACTATCACGTACACCTTCCCCCAAATCTCCACATAGGGCGATCCCTACCACCCGTGTAACGGGAGTTCGGTCGGTGCATCCCAAGTCAGATGACTCGAAAGCACCAGGCACAAAGTCCCCTCAGACCTACTTTCCCGAGTGATAGGAGCCGTGCGAGATGAGAGAACACCACTTATTCATTTATCTACATGGGAACCAAAACCCCTACACTTAAGTTTCACAAAAAGAGATTAAGGGCCCTTGACTACGACAAACTTCCTTATACTAACAGACACGAATTATTTGACTCACTAGGTTCAGGGTGGACTTCTTTAAATGTTTGAGTGCTGAAACCCTATGATTACACGCCCCCCGAGGGAAAACCGGGGTGCATCCTAATGACTCGATAAGACCTAAAGCCAGTAAACTAGAAATCCTAATGCATCAAGTTCAAGACAATTTTGGGAGCTTTCTTTTTACTTTGCCTCTCAACGGTTTTGCACATGCTAAACACACGCAAAACCCACAAAAACATTTTCTTTCGCAAACACATGAAGATTTTGAAAGAAATGTGAAAATTTTAAAGCACTAGGCAAGCAAAAGAAGACAAGTCACCCAAGGATCATGGCAAGCAGATATATCAATGTTAAATGCAGCACACTAGCATGACCCTAACAATACACACAAAAAGAAAACAAAATCAAAAGAAAAAGACTCGACTATGTACACACGTAAAACACCCCCCCACACCTACTTCATGCATTGTCCTCAATGAATGTGAACAAGATACTACATGGATACATGCATGAAAAACTAAAGATCTCACCAACATGAAGTACAAAGGGACGTTCAGGGTCATGTTGATGGACACAAACCCAAATTCCCTCAAAACCTGTGAGAAGCTGAAGAAGGGAGATAAATACGTGAAGAGATTGGGCCCAAGTACACAAGGGTTGGGGCCCACAACAATCGATGCTCACTAAAGGAGTCTTTTATTACTCTTTTTTTTTTCTTTTTCTTTTTTTTTTTACAAGATATATACATCAACCAAGATATTCTCATAATCATTTGGTCAAGGAACATCAAATGAGAACATCAAGTCATGAGGACCAGAGACTTGCCGAGATGGGCAAACTTCACTGGTACTCTGAGGTGTCATGAGGGGTGAAAGGTCAAAGCTGAACGGCTCGAACCCCTCATGATATTGGTTGGTTGTGGGCAACAAAGAATGAAGTTGTGTTGCCTCACTAGGGTTTAATTGCTCATCAAAGAAAACCCTCCAACCAATAGGCGGGTGCATCGGAATGAGTTCCTCAAGCTCATTCGATGGATGCAGCAGACCTGCATCACTAAGAATGGGGCTTCCCCCCAAGTCATCCAACAAGGACCTCCCACCATCATTTAGATCATCAAGCATAAGCTCGGTCATAGGTGGGTCCTTGTTGGAGTCAAAATGAAGCTCAAATGGCTCAATGGCCATGGGACATGAGGTAGAGACACCTTCTGGTATAGGCATATGATGAGGTGTCTCACTCTCACTAGTACTCTCAACTGAATCATGCAACGAACACTCCCTTTGGACATTCATGTTCGAGGCCAGCTCACTCTGTTGCATTGCGAAGACAAGCAATGAGTTTTCGCTGGGCCCACGAACATTCTCAACAGGTTGCATTGAGGTTAGGGGTGTTCGTTGATTTTGTGGTGCTTTCTCCAATTGGCGGATGAGATTTAGATTTAAAGGTTCATCCATGGGTTCCTGTTGCCTACCAGAGTTGAACACATGAAACTCGGCACTCATGTTACCGAATGAGAGCTTCATGAGACCATTTCGACAATTAATTAAGGCATTGGAAGTTGCCAGAAATGGTCTACCCAAAATCAAAGGTATTTGAGACTGGGTGTTCGCAACAGGATTGGTATCGAGGACAACAAAATCGACTGGAAATATAAAATCTCCAACTTTGATAAGCACGTCCTCGATAATCCCCATAGGAATACGAATGGATCTATCCGCCAATTGGAGGGTGATCTTAGTTGGTTTCAATTCTCCCAAGTTCAACTGTTGATAAACAGAGAATGGGAGGAGGTTGACCGCCGATCCTAAATCAAGCAATACATTGCTCAATCTAGTGTCCCCTATCGTACACTGAATAGTAGGACACCCAGGGTCCTTGTATTTTGTGTAGGTGGGATTGGACAAAAGAGAGCTTATATTTGCAGCCAAGAATGCTTTCTTAGGAACATTGGTCTTCCTCTTGGTTGTGCAGAGATCCTTCAACACTTTGGCATATTGAGGTATTTGTTGGATGACATCCAACAAGGGGATGTTAACCTTCACTTGCTTAAATACCTCTAATATCTTGTCCATGTTGTCACTCTGCTTTTTGGTTAACCTACTTGGGTAAGGAGCTTTTGGCAGGTAGGTTTTCTGCTGTGCCTGAGAAGAAGGAAGCGTTGGTGTATTACCCTCACCCTCAGCTTCTTCTTCACCACCATTCCCACTAGGGGGCTGCATAGATGGTGGTGGGTGTGGCAAGGAAATGTGATCGTCAACCTGTTTTCCATTCCTTAAGGTCACAATGGAATTGACATGGTGAACAGGTTCCTCCACATGGTTCACTTGCCTCCCCCGAGGTACCACATTCTCATTTTGCATTTGTTGTTGTTGGTACATGCGGGGGTTAGCCTCAGGCTGGCTAGGAAAAGACCCTCTCTCTCTTTCATGTACAGACTGAGCCAATTGGCCCATCTGAAGCTCTAGAGATTTGATGGTCTGCTGATTTGAAGTGAGAACTTGACTCGTGGTTGACATAAAATTTTTCATTGAGTTTTCAAGTCCACGAGTCAAGGTCTCAAGCGAATTGAATCGGGTTTCCATATTATTGGAATTTGGGAAACCCGATTGATTGGTGGTTTGCGCTTGGGGTGGCTGATAGGAATGCGCATGCATGGGAGGTTGGTGTGATTGGTAAGGTGGTCTCGAGGAGTTTGGAGGACCACCCGGGGCATTAGTTTGGTTCCATGAAAAATTGGGGTGGTTCCTCCATCCAGGATTATAAGATGATGAGTATGGGTCATTCCTGGCTCTATCATAGACGGCGTTGACACGCTCCATCTCAGGAGGAATGGACTCACACTCGCTTTCTACATGACCTATCCTACCACATGAATGACAGGGAACTGGACCAGATGTGGACATGTGAGGTGCACTTTGTTGGTTTTGGAGCTCAATCGAATCCATACGGCGCATTAAGGCCGCCATGCGTGCCTCGGTGGCCGTAGTGGTATCGATAGCAAATGCGGAACCCGATCTAGTTGAGTTTGCATTCGCGATCCTCGCTCCTATACTAGATGATGCAGGTGGTTCCCTCACACTCTCCCACTGCATGGTTTTCTCAGCGAGGTCTTCTAGGAAGGCCCATGCCTCCCTTTCATCCTTTCCCAAGAACTCTCCTTGACACATGGACTCAAGGAGCGTTCTGGACGGGATGTGAAGACCCTCATACACAATCTGACAAAGACGCCACAACTCAATGCCATGGTGAGGGCACGAGGATAGTAGCTCTTTGAACCTCTCAAGATATGCATGAAATGGTTCGGTCTCATGTTGATAGAACGAATTGATTTCGTTCCTCAATTTTTGAGTCCGATGATTAGGAAAGTACTTCTTGAGGAATGCAGATTGAAACTCATCCCAAGTCCTAAAGGAATTCGCCTGGTTGCTGTACAACCACTTCTTGGCATCATCCTTTAGTGCAAAAGGAACGAGCCTAAGATGGATGGAGTCTGTGCTAAGTTGTTGCAGCTTGAACATAGCACAGACCTCCTCAAATTCCCTGAGAAAGATATAGGGGTCACCTTTCCCAGTGAAATGAGGGAGCATGGAAATGAATTGAGGCTTAACCTCAAAATGGTTCCCATTAGCCTCTGGTAATACGATGCATGAGGGTAGAGCTGTACGGCTCGGGTAGCATCGATCACGTAGAGGTATGGGAACGACAACTGGAAGCACAGGTGGAATAGGTGGGTCCAGCAACTGCTCCTCCTCACGGAAATTAGCAGCCATTGGACCCGAACTACGTGCGACACGAGAGGAGGGAGGTGTCGAGAAATCGATGACCGAAGCTGGATTGACAACGCTCCTCGTCAAACGACCACTCTCGTCTCGTGTCCACGAAAGCATGCACAAAGGTGCACACACACAAAACAAAACTTTTTTTTTCTTTTTTTTTTCTAACAAAGAATGTGCGTAGAGGAGAAGACGGGGGAACACAGGAGAGAACGAATGACTCAGGAGAGAAGGGAAGAAGTCCTTATGCTACGGCGGATGGGTACAGGTAGAAGCACACAAGCAAACAAGGCTCAAGCAATCCTAAGGTCGCTATAGGTCCTTACAGCTAGACGACGCCTAACTGCGAGGTCACACGGCCTCAACACGCCTCACCTCCCTACAACGAGGACCACAAAGCCCAGCAAGTGAGCCAAGATCCGGGGATCTCGTCTCTCCTACTATCGACAAAGTGGGCAACGCCGATCAGGTTATGACGGTCGGGACCGGATCACTCTCCTAATGTGTCCGAATTCCTTAAGGCCAATGTCTACTTGATTTAAAAATTAGGCTCTTGATTAGTGTGGTTTTTGGGGCGAAGGAAAGGGTGATGAAATCCCCCACCTTATCTTTTATGGGACAGCCCCTCCTTAGTAGCGTTTTGGAGTCCTAAATCTAGCAATCAACTCTCCAAACAACGCTCAACTCACACTTGTTGCAATGCACTTCCTACTAACTAATGCATGTTCATACGAAATGCATGAATGAGAGTAGAAGGTGCGTACCTCACGCCAGCTCTCAGCAACAGAAAATAAAGCTATGATAAAAGACAATCTAAATGCCTAAGTCACATACATGATGCATGGCCTAAACAAAAAGAATGCCTAATCTTTTGCTTTGAGTTTTAGGGTCCAAGTTGCTTAAGGGAGGTTTGATTATTGATCTGGGAACCAACTATAAGTCAAAACATGCCAAATTAAGTCCCAGACCACTATATCATATAAAGAAATACTCCAAAGAAATTTCGAGGTGAAATGAAACAACCAGACCGCCAGTTGGCGGTTGTAGACCGCTGATTGGCGGTCTTCTTCTCTCAAACCGCCTCCAAACTTCACCAGATGCTTCCCCTTCTCAATGTGAGTCTCCTGAAACAAAGAAAACTACAAGACAAAAATTAAATCCACTCGAATCGTCCAAACAAGAGTCTGGACTGGCACCTCCCCGGCAACGGCGCCAAAAACTTGTTGAACGTTTTATTTTAAACCGCAAGTGCACGGCCGCGATGAAGCGGTGGCAAGTACGGGTCGTCCTCAGGGAGGTGAGTAGCCTCTTGCTTGTACGAAATCAAGTGGCAAAAATAGGGGGAAGAAAGTTGTTTATTCTAACATACGCTACACTACGCTAAGAAGTATGAAATGTGAAAGAAGCAATCAAACGATGAACTAACAACTAAGCTAAGAACAAGACAAGAATGCTGGAATTTCAGGAAGGGAAAACCCCTAAGGGGTGGAGTGAGTGCACACAAGCAAAGAGGTGGGTGTAGAATACATTCTTTAAGCACATGAAGGTGGTGTTTATCAAGCATAGGAAGTGTCTAAATGTTATGGCAAAAACCTATCAATCTATTCACCAACTTGGTTGATTAACATTTACATATGCAAGTTGTTTATTTCAGAACCTAAACAAGCATGAGAGGTGTCTAATCATTTTGGCAAAACTCATCAAGTTATAAATTCTATCCTAAACAAGCAAGCATACATTCTTGTTTAATCAACACATTGAAATTAAAGCATTCATCCCATTCTCATTTGCATGTATGTACATCTACCCCACCCCCCAAAGGGGATGAAACTACTCACTAAACATTACACTAATTATTAAACTAAGCAAAGAAAGCATATTAAAACTAAGCTAGAAATAAAAGACGATTAAAATAAAACATGCACAAACAATAAAAGAAGCATAAACAAACAATGAAAGAAACACAAAACTTTATTGATAAAATGACTCACATTAAAAGTAGCATCCTCCTACTTTAGTGTGTGCTTCAAGGCCTCACTTCTAGTAGGAAGAATAGCCACTTAAAATATGGAGTGATTACAAAAGGAGGTGAAGAGTTCTATTTATAGCCATGGAAAAAGCTAATCCGGGACAATCTCCCGATGTGGGACTAAACCAATACCAACAATAGCCTAAACAAATATTAATACACGTCCAGGAGAAAACTTGGTGGATTTGGGCCCAAAGTGACCGCCAATTGGCGGTCTTGGACCGCTAATTGGCGGTCCAAATTTTCCGGATCGAGTTGAATCTTGTTCTGGGATTTGCTTGGCGTATTTGGTGGTCTTGGATGCATCTACTTTGTTTATTGGAGCTCCGACCCGAATCCAATTGCTAAAATACTCCCCATGATGGTGTGGAGTATTCTGTTTTGCTCTTAGGTCCTTCTGTCTTGCATTCAGGTCCTTCTCCCTTGCATCTTGGTCCCCAGATCTCACAATCCAGTCCTTTTTCCCAGCTTTTGGGTCCTTTTATGCTTCAACTCTTCAAACCTATTTATTCCTGAAAACTAAACACAAAACTCGTAACATAGCATTGTTTAGATGAAAGATAATGGATATAAGATGCAAATATGAGCATGAAATGGTGCCAATCACTGCGCCGGATGCCCCCGAGTATTCACCAAACTCTAAACAAGATCGGAGAGAGAAGAGCTAGCCTCTCAATCTCCAATAGGGTTTAAAATCTAACTACTAACCCCTCTTAGTTCCCTTGAGAAGAAGATCTCTGAAAACTAAAACTAAACTCAAGAATTAAGGTGAAATTCGTGGAGAATTATGGAGAGAGATGTTTGCACAAGAAGATAATGAAATTAATTAATAAGGTAATGAGATAAACTTGTATTTATAAGTTCTCTCCAAATTACCTATTCATGTGCAACCTCTTGCCCATGATTTCATGCAAACTTCCATCTAACCATCCATTATTTGCTAACAAATAATCTTAGCCACGAATTAAATCAGTTATGGACCAATTCAATGCATGATCTAATTAATTCTTAAATTTATTCTGCAGTAACCGTCTGGATCAGTCGACCGTGTTGGAGGTTCAGTTGACCGTTTAGACCAAGTTTCGGTCGACCGTTCATAAACTCGGTCGACCGTTCGTAACAAAATTATTTCATCGTAATGTTCGGTCGACCGACCGATATACTTCGGTCGACCGAAAACGAACAGTAGAAATTCCCATTACGATCGAGACACATCCGGTCGACCGTGCAACATTTCGGTCGACCGTGCCACATTCGGTCGTCCGTTTACCGTTTACCGGTCGACCGTTTTTGCACAGTACTGCAGACTAGTCAAATTTCGGTTTAACCCCTACAAAATTTGACATTTTGGGATTAGTAGTAAGTTCACAACTTATGTAATATATTATCCTATGTAATGATAAATCATTACACCCCATAATATTTACATCACATATGAATTTAATATAGATTCTTATTATGTTATTAATCACAACATAATTTTGATTTCTCTTGTTCACCACATGTGTCATATTTTCTACATGAAACTCGACACACCTTATGAACTCAAAATCTCCATTTCTTGTTTCCCAGTTTTGTGGTGTGACCTATGGGAGGATCTAAACTAAGTTGGCAGTGATATTAAGTGCTTAATATCACAAGCTATAAGCGGTATCTACCTACACATTATAGCTCCCAATTAGTTAGATGCCTTAATTGCACTCGAACCAAAACCTGATCCATTTAGTGATGGAGTGCACCACTTGTGTCCGTCCCTTGCCTCATGATATTAAGAATACACACAAAGTAGTATTGTGTCATCTTTGTATTAGTATTCATTTCTTGATCTCTTTAAGCTAGTTATAAATATGTGACTTAACTCAAATCACATTGTGCACATTATAACTTTGCTCTATCAAGGGGTGCACTAATATCATAACTCAATTAAGAGGGTCAATGATAATCTTTTGACTAACTATCTTCTTCAACAAAAATCATACTTAACCAACCAATGCCTTTACACTACACTCATCGATAGCTCAAGACACTAGTCTAATTAAGCAATTCTTAAGTGATCGGATATAAGTCTCATATCAAAGGAACAAAGACACAGTAAAACATCAATGACACAGAAAACACAATTCTATAATGTTTTACTTATTAGGTATATTTAGTATACAAAAGTAATATTTTCCTCTTTTGTGTACCCGTGTTGTCACTCACTTGTAGAGCTACAATGATCTATGACCAATACGACAATCTTAACTCGGTAATTAATGTCCCATGTTAATTACCATGATTGCGAATATCTTTTGTTTTATGTAAACCAATGTCTTTTAGAGCTCTACAGTTAAGGACCAAGAGCCTCTTCCTTAATACTTCTAAAAGACGAATAACATAAACAAGGAACAAAATGATTTCTCATTCAATTCATAATAATTGACATTTAAAAGTAAAACTTTTAGAACACATTCCCTTCAAACCGGACCTTTAATCAGCGGTCCTAGACCGCAAATTGGTGGTCTACAGAGTCCGGATTTGGTCTGGATTTTGGGTAGGCTTTGCTGGAGTGATTTCTTCATGTGTGATACACCCAAGTCGGTTTTTGGAGTTGAGGCCCGAATCGAATTGCTAAAATACTCCTCATGATGGTGTGGGGTTTCTTCATTTTCTCATTGGTTCTTTGGGCTTACATTCAGGTCCTTTTCCTTTGCATCTCAGTCTCCCAGTCTCACAACTCAGTCATTTTTCCTGCTTTTAGGTCCTTCTATGCTTCTTCTCCTCAAACCTGTTTATTCCTGAAACTCAAACATAAAACTCGTTACGTAGCATTGTTTAGGTTCAAGATAATGGATATAAGACACAAATGAATGCATGAAAAGATGTCAATCAAATACCCTCACACATAACTTTTGCTAGTCCCGAGAAAAACAAAGAAAGAGAAAAATGAAAGAAAGGAAGAAGCATACGTGAAACAGGAAAATCCTAACTCACTTTCGTAGGAATCACGGTTGCACTTAGCATGTGTAACAAGCCTTTAAACCTCCTTGTCGCCAAAGAGGAGGAGTGTTGTCTCCTGAGGGTTTTCAGCGGATATACCCACAAAATCCGAACATTGATGCATTAATCAACCCAGAAACTCGACTAGCCGGACCTACTTTCGTCGGTCATTGGACGTGGTAATGCTACAAGCCAACTATTAGATATAATCAGTCCACACTCCTAGCCTACTGAATCATTCGTGAAAGTTAATTAAGGGCTTAAGTGAAATACATGGACAACCTTAACTTCTTAAAGTAATAGATTGTGTAATCTCATTAAGGTTCTTATTTGACTCTTTTTTCTATTCATCATTTTTTTCTTTGGAGCATTACATTGTTTGGTGTTTGATTCTCCCAGGGTTGGGTTTCGGGCATCATTGTCTATGAGGACTTACACTATCACGTACACCTTTCCCCGAACCTCCACATAGGACGATCCCTACCACCCGTGTAACGGGAGTTCGGTCGGTGCATCCCAAGTCAGATGACTCGAAAGCACCAGGCACTAAGTCCCCTCAAACCTAATTTCACGAGTGGTTGAAGCCGTGCGAGAAGAGAGAACACCTCTTATTTATTTATCTACATGGGAACCAAAACCCCTACACTTATAGTTTCACAAAAAGAGTTTAAGGGCCCCTAACTATGACAAACTTCCTTATACTAAAAGACACGAATTATTTGACCCACTAGGTTCAGGGTAGACTTCTTTAGTTGTTTGAGTACTGAAACCCTATGATTACACGCCTCCCGAGGGAAGACCGGGATGCATCCTTTCGACTTCATAAGACCTAAAACCAGTATACTAGATATCCTAATGCATCATGTTCAAGACAATTTTGGATGCTTTCTTTTTTACTTTGCCTCTCAATGGTTTTGCACATGCTAAACACATGCAAAACCCACAAAACATTTTCTTTCGAAAGCACATGAAGATTTTGGAAGAAATGTGAAAATTTTAAAGCATTAGGTAAGAAAAACAAGACAAGTGACTCAAGGATCATGACAATCAGATATATCAATATTAAGTGCAGCACACTAACATGACCTTAGCAATACAAACTAAAGAAAACGAAATAAAGCAAAAGACACACAAAATATGTACAAACATGACACCTAATCCATGCATTGTCCTCAATGTATGGCGAAATGGAGCGAATGAATGGATGGGGGTGTACCGGACTAATGACGGCGTCTAGAGGTGCCTGAAGAGCCACCTCGCTCAAGAGCCGACAATTTCCTATAAATTTTCCAATTTTGCTTGGCTAAAATAATGTTTTGCTGCTCAACCTCCATCTCAAAAATGTCGGTGTTAAAGAGTGTTCCCGAGCTCATAGATGAGTTTGGGGAACTGACTCTAACATCGTCCTCCATGTAGTCAGGCACCCACGCCTCCGGAAGACAATGGCGAAATGACAGGGTCATCTTCACTACCTCGAGGTCGATGCCTTGGCGCCGCAACAAGTGCTCAAATCGTGGAATTTCCAACATGCCACATAATTTGGTCACCAGAGTAGGCAAACAATGTATTTCTTTAAGCTTAGAGTTCACCAGAACATCAAACAACGTTTGACAAATGTAGTGAGGTGAACCATCCATGAGACTATACACTATTCGCAAACTAGGTGTGAAGAATGTGGAGGTCCGCTCTTTGCCCAACACATTCCTACACACGCACTTGGCTACCATGTGCACATTTGAGTAAATGTGCGCATTGGGTATTCCCCCATGCGATGAAATGGGTTGCCCGTGCCCAAGCATAGATCGGTAAAAATTAATGTTGCAGATGGGCGCAAGATAATCGACTAAGGGGATCCCAATCGCATCGGAGATAAATTGGGGTGTCACAGTGTGCTTCACCCCTCTAAGAGTGACGTTAAACTCGAGTGGTCCGGTCTGGTCACACTCGAGTTTAGAAAAGAACTCATGTACGAGAGGATCTACATACTTGGCTTCGTCACCCTCATCCAACAAATGATGCCACCCTTTGGCTACAATTCTATCGTAGAAGGGTTCTTCGAATTCGCGAATCAGGGATGCAAATTTAAGTTCTGGAATTAAGTGTGGGCTGGCCATACCTGCACCTACCTTGGTGAGCTTTAACGGTGCAACACGTGGTGGCGAGGACGAACACGACGCTGAAGGAGTGGAGACCACAACACGTCGACTCCAGCAAGAAACAAACGCTCAACCAAACACAACCGACATAAGACACAAGCGCGCATGACCCGACGAAGATAGAAGAGCAAATCTCCACAATAGACCGCTGGTTGGCGCTCAGGAACCGCTAGTAAGCGGTCTGTTTGCGCGATCTAGGAATGGGATTCAGCAGAGGGGGCGACCAGAAGATGGAAAATGCATTTTCGTTGGGTGGATGATGGGTAGGGCAACCAAAACACGTTTTTAACAAAGGAAAAAGGGAAAAATATCCAAAAGGCGCTCCTATTTTTTTTCTTTTCACTTTTTTGTGTGAAAGATATGTACAACCAAATTAAGGGATGGATCACGTCAAGTGACCACATCCGTGGGGAGTTTGTGTAAAGGCACGACTTCCGCCTCGACCTATGTCCTGGTCCATTCCAAGTACGGTTTGAGGCGTTGTCCATTAACTTTGAACACATCCCCATTCCTGTAGTTTTGAATCTCAATCGCCCCATAAGGGGAGACAATTAAAACAATAAAAGGCCCAGACCAACGACTCAGAAGTTTCCCCGGAAACAAGTGGAGGCGAAAGTTATACAACAAGACCTTTTGTCCCACTGTGAAGGTTTTGATTCTGACCAAGCGGTCGTGAATTTTTTTAGTGTGGGACTTGCAGATCTTGGCATTCTCATACACTTCATTTCTCAACTCCTCCAACTCGTTGAGGTCTAGCTTGCGATTGGCACCAGAAACATCAAGACTCATGTTAAGATGTTTGATTGCCCACAATGCCCGATGCTCAAGCTCTACTGGAAGATGACAAACTTTGCCATAAACTAACCGGTAGAGGGACATGCCAAGGTCGGTTTTAAATGCAGTGTGGAAAGCACATAATTCATCATTAAGCTTGACCGACCAATCTTTCCTTGAAGCATTAACTGTTTTCTCAAGAATTTGCTTGAGTTGACGGTTGGAAATTTCCACAAGGCCACTGGTTTGAGGACGATAAGGTGTGGACAACTATATGCATGATGGAATATTTCCTCAATACTGCCTCCAGAGATGGGTTCACAAAGTTTGTCCCTCAATCACTTATGATACAACGAGGTGTCCCAAACCTCGTAAAGATGTGTTCTTTATGAAATTTAATCACAACCTTGCGATCGTTAGTGCGAGTGGGGTTTGCTTCAATCCACTTAGACACATAATCAACCGCCACAAGAATGTAGGTGTGACCATGGGACATGGGGAAAGGACCCATGAAGTCAATTCCCCAAACATCAAAGATGTTGACCACCAAGATAGGATTGAGTGGCATCATATCACGTCTTCCAATGTGGCCCACACGTTGGCACCTATCACATGCTTTGCAAAACGCAAAGCGTCATGGAACAAGGTGGGCCAGTAAAAACCGCACTGGAGCACTTTGGCAGCAATTTTCTTGGCACCGAAGTGCCCACCACATGCCTCCTCTGAATCTCGTCGTTAGGAATGCACCTTCTTATGATTTGATCAGCACAATACTTAAATAAGTAGGGGTCATCCCAATAGAAGTGCTTGACTAACGACTTGAACTTTGCTTTCTCATTGTGAGTCCATTGAGCCGGCACCTCCCCAGTTGCTCAATAGTTCACAATGTCAGCGAACCAGGGGGTGAGCTATTGCCATAAGATTCTCATCGGGGAAGAACTCGTTCACCGAGGATCCGGTGAAAGATCAACTGGAATGCGAGAGAGGTGATCTGCCATGACATTCTCGAATCCCTTCTTGTCTCGTATTTCAAGGTCGAACTCTTGCAACAACAAGATCCAACGCAGGAGACGGGATTTCACATCCTTTTTAGACAAAAGGTAGCGAAGAGCTGAGTGATCAGTGTAGATGATGATGTGCGACCCAATGAGGTACTGGCAAAAATTTTCCAACATAAATATGATGGCGAGGAACTCTTTCTTAGTAATGGAGTAGTTGAGCTGAGCGTCATTGAGAGTACAACTTGCATAGTAGATCACATGAGGCAATTTGTCGATTTTCTGACCCAAAACTGCTCCTATCGCATAGTCAGATGCATCACACATCCGCTGGAAAGGTAGAGTCCACACTGGTGCCTTAATAATAGGAGCGGAGGTCAACTCACGCTTCAGAAACACAAACGTAGTCATGCACTTGGGTGTGAACACAAAAGAGGTACCTTTAGGAAGCAAACTTGTCAAGGGGAGAGCTATCTTGCTGAAATCCTTAATAAACCGCCGGTAAAAACCAGTGTGTCCAAGGAATGACCGGATTTCTATTAACGAGGTGGGTGGCGGAATGTTAGAAATAAGCTCAATATTTGCACTATCCACCTCGATACAACCACGAGATACCACGTGACCCAATACGATGCCTTTTGTAACCATGAAATGACACTTCCCAATTAAGGCCTAAGTTTGTTTCTGAACACCTCTTGAGAACAATGCTCAGGTGGTGCAAGCACTCATCAAAGGAGGTGCCCTGAACCGAGAAATCATCCATGAAAATCTCAAGGAAGTTCTCGACCATATCGGAAAAGATACTCAACATGCAACATTGGAATGTTGCCGGTGCATTGCATAATCCAAAAGGCATCCGTTTATAAGCAAACGTCCCAAAAGGACAGGTGAACGTGGTTTTCTCCTAGTCTTCAAGGGCAACTGGGATTTGATAGTACCCTGAATAACCATCAAGGAAACCGTAATAGGCGTGTCCAGCGAGTCTCTCCAACATCTGGTCGATGAAAGGTAGAGGGAAGTGGTCCTTACGCGTGACAGCGTTCAACTTCCTATAGTCAATGCAAACTCGCCACCCCATTTGAAGTCGTGTGGGTACAAGCTCATTGCTGTCATTCTGGAAAACAGTGATACCCGACTTCTTGGGCACAACCTGGACATGACTTACCCAAGCACTGTCCAAAATGGGAAAAATGATGCCATGATCTAAACATTCGATGATCTCTTTCTTAACTACTTTTGTCGTGGCTGGATTTAAATGCCTTTGTGGGTCGCGACGTGGTCGTGCCTTATCCTCCATAAAGATGTGGTGTTGCACGACGTCGGGACTTATCCCTTTAATGTCCTTCAAGGACCACATAATTGCTGATTTGTGCTCCTTTAGGACTCGAATCAGACGTTCTTCCTGATCACCAGTAAACGTCGATGAAATAATCTCCGGAAATTTCCTATTTGGGCCAAGAAAAACGTGTTTAAGTTCTTTAGGGAGTTCTTTAAGCTCAATTGTGGGTGGTTCCTCAAGGTGAGGCGTGATATCTAGCTCGAGATGTATGATAGGTGGAGCTCGCATGTACTTAATAGCATGCACATCATTGCTCAACTCGCCCCCATCCTCTTCATGATCGAAATCATCCATGGTGTAAGCATTTAGATTTTCGTGAATTAGGGGGTACTCTTCTTCTTCCACATCCCGGATAAGAATAATATCCATGGGGTCCTAGAAAGATGTCAGCTGCCTAGCCATATTGAAACATGGAATGTCGCGGTCAAGTTCCTGAACGACAATTTCATGAGTCTAGTTCGACAATTGATCAAGGCATTTGACGTCGCCAGACGAAGTCAACGGGAAATATGAAATTGCCAACCTTGATTAGGACATCTTCAATGACCCCCATCGAGACTTTGATCGAACGATCAACCAACTGTAAAGTTATTTTCGTAGGCTTAAGCTCACGTAGGCTTAATTGTTGATACACAAAAGCTGATAAGAGGTTAACCGCCGACCCTTGATCTAGCAAGACATTATGTAGACATTAATGCGAGAGTCCCCAATGACACATGCAATTGTTGGACTTCCTGGGTACTTCAATTTTACGTACGTTGGGTTCGAAATGATCGAGCTCACATTAGCCGCCAAAAAGGTTTTGCTAGGGACGTTGGTGTTCCTCTTAGTCGTACAGAGATCCTTCAGGATTTTTGCATAAGGAGGTATTTGTTGAATCATGTCTAACAAAGGAATGTTGACATTCACTTTCTTAAATATCTCCAACATTTTATCCACACTGTCACTCTGTTTCTTAGACAACCTACTAGGATATGGAGCTTTTGGTAGGTAGGTCTTCTGTGGAGTCTGAGAAGGAGGCATTGGTGTATTACGCTCACCCTCGGCCTCTTTCTCACCATCATTCCCACAAGGGGGTTGCACAGATGGATTTAGTGGCAAGGAAATATGGTTGTTGACCTGCTTCCCATTTCTTAGGGTCACAATGGCATTGACATGGTCCACAGGTTCTTCCACGTAGTTCACTTGCCCCCTTACGGTCTTGAACTTGCATTTTGCATGTTCGAGTGATGTTGAGCACGAGGGTTAGCCACAGGTTGGCTAGGCAGACTCTCTCTCTCATGCACAGACTGAGCGAGTTGACCAATCTGAAGCTCGAGAGATTTGATGGTCTGCTGTTTCAAAGTGAGGACTTGACTCGTGGATGGCATAAAGTTTTAACAGAGTTCTCAAGTCCATGAGTTAAGTTCTCAAGCGAATAAAACCGGATTTCCAAGTTGTTAGAATGTGGGAAACTTGGTGGGTTGGTGCTTTGAGCTTGTGGTTGGTGATGAGACTGTGAATGCATGGGACATTGGTGTGGGTGGTTAGGTGGTCGAGAGAAGTTTGAAGGACCGCTTGGGACATTGTTATGGTTCCATGAAAAATTAGGATGGTTCCTCCATCCAGCATTATATGATGATGAATATGGGTCATTCCTGGATTTATCATAGATGACATTGACATGTTCCATCTTAGTAGGAATGGATGCACACTCACATCCTATATGACCTATCCTACAACATAGATGACAGGGAACTAGACCAGATGCAGACACATGTGACACATCGTGGTGGTTTTAGAGCTCAATCAAATCCATACGGCGCATTAAGGCCGCCATGCACGCCTCGGTGGCCGTAGTGGTATCGACAGCAAATGCGGCACCCGATCTACTCGAGTTTGCGTTTGCGATCCTCGCTTTTATGCTAGATGATGCTGGTGGTTCCCTCACACTCTCTCACTGTATGGTTTTCTCAGCGAGGTCTTGTAGCAAAGCCCATGCCTCCCTTTCATCCTTTCCTAAGAACTCTCCTTGAAACATGGACTCAAGGAGCGTTCGGGACGGGATGTGAAGACCCTCGTAAACAATCTGACACATGAACCACAACTCGATGCCATGGTGAGGGCATGAGGATAGTAGCTCCTTAAACCTCTCTAAGTAAGCATGGAATGATTCAGTCTCATGCTGATAAAACGAATCCCAAGTCCTAAAGGTATTCTCCTGGTTGTTGTACAACCACTTCTTGGCATCATCCTTCAGTGCAAAGGGGACAAGCCTAAGATGGATGGAGTATGTGCTAAGTTGTTGCATCTTGAACATAGCACAAACCTCCTCAAATTCCCTGAGAAAGATATAGGGGTCACCCTTCCTAGTAAAGTGAGGGAGCATGGATATAAACTGAGGCTTAACCTCAAAGTTGGTCCCATTCGCCTATGGTAATACGATGCACGAGGGTAGAGCAGTGTGGCTCGGGTAGCATTGATGACGGAGAGGTATGGCAGCAAGAACAGGAAGAACAGAAGGAACATGTGGGTCCAATTACTCCTCCTCCTTGTGGTACTGAGTAGCCATGGAACCCAGACCTTGTGCGACACGAGAAGATGAAGGCGTCGATAAATCGACTACCGAGGTAGGATTGACGCCCCACCTTGTCAAACGTCCACTCTCATGTCGTGCCCACACAAGCATGCACAAAGGTGTACACCCACACGAACCAAAACTTTTTTTTAAACAACTAAAACAGAATGTGCGTATAGGAGAAGAAGGGAGGACATAGAAGAGAGAATGACTCAGGAGAGAAGGGAATAAGTCCTTATGCTACGGAGGGTAGGTACTGGTAGAAGCGCACAATCAAACAAGGATCAAACATTCCTAAGGTCGCCATAAGTCCTTACAGCTAGACGACGCCTAACTGCGAGGTCACGCGACCTCAACACGCCTCACCTCCCTACGACGAGGACCAAAAAACCCAACAAGTGAGCCAAGATCCGGAGATCTCGTCTCTCCTACTATTGACAGAATGGGCGACGCAGATCAGGTCATGACGGTCGCGACCGGATCACTCTTCTAATGCACCCGAGATCCTTAGGGCCAATGCCTACTTGATTTTAAAATTAGGCTCTTGATTAGTGTGGTTTTTAGGGCGAAGGAAAGGGTGATAAAATCCCCTACCTTATGTTATATGGGACAACCACTTCTTAGTAGTGTTTTGGAGTCTTAATCTAGCAATCAACTCTCCAAACAAATGCTCAACTCACACTTGTTGCAATGCAATTCCTACTAACTAATGCATGTTCATATGGAATTCATGAATGAGAGTAGAAAATGCGTACCTAACGTCAGCGCTCAGCAACTAAAAGTAAAGATAAAATAAAAGACAATCTACGTGCCTAAGTCTAGTACATGATGCATGACCTAAGCAAGCAAGAATGCCTAATCTTTTGCTTTGGGTTTTAGGGTCCAAGTTGCTTAAAGGGAGATTGATTATTACTCTGGGAGCAAACTAAAAGTCAGAACATGAACAATTGAGCCCTAGATTTCTATCTCAGATATTTCAACAAGCCAAAGAAATTACAAGGGCAACAAAGATTACTAGACCGCTGATTGGTGGTCCGAACCTCTCTGTTTGCCTCCAAACTTCACCAGCTGCGTTCCCTTGAGCGTCTGAGTCTCCTGAAACAAAGAAAACTACAACCCAAAAATTAAATCCACCCGAATCGTCCAAACCCGAATGGTTTTAGATTTAGACCGTAAGTGCACAATTGTCGGTGAAGACGGGGCAAGTACGGGTCGTCTCCAGGGAGGTGAGCAGCCTCTGGTATGACCAAAATCAGATGGCAGAAAAGGGGAGAAAAGTTGTAGATGTACTAATCTAAGTTACACTAAACTAGTAAGAAGAAATATGAAGGAAAACAACAACTAACGATGCAAACTAAATCAAAAGAGCCTAAAGTGTTAGTGCAAATCAGAATGAGGGACCCCTGAGGGGTGGAGTGAGTGTACACATACAAGAAGATGGCGAGGAATGCAATCATTAAGCACAAATGTAGGTTGTATTTTCATTTATAGGAAGTGTCTAATGATTATGGCAAAATCTATCAATTCCATTACTAACCTAGTTGACTAACATTAACATACACAAATTGGTTATTTAAGAACCTAAACAAGCATGGGAGATGTCTAAGAGTTATGACAAAAACCCATCAAGTTACAAATTCTATCCTAAACAAGCAAGCCTACATTTATGTTTATCAACACATTTCATAGAAAACATTCATTTCCATTCTCTATTGTATGTATAAAACATCAACTCCACCCCAAAGGGGATGATACTACTCACTATTTATTAAACTAATTATTACCCTAAGAAAGAAAAACATATTAACTAAGTCTAGTATGATTATTGAAATGAAATTAAACTAAGCATGCAAGCAACATAAAAGAAGCAACATAACAAAGAAACTTTTATTTATTTCACTCACAATACAAGTAGCATCTCCCCACTTGAGTATTTGCTCCAAGGCTCCACCTCATGTAGAGAGAATAGCCACCAAGTATGTATTAGATTACAAGGGAAGATGATGACTTTTATTTATAGTCTTTGAAAAAGGTAATCAAAGACAATCCCCCGATGTGGGACTAATACAACACCAGAAATAGATATAAACCACCCTAATACATGTTCTGCCAGAAGCGTGTCGGATCCGGGGCCAACCCGACCGCCAATCAGCTGTCCCAGACTGGCAATTCGCGGTCTACAGAGTTCGGATCTGGTCTGGATTTTGGGTGGGCTTTGCTTGAGTGATTTCTTCATGTGTGATGCACCAAAGTGCATTGTTTAGGTTCAAGATAATGGATATAAGACAGAAATGAATGCATGAAATGATGTCAATCAGTTGGTGTGTCGGTTTCTTACTATGATGCTGCTAGACTCATTCTGACACACCAACCGATTGGTTGGAGAGTATCTATAGATGATCGTGCTTATAATACGGCAGTGGGAAAAGAGAAATTCCGATTCCCGCTCTCCAACCAATTGGTAGGAAGGTTCGAGCTCTTTGAGTTTGACTTTTTGACCCGCATGTCTCCATGTTGGGTTCACGAACCTTTCCACATATATATTTGTGTGATCCACATGGGGGTCCGACAAGAGTATCTCAGCCATACGTGATCTCATGTTCCCATTCCCGGTGCATTGAACGTATGTAATGGGTGTATAGTCTTCTTGTAAATAAAATTAAATATCAAAACCAAAAAAAAGTAAGAAAGACAAAATGAAAATAAATAAATAATGAGATAACCATGTGAATATTGTCTTATTTCGCCCCAACCTTGCGAACTTGGGCGGTGATGGGTTCCCATTTTGGGACCCATCCATTCTAATGTAGTTGTTTGTTTCTCTCCCTTTGTTTCACAGGTGCAAAGTGTAAGGATTTTTCTTTATATGCTTAAATCTTGGTGTGAGCTTTTCTACTTATTGTTTGTGATTAAGTTTAAAATAACGTAAGTGCATGATCATTGGTGAAGACGGGCCAAGTACGGGTCGATCCACAGGGAGGTGTGTCGACTTTGATTCTTTCAAAGGCAAGTGGGAAAAGAGGGGAGAAGAAGTGTGATTATGCTAACTCCACTAAACCATGAATGAACTAACAATTAAACTAAACCCCCATGGAGTGGTGTGTAGGTATGTGTGTGTGGGTCTTCATTTCAATTAGGAATAAGTGTAGTTTGTGTGGCATACAAGTAAAAGCTAGTGTAGAATCTAAGTGTAGGATACACAACATATGCATATCTCACATAAAGCTGATGTTGATTTTAGATTATCAAGCATGCAATAAGTACCTAGTGTGGCCATTAGAGCATCAATCAATCTTACATACAATCTAAATCATTCATGTGAATGTGCACCAAACATGGATCCATACATAACAAGTCATTCCCATCAAACCGATACAAGCAACAAGATAAACTCTAAAGCTAGCATGAGATAAGTACATAGTATGGACGTTATCCCATCAAATACAAGTCTAATCATGCTGCAAGTATAGATCTACATTAAGCATATGAAATGACACAAATAATAGAACCCTACACTATCACGTATTCTACATTACCTCCACCCCAAATGGGGATGGAACTACTCACTACGCATTAAGAAAATGAGACAAAATGAAATTGAACTAAACATGCAAGAATTGAAAAGAAACAATATAAAACTAACAAAGCTTCTCTTATTACTCACTCACATTACAAGTAGCATCTCTCCACTAGAGTTTTTCTCCAAGGCTTAGTCCAAGTAGAGAGAGTGACCACCAAGAGAGGAGTTCATTACAAGGGAGGAGGAAGAGTTCTATTTATAGGCATGAAAAAAAGTAACCGAGGACAATCCCTTGATGTGGAGCTAATGGAAACTACTAAAAACAGCTATGACCAACATAACAAATAACTCGGGCCAATAAGATCGTATATGGACCGGATTGGACCGCCAATTGGCGGTCTGAATGGGTCTGATCGAGTCCAACTTTTGTAGCCATCTTTAGTGTTGTCATCAGGCATGTGGGGTGCACCATAGTCGGTCATACAAGTCTAGGCCTGAATCTAATTGCCAAAATACTCATCATGATGGTGTGAAGTTTCTCGATTTGCTAATTGGTCCTCTTGGCTTGCATCTAGATCCTTCCCTCTTGCAGATCAGTCTATAAGCCTCACGGATTAGTCATTTTTCTCATGATTTGGTCCTTTTTGTGTTTCTTCTTCTCAAACCTATTTATTCCTGAAACTTAAACATAAAATGCGTAACATAATAGCATTGCTTAGATTCAAAATAGAGGATATAAGACATGAATATATGCATGATATGATGTCAATCACTTATGCATGTCATGTAGGTCATATTTATCATACATTGTGGACAATGCATAGAGTAAGTGGGGGGGGGGGATGTTTTACGTGTGTATATAATTGAGTCTTTTCTTTTATTTTCTTTCTTTCCTTTTGTTTGCGTTGTTAGGGTCATGATAGTGTACCGCAATTTACATTGATGTATCTGCTATACCATGATCATTGTCTTATTTTTCTTGCCTAATACTTTATTTTTCATTCTTTCAAAATCTTCATGTGTTTGCGAAAGAAAATGATTTGTGGGTTTTGCGTGTGTTTAGCATGTGCAAAACCATTGAGGGGCAAAGTAAAAAAGGAAGCTCCCAGAATTGACCTGAACATGATGCCTTAGGATATCTAGTACACCAGCTTTAGGACTTATCTAGTCGTAATAATGCACCATGGTTTGACCTCGGGGTGAGAGTAATCGTAGGGTTTCAATACTCAAACAAATAAACAAGTCCACCCTGAACCTAGTGAGTCGAATAATTTGTCTGTTAGTATAAGGAAGTTTGTTGTAGTCAGAGACCCTTAAACTCATGTTGTGAAACCTTAAGTGTAGGGGATTTGGTTCACGTGTAGATAATAGCTAAGTGAGTAGGGTGTTCTCTCTTCTCTCATGGCTCCCATCACTCAGGAAATTAGGTCCGAGGGGACTTAGTACCTGGTGCTTTTGAGTCATCTAACTTGGGATGCACCGACCGAACTCCCATTACACTGGTTGTAGGGATCATCCTATGTGGATATTTGGGGAAGGTATGAGTGATAATGTAAGTCCTCATAGGCAATGATGCACGAAACCCGATCTTGGGAGAATTAAACACCAAATAGTAAAAAAATATGAAATGAAAAAAGGTAATACAAATAAGAACCTTAATGGACTTTACACTTTGTATCACATGAGGATGTTAAGGTTGCTCATGCCTTTCACTTAAGTCCTTCATTAAGCTAGGTGTGTGGACAAGATACATATATGTTGGATTTCGTGCCCCTATGTATGTGTATATTTTACAAAATTTAATACATGCATACATGATCGATTTTCGTATTTTCAACAATTTCACGTACATCGGTTTATTTTTATTCTAATATCATATAATGAATATATATATTAAAACAAATATAAGAGAATCATACCCAAATGTTCTTAAAAACCTTTATGAATATTCGGAGTTGCCCCGCTTGTCGAATCGCCCGCCGATTTGCTTCCACGTGTTCACCAAACTCTAAACAAGATTAGAGAGAAAAGAGCTAGCCAATTTAATCTCTAAATTAAGCTTAGAATTTACCTAATAAACCCTCTAAAGATTTGTGAGATTTAATCTCCAAAATCTGGAAATAATTAAGATAATTTTGCATTAACCATAAACAACTCGGGAGATGAGACCTATTTATAGACTCTCCAAGCACCCACCTCATGGGCTACACATTAACCAATGATCTCTTGTTTTTCTCTCCCTTAAACCAATAACAAATTGACACATAATCATCCTTAAAACCATTTTACCATAATTGGAATTAATCCAGACCATGATCAACATTATTCTCTTAATAATTCTGGCAGAAATTGTGTCGAACGGTCGACTGAAATACCACTCCGTCGACCGAACGCTGTGACTTTGACAAGTTTGGTCGGACCATGATATAGACGGTCGACCGAACATTCATGAGAATCATTCCCTGGAAAATTTCAGTCGAACCACGTCTCACTCTGGTCGGCCGTTTAGTTACCAAAATTCCGCTTCGTACATTTCGGTCAACTGTGTCACTCTACCGGTCGACCGTTATATCACCAAGACATCTCCTGGAGACTTTTGGTCGATCGTTTACTATGCTCGCTTGATTGATCTTATTATCAAGACACATTCTAGTAATTTCCGTCGACCACCCGTGGATCCGATCTTTGTGCAGTCGACCGAACTCAAAAGGGTCTACCGTTTTGACCCTGATTTTGCTTTTGTCAAATTTTGGATTTACTTCCAACAAAATTTGATCATTGGGGTTTTTAGGAAATTCACATATCATGTAATATATTATCCTATGTAATGCCATATCATTACACCACATAATACATACATCTTATATGAATTTATTCATGAATCTAATTATGTCAATTTTCCTGACATATTGATTTTATCGATTCACCACATGTATCCTTTTTCACATGAAACCCGATACAACATATGAACATAAAATCAAGCTTTTTGTATCCCAGTTTTGTGGTGTGACCTATAGGAGAATCTAATATATTGAACACTTAATATCATAAACTATAAGCGGTATCTAGTTACACATTATAGGTACCCAATTAACATAGATGTCTTGTTCCACTCGAACTAAACACGATCCATTTAGTGATGTAACTGCACCACGTGTATCTATATCTTGCCTAATGATATTAAGTGCATATACAAAGTAGAATTGTGTCACCTGTGTATCATATATATACTCATTTTCTTGATCTCTCAGGCTAATTATAAATATATAACTTAACTAAAATCACATTGTGCACATTATAATTTTGCTTTATCAAATGACCCAACTAATATCATCACTCAAACTAAGAGGGGCAATGATAATCTTTTGGCTAGCTATCTTTTCCAGCATAAGTCATGTTCCACCAACCATTGTCTTTATCACTATACTCATTGATAGTTTTTTGACAAAAATCAAATTAAACACTTCTTATGTGAAAAGATATAAGTCTCATATCTTAGGATTCGAGAGACAATGAAAACATTAAGACACATAGCATAAATCTATAATGTTTCACTTGTTAGGTCTATTCAATATATATAAGTAACTATTTTACTCTTTTATGTACTCGTGTCGTCAAATATTTGTAGTTACAATAATCGATGACCAACACAACAATCTTATCTCGGTAATTAATATTCCATGTTAATTACCATGACTGTGAATAACTTTTTATTTATGTAAACCATTATCTTTTAGACCTCTAGAGTTGAGGACCAAAAGCCTCTTCCTTATCACTTCGAAAAGACGAATATATTAATCAAGGAACAAAATCTTTGCACATTCAATTCATAATAATTGACATATAAAAGTAAAACTTTTAGAACACATTTCTTTCAATATATAGAGTCGTCCCGTAGGATTACCGTGTCTAATGATCGACAAAAGTATGTCCGACCAGTCGTGTTGCTAGGTTGAATAATGCATCAATGTTCGGATTTTGTGGGTATATCCGCTGAAAACCCTTAGGAGACACCACTCCTCCTTATTCGTGCTAAGTGCAACCGTGATTCCTACGAAAGTGAGTAAGGATTTCTTGTTTTTCGTATGCCTTTCCTTTCTTCTATATTTTCTCTTTCACTGTGTTGCTTGGGACTAGCAAAAGGTAAGTGTAGGGGTATTTGATTAGTAGCATATCAGTTGTAATAATGATGATATATTTGTTTAATTTGACCCTCTACTAGTGCTACTCGAGTATGTTTACATGCATTTTAGAAATAAAGATAACTAGGTTAGAATAAAGGATTATGTACCAAATAGAAAACCAATTGGACTCTAATCCCAATGGAAATGATGCATAGACTTAAAAGGTGTCTCCACGAGTCAGAGAAGTTCAAATTACATTGAATTGGTACTCAAATCGACCAGCTCGATGAGAGGAATCTAAATATACACCCAGATGTCCACTATATGCACCACGTCAGGACAGATTCACAAAATAGTGATGAAAAACGTTGGAAATCATCTTTACCGTTGTATTGAGTTCATCAATAAGATCTAGTACCTTAATCCTATATATGGAGAGGGTAACCTCCATTCCACCTCTCTCTCTTCCCTTTTCCTTCTTTTCTATTTTTCCTTTTTTCCACCATTAGAGTAGATTAGAATAGGTTAGGAGTAGATCTAATGTTCAACCTTTGAATTTCTCTTTTGTATTGCTGCAACCTTTATTTGGTTTGTATCTTCACTCACTTCCTTCTCTACTACTTCTCATGTTAATGTGTGGCTAAACCACCTCTTAGGTGGTGGGGATGATGGTAGGATAGGTTAATGGTGGTTGTGTGTTGTTTTTACATTGAATGTGGTGGTTAAAACTTTAATGTGTAGATTTACTTCTTTATGGTACATGCTCATTATGTGTTTGATGAAATGTCGTTTCTTAAATGATCTCATGCTTCATGCTCATATCTAAGTGCATTGCCTTAAATGTTGTTTAGAATACATGTTTGACCTTAATAATGGGTTATGTGAATGTTTGATGGATGTTTGCCATAATCTTTAGACACCTTCCATGCTCCCATCACTAAATTGAAATTAGATGTTAATGTTTGATGAATGTTTGCCATATTCTCTAGACACCTTCCATGCTTTCATGACAGTAGTGGCACCGCTTAAGCCTAATGTTTCATGTCAACTACACACATCATCTTAATCTATGCCTAATCCATAGTCCTCATCTTTTAAGTGTGGATTTCGTAACCCTATGTATGTGTATATTTTCAAATTTTAATACATGCATACATGATCGATTTCATATTTTCAACAATTTTATGTACACGGTTTTGTGTTTATTCTAATATCATGCAAATCTACATATATTAAAATAAACAAAGAAGAGATGATCATACCCAAAGGTTCTCCAAAACCTTTATGAAGATCCAGAGTTGTGTTGCTCGTCGAATCGTCCACCGATCTACCTCCAAGTGTTCACCAAACTCTAAACAAGATTAGAGAGAAAGGAGCTAGTCAATCAATCTCTAAATCAAGCTTAGAATCTAGCTAATAACCCCTCTAAAGCTTTACGAGATTTTATCTCCGAAAGCACTAATTAATTAAGAGAAATTCAGATGGATTAGTGGAGAGATTAGGGAGAGAGAGAATTTTCGCATTAACCTTCAAACAAGTAGGTGAGAGGACTTATTTATAGCCTCCCAAATCACCTACATCATGACCTATTCCTTAGCCATGATCTCTTGCTTTTCTCTCCCATAAACCAATTACAATTTGACACATAATCATGCTCAAACACGTTTAACCATAATTGGAATAAATTGGGCCAATGATCAACATCATTCTTTTAATAATTCAAGGTAGAATCGTTCCGAACGGTCGACCGAAATTACCAAATGGTCAACCGATCAGTTAAGATGTTACAGGTTCGGTCAGACCGTGAGCTAGATGGTCAACCGAATGTGTAAGACAAAAAGTACCTGGAAAATTCGGTCGAACCACGTCTCACTCCGGTCGACCATTTACACACACAAAATTATCGTGGTATTTTTGGTCGATCGTTTCCCTGTACCGGTCGACTGTTTCATCACCAAGATTTCTCCTGGAAATTTCGGTCGACCGCGTACTACGCCCGGTTGACCGATCCTATTATCAAGATACGTCGTTGTAATTTTGGTCGACCACTCGTGCATCCAATCCTTGTCTGGTCGACCATTTTGACCCTGATTTTCCCTTTGTCAAATTTTGGATTTTTTCCAACAAAATCTGATCCTTGGGTTTTTTAGCAAATTCATATCTCATGTAATACATTATCCTATGTAATGTTAAACTATTACATCCCATAATATATACATCTTATATGAATTCATTCATGATTCTAATTATGTCAATTTTCATGACATATTAATTTTATAGATTCACTACATGTGTCCCATTTCACATGAAACCCAACACATCATATGAACGCAAAATCAAGCTTCTTGTTTTCCAGTTTTATTGTGTGACCTATAGGAGTATCTAAGCTAGATTCACAATGATATTAAACACTTAATATGATAAATTATAAGCGGTATCTAGCTACACATTATAGCTACCCAATTAGCATAGGTGTCTTAATCCACTCGGACTAAGCACGATCCATTTAGTGATGTAAGTGCACCACTTGTGTCTATCCCTTGCCTCATGATATTAAGAGTATATACAAAGTAGAATTGTGTCATCTTTGTATCATATACTCATTTCATGATCTCTCAAGCCAATTAGAAATATGTAACTTAACTCAAGTTACATTGTGCACATTATAATTTTGTTTTATCAAGGGGGCCACTAATATCATCACTCAAACTAAGAGGGGGCCATGATAACTTTTTGGCTAGCTATCTTTTCCAGCATAAGTCACGTTCAACCAACCATTGTCTTTATCACTATACTCATTGATAGTTTTTTGACAAAAGTCAAATTAAACATTTCTTATGTGAAAATATATAAGTCTCATATCTTAAGATTTAAGACACAGTGAAAACATTAATGACACATAACACAAATCTATAATGTTTCACTTGTTATGTCCATTCAATATATAAAAGTAATAATTTTTCTCTTTTATATACTCGTGTTATCAAATATTTGTAGAGCTACAATAATAGATGACCAACACGACAATCTTATCTCGGTAATTAATGTTCCATGTTAATTACCATGACTGTGAATAAATTTTTATTTATGTAAACCATTATAGTTAAGAGATCTACAGTTGAGGACCAAGAGTATTTTCCTTAACACCTCCAAAAGACGAATACATTAATTAAGGAACAAAATCTTTGCACATTCAATTCATAATAATTGACATATAAAACTAAAACTTTTAGAACACATTCCTTTAACTAAGTGTTAGCTAGGTGCTATCTAGTTAATTCTAGTGTAGTGTAGATTAGGATAAATCAATTCTCTTCTCCATCCTTTTTGCCGATTTGATTACGGAATTTGTTGTGAATTAAACAATCACGATCCTTGTGGACCGACCCATAGTTGCCACAGCTTAACGTGACCGTGCAGTTGCGGTATTTAAAACGATTCAATCAGCATATAACCATACCTGTAACATATTTAACAAAAATATATGTTAGTTGTAACAAAATAAAATTGTGCATGTACCCAAAAATGAAATTGTAAAGAAATAAAAGTGTCACACATTGTGTATACATGACAAACCCACTAAGACTATAGAAATAAATATAATATAATCAAATTCTATTCTCAAAATTATTCAATGAAGCAACAATGGATGACTGTAATAAAATGTTGTAATAATATGTAAATAACAGTAACAAAACGTCATTTTCTGTAATA
Organism: Triglochin maritima; assembly: GCA_963682175.1. Classification (NCBI taxonomy): domain Eukaryota; kingdom Viridiplantae; phylum Streptophyta; class Magnoliopsida; order Alismatales; family Juncaginaceae; genus Triglochin; species Triglochin maritima. Next base: position 17,371,048 of record OY821775.1, read on the forward strand.
TAATCATATTTTGTTCAAAATAAAAAACCCATGAAACAACAATAATTGATGACTACAACATATATAAAAACTTGTAACAATATTTAAATAACAGTAACAAAACGTCATTAGCCCTAATATAATCATAGTTTGTTCAAAATGGACAAAAGTGATTAAAGGTAAATTACCATGAAGCATATGCTTGAGCTAAGCGCATAAGTGCTCACAAACTTCCTATTTCCAGCCATTTTGCTTAGTATTTGGCCGTGTATTGACGAAACCTTCTCCATTGCTAGGCTATGAATAGCCTCAGGCCAATTATAGAACTTCATGTTCTCTAGTTTGTCAAAAAAATTGACAATACAGCTTTTTAAACATTTGAACCCGACTCAGGCAAGAAGAAAAATGAACACATCAACAAAATCAAGAACTTGAGATAGTCATCAACCGACTCTTCATTGTCTTTATCGTGTAAAGCAACCAAAACTTCTTGAATGTGTGTTGTATTAAAAGTGAAGGTTTTTTCCTAATTGTATTTTGCCTCTAACAATGATTGTTTTCCACTTCCTCTAATCTTAACTTTGTGGCCGGAATAAGGCAAACCTAATATAGCACCCACATCTTCAATGGAGAATTCTAAATCAACCTCACCAACCCAAAATATGTTGACTTGAACATGCCTACTAAATAGATATTCTAACAACCATCTATTCACACTTAAATTAAGAATATGAGAAGTTTCTCAAAAGGAGTCATTGAAACGTATTTCAAGTGTGCTTCAATAGGCTTATACTTCTATACAAATTCCAAACTACTTTACATAACAACGGGGGTTCACACAATAGTTAACTAAAGATGGATTCAAACAAAAAAGTCAGATTTTATTTAACTACAAAACCAAGAAATGCAAATGTATTTAAAGGATAAAACATCTTATACCTGCAACTTTAGACTTTGGATCAATTGAACTATCACCCTTATCATTGCAATTCTTTTTTATTTTGCTTTGCAGGTTACTTCTTTATATGCCTTTTTGTGGGCATGGATTTTGTGACTTTTCTTGTTAGGTTTATCTATAATAGCAATTTAACATCATATTTACAACACCAAACATTTTATTAAAGAGAAAACATAGTATAACTATTATCATCTCCTTAAGTAGAAAGCTTAGTGCAGTAGAATTTAAGTTTGCCACCGAAATTCTACAATATCGATTCGTGAAGTTAGAAGTACTTTGTTTCCGACAAGAAAAACCCACGGACACAGAAGAGGCATCAATTGACTTATACAACAACCACCAAAAGATAAACAAAAGGTAACTGACGCTAAGTTTTATCGAATCGATATTTGTACTGTAATACTAGGAGAGATTTTCCTTAAAAGAAAATGAGCACTCGTTACATCACCATCTCACTTCTACCATAGCTCCTAAACTTAGAAATCTATGGTCCTAATGACTTCTTGCATGGACGCATCAATGTCTCATACCATGTCATACTTTTACATTCACTCACATAGAGCTCCTTGTTTCCTGAACAACCATATAAATTCACAAGGCAATGAGAACTAACAACCTTATTCTTCCTCGATTTAAATGTTAAAACAATAAGCTAACAACTTTCATTTATTAATCCCCACACACATAATTACCACCCAAGGTTTCCAAACACATTGGGAAATTTAGCACAAAAAAACAAATTTTCATGGCAAAACAATTAATTCATTTAAAAAAAATCCAAACATACACACACTCTACAAATCACCAATCCATGCATTTTGCCCCTTTAAATCCTTGAATTCACAACCAACATCCAATCCAAAATCAGCATAAACCCATTAAAAACCAAAACCTGGAAATCCCCCAACATGCAAGTCCTAACCCACCCACCCCAACATGTTAATCCCCTAACATGGAAACTCTAACTGATTGACATCATATCATGCATATCTTCGTGTCTTATATCATCTATGTTGAATCGAAGAAATGTTATGTAACAAGTTTTATGTTTAAGTTTCTGGAATAAACACGTTTGAGAAGAAGAGACAAAAAAAGACTTGAACGCAAGTAAAATAACTAATCAGTGAGACTTATGGACTGATATGCAAGAGGGAAGGACCCGAATGCAAGCCAAAAGGACCAATTAGCAAATCGAGAAGTTTGGCTCGGATGGTTGTTATATCGTTTATGTCCATTTCAAGAAGTTTTGCTAGTCCCACATCGGGGGATTGTGTTGGTTATCTTTTTTCATGCCTATAAATAAAACTTTTCTTCGTCATTTTTATTTACTCCTTGCTTGGTGATTATTCTCTCTACTTGGAGTAAAGTCTTGGAACAAAACTCTAGGGGAGAGATGCTGCTTGTTATATGAGTAAGTAATAAAATAAATCTTTGTTAGTTTCATGTTGCATCTTATAATTCTTGAATGCTTAGCCTAATCTTGTTTTACTAATCTTAGTATAATTAGTTATAATACTTTCTTTTCTTAATATAAGTGCTAGCTTAATATGTAGTGAGTAGTTTCATTCCCCATTGGGGGATGGAGATGATGTACATTTATGTTTTGAGATTTTGAATGTTTGACAAATTTAGATTGTGTAGACTTGAATGTTTGTATGTTCATTGGGGTTGTTTTATTCATCTAGATGTTGGGGGATTTTTGATGGATTTTTCCATAAGATTTAGACACTTCCAATGTTTGGTTTCCTCATGTTTATTGGCTGAAATTTTCTATTGGATATGCTACATTTTAGTCGTATGTTTGTATTAGCGTTTAATTGTTTGATTGATTGAAGAAACTTTGTTTTGATAGGTTTTTTCCATAAATTTGTTTCACCTCCCATGCTAAGCTTTGTTCTTCACATGAGTTCCTCGTTTTCGATAGGTTTTGCCATAATTTTAGACACTTGTCATGCTGAGCCTCATCTTATGTTAATCAAGTAGTCATTGCTAATATGGTGTGCAAATGGATTGATAGATCTTGCCAAATCTTTAGACACTTTCTATGCATGAATTGACTTGAACATGATGCATTAGGATATCTAGTACATCGACTTTAGGTCTTATGTACTTGTAAGGATGCACCTTGCTTTTTCCTCGGGGGAAGAGTAATCATAGGGTTTCAATACTCAAACAAATAAAGAAGTCCATGCTGAACCTAGCGAGTCAAATAATTCGTGTCTGTTAGTATAAAGAAGCTTGTTGTAGTCAGAGACCTTTAAACTCTTTTTGTGAAACTTTAAGTGTAGGGATTTTGGTTTATGTGTAGGGTGTTATCTCTTCTCGTATGGCTCCTACCATACGGGAAATTAGGTATGAGGGGACATAGTTAATGGTGCTTTCTAGTCATCTGACTTGAGATGCACTGACCAAACTGATGTTACATGGGTGGTAGGGATCCCCTTATGTGGATATGTAGGGAAATGTGTACGTGATAATGTAAGTTCTTATAGGCAATAATGTACGAAACCTGATCCTAGGAGAATTACACACCAACTATTAAAAAAGAAAAAAGAAAAAAAAGGTAATGCAAATAAAAACCTTAATGAACTTTACACTTTGTATGACTTGAGGATGTTAAGGTTGCCCATGTCTTTCAATTAAGTCATTAATTAACTTGTACGAATAATTCATTAGGTTAGGTGTGTGGATTGGTTACATATAGAGAGTCGGCCCATAGGATTACCATGTCGAATGATCGACAAAAGTAGGTCCGACGAGTCGAGTTGCTAGGTTGAATAATGTATCAATGATCGGATTTTGTGGGTATATCTACTGAAAACCCTCAAGAGACATCACTATTCCTCCTTGGCGACCAGGAGGTTTAACGGCTTGTTGCACATGTTAAGTACAACCGTGATTCCTACGAAAGTGAGTTAGGATTTCCCTATTTTTTGTATGTTGACATTTCTTTCATTTTTCTCTTTCTTTGTTTTGCTCGAGACTAGGAAAAACTAGGTGTAGGGGTATTTGATTGACATCATATCATGCATATATTCGTGTCTTATATCCTCTAGTTGAATTAAGGCAATACTATGTGACGAGTTTTATGTTTAAGTTTCAGGAATAAACATGTTTGAGAATAAGAGACAAAAAAGACTTGAGTGCAAGTAAAATGACTAATCAGTGAGACTTATGGATTGATATACAAGAGGGAATGAACCAGATGCAAGCAAAAAGACCAATTACCAAATCAAAAAATCTCACATCATCATGAGGAGTATTTTGACAATTAGATTCGGGCCTAAACTCAAACAACTGATTCGAGTGCAGCCCATGTGAAGAATTGAAGCAATGAAAAAGGCAACCAAAACCGGAGCAAATTAGGCCAAAAAAACCCATTAATCAGCAACCATAGACCGCCAATTAGGCAACCAAAGTGTATGCTTTGGAATACATTTCAGACACTTCTCATGCTTAGCTTTGTTCATCACACGAGTTCCTGGTTTTTTATGGGTTTTGCCATAATTTTAAACATTTCTCATGCTGAGCATCATCTTGTGATAATCAAGTAGTCATTCCTAATATGGTGTGCGAATGGATTGATAGATCTTATCAAATCTTTAGACACTTTCTATGCATGAAGACACACACATGATACACATACACCTACATGCTTACATGAGTCATTCATCAGTTCTCTGGCCTCATATGTGTTCACGCTCCACCCTTTAGGGGTTCTTCCATATCGTTTGTTGCATTTCTTTAGTTTCCATTTACATCGTAATCTAGTTTGTTTTGCATTCTAGTGTAATTGTCTATTTACTAGTAGCATAATAATCTTTTCTTCCACCGTTATTTCCCACTTGATTTCCGACGAACCAGAGTCGATATACCTCATTGTGGATCAACCCGTACTTGCCCCGTCTTCATTGACGACCGTGCACTTGCAGTTAAAAGTTAATTTCAATCACGAACCCATCCACCCTAACCTGGAAACCCTAACCCCCCCCCCCCCCCCCCCTAAAAAAAGAAGAGTTTGAAGAACATACCGGTCGACATGGGTGACGAAGCTGTAGGGGATGGTGATGGGGGGTTGTTGCCTCTTCCACGGGATGCTGACTTCTCCATTTCAAAGCTCACGATGCCGTGAACGATGAACGACAACAAGACTCCGACGAGGTAGGCAATGTGGGGAGGAGGGATTGTGGGATTAGTTTGAGAGAGGTGGTGTAATGGGGTGAAGCGGGAAAGAATTAACAAACGTGAGTTTGGTTTGAGAGTGAAATATTGATTTCCAATTTTACCCTTTTGTGAGTAAAAATAAGAAGATCTCATATCTATCTTTGGATTTGATTTGGATGATGGATGTTTAGGGGGTTCACTTGACCTAAATTGAGTCGAGGGGTCACTTTATAATTTATTTATATATATATTGTTAGGCTCTAGTGAATCCACGACTCATCTTATTAAGTTTAAACCCTTACAATCTTACCATTGGATCTTATTTACGGTTAATCTCACATTTTATTAGCATAATCGGTTTCCTCTTAATCTACCTTACAATTTCAGATTAGTGGTAATGGTGGGGGCTTAAAATAGGAAATTAAGTCCGGGGCTCACTAGATAATTCATGTATATATATAGTAATTATCTAGTGAGTCCGAGGTTATATATACAGTAATTATCTAGTGAAATCGTGACTTAATCTATCTATTTTAAGCCCCTATAATATCCATCCCTCATTTACAATTGTAAAGTAAATTAAAGATATGATGGTTATGCTAATTAAAAGATATAATGGTGGATATTAACGATTGATTAACCGTAATTAGATCTAACGGTGAGATTGTAATTAATGTGGCTTAAATTAGTATGAGGAGTCCGGAACTCACTAGAGTTTGACTATATATATGTATGTATGTATATATGTATATATATATGTATACATATATATATATATATACATATATATATATATATACATATATGTATACATATATGTATACATATATGTATACATATGTATACATATATGTATATATGTATATATGTATATATGTATATGTATATATATATGTATATACATTATATATACATATATACATGTATATACATATATACATATATACATATATACATATATGTATATATGTATGTATATACATTATATATACATATATACATGTATATACATATATACATATATACATATATACATATATGTATATATATATGTATATACATTATATATACATATATACATGTATATACATATATACATATATACATATATATATATATATATATATACATATATATATATATTGGACGTGTGCGTATGCGTAATGTTTTGATCCACAGACATTTTGCACAGCTTTATTTTTCCGTGCAAACCTCAGAAGGCGAACCATAATATTTTTTAGGCTTGAGCTTATATCTCGACTATTCTAAGATAAATAATCGTCCTAAGTGGACTATCATGAACAACTTTGATTCTTACCATGACGATTGTCAATGTTTGTCTTCTTTTTTATGTTTAGCATGCTGATTATCTTTTTAAAAAGCGTCTGTCATGCTGGTGTCAATGTTTTTTGTCAATTAGTTGCGTTTCGTTTCGTTTTGGTTCTTTAATTTTTAAATTTTTTCACAGGTTTATTCTATTTTAGGGGAACTAGTTTCACGCCATTATTCAAATGAGTATCTTTTTGTAATTTAATCAAAAAATGTTGAGTAAATGAAATTTGATAATATTTATTGAATTGATGCCTAAAAACATCTAGTTTTTATTTTTATGTGTTATATGAAATAACATAAAAATATAGATTCATCCTCTCTTTTATAGGTACTATAGATAATTGGGTGTTATTTTTATATAAAAAATGCAAGTGGCGGAGAAATAAATTACATTCTTGCTTTTAGAGATTACACTACAATATATATTGATATGTCATGTGATTGACATTGTATTTCCTCATGGTTGTGATAAATGACTCGTTGTCGTTAGGTCCGTCGATCGTGTAATGCGTAAATATCTTGGGCTAACATAATTTTGCGTTATCCATAACCGACACGATAAGATATTGTGTCTTAATATCGATACCCCATATCCGACTTGGTATGATATCGTGTATACATGATATTACTTGTTATTTACATGGTTTTTAATCGGATCGTCTTATACAAAACAAACACGACATGATAAAGTACACAAAATCATGATTTTTACATCAACAAAAAACATGAGTTTTACATGAATTTACATGAAACTCATGTCAACAATATGTACACGAAAATTTGTTATATAAACACTAAGTTCATTTCCACTCATATTGTACAAAACACCGAAATTAAATACCTTGCAAATTTTAAAGTTCAAAGAAATGAAGCTGCACCAAAATAGAATTAAACGTATCAAGTCAAGTTAAATTAAATACCATAAGTTCAAATAACAAGTTCTAACAAAAAAAAAATTAAATACTTAACATGACAATTTCAAATAGTGGACATATCACTTATTTTAAAAAAAAAGTATTAGTCTTTTGGGTGTGTGTGTACACACACGATACTAATTTGAAAATTAAGAATTTAAGCAATTAGGCAAATCATAATGTCATCATGTTAATTTATCCAACTTTCCATTGACTTTTCACATCCACGTCCAACCGAGATTTTTGTGAAATTAAAAAAATAATCAGAAAATGACAAAGTAAGTATTGGAGATCTTTGCTGTTATATATAGGTAGATAAATAGAAGCAATTACCTTTCATATGAACTTTTGGGTTGTGTGTTCCTTCACAACATCAAAATTGCCCAAAAATTACTTTAAAAGTTGTATTTCCTTGGACTGAGTATAAATTTATTTGCTTGGAAGTCATTTGACCTAAAGCTCATGTCACTCTGTTTATACTGTTTCTAACAACCTCAATTATATTATTATTTAATTATTTTTTTTTGCAAAACTGACCATGTATTATCTATAATTTACTAGTTAACTATTTGGTTATAAAATTTTCAAAATCTATTCTTACTATTCACTTGTCTCTTCACTTTCTTCCTACCCTCACTAGTTATCCCTCTGGATTCACATTTTCTCCTCTTTCTATCTTTAATCTATCATTCACTATTCTCTCACCAAAGTCTACTAACAAAAATTTATTAAAAGTTTTAATGTTTTTTTATTTTATTACAATTTTTAATAAAATATTTTTTATTACAATCTTAATAAAAAAATTATTTTGTCAAAACGTAATTTAGAAAGACTTTTTTAAAATAATATTTTTCATACGTTATTTGTCCTCATTCGTTATATTACTAGTTCTTAAAAAAAATCTTTTTTTTAAAATATTTTATTAAAGTAATATTTTTATTAAATAATTTTATTATTAAAATAATATTGTGAGAGAGAAAAATGAATGAGAGAAAGAGGAGATGAAAGAGGGAATTGTGTGAGAGAGAGAGATAGGAGAAAGTGTGAATGTAGAGCGAGAGAGTAGGAAGAGAGTAAAAAAGTATATAAGAGAATAGTAAAAATAAATTTTACAAAATTTACCATCAAATAGGGATAACTAGTAAATTTTAGATACGACATGGTTTGTTTTGCAAAATGTATAAATTAATCAATAATATAATTAATGGTGGTAGTAACAGTGTTAACTGAAAGTCACCAAAGTGACATGAGTTTTGGGTTCAATTAATGTCATCCATGCAAATAAGACTTTTACTCAATGTCAGATTGTCATCTAACTGAATACGAGTTTTTGAGTGGCCTTCCGGCAATTTATCATCAGCTTTAAGACAGTACCGATAAAAGATTTCACATGAGACCAAAGTATCGATCAACAAAAGCACGAAAAGAACCCAAAGAGAAACACAAGTAATGCACCAACATTAAAACGGCAATTGGGAAACCCAACATGAAATAAAATCCCAATCTATTTCAAAACAGAGTATGTAACCTCTTGGTCGAGCAAGTTTTGTACAACCAATTAATAAACGAACTTATCCGTTAGAAGTCTCTCACTGAGTCATGCATAGCTCAGTTTTGTAGACTTCAGACTCCGAACTCATTCCTTAACTTGGTTGTGTTGGATACAACTTGTTGAAGTTAAGGATTTGAATTCCGTGGCCATCACTTCCTGGGATTCCTTTGCAGATATTCTTGAGATTCTCAAAACAACTTAATTTTTTGTTTAATTTGGTGGGAATTAGTCTGCTATTGTGTTCTTTTTGTGTGGTGTTTTGTATTTCTTTTTTATTGAGATTTTTGCTTGGGTACTTATTGAAAATATTAAAATTAACGTGATACTCGTGCTTCTAAGTATATTGACATGATACACATCCAATACATTGACTCAATCTCATGCACATTTGTTAGTGTGGGGCCTACATCCTTTAGACTATCTCAACGGTTTCCGTCACTGAACCTTAACAGACGTGGGCCCCACACTAACTTATGTGCATGAGAATAATTTTCAACTACAAGCATGGGCACCGCACCAATTTAGATCTTTTGGATGAGTACCCAAACAACATTTTAAGTTCCCTTACACTCTCTTCTTGAGATCTTTGAGATTAGACGACCGAACCGAGACATTCTATTGTTTAACACATATCTAACACTCCTTATGGTACCATTTTTTAAAGAGAAACTCTCAACTCTTTCTAGTTCTTGTTTCCAACACTAAATTTTTAAACTTCACCATTTTGTTATCCATTCCAAGTCATATCCAAGTGATTTAGGTTGACTATTTGATATTAAGATGAAAAATTGGTTGATTGATGGCCTCCCGGTCTTCTAGTTTGGAGTGAGTATTATCTAATAATAACTAAGTTTTTGGCTTCGGTATTCATCCAACATATCAAAATTGGCATGATGTCTATGTCTCTGGTTAAAACCGTTATGAGAGACTAACAGATTTGGATCACACATTAAGGGATGTACATAAGAGAAAATTTCAATACAAGGGATGAGTACCAGGCCAATATACCCAGAAGTATGGGTACCCAAGTAGAAAAACCTTTTTTTATTGGTGATGATATATTTTTACGATTTTGGGTCTTCTTTGTAGGCTTCATCACTAGACTCGATTCTGGACCAGCATTTAGTGAGAAGCACGTGAAACACTTGTTTTATGTTGGTCCAATTACAAGAAAAATTCATAACACAAAAGTATATCAGTTAGTGAGGGACCCACATCTGTTAGGCTTTCGTGATGGAAACAATAATGAGAAACTAATGAATGTGGGACCCACACTAACGGATGTGCATGAGAGTATTTTTCAGTAGAATGAATGAGTATCATGCCAATATACCAAGAAGCATGAGTACAACGCTAATTTTAATGTTTTCGATGGGTACCCAAACAAAAAACCACTTTTCTATTGGTCATGAACTATTTTTACGATTTTGGCTCTTGTGTTTAGGCTTCATCGCTAGACTCGATTTTGGGCCAACACGGAGGGAGAAGCACGTGAAACACTTGTTTTATATTGGTCCATTACTAAAAATGTCATAAAACAAAACCATATTTAGTTGTTGCAAATAAATATATATGTAAATAAAGATGTAAACAACACAAATGCTAACTAGAATAGAGTCAGTCGCTTTGCAATAAATTGTAATTGCAAGTTTAATGTTTTAGTAATGGAATACAATTAGTAGCAAAGTTGGTGGATTAATAGCAAAAAAAGTAGTAAATAAACTAACTAATAGCAAATTTAGTAGTATACTTCTATGTTTTTGTATTAGATTAATTGTTATTAGTAGAAAATCTCTACTTCTCACAAGCAAATGTCTATTTTTAGTATCACGTCAATCATTGTTAGAGCATAAACAACTGGTCGTCCCCCCACGACCGGCGACAACCGGGTCGTGTAGAGACCCGGCGTGATTTTTTTTTGGTTTTTTGTTTTGATTTTTTTTAATTTAGTTTTAATGTTTTTTAATTTTAAAATTTTTGAAAATACGTTTTCTAATTGTTTTGATTTTTTAGATTTTTTTAGTTTTTTTAATGTTTTTTGAAGATAAACCCCGAAATTATGTGGATGAGAGAGATATGTTGTGGTGGGTTGTAGTTAATAGGTGAATAGTGTAGGAAAGAGAAGAAAGTGAGTTGGAGAGAGAGAAAACCGACGTGGAAGAGAGAAAATTGATATGGAAGAGAGAGAAAATTTATGACCAGATCGTCCGGGTCATGGTTACTCGTGATCTTAGTAGCAAATGTCTATGACATTGGAGCTGGTTGGGGAGCAAGAAGTGATGTTGGATTGGGTATATTCACGTGCGAAAGTGACGTGACGGAAAAGTAAGGTTAATTAGAAAAATTAAGGTGAAATGTGTAAAGCATGAGATGGATAGCTTGTAATCAAATCGACATATCAATGCCCTCTGAAATCAAAGAAAGAGATCTGTTTTTGGAAAGTACCCTTTTACTTGCTGTTGTTTTAGTAGCTATAGACTAGTGAAAAACAATTTTAAACATTTTTTGCAGTAAATAAGCTGAATGGAGTAGTAAATTTATATACTTTAGTAGTAAATACTATTTAATTAGTAGCAATATTGTATGCTTTAGTAGCAGATAAAAGCAAAACCATTAACCTAAGTTCAAAATGCTCAATTTATGAAATCTCAACTAAAAAAAGTGTAGCTTTGTTTGATCAAAGTCAGACTATAAGAATACAAATTCTATTGCCTTCCAAGATAGGTCCATTGAATAAGATTGTTTTATAGAAAATTTTCGTCGCAATGGTAATCCTGAAAAGATTGCATTTCGATTATATGTATGTCGATCGTTGTAATCTGAAGATAACATAGCAATAGCATACGAGTTGTCGTGGAATACATTGTGTCACGCAAAAGTGTCTTCTTTGTCATGCTTCCGCTGCATTATATGCAACAAACTCTTCACCGTGTAACAATTGAACAACCAATCAAATAAGAAATAATGTACCTAACAAACGTTCAATTCCAGAATTACCGAAGGGGTGCTGATACACGGATGCCTCACGTCACGGATGCGGGTAATGTTACCGGTCACATTAGCAAAAGTGAAAGGGCTTCTGATAAAAGAATCATAATTTGTGGATTCTTTAAATCATTAACAATTTGTGATTCCCAATAAAAGAGGAAATGATTTGCTTCCCAACAAAGTAAATTTCCAAAAAATGATTAGACTCACGCTGGACAAACTCTAAAATGGTTCGTGCCAAGAATTATCGAGAGTGTCCAAACCTGGACACGAGCTAGTTCAAAGTTCCAGCAACATGTCCGGACCGTGTCAATTCGTGTCCAGATTGTGTCTATTCGTGTCCAGAATGTGTCCAAACCTGAATACGATTGTCCAGAATGTGTCTATAGTGTCCAAACATAGGCACGCGCTAGTTCAAAGTATGTTCATTTGTGTCCAAAGTGTGTCCGGAATTTGTCCAGATTGTGTCTATTCGTGTCCAAAGTTTGTCTATGTTGTGTCCATTTGTGTCCAGAGTGTATCCAAACCTGGACGTGATTATCCAGATTGTGTCCATTCATGTCCAGAGTGTGTCCAAACCTGGACACAATTGTTCAGATTGTCCATTCATGTCCACGGTGTGTCTAGAGTTTGTCCAGGTTGTGTCCATTCGTGTCCAGAGTGTTCAAACATGAACACGAGCTAGTTCAAAGTGTGTCCAGATCAGCGTGTCAATAGTGTGTCCAACAACCACTCCAATCCTGGACACAAGCCAATCCAGTGTGTCTAGAGTGTGATAAACACATAACATTCATTACTCTTGCTGGACACACATACGAATTAAACTTTCAGTTGAAAAACTTGTCTGTTTACACATCCACAACCCAAACCTCCTTCGTCCACACCACTCGTCAAAACCCCCTCACCATCTCTGAGCTTGCCACTGCCCACTCCCGTCCTCCCTTTCCTCCCATATCCATCGTCGTCTATAACAACTACGACTCCGGGAGATGCCCACCCAAATTTGATGTCGTCGTCAAGGGGACACCTGTATTAGCTTGGAGATGGTCCTACCCTGGAGACTCCGCTCGTGCAAGGATAGGGAAGAGGGAATAGTATAGTTTGGGGAGAGGGAAGAGGAAGGATGTTTGAGGGAGGGTAGATTGTAAGTATTTAAAACTGCATTTGGAATGGAACCGATGTAGGATCGTTATGGCCCCCTAATTCTAATCAATTTTAGGGTTAACTACCTACTTGATTAACAATCAAAGATGCACTGCGGAATTTAAAACTAAGAAAACAAGTAATGAAATAAGTATGCAAACCACAAAAGAAGATGACATTTTTATAGAGGTTTGGCACCCACACCCGGGTCCTAGTCCTCTCTTGCAAGCTCCGCTCGAATCACCGAGCTTCATTCACAATTTCACTATCCACTCCCTGTTATGGGCCGAGAGAGAACACCTTTACAATCTTCAAGCTCACGAACAACCCTCGCCGAGCTTGACTCCTCCTCTCACAATCCGATAGGGAACACTTCGGGCTTTCACCGAAATCCTTGCTACTTTTACAAACAAATGAGTGGAACACACTCTCTAAACTTGAGCACACTTGAGTGAATAAGAGTTTAAGACTAAAGTGTGGAAATTGAAGTTTGAAGTGTTTGGAATGATCTCTCTAATGTAGGAGGCAAAGATGTGTGAGAGAGTTGTCTAAACAATGTCTTCAATCCTCTATTTAGAAGCTCCTAAGGTGTTATAGCCGTTGGGATTAAGTGTGGTGAAGAGTTGTGCAAGAGACATAAAACAGAAAATTGCAGCACACATTCCAGGACAAGTTCGGTCGATCGGACGGGTTAAACAGTCGATCGGTAGGTAGTTCAAAACAAGGGACGGTCGACCAGGCAGGGAACAATCGAATGAAAACTGGATATAACTTAGGTTCACTTAAGTTATCGGTCGAACGAAAAGGTGAAACAGTCGATCGAAATCTAGCAAGCACTCTGAGGTTCAAGAGAAATCCTCTAGACGGTCGACCGGGGATAAAGTAATTTTCGACCAGATTTGTCTAGTAAGTTTTGGATGAACAAGAGTGTTGCATTTGGTCGACTGCAAGGCAGGCAACGGTCGACCGGAGTCTAAGGAAATTTGGGGTTTGGTTAAGTTTATGCGAATACAACCGTTGGTATAATACGACAAGTCTAACGGTCAAATGACACGTGTAGACGGTCAACTGAGAAGGTTTAAACGGTCGACCGACCGGGCTGTAAAATTCACTATTTGTTAAGGAAACAAACAGTCGAACAAAGACAGTTTGGTCGACCGAAAAGGCACAGGCAGTTCTGGTTTTTAGGTTTAGTGAATTCCGGTCTAAGTTTGAGTGACCTATTGAAGTCCAAATGTTGTGAGATTTGTGTGTAACTTTTGTAAGGAACCTAGTGTGTTTAAGTAGTTTTTAACTCTTTTATGCTCAAGTACACATAGATTCCTAAGGCTCAAAAGAAATACAAATTACATGTCTTCAATAACTTGATCACATATCTTGACCTGAATTCATTTCTTCCTTGAATCTTGATCACCTGTAGAAGTTAGCACAATACAATATATATGTCATGCATAATGTGTGCTACTATACATGATTATAATTAATATTAGGTTGATTAAATTATCAAACATAGATTAAGACCAAAAGACCAACAATCGGCACATAGATGGTCACGCCATCCACACATGTGTGAGAAATTTTAAAATAAATGTTGATAATTTTCACATCAGTAGTGTCTGTGACGCGTGCGTCGAACAATAATTTTCCATACCGAAAATTAAGCAAAACACCACTAAGATTACAGTACCTTCCATCATTTGGATACACCCATTTACTACAACTTCGTCTTAAGCATGTATATTAACATATATGGCAAATTTTGGTATGGTTGTGAGTATTCTAAATTGCATGCATTAGGTCATCAAGTGATGTACTTATTAGTTTGTCGGAAAGACTCTAACTTGCACCCAAAACCAATACAACTTTGAACAACATTTTGTTTGCACAAAAAATTGAAAACACATATGTAAGTATTGAGGTTTCAATCAACTTCGAACATAGCAACAATCCAAAGATTTAAAGCCCAACCTCGAAAGTATTGGAAGAAAGGCAAATACCAAATGCAAAATCCCACCCTATAACCCAAACCAAAACCCCTTACAACCTCCCACCATTTGAAATTCTCCTTCCTTGAAAGATATTAAGTCAAAACAGAGACAATTAGTGCAGGCCCTGACACCACTAGATTGACACCATCCTCTGACCTCCACCGTGGTGTACGAGGAGGAGACGAGATTGGGTATTTGCATCCACTATGGGTTTGCTGCACATCAGAGCCTCCGCAACAATAGGGGCATGAAAAACCACATAGAATAATGAGGAAATGGGAGAGATGGGAGGAATGAACCCCTTTAGTCTTTTGCAAAAGAAGGAAAAATAAGATCTTAGATTTTTGGAAAAGAGTTGTCTTCCGGCAAGACCTTTAAAAGTGTCGACTTATTGAATGGTTAGTTTGGTAGTTGAGTTTGTTGGTTCCCATCCTGATGAATTTTGGGTTTTTTGCTTGGATGTCTTTTTAAAATACTATATTTCTGTTTCTGCCATCTTTGTATAGCTATTTCTAATTTTGTCCTGCAAAACGAAAACCATTTCGTTGATGTCATTACTTTTTTTGAAGTGTCACTCCATTAGCCTAATGGCATTGACACCGTGAGTCTCTGTCGTGCATTTATTTCCCATTCCTTATTGTCCAATTTTTTATTATTTCATTTGGTTGTTAACTACTAATGACAGTTAAGCTATTAATTACTCGTTTATACACATTTAGTCCTAATTAGTTAGTTACTTGCACCCAGTTAACCCATTAGAGTCGCACCTGACCCTAATGTTAGCAAGTTAGAAGCACACCCAACCCAAACCTTTCCCCATTCTCCCTCTCCCACTCATCAAACTCTAATCCCCAAATTGAAGCCATACCCAACCAAACCTCCTCTCCGACCCACGCTTCTGTAATCTCGACCACCTACAATCCTAACCCGTCTAAACTAACCCTGCATTCCTCTCCAATGTTCACAGATCAGCCTCGTTGAAGTACGACATCTACTTGTGGAGGCTCAACTTATCTAAAAAATGTATACTTCAACTTATCATGTACTCAACTTCTTTGAACTTATTATGGTGCTTATTATGTACTCAACTTCTTGGAACTACATTGTGCTACTTATTATGTACTAAACTTCTTGGACCTTATTATGCATTTCTTGTCATCAACAGGAATGTAAGAGCTCCAACAACAACCCTCTCTCAAGCTACAACACCCACTCCAGTAGTAGCCTCCTCTGAAGCTCTAACACCCATGCCAGCAGCAGCCCCCTCTCAATCCCCAATAGTCAATCCACAACCATCCTCCTCTCAAGCCCCAAAAGTCAATCCACAACCATCCTCCTCTCAAGCCCCAACACCCACTACAGTTGCACATGCAGGCCCCTCTAATGCTTCAACAACCAATCCACAACTAAGTGATAACATGTTAGCAGGTGAACACTCAGAGAAGTTGAAGACCTATAAAGACTTGATAGAAGGTGGATACTAGAGATTGATGCAGTCAATCAATTGAATCCTTGTATTGCTTTGTACGTGCGGTTTAAATTGGGTTCTAATATTTATAAACAAGTAATTAAAGTTAGATTTTTTTTGAAATAAAATTATTTTTTGAAAAATAACTCGACGTCCTGCACGGGACTGATGCTTAAACAGGTAAACAAGTTGAACTCCAAAATGAAAACAAACTTCTAAATCAAACTTGAACACGACATAACAAGGTTTCACATCAACAAAGAACTACAAAATACAACAATCACCAACTTAAACCCGACAAAACACACAAGTCCACAACCAAACATCACTACAAAGTAACATAACCACAATGACACAACTACTTTCTTCAAATAACATAATTGCTACTACAACACATGCATCAATTCCAAACCAAAAATTCTTCAACCGCCACCTTCTTTCCTTGTTCAGTTCGCTTTCGGGGAAGACCCATGTAGGGTACCTTTCGAGTGTAGGATGCCATCTAAAGGTGACTGAAACACCAGAAACGGCAACTACCCGAGCTAATGATAGAGGCAAGAACATTTTCCGACCAGGCCTCTCCCATTTCTTTGATTGATCCAGATTTTCAAATTTGGCACTCAAGAATGACTCCATCCTTCGCATGTCAGTTGTAAACGTGGTGTCCAATAGAGGGGACACCAACACTGCTTGCCATCACCTACAAGGAGAGACTGGAGTGACACTTCAAAAAAAGTAATGATATCAACATAATGATTTTGGTTTTGCAGTGACAAATTTAGAAATAGCTATATAGAGATGACAGAAATGGAAATATAGTGTTTCAAAGTGGCATCCAAAACAAAAAACCCATATAATTTATCATTTTTACCTTCATTATTATCTTGTTTTTGTATTTGAATAATGTCATGTCGCGTATTTTGTTTTAATTTTGTAGGTTACAAGAAAATATATACAACTGCTGAAAATATTAAAATTTGAAGGACTTAAATTCAAAATCCGATATATAAAATGAAAGTCGAACAACATGATCTACCCACCTCACATTTTTGTGTTTTCTATTGTGCTGCAAATTGATGGAAAATACTCAAATTATAGAAGTGCAAATTCAGATATGGAGAGCATGAAACATGGAAGTTCATATATGGAAAGTCTAGACTGTCAGCACATGTCATTTGTTTTATTCATAATCTATACATCTGAATATAAAATTTGATAATTAAGAATTGTTTGGAAAAATATTTGGCAAGGGAATAATATTATTCGGAAATTCAGGATGTAATTTTGGGAAAATGAAGAGTAAATCTGTCTTCGTTTGGAAACAGGACCACATATAGAACATCCATATTTTAAGATTAACTTTCATCTCCGATATCCAAATCATACAATTCAAGATTCGTTGCAAAGATACTTTCCAGACGCACGATATTGCACTAAAGTTTCGAAATTCAGATTGAAGGGACTCGTAGAGGGCGTGGAAGAATGCTATAATCAGAGGACAGAAAACCATACTTGTATCTATAAATAGAGGTGTTGGGAGAGAAGTCGACACCACCTTCCTTCCTTGTAATTTCCTTGTCTTTTCTTTTGGGATTGTTGTCTGATATCATGTGTATTTATCTTTAGTTTCACATCTACTTGCGTTCTTTCTCTTCTCTTATTTTTCTTTTGTTTTTGTATCCCGTGATTCACTTTATACATGAGTGGATAAAACCACTCAGGATGAGGTAGATGGACCAAAAGGGTGATCGAAGATTGATCAGAATTTCGTACTTCAATATTGCAAATCTATTTTATAACATTATTCTTCGTATTTTATTTTCGCGAGTTTAACCATTGAGTTTTATCTCTTAAATCTTAAGAAACTAAGTTTATGTTGTAACAATATTATTGTTTGTCACGTTGATTTGTGCATTTTATGAGATAGTTTGTTTGTTAGGTTTTGTTTCATTGAGTTTAAATCATGTTTTATCAGTGCAATGTTAAGTAAATAATAGTGCATCTCATAATAATACATTAATTAAGACTTTGATATTAAGATCATTGATCAGTAATTCGATCTCTCAATAGTACAAGTTACTTTGGTAGATTCCAAAATTCAATACTTGTTCTGGTTAATCAACTATAACTCTCTACCTTGTATACCTTGTTTTATTTCTTTATTTAAAAATTAAAAAAATATTTGCACATTTTGTTTATTTATTCAAAAACAACAAAAAAAGTTTTCATCATTTTGTGTTATTGTTTGTTGTTATGATTGCATAAGAAATTGAAAGAAATTTGCAACCTCTCCTTGTGTTCGACCCGTGTTGTTAGAACCCTAACCCTTGATTAGGATTAATCATGGATTAGAAGGCAGTTTGCATGGGGAAGTGTGGTGTGCATGGGGAAGGGAAGGGAGGCGAGCACTGTGGACGTGAGGGGGAGGTGTGGGCTGGAGTGTAGGGTGCTGTAGCGAGGAGATGGGTTTATATTGTGTTTTCTTCTCTCTCTCTCTCTCTCATTCTCTCCATTTCCTTCTTCTTCTCCTTCATCCAGCTGAGGCGACGATCGGAGGAGGCGAGGACAACGCGCGGGCAGAGGTCGGACGTCCAGAGGAGGCGCGGCGCGTGATCGAGGTCTACCGGAGGCGACGTGCGTAAGCGAGCTCCGGCGGTTCGTCGTCCTTGCTTGAGGTATGTCGACTCATTAGTGTGGTTTTGTGGTTTCTAACCCTCGTGGGAGGGTTGTGTTGGTCGGACGGGGACGTCGGAGACCTCTTCGGCGTTGTTTCCGTGAGAAACCTCGGCTGGCGCGAGGTGGAAGACGACCAACGGTCGACCGGTCCCTTCGGGTGGTCGACCTAATGTAGTGTTTTACCCGACTTTAACTTTCACCGGTCGAACGATGCCTTGTGGCGGTCGACTGGTAGTGCATATTGCTGGTGAGTTGGGACTCTCTGTCCGTTTTCGGTCGACCGGGTCCTTGGGACGTTCGACCGGAACTTAAGTGCACCGATTTATTATGTATGCTTGTTCGACCGTTGTATGTTTGCGTTCGACCGATTATATGACGTAGAATACTAGGTTGACCCTGTCTGTTTTCGGTCGACCGAGACCCTTGAGTCGGTCGACCGATAGATTGAATTTATGTTGACCAGACTCCGGATTTTGACCTCGTTCGGTCTACCGGTTTTAGACCTTTGTTCGACCGTTGGGGGATTGTGTTTTGAGCGCAGCGGTAGACCGTGTTAGGCGTACGGTCGACCGATTCCTTTCTGGAACCGGTCGACCGTTTGGGCCCAGGACAGAATTCCTGGTTCCCGTTTTGAATGCCAACTTTGTCCACGGAAACCCGTGTCCTCGCCTTGTGCGTGAGCTGGGATGTGACGGTAGGCGCGTTCCGCGTGCCTGCCCAGGGACCGTCGTGTGGAAAAGTGTGGGTGTTCGGGACGCGTCACCTCCATGTATGGACTGTGACTAAGATGGATTGATTGGACTCATTGTAGTATAGCAGGCCTGAGGGATCGTGGATCCCAATGTTGGATGTTTGTGAGGGCACGCAACTGGCGTTGGGTGAGGTGACTACCGGCCTACGGGCTACGGAGGTCGCTGCCCTGCTTTTATAGCGGCGCAGTTGGTGTTTGCGGCTCGTGGAGCCTGATGACTTGGCGGACTTTGGTCTGGACCGTCCGATGTTGTGCCGGACGTTTGTGATGGACCACCGATGTTGTGCCGGTGATGCCACCGAGGTTGTGCCGGCGATGATGATTGCTGGGCCGAGGCTGTTCCGGCTACATTGATTCCTCGACTGGGCACTTATCGAGATGATGTTGTTATACCTTCCGGGCGACGACCCCGTTTGTCCCCATGGCTCCGACCACAGAGATTTGCAGATCTGTATTCTATCGGCCCGCAGGCGTGACAGAGGCTCCCTGCCGAACCCTTGAGTAGTGTAGCCGCATGTGGGGGTGCGATGTCGCGTGCTGTAAGACTTAATGTGCCTGCAGTAGGTCTCCTTCGGGGGAACTGTTTTCCTTTCTGTTGATGTCATGACATGCTACTAGAATGATAAATTCATTTGCGTAATGCATGCATATAGGTGAGTTGGCATACGGGGTTTCCTTCTGGAAACTCAGGTATTGTTGTTATATTTTTTTTTCAGGACCGCAGTAGGTCCAGTTGGGTGGTGATCGGCGGGCACGCGCATTTTGGAGTTGGATCCTCTTCTCGGACCGCTGAGGTCGACATGATTACGTTTTATCTTCTTTTGTCATTTTGTTGTAATCATGTATCATTTTGACAAACTCTGATGTAATTTTGGCGCACCGCTATTTGTTTTATGAGAAATAACAGTCCCGTCTTTGATTATTGAGTTCCTTTGTCTTGATTATAAATTTTTAAATTTCCGTTGTTTCGAGATGTTACACGTGTGTTGTACGCTTTTGGTTAAATTTTAAGACTCATGACACCCAAACAAATAAGAGAACTAGTTCTCACTAGATAACTGTAACGTCCTCAAACACAGTGGAAAATTTCAAATTTAAAACATACAATCAACGAGGACATTACGAAAAGGAATACACACACCGGTGCACCAACATATAATATATATATGTGAACGAGTTTACAAAAGAATGTGATTACATCGAAAGATCAGATACATAAAATATACACAAGTAATCACAACCACCTCAAAATATAGGGAAGCAGGATCAGGTCTCGAGCGCTCCCTCCGCCGTCGCCACCCACCTAACGTCGCTCTCGGCCTGAAAGCAGACAATGAATGCCTGAGTTTCCAGGAGGAAACCCAGTATGCCAAACCCTAACACATATATGGACAGAATGAAATATGCAAAGAAATGTAAAACACCACAACTGATACACCCGCTAAGTTCCCGGGATCTCTCTCCCGGCCATAGCCCAACCACACGGGTCTCAAGGGTCCTCTCACCCCAACCCACCAACACACGTGCACACCAGGCACCGCCGGTCCAAATCACGGCCAAACAACCCCCTCATTGCCTCAGTGTTACCGGAGCCACGGTTTTGCATCAATGTTACCGGAGCCACAGTTTTGCATCATTCGCCGGAGCCACGGCTTTGCCTCATTCGCCGGAGCCACGACTTCAATATCACAATCTCCCACCACGTGTCACTACTAATCGCTATAGGGCCGGCATGTCTGTACCGTCGCCCCAAAAGGGTCGGAGACCCGTTGCCTTCTAGCCAATCAATAGCAACACACACACACACAAAAAAACAGTGCAAAACGGTCGAACGAAAACTGGCTTCCGGTCGACCGATCCTCAGCCAGAGAACTGGCCCAACCGAAAAACCAGCCAAACGGTCGACCGACAAAGGGGTCCTGGTCGACCGAAAAGCACCAGTAGAAAACCATTTTCGCAATCAATAGTAAAACGGTTGAACAACCGAACCCTATCGGTTGACCGAAAACAACCAGTAGAACTCACCCATAGTCCTCACATCACGGTCGACCGCAACCACACTTCCGGTCGACCGGCCATTAAGTTAACTTAAACGTCGGTCGAACGAGTCAAACAGGCGGTCGACCGTTTAGATGGTCAACACCCCAACCGACATACAACAGTACTTTCGGTCGACCGGCAAAGGGGTCCCGTTCGACCGAAAATACACAGGACATCTTTCTCTCGCTAAAATTGCAACAACCGGTCAACCGCCCAAAGGGCATCGTTCGACCGGTGCGAGGGATTCGCCCAAAATACACTACAACCGGTCGACCGAACCAAAACACCGGTCGATCGTTTATAGTTCAGAAACGGTTGTGCAGGTCCGACGAGCCCGAAACGGCCTACCGTCGACCGCTCCCACTCCCACACTAACAATAGGTGAGATTGAAAGCAAGTTTGACATACCTTAAGGCTTGAAGAAGCCTTTGAAGAACGACAGCGAGCTTTTCCACGATAAACCCAAACTCCAGCGAACACAACGATCTCTACGACGACTCCGGCGAATCCAACACTCCGATCCTCGCCTCCGTCAACACCGAAGAACCACAGAGGGAGAGAGAGAGACGAGTCTAGAGAGAGAGTGAGTGAGAGAGAGAGAGTTGAAAATGAGAGAGAGAGAGAGAGAGAGAGAGAGAAAAAAAAACAACCTTTATATACTTTTCTCCGACTTGATCTCAGCCGTCCATCTCAATCCATCACTAATCCTCTCCTAAACACAATTAGCACATAAGAAGGGTTAGGATCTAACAATCCACCCTCCTTAAAAGACTTTCGCCCACGAAATTAAATCCAGTGCTTACCAAACAGCTCCGGATACGACTTCCGAACTTCCTCCTCAACCTCCCAAGTAGCCTCTCGCTCAGAGTGATGCTGCCACCTGACCTTAACCATAGGAATCGTCCTCCTCCTGAGCTGGTGATCCATCCGATCCACAATCTCCACCGGTCTCTCCTCAAGAGCCAAATCCTGCTGGATCTCTGGAACCTCAATCCACCGGTCTCTCCTGAGAAGTATCTGACACGTACTTCCTCAGCATCGAAACGTGGAAGACGTTATGAAGACCAGAAAATTGTGGCGGCAACGCAATCCGGTAGGCGACCTCTCCAACTCGGTCCAAAATCTCGAACGGCCCAATGTACTTCGGACTGAGCTTCCCTTTCTTCCCGAATCTCATCACCCCACGTGACGGTGAAATCTTCAGAAAGACATGATCGCAAACCTCAAAAGTCAACAGTCGCCTACGCCGATCCGCGTAGCTCTTTTGCCTGCTCTGAGCTGTCGCTAGTCGCTGCCTGATCACATCAACCTTTTCAGCATACATCTGTATAATCTCAGGCCCGACTAACTGCCTCTCGCCTACCTCACTCCAGCACACCGGTGATCTGCAAGGTCTCCCGTACAAAGCCTCGTACGGCGTCATCCGAATACTCGCATGGTAGCTGTTGTTGTAGGCGAACTCGATCAACGGCAAGTGCTCATCCCAGTGCCCTGCCCAATCCAGAGTGCACGCTCTCAACATGTCCTCTAACGTCTGAATGGTCCTCTCTGACTGACCGTCTGTCTGCGGGTGAAATGATGTACTGAACTTCAGACGAGTACCCAGAGCCTGCTGCAAACTCCCCCAGAATCTGGAAGTGAACCTCGGATCTCGATCTGAAATAATACTCACTGGCACCCCATGCAGTCTGACGATCTCCTCAATATACAATCTCGCAAGACCCTCCAAAGGTAGAGTAGTCCGGATGGCCAGAAAATGTGCCGATTTGGTCAGTCGATCGACTATAACCCAAATCGCGTCATGAGAGCTCCTCGTCTTCGGCAACCCGGTGACGAAATCCATCGTCACGTGCTCCCACTTCCACTCAGGTAGCTCTATACTCTGCATCGGTCCCGCTGGTCTCTGGTGCTCGATTTTCACCTGATGGCAAACCAAACACCTAGCCACAAAATCGGCCACATCACGCTTCATCCCTCGCCACCAGAAGTTCCGCTGCAGATCCTTATACATCTTCGTACTCCCCGGGTGAATGGAATATCTGGCTCGGTGTGCCTCCTCCATGATGTCATCTCTCAGTGCATCGACCTTCGGCACCCAGATCCGACTCCTGAACCTCAGACCTCCATCCACTCCCACAGTGAAGTCCGACCCATCTCTGGCAGCTGACTGTAGCAGACTAGTCAAATCCTCATCCCTGTGCTGAGCCTGGACAACTCGACTGACGGTCTGCGGCTCCTCTCGAAGACCCGCAATCACTGCTCCCCCCGAGCTCTCGGTGAACGGCCTCCACTCTGACAATGTCTCGAGTAGCCTCCACTCCTGAATACACAAACTCGCAGCTGGCACCTCCACCTTCCTGCTCAGCGCGTCTGCAACTGAATTCACCTTCCCCGGATGATAGGAGATGGTGAAATCAAAATCCTTAATCAGCTCAAGCCATCTGCGCTGCCTCATATTCAGCTCCTTCTGTGAAAACAGGTACTTCAGACTCTGATGATCCGTGAAGACTTCGAACCGCTCACCATACAAATAGTGACGCCAAATCTTCAGAGCATGGACCACGGCTGCCAACTCTAGATCGTGAGTGGGGTAATTCTTCTTGTGCACCTTCAGCTGCCTCGAAGCATACGCCACCACCTGCCCGTGCTGCATCAGTACACAGCCCAAACCAACACCTGAGGCGTCGCTGTAAATCACATAACCTCCGCTACCGCTGGGAAGAGTCAGAACTGGAGCAGTCGTCAACCGACTCTTCAGTTCCTGAAAACTGTCCTCGCAATTCTGGGACCAAACAAACTTCACCCCTTTCTTCGTCAGCGCTGTCAGTGGTGAAGCAAGTCTCGAGAAGTCTTTGATGAACCGACGGTAATAACCCGCCAATCCAACAAAACTCCTAATCTCAGTCACACTCGTCGGGGCTCTCCACTGCGTCACTGCCTCAACCTTCGCTGGATCCACTGATATGCCAGCTCCTGACACGATATGCCCCAAAAATGCTACACTGTGAAGCCAGAACTCGCACTTCGAAAACTTGGCATACAACTGTTGATCTCTCAGAATGCCAAGTACAATCCTCAGATGCTCCCGGTGCTGATCCATATCTGGTGAATAGACTAAAATATCGTCCACGAAGACAATCACGAAACGGTCGAGATACTGACTGAAAGTCCTATTCATCAGATCCATAAATGCTGCAGGCACGTTCGTCAACCCGAACGACATCACTAGAAACTCGAAGTGCCCGTACCTCGTCCGAAAAGCTGTCTTCTGAACATCTGCCTCTCTGATCCTCAACTGATGGTACCCAGATCGCAGATCAATCTTCGAGAACACCTTCGCTGACTGCAACTGGTCAAATAGGTCCTCGATCCTGGGCAATGGATACTGATTCCTCACAGTAACCTTATTCAGCATCCGGTAATCTATACACATCCTCAACGAGCCGTCCTTCTTCTTCACAAATAAAATCGGCGCACCCCACGGTGAGACACTGGGTCGGATAAACCATGTATCCATCAGATCCTGTAACTGCTTCTTCAGCTCTGCTAACTCTGCAGGCGCCATCCTGTACGGAGCCTTCGACTGCGGTGTAGTCCCAGCTATCAGATCAATGCCGAACTCAATCTCTCTGTGGGGTGGTAGATCGGAGACATCATCAGCAAACACCTCGGGAAAATCCTGAACAATCTCGATGTCCTCCATCCTCCTCAACTCTGGGTCTGGAACTACCAAGGTGGCCACAAAAGCCCTGCAACCCTGCTGAATCAACTTCCGAGCTCTAACTGAAGAAACGATCAACCGACTCCCGCGGTACTTCAATCCTCTGATCAGAAGATCAGGCAAACCTCACCTCGAAATCAAGATCTTCTTATCACGGCATAAGACTCGGACGTCGTACTGGGACAACCAATCCATCCCGAGTATAACATCGAAGTCCACCATCGGTAGCAAGACCAGGTCAGCCGGAAATTCCTGGTCTCCTGAAGCAATCGTGGCGCCGGGAAGAAATCTCCCCACAGTGCCCACCAAACCCAGGGGTGTGCTGACTTCCAAAGTGGCAGTCAACATCGCAGGGGTACGGCCCAACACGCTCGCAAACTGCTCAGAGATAAACGAGTGTGTGGCCCAAGAGTCGAACAATACCCTAGCTACCAAATCATCAACAAGTAGCGTACCTTCCACCACCGTGTTGGCATCTCTAGCCTCCTCCGACTGGATAGTGAACACGCGACCTGCTTTCTTCCCGTGCTGGGGTGGTACTGCAGAACGACTCAGACCAGCTCCACCAGCCGTGGATGATCCCGGTCGAACAATAGGCCCACCCGGCCTACTCGGGCAAGAACGAACAAAGTGACCCAGCTGGCCACAACCATGACACGCGCCAGAACGGGGTCCGCAACCGCGTCCTGGATGAACTCCACCACACTGCCTGCACTGCCCAGACTGCGGTGGTCCACCTCCGTCAATCTGAGGCCTCTTGCCCGGATTCCCTGACAACTGACTCCTCGGACGCACTCCGGTCTTCACCTGCGACCTCCTAGCCTCCTCAATGTCCTGGCTATCCTGATCCATGATGGTCGCGAACTTCACAGCGTCTGCTAACGTCTGTGGCATGCTCGTGGTAACACGGGCCCTGAACTGCGGCCTCAGACCGCGCACAAACCTCCGAGCCCTCTACTCCTGCGTCACATAAATCTCTGGACAGTATCACTCCAAAGCGTGAAATTTGCTGATGTAGGCAGCCAGAGTCATGTCCCTCTGCTCTAAAGCCAGGAACTCCTCTCTCTTCCTGTCGCGGGCGTGCTGCGGAAAGTAGTGCTGGTTGAACTCCACCAGGAACTCCTCCCAGCTCAACTCCTCACTGTCCTCGAACACCACAGCAGAAGTAGATCTCCACCAGTTGGCTGCGCCGCCGTCCAACACGTAGGTGGCCAGATCCACCTTCCTCTCAGGAGGACACCCAATCGCCCGAAATATCTTCTGGATCTTAAAGACCCAGTCCTCTGCTGCCTCAGGGTCGCCGCTACCATCGAAGGATGGGGGATACTGACGCATAAACCGATCCAACACTGCGCCCGCTCCTCCCTGCTCAGTCTGGGCAGATTGGCGCTCGAGAATCTCGCCCAATCTACCCAACGTCCCCTGGAGCGCCCTCAGCTCCTCTCCTCTACTCCCCTCACCCACCTCATCACTGCTGCTACGGTCTCGGGGAGAAGGTCTCACACGCCTCGTAGCCATCTACACAGGAGACACAAAACATGAATGAGAACAATGCATGCATGATTGACACAACTCTAAGGGTGGTTCCATTGGACGAAGACACTGAAATTGACCGCTCTGATACCAAGTTGTAACGTCCTGAAACACAACGGAAAATTTCAAATTAAAACATACAATCAACGAGGACATTACGGAAAGGAATACACACACCGGTGCACCAATATATAATATATATATGTGAACGAGTTTACAAAAGAATGTGATTACATCAAAAGATCATATACATAAAATATACACAAGTAATCACAACCACCTCAAAATATAGGGAAGCAGGATCAGGTCTCGAGCGCTCCCTCAACCGTCGCCACCCACCTAACGTCGCTCTCGGCCTGAAAGCAGACAATGAATGCCTGAGTTTCCAGGAGGAAACCCAGTATGCCAAAGCCTAACACATATATGGACAGAATGAAATATGCAAAGAAACGTAAAACACCACAACTGATACACCCGCTAAGTTCCCGGGACCTCTCTCCCGGCCATAGCCCAACCACACGGGTCTCAAGGGTCCTCTCACCCCAACCCACCAACACACGTGCACACAAGGCACCGCCGGTCCAAATCACGGCCAAACAACCCCCTCATTGCCTCAGTGTTACCGGAGCCACGGTTTTGCATCAATGTTACCGGAGCCACGGTTTTGCATCATTCGCCGGAGCCACGGCTTTGCCTCATTCACCGGAGCCACGACTTCAACATCACAATCTCCCACCACGTGTCACTACTAATCGCTATAGGGCCGGCATGTCTGTACCGTCGCCCCAAAAGGGCCGGAGACACGTTGCCTTCTAGCCAATCAATAGCAACACACACACACACACAAAACAGTGCAAAACGGTCGAACGAAAACTGGCTTCCGGTCGACCGATCCTCACCCAGAGAACTGGCCCAACCGAAAAACCCGCCAAACGGTCGACCGACAAAGGGGTCCCGGTCGACCGAAAAGCACCAGTAGAAAACCATTTTCGCAATCAACAGTAAAACGGTCGAACAACCGAACCCTATCGGTCGACCGAAAACAACCAGTAGAACTCACCCAGAGTCCTCACATCACGGTCGACCGAAACCACACTTCCGGTCGACCGGCCATTAAGTCAACTTAAACGTCGGTCGAACGAGTCAAACAGGCGGTCGACCGTTTAGATGGTCAACGCCCCAACCGACATACAACAGTACTTTCGGTCGACCGGCAAAGGGGTCCCGTTCGACCGAAAATACACAGGACATCTTTCTCTCGCTAAAATTGCAACAACCGGTCGACCACCCAAAGGGCATCATTCGACGGGTGCAAGGGATTCGCCCAAAATACACTACAACCGGTCGACCGAACCAAAACACCGGTCGATCGTTTATAGTTCAGAAACGGTTGTGCAGGTCCGACGAACCCGAAACGGCCTACCGTCGACCGCTCTCACTCCCACACTAACAATAGGTGAGCTTGAAAGCAAGTTTGACATACCTTAAGGCTTGAAGAAGCCTTTGAAGAACGACGACGAGCTTTTTCACGATAAACCCAAACTCCGGCGAACACAACAATCTCTACGACGACTCCGGCGAATCCAACACTCTGATCCTCGCCTCTGCCAACACCGAAGAACCACAGAGGGAGAGAGAGAGACGAGTCTAGAGAGAGAGAGTGAGTGAGAGAGAGATGCAAATGAGAGAGAGAGAAAAAAACCAACCTTTATATACTTTTCTCCGACTCGATCTCAGCCGTCCATCTCAATCCATCATTAATCCTCTCCTAAACACAATTAGCAATTAAGAAGGGTTAGGATCTAACAATAACTTCCCACAATGTATCTAAGTTATAATTTTGGAATTTGGATATCATAATATAATCACATTATTCAATAGTGATAATGCGACAATTCCGCTCCCCTGGAATATGTGATCGATCCTATGCCACTAATTAATCAAATGAAAAGGTTAAGAAGTGGGTTTTTCCATAATCTTCTAAATGTGGTTAGTTTGACTAAGATGTATGGAGTTTAGTGCTTCAAAATCCATTTATGACGCCTAAATGCATGATTTTGTAAGTCATCACAAAAACTCGAAACCAATTAAAGATTGCCTAACATTTTTGGCACCATCGTGAAAGATTTCAGCCTGTTTGGATAGCCTAGAAGGTAGAATATTATGGGTTTTTTTAAACAAATACTGTATTATTCGAAAAACATACATTTTTCAATCATACAGGGATGTTTGGATCACACTGAATAATTTATTATAAATCTACTTTTTAGTTAAAAACACATTTTTCAAAATAGGAGGTAACACATTTTTTTTCTTCTCAATTATGTTGTGTCCGTTTTCATTTTTTTTTGGCTTTTCATGTAACCTTTGATTGTACAAAAAAACATTTTTGGCATAACATATTAATACTTATGTATAATAATGCATTTTCAAATTACATTATTTGAAATGGATGTCATTTTGGGAAATACATTTTTAAATCAAATATTTGAATTTGTTAGTTACCCAAACTGGGTCTTACTTACTTGCATTATGCAAGAAATGTGAAGGAATAAGACTAAGAAGCTAAGAGAAGATAAACGAGCTACATAAGACATGCATCGATCCCACAACAAGGCAAGGAACTCCAGTTGTGTAACGTCCATGAAAACAACAGAAAATGTAAACGATAATTAACAGAGAGACACAAGGATATTACGAAAATATATACTCAAGGTGCAACATAATATATGACTTTTCAAAAGTATGATTACATCAAAAAATTATAGAAGACATGTACCAGTAATCATATCAACCTAAACGATAACGTAGGAGGATCCGGTCCCCGATGCGCTCCTCCTCAGTCACCACCCACTCACTACCAATGACGACCTAAATGCAACATAAACTGATGCCTGAGTTTTCATAAAGAAAACCTCGTATGCCAACCTCCCCTTACATGCATGAATATATACTTATATATATATAAGTATATATTCATGTATATATATATACATATATATATATATACATATATATATATATACATATATATATATCATGACCAAATCATCCTAGTATAACATGGTATACAATAAGGCAACATAAAACCTTCCCCCATCCAGTGTACTAAAGGACATCAGTCCTACCACACAACAGTCGGGTCCCACAAAGGTACCCACCGTAGTACACGCCGTTAACAGAGGTATGCTCACACAAGCTGCAAATACCTCAAATGCTCACACAAGCTGCAAATATCGTTGGTCACCCAAGCTGCAAATATTGTTGCTCATACAAGATGCCAAACGATTGCTCACACAAGCTGCAAAAGGGTTCTTACACACTACAAAATGGTTGCTCACACAAGCTGCAAAACCATTGTTAACCACCATGGGCACAAACACCCAATACCCGACCTTTCCACACGGTGGTCCTTGGGCAGGTATGACCATCTCACCCACCGTCACCTCCCGGCATACGCACAAGCCGAGGACACGGGTTTCCATGGACAAGGTGGTATTAACAACAAGACATGAAAACCGATACTCGGTAACAATGGTGGACCGAAGAAGGCACAATGGTCGACCGTTTCCTTTCCGAAACTGGCACGAGTATGAACCGCAACATAGCAGGTCGAACAAACACAACTTAATCGGTTGAACCAAGATTATAGGTGGTCATCTGTTTGGAAGGTCTATGCCCGAGTCCAACTAACTTAACGACATAATGGTCGAACGACAAAGGGGTCCCGTCCGATCAGAAATAACAGAACATCAAGCCCCTACTCCGAACTACAACCGTTTGAACTACAACAATATGGCGGTCGACCGTTTGGGCACATAAAAGAATAGTCGACCCCCACATACTACGATCGCACACAAGGGAGCTACACTTAAGTTGTCGGTCAAACTGGTCATAAGGTTGTCCACCATTTAAAATGTCTAGGCCTGAACTGACTTAGCTATAGGTGTAACCGGTCAAACGACGAGGGGGCCCGTTCGACCCAAAATAACAGAGCTTACCCAAAACGAACAACCGGTCGACCGCCGGAAGTCATCGTTCGACCAATTCTAGGCAGACTCCCACAATAACACTATGACTGATCGACCGAAACACACGTCGGTCAACCGTTCTCCGGCAACAACCTTGCTTCTCTTTTGTCACCGTCGAGGACTCCTACCTCCGACGACAAATCTGATCACTCACACACCTTGGGTGAGTACTTAAATGGAACTTGGCATACCTTTTTGTTCGTCGAAACTTCTGAATGTCAACGGCGATCACCACCTCGCCTTCTCGCACCTTCGGCAACTCTTCGCACTGAGATCACAACACCTCTGGCCACACTTACCAAGTTCTTCCTTTTCCTGTTGCTCACTGCCGCCTGACCAATCTGAGAGTGTGAGAGAGATTTAGCTGAGAGAGTGAGAAAAGAATAAGAGGAAGGAGTTTGCTCCTTAAACCGATACACATCCCAACCTACCAACCAAAATCCTCCACGCCAACACCCTCAGCCATCACATAACCCAAATGTTATCTCCAACACAAGATTTGTAACATCCCGGAATAACGGAAAAATTTAAAATTTTCAAATAAAAGATCAGAAAAGAAGGTCATCAATAACGGGAATGTTACTCGTATAAATATCCAATAGGTGTACCATATTACATCAGAGTTTGTTAAAATACATGATTACAACAAATAAAACAAAGGGCAAGTGTAGGTAATCATGACAACCTTGGAGAGTTCGAAGAGAGGATCCTGGTCCCAAAATGTAACAACAATGTCTGGGTTACCATAAGGAAACCTCGTATGCCAAGCCCACCTATATGAATGCAACAGTGCAATAAAATAAACCTATCATACTAGTGGAAGGTCATGTCATCAACAGTAGGGAAATAGTTCCCCCTAAGGGTAAATCTGGACATCAGTCCAACGATCATCATCGGGTCTCCTTCAGAGACCTACCGTAGGCACATACGGTCTTACAGACAGTACGCAATGCACCCCACACGTGCTACACTAAACATGGGATTCAGTGAGGAGCGTCCGCACTTCAGCATCATAAGAATCAGATCTGAATCATCATGGTCATCATCACACCGACGGAGCCGTCGCTCAGGTCGGTCCATCAATCACTCAATAAGTGCCCAACTGAGCTATCATTCTGGAATGCATCATCGGCAGTCTCCTCACCAGAACAACATCGGTCGAGTCAATCATTACATCCAACACAACATCAGACAGTACATCATACGTCTGGCACAACATCACACTGTACCAGACCAAAGTCTGCCAGGTCATCATGCTCCGTGAGCCGTGCATCATCATACATTAGGATCCGTGATCCCAAGTTCTTCTACTCTACCGAGAGTCAATATGAGCATTACATCACGCCACATTCTATAAACAGAGGTGGCACAACCCAAGTACCCACACTCTTCCACTCGGCGGTACCTGGGTAGGTGTTTAGTCGTTTATAATACCGCAAGTGCATGGCGTCGGTGAAGACGCAGCAAGTACGGGTCGATCCACGGGGAGGTGAGTAGCCTCTGGTTTATTCGAAATCAAGTGGTGAAAAAAGGGAAAAAATGCAAAAGAAAGCAATTAAAGATTGGAAATCAAGAAGAGAAACCCTTAAATGGTGGAGTGTGTGCACATATGAAGTGAAATAAGTGATGAATGATGCATGTAAGTGTGTGTCGTGTGTGTGTGTTTTCATGCATAGGAATTGTCTAAAGATGTGGCAAAAGCTATCAATCCATTCACACAACGTATCGACAATTACTACTTGATTATCATAAGAATAGACTCAGCATGAGAAGTGTCTAAAGATATGACAAGACTCATCAAAAATCATAAACTCATGTGAAGAACAAAGCTAAGCATGGGCGGTGTCTAAATCTTATGGCAAAACTCATCAAAATAAAGTTTCTTCAATCAATGAGGTAAGCAACCACAAATACAAACACTTAACTAACATGTAGCATATTCAACAGAAAATTTCAGTCAATAAACATGAGGAAACTAAGCATGGGAAGTGTCTAAATCTTATTATAAAACCCATCAAAAATCCCCCAACATGTAGATGATTAAAATACCCCCAATGAACATACAAACATGAAAGTTTACACAATCAAATTTTCATCAAACATCAAAACATCACAACATTTATGTACATCATCTCCACCCCCCAAAGTGGGATGAAACTACTCACTAATCATTAACCTAACTATTATGTTAAGAGAGGAAAATATATTAACTAAGTCTACTAAGATTAATGAAACGAAATTAAGCTAAGCATGCAAGAAGATAAAAGAGACAACATTAAACTAAAAAAAATTCTTTTATTAAATGACTCACATTACAAGTGGCATCCCCCTACTTGAGTTTTTGCTTCAAGGCTTGACTCTAAGTAAAGGGATTGACCACTAAGCAATGGGTAAATACAAAGGAAAATGAAGAGTTATATTTATAGGCATGAAAAGGTAAGCAGGAACGATCCCCCGATATGGGATTAAAACGCATACCATAAATGGACTAAATACAACCTAATCTAACACCCGACTGAAGCATGTGTCATTTTGGGCCAAATGGACCGCCAATTGGCGGTTTGTGACAACCAATTGGTGGTTTGGATGGGCTTGATCGTGTCTGGTTTTGGGTGGCTTGATTTAGGCTTGATTTCTTCATGTTTGGTGAATCTGATTTGGTTCTTGATGTTTAGGCCCAGATCTAATTGCCAAAATACTCCTCATGATGGTGTTGAGCTTCTTGATTTTCTCATTGGTCTTTTGGTTTACATCCGGATCCTTCTCTTTTGCATCTCAGTCCATAAGTCTTGCAATTAAGTCAATTTTCTTGCTTTTAGGTCCTTTTTGTGTATCTTCTTCTCACTTGTTTTATTCCTAAAACAAACATAAAATCTTGTTATGTAGCATTGCTTAGGTTGAGAATAAAGAATATAAGACACAATTATATGCATGATATGATGCAATCAGTAGGCACGATCAACGCAACCACCGTCACCTCTTGGCTCACGCTTTAGGCGAGGACACATGTTTCCATGGACAAAGTTGACACTTGACTAGGACCAGGAATTTAGTCTTGAGCACAAACGGTTGACCAAAAGAGGTCACTTTGTCGACCACTCCCAACAGGACCGGTCGAACAGACGCCTGCAACGGTTGAACTCTTTGCTCATAACCTAGGTCCAAATGGTCAAACAACGATTTAAACTGGTCGACCGAAATGTGGTCCAAATCCGAACTAAGTGAAAAACATACAAGGCAAATGGTCGAATGGCTCAGGGGTCCCGGTTGACCGAAAACTACCAAGGGCAACCTAGAAGTTTCAAGTCATCAATTGGTCAAACTCACTATCTATTGGTCGAATAATCGTTAAGTCCACTTAAGTTACCGGTCGGACAAAAGTGTAGAGCGGTCGACCGTTTAGATGATCCATCTTCTGTCCAAAAAGCAATGGTCAAACGGCTCAGGGGTCCCGGTCGACCGAAAAACAACAGCCACTTCTCTGACCCACCAACATAAGCACAACCGGTCGACTGCCGCAAGGCATTATTCCACTATTGGTTAAGATCATTGATTAACACTACATTCGGTCGACCTCCTGAAGGCACCGGTCGACCGTTGGCCGACAACTACTTAGCCGAGCTATCTATCTTGTTGCCCACTTGTTGCGGACGAGGTCTCCGACATCCGCCGATCAGCTAACACCTCACAACACTACTGTGAGCAAAAAAATGCAACTATTGAACCGGCATAGCTCTCTTTACGAAGAACGACGTTCGCCGGAGCTCCGCTCATGCAACGTCCGCCTCCGATCAGCAACCTTCGAACGTCCGACTCCGCGTGCCTCCCACTTGTGACTCTGCCTTCTACCGACCGCCAAGGAAATGAGGAAGAGAAAGGGTTGTGGTGAGGGAGAGAAAGGTTGGAGTGAGAAAAAGGGAGAAGAATGGGTGCAATCCTTCTCTTAAGCAAAACCAAGGCACACCCATCCAACACCACCCTACACCATCCCCCTACACACCCCAGCCCATACCCCATCACGTCCTCCTTCTTCCCCATGCAAACCCTAATTAGCCTCCTAATTGGGTTTTGGGATTTTACATGATTAATCCCTAATCAGGGATTAGGTTCTAACAACTTGTCTCCAGAGAGACTATACTAGTCGACCAGTCTAAGAAGATGTACTCTCGGCAATTGATCGAACCAAAGGGAAAGGCTGGCACTTGATCGAGCTTGTTTGTATAACACTTCAAAAGAGGGAAATTTCCCAACGAATGAAACAGTTGTCCATAGTTGCTTTGGTAAACTGGTTGAATCAACATCGCAACAATAAAAGAGTTTAGATTGATCACTTATATTTCTTGATACATTTTCATTAGATCATCTCTAACTGGGTAGTTGAGTGTGCATACTTGCAAGTGCAATGATATATTCCGGTTATTTTCAACTCTAACCTTAGAGTTATTTTAGATGTGTAAAAAGGAAATGTGGTCGTTGATTGCATTATTTCGCTATGTGAGCATGGATTTCTTTGTTCGTGGAGTTTTCTTTCTACACACATTAGTCAGGATAGATCCCTCCTACGACCCAAAAGTCAGTTGTCTTTTGTATTTCCCAAATTATTCCAAATATCGCTCTTCCATGAACCTAATAAACTAGAGTTGTTGATTGGCTTGGTTTATACTTGAAGAGCGAGACTCACATGACATATATTTCTTATCTCTGTAACAACTATAATACGATTATGTGGTCTAGCTTTTTAATTTATAGCAACCGAGGGTTCGATCTACTATAATACGATTATGTGGTCTAGCTTTTTAATTTATAGCAACCGAGGGTTCGAACTAACGAAAACTTGCACATCATTTGGGTCTAGATCCAACGAAATTTGCCGCTTTTAGGTTAAATTTCATTGGCGAAGTTGAGAAATTTTGCATTCATTGATTGTGAAACTGTTTGGAATTGAGTCAAAGGGATTGGATTTTTTTTATCGGTAAAGCCGTAAAGGCACTAATGGGTTGAAAAATACAGAAGAATGGTTTTTTTTCTCTCAAAGTAATCGAATCTGCAACTAGTTCTTAGATGACGTACGGTAAAAAAATCTCGAAATAGATGACCTACATTAAAGTAGATTTTTGTTGATCAGTAACAACAAATATGAACCTACAATTTGTCCGTGATACAATGGTCTTCTTGAAACCCAATTACCAAAACATCACTAGCATTAAGAGAATTGTACTAAGTTTTAAGACCATCTCAGGATTAAAAATCAAACTTCCGAAACTCCTACATCAGTGATACGTACCTCCCATTAACTGCCCTAAGAAGGTACCAACTACTCCTGGGATGAATCTACGTGAGCTTCCCTTCAAATATTAGAGAATACCTCTTAC
This sequence comes from Triglochin maritima, assembly GCA_963682175.1. Classification (NCBI taxonomy): domain Eukaryota; kingdom Viridiplantae; phylum Streptophyta; class Magnoliopsida; order Alismatales; family Juncaginaceae; genus Triglochin; species Triglochin maritima. The sequence goes on from OY821775.1 coordinate 17,407,658, forward strand.
TCCCACAGTCCCACTCGAGAGCCTAAAACCCTTTGGACACCCATTTTAACAAAAAATGAGGAATGAGGTGGCGGTGTTGGAAGACAAAACATCTTTCGACGGTGGGGAGGTTAGCCATGATAAACGGGGTAATAACACCAATCGCTTCCTATTATCTAAGTTGCACCTAAGCACCTAAGAGTGTCTTAAAGGGGATGGAGAAAATTAGAAAGAATTTTCTTTGGAATAACTCCTTAGAAAACTCTAACGTCACAAATACGGTTAACTAAAAATCGTTTGTAGAGCAAAATCGTAGGGAGACCCGTTTGGAAACCTATGCCTTGAGCCGATAGCTAACGGCATCCTCAACGGGTGGGAAACCCGTTCATGGAGCACCCCCATGTGCCCCTAGAGTGAGGTGCACACGCACTGTAGCTGCACTGTAAACCATGCAGCTACAGTGGGGTTTGTGACCCACGTGGGTAATGTATTTTTATTGTTTTTTGTTAATGTGTTTGTTAATGAGAATGTAATTTAATGTGTTTGTTTATTTAATCGTGTTTTATTTATTAATAGCTTAAATTATTGTAATACATTATTAATAGTTAATAATATTTGTTTTGAAATTTGCAAATTATTAATTAGTTAACTTATTGTTAAATTTCGTCATTATTAATTAATTACATTAAGTGATGTAAATGAATTAAGTTGTACATTGGGTTGTTGGGGGAAAACATAAAATAATGGAGAAGTAATGTGGTGGAAAAATAAGGTTGTGGCATAAGATCGATCACTATTGAGGAGTGAATAATGTAAAAGATTGTGAGAGCAAAAATTATGCTGATGTGGGGGAGAAAGAAGCTGATGTGGAGGAGAGAATGAAGATTGTGATCTTTAAAACAGAAACAGTGTCGAGGATGACCTAAAGAAATGTATGAATTTTTTGACAGGGAAATTAGGACTGTCAACAAAGCATGCATCCACAATAAATATCAAAACAATAGTAACAAGCTAGGACTTTTCCCAAAAGCAAGATAAAGTGTCTCTGTTATGTCCTTAACCCTTGTTTAGGGTGCAAATGGTGGTGAAGTGGTGGTTTTCCTTCTTCCTCCATTCATCTCTTCCATTTCATCTCACCACCTCACCTCTCTCTCTGTTTCTCTTCCTTTTCGAGCAACCCAGAGGAGGTGGACGCAGCTCCGGCGTGAGGCGCGTGCGGTTGGCGCGAGTAGAGGTCGTGCGGAGGTTGGGGTCATGTGGCGACGACGAGCGAACTCCGGCGTGCTCCGTCTTTCTTTTGTGGTATGCCGGTTTATTAGTTTTGTTTTGTTGCTCACCACGATGGTGGGAGTTTTGGAAGGTCCCGGGAGGTCGGAGACCTCACCGACGATGAGAAACGACGTAAAATCCTTGGCTGACGTGGGATTTCTTTCGACCAACGGTCGACCGGTGCCTTCAGGTAGTCAACCGGTTTAGTGTTTTTGCCTGACTTTAACCAACATCGGTCAAACGATGTGATGTGGCGGTCGACCGATTGCATGTGTGCTGGTGGGTCCGAGGATTTCCTGTTAGTTTTCGGTCGACCGTTCCTATTTTTGGGTTCGACCGGAACTTAAGTGAACTTGATTATATTGCATGTTGTTTGACCGAGTATTTATCTTGTTCAATCGATTTATGACCTAGGCTATTAGGATGTCCCTAGTAGTTTTCGGTTGACCGGGACCCCTGAGTCGGTCGACCGATTAGACTTGTATGATTTTGACCAGACTCTGAATTTTGACCCCGTATTCGGTCGAATGGTTTTAGATTGTTGTTCGTCCGTTGGGACTTAAGTGATGTGCAGAGAGTTCGACCGTTGCAAACTTTTGGTCGACCGAAACTCTTGGGAACGGTCGACCGGATTGCCTATTTCAGTCGACCGTTTGGGCGTAGAACTGAATTCTCGGTCTTTGTGTTATGTCAACTTTGTCTACGAAAATCCGTGTCCTCGCTTAGAGCGTGAGCTGGGAGGTGACGGCGGGTACGTTACTCGTACCTGCCCAGGGACCGCCGTGTGGAAGAGTGTGGACACTTGGGTTGTGCCACCTCCGTTGATGGACTGTGTTGTGACTTGTTGTTGCTTGACTCTCTGTAGAGTAGCAAACCTAAGGGATTACGGATCCCAATGCATGTTGATGCATGGCTCGTGGAGCATGATGACCCTGCAGACTACGGTCTGGACCCGTCCAATGTTGTGTCAGACGTATGTTGTACCGCCGAAGTTGTGTTGGCGATGCCGCTGAGGTTTTTGTCGACGATGATGTTGTCGACGATGTTCCGGCTTGTTGTGCCGTCTGATGTTGTGTCGAACGTAAGTTGTACAACCGATGTCGTGTCGGCGATGCCGTCGATGTTGTTCCAGTGATGATTACTCGATTGGGCACCTATCAAGGGATGGTTTGACCGACCGGGCGACGGCTCTGTTGGGGTGGTGTAGACCACGTGATTCTCTTTGCACGGAAGTGCGGACGTTCCTCACCGATCTCTTTGGCTCGAGTAGTCGCGTGTAGGGGTGCGTCGCGTACTGTTCGCAAGACCGTATGTGCCTACGGTAGGTTTCCGAGGGAGACATGTTGTTGTTCCTGGATTGATGTCCTTGTTGACCCATTCAGGGTATTTGTTGTTGTTGTGGGACTGAGGTCATGTTTTACCCTTGGAGGGGATTTTGTTGCATTGTTGATGATGACATGACATGCTACTAGTATGATAGGTTCATTTACCGTATTGTTGCATTCATATAGGCGAGCTTGGCAAACGGGGTTTCCTAATGGGAAGCTCAGGCATTGTTGTTGATTCATGTTTCAGGACCGCAGTAGGTTCTGTCGGGTGGTGACAGCAGCCGCAAACATTTTGGGGTCAGGATCCTCTTCAGACTCTTCGAGGTCGTCATGATTACTTGTATCTGTCTTTCGTTGTATTGATGTAATCATGTATTTTCACAAACTCTATTGTATTGGTGCCCTGACTGGTTATATTTATGAGTAACATTCCCGCTTGGATTGTCGTTATCTTGTGATCTCTTGTTGGTTTAATTTACTGAATTTCGAAGTGTTCGGGTCTAAGTCTACGATGATCTATTTGATTTGAAAATTTTACCATATGTTCATTATATATGGTATATATCACTTATAAGTTTTCATTGGAAAAAAACTAACCGGAAGTGGCTGACAATGCGGTGCCACAGCCAAGATGGTTGTAGGCTTCCTACATATACATTTTTCCATACACACACAATATATATATACAGTAATTATCTAGTGAGCCCGATGCTTAATCTATCTATTTTAAGTCTCTACAATATCTACCACTCATTTGTAATTGTAAGCTAGATTAAGAATATGATGGTTATGCTAATAAAAATATCTAATGGTGGATATTAATGATATATTAACCGTAATTAGATCTAATGGTGAGATTGTAATAGAGCTTAAATTAGTATGATAAGCCATGAGCTCACTAGAACTTGACCATATATATACATATATATATAAGGCGGGATCCACTGCCCTCGAATCTACACACGGTTGCTCTTAGATCATAATATCAAATCTAAACTTCAAATCGAAAATCCAAACCGTAGATCTTGATCAACAACATAAGTATGTTAAGGATGTTGAAAATCATAAAATTTAGTAACCGTTTCGTATAAGATCTAGAAATCGAGTTTTTTAAATGAATGTAGTACGTTCATTTTTACATCTCTAAATATTGTGTAAAACATGTTCCGATTTTTTTGATTTTTAGCATTCTTAATCTTCATATGTTGTAGATCAATATCTACGATTTGGATTTTTGATTTGGAGTTTAGATTTGATATTATGGTCAAGCGCAACCATGTGTCAACGTAATTTGAGGATAGTGGATCCCTCCTTTATATATATATATATATATATATATATATATATATATATATATATATATATATATATATATTTATATATATATATATATATTTATATATATATATATATATATATATATATATATATATATATAGGGTAATGTTTAGTAGCCGCTCTCCGGGACGCGTTCGCGGGACGCTGCTGAGTTGGACAAATCCAGCTCAGCCAAAGTTTAATATTTTTGGCGGGCAGAGGGGGCAGCCGCATTTAATGCATCTCAAATCAGACGTGCTCCAAATCATATCATTCCTTTTGGCGCTCCCACCTGCTCCATACCTCTTTTTGACGAAGAGGCACGGAATGGCCACCGTCACTTCTTCCTTTCTTTTTCATTTTCGTTCATTTCTCTTCGTTTTGAGAGAAATCTCCGCTGAAATGGAAATGGCGTCAAACGTTCCTAAGGAGAAGATGATTTTCCCCTCTTTCGAAGGAGCAAGAGCCTTTTACAACGACTATGCTGATGCTTGTGGTTTTGGTGTTAAGCTACGACATACTCATTACGACGCTGGTGTGGTTACCCGGGCTACTCTTACTTGTTCCAAGGAGGGTAACGCACCAACAGACCAAGGTCAAGGCATAATGAAGCCACATTTATCTAGTAGAGTTCAGTGCACGGCTCGCATCAGGGTTTCTGGAAACCCAGCAAGGGGATACCAGATTAACTTTGTCGATCTCAATCATAACCATGAAATGCTGCAGGAGCACCAGATGCGTTTTCTAAGACAGAAACGATTTGTACCTGAGGCCGCCATAGCACGAATAGCGTGCAACGATGCTTCTGGGATCTCTGCTGCTAAGACCATGCAATCGTTTGTTGTTGAGGCTGGGGGGCATGACAAACTTACTTTTAACGATAGAGACCTAAGGTTTGAAGACTTTTGTACGCTATTTTGTTTGTAGAAATCTGCGGCCTTAATATTTTTTGTGTGTGCAGGAATGTTATAACCGAAGTAAGGAATTTGAAAATGGGACCCGGCGATGCACAAGCTCTTCAGAACTATTTCATTAAGATGCAGAAGATTGATGCAATGTTTTTCTATGTCGTGGATATGGATGACGAGGGAAGACTAAGGAACGTTTTCTGGGCCGACTGCCGTTCCAGGGCTGCCTATTCATACTTTGGGGATGCTATATGTTTCGACACTACGTACCTCACAAACAAATACGACATGCCCTTTGCACCATTTGTGGGAGTTAATCACCATTTCGAGTCTGTGTTGCTCGGTTGCGCTTTGCTGTCTTTCGAGACCACTGAAAACTACATATGGCTCTTTCAGACGTGGCTTTCGTGTATGGGAGGTACGTATGTAGAGTTGTCCTTTATGATTTTTGAGTTATTGGTTTTCCTTTTTAAGTGATGTGTGTTCCTTTTTAAGTGTTGTGTGTTCCTTTTTAACTTATGTCTGTTCCTTCTTAAGTGAAGTCTGTTTCCTTTTTAACTGGTGTATGTTCCTTTTTAGTGTTGTCTGTTCCTTTTTAAGTGATGTGTGTCCCTTTTTAAGTGAAGTCTGTTCCTTTTTAAGTGATTTCTGTTCCTTCTTAAGTGTAGTCTATTCCTTTTTAGTGTTGTTTGTTCCTTTTTAAGTGTAGTCTGTTCCTTTTTAAGAGATGTCTGTTCCTTTTTAAGAGATGTTTGTTCCTTTTTAAGTGAAGTCTGTTCCTTTTTAAGTGAAGTCTGTTCCTTTTTAACTGATGTATGTTCCTTTTTAAGTGTAGTCTGTTCCTTTTTAAGAGATGTTTGTTCCTTTTTAAGTGAAGTCGGTTCCTTTTTAAGTGAAGTCTGTTCCTTTTTAACTGATGTCTGTTCCTTTTTAAGTGAAGTATGTTCCTTTTTAAATGTATTCTGTTCCTTTTTAAGAGATGTTTGTTCCTTTTTAAGTGAAGTCGGTTCCTTTTTAAGTGATGTCTGTTCCTTTTTAAGTGAAGTCTGTTCCTTTTTAAGTGTAGTCTGTTACTTTTTAAGTGAAGTCTGTTCCTTTTTAAGTGATTTCTGTTCCTTTTTAAGTGAAGTCTGTTACTTTTTAAGTGAAGTCTGTTCCTTTTTAAGTGTAGTCTGTTACTTTTTAAGTGAAGTCTGTTCCTTTTTAAATGATTTCTGTTCCTTCTTAAGTGTAGTCTGTTCCTTTTTAGTGTTGTCTGTTCCTTTTTAATTGATGTCAGTTCCTTTTTAAGTGACCTCGTTTCCTTTATAGCGATTTTTCTTTTTCCTTGCAGATATCCCTCCACCAGCCATCATAACGGACCAATGTGGGGCCATTACTGCTGCTGTAAGGAATGTCTTCCCAAATGCCAGACACCGATTTTGCATTTGGCACATAATGAACAAAGCTCCCGTGAAGTTGCCGACGAAGTATCGACAGCACATGTTATTTGATCTAAATTTGATTGTTTATGACTCAAAGAACCCAGCTGAATTTGAGCGGAATTGGCACGGTTTCCTGGTTGATTTTGACCTTCAAGAACATAGTTGGCTCCAAACAATTTACGGTATCCGTGAGTCTTGGGTACCTGCTTACTTGTGTGATTGTTTTTTCGCTGGAATGGCTTCTACCCAAAGAAGCGAAAGTATGAACTCCTTCTTCGACAAGTACTTATCTTCTAGAACCACCCTTAAGCAGTTCGTTCAACAATACGAACTTTCTCTACGTCACAAGTACGAGAAGGAAGCTCAATCGGATTTCGATTGCCTGCATAAGAAACCCCAAATGGTTTCAATATATCCCTTCGAGAGTCAAATGAGCGAGTTGTATACCGTAGGGGTTTTCAAGAAAGTACAGTTACAAATTGGTAAGATGATGAACTGCGACCTAACCGAGGAGTTGCAATCAGCCGACGCGTTTCATTACAAGGTGACTGAACGTGTACGGGTCGGTGAGCAACTATTATCGAAACGTTTCCTTGTAGAGAGGACAGGTCTGAACTTGACATGCGATTGTAAACTGTTTAAGCGTGTTGGTATTCTATGCTGTCACCTCCTGGTCGTATTTGCACGGCTAGATCCTAATGCATTACTCCCGCCGTCTTACATCACAGATCGATGGCGGAAGGATATTCGTCGGAGCTATGGAGAAAAGGTGTACCAAGCCGATGGCGTATTGGAGAAGGATGCGCTTAGTCGTCACGCCGACATAATGGGTCGCGCTCTTTGGATTGCACAGGAAGCATTCATTTCTCATGAAAGGTATCTTAAGGCCGTGAAGTGTATGGAGTGGCTCAGGTCTCGTATTAACATTCCCCACGCCCCTCCCATAGTTGATGAAGTTGTGGCCGGCGGTACCTCTTTGCGCAATCCAGACAAAGTAACCCGTCCAGGAAGACCGCCTACTAGACGTCAGGTTTCCTTAGCCGAGAGAATTCTTCAAAGAAGCCAAAAAAGCACCACACAGCAGAAAAGAGCAAGTATCGAAGGAAGGACAAATCACCTATGCATGAGGTTGCACCTAGACCAGGGGATCCAGATTTTGACGATTGGGACATGAAGTTGTATTACGACCAAATTGCTCCTTAATTATGCACCAAGGCTTGGTCTTTGAATTTTTTTCATTTTTGTAAGACAACAATTATTCTTAAGTGTAAAGTTCTCTTTTAATTCTGAGTGTAAAGTTCCCTTGTAAGTTTACGGTTCTCCTTTTTAACTGTGACTTGTATCTTTTTAAGTGATATATGTTCTTTTTTATGAATTGCTTGTACCTTTATAAGTGAAGTTTGTTCATTTTTATGTTATTGTCTGTTCCTTTTTAAATTATTTCTGATCCTTTTTATGTTATTTTGGTTTCTTTTTAAGTGATGTCTATTCCTTTTTAAGTGATGTCTGTTCCTTTTTAAGTGAAGTCTGTTCCTTTTTAAGTGTAGTCTGTTACTTTTTAACTGATGTCTGTTCCTTTTTAAGTGAAGTCTGTTCCTTTTTAAGTGTAGTCTGTTCCTTTTTAAGTGTAGTCAGTTCCTTTTTAAGTGAAGTATGTTCCTTTTTAAGTGTAGTCTGTTACTTTTTAAGTGAAGTCTGTTCCTTTTTAACTGATGTCTGTTACTTTTTAAGTGAAGTCTGTTCTTTTTTAAGTGAAGTCTGTTCCTTTTTAAGTGTAGTCTGTTACTTTTTAAGTGAAGTCTGTTCCTTTTTAAGTGTAGTCTGTTACTTTTTAAGTGAAGTTTGTCTCTTTTTAAGTGAAGTCTGTCTCTTTTTAAGTGAAGTCTGTTACTTTTTAAGTGAAGTCTGTTCCTTTTTAACTGATGTCTGTTACTTTTTAAGTGAAGTCTGTTCTTTTTTAAGTGAAGTCTGTTCCTTTTTAAGTGTAGTCTGTTACTTTTTAAGTGAAGTCTGTTCCTTTTTAAGTGTAGTCTGTTACTTTTTAAGTGAAGTTTGTCTCTTTTTAAGTGAAGTCTGTCTCTTTTTAAGTGAAGTCTGTTCCTTTTTAAGTGAAGTCTGTTCCTTTTTAACTGATGTCTGTTCCTTTTTAAGTGTAGTCTGTTCCTTTTTAAGTGAAGTCTGTTCCTTTTTAAGTGTAGTCTGTTACTTTTTAACTGATGTTTGTTCCTTTTTAAGTGTAGTCTGTTCCTTTTTAAGTGAAGTCTGTTCCTTTTTAAGTTAAGTCTGTTCCTTTTTAACTGAAGTCTGTCTCTTTTTAAGTGAAGTCTGTTCCTTTTTAAGTGAAGTCTGTTCCTTTTTAAGTGAAGTCTGTTCCTTTTTAAGTGTAGTCTGTTCCTTTTTAAGTGAAGTCTGTTCCTTTTTAAGTGTAGTCTGTTACTTTTTAACTGATGTCTGTTCCTTTTTAAGTGTAGTCTGTTCCTTTTTAAGTGAAGTCTGTTCCTTTTTAAGTGAAGTCTGTTCCTTTTTAACTGAAGTCTGTCTCTTTTTAAGTGAAGTCTGTTCCTTTTTAAGTGAAGTATGTTCCTTTTTAAGTGAAGTCTGTTCCTTTTTAACTGATGTCTGTTCCTTTTTAAGTGTAGTCTGTTCCTTTTTAAGTGAAGTCTGTTCCTTTTTAAGTGTAGTCTGTTACTTTTTAACTGATGTCTGTTCCTTTTTAAGTGAAGTCTGTTCCTTTTTAAGTGTAGTCTGTTACTTTTTAAGTGAAGTCCGTTACTTTTTAAGTGAAGTCTGTTCCTTTTTAAGTGAAGTCTGTTCCTTTTTAAGTGTAGTCTGTTCCTTTTTAAGTGTAGTCTGTTCCTTTTTAAGTACAACTATGGAAAAATTTTTAATTACAACTATGTAGTCTGTTCCTTTTTAAGTGTAGTCTGTTCCTTTTTAAGTGAAGTCTGTTCCTTTTTAAGTGAAGTTTGTTCCTTTTTAAGTGTAGTCTGTTACTTTTTAACTGATGTCTGTTCCTTTTTAAGTGAAGTCTGTTCCTTTTTAAGTGTAGTCTGTTACTTTTTAAGTGAAGTCCGTTACTTTTTAAGTGAAGTCTGTTCCTTTTTAAGTGTAGTCTGTTCCTTTTTAAGTGTAGTCTGTTCCTTTTTAAGTACAACTATGGAAAAGTTTTAATTACAACTATGGAAAAGTTTGGAAAAGTTTTAATTACAACAACTATAAAATGTATTTGTTCCTGTTTTAATTTACAACTATGCACTACTTAAATTCGACACAGCGGCGGGAGTCCCTCAATAAAGTAATTGCCATTTCACCCCTGATGGAGTGAAGTGTCTTGGGGTTTTTCGTTTCCGTTGGGTTGACATTTTGCATGAGACATTTGATCCAGTAGTATAGAAAAACACCGCAGTCGTTGCTTCCCGGCATTTGTCTTTGGCACGTTTCCCTGAGGTATCTCAATGGCCCGTTCACCTTAAGACGGTTTCTCCAGAATTCACTCACATCTTTGGCCGAACATTCATGTACCCCTACCGCATTGTCAGGATCCTCATCTGGTACCAGCTCCCTACTGCAACTGTTGTAATGCAGGATCTCATTGTCTAAGCCATTAACAACTACAAGGGTCCAGTGTTCTGACAACAGCAATGGTTGTGCAATGACGAGGCTTCCCGTTTCCTGGCCTTGTAATTTGGGCGCCAGCCACTCTTCAATCATGGTATCCCCTTGATCGATCATAACTCTTTCCGAATAGAAGCTTGGAATACAAATTACCTCTTGGGGGTAGTTTTCTGTTTTTTGGCGCTCTTCAAGTACACAAAGCATACTGTCTATTGCCTCGTTGGTCAAATCCATCCCCTTCGTCATTAGCTCCTTCAGGTCGGAACGTGTGAAGAAACAGGAATCACCTCTCCAGATCACCTCCCGTTGGTTATGTGTAGGTGTGGTCACCTTCAGTACAATGTTCAGCTCATCGGGGCTCAATGTTCCCAATGCATCCATGTCAACGTCTGGCATATCCTCTCTCCCGTGATGAGCCAACTTGAAATCGTCATTCCCATCCCGCTTTCTTTTTTTGTTCATGCTCCTCTGGAGCCTTCTATCTCCCCTTTTCCGCTCCTCTTCTTTTTTCTTCCTTTCTTTCACCTCATCTTCTTGTTTTTTGGCCGTTGAGCGTGATCCTTTGGCCCCCCAGTCTGCCCTGAGGGGTTTTTCCTTTCCCTCATCCTCCTCTACCCTCTTTCTTTCTACCTCTTCCCTCAACCTCTTCTTTGAAGCTTCGGCCTCCCTCCTTTTATCATCAGCTTTCCTCTTCTCTCTTCTCTCCCTGTCTCTCTTCTCGTTTTCTTTCCTCTCTCTTTCCTCTTCCTCCCTCCTCTTTTCCTCTTCTATTCTCTTCTGCTCTCTCTCCCTCTTTTTCTCCTCCTCTTTCCTCTTCTCTTCTTTTTCCCTCTCCTCTCTCCTTTTCTCCTCCTCTTTCCTCTTCTCTTCTCTTTCCCTCTCCTCTCTCCTTTTCTCCTCCTCTTTCCTCTTCTCCTCTTCTATTCTCTTCTGCTCTCTCTCCCTCTTTTTCTCCTCCTCTTTCCTTTTCTCATCTCTCCTTTTCTCCTCCTCCTCCTCTTTCCTCTTCTCTTCTCTTTCCCTCTCCTCTCTCCTTTTCTCCTCCTCCTCTTTCCTCTTCTCTTCTCTTTCCCTCTCCTCTCTCCTTTTCTCCTCCTCCTCTTTCCTCTTCTCTTCTCTTTCCCTCTCCTCTCTCCTTTTCTCCTCCTCTTTCCTTATCTCCTCCTCCTCTCTCCTTTTCTCCTCTCTCCTGCTCTCTTCTTTTTCTTTTTCTCTTTCTCTTTCCCTCTCAATCTCATTCTCTATTTCCCTCCTATTCTCCTCCTCTCTTTCCTGCTCTTCATCCCTCCTTTCATCCTCTCTTCCTTCGTGTCCACCTTCTATACAATATCCTCGAAGAGATGCAATCTCTTCCCTTAGGGTCTCATTTTCCTCCCTGGACTTCCTAAGTTCCTCATTCAGCCTCTTAACCTCTTCATTTGCCTCATTCAGTGCAACTTCTGCTTGAAGCTATTTTGTCTTCAACATTGCAAAGTCCAATTCTTCCCGTAATGGGTCCCGAGGGATGCTGCAGTCCCTCAATTGCAGCCTAGGTTCGCTGCTTGTTGACTGGCAATCACTATTGGTTCGTAGGGTTGGCTGAGTTTTTTCAGCATGACCAATGATTTCCCTCTCTTTCTGAGTCAGGGTCGTCGACTCAGTCTTATTGAAGTCTCTCTCGTAAATTTTTGAAAGGGTGATGTCCTTTTCCTCCCATTTCTTCAGGATGAGCCGTTTTCCAAACATCCTCGACCACCGATTCCACCTAGGATGGCCTCCCATTTTAGGCTCTGCCAGGTTGAACTTCTCGCACAGCCATACCTAAGAAAGAACAAGAGAAACTTAAAAAAGAATCAACTTGAACTTAAAAAGAAACAACTTCAGCTTAAAAAGGAACAAACGAAACTTAAAAAGGAACAAGCGAAACCTAAAAAGGAACAAACGAAACTTATAAAGGAACAACTTCAACATAAAAAGGAACAGACATAACATAAAAAGGAACAACCGAAACTTAAAAAGGAACAAGCGAAACTTAAAAAGGAACAACTTCAACATAAAAAGGAACAGACATAACATAGAAAGGAACAACCGGAACTTAAAAAGGAACAACCGAAACTTAAAAAGGAACAAGCGAAACTTAAAAAGGAACAACTTCAGCTTAAAAAGGAACAAACGAAACTTAAAAAGGAACAAGTGAAACCTAAAAAAGCACAACTTCAACATAAAAAGGAACAGACATAACATAAAAAGGAACAACCGAAACTTAAAAAGGAACAACTGAAACTTAAAAAGGAACAACTTCAGCTTAAAAAGGAACAAACGAAACTTAAAAAGGAACAAGCGAAACTTAAAAAGGAACAACTTCAACATAAAAAGAAACAGACATAACATAAAAAGGAACAACCGAAACTTAAAAAGGAACAAGCGAAACTTAAAAAGGAACAACTTCAACATAAAAAGGAACAGACATAACATAAAAAGGAACAACCGAAACTTAAAAAGGAACAACCGAAACTTAAAAAGGAACAACTTCAACATAAAAAGGAACAGACATAACTTAAAAAGGAACAACCGAAACTTAAAAAGGAACAAGCGAAACTTAAAAAGGAACAACTTCAACATAAAAAGGAACATACATAACTTAAAAAGGAATAACCGAAACTTAAAAAGGAACAAGCGAAACTTAAAAAGGAATAACTTCAACATAAAAAAAACAGACATAACATAAAAAGGAACAACCGAAACTTAAAAAGGAACAAGCGAAACTTAAAAAGGAACAACTTCAACATAAAAAGGAACAGACATAACGTAAAAAGGAACAACCGAAACTTAAAAAGGAAAAAGCGAAACTTAAAAAGGAACAACTTCAACATAAAAAGGAACAGACATAACATAAAAAGGAACAACCGAAACTTAAAAAGGAACAAGCGAAACTTAAAAAGGAACAACTTCAACATAAAAAGGAACAGACATAACATAAAAATGAACAACCGAAACTTAAAAAGGAACAAGCGAAACTTAAAAAGGAACAACTTCAACATAAAAAGGAACAGACATAACTTAAAAAGGAACAACCGAAACTTAAAAAGGAACAAGCATAACTTAAAAAGGAACAACTTCAACATAAAAAGGAACATACATAACATAAAAAGGAACAACCGAAACTTAAAAAGGAACAAGCGAAACTTAAAAAGGAACAACTTCAACATAAAAAGGAACAGACATAACGTAAAAAGGAACAACCGAAACTTAAAAAGGAACAAGCGAAACTTAAAAAGGAACAACTTCAACATAAAAAGGAACAGACATAACATAAAAAGGAACAACCGAAACTTAAAAAGGAACAAACGAAACTTAAAAATGAACAACTTCAACATAAAAAGGAACAGACATAACTTAAAAAGGAACAACCGAAACTTAAAAAGGAACAAGCGAAACTTAAAAAGGAACAACTTGAACTTAAAAAGGAACAACTTCAACATAAAAAGGAAAAACTTCAACATAAAAATGAACAGACATAACATAAAAAGGAACAACTTCATTACCTGTAGTACAGCAACACACCCCTCGACGTATCCCCTTCTTAAAATAGAAGAACCGGTAGATCACCTATCTTGTAGATCCCGGTTTGCCTTCTTCAGGCCCCTCACAAGTGCATGGTGAACAGCCTCGGCCCACGCGTACTTGTGTAGCTTAGTGAAGTCGGCCAAGTGGTCGAGGAACCAAATTTTGGTTCGAAGGGTGCCATCGCAGAACAAAAAATGGCTGAAGATGTAACAAATGAGTAGCCGGACGTACTCCTCCTCCTCATCAGCCAAATATCTCGTAGCCATCATCTGGGCAGATAGTTGGGTGTTGTTCAGAATCTCCCCCTGTCGGGTTGCGACTTCATTCGGCTGCATTCTGACAGCCTTCCCATGTAATCTGAGCCCCAAAATTAGGGCAACGTCTTCGGCGGTGAAGTGTACTACCCCAGAGCCGATCCTCAACCCCACCTCCTCGGGGTCATAGTGTTCCACGAACCAGTCGATAATGTCATTATCGACAGGAACGTTGGAGAGGTTGATGAAGTGACCGAAGGGTGTAGCCCGGAAGACATCTTTCTCTGCGTCCCTCAACTTCCCAAAGACCTTCTCTATTTGGGTCCACGAACATTTGGAGGGCTGGAAGTAATGCGTAGAAGCCTAGGAAGACATCAACCGTATGAGAACATTCCTTTTTAGAGTATCGCAATTCAATGTTACGGTAAAAAAGACAAACCTGGTGCACCACAACCCCCGAAATAGAAGCTTGAAGTGTAGAATCCATTTGGTCGACGGATATCTAGGGTTACGGTGAAGAGCTGGGGTGATGAATCGGAGAAAAGTTGAGAAAGGGAATGTGAGAAAGATCGGAAACGTTTTTGGTTTTCTTTCGCGCGTCGGGATGTGAACAGGCGCGTCTGATGTCCCTTCCCGGTCTTTTCGATACGTCAGAGAAGGAACCGTCGCACGAAAGCCGCCGCAGTTTTCCCATTTTTCGAAACAACGCGCGCTTTTATGTTCGCTGATTGGGGAGCTGACTGGACTGCTGACTAGATGCCACGTAAGCCGCGTCCTGGACGCACGCGTCCGTGTATAAGAACCCATATATATATATATATATATATATATATATATATATATATATATATATAGCTTTGACTCCTGGGTAAATGCTCGTTAAGGGTTAGACTTGAACTTCGAACGGTTCCAAACATTCTCACTATAACATCTCATCTTTATTAAGTCGATCAATTTAAGAGACCTTGATTTTTTTTGGTAATAATCGCAACTTCAAATTAATTTATATGCCCAAACCTCTAAGGGTTCGTGTAGGATACTGTAAAGTTTGCGTTTAAGTCTCACCAAAACTCATCAGTTTTTGGTCTCAAATAAGATTTATTTGGCGGTTGAGAAACTATGATTGATCTGAGACGTGCACTCATTTTTTCTTGGTTTGTAAAATTACTTAGGGCACCCGTAACAAGGGTCGTGAGTTGAGCACGCTTTTTAAAACGTTTTTTTTCAAAAAAAATTCAATTTAATTTTAAATTTTTTAAATTTTGTTTTTAAAATACATTTTCTATTTTTTTATTTTGTATAATTTTTTTAGAATTCTTTTACAATTTTTTCCAAAGTCGACCCCGAAATGATGTGGGAGAGAGAGTTGAGTTGTGATGAGTTGTCGTTAAGAGATGAATAGTGTAGGAAAGAGAAGAAAGTGGGTTGGGAAGAGAGAAAACTGATTTGGAAGAAGAAGAACAAAAAGAAATCTCATGACCATGTCGTCCGGGTCATGATTACGGAGGACCTTATGTCCACTTATGTCCTGCTTTTTTAAAGACCCCAACTCGTACGACGCATCAAATCAATTTTGTATAACAACTCAAGCCGAAACGCTAATATCACAGAAAACATTCACACCAAATCACCTGACTGCACAATGGTCATTCCAATCTTTAGGTGCAGCTATTGGGAGACCTATTCGAAAAAGTGGGCTCCCCAAAACATTCTAACGCTAAAATGAAGATAAAAAATCCATACAAACAATTAGTGTCTTAAGAATAAAGATTTGGCAATCTAACTCGACATCTGCAAGTTTGTGATCTATACATCACTTTAAATAATCCCATTTGAAAGCATTAAATTTTCGTGGTACATTTTAAATACGATATTTCTAATAAGTTGTCAAAAGCTAAAGGCTACCTTCGAATTGCTTCTTCAACTAATGAGAGCTGTTACACAATATGTGGATTCTAATTGGTCCAACGACTAGTTTGGTTGGGTTGATGTATACCTATGATGAGTGGAAAGTGGTTTCTGGAGTAATTCATATTTATTTAAATTAATCCTATTAATTATATATATTTTTATGGGAATTGCTAATATGTGCAATCCAACACCCCCACAAGGCCACACAAGCGACACTCATCTTTTGGTGCGTTCCCCCAAGTCCAACATTTGGTCATGGTCTTGGAAGCTCTGGATGGCTACTTCCAATAACCAGCTCCTCGTTCAGAGAGGGGGGCTCAATTTAAAAAAAAAACTCCCAAATTTTTGTACGGATTCTTCTGTGGTTTCCATTTTCATATTTTATGTTGTTAAGGACCGTTTGAAACATGTCAAGCGATTATATCTATTGCATTTTTACTTTAATGGGAGATTTTTTATGGATATATAGTTTGTCATAGTTCATTTATTAAACAAGATAAGCACCCATAATGCTTTTTATGAATTTTTTATTTCAGCATCCGATTAACTGAAAATTCCATAGTTCTCACAAATACTGCATGAAAGTTCCATAGTTTTTATGAATTTGAAGATTTCAATCTCTGCTTAGAATGGAGTCAGTGATGCTCATTTCAGAGACTTAAATTCCAACAACCTATAGACAATTTAGTTAATTCAGGCAAATAATAGTTAAGCAATTCCATCAAACACTTACAAATCAGAATTCCAACTAGTTATACAACATGTGTTTATTATATGTTATATCCATGTAAATTGCTTAAAAAATTCATGATTTTTATCCATGTAATGTAAGGTGTTTTAAAATTCATAATTATATTCACGATTAATCTATTAATTGACTGAAAATGGCCTATGAATCAAATCGCCATATAGATTTAAATTACTTCAAGAATGACATTTTTTATCCAGTGATTGATACTCAATTACAAGAGTTTAATAGCCGGTTTACAGAGGTTAATAATCAATTACTTCTATTTATGACGTGTTTGGATTAATGTAAGAACTTCGCAAAATTTGATGTAAAAAATGTGAATTTGCTACCTTCTACCCTGTGAAATTTAGTGAGTGATCGTGTAATGTTGAAAATTCAACAGGACGCTAGTGTAAAATATTGAATACTCATCGCCAAATACACGTCGGATATCAAAACATGCTACATCTATAGGTATAGACATCGCATGTTCTGATATCCGATGTCTATATGTCTATCTAGACGTCGATTTTTGTAATATCCATTGTAACGACGTGTATTAGGAGAACGTTTATTACGCAGCGTATAGACGCACTGTAGGAAAAAAGGTATTATCACGTCGGATATTAAGGGGGTACAACGTCGAGTTGACCGCCTTAGTTGCCCGACGTGGTAGGTGGGAGACGTTATACGGGGGTGCTCTTTATTGTCAGTCTAAAATCCGGCGTGGTAGACCCCTTAATAAAAAATTATTTTTTGATTTTTCGGTTTTTATACCCTACAACATCGGTTTTCTAAAAACCCGACGTTGTAGGGTATTTTTTATTTTTGTACCCTACAATGTCGGTTTTATATAAAACCAACGTTGTAAGGTATTTTTTTCGTTTTTTAATTTTATTTTTAAATTTAACGTCTGTAATTCACAGTTAATCCCTGCAACATTCATATTAAATTCAGCAACTTTCAAATCCACTTACATTTCTTGTTGCATTCATTCAAATAATACACAAAGAAATACATCTAATAAGGCAACAAATAAAAGAAATCTTCTTATATATGGATCATTTTTAAAGTCAATCTACAAAAAAGAATGAATGAATGTTTCTTTTCCTTCAAGAGATCAACCACGCTGATCCACCACTTGTATACTATCATGACACTGCAAGGAAATTAATAAAAGGAAGAATGTGAGAGAATTTCTATGGTGTACTCGGGATGGTCTTGGATTCCATCACGTGATCTCCATAAACAAACATCTCAATCCATGTCTTCTCCAACCACGCGACCACCTCTGCTCCTTGAGGATACATGCATTCTGGATCGGTCTTTAAGGTCTCCAACCATGCAGGAGTGGATTCCGACGAGGGTGGGACGTTGGAGTCGTGGATCGCGAGGTCGGAAGTGGATTGGAAGTGGAGAAGGAAATGGATCTCTCACCCATCTCTACTTCTCGATGGGAAGGTCGATGTGGTTGGGGAGAGGTAGGCTGCTAGGGTTTATGTTCGTTGATTTCTGGATTGGCGGGATTTCAATTTGGTTTACGAGGCTATACCAAACAAAAAATTCAACCCTTCCACGTCGAACTATTTATAGTCCGACGTGGAATACCCCCTATTAAAAGAGACCCTACCACGTCGGATTTTCTAAATCTGACGTGGTAGGGTGTTTTTATTTTTTATTTTTAAAATTAAGACCCTACCACGTCGAATTTCCTAAATCCGACGTGGTAGGGTCTTAATTTAAAAAAATATATTAATAGGACCCTACCACGTCGGATTTGCTAAATCTGACGTGGTAGGGTTGTTTACAAATGCAACATACATTATTCCTTCAACAAAGGTTTTCCACACATAAGTCCCCAAAGACTTATTGTCCCCAACAAACATTATATATAGTTTTAAAAATTATAATTATAACCTCCTATATTCCTACTCTTATTGTCCAAATATGCAGTGGCAGATCCCAGAGAAAAGTTCAGGGTGGGCACAATTGGCTTAATATCATTTTGAAGACCAAAGTAATATATGAAACATACTAATTTAAAATTTAACTTCAACCGTGAGTCGTCTCATTTGTACTTACATTCTATTCTTTCCATTAGGGATTGGGTTTTGATTTATTGTTGTTGACATTTTTTAATTTGCATTTTCTTGTGGAAAAAATGTATCTTGTGGGAATTTAATTATGGTGCAAAATGTACACAAGAACTTAAAAGTCACCATCACTATTCATTGCTAATCAATTTTAAAATTCAAAACTATTCCATTAAATGCAAAATAAGAAGTAACATTGCTGGGAATTGAAGCTTGGTTTAAATGTCACAAGAACTTAAAAACTATCACATACCATCACACCAAGTTTCATCGAAAAGATATTGTTGAGTTATATAAAAAAAATTAAAAAACACCCTACCATGTCGGATTTAGCAAATCCGACGTGGTAGGGTTTAAATTGATTTTTTTAAACACCCTACCAAGTCGGATTTCCTAAATCCGACGTGGTAGGGTCTTAATTTTAAAATATAAAAACACACATATCTGACTTTTCATTTTCTTATTAGCTTTTATTTTGATCATTATTGGCATTCGTATTTCTATATTCACTACTGCAGAATTGGGAATACTCGTCGCCTAATAGACGTCGGCTGTTACAAAGGCCGACGTCTAATATAGAGAAGATCGAATAGACGTCGGCCGCATATAACTCCGACGTCTATACCCAATAGACGTCGGGGAATAGACGTCGTCTGTTATAATACGACGTATATATTCAATAGACATCGGGGAATAGACGTCGGACTTCACAGAAGCCGACGTCTATTGGTGACGTCGGGGAATAGACGTCGGAGATATGTAATATCCGACGTCTATATGTCTTTAAAAGAAATCAGACAGTTGCGTTTTCTTTCACTCTTTCCAGACAGAAAATACAAAACCCTAGCCGCCGCGATCCGATTCCTCGATCCATCCTGTCTGATTCCTCTGATCCATCCCGTCTGATTTCTCCGATCCATCCCGCGATCTCCTCCGCCACTACAGTTCCACTATGGGGACGTCAGATTCCATGTAAGTAAAGCTTTATTTTTGTTCATTTGTAGTTTATTTCCTCTAACAATGATGTGTTCACTTTTCTAATTATGTTTGAATAATTAGATAGATAAAAACATTCACACGGTGTATGTGAAGGCGATACGGTCTGCTCAGCATTTTATTTACATCGATATGGCCGAACAATGATGTACAAGTAATTGTATGGCGTCAACGGCGGCGTCAATCATCTTTAAACCTACCTTCCTCTGTCTGCAGGTAGATTTAAAGAGGATTAACATCGTCGTCGACGCCATGCGTCCGCTTGGTTTCCGCAAGACCTTGGTCTGCAAAATTGTCAACAAACTCCTCAAGGTGTCTCCTCCTTACCTAGCTAAAATCCTAATTAATACACTAACTAACAACTTTTTCCTTTTCCTTTTCCTTTTCCTTTCCTTTCAGCCCACACTACGTGATGAGATACATGGAGGAAATTCTCAACGTGGCAACTGAAGACTTATGTTTATCCTGTATTTCTCCTGTCACTATCATTTTTTTGTAAATTAATTGTGTTGTATATTTCTTTGTAATGAATGAATGAATGATTGTCTATATATGCTTGTATGTTTGTATTTGTGCATGATGCTATTTATTTTTTTTTGTCAATGTTTAGGAATAGACGTCGGATGCCTTGAACATCCGACGTCTATTCCTTGGACTGGACAATAGACGTCGGATATCTTGAATATCCGACGTCTATTCGTTGGACTGGACAATAGACGTCGGATGTCTTGAATATCCGACGTCTATTCCTTGGAATGGACAATAGACGTCGGATGTCTTGAATATCCGACGTCTATTCTTTGGACAATAGACGTCGGATGTCTATACGTCCGACGTCTAAGAATAGACGTCGTGCGAATACACGTCGGATGTGAGGGTGCTGATATCCGACGTGTATAGGCCTTAACATCTGACGTATATGACCTTTTCTGTAGTAGTGATTTCTTCCTAATTGTATTTTTGAAATCATTATTTCGAGATCAAAAGACAATATGTTATGATTTTTCATATTAAAATAATTCGAAAGATTTTTCAGATCGACAGATTTCAGTTTGCAACCTCCGCTGAATACGCAGATTCAGAATATAAAGTGACTTCATTACTCCAATACATGATGCAATTGGACCACTCAACTTGTTGTTAGATAGATCAAGTACTTGAAGATTAGTAGAATTGCAAATTGATAGTGGCAGGCTTCTGCTAATATTATTTTTGGATAATGAAAAGATTTTTTTTAAAAAAAACCCTACCACGTCGGATTTCCTAAATCCGACATGGTGGGTCTTAAATTTTTTTAAATAATTAAAAAAACACCCTACCACGTTGGATTTGCTAAATCTGACATGGTAGGCTCTTAATTTAAAAAAAATATATATTAAAAAAACACCCTACCACGTCATTGTTGATAAAACCGATGTGGTAGGGGATCTTCCACATCGGTTTGTAATTAACCAACGTGGTAGGCTCACTTTCCAGCAGTGACGTCGGAGTATAGACGTCGCATGGGTGACATAGCCAAGGTCTATTCCTCAATAGACGTCGTTTGTGCTCTATAGCCGACATCTATTGGTCTTATATTTACGAAAATCGTTTCATTTATCTTTTTATCCGACAAAACACACACCCCGACCAAACCCTACCCCCCTTCGTGACCAATCTCCAAACAAATCCTAGGCCTCCACTACCACCGCAGCCACCTCTATGACCTCGATCACCCTCCTCCAAGACCCCCATCCTTCTCCGCCACCACAGCTACCTCTATGACCTCGACAACCATGATCGCGCCACCATCACGATCTTGGGGTACTAAATGCTCATGTCTTGTTCGATTCTCCTTTAGGAACTAAATGTAGTTCATTTTCTTTTTATCTCGACAAAACACACACACCTACCAAACCCTAACCCCCACTGCGACAAACCTTCGACCAAACCCTAGACCTCCTCCGCCACCGCAACCACCTCCGCGACCTCGATCACCTCCTCCGCCACTGTAGCTACCTTGATAGCTATGGCAACGCCGCCATCACGATCTCAGGGTACTAAATGCTCATGCCTTGTTCGATTCTCTTTTAGGAACTAAATGTAGTTTGCCAAATACACCCAACAACTGCTTGTTTATTTTTTATGTATGCTAAAAATCAAGAATGCTTGTTTGATCAGAATATAGATGGTGATGAGTTGAGTTAAACACGATTTTAAGTTTGTTTAGTTAAATGAGTCGACTCGAGTTTGTTGTTTTGAACTTACATGTTGTGTTAGAAGTTGGCAGTAGTTTGGAAATTGTGGGGAGTGGTTGGGAAATGGATGATTAGTTTGTGGTAAATAGTTTGGAAATTCTTGGGAATGGTTGGAAATTTTCTAATGAGTCAACTCATTTAACTCGTAGGTATAAATGTTTATTTTCATGCATGCCATCATTCTAAGAGGAAATATTCATGGATCAGAATCTATGCTTTCTTCATAAGATAAAAATCACCTTGTATATCAGTTGTGTTCTTTGCATTTTGAGTGATACATTTTCTTACTTATGGATGTCGTATTAATTCTCATATATATTAGTGACACAAAACATTTGATTCTGGTTTTGATAATGTGAAGATTCATATATGTTGGTTTACACTTGTAGTAATGCAACAAAAATCTTACTTCACAGATGAATATTTATGTTAGAAAAAAAACATGGTTCTTAGCAAAGCGCCTACGTTTTTTACGAGAATCACATCATCAATATTGAATACTTGTTTAATAAAGACCAACGTGTTTAGGACATGAACAATTGAAAACTTGATAAACTTGATAAACATAAACAATCCAATTTAGTTTAGTTAAATATTTATTTATGTTTAATGTTTAGTTAAATGTATATTTATGTTTTGTTTTGTTAAATGTTTATTGATGTTGAAAAAAATTATTTTGTTTAGTTAAATGTTTATTTATGTTTAGTTTCTAGTAACTCATCGACTCTTAAGCAACTTGGTCTTTAATAACCTATAACAAAAACTTATTTTGTTTAGTTAAATGTATATTTATGGACCACCAAAAATATTGGTGTAACCTAGCATTCAATGGGAGTAAGTTTCTTTCCTTTTTTAATTTTCTAAGTACTTGAACGTATATTTAACAAATTTATATATATTTTTGTACGTAGTACCGCAAGCAGACCGGAAATACCGAATGTGAGTACTACGTTATGAGATATATGCAGGAAATCATCGAGATTACACCTGAAAACGTAGAGCTATTGAAGGTAATATAGGTGTAATGTTTCAATGATATAATTATAGTTTCATTATTTACATATTTATATTGTGTACTTGTATTTTCATAGGTCTTCCAAAACAATAACGATACGTATTCGCAAGAGGAGCTCAATGATACTCGCAAGCGATGAGCTCGCTACTTTGTTACCAACATGTTAATGAACTAATTAACAAGTTCTAATATCATGAACCACATTCTTTGTAATTAAACATGCAATTTTAATTAACCACATTCTTTATATTACCAACAAGTTATTACTTTAATATGATCACAATTTTCACTTTAATATGACCAAATTTCTTTGTGATTGATTATTGCGTGTGATTGTGGATGAATGTGTTTGTTGATTGATAACAATTTGTGTATGATTGTGGATGAATGTGTTTGTTGTGCAGAATGAGAATGTGCTTGTTGATTGTAGAACTTGTATTTAGTATTTATTTTTTAAAATTTAAAAAGGGTATAGACGTCGGTTATGAGATTAATCCAACGCGTAATATGTCATATAGACGTCGATTATTAGGTTGATGTGATGCCTAGTATTTTTTAAAGGATATACACGTCTGTTGTATGTGATATCTGATGCATATACCCCGCAAAATAGACTTGGCTGTAAGTTATAACCGACGCGTATAACCCCCAAAATAAACATCGGTTGTGTTGTATATCCGACACGTATATTCCAAGAATAGGCGTCGGCCTTTTTGTGACGATATCTACGTATATACGACACATAAATAAACATCAGATTGTGGAACACAAATAATCGACGTATATTGCCTTATACCTGACGTATATTCTCTTTGTTGCACTAGTGACATCTACATTGCTCATATGAGGAGCAGTCTAGATTTTTCAGAGGGTATAGTTGATCTTGCGAGAAAGATGGTTGAGAGGAGAATAGATGAAATTTATCCTTGGTTTTTTTGGTTATCAAATTAGCTTTAACTTTGTCGGTAGCAACAACAACAGTTGAAACCTAGAAGAATGATCTTCTAATGACTTTTATGTGTGTTATTTTTGTTAAAATATTTGAATTTATTAATCATTTAGTTTGGTTGCCATGAAATTTTTGTTTTTAGTCATCGTTTTAGTTTGCGGGGAAGGGAGAGAGAAATCATGCCTGCTATCTACTAGTGTGAATCGATTTCGTAACTTTTTGTAGATAATTATCTCAAGGTAAGCTACCTAAGCCAATGTTGATGGAATAATAGTTTCGGACTTGTGGGGTCTCATTAAGTTCTACCTAGTTCCTAAAAATAAATAGTGTTCACCATAATAATAAAAAACACACAATCCAAAATTCCAATTCCAACAACAAATATACAAATGAAATAGACGGATCCCAGCAGCGACATGAATCCAAGAAGCCAAGGAACCCTAATTTCGTCAACCGCTTTACTCCAACAAGGCAACAAGCCAGATCTAATACTATTACGCAGATCTCCAAACAAAAAAGGAAGAAGAAAAAAACTAGACACATCTTGTTCTATCTACGCTCTGCCTCTAACCACGGGCGCCGAGACCGGAACATGATGCTCACTGACAAAGGAACTCATCAGCCGTTCCAACTGAGACCTCAACGACTCAATCTGAAGATAGTAAGCCGTCGTCTGCTCGACCGACTCGGCCTCCAAATCTCCGAGTTGGGAGCAAAGACTCTCCTCCCCCTCCTCAGCCACCCGCAACCTCTCCTTCATTCTCTCCAGCTCCATCCTCGCCTTCTCCTCCCTCTCCCTACACTCCCTCAACTCCCTCTCCAACTCCATATTCCTCCTCCGCACCGCCTGCAACTCCAACTCTTCTTTGCTGTTCTGGTTTCTAATTGCCATGGCTGGATAAATTGAATTCGGTTGGTTTGGTTTGTGGAATACCGGAATTGTGGTTTGGAACATATATGTTTGGGATTTATAGGTGGAGGGGTGTGTCCAGGTTCAATGTATCTGGAGTGGTGATTGGGACAGGGTTGTGGGGATGGGTCATGCGTGACGTCCTGGATTTGGGCCTTGCTTGCTTTTTTATGTTTCGGTGTTTGCGGTCGGTATTGCGTCCACTTTCGAGGGCTGTAGCAAAGGACGGATTTGCCCCTCGGTTGGTCGTCGTGGTCCATGGCCTTCGAGATATTTCGAGGGTAAGGTTGTCAGGGGTGGTTAAATTTGGTGGGGGCGTTTCTTCCCTTTTTTTCCTTTTTTAAGATCATGTTTAACCATGTCTGGGCTACCTCGGGCAACCTGTTCCATCTCTCCGCCACATCAGCTCACCCCACCCACCTAAAAAATCTCCTTAACCATACCCAGGATACCTCACCCACCCTACACTCTTTTTCCTCAACATCATTTATTAATTAAACAATTTTAATTCTTACACCACATCTTAACAAATTACATTTTATTAATTGAAATTACTACATTATCAATTAACACCTAATACATTATCAATTAACTCTACCGTGTTTAGACTATGAGTTAACCATCTTAGACTATACTATTAAACCACCTCGACAGGTCGTTCGGGGTTGAATCTTAATCACTTGCAAAAACTCATTGTAATCCAACTCGTTACCACAATAATAAAATTTTATCACCACACGTTACTAAAAAAATATCAAATATCAATTAACTCTAATAACAAAATCTCTACTAAAATATAAAAAAAACAAAAAAAAACGACCAACGGAGGGCAACACGTGCCCCTGGCAGGTGCCCGACTTGTTAACCATGCTCTTACTGGACTTGATGGTGAAGTCCACTCCACTTTTGGTTGCGGATTCTTTGGGGTTAGGGTGGGGTCATTGTGTTTCTTGCAATCTTCAGCCTTCAAGTCCCTTTCGAATCATTTTTTGCATTATCGTGGGAATGCGAAAGTGTTGTAGTTGGTAAAATGTCATGGATGCGTGATATTTTGGTTTCAAATTTATGAATGGGACATGTGTTTACACGAAAACTGGTTGGGTGGATTCAATATTTTCTCTTAGAGTTGCGTTAAGATGGGTAAAAAGGATGTGGTCGATGATTTTATTATTTTAAGTTGCGTTGTGTGTGCTTGGATGTCCTTTTAATAATCTAAAACTTTCCAACACCCAAGATGAGTGCTAGACGTAAACTACAGGTAGTTTGACACCATTTGCATCTAGATGTACGTTCCAAGAATTGTGAAATCACGTTTCATAAAACTCAATCGTGATCATAAGGTATCAAACAACACTTCCGCAAAAATAGAGCTACAACCGATGAACAGTATCAAGAGTTAAACCCCTGACCTCAAAATTAAGAGATCACTTATCACAGAGCTGGGTCACAACTCACAAACCACTTGGTTGCATGGATGTCCTTTTCTAGAGTTTTTCTTTCTGCACACATTATAAAATAGATCCCTCCCTGTTCCCACGTCCCAATAGTCATTTGTCTTTTGTGTTTCCCAAATTATTCCCAATATTGCTCTTCCATAGACTTCATAAACTATAGTTCTTGATTGGTTTGGTTTACACTTGAAGAGCCAGACTCACATGACATATTTCTTAATATATATATCTTTAACAACTGTAAAGCAACTACATGGTCTAGCTTTTAATTTACCGCAACCGAAACTTCAAAGTTCAAACTAACAAAAGCTACAAACAAGTACTTCAATTGGCACTCTAGAGTGCCATTTTGTAGTTGAGGAATGGAAAATAATACTCATTATATTGTCAATCCAGAATAAGTATGGAGTTTCATTAAAGGAATTTACAACAAATTAATATACCACTTCTAATCTTGAAGTCTAATTAAACTATTATTAGTTTATTACTGATTTTGGTCAATAAGATAATTGATTTAGATGCCCAATAAAGGATTCTGTGGTGTGCCTGACGTCTAACGATGCATTAATTTAGTGGAGAAGGAAAGGTGTTTCATTTAATAATTGGTAGGATATCTTTGGTTTGGAAAAGGTTGATATTTTCATATTAAATTGATAAACATTCAATTTTGAGAAGTTTGAAGGGAAATGAGGTGGAGGAGAGACAAATGGAGCTCTGGACCCACTTAACCTTTTATATTTGGAGATGGATGATGCTCCCGATTAGCGTATATATATTGTCAATTCGGAATAAGTATGGAATCCCATCTAAAGCCTTTGATGACAAATGCCTCGTTTTCAATCACAAAACCATGTCCAATTGGACTATTACTACTAACTTTTGGGTAATAAGATGATTGTTTTAATGCACGATAATTGATTTGCAGAGTCCAGAGACACATGAGTAGACATTAATCTGCTTTGAAATTACTGTATTCGGAAAAACACACTTTAAATTATGATTAAAAATCTACTTAATATAACCATCACAGATCACATCATGCCAAAGTTTTGAGATTTTGCGAATAAAATGAGTATAATGTTGATTCTACTTTATGAAGATGAATGAGAATTATCATATGAAACATGATGAAGCGATACTGAATGCTTGAATGTCATATAAACATTTCTAATTGCCTCATGTCATGCCACTACTCCATCCTTATGAGGTCCAATCCATTAGCGTAGTTACATTTGTTTCTAGTGATTAGCTAGTATCGATTGGGTTTACTTTAATTAGTTTGATAAAGAACTTTTCTTCCTATTTCTTTTCACGTCACTTGACTTTTATCTAGGGGTGAACGTTTGGTCCAGACCGGACCAGATCGAATTTTTGTCCGGGGTCCAGACCGAAGACCGGACCGAATGCCTAAAGACTGAAGACCAGACCGGATCAGACCGAAACAAAACTTTTTGGACCGAACCCGGACCGGTCCGGGTTTTGTTCAGCCCTACTTTTATCAAACAAACGAGTTATATATTGTGGATCGATTTCTTGCAAATGCTACTTACAGTAGTGAACTTCCTGAAAACCATAACAAATAATAATAGTGGCCACTACTGGGAGAAGTCCCAGTATATGTTGGCTCAGCAACACACGAATGAAGCAACACAGGGACAATGGGGGTTATGGTCCCTTAAAGAATTTTTATAATCCTAATTAATGTTAGTACAATTTGGATTTCGACACCCTCCCAACATTTTCGAATTTTTTGTATGTTTAAAGTTATCGGCCTGCACAATATTATTCACAAGTTTTTACATACACATATATATATGCATATAAGTTTTTTTAAACTTTAAACTATCTTCTCTAAACAAAAACACCAATTACGTGCCTTATTTTGTTGTTGCCACCAGGTGCGAAGTTATTTATTAAAACAAGTTACTTGTGAGAAAATTTGATTATTTCCCTTTTCTATTTCTACGTACGTATCATAATTACTGTTATCTAAAGAGAAACATTTCATTCTTCATTAAAAAAAATCATATAGTAGGTTATCTATTAAAGTTGAGAGAATTTAATATGAACTGACCCAAATTTAAGGGGAAAATGGGTTGAATATTCAAATTTGGTTCATAGCGTTTAATATACTATTTTATTTATCGATTGATTCAATTTGAATGAACATTTCATATTCTTACTACAACATATTGTCTATGTCACGAAGGAAATTGCAGGAAAATTTAAATTGCATTCGATTATAATAGATTTTGTGTACCTACGAAGGAATATCAGTCACAATATTAGTTTATGTATATTTTACCTCGTTTTCCTTTTAACCGTTTACTTACATATTCGGCCCCCAAACATTCAATTCCTATCCCTGCTGCAACAATTCTTTTCATTCCCACTACCGTGTCCAACTTCCAACCGCCAACAATACTCAAGGAGCACCACGTTTCTCGTCAGTAAATATTATCGTTTAAGGACCAACTTCCGTCACCACTATTGTGAGGATTGGTTTCCAAACACCAAAGAGTAGCACCATGTTATTAATCAGTGGTGGGCTTAAAATTATCGTTTGTTAAACCATATGAGAACATTGACCAACTACAAGTAGGCAATTGGTAAGGGTGGGCAATTACACACCAAGGTAGTGTTTGATTCAAATTTCAACATGTCTTTTTTGTTCTTTTTCATAGAGCATTGCAAAACAAAATGGTCAAATAGAAGACTGTGACCTTAATGTTGAGACTGAAAGTAAATTGGTTCGAAAGAAAAATGTGGTTTTCAGGCGGTTTTCGCAGAGAGAAGGGTGAGAATGGTGATGCCACTACTTGTAATCATTTCAAACAAGAATTTTGTTGCAAATAGTACAGGTGGAACCTTTCTCCTAAACCATTGCATGCCTTATCGAAAGAAGAAAAAAGACAAAATGCAAATTAGTGTAAACTTTTGACTAAAGCATCAGAAACGAACAAAAAAGAAGGAAAAAAATGGGACTAATGACATAGTGCGTTTTGAGTTTGATCAAGGTTTAAGTAGACAACAATTTACAAATATATTTATTGTGTGAATACATGTTGAGTTTTGAACATTAATCATTAGTTTGGATCCAAAGATTAAGTTGTTTTGGTACTTTAATTCAAGGAAATTGTATGAAATCAATTGACAGAGATGATGAAAAAGTTTATAAAACACTTGAAAAGCCCCAATCTCAAGTAAGCCTTAACGCGGATATTTGGCCAACTTGGTAATATGGGCTGTTTGTGTCTGACTGTCATTCCATTATTGAGAAGTGCAACCTTGAGAAAAGAACTTTAAATTTTGTATATGTGGAGTCTTCTCACGGAACAAAGAACTTCCCAAAGTAGTTCAAGAATGCATATCCATGCATGGAATAATGATCGTAAGGTGTATAGTTTTTGTTGGATAATTGTTCAAGAAATGGGATTTTTATATAAAGAATTGCTCATGAATGGGGTTTCATTTCATTTTAAATGTTGTGCTGAATATAATTCTCCAAGCTGCGTTAGAACCACATGATATTGTTGATAACAAGTATCAAAAAGATGTTAAAAGTCTAGTGCACGTATAAAATGTTTTAAAATTTTGCTCAACAAAATGGAGGACTAGGTGAATGAGATTGATACTTGATTGACCTATTAAGATCATCCGTAATCATGACTAATGTTAACCTCGTCATGAGTTTTCTCTCTCACATCCACATCAACTTTCTTTCTCATCCACATCAGTTTTCTTTCTCCCCAACCAACTTTCTTCTCTTTCCAACACTATTCACCTCTTAATCACAACTCACCACAATTCATCTCTATTCTCCACGTCATCTTTTATTTCCACTAACTTTTATTTTATTCCAAAATAAATTATATTTACCTAAAACATTAATAATTCAAACAAAATATATATTAATTAGCAAATAATAATAATTATTATTAATTATATGTTGAACAAAAATTATTGGGGTCTATTAATAATTCTTGTGTGATAAAAGACATAGTGGGAGATTTTTTTATTTTGACACTCTATTATTGTATTCTGAATATTGATCCGTGTACCCGTTCTTGGTGATTATTTGGAAACAAATTCATTACCTAAATTTCATTAAAATGAAAAAGCCAATTAATACCCTTCCTATTTACAATATAAATACTCAACTATTTACAAAATAATAAATACCCAACTATTTACAAAATAATACCCCAAGTCATTTAAATCCAATTATTTACAACAACAACAACAAAGCCTTTTATCCCAAACTAGTTGGGGTAGGCTAGAAATGAAACTCTAAGGAGTCACGGTTCAGGCACGTGAATCGCCTTCTTCCACGCGTTTTCTATCCAATGCAAATTCTCGAGGAACATTCCAATCTTTTAAATCTCTTTTGACCGCTTCCTCCCAAGTCAATTGTGGTCTGTCTCTTCCTCTTTTTATGTCTTCGATCTGATTCAATACCCCTCTTCTTATAGGTGTCTCCATAGGTCTTCTTTGTACATGTCCATACCATCTCAGTCTGTGTTGGATAACTTTCTCTTCCATTGGAGCAACTCCAACTCTCTTACGAATGTCTTCATTTCTAATCCGATCCATTTACGTATGGTTACACATCCACCTCAACATCCTCATTTCAGATACACTCATCTTTTGTATATGTTGTCTTTTAGTGGCTCAACATTCCGCACCATATAGCATTGCAGGTCTTATTGCGGTTCTATAAAACTTTCCTTTTAACTTAAGTGGATTTTTCTTGTCATATAAGACGCTTGAGGCTTGTCGCCATTTCATCCATCCTGCTCTAATCTTATGGTTAACATCTTCATCAATCTCCCCATCTTTTTGAAGTATTGATCCAGGATATCTAAAATTATCTTTTCTACGCACCACTTGCCCATCTAATATAATCCCCTCTTCCTCGGTATTAACGGTACTGAAACAACATTTCATATATTCAGTTTTAGATCTACTTAGTTTAAAACCTTTTGTTTCTAAAGCATTTCTCCATAACTCTAGTTTTCTCTCCGCACCTACCCTACTCTCGTCAATTAATACTACATCATCTGCAAAAAACATATACCATGGAACCTCACATTGTAAGTCTTTTGTCACCTCTTTCATTACTAAATCAAATAGATATGGACTTAAAGCTGAACCCTGATGAAGTCCAATCTTAATCGGAAAAACTTTAGTCACACCATCACAAATTCTAATGCTAATTTCAACTCCTTCATACATATCTTTAATTAAATTCACATATTTTGTTGATACTTTCTTTTTCTCAAGTGCCCACCATATAACATTTCTTGGAACTCT
Organism: Triglochin maritima; assembly: GCA_963682175.1. Taxonomy (NCBI): domain Eukaryota; kingdom Viridiplantae; phylum Streptophyta; class Magnoliopsida; order Alismatales; family Juncaginaceae; genus Triglochin; species Triglochin maritima. Next base: position 17,438,903 of record OY821775.1, read on the forward strand.
ATCATATGCCTTTTCTAAATCAATAAAAACAATATGTAGATCTTTCTTTTATTCTCTATACCTCTCCATAAGTTGTCTAATAAGAAATATGACATCTATCGTTGACCTTCCAAGCATGAAACCAAATTGATTATCTCTAACACATGTCTGCTTCCTTAGACGATGCTCAATTACTCTTTCCCATAATTTCATAGTATGACACATGAGTTTGATACCTCTATAGTTAGTGTAACTTTGAATATCTCCTTTATTCTTGTAAATTGACACTAAAATATTTCTTCTTCACTCATTTGGTATTTTATTTTTCTCAAAGACACTACTAAACAATTTAGTTAACCACGGTACTGCTTTATCCCCCAGACATTTCCACACCTCAATCGGGATCTCGTCTGGTCCTAAAGCCTTACCAACTTTCATCCTTTTTAAGACTTCCTTAATCTCAACTTCTCTTATCCTCCGTACAAATCGTCTATTAGATTCCTCAATTGTATCATCCACTTCAAAAGTGTCGCTATCATTTTCTCCATTAAACAACTTATCAAAATATTCTCTCCATCTTTCCTTGATATCCTCCGCATTAACTAAGAGGTTATTATTATCATCTTTAATGCATTTAACTTGATTAAGATCTCTAGTTTTCTTCTCTCTTATTTTAGCCAACTTATATATTTCAACCTCTCCATCCTTTGATCCCAACTTTTGGTATAAATTCTCATAAACAACCCCTCTAACCTCTCTTACTGCTTTCTTAGCTTTTTTATTAGTCAACTTATACTCTTCTAAGTTAGTTTCATTTTTATCTTTAAACCACATCTTATAACATTCTTTCTTAGTTTTAATTGCTTGTTGTACATCATCATTCCACCACCACGTGTCTCTCGAATCTAGTCTATCTCCTCTACTCTCTAATTATTTACACAACCAAAAAAATTAAAACAAAAAATAAATATTATTTTCACAACCAAAAAAATTAAATCCAATTATTTACACAACCAAAAAAAATTAAAACAAAAAATAAATATTATTTTCAACCAACATGCCTGTAACGTGGCACGTCCATACAACGACCTGGTCGACTCAACTGGGTCATCGTGCCCCCGGTCGGCGCGGTGTCGTCCCAGAGCGGGTGCTCTAAATGGAATCAACACATTTTTATGCTTGTGAATGCTTCATAGAGTTTTTTTTTGTTGGTGTTCGCCAAGATTTGACATGTCAAATAAAACTCCATTATCTTCTCGGGATTGAGACAACACCTAACAGGAATGAGACAATACATAAGAGCATCATTAACGGCGCCCAGACAGTTCCCGGGCGCCCTGCTTTCTGTCTCAGCCACGTCAACTTCTCTCTCTGCCACGTCAGCACAAACCAACCCCCTAGAAAATCCTTAACCATTACCCAATCCACCCAGTCACGCTACAGTATTTGTTGTCACGTCATTATTTTTATTCTTCTCTCCAAAACTCTTTCAACAATCAACAAAATATATTAATAATCATTATCGTAATTATTTAACATCAACAATTCATTCGTTTTTAATTAACATTTAATTAAAAAATACGAAAATATTATTAAAATTAAGAAAACCACAAATTAATAAATTTAAAATCTAAAATTTAAAATTTAGGACCTATAGTATGTGCGTGACTCAAAAAAGACGAGACGATTGAATCGAGGCTTGGACTTCTCAGGCATCGAGGAGATACAGTATGCGTGTGACTCACAAAAGACGAGACGATTGGATCGAGACTTGGACTTCTCAGGCATCGATGACCTACACTATACGCGTGACTCACAAAAGACGAGACGATTGTATTGCATTTTGTTTCCGAAATGTATGAGTATTGTACTATTATTTCTTAATTTGTTTATGATTTTTTTATTTTTTTTATTTTTAAGTAAGTAAAAAAAAATAATTAATTATAAAATATTTTTCTAATTATTTTATAATACCTAATTAATTAAATTCCATTTACCTATTTAATACATTATCCTAATTATATATAAATAATCTTTATTTTTAAAACAAAAATAAAAATAAAAAAATAAAAAAAATGGACGAATGGGGGGGGGGGGGCACGTGGCCCCCCGCCCGGGAGCCCCGGAGGGCGCACGGGCAAAGAGCACCCGTTAAGGGTGCTCTAATAGGGTGTCGATTGCTTAGTGATGTGTTCGGTAAAACAACCTTTAAATGAAATGGAAGTGAAAATGAAATCAACGTGGGAATAAAAATTAAATTGTGATTCTTTTCTTACGTTTTGTTGTTACACTAGCGATTAACCTTGGAAAAGGATGATATTTTCATTATTTTGTTTGGTTTGATCTTTTTCAAAGAGAATGAAATTAATTTGTACTTTAATTCTCAATATGCCCATACTTATCTAAGAAATGTTAAAAAATACAATATTCACTTTAATTTAAATTAAAATTCATTTGTATTCCTATAACATAGGTCAACACATTTGTGACTGAAATATGTAAATAAAGTTTCTATTCTTATATAATAGGTTTTCACATTATGTTTTAAATTCATAAATTGAATAGGTCAAAGTAATTTAACTTCGAGCTTTTCTTATCTACTTTAACTTCAAATACGTCGAAACTAATTTAATTTGAATAATTCGTAAAATATGTAGTAAATATATTTAAGTATTAGTGCAAATGTATTGGTATATAAAAATAGAATAGAAATTTCTTAAAGTTTGACCAATTAGATTCTATTATACGACGTATTTATGGTAATACAAATGAGCTTTTTGACTTATGTAGTATATTTACGTAAATATAAATAAGAATTCAATATCTATTTACGTGTTTTATTTACGTTACATACTTATTCTATTTGTGACAACAAATACAAACACATATACAAATAAAAATATAATGTAAAAGACACGTTGAAGTCGTGGCCAGCACGGGTCGGTCCACAGTGAGCGTGTACGAGTCAGATTCACGATACTCGAGTGGGGAAAGATGAGAGAGGAATGTGAGCTGAATTAAACTACAATGCGAGTGAAATAAAAAATAAACAATAAAAATAATATCTCTTAGGGGTAGAGAAAGAATACGAATACGAAAATATGTGTACGTGTGTCTTCAATTGTGTTCATCACAACATATAATACATGAAATCCATAAAACCAAATCCAATTTTGCCTCCACATGAAATAAGATAAAACTTTATTATTAAAACATACAAGACAATAATTGAAATAATGTTAAATGATTTCATGCATAAGGACTAAACCCCACTATGTCTCCACATGAAATAAGATTTATCAAAATCATTAAAACATACAAGACATTAATTAAGATGAGGCCAACATGAGCACATGCTCCCACATGTCATGTTTTCTTCTTCCACTCCATCCTTATCCTCACCTCATCATTCCCCAAAAAATAGGCTCACTAATCTAAGCATGTGCTAAGCATCACTCGAGGGCATTAGTGATTGAAATTAAGTTTAACCGCAAGTGCACGGCCATCGGTGAAGACGGGGCCAGTACGATTCGATTCACTGAGAGGTGTGTCGACTCTAGTTCTTTGGAAATCAAGTGGAAAATAAAAGGGAGAATATGTTAAAAAATACACTAAACTAAACTACACTAAACTAGTAGTTAACAAATGCAAAAGAGAGCAACTAAAGATTGACTAAAACTAAACTAAAGACTTAACAAAGAGGCTGGAATTCAGGAAGAGAAACCCCTAATGGGTGGAGTGAGTGTACACATATAATAAGATGGTGAAGAATGCATTCAATATGCACAAATGTAGGTTGTGTTTTCATGCATAGGAAGTGTCTATTGATCGTGACAAAACCTATCAATCCAATCACTAACCTAGTTGATTAACATTAACATACACAAGTTGGTTATTAAGAACCTAAAGAAGCATGAGATGTATCTAATAGTTGTGGCGAAACCCATCAAGTTAAGTGTTGTAATCTAAACAAGCATACATTCACATTCATCAACACATTTCATAATAAAGCATTCATTTCCATTATTTATTACATGTATAAACATCATCTCCAACCCCAAAGAGAGATGAAACTACTCACTACTCATTAGACTAACAATTATATTAAGAAGAGAAAATATTCTAACTAAGTCTAACTAAGTCTACTAAGATTAATAAAATGAAATTAAGCTAAACATGCAAGAAATAAAAGAGACAAAATATACTAAGAAAAAATTATTTTAATTATGACTCACATTACAAGTAGAGGGATTGACTTTAAGTAGAGGGATTGACCACCAAGCATGTAGTAAAAATACAAAGAAGGAAGAAAAGTACTATTTATAGGCATGGAAAAAGGTAACGGGGACAATTCCCCGATGTGGGACTAATGAAACTTCTTGAAATGGACATAAACGATATAATAAACATCCGAGCCAAACAAGGTTGGATTTGAGCCATAGTGGACCGCTAATTGGCGGTCCATGGCTGCGATTAGTGGACACTTTTGGCCTGATTCGCCCTTATTTTGGTTTCCTTCTTCATTGTTTCAATTGTTTATGTGGGTTGCACTCGGATCGGTTGTTTAAGTCTAAGACCGAATCTAATTGCCAAAAATACTCCTCATGATGGTGTGAAATTTCTTGTTTTGCTAATTTGCCCTTTTGGCTTACATCTGGGTCCTTCCCTCTTGCAAATAGGTCCATAAGTCTCACTGATCAGTCATTTTCTACAGTTTTGGTCCTTTTTGTGTCTTTTTCTTTTTAAACTTGTTTATTCCTGAAACTTAAACATAAAACTCGTTACGTAACATTGCTTAGGTTCAAAATAGAGGATATAAGACACGAATATATGCATGATATGATGTCAATCAATTAGCACATCAAAGATAAGAGTGAAATCTCATTAGATGGTTATGAAAATCATGTAAGGTTCAAAGGATTAGGATTAACACACACATCTAATGCATCACATAATCACATCACCTTCTTCTCCCCCCGTGGGGATGGACTACTCTCTACTCATCTCTAAACTAAAGAAAGTATAAAAACAATCCAAAACGATAATGCAAAAATTGAGAAAACAGATGAAGGAAAAACAAGCACAAAGGAAATGTCATCAAAGGAAAGACATCAAAATAAAGAACAAGACTAACCTATATTAAAATGAAAGCTTACAAAGTTGCTCCTTTTCTCCTCCACTACACTAAATCCTACTCTAATAAACAAGAAATAAAACTTACTATACTAAACAAGAAAATAAACTAACCTAAGGAGGAGAGGAAGGAAAGGGAAGAAAGGAAGCATTACAAGTGTATTTATAGAAGTTTAGAGGTTTTTGATGGATCTGGAAGCAATCCAACGACTGTAAATCAGATATGGATTTGCATATTGCTCTGACCCGAGAACCCGACCCACTATAGAAATCTGGCTTGTAAACTCTAAATCGGATCCGCCACTGGCGGATTATTTTTCAACGATCACCTCCAAATTTTAACCACAACTTTAGTTAACATAATAAACACGTGGGGTGCACCCAGAGCTTGTTGGTTCGAGCTCATTTGGTTTTAATTGTCGAATTACTCCTCAGGTTTAGGAGATTCTTGACTTTTGTAACCAACATATTTTTCTTTACACTTAAGTCCCTCTGGGTTTTCACTTGGGTCCTTCCTGAGTTACAATCTAGTCATTGACATTACAAACAGGTCCAGAACCTTTCAAATCAGCCCATTCTTCTTGTGTTTAGTTCCTTTTCTCTTCTTTATTGCCTAAACCCTGAAATACATCAAATAAACACTCGAGTAGCACAAAATTGGGGTAAAATAAAAGATATATAGCATGAATGCAATGTATGATATGATTCTAATCAACTCCATTCTAATTTCAATGTAAATGGTTCATAACTTTGTTCATGTGGACATTAATCTCTACTCTGTCATGATTTGCAAACTTCACTCCAGTTTAGTAATTTTGATATCTAAAATGGCATGCAGTCTTGGTTCAGAAAACAATAAAAAATGAAGATTTGGTTACCATGAACATGTGGTGATCAAAAACCAAAATTGAACGTTATTAGGGTAACAAATCAATAGGCGCTTTCAATTTGTGCATTACAATGTTATTTTTCATCGTTTCTAATTAATATATATATATATATATATATATTGTCACGTATAATTTTAAATTAACAATCTTACATCCTTCAGAGCTAAATCAAGGATGAATAAGTTACATAGTTTTTTACTCCCCTACAACTATGTCCTCTCCAAGCATCAACTATCTTAGATGTAATAATGAATATTTAAGAAGCAGTCATGCTACGCACGGGTCGAATGCTAGTTAGCATATATGTCAGGTAGAAAGATCAAATATTCCCAATATAAACAACTAATTGATGAAGAGAAAATAAAATCTTTATGACATCAAGTAGTCATCCCTATACATTGCAGTTATATTTCTATTTCTATATATGCAAATTGTTAACAAAAATAATAATTTGTATAACAATGAGGTATACATGTCGATTATCAAGTTCGTTACAATCCAAATAAAGGTAATTGACAAATCCATGCAGGCAAAACAAAAACAAACAAAGTTATGTATAGAAAACACCTCAACCGAGCCACCTTTCAGACTCACCTTAGATAAATTATCTCCCTCACATACCTGTGTGATTGGGTGCAGACGTTTTCTCCGAGGATATAACAGTTGCAACGTATTTACCGTCGCATTACGACTCCAACGAACCACGAGAGCAGATCGAGACCTGCAAGACCTCTTTCAACGGGAAACGTAAGGGGGTTGTGGTGGAGAGAGAAAACTTATGTGTAAATTGTGTGTGTTTTCTAAATATAGTGTTGATCCTTTTCTAGTATAATATGGCACAAAAAATCAGACCCATGACTCAACGTCAATCCACTCTCTCCACTCCTCCGAAAATCAAGGAAGAGAAAAGGATATAAACCTTTTTCCCCATCCCATATTTTCTGATGTGGGACTAAACCCAATAGTGGATTTTAATATTCCAGCATCTCCCCACAAATCCATTGTTGATGAAGCGATGAAACCTTACGGCCTAGTACTTTCAGCAATGGTATCTTTTGGGTTTGAACCACAACCTGAGTTCTTCAACTTTACCCCACATGAAATAAGTGAAAAGAAGTCTTGAACTTGAACCTTTATTGGGGAGATGTCCATTGCGAAAAACACCAAGCAAGTTATACTGAAATCTACAAGGTTGATGCATTACGGTCATGCATTTGTATCCAGTTTCATGAATGCTTTCAAGGACTGACCCCCCCCCCCCCCCCAATCCTCCAACTGCAGTCATACAGTTGCATTCACATAGTAGGGTTTCTCCAAAGATGCACTACTAACATCTTGTCTTAAAGACTCGAACTCATTCAGAGTCTACACTATTACAAAACTTGTAGTTTCAGCAACATATCCATTCTTTGGGAAATTGACACATGGAATGCATGTAGTTGGAGGGAAGGAGTTGGCGTGGTTTGATTTGATCATTGTGTTGACAAAACTAAAGGTGTGGATGCTGGTTGGTTTTGTGTTTGTTTTATAGGAGTGGGAAACGTGAAAAAAAACATTTATTGTACTATTGCACTATAGCTAGTTCCAAACTTAAGGTGGGTAATGTATTCATTCGTGAGATCAACTAATTTAGAGATTGCTTGAGTTGAAATCATGTGCTAGAGGTCAACCACAATGATCTTAACAAGTTGGTTATAGTTGTTTAAAAGCTAAGTGCCTCGAACTACTTGCTTAGTGGATTATTTGTTTGTATTTGTTCGCTTGAATTTTAGTTGCTGAGTTGCGTATTAATTAGGTGATCCACAATTTTGATCCAAAGTTTATTAAGTTTGATCAAAAGGTAGAATGTTTGGATAGTAGAATATTGTTAAGTGATTGTTTATTGAAATCGATTGGGTTTGTGTTTGAAATACAGGTTTAAAATAGTTTCGTAATTAAAATTTTAGGGGAGATTCTATCCAAATTTTTAATAATTTTAATTGTTTTAAATTTTGATTTTTAAATATAATGAGTGTTTGGTGTGACTTCTATAGGATGTCAATTGTACCAGACAAATCATGGTTACAAATTAATGATAGATTGACACTAGAATACATAAAAGGGTTGGATGAGTTCTTGAATTTTGCAAGTGCCAATTTGGAAAAATTGGGTGGTCTTATTCCTTGCCCATGCAAGAATTGCAGAAATCTAACACTTCTTAAACGACAACGAATTCGTGAGCATGTTCTCCTCAAGGGTTTTATGCCGGATTATCCTATGTGGGTACGTCATGGCGAAAAAATACCCAGAAGGAATAAGAAATTTCAGTCATCCGTCACTTCAACTTCAAGTGTTGTTGACGACATACAAGGAATGTTACAAGATATTTACGGAGATGTCGAAGGCAAAGAAGTTAATGCAGAAGAAGATGATAGTATTTATGAAGATGTTGTGGACGACGAATACGAAATGGAAGAAGCTGAAGTTGTTGGTGACCTAAATCGTCTATCGGAACTTGTGAAAGATGCTGAAGAACCGTTGTATGCAGGGTGTAAGAAGTTCACGAAGTTGTCGTTCTTGGTTCATTTATTTCATTTGAAAATCTTGAACGGTTGGAGCAATAAGTCATTCTCTATGCTTCTTGCTTTGCTTCGAGAAACTATTCTAGATGGCGGTAGAAATATTTTGTCGTCATATTACGAAGCTAAGAAAGTCGTGAAAGAATTATGACTCAGTTGTAAGAAGATTGATGCTTGTCCTAAAGATTGCATGTTGTAATGGAAAGAAGATGCAAAGAAAGACATATGTGACCAATGTGGGTTGTCGAGATGGGTACAACGAGTAGACAAAGAAAGTGAAATCCGGAAAAAAAAATCCAGCTAAGGTGCTTTGGTATTTCCCACTAATCCCAAGACTGCATAGGTTGTACATTAATAATGATGTGGTGAAAAACATGAGGTGGTATGCTGAAGAGCGGAAAGATGATGGTTTTCTTCGTCATCATGCCGATGCGCAAGCGTGGAAGCTTCTTGACAAAACCTATCTGAATTTTGCTGCAGAGCCAAGAAATATTAGGTTGGGTTTTGGCAAGCGACGGGTTTAGTCATTTTGGTACAATGTCATCAAGTCACAACACATGGCCAGTGATATTGATGCCTTATAATCTACCACCTTGGATGTGCATGAAACAACCTTATTTCATCATGTCTTTGTTAATTCCTGGTCCTCAAGCACCAGGAAATGACATCGATGTGTACCTACAACCGGTAATTGAAGACTTGAAAATATTGTGGAATTAAGGAGTGGCTACATATGATTCACATTTGAAAGAGAATTTCAAGATGCACGCAGGTGTGTTTTGGACAATAAATGATTTTCCAGCTTACGTTAATCTTTCTTGTTGGAGTACAAAACGGAAATTTGCTTGTCGGACATGCAATAAGGATACATACAGTATTCGATTGAAGCGCGGACGGAAAGAATCACTCATGGGTCACAGAAGATGGATGCCGGATGATCATCGTTGGTGTCGGGATAAGAATTTTTTTTATGGAAACAAAGAGTTTCAAACTGCATTGTCTGCCTTATCAGGAAATGAAGTGTTGCAGCAACTTGTCGATTATGAAGAAATTCAATTTGGAAAACCGATACCCTCCGTGAAGGGAAAAAGGAAAGAATATGTGGATGAAGTCAAACTTCCTTATGATTGGAAGAAAAAATCAATTTTTTTTCAACTACCATATTGAAGAATCTTCTTCTTCGACATAATATAGATGTCATGCATACAGAGAAGAATGTTTGTGACAACATATTAAATACGGTATTGAAAACAGACAAATCAAAAGATGATGAGAAAGCTCGGATGGAGTTGCAAGAAATGGGTATTCGTCTAGAGTTACACCTTGGGAAATCAAGTAAAGGCAAGGGTCCAGAATCTCAATTTGTCTTCTCGAACAAACAGAAAGATATATTATTTAAGGTGTTCCACGACCAAAAGGTTCATGATGGGTTTTCATCAAATATCAAGGCAAGACTACAGTTGAAAGAGAGAAAGATTTCTGGTTTAAAAAGTTTATGCAACAGATCCTTCCTTTTGCTCTTCGGAAAGCATTAGATGAAGATATTTGTGGCGTTATTGTGGCACTCTCTAAATTTTTCAGGGGCATTTGTGGTCAAGTAATTGATGTGAAAGAAATGGAAAAGTTGAAGAGTGAAATAGTTGTTACTCTTTATCACCTTGGGCGTATCTTTCCTCTGGGAATTTTCACGATCATGATGCATCGACCTGTACACTTAGTTGATGAAGTTTTATTAGGTGGACCAGTGTTGTATAGATGAATGTATCCTATAGAGTATTACTTCCTAACATTGAAACATTATGTGTGAAACAAAAGTAAACCAGAAGAATCCATCGTCGAAGGGTATCTGGCAGAGGAGTGTCTGACATTTTGTTCTCGTTATTTGGATGAGGTGGAGACAAAATTAACACGTGAAGAACTGTACACTAATGGAGAACCAATTGGGGTTGGGAGGTCTTATTTTTTTGGATCGGGTTTTGTTGGAGCAAGCTCATCGTTATGTACTGTTTAATCTTGATATTGTAGGGACCGTATCTAGATCTCCATTTGGAAGAAATAATCTTCAGGTGAAAGGAATTTGAATCCGCATCAACTAGAAAAAATGCACAGTGATCTGTTCGAGACCTGGTTTTGTGACTTTGTGAATCATATGTGTGTTAAAGAGAGTCCAGATGTTATGGAAGACTTGAAATGGTTAGAAAGAGGTCCAACAAATAAGGTTACATCTTATGACGGATATTGTGTGAATGGATACATGTTTCATACGAAAAATCGGGAGAGTACACAAAGAACCCAACATAGTGGCATTACCATATCAGCCAAAACATCTAGTTATTCAAGTAGTAGGGATCGAAATCTCATATTTGATGTCATTACATATTATGATACTTTGGATGAAGTGATTGAGTTATCCTACGGTCCCAGGTTGAAGATAGTGTTGTTTAAATGCACATGGTTTGATAAGTCAGGAAGAGATGGGATACGAGTTGATAAAAATGGTTTCACTTCTGTTAACATGTCCCGAAAGAAGCATGAGAAAGATCCATTTATCTTAGCATGTCACGCGGAACAATATTTCTACGTTCAAGATCCAGTTGAACATAATTGGCACGTTGTATTGAAATATCGACCTAGATCTTACTTTGTTGATTAAGTAAATTTAATTATGTTTGTTATATGTTATATTTTATCTTTGTGGAACCAATTGTATGATATATCTTATATGTTATCTATTGGTGTTATTAATTCATTAAGTCCTTATGTTTGAACGCATGTTTGGTATATGTTATGCAGGCATGCCTCCACGTAGGCGCATTGTTCATACCCGGCGGGTTCCAGATCAAGTTGAAGATGAACCGCAAGCACCCAATCCACATCATGATATCATTGAGGTGGTGGGGCCTCATGAAGTGGAGGGTATAGTAGCAGGGTTCGAAGTGAATTGGATAAGAGACCATGAGACAACAGTGGTCCTCGTGGTCACTCGAGAGCACGTCTTGTCGACGATGTTGAGGGTAACATTGTGTTTAATTTGACATTAATATTATTTTTTGACTTCTAATTTCATGTAAATTTAATGAATATTGTGTTTTGGTTTTGTAGGAGAAACGACTGAAGTTGAGCCATCTACGAAGAGAGGTCGAGGTCCAACTAGAGGGGCTGATCTGATTCCTTCTGTTGGTCATCGATTTCAAGTTCAATGGAATGAGGATTTCGTTCAGGTTGGACAGTGCGGAGAAAATCTGAACGCGACCTTGGCATTGTTAGCCAAGTAGCCTGAGTTGTGGCCGCTACATATTAAGATGTCATGTCAAAGTCGTCAGGCATTCTTTGATTCGTGGGATCCTATTGTGGTACGTATTCGTTTATTTGTTTTAAATTTAATACATGAACAATAATATTATATACTAACAAATGTTTATATGTTATTCGTAGGATCGTTTTGATTTGGGGAATTGCGTTAATGCTTGGCACTACTACTTCAATAAGAACAATGGTTTTTTGAGAGATTATCGATACTCAGTGAAGAAGAAGTATTACACACCTTTCGAGACTCAAGATAAGCGGCTTGAATATTTGATCTTGAAAGGCGATCCACGCGTTCATCCCGACCAATTCAGCATTCAGTGTGAGGAATGGAACACTGAAAATGCAAAGGTAATAATATTTTCGGTCTTTAAATATTTGATTTTGTAATTCTAATATCACATTTTAATCTTAAAATATTTTCATTAAATGTAGAAAAATTCTGTAACAAACTGTGTCACTCGCAGCCGCAAGAAGATGAATCACAAGACGGGATCAATTTTTTTTGCAAACAAGGCGAAACTTCATGTAAGTTTTGAGGTTTTTTAGTTGTTTTAATCTGTTTTTGTATGATCTTCTTCTTCGTGTCACATGCCATAACTGGTAACTCTAGTTCTTTATTGTACGAATTTTGCATGATATTTTTAAATTTTTATCAAAAGAATTGCAGTTGATGATAGTGTTTCTTTTGCAAGTAATGATGCTTATTATGTGTACATGAGACTGTTATGTGTTCTATTTGTAGTTATGTTTGGTTTGTAATACATAATCAGACAAACATGCTTTTTCCTGATCTTTGTTATTGTATCCTAATTAATTAACAATGTTTAATCTTTCTAAAATAATTAGATATGGATGAAAACCAAATCAGCACACCTCTCACCAAAGTTGAAAAGATGGTTCTATGTTATACAAATCAACCGAAAATGGTAGGTTTTAACTTTCTACTAGTTTAACCTTAGTATTAGTTTGAACTTTGAAATATTCGTAAGCTTTTGAAATCTTTTTAGCTTGTGATACAGGAATTGACGTAGCAAAGATTGTCTCAAGAGCAAGGTGAGTGTTCTAAGGCTCGCGAGGTGATCTAGACGAAGGTAATAGAAGAAGTCTTGGGCAAAGAGAAAACATACCATGTTCATGGTGTTGGTATTTGAGCCTACAAGGCCGGCAAAACATCGAGTGGTCGACATAGCAGCGCTCACATGGACCATCTACAGACCAAGATTTCACAATGTGTTTCAATTGTAAGTGTATACTTAAAATCGTATATTTATTTTACAAGTTCATTATATGTAGAGTAATATTAAAATACATTAATGAGGGAGGAGCACGAGAAGTTAAAAACTCAAGTTCCTAAATTGACGGCGACTCAGTTTGGAAGATATGAGGTATATTTACAATGAATGTTTAGTTTGTTGTTTTACTTTGATAAAATAATATATATTTTTGATTTTTCAAATAAGCCAAAATTATTGTTTTTATAGAGTGATGACATCGATACATCATCTCAGCACGAGGAAGAACCACCGACGGATCCGACTTCTTCTGAGTAGTAGTCGGTATACGTTTGTTGTTTTATATATGGTTTTTTATAACTTATGACTTACATATGTATTAGACTTAGACTTATAAACTTGTACGTGATTGTATGACTTCGTTTGTTTCGTTTCGATTGTATGTGTGATTATATATATGATTTCCTTTCAATTTGATGAATTATGTGATTGTATGTGAATATGTGAATGTGTGAATATATGTGATTGTGAATGGAAGTGTTTCGAATATATCGTGGCTTGTTTTTTATTGCTGGATTTTTAAACCGGATTTGGGTTGAATTGCAGCATTAACAATTATTTTGGTAGCATGCGTTACCATTCCCGACGGAAATTCTAATAGTTATTGCCGACGAAAATTACGTCGGCTATAGTAAATCTAGTAGTTATTGCCCACGGAATTTTTGTTGCCACAGTTAATCTAGTAGTTAGTGCCAACCGAATTTCTGTCGGCACTAATGGTGATTCATTTCATTTCCCGACGAAATTTCCGTTGGAGCATTTTTAGGCGTGCAATATTTTACGTGGGAAAAAGATCCTGTCGATGGAAATTTCGTTTGCTAGAAGCATGCCGATGAAAAGTATTTTAGGCGGAGTTTTACTGACGGAAATTCCGTTGGTAGGACCTTTTGCCGACAGAAGGGTTGCTTTTTGCCGACGGAACCGTCTGTCGGCAAAAGTCATTTTTGTAGTAGTGTGGGGAACTTTATTCAGAATATGGCAAGTCGTATTCAAAGCTTCCCCCTCATATATTTAGGTAATCTTAAACTCTCCAACAATGCATTAATCATATCGAATAATACCTAGACAAAGCGTGCAAATGTTTCTTAGGTTGTTTAGCCTGTACACACACTTGACATTTTTTATTCTCAATAGCGTACTTTAGAATCATGTTTAAATTCATCATTTTTTTCAAACGTTGATAGTTCACATGTATTAAACATCTATGCCATACATCACAGGATTCAATAGAATAAATACAAGAAAAAGTTTCATCTACACACAAATAACATTATGATTAGAAAATTCAGATTCAACATGAAGTAAAAAACCACTACCAGACAAGTACCAATTGCTAATAAAAGTATCAGAATAAGTTACTACAACTTCATTACTATTAAAAGTCACTTCATAACCCACAACTTCCAAACATGGACCACTTAGAATATTACGACGCACGATAGACACATGATGTGTCATGTTCATTGAAAGAACTCGCCTTGAAGATAACTTCAGATCGACACGTCCAACACCAAGCACTCTCGCAATGTTTCTGTTAACCATTGCCACTAGGGGTGAGCTTCGGTCCGAGATCGGGCCGAACCGGACCGGACCGAAGACCGAACTTTTCGTAAGACCGGACCGAATAAATTCGGTTCGGTTCGGTTCGGTTCAGTCTGGTTTGGTTCGGTCCAAAACCCGAATTTAACTCTTAAAATTTTGGTCTTTGACCGGACCGAACCAAACCGGACCGGACCAAAGACCGAAATCTCGTGGTCTCCCGGACCGAAAAATTCGGTTCGGTCCGGACACCCGAACCGAACCGAATTTTGCTCACCCCTAATCGCCACGAACTTTCCATCAACATGTCGGTAAGAGACAAACATGGACTTCTCAGCACATACATGCACATTAGACCCAGTGTTGACCAACCACTCATATAGTTCATAAATGGAAAGTACTTGATGATCAACAAAAACAAACTTATTGTTGGTCTCCTACACAGCATGTAGGAAAAGATCGTGTGGGTTATGGGTCCACTAATCACTATTAATCTAATCCCTAATTTTCTACTTGATTAAGCAAACAAATGCGCAGCGGAATAAACAAACAAGTAGATAAAGAAAGACAATGCAAACCACAAAAGACGCGTCGGTTTTTATAGAGGTTCGGCACCCCACCCGGGTCCTAGTCCTCTCTTGTAAGCTCCGCTCGACTCCGCGAGCTCCGCCTACGTCTTCACTAACCACTCCCCGTTCCGGGCCGGGAGAGAACGCCTTTACACCACAAGCAACGCGAACAACCCTCGCTTGCTTGAATTCTTCCTCTCACAATCCGAGAGGGACACTTCGGGCTTTCACCGAAGTCCTTGCTTCCTTTTACAACAATTGTAACCTTGAGTGGAACAACACTCTCTAAACTTTGAGCACACTTGAGTAAGATGAAGAAATGATCACTAAGTGTGGAAGGTTTGTAGCTTTGAGTGTTTTGAATTCTCTCTAAAGATTGGGACAAGTTTGTAGTGGGAGAGTTGTGTTAAAATGTGTTTTACAACTCTATTTATAAGCATTAGAGAGAATAGATCCGTTGGGACAAGATTTGATTGGATTTTGTGCAAAGCACACAAAGCAGAAAATTCGGGCTGCAAATCTGTCCAGAAACGGTTGACCGAAAAGTGGAACGGTCGACCGAACGCTTGGGTTTGATAAGGATACGGTCGACCGAAATATGAATAGATCGACCGAACACTTAAGTCTATTAAGAAAACGGTCGACCGAACAGGGTTACCGGTCGACCGAATAAGCGTTTCGGTAGAGGGAAAACTGGATCGGTCGAACGAAATCGTATCGACCGATAGCAGGGAATTCTTGACAAGGTTAAACGGTCGACCGAACTTGGCACATGGTTCGACCGTTTGGTTAAGTATATGGAGGTGTATATAGTTTTAATACGAATACGACCGTTGGGCATATACGACAAGAATAACGGTCGGAACAGTAAGTTCAAACGGTCGACCGAAAGATATGGTGCGGTCGACCGAAACTAGGCAGGAAAACACAAATTGGATTACTTGATCATCCGGTCGACCGAACGGCATGTTGCGGTCGACCGAATGTGGGCAGACAGTTAGGGTTCAGGTTTTGTGTTTTTCCGGTCTAAGTTTGGGTGATCTATTGAAGTCCAAATAATGTGAAATTTCGTGTGTGACTTCTATAGGGAACCTATTGTGTATGTGATTGGTTTTTAACTCTTGTATGCTTAATTTACACATGTTCCTAAGACTCAAAATAAATCAACATTACATGTCTTCGATTTAGCTTTAATTACATGTCTTGACTTCATTTCCTTCTTTCTTGAGTCTTGATCACCTGTAGAGGTTAGCACAATACAATATACATGCAATGCAATATGTGTGCTACTCTACATCATCATAATTAAGATTAGGTTAATTAAATCATCAAAACATAGATTAAGGCCAAAAAGCCAACACAGCAGTCGAAACATTGACATGTGGAGTCAAATCAGTGGCACATTGTTGGCCTTTGACTTTTTTTGGATTTTGGCCTTAGATTTTACTTTGTTGGCTTGATGTGATTTCCTTTATTATTTGGCTTATAGGATCCAAGTAACATGTTTGCTTTTGGTTGAAACTCAACGTGCATTATAGGTTTTTCAACACGATGTTCTTCTTTGATTGCTTTGGTAACCATGAGATCATTCATAGTCAATTTTCCTTTCTAGTGCTTAAGAGACATACTGAAGTCCTCCCAAGAGCGATGAAACTTCTCAATTATGGACACACCAGAAGCTTCTCGGGAAGTTTCATGTCCGTCTCTTTCAACCCATGTTTTAGAATCATGAACTGATGGGCATGTTCGGTAACTATCTTTCCCTCAATCATTGGAATTTTAAGTACTTTCCAACATAATACTTCTCGTGACCTAAGTCCTCATTATTATAATTCTTGTCAAGTTCATCTAATAAATCTTTCGCAGTGGAGGAGGAAGATGAACTGTAGACATCAAAGAACATGTTGGACAAAGTCAACAATCGACAAAGTTTGTCTCTCTCAATCCACATCTCATGATTTTCTATATTTATGAGATCATCGAAATTAATAAAAGGGAAAACATATTCAATTACACCATCCAACCCTATTGTGGTCAACCAGATTTTCATTTGTTGTTGCCAACGTTTGAAGTTTTGCCTTGTAAATTTTTCTGGTATTCGTGACATATCCACTTTAGGGGCAAACCACTGATTACTCGACAAAACTGACAATTTCTATAAGTTTGTTAACAAAAATATTAATAATTTGCATAACAATAGGGTACACGTGTCGATTATCAAGTTCGTTACAATCCAATTTAAGCAATTGACAAATTCATGCAGGTGAAACAAAAACAAGTAAAGTTAAGTATAGAGAACACCTCAACTGAGTCATCTTTTCAAACTCCCCTTAGTGAAATTATCGCCCCCACGTACCAATTGGGTGCAGGCGCTTTCTCCGAGGATAGAATGCTTGCAATGTCTTTGTCGTCGCACTACAACATCGACGAACCGTGAGAGCAGATCGATTCCCGCAAGGTCGCTTTTAACAGGAAACATAAGGGGGTTGTGGTGGAGACAGAGAAATTTGTGAGTATATTGTATGTGTTTCTGAATGAAGTGTTGTTCTTTTATAGTATATGGCACAAAAAATCAGACCCATGACCCAACGTTCATCGACTCCTCTACTCTCTCCACTCCTCAAAAAATCAAGGAAGGGAAAATGTTATAAACATTTTTCCCCATCCAATTTATTTTTATTTTTATTTTTTTCGAAAATCTTAAAAACACCTAAAACACTTCCAAAATCTAGTAAAATACGAAAAATAAATACCGGGTACCCAGCTCTAGTCAAAGTTATTAGTGGAAGTTATTTATATGTTGGGCAACAATTTTCATTATTGTAAGGCTGAAACTGCAAATGTTCTCGTGAAATCATTTGCACAGTGGCATCCTTTTTCGTTACAAGACAGGATGAAATCATATGCACCGTGGCTACTTCTTAACATACTTATTTTCTTGAATCTCTTTGAAGAGTTGTATGATACATATTTAGATTCCAAACATATTTTTTGTTTTCTTAAACTCTTTAGTGTTTCTAAAGCTCTTTGGTTTCCTCTTGTGTCTTGTTCCTGATCATTGTAATAACATAAGTTGATTTACTCTGAAATGGGAGGAAGTTAAGAAACTGTTTTATTTTGTTAGTTAGACTACTTCCAAACATATTTATCGTTTTAACTTCTCAATTCCAACTTCTGAATAGTGTTGACTGAATTGTTATATTTCTTGTGAACTTGTGCTTATGCTTTTAAATTTGGTTTTCTAAAGCTCTTTAGATTCCTCTTGATTCTTACACAAAGTAACATCTGATTTACTTCCGAATGGAAGTTAAAAAATTATTTTAATTTTTTAATGCAGTTGGAAATTACATGTGTTAAGTGCATACTGAGTTACAGTTTTGTGGTTTAAATAAACATAATATCCGATTTCAGACAAGTATTCAAACATAAACCATGAACAATTTCTAACTTGAACAGGGTTCGATTTCAAATACGAAACCAGATTTGGTAAACAGTTTTTTATAACTCCAATACCAATGGCGAATTGAGATATATACTGTATTAAATTTGAAAAGAAAATTTGACTTTCTATACACAAAGTTTCCAAACCTCTAAGAACCCCCCCCCCCCCCCCCCCCACTTTAACATCCTCTAAAAATATGTATATCTTATCACTTCTCCCCAAAATACCCCTGCCTAAATCGTGAGACCACTCCATTTGAAGCAACAACAACTCTTAGACTTTCTCTCTCTTTCTCTTTCAGTTTTTCTCTCTCTCAGGCGCCGCCGGCTGAAATTCTCCATCCCAGACTGAATACCAACACCAGCACACATTGGCCCGCTGAGATCGTCCCCCACTCATTCCGTCGGACCCCCACTGGTTTGCAAAAGTTGTTTTAGTGTTCTTGTATGAAAAACCGGGCATCCAAGAGAATGTGTAAGTGAAATTGTTAAAAATTGATATGCGTGCTACTTTCTTGCATTCTCTTTCCATTTTCGAATTAAAATGAAGTGTTCTACTGTTTTGTGTAATTTTTGTGGAATCTCCCATTTGAGGTGTAATTGTGCTCGATTTAGCTCGATATCAGTAGATGAATGAGATTTTAATGATGGTGATTGTACTCGACGATACGCGATAGACTTATCATTTTTATTTGATTTATAGTTTGATAGTGATCGATGTTGCTCGACGATACCCGATAGATAGTGTGGCTCGATAGTTTTACTTCTATTGAACTCCATATGTGTTCGATTGACACTTGATAGAGCTCGATGTTTAGAGTTTGATAGTGCTCGACGTTAGGCTGTAGGTAGTGTGGGTCGAAGTGTTTGCTCGTTAGTTTTACTTCGATTGAACTCCAAATTTGTTCGATTGACACTCATTGTTATCCTTGTTTCCACTGTTTTGACCTTTTTCTTCTTCTGTCATCAACTTCTTCCGTTAACGTAATGGCTGCGTACGATGGTGTTCGAGAAATGGATGGTAGAGAGTGACTTTTCAAGGATGGCAAGAGTAAAGAGATCACGATAGAAAAAGATGTAACGTACCTGGAACTACTTGAAATTTGCATAAGACGTTTGAAGTTGACAAATTGAAGTATGAGTTCACACTGGAGGGTCCTTACAAAACACATGGTCAGTCACTTAGACTTGTTGAAATTACAAACGATTCTGACATTTGTTTCTTCGTCTCTGAAATATTAAATGATAGGATTCCTTTATGTGTGACTCCGGTAAAGAAGAATGCACCTGTAGAACCTCATCCTTATTCGATCTTTAATAATGAAGTTAAGAGTCAGGTTGAGACTTTTGTTCCACAAACAGATCCCCAAATAGTTGTTTGATGTCCCCCACCAATTGAATGAGTGTGAACCCCATGTGAACTTAAGTGAAGATTTTCCACTCCTATACTGACAACACCCAACGGAAAGACAGCCATAACTCGAAACTCCAGGAAGCCTAACACCTGGGACAAACAGGAGTCGTCCAAGTAGAACGGGAAATTACACAACACAAAGCTCTCAATTATTTTCATTAGAAGACCACAGAAGATGGACTGCTCCAATGTTAACAAGAGAAAATATATTGGATTGTAGCTAGAGTCATACATCCTCTGCTGGCGAATCATTTTATGAATTCCACCTTGGCAAGACTTTCAAAAGCAAGGTTGAATTGAAAACCAAAGCTGCCCTCTTTACAATTAAGAATAATGTTGAGTTTGTAGTGAAGAAGTTTGGTAAAAGGGTATGGTATATCACTTGCAAGGATCTTAATTGTTGTTGGAGATTGAGGGCCAAGAAACAATTGCGCTCACCCATGTTTGAGCTTACTGTCTTCCACAATGTACATAATCGCACATTGGAACTTAGATAGAAAGACCACCGCAAGCTGCAACTAGGGTAGTTTGCCACCTCATCAAGAACAAATATGTCTGTGATGGAACTACCTCTGATTCTGGACTGATTCTGGATACGATTCTGGACTGATTCTAGACACATTGTGGTCTGATTCTGGACACATTATGGACTGAGTCTGGACCCGATTCTAGACACGATTTTGGACTAACTGTGGATTCATTCTAGACACATTATGGACTGATTCTGAACACATTATGGATTGATTCATGACACGATTCTGGACTAATTCTCAACACGATTCTGGACACATTATGAACTAATTGTGGACACGATTCTGGACACAGTATTGACTAACTCTGGACACGATTTTGGACTGATTCTGGACACAATATGGACTGATTCTGGACACATTATGGACTGATTCTTGACACAATTCTGGACTTACTCTGGACTGATTGTGGACACGATTTTGGACACATTATGCACTGATTGTTGACACAATTCTAGACACGTTCTGGACACAATTTGTACACGTTATCGACATACATGCTTTGGACACGTTTTGGACATGTTTTGGACACGTTCTGGACACACATTCTGAACACATTTTGGACACACATTCTGAAAACATTTTGGACACACATTCCGGACATGTTTTTGACACATTCTGGACACATTTGGACACACTTTCTGATTCTGGACTAACTTTGAAATGATTCTAGACTGACTCTAGACACGATTCTGGACTAACTTTGGGCTGATTCTGGACATATTTCGGACACCTTATCAATATGTTCTGGACAAACTCATTCGGGACATGTTCTGGACACATTTTGTACACAGTTGGTGTTTATGGAGGGTGGTAAGTAAATCATAGAACAAATGCATTCCTTATCTCATTGGGATATTTACAGTGGTACACTTGGAAAACATCAAAATTACAAAAATACACCCCAAAAGTTTGAATTTACAGTGGTGTACTCGTAAAACTTATGAAATTACAATGGTTCACCCGTAACTGACGTCGCTAGACTCCGTCCAATTTAAGTTCGATGGACGTTTGATTACCCCCCTTTAATTAATCTTGACCCATTTAATTACCCCAAATCCAATTCCATCATTTAATTACTCATTCCTGGCTGTAATTTGGGCTAAATTCTTAAGTTGTTTTTGGTTGAAGATTGATTGCAATTTGGCTCAATCTTGGATGCATTTTAGGGCTTAATCTTTGCTGCACTTTGACCTACATTATCTCTGAATTTTTCTTAAATTTTATTACTCATTCATGACTACAATTTGGGCTAAATTCTTAAGTTTGTTTTGGTTGAAGATTGATTGCAATTTGACTCAATTTTCGATAGGTACACGTCCAATTTTCGAGTGGGAGGTGAATGAGGGATTCAGGAGCATTGGAAGTGGGAGGTCGGGGGTTTGGGGTGATATAAATGAGATGTGGATGGAAGTGGGAGTGATATAAAGATAGCAACGTCAACTATGAGTGCATCATTGTAAGTTCATAAGTTTTATGAGTGCACCACTGTAAATTCAAACTTTTGGGGTGTATTTCCGTGATTTCAATCTTTTTCGAATGCACCACTATAAATGTCCCTTTAATTAAAGGGTAATTAAATGGTGTAATCAAACGTTCGTCAAACTTAAACTAGACGGAGGCTAATGGCGTTAGTTACGGGTGCACCATTGTAATTTCACAAGTTTTTTGAGTACACCACTGTAAAATCAAACTTTTGGGGTGTATTTCCATAATTTCGATGTTTTTCGAGTGCACCACTATAAATGTCCATTTCTCATTTGGTTACAGGCTCGTCGGGCTCTACACCAGCTCGGTCAGATCTCGACGTAAATTTGCACCCTAAGTATTCGAAGAACAAATGCATTCCTTTTCGGGTGATTTGCTACATTACACCTGTCGCGATGCGTAATTGGTGATATACACCCGAATTTTTCATATTGCTTGAAGTATACCTTGTGGCTACATAATTTGCGCATATACGCTCCTCCCATCTGTGGGACCCGCCACACAGACGTCGTAGGGCTTCTTTCAACGTCTGTTCATTAGGAAATCTCACCTCTCTGTGATCCTACCCGCCACTTTCCTACCTTCCATCCATCTTCCTCCTCTCCCTCTTCTCAACGAAATCCTGCCCCCCTTCCGTTGACATGGGTGGCGGTGGATTTGGTCTGTCGGGTAGCAATGACAGCCCAATACCGGTGGTCAATGTCGTCTCCAACTCCACCTCCAACCCTTCAAATCCCCAGAGCGACCAAAGTTACCACCCAAATGACACCAACACGAGCCCCTACAGTGTCGGTATTCCCACAGATACGTCGGAGACTCCATACACGTCTGACATGTCGATCCCCTCCAACCCTAAATGTGGGTGCGGGTTGCCTTGCAGAGTGTACACGTCGAAGAGGGAGTGGTCTCATGGTCGTCGGTTTTTCCATTGCCCAAATTACTGGAAGGTGTTAATTCCCCAAATTGTAAGTTCCTAACTTGTTAATATTGTTGCCCACTAAGTGTTCGATGAAATGTGTACGAGCGCAGGAAATGTGGGTTTTTCCAGTGGATAGATAGGCAGGATGCCGTTGTGGTTGATGTGAGGGTGCATGTTGAGAGATTCCACAAGATGATGTTAGAGAAGTACGGTGAGATAGAGAGGAAGGTTGAAGAGTTGAAGCATCTAGTGTCGGAGAACGATCTTCTTATGCTAGAGATGACATCCTCAGTTCGTGACCTCAAACAATTTGTGGCTGAATGTAAGGTTTTCATGAACAATGTCAACATGGGCATCAACATTTGTGCCTTTGTGGTGATTGGGCTCATTTTGAAGTGGTTCGTTTAGGAGTTGTGGAAGGGTTATGGTGTATGTTTTGATTAAGGTACTTAGGGATTAGTGAGTTTGTTAAGCTTATATGTTGACGTATTATTTACTAATGATTATGTTTAGTTAATATTGTGGTTGGGTAATATTTTTTTGGAATACTTAAGTTGGGTAAACTTAGTGGGCTACGGCTGGCTTTAGTGTAGATTGTGTGTGTTTGTGTTGAATTAATGTTATTGGTTGGCTTTAGTATTGACTTAGTTGCTTATGGTTGATGCATATATGATTGTGTATGTTTGTATTACTATTGTTGAATTAATGTATGTATGTTTATGTTTAATTAATGTGTGTATGTTTGTGGAGTGGTGGGTGGATTGGTCTTGCTTTGTGTAGTGGTTTGTGGAATGATGGGTTGCTTTTGGGTGGATTGATTTGTAGGTAGGACTGGAGTGGTACTGGATGTGTAGGAGGGATTGATTTGTGGAGTGATGGAGGTGTAGGATGGCTTGGTTTGGTTTTGCTTTTTAGAGAGGTGGAAGTGAAGGATGGCTTGGTTTGGTTTACTATTGGTTGCTTTGTAGAGAGGTGGAGGAGTAGGATGAATTGGTTTGGTTTACTCTTGGTTGCTTTGTGGAGAGGTGGAGGTGTAGGGTGACTTGGCTTGGATTTGATCTTAGTCGATAGTTTGATTGTCGACAAACATTTGAATGAAGAATTAATGTGTATATGTTTGTGTTGGATTAATGTGTATGTTTGTGGAGTGGTGGGTGGATTGGTCTTGCTTTGTGTAGTGGTTTGTGGAGTGATGGATTGCTTTTGGGTGGATTGATTTGTGGGGAGGGTTGGAGTTGTATTGGATGTGTAGAAGGGATTGATTTGTGGAGTGGTGGAGGTGTAGGATGGTTGTGTTTGGTTTTTCTTTTTAGAGAGGTGAAGGTGTAGGATGGCTTGGTTTGATTTACTCTTGGTTACTTTGTGGAGAGGTGGAGGTGTAGGGGGGCTTGGCTTGGCTTGGATTTGGTCTTAGTCAATAGTTTGATTGTCGACAAACATTTGAATGAAGAATTAATGTGTGGCAATAAAACCAAACAAATCATAACTCAAATAACAACCACCACCATCATATCTGCATCACTTAAACTTGCATCACACAAACGACAACATAGTACACAGCCGCCCAACCCTATACACAAGCACCACCATTCACAGTTGCATCACAATACAGAATAAACAACCACCATTCAACATCTGCATCATATGAAGAACCACCCTGACACAATACACAGCTAGATCACCATTCACGCAGCCACCACCACACACACAAGAAGGGAAGACATACGTCAACACTAATGATTAATTTAAATTCACAATGGGAATTCAGTGTTGCACGAAATAATTCATATTCAGAATTACAGCCAATAATTCATACACACTACGACTAAGTTAGATTATTGCAAATATCAATTGAATGAGGGCCACTGCAATGTTGCTAGGCTCCCTTGCACACCTCCAACAAAATTTAGTAGGTCCAACATCGACCCATGGTGTTGGCTGCTTTGGCTGCTCTGTGGATCATTGCTGGTAGATTCTTGGGGTGGTGTTGATGTTGGTTGAGAGATCTGTGGATCAGTGGTGGTAGCCTGCCCAACCCTTCTTCTCTTATTTCTGTTAGTTCTACAAAAGCAAACAAGAATATAATTAAGACATAGTAAATAGGAAATGAAAAGATGTAATGAAATGCGACTTCAAAACATCATACCTTCTTGCCTCTTCTTCTTGTGAGTGAGATCTCAATGGCTTCTTGCATCCCCTACCATGGTGACCCAAAAGACCACACCTACTGCATTTGTTAAGTCTTCTTGTGTTACTTGGGTCCATTAATCCTTTGTACCTATTTACTTTTGGTATGCCTGGTTGCCTTTTCACTGATTGAGTCCTTATGCTAAATCCCTCTACTGCCTTCCACTCTGATTTATCTGTCATTGGCTAAATACCAACCTCATAAGCTCTAGCATATGCCTCCCTAGTGAACCAATGTCCCACATAATCCTCCTACCTGACACCCTTTACTGAGGTAATGAACGTTGCTGCATGTTGGTATGGTAGGCTTGACACCTGCCAAACCCTACAACTGCAATTCCTCTCAATCAAGTCAACAATGCAACTTTTGGTGGTTGAAGACACCTCTGCCTTAGAATGTGGACATCTAATAACAATGAAGCTTCCTAGTTGCCTTGACACCTCAGTAACCCAAATTCTTGTCTTTGGCACCAACTGATATGTCCACTTTTTTTACTCTTCCTGCTTGTCGTACATGGTTTGCATGAACTTCTGTCTCAAATTGTTAACCATTGTGACAATAGGAAGATGTCTTGCTGCTCTGATGTAATTGTTGAAAGACTCACTAAGGTTGTTGGTAATGTAATTACATTGTGCCTCTCAACCAAATTGACTCTTTGACCAGATTCTATCATTATTTCCAACCCTCAATAACCAATCATGGGTTGCCTAATTAAGGTCTCTTATAGCCTGCATTTTCCTTGCAAACTCATTAGGTGTGTATGCACTAGCAGCCTCCTACAGCAGATTCAACAAAAGGGTACTCTACTAACCCCTTCTTCTAGACCCTTGCACCTATCACTTATAATGATCAATCCATTTCTTCACCCTATTGCTTGCCTCAGCAACTCTAGAAACCACACCCAATTGTTTTTGCTCTCAGATTCTACAACTGCAAAGGCTACTGGAAAAAGTTGTTGATTCCAATCCACTAAGGTGGCAGAAAGAAGGGTGCCTTTGTACTTACCTTTCAGATGACATCCATTTATTCCAAGAATGGGTTTACACCCATTGAAAAACCCATTTATGCTACCCTTCAAACACACAAGCAGTCTCAGGAAGGAATCATCTTTTGGTTTCACTTGATAAGTGATGATACTCCATGTGTTAGTCTTGTTCATTTCCCAAACTAAGGAAGGGATCAATGCATATTGTTCTTCCAGATTTCCCCACAACTTTTGCATTGCAATTTCCCCAACCCCTCCAAACTCTATGATATGGGAGGGTTAGGTGGAATTTTCTCTTTAGTTGATCACTAATTTTCCCTACAGACAACCTGTCATCTAGTGCAAGCCACTCCTCCAACAGAATCTAGTAGGTCCAACATCGACCCATGGTATTGGCTGCTTTGGCTGCTCTGTGGATCATTGCTGGTAGATTCTTGGGGTGGTGTTGATGTTGGTTGAGAGGTCTGTGGATCAGTGGTGGTAGCCTGCCCAACCCTTCTTCTCTTATTTATGTTAGTTCTACAAAAGCAAACAAGAATATTATTAAGACATAGTAAATAGGAAATGAAAAGATGTAACGAAATGTGACTTCAAAACATCATACTTTCCTGTCTCTTCTTCTTGTGAGTGAGATCCCAATGGCTCCTTGCATCCCCTACCATGGTGACCCAAAAGACCACACCTACTACATTTGTTAAGTCTTCTTGTGTTACTTGGGTCCATTGATCCTTTGTACCTATTTACTTTTGGTATGCCCGGTTGCCTTTTCACTGATGGAGTCTTTATGCTAAATCCATCTACTGCCTTCCACTCTGATTTATCTGCCGTTGGCTAAATACCAACCTCATAAGCTCTAGCATATGCTTTCCTAGTGAACCAATGTCCCACATAATCCTCCCACCTGACACCCTTTACTGAGGTAATGAACGTTGCTGCATGTTGGTATGGTAGGCTTGACACCTGCCAAACCCTACAACTGCAATTCCTCTCAATCAAGTCAACAATGCAACTTTTGGTGGTTGAAGACACCTCTGCCTTAGAATGTGGACATCTAATAACAATGAAGCTTCCTAGTTGCCTTGACACCTCAGTAACCCAAATTCTTGTCTTTGGCACCAACTGATATGTCCACTTTTTTTACTCTTCCTGCTTGTCGTACATGGTTTGCATGAACTTCTGTCTCAAATTGTTAACCATTGTGACAATAGGAAGATGTCTTGCTGCTCTGATGTAATTGTTGAAAGACTCACTAAGGTTGTTGGTAATGTAATTACATTGTGCCTCTCAACCAAATTGACTCTTTGACCAGATTCTATCATTATTTCCAACCCTCAATAACCAATCATGGGTTGCCTAATTAAGGTCTCTTATAGCCTGCATTTTCCTTGCAAACTCATTAGGTGTGTATGCACTAGCAGCCTCCTACAGCAGATTCAACAAAAGGGTACTCTACTAACCCCTTCTTCTAGACCCTTGCACCTATCACTTATAATGATCAATCCATTTCTTCACCCTATTGCTTGCCTCAGCAACTCTAGAAACCACACCCAATTGTTTTTGCTCTCAGATTCTACAACTGCAAAGGCTACTGGAAAAAGTTGTTGATTCCAATCCACTAAGGTGGCAGAAAGAAGGGTGCCTTTGTACTTACCTTTCAGATGACATCCATTTATTCCAAGAATGGGTTTACACCCATTGAAAAACCCATTTATGCTACCCTTCAAACACACAAGCAGTCTCAGGAAGGAATCATCTTTTGGTTTCACTTGATAAGTGATGATACTCCATGTGTTAGTCTTGTTCATTTCCCAAACTAAGGAAGGGATCAATGCATATTGTTCTTCCAGATTTCCCCACAACTTTTGCATTGCAATTTCCCCAACCCCTCCAAACTCTATGATATGGGAGGGTTAGGTGGAATTTTCTCTTTAGTTGATCACTAATTTTCCCTACAGACAACCTGTCATCTAGTGCAAGCCACTCCTCCAACAGAATCTAGTAGGTCCAACATCGACCCATGGTATTGGCTGCTTTGGCTGCTCTGTGGATCATTGCTGGTAGATTCTTGGGGTGGTGTTGATGTTGGTTGAGAGGTCTGTGGATCAGTGGTGGTAGCCTGCCCAACCCTTCTTCTCTTATTTATGTTAGTTCTACAAAAGCAAACAAGAATATTATTAAGACATAGTAAATAGGAAATGAAAAGATGTAACGAAATGTGACTTCAAAACATCATACTTTCCTGTCTCTTCTTCTTGTGAGTGAGATCCCAATGGCTCCTTGCATCCCCTACCATGGTGACCCAAAAGACCACACCTACTACATTTGTTAAGTCTTCTTGTGTTACTTGGGTCCATTGATCCTTTGTACCTATTTACTTTTGGTATGCCCGGTTGCCTTTTCACTGATGGAGTCTTTATGCTAAATCCATCTACTGCCTTCCACTCTGATTTATCTGCCGTTGGCTAAATACCAACCTCATAAGCTCTAGCATATGCTTTCCTAGTGAACCAATGTCCCACATAATCCTCCCACCTGACACCCTTTACTGAGGTAATGAACGTTGCTGCATGTTGGTATGGTAGGCTTGACACCTGCCAAACCCTACAACTGCAATTCCTCTCAATCAAGTCAACAATGCAACTTTTGGTGGTTGAAGACACCTCTGCCTTAGAATGTGGACATCTAATAACAATGAAGCTTCCTAGTTGCCTTGACACCTCAGTAACCCAAATTCTTGTCTTTGGCACCAACTGATATGTCCACTTTTTTTACTCTTCCTGCTTGTCGTACATGGTTTGCATGAACTTCTGTCTCAAATTGTTAACCATTGTGACAATAGGAAGATGTCTTGCTGCTCTGATGTAATTGTTGAAAGACTCACTAAGGTTGTTGGTAATGTAATTACATTGTGCCTCTCAACCAAATTGACTCTTTGACCAGATTCTATCATTATTTCCAACCCTCAATAACCAATCATGGGTTGCCTAATTAAGGTCTCTTATAGCCTGCATTTTCCTTGCAAACTCATTAGGTGTGTATGCACTAGCAGCCTCCTACAGCAGATTCAACAAAAGGGTACTCTACTAACCCCTTCTTCTAGACCCTTGCACCTATCACTTATAATGATCAATCCATTTCTTCACCCTATTGCTTGCCTCAGCAACTCTAGAAACCACACCCAATTGTTTTTGCTCTCAGATTCTACAACTGCAAAGGCTACTGGAAAAAGTTGTTGATTCCAATCCACTAAGGTGGCAGAAAGAAGGGTGCCTTTGTACTTACCTTTCAGATGACATCCATTTATTCCAAGAATGGGTTTACACCCATTGAAAAACCCATTTATGCTACCCTTCAAACACACAAGCAGTCTCAGGAAGGAATCATCTTTTGGTTTCACTTGATAAGTGATGATACTCCATGTGTTAGTCTTGTTCATTTCCCAAACTAAGGAAGGGATCAATGCATATTGTTCTTCCAGATTTCCCCACAACTTTTGCATTGCAATTTCCCCAACCCCTCCAAACTCTATGATATGGGAGGGTTAGGTGGAATTTTCTCTTTAGTTGATCACTAATTTTCCCTACAGACAACCTGTCATCTAGTGCAAGCCACTCCTCCAACAGAATCTAGTAGGTCCAACATCGACCCATGGTATTGGCTGCTTTGGCTGCTCTGTGGATCATTGCTGGTAGATTCTTGGGGTGGTGTTGATGTTGGTTGAGAGGTCTGTGGATCAGTGGTGGTAGCCTGCCCAACCCTTCTTCTCTTATTTATGTTAGTTCTACAAAAGCAAACAAGAATATTATTAAGACATAGTAAATAGGAAATGAAAAGATGTAACGAAATGTGACTTCAAAACATCATACTTTCCTGTCTCTTCTTCTTGTGAGTGAGATCCCAATGGCTCCTTGCATCCCCTACCATGGTGACCCAAAAGACCACACCTACTACATTTGTTAAGTCTTCTTGTGTTACTTGGGTCCATTGATCCTTTGTACCTATTTACTTTTGGTATGCCCGGTTGCCTTTTCACTGATGGAGTCTTTATGCTAAATCCATCTACTGCCTTCCACTCTGATTTATCTGCCGTTGGCTAAATACCAACCTCATAAGCTCTAGCATATGCTTTCCTAGTGAACCAATGTCCCACATAATCCTCCCACCTGGCACCCTTTACTGAGGTAGTGAATGTTGTTGTATGTTGGTATGGTAGGCCAGACACCTGCCAAATCCTACAACTGCAATTCCTCTCAATCAAGTCAACAATGCATCTTTTGGTGGTTGAAGACACCTCTGCCTTAGAATGTGGACATCTAATAACAATGAAGCTTCCTAGTTGCCTTGACACCTCAGTAACCCAAATTCTTGTCTTTGGCACCAACTGATATGTCCACTTTTTTGCCTCTTCCTGCATGTTGTACATGGTTTGCATGAACTTCTGTCTCAAATTGTTAACCATTGTGACAATAGGAAGATGCCTTACTGCTCTGATGTAATTGTTGAAAGGCTCACTAAGGTTGTTGGTAATGTAATTACATTGTGCCTCTCATCCAAATTGACTCTTTGACCAGATTCTATTATTATTTCCAACCCTCAATAACCAATCATGGGTTGCCTTATTAAGGTCTCTTATAGCCTGCATTTTCCTTGCAAACTCATTAGGTGTGTATGCACTAGCAGCCTTCTACAGCAGATTCAACAACAGTGTACTCTTAAACACCTTCTGAAAGTTTTGATAGAGGTGTCTTGCACATGCCTTGTGCTCACACCCACTAAACACTCTACTAACCCCTTCTTCTAGACCCTTGCACCTATCACTCATAATGATCAATCCATTTCTTCACCCTACTGCTTGCCTCAGCAACTCTAGAAACCACACCCAGTTGTTTTCTCTCTCAGATTCTACAACTGCAAAGGCTACTAGAAGAAGCTGTTGATTCCAATCCACTGAGGTGGCAGAAAGAAGGGTGCCTTTGTACTTACCTTTCATATGGCATCCATCTAGTCGAAGAATGGGTCTACACCCATTGAAAAACTCAACTTTGCTACCCTTCAAACAGACAAACAGTCTCAGGAAGGAACCATCCTTTGGTTTCACTTCATAAGTGATGATACTCTATGTGTTAGTCTTGTTCATTTCCCAAACTAAGGAATGGATCAATGCATATTGTTCTTCCAGATTTCCCCACAACTTCTGCATTGCAATTTCCCCAACCCCTCCAAACTCTATGATATGGGAGGTTAGGTTGAATTTTCTCTTTAGTTGATCACTAATTTTCCTTACAGACAACCTGTCATCTAGTGCAAGCCACTCCATGCATTGATGGGATATCCACTACCGAGTTGACATCTTAGAAACACAAATATTTACAGATAATCAATTATATGGCAAACTCATTATCTTGAATTCAAACACTTTCCCATCACTTAGCCTAGATGCATGTAATCTTCACTTACATGACAAAGCTCTACACCTAGCTGTGACAATATCTGGTTGGCTTTTCAAGTAGGTAATCTCACATTCATTTAATATGCAGTGAGTTAGCAAACACATTCTGAAGGAGGTGACATTTGGAAATTTCTTCCCAACAGATATTTTAGGGTTGGACAAGTTCACTAAGAAAGGGTCAGAACCCTCGTCCACAGCAAGAAATTGATTCCCATCCTTTCCTTGATCATCAAAATCCACATCATCATGAAGTCCATCACTACTATCGTCATCCTCATTAGATATGACATACTCAAGGTCTGTATCACTACTGCCACTACAAAGTAGATCCTCATCCCTTGGTGGTGATACTTCCCTACTTGCTCCTACAACAACCACCTGACCTACTAGGCTTGGTTCTGAGTTACAAGGGAGTATGTCACTGGTTTGGTGGTCCCAAACAGTTGGAAGTGGGGGCTCAAGTTGCCCAGATTTTGGCCCTACACTTCCCACCACACTAGGAACTTTATCTGTTGTAGACTCTATTTCTTTCTGAATTACAACCTCATGTTGGCCCTCTATTCCTTTCTCAATTACAACCTCAAGATGCTCCTCAATGACTTTGCCAGGCCTAACCTCACACTTCCTCTATTTCTTTCTCATGTACTACAACCCCAACTATGGTGTCATGCATTTTCTCACAAGTAGCATATATGTGCAACTCAAATAGTGGATTACTGAAACTAAGAGCCTCCTTGACATCTTCATCAGTAATCAGACTTCTAAAGTTTTCCTTACAGTGCTTGGAATCATGTATTTCATATTAACAACTGTTGGTTTTTTTGTCTTAATCTATGTTTTGATGATTTAATCAACCTAATCTTAATTGTGATCGTGTAGAGTAGCACACATGTTACATTGCATATATATTATTTTGTGCTAACCTCTACAGGTGATCAAGTGTCTAGGAAGAAAGGAATTCAAGTCAAGACATGTAATCAAGCTTATTTGAAGACATGTATTTTGTATTTCTTTAAGTCTTAAGAACTTTATATAATTGAGCATACTACTCAAACACACACTAAGTTCCCTATATAAGTCACACACGAAATTTCACATAATTTGGACTTTAATAGATCTCCCAAACTTAGACCCAAAAACACTAAACCTAAACCAAACTGTTTGCTCACATTCGGTCGACCGAAACAGACTGTTCAGTCGACCGAGTGATCAATTAATCTGTTAGTGTTTAACTGCCTAAGTTTGGTCGACTGTTCAGACCTTTTCGGTCGACTGAGTCCCAAGTATTTTCCGACCGTTTGTTTTGTCGTATATATATACCCAACGGTCGTATTCGTATTAACCAAAAATACCACAAATACATTTCATGTATCGGTCGACCGAGGAACTTGTTTGGTCAACCAAATATTTGTCTCTTAAGAAACCCGAATCTTCTGTGGGAATTTGGTTCGGTCGACCGAATAGAACATTGTTTGTCAACCCCATAGTGACTGGTGTGATTCGGTCGACCAAACCATATTCGGTGTTCGACTGATCACTTAAGTGTACATAAGTCTTAGCGTTGGGCGGTCAACCGTTCCTTAACCGGTCGACCGAACTGAGTTCAAAACTGCCTAACAGTCGACCGTTCATACTTGTCAAATACATACTTGTCAAATACATTACAGAGAAATCCAACACACTCAAAGCCTCAAACTTTCCACACTTTAGTCATAAATCATATCTCACTCAAGTGTGCTTAAGTTTAGAGAGTGTTGTTCCACTCAAGATTCGTTTGTAAAGAGGCAAGGACCTCGGTGAAAGCCCGAAGTGTTCCTCTTGGATTGTGAGAGAAGAAAGTCAAGCTCACGAGTTGTTCGTCGAGCTTGTTTTGTAAAAGGAATTCTCTCCTGACTCGGAACGGGGAGTGGATAGTGAAGACGCGAGCAGAGCTCGAAGTGTCGAGCAGAGCATGCAAGAGATGACGTAGGCGGTGACCGAACCTCTGTAAAAAACCCCGAGTCCATTGTGGTTTGCATTATTCCTTCCTTATTTGCTTGTTTGTTTAGATTCCGCTATGCATAACTTGATTGCTTAGACAAGTAGGTAATTAGCTAAAAAGTGATTAGAATTAGAGAAACGATCCTACACAACAGGCTTGCAACGGTCGACCGGTTCAACACTTAGCCTAAATCACAAAACATTAGCCTAAGTCACAAAACAAACAAAACATGAAGAACTGGAAACATAATACTAACCTACCAACCGGAAACATAATACTAACTGTTTAATGGACTGAAAACATGCAAGTAAACATGCCAGTAAACATTAGCCTACATCATGCAACATGGCAGTCAACATTACGTTAAACATGTAGTAAACAACATTAGGCTAAATCATGCAAGTAAGCAACTAAGGAGGATCATGCAACAACTGGAAGAATGCAAGTATCACATAACAAAAGGACGAATGAACACACTATCGCCTTTTACCCACCAAACTGCTTCTTGTGTGTACCATCGCCTGAAAGTTGGGTTCTGTCGGATCGGTGGCGTTATCTCTTTAGTGATCTTCGTCGCATGTAAGTTGGGTTGTGTCGGCCTCCAAGTTGGAGATTTGGGTTGGGTTTTGGGGAATGCGAGGCCGACAATCAATCTTACGTTTGGGGAAAGGTGGAGGAAGTTGGGGAAGATTCAAGGGTTGGGCGAATGGGGGGAACCGGTGGAGAAGGACGAAGATTTAGGAGTTGGAGTTAGGGTTTCGACGGGTTTGGGGAAATTACGAGAAAAGGTCGGGTTTCGAATTTGGCTTGTTTAGATTCGCGATTTAGGTTAGTCAAAACAACAATTAACTAAACCAAATCAACATTTCAATCGAGACAGTGGTGACGGAAAAAAGAAATGACGTTGACAGGCTCCACGGCATCTGTGTGTGGCGGGTTCCACAGATGAGAGGAGTGTATATGTGCAAATTATGTAGCCAGCGGTGTACATGCAATATGAAAAAATCGAGTGTATATCACAAATTACGCATCACGACAGGTCTGTAGCAAATCACTCATTCCTTTTCCTATTTGGTTACATGCTCAACTAACGCGATAAGATCTCGACATAAATGTAGCAAATCACCAAATCCATTAATGTTATTTTGATTGTTTAGTACTTTTAGTGGTTCATATTTGTTTGGTATAATACTTTAACATGTAATAATAGTGTGTTAATAGGTTTGACGTACAACCATGTAATCCGATATTCGTGTAATAAACATAACTAATTGTGTATGAATTATTTAATAGTGTGAACAGTAATCATATTAAACGTGTAAACAAAATAACTCATTTAATAATCATGTATAAACATATTGTGTCGTATAAATACGATTATAAACAAATTAGATACAGTAGAAATCTAACAATACAATTATTAAATAGGTCATGTACAACGCCACATTAAACTTATATATACAATTAGTACACGATTGACACCATAGTTACAAGATTTAAGTGCCCTAATATCCGTCGTATACAACGCATAAAACGTTAGTTACATTATTAGGATTCGATATTATCAGGCTTGGACACAACACGATTGACTAGTTACAACCCTTACTTAGGCCTTACAAAATAACAAATTTTCCTTCGGCTCTCATAAAGACAATTGTTTCGATCACAAAACTCATCGCATTTATATTATGTTGGTTGATATGCTAAAATTGAATTATTTTCCACTACACGGACACCATGTCCTCTGATCACAACACCACAATGCCCACAAACCTCCACCAGCAATTCTCAATCCACTTCCTTACCTTTGGGGCCTCCAATCAGCCCACTTCCAAGCCTGATAAAAATCGAATCCTAATATACTTTTTCTACCTTAGTGATTTGTATATCATTCTTGTGCAACATCTCAGTTGGCATCACAAAGGTATTAAGGAAAGGCTATACATTACTAATTATATAAAAATAACGAGAATTAGAAGAAAAAATCAAAAAAGAAAATCAAAAATAATTAAAAGGTTCAAACCACAGCTTAAAATGTCCCTGATTTGGAGGATCACTTCAAAGAAAAACAACAAAACATGGGACTCAGAAAACACAATATAAATACAAAAGAGTACAATGCATCAGAGAGATTCCCATTAGACGTAGTCATCAATCCACTAATCAAAGCTTCCCATTTAGGGTGCAGATGTCCCTGTCTATTTTATCATCACCTGCACTAATCAAAGCTTCATAATCAAATCTAACTAGAAGGGGAAAAACAATCCGAGATAGCAATAAGGGCTTTGTTGTTGTCTCAGGTTGAAGTTCTCACAGTAATTATGAAATCAATCATAGTATTTTTAATTACAATAACTGGCAGACACAATTACCTGCAATTCATTTGAACAGATCAGTGGAAATGAAACCGATATAATTCTAAATAGATTATGAAATCAATCTGACCAAAGAAGAAGTGGCATCAAAATAAGACAAATGGTTTTCAAATCTCAAAGAAAAACATTTGCAAAACAGAACATAAACCGAACACGTTTAAAATAGCATACTGGTGGAAAAAGAAAAGAGATGTACCAGAGCTTACTAGACCAGCGTCAAAGAACATGGGATTTAACTCCCAAGTCTCAGCAAATCTGAAGAGCAAAAGATGTTGATTTACGAGCAAATAAACACCTTCAAAGCCACAAAGGCCACGAGGCTGCCTGAATCTTTACTCGATACCAAATCAAAACAAATCATCATATAATGACAAAAACAAGATTCTTAAAACAAAAGCCGAAACTTGTTAAGAGTCTAAAAGACAAGAAGAGCAAGGAAGACAGACATTAGATTAGGAAGGATGGGAAGAGGGGCGGCTTGTATGTAGTATTTATAGGCTGTTCAACAGAATAGGAAACCCTAATCGGAGGGTTGCCAATTCACCGTGGAATGACGGAATTGGCCCTCCAGGCTCCAGGAACCCTTTATTAGTTACCGATTGGCAGCGTATTTCTTGGATTACAAAATGGGTTCCCCTTTGAACAATGTGTAATTAAGGTTTTTAAAAGATTTCTTTGCTTATAATATAATAAAAATATTGAGTTCTCTAAAATATACCTAAGGACTCGTTTCGTTTGGTATCTCTTGTAACATAAAGTAACAAAAAAACATTTAAATTAACTAATAATCAATGCCAAGTATTAGTAACTTATCTCTAGAACTTACCTAAGGTTGTTATTTTCTAATATGACATGGATATAGTTTTTTTTCACTATTAATAAATGGATCGGAGATTGTAATAGGATTAACAAATAAGTCATATATGGATTTGAGGCACAAATATAGTTAAGATGATAAATACACCAAAATGCAGGACAACTAATCAGACACTTGGGTACAAATATACAAATAATAAAGTTTTATTTTGATTGTTGAACTTTTTGTGGTTGGTATGCTTTAAGTTATGTTGAATTTCATTATTAAATAGGTTGGATCATGTTTATATAATTGTAAACGAATAGAATATGGGTAAGGAACGAGCAACACGATTGTGGAATTAGTCGTATATGGAATAGTATATAAGACTTATATATACAAGTGTACACCATGTGTTATGATCATTATCCCTAGGCTTACATCCAATTCGACTCGACAGTCTTTGTTAAATCCCCCAAACCCACCCTCTTCCTTCCCTTCTTCTTTTTAAGAAAACCCAAATCCCTAACCCTAAATCCACCAATCTTCCTCACCTTCACCCTCCTCCTTCTCCAGCTCTAGTGACGACGAGGAGCTCCGACGAGGTCGGCGACCGCACATAGGTGTAGAGAGGAAGGTGTCCCCTTCTCTGGCGATCTCCAGTAAAAGGTACGACACCCACCTCCTTAGTTATGGGTCTTGCGTCAGAGTCGAGTTGGGGGTCTTCGAGAGAGGGAGCGGTGAACGCCGGTGTGGGCTCAAGCAGACGGTTAACGCCGGCGATGGGGGAGGCCGACCGGACAACACGCGGGTTGGTGCGACTGGACGCTCTCTACGGTTGCTCGGAAGGTTGGGCTAGCAGCGCTAGGGTTAGGGTTGGCTTGTTGTTGTGTGTTTTTTGCAACGAGGCTCCTGTAATTTATTTGTATTTAGCTAAATAAGTTAGTTGGGATCATTGTTTGAAAAACCCGGAATTTAATTGTATTTCATTAAATAATGAATAATTCAGATAATTAATGGAACAATCTTGGATTTAATTGTATTTGATTAAATAATGAATAATTGAGATAATTGCTTGAAAAATCTTGTATTTAATTGTATTTGATTAAATAATGAATAATTGAGAAAATTGTTTTTGGAAAAATCCGTGACTTTGTAGAATTGTAGCAAAAAAACTTAATTTGAGGAAACTTGTCAAATTTTCCCTGGATTTCCAGATTTTGTGGTAAACATTGTTAATTGGAAAATTTACTATTTCACCCCTGAGTTTATCTATATTGCTCTGAGATTTGTTGTTGCCTTAGTAAGACATGATATAAATTGTGGTGGTTGTATGACCCGTACCTTTAGAGTAAATTGTGTTTACCCCTAGCCTTGTGTGATTTGTGAGAGGTTTGTGGAACTGGTTGTCCGCCTACGTTGTGACGAGTGGTCATTGGAGCGTTACTCACGGACTCGGGCGTGATTGGATGGTGAGGATGGCATGTGAGGCACGTATGACTAGATGTTAGGATTTCTCTTGTGTTGTGGCGGTTCGAGAGGGTTCACCCACGTTGTGATTAGTTGTCGTTAGAGATGGGCTCAAAGGCTCGGTCGTGTGGTCGGCTCTCGAAGCCGAATGAGAAACTTGTCAACTCACCAGCTTTGCGACGAGTGGTCGTTGGAGCTGGGCTCACAGGCTTGGGTGCGTGGTTGGAGTAGGGTGTTGCTTTGTGGATCGGATGCGCGGTCTTGCCGCTCGGCCTCACTGGGATGCATGGTCTCTTTGGGACGTGTGACAGTTCTACCGTAAGAGCGGGGTGAGTGTTGTCTTGTGGATCAGATGCGCGGTTGGATCGAGGTGCA
The DNA here is from genome assembly GCA_963682175.1 of Triglochin maritima. Lineage (NCBI taxonomy): Eukaryota > Viridiplantae > Streptophyta > Magnoliopsida > Alismatales > Juncaginaceae > Triglochin > Triglochin maritima. The sequence continues at coordinate 17,477,583 of OY821775.1, forward strand.
TGTTCGGCCTTGCTGGGGCGCATGATCGCCTTGGGACACGAGACCAGTGTGAGTCGTAGGAACGACGTGACCTACTACAATGTCGGGTTGGGGTGGTTTACGAAGTCTTGTTTCAAGACTCAACCGTGACTTGTGTATGTGCATGTGGCATGCAATAGGCGGTTGAAGCCGACTTCGTCTTAGGACGCGAGGACTGGATATGTGAGCTCATTTGACGCGAGGATCCAGAGATTCCAGATTCAATCAAGCAACGACCCAGAGTCGATCCGGAGTGATTCCAGGATGCACGTGAGGTACGCAAAGTATCCAGAGTCGAACCATAATCTATCCAGAGACGATACAATAATTCTGTGTTCAATTAAGCAACGATCCAGAGACGATTCCAGAGTCGATCCATAAATTCGAGATTAAATCAAGAAACGATCCAGAGTCGATCGAAAGTGATTTCAGGGTTCACGAAGGGTACGTGGAGAATCCATAGGGGCACCATACTCTATCCACATTTAATCCAGAGTGATTACAGGATGCACTAAAGATACACTGAGTATCCAGAGTGGAACTTGTGGATAAGGAGAGAGAGAGATGGTGAACGAGTGGAGAACTAGTGATAAGAAAGATAGGGATGAGAGAGATTCAAGAGAGTGATAAGAAAGAGTGGGATGAGAGAGATATGGTGAATGGGTGTAGAGATTCAAGAGAGAGAAAAAGGGAGGAGAAAGAGGGATGGGAGAGAGAGCGAGAAAAAGAAAAGGAGAGAGAGAAAGAGAGATGAGAAAGGAGAGAAAGAGGGAGGAGAGAGAGGAAGAGAGACGAGAAAGGAGAGAAAGAGGGAGGAGAGAGAGAATGAGAGATTCAAGAGAGAGAAAGAGAGATTAGAGATTCAAGAGAGAGAAAGAGAGATGAGAGATTCAAGAGAGAGAAAGAGGGTGGAGAGAGAGAAAGAGAGAGAAATAGGGAGGAGAGTGAGAAAGAGGGAGGAGAGAGAAAGAGGGATGAGAAAGAGAAATTGAGGAGAGAGAGAGAAAGAGGGAGGAGAGAAAGAAAGAGTGAAAAAGTGGATAAAGAGAAAGATGGACGAGAGAGAGAAAGGGAGGAGAGAGAGAAAGAGAGATGAGAAAGGAGAGAAAGAGAGATGAGAAAGTAGAGAAAAAGGGAGGAGAGAGAGATTCAAGAGAGAGAAAGAGGGATGAGAGAGAAAGGGAGGAGAAAGAGAAAGAGTGAAAGAGTGGAGAAAAGATAGAAAGGGAGAGGAGAGATGAGAATGAGAAAGAGGGAAGAGAGAGAAAAAGAGGGATGAGAGAGAGAGAAAGATGGAGAAGAGAGAGAAAGATGGAGGAGAGAGAGAGAGAAAAGGAGGAGAAAGAGAGGAGAGTGTGTAAGAAAGAGAGAGTGAAAGAGTGGAGAGGGAAAATGAGAGAGAGATTGAAGAGAGAGAGTGTGTGAAAGAGGGATGAGAGAGAGTAAAAGAGTTGAGAGAGATAGAAAGAAAGAAAGAGAGAAAGAAAGAAATAGGGATGAGAGAGAGAGTGAAAGATTGCAGTGGGAGAAAGGAGAGAAAACTGAAAGAGTTGAGATGGAGAAATGAGAGAGAGATTCTAGAGATAGTGAAATATTGGAGAGAGAGAAATGAGGGATGAGAGAGAGAGAAATACAAGAGTGGATAGAGAGATTCAAGAGAGAGAAAGAGAGGGATGAGAGAGTTTCAAGAGAGAGGGAGGAGAGAGCGAGAGAAATTGAGATTCTAGAGAGAGTGAAATAGTGAAGAGGGATAAAGGAGAGAGGGAGAGATTCAAGAGAGAGAGAGAGAGAAAGGGGTGAAAGAGATAGAGGGAGAAAGGAGAAAGAAGGAGAGATTCAAGAGAGAGAGAGAGAAAAGGATGAAAGAGTGGAGACTGTTAGACAATTTGATTTTTTGTGGGATTATTTGTCTTCAATTAATGACAGTTTTATTTTACCAGGTTTAATTTGCAAATTGTCTAACACTGTTAGACTGTAACGGTAACGGAGTGAGAGGCAGTAATGGCAGAGGTGTATATGTTTAATTAATTCAATTCGCAGGTGTATATGAGGCAATATAAAAAAAACCGGGTGCATATTGCCAATTTGGACACCTGAGAGGTGTACTGTAGCAAAAGACCCAACATTATAGGCCCCTATCACTAAGGCCTAAAAGCAAAGATGTATGATATCAATTAAGCATGCAACAATCCTAGATTAGAACCAAATGTTAAAGTTTAAGAGGATTGAAAATGTCACCAAACTTTTGATCCTCGATTTGTATTGGTTCCACTCTCCTTTCGATAGCGACTAGGACTTTATGAATTCGATCCAAATGATTTCCTTGAAGTTTGGAATCGATCTTTTATTGCTTGTTTCGATCGTTACCGATTCTCCTTCTAAGTACCTACAAGTGAACATTTTGGTACCCAAACAACATTGGGTCCTTTGACATTAGTTTTTGGTACCCAAACAATTTTGGTCTTAGGTGCCCAAACACTTGAGAAACTCTTATTCACAAAGAAATGTTTTTCATTCAATATAATATGACAAGCATGGTTTTTGTAGTTGTTAACACAATAGCCTAAACCATGCTTATTTAAAGATTGTCTTTGACTACCAATAAGCCTATCAAGCATTTTTCCCTTTGTAAATCTTTAAAGATCTTTAGTAATTGAACATACTTAGCAATTAGATCTTGAATATCATTACTACATTAAGGTTTTGCATTTAGAGTTGCAATTTCATCAATCAAATGAGTGTTCTTTAATGCAATTTTATCATGACTAGCAAGCAATTCATTCTTCTCATTCATGATAAATTCAATTTGAGATTGTAGCTCATTGATTTTCTTTTTAGCTACTTTGTTTCTTTGACAAATTTTCTCAAATTTTTTAAGCAATTCATTGAATTCACATTGAAGTTCATTATACGCATTTGAATGAGTTGAATCTATTGAATCGCGACTAGAGCAAGAAGATACCTCACTATCGTCATCTTCTATTGCCATGAAGCACATCGAAGAGAATTCACCTTCACTTGATGATGATGATGAAGTGTCCCAAGTTGCTTTGAGAGCTTTCTTCTTTTTCTTCTCTTTTCTCTTGCTCTTCTTCTTCTTCTCTTTTCTCTTTTCTTTCTCTTCTTTGAGAAACTCCTTGAATTGTTGTCGCCAACTCTTCATTGTCACTATTTTCTTTGTTGGAGTTGGCGACGACATGCAAACCCAAAGATTTATTGGCTCTCTTCTCCTTGTGGTTTTTCATTTGTATCTCATATGTAATAAGACTACCCATAAACTCCTCGACTGACAATTTGGTGAGATCTTGTGCTTCTTCGATAGCCATCGTCTTTTCCTCCCAATCGTCGGTCAGTGACCGGAGAATCTTTTGAGTCATTTCTCCCTTGCTAAAATCTTTGTCAAGTGCTTTAAGAGAGTTAATAATCTCGGTGAAGGGAGTGTGCATCTCGCTTATGTTCTCACCGGATTGCATACAAAATAATTCATATTTATACATGAGCAAATTAATCCTATTTTTTTAATCTAGTTGAACCCTCGTGATGCATTTCTAATGTATGTTAAATGTCATAAGCACTTTCACAACCTCTTACCATATTGTATTTCCCTTTATTTAACTCACAATACAAGATGTTCATAATGCAAGATTTCATCTCCACTTCCTTAATTTTGGGTTTACTTAAGGATACAATTTCATAATCGTTTGGAGGTTTGTATGAGCTTAAGATGAATGTCCAAAATTTTAAGTCATTAGATTGTAAATAAATCTCATTCTTTTCTTCCAATAGTCATAGTTTAACCCATTGAACAAATGTGACTTAGATGTGGATAATCATCCACAATGATTAGATGTAGATGTCATGCTAAATTACGATTAAGTAAATGAAATTAGCAACCTGATGCTCTGGTACCAATTGTTATGATTTATGACCCTCTAATCACTAGATAAATGCAGAATTAAAAAACTAATCGAATGATTAAGAGATAAAACGTGCAAACCACAAAATCGGCGACACCGGAGTTTAGAGAGGTTCAACACTCACACCCGGGTCGTAGTCCTCCTTGCAAGCCTCGCTTATGGTTCCACTAACCGATCTCTATTCCGGTCCGAGATAACCATCATTTACAACTCCGAGACTCGCGAACAACCTCGCCTCGCTCGTGTCTCCTCTCACAATCCGAGAGGGAGCTTCCTCGAAGCTTTACAACTTGATGATTCTTTGATGTGGAAGTTAAATCACAATCTAACACTCTATACTTAAGCACACTTGGATATGGATATAGAATTGGATAAGCAAGTGGTGAAGTTTAAGCTTGAGTGTTGAAGAATAAGGTTTGAAGGCTTGGGAATTGAGAGCACAAAGATAGTTGATGAATAAAGGGTGTAATGGGTTGGTTTGTGTCTCTAGAGTGGTGTTTATATAGGCTTCAAAAATTAGAGATCCGTTGGGGAGTTGGTGGGGAAATAGACCAATAAGAATGCAAGATGTGACTTAAGCTCAGGCAGATTTCGATGCATATTCGGTCGACCGTTAGCATAACGGTAGTCCAAAGAATTGGTCTGAATTAATCATTCAGTTGACCGATTATATATTGGATCACCGTTCACCAACCTCTAATAGCTTTTATCAGTTTATGCCTAATTAAGTTCGGTTCACCGAATTCCGTTCGGTTCACCAAATTCCATTCGGTTCGTCGTTTCAAGATGGACATTAGGATTGGTAGGGCTCTCATCTACTTAAGTTCGGTTGACCGTGTACACTTCGGTAGACTGAAGTTAGCGTGGGTTTTGCGCTGACAGTTATAACTCAAATAGTTGTTAGGTACAATGGTCAAGTGTCACGTGTCAATAGCCATTGTGCACCTAAGCCAAGAAGGACTCGGTTGACCGACAAGTATTCAGTCGTCCAATGCGGGACAAGTCAATTGGGCTCTAGGGACTCGATTCAAATACGACCGTTGGAGCAAAGTCCAAAATCTGTCCAGGACTAATCGGTTAACAGAAGGTGGTTCGCTCTTCCGTCAGGGCAATTCCAGATGACACCTAAGTTTTACTGGTGGGAAGTATTCGGGTGACCGATAGGTGTTCGGTAGACCAAACTAGAAAGGGTTCGGTTGACCGGGCAGTGTTCGGATTACCGTATCTAGACGGGACAGAATCCTAGTGCTCAAATTTACATTAAACCTTATGGATTCAGTAAATACAAAATTACATGTCTTGGTCCAAAGCTTTGATTACAAGTCTTGAATCTTGATGTCTTTGTCCCAATGCTCCTTTTGTTGATTTTCTTGATCAACCTATTAAGATGATTGCAAGTATACAAATATGTATGCAATGCATGTAATCATGTTTGCTCACTTTGATTGATTAGGTTGATTGATTAAGATTAGTTTTAATTAATCATCAAAATTAATATAGATTAAGGCAAAAAAGCCAACATGTTCGACCGGCTCGAGGCAGAAACCCAAAATCACACTAGGAACGGTCGACCGTTCACCAATCGGTGGATCGATCCAGCAGACAAATCTATTGCACGCTTACCTGCAACGAGCCTTTCGGCCTACCGTCGACTTCCAATACTCACACAACATAAGTGAGCTACAACAACAAGTTTGACATACCGTGAAGGTCTAAAGAAACCTTCGAAGAACCTCAACGATCCTTCCACGAGCACTTCTCTCCCAAAACACGATTTTCGACGAACTTCTCGCTCGATCAACGATCACCGCACCACGTTCATCCACAACCACACCTTCACCTTCGTCAATCACCTCACCAACCACAACAACTGAGAGAGAGAAAGAAGAAGGAAAGAAAAAGAGAAGAGTTGGCTTAAAAACTGACTCACCTCGCCACTCAACCAACGCTTGCCGAACCTCACTTCCTCGCCGGAAAACACCACCTCTCGTCGGAGCTCAGCACTGAGAGAGAGAGAGAGAGAGAGAGAGAGAGAGAGAGAGAGAGAGAGACGCATGAGAGAGAGAGTGTGTGAGAGTGAGTGAGAGAAATCCAACCTTATAAACTCTCCACCACTTCATCCTCACCATCCATCCAAACGTCACCTCTCCATCCCAACCGTCCATTCCAAATCTCCCTAATCACCCTCCTAAACAACAAACAAAACCCAATTAGGATCAGGATCTCACAGGTTTAACCTGCCCGTAACCTGCCAAACTTGAAACCGGTTAGATCTGAGTTAGTCCTCGTCGTGCCGGATCCGATTCGTTCACACTCGTGTTTGCAAATTCAAGGGGTCTTATGCAAAGTGTATATGATTTTAGTATGCAAAGTGTATATGATTTTAGATATTTATTTATGTTGTGTTATTTCAATCTTGTTTTGTGTTTATCATAACAATCATCCAAACATATTTCCAGAACATCTGTTTACACTTTTAAGAAATATAATCGACTACAAAAATAAAATTGAATAACTATTGGTCTTGATTCCTTTGGTTACAGTATAATTGATTGCATATGAAACTAAATGGAATACGCCTAGCAAACTGTAGGCAGCCTCACCATGTATGACATCCAGGTATCCGAAGGCCTGAATTAAGATACTTTACTCTTGAAGTGCTCTTGGATATGCTTTGCTAGCAAATCAACCAAAAACAACCCAATCATTTGTTGCATTTTATGTACGTCGTAAATCATTTCCGAACCCAATTTCGGCCCAATTCGTTGCATGTTATATTCTACTCACCATGGGGTATCTTATTTTACTGAAACCATCCAACTTTATACATTGCAACTTGCAAGTCATCTACAAAACCAAACTTTAGGCCCACATCAAAGTCTACAACCCAACAAGAAATGTGTAGTCGATGACTCTATCTATACCCCATTCGATCAAAATGTTAAATTCTCGTATGTTTTACAGTGTTTACACCAAACCAAACTAACAATTCACTAAAAATCTTATATTCAAATTGGACTCTTCGATTAAGATTTGCTAAATATGATCAAACAAGAAAATTCGTAAAGATCACATTCCATAAGTAATAATTCATACTCACTCCGTTGAAAACAAAAAATATATATATCTAAACACAATGATGGATAATGAATCCTCTCTTGCCAATACAATCTAATGTCAACGCCTAATTAATTTCATTCTTAAATTGCTCAGACCATGTTTTTAATTGCATTTCTCTATTTTGACATTTGCCCATTAGCTTCGTCAACACTCCATTTCAGTTGGATAAACTCTATTCCCACCGATCGAGAGTGAACATCTCCAAATAAGTCAATGGAGGACATTAATTTCCATCCATTCGCATAAAACCAATAGTAATTATTCACTTAAAATAAATATTACATTGGTCTTTTCAACTACTACATTCGATGATCATTAGGATATAATTGTCATATTTGGAATTGACTTGTATATGTTGCCATGATACTAGTTTGATAGGTCATGTATTGTATATTCATGTGCATGTAGGGGGACTTGGTATACAAGGTTTTCGTTATGAAAACACAAACATTTTATCATGTTTGCATTTCAGGACATCTGTAGGTGCTGGTTGGGGTGGAGATAGAGGACGAGTGCGCACCAGGACCGGATCCTCTAATCTAATTTTTCCTAGGTTAATATGATTACCAATATTGTATTTTGTATTTGATGTAATCATACTTTTGGAACTACGTGTAATGTTGTACGTATTTGGGTATTTTGAGTAATGTTCCCGCTCTTTCTTGTCTTATTTATTTGATATTTCATTTTAAATTTTTCGATGTTCTCGAAGACATTACATACATTCCTATACATACACGACATGTTACATTACAAATATACATTTTTATACATGATCCAAATACAAAATCCAAATACTTATTTACAAGATCAAAATACTTATTTGCAAGATCCAAATACCCATTTACCCTTAACCCTAAAACCATACTCTACCTTCTTTGCAATAAATCATATTCGTATATACGGTTAGATATGTAGTTTAATGAAACAATACTTTATACAATACAAATATGATTTATTGCATTATAAAACGATTCATTTTAATATTATTTTTGCCAGTCTACCTAACTATATCACACGATCTTGCAAATTAATAAAAAATGGATAAACTCATTGTTTAGATTAGTATAATAAAATGTAATTCTACAAACTTCACATTTGGTGTAGTGGTCTTGTTGGGTGTGTAGGTTGTAGGTGACGAGCGATTATAGGTTCGAGTCCCATCACCAAGAGGATTTTTATAGCAAAATTGTTTTGGCACGGTGAGACTGGAACATATCCCATATATGTAAATTTGTTTTTATAGTGCTCTATATTTAGTCCCATTTTGCCTGTTACAAAAGAACAACTCTCGGCTGGTTCTATAAAATCATACCCATTGTGGCCTTCATGGCTCAAATGAAGCCACTAGGTCGAGCTTGACTAGAGATGGTTATAAAAATCCTTCCCGACCTTCGAGTGTCTCTGGTTTTGGCGAGCCGGTCTGCTCGCAAGCGGGGTGCGAGGTGAGTTTGAGCTTCAAAATTTTGACTTGGTCGACCTTGACCCGAGTTCGAGTTCCATTTTTTTTCATTCGAGACGATTACATACCCCTACTTTGAATCCCAAACTAGCTAAGTGAGTCTAAAATCCAAGATTGATAAAAAATTATGTGACACCAGTTGGTCATTTTCCAAAATTCAAAGGGTCAATTGACCCTTCTTACGTGGCTTCCTCTACTATATACTTCTTTGAAGGAATTAATGATTTAAATTTATAAAATGAAACTAATGTAACGATATTAATTCCAACCATTACATATTTAGGATGCTGCACTACAAACTATTACAAGCCAGGAATCAGTGACGGAGTAACGTACATGGGGGAACTACCCGACCCAGATTTTCCAAAAAAAGAAATTCCCAAATATTTATTTATTAAATCTCATAGATTTAAGTGTAGTATTTTGAAGTTGGTGGTATAATTGTTTAACTATAGTTTAATTTGGGATTTTGGAAGAGTTAAGATAATATTTTGACAAAAAATGATTTTACAGTCAATTTTATTCAGATTATGGACTTTGAAGTTTTTTTGAACAACTACATTTGGAAGATAAGTTATAATCTTTTGGACTTGCATTGTTGTGTAAGTTTGATAAATTTTTAGTTGAAAAAATGAACATTACATAGATTTTGGTTAGGTGTTGTGAATGTTTGGGATTTGACATTTTTTATTATGATGTGCAATCTTAATTTTCTAGTATAGTTATGCTTATTGACATGTTATATCTCATTTTTATATTATCGAGTTCGTTTGTTGGCTGAAAATGTAATGAAAGTTTAAAATAAACTAGCATTTATAGGAAACTTATTTATATATATAAGAGTCATAGAATGAATAATAAATTTAAAGCTTGCAATTCCATGAACGAAAATAGCAATGTGCATACATAATAACAATTATTACAAAATTCTTTTATTATAACTTTAGGTTATACTTATACACTATTTTGCTATCTCTATTTGTCTAAATTTTATCGATTTTAAACTTAAGAACGAACATAACCAATAAATCTTCCCAAACTAGTTGTTTTGTGTTTGAATATTGGAATTTGAGTTGTAAGAATAAATTCAATTTAACTGATATGTTGTGTTTTATGGTTATAAAAATTTCTTTTGGATGTTTGAATTTTAATGTATTCAGGTTTGGAAAAACGTTAAAAATAGGAAATGATATTTTCAATATTTTTAATTAATTTATTTCAAGTATCATCTTAAAATTGTAGGTCCTCCAAAAAAATCGACTTCTACCCCACCCAAATTGTTTTTGGATCCTCCCCTACCAGGAATAATGTTATGACATTACGATCATTGTTTGGAAATGTTTTTCATAACTTTTCCCAAACATTATCGAGGCATTCCCAGATTCATCCAAATTGGCGAGATGTGAAAGCCAAAAGATCAAGTCACTGAGAATCGTTTTCAAGGTTGACTTAAAGTCATCGATTTTGACATGAAAATACATGCATTCCTGCAATTCCAAAGGTTCCAAAAGTAAGATAGTAAGGTATTGGCTAGGATCGACCTGTCGTGGTTCTAGCTTAATTCAACAAAAAATGTTGGAAATATCATGTCATCCCTATGGTTGCCAAGTTGGCCAACTTTGGTCCAAAATGTCTTGGCAAGATCTTTAAAAAGGGGAATCAATCAGGGTCATGAATGCCTGTTTTCATAAGGTTATCAAATGTTACAATTCTACTATTCGATATAGCCATGGCAAGATCCTAATTTTTAAGGGGGCGGTTTGCTGTTTGCATGTCAAAAGTATTTCAAAGATCGATATACTGTACCTCCAAATGATGGGAAGAAACAGGACTTCACCGCAAAAGTTCCTATTCTCATCAAATTCCAAATATTAGAATCCACTGTGGGGTTGGGAAATGTAATTGATACGTTGTTCTTGAAGACCGTAAAGAAAATTAGAATCTCTAAGTTAAACGTCAGTAAGTGCTGACTTTTTGGCGTTAAACTATCTTAATTAGGTTATTCACCTCCCTTTATACTAATATTAGAACCTATATATCCTACAATAAGTTCTAGCTATTGTATAGATTGGTGATAAGAATGTTAACCATTTTCGCAATGCAACTGAATTCATTTGTGTAGTTGTCAAAAATCCTTGGTAGATCGTTATATTACCTAAAGTAGTTGGACTTTTGACTAGCCGGAACGGAGCTATTTCCCCAGTTTTGGCATTGAAAGATAGGTTTAGTCGTGAAAGACTCGACGATGCTAACCAAGTAATTCCAATATGCAGTGAAGCATGACTTTTTAGTGTGGTCTAATCCATGAATCAACCCCTTTTTAGGTATTTATAAAAGATAATTCTCTTTGCGAGATTTGTCTTATTATCAAATATTTCCCATATAATTTTGGGCTTTAATGCAATTGCAAAGTTATTAATGTCAATCCCAAACACCATTGTTTGCTTTAAGCCGGAAAACACTCTTCTAGTTTACAAGATTATAACCGGTTTCCAAGGAGCTTTTCAGATAAATTTCTTACTCAAGCTATCTATATGGTAGAAGCTATTTTGTTAGTGTTGGATCTGGATGACCCTAATCTAATATCATGTGCTCTTCTAACGACGAAGATGAAGAATAAACAAACAAACAAACAAGTAAAGACAATCAAACCACAAGAAGACAGAAGTTTTTTTTAAAGGTTTGGTATCCCAATCGGGTCTTAATCTTCTTTTGTAAGTACTACTCGATTACCACGAGCCTCGCTCACGACTTTACAATTCTGATCTTCGTTCAAGACCTAGATCAAGCTTTTTACATTCCAAGTTCGCGAATAACCACGCCGACCTTGATTCTTCCTCTCACAACCTGTTAAATACGCTTCCTCTCGAAGCGATACAAGTCGTTAACTAATGGAAGTGGTGCCGCAAAATACTATAACACTTGTGCACACTTGAGTAGGATAAACTTTAGAAACACAAGTGGGAAGATTAGGTTTGAGTATAAGAGATGTGTTAAACTATGATTTGAACACCTATTTATAAGCTCTAATATCCATATAACCATTCGGATTATAGACAAAACAAGTTAAAGGAAACTGGTCATAAGGTGTAAAATAGAAGTTTTGTCAGAGCCATAAAGGGTCGACCGTTAGGACAATCCGTTCGACCATTCACTTAAGTTGTTAAGCTAACAATCGAAGAATGTGCATATTGGTCGAACAAACACAATGTAAATTGAGAGTTTACATATTGGACACTGAGGGAATGGTCGACAGTGTTGTCATAAATGGTAGAAAAATCAAGAAAACTTACTATCCAACTTTGTGACCAATATGCATTGTGCGGTTCACCAATTGGGCGGTTCAACCAATTGGGTGATTCGAATCCAAGATCAACAGAAGATTGGATTGCAAATAGTAACTGATTATCCGAGTATCCTATTCAAAAATTAAAATTTAGTTGGTATTTTCTAAAGAAGTTCTTACCAAATACAATTTCGAATTGAAATTTGTTTAAAAAGTTTTACCGATTTCAAATTCGAATCGAATTCGGATATAGGTTAAATCATATCTGAATATCCAAAATACCAATTTTTGCATCCAATATATGTGGTTATTAATATTTATTTTAAAGACAATTTGGGCACGAGCATAACTTAATTGAAGACAACGCTCTAGCAGTCAATCATTCATGGGCCCGAACAAAACTTAATTAAAGACAATTTAGGCATTCTTTCTTAATTTTATCCTCCTCTCCTATAGATACTTTTTTTAGAACCCCATAAGACATATTCTTGAGATAAAAGATATCACACATTGGAGAGGTAGGTTGAGACATCATAAAACTTAAGGTTTTAGGATTTGGAAAAAACTTGTTGTTGGAGGATTCTTTCATCCGATCCTCAATCCATTCCGAGCAAAATTTCTCCGGCCACATTCTCCTTGTACTCCAATCATTCTTATAGTGAAGCTCGATTGTCTCTACTACTGTGGTTTGTATGTTTTGGGTTCACATGTAAAGTCTGGTGTTGTACTTGTCTCGTGTTATTGATTGTCTGTGTTGCTTGTTAGATGCATGCTATGTGTTTGAGTAATTGCCTAACTTGAGTTAAATTAGGTTATTTGTCGTTTCCTCTACACAAACCACTACCAAAAATCCTAACAAGACTTATTTCTCTCTTTAAATGGAAATCTTAACTCATATATCCTTCTCAAGAACTCAAGAAACCGTTGTAAATCATTTCTCAGATTTATTTAACAGAAATGACCTTGTCTACTTTGAACTTCAATGGAACAAGTTCATTACGAAGAAAATCATAAAACACTTAGGACATTGAGTCACAATTCTCTAATGAGGAAATTAAAGTAGCAATATTCTCTATAGACCTAGATGAATCTCGAAGTCGTGATGGATTCCCCATTTTTTAAACCAAAAGTTATGGCCAATTCTTGCTCAGGATTGTTTTAAAAGAATGATTCAGCTTATCCACCCATCTCCCATCCGAGATTGTTAGAACCTATTAACAAAACATTTATCTGCCTAATTCCTAAAATCAACTATGTAGAAAGCTTTGGAGATTATAGACGTATCAGTCTAATTAACTCATCCTACAAATTATCTCTACAGTCTTATGCAATTGGCTCAAAACAAAAACGAATGTAGTAATCTCATAAAATCAATTTGCATTTCTAATGGTACGACACATTTCAGACAATTTCATTGCTGCAAGGAATCTATCTATTTGCTATCCTCAAAGGCACAAAAAACATGCTTTGACCCTAAAATTGGAATTCCAAAGCGTTTGACAGTGTATAGTGGTCATTCCTCCTAAAAGTTTTGCTCAATCTTGTTGTTGGTCAAAAATAGATATCTTGGATTTATATGTTCATCAATTCGGCAGAATTTGCGATATTAACTAATGGAGATAAATCACCAAGCTTCAAGTCTAGGGGCGACATTTGACAAGGGGACCCACTATCCCTTGCTCTTTCTGGTAATAACAGAAATAATCTGGAGTAGAAAATAATGAAATTATTTTGGGTATTACTTTCGGCCGAAACGGCCCAAAAATCTCGAATATACAATTCGCAGCCGATACATTAATATCCTTCGAACCAAATGAAAAAATGTGACTAATCTCAAACGTCTATTGGAAGTATCCCAGTCTATTAGTATTATTCTAACATTGTAGTGGGACTAGATAGTTTCGACAAAAGTGTCGTCTCTTGTATAGGTCTTGAGGAGCACATTTCTACCGCTTTGTGTAACGTTTCCGAAAACAACGAAAAATTTAAAAGAATTAAACTTAAATATTCAATCAACGACCACAAGGACGATGCTCATATCATATATCAAAGTTGCACCATTTATACAGGAATTGTCAAGAGTATGATTACATTCAAAATGACAAGAAAAACTATACACATGTAAGCATGATAACCTCAAAATAAGATTAGAAGATCCGGTAATGGTGTGCTCGTCCTCCGTCCCCACCCACTCACTGCCTCTCTGGGCTTGAAAAATAACATGAAACAATGTTTGAGTTTCCATAAGGAAATCCCGATACCAAGTCCACCTATATGCATGTGAAGTACTGTAAATGAAACCTATCATACTAGTATACATAACATATAATACTGTAACATAAAACTTTCCCTAAACAGGTAATGAGAACAACTGCATCATCAATAACATCAAACCCTACATGGTCACCCGTCACATCCACATACTGCAATACGGGTGACTCACACAAGCTGCAACACCCTTGCCAGAATACATCGTCGGCCACGTACTCCCGCCTCTCGAGGTCGGGTTGCTCACACAAGCTAACAAAACATCCACTGGATAACAGTTTGGTGGTCAACTCCGTCGCCATAAAGGCTGGGCAAAACCTCACCTCACGGAGTTTGTCTACTCCACCGCTAGGGCTGTGCAACTTTCGGTTCGGTCCGGGTTTGGTCCGGACTGAATCCGACCGGTCCGGACCCCGGGACAAATTCGGTTTTCGGTCCAGTCCGGTCCGAAACCGGTCCAAAATCTATTTTTTCCCTTAAAAATCCGGTCCGGTCCGGGTTCGGTCTGGACCAAACCTGACCGCTCTGGTCTTCGGTCCGGACCCCGGAGAGCATCCGGGTTCGGTCCGATCTTCGGTCCGGTCCGGGTCCGGACCGATGCTCACCCTTATCCACCGCCATGAAGGCTTGGCAATCTTCATGCCCCCACAGAGTTGCACAATAACAACAAATCATGGTGTATGGAAAATAACATGAACCATTACTTACAAAACAAGACAACTGAATTTAAGCATCACCGGTCGATTGAAAATGGTCGAGTGATCGACAGGTTAGTAGTCATATCAACTAATGTATAAACTATGAGTCACAATGGTCGAACAACGTCATATAATCAGTCGAACAATATCACATACACGGTCGACCGTTTAGAGGTCTAAAACCATTATAATATTCATATTAACGGTCGAACGACAAAGGGGTCACATTTAACCGAAATTATCAGGATCTTCTTCGTCCCGCAAATCATGCTTAACCGGTTGACCGTCAAATGCATTGTTCGACCGGTTGGGGAAGAATATTTAATATTAACACTACGTCCGGTCGACCGACACTCACACCGGTTGACCGTTCTACCTCTGAACTTCTACTGCACTTTTCACCGATGAGGTTTCAGACCTCCGACACTCACCCCAAACCCTCATACATCTAGTGTGAGTTACTAATTTGAACTTGACATACCTCTAGGGGACTACCAGAGTTCACCAACGATCGCCCGCTTGATCTTCTCGCTCCTCCGGCGAACTCAACCTCCCTTCTTTGCTTTTCCGGCCATCACCTCACATCCTTGTTCCCACACCTCTCAACCTTCTCTTACTCTCCCTCCTTCTCACGAACCACTCCTTCACGTTTTCACTCAAGAACTTCTCCACCGATAAACATCAACTTAACACACACATATATATAACCTTACTTTTACTTTTACCTCCACATCCTCCAATCACTTTTCGACATCTCACTTCCTTACTAACCCACACGTCACTCTACCTTTTCACTTAGTCATCACCTCACCTTCCATGCCTTCAACACGTCACCTCTCTTAAGCCAAAGATAAATATAGGTAATTTACTAACCACTCCATTAACCTAAATAACCACATAACTATTCTCTCTCTTAAGTAAGTTTTAGGATTAAGGTTCTAACACTTTTCATTTTTTTTGGATGCTCAAAAGCTAAATTCCGTTTCACATCATGGACTACCTTCTCTCTCCTTGCAGAACAAGGACTAAGTCTTGGATGCTGTTAAGATGCATAACCATCTGGCGCGCTGGAAAGAAGCTTGCTTTCTTTCGTGAGAAACCTCACCCTTCTCAATTTGGTTTTGTCGTCCATCTCATCCTACTTTCTAATCCTAACTATTGGCTTTTAAAACCTTAATTATGTTAATTTTGATGATCTAATCAACATAATCTTAATGACAATCAAATTGAGTCAAATACATTTCATGTGTTGCAAACATACTTGTGTTGTGCATACTCTTATCCTAATAGGTTATCGATGCTCAAGAAGAAAAGAATTGAAGTCAAGTCATATAATCAAGTTCTTTGAAAATATATAATTTATCTTTATTTAAGTCTTTAAGAATCTTTGTAAACTTGAACATACATGTTGGGACATCCATCCACAGTCACCGGGTTTCATCTAATAGTTACACATAAAATCTCACATTATTTGGTCTTCAATAACTCAATAAATTACCCAAACCTAACCTAGAAAACCACCAAACCAAACCTTATGCAATCTAGAAACAATGGTTGACCGCCAGAATGGTTTTGTCCGACCATTTGTAAACAACAAATCTTTGGTTGAATGGCTGACCGTTCTTCTAGTTTCGTCCCATTGTTCTCTGGTTTTCAAATTTCCTTTTCGAGCATGTTTTTTGTTATATTTCCGAATGGTTATTTTGAAGATTGTGCCTTTACCCCATTTGGACATCAGACAATAGTTCAATTGGACTCCTTAGCGGTCAACTGATCACCCGCTCGAATCCGGTGCGTTAAGATACGATCCACGATCCTGACCGCTGCGCACTCTGATATTTAAATCCATCTGATAGACCCATAATTAATTTGAAAAATATAATCAACAATTTGTGAGCTCGACAGCCCGCAAGTACCAACCATCAATCAATCAGAATCATAATCATGTGGAAAATAATACAGAATATGACATTCAATCAATAAGCACTATCAAGAGACATGCATCACAAATAAAATGCATGCATATCAATTTGAAACCCCATTCAGATTCGACCACATCATGTGCTTCTGAAATCTATCAATCTGTCAGACGCACAACTGGTAGCTCCACACTAACGACAGGCAACCCTTTCCTCTCTCGGGTGGCTCTACGCTGTCCGTTAGGCAGCTCTTTCCTAAGTTGCTCTGCTAGAAACATACACACAGCCACAGGACATGTCGACCGAAACACCACCATGCAATCATATGCATATCCATAAAATAAATATTAATGCTCAACATGCATGCAACTACGAATATCAAGAGAGACAGACATGATATGAAACTGAAGAATAACGAATCAGTACTTGCCTCAAAATCTCCATCTTTTTCTTCTCAATATTCTTCTCAAAATTCCATCTTCTCCTAAAACCACACAATCATCCAACAATCTTAATTAGTCCATTAAGATATTTGATTATTACCTCAACTAAAAAATTCAGGATATTACATTCTACCATCCTTAAAAGAAATTTCGTCCTCGAAATTTGATCTCAATACTGTCTCAATCCAAACAAATCAATACAAATTTTTCAACTCATTATTTATCAAATCTAAAAACCTAACACCACTTATCGCTCATAATTTAGATAATCAATCCAACCAAATCCAAATTCACATTTGAACTCAAGTCCAAATATCTCTAAATTCATCTTTCATTATTTATTAATAATTTGGTAGCAAATCCAACCAAGTCAAAATTCACATTTAAATCAATAGTCAATACTTCTAAATTCAATTTCTCAAATTCAAATCCAATCAAATTTTTATTTCAAATCCAAATCCCGACTAATTCCGAGGATCGTATTGCTCTGATACCATTTGTAACGCCCCGAGCCCGGACAACTGATCACCCGCTCGAATCCGGTGCGTTAAGATACGATCCACGATCCTGACCGCTGCGCACTCTGATATTTAAATCCATCTGATAGACCCATAATTAATCTGAAAAATATAATCAACAATTTGTGAGCTCGACAGCCCGCAAGTACCAACCATCAATCAATCAGAATCATAATCATGTGGAAAATAATACAGAATATGACATTCAATCAATAAGCACTATCAAGAGACATGCATCACAAATAAAATGCATGCATATCAATTTGAAACCCCATTCAGATTCGACCACATCATGTGCTTCTGAAATCTATCAATCTGTCAGACGCACAACTGGTAGCTCCACACTAACGACAGGCAACCCTTTCCTCTCTCGGGTGGCTCTACGCTGTCCGTTAGGCAGCTCTTTCCTAAGTTGCTCTGCTAGAAACATACACACAGCCACAGGACATGTCGACCGAAACACCACCATGCAATCATATGCATATCCATAAAATAAATATTAATGCTCAACATGCATGCAACTACGAATATCAAGAGAGACAGACATGATATGAAACTGAAGAATAACGAATCAGTACTTGCCTCAAAATCTCCATCTTTTTCTTCTCAATATTCTTCTCAAAATTCCATCTTCTCCTAAAACCACACAATCATTCAACAATCTTAATTAGTCCATTAAGATATTTTATTATTACCTCAACTAAAAAATTCAGGATATTACACTTTACACCAACGGATATGTTTATAATCAAATGTCTATTCATCCAAAGTGCTATGTAAATCCGAAGAACTGCAAGATTGGCTTATTAAAGAGTCATGCTCATCACATATTGATGCAAGAGTTGTTACCTCTTGGCATAAGAAAGAGTCAAAGAATTAAAGAAGTGCGAGAAACAATCATTAATTTGACAAAGTTTTTTCGCACCGTGCTCGAAATTAAACACCACTGAAGATATATATCTGTTTGAAAGATATATTTGAATATCTTGAAATCTTTTGTTTGAAACAGAAATAAACATGAATGATCAATTGTTGAAGGTATTCTTGCTGAGGAATGCACGAGCCTTTGCTCTAGATATTTGAATAGTGTGGAGACCATTTTTAATAAACCTTCAAGAAACAATGGGGGTGAAAAACCTTTAAGTAAGAGTCGAATGATTGTTCTGTATGTTGTTGATCTAGATAAAGTTCACAATTTAATAACGCCATTGTTGATGAATATCTAGGGTAGGTGAATAAAAATATTATTACTTTGGTCATCTTTATTTAATATGGTTATTTCATCGCTAACAATGAAATTCGGATCTTGCATGCGCTTTATCTGTTACAATGTCTTCATAGGTGTAGGTGTACGTCATAATCGATGACAACAATTGAATGCACGAGATAAGAACTTTAGTGATTGGTTCAGGGAGACAATTCGAAATGAAAACACAAAAAGCTTGAAATCCTAGCATTTGCTCGAGGTCCGAACACAGTCCCAAGGAGGTATTCAGGATATATTATCAATGGGTTTAGGTTTCTCACGGAAAACGCGAGTCCAAAGGGTAAATCCAAAATTGTGAAGTATTTGTGAACGCCACAACAAATATTTACTCAACAACACCAGATAACAACCTTGTTAGTGCACCAGAGTAGGGCTGGCAATTCGGGTCATGACACGAAACCCGAACCCGAACCCGACACTAAATATCACAATTCGGGTCGACACGAACGACACGAACTGTAATTCGGGTCGACACGAATGACACGAACTGTAATTCGGGTCGGGTTCAGGTTGGAGTATTTCGTGTTTCGTGTAATTCGGGTTGACACGAATAACACGAACTGTAATTCGGGTCGAGTTCGTGTTTCGTGTAATTCGTGTAATTAGTGTCAAACATGCTAGTTCTTGTTTGTTTTAATTCGTGTTTGTGTAAATTTGTGTTAAACATGTCATAATTGGTGTCAAACATGTTATTTCGTGTTCAGATTAATTCATGTTTGTAAAAATTCGTGTCAAAGAAGTCAGTTCGAGTGATTCGGGTTAATTCGTGTTCGTGTCAACACGAACACGAAAAATGGATTCGTGTCAACGTGGGTCGTGTTCGGGTTACCAAATTTGTGTTCGGGTTTAAGATTAGATTTTCGTGTTCGTGTTCGTGTTCGTGTCGACTATTTCTTATTAATTTGTGTTCATGTTCGGGTCGAGGAAAAACAGTTCGTGTCAATTCGTGTTCGTGTCAAACACGACACGAAACACGAATTTGCCAGCCCTACACCAGAGTCACCTTGGTGTATTACAAGCTATAATCAAACTTCACTACTATGATGATGTGAAATATATTTTGTTTCAGTGCAAGTGGTACAATATTTTGGGTCGGGACAATACAACTAGAAGTGACAAATAAGGGTTCACGTTGGTGAACGCGACTGCATTTCTGAATCGGAAGAACCATTTGTACTTGCATCTCAAGCGGAACAACTTTTTATGTTGCAGAGACTAGAGAAAGAGCGAGCTATGACCATTTTTAGTCATTGTGCGAATATTGACGAGGGATTTATATAGCATGGAGGACGAAGCATTGGTAGTATACAGTCAAGGATATCTTGTACAAGATAGAGTCCACTTAAACAATATTAATTTGGTAGATTTTGTTTGACCAGATTTAGAACCACTGGTGGAGTAGTGCATATTTTTACATCTACGACCACGAATGTAATAAAAAAACAAATGTCTGAATTATTTTATTTGAACTTTATAATTTTATTATGCGATTGATGATAAATTACACTACTTTGGAATTCAGGTATGACTAGATGTCGGTCTTCTCCGTCGGACCGTATACCTGAGGGAGGAAGTGATAGGCGTAGACGTTGATGATCGATGTTTGGAGGAGGATGCCCCACCAATTGATACCCCACGGATTGGCAAGGGTGTAACCGATCCTTCCCAGAGTGGGGACGTTCCTGGCACTTCGATCTCTGGTGATAAAAGTTAATTAGAATGCAATATTTCCTGATGTGACTTGCTTAGTTATGCTTCGTACAGGTGCAACCAACACAAGTAGGGGTCATGGTACCACACAACTTCTGGAGGATTGGAACTCGACAGTTCCCGCTGAGATTGAGTTTACACCGGAGTGCTCCCGAAAGCAAAGAACGCAGAACGCTTCCAGAAGTTCATTGGGACGATAACCAGGAGGACACATTTATGTCCTCCACGTTATTCAGACTAGAGGTTGGTGCCGAAGAAAGACAAAAATGTGGTATGGTAGGCGTCAACGATAATATTAAATACGTACTCAACTTATATTATTATTGATTTCAATTATACAATAATTAGATGTTTTCATAGGCACACTGGACGGTTCCTGAGGGGTTCAGAGCCAAGATTATTAGGTCTCTAAACACAAAATAGAAGGAAAATAGTTACAACTTATACCTTGGTGTGGCGGACTTGGAGACGAGAGAGGAGAGATTGGCGGCTAAACCGCCACATATTTCGGCTGAGGATTGGTCCACTCTGCTGGGCTACTGGTGCAATGAGGTATTCAAGGTACATTTATTATGTCTTTTAGTCAATTTATATTCAATTTATGAAAAAATATCATTTTTTCTTTTTTGAAGCCGAAGAAAAGCGAGACCAACAAAAAAGGGCGATTTAGTCATATCGCATCAGTGTAGTACGAAGTCTATTGTGCGACACAAGAAGAAGATTATAATACATTATTTTTAATTCATAAATACTTGTAGATTCAACACAATTTTTATATAAACTAACAAAATTGTTATTTTTATATAAACTAATAAAATTGTTATTTTTAATGGTATTATACATTGCAAACAACTCAAACGCTTGCGAGTCTACTCATACAGATATGTACATTTGACTGCAAGACAAGAAGAACCCTAAAGCAGCGTTTGTCATTGTAAGTTTATATTCATATGAGTTTTCAATTACCGTATCTTGTTAGGTTGAATTCATTTATAAGTTCTAATATTTTCTGCTTGCTGGAAAGATTAGATGCTCTACGAGGAATGGATAAGACGAGCTCTCAGGGGTCTATTACTTCGGCAACTGCTGTCGAGGAACCAGTCAGGACTCTTCTGGGTGACGGGCACAAACGTGTGAGAATGTATTCTAGTCTAATCACCCCACGAACATGTACGGACCTCGTAGAACGCCATCCCAAGTAGAGCACAATGCTAGATTAGAAGTTAGGAAAAGTGTCTGAGAGAGCCAGGAGCTAAAGCGAGTGAGTAACGAGTTAGTGGAGGTGAAAAGAAAACTCACGATCATGCAGTCGACCATCGACTTTTTGATGGGGAAGGTGGTTATAACGATCAGGTATTGTTTTCATAATTTAGTAATGTGTATTACATTTACCAGCTTTATAGGAAGTATCGTCTTAATATATAATATATTGTAATGTACAAGATATTAATATCACATTCATTTGCACACCACCACCACCATTGCCAAGACGAGATGACGATCACAAACTATTGGAAGTAGCAAGCACTGAAGGTTTGATGGCTTAGTGTTTGTTTTATTTGTATACTTTTATCATCATCAAACTTAGTTTACTTTTATCATTATTCACTATGAGAATGGTTGGAGTACAAGGAGAATATGGTCGGAGAAAATTTGCTCGGAATGGATTGAGGAATGGATGAAAGAATCCTCCAATAACAAGATTTTCCCTAAATTCTTAAATGGTGGTGTCTAATACCTCTTCAACGTGTGACTATCTTTTATCTCAACAATATCTCTTATGGGTTTCTAAAAACAATAAAAGTATTTATAGGAGAAGTATAAAGTTAAGAAAGAATGCCCAAATTGTCTTTAATTAATGTTCTGTTCGGGCCCAGGAATGATTGATTACTAGAGCACCTAATTGATTACTCATTGTTGTTAAAGTTTAATTTTTGCAGGTTTTAATTCTAAAATGTTAATTTCTTGTAACTAATTTTTTTATCCAACTTGATCTTTGTGCTTGGTTATAATTTGTATTTTGAATCAATATCATGTTGAACAAACTATGCTTTTAGTAAGATATCCACAACCTGATCACAATATGGTAGTAGTGCGATTCCTTACTTATATTTTTTTCCAATTCAATGTAGGAAGACCTGATAGGTTGTCCCTTTTCATAATCTCATCTTTCATTTTCCTATGAAACACACAATGGGCAACCTTACCCCCAATCCCTAGGAATTTGGTTCACACAATCCCTTTCACAGGAGGTCAAGTTGTTTAAAACTTACTAACTAGCCACTAACATGTATCTTTCGATGCCTGCCGTTTGATGCCATAAACATTTAAATTGCTCTGTACGATATTTAGGGGGGGGGGGGGGTATGTTGCAAGACACGCAAAATGTTGTTGAGGAACAAATGTAAATTTTCTTAAAAGCACAAGCACACAGGGAAACAAATAGGTCATTACAAGCCCAACTACAACATTCCAGAGAAACTATTAGTCGGTATGTTAGAACTGTGACAAATGTCATGTTCAAATGGGGTTGTGACCTTATTAGAAATATCGAGGATCATAGTGTAACCTCTCTCCACATACTCGAAAGTGGTGGCGGAAAATACTTCCCTTATTTTAAAGAATTCATTGGTGCTTTGGACGGTACCCATGTTGATAAGTTGTCCTAATCCCAGAGCAGCCAACCTACCATTCAGGCAGAGACCCGAAGTGTTGTACACAAAATGTTTTAGGAGCATGTCACTTCAATATCAGATTTGTATTTGTGTCGGCTAGGTGGGAAGGATCTGCACACGATTGTAAAATTCTAAATAATGAGATAGCTTGGTTGCAAAACAACTTCCCAACCAACCCAAACAAGTATTATGTTGTCGACCTTGGATACCCAAACCATGAAGGGTTTCTGGTCCCTACAGAAACACAAGATACAATATATCTGAGTATCAAGTTCGCGGACCTAGAGGGAAGAAATAAACTTTTAATCACTTACACTCTGCATTGAGGAATATAATAGAACGAGCATTCGAGGTGTTAAAAAAAGATGGTTTGTGCTTTCAGATATGCCTCCCTTTCCTCTACCTCGTCAGGTTAAAATGGTTATTTGTGCTATGACACTTCACAATTTCATCATGGAGCGAAGAATCAACGACGATTTCTTATGTTACTCTGTAAGGGAAGCACAAAATTGTAGTTCTGGTGGTAGTTGCCATTATGACCCTGAAGATGGACTTCTGGAGGAGCAAGTTATGAATGTCTATAAAGATGCAATTTGTGATATGATTGTCGTATCTAGGGGTGTATAAAAATTTCAATTTAATTTTTTAGTAGATATAGATGTCATATCTGTGGATGTATTTTCTACTTTTTGGTTGTTGCTATATGTGAACTTGTTGTACTAAATTTTCCATTTTTTCCCTATATTCTATTTGCTTCATCAATTTATGGTGTCACTCAAACTATCCAGGTTACCAAATAATGGAGCAAACTTCATACTATCTAAATTTCGGATAACTTTGACATTGAGGAGGAAATGTTCCCAACCAAATCATACCCAAACAATCCACATGATTCATAAAGCACCTTGAGGCCTACTGTTAATGCACCTAGTAGTTCAAAACTACAATTCCAACTCCTAGGACCAATGATCCTGATGATGGACTCCACTTCCCAAGCCTTACTACTTTCCTTCTATGCCATTTAATCCAATAGTTGGTTTACCAAACTTCTATAATCCAAGTTTAGCATACCCTCATGTTCTCCCTAGTGTTGTAGGTCCCTGGTAATACAGTAAATGTTTCTAAGAGAACAACCAGTAAGGGTGTAAGAGGTAGGGGGCAAGCTATTAGAAAAATGACCCTCCCCTATGGAAACCAAAAATGATCGAGATTTTCTCAAAACATGTGCGAAAGAAGTTGGAAAGTATAACAGACCCACAACCTTTCTAAATAGAGAGGGCTACGTAAACTTAATTGCTAAATTTAAGTTAAAGACCGACATGACATTTAGTCACACACAATTCAAGAATCGTTGAGATAAAACTAGGAATCAATGGGCTGGTTGGGAAACATTACGGAAAATGACTTGAACTAGTTGGGACAACACAAAAGGTACTTTCACATCGGATGACAAACGCTGGATGGATTTCGTCAAGGTAATTTTAAATTTTAGAACGCTATATTATTACTTATTTTCTGCTCTAATTGATTGGTTTGTTGGTTTTCATAGGTACACAAAAACTACAAGAATTTCAAAGATTAACCACCGCAGCACGAAGCCTTTATTTGATGAAAATTTTCAAAACGTGTTTGAACATTTGAAATTGGAAACAACGGAAAATTTGAAATTTTAACACTAAAGAGATCTTGAGACAATAATCATCAAGCGGGAATGTTACTCATTAATATAACCAGTCGGTGCACCAAAATACAACTGAGTTTGTCAAAATACATGATTACATCAATACAACGAAAGACAAATACAAGTAATCATGACAACCTCGAAGAGTCCGAAGATGATCCTGACCCCAAAACGTGTGCGCCCGCTTTGACCACCCCCCACAGAACCTACTACGGTCCTGAACATGAATTAAACAACGATGCCTAAGTTTCCCATTAGGAAACTCTGTATGTCAAACTCACCTATATGAATGCAATAGTACGGTAATGAACCTATCATACTAGTAACGTATCATGTCATCAAAGGCAAATGACAACAGATCCCCTCCAGGGGCAAAACAAGACCTCAGTCCTACAACAACAACAAGCACCCTCTAAGGGTCAACAAGAACATCTGTCCGAAAAACAACATCGGGTCTCCCTCGAAAACTTACCATAGGCACATACGATCCTACAGACAGTACATGACGCACCCCCACATGCGACTACTCGAGCAAAGGGATCGGGGAGGAGCGTCCGCACATCCGTGCCAAGCGAAACAATGTGGTCCACTCCCCACCAATGGAGTCGTAGCCCGGTCGGTCCAACAATACCTCAATAGTTGCCCAATCGAGGAATCATCGTCGGAACAACATCGGCGGTACAACATACGTCCAACACAACATCATCGTCGGAACTACATCGGTGGCATCAAGCCGGAACATCGTCGACAACATCATCGCCGACATCGCCGGCATAACATTGCCGGTACAACATACGTTCGGCACAACATCAGACGGTTGCAGATAATAGTCCGCAAGTTCGTCATGCTCCACGAGCCATGCATCATCATGCATTGAGATCCGCAATCCCTCAGGTTTGCTACTCTACTGCGAGTCAAGACAACAATACATCACGCCACGGTCCATCAACATAGGTGGCTCGTCCCAAATACTCACACTCTTCCACTCGGTGGTCCCTGGGCAGACACAATCAACGCACCCACTGTCACCTCCTGGCTCACACAATAGGCGAGGACACACTCGGTCGAACATATCATAAGATCACTTAAGTTCCAGTCGGACCAAAGTTAGGAACGGTCGATGATTGACATCATTTCATGCTTATATTTGTACCTTATATCCATTATCTTACACCTAAGCAATGCTACGTGACGAGTTTTATGTTTAGTTTTCAGGAATAAAGAGGTTTGAAGAGAAGAGCCATGAAAGGACCCAAAAGCAGGAAAAAGGACTTAATTGTGAGACCTGAGGACCAAGATGCAATGGAGAAGGACCTGATCGTAAGACCGAAGGACCTAAAAGCAAAACAGGAAACTACACACCATCATGAGGAGTATTTTGGCAATTCGATTCGGGTTGGAGCTCCAATAAACAAAGTAGATGCATCAAAGACCAGCAAAGACCACCAGGAAAGCCCACAACCAAAACCAACTCGATCTGGATCATATAGACCGCCAATTGGCGGTCTTGGACCGCTAATTGGCGGTCCATATGTCTTCAGATCCGCTAAGATTTGTGCTGGGCTTGTATTAGTGTATTCTTAGTCTATTTTTGGTATTGGTTTAGTCCCACATCGGGGGATTGTCCCGGATTAGCTTTTTCCATGCCTATAAATAGAACTCTTCATCTTCCATTGTAATCACCCATTGTTTGGTGGCATTCTCTCTACTAAGGAGTGAGCCTTGAAGCAATAAGTCAAGGTGGAGAAGAATGCTGCCTTCAATGTGAGTCATTGTTAATAAAAGTTTATTTGTTTCTTTTAATCTTGTTTTGTTATGTTGCTTGTTTTGTGTGGGTTGCTTTACTTTGTTTAATATCTTGTTTAGTAATTTTAGTATCTTAGTTAAATGTTTTCTTTACTTAGTCTAATCAGTAGTGTAATGAGTAGTGAGTAGTTCCATCCCCATTTGGGGGGGGGGGGTGGAGAAATATGTGATATAATCATGTAGTGTATTAAGTGAGTGTTATCTTTATCCCTTGAGCTTTATATGATTTCCATAACCATCTAATGGGTTTTCACTCTTATCTTTGATATGCTAATGCTCTTGAATGAAGCTTAGCTTATGCTTTGATTAGTGGACCTATTTTATGGGGAATGATAAGGTTAGGATATGGATGAAGTTAATATTGGAAACACAATTTGTAGTGTATGTGCTCTTGTTGCCTTTACCTTAGCTAATGTCTTGTATGTTTTAATGATGTAGTGAAATCTTAATTCATGTAGAGGCATAGTAGGGTCTAGTCTTTATACTTGAGTTCATTTAGCTTCATTCCAATTATTATCTTGTATGTTTTAATGATGTAGTAAAATCTTAATTCATGTGGAGGCAAAGTTGGATGTAGTTTTATGATTTCATGCACTACATGTTGTGAGGAGCTTAATTACACACACACACACACCACACACATCTTTATGTTCACATCATTTCTCTACCCCCTTTGGGGTTTAGTTTTTCTTGCTTCTTTTCCATTTCCATTTGTATCTTAGTGTAGTTTAGTGTAACCAACCTTTCTTCCCTTTCTTTACCTCTCGCCTTCGCACAAACCAAGTGTCGACACACCTCCCAGTGGACGACCCGTATTTGCCACCACTTCAACGCGGCCGTGCACTTGCGGTTAATATAAAACGATCAATCAAGTTTTGGCGCCGTTGCCGGGGAGGTGCTCTGTCCAGACCTTGGTTTGGACGATTCGAGGGGTTTTTGATTTTTTGTTTACCGTTTTGTTTAGTTTCAGGGAACCAGAACATCAAGGGGAGGCTACTGGGAAAGTGTGAGCAACAGAAGCCACAATGAGACTGCCAATCAGCGGTTGAAGACCGCCAATTGGCGGCCTGGTAAGGGCTTCCTGCTCTCAATTTTATTCTGGTGGTTTATTGCTTTACTTTAGTTATCTGGGAGCCCAATTTTGCATGCTGTGATCTTTAGTTTGCTCCCAGATTTAATTTCAATCCCCTTTAATCAACTTGAACCATAAAACTCAAAGCAAAAGATTAGACTTCTTGCCATCTAGGTCATGCACCATTGGTAGACCTTGCATGCATTTGTCTTTTCTTTGCTTTACATTTTGTCGTTGATTGCTGGTGTGAGGTACGTGCACCCACATCCCTCATTCATGCATGTTTCGTTCATGCATTAGTTAGTAAGGTGCATCAGGACAAGAGTGAGAGAGCGTTTGATTGGAGCGATTGATTGCTAGATCTAGGATTAAATCGCTACTAAGGAGGGGTTGTCCCATAAAAGATAAGGTGGGGGATTTCATCACCCTTTCCTTGGCCCCAAAAATCACTCTTAATAAATCATTAACTAAAAACAAGTAGACATTGGCCCTAGGATTGCAGGCGCACTAGGAGAGTAATCTAGTTGAGACCGTCATGACCTGATCGGCGTTGCCTACCTTGTCGATAGTAGGAGGTACTGGATCTCCGGATCTGGTATCACTTGCTGGGCATTGTGGTCCTCGTTGTAGGGAGGTGAGACGTGTCGAGGCAAGTGACCTCGAAGTTAGGCGTCGTCTAGCCTAAGGACCCATTGCCTTTCATTGTTTGATCCGTGCTTGCTAGTTAGGCTTCTTCCTGATCCCTCTACCCACGCTAGCTTTAGGGATTCTTCCCTTCTCCTCTGAGTCATCTTCTTCTCACCTACTTCTACGTTTTAGTCTCCTCCCCTTTACACTCTCTAGTAGCGTTTTAGGGTCGAGTCGAGCACTTTTTGCGAGCTTAGCCTCGTGGTGGTGAGAGTGGTCGACTCGAGAGTTCTCTGTGGAGATGGATGGTTACATGGGCGACCATCCATATCATTGTTGGGACCAGGACGATTCTCCCTGGTACTCCGGACCCATGCAACCTGGGGTGGCTCAGACTAACACCCCGTATGGTTGGGATGATCGCAATTGTGTGACTGAGCAATCTTCATATTGGGGTAACATGAGAGAGGCACCGACTGCTAGACCACAATCTAGTTTCGTCGGATCATATATACACTGGTCATCAAACTGAGATATTGCAAGAAACTTTGGCCTCTTTCATGCGTGCGGCAGACGACATGTTTGTACAGGTGGCTCCAGTAGCCGTACCATGCGACTGTTGTGGGTTGAGTGGTCATGTCACTGGGGAATGTCCTTATGTTCCCCCAGAGCCTGAGTATGAGCATTCATTTTCCCAAAATGCTCATTATGACCATTACGCATCCGCGTTCAATCCGAGAGTGATGGATTCATGGGGTGACAATTCATATCCAAATTCTTATACTTCATGTTCACCCCAGTATCCTCCTCCCGAATACCCAGAATTCTACCAACACCCCACTCCAAATCATTGGACTCATTCTCAGCCAATCAACACCCAACCTCAAAATTTCCCAAGCTCTGACTTGGACATCATCGTTGACCGCATACCTGATTCCTTGAAACAAACTTTCCTTACGTTCATGGAAACCACTCAACAGTCCATACAAAATATGGCACTGCAAGTGAGTCAAATGTCACAGTAATTACGTGAACGTGAGGAGAGTGGCATTTCATGTTGATTGACATCATTTCATGCTCATATTTGTATCTTATATCCATTATCTTTCACCTAAACAATGCTCTGTTACGAGTTTTATGTTTAGTTTTCAGGAATAAATAGGTTTGAAGAGATGAAACATAAAAGGACCCAAAAGCTGGGAAAAAGGACTGGATTGTGAGTTCTGGGGACCAAGATGCATGGAAGAAGGACCTGAATGCAAGACCGAAGGACCTAAGAGCAAAACAGAATACTCATCACCATCATGGGGAGTATTTTGGCAATTCTATTCGGGTCGGAGCTCCAACATGCAAAATAGATGCATCAAATACCAACAAAGCCTTCCAGAAAAGCCCACAAGAAATTCCAGAGCGATCCGGACACTGTAGACCGCTGATTAGCGGTCCAAGACCGCTAAATTGGCGGTCACTTTTGGCCCAAATGCGCTCAAATTTCTCTAGCACATGTATTAGAGGATGTTTAGGCTAGTTGTGGTATCTGTTTTGTCCCACATCGGGGGATTGTCCCGGATTAGCTTTTTCCATGGCTATAAATAGAACTCTTCACCTCCTATTGTAATCACTCCATATTTTAAGTGGCTATTCTTCCTACTAGAAGTGAGGCCTTGAAGCACACACTAAAGTAGGAGGATGCTACTTTTAATGTGAGTCATTTTATCAATAAAGTTTTGTGTTTCTTTCATTGTTTGTTTTATGCTTCTTTTGTTGTTGTGCATGTTTTAGTTTAATCGTCTTTTAATTCTAGCTTAGTTTTAATATGCTTTCTTTCCATAGTTTAATAATTAGTGTAATGTTTAGTGAGTAGAACCATCCCCTTTGGGGGGTGGAGTAGATGTACATACATGCATTAGAGAATGGGATGAATGCTTTAATTTCAATGTGATGATTAAACATGAATGTATGCTTGCTTGTTTAGGATAGAATTTACAACTTGATGAGTTTTGCCAAAATGATTAGACACCTCTCATGCTTGTTTAGGTTCTGAAATAAACACCTTGCATATGTAAATGTTAATCAACTAAGTTGGTGAATAGATTGATAGGTTTTGCCATAACATTTAGACACTTCCTATGCTTGATAAACACCACCTTCATGTGCTTAAAGAATGTATTCTACACCCACCTCTTTGCATGTGTGCACTCACTCCACCCCTTAGGGGTTTTCCCATTCCTGAATTCCAGCACTTCTACTTTGCTCTTAGCTTAGTTATTATTTCATTGTTTGGTTCTTCCTTTCGCATTTCCTACTTCTTAGCGTAGTATAGAGTAGAGTAGCATAAACATCTTTCTCCCCCTATTTTTGCCACTTGATTTCGTACAAGCAAGAGACTACTCACCTCCCTGAGGACGACCTGTACTTGCCACCGCTTCATCGCGGCCGTGCACTTGCGGTTTAAATTTAAACGTTCAACACATGTCAACATGAGGATTCTTCTTTTGATATCGAACCACCACCACATCCACAAATTCAAAGCACAACCTTTCAAAGTCAAACTCTTAGTCAGTCTGAGGGACTTGGGGTTTCTATTCACGATCACTTAGTGGAGGATTCGATTCAAATTGAGAATAACTTGGACCAGCTTCATTATGAGTCGGCACATGATTGTGCCTTATCTTTTTGTCCCGTGGCCCTTGAGCCACATGATCTTCATGTTGTGCCTCTTAAGGACTCACCTATGGTGGAGCAAGAGCTCCCTAGTACCCTCAATTTCAAACAACCTGATGAGAGTTTGCCTCTCACTATTGTTCCTGATCATCTTGGAAATGATGGAACATCAAACAACTACATTGCTCATGAGGGTATTAGGAGTTCCTTGGAGGATACTTTGGGTATGAGACCCACTTCCTGTTCTCCTGGTGAGTTGGACATGCATAACGAGGTGCTTGACCTCGTTCCGACCCACCAACCTGTTGGTTGGAGAGTTTTGATTGACGATCATAACTTCAGCAGCGCAACGGGAGAAACTCTTCTTCCGTTGCCCCTCATTTCCCAAACTCTTGAGAGGTTCAAGCTCCTTCAGTTTGATCCTTTGAATGAGACGCCTTTGCGTACAATTCATGAACCTCTCATTTCATCCGGTGCTCTTTGTGAAGGGGGCCCACGCATGCGTATTCTGGCCCCGCGTGGTGTCAAGTTCCCTTTCCAAGTGCATTGACCAACTCTTGAGGTTCTCATTTGATGTCTTTTGACAAATGAAGATGGGAACTTATGTTTGTACATAGTTATAAAAAAACAAAAAAGAAAAAAAGAAGAAAAAAACAAAAAAAAGAAGAATAAATAAATAAATTAAAAGACTCCTTCAGTGAGCATCGATTGTTGTGAGCCCCAACCCTTGTGTATTTGGGCTCCATTTCTTTCACGTATTTGTATCCTTTCTTTAGCATCTCACAGGTTTTAAGAGAATTCGGGTTTGTGTCCATCAATATGACCTTGAACTTCCCTTTGTACTTCATGTTGATGAGATCTCTCCTTTTTCATGCATAAATCCATGTAGTATCTTGCTCACATTCATTGAGGACAATGCATGAAGTACGTGTGGGGGGGTGTTTTACGTGTGTACATAGTTGAGTCTTTTTCTTTTGATTTTGTTTTCTTTTGTTTGCATTTTTAGGGTCATATTAGTGTGCTGCATTTAATTTTGATATATCTGCTTGCCATGATCCTTGGGTGACTTGTCTTCTTTTGCTTGCCTAGTGCTTTAAAATTTCCACATTTCTTTCAAAATCTTCATGTGTTTGTGAAAGAAAATGTTTTGTGGGTTTTGCGTTTGTTTAGCATGTGCAAAACCGTTGAGAGGCAAAGTAAAAAGAAAGCTCCCAAAATTGGCTTGAACTTGATGCATTAGGATATCTAGTACAGTGACTTTAGGATTTATCGAGTCGTTAGGATGCACCCCAGTTTTCCCTTGGGGGTGAGTAATCATAGGATTTCAGTGCTCAAACATTTAATGAAGTCCACCCTGAACCTAGTGAGTCAATAATTCGTGTCTGTTAACTTAAGGAAGTTTGTCGTAGTCAAGGACCCTCTAAATCTTGTTGTGAGACATTAGTGTAGGGGTTTTAGTTCATGTGTAAATAAGAAATAAGTGAGTAGGTGTTCTCTCTTCTCGCACGACTCCTATCACTCGGGAAAGTAGGTCTGAGGGGACTTTGTGCCTGGTGCTTTCGAGTCATCTGACTTGGGATGCGCCGACCGAACTCCCGTTACACGGGTGGTAGGGATTGCCCTATGTGGAGATTTGGGGAAAGGTGTACGTGATAGTGTAAGTCCTAATGGGCAATGATGCACGAAACCTGACCTTGGGAGAATGAAGCTCCAACTAATAAAAAGAAAAAGAAGAAAAAAAATTGTGAAAAGAAACAAAAAAATGGTAAGGCAAATAAGAACATTAATGGACTTTACACTTTGTAGCACTTGAGGATGTTGCGGTTGTCCATGTCTTTCACTTAATTCCTTTTTTAACTTGCACGAATGGTTCATTAGGTTAGGTGTGTGGACTGATTACCTATATAGAGTCGTCCCGTAGGATTACCGCGTCCATTGATCGACAAAAAATTGTCCAACGAGTCGAGTGTCTAGATTGAATAATGCATCTTGTTCGGATTTTGTGGGTATATCCGCTGAAAACCCTCAGGAAACAACACTCCTCCTCCCTGGCAACAAGGAGGTTTAACGGCTTG
Organism: Triglochin maritima; assembly: GCA_963682175.1. Lineage (NCBI taxonomy): Eukaryota > Viridiplantae > Streptophyta > Magnoliopsida > Alismatales > Juncaginaceae > Triglochin > Triglochin maritima. Next base: position 17,510,809 of record OY821775.1, read on the forward strand.
TTGCACGTGCTAAGTGCAACCGTGATTCCTACGAAAGTGAGTTAGGATATCTTGTTTTTCGTTTGCTTTTCTCTTTCTTTGTTTTGCTCGGGACTAGCAAAAACTTAGGTGTGGGGGTATTTGATTGACATCATTTCATGCTTATATTTGTACCTTATATCCATTATCTTACACCTAAGCAATGCTACGTGACAAGTTTTATGTTTAGTTTTCAGGAATAAAGAGGTTTGAAGAGAAGAGCCATGAAAGGACCCAAAAGCAGGAAAAATGACTTAATTGTGAGACCTGAGGACCAAGATGCAATGGAGAAGGACCTGATCGTAAGACCGAAGGACCTAAGAGCAAAACAGGAAACTACACACCATCATGAGGAGTATTTTGGCAATTCGATTCGGGTCGGAGCTCCAATAAACAATGTAGATGCATCAAAGACCAACAAAGACCACCAGGAAAGCCCACAACCAAAACCAACTCGATCTGGATCATATAGACCGCTGTGCTTGTATTAGTGTATTCTTAGTCTATTTTTGGTATTGGTTTAGTCCCACATCGGGGGATTGTCCCGGATTAGCTTTTTCCATGCCTATAAATAGAACTCTTCACCTTCCATTGTAATCATCCATTGTTTGGTGGCATTCTCTCTACTAAGGAGTGAGCCTTGAAGTAATAACTCAAGGTGGAGAAGAATGCTGCCTTCAATGTGAGTCATTGTTAATAAAAGTTTGTTTGTTTCTTTTAATCTTGTTTTGTTATGTTGCTTGTTTTGTGTGCGTTGCTTTACTTTGTTTAATCTCTTGTTTAGTAATTTTAGTATCTTAGTTAAATGTTTTCTTTACTTAGTCTAATCAGTAGTGTAATGAGTAGTGAGTAGTTCCATCGCCATTTGGGGGGGGGGGGGTGGAGAAATATGTGATATAATAATGTAGCATATTAAGTGAGTGTTATCTTTATCCCTTGAGCTTTATATGATTTCCATAACCACCTAATGGGTTTTCACTCTTATCTTTGATATGGTAATGCTCTTGAATGAAGCTTAGCTTATGCTTTGATTAGTGGACCTATTTTATGGGGAATGATAAGGTTAGGATATGGATGAAGTTAATATTGGAAACACAATTTGTAGTGTATGTGCTCTTGTTGCCTTTACCTTAGCTAATGTCTTGTATGTTTTAATGATGTAGTGAAATCTTAATTCATGTAGAGGCATAGTAGGGTCTAGTCTTTATACTTGAGTTCATTTAGCTTCATTCCAATTATTATCTTGTATGTTTTAATGATGTAGTAAAATCTTAATTCATGTGGAGGCAAAGTTGGATGTAGTTTTATGATTTCATGCACTACATGTTGTGAGGAGCTTAATTACACACACACACCACACACACATCTTTATGTTCACATCATTTCTCTACCCCCTTTGGGGTTTAGTTTTTCTTGCTTCTTTTCCATTTCCATTTGCATCTTAGTGTAGTTTAGTGTAACCAACCTTTCTTCCATTTCTTTACCTCTCGCCTTCGCACAAACCAAGTGTCGACACACCTCCCAGTGGACGACCCGTATTTGCCACCGCTTCAACGCGGCCGTGCACTTGCGGTTAATATAAAACGATCAATCAGTCGACCATTTAGTTGGTCCACGTACGGTCCGAGCGAACCATGAAGCAACGGTTGAATGACTTAGGGGTCCCGTCCGACCAAAAACTTCGAGAGCTTCCTCTGATCCCCAACACACGACCAACCGGTCAACCGCCACAAGGCGTCGTTCGACCGATGTTGGTTAATATCAGGCAATTACACTACAACCGATCGATCGACCGACCGAAGGAGCCGGTCGATTGTTGGCCGGCAGTACCCAGTCCAACTGTGTCTATCTCGCTGCAAACTCGACGCCAACGAGGTCTCTGACCTCCACCGACCAGCCAACACTTAAAACAAACATGCATCTATTGAACCGACATACCTTTTCGTAAGACAGAGCACACCGGAGATAAGTTGACGTCGCCTCCAACAGCCACAAATCACGCGTCCTTCTTCCCGCGCCTCACTCCTCTTGGTCACGCACGCCACCAACCACCGGAGCTTTCTCCACCACCTTTGGATTGCCGGAAAAAAAGGAAGAGAGAAGTGAGAGAGGTGAGGTGGTGAGATGAAATGGAAGAGAAGAATGGAGGAAGAATAAAACGTTTTCTCTTCAACCCAAGCCAAACAGAAACCTCTCCCTCATCCATCATCACCCCATCAACTCTCCACGCCTCCACTGTTCACGTCCCTTCCCCATGTAAAGCTTCCACTAAACAAGGTTTATTATAATCTCTCCCCTAAATAAGGTCAAGGATATAACAATCTGACCACCTTAAAAGGATTTTGTCCCAAAATCAGAACAAGCAACTCACCGAAAAGCTCTGGGTATTGCTTCCGAACTTCCTCCTCAATCTCTCAGGTGGCCTCGCGCTCGCTGTGATGTTGCCATCGGACCTTCACCATCAGGATGGTCCTCCTCCTGAGATGGTGATCCATACGATCGACGATCTCTACTTGTCTCTCCTCAAGTGACAAGTCTTGCTGGATCTCTGGCACTGCAATCTCAATCATATGAGCTGGATCTGTAACGTACTTCCTCAGGACGTCGTGAAGACCCAAAAATTGTGGGGGCAACGCAATTCTGTAAGCAACCTCTCCAACACGGTCTAGGATCTCGAACAACCCGACATACCTCAGACTGAGCTTCCCCTTCTTCCCAACCTCATCACTCCCCGAGCTGGGGAGATCTTCAGAAACACGTGGTCGCCAACCTCGAAGCTCAACGCTCGTCTGTGTCTGTCCACATAACTCTTCTGCCAGCTCTGTGCTATGGCCAGTCTCCTCCTGATCACATTCACCTTCTCTGCATACATATGCACGAGCTCTGGCCCCACCAACTGCCTCTCTCCTACATCACTCCAGCAAACCAAAGATCTGCAAGGCCTACCGTACAACGCCACGTATAACGTCATCCCAATACTAGAGTGGTAGATGTTGTTGTAGGTAAACTCTATAAGCGGCAAGTGCTCATCCCAGTGTCCTGTCCAATCCAAAGTGCATGCTCTCAACATATCCTCCAAGGTCTGGATGGTCCTCTCAGATTGACCATCTGTCTGTGGGTGAAACGTTGTGCTGAAGCTCAGTTGCATCCCCAAAGCCTGCTGTAGACTCCCCCAAAATCTGGATGTGAATCTGGGATCTCGATCAAAGATGATGCTCACTAGTATTTTATGCAGCCTGACTATCTCCTCCACGTACAACCTAGCTAGACCCTCCAGAGGCAACATGGCCCTGATAGCTAAGAAGTGTGCTGACTTGGTCAGTCTATCGACTATCACCCAAATCGCGTCATGGAATCTCATCGGCTTCAGCAGACCTGTGACAAAATCCATCGTCACGTGCTCCCACTTCAACTTGGCAACTCAATACACTACATCAGTCTTACTATTGCTGATGCTCAATCTTTGCCTGCTCAATACACTACATCGGTCCACGAACTCTGCAATATCCCTCTTCATGTCCTTCCACCACAAGTTCAGCTGCAGGTCATTATACATCTTTATGCTCCCTGGGTGAATGGTATATCTTGCTTTGTGTGCCTCTTCCATGATGTTATCTCTCAGGCCATGCACCTTCGGCACCCAGATCCGACTCCTGAACCTCAGACCTCCATCAACACCTACAATGAAGTCTGATCCATCCCTAGCAGCTAACCATAACAGACCAGCGAACTTCTCATCATCATGCTGAGCCTGAACAACTCAGGTGACGGTCTACGACTCCACCCGAAGCCCCACAATCACTGCCCTCTCAGAACCCTCTGTGAATGGCTTCCACTATGGCAAAGGCTCGAGTAACCTCCACTCCTGAATGCATAAACCCACAACTGACACCTCCACTCTCCTGCTCCGGGCATCTGCAACTGAATTTACCTTCCCCAGATGATAAGAGATGGTGAAGTCGTAATCCTTAATAAACTCGAGTCATCTGCGCCGCCTCATATTCAGCTCCTTCTGCGAGAACATGTACTTCAGGCTCTGGTGATTTGTGAAGACCTCGAACTGCTCTCCATAAAGATAATGCCGCTAGGTCTTCAACGCGTGAACCACCTCTGCTAACTCCAAATCATGAGTAGGGCAGTTCTTCTCGTCCACCTTCAGCTGCGTTAAAGCATATGCCACCACCTTCCCTTGTTGCATTAGTACACAACCCAAGCCAATCCCTGACACATTACTGTATATCACATAACCACCACTGCCAATCAGAGTTGTCGTCAGTCGGCTCTTCAGCTCCTGAAACTGTCCTCGCAGTTATGGGACCAAACAAACTTGACGACCTTCTGCGTCAACACCGTCGGTGGTGAAGCAACCTGGAGAAATCCCGAATGAACCATATGTAATACCCAGCAAGTCCCACGAAGCTCCTGATCTCCATCACGTTCGTCGGGGCCCTGCACTGAGTCACCGCCTCAACCTTCGCTGGATCCTCTGATATCCTATCCGTTGACACAAGGTGCCCCAAAAAAGCCACCTGACCTAACCAAACTCACACTTCATGTACTTAGCATAAAGTTGTTGATCCCTCAAGATGCCAAACACAATCCTCAGGTGCTCCCGATGTTGCTCCCTGTTTGGCGAGTACACCAAGATGTCATCCATGAAGACAACAATGAGTATGTCGAGGTACGACTGAAAGGTCCTATTCATCAGGTCCATGAATGTTGCAGATGCATTCGTCAGTCCGAACGACATCACCAAGAATTCGTAGTGCCCGTATTGCGTCCTGAAACTTGTCTTCTGGACATCTGTCTCTCTGATGCTCAGATGGTGATAATCCTGGGCAAAGGGTACTGGTTCCTGACGGTAACTGATTAGTAGCATATCATTCAACATATTCATGCTATATATCATTTATTTTACCCCAATATTGTGCTACTAGAGTTGTTGTTTGTAGTGTTTCAAGAATTAGGTAATAAATAAAAGGAATAGATAAAAAAGGACCTAAATGTAAAAGGTATGGACTGATTTGGAAGGTTCTGGACCTATTTGTATTGCACTAGGATTGGATCGCAAACCAGGAAGGACCGAAGTGCAAACCCGGAGGGACATGATTGTGAAGTGCAAAACATGATGACACATTACTTGAATCAAATCAGTATTTTTCCAATTAAACTCAACGTGATTCGAGCCAGAAGACTAGGACTTCACCCTACATGCCAAATGAAGAAATAAAATGGGACGCCAAATTTCAACCGGATAGGACGCATTTGATTCGCCAGTGGCGGATCAAAATGCTCCAATTCGGTTGAAATTTTGGTTGGTGTTTGGGTTGTCAGGTCAGAGCATTCTTGGACTATCAGATGTGATTTAGAGCCGTCCGATTATTCCCAGATTAATCTTAACCATGTATTAGTCTATATATACCATTGTAATCCCTCTTATCCCTCTTCTTCTTGCTTCTCCATTAGTTTTAGGTTTTATTTTGCTGCTGCTTAGTGTAGTTGGAGGAGAAGAAGCATACTTTGTAATCTTTTCATTTCAATCAATAGTGAGTTTTGTTCTTTAAATACATGTCTTTTACTTTGATGCAATTTCTTTGATGTTGTTGTTACTTTAATCTTGTCTTCTGCATTTCTTTTATTGGTTCATGTCATTTTTATGTTTTCTTTAGTATAGAGATGAGTAGAGAGTAGTCCATCCCCATTAGGGGGTGGAGAAGAAGGTGAATTGATTATGTGATGGATTAGTGTGTGTGTTAATATTAATCCTTTGAGCCTTACATGATTTCCATAACCATCTAATGAGACTTCACTCTTATCTTTGATGTGCTAATGCTCTTGAATGAAGCTTAGCACATGCTTAGATTAGTAGGCCCATTTCATGGGGAATGATGGGGTTAGGATAAGGATGGTGATGCATTGCATACATTGCATCATATGTCTTTCATTTAGATTATTTTTATATAAATAAATGCTACTAAGGTATTGTTTTGAGCAATTGTGTAGAATTCAGGAGTTACAATGCAATTTACCAATATTCGAGCCAAAACGCATGTAGTGGACTCAAATAGATCACAAAGACCAATTAGCTAGAGATTCAAGCTCAAGTTGAAATCCAATTGATCACATAAAGGAGCCAGGGACTTGATCGCAAATTAGAAGGACTAAAAAGCTATTTTGGAGAAGTATTCAAGAAGAAATTAAATTCAGATCTCCAAATATATGCAAGAATCAATTCGGATGCGTGGAAGCCACCTAAATCATACCAAAAACACACCCGCAAAAGCACAAGACGATCTGGACCATCCGTGCGGCGGAATCGCCGCATCTAAAGGTCAAGACGCGGCGGAATCGCCGCATGGACTTCGATCCGCGCCTCCAATTTTCGTCCTGTCTTGTAATAACACGTGTCCTTTCCTTTAGCGTAATTGATTCTCTCGTATCGGCTATAAATAGCCCTAAACACAATGTTGCAAGACACTTTTCATTCTATAGCAATAAAATTCTGCCCTTTTATTTCTCCATTGTCTTTGTCTTTTGTAAGCTTAATTTTAGATTAATATTTCCTGTTCTTAATTTCAGAAGAGTAATTTAGTTGTTCTTGATTTTTTTTTCTCTTAGAATACTTTGTTGCATGTTTAGTATAATTGCATTTATTTTCGTACGTTATAGTTTTAGTGTAATATTTCTTTTTTGTAATCCCTCGATGATCTCCATGACCCCTTCTCCTCATCTTCACCCCATGAGTTTCTAAAACCCTCCAAAGGGTGGGAGTGACGGATTTAGGGTTAGAGAAGAGGAATCGTTTTTATTTTAACTTCTTGTTAGTGTTTTGATCATATGAGTTTTTGTTAAATCAATTATCATACGATACTTAATATCTCACTTGATTTATGATAATTTTCGTGACTCCTAATCTAACTCGAAGATCCATATCTCCCACCCGCTGGACTCATCTATATTAATTTTCTTTTTAAGTCTTGTTGTTTTTGCTTTAGAACATTAAAAACCAAAAATCTAAAACCCAAAAATTATTTCCCTCTCTTTCTTCCCCTAAATCGAAAATCACAAAAATACAAGAATCTCTCCCTCCTTGTGTTCGACCCGTACTTGCCACCGCTTCAACGCGGCCGTGCACTTGCGGTATAAATAAAAATCTCAACAAGTTTTTGGCGCCGTTGCCGGGGAGGCGACGAGAATTCCAAGTTTTTTTTTGTGATTTTTGTTTGGTTTGTTTGGATTTTGATTTATCGTGATCTAACGTTTTCTCTGTGCTTTTCAGGAAGTATTAGAGACGACGCAAAAATCCGGACGCAATCCAAGGTGACCAAGCGGCGAAATCGCCGCACCATCAGTGTAGTTTGCGGCGGAAACGCCGCACGGGTTGGAGATCTGAGCTTGCAATTTTTTCTGGACGCGAACAATCTCTGGGTGGACGCGTAGAGAAGCTGGAAATTGTCGAGAGCGGGCGGCGAACCCGACTGAGCGTGCGTAGGTAACCTTTGTTGCCTTTTCCTCGAAATTTCTATTTTCGAAAAAATTTCCTTCTTGGTAGAATTGCATGTGTAGGGCAAACTTCCATAATTGACACTAATTCAACTTGTGACCTAAAATTTTTGCAAAATTAGAAAGGCCTTAGTGCATGCATCATTTAGAGATTTTCTCGCATTATGCATGCTAAATTTTGCAAATCAATTCATTGTTGAAGAGTGCTGGAGGCAAGGTACGTGCGCAGTTTTTTATCGATTGCATTTAAGCATATAAATTAGTTGCATATAACCCTTGCAATTGTCCCCCACTAAAGACCAATGTTTGACTATCTTTGCTAGATTTAAGTTAAACTATCTTAAGGGCAACTCCGTAGGAAAAGATACGGTGGGGATTTCATCACCCTTCCGTGGCCCACAAATAACAATCCTAAAGTGTCACCCAAGCTTTAAAATTAAAATCAATTAGACATTGGCCCCTAAGGATTCGGACTCAATTAAGGAGAAGATTGGTTTGACTTGCTATGACTTGAAGCTGATCGAATTTAATTTGGTGTCTAGAAAGTGTTTTTGTGTTGACGAAAGTCTTCCAAGCGAAGTGGTTGTCTAATTGGCACCGACTCTGTCGGAAGCGCCCCCACTAGCTATACACGGCCTGGCCAAGTTGGTTTGATTAGTGAGGGAGGTGAATCAAGCAAATCAATTCGACTCAACCAGTTAGGAGTCGTCTAGACTTAAGCTACACTAGGTCTAGGATTGTTTGAACCGTGCTTGCTTAGGAAACTTCTGACCAACCCTCTCATCTATCTTTTAGAGTTAAGTTTCCCTTCTCATCTGAGTCGTCTTTCTCTTCTCACCTCAATTCTCTAGATTAGGATTCCTTTCTCATCTTTTCCCCTTCTATTGTTTGTTTTTTTTTTCTTTTTCTTTTTCTTTTTTTTTAAAAAAAAAATAAAAAAAAATTAATTCAAACCGGTGCACTCAGATTTGGGTTCGGGACTTGAGCAATCGACTCTCACGAGTTCATCTAGATTCCAGTCTAGAGCTTAGCCCCAATCCACCTGTTGCACCACCTCACCCGGATCCAATGGGTGAGAATGTAGTGGACCCACCTGTTGCACCACCTATGACTCTGAGGGATCGGTGCTACCCAACGATGGCTGCTCAGCCATCGTGCATCGTTATGCCCACCATACCGGGTCGCGACTTCGAACTCAAGGCACAATACCTGAGTATGTTGCCCAAGTTCACCTCTAAGGAAGATCCATATCTCTTCCTTAGAGAATTTGAGGAAATCTGCTCCCTTATGCATTACCAGCATATCCCTGAGGAGGCAGTGCGTCTTAAATTCGTGCCTCTAGCACTGAAGGACGACGCTAAAAAATGACTATATAGTCTAGCCGAAAGATCCATTAGGAGTTGGGCTGAGTTTGTTCAAGTGTTTTTAAAGAAATATTTCCCCAACCATAAGACTATTAGGATTAGGAATGAAATTTGTGCATTCGTTCAATCTGAGAGCGAGCCATTCTATTCCTATTTAGAAAGATTTAAGCACCTTCTGACCCAATGCCCTCATCATGGAATCCCAAGATGGCAATTGTGCCAAATTATCTATGAGGGATTGACACCTACATCTAGAGTTATGCTAGAATCTGTAAGCCAAGGAAGCTTTATGTCCAAAAATGAGAATGATGCTTGGATTTTTCTTGAAGACTTGGCTGATAATAGTATGCAATGGGACACTGCTAGGGCACCGACCAACCCAAGTATTGGATCTAGAATAGCAAATCAATCCAGATCAGGTGTCTTAGCTGTAGATGCTTCTATAGCTGCTGAAGCGAAATTAGCCACCCTTATGCGTAGGATGGAAACCCTAGAGCTTCAAACCCGACCCCCAGTAAATCAAATCTCTTCTGTTTCTTGCTCTAGGTGTGGTCAAACCGGTCATGTTTTGGAGGAGTGTGCACACATTTCGTTGGACATGGAACAAGTGAATGCTGCATTTAATCGTCCTAGGAATGACCCTTATTCGTCAACCTATAATCCAGGTTGGCGCAACCATCCCAATTTTTCATGGAGCCAAGGGAGTTCAAATCATGCACCCATGCCTCAGCAAGGCCAACCACCTAGACAACAAATGTATTCAAACAACAACAACAATAATAGTGATGGCCGATTAACTGATTTGGAAAACTTAATGAAAACATTTGTTCAAACAACTACTCAATCTTTTCAAAAGCTAGAGACTCAAGTAAGTCAATTAGCACAAGTTGTAGGTGAAAGAGAAAGAGGAAGATTCCCAAGCCAACCCGAGGTGAACCCAAGAATTAACAATCCACATAATCAACATATGACATATCAACCACATCAACATATGCCATATCAACCACCTCAACCATTTAATCCTCAACCATTCACTCCTCAACACATTAGGCCTCCACCTAATGTACCACATAATGCACCACCTCCTAATGTGAACAATAACAACAGACCAGTTCATATGGTTCAAGAAGAAGAGCAAAATCAACACATTAATGCTATACTTACATTAAGATCTGGAAAATCTGTTAATAACAATGTCACTCACCCCTTGGCTAATGAGTCTAATAATTCTGTCACACCTGAGCCATCCAATGAGCCATCAATTCAATCTGAGGAACCAATTGAAATTGAAACCACTGAACCTGAAAGAGTATTCATTCCTAAAGCACCATTCCCTAATAGACTTAATAAGAATCATACAAATCAAATGGAGAAAATGTTGGAAGTCTTTAAGCAAGTAAAGGTAAACATCCCCTTATTAGAAGCTATTCAACAAATTCCACCTTATGCAAGATTCTTAAAAGACTTATGCACCAAGAAGAGGAAAACACAAGTACCAAAAAGAGCATTCTTAACTGCAAATATAAGCTCTGTGTTAACCCAACCCACACAAATCAAATATAAAGACCCTGGTTGTCCGACTATTTCATGTGTAATTGGTAACACCTTAATCAATAGGGCCTTGCTGGATTTGGGTGCTAGTGTTAATCTGCTTCCCTACTCTGTATATAAAGAATTGGATATAGGAGACCTTAAACAGACTAGGACCACACTCCAATTGGCTGATAGATCTGTTAAGATTCCTAGAGGTGTGGTTGATGATGTTCTGATCAAAGTGGGTGAATTCATATTTCCTGTGGACTTTGTTGTCTTAGACACGGAGCCTGTTGCTAACCCTAGCAATCAAATTCCTGTGATCTTAGGAAGACCTTTTTTAGCCACTTCCAATGCCCTAATCAATTGTAGGAATGGATTGATGAAATTGTCATTTGGGAATTTGACAGCTGAGCTAAATATTTTTAACTTAGGGAAGCAACCTGGAATTTTCTCTGATGAATCGAGTGAATTGAATTACATTCAGGATTGTAGTGAAGATGAGCTGATTTCGGATTACTTAAATTTCACCCAATTGGATGAAGTTGATTTTCAAAAGAACCTGAGTGGTGAGGGCACAATTTGTGACCAAATCAATTATATAGGTTTGAATCGATCTTCACCCAATTGGTCAGCCTTAGGTGGACTTTTAGCCGAACCAAGACCTCAATCCAAACCTTCACTACAAGAACCACCATCACTAGAGTTGAAGCCCCTCCCTACTACATTGAAGTATGCATTTTTAGGACCCTCATCCACCCTCCCAGTTATCATAGCATCGGATTTGACCCCCAATCAAGAGAATGAATTGTTGAGAGTCCTCAGTAGGAATAAAGAAGCTATTGGATGGACCATGGCCGATATCAAGGGGATTAGCCCATCTATAGTCCAACATAGGATCCATTTGGAAGATAATACTCAACCCCGTAGGGATCCGCAAAGGCGGCTTAACCCGGTCCTAACTGAGGCGGTCAAAAAGGAAATACTTAAGTGGTTGGACAATGGAATTATATACCCTATATCCGATAGTGCGTGGGTTAGTCCTGTTCAGGTTGTCCCTAAGAAATCTGGAGTTACGGTAGTTGAGAATGAGCTTAATGAGTTAGTCCCGACCCGTATCCAAACAGGTTGGAGGATTTGCATTGACTATAGGAAACTGAATTCTGCAACCCGTAAGGACCATTTCCCTCTTCCTTTCATAGATCAAATGTTAGAACGGTTGGCCGGATATGAGTATTATTGTTTTCTGGATGGATATTCCGGCTATAACCAAATTCCTATCGCTCCTGAGGATCAGGAGAAAACTACCTTCACGTGCCCATTCGGCACGTTTGCTTTCCGTCGCATGCCCTTTGGCTTGTGCAATGCTCCTGCCACATTTCAAAGATGTATGGTTAGCATCTTCTCTGATATGGTGGATAACTTCATGGAAATTTTCATGGATGATTTCTCTGTCTTTGGTCCCACTTTTGCCAATTGTTTGAACCATTTGGAATTAGTACTAGTAAGATGTAAGGAGAAGAACTTGACCTTAAATTGGGAAAAATGTCATTTCATGGTTAAGAATGGAATAGTACTTGGTCACATTATGTCTAAGGATGACATTCAAGTGGATAAAGCCAAGGTGGATTTGATTAAGCATCTCCCTCCACCAACAAATGTCAAAGAGATTCGTTCATTTTTAGGGCATGCCGGATTCTATCGAAGGTTTATCAACGACTTTAGTAAGGTGGCTAGACCATTGACTGAATTATTAGCGAAGGACTCTAAGTTTGAATTTTCTGATAAATGTTTGGAGTCCTTTAACCACCTTACGAGGGAATTAACGTCGGCACCCATTATTCATTCACCCGATTGGACCCAACCCTTTGAGATAATGTGTGATGCATCGGATTACGCCATAGGAGCGGTGTTGGGTCAGAAAATTGAAAAGAAACCTCACGTGATATATTATGCTAGTAAAACATTGAATGATGCCCAATTGAACTACACGGTAACTGAGAAAGAATTTCTAGCAGTCATTTTTGCCTTGGAAAAATTTCGACAATATTTGATAGGCACACATGTGATTATTTACACGGATCATGCGGCAATAAGACATTTAGTGAACAAAAAGGATGCCAAGCCGCGTTTATTGCGTTGGATCTTAGTACTGCAAGAATTTGATGTCGAAATCCGTGATAAAAAGGGTTGTGAAAATGTAGTCGCCGATCACTTGTCTAGAATTCCTCTTATCCCAGTGAATAACACACCAGTGAATGAGAACTTTCCGGATGAACAGATTATGGCTGTGTCTGGCGAACCATGGTTCGCCGATATAGTCAATTTCTTAGTAACTGGGGTGACCCCGACTGAATGGTCTAAGAACGATCAAGCCAAATTTAGGTCGCTAGTAAAGAATTTTTATTGGGATGACCCATATCTTTTCAAGTATTGTTCGGATCAAATCATTAGAAGATGTGTTCCTGAGGAGGAATTTGCAAGTATTCTATCTTTTTGTCATGACCAAGCATGTGGAGGACATTTTGGAGCTAAGAAAACTGCGGCCAAAGTTTTACAGTGTGGATTTTATTGGCCCACCCTATTTAAGGATGCATTTGCATTTTGTAATTCTTGCTCTAGATGTCAAATGCTAGGAAAACTCTCTCGTAGAGACATGATGCCTCTACACCCTATTCTCATAGTTGATATCTTCGATGTTTGGGGTATCGATTTTATGGGCCCGTTTCCAATGTCTTTTGGGAAGGAGTATATCTTGCTAGCTGTGGACTATGTGTCCAAGTGGGTTGAGGCTATCCCCACAAAATCCAATGACAACAAAGTTGTTGTCAAATTTCTGAAGGAGAATATTTTCTCCCGATTCGGTACTCCACGTACCATTATCAGTGACCGGGGTACTCATTTTTGTAATCGATCATTTGAAGCTTTGATGAGAAAATATTCCATAACTCATAAGTTAGCTACCCCGTATCACCCTCAAACAAGTGGACAAGTTGAGGTCTCCAATAGACAAATCAAGCAAATTCTGGAAAAAACGGTTAATGCCTCACGTAAGGATTGGTCTGTAAAAATTAATGATGCGTTGTGGGCCTATCGGACCGCTTTCAAGACCAATTTAGGAATGTCCCCTTACCGGTTAGTCTTTGGAAAAGCGTGCCACTTACCGGTCGAATTGGAGCATAGAGCCCTTTGGGCTATTAAGCAACTAAATATGGATTTAGAGGCAGCTGGTAATGCTCGAAAATTGGATTTAGTTGAGCTTGAGGAAATAAGAAATGAGGCTTATGAGAATGCTAAAATTTATAAGGAAAAGACCAAGGTTTTTCATGATAAATCCATCGTTAGGAAATCTTTTTCTCCTGGACAGTTGGTCCTTCTCTATAACTCTCGCCTTCATCTCTTTTCCGGCAAACTAAAGAGTCGTTGGACCGGCCCTTTCATGATCAAAACTGTTTTCCCTCACGGAGCGGTTGAGATCAGTAATCCGGAGAACGGTGAAAACTTTAAAGTTAACGGGCATCGATTGAAGCCCTACTTAAATCGTCCCTCCAATGTTGCAGAGGAAGTCGTGTCTTTACACGCAATTCCTCATTCTGATTAAGTTTTAGTTTATTTCTCAAAAAAAAAAAAAAAACGAAAAAAAAAACGAAAAAAAAAACCGAAAAAAAAAATTCATTATTGGCACATGACTTATTGTGGAAAACGGTGGAAATACATGACTTATTTTTCTAAATCTAACATATACCACTTTAGCAGTATTCTATCACCATGGTGTTTCCTGAGAAGAACTTCCACCCGTTGCTTGTTAGTGATCAAAACGGCACCCACTTTTACGAAGAAATCATAGCACGGAGTTGGAGCTACTTGGTCCATAATAACGATGATGTGTACTGCCCTAGCTTAGTGGAGGAGTTCTATAGCAGTATCACTAACATAGACCTGGACAGTGGGTACATTTTACTGAATTGGAGAAACAAAGTCTGGGCGATTGACCTCAACATCATCTCCAACTTGACTGACATACCACAAGGGGCCTCCACTTTGCCATCCGAGGAACTCAGTTTCTATCGGTCACTCATGGGACCAGATTGTGTGCTTAGCCGTGATCGGGGTATCAAGGGCACATCCATGTACCGGAATGTCTTTACAGCATGTAGGTGGGCATGCCAAAATGTCACGAGTAATACCCACAACACTTCTTTTCGCACCGTTGAGATGGGCATCGTTCACTCCCTGATGACCCGTGATCGCACTTACTGTATGTGCCGACGGCTTCTGACCACCATTGCAGAAGGCCACCAACGCAACTCCCAATCTCTGCCATGCCTCGTCACCACTATCTGCAAGCACTTTATGGCCTATGAGTCTTTCTGGGTGTACGAAGCCGACATGCTCCCTTGTACGGTGGAACGAGAGACATCCTCCTACCGTGGCACTATAGCGGACCTGTGGACACCTCCAGAAATGGAAGATGCTATGCAATCAAGTGAGTCGTCTGAAGACTCCGCAACATTCTGGGCTCAGTCAACCCCAGAAAACTCTGACGAGCATAGGTCCCGAATGTGGGGCGGGATGAAGCGCCTCAATAGCAAACTGAACAAAGCACTCTCCGACCGTGGAGAGTCGTCATCCCGAAGGCGGTAACTTTATTAATTCTTGCATTTCCTATATTATTCAATTTTTGCATACATTGAGGACAATGCATGAAATAGGTGTAGGGGGGTGACTAGTTATCTACCTATCTGTTTTTTTTTTATATAATTCTCCAAAAAAAAAAAAAAAAAAAAATCAATGTGTCATGACATAGCTTAAGATTGAACCACCAAAACCCGAGTACAAATTGCATTGAGTCTTTGTTCCTTATTATATAGTTCTGCTTGTAGAAACTATGACATAAATCTAAGTTCCAAAGAAATAACACATTACCCTTAAGACATGTATGCACTTAAATTGGATGAATCAAATCTTTGAAGTGGTTGATAAAAAGCAGAGGTTGAGGAAAATATACCGGGAAGTGTGGACTTCTAATAGCAATTAAGCCTTGAGGAAAATAAAAGTAAAAATAAAGGAATAAAGTGAGGAAAGCACATTTTGCAAAATGATTACAAAAGCCCAAGCCTTTGAGTCACTGGTCCGTAGGGGTATCTTAAAACCCGGTAACTTGAGTCTGCCAGCTCGGGATTATCGACCAAACTCGCTACACGAATGCAAAAAGGGTAAAAGTGTCAGAAAAAGCAAATGTGTTGAATCATGGAAGAAAAAAAAATATACTCAAGGCCCAAAGCTAAAAGTATGATCCATGCCATGGTTGATCCGAATGATACTTCACCACCAGAGGAGGCGTGCAAAATAATTTAAGTGATAACATGTGTAGAAGGGTTAGTGGTGTGAATGATTGGAAGAACAAAGACCAAGTCAGAATTTTTATGAGTTTGATTTATATAATGAGCATGCAAGAATTTTAAGTGAAATGTATAAGGTTGAGGTGGAGATATTGAGAGTTATTAATGAAACATTGAATAAAGACTTTGTGGGTGTGTCAACTGAAAACCCTCACGAGACAAAACTCGTCCTCCAAGGAAACTTAGGGGTTTAAAGGCTTGTTGCACATGCTAAGTGCAACCGTGATTCCTACGAAAGTGAGTTAGGATTTCCCTGCTTTCATACTTTTAGTTTTCATGTTTTGTTTTGCTCGAGACTAGCAAAATCTAGGTGTAGGGGTATTTGATGCATTGCATACATTGCATCATATGTCTTTCATTTAGATTATTTTTATATAAATAAATGCTACTAAGGTATTGTTTTGAGCAATTGTGCAGAATTCAGGAGTTACAATGCAATTTACCAATATTCGAGCCAAAACGCATGTAGTGGACTCAAATAGATCACAAAGACCAATTAGCTAGAGATTCAAGCTCAAGTTGAAATCCAATTGATCACATAAAGGAGTCAGGGACTTGATCGCAAATTAGAAGGACTAAAAAGCTATTTTGGAGAAGTATTCAAGAAGAAATTAAATTCAGATCTCCAAATATATGCAAGAATCAATTCGGATGCGTGGAAGCCACCTAAATCATACCAAAAACACACCCGCAAAAGCACAAGACGATCTGGACCATCCGTGCGGCGGAATCGCCGCATCTAAAGGTCAAGACGCGGCGGAATCGCCGCATGGACTTCGATCCGCGCCTCCAATTTTCGTCCTGTCTTGTAATAACACGTGTCCTTTCCTTTAGCGTAATTGATTCTCTCGTATCGGCTATAAATAGCCCTAAACACAATGTTGCAAGACACTTTTCATTCTATAGCAATAAAATTCTGCCCTTTTATTTCTCCATTGTCTTTGTCTTTTGTAAGCTTAATTTTAGATTAATATTTCCTGTTCTTAATTCCAGAAGAGTAATTTAGTTGTTCTTGATTTTTTTTTTCTCTTAGAATACTTTGTTGCATGTTTAGTATAATTGCATTTATTTTCGTACGTTATAGTTTTAGTGTAATATTTCTTTTTTGTAATCCCTCGATGATCTCCATGACCCCTTCTCCTCATCTTCACCCCATGAGTTTCTAAAACCCTCCAAAGGGTGGGAGTGACGGATTTAGGGTTAGAGAAGAGGAATCGTTTTTATTTTAACTTCTTGTTAGTGTTTTGATCATATGAGTTTTTGTTAAATCAATTATCATACGATACTTAATATCTCACTTGATTTATGATAATTTTCGTGACTCCTAATCTAACTCGAAGATCCATATCTCCCACCCGCTGGACTCATCTATATTAATTTTCTTTTTAAGTCTTGTTGTTTTTGCTTTAGAACATTAAAAACCAAAAATCTAAAACCCAAAAATTATTTCCCTCTCTTTCTTCCCCTAAATCGAAAATCACAAAAATACAAGAATCTCTCCCTCCTTGTGTTCGACCCGTACTTGCCACCGCTTCAACGCGGCCGTGCACTTGCGGTATAAATAAAAATCTCAACAGATGGAGTAGAAGAAGAGAACAAGATATGTGCTCCTCCTTGGCGATAAGGAGCTTTAACAACTTGTTGCACGTGCTAAGTGCAACTATGATTCCTACGAAAGTGAGTTAGGATTTCCCACTTTTTCGTATATTTACATTCCCTTCATTTTTCTATTTCTTTGTTTTGCTCGGAACTAGAAAAAGGTAAGTGTGGGGGTATTTGATTAGTAGCATATCATTCATCATATTCATGCTAGATATCCTTTATTTTACCCCAATATTGTGCTACTAGAGTTGTTGTTTGTAGTGTTTCAGGAATTAGCTAATAAAGAAGAGGAAGAGATCAAAAAGGGCCTAAATGTAACAAGTATGGACTGATTTGGAAGGTTCTGGACCTATTTGTAATGCAAAAGGACTGGATCGCAAACCAGGAAGGACCCAAGTGCAAACCCGGAGGGACTTGATTGTGAAGTGCCAAATATGGTGATACATGACTTGAATCAAATTAGTATTTCACCAATTAAGCTCAACGTGTATCGAGCCAGAAGACTAGTACTTCACCCCACGTGCCAAATGAAGAAATAAAGTGGCGTATTTGGATCCTTCACTGGCAGATCTAAATGCTCTGATTCGGTTGAAATTTTGGTCGGTGTTTGGGTTGTCTGGTCAGATCATTCTTGGACTATCACATGTGATTTAGAGTCATCCGATTATTCCCAGATTAATCCTAACCATGTATAGTCTATATATACCATTGTAATCCCTCCTATCCCGCTTCTTCTTGCTTCTCCATTAGTTTTAGGTTTTATTTTGCTACTGCTTAGTGTAGTTGGAGGAGAAGAAGTATACTTTGTAATATTTTCATTTCAATCAATAGTGAGTTTTGTTCTTTAAATACATGTCTTTTACTTTTAAGACATGTATGCATGGCATCAACAGTCACAATGCAAAAACTCAAAGCAAACTCAAAGCAACAGTAACAAGAAGCATACCCCTTGTTAAGACAACTTGGACTATAAAACTCAAAGCAAAAGATTAGACTTATTGCCATCTAGGTCATGCATCATTTGTAGACCTTGCACGCATTTGTCTTTTCTTTTCTTTACATTCATCTAGTCGATTGCTGACGTGAGAAACGTGCACTCGATCTCTCATTCACGTATGTTTAGATCATGGATTAGTTAGTAAGGTGCATCGGGACAAGAGTTATGTAAGCGTTTGTTTGGAGAGTTGATTGCTAGATTAAGACTCAAAACACTACTAATGAGGGGCTGTCCCATACAAGATAACGTGGGAGATTTCATCACCATTTCCTTTTCCCAAAAAAAATCACTCTTAATCAAAGCCTTAATTCTAAATCAAGTAGACATTGGCCCTAGGATTTTGGACGCACTAGGAGAGTGATCAAGTTGAGACCGTTATGACCTGATCGGCGTCGCCTACCTTGTCGATAGTAGGAGGTACTGGATCTCCGAATCTGGTATCACTTGTTGGGCATTGTTGTCTTCGTTGTAGGGAGGTGAGGCGTGTCGAGACTAGTGACCTCGAAGTTAGGCATCGTCTAGCCTAAGGACCTGTAGCCATAGGTTGTTTGAGCCGTACTTGCTAGATTAGGCTTCTACCTTCACCCACTACCTACGCTAGCTCTAAGGATTCTTCCTTTATCATCTGAGTATTCTCCTCCTCTATATTCTTCGTTATAGTCTCCTTCTCTGATTACACCTTCTACTGTGTTTTTGTAGAGTCGAGTTGAGCGTTTTATGAGAGGTTGGGCTCATTCGGGTGAGAACGCTCAACTTGAGAGAGTGCATTTTTCTGAGATGGATGGTCTAGGTGATCGGTCATCTCCACCTCATTCTCCTTTGGAGCATGAGGCCGAGTCATCTCGTGGGGATGGGGAGATCGGGTTCCATACATGGATTACCTCGATCCATTCTCACCACCACGTAGACCTCCTTCTCATCCGCCTCTGACTCAAGATGAAGAGGGATTCGGTAAAGATCGAGTTCTTGGTGTACCACCACCTTTAGCTTGACAGGATAGGCCAACGACTTTGGGGGAGCAGACCCATCATGTTCGGGCCGCGTAACCTTCTTGCATAGTTCTCCCCCCAGCTCGCGGGAACAACTATGAGCTGAAACCTCAATATATGAGCATGCTTCCTACCTTCACTGCCAATAATGAGGATCCGTATATTTTTATACGTGAATTTGAGGAGGTATGCTCCATGTTCAAGCTTCAACAACTTGACAAGGATTCTGTCCGGTTGAGGATGATTTCTTTTGCGTTGAAGGATAACGCGAAGAAATGGATGTACAACCTCCCGACAAGCTCTATTCGGTCTTGGGACGACTTTGTGACCGTCTTTCTGAATAGATTTTTCCCACAAAGGAAAACTTAATAGATACGACACAAGATACATCAAATGTATCAGTCTGAGACTGAATCTTTTCATGCTTTCTTTAAGAGGTTCAAGGACCTTCTCCAGCAATGCCCTCATCATGGACTTGAGTTATGGAAGTTGTGCCAGATGTTTTATGAGGGCCTCAACTACAACACCCACACATTGTTGGAGTCCATATGTCAGGGTGATTTCCAAATGAAACTCATCGATGAGGCATGATACACTTTTGAATTAATGTCTGAACGTACCTTTGAGTGGGATACCATGAGAGAACCACCAACCTCAAGGTCTTCTGGTAGAGCTGGATCATATCAAGTTGAGTCAACTAGCGCGTCTGAGGCAAAATTGGCTTCTCTCATGCGTAGGATTGAGAGTTTAGAGTTGGACCGAACTCCTGTAGCTCAGGTCGCTACTCCCACGTGTAGTAGGTGTGGACTTACGGGACTTTATGACTTGGAATGTGCTTACGCTCTAAGGGAAACTGAGCATGCAAATGCGATGTATCAACAGAGGCCCCGTAATGACCCGTATAGTCACTCCTACAACCCGGGATGGCATAACCATCCTAACTTCTCTTGGGGGCCTAGTGGGGGTCACTGTCACAACTCACACGTTCAACCTCAACCTTATCAACCTCCACGCCCATCGAGGACTACCAACCCCCACATCAAAGGTCTCAACACCATAATTACCAACCTCCTCAAGCCTCATCGTCGGGTTATTCTAACCAAACTCCACTACCCCAACGGATTGACCCAAAGGACCCCACTCTAGAACACACCCTTCAAGCGTTCAAGCAAAGCACACAAACCATGCTTGCGGCCAGCAACAATTTGGTCAAAGCATTGGAAATACAAGTTATTCAGTTGGCTCATCAATTCCATGAACGTGGGAAATGTCAGTTACCGAGTCAACCTGTGGTAAATCCCAGGGGTCAACCTTCTCAGGCTAGGCAGAATGTGCACAATGTTGAAAGTGACCCTTCCCTACATGCTAATGTTATCCATACGTTAAGATTGGGAAGGGTTGTTGACAATAATGTGGAAATGCCTGAATCCAACCCTGTTGGTGACTCTTCCGAGGAGGGTCGTGAGTCTTTCAAGGAACCCAATTCTGAGACTCCTTCTCATGATAGTTATGTCCCCAAGTCACCATTCCCTTATAGGTTGACTTAAAAAATGCGATGAGCATTGGGCCAAAATTTTTGAGGTACTTAGGCAAGTGAAGGTGAATATTCCGTTGTTGGACGTTGTTTAGCAAATGCCACCATATGCCAAGTTCCTTAAGGACCTTTGTACTGTTAAAAGGAGAACAAATGTTCCCAAAAAGGCATTTCTGGCCGCCAATGTGAGCTCAATATTGACACAACCCATTTAAGTCAAATACAAGGACTCTGGTTGTCCAACTGTCTCTTACATGATCGGTAATGTGAGAATTCCTCAAGCTCTATATGATTTGGGAGCATCTGTGAACCTCCTGCCCTACTCTGTTAATGTCAACCTTGGAATAGGCGATCTTAAACCAACGAGGACAACCCTCCAATTGGCTGACAGATCTGTCAACATTCCACGAGGGAGTGTGGAGGATGTCCTTATTAATGTGGGTGAGTTCGTATTTCCAGTTGATTTCATCAACCCACAAGGACAAATTCCAGTGATCATTGGGAGGTCATTTCTTGCGACATCTAATGCCTTGATCAATTGTCCCAATGGCTTGATGAGGTTGTCTTTTGGAAACCTCACATGGATTTCAACATCTTTACTCTTGGTAAGCAACCCGGGCTCTTCGGCGATGCTGTCGGAGCCAATTTCATTCAGGACACGGATGAGCCTGAGTCAGTAGGCATGTTTGACTCACATCGACATATTATTGAGGTGCCTAATGACCAGGTTAATAGAGAAGATGGTTTTGAGGAATCTGCATGTGAACTTCTGGACGAGGAGGCACATCTGGGTGCTTGCTCCTCTTACACTGTGGCCCTTGAGCCACTTCAAAGTAACTCTGAATCCAACAAGGACCCACATCTTGTCGAGCTTAAACCGCTCCCCGACAACCTTAAATACATTTTTAGGGGATAATGAGACCTTACCACTCATTATTGCTTCTGATCTTGCAAAAGATCAAGAGGATGCCCTCAAAAAAGTGTCTTGAAAACAAAGAGGCTATCGGGCGGTCCTTGAAGGACATCAAGGGAATTAGCCCTGGTATTGTCCAACATCGGATCCACATGGAAGAAAATTCTAGGCCTTGTCGAGACCCAAAACAAAGGTTGAATCCTATACTGAAAGAAGTCGTCCGAAAGGATGTTCTTAAGTGATTGGATCATGGTATAATATATCTTATCTCTGATAGTTCGTGGGTGAGTCCTGTCCATGTGGTTCCCAAGAAGTCAGGCATGACGATTGTTGAGAATGAGCATAATGAGCTTATCCTAACACGCCTGCAAACTGGCTGACGAGTTTGCATTGATTATCGCAAGCTCAATGCGGCAACACGGAAAGATCATTTCCCGTTGCCATTCAATGATCAGATGTTGAAAAGGTTGGCCGGATATGAGTATTATTGTTTTCTTGATGGCTACTCCGGTTACAACCAAATTCCCATCGCCCCCGAGGATCAAGAGAAAACCACATTTACATGTCCTTTTGGCACGATTGCCTATCGTCGCATGCCCTTTGGGTTATGTAATGCACCAACAACGTTTCAAAGGTGTATGATCAACATCTTCTCCGATATGGTATAGTGTTTCCTTGAGATTTTCATGGATGACTTTTTCATATTTTGCGCTTCCTTCGATGAGTGCCTTCATCACTTGAGCCTTCTCCTCAAGCGATGTCGTGAGAAGAAAATCACTCTCAATTGGGAGAAATATCACTTCATGGTGAAGCAAGGTATTGCACTTGCACATTTGGTCTCAAGTAGGGGAATTGAGGTCGATCGCGTCAAACTGGGTCTTATTTGTAATCTTTAACCGCCATATAATGTGAAGGATATCCATGCCTTTTTGGGGCAAGCTGGATTCTATCGGTGGTTCATTCAAGATTTTAGCAAAATTGTTAGACCTCTCACTGCCTTGTTGACTAAGGATGCCATTTTTGAGTTCACACCGGATTGCCACCATGCTTTTTTGACCTTGAAGAAAGAGCTGACTTCAGCTCCCATAATTAAGACATCGGTGTGGACTGAACCCTTTGAGTTAACGTGTGATGCATCTGACTTCGCTGTGGGAGCAGTGCTTGGGCAACGATTGGACAAATTGCCTCATGTGATCTATTATGCCAGTAGAACACTCAATGATGCCCAATTGAACTACACTGTGATTGAGAAGGAATTCTTAGAGATCATATTCGATTTGGAGAAATTCTGATAGTATTTGATTGGCTCCCACTTGATTTTTTATCCTGATCACACAACCATCAAACACCTCGTGGCGAAGAAAGATTCCAAATCTTGACTCTTGAGATGGATCTTGTTGTTACAAGAATTTGATCTCGAGATTCGGGACAAATAAAGGTGTGAAAATGTTGTAGCGGACCACCTGTCTCGTCTTGAGACGACCAACCCACAAGACCAAATTATGTATGAAAATTTCCTGACGAGAAATTGTTCACAATCGAAGACAACCCTTGGTTTGCCGACATTGTGAACTACCTCATGACCGAGCAACTTCCTGTGGGCTGGTCAATATCTGAGAAAACCAAATTTAGATCTTATGTCAGATTCTTTTACTGGGACGATCCCTACCTATTCAAATATTGCTTAACCAAATTTTCAGGCGTTGCGTCCCAAATAACGAGTTCCAAAGTGTGCTCTTATTTTTCCACTCTGAGGCATGTGGAGGACACTTTGGAGCAAAAAAAACTGCCGCCAAGATGCTCCAATCTGGATTCTACTGGCCTTCTCTTTTCAAAGATGCTTACGAATTTTGTAAGCAATGTGTAAGGTGTCAGCGCCTTGACAGGATTAGTAGACGTGATATGATGCCTTTGCACAATGTCATTGTCGTCGACATCTTCGATGTGTAGGGCGTTGACTTTATGGGTCCTTTCCCAAATCCGTTCGGGAATGTTTACATTCTGGTGGCCATTGACTATGTGTCTAAGTGGGTTGAGGCTATCCCCACAAAAACCAATGACAACAAGGTGGTCACCAAATTCATAAAGGACATTTTTGCACGGTTTGGTACTCCTCGTACCATAATCAGTGATAGGGGTACCACCTCTGCAATCGCTCCTTTGAAACACTTATGAGGAAATATTCGATCACCCACAAGCTTGCGACCCTATATCATCCGCAAACTAGTGTGTAGGTCAAAGTATTTAACCGTCAATTAAAACAAATCCTTGAGAAGACGGTTAATTCCTCGAGGAATGATTGGTCGAATAAGTTGAATGACGCGTTGTGGGCTTTCCGCACCGTGTATAAGACCAATTTGGGTATGTCTCCATATCGGGTAGTGTACGATAAGGCTTTCCACCTACCCGCCGAGCTTGAGCATCGTGCTTTCTGGGCGATCAAGAACCTAAATATGGATCTTGATCAAGCAGGGGTGAAACGTAAACTCGACATCGTGGAATTGGAAGAGCTATGCCATGATGCGTATGAAGATGCCAAAATTCATAAGTCTCGAGCCAAGATGTTTCACGATCGCATGATTATACGAAAAGCGTTTACGGCCGGGCAGAAGGTGTTGATCTACAATTCCCGACTTCATCTGTTTGCGGTTAAGCTCCGTTGTCGTTGGTCTGACCCTTTTATTATCCAAACCACATTTCCTCATGGAGCGGTTGACATCCTGAATCCAAGGAATGGGGACGTGTTCAAAGTTAATGGACAACGCCTCAAACCTTACTTGGAGGGGGCACCAACTAAAGTCGAGGAGGTCATGTTCCTTCGTGAATCTCTCTCGCACTCAACCATTCATGACCTGCATGGATGATTGAGATTTCATGTTTGTACATAGTGTTGTTAGTTATATATCAAAAAAAAGAAAAAAAAAAAAAAGACTCCATGAGTGAGCACTGATTGTTGTGGGCTCCAACCCTTGAGTATTTGGGCCCCATTTCTTTCACGTATTTGTATCCCTTCTTTATCATCTCATAGGTTTTGAGGGAATTCGGGTTTGTGTCTGATTGACATCATTTCATGCTTATATTTGTATCTTATATCCATTATCTTACACATAAGCAATGCTACGTGACAAGTTTTATGTTTAGTTTTAAGAAATAAAGAGGTTTGAAGAGAAGAGCCATGAAAAGACCCAAAAGCAGGAAAAAGGACTTTATTGTGAGACCTGGGAACCAAGATGCAAGACAGAAGGACCTGATCGTAAGACAGAAGGACCTAAGAGCAAAACAGGAAACTCCACACCATCATGGGGAGTATTTTGTCAATTCGATTCGGGTCGGAGCTCCACTAAACAAGTTAGATGCATCCAAGACCAAGAAACACTCCAAGCAAAGCCCACAACAAAAACCAAGCAGATCTGAAGTTTATAGACCGCCAATTGGCAGTCCATATGGCCCCAGATCTGCCAAGCTTTCTCCTGGACTTGTATTATCATGTGTTTAGGCTATTTTTGGTATTGGTTTAGTCCCACATCGGGGGATTGTCCCGGATTAGCTTTTTCCATACTTATAAATAGAACTCTTCACCTCCCATTGTAACCATCTCTCTCTTTGGTGGTCACCTTCCCTACTAAGAGTGAAGCCTTGAAGCAAAACTCTGGTGGAGGAAGAGCTCTTGTAATTGAGTGAGTTAATAATAGAAGTTTTCTTTTAATTGTGTTGTTTCTCTCTTAGTTTAATTTCCTTTCATATGCATGCTTGTTTGTTTGTTTAGTTTTATGCTTCTTTAATATTTCTTGCTTGATTAGTATAGTTTCATTTCAGTATTATGATTTCCTTTGCTAATATAGTTAGTGTAATGAGTAGCGAGTAGTTCCATCCTCATTTGGGGGGTGGAGAAATATGTGATATAATTATGTAGTGTATTAAGTGTGTGTTATTTTTATCCCTTGAGCTTTATATGATTTCCATAACCATCTAATGAGTCTCCACTTTTATCTTTGATATGCTAATGCTCTTGAGTGAAGCTTAGCTTATGCTTTGATTAGTGGACCTATTTTATGGGGAATGATAAGGTTAGGATATGGATGAAGTTAATATTGGAAACACAAGTTGTAGAATCTGAGCTCTTGTTGCCTTTACCTTAGCTAATGTCTTGTATGTTTTAATGATGTAGTCTTATCTTAATTCATGTGGAGGCATAGTAGGGTCTAGTCTTTATACTTGAGTTCATTTAGCTTCATTCCAATTATTGTCTTGTATGTTTTAATGATGTAGTCTTATCTTAATTCATGTGGAGGCAAAGTTGGATGTAGTTTTATGATTTCATGCACTACATGTTGTGAGGAGCTTAATGAACACACACACACACGTCTTTATGTTCACAATATTTCTCTACCCCTTTAGGGTTTAGTTTTCTTGCTTTTCTTCCATTTCCATTTGCACCTTAGTGTAGTTTAGTGTAACCAACCTTCTTCCCTTTCTTTACCTCTCACCTTCGCACAAACCAAGTGTCGACACACCTCCCAGTGGACGACCCGTATTTGCCACCGCTTCAACGCGGCCGTGCACTTGCGGTTAATATAAAACGATCAATCAAGTTTTTGGCGCCGTTGCCGGGGAGGTGCTCTGTCCAGACCTTGGTTTGGACGATTCAAGGGGTTTTTATTTTTTTGTTTTCAGTTTTTATTAGTTTCAGGGAACCACTAGATCAAGGGGAGGCTACTGGAGAAGTTTGAGGAAGAGAAGACCTAAACAGACCGCCAATCAGCGGTTGAAGACCGCCAACTGGCGGCTTGGTGAGCGTTTCTGGCCTTGAAATTTTTTATGTTAGTTAGTGCTTTAATTTTTGTTATCTGGGAGCCCTATTTTGCATGCTGTGACTTCTGTTTTGCTCCCAGATCATTAATCACTCCCCCATTAATCAACTTGGCCCTAAAATCCAAAGCAAAAGACTAGACGTTCTTATTTGTTTAGGTCACGCATCATGTATTGACTTGAGCATATAGTTGTCTTTTCTTTTAGCTTTAATTTCAGTTGTTGAGTGCTGGCGTAAGGTACGCATTTCCTACACTCATTCACGCATCTCGTATGCCCATGCATTAGTTAGTAGGATTTGCATCAAGACAAGAGTGAGAGAGCGTTTGATTGGAGCGATTGATTGCTAGATCTAGGATCAAATCACTACTAAGGAGCAGTTGTCCCATAAAAGATAAGGTGGGGGATTTCATCACCCTTTCCTTGGCCCCAAAAACCACTCTTAATAAAGCGTTAACTAAAAGCAAGCAGACATTGGCCCTAGGATTGCGGGCGCACTAGGAGAGTAATCTAGTTGAGACCGTCATGACCTGATCGGCGTTGCCTACCTTGTTGATAGTAGGAGGTACTGGATCTCCGGATCTGGTATCACTTGCTGGGCATTGTGGTCCTCGTTGTAAGGAGGTGAGGCGTGTCGAGGCTAGTGACCTCGAAGTTAGGCGTCGTCTAGCCTAAGGACCCATTGTCTTACATTGTTTGAGTCGTGCTTGCTAGTTAGGCTTCTTCCTGATCCCACTACCCTCGCTAGCTCTAGGGATTCTTCCCTCCTCATCTGAGTCCTCTCCTCATCTATTCTCTACGTTTAGTCTCCTCCTCTGAGTACACCTTCTGTTGTGTGTCGTTTAGAGTCGAGTCGAGCATTTTTATGCGAGGTTGGGCTCGTTCTGGTGAGAGCGCTCGACTCGAGAGAGTGCTTATTTCTGAGATGGAAGATCTTGGTGATCGACCATCTCCGCCTCGTGCTCCTTTGGAGCAAGAGGCCGAGTCGTCTCGTGGTGGCGAGGGAGACCGGGTTCCATATATGGACTACCTCGGTCCATTCCCACCACCACGTAGACCTCCTTCTCCTCCTCCTCTGACTCGAGAGGAAGGGAGATTCGGTCAGGATCGAGTTCTAGGTTCACCACCACCTTTAGCTCGACAGGATAGGCCGATGACGTTGTGGGAGCGGACCCATCCTGTTCG
This sequence comes from Triglochin maritima, assembly GCA_963682175.1. Classification (NCBI taxonomy): domain Eukaryota; kingdom Viridiplantae; phylum Streptophyta; class Magnoliopsida; order Alismatales; family Juncaginaceae; genus Triglochin; species Triglochin maritima. Next base: position 17,538,658 of record OY821775.1, read on the forward strand.
GGCCGCGCAGCCTTCTTGCATAGTTGTTCCCCCTGCTCGCAGGAACAATTATGAGCTGAAACCTCAATATGTGAGCATGCTTCCAACCTTTACTGCCAATAAGGAGGATCCGTATATCTTTATACGCGAATTCGAGGAAGTATGCTCCATGTTCAAGCTTCAACAACTTGACGAGGATTCAGTCCGGTTGAGGATGATTTCTTTCGCATTGAAGGATAATGCGAAGAAATGGATGTATAGCCTCCCGGCGAGCTCGATTCGGTCATGGGATGACTTTGTGACCATCTTTCTGAAGAGATTTTTCCCTCAAAGGAAAACTCAACAGATACCGCACCAAATACATCAAATGTATCAGATCGAGACCGAATCGTTTCATGGTTTCTTTGAGAGGTTCAAGGACCTTCTCCAGCAGTGCCCTCATCATGGGATTGAGCTTTGGTAGTTGTGCCAACTTGTTTATGAGGGCATCAACTACAACACCCGCACATTGTTGGAGTCAATGTGTCAGGGTGACTTCCAAATGAAACCCATCGAGGAGGCTTGGGACACTTTTGAATCAATGGCTGAACGCACCTTCGAGTGGGATACCATGAGAGAGCCACCAGGTGCCAGGTCTTCTGGTCGAGCTGGATCTTATCAAGTTGAGTCATCGATCGCGTCTGAGGCGAAAATGGTTGCTCTCATGCGTAGGATTGAGAGTTTGGAGATGGACCGAGCTCCTGTAGCTCAGGTCGCTACTCCCGAGTGTAGTAGGTGTGGATTGTCGGGACATGATGACTTGGAATGCGATTACACTCCAAGGGATACTGAGCATGCAAATGCGATGTATCAACAAAGGCCCCGAAACGACCCGTACAGTCACTCCTACAACCCGGGATGGCGTAACCATCCTAACTTCTCTTGGGGGCCTAGTGGGGGTAACGGTCAGAGCTCGCACGCTCAACCTCAACCTCCGCCTTATCAACCTCCACGCCCATCGTCGACCTACCAACCTCCACATCAAAGGTCTCAGAACCACAATTACCAACCTCCTCAGACCTCTTCGTCGGGTTATTCTAACCAAACTCCACAACCCCAATGGGTTGACCCTAAGGACTCCACTCTTGAACAAACCCTTCACGCGTTCATTCAGAGTACACAATCCATGCTTTCGGCCAACAACAATTCGGTCAAAGCATTGGAAATGCAAGTTAGCCAGTTGGCTAATCTGCTCCATGAACGCGAGAAGGGCCAATTACCGAGTCAACCCGAGGTGAATCCTCGGGGTACTCATTCGCAAGGAAGGACACCTTTACCTCATGCTACCTCTAAACCGACCCATCATATTAATGTGATTCATACTTTAAGGTCTGGTAAGGAGGTGGACAACCACATTGGGTGCCTTCCTTATCATCACCATCTCTGAGGGAGCCGGATCCTGAGGCTCCCTACACAAATACTTCCAGGAAGGAGCCAGATCCTGAGGTTCTTTCTACATTTCCTTCGACAAAGGGGCCGAACCCTGAGGTCCCCTTGTCTCCTCTTGTGTCGAAGGAACCAGATTCTGAGGTCCCCACTCATGTTTCTTTGGACCAGAATTCTGAGGTTCCTTCGCACCATTATGCCCCGAAGGTGCCATTCCCTGAGCGCCTTAAAAAGAAAACATCTGATCAGCATGACAAGATGCTTGCGATGTTTCGGCAGGTTAAGGTGAATATCCCTCTTTTGGAGGTGATTCAGCAAATGCCACCTTATGCCAAGGTTCTCATGGACTTATGCACCAAGAAGAGAAAAACTCATGTTCCAAAGAAAGCTTTTCTTGTGGCTAACGTGAGTTCTTTGTTGGCACAACCCATGCAAGTCAAGTACAAGGACCCTGATTGTCCTACTATCTCTTGTGTGATTGGGGATGTGTCCATACATCGAGCCTTATTGGACCTTGGTGCATCTGTTAATCTTCTGCCATATTCTTTCTACATCCACCTCGGTCTTGGAGACCTCAAACAAACAAAGACCACTCTTCAATTGGCTGATAGGTCCATGAAGAAACCGAGGGGTGTGGTGGAAGATGTGCTGATCAAAGTGGGAGAGTTCATTTATCCACTCGACTTCTTTGTCCTGGATACTGAACCTGTGCCAAACCCACTTGGACAAATTCCTGTCATTTTGGGGCGACCATTTCTTGCAACTTCCAATGCCTTGATCAATTGTCGCAATGGTCTGATGCGCTTGACTTATGGTAGTCAATGCGCTGATTTCAACATCTTCACCATTGACAAGAAGCCAGGTGCCTTCAATGACCCTGTTGAGGTCAACCTTATCCAGGGCTTGGATGAGATTGAAGTTGAGGGCACCTTCAAGTACTTCAGAGAATTGTTCGATGAAGATCCTGAAGGTGGTGAAGATGTTTCACCTGGGCTGGCACTAGAAGGTGCCTTATGTTTTGATCACGTGGCCCTTGAGCCACATTCTTCTGATCTTGTGGCCCTTGAGCCACATTCTTCTGATCTTGTGGCCCTTGGGCCACATTCTTCTGATCATGTGGCCCTTGAGCCACTTCTTTTTGACCACGTGGCCCTTGAGCCACATCCTTTTGAGCACGTGGCTTTTGAGCCACAAGATACTATTTTTATGGCCTCTCGGCCACATGCTCTTCATTCTGTATCTGCTGAGGACCCCATGTGGGTTAAGATTCAACCACCTGATACCATTATACCTGATAGAGGTTCACCTCTCGTTCATGCCTCCTCTTTCGCTAACTCTAAAGAGGCATCAACCGACCACAATGCTTATAAGGGTGTCAGGGTGTCAGGTGGTCGAGCAATTCTGTTGTGTATGTTGCGAGCCCATGCATGTGCATTTCTGGCTCGAGAGATGGTGGGTTCCCATTTGATGTCCCTTGACATATGAAGATGGAAGCCTATTGTTGTACATAGTTAAAAAAAAGAAAAAAAAGACTCCTTCAGTGAGCATCGATTGTTGTGGGCCCCAACCCTTGCGTATTTGGGCCCCAATTCTTTCATGTATTTGTATCCCTTCCTTATCATCTCACAGGTTTTAAGGGAATTTGGGTTGTGTCCATCAACATAGCCATGAACTCCCCTGTGTACTTCATGTTGGTGAGATCTTTCCTTTTTCATGCATAAATCCATGTAGTTTCATGCTCACATTCATTGAGCACAATGCATGAAGTAGGTGTGGGGGGGTGTTTTACGTGTGTACATAGTCGAGTCTTTTCTTTTGATTTTGCTTTCTTTTGTTTGCATTGTTAGGGTCATGTTAGTGTGCTGCATTTAATATCGATATATTTGTTAGGCAATATCCTTGGGTGACTTGTCTTCTTTTGCTTGCCTAGTGCTTTAAAATTTTCACATTTCTTTCAAAATCTTCATGTGTTTTCGAAAGAAAATTTTTTGTGGGTTTTGCGTGTGTTTAACATGTGCAAAACCGTTGAGAGGCAAAGTAAAAAGATAGCTCCCAAAATTGTCTTGAACTTGATGCATTAGGATATCTAGTACTGTGGCTTTAGGATTTATCGAGTCGTTAGGATGCACCCCAATTTTCCTTTGGGGGTGAGTAATCATAGGGTTTCAGTGCTTAAACATTTAAAGAAGTCCACCCTGAACCTAGTGAGTCAATAATTCGTGTTGGTTAATTTAGGAAGTTTGTTGTAGTCAATGACCCTCTTAATCTTGTTGTGAGACATTAGTGTAGGGGTTTTGGTTCACGTGGAGATAAGAATAAGTGAGTAGGTGTTCTCTCTTCTCGCACGACTCCTATCACTCGGGAAAGTAGGTCTGAGGGGACTTTGTGCATGGTGCTTTCGAGTCATCTGACTTGGGATGCGCCGACCGAACTCCCGTTACACGGGTGGTAGGGATTGCCCTATGTGGAGATTTGGGGAAAGGTGTACGTGATAGTGTAAGTCCTCATGGGCAATGATGCACGAAACCTAACCCTGGGAGAATGAAGGTCCAACTAATAAAAAGAAAAAAATGTGAAACGAAACAAAAAGAAAAAAAATGCAAATAAGAACCTTAATGGACCATACACTTTGTATCACTTGAGGATCTTGACGTTGTCCATGTCTTTCACTTAATTCCTTATTTAACTTGCACGAATTGTTTATTAGGCTAGGTGTGGACTGAATATCTATATAGAGTCGGCCCGTAGGATTACCACGTCCATTGATCGACAAAATATTTCCAACGAGTCGAGGTCTAGATTGAATAATGCATCTTGTTCGGATTTTGTGGGTATATCCGTTGAAAACCCTCAGGAGACAACACTCCTCCTCCTTGGCAACAAGGAGGTTTAACGGCTTGTTGAACGTGCTAAGTGCAACCGTGATTCCTACGAAAGTGAGTTAGGATTTCTTGTTTTTCGTTTGCTTTTCTCTTTCTTTGTTTTGCTCGGGACTAGCAAAAACTTAGGTGTGGGGGTATTTGATTGACATCATTTCATGCTTATATTTGTATCTTATATCCATTATCTTAAACCTAAGCAATGCTACGTGACGAGGTTTATGTTTAGTTTTCAGAAATAAAGAGGTTTGAAGAGAAGAGCCATGAAAGGACCCAAAAGCAGGAAAAAGGACTTAATTGTGAGACCTGGGGACCAAGATGCAAGACAGAAGGACCTGATCGTAAGACAGAAGGACCTAAGAGCAAAACAGGAAACTCCACACCATCATGGGGAGTATTTTGTCAATTCGATTCGGGTCGGAGCTCCACTAAACAAGTTAGATGCATCCAAGACCAAGTAACACTTCCAGCAAAGCCCAACAGAAAACCCAGACGGATCTGGGCTTTATAGGCCGCCAATTGGCGGTCTGGTTAAGCCCTGATTGACTAAGTTTTCTCCTGGACTTGTATTAACATGTGTTTAGGCTATATTTGGTATTGGTTTACTCCCACATCGGGGGATTGTCCCGGATTAGCTTTTTCCATGCTTATAAATAGAACTCTTCACCTCCCATTGTATCCATCTCTCTCTTTGGTGGCCACCTTCCCTACTAAGAGTGAAGCCTTGAAGAAAAACTCTGGTGGAGGAAGAGCTACTTGTAATTGAGTGAGTTAATAATAGAAGTTTTCTTTTAATTGTGTTGTTTCTCTCTTAGTTTAATTTCCTTCCATATGCATGTTTGCTTGTTTGTTTTGTTTTATGCTTCTTTAATATTTCTTGCTTGATTAGTATAAATTTCATTTCAGTATTATGCTTGCTTTTGTTAATATAGTTAGTGTAATGAGTAGTGAGTAGTTTCATCCCCATTTGGGGGGTGGAGAAATATGTGATATAATCATTTAGTGTATTAAGTGTGTGTTATCTTAATCCCTTGAGCTTTAAATGATTTCCATAACCATCTAATGGGTCTCCACTCTTATCTTTGATATGCTAATGCTCTTGAATGAAGCTTAGCTTATGCTTTGATTAGTGGATCTATTTTATGGGGAATGATAAGGTTAGGATATGGATAGGAATTAATATTGGAAACACAAGTTGTAGTGTGTGAACTCTTGTTGCCTTTACCTTAGCTAATGTCTTGTATGTTTTAATGATGTAGTCTTATCTTAATTCATGTGGAGGCATAGTAGGGTCTAGTCTTTATACTTGAGTTCATTTAACTTCATTCCAATTATTGTCTTGTATGTTTTAATGATGTAGTCTTATCTTAATTCATGTGGAGGCAAAGTTGGATGTAGTTTTATGATTTCATGCACTACATGTTGTGAGGAGCTTAATGAACACACACACACACGTCTTTATGTTCACATTATTTCTCTACCCCCTTTGGGGTTTAGTTTTCTTGCTTTTCTTCCATTTCCATTTGCACCTTAGTGTAGTTTAGTGTAACCAACCTTTCTTCCCTTTCTTTACCTCTCGCCTTCGCACAAACCAAATGTCGACACACCTCCCAGTGGACGACCCGTATTTGCCACCGCTTCAACGCGGCCGTGCACTTGCGGTTAATATAAAACGATCAATCAGTATCCATCAACATAACCATGAACTTCCCTTTGCGCTTCAGGTTGGTGAGATGATAAAGAAAAGGGAAGTTCATAGTTATGTTGATCTCTAGCCCCTAATCTTAGTCCAAAGAGGGGGGTGAATAGACTAATTAAGGTTGTTTAACAAACTATGCCAAATTAGAAGCTAAGACAATTAATATGAAGGAGAGAACAACAAACCACAACCCGGATGTATAGAGGTTTGGATCCAACCACCGGATCCTAGTCCTCTATTACGAATTTCTCTTACTCGAGCAACTTCACATCCTCCACTAATCCGATCGCCGCTGCCGGCCGAGATCACGCATTTACACCACAAGCTTTGCAAACACCACCCTCACCTAGCTTCGACCACCTTCTCACAATCCCAGAAGAGATTCACTCCGGAAGCTTAGTACAACTCTTGAAGACTTTACTTCAGCAACTAATCTTGAGCACTTGAAATGGATGATGCAATCAAAGGATGATGATTTCAAGTGAGAAGATGTGAGCACAAGTGTTTGAGCTTAGATGAGAGTAGTAATAAGATTTGAGCTTAGAGAAAGATTGGTGATCTTAGATGAGTGTTCTCAGCTCTATTTATAAGCTCTAAACTAGTTTTAGCCGTTGGGATTGAAATGGTAAAACGTTGTGCAAGAAAACACAAGTCAGGAAGTGACATGACACATTTCAGGACCCGAACGGTTGACCGGATCGTCTTACTCGGTCGACTGGAATGCAACAGTAAAAGGTTCGGTCGAGCGAAAATGCAAACGGTCGGTCCAATTTGGCTAGAACTTAAGTGATCAGTCGAACGGATTGGATCACCAGTTCGACCGAAAACGACCAGTAGGACTTGATCTGGAAAAGATGCAAATATCGGTCGACCGGGAAGAGAGTTTCGGTCAACCGTTTGACGTGTTGGATTTTAGACAAGATAAAACCAAATGCAATTGGTCGAACAGAATGAATTGAGGGTTCAACCGAAAACTCCTAGTAAAAATGGGTCTGGGAAGTCGTCAAGATTCGGTCGATCGGAAGACCAAATCCAAAAGAGGGGTCAGGTGACAAATGTGTATACGACCGTTGGAGTATACGACAAGTATAACAATCATATTTAATACAAATACGGAAAAGCAGTTGGTCAAACAAAAACTAAGTTTCGGTCGACCGAAAGTCTCACTAACCAGGACACGTGTCAACAACTGATAGACTGGAGGATTTGTATAGGACGAACTAAATCCTATCACTCGACAAGGTGAGACGGTCGAAAAAAACATGTATTTCGGTCGACCGATTTCAGACAGGCAAAATATATTTCGGCATACGATTACCGATTGACATCATTTCATACTTACATTTGTATCTTATATCCATTATCTTTCACCTAAACAATGCTATATGACGAGTTTTATGTTTGAATTTCAGAAATAAATAGGTTTGAAGAGATTAAGCATAAAAGGACCCAAAAGCAGGGAAAAAGGACTGAATTGTAAGACATGGGGACTAAGATGCAAGGGAGAAGTACCTGAACATAAGACCAAAGAGCAAAACAGAAAACTCCACACTATCATGGGGAGTATTTTGGCAATTAGATTCGGGTCGGAGCTCCAATAAACAAAGTATATGCAACAAAAGACCGACAAAGAAATCCAGAAAAGCCCACAACAAATTCCAGACGGATCCAAAGCTTATGGACCGCCAATTGGCGGTCTGGATCTCTCTGGATCCGCCAAAACTTTGCGGGCACATGTAGTATTAGAGGTGTGTATTTTATCTATGGTATTTGTTTAGTCCCATACCGGGGGATTGTCCCGGATTACCTTTTTCTATGACTATAAATAGAACTCTTCACCTTCTATTGTAATCACTTCACATTTTGAGTGACTTCTCTTCCTACTTGAAGTGAGGCCTTGAAGCACACACTAAAGTAGGAGGATGCTACTTTAATTGTGAGTCATTTTAATAAAAGTTTCTTTGTTATGTTGTTTGTTTCATGTTCTTAGTTAAGTTTTAGTTCATCGTTTGTTGTTCGTTTATGCATGCGTTACTTCGTAGTGTAGTATAGCGTAGATTAGGATAATCAAACTCTCTTCCCTATTTTTGCCACTTGATTTCATGGAAACGAGAAGCTGCTCACCTCCCTGTGGACGACCCGTATTTTCCACGTCTTCACCGACGCCGTGCACTTGCGGTTTAATATAAAACGTTCAACAAGTTTTTGGCACCGTTGTCAGGGAGATGCCAGTCCAGACTCTTGTTTGGACGATTCGAGTGGATTTAATTTGTGTTTTGTAGTTTTTATTTGTTTCAGGAGACTTGGAGTTGGAAGGAGAGGAAACTGGAGAAGTTTAGAGGAAAACTGGCATTGTAGACCTCCAATTAGCGGTCTGGTGAGCTTTGTTTACCCTCTTCTTTCTTTGTCTTGTTGCCATAATTGATTTAGGAATCTGGGACTCGATTTAGCATGTTCCGACTCTTAGATTGCTCCCAGATTAATAATCAACTTCCATTAAGCAACTTGGACCCTAAAACCCAAAGCAAAAGATTAGGCATTCTTTCTTGTTTAGGTCATGCATCATGTATGCGACTTAGGCACGTAGATTGTCTTTTATTTTAACTTTATTTTCAGTTGTTGAGTGCCGGCGTGAGGTACACACCTTCTACTCTTATTCATGCATTTCGTATGAACATGCATTAGTTAGTAGGAAGTGCATTGAAACAAGTGTGAGTTGAGCGTTTGGTTGGAGAGTTGATTGTTAGATTAAGACTCCAAAACGCTACTAAGGAGGGGCTGTCCCATACAAGATAAGGTGGGGGATTTCATCACCCTTTCCTTCGCCCCAAAAACCACACTAATCAAGAGCATAATTTTAAAATCAAGTAGACATTGGCCCTAAGGATTTCGGGCGCATTAAGAGAGTGATCCGGTCCTGACCGTCATGACCTGATCGGCGTTGCCCACTCTGTCGATAGTAGGAGAGACGAGATCTCCGGATCTTGACTCACTTGCTAGGATTTGTGGTCCTCGTTGTAGGGAGGTGAGGCGTGTTGAGGTTGTGTGACCTCGTAGTTTGGCGTCGTCTAGCTGCAAGGACCTATAGCGACCTTAGGATTGTTTGAGCCTTGTTTGCTTGTGTGCTTCTACCTGTACCCATCCGCCGTAGCATAATGACTTCTTCCCTTCTCTCCTGAGTCATTCTGTCTCTCCTGTGTTCTACCTGTACCCATTCGCCGTAGCATAATGACTCCTTTGTTAAAAAAAATTGGTTTGTGTGTGCACCTTTGTGCATGCTTTCATGGGCACGAGACGAGAGTGGCCGTTTGACGAGGCGCGTTGTCAACCCTGCTTCAGTAGTCGATTTCTCGACGCCTTCCTCCTCTCGTGTCGCACACAGTCCAACTTCAATGGCTGCTAATTTCGGCGAGGAGGAGGAGTTGCTAGACCCACCTATTCCACATGTTCTTCATGTTGTCGCTCCCATACCTCTACGTGATCGATGCTACCCGAGTCGTAATGCTCTACCCTCATGCATCGTATTGCCAGAGGCAAATGGGAACCATTTTGAGGTTAAGCCTCAGTTTATTTCCATGCTCCCTCACTTCACTGGGAAAGGTGACCCCTATATCTTTCTCAGGGAATTTGAGGAGGTCTGTGCTATGTTCAAGTTGCAACAACTTCGCACAGACTCCATCCATCTTAGGTTTGTCCCCTTTGCGCAGAAGGATGATGCCAAGAAGTGTTTGTAAAACAACCAGGCGAATGCCTTTAGAACTTGGGATGAGTTTCAATCTGCATTCCTCAAGAAATACTTTCCAAATCATCGGAATCAAAAATTGAGGAACGAAATCAATTCGTTCTATCAACTTGAGACCGAGACATTTCATGCATATCTAGAGAGGTTCAAGGAGCTACTATCCTCATGCCCTCACCATGGCATTGAGTTGTGGCGTCTTTGTCAGATTGTTTATGAGGGTCTTCACATCCCGTCCCGAACGCTCCTTGAGTTCATGTGTCAAGGAGAGTTCTTAGGAAAGGATGAAGGGGAGGCATGGGCTTTCCTAGAAGACCTCACTAAGAAAACCATGTCGTGGGAGAGTGTGAGGGAACCCCCAGCATCATCTAGCATAGGAACGAGGATCGCAAATGCACACTCGACTAGATCGGGTGCCGCATTTGTTGTCGATACCACTACGGCCACCGAGGCGCGCATGGCGGCCTTAATGCGACGTATGGATTTGATTGAGCTCCACAACCAACAAGGTGCACCTCACATATCCACATCTGGTCGAGTTCCCTGTCATTCATGTGATAGGATATGTCATGTAGAAATCGAGTGTGCGTCCATTCCTCCTGAGATGGAACATGTCAACGCCATCTATGGCAGAGCTATGAATGACCCATACTGATCATCTTATAATCCTGGATGGAGGAATTACCACAATTTTTCATGGAACCAAAATAATACCCTGGGTGGTCCTTCAAACTCCTCTTCACCACCTAACCAATCATACCAACCTCCCATGCATCCACAATCTTATCAGTCACCCCAAACTCCAATCACCAATCAATCGGGTTTCCCAAATTCCAATAATATCGAAACCCGATTCAATTCGCTTGAGACCTTGACTCATGGACTTGAAAACTTAATGAATTTTTTTATGTCAACCACAAGTCAAGTTCTCACTTCAAATCAGCAGACCATCGAATCTCTAGAGCTTCAGATAGGCCAATTGGCTCAGTCTGTACATGAAAGAGAGAAATGGCCTTTGCCTAGCCAGCCTGAGGCTAACCCCCGCATGTACCAGCAACAACACATGCAAAATGAGAATGTGGTTCCTCAGGGGAGGCAAGTGAACCATGTGGAGGAACCTGTTCACCATGTCAATTCCATTGTAACCTTAAGGAATGGAAAGCAGGTTGACAATCACATTTCCTTGCCACCACCACCATCTATGCAGCCCCTCAGTGGGAATGATGGTGAAGAAGAGGCCGAGGGTGAGGGTAATACACCAAGGCCTCCTTCTCGGACACCGTAGAAAACCTTCCTGCCAAAAGCTCCCTATCCAAGTAGGTTAACCAAAAAGCAGATGACACAATAGATAAGATATTAGACGTGTTTAAGCAAGTGAAGGTTAACATCCCCTTGTTGGATGTCATCCAACAAATACCTCAATATGTCAAAGTGTTGAAGGATCTCTGCACAACCAGAGGAAGACCAATGTTCCTAAGAAAGCATTCTTGGCTGCAAATGTTAGCTCACTTTTGTCGAATCCCGCCTACACAAAATACAAGGACCCTGGGTGTCCTACTATTCATTGTACGATAGGGGACACTATCATGAGTAATGTATTGCTTGATTTAGGATCAGCAGTCAACCTCCTCCCATTTTTTGTTTATCAACAGTTGAATTTGGGAGAATTGAAACCAACTAAGATCACCATCCAATTGGTGGATAGATCCATTCGTATTCCAAAGGGGATTATCGAGGACGTGCTTATCAAAGTTGGAGATTTTATATTTCCAGTCGATTTTGTTGTCCTCGATAGCAATCCTGTTGCAAACACCCACTCTCCAATACCTTTGATTTTGGGTAGACCATTTCTGGCAACTTCCAACACCTTAATTAATTGTAGAAATGGTCTCATGAAGCTCTCATTTGGTAACAAGAGTGCCGAGTTTCATGTGTTCAACTCTGGTAGGCAACATGAGCCAATGGTTCAACCTTTAAATCTCAATCTCAACCGCCAATTAGAGAAAGCACCACAAAATCAACGAACACCCCTAACACCAATGCAACCCATTGAGAATGTTTGTGGGCCCAGCGAAAACTCATTGCCTGTCTTTTCAACGCAACAGAGTGACCTGGCATCAAACATGAATGTCCAAAAGGAGTGTTCGTTGCATGATTCAGTTGAGATTACTAGTGAGAGTGAGACACCTCATCATATGCATATACCAGAAGGTGTCTCTATCTCACGTCCCTTGGCCATTGAGCCATTTGAGCTTCATCTTGACTCCAACAAGGACCCACCTACGACCGAGCTTATGCTTGATGATATAAACGTTGGTGGGTGGTCCTTGTTGGATGACTTGGGGAGAAGCTCATTCTTAGTGATGCAGGTCTGCTGCATCCATCGAATGAGATTGAGGAACTCATTCCGATGCACTCACCTATTGGTTGGAGGGTTTTGTTCGATGAGCAACTAAACCCTAGTGACGCAACACAACTCCACTCATTCGTGTTGCCTACACCCAACCAATATCATGAGGGGTTCGAGCATTTCAGATTTGACCTTTCACCCTTCATAACACCTCAAAGTATCACGGAAGTTTGCCCATCTCGGCAAGTCTCTGATCCTCATAACTTGATGTTCTCATTTGATGTTCCTTGACCAAATGATTATGAGAATATCTTTGTTCATGTATATACCTTGTAAAAAATGTAATAAAAGACTCCATGAGCGAGCAATGATTGTTGTGGGCCCCAACCCTTGTGTATTGGGCCCCATTTCTTCACGTATTTGTCTCCCTTCTTCAGTATCTCACATGTTTTGAGGGAATTCGGGTTTGTGTCCATCAACATAACCACGAACTTCCTTTTGCGCTTTATGTTGGTGAGATCTTTCATTTTTCATGCATAAATCCATGTACTATCTTGCTCACATTCATTGAGGACAATGCATGGATTAGGTGTGGGGTGACGTTTTACGTGTGTACATAGTCCAGACTTTTTTCCTTTGATTTTGTTTTCTTTTGTATGTATTGATAGGGTCATGTTAGTGTGCCACATTTAATATCGATATATCTGCTTAACATGATCTTTGGGTGACTTGTCTTCTTTTGCTTGCCTAACGCTTTAAATTTTCAGATTTCTTTCAAAATCTTCATGTTTGCGAAAGAAAATGTTTTATGGGTTTTGCGTGTGTTTGACATGTGCAAAACTGTTGAGAGTCAAAGTAAAAAGAGAGCTCCCAAAATTGTATTAAACATGATGCATTAGGATATCTAGTATACCGGTTTTATGTCTTATCTTATCGTTAGGATGCACCATGGTTTTCCCTTGGGGGGCGAGTAATCAAAGGGTTTCAGTACTCAAACAATTAAATAAGTCCACCCTGAACCTAGTGAGTCAATAATTGTGTCTGTTAATATAAGGAAGTTTGTTGTAGTCAATGACCCTTTAAATCTTGTTGTGAGACATTAAGTGTAGAGGTTTTGGTTCATGTGTATATAAGAAATAAGTGAGTACGTGTTCTCTTTTCTCGCACGACCCATATCAATCGGGAAATTCGGTCCGAGTGGACTTTGTGCCTCGTGCTTTCGAGTCATTTGACGTGGGATGCACTGACCGAACTCCCATTACACAGGTGATAGGGATTGCCCTATGTGGAGATGTGGGGAAATGTGTACGTGATAGTATAAGTCCTCATAGGCAATGATACACGAAACCTGACCTTGGGAGAATTACACACAAACTAGAAAACAAATAAGAAAAAAAAGAACAAAAAAGAAAAAAAAAAGAAAAAAAGAAAAAAAGGTAATGCAAATAAGAACATTAATGGACTTTATACTTTGTATCATTTGAGGATGTTAAGGTTGTCCATGTCTTTCACTTAAGTCGTTAATTAACTTGCACGAATAATTCATTAGGCTAGGTGTGTGGAGTGGATACATATATAGAGTCGGCCCATAGTATTACTGTGTCCAATGATCGACAAAAATGAGTCCATTGAGTCGAGTTCTAGGTTGATTAATGCATCAATGTTCAGATTTTGTGGGTATATCCGCTAAAAACCCTCAGGAGACAACACTCCTCCTCCTTGGCGATAAGGAGCTTTAACAACTTGCTGCACGTGCTAAGTGCAACTATGATTCCTACGAAAGTGAGTTAGGATTTCCCACTTCTTCGTATATTTACATTCCCTTCATTTTCTATTTCTTTGTTTTGCTCGGAACTAGAAAAAGGTAAGTGTGGGGGTATTTGATTAGTAGCATATCATTCATCATATTCATGCTAGATATCCTTTATTTTACCCCAATATTGTGCTACTCGAGTTGTTGTTTGTAGTGTTTCAGGAATTAGGTAATAAAGAAGAGGAAGAGATCAAAAAGGGCCTAAATGTAACAAGTATGGACTGATTTGGAAGGTTCTGGATCTATTTGTAATGCAAAAGGACTGGATCGCAAACCAGGAAGGACCCAAGTGCAAACCCGGAGGGACCTGATTGTGAAGTGCCAAATATGGTGATACATGACTTGAATCAAATCAGTATTTCACCAATTAAGCTCAACGTGTATCGAGCCAGAAGACTAGTACTTCACCCCACGTGCCAAATGAAGAAATAAAATGGCGTATTTGGATCCTTCACTGGCAGATCTAAATGCTTTGATTCGGTTGAAATTTTGGTCGGTGTTTGGGTTGTCTGGTTAGATCATTCTTGGACTATCACATGTGATTTAGAGTTGTTCGATTATTCCCAGATTAATCCTAACCATGTATAGTCTATATATACCATTGTAATCCCTCCTATCCCTCTTCTTCTTGCTTCTCCATTAGTTTTAGGTTTTATTTTGCTACTGCTTAGTGTAGTTGGAGGAGAAGAATCATACTTTGTAATATTTTCATTTCAATCAATAGTAAGTTTTGTTCTTTAAATACATGTCTTTTACTTTGATGCAATTTCTTTGATGTTGTTGTTTCTTCAATCTTGTCTTCTCCATTTCTTTTATGGGTTCATGCCATTTTTATGTTCTTTAGTATAGAGATGAGTAGAGAGTAACTCATTCCCATTGGGGGGTGGGGTGGAGAAGAAGGTGATTTGATTATGTGATGGATTAGTGTGTGTGTTAATATTAATCCTTTGAGCCTTACATGATTTCCACAACCATCTAATGAGACTTCACTCTTATCTTTGATGTGCTAATGCTCTTGAATGAAGCTTAGAACATGCTTAGATTAGTGGGCTCATTTCATGGGGAATGATGGGGTTAGGATAAGGATGTTGTGGAAGAAGAGAACAAGATATGTGTGTGCATGTGCTCATGTTGGCTTTATCCAAATTAATGATTGTGATAAATCTTATTGCATGTGGAGACATAATTGGATATGAGTCATTATGCATGTGAACATATTTGCTTCATTTCAATTATTGTCTTGTATGTTTTAATGGTAATGTTTTATCTTATTGCATGTGGAGGCAAAGTTGAATTTGAGTTTTATGGATTTCATGTATGACATGTTTTGATGAGCACATTTGAATACACTACACTACATATTTTCAATTCCATGTTCTTTCTCTACACCCCAGGCGTCTAGTTTTATTGTTGTTTTCTGATTTTCTACGTGTTTTAGTTTGATTTCGAATGCATCTCTCTCCCTTCCTTTTCCTACTCGAGTACTGTGAACTCGACTCGCGCACGCTCCTTGTGGATCGACCCATGCTTGCTACCGCTTCAACGCGGATGTGCACTTGCTGTTATTTTGACTAATTCACTAAACCTTATTCAACATTCTATAGTCAATCCACATCCGCAATGACCCGTCCTTCTTCTTCACAAACAATACAAGCGCTCCCCAAGGTGAGACAGTCGGTCGGATAAACCTAGAGTCCATCAAATCCTGCAACTGGTTCTTCAGCTCTGTCAACTCAGCAGGCTCCATCCGATACCGAGCCTTCGACTGCGGTATCGTGCCAGACACTAACTCAATGTCAAACTCGATCTCTCGGTGTGGCGGTAAACCAGGAATCTCTGCAGGAAACACCTCTGGGAACTCCTGTACAACCTATATATCTTCCAGTCTCCTCGTCTCAGGATAAGGAACTATCCACGTAGCCACAAATGCTTTGCAACCCTGATGAATCAGCTTTCGTGCCTTCACCGTAGACACGATGAGACGACCTCCTCTGCTCTTTGTCCCTCTAATCAACACATCAGGCATGTCCTTCCTCAGAATAAGGATCTTCTTCTCACGGCAAAAGACTCTCACATCATACTGTGACATCCAGTCCATCCCCAGTATGACGTTGAAGTTCTCCATCAGTAACAAGACTAGATCCGCCGAAAATTGTGGTCTCTCGAAATAACTGTGGTGCCAGGGAGAAAGCTCCCCACAGTGCCAACCTCACCCATAAGCATACTGACTTCCAACAAATCAGTCAGTAGCTCAGGGGTCTGATCCAACTCGCCAACAAACTTCTCCGAAATGAATGAGTGTGTGGCGCTGCAATCCATTAAAACATGAGCAACTTAACCAGAAACGACAAAAGTAACTTCCACAACAGTGTTGGAGCACTTCGCCTCCTCAGCCCAGATGGCGAATACTCGCTCTGCTGTCCAGGCCTGACCCAGCATAACGACGGATCTGCTGCCTCCACTCTTCCCTTCCACTGGTGGTGCCGGCCTCCTGCTCGGCTCGGGCACTCCCGAATGTAATGGACCATCTGACTGCATCCAGTACGATGGGGGCACTCCTGACCTGGGCGAAATCTCCCGCAGTTACTGCACGCACCAGACTGACGTGCTCCTCCTCCATCAACCTGGGGCCTCTTGCCCGGGTTCCCTATGGAACGTCCAACCACACGTCCTCTGGTGCTCACCGGAGGCTTCCGCACCTCCTG
Organism: Triglochin maritima; assembly: GCA_963682175.1. NCBI lineage: Eukaryota > Viridiplantae > Streptophyta > Magnoliopsida > Alismatales > Juncaginaceae > Triglochin > Triglochin maritima. The sequence goes on from OY821775.1 coordinate 17,555,247, forward strand.
AAAATTCTCTTAGTAATCCTGATCAATGATAGTTGCGAACTTCACTGCATCTGCCAGGGTCTGCGACATGCTATTAATCACTCACGACCCGAGTTGCTTCCTCACATATGTCTCAGAACAGTAACGCTCCAGGGCATTAAACCTGCTGATGTAGTTGGCCAAAGACATCTCCTTTTGCTCATGGCCCAAGAACTCCTCATATTTTCTGTTGACGTGCTGCGGGAAGAACTGCTGGTTGAACTCCTCAAGGAATTCCTCCCAGCTCACATCAACTCGGTCGGCAAACACCACTGTGGAGGTGGTCCTCCACCAGTTTGCCACCTCATCATCCAGCACATAGGTGGTCAGATCCACCATCCGCTCTGACACACAGCCGATAGACCGGAAAATCCTCTGGATCTTAAAGACTCAGTCCTCTGCAGCCTTAGGGCCACTCTTACCATCGAAACTAGGCAGGTGCTGCCTCATAAAGCGATCGTACTCTACGCATGTCCCTGTTTGCTCTGCCCTTGTTGCCTGAATTTCTAGGAAGTCGCCCAACCTATCCCAGGTAGCAGACTCAATGACATCAATGGTACTGCAGTCATTCGCGACATTCCTCACACGTCTCGGAGGCATATGGTAGATGAAGCAACACAAGATTTAGCCATGAATGCATTCTAAAAACAAAGTGCAACATGTCTTATTACGACAAGGGTGACTTCTATCAGACCCCACATGGGAACCGACCACTCTGATACCAAATTGTAACATCCTCAAACAACAAAAAATTTGAAATTTTAACAATAAAGAGATCTCAAGATAATAATCATCAAGCGGGAATGTTACTCATTAATATAATCAATCAGTCAGTCAAAATACATGATTACATTAATACAACGAAAGACAGATACATGTAATCATGACAACCTCGAAGAGTTCGAAGATGATCGTGCCCCCAAAACGTGTGCGCCCGCTGTCATTACCCCACAGACCCTACTGCGGTCTTGAAACATGAATTAAACAACGATGCCTGAGTTTTCCATTAGGAAACCCCGTATTCCAAACTCACCTATATGAATGCAATAGTACAGTAATGAACCTATCACAGTAATAACATGTCATGTCACCAAAGGCAAATGAAAATTGATCCCCTCCAGGGGTAAAACTGGACCGGTGTTGTTCGACCGATTTTGGTTAAGATCAGACAATTACATTACAACCGGTCAACCGACCGAAGGAACCGGTCGCCCGTAGGCCGGCGAGGTCTCCGACCTCCACCGACCAGCCAACATTTCACACAACTCGTGTGAGCAAAACAAACATGCATCTATTGAACCGGCATACCTTTTCACAAGACAGAGCACGCCGGAGATAACTCGACGTTGCCTCGGACAACCACAACCTGCACGTCCATCCCGCACCTCACTCGTCATGGTCACGCATGCCACCAACCACCGGAGCTTCCTCCGCCACCTCTGGATCGCTGGAAAAAAGGAAGAGAGAAAGTGAGAGATGTGAGGTGGTGAGATGAAATGGAAGAGAAGAATGGAGGAAGAAGAAAACGTTTTCTCTTCAACGCCAAACAGAAACCTCTCCCTCATCCACATCACCCTACCCACCTCAACCCATCAACTCTCCACACCTCCACTGTTCATGTCCCTTCCCCACTAAACAAGGGTTTAGTCTGATCTCACCCCTAAATAAGGTCAAGGATATAACAATATGCATGTCAAGCACCTTATTGAAAAGCACTGAGTCCCATTGTTAAGACCATAAAAATACAAGCATGAAATCAAATCCTAAACAAACGGAAGTTGTGACAGGAGTTAATACAATACGTTGAGCAGTGACAACCAAAGCTACTGCACTTAGAAAATCCTAATTGCTTTTCTATACCAACTCCAATAAAACACAAGCCCAACATATTAATGAAAAGAGGAATAACTCCAGCATGCATATACAACTAATAACTAGTCTCCATCCTTGGTGCTTATTCACAACTCTGTCCCATTCGAGGGCTCCTAATTGCTTCAACCTGAACATATAAACAAAGAACATTAATTTGATATGCTGTTAGTGTTAGAGAAGAAAATGGAATTATAATACAAAAATTATTGCTTAGGAGGTCCTCAATATATAGAAATTACAAATATGCCAATGGGAAACTAATAATAAGGAAACACCAATACGGTAATCCTCTACAATCGCATAGATATTCCACCATAATCATGTTATAATTTGTTTCCTTTAACAATTAGTCATGAAAAAATGATAAGATAAAAGCCATTTATTTAAGTTAAAGTGAGAAAACATATATCAAACAACCGACATTGTGGAACATAAATAGAATGAGAAAAATCTTTTTTCGGAAAAGAAATAACTATAGGAAGTAGGAACCGGCCCACAATTTTGTGTTAAGCTATGCATATTGGACAATCTTTTGGGCTATATTCCTTCTGAACAACCATGGACCCAAAATTTAATTAGAAACATGATAAGACTCGTCATGTACATCCTTGTGTCCCTCTCTAGATGTTGGTGCTCTTCATTTATGTTAAGTTACACTATTTTAGTATACCTTGCAGATTCATGATTACTTCAATAAGTTAGAAACTTAGGGCACTTCAGGTTTGTTGATTTGTGTTAGTTTTTGGCAAACAAACAATTGTAGGAAATGTAGGAAGTTTAACTATCAAAAATATGTACTTATATGTCAAACAAACTAATTATTCAACAAAAAACCAGATATAAGTTTAAAGGCAATAGAAACATAAACCACTACAATGGTTTCGGAATTTCATATACAGTTGTTGAATTGAAGATTTGAATCCCCCGTTCACAACAAATTAAAAGCAAATTCTATTAAACAACCACAACAATAAACTTGGGTGGTCAAAAGAAAATAATGTAAATATCAAACAACCAAACCATAACTGAAAGTGAAACAAGAACAATCAAAACAAAAATCACAACAGCCTGTAGGGGAACGAAGTGGGCGCTTCTTTTAATTTCATATATAGTTGGGAGTCATTACAAGCAACAAAAAACCCAACTATTTAACTACAACTAGTTAGTTAAACTTGGATTTGGTAAGTTAAACCATTCCCAATACATTCTTCTTATCCACATAAAACTAAAAACATCCATCAAAGAATGACGATCGTACCCCTAACACGTCCCCGATAGCCAGACTAAATGTTCACGGAGGAGGGTGGTCAACAGCTGGACCACCAAGATGAGGACGGCGAGTCCTTGGTTAGAGAAAACAACTCGGTGTGGTTCCTGCCCGCGCATTATGTTAGTGACTTCTGCTTCAAGGGCAGCTAGGCATTGGGCAAAGTCGTTGTGGACAGGGATCCCATCAAACATTCCCCCCTCTGCTGCTCCACGGAAGAGGATTTTGTCGACCCAAAGGAAGTAACCACACCTAATCGATGTCTGTATACAAACCAAAATCACACAACCAACTTACATTTCTTCAAAATGGAGCGGAAAAACAAAAAAGTGAGGACTACTTACCACAGATGAACCACATGAATAGAATAATCAGTTTGGGTCCGTGGAGGTGTAAGATTCACTCTTGTGAGTTGGGTACCCACATAGGCAAGTCGATCGACGAAAATGCACGGATTCGACGGAGGAGGAGCTAGAGGCCATCGTCAAAGGGAAAAAAGTGAACTAAAAAAGAAGAGGAGAATGGAGACAATGATTGGGACGAAGGGTGCAGGTGGTCATTATAGCTGCCAAGCACCACGGCAGAATGGGAACTAGAGCCACTCAAAGCAGCCAACAGTGGAGGGAACCACCAAACGTTTGGAACTCCTCTGACATTTGATGGGCGGAGTGACAAGAGCTGAAAATCAAGTAAGCAGCTACAGTTGTCCCAATCCAAACTCTCCCTTGGTTAAGTGGGATATGTGTAAATCTGATATTGGTCTTTTTTTAATTTTCTTTAGGTGTGAGGAGAGAAGTTAGTGGGGTCACATGCCATGTTGTGATTGATCCATCTTTTTGTCAATATTTTGAAAATAAATTGGTAGATTTGTGGTAAATGTTAATTTTGGGTGGAAAGATTGACGTGGAAGAAATAGTTGAATTGTTTGAGCCCACTTATATTTTTTAGCTAAGGAAAAATGTTGTTCTAAGAAATACTTTGTTATGCGTAGGGGTGCAACATAGATAAGCTCATTTTTTATTTTGTTGTAATGAGAAAAGATACAGTGGAAACTATTTAATTAGTTGCACCTTAGCAATGAATTTTAATGTCTAACTATGAAGTGAAAAATTGTACATGCCTCAAGTTATTAATAACTCAAAATTGCTAAACGATTTTGCAGTTGGAAAAATGGGTTTTGTACCACTGGAAAACAACGAAATTACTTTTCTACCATATCACTATTTCCCGTGTGGCCACTACAAAGTCATATATTTACACTTAATATGTCATTAAAAATCCTATTTATTTGCGCTTATGCCATTAATTTTTCAAACTGTGTCATTCCATTAACTTTATATCTAACTCTGTTAATATAAATTATATTTTAATTATAAATTTTGTAAAATTGACTTTTAACAATCTAACAACTAGAAAACACATCCATAATCAACCCATATTCTTTTCTTATTGTCTTAGTCCACTCAGATTCTTTCTTTGTTTTATTTATTTTCTCTCTATATCTCTCTATTTTCTTTATTCTCTCTCTCTCTCTTTCTCTTTCTATCCTCTTGTCTCTCTCTTTACATTTCTCTCTTCTCTAAACTCCCTCTCACATCATGTATCTTCCCGATTTTACTCTATTCTCTTCTTAACTTCTCTCTCACCTGCAAACATTTAATTTCTTTTAAATGGATTTTAAAATATTTAAATTTTTGTAAGGAGAGACGAGAGAAGTAGGGGAAGAGGTGAGACAAACTAGAGAGAGGTGAGACAAAAGTAATGGGAAGAGAGTAACAAGAGAAGATATGAACAAGAGTAATAAGTGAGGATATGATGAGAAGAGAGAGAAGTGAGAAAATGAGAAAAGAATAGGAGTTGAATGATGTTTTTAAGATTATTTAAAGGGTATTTTACTAATTTGTAATTCAATATTAATTACAAAAAAATGTTCTAATTCCTGGATTGCTAAGGATCTAATTTGCAAAATTTACAATTAAAAATTAATTTATATTAACGGAGTTAGTTGTAATGTTAACGGGATGACATAAACAAAAATAAATATGATTTTTAGTAGCATAAGTGCAAATATACGATTTTATAGTGGTCACACGGAAAAAAATGATACGGAAAAAATAATTACGTTGTTACCGGTCACACGTAAGTGATTTACAGAAAATGGAATTGAGGTTTATCTATTGGTGTGCTGATCCAGATTTTTTTTTTGAATATAATAAACATCAAGCAGAGACATTGATTCATAATTGCCATCCTGAGATTTACTTATCTAAACAAAAGAAGACACGTACGTGTGGGTAGGGGAAAACCCCGTCCAAAACGGGTTTTTGGACTGGACCAGTCAGTCCGGGTTCAGTCCGGAAGTTGTGGGTTTGGTCCGGTCCATTTTTTTTTTAATTTAAAAAATTCAGGTTTCGACCGGACCAGATGCTCTCCCCTACACGTGGGGTTCAGGATGGCTAATTGGCTATGTTTTGTTGGAAACTGCTCCCTCTTTGACAAATTCGTAATGATTAATTATAAGGATGTCGAATTCCAATAACGATCAAACATTTGACCAGCTGAGTTAAGCTGGTGATATACTGAATTGGTATAAAAGAATAAAAAAATGGTGAAAAGAAAAACATTTAGAGATTACTTCTGTACGCCCCAAATGATTGATAAAAAAGAAGAAATTTGCAGCAATAATTCAAGTGCACAAACATAAATAACATGCAACTTCCCATCTTCCTAACATTGACCGCTAGAAAAACATGCTACACCGACGGAATATATATATATATATATATATATATATATATATATATATATATTTATATCCGTCGATGTGGTATCTGTCGGTGTCGACCTACTACGACGGACAAGAAAACCAACACCACCAGATACATTCTGTTGTTTAATATTTTCGTAGTATTCGTCGGTCAATTACTCTATACCGACGGATCGGTCCCGACGGTGTATATTTTGACCAAACCATCCGCGGGAAAGTGCAATTTTCCGCGCAAAAAAACACATTGATTGTTAGGTTTCACTACACCGACGAATACAGTCTGTCGGGTACGGGTTTTACCATTGTACACCAACGGTATGGTTTCGTCGGAGTAGAGTTTGAAAAAGAAACATTACTCACTTATTACGTTAAACTACATTGACAACTACGTCCGTCGGACCATTAGTAAAGTTTACACCGACGTATATGATTAGCTACACCGATGGATAGTTTCCATTAGGGTATTGGTTTTAGCATTGTACACCGACGGTTTGGTTCTGTCGGAGTAAAGTTTGAAAAAGAAACATTACTCACTTATTACATTAGACTACACCGACGGCTACGTTAACTTACACCGACAGATACGTCCGTTAGACCATTAGTAAAGATTACACCGACATATACTCTTAGATACACCGATAGAAATGTGTCGTCGGTGTAGGGTTATATCAGTAACCCCTCAACAAACTCGATTCATTTCTCAAGCAAAACACTTCCCAACACTAATCACCGCCTCCACAACCGCTCTTCACCGCACCGCTTGCCACCACGCCGTTCTGTCGCTCGCCGATGCCGCTCCCACTGCCGCCTCTGCTCGCAACCTCATTCTGTGTGGTAACCCTTGTCCCCTACTATAATCACCGCCCAAATCACGACCACAACCTCGCCGCCCAAATCCCAGTAACTGACCTCCTCGCCGACCCCCTCCCCTCAACCGCCTCCCACGAACCGGACCCTCCCTGCAGCCACCCAACCCCCGAACCCAAGTCTCCTTGTAGCTGCGTACCCAACACCCGAACCCAACCCTCCCTGCAGCCGCCAACCCGACCCATGATGCCACCGACCCAACCCCAGTCGCGACCCCTCCCTCCCTCCTCAAACCCGGCCCGAGATGCCTCCCCCAACCCCAAATCCCATCCGCGGCTCCAAATGTGGCCCACAACACCAAACCCGAACAACAGCTGGGAATAGGGCTCCAAAAACGACCCCCAGCCCCAAACGCGGCCCCTACCGGCCTCAAACCTGTCTAGATTGTTTTTCTATGTATTATAGTTAAGATTCTTTATTTTGATAAATTTAGATTGTTTTTCTATGTATTATAGTTAAGATTCTTTATTTTGATAAATTTAGATTGTTTTTAGTTTAGATTGTAGTTTGAATGTTATAAATTTAGATTGTTTTGATAAATTTATCTATGTTTTTGGATTAACAATAACACGTTATTGTTAAGATTGATTTTATCATGTTTTTTAGTTTAAATGTGATTAATTTAATGTAGTTTGAATGCCTTTTATTTATAGTTCGAATATAATTTGAATAGAGTTTTTGTCTATCTTTTTGTTTAGATTTTTTTGTTGATAAATTTAGCTTATTTATTTTGGTTTCAATGTACTTTGAATTTGATTAGTTTGAATGTGTTTGTATGATGAACTTGACTTTGTATATTTAGTTAGATTTATTAGATTAATTAAGTGAATTAACAGAAATAGTCTTTATTTAATGACTATTGGACTTGTTTGTGAGTTTGTGTTGTTGGTGACGATGAATGTGAATTGTATTTAGAATTGGATTTGAGATTTAAGATTTAGTTATGGAAATATCCATGTTTGCAAGAATCATTGCACATTATACTGGAATGAAAATGAGAATGTCGATTCAAGTTCTGTGTGCGGGGAATCTCGTTGGGTAACTGAGAAGGGGGAAGATGAAGTAGAAACTGAAAGTTCTAGAGTCCAAAAAAGCAAAAGAATTCCAGTGGCACTTGTGCGATACTTCCCGTTAAGGCCAAAACTACGCAGGTTATTTCTCCCTGCTGATATTGTCAAGTCGATGAGATGACATGCGGAGGAACGACAAAAAGATAGGAAATTACATCATCCGGTTGATTCTAAATGTTGGGCCGTTAGACAACAAACACCCATCTTTAGCTTCGGAAATAAGAAATGTGAAGCTAGGTTTGGCATCAGATGAATTCCAACGAATCAGTCAGTCGCAACATAGTATTTGACCTGTAATGCTCGTGCCTTATAATCTCTTACTATGGATGAGCATGAAACACCAATTTTTCATGATGTCGCTTATCATTCTCAGTCATCCTGGCAACAAGCTAGATGTTTGTTTGCAACCACTTATTAAAGAGTTGCAAGAACTTTAGGAAATACTTATGATGCTTATAGTCAGTTATGTTTCATGCTCCAAGCTTGCCTTGTTGTGGACAATAAAGGACTTTCCTGCGTATGCTAATTTTAGTGGTTGGATGACTAGAGGGTATATGGCATGTCCCTGCTATATGAAGGATACTAATTCCATTTATCTACAGAATAGGCGCAAGAGTGATTATTTAGGTTACCGTCAGTGGCTAGATAAAAATCACTATTGGAAGAGAAATAAGAGAGCATTTGGTGGCAAAGAGGAACACAAAGGTCCACCAAAATACAAATATGGGGAAGAAGTTCTTAAATATTTGCAAAATTGTTCTCTGGGTGTTGGCAATAATTGGAGTAAGAGAAGCTTATCTTTCTAATTATTGTACTGGAAAGATCTTTTAGTTCGGCAAAATATTGATGTCATGCACACTGAGCAGAATGTGTGTGACAGTTTGTTGCATACTATATTGACACTAAAAGAAAGAAAAGATAATTACAAATCAAAAGGTGACTTAGTAGAAATGCGTATGAAAAGAGACTTGCCTTTGGGTAGTACTAACGGCAAGATAGTGTATCCACCTACATCTTTTTGGATGAGCACTGAAGAGAAGAAAAAATTCTGTAACGTTCTTCAGTCAGTAAAGGTGCTAGATAAATATTCATCAAACATATCGTGTCATGTTATCATGAAAAAAGTCAAGATAAACTCATTAAAGAGTCATGACCATCACCTATTGATGCAGGAGTTGTTACCCTTCGCGATAAGAAAGAGTCACGGAGTAAAAGAGGTGCAGGAAGTTGTCATTCACCTGAGTAAATTTTTTCCTCACATTGGGTTCGAAAGTAAACATCATTGTTGATTTCAGTCACTTCGAAAGGGAAGACATTAGTATTCTTTTATACCGGCAAGAGATAATATTCCCACCGAGTTTTGTTTGATGTTATGTTGCATCTGCCAGTTCACCTTGCTTGGGAGGCACGATTGGTAGATCTAGTGTACCATCGCTGGATGCACCATTTCGAAAGATATATATGAATAAGTTGAAAACCTTTGTTAGAAATAGAAATAAACCTGAAGGATCAATTGTTGAAGGTATTGTGGCAGATGAGTGAACGACATTTTGCTCTAGATATTTGAGGAGTGTAGAGGCAATATTAATAAGCCTTCGAGGAACGATGTAGGTGAAAGACCGTTAGGTAAAGGTTGAATGACTATCCTTGACGATGTTGATCTAAAGAAAGCTGACAATTGGGTCTTGAATAATAGTGTCATTGTTGATGAGTATCAAGAGAAAGTGAAAAAGTATTGTTACTTTCCTCATTTCTTATATTTGATTATTTCATCAGTAACGAAGAAATTTGCCTTATATAGGTGCTTTAACTGTTACAATGCCTTCATGGGAGTAGGGGTACGTCGTAATTGAAGACAATAATCGAATGCACGACATAATAATTTTAGTGATTGGTTCAGGAAAACTATTCGAAATGAAGGTAGTAAGAGTGTTGAAATCGAAACACTTGCTCGATGTCCAAGCACCGTGGCAATGAAATATTCAGGATATATCATCAATGGGTTTTGGTTTCGCACATAGAAACACGAGTCGAAAGGAAAAACTCAGAATTATGGAATTTTTGTGAACGGAACAACAGAAAGTTACTCAACAACACAAGATAACAATCCTATCCGTGCACCGGTCGACTACTTTGGTGTATTGCAAGACATAATGGAACTTGAATACTATGATGATATGAAATATGTTTTGTTCAATTGCAAGTGGTATGATGTTCTTGGTCAGGAAAATACGACTAGAATCGACGAATATGTGTTCACGGTGGTGAATGCAAATAAATTTCTAAAGCTGGAATAACCATTTGTATTAGCATCCCAAGACGAGTAACTATTTTATGTTGTAGAGCCCAAAGAAAGAGAAAATGACGACCAATGGTTGGTCATTGTGCGAATGTTGCCAAGGGATTTATATAACAAGGAGGAAGAAGCATCTGAAGTCTCCGAGTACGAGCAAGGAAATCTGGTACAAGATAGAGTCAAACTTGACGATATTATTTTGGTTGATTTTGTGTGAACAGAGTTAGAACCAGTGGTGGAGTAGTGTATGCTTAAGGTAATTGATGATAAATTAAATTACTATATTATGCATGAATAAATTTGTTGTTTTTAAATTTCATTTTTTAATTGATGATAAATTAAATTACTAAAACATTCTGGTATGACTAGACGTCAACCTTCACCACCGCACCATAAAGGAGACGGTGTTAGGCGGAGACGTCGACGACGTCAGGCGGAGAATGTTCCTAGCACTTCGGCATCTGCAGCTGATATTGGGGATGTTCCTACCACTTCGGTATCTGTAGCTGATACTGGGGATGTTCCTAGTACAATAGGACTCGTGGATCCACACAACTTTTGGATTACTAGAGCTCTACTGTTCAGCTTGAGATAGAGTTCACACCGAAAGGTGTACCTATAGGAAAACACGTTGAACTCTTCCAGAATTTTATTGCGACGATAGCCAGAAGGACACATGTATTGCCTCCTCATTATTCAGACTGGATATTGGTGCCAAAGAAACATAATGATGTGGCATGGCAGCAATTAACGGTAATATTACATACGTCGTTAAGTAATATGAGTATTGATTTTAATTGAAAAATAATAGTATTTCTTTCCACAGTCACACTGGACAGTACCAGAGAGAGGCAAGACTGGCGGCTAGACCATAGTATATTTTCATGGAGGATTGGTCTATTCTCCTGGACTACTAGTCTAGCGAGACATTTAAGGTAAATTTATAGTAATTTTAGTTCAATTAAAATCAATGAATGAAAAATTAACAATTTGGTTATTTGGTAATACAAAAGAAGAGCGAGTGTAATAAGAAAAACAAAGCAAATTTAGTCATACCACACGAGTGTGGTACCAAATCAGTGGTGCGACACATGGAAAATATGATGAGATATTATTTATATTTTTTGAATTTCTTATTCATTACTTTCAAAGCTATTCCAGATTGTAGAAAATTTGGATACTCCTGAGCCAAATCGTACGGATATGTACATCCGGCTCCATGACAAGGCACTCACAGAAACTGTGTTTGTTCTTGTAAGTTTAATATTAATGTTCATTTTCAATTAGTTAATGTTATTTGATATATTTATTTGCGAATATATGATTTGCGAATTTATCATAACTTTTTTCTTTGAGGAAAAATTAGAAGCTCTATGAGAACTGAGTGAGACGAGCTCTCTGAAAGGAATGTGTTCTAAAAGTTATTCTTTAATATGTCAATTATTATGAATTAAATGTGCAAACATTTTGTTCTTTGATTTTCTATTCGTCTTTTGGAAGAGTTAAGGAAGATACTCTTGGTGCTTAACCGTAGAGCTTTAAAATATAATGATTTACATAAATCAAAAGTTATTCACAATCGTGGTAATTGACATGGAACATTAATTACCGAGATAAGATTGTCGTGTTGGTCACCGATTATTGTAGCTCTACAAATATTTGACGACACGAGTATATAAAAGAGAAAATATTACTTTTATATATTGAATAGACGAAGCAAGTAAAACATTATGGAATTGTGTTATGTGTCATTAATGTTTTACTGTGTCTTGGATCCTAAGATATGAGACTTATATCTTTTCACATAAGGAGTGTTTAATTTGATTATTGTCAAAAACTATCATAGAGTATAGTGATAAAGGCAATAGTTGGTTAAACATGACTTATGCTGGAAAAAATAGTTCGTCAAAAGATTATCATTACACCTCTTTACTTGAGTGATGATATATACTGTACCCTTGATAAAGCGAAATTATAATGTGCACAATATGACTTATGTTAAGTTACATATTTATAATTAGCTTAAGAGATCAAGAAATGAATATAAAATACAAAGGTGACACATTTCTTCTTTGTATAATATTCTTAATATCATGAGGCAAGGGATGGACACAAGTGATGTCCTTACATCACTAAATGGATCTTGTTTAGTTCGAGTGAACAAAGACATCTATGTTAATTGGGTAACTATAATGTATAGTTAGATACCGCTTATAGTTTATGATATTAAATGTTTAATATCATTGCCAACCGACTTAGATCCCCCTATCGGTCACACCACAAAACTGGGAAACAAGAAGGTTGATATTATATTCAAATGATGTATCAGATTTCGTGTGAAATAGTATACATGTGGTGAATCGATAAAATTAATGTGCCATGAAAACGACATAGTTAGAATCATTTATAAGTTCAAATGAGATGTATGTATTATGAGGTATAATTGTTGACATTACATATGATAATAGATTGCATGATATATGAATTTGCTAAAAAAATCCAAGATGAAATTTTGTTGGATATAAATCCAAAATTTTGTAAAAGGCAAAAAACGATTAATACAGTTTTGCCCGAATTAATAAGAAATTAGTATTAATCATGTATTGGAATTATTCCAATTATGGTTAAAGGTGGATGTTGATGATTATGTGTCAAATTGTTATTGATTTTAGGGAGAGAAAACAAGAAATCATGGGTTAGTGGTTCACCCATGATGTGGGTGTTGGGAGACCCTATAAATAGGTCTTATCTCCCTCCTTGTTTTAATTAATGCAAAAATTTCTCTCTCCCTAACCACCCTGTTAATCCATGGAGGGAGCAGGAAGATCACCAAAGGTAAAAGAAAAAACAAATTGGCCAAAAAAGTGTTAAATGGGAATGGAGTAGGAGGGGCTCATGCGAGTACCTCAAGGGAGAATTCCTCAAAATCTCCAACTCCAAATACAGAGTCTTACAACTGCGGTGGAAAAGGACACATCCGCCCGAATCACCCCAAGTACAAGGAGGATCTTGACAACGGGGTAGTTGAGCGAAAATGACCCAAAAATGCTAAAGGTATATTTATTATTGAAGTAAATTTGACAACCTCTATCCGTGATTGGGAAATTGATACCGGATTTTGTGCTCACATAATTTCTAATGTTCAACTACTAAAGGATAGGAAAGAACTCGTGAAGAACGAGATGATTTTGAAGGTTGGAAATGGTGTAAGCGTTGTTGCGAATGCACAAGGTTCCGTGGAGCTTCAATTATCGAGTGCTTTAAATTTATGTTTAAAGAATGTCTATTATGTGTATTCGATTAGCAAGAATATTATTTCTGTATCATGTTTAGATATGGATAATTTTAATATAAATATTTCAAACTCTTCCTTATCTATATCGAAGAATACAATTTTCTATGCAAATGCATTCGTAAGGAATGGTCTTTATTTGCTTGAATTGAATAATAGACAAATTTTAAACATTAATAACAAAAAGCTTAAAACTACTCACGTGAATGATACACTCTCGTGGCATTATCGTCTTGGTCACATAAATGAAAAACACAACAAGAAATTGCAAGAAGCTAACCTTCTTGCTCAACTTGATTTTAAATCATTGGAGACCTGCGAACCTTGTCTAATGGGCAAAAGGACCAAGATGCCTTTCATGATTTTGTATCGCCTTTTGGAAGAGTTAAGGGAGAGGTTTTGGTCATTAACCGTAGAGCTCTAAAAGATAATGGTTTACATAACTAAAAAATTATTGACAATCATGGTAATTGACATTGAACATTAATTACCGAGATAAGATTGTCGTGTTGGTCACCGATTATTGTAGCTCTACAAATATTTGACGACACGAGTATATAAAAGAGGAAAATGTTCTTTTATATATTGAATAGACCAAACAAGTAAAACATTATGAAATTGTGTTATGTGACATTAATGTTTTACTGTGTCTTGGATCCTAAGATACGAGACTTATATCTTTTCACATAAGGAGTGTTTAATCTGATTATTGTCAAAAACTATCATAAGAGTATAGTGAAAAAGGCAATAGTTGGTTAAGCATGACTTATGCTGGAAAATATAGTTTTTCAAAAGATTATCATTGCCCATCTTTACTTGAGTGATGATATTACTAGGCCCCTTGATAAAGTGAAATTATAATGTGCACAATGTGACTATGTTAAGTTACATATTTATAATTAGCTTAAGAGATCAAGAAATGAATATAAAATATAAAGGTGACACATTTTTACTTTGTATAACATTCTTAATATCATGAGGCAAGGGATGGACACAAGTGATGTCCTTACATCAATAAATGGATCATGCTTAGTTCTAGTGAACAAAGCATCTATGTTAATTGAGCAACTATAATGTGTAGCTAGATACCGCTTATAGTTTATGATATTAAATGTTTAATATCATTGTCAATCGACTTAGATCATCCTATAGCTCACACCACAAAACTGGGAAATAAGAAGGTTGATTTTATATTCATATGATGTATCGGATTTCGTGTGAAATAGTATACATATGGTGAATCGATAAAATCAATATGTCATGAAAATAACGTAGTTAGAATCATTTATAAGTTCATATGAGATGTATGTATTATGGGGTGTAATGGTTGACATTACATATGATAATATATTACATGATATATGAATTTGCTAAAAAAACCCAAGATCAAATTTTGTTGGATATAAATCCAAAATTTTGTAAAAGGTATAAAATGGTTAATATGGTTTTGCCCGAATTAATAAGAAATTTGGATTAATCATGTATTAGAATTATTCCAATTATGATTAAATGTGGATATGGATGATTATGTGTCAAATTGTGATTGATTAGGGAGAGAAAAATAAGAGATCATGAGTTAGTGGTTAGCCCATGATGTGGGTGTTGGAAGACCCTATAATAGGTCTTATCTTTTTTTTTTGCAAAGTAAAAGGGAGGCTTGGCCTTTAAATTTATTAAATAAAAGAAACAAGGTTACAAAATTTGAGACCGCGGGCATTCCAACATGCATAACCAGCCACACACACTACAAGTATTGCACCACTCAAACTATATAGTTAAAAATCATTTCCGAGTATCCCTCAAAAATCCGTCGGTTTCATTCCAGCCAGCACTCATGAATCATGGCACTAAGATCCCACCTTCGCACCACCATGGCAATCCGGCTTCCTCTCGCGTGTGAGAGGCGTGTGGCTTCACCTTCGAGGGATCTTGCAATCTGAGTTCCCAGCTTCATGAGAAAGAGTAGTGCTGTCCACACCCCTCTAATGTACGAGCACCTCCAGAAGAGATGGTCCATGTCCTCTTCTTCCCTCTCACAAAGGCTACACACTGGATCATGCTTTGCTCCTCGTAAATTCATAAGCTTCTTTGTTAGGAGGCTCCCCCTCATTGCATGCCAAGCTGTGATAGCATGTTTGGGAATGGCATGTTTGTGCCAAACCACATCCGCCCAAGTGACCTTCCTCCCCGGTTTCAGCACCCATTTCCACACTTCCTTTATTCCTAATGTAGTCCCCTTCCCTTCTATGCGCATAGGCTGGTCCACACCTCCATGAATGCGTGTATTAGTGATTTTCAAGTGGACTTCCTCTGTTATCGTTGATCTTCGGGGGGAGGTTCCATTTCCCCTCTCTTATGAAGTAGGACACTTTGGTATCCCAAGGCACTCCGAATTCATGATGAAGGCGAGCCCCCAACTCTCGCATTGAAATGGTTCTCCACACCACGGATATTGGAAGAAACGTATCTCTTGCCCACTTCCCATGTCATATTGGATGTGCCTTTGGGCAATGTCACGTGTTTTTTATCATCTCACTAAGGACTTCAATACACATAACAAACAAGTACGGTGCCAATGGATCACCTTGCCTCAAGCCATTTCTCGCAGCAAAAGCGGTTGAGTTAGCTCCATTTACCGTCACTACAAAAGATGCTTTGACACAACTCATAACCAGCCTTCTCCACTTCAGAGGGAAGCCAAAGTGAGTCATTACCTCATCAAGGAAGAACCATGAGATGGAGTCATACGCTTTCCGAATATCAAGCTTTAGGCACATGCGTCCCCTCCCTTTGTCTAAATGTAGATTGTGACATAGTTCATGGGCAAGGAGAATATTATCACCAATTCGCCTTCCTTTGACAAAAGCACTTTGGTTCTGCCCAATAAGCCTTGGTAGCAGCCCCTTGAGACGGTTTGCAAGCACTTTTGAGGTGACCCTATAGGTCATGTTGCATAGAGCGATATGACGATAATCCTCTACCAAATTCGGTGTCTTCTTCTTCGGGATGATGGTAATTGAGGTAGAGTTCCATTGGGTTAGCACTCTTCCGCTGTCCAAACAGGAGTTCATGGCCTGAAATACGTCTCCTTTGATGGTGTCCCACGTGGTCTTGAAGAATTTTGCATTGAAGCCATCGGGGCCCGGTGCCTTGTCCACATTTGCATGTAACACCACCTCTTCAATCTCTTTTAATTCCAGCTTTTGAGTGAGGTTTCTCCCTTCCTCTGGCAGGAGCTGTGGGAGAATGAGAGAAGGATCAATGGGTTGTACCTGAAAATCATTAGCAAATAGGTTAGCATAAAAACACCGAAAGGCATCCCGAATTTCGCCTTCCTCCTCCACGATATGTGCTTCCTCACATACTCTCCTCACTAGATTGGTGGCTCTCCTCACACGGAGTTGCGCATGGAAAAACCTAGTGTTTCGATCCCCCTCTTTCAACCACTTCACCCTTGATTTTTGCCGGATAAGGGATTCCTCCCGAGCAAGGGCACGCTTAAGATTTCCCTTTGCCGTCCCTTCAGCAACGGCTAGCTCTTTGTCATATGGTAGGTTTTGCCTTTCCTTTCTCACCTCCTCGAGGGCAATCCGGGCCTCACCCACCTTGTTTGTAATGTTCCCAAATGTTCTTCCACTCCAAACTATAAGTGCCTTCTTTACTTCTTTCAGCCTTTCAGCAACACGAAACATAGGCGTGCCGATCACAAAAGTAGACCAAGCTTGATCCACTACGACTTTGAACTCCACATGCTCCGTCCAATGGTTTTCAAAATGAAACATTTTCTTTTTCCTTCTTTCATTTCCCTCCGTCCTCATCACTAGCATGGCATGGTCACTAAGATCTTTATCACCAAGGATGTAGTAGGATTTCAGAAACATCTCGAGCCACGCATTGGTCATAAGTCTACGGTCAATCCTTATCTCAATGCACGCACTTCCTTCGGAGGATTTTGACCACGTGAAATCCCCTCCCGTAGAGGGCACCTCAAGCAGCTGAAGTTCATCAATACAGTCATTAAAATCCTTCATCGCTATCTCATTTCCAGCAGCACCACCCCGCTTCTCACTAGCATATCGAATACAATTAAAGTCACCTCCTACGATCCACGGCCTCGAAACCTCCGGAGCCATAAGATGAAGATCGCTCCACAAAGCTCTCCTATCCACATGCCCATTTCACCATACACCGCCGTGATATCAAATGTTGTCCCATCCATCTTGTTCCAGCCCTTGAAGTGGGGTAGTTGTGGTGTTTCGAAAGTCACTTGAAGATCAATAACATTGTCATTCCACAACACCAACACCGTCCCGAGTCTACGATCAAACTATTTGCAGCCCATGCATGCGGCCAAATCGGTCGTTTGAACCTTTCCATCTTCTTGTGTTTTACCTTGTGTTCCATAAGACATACGACATCCGGATTTGTCTCCTTTATTCGACCCCTAATCATGAGTGCACGACCGGGTCCATTTGCTCCGCGCACATTCCACATCAGTACATTCATGGGTTTATGGTGCGGGGTGACCGCTATGACCTCCAATTGAGAGCTTGTTGTTTATCTTCCTTCCGGATCGCCTAAGCGTGGGTGGTGGCGAGACCACTTTCTTTAACCCCGGTTTTACAAGTCACACTTCCTCTTTCTCTCCTTCCCCCTCCTTCACAAGATCCTTGTTTCCGAGAATGTCGTACCTTCCTCCACTCGTGTGTGACATGAGGCTCGTGAAAGCTTTACTCTTTGCTACTCGTGTTGGTGAATTCCACCCCATCTCCTCATTTACCAAAGAAGCTAGCCCCCCCACATGAGATTCACCTTGTGGGGAGGTCTTCTTTCTTTCTCCTTCCCTCCTTCTCTCTCCTCTCTCCACCCATGTTGCACCACTCCTTCTCTCTCCTCTCATGTTTCACTATCCTACAACTCTCTTTCTCCTTCCCTCTCTCTCCTCTAACTTTGCTCTTTCTCCTTCCCTGTCATGTTTAAATAAGTCTTATCTCCCTCCTTGTTTTAATTAATGCAAAAATTTCTCTCTCCCTAACCACCCTATTAATCCATCCGAAAATTCCTTAATTATTTCAAGCTTTTGGAGAATAAATTCTCAGGGAGCATAAATGGGTTATTAGATAGATTCCAACCTTGATTTAGAGATTGAATTGACTAGCTTCTTTCTCTCTAATCTTGTTTAGAATTTGGTGAACACTTGGAGACGAATCGGCGAGCGATTCAACGGGCAACGGAACTCCAGATCTTCAAAAAGGTCTTAGAGAACCTTTGTATATAATATTCTCTTGTTTGTTTATTTAAATATATGTAGGTTTGCATGATATTAGAATAAACACAAAACAATGTACATAAAATTGCTGAAAATATGAAATCGATCATGTTTTCTTGTATTAATTTTTCTAAAATATACACGTACATAGAGACACGAAATCTTAGACTCTCAAGACTCTATCAATTCGGCGAATGTTGCCTGGGATCCGGTTGGGACCATTCTCAACGACGGGCACAGACTTGTGAGGATGTACTCCAGTCTCGTCTCCTTGACTGACATGTACGGACCACGTGGGATGTCATCCCAAGCAGAGACTGGCGTCAGAGTGCAGGTTGAGAAACATCAGAAGATGATGAAGATGGAAAACGAGCTAACGGAGACGAAAAATAAGCTCGCTAACATGCAATTGATGGTCGAGTGTCAATGGCGAAGGGGGTTTTAATCCTGAGGTAGTGTATTTGTAATTTAATCAGTTGTTTTATATTTACTAAGTTAGTTTATATGCATTATAATCTTAATGTATAATGTTTAATTTGTGCAGGATTTTAATGTAACATCCATTTGCACACCAACTCCGCCGTCAAGTCGAGATAACGATGATGGCCCATCGGGCGGAGCAGGCACTCGAGGTTTGACAGCTTAGTGTTTGTATTTTCTGGATGTTGTCAATGTTAAGTTTTATTTTGAATACTTTTACTTTTGAATTGTTAAACATTAATTCAATCAAACTACAACTTTTACTTTTGATTTTATGAATGTTTGAATTGTGATGTATAAATCTTTGGTGAAGATTGAGCTTTGAGTTATGAATATTTGAGTTGTGATTAATGAATTATGAATGACAATTGAATTGAATTGTGACGATTGTTTTGTTTGAACAGGAAAAATCGGAACCCCGAAAGAATAAACAAACTCTTTTGGGTTCTGGATAGGATGTACATTGACGGATTACATCTTCGTCGGTGTAGGTCGTGACGTTTTTGATGGTCGACATACACTGAGGGATACTGACCATCAGTGTCGGTAGTACGTACACTGACGGGACATCTCCGTCGGTGAAGGTTACTAATATTACACACCGACGGAGCGTATTTGTTGGTGTATATCATGTTCCGTCGGAGACAATATTAGTCGGTGTAATGGACACTGACGGATATGGTCGTCGGTACTCCTCCGTCGGTGTTGTCCCAGGCGATGAAATATGGTAAAATATTTTAGCAGGAACTTTCACGCCAAAATTAACACTAATATACTCTTTCTGTCTGTACATCTGTCAGAGTTGATAAACACCGACGGATATCCATCCGTCGGTGTTAATTAACACCGACGAATGGTGACATCCACCGATAGATACGTGCTTGTCGGTATATTCATGTATTGTAGTAGTGATTAATAACATCGAGATCTTTTCTTCTTCTTGGATTAAGCAATCGTGTCCGTCATGAATGACGATATTGGTACGTGGAGACCACACGCCAATGCCCAACTTGCACCATAAAAATATAAAATACATTTCCTTGAAATAATTTGCACATATAATGATATAATAGCAGACAACGTTTTGGAATCACAAGGCGTTCATATTACGTCACATACCTCAAGATCTTGTAGAATCGTTTGAATAAATAATACTAAGCTTGACTGACTTTACCTTGTCAATCAAGACACATGGTTTCCGCCGAATATTAGTCAACTAGTTCAACTTAACTTGTCTGTGGTTTTAGGCTTGCAAAGGGAATAAATTATTGGATGTGTATATATATATATATAAAATAGTAGATTGCATTTATTTTTGATTGCGTATTTAATTCTAGTTTGCAGGTATCTAACTTTTACAAATACTGTTTACGATTTGCAAATGCTAGTACAGTTGTTAACGGGCGGGGCGCTTGCCCGGGCGGTGGGCGTCCCGGGCAGACGCCCGGGCGCCCATGGGAGGGGGACACGTGTCCCCCTCCCATTGGTTAATATTTTTTTTTTTGAATTTTTTTTAGTTTTGGTTTTGTTATTAATGGATTGGGTATTTGTTATAA
The DNA here is from genome assembly GCA_963682175.1 of Triglochin maritima. NCBI lineage: Eukaryota > Viridiplantae > Streptophyta > Magnoliopsida > Alismatales > Juncaginaceae > Triglochin > Triglochin maritima. The sequence goes on from OY821775.1 coordinate 17,576,001, forward strand.
ATGTGGGGTAATAATTTTTTGTAAGTAATTAAAATTAAGAAATTTTCAGAACCAATACACTGTTTAATCACGGGTGCAATATTTAATCACGGGTGCACTATTTTCAATCACACGTGCACTGTTTGCAATCACGCGTACACTATGTGCAATCACGCGTGAACAGTGCAACAAATACATCCAAACCCTCCCAACTATAAATACATCTATTTATCTCCTGATTCCTCACATTTCCTTAACTTCTCAACTTGTAGCTTCTTCTCTCATCAATGTCGGATAATAGTTTAAACTCCGGTCAATCGGCTCCGTAACTTTGATTGTAATATTTCCTATTTCAGTTTGTCTTAAATGTATCGTGGCTCCGTAATATTTAATAATAATTTCGTGATTTACCAATATTTATTAACAATATTTCGAGTTAAAATAGAATTGTAATGTTATTAGAATTCGAATTATATAAAATGTAATTTGTTAAATGTTGTGTGAAAATTATAATTGTTTAATTAAGAAATGATGTGGATGAAAGAGAGTGTAGGGTGGGTGGGGGTAGCCTGGGCATGAGTAAGGAGTTTTTTTGGGTGGGTTGGGTGAGCTGACGTGGCAGAGAGAGAAGCTGACGTGGCAGAGAGAGAGTGCAGGGCGCCCGGGGGTAGCCCGGACGCTGTTAAATATGCTCTAAATTTTGGTTTTTCACCTACTATGTAAGGTATTTTTGGATTTTGAACCTTCTAAGAATATCTGATTAAATGATAAAGATGTAGATAGATGAGATTTCCTCTAATTAATGTACTGTATGAGTGTTTGTTTATCGTTTATGAGTGAAATATCCCACAAACTCTAAATCAATCTAGACCACAAATTCGTAATTACTTTTGGATTGCCCTAATAAATTTTTACCCTCCCCGATCACTGTTATTGGAATACCCTGGTTCAAGCAATAGGATCTGAGTATGTCTATATGTCACATCCGTAAGCGCTACAAGTGACTCGCTGCACGTTTTTGATTCGTCCTTCTAACGGAAATTGTCGTTACATGTGTATGACAAAATGCTACCTTAACAAATAAACTACTATGGGTCTGTTTGGCAACCTCGACGTCTGAGTCTTAAGAGTCAAATTTTGCCTCTCAGCACCTTGGTGTGACGTTAATGTTTCGAACCCAACATGGAAGGTTGTTTGGATAATGTGGCAAAAAAATTGTGGTAGGAGTATCCTTTCTGTTTTTATTTTTTTTAAATTATTTGTAATCTGTTTTTAAATTATTATTTTTTCAAAATATGTTTTCTAATTGGTTTTATTTTTACCCGTTTTTTAGATTTTTTAATTTTTTCGACCCCAAATGATGTGGATGAGAGAACGTATTGAAAAAATTAGGTTATTTTATTCAATAACTTTTTTTTAAAAATCAAACAATAGAAACATATTTTGTTATTTTTTTTAAAAACAGATTAAAAATGATTTCAATATTGGTAATAAAACAATAGAGTAATAAGATGTAATATTGGTAACTCAACAAAAACAATTGCATCTGGGTGAAAAACTAACTTCGGTTAGCTTCTCAAATATGTGGATTTAACATAGGAACGTTTGACTTTAAGATGCATGAACCAAACTAACCTTTGTTGTTTAGTTGCGCAAACAAACTTCTGAACGTGCCCGACCGAGACGCTACAAACATACCCATATGTCACGTTCCAAACCATACAAAGCCGATAAAACCTGACACGTCCACGTGGGGTTCGGGATGGCTAATTGGCAATCTTTCGTTGGAAACTGCTCCCTGACAAATCCGTAATAAATAATTGTAAGGATGTCAAATTCCAATAACGACCTTCACCCACACGACCCGTGAATTTTGCTCTTGGATGGACCAGCTGAATTAAGCGGGTGATATACTGAAATGAATTGGTATAAAAGAATAAAAAAATGGTGAAAAGAAGAACATTTAAACATTACTTATCTACGTTCCAAATGAATGATCAGAAAAAGAAAATAGCAGCAATAATTCAAGTGCATAAACATAAATAACATGCAACTTGCCATATTCCTAACATCAACATTATCGAGATATTTTCTTCATCTTAGATTAGGCAATCGTCTCGGTCATGAGTGACGATATCGGAACGTGGAGACCACACGCCAATGCCCAAATTGCACCATTAAATATGTTTTCCTTGAAATAATTTGGAATCACAACGTTTTGGAATCACAACGCGTTCATACTACCACACATACCTCTAGATCTCGTAGAAACGTTCGACTAACTGATACTATACTTAGCTGGACTGATTTTTCCTTCTCAAACAAGACACATGGTTTCCGCCGAATATTAGTCGACTCGCTCAACTTAACAACTTGTTTGTGGTGTTAGGGTTGCAAAGCAACCGAATTATGCATCCGTAATTTGTCGATATATATGTATATATATATATGTATATATATGTATATATATATATATATATGTATATATATATATATATGTATATATATATATATGGTCAAGCTCTAGTGAGCTCAGGACTCATCAAATTTAACTTAAGCCCCCTACAATCTCACCGTTGGATCTTATTTACAGTAAATCTCACAATTCACTAGTATAACCGTTTTTTTCTTAATCTACCTTACAATTTGAAATAAGTGGTGAATATTATGGGGACTTAATTTAGAAAAGTTGAGCCCTGATATATATATATATATATATATATATATATATATATATATATATATATTCGGCCAACGTTTTGGTCATGTTCTAGTGAGTCCAATACTCATCTTATTTAGTTTAAGTTCTTTATAATCTCATCATTGGATCTTATTTACGGTTAATCTCACATTTAATTAACATAACCGTTTTTTATAATCTACTTTACATTTCAGATGTGTGGTGGATATGGTGATGACTTAAAATAAAAAAACTAAACCCCAGACTTACTAGATAATTCTTGTATGTATATTTATAATAGTAGATTGCATTTATTTTTGATTGCATATTTATTTCTAGTTTGTATGTATCTAACTTTTACAATTACCGTTTAAGAATTGGAAGTGCTAGTACAGTTGTTATACAGTGAGGAGGACGTCTGGTGTACCCTCTAAATTTTGCTTTTTCTCCTACTTCTGTAAGGTTTTTTTGGGTTTGACCCTTCTAAAAATATCAGATTAAACGATAAAATGTAGATAGATGAGGTTTTCTCTAATTAATCTACTGTATGAGTGTTTGTTTATCATTTATGAGTGAAATATCTTACGATCTCTAAATCAATCTAGACCACGAATTCTTAATTACCTTTGGATTGCCCTTATAAATTTTTACCCTCCCTTATCACTGTTATTGGAATACCCAGGTTCAGGCAATAGGATCTGAGTATGTGTACATGTCACATCTGTAAGGACTACAAATAATTCGCCACAATTTTTTTGATTCGTCCTTCTAACGAAAATTAATGTCGTTACATATATATGACAAAATATCACCTTAACAAATAAACTACTAACTATGTCTCGTTCCAAACCATACAAAGCAGATAAAACCTCACCATCTTAATGTGTTTATTTGAAGAAGAGCACCCCGACTAAGAGACAAAACCCCGACAAGTTCTCCACGTCTGTGACTTGACTTTATAGATGCACTCCAACTTTCCACTTCCAAATCCACTTGCAACTCATATTCTAAACATATACTCACCTAGTCACCTCGCTATTTAATATGCACTAATTACAAACCTTGTCAAACACCAAACTCACCCGAGACATGGATTCTTGTAGGGATGTGATGGAGAGGGACGTGGGGAAGATGAAGACGGAATACACGAGGGTGAAGGAGGAGATCAAGGACGCGAGGAGACATGGAGACAAGCTCAACAAGAGTCTGGTGAGGACAAAGAAGAAGGTCGGGGACATGCAAAAAGAACTTGAACAGACGGATTCTGTCCTCAAAGATTTGTTTGATGCTTGAAGTGTGGAATGAGATTCTTGAATTGAAAGATGGTGTTATGTTATATATATATAGTTTCAGCAAATTTTGGACCATTATTTATTGTGAATGCACAGAATGGTCGTGGTTGCATGAGTATAATAGTGTAAGAGTTCCATTTTGTTGTAGAAATGGTTATAAGTTGATCTATGCTGACTTTGAAATTAATATCGAAAAGTGGTTTACACTAACTCACGCTTGAGGATATGCATCTTATTTGCCAACTGTTCAACAGTTGAAGAAACGAATGCGGGTTTTGCCCAAATGCCCTTCTAAAACGCAAATTTCCAAATACGAATCTCATCTGTAACTATTAGTTTTGAAACCCTACAACTTTCCACTTTGCGCAAAAGATTAAGGGTAAATTGTTAGACCCTAACCCATTAGGGTTACTGTTGGGAGAGATGGGTTTTACATGGCATATGAGGAGGTGAACAGTGGACTGTGTGATGGGTGAGGGGTGTAGGGGGCTGGTTACTGTTGGCATTGGGTTTTGTTTTGTTGAGGAGAAAACCAACGTGTATTCCATTGCTTCTTCATTCCTTCACTCAAACCTCTCTCATTTCCTTCCTTCTTTTCTGGCGACCAGAGGTGGAGGAGGAGTCTGCTCCGGCGTGAGGAGTGCGGAAGTGGATGTGTGCGAGGCTCGGGGTGTCGGGCGAGGAGTGCTCGAGCGCGGTGTCGTGATTGTGGGTAACGTCGAGCAAATCTCCGACGTGCTCCGTCTCGTTTTGAGGTATGTCAGCTTAATAGTTTGGTTTTGTTGCTCACCACGTTGGTGAGGAGCTGTGGTCGGCCGCTGGAGGTCGGAGACCTCGTCGACGACGAGAAACAACATACAATCCTCGACTGACGTGGGGTTGCTGTCGACCAACGGTCGACTGGTGCCTTCGGGCGATCGACCGATTTAGTGTTTTACTCGATTTTAACCTTCACCGGTCGGACGATGCCATGTGGCGGTCGACTGGTTGGGCATATGCTGGTGGATCGGAGGAAGGTCTCTTGGATTTCGATCGACCGTCTCTTATTTTTGGGTCGACCGGAACTTAAGTGAACTTGTTTATTATGCATGTTGTTCGACTTACTATATTTATTGTTCGACCGTTATATGACTTAGATTATTAGGTTGACCCTGGTAGTTTTCGGTCGACCGGGGCCCCTAAGTCGGTCGACCAAATAGACTTGTGTGATATTGACCAGACTCCAGATTTTAACCTCATATTCGTCCGGTTTTAGTTTGTTGTTCGACCGTTTGGGACTTAAGTGATGTGCAGAGAGTTCGACCTTTGCAAACTTTTGGTCGACCGAACATATTAGGGACGGTCGACCGGATTCTCTTTTTCGGTCGATCGTTTGTGCGCAGAACTGGGTGCCTGGTCCTTGTCCTGTGTCAACTCTGTCCACGGAAACCCGTGTCCTCTCTTAGAGCGTGAGCTGGGAGGTGACGGCGGGTACGCTGCTCGTGTCTGCCAAGGGACCGCCGTGTGGAAGAGTGTGGACACTTGGATCGCGCCACCTCCGTTGATGGATCGTGGTGTGACGTGTTATTGCTTGACTCGTGCAGCATGATGACCCTGCAGACTACGGTCTAGACCCGTCTGATGTTGTGTCGGACGTATGTTGTACCGCCGAGGTTGTGCCGACGATGCCGCCGAGGTTTTTGCCGACGATGTTCCGGTTTGTGGTTGTGTCGTCTGATGTTGTGCCGGACGTATGTTGTACCACCGAGGTTGTGTCGGTGATGCCGCTGATGTAGTTCCGGCGATGATTTCTCGATTGGGCACCTATCGGGGAATGTTTGGACCGACCGGGCTACGACTCCGTTGGGGGTGGTGTAGACCACAAGGTTACATTGTGCGGAAGTGCAGACGCTCCTCACCGATCCCTTAGCTCGAGTAGTCGCGTGTGGGGGTGTGTCACGTACTGTTTGCAATACCGTATGTGCCTACGGATGGTTTCCGAGGGAAACCCGTTGTTGTTGCTGGACTTAGGTCCTATTTTACCCTTGGAGGGGATTTGTTACATTGCAGATGTTGATATGACATGCTACTAGTATGATAGGTTTATTTACCATACTGTTGCATTCATATAGGCGAACTTGGTATACAGGGTTTCCTAATGGGAAACTCGGGCATTGTTGTTTGATTCATGTTTTAGGACCGCAGTAGGTTCTGTCGGGTGGTGACAGTGGGCGCACACATTTTGGGGCCAGGATCCTCTTCGAAGTTTTCGAGGTCGTCATGATTACCTGTTTTCATTTGTTGTACTAATGTAATCATGTCTTTTGACAGACTCTGTTGTAATTGGTGCACCGACTGGTTATATTTATGAGTAACATTCCTGTTTGGTTGTTATATTGAGATCTCTTTATTGTTTAAAATTTCAAATTTTCCATTGTTTTGGGATGTTACATAGATTACAGATAACACCCTCAATTATGGGCCCAAAATTTATTTAACCCTCATGAGTTTAAAACGTAACACTTACCCCCCTTAAATTATACTTTTATAACAATTTACCCACCCTCCATAAAAAATGTGTTATTTTCAGGATATTCATTTTTTTAAATTTTTTGCATTGTTTATTTAGATTACTCCTTATACTAACGCTATAACTTGTTTGGATTTAGATTTGCATTAGATTTTGTCTAAATATAGTACCCATTTTTGTACACATTTCAAGCAAATATATACGATATGATTTCGATGCATATTTAAATTAAAACTTATCATAAATGTAGTGTTAAGGGTAACCGTTGAAAACAATGCAAAAAATCAAAAAATAGTAGTGAATATGTTGAAAAATAACACTTCACTACAACAAAACAAGGTTTCACCCACGGTAGTTATCCGTCAGTGTATTTCCCCAACCATCGGTGCATTGGAACACCGACAGATATCCTACCGTTGGTGTACTATGCGTCGGTGTTTAATTACTCCAACGGATCACGACCGTCGGTTTTAATTTTGGCACGAATTCTCCCGCCAAAATATTTCACCTTCTTTCGTCCATTACGAAGATCACCAACGGGTAAACATCGGCGAATACGTCCATCGCTGATCTACAACAATAGATATATCCATCAGAATGAAGATCAATGATGAAGAAACACCAACAGATACATCGGTCGCTGATCTACACCAATGGATATATTCGTCAAAACGAAGATCACCAATGGGATACCATTGGTGTAGGATACTCCATCTAAAAATATTTTTTAGTATCACCGATGGATGTCAACTTACACCACAAATACGTACCATCGGTCTAAGTCTTATCCAGATACAAGAAAAAGTCTTTTAGCTCTTTCTAGGTTATCATTTCCATAACACATTTATCCATATTTTTCATCAACCATCCACAAACATATAAACATAATAATTCATATATGCATTCATATATACGAATATACCTCAACTCAAAACAAAGAAATACAACACAATAAGATGGAGACTTCAACTCATACACAAGTCATCAACCTATTACGAAATTAGAATATGTAATTCAACAAAAATAATTTTACAAAAAAAACCTAACATTGGTGAGGCTCGCCTTGAACCTCACTGACAGCGGCCCATGGTTGGGCTCCCATTGCAACCTGAGCGGGGACCCAAGGGTGAGGGTCGGGTGGGAGAAGGTGACGAGAGGGGAGGGAGCGAGGAAGCGGACAAGTAGGGATGAAAGGCCGAGGTAAGGGTGGAAGAGGGAGGTGGAGGGAAGAGTGGAAGGGTAGGGTATGAGGAGGTGGTCAGACGGTGGTGGAGAGGTGGTGGGGACAATGGTGGAGAGGTGACAGGAAGGTGTTGGGGTGGTGGTGGGGAGGTAGGGCGGTGGTGGTAGGGAGGCGATGGAAGAAGGGAAGGGGGGGGGGGGGGGGCGTCAGGTGTTTGTGAGATGGGAAAATTGAAACGAAAGCCACTGATAAAACGACAAAACCAACACCGACGATATGTGTTGGCATTTTTTTGCCAAAAATGTATTTTTCGATCATCTAAATTTTCAATAACCTACACTGACGGTAGGTATTGATTAGTAGCATATCATATGACTCATTCATGCTATATATCTTTTATTTCACCCCATATTTGTGCTATTCAGGTATTTGTTTCATACATTTTAGGGTTTATGTAATGAAGAAGAGAAAGGAATCCAAAATGACCTAAATGCAAGAAGTAAAGACTAATTTGGAAGCTTTCTGGATATGTTTGTTATGTTCAAGGACTAGACTGAAAATCAGGAAGGACCCAAGCAAAAATCTAGAGGGACCTAAGTATAAATAAAAATATGTTGGCTACAAAAGAACATAATGTAGGATTTCAGAAACATCTCGAGCCACGCATTGGTCATAAGTCTACGGTCAATCCTTATCTCAATGCACGCACTTCCTTCGGAGGATTTTGACCACGTGAAATCCCCTCCCGTAGAGGGCACCTCAAGCAGCTGAAGTTCATCAATACAGTCATTAAAATCCTTTATCGCTATCTCATTTCCAGCAGCACCACCCCGCTTCTCACTAGCATATCGAATACAATTAAAGTCACCTCCTACGATCCACGGCCTCGAAACCTCCGGAGCCATAAGATGAAGATCGCTCCACAAAGCTCTCCTATCCACATGCCCATTTTCACCATACACCGCCGTGATATCAAATGTTGTCCCATCCATCTTGTTCCAGCCCTTGAAGTGGGGTAGTTGTGGTGTTTCGAAAGTCACTTGAAGATCAATAACATTGTCATTCCACAACACCAACACCGTCCCGAGTCTACGATCAAACTATTTGCAGCCCATGCATGCGGCCAAATCGGTCGTTTGAACCTTTCCATCTTCTTGTGTTTTACCTTGTGTTCCATAAGACATACGACATCCGGATTTGTCTCCTTTATTCGACCCCTAATCATGAGTGCACGACCGGGTCCATTTGCTCCGCGCACATTCCACATCAGTACATTCATGGGTTTATGGTGCGGGGTGACCGCTATGACCTCCAATTGAGAGCTTGTTGTTTATCTTCCTTCCGGATCGCCTAAGCGTGGGTGGTGGCGAGACCACTTTCTTTAACCCCGGTTTTACAAGTCACACTTCCTCTTTCTCTCCTTCCCCCTCCTTCACAAGATCCTTGTTTCCGAGAATGTCGTACCTTCCTCCACTCGTGTGTGACATGAGGCTCGTGAAAGCTTTACTCTTTGCTACTCGTGTTGGTGAATTCCACCCCATCTCCTCATTTACCAAAGAAGCTAGCCCCCCCACATGAGATTCACCTTGTGGGGAGGTCTTCTTTCTTTCTCCTTCCCTCCTTCTCTCTCCTCTCTCCACCCATGTTGCACCACTCCTTCTCTCTCCTCTCATGTTTCACTATCCTACAACTCTCTTTCTCCTTCCCTCTCTCTCCTCTAACTTTGCTCTTTCTCCTTCCCTGTCATGTTTAAATAAGTCTTATCTCCCTCCTTGTTTTAATTAATGCAAAAATTTCTCTCTCCCTAACCACCCTATTAATCCATCCGAAAATTCCTTAATTATTTCAAGCTTTTGGAGAATAAATTCTCAGGGAGCATAAATGGGTTATTAGATAGATTCCAACCTTGATTTAGAGATTGAATTGACTAGCTTCTTTCTCTCTAATCTTGTTTAGAATTTGGTGAACACTTGGAGACGAATCGGCGAGCGATTCAACGGGCAACGGAACTCCAGATCTTTAAAAAGGTCTTAGAGAACCTTTGTATATAATATTCTCTTGTTTGTTTATTTAAATATATGTAGGTTTGCATGATATTAGAATAAACACAAAACAATGTACATAAAATTGCTGAAAATATGAAATCGATCATGTTTTCTTGTATTAATTTTTCTAAAATATACACGTACATAGAGACACGAAATCTTAGACTCTCAAGACTCTATCAATTCGGCGAATGTTGCCTGGGATCCGGTTGGGACCATTCTCAACGACGGGCACAGACTTGTGAGGATGTACTCCAGTCTCGTCTCCTTGACTGACATGTACGGACCACGTGGGATGTCATCCCAAGCAGAGACTGGCGTCAGAGTGCAGGTTGAGAAACATCAGAAGATGATGAAGATGGAAAACGAGCTAACGGAGACGAAAAATAAGCTCGCTAACATGCAATTGATGGTCGAGTGTCAATGGCGAAGGGGGTTTTAATCCTGAGGTAGTGTATTTGTAATTTAATCAGTTGTTTTATATTTACTAAGTTAGTTTATATGCATTATAATCTTAATGTATAATGTTTAATTTGTGCAGGATTTTAATGTAACATCCATTTGCACACCAACTCCGCCGTCAAGTCGAGATAACGATGATGGCCCATCGGGCGGAGCAGGCACTCGAGGTTTGACAGCTTAGTGTTTGTATTTTCTGGATGTTGTCAATGTTAAGTTTTATTTTGAATACTTTTACTTTTGAATTGTTAAACATTAATTCAATCAAACTACAACTTTTACTTTTGATTTTATGAATGTTTGAATTGTGATGTATAAATCTTTGGTGAAGATTGAGCTTTGAGTTATGAATATTTGAGTTGTGATTAATGAATTATGAATGACAATTGAATTGAATTGTGACGATTGTTTTGTTTGAACAGGAAAAATCGGAACCCCGAAAGAATAAACAAACTCTTTTGGGTTCTGGATAGGATGTACATTGACGGATTACATCTTCGTCGGTGTAGGTCGTGACGTTTTTGATGGTCGACATACACTGAGGGATACTGACCATCAGTGTCGGTAGTACGTACACTGACGGGACATCTCCGTCGGTGAAGGTTACTAATATTACACACCGACGGAGCGTATTTGTTGGTGTATATCATGTTCCGTCGGAGACAATATTAGTCGGTGTAATGGACACTGACGGATATGGTCGTCGGTACTCCTCCGTCGGTGTTGTCCCAGGCGATGAAATATGGTAAAATATTTTAGCAGGAACTTTCACGCCAAAATTAACACTAATATACTCTTTCTGTCTGTACATCTGTCAGAGTTGATAAACACCGACGGATATCCATCCGTCGGTGTTAATTAACACCGACGAATGGTGACATCCACCGATAGATACGTGCTTGTCGGTATATTCATGTATTGTAGTAGTGATTAATAACATCGAGATCTTTTCTTCTTCTTGGATTAAGCAATCGTGTCCGTCATGAATGACGATATTGGTACGTGGAGACCACACGCCAATGCCCAACTTGCACCATAAAAATATAAAATACATTTCCTTGAAATAATTTGCACATATAATGATATAATAGCAGACAACGTTTTGGAATCACAAGGCGTTCATATTACGTCACATACCTCAAGATCTTGTAGAATCGTTTGAATAAATAATACTAAGCTTGACTGACTTTACCTTGTCAATCAAGACACATGGTTTCCGCCGAATATTAGTCAACTAGTTCAACTTAACTTGTCTGTGGTTTTAGGCTTGCAAAGGGAATAAATTATTGGATGTGTATATATATATATATAAAATAGTAGATTGCATTTATTTTTGATTGCGTATTTAATTCTAGTTTGCAGGTATCTAACTTTTACAAATACTGTTTACGATTTGCAAATGCTAGTACAGTTGTTAACGGGCGGGGCGCTTGCCCGGGCGGTGGGCGTCCCGGGCAGACGCCCGGGCGCCCATGGGAGGGGGACACGTGTCCCCCTCCCATTGGTTAATATTTTTTTTTTTGAATTTTTTTTAGTTTTGGTTTTGTTATTAATGGATTGGGTATTTGTTATAAATGTGGGGTAATAATTTTTTGTAAGTAATTAAAATTAAGAAATTTTCAGAACCAATACACTGTTTAATCACGGGTGCAATATTTAATCACGGGTGCACTATTTTCAATCACACGTGCACTGTTTGCAATCACGCGTGCACTATTTGCAATCACGCGTACACTATGTGCAATCACGCGTGAACAGTGCAACAAATACATCCAAACCCTCCCAACTATAAATACATCTATTTATCTCCTGATTCCTCACATTTCCTTAACTTCTCAACTTGTAGCTTCTTCTCTCATCAATGTCGGATAATAGTTTAAACTCCGGTCAATCGGCTCCGTAACTTTGATTGTAATATTTCCTATTTCAGTTTGTCTTAAATGTATCGTGGCTCCGTAATATTTAATAATAATTTCGTGATTTACCAATATTTATTAACAATATTTCGAGTTAAAATAGAATTGTAATGTTATTAGAATTCGAATTATATAAAATGTAATTTGTTAAATGTTGTGTGAAAATTATAATTGTTTAATTAAGAAATGATGTGGATGAAAGAGAGTGTAGGGTGGGTGGGGGTAGCCTGGGCATGAGTAAGGAGTTTTTTTGGGTGGGTTGGGTGAGCTGACGTGGCAGAGAGAGAAGCTGACGTGGCAGAGAGAGAGTGCAGGGCGCCCGGGGGTAGCCCGGACGCTGTTAAATATGCTCTAAATTTTGGTTTTTCACCTACTATGTAAGGTATTTTTGGATTTTGAACCTTCTAAGAATATCTGATTAAATGATAAAGATGTAGATAGATGAGATTTCCTCTAATTAATGTACTGTATGAGTGTTTGTTTATCGTTTATGAGTGAAATATCCCACAAACTCTAAATCAATCTAGACCACAAATTCGTAATTACTTTTGGATTGCCCTAATAAATTTTTACCCTCCCCGATCACTGTTATTGGAATACCCTGGTTCAAGCAATAGGATCTGAGTATGTCTATATGTCACATCCGTAAGCGCTACAAGTGACTCGCTGCACGTTTTTGATTCGTCCTTCTAACGGAAATTGTCGTTACATGTGTATGACAAAATGCTACCTTAACAAATAAACTACTATGGGTCTGTTTGGCAACCTCGACGTCTGAGTCTTAAGAGTCAAATTTTGCCTCTCAGCACCTTGGTGTGACGTTAATGTTTCGAACCCAACATGGAAGGTTGTTTGGATAATGTGGCAAAAAAATTGTGGTAGGAGTATCCTTTCTGTTTTTATTTTTTTTAAATTATTTGTAATCTGTTTTTAAATTATTATTTTTTCAAAATATGTTTTCTAATTGGTTTTATTTTTACCCGTTTTTTAGATTTTTTAATTTTTTCGACCCCAAATGATGTGGATGAGAGAACGTATTGAAAAAATTAGGTTATTTTATTCAATAACTTTTTTTTAAAAATCAAACAATAGAAACATATTTTGTTATTTTTTTTAAAAACAGATTAAAAATGATTTCAATATTGGTAATAAAACAATAGAGTAATAAGATGTAATATTGGTAACTCAACAAAAACAATTGCATCTGGGTGAAAAACTAACTTCGGTTAGCTTCTCAAATATGTGGATTTAACATAGGAACGTTTGACTTTAAGATGCATGAACCAAACTAACCTTTGTTGTTTAGTTGCGCAAACAAACTTCTGAACGTGCCCGACCGAGACGCTACAAACATACCCATATGTCACGTTCCAAACCATACAAAGCCGATAAAACCTGACACGTCCACGTGGGGTTCGGGATGGCTAATTGGCAATCTTTCGTTGGAAACTGCTCCCTGACAAATCCGTAATAAATAATTGTAAGGATGTCAAATTCCAATAACGACCTTCACCCACACGACCCGTGAATTTTGCTCTTGGATGGACCAGCTGAATTAAGCGGGTGATATACTGAAATGAATTGGTATAAAAGAATAAAAAAATGGTGAAAAGAAGAACATTTAAACATTACTTATCTACGTTCCAAATGAATGATCAGAAAAAGAAAATAGCAGCAATAATTCAAGTGCATAAACATAAATAACATGCAACTTGCCATATTCCTAACATCAACATTATCGAGATATTTTCTTCATCTTAGATTAGGCAATCGTCTCGGTCATGAGTGACGATATCGGAACGTGGAGACCACACGCCAATGCCCAAATTGCACCATTAAATATGTTTTCCTTGAAATAATTTGGAATCACAACGTTTTGGAATCACAACGCGTTCATACTACCACACATACCTCTAGATCTCGTAGAAACGTTCGACTAACTGATACTATACTTAGCTGGACTGATTTTTCCTTCTCAAACAAGACACATGGTTTCCGCCGAATATTAGTCGACTCGCTCAACTTAACAACTTGTTTGTGGTGTTAGGGTTGCAAAGCAACCGAATTATGCATCCGTAATTTGTCGATATATATGTATATATATATATGTATATATATGTATATATATATATATATATGTATATATATATATATATATGTATATATATATATATATATGTATATATATATATATGGTCAAGCTCTAGTGAGCTCAGGACTCATCAAATTTAACTTAAGCCCCCTACAATCTCACCGTTGGATCTTATTTACAGTAAATCTCACAATTCACTAGTATAACCGTTTTTTTCTTAATCTACCTTACAATTTGAAATAAGTGGTGAATATTATGGGGACTTAATTTAGAAAAGTTGAGCCCTGATATATATATATATATATATATATATATATATATATATATATATATATATATATATATATATATATATATATATTCGGCCAACGTTTTGGTCATGTTCTAGTGAGTCCAATACTCATCTTATTTAGTTTAAGTTCTTTATAATCTCATCATTGGATCTTATTTACGGTTAATCTCACATTTAATTAACATAACCGTTTTTTATAATCTACTTTACATTTCAGATGTGTGGTGGATATGGTGATGACTTAAAATAAAAAAACTAAACCCCAGACTTACTAGATAATTCTTGTATGTATATTTATAATAGTAGATTGCATTTATTTTTGATTGCATATTTATTTCTAGTTTGTATGTATCTAACTTTTACAATTACCGTTTAAGAATTGGAAGTGCTAGTACAGTTGTTATACAGTGAGGAGGACGTCTGGTGTACCCTCTAAATTTTGCTTTTTCTCCTACTTCTGTAAGGTTTTTTTGGGTTTGACCCTTCTAAAAATATCAGATTAAACGATAAAATGTAGATAGATGAGGTTTTCTCTAATTAATCTACTGTATGAGTGTTTGTTTATCATTTATGAGTGAAATATCTTACGATCTCTAAATCAATCTAGACCACGAATTCTTAATTACCTTTGGATTGCCCTTATAAATTTTTACCCTCCCTTATCACTGTTATTGGAATACCCAGGTTCAGGCAATAGGATCTGAGTATGTGTACATGTCACATCTGTAAGGACTACAAATAATTCGCCACAATTTTTTTGATTCGTCCTTCTAACGAAAATTAATGTCGTTACATATATATGACAAAATATCACCTTAACAAATAAACTACTAACTATGTCTCGTTCCAAACCATACAAAGCAGATAAAACCTCACCATCTTAATGTGTTTATTTGAAGAAGAGCACCCCGACTAAGAGACAAAACCCCGACAAGTTCTCCACGTCTGTGACTTGACTTTATAGATGCACTCCAACTTTCCACTTCCAAATCCACTTGCAACTCATATTCTAAACATATACTCACCTAGTCACCTCGCTATTTAATATGCACTAATTACAAACCTTGTCAAACACCAAACTCACCCGAGACATGGATTCTTGTAGGGATGTGATGGAGAGGGACGTGGGGAAGATGAAGACGGAATACACGAGGGTGAAGGAGGAGATCAAGGACGCGAGGAGACATGGAGACAAGCTCAACAAGAGTCTGGTGAGGACAAAGAAGAAGGTCGGGGACATGCAAAAAGAACTTGAACAGACGGATTCTGTCCTCAAAGATTTGTTTGATGCTTGAAGTGTGGAATGAGATTCTTGAATTGAAAGATGGTGTTATGTTATATATATATAGTTTCAGCAAATTTTGGACCATTATTTATTGTGAATGCACAGAATGGTCGTGGTTGCATGAGTATAATAGTGTAAGAGTTCCATTTTGTTGTAGAAATGGTTATAAGTTGATCTATGCTGACTTTGAAATTAATATCGAAAAGTGGTTTACACTAACTCACGCTTGAGGATATGCATCTTATTTGCCAACTGTTCAACAGTTGAAGAAACGAATGCGGGTTTTGCCCAAATGCCCTTCTAAAACGCAAATTTCCAAATACGAATCTCATCTGTAACTATTAGTTTTGAAACCCTACAACTTTCCACTTTGCGCAAAAGATTAAGGGTAAATTGTTAGACCCTAACCCATTAGGGTTACTGTTGGGAGAGATGGGTTTTACATGGCATATGAGGAGGTGAACAGTGGACTGTGTGATGGGTGAGGGGTGTAGGGGGCTGGTTACTGTTGGCATTGGGTTTTGTTTTGTTGAGGAGAAAACCAACGTGTATTCCATTGCTTCTTCATTCCTTCACTCAAACCTCTCTCATTTCCTTCCTTCTTTTCTGGCGACCAGAGGTGGAGGAGGAGTCTGCTCCGGCGTGAGGAGTGCGGAAGTGGATGTGTGCGAGGCTCGGGGTGTCGGGCGAGGAGTGCTCGAGCGCGGTGTCGTGATTGTGGGTAACGTCGAGCAAATCTCCGACGTGCTCCGTCTCGTTTTGAGGTATGTCAGCTTAATAGTTTGGTTTTGTTGCTCACCACGTTGGTGAGGAGCTGTGGTCGGCCGCTGGAGGTCGGAGACCTCGTCGACGACGAGAAACAACATACAATCCTCGACTGACGTGGGGTTGCTGTCGACCAACGGTCGACTGGTGCCTTCGGGCGATCGACCGATTTAGTGTTTTACTCGATTTTAACCTTCACCGGTCGGACGATGCCATGTGGCGGTCGACTGGTTGGGCATATGCTGGTGGATCGGAGGAAGGTCTCTTGGATTTCGATCGACCGTCTCTTATTTTTGGGTCGACCGGAACTTAAGTGAACTTGTTTATTATGCATGTTGTTCGACTTACTATATTTATTGTTCGACCGTTATATGACTTAGATTATTAGGTTGACCCTGGTAGTTTTCGGTCGACCGGGGCCCCTAAGTCGGTCGACCAAATAGACTTGTGTGATATTGACCAGACTCCAGATTTTAACCTCATATTCGTCCGGTTTTAGTTTGTTGTTCGACCGTTTGGGACTTAAGTGATGTGCAGAGAGTTCGACCTTTGCAAACTTTTGGTCGACCGAACATATTAGGGACGGTCGACCGGATTCTCTTTTTCGGTCGATCGTTTGTGCGCAGAACTGGGTGCCTGGTCCTTGTCCTGTGTCAACTCTGTCCACGGAAACCCGTGTCCTCTCTTAGAGCGTGAGCTGGGAGGTGACGGCGGGTACGCTGCTCGTGTCTGCCAAGGGACCGCCGTGTGGAAGAGTGTGGACACTTGGATCGCGCCACCTCCGTTGATGGATCGTGGTGTGACGTGTTATTGCTTGACTCGTGCAGCATGATGACCCTGCAGACTACGGTCTAGACCCGTCTGATGTTGTGTCGGACGTATGTTGTACCGCCGAGGTTGTGCCGACGATGCCGCCGAGGTTTTTGCCGACGATGTTCCGGTTTGTGGTTGTGTCGTCTGATGTTGTGCCGGACGTATGTTGTACCACCGAGGTTGTGTCGGTGATGCCGCTGATGTAGTTCCGGCGATGATTTCTCGATTGGGCACCTATCGGGGAATGTTTGGACCGACCGGGCTACGACTCCGTTGGGGGTGGTGTAGACCACAAGGTTACATTGTGCGGAAGTGCAGACGCTCCTCACCGATCCCTTAGCTCGAGTAGTCGCGTGTGGGGGTGTGTCACGTACTGTTTGCAATACCGTATGTGCCTACGGATGGTTTCCGAGGGAAACCCGTTGTTGTTGCTGGACTTAGGTCCTATTTTACCCTTGGAGGGGATTTGTTACATTGCAGATGTTGATATGACATGCTACTAGTATGATAGGTTTATTTACCATACTGTTGCATTCATATAGGCGAACTTGGTATACAGGGTTTCCTAATGGGAAACTCGGGCATTGTTGTTTGATTCATGTTTTAGGACCGCAGTAGGTTCTGTCGGGTGGTGACAGTGGGCGCACACATTTTGGGGCCAGGATCCTCTTCGAAGTTTTCGAGGTCGTCATGATTACCTGTTTTCATTTGTTGTACTAATGTAATCATGTCTTTTGACAGACTCTGTTGTAATTGGTGCACCGACTGGTAATATTTATGAGTAACATTCCTGTTTGGTTGTTATATTGAGATCTCTTTATTGTTTAAAATTTCAAATTTTCCATTGTTTTGGGATGTTACATAGATTACAGATAACACCCTCAATTATGGGCCCAAAATTTATTTAACCCTCATGAGTTTAAAACGTAACACTTACCCCCCTTAAATTATACTTTTATAACAATTTACCCACCCTCCATAAAAAATGTGTTATTTTCAGGATATTCATTTTTTTAAATTTTTTGCATTGTTTATTTAGATTACTCCTTATACTAACGCTATAACTTGTTTGGATTTAGATTTGCATTAGATTTTGTCTAAATATAGTACCCATTTTTGTACACATTTCAAGCAAATATATACGATATGATTTCGATGCATATTTAAATTAAAACTTATCATAAATGTAGTGTTAAGGGTAACCGTTGAAAACAATGCAAAAAATCAAAAAATAGTAGTGAATATGTTGAAAAATAACACTTCACTACAACAAAACAAGGTTTCACCCACGGTAGTTATCCGTCAGTGTATTTCCCCAACCATCGGTGCATTGGAACACCGACAGATATCCTACCGTTGGTGTACTATGCGTCGGTGTTTAATTACTCCAACGGATCACGACCGTCGGTTTTAATTTTGGCACGAATTCTCCCGCCAAAATATTTCACCTTCTTTCGTCCATTACGAAGATCACCAACGGGTAAACATCGGCGAATACGTCCATCGCTGATCTACAACAATAGATATATCCATCAGAATGAAGATCAATGATGAAGAAACACCAACAGATACATCGGTCGCTGATCTACACCAATGGATATATTCGTCAAAACGAAGATCACCAATGGGATACCATTGGTGTAGGATACTCCATCTAAAAATATTTTTTAGTATCACCGATGGATGTCAACTTACACCACAAAT
Organism: Triglochin maritima; assembly: GCA_963682175.1. Classification (NCBI taxonomy): domain Eukaryota; kingdom Viridiplantae; phylum Streptophyta; class Magnoliopsida; order Alismatales; family Juncaginaceae; genus Triglochin; species Triglochin maritima. The sequence goes on from OY821775.1 coordinate 17,595,015, forward strand.
ACGTACCATCGGTCTAAGTCTTATCCAGATACAAGAAAAAGTCTTTTAGCTCTTTCTAGGTTATCATTTCCATAACACATTTATCCATATTTTTCATCAACCATCCACAAACATATAAACATAATAATTCATATATGCATTCATATATACGAATATACCTCAACTCAAAACAAAGAAATACAACACAATAAGATGGAGACTTCAACTCATACACAAGTCATCAACCTATTACGAAATTAGAATATGTAATTCAACAAAAATAATTTTACAAAAAAAACCTAACATTGGTGAGGCTCGCCTTGAACCTCACTGACAGCGGCCCATGGTTGGGCTCCCATTGCAACCTGAGCGGGGACCCAAGGGTGAGGGTCGGGTGGGAGAAGGTGACGAGAGGGGAGGGAGCGAGGAAGCGGACAAGTAGGGATGAAAGGCCGAGGTAAGGGTGGAAGAGGGAGGTGGAGGGAAGAGTGGAAGGGTAGGGTATGAGGAGGTGGTCAGACGGTGGTGGAGAGGTGGTGGGGACAATGGTGGAGAGGTGACAGGAAGGTGTTGGGGTGGTGGTGGGGAGGTAGGGCGGTGGTGGTAGGGAGGCGATGGAAGAAGGGAAGGGGGGGGGGGGGGGGGGCGTCAGGTGTTTGTGAGATGGGAAAATTGAAACGAAAGCCACTGATAAAACGACAAAACCAACACCGACGATATGTGTTGGCATTTTTTTGCCAAAAATGTATTTTTCGATCATCTAAATTTTCAATAACCTACACTGACGGTAGGTATTGATTAGTAGCATATCATATGACTCATTCATGCTATATATCTTTTATTTCACCCCATATTTGTGCTATTCAGGTATTTGTTTCATACATTTTAGGGTTTATGTAATGAAGAAGAGAAAGTAATCCAAAATGACCTAAATGCAAGAAGTAAAGACTAATTTGGAAGCTTTCTGGATATGTTTGTTATGTTCAAGGACTAGACTGAAAATCAGGAAGGACCCAAGCAAAAATCTAGAGGGACCTAAGTATAAATAAAAATATGTTGGCTACAAAAGAACATAATGTCATGAACCTGAGAAGTAATCCAACACTTAAAACCAAGAAGATTCGAACCAATGGCTCCGGGTGCACCCCATGTGCTAAAATGGTACATTTAAGCTACTAGTGAAATTATATGTCGATCCGACCAAACTAAACCACCACTGGAGGTTTCAATTGGTCGGTTTGACCTTAAATTTCTCTGGTGGGACAAGTTGTCGGGTCAGAGCAATATGCAACTTCCATATCTGATTTATAGCTGCTTGATCACACACAGATTTATCCAGACCCTCTAATCTTCTATAAATACACTTGTAATCATTTCCTTCTTTTCTTCCTTCTTCTCCTCATTAGGCTAGATTTTATTTCTTTCTTAGTAATGTAGTGGAGGAGAAGAGGTAAGAAACCATGTAATCTTTTTCTTCATTAATAAAAGTTATTGTTGTTTATTTCTTGTTTTACTCTAGTCTTCTTTACTTGTTATGTATTGTTTTTATGTTGTTGTCTCTTTGGTTAATATGTTGATTAGTGTCTAAGTCATCCCCATTGGGGGGTGGATAATGATGTGAAGTGTGTATGTTGTAAGATTGGTGTGTGTTTTAATGTTAATCGTAATCTTAGAGCTTCAAATGATTTCCATGGTCATTTTGATGGGTTCCTCACTCTTGTCTTTGATGTTAATGGTCCTAATGGATGCTTAGCACATGCTTTGGCTAGTGGGCCCACTTAATGGGGAATGATGAGGTGAGGGTAAGATTGCAGTGGATAAAGAGATAAGATTGACATGTGAGCATGTTGTTATCTTTAGCCTTATCTTAAGTAGTGTTTGTATGTTTTAATGATTGTGATAAATCTTAATTCATGTGGAAATACACTTAGGATAATGATCATTATAGATTTCCATATTAATTCATGTCATGAGAGCACAATTGTACACACACGTGTCACACAACTACATTGTTGCACGCACTCTCCAACTCCTACAAGACCAGTTATAATAGGTTAAATTCAGCACCTCGCGTCGCATTAGTTAGTTGTTTCAAATACAATCACTCAATCCTCATTTTGTTCCCCCACTTGAGTATGGTCGACGACGACCCGCACTCACTCCTCGTGGATACAACCCGTACTTGCCACTGCTTCAACGTGGTTGTGCACTTGCGGTTTTGAACTTTAAAATCTGAAACAAGATTTTGGTTCCTTTGTCGGGGAGTGAGTTTCCTTGTCGTGTCAACCATTTCAGTGGGTTTCTTGTGTCATTTTTTGTTTTTTTATTTTTTGTTGGATTGCTATGCAGGGGATGAGGGTGGCCAGAGAACACACTGAACCAGGAACGCATTGAGGCAAAATGGTGGAATGCAACTCCCAGATCAATCAACTAGTAGCAGAGTGGCGGCTCAGGTTTGCCCGTTTAACTTGAAATTCATGTACCTACTTCTTGATATGCTTGAGATGTTTTAAAAGTTCTTCTACACTCAATACATGCATCAAACTGTTAATATAACACATTAAATGTTCATGATTCATCTTTTAAGACAACTTTGCCTCTAAAACTCAAAGAAAAAGAGTTGATGAGTGACATTTAGGTCATGCACCATACATAGGCCTTGCACATATTGTATTTCCTTTGCTTTACTTCTTGTTGTTGATTGCTGGCGAGAGGTACGACAACTTTCACGCATTCATGCATTAGCTTGCATGCATTAGTTAGTAGGGTTGCATTGGAGCAAGAGTGAAGTGTGTGTTTGATTGGAGGGCTTCATTGCTAGTTTAAGGATCATAATACCCTAAGAACGGTTGTCTCATACAAGCTAAGGTAGTAGATTTCATCACTCCTTCCTTAGCCAGCCTAAGCTAGTTTGAGCCGTACTTGCTAGATTAGATTTCTACCCTCACCCATGCTAGCTCTAGGAATTCTTCCCTTATCTTCCGAGTCTTCTCTTCATCCCTATTCTGCGTTATAGCCTCCTTCTCTAATTACACCCTCTATTTGTGTGTGGTTGTTGAGTCGAGTCTAGCACTTTTATGCGAGGTTTGACTCATCTTGGTGAGGTGCTCGGCTTGAGAGAGTTGATCCTTTTGTTGAGATGGATGGTTTAGGTGATCATCCCTCTTCCCTTATCATCCTTTTGTTGAGACCAGCTTCCATACATGGAGTTCCTCGGTCCACTCCCACCACTACGTAGACCATCTCCTCCTCCTCCTCCTCCTCCTCCTCTTACTTGGGAGGAAGAGGATCCCGGTCGAGATCGTGTTATGAGAGTACCACCACCCTTAGCTCGACATGATCGACCAATGACTTTGTGGGAGCAGACCCATCCTGTTTGGGTCGCGCAATCTTCTTGCATAGTTCTCCCGCCTGGTCGGGGGAACAACTATGAATTGAAACCTCAATATGTGAGCATGCTTCCTACCTTCACAACTAATAAGGAGGATCCGTATATCTTAATATGTGAATTCGAGGAGGCATGCTCCACGTTCAAGCTTCAATAGGTTGACGAGGATTCTATCCAGTTGAAGATGATTTCTTTCGCGTTGAATGATAACACGATGAAATAGATGTAAAACCTCCCAGAAAAGTCGATTCGGTTTTGGGATGAATTTGTGACCGTCTTTCTGAAGAGATTCTTGCCTCAAAGGAAGACTCAACAGTTACGACACCAAACACATCAAATGTATCAGAATGAGACTGAATTGTTTCATGCTTTTTTAGAGATGTTTAAGGACCTTCTCCTGTAGTGCCCTCATCATGGACTTGAGTTGTGGTAGTTGTGCCAGATTATTTATAAGAGCCTCAACTACAAAACCCACACAATGTTGGAGTTGATGTGTCAGGACGATTTCCCAATGAAACTCATTGATAAGGCATGGGATACCTTTGAATTAATGGCTGAACGCACCCTTGAGTGGAACACCATGAGAGAGCCCGCAACCGCCAGGTCTCCTGGATCATACCAAGTCGGTTCTGTGGGATCGTGTATGGCCTAATTAATCTAATCAATGTTGCTTAATCTCTACTTGATATGCAGCGGAAAGGATACTTAAAAAATAGGTAGAGAAACTCAAACCACAAGGAAGACTGAGTGGTTTTATAGAGGTTCGGCACCCCACCCGGGTCCTACTTTCTCTCTTGCATGCTCTGCTCGATTCCATGAGCTTCGCCTATGTCTTCACTATCTGATTTCATTCCGGGCCGAGAACAAGCCTTTACAGTTCAACCTCGAGAACAATTCTCGCTGAGCTCAGTTCCTCCTCTCACAGTCCGAGATGGATGTTTCAGGCTTTCATCGAAACATTTACAATTACTTCGAGCTTTCATCGAAACCTTTAACTTTGACAAAGAGACTGGACAATAGTTTCAACACTCTAACTTGAGGAAACTTGAGTAGGATATGATTTGGGATCTAAAGTGTGGAAGTTTTAGCTCTTGAGTGTGTTGAATGAGATTCCCTCTCTAATGGAGGAAGCAAATAGAAGTTGGAGATTTGTGTAAATAAGGTGTGTGAACCTATATTTATAAGCTCTTAAAGTGTTATAGCCATTGATAAGATATGGTTGAGATTTGTGCAAGATACATAAAACAAAAAATTAAGTTGGGTGAATTTGTCTAAACCGGTTGACCGAAACGGGATCAACGGTCGACCGTTTCCATGAAAATAAGAAAACGGTCGAACCAACTTAAACTACGGTCGAACCAAATGGCTACAACTTAAGTTAACGGTCGAACTAAAACTGGGGATGGTCGAACTAAATCCGTTAGTGTTTCCTCCATCTAAAATTTCAATAATGAACACTGACATCCGTCGTTGTAGGTTGGTAATATGACGAAAGTTACAAAATTAGTGTCCGACATATTTTGTCTGTCGATGGTTATAAACATATCCATCATAGTATATATAGCACCGAGACTTTATTTTATCCGTCGGCCGAAATGTCATTAAAGCTTGTGTGTTCTAGTAGTGATTATTGGTGGAGATGGTGGCAAAGTGTTGGAAAATGAAGTTGAAGGAGCTGTAATGTTTTGAAGTTAGTGGGGGTTAATTGAATTGGTGTCATCATTGAAGGAGGTTATCTGTAATTTACCCAAAAACTGATTCACTTGACTTTGTTGTCCATCTAAAAAATAAAATAAAAAATATTTCGCACACTTCATTGCATGTTTCAACTCTTGTGAATTTTGTCTTCCTCAAACTACAATAAAATTTCTCCTTTCTAGTTGAAGTCTTACCTCTGCTTCAAGGTGGATCTACAGTGCACTGAGTGAATGCAGTTATCCAAATTATTTTGAGAAAAAAACTTATCGGTCGTTTAGTAACAACTAATGTAGAAATCCTGTGTTGCCGGGTTATTCTAGGAGGCAAATGTTACAACTTACAATATAAGTCTGACTCTTTCTTCGCTATACCTTGACTTTTTTAGGAAAATCAATAACATAAAGAAATGTTAAACCCTAGGTTGTCGTTGGCATAACTACTGGCCAACTACGAAAGTAAAAATATTGCTAACAACATAGGTCATGAATAAACAGGAAAAAAAAGTGGTGTTTATCTTCAATTTATTCTGCAACTAGTGGTCTAGTAAAATTAATTATATAAAACACAGTCTTAATTTAGAAAGAAATGGTTGGAATAAGAAATGGATGATTTCTGAAATTTTCACAGATTAACTCAAAAGAATACTTCGTAGTATATTTGAATTAAAAACTTTGGATTACAATCTCATTTTGACACATTCGAAGTTTGCTAGTCCGTTTGTATTCACTACAACTCTGGAATAGTAAATAAAAATTCCTACAGTTGTTGTTATTCGTAGTGATTACTCTATTGTGGTTAATGGACTAATGGATGACAATTAGTAAATATTTTTAATAGGATATTATACTTTTTTCAATAATTTTTTTTGTCCTCTATATTACTCCCCTTGTTACTCTCCTAATTGATCTTACATCAAAATAAAAACTAAATGATTACTAAAGGGTATGTAATGTTGGAATTGTCTCCAATTTCGACAAAATTTGGAGGCCAAATTGATATGTACAAGTCAAGATAAATCCAAACAATCGTAGAGGAAAGGAATGCGAAGATAAAGGCAAAAACGGATCGAGAATCGGGCAAGAATCAAGCATGGAAGGTAATGTTGTCCAAATTTGAACATTGTTGGTCTACCAGAAATGGTTGACCATTTTGGAATTCTGTTTGACCGTTTTGGTGCAGTTTCAAATCTAGAGTCTACCCTACATTTTCGATCGACCGATTTAGAATTTTTTCCGATTGTTTTGGTGCATTTTTTAATCTAGAGTCTGCCATGCATTTTCGTTCGATCATTCGGAGTGAACAGTTAACCGTTTCTGGGCTGCTGTAACCTATTTGAGGCTCTCTTGAGTCTTGTTTTGAGTTATCTTTTGGGGCCTTGGTTAGTTGGTTTGTAGACCAACTTGATAGGCTAACTTGAGCCAAATTGGAGTGGCTTTGAGCCACATTGAATTGGGTTTGGGGACTTGTATAAAAGGGAATTCATAAGTGAAGTCAAAGAAACTTCATCTCTTAGAGAGAGAAAGGGAGAGCTACCTAGAGTTTGACTTGAATCTTGGCCACCACCCATTTTGGGTTTGATAACTTCCAATTGGGAAGGGTTAACCACCAAATAGGATTGTTTGGTGAGAGCGATTTCTTGGTGATTGATAAAGAAATCCTAAAGATGGAGAGACTTATGTGAGGGATGTGGAGAACACATGGCTCCATCTTGTAACCCTTTGATTGACTTCCGGTTTGGAGGCAAGATAGTGGAAGGAGACCCATGGAGAGCCCCTGAGGATGTAGGTACGCTGAACCTCACTAAATCCATGTCTTATGTGGTTTGTGCACATGTGTTCTCTTGTGATGATTGTGTGCTTGGATGACTTGTTTGTTGTATGTGATGTCGAAAGTTTCCACTTCAAGTTTGGTTGCACTACTGCAAAAAAGGGTTACCACGTCGGATATTAAGGTGGTACAACGTCGGGTTGACAACCTTGCAGGACCGACGTGGTACACGGGAGACGTTATAAAGGGGTGTCCTTTCACGTCGGTTATAAAACCAACGTGGTAGGACACCATCTATAACGTCGGTCTGGTAATACAACCGACATAGTCAGATCTTTAATAAAAAAACTAAAATACCCTACAACGTCGATTGTATTGACGACCGACGTGGTATGTTCTTTTTACAAAAAATACAAAAATAAAAAGAAATATCCTACAACGTCGATGGTATTTTCATCCGACGTGCGAGACACCCTCTATAACGTCCGCTTTACTAAAAAGTCGACGTCATAATATGACCCTTATCGCGTCGGTGTTTTTATATAACCAACGTGGTCGGATCTTTAATGAAAAACATAAATCCCCTACAATGTCGATTCTATTGAGGACCGACGTGGTATGTTCTTTTATAAAAAAAATTAAAAGAAATATCCTACAACGTCGATGGTATTTACAACCGACGTGCGAGAGACCCTCTATAACGTTCACTTTAATAAAAAGCAGGCATAGTAATATGGCCCTTATCGCGTCAGTTTGCTTATACAACCAACGTGGTCAGATCTTTAATAAAAAAATAGAAATCCCCTACAACGTCGGCATAAATGTAGACCGACATGTTAGGTTCTTTAATAGAAATTTAAAAAAAAGAGAAATATCCTACAACGTCAGTGGTATTTACAACTGACGTGCTAGACTGTCTACAACGTCGGTTATGTTATCAAACCGACGTTGTAGGACATTTCTCTTATTTGTTTTTATTTTTTTATTTGTTTGATACCTTTATTTCAAACTCAAACCCTACAGTTCATATTCAATCAAGCAATTCACAACATTAATATATACCAAACAAGTATGTAATTGTCACAACTTATTCAGTCCACTAATAACAACAATCATAAACATTCAATTCAACATATACAAATGCATCTAGTTAATACTACAACATACAATGAAACTTTAGTTTTGACGTTTTCGTTTTTTGCTCATAGGATCCTCGATCCATATTCCTTCATGATGATCATCTCGAATAATTAAGTTGCCAACAGTTCTGTCGTCATCGAGCGATTTAAGTTCAGGTACTTGTGCAAACGGGGGAATTTATCCAATCTCATTAACATCTTCTTCAGCCACAATTTGCCATTTTCCTTCTAAAACTACCGACCATTCATTAGCACACGGGTCTTTTACATAAAATATCTATTTTGCTTGAGATCCCAGAATGAAAGGATCTTCCTTAAAACCTTCCTTTTTAAAGTTTACCAAAGTAAACCCTAAATCATCAACTTGAAGACCATTCTTGTTGTCCACCCACTTGCATTTCAATAACACAACATTGAATTTAGTAAAATTCAGCTCCCATATTTCTTCAATCTGACCATAATAAGACATATTGGCATATATTGGATTTCTATCTTTCGAACAACAAATGTGAAACGATTCAGCTAGCAAAGTGACCCCACTATTCTGCATTGTGCTTTTCTCGTCCTCCATTTTAGTATAGTAAGAAAAACCATTGATATTATAGCCATTATAAGATGTTACTATAGGATTTGGCATGTATGCCAACCACTTCAGATTTTCAAAAATATTATGGCTGTACACAGTATCCCTTAACCAATCAAGGAAAATCTTATTATGAGCATTAATTACTTGTTGATCAGTCCAAGAAGGATGTTTTCCCACTATGGTCATGTGATCATCCAAATAAGGTTGGACTTCATCAGAATTGCACAACACATAGAAATACGCTTTTAAGAGATCCTTACATTTTGGATTTATCATCTTCGAGCCACACGTACCTTTACCTTCAAGCCTATTTTCATGTTTGTTCTTAGGAAGTCCCACACTCTTAGTATGAGCCAAGTACTCATTACAAAATTCAATTACCTCTTGAGCTATGTAAGCTTCAACGATGCTCGCATCTGGCCTTCGTTGATTCTTACAATAATCTTTCAACTCACCCATGTAGTGCTCGAATGGATACATCCACCTCCAAAATCCCGGACCGACTAGATTAACTTCTCTAACTAGATGAATCACCAAATGAAACATAATGTCAAAAAAAGACGACAGAAAGTACATCTCCAACTGACATATCGTAACAACTACTTTATTCTGCAACTTATCCAAATACTTTGGATCAATTACTTTGCTGCAAATCTTGTTAAAGAACAAATAAAATTTGATAATATCATATCTAACGTGTTTCGACAATATCAATCTAATGGCAACCGGTAACAACTGTTGCATCAACACATGACAATCATGTGACTTCAAACCAATTAGTTTCAAATCTTTCATTGAAACAAGACCGCTAATATTTGATGAATACCCCTAAGGCACTTTAACACCATGTAGATACTGACACAAAGCTAATTTCTCCTTTCTAGACAGAGTGTAACAGGCTGGTGGTAAATACTTGCGGGTACCTTTACTCTCTGGTGCCAATTTTGTTCGAATACCAAGTTCAACTAAATTAAGTCTGGCAGTATATCCATCTTTAGTCTTACCCGGTATGTTAAGAAGAGTTCCTAACAAACTGTCACAAACATTTTTCTCGACATGCATCACATCAATACAGTGTCTGACTTCCAAAGTCTCCCAATAAGGAAGGTTAAAAAATGGATTTTTTCCAGCTACTCTTATCATTTCCGCGTTTGTAAGGCTTTCCTAATTTGCATTGAATGTTCTTCACCCGCTGAAGAACTTGTCTTCCACTGATTTCTTTAGGAAGTTCTTCGAATTTCTGCTTCCCGTTAAATGCCTTTTTCATTTTACAATACAGATGACTCATAGGAAGAAATTTGCGATGACCAAGATAAACTGTCTTACAACCATGCACAAGCTGCAATGAACATGTGTTTTCTTCACAACTAGGACACGTTTTGTGCCCTTTCACATAATAGCCAGACAGATTTCCATATGCAAGGAAGTCATTAATTGTGCAAAATATCATCTCCCGCATTGTAAATGACTGTTGACGGTAAGCATCCCACACTTGCTCACCATCATTCCACAATTTCTTCAAGTCATCAATTAGGGGAGCCAAATACACATCTATGTCATTGCCTGGTTGTTTTGGACCAGAAATCATTAAAGACAACATCATGTATCTATGTTTTAATGCTTAACCATGGAGGTAGATTATACATCACTAGTAGAACATGCCACGAACTATGAAGGCTACTCAAACTCCCGTAAGAATTCATTCCATCAGTACACAGACGAAGTCTTAGATTTCTGAATTTTTGACCGAACACCAGAAATTCTGAATCGATCTTTTTCCAGTGCAGAGAATCAGAAGGATGTCGAAGCATCTGATCATTCACTTTATCACGATCTACGTGCCATGTTAGATTCTTTAAATCCGTGGGACAGGCAAACAAACATTTCTACCTTGGAATGATCAGAAGATACCACTCTCAATTTTTTTGGTTTATACCGTGACACGTTACAAACTGGACAACAATGTAGATTTTCATATTAAGCCCTATATGATATGCAATCATTTGGACATGCATGTATTGTCATATACTGCATACCCATTGGACACAAGATATTTTTCGCCTCATATGTACGGTCTGGAAGTTTGTTGTTTTCTGGAAGAATTTCTTTTAACAACTTAAGTAAGGCAGTAAAATTGACATCACTACAACCGTTCGAGGCTTTCAAGGTATATAACCATAACACTGCAGACAATCTACTGAAATTGTTGCAACCCAAATACAAAGGTCTTTCATTCTCTAACAACAAATTACTAAGTACTTGTGGTTTATCATCAAACTTTCGGCAACATCTCGAATCATATCTTCTAACCGATCATCATCATTAACATCTTTCTGTGAAGGACTATCTCTTTTTTTACGTATTTCATTCTCACCATGCCATATCCAACGCGTATAAGCTTCATCAAAACATTTCTCAAACAGATGAGCCTTGATTTCTTTTACATCTCTTAAGAACATGTTAAGACACTTTCTACACTCACAGAAGACCTTTCCTTCGTTTCTAAAATACCCATTCTTTTGTGCAAACTCTAGGAATTTATCAACTCCGTACTCATACTCATCACTCAATCGACTTGCAAAAATCCAATTTTGATTCATTTTTATCTACACAACAACACAAAATATTATGACATAAAATGAACCGTTGCATATTAACACAAAATTAACCAAATCCAAAATCCCTAAGCAAGATAAGCAGATCCACAAATCAAAAGAAACCCTTAAAATTTGGGCAAGATACGGGCAAGATATGCATATCCATAAAATAACAATAAACCATTAAAATTTTGAGAAGTGGATAGATGCAAAAGATCCAAAAAATAGGCAGACAAGATCAACAAATCAACAAAACCGAGAAATCAAAAATCATGTAAAAGAGGGACCTTGTTTGAGTTGATGTGCGCCTGAAGAGGACGGAGAGAGAGATATATCAGAGTCTGGCTGCGGTGTGCTCTTATAGGTGTTATGGGATTAGGTCTAAGGGTTGAGCCACAAGATCCACAAAATAAGCAAACAATATCCACAAAATCAACCAAACCAGAGAAAACAACCAAAAATCGTCTAAAATAGGGACCATGTTCGAGTTGATGTGAGCCTGAAGAGGATGGAGATCAGACAGAATGGAGGATGTGAGCCTAAGAAGTAAAGTAACCTAGCAGTGTGCTCGAAGAGGTGTTATGGGGTTTACGACTGAGAGGTTGGCTACACAGGGGTTTGACTAAAAAATAAACATCACCACGCCGGATGTCATGTATAAACCGACGTGATAATGGATCGACCACGTCGGTTAATTTTCCATATCCAACGTGATAATTAATTTTGGATTCTGTTTTGTTTTGGTTCAGATTCAAACCTGTCCAGAGAAATGTAACTCACAACCAATTTAAATGATGGCTCGGGTCTACCACGTCGGATGTCATGAATATCCGACGTGATAATGGATAGGAATACCACATCGAATGGAATGAATATCCGACGTGATAATTTGTCTACCATGTCATATTTGACTAAAATCCAACGTGGTAGACCTGTTAATCTACTACGTTTTTCAAAAACCGATTTTTTGTCAAGATTCTCACACTTACACCTACACAGTAGCAAAGAAACCAATAATGGATTTTCTTTCCACTCGTCCATTAATTTTCATGGAAATTACCTCACACCCTCCATTTACTCCATACAACATACTCACCCGTGACTCTCCTCTCTCTCACCTCACACACACACCCGAGAAGTGAAGATTCCTACCCCAACTCCTCCACTTCTCCTCTCGTTGTCGTGGAACCAACACAACCTTTCTCCCTCCATTAACCACCTTGAGGTAGAGGTAACCCACTTCCACTTACAGTCCCAAATCCGGAAAAGTTAGCCTAACTTGTACAAACATTTTCTTAGGTCTTAGTTGCATGTTTAACAAAATGTAAGAATATTTGATCGTGGATTAAGATTGTGGATTACTTGTTCAAATGATTAAGGTTGTGGATTTGTTGGTCCTATCTACGGATTTGCAATGGGTAAAAACCAGAGAAAGGTGAAGGATGTAGTGATTTTACTGATGTGGAAGGGTTTAGTGGGGGTTTTGATGGATTGGGGTGTTCGGAAGAGAAATTGACAGATTAGGGTTTGGGAGTTGTGCGTTTGTGTTGTGGATGCTCGAATTCGTTTTTTTTATGTTTGTTTAGTTTCTTGCCAAGTTTAGAAAGTGGTTGCTTCTTCAGTTAGGAGTTATGGTGATGCTGTTCTTTATATTTTTTTCATGGATATGTAATGTATTTGTTGAACATTTGAATAGTTACCATGGTAAATGTTTATTTGTAGTTTGCGTAATTTTATTGGTCAATTCTCCCAAATCTTGAATATTTTGCATAACTTCTAGAATCATTTGTTGTGAACGTAGTTGCATGTATATAGATATTATATGTCAGATGATATACCGTTATTATATTCATAATGACGCCTGTAGATTGATGCCGCAAGGTTTCAAAAATTTATGTGATTTGTTTAGAGATTCGGGTAAGCTAAAGGATTCTGATAATAACATAATGGTAGAGGAGCAAATGTACATCCTCAACTAGTACGTTCTATATACAATTTTTTTATTGCTAAATAGGCTTGCGTGCAATTAATAGATTAGCATTTTTTTGGTATTATATTTAATGTCCTATTCAACTTCAATTAAACGTTAACATTTGCGCTTACATATTTTTATTTTTTGATATATTGTATTGTGCTAACATCTACAGGTGATCAAGACTCAAGAAGAATGGAATTGAAGTCAAGACATATAATCAAAGCTATTTGAAGACATGTAATTCTACTTTACTTTTGAGTTCTTAGGAACTTGTGTAATCTTGAGCATACAAGAGTTAAAACTTGCTCACATTCACACTAGGTTCCTTGTAGAAGTCACACAAAATTTCACATCAATTGGACTTCAATAGATCACCCAAACTTAGACCGGAAAATCACCTAAACCTAAACCTAATCTGCCTGTAAAAAAATGGTCAACCAAACCTAGTTCTCTGTTCGACCGTTTCAACCTGTTAGCCTACAGTGATTTTACCTAACTCCTCTGGTCGACCGATTAGACCTTTTCGGTCGACTGTTTCCGCATTTTTGAATGACTGTTACCTTTGTCGTATTATATAACGGCTGTATTCGTATAAATTCATACAATTGAACACTTTTCTTGATCCCAAAGTGCCTATTATTTTCGGTCGAATGTAACCAATATTTTTGTTCGACCGTTACACCTTTACCCTAGCTAAAACCCCTAGACCGGTCGACCGAACTTTGACATGGTTCGACCGATGACTTAAGTCAAAGCCTAAGTGTCCATAGCTATAGTACCACATAGACGTCAGCCATAGTAACAACCGACGTCTATTTTGTCCTCTCCCTACTAGACGTCGGCCGTTATAATGGCCGACGTCTATTGGGCGACGAGTAAAGCCTCTTCTGCACTAGTGGTGGTTCAACCGTTCTGTAGATCGTTCGAACGTTTTTTATTCTTAAAGAAACGATCGACCGTTCTTCTCGATTCGGTCGACCGTTGAGGGACATAATGGAAGATCTTCAATTTCTGTTTTATGTATCTCACATACAAATCAATCAATTCTTTCCCAACGGCTAGAAATCTTTAGGAGCTTATAAATAGAGGTTCAAACACATTATTTAGACAACTCTCCCACTTCCAATTTCTAATACATTAGAGAGAAGTCTTCCAATCCTCAAAGCCCTAAATCATACACTCCAAGCCTTAAACTTCCACATCTTTGATCATTTCAATATCATACTCAAAATGTGATTAAGCTGGAGAGTGTTGTTCCACTCAAGTTCTTTGCTCAAAAGAGTAAAGGCTCCGGTGAAAGCTCGAAGCATCCTTCTCGAATTGTGAGAAGAGGATTCCAAGCTAGGTGAGGGTTGTTCGATAGCTTGAAGATTGTATAGGCATTGTCTCCTGACCCAGAACGGGGAGTGGATAGTGAAGACGTGTGCGGAGCTCGAAGTGTCGAGCGGAGCTTGCAAGAGAAGACATTGGTGGGTGGCTGAACCTCTGTAAAATCCTCATGTCCGTTTGTGGTTTGCTTGTTTCTTCCCTACTTTTCTTAAATTGTTTTCGCTGCACATCTTGTTTGTTTAAGTAGCGATTAAGCATAATTTAATTAGATAATTAGGGGTCATCAATCCTAACAATTACGAGCAGTGGGTTTTTAAAGGTAAAAATGTTGCAAGTTCAAGTGCTCAAGTTGTAACGACGATAACACGACAAACAACGATTGAGTCGGAAGAGGATGATGTTGCCGACGACAAAGAGGGGATGATAAACGATATGGTTGAAGGAAGGTTTTGAGAACCGAACTGGTCATCGAACTGATAAAGCTTTGGTTTTGGTTCAATGTGGTCGAACCACTGTCTAACCACAGTCGGACCGTTGATGATGTCAGCATTTTTAGACCCGAAGTTGGACCAAACCGAATAAATATTAACGGTCAGACATGTTTGAACCAATTTTTGTAAATATTAACAAGAGGTTTGAATCGTCCATTAGTTTAGCTGAACCTACCGTTGGACCATCGGTTTCTGGTTCAACTGGGTCGAACCGTACGATCCGGTTCAATTTTAAAACCTTGGTTGAAGGTGGTAACTTTAGAACTGATTTCTCAAGACTGGGATTACAAATTATGCTCAGAAGTTTCTTGCCTATATGAAGGACGGAGATCAACCGTTGTATCCCGGGTGCAATCCAGACTTGACGAAATTATCATTCGTCATCAAAGCATTTTACATGAAATGAAGAACTAGATGGACGAACACAACGTTTGATAACTGGTTAGCATATCAAGCAAAATTACTTCAGAGGGTGCTTGCTTACCAAAGGATACATATGAGACGAAAATGTTGGTTGCCAACTTGGGGTTTCAGTATGAAAATATCGATGTCTTCATATATCATTACACATTGTACTGGAAAGAAAATGAGAATACTGATTCATGTTCTGTGTGAAGAATCTCGTTGGGTAACCGTGCCGGGGGGAGATGAATTAGAAACTGAAAATTCTAGAGTTTGAAAAAGCAAAAGAATTCTAGTGACACTTGTGCGGCTACTTCCCGTTAAAGTCAAGACTCAGCAGGTTATATCTCACTGCTGATATTGCCAAGTGGATGAGATGGCATGCAGAGGAACAACAAAAAGATGGGAAATTGCATCATCTGGCTGATTTTGAATGTTGGGCCGAGCTAGACAACAAACATCCCCCTTTTACTTTAGAAATAAGAAATGTGAGGCTAGGTTTGGCATCAGATGGGTTTCAACCCTTCACTCATTGGTTCAGAAATAAGAAATGTTAGAGTACGTCGTAACCGAAGACAACAATCGAATACACGACAAAAGAAATTTAGTGATTGGTTCGGGGAACCGTTCGAAATGAAGGTAGTAAGAGTGTTGAAATCGAAGAACTTGCTCGAGGTCCGAACATTGTGGCAATAAAATATTCGGGATATATAATAGATGGGTTTCGGTTTCACACAGAGAAACGCGAGTCGAATTGAAGAACTCAGAATTCTAAAGTTTTTGTGAATGCAATAGCAGAAAGTTACTCAACAACACGAGATAATAATCCTATTTGTGCACCGGTCAACTACTTTGGTGTATTACAAGACACAATCGAACTTCAATACAACGTGGATGTGAAATATGTTTTGTTCAAGTGCAAGTCCTATGTTGATCTTGGTCGAGACAATACGACTAGAAGTGACGAATATGGGTTCACGTTGGTGAATGCAAATAAATTTCTAAAGCCGGAAGAACCATTTATATTTGCATCCCAAGTCGAGCAACTATTTTATGTCGCAGAGCCCAAAGAAAGAGAAAAAACAATGGTTGGTCGTTGTGTGAATGTTTCCAAGGGATTTATATAGCATGGAGGAAGAAGCATATGAAGTCCCCGAGTACGGGCGAGAAAATCTTGTACAAGATAGAGTCAAACTTGAGGACATTAATTTGGTTGATTTTGTTAGAACGGATTTGGAACCAGTCGTGGAGTAGTACATCCTTAGGGAAACAAATGTAATGACAACTTAATATTATGCATCAATATATTTGTAGTTTATAAATTTCATTTTGTAATTGATGAATAGATTTGTAGGTATGACTAGACATGAGGCTTCACCACCTCACCCTGAGGGAGATGGTGTTAGGCGTAGACATTGACGACGTCAGGGGCTGGATGTCCCCACAGAGAACCGATGATGCAGCCGATACTTGGAATGTTCCTAGAACTTCGGCATCTGCATACGATACTGGGGATGTTCCTAGTACATGTAGGTATCGTGGATCAACACAGCTGCTGGATGACTGGAGCTCTACTGTTCAGCATGAGATAGAGTTCACACCAGAAGGTGTACCTATAGGAAAACACACCAAGTGCTTCCAAAATTTTATTGGGATGATTGCCAGGAGGACAAAGGTATTGCCTCCTCATTATTCAGACTGGAGATTGGTGCCGAAGAAAGATAAGGATGTGGCATGGCAGCAATTGACGATAATATTACATACGTACTTTAGTAATATTAGTATTCATTTTAGTTGAAAACTATTTTTTTCCACAGAGATATTGGACAGTTCTAGAGGATTTTAGAGTGAAAATTAGGAAGTCTCTGAACACCAAATGGAAAGAAAATAAGAGGCAGTTATATCTTGATATGGCGCATCTGGCTACTAGACCACAACATATTTCCCAGAGGATTGGTCTACTCTCCTAGACTATTGGTTCAGTGGGACGTTTAAGGAAAATTTATAGTAATTTTAGTTAAATTATAATAAATGATTGAAAAATCTAACAATTTGATTATATTGCTAATACAGAAAAAGAGCGAGACTAATAAGAAAAACTGAGCGCATTTAGTCATACCACACAAGTGTGGTACCAAATCGGCGGTGCAACACATGGATCTCATTTACTTTTTTTGAATTTCTTACATATTCATTATTTTTTCAAAAGACATTGAGTCAATATTAATATTGCATATTGCAGAAAATCCAGATGCTCCTCAGTCAAATCGAGAAGATATGTACATTTGGTTGAATGACAAGACACACCTGAAGCTGCGGTTGTTCTTGTAAGTTTAATATTAATGTTTGTTTTAAATTAATTAATGTTATTTGATATCTTTATTTGTGAATTTATGAGAATTTTTTTGTTTTGGGAACAATTAGAGGATCTTCGAGGATCAGGTGAAACAAGCTCTCAGGGCTCTATCAATTCGGCAGTTGCCGCCGTGGATCCGGTCGGGATTCTACTTGGTGACAGGCACCGACGTGTGAGGATGTATTCCAGTCTCATCACCCTGACCTGTTACGTCCCCGAAAACAATGGAAAATTTAAACTCAAGAGTTTAAACCAACAACACAAGGACGTTACTCAAATATCAGATCAAAATGTGCACCATTTACATAGGAGTTTTCAAAAGTATGATTACATCAAAAGACATGAAGGACAATCTACAAGTAATCATAACAAGCACAAAAGTAAGACTAGAGGATCCAGTCTTGTGCACTCATCCCCAATCGCCACCCACTCAGTACAACACACTGCCTTAAATGCAAACATGAAATGATGCTTGAGTTTTCGTAAGGAAACCCCGTAGAGCAAGCCTATCTATATGCATATGAATGTACATTACAGGTAACCTATCATACTAGTACACATGGCATATAATTATGCAACATAATGCTTTTCCCCAACCACGATAATAAGCAACAACAATTCTACCAACAACATTGGGCCCCACACGGGTACCCATCACATCCACATTTGGTCATACAGAGGTATGCTCACACAAGATGATACCTTGATTGCTCACACAAGCTAAGATATAATTTCTCACACAAGCTGACATATAATTTCTCACACAAGCTAACATATACGTTGCTCACACTCCACCGCCATAAAGGCGGGGTAGTTACCTCCGTAGCCATCAAGGCCGATAGTCCCATCACCCTACGAAGTTAAGTAACAACGCCAAACATTGGTATCCATGATCTCTCTGGTCTACCACATATGGTATCAAAAACATCATTGTACCAAAAACATAAAATCAATAAATCCAATCTAGATACTAATGGTCAACCAAAAATAGCTACCCGGTCGACCGTTTGGAAGTTGAACCAAACAAGGTTTGACTGAAACTCAATCGGTCGAAACAAACATACATGCAAAATGGTCGTACAAAAGTGCTTGGGTGGTCGACTGTTTGGAAAGTCTATGCTGAGAAAACATTAAATAATCAAAGCAACGGTCGAACGGCAAATGGTCCCATCCGACCGGAAATAACATTGTCCTCCTACATTTTCACAAAGCCATAACCGATCGAACCAAACTCAAACCGGTCTAACATTAAAAAAGTTCACTTAACTTAACGGTCGAACTCTAAGTCTAGGGTAGTCGACCGTTTAGAAGGTCTAGGACTGAACCGGCTTACTTTCGATGCCAGTGGTCGAATGGCAAGGGGTCTCATCCGACTAAAAATAGCACAGTTTTCTTCCTCCCGCCAAATTATGCACAACCAGTCACATGCATCGTTCGACCGGTGGGGGCAAAAACTAACATTTACACTACAATCGGTCGACCAACAATAACATCGGTAGACACTCCTACGCAGAAATCTAGCTGCATCCTATCACCGTCTTAGCCTCCTACCTATGGCGATCACCAAAACCCCTAACACACCTTGTGTGAGTAACTTAATTGAACTTGGCATACCTTTTTACGATTGTTGGAGCTCCCAACATCATCAATGATCACCTCCTCACCCACTTGCAGCCTTCAACCTCCTCGCACCGAGCTCCGTGCAAACAACGCATGCAACACCATTACCCATGCCTTGTCGAGCTCAATCCTTACACGACGTCCACCCCTAACCGCCTGATTAACAGAGAGAGAGAGATGAGAGTGATGTGAGGAAGAAAGGAAGAGGAAGGTTTTCCTTATATAACCCACACCACTCAATCCACCAACCACAAGCCTGCACCTCGCATCACCTATCCCTCCACTAATCATCCATTAAAAACCACAGTAAATTCCCTAATTAGAGTTTTAGGTCCTAACACAACCGACATGTATAGACCACGCGGGATGCCATCCCAATCTTAGAATGATGCGAGAGTTTAGGTTGAGAAAGATCAGAAGATGAAGAGGATGGAAAACAAGCTAATTGAGACAAAAAAGAGACTCGCAAACATATAGAGTCATTGATGGAGCAATTGATAGTGAAGGGGTCGTGAGGTATTATACTTCTAATTTAATAAGTTTACATTTACTAAGTTAGTTTATATGCATTATATTCTTAACGTATAATGTTTAAATCAAGCAGGATTTCAATGTTATATCTTTTTGCACACCACCTCCGCTGCCAAGTCTAGATAACGATGACGGCGCATCGGGTGGAGCAGACACTGGAGGTTTGACAACATAGTCTTTCTATTTATGAATGTTGTTTGATTATGTTTGGAATTGTTAAACATTATTTTCAATGAAACTTCAAATTTTACATTAGAGTTTATAAGTTTGGTGGTATATGAATATTTGAATTATGATTTATTGTTCTGTGAAGTAAATGACGATTGAACTGCAATTGTATGATTGTTTGACTTATGAATTTGTGAGTTATGACTGTTTGAGTTGTTGTGGAATGAATTGCGAGTAACGATGGCCTTGAATTGCAATGATATATTTGTTTGAAAAGGGAAAATTGGAACCTGGAACAAGCAAACAAACTCTTTCGAGTTCTGGAAAGGGCCTACACTGATGGATCACATTCGTCAGTGTAGGGCGTTTCATTTTTTATTGTCAGAAGACACTGACGGCAGATATCCGTCAGTGTTAGTCATGACAGATGTACACCGACCAGAGCTATCCATCGGTGTAGGTCATAGATATTTCTCACTGATGGGTAGTGTACGTGAAGTGTCATCGGAATATATTTTTTTTGGTGTAAGAAACACCAACAGGTATGTCCGTCGGTGAGCAACACCGACGGATAAGCCATCGGTGAATATCCGTCGATGTTATTGGAATCAACAAAACAAGGTGACATATTTTAGCGGGAAAGTTCGAGCCAAAATGAACACTGATAGCTAATATCCGTCGGTATATCTGTCGGAGTTGCCCTACACCAACGTAAGAATCTTCGACGGATGAGTTTCCGTTGGTGTAGCACTAAACCGACGGACTACGGATAACACTGACGGATAAGTACCGTCGGTGTATCCCTATATTGTAGTAGTGCTTGTGTCGGAACGAGGTCAAGAACCTCGTTATGCTTGCTCGACACACCGGGCGGACAAAAAGTGGGTATTTCACCCAAGATATCAGGACCTCCCGATACCCTCATCAAGTGTTATGAAAATAGGAGTATTAGGGAGTTGTTGTTCCACCAAATATGGGTCATTGAGGAGCATGACAGTAAGATCATGTAGCTAAAGGGCCACGAGACAAAATGATAAGGCAGAATTTTGTGTTAACTCAAAATCAAGATGGTCCATGTTATTTTTTATTTGGATCGAATCCTCCACCTAGTGATCGGGAATTGAAAAGTTGATTAGTAGCATATCATGCATCATATTCATGCTATATATCCTTAATTTTACTCCAATATTGTGCTACTCGAGTGTTTGTTGTTATATTTCAGGTATTAGGTAATAAAGAAGAGAAGGGAAGAGAAAATGTTTGAAATGTAAGAAGAAAGGACTTAAATGAAGCAAAATGGACATCTTTGTCATGCACAAGGACCCATGCGCAAGAGGGAAGGACCTGGGTGTAAGCCCCAATGGACCAAATAGCAAACTGAGAAACTCCACACCATCATGAGGAGTATTTTGGCAATTATATTTGGGCGTAGACTCAAATGGCTGACCATGGCACACCCCACGTGCATAATTGAAGAGATTAAGTAGACGCGCGAAAATGAGTCGAATCTGACCAAATTGGACCACCAATTGGCAGTCCCTTTTGGTCATAATGTGATCCGGTTCGGACGGATATGGGTTATGTGTTTATGTCTATTCTCGAAATGCTTCATTAGTCCCACACCAGGGGATTGTCCACAATTGCCTTTTTCATGTCTATAAAGAACTGTTCTTCCTCATTAGTAATCTAAGCATTGTTTGGTGGTCATTCTCACTACTTGGAGTAAGCCTTGGAGCAAAACTCAAGTGGAGAACAATGCTACTAGTAATGTGAGTCATGTAAATAAAATATTTTTCCTGGTTTTGTTCTAATGTTGTATCTTTTAATGCTTGCATGTTTAGCTTAGTCCTATTTTCTTAATCTTAGGATAATTAGTTAGAATGTTTTTTTTTCTTAATGTAATTTGTAGCTTAATGTGTAGTGTGTAGTTTCATCCCCTTTGGGGGTGGAGATGATGTTTACACATGTAATGAAGAATGGGATGAATGCTATCTTTTACAATATGTGATAAATGTGAATGTATGCTTGTTTGTTTAAATAGGAATACTCAACTAGATGGGGTTTTCCATAACCATTAGGTACTTCACATGCTTGTTTATGCTCGTGTTAATCAACTAGGTTAGTGATTGGAATGATAGGTTTTGCCACAACCATTAGGTACTTCCTATGCATGAAAACACAACCTACATTTGTGCCTCATTGAATGCATTCTTCACCACCTTATTACTTGTGTACACACACTCCACCCCTTAGGGGTTTTTCCTTCCTGAATTTCATCCTTCTAGTTTGTTAATTGTGAGTTTAGTTTCATGTTATTCTTGTGCTTCCATTTTTTTGTTGTTAATTGCTACTTTATAGTAGCTTAGTTTAGTGTAATCAAACTTCTTCTCCCCTTTATTTTCCACTTGGCTTCTGAAGAATCAGAGTTGATACACCTCCCTGTGGACTCGACTCATACTTGCATCCATGATTGATTCGTTTTATATTAAACCGCAAGTGCACGGCCGCGTTGAAGCGGTGACAAATATGGGTCGTCCACAGGGAGGTGTGTCGACTTTTGGTTTGTGCGAAGGCGAGTTGTAAAGAAAGGAGAGGAAGATTGATTACACTAAACTACACTAGAATGCAAAAGGAAATGAAAGATAAGCAATAAAACTAAACCCCATAGGGGGTAGAGAAATAATGTGAATATAAAGATGTGTGTGTGTGTTCAATTAAGCTCCTCACAACATGTAGTGCATGAAATCATAAAACTACATCCAACTTTGCCTCCACATGAATTAAGATAACACTATATCATTAAAGCATACAAGACAATAAATGGAATGAAGCCAAATGAACTCACGTATAAAGACTAAACCCTACTATGCCTCCACATGAAATAATGGATATAAGATACAAATATAAGAATGAAATTATGTCAATCACACCACTTCATCATGGCCGTGCACTTGTGGTATTATAACTGAATCAATCAAAACTCAAGTCCCTCAAATTAACTAGGAATTTGACTTTGAAAGATTGTGCTTTGGATTTGGGGATGTGGTTCTGTAATAGAAGTTGAATCCTCATATTTACAAGAAAGGTCACCCGCTCACGTTAACTTAATTGTTGTGTCATCTGACTCACTTGCATTTCCATAATTTGCAAGGAATTCAAGTTGGACTTCATCAAATTTTGAGCACTTTGCATGGGCGTTTGGAGGGTTTGTTCTAAGGAATCAAGTCTCGGTCAATTATAAGGCTCAAGTTAGAATTTTTGAAATGTTTGGGTTGGGTGTCTGTGGGCTAAGAATGAGTCCAATGATTGATAGTTGGGCATTGGAAGAAATCTAGGTGTTCGGGAGGACGATACTAGGGTGGGCATGATGTATGATACTTAGGGTTTCTAAGTTTTCCCATGAATATGTCCTCCCTGAGTTATACACTAATGCGTATAGGTCATAATGAGTACTTCGGGAAAAAGCATCATCATATTCCATTCGGGATGAACATACGAACACTACTCGAGCACCTTACAACTTAAACCACTCTGGTTATCTGACATGGCTTCTGGAACCAACAATGTGGTCATGCCCTCTACCGCACACACGAAAGAGGCCAGAGTGTCTACTAATGACTCATGATCGAGATGTTATTAGTTTAATACCGCAAGTGCACGACGTTAGTAAAAATGCGGCAAATAGGGATCGTATCACAAGGAGTCATGTCAATAATCCCACCAAACTCTAGTGGGGGAAGAAAGATGGAGATTGAGGGTATTGATTGATATGTTTTATTTAAACCGCAAGTGCACGGCCGCGTTGAAGCGGTGGCAAATATGGGTCGTCCACTGGGAGGTGTGTCGACGTTTGGTTTGTGCGAAGGTGAGTGGTAAAAAAATGTGAATATAAAGATGTGTGTGTGTGTGTTCAATTATGCTCCTCACAACATGTAGTGCATGAAATCATAAAACTAAATCCAACTTTGCCTCCACATGAAATAAGATAAGACTACATCATTAAAACATACAAGACAATAATTGGAATGAAGCTAAATGAACTCAAGTATAAAGACTAGACCCTACTATGCCTCCACATGAATTAAGATAAGACTATATCATTAAAACATACAAGACATTAACCAAGGCCAAGTCAACAAGAGCACATACACTACAAGTCATGTTTCCTATATTAATTCCATCCTTATCCTTACCTCCTCATTCCCCATAAAATAGGTCCACTAGTCTAAGCATATGTTAAGCTTCATTCAAGAGCATTAGCATATCAAAGACAAGAGTGAAATCCCATTAGATGGTTATGGAAATCATATAAGGCTCAAAGGATTATGATAACACGCACTACTACATTATATAATCATATCACATATTTCTCCACCCCAAAGTGGGGATGAAACTACTCACTACTCATTACACTAACTACATTAACAAAATAAAACATAATACTGAAATGAAATTAATCTAAGCAAGCAAGAAACATTAAAGAGACTAAAAGAACATGAGACTAAAGAAACATGCAAGACATGTAAATTGAAATTAACTAAGCAATGTAAAAACTAAAGCAAACAACAATTAACTACAAAACTTCTATTATTACTCACTCCAAATTACAAGCAGCCCTTCCTCCACCAGAGTTTTGCTTCAAGGCTTCACTCTTAGTAGGGAAGAAGGCCACCAAGAGAGAGATATGTACAATGGAAGGTGAAGAGTTCTATTTATAGCCAAAGAAAAAGGCAATCCAGGACAATCCCCTGATGTGGGACTAAACATATACCAAAAATAGCCTAAACATCCTCTAATACATGTGCTGGAGAAATTTGGGTGGATCCAGAGTGATCTGGACCGCCAATTAGCGGTCCATAAACTTTGGATCAAGTTGGAATTTGTTGTGGGCTTTTCTTGGTATATTTTCTGGTCTTGGATGCATTTACTTGGTTTGTTGGAGCTCCGACCCGGATCGAATTGCTAAAATACTCCCCATGATGGTGTGGAGTATTCTGTTTTGCTCTTAGGTCCATCTGTCTTACAATCAGGTCCTTCTCCCTTGCATCTTAGTCCCCAGATCTCACAATTCAGTCCTTTTTCCCAGGTTTTGGGTCCTTTTATGCTTCATCTCTTCAAACCTATTTATTCCTGAAAAATAAACATAAAACTCGTCACGTAGCATTGCTTAGGTGTAAGATAATGGATATAGGATACAAATATAAGCATGAAATGATGTCAATCAAATACCCCCATACCTAAGTTTTTGCTAGTCCCGAGGAAAACAAAGAAAGAGAAAAACAAACGAGAAACAAGAAATCCTAACTCACTTTTGTAGGAATCACGGTTGCACTTAGCACATGCAACAAACCGTTAAACCTCCTTGTTGCCAAGGAGGAGGAGTGTTGTCTCCTGAGGGTTTTCAGCGGATATACCCACAAAATCCGAACAAGATGCATTATTCAATCTAGACACTCGACTCGTTAGACAAATTTTGTCGATCAATGGACGCGGTAATCCTACGGGCCGACTCTATATAGGTAATCAGTCCACACACCTAGCCTAATGAATCATTCGTGTAAGTTAAATATGGAATTAAGTGAAAGACATGGACAACCTCAACATCCTCAAGTGTTACAAAGTGTAAGGTCCATTAAGGTTCTTATTTGCATTTTTTTTCTTTTTGTTTCTTTTCTTTTTGTTTCTTTTTTTCTTCCTTTTCTTTTTCTTAGTTGGAGCTTCGTTCTCTCAGGGTCTGGTTTCATGCATCATTGCCCATGAGGACTTACACTATCACGTGCACCTTTCCCCAAATCTCCACATAGGGCAATCCCTACCACCCGTGTAACGGGAGTTCGGTCAGCGCATCCCAAGTCAGATGACTCGAAAGCACCAGGCACAAAGTCCCTTCAGACCTACTTTCCTGAGTCATAGGAGCCGTGCGAGAAGAGAGAACATTTACTCACTTATTTCTTATCTACACATGAACCAAAACCCCTACACTTAATGTCTCATAACAATATTTAAAGGGTCCTTCACAACAACAAACTTCCTTAAGTTAACAGACACGAATTATTGACTCATTAGGTTCAGGGTGGACTTCTTTAAATGTTTGAGCACTGAAACCCTATGATTACTCACCCCCAAGGGAAAACTGGGGTGCATCCTAACGACTCGATAAATCCTAAAGCCATTGTACTAGATATCCTAATGCATCAAGTTCAAGACAATTTTGGGAGCTTTCTTTTTACTTTGCCTCTCAACGATTTTGCACATGCTAAACACATACAAACTCCACAAAACATTTTCTTTCGCAAACACATGAAGATTTTGAAAGAAATGTAAAAAAATTAAGGCACTTGGCAAGCAAAAGAAGACAAGTCACACAAGGATCATAGCAAGCAGATATATTGATATTAAATACAGCACAGTAACATGACCCTATCAATACACACAAAAGAAAACAAAATCCAAATAAAAGACTCGACTATGTACACACGTAAAACACCCCCCCACACACACACACCTACTTCATGCATTGTCCTCAATGAATGCGAGCAAGATACTACATGGATGTATGCATGAAAAAGGAGAGATCTCACCAACATGAAGTACAAAGGGAAGTTCAAGGTCATGTTGATGGACACAACCCAAATTCCCCTCAAAACCTGTGAGATACTTAAAAAGGGAGACCAAATACGTGAAAGAAAGGGGGCCCAAATACTCAAGGGTTGGAGCCCACAACAATCGATGCTCACTGAAGGAGTCTTTTATTTTACTTTTTTTATAACTATGTACAAAAATGGGCTCCCATCTTCATATGTCAAGGGACATCAAATGGGAACCCGACATCTCTCGAGCAAAAAATGCACATGCATGGTCTCGCGACATACAAATCAGAATTGCTTGACCACCTGATACCCTTATAAGCGTTGTGGTCGTTTGATGCCTCTTGAGAGTGAGGAAGATAGGAGGCATGAATGAGAGGTGAACCTCTATCATGTTGAAGGGTATCACGTGGTTGATTCTTAACCCACATGGGGTCCTCAGCAGATACAGAATGAAGAGCATGTGGCCCAAAGGCCATAAAATAGTATCTTGTGGCTCAAAAGCCACGTGATCAAAAGGTTGTGGCTCAAAGGCCACGTGATCAAAAAGAAGTGGCTCAAGGGCCACATGATCAGAAGAATGTGGCTCAAGGGCCACGAGATCAGAAGAATGTGGCTCATGGGCCACAAGATCAAAAGGAGGTGGCACTGAGGCCACGTGATTGGAACATAAGGCACCTTCTTGTGCCAGCTCAGGTGAAACATCTCCACCACCTTCAGGATTTCCATCGAACAATTCTCTGAAGTACTTGAAGGTACCCTCAACTTCAATTTCATCCAAACCCTGGGTAAGGTTGACCCCAATAGGGTCATTGA
The DNA here is from genome assembly GCA_963682175.1 of Triglochin maritima. Taxonomy (NCBI): domain Eukaryota; kingdom Viridiplantae; phylum Streptophyta; class Magnoliopsida; order Alismatales; family Juncaginaceae; genus Triglochin; species Triglochin maritima. The sequence goes on from OY821775.1 coordinate 17,622,444, forward strand.
AGGCACCTGGCTTCTTGCCGATGGTGAAGATGTTGAAATCAGCGCATTGACTACCATAAGTCAAGCACATCAGACCATTGCGACAATTGATCAATGCATTGGAAGTCGCAAGGAATGGTCGCCCCAAAATGATAGGAATTTGTCCAAGTGGGTTTGGCACAGGTTCAGTATCCAAGACAAAGAAGTCGACTGGATAAATAAACTCTCCCACTTTGATCAGCACATCTTCCACCACACCCCTCGGTTTCTTCATAGACCTATCAGCCAATTGAAGAGTGGTCTTTGTTTGTTTGAGGTCTCCAAGACCGAGGTGGACGTAGACAGAATATGGCAAAAGATTAACAGATGCACCAAGGTCCAATAAGGCTCGATGTATGGACACATCACCAATCACACAAGAGATAGTAGGACAGCCAGGGTCCTTGTAATTGACTTGCATGGGTTGTGCCAACAAAGAACTCACGTTAGCCGCAAGAAAAGCTTTCTTTGGAACATGAGTTTTTCTCTTCTTAGTGCATGTCCCTGAGAACCTTGGCATAATAAGGTGGCATTTGCTGAATCACCTCCAACAGAGGGATGTTCACCTTAACTTGCCTAAACATCTCAAGCATCTTGTGATGCTGATCTGAGGTTTTCTTTTTAAGGCGCTCTGGGAATTGCGCCTTCGGGGCATAAGGGTGCGAAGGAACATCAGAATTCTGGTCCAAAGAAGCATGAGTGGGGACCTCAGAATATGATTCCTTTGACACAAAAGGAGACAAGGGGACCTCAGGGTTCGGCCCCATTGTCGAAGGAAATGTAGAAGGAACCTCAGGATCAGGCTCCTTCCTGGAAGTATTGGTGGAGGGAACCTCAGGATCCGGCTCCCTCAGAGATGCATGTATCACCGCAAGTCTGGTGACACCAAGAGATGGTGATGACAAGGAAGGCACCCCAATGTGGTTATCCACCTCCATACCAGACCTCAAAGTATGAATCACATTAATGTGATGGGTCGGTTCAGAGGTGGCATGAGGTACAGGTGGCATTCCTTGAGAATGGGTACCCCGAGGATTCACCTCAGGTTGACTTGGGAACTGACCCTTCTCGCGTTCATGGTGTTGATGAGCCAACTGGCTAACTTGCATTTCCAAAGCCTTGACTGTACTTTGAACCGCTTGAAGGGTCGGATCACATGAAGGGTCCTTGGGGTCAACCCGCTGGGGTGGTGGAGTCTGGTTGGAATAACCCGACGATGAGGCATGAGGTAGTTGGTAATTATGGTTCTGAGACCTTTGATGTGGAGGTTGGTAGGTCGCCGATGGGCGTGGAGGTTGATAAGGTGGAGGTTGAGGTTGAGCGTGCGAGCTCTGGCTGTTACCCCCACTAGGCCCCCAAGAGAAGTTAGGATGGTTACGTCATCCCGGGTTGTAGGAGTGACTGTACGGGTCATTACGGGGCCTCTGTTGATACATCGTATTTCTATGCTCAGTATGCCTTGGAGTGTAAGCGCATTCCAAGTCATCATGGCTCGTAAGTCCACACCTACCACATCCGGGAGTAGCGACCTGTGCTACAGGAGCTCGGTCCAACTCTAAGGACTTCATCTCTTCTCCTCTGAGTCATTCTTTTCTCAACTTAATGTCTCCGAATCTTCTCATCTACGAACACATTCTTTTAAATTGAAATTTTATTTATTTTCTTCAATAATAACTATCATTTTTGCTTCTGTTTAGATTGAAATGGATCGAGAGTGGATAGTTTCAAACAGATTGAGTGATGAGTATGAGAACGGAGTGAATATGTTCTTAGAGGTTGCCAAAAAACATTCTAAGAAAATGAAAGACAGCGACATGGCATATTGTCCGTGCAATAAGTGTCATAATATGTCAGTGTTGACTTTTCGGAAAATAAAAGATCATTTGTTTGAGAAAGGTTTCGACCCAAATTACAGACGGTGGATATGGCACGGCGAAAATGAATCATGTAGTCGTTCCAAGAATGATGGAGAAGATGTTAGTGTGGAAGATCACTTAGAGGAAATGGTTCAGGATATGGCTGAAAAGTTTTCGTCCAACCCCGATTTACTTGGTAATTTGTTGAGTGACAATGAGAAGCCGTTGTATAAGAATTGTACCAAATTCACTAGATTGTCAGCGGTGTTGAAGTTGTACAATTTAAAAGCTGGAAATGGTTTGATCTGTTGGGGTCGAATAAACCAAGGGACTCAATAAAGAAACTTCTAAATATGTAAGTTCGTTTAGTTGTCAAAAAAGTAATTCTTGGATTTTTATTAGTATTATTGAATGATATTTTCACTTGTGCTATTCAGGGCAATTAAGGTTTACAGAGCTTTAGGTGGTAGTAGAACAACCACAAAATCTGGAATAACATGGCATGGAATGAGAGTACGTTCTTTCCCATTTTTGTTAATTAAGTTAGGAACAAATATTTAGCGAATTCCTATGTTTGTAGTACCGGAAGCAGGTTGGAAATACGGAATGCGGTTACTACGTGATGAGATACATGGAGGAAATCCTCGATGTGGCAACTCAAGACGTATGTCTAACCGAGGTAATGTAGATCGTTATTCAATTGTATATTCAATTGTAGTTTCAATATTTAGTTATTAATATTCAACACACTTGTATTTTTTTGATAGGTTTTCCCAAAAAGTAGTGATCCATTCTCGCAACAGGAGCTCGATGAAACTCGCGACCGATGGGCTCGCTATTTCCTCAGAAACATGCTGACGAACTAAGAGGTTCTACTGCCAATTGTATTTTTTGTAATTTAGTTAACAAGTGCACTTGTATTACAAACCTACACTTTATGCCTTAATATAATCGCCTTAATTTTAGAATGAATTAATTGCAAGTGTGTTGAATGTCAATTGTGTGGTTGTATTTTTGTGTTTGTGTTTGTGCATGTATGCTTTTGGATGTATGTGGATGTATGCTTGTGAATGTCAATTGTATGGATGTATGTGGGATGTATATGGATGTATGTGGATGTATGTGGATGAAATTTATAGGTGAACGAATTTGGTGAAGTATGTACACGACGACGATGACTAAAAACAATTTCGTCGGATCCTTTTTTTTTTTTGTCCAGGTTTGGGAATAGACGTCGGTTGTCTCTATAAGCCGACGTCTATTCCTCTGAAGAAAGGAATAGACGTCGGCTTTCTATGTAATCCGACGTCTATCCCTAAAGTATAGGCGTCGTATGTTAGTTACCCGACGTCTATCCCTAAAGTATAGGCGTCGTATGTTTGTTAACCGACGTGTATACCTAAAGTATAGGCGTTGTATGTTAATTAACCGACGTCTATACATTAAAGAATACACGTCGGAGTCTAATTAAGGCCGACGTCTATTCGTTAGGTATAGACGTCTATGTATAGACGACGCACACATATACGTCGGATAGGGGTGTGCTTATATCCGACGTGTATAAGCCCTTACATCCGACGAATATTCCCTTTTCTGTAGTAGTGAATGTGCGGGTGTTGTAGTTGATGCCCTCATAAACAATTTGGCACAGCTGCCATAACTCAAATCCATGATGAGGGCACTGTTGGAGAAGGTCCTTGAACCTCTCAAAGAAACCATGAAAAGATTCGGTCACAGTCTGATACATTTGATGTATCTCGTGCCGTATCTGTTGAGTTTTCCTTTGAGGGAAAAATCTCTTCAGAAATACGGTCACGAAGTCATCCCAAGACCGAATAGAGCTCGTCGGGAGGCTGTACATCTATTTCTTCGCGTTATCCTTCAACGCGAAAGAAATCATCCTCAACCGGACTGAATCCTCGTCAAACTGTTGAAGCTTGAACATGGAGCATACTTCCTCGAATTCACGTATAAATATATATACGGATCCACCTTATTGGCAGTAAATGTTGGAAGCATGCTCACATATTGAGGTTTCAGCTCATAGGTTTTCCCGCGAGCAGGGGGAAGAACTATGCAAGAAGGCTGCGCGGCCCGAACAGGATGGGTCCGCTCCCACAATGTCACTGGTCTATCCTGTCGAGCTAAAGGTGGTGGTGCACCAAGAACTCGATCCAGAGCGAATCTCCCTTCCTCTCGAGTCAGACGAGGAGGAGAACGAGGTCTACGTGGTGGTGGAAACAGACCGAGGTAATCCATGTATGGAACCCGGTCTCCCTCACCACCACGAGACGACTCGGCCTCGTGCTCCAAAGGAGCACGAGGTGGAGATGGTCGATCACCAAGACCGTCCATCTCAGAAATATGCACTCTCTCAAGTCGAGCACTCTCACCAGAACGAGCACAACCTCGCATAAAAATGCTCGACTCCACTCTAAACAACAAACAACAGAAGGTGTACTCAGAGGAGGAGACTACACGTAGAGAATAGATGAGGAGAGGACTCAGATGAGGAGGGAAGATCCTTAGATCTAACGTGAGTAGTGGGATCAGGTAGAAGCCTAACTAGCAAGCACGACTCAAACAACTTAAGGCTATGGGTCCTTAGGCTAGATGACGCATAACTTCGAGGTCACTAGCCTCGACACGCCTCACCTCCCTACAACGAGGACCACAATGCCCAGCAAGTGATACCAGATCCGGAGATCCAGTACCTCCTACTATCGACAAGGTAGGCAATGCCAATCAGGTCATGACGGTCTCAACTAGATTACTCTCCTAGTGCGTCTGCAATCCTCAGGGCCAATGTCTACTTGCTTTTAGTTAAGGCTTGATTAAGAGTGATTTTTTGGGCCAAGGAAAGGGTGATGAAATCCCCCACCTTATCTTTTATGGGACAGCCCCTCCTTAGTAGCGTTTTGATCCTAGATCTAGCAATCAACACTCCAATCAAACGCTCAACTCACTCTTGTCCCGATGCACCTTACTAACTAACGCATGATTGAAACATGCATGAATGAGAGATTTTGGTGCACGTACCTCACGCCAGCAATCAACCACAAAATGTAAAGCAAAGAAAAGACATGCATGCAAGCCCTACAAATGATGAATGACCTAGATGGCAAGAAGTCTAATGTTTTGCTTTGAGTTTTATGGTCCAAGTTGATTAAAGAGAATTGATTTTAAATCTAGGAGCAAACTAGAAGTCACAGCATGCAAAATAGTGCTCCCAGATAACTACAATGAACAAAACAACAACCAGAACAAAATTGGGTCTCTAGCTCTCAAATTCCTCCAGTCGCTCCCTCTTGTTCCTCATAATGCGTGAAACACACAAAAACTAAAAACAAAAAATTAAAACCACTTGAATCGTTCAAACCAAAGTCTGGACATAGCACCTCCCCGGCAACGACGCCAAAAACTTGATTGATATGTTTTATTTAAACCGCAAGAGCACGGTCGCGTTGAAGCGGTGGAAAATACGAGTCGTCCACTGGGAGGTGTGTCGACGTTTGGTTTGTGCGAAGGCGAGTGGTAAAAAAAGGAGAGAAAGGTTGATTACACTAACTACACTAGAATGAAAAAGGAAATGAAAGATAAGTAATAAAAACTAAACCCCATAGGGGGTAGAGACATAATGTGAATATAAAGATGTGTGTGTGTGTGTGTTCAATTATGCTTCTCACAACATGTAGTGCATGAAATCATAAAACTAAATCCAACTTTGCCTCCACATGAAATAAGATAAGACTACATCATTAAAACATACAACACAATAATTGGAATGAAGCTAAATGAACTCACATATAAAGACTGGACCCTACTATGCCTCCACATGAATTAAGATAAGACTATATTATTAAAACATACAAGGCATTAACCAAGGCCAAGGCAACAAGAGCACATACACTACAAGTCATGTTTCCTATATTAATTCCATCCTTATCCTTACCTCATCATTCCCCATAAAATAGGTCCACTAGTCTAAGCATATGCTAAGCTTCATTCAAGAGCATTATCATATCAAAGACAAGAGTGAAATCTCATTAGATGGTTATGGAAATCATATAAGGCTCAAAGGATTATGATAACACACACTACTACATTGCATAATCATATCACATATTTCTCCACCCCCAAGTGGGGATGGAACTACTCACTACTCATTACACTAACTACCTTAACAAAATGAAACATAATACTGAAATGAAATTAATCTAAGCAAGCAAGAAACATTAAAGAGACTAAAAGAACATGAGACTAAAGAAACATGCAAGACATGTAAATTGAAATTAACTAAGCAATGTAAAAACTAAAGCAAACAACAATTAACTACAAAACTTTTATTATTACTCACTCCAAATTACAAGCAGCCCTTCCTCCACCAGAGTTTTGCTTCAAGGCTTCACTCTTAGTAGGGAAGAAGGCCACCAAAAGAGAGATATGTACAATGGAAGGTGAAGAGTTCTATTTATAGCCAAAGAAAAAGGCAATCCGGGACAATCCCCTGATGTGGGACTAAACATATACCAAAAATAGCCTAAACATCCTCTAATACATGTGCTGGAGAAGTTTGGGCGGATCCAGAGTGATCTGGACCGCCAATTAGCGGTCCATAAACTTTGGATCGAGTTGGAATTTGTTGTGGGCTTTTCTTGGTATATTTTCTGGTCTTGGATGCATTTCTTGGTTTGTTGGAACTCCGACCCGAATCGAATTGCTAAAATACTCCCCATGATGGTGTGGAGTATTCTGTTTGGCTCTTAGGTCCTTCTGTCTTACATTCAGGTCCTTCTCCCTTGCATCTTAGTCCCCAGATCTCACAATTCAGTCTTTTTTCCCAGCTTTTGGGTCCTTTTATGCTTCATCTCTTCAAACCTATTTATTCCTGAAAACTAAACATAAAACTCATCACGTAGCATTGCTTAGGTGTAAGATAATGGATATTGGATACAAATATAAGCATAAAATGATATCAATCAGGTATCTAACAACGTGACTAATGCAACGTAAATAAAAAAACAACTAATAAAAAACGAGTCCCAAAGGAGGTGGAGAATGAATGCGAAAGTGTAGATGTGTAAGTTGTGTGTATATACAATTTAGTTCTCATGACATGCGTAACATAAAATCCATAATGACCAAAGCTCAACTATGTCTCCACATGAATTAAGATTTGACATTATCACTAAAACATACAAGACATTAATTAAGATGATGTCAACAAGAGCACATGCACCCACATGCCATCATTATCTCTTTACCCACTTTAACCTTATCCTCACCCCATCATTCCCCATAAAGTGGGCCCAGTAGCCAATGCATGTGCTACGCATCAATTAAGACCATTAACATATCAAAGGCAAGAGTGAGGAACCCAACAAAATGGTGATGGAAATCATGTAAAGTTCCAAGATTAAGATTAAAACACACACCAACGTCAAACTAATTAAACACCAACGTCGGATTAATTAAATACCAATGTGGTAGTGTAGGAATAATAATAATAAAGATATTCCTATTCTCCTTCCACGTCGGATTAATTAAACACCAACGATGTCAGGTAGGAGAAAATAATATGCCCTTCCACATCGAACTAATTAAACACCGACATCGTAGGGTAGAAAAAAATAATAAAGAAATTTGTATGGCATTCCACGTCGGACTAATTAAACACCGATGTTGTAGGATAGGAAAAAATAATAAAGAAATTTGTATGCCCCTTCCACGTCGGATTAAAATCCATCCAACGTTGAATTGAACATACCACGTCAGTTTACGTAAAGTTTGATGTGGTAGGTAGGAAAAATAATAAAGAAATTTGTCAAAGATGCCCCATTCCACGTCGGATGCATTAGAATCCGACGTTGCAGACCACAAACCACGTCAGCGTTTTATAAACATTGATGTTGTAGGGTTTTAACGTTCTTTGGTGGCTGTAATACAAACCCTGCAACCTGAACAATCTAACTGAATAAAAGTTTCATATACAATACATATGCCACTCATAGAATCCAACAAATATCACCTTCATATATATATACAATTCATACAATCCAACAAATAACACAGTTCAGATACAATACATCATACCATTCATACACAATTAATTACACTTTTGTTTTAGCATACGAGTAATAAAGTAAGCAGACCACCTCTCACGTGTTAAATCTATCTCCTCTTGCGAAAATGGTTGAGGGTTTTCTTCTAAAATCTACAAAATAAAATTACATTTTTAAATAATTAAAATAGCAAAACCATTATAACCTAACATGTAAGCTACATATCGAAGATACTTGTCGTAAATCTCCATTTCCGATCACATACTGACAATTTGTTTCATATAAGTCATTATGTAGTAACCACATTCAGTATTTCCAACTCGTCTACGGTACTACAAAAATTACAAATTAAAATATATTTAGTATTTTATTCTAATAATGAAATGAATACATATTACTTTAATATTGAATAAGATTACCTTCATGGCATGCCAAGTTGCTTGCTTCTTCTAATATCATTTTCGACCCATAATTTTATATATATTCATGGCTCTGTCAAAATTACACAAATGATTAAATGTTTGACTCTTTAGTAAACAAATTTAAATTAACTATACTAAAAGTAACTTACAATTGAACAATAATCTTCAATGATTTCCTTAGTTTATCTGATGCTAGAGGATCAAACTAATATCCACTATTTGTATCGGGAACTAAAACAGCCAACATCCAATGATCACTGAAAATCAATTATGTTACATAACTTTATTAATCATTTAATACTAATATAACAAGTAATATAAATCTTCTTCTCGCAATCACACATAACATTAGCAATCTTTTGGGCTCTAGTGTCAATGCTTGAATTGCCAGGATACAAGAATATTGTGGGACACAAATATCCATTTTTTCCCAAAAGGCAATTCATAGAGAACCTCATTCAAAAATCAATATACCATAATTGACAGTTTAAAACAATTCATAATCAAATATATAAAACGACAATAGAGCTTTCAATGACTTACTTTAAATGAACTCGGATTATTGTTATACACAAATTTTCCATCCTAAAAAATTGCATTACATCATTTATTACAACATACAACTTAGTTTTAGGATCTATGGCCTTTTAATCACTTGATAAATGTGGAATTAAAAATACTAATCGAAGGATTAAGAGATAAAACGTGCAAACCACATAATCGACGACACCGGAGTTTAGAGAGGTTCGACACTCACACCCGGGTCCTAGTCCTCCTTGCAAGCCTCACTTGATCCCCCGAGACTCTCTTACGGTTCCACTAACCGATCTCCGTTTCGGGACGAGATCAACATCGTTTACAACTCCGAGCCTCGTGAACAATCCTCGCCTCGCTCGTGTCTCCTCTCACAATCCGAGAGGGAGCTTCCTCGAAGTTTTACAACTCGGTGATTCTTTGAATATGAAGATGGAATCACAATCTAACACTCTATACTTGAGCACACTTAGATATGGATAAAGAATTGGATAAGCAAGTGATGAAGTTTAAGCTTGAGTGTTGAAGAATAAGCTTTGAAGGTTTGGGAATTGAGAGCACAAAGATAGTTGATGAATAGAGGGTATTAAGGGTTGGTTTGTGTCACTAAAGTGGTGTTTATATAGGCTTCAAATCTTAGAGATCCATTGAGGAGCTGGTGGGGAAATTGACCAATAGGAGTGCAAGATGTGACTTAAGCTCGGGCAGATTTCGATGCACATATTTGGTTGACCATTCGCAAAACGATAGTCCAAAGAATTGGTCTGAATTAAGCATTTGGTTGACCGATTATATATCGAATCACCGTTCACCAACCTCCAGTAGCTTTTATCAATTTTGCCCTAATTAAGTTCGGTTAACCGAATTCAATTCGGTTCACCGTTCGAAGGTGGACAGTAAGATTGGTTGGACTATGATCTACTCATGTTAAGTTGACCGTGTACACTTTGGTAGACCGACGTTAGTGTGGGGTTTGCGCTAACAATTATAGCTCAAATAATTGTTGAGTACAACGGTCAAGTGTCACGTGTCAATAGCCGTTGTGCACCTAAAGCCAAGAAGGACTCGGTCGGACCGATAGGAACTTGATTCGAATACAACCGTTGGAGCAAAGTCCAAAACCGGTCCAGGGCTATTTGGTTGACCGAATGTGGTTCGTTCTTCCGTCAGAGCAATTCCAGATGACACCTAGGTTTTACTGGTGGGAAGTATTCGGGTGACCGATAGGTGTTCGGTAGACCGAACTAAAAAGGGTTCGGTTGACCGGGTGGTGTTCAGATTACCGAATCTGGACGGGACAGAATCCTAGTGCTCAAGTTTACATTAAACCTTATGGACTAAATAAATACAAAATTACATGTCTTGGTCCAAAGCTTTGATTACAAGTCTTGAGTCTTGATGTCTTTGTCTCAATGCTCCTTTTGTTGATTATCTTGATCAACCTAATAAGATGATTGCAAGTATACAAATATGTATGCAATGCATGTAATCGTGTTTTCTCACTTTGATTGATTAGGTTGATTGATTAAGATTAGTTTTAATTAATCATCAAAATTAATATAGATTAAGGCCAAAAAGCCAACACTTAGGTTCGATGACATCGTCGGTCATGGAACCTACGATGATTTCTTGATTCATGACACTTTCAATTGTAGAATTTTCATTCTCATGTCGTATGAAAGTGTATAAAATTTGACAATTCGGAAGAAATTGTCTCTCCTCAATTATATTTTCATTTTCAGATTGCTTGGATGTTGGACCTTCGACCTTATGAAATTAAAAAACTATATTATTAGAATATATTTACATGATTACCAAATATCAACTATTTATGCAATTATTCAAATAAATGTTGATACATTTGCTTTCTTTAATTTAATCAATGAACGAGGCCATTGCAACACCAATCCTTCAGCACCGCCCACCATCTGAACTTTAGATTCAGGATACGGTAGGAGTGCATCACCACAAACAGAAGTATCCAAAGTCACCTTCAAATTCTTGGATTCAATTTGTTTACCATGAAGTAACGTCAGTGTGTACACCTTCCCATATGCTACAAGTCACATATCCAGACCATTCACAAAGAGTTCACATTCAGCTTCATCCTGTAAATATCAAAATGAAATTATCAAATGTAATACAACGAAAAACGAAAAAACTAAATACTTAAAAATTATAATTTTACCTCAAAATGGACAGCGTGTCCTGCTCAAATCCTTGTTGTGGGAACCTTTCCCTAGGTTGTACACTTGAAGCAGTACGGGAGGTTGGTAAATCTACATTTGTGGCAATATCAGTGGAAAATCCAAGGTGATTATACAAACTCTTAACCACGTTTTCCAGGTGATGGATCTTCTCGTCTCATTTCACATGATCACCTTTGGAATATCGCTGTGATACCAAATGTAAGATCGTATGGGTCTACAATTCTAATCACTTTTAAGCCTAATTACCTACTTGTTTAACTATCAAAGATATGCAGTGGAATTTAAAACTAAACAAGCAAGTAAGGAAGGGGATATGCAAACCACAAGAAGTCGGGAGATTTTACAGAGGTTCGGCACCCCACCCGGGTCCTAGTCCTCTCTTGCAAGCTCCGCTCACGACTTCACTAACCACTCCCAATTTCGGGCCAGGAGAGAATGCATTTACAATCTTCAAACTCACGAACAACCCTCGTCGAGCTTGACTCCTCCTCTCACAATCCGAGAGGATCACTTTGGGCTCTCACCGAAGTCTATACTCTTATCTTGGGCTTCCACCAAGACCATTGCTTCTTGAACAAACAATGAGTGGAACAACACTCTCTAAACTTGAGCACACTTGAGTGAGAATAGGATTTAAGACTAAAGTGTGGAAGGTTTGAGGCTTGGAGTGTTTGAAGCTTTCTCTCTAATGTAACAGACAAATAGTAGTTGGAGAGTTGTGTTAAAATGTGTTTTACAACTCTATTTATAAGATCCAAAAGAGTTATAGCCGTTGGGGATGAATTGGGTAAAGATTTGTAAGATACACAAAACAGAAACTTGCAGGACCCTATTCTGAGTAAGTTCGGTCGACCGGATTGGGTTGTTCGGTAAACCGTTTGGCAATGTAGAACTCGGTTCGGTCGACCGGTAAAAGAACGGTCGACCGCCAAAGGCTATAATCTAGGTACACTTAAGTGACCGGTCGAACACCGAGATAGGTTCGGTCGACCAATTCACACTAGGCACTTTGGGGTTTGACAAACAAGATTAAGTTCGGTCGACCCAAACATGGTCCACAGTCGACCGAAAACCGACAAGCACTTTGGGTTTGTCAAGTCTTCTTAGTTTGGTCGACCGAACAAGGTCCTCGGTCGACCGATACACAAAATATATTTGGGGTATTTTGAGATAATACGAATACGACCGTTGGGTATATACGACAAAGCAAACGGTAGGAAATTTGTTTAAACTCGGTCGACCGAAAATGTCTGGACGGTCAACCGAACTTGGGCATGTAAACACTAACAGGATATACGATCACTCGGTCGACCGAACAGACTATTTCGGTCGACCGAATGTGGGTAGATTGTTCAGGTTTTGGTTTAGTGTTTTTCGGTCTAAGTTTGGGTGATCTATTGAAGTCCAAATTATGTGAAATTTCATGTAACTTCTATAGGGAACCAAGTGTGTGTTTTTTGCGTAGATTTTAGCTCAAGTATACTCAATTACACAAAGTTCCTAAGACTTAAAGAAATACAAAATATATGTCTTCAAATGAGCTTGATTACATGTCTTGACTTGATTTCCTTTCTTCCATGAGTCTTGATCACCTGTAAAGGTTAGAACAAAGCAATATATATGCAATGCAACATGTGTGCTACTCTACATGATCACAATTAAGATTAGGTTGATTAAATCATCAAAACATAGATTAAGGCCAAAACACCAACAAGAAGAAGTGTAATAATGTCATGGTTGATGATATGGATTCTTTGCATACTAATCAAACTTGGGATTCGACGAAGTAACCAGGTCGGAAAAAAGCCGTACCAAACAAATGAGTATATAGAATCAAGCAAAGCATGATGGAAGGCAAAGATACAAGGCTAGGTTTGTGGTGAAAGGTTTCCAACAGAAGGTAGGTATCAATTTTACTGAGATTTTCTCACCTGTTGTGAAAGTGGCTACAACCGTATATGTTTTTAAGTGTTCACTAGTGCAGAAAAGTCCATATACATTGGATATACAGGGGTATATACAAAGGATTTGGGCGGTCCAAGTACCCGGCGTAAATTTCCCCATCGCCTATGCCCTGCTATATAGACGTCGGCTATATACGATTGATGTCTATACACTGGCTATATACGACCGACGTCTATTATACCTTTAAAGAATGCAAAAAAATCATTACATCCTATAACATGCATTCAACCTGAACAGTAATCAAGCCCAAGTTGCCCAAGTGCCCCAAGTGCCAATCTTTTACCAATAACCACGTACATCAAGCCCAAGTTTCCCAAGTGCCCAACTCGTTCGCATTCACCTATAGAGGAGTGGTGGAGTACATCAACCACACTAACAAAAAAAAGGCCAATGTGGGACTAAACTATTACGACCTATAGACATCTACTTTATAGGGTGATCGACATCTATACATACATTACGACCTATAGACATCGGCTACTCTATAAATCTGACGTATATACCTTTAAATAATAATAATAAATTACGGCCTATAGACTTCGGCTACCCTATAAAACCGACGTCTATACCTTTAAATAATAATAATAAATACATTGCAATTATCTTAAGCCCAAGTGTCAATATTTTGACCATTAAATATATATATCTCACTTACCTTTTGTAGTGTGGTACTCAACTCCCATTTAGAAGTAAAGGAGTACGGAGTTACATCAACTCCACCAACAAAAAAAATTCTCCAATGTGGGACTAAACTTCAACAGATATGGTCATAAACACACATATGTACATCAACACATATGAGATAGTTGCATTGATGTACCTATTTTAAATCAATCAAATAATTCACATTACTTTCTACGAAGTACAAAATTGCATTAATTCTTATACAAAATAAATTTTTATACGAAATAAATTGTAAAAAATAAACAAAAAACATTTTTCTTATTTTAGGAGGTATAGAAGTTGGTTATAGACGTCGGATGTTTCGATAGCCGACGTCTATACCTATAGACGTCGGATGTTTCGATATCCGACGGCTATTGTGTGACGTCTATTGTGCATTCTGCACTAGTGGTTGTTGCTACTCAAGACTTACACTTAGAGCATCTAGATGTCTAGACAACAACTCTTCATTGGAATTTGGAGGAAGATCTATATATGCAAGAACCAGAAGGGTATGTTGAAAGTGACAAAAAGCTTCCAGTTTGCAAATTTCAGAAGAGCTTGTATGGTCTGAAGAAGGCTATGAGCCAACGGTATTTAACAATTGTTGGATGGGATGAGTTTACATTCGTTGTCATAGATCTCACTATTGTTTTGTGAAGAATTTTGGAAATTCTCATATTATTTTGATCTTGTAAACTTTGGAACTTTGGAGGAGATTAAAAGGCTCAAAGAGCACATATATAGCTGAGGAATTTTCCTATGAAAGATTTGGGTGCTCCGAAAAGATTTTCGGACTGAAGCTTGAGAGAGACAGAAAGGTAAGATTGTTGAAGTTATGCCAGAAAGAGTGCATCACAATATTTTTGAAGATGTTCAACAAGGAAGACACTAAACCAGTCAGCACACCAATAGCAGGATAATTCAGGAATCGCTGCAAGCAGCATAGTCCTAAAACAAATGAAAATCGAAGAAAGATGGAAAGAGTTCCATGTGCATCAGCAATCGACAGTCAAGAGTTATGTCATGGTACGTACAAGGCTAGATATTTCTCATGTAGTGAGAGTTCTGAGCACATTTATGTCCGACCCAGATTGGAAACATTGGAATGTAATCAAGTGGATTCTTCGATACCTTGCAAGAACGAAGGACACGACATTGTGTTACAGTGGAGGAGATGTAAAGCTGCAATGTTTTATTGACTTTAATTGTAGATCAAAGGAGGAGAAGTGTAATTTTCCAAAATATAGGGCGTTGTGTTGCATGAATGCGATTTTCAATTCATAGAAAAATATTGGAGAAATTTTCACTTAGATCCCATTCTACAGTGATTCTACGTCAAACCAATGTACAGTAACCACTACTATATTATAAACATACGTATTTCACTAGATAAGCACTACCCTAAGTAACACTACAAAGTACAAACCTCTACGTACACAATTAATCCTTTTCTTAATAACCATTAAAGTCAAACTGCGTTGATGAACGAGAGATGCACTATGATTAAAAACAGCAAAACCCGAAATCTTTAATTAACGTTAAAGACAAGACACCTAGTGGGTGGTGGCATGTGCATTTTGGAACTTTTCTCACGTCGTACGCGTGGACAACACACGCCACTAACCATCAATTAGAACTGATGCGGTTCACATGATTTCTCGGTTAAACAGAAAAACATGATGTAATCGCAATCGAACTTCTGGATACCATCTTTGAGATTTCCGAAGAAACTGATGTATTTTGCAGATCGAGTTTTAAGAATTTAATTTAGATATTTAATTGAATATCTAGTGTTAATTTGTTTATTTCTAAATTGAAAGAGTCATGAATTGTTTCATTTTTAACAACTTTTGAGCTTATTATCATAGGAAATCAGTTGGGAGCGAGAGAAGATAACTTGCTCTATAAGATTTAAGTTGGAGGATTTGAGTTTGATGAGATTTTGCAAACTAAACAGACAAAATTACTTTGTACTTTTAGTTTCGTGTTGCTGATGATTCTTTGCAAATAAAAAATATGAAAAGATTTTTGCGAATTCTTTTGGAAAAAAACCTTCACACGTGATTATTCAAAACCCATTTACCTCTCTAATATTTTGAACGATATAGTTATAATAGATTCGTAGGAAATTCCATAGTGTGCTTGGTATGTGGAGTTTTATTTTTTGAAATATCTATTTGAATTTGATTCTTAAAAAATCAAGATTAAATTTCTAAAATAACTTTTTGAACCTTATACAGTACGGTATTCGGGATTATATTGTTAATAATAAAATTCAATTGCGAAGAACACATCATTCGAAAAAAACCATAAACAACACAAATAATTATCTGCAGTTTTCGTTTTCAAATACTGTCAAACACAAAATATTTAATATTAGAAGTGTAGAATTCAGCACCAAGTTGTTTGAAAATTTAAACTTTTTGATTAAATAATCCTATCAAACTTAAAGACCTAACTTACAACCTAACTCCTCCACTTACATCTAAAAGTTGCACAAGGTGGGTTGTTCTTGAGACTACAGGTACCTTGCTGTCTCTGTTAAATATCA
Organism: Triglochin maritima; assembly: GCA_963682175.1. Taxonomy (NCBI): domain Eukaryota; kingdom Viridiplantae; phylum Streptophyta; class Magnoliopsida; order Alismatales; family Juncaginaceae; genus Triglochin; species Triglochin maritima. The sequence goes on from OY821775.1 coordinate 17,638,728, forward strand.
TTTACTTTCGAAACAAATCTATAGAGCCATATTATTTAATCAAAGACCGTTAGCTAGACCAATCTGGTGGAGTTTATATTCTCTTAGGCATATACCTTTTGAATCATAAAATTAAAGCGTTTACACTCGGATGTGAAGGATGGAGTAAACAATGAATTCAAATACAATGACCATAGATCTTGTACAATTCTACAAACGTTAGGTCGTTTATTGTCATAACTTAATCAACATCAAGAACCTACACTCGTTTTGTTTCTCATCTAGTTTGATTTATGCAATTCTTTATATATCAAATATTAGGAGATAGATTTGCATCGAATTATTTATTTAAGGAGGTGATTATAGGCTATTACAGCTACGTCGGTTTTACTACAATACCCGAGCTACTGATTAGGTGCCAACATTGTTAGACCCTAACCCTCTTAGGGTTACTGTTGGGAGGCGTGAACAGTGGGTTGCATGGAATGGAGCGTGAATAATGACTTGAAGGGTAGGGTGATGGTTTGGTGGTGGCTGTGATGATGGGGTTTTAAGAGAAAGACGTTTTTCTCTCTCTTTCTCCCTTCTTCCTTTTCATTCACTCAAACCTCTCTCACATTTCTTTCCCTCTTTTCTGGCGAACTAGAGGTTGTGGAGGCGAGCTCGGAGTTGAGGAGGCGTAGACGTGAGGCACATGGGTGCAAAGGTTGCGGTCGGGCGTCGACGTTGACCGAACTCCGGCGTGCTCCGTCTTCCTTGAGATATGCTGGCTTATTAGTTTGATTTGTTGCTCACCCATGTTGGGGTGATGTTGTGGTCGGTCGTGGGAGGTCGGAGACCTCACCGTCGACGAGAAAACAACGTAAAATCCTCGGCTGGTGCGGGGTTGCTATCGACCAATGGTCGACCGGTGCCTTCGGGCGCTCGATCGGTTTTACTGTTTTACCCAACTCTAACCAACACCGGTCGAACGATGTCATGTGGCGGTCGACCGGTTGCATGTATGCTGGTGGGTTGGAGACTTACTGTCGGATTTCGATCGACCATCCCGAGCTTTTGGTTCGAACGGAACTTAAGTGTACTTGATTCTTATGCATGTTGTTCGACCGTTATATGACGTAGACTATTAGGATGACCGAGGTAGTTTTCGGTCGACTAGGACCCCTGAGTCGGGCGACCGAATAGTCTTGTGTGATTTTGACCAACTCCGGATTTGGACATCGTATTCGGTCGACCGGTTTTAGATTGTTGTCCGGCCGTTTGGACTTAAGTGATCCGCATAAGAGTTCGACCGTTGCAGACTTTCGGTCGACCGAACCTATTGGGAACGGTCGACCGGTTAGGCTTTTTCGGTTGACCGTTTGTGCGCGGAACTGAATTCTTGGTCCTTGTGTGTCTCAACTCTGTCCACGGAAACCTGTGTCCTCGCTTAGAGCGTGAGCCGGGAGGTGACGGCGGGTACGTTGCTCGTGCCTGCCCAGAGATCGTCGTGTGGAAGAGTGTGGACACTTGGGTCGCGCCACCTCCGTTGATGGACAGTGGTGTGACGTGTTGTTGCTTGACTCTCTGTAGAGTTTCAGACCTGAGGGATCGTGGATCCCAATACATGTTGATGCATGGCTCGTGGAGCATGATGACCCTATAGACTACGGTCTGGACCCGTCCCATGTTGTGTCGGACGTATGTTGTACCGCCGAGGTTGTGCTAGCGATGTCGTCGAGGTTTTTTCCGACGATGATGACGCCGACAATGTTCTGGCTTGTGGTTGTACCGTCCGATGTTGTGTCAGACGTTTGTTGTACCGCTGATGTTGTGTCGGCAATGATCCCCAATTGGGCACCTCTCTTGGGATGTTGACCGATCGGGCTATGACTCCGCTGATGTTTTGTAGACCACATAGTTACTTTGCACGGAAGTGCGAACGCTTCTCACATGATTTACCGTACTGTTGCATTCATATAGGAGAATTTGGCATATGGGGTTTCCTAATGGAAAACTCAGGCATCGTTGTTTGATTCATGTTTCAGGACCGCAGTAGCTTCGGTCGGGTGGTGACAACGGGCACACACATTTTGGGGTCAGGATCCTCTTCAGACTCTTCGAGGTCGTCATGATTACTTGTATTTGTCTTTCGTTGTATTGTTATAATCATGTCTTTTAACAACTCTGTTGTATTTTGGCGCACCGACTGTTGGTTTATATGAGTAACATTCTCGTTGATGAGTTTTATCTGGTGATCTCTTGGTTGTTTAAATTTTTAAATTTCTGCTGTTTCGAGATGTTACAAACATTGTGTTGGATCTAGTTACATATATCATTTCGAACCTTGTCTATTTCACTTTATAAATATTTAGCTTAGTAAATTTATAAAGTGAATATATAGATGTTGACGAACTCATCGGCTCATATTTGAGGTGATTTGAGCTTTTCTTCAGAAACTTGGTGCATCGTAATTTTTTTGTTTTAAAAATGAGTTTAGTTTTATTAGGTATTAAAAAATATGCTCTTCTGTTTATGAAGTTTTTACTATTTTTAACATTAAATGTACTTTTGCTTTTTTACCGTGTTCAAATGAAATTATCCTCACTGGAAAAGCCCCTGATAAACAAAACTCCAAGATTAAGTCTAATTTTAAACTTCAAAGCTAAGTCGTAGATCTCATATCATCCAAACCGCAATGTATTTACTAGTGGCACCACATATCCACAGTTTTGCATCTTTTCTAGCCCCTCAAGGAACCAACAGGCATTTTTTTTTCTTTATAAATACCACCCAATTGGCGTGTGGCTTCCACACTCCATCCATTTCTTTCTCTTCCAACGTCACACTCCTATCTTCTGCTTTCCTCTCCCTTCTCACCTCTCGATCTCCTTCCCACCTCAACATCAACCATGGCCTCCAGAGCTGATCCCCATATCCATGCGTCTACCGACCCACAACCAGATCCTGAGTTGGCCCTAACTAGACCCGTTGACTACGCAGCACGCGCCAACTGGCTGCGTGCTGCGGTGCTTGGGGCCAATGATGGGCTTGTCTCCGTTGCCTCCCTCATGATCGGGGTGGGTGCGGTCAACAACACGGCAAAGGTCATGCTTGTCTCGGGCCTCGCGGGGCTCGTGGCCGGTGCGTGTAGCATGGCCATCGGAGAATACGTGTCAGTCCATACCCAATACGACATCCAATTGATGGGGCAAAAAAAGGAGGAAGAGGAGGAGGAGAGCCTTCCAAGCCCGATACAGGCGGCCGGGGCATCTGCGTTGGCGTTCTCATTGGGGGGTTTGCTCCCTTTACTCTCCGGAGGGTTCATAAGGCCTTGGGGAGTCAGGGTGGGCGTGGTGTGTGGTGTGACCAGTCTCGGGTTGGGCGGGTTTGGGGCGGCCGGTGGGTACTTGGGTGGTGCATCGGTTCGGAAGTCCGGAATTAGGGTTTTGGTTGGTGGATGGTTGGCCATGTTGATCACCTTTGGTGTCCTCAAACTTTTTGGATTTGCCTTCAAAACCCATGTCTCAGCTGCTTAATTATTAGTTAGCTGGGATACCATATTATTATTCCAAAAATATATTAACAACTAAGTATTGTGGTAGTGTTTAATTAGTCCTTCCCTGGCTGTTGCAGCATAGTACAAGTATATGCGAGCAACTTGGTGTCATAATGTCTTATTTGAACAACGTACTTATATGGTAATGATATTTTTGTTTGGGAGTTTGTTTTCTTGAAACTATACATGACTCATGTGGGGTGTGAATCCAGTGATTTGAATAACAGAATTCGGAACTGAACTTATCTCTGCCGAAAGTACTGGTATTTTCCAGCTCAAGTTTATCTTGGAAGGTGATTTCCAAAAGACATGAATTCCACTTTTTTTTGGTTAGATGTGTTCATGGATTAGTGGATATCTGGAGACAAACTTTGTCATTCCCACTAGCTTTTCTATGTAGATCCGAGCTTTATTCCAAAAGCAAACACGTCTCTACTGATTTTACTAATTATATTCATTCTTAACACGTTTTCTCCACTCTAATTACTTTCGGACAGCAATCTATAGTTTTTGGTAAACTTTCTTTTGTGCTTATATTGTAATGTAATATCAGAAATTTAAGAATTAGATTCCAATTCCATCTCTGATGCTCAAATATCTACTATTTGAGATAGGTGTGGGTCAAACAAACTTCTCTTTAATATACTTAAAAATTGTACACAAATATAGAGGAGTTCTGAAGTTCAATATTCTGATTCCACCATCTGAGCGCAGATGTTCAGATATACCATATGTGAGAGTAATATTGTAACTCAAATCTAATGAAGAGAAAGCTAGTCAAATATTAATTTATCCATGAAAAACAAAATGAAAATTTCCTAATTCCAAGTTTCACTAGAAAAAGAAACCAATGGGTGAAACATTAAATAATGGGGAACTAGTAGAAACAAAACAACTTTCTATTTGTTTTGGCAACCGTTTTTCTTATCTTATCTTCACTCTATCTCTGTAATCTTTAACTTATATACGCTTGCACATTTTCAATCATTTCTTTCATGCTCTAACATTCACATGTTTCGAAATGAAAATGGTATACCAGTCCCACATTTAATTTGAATTTTTTTATAAGAAAACCTATTAATATCAAATCATATTATACAATAATAAGCCGGGTCTTCTCAAATGGATTGAAATATAAATTTAAGATTCTCTACAAATTGGATTCTTGGAGAAACTAAAAATAAACCGATATATTGGAGAGAGAAAAATATAATCCATAAATTCAATCCAGAAGCTTCTGGATCCCGTTTCTCTGACCTAAACAAATGTCAGGCATAGGACTTTGGGTCGAGTTGAAAAGGCTAGGGGAGATGGCGAGAGAGAGAGAGAGAGTTGTGTGGAGGGTTGATATTTTTATACTATAAAAAACAACAATATTTTCGAGAAATCAAAGAAGGTTTTTACCAATAATATTACACAAAACATATATTCATGCGCATATTTTTGTAATGATATAGTTGAAGAAGACTATGCAAGTATGTTTGTGTTTTACATGCGTGTGCGCACTAAGGTTAAGGGTGAATAGATAAATTATAATTATAAGATTGATGACAAGTATCACCCCTCAACTTTAATCTAGTATGACCCCCTAAACTTTTTTTTAATCACTTATACTCCCTTAACTATCATTGGTGATCAGAGACCTATCTTTCGTTAGTTTTTCACTTAGTTTTAATCGTCATGTGACTTCACATGTTCAAAGTTGTACCCAAAACTCAAAATTAGCCTTAATTAAACAACCAAAGACAAAATTAAGACACCAAAACCCACTCACGTGCTTATGCAATTTTATGGGTTTTTTAGGTGTTATGTATTGTGAATCTAATATTGTAGTTATAGTTATAGATCATGACAAGTTGTAATGGTTTGTGTTTCGATTCGAGTGTTCTTTTAGTGGTTGTATTTCAATTATGCTAAATAAACCCATTTCGATTTGATCAGGTGTAGTAGTGATGGCTCATTTGGATTGTTCGAGGGTTTGGAGTGGAGGATATGGAGCTAGGGAAAGGAATGATAGTCTGAAAAATAAGATTTGTGGATTTGGTCGGTGGATTTCGAGTTATTAGATGCATGTGGTTCACGTGGACCAAAATATTAATTTTTGTGGACAAAGGTAAATAAAACATTTTCTTAATTCCATTACAATCGTTAGGGAGAGAGGCATCTGTAATAGTTGACGGGTGTAAGTGATACGAAGAAAAGTTGAGATGGTCAAAGTCATACTAGGTCATAATGCAGGGGACTAACTATAACTAATCCTATATTAACAAAATTCTTATGGTGAAAAACCACATGTAGATTAAACATGTAAAAAATTGATTTGTTGCAGGAATGGGCGAATTTTTCAGTTCAAGTAAGTCAACGCTGACCAAGGTGCAATAGGTTTGGAGGAAATGTTTAGTAGACGAAACAACACTATTATAAATCCCTAATGGTGTAGCCAAAACTTTTATAAAAAAAACATTTGAAAACATTAAATGGCCAACGAAATTCGAGTAGATTTAACCAATTAAAACTCCGCACATGGTGAACAATACTTCTATTGCCATTTTATTTTAATTATAAAGAAAGCTAATGCTGCGCACGAAGTATTCAATCGCTGGTTCAGTTGAATTTGTTTGGTGACCACTCCACCGTAAACGACAACTATTATGATGACAGTATCTAAAATAATCAGCTCACTCATGTGATGAGGAATCATTTCCGTGTCATACCACCATTTCACGATCGACATTATTTCTTTATTTTATTGAAGGTGTGAAAGTCGCAAACAATACTGTCGGTATCGACTGGAATATTGAATAGCTGATTTTTGTATACCTTTTTTATTATATTTCCATCTCACTTTTTTTTTTGGAATATATAAAGGTATCTCACTGTACCGTTAGATTCTCATATTTTTTTCTCTTAGGATCCTAATTAAGGCACAAGAAATAATTGAGTAGACAAAGAAATTCTTCTTAACTTGATTTACAAATGAGGTTGAGAAATTTATTTATAGTAGGAAATAGAAAGTACAATATGTGATCTTACAATATGGGACTATAATTCTCTAATTACATTACTTGGTGTACAAGTTTCTAATAGTTGTAACCAAGGTTATATACATATACAAAAAACGAAGGAATGGGCTTAGATGAGCTTGGTCCATGTGGGCCTTATATTTCTTGTGGTCTAACATCCCCCCTCAAGCAAAGAGGGGAAGATCTCAGGTTAAGCTTGAAACGAAGATAATTAAATCAACGAGCAAAAAGTGGTTTTGTGAGCTTAGATGAACATTGAGTTGTTTGTCACAACCCGTTCTCGCCAGAAATGGAAATCAATTTCGGCATGTTTGGTGTGAGCATGTAGAATTGGATAAGATGCCAAGTACATTGTACTGAGATTGTCACTGTTATATCCTAATCGTAATTAGTGGCATAATTGTGTTTAGGTGGCTAATGGGGGTATAGAGTTGGGTTGAGGTGGAGTGAGATGATTGGTGGAGGAGTTGTGAGGTGTATATAAGGTTTTTTTTCTCTCTCTCTCTTTTCTCACTTGTCTCTCACTCTCTCACGTTCGTTCTCCCTCTCAAGTCCATTTCTCTTCCAGCAAATCGGAACGCCGACAAAGTGCGGGATTGACGAGCACAGGAGTTGAGGTTGGGATTGTCGGAGTTGCGGTGATCGGGCTCGAGGACGGTGTCGTCGAAGATTAGCTTTATCGGGGAAACGTTCGTAGTGGTTCTTCAAAGGCTTCTACAAGCCTTAAAGGTATGTCAAGCTTGTGTTTAAGACTCATTTATGATTGTGTGAGTGATCGTGGAGTCGACCGTAGGCCAAAAGGCTCGTCGGAAGTTCTGTTTAGAAGAGTTCTGCTATAATCGGTCGACCAGCTGGTGTAGCGGTCGACCGTTGCTAGTGTAAATCATGAGGTTTTACCTTGAACCGGTTGAACGATGCCTTGTGCGGTCGACCGGTCAAGCATGTTAGGCAAGCTCTGGATCTTTTTCGGTCGTCCGGGTCCCCTCTGTCGTTCGACTGAATGCATTGTTTTAAGTCGGTTGGGGGTGGACTTCAAAACGGTCGACCGCCTATGATCTTGTTGGACGGATGACTTAAGTAAACTTAATGTTGGTTCGACCAGTTATTTGTTCGGTCGACTGGTGTAAATTTGATTCGATGTAGGAATTCTCTGGTTTTATTCGGTCGACTGATTCTTCTTGTTTGTTCGACCGTTTGAGCACCTTGAGCGAATGAGATAATTACTAGATAGTTTTGGTCGAACGGGTCCCCTCTGTCGTTCGACCGGTTGGTAGTTATTTCGGTTGGACCAGGGCTTTGAGTGGGGTTTCGATCGACCGCGGGTTTGGTTGGGTCGACCATTTCTGCCCAGTTTTGAATATGTTGCTTATGACGTGTTTGTTGGCCGAGACTCTGACCAGCGGTGCCTTTTGAGCATGTGTGTTTGTTGGCCGAGGCTATGACCGGCAGTACCTTTTGAGCATGTGTGCTTGTTGGCCGAGACTCTGACCGTCGGTTCCTTGTGTGCACGTGTGTTTGTTGGTCGAGGCTCTGACCGGTGGTGCCTTGTGTGCACGAGTGGTTGTGAGGTTGGTTGGAGTGAGATGACTATTGAGACCCGGGTTGGTTTGTGTCAACTGTGGTTGGGAGAGAGGTCCCGAGAACCTAGTTGACTGTGACAGTTGTTAGATATTGCATTTTCTCATAGCATGTTATGTTGTCGTTTAATTCATGCATTTTAGGAGTTTGGCATATGGGGTTTTCTTATGGGAAACTCAGGCATTGTTATTGTTGTGTTTTAGGCCGTGATTGGCGGTACGGGTGGTGACTGCGGAGGAGAGCTCTAGGGACTGAAACCTGCTTTCTCCCTTTTCAAAGGTCGTTATGATTACAGTTGTATATTTTATCTTATAGTCTTTTGATGTAATCATCTTTTGTAAAACTCAAATCTATATATATAATGGTGTACCTTGTGTTGTGTTTTCGTAAAGTCCTCGGGTTTCGTCTGATTTAGTTGATTTTCTCTTTTGAAAAGTTTTAAAATTTTCCGTTATTTGAGGAAGTTACAGTCACACCATAGAATAGGTGTTTTGTTTGGAAACCCCAGTTCTTGTATTAAATTTTGAATCCAAATTAGTTCGCTGGTTGCATGAGAAACTCGTCTGAATTTAGCTTCCGTACTTGATTTGGTCATTGTAGGCTGCTTCTTTGATTTCTAAGATACTAGTTTCGGACCCATGAAGATGCAAAAACCAGTTGTGGACCGACAATCATCATGATTTCCAGCCCAACCTGCATCAGAATAGGCGTATAAGTCACGTAAAGAATTGCTAGTAGATTGGAATATGTGTAATCCATCATTAATAAAGTGTTTGAGATATCTTAAAATTTGCTTAACAACAATCTAGTGTTCGGTCGTCGGTTTTGGCATATATTGACATACTTTGTTAATATGATATGCTAGATCAGGTCAGGTGATGGTGATGTATTGGAGAGCACCGATAATGCTTTGATATAGAAAGACGTCATTAAACGACAATCCAGCATTTCTAGATAATTTGACTAAGCTAGAGTTAGGAGTGTTAATTGGTTTTGTTGTATGCATATTAGTTCTAAAGAGCAAATCTTTTATATATTTTTGTTGAGAAAGAAAAACCCCTTTACTAGTAGTGTGAACTTCAATACCAAGAAAATAGTTTAAGTTGCCAAGATTTTTCATAGAAAAAGTAGTGCTAAGATCAGATATCACCTGATTGATTAGAGTAGAAGAACTCCCAGTAATAATAATGTCATCCACATAGACTAGCATTAACAACATATGTTGTTCTTGTTTTAACATAAATAGTGAAGCATCAGATTTCATATGGTGAAACCCAAGGGACGGTAACTTGTCAGCCAAACGATTAAACAAGGTACGAGGAGCCTATTTAAGACCATATAAAGCTTTGTGCAATTTACACACATGAATTAAATGATTAGTATTGGAAAAGCTAGGGGGTTGTATCATGAAGACATGTTCCTGTAATGTTCCATGTAAAAAGGCATTGCTAACATCATGTTATTTGATAGGCCAGCATTTAGAAATAGTAATATTTAAAACAACACGAATAGTAATAGACTTAACAACAGGACTAAAGGTTTCTGATAATCAAGTCCATCTTCCTGATGAAAACCTTTGGCAACAAGTCGTGCTTTATAATGATGAATACTGCCATCTGGGTTGCGTTTGATCTTAAAAACCCACTTACAACTAATAACATTAACATTCGTGGGAGGAGGAGCAAGAGTCCAAGTCCCATTTTTAATCAGTGCCTTATACTCATCACTCATAGCCGAACGACAGCACCTATCCTTAATAGCTTGGGAGTAAGAAGTGGGTTCTGTTTGTTCTAAAGATGATAGGTAGATAGGTTGTTTTGAGGAATTGAATACTTGATAACCAGGAGAGATTTAGGTTGTCTAGTATTATCTCTAATTCTAGTAGTCATGAGATGAGTAGGAGGACCAGGTAAATATGTGGTTTGTGTGACATGTACAGAAGTAGAAGTGAGTGATGTTGTCTGAGTGTGATCTGGTGGGAGTGTGTTTTCTGGTAGGTGTGTCTTTTCATGTGGAAGAGCTAAGTCAGGAGGCATTAAGGCGTTCATTGGAGGTATGTCAGAAAGATGTGGTGATGGAATAGCAGAAGAAACTATGTTTCTACTACCTGATTCCATATTATTATGTCGGGAAATAACATCACGACAAGGAAATTTATGCTCATGAAAAATAACATTTTGAGCAATATACATGCGCCCTGTTTCAAAATGAAAACATTTGTACCCATGATGAGAGAAGTTATAGCCTAGGAAAACACATTGTTTGGAATGAGGTTGAAGCTTGTTGGTCATATATGGTCGGAGACACGAAAAACATGCACAACCAAAAACTTTAAGTATTTTGTAATCGGGTTTGAATTCAAAAAGTTTTTCAAAAGGACTTTTGTTTGGATTAACGCGAGATGGTAAACGATTGAAAACGACAGTACTAAAATCATCATCCCAAAATGAAGTTGGAGTAGAAGCATGACGAAGAAGGGTTGAACGACATCTACAGTGTGACTGTGTTTACGTTCAACAATGTCATTTTGTTCATGAGTATGGGGACAAGAAAGTCTATAAACAATACCATGTTTGTTTAAAATCAGAAAAAGCACAATATTTTAACCGAAAAATAATTTTCAACCTGAGTTTTAAATCGTTTGACTAATACCATGTTTGTTTAAAATCAGAAAAAGCACGGTATTTTAATCGAAAAATAATTTTCAACCTGAGTTTTAAATCGTTTGAAAATAGGATGAACATCAGATTTGCATGTAATAGGGAAGAACCAGACATATTTGCTGAAATCATCAATAAAACTAACATAATAGCGATGTCTAGTTCTAGATAAAACTGGGGAAGGACAAAGACATCGGAGTATATTAACTGCAATGGAGCAGTACTTATAGAAGCGGTAGAATAAAATGGCAATCTATAATTTTTAATAGTTGGACATGTATCACACATAAAAGAAGAGTTAAGTCGAGTTACTAGGACTTCATCGTAATGAAGAACATATCGGGTAATGATTGACATCATATCATGCATATATTTGTGTCTTATATCCATTATTTTTCACCTAATCAATGCTACATAACGAGTTTAATGTTTAAGTTTCAGGAATAAGTAGGTTTGAGAATGAGAGACTATAAAAGGACTTAAAAGCAGGAAAATGGACTAAGTTGCTAGACTTATGGACTAAAATGCAAGAGAGAGGGACCCGAATGCAAAACCAAAAGACCAATGAGCAAATGAAGAAACTCCACACCATCATGAGGAGTATTTTAGCAATTGGATTCGGGTCGGAGCCTAGACAACCGATTAGGGTGCATCACACATGAAGAAAGTCATCCAGGAAAGTCCACACAAAATCCAGACCGGATCCAAACCCTGTAGACCGTTGATTGGCGGTCTGGGTTGCTCCGGATATGATGCGTTTAGTCGGGTCATGTATAATTGTGTGTTATGTCTATTTTTGGTATTGTATTAGTCTCATACCGGGGGATTGTCCCCGATTGCCTTTTTCTTTGACTATAAATATAACTCCTCCTCATCCCTTGTATTCTACACATGCTTGGTGGCCATGCTCTCTACTTGAAAGTGAGCCTTGGAGCAAAACCTCAAGTAGGGAGAGGCTACTTGTATTGTGAGTTTGAAATTAATAAAGTTTTCCTTTAGTTATGTTGTTTCTTTCTTAGTTTAATTTCCTTTCATATGTCTTGCAAGCTTCTTTAGTTTTATGTCCTTTCAATTAGCTTCTTTAATATTTCTTGCTTGCTTAGTTTCATTTCCTTTCAGTGAATGTTTCATTTTGTTAATGTAGGTTGTAATATAATGATTAGTGAGTAGTTCCATCCTCATTTGGGGGGTGGAGAAATATGTGATCTGATTATGTGATATATTAGGTGTATGTTATCTTAATCCTTTGAACCTTACCTGATTTCTATAACCATCTAATGAGATTTCACTCTTGTCTTTGATATGCTAATGCTCTTGAATGAAGCATATCATATGCTTGGAATAATGGACCTATTTTATGGGGAATGACGAGGTGAGGATATGGATGGAATTGGTAAAGGAAACGTGACTTGTAGTTGTGTGTACTCTTGTTGCATTTACCTTGGTTAATGTCTTGTATGGTTTAATGATTGTGTAAATCCTATTTCATGTGGAGGCATAGTGGGGTTTGGTCTTTATACATGAGTTCATTTAGCTCCATTCCAATTATTGTCTTGTATGTTTTAATGATAATGTGTTATCTTATTTCATGTGGAGGCAAAGTTGGATTTAATTTTATGATTTTCAAGCACTACATGTTGTGATGAGCACAATTGAACACACACACACATATACACATATTTTTGTATCCACATTCTTTCTCTACCCCCTATGGGGTTTAGTTTTATTACGTATTTCCAAATCCTTTCGCATTGTAGTGTAGTTTAGATCATAACTCATTTCTCTCCTTTCTTTCCCACTCGCCTTCGAACAAACTAAAGTCGACACACCTCCCTATGGATCGATCCGTATTTTTCACCGCTTCAAAGCTGTCGTGCACTTGCGGTTTATTAAAACGTTCAATCAAGTTTTTGGCACCGTTGTCGGGCAGGTGTTCTGTCCAGACTTTGCTTTGGACGATTCGAGTGGTTTTAATTTTTTGTTTTTAGTTGTGGTGTGTTTCAGGGATCCTCAAGATCAAGGGGAGGCCACTAGACGAATTGGAGGAAGAAATCCACTACAGTGATCGCCAATCAGCGGTCTGGGACCGCCAATTGGCGGTCTGGTGAGATTCTTTTGCTCCACTTTTTGTTCTGGTTGTTTGTTGTTTCAGTTTAGTTGTTTGGGAGCGCAACCGTGTGTGTTGTGACTTTTAGTTTGCTCTCAGTTTAACAATCAATCCCCTTTAATCAACTTGGACCTTAAAACTCAAAGCAAAAAGATTAGATCAATTGTCATCTAGGTCATGCATCATTTGTAGACCTTGCACGCATTTGTCTTTTCTTTTCTTTACATTCTTGTTGTCGATTGCTGGCGTGAGGTACGTGCACCCATTCTCTCATTCATGCATGCTTAAAGCATGCATTAGTTAGTAAGGTGCATCGGGACAAGAGTGAGGTGAGCGTTTGATTGGAGAGTTGGTTGCTATTAAGAATCAAAACGCTACTAAGGAGGGGTTGTCCCAGATAAGGTAGGGGATTTCATCACCCTTTCCTTGACTCCAAAAATCGCTCTTAATAAAAGCCTTAACTCTAAAAGCAAGTAGACTTTGGCCCTAAGGATTTCGGACGCACTAAGAGAGTGATCTAGTTGAGACCGTCATGGCTTGATCGGTGTTGCCTTCCTCGTCGATAGTAGGAGGTATTGGATCTCCAGATCTAGTATCATTTGTTGGGCATTGTGGTCTTCGTTGTAGGGAGGTGAGGTGTGTCGAGACTAGGGATCTCGAAGTTAGGTGTCGTCTAGCCTGAGGACCCATAGCCATACATTGTTTGAGCCGTGCTTGCTAGATTAGGCTTCTACCTTCACCCACTACCCACGCTAGCTCTAGGGATTCTCCCCTCCTCATCTGAGTCCTCTCCTCATCTATATTCGACAAGTAGTCTCCTCCTCTGAGTACACATTCTGTTGTGTGTTATTTTAGAGGCGAGTCGAGCATTTTTATGCGAGGTGTGGCTCGTTCTTGTGAGAGCGCTCGACTTGAGAGAGTGCATTTTTCTGAGATGGACGGTTTTGGTGATCGGCCATCTCCGCCTCGTGCTCCTTTGGAGCATGAAGCCGAGTCGTCTCGTGGGGATGGGGGAGATCGGGTTCCATACATGGATTACCTCGGTCCACTCCCGCCACCACGTAGACCTTTTCCTCCTCCTTTGACTCGAGAGGAAGTGGGATTCGGTTAGGATCGAGTTCTTGGTGCACCACCACCTTTAGCTCGACGGGATAGACCGATGACTTTGTGGGAGCGGACCCATCCTGTTCGGGCCTCACAACCTTCTTGCATAGTTCTTCCCCACCTCGCGGGAACAACTATGATCTGAAACCTCAGTATGTGAGCATGCTTTCTACCTTCACTGCCAATAAGGAGGATCCGTATATTTTTATACGTGAATTCGAGGAGGTATGCTCCATGTTCAAGCTTCAACAACTTGATGAGGATTCAGTCCGGTAGAGGATGATTTCTTTCGCGTTGAAGGATGACACGAAGAAATGGATGTACAGCCTCCCAGCGAGTTCGATTCGGTCGTGAGATGACTTCGTGATTGCCTTTCTGAAGAGATTCTTCCCTCAATGGAAGACTCAACAGATACGACACCAGATACACCAAATGTATCAGACTGAGACCGAATCATTTTATTCTTTCTTTGAGAGGTTCAAGGACCTTCTCTTGCAGTGCCCTCATCATGGAATTGAGTTGTGGTAGTTATGCCAAATTGTTTATGAGGGCCTCAACTACAACACCGGCACATTGTTGGAGTCAATGTGTCAAGGTGATTTCCAAATGAAACTCATCGATGAGGCATGGGACACTTTTGAATTGATGGTTGAACGCACCTTTGAGTGGGACACCATGAGAGAGCCACCAGCCGCCGGGTCTTCTGGTCGAGCTGGATCATATCAAGTTGAGTCAACTATCGCGTCTGAGGCGAAAATGGTTACTCTCATGCGTACGTAGGATTGAGAGTTTAGAGTTGGACCGAGCTCCTGTAGCTCAGGTCGCTACTTTCGCGTGTAGTAGGTGTGGACTTACGGGACATGATGACTTGGAATGTGCTTACGCTCCAAGGGATACTGAGTATGCAAATGCAATGTATCAACAGAGGCCCCGTAACAACCCGTACAGTCACTCCTACAACCCGAGATGGTGTAACCATCCTAACTTCTCTTGGGGGCCTAGTGGGGGTCACGGCCAGAGCTCGCACGCTCAACCTCAACCTCCACCTTATCAACCTCCACGCCCATCGGCAACCTATCAACTCCCACATCAAATGTCTCAGCACCATAATTACCAACCTCCTCATGCCTCATCATTGGGTTATTCTAACCAAACTCCACTACCCCAACAGGTTGACCCAGAGGACCCCTCTACTGATCAAATCCTTCAAATGTTCATGCAGAGCATGCAAAGTTCTTTCAAAGCTTTGGAAATGCAAGTTAGCCAGTTGGATCATCAGTTTCATGAACGTGAGAATGATCAGTTACCGAGTCAACCCGAGGTGAATCCTCGGGGTACCTATTCTCAATGAAGGACACCAGTACCTCATGCTACCTTTGAACCGACCCATCATATTAATGTGATTCATACTTTGAGGTATGGTAAGGAGGTGGACAACCACATTGGGGTGCCTTCCTTGCAATCACCATCTCTTGGTGTCACCAGACCTGCGGTGATACCTGCATCTCTGAGGGAGCCGGATCCTGAGGTTCCCTCAACAAATACTTCCAGGAAGGAGCCTGATCCTGAGGTTCCTTCTACATTTCTTTCGACAATGGGGCCGAACCCTGAGGTCCCCTTGTCTCCTCTTGTGTCGAAGGAATCGGATTCTGAGGTCCCTACTCATGTTTCTTTGGACAAGAATTCTGAGGTTCCTTCGCAAAACCCTTATATGCCCCGAAGGCGTCATTCCCTTAACGCCATAAAAAGAAAACTTCGGATCAGCATGACAAGATGCTTGAGATATTTCGGCAAGTTAAGGTGAACATCCCTCTGTTGGAGGTGATTCAGCAAATGCTACCTTATGCCAAGGTTCTCAAGGACTTATGCACCAAGAAAAGAAATACTCATATTCCAAAGAAAACTTTTCTTACGGCTAACGTGAGTTCTTTGTTGGCACAATACATGCAAGTCAAATACAAGGACCATGGTTGCCCTACTACCTCTTGTGTGATTGGTGATGTGTCCATACATCGAGCTTTATTGGACCTAGGTGCATCTGTTAATCTTCTGCCATATTCAGTCTACGTCCACCTCGGTATGACCTCAAACAAATAAAAACCACTCTTCAATTGGCTGATAGGTCTATGAAGAAACCGAGGGGCGTGGTGAAGGATGTGCTGATCAAAGTGGGAGAGTTCGTTTATCCAGTCGATTTCTTTGTTTTGGAAACTGAACATGTGCGAAACCCACTTGGACAAATCCCTGTTATTTTGGGGCGACCATTTCTTGCGACTTCCAATGCCTTGATCAATTGTTGCAATGGTCTGATGCGCTTGACTTATGGTAGTCAATGTGCTGATTTCAACATCTTCATCATCGACAAGAAGCTAGGTGCATTCGATGACCCCGTTGGGGTCAACCTTATCTAGGGCATGGATGAGATTGAAGTTGAAAGTACCTTCAAGTATTTCAGGGAATTGTTCGATGAAGATCCTGAAGGTGGTGAAAATGTTTCACCTGGGCTGACACAAGAAGGTGTCTTATCTTGTGATCACGTGGCCTTTGAGCGACATCCTTTCGATCATGTGGCTCTTGAGCCACAAGATACCATTGTTGAGGCCTCTGGGCCACATGCTCTTCATTCTGTATCTGCTAGGGACCCTATGTGGGTTAAGAATAAACTACCTGATACCCTACATTTCAAACTACCAGACAGAGGTTCACCTCTCATTCATGCCTCCTATCTTGCTAACTCTCAAGAGGCATCAAACGACCACAATGTTTATCAGGGTGTCATGTGGTCAAGCAATTCTGTTTTGTATGTTGTGAGCTCATACAGGTGCATTTCTGGCTCGAGAGATGGTGGGTTCCCATTTGATGTCCCTTGACATATGAAGATCGGAGCCCATTGTTGTACATAGTGTTTTTAAAGTACAATAAAAGACTCCATGAGCGAGCATTCATTGTTGTGGGCCCCAACCCTTGTGTATTTGGGCCCCATTTCTTTCACGTATTTGTATCCATTCTTTAGCATCTCACAGGTTTTGAGAGTATTCGGGTTTGTATCCATCAACATAACCATGAACTTCCTTTTGTACTTTACGTTGGTGAGATCTCTTCTTTTTCATGCATAAATTCATGTAGTATCTTGCTCACACTCATTAAGGACAATGCATGAAGTAGGTGTGGGGGGTGTTTTACGTGTATACATAGTCGAGTCTTTTTCCTTTGAATTTGTTTTCTTTTGTGTGTATTGATAGGGTCATGTTAGTGTATTGCATTTAATATCGATATATCTGCTTGTCATGATCCTTGAGTGACTTGTCTTCTTTTTCTTGCCTAGTGCTTTAAAATTTTCACTTTTCTTTCAAAATCTTTGTTTGTTTGTGGAAGAAAATGTTTTGTGGGTTTTGCGTGTGTTTAGCATGTGCAAAACCGTTGAGAGGCAAAGTAAAAAAGAAAGCTCTCAAAATTGTCTTGAACTTAATGCATTAGGATATCTAGTACAATGGCTTTAGGACTTATCTAGTCATTAGGATGCACCCTGGTTTTCCCTCGGGGGGCGAGTAATCATAGGGTTTCAGTACTCAAACAATTAAAGAAGTCCACCCTGAACCTAGTGATTCAATAATTCGTGTCTGTTAATTTAAGGAAGTTTGTTGTAAGCAAGGACCATTTAAATCTTGTTGTGTGACATTAAGTGTAGGGGTTTTGGTTCATGTGTAGATAAGAAATAAGTTAGTAGGTGTTTTCTCTTCTTGCACGGCTCCTATCACTCGGGAAATTAGGTCTGAGGGGACTTTGTGTTTGGTGCTTTCGAGTCATCTGACTTGGGATGCACCGACCGAACTCCCATTACACAGGTGGTAGACATTGCCCTATGTGGAGATTTGGGGAAAGGTGTACGTGATAGTGTAAGTCATCATAGGCAATGATGCACGAAACCTGACCCTAGGAGAATGAAACTCCAACTAGTAAGAAAAAGAAACAAAAAGTAAGAAAAGAAACAAAAAATAAATAAAATGGTAATGTAAATAAGAACCTCAATGGACTTTACACTTTGTATCACTTGAGGATGTTGAGGTTGTCCATGTCTTTCACTTAAGTCCTTAATTAACTTGCATGAATGGTTCGTTAGGCTAGGTGTGTGGACTAATACCTATATAGAGTTGGCCCGTAGGATTACCGTGTCCAATGATCGACAAAATATGTCCAACGAGTCGAGTCCCTAGATTGAATAATGCATCTATGTTCCAATTTTGTGGGTATATCCGCTAAAAACCCTCAGGAGACAACACTCCTCCTCATTGGCGACAATGAGGTTTAACGATTTGTTGCACATGCTAACTGCAACCGTGATTCCTACGAAAGTGAGTTAGGATTTCCGTATTTTTCGTATGCTTTTTTTCTTTCATTTTTCTCTTTCTTTGTTTTCCTCGAGACTAGCAAAAGTTAGGTGTGGGGTTATTTGATTGACATCATATCATGCATTTATTTTTGTCTTATATCCGTTATCTTTCACCTAAACAATGCTATGTAACGAGTTTAAGTAGGTTTGAGAAGGAGAGACTATAAAAGGACTTAAAAGCAAGAAAATGGACTAAGTTGCTAGACTTATGGACTAAGATGCAAGAGAGAGGGACCCGAATGCAAAACCAAAAGACCAATAAGCAAATGAAGAAACTCCACACCATAACGAGGAGTATTTTGGAAATTGGATTCGGGTCGCAACCTACACAACCAATTAGGGTGCATCACACATGAAGAAAGTCATCCAGGAAAGCCCACACAAACTCCAGACCGAATCCAAACCTTGTAGACCGCAAATTGGCGGTCTAGGACCACTGATTGGCGGTCTGGTCGGCTCCGGATCTGATGCGGTTTAGTCGGGTCATGTATGATTGTGTGTTATGTCTATTTTGGGTATTGTATTAGTCCCACACCGAGGGATTGTCCCCGATTGCCTTTTTTTTACTGTAAATAGAACTCCTCCTCCCTTGTATTCTACACATGTGGTGGCCTTGCTCTCTACTTGAAGTGAGCCTTGGAGCAAAATCTCAAATAGGGAGAGGCTACTTGTATTATGAGTTTGAAATTAATAAAGATTTCCTTTAGTTATGTTGCTTCTTTCTTAGTTTAATTTACTTTCATATGTCTTGCATGCTTCTTTAGTTTTATATCCTTTCAATTAGCTTCTTTAATATTTCTTGCTTGCTTAGTTTAATTTTCTTTCAGTAAAATGTTTCATTTTGTTAATGTAGGTTGTAGTGTAATGATTAGTGAGTAGTTCCATACCCATTTGGGGGGTGGAGAAATATGTGATCTGATTATGTGATGTATTAGGTGTGTGTTATCTTAATCCTTTGAACCTTACCTGATTTTCATAACCATCTAATGGGATTTCACTCTTGTCTTTGATATGCTAATGCTCTTGAATGAAGTTTAGCATATGCTTAGATTAGTAGACCTATTTTGTGGGGAATGATGAGGTGAGGATATGGATGGAATTCATAAAGGAAACATGACTTGTAGTTACATGTACTCTTGTTGCCTTACCTTGGTTAATGATTGTGTAAATCTTATTCCATGTGGAGGCATAGTGGGGTTCAGGCTTTATACATGAGTTCATTTAGCTTCATTCCAATTATTGTCTTGTATGTTTTAATGATAATGTGTTATTTTATTTCATGTGGAGGTAAAGTTGGATTTAGTTTTATGATTTTCAAGCACTAAATGTTGTGATGATCACAATGGAACACACCCACACATACACATATTTTTGTATTCATATTCTTTCTCTACCCCCTATGGGGTTTTAGTTTTATTGTTGATTTTTCAATTCCTTTCGCATTTTAGTGTAGTTTTGATCATAACTCCTTTCACACATTTATTTCCCACTCACCTTCGAACTAACCATAGTCGACACACCTCCCTGTGGATCGACCCATATTTGCCACCGCTTAAATGTGGTCGTACGCTTGCGGTTATTATAACTGATTCAATCAGGTAACTTGTTCAAAAGGGTGACCAAGTCTGTGATGCCATGTATTCATTTTAACCCATTCTCCTAAAACGGATAGCCAGGAGGAGGTATGCATGGTAAGGTGTAGTCGATAGAGACCATGTTCACGATGTCCCTGAAGTAGAACTTGACCCGTGATGACGTCCTTCACAAAACAATGATAAGGGTAAAACTCAAAATAAACGTTATTATGAATAGTAAATTGTGCAACGATTAGTAACTTGTGAGTGACAGAAGGAACAAAAAAGACTTTATGCATACGAAGAGTACGTGAAGATTGAGGAATAGTAAATGATTATGTTTGTAAGATAGGCAAACTTGAGCCATTTGCATATGGATTTGGTAATTGCCAGTGTATTATGCCGACGTCTCAATACTACCAGTAGGGTTGTGCATCCGACCCGGATCGGACCGGATAGAATTTTTTTTCGTGGTCCAGACCGTACCGAATTGGTTCTGATCGGACCGGAACCGAATTTTCAAAAATGTCCAGACCGATTGGTTCCAGTCCAGACCGAACCCGGACCGGGTTTTGCACAACCCTAACTACCAGTGTCATTAGTCAAGTGGTTGGTGGCACCCTAATCCGAATACAATGTGTCATCTGACACTTGATAGGCAGAAGCCATCATCGTAGAAAGATTGGAAGCAGGTTGTATAGTCTGATCAATCCTTTTGTAGCATTGTAGAGCAGAGTGATAAGGTTTGTTGCATATCTGGAAGTAGACTCGTGGACGATGGGAGGAACCAGTATTGGACACAGGAGGGGGTTTGTAGGAACGTATATGGCCCTAATTCTAATCACTTTTGAAACTAATTCCCTACTTGGTTAAGCAATAAGATGCGTAGCGGAATAAACAAACAAAACAAGTAGGAAAAACAAAGCTAAGAAGAAAACACAATGCAAACCACAAAATGCACGGGGGATTTTATATAGGTTCAGTCTCCCGCCAACCTCCTCTCTTGCAAGCTCCACTCGACTCCACGAGCTCCGCCTACGTCTTCACTAACCACTCCCTGTTTCGGGTCAGGAAAGAATGCCTTTACAAACGAAGCCTTGCAAACACCCTCACAAACTTGGATTCTTCTTCTCACAATCCGAGAAGGATGCTTCGGGCTTTCACCGAAACCTTTACTCTTTGACAATAGTGGATTGAGTTGATCTAACACTCTCTAACTTGAGCACACTTTGAGTGAATTAGGAATTGATTACTAAAGTGTTAAGTTTAAGCTTGGAGAGTATAGGTTTTGGGAATTGAAAGCTTGGGAGTTTCTCTGAAGTGTATTGGACAATTTGAAGTGTAAGAGATAATGAATTATGTCTTCGTTACACCTATTTATAAACTCTAAGAGAGTTATAGCCGTTGCGATTAATGTGGTAAAAGATTGTGTAATAGACACAAAATAGAAAAGCACAGGTCACTGTTCTGAACATAATCGATCGACCGTTTCCATAAAGGTGTGGAAACGTACGAACCAATTTGATTGACATCATATCATGCATATATTTGTGTCTTATATACTTTATTCTTAGCCTAAGCAATGCTACGTAACGAGTTTTACGTTTAAGTTTTAGGAATAAATAAGTTTGAGAAGAAGAGACTCAAAAAGTAATTAAAGGCAAGAAAAAGACTAAGTTGCAAGACTTATGGACTGAGATGCAAGAGAGAGGGACCCGGATGTAAAACCAAAAGGACCAATGAGCAAATGAAGAAAATTGACACCATCATGAGGAGTATTTTGGCAATTCGATTCGGGCCTAAACTCCAACAACCAACTCTGGTGCATCAGACATGAAGAAATCAAGCTAGACAACCACACTCAAAATCCAGACCCGATCCAGAGTATATAGACCGCCAATTGGCGGTCGGTTCTTCTCCGGATCCGATAAGATTTAGGCGGGTCATGTATTAGAGTGTTTTATATCTATTTTTAGTAGTGCATTAGTCCCACATCGAGGGATGTCCCCGATTACCTTTTTATGGCTATAAATATAACTCTTCCTCCTCCTTTGTAATAGATCTCCTCTCTTGGTGGCCATCATCTCTACTAGGAGTAAAACCTTGGAGCAAAACTCTGGTAGAGAGCCTACTTGTAATATGAGTGAGCAATGAAAAATATTTTATTAGTTAATTGTTGTTTCTTTTAGTTCTTTGCATACTTAGTTAATCTTGTTTGTTTTAATCTTTGTAGAATTAATTATCATGTTTCTTTTCCTTAATATGAATGTTAGATTAATAATGTGTGAGTAGTTCCATCCCCCTTTAGGGGTGGAGTTGATGTTTATACATGTCATGTAGAATGGAATAATGATAAACGTTGTTGTATGTGAGAAATGTTAGTTTGCTTGTTTGAATTAAAGACAATACTTAACTTGATGGTTTCTGCCATAATCTTTAGGTACATTCCGTGCTTGTTTAGTTCATAATAACAAACTTGTTCATGCTCATATTAATCACTTAGGTTACTGATTTGGATGATAGGTCTTGTCATGAGGTACTTCTTATGCATAGCAACACTACCTACACTTTTGCTTATTGAATGCATTCATCACCACTTATTTCATGTGTACACACACTCCACCCCTTAGGGATTTTCCATTCCTGATTTCCAGCTTGCCTATATTAGTCAATTAGTTTAGTTTTACTTAGTCTCGTGCTTTCATCTTCTTTGTTCTTTCATACTAGTGTAGCGTAGCATAGTTTAGTTTAGTGTAATCAATTTCTCATCCTCTCTTTTCCCACTTGCTTTCGAGAAAACCAGAGTTGACACACCTCCTCGTGGACACGACCCGTACTTGCCGCATTTTCACCGACGTCGTGCACTTGCGGTTAAACATAATTGCAATCACGAATAAAGAACGGTCGAGCCAAAATGCCTATAACTTAAGTTCACTTAAGTGAATGGTCAAACAAAATTTTGGATCGGTCAACCATTCAGGGAGTTTTGGCCAGACAAAAGATAAACGGTCGAACTCAAAGAATGGTCTTGTTCGACCGAAAATTAACAGACACTTTGAGTTTCAAGAGAAGTCTACGTTCGATCGACCGAAGTCTAGGGAATGGTCGACTGATAACTTCCATTAAGCTCTGGATGACCAAAAGTGCTTCATCCGGTCGACCGGTGGCCAAGGATTTTTTGGGGTTTTGGAAATTTTGACCGTATTATAAAACAACAAGTCTAACGGTCAAATGACACGTGTAGAACAGTCGAACAAAATGGTATAGCTGGTCTACCGGTACAACACTATAGGCTAACAGAAATAACTGACCCAATCGGTCGAACTGAGAACTTGTTCGCTCGACCGATTGGCACAGGCAGATTAGGTTTAGGTTTAACTATTTTCCGGTCTAAGGTTGGGTGACCTATTGAAGTTCAATTAATCTGAGATTTTGTGTGTGACTTCTATAAGGAACATACTGTGTATGTGAGTAGATATTTACTCTAGTATGCTCAAGTATACACAAGTTCCTAAGACTCAATTACAAGAAAAATTACATGTCTTCAAAAGCTTGAATACATGTCTTGACTTGAATTCCTTTCTTCATTGAGTCTTGATCACCTGTATATGTTAGAACAAAGCAATATATATATGCTATGCATAATGTATGCTACTCGACATTAGATTGTGATTAAGATTACGTTGATTAAATAATCAAAACATGGATTAAGGCCTAAAAGCCAACACTCGCCCTTTTTTTTATGATGGCAACCTGTATCTTAATAAACTTAGTACTTAAAATTTAAAGAAGTAAACTATGCATGAAAATGCTTCCCCTACGAGTGTGCATAGTGTTTTTGTTCAATTTTAAGCAAATTTCAAGTTCTTTACCCCCAATATTCTCCCCCCCCCCTTTGACATTCATCAAAAAAAAAGATTTATCATCGAATTTATGATGTCTTTTTCTTATAATGAAGTTGTTCCCCCTTAATTTTGCACTTCATTGCGCTTTCTAGATAAAGATTTTCATTAAGCTCCCCTATCAATATGGATTGGTCTATTAAGCTCAATTTTCTCTCCTTTGTGGCATCCATTTAAAATTGTGACATATGAGCATGTGATTTTTTCTCATTTTAGGATATGCAATGAATGATATAAAAGATATGACCATTAAGCATTCAATATCCTATTTGAACCAATTCTATATGCTTAAGAGGATTAAAAATATTACCCAACTTAGCGATCCCCATGCATTGGTTCCATCTTCCTTTCGATAGTGCAATCGACTTTGACTTTTGACTCTGCGTGCTTTGGCCGGTCACTACCGATTCCTCATCTTCTAAGTACCTACAAATGTAGATTTAGGTACCCAAACAACTTTGGGTCCTTGAACATTAGCTTTCGGAACCCAAAACATTTTGGTTTTAGGAGCCCACACACTTGAGGAACTATGTTTAACAACTAAATGCTTTCTGTTTAAGGTAGTATGAACCACATGATTTTAACATATGAAGCATTATATCCTAAACCATGTTTGTCTAACAATTGTCTTTGACTACTTAGAAGCATGTCAAGCATTTTAGTTCCTTTTGTGAATTTTTCTAGATCTTTTCTAAGTTAAGCATTACATGCCTTAAGATCTAGTTGTTCAACATCAATAGGTGTTGCTTTTAGACTACCAAGTTATAATGCATTTGTCTCATGTCTAGCAATCACCTCATCCTTCTCACTCATGATTATTTCAACTTGGCATTGGAGATCATTTATCAACTTTCTAACATTCTTATTCTTTTCTCAATTGATCTCATATTGTTTAACTAAATCATGAAATGTATTTTGAAGCTCATCATATGTGTATGATTCATCATTAGCATTTGAGTTTGAGCTATCACTAGAGTATGATTTAGTTGATCTATCACTAGAGTACTTAAAGGCAAGTGTCAGTCCATCCATACAGAATGAAGAAATTGTAAGGTGTTGGTTTGGTTGTGTACGATGATATTAAAATTAAAAAACAATTTACATTGAAGATCTAACCCAATGGATCATTGGTGCCACTAAAATGTGGAAACTGCAACTTGAGGATGCGTGGACGAACATGTTGGTTTTTTCGTCTCATTAATCTTAATTTTGATGATTAAAAAATTAATATGACTTATACTGCAAATTCTATATTCCGTAACTCATATAGTCATATTACACATATACATGTTGTATATTTGGTCTTTTTTAATACTTAAAGATTGATATAAAGGAAGAAAGCATGTAAAATTTTCATTTATTTAAATCTTATATTTTCCTATACTTTGTACACTTTATGTACAAATGATAAATTGTTGAAATTGGATCCGCGATCTACTATCGGACAGGCAATCTTGAATCTCAGTAAACATCCAAGTCTTCATTGTCTTGGTCTTATCAAACGTCTGACATTTTCCCAAATGACGGAATACTTGATCATTACTGTAAGATGGTGATCGGATACTTGGCCATTAATTGGACAATCGATTGCATAATTTTGACTTGGCCAACCTTGATAATACGGACAACTGGTTCCCCACTAGACGCCCGATTCTAGCAGTTTTGCTACATGAGATTTAAATCTATTGTCCCTCATTTTCCTAACCAACTCTCCCGTATCACTCAAACGGCTATATTGTGTTCAAAGGCTACAAATATATCTTTCACAAGCTCCATTGAATCCTATAATTGTGCGCCTGATATCGAATCTTTCAAAGCCTTTACCGGTCCTACACTTTGGTAAATCCACTGGAGAGATTAAAGAAGAATCCTTAAAGTGCACTAAAACAAGGGAAAAATTGAGATAATCACAAAATAGTAAAATTATAAGAATATAAAGATGGAAAATTTATTTGGCAAAATATGAGACAAAAAATACACCGTGATATCATTTTCATAAACAAAACATGGCATCACAGATGTCATTTTTATCCCTTAATGAATTCATTGTAGGTGAAAAATGGCATCCGAGATGTCGTTTTCCTCTGGGCATGAAAGGGGTCACCTGCCCGCCAGCCACCCCTTTTTCCCCACTTCTTCACTTAACCGTCGACCCCCTCCCCTCCTCCCTCTCTCCGGTGATTTTTGACCACCTGGTGTCAGTTTCACGTGTTTGATTTGTTCTTAAGTACATTTTCCTTATTGTTTGTTAACATTTTTCTTGATTAGTTTGGCTTGTTTGAATTACTTGTTTGTGTTTAGAGTAGTTGTTTTTGGTTTGAAATTGATAGACATCGCCCACATCGTATTGTTCGACCACTTTGTCTGTCCATGTTGTTTCTTATTCTTTTTGTTTTCGATCACTTCATCTTACGACATAAGGCGTTATTAGTTGAATAAGGCATTTATCTGGCCAAAACCTTTCGTCTAGTATTAGAAAGAAAATTAGTGCATATGCTCTCTGTACGCTTCGGTGGTTAGAAATTCTAAGATAATTTGCGAAGTATGAATATTCACGTGGTGGTTACTGCAGACGGCCAACACATGCGAGCATGGAGTGTGGTGTGTATCTATGATCCCACAAGAGCATGTTGGGCCTCTCTCCATCAAAATAACCTGATAGCTACGAGATTGGTTATTTTATGCACTAAATATATTATGACGATGCCTTGTCACACAAACCTGTGCAGCCAAGTGTCGTTGGCTTGTGACTTCATTGTTGACATTTTTAGGATGGGTCAATATCATAGTCTCCCCTTCATCTCTTCTACTCACATTATATTTATTCAGCCGCAAGTAAGTCATCATGAACAGAGGACAAAGTGGTAAGTCACGTACACACTTTTCCACATTGTTAAAGATTCCTGACAAGTTTGTTGTCATTATACCAAAACGTCGACCGCAATCATGGCTTTGTATCCAATACGAAACATCATCTTGTTCTTTAATCTACTTGAACCATTAGGGTGATTAACCACGATATCCTTCATATGCTCTTCAAAAAAATTTATCAGGAGCAACACCAACATGCCAAAATTTATTTTGCAATTCCACATTCTTGCACTGAGCATGTTTTGCCATATTTGCACTCATGTGTCTCAAACCAAACATGTGAACGTGACCTCGTTCTGGGACAAACAATGTCTTCGCAATATTTGTAAGGCCCAAAAATCGGTCACTGATGATACACAATCCATCTCATATGCATACTCTACTTACAATATACTTAAAAACCACTACCATGGGCTTTCAGATTCTTTTTTAACGACTTCAAACGCCAAAGGAAACAAACCAAAGTTTGCATAGGTACTCATTGCAACCAAAAGAGTACCCTAAAATTTGCCGAACAAATGAGTCTCATCAATATTCAACACGGGTCTACAATACTTGAAACCTTCAATGGATGCCGCGAAAGACCAAAAAATTCTTTGAAACTGCTCAATCTTTGGTTTATTTCTTCATCTGAATCTCGACTACTATGCCCAGGTTGATGGAGCAAATATTAGACATAAAGCGTCTTAAATTATGATAATATGTCTCATCCACTCTGTATACTTTGTTTCAGTAGGGAATACCAAGTTTTATCATATTTGATGTCTATGAAGTAATGGTTCTTCACTAGTGCTTGAATTTCTACAGGAGTGATAGTAATGTTTGTTCGAATGATGGCAAGAATCATGTTAGAAATTAAACCGACATCACATTGCACATAGTCATGTAAAAGACTCTCGTTACTACAATTGTGTTCATACTTGTACCTCTTCACTTGAAAATATTCTTTGCTTTCACTGTAGGAGACATGTATCCTCCAATCACAATGTTTCTTCAAACAACAAGCTGTAAATATCTTTTTCCCAGACACTAACACTTTGAATTGGATACTTTTTCACAAATGTCATTCCTTCAACTCATACAACAAATCTTCTTTTGTGGTGAAATTCTATGAAACTAATAACTTCGTCCATCTTCAAACTTCTCATGTTCATTATATGCAGCAATTCACCAATCGGCATTTTTGATGACTAAATCTTCAATCCATTTCTCGTGAGGATCTTTGTCCGGCAAGTGCCTCAAATATGGGAGTACTGGCAATGGTGGCAATTCATTACTAGTGACGCCTTCATGTATACTCATCTCAGGTTCTTGATTGACTGCATCTGCTATACAACGAAACATGTTTTGCAGCTCTGGAAACAGTGGTTGATCTACAACAACCATGTTAATCTCCTCATCATCCATCTGACATTTTATTTCAGCACAATATGTCTCATCATTGTCTGCATCTTCATCCCATCTTTCTTGAGAATGTAACTGAACTATGTGTGCTTCATAATTACTAATACGCATTGGTGTGTGCTCAAATGGCTCAGAAAAATACTTAGGAACTGCGGACGATGTACATTCTTCATGTTTGTGGCGTTGCTTGATAATCCTTAGTCAACTGACTTGGGTGCACGATAGTATAGTATTTGGGTTGTTTCTGAACAAACAATACAACGGTCTTCGTGTTATTAAATAGAGATAACATCGTTTATGTGCTCTGATAATCAAACACATCAACATATATACTTATACTTTTCATACAGTGGTCGCTTGCATGTTAACGCCAGATCAAACTCTTCTTCTCAAAAGCCACAAACTCGACAAACTGTTTCACAGATATCATCATATCGCATTTCACTATTAACATTCATCATTCATCTGTAACCATCTTCATATACTAGAATGTCATCTATGAATTTAACAATTCCATCGAAAAAACTACTAATCTGCTACTAAAGCTCATTACTTCCAGTGTACAGAATCTACATTTAATACATCAAAATAGCAATCATGTTTTAACTATACATGCATTACATTTCATATGGAAATCAAAAACCAAAAAGGAAAAGGAAAACCAACCTAAACTTTGATTTTCGCCAGAGAGGAGTAATGGGGAGTGGGGAGTGATTTGGAGGTGGGAGGAGGACGGGTGCCTTTTTTTGGCTCATATTTTTCCAAATAAGTTTTCCATCTTTATATTCTTCCAATTTTGTTTTTTTGGTGATTATTTCAAAACAAATCCTTAAAATGACATAAAGTATTCGTCGAAAGTTCTCATATTCTAAGCGGTTTAATCTCGACCTGAAACAAGATTTATAGTACATATTCAAGTGGGGCTCGAAGGTCCAGCAAAATTTCAGGAGAGGACTACATCACAGTGATGATCAAATCTCTATAAATCCCTGGCGTCAATAGTGGTTTGCATCTCTTTTCCATTTATTTTTAAATCTGCATTATTAAGAAAATCATTATGTTAATCCATTCAACTCCCTTCATATTAGCATAGATCTGACCTTCACTTGTGGAGTCGCTGAGGTGGCAGTTGTCACCCTCTATATGTTCAAGAACCCTATTGTGGCGCAAGTGCACTGGTTTGAGAGTAAACCTGACAAGGGACTAAAAGTGCACACAGGTGACTCATAGTGCAGGGCATGGAAGAGCATCATCTAGGAGCACACCAATCACCATCCAGCATGTAAGAAGCAACTAAAGAACCCATGTGCTGTCAGAGGTAGGTTTGTAACCAGATCGGATACAGGTGGTCATACGCATACCTATACCCGCCTGGGCAGACGAGTGTGGGTATCTACCCACCCCAGAAAATGCATACCCGTACCCACCACCTTAATCGGGTACGGGGTGGGTAACTGGGTATTCGGGCATAACATATAAAAAATTCAATTAAAGATAATTTACATATAATAAATACTTAAAATGAGCATAAGGTAGTAATAATTAATATTTAAACATCCAGAAACATAATAAGAAATACAAAACAACTATCCCACGTAAAGTTCAACTTCTTATAATACAACATTTAACATATTATAAAAACAAATCAGCAAATATTTTACAAGTTATCACTTATTATCTACATTATAAATATATATATATATGGGTAAGAAGCATACACGTACCAGCTCCAGGTTGGGTACGGGTCCCGATATACGAGTATAAATTTTTAATTGAGTATGTTTTTTTGAACTCATACTTGTACGGATAATCGGTGTTTAATCATTTTAAATACCGCAAGTGCACGGCCGCGTTGAAGCGGTGCCAAGTACGGGTCAATCCTCAGGGAGGTGAGTAGTCTCTGGTTTTTCAGAAATCAAGTGACAACAAAAAGGGAGAAGAGTTTGTCTATGCTAATCTATACTACACTAAACTACTAAAAATGCAAAGTAAAGCAACTAACGATTACTTTAAATCAAAACTAAAAGAATGTAAAACTAACCTGGAATCAAGAAGAGAAAGACCCCTAGGGGTGGAGTTTGTGCACACGTGTAAAAAGATGGTGAAGAATGCATTTTATAAGCACAAATGTAGGTAGTGTTTTCATGCATTGGAAGTGTTTAAAGGTTATGGCAAAACCTATCAATCCATTCACTAACCTAGTTGATTAACATTCATATACACAAGTTGGTTATTTCAGAACCTAAACAAGCATGGGAGGTGTCTAAGATGTGTGGCAAAACCCATCAAGTGTAGTATTCTACTCTAACAAGCAAGCATACATTCACATTTATCAACACAATGAAAATATAAAGCATTCATATTCATTCTTTAATGCATGTATGAACATCATCTCCACCCCCAAAGGGAGATGTATCTACTCACTACACATTATTCTAACAATTAAACTAAAGAAGAAAGGAAACATTCTAACTACTTTAGCCTACAATCAAAGAAATAAAACTAAGTTAAGCATGCATAAAGAAACAACATAAGAACAAAACAATGGAAAAATTATTTTATTAAATGACTGACATCACTAGCAGCATTCTTCTCCACCTTGAGATTTTGCTCCAAGGCTTACTCCAAATAGAGAGAATGCCACCAAGCAATGAGTGAATACAAAGGAAGGTGAAGAGTTCTATTTAGGCATGGAAAAAGGTAATCTGGGACAATCTCCCCGTATGAGACTAAACAAATACCAGAAATAGACTAAATACACACTAATACGCGACCCTACGAAATCTTAGCGGATCCGGATCAAAACAGACCGCCAATGAGCGGTCTTGGGCCGCCAATTGGCGGTCTATTTTGTTTGGATCCGGCCGTTGTTTCGTTGGGCTTTTCTGGATGTCTTTGGTGGTTTTTGATGCATCTACTTCGCTTGCTGGAGCTCCGACCTGAATATAATTGCCAAAATACTCCCCATGATGGTGTGAAGTATTCTTGTTTGCTCATTGGTCCTTCGATCTTACATTCAGGTACTTTGATCTTGCATCTTAGTCCTTGAGTCTCTCAACTCAGTTGTTTTTCATGTTTTTAGGTCATTTTATGTCTCTTCTCTTCAAACCTATTTATTTCTGAAATTCAAACATAAAACTCGTCACGTAGATTGTTTAGGTGAAAGATAATGGATATAAGATACAAATATAAGAATGAAATGATGTCAATCAATCACATATACATGTATTACCCATTTACAATCCTAGTAAAAGTTGTAAAAGTTATTCCAGACCCTCCAACAAGGTGGAGCCCATTTTGAAGTCCAAAATTAGGTCCCACAAGGAGCAACCATAGCCAGATAGTCAAGGAACTTTTATATAGCTTTCCATTAATACCTTTTTGTGCATAAATCCCGTAGTTTCTGAAATGTTGTTAAAGATTCTTTTCAATTGGGATAAGACCTGGGAGTCGGGTCCGGTCCGGTCGACCTGGCACGGCCCGTCCAAAAAAAAAAAATACCTCCAAAATCTTGAAAATACCTCTACAAAACTACAAAAAATCCTAAAATATATAAAATACCGGACTTACCGGCCGAGCCTGCGACTTTCCTGTCTTGTCGAGCCCCTACCATGCACTATTAGACACCGGGTTGCTGGGCCAAGCGGGCTCGGTACCCAAGTCTAATGATAAGCCTTAGAAAATTCATTTAAGTAAATCTCATGTGCTATCGCAAGTAGCTCTAGATGGAGGTGCATTTTATGTGTTAATGTTATGGTTTTGTTCACTCACGCGATTGGGACTAACATGAACAATAATTCAAAACAAACATCATATAAGTCAAAAGTAAATTGCATGAGCATATGCACATATAGAACATTAAAATGAAGTTATGGAAGGAGATTTCTAATTTTACTAGGTGCTCAAAAATGAAGATTAGGACTCAAGAATTATAATTAAGCAATGGCAGAAGATTTGTAATTTTATATTTATTTGAGTCATAACTTTTTATGTGTATTTGATGCACAAAAGAGAAAATCAATAAAATTTGGACACCCACGTGCTCAACCATCGTCATCTAAGTCCTTAGAGCTTATGGCTCGAGTGCAGTTTTGGACACCCATCCTACTGCCAATCGACCGAATATTATCTTCTTGTTTTGTAAGTCCTTACAGTTCCAACAGCCAAACCCTTAACAGTCAGCCGATCGATTTCTTTGACTTAGATTCAATTTTGACTTTTCGTGACAAACTGTTGTAGACTCGTGACAAATTTATCAATACAGTTTTGAATTTCCAGAGAATCTTTCGGCAATCATAATTTCATACCTTCATTATGAGTTTCCATTATTAGATGTGCAACACATCTTATTTGCAGATGGCGATGCAACGACATAACCATCGACGTGGTCACGAAATTATTATCAAATAGAGTAACAACACGTTTGACAAAGAAATCATAGCAACGTACAATGAAGTCGCACGGAGTCAGTTTTCACTGACTCAACCAAGACAACTTTACACTCTCCAAACAAGGGAAATATAATCAAGAGGATTGTTCGATTTGCAATGTTCTAGAACAATTGGAACTCTAGTCTAGCACATTCTAAACAAATGAGGTGTCGCAAATTTTCTACTTGTAACGGCAGGCAAATAAAGCAGATCCATTATCTAAGAGTAGCACCGGAAACTGCAAACCCAGCAAGTTTAAGTATGAACAAGATAGAATCCCTCGTTTACAGAATTGTGAAGGGTACCTATGCAAGAGAGTGCTTCCGACCAGATTACCAAAAGCCCGTCACAGAAACCATTTCTAGAACCTCATGTCTGAGGTCCAGTAACCAGGAAAACTGAAATTCAAGCTATTCATCATCAAATACTTGGTATTGAAGATTCAATCGATCATTCGGAGGACATTATTTACAGTGGTGGTAAAGGCTGATTCAAATAAATACAGAAGCGTGCCGTCATATTCCGGCGGATCACAAATATTTAAAAACCTCAGTAAGATTTATGTACAAAGTTTTAAGAGAAGGCTGAAATCACCATAAGCAAACAAATGGGCGGGCATGACAGTCACCAAAAAGTATTCATTTGATTGGAAACTGCCGCTTCCAAATTTTGAAGACGGCATCTCCCACAATCGTAAAGTCTTATGATATGGTTTGCCTGAGTAAGCCGTACCTGGTTGCACACTTACCATCAGTTTAAGTTTTGTTTTGATGCATTTAATAATGCAGATCCACTATGGGACAGCAACATATCTTTCATCTCTCTATAGCTGCGGAGCTCTTCTAGTGCATCGGATGTCTTGCGGGACATGAAAAAACTAGACGAACCAACATCTCCACTATACTCAGATTTCACAGATTGAGATGAATTAGGGTCCTGCCTCAGAGGGGGTGCAGACCCAAGCATCTGTACAAGAACCCCTACAGCAGCATCTTGTGATTTTTGAGGGGACATAAAGGGTTGAGATGGTCCTGGAGCATCCTTCCCGTCCATGTTTCTGCATACAAGCATAATACAACATAAGTTGTGTTTAAGAAAAACAATGTCAGTATATATATGTAACGGCCATGCTGGATTGGTAGTATGTAATAAACGAAATGTCTAATGCAATATGAATTAGTGTTGTTAGAACAGTAAAATGTAAACCATACTGAGCAGCTTTGGGAATCAGTAGTGGTAAAATAATTGACAGGAGCAAGTAAAGACGGCGACACTTAATCAAATTCAATTAAAATGAAGAGGCAACATAATGATCTACGTTTACATCAGATAACGCAGCGACCAGATTTGATCATCATGTGGAGGGATACATGAGAACCAATTCATCTCAACAGAAAGTTGTTGGTCTTAATATCACCCAAGCAATGTTAAGCTTTTTATTAGAAGGATAAAAAAAACTAACAGCCATAAGAGCTAGATGGTAATATTATTTCAATCTAGATTTCTGTTCGTAAACCAACCTACTTGTCCATGTGTCTTAGCTTCATGAAATCAGATAACAAGAAAAAACAAAAGAACTGCACTTGTTTGTCACAATATATAGTGATCATGTTCCCTTGAGGATAAGTAGCCACAAAATGCAACAAGTTAGGAATTGGTTTGACTTTGTACTATCTCAAAATTAGGTCGCGCTTGGGGTAATGGGTAGTGTTTTTAGGCTTTAAGAAATAGATTCTGACAAGAACCTGATTCTGGTGCAAAATTAAAGTGACTTGAATCTCAACAACTATCACTTCTTCCTGAAACCATGTCTGGTAGAGAACAAGCTTGGTTCATGAACCCCATCATGCCACGCTACACCCTCCAGAAAATGACATTATATGTTGACTTGAAATTTTAACAATAAAAAAACATTTGATGACAACTTGTCCGCAATGCCGATTTCGAAAAGATTAGGTGGTATGAACACAAGTGGTGGGTTTCATGTATAAAATAAATCAAATTTGAATACTTAGGGCTAATTGATTGATCCAATGAATTGTTTCGTAAATTTGAATCTAAATATTAATAAATTCGGACAGCGACCAACAAATTTCCGTAAAAGACACATGATTTATTTCTGTAGTAGACATATAATATAGGCCATGAAAGTTGTGAAATGATTAACAAGGACAAAATTGACCTTTCAGCTCCTATTCACGAGCAAACAATAAAATTTTAAATCATGGGCTAAAAACATCTAGGAGAGAGATGCCAATTCGTTGGAAAATCATTTGATCCTCGGAAATCAGAATAAAAAACTTGTATGAAAACAAAATTATAGCAATTATGATTGACTACTGAGAATCACCAAGATTATTTGCCTAATAGACCTTACGTGTCATTCCGCTAAAATATAGTCACTCATTCAAATTGTTGTCAGATATTGACTTCTTTATTTGAAACTGTTGGATTAGTAAATGAAGGCATGCTCTTCCTTTTCGTTTGTAACGCTGGGTTGGACCATGAAGATGCCAAGCTTATTTATCGGCAACTTGACAGATTTTCCCCATAAATTCTTTCAATTTGCGGTCAAACGTGGAAAAAAATAGTGGCATGAAATTTAGACAGAAATTTGGACTCCAAATTCAGGAAAGGAAATTGTGAATTTCCCCAAATTCATATGGACCCTTTAATTTTGCAATCATTTTGACGCCCAATGACAGTTGATGAAAAGCCATCTTTTGGGGATGTTTTGTCACAAAAAGAGAGGACCTAAATGCATCCAATGTGCACAAATATCGTAAGTAAGATAAATATTGTATTGATGATACTAATATTAAACTTCCATAGATGTTTAACTATTTATGAGAGGGAACTAGGCGTTTCATCAAATCTAAAGACTGCACAAAGGAGTTCCCTACCATCTGAGGTCAAACCATTCACCAATCAATTGGGATGTTTTTAATATTCATTTAAATTTTTATAGCTACTAAACTATTGTGAAGCCATAGTTCTAGTAAAAGAACATAAAACAGTAGCCAAAAATATTCACAGACATTGATGCACCTAGTTGCAATATTTGAACCCATAAGACATTAATGAAGCAAATTCACGGAGTTAACCATCACCACTAGTCACCACAACCTTAGAGAGTCAACTCAATTGACAAAGAATAAAAGAGGCTAGCTTTACACAAATAGAATGTGGGAATGGGAGTCATAGTCATAAAGTACTACACGAGAATGTGAAAAAAAGGAAAATCAGTGTCAAAATAAGATGGCTGCATTGTTAGGATTCTTAGTCTGATAATTTATATAAAGCATCATTCTTGAACTACTATGTATGAAGAATGGCTCCAAACCACCAAAATACACAATTGTGGATTACTGTAGGATAAAAATGAATGACACCCATGCATTAAGGATATCTTCGTTAACTAAGATATTTTATTTTATTTAATTGATTTTGCAGCTATCATATCATTAAGATGGTACGTCCATTTTAATATTTTCACTTTCACCAAATACTTTTATATTCTTAAATTGAAACGATTAAACTAACTCTTACAATTATTTTTGACTCCCAAGTGACCATATGTGCCACAAAAGCATGCCTAACAACACTATTCAATAACACCAATATTGCAATTTGCAAGAAGAAAAACAATAAATTTAAGAAAATGTTGCACTCAACATACGTTGAGTCTTAGAAAATCAACATACGTTATTAAACTATTTTTATGTTTGACGATTTGAGATATAAGTAACTGGAATTGATAGTTTGCACTAGAAATAATTACGCATTTAAGGTTCATAATTGCTCTCTACCTTAATTAATTGCTTTCAGTGTCTTTTCACAACCACTCATCATCAACTGCTTCCCATCTTCCTAAGGACACATCCAAATGGCTCCATGATGAGCAAAGAAGCTAACTAGAGAACCAAGTCACCAGCTGAGGATGAGATGCATGATATTATGTTTACCAAGGATAGAAAAAGAAGCTCCTGGCCTAAATTGGATCTCTGCAGCCTTTTATCAGGCCTCTAGCATCAAATGAAAGGACAAGTAGATTCCCTGCTGCAATACTTCTTACATACAACCTCTCTACCTTCCCATATAAACTACACATACCTTATCCCGTTCCAAAAAAACTCCAATTCTGGGACACCATCTGATTACAAACCCATAAGTCTGCTTAATATTCAATGCAAGACTAGGAGCAATCTACTGGCATAAAGGGCGACTAATACTGAGCAAACCAAATAGTTCATGCCCTTCATAGAACAGGTTCAACTGCAGCTAGAGATGTGATGATTAAATGTGATATCTTAAAAGGCATTTGATAGAATCAAATGGCCCCTTCTAAGATCAACATTGGCATGGTTAAACTTCCTTTCCCAATTTGATGAACTAATATCGACCTGCATCACAACTTTTCAGAGATGGTCAAAGGCGTTCCTTTAGTAACTTTGTTCCTTCCAAAGGGTTGCGACAATGTTGCCCTCTCGTAGTTGGATTGTAATGCTCTCCACGTTTCTTGTTTTTGTCTTTTTGAAAATTTACAACAAAGGTGTAAAGGGTCTTCGGGTTAGCATGAATGATCAATAGCTGACTCATCCTATTTTGGTGATGATTTACAATTAAAGAGTGTGAAGAATGAGAAGTTTTGGTGGGGCACAAAACTAGCATTCTGAAAAGGAAATTAATTTCACGTCTTGCCATCCTCGGCTTATGATTTTGTTGAAGAATGAGATCCAACTGATTACTCTTATAACATGTTTGCAGTTCTTTGCACTGAGCAACAAATTTATAAGTGAAATGCTTATCGGAGTGATTTTTGGTGGGGCAATGACAGTAACTCACAAAATCCTTATGTGTTCGTGGGAAGCTCTTCAATGAAGAAAATCTGATGGAGATCTTAACTTCAAAGAGTTTGGAAATCATGGCACTGTGGATCCAGATGCTCTGGAGAACTCTGTCCAGTCCCAAACAACTTGTTTGCCAAGTGATGCAAAGGTGGGACAGCATACCTATTGATCAGTGCCCATTTCATATAATGCGTCCCATCTGGCACACGATTGTCAAATTAGACTCTCTTGCAAAAAAACTGTTAGTACTTTTCCTTCTCAAGCAAATACTACAACCTTAAAGATCTCTGATGATCTGATCTATGCTAATTCCTCAGGGAACCTCCATGACATGTTACACACCCAAACAATGGACAATTCAAGGTTACATTTTGGTTCTTCGTGTGGCATGCAGTTCGCAACATTCTACAAACCAGAGGTTACTGTGTTGGCATGTGTCGTCCGCAGATGCTTTGTGTGTAATGTTCGGCTAATGAATCAACCACTTATCTCTTTCCTCATTGCGCTCACACATGACCACTTTTCATGTTGGCCTGCTCCCCAATACAGTTACAACACTACACTTATATTGCCGGCCCAACTGATCAATCCAGTCATAGACAAAATCACTATCACATCAAGTGATATGTTAAGCATGCCTTGCCTCCATGTGGTGGACCATCTGGAAGGTCCGATTCTCAATTATCCAACATAGTACAGTAATGCTCCTAAGAGGTCTTCTAATCTGAGGAAAATTAACTCTACAAGGCAACTCAGCCAACCCTTTATAAATTATAACTCTACAAGAGGTCTTAGTTCTGCTACTGCCCCATTTATAAATTATTGCCACTTTTGGTTAATATTCTAGCCTCTTTTAATGTTGTGGGTGGACTACTGTAATTGTGGTATCCACTATTATTATGTTACTGTGTATTTTGTAATAATTAAGACATCTGATGTACTATATTATTACTTCATTGCATCTGAGTTGCACTCAGCATCTCCTTTGAAAAAAAGTTTGTAATTGTAGAGGATATTTGTAAAGTACGAGCATGCAATTTTTCAAAGACAACTTTAGCAAAATTATCATATTTTGATAAATTTTTGGCCGGATGGTCTACTAATATCCAAATAACAATCTCCAAAATAACACTAACTAGAGAGCCAGATCTAAAATTTTGACAATTCCCACTTCACTGACGAGGATGTAGGTAACTGAAAGAAGATTTTCCTGAAATCATCAAGTGAAATCGATGATGTGCACAAGACATCTTCGGCTCCGTCCCTTCCTCCCTTAAGGCTTTAACTAAAATAAATAAATCACTACTGGTTTGTCCAGAACCTGGACCTACTACAGGAATTTGATGAAGTCCCTCAGGATAGACACTACAATAATACTAGAGAACATGAAGGCGTTTGATCACTTATTCTCAGATCACACTTCAGGAGAGCAGGCAATTTCCTACTCCCAGAAGCAAATGAACATCAATGGCAACAGGAAAAATGAAACCTACCATTCATGAGTAAGCATAGCAAGCAGCATTACAATTCAGCTACTAGATCTAGATCTGAACTCTTAAGTGGAATGCATAAAGTACTAAATAATTATAAAATATCACAATTGATTGACTGACATACCTGTTTGGGGTATCTGTTAAATCCAAATTATCGATAGCAAAGGGAAAAAACAAGTCTGTATCGTCAGGAAGATCCTGTGACGACAACCTACTCGAGCTTCTTGAGAACACAGCCCTCGGCGAACTAGTGGAAGAGAAGATGCCAGACATTTGCCCCACGTCATCTCTCACTCCCTACAAGCCGACACCACCATCAGTATCAGCAAACCATGCCCTACAACTAAAAACCCAAAAATTGGGGAAATTTCAATAAAACCTTTTGCGATGTATAATTTGGCAAACTTGATGGGAGCTCTCCTGTCCGGAAACCCTCACTCTTCCTAAAAGATCTTCCAGAAGGTGACTCCCCGGACGAATGGTCCACCAATCTAGTACTTCTGGGTGACGGGGGTGGGAGAGAGCTCCTGGGTATACTCACAGGCGTGGTGTCGGACTTCAACCTATTCCTCAAAGGACTATTCCCATACACGGGAGGAGACGGTGTAGTGGAAGGCGAGAACGGTGGGGAAAGCTTATGCTCATTGACACCAAAATCCAAACTACCTCTCCTGGCACTGGCAGAGACGGACTTATGAAGATGATAATTAGCCAAATGCCGGTCGGAAAACCCGGAAGGGGACAAATTCTGCCCGGTCCAGCTATGAGGCCGGTTAAAGAGAGCCACCCCTGGAGTCGAATCCCTCAACGGGAACGACGTTGACGGGAACGCCCGCATGGGGTCGGCAGCGGGGCTACCGACATAATCGGTTATAATCCTTGTCGGAATCAAAGGCGAAGCGGAAAGATCAAATTCATCTAGAGAATTTCGGTAGGACACTGAAATCGATATGTAACCGAACTGCGTCTCGACGGGCGAAAACGAGAAGGAGTTGGAATGAGGGATAGGGGAAAGGAGATCTCCGTCATCGGAGAGGCGGAAGGAGAGGGAGAAGGGGCAGTGGAGATTGGAGGACGAGAGAAGCTTGAAGGGGCGGTGCGCCGGGAGGAGGCGGAGGAAGGAGTAGAGGGAGCGGAGGAGGATAAGAGAACGCTTGTAGAGGCGAGAAGGGGAAGTGTTGAGGTTGTTGTTGGTGTGGGAGGTGGTGTTGTGGTGGTGGATGGACCAGCGCTCGAGGACGACGTCGGGGGAGAGGAGAACGTCGAGGAGGATGGGGGAACGGAAGGAGGGGAGGGAAGGGTGTTCCGGGAGGGCGAGGTTGAACCACCGGTCGCGCTTGGAGGAGGAAGAGGAGGGTTGTTGATGGATGGGGAAGTAAGAGGGGATGCGGGAGTGGAGGATTATGTGGATGGCTTTCAGGTGGAATTGGGAGATTATTTGCTCCGTTCGGGTTGTGGATTCCATTTAGGGATCAGAGAGACAACGACGACGACGACGACTTCATTGGGGATTAATGGATGGAAGGAAAATGGAGGAGACGTGGGGAGGTGGGGAATCTATGGGAGAGGAGGGGAGGGTGCGTGTGGGACTCGATGGATTGGAGCTTGGTTAATTTGTTTACTTCTAAACGTCTGATCAAATGATGCTGTTTCTAATGTTTTGATTTGAATTGGGTTTGGAATGGAAAAAAATCTTGGGACGTTGGTGGTGGTATATGGCTGTTTAAATCTGGTTCGGGAGGAGCTAAACTCAAATTTAGCTGGAACTCGAAAAAACTGTATATTTATTTTATTGTTCAATTTATTTTTATTTTTTTATATTTAGTAAAAATATAGATTAATATTTGACACATGAAATTTTAACCTCACTGCACTGGTTTATACTAGTTTCTTTGCTTTGGTTGCTACAGTGGGTGCACATATGTTTGTGTCATGATTGTTAATGGATTGATTCATTGATGAATTATATATTTGAATTTTTTGTCATTTCTCGTTTGAGTGGATTCTTGCACGTTTGGGCTATATTTTTTTATTTTCTGAATCTTTTTGTGGAATCAAGACTCAAGAGTACTCAATGTAGATTCTAAAGTGGAATTTGTGCTGAACAAATTTAGTCTTTCCTTCTCCACACCAAGCTCGATTCCCTCGAGGCACTACCGAAAGAGAATCGATAATTGCCAACAAACACCATGTGATGCACAAATGCTCCGACGACTAGAGATTTGGCTTTCTTTATCGTCGATGGAAGCTTCAAGAGTTCAAGCACGTCAATTGCGCTAAACAGAAGTAATTAGAATATTTTCTAATCAAAATTTACAATTTTCAAGGTCTAATAAATTCATAAGTACATCTTGATGTCATCTATTAGTACCTTGTTTTAATTACGAAATTGTTGAATGTAAGAGAGACTTTTCTTTCCATATCCAGTTGTCCATATCCATGATCTATACTGCAATTGGTTGATTGTTGAAGTTGGACCCACCCGATGGGATTAACAAATATTTTTGATATTTTGCACACACGGCCTTGTAATTTAACTAATTGATCTATACACAAATACACTTTACATAAAAACAACTTACACATGACTACATTAGAGACTTTTAGTTCAAACTTCGAAGCGTACGAGTGTACGATTAAAAAAATACTATGTTGCTACATCATCACTGCACGAAATAACACGCGTGTTTTTTTGTTTTTTTGTTTGACCTTAGGGCCACTTTTATCGATCATGCAAACGTTACAGCAAATGACGAGAGATCCTTTTAAGCTCGAGAGGTCAATTTTCATTTGTTTAAAGTTAACAATGAAGAGTTTCCCAAAATATGACTCAGAGATATTCAGTTGACCTGATCTAGCGTGGCTTTATATGATCTGAAGGACAGAAGGAGATAGCTTGAAAACTCATGTGGCGTCGTTATAAGACTTCTGGAGAGTCGACGACATTACATGCTAACAGTGCCCAAAGAAAAAACCAAATATGTCACGTTGACACGTTCAGTGTAGCAAATCAACCAGATGAAGCACAACTCAAACAGTGACTAAGTGTCCAATTCATTATTATTATCTCCTTAAGACGATAAGTACATGTATGGGATCATCCAATAAGTCAGTAGATATACTTTACATAAGCTATAATTTGCATAGCTAAAACTATGATGAAAATGTACAAGATTAATCTATTTACTTTCAGAGAAGTCTGCATCAATGACATCACTTTCAGGCCCTTGGCCACCGTCGCTTGGTGTTGGTCCAGCTCCGGCAGCACCTGGCTGGCTGTAACAACAGGAAGAATCGTTGAATATGAGGGACAAGTGGGTCCAGCAACTGCTCATCCTCGCGGTAATAAGCAGTCATTGAACCCGAACTATGTGCGACACGAGAAGATGAAGGCGTCGAGAAATCGACTACCGAATGAGGATTGACGACATGCCTCATCAAACAGTTACTCTATATTTTAAATTTGTTCAACATAATGAAGCTCACAACAAATTCAACATAATAAAGCTCACAACAAATTCAACATAGCTCAACATTACGAAGCTCACAATACATTCAACACAATAAAGCTCACAATTAGGCATTGTTTGATATATTGCAACGGTCCCTTGTGTGATTGATCGAGCCACAACCGGT
The DNA here is from genome assembly GCA_963682175.1 of Triglochin maritima. NCBI lineage: Eukaryota > Viridiplantae > Streptophyta > Magnoliopsida > Alismatales > Juncaginaceae > Triglochin > Triglochin maritima. The sequence goes on from OY821775.1 coordinate 17,681,267, forward strand.
GCAATGTCGTGGACCCATCCTTCCTTCCATGACATCCATCATCATTGGTAAACACTTTGTCATTCTCCTTCCTTTCTTCACAAGTTTGTGATCAGGTATGATTCTGTCTCCATCATATTCTGACCAATCCTCTTTCTTCCCAAAAATATTTCAGTGACCCTCCCATGTGTGCACCAAATATTTGACACTATAATATAGATGTGTATATTCATTGGGATTATAGTTTCGTGCGACGGATACTGCCAGAACATGGTTGTAAGTGATACCTATATTTTGCAGTTCCCGACACTTACATTTTGGTTTGTTGCCCTCAACTAAAACCACCTTATTATAACTACGATCTTTCCTACTTCCATTTCTTGTGACTCGTTCATTTTTGGCTATCACCTCACATACCTTTATCCAAATCAGTTATTTTTACCTCAAGTTGATGTTCAGCTGCTACACCCTTTCCCAATATTTGTGTGACCCTCTCGGAAAACAATTGTCCCCTCTCTGCCAACGTACGTGCATGATGTCTTCTGTTGTTGAACCACTCCAAAAACTTATAGTAGGTTGCCTCCACAATAGTACATACTGATAAACCACGAGTTTCTTTGAAGACATTGTTTAAAGACTTAGCGACAATGCTTGTCATTATACCCTATTTATGGCCTACATCGTAACACAACAACCACTTGCTAGGAACCTCAGGCTCATGGTCATTGGTTTTGTTCTTTTTCCCAATACTTTTTATGTATTGTAATGCAACTTTACTCCAATACTCAACTTGATCCAAACTGACTTTCAAATCTCACATACTATTATGTTTGCATGTCATTTTGAAGGTGTCAACTGCATACCAATTCTTACAATTTTTAAGCAAGTTTTTGACAATGTGTTGTGTGCATAAGCGGTGAACGACTTCATTTGCTTCCTCATGCCAATCATAACAGGGATTCCAAAAAATGTGCTTTATGGCACCATGTCGATCAGATATGACACATACTTTCCTATCTCCAACCACCTCTTGCCGCAATCATCTCATAAATCATCCCCATTTGGATATATTTTCCTTCTCAACGAGTCTAAATGCAAGAGGCAAAGGCTGATTCTCAGAGTCATACGCAACAACAACAAGCAACCTTCCTTCATATATACCTTTTAGAAATGAGGCGTCTGTGCTAATAACATGACGCATATAGGGACGGAGGGTGTCCTGGTCATCCTCTTCAATTGAACAACATTTTGGGGTGTCCAAATGCGATATCCAAACAAGATTGGTTCATAGAGGAGGAATCCAAAAGCTGGAAGTTGCTCATTCGAAGAGCTCTACTTGGGAGCGCTTCTAATTAGGATGAGGGAGCTGAAAGCCCCTAACGCCCAAACACACATACATGTTGTGGAGGTCCCCGTGTAGCTTGTAAAATTAATATCCACATATAACTCGCCTAAAATGATATTAAACTATTTAAATCACTAAAGTTGCTTTCAGCAATTATTACACAACTTTCCGAAACCGATCAACGTTCTTTAACGAATTTTTTTACTGAACTGCTAAACATCGCCCCAAAATTACTTAAATCGCCCCTTGAAATTACCAAATTGCCCTTGCTCCTATTTTTGCTTATATATCTCACAATTTCACTCTTTTTTCAAAACTTTCTCTTCCTATACCTACTACACAAGATTACGAATGTCTCGGAGGCCAGGCAAGCAGCCAGCAGTTCCCCCGGTGTACCCGTATGAGGTAACATTACGTTATTTATTTGTTTTTAAAATAAAAAAAAAAGTCGTCGGCGTCCGAGGACGCCCGCCCCATGCGGGGGGCGTCTCCCTCGGACGCCGACCCGTTGAGGGAGACGTCTGCGGAAGACGTCTCCCCGATGGGGGAGACGTCTGCGGAAGACGTCTCCCCGATGGGGGAGACGTCTTCCGAAGACGTCTCCCCGTAGGAGGGGGCGTCTCCGACAGACGCCTCCACCATGCGGGAGGCGTCTCTCGCAGACGCCTCCACCTGTTTTGTTTTTTTAATTAATAAATATCATAATTACTTTAATAAATAGTCATAAATCAAAAAAATTAATTTAACAAATTCTTATTAAGTTTAACATTTGTGATATTTAGTTTTAACAAATTTTGATTTAGTTTAACAATTGTTTTAATTTAGTTTAACAAATTTTGATTTAGTTTAACAATTTTGATAATTTAGTTTAACAAATTTTGATTTAGTTTAACAATTTTGATAAATATGATAATTTAGTTTAACAAATTTAACAAATTTGTATTTAAAATTTCAATTAATAGTCATCGGGTCACAGTGGAGGGAAAGGCAAGTCGATACCATTACACGCCTTCCGTTCTTTAGTTGATGATTCAGCACCGCGTCATCCACGTAGACGGGGGATATCTGCTTCGGTCAGGAGGGAGAGGGAGGCATTACGTCGTCGTGAGGAGGAGGATGATTCCTTCGATGATGAGCATGTGGATAGTTTCGACGACGAGAGCGACGATGATGGCCCGTATGAGTTAGTGCGGCCGGAGGTGGAGAGGCAGGGGGATTATAGCGGAGGACGTGGTCGAGCGGGTACTTCTACTTCCGCCGGATGGAGGGTGCAGAAGGGTAGGGGTGGGAGGTTTACGACCGGGGATTCGAGCTCGTGCACTGTAGATCCCCGCGCTCAGAAGAAGAGGAGGGTCCCGGACGATTCTTGGATCGTGAGCAGTATGACGCCTGGTGGTCCTTTAGATGGGAGCGTCATTCCTAGTTTCTGGGGTCACATCGCTAGACGGATCTGGGATGGAGTGGATCGGAAGGTTCTGAAGTGCCAGAATCGGCACAGAGCCTGTACAGCACTACAGGGTTGGCAGTCTACACTGAGTGCTGATATCAGAGAGGAGATTAGTGCCACGCATTTGGGGCACTTACCGTACAGCATGTTCCCTTATCTCGATATGCCTTTGATTTCTGCGTTTGTGGAGCGGTGGCAGCCTGACACCAACACTTTTCACATGCCTTTCGGAGAGATGACGATCATGCTTCACGATGTTTTCCATATCCTGCGCATTCCTGTGGATGGTCGTCTGGTTAGTGCTCAGGGGTCGACATCTGAGCTCAGGTGTTATGTGGCAGAGTTGCTTGGTGTCACACCTGATGGCCTGGCGAGAGATACAGCTTTATGGAGTGGTGGTGGTGTCGGCATCGACTCCCTTGAGGACCTATGCAGACGGGCACGACCTCCGCGGGCCGATGATACACAGTTGACGGCGTACCTATTTTTGATGCTCGGAGCCGTCTTGTTTGTCGACAAGAGTGGTTGCCGGATCAGACCACGCGATCTATTGGAGGCTAGGGACCCGGAGACTGTTCGTGAGTACTCGTGGGGCTCAGCGACGTTAGCATACCTGTACCGTCAGCTTGGGATAGCTAGCCGTGCGGATTGTTCTGGGATTGAAGGTTGTCTTACGCTGCTGCAGGCGTGGATATACGAGTACTTTCCCGCATTCCGCCCGCATCGTGAGCGGAAGATTATCGAGGAGGGTCATCCACGTTCGGGTATGTGGGCCGTCCGGAGCGAGGACAAGAGCGATGGACGATTGCGTTCGATCCGCGCACGGCTAGATCAGATGACTGCATCAGAGGTATCAAACTTTACACCATTTACATTTATTTATTTAATTTTAAGATGTATTATTATTAATGTGTTAAAGTTTAGGTGGAGTGGTTACCCTATGGTCCTGACCCAGCAGGGGAGGTCCCGAGGACTTTATTGATGGGCCTTATTCGTTATCGGGATATCATAGAGCCTTATATGCCCGATCGTGTCTTGCGCCAGTTGGGATATGTTCAGGTGATCCCGGTTGACATCCCGACACCAGAGCATGCGGTCCGGTCTGCGACTGCAGCGACGTACGACGTCAGGTTCCCCGCTTCTACAGCGGAATCGACTTGGCGGACATTTCCGAGATCATGTCGACTGTTCCTTGGCGACTTCAGACGTAGTCGCGACCCCTCCGAGTGTGATGCTCGTTATCTTGATTGGTTTGGTAGTTACTCACATCCTGTCATTGTCCGTGGTACGGGGAATCCCTCATTCAATTCCAAACGAATGTAATGAGCGTAACTCCCTAAATGAGCAATAATCAACACTCTGCACGGTCTCGTCACGGTAAGCGGACTCTCCCAAGGTAGAACTGTAAGACATGGGTACAACGAACCATCATTTCCGAAAGAGAAGAACATAACTGCACAATTGTAAAAATTTGCAATGGGAAACAAGTCCGTCCACGTCTCCATATAGTGATTCTCGCCACAAGGTCCCCCGCCCCAATTAATCCGGTGACGAGCATCCGCCACACCGTCGTAGTATACGTGCTCATAAAAAGATGGGTTCGCAGCTATCTCATTTGAAATGGAACGACGGGCGAGTTGCCAATTGTCTTCACCACCGTGGAAAACATCGGCGACACATCGAAATCCACAGTTTCCATCAGCACGTACATCATTCCACTGGTGTAGGAATGGCATAATGATTCCTGGAATTCTATCTCCATATGGGAAGTCGTCTACGTCAGCCCGCCCAGTCACTATAATATGAACAAAAAATACAATTACATATAATAACAAAAGATACATATTTATTGAAATAAATAACAAAATTATAATAATAATAATAAATATAGGGATGGTATACCTGATCCTCCCCTCACAGACGAAGAACCAGAAGATCGACCACGACCTTTGCTTCCACTACCGGAAGAACGACCACGACCTCTACTCCCACTACCTGAAGATCGACCACTACCTCGCTCTGCATACTCAAACGCACTAGGGTCCCGTCGTGTCGACTTTCCCCTTGGTCGACCTCGTAGCTTTGTTTTTACTGCAGGCTCTTTCAAATTCGAATGTTCGGGGTGTAGCTGCTCGAATAAAACCCAAGAGGCAGATCGAATTACGGTAGGGTCACTTCCTGCAATCTCATCAACTAGACTGCGAAAATGTTCGACGTCTTGAGCTGCCTGAGACACAAACTCTGCGTTCCCGGCTCCTTCTCCAATGACAAGTGTCCTCCAGAACGGATGAATCTGCTCTAAGTAAATTCCGTTTTCTGATTCAAGACATCCACGGATGGTACATGCGCAAGGTATCCCATGAGAAGTCAGAAAAGCGCACTCGCAACGATATTCAACTTCATCATCTAACTGTTGCATTCTCTTCACCTCCTGACTCAGCAACTGCAAACAGTGATGCGAAACTCTACCATTTATGTGACGATATAGAGCATGTCCGAAATTAGTCAAATTTCGCCGTCTCGAGTCTTCAAGAAAGTTTCGAATATTCGTCAGCTGCATTTCAGTAGCCGCGTTGACGCGCTCGAAAAGAGTGTCCAGAGCTGCAGTCGATGTAGAAATCCACTCTTTTAGAGCCGAATGAGCACTTTCGACCCTACAATTCGTGGTGTTCCCAAAATGAAGGACTTTGTTCGTCCAATTCAGCACAAACTTCTCTTTATGCACCAACCACGTGGTGTCCAGATACTCCGTGATAGCCGGCCACGATCTATACAAATCTTTCAGAGCATACACAGCTCTATCATACTCGGCTTCTGAAGTAGAAAGCGTGATCTTCCTCCATCTTCCACGCCTCAAAGTCTCTGCCATCTCCTTATTCTTGCCGAATACGTGGTATGCGTAATTCAATACGTCTTTGTTGATGTGCCATGTGCAGAGTAAATGAGCAGAGTCAGGAAAAACCTCTCTCACTGGTCGCATAAGGCCTAACTCCCGGTCTGTTATTATTGCAGTCGGGCTGACAGTCCCCAATAACAGATCTCTCAACTTCTCCATCACCCACAAATAACTGGAGTAAGATTCATCCATCAAAATCGCATATCCAATAAGGAAATTCATGTTTGCTGGTGTGACCCCAATCATTTCGAACAAAGGCATCTTATACTTGTTCGTCTTGTAAGTCGAATCCATGCAGATAACGAAAGGATATGTCCGCAACAACTGGACTGACGTCGGATGTGCCAAAAAAGCGTGAGTGACGACATCAGTTTCTGGATCCGCCATAATCCAATGTAAGTACTCACACTGCACTGCTTGGTAGAGAAACTGCTGGACGGGATTCCGATCTTCAGATTTTGTCCTCCTAATGTAATCTCTGAAATTATAAATATGCCTTTGATTTGGATTGTCCTCCGGGAATTTTTCTTTTACTGCCTTCAAGATGTTCCGTGGTTTTGGTTGCGCCTCTGTCATATCACGAACAATCTTCTTCGCCCCAAAACTTAGACCACTAATTTGACGATGACCCTCTGGATAAACTGCCAGTCTGTGGTTGTGATGTCCGTGACCACTATTAAAAACCACAACCCATCCATCACGATCCCGTCGCTCCACCACTTTTATTAAGAAACGGCAACCGCAACCATTTCTTTTGGTGTTTCTTCGAAGTGCAGTATCCATATCCCGAGACTCCATTTGATTTCGCCGGTCGCATCTCAAATAACAATCCATCCGACTATCTGATCTTGTTTTGTACGACGACACGACCAAAAAAAACCCAGCTCTGATAGCCACTTGTTTGGCCCATTTACTTGCTTCATCGATTGTTGCAAAGATTTGTGTAGTTTGAAATAACTCACTGTAATCCACTCCATCACCACCGAAATCTGGAACCTACAAAAATAAAATCGAAATTAAAACAATAAAAAAATATAATCGAAATTAAAAAATTTAAAAAATAAAGTCGAAATTAAAAAAAAAAATCAAAAAAAAAAAAAAAAACAGGCGTCTGTATTAGACGCCTGCCCCATGGATGGGGCGTCTGTGTTAAACGCCTTCACCAACGGTAAGGCGTCTGCGTAGGACGCCTTGCCGTAGGGATGTGCGTCTACTACAGACGCCTTACCCATGGGGAGGACGTCTACATAAGACGCCTCTCCCATTGCGTAGGCGTCTGTGTTAAACGCCTAGGCCATGGGGAGGGCGTCCTACGCAGACGCCCTCACCTTGGGGGAGGCGTCTAATGCAGACGCTCGGCCCAAAATTTGCCCCGCGCCAGGCTTACCTCACCCGATGCATCACCCTCGCCAGACATTTTCGTGGTGTTTTTACTGATAAATTATGAATATACAAGACCATAGGCCTTATTTATAGACACAAGACGATATGGGTATTAAATATATTGTTAAGGGCAATTTGGTAATTTCAAGGGACGATTTAAGTAGTTTTGGGACGACGTTTAGTAGTTCCCTTTTTTTACTGTGGTTTGTAATCTTGACTATTGGTTACACATTATTGTACCGAAGTAGTAGTATTCGAGATACAATTACTGACATGTAAATAAAACTAACCAAGTGCAATTTAAAATATATTATAATCCTCCAGAATATTATTGAATTTGCATAAAACATTTTCGCAATTTATGAACACCCTCACCATCTTATCTGTAAATCCTACCCATACCTAGACGAGACGGCCGCATTAACAACAACCAATCAAGAACATCATCTTCGTTCTCAAGAACAAACCAAACATAAACATAAATAAAAGCCTCATCCATTCCCAATTACCATCAATCATTACAATCCAAAACCACAACAGGGATATATATCAAATTCCACTACTCTTTCCAACCGCGATCACGGCTCCTCCCTATCAATATAATCTTCGAGTCATAGACTCCTTTAAATTTTTTTAAAGGAATTTCCAGTTACAAAAAGAAATAATTGTAGAATCTAAAGATAATGTTATACAACTCAAAAACTTTTAAAAAATAGAAGAAGAAAAAGAAAAACTATTATTCCACTAAATTATTGAATTTATACATGAATTGTTTTCGCAACTTATGCAATCACTCACACCATCTTATCAAGAACATCTTCTGTGCCTCCGAGAACAAACCAAACGAAACCAAAACCAAAACCAAAACCAAACCAAACAAAAAACAGAAGGATAAACAAAAGTCTCACCAAATTAGCATCTAATAATATTACAATTCAAAACCAGGTTCTCTAGCAACTTCCAAAGCTCTCTACTTCACGGCTCCTCCATCGCCGTCCTCCGCCCCTCTACCGCCTTCACATCCCGGCAACTCCTCCGGCAGGTCGGACACGACAACCTCGTCGCCAGCCACTCCTCCACACACCTCACGTGGAACCCGTGGTTGCACGCGGGGAGGACCTTGACAACGTCCCCGTCCGCGAATTCACAAAGACAAATTGCGCACTCGGTGGCCGCTCCCGCCAGCTCCCTTTCCAGAGGGAACACCACCGTGGGGAGAGGCTCCGGCGGGTTTATCGTGGGGCGCTTGGCGGGGTCGGGCGGTGGGCGGCGGAGGAGGCGGAGGATGAACCGGATGGCGGCGTTGAGGGAGAGAGCAAGGATGAGAGCGCAGAAGAGAATTATGAGGATTGTGGCCATGTTGGCGTTGAACTCTCCCGCGCCGGAGTATGGACTCCATTTGTTGTCCTCTCGCGGTGGTGGCGGAGGGTGGACGGGGAGGTCGTGGCTGGTCACTGGCATGGTTGGGTTGGAGCTATGGCTGAGTAGGGAGTGTTGGAGACATATATACGAGTCACATGAGATATCAGATTAATTTGTTGTTATAAATGGTTTGAAATGCTTGTCTTTGGTGAGTCGCTCAAAATGCTCAAACTAACTCTAACTTGTGCTCTCCGCAATTTAAACGAGTTGAATACGAGTATATACAAATTGATGTTAGATCAGTTGGGAGTCTTGAGATAGTTAAGACGATAGATCGAATTTTAGTAATTTCATTCTAATATTTAAGATGGTTGGATTTAAAATAAAGATCCGGGTGGTTAAAAAAAACCCAGTATATGACTTAGTAACACATCATCAATTACCATCAAGGAGTAATTATTGAAAGTAGAAAGTGACCCATGAACTATGACACATTATGGAAAATATAAAGCTGCTCTCACGTATGATTTACAACCACACTAGCAAGTAATTAAACTATAAAATGGTATAAAAATTAGTAATTAAGTAGAGAGACCGTACTTTCCTTGTGTACGGTTCGTTAAAGACAACAAATGGATCCTGTGATCATGTTTTTGACTATAGTGTTAATTCAATCAAACTACTGAGCTGAACTTCACAAAATCAAACTTGAGGTAGCAATTCAACTGAAACAATGGAAGACTAAACAGTACATAAAGTCACTAAACTAAAGAAACATCTACTTTAAAGATGATTTGGCAGCATGTTTGGAGATGTTTATTAATTATAAACAAAAGTTGGAAGTTTGAAGCCACGTTGATTTTATGTGTTAGTTGAGATTTTGACGCTTCAGATGATGCCATATGTACACAAATGACTTTGTTGCATTGATCATGTTGGAGTTGTTGTAACTTCTTTCCAAATCATCGTCTCGGCATGGGAGACAACGATCCGTCAAATTTTGCTAACTCATGATTAGCCCTGTTACAGTAATACATATCCCTAAACAAATAAAAAGGCAGAAATCCCTGTAAGAATCGTGTATTTCGTAGAGTCGTTGGCGCAATGTATAACATTTCAGGCTGAGCAAGTAAAGCCAGCTTAGCACTTGATGGTGCAAATTATTATGACCATTGACCAAAATAAATCATAATATAAAGCTCATTTCGGATTTCTTTTCACAGGAGCTTTTACTTTATATGAAACCAAACTAAAACTTTAAAAAGTTGTCCAAATACAAAATGGATTTCTCCATCCTGTGCAACATGCTGGAATTAAAGAGAATGAAAATTAAGATGGAGAATGCACGCCCATGGCTTCAACTGGGGTCGGGATTTCCTCCATTTTCTGTTGAACTCCGTGAGTAACAATGATAACACAATAAATGCCCCAATAGTATATGGTCAAGTTCTTCAAGATCCAAACAATACATTTTGATACATGAAACCTATTGTTATCCATGGACGCTGAAAAACATAAAATTATATATACGTTTCAATAAGATTAAGATAAAAATAAAAATGAACGAACTATATATATGTTATATCCCTAAACCCATTTAGAGTGCTAATGAGGGTTTAGGAGGAGAGAGGTGGTTTGCATGGGGAAGGGGCGTGAACAGTTGTATGCACGGGAATGGTGGAAGTTAGAATAGGTAGGTGATGATGGAGGGGGTTGGACACTGTGGCGTTGGGTTTGGGTTTTAAGAGAAAACCAACCCATTCTTCATCTTCTTCCTTCTCATTTCCTTCCCTTCCATTTCCGACGCAGTAGAGGAGGAGGCTTCGGAGGGCGGTGTTGAGCTCGGATTTGTGGAGACGCAAGCGTGAGGGTGCGAGATCAGAGATAGCTGTCGAGCGGAGACGTTGCGCGAGCGAGGCTCCGACGTGTTCGTCGTGTTCGAAGGTATGCTGGCTTCATAGTGTGTTTTGTTTGTTCACCCTCGCGTGAGGGTCGTGTTGGTCGGTCAGGGGAGGTCGGAGGCCTCCCCGACGACGAGTTTTGCGTAATTCCTTGGTTGGCGCAAGGTTGAAGACGACCAACGGTCGACCGGGTCCCTTCGGGAGGTCGACCAGATGTAGTGTATTTTGCCGATTTTAACCATCACCGGTCCATCGATGCCTTGTGGCGGTCGACCGGTCACGCATTTTGCTGGTGGATCAGATTGCCTGTTTGTTTTCGGTCGACCGGAACTTAAGTGTACTGAGTAGAAATGAGTGTTAGTTCGACCGATTGTTTATATGCGTTCGACCGTTTATGACTTAGAACTGCTAGGATGCCCTGGTAGCTTTCGGTCGACCGAGACCCTTGAGTTAGTCGACCGGTAGTTTTGAATTGATGTTCACCAGACTTTGGATTTTAACCTCGTATTGGTCGACCGGTTTTAGATCTCTGTTAGACCGTTGGGACTTAAGTTTTGCGCAAAGAGTTCGACCGTTGCAGACTTTTGGTAGACTGATTTCCTTGTGGAAGCGGTCGACCGGGTTGCTTCTTCGGTCGACCGTTTTTGCACAGGGCTGAATTCCTGGTTCTTTTAGGATACCAACTCTGTTCACGGAAACCCGTGTCCTCGCCTTGTGCGTGAGCCGGGAGGTGACGGTGGGGGCGTTACGCGTGCCTGCCCAGGGCCCGCCGTGTGGAAGAGTGTGGGTGTTCGGGACGCGTCACCTCTATGTATGGATCGTGACTAATATGATGGATCGTTTTGACTCATTGTAGAGTAGCAGACCTGAGGGATCGCGGATCCCAATGTATGATGATTGTGCGGGCACGCAACTGTCGTTGGGTGAGGTGACTACCGGCCTATGTGGCTACGGAGGTCGCTGTCCTGCTTTTATAGCGGCGCAGTTGGTGTTTGCGGCTCGTGGAGCCTGATGACCTGGCAGACTTCGGTCTGGACCCGTCCGATGATGTGCCAGACGTATTGATGGACCACCGTTGCAGTGCTGGTGATGCCACCGATGTTGTTCCAGCGATGATGATGTTCCGGCTATGTTCCTCATATGGGCACCTACTGAGATGATGATTGATGGACCGACCGAGCGATGGCTCCGTTGGTGTGGTTTCGACCACGAAGTTACAAATCTGTTTCTTATGGCGCGGACTTGGCGAATGCTCCTTGCCGAACCCCATGATTAGTGTAGCCGCGTGTGGGGAGTGTCACGCCATGTTCCGTTAGATCATATGTGCCTACGGTAGGTCTCCTTGGGAGATCCGATGATGATTGTCGGACTGATGTCTTGTGTTACCCTTCGGGGGAACTGTTTTTCTTACTGTTGATGACATGACATGCTACTAGTATGATATCTTCATTCGTACTACTGCATGCATATAGGTGAGCTTTGCATACGGGGTTTCCTTATGGAAACTCAGGTATTGTTGTTATATCTTTTTCAGGACCACAGTAGGTCCAGTAGGGTGGTGATCAGCGGGCGCGTGCATCTTGGGATCAGATCCTCTCTTTTGGACCACTGAGGTCGACATGATTACTTTTATCTTCCTCGTTGTTCTGTTGTAATCATGTTTTGTTTTGACAAACTCTGATGTAATATGGTGCACTGCTTATATGTTTTATGAGAAGTAACAGTCTCATATTTGATTATTGATTTCTATTGTCTTGATGAAAAAAATTTAAAATTTCCGCTGTTTCGGGATGTTACAATTTGGTATCAGAGAGGTCGATTCCTATGTGGTTCCTAATGAAATCACCCATGTAGTAATAGGACGCATGCATTTTTTATTTTAGCAAGCATTCATGGCTGAAGTATGTGATTGTTTCTTCTGTCAGATGGCTCCTAGACGCGTGTGGAGTTCTCCGCGGGAATGTGATGCCAGTGACGCCACTGAGAGCGCCAACTATGACAGGTTGGGCGAGTTTCTGGAGCGCCAGGCAGCCCAGAATGTGCAAGGTGGGGTGGGCGCTGAGCACGATCGGTTTATGCGTCAGAACCCACAGAGTTTTGATGGCAGGAGTTCCCCTGAGGTAGCAGAGGACTGAATCTTCAAGATGGAGAAGATCTTCTGAGCGATTGGAGTCTCACTTGAAGGGAGGGTGGATCTGACCACCTATGTGTTTGATGGCGAGGCGGCCAACGGGTGGAGGACCACGTCCACGGTTTTGTTTGAGGACCGTGAGGACGTCAGCTGGGAAGAGTTTCTGGAGGTGTTTCATGAGCAGTACTTCCCCCAGCACGTCAGGGATCGGAAGAGGGAGGAGTTCATGTCGCTGGAGCAGAAGGAGATGACTCTGGCGAGTTACATCAGCAGGTTCAACGCTTTGGAGCGTTACTGCCCGGAGATCTGTGTGACCCCAAAGCAGGGAGCGAGGAAGTTCGTGAAGGAACTGAGGCAGCCGCTCCGATCACGTGTGATCAACAGTATGCCGCTCCGACCAGAGGGAGTGTCTTCAGGAGGCGAGGAAGGCACCAGTGAGCACCGATAGCCGACCAGTCAGTCGTGGAGTAGGGAACCCGAGCAAGAGTCCTAGGTTCGATGGAGGAGGAGCACGTCAGTCTGGAGCATGCACATTCTATGAGAGGTTTCACCCAGGTCAGGAGTGCTTCAGGCGTAATGGAGCTTGCATGGGGTGCAGGCAGATGGGTCACTTTGTGCGGGAGTACCCGACTAGGCCGGGCGAGCCTAGCAGGAGGTTTGGGCCACTAGTAGCAGGGAAGAGCGGAGGCAGCCGATCAGTTGTTTCACCAGGACAGGGCAGGAAGACCGATCGAGTCTTCACTATTCAGGCTGAGGAGGCGTGGGACTCCAAAACCGTGGTGGAAGGTATACTTTCGGTTTCCGGTTCGGTAGCGCGTGTTGTTTAATTGTGGCACCACTCACTTATTCATTTCGGAGAAGTTTCCTGGCGAGTTGGGTCAGATCCCTGTGCTGTTGACTGATGTTTTGGAGGTCAGCACGCCCTTGGGTGAGGTGAGCACTTTGGGGAGCTATTTCCCCGGCACCACAGTTGTTTTGGGAGACCATGATTTTCTGGCAGATCTGGGCTTGTTACCGATGGAGGACTTCAACGTCATACTAGGGATGGAGTGGCTGTCACAGTACGACGTGCGGGTCTTTTGCCGTGAGAAGAAGATCCTGATTTTGATGGAGGGCTTGCCAGACGTTTTGATCAGAGGGATGAGGAGCAGAGGGCGTCGTCTGATTGTGTCTACAGTTAAGGCACAGAAGCTGATGCAGCAGGGATGCAGAGCGTTTGTGGCCACGCTTGTTGTTCCTGATCCTGAGACGAGGAGACTAGAGGATATCGAGGTTGTGCAGGAGTTCCCAGATGTGTTTCCTGCAGAGATTCCATCATTACCGCCGCACCAAGAGATCGAGTTCGGCATCGAGTTGGTAGCGGGTACGACACCTCAGTCGAAGGCTCCGTATCGTATGACACCTGCTGAGTTGGCAGAGCTGAAGAAGCTGTTTCAAGAGTTGATGGACTTCGGGTTTATTTGACCGAGTGTTTCTCCACTGGGAGCGTCTGTGCTCTTTGTGAAGAAGAAGGATGGATCGTTGCGGATGTACATCGACTATAGGATGCTGAATAAGGTTACCATCAGGAACTTGTACCCTTTGCCCAGGATTGATGACTTGTTTGATCAGTTGCAGACGGCGAGAGTGTTCTCGAAGATTTATCTCCGTTCAGGTTATCACCAGTTGCGGATCATAGCGGTAGATGTTCAGAAGACAACCTTCAGGACGCGGTACGGGCACTACGAGTTCTTGATAATGTCGTTTGGACTCACGAATGCACCTGCAACATTCATGGACCTGATTAATAGGACCTTTCAGTCGTACCTCGACAAATTTGTTGTTGTATTTGTGGACGACATTTTGGTATACTTGCCTGACAGGGAGCAGCATCGAGAGCACCTGAGGATTGTGCTTGGCATCTTGAGGGATCAGCAGCTCTATGCCAAGTACACGAAGTGTGAGTTTTGGTTGGATCAGGTGGCTTTCTGGAGCATATTGTGTCAGCATATGGGATTTCAGTGGATCCGGCGAAGGTCGAGGCAGTGACTCAGTGGAGAGCCCCGACGAGCGCGACAGAGATCAGGAGCTTCGTAGGACTGGCAGGGTATTACAGATGGTTCATTCAGGATTTCTCCAGACTTGCGTCGCCGCTGACAACGTTGACGCGGAAGGGCGTCAAGTTTGTTTGGTCCCAGAATTGCAAGGACAGCTTTCAGGAGCCGAAGAGGCGACTGACGATGGCACCGATTCTGACACTACCGAGTGCCAGTGGAGGTTATGTGATCTACAGTGATGCGTCAGGGATTGACTTGGGTTGTGTTCTGATGCATCGCCGGAAGGTGGTGGCGTACACTTCGAGGCAGCTGAAGGTGCACAAGAAGAATTACCCTACTCATGATCTGGAGTTAGCAGCGGTAGTTCACACGTTGAAGACCTGGCGGCACTATCTGTATGACGAGCAGTTCGATGTCTTCACAAATCATCAGAGCTTGAAGTATTTGGTCTCACAGAAGGAGCTGAATATGAGGCAACGCAGATGACTTGAGTTCATTAAGGACTACGACTTCACCATTTCCTATCATTCGGGGAAGGCGAATTCGGTTGGAGATGCGTTGAGCAGGAAGGTGGAGGTTTCAGTTGCGAGTCTGTGCATCCAGGAGTGGAGGCTACTCGAGACGTTGTCAGAGTGGAGGCCATTCACAGAGGGCTCATAGGGAGCAGTGATGGTTGGGCTTCGAATGGAGCCACAGACAGTCTCGCGTGTGGTGCAGGCTCAGCATGGGGATGATGAGTTAGCTGGTCTGCTACAATTAGCTTCCAGAGATGAGTCAGACTTCAGTGTGGGGGTTGATGGTGGTTTAAGGCTCAGGAGTCGGATCTGGGTGCCGAAGGTCGATGGGCTGAGAGATGACGTCATGGAGGAGGCACACAGAGTGAGATACACCATTCACCCTGGGAGCACGAAGATGTATAAAGACCTGCACTGGAACTTCTGATGGAAGGGCATGAAGAGGGACATTGCAGAGTTTGTGGAGTGATGCTTAGTCTGTCAGCAGATGAAGATTGAGCATCAACGACCAGCGGGACCGATACAGTGTAATGAGATTCCTGAGTGGAAGTGGGAGCACGTGACGATGGATTTCGTCACAGGATTGCCAAAGACGAGGAGATTCCACGGCGCGATTTGGGTGATAGTCGATCGACTGACCAAGTCGGTGCATTTCTTAGCGATCAGGACGACATTGCCTTTAGAGGCTCTAGTTAGGTTGTACGTGGAGGAGATAGTTAGGCTGCATGGGGTGCCAGTGAGCATCATCTCCGATCGAGATCCTCGTTTCACTTCCAGATTTTGAGGGAGTCTGCAGCAGGCATTGGGGACGTGTCTGAGATTCAGTACGACGTTCCATCCTCAGACAGATGGCCAGTCAGAGAGGATGATTCAAACCTTGGAGGATATGCTGAGGGAATGCACACTGGATTGGGCAGGACACTGGGATGAGCACCTGCCGTTGATAGAGTTCGCCTACAACAACAGCTACCATTCGAGTATTGGGATGGCACCGTACGAGGCGTTGTACGGGAGGCCTTGCAAATCACCGGTATGCTGGAGTGACGTGGGCGAGAGGCAGTTAGTGGGTGCAGAGATTGTGCAGATGTATGCAGAGAAGGTTGATGTGATCCGTAGGAGATTGGCCACAACACAGAGCAGGCAGAAGAGTTATGCTTATCGACGTAGACGGGTGTTGAGTTTCGAGGTGGGTGACCACGTGTTTCTGAATATTTCCCCTGTACGAGGAGTGATGAGGTTTGGGAAGAAGGGGAAGCTCAGTCCGAGGTATGTTGGGCCGTTCGAGATCCTCGACCGAGTTGGGGAGGTTGCCTACCGGATTGCGTTGCCACCATAGTTTTGAGGTCTTCACAACGTCTTCCATGAATCAATGCTGAGGAAGTACGTTGCAGATTCAGCTCATGTGATTGAGATTGTAGTGCCAGAGATCCAGCAGGACTTGACGCTCGAGGAGAGACCAGTCGAGATCGTTGATCGTATGGATCATCAACTCAGGAGGAGGACCATCCCGATGGTGAAGGTCAGGTGGCAGCATCACAGCGAGCGTGAGGCCACTTGGGAGATCGAGGATGAAGTCAAAAGGCAGTATCCAGAGCTTTTTGGTGAGTAGTTTGGTTTGATTTTGGGACGAAATCCTTTTAAGTTGGGTGAATTGTTATATCCCTAAACCCATTTAGGGTGCTAATGGGGGTTTAGGAGGAGAGAGGTGGTTTACATGGGGAAGGGGCGTGAACAGTTGTATGCACGGGAATGGTGGAAGTTAGAATAGGTAGGTGATGATGGAGGGGGCTGCTCACTGTGGTGTTGGGTTTGGGTTTTAAGAGAAAACCAACCCATTCTTCTTCTTCTTCATCTTCTTCCTTCTCATTTCCTTCTATTCCATTTCCGGAGCAGTAGTGGAGGAGGCTTTGGCGGGCGGTGTTGAGCTCGGATTTGCAGAGGCGCAAGCGTGAGGGTGCGAGAACGGAGGTAGCTGTCGAGCGGAGACGTTGCGCGAGCGAGGCTCCGACGTGTTCGTCGTGTTCGAAGGTATGCCAGCTTCATAGTGTGTTTTATTTATCCACCCTCGCGTGAGGGTCGTGTTGGTCGGTCGGGGAAGGTCGGAGACCTCCCCGAGGATGAGTTTTGCGTAAATCCTTGGCTGGCGCAAGGTTGAAGATGACCAACGGTCGACCGGGTCCCTTCGGGCGGTCGAAGGGACCCGGTCGACCGGATGTAGCGTATTTTGCCGATTTCAACACATCACCGGTCGAACGATGCCTTGTGGCGGTCGACCGGTCGTGCATTTTGCTGGTGGATCGGAATGCCTGTTTGTTTTTGGTCGACCGGTTCCTTGTGGTCGTTCGACCGGAACTTAAGTATACTGAGTAGAAATGCATGTTAGTTCGACCGATTGTTTATATGCGTTTGACCTTTTATGACTTAGAACTGCTAGGATGTCCTGGTAGGTCTTGGTCGACCGAGACCCCTGTGTCGGTCGGGCGGTAGTTTTGAATTGATGTTGACCAGACTCCGGATTTTGACCTCGTATCGGTCCACCGGTTTTGGATCTCTGTTCGACTGTTGCGACTTAAGTTTTGCGCAAAGAGTTCGACCGTTGAAGACTTTTGGTCGACCGATTTCCTTGTGGAAGCGGTCGACCGGGTTGCCTCTTTCAGTCGACCAATTTTGCACAGGACTGAATTCCTGGTACTTTTAGGATTCCAACTCTGTCCACGGAAACCCGTGTCCTCGCCTTGTGCGTAAGCTGAGAGGTGACGGTGGGCGCGTTACGCGTTCCTACTCAGGGACCGCCGTGTGGAAGAGTGTGGGTGTTCGGGACGCGTCACCTCCTTGTATGGATCGTGAGTAATATGATGTATTTTGGTGATTTTAACACATCACCGGTCGAACGATGCCTTGTGGCGGTCGACTGGTCGTGCATTTTACTGGTGGATCGGATTGCCTGTTTGTTTTCGGTCGACCGGTTCCTTGTGGTCGTTCGATCGGAACTTAAGTGTAGTGAGTAGAAATGCGTGTTAGTTCGACCGATTGTTTATATGCGTTGGACCGTTTATGACTTAGAACTGCTAGGATGCCCTGGTACGTTTCGGTCGACCGAGACCCTTGAGTCGGTCGACCGGTAGTTTTGAATTGATGTTCACCAGACTTCGGATTTTAACCTCGTATTGGTCGACCGGTTTAAATCTCTGTTCGACCGTTGGGACTTAAGTTTTGCGCAAAGAGTTCGACCGTTGTAGACTTTCGGTAGACCGATTTCCTTGTGGAAGCAGTCGACCGGGTTGCTTCTTTCGGTCGACCGTGTTTGCACAAAACTGAATTCGTGGTCCTTTTAGGATGCCAACTCTGTTCACGGAAACCCGTGTCCTCGCCTTGTGCGTGAGCCGGGAGGTGACGGTGGCCGTGTTATGCGTGCCTGCCCAGGGCCCACCGTGTGGAAGAGTGTGGGTGTTCGGGACGCGTCACCTCCGTGTATGGATCGTGACTAATATGATGGATCATTTTGACTCATTGTAGAGTAGCAGGCCTGAGGGATCGTGGATCCCAATGTATGATGATTGTGCGGGCATGATGAGAATTAAAATTTATACCGCAAGTGCACGACGTCAATGGAGACGTGGCAAATACGGGTCGAACACAAGGAGGGAGAGATTTTGTTATTAGTGTGATTTCGATTGGGGGAAAGAAGGAGAGAAGAAATAAATTGGTTTTGAGATTTTTGATTTTTAATTATCTAAAGCAAGAAACAAGAACAATTAAAACTAAAACAAGAACAAAGAAGAGAATTCCGTTGGGTGGAGGTTTAGATTTGGGGTTTAGATTAGAGAATTCAGAAACTTATAATAAATCATATTAGTTATAAAGCATTACATGATAAATGATTTAACATAAACTCATGTAATCAAAATATACTAACACGAAATTAAAATAATAACATTCATTCATCTTCTCTTCACCCTAAATCCGTCACCTCCACCATTTGGAAGGAGTTAGAAACTCATAGAGGGAGTAAGAAGGGGTCCTTGAGACATTACAAAAGAAAAGTAAAAACAAGAAATAAAAGACAGAAGTTTATTACTAAAATAAAGACAAGTACAAAACTGAAAATAAAAACAACTAAAAACTAGGTCTAAGGCCAAGGACCCTTCTACCATCGTTCTCGGGGCTATTTATAGCTGATACATGGGATCCCAATATATAAATGGAACGTACACGCGTCAATAGAGCATTGGTAAAAATTTGAGCACACGGATCGACTTTTGTGCGGCTAAATCGCCGCAATTTGTACATGAGGTGCGGCGGAATCGCCACCTTTTTGGCTCGGATTCGATCCAGATTTTTCCTATGTGTTTATGGTATGATTTGATCCTCCTTTGCGCGTCTGGATTGATTCTTTCCATTCTTTTGAGCTCCGGATTAATTCCTTTATATATATGGAGATTCACATTGATTTTTCTTTAGATTTTCTCCATAATAATAAAAGCTACTCGTGATTTACAATTAGGTCCTTGACTTTTTGCAATTAAGTTCCCGACTACTTCTGTGCTTAAGTCTTTGTTTTTTTGTAATTAGATCTTGAATGCTTTTATGCTTGGATACATTTCCATTTGTAACCTGATAAACTTGAACTTGGTCTTTATGATAGAAATGAGTCTTTTGCACGTGTTTATGCTCGAGTTGTGGGTAAATTGCATTCAGGTCCCTGTATTCTGTATTCTGTAAATAGCCATTTCTTAGCGTCGTCCTTTAGTGCTAGAGGCACAAATTTCAGACGCACTGCCTCCTCAGGGATATGCTGGTATTGCATAAGAGAGCAGATTTCCTCAAATTCGCTAAGGAAGAGATATGGGTCTTCCCTAGATGTGAACTTAGGCAACATACTCATGTATTGTGCCTTAAGTTCGAAGTCGCGATCCGGTATGGTGGGCATAACGATGCACGATGGCTGAGCAGCCATCGCTGGATAGCATCGATCCCTCAGAGTTATAGGTTGTACAACAGGCGGGTCCACTACGTTCTCACCCATTGGATCCGGGTGAGGTGGTGCAACAGGTGGATTGTGGGGCTAAGTTCCAGACTGGAATCTAGATGAACTCGTGAGAGTCGATTACTCAAGTCCCGAATCCAAATCTGAGTGCACCGGGTTGAACCAATTTTTGAATTCAAATTCGGAATTTAAATTCCAAATTTAATTTCAAGAATTAATTACAATTTTTTTTATATTTTCGTTTTATATTTTTATTTATTTTTATTTTTTTTTAAAAGGGAAACAAACAATAGAATGGGGAAAGATGAGAAAGGAATCCTAATCTAGAGAATTTAGGTGAGAAGAGAAAGAAGACTCAGATGAGAAGGGAAACCTAACTCTAAAGATAGAAAGAGGGTTTGTCAGAAAATTCCTAAGAAAGCACGGTTCAAACAATCCTAGACCTAGTGTCGCTTAGATCTAGACGACTCCTAACTGGTTGAGTCGAATTTATTTGCTTGATTCACCTCCCTCACTAATCAAACAAACTTGGTCAGGCCGTGTATAGCTAGTGGGGGCGCTTCCGACAGAGTCGGTGCCAATTAGACAACCACTTCGCTTGGAAGACTTACGTCAGCACAAAAACACTTTCTAGACACCAAATTAAATTCAATCGGCTTCAGGTCATAGCAAGTCAAACCAATTCTTCTCCTTAAATGAGTTCGAGTCCTTAGGGGTCAATGTCTAGTTGATTTTAATTCAAGGCTTGGGTGACACTTTAGGTTTGTGATTTGTGGGTCACGGAAGGGTGATGAAATCCCCACCGTATCTTTGCCTACGGAGTTGCCCTTAAGATAGTTTAACTTAGATCTAGCAAAGATAGTCAAACAATGGTCTTTAGAGGGGGGCAATTTCAAGGTTGTATGCAAACTAGATTATATGCTAAAATGCATTCGATAAAAACCGCGATACGTACCTTGCCTCCAGCACTCTTCAACAAGAATTAATTTGCAAGAATTTAGCAAGAATAATGCAAACAAAACATTATATGATGCATGCACTAAGTTCTTCTAGTTTTGCCAATTTTTAGGTCAGAGTTGAATTATTGCAATTTATGGAATTTTTGCCCTACACATGCAGTTCTACAAAAAGAAAATTTTCTGAAAATAGAAATTACGAGGAAAAGAGGCAACAAAGGTTACCTTATGCAATGCTCAGTCGGGTTCACCGCCTGCTCTCGAAATTTCAGATGCTCCACGCGTCCACCCGGCGATGATGCGCGTCCCAGAAAAGTTTGAAGCCCAGAAGCTCCAAGTGTGCGGCGATTCCGCCGCAGGTGGTTCTATAGGTGTGGCGATTTCGCCGCTCGTTTAGTTCAGATCGTGCTCGGATTTCACCGTGCACTCTGTTGTCTCCTGAAACACAAATCCAAATAGTTAGACCGCGCACAAGATAAACAGAACAGAATCGAAATCAACAAAAAAACAAAATCTGCGTCGCCTCCCCGGCAACGGCGCCCAAAACTTGATGAGAATTAAAATTTATACTGCAAGTGCACGGCGTCAATGGAGACGTGGCAAATATGGGTCGAACACAAGGAGGGAGAGATTTTGTTATTAGTGTGATTTCGATTGGGGGAAATAAGGAGAGAAGATATAAATTGGTTTTGAGATTTTTGATTTTTAATTATCTAAAGCAAGAAACAAGAACAATTAAACTAAAACAAGAACAAAGAAGAGAATTCCGTTGGGTGGAGGTTTAGATTTAGGGTTTAGATTAGAGAATTCAGAAACTTATAATAAATCATATTAGTTATAAAGCATTACATGATAAATGATTTAACATAAACTCAAGTAATCAAAATATACTAACACGAAATTAGAATAATAACATTCATTCATCTTCTCTTCACCCTAAATCCGTCACCTCCACCCTTTGGAAGGAGTTAGAAACTCATAGAGGGAGGAAGAAGGGGTCCTTGAGACATTACAAAAGAAAAGTAAAAACAAGAAATAAAAGACAGAAGTTTATTACTAAAATAAAGACAAGTACAAAACTGAAAATAAAAACAACTAAAAACTAGGTCTAAGGCCAAGGACCCTTCTACCATCGTTCTTGGGGCTATTTATAGCCGATACAAGGGATCCCAATATATAAATGGAACGTACACGCGTCAATACAGCATTGGTAAAAATTTGAGCACACGGATCGACTTTTGTGCGGCTAAATCGCCGCAATTTGTACATGAGATGTGGCGGAATCGCCACCTTTTTGGCTCGGATTCGATCCAGATTTTTCCTATGTGTTTATGGTATGATTTGATCCTCCTTTGCGCGTCTGGATTGATTCTTTCCATTCTTTTGAGCTCCGGATTAATTCCTTTATATATATGGAGATTCACATTGATTTTCTTTAGATTTTCTCCATAATAATAAAAGCTACTCGTGATTTGCAATTAGGTCCTTGACTTTTTGCAATTAAGTCCCCGGCTACTTCTGTGCTTAAGTCTTTGTTTTTTTTGTAATTAGATCTTGAATGCTTTTATGCTTGGATACATTTCCATTTGTAACCTGATAAACTTGAACTTGGTCTTTATGATAGAAATGAGTCTTTTGCACGCGTTTATGCTCGAGATGTGGGTAAATTGCATTCAGGTCCCTGTATTCTGTAAATAAGACTAAACACATACCTTAGTAGCATTTATTGATGTAAAAGTAATCTAAATGAAAGACATATGATGCAATGTTTGCAATGCATCAGGGCACGCAACTGTCGTTGGGTGAGGTGACTACCGGCCTATGTGGCTACGGAGGTCGCTGTCCTGCTTTTATAGCGACGCAGTTGGTGCTTGCGGCTCGTGGAGCCTGATGACCTGGCAGACTTCGGTCTGGACCCGTCCGATGATGTGCCAATTAATGCTAATCACCTAATTACCTACTTGTTTAAGCAATCAAAGAAATGCAGCGGAATTTAAACTAAAACAAGCAAGTGTAGGAATATGCAAACCACAAATCGACTCGGCGTTTTTATAGAGGTTCGGCACCCCACCCGGGTCCTAGTCCTCTCTTGCAAGCTCCGCTCGGATCACCGAGCTTCGCTCACGACTTCACTAACCACTCCCCGTTCCGGGCCGGGAGGGAACGCCTTTACAACCGTCAAACTCGCGAACAACCCTCGCCGAGCTTGGAATCTTCTTCTCACAATCCGAGAAGGATGCTTCGGGCTTTCACCGGAGCCTTTACTCTTTTGACAACAAATGAGAACTTGAGTGGACCAACACTCTCTAAATCTCTAGCACACTTGAGTAGGATTAAGAAATGATCACTAAGTGTGGAAGGTTTGTAGCTTTGTGTGTTTGGGATTCTCTCTAAAGTTTGGGACAAGTTTGTAGTGGGAGAGTTGTGTTAAAATGTGTTTTACAACTCCTTATATAGGCATTAGAGAGAATAGATCCGTTGGGACAAGATTTGATTGGATTTTGTGCAAAGCACACAAAGCAGAAAATTCAGGCTGCAAATCTGTCCAGAAACGGTCGACCGAAAAGTGGAACGGTCGACCGAACGCTTGGGTTCGATAAGAATACGGTCGACCGAAATATGAATAGGTTGACCGAACACTTAAGTCTATTAAGAAAACGGTCGACCGAACAGGGTTACCGGTCGACCGAATAAGCGTTTCGGTAGAGGGAAAACTTGATCGGTCGAACGAAATCGTATCGTCCGATAGTAGGGAATTCTTGACAAGGTTAAACGGTCGACCGAACTTGGCACATGGTTCGACCGTTTGGTTAAGTATATGGAGGTGTATATGGTTTTAATACGAATACGACCGTTGGGCATATACGACAAGAATAACGGTCGGAACAGTATGTTCAAACGGTCGACCGAAAGATATGGTGCGGTCGACCGAAACTAGACAGGGAAACACAAACTGGATTAATTGATCATCCGGTCGACCGAACGGCCTGTATCGGTCGACCGAATGTGGGCAGACAGTTAGGGTACAGGTTTGGTGTTTTCCGGTCAAAGTTTGGGTGATCTATTGAAGTCCAAATTATGTGAAATTTTGTGTGTGACTTCTATAGGGAACCTAGTGTGTGATTAAGTTGATTCTAGCTCAAGTATGCTCAATTACACTTTGTTCATAAGACTCAAAAGAAATCAAGATTACATGTCTTCGATATAGCTTTAATTACATGTCTTGACTTCATTTCAATCTTTCTTGAGTCTTGATCACCTGTAGAGGTTAGCACAATACAATATATATGCAATGCATAGTGTGTGCTACTCTAATTAAGATTAGGTTGATTAAATCACCAAAACATAAGATTAAGACTAAAAAGCCAACAACAATCACTTGAATTTTCCCCGTAATCATTTATGACGTTATACAATAGTATATGGGCATTCAATAAATCACTACAACTATGTGCAACAAAAAACTGAATACATGATAATTGAGTTCAATTACGGCAACTGAGTATATACGCAAATAAGAGGCTGTGATTCTATGTTACAGGAAGTAACTTTTCAAATATACAAAAAGGAAGTAAGTTTTCAAATATACAAAATCAAATCCAAACCAAACCTTGGGGCCTTGGGTGTTAGCAATCTACGATTCAATCTATAGGTTTAGATTTAGCTTTGTAGGAGAGAACCTGTGGCAACGGAAGGGAACCGGAGATCACCTCACAGAGTCGCTTCGAGCACCGGCTGACCTTCAACTCTTGTGGAGAAGAAGGACTAATCCACAACCCAAGAGTCTACGGGTGGAGTGGAGGAGAAGGTGGGACGGATGGGAGAGAGAGGAGAGGTGGTGGCTAGGGTTAGGGTTTTGCACACAAGGAATGCAACCCCCTCCAATGAGAGCGTCCTCTTCTTATATAGAAGAGTCTTCCCTAAACCCTAATGCGCAACCAATGAGAGTGTGCCATATGTCAGTGCTTTGGGCAAACATCTTAATCCTTAGATTAATCCAATATCTCCCACTTGCACAATAACACGATAACAGCATGTCATCTGTTTTTGTGTCCCTGACACATATGCATATATCCCTGATACATACAATCACACAATGGCAATGTATCACCTCTCTATGTGTTCCCGACACACATGTATACATCCCTGATATATACAACTATTCCTCTCTCCAAGAACGCATCCATAACACGCAAGTCTCTGATCATGTATCCCCGATACAAGATCATCTGTGTCCCCGACACATGCACTCTTCTGATCATACGGACGAATGGGTCGTGTGACAGGTGATGCACCTGCAATTAGGAGTCTCAAACTAGAAACCTTACTAGAAGGCCAGAATGACAACATCCTCACAAAAATAATAATTAAGCAGCCAAATGCACATCACTGTTCCCGAGGTTTACTCTGAAACTCACTTGACATGAACGGTATCTCGATCCCTCGGAGAGAATACCTTCTTGTCCTCAAGGTACTTGCTACTGTATCCAATACAGTTGGACCCAACAAATACTTTCAGTGCAGTCGAGTCAAACCTTTCCCTTCGCACCAGACCACCATTACACTCAGAGTTGACTCCTTTCCCGAAGATGCCTCTTTGGACCGAATCTCTCATGGTCATAGATAACATCCCAAAGTAGCCACATCAACTCTTTGTTTCATGGCGTCATCGAAGGTCACTGAGGGTAACTAATGACAATTAAGTCTTGGACTCACACAGTGAAGGAGCAAGGATCCATCCTTTCACTTCCCAATGGTCGCTCAACACATGTTGTATGACAAACATGTTATGGTGGATCATACTGTGCACAATAGTACGTCTATCTCTCAACACCATACAAGTCTTAGTCCAGTCGCACCCCCTCTGCGCCTGACCCGAGCTTCATCATTGTCGCCTTAACACCATATAGGTGCCACCTGGCGCCACATGTGATGCTCGCACTTGGCTTCTATAGGTCACATGAATCGTGGGAACATTCATGTCAATCCTCACCAACATAGAGGATCTCATCTTGATTCCTAATCAAGGCGACTATCCGATCATGAACTTCTCCAGATCTATCATGCAAGATCTCTTTATCATCAGGCTCATCTCTGCTCGCTATCAAAAGTGCCAGAGGCGAATGCTCGTGTGAGTGAGCATTCTTCAACCTATTGACAGAATAATATTTTATGCTAGAACAACTACATCAACCAAAACAGATATAGTCGAAAGGAAAACACAATCACTCATAAAAGGAAGTTAGACATGCCAATACATCAAAGTCTGCGTAAGCCTAAGGACTTCCCATGAGACACAAACGAGTCCTTATCTATGGCTTTGGTAAGAGGGTCAGCTACCATAAGACTAGTAGATACATGTCTTAACACAACTTCCTTTCTCGCTATGATGTCCTTCACACAATTATACCTAACCTGTATATGTTTGGTCTTTCCATGATATTTGGGGTCTTTCACATAACAAAGGGCAGCCATGCTGTCACAATAGACAACAACAGGCTCATCAGACGTCTCTACTAGCCAAGTATGTTGTAAGAACCTCCTCAACCAAACTGCCTCCTGTACTACTGCAGAGCATGCAACATACTCTGTTTCCATAGTCAACAGGGCTATACAGGTTTGCTTCTTGCTGGACCATGAGATGACCCCATTAGGCAGCAAGAAAGCATAACCAGAGGTAGACTTCCTTTCATCAATGTCTCCAGCCCAATCAACATCACTATAGCCAATCAGGCGGAGATCTGATGCTTGGTAACACAACATGTAGTTACTCGTTCCTTTGAGGTATCTCATGATTCTCTTGACTGACTTCCAGTGCTCCATGCTTGGGTTGGACTGGTATCGACTCACCATGCCCACAACATAACAAATGTCTGGCCTAGTACACATCATAGCGTAGATGAGGCTTCCCACAGCATTGGAGTATGGAACCTTGCTCATTTTGGCCTTCTCTTCAGGAGTCTCAGGATGCTTATCAAGGCTCAAGTGCAAAACCTTCTCAACAGGAGTGTCGATTGATTTGCATTTGTTCATATGGTATTTCTTCAAGATGTTGTTAATATAAGTCTCTTGAGACAATCCCAGAAGTCTCTTGGACCTATTTCTAACTATCTTGACACCAAGGACGTAGCTAGCTTCACCCATGTCCTTCATATCAAACGTGGAGGACAACCACTCTTTAGTGGATTTCAGCAACTCTTTGCTATTCGCAGCCATGAGTATGTCATCAACATACAAGGTCAGAATGACAAATTTACCATTGGATCTCTTAACGTACACACAGTGGTCTTCCTCAAGCATAGAGAACGCATTCTCTGATATGGCTTGATGGAAGCGAATGTTCCACTGTCTAGACGCTTGTTTTACGCCATATAAGGACTTATTGAGCTTGCACACTTTGCGCTCTTGTCCTTTGACTTCAAAACCTTGAGGTTGATCAATATAGATCTCTTCCTCAAGTTCTCCATTGAGAAAAGTAGTCTTTACATCCATTTGGTAAAGCTCTAAGTCCATCTGAGCTACAATAGGTAGTAGAAGGCGGATGGAGGCAAACCTAACCACGGGTGAAAAGGTTTACTCAAAATCCACGCCTTCTTTGGGTTTAGCCTTTAGCTACCAGTCTAGCCTTGAATGTATCAATAGATCCATCCGCCTTCCTCTTAATCTTGAGGATCCACTTGGCCCCAATGGCCTTTCGGTTTGGCGGTAAGTCGACCAAGTCCCAGACTCGATTAACTTTCATCGACTCCAACTCTTCCTTTATACCTTCTAACCACTCCTTAGCATTTGGACCTTCCAAAGCCTCTTTCAAGGTCTCCGGTTCTTATTCATCAATTACTATCATCCCGGATGATTCATAATCAATTTCTTCTTGAGCTATCATGAGGGCCTCTTCCTCTAAGAGAAATTGCCTACGAGGAATGAGCCCGCGTTTACTTCGACGCAGATGGGTATCTGATGGCTCATCCTACGTGAGTGCTATCGGATCCTCAGCATTGCTGCTTCCACTAGGATTGACTAGGGGAACCTCATGTTCAACTTCCAGATCCCGTGGAGTGGCAATGTCCTCATCTTGTTGTTCAAAGAAGTCCACTGACTCTTTGATAGCTCCAACAAGAGTTGGAAAATCATTTTCCAAGAATGTGGCATCCCTAGACTCCAGTTCAGTCATTCTTTCATTCTCGTCTAACCCGATAAAAACATAACCTTTGGAGAGATCATTGTATTTTACAAAGATACACCTTTTCCCTCTAGGTCCTATTTTTCCATATCGGTGACTAGTAGAATGAATGTATGTCGCACATCCCCAAGGATGCAGCAGACTAAAATCAGGCTTTCGTCGTGTCCATAACTCATATGGAGTTGAGAGAACCGATTTTGTTGGAACTCTATTGAGGATATAGGCAGCAGTCATTAGAGCATCTCCCCAAAACGAAATTGGCAAGCTCGCATGCGCCATCATGGATCTAACCATGTCTAGCAATGTTCTATTCCTTCTCTCGGCAACACCATTTTGCTGAGGAGTATAAGGCATAGTGAGTTGTCTAGATATCCCATTTTCATCACATAACTCTTTGAACATTATGGAGAGATACTCACCACCTCTATCAGTTCTAAGAGTTTTTATCTTATTATCAAACTGATTCTCAACTAAGCTCATGAATTTCTTAAAACATTCTAGAGCTTCTGACTTGTGAGAAATAAGATAAATATGACCATATCTAGTGAAGTCATCAATGAATGTGATGAAGTAACTCTGTCCATGTCTAGTACGCACATCCAAAGGTCCACAAATATCTGAGTGACTTAGTTCTAAAGGAGAAGTAGCCCTAATGGCTTTTCCGAACGGTTTTCTAGTTGCCTTTCCAGCTAGACAAGATTCACAGGTCGGCAATTCAAATTTGGAGCATTCTCCTAATACCCCCTCCTTTCCCAACATGTTCATCCGGTCAACACCAATGTGACCTAGTCTAGCATGCCACATAACTGAATCATTATTCATGGAACTTTGGCTCATAAAGACACTAGTGTTATGATTGAAATCATAAATTGCGTCCAACACAATAAAACCGTCTGAAAGATAGGCACGTCCATAATAAATGTTAGCAAGGTATAAACCCATATCATTGTTCTCAAAAACAACTTTAAAACCATGTCTCATCAAAACAACAACAGAAATAATATTTCGCCGTATAGCTGGTGCATACAACACGTCGTGAAGTAATAGGATCTGGTCACTTCGCAAAGCCACTTTGCATGTGCCAACTCCAAAAACTTCAATGCTAGTGTTGTTTGCCATGTTTATTCGCCTCCCACTTGGAACACGACAATATTCCACGAAGGCAGAACGATCCTTTGTTACGTGGTCCGTGGCACTTGAATCCACAAGCCACACAAGAGAATGATCAGTGAGCATCACAGAACTAGTCACGTTACAATTCGAGGGATTACACACAGTAATTACCTTTTGTTCAGTGCACTCACGAGCAAAATGTCCAGTCTTTTGGCAGTTAAAACAAGTCACATTAGACTTATCTTTCCCACCTCTGGATCCTCGAGGTTGTTTCTTTCTAGCTTTGTTTTCTATTTTGTTTGCATTTGCACCCTTCTTGCCTTTAAAACCCTGAGCTATATCTCTTTTGCGCTTAAAACCTGCACTCCTCAGAGGAGCGCCAACCTCAGCAACAAATACTTCAGTTAGAGGGGCTTCTGTAAGCATGCGGTCCTCCTCCAACTCTAGGTGTTTCGCGGCCTGGTCAAATGTCCTGATGTCATCAGCATGAGTCAGATGGACCTTCATATGCTTCCAATTCTTCGAAGGCAACGATCTGATGAGAGCAGACACTTGCTCCTCATCGGTCTTAGCACGACCGGCAGAGCTCAGCTCGTTAATCATGTTTGACATTGCGGTAATATGCTGCCTCATCCCTTGGCCCATTTTATACCCATCAAACATGAGCCCAAGCTGGCGGGCCCTTGTGACGGAGGTCACTCCGTACTGAAACTTCATAGCTTCCCACAAGGCCTTTGCATTTCGAAACTTTTCGAACCGCAGTAACATATCGTCCCTCATTGAACTTAGAATTGTAATTTGAGCAATTCGGTCTTTCTTTTTCCATGCATTATAAATATCCAAGTTTCTGTGATGTTGCGCAGTATTTCCCTCCTCGGGGGGAGACATAGATTGGTTTATGTTTTCTAACATGTCCTGATCCTCTAAAAGATACTCAATTTTACGATGCCACAAATCGTAATTCCTTTCATTGAGTTTATCTCCTCGAGTCAGATCAGCGACAATACTTTTGGAAACAACCATAAAATCTAGGACAATCAAAAAAAACATAGCGATACATGAGTTCTAGCATAAAATACAACGAGCTACAATAGTCATAAAAAATAAACTGACTTAATAGCTATAGCATTCAGACCAAAAGAAAACATAAAGCATTCGATCAAATCCTCATGCAATAGTTAATAAAGCCATTTTACTAATCTATATATTGAACTCCATCATGATTTTAGAGACCCAAAAAAAACGTTTAAATCATGGCAAATCAGCAAATAAAGAAAGTATTTGCCGCCGGTTGCAAGGTGGTTTACACAAAACACTTCTACCTTGCAACTCCCACTAGGCATGCAAGTTCCCAAAAAATGGTTTTCAAAAAAAAATTCCAATCAACATCACACAGATATGATTACTACATTACTTCCATATTGAGCTAATGATCACCATTAGGGATTTAGCCTCGTCGACGGGAACCTGCATGAGTCTTATAGCAATAATATCCCAATAATAAAAAAATAAAGGAGCCCCTCGTCTCCTTAGGGCAATAAACAGTCCACAATCCATAATTATTACATTCTATAAATATTACAGTCCATAAATATTACAGCCCATTGCGATAACTATTGCAAATGGAAATGAATGAATGAAATTACGCTCATCTCTTAATAAGGCAGTAAATAAAATCAGCAACCATTCATTCCATACAAGCACAATCTTTCCATACATTAGCACAATCCGACGTATGGAAAAAATACCATAAAGTGTGCACCTCATTCAAACAAGAAGGAAGTAATGCATAAGGAAACAATGCTTTTATGGTGCACGAATATAGGCAAAAAAACGTGTTAGGTAATAACAACCAATCTCCACAATAATCATTCTCAAACCAGAATTTTTCCTTCTTTCCCTAATCAATATAATCATGAAAGCACAAAAATTATCCTACTTCGATTAGGAAAGAAAAAAATCCGAAATTCTATGGTGGAGAGCAACACATATTTTTGCATCAAAGGAAAGCATTTCAAACATATTTTTAAGGCAATAAAACTCCAGCCCATAATATCTTCCCAAAAAATTTCAGAATTATCCAATCTTTCCTTAATCAATATAAGCATGCAATCAACAATAATTATGTTACTTGTAATGGAAAGAAAAATTCGAAATTCTTTGGTGGAGGGTAACACATATATGCACATTTGATGAAAAATAAATATATCAAATGAAATGCATGCAATCAATCCAAAAAAAATCCAAAAATCCATAATGAGATTAACATATATGTGCATTCAATCATAAAGGAAATATTTCAAATGAAATGCATGCAATCATTCCAAAAGAAACACATAGCCGAAAAATAGCAATAATCATGCACATAATTCGGCAATCATTATCAAATTCTAGATGCATGCACATATGATCAAAAATTGCACATACATGAATAAGGAAACCACCGTGTATCCTTAGATGCATGAACAAGAGTTTTGAAAAGAAAAAATGATGCATAATCCGAAATACATGATCACATCATGAAACACATGCAATATCCAACTCTTGTAACATCAATTATCATCATTCTCTTAAGCTAATATGCTCATAAAAACAGTAAAAATAAGATCTAGCCGCATGCTTGAAAGATGGAATAACAATATGCGCAACAATCAAAGTTAAAACATGTAACCCTAGGCACATGCTTAACAAGAAAGATGAACTATGCGCAAGAATGAATCATCCATTTTCAACACAAGATGCATGCTAAAAATAAAATATGCGCAAGAAAAGAGAGATGATTCACGTAAAACTAATCGCATGTAAAGGATGAATCAAACAAGTCATGCGCTAGGGTGAGAAAGAAAAACCCGCCATCAAACCCCATACGCATGAAAGGAGAGAAAGAAAATAAACAAAACCATATGAATCCGAAAAATTTTCTTTCAAAGAACCACCGAAACTATTTCAACATATATGAAATGAATAAGAAGGTGCTCTAAAACAAAACTCGGAGGTGACCAAGATGGCTCTGGTACCAATGTTAGCAATCTACGATTGAATCTACAGGTTCGGATTTACCTTTGTAGGAGAGAACCTGTGACAGCGGAAGGGAACCGGAGATCACCTCACAGAGTCACCTCGAGCACCGGCCGACCTTCAACTCTCGTGGAGAAGAAGGACTAATCCACAACCCAAGAGTCTACGGGAGGAGTGGAGGAGAAGGTGGGACAGATGGGAGAGAGAGGAGAGGTGGCGGCTAGGGTTAGAGTTTTGCACACAAGGAATGCAACCACCTCCAATGAGAGCGTCCTCTTTTTATATAGAAGAGTCTTCCCTAAACCCTAATGCGCAGCCAATGAGAGTGTGCCACGTGTCAGTGCTTTGGGCAAACATCATCTTAATCCTTAGATTAATCCAATATTGGGTGGATTGAGAAGAGAGGGGTCTCAATTCAACCTCTCAGTGTTGGAGATTTAATCCTCCACCAAAGCAATCACACAATCAAAGGAAGCATCACTCAACCACAAGATGACAATTGACAATAACAAGATTATGGGAAACACAGGGTGAAGAAATCCACTATTTGCATATATGCATAGCAAACTTAATCTGAGATTTAATTAGCTACGTCATCCATCTCCAATAAAATAATAATTGATTTTGTATCATCCGATTAATTAAGGATCTGAATGCAATATTGGCTTCTTCCCCTCCCGTCATTCACGCATAAGATCCACATATATAACAATCATGTTTTGCGTCTCACATGTTGTAAACTTCACAAATATTACACCTACTCTGGAATCATGTTCATTTGTCATATGTGTTATGTGTATTGGCTTTTCTGAATGAGTTTAATGGAAGTAAAGAATAGTACATTTTAAAATCATAATATATAATTAAGATTTATCCTAAAATAAGAGTCACATTTATTCAAGTTTATAATTGTATTACAAACCACATTAAGTAACATTCAAGTAGCAATGCCTTTAAAAGAAACATTAAAATAGGAATCCTAAATTGATGTCAAAATATTTTTAGTGCAGTGAGTGCCTCCTCATTTACTACATAGGGAGGAACCTGCAGTATCCTTAGAATATGTTAAAATAGATTTATCATAGTTAAATAAAACATGAAATTCAGAATTCAAATGAAATATCAAAACTATAGATTTTGATTTAAAACTCATATTATCAAAACATACGAAAAATCATAAATTTAGGAGTCATTAATTTCTTAAAGATCAAGAGATAAGACTTGTAAGAAACGTACTGCTTCATTCTTAACATTTTTGTATTTTATATACTTTCGAAACAAAAGGACAACAAACAAGTGTCTGTTACCAGATCCACAGGATTCCGATTTTGTCTGGGGATACAATAGATGTTACATGGTATGGCAATTGGCAATGATAAAATAATGACAACGACGACTGTATTAAATATCCATCAAAGATAGGGCTCCATTAAATAAGAGAAACGTACCCTATAATTCTCTGCCAAATGGGTTTAATTGCTTTGCACCCAGGGAAAAGAGGATTGAGTGACCACATGGTTATACTGGCGTTTCCAATCAATACATTACCCACCTTACCTACTACTGAATGTGATGTTGAATAAGATAACCTTTCTTGAGTTGATTGGTGATTAATGTTGGATGGTTGACATCACTTTCAACTCATCTCTTCCCCCCAGCTTTGTTTTGTAATAAAGGGTAGGATTAGGAGTTGCGCCAACCTTTGTTCTTATCTTACCAGAATTTGGAGGAGTTAGGTCATGAATATAACTGCATATGAAAGAGCGCAGCATAAGATCTATTGTAGTTCAGGGCAGGCAACATTACGTACACAATTGTGAGTTCGTGTTCTAATGAGAGGAATGTAAGTGGCATGGAAAAATTGTTACTCACGGAGTGAAATTTCTATCCAAATTTCATTTTGTAACTATGGTTGCTGATCACCATGTGTCATCTACTTGTAACTCTGACATTTGACTGTTTATATAAATAGAATTTAAGCTTTAAAAAACACACACTATTATTGCTTATTATTTCGATCATGTTAGTCACAAATGCATTGTATTTGTATGGGGTCGATGAGATGTCGACCCCTTCACAGAAAACAACGATCACTGATGAGATCAAGCAGATCTCAGTGGAAGGAGGAGAGGAGGATGAGAGAGGAAGAAGATGAGGGCAGTGGAAGAAAACCCTAAAAGAATTAGAGTAGTTTTTCCTTACTTTAGAATTAGGGTTACAAGGGTTTATATATGAAAATTTGACTTTTTATGCCTCAAGTGAACCAACTTCTGCAAAACAAAATCACATTTTGACATCATTTAAAAAATATACTTATCTTTCCACTTCTTCCCAAAATACCCCTGACTACCTCGTGGGACAACTAACACGGAACAACCTATGTCTGCTTTGGTGGGATTGATGACGCCGATTTGCCCTTTACAAGATGAGCTCGATATGCACTCAATAGTCGTTCGATAGTTCACTCGACCCACAACGACACAGTTACTGAGAAAGTCTCCGACGGTTCCGTTTCCCACTTTAACTCAAATAAATAGTATTTCTTTGTCTCTCTAATTTAAATTGTTTCAGAAATCGATAGGGTTTGATGATACTCGACGGTACGCGATAATAACGTGGTCAATGTGTATATTCGATAGCTATACTTCACTATGGTTCGATTAAACTCATGTTATACAGAAACTCGACATGGGCTCGATTGCGCTGGATGGTCAACATGATAAATATTCACATGTCGAAGTGAAACATCCCATGATGGGACAAGTCATTATTATGCGAAGAGACGCAACCGTTCGACATTCCTTCCTTTTGAGAGGACGCAATGTTTCATTATTGCGCGAAGATGCGCAACCCTTCATTACAAGGTCTATAAAAGGAAATCAGAGGTTAGGGTGTCTTCCATCTAGTTATGTATTCGATCCCTTCCTAAGTCCCAACTAAGAGTATTCGATTTGTCTCCTTCACCCCTAAAAATGGCCTTCCAACAAAATACCTCGGATGACTACTCCGACGAAACTGAGCATATCGTTGGTGGACCAATATGGGGAGGTTGTCCCCCCATACCGGGAGTGCCCTATTGCACTTGTAGATGCGGGCTGATGTCAATGGAGTTGTGATCCAACACTTCGAATAAGATCAACAATAAGTTCTATGTCTGTGGCTCCTTGGAGCCAACCCGTCGCTGTCGGTACTTCGTCTAGGACGATGGAACACAAGTACTACCGGTGGATAAACCCGACCAGAGAGTAAAGGACCCAGGGATATGGAAGCTTCTCTAGAAGACTGTTAAGTTGAGTCAGAGCCAAGAGATAGACAAAACTATATTTTGGGCTTGCAGGTGACATTTGAGAAGATCATTCTCTTCCGATTGACTGAGAAGAGATATGTAAATTTTGTGTGTTTGTCTTTGTATATTTTGTTTGTCTTTGTGTTCTCTCCTTGTACCTCGGTAATAGTTACTATCAATAATATCTTGATGTTTGTGTTTCTATTTTTTGTGTGTCTGTGTTTGTGATTTGTCCTTGCTCTCTCATTTAACCTCGATTGTGATTCGATGGTTGTTTAATATGCACTCGATAGTCTACGACTAAAAAAGAAACACCATTTACTTGTGTGTTGTCAAACGAAGTCTGAATGACCTCTCCTTTAACTTTGATTATAGTTCGATGGTAGTTTGATACGCACTCGACGATCTACGACTAAAAAATACACCATTTACTTGTGTCTTTTCAAATGAAGTCTAAATGACCTCTCTTTTAACCTCGATTGTGGTTCGATGGTAGTTTGATACACACTCGATAGTCTATGACCATAAAAGAAACACCATTTACTTGTGTCTTTTCAAACAAAGTCTGAATGTCCTATCCTTTAACCTCGATTGTGGTTCGATGGTAGTTCGATACGCACTCGACAGTGAAATGAACAACTTTGCCCGTTCAAGTCAGTTATGTCCTTTTACCACGATAGAGCTCAACGGTTGCTCGACGTTGGTCTATGGTTGTTCTATTACCTCTTCGACTATTCACAACAACGTAACAAGAAAACAATGTAAACCATTCACAACTTTCGAATATTAACAAAAAACAACATAAATAACACAACTACTTGTGTATTGAGCACATATTTACAAAAAAATAGGATTGTCAATGTTTGCAACTAAGATACACAACAGAAACAAAAACCGTATCATAGAATAAAACATAACCTAAAACAACTAAAATAACTTTGCACTCTTCCTAGTCCACCTGGTGTGTTAGTCGAAGCCTAGGGGGATGTCAGGTAGTAGGGAGGGCGTTCAGTCAGGGATGGGTGTCTCGGCGAGGCAGATTGTCTCGCATTTGGGGTAGGTGTGCTCCAGGAAGGGGGTGTTGGGGTTGGTGTCGTTAGGGTGGAAACTACACAAACCAAATAACGGAATGTTAGTGGAAATTAACTTATAACTAAATGTAACTGAAAATTAAAGGAAGAGACGATTAAAACCTACCACTGTCGATGAGGAGGTCTACCATCGTGTCTTGTACGACGGCCAAACGATGCTCCATGTTGAACTGGAGACATGGCGTCATGCACTTAAAATGTGCATTTTTGGCGTCGTAGGGCCTCGCAATGCCAGGTCTATTGCACCATGATGCAATGCATACATTGCATTATATGTCTTTCATTTAGATTAGTTTTATATCAATAAATGCTACTAAGGTATGTGTTTAGTCTTATTTACAGAATACAGGGACCTGAATGCAAATTACCAGCATAAACACGTGCAAAATACTCATTTCTATCATAACGCCCAAGTCAAGATTATCGGGATTCAAATGGAAGTCCATCTAAGCATAAAAGCATTCAAAGACCTAATTACAAAAAGACCAAGGACTTAAGCACAAAAGTAGCCAGACACTTAATTTCAAAAAGCCGAGGACCCGACTGCAAATTAAAGTACCAAAATATTATTTTGGAGAAGTTCTAAAGAAAAATCAATTTGGATCTCCAAATATATGAAGAAATAAATTCGGAGCTCAAAAGAAAGGAAAGAAATCAATTCAGACGCGCAAATGACATTTAAATCATACCATAAACACACAGGAAAAATCCAATCAAAGAACAATTTGCGGCGAAATCGCCGCACCTTACATACAAAATGCGGCGGAAACGCCGCACCCCTTGCGATCCGTGGCCCCAGATTTTGTCCAGTCGTGTCTTGACGCGTGTACGTTCCTATTTTATACTTGGGTCCCTTGTATCGGCTATAAATAGCCCCGAAATGATGTTGTGAAAGACTTGTTTTTTAGTTCTTCTTTTTAGCAATAAAATTCTGTTCTTTTATTTTGTGTTTTTTTAGTTTTCTTTTGTAGTTTCTCTAGGACCCCTTCTCCTTCCCTCCATCCATGAGTTTCTAACTCTCTCCAAAGGGTGGGGGTGACAGATTTTAGGGTGACGAGAAGAAGAATGATGTTATTATTTTAATTTCGTGTTAGTATATTTTGATTACTTGAGTTTATATTGAATCATTTATCATGTAATGCTTTATAACTAATGTGATTTATTATTAGTTTCAGAATTCTCTAAACAAAACCCGATATCTAATCCTCCACCCGCTGGACTCTCATCCATATTTGTTTTCTTTTTAGTTTTTCTTTTGTTGTTCTTGCTTTAGAAAATTAAAAACCAAAAATCTCAAACCAAACATATTTTTCTCTCTTTCTTCCTTAATTCGAAAATCACAAAAATAACAATATCTCTCCTTCCTTGTGTTCGACCCGTACTTGCCACGTCTTCATTGACGCCGTGCACTTGCGGTATAAATTTAATTCTCATCAAGTTTTTGGCGCCGTTGCCGGGGAGAGCGACAAAGATTTTGTTTATTTTTTGTGATTTCGATTCTATACTGTTTATCGTGTGCGCAATCTAACTATTTGGGTTTGCGTTTCAGGAGACAACAGAGTGCGCATAGAAATCCAGGTACAGTTGGAGCAAGAAGGGCGACGGAATCGCCGCGTACAAAGAACAACTCACGGCGGATTCGCCGCACGTTTGAAGCATCTGGGCTTCAATTTTTTCTGAGGTCTTCTCCATCTCTGGGTGGACGCGTAGAGCATCTGGGAATTTTCGAGAGCGGGTGGCGAAGCCGTCTGAGCATTGCGGAGGTAACTTTTCTTGCCTTTCTCGTAAAATCTTAATTTTCGAAAAGTTCCTTTTCGTAGAACTGCACGTGTTAGGGCAAAATTTCATAATTGGCAATAATTCAACTCTGACCTAAAAATTGGCAAAATTAGAAGGATTTAGTGCATGCATCATATAGTGTTTTGTTTGCATTATTCTTGCTAAATTCTTACAAATTAATTCTTGTTGAAGAGTGCTGGAGGCAAGGTACGTGCGCGGTTTTTTATCGATTGCATTTAAGCATATAATCTAGTTTGCATACAACCTTGCAATTGCCCCCCACTAAAAAGACCAATGTTTGACTATCTTTGCTAGATTTAAGTTAAACTATCTTAAGGGCAACTCCGTAG
This sequence comes from Triglochin maritima, assembly GCA_963682175.1. Taxonomy (NCBI): domain Eukaryota; kingdom Viridiplantae; phylum Streptophyta; class Magnoliopsida; order Alismatales; family Juncaginaceae; genus Triglochin; species Triglochin maritima. Next base: position 17,720,022 of record OY821775.1, read on the forward strand.
GAAAAGATACGTTGGGGATTTCATCACCCTTCCGTGGCCCACAAATCACAATCCTAAAGTGTCACCCAAGCCTTAAATTAAAATCAATTAGACATTGACCCCTAAGGATTCAGACTCAATTAAGGAGAAGATTGGTTTGACTTGCTATGACCTGAAGCTGATCGAATTTAATTTGGTGTCTAGAAAGTGTTTTGGTGTTGACGTAAGTCTTCCAAGCGAAGTGGTTGTCTAATTGGCACCGACTCTGTCGGAAGCGCCCCCACTGGCTATACACTGCCTGTCCAAGTTGGTTTGATTAGTGAGGGAGGTGAATCAAGCGAGCTAATTCGACTCAACCAGTTAGGAGTCGTCTAAAATTAGGCTCCCTTAGGTCTAGGATTGTTTGAACCGTGCTTGTTTAGGAAACTTCTGACCAACCCTCTCATTTATCTTTTAGAGTTAAGTTTCCTTTTTCCTCTGAGTCATCTTCTTCTTACCTTCTTCTACGTTATAGTCTCCTCCCCTTTACATTCTCTGGTAGCGTTTTTAGGGTCGAGTCGAGCACTTTTTACGAGTTTAGCCTCGTGGTGGTGAGAGTGGTTGACTCGAGAGTGTTTGGTTGAGATGGATGGTTACATGGGCGACCATCCATATCATTGTTGGGACCAGGACAATTCTTCCTGGTATTCTGGACCACTACAACCTAGGGTGGCTTAGACTAACACACCATATGGTTGGGACAATCCTAATTGTGTGACTGAGCAATCTTCATATTGGGATGACATGAGAGAGACACCGACTGCTAGACCATAATCTAGTTATGTTGGATCATATGCTGGTCAACAAACTGAGACATTACAACAAACTTTGGCCTCCTTCATGCGTATAGCGGACAACATGAGTGCACCGGTGGCTCCAGTAGCCGTACCGTGCGACTGTTGTGGGTTGAGTGATCATATTATCAGGGAATGTCCTTATGTTCCCCCAGAGCGTGAGTATGAGCATACATTTTCACAAAATACTCAATATGACCATTACCCATCCGCGTACAACCCGAGAGTGATGGATTCATGGGGAGACAATTCATATCCAAATTCTTATACTTCATTTTCACCCCAATATCCTCCTCCCGAATACCCAGAATTCTACCAACACCCCACTTCAAATCATTGGACTTATTCTCAGCCCACCAACACCCAACCTCAAAATTTCCCAAACGCTGACTTGAACCTAATAGTTGACCGCATACCTGATTCCTTGGAACAAACTTTCCTTACGTTCATGAAAACCACTCAACAGTCCACACAAAATATGGTACTGCAATTGAGTCAAATGTCGCAGCAATTACGTTAACGTGAGGAGAGTAACTTTTCTTGTCAACATGAGGATGCATATTTTGATATCGAACCACCACCACATCCACAAATTCAAAGCACAATCTTTCAAAGTCAAACTCCTAGTCAATTTCAGAGACTTGGGGTTTCAATTCACGATCACTTAGTGGAGGATTCGATACACATTGAGAATAACATGGACCAATTTCATCATGAGTCGGCACAAGATTGTGCCTTATCTTCTTGTCCGGTGGCCCTTGAGCCACATGATCTTCATGTTGTGCCTCTTAAGGACTCACCTCTGGTGGAGCAAGAGCTCCCTAGCACCCTCAATTTCAAACAACCTGATGAGAGTTTGCCTCTCACTATTGTTCCTGATCATCTTGGAAATGATGGAACATCAAACAACTACATTGCTCATGAGGGTATTAGGAGTTCCTTGGAGGATACCTTGGGTATAAGAGCTATTTTTTGTTCGCCTGGTGAGTCGGACTTGCCTAACGAGGTTCTTGACCTTGCTCCGACGCACCAGCCAGTTGGTTGGAGAGTTTGGACTGACGATCATAACTTCAACACCGCAACAGGAGAAACTCTTCTTCCGTTGCCCCTTATTTCCCAAACTCTCGAGAGGTTCAAGCTCTTTCAGTTTGATCCTTTGAATAAGACACCTTTGCGTCCAATTCATGAACCTCTCATTTCATCAGATGCTCTTTGTGAAGGGGGCCCAGGCATGCGTATTCTGGCCCCGCGTGGTGTCATGTTTAAATTCCAAGTGTATTGACCCACTTTTGTGGTTCCCATTTGATGTCCTTTGACAAACAAAGATGGGAACTTATATTTGTACATAATTATATTTTAAAAAAAAGAAAAAGAAAGAAAGAAAAGTACAATAAAAGACTCCTTCAGTGAGCATCGTTTGTGTGGGCTCCAACCCTTGAATATTTGGGCCCCATTTCTTTCACGTATTTGTATCCCTTCTTAAGCATCTCACAAGTTTTGAGGGAATTCGGGTTTTTGTCCATCAACATAGTCATGAACGTTCCTTTGTACTTCACGTTGGTGAGATCTTCCCTTTTTCATGCATAAATCCATGTAGTATCTTGCTCACATTCATTGAGGACAATGCATGATTTAGGTGTGGGGGGGGGGGGGGAGTGTTTATCTATCTACATATTCTGTTCTTTAAAAAAAAATTCAATATTCCATGACTTAACTTAAGATTGAACTGCCAAAACCCATGTACAAAATGCATTGAGTTTTTGTTCCTTATTATATAGTTCTGCTTGTAGAAATTATGACATAAATCTAAGTTCCAAAGAAATAACCCATTACCCTTTAAGACATGTATGCACTTTAATTGGATGAATCAAATCTTTGAAGTGGTTGATAAAAAGCAGAGGTTGAGGAAAATATACCAGGAAGTGTGGACTTCTAATAAAAATTAAGCCTTGAGGGAAAAAAATAAAGGAATAAAGTGAGGAAAGCACATTTTGCAAAATGATTACAAAAGCCCAAGTCTTCGAGTCACTGGTCCGTAGGGGTATCTTAAAACCCGGTAACTTGAGTCTTCCAGCTCGGGATTATCGACCAAACTCGCTAAACGAATGCAAAAAGGGTAAAAGTGTCAGAAAAAGCAAATGTGTTGAATCACGGAAAAAGAAAAAAATATACTTTAAGATACTCAATGCCCAAAGTTAAAAGAATGATTTATGCCAAGGTTGATCCGAATGATGCTTCACCACCAGAGGAGGCGTGCAAAATAATTTAAGTGATAACATGTGTAGAAGGGTTAGTGGTGTGAATATTGGAGGAACAAAGACCAAGTCAGACTTTTTATAAGTTAGATTTGTATAAGGAGTATGCAAGAATTCTAAGTGAGATGTATAAGGTTGAGGTGGAGATATTGAGAGTTATTAATGAAATGTTGAATTAAGACTTTGTGGGTGTGTCAACTGAAAACCCTTACGAGACAAAACTCGCCCTCTAAGGAAACTTAGGGGTTTAAAGGCTTGTTGCACATGCTAAGTGCAACCGTGATTCCTACGAAAGTGAGTTAGGATTTCCCTGTTTTCATTTTTCTTATATTTTGTTTTGCTAGGGACTAGCAAAATCTAGGTGTGGGGGTATTTGATGCATTGCATACATTGCATCATATGTCTTTCATTTAGATTAATTTTATATCAATAAATGCTACTAAGCTATGTGTTTAGTCTTATTTACAGAATACAGGGACCTGAATGCAAATTACCCATATCCCGAGCATAAACACGTGCAAAAGACTCATTTCTATCATAAAGACCAAGTCAAGATTATCGGGATTCAAATGGAAGTCCATCCACGTCAAGCTTTTATGCTTGGATGGACTTCCATTTGAATCCCGATAATCTTGACTTGGTTTTTATGATAGAAATGAGTCTTTTGCACGTGTTTATGCTCGGGATTTGGGTAATTTGCATTCAGGTCCCTGTATTCTGTAAATAAGGCTAAACACATACCTTAGTAGCATTTATTGATATAAAAGTGATCTAAATGAAAGGCATATGATGCAATGTATGCAATGCATCAAATACCCCCACACCTAGATTTTGCTAGTCCCTAGCAAAACAGGAAATACGAAAAATAAAAACAGGGAAATCCTAACTCACTTTTGTAGGAATCACGGTTGCACTTAGCATGTGCAACAAGCTGTTAAACCTCTTTGTTGCCAAGGAGGAGGAGTGTTGTCTCCTGAGGGTTTTCAGCGGATATACCCACAAAATCCTAAATCAACATTTCATTAATAGTTCTCAATATCCCTACGTCAACCTTATACATCTCACCAAGAATTCTTGCATGCTTATTATATAAATCTAACTCATTAAAAATATGACTTGGTCTTTGTTCCTCCAACATTCACACCATTAACCCTTCTACGCATGTTATTACTTAAATTATTTTGCACGCCTCCTCTGGTGGTGAAGTATCATTCGGATCAACCATGGCATGGATCATTCTTTTAGCTTTGGGCCTTGAGTATTTTTTTCTTTTTTCCGTGATTCAACACATTTATTTTTTGACACTTTTACCCTTTTTGCATTCGTGTAGCGAGTTTGGTCGATAATCCCGAGCTGGTAGACTCAAGTTACCGGGTTTCAAGATACCACTACGGACCAGTAACTCAAAGGCTTGGGCTTTTGTAATCATTTTGCAAAATGTGTTTTCTTCACTTTATTCCTTTATTTTTATTTTTATTTTCCTCAAGGCTTAATTGCTATTAGAAATCCACACTTCCCGGTATATTTTCCTCAACCTCTGCTTTTTATCAACCACTTCAAAGATTTGATTCATCCAATTTAAGTGCATACATGTCTTAAAGGGCAATGAGTTATTTCTTTGGAACTTAGATTCATGTCATAATTTCTACAAGCAGAACTATATAATAAGGAACAAAAACTCAATGCAATTTGTACACGGGTTCTGCCAGTTCAATCTTAAGCTATGTCATGAAACATTGAATTTTTTCTTTTCTTTTTTTTTAGAAATAAAAGACAGATCTATAGATAAATATATACATAAACATCCCCCCACACCTAAATCATGCATTATCCTCAATGTATACAAATATAAAGCAAATGCACTTATTACCTTGGTGAACTGCGGTGGAAGGATGAAATTTGCTCAAAGTCAACCATAGTCAGAACTGGATTGAATGACACCATATTGGTGCATGTATCCAGTTGAATTGTTCCCCATGTTGCAATGAGAGTCCTGAGTCACAGGTTCCACACCCCTCACATAAATAAGTATCACAACGTCACTTTGAGTGCATATTATTTCTGGCTCACTATCAATATGAAAGATATTAAGTTCAGCTTTTAAGTTCCCAAAAGATAATTGCATGAGCCCATTACGACAGTTTATCAATGCTTCCGAAGTGGCTAAAAAGGGTCTGCCTAGAATTACAGGGATTTGTCGGTTAGGATTTACAACAGGTGTGGTATCTGGTATGACAAAATCCACTGGGTAAATGAAGTCACCAACCTTGATCAAAACATCCTCTACTATACCTCTTGGTTTCTTAATAGAACAATCAGCAAATTGAAGGGTTGTCTTAGAGGGTTTTAGTGGACCAAGGTTCATTTGCTCATAGACAGAGTATGGGAGTAGGTTAACACTAGCACCAAGGTCTAGAAGGGCTTTGTTGATAAAAGTATCTCCTATTGAACATGAAATTGTGGGACACCCAGGATCCTTATATTTTATAGGAGATGTGTTGGACAAAATAGAACTTATGTTTGCAGTTAAAAATGCCTTCTTTGGTACGTTTGTTTTTCTCTTTTTAGTGCACAAATCTTTTAAGAATTTAGCATAAGCAAGTATTTGTTGAATCATGTAAGAGTGGAATGTTCACCTTAACTTGCTTAAATACTTCCAATATTTTCTCTATTTGTGCACTTGAGTTCTTTTTGAGTCTATTGGGAAATGAGGCTTTAGGGAGATAGACTCGCTCAGGTTCAGGTTGAGCTATGGGTTCAGGTTGAGTAGGTGGGTTGGGCGTTTCAGATTGGACGTCAGGTTCAATGGTTAGATCATATGTGGCAGTTTGATGGCTAGATTGATTAGAGGTTCTAGGATTTACCACATTGTTATCAACTTGTCTTCCAGACCGTAATGATACTACTGCATTTATTTGTTGAACGGTCCTTCCTCATTAACCATTTGAACCGGTCTAGGGTTGTTATTTCCTGAAGGTGCTTGATAGGATTGATATGAATTATTAGATCTAGGGTTCACCTCAGGTTGACTTGGAAGCCGACCCTTTTCTCTTTCACCTACTATTTGTGCTAGTTGGCTGACTTGTGTCTCAAGCATTTGGAAGGTCTGGTTGGTTGTTTGTATAAAGGTTTTCATCAAATTTTCCAAGCTTGTCAACCTAACCTCATGATCGTTATTGTTACTAAACCCAGATGATGTATTATTTTGGTTATACGGGTTTGGTTGTTGTCTAGGAGGTTGCCTGATTGACATCATTTCATGCTCATATTTGTATCTTATATCCATTATCTTACACCTAAGCAATGCTACGTGATGAGTTTTATGTTTAGTTTTCAGGAATAAAGAGGTTTGAAGAGAAGAGCCATGAAAGGACCCAAAAGCTGGGAAAAAGGACTGAATGGTGAGATCTAGGGACCAAGATGCAAGGGAGAAGGACCTGAATGTAAGACAGAAGGACCTAAGAGCAAAACAGAATACTCCACACCATCATGGGGAGTATTTTACCAATTCTATTCGGGTCGGAGCTCCAACAAGTCGAGTAACCGCATCAAAGACCAACAATACCAGAAAGCAAAGCCCACAACAAATTCCAACACGATCCGACAATTTTGGACCGCCAATTGGCGGTCTTGGACCGCTAATTGGCGGTCCATATTGCTCAGGATCCGTCGAAATTTCTCCTGGACTTGTATTAATGTTCGTTTAGGCTATTTTTGGTATTGGTTTAGTCCCACATCGGGGGATTGTCCCCGATTAGCTTTTTCCATGCTTATAAATAGAACTCTTCACCTTCCATTGTAATTACCCATTGCTTGGTGGCATTCTCTCTACTAAGGAGTGAGCCTTGAAGCAAAAACTCAAGGTGGAGAAGAATGCTACCTTCAATGTGAGTCATTTTGTTAATAAAATAATTCTTCTAGTTTCTTTAAATCTTGTCTTTTAATTTGTGCATGTTTGTTTAGTCTTTCCTTTCCTTTTATGTTTCTTTAATGCTTCTTGCCTTCTTAGTTAACTTTCATTTCAGTATTATGCTTTCTTTGCTTAGTCTAATCAGTAGTGTAATGAGTAGTGAGTAGTTCCATCCCCATTTGGGGGGTGGTGAAATATGTGATATAATCATGTAGTGTATTAAGTGTGTGTTATTTTTATCCCTTGAGCTTTACATGATTTCCATAACCATCTAATGGGTCTCCACTCTTATCTTTGATAGGCTAATGCTCTTGAATGAAGCTTAGCTTATGCTTTGATTAGTGGACCTATTTTATGGGGAATGATAAGGTTAGGATATGGATGAAGTTAATGTTGGAAACACAATTTGTAGTGTATGTGCTCTTGTTGCCTTTACCTTAGCTAATGTCTTGTATGTTTTAATGATGTAGTGAAATCTTAATTCATGTAGAGGCATAGTAGGGTATAGTCTTTATACTTGAGTTCACGTAGCTTCATTCCAATTAATGTCTTGTATGTTTTAATGATGTAGTGAAATCTTAATTCATGTAGAGGCAAAGTTGGATGTAGTTTTATGATTTCATGCACTACATGTTGTGAGGAGCTTAATGAACACACACACACACACACACTTCTTTATGTCCACATTATTTCTCTACCCCCTTTGGGGTTTAGTTTTCTTGCTTTTCTTCCATTTCCATTTGCACCTTAGTGTAGTTTAGTGTAACCAACCTTTCTTCCCTTTCTTTACCTCTCGCCTTCGAACAAACCAAGTGTCGACACACCTCCCAGTGGACGACCCGTATTTGCCACCGCTTCAACGTGGCCGTGCACTTGCGGTTAAATATAAAACGATCAATCAAGTTTTTGGCGCCGTTGCCGGGGAGGTGCTCTGTCCAGACGTTGGTTTGGACGATTTGAGGGGTTTTTAATTTTTTGTTTTCAGTTTTTCTTAGTGGCAGGGAACCTGAGGATCAAGGGGAAGCGACTGGAGTAATTGGAGAGCAAACGACCCCAAAGTGACCGCCAATCAGCGGTCTGGGACCGCCAATTGGCGGCCTGGTGAGCCTCAATTGCTCTCAAATTTGTTCCAGTTGTTATGTTGGTCACTTTAGTTATCTGGGAGCCCAATTTTGCATGTTGTGATCTTTAGTTTGCTCCCAGATTTAATTTCAATCCCCTTTAATCAACTTGGACCATAAAACTCAAAGCAAAAGATTAGACTTCTTGCCATCTAGGTCATGCATCATATGTAGACCTTGCATGCATCTTTCTTTTCTTTGCTTTACATTTTGTCGTTGATTGCTGGAGCGAGGTACGCATTCCTTATCACTCATTCACGCATTAGGACATTCATTAGTGAGTAAGGTTTGCATCGTAACAAGAGTGAGGTGAGTGCTTGTTTGGTGAGTTGCTTGCTAGCCTAAGATTTCAAAACATCTTTAAGGGGCATCACCTATAGACTTCAAAGATAAGGTGGGGGATTTCATCACCCCTCCCTTAGCCCCAAAAAGCACACTCAAGTAAAGCCTTAACTAAAAGCAAGTAGACATTGGCCCTAGGAATTCGGACGCACTAGGAGAGTAATCTAGTTGAGACCGCCATGACCTAATCGGCGTTGCCTACCTTGTCGATAGTAGGAGGTACTGGATCTCCGGATCTGGTATCACTTGCTGGGCATTGTGGTCCTCGTTGTAGGGAGGTGAGGCGTGTCGAGGCTAGTGACCTCGAAGTTAGGCGTCGTCTAGCCTAAGGACCCATTGCCTTACATTGTTTGAGCCATGCTTGCTAGTTAGGCTTCTACCTTCACCCTGTACCCTCGCTAGCTCTAGGGATTCTTCCCTTCTCCTCTGAGTCATCTTCTTCTCACCTTCTTCTACGTTATAGTCTCCTCCCCTTTACACTCTCTGTTAGCGTTTTAGGGTCGAGTCGAGCACTTTTTGCGAGCTTAGCCTCGTGGTGGTGAGAGTGATCGACTCGAGAGTTTTTCTTGAGATGGATGGTTACATGGGCGACCATCCATATCATTGTTGGGACCAGGACGATTCTCCCTGGTACTCCGGACCCATGCAACCTGGGGTGGCTCAGATTAACACCCCGTATGGTTGGGATGATCGCAATTTTGTGACTGAGCAGTCTTCGTATCGGGGTAACATGAGAGAGGCACCGACTGCTAGACCACAATCTAGTTATGCCGGATCATATGCTGGTCAACAAACTGAGACATTACAACAAACTTTGGCCTCTTTCATGCGTATGGCAGACGACATGAGTGCCCCGGTGGCTCCAGTAGCCGTACCGTGCGACTGTTGTGGGTTGAGTGGTCATGTTATCGGGGAATGTCCTTATGTTCCCCCTGAGCCTGAGTATGAGCACACATTTTCCCAAAATGCTCATTATGACCATGTCGCATCCGCGTACAACCCGAGAGTGATGGATTCATGGGGAGACAAATCTTATCCAAATTTTTATACCTCATTTTCACCCCCGTATCCTCCTCCCGAATACCCAGAATTCTACCAACACCCCACTTCAAATCATTGGACTCATTCTCAGCCCATCAACACCCAACCCCAAAATTTCCCAAGCTCTGACTTGGACCTCACTGTTGACCCCAAATTTGATTCCTTAAAACAAACCCTCCAAACATTCATGGAAACCACTCAAACTTTATTGAAGTCCAACTTGAATTCCTTGCAAAATATGGAATTGCAAGTGAGTCAAATGACACAACAATTCCATGAACGCGAGGAGGGTCACCTTTCTTGTCAACATGAGGATTCATCTTTTGATATCGAACCACCACCACATCCACAAATTCAAAGCACAACCTTTCAAAGTCAAACTCCTAGTCAGCCTGAGGGACTTGGGGTTTCAATTCACGATCACTTAGTGGAGGATTCGATTCAAATTGAGAATAACTTGGACCAGTTCTATTATGAGTCGGCATAGGATTGTGCCTTACCTTTTTGTCCCGTGGCCCTTGAGCCACATGATCTTATTGTTGTGCCTCTTAAGGACTCACCTCTGGTGGAGCAAGAGCTCCCTAGTACCCTCAATTTCAAACAACCTGATGAGAGTTTGCCTCTCACTATTGTTCCTGATCATCTTGGAAATGATGGAACATCAAACAACTACATTGCTCATGAGGGTATTAGGAGTTCCTTGGAGGATACTTTGGGTATGAGACCCACTTCCTGTTCTCCTGGTGAGTTGGACATGCATAACGAGGTGCTTGACCTCGTTCCGACCCACCAGCCTGTTGGTTGGAGAGTTTGGATTGATGATCATAACTTCAGTTCCGCAACGGGAGATATTTTTCTTCCGTTGCCCCTTATTTCCCAAACTCTCGAGAGGTTCAAGCTCTTTCAGTTTGATCCTTTGAATGAGACGCCTTTGCGTCCAATTCATGAACCTCTCATTTCATCTGGTGCTCTTTGTGAAGGGGGCCCACGCATGCGTATTCTGGCCCCGCGTGGTGTCATGTTCCCTTTCCAAGTGCATTGACCCACTCTTGAGGTTCCCATTTGATGTCTTTTGACAAATGAAGATGGGAACTTATGTTTGTACATAGTTATATAAAAAAAAAGAAAAAAAAAGAAAAAAAAAAGAAAAAGAAAAAAAAAGAAAAGTACAATAAAAGACTCCTTCAGTGAGCATCGATTGTTGTGAGCCCCAACCCTTGTGTATTTGGGCTCCATTTCTTTCACGTATTTGTATCCTTTCTTTAGCATCTCACAGGTTTTGAGGGAATTTGGGTTGTGTCCATCAACATAGCCATACACTTCCCTTTGTACTTCATGTTGGTGAGATCTCTCCTTTTTATGCATCAATCCATGTAGTATCTTGCTTGCATTCATTGAGGACAATGCATGAAGTAGGTGTGGGGGGGTGTTTTACGTGTGTACATAGTCGAGTCTTTTTCCTTTGATTTTGTTTTCTTTTGTTTGCATTGTTAGGGTCATGATAGTGTGCTGCATTTAATATCGATATATCTGCTTGCCATGATCCTTGGGTGACTTGTCTTCTTTTGCTTGCCTAGTGCTTCAAAATTTTCACATTTCTTTCAAAATCTTCATGTGTTTTCGAAAGAAAATGTTTTGTGGGTTTTGCGTGTGTTTAGCATGTGCAAAACCGTTGAGAGGCAAAGTAAAAAGAAAGCTCCCAAAATTGTCTTGAACTTGATGCATTAGGATATCTAATACGTGGCTTTAGGATTTATCGAGTCGTTAGGATGCACCCCAGTTTTCCCTTGGGTGTGAGTAATCAGTGGGTTTCAGTGCTCAAACATTTAAAGAAGTCCACCCTGAACCTAGTGAGTCAAATAATTCGTGTTTGTTAATTTAGGAAGTTTGTTGTAGTCAAGGGCCCTTAATATCTTTTTGTGAAACTTAAGTGTAGGGGTTTTGGTTCCCATGTAGATAAATGAATGAATAAGTGGTGTTCTCTCTTCTCGCATGGCTCCTATCACTCGGGAAAGTAGGTCTGAGGGGACTTTGTGCCTGGTGCTTTCGAGTCATCTGACTTGGGATGCACCGACCGAACTCCCGTTACACGGGTGGTAGGGATCGCCCTATGTGGAGATTTGGGGGAAGGTGTACGTGATAGTGTAAGTCCTCATAGGCAATGATGCACGAAACCTGACCCTGGGAGAATCAAACACCAACCAATAAATGCTCCAAAGAAAAAAAAAAGAAAGAAAAAAGAAAAGAAAAGAAAAGAAGAGTCAAATAAGAACCAAAATGGACTTTACACGTTGTATCACATTCAGAAGTTAAGGTTGCCCATGTCTTTCACTTAATTCCTTAGTTAACTCTCACGAATAACTCATTAGGCTAGGTGTGTGGACTGATTACATATAGAGAGTCGACCCGTAGTATTACCGCATTCCATGATCGACAAAATAAGTCCAACGAGTCGTGTAGCTAGATTGATTAATGCATCTTGTTCGGATTTTGTGGGTATATCCGCTGAAAACCCTCAGGAGACAACACTCCTCCTCCTTGGCAACAAAGAGGTTTAACGGCTTGTTGCACGTGCTAAGTGCAACCGTGATTCCTACGAAAGTGAGTTAGGATTTCTTGTTTCTCGTTTGTTTTCCTCTTTCTTTGTTTTGCTCGAGACTAGCAAAAACTTAGTTGTGGGGGTATTTGATTGACATCATTTCATGCTCATATTTGTATCTTATATCCATTATCTTACACCTAAGCAATGCTACGTGATGAGTTTTATGTTTAGTTTTCAGGAATAAAGAGGTTTGAAGAGAAGAGCCATGAAAGGACCCAAAAGCTGGGAAAAAGGACTGAATGGTGAGATCTAGGGACCAAGATGCAAGGGAGAAGGACCTGAATGTAAGACAGAAGGACCTAAGAGCAAAACAGAATACTCCACACCATCATGGGGAGTATTTTACCAATTCTATTCGGGTCGGAGCTCCAACAAGTCGAGTAACCGCATCAAAGACCAACAATACCAGAAAGCAAAGCCCACAACAAATTCCAACACGATCCGACAATTTTGGACCGCCAATTGGCGGTCTTGGACCGCTAATTGGCGGTCCATATTGCTCAGGATCCGTCGAAATTTCTCCTGGACTTGTATTAATGTTCGTTTAGGCTATTTTTGGTATTGGTTTAGTCCCACATCGGGGGATTGTCCCCGATTAGCTTTTTCCATGCTTATAAATAGAACTCTTCACCTTCCATTGTAATTACCCATTGCTTGGTGGCATTCTCTCTACTAAGGAGTGAGCCTTGAAGCAAAAACTCAAGGTGGAGAAGAATGCTACCTTCAATGTGAGTCATTTTGTTAATAAAATAATTCTTCTAGTTTCTTTAAATCTTGTCTTTTAATTTGTGCATGTTTGTTTAGTCTTTCCTTTCCTTTTATGTTTCTTTAATGCTTCTTGCCTTCTTAGTTAACTTTCATTTCAGTATTATGCTTTCTTTGCTTAGTCTAATCAGTAGTGTAATGAGTAGTGAGTAGTTCCATCCCCATTTGGGGGGTGGTGAAATATGTGATATAATCATGTAGTGTATTAAGTGTGTGTTATTTTTATCCCTTGAGCTTTACATGATTTCCATAACCATCTAATGGGTCTCCACTCTTATCTTTGATAGGCTAATGCTCTTGAATGAAGCTTAGCTTATGCTTTGATTAGTGGACCTATTTTATGGGGAATGATAAGGTTAGGATATGGATGAAGTTAATGTTGGAAACACAATTTGTAGTGTATGTGCTCTTGTTGCCTTTACCTTAGCTAATGTCTTGTATGTTTTAATGATGTAGTGAAATCTTAATTCATGTAGAGGCATAGTAGGGTATAGTCTTTATACTTGAGTTCACGTAGCTTCATTCCAATTAATGTCTTGTATGTTTTAATGATGTAGTGAAATCTTAATTCATGTAGAGGCAAAGTTGGATGTAGTTTTATGATTTCATGCACTACATGTTGTGAGGAGCTTAATGAACACACACACACACACACACTTCTTTATGTCCACATTATTTCTCTACCCCCTTTGGGGTTTAGTTTTCTTGCTTTTCTTCCATTTCCATTTGCACCTTAGTGTAGTTTAGTGTAACCAACCTTTCTTCCCTTTCTTTACCTCTCGCCTTCGAACAAACCAAGTGTCGACACACCTCCCAGTGGACGACCCGTATTTGCCACCGCTTCAACGCGGCCGTGCACTTGCGGTTAAATATAAAACGATCAATCAAGATAATGGTTATACGGGTTTGGTTGTTGTCTAGGAGGTTGCCCTTGTTGGATTGATGAGAAATTGGAATTATTACGCCAACCCGAGTTATAGGTTGATGCGTATGGGTCATTTCTAGCATGGTTATACATGGCATTAACTTGCTCCCATTCCGCACAATCCTCCATTACATGACCAGTCTGACCACATCTAGAGCAAGGGATAGACGAGGCTTGATTCACTCGGTTTTGGGTTCTTAGCTCTAAATTTACCATTCTGCGCATAAGGGTAGCTAGTTTTGCTTCAGCCTCTATGTTGGCATCTACAGGTAAGACACCTGGTTTGGGTTGGCTTGTTATTCTAGATCCAATACTTGAGTTAAGCGGTGTTCTAGCATTGTCCCATTGCATACTATTTTCAGCTAATTCCTCAAGAAAAGTCCAGGCATCATTTTCATTTTTCGACATAAAGTTCCCTTGGCTTACGGATTCTACCATAACTATAGATGTGGGTGTCAATCCCTCATAAATAATTTGACATAATTGTCATCTCGGAATTTCATGATGAGGGCATTGGGTCAGAACACTTTTAAATCTTTCTAGATAGGAATAGAACGGCTCGCTCTCAGACTGAACGAATGCAACAATTTCATTCCTAATCCTCATAGTCTTATGGTTGGGGAAATATTTTTTCAGGAATACTTGAACAAACTCAGCCCAACTCCTAGTAGATCTTTCGGCTAGACTATATAGCCATTTCTTAGCGTCATCTTTCAGTGCTAGAGGCACGAATTTCAGACGCACTGCCTCCTCTGGGATATGCTGGTATTGCATAAGAGAGCAGATTTCCTCAAATTCTCTAAGGAAGAGATATGGGTCTTCCCTAGAGGTGAACTTAGGCAACATACTCATGTATTGTGCCTTAAGTTCGAAGTCGCGACCCGGTATGGTGGGTATAACGATGCACGATGGCTGAGAAGCCATCGCTGGATAGCATCGATCCCTCAGAGTTATAGGTTGTGCAATAGGCGGGTCCACTACGTTCTCACCCATTGGATCCGGGTGAGGTGGTGCAGCAGATGGATTGGGGCTAAGTTCCAGACTGGAATCTAGATGAACTTGTGAGAGTCGATTACTCAAGTCCCGAATCCAAATCTGAGTGCACCGGGTTGAATCAATTTTTGAATTCAAATTCGAAATTTAAATTCCAAATTTAATTTCAAGAATTAATTACAATTTTTTTTATATTTTCGTTTTTTTAATATATATTTTTTTTTTGTTTTTTTTCAAAAGGGAAACATACAATAGAATGGGGAAAGATGAGAAAGGAATCCTAATCTAGAGAATTTAGGTGAGAAGAGAAAGAAGACTCGGATGAGAAGGGAAACCTAACTCTAAAGATAGAAAGAGGGTTGGTCAGAAAATTCCTAAGAAAGCACGGTTCAAACAATCCTAAACCTAGTGTCGCTTAGATCTAGACGACTCCTAACTGATTGAGTCGAATTGATTCGCTTGATTCACCTCCCTCACTAATCAAACCAACTTAACCAGGCCGTGTATAGCTAGTGGGGGTGCTTCCGACAGAGTCGGTGCCAATTAGACAACCACTTCGCTTGGAAGACTTACGTCAACACAAAAACACTTTCTAGACACCAAATTAAATTCAATCGGCTTCAGGTCATAGCAAGTCAAACCAATTCTTCTCCTTAATTGAGTCCGAGTCCTTAAGGGTCAATGTCTAATTGATTTTAATTTAAGGCTTGGGTGACACTTTAGGATTGTGATTTGTGGGCCACGGAAGGGTGATGAAATTCCCACCGTATCTTTGCCTACGGAGTTGCCCTTAAGATAGTTTAACTTAGATCTAGCAAAGATAGTCAAACAATGGTCTTTAGAGGGGGGAAATTGCAAGGTTATATGCACCTAGATTATATGCTTAAATGCAATCGATGAAAACCACGATACATACCTTGACTCCAGCACTCTTCAACAAAAATTGATTTGCAAGAATTTAGCAAGAATAATGCATACAAAACACTAGATGATGCATGCACTAAGACCTTTCTAATTTTGCCAATTTTAGGTCAGAGTTGAATTATTGCCAATTATGGAATTTTTGCCCTAACACATGCAGTTCTATGAAAAGGAAATTTTCTGAAAATAGAAATTACGAGGAAAAAGACAACAAAGGTTACCTACGCAATGCTAAGTCGGGTTCGCCGCCCGCTCTCGAAATTTCAGTAGCTCCACGCGTCCACCCAGAGATGATGCTAACCCCAGAAAAATTTGAAGCCCAGACGCTTCAGGTGTGTGGCGATTCCACCGCAGGTTGCTCTTCGTATGCGGCGATTCTGCCGCCCTTGTTGCTCAGACTGCGTTCAGATTTCGCCGCGCGCTCTGTTGTCTCCTGAAACACAAACCCAAATACTTAGATCGCGTACAAGATAAACAGAACAGAATCGAAATCAACAAAAAACAAAATCTGCGTCGCCTCCCCGGCAACGGCGCCAAAAACTTGATGTGAATTAAATTTATACCGCAAGTGCACGACGTCAATGGAGACGTGGCAAATACGGGTCGAACACAAGGAGGGAGAGATTTGTTATTAATGTGATTTCAATTGCGGGAAAGAAGGAGAGAAGAAATAAGTTGGTTTTGAGATTTTTGATTTTTAATTATCTAAAGCAAGAAACAAGAACAATTAAAACTAAAACAAGAACAAAGAGGTGAATTCCGTTGGGTGGAGGTTTAGATTTAAGGTTTAGATTTAAGGTTTAGATTAGAGAATTCAGAAACTTATAATAAATCATATTAGTTATAAAGCATTACATGATAAATGATTTAACATAAACTCAAGTAATCAAAATATACTAACACGAAATTAAAATAATAACATTCATTCATCTTCTCTTCACCCTAAATCCGTCACCTCCACCCTTTGGAAGGAGTTAGAAACTCATAGGGAGGAAGAATGGGTCCTAGAGACATTACAAAAGAAAAGTAAAAACAAGAAATAAAAGACAGAATTTTATTACTAAAGTGAAGAGTAAAAAACTGAAAATAAAAACAACTAAAAACTAGGTCTAAGGCCAAGGACCCTTCTACCATCGTTCTCGGGGCTATTTATAGCCGATACAAGGGATCCCAATATATAAATGGAACGTACACGCATCAATACAGCATTGGTAAAAATTTGAACACACGGATCGACTTTTGTGCGGCTAAATCGCCGCAATTTGTACATGAGGTGCGGTGGAATCGCCACCTTTTTGGCTCGGATTCGATCCAGATTTTTCCTGTGTGTTTATGGTATGATTTGATCCTCCTTTGCGTGTCTGGATTGATTCTTTCCATTCTTTTGAGCTCCGGATTAATTCCTTTATATATATGGAGATTCACATTGATTTTTCTTTAGATTTTCTCCATAATAATAAAAGCTACTCGTGATTTGCAATTAGGTCCTTGACCTTTTGCAATTAAGTCCCCGGCTACTTCTGTGCTTAAGTCTTTGTTCTTTTTGTAATTAGATCTTGAATGCTTTTATGCTTGGATACATTTCCATTTGTAACCTGATAAACTTGAACTTGGTCTTTATGATAGAAATGAGTCTTTTGCACGCGTTTATGCTCGAGATGTGGGTAAATTGCATTCAGGTCCCTGTATTCTGTAAATAAGACTAAACACATACCTTAGTAGCATTTATTGATGTAAAAGTAATCTAAATGAAAGACATATGATGCAATGTATGCAATGCATCATTAGTATATTTCGATTACTTGAGTTTATGTTGAATCATTTATCATGTAATGCTTTATAACTAATGTGATTTATTATAAGTTTCAGAATTCTCTAAACAAAACCCGATATCTAATCCTCCACCCGCTGGACTCTCATCCATATTTGTTTTCTTTTTAGTTTTTCTTTTGTTGTTCTTGCTTTAGAAAATTAAAAACCAAAAATCTCAAACCAAACATATTTTTCTCTCTTTCTTCCTTAATTCGAAAATCACAAAAAAAACAATATCTCTCCCTCCTTGTGTTCGACCCGTACTTGCCACATCTTCATTGACGCTGTGCACTTGCAGTATAAATTTAATTCTCATCACACCACCCCAGTTGAGGACCCGACACACACCTGTTGTGCGAGGTAACCGCACAAGCAGAGGATGTCGTCGATGGGTGAGACCTTGGAGATGTCATCATTATGCATCATGGTTGGACTGGAATGTGGTTGTGGGAAGAAGGCATTGGCAAGAGAAGTGTAATGGTGCAAGGCCGAAGGAAGGGAATGACGTTTTATACTATCCTGATGGCAGACGTGACATATGAAGAGAAGGTAACCGAACCATCGAAAACACCCTTGATTGTCGTACATTTCAATCGCGCGCATATGGAAGAGAGAAGGTTAACAGAATATCAAGCTCAGGTCGAGTACATATCGTGCTCATCGATCCCAACATAGGGAACTCTCTTTCTTCATCATATCACGCACAAATTGAGCCTCCAATTGGTATGGTTTTTC
Source organism: Triglochin maritima (assembly GCA_963682175.1). NCBI lineage: Eukaryota > Viridiplantae > Streptophyta > Magnoliopsida > Alismatales > Juncaginaceae > Triglochin > Triglochin maritima. The sequence goes on from OY821775.1 coordinate 17,738,256, forward strand.
ATACTTTGCTCATAACTGAAGAGACATTTCGAAAGAAGGAAACCCGACTGTCGAAAACTTACATGCCTTAATAGTAGCGTTACTTATCGAGCTTTGATCGAGTACGTATCAAACTCAATGATCCCAAAATAGCATCACCACAAACCACACATTGGTATAATTTTCACACTTCCCTCTTAATTGTTGAGTTGACGTTTGGTGATTAGGTAAGTGAAACGGAAAAGAACGTTCTCAATAATCATGTCGAGTAAACGATTGAGCCACTATCGAATGCATATCGAGCTCATCGATCCAAATAAAGACGACCCTCTTGATTTATCATATCGAGGTCACATCGTACCGCCATCGTGCAGTTTTCACGCTTCGCTCTTAATTACTGATGTGACGTCTGGAGTCAAAGTGGGAAATGGAACCATCGAAAGCTTTCTCAGTAATCATGTCATTGTTGGTAGAGTAAACTTTTGAACGACTATCGAGTGCATATGAAGCTCATCGCGTAAAAAGGAAATCAGTGTCATCAATCCCAACAAAGCAGACATAGGTTGTTCCATGTTAGTGGTCTCACGAGACAGTTAGGGGTATTTTCGGAAGAAGTGGAAAGATAAACATATTTTTGTGAAGATGTCAAAGTGGAGGCTTTTTTTGCAGAGATTAGGTCACTTGAGTCATAAAAGGCCAAATTTTCCTTTATATATGCATGATTGATGGGGCATACCTAGATCCATACAATCAACTCATAAATACATCAAACAATTGGGTCAAGTTAACGGGGCCTTAGTTTGGGTTATGCTAACGAATCGAATTGGTTCAGCAGCTAACCATGTCCGGATTGATTAGGTTCAAGCTTTTGAGCTCAATCCAACTATCAATCCGGCATGGTCTCATCTTCGAATTGTACCCATTCATAATAGGCTGACCTGGTCCAATTGTCCTTGATTTTGACTCATAATCACTGAATTGGTCAATCTTGCTTTCACTCCCTTCAACAAAGAAAGGCATATAACATGAAAAGATTTTATCATGAAATCTTTGTGAGGAAAATTGCTAGAAAATCTCAATCCACTATCAATATTCGTAGGAAAACTATGTGAAAGGTTACTTTTCATTTTTCAAGTAAAAAAGAATAGGAATCCTTATAACTTTACAACTCATAATTTATTATCCTCTACAGGAATTTATACCTTATTTTTATTAATTGTTTTTTCATTTACATTTAAGATCGGTGTTGAAGTCAATTGCTTCGTATCTAGAGTCTTCTAACTAAAAATCACGTAGTTAACTACATAATCGTATCTTACAAGAATAAATTTTCCAATAAGTTAATGCAATTTTACAGAAAATAGCTCCTTTGATATACATTTTCTTGACGATCGAACATGGGACATTCAATGATTTGGAGGTGCGCCTTGGAAAAACATGGAGAGGGGCTTGATGAACCACCTTGATGATTAGAGTAGAATAGTTTCTTGTAGATTGACTATAGAATGTGCTTGAATACAATTTTTCCTCTTAGTTTTCTAAGTTTTGAAAATCAGAACATATAATATACAACAACCAATGCTTTGGAAACTTACTTTTTTGTTTCTCTTTAATACTACACTTGAAATTTGAAGTGCTTTTTTCACTCCTTTCTCTTTTGCATTCTCTTTCCACTTGCCACAAGCCTCATTTAGGCTTTTTTTGAAAAAATTAATTCAAGGTCACAAGAGTGGCTCTACTTTAATGATAAATGGGTTGACTTTTCAACTTTATTTTTACGTCATGCATTATCTCAAGTTTTATTTACTAATCCTAAGTCTGACCTTGAATTAATTATTCTTTCCCATTTTACCCTTCCTCGACCTCTAAAAGCAAAACAAAATTTCTACCCAAATCTAACCTCATTCTACCAAAAATCGTCAAAGCCATTTCTTCTCACCCTAACCCCGTCATTCCCCTCGCCATCCCCACCCTAAACCTCTCCTTCTCCGACAAGGCGTGTCCGAGAGGAGCACTCCATTTTTCTTGACATGGTCTTGTTGGTAATTACTTTGTGGGTACGTTTGCTCTTTTGGGTTCAAGTTTGGGATTGGATTTGAGTGTTTTGGGGGTTTTTGTTGGTTTTGTGTAATACTTAGATTAGAAGGTTTGAGTTTTTTAATTTATATGGTAAACTGTGTTGTTTTGTTGGTAAAGTTTGTGAGCTGGTGTATGCATCGACTTTATCAATTTTGGTCAAATTGATAAAAACACTAATGAACTAGTAGGCATATTTTACAACTCAATGGTTTGTAGGCATCTTAATCTAAAAATCTCACCACCAAAAACATAAATATGGAGTGTCTTGCTGTCTCATGAAATTCTAGTGTTTTGTGAAGAAGTTGTCTCATTTTTTTGGGGGGTGTAAAGATAATGTCAAACTGTAGTAGCAAGAAACCTTTGCTCTTTCGCTGCTACATGTCCTCTTTTGTCTCTCATTTTTAGACTATTCGATCAGATCTTACTGAAGCACATTGGAATTTTTGAACAGATCCTCAATTGGTCACTTTTACCACCTTGATAGGGTATTTGAGTCTGATAGTAAATTTATAGATGACTTGGTTAAAAGTTTCAATCTTGAACAAGAGAAGTTCAAAGTTGAGGATAAATATATAAAGTTGACAGCAAATGAGTTATGTTTAGTGTTAGATTTACCTGCCAATGGCTCATATGTTGACTATAAGAGGAAACATCCAGACACCAAGTCAAAGTATCTTCACAAATGTAAAAGAAAAGTGCCACGTGAAGTACTATGGGATTTAGTGGAGGAGAACCTAACAATAGGTGATGTAGAGGGAACAATAAAAATGATTCATTTGTATCTATTTGCATCCGTTCTTTTCCCTGAAGCAAATTTTGCCATTGAACCTGGATTATGTGGGGGTTATGGACCACTTAGATCGGTTGTAGAAGTTTGCATGGGGCCAAATAGTTTATGAGCACCTGATTAAATGTCTAAAAGACACCATAACAAAGTTGAAGAATCCGACCTTTGCTAAGAAAGTCATATTCGTCTATAGTTGTGTCTTCGGATTAATGGTAACTTCATTTACTATTACATGTGAAATTGCATTTCATTCCATGAACTACCTATTGAAGTTGCATTTTCTTATAGGGGCGGTTGTTCGAACATGCCACTATCGCCAATCAAGTTAGCAAGGGTACAAGTCCAAGATTTTGTGTTGGAACTTAAAAAGAGGGCTAGTTTCAACACGATTACACCAACTGATGTAAGTGTTTCTTAAGTAGTGTAACTTCTCTATATTTTTCGCTAAAAAGATTTAATTCTGTTGTGTAAGTATTGGTATTAATTTTAGGTTGTTGTTGAAAGTCTATTTGCAAGGCAAATGAAACATGGTTGTTGGATTATAGTCCTACTAGACCTGAAGGATAGTTAGATGCAGTTGTTGACATTCGTCTGATGGACATGGAATGGAGACCATTGCCATCTCCAAGAGGAGGCAGAAGAGCCAAATTGGAGGGACAAAAGGTTCAGACTGATATTATTGTATGGAACCCCAAAATGTTGAGGTTGAGGTTGTAGTAGAAGAGGCCCAAGATGTAACGAACGTTAGTGGGGAGGAGCCCCAAAATATGGAGACCGCAATAAGGAAGTGCCAAATCCTAATGCTGAAAATGAGCAAGAGCCATTTCCCATTAATTTGTAGGATCATATATGGCCCTAATTATCTAATCAAATTCGCTGAATCTCTACCAAATTCAATCAAAGATGTAGCGGAAATAAACAATTAAAAGACAAGTAGAGAAACAAGCAAACCACAATGAAGACAAACAATTTTAAAGAGGTTCGGCCTCCCGTCTACTTCATCTCTTGCAAGCTCCACCCAACTCCGCGAGCTCCGCCTTTGTCTTCACTAACCACTCCCCGTTCCAAGCAGGGAGAGAATGCTTTTACAAAGAAAGCCTTACAAACACCCTTGCAAGCTTCGTTTCTTCCTCTCACAATCTGAGAAGGGTGCTTCAAGCTTTCACCGAAACCTTTACTCTTTTGAAAACAACTAGAATGAGTGGATCAAACACTCTCTAACTTGAGCACACTTTGAGTAGGATTAGGAATTCATCAAAGGTGTGAAGTTTCAGCTCTTGAGTGAAGGATTGAGGAGTGGAAGATTGAGAGAAGTCTCTGTAGTGTATGGAGCAATTGCAAGTATGAACATTTATTTATAAGCTCCTAGAGAGATATAGTCATTGGGCGAAAATTGGGTGAGTTGTGTGTAAGATACACAAATCAGAAATTGAAGTTCAATAATTTTGTCCCACAATGGTCGACCGAGATGGGCTAAACGGTCGATCGTTTCCATGAAGTTAAGGAAATGTTCGAACCACTTTAAGCAAAGGTCAAACCTATTAGGTTATAACTTAAGTCATCGGTCGAACCAGTTTAGGGGGGCAGATGACCGATGTAAGGGTTTAGGCCAAGGTAAAGGTAATCAGTCGAACACAGAGAAAAAGGTTCGTTCGACCAATAATAACTGACACTTTTGGTCCACAAAATTGTCTTCATCTGGTCGATCATTTTCAGGTCAATGTTCGACTGGTGGCCAAATGTATTTAAGGGGATGAGTAGAGAATACAAATACGATTGTTGTATAATACTACAAGGTTGACGGTCATCCAAAAATTACAGGTCAATCGGTCAACCAGAAGGTCAAAGTCGGTCGACCGGTGGAGCTAGGTGAAATCACTATTGGTTAACCGAATAACTGATAGAAATGGTCAAACGGAAAACTGGTTTTGGTCGACTGATTTGCACATGCAGTTTAGGTGTTAAGTTTGAGTTATTTTTCGACCTAGCTTTGGGTGATCTATTGAAGTCCAATTGATGTGAGATTTTGTGTGTGACTTCTACAAGGAACGAAGTATGTATGTGAATGAGATTTTAACTCTTGTATGCTCAAGTTCACAAAATTTTCTAACACTCAAATAAATGTAAAATTACATGTCTTCAAATAACTTTATTACATGTCTTGACTTCATTTAATTTTTTCCTTGAGTCTTGATCACCTGTAGATGTTAGTACAATACAATATATGTTCTATGCATAATGTGTGTTGTTCTAAATTTGATTGTGATTAAGATTATGTTTGTGAAATCATCAAAACACGGATTATGCCAAAAAAAATCCAACATAATTGTCAGTGGTTGTTGGTGTATGGGTGGAAGTTTGTCCAAAAGTCGTAGAGTACCAAGATTTGGCACTCATAGGTATTTTAATTTTACAATATTTTACAATCTTGCTTCTATTACAATACTTCAATTTTAAAATATTCTATGATCTTATTTCTAGTCTTTAATCTTTGATTGTAGATAGAGAATATAAAGAAACAGAGCTTGTGATTGGAAGTTATTGTATGTTGCAAGCTGAGGTGCAAGTAGAGTCTAGTGTTGACGGTGATCATGTTCAACCAGACTCCGATGCTGAGAATCAACCACTTGAAAAAATTGTAAAATCTTTGGAAGATATAGTGGTTAGAGAGAGGAGAAAGATATAGGAGGACATCCCCAGCGCTGACGATAACTTCAAAGTAACATTTTGAAAGAAAAAAAGTCCACCATCAATGTACAAGAACGTAAAAAAGAGAATGATGGCGAACACACGGAAAAAAGGACGACCCAGACTATTTAGTGGACAATAAGAAACCGTAGAAAGCCAACACAAAGGTTAAAGTTGCAGCCACAGAGATTGTGGACTTGAGTAATGATGCCACCAGAAATCATGCACAAACATCAAGCCCAATCGTTAGAACTATAACCACTGTGCCCCAAGATTGTGGTGATGAGCCCAATTGGAACTTTGCCTACATTGAAAAAGTAAAATAATATTTTGGTAAAGGCTTCATGACTATGGCTAAGAAGGATACAATGAAGTCATTTTTATATACTCCTGTAGATGGGTAAGTGAAATAAATTTATGATTTTTGAGTCAATTCTTTGTTAATTTGAAAGTAATGGCAGCTTACTTCCTTTGCAGATGTGTATTTGGCAAGAGGCAGAGTTCGTTCTAGGAGCAAACCATTTGTGGAGTCTCATTTTCGGAAGACGAATTTCTAATTCGGTAATCCAAGCATGAATGAGAACCTTTGCATGGGTTAGTTGATCACATACTAAAAAAGAGAGGAAAAGATGGACATATCTTCCTACAAATATAACAGTAATTAGATACCCTATTTTTGTTTATATTTAATATTCAGAAATAACAATTTGATGAGGTCCTAAATTATATGTTTTAGCCAAATCTTGATAATCAACAAAAAGATGTTTTCACAAGTAGTTGTCTGGGTTTGGATGCTACCGTTGTGGGGATCTCCAATGTTATGTTTCTACCCGGAAACTATGGTAAGAATTGGGAGTTGGTGGTGTTTGACTATGCAGACAAAACAATACATTTTTACAACTCCTCCTGGGACGGTAGAAGTAGGAATGCAGGTTCGTTGAAGATAGACGAAAGGAAGACCAAAATCATTGTAAGTTTTCATCTTGTGGCAAAAAAAAACAATTCAGAAATTCAATTCTTAGGCATCATTAAAGGTAAACTCTTGATTTGGTTGCAGGATGACTTTACCGGTTTTGCATTACATAGGCAATTTCGAAAATCAGACCCTACCAAGTTCTTCCATGTTTTCCAAAGATTATGCCCCCAACAACCCCCAGATTCGTTAGTTCTTTCCCTTATCTTTTCATTCCAAAGATTAGGAAATTTCGATGCAAGTGTGGTTGTGTAGCTTATGTGTGCAAGTTCATTGAAAAATATGTCAACGGAGATCCCGAAATGTTCTTTAAGTACAACAATGTCCACGGATTTCAGGTCACAATCATGTCGAAGATTCACAACGTCGTCGTATTCAAAAGTTTGGGAACTTTAGACTACTTTGTGGTCTTTCTTCTATTTCTTATATTTGCAAAACTCTAACCTTTTCCTTTGAATACTTTGACTTCATAGTTGTGCAATTACAACTATTCATGGTTGAGTCTTTTTTTTGGTTGGTTGGATTCAATTACAACACATCATGATTGAGTCAATTACCAAACATGCATAAAAATGCATCGACAGTCAATCGTACTAGCACTGACGGGTGGCCAAACGAAGAAATTTTGGGAAGCGGGTTCGACCGTCAGAGAGTAACGGTCGACCAAAACATGAGGTACAAAGTGCCTTAAACTTTCAGTCGGATGAGAAAGAACAACGGTCGAACCAAAAGGAGAGGTACACAATGTCTTCAATTTTCGGTCGGACGAGAAAGAACAATGGTTGAACCAATGTGGATGACCATTGGTAAGTTGTTTGACCGGCCACTTTAGTGAACTTAACGATTGGTCAAAGTGCTTTTCCCCAGTTGACCATTGTGTTGGACTGTTAACCCATTTATTTGATCGAAAATTTCACTATTCAAATATTGTTTTGTTCAACCGTTTTACCGTATCATTCGACCGAAAATATCGAGCACTTTTTAGGCAGACGATGGGCATCTAGGACGTGCAACCTTTTTAAACATAGTGTTTGACCTTTTAATATAAGGGGTTTGTCCTTTTTAAACACCATTTGCAGTGTATTTCATCACTTATGGGGGTACCTTTTTATACTTACGGTCAACCCTTTTTAAGTACGGGGTTGTCCTATTTACGGGCGTCAAGGACGCCCGCGTCCAATAAACATTTTCCCATTTTTTTATCTTTATTCTCAGTATTATCGGTCAACCGGACTCGCACCACGGTTGTCCTGGAGGAGCATCGCCACCGCGTCGAAACGACACGGGTGTCCACGTTGCAAGTTACATGGCTTGCCAAACACATCCAGTTAGCTTCCAGTCATTGCGCCATATAATTTCCTTGCAACACGCCTTATTTTCCCTTTCCCTTTGAGTCCTTATACACGGACGCGGACATCCATGACGCGGGTTACGTGGTTTTCCAAACACATCCAGTCAGCATCGACTCGTTGTGCCACGTAATTTCCTTGATATCATGTTTTTTTTTGAAAAGGAATATAATTTCCTTTTTTTATTGGTTCTGACGGTTCCTTTTCCGCCACAAAGAGAGGACATCGAAAATACATCAAACCGATGATGGTACAAAACCTGAGGAAAGTATTCGAACGTCAAAAAGCAAAAGATTACTTCTTCCGGCGTATTCCCTGTTTCCTTCCTTCGTTGCAAAAAGATAAAAAAAAATCTTCCACCTTTCTCCCTCGGCAAATGGATTCTCCACTTCTTGCTTCCTCATGCCATGTTGTGGTGACTCAGGTTTGTCGATGGAACCGTGATTTGTTCCTTTGTTTTATGTACAAACTTGTTGAAGTTACTGTGTTTGTTGTCTTTGGGGTCCAGCAAGTACTTCCAGCCGTCGAAATGATCCTGGACACCGATAGAGAAGGAGTTGAATCTCATGAAGGATGACCAGAAGGACCTGTTGTGAGGGACCCCCTTCGGTCACTTACTAGTGCTTAACAACGTCCTGGTGGACATTGACATTCTCGATTGGTTTGTCGACCACTATGATGACAAGGGTTTGGTTGAGGATCGGGTCTGGGGTAGTTCCGTTACAGAAGAAGATGTTGTCCTTATTTTGGGCCTAAGTTTGCATGGCCAGATGATCCACATGAACCCAACCCATGTCGCAAGGAGACAAAATGAGTCCCTTTTTAAAATTGAGCTCTAGGGTCAGATGATAGCACATTCGTCGCCTCATTTGTTAAATCTTCAACTATTTCTTGTTCTTTCATGCAACACATGGAAGAAAGGTTTGGCACATGGAGTACTTGGCTGACCTCAGACGCCTTAATAAGTACGCATGGGGAAAGGCCATTCACGAATCCCTGGTTCGGGGCTGGAGAAAGCAAGCATGAAACTCTAGGAGAAGGAGATCCTTTGGAAACTACGCTCCCAAGAAGGGAAACGCAGATGGTTGTGTTGCCAGTCTGCAGGTATGGGTTTGTCATATTTACTGTATAGTTTTGTCCTTTTTAATATATGAGTATGTCATTTTTAAAATATAGCAATGTCCTTTGTAATGTATGAGTTTGTCCTTTTTAATATACGAGTTTGTCATTTTTAACATATAACAATGTTCTTTTAATGCATGCTAAGAGGACCCCGAATGAGAAGGAACTGATTGGTTTGGCTTAACTTCCTGATCCAACCCATTGCCAAACTGATTGTGCTTCAACAACACCAAACCCAGACTGCAATTGAGAGACTACAACATCCCGAGGGGACCACTGCTTGAAGAGTTGTAACTCACTGAGCAGAAAACCAAATGGTTGCAAGTTGAGAAGACCCTGAAGGAGGGTACTGAAGAGGTTTTGAAGCTTAGTGAATAACTTAAAATTTGTAAAGCTTTGGTAGTGGAGGTTGAACTTAAGCTGGTGGTCTCTCAAAATGAACTGAGGAAGTCTCGTGAGGAGATTGGGATGCTGAGAGGGAGAGAGAAGTTGCGGGGATAGAGGAGGAGAAGACAAGGGAGTAAGATAAGGAAAACAAGAGGAAGGGAGAATATGAAAAGAAAAGGGAGGAGCACAGGGTGAGGGAGGAAGAAAGAAGAAAAGATGAGAAATTGAGGGCGAAAAAGGAGGAAGTAAGAAGGAAGAAGGAGACGGAAAATAAGAGGAGGGAGGAAGAGAAAAAAGGAGAAGAAAAGGAAGGAGGAGGACATTAAGACGAGGGACGAAGGGAGGGAGGAGGAAGAAAATAGTAGGAAGAAAGAAAAAGAATGTAAGAACCAGGAGAGAGGTAGAGAATAAGAAGGTCAGGAGAGCAAACTAGGGGTCTAAAGGACAATGGTCAGTGGAGAAGAAGAGGAAAGAAGATGAAGAGAATGACAAGAAGAATAAGAAGAAGAAGGAAGAAGAGGAGTGGAAGAGGCAAGATAGAGTGCTCCAAAGGAGCCTAAAAAAGACAAATGGTAGAGGATGATTTTAATTCTAAGCCAGCCAACTATACAGTAAAGATGGTTCGACACCATAAATCCCCCACAAAATTTAGGTTGTCTCAACACTCAGACAAGACAAGGCCAAACATAGACATGGATGCACTAGGCCATGTTGACCAGTGTTGAGGTTAACGTATTATTGAACTTGACCGCAGCCACCCACAATCCCAAAGAGGTTATCTGGAGGTGTGATGTTGGTACTTTCACAAGTCCGGACCTGAAGGAGCTAGTCACTCAGGGGATTGATATGTCAAACGTGATGGTCGACATTATGCTCCTTGTCCTGGATGACCGACAAAAAATAAAAGTTACCCGCAGGAGGTACTTTATAATGTCCCGAAACAACAGAAAAATTTAAAATTTTCAAACACAAACATCATAGATATTAAACCCAAAAAGTGCGAGACTGTTACTCATAAAAATATCCAAGATACAAACCATAATACGTCCAAGTTGTCAAAAGGTACGACTACATTAAGTACAAGGAAATATAAATACAAGTAGCCATACAACCTACAAAAATACGAATGAGGATCCGATCCTAGAGTGCCCTCGTCCTTGATCGCCACCCATCAGAACCTACTACGGTCCTGAAATGCAAATAGAAAACAATGCATGAGTTTCCATAAGGAAACCCCGTATACCAAGCCCACCACATACATGCTCAAGATACAGAAATGAACCTATCATACTAGTATAACATGGCATGACATACAAGGCAATCTTTAAGCATAAACTTCCAAGGATCAGTAGGGACATCTGCCCACCAGTCCATCAATCCATCATCTCTCATCGGGTTACCCGTAGGGACCTACCGTAGGCACACACGGTCTTACGAAAAGTACTCAATGCACCCTACACGCGGTTACACTAATCATGGGCTTCGGTGAGTCACGTCTTTGTCAGTAGAATCAGTTGAATCTTGAGGTCAACAACTCACCGACGAAGTCATCGCTCAGGTCAGTCCATCTCACCTGGTTGTGCCACAACCAAGCTACCTGCCGGAACAACATCGATCGGGTCATCTCGTCCGGAACAACATCGATCGGGTCATCTCGTCCGGAACAACATCGGTCGGGTCATCTCATCCGAAACAACATCGAGCAACACTCCCGTCGGAACAACATCGATAGGGATATCTCGTCTGGAACAACATCAGACGGTAAAACATCGCCATCAAGGCCAGTTGAAGGTATACGTTGCCCATAAGGCCTTTCAATCCACTCATCCAGACCGAAGTCTACCAGGTCATCTCGCTATGTAGAGTTGTGCAACATTGTGCATTGGGATCCGCAATCCCTCAAGTCTACTACTCTAATATGAGTCAAGTAAAGCGTACACTACGTCATAGTCTAAAATAAAGAGGTAGCACGTCCCATGCGTCCACACTCTTCTACATAGCGCTCCCTGGGCATGCACGATCAAGGCACCCACGTCACCTCCTGGCTCACGCGCTAGTTGAGGCACACTTTTTGTGGACAGAGTTGACACTCTGCAAGGACAAGACTCAGCCCTGGGCCCAAACGGTCAACTAAAAAAGGCAGGTCGGTCGATCAGATGCCTGTAATGATCAAACTCTGGGCTCACGACTTAAGCCCCAATGGTCAAACCGATAATATAAATCGGTTGATCGCTAGTCGGTTAAAATCAGACTTTGTCTAAGTCAAAATCAAGGCAACGGTTGAACATCTCAGGGGCCCCGTGCGACCGAAATCAAGGTCTCTCCTACATTCACAATCGGTCGAACTAGACATCAATCAGTCGACCTAGCATTTAGTATACTTAAGATACCAGTCGGACCAGAGTCAAGAGCGGTCGACCGTTTAGATGGTCAACGCCCGGTCTAGACCAACCCACAAGGCAACAGTCGAACAGCTCAAGGGGCCCCATTCGACCAAAAATATCAATAACTCTCCAACCCATCAAATATGCTCAACCGATCAATCGCCCCAAGGTATCGTTCGACCGGTACTAGGTCAAATCAGAGATTTACACTAAGGTAAGTCAATCGCAAACCTGCACTGGTCGACCGTTATCCGACAACTACCTAAAGTTTGCGAAGTATCACTTGTTGCCCTCGTCGTCGGTGAGGTCTCCAACGAGTGAAACCCTCGCACACACATGTGTGAGCAAACATCTAATGCAAGAACTTGGCATACCTCTCTTCTCGATGAACGATGTTTGTCGGAGCTCCGCTACCAATTGTGGTCTGCACAGCTTGCGCGTCCTCCTCCTCATGTCAGACTCCAAGTGCCTCACGCCTCCTCCTCACAGGTCATAGTCGCTACTTCACCGGAGAAAAGAGATAAGTGGGAGACGTGATGTGTGAAAAGGAGTGGAAGGAGATGAAGAAGAAGAATGGAGGACGATGCATGGTTTGCTTTTAAAACAAACCTCCCATCACACCAACACACCCAACCATACACCTACACCATCACCTAACAACACCACCATCACGTCTTACCACCACTCCCCTTCATACCCCATCACATCAAAGTCATCTCTTCTCCACTAACCACCATTATCCCACTAAATGGGTTTAGGGTTTATCATACTTTGTATTTCAAGCTTTTGTTCAGAGCGCATTGTCAAAGGCCAAACCAAAGCCGTTGAAATACTGGACCCTCGACTAAAGGATGTGGACCCTAGATGGACAATCATCGCACAACCAATGCTAATGACTGAACATTAGACTCTGTTGGTTGTTAACGGTCCGTCTGAGGAGATCCTGTAGTTCAACAAGCACCACGGAGCTAGTTTCAGATGAATATCCCAACAACCTTGTAGGCATACATGAAAGCACGACCAATGAAGTTGATAAATACTGGAAGGATCGAGTAAAGGTGGACTGTCTAGTGCAATAGCTCATGGATACGTGCCCATGTCAGATGCCATGGAGCAACGATTGCGGTGCTTATGTGTTATACTGGATAATGTGTCTCATGCTAAGGGTTCCATCGACGCATGAGAAGGACCACAAGATACTTCACTCTGTTAGGGGTGAATTGGCAATGTCTTTACCGAGGGACCCTCGCGGTTGTGTTAAATTTTGACGAAAAATCTTCTCTTTCCTTCATTGTTTTGATAATTGTCTTGTTTACTTATCCTTATTGTCCTTATTATCTTTCCACCGTGAGAGGATAAAATGGTTTCCTTTCTTACTGCTACAATTGTCCTTTTTAAGGATATCATTTGTCTTCACATTAGTCCTTTTAAACGTTCCACGAGTACTTTTTACATCAGTCCCTTTTAAACATATCATCTATCATTTTTACGTGTTTCCACTTATTCTTATTTACTTTACCATGATAGGATTAAATGGTTTCCTTTTTAACTATTACGTATGTCCTTTTTTATGTTCCACAATATCGTTTTAAACGAACGAGTTAGTTCTAGGGGAGTTGCACTGGTCAAACGGAACACAAATTTCAGTCAACCGGTAAATGTTGATGGAATTAGTGTGAGTGTGGATCCACATAGTGGTGGTGTGCTGATTAGTAGCATATCATGCATCATATTCATGTTATAAATCCTTTATTTTGCCCCAATATTGTGCTACTCGAGTTGTTGTTTGTAGTATTTCAGGAGTTAGGTAATAAAGAAGAGGAAGGGAGGAAAAAGGACCTAGGACTGGATCGCAAATCAGAAGGACCTAAGTGCAAACCCGAAGGGACCTGATTGTGAAGTGCAAAATATGGTGACACATGACATGAATCAAATAAGTATTTTTCCAATTAAACTCAAAGTGATTTGAGCCAGCAGACCATGGCTTCACCCCACGTGCACAATGAAGAAATCAAGTGGGATACAAAATTTTAGGCCGATCGGATCCATTTGAATCCGCCACTGGCGGATTCAAATGGTCCAAATACGCTGAAATTTTGGTTGTGGTTTGGGTTGTCAGGTCAGATCATTCTTGGACTATCAGATGTGATTTAGAGCCGTCCGATTATTCCCAGATTGATCCTAACCATGCATTAGTCTATATATACCATTGTAATCCCCCTCCCACTTATTCTTGTTTCTCCATTAGTTTTAGGTTTTATTTTGCTGCTGCTTAGTATAGTTGGAGGAGAAAAGGCATACTTTGTAATCCTTTCATTTCAATCAATAGTGAGTTTTGTTCTATAAATACATGTCTTTTACTTTGATGCAATTTTTTGATGTTGTTGTTTGGTTAATCTTATTTTCAGTTATTTACGTTATGGGTTCTTGTTGTTTTTATGTTTTCTTTAGTGTAGAGATGAGTAGAGAGTAGTCCATCCCCATGGGGGGGGGGAGAGGTGATTTGATCATGTGATGGGTTAGTGTGTGTTAATCTTAATCCTTTGAGCCTTACATGATTTCAATAACCACCTAATGAGATTTCACTCTTATCTTTGATGTGCTAATGCTCTTGAATGATGTTTAGCACATGCTTAGATTAGTGAGCCTATTTTATAGGGAATGATGAGGTTAGGATAAGGATGGAGTGGAAGAATGAAACAAGGCATGTGCATGCATGTGCTCATGTTGGCTTTATCCAAATTAATGTCTTGTATGTTTTAATGATTGTGATAAATCTTATTTCATGTGGAAACATAGTTGGATTTGAGTCATGATGCATGTAAACATATTAGCTTCATTTCAATTATTGTCTTATATGTTTTAATGATAAGGTTTTATCTTATTTCATGTGGAGGCAAAGTTGGAATTGAGTTTTATGGATTTCATGTATGACATGTTTTGATGAGCACATTTGAACACACACACACACAACACACATTTTAATTCCGCATTGTTTCTCTACCCCCCGAGGGGTTTAGTTTTATTGCTTATTTTCTTATTTCTTTTGCATTGTAGTGTAGTTTCGATCACATCTCTCTTTTCTTCTCCCCCACTCGAGTATCGTGAATCCGACTCACATGCGCTCCTTGTGGACCAACCAATATTTGCCACCGCTTCAACGTGGTCGTGCACTTGCGGTATTTTAACTGATTCAATCATGTGCATCGAGTTAGTTCGGGTCTGGATCAAGTAAGTTGATGTGTTGGAGGAGTTACTCTCACACCGGACGAACGAAAGACATTTTTTTGATTTAATGAACCAAAGTGCGGAACAAGTTAGTTGTAGTCTGGATTGAGTTAGTAGGAGTGTGCATCAAGTTAGTTGGAGTGTGGATCAAGTTAGTTGGAGTGTGGATCCACTTAGTAGGATTGTGCATCGAGTTTGTCCGAGTGCAGATCGAGTTAATTCAGGTGTGGATCGAGTTAGTTGATGTGTTGGAGGAGTGTCTCGCACGGTCGAATGAAAGACATTTTTCGGTTGAACGAACCAAAGCGTGGAACGAGTTAGTTGTAGTATGGATAGAGTTAGTAAGAGTGTGTGTCGAGCTAGTTGGAGTGTGGAGCGAGTTAGTCCGAGTGTGGATGGAGTTAGTTGGAGTGCGCATCGAGTTAGTCGGAGTGCGGATCGAGTTAGTTCGGGTGTGGATTGAGTTAGTTGATATGTTGGAGGCGTTATTCTCGCACCGGTCGAACGGAAGACATTTTTTCAGTCGAACAAAAGCGTGGAATAAGTTAGTTGTAGGCTGGATTAAGTTAGTAGGAGTGTGCATCGAGTTAATTGGAGTGTGGATCGAGTTAGTAAGAGTGTGGATCGAGTTAGTTGGAGTGTACATCGAGTTAGTCTGACTACGGATCCAATTAGTTTGGGTGTGGATCAAGTAAGTTTATGTGTTGGAGGAGTTAGTCTCGCACTAGTCGAACAAAAGACATTTTTACGGTCGAACGAACCAATGTGTGCTCGAGTAAGTTGGAGGGTGGATCAAGTTAGTCAGAGTGCGGATCGAGTTAGTTGGAGTGTCAATCGAAACAAGGCAAAGAAGTGTGTTATAATCGGTCGAACACCAAAGATGAAATGGTTGAATGAACCGAGGCAAATTGTTCGACCAATCACTTAAGTCAACTTAAGTTCCAGATCGAGAGAGAGCAAACCGGTTGAATGAAACTCAATTTTGGGTCGACCGAAATTAGGCTGAAATGCTTATAGGCGGACACGAGGCGCCCATGACATGCTACCTTTCTAAACATGGTATTTGTCCTTTTTATATGAGGAGTTTGTCCTTTTTAAACACGGGGTTTGTCCATCACTTGCAGTGTATTCCATCACTCGTGGGGGTACCTTTTTATAATTATGGTCGCCCTTCTTTAAACAACGGGTTTGTCCTTTTATGAGCGTCAAGGACGACCGCGCCCACTAAACATTTTCCAAAATGTTTATTAGTTGGATTCTGGAACGATTTAGTTGGACTATAGAATGAGTTAGTTATAGGGACAAACATGTTAGTTGTGGTGTGGATCTAGTTAGTTAAAGTGTTGGATGTGTTAGTTCAAAGGGAGTTGAACCGGTCGAACGGAACACTTATTCTGCACGACTTAGTCCCAGTGTGGATCGAGTTCGTCCGAGTGTGGGTCGAGTTAGTTGGAGTGTGTATCCAATTAGTAGTAGTGTTTTACGAATTAATTGGAGTGCCAATGGAGTTAGTTTGGGTGTGGATCGAGTTAGCCCGAGTCTTGGATGAGTGAGTTCAAGGGGTGTCGAACCGGTCGACCGTAAAATGAGTTCTGTTCGACCGGTTAGACTTCCCTAGAGCTGATCCTTGAGTTCACTTAAGTGATCGGTTGAACTGTTTCTACTTGGTCGATCGGAGACGTTCGATCCTTAACCCATATCATTCGACCAAAAATATTAGGTTTTTTCTATAATCATGTTTTGTTCGACCGGTGTACCTTTTCGTTGGACCAAAAATATCAGGCACTTTTTACATATCATTTTGGTGGACCGTTGATCCTTAACGGTTGACCGAAAAGTTCAGTTTTTTTTCTCTTCTCTTCTTTTGTTCAACCATTATTTCTTATCATTCGACCATTATTCCTTGTTGTTCGACCGACAATATGAGGCACTTTTTGCTTCTCTTTTCAGTCAACCGTTCCTCGTTGACGGTCGAACCTAGGGTCAACTGGAATCTTTAAACTCTATTTTTTGGATGCATTTACGAACTATCTTACATTGTTTGCAAGTAAAATCCAAAGCTCCAACTTCCAATATTTATTAAAGATTGTGCAACATAACAACCTATCACATAGCAAATAGGAAGCACAATAAAAAGCTATTTTCCATCATTTCTAATCTTCTATTCCTTTCGTGCATGTCTTTCTATTATGATGACCCAACATATGACAACGGGAACATTAGATACGATCCATATCTTGAATCTATGATGGAATTCATTTCTTCTTTGTCATACCAGATCTTCGCTTTATAATTGGCGGATCAATTTTGTTGACGTCGGAAGGATCAACTGTGGGGCGATCACTTGTTGGTATAGGATATATAGTCATTTCATACATCTTCTTGTAATTCTCAGAAGTAAAATAACGAGAACAAAATGTATAAATGTCCTTACCTAAAAATTGAATGGCTATCGATTGACATCATATCATGCATATATTTGTGTCTTATATCCTCTATTATTAGCCTAAGCAATGCTATGTAACAAGTTTATATTTAAGTTTCAGGAATAATTAGGTTTGAGAAGAAGAGATTCAAAAAGGACTCAAAAGAAATGAAAATGACTAAGTTGCAAGACTGAGATGAAAGAGAGAAGGACCTGAATGTAAAACCAAAAGGATCAATGAGCAAATCAAGAATCTCCACACCTTAATGAGGAGTATTATGGCAATTAAATCGGGGCCCAACCATCTACAACCAAATCGGGTTCATCAATCACCAAGAAATCAAGCCAGAACCGAGCCACCAAAATCCAGACTCGATCAGATACATATAGACTGCCAATTGGCGGTCCACGACTGCCAATCAGTGGTCCAAATGTGTCCAAATACGCCATGGTTGAGTCGGGTCGTGTATGATGTTGTTTTATGTCCATTTATGGTATGCGTTTAGTCCCATACGGGGAGATTGTCCCCGGTTACATTTTTTCATGACGATAAATAAAACTCTTCCTCCTCATTTGTATTCACCCATTGCTTAGTGGCATTCTCTCTACTTGGAGTAAAGTCTTGAAGCAAAACTCAAGGTGGAGAAGAATGCTACTAGTAATGTGAGTCATTTAATAAAATAATTTTTCATTGTTTTGTTCTCATGTTGTCTCTTTTTTATGCATGCTTAGCTTAGTCTTGTTTGTTTGATCTTAAGCTAAATTAGTTAGAATGTCTCCTTTTTTCTTTAGTTTAATTGCTAGCATAATGTGTAGTGAGTAGATCAATCCCCTTTAAGGGTGGAGATGATGTTCATATATATTGTGAAGTTTGGATGGTTGATGAATTTTTGATTGTGTAGACTTGCATGTTTTGTATGTTCATTGGGGGTATTTTAATCATCTACATGCTGGGGAATTTTGATGGGGTTTCCCATAAGATTTAGACACTTCCCATGCTTAGTTTTCTTATTTTTATTGACTGCAATTTCCTTTTGAATATGCTACATGTTAGTTATGTGTGTGTATTTGTGTTTGCTTGATTGATTGATTGAAGAAACTTTGTTTTGATGGGTTTTGCCATAACATTTAGACACCTCCTATGCTTACCTTTGTTCTTCACATGAGTTTATGGTTTTTGATGAGTCTTGTCATATCTTTAGACACTTCTCATGCTGAGCCTAATCTTATGATAATCAAGTAGCAATTGCTGATACATTATGTGAATGGATTGATTGGTTTTACCAAATCTTTAGACACTTCCTATGCATGACAACACACACGACACACACACATACATGCTTACATGCATCATTCATCACTAATTTCACTTCATATGTGCACACACTCCACCCCTTACGGGTATCTCTTTCTGATTTCCAATCTTTCGTACTTATTAGTTTAATGTAGTTTAGCTTTAGCGTAATCACATCTTTTCTGCCTTTATTCGCCACTTGATTTCTGACAAACCAAAAACTACTCACCTCCCTGTGGATCGACCCGTACTTGTCACCGCTTGCGGTAATTAATAAACGTTTAAACAAGTTTTTGGCGTCGTTGTCGAAGAGGTGCCAATCCAGATTATGTTTGGATGATTCGAGTGGATTTAATTTATGTTTTGTAGTTTTTGTTTATTTCAGAAGGCTCGAGGGATAAAGGGAAGGCACCAAAAAAATTTGGAGGCAAACAAAGCTACACAGACCGCCAATCAGCGGTCTGAGACCGCCAACTGGCGGTCTGGTAAGCTCTAATTCCCTCTTTCTTTCTCTGGATTGTTGATACATTTGATATGGATGTCTGGGGCTCAATTTCAAATGTTTTGACTTATATTTTTCTCCCAGATCAATAATCAATCCTTTTTAAGCAACTTGGACCCTAAAATCCAAAGCAAAAGATTAGGCATTCTTGCTTGTTTAGGTCATGCATTATGTACTTGACTTAGGCATGTAGTTTGTCTTTTGTTTTATCTTTTCTTTTAGTTGTTGAGTGTTGACGTGAGGTACACATCTCCTACACTCATTCATGCATTTGGTATGATCATGCATTAGTTATTATGAATTGCATTGCAACAAGTGTGAGTTGAGCGTTTGTTTGGAGAGTTGATAGCTAGATTAGGACTCCAAAACACTACTAAGGAGTGGATGACCCATATAATATAAGCTGGGGGGGTTTATAACCTTTTTCCTTCGCCCCAAAAACCACACTAACCAAGAGCCTAGTTTTAAAATCAAGTAGACATTTGCCCTAAGGATCTTGGCCGCATTAGGAGAGTGATCTGGTCGCGACCGTCATGGCCTGATCGGTGTCGCCCACTATGTCGATAGTAGGAGAGATGAGATCTCTGGATCTTGTCTCACTTGCTGGGCTTTGTGGTTCTCATCGTAGGTAGGTGAGGCGTGTTGAGGCCGTGTGACCTCGCAGTTAGGCGTCGTCTAGTTGTAAGGACCTATAGCGACCTTAGGTTGTTTGAGCCTTGTTTGCTTATGTGCTTCAACCTGTACCGACCTACCGTAGCATAAGGATTTATTCCCTTCTCTCCTGAGTCATTATCTCTTCTGTGTCCTCCCATCTTCTCCTCTACGCACATTCTATTTTAGTTGTCAAAACAAAGTTTTGGTTTGTGTGTGTGCACCTTTGTGCATGCTGGTGTGGGCACGAGACGAGAGTGGCCGTTTGACGAGGTGTGTCGTCAATCCTACCACGGTAGTTGACTTCTCGATGCCTTCATCTTCTCATGTAGAAAACGGTTTGGGTTCCATGGCTGCTCAGTACCGCGAGGAAGAGCAGTTGTTATACCCACATGTTCCACTTGTCTCACCCATTCCACCTGTTCTTGTTCCCGTTTCTCTACGTGATCGATGCTACCCGAACCGTACTGCAATACCTTCGTGCATCGTATGCCAGAGGCGACTGAGAACCACTTTGAGGTTAAGCCTCAGTTTATATCCATGATCCCTCACTTCACTGGAAAGGGTGACCCCTATATCTTTCTTAAAGAATTTGAGGAGGTTTGTGCTATGTTCAAGCTGCAACAACTTAGCACAGACTCCATCTTTGGCTTGTCCCCTTTGCACTGAATGATGATGCCAAGAAGTGGTTGTACAACAACCAGGCAAATGCCTTTAGCACTTGGGATGAGTTTCAATCTGCATTCCTCAAGAAGTACTTTCCAAATCATCGGACTCAAAAACTGAGGAATGAAATCAATTCGTTTTATCAGCATGACACTGAATCATTCGATGCATACTTAGAGAGGTTCAAGGAGCTACTATCCTCATGCCCTCACTATGGCATTGTGTTTTGGCACCTGTGTCATATTGTTTACGAGAGTCTTCACATCCCATCTGAACGCTCCTTGAGTCCATGTGTCAAGGAGAGTTCTTAGGAAAGGATGAAAGGAGGCATGGGTTTTCCTAGAAAATCTCACTAAGAAAACTATGCAGTGTGAGAGTGTGAGGGAACAACCAGCATCATCTAGCATAGGATCAAGGATCGCAAATGCAAACTTGACTAGATCGGGTGCCGCATTTGCTGTCGATACCACTACGGCCACCGAGGCACGCATGGCTGCCCTAATGCGCCGTATGGATTCGATTGAGCTCCAAAACCAACAAGGTGTGTCTCATGTGTCTGCATCTGGTCCAGTTCCCTGTCATTCATGTGGTAGGATAGGTCATGTAGAAGGCGAGTGTGCGTGCATTCCTCCTAAGATGGAACATGTCAATGTCATCTATGATAGAGCCAAGAATGACCCATACTCATTATCATATAACCCTGGACGGAGGAACCACCCTAACTTTTCATGGAACCAAAACAATATCCCGGGTGGTCCTTCAAACTTCTCTCGACCACCTAACCAATCACACCACACCTCCCATGCATGCACCATCTTATTTGCCACACCAAACTCAAATCACCAATCAATTGGGTTTCCCAAATTCCAACAATATGGAAACCCGATTCAATTCGCTTGAGACCTTGACTCGTGGACTCGAGAACTCAATAATTTTTTTATGTCATCCACAAGTCAAGTTCTCACTTCAAATCAGCAGACCATCAAATCTCTAGAACTTCAGATAGGCCAATTGACTCAGTCTATACATAAGAGAGAGAGAGACTCTGCAAAGCCAGCCTGAGGATAACCTCTGCATGTACCAGCAATAACACATGCAAAATGAGAGTTTGGTACCTCGGGGGCGGCAAGTGAACCATGTGGAGGAACATGTTCACCATGTCAATGCCATTGTAACCTTAAGGAGTGGAAAGTAGGTTGACAAGCACATTTCCTTGCCACCACCACCATCTGTGCAGCCCCTCAGTGGGAATGATGGTGAAGAAGAGGCTGAGGGTAATACACCAATGTCTCCTTCTCAGGCACCAGAGAACACCTACCTGCCAAAAGCTCCCTATCCTAGTTGGTTAACCAAAAAGCAGAGTGACACAATGGATAAGATATTAGAGGTCTTTAAGCAAGTGAATGTTAACATTCCCTTGTTGGATGTCATCCAATAAATACCTCAATATGCCAAAGTGTTAAAAGATCTCTGCACAACCAAAAGGAACACCAATGTTCCTAAGAAAACATTCTTAGTTGTAAGTGTAAGCTAACTTTTGTCAGATCCTACATACACAAGGTACAAGGACCCTGGTTGTCCTACTATTCAGTGTACCATTGGGTGTTGGTTTTTTGGCCTTAATCTATGTTTTGATGATTTAATCAACCTAATCTTATTTGTGATCATGTAGAGTAGCACACATGTTGCATTGCATATATATTGCTTTGTGCTAACCTCTACAAGTGATCAAGACTCAAGGAATAAAGGAAATCAAGTCAAGACATGTAATGAAGCTCATTTGAAGACATGTAATTTGTATTTCTTTGAGTCTTAGGAACTTTGTGTAATTGAGCATACTTGACCTAATAACTACTCAAACACACACTAGGTTCCCTATAGAAGTCACACACGAAATTTCACATAATTTGGACCTCAATAGATCACCCAAACTTAGACCGGAAAACACTAAACCAAAACTTGAACAGTCTGCCCACATTCGGTCGACCGAGTGATCATATATTCTGTTAGTGTTTAACTTCCCAAGTTCGGTTGACCGTCCAGACCTTTTCGGTCGAACAAGTTAACATATTTTTCTGACCGTTTGTTTTGTCGTATTATACCCAACGGTCGTATTCGTATTATCTCCATATACCCCAAATACATTTAGTGTATCAGTCGACCGAGGACCGTGTTCGGTCGACCAAACTTATGTTCCTTGACAAACCCAAAGTGCTTGTCGGTTTTTGGTCGACCATATTCCTTGTTTCGGTCGACCGAATATGATCTTATTTGTCAACGCCAAAGTGTCTGGTGTGAATCGGTCGACCGAACTTATCTCGGTGTTCGAACGATCACTTAAGTGTACCTAGATTATAGCCTTTGGCGGTCGACCGTTCTTTTACCGGTCGACTGAACCGAGTTCTAAGTTGCCAAACGGTCGACCGTTCAACCCGATCCGGTCGACCGAACTTACTCAGAATTGAGTCTTGTCAGTTTCTATTTTTGTGTATCTTACACAATCTTTACCCAATTCATCCCCAACGGCTATAACTCTTTTGGAGCTTATAAATAGAGTTGTAAAATACATTTTAACACAACTCTCCCACTACTATCTGTCCACTACATTAGAGAGAAAGCTCCAAACACTCCAAGCCTCAAACCTTCCACACTTTAGTCTTAAATCCTATTCTCACTCAAGTGTGCTCAAGATTAGAGAGTGTAGTTCCACTCAACCATTGTCAAAGAAGCAAGGGTCTTGGTGAAAGCCCAAGACAAGAGTATAGACTTCGGTGAGAGCCCGAAGTAATCCCTCTCGGATTGTGAGAGGAAGAGCCAAGCTCGGCGAGGGTTGTTCACGAGTTTGAAGATTGTATAGGTGTTCTTTCCCGACCCGGAATGGGGAGTGGTTACTGAAGTCGTGAGCGGAGCTCGGTGATCCGAGCGGAGCTTGCAAGAGAGGACTAGGACCCAGGTGGGGTGCCGAACCTCTATAAAAATCCCCGAGTTCTTGTGGTTTGCTTATTTCTTCTTACTTGCTTGTTTATTTGTTTAAATTCCACTGCATATCTTTGATCATTAAAGAAGTAGGTAATTAAGGTTAAAATTGATTAGAATTAGAGACCCACACGATCGTATATTGGGGACACTAGCATGAGTAATGTATTGCTTGATTTAGGATCAGTGGTCAACCTTCTCCCATTTTCTGTTTATCAACAGTTGAACTTGGGAGAATTGAAATCAACTAAGATCACCTTCCAATTGGCAGATAGATCTATTCGTGTCCCAAAGGGGAATATCGAGGACGTGCTCATCAAAGTTGGAGATTTTATATTTTTGGTAGATTTTGTCATCCTCGACACTAATCCTGTTGCGAACACGCACTCTCAAATACCTTTGATTTTGAGTAGACCATTTCTGGCAACCTCTAATGCCTTAATTAATTGTAGAAATTGTCTCATGAAGCTCTCATTTGTTAACATGAGTGCCGAGTTTCATGTGTTCAACTCTTGTAGGCAACATGAACCCTTGGACCAACCTTTAAATCTCAACCTCATCCGCCAATTACAGAAACCACCACAAAATCAACAAACACCCCTAACGCCAATGCAACCCATTGAGAATGTTTGTTTGCCCAGTGAAAACTCATTGCGTGTCTTTGCAATGCAACAAATGGAGCTGACATCAAACATGAATGTACATGGAAAGTGTTTGTTAGATGATTCACTTGAGGTTGTTAGTGAGGGGGACAGACCTCAGCAAATGCCCATACCAGATGGTGTCTCTACCCCATGTCCCACGGCCGTTGAGCCTTTTGTGCTTCATCTTGACTCCAACAAGGACCCACCAGCGAGTGAGCTTATGATTGATAATATAAAGGAGCTTGGGTGGTCCTTGTTGTATGACTTGGGGAGAAGCCCCATTCTTAGTGAAAGTGGTGTGCCACATCCTTCGAATGAGCATAAGGAACTCATTCCGATGCACCCGCCTATTGGTTGGAGGGATTTGTTCGACGAGCAACTAAACCATAGTGAGGCAACACAACTCCACTCATTAATGTTGCCTACACCCAGCCAATATCATGAGGGGTTTGAGCCTTTCATCTTTGACCTTTCACCCCTCATGACACCTCAAAGTACCAATGAAGTGGGCCCATTTTTGCAAATCTCTGGTCCGCAGGACTCAATGTTCTCATTTGATGTTCCTTGACAAAATGATTATGAGAATATCTTTGTTGATGTATATATCTTGTTTAGAAAAATAAAACAAACAAAAGAAAAAAAGAAAGTATAATAAAAGACTCCACCAGTGAGCATTGATTGTTGTGGGCTCCACCCTTTGTGTATTTGGGCCTCATTTCTTTCACGTATTTGTATCCCTTCTTTAGCATCTACATGTTTTGAGGGAATTCAGGTTTGTGTCCATCAACATAACCACAAACTTCCCTTTGCGCTTCATGTTGGTGAGATGTTTTCTTTTTCATGCATAAATCCATGTAGTATCATGCTCGCATACATTGAGGACAATGCATGAAGTAGGTGTCGGGGGGTTCTTTACGTTTGTACATAGTCAAGTTTTTCTCATTTTCTTTTGCGTTCTTTTGTTTTCCTTTGTGTGCATTGTCATGGTCATGTTAATGTGTTGCATTTAATATCGATATATCTGCTTGTCATGATCCTTGGGTGACTTGTCTTCTTTTACTTGCCTAGTGCTTTAAAATTTTCACATTTCTTTCAAAATCTTCATGTGTTTGCGAAAGAAATTGTTTTGTGGGTTTTGAGTGTGTTTAGCATGTGCAAAACTGTTGAGGCAAAGTAAAAGAAAGCTCCCAAAATTGTCTTGAACTTGATGCATTAGGATATCTAGTATAGTAGCTTTAGGACTTATCTCGTCGTTAGGATGCACCTAGATTTTCCCTCGGGGGGCGAGTAATCAGAGGGTTTCAGTTCCTAAACAAATAAAGAAGTCCACCGTGAACCTAGTGAGTTGAATAATTCGTGTCTGTTAATATAAGGATGTTTGTTGTAGTCAATGACCTTTTAACTCCTGTTGTGAGACATTAAGTGTAGGGGTTTCGTTCATGTGTAGATAAGAAATAAGTGAGTAGGTATTCTGTCTTCTCACACGACTCCTATCACTCGGGAAATTTGGTCTGATGGGACTTTGTGCTTGGTGCTTTCGAGTCATCTGAGTTGGGATGCACCGGCCGAACTCCTGTTACACGGGTTGAGGGATTGCCCTATGTGGAGATGTGGGGAAAGGTGTATGTGATAGTGTAAGTCCTCATTGGCAATGATGCACAAAACCTGACCCTGGGAGAATGAAACTCCAACTAGTAAGAAAAAGAAAAGGAAAAAAGTGTAAGAAAAGAAACGAAAAGAAAAAAAATGGTAATGCAAATAAGAACCTTAATGGACTATACTTTGTATCATTTGAGGATGTTGAGGTTGTCCACGTCTTTCACTTAAGTCCTTATTTAACTTGCACGAATGGTTCATTAGGCTAGGTGTGTGGACGAATACCTATATAGAGTCGGCTCGAAGTATTACCGTGTCCAATGATCGATAAAAATGAGTCCATCAAGTCGAATTTCTAGATTGAATAATGCATCTCTGTTCGGATTTTGTGGGTATATCCATTGAAAACTCTCAGGAGACAACACTCCTCCTCTTTGGCGACAAGGAAGTTTAACGGCTTGTTGCATGTGATAAGTGCAACCGTGATTCCTACGAAAGTGAGTTAGGATTTCCCTGTTTTTCGTATGTTTTTTCCATTCTTTCATTTTTCTCTTTCTTTGTTTTGCTCGGGACTAGCAAAAGTTAGGTGTGAGGGTATTTGATTGACATCATATCATGCATATATTTGTGTATATCCATTATCTTTAACTTAAACAATGCTACGTAACGAGTTTAATGTTTATGTTTCAGGAATAAGTAGGTTTGAGAAGGAGAGACTATAAAAGGACTTAAAAGAAAGAAAATGGACTAAGTTGCAAGACTTATGGACTAAGATTCAAGAGAGAGGGACCCTAATACAAAACCAAAAGATCAATGAGCAAATGAAGAAACTTCACACCATCATGAGGAGTATTTTGGCAATTGGATTCGAGTTGCAGCCTACACAACCGATTAGAGTGCATCACACATGAAGAAAGTCATCCAGGAAAGCGCACACAAAATCCATACCGGATCCAAACCCTGTAGACCGCCAATTGGCGGTCTGGGACCGCTGATTAACGTTCTTGGTTGGTCCGGATCCAATGCGGTTTAGTTTGCTCGTGTATAATTGTGTGTTGTCTATTTTTGGTATTGTTTTAGTCTCATACCGTCGGATTGTCCCCGATTGCCTTTTTCTTTGACTATAAATAGAACTCCTCCTCCCTTGTATTCTACCCATGCTTGGTTGCCATGCTCTCTACTTGAAGTGAGTCTTGGAGCAAAATCTTAAGTAGGGAGAGACTACTTGTATTGTGAGTTAGAAATTAATAGAGTTTTCCTTTAGTTATGTTGCTTCTTTCTTAGTATAATTTTCTTTCATATGTCTTGCATACTTCTGTAGTTATATCTCCTTTCAATTGGCTTCTTTAATATTTCTTGCTTGCTTAGTTTAATTTCCTTTCAGTAGAATATTTCATTTTGTTAATGTAGGTTGTAGTGTAATGATTAGTGAGTAGTTTCATCCCATGTAGGGGGTGGAGAAATATGTGATATGATTATGTGATGTATTAGGTGTGTGTTATCTTAATCCTTTGAACCTTACATGATTTCCATAACCATCTAATGGGATTTCACTCTTGTCTTTTATATGCTAATGCTCTTGAATGAAGCTTAGCATATGCTTAGATTAGTGGACCTATTTTATGGGGAATGATGAGGTGAGGATATGGATGGAATTGATAAAGGAAACATGACTTGTAGTTGCATGTACTCTTGTTGCCTTTACCTTGATTAATGTCTTGTATAGTTTAAAGATTGTCTAAATCTTATTTCATGTGGAGGCATAATGAGGTTTGGTCTTTATACATGAGTTCATTTATCTTCATTCCAAGTATTGTCTTGTATGTTTTAATGATATTGTGTTATCTTATTTCATGCGGAGGCAAAGTTGGATTTAGTTTTATGATTTTCGTGCACTACATGTTGTGATGAGCATAATTGAACACACACACATACACATATCTTAGTATTCAAATTCTTTCTCTACCCCCTATGGGGTTTAGTTTTATTGCGTATTTCCAATTCCTTTCACATTGTAGTGTAGTTTAGATCATAACTCCTTACTCTCTTTTCTTTCCCACTCGCCTTCGAACAAACTAAAGTCGACACACCTCCCTATGGATCGACTTGTATTTACCACCGCTTCAATGCGGCCGTGCACTTGCGGTTAATTAAAATGTTCAATCATCGATCCACAAGAAGAATGTAATTTAATTCACTCCTCGTAATCATAGGGGAAGAAAATATAAGTTTAATTTGTTGGTTCCTACCCTAGCTATTTTTTGTATGAAAAAATTAAACTAATTAATCTAATTTAACTAAATCATATTGAAATTCAGAATTTAAACCCTAAGGGTAGAGATAATAATCGGGTCAAAAACTATTCATGATACCAAAAATGTGTGAATTCAATTCGGCACAAATTACTTTGAACAAAATTAGGATTTTGAATTTATCCTAATCGACCATATAGTCCGAGCATACAAGAAGAATTTCATAGGACATTCATGTATAAAGGACAAATATTGCTAGAGTTAAGATAATTCTCACAAACAAATGCAATCTTATGTAAATATAATTAATTCTATTTTTTTTGTTAATATTTCAGAAACTCGTAACATCAAATTCATGTCATACTCTAGTCATGGAGTAAGATAAAAATCATTAAATCATACGGAGCAATAACATGATTCTAATTATACAATTTCTAAACTCAAGATTTAATTGATTTGATGCATATCAAAACCTAGTAATGAACTAAGAGATTATGTCATTAATTCAAATAGATTCTAAATATACATAAAAATATTAATTTTTTATTTAAGAACAAAGAAATTATGAAATTCATCTCACCCATTCCATATACACAAAATATAACTAATTATATCTCCACCCGTGTATTTGGCTATGCATGAGAATGGATGAAACAAGATTTGATTTATTAATTATAATCCAAATGAATCTAAAATAAGATGTAAGAAATGAATCCAATATTTCAATCAAAAATAAAATTACAATCTATATATTGTTGTGAGATAACTATGTTGGCTTTTAGGTCTTAATCTATGGTAATTTTGATGATTAACAAATCAATCTTAATCAATCAACCTATTCAATCAAAATAGACAAACATGATTACATGCATTGCATATATACTTGTATATGTGCAAATTATCTTGGTAGGTTGATCATGAATAGCAAGAAAAGAAGCATTGAGACAAAAGCTCGAGATTGTAACAAAACTTTGGACCAAGACTTGTAATTTTCCATTTATTAATTCCATATGATCAAATGTAAACTTGAGCACTAGGATTCTATCTCGGTCCAGTTTGCACGTGTGAAAACCAACAGACGACAAAATTGACCATCTCAGTAGCCATTAGAATCCCTACTGGAATTCTCCACTCGGACGATCGATTGCCTATCGGATGACCAAAACCCTTTGGATTGGTTTTGGATTTGACTTCAACGGTTACAATTATATTTTGTCTTGGAGCCCATTTGCCTTGTTCATTTCAAACAATCGATCTCTTATCGGTTAACCATTTATATCTTGGCCTTTGGCGTGCCACGACTCTTTTCACATGTCAATATAGTCGTTGGACGACTCTTTTCACGTGTCAATATAGTCGTTGGACGACTCTTTTCACGTGTCAATATAGTCGTTGGACTCACATGGATATTTGATTTCCAACTGTTGGCGCTAAAAGACAAACTCTTGATCTGGAAGACCAAATTCTTATGACAGAGTCGATAAAATTCTTACTTCTATTTTCACATTTCTTTCAAAATCTTCATGTGTTTGCGAAAGAAAATGTTTTGTGGGTTTTGCGTGTGTTTAAAATGTGCAAAATCGTTGAAAGGCAAAGTAAAAAGAAAGCTCCCAAAATTGTCTTGAACATGATGCATTAGGATATCTAGTATACCGGCTTTAGGTCTTAGATAGTCGTAAGGATGCACTCCAGTTTCCCTCGGGGGGCGAGTAATCATAGGGTTTCAGTACTCAAACAACTAAAGAAGTCCACCTTGAACCTAGTGAGTCAAATAATTCGTGTCTGTTAGTAAAGAAGTTTGTTGTAGTCAAGTACCCTTAAAATCTTGTTGTGAAACTGTAAGTGTAGGGGTTTTTGTTCCCATGTAGATAAATAAATAAATAAATAAGGGGTATTCTCTCTTCTCGCACGACTCCTATTACTCGGGAAATTAGGTCTGAGGGACTTAGTGCCTGGTGCTTTCGAGTCATCTGACTTGGGATGCACCGACCGAACTCCCGTTACACAGGTGGTAGGGATCACCCTATGTGGAGATTTGGGAGAAGGTGTATGTGATAGTGTAAGTCCTCATAGGCAATGATGCACGAAACCCGACCCTGGGAGAATCAAACACCAACCAGTGTAATGCTCCAAAGAAAAAAAGAAAAAAGAAAAAAAATGATGATGAATGAAGAAAAAAGAACAAGAGTCAAATAAGAACCTTAATGGACTTTACACAATGTATCACTTTAAGAAGTTAAGGTTGCCCATGTCTTTGCCCATGTCTTTCACTGAAGTCCTTCATTAACTTTCACGAATGATTCATTAGGCTAGGTGTGTGGACTGATTACATATATAGAGTCGGCGTGTAGAATTACCACGTCCAATGATCGACGAAAATAATTCCATCGAGTCATGTTTCTAGATTGATTAATGCATCAATGTTTGGATTTTGTGGGTATATCCGTTGAAAACCTCAGGAGACAACACTCCTCCTCCTTGACGATAAGGAGGTTTAACGGCTTGTTGCACGTGCTAAGTGCAACCGTGATTCCTACGAAATTGAGTTGTGATTTCCCTATTTTACGTATGCATTTTCCTTTCTTTCATTTTTCTCTTTCTTTGTTTTGCTTGGAACTAGCAAAAGTTAGGTGTGCGGGTATTTGATTGACACTATATCATACATATATTTGTGTCTTATATCCTCTATTTTTAGCCTAAGCAATGCTATGTAACGAGTTTATGTTTAAGCTTCAGGAATAAATAGGTTTGGGAAGAAGAGATTCAAAAAGGACTTAAAAGCAATGAAAATAACTAAGTTGCAAGACTTCTGGACTGAGATGAAAGATAGAAGGACCCGGATGTAAAACAAAAAGGATCAATGAGCAAATCAAGAAGCTCCACACCATAACGAGGAGTATTTTGGCAATTAAATCCGGCCCAATTATCGACAACCAAATCGGGTTCATCAAACACCAACAAATCAAGCCAGAACAGAGCCACCAAAATCCAGACTCGATCAGATACATATAGACTGCCAATTGGCGGTCCACGATTGTGAATCAGCGGTCCAAATGTGTCCAAATACGCCATGGTTGAGTCGGGTCGTGTATGATGTTGTTTTATGTCCATTTATGGTATGCGTTTAGTCCCATACCAGGGGATTGTCCCCGGTTACATTTTTTCATGCCTATAAATAAAACTCTTCCTCCTCATTTGTATTCACTCATTGCTTGGTGGCATTCTCTCTAGTTGAGTAAAGCCTTGAATCAAAACTCAAGGTGGAGAAGAATGCTACTAGTAATGTGAGTCATTTAATAAATAATTTTTCATTGTTTTGTTCTCATGTTGTCTTTTTTTATGCATGCTTAGCTTATTCTTGTTTGTTTCATCTTTGGCTAAATTAGTTAGAATGTCTCCTTTGTTCTTTAGTTTAATTGCTAGCATAATGTGTAGTGAGTAGATTGATCCCCTTTGGGGGTGGAGATGATGTTCATATATATTGTGAAGTTTGGATGGTTGATGAATTTTTGATTGTGTAGACTTGCATGTTTTGTATGTTCATTGGGGGTATTTTAATCATCTACATGTTGGGGAATTTTGATGGGTTTTGCCATAAGATTTAGACACTTCCCATGCTTAGTTTTCTTATGTTTATTGACTGAAATTTCCTATTGAATATGCTGCATGTTACTTATGTGTTTGTATTTGTGTTTGCTTGCTTGATTGATTGAAAAAACTTTGTTTTGATGAGTTTTGCCATAACATTTAGACACCTCCCATGCTTACCTTTGTTCTTCACATGAGTTTATGGTTTTTAATGAGTCTTGCCATATCTTTAGACACTTGTCATGCTGAGCCTAATCTAATGATAATCAAGTAGCAATTTCCGATACATTGTGTGAATGGATTGATTGGTTTTGCCACATCTTTAGACACGTCCTATGCATGACAACACGCACACGACACATACACACATACGTGCTTACATGCATCATTCATCACTAATTTCACTTCATATGTGCACACACTGCACCCCTTAGGGGTATCTCTTTCACATTTCGTACTTATTAGTTTAGTGTAGTTTAGCTTTCGCGTAATCACATCTTTTCTCCCTTTATATGCCACTTGATTTCTAACAAACCAGAGGCTACTCACTTCCTTGTGGATCGACCCGTACTTTCCACCCCTTGCGGTAATTAATAAAATGTTTAAACAGCTATGCATGCATGCTTGCAAGGAAAGTTATAGATATGCCAATCTCCGCAAGTACAATTCATGGTTTGAAGGTCTACCAAATAAGAAGGTGTCGAGTGAACTTCAAGAACTGTATAAGGCACATATATGATGCAACGTATGTCTTTTCCATCACGAATAGTGGCTTCCAATTTTAGTTCAATCGATGGACACAAGTGTGATTTCCATTTAGCGGACTCAATCTTTCTTCTACTTAACAAATCCATAACTTTGACTCGGATGTGGTCGACAAGATCGGTTATGCTAAGATGGCGAGCATCAAGTATCCATGAATTGTAGGATTCAGCAACATTAGATTACATGTCACTGTAATGCTCTCCTTAAAACAAGTAGTTGGCCCAATGTTCTAATCCAGACTCGTCAACGAAATGTTTGACTACGGAAGACTCCCTAGAGAGTAAGTCATAGTACTTCTGGAAATCGGCTTGTGGGGTGGAGATAGTAATCACTCTTAATGTTCTTAACATCCTACACATTAACCAAAAAAGAATTTGAATGGACAGAAATTATTGGTACAAAAAAATGACAATAAGATGTAGTTAAGGTTTTAATGTATACATGTTCTTTCTTTTGGATGTACAGTTTTGAAGGACTGATGCCTTAAAATTCTCCTCTAGGTGTCTCAAGCAATAAGCATGATAACAATCAGGAAAAATTCTTGTAATAGCATCACTTAAACCTTTGCATTGATCTGAAATACATGTTATCTTCTCTTTTGTGTCAATTATTTGCTTTAGATTTTTTAGAAACCATCTCCAATTGTCTTCATTTTCCAAACCCACCACATCATATGCCAATGGAAAAAGCAACCATCACTCAATGACTTCACACAGGTAGATAAAGTTGGAGACTTTGTACTGCTAGGCGTAGAGTTACTATCTACTTTCACTCGTTCATCATTTACTAGAATTTTAAAACTGGCCAATGAATAACAAATCTCAATGTCAAACATATAGTGCACATTGTTAGAGGAGAACAAGGTCATTCAGACAACATCTTCTCCATGAAAAAGATAAGACAAAATTAGCGATGATGGTTCAAGTGATTGTCATTGGGAAGAAATAAATAACTGAAGATCCTCAAAGGTTGTGTCTTTATGCAGATATGTTCCTCCACCCTCATCGTGGTAGACACATAATATCATGAGTTTGTCCATCTTTGAAATCTATTAATAATGGAAGGTTGTGAATGCATTTCATAATCTAGAATTATCTATTAATAATGGAATAAAAAGTTATGAATGTATTCCATAATACAAATTTATCTATTAATACATTATAGACAAATTACAATTATATACTCATGCTTAACATCTAATTTCGAAATCCCTTGCATACAAGTATAGAAAAATCAACACCTATTTCATCAATCATTATCATTCAATTATTAAATTCTAATAGCATTCAAAACTTAATTAATCAAAAGGAAAACTACATTTTCAAAATTGCTTCTAGATATCAAAATCATGGGTTCAAACAAATTCACGAAATGAGGATAAAAACAAAAAATGTGAACAACTCACATTATCCTTGCCTTAAACGTTGAATCTCACAACTTGAAGTTCAATAAAACATTTGAGAGGGGAAACCTATTTAGAGAGAAGGGAAGAAAGGAAAGTAAGAGCTAATGTAATGGGTTTCTCTTGCTAAAACCCTAACTTGAAGAGAATGCCACTATTGTAATTAGCTAGTAGTGAGAAGGGTAGTTTTAGAAAAATAAAGATGTCATGACCTAAAAATAAAGTTGAAAACTCAACCCCTTTATCATTGAAGTAGAACCACTAGGGGTGTAAACAGGTCAGGTATGGTCATACCCGTACCCATACCCGCTTAACTAAACGGGTACGAGTATATACCCATTTAAATATTGTTGTACTTGTACCTATCCCATACCCGTTAAAAAACGGGTTGGTGCAGGTATAATGGGTAATGAGACTATAATTTTTGCTAACAAAATGGATACTTTTGTTAACAAAACTCAACTTGGAAGAACCTAATCATTGGATGAGAATGATTTAAGCCAAAAAGATGTTAAATGTATGATTTTTCATATTAGGAATTAAACCAAAACGATAAGAAATCACCAATTTTCTCACAAATAAGCCTTGAAACAACCATTTTTGCTAACAAAAACCTCACATTTTATTATTTTAACTATATATTATATATTAATTAAATAATTAAACGGGTAAATGAGTAAACAGGTATGGGTATATCCGTACCCACCCCATTTATTAAACGAGTAAAACGGGTATGGGTAAACAAGTATAATTTTTTAAATGGGTATAAAAATTGTACCCATACCTGCTTATTAAATGTGGCGGGTAAAAGGATAATACCTGCCCCAGTTACAACCCTAAGAACCACTTCTGTGACATTGAATTGATTTCTCCATTTTTTTAATGAGTTTTGCTCCTTTTCTTCCTCAGAACCACTATATCAAGTTAACAATGTACTTTCAAAAGTTGATATTTTGTAGTTATAGATTATGAGAATTAACGGTTTGAATATGGATGATATTTTGGTAGATTTCATAAATGTGAACTTTCAGAATGTGAATATTGACCAAGCTAAACTGTTTTTTCCTATTATCCAACTAATTCTTTTCACTAAATATATGACCACATTATTCGATACAAACAAATAATATCTTAGTGTTATTCTAGACATCAGTGTCACTAGTGTAGAAAGCTCATATACGTCGAATATACAGGGGTATAGCGGTCAGATTTTGGCAGTCCAAGTACCCGACGTATATTTCTCTGTCGCCTATGCCCTGTTGTATAGACGTCGGCTATATACGACCGACGTCTATTATACGTTTAATTAACCCAAAAAATGCATTACAACTATATCAGGCATTCAACCCTCACATTAATCAAGCCCAAGCTGCCCAAGTGCCCATGTGCCAATCTTTTGACCAATAACCACGAACATCAAGCCCAACATGCACAGGTATGCCAACTCGTCCGCGTTCAGCAGTAAAGGAGTGGTGGAGTACATCAACCACACCAACAAAAATAAATTCTCTGATGTGGGACTAAACTGTTATGTCCTATAGACGTTGGATATATAGGGTGACCAGCGTCTATGCATACAGTATGACCTATAGACGTCAGCTACGCTATACATCCGACGTCTATACATTCAAATAACAATAAAAAAATTACATCATATAGACGTCGGCTACCCTATACAACTGATGTCTATACATGAGTAAATAATAAAAAGAACATTGCAACCATCTTAAGCCCAAGTTACCAAGTCCCCTAAGTGCCAATTTTCGACCATTAAAAAAAAAAATATATATAATGAGACCAGGTCTCAATTTAATATAATGAGACCACAAACATACACCATCAAGATCTAATCTAACGGTGAAAGATGAAAAAGGGTAATTTCGTAATCACCTCGGCTCCTTCTTCCTCGCCTCCTTCGGTCCTTCCCAATCGCACCCAACCGCACGTGACGCCTCCAGCAACCTTCCAAAAGACATCAGAGTTGTCACATCTCCTTCTGATATCCGATCTCGTATTCTTTTTTCCAAATCCAGGTCTCGTAATTTTCCTTTTCCCACTTACAGATTATTACTCTTTCTCTCATTCCCTCCAATCCGGAGTCAAAATTCCATTTTTCTTGGAAAATGAAAAATGTAATTGTTCTTTGATCGTGCTTTAGCTCCGGATCTCACCTCCATTTTCGTTCCTTTCAAAGATCCTTTTTATGCCTAAAAACAAGATAGATAGTTAGATTCGACTTGTTATGGGACTATAACTCGGAAAAATTGGTTTTAGATATGTAGATTTGTGAGATAATCATCGCCACCTTCAAGTTTGTAGACTTGCAAGATTTTGCGGAATATCATTTTTTCCTACTACTTATTTTTGTCAAGTGTAGCGTTCAGATCTGGTTATACGTTCTGGAGAACTTTTGTAATAAAATGATATCGTTGTGTATTGAAATGATATATTGGTGTATTAAACATATACTATTGTGTGTTGAATGCATATAGATGTGTATTCACTGGAAGTTTTATTTAATAAAGTGATGCAGTTTTGTAGAGTGCTCCATATCATTTCTATCCCAACATCTCTCTTTCCTCTTTCTCTCTTTCTTACATAAAAATATGCCCTGCTATAGTAATTTAGTCTCTATCAGGTGTAGTGTTCAGATCTGGTTATACGTTCCGGAGAACTTGTATTATAAAATGATACCGTTGTGTATTGAAATGATATATTGGTGTATTAAACATATACTGTTGTGTGTTGAACGCATATAGATGTGTATTTACTGGAAGTTTTATTTAAGAAAGTGATGCAGTTTTGTAGAGTGCTCCGTGTCATTTCTATCTCCAATATCTCTCTTTCCTCTTTGTCTCTTTCTTATATAAGAATATGCCCTGCTATAGTAATTTAGTCACTGTCAGGTGTAGTGTTCAGATCTGGTTATACATTCGGGAGAACTTTTGTAATAAAATGATACCATTGTGTATTGAAATAATATATTGGTGTGTTAACATATATTGTTGTATATTGAACGCACATGGATGTGTATTCACTGGAAGTTTTATTTAAGAAAGTGATGCAGTTTTGTAGAGTTCTACATGTCATTACTATGTCCAACATCTCTCTTTCCTCT
The DNA here is from genome assembly GCA_963682175.1 of Triglochin maritima. Taxonomy (NCBI): domain Eukaryota; kingdom Viridiplantae; phylum Streptophyta; class Magnoliopsida; order Alismatales; family Juncaginaceae; genus Triglochin; species Triglochin maritima. The sequence goes on from OY821775.1 coordinate 17,775,111, forward strand.
TTCTCTTTTTCTTATATAAAAATATTCCCTGCTATAGTAATTTAGTCACTGTCAGGTGTAGTGTTCAGATCTTGTTATACGTTCTGGAGAACTTGTATTATAAATGATACCATTGTGTATTGAAATGATATATTGGTGTATTAAACATATACTGTTGTGTATTGAACGGATATAGATGTGTATTCACTGGAAGTTTTATTTAAGAAAGTGATGCAGTTTTGTAGAGTGCTTCATGTCATTTCTATCTCCAACATCTCTCTTTCCTCTTTCTCTCTTTCTTATATAAAAATATGCCCTGCTATAGTAATTTAGTCATTGTCAGGTGTAGTGGTCAGATCTGGTTATACGTTCTGGAGAACTTTTGTAATAAAATGATACTGTTATGTATTGAAATGATATATTGGTGTATTAAACATATATTGTTGTGTATTGAAATCATATAGATGTGTATTCATTAGAAGTTTCATTTAAGAAAGTGATGCAGTTTTGTAGAGTGCTCCATGTCATTTATATCTCCAACATCTCTCTTTCCTCTTTCTCTCTTTCTTATATTAATATGCCCTACTATAGTAATTTTGTCTTATGTGAGCTCGTTAGCATCTATGGTAGGTTTAAGTGGGGATGTCCACAAGCTCCCTAAGTTGACTTTAATTAATCATTTATTTGTCTGATCAGAAAAATATACAAAATCAAACATTTCCCCTCTCCCCAACACCAATCAATGACGTAACTCCCATACCATGTACAACAACATGAATGATTGAACGTTTTAAAAAAACTGCATGTGCATGGCCACGTTGAAGCGGTGGCAAATACGGATCGATCCACAGGGAGGTGTGTCGACTTTGGTTAGTTCGAATGTGAGTGGGAAACAAGGTGGAGAAAAGATTGATTAAACTAACTAGACTAATTACACTACACAAGTAAGGAACAAACAAGATGAAAATGCGAGAAGAAATGAAACTAAGCTAAGCAACTACTAATAAGAAAGATGAAATTCAGGAATGGAAAAACCCCTAAGGGGTGAAGTGTGTGCACACATGAAATAAGTGTGATGAATGCATACAATAAGCTCAAGTGTAGTTAGTGTTTGTTATGCATAAGAAGTACCTCGTGGCAAGACTTATCATTCAAAGCACTAACCTAGGTGATTAATAGGAGCATGACAAATTTGTTATTAAGAACCAAAACAAGCATGGAATGTACCTAAACATTATAGCAGAAACCATCAAGTTAAGTATTCTCCTTAATTCAAATAAGCATACTAACATTTCTCACATACAACAATATTTAGTATTCATTCCATCTACATAACATGTATAAACATCAACTCCAACCCCAAAAGGGGATGAAACTACTCACACATTATTAAACTAACATTCATACTAAGGAAAGAAAGCATGCTAACTAATTCTAAGAAGACTAAAACAAACAAGTTAACTAAGAATGAAAGAATTGAAAATAGGCAATATAAAGAAACTAACAAAACATCATTTATTACTCACTAAATTACAAGTAGTCTCTCTTCACCAGAGTTTTGCTTCAAGGCTTTACTCCTAGTAGAGAGGATGGCCACCAAGAGAGGAGATGGATACACAGGAGGAGGAGGAAGAGTTCTATTTATAGCCATAGAAAAAGGTAATCCGGGACAATCTCCCGGTATGGGACTAAACGCATACCAAAAATAGACTAAATACAACCTAATACATGACCCACCAAAGTCTTAGCAGATATGGACCAAAACCGACTGCCAATTGGCAGTCTATATTGTCTGGATCCGGCATGGTTTTGGAGTGTGGTTATCTGTCTTCATGTTTTCATGTATGATGCATCCAAGTAGGTTGTTGGAGCTCAGGACCGAATCGAATTGCCAAAATACTCATGATTGTGTGGAGTTTCTTGATTTGCTCATTGGTCCTTTGGGCTTACATCTAGGTCATTTCCTCTTGCATCCCAGTCCCCAAGTCTTGCAACGCAATCGTTTTCCTTGCTTTTGAGACTTTATTGTGCATCTTCTCCTCAAACCTGCTTATTCCTGAAACTTAAACATTAAACTCGTTACGTAACATTGTTTAGGTGAAAGATAACGGATATAAGACACAAATGTATGCATGATATGATGTCAATCAAATACCCCCACACCTAACTTTTGCTAGTCGTGAGAAAAAACTAGAAAGAGAAAAATGAAGAAAAGTGAAACATGCGAAAAACATGGAAATCCTAACTCACTTTCGTAGGAATCACGGATACATTTAGCATTTGCAACAAGCCATTAAACCCCCATGTTGCCAAGGAGGAGGAGTGTTGTCTCCTGAGGTAGCGGATATACCCACAAAATCCGAACATTGATGCACTATTCAATATAGAAAGTTGACTCGATGGACTCATTTTTGTCGATCATTGGACACAGTAATCCTACGGGCTGACTCTATATATGTATTCAGTCCACACACCTAACCTAATGAATCATTCATGCAAGTTAATTAAGTACTTAAGTGAAATACATGGACAACCTTAACATCCTCAAGTGATACAAAGTGTAAAGTTTATTAAGGTTCTTATTTTCATTACCTTTTTCTTTTTGTTTCTTTTTTCTTTTTTTCTTTTTTTACTAGTTGGTGTGTAATTCTCCCAGGGTCAGGTTTCCTGCATCATTGCCTATGAGGACTTACACTATCACGTACACATTTCCCAACATCTCCACATAGGGCAATCCCTACCACTCGTGTAACGGGAGTTCGGTCGGTGCATCCCAAATCCGATGACTCAAAAGCTCAGGCACAAAGTCCCCTCAGACCTAATTTCCCCAGTGATAGGAGTTGTACGAGAAGAGAGAACACTTACTCACTTATTTCTTATCTACACATGAACCAAAACCCCTACACTTAATGTCTCACAACATGAGTTAAAGGGTCATTGACTACAACAAACATCCTTATATTAACATACACGAATTATTCAACTCACTAGGTTCAGGGTGGACTTCTTTATTTGTTTGAGTACTGAAACCCTCTGATTACTCGCCCCCCGAGGGAAAACCGGGGTGCATCCTAACGATGAGATAAGACCTAAAGCCGGTGTACTAAATATCCTAATGCATCATGTTCAAGATAATTTTGGGAGCTTTCTTTTTACTTTGCCTTAAAACGGTTTCACACATGCTAAACACACGCAAAATCCACACACAAATTTTTTTCGCAAACACATGAAGATTTTGAAAGAAATGTGTAAATTGAAAGCACAAGGCACGCAAAAGAAGACAAGTCACCCAAGGATCATGACAAACAGATATATCGATATTAAATGTAGCACACAAAAGAACACAAAACAAAATGAGAAAGACTTGACTATGTACATACGTAAAACACCCCACACACCTACTTCATGCATTATCCTCAATGAATGTGAGCATGATACTACATGGATTTATGCGTGAAATAGAAAAGATCTCACCAACATGAAGCGCAAAGGAAAGTTCATGGTTATGGATGGACACAAACCCGAATTCCCTCAAAACTTGTGAGATGGTAAAGAAGGGATACAAATACGTGAAAGAAATGGGGCACAAATACTCAAGGGTTGGGGTCCACAACAATCAATGCTCACTCATGGAGTCTTTTATTGTATTTCTTTTTTTCAAATTTAACTTTATACAAACATGAAAGCTCAACCATTGTGCGAGAGAGGTTCATGAAGGAACATAACCTCCTCGACTTCAGCTGGTGCCCCGTCCAAGTAAGGTTTGAGGCGTTGTCCAATAACTTTGAACACGTCCTCATTCCCTAGGTTCAGGATGTCAACCGCTCCATGTGGAAATATGGTTTGGACAATAAAAGGGCCAGATCAGCGACTGCGGAGCTTACCTGCAAACAGATGAAGCCAGGAATTGTAGAGCAACACTTTCTGCCCGGTCGTAAACACCTTTCGCATAATCATGCGATCATGAAACATCTTGTTTAATGAGCAACGAATTTTGGCATTTTCATACGTATCATGGCGTAGCTCTTCCAATTTCATGATGTCGAGTTTACGTTGCACCGCTACTTGATCAAGGTCCATATTCAGGTTCTTGATCGCCCAAAAAACACGAGGCTCAGGCTCGATGGGTAGGTGGCAAGCCTTGTCGTATACTACCTGATATGAGGACATACCCAAATTGGTCTTATACGCGGTGCAGAAAGCCCACAACGCGTCATTCAACTTAGTCGACCAATCCTTCCTTGAGGAATTAACCGTCTTCTCAAGGATTTCCTTTAATTGATGGTTAGAGACTTCGACCTTCCCACTAGTTTGCAGATGATATGGGGTCGCAAGCTTGTGGGTGATCGAATATTGCCTCATAAGTGCTTCAAATGAGCGATTACAGAAGTGTGTACCCCTATCGTTGATTATGGTACGAGGAGTACCAAATCGCTCAAAAATATCCTTTAAGAATTTGGTGACCACCTTGTTGTCATTGGTCTTCGTGGAGAAGCCTCAACTCACTTAGACATATAGTCAACGACCACCAGGATGTAAACATTCCCGAACGAATTCGGGAAAGAACCTATAAAGTCGATGGCCCATACATCGAAGATGTCAACGACAATGACATTTTGCAATGGCATCATATCACGTCGACTAATCCTTCCAAGGCGCTGACACCTATCACATTGCTTACAAAATTCGTAAGCATCTTTGAAAATAGAAGGCCAGTAGAATCCATATTGGAGCACCTTGGCGGCAGTTTTCTTTGCTCCAAAGTGTCCTCCACATGCCTTAGAGTGGCAAAATTGGAGCACCCTTTGGAACTTGTTATTTGGGACGCATCGCCTGAAAATTTGGTCAGAGCAGTATTTGAATAGGTAGGGGTCGTCCCAGTGAAAGAATGTGACAGAAGATCTAAATTTGGTTTGGTCAGATTTTGACCAACCCACAGGAAGTTGCTCGTTCACGATGTCGGCAAACAAAGGGTTATCTTCGATCGTAAACAACTGCTCGTCAGGAAATTTGTCATTAATAATTTGTTCATGTGGGTTGGTTGTCTCTAGACGAGACAGGTGGTCCGCTACAACATTTTCACACTCTTTTTTGCCCTGAATCTCGAGATAGAATTATTGTAACAACAAGATCCATCTCAAAAGTCAGGATTTGGCATCTTTCTTCGCCATGTGGTGCTTGATGGTTGTGTGATCAGAATAGACAATCACGTGGGAGCCAATCAAGTACGACAGGAATTTCTCCAAAGCAAATATGATTGCTAAGAATTCTTTTTCGGTCACGGTGTAGTTCAATTGGACATCATTGAGTTTTCTATTGGCATAGTATATCACATGAGGCTATTTATCCAATCATTACCCAAGCACTGCTCCCACAGCAAAGTCAGATGCATCACTCATTAACTCGAAGGGTTCAGTCCACACTGGTGCCTTAATTATGGGAGCTGAAGTCAGCTCTTTTTTCAAGGTCAAAAAAGCATGGTGGTGATCTAGTGTAAACTCAAAAGTGGCATCCTTAGCCAACAAGGTAGTGAAAGGTCGAGCAATTTTTCTAAAATCCCGAATGAACCGCCGATAAAATCTGGCATGCCCCAAAAAGGCGCGGATATCCTTAACATTACGTGGCGGTGGGAGATTAGCAATAAGACCCACTTTGGAGGGATCGACCTCAATTCCCCTACTTGAGACCACATTTCCAAGTACAATCCCTCGTTTCACCATGAAGTGACATTTCTCCCAATTTAGAGCGAGGTTCTTCTCACGGTATCGCTTGAGGACAAGGCCGAAGTGACGAAGGCACTCATCGAAGGAAGTGCCAAATATGGAAAAGTCATCCATGAAAATCTCAAGGAAATGCTCTACCATATCAAAGAATATGCTAATCATACACCTTTGGAACGTTGTCGGCACATTACATAACCCAAAGGGCATGCGACGATAGGCAAACATGCCAAAAGGACAAGTAAATGTGGTTTTCTCTTGATCCTCGGGGCGATGGAACTTGGTTGTAACCGGAGAATCCATCAAGAAAACAATAACACTCATGTCTACCAATCTTTCCAACATCTGATCAATGAATGCCAATGGGAAATTATCTTTCCGCATTGTCGTATTAAGCTTGCGATAATGAGCGCAAACTCGCCAGCCAGTTTGCAGGTGTGTTGGGATAAGCTCATTATGCTCATTCTCCACAACTGTCATGCCTGACTTCTTGGGAACCACATGGACAAGACTCACCCACGAACTATCAGAGATATGATAGATTAAACCATGATCCAAGCACTTAAGAACCTCCTTTCGGATGGCTTCTTTTAGTACAGGATTCAATCTTCATTGTGGGTCCCGGCAGGGCCTAGAATTTTCTTCCATGTGGATCTAATGCTGGACAATACCAGGGCTATTTCCCTTGATGTCCTTCAAGGACCACCCGATAGCCTCTTTGTTTTCAAAGAGAAATTTTTTGAGGGCAACCTCTTGATCTTTTGCAAGATCAGAAGCAATAATGAGTGGTAAGGTCTCATTATCCCCTAAAAAGATGTATTTAAGGTTATCGGGGAGCGGTTTAAGCTCGACCAGAGGTGAGTCCTTGTTGGATTCAGAGTTAATTTCAAGTGGCTCAAGGGTCATATGGTAAGAGGAGCAAGCACCCAGATGTGCCTCCTCATCTAGAGGTTCACAGACGGATTCCTCAAGATCATCTTCACTCGCAATCTGGTCATTAGGCACCTCAATAATATGTCGATGTGAATCGAACATGCCTAATAACTCGGCTCATCCATGTCCAGAATGAAATTGGCTCTGACAGCATTGTCAAAGAGCCTGGGTTGCTTACCAAGAGTAAATACGTTGAAATCCGCCGTGAGGTTTCCAAAAGACAACTTCATCAAGCCATTACGACAATTGATCAACCCATTAGATGTCGCAAGAAATGCCCTCCCAAGGATTACTGGAATTTGTCCTTGTGGGTTTGACACAGGTTTAGTATCCAAGATGATGAAATCAACTGGAAATACGAACTCACTCACTTGAATAAGGACATCCTCCACACTTCCTCGTGGAATCTTGACAGATCTGTCAGCCAACTGGAGGGTTGTCCTCATTAGTTTAAGATCGCCTATTCCAAGGTTGACATAGGCAGAGTAGGGAAGGAGGTTCACAGATGCTCCCAAATCCAATAAAGGTTGAGGAATTGTCACTTTACCGATCATGCAAGAGACAGTTGGACAACCGGGGTCCTTGTATTTGACTTGCATGGGTTGTGTCAATATCGAGCTCACATTGGAGGCCAAAAATGCCTTTTTGGAAACATTTGTTCTTCTCCTAACGGTATAAAGGTCCTTAAGGAACTTGTCATATGGTGGCATTTGCTGAACAACGTTCAACAACGAGATGTTCACCTTGACTTTCCTAAGTACCTCAACGATTTTGTCCCAATGCTCATCACGTTTTTTAGTCAACCTATGAGGGAATGATACCTTGGGGACATAACTATCACGAGGAGGAGTCTCAGAATTAGGTTCCTTGAAAGACTCATGACCCTCCTCGGAAGAGTCACCAACAGGGTTGGCTTCAAGCATTTCCACATTGTTATCAACAACCCTTCTCGATCTTAAAGTATGGACAACATTTGCATGTTGGGAAAGGTCACTTTCAACATTGTGCACATTCTACCTAGCCTGAGCAGGTTGACCATTGGGATTTACCACAGGTTGATTTGGTAACTGACCCTTCTCGCGTTCATGGAACTGATGAGCCAACTGGCTACTTGCATTTCCAAAGCTTTGACTGCACTTTGCATGATCTGCATGAACGCATGAAGGGTCAGATCACTAGAGGGTGTTGGCTTTTTTTCCTTAATTTATATTAATTTTGATGATTAATTAAACTAATCTTAATCAATCAACCTAATCAATCAAAGTGAGCAAACACGAATACATGCATTGCATATATATTTGTATACTTGCAATCATCTTAATAGGTTGATCAACACAATCAAGAAAATGAGCATTGTGACAAAGACATCATGACTCCAAGACTTGTAATCAAAGCTTTGGACAAAGACATGTAAATTCGTATTTATTGAGTCCATAAGGTTTTATGTAAACTTCAGCACTAGGATTCTGTCCCATCATTCATCGGTAAACAGAACCTATTTCGGTTAACCGAATCTTGTCTAGTTCGGTCCACCGAACACCTTTTGAACACATCAATTTAAGGAGTTTCTCAAAGAAGAAAAAGAAAGAAGAAAAGAGAAGAAGAGCAAGAGAAAAGAGAAGAAGAAGAAGAAGAAGAAGAAGAAGAAAGCTCTCAAAGCTACTTGGGACACTTCATCATCTTCATCAATTGAAGGCAAATTCACCTCGATGTGCTTCATGGCAATAGAAGATGACGATAGTGAGGTATCTTCTTGCTCTAGTTTCGATTCAATTGATTCAAATAATTCAAATGCATAAAATGAACTTTAATGTGAATTCAATGAATTGCTTGAAAATTTTGAGAAAAATTGTCGAAAGAATAAACTAGTAAGAAAGAAAATTAATGAGCTACAATCTCAAATTGAATCTATCATGAATGAGAAGAATGAATTGTTTGCTAGTCATGATAAAATTGCATGAGAGAACACTCAATTGATTGATGAAATTGCAACTATAAATGCAAAACCTTCATGTAGTGATGATATTCAAGATCTAATTGCTAAGAATGTTCAATTACAAAAGGATCTTGAAAAATTCGCAAGTGGAAAGAAAATGCTTGATATGCTCATAGGGAGTCAAAAACAATCTGACAACTACAAAAACCATGTTATTCACACTACTATGAATGGAAGGCATTTCTTTGTGAATAAGAGTTCCTCAAGTGTTTGGGCACCTAAGATTAAAATGGTTGGGTACCAAAGATTAATGTCAAAGGACCCAAGGTTGTTTGGGTACCAAAATCTTCACTTATAGGTACTTACAAGAAGGAGAATCGATAGTGATCGGCTCAAGCAATAAAAGATTGATTCCAAGCTTCAAGGAAATCATTTGGATCGAATTCATAAGTCGTCGTCGCTATCGAAAGGAGATTGGAACCAATACAAAATCGAGGATCCAAAGTTGGGTATTATTTTCAATCCTCTCAATATTGACTATTTTAACAATTGGTTCTAATCTAGGATTGTAACATGCTTAATTGATATCATACATCATTGCTTTTAGGCCTTAGTGATAGGGGGAGAATATAATGTTATATCATCTAATTAAGAGGGAGAATTATGTAATCATATACCTTTACATTGTATGCTTGTATTGTTTGCATTTGATTGATGTCAAAGGGGGAGAATGTTACGGATTGAGCTTCAATTTACTCATACTATGCATATTGTTAGGGGGAGCATCTTAAACATGTATAATTTACAAATATGAATGGGGAGAAATCATATAGAATATGGGAGAACTTAAATTGAAACTCAAGCATTAAGATATAGATTTGACATCATCAAAAAGAGGGAGATTATTGGCTTTTTGGCCTTAATCTATATTAATTTTGATGATTAATTAAATTAATCTTAATCAATCAACCTAATCAATCAAAGTGAGCAAACACGATTACATGCATTGCATATATATTTGTATACTTGCAATCATCTTAATAGGTTGATCAAGACAATTAAGGAAATGAGCATTGGGACAAAGACATCAAGACTCCAAGACTTGTAATCAAAGCTTTGGACCAAGACTTGTAACTTTGTATTTATTGAGTCCATAAGGTTTTATGTAAACTTGAGCACTAGGATTATGTCCCGTCATTCATCGGTAAACTGAACCTATTTCGATTAACCGAATCTTGTCTAGTTCGGTCCACCGAACACCTTTTGGATACCCGAATACTTGAAGGGAATGTGTTCTAAAAGTTTTACTTATAAATGTCAATTATTATGAATTGAATGAGAAATCATTTTGTTCCTTGTTTATGTTATTCGTCTTTTAGAAGAGTTAAGGAAGAGGCTCTTGGTCCTTAACCGTAGAGCTCTAAAAGATATTGGTTTACATAAAACAAAAGATATTCGCAATCATGGTAATTAACATGGAACATTAATTACCGAGTTAAGATTGTCGTGTTGGTCATAGATCATTGTAGCTCTACAAGTGAGTGACAACACGGGTACACAAAAGAGGAAGATATGTATACTGAATTTTCCTAATAAGTAAAATGTTATAGGAATGTGTTTCTGTGTCATTAATATTTTACTGTGTCCTTGGTCCTTTGATATGAGACTTATATCCGATCGCCTAAGGAGTTCTTAATTAGACTAGTGTCTTGAGCTATCGATGAGTGTAGTGTAAAGGCATTAGTTGGTTAAGTATAACTTTCGTTGGAGAAGATAGTTAGTCAAAAGATTATCATTGCCCCTCTTAATTGAGTGATGATATTAGTGGGCCCCTTGATAAAGCAAAGTTATAATGTGCACAATGTGATTTGAGTTAAGTCACATATTTATAACTAGCTTAAAGAGATCAAGAAATGAATACTAATACAAAGATGACACAATACTACTTTGTGTGTATTCTTAATATCATGTGGCAAGGGACGGACACAAGTGGTGCACTCCATCACTAATTGGATCGGGTTTTGGTTCGAGTGGAATTAAGACATCTAACTAATTGGGAGCTATAATGTGTAGCTAGATACCGCTTATAGCTTGTGATATTAAACTCTTAATATCACTGCCAACTTAGTTTAGATCCTCCCATAGGTCACACCACAAAACTGGGAAACGAGTAATGGGGATTTTGAGTTCATAGGATGTGTCGGGTTTCATGTAGAAAATATGACACATGGGGTGAAAAAACAAAATCAAAATTATGTTATGATTAATAACATAATTAGAATCTAAATCAAATTCATATGTGATGTAAATATTATGGGGTGTAATGATTTATCATTACATAGGATAATATTTTACATAAATTATGAATTTACTACTAATCCCGAAATGTCAAATTTTGTAGGGGTTTAACCGAAATTTGACCAACTGCAAAACTGTGCACAAACGGTCGACCGTTTACTATTGATCGGTCGACCGGATGTGGCGCGACCGATAACAAGGAATTTTCATCTGTTCTAATGGTCGACCGAGTGTAATCGGTCGGTCGACCGAACATTGAGATGGAACAGTTCCTGTTACGAACGGTCGACCACTTCATCCAAACGGTCGACCGGTCCAGACGGTTTTCTGCAGGATTAATTTAAGAATTAATTAAATCATGCATGGAATTGGTCCATAATTGATTTAATTCGTGGCTAAGATTATTTGTCATCAAACAATGGATGGTTAAATGGAATTTTGCATGAAATCATGGGCAAGAGGTTGCACATGAATAGGTAATTTGGAGAGAACTTATAAATACAAGTTATCTCATTACCTCCTTAGTTGAATTAATTCATTGTTTTTCATGCAAAATCTCTCTCCTTAATTCTCCACGAAATTTCCACAAATTCTTAAGTTTAGATTTAGTTTCAAGAGGTCATCTTCTCAAGGAAACTAAAAGGGTTAGTAATTGGATTCTAAACTCTATTGGAGATCGAGAGGCTAGCTCTTCTCTCTCCAATCTCGTTTAGAGTTTGGTGAAATCTCGGAGGCATCAGGCGCAGCAACAAGCATCCACAGCATCTCCGAATCTTCAAGAACTTTTAGAGAACTTCTAGGTATGAATTTCGTAGACTCATGTTTGTTTTAATAAGTTTTAAAACTAGTTATTGAAACAAACCAATACATGCATGAAATAAATCGTAGAAAATTGTAGATGATCCTTATTATACATAAAAAAAAATCGAAAATATATATGTATAATTAAACATGAAATCCATCAGTGGTATCAGAGCATTGGAGTTCAATTTTCTTATGATTTAAGGCTGTAAACGAATTTAGTTTCCCATCTAGGATTTAAACAATTCGGTTTACCGGTTTTTCGGTGTATGGATGTTTTGTTGATAGAATTCTCTGTAATAATTCGTCTGAATGTTTTAAGAGTTTTAAAACATGCCATGTAATTATTAGAATTAAGATTAATACATTAGTCTAACTTACAATAATTTCGTTTTATTTAAAAATTATTATTTTGTAAGAGAATCAACAAAACCGAAAAACTGCAGTTCATCTTTCCATTGGAAATTGGATGGACAGCGGTTCAAAATTAATTTTTGAACTATGGATGAATGAAAAATGTTTTTAATGGATTTCAAAATATTTTTCAAAGAATTGTTTAGGATTCTAGATGATTGATAAATTAGATTCTGTAATTTATAGCAATTACGTGCATGGATGCTTGAGTTCCTTTGCAGGATTGTGAGTTTATATGTTCCAAATCAGACACTACAAATGTATGTAATTATTATTATACAGAAGCTTATTTGTATGTAAAAGCCGAAATTTTCTTCCTTTAGATAATTGCATTTGCATATGAGAGGTTTTTACATAGGACTTGCACTAGTCGGTTTTTATCAAATGTGAGGAGCATGTTTATTTTCTGTAAAATCTACATCTCCTGTGCAAGAGGAAGTCGCCGTTGTAGCGCATCGATCGAGGATCATAGATCAAGGATCGAGGATCATGGATCGAAGTGAACATATAAACTCACACGATGTGGATTGTGTGAATGTTTAATTTCTGTTTTTAATTTATGTTATGCATGTGATGAATGTGGTGAATGTTAGGATGTGTATGAATATTAATATGCATGATAACCTAAAATTCCAAATCACATGTAAATATATGAAATTGTCCAACAAAAATTAAGAATAATTTCCTTCTTATTTCATTCACTAGCAGCCATTGATTGAGGGATACTCTGCCCGCCCTTAGCGGGAGATAGCTCCCTCCATCTTTGGGAATAGTGGGAGATATAAAGGTTGTCTGTTGTTGTGCCACGATTAAATGTATGAGGTGTGTTTCACCCTAGTGAACCCCAAGTATGTTTAGTTGTGAATACAATGGATAAACGTATCTTATATCAAATGAAAATATGTTTTCTTAACATTACCTAGAGCCCTCGCTCGGTTTTGGGAAAGAGTTTTTCTTACGACGTTAGGTCACATTCCCTCATAATTAAAACGACAAGAATCACAAGAGTTTGAAGATGCTAATATTGCTAAAATTCAAAAAGGTTGTGATCAGAAAGAGTTTTTCTTACCTTGACATTGTGATATATTTGATAATCCTTAGCTAGTTTATATTACAATTGATAGGATCTTGGATTACTGTATTTATGGGGAAAAAAATTATTTACAGTATTTACATTTATATTCAATATATGTGTATGTGTTTAAAACATAAAATTGGCATTAAAACCCATATGATTTATTTTGTAGAAAAATGTCGAACATCCAACCTATCGTACGATCCATGATAGAAAAACACCCTTTAGCAAACGATGGTTCAAACTTCATTAGTTGGCAACTCAAGCTCAACATCGTGTTAAAGTTTGAGAAACTATCTCACATTTTGGAAGGTCCAATCCCAAAATGGAATGAGAGATTAACCGATGAAGAGAAAGATGCAAAAGACAAGTGGGAAGACCAAGAGAACCAAGTTCACGGTCTTATGCTAGCATCCATGGGTGACTCGCTTCAGGCGAAATACTTGGATTCAAAACCCAAGAAGACCATGGAGGCTTTATCCAAGATGTTCATGGATAGTGCCCGAAAGGAGCGCTATAAGACCACCATAGCACTCACAAGGTGCCACATGGCGGAGGGAACATCGGTATCTATGCATTTTCTCACAATGCAAGGGTACCTTGAGAAGTTGGCAAAGCTCTCTTCGCCAATGCCTGAGGACATTGCTGAAGAAATGATTCTTGGCTCTCTAGCCCCGTCCTTTAAGGACTTTGTGATGCACTATCACGTGCGTGAAAAAGGGGTGAGTCTTGAGGAGCTTCACAACGCTCTCAAAACTGCTGAAGTTGACATGGGCAAGGGTAGGGACAAGCAAGTCCTTGCCGTCCATGGGAGGAGCCAAAAGATTGGTAAAGGAAAGGGCAAATTTACCAAAAGTGGTTCAATCAAGAGCAAGGGAGTAGGAGGTGCTCATCAGAGTGCCTCGAGGGGGAAATCTCAGAAATCTCCAACTCTCAATACGGAGTGCTTTCACTGCGGTGAAAAAGGACACATCCGGCCAAATTGCCCCAAGTACAAGGAAGACCTTGACAACGGAGTGATTGAACGTCGGCGGCCCAAAAAGGCCAAAGGTATATTTGTTATTGAAATAAATTTAGCCACTTTTGTCCAGGATTGGGTAATAGATACCGGATCTTGTGTTCACATAGTTTCTAATGTGCAGCTACTCATGGATAGGAAGGAACTCGTAAGGAACGAGGTAGAATTGAAGGTCGGAAATGGTGCGAACGTGTCTGCGGTTGCACAAGGTTCTGTGGTGCTTCAATTATGTAGTGGTTTAAATTTATGTCTAAAGAATATTTATTATGTACCTTCGATTAGCAAGAATATTATTTCTGTATCATGTCTGGATATGGATAATTTTAATATAAATATTTCAAATTCTTGTCTGTCTATATCGAAGAATGGTGTTTTCTATGCAAATGCGTTCATAAGGAATGGTCTCTATTTGCTTGAATTGAATAATAAACAAATCTTTAATATCAATAACAAAAGACTTAAGACCACTCACGAGAATGATACTCTCTTGTGGCACTATTGTCTTGGTCACATAAATGAAAAGCGCATCAAGAAATTGCAAGAAGCTAACCTTCTTGGTCTACTTGATTTTAAATCATTGGAGACGTGCCAACCATGTCTAATGGGAAAAATGACCAAAAAGCCTTTCAAGAAGAAAGGTCCAAGGGCGAATGGCTTGTTGGATTTGATACATTCTGATGTATGTGGTCCAATGAGTACTAGTGCACGAGATGGTTTCAGGTACTTCATTACGTTCACGGATGATTATAGTCGTTATGGCTATGTTTATCTAATGAGAAACAAAAGTGAATCTTTTGACAAGTTCAAAGAATTCAAGAATGAAGTAGAGAACAAACTCGACAAGAAAATCAAGTCTCTACGAACGGATCGTGGAGGTGAGTACTTAAGTGCCGAATTTGACTCATACCTAAAGGAGTTTGGTATTGTACCTCAACTCACCCCTCCCGGTACACCTCAGTGGAATGGGGTATCCGAAAGGAGGAATAGGACATTGCTCGACATGGTTCAGTCAATGATGAGTCATGCGGAATTACCTCTTTACTTTTGGAGTTATGCACTACAAACTGCGGCTTACACACTAAATAATGTTCCATCCAAATCCGTGGAGAAAACTCCTTATGAGCTATGGAGTGGTAAAACACCTAAGCTCAATTTTCTCAAGATTTGGGGTTGTGAGGCTTACATCAAGAAATTGATGTCGACCAAACTTCAACCAAAAGCGGATAAATGCTTCTTTATTGGTTATCCTCGTGAGACAAGAGGATACTACTTTTCGCATATCACCTCCAATCGAGTGATTGTAGAGAGGGATGCCATATTTCTGGAAAAGGAATTTCTAGAAAGAGTAAAAAGTAATGGGAGTAGGGTTGTGCTTGACGAAATTCAAGATACTCTACAAGATCATGACATGAATGATGACATTCAAGATCATGAAGGCCCAACCGAGATTCCTTTGATTAGTGGTAGCGTGAGCGAGAGACCATCACAAGAAATTGTGAGAGAATCTCAATCGTCCCCACCAAGTGTACGTTCAAGAGTTGAGCATGAATCGATTCCTCAAGAAATTGTGGAAGAAGTTCGAGAGACACGAGAAGAACCAAAAGAACTAAGAAGGTCAACAACGGAAAAGAAGAAACCCGATATATATTTGGGATTTCATGAGATCATGGTACTAGATACCAATGATTCCTTGACCTTCCAAGAAGCAATGGAAAGGGATGACTCCAAACTATGGCTCAAGGCCATGGAATCTGAAATAGAATCCATGTATGATAATCAAGTATGGGACTTGGTTGACCTTCCTCAAGGTAAAAAGGCCATTCATAATAAATGGGTTTTTAAGAGGAAGATGGACATGGATGGGAACCTGACAACCTACAAAGCAAGGCTTGTAGCGAAGGGTTTCACTCAAGTTCAAGGAATTGACTATGATGAAACTTTTTCACCGGTTGCCATGTTCAAGTCTATTCGAATCATGCTCGCTATTGCCGTATTTCATGATTATGAAATATGGCAAATGGATGTCAAAACGGCGTTCCTTAATGAGAACTTGGAGGAGGATGTGTACATGGTACAGCCTCAAGGTTTTGAAGATCCAAAGAATAGCGAGAATGTATGCAAGCTTCAAAGATCCATTTATCAATTGAAGCAAGCATCAAGGAGTTGGAACAAATGCTTTGATGAGGAAGTTAAGAAGCTTCACTTCATTCAAAGTAAGGAAGAACCTTGTATATACAAGAAGGTTAATGGGAGCCATGTAGTATTCCTAATCTTATATGTCGATGACATATTGCTCATGGGTAATCATACTCCTTTGCTAGAGCAAACGAGAAGTTCATTGAAATCTTCATTTTCAATGAAAGACGTGGGTGAGGCTCAATACATCTTGGGAATCAAGATATATCGAGATAGATCTCGTAGACTCATTGGCCTCAGTCAACGTGCATACATTGACAAGGTCTTGGAAAGGTTCAAGATGAACAACTCCAAAAAGGGCAGTGTGCCAATGAGTATGGGTGTGCAGTTCAAGAAGTCTCAACGTGCGCAATCACGTAAGGACTTAGAGTACATGAAGGATGTCCCATATGCTTTGGCAATTGGGTCGATCATGTACGCGATGACTTGCACAAGACCCGATGTCTCGTATGCTCTAAGCGTGACAAGTCGTCACCAATCCAACGCAGGTCCTGAGCATTGGACTGTGGTCAAGAATATCCTGAAGTACCTTAATCGGACTAAGGATAAGATTCTTGTTTATGGAGGACAAAGGGAATTGATTTCTGAGGGTTACTCGGATGCGAGTTTCATGAGTGATCCAGACGATAGAAGGTCGCAATCAGGATACGTCTTCCTTCTGAATGGTGGAGCTGTGAGTTGGCGTAGTTGGAAGCAAAGCACTACGGCCGACTCAACCACTGCTTCCGAAGTAATGGCTATCGCTGAAGCGAGCAAGGAAGGAGTGTGGATTAAGAAGTTCCTTGAAGAGCTTGGAGTAGTTCCCTCGAGCGAGGGACCAATAGAGCTATTTTGCGACAATAGTGCATCTATCTCGCAAATCAAGGATCCCAAATCACACCACAAAATGAAGTACATGGATTGTAAGTACTTTGTGACGTGTGACCTCATCGACGAAGGCAAAATAAATCTGTTATGGGTGGACCCAACAGCAACATAGCTGATCCATTCACAAAACCCTTATCCCAAGACAAGGGCGAAATGCATTTCGAGTCCATGGGATTGAGGAACCATGTAGATTGGCTTGATGATTGATATGTAATGGGGTTTACCCTAGTTATTATTGTTTTATGCATTGAGTATGTATGAGAAAGAAAACTTTAATAACAAGTGGGAGATTGAAGGGAATGTGTTCTAAAAGTTTTACTTTTAAATGTCAATTATTATGAATTGAATGAGATATTATTTTGTTCCTTGTTTATGTTATTCGTCTTTTAGAAGAGTTAAGGAAGAGGCTCTTGGTCCTTAACCGTAGAGCTCTAAAAGATATTGGTTTACATAAAACAAAAGATATTCGCAATCATGGTAATTAACATGGAACATTAATTACCGAGTTAAGATTGTCGTGTTGGTCATAGATCATTGTAGCTCTACAAGTGAGTGACAACATGGGTACACAAAAGAGGAAGATATGTATACTAAATTTTCCTAATAAGTAAAATATTATATGAATGTGTTTCTGTGTCATTTATGTTTTACTGTGTCCTTGGTCCTTTGATATGAGACTTATATCCGATCGCCTAAGGAGTTCTTAATTAGACTAGTGTCTTGAGCTATCGATGAGTGTAGTGTAAAGGCATTAGTTGGTTAAGTATAACTTTCGTTGGAGAAGATAGTTAGTCAAAAGATTATCATTGCCCCTCTTAATTGAGTGATGATATTAGTAGGCCCCTTGATAAAGCAAAGTTATAATGTGCATAATGTGATTTGAGTTAAGTCACATATTTATAACTAGCTTAAAGAGATCAAGAAATGAATACTAATACAAAGATGACACAATACTACTTTGTGTGTATTCTTAATATCATGTGGCAAGGGACGAACACAAGTGGTGCACTCCATCACTAATTGGATCGAGTTTTGGTTCGAGTGGAATTAAGACATCTAACTAATTGGGAGCTACAATGTGTAGCTAGATACCGCTTATAACTTGTGATATTAAGCTCTTAATATCACTGCCAACTTAGTTTAGATCCTCCCATATGTCACACCACAAAACTGGGAAACGAGTAATGGGGATTTTGAGTTCATAGGATGTGTCGGGTTTCATGTAGAAAATATGACACATGGGGTGAAAAAGCAAAATCAAAATTATGTTGTGATTAATAACATAATTAAAATCTAAATCAAATTCATATGTGATGTAAATATTATGGGGTGTAATGATTTATCATTACATAGGATAATATTTTACATAAGTTATGAATTTACTACTAATCCCGAAATGTCAAATTTTGTAGGGGTTTAACCGAAATTTGACCAACTGCAAAACTGTGCACAAACGGTCGACCGTTTACTGTTGATCGGTCGACCGGATGTGTCTCGACCGATAACAAGGAATTTTCATCTGTTCGAACGGTCGACCGAGTGTAATCGGTCGGTCGACCGAACATTGAGATGGAACAGTTCCTGTTACGAACGGTCGACCACTTCATCCAAACGGTCGACCGGTCGAGACGGTTTTCTGCAGGATTAATTTAAGAATTAATTAAATCATGCATGGAATTGGTCCATAATTGATTTAATTCGTGGCTAAGATTATTTGTCATCAAACAATGGATGGTTAGATGGAATTTTGCATGAAATCATGGGCAAGAGGTTGCACATGAATAGGTAATTTGGAGAGAACTTATAAATACAAGTTATCTCATTACCTCCTTAGTTGAATTAATTCATTATTTTTCATGCAAAATCTCTCTCCTTAATTCTCCACGAAATTTCCACAAATTCTTAAGTTTAGATTTAGTTTCAAGAGGTCATCTTCTCAAGGAAAGTAAAGGGGTTAGTAATTGGATTCTAAACTCTATTGGAGATCGAGAGGCTAGCTCTTCTCTCTCCAATCTCGTTTAGAGTTTGGTGAAATCTCGGAGGCATCCAGCGCAGCAACAAGCGTCCACAGCATCTCCGAATCTTCAAGAAGTTTTTGAGAACTTCTAGGTATGAATTTCGTAGACTCATGTTTGTTTTAATAAGTTTTAAAACTAGTTATTGAAACAAACCAATACATGCATGAAATAAATCGTAGAAAATTGTAGATGATCCTTATTATACATAAAAAAAATCGAAAATATATATGTATAATTAAACATGAAATCCATCAATACTTCCCACCAGTAAAACTTAGATGTTCTCTGGAAATTCCCCAACGGAAGACCGAACTACCTTCGGTCGACCGAATAGCCCTGGACTGGTTTTGGACTTTGCTCCAAAGGTCGCTTTCGAATTGAGTCCCTAGAGCCCAATTGACTTGTCCTATTTCTCTTAGAGGGCCATAGATCCTAACAGAGGTGTGCTTTGGGTCAACCCGCTGGGCCAGTGGAGTTTGGTTAGAATAACCCGACGATGAGGCCTGAGGAGGTTGGTAATTATGGTGTTGAGACCTTTCATGTAGGGTTGGTGGGTCGATGATGGGTGTGGAGGGTGATGAGGTGGAGGTTGAGCGTGCGAGCTCTGACCGTGGCCCACACTAGGCCCCCAAGAGAAGTTAGGATGGTTACGTCATCCCGGGTTGTAGAAGTGAGTGTAAGGGTCGTTACGGGGCCTCTGTTGATACATCACATTTGCATGTTCAGTATCCTTTGGAGCGTAAGCACATTCCAAGTCATCATGTCCCGTATGTCCACGCCTACTACATGTGGGAGTAGCGACATGAGCTACAGGAGCTTGGTCCAACTCTAAACTCTCAATCCTACGCATGAGAGCAGCCAATTTTGCCTTAGACGCGATAGTTGACAACTTGATATGATCCAGCTCGACCAGAAGACTTGGCAGCTGGTGGCTCTCTCATGGTGTCCCACTCAAAAGTACGTTAAACTATTAACTCAAAAGTGACTCATGCCTCATTGATAGATTTCATTTGGAAATCACCCTGACACATCGACTCCAACAATGTGCGGGTGTTGTAGTTGAGGCCCTCATAAACAATCTGGCACAGCTGTCATAGCTCAAGTCCATGATGAGGGCACTGCTGAAGAAGGTCCTTGAACCTCTCAAAGAAAACATAAAAAGATTCGGTCTCAGTCTGATACAAAGGTGTCTGGTGTCGTATCTGTTGAGTTTTCCTTCAAGGGAAAAATCTCTTCAGAAAGACGGTTACAAAGTCATCCCAAGACCGAATAGAGCTCGTCGGGAGGTTGTACATCCATTTCTTCGTGTTATCCTTCAACGCGAAAGAAATCATCCTCAACCGGACTGAATCCTCCTCAAGGTGTTGAAGCTTGAACATGGTGCATACCTCCTTGAATTCTCGTATAAAAATACATGGATCCTCCTTATTGGCAGTGAAGGTAGGAAGCTTGTTCACATATTGAGGTTTCAGTTCATAGTTTTTCCCGCGAGCTGGGGGAAGAACTATGCAAGAAGGCTGCGCTGCCCGAACAAGATGGGTCCATTCCCACAAAGTCATCGGCCTATCATGTCGAGCTAAAAGTAGTGGTGCACCAAGAACTCGATCCTGACCGAATCTCTCTTCCTCTTGAGTCAGAGGACGAGGAGGTCTACGTGGTGGCGGGAGTGGACCAAGGTAATCCATGTATGGACCCCGGTCTCCCTCATCGCCGCGAGACGACTCGGCCACATGCTCCAAAGGAGCACGAGGCAGAGATGACCGATCATCAAGACCGTCCATCTCAAACAAATGCACTCTCTCAAGCCGAGTGCTCTCACCAGAATGAGCCCAACCTCGCATAAAACGCTCGACTCGACTCTAAAACAACACACAATAGAAGGTGTACTCAGAGGAGGAGACTACTCGTAGAATATAGATGAGGAGAGGACTCATATGAGGAGAGAAGAATCCTTAGAGCTTGAGTGGGTAATGGGTGAAGGTAGAAGCCTAATCTAGCAAGCACGGCTCAAACAACTTATGGTTATGGGTCCTTAGGCTAGACGACACCTAACTTCGAAATCACTAGTCACGACACTCCTCACCTCCCTACAATGAAGATTACAATGCCCAGCAGGTGATACCAGATCTGGAGATCCAGTACCTCCTACTATCGACAAGGCAGGCGACGCTGATCAGGTCATGACGGTCTCAACTTGATCACTCTCCTAGTGCATCCGAAATCCTAGGGCCAATGTCTACTTGCTTTTAGAATTAAGGCTTTGATTAAGAGTGATTTTTGGGGCAAAGAAAATGGTGATAAAATCCCTCACCTTATCTTGTATGGGACAACCCCTCCTTAGTAGCGTTTTGAGTCTTAATCTAGCAATCAACTCTCCAATCAAACGCTCACCTCACTCTTGTCCCAATGCAATTCCTACTAACTAATGCATGGTCATACAAAATGCATGAATGAGAGTAGGAAATGCGTACCTCACGCTAGCGCTCATCAACTGAAAGTAAAGCTAAAATAAAAGACAACTACGTGCCTAAGTCAAATATATGATGCATGACCTAAACAAGCAAGAATGCCTAATCTTTTGCTTTGGATTTTAGTGGCAAGTTGAGTAAAGGGGATTGATTGTTAATCTGGAAGAAAACTACAACTCACAACATGCAAGATTGAGCTCCCAGACAACAAAACGGGAACAACAAACAACCAGAACAAAAATTGGAGCTAAAGAATCTCACCAGACCGCCAGTTGGCGGTCACTGTGGTGGATTTCTTCCTTCAATTCCTCCAATGGTCTCCCCTTGATCCTGAGGATCCCTGAAACAAACCAAAACTAGAAACAAAAAATTAAAACTACTTGAATCGTCCAAACCAAAGTATGGACAGAGCACCTCCTTGGCATAAGAAAATAACCGCAAGTGGGAAATAACCGCAAGTGCACGGCGGCATTGAAGCAGTGGCAAATACGGGTCGATCCATAGGAATGTGTGTCAACTTTGGTTAGTTCGAAGGCAAGTGGGAAAGAAGGTGGAGAAAAGATTGATTAAACTAACTAGACTAACTACACTACACAAGTAAGCAACAAACAAGATGAAAATGCGAGAAGAAATGAAACTAAGCAAAGCAACTACTAATAAGAAAGATGAAATTCAGGAATGGAAAAACCCCTAAGGGGTGGAGTCTGTGTACACAGGAAATAAGTGTGATGAATGCATACAATAAGCTCAAGTGTAGTTAGTGTTGTTATGCATAAGAAGTACCTCGTGGCAAGACATATCATTCAAAGCACTAACCTAGGTGATTAATATGAGCAAGACAAGTTTGTTATTAAGAACCTAAACAAGCATGGAATGTACCTAAACATTATGGCAGAAACTATCAAGTATTCTCATTAATTCAAACAAGCATACTAACATTTCTCACATGCAACAATATTTAGTATTCATCCCATCTACATAACATGTATAAACATCAACTCCACCCCCAAAGGGGGATGGAACTACTCACACACTATTAAACTAACATTTATACTAAGAAAAGAAAGCATGCTAACTAATTCTTAGAAGACTAAAACAAACAAGTTAACTAAGTATGCACAAATTGAAAAGAGGCAATATAAAGAAACTAACAAAATATCATTTATTACTCACTCAATTACAAGTAGCCTCTCTCCACCAGAGTTTTGCCTCAAGGCTTTACTCCTAGTAGAGAGGATAGCCACCAAGAGAGGAGATGGATACAAAGGAGGAGGAAGAGTTCTATTTATAGTCATAGAAAAAGGTAATCCGGGACAATCCCCCGGTATGGGATTAAACACATACCAAAAATAGACTAACTACAACCTAATACATGACCCACCAAAGTCTTAGCGGATCCGGACCAAAACCGACTGCCAATCAGCGGTCTATATTGTTTGGATCCGGACTGGTTTTGGAGTGTGGTTGTCTGGCTTCATGTCTTCATGTGTGATGCATCCAAATAGGTTGTTGGAGCTCAGGACCGAATCGAATTGCCAAAATACTCCTCATGATGGTGTGGAGTTTCTTGATTTGCTGATTGGACCTTTGGGCTTACATACGGGTCCTTCCTTCTTGCATCTCAGTCCCCAAGTCTTGCAACTCTGTCTTTTTCCTTGATTTTGAGTCTTTTTTGTGCCTCTTGTCCTCAAACCTACTTATTCCTGAAACTTAAACATTAAACTTGTTACGTAGCATTGTTGAGGTGAAAGATAACAGATATAAGACACAAATGTATGCATGATATGATGTTAATCACTGAACCCTCCATCTACTTCCTTTCCTCGACAAGGATCAACAATTCATGTTTATGTATGTATCTCTTTTAGAATCATATGTTGCTCACTTCTTCCTCTCCGACGACAACCAACTGTATTAAATGTATTTTGTTGTGTATTGAACGCATATAGATGTGTATTCACTGGAAACTTTATTTATGAAAGTGATGTGGTTGTGTATTGTAATGTTGTAATTGTATATTAAATTTTTAGAGTTGTGTATATTAAACTTATAATGCAGTTGTGTATTATAATAATATTTTTTTCAAAATTTTCTCTAACTAAAATATCCAATAGACAAGCTAAACCATAGTAAACGACATTATATTCAACTTATAATGCAATTGTGTATTTTAATAATGATTTTTATAAATCAAGAGTTCTTGAACTTGTGTAATAAAATGATACAATTGTGTATTGAAATGATATAGTTATGTATTAAACTTATAATGTTGTGTATTGAACCTACATAGTCCAATATAAATAAACAATCCAACATACTCACTAAATAAATACCATAACATGGGAAGGGAAATTTATTTATATGATATGAATTCACTTCACATAATTCTATTCATCATCTCTTTGAAACAAAAGACCACATTTTGAAGCCTAAACTTCACTTAAAAGGTGTGACAATCACGGTGTTGAAAACATAAAACACTAGTGTAGTGAAACCATGATAGCAATTGCTACTCAAATTTGATAAGCAACATGACACTCCAAAATTAGCTAATCCCATTCTAAGTTGCTACATAGAAAGCTACTAGAAGATTAAATTAAGCTATTTAAAAAACACAAAAACTCATGAGAAATTCCTCTATCTCTCTCTCTGTGTATAAGAAGCAACTTCAACAAGAAGCAAACTTCTTTCAACGACTTCCTTCGTGAAACCTTTCTACACACTCCACTCAAACAGGAAACCAACAAAGTTCCAAACTTTACCATTCAACTCCAACAACAAACAACAAAGACATAACTTTGGTAGTTGTCGATAGAAACTCCACATCAAAACTACCAAAAATAGGCGTCGTAACATGTTGGATTATCATAGCAAACCACCCTCAAGGAGGTGAATCATTTTGATGAAATTGTCGGCTTAAGTTCCTTTAGAGTGAAGGGAAATGTAAATAGAAACAATAACATGGTCTCAATGGAAGGGCAAACAAAGAAAACATGTCTTGGTAGGTACAGTTGAGATGATGTACAACTTTAGTCCAGTTGTAGAACTTAATGTGATCTAAATTTTCCAAATAAATTACAACTGACTTTGGAGCTTTGGTAGTACTTTCTAGAGTAATGAATGTCGGTAACATCAAAAGAATCCACATTCTGACATAATCATCAATAAGTTTTCCGTCTTTGGATATGGAACTCATAAGAGATGTGAACTTTTTACTATCAGAAACATCTGCTCCATATGAATTCAAGAGAGATGAAGAGAACATTTTTTGTGTTTAATTCAATGGGTAAACCAAAATCAGGTAACCCAAGAATGCCAACCATATCTTTAGCCAAGAAGTTTAATAATTTTCCACCAACAAGAAAATTATTATCTCGTATCTCAAAAATAGGTCTTCTTAAAGTCTAACATTAACCGAGAATGTAGAGATGTTATGAAGACTTGAGAATGTAGTTATTGCTAACTTTTCAAATTGCTTTTCTGTTGGTTGTAGTTGCTTAAATAATTGCATCTAAATAACTGCTTATGAAGCAACGTTGA
The DNA here is from genome assembly GCA_963682175.1 of Triglochin maritima. Classification (NCBI taxonomy): domain Eukaryota; kingdom Viridiplantae; phylum Streptophyta; class Magnoliopsida; order Alismatales; family Juncaginaceae; genus Triglochin; species Triglochin maritima. Next base: position 17,800,374 of record OY821775.1, read on the forward strand.
TTAGTGCAATTATAAACTGCAAATAAACAAGCGTAGAAGTTTATTAGGGAATAATACAATCTTGTTAGACAAGCATAAAAATTTAAATACTATCCTACATCACTAGTTTAGTACAAAAGCATAATCTTATATTACACAACATCAAATTCTAATACACAAATACCTTGCTCAATACACAAGCATAAAAGTTTATTAAACAACTATATAATCATAATACACAAGCATATATAGTAGCAAATACATTACTTTATATATCATAGCAGCAAATCTAATTATAAATAAAAGTATGGAATTGATATAGCTTATTACACAAGTATAGTACTTTACACAGAAAAATGCCTAGTTTAACAACGAGTATAACAAATGTGAAAAACAAAAAACATGGAATTTATATAGCTTATTACACAAGTATAGTACTTTACAAAGAAAAATGCCTAGTTTAAAAACAATTGTAGCACAGTAGAAATGTTTAGCAAGCAAAAGAATAACAAATTGCTGCCAAAAGGATGGGTTGAATTTTTTTCCTTCTTAATTTTGGCTTTCTCTGTTTTCTGCAAAAAACTTCATACTCAGGGATGAGAATGATAATTTAAGCATGAACCATTGTTTGTGAAAAAATAATTATAAACCTTCATGGAGGAACACCTTTTTGTTTTCAAAGCTTTTGTGCTATTTTTTATTCAATTTCTCCTGCAAAACAACAAATTAGCACACAAAAAACGAAAATCCCACAAATGCATTTCAGCACTCAAAACACCGAAAACAACATCAACATTAGCATATTCACTTCCGAAACCCCCAAAACCATCCAAATCCGCACCAAAACGTACTCTTCTTGCTTAATTCTTGAGGTTTTCAATTATTTAGGTCTTACCTTTTGTTTCCTATAGTTGTCAAGAGCTCTAGAATCTGTTGTTGCTGCACATTCAAGTGTAGTGAATTATGTTACCATTAGATCATTCAGCTGGTATTAGAACAACCACAAACTCAAGGTTTCTAATTTCTTTTAAGAGGAATAATATAATATTGGTCATGCAGTTTTGTGTTTCCTTAATATTTTGTTGTATCTATGTAAATTTACGTGTTCCTTGAGGGTGTGGCTGAGGAGAAACTCGAAACTGAATTGAAACCAACGTCTGTTGACATCAAATTTCATGACATCCAAGGGAAAAACTACCAATGTGTCATCCCTAAGTTAAATTTTTTTCCCAAAAAACTACTAAAATTTTGACTACAATGTCACATGAACTTAAGCACATAATGTGACAAAAAAAAGAAATTTGGCTTATATTATGATTCCAAAACTCCTAACTAAATTAGTCCTCCTTTGTTTCCATACTTTAATTAGAATAAGATGAGTTTTAAAATAAATAAATAAATAAATAGGACTAAAGTTTTTACGCTAATAATAAAAGCAAACATCGAAGCAGCTGAAAATCATCCACCTCCAACTTCTTGCAAGATCTTAAAATTAACAACAAAACCGTATAATACACAAACAAAACTTTAGCAATTAATATTTGAAAGTTTCTAACAGAAAAAAAATATCTAGCATGGGTTACTTTGTTGTTCTTTTTGTTATTGGAATGCAACAATCTGCAACATATCAACTAACAAATCACCAAAGCTACAAACTGTTTAATACGAAAGCATATATCTAAAAGTAATTTTTTAGGTCAATTCTTTTAAACAAACTTCACATGTTGAAATCTAAAGCTATGCTTCCACTCCAAAATCCAAATGAATGTATATAGAAGTATAAACTTTCTTGAACTTCACGTAACTAAATCAGTCTTCCTTTCTTTTTTAGAATTTTAATTAGAACAAGATGGGCTTCAAAGGGCAGATTAATGCTCTTAACTAATAATAAAAGCAAATATCAACTATCACAACTTCCAGCTCTTTCAAGATATTGAATTCACAACCCACAAAGAAAACTTTGGCAACTACGATATTAAAGCTTCTAACAGGAAAAAAAAATCAAAACATGAGTTTTGGTATTGGAATGAAATCAAGAATCGCAACGAACCAACTGAAAGTTCTGCACATGTAATTAATCGATAATCTAAATTTGTGGAAGATATCATATACGAAAATCAAGAAACTAAAAAAACAAACAAGTTGATGGTGAGTAAATCAAAGAAACTAACACCACATCAAAATAAAAATCAAAATCAACCTAAACGGACAAAGAAAGGCAGATGAAAAACTTCGGGAGCAAAATGCAAAGAAAAATCGAAACCCAACAACCCGAGTCTGAACCCTCCCAAAGATTTGGCGGAAAACACAAATCCTAACACCGAAACACAAAAGTAACCAATCCAGAAATCACGAACCTCGTCGGAAGCACCAAAGACCATCTTACCCTTTGGTTGTATAAATTGAATGTTGGATAAACCAACCATTGGATCTAGATCTAAGGAGGAAAATATGAGGTCTCATTTTTTTTACAATGAGACTTGATCACATTGTAAAATTCTTGTATATATATATATATCATTTGATTATTGTAGCTAGTGTGGTACCCAACTCTCATTTAGAAGTAAAGGAGTGGTGGAGTACATCAACTCCACCAAGAAAAAAATTCTTCAATGTGGAACTAAACTTCAACACTTATGATCATAAACACATATATGACCATAATTCACATTACTTTCTACGAAGTACAAAATTGCATAAATTCTTCTACAAAATAAATTCACATAAATTCTTATACGAAATAAATCCCAAAAAATAAACAAAAATATTGTTCTTATTTCAGGAGGTATAGACGTCGGTGGTACTACAAAAAATGACGTTTATACAAACCTATAGACGTCAGATATTTGAATATCTGATGTCTATACCTATAGACGTCGGATGATTTGATATCCGACGTCTATTGGGTGATGTCTATTGTCTATTCTACACTAGTGTGTTCACTATACTCTATAGTTAGAAATCAAACATTTATAATTAACTATCATTCTATGAACTTTCAGTGAATAAAATGCAACCCAGTAATAAATAAATATATATATATATATATATAAATTCTCTAGTAAGCTCAAGACTTAATTTTTCTAAATTAAGCCCCCACAATATCTACCACTCATTTCAAAGTGTAAGGTAGATTAAGAAAAAAGAGTTATGTTAATGAATGGTGAGATTAACTGTAAATAAGATCTAATGGTGAGATTGTAGAAGACTTAAATTAAATCAGATGAGTCATGGCTCACATACCATTAAGAATCTATTTTCCTATCATTTTTTGAAATCGAACTCCTGAATTTTCATCCTTTGCATGACAACGGTGCCACATTCAAATATGAAACAATATGAAATTGAAAAACAAAAATGCTAATATGTGAAAATTCGTTAAGACCCATGTCCCCAGATTCTCAGTAGAGAACGAATTTAATACCTATGAATATATTGAAGTTGAGCTTAACAATGGAAAGAAAAAAGGTCGATTGAGGAGAAAAACATGAACTCGTTTATGGGTGGAAAAAATCAATAGGGGAAAGGCATAGTAATTTGGCACAAAAAGTTTTAAGGATCCGATTAGTTTGCAGGATGTGAGTGGAACTTCATAACTAAACTTCTAGAAACTTTAAGTTCTCAGGACTCTAGTTCATTTTTTTGGTGATTGGTACATTCGTAGAACTTGACTTGGTAGTTATTAGTTTGTAGGAATTGTATGTTATGGAAGATATAACAATAGAGTACCAACATTAAAATTCATAAGATTAATATACAAATTGGTCACTATTTTCAAGTTTGCCGCTCTATATACAAATTGAGTTTCTTTACTTAGAGAAATTTCTATATACATGCAATTTCCTGCGGCATGTTTTCAATTACGGTTTTTACATTACATCTGTATATGATGCATCTATGGTACGTTGGAAATGCGGTTAAACGGAATCACCGTTTTATCCTTAATTACTTTTTCATGTTTGGTTTGGAGTTTTAGTAAGGAATGATGATTCCCCTCGTAAGGAATGATGATTCCCCTCGTGGAGAAAGTTCACCGACTGACAATCGTTTCCAGTTCCAAATGCGTCGACGGTTAGTTCTGAACGCCGCGGGAGAGATGTTGCGATTCTTCCTGAATAGACTTGATTCCCGTTTCAGATTCGCTATACTTCCTCTTGTTCCTTCTTGATCAGATGGCGGATGAGGTAGGGCGATCTAATGGCTGCTGTCTCCATCTTCTTTTTTTTCATTTCTAAATATACTCTTCTACCTTTTAATGAATTTGTTCATTTAATTTAATGTATGCATATGTATTTGTAACATTTTAATGTTTACAACTTTAAATATTTTAAATCAGTGTATATCTGTATTTAATTATATTGTGATGTTTTAATTATATATATTTAATATTCTATTACATTGTTTTGATCATTTGTATTGTTAATTTGAAATTTCAATATGACGTTAGAGTAAGTCAATTTTTATGCATTTTGTAAATTCAATTTGTATTAAATTATGTTTTGGTCAAACATATAATTTGGTGTACGCATAAACCGATATCCAATAATAAATATATAATAACAACCAGATAGTTATCTAAAAATATTATTTAATAATAATCCGATCGAATATTTAATGGTAAAACATTATCTAATAATACTTAATAGTAACATTAGCAAATAAATATTTAATACTAAACTTGGTAAGAGAATATTTAATACTAAATATTTAATATTTAATACTAAATTTTAATATTTAATAGAATATGTCAAACTATCATCTAACATAAGTTTTTTAGTATTCTGATAAAGAAAATTAAAACTTGGTAAGAGAACTACTATATGGAGGACATGCATCTTGACTTGTGCTAGCTTTTGAGAATTAATGAAAGATTATATTAAATATATATTAAAATTTCCTTTTATACATATGTAGCTTAAGTTAATATTGTATTTGTTGTTGTTGTTGTTGTAATTTCTTGCTTTTTTGTAACATTTCCTCCAATATATGTAGGTGCATAAATTACAACACAAATTGATTTGTTTTCCTAGAAAGTGAAATCAAACAAAGGAACGAAAACATCACACCTTTGTAGAATTGTAGTGTTAATTTCCCATGTGTGACAATCGGGTGTGACACAACTTAGGTGCACGGATTCAAAAAATTCAAAAAACTAGGATACGGAGACTCGGCTAAAAAAGTATTTTTTTGGATTATATATATATATATATATATATATTTAAAAGATAAAATACTATAAGTATTAAAATAGTGTAATAAATAAAAATAAAAATAATTAGGTTTTACTGTTGTTTTAAACTTGAGGGTGTGTTTACAATGTTTCTAATTTTCTAACTGTTAAACGTTACCCACGAATTACTTAAATCGTCCACATCAATTATCATTTTGTCATTCTTTCCTTTTTACTTATATCTTTCTTCATTTCACTCTCCCACCACAACTCTCTCTTCATTTTCCTCTCAATCTCACCACAACTCTCCTCTCAATCATCAAAAATAATGTCTCGGATGCCAGAAAAGGAGTCAACGGATGCCCCATTACATTCGAATTTGGTAAATTTCTACCCTTTTATTTAAAAATAAAAAATAGAACAACCGAGGGCATCTCCGGCAGACGCCCTTTTTAAAAAAAGTGATTATTAATTAGTAATAATTGGTAATTAGTAGAGAAAAATAGTAATTTTGTAAATTTAGTAACTTAAATCCATTTAACAAAATTTTATTTCTAAAATTTAATTAATAGTCATCCGGGTACCGTGGAGTAAAAGGAAAATCACTACCTTTACACGTTGTACATGCTTATGAGAGGATTCAGCTCCTCGTCATCCACGTAGACGGGGTATATCTGCTTCGGTTAGGACGGAGAGAGAGTTTATGTCTTCATTAGACACGTAATGACATGTTTGATGATGATGACGTTTTCGATGAGGTGGAAGGTAACGATGAGGAGAGTGACGATGAGGGGCGGTATAGGTTGGGGTTGGAGTGAGTGGAGGCGTATGGTAGAGGACGGGGGCAACTGTAGGATTTCCTGTCCCTATATATGTGTATATTTAAAAAAAATACAAACATACATGATCGATTTCATATTTTCATTGATTTTACGTACATGTATACGTTTATTCTAATATCATGCATTCCTACACATATTAAAATAAACAAAAGAGAGATGATCATACATAAAGGTTCTCTAAAACCTTTCAGAAGATCCGGTGTTCCGTTGCTCGTCGAATCGTCCGTCGATTCGCCTCCAAGTGTTCACCAAACTCTAAACAAAATTAGAAAGAAATAAGCTAGCCAATCAATCTCTAATCAAGCTTAGAATCTAGTTAATAACACTTCTTTGAGCTCCTGAGATTTCTATCTCCAAAACTTAAAACTATTAAGAGATTTTCGTGGTGATTAAGGAAAGGATTAGAGAGAAAAAATTATATTGCATTAACATAAACAAGTAGGATGAGGGGTCCTTTTATAGGCTCTTAAAACATCATTATCATGACCTATTCTCTAGCCATGATCTCTTGTTTATTCTCTCCTAAAATTAATCCCAAATTGTCACATAAGCATCCTAAAAAATGTTTGATCAAATCTAGAATTAATCCAACTCATGATCTAAATTCGGACGATCCGCGTCTCGATCCGGTCGACCGTTGACCCACCAATTTTTTTCCTGGCAAATTTCTTCGGACGACCGTGTCACGTTCGGTCTACCGAAAATATCCCAAGATAGCTCCTGGATATTTTCTTTCAGTTGACCGTTTACGCTCGGTTGACCGAACCCAATTGTCCAGACATTCCAGACAATTTCGATCAACCAATTGTGTTTATCCGTTTCTCGTTCGGTTGACTGTTTCGAAGACACCTCGGTCGACCGAACCCTAAACGGTTTACCGTGCTGACCCCGATTTTGCCTTTGTCAAATTTTGGATTTATATCCAACAAAATTTGATCTTTTGGGATTTTTAGCAAATTCATATCTTATGTAATATATTATCGTATGTAATATTAAATTATTACACCCCATAATATATACACCTCATATGAATTTATCCATGATTCTAATCATGTTAATTCTCTTGACGTATTGATTTTATTAATTCACCACATGTGTCCAATTTCACATGAAACCCGACACATCTTATGAACTCAAAATTAAGCTTCTTGTTTTCCAGTTTTGTGGTGTGACCTATAGGAAGATCTAAGCTAAATTGACAGCAATATTAAACACTTAATATCTCAAACTATAAGCGGTATCTAGCTACACATTATAGTTACCCAATTAGCATAGACGTCTTTGTTCCACTCAAACTAAACACGATCCATTTAGTGATGTAAGTGCACCACTTATGTCTGTCCATTGTCTCATGATATTAAGAATATATATAAACAAGAAATGTGTCACCTCTGTATTATATTCATTTCTTGATCTCTTTAAGATAATTACAACTATGTAACTTAACTCAAGTTACATTGTGCACATTATAATTTTGCTTTATCAAGGGGCCCACTAATATCATCACTCAATTAAGAGGGGCAATGATAATCGTTTGACTAACTATCTTTTCCAACACAAGTCGTGTTCAACCAACTATTGCTTTTATCACTATACTTATTGATAGCTTTTGACAATAATCAAATCAAACACTTTTTGAGTGAAAAGATATGTCTCATATCTTAGGACCCAAGACACAGTAAAACATTAATGACACGAAACACAATTCCATAATGTTTTACTTGTTAGGTCTATTCAATATATAAAAGTAATCATTTTCCTCTTTCATATACTCGTGTCGTCAATTGTTTGTAGAGCTACAACAATCGATGACCAACACGACAATCTTATCTTGGTAATTAATGTTTCATGTTAATTACTATGATTGTGAATAAGTTTTGATTTATGTAAACCATTATCTTTTAGAGCTCTACGGTTAAGGACCAAGCGTCTCTTCCTTAACACTTCCAAAAAGTGAATACCATAATCAAGGAACAAAATGTTTGCACATCCAATTCATAATAATTGACATATAAAAGTAAAACTTTTATAACACATTCCTTTCAACAATGTGGTAGTTCTTCTACTACTAAGTATGTAGTTTTAAAGGGTAGAGGTGGTACGTTTGTGACTGGTGAGTCCAGTTCGTGCACTGTGGATGCCCAAACTCACAAAAAGAAGAGAGTTGACGACAATTCTTGGATCGTCGCTGATATGATGCCCAATGGTCCTATAGATGGGAATGTAATTCCTAATTTTGGCGGCCACATTGCTAGACGCATCTGGGCGGGCGAGGATTGGAAGGTTCTGAAGTGCCATAATCGAAATAAAACTTGTATTACACTGCAAAGTTGTGGTCAGTTTTGAGTGCCAATATCACAGAGACCATTGTTGCTAGCAGTTTAGATCGCTTGCTTTGAAGCATGTTTACTCACATTGACATGTCGTTGATGTCTGCGTTTCTGGAGCAGTGGCAACCTGACACAAACTCTTTCCAACTACCTTTCGGAGAGATGACGATCATGCTGCATGACGTGCTCCAGATTCTTTGCATTCCTGTTGAGGGTTGTATGGTTGGTGCTCAAGCATCAATAGTTGAGCTGAAGAGTTATGTAACCGAGCTACTCAAGGTGACCGTTGCTGGCCTTCTGAAAGATAGCCCCTTTTGGAGTGATGGTTGTGTTAGTATTGACTCTGTTGACGACTTCTAAAGACGGCCTCATTCTTCGCTGTCCGATGAGCGCAATTGACTGCCTACCTGTTCTTATTGCTCGGATGCATCTTGTTTGTCGACAAAAGCGATTGTAGGGTCAGACCACATGACATATTGGAGGCTAGGGACCTGGATACCATTCGTGAGTACTCATGGGGGTCGACGACGTTGGCATACTTGTATCGCCAGTTGGGGATAACTAGCCGTATTGATTGTGGAGGTATTGCGGGTTGTCTTACACTATTGTAGGCTTGGATATATGAGTACTTTCTGTTGGCTTTTTGGCCCTAATCCTTGTTTTGATGATTTAATCAACCTAATCTTAATCATAAGTAATGTAGAGTAGCACACATATTGCATTGCATATATATTGCATGTGCAAACCTCTACAGGTGATCAAGACTCATGGAAGGAAGGAAATCAAGTCAAGATTTGTAATAAAGCTATATGAAGATTTGTAATCTTGATTTTATTTTGAGTCGTAGGAACATGCGTAAATAGAGCATACAAGAGCTAAAAACTTATCACATTCACACTAGGTTCCCTGTAGGAGTCACACACAAAATCTTATATCATTTGGACTCCATTAGATCACCCAAACCTTAGTCGGAAATCACTTAAAACCGAAACCCAGAATTCCTGTGTGAACCGGTCGACCAAACTTGTTCTCAGTTCGACCGGTTTATAACAGACTCTCCATAGTGATTTTACCGAACTCTATCGGTCGATCGGTTCTACCTTTTCAGTCGACCGATCCTGGATTTTATTATGGTCGTTACCTTTGTCGTATTCCTTCAACGGTCATATTCGTATAAAACAAAATACACCCCCCATATACTTTAGAACCGGTCGAACCATTTGCCCTTTCCGGTCGACTGGTTGATCCAGTCAAAAAATCCCTGCTATCGGTCGATACTATTTAGTTCAACCAATCAAAGTTTCCTTCTACCGAACCTTAAGTTCGGTCGACCGTTTCATTAACAAACTTAAGAGTTCGGTCGACCATTCCATATTTCGGTCGACCGTGTCTTTAAAGAACCTAGGAGTTCAGTCGACCGTTGCACCTTTTCGTCGACCGTTTCTGGACAGATTTGCAGCCCGATTTTTCTCTTTACGTGCTTTGCACAAAACCCAATCAAATCTTGTCCAAACGGCTAGAAATCTTTAGGAGCTTATAAATAGAGGATCAAACTTAGTTTTACACACAACTCTCCAACTCCAATTGTCCCAATTCATTAGAGACAAAACTCCAATCCTCCAAGCTCCAAATTAGCTACCCAAAGCCTAATTTCCACATCATTCATCACTCAAACATCTAGAAATTATTGTGCTCAATTAAAGAGTGAATCCCACTCAGTTACATTTGTTGTCAAGAGAGCAAGGGTCTTGGTGAAAGCCCAAGACGCAAGTATAGACTTCAGTGAGAGCCTGAAGTGATCCTTCTCGGATTGTGAGAAGAGGATTCCAAGCTCGGCGAGGGTTGTTCGCGAGTTTGACGGTTGTAAGGTTTTGTCTCCCGGCCCTGAACGGGGAGCGGTTAGTGAAGTCGTAGGCGGAGCACAGTGATCCGAGCGGAGCTTGCAAGAGAGGACTAGGACCCGGGTGGGGTGCCGAATCTCTATAAAAATGCCGAGTTGATTTGTGGTTTGCTTGTTCCTTTTCCCTACTAGTCTTTAAATTGTTTCCGCTGCGTTTATGAAGGGAATGTGTTCTAAAGGTTTTACTTTTAAATGCCAATTATTATGAATTGAATGAGGAATCATTTTGTTCCTTGTTTATGTTATTCGTCTTTTAGAAGTGTTAAGGAAGAGGCTCTTGGTCCTTAACCGTAGAGCTCTAAAAGATATTGGTTTACATAAAACAAAAGATATTCACAATCATGGTAATTAACATGGGACATCAATTACCGAGTTATGATTGTCGTGTTGGTCATAGGTCATTGTAGCTCTACAAGTGAATGACAACATAGGTACACAAAAGAGGAAAATATTACTTTTGTATACTGAATAGACCTAATAAGTAAAACATTATAGAATTGTGTTTTCCGTGTCATTAATGTTTTATTGTGTCTTTGGTCCTTTGATATGAGACTTATATCCGATCACTTAAGAATTACTTAATTAGACTAGTGTCTTGAGCTATCGATGAGTGTAGTGTAAAGGCATTGGTTGGTTAAGTATGACTTTTGTTGGAGAAGATAGTTAGTCAAAAGATTATCATTGCCCCTTTTAATTGAGTGATGATATTAGTGGGCCCCTTGATAAAGCAAAGTTATAATGTCCACAATGTGATTTGAGTTAAGTTGCATATTTATAACAAGCTTAAAGAGATCAAGAAATGAATACTAATACAAAGATGACACAATACTACTTTGTGTGTATTCTTAATATCATGAGGCAAGGTACGGACACAAGTGGTGCACTTCATCACTAAATGGATTGGGTTTTGGTTCGAGTGGAATTAAGACATCTAACTAATTGGGAGCTATAATGTGTAGCTAGATACCGCTTATAGCTTGTGATATTAAGCTCTTAATATCACTGCAAACTTAGTCTAGATCCTCCCATAGGTCACACCGCAAAAATCAAGAAACAAGAAGCTTGATTTTTGGTTCATATGATGTGTCGGGTTTCTTATAGAAAATATGACACATGTGGTGAACGAGTAAAATCAATTATGTTGTATATAACATGATTAGAATCATGGTAAATTCATATGAGATGCATATATTATGGGGTGCAATAATTTATTATTGCGTAGGATAATATATTGCATAAGTTGTGAATTTGCTAAAACCCCTAAAGTTCAAATTTTGTTGGAAATAAATCCAAAATTTGAAAAGGCAAAATCGGGTAGAAGTTCGGTAATTCGTTGTGGTTCGGTCGACCGAAGGATCTGTGGATCGGTCAACCAAACGTGGAACGGATGGTTAAGTTGATTGACCGACCTTGACCAAAGTGCCTGGAACTCTGGATCGGTGTACCGAACCAGAAACGGTCGACCAAACAATGTCCAGTTCTGATATTTTCGGTTAACCGAATGGCACTCGGTCAAAGACGTGAATTCGTCCGAACGGTTAAGAAGAATTTTTCTCCTTAAAAATCGGTCATCCGTCAAGTGCACGGAAATCCGAACATGACATATTTGGTTAACCGAATATGTCTCGGCAGACCGAGTCCCAATCGATTTTCTGCCTTTGATAATTAAGAGATTAATTTGATCAATGGTTGGATTAGCTCCAAACTTGGTCAAACGTTTTGTGGGTGCATATAATGCATTTTGGAATTAGTTTATGAGAGAAAATGTCAAGAGAACATGGCTTAAGAATAACCATGATTAAGAGTAAGATTGGAGCCTATAAATAGGTCCTTATTCTCATTAATTGACACACATGTGTTTGCTAATTCTTTTCTCTCCTAATTCACCACAAAAGCCACAAAAATTATCTTAAATTTCTATGTCTTTGGAAGGAGAAATCTCAGAGATTAAGGAAGGGGTTTGTAGCTAGATTCTAAGCTTGTTTGGAGATTGATTGGCTAGCTCCTTTCTCTCCAACCTTGTTTAGGGTTTCGGTGACACTCGGAGGCATCCGGCGCAACGAGAAGCGACGATAGTCTTCCTCAACATCTCTGGAACATCAAGAAGTTTTAGAGAACTTCTAGGTATGAATTTCAGAGTCCCTTGTGTTTGTTTTAATAAGTTTTGAAACTAGTTATTAAAACAAACTGATGCATGCATGAAATAAATCGAAGAAAATTGTAATTGATCCTTATTATGCATAAAAATTCGAAAAATATATATGCACAATTAAACATGAAATCCTACAGTTTATTGTTTGATTAGTTAGGGATTAGCGTAAAAGTGATTAGATTAACCCGACCCACACGATCCTACACTTTCCTCCTTTCCGCCCACATCGATAGTGGAAAATAATTGAGTCAGACTATCCTTGTTCGCGTATGTGGACCATCTGGAGCAAGGATAAGAGTGAGGCCTGACTATGTTCCATTCGTAGACGACTATATCAGATGATTGCATGATCATCCCCCTGCTGCGGAGGTACCGAGGACCTTATTGATGGATGGTTATATTCGTTATCGGGATATCATCGAGCCTTATATGCCTGATCACGTCTTGCTTCAGTTAGAATACGTTCAGGTGATCCCAATTGAAATCCCGACGACATAGCATGCAGTGCGATCTGAGACTTCAGCGACGTACGACCTTAGGTACCCCGTTTCGACCGCAGAATCGATTTTGCGCACATTTCCTAGAGGAGTCCGACTTCATGTTGCTGATCTCGCCTGTAGCCGCAATCCCTCCACTTGTGATGCAGATTATTTGTCTTGATTTTGTAAATACTCACATCCCTTTATCGTGTGCGGTATCGCCGAGAGGCATGAGAGATCACCGGATAGGACATGCGCCAATGCGGTAAGTTTTTTAATCTATTTTTATTTTTAATATATATTTTATTTTTATTGTTAATGGACATTTATTTTGTTGTTATATAGTGGATGAGTAAGGCGATACAACTTGTGCAACCGTTCTTGGATAACAAGGACTCATGTCGGACGACGATACGAGAGTTGCATGTGTAGAGTGGGATGAATTCATACACGCGTGGAACAGTCAGTTAACCATTTCTGACACTGATTCAGAGGATGAGACGTAGTTGTACTTGTAATTGTAGTGGGCTTGTACTGTATTTACTTTTTTATTTATATTTGTTTATCTGTTGTACTCTTATTATTTATGACGAATAAATCTTTTCCTTGTTTACTATATACAATTGCATTTGAAATTTGATAAAAAAGTAATACGATATAATGTACGAACATATTACACATCAAAAATTCAGTAATTTAACCAATCCATTACAAATTACACGTTACAATCAATATCAACTACGTAACTGGTCTCAATAAGCTCTCCTTTGTTTGTATTGTAGCTCCCATCCGACAACACTATTATCTCAAATTTGAAACCACAAGGTCGCTACAGGGGGTACTGGGAATCCCTCAGATAATTATAAGCAAATGTAATGTTTGTAACTCCCTAAATGAGCAATGGTCAACTCTCTGCATGACTTCGTCATGGTAGACAGACTCTCCCAATGTAGTACTGTAATACACGGGTACAACGAACCATTATCTCCAAGTCCGAAGCACATAACTGCACATTTGTAAAAAATGGCAATCAGGAAGAAGTCGCAAATAATCTCCATATATTGATCCTCGCCACAATATCATCCACCCCAATCAATTCGCCGACAAACTTGTACCACACCGTCATAATAAACGTACTCATAAATGCGATGCACCCTTATCTCATTAGAAATTGTACGACGTGCGTAAAACAATTGTCTTCACCACCATGGAAAGCATTTGTAACACATCAAATTCCACGGTTGCCATCCTCACGTACATCATTCTACCGCTCCAAAAATGGTAAGATGATTCCTGGAAGTCTATCCAGATATGGGAAGTCATATGTGTCCATCCGTCTAGACACTACATGATGAAAAAAATATCAAAGTTATATATAATAACTAGAAGTTAGACAATAACATAGCAAACATGTCGACATACCAGATCTTGTACTCATGTTTACGGACGATCGAGACGAACTAGAAGATCGATCACGACCCTTGCTCCGACTACTATCACAACCACGACTGATGCATCGCATACATTGCATCATATGTCTCTCATTTAGATTAATTTTATATCAATAAATGCTACTAAGGTATGTGTTTAGTCTTATTTACAAAATACATGGACCTGAATGCAAATTACCCATATCCCGAACATAAATGCGTGCCAGAGACTCACTTCTGTCATAAAGACCAAGTTCAAGATTATCGGGATTCAAATGGAAAGTCATCCAAGCATAAAAGCATTCAAGGACCTAATTGCAAAAAGGCCAAGGACTTAAGCCAAAAGTAGTCAGGGACTGAATTGCAAAAAGCCGAGGACCCGACTGCAATTAAAGCACCAAAATATTATCTTAGAGAAATTCTAAAGAAAAATCAATTTGGATCTCCAAATATATGAAGGAATTAGTTCGAAGCTCAAAAGAAAGAAAAGAAATCATCCAGACGTGCAAAGGATATTGAAATCATACCACAAACACACAGGAAAAATCCGGATTAAATCAGCACATATATTGCGGCAAAATCGCCGCATCCTACGTGTATTGTGCGGCGGAAACACCGCCTCCTTGTCGATCCGTGGCTCCGGATTTTGTCCAGTCGTGTTTCGCCACTTGTACTTTCCTATTTTATACCTAGGTCCCTTGTATCGGCTATAAATAGCCCCGAAACGTTGTGTAGAGGATGTTCTTAGTTTTATGTTCTTAATTTTAGTCTTAGTTTTTGTTCCAAATTTTAGTAATAAAATTCTGTTCTTTTAATTCTTGTTTTTAGTTTTCTTTTTTTAGTTTCTCTAGGACCTCTTCTCCTTCCCTCGATCCATGAGTTTCTAACTCTCTCCAGAGGGTGGGGGTGACGGATTTAGGGTGATGAGAAGAAGAATAAAGTTATTATTTTAATTTCGTGTTAGTATATTTTGATTACTTGAATTTATGTTTAGTCATTTATCATGTAATGCTTCATAACTAATATGATTTATTATAAGTTTCAGAATTCTCTAATCTAAACCCGATATCTAAACCTCCACCCACTGGACTCCCATCCATCTTTACTTTATTTTTAATTTGTTTTTGTTGTTCTTGTTTTAGAAAATAATTAAAAACCAAAAATCTCAAACCAAACTTATTTCTCTCCCTTTCTTTCCCTAATCGAAAATCACAAAATAACAATATCTCTCCCTCCTTGTGTTCGACTCTTATTTGCCACGTCTTCATTGACGCTGTGCACTTGCGGTATAAATTTAATTCTCATCAACGACCTCGCTCAGCATACTCAAAGGCACTCGGGTCCGTCATGTTGACTTTCCCTTTGGTCGACCTCGAACCTTACTATTTTCTGCGGGCTCAACATAGTTCGATTGATCGGGGTGTAGCTGCACGTATAAAATACGAGAGACACTACGAATTACTGCAAGGTCGCTGCTAGAAATCTCGTCAACGAGGTTCCAAAAATACTCAACTTCTTGTGATGACTAATCTACAAACTTTGGGATGTCCACTCCTTCTCTAGTGACAAGTGTTCTCCAAAATGGATAAATTTGCTCTAAATAAATCCCTTCGCCTGACTGAATACAACAATGGATGGTACATGCATAAGAAATCCCATGTGATGTTAGAACAGCGCACCCACATTGATCTTTAACTTGATCACTTAAGTCCCGCATTCTCTTAAACTCCTGACTCAACAATGACAAGAAGTAGTGGGAAATTCAACCATTTAGATGTTGATATAGAGCCTCTCTGAAGTTAGTGTGATTTTGACGTCTCGAATCCTCAAGAAAGTTTTGAATATTTGTAACTTGCACTTCAATAGCCGCGTTGACGTGGTCAAAAAGAGTATCCAGAGCTGCAATCGATGAAGTGATCCAATCTTTCAAAGCCGAATAAGCGATTTCACTAGGGCTGTCAATCGTGTCGTGTCGTGTGCTAATCGTGTCGTGTCAACTCCTATATATAAGCTCTAGGTGTTGCGCCGTATCCGACCCATTTAATAATCGTGTTGCTAAATTTCTGCCGTATCCAACCCATTTATAATCGTGTTGCCATATCCAACCCGTTTATACCCGATTATTAAACGGGTTACTTCGTGTACACGTTTAACACCGCTACCGTTTACACCATTTAACACACGTTTAACACACAATTATCCACTCGTTCAGAGTTCAGAGTTCAAACTTCAAAGTTTCAAACCAATTATATATATAATTGGTAAAATTATAAATATGCCATTCAGTTATTAGAATTTGTTTATTATAATTTATAACTTATATATTACTTATAGACTTGTCGGTATTAGTCGTGTATTAATCGTGTCGTATTCGTAATCGTGTGCCTAATTACCCAATTACTTATCGTGTTTTATCGTGTCTTAATCGTGTTAATCGTTTTTGCAGCAGAAATCCATATCCAACCCATTTAATAATCGTGTTGCCGTATCCAACCCATTTATTAATCGTGTTCAAATTCTCAATCCATATCCGCTAACTTCGTGTCGTTTTCGTGTCGTGTTATCGTGTTTCGTGTAAAATTGACAGCCCTAGATTTCACCCCTACATTTCGTAGTGTTGCCAAAATGAAGGACTTTGTTCGTCCAATTCAGCACAAATTTTCTTTATGCACTAACCACATCCCGTCAACATACTCCGCGATAGCTGGCTAAGATCTGTATGCATCTTTCAAAACAGACACAACTCTATTATACTCGTTCTCTGAAGTAGAAAGCATGACTCTCCTCCACTTTCCACACTTAAAACTCTCTGCTATCTGCTTGTTCTTGCCGAATGAGTGGTATGCGTAATTGTATACTTTCTTGTTAATATTACAAGTGCAAAGTAAATAAGCAAAGTCAGGAAATATCTCTCTCACTGGTCGCATAAGACCTAACTCTCGATCCATTATTATTATAGTAAGGCTGACAATACTGCATAACAAATCTCTTAACTTCTCTAATACCCACCAGTAACTACGCTCATTCTCATCATTCGTAATTGCATAGCCGATAAGGAAGTGCATGTTTGTTGGTGTCACCACAACCATCTCAAACAAATGCATCAAGTCATTCGTTTTGTACATCAAATCTATGCAAATTACCGAATGGTATGTGCGTAACAACCTAACTGGCGTCAGATGTGCCAAGAATGCGTGAGTGACGATATTAGTTTCTTCATCTGTCATAATCAAATACAAGTACTAATACTGCACTACCTGATGCGGAAACTGCTGAGCAAGATTCCTGTCTTCAGATTTCACGCTCCTCGTGTACTCTCTACAGTTATAAATGTGTCTCTGATTCAGATTATCCTCTGGGAATTTCTCCTTTACAACCAACAAGATGTTACGCGGTTTCGCTTGTGTCTCAGTATATCATGAACAATTTTCTTGGCCCCAAGACTAAGATCGTTGATCTGTCGGTGACCATTTGGATAAATTGCAAGTCTATAGTTGTGTTGACCATGAGAACTATCAACAACTACGAATCATCCATCACGCTCCCATCGCTCGACCACTTTTATCAAAAAACGACATCTACAACTATTTCTTTTCATGTTCTACCATACTACAATATCCATATGTCGGGAACCCATTTCATTTATGCGTTCTGATCTCAGATAACAATTTGTCCGACCATCTCGTTGTGGTTTATAGGAGGATACTACCAAAAAATGTTGTCTCCGATGACAACTTGTTTCGTCCATTTTGTCGTGTCCTCGCATGTTGAAAATACTTGTTGACTTACCAAAAAATTCATTGTAATCTACACCGTCACTACCGAAAACTTGCAACGGAACATGAAATAATTTGAAATAACACAACATATAAATTTAAAAATTTAAAAAAAAGGGGACATTTTTTTCAGACGTCCTGGTTGAATTTTTTATAGTAACTTAATCTGTCGGATTCAAATGCTTTGTCAAACATTTTCTTGGTATTGGTACGGGTACAATAAGAAAAAATATTTTAAGAGATGAAACAAAATGAATATTAAATGGGACGCACACGGTAAAATGTTAATAAGCACCGACCAATTAAGTAATTCGCGAGCCGCTAAAACTCCACCCCGTCCATCTTCCAAGCCGCCGCCTCCTTCAACAATCAACATGACTCCTTCTCCTTCGTCCCCTTCTTCTCCGGCCCCAGTCTTCTAGGGACGCGAATACTCCCCGAATGCCCCCACTTACCCGCCCCGTATCCAACCTGTGGCGTGTCGTGTCCTACGTGAATCCGGCGAGTCCGACGCGAGTCCCGAGTCCGATTCTCGTTGGGTACGGGTGCGGGTCTTTTTGGATGAGCCTGTGCTTCCATTCTATTCACACCTCGATTCCATTCTGATATCCATTCCGTTATGGACTGATTCCGTTCGACCGTACAAATTGTAACACGTTCGGTATTTGGATTAGCTTCTAATAGTTGATTCTTTCTTTTCGAATCAATTCTTGCAGAAAATATCAGGAATCTAATTCTTCATGTGAAACTGATTTTTCATGTGATGCGTTTGGTTACTTTGATTCTCTCGGTTGTTAAAATGACTTACATATTCTTTAGATTGTAAAAATTTAATGAAATGGAATAAGCCAATAAAGTTTATAACCTTTATAAATTATAATTTGTAATAGAATTGGTAACGAATACGCTTGTGCTTTTGTATCTTACTAACATACTCGTATTTGGAATGGAGCCAATGACTATTCATGATTCCATACTGAATCAATTCCATACGGGTTCAAAATTAGAGGAATGTTATGGTAAAACTTCGTTTGAAAACTTTTGCGTCTCTCTAAAATTGCAGTCATGGTAAAATCATCAACAATTAATTCATTAGTTGAATTCGAGACACCCCGAATCTTACACTAATGACTTAGCGTCTGATTGATACCTTAACCCCTAAAATCTCGATATTAAGGACGCAGATAGCAATTGCAAGCAATTACGATTGGGTATATCACATGAACATTGAGTTTTGTGATTCTAGTGAAATCAGATATTATTAGTGACTTTTTAACGCCACCAGTTTTGTATACATTAGCTGTGATTAGTATATGAATATTTTGTTACATTTTTGTGTTTATTTGGTTAAAAAATTGAGACGTGATTGCCCTCACCCTTGTTTGATGATTAATTATTTCAAAGTCTGCAGTAAAGATCACAAATTTGCATTTCAGTTCTAGATTGTGCTGGCTCCTGTTATCTAGGAATCCATCGTTTCTCATGTTGCCAGGAATTATTAGCTGCCTTATGTTTTTTATTGGTAAAGTAGAATTTTTTTTATCGGTATTGGAATATTTATAATATTTAGAACAGATAAATGATACTCCTACTTACCAGAGCAAGTATGCTACTCACTTGTATTTGAGGGCTGGAAGCCCAGAAACTAGGATGTCTTTCCTTTGAAGTATAGTTTGTGCACAAGGCAATTGATCAAAATGATGACTAAATGTGTTTTATGGCATTTTGCTTGCCCAAAGTAGACAGTTCCTGTTAATGTACTTAAATTATAAGGCTAAGAAGATCTGAATAGAAGAAGATTTACCTTATTCCATGGCATTCAAATTACGGTAATAAAGCATGCTTTTGATGTCATATGTGCCATGTTACTTGTTCTCTTGCTCGGTAATTTTCAAGATTGTGTGTGAATTGTCTGATGATGGTTTTTCGTTTTGTTTTCGGCTTGCCTCTCTCATTGCCGATTTTCTTGTATGTTTACTTGGGGTCTATTAGCCTTGGTGTTTTTTTATACAGTTATCACATTTGTTTTGACTGACAGGGTTGTTACAGAATGTCCTCGTCTTGTCCTTTTTGTGGAATAATTCTTCCTTTTCATGAACTGTAAAGGTATCTTTTAAATCTTTTAAATTTTAGTAATTTAATATTTTTATCATATGCAAAGTATATCGATTAGGTATTAAGCTGATTTTAATTCCTCCTTTTGTAAATCTAAGGCACGCAAACAATCATATTTTGGAAGATGATCTTGTAAAAGATATGGAGTTGGCAGAACAAATTGCAGGTAGCCCCTCCAAGTCCAAGATTTCCGGTACTGTCTCTGCCTTTTTAATATGAAATTAAGGAATTTCATTTTCCCCTTTCTATAGAGAAGAAGTTTGTACCTGAGAAAATTGCTGCATGTTTGTCCATTTCCTCATTGAGCTTAGCATATAAGATATTCAACACTGTTGTTTGTGGCCATGCATTCATGGTGTAGTAGTTTGACATCACCCTGGAATTGTACATCTTCAATTTTATACAGATTGGTACCACCATCAAGTTGATCTCTATTATGCACTAGGGATGTTGCTGTTTTGTTCTTAACATTCGAAATTTTGAATATCCTGTTGATACAGCAATATGAACTTTTGCTCGTCTACGACCTTAACATGTGCATTCGAAGACTTTTCTTGGGTTGCTTCAGTATGGTCCTAGAAGCTATTATTTGAATCATATGCTTTCCACCGAATTGACTTTGTGTTTTCACAGTGAAACTAGATGGCTAGGTAGGGGCTGTCGAGGTAGCATTAGTATTTTTTGATCAGTTTGGGGTAGCATGATTTCACTCTTATTAATGAAAAACACAGTAAAATGGTTTGTCTTCTTCAATCTAATTAAGACTGCAGCTACTTGAAAACAATTGGGAGTATTTTCAACTCTTCCACATGTCTCTCACATGTGTGGCGTCTCGTAAGTCCAATTTATCTGTCTAAAGAGTAAGATAGATAAGCGTGCTGGAACGGTAGTTGGGACTTTGGTCTATTAATACTATGTTGATAGTGTAGTTTGTGTTAAGTAGAGGTAACTAAGATGTACGAGTCACTTGAACAGTCTAAGATTGTTCAATCGGAGGCTATTATCATCATAGTTATTTACTAACATATCTAATTATATTGGTGAAATGATATTGCTTTTCATTGGTAGTTATGTATTTCTTGATTGAAGGGTTCTAAACCATCTTTAGGATATACCAATGGGCTCCAAAATCACAACTGAAGCTTTTGATGAATGGTTTTCAGAAAGCAGCACATCAGGAGCCCAGTATCACTCAACAGATCATACAGTGAGCTCATACCAGGATGACTTCTTATCCTTGGTCACTTCTCAAACGAAAAGTGCATTTCATAAAGTTGAAGATGGCCTAATGTATTTATTGAAGAAGTGCTTGGAAAAGGAAACTAAAACTTCAGTAAGTGTAATAGCAGGCTATGTTTATCACTTTCAAAGTTATGCATCAGAAGATTCTGGCTGGGGCTGTGGCTGGCGAAATATTCAAATGTTAAGCTCTCACTTGTTGGTGCAAAGGAAAGAAGCAAGGGAAGTTATATATGGTGGTTCAGGATTTGTTCCAGATATTCCATCACTACAGAGGTGGCTTGAGATTGCCTGGGCAAGAGGTTTTGACGTTCCTGGGTCTGAATTCTTTAATCAAAAAATTTATGGCTCTAGGAAATGGATTGGAACTACCGAATGTGCAGCGTTACTTCGTTCTTTCGGGCTTCTATCAAGGGTGGTTGATTTTGATAGTAAATCTGAATCTGGTTCTCATGCAGGACCATCCTCTAGCCCTGATAGTCATAATGGCGAACTGAATAATGTTAGAAGACATGTCAATGGAAAAAAGGAAGTGGAACGTACCTATGGACCGATGCACAAGTTCTTGTCTACAAAACGTTACAAAGAAATTGAATGTTGTCCTTCACAGGAACATGCACAAGGAAATGGTAAAAGAAGGCTGTGTACCAATAGCAATAGTTCCTTAGGGCAAAGCAAAGGTTACAAAGTCCTTGCTAGCTGGGTCTGGAACTACTTTTCAAGTGAGGTTTGTGGTGGATCAGATGATTCTGGTCATGTTCGTGTCTCGAGAAAAACGTAAGCTAAAAGCTTCTTTGGTTACATTGTTGAAGTTTAACAAGTAGCCGAATTATTTTACTTGCCTTTCGATTATTATTTTTCTGGGTCTACAATTCATGCAATGTTTTGATGCAGGCCTCTGTATTTTCAGCATGATGGTCATTCACGAACTATAATTGGGATTCAAATGCAAGGAGGGTTGAATGAACGGGCACCACACTACACTCTATTAATATTTGACCCTTCCCAGGTATTAAAACCATGTTCAGGATTTTTATGTTAGAGCTGTGGTTACTATGAACAGTAACCTTTATAGAGCTTGTGTGTTATCTGATCACATAGGAAGCACAATTTCATTTATATTTATATGCTGTAGTGGTAATTTGCCCAAAGTTGTTCAACTCCCTTGTTTAAGTTAAAGTCATAAATAAAGGAGCTGCCGAACTCAAACTCTAATCGTCATGCTAAACTTGATCAATTTTATATGAAGCTGAACTTGAAATAGTTCATAAATGGAGATTTTCAAGATATTAAAAAACTTGCCCTATGATTTTCACTTGTCTCTTATTTTTATTATTTATAGACATAGATTCCTGTATCTCCAAATTGGTTTTTCCATGTTGTTAAGCACCATTTCTTTTATATTTATATGTTGTGGTGTTAATTGGCCCAAAGTTGTTCAACTCCCTTGTTTAATATAAAGTCATAAAAAAAGGAGCTGCTAAACTCAAACTCTAATCGTCATGCTAAACTTGATCAATTTTATATGAAGCTGAACTTGAAATAGTTCATAAATGGAGATTTTCAAGATATTAAAAAACTTGCACTATTCACTTGTTTCTTATTTTTATTATTTATAGACATAGATTTCTGTATCTCTGAATTGGTTTTTGCATGTTGTTAAGCACAAAATGATGACATTAAAATTAAGCAATATATCCCAATCAATGAAGTAAAAATTGTGTTTGTATATTACAAAATAATATCAAGGTTAATAGAATTAGCAAAATTGAGCTTATGTTCGTGGTCAACTTGTTTGGTTTTGAAGCCGGAAGGTTATCTCCTTGTTCGTTTTTTATTTGAATTCAAACCAAAACTGAATGAGCCAACAAAGCTTAAGCTCTATTAGCAGCATGATGGATTTCTTTCTTGTTTTCTATTAAGTATGACATATTCGCATTTGGTGGAGATCTCTACTTCATTTACATTTTACAAGTTAACAACATCAAAGGGGGGGTTTGTGCACCAGGATTCCAAGGGAAAATAAAACAAATTCTTTTTTACCTGAATTTTTTCTAGTGTTTGTGTCATGTAAGAGACAAGAAAATATTTTCTCTTAGATTTCCAAGTATAAATGACTTTTACCTCTCCATTTTCTCACATCCCCCATTGAGAAAGTGATGGAAAGTGGGGAAAACCCCCAATCTTGCATCTACTTTCCACTTTCCAAACCCTACCCCTTTCTCCAAACCATCTTCGGCAACCCTTCTATCCCCAGCAACCCCCCTCTCTCTGGCCACCTCCAGCCCTGTGTCATCTCCTTCGGTTGGCATAAACATTTGTTGATTATTTCATCTTGATATTTCTTGATTGCTCTCATCTTAGGTAGATGAATAGATGAATGTGATTTGTTTGTGGGTTTTTTACTAGTTTTTGTGAAAAAGAATGCGATCTTTTGGTGGTTTTGGTTAAGTTAGTGGAAAATCTCTGGTTTAGTGATTAATGGTTTTCATGATTTATTTGGTTTTGTTTAATATTCATTTATCTTCTCCATTAATTGTAAATATCAATAACAAAATGTAATTCAGGTCGAGTTCGGGTTGAAGTATTTTGTGTTTCGTGTAATTCAGGTTAACACGGATAAACCAAATACCAAAAAAGGTCACATGTGATAAGGGACACAAATTGGCCTTCGTGGGACAGTCCCGTCCTTCCACGGGACAGACTTGCACAAACAACATAATTTGAATTCCATCAGATTCCAGTTACAAGCACAAATAACAGAATTTGAATTCCGTTGGATTTTATTTTCCATTTAACTCCCAGAATCCATTTTCCACCAGCTTTCCATTGCTTTCCATTTTGCACAAACACCACTTAAGTAACCTCAAGGTCAAGGGAGTTTGATATTATCCCATATTGTATCGTGTTGACAAGTTAGTTTCATGACTTTTTCTTCAAGGAATAATATTGGTTCTTTGACTATTGACACAGATTCCAGCTAGTGTTCTAATTGCATGTTTTGGCCTTGTTTTTCATCGACTGATCTTTTTTTAAGGCTTATGTGATGAACATGCTGCTATTTTTGTTAAAATCCATGTGCTCTAACTTTTGGGATGTTTTTTTCATTGCATTACCTGGGAATCTTCTCTTCATTATTTTCTAATGTCATCATGCTCATGTCTGAATCACATTGAATTTAGAGGACGTCGATGTTGGAGAAGTCCCTCAAGGAGAACTTGGGATGGCAGAAGATGATAAAAAGGGGCATACACACACTGAGGAAACCACAATACCAGGTTTGGCAAGCAGCGCAAGATTTTGGGTTTCCGGAACAGAGGACATGTCATGTTTTAGCAACCTATCTATTTCATCATGGCTATTAACCCTCCTTTGTGGTTTTCAGGTGTGTTATGTTGATCCAGGAATAGCCCAAGCGAAGGAGTTCGACCACCTTAAGACGATAGATAGCATCCTCGTCAAAATATAATACTCAATTATTTGATGAGTGTAATGCCCACACTTGTAAACGGATATTAGTTGTATCGCAGTAATGTCTTAGTATTAGTCATCGTAGTTATGCTCAAGAAGATGCAAATGTCTCTTGTTATTTGTTTAAAAAAAATCCACAGAACATTGTTTTGTTTAGTCAAATACGTATTTATGCTTCAAAGATGAATTTTAATATATACATGTTGATAAATGTTTGGTGAATGTGGCCGCCTCAATTTAAACCACTCAAGCAGTATGGTATGTCGCGCAAATTCGTGAACCTCCGAAGAACACTGTAGAAATATATATAGTGTTTTTTCCCACTTGTTTTTTTTTTGAAAGTTGGATATATATTACTTATAAAAGAGGTTCAAATGGAGGGTTGTGATCCACGGCCCTTACGAAAAAGCCTAAGGGTTCGAGGCAACGATGGCCCAGGCTAAAATAAAACAAGGGTCCAGCCCGGTATAATAAATGACCAAAAATGATGTTTGACACTAGAGAACTCTTTGGAATAGGGTTGAAAGTTCAGTGTTGTGCTCTCCTAAGTATGTCCGTCCACCGTTCGACTAGATCAGGTGCCGCATCTGTTGTCGATACCATTACGGTCATCGAGTCACGCATAACGGCCTTAATGCGTCGTATGGATTCGATTGAGCTCCAAAACCAAAAATGTGCATCTCATGTGTCTACATCTGGTCCAGTTCCCTGTCATTCATGTGGTAGGATAGGTCATGTAGGAAACGAGTGTGCGTCCATTCCTCCTGAGATGGAACATGTCAGCGCCATCTATGACAGAGGTAGGAATGACCCATACTCATCATCTTATAATCCTGGATGGAGGAACCACCCTAATTTTTCATGGAACCAAAATAAAGCCCCGGGTGGTCCTTCAAACTCCTCTCGGCCACCTAACCAACCACACCAACCTCCCATGCATGCACAATCTTATCGGTCACCCCAAGCTCAAATCATCAATCAATCGGGTTTCCCAAAGTCCAACAATATGGAAACCCGATTCAATTCGCTTGAGACATTGACTCGTGGACTTGAAAACTCAATGAAATTTTTTATGTCAACCCCAAGTCAAATCCTCACTTCAAATCAACAGACCATCAAATATCTAGAGCTTCAAATGGGTCAATTGACTCAGTCTGTACATGAAAGAGAGAGATAGACTCTGCCTAGCAATTCTGAGGCTCACCCTCACATGTACCAGCAACAACACATGCAAAATGAGAATGTGGTACCTCGGGGGAGGCAAGTGAATCATGTGGATGAACTTGTTCACCATGTCAATGTCATTGTAACCTTAAGGAATGGAAAGCAGGTTGACAATCACATTTCCTTGCCACCACCACCATCTATGCAGCCCCTCAGTCGGAATGGTGGTGAAGAAGAGGCTAGGGGTGAGGGTAATACACCAACGCCTCCTTCTCATGCACCATAGAAAACGTACCTGCCAAAAGTTCTCTATCATAGTAGGTTAACCAAAAAGCAGAGTGACACAATGGATAAGATATTAGAGGTGTTTAAGCAAGTGAAAGTTAACATCCCCTTGTTGGATGTCATCCAACAAATACCTCAATATGCCAAAATGTTAAAAGATCTCTGCAACCAATATAAAGATCAATGTTCCTAAGAAAGTATTCTTGGCTGCAAATGTAAGTTCACTTTTGTCTAATCCCACCTACACAAAATTCAAGGACCCTGAGTGTCCTACCATTCAGTGTATGATAGGGGACACTAGCATGAGTAATGTATTACTTGATTTAGGATCGACGGTCAACCTCCTCCCATTTTCTATTTATCAACAGTTGAACTTGGGAGAATTGAAACCAACTAAGATCACCCTCCACTTGACGGATAGATCCATTCGTATTCCAAAGGGGATTATTGATTACGTGCTTATCAAAGTTGGAGATTTTATATTTCCAATAGATTTTGTTGTCCTTGATAGCAATCCTGTTGCGAACACCCACTCTCAAATACCTTTGATTTTGGGTAGACCATTTCTGGCAACTTCCAACGCCTTAATTAATTGTAGAAATGGTCTCATGAAGCTCTCATTCGGTAACATGAGTGTCGAATTTCATGTGTTCAACTCTGGTAGGCAACAGGAGCACATGGACCAACTTTTAAATCTCAATCTCATCCGCCAATTAGAGAAAGAACTGCAAAATCAACGAACACCCCTAACACCAATGCAACCCATTGAGAATGTTTGTGGGCCCAACGAAAACTCATTGTCTGTGTTGCAATGCAATAGAGTGAGCTGACATCAAACATGAATGTACAAAGGGATGTTCGTTGCCTGGTTCAGTTGAGACCATTAGTAAGGGGGACACACCTCAGCATATGCCCATTCTAGAAGGTGTCGTCACCCCGTGTCCCAGGGTTATTAAGCCATTTGAGCTTCATATTGACTCCAACAAGGACTCACCTACGACCGAGCGTATGCATGATAATATACAGGAGGTTGGGTGGTCCTTGTTGGATGACTTGGGGAGAAGCCACATTCTTAGTGAAGCATGTGTGCAACATCCCTCGAATGAGCCTGAGGAACTCATTACGATGCACCCACCTATTGGTTGGAGGGTTTTGTTCGATGAGCAACTAAACCCTAGTGACGCAACACAACTCCACTCATTCATGTTGCCTACACCCAACCAATATCGTGAGGGGTTCGAGCCTTTCAACTTCGACCTTTCACCCTCATGACACCTCAAAGTACCAATGAAGTGGGCACATTTTTGTAAATCTCTGGCCCCCAGGACTCGATGTTCTCATTTGATGATCTTTGACAAATTGATTATGAGAATATCATTGTTGATGTATATATCTTGTTTAGAATAAAAAGAGAAAAAAAGTAATAAAAGACTCCACAAGTGAGCATTGGTTGTTGTGACCCCAACCTTTGAGTATTTGGGCTTCATATCTTTCACATATTTGTATCCCTTCTTAAGTATCTCACAGGTTTTTGGGAATTCGGGGTTATCTCCATCAACATGACCACAAAACTCTCATTGTGCTTCACGTTGGTGAGATCTTTTCTTTCTCATGCATAAATTCATGTAGTTTCATACTTACATTCATTGAGGACAATGCATGAAGTAAGTGTGTGGGGGTGCTTTACGTTTGTATATATGTGGAGTCGAGTATTTTTCGTTTTACTTTTCGTTTCCTTTTAATTGTATTGTTAGGGTCATGTTAATGTGTTGCATTTAATATCGATATATCTGCTTGTCATGATCCTTGGGTGACTTGTCTTCTTTTGCTTGCCTTGTGCTTTAAAATTTTGACATTTCTTTCAAAATCTTCATGTGTTTGCGAAAGAAAATATTTTGTGTGTTTTGCGTGTGTTTGGCATGTGCAAAACCGTTGAGAGGCAAAGTAAAAAGAAGCTCCCAAAATTGTCTTGAACTTGATGCATTAAGATATCTTGTTTACCAGGTTTAGGTCTTATCGAGTCGCTAGGATGCACCCCGGTTTTCCATCGAGGGGCGAGTAATCATAGGGTTTCAGTACTCAAACATTTAACGAAGTCCACCATGAACCTAGTGAGTCAATAATTTGTCTGTTAATATAAGAAAGTTTGTTGTAGTCAATGACCCTTTAAATCTTGTTGTGAGACACTAAGTGTAGGGGTTTTGGTTCATGTGTAGATAAGAAATAAGTGAGTAGGTCTTCTATCTTCTCGTACGACTCCTATCACTCGGGAAATTAGGTCTGAGGGGACTTTGTGCCTGGTACTTTTGAGTCATCTGACTTGGGATGCACCGACCGAACTCCCGTTACACGGGTGATAGGGGATATGTGGGGAAAGGTGTATGTGATAGTGTAAGTCCTCATAGGCAATGATGCACGAAACCTGGCCCTGGGAGAATTACACTCCAACTAGTAAAAAAATTGTAATGCAAATAAGAACCTTAATGGACTTTACACTTTGTATCACTTGAGGATATTGAGGTTGCCCATGTCTTTCACTTAAGTCATTAATTAACCTGCACAAATGGTTCATTAGGCTAGGTGTGTGGACTGGATACATATATAGAGTCGGCCCTAGGATTATCGTGTCAAATGATCGACAAAAATGAATCCATCGAGTCGACTTCTAGATTGAATAATGCATCAATGTTCGGATTTTGTGGGTATATCCGCTGAAAACCCTCAGGAGACAACACTCCTCCTTCTTGGCAACATAGAGGTTTAACGGTTTTGTTGCACGTGCTAAGTGCAACCGTGATTCCTACAAAAGTGAGTTAAGATTTCCCTATTTTTCACATGCTTCAATTTTCTTCATTTTCTCTTTCTTTGTTTTGCTCGGGACCAACAAAAGTTAGGTGTGGGGGTATTTAATTGATATCATTTCATGCATTCATTTATGTCTTATGTCCATTATCTTGAACCTAAACAATGCTACGTAACAACTTTTATGTTTGAGTTTCAGGAAATAAACAGGATTGAGGAGGAGGCATAAAAGGACCTAAAAGCAAGAAAAAAGACTAAGTTGCAAGAGTTATGAACTAAGATGCACAAGAGAGGGACCCGAATGTAAAACTGAAGGGCCAATGTGAAAATCAAGAAACTTCACACCATTATGAGGAGTATTTTGGCAATTAGATTCGGGTCGACACTCTAATAACTGATCCGAGTGCACCCAATGTGAAGAATTGAAGAACTAAATAACATATCCGAAAATGGGTCAGATACGGGAAAAACTTACCTTCAATTAACGGTCCGTTTGTCTCCGAATTCGACCCGGTTTCTCCAGGACAAGGGTTATGTGTT
This sequence comes from Triglochin maritima, assembly GCA_963682175.1. Classification (NCBI taxonomy): domain Eukaryota; kingdom Viridiplantae; phylum Streptophyta; class Magnoliopsida; order Alismatales; family Juncaginaceae; genus Triglochin; species Triglochin maritima. The sequence goes on from OY821775.1 coordinate 17,830,048, forward strand.
TATGTGTATTCAGGAAATGTTTCATTAGTCCCATACTGGGGGATTGTCCCCAGTAGGAGTGTAAACGAGCCGAGTCGAGTAAATTTTCGAGCCATAAGTATCATCTTATGTTATTACCAAATACAAAAAAATAATTATCAATAGAGCAATAAAAAATTCGAGCGAGCTATCAAGCCGATCGTCAATTTTTTTCGAGTTCGAGCGGCTTGTTTATCAAACCAAGTTTGAAGATTTTTTTTTCATCAAGATTCTTCATTTTCAAGTTAAACTAGAGTCGAGCATTTTTCGAGTCGAGCATTCGAGTCGAGCCAAACTTGATAGCCTTAGTCCCCCGGTTACCTTTTTTCATGCCTATAAATAGAACTCTTCCTCCTCATTTGTATTCACTCATTGCTTGGTGTCATTCTCTCTACTTGGAGTAAGTCTTGGAGCAAAAACTCAAGGTAGAGAAGAATGCTACTAGTAATGTGAGTCATTTAATAAAATATTTTTTCATTGTTTTGTTCTCATGTTGTTTCTTTTTTATGCATGATTAGCATAGTCTTATTTCTTTGATCTTAAGCTAAATTAGTTAGAATGTCTATTTTCTTCTTTTGTTTAATTGCTAGAATAATGTGTAGTGAGTAGATTCATCCTCTTTGGGGGGTGGAGATGATGTTCATATATATATTGTGAAGTTTGGATGTTTGATGAATTTTTTATTGTGTAGACTTGCATGTTTTGTATGTTCATTTGGGGTATTTTAATCATGTATATGTTGGGGAATTTTGATGGGTTTTGTCATAAGATTTAGACACTTCCCATTCTTAGTTTTCTCATGTTTATTGACTGAAATTTCCTGTTGAATATGCTACATGCTAGTTATGTGTTTGTATTTGTGTTTACTTGCTTGATTGATTGAAGAAACTTTGTTTTGATGGGTTTTGCCATAACATTTAGACACCTCTCACGCCTACCTTTGTTCTTTACATGAGTTTATGGCTTTTGATGTGTCTTGTCATATCTTTAGACACTTCGCATGCTGAGCCTAATCTTATGTTAATCAAGTAATTGTCGATAGGTTGTGTGAATGGATTGATAGGTTTTATCATATCTTTAGACACTTCCTATGCATGAAGACACACACACATACATGCCTGCATGCATCTTTCATCACTTATTTCACTTCATATGTGCATACACTCCACCCCTTAGGGGGTTCTCTTTCTTATTTCCAATCTTTCATGCTTTCTTTCGTATTTCGTACTTATTAGTTTAGTATAATTTAGCTTTAGCGTAATCACATCTTTTCTCCCTTTATTCACCATCTGATTTCGGCCATACCAGAGGTTGCTCACCTCCCTGCGGACGACCCGTACTTGCCCCGTCTTCACCGACGGTTGTGCACTTGCGGTCTAAATTTAAAACGAACAAACAATGATGGCCATTGGGTCGACAAGGAAGTCAAACTGGCCGAGAAGGATGATAAATTGGCGACTAGGGATGCCCAACTGGCTGAGAAGGATGATAAATTGGCCACTAAGGATGCCCAATTGATCGAGAAGGATGCACAATTAGCCGTTCAGGATGCCTAGATGGCCGAGGAGGTCCAACTTGCTGAGAAGGATGCCCAATTGGCTGAGAAGGATGCACAGTTGGATGACATGTATAAATAGGTTGGTGGTAAGGATCACCTACTGCTATTAAGGATGAGCAACTAGCCCAGAAGAACAAGGAATTGGCGCAGAAGGACAAGTTATTGGCTGAGAAGGATAAGGAATTGGAGGAGTAAATCAGATCAATTAAGTTCCACCAAAATTTGGCCAAAGACGCCATCGAAGGAGAAAAAGATGCATATAGGTATGGCTTCCCTGATGATTCCCAATACACAATAAACAAAGGAGTAGATGTGGATGATGGATCAAATTCTTTGGACTCTCCAGTACCTGGATAGGTTTATGGAGATGTAATGGTATACTCAACTCTTAATTTTAGTTTTGCGTCCCTATCATGTCAAGAGATTGTTCACATAATGCCTATATTGTCCAAAATGTGTCCACAGACAGTCCAGATTGAGTCCAGATAATGTCCATGAAAAGAGTGTCCATAATTTGTCAAGATGTTGTCCAGGAAATGACCTCAATTTGTCCAGGCGTTGTCCAACAATAGTCTCCATAGTGTCCAGAGTGAGTGTGAATACGCACATATAATGTGTCCTGATACAATCTAGAATGTGTCCATATTGCATCCATATGATGTCCAGATTGAGTCCATAACGTGTCTATACTTTGTCCATACCCTTGTCCTGAATGTGTCCATATTTTGTCCATTCCCCTGTCCAAAATGTGTCCATATAGTCTTAAAAAATCATAATTCAATTCCTTGATTGCTTACCAATTAACAATTGTCAAGGGTTAAGAGCCGGTATTTTACTTTCAGTTATTTAACACTCTTGCGTTACAATTAACAAGAAAAACATAATGAATATTGAATTCATTGTTGTAGAAGATGGGGACAAATCAGCAGAAGAAGTGGCCAAAAAATTGAGTGGAAATGGGGAGGGTCCAAATCCAACAGAAGAGGAAGAAGAGTATAATGACATAGAAGCTGAAGTTATAGAAAAACAAGAAGGTGGAATAAACACTGATTGGTTGGAGCAAAAAAGAAGACAAAACAGATTGAAGCTCGTGAGGAAAACCAAAAAGGATTTAGCCAGTGAGAGGGAAGAGAGAAGAAGAATGAGGAGTCTGACTAAGAAGAAACCAATTGAAGCCCCAATTGAGGGGAAAAAAGAAGAAGAAAAGGGGATGAAATACCAAACCAGCGGATTATGAAAATCCGATTGAAGAATGATGGAAACGTAGAATCATTTAAAGCAGAGAGTTCTGCATCCGGACCTTTTGTACGACGAGAAAAATACATCGACATGTCTGCCTTGGTTGGCTTGACCAAGGATGAGCAAAACATACTTCTACAATGCATAGCCGACACCACGGACCTTAGAACCATAATCTCGCACAATGATGTTGACCGTGTGAAGCTGATAGATGTAAAAGATCTAATAACCAAATGGTTGTTGCTCTCAATGGAGGTTAGTAATCTTTGTAAATCAACTTATCCTTTAACGTAATGAAAATTTAACAGTCCACACTTTAATTGACAGTTGATGGACATAATGCTTTGTGTGTTGGAAGAAAGACAAGAGAACAGAAAGGTGATCGCCATGCCATCAACAACTACGTTCGCTATCGAAAATAATTTCCATGATTTAATCAAGCAGATGGTAAATGAAAGACTAATGGGGTGGGACAAAAAAGAAATTGCAATTGTACAACCACTGTTGCAAGATGGACATTGGACACTACTGACTGTGAACACACAAACTGCAACAATCAAACATTATAATAGTTTGGCCCTTGATTTAGACGATAGAGATAATGCATTAATACCACTGGGTATCCACACAAAAATAGTCATACTGATGGCAAATTTCTGGAGGAAATGTCTGAATGTCCAATGGGACCTGTCCTTCGAAAGAAAAAGCTCCCAACGCCAAGTAAAAGGTAACACCGACTGTGGGGCTTTTGTCCTTCACTAGGTAAGATGCTTAATGGTTGAAGAAGACCCAACCGCTGAAAAGAATGTCAAATATCTTCATTATGTCAGAGGCGAAATGAATATGTATTTGTTTAGGGATTCAAAATTCCAAAGACCAGATACTTGTTGATTTAATTGTGTGATGTAAATTTTAATCATTAGAATTTAAAAGTGAAGATCAACATATACACAGATATTTTATCGCATCAATGTTCCAAAATGTGTACACATTCAGACCAGGTTCTGGACATAGTCTGGAACGAAGCAAGGTATTGTCAGTAGTTACAGGATATATATGTCCAGATCGTGTCCAGATGAAGCCAATTTGGACTCGATCCAGTCTAGAAACCCAAGGGCTAGGTTACATTGTGAAGAAACAAGACCAGATTCTGGACACGAACCATTTTAGAATCTGGTAAAAATCTGGACACATAGCAGTACAGAATCTTGTCAATTGTTCCAGGATATGTATCGTCCAGAAAGACTAGATTCTGGTCAAAATCTCGACACGAGTCAGTCCAAAATCATGTCAATAGTTCCAGGATATATGTGTCCAAATGGAGCCGATCTGGACACGAACCAGTCTAGAATTTGGTAAAAATCTGGACACGAAGCAGTATAGTATATTGTCAATTAATCCACGATATGTGTCGTCCAGAAAGACCATATTCTGCAAAAAATCTGGACACGAAGTAGTCAAAATCTGGACGCGAACCAGTCTAGAATCATGTCAATAGTTTCAGGATATATGTGTCCAGACGGAGCCGATCTTGACACAGTCTAGTCCAGAATCTGTCAATAGTTGAAAGATATGTGTGTCCAAAACGTGTCCTGACTTGTCATCTGGAAAGACTAGTTTTCGGACATCGTCTAGAAACCAATCAGGCTAGAATCTGGTCAAAATTCGGACACGAACCAATCCAGACACTTGCTAATAGGTCCAGCATATATGTGTCCAAACTGTGTCCAGACTGGGTCTTCAAGAAAGACCATATTCTGGACACAAACAAGTCCATAATCTGGTCAAAATCTAGACACAAACCAGTCCAGAGATTTTTTGATGGTTCGGCTATCACGAAATCGAAACGTCACCCCCACCCCTTTATATTGGTATGAAATGCAATTTTCTTCTTAACAACTCCATCTTCCCTCGTCCCTCATTTAATATTCAAGTTCGACAATGCTGATCAACGATGACATCATGGAGATCGTGGACCACAAAGATCTGTTGTGCACGTGCGGTGACACGACGAGACGTTGGTGTGTCAATACATCTGCCGATGTGATGCAGGTGTCATGGCGGTGTGGGACGCCAGTACTAGACACGTTCTTAGGGTTTCTCTGTCTTGAGATGAGGTTTTGTGTGTTTCAACTTGTTTTAGTTTACTAATCCCAGACACTGATCGTATACTTGTTACAGGGCAATAAAAATGCAGTTTTTTTGTTTATCACCATGTGTCAACCATAATCCCACCACCCAAACGGCTCCTCCAACAAGTTGAAGAACTACAACGACATGTTGTCGTACTGGATCAACGTTTAGACTACCTTCGAGACATAATGATAGACATCATCATAAACAACATTCCCTCCCCGGACCTAACGACGAGCGAAGTGCTTGACGTGCCACCTAACTTTGAAGATCACACCAGGAAACAACCGAAGGTGGAATACTTGTCCAGAAAAACAATTGCAGAATCATTTTGTAGTTCTATGATGTAAATGTTAGTTTATAAAGTTAATTTGTAATTTGCTTAATTTTATAAGTTACTTCGTCGATTTCTTCTGCGATGTAAAATGTCTGTGTTCCAAGTTGATAAACTAAATGTGTTTAAAACCACCACCAATGAACCTATTAAATCAGAAATAACACAATTATCGCACCATGGAGTCCGAAAACCCATGTTGTATCCACAATCAATAAAATTTATGTAACTTCCGAATGAATTCAAGAAGTCCACAGAAACATGGACACGGGCACTGTTTTACGTCCAGAGTGTCAAGATTTCGGACATAATCAAGTCCAGAAACATGTCCAAAAAAATCCATTATGGACACTAGCCAGTCCAGAAAATCGTCCAGGGGGGATAAAAGTATTGTCCAAAATCCGTCCAGTGCAAGTCCAGATTAAGTCCACATTCCTAGACACACAAAATTGGACACGAGCATGAATTCCATGTCCACCAAACCCTAGACATAATCTCGACTTGCTTCATGTCCAGAGTCTCCGCATTCTGGACATAATCTGGATACTAATGCAATTAAAAGCGCCTAGGATATGTTTGGTCAAATCAAGTCCATAATGTGTCCAGAAGCGGTTAAACTGGATACTAGTCACAGTCTAGAAATGTGTCCAAAAAAATCCATTCTAGACATCAGCCAATTCAGAAAACCGTCAAGGGGTGATAAAAGTACTGTCCAAAATCCGTCCAGTGCAAGTCCAGATTAAGTCCACACTCCTGGACACATAAAATTGGACACAAGCCTGAATTCAAGAAGTCCACAGAAACCTGGACATAATCTGGACTTGCTTCATATCCAGTGTGTCCGCATTGTGGACATAATCTAGATACTACAGGAATTAAAAGCGCCCAGGATATGTTTGGCCCAATCAAGTCAAGAATGTGTCCAGAAGCGGTTAAACTGGACACTAGTCACAGTCCAGAAACGTGTCCAAAAAATCCATTTTGGACACCAATCAGTCCAGAAAACCATCTAGGGGGATAAAAGCAGTGTCCAAAATCCATCAAGTGCAATGCCACAGAAACCTGGACATAATTCATGTCCAGAGTGTCTGCATTTTGGACATAATCTGGACACTAATGGAATTGAGTCCAACGCATAGGACTGATCAACGCACAAGATATGTTTGTCCAGAACGTGTCTTGAAGTAGTCCAAATAGACACCAGCCAGTCCATAAACAATCAAGAGTGTCTAGAACACTAGACCAGAATTTCCAGATTATGGACGTAAACTGGACAACTACTGGATTATCGAAACGTGCCCAGAATTTTCATTTATATGTGTGACCAAACCAAGTCCAAACGTGCCCACAATAAGTCCAACTGGACACCAGTTCAGAAACAATCCAGATAGTGCACAGTAGTGCCCAAAATCTGTCCATGATGTGTCCAGATTGAGTACATATTCCTACCGATTCTGGACAACAACTAGTGTCCAGGTTTTGTTTATCAATAAATTATCTAGATGTTGTCTGGACATACATGAGAATCATGCACAACATTAGACGTGATTCTATGATTAGATCCTCCATTCAAGACCATGTTACTATTACAGACAAACATGAGAATCATGTGAACTACAAAATCAGTTTAAATGAAAACATGCCCACCCAGAAAATCAAAATAAGTATTACAAGGATGAACAGAAATTAAAATCACACTTCTAACTTGTTTTATAGACCCTTAAATCCCAATCAGAATAGTCTACGTCTCCACGCCCAGGAATTACATTAGATGAATCAGCCTTGGCCTTGCACTTACCCTTATCTATTGAGTTCTTCTTGAGGATCTTTTGGGAGAATTTTTCTGCAGACGAGACTCTTTGATTGGTGGGTGGTCTACCAACTCTACTAACAAGAATAGGATTCATCATGGTTGCATTATTTGTCTGTTCATTAGGAACATGAGTTGAGTCGTTCGGGTTGGGTGGCTGCATAGAGATTTGAGATTTAATGTAATCCAAATACTTCAGCACCACTTCGTATCTTTCAGGGGAAACGAATGCTTCATCAGCCAGCAAAACACAACATCTAACAACGTCATCATATCTAGCATTCTCATCCAATTGCAAGTTGAATTTATCAACTGGGGGGGTTAAAGCTACGTCTAACGTCCTTCCTCCAACGACGAAGAATGTAAGGTTTATGGATAGTAGAAATGCTGAAATGACCAAAAACCGATTAAGTGTGACAACAAAAAATACCTTCGTGTTCAAACAGCCGAAGATAAACAAGACCTCGTTCAAACAGCCGAAGATAAACAAGATCTCATTCCAGTTTTCACCATGCATAGTGTCACAATATACAATACTCCCAATTTGACGTGGAAATCTCTTAAAAGCTCCAACTGTGTACAACTGAGACAATTATTTTGAATGGAAATTGGGTAATCAACTGAGGATGACGATGACGAGAATCAAAATCGGCTTGAGCCTCTTTCTCGTACTTTGACACAAGGTTGAATTGTATTGTTGGACAAATTGTTTAAGAGTGGTATTGTTGGACAAACTATTTAAGAGTGGTCTTTCACTTCTCTGGGTAGAAGACATCTCTCAGCAAAAAACCAACGAATGCAGGCACCCAGAATGAACGAATGTTGTAAATTGATGTAGTCAGGAGTTGTTGTGAAGAGAAAACTTCTGAATGAAATCATCACATTTCTTCTCAAAAACCGACTCATCCTCAGACTCATAAACCAACTCCTTCAAACGAGAAAGAATAACAATGATTGACATCCTTTCTTGCATTCATTTGTGTCTTATATCCATTATCTTGAACCTAAACAATGCTACGTAACGAGTTTTATGATTGAGTTTCAAGAAATAAACATGATTGAGGAGAAGAGGCATAAAAGGACCTAAAAGCAAGGAAAGGACTAAGTTGCAAGCCTTCTGGACTAAGATGCACACGAGAGGGACCCAAATGTAAAACTGAAGGGCCAATGTGAAAATCAAGAAACTTCATACCATCATGAGGAGTATTTTAGCAATTAGATTCGGACCGACAATCCAATAACCAAACTGAAAGCACCCCATGTCAAGAATTGAAAAACTAAAGAACATATCCGAAAATGGGTCGGATCCGTGAAAACATGACCGCCAATTGACGGTCCAAGACCGCCAATTAGCGGTCTGTTTGTCTCCGAATCCAAATTGATTTCTCCAGGACATGGGTTATGTGTTTATGTGTATTCTGGGAAGGTTTCATTAGTCCCATACTTGGAGATTGTCCACGGTTACCTTTTTTCATGCGGGGATTTCGCCAAATAGAACTCTTCCTCCTCTTTTGTATTCACTCATTGCTTGGTGGTATTTTCTCTACTAGGAGCAAAAGCCTTGAAGCAAAAACTCAAGGTGGAGAAGAATGTCACTTGCAATGTGAGTCATGTTAATAAAATAATTTTTCTTAGTCTTTTAATATTGTGTTGTCTTTTAATTCTTGCATGCTTCTTTAGTTTTGTTTCCTTTCATTTAGCTTTTTTAATATTTCTTTTTGCTTAGTTTAATTGTCTGTCATTAGAATGTTTCGTTTTGTTAATGTAGTTTGTAGTGTAATCAATAGTGAGTAGTTTCATCCCTCTTTGGGGGTGGAGATGATGTTCATACGTCATTAAAGAATGGAGATGAATGCTTGATTTTGAAATCTGTTGATAAATATGAATGTATACTTGCTTGTTTAGAGTAGAACACTTCACTTGATGAGTTTTGACACAAATATTAGACACCTCTCATGTTTGTTTAGGTTCTGAAATAACCAACTTGTATATGTGAATGTTAATCAACTAGGTTAGTGAATGGATTGATAGGTTTTGCCATAACTTTTAGACACTTCCTATACATGAAAACACTACCTACATTTGTGCCTATTGAATGCATTCTTCACCATCTTATTACATGTGTGCACACACTCCACCCCTTAGGGGTTTTCCTTACTGAATTCCATCTTCCTTTTGTTAGTTGTTTATCTTACTTTTAGTAGTCTTGTGCTTTCATCTTTCTCCTTTGTTAGTTTCTAGTTTAGTGTAGCTTAGGTTAGCATAATCACATCTCTTCTCCCCTTTGTTTCCCACTTGCTTTCAAACTAACCAAAGTCGACACACCTCCCTGTGGATCGACCCGTATTTGTCACCGCTTCAACGTGACCGTGCATTTGTGGTTATTTTAAAATGTTTAAACAAACAACTTTTTTAGTGGGAGGCAATTTGAAAGGCGCTTTGTTCATGATGTGCCATATATAGAATCTATGTTTAGAGTCTGGAAAAATATTTTGGATGGCAGCGGTTATGGCATGACAATGGTAGGTTATGATGGTTGGTGGTGGTGTTCCTATAAAACATTATACAAGACTAGTAAAACAGCATACCCTATATTAATGTGTTTAACGAAGAAATGATTACATACCCCGATGCAAGTTAGTCAAGTTCGAAACAAGCAAATGCAATTATCGGTTGTTTCGCAAGCCAACAACGAACAACCTAAAAGTACAAACTCAAAGTGATGGTTGACACCAACTAAAGAAGAAAAAGACATATCATATTTATTTGTTAGATAGGTTGTGTCGAAACAGACTGCATCTCCAAAATAATCATATGCAGCACGAGAATGGCAATTAGCCAAAAATACGTTCCCCAAACGTTCATCGTCGTCCATGTCCATAACGTAGAAAAATTGGGATCCAAAGTTTGCATCTTGATGAAATGATTCTGAAGAGCTTGGGCATCTCCTGGTCCCAATTTAATATTACGAACCTTAGCCAACACATCCTGTGAATACACAAAATGGTCCAAGATGGGGGAGGATTGGAGAGGATTAAAATAAGGAATCATGCCTATTCTGGACAGACACTAAATTTGCCCAAGTCCAGATTCCGAAAGAGCCTGGATGCACTCTAGACTTAATATGGTCCAGGAGAAAATCATAGTGAGTCCAGAAAATGGAATTTTTTTGGACAAACTTGGGGCAATCGTGGAAATCCTTGATAAGTGGGGATTGTATGGTAAGTCCAGAAAAGGTCTGATGTGTTCGTTTTAAATACCGCAAGTGCACAACGTCGGTGAAGACGTGACAAATACGGGTTGATCCACATGCATGTGTATTGAATCTTGTTTGTTCGAAGGCGAGTGGGAAAAGGGGGGAGAAGAAATTGATTACACTAAACTAAACTACGCTAAACTAGCACAAAACAATCAAAGAAGATGAAAGCACGAGACAAAATAAAACTAAACTAAGTGACTAATAAAAGCAACCTGGAAATCAGGAATGGACACCCCTAAGGGGTGGAGTGTGTGTATACATGAACTAAAGTGGTGATGAATGCATTCAATAAAGCACAAGTGTAGATAGTTTTGTTATGCATAAGAAGTACCTCATGGCAAGACCTATCATCCAAATCACTAACCTAAGTGATTAATATGAGCATGAACAAGTTTGTTATTAAGAACCTAAACAAGTGATGCATTGCATACATTGAATCATATGTCTTTCATTTATATTAAATTTATATCAATAAATGCTACTAAGGTATGTGTTTAGTCTTATTTACAGAATACAGGTACCTGAATGCAAATTACCCATATCCCGAGCATAAATGCGTGCAAGAGACTCATTCCTGTCATAAAGACCAAGTTCAATATTATCGGGTTTCAAATGGAAATGCATCCAAGCATAAAATCATTCAAGACCTAATTACAAAAAGGACAAGGACTTAAGCACAAAAGTAGACAAGGACTTAATTGCAAAAAGCCAAGGACCTAATTTCAAACTATGAGTAGCTTTTATTATTATGAAGAAAATCTAAAGAAAAATCAATGTGGATCTCCAAATATAGAAAGAAATAAAGTCGAAGCTCAAAAGAAAGGAAAGAATCAAACCAGACGCGCAAAGGATATTGAAATCATACCATAAACACACAGGAAAAATTCGGATTAAATCGGAGCTAAAAAGGTGGCGAATCCGCCGCACAAAATTAGATCCATGCTCTAAAAATTTTACTGGTTGCGTGTTGACGCGTGTACTTTCCTATTTTATTCCTAAGTCCCTTGTATCAGCTATAAATAGCCTCGAAACGATGTTGTGATGGTCCTTGTCTTTAGTTCTTAATTTTAGTCCTTAGTTTTAGTAATAAATTCTGTCTTTTATTTCTTGTTTTTAGTTTTCTTTTGTAATTCCTCTAGGACCCCTTCTCCTTCCCTCCATCTATGAGTTTCTAACTCTTTCCAAAGGGTGGAGGTGACGGATTTAGGGTGATGAGAAGAGAATAAAGTTATTATTTTAATTTCGTGATTAGTATATTTTGATTACTTGAGTTTGTGTTAAATCATTTATCATGGAATGCTTTATAACTAATATGATTTATTATAAGTTTCTGAATTCTCTAATCTAAACCCTATATCTAAACCTCCACCCAATGAAATTTACCATCTTTGTTCTTATTTTAGTTTTAATTGTTCATGTTTCTTGCTTTAGATAATTAAAACCCAAAAATCTCAAAACCAACTTATTTCTCCCTCTTCCTTTCCCTTAATCGAAAATCACAAAAATAATAAGATCTCTCCCTCCTTCTGTTTGACCCGTACTTGTCACGTCTTCATTGACGTCGTGCACTTGCGGTATAAATTTAATTCTCATCAAGTTTTTGGCACCGTTGCTGGGGAGGCGACGCATATTTTGTTTTTTGTTGATTTCGATTCTATCTTGTTTATCTTGTGCGCGATCTAACTATTTGGGTTTGCTTTTCAGGAGACAACAGAGTGCACGGCGAAATCCGGGCACAGTTGGAGCAAGAAGGGCGGCGGAATCGCCGCATACCAAGAAGAATCTGCGGCGGCATTGCCGCACATTTGACGAATCTGGGTTTCATTTTTTTCTGAGGTCGTCTCCATCTCTGGGTGGACGTGTAGAGCATCTAAGAATTTTCGAGAGCGGGCGGCGAACCCGTCTGAGCATTGCGGAGGTAACTTTTCTTGCCTTTCTCGTAAAATCTTAATTTTTGAAAAGTTCCTTTTCGTAGAACTGCACGTGTTAGGGAAAAAATCCATAATTGGCAATAATTCAACTCTGACCTAAAAATTGGCAAAATTAGAAGGACTTAGTGCATGCATCATATAATGTTTTGTTTGCATTATTCTTGCTAAATTCTTGCAAATTATTTTTATTGTTGAAGAGTGCTGGAGGCAAGGTACGTATCGCATTTTAACGATTGCATTTAAATTTAAGCATATAATTTAGTTTGCATACAACCTTGCAATTGCCCCCAATTAAAGACCAATGTTTGACTATCTTTGCTAGATTTAAGTTAAACTATCTTAACGGCAACTCCGTAGGAAAAGACACGGTAGGGATTTCATCACCCTTCCGTGGCCCACAAATCATAATCCTAAAGTGTCACCCAAGCTTTAAAATTAAAATCAATTAGACATTGACCCCTAAGGACTCGGACTCAATTAAGGAGAAGATTGGTTTGACTTGCTATGACTTGAAGCTGATCGAATTTAATTCAGTGTCTAGAAAGTGTTTTTGTGTTGACGAAAGTCTTCCAAGCGAAGTGGTTGTCTAATTGGCACTGACTCTGTCGGAAGCGCCCCCACTAGCTATACACGGCCTGGCCAAGTTGGTTTGATTAGTGAGGGAGGTGAATCAAGCAAATCAATTCGACTCAACCAGTTAGGAGCCGTCTAGATTTAAGCGACACTAGCTCTAGGATTGTTTGAACCGTGCTTGTTCAGGAAACATCTGACCAACCCTCTTATATATCTTTTAGAGTTAAGTTTCCCTTCTCCTCTGAGTCATCTTCTTCTCACCTTATTCTACGTTATAGTCTCCTCCCCTTTACACTCTCTGGTAGCATTTTTAGGGTCGAGTCGAACACTTTTTACGAGTTTAGCCTCGTGGTGGTGAGAGTGGTCGACTCTAGAGCTCTTTGTGTAGATGGAAGGTTACATGGGCGACCATCCATATCATTGTTGGGACCAGGACAATTCATCCTGGTATTCCGGACCCATGCAACCTGGGGTGGCTCAGACTAACACCCCATATGGTTGGGACAATCCTAATTGTGTGGCTGAGCAATCTTCATATTGGGGTAACATGAGAGAGGCACCGACTGCTAGACCACAATCTAGTTACGTCGGATCATATGCTGGTCAACAAACTGAGACATTACAACAAACTTTTACCTCCTTCATGCGTAGGACAGACAACATGAGTGCACTGGTGGCTCCAGTAGTCGTACCGTGCGACTGTTGTGGGTTGAGTGGTCATGTTATCAGGGAATGTCCTTATGTTCCCCCAGAGCCTGAGTATGAGCATACCTTTTCCCAAAACGCTCAATATGACTATTACGCATCCGCGTACAACTCGAGAGTGATGGATTCGTGGAGAGACAATTCATATCCAAATTCTTATACTTCATTTTCACCTCAGTATCCTCCTCCCGAATACCCAGAGTCCTACCAACACCACACTCCAAACCATTGGACTTACTCTCACCCCATCAACACCCAACCTAAAAAGTTCCCAAGCTTTGACTTGAACCTCATAGTTGACCGCATACCTGATTCCCTGGAACAAACTCTCCTTACATTCGTGGAAACCACTCAACAGTCCGTACAAAATATGGTACTGCAATTGAGTCAAATGTCGCAATAATTAAGTAAACGTGAGGAGAGTAACTTGTCTTGTCAACATGAGGATTCATCTTTTGATATCGAACCACCACCACATCCACAAATTCAAAGCACAAACTTTCAAAGCCAAACTCCTAGTCAGTCTGAAGGACTTGGGGTTTCAATTCACGATCACTTAGTGGAGGATTCGATACACTTTGAGAATAAAATTGACCAATTTCATCATGAGTCGTCCCAGGATTGGGCCTTATCTTCTTGCCCCGTGGCCCTTGAGCCACATGATCTTCATGTTGTGCCTCTTAAGGACTCACATCCGGTGGAGCAAGAGCTCCCTAGCACCCTCAATTTCAAACAACCTGATGAGAGTTTGCCTCTCACTATTGTTCCTGATCATCTTGGAAATGATGGAACATCAAACGACTACATTGCTCATGAGGGTATTAGGAGTTCCTTGAAGGATACATTGGGTATGAGACCCAATTTATGTTCGCATGGTGAGTCGGACTTGCCTGACAAGGCTCTTGACCTCGCTCTGACGCACCAGCCAGTTGGTTGGAGAGTTTGGATTCACGATCATAACTTCAGCCCGCAACGGGAGAAACTCTTCTTCCATTGCCCCTTATTTCCCAAACTCTCGAGAGGTTCAAGCTCTTTCAGTTTGATCCTTTGAATGAGACGCATTTGCGTTCAATTTATGAACCTTTCATTTCATCTTGTGCTCTTTGTGAAGGGGGCCCACACATGAATATTCTGGCCCCACGTGGTGTCATGTTCCCTTTTGATGTCTTTTGACAAATGAAGATGAGAATTTATGTTTGTACATAGTTATATATTTCAAAAAAAAAAAAAACTCCTTCAGTGAGCATTGTTTGTGTGGGCTCCAACCCGTAAGTATTTGAGCCTCATTTGTTTCCCGTATTTGACTCCCTTCTTTAGCATCTCACAGGTTTTTGAGGTAATTCGGGTTTTGTCCATCAACATAGCCATGAACCATCCTTTGTACTTCACGCTGGTGAGATCTTTTCCTTTTTCATGCATAAATCCATGTAGTATCTTGCTCACATTCATTGAGGACAATGCATGATTTAGGTGTGGGGGGTGTTTATGTATATATCTATCTATATATCTGTTCTTTTATTAAAAAAAATAAAAAAAATTAAAAAAATGAATTCAATGTTCCATGACATAGCGTAAGATTGAACCACCAAAACCCGAGTACAAATTGCATTGAGTTTTTTGTTCCTTATTATATAGTTCTGCTTGTAGAAATTATGACATAAAACTAAGTTCCAAAGAAATAACTCATTACCCTTTAAGACATGTATACACTTAAATTGGATGAATCAAATCTTTGAAGTGGTTGATAAAAAGTAGAGGTTGAGGAAAATATACCGGGAAGTGTGGACTTCTAATAGCAATTAAGCCTTGAGGAAAATAAAAGTAAAAAAAGGAGGAAAGCACATTTTGCAAAATGATTACAAAAGCCCAAGCCTTCGAGTCACTGGTCCGTAGGGGTATCTTAAAACCCGATAACTTGAGTCTGCCGGCTCGGGATTATCGACCAAACGTGCTACACGAATGCAAAAAGGGTAAAAGTGTCCAAACAAGCAAATGTGTCGAATCACGGAAAAAAATAATACTTTAAGATACTCAAGGCCCAAAGCTAAAAGAACGATCCATGTCATGGTTGATCCGAATGATACTTCACCACCAGAAGAGGCGTGCAAAATAAATTAAGTGATAACATGTGTATAAGGGTTAGTGGTGTGAATGTTGGAGGAACAAAGACCAAGTCATATTTTTTATGAGTTAGATTTATATAATGAGCATGCAAGAATTCTAAGAAATATGTATAAGGTTGAGGTGGAGATATTGCGAGTAATGAATGAAATGTTGAATTAAGACTTTGTGGGTGTGTCAACTGAAAACCCTCACGAGACAAAAACTCGTCCTCTAAGGAAACTTGGGGGTTTAAAGGCTTGTTGCACATTCTAAGTGCAACCGTGATTCCTACGAAAGTGAGTTAGGATTTCCCTGTTTTCATTTTTCTAATATTCTGTTTTGCTAGGGACTAGCAAAATCTAGTTGTGGGGGTATTTGATGCATTGCATCATATGTCTTTCATTTAGATTAATTTTATATCAATAAATGCTACTAACGTATGTGTTTAGTCTTATTTACAGAATACAGGGACCTGAATGCAAATTACACATATCCCGAGCATAAATGCGTGCAAGAGACTCATTCCTGTCATAAAGACCAAGTTCAAGATTATCGGGTTTCAAATGGAAATGCATCCAAGCATAAAAGCATTCGAGACCTAATTACAAAAAGGACAATGACTTAAGCACAAAAGTAGACAATGACTTAATTGCAAAAGGTCAAGGACCTAATTGCAAATTACGAGTAGCTTATATTATTATGGAGAAAATCTAAAGAAAAAATCAATGTGGATCTCCAAATATATAAAGAAATAAAGTCGGAGCTCAAAAGAAATGAAAGAATCAATCCAGACGCGCAAAGGATATTGAAATCATACCATAAACACACAGGAAAAATCGGGATTAAATCAGAGCTAAAAAGGTGGCGAATCCGCCGCACCTTATGTACAAAATGCGGCGAATCCGCCGCACAAAATTAGAGCCATGTTCTAAAACTTTTACCGGTTGCGTGTTGACGCGTGTACTTTCCTATTTTATACCTAAGTCCCTTGTATCAGCTATAAATAGCCTCGAAACGATGTTGTGATGGTCCTTGTCTTTAGTTCTTAATTTTAGTCCTTAGTTTTAGTAATAAAATTCTGTCTTTTATTTCTTGTTTTTAGTTTTCTTTTGTAATTCCTTTAGGACCCATTCTCCTTCCCTCCATCTATGAGTTTCTAACTCTTTCCAAAGGGTGGAGGTGACAGATTTAGGGTGATGAGAAGAGAATAAAGTTATTATTTTAATTTCGTGATTAGTATATTTTGATTACTTGAGTTTGTGTTAAATCATTTATCATGTAATGCTTTATAACTAATATGATTTATTATAAGTTTCTGAATTCTCTAATCGAAACCCTATATCTAAACCTCCACCCAACGGAATTTACCATCTTTGTTCTTATTTTAGTTTTAATTGTTCATGTTTCTTGCTTTAGATAATTAAAACCCAAAAATCTCAAAACCAACTTATTTCTCCCTCTTCCTTTTCCCTTAATCGAAAATCACAAAAATAACAAGATCTCTCCCTCCTTGTGTTTGACCCGTACTTGTCACGTCTTCATTGACGCCGTGCACTTGCGGTATAAATTTAATTCTCATCAACAAGCATGGAATGTACCTAAAGATTCTCTTTAATTCAAATAAGCATACTCACATTTCTCACATACAACAACATATAACATTCATTCAATACTACATGACATGTATAAACATCAACTTCAACCTCAAAGGGGGATGTAACTACTCATTACTCATCAAAAGAAGACAAAACGAAATTAAGCTAATTAAGATAGGAAAAGTAGACATGCTAATTAATTCTACGAAGATTAAGACAAACGAAATTAACTAAGCATGCAAGAATTGAAAGAAGAGACAAAATTAAAACAAACTAAAATATTATTTTATTTACATGACTCACAATACAAGTAGTATTTTTCTCCACTTGAGTTTTTCTCCAATGCTTACTCTAAGAAAAGATAATGCCACCAAGCAATGAGTAATTACAAATGAGGAAGAAGAGTTCTATTTATAGCCATGAAAAAAGGTAACCACGGACAATCCCCCGATATGAGACTAAATGCATACCATAAATGGACTAAATACATACTAATACAACACCCGGCTAAGTCTTATCGGATTTGGATCCAAATGGACTGCGAATTGGCGGTCTGGGTTGGGTTGATCGGGTCTGGTTTATGGTGGCTTGATTCTGGCTTGATTTCTTCATGTTTGGTGAACTCGATTTGGTTATTGATGTTTAGGCCCAAATCTAATTGTCAAAATACTCCTCATGATGGTGTGGAGCTTCTTGATTTTCTTAATTGGTCATTTTGGTTTACATCCGGGTCCTTCCCTCTTGCATATCAGTCCATAAGTCAGAATTCAATCCCTTTTCTCGCGTTCAGGTCCTTTTTGTGTCTCTTCTTCTTCTTTCCTGTTTATTCCTGAAACTTAAACATAAAACTCATTACGTAGCATTGCTTAGGTTCAAAAGAGAGGATATAAGACACGAATATATGCATGATATGATGTCAATCAAGGTCCTGCGTGGGTCCAGAATAGCACTAATTCTAGACAAACAGAGGGTAATTCCTGGATTGACCCGTGTCGACTCCCAACATATTTTGGACGCACGTTGGACATAATCTGACCTGGCAACTAGCAACGTGCAAGTACAGAATCAGACCATATTGAGTCTAGAACATACCAATTATGGGCAACAAAGCCGTGTATTCTGTGTCCAGAAGAGGACTGATTCTGGACACAATATCGTCAATTCTTGGACTTATCCATGCCCATTTCATTGCCAATCTGGACACGTTCTGGATTGATTCTGAATTGTCCACAAATGTCCAGAATTGACCACATTCAGTCTAGGATTGTCTAGAGTTTTTCATGCTCACCTAACGTCTCTTTCATTGAATGTGAGGTTTTCGTGCTCGCCGGCTTCAGCAACAAAAGCTTGCATGGTGTTTGAAGCTGAAATACCTCCCGCATCATTTGAGGCAATTTGAAGTTTCTTTGCCTAAGATATTTCTCTTTTTGGCACGAAGAAAGCGCAGCTGACTAAAGTCCACCATGTCATGATTATGCTCCAAGCAAACTTCCATGAGAACAGAATTCTTAACCTGATTTTCAGCAACCCTAACATGTGCAGGACAATTGATGCGCGTAGACAATCGAGAATGGAAATTCAGAAAGTGAACAGTAACATGCATTTGGAAATTAAACATCACCTAGAATGTAGAGCCCAACTTTTCTAAGGAAAAAATATTGACGTGGAAATGATGCTACACGTCGAATGTGTGTGTGACATGCGCATCCGGTAATCATTTTCCTTTAATGAAAATATGATTGTTTCTTTCGATCCACCAAACATAAAAGAAAGCTTTTTATAGGGCATTCCAGTTATCGATGTCTAAATCGATGTGATTTTTGACAATGGTTAAGAAGGTGTTCGTATTTTCAATCGGAAGGTTGAGGTCCAGGGAGAGGCTTTTCCCTAAATTTCGCTAGCCTGATTGCATTTAAAGAATAGATGATCGATAGTTTCGTGGTTGTTGCCACACATCACAAAACGGGGCTAGTGTGCAAACCTTTCTTGATGAGCAAGTCTACTTATAAGGAGCCTCTCTTCCACCAATAGCAAACAAAAAAGTATGACGTTCGGCGGGCAAGGTGCCCTCCAAACTGGCTCGTTATCAAAGAAGTCAGCCACGTACGGTGATGAATACGTACATGCTAACTAAATGTAAGTCCGACCAAGTGTTTGCCCGGGTTCAGTTTTCATAACAAGCGTCATGCCAAAAGAGCGTATTCTTTCCCCCTCTAAGAGGTATTGTGCTTAGTTGACAAAGAGTCGGAATCCGTCAGAAGCTGAGCTAATAAGAAGCAATTGGTATTACAACCATTCATCATGGCTAGCTGACCTCCCAAAGATAAATGTTTTGTCTTCCAACTACCTATTTTAGTGGAGATTTTGTCGAGGATTGGATTCCAGGAGTTGAGAGTCTCGTTGATGTACTGTAGTGGAATTCTTAGGTAGTCAAATGGTAAAGTACTGAGCTGGCATTCCAAGTTACGTCTTTAAGTGTTCACAAGTTCTTCAGTACTAAGGAGGGTTCCACTTGATTGGTTTTGAAAGGGTGCAAAAGAGTGCTAGCCAGGACCTTTGCCACAATCTTTTAAACATTGTTGATTAGTAAGATTGGCCTTAGATGTTGCATCGTTTCAACCCATAGTTTCTTGGGAATGAGTGCAATGACGCAAGGGTTTAGTCCTTCGAATTCGGCCCTGGAGACTACTCTCTTGTTAACATCAATTTATGTTTATTAATAACTTAAATTTTAAATTTTAAGTGTAAGATCTAAATTGTAGATTTTAATCCATGACTCATATTATCTATGTGTGTTGAAAATAAAAAATGAAAGTGATCTGATATAAGGTCAAACAGATAGAAAAATGAAAGTATTAGATTTGTTAAAAAACCAAAGGGTTAATCTCATATAGATATGACTCCCAATATTTTGGATTTTCGGAAAATATAGATAATATGAGTTCAAGATCAAGATCTATAACTCTGATTTCAATTTAAAATTTAAAAATTTAAGTTATTTGCACGGAAAATTAACGTCAACAAAAGTTAAGAGTAGAGAAATCCTCATCTATTACTTGTTATAACTTACAGATTAGTTAAAATATAAAGACATAATATAAATATTATTTAAATACAAACGTGCTTGGAAAAAACCAAAAAATATGTATAAATATTTCAGTCTAGATGGTACCGGATCGAACCCGAAAAACCTAAACCATACCGAATAGAATTGGAATTTTGAAAAAAATCAGAGACCAAGACCAGACCAATAGGTAATATTCGGTCCGAAATTTGGTTCCATCAAACTTTTGCTCAACCCAATGTTGACCTTTGTCTGTTCATTAATGATTTCATACAATTTCTTGATTACAAAATTAACAACGAAAAGTTGACATGTTGAAATAGTCCGTTGGTCACCTTTAAGTGACTTCGATTAAAGTTGCAATTCCAATCCCACTCTATTTAAACCGTCTTTTTAGATTAGTGTATGTTTATTTACTTCACTAACATAATATAAATTAGAGAGCGGTCGAGATCAATTTTAAGCGCTAAAATATTTTTTCTTCTTCTAAGTATATGGTCAAGAATGATTTACCCTTTCTCCACAGCGTTGTCCCTCTTCTGTTCGTTCTCTATAGCCCAAAAATCACCACATCTAGTCCTTGTTTCTTTTTTAACATTTCAAGCCATTTATAGGTAGCAAGTAGTTTTTCCTAGTTCTTGTTGCACAACCAAAGCTAGTACGAGCATTTTAAACTGACTAGGACTCTGCAAATATCATGACTACATGTCGAGACTGATGTCGAGAAGTTAAGGTCGGCGTCCCAAATGAGTTCCACGAATTGTGATCGGAGTTTGTCGACAACTTGGCCTTGAAGCCTTCTCAAACGCAACCTCAATCATTGACGTGAAAGAGCAACAACAAAACAAATTTTACACGCAACCTATCAAATACGAAAGGGAACTACTAAACGTCGTCCCAAAACTACTTAAATCGCTCTTTGAAATTACCAAATTGCCCTTAACAATATATTTAATACCCATATCGTCCCGTGTCTGTAAACAAGGTTTTTGACTCAGTTTTACTAACATTCCTAGTACCAACACCACGAAAATGTCTGGCGAAACACTTAGA
This sequence comes from Triglochin maritima, assembly GCA_963682175.1. Classification (NCBI taxonomy): domain Eukaryota; kingdom Viridiplantae; phylum Streptophyta; class Magnoliopsida; order Alismatales; family Juncaginaceae; genus Triglochin; species Triglochin maritima. The sequence continues at coordinate 17,851,423 of OY821775.1, forward strand.
TCGGGCGAAGTAACGGAGACGGATTTTTTTTCCGACTCGGGCGTCTGGCTAAAACGTATGTACCATCGTGGAGGCGTCTGGCTAAGACGCCTCCACCATGGTTGAGGCGTCGTAGCCAGACGCCTATACGATGGTACAGGCGTCTTAGCCGGACGCCTCTACCATGGTCTAAGCGTCTAGCGAAGACGCCTCAACCATGGTGGAGGTGTCTTAGCCAGACGCCTCCACGATGGTACATACGTCTTAGCCAGACGTCCCGTTTTTTTTAATTTTTTGTCAAATTAAAATTATACGGTGTGTTATCTCAAATTATTTGACGTTTCTTTGCAAGTTTTCGGTGGTAACCGGTCGGATTACAATGAGTTTTTTTGCAAGTGATGAAGATTCAAAAAAATTCCAGATCCAACATTTTTTAAGTTCCAAAATCCCCCAGTGTTAAAACATCCTGACTTACAAATATCACCTCGATAGATCGTTCGGTGTACTGAAGGGGTATCGGTCATCCGAATATAGTAATTATTAACTTATTAATTAATTAATTTAACAATTATCTAAATTTATAATCAATTATCTTTTAAAAAAAAAATTACGGGCCTCCGACGGAGCCGCCCCACGTAGGAGGGGGCGTCTGGGTAAGACGTTTCCCCCATGGGGGAGGCGTCTTACACAGACGCTCGTCCCATGGGCGGAGCGTCTGGGTAAAACGCCTCCCCGATGGGTAAGGCGTCGGGGTAAAACGCCTCACCCATGGGGGAGGCGTCTTAGCCAGACGCCCCCTCCTACGTGGGGGCGGCTCCGTCGGACGCCCGTAATTTTTTATTATTTATTATTATTTTTTTATTAAAAAGATGTTAGATATTTTACCAGATTCAAGTACACTGGGGTGTCCGTTGGCTCATTACTGACCTCTAAAACATTATTTTTTATGATTATAAGAGGAATATGAAGAGAGATGTGTGATAGGAGGGTAAAATGTCGCGTTATAGCAGTAGAAATGAGAGAAGAGCAAAATGGTAATTTCAGGGGGGCGATTTAAGTAATTTTGGGGCGATGTTTAGCAATTCAGATACCAAACAAACATCAAATATGTGTTGGAAGAATAAATCCATGTGTGAGTCTAGCTCCCATCAGAAGATGTGGGAAGGGAAACAAGTTTATAACTTTTTCCCTTCCTTAAATTTCGGTGAAGAGAGAGAGTGAATGAGTGGATGGGAACCCGAAGAAGTCTCAGTGTGTAGTATCACATAATACTTAGAGTACATAAATGACATTCCTTATGTTTCTGCAATAGGATCGATCATGTATGTGATGACTTGCACAATACCTGATGTCTCGTATTCTCTAAGTGTGTCAAGCCGTCATCAATCCAACGCAGATCTTGATCATTGGACTGCAGTTAAGAATATTATGAGGTACTAAACTTTGTTTGTTTTTTGTTTTGTCGGCATGGATTTGTTATTTGGTTGTATTTGGATTGTAACGAACTTGATAATCGACATGTATACCCCATTGGTATGCATATTATTAATAATTTTATTAACAATCTTAGAAAAATTATCGGTTATGTCAAGTAATCAATGGTTTGCCCTTAAAGTGGACATGTCAGGAATGCCAGAAAAAATTACAGGGCAAAACTTCAAACTTTGCCAACAACGAATGAAAATCTGGTTGACCACTATATGATTGGATGATGTAATTGAATATGCTTCCCCTTTTAATAATTTAGATGATCCCACGAATATAGAAAATCATGAGATGTGGATTAAGAGAGACAAACTGTGTCGACAATACATATTGTTGGCTTTATCCAACATGTTCTTTGATGTCTACAGTTCATCTTCCCCCTCCACGAGAAGTACTATATTGGAAAGTTCTTACAATTCTAAATGATCGAGGGAAAGTCAGTTACCGAACATATCAATCAGTTCATGATTCTAATCCATGACTTGAAAAAGGGAGACATGAAACTTCCCGAGAAGTTTCTGGTGATGTCCATAATTGAGAAGTTCCCTCGCTCTTGAGAATGAAAAACATCCCGAGAAGTTTACTGGTGATGTCTTTTATGCACAGGAATGGAAAACTAACTATGGGTGACCTCATGATTGCAATCGTAATCGAGGAGGAACATCGTAATTGATTGACATTGGGGCTAATGTGCATTCATGTGCTGATAACTGAAAGGAATGTGTGTTCTAAAAGTATTATTTTATATGTCTTTTATGATGAATTAAATGTATAAATATTTTGTTCATTGATTAATGTATTCGTCTTCTGGAAGTGTTAAGGAAGATGCTCTTGGTCCTTAACTATTAAGCTCTAAAAGATAATGGTTTACATAAATCAAAAGTAATTCACAATCATGGTGATTAACATAGAATATTAATTACTGAGATAAGATTGTCATGTTGGTTAAAGAATATTGTATCTCTACAATTATTTAACAACATCGGTATATGAAATTGAAAATGTTTTCTTTTATATATTGACTAGACCTAATCAATGAAACATTATGGAATTATGTTTATGTCATTATTTTCAGTGTGTCTTTGAATCCTAAGATATGAGACCTATATATTTTCATATGAGAAATGTATAATTTGATTATTATAAAAAACAATTATTACGTATAGTGATAAAAATACTAGTTGGTTATATATGACTTGTGCCGCAAAAGATCATATGTGTCAAAAGATTATTATTGTCCATCTTGACTTGAGTGATGATATTTATGGGCCCCTTGATAGAGCAAAATTATAATGTGTACAATTTAACTTATGTATAGTTACATATTTATTATATGCTTAAGAGATCAAGAAAAGTATATATAATATAAAGATGACGCAATCCTACTTTGTATAATATTTCTAATATCATGAGGCAAGTGATAGACACGAGTGATATTATTACATATCACTAAATGGATCATGTTCTGTTCTAGTGAACAAAATATCTTTGTTATTTGGGTAACTATAATGTGTAGCTAGATACGGCTTATAGTTTATGATATAAAGTGTTTTATATCATTACCAACATAACTTAGATCCTCCTATAGGTCACACCACAAAACTGGAAAACCAGAAATATGATTTCATATTTTATGAGATGTATTAAGTTTCATGTGATATGAAATAATATAAATATGATAAAATAGTCAAATTAATATGTCGTGATAACGACATGGTTAGAATAAACAAATAAATTTGTATGAGATGTGTATATATTATGGGGTATAATGTTTGACATTCTATATGATAATATATTGCATAATATAATTTGATCTGCAATATTATAACATATAAATTTGCTAAAATCCTAAAAGACATTTTGTTGGATATTAATCCAAAACTTTTGAAGGCATAAACATAGAAAAATGGTTGACCGTTCCATTAATCGGTCAACCAAAATTTTCAGTAGAGTTCAGAACAGTCGACCGAATGGATATCGGATTGACACGTTATTCGACCAAAATTATTAGGAAACTATTTGGGCAAGAGAACGATCGACCAGCGTGGGACATTGTCGACCGAAATTATCAGGAACTTTTTTGATAAGGGAACGGTCAACCGGCGTAGAATGTAGTTCCAACCAAAATAATCATGAATTTTTCTAAGTAACTATCGATCGACCGAATAGGTTTTTTGGTCGACCGTTTGCCCACGTTTTTTCCCATATTAATAAGAGCATTTTTCTAATCAATGGATGGATTTGATCCATCTTAGCCAAGGGTGGTTACGGGATGAAGATGTGTCAAAATATGATTGGTTTAGAGGAGAAATTTACATGGACCATGGGTAGGTGGTTATATCTGTGATATGGTTTGTTGAATGCATTATAAATTGGTCTCTCCTCCTTTCTTCTTTTTGAAAAGATACACTTTTTTTTATCTCTCTACATATTTCCTCCATCTTTTCATCAATTTTTTTTCTTAGATAATTAAAGTGCTGGAGATAAAAAAATTGGAGCATAAAAGAGTTATTAGCTATATTCTAATCTAGCATTAGAGTTGCTTGACTAGCTTCAATCACTCTAATCTTGTTTAGAGTTTGGTGAACACTTAGAGGAAATTCCAAGGTGATTCGACGTGTAACTCAACTTCCGATCGGTTAAAAGGATTTGAGAATCCTTTAGGTATGATCCAATCTGATTTGCTCTGTATTTGCTTGATTCGGTCGACCGGGACTTTTGGTTCGGTCGACCGTTTGTGTCCAGTTTTGCACTATGGAGGTGATGTTGTGGTCGTCCGTGTGGGGCGAGTTGTGGTGCCGATGTTCTTCCGACAAGTGTGCTAGGGTGCACGAGAGTTGCAGTGGTTGGTTGAAAAAGACCTGGAGCCCCGTAACGGCGTGAGAGCTTGGGATTGGCTGAAAAAGGCCTGAGGCCCATCTTAGAATTGTGGTGTTACGGTGGTTGGTTGAAAGAGACCTGGAGTCCCGTAACTGTGTGAGAGCTGCGGTTGGTTGAAAAAGACATGGAGCCCAGCTAGTCTGTGTGGGATTGGTTGAAAAAGACCTGGAGCTCCATAGTGCGTTCAGGTTGGCTGAAAAAGGCATGGAGCCTGAGCAGGGACCGCGTGTAGGGGTTGGTTGAAAAAGACCTAGAGCCCTTGGACGTTTGGGTTGGTTGAAAAAGACCTAGCCCTTGGTCGTGTCGTGGTAGCTGTGGTTGGTTGAAAAAGACCTGGAGCCCAGCTTGGCGACGAGTGTGTGTGTTGTGGTTGGGTGAAAAAGCCCTGGAGCCCAGCCGTTTGAGATGCTTTTCTTGTTTAGTAGAATTGCATGCTAGGGTGTCTTTCATTTCATGCATTGTGGAGTTTTCCATACGGGGTTTCCTTCTGGAAACTCAGGCATTGTTGCATGTTTACTTTCAGGTCGTGATCGGCGATAGGGGGTGGTGTCCGAGGAGAGGAGCACCGCTACCGGATCCAGCTTTCTCTCAGTTGAGGTCGAGTGATTACTGCTTTTGTTGTATAGTCTTTTGATGTAATCACAGCTTTTGAAATACTCCGATGTTCATATATATTATATATATGTTGGTGCACCAGTTTTCAGTATTTGCGTAATATCCTCTGTTGATTGGGTGTTATTAAAATTTTAAATTTTCCGCTGTGTTGAGGATGTTACATATATAGTATACAATATATATGTATTGGAATGCAATTAGGGAGTCTTGTATATGAAATTGTTGAATAAATATGAAAACAGATCTTGCTTGAATGTAAAAAATTAAAAATATATACCTTTAGTGAGACTTCATTCACTGCACAGAACATATCATGTGTCTGTCGATCGTCATAATATTCTTAGTGGTCTATGTTTGGTGGTTAGAGGTTAGGAAGTGACTTTTAAGATTAATAAAGTTCTAATAACTTATTCTGATACTTTTATTGGCAATGGATACTTGTGTGGTGGTGGTTTTTTACTTCATGTTGAACTTGCATTTGCTAATCATAATGTTATTTGTGTGCATGATGAAACTTCTTCTCGTGTTTATTCTATTGAATCTTGTGATGTATGGCATGAACGTTTAGCACATGTGAACTATATATCAATGCTTGAAAATAATGATGAATTCAATCATGATTCCAAAGTACGATATTGAGAATAAAAATGTCAAGTGTGTGGACATGTTAAACAATCTAAGAAACATGTTCATGTTGTGACTAGGCAATCTGATATTTTAGATTTGATACATACTGATACTTGTGAATTTAATGACATGTTAACTAAGGATCATAAGAAATATATCACTTTCATTGATGATAGTTCAACATATTGTTATGTTTGCCTTCTGAAAAGTAAGGATGAAGCATTGTCGAATTTTTTTATTTTTAAGAATGAAACAGAGACTCAAACTGAAAAAAACTTAAGAAGTTGAGATCCGATAGAGGTGACGAATATACGTCAAACCTATTTGAACAAGTTTGTCAGAGTTCTAGCATAGTTCATGAGGTAACAATACCAAATTCTCTACAATCTATTGGGATTGCTAAACGAAAAAATAGAACATTATCCAATATAATTAATATATTGTTGGAGAGTTCAAGATTACCCTGTTATATGTGGGGCGAAGGGTTGACTATGACTTTCCACATTCTGAATAAAGTTCCCCAGAAACATAAGGAGGCTAGTCCTTCCGAACTCTGGCATTGTTGAAAATCAAGTCTTAAATATCTTAGAGATTGAGATTGTCCTCCAAAAGTGTTAATCCTTAAACATAAGAGGAAAAATCTGGTCCCAAGACTGTTGCTGCAATATTTGTTGGATATGTGACTAACAGTTATGCGTACAGATTCTTGATAATCAACTTCGAGATATCTGGCAAAGATGTTAACACTATTGTTGAACTTCGTGATGCAACATTCTTTGAGGATGTATTTCCCATGAAACCTAGAGTTCCTCCACAAGTTTCGCCTGTGGGTGACCCCTCTACGTATGGTTCCATCCAAGAACATGTGGAAATGATGACAAATTTGGGGGCAAATCTGTCCATTATCGAACCTGAGTTTTCACAAACTTAAGTAAAAATTGAACCTAGAAGAATCAAACGGTCTAGGATTGCCAAGGACTAGGGAAGTGATTTTATCATGTACCATATCGAGGTGATCCTAACACTTTCAAGGATGCTATGACTTTTTCTGAAGCAAAGCATTGGAAAGATGCAATCAAGATCAAAATGGACTCCATTGTCTCTATTGGGACATAGGAGTTGATGAATCTTACTCCGGGTTATTCAACAATCGGTTGCAAATGGATATTCAACAAGAAATCAAAACCAAATGTCCATCGAAAAGTACAAAGTCAGATTAGTTGTCAAGGTTTTTTTTAAAAAGGAAGGAATATATTATTTTGATACTGATTCCCCAATGTCTCGCATGACTACTATCCGAATGCTTTTAGCATTGACATTCAGAAATGATTTTACGATCCATCAAATGGACGTAATGAAGGATTTGTGGCTTCTGGAAGCGAGAGTAAATTTTGTAAACTTGTTAAATCACTTTTGTTAGTTCTTGTGTTCTAAAAGCTATCTTATTATTAACTTTTGCATTGTTATGTTTATGAATTGAATGTTATGTGTATTTTGTTCCTTGAGATATTGTTTGTCTTTAGAAGAGTTCGGGAAGAGGCTCCTGGAACCAAAGAACTTTAAATGACCAAAACCACGAATCTCTAATTCAAGTTAAGTTAAAAAGAACATTGCAGTTCTATAAATGTGGACAAATGGTTGTTATTTAATAACATGAGTATATGAAGAGGATATGGACTTCATATATTGAACAAACCTAATATGGAAATAATATAAAGTTGTGTGTTCGTGTCGTTAGTATTTTCATAGTGTCACGTATTCCAAGCTATGAGACATATTTCTTTTTCGCATGAGTAGATATATATTGTGATTTATTTATTTATTTATTTACCTATGTAACCGTGGTAATAAAGTAATATTTTCTTATATACTACTTATGCAAAAAAAGAATAAATCAATAGTATCATTGCCCCTCGTTTGTAAAGATGATGATATTATTGTGCTCATTGGTAAAGTGAAATTATAATGCATGAAATATAACTAAGGTTTCGTTATATATTTATAATTTACTTTGAGAGACCACGAACGAATAAATAATATAGAGATGACACATAAATATTCACAATATCGAAAGAGAATTTGACCAAATAATGTTATTTAATTATGACATTATTAATAGGATTGTGTGTTGTTAATTTCGTTACAATACATTTGTGTTAATTGTGGTAATATGTTTGCTAGACATAATTATGATTTATAGAAATAAAATGTATTTGCTTCTATTACCACTTAACATAGATCCTACAATGTCACACCCAAAGGGAATGGTTAATTGGAATTATTAAATATGGAATGATAATTAATTAATTAGATTTTCTAATTAAATTAATTAAGGTAATTAAATGAGAATTGAGATTTACTATTTATATATACACGGTTGTTCATACATATATTAAATATGCTCATTGGGCCAATCTAGTTGAGACATTTGGTATGACCTTAATTGTGTACAAATCAAATTGTGACACTTAACCGATTATGAATGGTCAAATAAAGAGGTCTACACATGAGATATTAGTGTATATGACAACAACAAAAAGGGAAAAAATGTGGATGGTTTTTGGTCAAAGTAGTGACCCCACTTCCCACCCTATGTTCAAAACATGGTGACCCATCCTACTTTATCTCCCACCATATACAAGTATAAATACCCCATTTTGTAGAACAAAACATATAGATATATTTTTCAAATCAAAGAGAAGAAAATTGCTGGCAAATTTTCTTTTGATATTTTCAAATTCTCTTGTGTTGAGAACCCAATTAAATATATTGATTGAAGGACTTTGATGAAGATTTAAATTTATACCGCAAGTGCACGGTCGCGTTGAAGACGTGGCAAATACGGGTCGAACACAAGGAGGGAGAGATTTCGTTGTTAGTGTGATGTCGATTGGGGGAAAGAAGTAGAGAAGAATCAATTAGGGTTTTTGGGGTTTTTGGTTTAATTAACTAAACTAAGAAACATGAACAAATAAAACTAAAACAAGAACAAAGAAGAGAATTCCGTCGGGTGGAGGTCTAGACTTAGGTTTAGATTGGAGAATGGAGAAACTTGAAATAAATCATGTTAGTTATGAAGCATTACAAGATAAATGATTTAACATAAACTCAAGTAATCAAAATATACTAATCACGAACTTAAAACAATAACATGCATTCATCTTCTCTACCCCTAATTCCATCACCTCCACCCTTTGGAAAGAGTTAGAAACTCATGGAGGGAGGAAGAAGAAAGGATCCTAGAGACATTAAAAGAAAATAAAAACAAAACAAAATAAAACAGAAATTTATTACTAATGATCCAAGACCAAAGGTTCAAAGATGTGTTACATTCGTCCTACATTATAGCCGATACAGGGGATACCAATACATAAAAGGATAGTACACGCGTCGACCCGACACTGGACAAAAATCGGGCACACAGATCAATGACTGGGCGGCGGAAACGCCGCATATTGAAGGTGTTGTGCGGCGAAAACGCCGCACAATCAGGTCTGCTTGGGTCCGGATTTTGGTCATGTGTTTATGGTATGATTTGATCTTTATTTACGCGTTTGGATGATTCTTTCCATTGTCTTGAACTCCGGATTATTCCTTCCATTGTTGGGGATTTATTTTTGACTTTTCTTTTGACTTTTCCAACAAAATAACTTGATCCTTTTCTTTTGCAATCAGGTCCTTGGCATTTTGCAATTAAGCCATTGACCTTTTTGTGATTAGCTTCTTGAATGCTTTTATGCTTGGATTCATTTCCATTCGGAACCCGATAAACTTGAACTCGGTCTTTATGATAGAAATGAATCTTTTGCACGCGTTTATACTCGGAATGTGGGTAATTTGCATTCAGGTCCCTGTATTCTGTAAATACGACTAAACACATACCTTAGTAGCATTTATTGATATAAAAGTAATCTAAATGAAAGACATATGATGCAATGTATGCAATCCATCAAATACCCCCACACCTAGATTTTGCTAGTCCCTAGCAAAGCAGAATATAAGAAAATGAAAGCAGGGAAATCCTAACTCACTTTCGTAGGAATCACGGTTGCACTTAGCATGTGCAACAAGCCGTTAAACCTCTTTGTTGCCAAGGAGGAGGAGTGTTGTCTCCTGAGGGTTTTCAGCGGATATACCCACAAAATCCTGAATCAACATTTCATTAATAGCTCTCAATATCCCTACCTCAACTTTATACATCTCACTAAGAATTTTTGCATGCTCATTATATAAATCTAACTATTTAAAAATATGACTTGGTCTTTGTTCCTCCAACATTCACACCACTAACCCTTCTACACATGTTTATCACTTGAATTATTTTGCACGCCTCCTCTGGTGGTGAAGTATCATTTGGATCAACCATGGCATGGATCATTCTTTTAGCTTTGGGCCTTGAGTATCTTAAAGTATTTTTTTTTCCCGTGATTCAACACATTTGCTTTTTTTTCTTTTTGACACTTATACCCTTTTTGCATTCGTGTAGCGAGTTTGGTCGATAATCCCGAGCTGGAAGACTCAAGTTACCGGGTTTTAAGATACCCCTACGGACCAGTGACTCAAAGGCTTGGGCTTTTGTAATCATTTTGCAAAATGTGCTTTCCTCACTTTATTCCTTTATTTTTACTTTTATTTTCCTCAAGGCTTAATTGCTATTAGAAGTCCACACTTCCCGGTGTATTTTCCTCAACCTCTGCTTTTTATCAACCACTTCAAGGATTTGATTCATCCAATTTAAGTGCACACATGTCTTACAGGGCAATGTGTTATTTCTTTGGAACTTAGATTTATGTCACAATTTCTACAAGCAGAACTATATAATAAGGAACAAAAACTCAATGCAATTTGTACTCGGGTTTTGGTAGTTCAATCTTAAGCTATGTCATGAAACATTGATTTTTTTTTATTTTATTTTTTTCGTTTTTTTTTTTTTTTTTTTGTTTTAAAGAAGAAAACAAACAAATAGATATATACATAGATAAACACCCCCCACACCTAAATCATGCATTGTCCTCAATGGATGCATAGATAAAATAAATGCACTTATTACCTGAGTCGGCTTGCGGTAGAGGGGTTGAATTTGCTCAGAGTCAACCGTAATCAGAACTGGATTGAATGACACCATGTTGGTGCATGTATCCAGTTGAATTGTTCCCCATGTTGACTTGAGGAAAAGATTCCACTCTTCTCACTTGAATTGGTTCGCTTATTTGCTCGAGTGATGGTGGTTGAGTAAATGAATCACTCCTTTTTTTCTTACTTCCTTTTTGCTTATGTGATGATTTATTTGATTTAGAATTCTGATAAATACGTGCTCTCATCACAACATCACTTGGGTTGCATATTATTTCTGGCTCATTATCAATATGGAAGATATTAAATTCTGCTTTTAAGTTCCCGAAAGATAATTGCATGAGCCCATTTCGACAGTTTATTAATGCTTCCGAAGTGGCTAAAAAGGGTCTACCTAGAATTACAGGGATTTGTCGATTAGGATTTACAACAGGTTCAGTATCAAAACGTCCTCTACTATACCTCTCGGTTTCTTAACAGAACAATCAGCGAATTGGAGGGTTGTCTTAGAGGGTTTCAGCGGACCAAGGTTGAGTTGCTCGTAGACAGAAAATGGGAGCAAGTTAACGCTTGCACCAAGGTCTAGAAGGGCTTTATTGATAAACGTATCTCCTATTGAACTTGAAATTGTGGGACACCCCGGGTCCTTATATTTTATAGGAGATGTGTTGGAAAGAATTGAGCATATGTTTGCAGTTAAGAATGCCTTCTTTGGTACATTCGTTTTTCTCTTCTTAGTGCACAAATCTTTTAAGAATTTAGCATAAGCAGGTATTTGTTGAATCATGTCTAAGAGTGGAATGTTTACCTTAACTTGCTTAAATACTTCCAAGATTTTCTCTATTTGTGCACTAGAGTTCTTTTTGAGTCTATTGGGAAATGGGGCTTTAGGCACATAGACTCGCTCAGGTTCAGGTTGAGCTACAGGTTCAGGTTGGGTAGGTGGATTGGACTTTTCAATTTGGACGTCGGGTTCAATGGTCAAGTCATATGTGGGTGCTTGATGGCTAGATTGATTAGTCATTCTAGGGTTTACCACATTATTGTCAATTTGTCTTCCGGACCGTAATGATACTACAGCATTGATTTGTTGGAACGGTCCTTCCTCATTAACCATTTGAACCGGTCTAGGGTTGTTATTTCCTGAAGGTGGTTGATGATATTGATTATTAGTTCTTGGGTTCACCTCAGGTTGACTTGGAAATTGGCCCTTTTCTCTTTCACCTATTATCTGTGCTAATTGGCTGACCTGTGTCTCTAGCCTTTGGAATGATTGGTTGGTTGTTTGTATAAAAGTTGTCATTAAATTTTCTAATTTTGTCAACCTAACCTCATGATTTCCATTGTTATTACCCCCAGATGATGTATTATTTTGGTTATATGGGGTTGGTTGTTGTCTAGGAGGTTGTCCTTGTTGGGTCCACGAAAAATTGGGATGATTACGCCAACCTGGGTTATAGGTTGATGCATAAGGATCATTTCTAGAATTGTTAAATGTGGCATTAACATGTTCCAGGTCCACACAGTCCTCCATTAAATGACCAGTCTGACCACATCTAGAGCAGGGGATAGACAAGGGTTGATTCATTCGGGATTGATTTTGTAGCTCTAGACTTTCCATTCTACGCATTAGGGTAGCTAGTTTTGCCTCAGCCGCTATGTTGGAGTCTACAGCTAAGACACCTGGTCGGGGTTGACTCGCTATTCTAGATCCAATACTCGGGTTGATGGGTGTTCTAGCATTGTCCCATTGCATACTATTTTCAGCTAAATCCTCAAGAAAAGTCCAGGCATCATTTTCATTTTTGGACATGAAATTCCCTTGGCTCACAGATTCTAGCATAACTCTAGATGTGGGTGTCAATCCCTCATAAATAATTTGGCATAATTGCCACTTCAGAATTCCGTGATGAGGGCATTGAGTCAAGACACTCTTAAATCTCTCAAGATAGGAATAGAATGGCTCGCTCTCAGACTGAACGAATGCAACAATTTCATTCCTAATCTTCATAGTCTTATGGTTGGGGAAATATTTTTTTAGGAAAACTTGAACAAATTCGGCCCAACTTCTAATAGATCTTTCGGCTAGACTATATAGCCATTTCTTAGCGTCGTCTTTCAGTGCTAGAGGCACGAATTTCAGACGCACTGCCTCTTCAGGGATATGCTGGTATTGCATAAGAGAGCAGATTTCCTCAAATTCTCTAAGGAAGAGATATGGATCTTCCCTAGAGGTGAACTTAGGCAGCATACTCATGTATTGTGCCTTAAGTTCGAAGTCGCGACCCGGTATGGTGGGCATAACGATGCACGATGGCTGAGCAGCCATCGTTGGATAGCATCAATCCCTCAGAGTTATAGGTTGCACAACAGGTGGGTCCACGACGTTCTCACCCATTGGATCCGGGTGAGGTGGTGCAGCAGATGGATTGTGGTTAAGCTCTAGACTGGAATCCAGATGAACTCGTGAGAGTCGATTGCTTAAATCCCGCACCCAAATCTGAGTGCACCGGTTTGAATTAATTTTTGAATTTGAATTCGAAATTTAAATTTCAAATTCAATTCCAAGAATCAATTACTCTTTTTTTTTTTGAATTTTTGAATTTTAATTTTTTTTTTAAGGGAAACAAACAATAGAAAGGTAAGGATGAGAAGGGAAAGAAGACTCAGACGAGAAGGGAACTTAACTCTAAAGGATAAAAATTAGGGTTGGTCAGAAATTTCCTGAACAAGCACGGTCAAAACAATCCTAGACCTAGTGTTACTTAGATCTAGACGACTCCTAACTGGTTGAGTCGAATTGATTTACTCGATTCACCTCCCTCACCAATCAAACCAAGTTGGCCAGTTAGTGTATAGCTAGTGGGGGCGCTTCCGACAGAGTCGGTGCCAATTAGACAACCACGTCGCTTGGAAGACTTTCGTCAACACAAAAACACTTTCTAGACACCAATTTGAATTCAATTAGCTTCAGGTCATAGCAAGTCAAACCAATCTCCTCCTTAATTGAGTCTGAGTCCTTAGGGGCCAATGTCTAATTGATTTTAAATTTTAGGCTTAGGCGACACTTCAGGATTGTGGTTTGTGGGCTACGGGAGGGTGATGAAATCCCCACCGTATCTTTTCCTACGGAGTTGCCCTTAAGATAGTTTAACTTAAATCTAGCAAAGATAGTCAAACAATGGTCCTTTTAATGGGGGCAATTGCAAGGTTGTATGCAACTAAAGTATATGCTTAAATGCAATCGTTAAAACCGTGATACGTACCTTGCCTCCAGCACTCTTCAACAATAAAAAATAATTTGCAAGAATTTAGCAAGAATAATGCAAGCAAAACATTATATGATGCATGCACTAAGGTCTTTCTAATTTTGCCAATTTTAGGTCCGAGTTGAATTATTGCCAATTATGGAATTGTAAACCCTAACACATGAAATTCTACGAAAGGAAACTTTTCAACAATTCAGATTTTACGAGAAAGGCAAGAAAAGTTACCTCCGCAATGCTCAGTCGGGTTCGCCGCCCGCTCTCGGAGATTCCAGTAGCTTAATGCGACCACCCAGAGATGCCGACGATGCCCCAGAAATTTGAAGACCAGAACCCACACTGGTGCGGCGATTCCGCCGCAAGTCACCTTGTAGATGCGGCGATTCCGCCGCCCAAGTGTCTCAGAACGCTCCCGGATTTCGCCGCGCGCTCTGTTGTCTCCTGCTACACAAATTCAAATACTTAGATCGCGCACAAGGTAGACAGGATAAAATCGAAAACACAAAAACACAAAAATCTGCGTCGCCTCCCCGGCAACGGCGCCAAAATCTTGATGAAGATTTAAATTTATACCGCAAGTGCACGGTCGCGTTGAAGACGTGGCAAATACGGGTCGAACACAAGGAGGGAGAGATTTCGTTGTTAGTGTGATGTCGATTGGGGGAAAGAAGTAGAGAAGAATCAATTAGGGTTTTTGGGGTTTTTGGTTTAATTAACTAAACTAAGAAACATGAACAAATAAAACTAAAACAAGAACAAAGAAGAGAATTCCGTCGGGTGGAGGTCTAGACTTAGGTTTAGATTGGAGAATGGAGAAACTTGAAATAAATCATGTTAGTTATGAAGCATTACAAGATAAATGATTTAACATAAACTCAAGTAATCAAAATATACTAATCACGAATTTAAAACAATAACATGCATTCATCTTCTCTACCCCTAATTCCATCACCTCCACCCTTTGGAAAGAGTTAGAAACTCATGGAGGGAGGAAGAAGAAAGGATCCTAGAGACATTAAAAGAAAATAAAAACAAAACAAAATAAAACAGAAATTTATTACTAATGATCCAAGACCAAAGGTTCAAAGATGTGTTACATTCGTCCTACATTATAGCCGATACAGGGGATACCAATACATAAAAGGATAGTACACGCGTCGACCCGACACTGGACAAAAATCGGGCACACAGATCAATGACTGGGCGGCGGAAACGCCGCATATTGAAGGTGTTGTGCGGCGAAAACGCCGCACAATCAGGTCTGCTTGGGTCCGGATTTTGGTCATGTGTTTATGGTATGATTTGATCTTTATTTACGCGTCTGGATGATTCTTTCCATTGTCTTGAACTCCGGATTATTCCTTCCATTGTTGGGGATTTATTTTTGACTTTTCTTTTGACTTTTCCAACAAAATAACTTGATCCTTTTCTTTTGCAATCAGGTCCTTGGCATTTTGCAATTAAGCCCTTGACCTTTTTGTGATTAGCTCCTTGAATGCTTTTATGCTTGGATTCATTTCCATTCGGAACCCGATAAACTTGAACTCGGTCTTTATGATAGAAATGAATCTTTTGCACGCGTTTATGCTCGGAATGTGGGTAATTTGCATTCAGGTCCCTGTATTCTGTAAATACGACTAAACACATACCTTAGTAGCATTTATTGATATAAAAGTAATCTAAATGAAAGACATATGATGCAATGTATGCAATGCATGAGACTTCGTTCTAGGTTTAATCGACAGATCGATTTATTTTTTTCTAACAAAAGGAATTTCGATCTTTCAATTAAATCTCCTGATGGACTACTTAGATGCCTTATTCCTTTGAGGCTTGCAAATCTTGGAGGTTTCATAAATTCAGATTTTTGCGAAGGTATGTCTAAAATCTCATTTAATTAAGTAGATATGTGATGCATGTGTATATTAAATGATAAATTAGATCCTTTATTGCATTTTAAGATGGTAAATTTTTAAAATTATTCCGTATTACGCATTTGTAAATCCTTAACTTTATGGACTCAAACAAGCTCCTAAAGCATGACATGAAAAATTTGTCAAAGTCATTTTATCATTTGAATTCCAGGTTATTGATCCCAACAAGTGTGTGTATTGATCACAGGTTAAAGGTGGGGTATGTATTGCATTGTGTTTATATGTCGACGGCATATTAATGTTTGAATCAAACCTTGATATAATACATGAAACAAGGTCCTTGTATACTAAGTTTGAAATGAAGGATATGGGTGTTGCAAATGTGATTTTGAGACTCAAACTGACTAGGTCAGTTGACGGTATTTTCATATCTCATTCTCACTATGTTGAGAAGGTTCTTGAGAGATTTGGATATACAAACTGTAGATCTGTAAAAACCACATATGACTCTTCAAAACCTTTGTACAAGAACAAGAGTGGTGTACCAGTTTCATATTTTGAGATATTCTCTGATCATAGGTAGCTTGATGTATCTTGGAAATTGCACACGGCCACTTATTTCTTTCTTGGTGAGCAAGCTAGGTAGATACACAAGTTGTCTTGATCATATTCATTAGGAGGCTTTTGATAGATCACTAAGATACTTGAAGGGTACTTCTACCATTGGGTTGCATTATGAGAAGTTATCACATGTACTAGAAGGGTATAGTGATGCAAGCCAAATAGCCAAAAACTCATGGATCTTTACATTATATAGGGGATATTCCAATTAAATCTCCCAGAGTAACAATATTACAAGGTATGTTTTTACTCTGTGGAGATGGAATCTCTTAAAGGTCTACTAAACATATCATATCGTCTCGATCTACGTTTGAGGCCAAACTTTGTGCTTTGGACACAAGTGGAATGGAAGCTGAATGGTTGAAAGGACTTTCTGAATTGCCAATAACTAGCAAATTAATTCCTACAATATCTTTACATTGTGATAGTATGACTACCATTGCAAAGTTGAGAAGTTCAAACTATAATCAAAATCAAAGACGTCACATCCAAAGCAGGCTAAAGTTTGTAAGGGTGTTGGTCTTGGAAAAGGTGATAATTGTTGATTTTGTTGTTACTAAATACAATATAGTTGATCCTTTCACTAAATGATTTGATTTAGCTCAAGTTCAGAAATCCAAGTTGGGGATGAGACTGAGACCCATACTATGACTCATGTAGAACGACAACCCAACCAATCTGAGTGGAGATCCCACGACGTTGGTTTCATGTGGTAATAACAAGTTCTTGAGTGAGTTGGATTCAACAACCTGGTGATACATTGTATCTGTGTTATTTCCCTAAAGAATAGATATGTTGTTAAAACTGCAAGTTTAGTAAGAGTGTAGAGTCTAAATGAGTTTGAGTCTTTAAGACAAGATGTTAGCCGCTCATCTTCAGAGAAGCCTTACTATATGAATGCAACTCTGTGACCGCAGTTAGAGGATTAGAGGGTCCGTCCTTCGAAGAATTCATGAAACAAGATACGAATGCATGGCCGTAATGCATCAACCTTGTAGATTGCAGTATGACTTGTTTGGTGTTGTTCTCAATGGACATCTCCACAACAAAGATTCAAGTTCAAAGGTTCATTTCACTTAGCTCATGTGAGGGTAAAGTTGAAGAACTTAGGCCGTGTTTCAAACCCGAAAGGTACCATTGCTGAAAGCACTAGGCTGTAATGTTTCATCACTTGATCAACAATGGATTTGTGGGGAAATGTTGGAAGAATAAATTCATATATGGGTTTAGTCCAACATCGGAAGATGTGAGATGGGGAAAAAGGTTTATAACCTTTCCCTTCATTGAATTTCTGAGAAGTGGAGGAGTGGTTGGACACATGCACACCCGCACACATGCTCACGTGTCCCGTCCCGTCCCATCGTGGTCGTGGGCCTGTGATCATGGGTCCGGTTTTCTCTACCATATTTTACTAGAAAAGGATCCGCTCTTCATCCAGAAGTCCACACAGTATACGAGTTTTCTCTCTCCACCACAACCCCCTACGTCTCTCTTGTTAAAAGCAACCTTGCAGGTCTCAATCTGCTCTCGTGGTTCGTCGGAGTTGTAGTGCAACGACAAAGATGTTGCAATCGTTCTATCCACGGGGAAAGCATTTGCACCCAATCGTACTGGTACGTTAGGGTAATAATTTCTCTAAGGGGAGTCTGAAAAGGCAGCTCAATTGAGATGTAACATGTACTAAACATTGCTTGTTTTTGTTGTTTTGCATGCATGGATTTGTTAATTGACTTTATTTGGATTGTAACGAATTTGATAATCGATATATATACCTCATTGTTATGCATATTATTAATAATTTTGTTAACAATATGTTATTAATAAATGTTGCATTTACAACTTTCAATCTAAAGACATATACTGGCTTGAATGCAATTTTTTGCAATCTAATATCATTACTTGGATTCTAAAGTAGAGTGAGACACAAAGAACCAATTTTTTTCCAAACGGCATTTGGTAGAGATGCATATTAAAATCAATATAACATTATTTAAATTAAAATGATATATAAACATGTATACAAAAGGCGAACATGAGTTACTCTAAGTGTCTATTCTCAAAAATTGCATCACATCCTTCATTGTGCAAATAACTTTTCATATGCTATATCCTCAGTTGTGTTGCCTATAATTGTTTTCTCCATAACACTTTGAACCGTAAAATCTTCGAGTCTTTCTTTTATCAAAGTGCATAATTTTTTGCAATTCGTAAGCAAAACTTTCTCATGAAACACGAGATGAGTTTGAGATCCTTTTGACGTTGGACTTCTAACCTTAAACATAAAGAAATATTATTTAAACACCTACACGAGTGTTAGGTTGGGGTTGGGTTTGGGTTTGGGTTTGGGTTGGAGGTTAGGGTTTTTTGTTTGACTTGGAGGTGGGGTGGGGAAAAAAGAGACCAAAATAAATAAAAAATGGAGCCTATCACGTTGGCTTTAAAGGAATTGACGTGGTTTATCAAACTTACGACGTTGGATCTTTGGAATCCACTGTGATAGATCGGTTACACCTCGGTTTCCTTAGAACCGACGCGGTAATATGACTTTTACGTCGGCCCAAGAGAAAGTGATTAGAAGCTCACATATAAGTGGGTTATCAGAAACCGATGTATCATAGGCACTGGCGGACCCAAGCGTGGGCATGCGTAGGCAAGTGCCCACATCTAGATTTTTATGTTAATGATGTTATAGGTCTTTTTTTAAAGTGTGTCCACCCTTATTTTTTGCAATATGATGTCCACCGTTCGATTCTTAAGTCATCTTTAACAATACTTTACTTTCTTTATGTCCACCCTTAATCCTGTCCTGAAACCTCCCAAACACCCTACATTTTCTCTCATTCACGTCATTTGGAGATCAATTCTGAGTAAAATAAATAAATAATTGTAAAAAAATTAAAATATTAAAACAAATAAAAAACATTTTTTCAGAAAAAAAAAATTGAAAAAAAGATTTAAAATAACTTTAAAATAAATATATTGTCATTATTAACTATTAACAAAATTAAAAAATTAAAAAAGGGGACGTGCCACCCACCTGCCTGGGCGGCACGCTCCTCCTAGGGATGCAGATGAATTCGAATCCGAATTCCAAATAAACATATCAAATCTGAATTCAAATTCAAAATTTTTAATTTATTAATTTCATATCCGAATTTGAGAACTTTTCGAATTCGGATAATGTTCAAATTCTTATAACACATTTTATATATCTTTTGTTGTATAATCTAAAATATTTTGGAAAGTTGTTTAAAGAGAATTATATTATAATTTGTTTTTGTATTTCTATTATGTTTATATTTTTATAAGAAATAATTTTGTTTTTTATTAACTCACAATAAAAATATTAATAACCACGTATATTGGATGTCAAAATTAGTATTTTTGGATATTCGGATACGGTTTGACTTATATCCGAATTCGTATCTGAATTTGAAAATGGTAAAAAATTAAATCAATTTCAATTCCAAATTGTAGTCGGTAAAAACTTTTTTACCAAATACCATCCAAATTGTAATTTTCGAATCGGATACTCGGATAATTGGTTAGTATTTGCATCTCTAGCTCCCCCTCCTATGGAGATTTCGCCACCCTATCGGATACTCGGATAAAAGAGTTTCATTGAGGGTTCCCTTAGGGACCATTTACAGTTATAAAATGTCCACCCTTCAATTCCGTCCTGGTCCGCCCCTAATTACAGGTGTCGTATTACGACTTTTTTGCAGCATCGTCGTGTCTTTTTAGATGGTCAAAATTGGTTTTGTTTCCTTTAAAATATGTTAAATCGGAATAAATGAATAAATAGGTACAGTAGACCGGTTTTAATCAAATTCTCAGGTTTCTAATGGATTTTAAGGAATGTATTTTAAAAGATCCTTAGATTTGAATGAGTTTTAGAAAGATTCCAAATTCTGTCAAATTGTAAAAAAAATCATCGGTTTCGGGTTTGGACCACGAAGTTGATGGATTGATCATCAATTGATTGGTTTTGCTGTAGAATGTAGATAGTCAATTAATTCGAGACACCAAACAACCAACGATGAAGATTGATCGAAGGACAGAATTGTTCATAGAAGATCAAGATTGATTCATGTGACCAATTTTTTTAATTTTTTTTGGGTCTCATCTTAATAGATGGTCACGTTCAATTTGAAAGGCCAAAAGAATTAATTACCGAACGGTTGGGATCAATTTTGGGCACTAAAATCATTTTTTATTGTTTTTTCTTAGTGTTTGGTTAAGATCGATTTGAGGGGTAAAAATAACTAATCAATGAAGCGTTGAGATTGGTTTGAAAAGAACTAATCAGAGTTTTCAGCATTTTAAAAAGACTTGGAGTTTGATCATCTCAAAGGATTAAGAAAAATAAGATGGGTAGTTATTTACGCGACACTATAAATCTATTATGATTTTTTTTTAAACATAATAATGAGAATCTCTTATGACTATGGGTCCGTTTGGTAATCCTATCCAGTGTTCGGATATGCGGCCGGATGCGGCCGCATATGCGGATGCGGGTGCGATGCGGCCGCGATCCGCATCGCATCCTAAGGATGCAGCCTCCTATATGCGGACCGCATTGTTATCCGCATATGCGGCCGCATATGCAACGCATATCAAATAGGCATATTTCAAATCTAATTTGGTCAAAATCCGAAAGATATTTGATTATCCGATTACCCATTTAACTTATTTTGTAAAGAAAAAAAAATTAACCAATTTTACAAACAAAAGACCATTCCCAAATTCCCCACTCGATCCCCAAATTCGTGACACTCCAACATTTTCGACTCCCGCAAGTACCCCACTTTCCGTATATGTAAATGCATATTATTAAATGTGTATTCCACATATTATTTTAATACGTAAATGTATATTATTTAATTATTAAATCGCAAACCGCATATGCACCCGCATCGCATCCGCATTCCGCATATGTTCGATGCGGTGCCCTGCCGCATCCACTCCGCATCCCGCATATCTGAACCTTGATCCTATCCCACATCCCAACTCCCACCTTAAGCCAGGAAGCATCCTTTGAAGTTGCTCCGAAGACATAATTGATCCTTCCATTGAGTTAAAAATATGACAGATTGGTTTTCTGGGAAAACTAACGTTGTAAAATGACAAGTCTTCCACCAATCCAGTGGCAAACAACAATCAACTCATGAACCTTTGAAGTTAATCCTGGATGTGAGTAATGTAGTGTTTGGTTGTATTAGATGGACCATTCTTTCGTTCGACCTCACGATCCCAATGAAATATCACCATCCAACTTGCGTTACACTCCTGCAATTGCTTCAATACAAAATGGATAAACTGTATTTCAAAATCTTACACAAGCCGATGTCATTCTTCTATGATGGACAAATTAAGCATAATCAGACAAAGACCTCATAATAAATAGTCTTCCCAAGTCTGCTAGTAAGTGTAAACAAAGACAGAGTCTTTCCAAGTCTGCTAACAACCAATAATGACAACAGGTATTATGCAATCATGCTCAACTAGTTCAATATAAAGTCAAAAGATGTCTATGCTCACATAGGCAACAGTAGGTCAGTGACTGCATCAGATCTGAGGTAAGATTCGAAAAATAATATAAGCAACAGATGGCCAGTTCCTGGCAATCCGTTGGGAGCTTTGTGAACGGACCGAGAATAATTTTTCCTGCAAGTAAGACCAAAAATTAAAACCAAAAGCAGATTACCAGACAGTGTCAATGCTAAAAGTACTGACAACCAACTTAAATGACAAGCTTCAGGACAAAGAGGAATTGAAGATGGAAATACATGCATCATCAATGGTAGAGTAAAATTCCCCAAGCATCGATTGCAAGTTGTACTCGAAAGCGATATGAGAATTTTGAGAAGAACATTGAGCAATTCTGAGCATAAGTTTCAAAATAACCTAAAAATAGGGTTAAAGAATAAATTCTTAAGCACAAGCAAAACAACTTTTTCAAAACCATGTTAAAATTTTGAATTTTACTTGGCAATGCATACAAAAAGGTGCAAATGCGATTAAAAAAACAAAATAGATGCACATACAATTTGGTACAGAAAGACAAAACACAGTGAATGCAATTCCCCTGGAACTGCAGACATACATCAACATCATGATGATGATTATAAAGTTGATCCCTCAAGCTATAGTTGTATACTGAGCTAGAATGCCAGAGAGATTATTCCGGAGAATGCCGGAGAGAAGAACCACGGTGATGATGCGGCGAAAGTAACTTTCGGTCGGATATGGGTCAGTCTAGGGCGGCAAAAGCATATGACGATGGGGATAAGATAGAGAAGTTGGATGAGGATCGGTAAAGTTTGTGGAACATTCGTAATTTCGTGGTGGTAAACACCGTGATTTTACAAGTTATGCGGGGGCATTTGACAACAATAGTTGTGGTGGAGATTGGGAAGCAGGTCTTTGGGGTCTTCTGGATCACTGTTTACTTGTGAGTGTGCCGAATCTTCAGTTTCTGGACCGATTCCGAAGCTAAGAGATGTTTGGACTTAAACAAAATCAGAAGTCAGATTCCAGAACAGAAGTTGGACCCAGAAGTCCCATACAAAATGGACCCTATAAAACCCAAAATCATTAGTTGAGCTTCAAAGAATGTTGTTATATATTTTCTAAGGAAATAAGTTTTGAATTTTGATGCATTAGAGCATAGCTAACGGGCGGGCGGAGGCGCTGGGCGCCTGACCACGTCGACCCTCGCGCAAAATGGTTGCTACGTACCCCACCCGAGCGCCCGATCGTGCGGTGGGCGACACGATCCCGCTTCTGGGCGAGATGTTGGGGTGTTTTGGGTGGGGGCACGTGTCCCCCACCCATTCGTTGATTTTTTTTATTTGTTAAAAATCTTAAAAAATTTGTTTTAAATTATTTTATCATTTTTTTCCTGCAAATATGGTTTTTATTTGTTTTGATTTTGTAGATTTTTTTGTGATTTTTTTTTTTACGCATAATTGATCTCCCAATGACGTCGAGTGAAGAGAATGTAGGTTATTTGAGCTGTTTCTGGGCGTGAGTAATGAGATCTTTTGGGTGGATTGGATGAGTTGATATGACAGAGAGAGAAACTGACGTGACAGAGAGAAAACAGGACGCTCGCGGTAGCCCAAGCATAGTTATTTATGCTCTTATAAGTACGAAATAGGAAGGCCATTGGTTAACCATTCATCTACATTGGAACTTTTGTAAGGATTGGAATTATACAACTTCAAGTCCCACTTCCGAATCGAAAGCCTAAACCAATATTACAATGCGGTGCTGCTGTTTCTAAAGAAAAGATTACAAGATAATTTTTATACAAGTCCTTGAACTCAAATCCAATTGGATCTTAAACTTGGTCCAAAATAATTTCCCTAAAACGGCTACAAACTAAACTCATATAAGCCTGGAAAAAAATCTCGAAACAATTATACCTGAGTTGGAACCTCGGATCCACTTATGGTGCAAAACTGCACGTACTTCTCGAATATTCTAAACTTTCTTGGACATCTGCGCCACTTGTATTAATTGATTAGCCTCCGATCAAACTTTGATACGTTGATACAAAACTATTTCTACCAAAATGATTTGGATCTTAACAAGTTTAAACAAATTAATAAACATTTCGTTGACTTAGCAAAAATCACTAACTTTTAAATAAGAAGTCAGAGACAAGATTCATATGTATGAAAAAATATAATGCAGTATTTACGTGTAAAATGTGGAGGATAAACACGTACGTCTTTTCCTAAATCCTAATCACACCTAATCTCTTCTCACATTAATAACAATGTATACAGAGAGTGTTGAGTCTATGTCATCACACCGATGAACTCTAAGTTCTCGATCATAACAACAAATCCACCTACTCTGATGGCGCAACTTTGCTTTCCTGAAAGTGAGGCTTATCAAGAGGTGGATGATTATTTTAAGAGTTTTTTACTGGCATCACTTTTGTTTACGTTCATGTCATCATGTCTTTGAATCATCGTGTTACTCCGTTAATTTAATAAATTAAGAATTTTGTAGAACAGCTCCTAGACAATCTAAAAAAATTAAAATTTTGCAAAACATTTCCTAACTTATTTATAAATAATATTTACACTTTTTCTCTCCTCTCTCTATTTTCTATCTTCATTTCCTTCTCTCCTCTTTCTACCACTCTAATCTCTCTCCCATTTTTTCCTAACATAGTTTTAATTCCTTTAATTTATTTAAATTTATATTAAAAATAAAAATAGTTATATATTTAAAATAAAATAAATACTAAATAACCGGAAATAAAAAAAATAGAGTAGAGAAAAGTGTGACGAAAAGAAGAGAATGTGTGGGAAGAGAAAGAACAAAAAGGCAAAAGAAGAGAGAAAAAGAAGTATGGAGATGGGAGAATGAGAATGAGGAGAGAAAATGAATAGATTTAGAGATGAAGCGGTAGAAAGATGAGAGGAGATGAAGAGAGAGAAATAATGTAAATATTATTTCTAAATAAGTTTGGGTGATTTTTGATTTTTTTTTAATTTATTAGATTACCCAGAGGACGGAATGACATGATTCAAAAACATAATGACATTAACGTAAATAATTGAATTTCCGATGATATGGTCATAAATTTTCGAAAAGTGACGACAAAAATCCAATTAATGTACTTTCGAGTGATCCATAAAGTATTATATCTTTCGAGTGACATTAACATATAAGAAAAAAAAAAATTAAATATCCATAAAGTATTATAGATTTCATTGTCATGTATAAATACCCAAAAAATATTCTTAAGTTTCTTAATAACCGAAAAAAGGGTTATCACGTCGGATATTAAGGGGGTACAACGTCAGGTTGACCAACTTAGTTGACCGACGTGGTAGGTGGGAGACGTAATACAGGTGCACTCTTTTACGTCGGTTTAAAATCCGACGTTGTAGTAGGGTCTACCATGTCGGTTATCTTGATAACCGACGTGGTAGACCTCTTAATCTTTTTTTTTCGGTTTTTGTACCTTACTACTTCAGTTTTCTAGAAACCGACGTTGTAGGGTATTTTTTATTTTTCGTTTTTTAATTATTTTTTAAAATTTGATGTTTGTCATTCTGATACCATCTATAACGTCCTTTTTAAAAAAAATTAATTTCGTTTTCTAATTGTTTTTTTCCTTAATCAGGCTCTGATACCATCTGTAACATCCCGTCACATGGGTGAAGGACCATTATTTTTTAAAATGTAATGATCTCCGAACCTGCATCGAGCTCGGGTCCCGGTCCGTCACCCATGTGCCTACTGGCCCACAACACCCACCTATTGCCACAAAACTTAAGTTGGTAAGTGTTATGGTAGTGGACTCATGTCTTTATATCACACCCCAACATTCTCATGTTAAGCAATGTGGGACTAAACTTGGGGGTTTTACGACCTACCCCACTTGAACACCTGACGTCCTCGTCAGGGTCAAGTCACTAAGTCACCAGGCGTTGTGAGATTCTAGAGGTGTCTCCCACCATTTAGGTATAGCACTTAGTTCCCACAATTCCAGCTGGTTCAGGCTTTGATACCATCTGTAACGTCCCGTCCCCGAACCCGCATCGAGCCTGAGTCCCGGTCCGTCACCTATGTGCCCACTAGCCCACAACACTCACCTATTCCCACAAAACTTAAGTTGGTAAGTGTTATGGTAGTGGACTCATGTCTTTATATCACACCCAACATTCTCATGTTAAGCAATGTGGGACTAAACTTGGGGGTTTTACAACCTATCCGACTTGAACACCTGACGTCATCGTCAGGGTCAAGCCACTCAGTCACTAGGCGTTGTGGGATTCTATAGGTGGCTCCTACCCTTTAGGTGTAGCACTTAGTTCCCACAATTTTGGCTGGTTCAGGCTCTGATACTAGGGGTGCACATGGGTCGGGTTGGGTCGGGTTTGGGCCTCAACCCGACCCAACCCGAAATTTTCGGGTTGGGAAAAAATCCAACCCGAACCCGAACCCGACCCGGTTCGGGTTCAACCCAACCCGACCCGAAATTTTCGGGTTGGGTCGGGTTGGGTCGGGTTGAACCCGAATTTGGAAATTTTTGGGTTGGGTTGGGTTGAATCGGGGTTATTTTCGGGTTGGGTCGGGTTTATTTTCGGGTTGGGTCGGGTTGGATCGGGTTTATTTGGGAAAAAATTAAAAAAAAAAAATAAAAAAAATAAAAATAAAAATAAAAATCGGGTTCGGGTTGGGTTGGGTCAACCCGACCCCCTCAACCCGAACCCGACCCGAAAATTCGGGTTTTTGATTTTCCCAACCCGACCCGACCCGAACCCCTCCTCAACCCGACCCAACCCGACCCGACCAGTCGGGTTCGGGTTGGGTTTCAGGTTGAACCCAACCCATGTGCACCCCTATCTGATACCATCTGTAACGTCCCGTGTCCGAACCCGCATCGAGCTCGGGTCCCGGTCCGTCACCCATGTGCCTACTGGCCCACAACACCCACCTATTGCCACAAAACTTAAGTTGGTAAATATTATGGTAGTGAACTCATGTCTTTATATCTCACCCCAACATTCTCATGATAACCAATGCGGGACTAAACTTGGGGGTTTTACAGTAATTCACACTCAATCCTTGCAACGTTCGTATTCAATTAAGCAATATTTAAATTCACATACACAAAGAGATACATCTAATAAGACAACAAATGAATAAAAAAATCTTCTTATTTATGGATCAGTTTTTTAAGTCAATCTACAAAAATGAAAATACTTGAGCATCTCGTAGCTGCTTCTCAACTTCTTGCTTTTACTCCAACTCAAGTCAAACACATTGCACTCTTAAAAGCATATGCAGCAACAGTTCTTTGGCATGGGATAATTAAATTCTTCAATAAACGACTACATTATTATTAGAGATAAGTAATACCAACGAGGCAACTACAAAACGTTGAAGAATTCAGTTTAAAGAAATTAGAGATAAGTAATACATTGGTTTCAGTAGTTCACCGTATCAACTAAAGTTTTTAGCAGGACAAATGTTGATAGGGAAACATTAACTTAATTATATTATTCTAAGTAACATAAAAATTCAATTCACAAAGACAAGGATCGGTCAACATCCACACACACTAAAGGGCTAGATTATTAATAAAAACTACAGGAAGCATACATGGAAACCTCAGACCTTTGTTTGATTAAATGTTGCTAAGTTGGCCTTCGGCGCTCCAAATGCTCAGCATGCTGGTTACTTTCCTTCGCCAACACGGAGGAGTGGATTCGGAAGAGGGTTTGGGAATGTTGAGGCCGGGGTTTGGAGGCGAAGGAGTGGATTCCGACGAGGGTTTGGGTGGGACGTTGGAGGACGTGGGATCGCGAGGTCGGAAGCGGATAGGAAGTGGAGAAGGAAATGAATCTCTCTCCCATCTCTACTTCTGGACGGGAAGGTCAATGTGGTTGGGGAGAGGTAAGCGGCTAGGGTTTATGTTTGTTGATTTTTGGATTGATGGGATTTCGATTAGGTTTACGTGGCTATACCAAACAAAAAATTCAACCCTTCCACGTCGGACTTTTAAAAGGCCGACGTGGAAGACCCCCTACCACGTTGGATTAGTTAAAGACCGACGTGGTAGATCACTTCAGTCCAGATCTAGTCCAGCGTCCAGAAAATCGGATCCCGGTCGCCTACCACGTCAGCTTATGTGTTCGTCGACGTGGAAGACCCCCTACCACGTCGAATTTCCGAAAACCGACGTGGTACGGTTTTAATTTAATATATGTATATATATATTAAAAAAAATAGCACATATCTTGGCAATAATAATCGACTAATTCTTGGCAACAACACATATCTTATGAAAACAAAATTGCAAAAAGAATAGTCAATTGACAGATGACAGGGAATTTAGGGAATATCGGCATATCATCAACCAAACAACATTTTCCGCAGACAGTTTCTCCGGATCTTATCTATTGCATCATCATAGAAATTGTGTGATAACTATTGCTATAACTAAAAACCACAAAGCATGTGAGAAAAACACGTACATTTCATAAAGGTAATTTTTTGTCATCAAGTAGGAAAATCTGAATTTCACGCCCATGTAGTGAGTACAATCCCTACAAGAAGTTGAGTTATATTTCAATAGCATCCAAAATATATATTAAAAAGACCCCCTACCACGTTGGATTTCCAAAAAGCGACGTGGTAGGGTTTTAATTTATAAAAATCTATATTTAAAATGACCCCCTACCACGTCGGATTTCGAAAATCTGACGTGGTAGAATTTTAATTTAAAAATATTAAAAGACCCCCTACCACGTCGGTTCTCAGAAATCCAACGTGGTAGGGTTTCAATTTTTTTAAAAATATATTAAAAAGACCCCCTACGACACGTCGGTTTTCCGAACATCGACGTGGTGGGTTTTTATTTTACATATATATTTTAAAAATGCCCCCTACCAAGTCGATTTACTTCAACCGACGTGGTAAAGGGGGTCTTCCACGTCGGTTCACATACACCGACTTAGAAGCCACCCGTCCACGTCGGTTTGTAATTAACCGACGTGGTAGACCGACTTTCCAACAATACCAAAATTACCCTCCTATCATACTTGTTAACATAGCCGAACTCGATAACTATTGGCCTCTTATCTTACTATTACGATTTCAAATGAACTACAGCTCATTAGTTTTACTCTCTACAAACTTCTCAATTTTTTTGGATACCACTCATCGTGCTCGGAAAGATAGTGCTTATGTAGGGCTGAGCATCGGTCTGGACCCAGATCCAGACCGAACCCGGATGTTCTCTGGGGTCCGGACCGAAGACCGGACCGGTCATGTTCTGTAACTTCCTGGAACAACGGAAAATTTGAAAAATTAAACCAACAAGAGATCTCAAGATAACGACAATCCAAGCGGGAATGTTACTCATAAATATAACCAGTCGGTGCACCGAATACAATAGAGTTTGTCAAAATACATTATTACATTAATACAACGAAAGACAAATACAAGTAATCATGAGGACCTCAAAGAGTCAGAAGAGGATCCTGACCCCAAAATGTGTGCCCGCTGTCACCACCCGACAGAACCTACTGTGGTCCTGAAACATGAATCAACAACAATGCTTGAGTTTCCCATTAGGAAACCCCATATGCCAAGCTCACCTATATGAATGCAACAGTACGGTAATGAACCTATCATACTAGTAGCATGTCATGTCATCATCAGCAATGCATCAAATCCCCTCCAAGGGTAAAACAAGACCTCAGTCCCACATCAACAACAAATACCTTCAAAGGGTCAACAAGGACATCAGTCCAGCAACAACATCAGGTCTCCCTCGGAAACCTACCATAGGCACATACAGTCTTACGGAGAGTACGCGACGCACCCCCACACGCGACTACTCGAGGCAAAGGGATCGATGAGGAGCGTCCGCACTTCGGCGCAAAGCAAACCACGTGGTCTACACCACCCCAACGGAGCCGTAGCCTGGTCGGTCAAACCATCCCCCGATAGGTGCCCAATCGAGGAATCATCGCCGGAACAACATCGGCGGCATCACCGGCACAACATTAGCGGTACAACATACGTCTGGCACAACATTAGACGACACAACAAGCCATAACATCATTGCATGCAAAAACCTTGGCGGTATCGCCAACACAACCTTGGCGGTAGAACATACGTCCGGCACAACATCGTACGGGTTCAGACCGTAGTCTGCAGGGTCATTGATGAGAATTAAATTTATACCGCAAGTGCACGGCGTCAATGAAGACGTGGCAAGTACGGGCCGAACACAAGGAGGGAGAGATATTGTTATTTTTGTGATTTTCGAATTAAGGAAGAAAGAGAGAGAAATATGTTTGGTTTGAGATTTTTGGTTTGTAATTATCTAAAGCAAGAACAACAAAAACAAATTAAAAATAAAGCAAATATGGATGAGAGTCCAGCGGGTGGGGGATTAGATATCGGGTTTTGTTTAGAGAATTCTGAAACTTATAATAAATCACATTAGTTATAAAGCATTACATGATAAATGATTCAACATAAACTCAAGTAATCAAAATATACTAACACGAAATTAAAATAATAACATTATTCTTCTTCTCATCACCCTAAATCCGTCACCCCCACCCTTTGGAGAGAGTTAGAAACTCATGGATGGAGGGAAGGAGAAGGGGTCCTAGGGAAACTACAAAAAGAAAACTAAAAACAAGAAATAAAAGAACAGAATTTTATTGCTAAAGAGAAGAACAAAAAAAAAGACTAGGACCCTTTACAACATCGTTTCGGGGCTATTTATAGCCGCTACAAGGGACCCAAGTATAAAATAGGAAAACACACGCGTCAATACACGACTAGACAAAATCCGGGGCACGGATCGCAAGGGGTGCGGCGTTTCCGCCGCATATTACATGTAAGGTGCGGCGATTTTGCCGCAATTTATGCTCTGATTGGATCCGGATTTTTCCTGTGTGTTTATGGTATGATTTAAATGTCATTTACGCGTTTGGATTGATTTCTTTCCTTTCGTTTGAGCTCCGAATTTATTTCTTCATATATTTGGAGATACAAATTGATTTTTCTTTAGAACTTCTCCGAAATAATATTTTTGTACTTTAATTTGCAGTCGGGCCCTTGGCTTTTTGCAATTAAGTCCCTGACTACTTTTGTGCTTAAGTCCTTGGCCTTTTTGTAATTAGGTCTTTGAATGCTTTTATGCTTGGATGGACTTCCTTTTGAATCCCGATAATCTTGACTTGGTCTTTATGATAGAAATGAGTCTTTTGCACGTGTTTATGCTCGGGATATGGGTAATTAGCATTCAGATCCCTGTATTCTGTAAATAAGACTAAACACATACCTTAGTAGCATTTATTGATATAAAATTAATCTAAATGAAAGACATATGATGCAATGTATGTAATGCATCAGTCATCATGCTCCAAGAGCCAAGCATCAACATGCATTGGGATTCACGATCCCTCAGGTCTGCTACTCTATAGAGAGTCAAGCAATAACATGTCACACCACAGTCCATCAATGGAAGTGGCATGACCCAAGTATCCACACTCTTCCACAAGGCGGTCACTGGGCAAGCACGAGCAACGTACCCACCGTCACCTCCGGGCGAACACAAACTAGGAACGATCGACCAAAAACTACCAGGCAATCCTCCGACCCACCAACACACACACAGTCGGAGTACTATTGGGAGGTCCCTCAATTTTGGTGCGGGGGTGGATGTTCGGAGTATGGTTCGGGAAATGGTTGGGTACTTCCTACGCTGTGTGGAAGGGTAGGACGGTAGTAGGGATATGGTTGGGAGTACGTGGCAATCCTTGAGGTTTAAAAAGGCAACGAGGGACCGGGGTGTTTGATGGTCCTCAGTATTGTGCTTAGGAGAAGACATGCATTCAGGAGAGTTTGGAAGGTTGAGGGAAATAAAGTTGTGTGATGACTAGGGTGGACCTGGGGGTATTTATAAAGAACTTCTGATTTAGCTTAGCTTCCTAAACAGATTTTAAGATAATTATATTCCTAGACAATATTTCAAATTTGAAACTACACGCGTACTGTAGATTGTCAATCCGACAAGATAAGACATCATGTGTGTACTGTAGATTGTCAGTCCGATAAGATAAGACATTACGCGCGTACAATAGATTGTCAATTTGAGAAGATAAGATTTCATGCATGTACTATAGATAAGTGTGTTAAATAAATAAAGTATATGTAATTTGGAACTAAATAAATTATTAATGTCTTTGGTAAATATAAATGATTTTGGAATAGAATAAAAGTTGAGAAGAAAATTAATGATGTGGAGGAAAGAGAGTGGGATGACCTAGGTCATGGTTAGGGGTGAATAGTGAGGGAGAAATATGAGGTTGGGTCATGATGACGTGACAGTGAGAGAAAGAAGAGAGAGAAGATGGATGACCTAGGTCATTACTGTGAATGCTATGACGGGTTGAGTGTCATGGCCCTTTTCCCAACACAAATATTTGCCTGCAGCAGGAGAGAAATGGAGTGAGCCTAGAGGGTGGTAATGTGGCCTTTTAGGCTTTAGGAGGTCTCTGACACTTGCTTGATTGGTCATCAAGCTTGCAATTTTAGGGCTTTGGTAGTCGGTTTGGGGGCAGGCGAAGATGAGGGTTCTTCAGAAGGACACTAAAATGCATGTTCTCAAAACATCACCTATGGTAAGTGTTTCTTCTCTTTGCAAAGATAAGAATTACAAACTCAAACAAACATAAGAACAATCTAAAGAGAAACTAATGAAATCTCAGCAACCGAAAACCAAATACATACCTATGGTAGGAGATGTGCAATTGTCCTTGCCTATTAACAATATTAATCAGATATATTTCATTTAAAATAATAAGGCACATGACTATTTGACTGAAAAAGTATACAACACGACACAATAGATTTGACATACCTAGTATGAGAGAACAATTTATACTTTCAAAGAATAAAACACAAGAGTGCAATAACAAATTCATTTGTGTTGTTCTAGTTGACCTTTTTATCGACGGCTACAACCTTGTTTTGTATTCTTCAGGGAGGGGTTGTGGATCACGACCACATTCTCTTTTCTAATTATTTAATGAAAAACCAACTTTCAAAAAAACAATATAATTAAATTTCAATTTAATTAAAATTAGAAAACGAAGTAAAACAAATTATCATGTCTAGAAGACATTTAAGAAATTACCAAACACAAACAAATAGTCAAATATTGAATCTCTCTATCTTCATCAATAATATATGAGTACTGATACAGAGACATGGCACATCCGTGACGGCACCACGTCCGCAAGTCTGGTTTTTTTTTTGTTTTTTAAATCAATTCAAAGAGGGAAATGGTTGGTTTCCAAAGAAGTGCGACAGTTCAAATTCTTTCTATTACAACAAAACCTGGTTAAACCACAACATTTAAAAAACCAACACTTTAAAACAAACATTAACCTCTCTTCTGCCCTAAATCTTTCAAACAACCCTAAATCTTCCTCTACTACGCCGACCAAAAAAAACTAAACTCCAAGAAATTGCATCAAACATGGAAGTTGCAAGCACCAACGGTAAAGAGCGGGTGAGGTGGTGATCATGAAAACACCGTTGTCAGTTTCACTAGTCTAGGGTTTTCGAGTTCTTGTTTAAATCGAGCTTTACGACTACCAGGGTGTGATCGCGTCTAGTTCACCGAGATCTATCCCTCAAAACTGAGTGTGCCCTTTTAACATTCAAGGTTGTGTCCTTCAAAATCGAGTGTCTTTTTAACATTCGAGGTTGTGTCCTTTAAACATTCATGGTTTGTGTCCTTAAAAGGATACCAGAGTGTGGTCATGTCCAGTTCGTCAAAGTTTGTCCTTTAAATAGAATGTGCCCTTTTAACATTCGGGGTTGTGTCCTTTAATAATCGAGGTTTGGTATGTCCTTTTAAGGTATGGTATGCCATTATAAGGTCTGGTTTGTCATTTTCAATGGTCTAGGATTTTCGAGTTCTTGCTCAAATCGACTTTTACGACTGCCGGGGTGTGGTCATGTCCAGTTCGTCGGGGTCTATCCTTCAAAAATGAGTGTGTCCTTTTAACATTCGATGTTGTGTTCTTTAAAATTGAGCGTGTCCTTTTAAAATTTGAGGTTGTGTCCTTTAAACAGTTGAGGTTTGTGTCCTTAAAAGGATACCAGGGTGTGGTCGTGTCCAATTCGCCAAAGTTTGTCCTTTAAATTGAGTGTGTCCTTCCAACATTCGAGGTTGTGTCATTTAACAGTTGAGGTTTGATCTATCCTTTTAAGGCCTTTTGCACTAATTAATGCATATGTTTATGTTGCAGGCTTTCAATTACTTTCAACCGTAGAAATGTTTGTAGGCAGCCTTCGAGAAAGAGATTTCACTCCTTACGGACAACCAATGGGCAATATTTAAGAGGACACCGTTCGCTCACTTTCCTGGGGATGTAATTAGTATCATATCATGCATATATCCAGGTCATATATCCTCTATTTTGAGCCTAAACAATGTTATGTAACGATTTTTATGTTTAAGTTTCAGGAATAAGCATGTTTAAGAAGAATAAGATACAAAAGACTAAAATGCAAGAAAAATGATTGATCTGTGAGACTTATGGACTTATCTGCAAGAGGGAATGACCTGGACGTAACGAGGACGACCAAAATAGCAAATTGAGAAAGTCCACACCATCATGAGGAGTATTTTGGCAATTAGATTCAGGCATAGACTTAAATAACCGACCAGGGTGCACCCCACGTAAATAATTGAAGAACTTGAGAAGTCATTCAAAAATGGGTCGTATCATACCAATTGTGACCGCCAATGGCAATCCATTTTAGTCAAAAGCCGACCCGGTTTTGCGTGGTTGCGGGTTATGTTGTTGATGAAGGGAATGTTTTCTAAAAATTTACTTTTAGATGTCAGTTATAATGAATTGACTATCCAAATGTTTTGTCCATTGATTAATGTATTCGTCTTTTAAAAGTGTTAAGAAAGAGACTCTTTGTCCTTAACTTTAGAGCTCTAAAAGATAATGGTTTAGATAAATCAAAAGTAATTCACGATCATGGTAATTGACAAAGAACATTAATTACCGAGATAAGATTGTCGTGTTGGTTATAGATTATTGTAGCTCTACAAATATTTAACGACACGAGTATATGAAAGAGAAAAATGGTTACTTTTATATATTGAATAGACCTAGCAAGTGAAAAATTATGGAATTGTGTTATGTGTCATTAATGCTTTCACTGTGTCTTGAATCCTAAGACATGAGACTTATATCTTTTCACATGAGAAGTATTTAATTTGATTAGTGTCAAAAGCTATCATTGAGCATAGTGTTGGAAAAGATAGTTAGTTAAAAGATTATCACTGCCCCTCTTATCTTGAGTGATGATATTAGTGGGCTCCTTGATGAAGCAAAATTATAATGTACACAATGTGACTTGTGTTAAGTTACATATTTATAATTAGCTTAAGAGATCAAGAAATGAATGTATAATACAAAAATGACACATTTCTACTTTGTATAGTATTTTTGATGTCATGAGGCAAGGGATAGACACAAGTGATGTTCTTACATCACTAAATGGATCGTGTTTAGTTTAAGTAAACAAGACATCTATGCTAATTGGTTAACTATAATGTGTAGTTAGATACCGCTTATAGTTTGTGATATTAAGTGTTTAATATCATTGTCAATATAGCTTTGATCCTCCTATAGGTCACACCACAAAACTGGGAAACAAGAAGCTTGATTTTGTGTTCATATGATGTATCAAATTTCCACGTGAAATGTGATATATGTGGTGAATCGATAAAATCAATATGTCATGAAAATTGACATAATTAGAATCATAAATAAATTCATATGAGATATATGTATTATGGGGTGTAATGGTTTGACATTACATATGATAATATGTTACATGATATATGAATTTGCTAAAAACCCCAAGGATCAAATTTTGTTGGATATAAATCCAAAATTTGACAAAGACAAAATCGAGTCAAAACGGTAGATCGTTTTGAGATCGGTCGACCAGGTTCTTCGGAACGGTCGATCAGACGAAGATCGGATATGCGTGGGTCGATCAAAAATTATCAGGATGTGTCTTGATAATAGGATCGATCGATTGGGCGTAATACACGGTCGACCGAAAATTTCCAGGAAATATCTTGGTGATAGAACGGTCGACCGGTATAGGGACACAGTCGACCGAAATGTACCAGGAGCAATTTTGGTAAGGTGACGGTCGATCGAAGTGTGATGTGGTTCGACCAAAATTTTCTAGGGACTTTTCCTTATGAATATTTGGTTGGCTGTCTTGCTCACGGTCCGACCGAACTTGTCAAAGTCATAACCGTTTGGTCTACAGAGTGGTGATTTTGGTCGACCGTTTGTCACAATTCTGCCTTGAATTGTTAAGAGATTAATGTCGATCATGTGCTGGATTTATTCCAATTATGGTCAAACGTTTTGAAGGATGATTATGTGTCAATTTGTGATTGGTTTTAGGGAGAGAAAAGCAAGATATCATCGGTTAGTGGGTAGCCTATGATGTGGGTGTTGGGAGTGTCTATAAATACCTCTCCTCTCCCTACTTGTCTTAAGTTAATGCAAAAATATTTTGTCTCCCTAACCTCTCCACTAATCAATCCGAATTTCTCTTAATTATTTTGAGTTTTTAGAGATTAAATTCTCAGGGAGTTTTAGA
Source organism: Triglochin maritima (assembly GCA_963682175.1). Lineage (NCBI taxonomy): Eukaryota > Viridiplantae > Streptophyta > Magnoliopsida > Alismatales > Juncaginaceae > Triglochin > Triglochin maritima. The sequence goes on from OY821775.1 coordinate 17,888,063, forward strand.
GAGTTATTAGTTAGATTCTAAGCATGATTTAAAGACGAATTGGCAAGCTCCTTTCTCGCTAATCTTGTTTAGAGTTTGGTGAACACTTGGAGGCGAATCGATGTGTGATTCAACACGCAACGCAACTCCGAATTTTCATAAAGGTTTTAGAGAACCTTTGGGTATTATCATCTTCTATTTATTTTAATATATATGTAGATTACAAGATATTAAAATAAATATAAAACAATGTACATGAAATCGATGAAAATATGGAATTAGATCTTGTATGCATGTATAATTTTTTTTAATATATATACATACATAGGGGCACAAAATCCTACAGTTTATGTCCATGTTAGGTATGTTGCATTAGTCCTACATCGGAAGATTGTCCCTAGTTAGCTTTTTTCATGTCTATAAATACAGCTCTTCTTCCCTTGTAAAGAACTCATTGCTTAGTGGTCATTCTCTCTACCTGGAGTACGCTTTTGGAGCTAAACTCAAGTGGAAAGAATGTGTTTAGACGTTTTATTAATTACCGCAAGTGCACAGCCGCGATGAAGCTGTGGCAAGTAGGGGTCAATCCACGGGGAGATGAGTAGCATCTGGTTTGTCAGAAATTGAGTGGCGAATAAAGGGAGAAGGAATTTGGTTATGCTAAGCTAAACTACACTAAACTAGTAATTAAGAAATGCTAAAGAAAGGAACGAAGGATTGGAAATCAAGAAGAGAACCCCCTAAGGGGTGGAGTGTGTGCACATATGAAGTGAAATTAATGATGAATGATGCATGTAAGCATGTATGTGTGTGTGTCGTGTGTGTGTTGTCATTCATAGGAAGTGTTTAAAGATGTGGCAAAACCTATCAATCCATTCACACAAAGTATCGGCAATTACTACTTGATTATCATAAGATTAGGCGCAACATGAGAAGTGTCTAAAGGTATGGCAAGACTCATCAAAAACCATAAACTCATGTGAAGAACAAAGCTAAGCATGAGAGGTGTCTAAATCTTATGGCAAAATCAATCAAAATAAAGTTTCTTCAATCAATCAAGCAAGCAACCACAAATACAAACACTTAACTAACATGTAGCATATTTAACAGGAAATTTCAGTCAATAAACATGAGGAAACTAAGCATGGGAAGTGTCTAAATCTTATGGCAAAATCCATCAAATCCCCCGACATGTAGATGATTAAAATACCCCCAACGAACATACAAACATGCAAGTCTACACAATCAAAAATTCATCAAACATCCAAACTTCATGACATATATGTACATCATCTTCACCCCCAAAGGGGGATGAAACTACTCACTAATCATTAAGAAAACAAAACAAAATGAAATTAAACTAAGCATGCAAGAATTGAACGAACTGAAAGAGACAATAGGAAACTAACTAAAACATTATTTTATTAATATGACTCACATTACAAGTAGCATTCTTCTCCACTTGAGTTTTGCTTTAAGGCTTTACTCCAAGTAGAGAGAATGCCACCAAGCAATGAGTGAATACAAAAGGAGAGGGAAAGTTTTATTTATAGTCATAAAAAAGGTAATCGGGGACAATCTCCCGGTATGGGACTAAACACATACTATAAATGGACATAAAACAACATAATACTCGACTCGACTCAACCATGAAACTTATGGAGCAATTTGGACCGCCAATTGGAGGTCTGGGACAGCCAATTGGCGGTCCAGATATCTTTTATTGCGTCTGGATTTCGGTGGTTCATTACTGACTTGATTTCTTGATGTTTTATGAACCCGATTTGGTTGTTGATGTTTGGGCCCACATCTAATTGCCAAAATACTCCTTATAATGGTTTGGAGCTTCTTGATTTTCTCATTAGACCTTTTGGTTTTACATCTGGGTCATTCTCTCTTTCACCTCAGTTCATAAGTCTTGCAACTTAGTCATTTTTCCTGCTTTTAAGTCTTTTTTAGTCTCTTCTTCTCAAACTTCTTAAACATAAAACTCATTATGTAGCATTGCTTAGGCTAAAAATAAAGGATATAAGACACAAATATATGCATGATATGATGTCAATCAGAATGCTACTTGTAATGTGAGTCATCAATAAAATAATTTTTCCTAGTTTTGTTTTAATGTTGTCTCTTTTTAAATGCTTGCATATTTAGCTTAGCTTTATTTTCTTAATCTTAGTATAATTAGTTAGAATGTCTTTCTTTCTTAGTATAATTATTAGCTTGATGAGTAGATAGTAGATCCCCCCTATTTGGGGGTGGAGGTAATGTTAGATTATGTTATGTGTTGGTGTTGGGTTCTTCTTATTTGTGTCATTTCATATGCTTAATGTAGATCTACGCATGTAACTTGCTAAAACTTGTAATAGATTGGATAATGGTCACACTAGGCACTTGTCTCATGCTAGATTTAGAGTTTATTTTGTTACTTGTAAATGATCATCTTGTTATGGTAAATGACTTGTTATGTATAGATGCTTGATTAGTAGAGAATGAATGTATTGAGTTGTATGGATGGTTAATTGATGTCCTAATGTCCACACTAGGTACTTAGTTCATTCTTGAGAACCCAAAGTGCATCTTAACTTCATGTCTAACTATATTAGTCATGTATTCATGTAAATATAGTTGATGTTAATTAGACTACATACTAGTTTCTAGTTGATTTCATCTACTTTACACACTTGGGCCTCATGTAATCAAGAACCACTCTCACACACACATACCTACACACCACCATTCCATGAGGGTTTAGTTTAATTGTTGATTCATTCCTCGTTTAATGTAGTTAGTTTAGCATAATCACGTCATTCTCCTCTCCTTTCCCACTCGAGTATGGTAGTCACAACAACACTCAAAACTACTTGAGGTTCGACCCGTATTTGCCACGTCTTCACCGACGACGTGCACTTGCGGTTATTCAAATGATCAATCAAGATGCAAAGAATAATTGTAGATTAATGACATCCTTGACTTCTTGATTGAAAATTTTGAGGTGGAAGGAGGCTTCATGATAGGGAATAAACTTGTGAATTTCAACACATTTGATGTGTCTGTCATATTCGGAGTGGAAATGGGAGGAATGTCAGTCAACATGACTCAAAAACAATAGACCAAACGAGAAGGTTGGAAACTGGAGAAACAAGAATTAAAAAAACAATTGACTGATGTCAGGGACAGAGGAGATGACGAAGAATACATCAAACTTCTAATCTGTCTTGTTTTCACTACATTATTGTTTTACGATGGCACAATTAGAGCAAAGGATTGGTACATGTATGTTGTTGAAAAACTGGAAGACATAAGAAAGTACGCTTGGGCAGAGACGGTTTTTGAAAACCTATTTACTGACATAAAAAAGCAGTATATGCACATAAAAGGCGTTTGGGGACCAGAATTCCCAAACAATCTGTCAGTGGCAGATTTGGTGAGGAGTTTCTGATTTCTGTTTCACTAGTAGCTTGCTATGCGCATTTCTAGTTGATACCTTCCACTGTTGATTCCTTGCATGCTCTGTTTTGATGTCAAAAATTATTTTGCTTTGCATTCTCCCCTCCTAATACAACTTGGACCTTAAAAGTCGAAGCAAAAGATTAGTGGATTGCTATCTAGGTCATGCATCATTTCTAGACCTTGTACGCATTCGTTGTTTCTTTGCTTTATTTTTTGTGTTGTTGGGTACTGACGTGAGGTACGTGCACTTATTCTCTCATTCATGCATAGTTAAAACATGCATTAGTTAGTAAGGTGCATTGGAGAAAGAGTGAGGTGAGTTTTTGTATGGTGAGTTGCTTGCTAGCCTTAGGATTCAAAACATCTTTAAGGGGCCCAACCTATAGTCCTCAGAAAGGGTGGGGGATTTCATTACCCCTTCTTTCAGCCCCACAAAACACCTCTCAAAAAGCCTAAATTTTAAAATCAAGTAGACATTGACCCCTAAGGACCTCAGACGCATTAGGAGAGTGATCCGGTCAGAACCGTCATAGCCTGATCGGCGTCGCCGACTATGTCGATAGTAGGAGAGACGAGATCTATGGATCTTGGCTCACTTGATAGGCTTTGTGGTCTTTGTCGTAGGGAGGTCAGACGTGTTGAAGCCGTATGACCTCGCAGTTAGGCAACGTCTAGCTGTAAGTACCTATAATGACCTTAGGTTGTTTGAGCCGTGTTTGCTAGATTAGGCTTCAACCTTCACCTTTACACATGCTAGCTTTAAGGATTCTTCCCTTCTCTTCTGAGTCTTCTCCTCATCTACATTCTACGTTATAGTTTTCTCCTCTGATTACACATTTTATTTGTGTGTGGTTGTCGAGTCGAGTTGAGCACTTTTATGCAGGGTTGGTCTCATCTTGGTGTTGGGAGAGTTGATCCTTTTATTGAGATGGATGGTCTTGGACGTTGGAAAGATCGTATTCCATACATGGAGTGCCATGGTCCACTCCCACCACTACATACCATCTCTTCCTCCTTTGACTCGGGAGGAAGAGAGTATCGGTCGGGATTGAGTTATAGGATTATCACCACCCTTAGCTCGACAGGATCAACCGATGACTTTGTCGGAGCGGACCCATCCTGTTCAGGTTGCGCAGACGTCTTGCATAGTTCTCCCGCTTGCTCGCGGGAATAACTATGAATGGAAACCTCAATATGTGAGTATGCTTCCTACCTTCACAACAAATAAGGAGTATCTGTATATCTTTATACGTGAATTCGGGGATGTATGCTCCATGTTCAAGCTTCAACAACATTACAAGGATTTTGCCGGTTGAGGATGATTTCTTTCGCGTTGAAGGATAACGCAAATAAATGGATGTACAGCCTCCCGGCAAACTCGATTCGGTCTTGGTATTTGATTAGTAGCATATTATGCATCGTATTGATGCTATATATCCTTAATTTTACCCCAATATTGTGCTACTCGAGTGTTTGTTGTTATATTTCGGGTATTAGGTAAAAAAAGAGAAGGGAAGAGAAAAAAGACTGAAACGTAAGAAGAAAGGACTTAAATGAAGCAAAATGGACCTCTCGCTCATACACAAGGACCCATCTGCAAGAGGGAAGGACCTGGACCTAAGCCCGGAGGGACCAAATAGCAAACCGAGAAATGTCGCACCATTATGAGGAGTATTTTGGCAATTAGATTTGGGCCAACACTCCAATAACCGATCTGAGTGCACCACACGTGAAGAATTGAAGCACTAAAGAAGATATCTGACAATGGGTCCAATCCGACAAAATGTGACCGCCAATTAGCGGTCCTTTTTTCTTGGAATCTGATCCGGTTTCGCGTGGATATGGGTTATATGTTTATGTCTATTCTAAAAATATTTCATTAGTCCCACATCAGGGGATTGTCCCCAGCTTCTTTTTTTCAAGCCTATAAATAGAATTCGTCTTCCTCCTTTGTAACCTACCCATTGTTTGGTGGTCATTCTCTCTACTTAGAGTAAGCCTTGGAGAAAAACTCAAGTGGAACAGAATGCTACTTGTAATGTGAGTCATGTAAATAAAATAATTCTTCATAGTTTTGTTTTAATGTTGTCTTTTTTAATGCTTGCATGTTTAGCTTAGTTTTGTTTTCTTGATCTTTGTATAATTAGTTATAATGTCTTTCTTCTTAATATAGTTTGTAGTTTAATGAGTAGAGAGTAGATCCACCCCATTTGGGGTGGAGGTGATGTAGATTATGTGATAGTGATGACTTCTTTTATTTGCTCCATTTCATGTGCTTAATGTAGATCTATACTCATAGCATGCTTAAACTTGTATTAAATGAGATAATATCCACACTAGGTACTTATCTCATGCTAGTTTTGGAGTTTATCTTGTTGCTTGTAATGGTATGATGGAAATGGCTTGTTGTGTATGGATCCATGTTTGGTGCACATTCACATGAATGATTTAGGGTGTATGTAGGATTAATTCATGCTCAAATGGCCATACTATGTACTTATTGCATGCTTGACAATCTAAAATCAACAAACTTTATGTGAGATATGTACGTTCATGGTTTGTCATGTAGTGTTGTGTATCCTACATTTAGATTCTACACTAGCTTCTACTTGTATGTCACACAAACTACACTTGTGCCTAATTGAAATGAAGACACACTCACACACATACATACCTATACACCTCCACTCAATGGGGGTTTAATTTAATTGTTAATTCATTTATAGTTTAGTGTAATCAAACTTCCTCTCCTTTATTTTCCACTTGACTTCTGAAGAACCAGAGTTGACACACCTCCCTATGGACTCGACCTATACTTATCGCGTCTTCACTGACGTCGTGCACTTGCGGTTATTATAACTGAATCAATCAGGATGACTTTGTGACCGTCTTTCTGAAGAAGGTGCCTCAACATCCCAGGTTGAAGTCACAAACTTCCACACCAATGTGATATGTCCTTTTAAACCCATGACCGAGTCCTTTAAACTCTTAGCTTCCTTTAAAATCGAATGTGTCAATTAAAACCAAAGTTTATCCTTTAAGGGACAATTATTAACAATTCGCCGTTTGTGATCATATTAATGATATTTAATAGAATAAAATGATGAATCTTGAATTCATTGTTGGAGAAGAAGAAAAAGAAGAAGAAGCAGAATACACGAGGAGGAAGGAAGAGGAGGAGAATAAAATATAAGAAAAGGAGAAGAAGAAGAATGATGGAGTGGAAAGGAAGAACGAGAAGAGGAAGAAAGAAGACAAGAAGAAAAGAAAAAAAGGAAGAAAAGGAGAAAGAAAAGAAAGAAGAAGAAGAAGAAAGGAAGATAAGAGAAGAACAAGTTGAAGAAAATAGAAGGAAAGAAAATGAGGAAAAGAAGAAAGAGAATAGGAAAGGAAACATGAGCAACATGAATTGGGGGATCAAAAAGTGCGGACAAGAAGAGATCCCCTAAAAAAGAAACAGAAGAAGAAGAAAAAGGAGAGGGAAGAAAGAAGACAACTAAGAAGTCTGAAGAAGAAAAATGAGGTCCAAGAGAAGAACCTGAAGGAAAATAAAAGAACACAAATAATGGAAGACTCAATTGTGCTGAAAGGGTTGTGGTATGATGGAAATCAAATTTCAGACAAACAAGAAGTGATCTCCAACCAAGAGTTGGCTAGCCAAACCATGCATACATGAAAATAAAAATATCGACATGAAAGTCATGACTAGGTTGACAAATGATGAGAAATATGTGCTTCTTAATTTAACAGCATCGGAAAAGACATGCAGGACTATGTCTGGTGCAAGAACATGACCTAAGTGAGCTGATGGATCTAAAAAATCTAATCATAAAGGGTCAGAGGTATCAACCGACGTAAGTATATTTCATTTTGTGAATAGAGTATTCTTGGAATGCACTGAAATGTCAATTTAATTGTACTCATTTTAATGGACAATTAATATATGCATTTCTTGATGTGTTGGAGCAAAGACAGAAGTTGGATGCCACCCAAGGAAGGTGATCACCATTCCATGCATCGTCACCGATGCTATCTTGTTCGGAGACCATCAGTGGGCTTCATCTATGGTAGATGATAGACTAAAACACTAGGACCCAAAGGACACTGTAATTGCCCAACCATTAATAAATTCAGGTACTGAACACTGTGTTGGCTTTTTGGCCTTAATCTATGTTTTGATGATTTAATCAACCAAATCTTAATTGTGATCATGTAGAGTAGCACACATGTTGCATTGCATATATATTTCTTTGTGCTAACCTCTACAGGTGATCAAGACTCAAGGAAGAAAGGAAATCAAGTCAAGACATGTAATCAAGCTCATTTGAAGACATGTAATTTGTAGTTCTTTGAGTCTTAGGAACTTTGTGTAATTGAGCATACTTAAGCTAAAAACTACTCCAACACACACTAGGTTCCCTATAGAAGTCACACACGAAATTTTACATAATTTGGACTTCAATAGATCACCCAAACTTAGACCGAAAAATATTAAACCAAAACCTAAACAGTCTGCCCACATTCGGTCGACCGAGTGATCATATATCATGTTAGTGTTTTACTGCCCAAGTTCGGTCGACCGTCCAGACCTTTTCGGTCGAGCGAGGAGCAACAAGTTTCCGACCGTTTGTTTTGTCGTATTATACCCAACGGTCGTATTCGTATTATCTCCAAATACCCCAAATACATTTAGTGTATCGATCAACCGAGGACCTTGTTCGGTCGACCGAACTTATGTTCCTTGACAAACCCAAAGTTCATGTTGGTTTTCGGTCGATCGTGGACCTTATTTTGGTCGACCGAATATGATATTGTTTGTCAACCCCAAAGTACCTGGTGTGAATCGGTCGACCGAACCTATCTCGATGTTCGACCGATCACTTAAGTGTACCTGAGTCATAGCCTTTGGTGGTCGACCGTTCCTTAACTGGTCAAAATTGCTAAATGGTCAACTGATTGACATCATTTCATGCTCATATTTGTATCTTATATCCATTATCTTACACCTAAACAATGCTACGTGACGAGTTTTATGTTTAGTTTTCAGGAATAAAGAGGTTTGAAGAGAAGAGCCATGAAAGGATCCAAAAGCAGGAAAAATGACTTAATTGTGAGACCTGGGGACTAAGATGCAAGGGAGAAGGACCTGATCGTAAGACCGAAGGACCTAAGAGCAAAATAGAATACTCCACACCATCATGGGGAGTATTTTACCAATTCGAGTCGGATCGGAGCTCCAACAAGTCAAGTAACCGCATCAAAGACCAACAATACTAGAAAGAAAAGCCCACAACAAATTCCAACACGATCCGAAGATTTTGGACCGCCAATTGGCGGTCTTGGACCGCTAATTGGCGGTCCATATTGCTCAGGATCCGTCGAAATTTCTTCTGGACTTGTATTAATGTTCGTTTAGGCTATTTTTGGTATTGGTTTAGTCCCACATCGGGGGATTGTCCCCGATTAGCTTTTTCCATGCTTATAAATAGAACTCTTCACCTTCCATTGTAATTACCCATTTCTTGGTGGCATTCTCTCTACTAAGGAGTGAGCCTTGAAGCAAAAACTCAAGGTGGAGAAGAATGCTACCTTCAATGTGAGTCATTTTGTTAATAAAATAATTCTTCTAGTTTCTTTAAATCTTGTCTTTTAATTTGTGCATGTTTGTTTAGTCTTTCCTTTCCTTTTATGTTTCTTTAATGCTTCTTGCATTCTTAGTTAACTTTCATTTCAGTATTATGCTTTCTTTGCTTAGTCTAATCAGTAGTGTAATGAGTAGTGAGTAGTTCCATCCCCATTTGGGGGGTGGAGAAATGTGTGATATAATCATGTAGTGTATTAAGTGTGTGTTATTTTTATCCCTTGAGCTTTATATGATTTCCATAACCATCTAATGGGTCTCCACTCTTATCTTTGATAGGCTAATGCTCTTGAATGAAGCTTAGCTTATGCTTTGATTAGTGGACCTATTTTATGGGGAATGATAAGGTTAGGATATGGATGAAGTTAATGTTGGAAACACAATTTGTAGTGTATGTGCTCTTGTTGCCTTTACCTTAGCTAATGTCTTGTATGTTTTAATGATGTAGTGAAATCTTAATTCATGTAGAGGCATAGTAGGGTATAGTCTTTATACTTGAGTTCATGTAGCTTCATTCCAATTATTGTCTTGTATGTTTTAATGATGTAGCCATATCTTAATTCATGTGGAGGCAAAGTTGGATGTAGTTTTATGATTTCATGCACTACATGTTGTGAGGAGCTTAATGAACACACACACACTTCTTTATGTTCACATTATTTCTCTACCCCCTTTGGGGTTTAGTTTTCTTGCTTTTCTTCCATTTCCATTTGCGTTTTAGTGTAGTTTAGTGTAACCAACCTTTCTTCCCTTTCTTTACCTCTCGCCTTCGCACAAACCAAGTGTCGACACACCTCCCAGTGGACGACCCGTATTTGCCACCGCTTCAATGCGGTCGTGCACTTGCGGTTAAATATAAAACGATCAATCATCAACCGTTCAGCCCGATCCGGTCGACCAAACTTACTCAGAATTGGGTCCTGTCAGTTTCTATTTTGTGTATCTCTTACACAATCTTTACCCAATTCATCCCCAACGGCTATAATACCTTAGGAGCTTTTAAATAGGTGTTCCCTTGACACAATTAGATATCTCTCACATTTCCATTTGTCACATACACTAGAGAGAAACTCTCAAGCTCCAATTTCCTCAATCCTACACTCTAAGCCTAAATTCCACACATTTGATCATAGCTAAATCATACTCAAAGTGTGCTCAATATTTTGAGAGTGTTGTCCCACTCATTTGTTGTTCATGAAGCAAGGATTTCGGTGAAAGCCCGAAGTGTTCCCTCTCGGATTGTGAGAGGAAGAAGGTCAAGCAAGAGAGGGTGTTTGCGGTGCTTGTGTTGTAAATGCGTTCTCTCCCGGCCCGGAACGGGGAGTGGTTAGTGAAGTCGTGAGCGGAGCTCGGTGATCCGAGCGGAGCTTGCAAGAGAGGACTAGGACCCGGGTGGGGTTCTGATCTGTAAAATCCCCTGACTCCTTGTGGTTTGCATTTTCCATTCCTTTACTTGCTTGTTTAGTTTTAAATTCCGCTGCACATCTTTGATCGATTAAACAAGTAGGTAATTAGCTTAAAAGTGATTACAATTAGAGACCCTCACGATCCTACACATTGTTGATTGTGTATGGAAGAAATAAAAATGTACTAGAACTTAATAGCAGTCCTCAAGTTGTTGGAGACGATGAGAATCGTACAACAACAATATGTGTCCACGAAGAAGCAAATGTTAAATAATAGAGTTATGGAAATCCTACCTCAACATCCAAGAGCAGAAATTGACGACAAATATCTACACTAAGTCATGGGCGAATCAACAATGTGTTTGCTGAGGGATTTCGTATTCAAATGCCAAATGTTGATAGCAGAACATTGATGTAGAATATTTTCAACTGTAATTATATACAACGTTTGTATAATTTCAACTGTAATTATAAACAACTATTGTAATTGTAATTGTTTGAAAAATTGAAGGGAAATACGGATTTTTTTAGACCATCCTAAAATTTCCATAGCCAACAAAAACTTGTATGTCTGTAAAACTCGAAAGCGTCCTTAATTAATGCCCTTAAAATGACACGTATGTCCTTTAAACTGGAATGTGTCCACTAAAACTCGAAGTGCTCTTTAAAACTAGGATTTGTCCTTTGAAACTCGAAAGTGTCATTTAAAACTTGAAAGTGTCCTTAAACCATAAGTTTGTCCTTTTAAATGACACGAGTCTGTTCTTTAAATCATGAGTTTGTCCTTTAAAACTCAAGTCTATCCTTTAAAATTGAGTGTGTCCTTTAAATCACAAAAGTGTCCTCAAATAATATGTTTGTCTTTAAAGGACACTTATGTCCTTTAAACATATAATCTCAGTCCTTTATTTGTTCTTTAAAACACAACTTTTCTATCCTTCAAAGCACAAATTTATCCGTTTAACCAACTGATGTGAATTAAATTTATACCGCAAGTGCACGGTGTCAATGAAGACGTGGCAAATACGGGTCGAACACAAGGAGGGAGAGATTTATTATTTGTGTGATTTCGATTAAGGGAAAGGAAGAGGGAGAAGAATAAATTTGGTTTTGAGATTTTTGGGTTTTAGTTATTTAAAGCAAGAAACAAAAACAATTAAAACTAAAGCAAGAACAAAGAAGTGAATTTCGTTGGGTGGAGGTTTAGATTTAAGGTTTAGATTAGAGAATTCTGAAACTTATAATAAATCACATTAGTTATAAAGCATTACATGATAAATGATTTAACATAAACTCAAGTAATCAAAACATACTAATACGAAATTAAAATAATAACTTTTATTCTCTTCTCATCACCCTAAATCTGTCACCTCCACTCTTTGGAAGGAGTTAGAAACTCATAGAGGGAGGAAGAAGGGGTCCTTGAGACATTACAAAAGAAAAGTAAAAACAAGAAATAAAAGACAGAATTTTATTACTAAAGTGAAGAGTACAAAACTGAAAATAAAAACAACTAAAAACTAGGTCTAAGGCCAAGGACCCTTCTACCATCGTTCTCGGGGCTATTTATAGCCGATACAAGGGATCCCAATATATAAATGGAACGTACACGCGTCAATACAGCATTGGTAAAAATTTGAGCACACGGATCGACTTTTGTGCGGCTAAATCGCCGCAATTTGTACATGAGGTGCGGCGGAATCGCCACCTTTTTGGCTCGGATTCGATCCAGATTTTTCCTGTGTGTTTATGGTATGATTTGATCCTCCTTTGCGCATCTGGATTGATTCTTTCCATTCTTTTGAGCTCCGGATTAATTCCTTTATGGAGATTCACATTAATTTTTTCTTTAGATTTTCTCCATAATAATAAAAGCTACTCGTGATTTGCAATTAGGTCCTTGACTTTTTGCAATTAAGTCCCCGGCTACTTTTGTGCTCAAGTCCTTGTTCTTTTTGTGATTAGGTCTTGAATGCTTTTATGCTTGGATACATTTCCATTTAAAACCCGATAAGCTTGAACTTGGTCTTTATGATAGAAATGAGTCTTTTGCACGCGTTTATGCTCGGAATGTGGGTAATTTGCATTCAGGTCCCTGTATTCTGTAAATAAGACTAAACACATACCTTAGTAGCATTTATTGATATAAAAGTAATCTAAATGAAAGACATATGATGCAATGTATGCAATGCATCAAATACCCCCACACCTAGATTTTGCTAGTCCCTAGCAAAACAGAAAATAAGAAAAATAAAAACAGGGAAATCCTAACTCATTTTCGTAGGAATCACGGTTGCACTTAGCATGTGCAACAAGCCTTTAAACCTCCTTGTTGCCAAGGAGGACGAGTTTTGTCTCGTGAGGGTTTTCAGTTGACACACCCACAAAGTCTTAATTCAACATTCCATTAATAGCTCTCAATATCCCTACCTCAACCTTATACATCTCACTTCGAATTCTTGTATGCTCATTATATGAATCTAACTCATTAAAAATATGACTTGGTCTTTGTTCCTCCAACATTCACACCACTAACCCTTCTACACATGATATTACTTAAATTATTTTGCACGCCTCCTCTGGTGGTGAATTATCATTCGGATCAACCATGGCATGGATCATTCTTTTAGCTTTGGGCCTTGAGTATATTTTTTTTCTTTTCTTCCGTGATTCAACACATTTGCTTTTTGACACTTTTACCCTTTTTGCATTCGTGTAGCGAGTTTGGTCGATTATCCCGAGCTGGTAGACTCAAGTTACCGGGTTTCAAGATACCCCTACGGACCAGTGACTCAAAGGTTTGGGCTTTTGTAATCATTTTGTAAAATATGTTTTCTTCACTTTATTCCTTTATTTTTATTTTTATTTTCCTCAAGGCTTAATTGCTATTAGAAGTCCACACTTCCCGGTATATTTTCCTCAACCTCTGTTTTTTATCAACCACTTCAAAGATTTGATTCATCCAATTTAAGTGCATACATGTCTTAAAGGGCAATGAGTTATTTCTTTGGAACTTAGATTTATGTCACAGTTTCTACAAGCAGAACTATATAATAAGGAACAAAAAATTCAATGCAATTTGTACTCGGGTTTTGGTAGTTCAATCTTAAGCTATGTCATGAAACATTGATTTTTTTTATTTTTTATTTTTTTAGAACAGATATATATAGATAAATATATATAAACACCCCCCCCCCCCCCACACCTAAATCATGCATTGTCCTCAATGAATGTGAGCAAGATACTACATGGATTTATGCATGAAAAAGGAAAGATCTCACCAACGTGAAGTACAAAGGAAAGTTCATGGCTCTGTTGATGGACAAAAACCCGAATTCCCTCAAAAACCTGTGAGATACTAAAGAAGGGATAAATACAACAGATGATTTTATATATATCTATAACTATGTACAAACATAAGTTCCCATCTTCATTTGTCAAGAGACATCAAATGGAAACTTCAAGAGTGGGTCAGTGTACCTGAAAAGGAAACATGACACCACGTGGGGCCAGAAACTGCATGTGTGGGCCGCCTTCACAAAAAGCGCTAGATGAAATGAGAGGTCCATGAATTGGACGCAAAAGCGTCTCATTCAACGGATCAAACTGAAAGAGCTTGAACCTCTCGAGAGTTTGGGAATTAAGGGGCAACGGAAGGGGAGTTTCTCCTGTTGCGGTGTTGAAGTTATGATCATCAATCCAAACTCTCCAACCAACTGGCTGGTGTGTCGGAACGAGGTCAAGAACCTTGTTAGGCATGTCCGACACACCAGGCGAACAAAAAGTGGGTCTCATACCCAAAGTATCTTCTAAGGAACTTCTAATACCCTCATTAGCTATGTAGTTGCTTGATGTTCCATCATTTCCAAGATGATCAAGAACAATGGTGAGAGGCACACTGTCATCAGATTGTTTGAAATTGAGGGTACTAGGGAGATCTTGCTCCACCAGAGGTGAGTCCTTAAGAGATGCAACATGAAGATCATGTGGCTCAAGGGCCACGGGACAAGAAGATAGGGCACAATCCTGTACCGACTCATAATGAAATTGGTCCATGTTTTTCTCAATATAAATCGAATCCTCCACTAAGTGATCGTGAATTGAAATCCCAAGTCCCTCAGACCGACTAGGAATTTAACTTTGAAAGATTGTGCTTTGAATTTGTGTATGTGGTGGTGGTTCGATACTAAAAGATGAATCCTCATGTTGACACGAAAAGTTACTTTCCTCACTTAATTGTTGCGACATTTGACTCAATTGTAATACCATATTGTCTACGGACTGTTGAGTAGTTGTCATGAACGTATAGAAAGCTTGTTCCAAGGTATCAGGTATGTGGTCAACTATAAGGTTCGAGTCAGAACTCGGAACATTTTTAGGTTGGGTGTTGGTGGGCTGAGAATAAGTCCAATGATTTGAAGTGGGGTGTTGGTAGAGTTCTGGGTATTCGAGAGAAGGATATTTGGGCGAAAATGACGTATAAGAATTTGGATATGAATTGTTTCCCCATGAATCCATCACTCTTGGGTTATATGCGGATGTGTAATGGTCATATCGAGCATTTTGGGAAAAGGTATGCTTATACTCAGGCTCTGGGGGAACATAAGGACATTCCCTGATAACATGACCACTCAACCCGCAACAGTCGCACAGTACGGCTACTGGAGCCACCGGTGCACTCATGTTGTCAGCCCAACGCATGAAGGAGGCAAAAGTTTGTTGTAATGTGTCAGTTCGTTGACCAGCATATGATCCAACATAACTAGATTGTGGTCTAGCAGTCGGTGCCTCTCTCATGTTACCCCAATATGAAGATTGCTCAGTCATACAATTAGGACTATCCCAACCATATGGGGTGTTAGTCTGAGCCACCCCAGGTTGCATGGTTTTAGAATACCAGGAAGCATTGTCCTGGTCCCAACAATGATATGGATGGTTTCTCATGTAACCATCCATCAAAACACTCTTGAGTCAAGTACCCTTACCCTTAGGAGGCTAAGCAAGCACAAGTTCTCGACTCGAGCCTAAAATGCTAATAGAGAATGTAAAGGGGAGGAGACTAGAACGTATAAGTAGGTGAGAAGAAGATGACTCAGAAGAGAAGGGAAACTTAACTCTAAAGATAGAAAAGAAGGTCGGTCAGAGGTTTCCCAAACAAGCACGGTTCAAACAATCCTAGACCTAGTGTCACTTAGATCTAGACGACTCCTAACTGGTTCATTCGAATTGATTTGCTTGATTCACCTCCCTCACTAATCAAACCAACTTGGCCAGGCCGTATATAGCTAGTGGGGGCGCTTCCGACAGAGTCGGTGCCAATTAGACAACCACTTCGCTTGGAAGACTTTCGTCAACACAAAAACACTTTCTAGACACCAAATTAAATTTGATCGGCTTCAGGTCATAGCAAGTTAAACCAATTCTTCTCCTTAATTGAGTCTGAGTCCTTAAGGGTCAATGTCTAATTGATTTTAATTTAAGGCTTGGGTGACACGTTAGGATTGTGATTTGTGGGCTACGGAAGGGTGGTGAAATCCCCACCGTATCTTTGCCTATGGAGTTGCCCTTAAGATAGTTTAACTTAGATCTAGCAAAGATAGTCAAACATTGGTCTTTAGTTGGGGGCAATTGCAAGGTTGTATGTAAATTAGATTATATGCTTAAATGCAATCGATGAAAACCACGATACGTACCTTGACTCCAGCACTCTTCAACAGAAATTGATTTGCAAGAATTTAGCAAGAATAATGCATACAAAACACTAGATGATGCATGCACTAAGGCCTTTCTAATTTTGCCAAATTTTAGGTCAGAGTTGAATTATTGCAATTTATGGAATTTTTGCCCTACACATGCAGTTCTACGAAGAGGAAATTTTCTGAAAATAGAAATTACGAGGAAAAGAAGCAACAAAGGTTACCTTATGCAATGCTCAGTCGGGTTCACCGCCCGCTCTCGAAATTTCAGATGCTCTGCGCGTTCACCCAGAGATGAGTCGCGTCCCAGAAAAATTTGAAGCCCAGAAGCTCCAAGTGTGCGGCGGATTCGCCGCAAGTTCTTCTTTAGGTGCAGCGATTTCGCCGCTCGTTTAGCTCCAAATGTGCCCGGATTTCTCCGCGCACTCTGTTGTTTCATGAAACACAAATCCAAATACTTAGATCGCGCACAAGATAAACAGAATAAAATCGAAAACACAAAAATAAACAAAATCTGCGTCGCCTCCCCGGCAACGGCGCCAAAAACTTGATGTGAATTAAATTTATACCGCAAGTGCACGGTGTCAATGAAGACGTGGCAAATACGGGTCGAACACAAGGAGGGAGAGATTTGTTATTTGTGTGATTTCGATTAAGGGAAAGGAAGAGGGAGAAGAATAAAATTGGTTTTGAGATTTTTGGGTTTTAGTTATTTAAAGGAAGAAACAAAAACAATTAAAACTAAAGCAAGAACAAAGAAGTGAATTCCATTGGGTGGAGGTTTAGATTAGAGAATTCTGAAACTTATAATAAATCACATTAGTTATAAAGCATTACATGATAAATGATTTAACATAAACTCAAGTAATCAAAACATACTAATACGAAATTAAAATAATAACTTTTATTCTCTTCTCATCACCCTAAATCCGTCACCTCCACCCTTTGGAAGGAGTTAGAAACTCATGGACGGCTAGGACGTGATTGTCCCGACCCTTGCCCATGTCAACTTCCGCCGTTTTGAGAGCATTGTGAAGCTCCTCAAGACTCACCTTTTTTTCACGCACATGATAGTGCATCACAAAGTCCTTAAAGGACGGGGCTAGAGAGTCAAGAATCAGATCTTCGGCAATGTCCTCGGGCATTGGAGAAGAGAGCATCGACAATTTCTCAATGTATCCTTGCATCGTGAGAAAATGCATGGATACCGATGTTCCCTCCACCATGTGGCACCTTGTGAGTGCGATGGTGGTCTTATAGCGCTCCTTTCGGGCATTATCCATGAACATCTTTGTTAAAGCTTCCATGGTCTTCTTGGGTTTTGAATCCAAGTATTTCGCTTGAAACGAGTCACCCATGGATGCCAAAATTAGACCGTGAACTTGGTTCTCTTGGTCTTCTCACTTGGCTATCGCCTCTTTCTCATTACCGGTTGCCTTCTCATTCAATTTTGGGATTTCACCATCCAAAATATGAGATAGTTTTTCAAACCTCAACACGATATTAAGATTGAGTTGCCATTTCATGAAGTTTGAGCCATCATTTTGCAAAGGATTCTTTTCGATCATAGATCGCACAATTTGTTGGATACTAGATATTTCTACAAAGTAAATTATACAGGTTTTTAATGTCAATTTTATGTTTTAAATTACATACATATATATCGAATATAAATGAAAATACTGCAAATAAAATTTTGCCCATAAATGCAGTAATCCAAGATCCCATCAATTGTAATATAGACTAGCTAAGGGCTATCGAATACATTACAATATCAAGGTAAGAAAAACTCTTTCTAATCACAACTTTTTTGAATTTTACCAATATTAGCATCTTCAAACTCTTATGATTCTTGTCGTTTTAATTATGAGGGAATGCGACTCATCCTCGTAAGAAAAACATTTTCCCAAAACCGAGCGAGGGCTCTAGGTAATGTTAAGAAAACTTATTTTCATTTGATACGAGATACGTTTATCCATTGTATTCACAACTAAACATACTTGGGGTTCACTAGGGTGAAACACACCTCATATATTTAATCGTGCCACAACAATAGACAACCATTATATCTCCCACTATTCCCAAAGATGGAGGGAGCTATCTCCCGCTAAGGGCGAGCAGAGTATCCCTCGATCAATGGCTGCTAGTGGATGAAATAAGAAGGAAATTATTCTTAATTTTTGTTGGACAATTTCATATATTTACATGTGATTTGGAATTTTAGGTTATCATGCATATTAATATTCATACACATCCTAACATTCACCACATTCATCACATGCATAGCAGAAATAAAAAAAAAACAGAAATTAAACATTCACACAATCCATATCGTGTGAGTTTATATGTTCCCTTCGATCCTTGATCCTCGATCCCTGATCCTCGATCCTCGATCGATGCGCTACAGCGGCGACTTCCTCTTGCACCGGAGATGTAGATTTTACAGAAAATAAACATGCTCCTCACATTCGATAAAAGCCGACTAGTGCAAGTCCTATGTAAAAACCTCTCAAATGCAATGCAATTATCTAGAGATAGAAAAAGAGAATTTGGCATTTACATATAAATAAGCCCCTGTATAATAATAATTACATACATTCATAGTTGCTGATTTGGAACATATAAACTCACAATTCCTGCAAAAACAACTCGAGCAACGCATACACGCATGTCCAATCTAAACTATTTAATCTAGATTATCAAGCATCTAAAATCAAACAATTCTAGAAAAATCATTTGAAATCCATTAAAATGATTTTCATGCATCCATAGTTCAAAATTAATTATTTTGAACCGCCGTTCATCCAATTTCCAAAAGGAAAGATGAACATTAGTCCTTTTCGGTTTTGTTGATTCTTTTATAAAATAATCATTTAAAATAAAACGAAAATTCTATAAATTAGACAAATGTCTAAATTTCAATTCTAACAATCATGTGTGATGTTTTAAAACATATAAAGCCATCAAAACGAATTTATTAGAATTTATCAACAAAACATCGAAAAACTCGAAAAAGACATAAAACCGAATTGTTTTGATTCTAGATGGTAGCCTAAATTGATTTTATAGTTTAAATCAAAGATAATATGAATCAAAAGCTCTGATACCACTGTTGGATTTCGTGCCCTATAGTATGTATATATTTTTCGAAATTTTATAAACATATTGGATCGAAACATTCATATTTTCTTCGATTTTCATATAGACATGCATTTGTTTGTCCTAATTATTTAACATGCATTAGAACAAACAAACAATTGCAATTAGAATCATACCTAGAGGTTCTCTAAAACCTCTTGAAGATCCGGAGTCGCGTTGCCGGTCGAATCGCCCGGTGGATTGCCTCCGAGTGTTCACCAAACTCTAAACAAGGTTGGAGAGAAAGAAGCTAGCCAATCAATCTCCAAACGGGTTTAGAATCTAGCTAATAACCCCCTTTTTCTTTCCTGAGATTTTACTCTCCAAAAACTCAAATTAACTAAGGAATTTCGGATGGATTAATTGGGGTGGTTAGAGAGAGAGAGAATTTTGCATATATTTATTTTTAATGAAGGAAATTAGGCCTATTTATAGGCTCCTTTAATTTCCACATCATGGGCTATGCATTGACCCATTCTTCCATGTTTTTCTCTCTTAAGACCAATTCTCAATATTAAATTTATTAATCCACATCCAAATTTAATCATAATTGACCAAGTCAAAACCATGATCAATAATCCCTTAAATTAATTTGTCTTTATCGAATTTTGGATTAATTCCCAACAAAATTCGTTTTTTTTTGTTTTAGGAAATTTAATTAATTTGCCTTTATCGAATTTTGATTTAATTCCCAACAAAATTCGTATTTGGGGTTTTAGCAAATTTAATTAATTAATTTGCCTTATTGAATTTTGGATTAATTCCCAACAAAATTCGATCTTTGGGGTTATAGCTAATTTATATATCATATGCAATATATCATCATATGTAATATCAAACAATCACACCCCATGATATATTTACATCTCATATATAAATTCATGATTCTAAATATGTCATTTTCATGACATAATGATTTTATCGATTCACCACATGTATACGAAACTCGATACATCATATGAACATAAAATCACCTTCTTGTTTCCCAGTTTTATGGTGTGACCTATGGGAGGATCTAAGCTAAATTGGCAGTGATATTAATAGCTTAACATCACAAACTATAAGCGGTATCTAGCTACACATTATAGTTCCCAATTAGCTAGATGTCTTAATTCAGCTCGAACCAAAACCCGATCCAATTAGTGATGGAGTGCACCACTTGTGTCCGTCCCTTGCCTCATGATATTAAGAATACATACAAAGTAGTATTGTGTCATCTTTGTATATTAGTATTCATTTCTTGATCTCTTTAAGCTAGTTATAAATATGTGACTTAACTCAAATCACATTGTGCACATTATAACTTTGCTTTATCAAGGGGCCCATTAATATCATTACTCAATTAAGAGGGGCAATGATAATCTTTTGACTAGCTATCTTCTCCAACAAAAGTTGTACTTAACCAACTAATGCCTTTACACTACACTCATCGATAGCATAAGACACTAGTCTAATTAAGAACTCCTTAAGCGATCAGATATAAGTCTCATATCAAAGGACCAAGGACACAGTAAAATATTAATGACACAGAAATACATTTCTATAATATTTTACTTGTTAGGTCAATTCAGTATACAAAAGTACTATTTTCCTCTTTTGTGTACCCGCGTTGTCACTCACTTGTAGAGCTACAATGATCTATAACCAACACGACAATCTTAACCCGGTAATTAATGTCCCATGTTAATTACCATGATTGCGAATATCTTTTGTTTTATGTAAACCAATATCTTTTAGAGCTCTACGGTTAAGGACCAAGAGCATCTTCCTTAACACTTCCAAAAGATGAATAACATAAACAAGGAACAAAATGATTTCTCATTCAATTCATAATAATTGACATTTAAAAGTAAAACTTTTAGAACACATTCTCTTCATACTTGTGTATAGAAATTTGATTCTAGATGTACTCCAAGTACTTGGCCACCACTTCATATCAGTCATGGGACATGAATCCTTCCTCAGCAAATCACACACAATGTTGAATGATGTCGTCATGATGAGAATGAGCATCCAACTCCAGGTTGATTCCATCCATTAGGGGATTTCATTTTGATGTCGAACGTCCTTCCTTCAACAGTTAAGAATGTAAGCATATGTAATTGTAAGAATGTTAAAATGTTTAAGAACAACTAAAGTGGAAACACATGATTCCTTCGTATTCAAACAGTCGACAACTACAAATAAAGGTAAGACTATGTGGGTTGTATTGCACTTCAAACATCTTATCCATGGTAACTTTATCACCTTCAATATTCATATGTTCTCTACCATAGATATATAACACCTCATCCCTGTTTTCACCCTGCAATAGATCACAATAAACCATCCCTCCTTCCGATCTGATGTTGGAATCTCTTGAAGGCTCCAATTGTGTACAACTTAGAAAGTTGTTTTTCAATTGGAAAGTTCGTCATTAGCTTAGGATGTCTATGGAGATAATCAAAATCTGCTCGAGCCTCCTTTTCGTACTTATGATGCAATGCTAACTCGTATTGTTGGACAAACTGCTTAAGAGTGGTCTTCGAAATGAGATACTTGTCGAAAAAAGCATCCATACTTTCACTATGTTATGTAGAAGACATCCCTGCAAAAAAATAACTGCGAAGGAAGGCCGAAACCCAAGATTCACGAAGATCGTAAATAGATTGAAGCCAAAAGTTGTTTTGAAGAGAAAATTCTTGAATAAAATCAACCCATTTACAAATAAAAAACAGAATCATCCGTCTCATACACCAACTGCTTCGAACGAGATAAGATAATTGCACGATTGATGGCAGACAATTTGAACGATGCTTTGTTCATGATGTGTCATATACAAAATCTATGCCTAAATTTTGGGAAAACCTTTTCGATGGTAGAAGTAATAGCATGACATTGGTTAGTTATGATGATTGATGGTGGTGTTCCTATACAATCAAGATAAGTAATTAGTTAGTCTTATACAAAAGTAACATAATGTTTGTAATATTGATTATGTACCTCCCATGCAAGATAGTCAGTTCGAAACAACCAAATGTAACGCATGTCAATAACACACACTCAAGAAGTACAAATTCAAAATCATGATTGACACCAACAAATGGAGAAAAAAGGCATGTCAAATTTGTTTGTCAAATATGTTGTGTCGAAGCTTATTTAAGTCTTCAAAATAGGCGTAGCCACTATGAGAACGAGAATCAGCCCAAAACACGTTCATCAGATGACCATCGTCGCCGATATCCATAATATAAAAAACTTGGAATCAAAAGTCTACAGGTTGGTGAAATAGTTCTGAAGTGCTTGAGCATCGCCTGGACCTAGCTTAATGCTAAGAACTTCATTTAATACATTCATATGATGATAATACAAAGAAAAAAGTCATGCAAATTAAAGGGTTATATGACATCAGCCAAAAGTCTAGTTTGTCTGAAAAAAGAGATTTTCGTGCGTACAAAGGGCAAAGTCGTGAAAAGAAAGGACAATGTTCTTCAAAGGACAAGAGAAGTATGAGAAAAAAGACAGTGTCTATTAAACCCAACCCTATCCTTTTAACCCACAAATATGTCTTTTAAAGGAAAGTGTCTTAGGGATAGTTTCCTTTTAAACTTTGAGCAAATTTGTCTGAAAAAGTTCAAAATTGCTTGTAAAAAGGACAATGTCGTGTTTAAAAATAGACAATGTCCTTTAAACCCCTGATGTTGTTGTTTTAACCAATGACACTGTCCTTTTGACATGTTCTTTTTATCTTAAACACAACTCACTTAACATCTCTTTCAGTGAAGGTGAGTTTATCGTGTCCGCCGACTTCAACAACAAAAGCTTACATAGTTTTAGAAGTTGAAATGCTTGTTGCATCATTGGAGACAATTTGTGCTTTCTTGGCTTCAGAAACCTCACGTTTTCCACGAAGAAATGCAATTGATGGTTGTCAAGCATGTCATGATTATGCTCTAAACAAACGTCGGTGAAAACATAACCCTTTACAACATGTAGACAACCCTGACTCAAGTTGACCTTGACCTTGGTTTGGTGCAGCACTACCCTCTTTACAACATGTTACGTAGCCCTGATGATAACGTCATCTGATTGATCGTTTTATATTAACCGCAAGTGCACGGCCGCGTTGAAGCAGTGGCAAATACGGGTCGTCCACTGGGAGGTGTGTCAACGTTTTGGTTTGTGCGAAGGCGAGTGGTAAAGAAAGGAGAGAAAGGTTGATTACACTAAACTACACTAAGATGCAAAGGAAAATGAAAGATAAGCAATAAAACTAAACCCCATAGGGGGTAGAGAAATAATGTGAATATAAAGATGTGTGTGTTCAATTAAGCTCCTCACAACATGTAGCGCATGAAATCATAAAACTACATCCAACTTTGCCTCCACATGAATTAAGATAAGACTACATCATTAAAACATACAAGACAATAATTGGAATGAAGCTAAATGAACTCATGTATAAAGACTAGACCCTACTATGCCTCCATATGAATTAAGATAAGACTACATCATTAAAACATACAAGACATTAACTAAGGTAAAGGCAACAAGAGTACATACACTACAAATTGTGTTTCCAATATTAATTCCATCAATATCTTAACCTTATCATTCCCCATAAAATAGGTCTACTAATCAAAGCATAAGCTAAGCTTCATTCAAGAGCATTAGCATATCAAAGATAAGAGTCAAAACCCATTAGATGGTTATGGAAATCATATAAAGCTCAAGGGATTAAGATAACACACACTTAATACACTACGTGATCATATCACATATTTCTCCACCCCCAAGTGGGGATGGAACTACTCACACATATTTAAACTAACTACTCTAACAAAATGAAATATTATACTGAAATAAAACTACACTAATCAAGCAAAAATATTAAAGAAGCATAGAAGGAAAGGAAAGACTAAACAAACATGCACAAATTAAAAGACAAGATTAAAAGAAACTAAAAGAATTATTTTATTAACCAATGACTCACATTGAAGGTAGCATTCTTCTCCACCTTGAGTTTTTGCTTCAAGGCTCACTCCTTAGTAGAGAGAATGTCACCAAGCAATGGGTGATTACAATGGAAGGTGAAGAGTTCTATTTATAGGCATGGAAAAAGCTATTTCGGGACAATCCCCCGATGTGGGACTAAACCAATACCAAAAATGGACTAAGAATACACTAATACACGTGCCCCACAAATCTGAGAGGATCCAGAATGATTTGGACCGCCAATTAGCGGTCCAAGACCGCCAATTGGCGGTCTATTGGATCTGGATTCATCTGGGATTTGTTGTGGGCTTTGCTGGTAGTCTTTGATGCATCTACTTTGTTTATTGGAGCTCCGACCCGAATCGAATTGCCAAAATACTCCCCATGATGGTGTGGAGTTTCCTGTTTTGCTCTTAGGTCATTCGGTCTTACGATCATGTCCTTCTCACTTGCATCTCAGTCCCTAGGTCTCACAATTAAGTCATTTTTCCTGCTTTTGGGTCCTTTCATGACTCTTCTCTTCAAACTTCTTTATTCCTGAAAAATAAACATAAAACTCGTCATGTAGCATTGCTTAGGTGTAAGATAATGGATATAAGATACAAATATGAGCATGAAATGATGTCAATCATCATCCAAGTAACGAGAATGTCTTATCTTGATGCCTAATCCATTTACATTGCCAAATTCTGTATAGACTGATGTGCTTCGAAGGATTTGAAAGATATTTCCACAGATGACTGAGGAGAAGATTGAGCGTTGAGAGGATCCTGATGCTCGTCGTAAGGAACCATGTCCATTGCAATAATTTTTTTTGTGAACAGGAGAAGACAAAAGATAAAGAAAGGAATGAAAGAGGATATAGATCATTTTGGTAACCACATTTACCACTTGTCCACGTACATTTGGAATGTAACCATCTCATGCATTTGGAAACAAATCGATGACTAGATTGTCACGCCAAACATGTGTGGTAATAATTAGTCAATCAAAAAATCTTAAATTAGTGGATAAATAGGTCAATGTCAGCTTCAAAAAATCTTAAATTGACTGATAAATAAATCCACATCAGCAACATCTTGAACTGAGTCCAAAAATTATTTTCCATAATGAGATTTCTATATATATATAGGATTTTTTTCTCAAAATAATCAGCTAAAAAATAAAATGAGAAGAATATGCACATGAGAAACTTAATTTACAAAATATGCACATTAAAAACGACACCACAGATGTCGTTTTCATTAATTAAAAACGGCACTGTAGATGTCGTTTTTATCCTTAATGAAAACGGTATCACTGATGCCGTTTTTACCTGCCCATTTTTTTCTTGGTTTCGAAATGTCGTTTTTAGCTAAGACGTGTTGAACTAGCAACGAGTCGGTCGGGGGTCTCGCTCCCCGGTGAGAGAGCGACGTTCAGGGACATGTATCTCAAGCCCGACCGACCAATTGCTAGTTCAACATGTCTTAGCTAAAAACAACATCTTGAAACCAAGAAAAAACTTGCCCAAGTAAAAACAGCATCAGTGATATCATTTTCATTAAGGGTAAAAACGACATCTACAGTGTTGTTTTTAAGGTGTATATTTTTCCAATTAAGTTTCTCATGTGCATATTCTTCCAATTTTGTTTTTTTAGCTGATTATTTTGAAGAAACAAATCCATATATATATGACCAAAATCTAGTGAGTGCAGAGCTCATCTTATTTGTTTAAAATATCTTACAATTTCACCATTATGTTTAATCACGATTAATCTAGACCGACAGATTAAAATTACGATTAATCTACCGTTATTAGTGCAGATATATTGGCAGGTAGATTAAAATATCAATTCTAAAGCCACGTCAACGACGAATTCCGTTGTGTTTTTTTCGGAAATTTTTTCAAAATAATCAAAAAAAATTAAAAAATTGGAAAAATATGCACTTCAGAAACTTAATTGGCAAAATATGCACATTGAAAAACGGCACCACAGGTGCCGTTTTCATTAAGTAAAAATGACACTGTCGATGTCGTTTTTACCCTTAATGAAAACGGCATCAACGATGCCGTTTTTACTTGGGCAAATTTTTTCTTGATTTCGAGATGTCGTTTTTATTTAATACATGTTGAACTAGAAACGGGTCGGTCGGGGGTCTCGCTCAAGAAACGACATCTCGAAACCAAGAAAAAATTTGCCCAAGTAAAAACGACATCACTGATGCCGTTTTCATTAAGGGTAAAAACGACATCTACAGTGCCGTTTTTACTTAATGAAAACGACACTTGCGGTGCCGTTTTTTAATGTGAATGTTTTGCCGATTAAGTTTCTTGCGTATTTTTCCAATTTTTTATTTTTTTTTTGATTATTTTGAAAAAATTTCCGATTTTTTCCATTCTCCCTCGTCGCCCTGTAATATCACGCCGAACGAATCCTCACGCCACGTTATCCACCACCGGCTGCCTTTACCCTTTCCCCAAACCCTAACCCTAAGTCGGAACGGGAACGGGAACCGGAGCGAAGCCGCGGCGATGTTCCCGTGGAACTTCACCAAGTCGGCGGAGGCGATGCTGTCTCGGTGGGCGATCAAGAGGATCTGCAAGTTCGTCCTCAAGAAGAAGCTCGGGGACTACTTGCTTGGGGATATCGATCTCGACCAGTTGGACGTCCAGCTCCGCCAAGGGACCATTCAGCTCTCTGATCTCGCGCTTAACGTCGATTGCATCAATCACAAGGTAGTTGACGGAGAAAAGTTGTTTTTTTGTTCCAATTTTGTGAGTTTGTTTGGGGGGAGATTTGTTTTTTGCTTGTTTTTGAAATTTTGTTGGAATTGCGAATTTGGTTTGCAAAGGCGTGTTTCTTTTTCTTTCTAAATTTGTTCTTGTCATGTTTCTGTGGAGAAGGCCAATTTTGACGATGATAATTGACGGTCAATTGTATAAGTAGAATCACGATAGAGTTATATATGGACAATACAGAGTTGCTTACCTTTTTCGTTGAAGTGGTAATTTTTAGGTAATATTATTCGCTAGAGGAACCTAGAATAGTGTCTTGTATTGGGGAAGGTAAGCTCATAATTTATTTTTTCTTTTGTAGTTGGATGGGTCGCCAGTGACGGTGAAAGAAGGATCCATTGCATCTTTATCGGTCAAAATTCCGTGGATGATGAAGGATTGTCAAATTGAAGTTGAAGAACTTGAGCTCGTGCTTGCAGCTTGCAAAGGACGTCATGCGACTGAAGGTGCCGGGACAAGTGATGATGATAAATGTATTACCAGTTCCTCTGAGAGGGCTGAGCAAGGGTTTGGTGGCTCAACTTCAGTTTCTTTCAATGTTCACGAAGGGGTTAAAACCATTGCAAAAATTGTGAAACTGATCCTTTCAAGCTTCAATGTGAGATTGAAAAATGTTATTATCGCATTTGATCCTGGGTCTGTGTCAGACGAGAAGGAACTAGGGCCTTCTAGAAGTTTAGTGCTTCGGATCAATGAAATGGAGTATGGGACGTGTGTCTCTGATGATGTCGCAAGGGATTCTAGATTAAAATCTGAAAGTCTTTTAGGAATGACCAAGTTAACGAATTTCATTCGGTTTAAAGAAGCAGTTGTTGAGCTTCTTGAATTGAGTGACACTTGCAACCAGACTCAAGATTCTTGCTCTCTAGGAAGGAGCTTTAACGAATTGTACCCTGAAAATCCACCATCAGGTTGTTCTACTAGAATTATTGGTGGTGCAACTAGGGGATTTTCAGGAGTACTAAACATGTCTATACCATGGAAAAATGGAAGTCTAGATATTCGTAAGTTGGATGCAGACATCTCCATTGATCCCGTGAAGTTAAGCTTGCAACCTAAAACTATTGCATGGATCATTTCCCTGTGGAATTCCCTTAAAGATATAATTGAGGTGAATACATTTATCCAACATAAAGGAACAGATTCAGCTTTCCCGAAGTTTAAATCACAAGTTAGTTTGGCTACAAATGCGTATTCTGCACCAGCAGCAACAGAAAAAGAAATGCAAAGTGAAGGACTCTTTCGAGCAGATACATATTTTCCATATGAAAGTGAAACGGTGACGGATGCATTTCTGCCAGGAACTCATGTAATACAGAATTGGGTGCCCCTCTCAGCCGATATAGAGGACCATTCCGAAATTGATCCTGACTCTGGTGCCAGGTTTGGGATCCAATCACCTCACTCTTACTTGGCGTTTTCTTTTGTATATCTGAACCCTGCCCATCTTTGTTATCTTCCATTTTGGCATTATGTAGTGTAGATACATCATGTGGTTGATGTTATATTTGCAACATAATTGTTTAACACGTAGTCCTTATAACACTCCTACGTTACTGCGTAACTTATCTGGTGACTTATTCAATGAATCTGTATGTTCATGATGTCTATCCTACACGACCTGTTTAAATTTTTCACACTATGTTCAATCAATTCTTACTAATGAAGATGACCATTGTTGCTTGAGAATACAAGGGCACAAACTCTACTTTTATTCTGATGAATTTCTTCAAGGTTTTGAGATTCCATATCTGTTATGGATAACTTTTAAGCTCTTGACCTGATGCAGCAAAATGTGTTTGTTTTCAGCATCGATCAATTTTTCGAATGCTTCGACGGATTAAGAAGTTCACAAGGAAGTTTAGGCAACAGTGGCATATGGAATTGGACTTGTTCAGTTTTCAGTGCAATCACCGCTGCTTCCAGTCTAGCTTCTGGATGTGATTATGTTCCTTCAGGTGTGTCCTAAACCATTAATTTCTTGTAATTTCAACAGAACAAGTGTTGTCTTTTGGCACACCCATGATTTTGCTTTAGAGTCTAAACAGATGTACCATGTATTAAAAGATACACCTAATCAAGTTAAGACATAGTCTGAGTAGCTCCATAGTTCACACTGTAATAAGCTGCGATGCCTTTTTTTGCATACTTCTTGACTTATTCATTTTGTAGTAAGTTTTTCTGTAGGAAATCTATAATATGAAATCAATCCGACAAGAAGTTCCACTAGATGTCTATTTTGTGATCGTTGACTTCTTACAAGCTGAGCTAAAGTGTGGAGATAAACTCACCTGTTGTGAGGTTGGACTTGTTAAAAGATGAAAATATAAATATTAATTCAAACCTACTTATAAACTTACTTTGATGAATTTAATCTTTATGTCTGGGTGTTAATCATATCCCATGTCCATCGGACCATGTTTGGGTGTCTGTGTGGATACATTTTCAAGGTTTCAAATAGGAAGATCTATTCATAAACCCCAAACTTTTTGTTTATTAAAATATAATTCCTTAATTTTGAAAATTTCCATGTCTTATGCATGTTTTAAGGAATTTCCATAGAGCCACTCACTTTTCGGTGAATTTCAAATTGCCACCTCATCTTCAATCGTTTTATTACTTGTCACCTTGCATTTCCAGTGTATTTTTTATCTGAAATTACTCCTGACCATGTATTAAGTTCTAATTTTCAATCAGAATTATGATGAAAAAATTCAAGTAAGATATAACAATGATGACTTTGTTTCTGTTGTACTTTAACACAAAATTTAGTTGGACACGGTGGTTATATAGTTTTGTAACATTGGGATGAAAATAAGAAGATAATGGAAATTTTAGATGGAAAAGAAACTATAATCAAGGAGAACCGTTAATATCAATAAGAAATGGGATTTACAATTTTCATATTCATAATCAAGACATAAGATGACCAAGTCACATTTTCTTTTAATTAGCAATTTTAGATTTTTCCTCGAAGTTGGTAATGTGAACATTGTACTCCAATGACAAATCTACAAAGTGATGGTCGACTTAACCATGTTGCCTCAGGCAGTTGCTACGCTGGGACTCCAAATTATTCCAAAATAAGAGACCTAAGTTGGAAGCATGAATATAATTTTGAAAGCATCTGCATAGAGTGTGTTTATCTCTTTTTTTATTACTATGTTTATGATTGTATACATAGAAAATGCTCATTTTTTTAATTTGTTTATTTGTTATGCAGAAAAACAAAATGTTGAGACAAATGTAAAAGCTTTTGTTTCTGCTTTCTCTATCATTCTTTCCTTCCACGATGAAGATGAACAGCAGCATTCATCAGATATAGTTGATAACAACCAGACGATGGAAGACAAGTATGGAACTGTATTTGAGAACTTTTCTGCTGAGAATATAGTTGATTTTTCACAAAATGATTCAAAAGCCAGTTTTTACGCGGGAAGTCAGTCCTCTATGTATATTGGCAGTTCAACTGAAACATGTTCCTGCCAGACCAGTAGAAGTATTCTAAACACCACTTGTCTTGGCTTGTCTGTTGTTCTGCAGGTAATATGCAAATCTTATTATCCTTATTTTTTCCTTATTATAAACGGTTTCAATTATCTTTGTTAATTATCATGCTCTTAACTTATTATCTTTGTTAATAGTAAGTCTCTGTTACCATAATTATCTTCGATTAATATTTTTTTGACAATTATTTGCTATTAATCTCTGAACTTGACAAAGTCAACAGATTTTCCCTCAATGTACGGAGTTCAAAGCAGCACTAAAGCACATTAAGATTGATCATCACTTCTCTCATGGAGCTGGAGGAACATTTAATTGTGAAAGCGACAACCACAAAATGTCTTTGGTCCATAATTTGCAGGCAGGTATCCAAGATGCTCTCCCTCCTTTTCCTTTTTCTGCTGTTGATACAGAAGAAGGACTAAATGCGTCAAGTAGCACCTTGGTTCCTCTCTTGACTACAATAAATGGGAATATAAATGGCAGAGATGCCTCTGGTAATGGACTGGTGAAGGTTACGCTCTTTGAATCTTTTGGGGATTATTGTGGTGAGTATTCCATTGGTTCCACCCATCAAAATGACAAGCCTACTATGTTGACTTCCTTTTTCGTAAAACTGCCGCCATTCATCTTTTGGATTGATTTTCACTTGGTGAATCGGTTAATGGACCTTTCCAAACAAGTAGAAAATTATTTTGTAATTACTGGTTCCAAGGAGTATGAATCTGATTTAAGTAAGACACGTGATGATAATAAGAACATCAAGGATGGAACTTGCACTCAAACAATGAACAACTCTGGAAAATTGCAAGGGGATATTGTTCTTCCTAATGCCAGATTCATATTATGTTTCACATCTCATAGCAAAAGTGGTGCCCATGAATTATATTGCTGGGATAGGTTCATTGCTGTTGAATTTTCTTCATATCCTAGCTTTGAAAAAATTAAATGTGGAATTCCTAATTCAGCTGAAAAGTCTTGCGGTCAATCCTTTTCGGCTTCAACTTCTATATCTCTTTATAATGGGAATATTGATGTCCATTTGGTCACTACTGCGAATGAAAAATCCTCAGTAGGTGTTCCTCAAGTGGTTGATAATCAGCTTTTCTTGGCGAACAAAATTCTCTTTGCTAACTGTGGAGGAGATCGTCATGCCACTCATGCTGGGGTTGAGATGGTCTGGCAAGAAGGTCCTGTAACTGGTCCTTGGATCGCAAGAAGTGCTTTAAATCTAGCTGGACCACAAAATCCCCGAAGTAAAAATAAAGTTACTGGTAAAGGCTTTGAATTTGCTTCTGTCACCACAGCTGAAGATCGTGGTGAAGCAAACTCTCATGCTCGGCAAGAGA
The DNA here is from genome assembly GCA_963682175.1 of Triglochin maritima. Taxonomy (NCBI): domain Eukaryota; kingdom Viridiplantae; phylum Streptophyta; class Magnoliopsida; order Alismatales; family Juncaginaceae; genus Triglochin; species Triglochin maritima. The sequence continues at coordinate 17,919,982 of OY821775.1, forward strand.
TGGTTTTAAGTTCTTCTTTTCTCTTGCATATCCACTTTTCTCTTGTGTATGTTAATGTTATGCAGCATGAGTATGAACTATTAAGTGTTCTTTTAGAACAGCTCTTGGAAGTGGTCAAGCAATGCTCTCACGATAAATTCACAATACATGAACAGCCTGTTGCAGGCAGCTCATGCACCTCCCAGTCTTCGATTCTTGTTGAATTTGGTAATTTGGAGCTTTGCATCAATGTGGAGGAGGTTGAAGAGACCAGCAGCTCATTACAGAAGGAGTTACCTGGTTCATGGAATAAATTCAAATTAAAGGTCGAGAATTTTGAGTTGTTATCGGTGTCGGATATTGGTGGGATCCGTGGTGCCAACTTTTTTTGGTTGAAGCATGGGGAAGGTGAGTTATGGGGTTCTATCCCTGATATTAGTGGACCTTCTGCAGTGAGTCATGATTTTCTTCTAATCACTTGTAAGGATTGCACATTGAAAAGAGGCAATGGAGAAGGTGGAAATGTGATATCCTATGGTTCTGCTGGGACCTCGATCACTCACTTCCATAATCCAGAGGCCCTCCAAGGTTGTACATATGTAAATGTTCAATGTGGGACTATCATAGCACCTGGTTGTCGTTTGGATTGGGTCAACACAATAAAATCCTTTTTCACATTGGGCTCTTCTAACACAGAGAGGAATGACAGTCCCAAACAGAGTCAAACTTCTGTTGATGATGTGAAGTACAAAACATCTTTCTTTCTTGAGCTGATTGATGTTGCCTTGAGTTATGAACCCCATGTGACAAGTGTCAAGTTTCCAAACTCTGACCAAAATTCTACTGACTTGGAAGAGGCACCTTGCCAACAACATGTTTCATGTCTTCTAGCAGCAGCCTCGTTAAATCTTTCCAATCAGGCTTTAGATGATTCAGCATCTGACGACCTCATAATACGACTGCAAGATATAGGATTTCTCATAGGTTTATGGTCTGAATCCAAAAGTGAAAGAAGATATGATGTTGCTTATCTTCGAAATGCTGGCTATGTAAAAATTGCAGGTGATGCACTTGTTCTGTCTGTTTTGAAAACACATTGTGAAGAGGACCTGATTTGGGAAGTTGAAATTTCCGATTTAAATGTTAGACTGGATACTTGCCATGATACAACTTTCGGATTGATCCGTCTTATTGAACAGCTTCAACAGCATTTTGCTCCTGATGTGGAGGATGCATTGGTGCATTTGCAGTCTAGATGGTCTTCCACCAAGCAAACTCATGGTGTAATTGGTGGATCTACAGTCTCTGGGAGTTCATCAACTTTGAACGAAGGTTGTGAAAGCAATTGCTCAGGTGGTGTCATGGATGATGTTCTTGATGACTTTTTTGACCTCCAAGAAAAGAAACAATTTCTATCTGATTCTTGTAATACACTGAATGAGGTCTCAGATAGTAAAAACATGGCGGGAGATAGATTATCTAACTCAAGACGCCGGATAGTTGATGAAGTGTGCTCTTTAAATGACTCATCTAGTGGAACAGTACCTTGTGTAGAGCATGGAACGCAAACCTCGTCTTTGGGCGGAACATCCATTTCTGAGTTTATTGAGAGCAACTACATGACAGACCTATATCTCAAGCCTGAAGTAACTGCTAGGAGTCGTCCCTATGATGAAGTGCCCAAGATTGATGCATCTAGTCTTAGAGGATCTGAGGGTGGAAAAAGTGGTTGGTATGGAAATGATTCGCTAACTATAGATGAAGATCATCTCTCAGATGTAGTTTATGCTCATAAAGTTAAGCATCAAGAGCCCAAGTTTTCTTTTGTACACTCTTGTTCTAGTGAAGCATGCAAACCAAAAGGGCGCATACGTTTGACAAACACTGATATTAGGTGGAAAATGTTTGGTGGTTTTGACTGGCCTCATGCAAGGAAAAGCTCTTCTAGCTCTCAACTTCCAAGTCATAAGGATGAAGATGCATGCCTTGAACTTCAACTCTCTGGTCTGAGTGTTCAGCATGATATGTATCCTGAAGGAGAGACCTTTGTGTCAAAGCTGTCTCTTTCTGTGCAGGATTTCCATCTCCATGACAACAGCAAAGATGCACCGTGGAAAATGGTGAGGACAAAAATACACCTCTTGTTGTTTTTCTCCACATTCCTTTTCCTTCTATTAAAAGAGTGATTTATCTTGAAGGTGTTGGGTTACTATCATTCGAAACATCGCACCAGGGAATCTTGTGCCAAAGCGTTTAAGTTGGAGTTGGAATCTGTGAGACCTGATCCGTTCATACCTCTTGAAGAATATAGGTAAACTTCTGATTATCATGGGTTTGGTTCATTTCTCATGTACCATCTATTGGTGAACATCACTGATGGAGTTTGTATGTTATGTCTCTCAAAAGATTATTATTATGATTACCAGCACATTGTTATCTAGCAATCCTTAGTATGGAAGCTACAAAGTTACAAATCCGGCTGCTAGTTCATATATGAGACACTGACATGCAGTTTTCCATAGGAAACTATATCCTTAGTTTTAATAAAGCATGATGGATTATTGCTAATGGTTAGACAGACAGGACTAAGGATATTGGCGGAGCCTGGCCACCACACTATCAGCAACCCTGTAAACTCCAGCCCATAAAATCTAGTTGAGACTTGATAAGAATTTTCACAGGAGCATACAAGCTGTCTACACTATTAACTTTCTGTCATAATCAATGCATTACCCACTTTCCATTAACTTTTGTAATGTTCTGTAATCTTAACGTTTTTCAGCTGCACACCAACTCCTTAATACACCAGTGCAGCACCCACAACAATATTTTTACAGTTGTTCCTTGGTACTACAAAAACGGGAAAAAAGTTCTCTTGGCAGCGTACACCTGACTATATCACCTGTAGTTTCTTTCTAAATATCTGCCCAAGCACTTGATTTCAATCATTCCAAATACTATAGGACTGCAATCAATAATTTTTCTTTCCTGAAAGCATAAATTCAAAGCCACTATGGATGCACTTGGGGTGTATGCAGCTTTCTTCTTCTTTTCCTTTTTCAGTAGTCTTTTATAGTTAATATCCCTTCAATGGTCAGTTCGTAAAAAGAAATGGATGCTAAGCCTAGGTTCTTAAATCCTGCTCTTTTCAGGTTATATCTCGCTCTCCTACCAATGAGATTGCACCTTGATCAAAGCCAACTGAACTTTCTTGTAGACTTTTTTGGTGGAAGTTCTGTTAAGGAATGCCCTGAGTGCCAAAAGGATTTGGGTCCTCAAGGAAAATCAGTGTCTGGGAAAGAAATTGTTGCGGAGGAGGCATTGCTTCCCTTTTTTCAGGTACTTTTTGTTTTTGTATTCCTCCCCCTACTGTAACAAGTATGTTCTGTTACAAAAAAAATTCAAGCATCACAGGATTTGCATGTCTGATGATCTGATTTTCTGAAAATGTAAGACATTCTTGAGACTGACACCTAATAATCACTGTTATTTCCAGAAATGTGACATACGATCTGTAGTTTTACGCGTTGACTATATTCCTCGTAATATTGATCTAGCAGCACTAAGTGGTGGAGATTACATTCAGCTCATTAACTTGGTTCCTTGGAAGGTAATATTTCTTTTCCATTATGATAGATCATATTCTTAATATTTGTATTTGATGCTACAAATAATTTATTCCACATTTCCACTTTTTCTGTTGTATCATGCTTTTGGTCTCCGGCGATTCATAGCTGGATGGATTTTCTGACCCGGACAAGGAATTTAACAATTTATACTTATTGAAGTGTGGGTATCCAACTCAAAACTAATTGATGATGAGTGGAGTAACTCAGGTTCTTATAAGTCGCAAGAATAGTGTGAGTTGTCCAATGTGGGACTATTCTCAACACTCCTTCGCACATGTGGCCTCTCATAAGTCCAACATGTGTACTGTTTAAAGATAGGTAGAAGTGTTGGATTGCCTGTTGGGATTTTTTGGCTCTGATACCATATTGAAACGTAGTAACTCAAAACCAATTGGTGATGAGTAGAATGACCCATGATCTTATAAGTCACAAGAATAGTAGGAGTTGTCTAATGTATCACTGAATTTAATAATACTAATAAAAATGAATTAATCATTTTAAGGCTGCTCTTATCGAATCTTTAGTCACTTCTTTGTATCAGACTGCTCATGCTTATAAAAAATTACAAATGAATGAAATAACTGCTCATGTTTGTTTTTCTCTATAATGAGATTGCACTTGCCTTATTCCTGGATCTTGGAGTTATTACAAGGATTATAGTTGTGGTATTGGTGGCACTTTTTGTCAAAGCAAGGTAGAGCATTTTGTTTTGATTGAATTGAACTTCAAATCAAGGTAGAACATTGTTTTGCTCCAATCATCTCTATTGGACCCCACTCAAACACCTTCATGAACCTGTAATAGAAAGTCAAAAAAATCCTCTAATGTGGGGAATATAAATTAAAGCAGAGCATGAAACCATTTCATGCAGCACATGAACCAAATGAAGTGAGGTGTCCACATAATTTCTTGAGATGAAATGTAGAACACATGAGGGTCTCTTGCGGTTTCTATGGTTTGTAAAAGCAGTTTATGTTTATTCCTTGATTTAGTTCTTCCTTTTGCTAAGCACGAGATAGTAGGCAATTCCAATTCCTACATGCCCCTGACAACGTCTAAGGATTCCCACCATGGTCCATGCATGATACACAATGTCAATACGTAACTATGAAAGATGCCATGTTCTTTCTGTTGTGTTTTTAACTGCTTGTTCATCACTAATTAGCTGCACTGATATTATAATTACCTATCCTCTCTGTCTCTTGGTTCAGGGAATTGATTTACAGCTCAAACATGTCCATGCTGTTGGTGTTTATGGCTGGGGAGGAATATGTGGATCAGTAGCGGGAGAATGGTTGGAAGATATTTCACAAAATCAGGTTTCGATATATTGCTCTACGTACTTCCAGCCTTCCTCAGGATGTATTTCCAATGGCAATTCAAGTTTCTTCTTATCTTGTTTTTGTTTCTTTCTGCTGAACTAACAAAAAGATTTTCCTATTCTAGGTTCATAAACTATTAAAAGGACTGAAGCCTGTAAATTCATTAGTCTCCATTAGCTCTGGTGCTACCAAAATGATCTCCTTACCTATTAAAGACTACAAGAAAGATAGCAGATTGATCAAGGGAATACAAAGAGGTAATTATGGTCTCGCCACCGATAATAAAAAAGGTCTTGCCATACATACACTGTATGCTGGATCCTTTAAAAAACAAAATAATTTTTCAGGACATCTTTTTTCTTGATGTGGTGTTTGAAGAAATATACACAAATGTGCAAGAACTGTTGCTACAATATTGTTTTTTTCCCTCTCAGTTCATTGTCTTTTTTTCTGCTGCTCACAGTAAAAAAAAAATCGCTTTTCACTGTTTGTGATTATAATGTGTACTATTTAGCAGACTATTGAAACTTGAAAGCTATATGGTTCCAATTCGTTTTTTTCCCTTTTTTGTGTAATTGTGAAATCATAAAAGATGGCAATGAATTGATGGGTAAACTGATATAATTACACTGTTTCCAGGTGCAATTACTTTTCTCAAAACTGTTTCACTTGAAGCAGTTGGACTAGGGGTGCATCTTGCTGCTGGTGCACATGATATTCTCCTCCAAACTGAATGTGCTCTTGCAAACACTACACCCGCCAGAGGATCATCTGAAAGGAGCAGAAGAAAAGCTAGCATAAGGTCCAATCAGCCTAGAAATGCCCGGCAAGGCATAGAGCAGGTTATCATTGCTTTCACCCTCTAGAAACGCCATTTCCCTTGTTATACCTAGCATCACATTCTAGTCCTCCAGCAATGTCATTTTCCTTGTGACTTACAATCTAGCACTCATCACACGTGCAATTCCTCTGTTTAGGTACCCTACTATTTAGTTCATTATTTTGAATAGGTGAAGGCATTTTCTGTTAGTGTAAGAATTTAGTACTTGATAGACTACTTTGTAGCCTCAGTGCACACCATATAGGTTCATAAATATTTCAACTTACAAGTCGATATTGGTTGGATACTTCACAGAGCAAGAGAAGTTTAGACGAGTATGAGAAAGCAAAATTTGTTGACGTTCAGCTTGAAACCATTCTAACATAGCTGAAATTAATACTTTCTTCTTCATTAATCAGGAAAAGTAATTTAAGTTCATTGAAGAAGCAATGGCTGATTTAATTTATCATTGAAGTTCATTTTATAATTGAAAAATTCACAAAGTTATGTTTTCTTCTGCAAAAAAAATTCAGGAGTCTGCAATTTTCATCTTTCTGCGATTTTTTTTTTGAAGAAATACAAAAGTAGTGGTTGAAACTCAAAACCATACTCTTCGTTCTCCAAAGAAAGAATTGATCTTCTTTATTGAAGTTATGCGGAAGCAGTAGTTGAATTATTACTTTTCATCCTCCAGATCAGACTGCTTTCATTGAAGTACTATTTGAATTTTGCATCATACTCCTCGAATCCTGGGCTAATTTCGAGGTTTTCGTCTTGGGATGACCTTTTGCCAAATCGCTTGATTCCAATTACTATGTTGCGATCTTTTTCTTCTTTAAATCTTGTCTTAATATTTTTAGCTTCTAGTATTCAAACATGATTTTCATGATCTTGTGGATTATTGGGGAGCTTGCCCTTTATTTAATTGCTCTTACTACTTTTCCTGCTGGCTTATCTTATCTTCTTCGAGACTGATTTACAAAAAAAATTGTCCAATTGGACAAACTAGTTCTCTTAGTTTCTCTTATCATGCTTGAAATTCATGATCATTTTTCAGATTTGGCTGTTAAACATTGACCTTCACTTTCACTTGTTCTCGCAGGCTTATGAGAGTCTCAGTGATGGGGTTAGTAGAACTGCTTCTGCATTGGTCGGGAACCCCCTAAAGACATACCACCGTGGTGCTGGTGCAGGGTCGGCTTTAGGCAGTGCTATCCGAGCAGCTCCCAGCGCAATTATCACTCCAGCCTCTTCAACTGCCCGAGCTGTGCATTGTGCTCTTCTAGGTGTAAGAAACAGGTAGATCCTCCTAATTTTCCATTGTTTTCAGTACTTCTGTTAGGAATGAATGAGTATTGCCTGATTAGATCTGTGCCATGAAATAAGTACTTCTTCCTTTGTTGAACAAGGATTGTAATTGTAAGTGTGTCCAGTCCGTAAAATTGATTGTAAGGATACATTTCTTAAATAAGAAGGTTTCGAGTGTTCTGATAATTGATTTTTTTTCATTACCTTAATGGATAGAATGTGCTTTGTCCTTTTGTGCATTTGTTGCTTTACAACCGACTCAGAAATCAGAAATCAAGAAGGGTAAATAAATCTGCAGACTCTCACATTTGCTTTTAAGATGGAATTGAAATAGAATCTGACTCGTTTTACGCCATACTTGATTTGTCTTGCTCTGTAGTTATTCTAAATTTTTCACAGTGAAATCCTCAAATTTGATTTACTTATTGATGGATTATGGCTTACATGATCGTTCTATGCCGGAGTATCTGCCACTATATCCAACAAGGCTACAACTGCACTAGAAATGTGAAACTGTAGTTTTGAAAACTGTTGTTAACTCAGCTCTTTAACATAATATTTTGTATTTATTGCTTTCATGAGTTTCATAACTTGTTATTTGTAGTGTTTGCATTTCATTTGGCAAAGCTATTGGGTTATTGTTAATTGTGAATACATTTACCAACAGCCTGGACTCTGAGCGAAAATACGAATCGATTGAGAAATACCTTGGATCAACACAAGCTCAAGATCGAAGATGGTGCGTCGTCACTTGCATTTGTTTCTGTGGTTGCATTGCTATGGGTTTTTTATTACATTTTTGATATATTGAAACGTACATTTAGAAATTTGGACTTTGCAGATAACTTCAATCATGCGAGGCTCTGGCAAAGACAGCTTCTCGTCCATTGTGTATGTTTTTATTACATTGTGTAGGGTATCTATTTGGCATAATTATTAGGCATCACTAATTTTCTCACGGAAGTTTGATAAGGTTTCATTTGTTTGTCAATGCTGCAGGTACAGGATTTTGTAAAGATTATTTTCTCCACTAGGTAAAGGGAGGTGGTTTCATGGAAAATGTAAATAGTCATTTCTGACTGTACATATCGTTGTCAATATTTTTTGATTGGCCTTGCATTCTTTAGTTATTTTTTATTTCCATGTTTATGCAATCTCCTTGTGTATATTAATCAGTGTACATTTGTAAATAATTCACTGTGTATAGCTTGGACGTCAGAAAATCAAATGCTCCAAAAGTTCACATTGTTATAAAATAAATATACATGAAACAAAGAAGATAATTATTTAGAAAAGAATATTTGTAGTATTTCATCACAAAAAGTCTTACAATGATCTTTTATTTATAGGCTATAAGAGTCAAATGAAATGATGTATGTTAAAAAAGTAATGAGAAATGTGAGAGGTTGATGGAGTTATGGGAGAAGGTGAAACATTTATAATGTTTCACAATACTTCCCCTTGGATCTTCATTTTTATACGTTAAGGATGTCTCGTTAAAAATCTTACCAAGAAAAATCCGATGGGATAAAAATTTAAGGAAAAAAAAGGTGCAACGCGTGTAATTCTCCCCCTCAATTCAACATATGTTTATAACACTCATTTAGATAATACGCGTAATGTTTATGTCTTGTTAAAAATATTGTTACAAAACAATGTGGGAAAAAATAGTTACGGAAAATAGTGCATAACATACGCTAACAAAATTGCACAAGCTACCTCATTAAAAACTTTTAACCAATAAAATATTTTAGGACAAAAATTAGAAAAAAGAAAAAAGAGTGCAACTACAAGCCTTCTGGGCTTTACAGAGACGATAAATACAAATTCACTCTCCTTGATTCGTAGTTTATCAAACTTACGAATATATTTTACGAAATAAACAAATACATGATAGTTTAACGGATTTAATGGATATTTACTATATTTCACTTAGATAATAAGATTGTGAAATATGTTTGCACAATTTTTTCTCAAATAATATGTTGGGAGTAACACAAATTGTGGTAACTTTTGCAAAATATAAATATGTTACTTCAAAAGATATTATTTATGGACAATTTAAAGATGTCTCGTAATTATATTGATGTCATAGCGATATGAGAATGTAAGAATCAATAATTAATTCACCAACTTACATAAAGTTGTAATGACTCCACGTAATGACACCAAGATTTGTGATAATGATTGATGTGTATTGGACATGTAGGAAACATCACTAATATAAATCTTTGTCGCGTGACTAGAAATTTGTAGATCTTTGAACGTCATATAATATTTTCAGAAAAACATTTACTGTGAACATGATAAGGAACTTCAGGTCCTATAAGAATTGGATCTTTGTCGATATACAATAGATGTCCTTTGTTAATGTGCTTTCAAGATGAGCATTTAGTAGAATATTTTTCTTCAATATTTCATTTCTATAATTGAATCATTGTGTCAATTCTCTTCTGGAGAATGTTCGAACTTCAGGTCGAAAAACAATTGGTTTATCTCTAGTCATATTTATTTAAAAATCTGTTATTTAAATATTTCACAGTTTTTCAAAAACTATATTGGAGGCCCTATGACATCAAGTCATGTGCATATAATAAATAATAGAAAATTTTGTTATTGGGTGAAACATATGGACAACTAAGATCAACTTCCCATCATTCTTCGGGATGACTTTGATTGAAGAGGTTTATGCACATTTTTACTTGTTTCTTCATATAGTGATCTTTGTATAGTGCATCTTTTGATTCTTGTTTATTATATAATATACTTTGTTATTTTGTCATTCAGGAACTCTCGTATAAATATCAATATTAAGTGACTTATAAAACTTTGAAGTCACAACATATCTTATATGTATATCATATTGATCATGTAACATAACGTATTATCAATATTACGAGAGAATGAGTAACATCACGTTGGATATTGGGTCCTGCGAATACTTTTATATTACTTCTCTTTTTATAATGTATTACATTGTTATTATGATTTCTATTTGTATCCTTCAGGGATATAATTTCAGAAATCAGGACTACCAGTCCAAATAATATATTTATTTAACGAGTTTATTCTGTATTGTTCGTCTTCTTTTGTTTATATCAAATACGAATGCTTCTGGCATTCTTATAATATCATAGGTTTTGGATCCAAATTTTCTCTTGATATAGCATGCTATTAAGAAGACGAATGAATTATCGACAATAATTTTAATAATTATTTAATATCTCTCGTATCAACATATATAATTGATTGCAAGTTTTACGTTAATAATAATTAAATCTTCATCGTTTCCCAAAATTTTAAGATTTGACCGTTCGGTATCCCCGTGATTTCTTTAATATTTTGTTTAGCAACTGCATTTATCTTTACAGGTTTATATTCTTCAGAAATAACCTCTTCAGGAGGTGCAATGAGAGTGACAACTTTTATTTCATTTCCACAAATAATGTATGTTATGGTCTACGCTTCTGGCGTTGGTTGAGCTCAAATATATTTTATTATATATGTGGAGATCTCCACTTTATATTATGTGGTTCATGTCTAGTAATATAAAGTTTAGTCGCTCTTTTGTGATCAATAAAAATGTATGACAATTACTTGCTAGATATTGCAAGATAATGATTTTATGAACTTCAAGTTCAACCATACTTGTATGTATATTCTCTTATGAACTTCAACTTCAATATAATACATTTTCTTGACATTCTTTAAGCTTCTAGCTTCTCCCTCTAATGCCAGAAAATGTACATCATATATATATATATATATATATATGATTATTGGATTGGACAATAAAACCTAACCCTTCAGGAACTTTAAATCACAGGAGAGATAATTTATTCATTATTGTATAACTAAAGTAGGGGAAGATTCATAACATGATGTATATCAACAATAAAAATTAATGAATAATATTAGCAGGTATATATGCACATTAATGTATCATGTATAAATTTTAAGATCCCATAATGATCAATATTGAAAGATATTTTAAAAACAGAGGGACTCTCATTTTATTGTCTAAATCGGTCGACAAATTTGACCTCATTTTGGTTGTGATAGAAGTCAACAAAATTATCTAAAGTTTTACAAAAATAATATCAATGATGACATCCATAATTAATATAAGAGATTATTTTATTTAGGCACTTCTGGACATGTTTCGTCTCTTTGATGTCATCTTTATTTCATACTTCTTATTTGCACAAAATTTAGTGCACTGCTTATGTTATTGTTTTCACGATACTTTGTAATTGTAATGTGTGCTTCCGACACACCAAAAAATAAACAAGAAAAGTATCGTGATTTTCCAATAACTCTCATGACCTTCAATCATCAGTGATGCATAATCCAAAAAAGTATTGAGTCATTAATTTGTAAAGTGATCAATTTTTTTCTTTTACTACTAATCTTTATATATCTATGAACTTCTGATCATAAGGTTTGATTTAGAGATCAACGTGCATTTTTGTGAGTGAAACTTTGCTTTAGTAAATATGATTTTGTTTTGCTTTTGTTGGATCAAAATGAAATTGAGTGGTAGAATCAGTCATTCGTTGATTTTCTAGTGCGACGAATGCATTCAGATGCTAGAGATCCTTTTCTTTATTGTCCTTACAGTTGCCTTGCAAAAAGGTTAGTAATAACATAAATCTCTAAAAAAACACACAAATGTTGCATGGGTAATTGTGTTAACCATTAATTATCGAATCGTGTTGGAACGAAACATAACTGTTGGCCACATTTTACCATTTCAATGTCTTGTCGACACGAGCTACATTTACGACGTCGTAGACTCATGTCTGCTCTTTTTCTCTTATCAACGCACGGTAACCGTCGACTTGTTCAATTAGAGCATATTTAACAGCGCCCGGGCTACCCCCGGGCGCCCTGCACTCTCTCTCTGCCACGTCAGCTTCTCTCTCTGCCACGTCAGCTCACCCAACCCACCCAAAAAACCCCCTTATCCATGCCCAGGCTACCCCCACCCACCCTACACTCTCTTTCATCCACATCATTTCTTAATTAAACAAATTTAATTCTCACACAACATTTAACAAAATACATTATATATAAATCTAATTCTAATTACATTATAATTATAATTCGCGATATACTTATTATTACTATTAATTAATTAACAATATTAATCACTATTAAACACAAAATTTTGAATATTTGAATTTCGAAACGCGTGTGACTGCACAGTATACGCGTGATTGCACAGTATACGCGTGAATCAAAAGTAGTCCGCGTGAATCTACAGTATACGCGTGAAACAAAATAGTCCGCGTGAATGTACAGTATACGCGTGAAAGAAAAGTAATCCGCGTGATTGCACAGTGTCTAATTTTTTCTCTATATATACCCTACACAAAAATCACCTTACACCCCATATCTCTTCCACAAAACTCAAAACTCAACTTACATCCCATATTTCTCCCACAATGTCTTCTCCGGAGTACAATCGTTCCCCCCCTCCTCCACAATCAAATCCGCATCCACGCTATCCACAACCATATCCCTCACGTCCATTTTACCAACAACCATTCCAACAACCCGACTTCTCCCAGTACGCACCACCATTCCCACCACCTGACCAAAACTCACCATTCCCACAATTCTCCCACTACGCATCCCCAGATCAAAACTTACCATTCCCACAATACTCACAATATGCACTACCATTCCCTTATAATCAACCGTAGTTCCAGATGTTTGGCCGACCCTTGTCTCAAAATAGCCGCCATAGTATGGCGAACACTGAAGATGAGGGTAACGACGACGATGAGTCCCCACCACGACACACCCCCACACCACCATCCCCACCTCCACAACGTCGTCACCGCAAGCAAGTCCAAACTGCCAAAGCCAATCCGAAGTTGTGGACCACAGCTGAGGACGAGAGACTTGTCTCTGCATATATGGAAGTCAGTTGCGATGCGGTGACAGGGACAAACCAGAAGTCTACTTTATTGTGGACTAGGGTGAAACGTGTGTACGACATCTCCGTGGAAGGCACAGGCCTACCCGAAAGGAACGCAGAGTCCTTAAAAGGACGGTGGAGGAGAATCATACCTGCTGTGAACAAGTGGGTCGGGTGCTTCGATCAGGCATTCCGACGGAAAAGGAGCGGCCAGAATGACGACGATGTTGTCCGACAAGCGCACGTGATCTACGAGCGAAATCATGGGCCTAGTAAATTTCTTTATTTTGATGCTTGGGTTATGTTGCGTAGGTACCCAAAATGGGAGAGTGTGATCTCCGGAGCTAATGCCGTGCGTGTTGACTGGGAGTCCCCGGAGTTGCACGATGAAAATAGTCCCCAGTCAGGAAGCCTTGGGAAAAGAAAGAGCACGGACGGCTCGAGGACGCAATCACCCTCGGATGCAGAAGAGCCGATGCCGGAGTCGTCTACACGCCCAGAAGGTGTGAAGAAGGCTAAGAAAAAGGCTAAGAGTGCATTACGCCCCGAAAGAGACACCGATGTTAGAGAACTTGCACAACAGATGCGATACACCGCCCAAGTCAGAGAAGATGGTTTCTCTAAGCAAGAGGAGTTAGCGGAAAGGAATTTCCAGAGGCATTTAATAAAAAATAAGTTGGACATGCTTCACTCTCTGATGAGGAAGGACAACCCGACGGAGAAGGATCAAAAAGTAATCGATAAACTTCTCGCCTGGGCAGAAGAGAATGGGTACGTGTAGTTTGATGTAGTATGTATTTCGTATGGTTTGTATTTCCCTTAGCTTGTATTTCGGGTTGTAGTAGTCCGTATGGTTTGTATTTCCCTTTAACATATGTTTGTATTTCGGGTTGTAGTAGTCCGTATTTCGTATGGTTTGTATTTCCCGTGGTTGTATTTCGTATTTTAGTATTATTAATGTATTGTTGTTATGGTATTGTTGTATTAATTTTTTTTCTATTTAACTTGAAATTGTTGGTTCTGGAAATTTCTTAATTTTAATCACTTACAAAAAATTATTACCCCACATTTATAACAAACACCCAATCCATTAATAACAAAACCAAAAAAAAAAAAAATTCAAAATTTTTTTTTTTTTTTAACCAATGGGAGGGGGACACGTGTCCCCCTCCCATGGGCGCCCGGGCGTCTGCCCGGGACGCCCACCGCCCGGGCAAGCGCCCGGGCGGGTGGCCCGGGCGGGCGCCCCACGGGCGCCCCGCCCAGTAACGGGGGTGCGCCCGGGCGCCCGACCAGGGCGCCCGGGCGGGGCACCCCCATTAAGGGTGCCCTTAATTCCATCGCTCGCTCTACTGCTCTCGATCTTATATATGGGAACGTGATCGCTTCTGTTTTAAGTTTGGATGCTACTCCAAGCTCACCTCCTTTTTGCTTGCTTCCAAGGCTGTTGGAGGACGACTTCCATCCAATTCATGAATATGTTGTTATTGAACTGAACAACTATATTGCATTGGTGCCTTTGATCAATCGCTTCGTGCTTACAAACGTCTTCTACTAAAATCAGGATCCTATCATTTTATTATTAATATTACGCGCAGCCAGCCAGACACATACTTCTCGTGCACTTATGTTTGATGAACTCTATGCGCGCTTAATTTGCAGCAGCCGCCTCTCGAAACTAAACAAGCACAATTATGTGCTGTCATTGCCATGTGGTGCATGAAAACGACATTTGTAAAGAACATTTGAAAACGTACTACGACATATAGAGCAGCGGTCTACCCAAAGTGGGGGAATAAGTGGAACTAGCAGCCCCAACCATCGTGAATCCATAATCTTGGGGATATAAATTTCCTTATCCATAACATGCTAGCCATTGGTTTGCATTGTGAGTATAAATAGAGTGGTTTAAGATTAAAATGATGGTACGAGATTTACTTGACGATGTCATGTCGTTCTTCTTGGTACGCGGCTGAAATTTTCTGATGATCCCCACAAACACCACCTCCGGACTCTCTGTGGGTTGAGCATCTCTCTCTTTCTCAAGAGATGATGGAGTTCACACAATGATGATTGTAGTGTTGTTTTGAAATCCTAAAACTCCTTATATAGCACACTACTTATTGTGTTATAATATACTCCACTACCACTTTACTTTAACGTGTTTCTTAATATGTTAGGATACTCAAATGGGTTATTTGCTTGAGTGCACTTGCAAAGTAGTGATATTGGATCTGTGCACTTGAGTTTTCAAATTTTACTTGGATGCACTTGCATAAAAATCAAATTTCTTTTGTGCACTTGAAGTTGACGGTGTTTCACTTTGTTCTGTTAACATATCTAAAATTCGTTAATCGTAACACTAAACTTTCCCGCCATCCCTAACCTCTCCCGCCAAAACCCCCAAGGTTATCTTTGACCCAAATAAAAGGGTCGTTACCCACCGCCCTTTCATCATTTTCTCTCATCTTAGTTGAAGAACCACCGGAATGGTTGGTAGTGCCGATGCAACGTTTCCATGCCTGACGGAGTAGAGCCTTGTAATCCATCTTACAATGGGGAATCAAATAATAAATTGTGAAGATACTTGAAGTAGGCATGTGTTGCGTCTCACAAATCCACCCTTTCAACAAGCTCATATTGCAGTTATCAACAACAACTAGATTTGCATCCTCTAGAAAACCACTTGCTCTTCTTCTACCATTCTTATTAATCCATTTCCCTCCAACATTAAGCTTCAATTTCATATTAGTCATCTTAAGATCCCTAAAAGACAATGAGGACTTAATAAAAGTTCAAAGTAACACTACAACTAAACCTAGACCAACACATCACATAATCTGCAGTTCAATGCAAACGATAGAAGTTTCATTAGTTGGACTTAAATTAAACAAATGCAAACGAAAATATTCAAATAAAATTTACCAAAACATCATAATCAGAAAAAGGAAACATAAGGAAACCAACATAACCCAAAAAATGCCAAATTTAGTAGGAATAAAAAAAACCAAACGGAGGAAGGAGGTCTGAAGGAGAGGACAAAGAACAACTAACCATCGTCGAATGCTGACCAATTTGCTTCGTGTGTTCATAGTACAACAAGTAGAGGAATCATGAGAGTGATTTCGCCGGAGCAGTGTCGGACGCTGGGAATGCTTAGGATTCATTAGGTTTTCATATGAGGGAAACAATGAAGTAAAATGTAAAAAATGAACGAAAGGTACCTGTTAAACTCAGATTAATGGTAACGACATCGCAATTTCACAACGAGACTAAACGGAAACATGAAACGCCATCAACTTCAAGTGCACAAAGGAAATTTCGTTTGTATGCAAGTGCACCCAAGCAAAATCCGAAAACTCAAATGCATAGATCCAATATCAGTACTTTGCAAGTGCACCCAAGCAAATTACCCTAATCAAATCGATTAGATTAGTCAAGTCACCTTAAGTTGGACATTAGAACTTTGGATCCAACAATCTCCCACGTGACTTGTCTAAACTATCTTGCACTAAATAACTTTATGTGGAGCGACCACAAGCCTATTTACAGAAAGAACACGAAACCTTCATTTAAATACGACAACCTTTAAAACATCAGTCATAACAATAGTACACTATTTAAAATATATGTCCCTTCTGTAGGGATCATGTGGGTCTATGGGTCCACAAACTAATCACGATTAAGCCGTAATTAACTACTTGGTTGATTGATCAAAGAATTGCAGCGGAAATTAAAAACAAATCAAACACAAGTAGGAAAGCAATGCAAACCACACAAGAAGACACCGGATTTACAGAGGTTCGGTCGCGCCTACGTCCTCTCTTGCAAGCCCCTCTCGAATCCCCGTTCGAGCTCCTCTTGCGTCTTCACTATGCCTCCCCGTTCCAGGCCGGGAACAACACCTTTTACAAGTCTTCAAGCTCGCGAACAACCCTCGCCGAGCTTGGCACCACCTCTCACAAACCGAGAGAATCACTTCGGGCTTTCACCGAAATCCTTGCTTCTTTGTCTTGGGCTTTCACCAAGACCCTTGCTCACTTTACAACAATGGTGACTGAGTGGAACTCACTCTCTAATTGAGCACAACAATTGCTAGATGAATGTATGATGAATGATGTGTAGATGTGAGGCTTAAGATCACTAATTTGGAGCTTTGAGGTTGTGGAAAATCTCACTATAAGTTTGACACTTTGGAGTTGTGAAATCTTGTGGAAAACTAAGTGTGAACCTCTATTTATAAGCTCCTAAAGATTTCTAGCCGTTTGGACAAGATTTGATTGGGTTTTGTGCAAGATACACAAAACAGAAAATCGGGTTCAGAAATCTGTCCAGAAACGGTCGACCGAAAGGTGTATCGGTCGACCGAACCCTTGGGTCTGTTGATGGATCGGTTGACCGAACATAGGTACTGGTCGACCGAATCACTTAAGTTCTATAGGTCAACGGTCGACCGAGCAGGTACCGGTCGACCGAACTACTGGGTTCGGTAGAGAGAAATCTTGATCGGTTGGACAAACTTGTGTCGACCGATAGCAGGGGGTTTTTCACGAATTAAACGGTCGACCGAAAAAGGTAGTTTGTTCGACCGGTTCTAATGTATATGGGGGTGTATATTGAGAAAAATGTGTATACGACCGTTGTATAATATGACAAATAAAACGGTCGTATTTTTACCAAAAACAGCAAACAAAACGGTCGACCAAACAGGTCTGGGTAATCGGTTAAATAGATGTGTGATCGGTTGAACGGATTGGTCTGGTATAACAAAAATTGTGTATAACCGGTCGACCGAAAGGTGAACGGTCGACCGAACTCAGGCAGACTAGCGACCAACGTTTTAGGTGTTTAGGTGATCTAATGGAGTCCAAATTATATGATATTTTGTGTGTGACTCCTAAAAGGAACCTAGTGTGTGAATGCATGCATATTAGCTTAAGTTATGCTCAATTCACATAAGTTCCTAATTCTCAAAGAAAGGTAAAATTACATGTCTTCAATCCTAGCTTGATTACATGTCTTGACTTGATTTTTCTTCTTTCTTGAGTCTTGATCACCTGTAGATGTTAGCACAATACAACATGTATACTATTATACTACATGTGCTAATCTACATGTCCTTATTAAGATTAGGTTTAATTACATCATCAAAATACGGATTAAGGCCAAAAAGCCAACACCTTCTATGTACTAAGATATCTAAGATTGAAGTCAAAATAAATATTGTATGTAGTAATCAAATTGTATGAATAAATTCAACAAATGTCATGAAAATTCTATCCAACGATAAGTAGTTAAATATAAAACTACTAGCAGAGATCATTAAAACCAAAGTGATATCACAAAATAGTGTCAACCACAATATCAAAGCGAAATATTAAAAGAACTGATTAATCCCATCTTAGACACATGCTCTTTGTAGGTCCCGGGTGGAAGTGCCTTGGTAAGAGGGTCAATTAGCATTTTAGTCATTCTTATATGCTCGATCGACACTAAATGATCTCTAATTATCTCCTTAACAATCAAGAATTTGAATTCCATGTGTTTGCACACATTGGAGCTCTTGCAGTTGTTAGAGAATTTCACTGCTTCGTTACTATCATACAACATCTTGATAGGTCTCTCTATAGAATCTACAACTCTCAATCAGTGGTGGATCCAGGATTTCAAGTATGGTAGGGCACCATGCAGTAGCGCATCAATCGGCTATCAAAAAATAGCATAGAAACCAGAAATATTAATATTTCATAGAAAGTTAGAAGCAAAATGTCGTAAATATTTCAAATTACAACCTAATAGTACTTTAAAATTATTACAATTGTTCTCGATGAGTTTTCATATTTTGGAACCAGTTTATAATAGCATCTATGCTAATACCCAAAAACAAATCTTTCTCTAGATAAGTGACCAAATAATCATTTAACATTTGATCTCCCATGCTATTCCGCAACTTGTCTTTTACTAGAGTAATTCCGAAAAACACTCTTTCAACACTTGTCGTTGTCACGGGAACACCAACTTCAATAGTAAATAGACCTTTGAATGAGTTTCATGCTTGTTTGTCTCAACAAGTTTCACGGAAAGCTCATTAAGATTCTTCACATTCAAAAATCTCTCATCATTTCGAATATCAACAATGAAATTGTTAAGTGAATATTCAAAGAATATCAATTGGGCACTTGAAAATTCATTAGGATAGAATTGAGAAGTCGGACCAATTTCCTTTAGTCAAAAAAAGAAAACTGATTAGCGAGATTGAAGCAAGACATAAAAACAAGTAATTCATTGCTTACCTCATTAAACTGATTTTCAAGTTCTTGCAATTGTAGATCTAGAACACTTAGAAAAACTTCAACTCGAAAATGATAAAGATTTGTCACTTGTGGGCTTCTACCTCGAAACGTTCTTCTTCCCGGGACAACATATTTTCCCTCCATATTTGGAATCTCGATGTCAAATTTAACCATAAATGAAGTGACTTTCTCCATGTGAGAATGTCATCCATGATCTCTCATCGCTGGAAAATTCTCTTAGTTACATCAACCATGGTCATTGCATTTACAATATCTTGATCATGTTTTTGCAAGGCCAGATTCAACTCATTTGTGATCCCAAATATACCCACCATCAAGTGTGCCACAAAATAAAATCAAATGACAACAAGTGTGTAATTGTTTGGGCTCTATTCCTATCAATCACCTCAGAAATAGCCCCATTGGCATCAAGTGACTCAAGGATTGTGGGATACAAGTCAAGCACATTCAAAATTATTTTAAAGTGAAATCTCCAATGAGTGTCATCGGGCCTACTCAAGCCAAGTTCTTGATTTAAACCAATACCGTTTCAATTTCACTTAATGCCTCAACAACTTGTTGCTTTTGTTTTTCTCGAAGAAATTCTTTCCTCTTAGGTGAACCACCCACAAAATTTAGCAAAGGTGCAAGTACATCTACAAATAACCAACCACAATCTGAATTATACTTCGCAATTGCAACTTGTGTCAATTGAAGTTGATGAGCAAAACAATAGACATAGTAAGCCGATAGATTTTCATCCATTATTAAAGTTTTGGGGGCATTAATTGAACCTTGCGTATTGCTAGCTCCATCATAACCTTGGCCTTAAACTCTAGAAAGGCTTAAAGAGCGTTCCACAAGTAATGACTCAATAGAAGCTTTAAGAGTCAAAGAAATAGTATAGGAACATGGACAACACCAAGAAAGCGCCCGGTAACTTCTCCCCTTTTATTGATATATCTCAAACAAAGAGTCAATTGTTCTTTATTAGACACTATCAAGAAACAAATGATAGCAAAAAAACCATCATCAAGATCTTCGATTATTTCTTTAGTTATCTCTTTTTCACAAGCATTGATGATATCCTTTTGAATTGTAGGAGCTATCATTTGACAATTACCCAGGGCACTTTTCAAAACAACTTTTGAATAATCAAAATTATGCTTTGAAAGAAGCTTCAATAGTTCAAGAAAATTACCCTTATTCAATGAAGTTTCTTTTTCATCATGCTCCACGAAAAGGTAACCCTTGAAGTAAAAGCCACTTCAAGCTTTCAATTGAAGCTTCTAAACGCTTCCAATAGTCACTTGTAGTTTCCTCCGTTTGTTTAGAGAAACCGGATGTGATGGAACCCTTTTGGTTTTTGAAGGCATTGAGCCCCACCAAAGCTTGATTGTGAGCACTCATGTGTCTACCTACATGCTTATCAATTGAATATGTTCTGTTCCAAGCTCTAAATCCATCACAAACAAAAGCATCCCCCCCCCGGGTGAGTTGTCATCCTTGAATAAATAGCAAATGAAACAAAATACTGCATCCTTCTCAACACTATACTCAAACAAAGGTCTATACTTTTCAAAGCATTTAGGATTAAAGCGATGTCGTTTCTTCCCAGAAGGTTGAAAAGGAAACACATGAATTTCAGGTTGACAAGGTTTTCTTTGAATATTTTCTCTCCTAACAACATGAATGTCATCTGGATGAAAATCAGTAATCTTCTTTTTCATTGGTCTTGCGGAGGATTCACAACATCAAATGCACTTAATCTGGCTCTATTACGTTTCCCTTCTTGAATTTGAGGAACATCAATATTTTCTTCTCAAGAAGAAAATTGTTCACTTGCTTGATGTGGAGGAGGATTTTGTTCACTTGTTTGAGGTGGAAGAATATTTTGTTCACTTGGAGTATGTGTTCTTTTTGAAAAGAAAATTGAAATATCCATTTTTTCTCTTCATTCGTAAATTTATTTAATTCACTAACAATAATCTAAATTTTCCAAAAAAAACAATAATCATTTTCATTGACAAAAAAGTTGAAATTAAATCTGAAAAATAACAACTAAAACAATATGATTCCCAAACAATGAAACACATAGTGACATAATGATTAGTAGCATATCATACATTTCGTTCATGCTATATATCCTTTATTTCACCCCAATTTTGTGTTACGCGAGTGTTTATGTGATGTTTCAGGGTTCAGGCAATAAAGAAGAGAAAGGAAGAGAAATAGACCTAAACGCAAGAAGAATTGGTTGATTTGGAATGTTCTGGACCTATTTGTAATGCCAAGGATTGGAGTGTAACTTAGGAAGGACCCAAGTGAAAACCTGGAGGGACTTAAGTGTATAGAAAAATATGTTGATTGCAAAAGTCCAGAATCTCCAGAACCTGAGGAGTAATTCGACAATTAAAACCAAATGCACTCAAACCAACAGCTCCGGGCACACCCCACGTGTTTATTATGTTAACCACGGTCGTGGTTAAAATTTGGAGGCGATCGGAGAAAAATGATCCGCCACTGACGGATCCGGTTAAGAGTTTGGCTCTCAAATTTTGGCCTCGGGTCGGGTTGTCAGGTCAGAGCATTCCAGGACCTCCAGATCTGATTTACAGTCGTCCTATTATGCCCAGATCCATCCAAACCCTCTAATCTTCTATAAATAGACTTGTAATGCCTCCTCCCCCTCTTCTTCCTCCTCCCCCATTAGAGTAGGTTTTAGTTTCCTGTTTTAGTAGTGTAAATAAATCGGTTGGAGGAGCAAGCTTTGTATTTTTATTTCTTAATCTAGTTTAGTTCTTGTTCTTTATGTTGATGTGTTTCCTTTGATGCAATTTCTTTTATGTTGTTGTTTGCTTAATCTTGTTTTCTTCATTTCCATTATGGGTTTATATTGTTTTAATGTTTTCTTTAGTTTAGAGATGAGTAGATAGTAGTCCATCCTCATTTGGGGGTAGAGAAGAAAGTGTTGTGATTATGTGATGTATTAGTGTGTGTGTGTGTTAATGTTGGATTTCATGTTTAATTATACATATATATTTTCGAAAGTTTTATGTATAATAAGGATCAATTACAATTTTCTTTGATTTATTTCATGCATGCATCGGTTTGTTTTAACATCTAGTTTCAAACTCTATTAAAACAAACAAGGGCTCCGAAATTCATACCTAGAAGTTCTCAAAAACTTCTTGAAGATTCGGAGACGTTGGGGATGCTTCTCGCTGCGCCGGATGCCTCCGAGTATTCACCAAACTCTAAACAAGATCGGAGAGAGGGAAGCTAGTCTCTCGATCTCCGATAGGCTTTAGAATCTAATTACTAACCCCTCTTTAATTCCCTTGAGAAGATGATCTCTTAAGAACTAAAACTAAACTTAAGAATTAAGGGATTTTCGTGGAGAATTATGGAGAGAGAATTTGGCTCAAGAAAATAATGAATGAATTAAATTAAGGAGGTAATGAGATAACCTTGTATTTATAGGTTCTCTCCAAATTACCTATTCATGTGCAACCTCTTGCCCATGATTCCATGCAAAATTCCATCTAACCATCCATTATTTATTAATAAATAATATTAACCACGAATTAAATCAATTATGGACCAATTCCATGCATGATCTAATTAATTCTTAAATTAATTCTGCATAAAACCGTCTGGACCGGTCGACCGTTACGAAGGTCCGGTCGACCGCTCGAACCCAATTTCGGTCGACCGTGCGAGATTCGGTCGACCGTTCTTAACGTAGAATATTTCATCGCAATGTTCGGTCGACCGACCGATAGATTCGGTCGACCGTTCCGAACAGACGAAAATTCCCTGTTATCGGTCGAGACACGTCCGGTCGACCGTGCACCTTCGGTCGACCGTTATCCATTAACCGGTCGACCGTTTGCACAGTCTTGCAGACTTGTTAAATTTCGGTTTAACCCCTACAAAATTTGACATTTCGGGATTAGTAGTAAATTCACAACTTATGTAACATATTATCCTATGTAATGATCAATCATTACACCCCATAATATTTACATCACATATGAATTTAATTTAGATTCTAATTATGTTATTAAACACAACATAATTTTGATTTTGCTTGTTCACCCCATGTGTCATATTTTCAACATGAAACCCGACACATCTTATGAACTCAAAATCCCCATTACTCGTTTCCCAGTTTTGTGGTGTGACCTATGGGAGGATCTAAACTAAGTTGGCAGTGATATTAAGAGCTTAATATCACAAGCTATAAGCGGTATCTAGCTACACATTATAGCTCCCAATTAGTTAGATGTCTTAATTCCACTCGAACCAAAACCCGATCCAATTAGTGATGGAGTGCACCACTTGTGTCCGTCCCTTGCCTCATGATATTAAGAATACACACAAAGTAGTATTGTGTCATCTTTGTATTAGTATTCATTTCTTGATCTCTTTAAGCTAGTTATAAATATGTGACTTAACTCAAATCACATTGTGCACATTATAACTTTGCTTTATCAAAGGGCCCACTAATATCATCACTCAATTAAGAGGGGCAATGATAATCTTTTGACTAACTATCTTCTCCAACGAAAGTTATACTTAACCAACCAATGCCTTTACACTACACTGATCGATAGTTCAAGACACTGATCTAATTAAGTATTCCTTAAGTGATTAGATATAAGTCTCATATCAAAGGACCAAAGACACAGTAAAATATTAATGACACAGAAACACATTTCTATAATATTTTACTTATTAGGTCTATTCAGTATACAAAAGTAATATTTTCCTCTTTTGCATACCCGTGTTGTCACTCACTTGTAGAGCTACAATGATCTATGACCAACACGACAATCTTAACCCGGTAATTAATGTCCCATGCTAATTACCATGATTGCGAATATCTTTTGTTTTATGTAAACCAATATCTTTTAGAGCTCTACGGTTAAGGACCAAGAGCCTCTTCCTTAACACTTCTAAAAGACGAATAACATAAACAAGGAACAAAATGATTTCTCATTCAATTCATAATAATTGACATTTAAAAGTAAAAGTTTTAGAACACATTCCCTTCAGTTAATCCTACCTTTGAACCTCACATGAGTTCCATAACCATCTAAAGAGATTTTCACTCTTATCTTTGATGTGCTAATGCTCTTGAGTGAAGCTTAGCGCATGCTTAGATTAGTGAGCATATTTTATGGGGAATGATGAGGTGAGGATAAGGATGGAGTGGAAGAATGAGACATGACATGTGGTAGCATGTGCTCTTGTTGGCCTCACCTTAATTAATGTCTTGTATGTTTTAATGATTGTGTAAATCTTATTTCATGTGGAGACATAGTGGGGTTTGGCCTTTATGCATGAGTTCATTTAGTTTCATTTTAATTATTGTCTTGTATGTTTTAATGATAATGTTTTATCTTATTTCATGTGGAGGCAAAGTTGGATTTGGTTTTATGATTTTCATGTACTACATGTTCTGACGAGCACAAATGAACACACACATACACATATTTTCGTATTCGCATTCTTTCTCTACCCTCTATTTGGTTTTATGGTTTAGTTTTATTGTTTGTTTTCCGATTTGATTACATCGTAGTGTAATTCCGACCTCATTCCTCTCTTCTTTCCCCACTCGAGTATCGTGAATCCGACTCGCGCGCGCTCCCTGTGGGCTGACCCATACTTGCCACCGTTTCATCGCAATTGTGCACTTGCGGTATTTTAATTGATTCAATCACATAATAATACATTCTGAAATTAAATATCTTCCAAGGAAAATAGACAAAGAAACAATAAAAATATGACAGAAGTCACAAAACATTATAAAAATTGCACCCAAAAAACAAAACATTTTAAAATTAAAAATTTAAAACTGAAAAAAAACTAACAATCCAAAATTAAACTAACAACAAAACCAACTATGCAATTAAAAAAAGGGAGATTCAATCATTCAATTACAACAATTATAAGAAGATTGGAAATTAAAAAGTAGAGGAAGAAGAAGAAGAAGACTAACTTGTTGGATGCTGCATTGGCGTTGTTGCTCGCCTGCTCGGAACCTCGGAGGGTCGTTGGGGTGCGAGCTCGCCTGGCTGTTGCGCATCTTGCTGGCTGTTGCGATGGTTCGTGAGTGGGTCATTGGGGGTGAAACAAAAATGCCCAAATCTAGGGCTTGGAGTTGGGGTTGTGGGGACTGGGGAGTTGTGGTCTCGGACCTCTAGCTTGGTCTTGAGGAGTTGGGCACTTGGGCTGTTGGGGTGGAGGCACAACATGAAAGCCCGCGAGGCCATAAAGCCCATGTTGCCATGCAATTGAGTTTCCAACTCTATCAATAATACATTACATACCAATTAACCCATGATACATGTTATCCCATAAGAATTAACAACCTATACATAATACATTAGGCTATATTTGTGGGTTTTAATGGTGGGGCACGTGCCCCACCAGGCACAACAGTGCATCCGCCATTGCTCTCAATTGTGTAATAAAATTACGCAGCCAAATATCTTGTGAATATGCCATATAACAAGCTACATACTCAACTTACATGGTAGAGGTAACCACAACCACCTTTTGTTTGGTGCTAAAACAAGAGATTGATCCTTGATGAGAGATTTTATTTATACCGCAAGTGCACGGCGTCAATGAAGACGTGGCAAGTACGGGTCGAACACAAAGAGGGAGAGATCTATTATTAGTGTGATTTCGATTGGGGAAAAGAAGGAGAGAAGAATAAGTTTGGTTTTGAGATTTTTGGGTTTTAATTTTCTAAGGCAAGAAACAAGAACAAATAAAACTAAAATAAGAACAAAGATGGTGAATTCCGTTGGGTGGAGGTTTAGATATCGGGTTTAGATTAGAGAATGCAGAAACTTATAATAAATCATATTAGTTATAAAGCATTACATGATAAATGATTTAACACAAACTCAAGTAATCAAAATATACTAATCACGAAATTAAAATAATAACTTTATTCTCTTCTCATCACCTTAAATCCGTCACCTCCACCCTTTGGAAAGAGTTAGAAACTCATAGAGGGGGGAAGAAGGGGTCCTTGAGGCATTACAAAAGAAAACTAAAAGCAAGAAGTAAAAGACACAATTTTATTACTAAAAAGAAGAATACAAAATTAAGACTAAAAATAAAAACAACAACCAAAGACTAAGGACCCTCTTAACATCGTTCTCGGGGCTATTTATAGCTGTTACAAGGGACCTAAGTATACAATTGGAAAGTACACGTGTCCAGACACGACTGGACAAAATTTGGAGACGCGGATCGACTCTGGTGCGGCGGAAACGCCTCATTAAAAATATGACTTGGTCTTTGTTCCTCCAACATTAACACCACTAACCCTTCTACACATGATATCACTTAAATTATTTTGCACGCCTCCTCTGGTGGTGAAGTATCATTTGGATCAACCATGACATGGATCATTCTTTTAGTTTTGGGCCTTGAGTTTTTTTTTTTCTTTTCTTCAGTGATTCAACACATTTGCTTTTTGACACTTTTACCCTTTTTGCATTCGTGTAGCGAGTTTGGTCGATGATCCTGAGCTGGTAGACTCAAGTTACCGGGTTTCAAGATACCCCTACGGACCAGTGACTCAAAGGCTTGGGCTTTTGTAATCATTTTGCAGAATGTGTTTTCCTCACTTTATTCCTTTATTTTTCATTTTATTTTCCTCAAGGCTTTATTGCTATTAGAAGTCCACACTTCCCGGTATATTTTCCTCAACCTCTGCTTTTTATCAACCACTTCAAAGATTTGATTCATCCAATTTAAGTGCCTACATGTCTTAAAGGGTAATGAGTTATTTCTTTAGAACTTTGATTTATGTCATAATTTCTACAAGCAGAACTATATAATAAGGAACAAAAAATTCAATGCAATTTGTACTCGGGTTTTGGTAGTTCAATCTTAAACTATGTCATGAAATATTGAGTTTTTTTGTTTATTTTTTTTTAGAAATAAAAGACAGATATATAGATAAATATATACATAAACACACCCCCCCCCCACACACACACACCTAAATCATGCATTGTCCTCAATGTATGCAAATATAAAGCAAATGCACTTATTACCTTGGTGAACTGCGGTGGGAGGATGGAATTTGCTCAAAGTCAACCATAGTCAG
Source organism: Triglochin maritima (assembly GCA_963682175.1). Taxonomy (NCBI): domain Eukaryota; kingdom Viridiplantae; phylum Streptophyta; class Magnoliopsida; order Alismatales; family Juncaginaceae; genus Triglochin; species Triglochin maritima. Next base: position 17,947,399 of record OY821775.1, read on the forward strand.
AACTGGATTGAATGACACCATATTGGTGCATGTATCCAGTTGAATTGTTCCACACGTTGCACTGAGGCACAGATTCAACACCCCTCACATGTATTGGTTCTCTTATTTGCTCGAGTGATGGTGGGTGTGTCGAAGAATTACTCCCTTTTTTTTACTTCCTTTTTGATTTTGTGATGATTTATTTGATTCAGAAATCTGATAGATACGTGCTCTCATCACAACATCACTTTGATTGCATATTATTTCTGGCTCACTATCAACATGAAAGATATTAAATTCAGCTTTTAAGTTCCCGAAAGATAATTGCATGAACCCATTTTGACAGTTTATTAATGCTTCAGAAGTGGCTAAAAATGGTCTGCCTAGTATTACAGGGAGTTGTCTCTTAGGATCGACAACAGGTTCAGTGTCTAAAACAACGAAATCCACTGGGTAAATGAAGTCACCCACCTTGATCAAAACGTCCTTGACTACACCTCTTGGTTTCCTAATAGAGCAGTCAGCAAATTGAAGAGTTGTCTTAGAGGGTTTTAGTGGACCAAGGTTGAGTTGCTCGTAGACAGAGAATGAGAGTAGGTTAACACTAGCACCAAGGTCTAGAAGGGCTTTGTTGATATAAGTATCTCCTATTGCACATGAAATTGTGGGACATCCATCATCCTTATATTTTATAGGAGATGTGTTGGACAAAATAGAACTTATGTTTGCAGTTAAGAATGCCTTCTTTGGTACGTTCGTTTTTCTCTTTTTAGTGCTAAGAATTTAGCATAAGCAGGTATTTGTTGAATCATGTCTAAGAGTGGAATGTTCACTTTAACTTGCTTAAATACTTTCAAGATTTTCTCCATTTGTGCACTTGAGTTCTTTTTGAGTCTATTGGGGAATGGGGCTTGAGGAACATAGACTCGCTCAGGTTCAGGTTGAGTAGGTGGGTTGGGCGTTTCAGATTGGACCTCAGGTTCAATGGTTAGGTCATATGTGGTTGCTTGGTGGCTAGATTGATTAGACGTTCTGGGATTTACCACATTGTTATCGACTTGTCTTCCAGACCGTAATGATACTACAACATTTATTTGTTGGAACGGTCCTTCCTCATTAACCATTTGAACCGGTCTAGGGTTGTTATTTCCTGAAGGTGCTTGATAGGATTGATATGAATTATTAGATCTAGGGTTCACCTCAGGTTGACTTGGAAACCGACCCTTTTCTCTTTCACCTACTATTTGTGCTAGTTGGCTGACTTGTGTCTCTAGCCTTTGGAAGGTCTGGTTGGTTGTTTGTATAAAGGTTTTCATCAAATTTTCCAAGCTTGTCAACCTAACCTCATGATCGCCATTGTTACTAAACCCAGATGATGTATTATTTTGGTTATACGGGTTTGGTTGTTGTCTAGGAGGTTGACCTTTGTTGGCTTGATGAGAAATTGGAATTATTACGCCAACCTGAGTTATAGGTTGATGCGTATGGGTCATTTCTAGCATGGTTATACATGGCATTAACTTGTTCCCAGTCCGCACAATCCTCGATTACATGACCAGTCTGACCACATCTAGAGCAAGGGATAGACGAGGCTTGATTCACTCGGGTTTGGGTTTGTAGCTCTAGACTTTCCATTCTGCGGATAAGGGTGGCTAATTTTGCTTCAGCCGTTATGTTGGCATCTACAGCTAAGACACCAGGTTTGGGTTTACTTGCTATTCTAGATCCAATACTTGTGTCAAGCAGTGCTCTAGCATTGTCCCATTGCATACTGTTTTCAGCTAAATCCTCAAGAAAAGTCCAGGCATCATTTTCATTTTTCGACATGAAACTCCCTTGGCTTACAAATTCTAACATAACCCTAGATGTGGGTGTCAATCCCTCATAAATAATTTGGCATAACTGCCATCTTGGAATTCCGTGATGAGGTTATTGGGTCAGTACACTTTTAAATCTTTCTAGATAGGAATAGAACGGCTCGCTCTCAGACTGAACGAATGCAACAATTTCATTCCTAATCCTCATAGTCTTATGGTTGGGGAAATATATTTTTAGAAATACTTGAACAAACTCAGCCCGACTCCTAATAGATCTTTCGGCTAGACTATATAGCCATTTCTTAGCGTCGTCCTTCAGTGCTAGAGGCACGAATTTCAGACGCACTGCCTCCTCAGGGATATGCTGGTATTGCATAAGAGAGCAGATTTCCTCAAATTCTCTAAGGAAGAGATATGGGTCTTCCCTAGAGGTCAACTTAGGCAACATACTCATGTATTGTGCCTTAAGTTCGAAGTCGCGACCCGGTATGGTGGGCATAACGATGCATGATGGCTGAGCAGCCATCGCTGGATAGCATCGATCTCTCAGAGTTATAGGTTGTGCAACAGGTGGGTCCACTACGTTCTCACCCATTGGATCCGGGTGAGGTGGTGCAGCAGATGGATTGGGGCTAAGCTCTAGACTGAAATCTAGATGAACTTGTGAGAGTCGATTACTCAAGTCCCGAATCCAAATCTGAGTGCACCGGGTTGAATCAATTTTTGAGTTCAAATTCGAAATTTAAATTCCAAATTTAATTTCAAGAATTAATTACAATTTTTTTTCGTTTTTTTTATATATTTTTTTATGTTTTTTCTTCAAAAGGGAACAAACAATAGACTGGGGAAAGATGAGAAAGGAATCCTAATCTAGAGAATTTAGGTGAGAAGAGAAAGAAGACTCAGATGAGAAGGGAAACTTAACTCTAAAGATAGAAAAGAGGGTTGGTCAGAAAATTCCTAAGAAAGCACGGTTCAAACAATCCTAGACCTAGTGTCGCTTAGATCTAGACGACTCCTAACTGGTTGAGTCGAATTGATTTGCTTGATTCACCTCCCTCACTAATCAAACCAACTTGGTCAGGCCGTGTATAGCTAGTGGGGGCGCTTCCGACAGAGTCGGTGCCAATTAGACAACCACTTCGCTTGAAAGACTTACGTCAACACAAAAACACTTTCTAGACACCAAATTAAATTAAATCGGCTTCAGGTCATAGCAAGTCAAACCAATTCTTCTCCTTAAATGAGTCTGAGTCCTTAGGGGTCAATGTCTAATTGATTTTAATTTAAGGCTTGGGTGACACTTTAGGATTGTGATTTGTGGGCCACGGAAGGGTGATGAAATCCCCACCGTATCTTTGCCTACGGAGTTGCCCTTAAGATAGTTTAACTTAGATCTAGCAAAGATAGTCAAACATTGGTCTTTAATTGGGGGCAATTGCAAGGTTGTATGCAAATTAAATTATATGCCTAAATGCAATCGATAAAACTCGTGCATGTACCTTAACTCCAGCACTCTTCAACAAAAATTGATTTGCAAGAATTTAGCAAGAATAATGCATACAAAACACTAAATGATGCATGCACTAAGTTCTTCTAGTTTTGCCAATTTTTAAGTCAGAGTTGAATTTTTGCCAATTATGGAATTTTTGCCCTAACACATGCAGTTCTATGAAAAGGAAATTTTCCAAAACTAGAAATTACGAGGAAAAAGGCAACAAAGGTTACCTACGCAATGCTCAGTCGGGTTCACCGCCCGCTCTCAAAATTTCAGTAGCTTCACGCGTCCACCCAGAGACGAGTCGCGTCCCAGAAAAATTTGAAGCCCAGAAGCTCCAAGTGTGCGGCGGATTTGCCGCAAGTTGCTCAATAGGTGCGGCGATTTCGCCGCTCGTTTAGCTCAGAATGTGCTTGGATTTCGCCGCGCACTCTGTTGTCTCCTGAAACACAAATCCAAATACTTAGATCGCGCACAAGATAAACAGAATAGAATCAAAATCAACAAAAAAAACAAAATCTGCGTCGCCTCCCCGGCAACGGCGCCAAAAACTTGATGAGAGATTTTATTTATACCGCAAGTGCACGGCGTCAATGAAGACGTGGCAAGTACGGGTCGAACACAAGGAGGGAGAGATCTGTTATTAGTGTGATTTCGATTGGGGAAAAGAAGGAGAGAAGAATAAGTTTGGTTTTGAGATTTTTGGGTTTTAATTTTCTAAGGCAAGAAACAAGAACAAATAAAACTAAAATAAGAACAAAGATGGTGAATTCCGTTGGGTGGAGGTTTAGATATCGGGTTTAGATTAGAGAATGCAGAAACTTATAATAAATCATATTAGTTATAAAGCATTACATGATAAATGATTTAACACAAACTCAAGTAATCAAAATATACTAATCACGAAATTAAAATAATAACTTTATTCTCTTCTCATCACCCTAAATCCGCCACCTCCACCCTTTGGAAAGAGTTAGAAACTCATAGAGGGAGGAAGAAGTGGTCCTTGAGGCATTACAAAAGAAAACTAAAAGCAAGAAGTAAAAGACAGAATTTTATTACTAAAAAGAAGAATACAAAACTAAGACTAAAAATAAAAACAACAACCAAAGACTAAAGACCCTCTTAACATCGTTCTCGGGGCTATTTATAGCTGCTACAAGGGACTTAAGTATAAAATTGGAAAGTACACGTGTCCAGACACGACTGGACAAAATTTGGAGACACGGATCGACTCTGCTGTGGCGGAAACGCCGCATGGTAAGTGTAATGTGCGGCGGAAACGCCAAACATATTGCTCTGATTATGTCCGGATTTTTGTTGTGCGTTTATGGTACGATTTGATCCTCCTTTGCGCGTCTGGATGATTTCTTTCCATTCTCTTGAGCTCCGAATTATTTCCTTCATATATTTGGAGATCCACATTGATTTTTCTTTAGATTTTCTCCAAGATAATATTTTGGTGTTTTAATTGCAATTAAGTCCTTGGCTTTTTGCAATTAAGTCCCCGACTACTTTTGTGCTTAAGTCCTTGTTCTTTTTTTGTAATTAGGTCTTGAATGCTTTTATGCTTGGATGCATTTCCATTTGAACCCGATAAACTTGAACTTGGTTTTTATGATAGAAATGAGTCTTTTGCACGCGTTTATGCTCGGGATGTGGGTAATTTGCATTCAGGTCCCTGTATTCTGTAAATAAGACAACACATACCTTAGTAGCATTTATTGATATAAAAGTAATCTAAATGAAAGACATATGATGCAATGTATGCAATGCATCAATCCTCCAACAAGTAGAAATATATATCCATATGTAGATTTCCTAGTATCAACACACCAGGCGAGGGTGTTTGCAAAGGCTCGTGGTGTAAAGCCATTGATTTTGACTCACAACGGAGATCAGATAGTGAATACTCGAGTAGGGATCGAAGGATCAATCAGAACTAGAGAAGAGGACTAGATCACAATGGTTGTGATCGAACCTCTATAAAAATATCTGACGTCCATTTGTGGTTTGATTATTCTATCTCTCTATTTATCTTTTTGATTCTACATTTAGTTTGAGATTAGAGGGTAATCGATCCTAACAAGTACAAGTATAATCCATCTACTCCCACTATCCTTAAGGTATATACATTAATCAACAATGTTTTCCTTGAACTGAAAGGATATGATAACTTCATTGAATTTGAAGACCATTGTCTGGAAGCTTGCTTTAATCCGTATATGGATTTCTTTAATTTGCAAACCATATTTTCATTCCCTTTAACCTCAAAACCCTGGGATTATTGCATGTATTCTTCTTCCATTAATTTGTGATTTAGGAAAGTTGTTTTCACATCCATCTGGTGTAATTCCATATCAAAATGAGCCACTAGAGCCATTACAATTCTCAACGAGGCTTTCAAGGAAACTAGATGAAGATTTGTAATGGTCAATGCCCTCCTTTTATGTGAATCTCTTAGCTTCAAGTCTGGCTTTATATCGCTCAACAAGTCCATTAAAATTTCTTTTGGTCTTAAAGACCCATTTATAACCAATTGGTTTCTTTCCTAAAGGTAAGTCAACGAATTCCCAGACTTCGTTGTCATCTATAAAGACTAACTCTTCTTTCATATATTGCAACCATCTACCAGAATTCTCACAATTGACGGTTTGATAATGTTATCAGATCATTGAACCTTTATCTCATGTCTTCACCATCTAGGTACACCATGTAGTCAGATGAAATGATTGACTTATTTTCCTATCAGACCTTCTCAGAGTTATCTATTGTTCTTGATCATCCTGGATAGGTGAATCAATAACATGATTTTCATGTGGTTTATTTAGTGGTTGTTCTTGATTTTGGGTAGTTGTCCCTGAAGCATTGTCAACTAGGACAATAATAGGCAAATACATTGTAGTCTCTTGATCAGGATAAACATTGGAATCTCGATGTCCTTATAATGAGTAGCAATGTTGTCCTGACACTCCTAAAAAATATAATCCTGAAGGATATTCCCACTAGCACAATCATCCTCTAAGAAGGTTGCTTTATCAGACTCAACTATTTTTATCGTATGAGATGGGCAATAGAATCTATAACCTCTAGACCTCTCTGGATAGCCAATGAAGTATCCATTGGTTGTTCTTGATTCCAATGATCTCTCATTTGGATTGTAAAGTTTAGCTTCAGCTGGGCATCCCCAAATGTGCATGCAACCTAAAAAGGGTTTCTATATGTTCATAACTCATAAGGAATTTTCTCTACGGATTTGGTAGGAACTCTATTTTGAATATGCACTGCTATTTTCAAAGCTTCACACCTGGTAAGGTCGAGTGACTAATCATGGCCCTGGCCATTTCTGTAAGTGTTTGATTTCTTCTTACAACAACACCATTCGTGTTGGGTTTTCCGAGCATTGTGTACTGAGGTACTATGCTGACATCCCTTCAGAAACTGTGCTAATGGTCCTGGCTTTTGCCCCATCTCAGTGTACCTACCGTAGTATTCACCACCTCTCTTTGATCTGACTGATTTGATATGTTTTCCTAATTGTTTTCTACCTCTAATTTCAAATCCTTAAAAACTATATGAACTTCAGATTTATCATGGATGAGCTAAAGATACATTTACATAGAATAGCCATTAATAAAGGTAACAAAAAAATTTGTCCTTTAAAACATGGATTAAAAGGTCCACACACATCCGTATGAATCAAATCTAGAGTACCATTGCATCTTGTGACATCCTTCTTTATGTGTTGGTTGTTTTTGCCTTTATACAATCAACATAGGTGTTAAATTAGCAAAATCTAATGATCCCAAAAGACCATCTTTTACTAATCTCTTCACCCTCTTTAAGGATATAAGTCTTAACCTTTTATGCCACAACATACTTGAGTTACCTTGTAACCTGCATCTTTTATTAGAAACCAAATAGACATCATGTTGCAAACTTATAGACATATTAAGTATAAATAAACCATCAATATACACACTGCTAGAAAATAAGGGTATTACATCGCCATCACTAAGTCGGAATGCGAGAATCCGACGTGGTATTAGGCGGATCATGCCAACGTCTTAAAATTTGACGTGATGTTAGACTTACCATGTCGACCAAAATATGTTTGACGTTCACCGACGTGGTTTGTAGGCTTATCACATTGGATAGTTTACGGTCAACGTGAATGTTTGCATTACCACGTTGGTCGCTATATGTTCGATGTACACTGATGTGGTTTTAGGCTTATCACGTTGAATAGGTTACGACCGACGTGAATGTTTGTGTTACTATGTTGGTCGTAACCGACGTGGTGGACATACATATACTTTAAAGGACATACATGTCCTTTCAACGACATACGTATCCTCTATTGACCAAATGCCTTTCGGTTGTCCGAATTGGTGATTCTAGTTAGCGGTTTTGGTGGAGCAAATTGTGTTTGGTCATCCGAATAGTATGTTACGTCCATATAGGGATTAAGCACGTCATTGCTTAGGTTAATCGACGTGGTAAACTCTAAAAAAATTAGTAAATTTTAATATTACGTTGTCATATTTAATATTCAACCCAAAATCACACACACAAACTGACAAACCTAATTACAAGCTAGGCACGCAAAGCCCCATTTTCTTTCCTCATCCCCCTTGTCAGCTACACCCAACCGATCGACCCGTTTAGACCGACCAACTCTGACCATCTTTTTTACGTCCAGCACTTGCTCACGATGGTGTGATCAATGCTTTCATTCTTGCAAGGAAATTTAATTACTCTAACTCATTTTAATTAGCGCAGGGAGCATATGTCAAAGTTTTGTTTGTTTGAAATTTATAATGGAATGATAATTTATGGACTCAAAATTGAAACTTTTAGAGGGCTAAGAATCGAAATTTATATTTATCTTTACATTGAGATTGTTCCTCTTGATGTGTAGAAAATTGTGGATCGAAAATGGATTTCTACTAGTAGATTGAGTAAGGAGTATGAGGATGGGGTTGATGAATTTCTAAAATTTACCCTAAGGAATGCAGACGATAGAAATGAGAGAAAGTCTTATGTTTATGTAGGAGTTGTTTTAGCATGTTCTTACGAGATGTAAACGAGATAAAAGATCATTTGTTCGAGAAAGGTTTTGACAAACGATATACTTGTTCGATATGGCACGGTGAAAATGAAATAAGCACCAAAGAAGAAGGTGATCATAGTGACGGATTAGAGGATATGATTCGAGATGTTGCAGACAATTATTGTGATAAACCCGATGTACTCGGTAGTCTACTATCTGATAAAGAAAAACCTTTGTATCTGGGTTCCACCAAGTTCAGTATGTTTTCCGTAGTTTTAAGTCTGTATACCTTGAAAGCAGCAAACGTTTGGAGTGACGTCAATTTCTCTTCCCTGCTGAAGTTTAAAGAGATTCTTCCAGATAGCAATGAACTTCCGGATGGTACCTATGAGGATACAAAGATATTCTATCCTATGAGGATGCAATATAGGAAAATACATGCATGTCCTAATGATTGTATACTCTATATGGGTGACTTTGAAAACCTATATTATTGTCATGTTTGTAATGTCTCATGATACAAACAAAAGTAAAATATGAGTGTTGATGAGAACGGAAAACTACAAGTTCCCCTGCAAAGGTGGTGTGGTATCTTCCGATAATTTGAAGGTTGAAGCATTTGTTTGCATGTTTTGAGGAATCGAAGAACTTGACATGACGTGCAGATAGAAAGACGACGAATGATCAGTTGCTTCGGCATACTACACATTCTCCCCAATGGTAGAAAATTAATTCTGACTTCCCGTTATTTTGTGAGAAATCCAGAAACCTGAGACTTGGTCTGTGTACCGACGGAATGAATCCTTATGGTATTTTGAGTAGCCTTCATAGTTCGTGCCTTTTTTCTTGTTATTTATAATCTCCCACCGTGGTTAAACATGAAACACAGATATATGATGTTATCGTTAATGATTTTGGGTCCAAAACAACCGGGAAACAACATCGATGTCTACTTGAGAACCTTAATAACTAACCTAAAGATATTGTGGGAAGATGGTGAGCAAGTGTGGGATGTCCATCGACAACAATCATTTACCATGTGTGTGATGATCTTCTGCACAATAAATGACTTTCCCACATATGGTAATCTTTTGGGATATTCTGTGAAAGGCCACAAAGCATGTCCGTGTTGTGAAGAGAACATGTTCCTTGCAGCTAGTGCATGGCGATAAGCCGGTGTATCGTGGTCATTGGAGATTCCTTCGTATAAATCATACCTACCGTAGATTGAAGGCACTCAACAGAAAACGGGAATATAATGAACCTCCCAAAGTAATCAGTACCAAACAAGCATATGAACGTGTGAAGAACATTAAATGTGAATATGGCAAGCCTTACGGCCATGAAAATGGTAAGAGCAGTTGGAAAAAGAAATCCATATTTTTGACCTTTACTGGCAAACTTTAGAAGTACTTAGACATTGTATTGATGTCATGCATGTAGAAAAAAATTGTGATAGTTTACTGGGAACTCTTCTGAACATACATGGTAAGACAAAAGATGGTTGAAAAGCCAGACTTGATCTAGAAGAACTTGGTATAAGAGAAAATCTAGCACTAGAGGATAAGGGACCCATAATTTTTTACTACCAGCTTGTTAGACATTGTCCATAAAAGAGAAGATAACTTTGTGTCAAAGTATGTACGGTGTCAAAGTGCTGCAGGGTTATTCTTTAAATATTAGTAGTCTGGTTTCGATGAAAGATTTTAAACTACTTGATTTGAAGTCTCATAATTGCCATGCATTCATGCAACAACTTCTTCTTGTTTCTATTAGATCGATATTTCCGACACACGTCAAACACACAATTATCAAACTTTGTTTATTCTTTAACAAGATTTGCAGCAAAGTACTTGATCCAAACTATTTGGATAAGTTGCAGCATGAAGTGGTAGTTACAATATGTCAGTTGGAGATGTACTTCTCCCCATCCTTTTTTGACATCATGGTGCTTTTGGTGGTTCATCTAGTCTGAGAAATTAAGTTTGTTGGACCAGTATTTCTGAGGTGGATGTATCCTTTCGAGCGGTACATGGGTGTCTTGAAGGGTTATTGTAACAATCGACAAAGGCTTGATGCCAGCATTGTTGAAGGCTACATAGCCCAGTAGGTTTTTGAGTTCTATAAGGAGTACCTGACTCATACAAAAAGTGTTGGACATCCTATGAATCGTCATGAAGACAGAGTTGGAGGTACAGGTACATGTGGTGCAAAGTTGATAAGTCCAGACGGTAAGGATCTCTTCAAGGTGTATTTTATGTGTTGTACAATTCCAACGAAGCTCGGTCTTTTTTGGAAGAGCACATGTCCCTAGTGAAGGAAAAAATGTAGGATTTCATGTCCCTGTGTATGTGTATACTTAAAAAAAATACAAACATACATGATCAATTTCATGTTTTCATTGATTTTATGTACATGTCTATGTTTATTCTAATATCATGCATTCCTACACATATTAAAATAAACAAAAGAGAGAATCATACCCAAAGGTTCTCTAAAACCTTTTAGAAGATCTGGTGTTTCGTTGCTCGTCAATCGCCTGCCGATTTGTCTCCAAGTGTTCACCAAACTCTACAAAGATTAGAGAGAAAGGAGCTAGTCAATCAATCTCTAATTAAGCTTAGAATCTAGCTAATAACCCCTCTAAAAGCTCCTGAAATTTTAATCTCCAAAACTTAAAACTATTAAGAGAATTTCGTGGTAATTAAGGGAGAGAGAATTTTGCATTAATTCTTATGAAACAAGTAGGGTGAGAAGACTTATTTATAGCCTCCCAAATCCCACATCAAGAACTATTCTCTAGCCATGATCTCTTGCTTTTTCTCTCATAAAATTATTCCAATTTTCCACATAAGCATCCTCAAAAATGTTTGATCAAATCTGGAATTAATCCATCCCATGATCTAATTATTCTCTTAATAATTCAGGTAGAAATTGTGTTGTTCGATTAACCGAGATTTCCATTCGGTCGACCAAACCATTCGGTTTTACGCAAGTTCGGATGACCGTGAACTAGACGGTCTACCGACTATTCATGAGAAAAATTCCCTGAAAAAGTTCGGACGATCCACGTCTCGCTCCGGTCGACCGTTGATCTACCAAAATATCCCAAGTCTTTCTCCTAGTAAATCTCTTCTCCTAGTAAATCTCTTCGGACGACTGTGTCCGTTTCGGTCTACTGAAATATCCCAAGACAACTCCTGGATATTTTCTTTCCGTTGACCGTTTACGCCCGATTAACCGAATCCAATTGTCCAGAAACTCTAGACAATTTCGGTCAATCATTTGCGTTATCCGACCTTCGTCCGGTTGACCGTTCGTAAGAAACCTCGGTATACTGAACCCAAAATGGTTGATCATTTTGACCCTGATTTTGCCTTTGTCAAATTTTGGATTTACATCCAACAAAATTTGATCTTTTGGGGGGTTTAGCAAATTCATATCTTATGTAATATATTATCCTATGTAATATTAAATCATTACACCCCATAATATATACACCTCATAAGAATTTATTCATGATTCTAATTATGTCAATTTTCGTGACATTTATTTTAGTGATTCATGTTGAACGTTTTATTTTAAACCGCAAGTGCACGGCCGCGATGAAGCGGTGGCAAGTACAGGTCGTCCTCAGGGAGGTGAGTAGCCAGCCTCTTGCTTGTACGAAATCAAGTGGCAAAAATAGGGAGAGAAAGATGTTTATGCTACTCTACTCTATAGTACGCTAAGAAGTAGGAAATGCGAAAGGAAGAACCAAACAATGAAACAATAACTAAGCTAAGAACAAAGGAAAAATGCTGGAATACAGGAAATGGAAAACCCCTAAGGGGTGGAGTGAGTGTACACATGCAAAGAGGTGGGTGTAAAATACATTCTTTAAGCACATGAAGGTGGTGTTTATCAAGCATATGAAGTGTTTAAATGTTATGGCAAAACCTATCAATCTATTCACCAACTTAGTTGATTAACATTTACATATGCAAGTTGTTTATTTCAGAACCTAAACAAGCATGAGAGGTGTCTAATCATTTTGGCAAAACTCATCAAGTTATAAATTTTATCCTAAACAAGCAAGCATACATTCATGTTTGATCAACACATCAAAAATAAAGCATTCATCCCATTCTCTAATGCATGTATGTACATCTACTCCACCCCCCAAAGGGGATGGAACTACTCACTAAACATTACACTAATTATTAAACTAAACAAAGAAAGCATATTAACTAAGCTAATAAAACTAATGAAATGAGATTAAGCAAAGCAAAACATAAAACATAAAACAAACAAAATAATAAAGAAAACTTGTATTAAAATGACTCACATTAAAAGTAGCATCCTCCTACTTTAGTGTGTGCTTCAATGCCTCACTTCTAGTAGGAAGAATAGCCACTTAAAATATGGAGTCCTTCCAATGGAAGGTGAAGAGTTCTATTTATAGCCATGGAAAAAGGCAAACCGGGACAATCCCCCGATGTGGGACTAAACAGATACCAAAAATAGCCTAAACATCCTCTAATACATGTGCTGGAGAAATTTGAGCGGATTTGGGCCAAAATGGACCGCCAATTAGCGGTCTTGGACCGCCAATTAGTGGTCTATATGGTTCAGATCCTGCTCATTTTTGTTTTTCTTTCTGGTATTGTTGGTCTTTGATGCGGTTACTTGACTTGTTGGAGCTCCGAATCGAATTGGTAAAATACTCCCCATGATGGTGTGGAGTATTCTGTTTTGCTCTTAGGTCCTTCTGTCTTGCAATCAGGTCCTTCTCCCTTGCATCTTGGTCCCCAGATCTCACAATCCAGTCCTTTTTCCCAGCTTTTGGGTCCTTTTATGTTTCATCTCTTCAAACCTATTTATTCCTGAAAACTAAACATAAAACTCGTGACATAGCATTGTTTAGGTGAAAGATAATGGATATAAGATACAAATATGAGCATGAAATGATGTCAATCAATTCACCACATATGTCCCTTTTCTCATCAAACCCAACACATCATATGAACTCAAAATCAAGCTACTTGTTTCCCCGTTTTGTGGTGTGACCTATAGGAGGATCTAAGTCAAATTGGCAGCGATATTAAATACTTAATATCTCAAACTATAAGCGGTATCTAGCTACACATTATAGTTACCCAATTAGCATAGATGTCTTGTTCCACTCGAACTAAATATGATTCATTAAGTGATGTTAGTACACCACTTGTGTCCGTCCTTTGCCTCGTGATATTAAGAATATATACAAAGTAGAAATGTGTCACCTTTGTATCATATTCATTTCTTGATGTTTTAAGCTAATTATAACTATGTAACTTAACTCAAACTACATTGTGCCCATTATAATTTTACTTTATCAAGGGGCTCACTAATATCATCACTCAATTAAGAGCGGCAATGATAATCATTTAACTAGCTATCTTTTCCAGCACAAGTCATGTTCAACGAACTATCGCCTTTATCACTATACTTATTGATAGCTTTTGACAATAATCAAATCAAGCACTTCTTGAGTGAAAAGATATAAGTCTCGTGTCTTAGGATCCAAGACACAGTAAAACATTAATGACACAAAACACAATCCCATAATGTTTTACTTGTTAGGTTTATTCAATATATAAAAGTAATATTTTCCTCTTTTATATACTCGTGTCGTCAATTATTTGTAGAGCTACAACAATCGATAACCAACACGACAATCTTATCTCTGTAATTAATGTTTCATGTTAATTACCATAATTGTAAATATCTTTTGATTTTTTTAAACTATTATATTTTAGATCTCTACGGTTAATGACCAATCACATCTTTCTTAACACTTCCAAATGACGAATACAATAATCAAGGAACAAAATGTTTGCACATCCAATTCATAATAATTGACATATAAAAGTAAAACTTTTAGCACACATTCCTTTCAAAAACACCCTACATGAAATGATCAACAAGGAGTTAATGCTCACAATGCAACATTCATTGATTGGTTCAGGAAAATGGTGTACAACCGTAATGTTTCTGAGACTTTGAAGTGGATGGCCTATAGGCATAATCGTGTTGTCACATCTTATAGTGGTTACGATGTCAATGGATACTCCTACACCAAAATGATTACGATGTCAGTACAACCTTAAGGGGTTTATAAATTTCTCCTGTGCTGATCGTATTTTGGTGTTTCCTACCCTTCTTACTCCCACATTCAGTGTCATTTCAGTTTATTTACATCACGAAAAATGGTCTTCCAACACTACAATCATCATTTCTCCCACATATCATTGAAGCACTCACTTCCAATGGATTTGGCATTAGTTGGGTTTGTTGGAAAACGCTTTTGATGTTAGATTGGATTTCTAGAGAAAACATTTTTAACGTTAGATTGGTTTTGCTAGAAAATTAATCTGCATTAATTAGATTGGTTTGCTGGAACAGCTTGTTCAAAACCATCTTCCTACATACCAATCTAAACTACTGAGCCATTTTTAAAAAAGAAGACAACATTAAAAAGAAGACAACATTAAAACAAACTAAGAAAAATTATTTTATTTACATGACTCACATTACAAGTAGCATTCTTCTCCACTTGAGTTTTGCTCCAACGCTTACTCTAAGTAGAGAGAATGCCACCAAGCAATGGGTAAATACAAAGGAAGAAGAAGAGTTCTATTTATAAGCATGAAAAAAGGTAACCGTGGACAATCCCCCGATGTGGGACTAATGAAACCTTCCAAACATAGATATAAACAACATAACCAACATCTGAGCCAAAGATGGTTGAATTTGGATCATAATGGGCTGCCAATTGGCGGTCATAAAATGTCGGATCCGACTAGTATTCGTCTGGTGCCTTTCCATCTTCAATTATTAATGTTAGGTGCACCCGATTTGGCCATGGGGCTCTAGATGCGAGCGGAATTGTCATAATACTCCTCATGATGGTGTGGAGTTTCTCGATTTGCTAATTTGTCCTCTTGGCTTGCATCCAGGTCCTTCCATCTTGCACATCGGTCCATAAGTCTCACTTATCAGTTCTTTTTCTCACGTTTTTGTCCTTTTGTGTCTCTTCTTCTCAAACATGTTTATTCCTGAAACGTAAACATAAAACTCGTTACATAGCATTGTTTAGGTTCAAAATAGATGATATAAGACATGAATGTGTGCATGATGTGATGTCAATCATTGCCTACCATTTGTCTATAATAGTGACTCATGTTATTAAATTTGCGACCTTATAGTATCTTTTAAGCATTTATAATGCATTAGTTACTTGTTACAAGTTACCAGCTACAATTCATATTTGGAAGCAACTATTGTTGTTTACATGCCAAAATTGAAAGATCAACCACTAATTTCTATGTAATTAACCACAATTGCCAGGCAAAAAAAAACATCAACCCACATTAATGTAAGAAATCCACGTATTCACATAAAATTGATCTTCAAATAAAAGTTGAGATGCGTAAAAAATAAGAATAACTAAACCAAGTTTTTGGACAAATTTGATATTCATGAAAACTATTATTAAGCATCTGAATTTACGATTGGAAAATGAATTCACCAACACTTAAGAACAATGTACAAAGGACTAAAGGAGATTGCTAAAAGGACACATTCGATTATAAAGGACATATTTGAGTTTCAAAGGATATATTCGTGGTTTATAGAACAAACTCGTCCTTCAAAGTGCAGGGTTGTGGACCTATGATTGATATATATGTTCAGCCCAGGATGTAACCTGTTGTGTCTAGCGATAGACATGCTCATGTCCAATGTGGGATAGAAACATGTCCAGCACTGGACATGACCATGTCCATCACTGGACACAGTCTGGACAATCCTTTGAAAGCGTGTGTCTAGAATGTTTCCACAGTAAGTGCAGAGTGTGTCCAGCATGTGTCCATAATGTGTCATTTAAAGGGAGCTTTCAAGTATCTAATGAGAAACTTTAAAGGTTCTGTTTCTTAATACCACGTCGGAATTTCGGTTAAATTCAACTTGAAATATCCTTTTATTTGGATGTACAAATTTATTCGATATTTTTTGTTTATATGTGACATGAAGAACTGAAGAAGGTGTTGAATGTATGCTTGTCCTTAAGTTAATACTTCTAGATGTAATATGACCTTTTTATTGGATTTCTTGCAGAAACCAATAAAGTTATATTGTTATATATGTTATTTAATATTACATTTCCACCCAACCAAAAATATAATTCGGATTAATACAAATCATGGCTGGATAATGAATTGAAGTGAAATACTTTGGATTCACAAAACATATCAAGATCTATTTATAATACACAAAACTATGATATTGATAGTGACAAACGTCATACGTATCAGAGAACATAATATATATATATATATATATATATAAAACAAACACAAACAACACACAAAAAGAGAAACATAAAGACACAAAAAGTTATAAATCACTTCCAAGTCAATTGGTAGAGAGTGATCCAATTAGATGTCGCTTGCAAGCCCAAATGATGGTTTTGTTTATCTCTGGGGTATGATTCAACTTCACAAGCTTCTAGAGAAGCTTCCACATCCGTAGGTCTGTTATGGTCTTGTCTAATGCCTCCACCGGTGGTACCGGTGTTCCATCGTCCCAGATGAAGTACTGACAATGGGTTGGCTCCTGTTTCATGTTACACAGACGACTGAAATCATTACAATACACCAAAATGTGTTACACGAACGACCAGACACATATCGGTCTACCGAAATCACTAACTAGAATCAGCAGTTTGGAAAACTGAAATACATACGCTCAATATATAAGACCAAGGAAACTGATGTTTGGACTCTATTAAGTGTTAACACTCCTTAAATTAGGACACCCGTGTCTCCAAGACTCCAACTAACTATGTCCTTCGAAAGACACTTGTGTCTCTCAAAGGACATTTATGCATGCCTTAGTTTGCAAGTTGGAGGCTTTGAGCCATTGTTATATTTTTTTGTGATTTAAAATTGCCACATACTTGAGTTCAAAGGACATATCCTTGCTTTAAAGAACATACTCATGTCCTTTATAGGGAAGGCATGTGGTTTAACTACAGTGTCAGCACATTGGGGACAGAAGCTTGTCCAGCACTAGCCACGAGCATGTCTAGCACTGGACACCATCATGTCCAGCATTGTACACAAGTCAGGACAATCCTTTACACGATTGTGACGAGTCTGGAGACGGGTCTGTCCAGTCCTGGATGATACCGTATCCAATCCTGGACACGATTCTGTCAAGTAATAGACACATGACTGGACAATCCATGACACGCTTATTTCCAGACTTGTGTACACCAGTTTGTCATATCCTAGAGTCGATTTAAAACCGTGCATGAGAATGTCCAGGAGTCTGATTCCCTCCAATAGCTTGTAATTACGAACTGGGACACTATTCGTTTCCAAGAAGTTGATGGGACAATTCAAATTCTTTACATTTGTTGTTAAGTTCACAAACCGCAACTTTCTCATGTCCGGGCTAGTGTCCAAGTACTGGACTAGAGTATGTCCACTGCTGGACTAGATTATGTCCAGCATTGGACACTCATGTCCATCACTGGACACCCACATGTCCAGCACTTGACAGAAGCATGTCCATCACTGGACACAGTCTGGACAATCCTTTGAAAATGTGTGTCCTGAGTGTCCAGAACGTGTCCAGTACTGGACACAAGCTAGTCAAAAGTGTGTCCATGTAGCTAGTCCTTAGTGTGTCCAACAATTAGTCCAATCCTGGACACGAACAATTGCAAAGTACGTGCAGAGTGTGTCCAGAATGTGTCCAATCCTAGACACGAGTTGGTCCAACGTCAGTCATCTCTCTTTATTTTATTTAAATTATAATACAAGTGTGCCCTATCACTATTAAACAAATAAAAAATAAAATAAAAAAATCACACGATATGATCGTGGGATGAGCCTCTGTTGTCGGAAAATCACGATCGTCAAAAAGACACGTTCTATGTCACCTGATGTCATCATTTCTGATAAATTGAGAGACATTTGTGTTTTGGAAAGGAAAACTGAACCTCTCGTCCACCCTAAACCCTAAAAAACCCTTGAATTATAATCTGCCAAGCCGGCCCTAAAAACCAAATCCAAGAAATAGAAGCATACATGGACGTTTCAAGCTCCCACAGTAAAAAGTTGGTGAATGGATGGTATGCCTTTTGACCAGTGTAGACATGTCCAGTTTGATGGGATGTTCGAATTGTGCTTTTGAGGTACTAACTATGGCCTTTTATTCATTGCAGACATCGAACTTCTTCCAACCTACAAAGTGTACGTAGATTGGCATCCTTCGTGAGGGAGAAGAGACTGCTTAAAAACATAGAGAAGGTGATATTCAAAGGACCCCCTTCGCACACTTCCTAAAGATGAAACCTATCACGGTGAACAATGACATCATGGAGTTCCTGATCAAGAATTACGACAAGAAAGAAGGAGGCTTCAGACTTGGGAACGAAGTGGTGGATCTGAAGCCCTTCGACGTCGTCGCTATGTTGGGATTACCTATGGGTGGAGTGTCAATTGACATCCCTGAGAAGTAATTGATACAACGACGAGGTTGGTGACTATAGAAGACAGAGTTTGGAGTACAACTGGCCGAAGCGAGGAAGATTGGAGACTACAAAGAATGCATCAAACTTCTATTTTATCTTCTTTTCGCTACCTACCTTTTCTGTGATGCTTCAAAAAGAGCAAAGATATGGAACTCGTCTACGATCGAAAACCTGGAGGAAATGAGAACGTACGCCTGACAAGGTTGGTTTTTGAGTACCTGACTGCTAGCATAAAACGACCAGTAGAGATATGAAGAGAAAGAAATCTACTGACAGTGTTACCCGTTGTAAAGAGAGTGTGGACGGATGTGTAATACTTTCTGTAACAAAAATGGTTTCAATCAATTTCCCTCATTTTATGATACCAATAGTTTTCCCTGAAATGAGATATATATATATATATATATATATATATATATATATATATATATATATGTTGATGCAGGTATGGTTCTGTGTGAAGATAAAAATAGAGAATGAGAAGTCGTTGTGCTTCTCATTAATGAACCACTGGTGTTTGTTAACTGAGGCAAGGAATATGTGGAGGTCGTTGGAAGTGCAGGGCATCACCCTCCTCAAAATACCCAGCAGAAAAGATCAGTTGAGAGAAGAAGATGTGCTGGAACCACCTGAAAATGTACATACAAGTGAGGACCTTGAGGTTAACGTGTTGAGCCTGGAACCAACGGTGATTAACGAATCACCGACATTCCCCAATATATTCTGCCTCATAGGATCATGGTGGGTGCCCACCACATTTTGAGGGACCCACTACAAGATGAGGTTAACTACCAGGAACTAAAATTGAGATGGCTCAAGGCTGAGCAGACGATCAAGGATCTGTAGCAACAAGAACAGGGGGAGAAAGATAAAGAACTACAATTATGGAAAGACAAGTCGATGGATAAGTCGTATGCGTACGCCTTTCCAGAATGTACCCAAAACACCCAACTAGAGAGAACTTTTCTGGTAGACGAGAACTGTGAAGACCTTGGCGAGGACACCTTGACGACGCCTGCAGAAGGTGCCTGATTCACATCATTTCATGCTTATATTTGTATCTTATATCCATTATCGTACACCTAAGCAATGCTATGTGACGAGTTTTATGTTTGAATTTCTGAAATAAATAGGTTTGAAGAGATTAAGCATGAAAGGACCCAAAAGCAGGGGAAAAGGACTTAATTGTGAGACCTGGGGACTAAGATGCATGGGAGAAGGACCTGAACGTAAGACCGAAGGACCAAAGAGAAAAACAGAAAACTCCACACCATCATGGGGAGTATTTTGGCAATTCTATTTGGGTCGGAGCTCCAAGAAGTGAAGTAGATGCATCAAAGACCAACAAAGACATCCAGAAAAGCCCAGAATAAAATCCAGCGTGATCCGAACCATATAGACCGCCAATTGGCGGTCTGTTTTGGCCCAAATCCGCTAAGCGTTTGGTGGGTCGCGTATTAGTGTGTATTTAGTCCATTTCTGGTATTTGTTTAGTCCCACATCAGATGATTGTCCCGGATTGCCTTTTTCTTTGTCTATAAATAGAACTCTTCACCTTCTATTGTAAACCACCCATTGCTTGGTGACATTCTCTCTACTAAGGAGTAAGCCTTGAAGCAAAACTCAAGGTGGAGAAGAATGCTACCTTCAATGTGAGTCATTGTTAATAAAATAATTGTTCTAATTTCTTTTAATCTTGTCTTTTAATTCTTGCATGTTTCTTTAGTTTATGTTTCTTTCAATTAGCTTCTTTAATGTTCCTTTCTTTAATGTTTCATTTTGTTAATGTAGTTAGTTTAATGATTAGTGAGTAGTTCCATCCCCATTTGGGGGGTGGAGAAATATGTGATATGATCATGTAGTGTATTAGGTGTGTGTTATCTTAATCCATTGAACCTTATATGATTTCCATAACCATCTAATAGGATTTCACTCTTATCTTTGATATGCTAATGCTCTTGAATGAAACTTAGCTTATGCTTAGATTAGTGGACCTATTTTATGGGGAATGATAAGGTGAGGATATGGATGGAATCAATATTGGAAACACAATTTGTAGTGTATGCACTCTTGTTTCCTTTACCTTGGTTAATGCCTTGTACGTTTTAATGATATTGGGTTATCTTATTTCATGTGGAGGCATAGTAGGGTCTAGTCTTTATACATGAGTTCATTTAGCTTCATTCCAATTATTGTCTTGTATGTTTTAACGATATAGTCTTATCTTAATTCATGTGGAGGAAAAGTTAGATTTAGTTTTATGATTTCATGCACTACATGTTGTGAGGAGTGTAGGATTTCATGTTTAATTATACATATATATTTTCGAAATTTTTATGTATAATAAGGATCAATTACAATTTTCTTTGATTTATTTCATGCATGCATCGGTTTGTTTTAACATCTAGTTTCAAAACTCTATTAAAACAAACAAGGGCTCCGAAATTCATACCTAGAAGTTCTCAAAAACTTCTTGAAGATTCGGAGACGTTGGGGATGCTTCTCGCCGCGCCGGATGCCTCCGAGTGTTCACCGAAACCCTAAACAAGGTTGGAGAGAAAGGAGCTAGCCAATCGATCTCCAAACAAGCTTAGAATCTAGCTACAAACCCCTTCCTTAGCCTCTGAGATTTCTCCTTCCAAAGACTTAGAAAACTAAGAGAATTTTCGTGGGTTTTAGTAGTGAATTAGGAGAGAAATTAATTTCTGAATTGTGTGTCACAATTAGGGAGAATAAGGACCTATTTATAGGTTCCAATCTTACTCTTAATCATGGCTATTCTTTAGCCACGGTTTTATGACAATTTCTCTCACAAACTAATTCCATAATACATTATATGCACCCATAAAATGTTTGACCAAATTTGGAGCTAATCCAACCATCGATCAAATTAATCTCTTAATAATCAAAGGCAGAAAATCGACCGCTGTTCGGTTTACCGAGTCCCACTCGGTTAACCGAATTTGTCACGATCGTTTAACCGAGTACGTGGCGGATGACCGAATCTTAAGGGGTAAAATTCTCCTTAACCGATCGGACCCATTCACGTGTAAGACCGAGTGCTATTCGGTTAACCGAAAATATCGGAACTTGACATTGTTCGGTCGACCGTTTCTGGTTCGGTACACCGTACCAAAGTTCCAGGCACTTTGGTCAAGTTCGGTCAATCAATTACGATTATCCGTTCCACGTTCGGTTGACCGATCCATAGATCCTTCGGTCGACCGAACCTCAACGGATTACCGAACTTCTACCCGATTTTGCCTATTTCAAATTTTGGATTTATTTCCAACAAAATTTGAACTTGGGGTTTTAGCAAATTCACAACTTATGCAATATATTATCCTATGCAACAATAAATTATTGCACCCCATAATATATGCATCTCATATGAATTTATCATGATTCTAATTATGTTATGTATACAACATAATTGATTTTACTCGTTCACCACATGTGTCATATTTTCTATGAGAAACCCGACACATCATATGAACAAAAATCAAGCTTCTTGTTTCACGGTTTTTGCGGTGTGACCTATGGAGGATCTAAACTAAGTTGGCAGTGATATTAAGAGCTTAATATCACAAGCTATAAGCGGTATCTAGCTACACATTATAGCTCCCAATTAGTTAGATGTCTTAATTCCACTCGAACCAAAACCCGATCCATTTAGTGATGGAGTGCACCACTTGTGTCCGTCCCTTGCCTCATGATATTAAAAATACACACAAAGTAGTATTGTGTCATCTTTGTCTTAGTATTCATTTCTTGATCTCTTTAAGCTAGTTATAAATATGTGACTTAACTCAAATCACATTGTGCACATTATAACTTTGCTTTATCAAGGGGCCCACTAATATCATCACTCAATTAAGAGAGGCAATGATAGTCTTTTGACTAACTATCTTCTCCAACAAAAGTTGTACTTAACCAACTAATGCCTTTACACTACACTCATCGATAGCTCAAGACACCAATCTAATTAAGAACTCCTTAAGCGATCGGATATAAGTCTCATATCAAAGGACCAAAGACACAGTAAAATATTAATGACACAGAAACACATTTCTATAATATTTTACTTATTAGGTCTATTCAGTATACAAAAGTAATATTTTCCTCTTTTGCATACCCGTGTTATCACTCACTTGTAGAGCTACAATGATCTATGACCAACACGACAATCTTAACTCGGTAATTAATGTTCCATGTTAATTACCATGATTGCGAATATCTTTTGTTTTATGTAAACCAATATCTTTTAGAGCTCTACGGTTAAGGACCAAGAGCCTCTTCCTTAACACTTCCAAAAGACGAATAACATAAACAAGGAACAAAACGATTTCTCATTCAATTCATAATAATTGACATTTAAAAGTAAAACTTTTAGAACACATTCCCTTCAAGGAGCAGAATTGAAGACACACACATCTTTATATTCACATTATTTATCTACCCCCTATGGGGTTTAGTTTTATTGCTTACCTTCCATTTCCTTTTTGCATTGTAGTGCAGTTTAGTGTAACCAACATTTCTCTCCTTTCTTTATCACTCGCCTTCGCACAAACCAAAAGTCGACACACCTCCCTGTGGATTGACCTGTATTTGTCACCGCTTCAACGCGGTCGTGCACTTGTGGTTAATATAAAATGAATCAATCAGTGCCCCCACATCCCAGGTTGAAGCGGCGGACGTCTACACCAACGAAATGGTATGTGTCCTTTTAAACTCCTGAAAATAAAATGTGTCATTTAAAACAAGAAATTTGTCCCTCGAAACACACTTTTGTCCTTTGAAGGACAAGTTTAGCATAAAAGGACACATTTGTCCTTTGAAAAACAAGAAATTTGTCTTTCGAATTTCTACTAAATTCAATAAGAATCCGCGATCCTGATGAAATTACATGATATTAAACAGGACGAGAATGTACCCTTTCCAAATTGTACCCAGAACACCCAACCAAGGAGAACTTGTCCGGTAGACGAGAGTGGCAAAGACCTCAACGAGGACACCATGACCACGCCTACAGAAGGTGCCCCCACATCCTAGGTTAAAGCGGCGGACGTCTACACCAATGAAATAGTATGTGTCCTTTTAAAGCCCTGAAAATAAAACGTGTCCTTTAAAAACAAGAAATTTGTCCTTCGAAACACATTTTTGTCCTTTGAAGGACAAGTTTGAGCTTTAAAGGACACCTTTGTCCTTTGGAAAACAAGAAATTTGTCCTTCGAATTAATTTCTACTAAATTAATTAAAAATTTGCGATCCTAATGACATTACCATGATATTTAACTGGAAAAATGATGAACCTTGAATTCGTTGGTGGAGCAGAAGAAGCACAAGATGAGGGGAAGTGGAAGAAAAAAGAAAATGGAAGAGAAAGAGAGGAAGAGAAAGGCAAGAAAAAATGAAGTAGAGGAGGAGAGGAAGAGAAAGGAATAGGACAAGGCAAGAAACGATGAAGCAGAGGAGGAGAGGAAGAGAAAGGAAGAAGAGAACGAAGAAAGAAGAAGGGAATGAGAGGAGGAGAAGAAGAGAAGGAGGAGAGGAGAAGAAGAAAGAGGGAGGGGAGGATAAAAGGGGGAAAAGGACAAGAAGACAAAAGAGAGGAAGAATAAGGGGGAACAAAGGAAAAGAGGAAAGAATGGGAGAAGAAGAAATAAAAAAATGAGAAAAAAGAAGCAAAGGACATGGATTGGGGGACTAGACATGTAAGGACAAGAAGAGATCTCCTACAAAAAGAAAACGCAAAAGAAAAGAAGGAAAGAGAAGAGAGGATGCAATAGAAGAATTTCAAGAAGAGTCAATCGTGGAGAAGAGACTCAAATTTGAAGAAGGAAAGGGAAGAGAGGATGAGAAGAAGAATAAGAAAAAAAGAAAGATAACACAAATAAATGAAGAGTCAATCATGGAGAAGAGACTCAAATTTGATGGAAATCAAATTACAACCCAACAATATATTTAAAATATTTACAATCAATCATCATATGCAGTAACCAAAAGATGTATGTGATCTACGTGATATGGTAGCTTGGATTCAATAGAATGAATTAAATTAGGGTTCATGGGGGTAACCATAATTGATGAAGAGGGGTATGTTTGACGGTAAAAAAAATAAGAAATATAGGTTGACCTGCTATTTAATCAATTTGGTAGAATAAATGGTAGGTTGAGGTAAATTTAGTTGCAATAAGGGGTAACTTTGATTTTAAAGGACAGAAAATTTGGGGTAAATAGAATGGATTAAATGATGTTTTGTGGGGGGGATCCTAACTTAAAGAAGGGGTAACTTGAATTCAATAACATGGTAACTTTAGTAGAATTGATGGTATGTTGGGGTAAATTTAGTTGCAATAGAGTGGTAAGTCAAATTCAATAGTAAGGTAACTTGGATTAAAATAGAAGGAATTGAATTATGGTCCGTGGGGAATCCTAACTGAAAGAAGGGGTAGCTTGAATTCAATAGTATGGTAACTTTAGTAGAATTGATGATATGTTGGGGTAAATTTTGTGGCGATAGGAGGGTATGTTGAATTCAATAACATGGTAACTTGGATTATATAGAATGAATTAAATTTGAGTTTGTGAGGGTAACCATAATTGATGAAGATGGGTATGTTTGACTAGGGTTGTAAACGGGTCGGGGCGGGGTGGGTTTTGAACCCACCGCTACCCGACCCATCTAAGGTAAGCGGGTTGGCGGGTCGGGTCGGATCGGCTCGGGTGGAAAAAAATTAACCGCTACCCGACTGATGCAGGAGCCATTGGATCCTTGATATTAGGCCCGTTGGATCATGCCCAAATTAATTCATTCCCAAAGACCAACTCCATCCGAAATTTGGATGCCAAGTCAGCAAGGGGCAATACCAAGTCAGCAAGGAAGCTTTCTTGCAACCGACTACCCAAATCAGCAAAGAAGTTTCCTTGCACTAACCGAATATGCATGATATGGAAGTTTCCTTGCACCAATTTGGCTTATGGAAACTTGCTAATTAGGCTTATGGAAGGATTTGGTTTATGGAAACTTGCTCCCATCCGAATAGCCAACACAACAAGGAAGTTTCCTTCCATCCAACCTACCAATGCAGCAAGAAATCTCCCCTCCCCAATCCGCATGATATTTTATTGCATTATTAATATTTCCAATTAGGTTTATGGAAGCTTTTGATTATAGAATAGTTGCTATTAAGACCAAAATTCAGTAGTTACTTATTTCCTTTGTTGTTAATTGATTAATTTAGATGTAAATCATAGGAGTTGCCTTGTTGGTTAACTTCCTAATTCCTATACCGATTTAAAGCTATAAAGACCTGGCTTGTAGGTCAAGAAGAAAACGAATTTTCGTTTGAATTAATATACAAAAAAATCAGAGATAGTTCTATCTCAACTTGGTGTTTTTCTCTTCAATTTCTTTGTAGTCTTGGTGACATACGCTTGTAGAGTCCATCACAATTCTAACCGGCGTCAGTTGGTACCAGAGCCAAAAGAATCCTCCCTTTCGTTGCTTCTTCATCAGCATTGATGGCTGGTGGACGTGGTGGTCGTGGTCGTCGTGGGCCTACTCCAGCTGAGGAAGTCCCGTACCATGGTCGTAGCAACGAAGATGCTGAGTTGATTGAGGGTCTACAAAGACAAATTGCTGATTTAACCCAACGTCTTGCTGCGCAAGACCTAAACCATCGAGAAACTGAAGATCCAGACTCCGACACAAGCTCAAATCTCCACAACATGTTTCATGATCGTGGTACTGGTCAAGGACATCGTGGTTGGGGTGATCGGCATGGAGACCTCGGTTTCAAGATGGAGCTGCCAGAATTTTCTGGTACGTTGCATGTTGATGCCTTCGTGGATTGGCTGAATGAAGTCGAACGAGTATTCGACTACAAGGAGGTCCCGGAGCATATGAAGGTTAAGCTAATCGCCGTCCGACTCAAGGGAAGAGCTTCTGCGTGGTGGGAGCAAATGAGACGCACACGCGAGAGGCAAGGCAAGGCCAAGCTGACCGAATGGTGCAAGATGAAGAAGAAGATGAAGGAGCACTTCCTTCCTTTCGGATATACTCAATCCCTGTTTCAGAGGCTTCATGCATTGAGACAAGGAGCAAGATCAGTAGATGACTACACGGAGGAGTTCTATCAATTGGTGGCTCGGAATGATCTATCGGAATCGGAGGAACAATCGGTGGCGCGATACTTGGGGGGGTTACGACCATCCCTACAAGATACCCTCAGCCTCCACTCATTATGGACGGTTTCTGAGGCCTATCAGCGAGCCCTCGCAGCGGAGAAGCAGCAAAGAAGGCGAGTCACCACCAGCCATGAGCAGCAGCAGCCCAACCGAACTTCTAGACCTTCAGAGGTGCGCCCTCAGCAAGTGCCGTTCCAGGGCGGACCTAAGACGGGCGTGAAGTGTTTTAGGTGTGGAGAGGAGGGACACATCGCCTCCAGCTGTGGGAGAACCACCAGCAAAGGTGGCAAGAACCTCCTGATTGAGGATAATCTTGGGAGCGAGGACGAGGTTGATGGCGAACCCATGTTTGATGAATATGAGGACGAAGATGGGATGTTGTATGGGGATGGACCAGAAACTCTACTCATCCGCAAGAGTCTTCTAACATCTAAAGGTAGGTCAGGAGATGAGTGGTTGAGACAACATAATTTTTGTACCACTTGCACGGTCGCGGATAAGGTGTGCAAGATGATCATCGATAGTGGCAGTTCTGAGAACGTGGTGTCCGAAGAGGTAGTCCAGAAGTTGCAGCTGAAGACCGATTCTCATCCCAAACCATACAAATCATCTTGGCTGAGCAAGGAGACAGAATTAAAGGTGCACAAGAGGTGCTTCGTGTCCTTTTCCATCTGCAAGAAGTACTTTGACATTGCTTGGCATGATGTGGTGGCTATGGATGCTTGTCACCTACTGCTGGGACAACCTTGGCAGTATGATCGAAGCATCGTTCACGATGGACGAATGAACACCTATTCACTCAGCATAAAAGGAAAGAAGATTGTCTTGGCACCCCACCAAGACGAAACTCCCTCAAATCTGGCAACCCCTCCCAACAACTTCCTGGCCCTATCCAATTTTCTGGCAGAAATGAAGCACGAAGAAGTGATCTTTGCATGGCTGCCCCGGGATGAAGGCAAGGTTGGCTCAAACTCAGACATACCTAAGGAGGTCCAGCAACTTCTGCAAGAACTCTCCAACCTGATTTCCAAAGAGCTCACCCATGGCTTACCACCTCTGAGACATACGCAACACCTAATTGATCTTATCCTAGAGTCGCCATCCCCAAAACCACGCCCAGAAATGCCCTCGCCTTCGCCGGCTTCCGCCAGACCCAAGATACGGCCGCCGCCATCGCCGGACGACGAGATATCTGCATCTTTGTTTCCTACGAGAGAATACAACAAGCTCAAGGAGTGTAAGCATCTGAGGCCGTACTTCAGCAACGAAGTGGAAGTTGAGGCAAACTCGAGGATGAGTTCTTTCCAACCCGGGGTGACTGATGCAGGAGCCATTGGATCCTTGATATTAGGCCCGTTGGATCATGCCCAAATTAATTCATTCCCAAAGACCAACTCCATCCGAAATTTGGATGCCAAGTCAGCAAGGGGCAATACCAAGTCAGCAAGGAAGCTTTCTTGCAACCGACTACCCAAATCAGCAAAGAAGTTTCCTTGCACTAACCGAATATGCATGATATGGAAGTTTCCTTGCACCAATTTGGCTTATGGAAACTTGCTAATTAGGCTTATGGAAGGATTTGGTTTATGGAAACTTGCTCCCATCCGAATAGCCAACACAACAAGGAAGTTTCCTTCCATCCAACCTACCAATGCAGCAAGAAATCTCCCCTCCCCAATCCGCATGATATTTTATTGCATTATTAATATTTCCAATTAGGTTTATGGAAGCTTTTGATTATAGAATAGTTGCTATTAAGACCAAAATTCAGTAGTTACTTATTTCCTTTGTTGTTAATTGATTAATTTAGATGTAAATCATAGGAGTTGCCTTGTTGGTTAACTTCCTAATTCCTATACCGATTTAAAGCTATAAAGACCTGGCTTGTAGGTCAAGAAGAAAACGAATTTTCGTTTGAATTAATATACAAAAAAATCAGAGATAGTTCTATCTCAACTTGGTGTTTTTCTCTTCAATTTCTTTGTAGTCTTGGTGACATACGCTTGTAGAGTCCATCACAATTCTAACCGGCGTCACCGACCCACCTAAGATCGGGTAAACGGGTTACGCGGGCGGGGCAGGTAAACGGGTTATGCGGGGCGCGTAGATGGATAAATGTTTTTTTATATGTTTTTTTCTTTCTTTCTGCATAACACTATAAATTAAAAACATTACACATTAGCATCTTAAAAATATTACTAATGTGATGAACACCATAAAATTATAAATAACTTCAACTTTATAACATTATTAGTAAATTAGGGATTAGAGAATATTTATATGTATATGTATATGGTATATAAGTGTATATATATAATATTTATTATTTAATTTATTAAATTCTTATGCGGGTAATCGGGTAAACGTGGCAGGTAGAAAATACAATCGCTACCCGCCCCGTTTATTAGTCGGGTTGGCTGGTATTCGGGTAGGCGGGTCGGGGCGGGTTTTACCCACCCGATTTACAACCCTATGTTTGACGGTATAAAAAAATAGAAATAGAGGTTGACCCTACTATTTAATCAATTCGGTAGAATAAATTGTAGGTTGGGGTAAATTTAGTTGCAATAGGGGGTAAGTCAAATTCAATAGCAGGGTATCTTGGATTAAATAGAAGGAATTGAATTATGGTCCGTGGGGAAAACCTGACTGAAAGAATGGGTAACTTTAGTAGAATTGATGGTGTGTTAAGGTAAATTTAGTTGTGATAGGAGGGTAAGTTGAATTCAATAGTTGGGTAACTATGATTAAATAGAAGGAATTAAATTATGGTCTGTAGGGTAACCATAATTGATAAAGAGCGATATGTTTGACGGTACAAAAGAATGGAAATATAAGTTGACCCTGCTATTTAATCAATTTGGTACAAATGGTAGGTTCGGGTAAATTTAGTTGTGATATGGGGTAACTTTGATTTTAAAGGACATATAATTTAGGGTAAATAGAATGGATTAAATGATGTTTCGTGGGGGGAATCCTAACTTAAAGAATGGGTAACTTCAATTCAATAGCATGGTATCTTTAGTAGAATTGATGGTATGTTGGGGTAAATTTAGTTGCAATAGGGGGTAAGTCAAATTCAATAGCATAGTAACTTGGATTCAATAGAAGGAATTGAATTGTGGTATGTGGGGAAAACCTAATTGAAAGAATGGGTAACTTGAATTCAATAACAGGGTAACTTTAGTATAATTGATGGTGTGTTAGGGTAAATTTAGTTGCGATAGAAGGGTAAGTTGAACTCAATAGCTGGGTAACTATGATTAAATAGAAGAAATTAAATTATGGTCTGTGGGGGTAACCATAATTGATAGATAGGGGTAAGTTGAGTTCAATAGCATGGTAACTTTGGTCAAAGTAATCATATGTTGGGGTAAATTTAGTTGTGATAGGGGGTAAGTTAAATTCAATAGCATGGGAACTTTGATTAAATAGAAAGAATTAAATTATGGTGCGTAAGGATAACCATAATTGATAGAATGAGTAAGTTTGACGGTCTACATAAAATAAAAACATAGGTTGACCCTGCTATTTAATCAAATTGGTAGAATTGATGGTAGGTTTGGGTAAATGTAGTTGTGATAGGGGATAACTTTAATTTAATAGGACGAGTAAGTTGGAGTACATAGAATGGATTGAATGATGATTCATGGGGTAACTCTATCTCAACTAAATCTATCCCAATCAAACGATGTGTGAAAATCCCATGGAAGCATGTATCACAAGAGAAATCAAATGAACTCAGTAGTTGAAAATGATTAAACAAAATACAATACAACTATCAATTAAGTACACATGTTTTAAGTAAACCTAGATCATCCATAAAATAAAGGGTTAATTACAGTTTGACCCCCTGAACTATGCCTTGGTATCACTTTGCCCCCCTGAACTTTCAAAGTTAACAGTTACCTCCCCTGAACTTTAATTTTGTAACACTTTGCCCCCCTGAACTTCAAAAACTCATTATTTAACACACATTCAACGTTTTTTTCCTAATTTTTTTGTTGTATCCCTAATACACTCCTAAACCTATATTTACGTGAAAGTTTGGATCGAAACGGAGGTCGGATTTGGGTGGAATTTTAAGTAAACCTAGATCATCCATAAAATAAATAACTAAACATCCAATCGTATTAGAACAGGGTCGCACAATAGTATCTATTCTTCGTAGTGGTTTTCTTCCTAGCATTAATTTATTGGTCTTCGGATGCATTTAACCAAATGAAAATTTTATACTTCACACGAAAATACCTCAACTTACTGTCTAAACTACCATCTGCGAGTGTTTTGAATTACATTCACATGTACATGCAATTGTCCATGTGCTGGTATTTGGTATTACACTCATCTCATATATTACAATGAATTCAATTTGCCCTATCCTCTACATCGATTTACTCTATCATATACACCAATTGACTTTTGTATCTATGTGAAATTACTCTCCACCTTTGTATACATGGAACCTTTGTATACATGGAACATGAAACATTTGTATCTATATTAAACTATCCTAGTATGCATGGAACATGTAAGTGTTTTTAATGATGATTCCACCAAATAGATTTACTTTATCCTCTACATCGATTTATCTTTGTATCAATGTGAAATTACTATTCACGTAGTTTACTCTTGTAGATGAAATTGCTCTTACATATACATGAAATTATCATTTTATATGTGTTAAATTACCGGAGTATGTATGAAACATGTAAGGTTCTTAATGATAATTCCACCAAATATATTTACTTTATCCTCCACATAGATTTACCTTTGTATCTATTTGAAATTACACTCCACGATGTATTATTCTTATAGATGAAATTACATTTATATATACACATGAAATTACATTTTTTATGTGTTAAATTATCCTAATGATGTCCCACAAATAGCAGATTGTTTTCAAGAAAATGAAGATGGAACCCAAGGAACCCCAACCAGTTTTTGGATACCACCAAAGATAACCTTACAAATAAATCTACAAACCGGACTAAACAATGCTTACATCCATTTTAACCGTTGTCACAAGTGTTGTCACAAGTACTTTTATTATCATTAATTCATAACTCTACGATATTTAGTTCCGTGGTTATTTCTCTACATACATAAAGGTATTTTACCCAAGGTAATTGTGTGGTACTATTAAAATAACACAAAATAAATAATAATTTACCTTTTATTGTTGGAGTAATCACATTATAAATAGGAAAAAATTTCAAAATAAAATTTTTTAAAAAAAAATTACCAAAATAAACCTCCACTAAAAGTAATTTCCAAACTAGACCCGCTGCCACCACGTGGTGACACGTGGCGGCGGCGGGTTTTGTTTTTTTGTGCATAGAGAACTCGGCATCACCAGTGCCGAGTTCATCTTTTGAGAACTCGGCACTGGCGATGCCGAGTTCAACTTTGTTTTTTATTGGCCACACTTGACAATTTTTACTGATGTGATTCAAATAGAACTCGGCATCACCACTCGGCACTGGTGATGCCGAGTTCAACTTTGGTAGAACTCGGCACTGAGAGTGCCGAGTTCTATATAAGAAACTGTTCTCCTGGCGCTCAGATCGTGCATGAGACGATTGACGCGCCAGGAGAACAGTTACTTAAATAGAACTCGGCACTCTAAGCGCCGAGTTCAAAAGGCATAACTCGGCGTTAGTAACGCCGAGTTCACTTAAAAAAAAGTAAACTCGACGTTACAAACGCCGAGTTCCGTCGGGCTATAAAAGCAGCCCGATGCCCCCCCCTCTTCCCCCTCCGCCGAGTTCCGAGTTTATAAGGTTAGGGTTTCGATTTTTTTTCATTTTCCACCGTTTTCTTGCCTTTTTTATCTATTAGGATGATATACATTGTTGTTTTATGTATGATTGTAGTGTTTTTGTTGATTTAGGAACCCGTTTTGGTGGAAACTCGAATTCGATTTTGGGTTTTTAGGCAAAACGTTTTATTTCTAGTTTGATAGTTGATTATTGAATTTAGTTTTGTTGATTATAGGTCTACGGTAGTCATCTTAAAAATAGTTGAATTTAAGTACTATTATTGTGATTAAAAATAGATTTTATGTTGTTATTTAGGTTTGAATGTATGTTAATTTGAATGAATGTAAACTTAAAAGTGATTTATTTGAGTTTAAATGTATGTGAGTTTGAATGTATGTTAGAATTGAATTTTGTAGTATTGTTAGTTTGTTCTACCGTGCAGGTTTAAATTTACCAATTTAAGAAATATAGGAGAGGTTCTGTCAAAATTTTAAAAAAAATTCTGACATGATTCGTAATGTTGTTTATTGTAGTTGGTTTTATTGGAGAGATTGTTCGACGTTTACAGCCGTTTGCTACTACACTCGATTGAGGTAATTTCTAAAACATTAGAGTATTCTCAACTTTTTAAGTATTTAGTAAGAAATTCGATCATCTCACTTGTTAACGTGTTATGTACAGATGGAGTTTGGTGGTTCTAGTACTGGTTCAATTGGAGGTAGCTACGCTTCACAGGGTCCGGTAGACAGATCGGTGTTGGTTTTGCAGGTCAACCACAAGTCTGACTTGTTCAAAGATTTTGTAAGTATTTTACGTTTTCAAGTTAAATATTTGCACGTGAATTTCAATATTCTGACATTTCTCTAAATTTATGCAGAAGGATGTTGATGGTGTAAAATGCGTTGAGCATGGATCGAAGCTCAACGAATGGCAGATCACTGATGAGAGAATGTTGTTTCTGCTAGATATGGCAGGGTTTGACACAGTCACTCGGTTGGGCCGAGTTCAGTTGGATCATACCTTACTGGGGGCGATGGTCGAGCGTTGGAGACCGGAGACTCATTCATTTCACCTGCGACATGGTGAGATCACGTGCACCTTGCGTGACATCTCGATGATTACCGGCTTGCGGGTAGATGGTTTGCCGGTGTGTGAGTCTCAGGAGTACGTTTGGTCAGAGGTCTGCATGGATTTATTGGGTCAGGTCCCCGATGACTTGGGTCGTAAGGGTTCTGTAACTCTGGGTTGGTTGCAATCTCAGTTTCAACACTTGCCTTTTGATGCTGACGAGGAGACAGTTACACGACACACCAGAGCCTTCATTCTCTTCCAGCTGGGATGTAGTATTTTGGCAGATAAGAGTGGTACGATGGTTCACTTGAAGTACCTGTATTTGCTCGGAGATTTGGCAGTCGCATCGGAGTACAGTTGGGGTAGTGCGGCTCTGGCCCACTTGTATCACATGTTAGATGAAGCCTCACTGATTCCGACGAAACATTTGTGTGGTTTTCTTACGTTCCTGCAGTTGTGGTGCTGGGAACATCTACATATTGGGAGACCTTTGAAGAGAAGACCATTACTATACCCGGAGGACGAGAGAGCACCATTAGGGTCCCGTTGGAGACGACCAAGAACATTCAAGGGTAGTGCGAAGACGACGACACTTGATTTTTATCGGAATGAGCTGGACGTGCAGGAATTCGATCAAGTGATCTGGGACCCTTATGCAAATTTGGCTCTTAGTCAGTTACCACCACTATGTACGGAAGGTTCAAAGATCTGGACGAGCCGTACTTGGCTTATAAATTTTGGTGAGGTGGTTATGCATTGTCCAGACCGAGTGATGAGACAGTTCGGTCTACAGCAGCACATTCCAGAGCCGATGGAGAGACATGTAGTGAAATCGGCTCAGGGGAGGTCAGATGTTAATTGGTTGGCGGAAAATCACCAGTTCATTCAGCATTGGTCGCACAGAAGAGATTATCTACAGTTTGAGCGACCACTCCTAGGTGCCACTCCTGAAAAGAGCACACGACTGTATATGGAATGGTACTGGAGCATCACCGTACGTTGGATAGTTCATCACTGCTTGGCTCCGACTAATACCTTATACAGACCTCGAGCGGGTAGAGAGCGAGAGATGGTAAGATTTAAATATTTATTGAAACAATGATCACGTTTTAAAATTATGTTTAGTGTTTCATTAACTTTTAATTATCTGTAGGTGCACGGAGTTTATGAGTTTCACGAAGAACTCCATAAAATTCACGAGGTGATCAAAGATCACAAGACAGGCTCTTCGATGGTTGGAAAATTAAAGGAAAAAATGAAGGCTTGGTTGATGTGTTTTGGTGCTGAAGAACCCACATTACATTTGAGTCAGGATCGCGTGGTTGAAGAAGAAGATTCACAGTCTCAAGAAGACGCTGGCGGTCTGACTCAGGATACTGAGAATGCAGCACGAGGAGGGGGACGCGGCAGGGGGAGAGGACGTGCTCAAGCACGTCCTAAAAGGAAGAAGAGATTGAGAGGTCACTTAGGATAGATATTTAGTTGTGAACTTATTTGGTTGTTTTTATATGGTACTTTTGGATGTATGTTAAAATGTTGAACTTCATATTCCACTCGTAGTTGTATTGTGTTTTATCGTACTTGTGTTGTGTGCCGTGGTCGAATTTTGTTTTCGTTGATTGTGTCGTGGTTGAATTGTTTTCGTTGATTGTGAAACAGGAAATGAAAAAAAAACTTGAATTCTTAAATCAATGTACTCTACAAGAGAACTCGGCACTGAGGATGCCGAGTTCTCTTGTTGTGAACACGGCATCACCCCTGCCGAGTTCACACCAAAAGAAATCGGCATCTTCCATGCCGAGTTCTATGTAAGTTTGGGTTTTTTATTGAATCACTTGATATTCCACTCGACTTGAGTTGCCAGGAGAATAGTGAATCAAATAGAACTCGGCACTCTCGGTGTCGAGTTCTATTTGAATCACTATTCTCCTGGGGCTCATATCGTGCATGAGACGATTAACACGCCAG
Source organism: Triglochin maritima (assembly GCA_963682175.1). NCBI lineage: Eukaryota > Viridiplantae > Streptophyta > Magnoliopsida > Alismatales > Juncaginaceae > Triglochin > Triglochin maritima. The sequence goes on from OY821775.1 coordinate 17,983,304, forward strand.
GAGAACAGTTACTTAAATAGAACTCGGTGTCCTAGATGCCGAGTTCTAAAGTAATAGTTTGGCGTTGGTAACGTCGAGTTCACTTAAAAAAAGATAACTCGGCGTTACCAACGCCGAGTTCTGGAGGTCTATAAAAGCAGGCAGACCCCCCCCCCCTCTCCCTCACGACGGGTTCTCGCGATTTTCAGGTTAGGGTTTCGTTTTTTTTTTGTTTTCCACCGTTTTCTTGCCTTTTTGATGTATTAGGATGATATACATTAGTGTTTTATGTATGATTGTAGTGTTTTTGTTGGTTTAGGAACCCGTTTTGGTGGAAACTCGAATTCGATTTTGGTTTTTTAGGCAAAACGTTTTATTTCTTGTTTGATAGTTGATTATTGAATTTAGTTTTGTTGATTATAGGTCTACGGTATCGTAACGTTGTTTATTGATCGTAACGTTGTTTATTGGAGAGATTGCTCGACGTTTACAATCGTTTGCTACTACACTTGATTGAGGTAACTTCTAAACATTTAAATATTTTCAATTTTTTTAGTATTTAGTAAGAAATTCGATCATCTCACTTGAACACATTTTCAAATATTTAGGTATGGATAAAGATGATGAAGGATCTTTGTTGGTCTTGTATAACGGGAAATTAGAATGTAACGGAGATGTGGCAGAATACACAGGATCTGACCGCAAATTGGTAGTTGTTCCGTTGAACATCAAATATGAGGATTTAATGGATGTTATAAGTTCTGAATGTTGTTATCCACACAGTATGTTTGATGTCAAGTTGACAGCCAAATTGCCATTAAACAATGATTGGACATACGTTCCATTAACCAATGATAGGTCGGTTTATGGATTGATGCGTTTGTTTAAACGGATGTCTGTGGTTGGAGTGTATGTGGAAGCTGAACCTAAAGTGCCCGACCCTACGCTGACAACGAACACTCATTCGCCGGAGTATGGTACAGTATGGTCGACCGGTTGGGACTGTGGAATAGATTTGAATATAAGTCTAAATCCTACAACCGAAGTTCCAGCATATCAGCAAATGCCATTTTTCCAATCGCATAACTTCCAAACAGGCACCGAATGGCCAGAAAATGCGTGTGACATTCCTTCTAGCAGTGCAAATCCTTATCCTGGTTTGTCGCAATTTGAACCCACACATTACAGTCATGATGAGTTTGCTGGAAGAGCTGGATCATCTACCTCATATCCCTACCTTGGGCTTGGTTTGTCAGCTGTTGACCCAATTAATTTTAGTCGACCAGAAGGCCTGGAAGAGATGCATAGCGTTCAAGACGATGACACTGAGGAATTAGGGGATTACAGCACACCATTCGCTGTAGAAGATGAACCTGAAGGTGTTTCTGCTAATGAAGTCGTTCCGGAGACGCAGGATGTCATATATGCGATGGGACAATCCATAAACCGTGAAGACGACGACGTTGTTGATGATGCAGTTGCTAACAACGACATGGTTCCAACTCTTAATGAACTTCCCGATATCTTCGAGGACGACAACTGGATAGAGAATTCGGTAATTGAACACTCATTCTTCGATGCTGCGAACAATTTGGAACGGCGTGATTGGCATACGGAAGATGGTCGTTCTTTCTGGGATAAACGAATTTTCCCAACGAAAGATGATTTGGTTCATGCTCTGCAATCGTGGCACATTAAAAAGTTTGTTCAGTATTCAGTTGTGGTTTCTTCAACGAAACGGTATACTGTTCATTGTATTCGTCGTGATGAAGATAACTGCAAATGGCGTCTACATGCGTCTGTTCCAAAAGGCTGCAGATATTTTCAAGTTAAAACATACGACGCCGAGCACACTTGTTCCAATCCGATCTTGCTAAACGACAACAAACAATGCAGTGCTAATTTTGTATGCGACTTGATAATGCCATCTGTTAGAACTAAGTTCACAATTACTCCTGCTGAAATAATGGAAATGGTGAAGACCAAATACTCACTTGAAATTGGTTACGCTAAAGCATGGCATGCTAGGCAAAAGCGTTGAACCGAATATATGGTGCCGAAGAAGACAGTTTTAAAGATTTGCGAAGGTTCGTCACAGTTCTCTGTCAGAACAATGAAGGATCTGTTGTCGAAATAGAGTCTGTCCAGGTAAATTCAGACGAGGAGATGTTTAAGCGTGTGTTTTGGGCGTTCGGGCCTTCAATTAGTGGGTTTCATTATTGTAGACCCGTTGTCAGTGTGGATGGAACGCACCTCTATAGCAAATATAGAGGTTTATTGCTAATTGTTGTGGGCACGGATGCAAACAATGGAATTTTTCCTTTGGCATTTGCTGTTGTAGAGAGCGAGAATACAGAGTCGTGGACGTGGTTCCTTCATTTGCTGGCAAGTAGAGTTACAAGGCGACCCAATTTGTGTATTATCACCGACAGATTTTCGGGAATAAATGCTTGTGTGCGAGCCGCATTTCCACCTTCGGAGGGCCATGTACATCGATTCTGTCTTCGACACATGAAAGCAAATCTTGCTAAACATCGAAATTGTAAGGAAAGATTGGGACAAATCAAGTTTTACGAAGCGGGTAAAACTCATTCATTTATGAAATTTGAAGAGTTAATGAAGGCTATTGCAGAGGAACATAAACTAATATATGAGTGGATTCAACATCAAGGTCCTTTGGAAAGATGGACTTGTTGTCACGACGGGGGTCGGCGTTTCGGATGTATGACAACAAACATGTCAGAAAGCTTCAACAATGTCTTACAACCATGATTTTGATGACCTTTCTCCGCTTGAACAAATTCTTTGTTAAAAGAAGGGACGTCGCCGAGTCGTTGAATGAAACATATGTTGGCTTTTTGGCCTTAATCCGTATTTTGATGATGTAATTAAACCTAATCTTAATAAGGACATGTAGATTAGCACATGTAGTATAATAGTATACATATTGTATTGTGCTAACATCTACAGGTGATCAAGACTCAAGAAAGAAGAAGAATCAAGTCAAGACATGTAATCAAGCTAGGATTGAAGACATGTAATTTTACCTTTCTTTGAGTATTAGGAACTTATGTAAATTGAGCATAACATAAGCTAATATGCATGCATTCACACACTAGGTTCCTTGTAGGAGTCACACACAAAATATCATATAATTTGGACTTCATTAGATCACCTAAACACCTAAAACATTGGTCACCAGTCTGCCTGAGTTCGGTCGACCGTTCACCTTTCGGTCGACCGGTTATACAAAATATTTGTTATACCAGACCAATCCGTTCAACCGATCACATTTCTATTAACCGATTACCCAGACCTGTTCGGTCGACCGGTAGACCTTCGGTCGACCGTTTCGTTTGCCATTTCTGGTAAAAATACGACCGTTTTATTTGTCGTATTATACAACGGTCGTATACACATTTGTCTCAATATTCACCCCCATATACATTAGAACCGGTCGAACAAAATACATCTTTCGGTCGACCGTTTAATTCGTGAAAAACCCCCTGCTATCGGTCGACACAAGTTTGTCCAACCGATCAAGATTTCTCTTTACCGAACCCAGTAGTTCGGTCGACCGGTACCTGTTCGGTCGACCGTTGACCTATAGAACTTAAGTGATTCGGTCGACCAGTACCTATGTTCGGTCAACCGATCCATCAACAGACTCAAGGGTTCGGTCGACCGACACACCTTTCGGTCGACCGTTTATGGACAGATTTCTGAACCCGATTTTCTGTTTTGTGTATCTTGCACAAAACCCAATCAAATCTTGTCCAAACGGCTAGAAATCTTTAAGAGCTTATAAATAGAGGTTCACACTTAGTTTTCCACAAGATTTCACAACTCCAAAGTGTCAAACTTATAGTGAGATTTTCCACAACCTCAAAGCTCCCAATTAGTGATTCCAAAGCCTAATTTCCACATCCTCCATCATACAATCATCTAGCATCTGTTGTGCTCAATACTAGAAGAGTGAGTTCCACTCCAATTGTTGTCAAGAGAGCAAGGGTCTTGGTGAAAGCCCAAGACAAAGAAGTAGAGATTTCGGTGAAAGCCCGAAGTGATCCTCTCGGTTTGTGAGAGTTGGTGCCAAGCTCGGCGAGGGTTGTTCGCGAGCTTGAAGACTTGTAAAAGGCGTTGCTCCCGGCCCGGAACGGGGAGGCATAGTGAAGACGCAAGAGGAGCTCGAACGGAGATTCGAGAGGGGCTTGCAAGAGAGGACGTAGGCGCGGCCGAACCTCTGTAAAACCGACGTGTCTTCTTTGTGGTTTGCATTACTTTCTACTTGTGTTTGATTTGTTTTTAATTTCCGCTGCATTTCTTTGATCGATCAACCAAGTAGTTAATTAGGGCTTAATAGTGATTAGTGGACCCATAACCCACACGATCCTTCCCAACAACATATGTACCGACAGTCCACACCGTGGTGATGGCAAACAGTAATCTGGCCAGAACACATACAGTAACTCGGTACCACCAGCTGATGTATCAGGTTGAAGCCAATGACCAGAAAAAATACCTCGTGAAATTTGAAGGAGTTATTACTTGCACTTGTGGATACATAATTGCAATGCACGTCCCATGTTCACATGTACTAGCAGTTTGCAGTGGCAGACATGCAAATGTCAACACTTCACATCTGGTGTCCCCGTATTATGAGGTTCAAATGTACAGGGAGGCGTACAAACCGATATTTGTCCCAATTCCTGATGTGAGGTACTGGCCAGATCGAGGCAACATCACAATGAAGCCTCCCCAAACCAAAAGACCTCCCGGTCGGCCTAAATCAACGCGAATCCGAAACGAGATGGACGAACACTCTGGAAGAAAGGTAAGGTGTGGGAGATGCGGCGGTATAGGGCATAACCGAAAGCGATGTAAAGAACCTATATAGCAAAATATTTTGTATGTGAGACGAATGAATGTAAGAGTTGATTAATTGTAAGACTTGTAATGTATTTTGTTATGACTTGAATGAATGTACGAAGACTTAAATCCTTTTTAAGAGTTGATTAATTGTAAGACGAATGAATGTAATGTATTTTTTAGGACGCAAATTTGCAAACTCACTTTTTCTCAGGTGAAATCGGCGTACTCGGCGTTAGCAACGTGAAGTTCTTCCTTTAGAACTCGGCACTTAGAGTGTCGAGTTCTATTTAAGTAACTGTTCTCCTGGACATCAATCTCATACACGATCTGATCGCCAGGAGAAGTTTCTTAAATAGAACTCGGCACTCTAAGTGCCGAGTTCTATTAGAGCCAATCACCGAAGAAAAAATGTCGCAAGTGTTGGCCAATAAAAAACCAAGTAGAACTCGGCATCACCCATCCCGAGTTATACCAAAGTTAAACTCGGCATCATCCATGCCGAGTTCTACCAAAGTTGAACTCGGCATCACTCATGCCGAGTTATACCAGTTGAACTCGGCATCGCCAATACCGAGTTCTCAAAAGATGAACTCGGCACTGGTGATGCCGAGTTCTCTATGCACAAAAAAACAAAACCCGTCGCCGCCACGTGTCACCACGTGGTGGCAGCAGGTCTAGTTTGGAAATTACTTTTAGTGGAGGTTTATTTTAGTAATTTTTTTAAAAAAAAAATTTATTTTGAAATTTTTTCCTTATAAATATTGATTAATAACTACAAGTACTTTATGCTTAATAGTTGTTTATTTTGAATTAAACACGAGCAATTATTAGAATATCATGTCTAATAACAACCCTAATCCAAATTAACTTACATGAACAAGGAAAACAAACATATTTAAACATGGGTAAAATCAAACAATAAAACCAAAAAAATCCTACACCATGGCAGAAGAGAAAAGTTGTTCAAACAAGAAAAGTAAAAACCATGCCAGAAAAATAATAATAAAACTCATGTAAGTCTTGTGACTCTTGTAAGACCATTACAACTCAAAACTTTATACGCAACGTTAACAACTCAAATCACCCAATACCAATGTTCCCAACCACGCAACACTATGCCTCCGACGTGGCCCACCACGTCATCAATGCGTGGGAACCATGTTGGATCTCGTGTATCCATCCCGGGATCCTTACAACAAATAATACACCTTCAGACATCCAAAAATCTTGTCTGCCTCCCTTTAAAATTCTTAATTATCATCATCATCCATACCACATAACGGCCTGCTTCCACCATTTGTTTGTTCATCACCATTCCCATCTTATCCAAACAGGTCATATTTCCATATGCCCTTGCCAATTACTTCAGCTTTTTTCTCAACTTTAAGCTAATGTGAAGGAAAACGACTCTCAAATCTGTATTCATCACCTCCGATGCATGTCTCATTGTGCTCTGGGTCTCCTTGATCTGATTTTCCTGAACATAATTCCACCAAAACTGGCTTTAGCTTGATGAAAAAGATAAATCTGGCAACAAGAATTTTGTGAACAAACAGAATTTCTAGGATGCTGCCTGAATAGGCTGATATCTCACTTTACGAGAGAGATACGCTTTTCAACTGTTTTTCTTCTTCGTCGTCATATGAGAACCACCCGTCCGAAGTTGTGATGGCATCCGTCTTTGCAACAACTGTGATGACCAACTAGATGTTTCAGCTTTTTGTTCCCTTTAGATAAACATTATGAGAATGAATCACGTGGTTGTGTAGTCCAGACCTTGAAGTAGGATGGATGAATTGTTGCAGTGCCCCTTTAGTCTCCAAAATACTAGCCCTAACCCATCCACTAATATCGACTCTGTTCGCAGTACATCTGATCTTTGTTTTCCTTTTTATTGAAAGAAAGAAAAATGCTTATAATCAATATAAAAACTAAAGACGGTCTTCCAAGTGAAAAATATATTTTATTTAGCGAATACATTCAACCTCTGTGATGATCTGATAACACCAAAGAGAACCATATGGGAACCAATTTATGCTGAATCATGATGATTAAGTTGCCTAGTTTTGTTAACAGTTTAAGATCTAGTGATGAGATATATGTTTTCCTTACTCTTAATCTCTGAATCTTTAGTATCGTTCTTTTGAACTGCAAGCAACGCACCATTCTTCAGAGAGAGAGAGTGTGTGACTTGGGCCTCACTATTCTTCTGCTGCTGATGTAAATATTATGAAGTCAAATCATAGAAACTACTTACAGATGCAACTTCAGATAAGTACCTCTTGACCGACACTAATTTTTTCTTCTCTCCTTTGAAGATATTTTGCATGTTCCTTATCAGTCCAGCTCCTCATTCGTCTAATCAGTAAACAAAAGCGTCTAAGAAGTATTAGGATAGAAGCGGCAAAGGTTTGAAGTGGTAGAGTAAAACTTACCCGGTGCAAAGCATCTCATCGAGAAGAAAATTCAATATCATCAATTTTTTCAACACTCCCAGTTCATCATACCCATGAAGACCTTTTCCAATGAAATCTAGTGGCACATCCTTTAATTGATGCTGAGAATCAGCAACACATTGTTCCAAAGCTTTTAACCACGAATTTACATTTTTGCCCATGCCCATTTGAGAACTAATCATCAAGACGAGAACGGTTGATATGCTTCTAAAATGGAAACTTAAAAAGAACAATTAATAGCATTTTATGCTAAAATAAATGGTAGGAGCATAAGACCTTTTTCCCGAGTCTTTGAGAATCAACGAGAGCAGCTTGGTATGGAACTGAACAAGAGTTGAATTTAATCCTCGCCGCCCAAGTCCACGTGATAATTCTCCAAGGATTGACTCTGCCTGACCTTTTCTAATGTCAAGAATCTAAAATGATGACAAGGTATAAATGAGAATATCCTTGCTGAGAGGAAAATGAAGAAGTAAATTTAACAATCTACACAAGGAAAAGGCATGCCCGCCAGGAAGTAGAGGTTATACCATTTTAATGAACTGCCAGCCTTTGAACATGGTGAATGATACCAGAAAGCAAATCAGATAATTATGTTGAAATGCCATAACAATCATATTGGTGGAAATCTTAAATATTTTACTTCCCATTTTGATTTGAAAACAAAGAAGGGCCTGAAACTGAACAAAGTGGTAGGAAAAAGAAGACCTAAAGTGGCTATAGGCAACTAAGTACATGAATTGCCGAGGATAAACTCCCTTCATAAAGCTCAGCAAAATAAGTTGTAGCAGTTGGAGTGCCTCAGACATAACAGAATGTTTTGCAACTTCCATTCGCAATTTCCAGTCATATGATGTTTGACACACTTATTACCTTGGCAAAAACAGCACAAAACTCCAGTGCTGGTCCAACATCTTGGTCTGTTAGCTCAATACCTCCAACATTTTTGAGACTGGTACCCTGTGGCAACACCATATATGCATCGGTACTTTCAGTGATGGTCTTTTTGACATATTTTCTTGGCTTCAAAGCATTTTGAAGAGCCTCAGTTTCTTTGTTTGCTCCAGCATCACAAGCCTTGATTGCATTGATCTGAGCATGTTGTTGGGGCAACTTCTGTACAGAACCTTGAAGAAGGTTGACATGTACATCTACTCCACCACCACAAATTTGTATTGCATTGCTTTCAGTCGGTTTGTCGGATGCTTGTTTCACCTTTTTAATTGAGCTTTTAGTTTTGACCTTTGCAGAAAAGTTTTCTTTAGTATCAGTTTCATCTGATGTAGCTTTTCTTTTCAGGTTGAGTTGGTTGTCTTGTTGAAGCAGCTGTTTGTTGTCAAGTTTTGCTTTTTTTCCTGCAGAAGATCATATCAGAGTAATAAGTAAAAAAAGGCAAATCTCGGCATTGAAATAGAAGGTAGTTGTCATGTTGGAGATGAAAAGTGATGATCATAGGCTATATTCTTATGTTTTTGCCATATCATTCATTCATTAGGACACACAGATGCTAAACTATAAGTTTAATTAGGAGGAGAAATGCAATGACAATATTGAAAAAGCAGACCTTTGGAGTAAAAGCTAAAGAGAGAAATTGATTTGCATGTTTAACGGGCGTAGTTGAGTTGATTCCTCTGCTGTGAAGCAAATGGGAGACAGAGGAAAAGCCTTGTGCCTTGGCTGTCTGGATAAGAAGACCTGTTGGTTGATGTCCATTCTTCCTCCTGTAGGAACAAAAAAGGCGAGTGAAGACGAGAAGAGTTGTATATATAGAAGAAAAAGAAGAGTTAATTAAATAGATAAGATAGATAAATGCAGTGGCTGCAGTTGCATATGCCTCTGCATCTGGGGCAAGTCCAAGCTTGAATATGGGCAACCGACTCCCCATACCTGTTCCGGAGGCAGTTGCTGCAGAAGCGAAGGCAGCATGGCTTTGGCTTGCCGTTTTGGATGTTTTTACACGCAACTATGTTATTCGTCTTCATTTGCCGGCACTAAAACATTTCATTTTCAATAAAATTTAAATTAATTTTCATGATAACTTTTTTGAGATAGATAAGAATAAGAAACCTAACCTGGTGACAAGTCTTAGCACGTGGTAGTGAATCAGTAGTAGTAGTAGTAACCTGAGAAGCAAATCACCAATCCAACATAATTACTTTTTTTCTCTTCTTTTTTTATTTTATGAGAAAATATAAATAAATAAAATAACTATACCTGGTGGTCGTCGCTGTTGTTGGTTTGGGATTTGGTGACAAGTCTTGGGATGACCTCGCCGCTGTTGGTCTTCTTCTCGGACGGAAGAGGACTTGCCGACGGCGGGATCGCCATTCAATCGGTTGACGGATGGTTGAGATTTCTCTTCGTCTTCTTTTTAACCAACAAAACAAACCAGATTACGAAGAAGAAGATATAGTTTTAGGGTTTGTTTGTGAGATTGGATTTGAAGAGTTTCGTTTAGGAGCGCCCCAAATTTTCGCATTTCGCGCCAGTAGCCAATGCCAACAACCAAACCAAATCCCTACCTCTTTTGCACATCACTCCCTCTCTTCTTTTTTATTTTTATTAACTATTATTTCTTCGTTCAAAAAATCAAAATGGATAGATAAGATGTTGGCAACTATCTACGTGGACTACACTCTCTCTGTACATATACATATACGTGTACTCTCTCTGTACATATACATATACGTGTAGACGTCAACGGGGTTGTAAGAGCTTATATAGTTAACTTGATTGTGACACTCCAAATTAAGACAATTTAAAGTTGATTTTTTTCTTAAATCAAACTTAATCACATGTATTGTTATCTCTTAAGTTATAACGTATTAAAATTTTAGGTCAATTGAAATTAATTTAACCATTGATCTAAAATGCTCGTATTTTAACGACTGAATTTCAAAGTGTTCGATTCAAAGTCTATCATGATCCATTTAATCTGAAAATTTTACCACATCTTCCTTATATATGGTATATCTTATCCACAAATTTTCATAGAAAAATTAACCAGATGTGGCTGAAAATGTGGTGTCACAGCCAAAATGGTTGTAAGCCTCCTACATATACATGTTTTCTATGTATATACATATATACAGGAATTATCTAGTGAGTCATGGGCTTAATTTCCTATTTTAAGTCTCCACCATATCCACCACTCATCTGATATTGTAAGGTCGATTAAAAGGAAAGCGGTTATGCTAATAAAATGTGAGATTAACCGTAAATAAGATTCAATTGTGAGATTGTAAGGGGCTTAAAGTAAATAAGATGAGCATTTGACTCACTAGAGCCTAACCCTACATATATATATATATATATATATATATATATAGAAATTATAAAATGAGTCATTGGCTCATTTAGCTTAAGTAAGCCCCTAAACATCTACCATCTAAATCAAATTCAAATGTGAATATGAATATGAGATCTTTTCATTTTTACTCACAATAAGATAAAATTGGAAATATCATTTACCCATTTTCACCCATTTTTTCTCCCACATCCCACATTTCAATACTTCAATCTCAAACCAAACTTACTCTTGCCACCAAATTGGCAGCTTTTCTCGTATTTTCAGATCTCGTAAACCCTGATTTCGGATCTGTGAGTCCTTCCCTTTTCAATTGGTGTATTTAGATTTGTTGGAGGTTTTTGTTTTGTGGGATTGGATATATGATTAGGGTGTTTTGTTATTTACACAAGTGGATTGATGGGGGAGAGCAGGAATTTCGATTTAAAGGCCGAATTAGGTCAGAATTAGCTTTACCCAATTGAAAGTTCAATTTTTTTGGGCAGTTTTTTGGAGTATTGGAAGAACACTCCTGCCTACTACAAGGAATTAATTGCAAATCTAAGCGGGTTTTGTTTTTTATTTGTTATGAGTATTTTTGTTTCTATTATGCATGACTTACAATTTATTATTTTTACAACTTATGAGTTTAAATGTTATTTTTTGCAGTCTAAGCGGATGGCTAAGTACTTTGAAATGTCACATAATTTTGACAATATGAAGAACTGGGACCCAACAATCAGCCACAAGTTTGAATTGTGGACTGGATTGTATGTCTTAAAAGTTGCGCAATATCTTTCTAAAGGAAAATAAATATTTGATTTCGAATAAGAAGATATAACTCAGATACGTGCAGAATATGTGACTATGATATTTCGTGGAACAACTTTTAACCAGTGTTGAATAGAAATATATAGTGTCTAGTATAGTTTTTCATCACATGGACAAGTTACAAAGTGTATGGATGTGATGAACACAGTAGAATGCTTTTATGATCATTATATTAATGTTATGTCTATATTGTTACATTTTTATTCCATATTTTTTGAATTTAACGTTTCAAATATAGTTTCAAAAAAGTTACACATGTTACACTCATCCACCATTATTTGAGGAATGTTATTAAAATAATTACATTATATTACGGCTAACAACATCATATTACGACTAACAACATTATATTACGGTTGTGAACGTAATATTAATTTTGTTACAAACAACAATACATGTTACACATGTTACAGTCATCCACCATTATTTGAGGATTGTTATTAAAAATAACAACGTCATATTACGGTTGTGAACGTAATATTAATTTTGTTACGAACATCAATACATGGATACTAATATCGCATGTTATTCTAAATTAAAAAAACAAATAACTTTAAAACGTCACCTCAGAAATTGATAAATTCTCATGTGTACTTTATGTGTCTAAAAAATATGACAAATCTTGACATATTCCAGAAATTGAATTTGAGGCATAATATATTGTATTTGTCTCTCCGAAGATCTGCTTTGGGTTGTTACAGTTTGGATGCATGAGGTTGGTGGTTGAATTTGTGTCGTGCAAAGTTGAATGAGACATGATAAAGATTGAGTTTCTATCACTGCCAGAACTTGGATCTGTGGATTCCGAGGTCGGATTTGGGTTTCCGAAGATTTGATGTGATCAACCACCACCAAACCTTGGATTCGAGGGAGATTCGGATTTCCTAGGAAGAAAAAGAATGTGAGTTTGAGTTTGGGAACAAGAAATGAAAATTGGGTTTCATGGAAGAAAAGGGAGAAGAAGATAGGGTGGAGAGACTTGTAAAATTACTGGAATACTCTTACTTAAAGTACGACTCACAGTCGTTGAGATTGAGATCAACAGTTAGATCATTGGGGCTCATTTTAACAAAAGTGAGCTCAAGGCTCATTCTAATTGTTCTCTCTCTCTCTCTCTATATATATATATAAATTCTCTAGTGAGCTCGAGACTTATTTTTATTTTTTAAGCTCCCACCATATCCATAACTCATCTGAAATTGTTAGGTAGATTAAAACTATGTGTGGTTATGTTAATTTATGATCTAATGGTGGATATTAACCGTAGAATAACCTTAATTTAGATCTAATGTTGATATTGAAGGATGCTTAATTAATCAAATGAATCATGGGCTCGCTAGATCTTGACTTATATATTTATATGTATATATATTTATAAATATATAGTCTGGGAAACAAATTTACATTGCTTTCAAACAAAATCCTCACAACAACTAATCCCCCCTCTCCTTAATTCTCTCTCTATTAAATGAAAAATCAAACTACCACCACCAACCTCGTAGCTCCTCTAGCTAGACCTCACTCGTCTCCATCTATGGAAGAAGAAGGTTCTTCTTCCCCACCAACAGCACCATCGTCACCTCCTCCTTCTTCTCCCGATAATCAAGAATTTAAATGCAATATAAAGCTCATGAGGGTGATACCACCATCAGCACCTCGTGATCTACACCAAGAACAGATGACCAATAGGGAATGTGTTGATTGGTCAAAAGATGCCATTTATGGCCATTACTCTCCACCTGACCACAACGGCTGCCAAACCTTACCAATACCAGGTATACACACACATGTATAAAACGAGAGAGGAATGATAGAATGAGCCCTGAGCTCATTTTTGTTTAAATGAGCCTCTAATGATCTAACCGTTGATCTCAATATGAAGGGTTGTGAGTCATTTACTTTAAGTGAGAGTATTCCAGTAATATTACATGTCTCTCCGACTAATCTTCTTCTCCATTTTCTTCCACGAAACCCAATTTTCCATTCTTCTTCCCAAATTTCTACACTTCCACCTTCCAGCTTCGTCCTCACCTTCATCCTCTTCCTCCCCACCCTCCATGATGACCTCCCCTCCGCCTTTGACTACTCCAAAGCCCTTTATTGCGCTACCTCCGTTGAAGACTCCACATCCCTCAAACTCATTCTATACTCCAACACTGACCCTTCTCACCCCAACTCCTCCGGCCTACTCCCCCTCCACCAACCTCATGTATCTAAACTGTAACAACCCAAATCAGATTCTTGAAGTGACAAAATACAACCTATTGTGCCTCAAATTCAATGTCTTGAATATACGAGGATTTGTCCTATTTTTTTGGACACATAAAGTACACATGAGTATTTATCAATTTCTGAGGTGATGTTTTGAAGTTCTTTGTTGTTTTCAAATTTAGAATAACATGTGGTATTAGTATTTGAAACTCCTTTCAAACATATCCAAATGAAAGTAAAAATATTGTAAATTACAGTAAAATGTATCGATGTTCGTAACTGTAATATAATGTTGTTAGCCAAAATATGATGTTGTTAGCTGTAATATGATGTTGTTAGCCGTAATTTGATGTCATTATATTTAATAACATTCCATAAATAATGGTGGATGACTGTAACATGTGCAACTTGTATGAACCCATCATTTGATTCTTCAAATCAACTCTTCATTGACGACATCGAGCTATAACCGTGGAAATCCAAGCTCTAATGGAAAACAATAGATCATCAACGAGACACATCCAAGGTTTGATGGTGGTTGATCACATCAGAACCTCAGAAACCCAAATCCAACTTCCGAATCCACATATCCAAGCTTTGGTGGGGGTAAAAACTCAATCTCTGCCACGTCTTATCCAACTGATTGATTTAGTTATAACAACAACAAGTGCACGACATCAGTGAAGACGTGTCAAATACGGGTCAAGTCCACAATAAGGTGTGTCAACTCTGGTTCTTTAGAAATCAAGTGAAAAATAAGGGGAGAAGAAGTTTGATTACACTAAACTAACAACTAACAAACGGAAAAGAAGAAAGCACGAGACTAACTAAACTAATTAAGCAACTAACGAACAAGAAAGCTGAAATTCAGAAAGAAAACCCCTAAGGGGTGGAGTGTGTGTACACATGTAATAAGGTGGTGAAGAATGCATTCAATAAGACACAAGTGTAGGTTGCGTTTTCATGCATAGGAAGTGTCTAATGATTGTGACAAGACCTATCAATCCAATCGCAAACTAGTTGATTAACATAAACATGCACAACTTAGTTATTAAGAACTTAAATAAGTATGAGAGGTGTCTAAAAGTGGTGGCAAAACTCATCAAGTTAACTTTTCTAATTTAAACAAACAAGCATACATTCACATTCATCACATATTGCATAAGATAACAATCATTCTCATTCTTCGTTACATGTATAAACATCATCTCTACCCCCCAATGGGGGATGAAACTACTCATTACTCATTAAGCTAACATTTATATTAAGAAAAAAAACATTCTAACTAATTATACTACGATTAAGAAAACAAAACTAAGTTAAACATGCAAGCATTAAAAGTCAACATTAAAACAAAACTAGGAAAATCATTTTAGTGATGACTCACATTACAAGTAGTATTCTTCTCCACTTGAGTTTTGCTCCAGGGTTTACTCCAAGTAGAGAGAATGACCATCAAGAAATGAGTGGATTACAAAGGAGGAAGATAAGTTCTATTTATAGACATGAAACTTAATGGATAATCCCCCGGTGTGGGACTAATGAAACTTCTACAAATAGATAAAAACAACATAATACACAACCACGAGAAGTCAGGTCAGATCCTGCCCCAACTAGACCGCCAATTGGTTGTCTTGGGCCGCTAATTTAGCGGTCATGTTTGGTCGGATTTGACCCAGTTTCGGTTGACATCTTTAGTGCTTCAATTAACCACGTGAGGTGCACCCAGATCGGTTGTTTGAGTGTAGGCCCAAATCTAATTGACAAAATACTCCTCATTATGGTGTGGAGTTTCTCGATTTGCTAATTGGTCATTTTGGCTTACATCCAGGACCTTCCATCTTGCAGATAGGTCCATAAGTCTCACATATCAGTCTTTTTCTCTCGCATTTTGGTCATTTTCTCTTCATTTCTCTTCTTTATTGCCTAAACTCTGAAACATATCAAATAAACACTCGAGTAGCACAAATATGAGGTAAAATAAAGGATATATAACATGAATGCAATGTATGATATGCTACTAATCAAATACCACCACACTTACCTTTTGATAGTCCCGAGCAAAACAGAGAAAGAGAAAAATGAAAGAGAGGAAAAACATACAAAAAACGAGGAAATTCTAAGTCATTTTTGTAGTAATCATAGTTGTACTTAGCACTTGCAACAAATCGTTAAACCTCTTTGTCGCCAAAGAGGAGGAGTGGTGTCTCCTAAGGGGTTTCAGTGGATATACCTATAAAATCCAAACATTGATGCATTATTCAATCTAGCAACATGACTCGTTGGACCTATTTTTGTTGATCATTGGACACAGTAATCCTACGGGCCGACTCTTTATATGCATCCAGTCCACACACCTAGCCTAGTCAAATGATACAACGTGTAGAGTCCATTAATGTTCTTATTTGTATTACCCAAATTCTAAACAAACGCGAAACCCACAAAACATTTTCCTTTCGCAAACACAAAAAGGTTTTGAAAGAAATGGAAAATTTAAAGCACTAGGCAAGCAAAAGAAAGCAAGTCACTCAAGGATCATGATATAACAGATATATCAATGTAAATTGGAGCACACTATCATGACCCTAACAATGCAAACAAAAGAAATAAAACAAAAGACTCGACTATATACACTGGTAAAACACCGCCACGCTTCATGAATTGTCTGGAATGAATAGGTGTATGATACTACATTGATTTATGCATGAAAAAGAAAAGATCTCACCAACGTGAAACACAAAAGGAAGTTCATGGTTATATGGATGAACACACCCCGAATTTCTAAAAACCTTTGAGATACTTAATAACGGAGACAAATACGTGAATCAAATGAGACCCAAATATACTACAGTTGAGGCCAAAAAATCATTGATCACTTGTGGAGTCTTTTGTTCTTTTTTTCTTTTTCTTGGTTATAAACAAGATATATACATCAACAAAGATATTCTCATAATTCTTTGGTCAATGAACAATGAATGAGAACAGCAAGTCATGCAGACCAGAGATCTGTCGTGATGGGCCCACTTCTTTGGTGCTTTGAGGTATCATAAGGGGTGAAAGGTCAAAACTGAAATACTCAAACCCCTCATGATATTGGTTGGGTGTAGGCAACGTGAATGATTGGAGTTGTGTTGCCTCACTAGGGGGAGATGCTCGTCAAACAAAACCCTCCAACCAATAGGCGGGTGCATCAGAAGAGTTACTCGGGCTTATTCGTGTGAGGTGACACACCTATGTCACTATGTATGGGGCTTCTCCCCAAGTCATCCAGCAAGGACCACCGAACATCCTTTATATTATCAATCATAAGCTCGGTCGCATGTGAGTCCTTATTGGAGTCAAGATGAAGCTCATGAGGCTCAACAACCACAGGATATAATGTAAAGACACCTTCTAGTATGACCATATGATGAGGTGTGTCCCCATCGCTAACAGCCTCAACTAAATTATCCAACAAACACTCCCTCTGTGTATTCATGTTTGATGTCAGCTCACTTTGTTGAACTGCAAAGATAGACAACGAGTTTTCATTAGGCACACAAACATTCTCAATGGGTTGTGTTGGTGTTGGGGGTGTTTGTTGATTTTACGGTGCTTTCTCTAATTGGCAGATGAGGTTCAAATTTAAAGGTTGGTCCAATGGCTCCTATTGCCTACCAGAGTTGAACATATAAAACTCGATACTCATGTTACTGAATGAGAGTTTCATGATACTATTTCTACAATTAATTAAGATGTTTGAGGTTGCCAAAAATGGTCTACCCAAAATCAAAGGTATTTGAGAGTGGGTGTTCGCAACAGGGTTGATATCGATGACGACAAAATCTATTGGAAATATAAAATCTCCAACTTTGATGAGCATGTCCTCAATAATCCCCTTTGGGACAAGAATGGATCTATCCACCAATTGGAGGGTGATCTTAGTTGATTTCAATTCTCTTAAGTTCAACTGTTGATAATCAGAAGATGGGAGGAGGTTGTTCGTTGATCCTAAATCAAGTAATATGTTACTTATGTTAGTGTCCCCTATCATACACTAAATAGTAGGACACTTAAGGTCCTTGTATTTTGTGTATGTGGGATTGGATAAAAGTGAGCTCACACTCGCAACTAAGAATGCTTTCTGGGCAGAGTGGAAATTGTTCACTGCTGGATCCGAGGGAGCGCTGGTCGTAGGATTGAGGGTGGAGCCTCAATCAATCTCGAGGGTTGTGCAGGCTCAGAGTGCAGTTGATGAGTTGGCCAGCTTTTTACAGTTGACTGCTAAGGTTGGATCTGATTTCAGTATAGGGTAGATAGAGGTCTGAGATTTAGATATCGTAATTGGGTGCCAAAGGAGGAAGATCTGAGGAAGGAAATCATGGAGGAGATAATCAGGTTGCACGGAGTACCAGTGAGCATTATCTCTAATCGAGATCTGAGGTTCATATCCAATTTTTGGGAGAGTCTGCAGAAGGCCTTGGGGACGCGGTTGAAGTTCAGTACAATGTTTTACCCCCAGACAGGTGGTCAATCAGAGAGGACCATCCAGAAGTCAGACGCTATGTTGAGAGCTTGCACGCTGGATTGGGCAGGGTACTGGGATGATCACTTGTCGTTGATAGAGTTCTCCTAAACAACTACCACGCGAGTATTGGGATGATACCATATGAGTCATTGCACGAGAGGCTTTGTAGATCACCTATGTGCTAGAGTGAAGTAGGCAAGAGGTAGTTGGTTGGGCCTGACCTTGTGCTGATGTACGTGGAGAAGGTAAATGTGATCAGGAATAGATTTGCGTCAGTTCAGAGTAGGCAGAAGAGCTACGCTGATAAGCATAGGCGGGAGTTGAGTTTTGAGATTGGCGACCACGTGTTTCTGCAGATTTCCCCAGCCTGAGGTGTGATGAGGTTTGGGAAGAAGGGAAACTCTATCCGAGATATGTCAGCCCCTTTGAGATACTAGATCGAGTTGGAGAGGTTGCCTACCAGATTGCGTTGTCATAGTAGTTTTCGGGTCTACATAATGTCTTCCATGTTTCGATGTTGAGGAAGTATGTGGCAGACTCATCTCATCTGATTGAGATAAGAGGTTCTAGAGATCCAGTAAGATTTATCACTCGAGGAGATGCTGATGCAGATTGTTGATCGCATGGAGCATCGGCTCAGGAGGTACCCAAATCTACACTTGTAGGTACCCAAATCTACACTTGTAGGTACTTAGGAGGAGGGAGATCGGTGGTGACCGAGCAAGTTTAAGAGTCGAATTCAAAGCCGGTTGCATCACCAAATGGAGATTGGAACCAATTCGAGCTTTAAAGTCGGTATAATTTTTATCATCTAAAATTTTCAATCAATTGGTTCTAGTCTCGGTTTTATATGCTTGATTGACATATCATATAATTCATTCAATGCATATCTTAGATTTTGAATCACATCTGTTGCTTAAATGTCAAATACGTAGATGGATGTCAAAAATGGGGAATTAATACATCACATGCTAAATTGTAATATTTGCCTGATATTAATAAGGGAGAATTAGAATTGAACTTAATCGAAAAATCATATTCAAATTGATAGGGGGAGGAAAATGAATATCATTTTCTTAGTGTAATGAAGTGCAAATTTTAGGGGGAGCAACTTCAATACAAGACATCCAAAATTCAATGCTTAAAAGGGGGAGATTGTTGGCTTTTTGGCATTAATCTATGTTTTGATGATTTGATCAACATAATCTTAATTATAATTAATGTAGAGTAGCACACATATTGTATAACATATATATTGTATTGTGCTAACCTCTACAGATGATCAAGACTCAAGGAAGAAATGATTGAAGTTAAGATATGTAATCAAGCTCAATTGAAGACATGTAATTTGCATTTCTATGAGTCTTAGGAACATTGTGTAAATTGAGCACACTTGAGCTGAAGCCTACTCAAACACACACTAGGTTTCCTATAGAAGTCACACACAAAAATTCACATCTTTTGGACTTCAATAGATCACCCAAACTAGAACCGCAAAACACTTAAACCTTACTTGAGCTGTCAGGACCACATCGGTCGACCAGAACGAGTTCTTCGTTCGACCGATTGTGTCGTTTATTCTGTTACAGGATTTAGTGTTGAAATCGGTCGACCGTTTAATGCCTTTAGGTCGACCGTCTACACGTGTCACATGACCGTTAGACTTGTCGTATTCTACAACGGTCAGATTTCTCAAACCCCAAATTCCCCGACCCGACCACACACCACGGGCCCACGACTAGTCTACCTAGTAACCTCCCAACTCAATTCTTTGCACATACTGAACCAGTAATGTCTTGATTGTATCCAAGGTTTAGGAATGCGGGATGCGATGCGGTAAGGCACCGCATCCTACATATGCGGGGAATACGCGGTGGAATATGCGGTTTGGGAATTTAACAATAAAATAATTTAATTAATAATTTAATATACATATTACACATAGATTGTAAATATATATGCCTGTTTTTTTAACGATTCAAATTAAAAATCTTCAAATAAAATAATACATAAAAATTCTAACATTTGACGTAAATACCATGATTAAATGAATACAAACAAAGTAAATAACAAGTTGACAACAAACACAACGCACAAACAAACATAACAAATCATCATTCTTCTATATAATCCATTTCAGGCTCTTCGTCATCTTCATCGTCACTATCATCTTGAGAATCAAATTCAAGCTATATATAATTGGTAGAAGAAGATGGACTCATACTTTTCTGATCCTCGATAGACAAACGAAAAATCCATTGAGTTATGTTGGTTTTCTCATTTGAAAGAATGGGATCTCTTGCTCTTTCTTTTTACACTCCATCAACTTAGTATTGAAACAAACATAAACTAAGACATTTAATTTCTTGACTTCAAGTCGATTTCTCTTTTTAGTGTGAATCTGCAAATTACAAAATATATTGATATGGAATAAAATACAAATATGATAAACACATGTAATTGTAAAGTTTTTAAAATTTTACTCCTTCGAAATAACTCTAATTCCTCTCACATCCAGAAGAGCTTGCGGGCAAATTTAAGATTCTCATTGCCATGACTTGTAAATTAGGTGTTTCAGATCCTTTTCATTGACCACCAATGTGCTGCATTATTATACACAATAAAGTTAGCTTATATAAACTAGAAACTGAATTAATATGTCAAAATTCATTAGCATTGAAGCAAAATATTACCTAGCTTATACGATTCAGTGTTTTTAGAACAAATTTTTTTGGGCCAATGGATCACTAAAAAGCCTTTGTGCGTCCTTGTATAATCTCACTTCATTTTGCATTGTATTTTCTTGAACTTCTTTGTCTTGGAAAAAAGCTCTTATGCACTTAAATAATCCCCTCATCACCATGGTATTCCTATCAATTGCTGCACTCTGCTTGTAGTAGTAAAAATGATTAAGAAAGTATGCTGTAGTGTGCAATGGACCATCCAACCTTCCAACTTACTTGACACGAACAACTTCAATATAAGGCATGTACACTTCGGCATCATTGTTGCACTTTTCTTTAATTACTTTCTTTGCCTCCTGAAGTTCACCATAGATAAAACCCATTGCCGGCTTAACATCACCATCTGCAATGCGAAGAACATGAACCAATGGCTTGAATACGTCTATAGCGAGGCCAACATGGTTCCAGAACAAAGTGCTAAACACAGTCGATTGAACTATCTCCCTAGTCTTGGTCTTCGACCACTTGCAAGCATTTCATTCATCTCTTGAAAACATTAGCCTCAATTTGTCTTTCTTGTACATTATACTTTTCAAAGTGAGAAATGCAATGGCAAACTGTCTTCCCAGGTCTAACAATTTCTCTTCTTTTAGTAAACTTGCGCATCATGTATAGAGTTTTGGTGTGAGCATAGATAAATACTGTGAGAGATCTAGTTTTCTGAATTGCACATTTGATTTTGTTCTCTTTGGCAATTTCCTCAAGCATTAGATCAACACAATGAGCTACACAAGAAGTCGAGAAAAGTCTACGATATTTAACATTCAACAATCTCCCAACTGCAATATTATTAGATGCATTATCAGTAACTACCTGGACTACATTTTTTTCACCCACTTCTTCTATGCACTTATCAACCACATCAAAATTGTAATCACCTATGTGTGACTCTGCAAAAGCATCCAAAATCTAAAAAATCTTGTTCCCAAGTGACAATTGACACACAAGTTCATAATGCTTCTTCCTCTACGATCTATCCACACATCTGTCATAATGGAACAACCATTTTTTCCCAATCCTCTCGATGACCCTTCAGACTTTCTTTAGTTTTCCCTACCTCCTTCTTCAACAATGTCTCACTTCTCTCATGGTAAGTTGGAGCCTTGTAATCCCGACCATATTTGCCCATTGCTTCACACATCATCTGGAATGAAGGTAAAGTGACAACATTGAAGGAAATCACAGCTTGATAGAAAAATCTTGCTACATATTCATTCACTTTGTCTCTTTGTTCCTTGGAAAATGAATCCTTAACGGTGCTTTGCCTTAACTTGCCACTTTTGAGAACTAACCATGGTTCATCAACATGAGGCCTTTTGTTTGATGAGCACCCTGCAACACTTTCATTAACATCTACATATTTTGTCAAGTTGAAGTACTCCATAATCTTTTTTTTCTTCTTATCACCAATTTCGTTTTATGTCTACCTCATCTCTGTTGGCTTTTTGGCCTCACTCTATGTTTTGATGATTTAATCAACCTAATCTTAATTGTGATCGTGTAGAGTAGAACACATGTTACATTGCATATATATTGCTTTGTGCTAACCTCTACAGGTGATGAAAACTCAAGGAAGAAAGGAAATCAAGTCAAGACATGTAATTAAGCTTATTTGAAGACACGTATTTTGTATTTCTTTGAGTCTTAGGAACTTTATGTAATCGAGCATACTTGAACTAAAAACTACTCAAACACACACTAGGTTCCCTATAGAAATCACACACGAAAATTCACATAATTTGGACTTCAATAGATCACCCAAACTTAGACCGGAAAACACTAAACCTGAACCCAAACTGTCTGCCCACATTCGATCGACCGAAACCGACTGTTCGGTTGACCGAGTGATCAATTAATCTGTTAGTGTTTAACTGCCAAAGTTCGGTCGACCGTTCAGACCTTTTCGGTCGACCGAGTCCCAAGTATTTTCTGATCGTTTGTTTTGTCGTTTATACCCAACGGTCGTATTCATATTAATCAAAAATACCCCAAATACATTTCTTGTATCGGTCGACCAAGGACCTTGTTCGGTCGACCGAATATTTGTCTCTTGACAAACCCGAATCTCATGCTGGAATTCGGTCGACCGTTAGAACTTTGTTCGGTCGACCGTTAGAACCTTGTTCGGTCGACCGAATATAACCTTGTTTGTCAACCCCTTAGAGCCTGTTGTGAATCGGTCGACCGAACCCTCTTCGGTGTTCGACCGATCACTTAAGTGTACCAAAGTCTTAGCGGCCGGTCGACCGTTCCTTAATCGGTCGACCGAACTGAGTTCAAAACTGCCGAACGGTCGACCGTTCATCCCGATCCGGTCGAACGAACTCATCCAGAATTGGGTCCTGCGAGTTTCTGTTGTGTATCTTACACCAACTTATACCCAATCAACCCCAACGGCTATATTCTCTCTAATGCTTATAAATAGAGTTGTAAAACACATTTTAACTCAAACTCTCCCACACATACTTGTCCAATACATTAGAGAGAAACCCAAAACACTCCAAGCCTCAAACCTTCCGCACTTTAGTCATAAATCCAATCCTACTCAAGTGTGCTCAAGTTTAGAGAGTGTTGTTCCACTCATTTCCTGTGCAAAGGAAGCAATGTTCTTGGTGAAAGCCCAAGACAAAGAGTATAGACTTCGGTGAGAGCCCGAAGTATCCCTCTCGGATTGTGAGAGGAGGAGCCAAGCTCGGCGAGGGTTGTTCGCGAGCTTGAAGATTGTAAAGGCGTTCTCTCTCGGCCCGGAACGGGGAGTGGATAGTGAAGACGCGAGCGGAGCTTGCAAGAGAGGACGTAGGCGGTGGCCGAACCTCTGTAAAAACCCCCATGTTCTTTGTGGTTTGCATTTTCTATTCCTTACTTGCTTGTTTAGTTTTAAATTCCGCTGCATATCTTTGATCGTTAAATAAGTAGGTAATTAGGGATAAAAATGATTAGAATTGTAGACCCTCACGATCCTACAATCTCCATTTTCACTTCCTCAGAAACTTCTGTGCAATGTTTTATATTCCCTCTAGAATGAGCTAAATGGTGCTTCAATCTATTAATTCCTCCACAAGAAGTAACTTGACATAACTTACACGTCACCTTATTCTTGTTTGTAGGGTTCGGCATGAAACCATACTTCCAACCTGGATCATTGGAACTTGCTGATGTAGTAAATGAAGGCAAATCAAATTCTATTGGAGTGTCACCTAACATGTCACTTAAATTTAAAAAAACAAAACCTTAACACACATGCCGACATGCATAAGAAGTGAAGAACACACGAATTGAGAGAAGAAAGGAAAATGTTGGGGTCGTGGGCTAACCGAAAGAGAGAATGTTCGAACTTCGAACCCACATATTCCCTCAAACCTATCGGTATTCGACTCTTCGCTGGTGCCACCTAAATTGTAGGCGGTGGATGTGTGACGTGTGTGATGCTTGCTCGGCTGGGGGAACAAAGCTTGATGGTGGAGTTAAGAGGCGGCAACTGGACGATAGTGGGGGAGGAAGAGAGGAGGGGGTGGAGTTGAGGCAAAAAGATGAAGTCTTAGGATTTTGGGAATAAGTATTTGGATGTTACCTAAATGAATATTTGAGGATCAAATCAATGTTTTTAAAATCGAACCGAAGAGTGAACCGAAAACAGCCCGGTTTGTTTCAAAGTGGTATAACCGACGGTTCAACCTGGTCGAACCGATGATGATGTCAGCATGACATCAATATTTTGTGAATCGATGATTGAACCGAACTGACTCCATAGTGACAGTTCGACCGATTGAACCAATTTTAAGATAAACACATAATAATTTTAATATAAAATATTCAACATTTTCGAACCAATAACACTTGATTTCTATTTAGATGAAAAGAAGAATAAGAAAAAAAATCAATAAATAATGTAAAATTGAAACCACATTGCTCCGAACGTATAAATAACTATAAAAATATTTTTAATACCCTAAATACCACTATTTCAGTGACCAATCCAGTTAACCACATATACTAAGCATTCAACAAAATTAACCACACATGCTAAGCATTAAAAAAACCCAAAGAGTTTGAATTTTTCGGAGTTAGGACTAAGTACCGGAGGCGATGTAGACTGATGGAGTCGGGACTGAGGAGGCGTGAGTGGAGTCGGTACTTAGGAGAGAGGAGGTGGGGATGGAGTTTATACCGAGGAGTGAGGAGGTGGGGGTGGAGTCGAGACCAGAGGAGGCAAGTGTGGACACTAAAAAATTAGAAAAATTATTGATTTTGTAATTTTTGTTTAATTAAAGAAAACCGGTCGAACCCGGTCTGACCAAATCGAAAAAACCGACCGGTTCGATCGGTTTTTTGGGTTTTTTCGGTTCGCTCCGATTCGAGTAGGGGGTGATTTTTTCCACGGACCGAACCAGTGTAGATCCGGTTCTCGGTCCAACCAGGTCCGATCGCCGGTTCGGTCCGATTTTTAAAACACAGGATCAAATTACCCAATTAAGTATAAAAGTCATCTTCCCCGTGCGGTGCGGTTGGGGGCGCATTGGACCCGCATTTGCATCCTCGGCCTCGGCCGCATATACCCGCATTCCTGAACACTGATATTCGTATCCGCCGGACCCCAACCCCGAGCACGATGTCTTCCACCAACGCCGCCGCTGTCCGGTGTTGGCGGACGGCGTTCCTCACACTAAGGGACGAAACCCTAGACTCGCCCCCTCCTCTCTCCGCCCTCGCCCTCGTCACCACCCTCCTCCGCTCCCACTCCCTCGACGCTTTCGTCTCCGCCGTGCCCCACCTGCCTCCCCACGAGGTGAACTTCGCCTTTAAATCTAGTGTTCTCGTTACAGTTAGTTTCTGGTTTTGATGTTGTGGATGTTTAGGTGACGTCGGATCTGATGTTGTTGGTGGAACTGATCACGCCGGCGTCTGAATGCCCCGGGGCTGCTGATGCCTTTTTGAGTGTTTGTCATCTGGTAATTTCCTTTTCGGATTTTTTGATTCCGGGCAGTTTTACTTCGGATTATGTTTGTTGGTTTTCAAACTGTTGAGTGGGTGGGTTGCTTGTTGGGTGCTTCTTGCTCCGGGGATTCGTCCCCGGCCAAATCCCCTTCGGAAGAGCTCCAATTTGTCCTCGTTAGCACCATTAATGTTGTGGGATTGTTCAAGAGACCGCCGATCTCCCAATGACAAATCACAAGAGTGGAATTGCTCCAAACACGAAAATGGGAACCCAACAATAATCACGCTGTTACGCCATTTTATTCTACTATTTATAGGGTTTTAGTACACAAGAATACATGTGGCCATTTGGTTATAATTTGGCAACTAAATTTCTAAAATCAAAACATATTTAACAGAAATAGCAAAACTAGGGTGTGTCGGCTCCAGATGGCTGGAAATTGGAGGAAGAAACTGTGGATTCGTGCAGGTGGGACTTTAAACCTCCACCGTCCGATGAAACCCCGTGAGCCCTCGGATCCCAACTACTACAACGACTGCTCCAGCCTATAAATCCCATCCATTGATTCAATCTTAAAGTCATGATTGCGAGCTGCTGGATTTTCCTTACCCGGATCTCTGGATACCCTTTTGCCAATCCGAATACCGATTCGATCCAGCTATCTTAATAACCTCTTCGATTAACATTCCTAACACTCCCCACCCCTTAAAACAAACCTTGTCCTCAAGGTTAGAAGTGGGGAAATCGGGCTTGAAACTCCTCGTACGGCTCCCAGGTTGCATCCTCCACTCCCATGTCCTTTTAATGCACCAATACTTGAGTCTGAGCAACATTATTTCGCTTAACCCCACGCCTTCCCAGAATGTTTAGGGGTTCGGCAATTAAGGTATCTGAATGGACTGGGAATGGGCTACTTTGTATGTGTGTTGTTCCATGCTTCCTTTTGAGCTAGGAAACATGGAAAACATTGTGAACCTTGACTCCAGCTGGTAATTCCAACTTGTTTGCGACTGCACCAATCTTCTGAATTACCTTGAAGGGTCCATAGTATTTCACATTTAAGTTTCTGACTTCTCTTCTTCCTAAATGTTAACTGTCTGTATGGTTGTAATTTCAAGAATTTCTCTTCCCCAACAACAAATTCTCGTTCAGTTCTTTTCCTATCGGTTTGGGATTTCATGCAATTCCTTGCTTCTTCCAATCTACCTTTCAACTCATTCAAAAATATGATCCCTTGTGCATAGGGTGTGATCCACCTCAGCAACTTTTGTTGTATCAGGAACATAAGTGAGCAAGGAAGGAGAAGGCTGTCCATATGCTGCTTCAAAAGGAGTCGTGCCATTGGCTGTATGGAGGGAAGTGTTATACCAATATTCTGCCCACGTCAAGTAATCCATCCACTTACTTTGCTGTCCATGACACAAACATCTCGAATACATTTCTATTCCCTATTCAAAACCTCAGTAAGCCCATCTGTTTGAGGGTGGTATGCAAAACTCATCTTCAACTGAGTTCCCTGTAATTTAAACAATTCCTTCCAAAACCGACTTGTGAAAATGGCATGAGGGTTGAATGTAACTCAACCATTATCTTCTGAGTTAACTTAGTTCTAGCAACTAACACTACCTTGTTACTCTTAAACGACATCCCATTCTTCACAGAATATTTTGCCGAGCTTAGCTTGCCTTGTTGCAGTTTTTGCAATAACTCTATATACCCTGGATTCTCAACATAAGCTTGTTGTGCTTCTTGAATCCAGTCTGAAATTGGAGTGGTGATGGTTTGAAGTAATTGCTCAGTAGGGACAGATTCAGTATCTTCACCCACTGGTTCCTCATCTTTTCTGGAAAGGGCATCAACAACCTTGTTGTGGAACCCAGATTTGTACTCAACCTTGAAATTATATCCCATCAATTTAATCATCCATTTGTGCTGAGCTGGAGTATGCACCCCCTGTCCCAATAGGAATCTCAAACTTTGGTGGTCAGTTCTGATCACAAAGGACTTGTACATTAAGTTGGGTTTCCACAAAAAAATAGTAGGGTTTCCACTTTTGGATGACCATAAATAGGCTCCATCTCTTTCTCATAAGTGGACATTCCCAGTTGTTTCCCCTTGAAGGCCTTACTCAAGTAAGCCACAAACCTCTTCTCCTGAAGCTACACAACCCCCATGCCTTGCCCACTAGCATCACTCTCAACCACAAAATGTTCCATCATAATTGGGGAGAGTGAGTACTCGAGCTTTGGTCATGCTTCCTTCAACTTCTTAAATGCATCTTCAGCTGCAGGATTCCACTGAAAATTCTCTTTCTTGAGGAGAGGGGTGAGTGGGGGGAAGCAATTGAACCATAGTGGGCCACTTCAATGCGGTTGCACAATTTCTCGATTTCTCTTTGGTAAACCGCAAGTGACCTTGTGTGTCACAACCGCCTCAAGTTGCTCAATCGGAGATACCCCCTTAAGTTGAAACCTCCCCTCCAACGCCTTCACCAGTTCTTGCCTAGACGGAAGCCCCTGTTATTCCCTCAACCACCAATACCACTTGTGAGCCTCTTGACGTAGGTAGAATCCTGCCACCACTACTTTCTAATCCTCCGACACCCCATGGAAATCAAAGAACTGCTTGGCAAGGCTAGCCCACTCTCTCGGGTCTTCCTCACCTTTGTAGATCTCAAATTTAAGGTTCAAGGGTTTCATCCATACCTGAGGGTTAGGGTTATTAGTATCCCTAACCTCGTCCATTCACATCTGACCTCGTTGGAACGACGGTGGTTGATCCTAGACAAATTCTTGCATGCCTTCCTTCCTCTTCTCTTGCCAGATCTGACTTCAAATCGGCCATCTCCTTTGTGAGCACGTTGTACTGATCTTGGACAAAGGTCTGCATCGCCTTGATCTCCTTCCTAATCATCGCCTCGACGCCCGGAGTAGGCTCTGATACCATTTTGTTGGGTGCTTGCTCAGGGGCTCGTCGCCAGTCAAATCCCCTTTGGAAGAGCTCCAATTCGTCCTCGTTAGCACCATTATTGTTGTGGGGTTGTTCGAGAGACCTTCGATTTCCAAATAACAAATCACAAGAGCTACTCCAACACGAAAATGGGAATCCAACAATAATCGCGCCGTTACACCATTTTATTCCACTAACACAAGAATACACGTGAACATTCGGTTACAATTTGGCAACTCAATTTCTAAAATCAAAATAGAAATAACAGAAATAGCAAAACTAGGGTTTGTCGGCTCCGGATGGCTGGAAATTTGGGGAAGAAACTGTGGATTTGCGCGGGTGCGACTTTAGACCTCCACCATTCATTGAAATCCATGTGAGCCCTCGGATCCCAACTACTACAATGACTGCCCCAACCTTTAACTCCCATGCGTTGTTTCAATCTTAAAGTCATGATTGTGAGCCATTGGATTTCCCTTACTCGGATCTTCAGATACCCTTTCCAACCCGAATACCATTCCGATCCAACTATCTTATTAACCCCTTTGATTAACACTCCTAACACTGCTAGAACTTAGGGTGTGTCAATTAACTTGGTGTTAAACATTAAAACCATACTGGCAAAGTACTAGTGTAATATTGGTGTGGTTGGTTAGCGACACCTTTTGGGTTTGTGGGGCTTGGGCTTGTGGACAATTCAGTATGCATTAAATGCAAATCAGGAGTTAAACTTATTCTTATGCTGGTATGAATCACCAAAATGATTGCAGAGTTGCTTTCTCTCACTTCTGGTTACCTAATTCAGTAACCAAGGCTTGCCTTTTGATTGGCATTTTTAGTTGCACCTCATAGCATGTTGGCAACTGATCTTGTTGCAGTGAAATGTTTTATGATATTTTCTTTCTTGGGCTGAAAATGAGCAAGATAAGGACGTAAAGATGTTAAATGACTTTTGGAAAGTACCAACCATATTATATCTATTCTTTCTAAATGTGTACGAAACCAAATGATTCATTTCACACTAAAAAAAGAAATATCATTTTGATTTGGTTGGTTTTGTTGTCTTCTTGACAAAAAATAAAATATAGTATACAATGTCTTTATTCTCAAATGACGTCTCAAATCCTGAATTTGCGTAAAGAAACATCAAAATCCTATGACTTAAATATGACCATAAATTAAACCACTTAAATACCCATAGTTAACCGGGCATGAATCATGTAAACCTTAGATTTTTTTTTGCCAAGTATAAGAGGGTGCAAATCCTCAATTGCTTGATCATTGTTAAAATAAACTTGACTCAAATCTTCAAGTAAATTTAAGCATTAAACATTTGTTTATTTATTTGATAGAATTTCTGGGACATGTATACATTACATATAATGTAAATTTAAAGACCATGCGTTGGTTTCATTCGGTTAAGATAACACCTAAAGGAATGACAAATCAAATTTTAGCTCTTGATCACTATCATATACAATTGAGGTTTCAGATTAGCCCAACCAGACCACCAAATATCCTCTGATAATTGGTGTTGACCAGCAACCTTGTGAAGAATGTCATTGAGATATGTCGATTTCCTTTGCATGTTTGATTTTAGTAAAACGTTGTAGTATGCTTTTGTAAGATCTTCAGATATCAAAAGCAATTGAGAATACCGAAATATTTTCTTCCTTTCATCTCTATGCAAAATATCATAAAACTCATGGTTGTGAAGTATTTTTCATCTCATTAATGAAAGCTGTTATGTGGATTGTGGCCTGGCATGGAGGAGCAAGCATTTCCTGCAAATATATCTTACACGTGAAAAACTGAACTGATTATTGCTGTACTAAATCTTTAATTTCGTATCTCTTTCGTTATGGATGCTATATAATTTTTTTTTCTGTTAACGTCGAAGAGCTTATACGAGTATACCTCCATCACACTTTCTATATGAGGACTCAAACCTATTTCAAGAGATTGGTGCAACCTGCAACCTTAGCAAGTAATCACAAACACAAAGTTATATTATTTACTTTTCCACTCAAAAAAGTTATATTATTTTCTTCTATTCATAGGAACTTTTTTTTGGATAAATTTGTCCTATATTTTGATGGCAATGACATAACGGTTGATGTTTTGGTGCAAAATTATAATCATCATTACAATGATTATAGTTGTATTGTGGTTATATTGTTATCTTGGACATGAATGAGAATGCTGTAAACAATTTCAGATTTAATTTGGGAATTATTTTTATTTCTTTATGCTTATACATCTTCACAATGAGAGATGCCTTATTCACATCTTTTGTCATGTGAAACAGATTCATGATATTAGCCGCAAGGTGCATCTCGAAGTGAGATCATCTTATTTTACCATCACATTAAAATTTCTCAAGCCAATGATTGAGTTTGTACTCCTTGGAGCTGACACAAAATTGTATTTCAGCAGTACGTCCGGAATGACACAAGTCGTTGAAATTGTTGGTATTCTCAGGTTATACAAATGCCTTAACTGTCAGTCATATTTCTGCAAGTTGTGTATTTACATTCTCATTTCACGTATGACATTGTTATTTTACCAACTTTGGAGACCTTATTTGTTCCATTTCTTTCACCCTTTTGATTCCTTAAGCCATTCACCAGACTCTTAGAATAAGAAAACATACTGGCTGCCAGTGCTTGGAACATGTTTTGGCTGGTTACTTGGACAACCACTCAGGAGGATTAGAATCAAAATCCCGTTCTCTCAACGTATAGGACTGTCTAGATGTTTCAAATAATGCTAAATCATGAAAATGGATTCCTAGATTGGGTAATATCATTATAGGAAAATATTGTAGAGGGAATTCTAATTGGTTGTTAGAGTGGGGTTGTGGGCGTTACTGAATTGTGGAGGAACATTTTGGACACAAGAGGTTATCAGATGTTGGTTGAGTTTGAAGGTGGGTGCTGGGAGTATTGTTTCTTTTGGGAGGATTTCAGTGTGACATGCTTAAGTTTTATAACAAATTTTCCTCACTATATGTGATTGCTAGTTAGGTTTTGGGAACGTTTTCTGCGTGTCCAATTCATTTTGGTGACACTTCACGGTATTTTTTACAATCTTGGAATGCACGAAGAAAAAGAATAGATGGATATTTTAGAATTCCCAACAAAATTTGAAGATCCTTTCAATTGGCTAGAATCCATTACTTAAACAAAAATGGATCTCGTGGAATCGTATTTTCCTCCCCAGACTATGAGCCAAAGGGAAAAATGTAAAGACTACCAGTAAAGCATTCAAAAAAGAATACCCGGGGTGCGTCCTTTTTCTTGCCCATTAGTCCAAGAATCTCCAAGTTCCTCAGAGAG
The DNA here is from genome assembly GCA_963682175.1 of Triglochin maritima. Taxonomy (NCBI): domain Eukaryota; kingdom Viridiplantae; phylum Streptophyta; class Magnoliopsida; order Alismatales; family Juncaginaceae; genus Triglochin; species Triglochin maritima. The sequence goes on from OY821775.1 coordinate 18,015,413, forward strand.
GGATGTAAGTATGGAATGACAAGTTAACCCAAGAAGGATAATTTGAGATATTTATGGTCGATGCATCAAATTATAAGATGAGAATGTCAATCATAAGATAAGAATGGGGTAGACGAAATGATGGAAAACATGGGGTGTCTTGTGCAATGGAAAGAGAAAAGTTCCACACTCACTAATGTTTAAGGGTGAGTTTGTAGTATGGCCTTAAACTCTGTTCACATCTGTACAAAAATACCATGTTAAAGAAAGCATATATTACAAAAAATTGTAACAAAGATTAGAATTCGGTCATACTGAGTTTTCCCTCACTTTCCCTTAGTGCTATCAAGACGAAAGGGGACACTGAGGTGCCGATCTCGATATAAGCCTAGGGATCAAGGCGAGAGGTGAGGCACTCGCCTAATTGAAGAAAGGTGCTAATTTTTAAATGAGCATAAAATGCACACAAATTCTAGTTTAACTCTTAAAATTTGTTAAAAAATAGCAAACCACAAGTCTAATTTAAAAAAGCAAACAAACCACAAGTCCACTCGTCTAGTTAAAGCTTCAAAAAAGCAAAGAAAAGCATGTTAGTATGACGTTAAACATCACTTGTCATCAGAATGAACAAAAAATATCAATAATTTAACATTAGCCAAAGAAGTCAAGAAGAGTAAGTGTGTAAAACAAAAGGAAAAATAGTATACATTAGGTCAGTAGCATAAAAAACAGAAAAAATACATTAAAAATAGCAAGTAAGCAGACATAAACTGTGAACATCAGCAGCAAAAACAACATAACAAGAAAAAAAGGTACAAATCAGCAAAAACACTGTAAAAGCAGGGAAAATGGAGAAAACTAATAAAACAGTAAAAAATAGTAAGAAACATCAAGGCAGCAATAAAAAATAGTTAATATGTTAAATAAAATAAAATAAAAACAGAAGAGAATAGAGGTGCAACAAATAAACATACTTCAACAGTAAAATTAGCAGAAAAGTAAAAAACAATTAGTTATTCTAACTGGTTAAAATAGCTTCAAAAAGGCCTAAAAGGTCTTCAGACTCAAAGACATCTAAAAAGGCCACCGGGCGAGCTCCTCATTAAAGGTTGCCGCCTCTCTAGACTGAGAAGCGAGAACCCCAAAATCACCTGAGGCGACCAGGCGAGTTGCCTTGATAGCACTGCTTTCCCTTCATTTCCCATGTTGGGTGAGGTGATTTCTTTATCAACAACTCTGTTGTTAAGGAAGCAAGGAAAAGTTGGTTCACTTTCATGGCGTGGCACCATCACCAAACGTTTGGTTGGTCAAAGGGAACTTTTTTATATCTTCGCTTGGAATCCGGTTCCCCCTATTTGAATCGAAAAACTATGATATAGTAGCAATTTGCACATTCATATGTTACAAACATACTGTTTGTATTTAATGTTAAAAATTATAACACTTATGTGTATCGGAAGCTTAGAAGCACAACTACAGAACCATACAATAATATCAAGGAAAATGATCTGTCAAACATATTGTAATTTTTAAAGTATGCCTGCATGTTACCTAGGGGTGAAAACGGAGCGGATACGAAGCGGATGTACCAGTATCCGAATTCGTATCTGTTTTTTTTTCTCGAATCCGAATCCGAATTCGAATCCGAGCGAATGTATGAGAAAGTGATCCGAATTCGTATCCGTCGAATTCGGATCCGAATTCGAATAAATTCGCATCCGAATCAAGTTTAAAATCCATTCCGAATTAGGATATCCGAATTCGTTAAAAAATCCGAATAGACTTAAAAACATTTTGTGATTGATCTAAACAAGAATAAATTTCAGTCTTTATTTTTTGCCTACGTGAAAAAATATTAAATATAATATAAATAACATAATTTAATTCATATATATTGTATATATTTTATTTATTTATTTATATATGCATATAAAATACGAACCAGATATTATTCGAATCGGATGTACCAATATCCATATTCGCTTCGTTTTTTTACGGATGTTTATATCCGAATACAAATTCGGTTGCGGATTTTTTTTTCTCGGATAATTTTTTTGATTTCGAATACGGAGTCGGTCGGATTGACGGATTTCAGACACAAAGTTTCACCCCTAATGTTACCGATAAAAATAAGTTTGACAACATTTTTGAAACCGTTTCTTATGGCCTTTTTTGTTTAAAGTGCCAGAAACTCATAACTCATAAAAAGTTAATCACCTTTGGGAACCTGGTATACATCAAATCAAGAGCCTTCGGTTATGCAAGTATGCACCACTATGAGCTGTTTCACATGTTTAGTACTGTAAAGATTTTCTCATTTTTTCCTTAAGATATTCACATGTTTGAACTTTGGACTGTTTCCTGATGTGTCATACCAAATTTGAAGGTTTCTTGTGAAGATGTATGCTAAAAGCTGTTCATTATCAGAAACAGTGCAGCTGGCAGGGCTTCTACTTCATTTTCTTTCATGCTTGCCAATGGATTTGATTATCTTACCAAACTCCGATATTTTGAATTCTGCTGGTGTTGGAATCAGCAACTCTATGTGTCAAACTTCACTGGATGTTCAGTTGTTTGGATTTACTGCATTGGGTGATACCATTACAAGAATGGGTTCATCAGTTCCTGTGGATCTATGGCGAAGTACAATCAGTGTAAAATTTTGCTTCTCTTTTTAATATAATTTTTTTAAAGTAAGTGTGACATAATCTTACTATGATGTTTATGGGAGTTCAATAGGTTTTGCGAAAAGTGATGGATAAGATTGTATCCAAGAACTATCTGGTAGAGGACCATGGCATGTGCAGGTGCTTGTCTTCCATATTTTCTGTTTCAACTTTCCGGGACAGGGAAAATATGAAATGTGACATTCGTTTGCATCTTTTTCAGGCTCTACACTGCCATTCTTAATTGTTTACATTTGATTCTTTCAGACCCAAAATGTTCTTTTTCGGAGCATGTAAGTAATAATGCATATATTATGACAGAAAGGAAATTTGTCCACATGATTTTACTAAATCTTATTTAACTTGGAAGGTTGGAGGACTTGTAGCAGCTTTGCAAATGTTTTTCATGTACGGTGTACCCTATACATCATCTCCCACACTTCCTGCAACATCTAGTTCTAACAAAAAGGCACCTAATATAAGGAATTCTATGGAAGGAGTGAGTTCTTCATACAGACCTCCACATCTACGGAAAAGGGAAGGAAGTAGCTCTCACTCACTATTTGCTCAAAGATCGCCAGAAAATGGCTTGTACAGATGTGGCTTTACGTCTTCAGATTCAGAGCATAGTGACAGTGATGGGTTTGGAAAAGATGATGATCGTTTTCGAAGCTCTAAAGCTAGAGTAGCTGCTATTATTTGCATTCAGGTAATCCTAAATTAAACTGTAGATTTGTTGATCCTGTTTCTTTTGTTTACCTGGACATGAGAAACACATTTTGTTTTCGTATTCTCATCTCTCTCTCTCAATGACGGTTGAAGTTTTTCCACAAATGTTATTACAAAATGTCAATGTGCTAGGTGGTAAAGCATCTTGTGTAGATTATTAACTCACAACATTAATATAAATGTGAAGCTGAAAATTATGTGCTATGCATCAATATATTCTCTATTTGTGCTTGTATGTTTTCCGAAATAGGAACCTTTAATACCTCAAAACACCTGATAGTACCTTACCCTTGTGAGATATAGATATGGCATACATTACGTTGCTTTCCGGGGTAGTTTGATAATATAACCAATAAGGTACTGATACTGCAGAAACATGTCTCATATGGTTTGAACCATATACATATGAGACGTGTTTGTGCAATATCTGTATCTTATTGGTTACATGATCAGACTACCCCGGAAAGCCATGTATGTATGGCATATCCACATCTCACATGTGGTGCAGCAGGGGCACCCAATTGGCAAGGTGGCCGCATATGCGGTCACATCAACCACATTCCTTAAAACCTAAAAACTATTAATTAAGTTTATTTCTATAACAAAGGCCATTCAAGCTTATTGGCTACTCATTTTGTTATCTATCAAGATAAAAATGATACCATATCAAATTTATAAGGCCATCACTCTTGAACTGTTGGGCCAAATGGACTAATAATAATTAGGCAAACACAAGCAAGGCCTGAAAACAAGGCCCATTGCCTAGAAAAAGGGCATTATTCACTACACCAAATTTAAAATTAATAAAGAGACATGAATTGTTATACTCCGCATACCTCCATTTGTTACATTTTGCAGAGAGTGAGGGAATCCAACTCTCGAGTATTGTCTTGGGAAGAGAATCTAAGGGTTATTCTCTCACACTTTGCAGATGGGAAACAAACTAACAAGTACTTGTAGGCTATCTCGAGCGTGTTAAAACTACATTGCAAAAGAGTATGCTAGATTTTGAAGATCTCAATGTGTTTCTTAGTAGTAATTATTTCTCGCTATTTCAGTCCTAGGAACTTCAGGGCGTGGTTCATCAAGTGAGGCATCGTCTTTTTGTTGCAATGATTATAAATCTCATAACTCAGAGAAGTGACTCATGACCATCCCCCCACTTCGACTTGGTTTTCAGAGTTGTACCTCTATTTTTTTGTCCGTGGAGCTTTCTACAATAGCTGGTAGGAGATGGCTATTAGTGGAACCACTATTACATGGATGAAGCTATGACTAGATCTGTGCACTTAACGTACATAAAAGTCCGCATCGGGTTCGAATTAAGTTTTATGTAGAGTTTGGATTCACGATTAAAATGGAGGAAGACAGAAAGGAGTATCAAATTGATGTTTTATACAAATAGAAGTAGTTCATTCCAATATCGTTAGAATAATGTCAAGGGTTTGTAGCTTTAACACATGATAGACCTAATGGATGTTTTGTTTGATGGTCTGACATAAGGATCATAATAAATTCAAGGGATTGATGGTGTATTGTTTGGTTTGTATTATTGAAACCCTTTCTTGTTGTCGTCAATAAGAGGTCAGTTAGATGATTGATAGTGTGGATTACTAAAATCAAGGTTTGTATGTTGCAGCAATAGCTAACAATTATTTTCAAGTCTGCCAACTGCATATAGGATACTCTAGCCTGAGTTCTCCATGGATTCTTGCACATCTTGTCAAAATTTCAGGATTTTATTAGGTTACAAGGGTTTCCTAATATGAATTTTTCTACAAAGCATTTTCCTTGGACAAAATCAATTTAAAACTTGAATAAAAATATTATTGTTGGCGTGCCTGTGTGTGCAAACTTGGGTCATAATTAATTAACATCAAATCAAAACCTTTTGCTTTGCTAATGTGATTGTTGTAGTTCATTTATTATGTTTTGTTTACCTAAGGATAATTATTGCTGCAGGCTTTTCGTGAAAATTTTGTTCCAAGTTCCAACTGATGTGATTTTTAACTTCTAGTTTGGCTTCCTTACCAACTGTTTTATTTAATTTTTATTTATTTTAAGTTCATTCAGTTTGTCTTTCGTGTGAAGCAAAAGTAGGGTCCATCATGCGTCCACATCATTTAATATTACTAACCATATATATGTTGTGCGGCTTCATCTCAAGGACCTTTCTCGAGCGGATCCTAAGTCACTGGCTTCACTTTGGACAACTCTCCTTCCTACAAATGATGTTTTGCAACGACGGTGAGTGTTCTATTATGCTTTCCACAGTTTCAATCCTTTCTCTCTTTCCTTCTGTCCACCTTTCTCTTTAGCAAAATGTCTACTCAATACCCAGGAAAACTCAGGACACTCTGATGACGTCTCTGGTGTTTGATCATGTAGTGAAGGTATCGATGTCATTGTTTGTACTATTTATATGTCTCTCCCTTCTTGGATTGTCCTTGTATGTGACATAAATGGAGTCTGCATGCCTGTTATTGTTGCAATTAATTGTGTTCTTTCGGAATTTTTGAACAGCTAGCAGGAAGTGTGATTCTTACTTTATTTTTGTATATTCTCACAGGCACGTATTGCATCTGCTTCTGCCGTGGCTTGTCTTTTGGATGGGCATTCATCGATTTTTCTACAAGTTGCTGAGTGTAAAGAATCAACCAAGTTTGGTTCATTTTTAACTCTTTCTAGTTCACTTGGTCAAATACTGATTCAGTTACACAGAGGTAACTTGGCAAAATTGATGCAAAGGTCTAGTTAAGATATTGATTGGAATGAAAAATTCATCTGAATGATGTGTTGCTGTTGCCACAGATTTAATTGTCATAAATGTTGTGAAATTGCAAAGCTGTTTTGAGTTAACAAGCCAAAACTTCAATTTCAAAGAAGAGGAAAGTATGCACAATGATTGCATTAGTTAGTGAGGTTGTATATAAATGGGCTATCAAATTGCCATGGTGTTTTCATTTGTAAAATAGTCCTTGCTTAATTGCTTTTTACTACGACAGTGTTAATGTTGGTGATTCTCCCATACTTGGAATTTTTTTGTGTGTCCTGCTCTGCATGGTTATATTAATGCTTTGCACATTTGAGGTTTACTATTTGATTGGTTGTACTTTGCACTGTCGTGTCATGTACTCGTTCCGTATACCTGGACTTCATAGTCCACCTGCATACATGGACCTTATCGTAGACTATAGTTCTGATAGGAGGATAAGTTAGCGAAAGAAACAAAGTGATAAATCGGATTGTGAGTACAAGATCGCTTATCTTTACGAGTGGCAATAGGCACATTAGTATCATCAGCTGGGTTAGAAATACGAGGTGGTTGTCTTCTTCCAAGAGGGATTGGTTTGCTTTATTTTATAAATATGGATTTGTATATAGAACACATTGATGAAATTATTTATGGGATTATCCAACAATTTGAGCTTCAATGTTTCTGGGGACCTCAATACTGCAAAATCTGCACTCACATTTGCAAAGTTTTTATATATATTTTAACTTGGCATAACCTATGGTGCTTTCATATCCTGAGTTTATTCGGTTATGATTTTTCTTGAATATATTGCACAATTGTGACATGAAGAATGTCATACTTTTATTTGAGATGCAGGTATACTGTATTTGATTCAACGTGAATCTCATGTTGGATTGCTGGCATCACTGTTTAAGGTTCTCACGCTTGTAACTTCTGCTACCCCGTATGAATCTCAACCTTGAAGTATTCTTTTTTTATTGTTAAATATATGTAGCGTCGACCGGTCTTTTTTTTCACGCTCTTAAATATGTTTACGTAGACCATCACCATGCATAAGATTAAAGTAAATGTTTTTTAACACCAATATAGTAGTAATCCAGCTACTTCACATCATTATATCCAATCGTTTTACAAAAAAAATCCAATTATCTTAAGCCTTATTGTATATAAGTCTTTGTGCTTGTACTGGGCTTTTGCATCTTATAAGGGATGCCAATTTGTATCTTATTTTCACATTTATTCTACCATGCAGATATTCCCGCATGCCTTCAGAGCTCCTGCCAAATACTGTTCTGGCCATTAAAAGAAAGATCGCAGGGAGTATATCTTTTGCAAGTGATCAGATCAATACTTTGGTATTTTTGTCTATGCTAAAAAACTTTCATTTGTGTCATAACCAAGTTATTAATGTTTCAAATAATCGGATAAGACAACCGTATAACCATCTCTTTTTGCAGTCTGCTGCTTTTAACTGCATGAGTTCAGCACTTTCAACACCTCCTTCGTTACATGTATCACGGTTACTCGAAGAAGAAATATCTGGAGGTTAGTATGCTCTATTTTCTTTAGGTCGTTTTAATTCCTTGTTTGATTGCTGAAATTGTTTCTACATTAGTTTACTGAATCTACTTCTCTAGTTTGTAGTATTTATTTTGATTCAAGAAGTGCGAAGTGCATCATTGTCTATATTTGATAGTAATACAACACAAATGATGGAATGGATCACAAGTTCACAACACGAGTACATTGATATTTGAGTCTTATAGTAAAATATCATATTCCTTTTCATATGCCTGTGGCAAAAAAATGACTAGAAGGTTCTTTCAAGAATAAAGTTGTGAGAATTGGGAAGCCAGAGAAGCACACCGAGATGGAAAATTTAATGATGGTATGATAATATGAAGTATACACCTGCCACCTTCATATTAGCTAACATTGAAAAAAAGTTCTAGAAGTTCATTTAGCAAGCATGTAGCCCATCTAGTATTTTTTTTTGTCTAGCGATTTTGTTTCTTCCCTTGGTGGCCAAGACATGTAAGACTTAGTCCCGTATCTGCTCACTAGGATAGATGATAAGTTACTATCTTACATCATTAACATACTTGCATCACGTACTAGTGATCTAGCACCTGCACATGTTGATACTTTTGAGAACCATACCTCACCTTCTCCATTGATCTGCAACTTCACCTTCTCCAATGCATCGTACGGGTAACCCATTGTGGGTTTCTCGTCACCATCTACTAGCCTAAGAACGTTCACCAATGGTTGTCTTGCCTTCAAAGCATTGGCGACGTTCCAGAAGGTTGTCGATATGATGGCTTCGTAGACCTGATTGGTCTCTATCTTCACTTTGGCATTCCTTTGCAAAAAATCATCTGGATCGGCAAACTCAACTAACACAATGAAGGTCTTCAAAGCTCGTCGTTTCACCAAAAGCCTTTGGAGTGTTAGGAATGCAGTGGTAAAACGGGTGATTTCTGGATGAACCAGATTCCCTTGAATTGTTTTTTTCATCCTATCATTTAGTTGATTGTGTGCCTTGAAGTAGTTGACAATCTTCCGACCTGTGGTAACGGTCATGATTTACAACTTGTCGATGTCTTCCAAGATGAGGTTGATGCAATGAGCTGTGCACGAGGTCTATAATAACGACCTCCTCTTTAACATCATCTTCACAGCGGATACATAGGCGACGACATTGTCAGTGACCACCTGCACGACATATTGCTCTTCCACTAACATCACAACCTTATCGATCAACTTGTACAAGTAGTCTATGGTGTGGGAGTCAGTAGATACATCGACAAACTTCAAAAACATGGTGCCTCTGGGGCAGTTAGCTAAAAAGTTTATTATGCTACGACCACAACCATTAGTCGTAATTGTACAACCATATATTTTCCAATCTTCCCTATATGAATCTAGTTGTGTTCTTGTTGTTTCAATTTTCCGTTTTGGATACGGTTCGACAACCTTATTTGGGTCAATCGGAAACAACCTCACTGTTTTACAGTGGTAGGGTTGCGTACATCCGACCCCCCCTTACCTCGCTTAGGCGGGAGCCTCTTCTAAGGCACTGAGGTTATGTTAATGTTGATGTTGGATACGGTTCGACAACCTCGTGTAGAGTCATCAGTTTCAAACCAATCCCAAATCTAGCAGTTCTATCAATTGCATCTTTAAATTTTTTAATCCGCATGCATTAAAAGACAAACATACTCTATAGAAAAATTTGGCCCAAAGTTTGGTTACTTCTTTTCTCTCTTTTTTAAAATGGTTGTACATGGTTGTTTGAGCGGGACCTCCTTCATTTCGGTCAACGACATCCTCGGGCGTCCACAACAGAAACAGTTCATTGATCCGAATTTTGATCAGTTTCTTTGCCTCTCTCGAGGTTGAACCATGGGACGTGGGCCAAAAGATGAACTGCCTCCACCACATCCTTGACCGGAACTTGAATCGGACCCGGGGCCGAATCCCTCCACGTAGGGGTGCACATGGGTCGGGTTCTGGCCATACCACACAAAATTGACCCGACCCAACCCGAACCGATTTGAACTTGACCCAAAATTTTCATGTTGGGTCGAGTCGGATCGGGTTGGACCCGAATTTATGATCGGTGGGACAAATAAGATCAAACCCATAGAAAATAGTCTCAATGAACAGAAACATAAGCTCAACCACACAAAATTGAGCTAAAGCTAGAACCACATATCATAGTAACACCAATACTAACCATAGTATTTAGAAGTCTAGACTATTTGCATGCATAAATGCAAGTCTAACAATAACAATAAACAGTAATCATTTCATTACAGAAGACAAGATTGTTGATCAATAGGAGGAAGAAACAATACAACTAGACCTCGAAATTAAACTAATGATATTACATTATTGAAATCTCACCTTTTACCATCAACTCTTAGCCTCATTCTTCTACTAACAATCCTACCGCAAAGCAATAGGGCTTCAAAGCTATGATGTTACTGAAACGACTTATGATTATGATAAGGATTCATAAGAATGCAAAGTAACGATGTTAGTAAACGAAATTATGATTATGATAATGCAAGTGCGGTTGTTGAAATGGCTTGTAGAAATCTCATACAAATAGTGGTTAACAAAGATACAAGAGTACATACGGTTCAATAACAACAAAATGGAACCTTTTAGTATGCAATAATAATCTTTACAACCTACGCCACGAGCTTTGTCACCTCGATGACGTTCCCCTGATCTTCTCAACCGCGAAGACAAATCGTCCCACGACAGTCTCCAGGAGGCCGTCAAACGCCGCGATCGCATGATCCAATGCCACGAAGGAGGTGTCGGGGAGGAAGTCCCGCGCCTGCGATGAGGAGGGATCAACGGAGGGACTTGGGGATGGATAGACGGAGCGACCGCGAGAGAGGGGGCATGGATTTGGGGAATGAGCTTTATTTAGGGTTAAGACTTAGGAAGAGGCCTTTAGGGGATGGAGATGGATGGCCCAAATTATTTAGGGATAATTTTATCAAAAACAATTTTCGGGATCGGGTTGGGTTGGTTCAACCCGAATCCGACCCGAGAAATTCGGGTTTCATCTTTACCAACCCAACCCGACCCAAACCAACCAGTCCGGTTGGGGTCGGTTTTCAGGTTCAACCCGACCCGTGTGCCTCCACGTCATCTAAGTCTATAAAATCATCTAAAATTGTTTTTTGATTGTGATATGCTCTAGATCGGGTTCTTAAATTTTGTTCTATTTCGTCACGTTAAGTTGAAGATGCATATGCACATGGTTTAGCATTGGAACCTTCTGGGTGAGCAATATGTATGTCTATTTATTTCATCACTACTAACAAAACCACATAATTCACATACAAGTTTTGATTTATGTTCAATAGAAAGTTAATGTGCGATTTTCCATCCCGGGTCGTTTAATTTTGTGGGACGAAGATGGTTAAATTCTTAATGGTTCAAGGGAAATTCATCACCACTAGGTCCACTATATGCCATTATTCACTAAAATTAAATTAAATATTACACTAAAAGAGAGTTGAAAAGAGTGCACTTCGATGAGGAAGACGAAAGGAGGTTGTAGTGGAATCGAGATTCGGCGAAATTTTGTTTCCAAAACCTACACCATGATCACCAAATCAATCTTTCGTTTAACCAAAACTCCGGAATGTGAGGCTTGTGCACTTGGAAAATGGAGAATGGGAGAAATTGAGAGCTTGAGAGTTGAGGAGAGCAGAGGGGTTACGGTGTGTGTGTGTGTGGTATTTAATTTATAAGGTGTTTTTATAGGGATAATAACACCTGTCACTAGCTGCCGACCCAAGTGCTCTTCAAGGGCCCAAGCACAATGGACCTCGACCCCACATAAATTTGCCACCACTCAACCAACCACAACAACGAAGTAGACTAGATAGATTTTGCTAATATAGGAATATTCTGAAATATCAGGCAATTTCTTGAAGTCCAAGTCGACAATCCCCCAAACCCTTCTACTCTCTTCACGAGTCTCATTCTCTCACAACTCTCAAGTCTTAAGCTCTCAACGACCATATAGCCATTGGAGTTGTGTGGTTGCATACTCAGACTGTGCGACACACAATACTGTTGGCCCACACAAGTTGTACTCTCTACCCCAATCTCTGGACATTGGTTCAAATTAATACAAAAGGTTAAACCTCATTCGATGTGTGGGTCGGGGATCTGTAGGATTAGAGATGTGAACTCCGCCTTTTGAGTAAGTGTTGGCGATTGTTCTTCAATGAGGATGACAATCTTCCGCTTTAGTGTGGGGTCATTAGAGGGAAATATTACAAGGGGAGTCAAAGTTGGTGGCGTGAGAGAGCTAAGAGGGTTGTGAGTCTATGGAATGGATTTTTGAAGTGGAAGAGGTGGTCCGGATTTGATTGGGGTTACAACTGGGTGATGGTAGTGGGGTTAAGTATTAGAGGTTTGTTGTGGTTGGATTAAGTTGCGCCATAAGTTCCCCCGTTTGTTTGCTATTGCTTCTATTAAACATGCTATTTTTTTTTTTAAATTATTGAATGCCTAACAGTGCCAATGATAGGTGTGCTATTTCTTGCACTCGTGATCTTTAATAGGGAGTTCTAAAATTATTTATCCCTTCACGTATTCTTTTCTTGGGGAGTTGTCTAATCAGGTTGGGGTAATCTGAATTTTTAGTTATATTTTTATTTCACTATTCGTTCTTCGTTGAATATTTATCTCGAGACCAACTCATATCATAGACACAATCAAAATATGGTTTTTGGGGTTGGAATCTGTGGTGTCAACCTATTGGGAAATAAGTATTGGGATGTGTCATACATATCAAAGAGTATACAATAATGATGTATTTGGTGAATCAAATACTAGGACCACAAAAGAAGATGTTGGTGTATTCCCGCCAAGATGGAAGGAAAAGACCTCTGGGGCGGGCACAAGCTCTTGAAGCTATAGGGTGCAAGTACTCTTGTAGCAAGAAAGAGTATGGCATGAGGGATTGAGAACTAAACGGAAGGCCCGGCCTAGCGATCAGGCTAGAGATCCTTTCCAAGGAAGGAAAAAAGAGGGTCTTATGAGACCCAATTATTTTTTGCCTGGTTGGTTTATTGCGGTTGAGCTTTGAGGTAGTCTCAAATCCAAAGGTTGGTACTTGGCTAGTCTATGTCATATTTGCAGAAGCATGGAGGAGGGAGGCACCATCTCTTTTCTGGCTATGGAGAGTTTGTTCGGCTGTTCCAGCGATTTGCAGAGCTTTGGTAGATTTAGTTGGCTGGACATGGTTAGTGTCGATCAGAGTCTTGGGAGGCGTGGTCTGCGGTGGAGGGTTTGACTTGATAGGCAGCTTTGGATGTTATCCCCTCTTGCATTGTGGTGGTTGATCTGGACTTTAGAGGAATCATCATATATTTCAGAATCTTCCCCTCTCAGTGCCAGTGGCATTCATTTGGTCTACTTCTATTAGTAGGCTGCTTGAGTGGTGGAAGACCGGTGGCGTTTTGACTATCTGTAGTCTTGGGTGCTTGAAAAGCGTGTGGTCTGATAACGCATGACGGTTTTGAACGTTTTTACGTTGCTCCTTTAATGTATATGTAGTGTGTGTATTGAGTGGGCAGCCGGCCTCCTGTGGCTTGGCTGCCCCTCTGCTTTCTACATATTTTTTGCATTAATATAGTTTAATTTACCAATTCAAAGCACAATAAAATATGTTTTTATGTTTATCATACATCAATAAGATCATATGATAAATTTTAATAATTGTTGTTAAAATGTCATGCTTATATAACCGTCATTTTAAAATAACCTGCTCTAGATTTGGTAGAAAAAACCTTGCGTAAGAATGCTATAACACTGCAGTGTATGTTTCTGTTGGGCTGGCAAGTATTCCAGCAAAGGACCTAGATGGCCATTGTCAACTTCTCTGTGTTTGCCTCTAGGATTCAGTAAGTTCTGTCATCTTCCTGATTGAACAAAAATAAGGTTCATTCCTTGTGTTGATACAATTTATTATAGGAAATGTACTTATTCAGTGAGACAGTAACTTAGGTTCACACAATCACACTTCAAGAGAATATTTCCATTCTGAAGTCTGCTTATGGACATTGAAATATTTTCTTATTTGAATACCACTTTTTGGTAAAAGCTGTGGGCTGTAACTGAGGTTTTTCACATCTCACTGTAGGCCAGTCAAGCTTATTTGATCTTCTCGTCCGTTCTTCTCAACCCGAAATACATGTCACTATCAGAAATGAGGCCCTCCAGGTTACATTACTAGTCTCATATCAGTGAAGTTATATTATACCTATACCTTTGCTCTGTGATGTTTATACATGCTTAATGGAAACTAGATTGATTGTTTGCGGATCCTTGTTATTGTTGGCTAAGAATAATGATCCAGTTTCACTATCAAATATAGAATAATGATCCCTTTGTTTTTGTGTTCCTCTTGTGACCTTGTATTTCTTTTCTATCCATTAATGATAAAAAAGAATATTTACTTATCCATAGTTGATTGCATGATTTTAAGAGTAGTGATCAGTTCGGTAAAATCCCCTGTTATCTTCTTAACGTTGTATGGTTCTTCTCTATGAAAATGTTGTGTATTCTTCATTATTTATATTGACCAAAGATGTTAATTATTTATGATTTTGGTTCTTGTAGGCTCTACGATCTTTGTTGCATAACTACCCTAGCATGGCAAATGCACTTTGGGAACAAATTTCGACTATCGTTCATGGATCACTCAAGATCCTTATGCCCATTGCTTCTATCATTGAAACAAAACCATGTTCAGGAAATGGAGATAGCAGAAATGCTCTAAGATCATATGACGATAGATGCATAGTAGCTTCTATCAAGGTAATGTTTACAATGAGTTATCTGCCGGTACCTAATGTTTCAGTATAATGCAAAATCTTGGATTTATACATCCCTAATACAGTAATACCTTAAGTTTCCAATTACATCTCTATTTTTTCAGAAAAATATTTCCATTGAAATGATTGGTCATTTGATTATATACCTAAGTGATGGCTATTGGACATGATTATAGATTTAGGAATCGATACTAGAATCAGTGATTATATCTATACATATTATTTTAACAATTTAACTGCAGAAAAATTTGGTATAATACATTAAGTGATCACCACATTGGCATATACAGAAGTTAAGCATCTGTTGCAGGGTGGGGAGGTTGGTATATCATTGTAGAAACCCTGAGTGGAAGTGGGATATTTGCTTATGGCGAGCTTTGGGTGTGTAATGGAGTCAATGATGCTTCAGTGATGCAGCTTATTTTTATTTGGTCCAGACAAAATAGTTCTCCCGTTAGGGTAATTTTGCTTGTCGGCACTAGTTTTTAATTTTTAGATAGATACAAGCCTACTCCTGTTGTCTTGATGGCTTGAGATTTTCTAATTGCAAGGAATGGGTGATATAGTACCTCCAGCGAGTGGCTGATTGCCTGCATTATTTCCAGACCCAACCGGTTGAATCAGTTAGACCAGGATCTGGGCAATTGAATAGGTTGGGACAACCTGTGGCCATTAACCCAGTTCCAAGATTCAATCTGTGGCCTAAGCAGTTCAACTGGTTGAGCCACTGATTTTGTGTTTGAAGTTCAACTGGCGATTCAACCTTGTCAAGTGGCCAAATAAAAATCTGATGAAGACAGATCTTCAAAAAGAGAAAAATATAAGAAATTAAACCTTAACCTAACATCATAGCACCCCTTCCCAAACCTCTCCCACCCTTGTACCTAAGAACCCTGGCCTTCTTGCTTTATGCATCCTTAGTGCCACTATCTCAGCAACTGCTGTCATCTCCACCACCCCTGTTTTCTCTGTGTGTGCTGGATCTCCACAGCCCTTGCTTTTCTCTCTCCCCTTCTCTAGCCATGGTCAAACAGTTTATTAACTAGTTGATTCCACCACCCTGTTCTTGACCTGATTGATGTTCAAGCCTGGTAAAAAAGTCTTTTTTGATGAAACAAATGCCCCTAAACTCTTTTGGTATTGAAGTCAACATCCAAAAATATTAAGACCTGTAGCTGTTAGTGCAACATCTTTATATGTAAATGGGAGATGGCTGTGATTTATTCAGGTTGTTAGGTGATTGCAATTTAAAGAAAATGGTTCTGGCATGTGGTAATTGCTTTTACGAAATGTGTTTATAACAAACCAAGTCGTTAATTTAAACCAAACATGAATGAAGAAACCTTTACATTTTGTCTCCTCTGCTGAAGTATCTCTGCTTTGTTACCTATATATAAGGGCTTATGTTATCTATTTATGTGTTATTGCTTATTACTTTTCAGGTTTTAGATGAATGTCTTCGTTCATTATCTGGATTTAGAGGGATAGATGGTCTCTTAGAAAGTAGATTATTGGATGGCTTGGATGCACAATCTTTGCCTGGTTGCTCAAGAAATATGAAGATATCATGTGTACCGTCATATGAATTTAATGATTTGAAGATCTCAACCGAAAGCTCTACAGAATACTCCAATGGGAAAAGGTGTTGGCCAGAAGTGATACAAAAGCATCTACCTCTAACCTTAACACATGGTTCTCCAATGGTTTGTGTCCTTTACATTCACGAACAAAGTGTTTGTCGTTATATTTTTCTTGGGGGTGATTTAGGAAGTTAACTGTTTTCTATTTTGCCTTATTTTGATTATCTTTTGCTTTTTGCGAACTCGTTTTTCTTTGATTCTTTTATGTATATTGGCAGATCCTTATTGATTTCACTAGTTCATTGTTTTAACATGGATGCACCATGCCACCATCTATACAAGCCTCATTGCACCATGACTCACCCGCATCATATAATTCATTATAGGTACACATAAAACCAATCTAAATATATTTCAGAAGTAGAATTCACTAATATGATCCAATTTGAGATTCTTTGTGCAACACACAGAGTTGAGACAAGTGATACATAAGAGCTTTACTGCAAGGTTTTCGTACTTATTGTTCATGTGCAAGTTTCACTACACGTGAAGGGTTTTTACATGTTCATGTGTAGGTTTTCTGCGTTACTTGTCTGCAACGCACGATGAATACAAAATGTTAAGACTGTTTACGGTTTACCATGACACAGTAAATATATACTCTCTTTCATAGCACTTTAGGAGGTTTATGCAGTTGCCTGATTTGGAGTTGCAACTGTGTTGATATGTTCTGTAGTTTGCTTTCTCTCTTAAAGTTTATACAAATAAGCACACTCCCCCAGAGATATTTCAATTTGTAGTGCTGTAATACACTTGATCAGGGTAGGCAGCTCACTTATGTGGCTAGACATGCATGTTAGGTACAGTCTTTAGGTTTGAAAGTCAATGTCTTACAACATTAGTATTCTGATGTTTGTGTTGGTATACTACTCTGGTAGAGTTGATCTCAGTACACATTGCCAAAGTTGATGTTATATCCTCAACTGCAGATAAGATCAGCATCACTGACATGTTTTGCGGGTATGACTTCTTCTGTTTTTCATTCCCTGACGGATCCAGATAAGAGTTATGTCATATCATCCATTGTAAGTTTTTATCCATCTAATACTGCAATTGTTTGCTCTGGATGAAACATATAATTTATTTGATCTATAATTTCTTTTCCTAAATTATATTTGTAGACAGCTGCAGCAGTGAGTGCTGATGTCCCTTCGGTCAGATCAGCTGCCTGCCGAGCCCTTGGTGTTGTTGTATGCTTTCCAGCAATCTTTTCCAGGTTTTTCTATCTTCCTTTAAAATTGAAATGATCTTTAAATGTATTTTTCCATTTTTATATTATAAATAAATATCTGTTCTACAGTTTTAAGGTTCTGAGTGAATTCATCCGTGCGGCAGAGAAAAACACACATGATCCCTTAGTCTCGGTACAAACTCTTAGAAATGTTGCCTCTTTTTACCCTTAAATATTCTGGTAGTCTGATGCTTACAAGGATTTTTTTAGGTAAGAATAACATCCTCATGGGCCTTAGCAAACATATGTGATTCTCTTCGATGTAGATCTACAGATTTGAATATGAAGCAGGCCGTCGGTATGTATCCACCCTGTGATGCTGAATTACTTTTAGCATATCTTTGTGCAGAGGTCAATCAATTCATGCCTTTGCTGTTGTAGGACAATTTGTTGATTCCACGTCCATCTCTCTTTTAGTTGAGAGTTCATTACGTCTTGCAAGAGACAGTGATAAGGTAATTGTGCCAATGAATTCAGACAGAATGTTCATAAATTAACATTTTTTCGCATTACATGTATGCTTTTGGGTCATGTATGGCCATGTAGGGGTATTTTTTGAAACATTTCTATTTTCTAGTATGGCATGATATAGAAATTTATTTTTCCTGTCATTTCTAGAAAATATAAATCAAAAGGTGAGATACAAGGAGTCAGAAAAAGAATACAAATACAAACAACAAACCAAAAAAGGAATAAAGAAAATTAAAGGCCGTGGTCTGCAGAAAATTAAACAAAGTGGTCTCCAAATAACTTCCGCAAGATTATCAAATAACTTCTTTGTCACGGTACAGAGACCAAATAGGGGCACGTTATTATCCTCTTTTAAAAAAGTGGTCTCCAACTATCCAATGAATACACCCTAGTTTTTTTGGGAGCAATATAGAAATTGAATTACCGATAAAAATATATAGAAATTGAATTAATACTTACATGTGTCTTCAAATAATTATTGTAATAGCTTGTAAAGTGCGGATATAAGCATGTGACAAGTCTATTGTCAGATATTTACACATAGTTTGTATTTTGACAACAAAATCTTACTTTTGGCAAGTTTTGCTCAACCGCACTTTGAATTTGCAACATTTATTGGTATGGCACATGTAACTTAATAGTATACTAGCTATTGGTTCTTGCCTCCTTGATTAGATTCACTACGTAGTGGTAAGTGGCTCCATCTTAGATCCGAAATGGTTGGTACTTCAGCTGAAGCTTATACCAAAGCTAAGTCAAGCTTTTTGGGTTGTTTCTTTAGTAGTTCTATTTAAATTCTTAGGTACAAAAAGTGTAGGTAGTTTATTCTATCCATTAGTAATCAAATGCTCCTATGCATTAGTTTATTTTCTATTTCCTTAAGTGCACATTATCTTCATTTTAAATTTTGAGCAGCAATTTAGCATTGTTGCCGACATATTCTGTTTGAGCCCTATATGTCAAGTGAGCAAGATCCATGTCATGGTTGCACACGTGGAAACATGAATTTATAATGGTCTTTAATGGTACTGTTATAAGCTGGTGTGTTTACTGTTTACTTAAGGCTTTCACGTAATTGGATTCTGCTCGAAAGAGCAGTGATTTATGAGCTCCATTATTGTTATCATTGCAATTGTGATGACAAGCCATGTTTTTGTGAAAATGGTTGTCTGGTTTGTTATTTGATGTGGTTTACTGGTTTTCACTACCAAATATTCTTCAAGTTTCAGAGCTTAGCCATATATGTTGGACAAGGTGAGCGTACTAATATTGTTTGTAAACAACCCTCCTTCTAAACCTTCGGCTTCATAGTTGTTTATGAAAATTACTAGTATTTGAGATTTTTTTAGCTTGCTTTTAGATTATTTTTAAAGAGTCTTCTACTTCTTGTTCCATGTCATTATCCAGTCCCCAATTGAAGCATATGCATCTTATAACCAGAATACCACATTAATGTATTCCCAAATTTTTATCTGTTCGCACGTGTAGGTCAAATCAAATGCTGTTCGTGCTCTTGGTAATATTTCAAGATTTTTTATATTTACAGATTACCCTACCTCTAGCCATGAGCTGCGGGATTCTTCTAGTGAGTATTAATATCTAAAAATATTTTGTTGAATAATTAATCAAAGACATCATTGTAAAAACTCTCGTCAACTTCATGTAGGTAGTCCTCATTGGCTGGAAAGAATGGTCCAAGCATTTCTTTCATGTGTAACGACCGGAAATGTAAAGGTGTGGCTCTTATATGTTCTTGATATTTAACTTCTATATCTTTTTTATGCTTTATTTAGCTCCTAAATATTTTTCATGCTTTTACTGAGACAAATAAAGCATAAAAACAGATTTATGCTTTTGTAGATAATTATTGAAAACACATAAAGAGGAAATTTCCTAGAGATTTGAGTTTTTACTCCGATTTAGCAAGAAAAAGATTTGAAGGAGCCATTCGACACCTATAACGTTTTTTCGATCGGTCAAACACGAATAACTATTTATTGGTCAGGCATATAAATTTTGAGGATCAGAAGCTGCAAGCACATCGGTGTTGGGAGGAAAAGGATCATCAGTTCCACCAGTTTATAATGGATTACAAGATAATAAAGAACATGATGTACATGCTGATATCCTTATCCTTTGGCTTGTTTTTTTTATCATTAATAGAGGTTGAAAAGGGGATATAAGGGGTGAAAGAAACCGAAAATTAGAAGAAAAAAGGTAACGAAGAAGAAACTTCAGCACCCCAAAGAAAAAAGGAAAAGAAAAACAAGTCATCCCACAAGTTATAGACTGTCAAAAGGACTCCCAATACTTAGCCACAAAAACAACCACCAAATTTGCTGTTAGAACGGGAACTCAACTTTCATCTACAATCCTTGGAGCCAAAAGTATACATCCTGCATTTTCTTCTTCCGAATCTCCCCAATCTTTTCTATCGAAGTGTAGCCTTGGGCCCCCCAAATTTTCGACCATGGCTTCGTTTGGTAACCAAAAATGCGGCAAGCCAGATGCCCAGGCGTTGTTTTGGCATTCCAAACAACAAAATTTGTGGTTTCAGTATGGCGTCCCGGTCCAAACGCCCACATACAAAATGAGAAGCTTACCTCCCTTAGCTTTTCCCAGATGCAACTTTGGTTTGCAGGGTCACACTATTTTAGCTTCTACGTTTTCTCTTATTACACTTCACCCATGTATATAAATATGAGAAATTACCCAGGTTGTTGGTAAATATGAGCAATTGCTTAGTTTGGGAACCCAATTCAACGAATAACTTAAGTTGATTGAGGTACAAAAAATTATCTAAGTCGTAGATAAAATACAATAAATTATTTAGGTCATATATAAAACATCTAATAGTCTCACCGCTCAACACCACAAATATGTATATAAAGTGGAATAAAAAAATCATAAATTTATTTCAAAATGATAAAATGCATTGGTTCCAGTGGGAAGACAATAATTACCTAGATTTTTTTATTAAAATATGAGAAATTACTTAGTTTGCAAACATAATACAAGAAATAACTTAGGTTCATCAGACACCAAAATTACGTGGGTTGTGGGTAAAACTCAATGAATTATCTAAGATTATAGGTAATTTTTTTAATAATTATAATTAATGTTTAATGCTCATGATTCATCAGTGATCACTCACCACTGCATATGTATATAAATTGTAATAAAAATCAATAAATTCATTTACAAATGTTACAATGCATTTGATATTGGTTCAAAGATACAATAATTATTTAGGTTGTTGGTGAAATATGAGAAATTATTTAGTTTGGGAACGTAATATAAGAAATAACTTAAGTTGATTGGGGTACCAAAATTACCTACGTTGTGGGTAAAATACCAGATTGTCTAGGGGTACCACAAACCTAACAAAAGTTGTGGTTGCACCCAAACAAAAACTTAACGTCTAGACTCTTGTTGCTCCAAATTTTGGCGTCAAACGATCCACCCCAGATGCAACGTTTGACAAACCAGACACAGACATGCCTGGTTGCCAAACGGTACCCATAATGCTGAAGGCCCAAGCTTTCTGGCTTCCTATTTTAAAAATTAGCTTCCTAGCTTCCTTAAGTGGTCCTTTAGGAAGATCCTCCAACCAATTTTTCCAGCAATTCTGACAATTGATTTCCACATCCAAATCCCCCTTCCCTAAGTTGGAGGAAAACTTCCCCAAGAGATCTTTAGTAACATCACATAACCGGAAAAGGTGATCTTTGTGTTCTTCGTCATTCATACTACATAGCAAGTATCTGCTAACCAAGGATCATCCCCTGGAATTTTGAGCGATCTCTGTCAACGTCTTACCATGAAAAATAAGCTAAAAGAGGAAGCAACAAAAGGATTTTGGCTAGATCAAATAGGCCTATTTATCTAGAAAGAACATTTTGACCAAAACAAAGGCAACAAGTCTAGAAAAGGCCAAAGGCAAGACACAAGGTGACAACTTAATTGGATTGAGACATTAATATAGTAAAGTAATGCAAAATCAATGGTTATTAATCTAGTCGGATACTTGTTTGATGGTTGAGTCACCCATTCAAGGGTTATTAACTTATTATACTCATTTAGAAACATACGTCAGAAATAATGAGGTGTTTGAAAAATAGCACCCAGAAGATGCAAAGAGGAGATTGCCTCGTTGAAGGGGAAGTTGAGGTGTTTAGCCTTGCCTAGCTGTGCCTCATAGCCTACGGTTTGATGACTGTTGCCGTAATAGTTATTTGACGTATTCTTCCTTTTGAAAAATTATCGTTTATCAATACGTCTCGGAAATTTTGGATTTTCTTCAAAGTTGATGAGAGATAAGGATTTTCTTTTAATTTGTTTGGGTGGGAAGCTATAAGAGGTTATTAGTTGTGAGTGAGCATTACAGGTTTTCACTTTTGCTATACTTATTAAACCATCGGGTAGTTTTTGGTCGTCATCTTCACTTTTGCGTGATGGATGTGGTGGTTGAACCAGCAAATTGCATTTTAGAGCATGGACTTGACAATAGATTTACGAGTTGCTCCAGTTGAGCCTGAAAATATGAGGTTTGTTTTGATCCTGAAATGAGCATAATAGGTTACGAAGTATTTTGCTTGTAATGAAACTCCGGACTTCGTCAAATTTCTCTTTTGTCATCTGGTTAGAAGGAAACACACCTTCGAACTTTGCCTAGAAAACGACTCTAAGTTTTTGTTTTGATCAGTAAGGTGACTATGTATTAATGACTAAATTGTACAAAGAAAAAGAGGTGGTAATGCCATAGGCAGCATCACCAGCCCAAGGAAAAGGAAAAACTCAAGGCAAAACTATATCTGTAACTGCAAGACAAAAACCATCAAGTTATATGTAGGCCCTCAGCCCAAGCGCATCTCAACCGGGTAGTCTCACGAGCATCCTTCCCGGCGAAACTCTACCACCAAACAATGAGTCACTGTAGATTGACTAGCTCAACTGCAGAAGATGTGGTGGTTCCTTGGAGTCCAGAGTCCAGACTGACCACCAAAGTGCAAGTGGGAAAAGTAATCAGAACTGTCTGTCATTGTCTCACATCGAGGACCAGATTCCTAAACTACGGACTTAAATGACCATAGTCCGGAATCTGCAGCTGCCACACATCCCCAAACCTCTGGAGTAACCAAGCAATCATCGAGCAACCAAAGAATAAGTGCTCGCAACTCTCTTGTACCTTGCAAATGTGATGAGTAACCAAGTGCCAGTGCTTGGACTTGAGATTAATCTCATTTAAAGCCCAATGATGGGAAATGACTCTTAAGTTATCCAACAGTCTCCATAAGGCAGTAGTGGAAATCATCTGTCCATTACACATATTGCACCCAAATATGGGACACTGCAAAATCAAAACACTTTTTTAGAGGTGTTCTCAATTCATCAGGAGGTTTCTTTCCGTAGATTTATCAAGGCTATTACTCAAAAGACTAATATACTTTGCTCCATCAAGTCTTCCACAAGAGTGGGATCACCTTTTATCTTTTCTTTTATTGTCTTGTTCGGCCTATGCTAAGAATGGTAGGCTAGATAGATGGTAGCGGGATTATTGTCATGTTGTGAAAATTGTTGGCCAGCATAACCAAATTGTGTGCTAGCAAAATAGCTAGATATTTCTACCTGGCAAGTCTTTTAGCCAATTGAAATGTGTTTGTGAATAACAAAATGCACGGGATCTAGTTTGGATACTAGGGGTTTCAATCAACTTGGTATAGAACAGTTACCATCATCGTCTATAGCCATGGTGGTTGATAAAGTCATGATCTTTATTGTTTAGCTAACTGCAGAACATGCAATTAAACTTGGTGGTGTTAAGTATTACTCTGGTGCTTTCTGCAGCTTTCTGTCGGCTGAACTTTCATTGTAATGTTAATTTATGTTAACTGTTAAGAGAGTGGGTTAAATTATTTACCTTATCATTGATCAATGGAAGTGAAAGCATTTATAATAGTCAGTCTATGGATCGAAGCTCCCTTCCGAATAAACCAGCAGTGCATTACTATTATTACTGTTATTACCATTATAGGTGGTGTTGTTTTGGCTTCACAACGACCGTTTTTGGTGTTTCTGAAATGGAGTAAAAGCTTCTTATCATTTTGTTGTTTCTGCACTTAATTTTGTCCTGAGCATGCAATTTATTTTTTTCAGGTCCAATGGAATGTTTGTCATGCTCTAGCGAATTTGTTTTTAAATGATACCCTGAAGCTCAAGGACATGTCCTGGTAATAAGCTACATGATCTAGTTTCGTACTATTGGATTTTAGGTAGTAGATTTGTATATGCATACTGAGTAGCAAGATGAATAACCTCCTATCTGCAAATTGATGCATCTATCTGCAAATGCATGAAAAATGAGGCTAACATGATCTCTTTACTGGTTTCTTATAAAACTGTGATTTGCCTTTTGATATGTAATTAATATTCAATGTCAAATTGCACTGCATTAAGGATATTCATTTGCTAGATCTAGGAAGATGTTCCTACTTCAACACTATTATATTTATGATGGTATATGATAATTCTATATGACAGTGGTTTGTAGGTGTAAAAAATGGTTCAGATTATTTGTTGAGGTGGACCCTGTAAGAAGGAAATAAGAGAAATTTGTGAGATAAAACCCTCTCTCTTGAGAAGGTCACCCAGATTAAGATTTTCCTTCTTTTTTCATTTGAGATTTGTTTATGCATCTTAAAAGGTGGACAAAAAAATTATTGTGTTACTTTTCCTTTTTGCCGTCACAGTTCGAACAACCCACACTAGAAATTGAGCTTATAAAATTAATAATTATAATATTGAAATGAGGCATCAAATGTGGTGGTTTTTTCGTAGGAATTTTTGATGTATATTACTATATTGGTTTTCAATAATTAAGTATTTCTAAAACACCCTAGAATTTTTGGACTTTTTTTGGTTAAGTCAAGAAATGATTTAGGCTTCAGTAACATCCAAAAGTATGTATCCTAGAACTACAATATCTTATATCTGTTGGTCAAATACCAAAACTATTCACAGATAGGAATATGTGAATTCATATATTGATTGATTACCCATATTTTCCAATAATAGAAGTATGTGTCTTGGTGATGGTAGCAAAGGGACCGTGGAAGGGTCAGACCTCTTGCTCTTTGGCAGAATATTTTGATATGCAGAAATGAGCATGTTTTAAAACAACAAAATGAGGTATGTGGAACGTGAAAATCTGGAAGAGAAGCCCAGGGAGATTTGTTTTTCCATCAGGGATTGGTTTTGATGCACGCTTCTTCTCTGACATCTAGCAGCTTGAGTTTGTTGGTTTGGCTGGGGAGAGTGGGTGGTCTTTTTTTTCTTCCTGTGCGAAGCTGACTGTCTCTACTCCCAGTAGATCCTAGCTTGTTTTCTCTCTCTTTTTCCGTTTCCCCTCCTTCCTGTTTGTCTTTTTTTTGTCCTCTTGTATCCATCATCTTGACTATCTTCTAGTGATCAACAGATAAGAATAGAAGTATCATCCTATTATCTACCTTAGCTCTCAATAAAGTTTATATTGTTCTTTTAGTTTGAAATAGTAAGAACATTCAAACAAGTATTAAAACATTTTTAGAAGTTCTGGTCTCTTAAAACATGCTTTGTGGTTCATATTCGATGGGATTTGGTATCCTCTTTATATTATGCTCGCGGATATAGATCTACCATTATGTTATCCTGCTTGAAGTTCATAAATGTCATCATCTCTGCCTTTAATGGTAGTTTTATTAAAGCAAAGACCTCTACCTACTCACGTGTACTAAAAGACGTACCCTGCTAATGTGTTTTTCCTCCATTTCATTCTCTCCTTGCAGGGCTTGTTCTGTTTATACGATTCTTGTACTTCTTCTTCGCGATTCTACCAATTTTAAGATAAGAATTAATGCTGCTATGGCATTGGCAGTTCCTGCATCAAGGGCTGGTAAGATCATTTGATGCTTTCTTCGTCTGCGAGCTCATGTTTTAAGAATGGATTCTGTTTGGTTTTAGCCTTTTGCTCTATTTCTTGTTTTGAAACAAACCAATATGAAAAGTAGTTGTGTGAACGCATTCACTTTTGTATGTTCACTGATATAATCTGCTTTGACTAATCAAAAAGATAAAATGCTAACGAGGAGGTATTTTCTTTCTTGCATATGATTTTCCAAGCCTCTTCTTGTATGATTTTCCATTAATTTGTAACCATTAGCATAAACACCAAACTTTGGCTTTTCTGTGTGAGATAGGAGCATTGCTTTTATTCTTAATAAGCTTAATATAACAAAATATTGCTAGCACAAGATCACTGATGGAAATAGCCTTAACATGTATTAGGCTGATAATGTTTTATTTCAAACTTAGATTATGTTTACTTTGCAGATTATGGGGACTCCTTTGTTGACGTGCTTCAAGCTTTGGAACTTGTTCTTGAATCTCTTTGGTCAGACAGCTCTTCAACATCATCCAATTTTGAGTATAAGGATACTCTCCAAAAGCAGGTTTTATTGAATACTCCAATACCCAACAGCAATTTTGCAGTTTTGCTTGTATGCTTCTCTGATGCTTTCTTGTTAGTTGACGTTAACAACATTGCATGTGCTTGGCTTTGCTTCCTCAAAAGATGGTGAAATCCTAAAATCTTTTCTACTTAAGGTAAGCATTTTGTTTGAAATTTACTTTCCTCAGTTGCAGTATTTTCGTCCACATTGGGCTGGTAATTCATACTTGAATGCTAGCATACTGTTTTAGATGCAAATAAAGACTTACAAAAATGACCTCCACGTTTGGTTATTATCTACTACTCTTTCTAGTTATGTGATTATAAACAAAGAAGATAATTTTCATTTCCATTGAATTCGGAAAACAAAAAAATTATCCTTCAAGTTTATGTTATTCCAAATCCTGAAGTTATATCTTGTTAAAAAATGCTTACCTTTTAGTTTTTATCTGATAAGTTGTGTTTTTGTTCCCAGAAAGCAACTTTTTTAGAGGAATGGCTGAAGTCACTTGGTCCATCCATTTCAGAAGAAATCCACGGTGAGCGTTCTGGTGAAGCAAAGTTTGGAACAAGTGAAGGGTGTTGTTCAAGCCTAAATAAGCAAAAGGAATTGATATTGAAAGCATTGACATCTTTAGTAGATGTCTATAGCTGTAGCAATAACCCAAGAATTTCGGTCAAGTTTGAGGAATTGCTTGATACCTTGTCCTGAACTTTGTTTTTACTATGTTATAATATGTCAATTCCTTTCTACCTTGATGCTCTTCCATCCTACGCATGTTGGAGCCATGAGAGAGCATTTTCATTAACCAGCTGATGCTTCATGGTCGTTGCTCATCTAGATGTACTGAAGGTTCTATAATCTATAGTGTGCTCCTTGGCTGCTTCAAAGATGTAAATTATGTAGTTTTTGGGTGTGTATTTCTTTTTTAGTTTGCTCCAATCTTAAATTAGAAAGATGCTCCCTGTCAAGTCTTGTTAACAACGTAAGCGATAAAAATTCTCTTATATCGATCAGCCTTTTGTCTTGCATTCTATTGCCTGTTTCAATTCACAAGCCTCGCATTTGAATATTTGACTTGGTCGTAGCAATTAAAATGTTTTGTTTTTGGCGCCCAATGCTTTTCCTTCTGACAAAGAAGAATCCGAATGTCAGGGAGCTCAAAGATGTTACAATAAGTGACTCATCAATTTCTTCTGCCTTCAGAGTTTGTTCTACTTGATTGCTTTTGAAATTAAATTGATCTTAATAAACCAATAAAGGTAATGATAAATGTATGCTCATTTTGGACACAATGAGCAAGTTGTTCTAATGTGGGAAGGGGAGAGAAAATCTAATATCGAGGATTAGACTTGTTAATCGTTTCGTGTTTGTGTACTATCGTGTTATTTTGTTTTGTAATGTTAGAATTTTGTGTTATCGTCTTTAGTACAATTTGAAAAAAATCTATTGTGTTTAGATTGAAAATGGTTAAGTGATATGATATATTAATGTTTTTCTTTTTAAATAATATCTTAATTGATCATTATTAAGTAAAAATAATTGTGTAAAAAAATAACATATCGTGTCGTGTTTATGTCAATCTGTACTAATTATTTTATGTTGTATTTTCACGTATCATCATAATAAAACATTTCAATTTTCAACCACTTAAAAAATTGCGTAAAGTTAAGTATCTTAATTGTGTTACCATATAGTGTTGTGTAATCATGCTAAAACGATTCACAACTTAATTTATCAAGCGAATGAAGATGTTTGAGTTTTTGCATCTTTCTTTACAGCTTGATTTTTGTTTTTACAGCCATCTACGATTTTTACAGTTCAATCTCCATTTATTATTTTGTCACCTCTCAATCTCATTTCTTAACATCATTTATCAAGAGAATCAAATGGGTTTTCCAGTGACGTATGTATAGATTTGGAATCTCCTTGTCGTTTGAATCACATCTCAGTAAACATCAGCTTTGAATTCGTTCGGAGTCGGACGATCAAACCCTCTTTTGGTCGTCCGAACTTTTATCTCAGTAAACCCCCGTACCTTGATTTTCTTAGCTTCGGACAACCAAACATTTTTTAGATTTTCCAAACCTCATTTGAGACTGTTTCAGCCGGCAAAGATTTCACAGGGAGTCCAGTTCTTTATATGTTCGGACATTAAATATCCAACGACTGATTCTTGTTGCGGTTGTCTAATCTCGTTCAAGTTCAATTGTTGCATTGATTGTTTTTGAAAGGAATGTGTTCTAAAAGTTTCTTTTATATGTCTTTTATTATGAATTCAATGTCTAAATATTTTGTTTCTCCATTAATGTATTCGTCTTTCAGAAGAGTTAAAGAAAAAATATTGATCATTAACCATAGAGTTCTAAAACATAATAGTTACATAATTAAATAGACCGACTGAATGAAATATTATGGAATTGTGTTTGTGTCATTAATGTTTTTGTTGTCTTTAAATCTTATGATATGAGACGTATATTTTTTCACATGAGAACTGTATAATTTGATTATTATCAAAAACTATCATTACGTATAGTGTAAATATATTGGTTGATTATATATGACTTGTGCCGGAAAAGATCATATGTCAAAATATTATCATTGTCCCTCTTGACTTGAGTGATGATATTATTGGACTCTTTGATGAAGAAAAATTATAATGTGCACAATGTAACTTATGTACAGTTACATATTTATAATTTGCCTACAAGATCAAGAAAAAAATAATAATACAAAGATGACACATTCCTATTATGTTACTAATATCATGAGATTATGTTACTAATATCATGAGGCAATTGATAAATAAACATAAAACTCCAAGACCGCTGATGACGGTCTGTTTTGTTCCGGATCCGATAAGATTTAGGTAGGTCATGTATTAGAGTGTTTTATGTCTATTTTTAGTAGTGCATTAGTCCCACATTGGGAGATTGTCCCTGATTGTCTTTTTCTATAATTATAAATAGAACTCTTCTCCTTTGTATACTACTCATTGCTTGGTGGCATTCTCTCTACTTGGAGTAAGCCTTGGATCAAAACTCAAGTGGAGAAGAATGCTACTTGTAATGTGAGTCATGTAAATAAAATAATTTTGTTTGTTAGTTTTAGATTGTTTTTTTCAATTCTTGCATGTTTAGTTGAATTTGTTCTGGTTGAGCTTCGTTTGACTCAATTTTTGTTCTGGTTGTTTGCTTGTTCATTTTAGTTGTCTGGGAGTTCAATTTTGCATGTTTTAACCTGTAGTTAGCTTCCAGATCAATCAATTCCCCTTTTGAGACAACTTGGACCATAAAACTTAAAGCAAAAGATTAGACTAATTGTCATTTAGGTCATGCATCACTTGTAGACCTCGCATGCACATTGTCTTTCAATTGCTTTAAATTCATGTTGTCGATTGCTGGCGTAAGGTACGTGCACCCATTCTTTTATTCATGCATGGTTAGAGCATGCATTAGTTAGTAAGGTGCATTGTAACAAGAGTGAGGAGTGCTTGTTTGGTGAGTTGCTTGCTAGCCTAAGATTTCAATATATCTTTAAGGGGCATCACCTATAGTCTTCAAAGATAAGGTGAGGGATTTCATCACCCATCCCTTAGCCCCAAAAAGCACACTCAAGTAAAGCCTTAATCTAAAAGCAAGTAGACATTGACCTTAGGACTCAGGCGCATTAGGAGAGTGATTTGGTCACGACATTCATGGCCTGATCAACGTCACACACTTTGTCGATAGTAGGAGAGACGAAATCTCCAGATCTTGGCTCACTTGCTGGGCTCTGTGGTCTTCGTCGTAAGAAGGTGAGACGTGTTGAGGCCATGTGACCTCGTATTTAGGCGTCGTCTAGCTGTAAGTACCTATATTGACCATATGCTGCTTGAGCTGTGTTTGCTAGACTAGGCTTCTACTCTCACCCTTTACCCACGCTAGTCTTTAGGGATTCTTCCCTTCTCCTCTGAGTCATCTTCTCCTCACCTACTTCTACGTTATAGTCTCCTCCCCTTTACACTATTTGTTAGCGTTTTATGGTCAAGTCGAGCACTTTTGGCGAGCTTGGCTTCGTGGTGGTCAGAGTGGTCGGCTCGAGAGTTCTTTTGCGGGATGGATGGTTACATGAGCGACCATCCATATCATTGTTGGGACCAGGACAATTCTCCTTGAAACTTCGGACTCATGCATCCTGGGGTGTCTCAGACAAACATCCTGTATGGTTGGGACAATCTTAATTGTGTAGCCGAGCAATCTTCTGATTTGGATAATATGAGAGAGACACCGACGGCTAGACTACCTGTAATCTACTAATGTCGGATCATATGATGGTCAACAAATTGAGACATTACAACAAACTTTGGCCTCTTTCATGCGTGCGGTAGACGACATGAGTGCACTGGTGGCTCCACTAGCCGTACCGTGCGACTATTGTGGGTTGAGTGGTCATGTTATCGGGGAATGTCCTTATGTTCCCACAGAGCCTGAGTATGAGCATACCTTTTCCCAAAAGGCTCAATATGACCATTACGCAACCGCGTACAACCCGAGAGTGATGAATTTGTGGGGAGACAATTCTTATTCAAATTCTTATACATCATTTTCACCCCAGTATCCTCCTCCCGAATACCCAGAATTCTATCAACACCCCACTTCAAATCATTGGACTCATTCTCAGTCTGTCAACACCCAACCCCAAAATTTCTCAAGCTCTGACTTGGACCTCATAGTTGACCACATACCTGATTCCTTGAAACAAACTCTCCTTACGTTCATGGAAACCACTCAACAGTCCATTCTAAACATGAC
This sequence comes from Triglochin maritima, assembly GCA_963682175.1. Lineage (NCBI taxonomy): Eukaryota > Viridiplantae > Streptophyta > Magnoliopsida > Alismatales > Juncaginaceae > Triglochin > Triglochin maritima. The sequence continues at coordinate 18,046,544 of OY821775.1, forward strand.
ACTGCAAGTGAGTCAAATGACGCAGTAATTACGTGAACGTGAGGAGGGTAACCTTTCTTGTCAACATGAGGATTTATCTTCTGATATCGAATCACCACCACCTCCACAAATTTGAAGCACAATATTTCAAAGTCAAACTCCTAGTCAGTCTGAGGGACTTGATGTTTCAATTCACGATCACATGGTGGGGGATTCAATCCAAATTGAGAATAACATGGACCAACTTCATTATGAGTCAGCACATGATTGTGCCTTAACTTTTTGTCCCGTGACCCTTAAGCCACATGATCTTGTTGTCGTGTGATTGAACGTTTTAATTAACCACAAGTGCTGGGCCACGTTGAAGCGGTGGCAAATGCGGGTCGATCCACAGGGAGGTGTGTCGACTTTAGTTTGTTCAAAGGCAAGTGGGAAAGAAAGGAGAGAAAGATTGATTACACTAAACTACACTAAGATGCAAAAGGAAATGGACAATAAGCAATAAAACTAAACCCCATACGAGGTAGAGAAAAGAGTGTGAATACAAAGATATGTGTATGTGTGTGTGTTCAATTAAGCTCATCAAAACATGTAGTGCATGAAAACATAAAACTACATCCAACTTTGCCTCCACATGAAATAGGATAACACAATATCATTAAAACATACAAGACAATAATTGGAATGAAGCTAATGAACTCATGTATAAAGACTAAACCATACTATTCCTCCACATGAAATAAGATAGTACATTATCATTAAAACATACAAGACATTAACCAAGGTAAAGGCAACAGGAGTACATGCAACTACAAGTCATGTTTCCAATATTAATTCCATCCTTATCCTCACCTCATCATTCCCCATAAAATAGGTCTACTAGTCTAAGCATATGCTAAGCTTCATTCAAGGGCATTAGCATATCAAAGACAAGAGTGAAATCCCATAATATCGTTATGGAAATCATATAAGGCTCAAAGGATTAAAATTACACACACCTACTACATCACATAATCATATCACATATTTCTCCACCCCCAAATGGGGATGGAACTACTCACTAATCATTACACTACAACATACATTAAAATAAAACATTCTACTGAAATGAAATTAACCTAAGCAAGCAAGAAATATTAAAGAAGCTACAAGAAAAGGAAAGTAAAACTAAAGAAGCATGCAAGAATTAAAAGACAAGATTAAAAGAAACAAAAAATTATTTTATTAAAATGACTCACATTGAAGGTAGCACTCTTCTCCACCTTGAGTTTTGCTTCAAGGCTTACTCCAAGTAGAGAGAATGCCACCAAGCAATGGGTGATTACAATAGAAGGTGAATAGTTCTATTTATAGCCATAGAAAAAGGTAATCCGAGACAATCCCCCGATATGAGACTAAACAAATACCAGAAATAGACGAAATACACACTAATACACGCCCCACATAAATATTAGCGGATCTGGACCAAAAGTGACCGCCAATTAGCAGTCTTGGACTGCCAATTGGCGGTCTACAGTGTTCGGATCGCTCTGGATTTTCTTGTGGGCTTTTCTGGAATGATTTGTTTGTCTTTGATGCATCTACTTCGCTTGTTGGAGTTCCGACCCGAATAGAATTGGCAAAATACTCCCCATGATGGTGTGAAGTATTCTTGTTTGCTCATTGGTCCTTCGATCTTACATTCAGGTCCTTTGATCTTGCATCTTAGTCCTCGAATCTCTCAACTCAGTCATTTTCCCTACTATTAAGTCCATTTATAGTCTCTCCTTCTCAAACCTACTTATTCCTGAAAACTAAACATTAAACTCGTTACATAACATTGTTTGGGTGAAAGATAATGGATATAAGACACAAAGATATGCATGAAATGATGTCAATCATCGTGCCTCTTAAGGACTCACCTATGGCGGAGCAAGAGCTCCCTAGTACCTTTAATTTCAAACGACATGATGAGAGTTTGCCTCTCACCATTGTTCCTGATCATCTTGGAAATGACGGGACATCAAACAACTACATTGCCAATGGGGGTATTGGGAGTGTCTTCGAGGACACCATGGGTATGAGACCCACCTTCTGTTCGTCTGGTGAGTTGGACATGCATAACGAGGTTCTTGACCTCGTTTCGACCCACCAGTATGTTGGTTGGAGAGTTTGTATTGACGATTATAACTTCATTTCTGCAATAGGAGAAACTCTTCTTCTATTTCACATTATGTCCCAAACTCTTAAGAGGTTCAAACATTTTCAGTTTGATCCTTTGAATGAGACGTCTTTGCGTCTAATTCATGAACCTCTCAATTCATTTGTGCTCTTTGTGAGGGGAGCCCACACATGAGTATTCTGGGCCCGCGTGGTGTCATGTTCCAATTCCAAGTGCATTGACCCACTTTTGAGGTTCCCATTTGATGTCATTTGACAAATGATGATGGAAACATATTTTTGTACATAATTATATTTCAAAAAAAAAGAAAAAAATACAATAAAAGACTCAATGAGTGAGCATTGATTGTTGTGGACCCCAACTCTTGTGTATTTGGGCCATATTTCTTTCATGTATTTATATCCATTGTTTAGTATTTCACAAGATTTGAGGGAAATTCGGACTTCTGTCCATCAACATAACCATGAACTTGTCTTTGCGCTTCATGTTGGTGAGATCTTTTCTTTTTCATGCATAAATCCATGTAGTATCATGCTCACATTCATTGAGGACAATGCATGAAGTAGGTGTGTGTGGGGGGGTGTTTTACGTGTGTACATAGTCGAGTCTTTCTCATTTTCTTTTGCATTCTTTTGTTATCTTTTGTTTGTATTGTTAGGGTCATGATAGTGTGCTACAATTAATATTGATATATCTGTCTGTCATGATCCTTGGGTGACTTGTCTTCTTTTGCCTGCTGCTTTAAAATTTTCACATTTCTTTCAAAATCTTCATGTGTTTGCGAAAGAAATTGTTTTGTGGGTTTTGCGTGTGTTTAACATGTGCAAAACCGTTGAGAGGCAAGTAAAAAGAAAGCTCCCAAAATTTTCTTGAATATAATGCATTAGGATATCTAGTATACCGAGTTTAGGTCTTATCGAGTCGTAAGGATGCACCCCAGTCTTCCCTCGGGGGGCGAGTAATCATAGGGTTTTAGTACTAAAAAAGAAGTACACCCTGAACCTAGTGAGTCAAATAATTCGTGTCTGTTAATATAAGGAAGTTTGTTGTAGTCAAGGACCATTTAACTCCTGTTGTCAGACATTAAGTGTAGGGGTTTTGGTTCATGTGTAGATAAGAAATAAGTGAGTAGGTGTTCTCTCTTCTCGTACGGTTCCTATCACTCGGGAAATTAGGTCTGAAGGGACTTTGTGCTTGGTGCTTTCAAGTCATCTGACTTGGGATGCACCGACTGAACTCCTGTTACACGGGTGATAGGGATTGCCCTATGTGGAGGTGTGGGGAAAGATGTACGTGATAGTGTAAGTTCTTATAGGCAATGATGCACGAAACCTGATCCTGGGAGAACTACACACCAAGCAATGATAATGCAAATAAGAACCTTAATGGACTTTACACTTTGTATCACTTGAGGATGTTAAGGTTGTCCAGGTCGTTCACTTAAGTCCTTAATTAACTTGCACGAATGATTCATTAGGCTAGGTGTATGGTCTGGATACATGTATAGAGTCAGCCCGTAGGGTTACTGTGCAATGAATTGACAAAAATGAGTCTATCGAGTTGAGTTCTAGATTGAATAATGCATTAATATTCGGATTTGTGGGTATGTCACCTGAAAACCCTCAGGAGACAACACTCCTCCTCCTTGACGACAAGGAGGTTTAACGGCTTGTTGCACGTGCTAAGTGCATTCGTGATTCCTACGAAAGTGAGTTTGGATTTCCATGTTTTTTGTATGCGTTTTCCTTTCTTTCATTTTTTTCTTTCTTTGTTTTGCTCGGGACTGACAAAATTTAAGTGTAGGGGTTTTTGATTGACATCATATCATGCATATATTTGTGTTTTATAGCCTTTATTCTTAACCTACGCAGTGATACGAAACGAGTGTTATGTTTAAGTTTCAGGAATAAGCAGATTTGAGAAGGAAAGACTAAAAAAAGACTTAAAAGCAAGAAAAAGGACTAAGTTGCAAGACTTATGGACTGAGATGCAAGAGAGAGGGACCCAAATGTAAAACCAAAATGATCCATGAGCAAATGAAGAAACTCCACACCATCATGAGGAGTATTTTGGCAATTGGATCCGGGTCGCAACCTCCACAATCGATAAGGGTGCATCAGACATGAAGAAATCATGTCAGACAACCACATTCGAAATCCAGCCTGGATCCTGACTATATAGTACGCCAATTGGCAGTCCAAGACCGCTGATTGGAGGTCTGTTTTGCTCCGGATATGATAAGATTTAGGCGGGTCATGTATTAGATTGTTTTATGTCTATTTTTAGTAGTGCATTAGTCCCACATCGGGGGATTGTCCCCGATTGCCTTTTTCTATGACTATAATATAACTCTTCCTTCTCCTTTGTATACCACCCATTGCTTGGTGACATTCTCTCTACTTGGAGTAGGCCTTGAAGCAAAACTCAAATGGAGAATGCTACTTGTAATGTGTGTCATGTAAATAAAATAATTTTCTTTATTAGTTTTAGATTCTCTTTCAATTCTTGCATGTTGAGTTTAATTTCGTTTTGTTTTCATTTCTTAATGATTAATGAGTAGTTCCATCCCCATATGGGGTGGAGGTAATGTAGACTATGTGATAGTGACGAGTTCTTTTATTTGTGTCATTTCATATGCTTAATATAGATCTATACTTGTAGCATGCTTAAACTTATATTAGATGAGATAATGTCCACACTAGGTATTTATCTCGTACTAGATTTAGTGTTTATCTTGTTGCTTGTTATAATTTGATGGGAATGACTTGTTATGTATGGATCCATGTTTGATGCATATTTACATAAATGATTTAGGTTGTATGTAGGATTGATTGATGCTCTAATGGTCACACTAGGTACTTATTGCATGTTTGAGAATCTAAAATCAACATCATCTTTATATGAGATATGCATGTTCATGGTTTGCCATGTAGTGTTGTGTATCCTACACTTAGATTCTACACTAGCTTCTACTTGTGTGCTACACAAACTACACTTGTTTCTAATTTAAAAGAAGATCCACTCACACACACATACCTACACACCTCCACTCCATGAGGTTTAGTTTTATTGATTGTTCATTCTTAGTTTAGTGTAGTGTAGTGTAATCACAACTTCTTTTCCTCTTTTTCCCACTTGCCTTCGAACAAACCAGAGTCGACACACCTCCCTGTAGATCGACCGATATTTGCCACCGCTTCAACATGGTCGTGCACTTGCGATTATTAACTGATTCAATCGATATGGCTTCCTCCATCCCACATCATGTGTAACCCACCTACACGTGATCCCTTATTTTTAGCTTCTCTAAGCCAATCATATTTCAACATGTCATCAGCCATTAACTTCCTCTAACAGAATTGGAACAAATCCAACACATGATCAAATAAATTCTCTTATTAATTTAAACAAATCGTACGCAAACGATTACCAAAATAGTCAATCATTTGACAAAATCGTTTAAAATCGTCACTTTCAGTCAGACAACGCGTCCAACCGGTCGACCGGTTCACCACAACCAAAAGTCCCTGCTTTCGGTTGAGCGACACATCCAAACAGGTCGACCATCTCTCAATCAAGAAAATCCATGATTTCGGTCGAACCACGTTTGCCAAACGATTGACTGATTCTCAACCAAGTAAAGTCCTCGATTTCGGACGAAGAAAGTTTGTCCAACGGTCGATCAGTTTGACCGATTTATCCCTTTATCAAATTTTGGGCCAACATCCTAAAAATATGATCTTTGGGGGGTTTTAGCAAATTTATATTTTATAATGTTACGAATCACATTATAATATGGAACATATTATCATATATAATGTCAAACATTATACCCCATAAATACATTTACATCTCATATAAATTTATTGATTATTCTAATAATGTCGTAATCACGACATATTGATTTTAATATTTACCACATGTATTTCAATACATCATATAAAATGTAAAATCAAATACCTTATTTTCCAGTTCTGTGGAGTGAGTTATAGGAGGATCTAAGTTATATTGACAATGATATAAAATACTTTATAACATAAACTATAAGTAGTATCTAGTTACACATTATAGTTACCCAAATAACAAAGATGTTTTGCTCACAAACTAAACACGATCCATTTAGTGATATGTAATATTATTTTTGTCTATCCCTTGCCTCATGATATTGAGAATATTATACAAAGTAGAAATGAGTCATTTTTGTATTATATAATCATTTTTGATCTCTTAAGTTAATTATAAATATGTAACTATACACAAGTTACATTGTGCACATTATAATTTTGCTTTATCAAGATACCGAGCAATATCATAACTCAAGTCAATAGGGACAATGATAATCTTTTGACATATCATCTTTTCAATCACAAGTTATGTATAATCAACTAATATCTTTATCAATATGCATTGCTAGCTTTTGCTAATAATCAAATCATACACTCTTTATGTGAAAAGATATAAGTCTCATATCTAATGATTCAAAGACACAATGAAACATTAATGACACAAATATAATTCCATAATTTTCATTTATTAGGTCAATTCAATATATGAAAGAAACATTTTCTATTTCATATACTCATGTTGTTAAATATTTGTAGAGCTACAATATGTCTTTTAACCAACACAACAATCTTAACTTGGTAGTTAGTGTCTCATGTTAATTACCATGATTGTAAATCTAGCTAATAACCCTTTCAATATCACCACATATTGAATCTCTCTAGCACTCAATTAATTAAGAGAGAGTTTGATTGAGGGATGAAGAAATATGGAGGAGAGAAAATCTGTATTTTTGTTGTCACTTGAAGGGAATGAGGAGACTCCTATTTATAGTAGATTCTCCAAACTACCTCATGTATGAAATCACCCACACATGTTCCTTGGTAATTTCTCTTTTCAATCAATCATATTTCGATACATTATCCTCTTATAACATTCATTGACCAATATGGGCCACATCCTTCTATTAATCAACAACAATCTCTTATTAATTTGGGCAAAACGTTGGCAAATGGTGGGTGAAACTCACTTTATGCATTTATTTATGGCACAACAATGCCCATTCTTATATCTTCCACTATTTCCAAAGATTGAGGAAATTATCTCCCGTTAACAGCGAGCAGAACATTCCCCGATCGACGACTTTGAGTAGATGAAATAAGAAAGAAATGTCTTTTTAATTTTTTAGTTTGGACAATTAAATAATTCATAGGTGATACTAAAATTTAGGTAGTCATGCATGCATTCATTTACACCTATCCTAACCATTCAATCACATACAAGCCAAGCGCATAAACATAAAATAAATCCATTCACACATGGGTGTGAGTTTATATGATCCTGCGTCCTTGACCTTTGCTTCTTCTTCCTGCACCATAGATGTAAATATTGCATAATATTTAAACATGCATTTCACAATTTGAATTTTATCAAAATTAAATTGGCTAGTGCAAGTCCTATATATATAAAGTCTTCTCTTATGGATGCATACAAAATAAAAAGGTTTTTACATATACATCAAGCCCGATGATTAATTAATAAAATAACTTTACTAATTACACAAACGATCTACATATCATACATTAACATATGACATTGACGAGAACATATAAACTCACTTATTCCTGCAAAACATAACAAGTGCAACAATTTTGTACCTATGCTATTTTACATTATTTAGTTGATCATCCATCTCTCAATTAAATAATTCAAAAATCATTTGAAATCATTTAAAATCATTCAAGCATTCATAGTTCAAGATACAAAAATATTTGAACTGAAGTTTATCTAATTCCCAAAAGAAACTTTAAGGAAAATAAACTTATTTGCTCCTTTCATGTTTTGCCAATTTCTACTAAAAATATTCATTTAAACCAAACAAAAATTCTACATTATGAGACAAAAGACAAAAACTCGATTCTAATCTTCATATGAAATGTTTCAAAACATTTAAAACTCTCAAAATAATAAATTAGAATCTAAATTAACAAATTAATCCCAAATTGGGACATTGTTGAATTTTCGAATAACCCTGATTTTGAAATTTTTGTTTCACCTTAAATATCAGAATAAATTGTAAGATCAAAATGATCATAATTAATCTAATCAAATTTGTCTAATCTGTACTTAAAAGTGCATCATAAATAATAATTAAACAAGTAAAGAAAGATACTGCAAACAACAAAGAATACGTTGGTTTTTATAGAGGTCCGGCCTCCCGCCTACTTCATCTCTTGCAAGCTCCGCTTACGCCTTCACTATCCAATCTCATTTCGGGCCGAGATCAAGCCTTTACACCACGAACTCACAAACACCCCTCGATGAACTCGATTTCCTCCTCTCACAACCTGAGAGGGATGCTTCAGACTTTCACCGAAACCTTTACAACTTGCTTCGGGATTTCACCAAAACTTATGCTTCATAACAACTGAATTGAGTGGATCAAACACTCTAACTTGAGCACACTTCAAGTAGGATGTGGAATTGATCAAATGTGTGAAGTTTAGGCTCTTGGGTGTAGGATTGGGGTTTTGAATATTGGGAGAAGTCACTCTAGTGTATGAAGCAAATGGAAGTATGAGTTGTGTAAATAAGGTGTATAAACGTCTATTTATAAACTCCTAAAGAGATATAACCGTTGGGGAATAATTGGATAAGTTGTGTGTAAGATATACAAATCAGAAATTGAAGTTTAGCAATTCTGTCCCACAACGGTGTCGACCGAGAAGGGTTAAACGGTCGACCACTTCCTTAACAATAAGAAAACGTTCGACCCACTTTAAGCAACGGTCGAACCTATTAGGCTATGACTTAAGTCATTTGTCGAACCAGGTTAGGGTAAGGGTTTAGGCTAAGGTAAAGCTAAATCGGTTGAACACAAAAAGAGGTTCGTTCGACCGAAAATAACACACTTTTGGTGCACATAATTGTCTTCTTCCGGTCGACTGCCAGGATGTCATCGTTTGACCGGTGGCCAAAATTATTTAGGGGTATTTGAGAAAATATGAATACACCCGTTAAGAGAATACGACAAGTATAACGGTCGTCTGGAAAATACGGGTAAACAATCGACCGAAAAGTCAGAAAAGGTCGACCAATAGAGTTAGATAAAATCACTATTTATAAAATCATTAACTGTTAGTCTAGGTCAAACATAAAACTTGTTTTGGTCGAGCATTCTGCATAGGCAGGAAGAAGTTTGGTTTATGTGCTTTTCCTACCTAAGTTTGGGTTACCTATTGAAGTCCAATTGATCTGAAATTTTGTATGTGACTTCTCCAAGGAACCTAGTGTGTATATGAATAGATTTTAACTCTTGTATGCGCAAGTTCACATAAGTTTCTAAGACTCAAATAAAATGTAAAATTAGGTCTCCAAGTAGCTTGATTACATGTCTTGACTTCATTCCATTCTTCCTTGAGTCTTGATCACTTGTAGATGTTAGTACAATACATTATATGTTTTATGCGTAATGTGTGCTACTCTAATTTGATTGTGATTAAGATTAGGTTAGTTAAATCATCAAAACACGGATTAAGGTCTAAAAGCCAACAATCTCCTATTTTTTGATGATGGTAACTATATCTTAATACTTGAAATTTACATTTGTAAACTATGCATATATAATGCTCCCCTGTGAGTGTGCATAGAAATCAAATTTCAATATTTTTATCCCCCTTTGACATCAATCAAATGTTAAAAATGTGATGGTAAGATGTCTAATTTCTTCTTCCCCATTCTAATGTAATGAATTTGCTCCCCCTTAATTTTGCAAATCATTACTCTCTAGATAAAAATATTCAATAAGCTCCCCCCATCAATATGAGTAGGTCTATCAATTATGCTTAATTTTGATTTTTCTCCTCTTTAATGATTATGCAATAAGATTCATCATAATTGATCAATCATATGATATAAAAATATGGCAATAGAGCATACCAAATCTTATTGGAACCAATATTTTAAGCTTAGGAGGATTACAAGATGTTACCAACTTAGTAGTCATCATGTTTTGGTTCCATACTCCCCTTCGATAGTACAACCGGCTTGATATTCTTCTTTGCAAGTTTTGGTCGATCACTACTAATCTCCCATCTTCTAAGTACCTACAAGTATAGATTTAGGTACCCAAACAACTTTGGGTCCTGATTGACATCATATCATGCATATATTTGGGTCTTATATCCTCTATTTTTAGCTTAAGCAATGCTATGTAACGAGTTTAGGTTTAAGTTTCAGGAATAAATAGGTTTGAAAGAAGAGATTCAAAAATGACTCAGAAACAAGGAAAACGACTAAGTTGCAAGACTTATGGACTGAGATGAAAGAGAGAAGGACCCGTATATAAAACCAAAAGGATCAATGAGCAAATCAAGAAGCTTCACACCTTAATGAGGAGTATTTTGGCAATTAAATCCGGGCCCAACCATCAACAACCAAATTGGGTTCATCAAACACCACGAAATCAAGCCAGAACTGAGCCACCAAAATCCAGACTCGATCAGACACATATAGACCGCCAATCAGCGGTCCAAAAGTGTCCAAATGCAACATGGTTGAGTCGGGTTGTGTATTATGTTGTTTTATGTCCATTTATATTATGTGTTTAGTCCCATAACGGGGTATTGTTCCCGGTTATCTTTTTTTCATGCATATAAATAAAACAATTCCTCCTCATTTGTATTCACCCATTGCTTGGTGACATTCCCTCTACTTGGAGTAAAGCCTTGAATCAAAACTCAAGTGGATAAAAATGCTACTTGTAATATGAGTCATTTAATAAAATAATGTTTCGTAGTTTTGTTTTCATATTGTCTCTTTTTCTTGCATGCTTAGCTTAGTTTTGTTTCTTTAATCTTAGTCTAAATTAGTTAGATTGTCTCCTTTTCTTTATATGAATGATTGCTTAATGTGTAGTGAGTAGATACATCCCCTTTGGGTGGTGGAGATGAAGTACATATATGTTGTGAAGTTTGGATGTTTGATGAATTTTTGATTGTGTACACTTGCATGTTTGTATGTTCATTGCAGATATTTTAATCATCTACATGTTGGTGGATTTTGATGGGGTTTTCCATAAGATTTAGACACTTTCCATGCTTAGTTTCCTCATGTTAATTGACTGAAATTTTCTGTTTAATATGCTACATGTTAATTAAGTGTTTGTATTTGTGGTTGCTTGCTTGATTGTTTGAAGAAACTTTGTTTTGATGAGTTTTACCATAAACATGCTTAGCTTAGTTCTTCACATGAGTTTATGGTTTTGATGAGTATTGCCATATCTTTAGACACTTCTCATGCTGAGCTTAATCTTATGATAATCAAGTAGTAATTGCCGATACATTGTGTGAATGGATTGATAGGTTTTGCCACATCTTTAGACACTTCCTATGCATGACAAAACACACACACGACACACACATACATGCTTACATGCGTCATTTATCACTTATTTCACTTCATATGTGCACACACTCCACCCCTTAGGGGTTTCTCTTTCTGATTTCCAATCTTTCGTTGCTTTCTTTTGCATTTCTTCTTACTAGTTTAGTGTCGTTTAGCTTTAGCATAATTACATATTTTCTCCCTTTATTCGTCATTTGGAGTTCATAAGCCATGATCGGTATCTAGTTACACATTATAGTTATCCAAATAACAAAAATATGTGCTCACTTGAACATAACACGATCCATTTAATGATATGAAATAATATCACTTGTGCATATCTCTTGCCTCATGATATTAGGAATATTGTACAAAGTAGGAGTGTGTCATCTTTGTATTATATATTCCTTACTTGGTCTCTTAAGCTAACTATAAATATGTAACTATACATAAATTACATTGTGCATATTATAACTTTGCTTTATCAAAGAGCCCAATAAGATCATCACTCGAGTTAAGAGAGAAAACGATAATATTTTGACATATGACTTTTTCCCGCAAAAGTTATGTACAACCAATTAATATATTTATTACTATACGCAATAATAGCTTTTGATAATAATCAAATTATATATTTCTCATGTGAAAAAGACACAAGTCACGTATCTTAGGAATCAAAGACACAATGAAAATATTAATGACACAAACACAATTTTATAATATTTCATTTAGTAGGTCTATTCAATATATAATAGTAAACACTTTCTCTTTTATATACTTATATGGTTAAATATTTGTAGAGCTAAAATATCATTTAACCAACATGACAATCTTATCTCAGTATTTAATGTTTCATGTTAATCACCATGATTGTGAATTACTTTTGATTTATGTAAATTATTATCTTTTAGAGCTCTTCGGTTAAGGACCAATGATGTGTTTGGGTGCAGCTCCTAAAGGGGTCAACTTTTGGGAATGTGGATCTAGGAGCAGTTTTTTCTTGAAGGTTGAGAGTTGTTTCGATAGACAGAAGACTTCTGTTAGTGGGTGATGTCTCGTCAAAAGAAATTTCTAAAATATCCTTAGACTTTGATTAAATATAAATTAATTTTAAATATTTTTTCTATTTTTGTCTTCTCAATTTTTTTTATTTGTTTATATTTTTTTGAATTCAAGTTGTTTTTTTATACCTGAGATTGATCTCCAAATGATGTGGGAGTAAATTGGTCCAAATAAAAACACAAATTCAAAAGAGCTGAGAAGCTACCCCACCTAGCTTCTCTGTCCAAGCCAAAAACTTATCTCGGATTCCGTGCTAGAAGCTGGCTCCCAAGATCCCAATAGGTGTTTGGATCACCAGCAACACTATGCTGGCTCCTAGCATGTAGAGGAGCAGGTTCTCCTACGATCCATACGAGGTCCAAGAGTCTCTTCCGTAACTTTTCTAACGGATGAATATATTAATCGAAGAATAAAATATTTATACATTTAAGTCATAATAAAAGACATATAAAAGAATACTTTTAGAACACACGTTACTTTTATATTCACGTGACTAAGATTTCCTATAAAGAATGAAGATGTTTGATGTTAAAAAAGAATATAATTACCTTATTTTAACTAAACTGCTAAACATCGCCCACGAATTACTTAAATCGCATGTGTCAATTACCGTTTTGTCATTATCTCATTTCTATTCATATATCTCTTCATTTCATTCTTCTACAATCATTCTCTCTTCTTCTTCTTCTTAATTTGAGATAACACAACATTTAAAATTTAAAAAATAACTGCAAAAAACACATCCCATCTGCAAAAAACGTCTCCCCCATGTGTGTACTAACATCGCCGGATCCAAACATTTTGTCAGACATTTTCGTGGTGTTTGTACTGGTAGAGTGAAAAACTAAGACAAAAGACTTATTTTGAGAGACATGACAAAAATAAGTATTAATGAAATATCAAGGACAAAATGGTAATTGACACGAACGATTTAATTATTTTACGTGTGGTAACAGTAACTCCTTATTTTAAATGTAAGAATATTGCACATATGCGTCATGCGTGCATGATCTCACATCAAATATATATTTGATGGTTGGATCTACGACATGCACCAGCACGATGTTGCCCTTTTGATTGTTGAAAACATAACCAATTATGATTAAACAAACACGTCGGAGATGATGAACTAAGTCTATATTGAGTTTCGAATAAAAAACTTCTTTTTGTTATCTTTTATGTTTGTACGAAACTTCAAACTTGACGGGAAAAGGGAAAGTGTTTTAAAACATGTCTTAATTTCATTTGTTCATACCATTTCCTAAAGTATCACTTGCCGACGAAAACTTATATATATATCTACACGTTTCATTTTAATTTTGATTAAATAATATATTACAATCCTTCTATGAAAATAATTATATATTTGATAAGAGAACGCTAATTTTCTCATAAAAATTAAAAAAATATAAAAGAACATAAAATTTCAATATCAATTGAAAACATACCAAACCGAAATACATATTTCACCAAAAAAATAAAAAAGAAATCAGAGTTCAACATCTTTCCCTTTAAATTGGCACGTTCTGAGACTACTTCCTTTCCCAAGATGCCCAATCTAGATCTAGCAACAAAATCAAACAACCCGATTGACATCAAACACAATAATGTTGAGAATAACTTGTTTCCATGCATTAATTAGAAGACAATTTTCCTTTACAAAAAAGAAAAAAAAATGAAGTGTGAATGGAACGAGATGGAGAATTTTAAGGCTAGTCGTACTGCGAAGTTTGCTCCCTCCTCGACTCTTGTCATTAATTTACTTGAATCATGAATGGACCCAATTAATTATCTCAACAAAAAAAAAACAAATCTAAATTTAAATTCAAATAAACAAAACAAAACACCCTTTCCACGACAAAAAGATAATGCAACATGCGGGCCCAACACACCTCTTGAGAACGCTCTCATGATCCGAAAGAAAATGGTGTTGTAATAGTGCAAGTCCCTGGATTTGATTGGTAACCAAAGGAGAGCTGGTGGGTGGTCACTTCTTTCTTCTATATGTTGTGTAATTTGATTATTTTCATTTGATAAAATCATAAAAACATGGGTTTTTTCTTGTGCAGGTGGAAGATCGATTAAATTCAATTCTTGGGTTTTTAATTTCTTCCTGAAGGATCGATTCAAAGGTGGGTTTTTGCATGATCACAGTTGGATACCATTTGGATTTTATCAAATTATTTTTCCTTGTTCTTCATATTGTTTTCTCGTAAAAAAAGGTTGTGCGATCGAGTTGTCTTCTTGGTCGTTGACATATATATTGAAACTATATATATAGTAGAAGATTTCGTATGATCATCAATATTTCGTGCGATCAAATATTTCGTCAAAAGGTATTACATGCACGATCTTTGTGCACAGTTAACAATCCGGCCAGCGCTTAATTGTTTTGCTTTTGATCCAAAAAATTAGCAAATTCAAAACCATAATTCATTTATTTATGTAAATTAAGTTGATCTCCTATTCACTATCTAGTTTTGAAATTAATCCTATGACATACAATGGTACGTGCTGTTTATTATATTGATCAAAACCATCATCCACGTAACTACTTTCGCCCGCAAAGTGACTCTAATTTACGTGGTGAAAATGAGAGAAAATCAGCCTAATCTAGATTAAGTTCATACTATATATCTTAACATACTCTACATGTTACCAACAATTGAGACTGAGATGTTGAAAAATCAATGTCTCCAGGGAAAGAAGCCATGACGAAGGACAACCCAGAGTCGCCGAAGGTACACCAATCGGAATGGAAGCGAAATCGAATGACGTGGATCCTCGGCGTAAGCGGCCTCTGCGTTGTGTTTTACGTCCTCGGCGCTTGGCAGAACACAATGCCGACCGCCCTCTCCCTGGCATCCACTAAGTCTGATTGTGAACTTGCGTCCCTTCCGTCCAAACCCACGACCCCCACCGACCAGAATTATAAGCAGCTCGACTTCGAGGCCCACCACCAGCTGACCCTCAACGAGTCGACCTACAAAGGCGCCCACAAGTACGCTGTGTGCGACGTGGCGTATAGCGAGTACACGCCGTGCCAGTACCCGCCGAGAGGGCGGAAGTTCAAGCGGGACATGCTGCAGTACCGGGAGAGGCACTGCCCAGCCAAAGATGAGCTTATGGAGTGCCTCATTCCGGCACCGGCCAAGTATAAGAACCCGTTCAAGTGGCCGGAGAGTAGGGACTATGCTTGGTATGATAATATTCCTCACAAGGAGCTTAGTATTGAGAAGGCGGTTCAGAACTGGATCCAGGTTGAGGGGGACCGGTTCCGCTTCCCCGGTGGTGGTACTATGTTCCCACGTGGCGCCGATGCGTACATTGACGATATTAACGAGCTTATTTCCTTGACTGATGGGAGAATCAGAACCGCCGTCGATACCGGGTGTGGGGTATGTTGCCTAAATACATGGTTTTCTCTTCTCTTGTCTTTCGGTACTCCGTGTTGTGTTCTGAGGATTATCTTACGTAACCAGTTGAGCTAACTGATTAATCTATATAATGTAACAATATGCCTACATACTTCTTGTGACCACCACTATACTTCTTTTTTTTACTGCAAATACTTGAATAGGTATCCAACTCAAAATTAATTTGTTATAAGTAAATATATCTTACAACTTATAACCTAAGAGAAAATCATCATTTTAATCGATGTAGGATTATTCTCTAACACTGCCCCACAATGCGTGACCGATATTTATTTTTTCTCCAAGTCTACACGTGGATAATAATAAGAATGAATGTGTTAAACCGACTGCTAGACATTTTTGACTCTGATATCATATTAAAGTATGAATATCCAACTCAAAACCAATTGGTTATGAGCAGATGGATCCTACAAGTTATAATTCAGAAAAAAAAATCTCATTTTAACATAAGTGAGATTATTCTCTAACAACTTCATATAATTTTCTTTTATCACTTAATTTGTAATTCACGATATCACACGACAAGTTTAATGAAGTATGAAAATTAGCTTTTGTCGCAATCGTCAAGTAACTAAGCATGTGAAAAAAGTGATACAAGAGTAAAAATAATGTTGACGATAACTCAAATGAAGAACTATTAACCAAGTTGGTTCCTACCCTCAATAGTATTGCAAAAATTTCTTTAATACTCTCAAAATAACGCAAGACGTTACCAAAACCCAATTTTTTTATGATCCCTTAATGCCTTTCGATTTTACTAAAACATTTTTAGAGTTTGATTATGATACTGAATTGAAGTTGAGGAAAAAATGGGTATCAAGCGGTTAAGAATACATAAGCTAGGTCTGATATTTAACTTTGTCACTGAATTTATTTAAGTAGAACCTTACTAGTATCTGAATTTGGACTTGTTTTGTGATGGAGGTTGCGAGTTGGGGCGCTTATCTATTGAAGAGAGACATCTTAGCGATGTCGGTAGCCCCAAGGGACACACACGAAGCACAAGTGCAATTCGCATTGGAAAGAGGAGTTCCGGCGATGATTGGCGTAATGGCGACTCAACGGCTGCCTTATCCAGCCAGGGCTTTCGATATGGCTCATTGTTCGCGGTGTTTGATCCCATGGTTTAAGTATGGTGAGCTGTTCTGTTAATGAAACTTGAAACTCATATTCTAAATCCATTGATCATAAAATGTTTGAATGTGACATAATTAAAATGGATATATATGATTTTTCAGATGGATTGTATCTGATTGAAGTTGATAGAATTCTGAGACCTGGAGGGTACTGGATCCTCTCCGGTCCTCCGATCCGTTGGAGAAAGTACTACATTGGTTGGGAGAGAACAAAGGATGATCTCAAGCAAGAGCAAGACTCCATCGAGGAGATGGCAAGGAAACTTTGCTGGAAAAAGGTGGTCGAGAAGGACGATCTTGCTATCTGGCAAAAGCCAATCAACCACTTGGAATGCATCCAGACCCGAACTATATACAAGACTCCCCACATATGCAACAATGACATTAATGCAGATGCGGCGTGGTAAAATTAAATGATGAGTGGAGTGACTCAGGATCTTATAGTAACGAATTTTTAGCATTTTCTAATATAAGATTGTTTTCAACGGTCGAATTTAGGTACAAGAAGATGGAAACTTGCTTAACACCATTGCCGGAGGTGAACGATGCAAGCGAAGTAGCTGGAGGAGCGGTAGAGAAGTGGCCGGCGCGTGCGTTTGCGGTTCCACCGAGAATTGCAAGTGGATCAATCCCAGGACTAACCGAAGAGAAGTTCAAAGAGGATAACAAGGTGTGGAAGGAGAGGATTGCAAACTACAAGGCCATAAATCCCTCGATTGCGAAGGGAAGGTATCGCAACTTGTTGGATATGAATGCTTACTTGGGGGGTTTCGCGGCGGCAATGGTGGACTACCCAGTGTGGGTAATGAATGTAGTCCCTCACGATTCCAAGCACGATACACTTGGGATGATCTACGAGCGAGGATTCATTGGTACGTATCAGGACTGGTGCGAGGCGTTCTCGACTTACCCAAGAACTTATGACTTCATCCATGCTGGTGGTGTATTCAGCATGTACCAGGACAGGTTAGTTAGTACCAACAAAATGCTAACAAAGACAACTTCATTTTTATTTATATATCAACACTTCCATAACTTGTAGTCATGAATTAATTAATGATTATTAAAGAAAACTGTTAAGTTGTTACTTTTTTCATTATATAATAATATGTTTGTACTATTCTGTGTAACAAGAAAATCTGAAATTTGAAGCTGCATTTATACTGTAATTGTACATACTCAAAGTTTGTAACTTTGATGACAACATGTGTAATTTTCACAATAAGTAAAATAACTGACGCCACATCATAACTCATAAAACTCTTAATAAAATTCTCTCCAGTTAGCAAAGCTCACTTAGTAATCCCTACTCAATTAAGCAATTATCATTTGTTTTACTACGTTGGATTTGCAACATTGGTCTCTTTTGAAATTTTAAACGAATTCATCATATTTAAACATGGATTCATACACACGTTTAATGAAGTTAAAGTGCTGTGGTTTCTACCATAATCTGTGGTGAATGGTTGCAGATGTGACAGCCAGCACATTTTACTGGAGATGGATAGGATTCTGAGACCAGAAGGCACGGTTATTTTCCGCGACACCGTCGAGGTTCTTGTGAAGGTTCAGGCAATAGCAGAGGGAATGAGATGGAGCAGCAAGATCATGGATCATGAGAGTGGTCCATTCAACCCTGAGAAGATCCTTGTTGCAGTCAAAACTTACTGGACAGCAGAGACAGAGAAGAAGGCAGAGTGATATATATATGTATGTGTGGCCTCTGTTCTTAATCCAATTGTCTTTGTTTTTCTGGAAGTTAAAGGGCAGTCTTTGGGTAAGATTTCCTCATGGGCAAAATAGGTTCTCGTACTTACGTATTCTTTTGTTTCTTTCCTTCCGATTGAAGTAAGAATTTCGTTTAATTGGAAGTGTTTTGACTGATGATAGCCAAAGGAATGTGGATTGGATTGTTTTTTTTCCTCTCTCTTCTCACTATGAGGTAAGGTAGAGGTGCAAAAGAATTGGATAGGGTTTATTACCTATTTTTGTATATGAATGCTATAAAAAATAGATACGGAACATAGCAGGCATTTTTTAAAACGTATATGTGCTGTGTAGAGCTGGATACTGGTCCGGCTCGGCCTGCAGCCCGGAGGGCCGATAGGTTGGGTGGGGCCTAGGTAAAACTGACGGGTCGGGCTTTAGGCCCAGCCCGTTAAAGAAAAAAAGTGGGCCCGGCCATCAGGTCCATTTGTCCACATCTAGAGTTGAGTCCCAAGCCGACACAGCCTTGCCCCTAGGCCGACGGGCGGGATGCTAGACCCGTTTGTCCCAAACCAAACCAAGCTTGGGCAAACTAATGGCCCTGCTTAACCTCCCGAGCCGACGGGCTTGGACAGGCCTAGTTCCCAACTTTAGTGGTGTGGACCAAAAAAAAAATACAAAAACAATATAAAAGAAGCATATATTGGTAGTTCACTAAAAATTTAGTTAATAAATTGGATAAGAAAAACATTATAGAAATCCTACGAGTATGCATAATCGTAGCCTCCCTCCCAAAATTATCCATACCCTCAAAAAATAATTTTGGATGGATGTATCCATATTCGTATCTAAAAAATTGAAAATCATTATCCATCTGCCTAGAAGTATAAAAATGATGTTTGCATTAAAAAAAGATATTCCGTTTGCACCCAAAATAGGAAGGTATAAGGTGTAATGTTTATGTCATCACGTAAGTTCATTTTTCATTTGTGTTTGCTTTTTAAAAAATGCTAGAGGATTATTATGATATTAGACTCAAGATCGTTGTTTTCTAATATCAAAAGAAATATATTTACTCATGGCACTTTTCTCCTCAAATTAACTTATCTGTTTTCTTGTCATTTTGTTTCTTGGGAAGTAAGGCTATTTTTGATGGTTGAAAGTTTGCAAATAGACCTATGACAATGAGAGCAATATTTTGTAAGGGTTTCCATTTAAATTCCTTTCCGTTTAAGTTTTATTGATTTGTGTTATGTCTGAACAACTATAAAGCGCAAGAGTTACAACAACTGAAATTAAGACGTTTAACTCTAGCTGTGAGTCAAAACTTGAGGTCATTCTCCACCACAAATGGGTTCTGGTTTGCCACCGAATGGTGCCCAACGTTAAGATTAGGGGTGCACATGGGTCGGATTTGGGTCTCAACTCGACTCAACCCGAAATTTTCGGGTTAGGAAAAAACCCAACCCGAACCCGAACCGGTTTGGGTTCAACCCAACCCGACCCGAAATTTTCGGGTTGGGTCGGGTTGAACTCGAATTCGGAAATTTTCTCCCAAACTTGGTCGGGTTCGGTCGACCAGTGCTTAAACGGTCGACCGGTGGCTTGAAAACCCGAAATTTTCGGGTTGGAAACGGTCGACCGAGTGATGTTCGGTCGACCGGTTTATTTGGGAAAAAATAAAAAAAAATTAAAAAAAATTAAAAAAAATAAAAAAATAAAAAAATCGGGTTCGGGTTGGGTTGGGTCAACCCGACCCCCTCAACCCGAATCCGACCCAAAAATTCGGGTTTTTTGATTTTTCCAACCCGACCCGACCCGAACCCCTCCCCAACCCTCCCCAACCCGACCCGACCAGTCGGGTTCGGGTTGGGTTTCGGGTTGAACCCAACCCATGTGCACCCCTAGTTAAGATATCCCACGTCGTCTTACTAGCCGATCTTGACTCTTGTTATTTTTGTATAATATTTAGTATTCAGAGTTTATCTCGATTTAGAACCGCTCTCGCAGCCCGCATCGAAATAGTACTTTATCCTAGATCTCGATTTAGTACCGCTCTCGCAGCCCGCACCGAAATAGTACTTTATCCTATATGTCCAGTCTGTTAGATGTAAATAAGTTCTAAATACTAAAAACAATATAATCAAATAACCAAGATCTTCTACTAAATTCTGTATAAAATAACATAAAAGAAATACTTACAACTATATGTCAAAGACATCTTGAAGAACGCAAAGCGGAAGCGAAACTTTTAGGGAATTGATATTCAATTGTTTTTCCCTAGACTTGATGATGGATAATCCTCTTGAATTTTAGGAGAAATTTAGGAAGAGGATGATGGAAATTAACTAGGGTAACAATTGGGACCTAAAACCTTTATTTATAGATTTTGTGTGGGGTAGTTTCTTCCATCAAAATAACTACACACTAACACAAGTAATGGATATGCATGACTTTAATTAATTAATGAAATAATATAGGCCACATAATAATATAACATTCTCCCACTTGGCCGTAACATCAATTTCATTCGTTCCATTTATAAAGCACATACAAAATTGGTAACCATAAATTTCATTAGAACATATACTTCATTTAGTTAGAATAACCAAGCCAAACCAATGTAGTCAAATAATTAACGTCATCATTTGACCCCCCATCAATTATGGTATTTGGTCATCTTTCCAAATTCAGTCAGCATAAGTAATTAGGTTCATAAATTTGTTTGCTTAAATAATAAGATTGTGCACAAGAAATAATAAGCAAACTTTTACAAATCAAAGTCAAATACATCATTGAAGCTTCAACATATAATGTCATACACATTAGTCATTAATGACATTATATTAACCAAACTCATGCCAACAATATGCTCTCTAAAGAGACTGGGTGGCAGAGCCTTTGTTAGTGAATCAGCTAACATTGCTCATGTTCTTATGTGTTGTATGATAATAATACCATATTTGACTTTGTCTCTAACAACAAGATATTTGATGTCAATCCACTTGGATGCACCACTTGACTTGTTGTTTTTAGAGAAGAGAACAACAACTTCATTATCACAAAATAACGTGAGTGGTCTCGAAATACTATCAACTACTTGAAGCCCACGTACAAAATTCTTTAACCAAACGGCTTGAGCAGTAGCCTCGTAACATGCCACAAATTCTGTTTGCATTGTAGAAGATGCCCGTAAAGATTGTTTGACACTCTTCCATGATATTGGTCCCCCTGCAAGCATATATATGTAACCTGATGTGGATTTCTTATTGTCAATGCATCCAGAAAAGTCAGAATCAGAATAACCAATAACCTCAAGGTTATCTGACTTCCTGTAAGTACGCATATAATCTTTTGTCCCTTGCAAATAGCGTAAAACCTTTTTGACAGCTTTCCAATGATCCATCCCTGGATCTACTTGATATCGGCCAAGCATACCAACCGCAAATGACAAATCAGGATGTGTACAAACTTGAACGTACATTAAACTCTCAACCACTGAGGCATAAGAAATTTGCTTCATTTGTGCACGTTCTAATTCATTTTTAGGACATTGTAATTTACTAAATTTGTCACCATTTACAATAGGAGCAACACTTGGGGAGCAGTTTTGCATGTTATATTTTTTAAAGCATTTTCTCAATATATACCTTTTGAGATAATCCTAAAATCCCACGAGACCGATCTCGATGAGTTTCAATGTCAATAACATAAGTGGCTTCACCAAGATCCTTCATTTCAAACTTGTTTGAAAAAAATTGTTTGGTCTCATATAACATGTCTAAATCACTACTGACTAGCAAAATATCATCCACATACAAGACGAGACTGATAAACTTACTGCCACTAAACTTAAAATATATGCATTGATCCATAACATTTTCTTTAAATCCAAAGTTTGTTATGACCTCATCAAACTTAAGATACGATTGTCTAGATGCTTGTTTTAAGTCATATATGGATTTCTTTAATCGACATCCCATATGTTCCTTGCTTTTTACGACAAAACCTTCTGGTTGTGTCATAAAGAGTTCCTCTTGCAAGTCACCATTAAGGAATACAGTTTTAACGTCCATCTGGTGTAACTCTAGATAATAATGAGCTACTAAGGCTAAAACAATTCTAAGTGGGTCTTTCTTTGAGCCTGGAGAAAATATATTATCAAAATTGATCTCTTCCTTTTATGTAAAGCCTTTAGCGACAAGTCAGGCCTTAAATCTTTTGATGTTACCTTTGGAATCCGTCTTGGTCTTATAGACCCATTTACAACTTATTGGCTTAACTCCATTAGGTAAATCGACAAGGTTCCAAACTTCATTAGTTTCCATAGATTTCATCTCTTCTCCCATGGCTTCTAGCCATTGAGATGATTTATCACTCATAATGACTTCACTAAATGAGGTAGGATCCTCTCCATTGACAATATCACATCCTTCAGTTAGGTATACAATATAATCATTAGAAATGACAGATTTTCGCTCCCTCGACGACCTACGTAAGTGTTCTTCAGGAAGTTCAGGAGCTTCATTAGTGTGGGATACTTCATTAAGTAGTGGATTAGTTGTGTCTACAACATCCAAAGGAGGTGTAGAACTTGAATCCTCTTGGATGATCGGCATTGGAACATAAGTCTGATTTTCCTCGAGATTTACTTTTCTAATTTTACTACTCACACTATTCTTGCCACTATTCTTGCCATTTTAGTGGTATGAGATGGGCAATAAAAACGAAAACCTTTGGATTTTTTTGGATAATTGATGAAATACCAACTAATGGTTTTTGGGTTAAGCTTCTTAATTTGTGGATTGAAGATTTTAGCTTCAGCATGACAACCCCAAACACGTAAATATCCCGAATTGGGTTTCCGACATGTCCACAATTCATAAGGTGTTTTCGGGACAGATTTACTAGGAACCCTATTTAGAATGTGTGGTTGTCTTTAATGCTTCCATCCACAAATAATCAGGTAAGTCAGTGTTGCATATCATACTTCGTACCATATCCATAAGTAGGGGTGAGCTTCGGTCCGGGACCGAACCAGACCGAACTTTTCGGAAGACCAGACCGAATAAATTCGGTGCGGTCTGGTCTGGTTCGGTCCAAAACCCGAATTTAACCCTTAAAATTTTGGTCTTTGACCGAACCGGACCAGACCGGACCGAAGACCGAATTCCTATGGTCTCCCGGACTGAAGACCAGACTAAACCGAATTTTGCTCACCCCTATCCATAAGTGAATGATTTCGTCTCTCAGCTACACCATTTTGCTAGGGATCCCTCGACATTGAAAACTGATGGACAATGCCATTATCTTGAAGAAACAAAGCAAAAGGACCTGGAATTGTCCTGAGTCGGTGTGTCTACCATAATACTCACCTCCTCTATCTGACCTCACTATTTTAATTTTAAGGTTCAACTTTTGCCTTAAAAAATTTAAAAGTTTCTAGTACTTCAAATTTTTCATGAATAGGGTATACGTAACCATAACGAGAATAATCATCAATGAACGTAATAAATGATTTGTGCCCATTAAGACTCGAAGTAGGGAAATGTCCACATATATCTGTGTGGATAATTTCCAATAGTCCCCCACTACGAGTAGCTCCTCTCTTAGTTCCTTTTACATACTTTCCTTTAATACATTCAATGCAATCATCGATATTAGAAAAGTCTAATGTAGGAGGAATTTCATCTTTAACGAGATGTTGCATTCTGTCTCGAGAAATATGACCTTAACGACAGTGCCATAATTTTGATGAATCTCCACTATCACGATTTCTTTTGATTCCACGTTGCTGACTATTGACACTATTTACATTCATAGACAATAAAGACTTAGTTGATGAATAATTCAGATGCAGTTTGTAGATGTCACCCTCTAAAATTCCAGAACCAACAAAACAAGAGTTATAAGAAAGTTTAAGCATCCCATTTCCAAACTAACATGAGTAATCACAAAGGTCATGTTTAGATACAGAAATTAAATTTCGAATGATAGAGGGAATATAAACTACATCATATAAATAGAGGACAAAATCATTCTTTAATACTAAACGAATGGTTCCAACAGCCTTAACTTCAGTCTCTTGCCCGTTAGCAACTTTAAGTTTCCTTTCTCCCTTTGGGAGTGGTCACAAAATGCAATTCCTATAATGAGTTCATAATGTGCACAGATGCACCAGTGTCAACCCACCATGTATGTGAAAAAACATCAACTAAACAAGACTCATAAATCATAAAGTTAGTTTCATTACCCTTCTTAGTGCTTTAATGTCATCGCACTCATTCCTTACATGTCCAAGATTCTTACAAAAGTGACATTTCGGAGTAAAACCAGGCTTTGTACTCTATGTCATTAGCAACAACCGTCTTCATTTTCTTTTTCCCTTTATCATTATCTTTAAATTTTCTCTTTCTTGGACCATTAAAGGCAAGGTGTGCAAAGTCAGGCTTTTCAGTTTTAATTTTTTCTTCTTCAACACACATAACAATTAATTCGCTCATTTTCCATTTCTCTTTTTGCGTATTATAATTGATCTTGAAATGACCAAAATGCGCAGGCAGAAAAGTCATAATAAAACGAACAAGAAAACCTTCAGAAATTGCCATATCCACGCCTTTCAGGTTTGCGGTCATATCGCTCATCATCATGATATGTTCACGTATACTGCTAGTCCCATTATACTTGTTTGTGAGCATTTTCATTATAAGGCCATTTGCATTAGCCTTAGAAGTTCCCTTAAACTGCTCTTCAACAGAAGTCAAATACTCTTTTGCATTAAATGTCTTGTTAGCACTATCTTTTTCAGGGATTGCTCCCCGGATAGCAGGACTAATAGAACTCTTCATAATTATTATTGACATGTGATTTATACACTCCCGCTTTTCATAGTTGGCCTTTAGTTCGTTGGAACTAGTGGTCGTAGGAGGTGTGGGAGCATCCATACGAAAGACATGATCGAGTTCCAAAACACCTAGACATATTTCTATTTTCTCCTTCCAAGTAAGAAAATTTGTTCCATTAAGGGGTTCAATTATAGATAGTTGAGATGTAATATGTGATGTATTCAATGCTGCATAATTTTCAAAATAAATATGATGCTTACTTTCATTAACTACATAAACCACGCGAGAAACAAACATAATAACATTAATTAACTGTAAACTAACCGTTAACAAACTGAAATTAACATTAAACCACCAAAATTATTTCAGTTAATTCATAACCATTTACACAATTATTAATCTAAGTTGGTACGATTAATAACATGTACATAATATACATTTATAAATTAATCTATATCACCGTTGGGCAGAAAATAAATTGATTTACAAAATCATTAGTCATAAGAGAATTTATATAATAAATAGTGTCCATAATTAAAGTTGGTAAAATTATGTCCATAATTTATCAAACAAAAAAAATATTGTGATTTAACACGACATGATAACCATCACAAACGTTTATTTAACAAAAGAAACTCGACAATTAAAGTTGGTACAATTGAGGATAATCAGTCGTTAAATATTTCATAATATGGTTAACTTTTTTTTTGAGATAAATAAATCACAATTTTTTTATTTATCATAAGGAGATTAATTCATAAAAAGAATATCACATGACATAATCCAAAACAAACTTAAATATAATATTGGATAACCTAATAATCTTAATTGAAAGAAAAAGAAACCCAGCATCAAAACCGGTTTGTCCACGTTAACTACGTGAAATAAGGGCATGCTTATACATTATATGTATATTTTAGAATAAAATATAGGGTTAATTACAGTTTGACCCCCTGAACTATGCCTTGGTATCACTTTGCCCCCTGAACTTTCAAAGTTAACAGTTACCTCCCCTGAACTTTAATTTTGTAACACTTTGCTCTCCTGAACTTCAAAAACTCATTATTTAACACACATTCGACGTTTTATTTCCTAATATTTTTTGTTGTATCCCTAATACACTCCTAAAAGTGAAAGTTTGGATCCAAACGGAAGTCGGATATGGTTGGAATTTGGGTCGGTTTGACACTCAATCCGACCCAAATTCCAACCATATCTGACCTCCGTTTAGATCCAAACTTTCACGTAAATATAGGTTTAGGAGTGTATTAGGAAAAAAAACGTCGAATGTGTGTTAAATAATGAGTTTTTTAAATTCAGGGGGGCAAAGTGTTACAAAATTAAAGTTCAGGGGAGGTAACTGTTAACTTTGAAAGGTCAGGGGGGCAAAGTGATACCAATGCATAGTTCACGGGGTCAAACTGTAATTAACCCTAAAATATATGATTTAAGTATACATGATTATGCAGATCATAACATCAGTACATTTTTATGACATTTGCAGCCTGATTTATCTTCATTTCCAATTCCTTATTAAATGAAAATCCAGAAATAAACAACTAGAGTAATAATTGGAAAGAAAAATAATGCTCTAAACAATCTTACATGATCCCACGTAATAAGCACGTCCATATTACGTTTTCTTTTAGGTAATACACATTTAACAATATAATTTTAATAACTAGAAAAGAAAAAAAACAACGTGGACACGATGTGTGCATATGATGCATTGTAAAAAACAACCATGCTATTATTAATTACCGATTTAGAATAGAAAGTTTTTCACCAAAACCGGAAAAAATTTAATCCTAATTAACTGCCAACGTGATGAGACCATATTCACTGTGGGAGAGTAGCATTCCGTCCGGACAGAAACCAACCGGTCCGAGTTTCGGTTCGGACCTCGGGAGGGATTCGGGTTTCAGTCTGGTCTGGTCTGGTCCGGTCTGATCTCGGTCCAAAACCCAAAAATCTCCACAAATATTCGGTCCGGTCCAGGTTTTTGGACTGGACCAGACCGATCGGTCCGGGTTCGGTCCGGACCGAATCTGACCGGTCCAGTCTTCGGTCCGGACCCCGGAGAGAATCCAGGTCCGGTCCGGGTCCCGACCGAACCTCTCCCCTAATATTCTCGATCACGGAAATTGGGCATTCAATTTTATTTTACTTTAAAGGCAAAATAAATCAATACTGTATAATACAAATTCATTATTTCAAACTCCATCGAACTATGGATTCATTATTCTCCTCAAATTTTGAAGACAAATTTATGTATATTATATGAATTTAGATAGCTCTTGATACCAAATGTTAGACATAAGTAAGTTCTAAATACACCAAGAACATAATCAAATAACTACCCATTAACGCAAGTAATAGATATGCACGACTTTAATTAATTAATTAAATAATATAAGCCACGTAATAATATAACACAGTCAACCGTCAGTGCTAACGTACCTGGTTTCTTCAGTGCAGATGTGAAAAAAAACATATGGTTGGGCTCATCGTATGGCAAAGTAAAAATTCACAAGAAAATTGTTCCCTTCCGTTTAGGGTTGTTAATGGGTAACCATTTAACCGTTCGTTTACTACCCGTCGAGTAAGGGTAAAAGTACAGATTTTTCTTACATGCCCAAAATTTGAACCGTTTCATTCATTCCTTTATATACTTATACCATATTTTTTCTCGAGTGAGGTGATAAAATAAAGTTATTTTACCAGCTTATACCGTTAATCGTTTGTTATATATTTATTATTACTTTGGTTCCCTGAATTTTAATAATCATAGACATCAAATATAAAATATCCACATACCCTTGGATCCTTGGAGGTGCTTCTCTAACATCTTTGCATAATGAACTTGACAGTTATGTATCAGTATTTAGTATTTATGTTAATTTAGAATTCAATAAGGTAGTATACAGGTTTATTGGATTGGATTTCTATAAGTTGTATAATTTATGTTATATATGACTAATATGAACTCGCTTAATTGTTATTTTGCTTGCACTTGTCGGGATGAACTATGGACTAATGCTTGTTCAATGTTGAAGGATGTCAGTTTGAATTTTGAAAAGAACTCGATGGTTTTGTTGTCCTTTGATGTTTATTGATCGAAACGTATGGATGTTTACTAAAACCTTACATGTTAATGGAAGTTTAAGTTTATGAAATTATAGAGGTATCATGTTATACGATTATTTTTTTATCTTTTAGTTAAATAGGGAAATTAATCGTTCAAACAATAAACCATTTCGCTTATCCATCTTTTTCCGGGTAGTTGGTAGGATATGGATAAATGTTATACCATAACAATTTGATTGACTATTTGAAATTATCAAGTAGGGTAATGAAATACCTTATATTGTTTCGTATCTTACCCATTGACAGCCATGCTTTTGTTGAGCTCAACCTTCTGAGTTATCAACCCAGTTCCTAACATTTGTCTTCTATTTTTTTGGAATCAGAAGGGAAGCCTACGACTGTAGCCTCAGCCTGAGAACATTACTGATCCTAAGAAATAAACCTATGATATTTTGTGTCGCTGAACGTTAGGGTCTCAAGGTGGATCAACCACTTCTCCGGTCGCAGGACACCGAAGCTAGATCCTTGCAACCTGGTGACCGTCGTTGGAGTGATTTAAGAAGAGCAGTTGAACTTTGAGGGTGTAAGGCCTTCGGTTGAATCTTTTGAGGGCCTCAACCTCTCAAAATCAAATGGAAATTTTGAGTTTTATGTTTAAAGTGGTTTAATAATTGAAAAAAAATCATATTTTGACATCATCCTAGAAATATGTTTATGTTCCATGTGCTACTCCAAATACCCATTGCACAAAATTATTCTCTTTTTCGATGGAGCTCGATGGCATTCGATGAGTTTGATAAGTTCTCGATATGAACTCGAAGTATGCTCGATAGAGCTCGATGAGTAACCATTTCTTATGGTTATAACTAATTTGTTCAATGGTTCGATAACATAAGCATAAAGATTGAAATTGTTAACATAAACATCTTCGGTGAGTTCAATAAATTCTTGATATAAACTCAATAGTATGCTCGATAGACTTGATGAGTTCGATAAGTGCTCGATATGAGACATGTTTCCAATTTTTCCAGGTGTTTTTACTGGTTGTGGTTTTTTCCTGTTTATTTTTGACGATGCCGAAGTTAATACTTCCTAGTTAAGGATTATTTCCTCGGTCGTGTGAAACATAGTAACAGTAAGCATATGACAAAAAAGTTAATACTCGATACGTTAACCATCCTAAACATCATTGTACACATCCAATACGTTAACAGTCGAGTCTAATACGACAAAAAAATTATGTAAAAAAGTAGAATTCAAATTAAACTTCATAAGTTATCGAGCTTTATAGAGTTTCTATCGAACTAATATCAAGTATAACAATCGAATTCAATTGAGAACTTACAGAACCCATCAAATACCATTGAGAAAGTTAATGGTTGATGCAATAAATATTTTAGGTAGTACAAGAAACATAAGTATATTTCTACGATGATGTCAAAGTATGAATTTTTAAAATTATTGAATCGCTTTAAGTACAACGTGATAAAGACCCAAATTTCCCAATTAAGAAGACAAAGGTAAGTTTTGAGGCAATTGGCACCTCCTCTATTCCTTTTCTTCATTTATACCAAGGGGAAAAAACCTTCCTAAGAGTAAGGAAATATGAGTACTCCATCTTAATATGCTTATTACAGCTCAACTAACTACGTAAACCTATTTATTCACTACTTAAGCTTCACAACTGAAAATAGCAGAATATACAAGTAACTGACTGAGAAAGTGGAGAGGGACTCGACTAATAAGGTTGCTCCCATCGTTCGGATAGGGAGATATCTTCTGAATCACAGAATCCTCAGTTACCCTTCCCTACCGTTGGATGAAGCCCGGTCTGAATTCGTTCTTTATGCCCAGTGATCGAACCGACCTTCTAAACTCCACTGACCTGACTCCTCTAAATGTTGGATTAGGATCAGACGAAATTAACAATAAACCATCTGAAGATTTTAAAGTTCCTAATTACTATTGCATTTGGACTCCCGTTTCCCTGAAAGAGTTCTCATTTGAGCTTTCCAAATTCCTCAAGATTTTTACCAAAATCTTTTCCAAAAGCAGAGTGACTGCCACCATTTACTTAATACACGATCAGGCCTACCATGTGCTTTCAAATCCCTTAATTCACATAACTAGGGTTATCTTGATTCCTGAGTTAACAACATTCAGAATGCTGAGCACTTCCAATGATCTTTTATCAACCTTGAAGATATAGACATACATAAATACAATTATGTATTCAAATAATACAAAAATGCTTAGCGATTTTCACATGTATATAACACCAAAGGAAAAGGGAAAGCACAAACAGAAAAGAAAAGAAACAAATAAGAATAATTAGAAGAAGAAGAAGAAGAGGAAAAGGTCATACTACTCAGGGATGCCCTTCTTACAAAAAGGAAGCTTTATGTTGGTGCCTTCAGCTTCTTATGTCATGGGTAGTATTTTTCAGCTAAAAGAAAAATAATACAGCGAGCAAAAGCCAGATAAGGATGGTATATATCACTCTTTCTGGGTTTGTTTTATTGGTCAGTTGGCTTTCGAATGGCTCGATGAAGAACCTTGTGCCAGGTCTGGCTTGCTCTTACTTTTTTTCATTTTTGCTTTAAACTTTGACTTCGCAACGAGAGTTTTCACTGTATTTACGAAGTTTCCAGCTGCCATCACCACAAGCAAGACGCCACAGACCACAACCTGCAGGCCATAATGAAACATGCCTCCATCATTACAGCTCTTAATTTGAGTTTTATAGTAATGTACAAAAGCAAATCTAAGAAATGTAAAAAGTACGTAAGAAACCAAAAGTAGTCTTGCCTGCCATTCCGAAACAGAGCCTCGCAATGCATTTCTAAGCAGCAGTACGCCAATATATGCTTCAAAGCCCTGCATGCAGCCAGTTAGCACAAATAAGACTGCATACTAGAACTAGTTAAGTACAAGCAGATATTGGTGATCATTCCAGCACTTGATGCCTGCACCAAATATGAAGACCCTGCAAATATTATAAAACTCACATCTCTGCATGTGATTAAATCTTGTCCTCAAAGGTCATTCGACTATGCTTCTTATTGACTTCAAATACATTATTCTTGATAGTCAGCCTCTCAAGCTTACAACTTACCTTCTTTATCGTAGGACTTCTTCAAGTACCACGCAACTTAAGAAATTGATCTTTTTCAGACATTGAACTTTAAAGATATATAATCTCTAAAACCCAATAACTTGTTCATTAAAAGTGAACCAGTGAGGGTACGAAAACCTTGGGAGTTTGAGCTCTTACATTGTGATAAAGTACCGTTGTCATCATTAATCACCGTATTATGTAGTATATATGATATTGAAAATAACAAGTCTCAGCTCCTTCAAACAAAAAAAGTTAAATTAAAGAGTTGTAGACCCCATACTGATGAGATAGATCCTATACTGATGAACAAATTTGGATGTACAATGGTGGTTATTAACGATAGACATGATAGAGAGTAAGAATTTCATGCAAGTGCCAAAGGAGCACACTAAAAATTCCTTTTAATTGCAGAAAAAATGAAAAAATATGCAGAGAAACAAGCAGGAGGTATCCATGCATTATGTCATTTATGGAAAAGCAGTAGAATACTGGTATGGAGATTCCGCATTTCAGGGGAAATTATTTATCAGGTCTTAGATATGAAATTTAGCTTGCAGACAAACCTGCAAAGTGAATAGGATAGGACACAACAGCAGCAACTGACCCTCTACACCAGCAGTTTCTCCCCATACAACATCCATTCTCCTCGCCTGAATTACGAGACATACCAAAATATCATTCATAAGTTCCCTAATACCTACATTTTGGCTTCATAAGAAATGTCAGCAACGAATATGTTAGATCAAAATGATTGTGCACAACTCCGATCAAATAGTATTCAATACTAACTGATCATAGAAAGAGAAAAGTAAAAAAACAAAGTGCCGATCGAGGAATTTATGCATGACAAATGAGGGGGGTAACCTCTAACCAAATTTTAGTTACATATAGTGATAAACATCCACAGTTATGCTGATATATAATCTGATGACAATTTGTTGGAAATAAAAAACATAAACGCACAAACATCATGACAAATTGAACTCCACCTAAATTCTGCACCATCACAGGGAAACTATCAATCCTAGATATGCCAATAGCAGTAAATGATGACAAAAAGGGAATCCATATCCTGGTGAGAAGTCTAAAGATATCTTCAGGTCCTTCACAAAAGTTGCAAGGCATCAGTTCAAAATATGGAAAATGAAATAAATAAAAATAGGAAAAGGACACAACGAAGAGTAATTGATACGTTATGACATAAGTACAAATAACAGGATGCATATCTTGGACATAATAAAAAAGTACCACTAACATAGACGAAGATGAGATGCAAAGAGAGAA
This sequence comes from Triglochin maritima, assembly GCA_963682175.1. Taxonomy (NCBI): domain Eukaryota; kingdom Viridiplantae; phylum Streptophyta; class Magnoliopsida; order Alismatales; family Juncaginaceae; genus Triglochin; species Triglochin maritima. The sequence continues at coordinate 18,079,747 of OY821775.1, forward strand.
AAACTCAGAGCTGGGAGAGGAATAATATCTCCGCAAATACAGAAGTCGTGTAATAGACGTATGACAACAACTCTGCAAATTCATAAAAGAAGACGAGGCTGGGGAGAGAAAGAGGCAGAATAGAAGAATAAGAACCACAATGCAGTCTAGGGGTGTCAGTGGATGTTCGAAATCCGAGAATCCGTCCGCATCCGTATTCGTTTTATCCGAAAATTCGTCATCTGTAAATCCGTATTCGTATCCGAAACTTAATATCCAGAAACTCGCGGAACGAATATGGATATTGATACATCCGATCCGAATAACATTCGATCTGAGATTGAATATCTGTATTATAAGATTTGTATCTGTATATGTATCCGTATCCGTTTAATACAGTACTATACATATATATAATTTTTTATAAATTCTAACTTAATAAGTTAATGATTTAATCTTATCAATTTATCTTTCATATGTAATAAGAAAAAGTATGCTCTTTTTATACAATTTACACAACATATATCAACTCTTTTCTTCCAAAACAAACTCTAACCTAACCCTAAATCGGTGCCGCCTCCACCCCTCCCGTAGCGCCTCCGCCTCTTCCCGTGCCGTCTCCGCCTCCTCTCGTCGCACCTCGTCGTGTCCGCCCCTCCTCGTCGTCTCCTACTCCTCCTGTCGCACAAGTATGTATCTGTATCCGTCATTGGTGTTATTTCTTCTAGCAAATCAGTGATTTGCCCTTTGAGGTTGTTTGTTATAGGAAAACAATGTTCTTTACTTCTTTTGTAGTTGATGTCTCTTGGGAGCAAAGCTATTTATTTGTTGTTTATTGGTTTATAGAAAGATACGAAGAGGGTTAGAGAAAAAGTTGAAAAGGTTGGTCAATTTTCTGGTCAAGTTTGTAAAAGAAACGAAAAGAACAAATCTGTAAAACATTCCTATAATACATCCGAATATTAAAATTAGAAGTTTGTAACCACCATAGGCATTTCAGTAAAATAATTTCAACAATAATAATATCTTGATTTTAAAGTAACTTGAAGCACACGTTTCCTCCGTTGTTTTCTGTTCTTTTTGTAATTTAATCAAAACACACTAATATTATTGATGGAAATCAGCATGTTCCTCAGTTCTTTAATGAAAAAAATGCAGCATGTTCCTCAGTTCGGCAAATGGGAAGTTGAAGTTGAGGTTTCTTTTTGTTTTCAGACCTACTCTTAATTTTGTTCTTGTTTTTTGTTCTTCGTGATTGTAATATTGATTGTGGTTTAGAGTTTGAGTGAGTTGGATGAGATACTTAAGAGAAGAGAAATAGAGGTCAGAGCATTATAAAGAATGCTAGTTTCAATTTTAAATTGGAAGTGTCGTTGGTGTTGTTTCTTCGAGTGGATCGCCGATTTGCCATTTGTTGTAGCTTGTTTGATTAGTGTAAAACTGATATTTTCCTTTAGAAGTTGTAGTTTTTGCAGCATGGAAGAAGATTTCCTCGTTCAAAGTGCAAATGTCTTTGTTGATGACGCGGGAACGTCTAATAAGGATGCAATGCGACAAAAAAAAAGCTTCTGGAGTTTGGATACATTACACAAGAGAAAAGTTGAGTGACGATTCTGTAGAGACCACATGCAAATATCGTAAGAAGGTATTTGACGGTGAAAGCTACAAAGGAATTACTCATCCCAAAAACCATCAAAAGTGTTGCATGCGTGAAAGGTAGTTTTGGAATTTTGATTTTTATTATTGAATACTTAGTAACAATTTGTTCATATAATCAATTGTTATTTTTCTTAACTTTTCTCTCTTCACATGTAGGTATCAAATGTGACTTGTTTGCTACTATGGAGATGATATTTCATGTTGGAATAATTACTTTGTTAGTTTGTTTGTTGCTTAATTGTTTGTTTTGTGGTTCTTGTGTGTTTTCATATGTTGTTTGTATTGTTCTAATGTTTGTAATTTATGTCTGTATTACTTTGTAACTTGTAAGTATTGTTGGTAGATTTTCAGATCAAACATTTGAATTATGGAATTGAAGCAAATTTAAGATTTTGATTATTATTATTATTATCTTAAAGCAGGAATTCAGATACGGATTTTCGAATCCGGATGTTTTCATCCGGATGTTATTGTTCGGATATGGATTTTAAAATCCGGATGTTATTGTTTGGATACGGATAATATCCGTATTCGATCCGGATCCGTCGGGTATTGATTCAGATGTAATTAAAAAATTTGGTCGGATACGGATGTCAAAAAAATTCCCAGATTCGGATACGGGTGTTGGATCCGATCTGTATTCGATCCGTTGACACCCCTAGTGCAGTCTCTGACTTGTGCTGTAGTCATGTGCTGCCATCTTTGCGAAATTTATGCTTGTGAACTAGGGACCACTGGATAGTGTACATACTATATTACTATATCTCCATAAGAGTGACTTATTCGACTGAAGGACCTATAAGGTTCAGTAGTCACACCTGTGCTTAGACCTTAGTTAAGCAGAGGACACCTTTTGAAATGTACTCTAACCAAATTATTTAGAAACTTCAAACATGTTACAAACTCAAAACCCTACTTATCAACATATCTGAAGATTTACAAACAACACAATAAGAAAAGAATGATCATTAAGGCTTTATTTTTTCCAGTTTTAGAGTTCTGTCACTATGATAGTTTGATGTTATGGCTACCGGCCAGACTGCCAGAGTATTACCATCCCAGATTTATCCAACTACTCAGCCTTGTCACTTTCAAAACAAGTACATTCCATCACCATCTTAGCAATTTTGTATTTGCCACTCCACCTTAATAACTATCTGTTATACAGAATTTCACTCTTAAGTCTAAACCAACCAGATTAGAAAAATGATACAATAACTTGCAAACTTAAAACATGGATCAGTGAGCAACTTAAAGCTCAGCAAGATGTTCATCCATTTCAATTATCCATCAGCATATCAATATGTAAGGCACCAATGCAAATTTATAATCATCATTCTTTTTTCCTTTTTCTTGATCATGCATTCTATTATTAGAACCACAGTAGAAGTCATAGATGAAAGTCACGAAACTAAGATCTTCCGAACACACACACACACATTCTTCACAGACACATTTTGTGAACTTCTGAAATTCAAATTTCTCTAAAATACCATATGGTTGTCCACCCTGTCTTTTTTATCATATGGAAATAGAGTAAATCTAAACCTTAACCTTTCCCCAGAACAAACCGAACTCAGGCATCTGCGTACCATAAAGTTAGTTTGGCTAGACTCACCAAGCAAAAACTATGATGTATAAAAAAGACTAAAATAAAAAAATGACTTATGACTGGTACCTTTCCCAATGCAATGCGAGTATATAGCCTCTGCCGCTGATATCTGTTTTGGAGGAGCATTGCAACACCTTGCATCATTGCCCAATACAAAAAGAGCTCCACCTCTTTCTGCAAATTATTGGACTTAAAGGATCACAAATTGTTCACGAGGGAGGTAAATAAGCACATCAAAGTAGTACCTGCTGATATGTAATTTCCCATGTGAGGGTTACCAAAGCCATAACCATTGCACAATAGTGATGATAAATCCACCTAGAAACACAAAATAACAGTCCATGTTCGAATTTGAGGGCTGCAACTTAATTGGAAGAACTTGCACAACAACAAATATATATAGGGTTTAATGTGGCTTTGAGGCACAACATAGCCAATATGACTGTGACACTTCATTTTCGACGATTTTAATGTTAATTTTTTTAAATCGAACTTAATCACATGTATTGTTATCTCTTAAGCTATAACATGTTAAAATTTTAGGTCAATCGAAGTTAATTTCACCATTGATCTAAAATGCCCACATTTGAACGGCTGAAATTTACTGAATTTCGAAGTGTTCGGATCAAGATCTACGATGATCCAATTGATTTGAAATTTTTACCACATGTTCCTTACATAATATATTTCTCACTCCCAAAATTTCATGAAAAACAACTCATCGAAAGATGTCGAAAATGAAATGTCACAACCATCTTGACTATAATGTCCCCACAGCCACGTTAAGCCTATATATATATATAGAAAAGGCAAAAAAAAAAATTTTATAATGCGGAACAATTGGAGTGGTATTGAAAACAATTACTTGAGTCAATTTATATAAATACTTCCATCAACATTCATGCGCCAGTTATATAAACTCAACACGATTAAATTAAAATAGGATAATGCATGTGTGGCTTCCATAAAGAGACGGACTGAACTTATTCTAACACTAAATTCACAATTTGCCATGACGAAAAGTGAATGTTTTGTCTTCATGTGAAAAAAGACATAATTGCTAAAATGATGGAAATAACTTATTCTAACACCAAATTAATGTGACAAGTTGCAAATGTGTTGCCTTCGTGTGAAGAAAGACTTATATTAATTGCTGCTATGCATCCCTGAGAAACTAAAAAATATCATAACTATAATTTGTGAAATCATTTCTTACATAAAAATTGGAACTTCAATTACCAACAGTTCTTCAAAATTAATGTTTTCAACAATATAAATCTCTAAGCCACCAAGTCAGCAACGACAAGTGAAATAGTTTTATCAATTATTTATGGAGCTACTTAGGGGTTTGATTTATTTTGCAGTGAAAGTAGTATACTAATTTGCGAAATGACTTCTCAATTTCCAAATTTACGAAGTTATATTGCTAGTTTATCTAACGATGTTGTTGTAAGAAAAAATAAAATTCAATGAACAAAGACTTAAATTAATTGTTCTTCTTATACATCAATGAGAAACTAAGAAATATAATTACTATAATTTGTGGAACCATCTCTTAGATGAAAATTGAAAGTTTAATTACCAATGGTTATTCAACATTTAAACTTTTCAATAGCATAAACTTCTAAGCCACCAAGTCACCAACAATAATTTTAATAATTTCATAAATCTTATATGTATTTCTTTTGATAATCAGAAATCTTATATGTATCAATTTGTGATAAGCCAGTTGTATGATATTTGACCTATCTTAGGGAATGATTTATTTTGCAGTGAAAGTAGTAAACTATTTAGCAAAATGCCTCAATTTTTAAATTCGTAAAAATTACTGATATTTTATCCATTATATTTATTGATTGTCCGTTGCTAAATAAAGTAAAATCTACTATGACTCCTTCGTCAGTACCTTTCACGTGGTGAAAATTGTAACAAACTCAAGATTAAATTGAGTTGGGCATCTTGATGAAGGAAAATATCATGAAATGCATTCTCATTTACCATGGACGGATATCACTTCCATTAACTCTCAATATGTTTTCACGTAGAGCCAAGCATTGGTAGAGGAACAACAACCAAGCCTGAAAACATGAAATTGCTTATAGTATATTATAGTGTTAAAAATTGGAAACTTAGAATATGGAAGACCTATTGCAGTTACAGCTTGCTGGCTGTCCACGAAACAGTATTATAAGAACCTGGTATAACTGTATGGCCAGAGTCGGAAAACTTCCCTTCCACACCCATCTTCTTAGGCAAAGCAAAATGACTGGGAAAACAAGAAACTGAAAGGCCGTCCTGTCCTGTGTAAGAAAATATAGTTTCGTTAAGCCATAAATCATGCTTTATGCCACGTGAAGCTAATTTAAGTAGAAGAACAAAAATAACTTCAATAACATAACCATGAACAGTTCAACAAACCATGTGTTTTGTTCAAAAAGTTGGTCAGGTATAATAAGTGGGTCAAGAATGATATATGGAATCCCTTTTGTAAATAGCATTCCTAGTAAAGCAGCAAAGTGCTGCATTATTGTGAGTTTAAATCATCTCTTACATGGTGTTAGATCACAAAAGATGTTTGTGTCAGAGCTGGAAGAATGAGGGTAATAAATAAAGGCATGCATGCCACTATTTTTTATGACCCAGAATTTCTCAGCAGTCTGGCACCCATCCCACTTTGTGAGGTGAGCTACGGTTCAAACTGGAAGTGACCCAACACAGGGTACCCGAGGTGTATTTTGGCATCCAGGTTCGATTCCAAGATACGAGGTAACAAAAGCATGTGCATTTTTGCATGCCACCAAAGAAATCTCAGCAAAACTGATGACATGGTCAAAATTTAATGTGACTTTTCTTTCTAATCCCATTTAAAAGACATCCTATTGAGAACAGAGACACTAACCAAAAGGTCAAAAAACATAACCAAGATTAAAGATGATGGATGTATCATACATACTCTGTAGCTGTTGTACTCCTCCTTGACCTTCAAGCGCACATCTTTCCTGGTGGCGCGCACATTGATCGGCCCAAGGAACGCCTTCAGAAACCAACCTGGCAAACCAAACACATCAAAACCCAAAGATCCAGTTTCCATCGAACTCCAGCAGCAGTTTTGGAGCTTAATTGGTCCTCATTCCACATTCGCTTCCTCGATACAACACTATCGTTAACAAAATTCTGACAAACTAACCGTCGGCCTTGCTAGGGAGAAGCGAGCCGGCATCTCCATCGTAGATCAAACTCCGGGCCCTAAACAAGTCCTCGTCCAACTTCACACAAAACGACAATTTCTCAGAACAAACGAGAAGGGAAGGGAATTAGTCGGGGAAGGGAATAGACCTTGTCGGCGAGCTTGGGGTCGATCTGGGAGGCGGAGGCGGCGATGGAGTTGCGGAGCCTCTTGAGATCGGAGTCGAGGGCGAGGGCGCGTTGGCGGAGGGCCTGCTCCTCGTTCCAGGTGCGGGAGAGGAAGGCGGCGGCGGCGTCCTGGAGCTCGCGGCCCGAGTCGACGACGCGGGTGGCCTCCGACAGGGGGGAGTCGTCGGAGGCCGTCGAGTTCCGATCGGTCATGACGTCGGAATTGAATTTCGGTTTTGGGGGACCCACTTGGTGGGAAGGGGGGACGAGATGAGATGGGTTTGTGTACTTGTGTTTTTGGGGTGTGACGTCACGCTTCCAGGAGTCCAGGGGTGTGACGTCACGCTTCCTTTTCTTTCTTTCTTTTCAAGTATAATAATATTTTAATACTACAAGTATTAAGAGAATTTATGAGGGGAACATTGAGTTTTTTTTAAGGTAAGCTTTTAAAATCTTAAAAATATTTTCAAAGGTAGAAAGATGTGACAAAATATATGAAATGGAATTTACGAGAGTAACTTTGATTTTTTTATGTCCACTGAGTAGATGTGTAAGCGGGACGGGTTTTGACCAATCACTATTTGTCCCGCCTAAGTTAAGCGGGTAGGTGGGATCAATAAGGAAAAAATTACTACCCCACCCCGCGTAAAGGTGGACTAGGCGGGACAGGGTGGGTTATTCTTTGATTAAAGCTAGTTACAAAAAAATCAATCCATTTTCTTTATCATTTTCCATTTTAATCAAAACTAGATACAAAATATCAAGAAAAAAATAAGTAATGTATGTTTTTAAAGTTATATAAAAAAATATCAAAGTTAAATACAAAAATAATAATCAAAACTAGATACAAACAAAATCAAGCAAAATACAAAGTTTATTATGCGGGTTGTGCGGGTAACTTTTTTTGTCCGCAATCCGTGTTTGGGGGTTGTTCAAACCCACCCTATTTACAACCCTAGCAATAAGATTTTGAAATCTCAAAAATACTTACGAATCTTTTCAGAGGTATAAAATGTGATAAAAATAATATATGGAATTTTCAAGGGAAACAATGAGGTTTTCATGTCCAATAAGCTTTTGAAATCCTAAAGATATTTGCAAAGGTACAAAGATGTGGGAAAAAAAAGAAAGGGATTTATGAGGGAAACATTGAGGTTTTCATGTCTAGGAAGTTTTGAAATGTAAATAGACTTGCAAATATTTACGTAGGTATAATGATGTGATAGATATTCGTTCGCAAAAATGCATTTATCAACTAAAATGATGTGTTCATGACAAGTCTCTAGCTACCTACAACACACAAGCCTAAAGTCATACTTTCATTTGAACTCGACGTCTGCAAAATGCATTTTTTTTATTTCGAAGACGAAAAAAGATGTCTCCACCATGTGTGTTGATGTGAAGGTGATTAATATACCTTCGCATGAAATTTCTCGCCTTTTTTTAATTTTGCAAATACTTTTTACGTTTTTAACATTTCAAAAGATTCCTAAAGGTGTCGTGTTCATGTAGCGCAACACAACTTCCTATTACCGTATTTCTCAAGAAGTCGACATTAGGGATGTCGTGTTTTCCTTGAATTGTGTTTGTATTTATAGGAAAACCTAAAGAAGTGAGATAATTAATTACACGTTCAAACGACGGTGATTAGTTTGTAGGAAACAAATTAGGTAAATCGAGGAAATTAACTTTCTAAATGACTTCGAGGTGGAGTGTAAGACCATCATTAACAACACTCGGATACTTCTTGGGCGCCCGATTTTCTTTTTCTGCCACGTCAGCACAATCCACCCTCTTACAAAATCATTGACCATTATCCAATCCACCGAAAACCGTTATCTTAAAAAAACTATTATCCTAAAAAACAATAAATAAATAAATAATCATTATCTAAAAACAAAAAACTATTAAATAAAACCCACCAATCCTGTCCCCCCCCTCCCCCCGGATTGGGTGCCCGGGCGAGAAACCATTTTCCCACTAGGGCGCCCCCGGGTGGTATCCACCCACCCATTAAGGGTGGGCAGATTGGGCACCTGATTTTTAGGCTCCCGTTAAGGGAGCCCTAAACGAACCAAGTTGAGCCACTCAGCTTCAAGTATTACTAAATGCTAAAAATAATAAATTGTTGATTACATAGTGGATGACGTGTTGATTTGCCTAGTGAGTTTGCCCTCTAAGTCAAAGGGATTTTCCACGTGAAAATATGTTTGTGCATGTTGTTCTTGTTGGTGCATGTTTTGGTGTTGTTTGCACATGTTGGTTGTCATGTTGTGTTTTGGAGTGTGTATGACTCTTAAATTTAATTCCGCAGGTTTTCCCATCTCCCGAGTTCGGGTCGAATCCCAGGATATGATTTTGTTTTAAAAATTGTTTTTTAGTGGGGATTCAATTAGTGGACAAAAGTTGAGACTCTTTATCGCCACCGTTAACAGTGGTCGGGCACTTTTTAGTCGTCTGATTTTTTCTCTCTGCAATGTCAGCTTCTCTCTCTGTCACTTTATACCAGCTCACTCATCCCAATTTTTTTTAACCATATCCAGAAACAACCCGGACCCCCTACATTTTCTCCCTTTCATGTCATTTGGAGATCAATTTGGGTAAAAAATAAACAAATAAAAATAAATAAAATATTTTTTTCAGAAGAAAAAAAATTGGAAATAAATAAATAAAACAATCCTCTGTTCGAACACGGGGAGCTCACATCCTGGTCCTTCTACAGGGCTGGCATAGCCGAGTTCATGGCCACCTTCCTTTTCCTCTACATCACCATCCTCACTGTCATGGGCTATGCCAAGGCCGACAACAAGTGCAAGACCGTCGGGACTCAGGGCATTGCATGGGCTTTTGGGGGCATGATCTTTGCTCTTGTCTACTGCACTGCTGGCATCTCTGGTACCACTCTTGTCTTGTCTTAACTTTTCTTCTTCTTTTCTTCTTTTTTTGCCTCTAAGAGTACCCTTAAAGGGTGCTCTTCGCCCGGGCTCCCCGGAGGGCGCCCGGGCTGGGGGCCACGTGCCCCCCCCCAATTTGTCTGAATTTTTATTTATTTATTTTAAAGATAAAAATTATTTATATATAATTAGGATAATATATTAATTAGGTAAATTGAATTAAATTAATTAGGTATTGAAAAATAATTGAAAAAATATTTTATGATTAATCAACTTTTTTTTGACTTATTTAGATAAAAATAAAATTAAAAAATTCATAAACAAATTAAGAAATAGTAGTACAATACTCATACATTTCGGAAACAAAATACAATACAAATACAGAATACTAAATACAATAGAAATAAGGAAAGACAATCATCCTACGGATACGAAATTTAAACTACCAGAATACTGATAAACTACCACAGACATATTGAAAACATAAGCACCTACAGATATCCTTGTGCTTTAGCCCACTCCTTGAGTTCAGCAAGTGTTTCTTTATCGAATTCGTCCTTGTTTTCCTTCTTCATTAGAGCGAAGAGGACATCAAGTTTCTTGCTGTTCAGTTCCCTTTGGAAATTCGCCTCAGCTTTGATACGTTTCCTCTCCATCCGTTCTTCGTAACGCAAATATTTTTCTTCTTTCATTTTTGCGCTATATTCAATTTGTTTCCCCAGTTCTAACATATCATGATCAAGTTGTGCTTGAAATGGTTGTTTCCCCTTCTTTTTTTGGCTTTTTAACACCTTCAGGACGAGGACATGTTTCGAACACCATTTCATCTGCCGACGGTGTTGCGTTACTCCCATCATCATCGGTGTTTTTTTTCTTTTCCCGCTGCTAAAACTCTCAGGACTTTCTGCAGCGACGTTTCCGGTGGGAAGTCCAAGCGCAACAGACTCCCATTTAGGGTACCTGCGTAACAAAAGCCAAACATGCATGAACTGAAATTTGGCGTTGTGTGTTCGTTCGTAGATGATGTGCGCTTCATGGATGACATCGTCCTCGTTGTAACCGCTTCTCTTCCTCCGCACCGCCTGGTCGAAGCAACCGACCCATTGGTTCACAGATGGCAATGTACGCCTCCATCGCCCCTTCAATGATTCATCGTTACGCTCTACTACACCTGACTCGCCTGAGTCATTGTAGATGCGCTCCACACGTTTCCAGAAGGACTTCATTTTTTGGTTTGTCCCAACCACAACATCGCCACTGACAACCATGTAAGCCAAGACGAGTCGTTGATCCTCTTGTGCGGACCACGATTTTTGCGACCTCATCGTCGCGGTTTTGCGTGTTCCCTCGGTCGCGGTTTCGTCATTCACATCAGTTGTATAGCGGCTTGCATTTTCACTACTTTCGCCACTTAGGAGGCGAGTATACATACCCATTGGGAATTGGGTTTGCCCTTCTTCCTGAGTTGGCGGTTGGTATTGATTGTGTGGTAGAACCCTGGGTGTGGTAAAAATTGGCTTTGGTGGGACGGGTGGAATCCTGGTTGTGTGGTAAATTGGCTTTGGTATAACGGGTGGAATCCTGGTTGTGGAACATTTTGGTATGGGAAAAAGTGTTGGCTTGGGGGTGGACGACGTGGAGATCGTAGGTAATCTGGTGAACCATTGCCTTCTGAAGATGACATTGTGAGTAGATAGTAAAGGTGAGTAGAGAATTATGGTGGAAGAAGTAAGATTGGAATAGAGGTGATTAGAGAATTAATGTGGTTGGGGTATATATATTGGAGTAGTCACACGCGTACTGTAGGTCCTCGATCCAATCGTCTCGTCTTTTGTGAGTCGCACGCATACTATAACTCCTCGATGCCTGAGAAGTCCAAGCCTCGATCCAATTGTCTCGTCGTTTGTGAGTCACGCGCATACTGTAGATCCTCGATGCCTGAGAAGTCCAAGCATCGATCCAATCGTCTCGTCTTTTGTGAGTCACGCGTATACTGTAGGTCCTCGATGCCTGAGAAGTCCAAGCCTCGATCCAATCGTCTCGTCTTTTTTGAGTCACGCGCATACTGTAGGTCCTAAATCTTAAATTTTAAATTTATTAATTTGTGGTTTTCTAAATTTTAATAATATTTTCGTATTTATTAATTAAATGTTAATAAAAAACGAATGAATTGTTGATATTAAATAATTACGATAATGATTATTTATATATTTTGTTGATTGTTGAAAGAGTTTTGGAGAGAAGAATAAAAATAATGACGTGACAACAAATACGGTAGCGTGACTGGGTGGATTGGGTAATGCTTAATGATTTTGTAGGGGGTTGGTTTGTGCTGACGTGACAGAAAGAGAAGCTGATGTGGCTGAGAGAGAAAGCAGGGCGCTCGAGAACTGTCCGGGCGCTGTTAAGGATGCTCTAAGGGTGTAAACGAGTCGACCTAAAGTTTTGGTGTTATGTGGCCAGAGTTCGTACTGGTTGGTAGTTTTTCTGATTTTATTGGAATATAGTCAGAGCAATTCCCACCTGCCACCTTTTTGTGTTTTCGAGTGAGAGAATCCAACTCTCGAGTATTGTCTTGGGAAGAGAATCTAAGGGTTATTCTCTCGTACACTTTGCAGATGGGAAACAAACTAACAAGTACTTGTAGGCTATCTCGAGCGTGTTAAAACTACATTGCAAAAGAGTATGCTAGATTTTGAAGAGCTCAATGTGTTTCTTAATTATTTCTCGCTATTTCAGTCCTAGGAACTTCAGGGCGTGGTTCATCAAGCGAGGCGTCGTCTTTTTGTGGACAAAAGTGAGAGTTGGATTCTCTCACTCAAACAATTTTAGGTAGCAGTTTAGTTTATTTACTTAGATTTGATTTGGCAATTGTCTTTGTTATGATCACCAAGATTTAGTCAGTTTTAGCCTCATGACATGGAGGAAATTTATACATATGTTGGTATATTGAATGCTTTTTTGTAATATCGTCCAACTATTAGTTTAACCTCGTAACGTAGGAGGGGATTGCATCTGTATTTAATTTATCAACGATAATTCTTATATTAGAATATCATTCAATAGTTAGTTTAATCTCATAACTTGGAGAATATTTTGTAGGATTTCGTGTCCCTATGTATGTGTATATTTTTAAAATTTTATACATGCATACAAGATCAATATTCATATTTTTATCGATTTCATGTACATTATTTTATGTCTATTCTAATATCATGCAAATCTACATATATTAAAATAAACAAAGAAAAGAGAATCATACCCAAAGGTTCTCTAAAACCTTTAAGAAGATCCGGAGATACGTTTCCTGTCGAATCGTTCGCCGATTATCCTCCAAGTCTTCACCAAACTCTAAACAATGTTAGAGAGAAATCAGCTAGTCAATCAATCTCTAATTAAACTTAGAATCTAGCTAATAACTCCTCTAAACTTCACGAGAATTAATCTCCAAAAGCTCTAACTAATTAATAGAAATTCGGATGGATTAGTGGAGAGATTAGGGGGAGAGAATTTTGCATTAACTTTAAAACAAGTAGGGTGAGAGTGTTGACTTTTTGGCCTTAATCCATATTTTGATGATGTAATTCAACCTAATCTTAATTAGGACATGTAGATTAGCACATGTAGTATAATGGTATATATGTTGTATTTTGCTAACATCTACAGGTGATCAAGAATCAAGAAAGAAGAAAAATCAAGTCAAGACATGTAATCAAGCTGGATTGAAGACATGTATTTTACTTTTCTTTGAGTCTTAGGAACATATGTGAATTGAGCATAACTTAAGCTAATATCCATGCATTCACACACTAGGTTCCTTAGAGAAGTCACACACAAAATTTCAGATCAATCGGACTTCGATAGGTCATCCAAAACATAGTCGGAAAATCACTAAAACTAAACCTTAAATCCTGTCCGAAAACGTTCGACCGATTGGACCTTTTGTTCGACCGGTTTCAGTAGATTTAGAGTTTTTACATGACCAATTTTGTTCAACCGATTTGCCTCATAGTTCAACTGATTTCAGTAGTGTTTTGCCCAGACTAAAACGGTCGACCGGTTTGCTATTTTGTTCGACCGTTCCGGGTTTTCATGTGACCGTTTTATTTTGTCGTATTCATACAACGGTCATATACGCATAACACTATTCCCAACCGTTCGACCGAACCATCCATTTGTTCAACCGATCCATTAGTTTTTGTAAGGTTCTGTTCGACCGGTTCCACTTTAGGTCGACCGGTTGGAGACAGTTTTTGCTAAATTTGAATTCTGTTTTGTGTATCTCTTACACAAATCAATCAAATCTTTCCCCAACGGCTAGGAATCTCTTAGAGCTTTTAAATAGAGGATCAAACTCAATTTTACACACAACTCTCCAATTCCTCATAGTCAAATTCATAGAGAGAAATCCCAAATCCTCAAAGCTCTCATTTAGTGATCGTAAGCTCAAATCTCCACATTATTCATCACTCACACATTTAGCAATTGTTGTGCTCAGTTAGAGAAGAGTGTGTCCCACTCATTGCGTTGTCAATGCAAAGGCTTCGGTGAAATTCCGAAGAAGAAGCAAGGACTTCGGTGAAAGCCTGAAGTGATCCTCTCGGATTGTGAGAGGTGGTGCCAAGCTCGGTGAGGGTTGTTCGCGAGCTTGAAGAAGTGTAAAAGGCGTTGCTCCCGGCCCGGAACGGGGAAGCATAGTGAAGACGCAAGAGGAGCTCGAACGGGGATTCGAGAGGGGCTTGCAAGAGAGGACGTAGGCGGGGCCGAACCTCTGGAAAATCCGACTCATCTATTATGGTTTGCATGTCCTTATCTTTCTTTCTCTACATTTGATTGTTTATTCCGCTGCGCATGTTCATTGCTTAATCAAGTAGAGAATTGTGATTAGCCTTCATTGTGGACCCATAACCCACACGATCCTACATTTGGTATCAGAGTCTCGTTCGTTAATTTTGTTCTTAACCGATAAATTAACATGGCTCTTAATGCATCCACACCTTTAGAATCATGTAAACCACCTTACTTTGATGGTAATAACTTTAGTTCATGGAAATCTAAAATGTCATCATTTATTAAATCCATGAACATTAACGTGTGGTTTATGATTCAAACTCCATATGAATCACCTAGATGTCATATTAGTAAATGGAGTTTAGAAGATGAGAAAAATGCATCCCTAAATTCTAAAGCTATGAATGTCATATTTTGTGCATTAGGAGATGAACTTTTTAATCTTGTTTTCTCATGTGATAGTGCTCATTCTATATGGCAAACATTAGAAAGGAATTTTGGTGAAAAAGATTCACCATCCGGGGAGAAAGGAGCAACCACTCCGAATGATGTAGCTCAGGCAAAGAAAATGGAGATTAACTCAACATCTTCATCATCATCAAGCTCATCCGATGGAGAAAGTGAAGATGAGGTATCTTCTAGTTATTCTTCAAGTAGTAGTTCAAAAGATAATGCCTATGATTTTAATGAACTACAAAATGCATTTCAAATATTATTTGAAAAATATAAAGAACTTTACAAGACTAATCAAGTAGCAAATAAGCAAATCCATGATCTTAAATGTCAAAATGCATCTATCTTAGATGATAAAGTTGATTTGCTTGCTAAAATTGAAGTTCTAACTTTAGAGAATGCATGCTTCAAGGAAGAAAATTTGAATGTCAAATCTACCTCGTCTCATGCAATTGATAGTCATATTCTAGAAAATGATACAAATGACTTGCTTATGAAATTAGATAAATCTTATCTTGAAAGCAAGCAATTGTTACATGACTTAAGTTGCATGAACGATAAAGTTGTTAACTTGGAGATTCACTTGCATAAAATGAATGAAAAGCATGCTTCAATGATTCAAAACCTTAATTGCTTGAATGAATCTCTTAAGACTAACAACAGTGAACTTATTGCTACAAATGAAATGTTAACTCATAAATTGCATAAGTTCTCTCATGGCAAACAAAATAACTTTTATGTTAAGGACATTACTGTTCAAATTAATGTTAAACATAATTATGCCATGAAAAGGAAAATTAGTGTAGAGGTACCAAAATCAACTTGGATTTGGGTACCAAAAGCTAAACTTAATGGACCCAAACAAAAATGGGTACCAAAGTCTACACTTGTAGGAGCTTGAGGAGGATATTGGTGGTGACCGGGCGAGCCAAAGCATCGAATTCGAATCCGGTTGCATCACCAAGTCAAGATTGGAGCTAATTCAAGACTCAAGTTGGTATAAATTTCTATCATCTACAATTCATGTTAAATTAGCTCTAGTTTAGTTTATGTGCTTAAATGTCATACATTTAGAATTTAATTCATTGCAAATCATATACCCTATTCATTGCAAATCATTTATTACATCCATTGATTTTAAATGTCAAATTTTAAATGGATGTTAGAATAAGGCTTAAGTTGAAACTTAAATGAACTTAACTTGAATCATACTCATAGTTTCCATGTAGCCTTATTGATAGGGGGAGCTTAAATGTTATATCATTTATTAGAATAATGAAGTGCAAAATTTAGGGGGAGCAACTTCATTACAAATGACATCCTATTTGAACTTGAATAGTTATATAATTGTCAATGAGGGAGAAATTTCATTTCATATCTTACATTGATTATTGTTTTTGATGGATGTCAAAGGGGGAGAAGTAATAGATTAGGGTAACTGGAAATATGCATGAAATTGTCAAGAAAAACTATGCAATAGATTTAAAGAAACATTTGAAGCATAGTTTGCATAAAATATTTCAAGTATTAAGTTAGTTTAAGATATAGGTTGCCATCATAAAAAAAGGAGATTGTTGACTTTTTGGCCTTAATCCATATTTTGATGATGTAATTCAACCTAATCTTAATTAGGACATGTAGATTAGCACATGTAGTATAATGGTATATATGTTGTATTTTGCTAACATCTACAGGTGATCAAGAATCAAGAAAGAAGAAAAATCAAGTCAAGACATGTAATCAAGCTGGATTGAAGACATGTATTTTACTTTTCTTTGAGTCTTAGGAACATATGTGAATTGAGCATAACTTAAGCTAATATCCATGCATTCACACACTAGGTTCCTTAGAGAAGTCACACACAAAATTTCAGATCAATCGGACTTCGATAGGTCATCCAAAACATAGTCGGAAAATCACTAAAACTAAACCTTAAATCCTGTCCGAAAACGTTCGACCGATTGGACCTTTTGTTCGACCGGTTTCAGTAGATTTAGAGTTTTTACATGACCAATTTTGTTCAACCGATTTGCCTCATAGTTCAACTGATTTCAGTAGTGTTTTGCCCAGACTAAAACGGTCGACCGGTTTGCCATTTTGTTCGACCGTTCCAGGTTTTCATGTGACCGTTTTATTTTGTCGTATTCATACAACGGTCATATACGCATAACACTATTCCCAACCGTTCGACCGAACCATCCATTTGTTCAACCGATCCATTAGTTTTTGTAAGGTTCTGTTCGACCGGTTCCACTTTAGGTCGACCGGTTGGAGACAGTTTTTGCTGAATTTGAATTCTGTTTTGTGTATCTCTTACACAAATCAATCAAATCTTTCCCCAATGGCTAGGAATCTCTTAGAGCTTTTAAATAGAGGATCAAACTCAGTTTTACACACAACTCTCCAATTCCTCATAGTCAAATTCATAGAGAGAAATCCCAAATCCTCAAAGCTCTCATTTAGTGATCTTAAGCTCAAATCTCCACATCTCAAAGCTCTCATTTAGTGATCTTAAGCTCAAATCTCCACATTATTCATCACTCACACATTTAGCAATTGTTGTGCTCAGTTAGAGAAGAGTGTGTCCCACTCATTGAGTTGTCAAAGCAAAGGCTTCGGTGAAATTCAGAAGAAGAAGCAAGGACTTCGGTGAAAGCCCGAAGTGATCCTCTCGGATTGTGAGAGGTGGTGCCAAGCTCAGTGAGGGTTGTTCGCGAGCTTGAAGAAGTGTAAAAGCCATTGCTCCCGGCCCGGAACGGGGAAGCATAGTGAAGACGTAAGAGGAGCTCGAACGGGGATTCGAGAGGGGCTTGCAAGAGAGGACGTAGGTGGGGCCGAACCTCTGGAAAATCCAACTCATCTATTATGGTTTGCATGTCCTTATCTTTCTTTCTCTACATTTGATTGTTTATTCCGCTGCGCATGTTCATTGCTTAATCAAGTATAGAATTGTGATTAGCCTTCATTGTGGACCCATAACCCACACGATCCTACAGAGAGGTCCTATTTATAACCTCCCAAATCACCCACATCATGAAGTATTCTCTAGTCATGATCCCTTGTTTTTCTATCCCTTAAACCAATCATAATTTGTCACATAATCATCCTAAAAAACATTTGACCACAGCTGGAATTATCCATCCCATGATCTACAATATTCTCTTAATATTTCTGGCAAAACCGTGCCAAACAGTCGACCAAAATTAACCCACTGGTTGACCGATTATCAATTAAACGTGGTTTCGGTTGGACCATGAAACCCCTTCGGTCGACGCACCACACGCTCCCAAAGGTATTGTGATATTTCGGTCGAACCAAACACATAAACGGTGGACCTAATCTACACGAGATACAACTACTAGTTGTTTTCGGTCAGATAGTATCTTAAGTCGGTCGACCGATTGCCACCAAGAAAAATTCACGGAAGTTCCTGGTGGTTCTCGTCGAACCACAACTTCATCGGTCGACCGATTAATCCCAAAAGATTTCTTGGAATATTTTGGTCGACCAACACATCCTATCTGGTCGACCGTTTCTCATACGTAACAACTACTGTGGAATTGTGGTCGACCAATGTCTGAAAATGTTCATCCGTTTTGTCTGATTTTTTGCCTTTATAAAATTTTGGATTTATTTCCAACAAAATTAGATTCTTGGGGTTTTAGCAAATTCATATATTATGTAATATATTAACCTATGTAATATTAAACTATTACACCTCATAATACATACATCTTATATGAATTTATTCATGATTCTAATTATGTCAATTTCATGACATTGATTTTATTGATTCACTACATGTGTCCCATTTCTCATGAAACCTGACACATCATATGAAGTCAAAATCAAGCTTCTTGTTTCCCAGTTTTGTGGTGTGACATATAGGAGGATCTAACCTAGATTGACAATGATATTAAACACTTAATACCATAAACTGTAAGCGGTATCTAACTACAGATTATAGTTACCCAATTAGCGTAGTTTTTTGTTCTACTCGAACTAAACACGATCCATTTAGTGATGTAAGTGCACCACTTGTGTATATGCATTGCCTCATGATATTAAGAATATATACAAGTATAAATGTGTCACCTTTGTATTATATATTCATTTCTTGATCTCTTAAGCTTGTTATAAATATGTAACTTAACTTAAGTCACATTGTGCACATTATAACTTTGCTTTATCAAAGGGCATAGTAATATCATCACTCAAGTAAAGAGGGGCAATGATAATCTTTTGACAAACTATATTTTCCAGTATAAGTCATGTTTAACCAACTTTTTCCTTTATCACTATACTCTTTGATAGCTTTTGACAATAATCAAATTAAACACTCCTTATGTGAAAAATATAAGTCTCATATCTTAGGATCCAAGACATAGTAAAACATTAATGACACATAACACCATTCTATAATGTTTTACTTGCTAGGTCTATTCAATATATAAAAGTAATATTTTCATCTTTTATATACTTGTGTGTCAAATATTTGTAGAGCTACAATAATCGATGACCAACACGACAATCTAATCTTGGTAATTAATGTTCCATGTCAATTACCATGATTGTGAATAACTTTGATTTATATAAACCATTATCTTTTAGAGCTCTACGGTTATGGACCGAGAGTCTCTTCCTTAACACTTCCAAAAGACAAATACAATAATCAAAGAACAAAATGTTTGCACATTCAATTCATAATAATTGACATAAAAGTAAAACTTTTAGAACATATTCCTTTCATATTTGTGGTTGTTTCATTTATTGACGACCTGGTCTTTGTGATGAAGATTATCAGTTTTAGTTAATTTAGCCTCATAACATGGAGGAGATTCGTATATGTATTTTGTTATATCGACGATGATTCTTATATTAGAATATCGCCAAATAGTTAGTTTAGTCTCATAACTAGGAGAATTATATGCATGTTTAGTTTGGGTTTAATGACTTTAGTTTATTTCATTACTAAAGATTGTAGGATCGTGTGGGTTATGGGTCCACAAACTCTAATAATAATTTTAATCCTAATCACCTACTTGTTTAGACAATTAAAGAGATGCAGCGGAAATTAAAACAAATACACAAGTAGGGAATAGAAAATGCAAACCACAAGCCCACAGGGGATTTATAGAGGTTCGGCACCCCACCCAGGTCCTAGTCCTCTCTTGCAAGCTCCGCTCGGATCACCGAGCTCCGCCTACGACTTCACTATCCGCTCCCCGTTCCGGGCCGGGAGAAAATGCCTTACAACCGTCAAACTCACGAACAACCCTCGCCGAGCTTGGAATCCTCTTCTCACAATCCGAGAAGGATCACTTCGGGCTCTCACCGAAGTCTATATTCTTTTGACAAACATTGTAACTGAGTGAGATTCACTCTCTAATTGAGCACACTTTGAGTAGGATGAGTAATTGATCAAGTGTGTATAGTTTAGGCTTATGGAGTGTAGAAATGGGAGCTTTGAGGATTGAGGTTTCTCTCTAATATATTGGGACAATTGGAGTTGGAGAGTTGTGTTAACAACATGTCTTGATCCTCTATTTATAAGCTCCTAAGGTATTCTAGTCGTTGGGGATAGATTTGGTTGGGTTTTGTGTAAGATACACAAAGCAGAAAATCGGGCTGCAAATCTGTCCAGAACCGGTCGACCGAAACTAATAAACCGGTCGACCGTTTACTTGATTTCAAGGAGAACGGTCGAACAAATAAATATTCGGTCGGACAAACGAGCTAGAACTTAACTCTACTTAAGTGAATCAGTCGAACCAAAGTATGAGGTGGTCGACCGTTAAGGGGATTCGGTTGAGACAAAGGTGCAACGGTCGAATGAAGAATGTGTCGACCGATAGCAGGGAATTTGGTTTCTTGAAAAAATGTTCAACCGGTCGACCGAAACAAAGTCGTCGTTCGACCGGTTACCGAATGTATTTTGGGGTTAAGTTTGTTTTATACGAATACGACCGTTATAGGAATACGACAAGGAAAACGACCATATTAAAATCTGGGATCGGTCGACCGGTAGAGTTCGGTAAAATCACTGTGGAGAGTTTGTTATAAACCGATCGAACTGAGAACTGGTTCGGTCGATTGTTTCACATAGGAATTCTGGGTTTAGGTTTTAAGTGATTTCCATCTAAGGTTTGGGTGATCTAATGAAATCCAAATAAGGTGAAATATTGTGAGTGAGTTCTCTACGGAACCTAGTGTGTATGTGATAAGTTTTTAGCTCTTGTATGCTCAATTTACACATGTTCCTAAGACTCAAAATAAAATCAAGATTGCGTAATTATATTAGTCGATTCTCCCAAATCTTGAATATTAATAGATTATGATTTCTTTTTTGTATTATATTTAATGTCCTATTCAACTTCAATTAAACTTTGTTAACATTTGGGCTTACATTTTTTTATTTTTTGGTAAGGTAAGAATGACTTCTAATTCCCTGGTAGTAGTAGATTATGACGAAGAGTTGTTTGTAATGTCATCATTCCTACTGCTTTGTGAAGAACAATTTGGATTACAGAAAGTTCCTCGAAATTTAGTGCACACTGCCCCATTCACTGGCGCTCATATTATAGCTGACATGATGTCCGGACATTATAGGATTTGTTATGATGCTTGTAGATTGTTGACTCAAAATTTCAAAAATCTATGTTAATTGTTTAGAGTTTGAGTAAGCTAAAGGATTCAGAAAACAACATAAGGGTAGAGGAGCAAATGTACATTTTCTTAAGAACTTTAGGTCACGGTGACAATAATAGGTCGTTACAATCAAGATTGCAACATTCTGGGGAAACAATAAGTCAGTATTTTGATGAGGTAACTGATGTTATGTTTGAGTGAGCATGTAATATGATCAAACCATATACAAGTCTAGCCACAACACCACGACACATAGAAGAAGGTTGTGGTGTGAAATATTTTTTGTACTTTAAAGACTGTATTAGAGCTCTCGACGGGACACATGTAGATGCATTTGTTCCCATCGACATGCAGATTCCTTATCAATCTGGTAGGGACCCGAAAAGGTGCACTCAAAATGTTCTAGCGGTTTGTGACTTCAATATGAGGTTCACTTTTGTTTCCGCGAGATGGGAGGGGTGTGCTCATGATTGCAAAGTCCTCAACAACGCCTTAGCAGACAGAGCAAATAACTTCCCTAGTTTCCCTGGTTCGTCCTGATCCTAATAATTATTTCAAATCTCATTTTATTATAAAAAATGTATGCCCCATTAACCAAAACATATGGTACTTGTTCCAGACAAGTACTACCTCATGGATGCCGGATACCCGAATCGAGAAGGTTTCGTGGCTCCTTATAGAAACACAAGGTACCGTGTCCCCCAGTTTCAAGCACGTGGGCATAAGGGGAAGAAGGAGTTTTTTAACCACTTGCATTCATTGTTGAGGAATATAACCGAATGAGCATTCAGTGTGTTAAAGAAAAGGTGGACAGATTAAAAAAGATGCCATCTTTCCCTATGCGCAAACAAGTGAAGTTGGTCGTTTGTGCAATGGGTCTGCATAATTACATTATCGAACAACGATTGACCGACAAAATTATATTGGAATTCCAAACACAAATTGTTGGTGACCCCGAAAATGAGGAAATTCGGTTGGGAATGAATTGTCAACTTGATGAAACAACCATGTCCATTAGAAGAGATTCAATTTGTGATTTGATAGCCGAAAGTAGAGGTTTGGAATGACATTTGTTGTATTTTTTGGTAGTGTTAAGTTGTAAAAATTGTAACAACTATGGCCCTTTTTATGTCTATAATATATGTGCAGTTTTAATTACATACTTTTGTCCTTTATTGTTGTGTTCAATCAACACAAGATGGATGCTCCTTCTGATGTTCATGCCGACGAGTCTTTCGATTTAGACGACCCCATGTTCCACAACACACCATTCCCCAACAATCCACATACCATAGTGCCTATTATTAGCCAAAACAACTTCCTTAACCACTAGCAATTTAGACCACCTAGGTTTTTATACTATAGACCAGTACGACCCCCTTTCCGCCCAAATGCAATCTCAGTTTAGTGGTCCATTTCCATTTCAAACCCAACAATTTAGTTTTTCTCCAATGGGTTACAATCCTAGCCATCCATAACCGTCCGCAGGCTTTGGCCTAAACCCTCCATAAATAACCACTACCCCTTGCACCGACATAGTCACCCCACTGGTGGTGGAGACAGACCTTTCTTTAAAAATAAGACAGGAAAATGTGGTAATAGATTAACACATGCTATGTGGACCAACAAACTTCACCATGAGACCTTTCTTACGATTGTGCAGAACAAGTTCGGTTGGGTAATTGACCGAGTGGATCGTTAGATAAGATGGGGTATGAAAATTTAATTGCAGAATTTGCCAAACAAATGGGCTTGCCATACACTAAAGAACAGTTTAAGAATCATTGGAACAAAACAAGAACAGAATGGCAAGGTTGGAGCACTTTACGCTCGATGACCGGTACCGGTTGTGATGATGAATGAGGCACGTACATCTTAGATGATGTTGGACAGATTTCCTCAAGGTATTAAATTTAATATGAAATAACACAAACGCCTATGTTATAATTTCATCTAATTTGATTATTTATTTTTCAGGCTCATCCTCAATGCGAATGGTTGAGGTCTAAAGGCCTACAATTCCCTAATTTGTGCGATGAGTTGTTCTACAATGTAACACCCATAGGAAGGTTTAATTGCGTTGGTAACAACATAGTCTTGTCATCTTCCTTTCTAGGGGATAGCTACTCCAATGACTGCGGAGCGGAGTCTGATGATGTCGTCAGTCCCCAGCAAATGGCTACTGAAAAATCTCAGTTGTGCCTTGTGGAGGACAATGATGCTCCTATTTCAAAGAAGCAAAGAAGACGAAGGTCAATAAGCAAAGACTCAAGAAATGACGATTTATCTCCGCCGCTAGTAGCATACGGCAATTGGCGGAACACCGATATCGATCAGAAGTGGACGCTGAGTATAGGTCACGCCTGCTTAACGACAGACGTCAAGAAGATGGGCCTACTTTTGAGCATTGCACGACATTGTCGATAGACATAGGGACGTCATCTACAAGCAGTGTTTTCTTGCACACTATGAATCTTTTCAAGAAAAAAATGAACATGAAGGTCTTCGTGAACATACCAGACAAAGCAGGCAAACGTGCTTGGATGGAAATGGAGTACAAAGAGCGGTTTCCTAATGAGAGTGTGTAGCAAACAAACATGGGGCTTTGTATTGTGAGTTTAATAGTTGGCTTTGTATTGTTTTCAATCAGGTGGCTTAATTTGTTTTGTGTGAATTAATTGTATTCTCTACTTTTTTTGAAGACCCAAGGAAAGTGGTTGCTGCAATTATTTACGGACAATGAGATAACTGTTTTTTGTTTCAGATTCAAACCCCCCTGCACAGAAGTGTAACTCACAACCAATTTATATAATTGTTCGACCAAAAGAAATATTAGGTCTACAACGTCAGATGTCATGCGTATCCACGTGATAATGGGTCTACCACGTCGCATACGAAAGAAATCCGACGTGGTCGACCCAATATCAATCCAACGTGATAATGGGTCTACCACATCGCACATGAAGGAAATCTGACGTGGTAGACCACAATCAATTTCGAGTTCTTTTTGTTTTGGTTCAGATTCAAACACCCTCCATAGAAATGTAACTCACATCCAATTTATATAATTGTTCGACCAAAATTGATATTCTCTACCACGTCTACGTCATGCATATCTGATGTGATTATGTGTCTACCATGTCGCATATGAAGGAAGTCCGACGTTGTAGACGCAATATCAATTTTAAATTCTTTTCTTTTCTATCCAATTCAAACCCCCTGCACAGAAGTGTAACTCACATCCAATTTATATAACTGTTCGACCAAAATTGATATTGGGTCTACCACGTCGTATGTCATGCATATCCAATGTTATAATGGGTCCACCACGTCGCATATGAAGGAAATCCGACGTGGTAGACCACAATCAATTTTGGGTTCCTTTTGTTTTGGTTCAGATTCAAACCCCCTCCATTGAAATGTAACTCACATCCAATTTATATAACTGTTCGACCAAAATTGTTTTGTTTCAGATAAATCCACAATTAACTGAAGTTGTCCAAATCCATAAATTAATATTTTCACTAACATAAACTCTTTCAGAGTTCCAATTCCAATCCCTTTTTAGGCCTACACTTAAGGCAATGCATTTGTTATCATGTTCATGCTTCTAAAACTAATTTTAAGCCACTTGTTTGATGAATAAGAACACAAACTACGAACCAAAAGCTAAAAATACACCAAATTATGCAGAAGGAAAATCAAAAGGCAATAAACAAACCAACTCCAATAACTAGCAACTCAACCAACCAACGCGATCAGAAGAGAAACATACATATATTTATCATCAACATCATGCATATCCCACCCAACAAAAAAGACAGCTCAATATATATATCACAAACACTATATATATTATCACATATTGGAAATTTGTTAATCGTCGAGGGAGCCTTTAATTATATTAGAGAAGCAGTACTTTTAAACATGGAAGACAAACAAAAGTGAACCTAATTCCTAAACAAAAGCAAGCACACACACTTCATCACAACAGTAGTTAACCCCGTCAACAACCACAACATCCGGCCACCCCACATTCCCACCAAAAACAAAATGTGTGGTATGAAGCTCCCCCGGCATACCCCCACACCTCAAACAAGGAGTATGATTGAATCAGTTAAAATAACTGCAAGTGCATAGCCGCGTTGAAATGGTGGCAAGCACGGGTCGATCCACAAGGAGCGTGCGTGAGACGAGTTCACAATACTCAAGTGGGAAAAGGAAGGGAGAGAGATAAGATCGGAGTCAAACACGTAAAAAATCAGAAAACAACCAATAAAACTAGACCGCTCGGGGGGTAGAGAAAGAATGTGAATATGAAAATGTGTGGTGTAATGTGTGTTAAAATGTGCTCATCAAAACATGTCATACATGAAATCTACAAAACTCAATTCCAACTTTGCCTCCACATGAAATAAGATAAAACCTTATCATTAAAACATATAAGACAATAATTGAAATGAAACTAATATGTTCACATGCAAAATGACTCTAATCCAACTATGTCTCTGCATTAAATAAGATTTATTACAATCATTAAAACATACAAGATATTAATTTGGATAAAACCAACATGAGCACATGCATGCACATGTCTTTTTCCCTTCTTCCAATCCATCCTTATCCTAACCTCATCATTCCCCATAAAATAGGTCCACTAATCTAAGCATGTGCTAAGCTTCATTCAAGAGCATTGACACATCAAAGATAAGAGTGAAACCCATTAGATGGTTATGGAATCATGTAAGGCTCAAATGATTAAGATTAACACACACACACACTAATCCATCATATGGAATCATGTAAGGCTCAATGGACTACTCTCTACTCATCTCTACACTAAAGAAAGCATAAAAACAACAAGAAACCATATTGTAAATAGCTGAAAACAAGATTAACTAAACAACAACATCAAAGAAATTCCATCAAAGTAAAAGACATGTATTTAAAGAACACAACTCACTATTGATTGAAATGAAAGGATTATAAAGTGTGCTTCTTCTCCTCCAACTACACTAAGCAGCAACAAAATAAAACCTAAAACTAATAGAGAAGCAAGAAGAAGAGGGATAGGAGGGATTACAATGGTATATATAGACTAATACATGGTTAGGATTAATCTGGGAATAATCGGATGGCTCTAAATCACATCTGGTAGTCCAAGAATGCTCTGACCCGTCAACCCGAACAATGACCAAAATTTCAACCGAATTGGAGCATTTTGATCCACCAGTGGCAGATCAAATGCGTTCGATCCGGTTGATATTTTGCGTCCCACTTTATTTCTTTATTTGACACTTGGGGGTGAAGTCCTAGTCTTCTGGCTCGAATCAAGTTGAGTTTGATTGGCGAAATACTGATTTGATTCAAGTCATGTGTCACCATATTTTGCACTTCACAATCAGGTCCTTCCGGGTTTGCACTTGGGTTCTTCCTGGTTTGCGATGCAGTCCTTATGCATTACAAATAGGTCCAGAACGTTCCAAATCAGTCCATACTTGTTACATTTAGGTCCTTTTTGATCCCTTCCTCTTCTTTATTACCTAATTTCTGAAACACTACAAACAACCACTCGAGTAGCACAATATTAGGGTAAAATAAAGATATATAGCATGAATATGATGAATAATATGCTACTAATCATAGTACAAGGAGGAGTACCAGAATGACTACCAACATGAAGAGGGAGAAGGTCCACAGTTGCACACGGGTAGGACCATGAAGGTGGTGAAGCATAGCAACTTCGTCCTCTAGAGCCTCTAGTCGTCGGGCAACTTCTAGAATTGGGTTCGGCAGCTGAACGTGACGGAAATCGAACACCACAAGACGAGATGCCTGGTAGACCTACGCTCTATCATCGCGGAATGACGTTTGGTTGACCCAGCGGAAGTAGCCGCATCTAAGTGTTGGCTGATGGGAAATGGCAAGTTAGGGGTAAAGCCCAAAATCACAAACCAAAAAATCGTACACACCAAAAGGGACACTCATGTTGTCAGAGCCACAACTATAGAAGACCCTACCAGGGGTCTTCAACATGCGCGAGGTGCCACGATGAGCGGGAACTCCACAAATGCAAGTCGGTCACCGGAACATAATCAATTCTGTAGTGCTCGAAGCTGAAAACATGCGATGTGAAGGGAAAATAATCATGAGAAGGTCTTCGTCCTGTGGTGAGGTGAGGTGAGGAGGAGAAATTTGAGGAGGAGGGGGTGGTTGCCTCGCACCTTAAGAAGAGCATCAATGATTGACATCATTTCACGCTTATATTTGTATTTTATATCCATTATCTTTCACCTAAACAATGCTATGTGACGAGTTTTATGTTTGAATTTCAGAAAAAATAGGTTTGAAGAGATGAAGCATAAAATGACCCAAAAGCTGGGAAAAAGGACTGAATTGTGAGACCTAGGGACTAAGATGCAAGGGAGAAAGACATGAACGTAAGACTAAAGGACCAAAGAGCAAAATAGAAAACTCCACACCATCATGGAAGTATTTTGGCAATTCTATTCGGGTCGGAGCTCCAACAAGTGAAGTAGATGCATCAAAGACCAAAAAAGACATCTAGAAAAGCCTAGAATAAAATCAAGCGTGATCCGGACCATATAGACCTCTAATTGGCGGTCTGTTTGGCCCAAACCCGCTAAGATTTTTCTGGGTCGCGTATTAGTGTGTATTTAGTGCATTTCTAGTATTTGTTTAGTCCCACATCGGGGGATTGTCCCGGATTGCCTTTTTCTATGGCTATAAATAGAACTCTTCACCTTCCATTGTAATGACTTCACATTTTGAGTGACTATTCTTCCTACTAGAAGTGAGGCCTTGAAGCACACACTAAACTAGGAGGATGCTACTTGAATTGTGAGTCATTTTAATAAAAGTTTCTTTATTATGTTGTTTGTTTCATGTTTCTTGTTTTACTTTGTTTAATTTCATTTCATTAGTTTTAGTAGCTTAGTTAATATGCTTTCCTTGCTTAGTTTAATAATTAGTCTATTGTGTAGTGAGTAGTTCCATCCCTTTTGGGGGTGGAGTAGATGTTCATACATGCATTAGAGAATGGAATGAATGCTTTATTTACAATATGTTGATAAAACATGAATGTATGCTTGCTTGTTTAGGATAGAATTTATAACTTGATGAGTTTTGCCAAAATGATTAGACACCTCTCATGCTTGTTTAGGTTCTGAAATAAACAACTTGTATATGTAAATGTTAATCAACTAGGTTGGTGAATGGATTGATAGGTTTTGCCATAACATTTAGACACCTCCTATGCATGATAAAACCACCTTTATTTGTGCTTAAAGAATGTGTTCAACACTCACCTCTTTGCTGTTGGCTTTTTGGCTTTAATCTATATTTTGATGATTTAATTAACCTAATCTTAATTATGATCATGTAGAGTAGCACACATATTGCATTGCATATATATTGCTTTGTGCTAACCTCTACAGGTGATCAAGACTCAAGAAAGAAGAAAAATCAAGTCAAGACATGTAATCAAGCTAGGATTGAAGACATGTAATTTTACCTTTCTTTGAGTATTAGGAACTTATGTGAATTGAGCATAACTTAAGCTAATATGCATGCATTCACACACTAGGTTCCTTGTAGGAGTCACACACAAAATATCATATCATTTGGACTTCATTAGATCACCTAAACACCTAAAACATTGGTCGCCAGTCTGCCTGAGTTAGGTCGACCGTTCACCTTTCGGTCGACTGGTTATACACAATATTTGTTATACCAAACCAATCAGTCCAACCGATCACACTTCTGTTAACCGTTTACCCAGACCTGTTCGGTCGACCGGTAGACCTTTGGTCGACCGTATCGTTTGCTATTTCTGGTAAAAATACGACCGTTATATTTGTCGTATTATACAACGGTCGTATACACATTTTTCTCTTAATACACCCCCAAATACTTTTGAACCGGTCGAACAAAATACCTTGTTCGGTCGACCGTTCCATTAGGGAAAATCTACCTGCTATCGGTCGACTCAAGTTTAGTTCAACTGATCGAGTTTTCCCTCTACTGAACCCTGTAGTTCGGTCGACCGGTACCTGTTCGGTCGACCGTTGACTTATAGAACTTAAGTGTTAGGTCGACCAGTACCTTTGTTTGGTCAACCGATCCATTAACTTACTCAAGGGTTCGGTTGACCGTTTCTGGATCTTTAGGAGCTTATAAATAGAGGTTCACACTTAGTTTTCCACAAGATTTCACAACTCCAAAGTGTCAAACCTATAGTGAGATTTTCCACAACCTCCAAGCTCCAAATTAGCCATCCAAGCCTAATTTCCACATCATTCATCATACAATCATCTAGCAATTGTTGTGCTCAATTAGAGAGTGAGTTCCACTCAAGTTACATTTGTTGTCAAGAGAGCAAGGGTCTTGGTGAAAGCCCAAGACAAAGAAGTAAGGACTTCGGTGAAAGCCCCCCGAAGTGATTCTCTCGGTTTGTGAGAGGTGGTGCCAAGCTCGGCGTGGGTTGTTCGCGAGCTTGAAGACTTGTAAAAGGTGTTGCTCCCGACCCGGAACGGGGAGGCATAGTGAAGACGCAAGAGGGACTCGAACGGAGATTCGAGAGGCGCTTGTAAGAGAGGACGTAGGCACGGCCGAACCTCTATAAAACCGACGTGTCTTATTGTGGTTTGCATTACCTCTCTACTTGTGTTGGATCTAGTTTAAATTTCCGCTGCATTTCTTTGATGGATCAACCAAGTAGTAAATTAGGGTTTAATTGTGATTAGCCTTAATTGTGGACCCACAGACCCACACGATCCCACATTTGCATGTGTGCACTCACTCCACCCCTTAGGGGTTTTCCATTTCTGAATTCCAGCACTCTCATTTCGTTCTTAGTTTAGTTTGGTAGTTCATCGTTTGTTGCTTTCTTTCGCATTTCGTACTTCGTAGTGTAGTGTAGCGTAGAGTAGGATAATCAAACTCTCTTCCCTATTTTTTCCACTTGATTTCGTGCAAACGAGAGGCTGCTCACCTCCCTGTGGAGGACCCGTATTTACCACCGCTTCAACGCGGTCGTGCACTTGCGGTAGTTTAAACGATTAAACAAGTTTTTGGTGTCGTTGTCGGGGAGGTGTCAGTCCAAACTCTTGTTTGGACAATTAGAGTGGATTTAATTTGTGTTTTGTAGTTTTTCTTTGTTTCAGGAGACTTGGAGTTTCAAGGAGAGGTAGCTGGAGAAATTGGGAGGCAACCTGGACACTTTGGACCGCCAATCAGCGGTCTGAGACCGCCAATTGGCAGTCTAATGAGCCTTGTTTCGCTTCTGTTTTCTTCATCTTGTTAACATAATTGATGTAGTGATCTAGGACTTGATTTGACATGTTTTGACGAATAGTTTGTTCCCAGATCAATAATCAAACCTCCTTTAAGCAACTTGCACCCTAAAACCCAAAGCAAAAGATTAGGCCTTCTTTCTTATTTAGGTCATGCATCAGGTATGTGACTTAGGCATGTAGATTGTCTTTTATTTTAGCTTTATTTTCGGTTGCTGAGTGCTGGCGTGAGGTACGCACCTTCTACTCGCATTCATGCATTTCGTATGAACATGCATTAGTTAGTAGGAAGTGCGTTGCAACAAGTGTGAGTTGAGCGTTTGTTTGGAGAGTTGATTGTTAGATTAAGACTCCAAAACGCTACTAAGGAGGGGATGTCCCATAAAAGATAAGGTGGGGGATTTCATCACCATTTCCTTCGCCCCACAAACCACACTAATCAAGAGCCTAATTTTTAAAATCAAGTAGACATTGACCCTAAAGATTTCGGGCGCATTAGGAGAGTGATCCGGTCCCGACCGTCATGACCTGATCGGCGTTGCCCACTCTGTCAATAGTAGGAGAGACGAGATCTCCGGATCTTGGCTCACTTGCTGGGCTTTGTGCTCCTCGTCGTAGGGAGGTGAGGCGTGTTGAGGCCGTGTGACCTAGCAGTTAGGCGTCGTCTAGCTGTAAGGACCTATAACGACCTTAGGATTGCTTGAGCCTTGTTTGCTTGTGTAATTCTACCTATACCCATCCGCCGTAGCATAAGGACTTCTTCCCTTCTCTCCTGAGTCATTCTTTCTCTCCTGTGTTCCCCCATCTTCTCCTCTACGCACATTCTTTGTTAAAAAAAGGTTTTGGGTTGTGTGTGTGCACCTTTGTGCATGCTTTCGTGGGCACGAGACGAGAGTGGCCGATCGACGAGGCGTGTCATCAACCCTGCTTCGGTAGTCGATTTCTCAACGCCTCCCTCCTCTCGTGTCGCACATAGTCTGGGTTCAATGGCTGCTCATTTCCGCGAGGAGGAGCAGTTGCTGGACCCACCTGTACCACATGTTCTTCCTATTGTGGCTCCCATACCTCTACGTGATCGACGCTACCCGAGCCATTATGCTCTACCCTCATGCATCGCATTGCCAGAGGCAAATGGGAACCACTTTGAGGTTAAGCCTCAGTTTATTTCCATGCTCCCTCACTTCACTGGGAAGGGTGACCCCTATATCTTTCTCAGGGAATTTGAGGAGGTCTTTGCTATGTTCAAGCTGCAACAACTTAGCACAGACTCCATCCATCTTTGGCTAGTTCCTTTTGCACTAAAGGATGATGCCAAGAAGCCAGACGAATGCCTTTAGGACTTGCGATGAATTTCAATCTGCATTTCTCAAAAAGTACTTTCCAAATCATCGGACTCAAAAATTGAGGAACGAAATCAATTCGTTCTATCAACATGAGACCGAATCATTCCATGCATACTTATAGAGGTTCAAGGAGCTACTATCCTCATGCCCTCACCATGGTATCAAGTTGTGGTGTCTGTGTCAGATTGTTTACGAGGGTCTTCACATCCCGTCCCGAACACTCCTTGAGTCTATGTGTCAAGGAGAGTTCTTAGAAAATGATGAAAGGGAGGCATGGGCTTTCCTAGAAGACCTCGCTGAGAAGACCATGTAATGGGAGAGTGTAAGGGACCCACCTGCATCATCCAACATAGGAGCGAGATCGCGAATGCAAACTCGACTAGATCGGGTGCCGCATTGCTGTCGATACCACTACGGCCGCCGAGGCGCGCATGGCGACCTTAATACGCTGTATGGATTTGATTGAGCTCCAAAACCAACAAGGTGCACCTTACATGTCTACATCTGGTCCAATTCCCTGTCATTCATGTGGTAGGATAGGTCATGTAGAAAGAGAATGTGCGTCCATTCCTCCTGAGATGGAACATGTCAACACCATCTATGACAGAGCTAGGAATGACCCATACTCATCATCTTATAATCCTGGATGAAGGAACCACCCTAATTTTTCATGGAACCAAAATAATACCCCGGGTGGTCCTTCAAACTCCTCTCGACCACCTAACCAATCATACCAACCTCCTATGCATGCACAATCTTATCAGCCACCCCAAGCTCAAATCACCAATCAATCGGGTTTCCCAAATTCCAATAATATGGAAACCTGATTCAATTCGCTTGAGACCTTGACTCCTGGACTTGAAAACTCAATGAAATTTTTTATGTCAACCACAAGTCAAGTTCTCACTTCAAATCAGCAGACCATCAAATCTCTAGAGCTTCAGATGAGCCAATTGGCTCTGTATATGTACATGAAAGAGAGAGAGGGACTCTGCCTAGCCAGCCTGAGGCTAACCCCTGCATGTACCAGCAACAAGACATGCAAAATGAGAATGTGGTACCTCGGGGGTGGCAAGTGAACCATGTGGAGGAACCTGTTCACCATGTCAATTCCATTGTAACCTTAAAGAATGGAAAGCAGGTTGACAATCACATTTCCTTGTCACCACCACCACCATCTATACAGCCCCTCACTGGGAATGGTGGTGAAGAAGAGGCTGAGGGTGAGGGTAATACACCAACGCCTCCTTCTCAGGCACCACAGAAAACCTACCTGCCAAAATCTCCATATCCTAGTAGGTTAGCCAAAAAGCAGAGTGACACAATGGATAAGATGTTAGAGGTGTTTAAGCAAGTGAAGGTTAACATCCCTTGTTGGATGTCATCCAACAAATACCTCAATATGCCAAAGTGTTGAAGGATCTCTGCACAACCAAGAGGAAGACCAATGTTCCTAAGAAAACATTCTTGACTGCAAATGTAGGCTCACTTTTGTCCAATCCCACCTACACAAAATACAAGGACCCTGGGTGTCCTACTATTTAGTGTACGATTGGGGACACTAGCATGAGTAATGTATTGCGTGATTGAGGATCAATGGTCAACCTCCACCCATTTTCTATTTATCAACAGTTGAACTTGGGAGAATTGAAACCAACTAAGATCACACTCTAATTGGCGGATAGATTCATTCGCATTCCAAAGGGGATTATCGAGAACATGCTTATCAAAGTTGGAGATTTTATATTTCCAATCGATTTTGTTGTCCTCGATACCAATCTTGTTGTGCACACCCACTCTCAAATACCTTTGATTTTGGGTAGACCATTTTTGGTAACCTCCGATGCCTTAATTAATTGTAGAAATGGTCTCATTAAGCTCTCATTCGGTAACATGAGTGCCGAGTTTCATGTGTTCAACTCTGGTAGGCAACAGGAGCCCATGGATCAACCTTTAAATCTCAATCTCATCCGCCAATTAGAGAAAGCACCGCAAAATCAACGAACACCTCTAGCACCAATGCAACCCGTTGAGATTGTTTGTGGGCCCAGCGAAAACTCATTGCATGTCTTTGCAATGCAAGAGAGTGAGCTGGCATCAAACAAGAATGTTCAACGGGAGTGTTTGTTACGTGATTTAGTTGTGACCATTAGTGAGGGGGACACACCTCATCATATGCCCATTCCAGAAGGTGTTGTCACCCCGTGTCCTAGGGCTATTGAGCCCTTTGAGCTTCAGATTGACTCCAACAAGGACCCACCTACGACCGAGCTTATGCTTGATGATATAAATGATGGTGGGAGGTCCTTGTTGGATGACTTGGGGAGAAGCCCCATTCTTAGTGATGCAGGTCTGCTTCATCCATTGAATGAGCTTGAGGAACTCATTCTGATGCACCCACCTATTGGTTGGAGGGTTTTGTTAGATGAGAAACTAAACCCTAGTGAGGCAACACAACTTCACTCTTTCATGTTGCCTACACCCAACCAATATCATGCGGGGTTCGAGCCTTTCAGTTTAACCTTTCACCCCTCATGACACCTCAGAGTACCAGTGAAGTTTTCCCATCTCGGCAAGTCTCTGGTCCTCATAACTCGATGTTCTCATTTGATGTTCCTTGACCAAATGATTATGAGAATATCTTTGTTGATGTATATATCTTGTACAAAATAAAAAACAAAACAAAACAAAAAAGAAGAAGCGAGTAATAAAAGACTACATGAGCGAGCATTGATTGTTGTGGGCCCCAACCCTTGTGTACTTGGGCCCCATTTCTTTCACGTATTTGTCTCTCTTCTTCAGTATCTCACAGGTTTTGAGGGAATTCGGGTTTGTGTCCATCACTATAACCATGAACTTCCTGTTGCGCTTCATGTTGGTGAGATCTTCCATTTTTCATGCATAAATCCATGTAGTATCATGCTCACATTCATTGAGGACAATGCATGAAGTATGTGGGGGGGGGGGAAGTTTTACGTGTGTACATAGTTGAGTCTTTTCCTTTGATTCTTTTTTCTTTTGTGTGTATTGATAGGGTCATGTTAGTGTGCTGCATTTAATATCGATATATCTGCTTGCCATGATCTTTGGGTGACTTGTCTTCTTTGCTTGCCTAGTACTTTAAAATTTTCACATTTCTTTCAAAATCTTCATGTGTTTGCGAAAGAAAATGTTTTTGGGGGTTTTGCGTGTGTTTAGCATGTGCAAAACCGTTGAGAGGCAAAGTAAAAAGAAAGCTCCCAAAAGTGTCTTGAACTTGATGCATTAGGATATCTAGTAAAGTGACTTTAGGATTTATCAAGTCGTTAGGACGCACCCCAGTTTTCCCTCGAGGGGCGTGTAATCATAGGGTTTCAGTACTCAAACATTTAAAGAAGTCCACCCAGAACCTAGTGAGTCAATAATTCGTGTGTGTTAGTATAAGGATGTTTGTCGTAGTCAAGGTCCCTTAATCTGTTTTTGTGAAACTTAAGTGTAGGGGTTTTGGTTCCCATGTAGATAATAAATAAGTGGTGTTCTCTCTTCTCGCATGACTCCTATCACTCGGAAAAGTAGGTCAGAGGGGACTTTGTGCCTGGTGCTTTCGAGTCATCTGACTTGGGATGCACCGACCGAACTTTACACGGGTGGTAGGGATCGCACTATGTGGAGATTTGGGGAAAGGTGTACGTGATAGTGTAAGTCCTCATAGGAAATGATGCACGAAACCTGACCCTGTGAGAGTCAAACACCGACCAATAAAATGCTCCAAAGAAAAAAAGAAAAAAGGAAAAAGAAAAAAGAAAAAAAAGAAAAAGAAAAAGAAAAAAAGAGTCAAATAAGAACCTTAATGGACTTTACACATTGTATCACATTCAGATGTTAAGGTTGCCCATGTCTTTCACTTAAGTCCTTAACTAATTTTCACGAATAATTCATTAGGCTAGGTGTGTGGACCGATTACATATATAGAGTCGACCCGTAGTATTACCGCGTCCCATGATCGACAAAATAAGTCCAACAAGTCGTGTAGCTAGATTGATTAATGCATTTTTGTTCGGATTTTGTGGGTGTATCACCTGAAAACCCTCAAGAGACAACACTCCTCCTCCTTGGCGACAAGGAGGTTTAACGGCTTGTTGCACGTGCTAAGTGCAACCGTGATTCCTACGAAAGTGAGTTAGGATTTCTTGTTTTTCGTATACTTTTCTCTTTCTTTGTTTTGCTCGGGACTAGCAAAAGTTAGGTGTGGGGTATTCGATTGACATCATTTCATGCTTATATTTGTATCTTATATCCATTATCTTTCACCTAAACAATGCTATGTGATGAGTTTTATGTTTGAATTTCAGAAATAAATAGGTTTGAAGAGTTGAAGCATAAAAAGACCCAAAAGCTAGGAAAAAGGACTGAATTGTGAGACCTCGGGACTAAGATGCAAGGGAGAAGGACCTGAACGTAAGACCAAAGGACCAAAGAGTAAAATAGAAAAATCCACACCATCATGGGGGTATTTTGGCAATTCTATTCGGGTCAGAGCTCTAACAAGTGAAGTAGATGCATCAAATACCAACAAAAACATCCAGAAAAGCATAGAATAAAATCCAGCGTGATCCAGACCATATGGACCGCAAATTGGCGGTCTGTTTTGGCCCAAATCCGCTAAGATTTTGTGGGTCGCATATTAGTGTGTATTTAGTCCATTTCTATTATTTGTTTAGTCCCACATCGGGGGATTGTCCCGGATTGCCTTTTTCTATGGCTATAAATATCCACCTTCCATTGTAATGACTTCACATTTTGAGTGGCTATTCTTCCTATTAGAAGTGAGGCCTTGAAGCACACACTAAACTAGGAGGATGCTACTTGAATTGTGAGTCATTTTAATAAAAGTTTCTTTATTATGTTGTTTGTTTCATGTTTCTTGTTTTACTTTGTTTAATTTCATTTCATTAGTTTTAGTAGCTTAGTTAATATGCT
Organism: Triglochin maritima; assembly: GCA_963682175.1. Lineage (NCBI taxonomy): Eukaryota > Viridiplantae > Streptophyta > Magnoliopsida > Alismatales > Juncaginaceae > Triglochin > Triglochin maritima. Next base: position 18,116,753 of record OY821775.1, read on the forward strand.
TTCCTTGCTTAGTTTAATAATTAGTCTATTGTGTAGTGAGTAGTTTCATCCCTTTTGGGGGGTGGAGTAGATGTTCATACATGCATTAGAGAATGGAATGAATAACTTTATTAGTTTTGCCAAAATGATTAGACACCTCTCATGCTTGTTTAGGTTCTTAAATAAACAACTTGTATGTGTAAATGTTAATCAACTAGGTTGGTGAATGGATTGATAGGTTTTGCCATAACATTTAGACACCTCCTATGCATGATAAAACCACCTTCATTTGTGCTTAAAGAATGTGTTCAACACTCACCTCTTTGCATGTGTGCACTCACTCCACCCCTTAAGGGTTTTCCATTTCTGAATTCCAGCACTCTTATTTCGTTCTTAGTTTAGTTTGGTAGTTCATCGTTTGTTGCTTTCTTTCGCATTTCGTACTTCATAGTGTAGTGTAGCGTAGAGTAGGATAATCAAACTCTCTTCCCTATTTTTGCAACTTGATTTCGTGCAAACGAGAGGCTGCTCACCTCCCTGTGGACGACCCGTATTTGCCACTACTTCAACGCGTCCGTGCACTTGCGGTTTAATTAAAACGTTCAACAATCATCGGGCCTTTCTGGGGAAGAAACCAGTGAATAGGAGTTGTGTTACCAAACGCAAGGGTTTCTTGGTGATGAAGGACAAGTGAGGTGATGGTGAAACAAGTCAGGGTTTAATACAAAAAACCACCTATAGTTGTGTAAGAAACGGGACCACGCAGAAGTGTAACTTATATCCAATTTATATAACTGTTCGAACCAAAGTTGATATTGAGTCACCACGTCAAATGTAATGAATATCCGACATGATAATGGGTCTACCACGTCGGTGAAGGGAAAGTGTTCTAAAAGTTTTACTTTTAAATGTCAATTATTATGAATTGAATGAGAAATCATTTTGTTCCTTGTTTATGTTATTCGTCTTTTAGAAGTGTTCAGGAAGAGGCTCTTGGTCCTTAACCATAGAGCTCTAAAAGAATATTGGTTTACATAAAACAAAAGATATTCGCAATCATGATAATTAACATGAGACATTAATTACCGAGTTAAGATTGTCGTGTTGGTCATAGATCATTGTAGCTCTACAAGTGAGTGACAACACGGGTACACAAAAGAGGAAAATACTACTTTTGTATACTGAATAGACCTAATAAGTAAAACATTATAGAATTGTGTTTTCTGTGTCATTAATGTTTTACTGTGTCTTTGGTCCTTTGATATGAGACTTATATCCGATCACTTAAGAATTGCTTAATTAGACTAGTGTCTTGAGCTATCGATGAGTGTAGTGTAAAGACATTAGTTGGTTAAGTATGACTTTCGTTGGAGAAGATAGTTAGTCAAAAGATTATCATTGCCCCTCTTAATTGAGTAATGATATTAGTGGGCCCCTTGATAAAGCAAAGTTATAATGTGCACAATGTGATTTGAGTTAAGTCACATATTTGTAACTAGCTTAAAGAGATCAAGAAATGAATACTAATACAAAGATGACACAATACTACTTTGTGTGTATTCTTAATATCATGAAGCAAGGGACGGACACAAGTGGTGCACTCCATCACTAAATGGACCGGGTTTTGGTTCGAGTGGAATTAAGACATCTAACTAATTGGGAGCTATAATGTGTAGCTAGATACCGCTTATAGCTTGTGATATTAAGCTCTTAATATCACTGTCAACTTAGTTTAGATCCTCCCATAGGTCACCCACAAAACTGGGAAACAAGAAATGAGGATTTTGAGTTCATAAGATGTGCCGGATTTCATATAGAAAATATGACACACGGGGTGAACAAGCAAAATCAAAATTATGTTATGATTAATAACATAATTAGAATCTAAATTAAATTCATATGTGATGTAAATATTATGGGGTGTAATGATTAATCATTACATATGATAATATGTTACATAAGTTGTGAACTTACTACTAATCCCGAAATGTCAAATTTTGTAGGGGTTAAACAGAAATTTGACAAGTCTGCAGTACTATGCAAAAACGGTCGACCGCTAAACGCTAAACGGTCGACCGAATGTTGCAGCGATAACAGGAATTTCGTCTGTTCGTTTTCGGTCGACCGAGTATAATCGGTCGGTCGACCGAACATCGCGATGAAATATTTTTGTTACGAACGGTCGACCGAGTTATTAACGGTCGACCGAAACTTGGTCTAAACGGTCGACTGAACCTCCAAAACGGTCCAGACGGTTTTATGCAGAATTAATTAGATCATGCATGGAATTGGTCCATAACTGATTTAATTCGTGGCTAAGATTATTTGTTAGCAAATAATGGATGGTTAGATGGAAGTTTGCATGAAATCATGGGCAAGAGGTTGCACATGAATAGGTAATTTGGAGAGAACTTATAAATACAAGTTTATCTCATTACCTTATTAATTAATTCATTATCTTCTTGTGCAAACATCTCTCTCCATAATTCTCCACGAATTTCCATTAATTCTTGAGTTTTGTTTTAGGTTTCAGAGATCTTCTTCTCAAGGGAACTAAAGAGGGTTAGTAGTTAGATTCTAAACCCTATTGGAGATTGAGAGGCTAGCTCTTCTCTCTCTGATCTTGTTTAGAGTTTGGTGAATACTCGGGGGCATCCGGCGCAGCGACAAGCATCCTCAACGTCTCCGGATCATCAAGAAATTTTAGAGAACTTCTAGGTATGAAATTCGGAGCCCATGTTTGTTTTAATAAAGTTTTGAAACTAGTTATTGAAACAAACCGATGCATGCATGAAACAAATCATAGAAAATTGTAATTGATCCTTATTGTGCATAAATTTTTTGAAAATATATATGTGCAATTAAACTAGAAATCCTACAGTCAGATATGAAGGAAATCCGGCGTCGTAGACCCAATATCAATTTCGGTTTTTGTTTGTTTTGTTTCAAATTCAAACCCCCAGAAGTGTAACTCAAATTCAATTTATATAATTGTTCAACCAAAATTGATATTGGGTCTACCACGTCATATGTAATGAATATCTGACGTGATAATGGATCTACCACGTCGGATATGAAGAAAAGCCGATATGGTAGACCATTATAGATTTCAGTTTCTATTTGTTTTGTTTCAGATTCAAACCCCCAACACAAAATTGTAACTCATTCATCCACTACTAAACACAAAAATGAAACTCATATTAACTACTAACTCATTCATCCACTGTTAATCATAGAAATGTCCAACAAAATTATAGACACTATTTAACTCATGTCCAACACAGAAATGTAACTCGTATTCATCCACTATTTAAATACAATTTTTTAATGATTGTGATTATACTGGACTTTGTAAAATACTACTAACAAAGTAAGCAGACCACCTCTCTCGTGCTTGATCTATCTCTTCTTGCGAAAACAGTTGAAGGTCGGGTTCAAAAACGTACAAAAATAAATTAAATATTTAAATAATTAAAATAACCTAAAATGTGGAGTTACATATTGAAGATACTTGTCGTAAATCACATTCATCCAATCCCAAGTTGACAATTTGATCCATATAAGTCATTACGTAGTAATCACATTCAGTATTTCCAACTTGTTTACGGTACTACAACATTTCCAAAAGAAAAATCATGATTATATCGAAACAATGAAATGGACTCAAATTAATTGTTTCATGGTTTACTTTAATAATGAACTAATTTACCTTCATGGCATGCCAAGTAGTTTGTTTCTTCTTACTCTTTCCACCCAATATTTTATATATATCGATAGCTCTGTCAAAATTACACAATGGTTAATTAGACGTTTTAATAATATATGAAACTATTGAAAAATTAGTTGATAAATTTAAATTAACTATACTAAAACTAACTTACAACTGAACCATAGTCTTCAATGTTTTCCTTGGTTTAGTTGATGCTAGAGGATCAAACCAATATGCAACATTAAGACTAGGAACCAAAATGACCAACATCCAATGATCACTGTAAATCAATCATGTTAAATAACTTTATTATACTCTCTAAAACTAATATAATAATAAATATAGAATAGAATGAAATACTTACGCCTCCCAATATGGTGCTAGAAAAAAAATGATTCTTCATTTCAGACATAATCTTAGAAATCTTTTGTGGTCTATTGTCTTTGCTTGAATTGCCTTGAAACATGAATATTGTGGGACACAAATAACCAAATTCCTTCCCATGAGACAATTCGTAGAGAAGCCTATTCAAAAAGAAATATATAATAACTAATATCAAAGAATTAGTAATTGTCATAATTAATATAAAAAGGACAAATTTACATACTTGGTTTGCACTTGGATGATTGTTATACACAAGTTTTTCATCCTCAAAATTGCATGACATCGGATATTATGACAAACAACGCAAATCTGTTTGCATCGTCGGTCATTTTTCCTACAATTTCTTTATTCATCACATTTTTAACAAAAGAATCCTCCTTCTTATGTCATATGAAATTGACATTTGACAATTCGAAGGAAATTGTCTCTCGTCAAATATAATTTTAGTTTCAGATTTCTTGGATGTTGATCCTTCAACCTTTTGAAATTAAAAAACCTATATTATTAGAAGTTCTTTACATGATTACTATATATAAATCATTTCGGTAATTATTAAATTTAAAGTTGATACCTTTGAATTTATTTTAATTTATGAACGAGGCCATTGCAACACCCATCCTTCAGCATCGCCCACCGTCTGAACTTTAGATTCAGGAATTGGTAGGAGTGCATCATCACAGACATATTTATCCAAAGTCACCTTCAAATTCTTGGATTGAATTTGTTCACCATGATGCAACTTAGGGTGTACACCTTCCCATATGCTACAACTCGCATATCTGGATCATTCAGAAAGAGTTCTCATTGGGCTCCATCCTATAAATTTCAAGACAAACTTGTCACATGTACTGCAATGCAAAGCGAAAAATAAATACTTATAATTATAATTTTACATCAAAATGGCAAAGGGTGTCCAACTCAGATACTTCTTGGGGGAACACCTGTGGAGGTTGTACACTGGAAGAATTACGGGAGGTTCATACATCTGTGGCAATATCAGAGGCAATATCTGTGGAAACTCCAAGGTGTTTATACAAACTCTTCACAAAATTTTCCAGGCGATGAATCTTCTCGTCGCATATCACGTGAACAACTTGGGAATGACTTCGTGAGGATGATGATGACCCAAAATACTAATGTACTCCTATTCGACTACCTACACCGCGTATTCGCCCAAGATGCTCCTGCTTATCCAAGGTTGTGGACAATATATCATCTCTTCCTTGTGCAACAAATTCTCCTTGGGAAGCTTTCATTGAAAGTTCATCCTATAAAAATTAATTTTATTTTATTTTATTAATTAATAACCACATACATACACAAAACATAAAAATTAAATAACTTACAATCTTGGAGGCAACTAGTTCAGACTATTCATTAATGTAACTGCCTTACGCAGTAATACGCGCTTGCTTCCACTTTTCTTCTCTAGATATCAGAGATGGAGGTGACGAATTACTTGCATGCTCTTCACTCATACCCGTTTGCACAACTTCTTCTCTTTGCTTGGAATTTTTCCCCGTCATCATACCCTCCTCAAGTTTGCGGTAACCCCCTCTAGACAATCTATGCTGAAACGTGTTACTAGATTGTCGTTTCTCGTTCTACTCTCTTATTTCATGAAAAAGAATATAATGGATTAATTATCAAATGAAAATGATAAATTCTACGTATTAAAAAGATTGAGTATATAATACCATAAATTCTGGAGAAAGTCTAGTTCTTTTGAACTAAGCCCATGTCTTCGGTAAAATGAAATTGTAAGTAGCATAAGGGTCACAGTCCTTATATTCCCCAATGATAAACATGTTCGTGAGCTTTGTTTTAAAATCTTTTTACCGGTTACCAACATAGGAAATCCACTTCTTCTTCAACGCTTTAGTGGATTCAAAAATGAATTTAGCCTACAACCAAAAAAAACTTGATAATTAGAATCAATAAAGGAGGATATTTTAAATAAAACTAATAAACAAATACATACTGTTATATCCTCCCAAATTTGTTCTTTTAGAAAAGAATCAACTTGTGACCAATTTTCAAAACAAATATCAACACTGGTTCTAACCACAACACCCAAATAACTAGGCCAATAAATTTTATTCTCTCCAATCGGCTCTAATAAACGATCAAAGTCCAAAGGCAATGGACCTTCACATTTTACTTTTTGCTGAAACTCTAACATAAGAGTTGCTCCCTGTGGAGGAACGGAAGTGGAGGCTTCATCAGAATTTTGGAGGTATTTTTTCTTGTTGGGAGCCATTAACCTGAAAGAAGAAAGAGATCTTGATTAAAGGTTGGAGCCATTTTGAATATGGTTAATGACTATGAACTCCATAAAGGATGAAAAATTTGCAGAATGAATCTCAAACAAAACCAATCAGAATTCAAAAAAACCAATCAAAATTCTGGGGCGGATGTTTTTTCGAATACCCTACCACGTCGGATAAATTGAATACCGACGTGGGAGACCCCTACAACGTCAGATAAATTGAACACCGACGTGGGAGATCCCCTACAACGTCGGATAAATTGAACACCGACGTGGAAGACATATAATCTAACTCTAATTTTTGCCTTCCATATGTATGTTTATTCGCCAATGAAAAAGCGAAACTCGTAATGCAATTCCATATGTATGTTAATAGCCAAATAACTTGACATGAAAGAAGTTTTCGAGCAAACAAACATTTTTCAACCGAGCAACAAAAGTATAATATTACCGAAAGCAATAAACAAAGAAATGTTATAGTCGAACACTTACACTTCGGTGTTGGTGGAGGGAGAAGTCACTCATTGGATGTAAGGGAAGAGGAATGCTCGGGAAGTAAGGAGAGGTCGCGAGTGCGAGTAAGTGAAGAGGAATGCTCTGGACGGCGAGCCAAACAATTTTGTGTTTCTCGAAGGCTAGGTTTTAAGAATATGAATCGTTATGGTTTACACTACCACGTCGGATCCGTTATGGGCCGACATGGTAGGGTTACACTATCACATCGAATTAGTGTTGACCGACGTGATAGGGTATGAATAATTTTTAAAAAAAATCATAAACGAACCCTTCCACGTCGGTCGGTGTAAACACCGACGTGGAAGACACCCTACCACGTCGAATTAAAGAACCAACGTAGTAGAGTGTTGGAAAATGGATCATTCCGCGTTGGTCTTTTTAGAGCCGACGTGGTAAACTCTCTGCCACGTCGGCTTAGTAATGTCCGATGTGCTAGGGTCGACGTGGTAGTCGTACTTTCTAGCAATGGTGGTGGTGGGTGGCAAGCGACGTGGGAGGGAGGGTTACAACGACGTGGGGGGAGGGTTGAGGTGGCGTGTGTGGGATGTTGCGACAGTGGGGTGGTGTTTAGGGAGGGTATGGTGGGCTTGGGGTCGATGGAGGCGGTGGTTGGAGAGGGAGGTGTGAGTTTGTATTTGGGACTTTAACTGGGTAGGGACTTTGATTTTTTTATGATTTTAACTTTGTTTTTAATATTAAGGATATTTGTAATTTTATAAGGTTTAATTTACAACAAAATTTAACATGTTGCACGAAAACGGTGACAGAGTGTGCCCTATTAGCGGCAAATGTGCATATAAGCAAATATGTTTGGCATACAGGTGCACCACAGGTAATAGTGAAAACTCAGGTGTATATCGCCAATTACGACAACTACATGTGCACCCAAGAAAAAAACCATTAAATAAAAGTTACTTGGCTTCTTCTCTCACAAATTGAAAAATCAAGAAGAGTCAAGTTGGTCAAACATTTGTCCCTGTTCAGAGCACAAAGCAAGACAATCCAGACCAAACGCACCCAAACTTGAAGATATGCATGACAAAGCTATACATTATGTTGTTCATGTAGAATTGAAAGCTAGATTCTCTATGCATTTGAAAGCTCCTAAAGATATTGTTATCTTCGAGCGTTTGGAAGAAGTGATCCGTGGTCACCATCTTGTCTTCATCCGTAATAAGTGATCTCAGGAAGTGGAATAGGGTTGAATGAAGCAGTGACATAGATTGCTAATGCTATTCATGCTTCCTTATCTATACATGCATCTCCCCACTTCTTTTGCATTATGCACCAAGTGGCAAGTGCTGAGGATTTCATATTATAGTTTTTTTTACAAAATTCAGTGGCAATTCAAAAAATATTACCACTATAGACTACATTATATCCGGAGTTCAGCTCGAAGCACATCCCCTTAGTAGTAGTAGGGAAAGGCAGGCACATCCCTTTAGAAGTAGTAGGAAAGTTCTAACTGCGAATCTTCTGTCAGAATTCAATCTTACAACCTCGTGTTGAAGATGCTCTTTAGGTGACAACTAACACAACTGCTAAATCATATTACCCATGCAACTATAAAAGAGAAATACAACCACAATCGCGAAGAACACAAGGATATCATAGTTCGGCGAAACCTTATTTTGTTCTAATCCACGAATTACCACCAACCTCGAGAGTTCAAAATTAATGAAGTTTTAGCTATTGCATTTCTCTTGTCGTGGGCGTAAACCACGAGCCCTAGTAGATCATAAATATCCATCCTTATCCATTCCAACAATACCCTGTATATTTTAGTGATGATTGTGGCCTTCGATAATTTCAATTGATGTTGGCCAGTGCTTTTGATATTCTCGGTCGACAACAGTCAGACACTAGCTTAAGTTTGTAACGTCCCGTTCCAGGGTATTATTGGGGAAGCGAACAAAATCATAATAATAGGGAACTAGCTTAAAACTTTGCTTTAACAATATCAACACCAAAAATTAAGGGACTACTATTTATCGTCGGAAAACTACTTAAATCGTCACTGTAATTAACTTTTTGCCCTTCATAATTCATTTAATACACATTTCTTCTCGTCTTTTAAAATAAGATTTCTGCCTACGTTTCATCATTTTCCCAGTACCAACACTACGAAAATGTCTAACGAAACGCCAGGATTCGGTGAAATAAGCCCAGCAAAAAAAATTTGGGTCGGGCGTGTGGGTAAAACGCCTCCCCATGGTGGGTGCATTTTACCCAGACGTCACCCCCATGGATTGAGCGTTTTACCCAGACGCCTCACCCATGGAGGGGCGTCTGTCTAAGACACCCGCTAATTTTTTTAATAAAAAAATAAAAAATTATACGGTGTGTTATCTCAAATTATTTCAAGTTCAGCTCAATATTTGACTATTGTTAGCCGCTCGTATGCTACTTGTATCATTGCATTCATTCATTCGATATCATATATGTGTCATATGGTTTTATGGTTGCCGGCCAAAAGATTCACTTCGGACCCATAATCATTTACCCCATAGGGCCAATGTACCCCAAAGGCCCATACGTTGCGGAGAGTCAATAGTGCGAGACCAAACAATTTATATTTATTTTAACTTACATATTGTTTCAATGCTTAGGTCATATATTCTAATAATTGTATTTATTTTAGGATTTCAAGTATAATCATATTAGAATTATTTAGACATTTCTAACATCAAGTAATACAACTTGTTAATAATTATATTGGAATTATCATAACGTACAATGTAATTGTACATTGCTAGAAAAAAAGATATAACGTCGAATATTAATGGGGTACAACGTCGGTTTGACCACCTTGGTTGACTGACGTGGTAGGTGGTGGGCGTTACACGGGGGTACTATTTCACGTCACTCTAAAATCCGACATGGTAGACTCTCCTTAATAAAAAAATTATCTGGGGTTTATACTCTACTAAGTCGGTTTCCTTAAAAACCGACGTTGTAGACCCCTACAACACCAGTTTTATAGAAAACCAACGTAGTATGGTATTTTTATTTTTTATTTTTTTAATTTGATATCTGTATTTCACACTCAATCCCTGAAACATGCATATTCAATTTAGAACATTCAAATTCACATACATTTCTTGCAACATTCATTCAACACATCGACAATATCAATTCTCAACTTATAAACAATAACAAGTCGATAATTCAATATTATCATCAATTCTTAACACATCAACAATTCAATAACTCATCAACAATTCAATTCAACACATCGACAATCCAATTCAACGCTATCAAAAATTAAAACACTACCAATATACAATATTATTGTCAATTCAAGCAAAACAACACCAAATTTATAGACATCGGCCTTTTGGGAGAACTCACCAACATTAATCACTTCTGGAGCAAGATAGTATACATTTTGTTCTAATATTGTCTCTGGTCGAATGAGTTGAGCAACACATTGCTCAGAAATATGAGCTCCTTCAACCATACAAAAAATTTCACACCGTCTCCAAGCTTGATAAGATCAAGCACTTGCTCAGCAGTATTCACAATATCTTCCCTTAGGCCAACAACAAAAATTCCACACTGAAATTCCACAACAAAGAATGATAATCATTGTTAGTTTTAAAAAAATGATTGAAAATGATACACATTAGGGGTGTCAACGGATCGAATACGGATCTGCCAACATCCGTATCCGAATCTGGGAAATTTTTTGACATCCGTATCCGACTGGATTTTTTTAATTACATCTGAATCAATATCTGACGGATTCGGATCGAATACAGATATTATCCATATCAGAACAATAACATCCGGATTTTAAAATCTGTATCCGAACAAACATCCGAATTTGAAAATCCGTATCCGAACAATAACATCTGGATGAAAACATCCAGATTCGAAAATCGGTATCCAAATTACTGCTTTAAGATAATAATAATCAAAACCTTAAATTGACTTCAATTCCATAATTTAAATGTTTGATCTGAAAATCTACCTACAATACTTACAAGTTACAAAGTAATACAGACATAAATTACAAACATTAGAGCAATACAAACAACATATGAAAACACACAAGAACCACAAAACAAACAATTAAGCAACAAAAAAACTAATAAAGTAATTATTCCAACATGAAGCATCATCTCCATGGTAGCAAACAAGTCACATTTGATACCTACATGTAAAGAGAGAAAATGTAAGAAAAATAACAATTGATTATATGAACAAATTGTTACTAAGTATTCAATAATAAAAATCAAAATTCCAAAACTACCTTTCACGCATGCAACACTTTTGATAGTTTTTGGGATGAGTAATACCTTTGCAGCTTTCACCGTCAAATACCTTCTTACAATATTTGCATGTGGTCTTTACAGAATCGTCACTCAACTTTTCTCTTGTGTAATGTATCCAAACTCCAGAACCTTTTTTTTGGTCGCATTGCATCCTTATTAGACGCTCCCGCTGTTGGAATATTGAGTTTGGGCTAGGCCCATGAATAGCTCAATTGAAGAAATCCAATGTTGAGATGAAGATGAGAACTATTGCCCCATGTGTCATGTGCTCACCTCTACTTTTTAGTCCCACATTGGTAAAGCTAACAAGTTGAAGGATGTTGATAAACATACTATTCATTTGTCACTTTGTAGGTGGAAAGAGAGGAGGAGAGAATTCTCCACACACGCGCGCGCGCGCGCCCGTCCCGTCCCGGTCCGGGTCGGGGCGTGGCGAGGCGAGGCGAGGCGTGACGTGACGTGACGTGGCAGCGGGGGATTTGGGGGAAATTAGAGGCTTTAGCCTCAGGGTGATGGGTGTATTTATTTTTGGACCTCAAGGTAATTGTTTTTGCAATTAAGTCCTTGACGGTTACAAGAATAAATACATATATATATATATCATGACAGTTTCCTCCTAAACAGATACACGTTCTATTTCCATCATCTCTACGGAAACCGTCCCTCTCCGGCGATTTCCTTTCCCGAATCCAAAGTTGTTCAACGTCTGATTCTTGCGAGGTTTCGCGCTGCTTTCGTGGTCTGTCGACTCCGGTGTGCGCCTGTTCGACGGTGAGACCGTTCTATCCTGGGAGAAAACCGGCAGACCATCAAACGCACTGGTATGTGGGCCGATATTTTCTCTGAGGCAAGTCGCCTTCCGACGGCTCGGTCTATGAGGTCGTTTCTGATTCATGTTCCTTCGTTTCTTGTTTTCCTTTACATGTTTTTGTATGTTGGCTTTATCTGGATCCTTATGGAATATTTATTCGACATATGTAACCCACTGTATTACATGATCATATTTGTAATTGAATCAACAATCTCAGAGAAAATATTGTTAATTATGTCGTCTAATAATTCGTTTGAGCCAAAAGTGGACATGTCAGGCATGCCGGAAAAATTTTCCGGGCAGAATTTCAAACGTTGGCAACAACGTATGAAGATCTGGTTGACCGCTATTGGTTTAGTTGACGTAATTGAAAAGGCTTTCCCACTTTCTGAAACTGAAGATCCCCAAATCAAAGCAGCACAAGATCTGTGGATAGAGAAGGACAAATTATGTCGAGGTTGCATTCTATTGGCTTTGTCCAACGTGCTCTTCGATGTTTATAGTTCGTCCTCCTCTGCTTCTGTGACTGCAAAGGATTTGTGGGATGAGTTGGATAAAAAATATAATACTGAGGACTTAGGTCATGAAAAGTATTATGTTGGAAAATTCCTGAAGTTTCAAATGGTGGAAAGCAAGTCAGTTACTGAACAAGCTCATCAGTTTATGATTCTAATCCATGGCTTAAAAGAGGCTGACATGAAGCTTCCTGAGAAGTTTCTGGTAATGTCAATCATTGAGAAGTTCCCTCGATCCTGGGAGGACTTCGGGATGTCTCTAAAGCATAGGAGAGGAAAACTAACTATGGATGACCTTATGGTTGCTATTGCAATCGAGGAGGAACATCGGGGTGAAAAACCAGTGATGCCTGTAGAGTTCCAACCAAAGGCAAACGTATTAATTGGATCCTCATCTAAGTCAAATTTTAAAGGAAAACCACAACCTATTAATAAGACTAAACCCAAGGTCAAAATCCAGAAAAGGCCAACAAACAAACCATGTTGGAATTGTGGACAGGTTGGGCACTGGGCTAAGGATTGTCCATCCAAGAAAGCCAAACGCCAACAAGGTACCACTGAATCGACTCCACATGTCAATGTATTGACTGAGGTGGATGAAACCAACAGTAAGTTTGTTTCTGTTAATCCTCATGTTTTTTCCATTTATGAACCACGTGAGTGGTTGGTTGACACTGGGGCTAATGTGCATGTATGTGCTGACAAGTCTATGTTTGTCTCTTACCAGCCTGTTGATCGTAGATCTGTAGCGATGGCCAATGGGAATGTTGCAAAGGTGCTTGGAATTGGACGTATCGACTTGAAGTTACCTTCAGGACGAGTTCTTTCTCTGCACAGGACGCATCATGTGTCTGCTGTTCGTCGTAATATTATTAGTGGTCTGTGTCTGGTAGTTGAGGGTTATGAAGTAACATTTAAATGTAACAAAGTTGTGATTACTCTTTCTGGTACTTTTATTGGCAAGGGGTACTTGTCTTGTGGTGCTTTTTTAATTCATATTGAACCTGCTTTTTATAATCGCAATGCTATTTCTGTTAAAGACGTGTCTTCTCCTGTTGTTTATTCCATTGAATCTGGTGATGTTTGGCATAAACGTTTAGGACATGTGAATTATCAATGTTTGAAAAGAATGATGAATTTAAATATGATCCCTAGGTATGCTATTGAGAATAAAAAATGTCAAGTGTGTGTACAAGCTAAACAACCGAAAAGACCGTTTCATTCTGTGACTAGAAATACTAGTATTTTAGATTTAGTACACACTGATACTTGTGAATTCAATGGCATGTTAACTAAGGATAAAAAGAAATATTTTATCACTTTCATTGATGATAGTTCAAAGTATTGCTATGTTTATCTTTTGAAAAGTAAAGATGAAGCGTTATCTAAGTTTCTTATTTTTAAGAATGAAGCAGAGACACAAACTGAAAAGAAACTTAAGAGGTTGAGATCTGATAGAGGTGGTGAATATACGTCACCTGTTCGAACAAGTGTGTCAGGATTCTGGCATAGTTCATGAGGTGACGGCGCCGTATTCTACACAATCTAACGGAATTGCTGAACGAAAAAATAGAACATTATCTGATATGATTAATGCATTATTAGAGAGTTCAGGATTACCCAAATATATGTGGGGAGAAGCTTTGAATACGGCTTGCCATATTCTGAATAAAGTTCCTCAGAAACATAAGGAGGATAGTCCATTCGAACTCTGGTGTGGTCGAAAACCTAGCCTTAAATATCTTAAAGTTTGGGGTTGTCTTGCAAAAGTGTTAATCCCTGAACATAAGAGGAAAAAGCTTGGTCCCAAGACTGTTGATGCAATATTTATCGGATATGTGATTAATAGCTATGCGTACAGATTTTTGGTAATCAAGTCCGAGATATCTGGCATAGATGTTAACACAATTGTTGAATTTCGAGATGCCACATTTTTTGAGGATGTATTTCCCATGAAATCTGGAGTTCCTCAACAAGTTTCTTCTTCAGTTGATCCTTCTACGTCTGGTTCCATCCACGAACATGTGGAAAGGATGACAAATGTGGGGGCAGATTTGTCTATTACCGATTTTGAGTCTTCTCAAACTCAAGTTGAAATTGAACCTAGAAAGAGCAAACGTTCTCGAATTGCCAAGGATTTGGGAAGTGATTTTATCACATACCACATCGAGGGTGATCCTAACACTTTCAAGGATGCTATGGCTTCATCTGAAGCAAAGCATTGGAAAGATGCAGTTAAGGTCGAGATGGACTCTATTGTCTCTAATGGGACATGGGAGTTGGTAAATCTTCCTCCAGGTTGTTCAACAATCGGATGTAAATGGATATTCAAAAAGAAATTAAAACCAGATGGTTCCATTGATAAGTATAAAGCCAGATTAGTTGCCAAAGGGTTTAAACAAAAGGAAGGAATAGACTATTTCGATACCTATTCTCCAGTGTCTCGTATGACTACTATCCGAGTGCTCTTGGCATTGGCGTCTGTATATGATTTTACAATCCATCAAATGGATGTAAAAACTGCTTTTCTTCATGGTGACCTTGAAGAAGAAATTTATATGGACCAACCTGAAGGATTTGTAGCTTCTGGAAACGAGAACAAAGTTTGTAAACTTGTTAAGTCTCTTTATGGACTTAAACAAGCCCCAAAAGCTTGGCATGAGAAATTTGACAAAATTATATTATCATTTGGATTCCAGGTTATTGATTCTGATAAATGTGTCTATTGCAAAGTTCAAAGTAATGCATGTATTGCATTGTGTTTATATGTTGATGACATTTTACTGTTTGGGTCTAATTTGAATATAATACATGAAACTAAGTCCTTCTTGTGCACTAAGTTTGAGATGAAGGATATGGGTGTTGCAAATGTGATCTTGGGTATCAAACTGACTAGGTCAGTTGATGGTATTTCCATATCTCAATCTCACTATGTTGAGAAGATTCTTGAGAGATTTGGCTATACGAATTGTAGATCTGTGAAAACCCCATATGATTCATCAAAACCTTTGTACAAGAACAAGAGTGGTGTTCCAGTTTCACAACTGAGATATTCTCAGATTATAGGTAGCTTGATGTATCTTGCAAATTGCACACGACCAGATATTTCATTCTCGGTGAGCAAACTTAGTAGATACACAAGTTGTCCTGATCGTACTCACTGGGAGGCTTTGGATAGAGTACTTAAGTACTTGAAGGGTACTTCTACCCTTGGGCTGCATTATGGGAAATTCCCAGCTGTACTAGAAGGGTACAGTGATGCAAGCTGGATAGCCAAAAACTCTAGGAGTAACGGTGTTACAGGGTATGTTTTTACTCTGGGTGGAGGCGCAGTCTCCTGGAGGTCTACAAAACAGACCATATTGTCTCGATCTACATTTGAGGCTGAACTTTGTGCTTTGGATACAAGTGGAATGGAAGCTGAATGGCTGAAAGGACTCCTTTCTGAATTGCCAATGACTAGCAAACCAGTTCCTGCAATATCTGTACATTGTGATAGTATGACTACTATTGCAAAGTTAAGAAGCTCAAAGTATAACCACAAACAAAGGAGACACATCCAAGTCAGACTGAAGTCTGTAAGGGAATTGATCTCGGAAAGGGTGATAGCTGTTGATTTTGTTGGTACCAAAGACAATACAGCTGATCCTTTCACCAAAGGACTTGATCTAGCTCAAGTTCTGAAATCCAAGTTGGGGATGGGACTGAGACCCATTACATGACTCATCTAGAATGGCAACCCAACCAATCTGAGTGGAGATCCCACGAAGTTGGTTCAATGCGGTAATAACAAGTTCTTGAGTGAGTCAAGTGCAACTCATTGGTGATACATTGTAGGTCATACATTGTATCTGTGTCAATACCCCAAAGAATGGATATGTTGTTGAAACTGCAAGTTTAGTAAGAGTGTACACTCTGAATGGGTTCAAGTCTTTGAGACAAGATGTTAGCAGTGCATCTTTGGAGAAGCCCAACTATGTGAATGCAATTGTGTGACCGCAATTAGAGGAATGGGGGTCATTCCTTGAAAGCATTCATGAAACAGGATACGGATGCATGGCCGTAAAGCATCAACCCTGTAGATTGCAGCATAACCTGCTTAGTGTTGTTCTCAATGGACATCTCCACACAAAAGGTTCAAGTTCAAGACTTCGTTTCACTTAGTTCCTGTGGGGGTAAAGTTGAAGGACTCAGGTCGTGGTTCAAACCCGAAAGGTACCATTACTGAAAGCACTAGGCTGTAAGGTTTGGTCGCTCGATCAACAATGGATTTGTGGGGGATTGTTGGAATATTGAGTTTGGGCTAGGCCCATGAATAGCTCAATTGAAGAAATCCAATGTTGTGATGAAGATGAGAACTATTGCCCCATGTGTCATGTGCTCACCTCTACTTTTTAGTCCCACATTGGTAAAGCTAACAAGTTGAAGGATGTTGATAAACATACTATTCACTTGTCACTTTGTAGGTGGAAAGAGAGGAGGAGAGAATTCTCCACACACGCGCGCGCGCGCCCGTCCCGTCCCGGTCCGGGTCGGGGCGTGGCGAGGCGAGGCGTGGCGTGGCGTGGCGTGGCGTGGCGTGACGTGACGTGACGTGACGTGACGTGACAGCGGGGGATTTGGGGGAAATTAGAGGCTTTAGCCTCAGGGTGATGGGTGTATTTATTTTTGGACCTCAAGGTAATTGTTTTTGCAATTAAGTCCTTGACGGTTACAAGAATAAATACATATATATATATATATATCATGACAGTTTCCTCCTAAACAGATACACGTTCTATTTCCATCATCTCTACGGAAACCGTCCCTCTCTGGCGATTTCCTTCCCCGAATCCAAAGTTGTTCAACGTCTGATTCTTGCGAGGTTTCGCGCTGCTTTCGTGGTCCGTCGACTCCGGTGTGCGCCTGTTCGACGGTGAGACCGTTCTATCCTGGGAGAAAACCGGCAGACCATCAAACGCACTGGTATGTGGGCCGATATTTTCTCTGAGGCAAGTCGCCTTCCGACGGCTCGGTCTATGAGGTCGTTTCTGATTCATGTTCCTTCGTTTCTTGTTTTCCTTTACATGTTTTTGTATGTTGGCTTTATCTGGATCCTTATGGAATATTTATTCGACATATGTAACCCACTGTATTACATGATCATATTTGTAATTGTATCAACACCCGCATCATCAACAAAGACATTTGCACTTCGAAAAGGGAAATCTTCTTCCATGCTGCAAAAACTACTTCTAAAGGAAAAGATCAGTTTTACACTAATCAAACAAGCTACCACAAATGGCAAATCGGCGATCCACTCGAAGAAATAACACCAATGACACTTCCGATTTAAAATTGAAACTAGCATTCTTTATAATGCTCTGACCTCTATTTCTCTTCTCTCAAGTATATCATCCAACTCACTCAAACTCTAAATCACAATCAACATTACAATCACGAATAACCAAAAACAAGAACAAAATTAGGAGCAGGGTCTGAAAACAAAAAGAAACCTCAACTTCAACTTCCCATTTGCCAAACTGAGGAACATGCTGCACTTTTTTCATAAAAGAAGTGAGGAACATGCTGATTTCCATCAATAATATTAGTGTGTTTCGATTAAATTACAAAAAGAACAGAAAACAACAAAGGAAAAGTGTGCTTCATGTTACTTTAAAATCAAGATATTATTATTGTTGGAATTATTTTACTGAAATGCCTACGGTGGTTACAAACTTCTAATTTTAATATTTGGATGTATTATAGGAATGTTTTACAGATTTGTTCTTTTTGTTTCTTTTACAAACTTGACCAGAAAATTGACCAACCTTTTCAACTTTTTCTCTAACCCTCTTCGTATCTTTCTATCCACGTTTGAAGAAATAACCAAACCCAATAAATTCGTAGTTTCTAGGAACCACATCAGATCCAAAATGCAGCTCACTGCTTACTGATCCACTTCCACCAACCACTCTGCAGTTCACAATCACAGATCCAACTTCCTTCCGCAAGCATCAAATAAGGCAATGCGACTTCCAAACATTGAAAACCACAAAATACCCAATCACTATTCACTAAAGCACCACCTTAATCACTGATCACACCAAACAACCTCAAAGGGCAAATCACTGATCTACTAGAAGAAATAACATCAATGACGGATACAGATACATACTTGTGCGACAAGAGGAGTAGGAGACGATGAGGAGGAGGGGCGGACACGACGAGGGGAGACAAGAGGAGGCAGAGACGACACGGGAAGAGGCGGAGGCAATTCGGGAAGGGTGGAGGTGGCACGGGTTTAGGGTTAGGTTGGAGTTTGTTTTGGATGAAAAGAGTTTATATATGTTGGCTAAATTGTATAAAAAACATACTTCTTCATGTTACATATGAAAGATAAATTGATAAGATTAAATCATTAACTTATTAAGTTAGAATTTATAAAAAAATATATATATGTATAGTATTATATTAAACGGATACATATACGGATACGGATCTTATAATACAGATATTCAATATCGGATCAGATGTTATTCGGATCGGATGTATCAATATCCATATTCGCTCCACGAGTTTCCGGATATTAAGTTTCGGATACGAATACGGATTCACGGATGACGAATTCTCGGATAAAACGAATACAGATGCGGACGAATTTTCGGATTTCGGACATCCACTGACACCCCTAATCCACATAAACAAATTATGCACCTCCAAGCTCCAGTGGATTGGAAGCTTCTCACTTCCCAATGACAAAGGTCATTGATCTCTTCAATATAATCTCCAAATAACAAAAGTTGACACCCCACATTTCCATTAACACTTCTTGATATAAGTGTGATGTGAATTAAATTTATACCGCAAGTGCACGACGTCAATGAAGACGTGGCAAATACGGGTCGAACACAAGGAGGGAGAGATCTTGTTATTTGTGTGATTTTCGATTAAGGGGAAGGAGGAGAGACGAAATAAATTGGGTTTTGCGATTTTTGGTTTTTAATTATCTAAAGCAAGAAACAAGAACAAATAAACTAAAACAAGAACAAAGAGGTGAATTCCGTCGGGTGGAGGTTTAGATTTAGGGTTTAGATTAGAGAATTCAGAAACTTATAATAAATCATGTTAGTTATGAAGCATTACATGATAAATGATTTAACATAAACTCAAGTAATCAAAATATACTAATCACGAACTTAAAATAATAACATTCATTCATCTTCTCTTCACCCTAAATTCGTCACATCCACCCTTTGGAAAGAGTTAGAAACTCATGGAGGGAGGAAGAAGGGATCCTAGAGGCATTACAAAAGAAAACTAAAAACAAGAAATAAAAGACAAAATTTTATTACTCCAAAGAAAAGACTACAAATAAAAACAACAACTAAAAACTAGGTCTAAGGCCAAGGACCTTTATTACATCGTTCTCGGGGCTATTTATAGTTGCTACAAGAGACCTAAGTATAGAATTGGAGAGTACACGTGTCCAGACACGACTGGACAAAATTTGAGCACACGGATCGCCTCTGGTGCGGTGGAAACGCCGCATGGTAAGTGTAATATGCGGCGGAAACGCCGCATATATTGCTTTGATTTTGTCCGGATTTTGGTTGAATGTTTATGGTATGATTTGATTCTCTTTTGCGCGTCTGGATGATTTCTTTCCATTCTTTTGAGCTCCGAATTATTTCCTTCATATATTTGGAGATCCACATTGATTTTTCTTTAGATTTTCTCCAAGATAATATTTTGATGCTTTAATTGCTATTAGGTCCTTGGCGTTTTGCTATTAGGTCCTTGGCGTAATTGCTTTAATTGCTCTCCTGCCACTCTGTTTTAGGTTTTATTAGTCCTTTTATGTGTTTTATTGTCTTTGTTTTGAGTTATGTTGGTTTTGCAAAAGTTTCCTTTTTGGGCGAATTTAACCGCCGGGCACGGTTGCATTCGTTAGACTTAACTGGGTTTATCGGGTGCTTAAACCTGGTGTGCGGATTTAATTGGTTTATTGAGACGTGTTGGAGAGATTGGGTTGTTGTGGGGCTGGCCTTACCAAATCCGAAATTAATGAGAGAGGATCTTGCTAAGCATGTGATTTGATTGCATTAAGGAAAGTGCTGATTTTGCCACCAAAGCAAATTTCCTCCCAATTATCTCTTGCCTTTTTCCTTGTTTCTCCTTTCCAACTTGCACCCTTATATATATTGCACCCTAGCCGACTCCCCCTAGACTTTTTCTCCACCCACAGCCACCGAAAATCTCCCCAGCAATTCCAGCAACTTGGAAGAAGAGATCCGGAGGTGTTTCTTGCGTGCGGCTAAGGGGAAATCCTGGTGCATCCGGTGTAGTTCAGTATCTTCTATCCTTATGTCTCTAGCCATTAGTGTAGGATAAGGCTTGGGGCTGGGAGGAGGCCGTCCAGCATCAATGATCTCGGGTTTGATTGAATAATTCATGTGGCTAGAGTTGCAACTCAAACTATGAGGCGGGTGAGGGTCTTGATTATTGCTAACATAGTATGTTGTAGTATTTTGTATGCTGCTGGTCGGATATTAAAATTATGTTGCAACCCTTGTATGATTTTAGTTCTTGTTACGATTGAATCTAGGCTGTAGTTGCCATGTTCTTGTGTTTTTCGGTAGCCATATTCAGACCCTATTCTTCTATGATTGTCTGCGGTTTTGATAACAAATGATCATGCATTTCGTAGTGAAAGGTTTAGATCGTTCCCCACGTTTTGGTAGTAGATTTTAGATGATAAGTGGGGGTGTTGAATGATGGTTCGTCCAGCACCAAGGGGCATCTAGGGCACACATGGTAGTGGAGGTCAGCCGGGTCGGATTGAATAATATGTTTGGTTGTGTGTTGCACCATAGACGTCACCGGAGTTGTGGTTGTTGCAAATTATAGATGTGTTCTAATGTTGGATCTCTGGGTTATTTTCTGGTCTACCTTGCTGTTAAGATACCCTATGCTTGTGTCTACTTTATATAGTTGAATTCATGCATTAGTTTCCCCATGATCAAGTGGTTGTTGTGATGCTACTCGGATATGCCTAATTAGCTACTGGATTTGCATGGCCCTTCACCTTAGTTTCTGCCATAGGGACGGATATCTAGACATCTTTGGTTGGTGGACACATGAGTTATTTCCTGATTTTAGTGTTGGTTATAAGCCGCAAAAATTCATACCTTAATAGGTGCTGGAAATCAAAAGACCACATGATTGGATTGTTACCAAAAACATTGCATAATTATCCATTCGGATTATTGCTGGATTTAAAACATGTGGATCCGGATTTGCTAGCTGGAGAAGGTTGCACTTTCATGCGTCTTTAGTTGCTAAATATAAGGTTTATTTCCTATCTCGTGGTTGCTAAGGGGATGGAGGTTCATGCAGCATTAGGAAGTTAGAATCAGGAAGGTTCAAGGCAAGACATTACCAAATGCGTTTTATAACCATACACACACTTGTTTCCTGTTTCTTCACTTATTCCGAAATTTTACTAGCTGATTGGTGTTCAACTTGCATGCTTTATTTTAGTGGCTATATATTATATGGAACGCTTATCACATGCCTTTATTTCCGGATTCTTGTGCTTGTCGAATTTAGGAAACAACCATGATTCTTGTTGTTGAATTTGGTGTGGTTTGGCTGGATTAAAATTCTGTTTTGCTTAGAGCTTGAGGGAGATGTTGCATGTTCTCCTTTGAACTCATTCTGAATAATTTTAGTTGCACTAGACTATAGACACTTGAGTAGTTGCATTGCATCTAATCTACTGGAGTAATTCTGGGCACGTTCTGTTTTCTGGGCCGACGGGCCACAGGTGGGTCCTCTAGCTTCAGAGGCCACTCGATTAAGTCCCCTATGTGAGGGCCAGGCCTAAGATAAGTCCTGGGCATGCGCGCTGCCATTCTGTCTCAGGGTAGGTGTTCCCAAGTTCGCGATGACACCATGTAGGTTTATTTCCGCGGATTGGGACACTTATCCGGCGCACCGCTTTGTGCCAAGCGGTGGGTCACTGACGAGTGACCGCCTTTGACCAGCTAGGCTGGTGTTCTGGTTCCTATGGAGGAACGATTCGGGTGCGCCCGACCGGCACGGCTTGTGTAGTCGTAGCCTTCTGTTGCCCTTGATGCTTTCTGTTCTGTTCTGTTTCTGAAGCTTGCCATATTTGCATTCATGCTATTTTATTATTGTTCGGCTGAGGCATACTGGGTTTTCTTAATTGAAAACTCATGCATTGTTAAATGCGGTGCTTGCAGGTACTTAGGTTCCACAGGGCAAACTGGACGAGTTCCGAAGATTCTGTACACGAGGGACGCGTCGACCAGATTCCCAGTTATCTTTGCTTCCGCATATTTCCCTATGTATTTCCTTTTTGATACTCGATGTGTTGTAATAAGGATTTCATTGTTATGATTATTATATTATTCCTATTATGTTTATGTCAGTCCATTTGTGTATGATTTCTTTCACTTTGTCGAGTCGATTCGGTCTGTCTTTTGTAACCCCTTCGGTCGTCGCGGAGGTCTCTGATCGCGACACTAGTCTCCTTTCCCAGTGTGCGTGCCCGCGAGATCAGGGGCGTTACATTCTGTCTGTCCGGAATACGTTGTGGAAATGTCCAGAATAAGCTGTAAGTCTGTCCGGAATATGATGATCGTTTGCCCGGAATAGTTGTGAGTGCAGATTTTGTTGGTTTTCTGTCCGGAATACGTTGTGTCTGTCCAGAATCAGTTGTGTCTGTCCGGAATCAGTTGTGTATCTGTTCAGAATACGACGTTTGTCTGTCCGGAATAAGTAGTTCGGTCTGTCCGGAATAAGTAGTGTAGTTTATGTGAAGTCCTTATTAACATTTAATCTTTTCCATTTTAAGGTGTGGCTTTGTGAGAAATTCAAATTGGGGGAGCCTAGATGAGCATATCCACGGATGAAAAGTTGGACGGAAATGTTTGGGAAACGTTTAACCCTGAAGAAATGGGAGGAACGTGGAATCACCTTAGTTGAGAACGACAAATTTGACGTGATGGGGCCTCCATCACTAAGTGAAAAGGAGCTGGAACTGATTAGTTCCGATCAAAATCCTACTAAAGAGTCGCACAAATCAAACTTTTCTGCCTCAAAGGGGTCAACTTCAACATGCACTCTGCCAAGGCTACAACTTAGAGACTGCAGCATTCCATGTGACCCGCTGCTACAAGAGTTGGAACTGATTGAGGTGAAGACGAAATGGCTGCAAGCCGAAGCATCCCTTAAGAAGGTGGCTGAAGAGGTTAACAAACTGGAGGAAGAACTGAGGATGTCCCACGAAGAGTTTCGGAGGCTGAGCGAAGATATTGTGTCTCTACGAGGAACAGGGGCATGTGAAACTCACTTTGGGGAGAAGACCCAATATGTAAATATAGAGGAGGATCAAGAGGCAGAAAAGAGGAAGAGATAAGAGAAGAGGAGAGAAGAGGAGGAGAAGAAAAAAGAGAGGAATAGGAAAGACAAGGAGGAACAGAGGAAAAAAAGGAGGACAAGGAAGAAGAAAGGAAGAGAGTGGAGAAGCAGAAGGAATAATAGAGGAAGAGGGAGTAGAAGAAGATAGAGGAGGAGAAGGAAGAGGAGAGGAAGAAGGACGAGAAGAAGAGAGAGGAGGAGAAGGAAGAAGAGAGGAAAATGGAGGAGAAGAAGAGAGAGGAGGAGAAGGAAGAAGAGAGGAAGAGGGAGGAGAAGAAGAGAGAGGATGTGACGGAAGAAGAGAGGAAGAGGGAGGAGAAGAAGATAGAGGAGGAGAAGGAAGAAGAGAGGAAGAGCAAGGAGAAGAAGAGAGAGGAGAAGAAGATAGAGGAGGAGAAGGAAGAAGAGAGGAAGAGGAAGGAGAAGAAGAGAGAGGAGGAGAAGGAAGAAGAGAGGAAGAGGGAGGAGAAGAAGATAGAGGAGGAGAAGGAAGAAGAGAGGAAGAAGGAGGAGGAGAAGATATAGGAGGAGAAGGAGGAAGAGGGAAGAGAAGAAGAGATGAGAGGAGAAGGAAGAAGAGGGGAAGAGGGAGGAGAAGAAGATAAAGGAGGAGAAGGAAGAAGAGAGGAAAAGGGAGGAGAAGAAGAGACATGAGGAGAAGGAAGAAGAGAGGAAGAGGGGGGAGAAGAAGAGAGAGGAGGAGAAGGAGGAAGCGAGGAAGGGGGAAGAGGGTAAACGAAACTGGGGTGTCAAAAGACAACGCTCGAGGAAAGATGATGAAGAGCTAGCTGAGTGGGTTAAGAAGAAGAAGGTGGAAGCGGAGAAAAAGAGAAAAAGACAGAGCGACCCAAATGAGCCTAACGAAAAAGGGCAAAAAGAAGAGGACAATTACAGGTTGGTTGTCCACTTAGGGGCGACGAGGCCTGATGTTGACATGGCCGCATTGGGGACGTTGTCAGCTGATGAGGTCAACATGTTATTGAACTTGACCGCAACCAGCAAGGACCAAAGAGAGGTGATCTGGAGAGGGGACATATGTAGTCTAACACACCGCGAGCTGAAGGAACTAATAACGCCGGGGATGGATATGGGTGACAAAACAATGGATACGATGATTTCGGTCCTCCAAGGAAGACGACAAGCACAAAAGGTTATTTCCATATCAACATTCGGATCAGGGCGAATTGTGGGCGGTCAAGGTGGAGTAATTGATGATTGTATACTCCCTAAAATTAACGGATTGTCTCCAATAGAGACTGTAATCGCACAACCATGCTGGTCTGCAGGCCATTGGACTCTGGTGGTTGCCCACGACCCGTCTGTGGAGTTCCTGCAGTTCAACAGTATGTCTAGGGTCCTAGATCGAGGTGAAGATCCAGACGCGATGGTTGGTGCACATGAATGCGCAGCAGTAGAGGTGGCTAAATATTGGAGGCAAGTGTTGAAGGTTGATTGGCCATTGAGAATCCTCAGGAAGAATAGCCAACGACAACCACCTAGGAGCAACGATTGTGGAGTGTATGTTTTACACTGGATCAGGTGCTTAATGCTAAAGCTTGACCCAACAAAGGAGAAGCACCAGAAGACCATTCACTGTATGAGGGGCGAATTGGCAGTCTGGTTACTTAGGGACCCCTGTTTGTGTGTGGAAATCTGAAGACCAATTTGTGGAGTGTATTCTTGTTTACCTGTACAAATTACAAACACCATTTTTTTGAAGATAGGTTTGTTGTGTGTTAGTCTTGGAACAAACCACATAATCCGGACAGATCTCCAACATAATCCGGACAGATCTGCAACATAATCAGGACAGATCCAGAACGTAAACCAGACAGACCAGGACCTTAATTTGGACACACAAACCACATAAACCGGACAAACCGGGACCTTAAACTGGACACACAAACCACATAATCCGGACACACAAACCACATAATCTGGACAGATCGAGAACATAAACCGGACAGACAATGACCTTAATCCGGACAGACCATAACCTTAATCTGGACACACAAACCACATAACCGGACAGACCAGGACCTTAATCTGGACACACAAACCACATAATCCAAACATATCCAGAACGTAAACCGGACAAACCAGGACCCTAATCCGAATAGACCATGCCCTTAATCTGGACACACAAACCACATAATCCGGACAGATCTCCCGTCTAACAAATGTCAATTAAAAGTAGACTTAGATTTAAAGACAAATGTACATTAAACTTTAGTTTTACGGGATTATGTTTAACACCATGAATGTTGTACATGATAAATTGGATTCAACATAAAATTGATGCATTTGGCACATTTTACAACCTAATGAATTAGTATTTATGCTTAAATCTGGACGGACCCAGTATAATCGGGACAAATCTCCCACATAACCCGGACAGACCCAGAACGTAATCCGGACAGATCAAAAATGTAATCCGGACAGCTAATTCGGAGTAAATAAAATCAGCAAACCAACTAACAACTGAAAATCCATAACTTATAAGTCTGATCATTTCACAAGAGACGGAAAATAACAACAAATCTTAAATTAAGGAGGAATTTCCTCATAATACAGATTGTGCGTCTGGGTGCAGTGATGATGTAACCTTCTTCTTGAACTTTCTATTCTCTTGTTGGTCGTGCGTTTTGTGGCTTCTTTTAATTATCTTCTCAGCTAAAGAAATCCGTCGTCTAGTTGGCGGTCTGCCTGGACGTCTTACCTTATCTGGATTGAGAACATATGTACCCGTTGTCCCAGGTTCAACAAGTTGAATATGGAATTGGGTAGTTTGCATATATACCTTAAGCAATTCAATATACTTAACGGCCTCAAGATACCTTGCGTGTGAAATGAAAGCTTCCCGTGCGATCCAAACGACATGACCCATTATGTCGTCGTGACGAAGAAGCGCATCCTTCTCCATTATGCCATCTTCTGGGTACATCTTGTCTGGATAGTTCCTTCGAATATCATTCCGCCATCGATTAACGATGTAAGACTCCGAGAGCAATGCATTAGGATCTAAGCGTGCAATAACAACAAAACGTGGCAACATAGAAGACCAATGTGCTAAAACATTCTACAATCACATGTGAAGTTCATAGATCTGATTTGTACTAGGAAATGTTTCGACAGTAGCTGCTAACCAGACAATACACGTTCATATATTTGTAATGGAATGTGTCATCCGTATTGAATTCCTCCGTAATATCAGAGTATATCATCTTCCCAATTTGTAGTTGTACTTTCTTGAAGACCCATACCGTATACAACTCGCTCAACTGCCTCTTGAATGGATACATTGAAACTAATTGGGCACTCTTATGAAGACAATCAAAATCTGATTGAACTTCCTTCTCATACTTGTGGCGGAGCGCGAGTTCGTATTGTTGAAAGAACTGCTTAAGTGTGGTATTAGATGTCAGGTACTTGTCGAAAAAGGCGTTCATACTCTCGCTTCTCTGAGTAGATGTCATTCCTGCGAAGAAACAATCTCCAACAAATGCAGGTATCTAGGACTATCGGATTGCATAAATCGATTGGAGCCAACTATGGTTATGGAGGTCAAAATTACCAAGAAAACCCTACCAATTACGCTCAAATTCTGCTGGGGTTTTGGAATCGAATACAATCAATTTGAGATCAAATATCATGTGTTTTCGATACTGTGTCGGCAACTTCAATGAAGCTTTGTTCATTATGTGCCATATACAAAATCTGTGTCTCGCGTCTGGGAAGACATTCCTCACAGTAGCAGTAATGGCGCCACATTGATCTGTTATGATCGCTGGGGGACTCATGTCTGAATGGACGAGGACAATTTAAAATGAGAGAGTCATATATTCAAAGGTACGAAAACTACTTTGAAAACTTAATCCGGACAAACACAAAACGTATTCTGGACAAACCCACAAAGTATTCGGAAAAGACACACGGCTTAATTCGGACAGACAAACGACTATTCAGATATTACTTAATCCGGACATACATACAACTTAAACCGGACAGAAACATAACTAGTTCCGGACAGAAACACACAAGACTTAATCAGGACAGACACGCAAGACTTAATCCGGAAAGACACGCAACACTTAATTCGGACAGACATACAACTTATTCTGGACATGCATACAACTTATTCCAGACATACACGCACCTTATTCCGGACAGACACACAACTTGTTCCGGACAAACACACCACTTTGTCTGGATAGAACGACAACTTATTCTGGACACACTCAAAACTTAAACCGGACAGAATACATCTTATTCCGGACAGACCAAGACCTTATTCCGGACAGACACACAACTTTATCTGGATAGAACGACAACTTATTCTGGACACACTCAAAACTTAAACCGGACAAACATACAACTTATTCGGACAGACACCCACCTTATTCGGGACTGACACGCAACTTATTCCGGACATACACACCACTTAGTCTGGAGATAACCACAACTTATTCTGGACACACTCAAAACTTAAACCGGACATACATACAACTTATTCCGGACATACACCCACCTTATTCGGGAAAGACACGCAACTTATTCTGGATATGCACACCACTTCGTCTGGACAGAACCACAACTTATTTTGGGCATACATACAACTTAAATCGGACAGACACAATACTTAAACGCCCCTAAGTATATACGTACCTTTCATGCACGACAACCAAGTTTGGAACAACTAGATATAATTTTCAGTGGTCTCAGAAGACAGCAAAGCGCAACCAAGCATAACCGATTCGAAATGGTGATTTACTCATACAAATGGGGCAAAAGGCATGTCGTATTTGTTGGTAATGTAAGTTGTGTCAGCCCAGAACACGTTTCGTAGTCTTCCTTCGTCATTGATGAGATTTAAATTTATACCGCAAGTGCACGGCGTCAATGAAGACGTGGCAAGTACGGGTCGAACACAAGGAGTGAGAGATTTGTTATTAGTGTGATTTCGATTGGGGGAAAGGAGGAGAGAAGAATAAATTTGGGTTTTTGAGATTTTTGGGTTTTAATTATCTAAAGCAAGAACAAGAACAATTAAAATTAAAACAAGAACAAAGATGTGAATTTCGTCGGGTGGAGGTTTAGATTTAAGGTTTAGATTAGAGAATTTAGAAACTTATAATAAATCATATTAGTTATAAAGCATTACATGATAAATGATTTAACATAAACTCAAGTAATCAAAATATACTAACACGAAATTAAAATAATAACATGCATTCATCTTCTCTTCACCCTAAATCCGTCACCCCCACCCTTTGGAAAGAGTTAGAAACTCAAGGAGGGAGGAAGAAGGGGTCCTTGAGACATTACAAAAGAAAACTAAAAGTAAGAAATAAAAGACAGAATTTTATTAATGAAAAGGAAGAATACAAAACTAAGATTAAGAATAAAAACTAACACCAAAGACTAAGGACCCTTCTAACATCGTTCTCGGGTCTATTTATAGTTGCTACAAGTGATCTAGGTATAATATTGGAAAGTACACGTGTCCAGACACGACTGGACGAAATTGGAGCACACAGATCGCTGAGGGGGCGGCGTTTCCGCCGCACAATGTATGTGATATGCGGCGATTTCGCCGCACAATCTTCTCTGATTTAATCCGGATTTTTGCTGGTAGTTTATGGTATGATTTGATCCTCCTTTGCACGTCTGGATGATTTCTTTCCATTCTTTTGAGCTCCGGATTAATTCCTTTGTATGTTTGGAGATTTACATTGATTTTTCTTTAGATTTTCTCCAAGATAATATTTTGGTGCTTTAATTGCAATTAGGTCCTTGACTTTTTGCAGTTAAGTCCCCGGCTACTTTTGTGCTTAAGTCCTTGTTCTTTTTGCAATTAGGACTTGAATGCTTTTATGCTTGGATACATTTCCATTCGTAACCCGATAATCTTGAACTTGGTCTTTATGATAGAAATGAGTCTTTTGCACGCGTTTATGCTCGGGATGTGGGTAAATTGCATTCAGGTCCCTGTATTCTGTAAATAAGACTAAACACATACCTTAGTAGCATTTATTGATGTAAAAGTAATCTAAATGAAAGACATATGATGCAATGTATGCAATGCATCAAATACCCCCACACCTACATTTTGCTAGTCCCTAGCAAAACAAAAGATACGAAAAATAAAAACAGGGAAATCCTAACTCACTTTCGTAGGAATCACGGTTGCACTTAGCATGTGCAACAAGCCTTTAAACCTCCAAGTTTCCTTAGAGGACGAGTTTTGTCTCGTGAGGGTTTTCAGTTGACACACCCACAAAGTCTTAAATCAGCATTCCATTAATAGCTCTTAATATCTCCACCTTAACCTTATACATCTCACTTAGAATTCTTGTATGCTCATTATATGAATCTAACTCATTAAAAATATGACTTGGTCTTTGTTCCGCCAACATTCACACCACTAACCCTTCTACACATGTTTATCACTTGAATTATTTTGCACGCCTCCTCTGGTGGTGAAGTATCATTCGGATCAACCATGGCATGGATCATTCTTTTAGCTTTGGGCCTTGAGTATATTTTTTTTTCTTTTCTTCCGTGATTCAACACATTTGCTTTTTGACACTTTTACCATTTTTGCATTCGTGTAGCGAGTTTGGTCGATAATCCCGAGCTGGTAGACTCAAGTTACCGGGTTTCAAGATACCCCTACGGAGCAGTGACTCAAAGGCTTGAGCTTTTGTAATCATTTTGCAAAATGTGTTTTCTTCACTTTATTCCTTTATTTTTATTTTTATTTTCCTCAAGGCTTAATTGCTATTAGAAGTTCACACTTCCCGGTATATTTTCCTCAACCTCTGCTTTTTATCAACCACTTCAAAGATTTGATTCATCCAATTTAAGTGCATACATGTCTTAAAGGGCAATGGGTTATTTCTTTGGAACTTAGATTTATGTCACAATTTCTACAAGCAGAACTA
Organism: Triglochin maritima; assembly: GCA_963682175.1. NCBI lineage: Eukaryota > Viridiplantae > Streptophyta > Magnoliopsida > Alismatales > Juncaginaceae > Triglochin > Triglochin maritima. The sequence continues at coordinate 18,147,584 of OY821775.1, forward strand.
TATAATAAGGAACAAAAACTCAATGCAATTTGTACACGGGTTTTAGCAGTTCAATCTTAAGCTATGTCATGAAACATTAATTTTTTTATTATTATAAAAGACAGAATATATAGATAAATATATACATAAACACCCCCCACACCTAAATCATGCATTGTCCTCAATGTATGCAAATATAAAGCAAATGCACTTATTACCTTGGTGAACTGCGGTGGATGGATGGAATTTGCTCAAAGTCAACCATAGTCAGAACTGGATTGAATGACACCATATTGGTGCATGTATCCAGTTGAATTGTTCCCCATGTTGCAATGAGCGTCCTGAGTTACAGGTTCCACACCCCTCACATAAATTGGTTCTCTTATTTGCTCGAGTGACGGTGGGTGTGTAGATGAATTCCTCCCCTTTTTCTTACTTCCTTTTTGATTTTGTGATGATTCAGAAATATTATAGATACGCGATTTCATCACAACATCACTTTGATTGCATGTTATTTCTGGTTCACTATCAATATGAAAGATATTAAATTCAGCTTTTAAGTTCCCAAAAGATAATTGCATGAGCCCATTTCGACAATTTATCAATGCTTCCGAAGTGGCTAAAAAGGGTCTGCCTAGAATTACAGGGATTTGTCGATTAGGATTTACAACAGGTGCGGTATCTAGTACGACAAAATTCACTGGGTAAATGAAGTCACCAACCTTGATCAAAACATCCTCTACTATACCTCTTGGTTTCTTAATAGAGCAATCAGCAAATTGAAGGGTTGTCTTAGAGGGTTTTAGTGGACCAAGGTTCATTTGCTCATAGACAGAGTATGGGAGTAGGTTAACACTAGCACCAAGGTCTAGAAGGGCTCTGTTGATAAAAGTATCTCCTATTGAACATGAAATTGTGGGACATCCAGGATCCTTATATTTTATAGGAGATGTGTTGGACAAAATAGAACTTACGTTTGCAGTTAAGAATGCCTTCTTTGGTACGTTCATTTTTCTCTTTTTAGTGCACAAATCTTTTAAGAATTTAGCATAAGCAGGTATTTGTTGAATCATGTCTAAGAGTGGAATGTTCACCTTAACTTGCTTAAATACTTCCAAGATTTTCTCTATTTGTGCACTTGAGTTCTTTTTGAGTCTATTGGGAAATGGGGCTTTAGGGACATAGACTCGCTCAGGTTCAGGTTGAGCTACGGGTTCAGATTGAGTAGGTGGGGTGGGCGTTTCAGATTGGACGTCAGGTTCAATGGTCAGGTCATATGTGGGTGCTTGATGACTAGATTGATTGGACACTCTAGGATTTACCACATTGTTGTCAACTTGTCTTCCGGACCGTAATGATACTACTGCATTTATTTGTTGGAACGGTCCTTCCTCATTAACCATTTGAACCGGTCTAGGGTTGTTATTTCCTGAAGGTGCTTGATAGGATTGATATGAATTATTATTAGATCTAGGGTTCACCTCAGGTTGACTTGGAAACCGACCCTTTTCTCTTTCACCTACTATTTGTGCTAGTTGGTTGACTTGTGTCTCTAGCCTTTGGAAGGTCTGGTTGGTTGTTTGTATAAAAGTTTTCATCAAATTTTCCAAGCTTGTCAACCTAACATCATGATCGTTATTGTTATTAAACCCAGATGATGTATTATTTTGGTTATACGGGTTTGGTTGTTGTCTAGGAGGTTGACCCTGTTGGTTTGATGAGAAATTGGAATTATTACGCCAACCCGGGTTATAGGTTGATGTGTATGGGTCATTTCTAGCATGGTTATACATGGCATTAACTTGGTCCCATTCCGCACAATCCTCCATTACATGACGGCCAGTCTGACCACATCTAGAGCAAGGGATAGACGAGGCTTGATTCACTCGGTTTTGGGTTTATAGCTCTACACTTTCCATTCTGCGCATAAGGGTAGCTAGTTTTGCTTCAGCCGCTATGTTGGCATCTACAACTAAGACACCTGGTCTGGGTTGACTTGCTATTCTAGATCCAATACTCGGGTTAAGCGGTGTTCTAGCATTGTCCCATTGCATACTGTTTTCAGCTAAATCCTCAAGGAAAGTCCAGGCATCATTTTCATTTTTCGACATAAAGTTCCCTTGGCTTACGGATTCTACCATAACCCTAGATGTGGGTGTCAATCCCTCATAAATAATTTGACATAATTGCCATCTCGGAATTCCATGATGAGGGCATTGGGTCAGAACACTTTTGAATCTTTCTAGATAGGAATAGAACGGCTCGCTCTTAGACTGAACGAATGCAACAATTTCATTCCTAATCCTCATAGTCTTATGGTTGGGGAAATATTTTTTTTGGAATACTTGAACAAACTCAGCCCAACTTCTAATGGATCTTTCGGCTAGACTATATAGCCATTTCTTAGCGTCGTCCTTTAGTGCAAGAGGCACAAATTTCAGACGCACTGCCTCTTCAGGGATATGCTGGTATTGCATAAGAGAGCAGATTTCCTCAAATTCTCTAAGGAAGAGATATGGGTCTTCCCTAGAGGTGAACTTAGGCAACATACTCATGTATTGTGCCTTTAGTTCGAAGTCGCGACCCGGGATGGTGGGCATAACGATGCACGATGGCTGAGCAGCCATCGCTGGATAGCATCGATCCCTCAGAGTTATAGGTTGTGCAACAGGTGGGTCCACTACGTTCTCACCCATTGGATCCGGGTGAGGTGGTGCAGCAGATGGATTGGGGCTAAGTTCCAGACTGGAATCTAGATGAACTCGTGAGAGTCGATTACTCAAGTCCCGAATCCAAATCTGAGTGCACCGGGTTGAATCAATTTTTGAATTCAAATTCGAAATTTAAATTCCAAATTTAATTTCAAGAATTAATTAATATTTTTTTTATATTTTCGTTTTTTTTAATATTTTTTTTTTCAAAAGGGAAACAAACAATAGAATGGGGAAAGATGAGAAAGGAATCCTAACTCTAAAGATAGAAAGAGGGTTGGTCAGAAAATTCCTAAGAAAGCACGGTTCAAACAATCCTAGACCTAGTGTCGCTTAGATCTAGACGACTCCTAACTGGTTGAGTCGAATTGATTCGCTTGATTCACCTCCCTCACTAATCAAACCAACTTGGCCAGGCCGTGTATAGCTAGTGGGGGCGCTTCCGACAGAGTCGGTGCCAATTAGACAACCACTTCGCTTAGAAGACTTATGTTGAACGTTTTATTTTAAACCGCAAGTGCACGGCCGCGATGAAGCGGTGGCAAGTACGGGTCGTCCTCAGGGAGGTGAGTAGCCTCTTGCTTGTACGAAATCCAGTGGCAAAAATAGGGGGAAGAAAGTTGTTTATGCTAATCTAGACTACGCTACACTAAGAAGTATGAAATGCGAACGAGACAAACAAACGATGAAATAACAACTAAACTAAGAACAAAACAAGAATGCTGGAATTTCAGGAATGGAAAACCCCTAAGGGGTGGAGTGAGTGCACACAAGTAAAGAGGTGGGTGTAGAATACATTCTTTAAGCACATGAAGGTGGTGTTTATCAAGCATAGGAAGTGTCTAAATGTTATGGCAAAACCTATCAATCTATTCACCAACTTGGTTGATTAACATTTACATATGCAAGTTGTTTATTTCAGAACCTAAACAAGCATGAGAGGTGTCTAATCATTTTGGCAAAACTCATCAAGTTGTGAATTTTATCCTAAACAAGCAAGCATACATTCATGTTTAATCAACACATTGAAATTAAAGCATTCATCCCATTGTCTAATGCATGTATGTACATCTACTCCACCCCCAAAGGGGATGGAACTACTCACTAAACATTACACCAATTATTAAACTATGGAAAGAAATCATATTAAAACTAAGCTAAAATTAAAAGACGATTAAACTAAAACATGCACAAACAATAAAAGAAGCATAAAACAAACAATGAAAGAAACATAAAACTTTATTGATAAAATGACTCACATTAAAAGTAGCATCCTCCTACTTTAGTGTGTGCTTCAAGGCCTCACTTCAAGTAGGAAGAATAGCCACTTAAAATATGGAGTGATTACAATAGGAGGTGAAGAGTTCTATTTATAGGCATGGAAAAAGCTAATCCGGGACAATCCCCCGATGTGGGACTAAACAAACACCAAAAATAGCCTAAACGAACATTAATACAAGTCCAGGAGAAATCTTGGCGGATCTGGACTAATCCAGACCGCCAATTGGCGGTTCTAGACCGCCAATTGGCGGTCCAAAATGTCCGGATCCAGTTGAGTTTTATTCTGGGCTTTTCTGTGTGCTTTTGGTGGTCTTTGATGCATCTACTTCGTTTGTTGGAGCTCCGACCCGAATCCAATTGCTAAAATACTCCCCATAATGGTGTGAAGTATTCTGTTTTACTCTTAGGTCCCTCTGTCTTGCAATCAGGTCCTTCTCCCTTGCATCTTGGTCCCTAGATCTCACAATTCAGTCCTTTTTCCCAGCTTTTGGGTCCTTTTATGCTTCATCTCTTCAAACCTATTTATTCCTAAAAACTAAACATAAAACTCGTGACATAGCATTGTTTAGGTGAAAGATAATGGATATAAGATACAAATATGAGCATGAAATGATGTCAATCAAATACCCCCACACCTAACTTTTGCTAGTCCCGAGCAAAACAAAGAAAGAGAAAAGCATGCGAAAAACAAGAAATCCTAACTCACTTTCGTAGGAATCACGGTTGCACTTAGCACGTGCAACAAGCCGTTAAACCTCCTTGTCGCCAAGGAGGAGGAGTGTTGTCTCCTGAGGGTTTTCAGCGGATATATTAAACCCGAACAAGATGCATTAATCAATCTAGCTGCACGACTCGTTGGACTTATATTGTCGATCATGGGACGCGGTAATACTACGGGGCGACTCTATATATGTAATCGGTCCACACACCTAGCCTAATGAGTTATTCGTGAGAGTTAGTTAAGGACTTAAGTGAAAGACATGGGCAACCTTAACTTCTGAATGTGATACAATGTGTAGAGTCCATTTTGGTTCTTATTTGACTCTTTTTTTTTCTTTCTTTTTTTTTTCTTTTTCTTTGGAGCATTTTATTGGTTGGTGTTTGATTCTCCCAGGGTCAGGTTTCGTGCATCATTGCCTATGAGGACTTACACTATCACGTACACCTTCCCCCAAATCTCCACATAGGGCGATCCCTACCACCCGTGTAACGGGAGTTCAGTCGGCGCATCCCAAGTCAGATGACTCGAAAGCACCAGGCACAAAGTCCCCTCAGACCTACTTTCCCGAGTGATAGGAGCCGTGCGAGAAGAGAGAACACCACTTATTTATTTATCTACATGGGAACCAAAACCCCTACACTTAAGTTTCACAAAAAGAGATTAAGGGCCCTCGACTACAACAAACTTCCTTATACTCACAAACACGAATTATTTGACTCAGTAGGTTCAGGGTGGACTTCTTTAAATGTTTGAGTACTAAAACCCTATGATTACACGCCCCCCGAGGGAAAACCGGGGTGCATCCTAACGACTCGATAAGACCTAAAGCCAGTAAACTAGAAGTCCTAATGCATCAAGTTCAAGACAATTTTGGGAGCTTTCTTTTTACTTTGCCTCTCAACGGTTTTGCACATGCTAAACACACGCAAAACCTACAAAAACATTTTCTTTCGCAAACGCATGAAGATTTTGAGAGAAATGTGAAAATTTTAAAGCACTAGGCAAGCAAAAGAAGACAAGTCACCCAAGGATCATGGCAAGCAGATATATCGATATTAAATGCGGCACACTAACATGACCCTAACAATACAAACAAAAGAAAATAAAACCAAAGGAAAAAGACTCGACTATGTACACACGTAAAACACCCCCCCACACCTACTTCATGCATTGTCCTCAATGAATGTGAACAAGATACTACATGTAGATATGCATGAAAAAGGAAAGATCTCACCAACATGAAGTACAAAGGGACGTTCAGGGTCATGTTGATGAACACAAACCCAAATTCCTTCAAAACCTGTGAGAAGCTGAAGAAGGGAGATAAATACGTGAAGAGATTGGGCCCAAGTACACAAGGGTTGGGGCCCACAACAATCGATGCTCACTGAAGGAGTCTTTTATTACACAATTTTTTTTTAAAGATATATACATCAACCAAGATATTCTCATAATCATTTGGTCAAGGAACATCAAATGAGAACATCAAGTCAGGAGGACCAGAGACTTGCCGAGATGGGCAAACTCCACTGGTACTCTGAGGTGTCATGAGGGGTGAAAGGTCAAAGCTGAAAGGCTCGAACCCCTCATGATATTGGTCGGGTGTGGGCAACAAAGAATGAAGTTGTGTTGCCTCACTAGGGTATAATTGCTCATCGAAGAAAACCCTCCAACCAATAGGCGGGTGCATCGGAATGAGTTCCTCAGGCTCAGTCGATGGATGCAACAGACATGCATCACTAAGAATGGGGCTTCTCCTCAAGTCATCCAACAAGGACCTCCCACCATCATTTAGATCATCAAGCATAAGCTCGGTCATAGGTGGGTCCTTGTTGGAGTCAAAATGAAGCTCAAATGGCTCAATGGCCATGGGACATGAGGTAGAGACACCTTCTGGTATAGGCATATGATGAGGTGTCTCACTCTCACTAGTACTCTCAACTGAATCATGCAACGAGCACTCCCTTTGGACATTCATGTTCGAGGCCAGCTCACTCTGTTGCATTGCGAAGACAGGCAATGAGTTTTCGTTGGGCCCACGAATTCTCAATGGGTTGCATTGGGGTTAGGGGTGTTCGTTGATTCTGTGGTGCTTTCTCCAATTGGTGGATGAGATTTAGATTTAAAGGTTCCTCCATGGGTTCCTGTTGCCTACCAGAGTTGAACACATGAAACTCGGCACTCATGTTACCGAATGAGAGCTTCATGAGACCATTTCTACAATTAATCAAGGCATTGGAGGTTGCCAGAAATGGTCTACCCAAAATCAAAGGTATTTGAGAGTGGGTGTTCGCAACAGGATTGGTATCGAGGACAACAAAATCGACTGGAAATATAAAATCTCCAACTTTGATAAGCAAGTCCTCGATAATCCCCATGGGAATACGAATGGATCTATCCGCCAATTGGAGGGTGATCTTAGTTGGTTTCAATTCTCCCAAGTTCAACTGTTGATAAACAGAGAATGGGAGGAGGTTGACCGCTGATCCTAAATCAAGCAAAACATTGCTCAGTCTAGTGTCCCCTATCGTACACTGAATAGTAGGACACCCAGGGTCCTTGTATTTTGTGTAGGTGGGATTGGACAAAAGTGAGCTGATATTTGCAGCCAAGAATGCTTTCTTAGGAACATTGGTCTTCCTCTTGGTTGTGCAGAGATCCTTCAACACTTTGGCATATTGAGGTATTTGTTGGATGACATCCAACAAGGGGATGTTAACCTTTACTTGCTTAAACACCTCTACTATCTTGTCCATGTTGTCACTCTGCTTTTTGTTTAACCTACTTGGATAGGGAGCTTTTGGCAGGTAGGTTTTCTGTTGTGCCTGAGAAGAAAGCTTTGGTGTATTACCCTCACCCTCAGCTTCTTCTTCACCACCATTCCCACTGAGGGGCTACATAGATAGTGGTGGGTGAGGCAAGGAAATGTGATTGTCAATCTGTTTTCCATTCCTTAAGGTCACAATGGAATTGACATGGTGAACAGGTTCCTCCACATGGTTCACTTGCCTCCCCCGAGGTACCACATTCTCATTTTGCATTTGTTGTTGTTGGTACATGCGGGGGTTAGCCTCAGGCTGGCTAGGAAAAGACCCTCTCTCTCTTTCATGTACAGACTGAGCCAATTGGCCCATCTGAAGCTCTAGAGATTTGATGGTCTGCTGATTTGAAGTGAGAACTTGACTCGTGGTTGACATAAAAAATTTCATTGAGTTTTCAAGTCCACGAGTCAAGGTCTCAAGCGAATTGAATCGGGTTTCCATATTATTGGAATTTGGGAAACCCGATTGATTGGTGGTTTGTGCTTGGGGTGGCTGATAGGAATGCGCATGCATGGGAGGTTGGTGTGATTGGTAAGGTGGTCTCGAGGAGTTTGGAGGACCACCCGGGGCATTAGTTTGGTTCCATGAAAAATTGGGGTGGTTCCTCCATCCAGGATTATAAGATGATGAGTATGGGTCATTCCTGGCTCTATCATAGACGGCGTTGACACGCTCCATCTCAGGAGGAATGGACTCACACTCGCTTTCTACATGACCTATCCTACCACATGAATGACAGGGAACTGGACCAGATGTAGACATGTGAGGTGCACTTTGTTGGTTTTGGAGCTCAATCGAGTCCATACGGCGCATTAAGGCCGCCATGCGTGCCTCGGTGGCCGTAGTGGTATCGATAGCAAATGCGGTACCCGATCTAGTCGAGTTTGCATTCACGATCCTCGCTCCTATACTAGATGATGCAAGTGGTTCCCTCACACACTCCCACTGCATGGTTTTCTCAGCGAGGTCTTCTAGGAAGGCCCATGCCTCTCTTTCATCCTTTCCCAAGAACTCTCCTTGACACATGGACTCAAGGAGCGTTCTGGACGGGATGTGAAGACCCTCATACACAATCTGACAAAGACGCCACAACTCAATGCCATGGTGAGGGCACGAGGATAGTAGCTCTTTGAACCTCTCAAGATATGCATGAAATGGTTCGGTCTCATGTTGATAGAACGAATTGATTTCGTTCCTCAATTTTTGAGTCCGATGATTAGGAAAGTACTTCTTCAGGAATGCAGATTGAAACTGATCCCAAGTCCTAAAGGAATTCGCCTGGTTGCTGTACAACCACTTCTTGGCATCATCCTTCAGCGCAAAGGGGACAAGCCTAAGATGGATGGAGTCTGTGCTAAGTTGTTGCAGCTTGAACATAGCACAGACCTCCTCAAATTCCCTGAGAAAGATATAAGGGTCACCTTTCCCAGTGAAATGAGGGAGCATGGAAATGAATTGAGGCTTAACCTCAAAATGGTTCCCATTAGCCTCTGGTAATACGATGCATGAGGGTAGACTTGTACGGCTCGGGTAGCATCGATCACGTAGAGGTATGGGAACGACAACTGGAAGCACTGGTCGAACAGGTTGGTCCAGCAACTGCTCCTCCTCACGGAAATTAGCAGCCATTGAACCCGGACTGCGTGCGACACGAGAGGAGGGAGGTGTCGAGAAATCGATGACCGAAGCCGGATTGACAACGCTCCTCGTCAAACGACCACTCTCGTCTCGTGTCCACGAAAGCATGCACAAAGGTGCACACACACACAAAACAAAACTTTTTTTAACAAAGAATGTGCGTAGAGGAGAAGACGGGGGAACACAGGAGAGAAAGAATGACTCAGGAGAGAAGGGAAGAAGTCCTTATGCTACGGCGGATGGGTACAGGTAGAAGCACACAAGCAAACAAGGCTCAAGCAATCCTAAGGTCGCTATAGGTCCTTACAGCTAGACGACGCCTAACTGCGAGGTCACACGGCCTCAACACGCCTCACCTCCCGACAACGAGGACCACAAAGCCCAGCAAGTGAGCCAAGATCCGGGGATCTCGTCTCTCCTACTATCGACAAAGTGGGCAACGCCGATCAGGTCATGACGGTCGGGACCGGATCACTCTCCTAATGCGTCCGAATTCCTTAAGGCCAATGTCTACTTGATTTTAAAATTAGGCTCTTGATTAGTGTGGTTTTTGGGGGCGAAGGAAAGGGTGATGAAATCCCCCACCTTATCTTTTACGGGACAACCCCTCCTTAGTAGCGTTTTGGAGTCCTAAATCTAGCAATCAACTCTCCAAACAACGCTCAACTCACACTTGTTGCAATGCACTTCCTACTAACTAATGCATGTTCATACGAAATGCATGAATGAGAGTAGAAGGTGCGTACCTCACGCCAGCTCTCAGCAACAGAAAATAAAGCTAAGATAAAAGACAATCTAAATGCCTAAGTCACATACATGATGCATGACCTAAACAAGAATGAATGCCTAATCTTTTGCTTTGAGTTTTAGGGTCCAAGTTGCTTAACGGATGTTTGATTATTGATCTGGGAACGAACTATAAGTCAAAACATGCCAAATTGAGTCCCAGATAACTAGATCATTTAGAGCAACAACAACAAGAAATTAAAAGATGAACAGAGCTCACCAGACCGCTGATTAGCGGTCTCAGACCGCTGATTGGCGGTCTGAAGTGCTCAGGTCGTCTGGAAATTTCTCTAGTAGCCTCCACTTGCTATTCCCAGTCTCCTGAAACAAATAAAAACTACAACACACAAATTAAATCCACTCGAATCGTCCAAACAAGAGTCTGGACTGGCACCTCCCCGGCAACGGCGCCAAAAACTTGTTGAACGTTTTATTTTAAACCGCAAGTGCACGGCCGCGATGAAGCGGTGGCAAGTACGGGTCGTCCTCAGGGAGGTGAGTAGCCTCTTGCTTGTACGAAATCAAGTGGCAAAAATAGGGGGAAGAAAGTTGTTTATGCTAATCTAGACTACGCTACACTAAGAAGTATGAAATGCGAACGAGACAAACAAACGATGAAATAACAACTAAACTAAGAACAAAACAAGAATGCTAGAATTTCAGGAATGGAAAACCCCTAAGGGGTGGAGTGAGTGCACACAAGTAAAGAGGTGGGTGTAGAATACATTCTTTAAGCACATGAAGGTGGTGTTTATCAAGCATAGGAAGTTTCTAAATGTTATGGCAAAACCTATCAATCTATTCACCAACTTGGTTGATTAACATTTACATATGCAAGTTGTTTATTTCAGAACCTAAACAAGCATGAGAGGTGTCTAATCATTTTGGCAAAACTCATCAAGTTGTGAATTTTATCCTAAACAAACAAGCATACATTCATGTTTAATCAACACATTGAAATTAAAGCATTCATCCCATTCTCTAATGCATGTATGTACATCTACTCCACCCCCAAAGGGGATGGAACTACTCACTAAACATTACACCAATTATTAAACTATGGAAAGAAAGCATATTAAAACTAAGCTAAAATTAAAAGACGATTAAACTAAAACATGCACAAACAATAAAAGAAGCATAAAACAAACAATGAAAGAAACATAAAACTTTATTGATAAAATGACTCACATTAAAAGTAGCATCCTCCTACTTTAGTGTGTGCTTCAAGGCCTCACTTCTAGTAGGAAGAATAGCCACTTAAAATATGGAGTGATTACAATAGGAGGTGAAGAGTTCTATTTATAGGCATGGAAAAAGCTAATCCGGGACAATCCCCCGATGTGGGACTAAACAAACACCAAAAATAACCTAAACGAACATTAATACAAGTCCAGGAGAAATCTTGGCGGATCTGGACTAATCCAGACCGCCAATTGGCGGTCCAAAATGTCCGGATCCAGTTGAGTTTTATTCTGGGCTTTTCTGTGTGCTTTTGGTGGTCTTTGATGCATCTACTTCGTTTGTTGGAGCTCCGACCCGAATCCAATTGCTAAAATACTCCCCATAATGGTGTGAAGTATTCTATTTTACTCTTAGGTCCCTCTGTCTTGCAATCAGGTCCTTCTCCCTTGCATCTTGGTCCCTAGATCTCACAATTCAGTCCTTTTTCCCAGCTTTTGGGTCCTTTTATGCTTCATCTCTTCAAACCTATTTATTCCTGAAAACTAAACATAAAACTCGTGACATAGCATTGTTTAGGTGAAAGATAATGGATATAAGATACAAATATGAGCATGAAATGATGTCAATCAACTTACGTCAACACAAAAACACTTTCTAGACACCAAATTAAATTCAATCGGCTTCAGGTCATAGCAAGTCAAACCAATTCTCCTCCTTAAATGAGTCCGAGTCCTTAGGGGTCAATGTCTAATTGATTTTAATTTAAGGCTTGGGTGACACTTTGGGATTGTTATTTGTGGGCCACGGAAGGGTGATGAAATCCCCACCGTATCTTTGCCTACGGAGTTGCCCTTAAGATAGTTTAACTTAGATCCAGCAAAGATAGCCAAACAATGGTCTTTAATTGGGGGCAATTGCAAGGTTGTATGCAAACTAAATTATATGCCTAAATGCAATCGATAAAAACCGCGATACGTACCTTGACTCCAGCACTCTTCAACAAGAATTAATTTGCAAGAATTTAGCAAGAATAATGCATACAAAACACTAGATGATACATGCACTAAGGCCTTTCTAATTTTGCCAATTTTAGGTCAGAGTTGAATTATTGCCAATTATGGAATTTTTGCCCTAACACATGCAGTTCTATGAAAAGGAAATTTTCTGAAACTAGAAATTACGAGGAAAAAGGCAACAAAGGTTACCTACGCAATGCTCAGTCGGGTTCGCCGCCCGCTCTCGAAATTTCAGTAGCTCCACACGTCCACCCAGAGATGGTGCTAACCCCAGAAAAATTTGAAGCCCAGATGCTTCACTTGTGCGGCGATTCCGCCGCAGGTTACTCTTGATGTGCGGCGATTCCGCCACCCTTGTTGTTCAGACTGCGCTCAGATTTCGCCGCGCGCTCTGTTGTCTCCTGAAACACAAATCCAAATAGTTAGATCGCGTACAAGATAAACAGAATAAAATCGAAATCAACAAAAAACAAAATCTGCGTCGCCTCCCCGGCAACGACGCCAAAAACTTGATGAGATTTAAATTTATACCGCAAGTGCACGGCGTCAATGAAGACGTGGCAAGTACGGGTCGAACACAAGGAGGGAGAGATTTGTTATTAGTGTGATTTCGATTGGGGGAAAGGAGGAGAGAAGAATAAATTTGGGTTTTTGAGATTTTTGGGTTTTAATTATCTAAAGCAAGAACAAGAACAATTAAAATTAAAACAAGAACAAAGATGTGAATTCCGTCGGGTGGAGGTTTAGATTTAAGGTTTAGATTAGAGAATTTAGAAACTTATAATAAATCATATTAGTTATAAAGCATTACATGATAAATGATTTAACATAAACTCAAGTAATCAAAATATACTAACACGAAATTAAAATAATAACATGCATTCATCTTCTCTTCACCCTAAATCCGTCACCCCCACTCTTTGGAAAGAGTTAGAAACTCATGGAGGGAGGAAGAAGGGGTCCTTGAGACATTACAAAAGAAAACTAAAAGTAAGAAATAAAAGACAGAATTTTATTAATGAAAAGGAAGAATACAAAACTAAGATTAAGAATAAAAACTAACACCAAAGACTAAGGACCCTTCTAACATCGTTCTCGGGTCTATTTATAGTTGCTACAAGGGATCTAGGTATAATATTGGAAAGTACACGTGTCTAGACACGACTGGACGAAATTGGAGCACACAGATCGCTGAGGGGACGGCGTTTCCGCCGCACAATGTATGTGATATGCGGCGATTTCGCCGCACAATCTTCTCTGATTTAATCCGGATTTTTGCTGGTAGTTTATGGTATGATTTGATCCTCCTTTGCGCGTCTGGATGATTTCTTTCCATTCTTTTGAGCTCCGGATTAATTCCTTTATATGTTTGGAGATTTACATTGATTTTTCTTTAGATTTTCTCCAAGATAATATTTTGGTGCTTTAATTGCAATTAGGTCCTTGACTTTTTGCAGTTAAGTCCCCGGCTACTTTTGTGCTTAAGTCCTTGTTCTTTTTGCAATTAGGACTTGAATGCTTTTATGCTTGAATACATTTCCATTCGTAACCCGATAATCTTGAACTTGGTCTTTATGATAGAAATGAGTCTTTTGCACGCGTTTATGCTCAGGATGTGGGTAAATTGCATTCAGGTCCCTGTATTCTGTAAATAAGACTAAACACATACCTTAGTAGCATTTATTGATGTAAAAGTAATCTAAATGAAAGACATATGATGCAATGTATGCAATGCATCAGTCATCCATATCCATTACATATAAAAAACATGGAATCAATTTTCTGCATCCTGGTGAAATAATTCTGAAGAGCTTGTGTATCGCTCGGTCCCATCTTCAAATTTCTGACTTCGTTTACAACATTCCTACACAAAACAATGTTTAAGACTAGGCAAAATGTTTAACTTCAATTAAGTTACGCAAAAAATAACACACACCTTAGGTCCCGTTTGTTGAAAGTCAATTTGTCATGACCAGTGGCCTCAACCACAAAAGATTGCATGGTCTTAGCAGCTGATATCCGAGCAGAATCATTGCACGATATGCGTGCTCTGGCAACATCAGGGACGGATTGTTTTTTGTCGGAGGAAACGCATTTGATCGTCCTCAAGCATGACGTGGTTATGTTTAAGATCAACATAGTTAATGTGGTACCCCCTTGTTGGGTTTCCAGAGATCCTAATCTAAGCAGTGCACTGGACCCTACTGGATAACCTATGCTTTAGTTTCCCTTGTCCTTGGTTTGCGGGAGCGTGACCCTCTTTGGAGCAAGTCAGTGTGACCCGTATAACAACACCACGATCGTAATGAGATTGTTTTATCTTAACACCAAAACCACATGAATCGGCATAGGCAACGTAAAATGTTTTGGCATTTTCGAAAGAATGAAAAAACATCTTCTTCTTCGGAACATTTGAGGTCTGCTCCATTTGAGTACAAAGAAAGAATAAAAGCGAAAAGGGAGACAAAAAGGAAGAAGACAATCCATCTGATGTGTATCCTGCGTAGGAACGCTAAAACGAGGGAGAATGAGCTGATTTGATACGCATTTAATATGATTTGAGACGCATTGGGAAGAGAAAATAAAAAAAATGATAATTATCCTTTCTTTTTTGCTGACATGGATGACGCCAACTGAGCAGCGTCATCAATAAGCGTCCTAAACGGCGACCACTAATCATTTTCCTATTAATAACGTCCGCACCTCTAAACTCTCTAATGGCATGCTCCAACACAATGATGTGTAGACAACACATCAAAAGATGGGTCCAACGACAGCAGCCGGCCAGCACCTCCAACACAATGTTGTGTTGACAACACATCAATGTGTTGACAACACATCAAAAGATGGGTCCAACTGCAGCCAGCACCTCCGAAGGTTAAGAAATCTAGCATAACTACAATATATTATAGCATTTGACTCAACTTCTGAAAATCGTGGATATTACAAGTGTTGACATCAACTATTGTACTTTCAAGTTAGCACTTCACTGATTGTCTTCACCGTGGATGATTAATTCTCTTATTTCGGTAAAGAAAAGAAGATCACACTCATCGCTTTGTTTTGTCATCCGGCCAAACCAAGACTGATATATTCAAACACCAACTGGTCTAGCGTGAGGTACAATTGTGTGGATCAGAGAGCAAACACAAGTTACACAACAACTAAACGACCGAGGAACACAAACACTCCACCGCAACAAAGAACAAGCGTAGATCAATGCAAACGACAACGTTATAGTACACGAGTCGTGCATTTTTATGGAAATTTGAGGTAATTTTCAGATGGTGTCACAATGCATGGATGAATAACATCTTGGTCTTGTTACCATAGTAATTTTATATCTGAATTGCTAAACATCGCCCCAAAATTACTTAAATCGCCCATTGAAATTACCATTTTGTCCTTCTCTCATTTCTACTGCTATAACGCGACATTTTACCCTCCTATCACACATCTCTCTTCATATTCCTCTTATAATCATAAAAAATAATGTTTTGGAGGTCAGTAATGAACCAACGAACGCCCCAGTGTACTCGAATCTGGTAAAATATCTAACATCTTTTTAATAAACAAATAATAAAAAATAATAAAAAATTACGGGCGTCCGACGGAGCCGCCCCCACGTAGGAGGGGGCGTCTGGCTAAGACGCCTCCACCATGGGGGAGGCGTTTTACCCAGACGCCTTACCCATCAGGGAGGCGTTTTACCCAGACGCTCCGCCCTTGGGACAGGCGTCAGCGAGACCCCTGAACGACCTGTTGAGGTGGTATTTGTAAGTCAGGATGTTTTACCACCGGGGGATTTTGGAACTTAAAAAATGTTGGATCTGGAATTTTTTTGAATCTTCATCACTTGCAAAAAAACTCATTGTAATCCGACCGGTTACCACCGAAAACTTGCAAAGAAACGTCAAATAATTTGAGATAACACACCGTATAATTTTAATTTGACAAAAAAATTATAAAAACGGGACGTCTGGCTAAGACGTCTGTACCATCGTGGAGGCGTCTGGCTAAGACGCCTCCACCATGGTGGAGGCGTCTTAGCGAGACGCTTAGACCATGGTATAAGCGTCTGGCTAAGACGCCTGGACCATCGTGGTGACGTCTGGATAAGACGCCTCAACCATGGTGGAGGCGTCTTAGCCAGACGCCTCCACGATGGTGCAGGCGTCTTAGCCAGATGCCCGAGTCGGAAAAAAAAATCCGTCTCCGTTACTTCGCCTGATCTAGGTGTTTCGCCAGACATTTTCGTGGTGTTGGTACTAGGAATGTTAGTAAAACTGAGTCAAAAATCTTGTTTAAAGACACGGGACGATATGAGTATTAAATATATTGTTAAGAGCAATTTGGTAATTTCAAGGGGCGATTTAAGTAGTTTTGGGGCGACGTTTAGTAGTTCCCTTTTATATTGCTAAACACGAAAATGTATAACACTTCGTAAGAAAGTTGAGTTTGTCGTCTACAATCCAGGTGTTTCGGTTTTCTTGAAGTAATTGACCAACAAATTTTACAAGTCTTAATGATTTGTCATTAGTTCTGAAAGAAGATAAAAAGTACTTCAAAATTAAAACCATGCACAAAATTGAACTCGAAAGACGAAAAAACTAGCAACTAGTTAATAAAATATTAGCCCAAGAAACAGTACAATGACAGAAACAGAATGACACCACGAAGCTGATTCAAGAAGACAAGCGAACTTAGCTAGACGTACGTACTGTGGTTGATTCTCTCTCCACAAACAAACAACCATCTCAAATTCTCAATTGCGTCAAATTCATGGGAATTGCAAGAAAAAAACCTATGACTTCTTAATTTGTATCCATTCCATATATAACGAAATATATTCATGATTGCACGTCTGGTTTTGATACATAAGTGGTTGAAACTCAATGATAATGTCTGCCATTTCTTGTAAGGATTTTCATGATAGAACTTGAGGGTAGGAAATATAATTGTTGATTTGAAGTTCAAGCTGATGTAGCTACTCTTATTTGAATTGGGTTGCCAAGTACCAACATATAGTTCATATTGACCATCACCGTGACTACGTAGTGCCTTATAGTGTATGGTCACTTTCAAAACCCACAACAGGATCTTCATCACCTTTCTCTTTCTTCTATCCATAAACTATAGTGTCTCCATTTTCCTCATCATCTCTATTTTCTTGTAGGCATCCATATATGCACTATGACTTAAAGTTAAAGGAAAACATGCTTCACATTATCACTGTATCATAAAGATGTTTTCCTTATTGAAACATTTTAAGGTGCATCAGGGTTTTTTCCCATTGCATTAGCAATAAGTAACATGTGGGTCACAATTCACCACTTCGTTTCTTCTTCGATTCTTAATTAAATACTTTGATTGATACCACTAAAATTAGCATATGACCATTATTTAGACACAACACAATCATAACTTGCTACTTTTGGTATACTACCTTTTAGTTTCTGAAAATCAACGTATAAGATGACAGAGGGAAGGGTATTGTGTTAGTTTCTGAAAATTAACCAACATAAGCTAGTAATATACTACTTTTGATTCAACATAACATATACTTTTTTAATTCCTTTTGGAAGAAACGACGTAAAAGGTGGTCAAACATCAAAACAAGAAAAGGGATTTGATACCCTTCAAACGAGCTTCAATTTCACCAATTTTTTAAAATAGATTCGGAAGAAGGGACTATCCGTCGAGTACGACACGTAAGATTAGTTTTGGCATCGTTAAGCACGTGCCAAAATTAATATGCTGACGGAATTTCCATTGGCATGATAGTTAATTAGGGAGAAAAATCCCGATTCCTATTCCTACTTGAAGAAACCCTAAATCTCTCTTGCGATTTCCGTCTTCGCCGCCGCACACGCCTCTGATTTTCGGTTGTTCGTGTCTCCCCAACCTCCGCTCGCATTCCCCTCTACGTCATCAACTCCTCCCCACTGTCTCCACTTCCCGCCTCTCTCCACTGTCTCCACCCCCACATCGTCGTCCACGTGTGCGTCGGGACCGCCTTGCCTCCCCCACCACGCGTCGGCCACCTCCGCGCCACCCACATCATCGTCGTGTCACCACGAGTGCTGGACAAGTATATTTGTTTTTAGTTAATTTATTTTAAAAAAAATATTTGTGTTTGTGAATGGTGTTTGATTGGGACGAGAAGAGTGATTTTGGTTCATATCTTGACTTTCATATTATGATCAGACATGTTTAAACAATTTCCTCTAATTTACATGTATACGAGCATTTTGATGTTTAAATCTGTCGTCCTCGAGCATTGTCTGCGAATGTGTGAATGCATGTGGTTGTGAATGGAAGTGTTTCGAATGTATGTGATTGTGAATGGAAGTATTTTGAATGGATAACGATTTGTTTTTATTGCAGAATCTTTAAACCCAATATGGGTTGAATTGCATATTTAAACAATTTTTTTTTGCAGCAGGTGTTACTATTGCCAACAGAAATTCCGTCGGTTGTTTTTTTTTTGCACGTGAAAATATATCCGGCCGATGGAATTTTTGTTGACTAGGAGCATGCCGATGACAAGTTTTGCCGAAAGAACCTATTCCCGACAGAATAGGTGACTTATACCGACGGAATCCTCCGTAGGCAAAAGTCATTTTTGTAGTAGTGAGTTTTACTAGTCGAAAATTCTACACATCTACAATTAAATATTCAAATTAACTTTACCCTAATTTTCCTTGTATCATCCAATTTATAGTTTTCTATATAAAAATCTCCAAACTCCCTTCTACCTTTTTGCTTCTGTTGTATCTTTCCATTCTCCAAATGGGGAAAAATCACCATTTGGTTCAGCAATATAAGCAAACACGGGCTAAGAACATGTACCAACAAATTAAGGGTTTTAGGCTTTTAGCCACTAAAAATCTGAAGCTCCAAAAAGCTTGCCCATCTACGAAGTTTCCACTAGTACTCCAAGATTCTACCTTTGAGGTGGTGGAAAATGAGTTGCACCATTTGCCCCCATCATGGTCCATCTATGTGTTCATTTTCTTGAGCAACAGCTTCACACCCTATCATATTATCATGCACTGTGCCTTCACATGTACACCAAAGGACTTAGACATATGTTGGTGGAGGGAGGAGATAGATGGAAACAATCCAACAAGTGTCAGTGTTATGCTTGTCGGGCCCTTCTTCTCTCTCACCTACATATCTAAATTCCTCGTGGTGTTGGTCTTACCGACCCAAGTGTGGTGCAGTAAAGATTCGTCCTCATCAGTAAAGAAAACAAAATCAAAATGGAAACCATGCATGCATGCACTTTTCTCACGCTAATCTTCCCAATGGTCAAATAATAAAAAAATGTAAAAGGATTGCAATTTGGAATAAACTAATGTCCACCATGGGTAAGTAAATATGTTATATTTTCTACCATCCAAATAGCAAATTGAACTTTAACTCAATCTCATCCTTGCTGCTTTTGAAGCTTTTATTAAGTTGCTAAGGCATCCAACAACTTGTCTACTTTCTACTTTATTGAAGATTTCGAATAATAATGAGATGTTAGTTGACATGTTTTCTTCCTTATTTTAATATATAGGTGTTATAGATTGCCAGATTGCCATCTCAGAGTACACAAAATCAAACCCTCTCCGCAATTAGACACAGTAAGATAGGGCTGATAGGCTTTAGAAAAGAGGAGTATTAAGAGTCTTTCTCGCAAGTGTCGTGTCATAACCAAGGTTCGGAAATACGGGATGCGGATACGATGCGGTGAGGCACCGCATCCGACATATGCGGTATGCAGATGCGATGCGGGTGCATATGCGGTTTGCGATTTAATAATTAAATAATATAATATAGATATATTAATTATAAATTATATACATGTAACTAAAAATTTAGATAATGTTTTTAATAATTTCTAAGATAAACAAGTTAATATTAAAAAAAATAAAAAACCCAAAAAATAACAAAAAGAACAAAAAGTGGGTGTTCTGAAATGCGGCCGCATCTATCCGCATATGCGGGTCAAGATGCGGGCCGCATCCGAAGGGCCGCATCGGGGAGATGTGATGCGCATCTCTCCCGCATCGCGGCCGCATCCGCATATACGGCCGCATCTGACCGCATTTCAGAACCGAGGTCATAACTCAGTGGTGCCACGTTGATAACAATCAAGGTGTCATGCAATTGCTTGGATTCTTCAGCTTACTTCCAAGTTAGCTTGACTATTTCAACTCTCCTACACAATTACTATTGACTGATATCAAGTTACGGGAGCAATTTCTATACGGATATTGTCCTACGACTAAACATATTTACATTATTTATTTATCCACTAGCCAGTAATTAATACTCATGCAACCTTAGTATTGGTTTCCACCATATGGTCTTAGACTCTTAGTGGGATATACACAGATCGACTATCTTTATCCCTTAACCCTTTATTGTAATCAAATTGCAATTTTAACTCAAACTCTGCCTTATCTTTGCTTTTTATCCTAAGCAGATAATAATTATGACAACTTGGTCAAATAATTCTACTTTAGGTATCGTTTAATCATGATGTTGTTGGTGGACCGGCTGAGAACTCACATATATAGCTACAACTCCATTTAACATTAACTTCCGAAAAAACTCTATTGAACAATAAACAACTTTTTCGTATGAGTTGATATCCATAATTTAACGACATAACTTAAAGGGTGGGGAAAAAACGTAATTCACTAATATTATCTTCCAAAGAGAACGGTTTGTGACGTCCAGACTGAGACATATTGATGTCTGCGTTACTTCTATGTACTGATATTTATATTTTGATCAATTGGTCGGTCAAGATTTTATGAACTTAATTAGTTCTTTTTTAATCCAACCAATTATCGATTGTCATGAATTACCGTTTGACTGATAATAAGTCTTTCTCAAGTTAATTAGTGCGCTTATAGGACCCACCAATATACATAACTGTTCAAAAAAGGTATAAAGATAAGGTAAACCAACTTTGAACAAGGCCACAACAAACAACATAAGGTATACAGAGTTGTTTTTTTTAAAGTATTTATACACAAATGCTATTGGCAACATGGCAAATTATGTTTTTTTTTTAAATTTAACATGGAGAATTATATTACGCCTTTGTTGTTTAGTTTAGTGGCGAAACATTACTGATAATTAACCATTGGGCTCCTATTAGGTTTACTAATTTGAAACCCACATGTGGTAAGGGACCGGTGAATCTCGTCATTTTCCCTTGCAAGTGCTACTACCATTGAATATTAGAGAAATTAGTTCGATGTGTTTGTCCGTGTTTGAATTTTCTATTTAAAGTTTAAGATTTAAATTATTAGTAAGATATATTGATATTAACATTGTCCATTTTAATTGTGTCAAAGATTAAGTTGTTTTTTGACATTTGAAGCATCATGAACTATATCAAATGGTTATTTAAACGATATGCATTTCTTTTATTGTAGAATCACAGATGATCATTTGCATTTGCATCATTTAGGTCAATTGGAAACAACCTCACTGTTTTACAGTGGTAGAGTTGCGTACATCTGGCTCCCCTTACCTCGCTTAGGCGGGAGCCTCTTCTGACATTGGGGTTATGTTGATGTTGATGATGATGTATTTTGATATTAACAAAAGGTAAGGGTAATAGAATCCTCCTCATATTTGTGGAGTTTTATTCTCAAGTCATCGTTAGATATATACCATCTAATTCGAAGACACACCTCTTTTAACATATTTCAATGTGGATATGATATATATGGCTCCCGATTATATTTTGCTAATCCCACCTTCTACTATAAATATCATCATTCTTTTTCGATTTTTTGCTTGTGTGATACTCAAAAACAACTAAATTGTAATAATACCACAATTTCTTTATGTACGTATTTTCTTGTGTCACTACAAAAATAATTTTTTTGCATAAGTACCATTACTTTTTCAGTAATGTTGTTCCGTTAACTACAATTGACAATGCTAAATATATTAATATTTAATTGTGAATTTTACAAAAAATCCCTAACTTATAATAAAAATTAATATTTAACTCTCATGTTCTCTCTTCACTCCTTTCTCTCTCTCCACTCTCCTTTCTCTCTACCCTCTCTCTTCTCTCTTCTCTCTGCTCTCGTCTCTCTCTCAACTCTTTCTCTCTCTACTCTCTCACTCTCCTCTTTCTTTTATCTCTCTACTCTCTTTCCTTTCTTGTGTGGCGGTTCAACTCGCTTGAGAGGTCGGTGTGGAAGGAGAGAGAAAAGAGAATAGAGAGGAGAGAGAATAGAAAGAATAAAAGAGGAGAGCAAGAGAGGAGAGAGAGTAGAAAGAAAAAAGTGAGGAGAGAGTAGAAAAAAAACGAGGAGAGAGAAAAGAGACAAGAACGAGAGAGGAGAGCGAGAAATGAGAGAGTAGAAAGGGTAGAGAGAAGAGAAAAGACTAAATATTATTATTTTTAACGTAAAGTTTTTTATGTAAAATTTATAATTAAATATTAATATATTTAACATCATAAACTGTAGTTAATGGGAAATGTTAACCGAACGACGTATCTGAAAAAACAATAACACTTATGTAAACACAAGGAAATACGTAAAGAAACGTTATTATAATTTAGTTGTTTGCTTGTAGCCTGCAACCAAAAAAACCATTCTTTTTTTAAAACTTCCATTACTTTCTGAAACGTACGTGTTACACATGGTACAGTGTTGCTGCTGTCGCATAATGACTTAAGTACAAGCCTCATGTGTTGAAGAATGATACTGCCAATTACTTTTTGTAATGCAATATTAGTCTCCTTAACTAATTATTGAGTACTTGCCTTTCGATTCTGAAAGTTTCCTTTAAGATTTTTTCTATTCCACCCCCCCACGAGGCCCACTATTCCATCCTATGATGAGAGCTCTAGCAATTGGACTAACTCGGGCTGTTCTTCTTAATTCATATTAGTTTGTTCTATATTTTTTTCAATATTTTTTACTATTTAAAGGAGCTGATGTGTAAAAGGGAGGGAAGGAAAATCCAAGTTACTTTACGTTGACCAATACGGATGTAAAAGGGAGACGCTGCAACCGGGTTTTGCACTAGTGTAGTGAGATTAAAATCTTCAATCTTTGGTTAAGGTAGACTCAGGTTAACATTGTGCTATCAGGACGTGTCTTCTTAATTCATATAGTTAACAATCACTATAATTCACACTTGATTTGGCATTGACCACTTTCAAAGCATCTAACATGATTAATAACACTAAAAACCAAAGACAACCAGGAAAGTAGGTCCCACGTACAAGTATAAACACCTATATAAATGTAGGTTTTCTTGTGAAACTTACTGGGTACTCAACAAGCACACAAACAAACACATCCAACAACACAACACTAACAAATGGGCCGTGCAAGTTTTGTAGCAATACTTCTCATTCTCCAACTCATATGTCTCTCCACAAGTGAGTACTCCCAACACCTCTCTATAAACCCTCTTATCATGTCAACTTTTGGACTCCTAAGTTTTATTTGTTGCATTGATTAGATGGAGAATGGGTTGATTACCCTTCAAGTGTGAGATGTTGCAGTGACATTCCGGTAGAGAGATGCGACCCGTGGAGCGCAGACGCCAATGCGGCCTGCCGAGACGTTTGCCATTACGGAGGGTGCAAGAGAGGAGGCCAGTGTGAGGAGAGGTTCATTGGAGCTGGACGTTACTGCCATTGCAACTGTTGAATGGAATTTTATGTAGTTTGGGTTATGATTAATTTAGAGTTCCTTTTTGGTGTTAGCATTAATGCAAGATGTTTAACTTAGAGCTGTTGCTTTTAAAATATCATTTTAATGTTTTGCTACTTTGTTTTAATTAGATTAGAGATACATATAGTCCGCATCAACGTACGTTTGATTCGTGGCCTTGATTATTCTGATGTTGTAATTGATAACTACATTGCAAGAAATGTTTTTTTCGCAAAACAATTGCCGGTAAAAGAACTTTGTAACTACACCACCTTTAAGTTTTAATCAGCTTCTACATGGAAAATTAATTTCTAGATCTCGTTTGGGATGTGTGAGTAAGTATGTTTTCCTATTCAAAAAAATTACTCATTTCATGTGATACCCATAAATTATAGCCACAAAAGCACATACAAGCATACCTTACGACTAATAATAATATATGAAAAGTTGAAGTTCAAATTGATGTTTGTTTGTACATGAGAGTATATATTTCTGTGTTGTGCGCTTTCGAAAGGGAAAAAAGTTTCTTTATGTAATCAATCTGAAGTTCAAGAATACAACTGGATCGTTCTGGTCTCCATCTTGGCAAAATATTCCCGTGCATGTATTGTGTTATTATTTTGTTTCTTGTTTTAAATTTAGTGGTTCAGAAGCACACCTCACTAGTCACTACCAGACCCTGAAAGTTGAACTGTAACATTCTTCAAACAGGGAAGTCGTGCAGCGCAAATGCGCAATGATAACGTTCAGATTAAGTCATAAAAAACTTTATTCTGATCAGAACACGCATAATGTACTTTGCTCCAAACCTAGTGCCTTCAGTGGAGCCGGTTGAGAATTGATCTTCCAGACGTAAAGGGTTCTAACACTTGGTAGCTCTTCGTGTCGGTATGGTTTCGTACCTTTTGATCGCAGTTGAATCCCAAGAATTAATTGTGATTTGCAATTGTTGGGAACGTACATTTCGATGCAAATGGTGGTAAATATGGTTCGCAATTGTTGGAAAAGTACACATCGGTGCAAATAGTGTTTGAACACCTCCTGTTTACATTCATCATCCATCTTGAATGTGGGGAATATCTAATCATCCAAGAAAAAGACGGTGAGAATTGACAAGCCTTGTAACTTGAAAGCATTCAACCTGAATTAAGATCATCGAATTTTTGTACATCCAAGTGATCTCAATCTTAAGGTTAAATTAGTGTTAGAGGTTAAAGTGCTTTTTTCCTAGAAAAAACAACTAATACCGTGTTAATCAAATGCTATTAATTAGATTCACAAAGAAAAAAGTGTGATTTAATAAACTCGATAATAACATTATCACAATTGTTCTGTCTGGATCGACATCATATCAAAAGAAAAACAAACATAAATATTTATAACGATCTTCTAATTGTCTCCACCATGTTATTTTCTTGTGTATCTAAACTCATGCAAGGAGGTACTTGATAAACTGAAGAAATTAGTTTTTCTCTCTCCATATCGTGGAATCAGTTATCAAGTAAAAGGACAAGAGGGTTGAGGGATATGATGAAGTTGTATTTCATTTCATTGTCTACTTCAAATGTGTACAAAAATCTCCTATATATAGGATAAAAAGTTAGTAGGAATTACAACAAAATAAATAGAATTACATCATATTAATAATAATAATGACCTACTATGCCTCCACATGAATTAAGATAAGACTACATCATTAAAACATACAAGACATTAGCTAAGGTAAAGGCAACAAGAGTACATACACTACAAATTGTGTTTCCAATATTAACTTCATCCATATCCTAACCTTATCATTCCCCATAAAATAGGTCCACTAATCAAAGCATAAGCTAAGCTTCATTCAAGAGCATTAGCATATCAAAGATAAGAGTGAAAACTCATTAGATGGTTATGCAAATCATATAAAGCTCAAGGGATAAAGATAACACACACTTAATACACTACATGATTATATCACATATTTCTCCACCCCCAAATGGGGATGAAACTACTCACTACTCATTACACTAACTATATTAACAAAAGAAAGCATAATACTGAAACGAAAATTAACTAATCAAGCAAGAAATATTAAAGAAGTTTAAAAGGAAAAGAAAGACTAAACAAGCATGCACAAATTAAAAGACAAGATTAAAAGAAAACTAGAACAATTATTTTTTTAACAATGACTCACATTGAAGGTAGCATTCTTCTCCAACTTGAGTTTTTGCTTCAAGACTCACTCCTTAGTAGAGATAATGCCACCAAGCAATGAGTAATTACAATGGAAGGTGAAGAGTTCAATTTATAAGCATAGAAAAAGCTAATCGGGGACAATCCCCCGATGTGGGACTAAACCAATACCAAAAATAGCCTAAACGAACATTAATACAAGTCCAGGAGAAATTTGGGCGGATCCTGAGTAATATGGACCGCCAATTAGCGGTCCAAACACTTCGGATCGCGTTGGAATTGGTTGTGGGCTTTTCTTTTTGGTATTGTTGGTCTTTGATGCGGTTACTTGACTTGTTGGAGCTCCGACCCGAATCGAATTGGTAAAATACTCCCCATGATGGTGTGGAGTATTCTGTTTTGCTCTTAGGTCCTTCGGTCTTACGTTCAGGTCCTTCTCCCTTGCATCTCAGTCCCCAGGTCTCACAATTAAGTCCTTTTTCCTGCTTTTGGGTCTTTTCATGGCTCTTCTCTTCAAACCTCTTTATTTCTGAAATTCAAACATAAAACTCGTCACGTAGCATTGCTTAGGTGTAAGATAATGGATATAAGGTACAAATATAAACATGAAATGATGTTAATCAAATACCCCCACACCTAAGTTTTTGCTAGTCCCGAGCAAAACAAAGAAAGAGAAAAGCAAACGAGAAACATGAAATCCTAACTCACTTTCGTAGGAATCACGGTTGCACTTAGCACGTGCAACAAGCCGTTAAACCTCTTTGTTGCCAAGGAGGAGGAGTGATGTCTCCTGAGGGTTTTCAACGGATATACCCACAAAATCCGAACAAGATGCATTATTCAATCTAGACACTCGACTCGTTGGAAATATTTTGTCGATTAATGGACGCGGTAATGCGACGGGCCGACTCTATATAGGTGATCAGTCCACACCTCTAACCTAATGAACCATTCGTGCAAGTTAAATAAGGAATTAAGTGAAAGACATGGACAACCTCAACATCCTCAAGTGCTACAAAGTGTAAAGTCCATTAAGGTTCTTATTTGCATTATCATTTTGTTTCTTTTCACTTTTTTTCTTATTTTTCTTTTTATTAGTTGGAGCTTCATTCTCCCAGGGTCATGTTTCGTGCATCATTGCCCATGAAGACTTACACTATCAAGTACACCTTTCCCGAAATCTCCATATAGGGCAATCCCTACCACCCGTGCAACGGGAGTTCGGTCGGCGCATCCCAAGTCAGATGACTCGAAAGTACCAGGCACAAAGTCCCCTCAGACCTACTTTCCCGAGTGATAGGAGCCGTGCGAGAAGAGAGAACACCTACTCACTTATTTCTTATCTACACATGAACCAAAACCCCTACACTAGTGTCTCACAACAGGATTTAGACGGTCCTTGACTACAACAAACTTCCTTAAGTTAACAGACACGAATTATTGACTCACTAGGTTCAGGATGGACTTTATTAAATGTTTGAGCACTGAAACCCTATGATTACTCACCCCCAAGGGAAAACTGGGGTGCATCCTAACGACTCGATAAATCCTAAAGTCACTGTACTAGATATCCTAATGCATCAAGTTCAAGACAATTTTGGGAGCTTTCTTTTACTTTGCCTCTCAACGGTTTTGCACATGCTAAACACACGCAAAACCCACAAAACATTTTCTTTCGCAAATACATGATGATTTTGAAAGAAATGTGGAAATTTTAAAGCACTAGGCAAGCAAAAGAAGACAAGTCACCCAAGGATCATGGCAAGCAGATATATCGACATTAAATGCAGCACACTAACATGACCCTAAAAATGCAAACAAAAGAAAACAAAATCAAAAGAAAAGACTCGACCATGTACATACGTAAAACACCCCCTACACCTACTTCATGCATTGTCCACAATGAATGCGAGCAAAATACTACATGGATTTATGCATGAAAAAGGAGAGATCTCACCAACGTGAAGTACACAGGGAAGTTTTGGGCTATGTTGATGGACAAAATCCAACTTCCATCAAAACCTGTGACATGCTAAGGAAGTGATACAAATACGTGAATGAATTGGGGCCCAAATACTCAAGGGTTGGGGCTCACAACAATCGATGCTCACTGAAGGAGTCTTTTATTGTACTTTTTTTCTTTTTTATATAACTATGTACAAACATAAGTTCCCATCTTCATTTGTCAAAAGACATCAAATGGGAACCTCAAGAGTGAGTCAATGCACTTGGAAAGGGAACATGACACCACATGGGGCCAGAATACGCATGTGTGGCCCCCCCCTTCACAAAGAGCACCAGATGAAATGAGAGGTTCATGAATTGGACGCAACGATGTCTCATTCAAAGGATCAAACTGAAAGAGCTTGAACCTCTCGAGAGTTTGGGAAATAAGGGGCAACGGAGGAAGAGTTTCTCCCGTTGCAGTACTGAAGTTATGATCGTCAATCCAAACTCTCCAACCAACAAGCTGGTGCGTCGGAATGAGGTCAAGAAACTCGTTAGGCATGTCTGACACACCAGGCGAATAAAAAATGGGTCTCATACCCAAGGTATCCTCCAAGGAACTCCTAATACCCTCATGAACAATGTAGTTGTTTGATGTTCCATCATTTCCAAGATGATCAAGAACAATAGTGAGAGGCAAACTCTCATCGGGTTGTTTGAAATTGAGGGGACTAGGGAGCTCTTGAGCCACCAGAGGCGAGTCCTTAGGAGGTACAACAATAAGGTCATGTGGCTCAAGGGCCACAAGACAAGAAGATAAGGCACAATCATGTGCCGACTCGTAATGAAGCTGGTCCATGTTATTCTCAATAGGGATCGAATCGTCCACCAAGTGATCGTGAATTGAAACCCCAAGTTCCTCAGACTAACTAGGAGTTTGACTTTGAAAGATTGTGCTTTGAATTTGTGGATGTGGTGGTGGTGGTTCGATATCAAAAGATGAATCCTCATGTTGACAAGAAAGGTTACTTTCCTCACGTTCACGTAATTGCTGGGACATTTGACTAACTTGCAGTGCCATATTTTGTATGGACTGTTGAATGGTTTCCATGAACGTAAGGAAAGTTGGTTTCGAGGAATCAGGTATGTGGTCAACTATGATGTCCAAGTCAGAGCTTGAGAAATTTTGGGGTTGGGTATTGATGGGCTGAGAATGAGTCCAATGATTTGAAGTGGGGGTGTTGGTAGAATTCTGGGTAATCGGGAGGAGGATACTGGGGTGGAAATGATGTATAAGAATTTGAATACGAATTGTCTCCCCATGAATCCATCCCTCTCGGGTTGTACGCGGATGCGTAATGGTCATAATGAGCATTTTAGGAAAATGTGTGCTCATACTCAGGCTCAGGGGCAATATAAGGACATTCCCCTATAACATGACCACTCAACCCACAACAGTCACATGGTACGGCTACTGGAGCCACCAGTGCACCCATGTCATCTACCACATGCATGAAATAGGCCAAAGGTTCTTGTAATGTTTCAGATTGATGACCAACATATGATCCGACGTAACTAGATGGTGGTCTAGCAGTCAGTGCCTCTCTCATACTACCCCAATATGAAGATTGCTCAGTCACAGAATTAAGATTGTCCCAACCATACGGGGTGTTAGTCTGAGCCACCCCAGGATGCATGGGTAGGGAGTACCAGGGAGAATCGTCCTGGTCCCAACAATGATATGGATGGTCGCCCATGTAACCATCCATCACAACAAAGAACTCTAGAGTCCACCACTCTCACCACCACGAGGCTAAACTCGCAAAAAGTGCTCGACTCGACCCTAAAACGCTACCAGAGAGTGTAAAGGGGAGGAGACTATAATGTAGAAGAAGGTGAGAAGAAGATGACTCAGAGGAGAAGGAAAGAATCCTAGAGCTAGCGTGGGTAATGGGATCAGGTAGAAGCCTAACTAGCAAGCACGACTCAAACAATGTAAGGCAATGAGTCCTTAGGCTAGACGACGCCTAACTTTGAGGTCACTAGCCTTGACACGCCTCACCTCCCTACAACGAGGACCACAATGCCAAGCAAGTGATACCAGATCTGAAGATCCAGTACCTCCTACTATCGACAAGGCAGGCAACGCCGATCAGGTCATGACGGTCTCGACTAGATTACTCTCCTACTGCGTCTGAATTCCTTAGGGCCAATGTCTACTTGCTTTTAGTTAAGGCTTTGATTAAGCGTGATTTTTGGGGCCAAGGAAAGGGTGATGAAATCCCCCACCTTATGTTTTATGGGACAGCCCCTCCTTAGTAGCGTTTTGATCTTAAATCTAGCAAAATCACTCCAATCAAACGCTCAACTCACTCTTGTCCCGATGCACCTTACTAACTAATGCATGATCGAAACATGCATGAATGAGAAATTTGGGTGCACGTACCTCACGCCAGAAATCAACAACAAAATGTAAAGCAAAGAAAAGACAAATGCATGTAAGGTCTATACATGATGCATGACCTAGATGGCAAAAAGTCTAATCTTTTGCTTTGAGTTTTGTGGTCCAAGTTGATTAAAGGGGATTAGTTTAATGATCTGGGAGCAAACTAGAGGTCATAGCATGCAAAATAGGGCTCCCAGATAACAATAATGAACTAATCAACTACCAGAAGAAAACTGAGAGTCAGAAACCCTCACCAGGCCGCCAATTGGCGGTCTGAGACCGCTGATTGGCGGTCCTTTTTGAAGATTTGGTGCTCCAACGCCTCCAGTAGCCTCCCCGTGAGCTCTAGGATCCCTGAAACTAAGAAAAACTAAAAACAAAAAAATTAAAAACCCCTCGAATCGTCCAAACCAACGTCTGGACAGAGCACCTCCCCGGCAACGGCGCCAAAAACTTGATCGATCGTTTTATTTAAACCGCAAGTGCACGGCCGTGTTGAAGCGGTGGCAAATATGGGTTGTCCACTGGGAGGTGTGTCGACGATTGGTTTGTTCGATGGCGAGAGGTAAAAAGAAGGAGAGAAAGGTTGGATACACTAAACTACACTAAGATGCAAAAAGGAAATGGAAGAAAAGCAAGAAAACTAAACCCCATAGGGGGTAAAGAAATAATGTGAACATAAAGAAGTGTGTGTGTGTTCAATTAAGCTCCTCACAACATGTAGTGCATGAAATCATAAAACTACATCCAACTTTGCCTCCACATGAATTAAGATAAGACTACATCATTCAAACATACAAGACAATAATTGGAATGAAGCTACATGAACTTAAGTATAAAGACTAGACCATACTATGCCTCCACATGAATTAAGATAAGACTACATCATTAAAACATACAAGACATTAGCTAAGGTAAAGGCAACAAGAGTACATACACTACAAATTGTGTTTCCAATATTAACTTCATCCATATCCTAACCTTATCATTCCCCATAAAATAGGTCTACTAATCAAAGCATAAACTAAGCTTCATTCAAGAGCATTAGCATATCAAAGATAAGAGTGAAAACTCATTAGATGGTTATGCAAATTATATAAAGCTCAAGGGATAAAGATAACACACACTTAATACACTACATGATTATATCACATATTTCTCCACGACCCAAATGGGGATGGAACTACTCACTACTCATTACACTAACTATATTAACAAAAGAAAGCATAATACTGAAATGAAAGTTAACTAATCAAGCAAGAAATATTAAAGAAGCTTAAAAGGAAAAGAAAGACTAAACAAGCATGCACAAATTAAAGACAAGATTAAAAGAAAACTAGAACAATTATTTTATTAACAATGACTCACATTGAAGGTATCATTCTTCTCCACCTTGAGTTTTTGCTTCAAGGCTCACTCCTTAGTAGAGATAATGCCACCAAGCAATGGGTAATTACAATGGAAGGTGAAGAGTTCTATTTATAAGCATAGAAAAAGCTAATCGGGGACAATCCCTTGATGTGGGACTAAACCAATACCAAAAATAGCCTAAACGAACATTAATACAAGTCCAGGAGAAATTTTGGCGGATCCTGAGTAATATGGACCGCCAATTGGCGGTCCAAACACTTCAGATCGCGTTGGAATTGGTTGTGGGCTTTTCTTTCTGGTATTGTTGGTCTTTGATGCGGTTACTTGACTTGTTGGAGCTTCAACCCGAATCGAATTGGTAAAATACTCCCCATGATGGTGTGGAGTAATCTGTTTTGCTCATAGGCCTTTCGGTCTTACGTTCAGGTCCTTCTCCCTTGCATCTCAGTCCCCAGGTCTCACAATTAAGTCATTTCTCCTGCTTTTGGGTCCTTTCATGGCTCTTCTCTTCAAACCTCTTTATTTCTGAAATTCAAACATAAACTCGTAACGTAGCATTGCTTAGGTGTAAGATAATGGATATAAGGTACAAATATAAGCATGAAATGATGTCAATCCTGGGGGTTAAGAAAGGTGACTCATCCATAAGACCATTGGATTTCATAACAGAATCTAATTTAAAATTTGAAATCTATATCTCATGATTCATAGAAGTTCAAATATTTTTGGATACATTTCTTTCGAAATAAAATTATTTTTAAAGAAAATTTTCAAATTAGACATCTTTTAAAAGTATTTTCCAAACTAGATCACTTGTCACCACGTCGTGACACGTGGTGGCAGAGGGTCATATTTTTTAGTGTATACAGAACTCGGAGTCTCTGACGCTGAGTTATGTAAAAATAAATTTATTAGAGAACTCGACGTCTCCAAGGTGGAGTTCTTTATAAACAAACTTGGTTTCTCCATTGTTGAGTTATAACACTTACAGAATTTTACGCACACCTAGTAGGGTGCAATACAAGTTTGGATTCCCAAATGAACTTGGCACTTGACTTGTTGTGAGTTCAATTTGATAGAACTCGACAATTGGTTTACTAAGTTCAATTTGATAGAACTCGGCATTGGCGTTGCCGAGTTCTGTTAAGTTGAACTCGACAAGCAAAATGTCGAGTTTTATTAAATTAACCTGGGCAAGCGAAATACCGATTTCTATTTGAAAATTTTAACCGCATAATGGAACGTGCATGGGAAGTTCCTAGTCTAGGAATCTGTATTGAACTCGGCCTCTTGGACACTAAGTTCTTAAGGCATAACTTGGCATCTCTAATTCCGAGTTCATTTTAAAAAAGTGAACTCGGCATTAGAGATGTCGAGTTCCATCAGGCTATAATGGCAGCCCGACGCCCCCTCCCCCCCCCCCCCCCCCCCCCCCCCCCGCCACACACATGTGTGCCACAATTTGAAGGTCATGTTTCGAAATCCTAACCCTATTTTTGTCGTTTCTCTTCCATAATATCTATTACAATGATTTACATTGTTGGTTTAGCTATGATTCAAGTGTTTTTGTTGGTATAGGAATCTGACTAGGAGCAAACTCGATTTTGGGTTGTGGTTTTTATGGTATGTTTTTTCTTGATTCCTAGTACATTGTTGAATTTAAGTTTCATTGAATGTATGCTTGATTTGGTAATCTCAAAATGTTGTGTTGAAGCATCAAAATGATGTTTATAATTTTTTTGGTGTTGAATAAAGAATGTATGTGGTTGCTAGGTAAATTTTAAATGGGTTGGAGTTGAGAAATATGTGAATTAAATATGTTGTGGTTTGAAGAAATATTGTTATTTAGAGTTTGTAAAGTTTGAAGTGTTGTTTAGTATTGCTTGTGTTTTTTAAAATATAGATTCTAATTTTTCAAATATGAAAATATAAGGGAGGTTCTGTCCAAAGTTTTAACATAATCTTAGTAAATCAAGCTATTATGTTTGTTATATAGTTTTTTAATCATTGATTTATGCATAATGTTATTTATCGTTGTATTGTAGTTGATTTTATTTGAAAGATTATTAGACATTTAGAGGCGTTTACTTGACACCCGACCAAGGTAATTTCCAAATCCTTGCAGTATTTTCAAATATTTAATTAATTAGGACTACAAGAACAATCATTTCAATTAAACACATTTTTAAATTTAATTTATATAGGTTAGGAATGGATAAGGATGATGATGAATCTATGTTGGTTATGTATGATAGGAAATTGTTGGGACTGAGTGTGAATTAGTGGTTGTGGCGTTGAATATCAAATATGTGGATTTAGTGGATGTTATTAGATCTGAATATTGTTATCTAGATAGTATGTTTTATGTAAAGTTGACAACTAAGTTGCCTTTAAATATTGATTGGATATACACTCCTTTAACTGATGATTAGTCAGTTTATAGAATGATGCGTCTGTTCAAACAGATGTTCACTATTGGAGTGTATGTAGAAGTTGAACCCAAAATGACCCACCCAACGTCGACAACCAATACTAATGTTTGGGAGCATGGTACAGTTGGGTCCACCGGTTGGGACTGCAGAATAAATTTGAATAAAATCTAAATCGTACTACCGAAGTTCCGACATAACAGGAAATTCTTTTTTTCCAATCATAGAACATCCAAACAGGTAGTGGTTGACCACAAAATGTAGGTGACATTCTTTCAAGCAGTGGCAATCCCTATGTTGGTATCTCCCAACTTGAGTTTCCTGACAGGGCTGGACCGTGGAGTTCATATCCCTTGTTTGGTCTTGGTTTGCCACTAGTTGACCAAATTTAGTATTGGTCGCTAAAAATTCGATGCTTGGAAGAAGAGATGCATAGTGATGAAGAGGATGACATTGAGGATTTGGGGGATTATTGTACATCATTTTCAGTAGAGGATGAGCCCGAAGATGTTTCAGCTAATGAAATAGTTCCTGAGACACAATATGTTATATATGCAATGGGTCAATTGATAAACTGGGAGGACGACAACATTTGATTGATCGTTTTAATTACCGCAAGTGCACGACGTCGATGAAGACGTGACAAATACGGGTCGAACCTCAAAGAGTTGTGATTGTTGTTATGACTACCATACTCAAGTGTGAAATGAGAGGAGAATGAGAGGATTACGCAAAACTAACTACACTAAACGATGAATTAATCAACAATTAAACTAAACCCCCATGGGGTGGAGGTGTGTAGGTATGTGTGTGAGAGTGGTTCTTCATTACATGAGGCAGAAGTGTGTAAAGTAGGTGAAATGAATTAGAAACTAGTGTGTAGTCTAATTAACATCAACTACATTTACATGAATACATGACTAATATAGTTAGACATGAAGTTTAAGATGCACTTTAGGTTCTCAAGAATGAACTAAGTACCTAATGCGGACATTAGGACATCAATTAACTATCCATACAACTCAATACATTCATGCATTCTCTACTAATCAAGCATCCATGCGTAACAAATCATTTACCATAACAAGAAGATTATTTACGAGCAACAAGATAAACTCTAGATCTTGCATGAAACAAGTACCTAGTGTGACCATTATCCCATCTAATACAAGTTTTAGCGAGTTACATGCATAGATCTACATTAAGCATACGAAATGACTCAAGATAAGAGGAACTCTCTACTAACACTTCACATAATCTACATCACCTCCACCCCAAATGGTGTAAATCTACTCTCTACTCATGGTAACAACTATAGAAAGCAAGGAACATACATTAAACAAGGTAAGAAAAACAAACTACTAAATCTACCAACAAAACACAAAACTATTTGGATAGAAACAAAGATAGAGAAGAAAGGAATCTAAATCTACCTTTAGATTAACAAAAGAGTAGCATTACAAGCTTCAAAGCCCACCTTTCTCTACTGCCCAAATTGGGTAAAACCTAAGCTATTCTAACAGTGGAGGTTGAGAAGAAGAGGAAAGGTAGGAAAAACATTGTTATATATAGAAGAAAGAGTGGTGTAGATGAATCTGGAAGCAATCTGACTGCAGTAATCGTCTTCTCTCTAACAGGTGCACCCAAATAACCAAGCTCAAGCCACGGGAGAAATTGGGGCACGCTTAGGCGAAATTGCTCCGCCATGTGTCCGATCCGCCCCTATTTTCTTCAGCAACTTAAGTTCTCTAATTTGCATGTGGGGTGAACTCCCGGTCTGCTGGTTCAAGCATGTTGGTCTTAATTTCTCAAATACTCTTCAAGATCATGATATTGAGGGATTTTCGTTCCCGAAATGTTTTTCTTTCGTTAAGGTCCCTCCAAGTTTCATTTGGGTATTTCCTTAATTGCAGATAGGTCCTTGACCATGACAAACAAATCGAAGATGCTTCAATAAGGTCCTTTATTCTTGATTTAGGTCTTTTTTGGTTTCTTCCTCCTCTTTATTACTTAAAACCTGATACACATCAAACAAACACTCGAGTAACACAAAATTGTGGTAAAATAAAAGATATATATCATGAATGCAATGTATGACATGTCACTAATTAAATACCCCCACTTACCTTTTGCGAGTCCCGAGCAAAACAAAGAAAGAGAAAATATGAAAGAAAGGACAAGCATACGAAAAATAAGAAATCTTAACTCACTTTCGTAGGAATCACGATTGCTCTTAGCACATGAAACAAGTCGTTAAACCCCTTTGTCGCCAAGGAGGAGTGGTGTCTTCTGAGAGTTTTCAGTTGATATACCCACAAAATCCGAACATATTGATGCATTATTCAACCTAGCAACATGACTCGATGAACTTATTTTTGTCGATCATTGGACATGGTAATCCCACAGGTCGACTCTATATATTTATCTCATCCACACACCATGCCTAGGGAATCATTCGTGTAAGTTAATTAAGGACTTTGTAGATAAAGATTGGCAACCTTAACATTCTCAAGTGATACATCATGTAAAGTCCATTAATGTTCTTTATTTGTATTATTATTCTTATTATTTCCTCTTCTTCTCTCTTTTTTCATTCATTTGTTTTTCTTTTTGGAGAATAAGGAGTTAAAACTAGTCAGTGTTTAATTCTCCCAGGGTCTGATTTCGTGCATCATTGCTTGTGAGAACTTACACTATCACATACACCTTCCCTTAAATCTCCACATAGGGCGATCCCTACCACCAATGTAACGGGTGTTCGGTCGGTTCATCCCAAGTTAGATAACTCGAAAGCACCAGGTACTAAGTCCCCTCAGACCTAATTGTTAGGATCGATGACTCTTTAATCACTAAACTAATTGCGGAATTAAAACACTAATTGAAGGATTAAGAGATGAGACAATTGCAAACCACAAAATCGACGACATCAGAGTTTAGAGAGGTTCGGCACCGCACCTGGTCCTAGTCCTCGTTGCATGCCTCACTCGATCCCCCAAGCCTCGCATACAGTTCCACTAATGGATCTCAATTCTGGGCCGAGATCAACGTCGTTAACAACTCTGAGCCTCGCGAACAACTTTACCTCGCTCGTGTCTCCTCTCACAACCCGAGAGGGAGCTTCCTCGAAGCTTTACAATTCTTTGTGATTCTTGAATATGGAAGTTAAATCATAATCTAACTAACACTCTATACTTGAATACACTTGGATATGATATGGAATGGATATGCAAGTGGTGAAGTTTTGGCTTGAGTGTAGAACAATGAGAGCTTGAAGATGAAGATGATTTGCCTTTGAGTATAGGATAGATAGGAAGTGTTCAAGAGTCTCAAAACCAAAAAATGGGATCCTATTTATAAGCCTTCAAGCTCTACTAGCCGTTTAGGAGTTGGTGGGGGAAATGGACCAATGAGAAGCAAGATGTGACTTAAGCTCGGGCAGATTTTAGACCAGGTTCGGTCGACCGTTTATGTAATGGTAGTCCGAAACACAAAGATTTGATTGGTCTGAACTAAGCATACGGTTGACCAAATAGGGTTCAGATCACCATTCACCAACTTCCAGTAGCTATTTTCATTTTAGCCCTAATTAGGTTTGGTTAACCAAATTCCATTTGGTTCACTGTTCCAAGGTGGACAGTAGGATTGGTTGGGCTTTGATTACTCAAGTTCGGTTGACCATGTATACTTCGGTAGACCAAAGTTAGCATGGTTTTTGCGCTGAAAGTTAAGGCTCAAATAATCGCTGGGTACAACGGTCAAGTGCCACATATAAATAGTCGTTGGGTGCCTAAAACAAGAAGGACTCGGTTGACCGATAGGTATTCGGTTGTCTGAATTAGGACATATCAATTGAGCTCTAGGAACTTGATTCAAATGCGACCGTTGGAATAAAGTTCAAAACCAGTCGAGGGCTATTCGGTTTTCTGAAGGTGGTTCGGTCTTCCGACAGTGCAATTTCAAAGAACAACCTAATGTTTACTAGTGGGAAGTATTCAGATAACCGATAGGCAAGCCTCGGCGAACTAGAAAGGTTTTGGTTGGCCAGAAAGGGTTCGGTTTACCGAATCTTGACAGGACAGAATTCTAGTGCTCAAGTTTATATTAAACCTTATGGACTCAATAAATACAACTTGCATGTCTTGGTCCAAAGCTTTGATTACAAACCTTGATGTCTTTGTCTCAATGCTCCTTTTCTTGATTATCTTGATCAACCTATTAAGATGATTGCAAGTATACAAGTATGTATGCAATGCATGTAATCGTGTTTGCTTACTTTGATTTATTAGGTTGATTGATTAAGATTAGTTTGATTGATCGAAGAAAATGAAACACATGTGGTGGTTTTGAGGGTGGTTCCTTCTGATCCTAGAAAATATCCTAAAAAACCTGCTATAGAACTAACGAGCAGAGGCAAAAATACAATAAGAAGATACATGAAGATAGATTGTATTCTTTGGAAAAAAAGCTCAAGCAATTATAGTGACATGGGAGGCGTAGGTGAAGGAGTTACGGGCTCCGTTCTTGCCCACCAACACTATAGAGATGTTACCAACTCAGGAGCCGGGTCTGGTTTAAGACGGATCTCCGGGGAATCAGATAGGTTTAGGTCCAAACTTTGACATCTGTGGACTCAGATAGTTAGGTTAAAGGGTTAGGGCTTCTTTGTAATGTCATGGTATTCTTTTAACATTGCCTTAACCACTGATTGACATCTTATCATGCATATCTTTGTGTCTTATATCCATTATGTTTCACCCAAACAATGTCATGTAATGAGTTTAATGTTTAAGTTTTAGGAATAAGTAGGTTTGAGAAAGAGAGACTCTAAAAGGACTTCAAAGCAAGAAAAAAGGACTAAGTTACAAGACTTATGGACTAAGATGCAAGAGAGAGGGACCCGAATGCAAAACCAAAGGACCAATGAGTAAATGAAGAAACTCCACACCATCATGGGGAGTATTTTGGCAATTCAATTCGGGTCGGAGCTCCATCAACCGACTTGGGTACATCACACATGAAGAAAACCATCCAGGAAAGCCTACACAAAAGCCCAACCGAATCCAAACCCTGTAGACCACCAATTGGCAGTCTAGGACCGCTGATTGGCGGTCCAGGTTGCTTCTGATCTGGTGCAATTTAGTTGGGTCATGTATTAGGATGTATTTGTTTGGTATATGTTTAGTCCCATACCGGGAGATTGTCCCCGATTACCTTTTTCTTTGACTATAAATAGAACTCCTCCTCCATTGTATTTATCACTCTCTTTGTGGCCATCCTCTCTACTAGGAGTAAAAGTCTTGAAGCAAAAACCCTGGTAGAGAGAGACTACTTGTATTGTGAATTTGAAATTAATAAAGTTTTCCTTTAGTTTTGTTGTTTCTTTCTTAGTTTAATTTTCTTTCATATGTCTTGCATGCTTCTTTAGTTTTATGTCCTTTTATCTTCTTTAATATTTCTTGCTTGCTTAGTTTAATTTCCTTTCAGTACAATGTTTCATTTTGTTAATGTAGGTTGTAGTTTAAATATAGTGAGTAGTTCCATCCCCATTTGGGGGTGGAGTAATATGTGATATGATTATGTAATGTATTAAGTGTGTGTTATCTTAATCCTTTGAACCTTACATGATTTCCATAACCATCTAATGAGATTTCACTCTTGTCTTTGATATGCTAATGCTCTTGAATGAAGTTTGACATATGCTTAGATTAGTGAACCTATTTTATGGGGAATGATGAGGTGAGGATATAGATGTAATTGATAAAGGAAATATGACTTGTAGTTGCATGTACTCTTGTTTCCTTTACTTTGGTTAATGTCTTGTTTGGTTTAATGATTGTCTAAATCTTATTTCATGTGGAGGCATAGTGACGTTTGGTCTTTATACATGAGTTCATTTAGCTTCATTCCAATTATTGTCTTGTATGTTTTAATGATATTGTGTTATCTTATTTCATGTGGAGGCAAATTTGGATTTAGTTTTATAATTTTGATGCACTACATGTTGTGATGAGTATAATTGAACACACACACATACACATATCTTTGTATTCACATTTTCTCTCTACCCCCTATGGGGTTTAGTTTTATTGCGTATTTCCAATTCCTTTCACATTGTAGTGTAGTTTAGATCATAACTCCTTTCTCTCCTTTCTTTCCCACTCACCTTCGAACAAACTAAAGTCGACACACCTCCCTGTGGATCGACCTGTTGCCACCGCTTCAACGCGGCCGTGCACTTGTGGTTAATTAAAATGTTCAAACAAGTTTTTGACGCCATCGCTGGGGAGGTGTATCATGTATTTGCCTTGACCACCATGCCCAGTTTTCTTTCAATATCATGTATCTGAATGTACAGGGAAAGCATCTGCCCCTGGCAGGTTATATAGTGGATATGGTCATCAGGTTTCTCGAATCAACTGCCTCACCTTAGGAAGTCTCTCTAGTTGTCTCGCCTTCCCCTATTCAAATTTGTTGTGCTCCTTGTGTCGTGGTAAATCCTTTACTCATCAACAATTTATTTAATTTATTGTTGCTGCGCCTTTCAAATCGTAGACTTTGCATGCTTAAATCATACTTAGGACCAATATTACGATAAGATGAGTTCAGCACATGCCACGTCGACATTTTTATGCCCAGATTTGTTGCTCCATCCGCCAGTAGCGGATAGTGATCCTCCAGTGGCAGATTGTTTGGTCGTTTTAGCCTTGACTTTTTGCTTGTTGTTGGTGTTGTCTTCTGTGAGCATATTTCCATCTTTACGTACACCCTTCTGATGGAATCTGACTTTGCATTTATCATCACTTGGTTAGGGACTCCTTCTGATGTTCGCATTACCGAACTCGGGTGGACTCCGATGAAGTAGGCATTCTGCCCTTCCGTGGTAAATACCTTTTATTGTTCCCTGACCAATGACGGTGAAGGCATGAAGTTCACCATCGATGGTAGTACTTATCCTCTCACTCCCTCTGTTATTGCAAATATTCCCGAGTTACCTTTTTTTGGATTGCAAGGTCCACCCTTTTTTTGGAGACATAGTTGGATTTGAGTCTTGATGCATGTGAACATATTAACTTCATTTCAATTATTGTCTTGTATGTTTTAATGATAAGGTTTTATCTTATTTCATGTGGAGGCAAAGTTGAAGTTAATTTTTATAGATTTCAAGTATGACATGTTTTGATGAGCACATTTGAACACACACACATACACATATTTTCGTATTCGCTTTCTCTCTACCCCCTAAGGGATTTAGTTTTTATAGTTTGTTTTTCGATTTCCTACGCGTCGTAGTGTAATTTTGGTCGCATGTCTCTCCCTCTTCTTCTCCCCCACTCGAGCATCGTGAATCCGACTCGTGTGCGATCCCTGTGGACCGACACGTGCTTTACACTGCTTAAACGTGGCCGTGCACTTGCAGAAATTTTAACTGATTCAATCAGTGGTTATACACATGATGTGGTTTGAAGAATACACTATAAATAGACCTCACCATTTTTGATATATGCATAAATAGAAAAATATAGTTTTTTCCATCTTCTCTCCATCCATCCAATCTCTCTTAATTAATTAAATGTTTGAGATCTATTCAATCCTTGGTGTCATTGAATGGGTTATTAGCTAGATTCTAACATTGTATTAGATTTGATTGGCTAGCTTCGATTATTCTAATCTTGTTTAGAGTTTAGTGTACACTTGGAGAAATTTTGCGGGCAATTTGAGTTCCGACGATTGAAAAAGGTTTGACCATCCATTTAGGTATGATCTATTTGTGCATTTTAATATTATGAAGAATACATTTTATTGAGATGCTTTAGGAAGTCTTGTGTATAAAATTGTTGAAACAATATGAAAAATGATCTTGCTTGTGTATAAAATAAAATAAAATATACCCAAGCATGGAGATGAAATCCTACAGTACACACGTAAAGCACCCCCACACACACTTACTTCATGCATTATCCTCAATGAAGTGAGTATAATACTACATGGATTCATGCATAAAAAAGAAAAGAGATCACCAACGTGAAGCGCAAATGGATGTTCGTGGTTATGTTGATGGACATAAACCCGAATTCCCATCAAAACCTATGAAATACTTAAGAAGGGAGACAAATATGTGAAACAAATGGGGCCCAAATACTCACGGGTTGGGGGCTAATTAGTAGCATATCACACATCGTATTCTTGTTATATATCTTTTATTTTACCTCGAAATTGTGCTACTCGAGTGTTTGTTTGTAGTGTTTCAGGTGTTACGTAATAAAGAAGAGAAAATAAAGCAAAATGACCTGAATGCAACAAGAATGAATTGAGTTGAAGACTTCTGGACCTATTTGTAATGCACAAGGATTGGATTGCAAATCAGGAAGGACCCAAGTAAAAACCAAGAGGTACCTGATGGTGATGTACAAAATATTGTGACACATGACTTGAACCAAATCAATATTTCACCAATTAAAATCAAATAGGTTCAAGACAGTGGACTAGGGCTTCACCCCACTTGCCACTTCTGGATCACTTTGATCCACTAGACTTTGGATTTTGGCAGCAGGTCGTGTTAACGGGTCAAAGCATTCCAGAACTATCAAATTTGATTTAGAGTTGTCTAAGTACATCTAGATTAATCGTAACCATATATTATTCTATAAATACCAATGTAATCCCTCCTCTCCCCTTCTTGATTCCTACATTAGTTCAGGTTTATTTTTAATGCTCATTAGTGTAAAAGGAGGAGAATAAGGAAACCTTGTAATCTTTCATTCAATCTAATTTAATTCTAGTTCTTTATGTTGATGATTTCCATTTGATGTAATTTCCTTTGTGTTTGATGCTTGCTTAATCTAGTTTTCTACATTTTCATGATGGTTTGTGTTGTTTTTTTGTTTTCTTGAGTTTAGAGATGAGTAGGGAGTAGTCCATCCCCTTTGGGTGGAGGAGATGGTGATTATATGATGTATTAAGTGTGTGTGTGTTAATTAGGAGTGTAAACAGGTCGAGTACACGCCTACCTGTACCCATACCTGGCTAAATTAGTAGGTACGCGTATATGCCCGACCAAAAATATTTATCCCCGTACCCGTTAAGCTAAAGGGTATGTGGCGGGTATAATATATAATATATAAAAAAATTAAAATATAGTATACAAAAATATATTATATATAAAAATATATAGTATATAACATATAAAAGATATAAATATATAAAATATATATTATATAAAAATATATAATATATCTTAACGGGTATACGTGTAAACAAGTACGGATAATGTGTATATCCGTACTCGACCTGTTTTTAACCGGGTTAACGGGTACGGGTATACATGTATGCATTTTCGTACCTGTACCCGACTAGGGTGGGTGACCTGGTATACTGGTATTACCCACACCGTTTAGACCCCTACTATTAATCCTAACCTTTGAACATCTCATGAGTTCCATAACCATCTAGCGGTATTTTCACTCTTATCTTTGATGTGCTACTGCTCTTGAGTGATGCTTAGCGCATGCTTTGATTTTTGAGTCTATTTTATGTGGAATAATGAGGTGAGCATAAGGACGGAGTAGATAAGGAGAAAACATGGCATGTGTATGCATGTGCTCATGTTGGCCTCATGTTAACTAATGTCTTGTATGCTTTAATGAATTTGTTAAATCATATTTCATGTGGAGACATAGTGGGGTTTGGTCATTTTGCAATTCATGTTAGCCTCATCTCAATTATTGTCTTGTATGTTTTAAAGATAACGTTTTATCTTATTTCATGTGGAGATAAAGTTGGATTTGGTTTTTATGGATTTCATGTATTACATGTTGTCATGAGCACTAATTAATACAAACACGTACACATATTCTCATTTCCGCATTTTTTCTCCACCTCCTACGGGGTTTATTTTTATCGTTTGTTTTCTGATTTAGTACCTCATTTCTCTCTTTTCCTTTCCTACTTGAGTATTGTAAACTCTGACTCGCACGCGCTTCTCGTGGACATGACCCGTACTTGCCGCATCTTCAGCGATGTTGTGCACTTGCTGTTATTATAACTGAAGCAATCAGGTTTTTGGTGTTGTTGCTGGGGAGTCATTTTCGTAGTCAAGTTCACCATTTCGGTGGGTTTTTTTATTCGTTTTCTTTTCTCTTCTCTTTTGGTTACTGGAAAGGGCTTACATGTGGACAGGGTGACCTAAAGAAGCTCAGGAGCATGCTGGTAAATTCTAGAAACCATAATCCCCAAAATATCCATTAGTAGCGGATTTGGATTCACCACTAGCGGCTCTGGTAAGACACTTTTCAAATCTATTTTTACGGTAGCTTCCTTTGCCTATTTTGAGTCGTTTACTTCTACTATTATGCCATGTATGCTTTGTTTAAGTGTTAGTAATTAATTTGGCTTGCACAACCCATTTTTAAGACAACATGGACCCTAAAACTCAAAGTAAAATATTAGAACAATTGTCATCTAGGTCATGCATCACTTGTAGACCTCCGATTGACATCATTTCATGCTCATATTTGTATCTTATATCCATTATCTTACACCTAAGCAATGCTACGTGATGAGTTTTATGTTTATTTTTCAGGAATAAAG
This sequence comes from Triglochin maritima, assembly GCA_963682175.1. Taxonomy (NCBI): domain Eukaryota; kingdom Viridiplantae; phylum Streptophyta; class Magnoliopsida; order Alismatales; family Juncaginaceae; genus Triglochin; species Triglochin maritima. The sequence goes on from OY821775.1 coordinate 18,192,371, forward strand.
AGGTTTGAAGAGAAGAGCCATGAAAGGACCCAAAAGCAGGAAAAAGGACTTAATTGTGAGACCTAGGGACTGAGATGCAAGGGAGAAGGACCTGATCGTAAGACCGAAGGACCTAAGAGCAAAACAGGAAACTCCACACCATCATGGGGAGTATTTTTGCAATTCGATTCGGGTCGGAGCTCCAATAAACAAAGTAGATGCATCCAAGACCAACAAAGACCACCAACAAAGCCCACAACAAGTCCCAAATGAATCCATATCCAATAGACCGCCAATTGGCGGTCTTGGACCACTAATTGGCGGTCCAAATCATTCTGGATCCTCTCAGATTTGTGGGGCACATGTATTAGTGTATTCTTAGTCCATTTTTGGTATTGGTTTAGTCCCACATCGGAGGATTGTCCCAGATTAGCTTTTTCCATGCCTATAAATAGAACTCTTCACCTTCCATTGTAATTACCCATTGCTTGGTGGCATTCTCTCTACTAAGGAGTGAGCCTTGAAGCAAAAACTCAAGGTGGAGAAGAATGCTACCTTCAATGTGAGTCATTTGTTAATAAAATAATTCTTCTAGTTTCTTTTAATCTTGCTTTTAATTTGTGCATGTTTGTTTAGTCTTTCCTTTCCTTTTATGCTTCTTTAATATTTCTTGCTTGATTAGTGTAGTTTTATTTCAGTATAATGCTTCATTTTGTTAGAGTAGTTAGTTTAAATATGTGTGATTAGTTCCATCCCCTTTGGGGGTGGAGTAGATGTATGTACATGTTATGTAGGTGGTATGAATGCTAGATTTTATTGTTTGTGAGAGATATTAGTATGCTTGCTTGAATTAATAAGAACTTTACTTGATGATTTCTGCCATAGTTAGGTACACTCCATGCTCGTTATGTTCTTAATAACAACCTTGCATTGCTCATATTAATCACCTAGGTTAGTGTTGTAAATGATAGGTCTTGCCATGAGGTACTTCTTATGCATGAACAAACACTAACCACACTTGAGCTTATAGTATGCATTCAACACCACACTTATTTCATGTGCACACACACACTCCACCCTTAGGGGTTTCCATTCCTGTCTTTTAATCTTCTTCATTAGTTGTTTAGCTTAGTTGTTTAGTTATTTCATTTCAACTTGCTTGTTTACTAGTTTAGATTAGTGTAGTGTAGTATAATACATCTTTCTCTCCTTCTTTTACCTCTTACCTTCGAACAAACCAATTGTCGACACACCTCCCAGTCGACAACCCGTATTTGCCACCGCTTCAACGCGGCCGTGCACTTGCGGTTAATATAAAACGATCAATCAACCTTACATACAGTTGTCTTTTCTTTTCTTTACATTTATGTTGTCGATTTCTGGCGTGAGGTACGTGCACCCATTCTCTCATTCGTGCATGGTTAGATCATGCATTAGTTAGTAAGGTGCATCAGGAGAAGAGTGAGGTGAGTGATTGATGTTTTGATTTCTAGCATAGGATTCAAAACAACCTAAGGGGGGTCGTACCGTACAAGATAGTTGTGGGATTTCATCACTCTTTCCTTAGCCCCAAAAACGACTCCTAATTATGAGTCTTAATCTAAAATCATGTAGACATTGACCTGTAAGGACCTTGGGCGCATAAGGAGAGTTATCTGATCGCGACCGTCATAACCTGATCGACGTCATCCACTTTGTCGATAGTAGCAAAGATGTGATCTCTGGATCTTGGCTCACCTACTGGGCTCTGTGACCTTTGTTGTAGGGAGGTGAGGCGTGTTGAGGTTGCGTGACCTCACAGTTTGGTTGTTTGAGTCGTGTTTGCTAGATTAAGCTTCTACACTCACCCACTACCCACGTTAGATCTAGGGATTCTTCTCTTCTCATCTGAGTCTTCTTCTCATCTATATTCTTCGAGTGGTCTCCTACTCTGATTACACCTTATGTTGTGTGTAGTTTTTTTAATATTTTAGTCAAGCATTTTATGCGAGGTTGTGCTCGTTCTTGTGAGAGCGCTCGACTTGAGAGAGTGCATTTTTCTTCTGAGATGGATGGTCTAGGTGATCGCCCATCTCCGCCTCGATTTCCCATGGAGCACAAGGCCGAGTCGTCTCATAGAGGTGGGGGAGATCAAGTTCCATACATGGATTACCTTGGTCCATTCCCACCACCACGTAGACCTACTCCTCCGACTCTAGAGAAAGAGGGACCCGGTTAGGATCGAGTTCTGGGTGCACCACCATCTTTAGCTCGACATGATAGCCCAATCACTTTGTGGGAGCGGACCCATCTTGTTCAGGCCACGTAGACTTTTTGCATAGTTCTCCCGCCTGCTCGCAGGAACAACTATAATTTAAAACCTCAATATGTGAGCATGCTTCCTACCTTCACTGCCAATAAGGAGGATTTGTATATCTTTATACGTGAATTCGAGGAGGTATGTTCCATGTTCAAGCTTCAACAACTTGACTAGGATTTCGTCTGGTTCATGATGATTCCTTTCGCGTTGAAGGATAACGTAAAGAAATGGATGTACAGCCTCCCGACGTCGATTCGGTCTGAAAATGACTTTGTGATCGTTATTCTATAGAGATTCTTCCCCTAAAGGAAGATTCAACAGATACGATACCAGATACACCAAATGTATTAGATTGAAACCGAATCGTTTCATGATTTCTTTGAGAGGTTCAAAGACCTTCTCCTGTAGTGCCCTCATCATGGACTTAAGCTCTGACAGTTGTGCCAGATTGTTTATGAGGGCCTTAACTACAGTACCAACACGTTGTTGGAGTCGATGTGTCAAGATGACTTCCAATTGAAATCCATCGATGAGGCATGTGACACTTTTGAATTAATAACTGAATGTACCTTTCAGTGGAACACCATGAGAGAGCCACCATTCGCCAGGTCTTCTGGTCGAGCAGGATCTTAGCAAGTCGAGTCTACTATCATGTTTAAGGCAAAAATGGTTGCTCTCATGCGTAGGATTGTGAGTTTAGAGTTGGACCGAGCTCTTATAGCTCAGGTCGCTACTCCTGATTGTAGTAGGTGAGGACTTACAATACATAGTGACTTGGAATGTGCTTACACTCCAAGCGATATTGATGATGCAAATGTGATGTATCAACAACGGTCCCGTAACGACCCGTACAATAACTTCTACAACCTGGGATTGCAAAACCACCCTAACTTCTCTTGGGGGGCACAGTCAGAGCTCGCACGCTCAACCTCAACCCCCACCGTTTCACCCTACACGCCTATCAATGGCCTACCAACCTCCAAATCAAAGGTATCAGCCCCATACTCACCAACCTCCTCAGGCCTCACCATCAAGTTATTCTAACCAAACTCCACTACCCAGCGGGTTGACTCAAAGGACCCCACTCTTGAACAAAACCTTTATGCGTTCATGCAGAGCATGCAAAGTTCGGTAAAAACTTTGGAAGTGGAAGTCAACCAGTTGGCTCATCAGCTCTATGAACGTGAGAATGGTCAATTGTCGAGTCAACATGTGGGAAATCCAAGGGGTCAACCTGCTTAGGCCAGGTAGAATGTACACAACATTGAAGATGACCCTTCCGACACTTCCAAACTTGCAAATGTTGTCCATACTTTAAGATCGGGAAGGGTTGTTGACAACAATGTGGAAATGCATGTGTCCGACCATGTCTGTAACTCTCCCGACGAGGGTCACGAGTCTTGCAAGGAACTCATTCCTGAGACTCCTCATGATATTTATGTCCCCAAGGCACCATTCCCTCATAGGTTGACTAAAAAATGCAATGGGTATTGGGACAAAATTGTTGAGGTACTTGGACAAGTCAAGGTGAACATTCCGTTGTTGGACGTTGTTCAAAAAATGTCATTATATGCCAAGTTCCTTAAGGATCTTTGCATCATTAAGAGGAGAACAATTGTTACCAAAAATGCATTTCTGGCCTTCAATGTGAGTTTGATATTGACACAACCCATGCAAGTCAAATACAAAGACCTCGGTTGTCCAACTATTTCTTGTATGATCGGTAATATAACAATTCCTCAAGCTCTATTGGATGTGGGAGTATCTGTGAACCTCCTTCCCTACTTTGTCTATGTCAACCTTGAAATAGGTGATCTTAAGCCAACAAGGACTATCATTCAGTTGGCTGACATATCTGTCAAGATTCCAAGTGGAAGTGTAGATGATGTCATTATTAAAGTGAGTGAGTTTGTATTCCCAGTTGATTTCATCATCTTGGATACTGAACCCGTGTCCAACCCACAAGGACAAATTCCAGTGATCCTTGGGAGGTCATTTCTCGTGACATCTAATGTGTTGATCAATTGTCGCAATGGCTTGAAGAGGTTATCCGTTGGAAACCTCACGGCAGATTTCAATATCTTTAATCTTGGTAAGTAGCTCAGGCTCTCCAATGATCTATTCAGAGCCAATTTCATTCAGGACACGGATGAGCTTGAGTCAATGAGTATGTTCGAATCACATCGACATATTATTGAGGTGCCCAATGAACGGGTTGTGATTGAAGATGATTTTGAGTAATCCGCCTGTGAACTTCTGGATGATGAGGCATATCTGGGTGCCTGTTGTTCATATCCTCTGGCCCTTGAGACACTTGAAATTAACTATGAATCCAATAAGGACCCACCTCTCGTCAAGCTTAGACCCCTCCCCGATAACCTTAAATACATCTTTTTAGGGGATAATGAGACATTGTGACTCATTATTGCTTCTGATCTTGCAAAAGATCAAGAGGTTACTCTCAAAAAGGTATTCTTGGAAAACAAAGAGGCTATCGGGTAGTCCTTGAAGGACATCAAGGGAGTAAGCCCTGACATTGTCCAGCATCAGATCCAGAATTCTAGACCCCGTCGGGACCTACAACGAATATTGAATCCTGTAAAAAAACAAGTCATTCGAAAGGAGGTTCTTAAGTGCTTGGATCATGGTATCATATATCCATTTTTTATAGTTCGTGGGTGAGGGATGACACCTAGACCATCCATCTAAACAAAAAAACTAAGTTTCTCAAACCGAGCACCTTCTGCAAGGCAAGACCAATCTCACATAAAAGTGCTCAACTCGACTCGATAACCACACACAACTAGAAGATGTAATTAGAGGAGAAGACTTTAACGTAAAATGGAGATGATGAGAAGACTCAGAAGAGAAGGGAAGAATTCATAGAGCTAGTGTGGGTAAGGGTGATGGTAGAAACCTAATCTAGCAAATACAGCTCAAACAAGTTTAGGCTGACTATGGGTCCTTAGACAAGACGACGCCTTGTTGGCCTTTTGGCCTTAATCTATGTTTTGATGATTTAATCAACCTAATATTAATTATAGTCAATGTAGAATATCACACACTATGCATAGCATATATATTGTATTGTGCTAACTTCTACAGGTGATCAAGACTCAAGAAAGAGGGAAATGAAGTCTACATGTAATTAACGCTATATTGAAGACACGTAATCTTCATTTCCTTTGAGTCTTAGGAACATTATGTAATTGAGCATACTTGAGCTAAAAACTAATCAAACACACACTAGGTTCCCTATAGAAGTCAAACACAAAATCTCACATCAATTGGACTTCAATAGATCACCCAAACTTAGATTGAAATTCACTAACTAGAACTGCCAGAGCCATTTTGGTCGACCGTTTGTTTCCTTTAACAAATAGTGAATTTTACTACCCGACCGGTAGACCGTTCAAACCTTTTCGGACGACCGTCTACACAGTTTTTGACTGTTAGACTTGTCGTATTATACGAACGGTCGTATTCTCATTATTCATCCATACCGCAAAATACAAATGCCTATCGGTCGATCGTGGACCTTATTTTGGTCGATCGAACCTAAATGTCTTGACAAACCCCAAGTGCCTGGAAGTTTCCGGTCGACCGTGGACCTTGTTTCGGTCGACATAATATGAACGTTTTTGTCAACCCCATAGAGTTTGGAAGTTTATGGTCGACCTAACCTATCGCGGTGTCCGACTGATGAGTTAAGTAAATTTAAGTTATAGCCTGATCCATTAGATCGTTCCCTTATCGGTAGATCAAACTTTTTTCCAAGTTGCCTACCGGTCGACTGTGAGACCCATTTCGGTTAACCGAACTTGTTTTAAAATGTGTGCTACAGGTTTCTATTTTGTGTATCTTACACAAACACTTACCAAATTTGCCCCTAGCGGCTATAACCCCTTAGGAACTTATAAATAGAGTTGTCCAAGACATAATTACACAACTCCCCCACGCATATTTGTCTCCTACATTAGAGAGATCATTCCAAGCACTCCAAGCCTCAATTTTCACACTTTAGATCAATTCCTATTCTACTCAAGTGAGCTTAAGTTTAGAGACTGATTGTCCCACTCAAATTTGTTGCTTGCAAAGTCATGTAAAGGTTTCAGTGAAATCTCAAAGAGTCCCTCTTGGATTGTGAAAGGATGAGCCAAACTCGATGAGGGTTGTTCACGAGCTTGAAGATTGTAAATGTGTTCCCTCCTAGCCCGGAACGGGGAGTGGATAGTGAAGTCGTGAGCGGAGGTCTGTGATTCGAGCGGAGTTTGCAAGAGAGGATTGTGACCTAGGTGGGGTGCCGAACCTTTATAAAACACCGTCTTCTTTTGTGGTTTGCATAATTCCTTTGATTACTTGCTTGCTTGTTTTTAAATTCCGTTGTGCATTCTTGATTGCTTAAGCAAGTATGTTATTAGGTTAAAAGTGATTAGAATTAGGGTCATACACGATCCTACACGCCTAACCTCGTCTCTCCACACTCCCGAATGCCTCACCTCCCTTGGTCGAAGGTCACAAAGCCGAATGAGAAAGTCAAGCCCTGGAGGTCCCAAAAATCTCAATGAAACTAAGCAAACAACGACGTTTTGGCGATGACGTCGAGAATGGGAATGTCTCCTAAGTGTGCCCGAATCCTACTGATCAATGTCTATTTGATTTTTGATTAAGGCTTTTGATTAAGTGTGATTTTCGGGGCAACGGAAAGGGTGATGAAATCCCTTAATTATCTTGAATGGGACTACTCCCTTAGGCATTTTGATCCCTAAATTAGCAATCAAGCCCTCCAATCAAACACTCACCTCACTCTTGTTCTACTATGATCCTACTAACTAATGCATGCAAATTAATGCAAGAATGAGTGAAGAAGGTGCCATACCTCATGCCATCAATCAACAACAATAAAAGTAAAGCAAAGGAACGAAAATATACGTGCAAGGCCTATGTATGGTGCATCACCTAGATGGCATTCACCTACTCTTTTGCTTTGAATTTTAATGTCCAAGTTAACTTTTAGAGGGGAATATGCGTGTCAAATTAATTTCTGGCGTCAACACAGAGCATATATTGTAAGTCGATCAATGACTAATCAAGAGGGGGGTGATAGATTATGTCCTAATTTACTTAAACAATTGCACAATTGAAATAATAAGAGAAAAATTGCAAATCACAAGACTCCGAAGATTTATAGAGGTTCGATCACACAACCGTGATCTAGTCCTCTCCTCAAGTTCTGATCGCTTCTACGATCCCTACTTGAGAATTCACTATTATCTTTGTTCTGGGTCGAAGATAAACCCTCTTAAAATTGGAGCCTTGCGAACACCCTCGCCTTGCTCGGATCTCATCTCACAATCTGAGAGGGTGCTTCCTCAAAGCTTTACAACAAAATGGAAATTAAGTGAGGTTGTTGAACTCTAGCTTGAATGCACTCAAGGATTGGAATTAAGCTTGGAGTGAATTTAATTGAAGTTTGAGAGTTGATGGAGCTTTGAAGGCTAGGAGATTGAGAGCACAATAGTAAGATTGATTTTTGGCAAGTAGAAGAGTGAATCTGTCTCTTAAATAAAGCTTATATAGCCTTCAAAACAAATAAAGCCGTTATGGTGAGTTGGTGAGGTTTGGACCAATAAGAAACAAGAAGTGACTTAAGCTCGAGCAGAATTCAGGACGAATTCGGTCGACGGGGATTACAAGTCTTGAGCCTTGATCTTGAAGTTGATTAGTCCATTGGTTTGATCACCTACATTGTTAGGAATACACAATATCTATGCAATTTGACAATACGATGTGTGTGATGTTCTAATTGGAGTTTTGCATAATATTAGTTTGTTAATCATAAAAATTAAGATTAAAGGGCCAAAAAGACAACAACCTCCCCCTTTTGATGATGACAAACTAATGTCAAATTGTGTAAGTGCTCCCCCTATCAATATGCAAAAGATATGATAACTCCCCCTTACTAAATGCATGAGTTTCACATATTTGATTTAGGCATGTTTTATCCGTTGGTCTCACCCTTTTGACATCCATAAAAAAGAATGTAATAATTAAAGTTTGTGACAAAAAGACACACAATATGTAAATGAAATTGTATTTCTTTAAAGGGGAAGATAAGGCATAAAGCCGATACAAAAACAAACACGCCAAAGCAAATGACAAATGAAACAAACATGACAAACAACAAGAAGCAAACAAGCAACAAAGATAGTCTAGTTGTCCGGCATGTTCATGCCTCGAAGAAGCTCCATAATTTCATTTTGGGAGTCGAGAAAGGCTTGGCGAGAATCTCCAACCACACGAATTTGATTGTTGATCTCGTTGAGCGAGTTCGACGTCGCCAATTGAAAGGATTGGAAGTCGGAGGCGAGGTCTTAAATACCTTGATAGTTACAATTCACTAAAATCCGAAGTCCGAACATCATGGATCTCATTCCAATTCCGGTCCAAGAGATTCTCGTGACGATAGGCCCAAGCCGGTTGGTTCCATTGAGCATCGGCACCGGATGACCATTCAGGACGAGTGTATCTCCATAGACCACGAGTGGAGATAGGATCCCAATTAGGATTCACCTCGGCATCAGATAGAGGAGGAGACCAATGTGGAGCTTCGGTTGAGATTTCATCATCCTCGTTTTCATAGGAATCATCTTCCACTTCTTCTTCATCAAGTGCTTCCTTCCCCGATCGCATCCATTTGAGTGTATATTTGTCGATGACCGTCTTGGAGGATTTGAAAAGATCACAGTCAAATTCGATGTTGAAGTGATCTATGACCAGCGAGATTAACATAGGAAAATGGAGAAAGTTGTGCTTCTTCCGAGCAATGTAGCACATATGATTAATGATGAATAAGGGATAATTAGTGTGAGTACCGGTAGAGAGATTAAATAAGCACTTCATCATTTGGTGGCCAAGTTCGTCGTTGTGTCTTTTACGCACAAAAATGTTGGTGGAAATGAAGCGACAAAGAATATAGTCAATAACTGGAAGATGAGGAATGACAAGTTTTCCATCTTGAGGAACATCCGGTCGAGCCACCTCCACAAATTGAATCATAGAGCCACAAACTTCTTCCCAAGAGAGGTTGTAGATATCCTCGTCGGCACTAGGAAGTCCGATGATCTCCGAGAGAAGAGATGCGGTGAGAGTGAAGGAAATGCAATCAACTTGGGTGGTAAACGCCGCTTGAGTGCCATCACGAGCGGTAGTCTCTCAAAGATTGGCATAACATTGATGACAAGCTTCAACGGAGAAAGGAACCGGAAGTTTGTCATGAAAGAAAACTCCAAGGTGATCAACAGTGAGATAGGTGGAGAGACTAATCAATTCAAAATGTTTGATAATTATCTTCCACTCCGGAAATGTATTTGCACCACTAATAGTGTAGTAGTGCTCCTCCAACTTAAGATTGTAGAAGATGCCTTTGTTGAAGGGCAGAAGATATTAGTCGACGGGGTTGTTCGCCGGATTTGTAGAAGAAGAAGGTATGTCGGGGTTGAGTCTTGTCTTCTTTACTGGAGGAACGAGTTTCTTTCCTTTCCTAGTTGTTGGTTTTTTTGTTGGTTCCGTCGTCTTCTTAGATGATTAAATTTTCCTTGGACCCATAGGGAATGAATAAGATTTGAGAAAGAGATAAAAGGTTTGTGAAGTGAGAAAGGGGAGGATGCAAAAGTGTGCTTTGGGAATGATAGAAATGGAAGAGGGGATCCAAATATATAGAAGTTGGAAGATTTGAAACTCAGAAACTCGTGTCCAACGGTCATCCATAAGTGTCTCGGAGGACCGTTGGAGCAGTTCCAACGGCTAGAAAAAGGAACAACTTGGTCGACAGAACTAGCTTCGGTATACCACAAAAGGATGACAGTATGTGAAGAAGATTTACTGGATCTTGATAACGGATGACCGACTTCGAAACGGTCGTCTATTTAGAAATGGACTGGGAAGTTCAAAAAAAGCCACAACGGTCATCCGATTCAAAATCGGATACCCAATAAATTTGAAAAAGATCCGTTTAAAAAGGGTCAACAAACAAAATTCAAAAAATTCACCCATACAAAGTCGGTCGTCCGAGATATATTCGGATAACTATAGGAATGGGAACAAGGAAGTTTGCTAATTTTAGTAAACCAAATGTTTTCGGTCAACCGGATACGTAACGGTGTACCAAACCGTCAAGTCCAGACCAAGTCCAGAGCCCTATCGAGACACCATTCGGTTAACCGAACCAAGTTTGGTCATCCGTCCTGTGCGGTGCAATTCAAGCAATGATTTTTAAGCAAAGGAGATGAATTATGATATTTCTTTTGTACTACACATCCCTAGTTCTTGTCTAATTTTATCAAATTGATCAACGTTTAATGGTTTAGTAAATATATCCGCTAATTGATCATTTGTTGAAATGAATTGCAATTCAATATCACCTTTAAGAACATGATCACTAAGAAAATGATGACGAACATCGATATGTTTGGTTCTTGAATGAAGAATTGGATTTTTAGATAGATTTATATCACTTGTATTATCAAAAAAGATAGGTATAGTATGAAACTCAAGTCTCAAATCCATGAGGGTTTGCCTCATCCAAAGAATTTGTGTACAACAACATCCGGCGGCCACATACTCGGCTTTGGTTGTTGAGAGTGCAACACTATTTTGTTTCTTACTAAACCAAGAAACCAAAGATTTACCCAAGAATTGACATGTCCCACTAGTACTTTTTCGATCGGATTTGCGACCGGTATAATCGACTCACTATAAGCAATGAGATCAAAAGATCGAGTCTTGGGATAAAGCAATCCAAAATCACAAGTAGTTTTCAAATATTGAAAAATCCTTTTCAATGCATGCATATGTGATTCTGTAGGACAAGATTGAAAAGGAGAACAAAGGCAAACATTAAACATGATATCGGGTCTACTAGCGGTTAAATAAAGAAGTGAACCAATCATACCTCAATATTTTTTAATATCAACTTCTTTGCCTTCTTCATCTTTATCCAATTTCAAGCTTGTGCTCATGGGAGTATTTTGAGGTTTGCTATGTTCATATCCAAATCTTTTGAGTAGTTCTTTTTTGTATTTGGTGTGGTTGATGAAGTTTCCCTCCAAGGTTTGCTTGATTTGGAGTCCAACAAAGAAGCTGAGTTCACCCATCAAGCTCATTTCAAATTCACCTTCCATAGACTTAGAAAATTCTTGGCATAGACAATTATTAGAAGAACTGAATATAATGTCATCAACATATATTTGTACGATTAATAAATCTTTATCTTTGTTCTTAGTAAATAATGGGTGTCAACTTTCCCCATGGTGAATCTGTTTTCAAGCAAAAAGGTCTTCAACCTTTCATACCAAGCTCTAGGAGCTTGCTTAAGCCCATAACAGACTTCTTAAGCTTGAATACATGATCTGGGTATGTTTCATTCACAAAACTGGGTGGTTGTTTAACATAAACTTCTTCCATAATAAAACCATTCAAAAATGTACTTTTAACATCCATTTGAAAGAGTTTAAAATCCATGTATGATGCATAGGCTAATAACATTCTAATTGCTTCTAATCGAGCTACCGAAGAATAGGTTTCATCAAAGTTGATGCCTTCCTCTTGGTTGTAACCTTGAGCGACCAATCGAGCTTTGTTTCTAACCACTTGCCCGGATTCATTAAGTTTGTTTCAAAAAATCCAATTGGTGTCAATTACCGTTTGATCTTTAGGTCTTGGAACAAGCTCCCAAATATCATTACGAATGAATTGGTTCAACTCTTCATGCATAGCTATTAACCAAAATTCATCATCACATGATTCTTCTATTTTCTTAGGTTCAAGTTGAGATATAAATGCATAAGAGTCACATACAACAAGAGCATTAGACCTAGTAACAATTCATTTTGATACATCACCAATTACAAGATCCTTAGGATGGTCCTTCTTATATTGCCAATCCTTTGGAAGCTCTTGTTTTTCTTGAGATGTCTCACTAGGTTGTTCTTGAGATGTTATATTTCGAATATGATCAATAAGATCATCATCAAGGTTAGAATTATCCTTACATGGTTCTTCTTGAAAGTGAACATGCATGGATTCTTCTGCACAACTAGTTCTCTTGTTATAAACTCGATATGCTTTACTCCTACTTGAATATCCTAAAAATATGACTTCATCGGATTTAGCATCAAATTTTTCTACATTATCCTTGGTATTGAGAACAAAACATTTAGAACCAAAAGCTTTGAAATAGGAAAATTTTGGGGGTTTTCCAAACCAAAGAGGGGAATTTTGTTTAAATTTGGTCGAATCAAAACACGGTTAAGAATGTAACAAGCCGTGTTAACCGCTTCACACCAAAAATACTTTGGTAAATCATTTTCACAAAGCATTGTTCTTGAAATTTCTTGAAGAGTTCTATTCTTCCTTTTAATTACCCCCATTTTGTTGAGTTCTTGGGAAAGAAAAGTGTGTTCAATACCATTAGAAGCACAAAATTCTTCAAACCCTTTATTTTCAAATTCTCCACCATCATCACTACGAATTTTCAAAATCAAAGACCATTTTTCTCTTTGAATTAGATTTGTAAATTTTTCAAATTCCTTAAAAGCTTCATTCTTGTTTGCAAGAAAAAAAACCCAAGTAAATCGAGTCAAATTGTCAATGATGACAAATCCATATCTCTTTCCACCTAGACTAAAGGTTCTAGATGGACCAAAGAGATCCATATGCAAGACTTCCAAAGGTTTTGAAGTAGAAACCATGTTAATTGATTTGAAAGAACTTTTACATTGTTTTCCAAATTCACAAGTATTGCAAAGCTTATTTTTCTTGAAATCCAATTTGGGCAATGCTCTTACCAAGTCAAACTTAGCAAGTTTATGAAGTTGACTCATACTAATGTGGCATAACCTCTTATGCCATGATTGACATCATTTCATGCATACATTTGTGTCTTATATCCGTTATCTTTCACCTAAACACACCTCCTTGTGGATCGACCCGTATTTGCCACCGCTTAAACGTGGTCGTGCACTTGCGGTATTTAAAACGATTAAACAAGTTTTTGGCGCCGTTGTCGGGGAGGTGCTTTGTCCAGCCTTTGGTTTGGACGATTTGAGTGGTTTTATTTTTTTGTTTTTAGTTTTGTTTGTTTCAGGGATTCTTAGGATTAAGGGGAGGCTACTGGAGGAATTGGAGCACAAAAACTTCAACATAGACCGGCAATCAGCGGTCTGGGACCGCCAATTGGCGGCCTAGTGGGCTTCATTTGCTCTCAATGTCGTTTTGGTTGTTCTTTGCTTCAGTGTAGTTGTCTGGGAGCGTAATCTTGCATGTTGTGACTTGTAGTTTGCTCCCAGATCATTAATTAGTCCCCATTAATCAACTTGGCCATTACAATCCAAAGTAAAAGATTAGACATTCTTTCATGTTTAGGTCATGCATCATATACTTGACTTAGGCACGTAGTTGTCTTTTATTTTAGCTTTATTTTCAGTTGTTGAGCGCTGGCGTGAGGTACACATTTCCTACACTCATTCATGCATTTTTGTATGACCATGCATTAGTTACTAGGAATTGCATCAGCACAAGAGTGAGGTGAGTGCTTGTTTGGTGAGTCACTTGCTAGCCTAAGATTTCAAAACATCTTTAAGGGGCATCACCTATAGTCTTGAAAGATAAGGTGGGGGATTTCATCACCCCTCCCTTAGCCCCAAAAAGCACACTCAAGTAAAGTCTTAATCTAAAAGCTAGTATACATTGACCATTAGGACTCGGGCGCATTAGGAGAGTGATCCGGTCACGACCGTCATAACCTGATCGGTGTCGCCCACTTTGTCGATAGTAGGAGAGATGAGATTTCCGGATCTTGGCTCACTTGCTGGGCATTGTGGTCTTCATCGTAGGGAGGTGAGGCGTGTTGAGGCCGTGTGACCTCGCAGTTAGGCGGCGTCTAGTTGTAAGGACCCATAGCCAGCCTAAGCTTGTTTGAGCCGTGTTTGCTAGACTAGGCTTCTATCCTCACCCTTTACCCATGCTAGCTTTAGGGATTCTTCCCTTATCCTCTGAGTCATCTTCTTCTCACCTACTTCTACGTTATAGTCTCCTCCCCTTTATACTCTATGTTAGCGTTTTAGGGTCGAGTCAAGCACTTTTTGCGAGCTTGGCCTCGTGGTGGTGAGAGTGGTCGACTCGAGAGTTTTTTTGTTGCTGTGATGGATGGTTACATGGGAGACCATCCATATCATTGTTGGGACCAGGACAATTCTCCCTGGTACTCCGGACCCATGCATCCTGGGGTGCCTCAGACAAACACCCCGTATGGTTGGGACAATCTTAATTGTGTGACTGAGTATTCTTCATATTGGGGTAATATGAGAGAGGCACCGACTGCTAGACCACCATCTAGTTACATCAGATCATATGTTGGTCATCAAACTGAGATATTGCAAGAACCTTTGGCCTCTTTCATGCATGTGGTAGAAGACATGAGTGCACTGGTGGCTTGAGTAGCCGTACCATGTGACTGGTGTGGGTTGAGTGGTCATGTTATCGGGGAATGTTCTTATGTTCCCCCAGAGCCTGAGTATGAGCATACATTTTCTCAAAATTCTCAATATGACCATTACGCATCTGCATACAACCCGAGATGGATGGATTTGTGGGGAGACAATTCTTATTCAAATTCTTATACATCATTCCCACCTCAGTATCCTCCTTCTAAATATCCTGAATTCTACCAACACCTCATGACCAATCATTGGACTCATTCTCGACCCATCACCACACAACCCATCCATTTCCAAAATTCTGACATGGACCTCACAGTTGACCCCAAACTTGATTATTTAGAGCAAGCCCTCCAAACGTTCATGGAAACCACTCAAAATGTGTTGAAGTCCAATCACGATACCCTGCAAACTATGGAAATGTATGTGAGTCAAATTACACAACAATTAAGTAAACGTGAGGAGGGTGACATTTCTTGTCAACATGAGGATTCATCTTTTGATATCGAACCACCACCACATTCACAAATTCAAAGCACAATCTTTCAGAGTCAAACTCCTTGTCAGTCTGAGGGACTTGGGGTTTCAATTCACGATCACATTGTGGGGGATTCGATCCAAATTGATAATAGCCTGGACCAACTTCATTATGAGTCGACACAGGATTGTGTCATATCTTTTTGTCTCGTGGCCCCTGAGCCACATGATCTTCATGTTGTGCCTCTTAAGGACTCACCTCTGGTGGAGCAAGAGCTCCATAGTACCCTTAATTTCAAACGACCTGATGAGAGTTTGCCTCTCACTATTGTTCCTGATTATCTTGGAAATGATGGAATATCAAACAACTACATTGCTAATGAGGGTATTAGGAGTTCCGTGGAAGATACCTTGGGTAAGAGACCCACTTTCTGTTCGCCTGGTGAGTCAGACATGCATAACAAGATTCTTGACCTCGTTCCGACCCACCAGCCTATTGGTTGGAGAGTTTGGATTGACGATCATAACTTCAGTACCGCAACGACAGAAACTCTTCTTCCATTGCGCAATTATTCTCAAACTCTTGAGAGGTTCAAGCTCTTTCACTTTCATCCTTTGAATGATATGCCTTTGCGTCCAATTCATGAACCTCTTCTTTCATCTTGTGCTCTTTGTGAGGGGGCCCAAACAAGAGTATTCTGGCCCCACGTGGTGTCATGTTCCCTTTCCAAGTGCATTGACCCACTTTTGAGATTCCCATTTGATGTCCTTTGACAAATGAAGATGGGAACTTATTTTTGTACATAGTTTTATTCAAAAAAAAAAGAAAAAAGTACAATAAAAGACTCTATGAGCGAGCATTGATTGTTGTGGGCCCCAACCCTTGTGTATTTGGGCCCCATTTCTTTCACGTATTTGTATCCTTTCTTTAGCATCTCACAGATTTTGAGGGAATTCGGGGTTATGTCCATCAACATGACCATAACACTTTCCTTTGTACTTCACGTTGGTGAGATCTCTTCTTTTTTATGCATAAATCCATATAGTATCATGCTCACATTCATTGAGGGTGATGCATGAAGTAGGTGAGGGGGTGTTTTACGTGTGTACATAGTCGAGTCTTTTTCCTTTGATTTTGTTTTCTTTTGTGTGTATTGATGGGGTTATGTTAATGTGTTGCATTTAATATTGATATATCTACTTGCCATGATTCTTGGGTGACTTGTCTTCTTTTGCTTGCCTAGTGCTTTAAAATTTTCACATTTCTTTCAAAATCTTCATGTGTTTGCGAAAGAAAATGTTTTGTGGGTTTTGCGTGTGTTTGGCATGTGTAAAACAATTGAGAGGCAAAGTAAAAAGAAAGGTCCCAAAATTGTCTTCAACTTGATGCATTAGGATACCTAGTATACCGGCTTTAGGTCTTATCGAGTCGTTAGGATGCACCCCGGTTTTCCCTCAGCGGCGAGTAATCATAGGGTTTCAGTACTCAAACATTTAAAGAAGTCCACCCTGAACCTAGTGAGTCAATAATTCGTGTCTGTTAATATAAGGAAGTTTGTTGTAGTCAAGGACCCTTTAAATCTTGTTGTGAGATATTAAGTGTAGGGGTTTTGGTTCATGTGTAGATAAGAAATAGGTGAGTAGGTGTTCTATTTTCTCGCCCGGCTCCTATCATTCGGGAAATTAGGTCTGAGGGGACTTCGTGCTTGGTGCTTTCGAGTCATCTGACTTGGGATGCACCGACCGAACACCCGTTACACGGGTGGTAGGGATTGCCCTATGTGGGGATTTGGGGAAAGGTGTATGTGATAGTGTAAGTCCTCATAGGCAATAATGCACGAAACCTGACCCTGGGAGAATGAAAATCTTACTAGTAAGAAAACAAAAGTAAGAAAAAAAAGAAAAAGAAAAAGAAAAAAAAGTAATGCAAATAAGAACCTTAATGGACCTTACACAATGTATCACTTTCAGAAGTTAAGGTTGCCCATGTCTTTCACTTAAGTCCTTAATTAACTTTCACGGATGATTCATTAGGCTAGGTGTGTGACTAATTAATATAGAGTCGTCCCGTAGGATTACCGCGTCCAATGATCGATAAAAATGAGTCCAACAAGTCGAGTGTCTAGATGGAATAATGCATCTATGTTCGGATTTTGTGGGTGTATCCGCTGAAAACCCTCAGGAGACAACACTACTCCTCCTTGGCAACAAGGAGGTTTAAAGGCTTATTGCACGTGCTAAGTTCAACTGTGATTCCTACGGAAGTGAGTTAGGATTTCTTGTTTTTCGTATGCTTTCATTTCTTCCAAATTTCTCTTTCTTTGTTTTGCTCGGGACTAGCAAAAGTTAGGTGTGGGGGTATTTGATTGACATCATTTCATGCATACATTTGTGTCTTATATCCGTTATCTTTCACCTAAACAATGCTACGTAACGAGTTTTATGTTTAAGTTTCAGGAATAAGCAAGTTGAGGAGAAGAGGCACAAAAAGGACTCAAAAGCAAGGAAAAGGACTGAGTTGCAAGGCTTGGGGACTGAGATGCAAGAGGGAAGGACCCGGATGAAAGCCTAAAAAACCAATGAGCAAATCAGGAAACTCCACACCATCATGAGGAGTATTTTGGCAATTAAATCCGGGACCAACCATCAACAACCGAATTGGGTTCTTCAAACACCAAGAAATCAATCCAGAACCGAGCCACCAAAATCCAGACTCGATCCAACACTTATAGACCGCCAATTGGCGGTCCATTTGGAACCAAACCCGATAAGACTTTGCCGGGTGTTGTATTAGTATATATTTAGTCCATTTATGGTATGCGTTTAGTCTCATACCGGGGGATTGTCCCGCATTACCTTTTTCTATGGCTATAAATAGAACTCCTCATCCATTGTATTCTACCCATTACTTGGTGGCATTCTCTCTACTTGGAGTAAGCCTAGGAGCAAAATCTCAAGGTGGAGAAGAATGCTACTTTCAATGTGAGTCATCTAATAAAATAATTTTTCCATTGTTTTGTTCTTATGTTGTTTCTTTATGCATGCTTAGCTTAGTTTTATTTCTTTGATTATAGGCTAAAGTAGTTAGAATGTTTCTTTTCTTCTTTAGTTTAATTGTTAGAGTAATGTGTAGTGAGTAGATCCATCCCCCTTTGGGGGTGGAGATGATGTTCATACATGCATTAAAGAATGGATATTAATGCTTTATATTTTGATTGAGTTGATAAATGTGAATGTATGCTTGCTTGTTAGAGTAGAATACTACACTTGATGGGTTTTGCCACACATCTTAGATACCTCCCATGCTTGTTTAGGTTTTGAAATAACCAGCTTGTGTATATGAATATTAATCAACTAGGTTAGTGAATGGATTGATAGGTTTTGCCATAACCTTTAGGCACTTCCTATGCATGAAAACACTACCTGCATTTGTACCTATAGAATGCATTCTTCACCATCTTGTTCCATTTCTGATTTCCAACTTTCAATTTCCCTCGCTTTCATTTTCCTTGTTTGATGCTTACTCGTTTAGTGTAGTTAGTCTAGTTTAGTGTAATCACAACTTCTTCCCATCTTTTCCCACTTGCCTTCGAACAAACCAGAGTCTACACACCTCCTTGTGGATCGACCTGTATTTGCCACCACTTCAACACGGTCGTGCACTTGCGGTATTTAAAACGATAACCAAGATTCCTCATTTGAAGCAACTAAGCATGTTTCCTTAGAGAATGAGTCAATTCTATCAACATGCACAACATAAACATTTTCATATCTATAGCATTTAAAAGTGGTTTCGAAACTAGATTTAGAAATAATGTGTACAATATGTTGATAAAAAAGCACTAAGAATCCTTTATCGGTTAATTGACTCACACTAAGAAAATTATGTTTCAAACCATCCACAAGAAGCACATTTTGTATTTGGGTATTAGAATTATTGCCAACATCGACGATGCCAATAATGTGACCTTTAAAATTATCCCCAAATGTGACGGTTCCACCTTTCTATGATTTCAATGTTTTGAACATGGAGTGGTCTCCCGTCATGTGCCTCGAACATCCGCTATCTACGATCTACTTCCCCTTCTTTTTCACCTACATTCAAAGAAGAAGAAGATAATTTTGTACCCATATTTGTTTGGGTCCTTTGGGGTTAGGTTTAGGTACCCAAACTTGTTTGATCCTTGGTACCCAAACATTTGAAGAAAATTTCTTTTTCACTACACCATTTAAAGCATTCACAAAATAACTCTTGGAGTTTTTATTTTCATTCATGTATCATAAGCTATGATTTTTTAATTATTGAATTTGGCTACCAAGTAACATCTCTAGCATCTTCTTTCCTTTTGTGAATTTATCAAGATCAATTCTCAATTGCTTATTGCATTCTCTAAGATCATTTATTTCTTTAGCATGAGATTCAACATTGAGTTCTTTTAAGCTTTTATTTTCCAACACAAGCTTATCAACTTCATTTGACAATGATTCATTTAGACAAGCTAGATCATGATTAACTTTCCTAGATAATTTACTTTTATGCCTCAATATGTCACATTTGTCAAGCAATTCATGAAATGCATCAAGTAATTCATCACATGAGTGATTCATGAGTTGAGACTACCTCTTTTTCTCCATCTTTGGTGACATTGCAAGTGTTGGGCTCGTCTTGCTCGCTTGATGAAGATACACTACATAATTCTCCATTGACTTCTTCTTGAGTGTAGAGACATAGATGAGCTTCTTCATTTTCCGACTCACTTGAAGAACCGGAGGATGAATCGGATGATCCATCCCAAGTTGCCTTGACGGCCTTTTTCTTCTCCTTATACATCTTCTCTCTTCTTTTGAATCTCCTTTCTTTTTCCTTATTCTCTCTTCTCTTTTTCTCTTTTCTTTCCTTGAATTGGATTAAGGGACAATCTTTCTTAATATGTCCAACTTTATCACATCCATAACAAATAGGACCTTATGAGCTCTCTCCATCATCCCTTCTCTTTCTTTGAAATTTCTCTTGCACCCATCGCTTCTTGAATCTCTTGACCATCATTGCAAGCTCTTCATCACTCTCCTCATTGTCCGACTTTTCGGATTCAAAGTTAGCATTGGGAGCAATAACGTTTTCTTTCTTTTTCGAGATCTCCATCTCTTTTCTCTCATTCATTTGAATCTCATAAGCCATAAGGCTTCCGATAAGATCCTCCATTGATAATGTGTTTAGATCTTGAGCCTCCTCCATGGCGGTTGTCTTTTTCTCCCAATCACCTGAGAGAGATCAAAGAATCTTCGGCACCTTGTCACCTTCATTCACCTTCTTACCAAGATTTTTCAAATTGTTAGTAATCTTGGTTAAGCGAGTGTTTATCTCGTTTATACTTTCATTGGGTTGCATAGAGAATAATTCATATTTACGCACAAATATATCAACCCTAGTTTCTTTCATTCTAGATGATCCTTCAAGATGAGATTCAAGTAATTTTCATATCTCATAAGCGGTATCACATCCGATAATCCTACCATGTTCATGAATTTAGCATTCATCTCGGCATTAGCAATTATTGGATCGGTTAATGTTGCTAATTGTTCACTAGTGGGTGGAACATATTTACTACCCAAAAAATTCACATTTTTAAGGAAATTGATTGGATGTAGATTCTCATAATATTCTGTTGGCTTTTTGGCCTTAATCTATGTTTTGATGATTTAATTAACCTAATCTTAATTATGATCATGTAGAGTAGCACACATATTGCATTGCATATATATTGCTTTGTGCTAACCTCTACAGGTGATCAAGACTCAAGGAAGAAAGGAAAACAAGTCAAGACATGTAATCAAGCTCATTTGAAGACATGTATTTGTATTTCTTTGAGTCTTTAGGAACTTGTGTATTTTGAGCATACTTGAGCTAAAATCAACTTAAACACACACTAGGTTCCTCATAGAAGTCACACACGAAATTTCACATAATTTGGACTTCAATAGATCACCCAAACTTATATCGGAAAACACTAAACCTGAACCCTAACTGTCTGCCCACATTCGGTCGACTGCAACAGGCCGTTAGGTCGACCGGATGATCAAGTATTCTGTTTTGTGTTTTTGTTTTATAATTAGTGTATGGGATGGAGAAATAGTCTTGATTGATCGTTTTATATTAACCGCAAGTGCACGGCCGCGTTGAAGCGGTGGCAAATACGGGTCGTCCACTGGGAGGTGTGTCGACGATTGGTTTGTTCGAAGGCGAGAGGTAAAAAGAAGGAGAGAAATGTTGGTTACACAAAACTACACTAAGAAATGAAGATAAGCAATAAAACTAAGCCCCATAGGGGGTAGAGAAATAATGTGAATATGAAGATATGTGTGTGTGTGTGTTCAATTAAGCTCCTCACAACATGTAGTGCATGAAATCATAAAACTACATCCAACTTTGCCTCCACAGGAATTAAGATAAGACTACATCATTAAAACATACAAGACAATAATTGGAATGAAGCTAAATGAACTCAAGTATAAAGACTAGACCCTACTATGCCTCCACATGAATTAAGATAAGACTACATCATTAAAACATACAAGACATTAGCTAAGGTAAAGGCAACAAGAGCACATACACTACAAATTGTGTTTCCAATATTAACTTCATCCATATCCTAACCTTATCATTTCCCATAAAATAGGTCCACTAATCAAAGCATAAGCTAAGCTTCATTCAAGAGCATTAGCATATCAAAGATAAGAGTGAAACCCCATTAGATGGTTATGGAAATCATATAAAGCTCAAGGGATAAAGATAACACACACTTAATACACTACATGATTATATCACATATTTCTCCACCCCCCAAATGGGGATGGAACTACTCACTACTCATTACACTAACTATATTAACAAAAGAAAGCATAATACTGAAATGAAAGTTAACTAAGAAAGCAAGAAGTATTAAAAAGGCTTAAAAGGAAAGGAAAGACTAAACAAACATGCACAAATTAAAAGACAATATTAAAAGAAACTAGAAGAATTATTTTATTAACAAATGACTCAAATTGAAGGTAGCATTCTTCTCCACCTTGAGTTTTTGCTTCAAGGTTCACTCCTTAGTAGAGACAATGCAACCAAGCAATGGGTAATTACAATGGAAGGTGAAGAGTTCTATTTATAAGCATGGAAAATGCTAATCGGGGACAATCCCCCGATGTGAGACTAAACCAATACCAAAAATAGCCTAAACGAACATTAATACAAGTCCAGGAGAAATTTGGGCGGATCCTGAGTAATATGGACCGCCAATTAGCGGTCCAAAAACTTCAGATCGCGGTTGAATTTGTTGTGGGCTTTTCTTTCTGGTATTGTTGGTCTTTGATGCGGTTACTTGACTTGTTGGAGCTCCGACACGAATAAAATTGGTAAAATACTCCCCATGATGGTGTGGAGTATTATGTTTTCCTCTTAGGTCCTTCTGTCTTACATTCAGGTCATTCTCCCTTGCATCTTAGTCCCCAGATCTCACAATTCAGTCCTTTTTCCCAGCTTTTGGGTCCTTTTATGCTTCATCTCTTCAAACCCGTTTATTCCTGAAAACTAAACATAAAACTCGTAACATAGCATTGTTTAGGTGAAAGATAATGAATATAAGATACAAATATAAATATGAAATGATGCCAATCATTTCCCTGTCTAGTTTCGGTCGACCGCACCTTCTCTTTTCGTCGACCGTTTGAACTTAATTTTCCGACCGTTATTCTTGTCGTATATACCCAACGGTCGTATTCGTATTAAACCAAAAATACCCCAAATAAATTTCATGTATCGGTCGACCGAGGACCAAGATCGGTCGACTGTTTGCTCATCTCTTGAAAAACCCCCAAATCTCCTGGAAAAAATCGGTCGAGCGCTAGACCTGTTTCGGTCGACCGAATATCTAATTGTTTGTCAACCCCAAAGTGCCTGAACGAAATTGGTCGACCGAACCCTTTTCTTGTGTTCAACCGATGACTTAAGTGTACCTAAGTCGTAGCATTGGGCGGTCGACCGTTACCCAACCGGTCGATCGAACTTAGTTCAAAACTGCCAAACGGTCGACCGTTCATCCCGATCCGGTCGACCGAATTCATCCAAAATTGGGTCCTGCAGGTTCTGTTTTGTGTAATCACACATCAACTCATACCCAATCAATCCCAACGGCTCTATTCTCTCTAATGCCTATATAAGGAGTTGTAAACACATTTTAACACAACTCTCCCACTACAAACGTGTCCCAAACATTAGAGAGAATCCCAAACACTCAAAGCCTCAAATTTCCACACTAAGAATCAATTTCAATCTCATTCAAGTGTGCTCAAGTTTAGAGAGTGTGTTCCACTCAAGATTTCGTTTGTTCAAGAAGCAAGGACTTCAGTGAAAGCCCGAAGTGTTCCTCTCGGATTGTGTGAGAAGAAAGTCAAGCTCGCGAGGTTGTTCGCGGAGCTTGTTTTATAAAAGGCGTTCTCTCCCGGCCCGGAACGGTGAGTGGATAGTGAAGACGCAAGCGGAGCTCGAAGTGTCGAGCGGAGCTTGCAAGAGAGGATGTAGCCGGTGGCCGAACCTCTGTAAAAAAACCCGGCGTCCATTGTGGTTTGCATATTTCTTACTTGCTCGTTTAGTTGTTTAAATTCCGCTGCATATAACTCGATCGATAAAACGAGTAGGTAATTAGTTTAAAAGTGATTAGCATAGCTGACCCATACGTTCCAACATATTCTTCAAATGTGCATAATTATTTTCGGTAAGCAAAGGGGGTCTAGTGGTTGATAATCCTTCTCTAAGTTGATTAGTGTTACTCTCCATGGCTAAATGGATTAGATGAGTAAACATATGCTCTGATACCAAATGTAAGTCGATCAATCACTAATTTAGATAGGGTGAATAGATTATGTCCTAATTTTCTTAAACAATTGCACAATTGAAATAATAAGAGAAAGATTGCAAACCACAAGATGACTCCGAAGATTTATAGAGGTTCGATCACACCACCGTGATCTAGTCCTCTCCTCAAGTTCTGATCGCTCCTCCGATCCATCGTTGAGAATTCACTATCATCTTCGTTCCGGGCCAAAGATAAACCTTCTTAAAATCGGAGCCTTACGAACACCCACACCTTGTTTGGATCTCCTCTCACAACCCGAGAGGGTGCTTCCTCGAAGCTTTACAACACAATGGAAATTGAATGAGGTTGTTGAACTCTAACTTGAATGCACTCAATGATTGGAATTACGCTTGGAGTGAATTTTATGAAAGTTTGAGAGTTGGTGGAGCTTTGAAGGCTTGGAGATCGAGAGCACAATAGTAGGATTGATTTTTGGCAAGTAAAAGAATGAATGTGTTTCTTAAATGAAGCTTATATAGCCTTCAAACCAAATAGAGCCGTTATGGTGAGTGGGTGAGGTTTGGACCAATAAGAAACAAGAAGTGACTTAAGCTCGGGTAGAATTCAAGATGAATTCGGTCGATCGGGATTACAAGTCTTGAGCCTTGATCTTGAAGTTGATTAGTCCCTTGTTTTGATCACCTACATTGTTAGAAATACAAAATATCTATACAATTTGACAATATGATGTGTGTGATGTTCTAATTGGAGTTGTGCATAATATTAGTTTGTTAATCATCAAAATAAAGATGTAAGGGCCAAAAAGCCAACATTTATTTGTGACTTGATAATGTCTTCTGTTAGAACCAAACACTACTGGAAAAATTGATTTTATGAACGGATTAGTATATGTCGGCACCGCGTCCGTCAGTGTTGGTACATTTCCACTGATGGATAAAATTAAGCGTCGATGCTAATATAATCTAACATGTATTCTTATAACACCGACGAACATTGTCTACCAGACAATAATTTTGTAGTTTTCTTCAGATCACCAACCTACAAAGACGGATTACTACGGTCGGTATTCGTTTCACAAAAATTAGATTAGGGAAAACAATTCTTGGCGCAAAAAATAACTCAAAACTAAACATAAAACTCGTAACATAGCATTGTTTAGGTGAAAGATAATGGATATAAGATACAAATATAAACATGAAATGATGCCAATCAAATACCCCCACACCTAACATTTGCTAGTCCCGAGCAAAACAAAGAAAGGAAAAAGCATACGAAAAACAAGAAATCCTAACTCACTTTCGTAGGAATCACGGTTGCACTTAGCACGTGCAACAAGCCGTTAAACCTCCTTGTTGCCAAGGAGGAGTGTTGTCTCCTGAGGGTTTTCAGCGGATATACCCACAAAATCCGAACAAGATGCATTATTCAATCTAGACACTCGACTCGTTGGAAATATTTTGTCGATCATTGGACACGATAATCCTACGGGCCGACTCTATATAGGTAATTAGTCCACACACCTAACCTAATGAACCATTCGTGCAAGTTAAATAAGGAATTAAGACGTGGACAACCTCAAAATCCTCAAGTGCTACAAAGTGTAAAGTCCATTAAGGTTCTTATTTGCATTACCATTTTTTTTCTTTTTTTTTCTTTTCACATTTTTTTCTTCTTTTTCTTTTTATTAGTTGGAGCTTCATTCTCCCAGGGTCAGGTTTCGTGCATCATTGCCCATGAGGACTTACATTATCACGTACACCTTTCCCCAAATCTCCACATAGGGCAATCCCTACCACCCGTGTAACAGGAGTTCGGTCGGCGCATCCCAAGTCAGATGACTCGAAAGCACCAGGCACAAAGTCCCCTTAGACCTACTTTCCCGAGTGATAGGAGTCGTGCGAGAAGAGAGAACACCTACTCACTTATTTCTTATCTACACATGAACCAAAACCCTACACTAATGTCTCACAACAGGATTTAGAGGGTCCTTGTCTACAACAAACTTCCTTAAGTTAACAGACACGAATTATTGACTCACTAGGTTCAGGGTGGACTTCATTAAATGTTTGAGCACTGAAACCCTATGATTACTCACCCCCAAGGGAAAACTGGGGTGCATCCTAACGACTTGATAAATCCTAAAGTCACTTTACTAGATATCCTAATGCATCAAGTTCAAGACGATTTTGGGAGCTTTCTTTTTACTTTGCCTCTCAACGGTTTTGCACATGCTAAACACACACAAAACCCACAAAACATTTTCTTTCGCAACACATGAAGATTTTGAAAGAAATGTGAAAATTTTAAAGCACTAGGCAAGCAAAAGAAGACAAGTCGCCCAAGGATCATGGCAAGCAAATATATCGATATTAAATGCATCACACTAACATGACCCTATCAATACACACAAAAGAAAACAAAAATCAAAGGAAAATGACTCAACTATGTACACACGTAAAACACTCCCTCACACCTACTTCATGCATTGTCCTCAATGAATGTGAGCAAGATACTACATGGATTTATGCATGAAAAAGGAGAGATCTCACCAACATGAAGTACAAAGGGAAGTTCAAGGTCATGTTGATGGACACAAACCCGAATTCCCTCAAAACTTGTGAGATGCTAAAGAAAGGATACAAATACGTGAAAGAAATGGAGCCCAAATACACAAGGGTTGGGGCTCACAACAATCGATGCTCACTGAAGGAGTCTTTTATTGTACTTTCTCTTTTTTTTCTTTTTTTTTATATATAACTATGTACAAACATAATTTCCTATCTTCATTTGTCAAAAGACATCAAATGGGAACCTCAAGAGTGGGTCAATGCACTTGGAAAGGGAACCTGACACCACGCGGGGCCAGAATACGCATGTGTGGGCCCCCTTCACAAAGAGCACCAGATGAAATGAGAGGTTCATGAATTGGACGCAACGACGTCTCATTCAAAGGATCAAACTGAAAGAGCTTGAACCTCTCGAGAGTTTGGGAAATAAGGGGCAACGGAGGAAGAGTTTCTCTCGTTGCAGTACTGAAGTTATGATCGTCAATCCAAACTCTCCAACCAACAAGCTGGTGCGTCGGAATGAGGTCAAGAAACTCGTTAGGCATGTCTGACACACCAGGCGAACAAAAAATGGGTCTCATACCCAAGGTATCCTCCAAGGAACTCCTAATACCCTCATGAACAATGTAGTTGTTTGATGTTCCATCATTTCCAAGATGATCAAGAACAATAGTGAGAGGCAAACTCTCATCGGGTTGTTTGAAATTGAGGGGACTAGGGAGCTCTTGAGCCACCAGAGGCGAGTCCTTAGGAGGTACAACAATAAGGTCATGTGGCTCAAGGGCCACAAGACAAGAAGATAAGGCACAATCATGTGCCGACTCGTAATGAAGTTGGTCCATGTTATTCTCAATAGGGATCGAATCGTCCACCAAGTGATCGTGAATTGAAACCCCAAGTTCCTCAGACTAACTAGGAGTTTGACTTTGAAAGATTGTGGTCTGAATTTGTGGATGTGGTGGTGGCGGTTCAATATCAAAAGATGAATCCTCATGTTGACATGAAAAGTTACTCTCCTCACGTTCACGTAGTTGCTGCGACATTTGACTCACTTGCAGTGCCATATTTTTTATGGACTGTTGAATGGTTTCCATGACCGTAAGGAAAGTTTGTTTCGAGGAATCAGGTATGTGGTCAACTTTGAGGTCCAAGTCAGAGCTTGGGAAATTTTGGGGTTGGGTGTTAATGGGCTGAGAATGGGTCCAATGATTAGAAGTGGGGTGTTGGTAGAATTCTGGGTATTCGGGAGGAGGATACTGGGGTGGAAATGAAGTATAAGAATTTGAATACGAATTGTCTCCCCACGAATCCATCCCTCTCGGGTTGTACGCGGATGCGTAATGGTCACATTGAGCATTTTGGGAAAATGTATGCTCATACTCAGGCTCAGGGAAAACATAAGGGCATTCCCCGATAACATGACCACTCAACCCAGAACAGTCGCACGGTACGGCTACTGGAGCCACCGGTGCACTCATGTCGTCTGCCATACGCATGAAAGAGGCCAAAGTTTGTTGTAATGTCTCAGTTTGTTGACCAACATATGATCCAACGTAACTAGATGGTGGTCTAGAAGTCGGTGCCTCTCTCATACTACCCCAATATGAAGATTGCTCAGTCACACAATTAAGATTGTCCCAACCATAAGGGGTGTTAGTCTGAGCCACCCCAGGTTGCATGGGTCCAGAATACCAGGAAGAATTGTCCTGGTCCCAACAATGATATGGATGGTCGCCCATGTAACCATCCATCTCAACAAAGAACTCTCGAATCGATCACTCTCACCACCACGAGTCCAAGCTCGCAAAAAGTGCTCGACTCGACCCTAAAACGCTACCAGAAGTGTAAAGGGGAGGAGACTATAACGTAGAAGAAGGTGAGAAGATGATGACTCAGAGGAGAAGGGAAGAATCCCTAAAGCTAGCGTGGGTAACGGGAGAGGGTAGAAACCTAATCTAGCAAGCACGGCTCAAACAATGTAAGGCAATGGGTCCTTAGGCTAGACGACGCCTAACTTCGAGGTCACTAGTCTTGACATGCCTGACCTCCCTACAACGAAGACCACAATGCCCAGCAAGTGAAACCAGATCCGGTGATCCAGCACCTCCTACTATCGACAAGGTAGGCAACGCCGATCAGGCCATGACGGTCTCAACTAGTTCACTCTCCTAGTGCGTCCAAAATCCTTAGGGCCAATGTCTACTTGCTTTTAGAATTAAGGCTTTGATTAAGCGTGATTTTTGGGGCCAAGGAAAGGGTGATGAAATCCCCCACCTTATCTTTTATGGGACAACCCCTCCTTAGTAGTGTTTTGAGCTTAAATCTAGCAATCAATCACTCCAATCAAACGCTCAACTCACTCTTGTCCCGATGCACCTTACTAACTAATGCATGATGGAAACATGCATGAATGAGAGATTTGGGTGCACGTACCTCACGCCAGCAATCAACAACAAAATGTAAAGCAAAGAAAAGACAAATGCATGCAAGGTGTACACATGATGCATGACCTAGATGGCAAGAAGTCTAATCTTTTGCTTTGAGTTTTATTGGCCAAGTTGATTAAAGGGGATTGAAATTAAATCTGGGAGCAAACTAAAAGTCACAACATGCAAAATGTTACTCCCAGATAACTAAAATGAACCAACAAGCAACCAGAACAAAACTGAGAGAAAATTAGGCTCACCAGGCCGCCAATTGGCGGTCCCAGACCGCTGATTGGCGGTCAGTTTTGCGTTATTGGCTCTCAAATTCCTCCAGTCGCTTCTCCTTGATCCTCAGGATGCCTTAAACACACAAAAACTAAAAACAAAAAATTAAAACCACTCGAATCGTCCAAACCAAAGTCTGGACAGAGCACCTCCCCGGCAACGGCGCCAAAAACTTGATTGATCGTTTTATATTAACCGAAAGTGCACGGTCGCATTGAAGCGGTGGCAAATAGGGGTCGTCCACTGGGAGGTGTGTCGACGATTGGTTTGTTCGAAGGCGAGAGGTAAAAAGAAGGAGAGAAAGGTTGGTTACACTAAACTACACTAAGAAATGAAGATAAGCAATAAAACTAAGCCCCATAGGGGGTAGAGAAATAATGTGAATATGAAGATGTGTGTGTGTGTGTGTGTTCAATTAAGCTTCTCACAACATGTAGTGCATGAAATCATAAAACTCCATCCAACTTTGCCTCCACATGAATTAAGATAAGACTACATCATTAAAACATACAAGACAATAATTGGAATGAAGCTAAATGAACTCAAGTATAAAGACTAGACTCTACTATGCCTCCACATGAATTAAGATAAGACTACATCATTAAAACTTACAAGACATTAGCTAAGGTAAAGGTAACAAGAGCACATACACTACAAATTGTGTTTCCAATATTAACTTCATCCATATCCTAACCTTATCATTCCACATAAAATAGGTCTACTAATCAAAGCATAAGCTAAGCTTCATTCAAGAGCATTAGCATATCAAAGATAAGAGTGAAAACACATTAGATGGTTATGGAAATCATATAAAGCTCAAGGGATAAAGATAATACACACTTAATACACTACATGATTATATCACATATTTCTCCACCCCCCAAATGGGGATGGAACTACTCACTACTCATTACACTAACTATATTAACAAAAGAAAGCATAATACTGAAATGAAAGTTAACTAAGAAAGCAAGAAGTATTAAAAAATCTTAAAAGGAAAGGAAAGACTAAACAAACATGCACAAATTAAAAGACAAGATTAAAAGAAACTAGAAGAATTATTTTATTAACAAATGACTCACATTGAAGGTAGCATTCTTCTCCACCTTGAGTTTTTGCTTCAAGGCTCACTCCTTAGTAGAGAGAATGCAACCAAGCAATGGGTAATTACAATGGAAGGTGAAGAGTTATATTTATAAGCATGGAAAAAGCTAATCGGGGACAATCCCCTGATGTGGGACTAAACCAATACCAAAAATAGCCTAAACGAACATTATTACAAGTCCAGGAGAAATTTGGGCAGATCCTGAGTAATATGGACTGCCAATTGGCGGTCCAAAAACTTCGGATCACGGTTGATTTTGTTGTGGGCTTTTCTTTCTGGTATTGTTGGTCTTTGATGTGGTTACTTGACTTGTTGGAGCTCCGACCCGAATCGAATTGGTAAAATACTCCCCATGATGGTGTGGTGTATTATGTTTTGCTCTTAGGTCCTTCTGTCTTACATTCCAGTCCTTCTCCCTTGCATCTTAGTCCCCAGATCTCACAATTCAGTCCTTCTTCCCAGCTTTTGGGCATTTTATGCTTCATCTCTTCAAACCTATTTTATTCCTGAAAACTAAACATAAAACTAGTAACATAACATTGTTTAGGTGAAAGATAATGGATATAAGATACAAATATAAACATGAAATGATGCCAATCATTTCCCTGTCAAGTTTCGGTCGACCGTACCTTCTCTTTCGGTCGACCGAACCCTTTTCTTGTGTTCGACCGATGACTTAAGTGTACCTAAGTCGTAGCGTTGGGCGGTCGACCGTTACCCAACCGGTCGATCGAACTTAGTTCAAAACTGCCAAATGGTCGACCGTTCATCCCGATCTGGTCGACCGAATTCATCCAAAATTGGGTCCTGCAGGTTCTGTTTTGTGTAATCACACATCAACTCATACCCAATCAATCCCAACGGCTCTATTCTCTCTAATGCCTATATAAGGAGTTGTAAAACACATTTTAACACAACTCTCCCACTACAAACGTGTCCCAAACATTAGAGAGAATCCCAAACACTCAAAGCCTCAAATTTCCACACTAAGAATCAATTTCAATCTCATTCAAGTGTGCTCAAGTTTAGAGAGCGTGTTCCACTCAAGATTTCGTTTGTTCAAGAAGCAAGGACTTCGGTGAAAGCCCGAAGTGTTCCTCTCGGATTGTGAGAGAAGAAAGTCAAGCTCGCGAGGTTGTTCGCGGAGCTTGTTTTGTAAAAGGCGTTCTCTCCCGGCCCGGAACGGTGAGTGGATAGTGAAGACGCAAGCGGAGCTCGAAGTGTCGAGCGGAGCTTGCAAGAGAGGATGTAGCCGGTGGCCGAACCTCTGTAAAAAAACTCGGCGTCCATTGTGGTTTGCATATTTCTTACTTGCTCGTTTAGTTGTTTAAATTCCGCTGCATATAACTTGATCGATAAAATGAGTAGGTAATTAGTTTAAAAGTGATTAGCATAGCCGACCCATACGTTCCAACATATTCTTCAAATGTGCATAATTATTTTCGGTAAGCAAAGGGGGTCTAGTGGTTGATAATCCTTCTCTAAGTTGATTAGTGTTACTCTCCATGGATAAATGGATTAGATGAGTAAACATATGCTCTGATACCAAATGTAAGTCGATCAATCACTAATCTAGAGAGGGTGAATAGATTATGTCCTAATTTTCTTAAACAATTGCACAATTGAAATAATAAGAGAAAGATTGCAAACCACAAGATGACTCCGAAGATTTATAGAGGTTCGATCACACCACCGTGATCTAGTCCTCTCCTCAAGTTCTGATCGCTCCTCCGATCCATCGTTGAGAATTCACTATCATCTTCGTTCCGGGCCAAAGATAAACCTTCTTAAAATCGGAGCCTTACGAACACCCACACCTTGTTTGGATCTCCTCTCACAACCCGAGAGGGTGCTTCCTCGAAGCTTTACAACACAATGGAAATTGAATGAGGTTGTTGAACTCTAACTTAAATGCACTCAATGATTGGAATTACGCTTGGAGTGAATTTTATGAAAGTTTGAGAGTTGGTGGAGCTTTGAAGGCTTGGAGATCGAGAGCACAATAGTAGGATTGATTTTTGGCAAGTAAAAGAATGAATGTGTTTCTTAAATGAAGCTTATATAGCCTTCAAACCAAATAGAGCCGTTATGGTGAGTGGGTGAGGTTTGGACCAATAAGAAACAAGAAGTGACTTAAGCTCGGGTAGAATTCAAGATGAATTCGATCGACCGGGATTACAAGTCTTGAGCCTTGATCTTGAAGTTGATTAGTCCCTTGTTTTGATCACCTACATTGTTAGAAATACAAAATATCTATACAATTTGACAATATGATGTGTGTGATGTTCTAATTGGAGTTGTGCATAATATTAGTTTGTTAATCATCAAAATAAAGATGTAAGGGCCAAAAAGCCAACATTTATTTGTGACTTGATAATGTCTTCTGTTAGAACCAAACACTACTGGAAAAATTGATTTTATGAACGGATTAGTATATGTCGGCACCGCGTCCGTCAGTGTTGGTACATTTCCACTGATGGATAAAATTAAGCGTCGATGCTAATATAATCTAACATGTATTCTTATAACACCGACGAACACTGTCTACCAGACAATAATTTTGTAGTTTTCTTCAGATCACCAACCTACAAAGACGGATTACTACGGTCGGTATTCATTTCACAAAAATTAGATTAGGGAAAACAATTCTTGGCGCAAAAAATAACTCTGACAGGTTCATAAAGATACACCGACGGATACATACCGTCAAAAATTTAGATGGTGGAAAAATGAATTCTTGGGCAAAAAAATGAACCCCGACATATTCATAAAGATTAGGGGTGGCAATGGGTATCCGGAATCGGTGGTACCGAACCGGAACCGAATCGGGACAAAATGGATATGGGTCGGATCTGGATATACACTTTCAAAACCGACCTTGTTCCAGTTCGGATATGGTTCTTGCCAATGGACCCGGAACCGGATCCGACAGGAACAATATTTTCAAAAAAAATGTCACCTACCAAGATTTGAACCTAAGGTGCATGGGCCACTTTCAAATGAGCTCCACCACTACACCAACTCATGGGAGTTGGTAATTAATGTTATCCTGAATGAATATTGTTTTGGAAAAAAATAAATTTTGTGTGGAAAGTATAGTCCCACATCGGAAAAACCAAATTTCTCACTCCAAATCCAAACTATAAAACCCCACCATAGCCCATTGGTTTTAACAAGTCTTTTGGGATGAGTTTTTTTGACCAAATCCGCAAAGAACACATTGAAAAATACAAAATTTGTACTGAATCTGGTTTAAATAGATACGGTTCTGGGTACCCATTAACCCACCGGATCTGGTTCTGGGTACCCATGTTGGGAACCGATCTGCATCTGGTTCTAGGTCCCAATTTATAATTCGGTTCCGATTCTACTAGTACCCAAACTGGAACTGATCCGTTGCCATCCTTAATAAAGATACACTGACAGATATCGTCTGTTGGTGTGGGTTATTGAAATTTAGATGGCCAAAAAATTATTTTTTGGCGGATTAAATAAACATCAACGTATTCATAAAGATACACTGACGAATAACTACCGTCTGTGTAGGTTCTATCTTTATATCAGTAGCCTTCCTTTCACTTTTGCCCTCTCACAAACACACACACACCCAACCACCCTACCACCACCACTGCCCTACCCCCACCCCATCACATCCCTACCAGTGCCCCCGCCACGTCCATGCCACCTCTCCACCACCGTCTAATAACCTCCCCACGCATTCCCCTTCTTCCACCACCTCCCCACCATCGTTTGACCCATCCCCACCTGCTCCTCTTCTTAAACCTCCCTCTCCCACCCTTCCCTCTGCCTCCCATCCCAACTCGTCACTACGACAATGGGTATCTGGAATCGGTAAAATTGAACTAAATCTGGTGGTACTGAATTAGGGTTGAACGCATATGGGTTGAATCTGGTTATCCAATTTCAGAACCGACCACGTTCCGGTTTTATCTACTGAAACTAGATCTGGATCCGGATTCAAAACATGGGTATTATTAAAAAAAAAATTAACCCTAAAAAGTTGTGAAAAATGAAGAAAAAATTTGTCAAAAGAATAAACTAGCAAGAAAGAAAATCAATGAGCTACAATCTCAAATTGAATCTATCATGATTGAGAAGAATGAATTGCTTGCTAGTCATGATAAAATTGAAGGGAATGTGTTCTAAAATTTTTACTTTTAAATGTCAATTATTATGAATTGAATGAGAAATCATTTTGTTCCTTGTTTATGTTATTTGTCTTTTAGAAGTGTTAAGGAAGAGGCACTTGGTCCTTAACCGTAGGGCTCTAAAACATATTGGTTTACATAAAGCAAAAGATATTCGCAATCATGGTAATAAACATGAGACATTTATTACCGAGTTAAGATTGTCGTGTTGGTCATAGATCATTGTAGCTCTACAAGTGAGTGACAACACGGGTACGCAAAAGAGGAAAATATTACTTTTGTAAACCGAATTGACCTAACAAGTAAAATATTGTAGAAATGTGTTTCTGTGTCATTAAAATTTTACTGTGTCCTTGGTCCTTTGATATGAGACTTATATCCGATCGTTTAAGGAGTGCTTAATTAGACTAGTGTCTTAAGCTATCAATGAGTGTAGTGTAAAGGCATTAGTTGGTTAAGTATGACTTTTGTTGGAGAAGATAGTTAGTCAAAAGATTATCATTGCCCCTCTTAATTGACTGATGATATTAGTGTGCCCCTTGATAAAGCAAAGTTATAATGTGCACAATGTGATTTGAGTTAAGTCACATATTTATAACTAGCTTAAAGAGATCAAGAAAAGAATACTAATACAAAGATGACACAATACTACTTTGTGTGTATTCTTAATATCATGAGGCAAGGGACGGACACAAGTGGTGCACGTCATCACTAAATGGATCGGGTTTTGGTTCGAGTGGAATTAAGACATCTAACTAATTGGGAGCTATAATGTGTAGCTAGATACCACTTATAGTTTGTGATATTAAGATCTTAATATCACTGCCAACTTAGTCTAGATCCTCCCATAGGTCACACCACAAAATTGGGAAACAAGAAATGGGGATTTTGAGTTCATAAGATGTGTCAGGTTTCATGTAGAAAATATGACACATGGGTTGGACAAAGCAAAATCAAAATTATGTTGTGATTAATAACATAATTAGAATCTAAATTAAATTCATATGTGATGTAAATATTATGGGGTGTAATGATTTACCGTTACATAGGATAATATGTTACATAAGTTGTGAATTTACTACTAATCCCGAAATATCAAATTTTGTAAGGGTAAAACCAAAATTTGACCAATCAGCAGAACAATGCTCAACGGTCGACTGAACAACAGTAAACGGTCGACCGGTCGGTGCACGGTCGACCGGACACGTCTCGACCGATAACAGGGAATTTTCGTCTGTTCGGAACGGTCGACCGAATCTATCGGTCGGTCGACCGAACATTGTGATGAAATATTTTATTGTTGCGAACGGTCGACCGAGTGTCTAACGGTCGACCGAACCTCCAAACGGTCGACCGGTCCAGACGGTTTGCTGCATAATTAATTTAAGAATTAATTAGATCATGCATGGAATTGGTCCATAACTGATTTAATTCGTGGCTGAGATTATTTGTTGACAAATAATGGATGGTTAGATGGAAGTTTGCATGAAATCATGGGCAAGTGGTTGCACATGAAAAGGTAATTTGGAGAGAACTTATAAATACAAGTTTATCTCATTACCTAATCAATTAATTCATTATGTTTTTGTGCAAACTTCTCTCTCCATAATTCTCCACGAATTTCACCTTAATTCTTGAGTTTAGTTTTAGTTTTCAGAGATATTCTTCTCAAGGGAACTAAAGAGGGGTTAGTAATTAGATTCTAAACCCTATTGGAGATTGAGAGGCTAGCTCTTCTCTCTCCGATCTTGTTTAGAGTTTGGTGAATCCTCGGAGGCATCCGGTGCAGCAACAAGCATCCTCAACGTCTCCGGATCTTCAAGAAGTTTTAGAGAACTTCTAGGTATGAATTTTGGAGCCCAATGTTTGTTTTAATGTGTTTTAAGCAATCATTAAAACAAACCAATGCATGCATGAAAAACAAATCGTAGAAAATATATGAATGATCCTTATTGTACAAAAATTTCGAAAATATATATGTACAATTAAACTAGAAATCCTACAGTGGTATCCGAGCTTAGGGTTCAATTTCTAATGATTTGAAGCTATAAACAAATTTAGTTTACCATATAGGGTTCGAACAATTCGATTTTCCCGTTTTTCGGTCTTTAAATGTTTTGTTGGAATAATTCTTTGTAATAATTCGTTTTGAATGTTTTAAGTGGTTTAAAACATGTCATGTAATTACTAGAATTATGATTTAGACATAAGTCTAACTTGCAATAATTTCGTTTTAAGTATAAACGATTATTTTGCAAGAGAATCAACAAAATCGAAAAACTGCGATTCATCTTTCCTTTTAGAAAATTGGATGGACAACATTTCAAAATAATTTTTGAACAAATGGATGGATGAAAAAAGTTTTTAATGGATTTCAAAATGTTTTTCAAAGAATTGTTTGGGATTCTAGATGATTGATAAATTAAGTTGTATAGTTTATAGCAAATTGCGTGCATGGATGCTCGAGTTGTTTTTGCAGGAATTGTGAGTTTATATGTTCCGAATCAGCAACTATGAATGTATGTAATTATTATTATACAGGGGCTTATTTATATGTAAAAGTCAAATTCTCTGTTTCTATCTTTAGATAATTGCATTGCATATGAGAGGTTTTTCATAGGACTTGCACTAGTCGCTTTTTATCGAATGTGAGGAACATATTTATTTTCTGTAAAATCTACATCTCCGGTGCAAGAGGAAGTCGCTGCTGTAGTGCACGATCGAGGATCGAGGATCAAAGATCAAAGGGAAC
The DNA here is from genome assembly GCA_963682175.1 of Triglochin maritima. Classification (NCBI taxonomy): domain Eukaryota; kingdom Viridiplantae; phylum Streptophyta; class Magnoliopsida; order Alismatales; family Juncaginaceae; genus Triglochin; species Triglochin maritima. The sequence goes on from OY821775.1 coordinate 18,229,791, forward strand.
ATATAAACTCACACGATGTGGATTGTGTGAATGGTTTAATTTCTGTTTTTATAATCTTGCTATGCATGTGATGAATGTGTTGAATGTTAGGATGTGTATGAATGATAATATACATGATAACCTAAAATTCCGAATCACATGTTAATATATGAAATTGTCCAACAAAATTAAGAGTAATTTTCCTTCTTATTTCATCCACTAGCAGCCATTGATCGAGGGATACTCTGCTCGCCCTTAGAGGGAGATATCTCCCTCCATCTTTGGGAATAGTGGGAGATATAATGGTTGTCTATTGTTGTGCCACGATTAAATATATGAGGTGTGTTTCACCCTAGTGAACCCCAAGTATGCTTAGTTGTGAATACAAGGATAAACGTATCTCGTATCAAATGAAAATAAGTTTTCTTAACATTACCTAGAGCCCTCGCTCGGTTTTGGGAAAAAGTTTTTCTTACGAGGATAGGTTATATTCCCTCATAATTAAAACGACAAGAATCACAAGAGTTTGAAGATGCTAATATTGCTAAAATTCAAAAAGGTTGTGATTAGAAAGAGTTTTTCTTACCTTGATATTGTGATGTATTTGATAGGCCTTAGCTAGTCTATATCGCAATTGATAGGATCTTGGATTACTTCATTTACTGGCAAAATTTTATTTGCAGTATTTACATTTATATTCGATATATATGTATGTGTTTTAAAACATAAAATTGACATTAAAATCCTATATAATTTACTTTGTAGAAATATCTAGTATCCAACCAATTGTGCGATCTATGATCGAAAAGAATCCTTTGCAAAATGATGGCTCAAACTTCATGAAATGGCAACTCAATCTTAATATCGTGTTGAGGTTTGAAAAACTATCTCATATTTTGGATGGTGAAATCCCAAAATTGAATGAGAAGGCAATCGGTAATGAGAAAGAGGCGATAGCCAAGTGGGAAGACCAAGAGAACCAAGTTCACGGTCTAATGTTGGCATCCATGGGTGACTCGCTTCAAGCGAAATACTTGGATTCAAAACCCAAGAAGACCATGGAAGCTTTAACAAAGATGTTCATGGATAGTGCCCGAAAGGAGCGCTATAAGACCACCATCGCACTCACAAGGTGCCACATGGTGGAGGGAACATCGCTATCCATGCATTTTCTCACGATGCAAGGATACCTTGAGAAATTGTCGAAGCTCTCTTCTCCAATGCCCGAGGACATTGCCGAAGATCTAATTCTTGGCTCTCTAGTCCCGCCCTTGAAGGACTTTGTGATGCACTATCATGTGCGTGAAAAAAGGGTGAGTCTTGAGGAGCTTCACAACACTCTCAAAATGACAGAAGTTGACATGGGCAAGGGTCGGGACAATCAGGTCCTAGTCGTCCATGAGAGGAGCAAAAAGATCAACAAAGGCAAATTTACCAAAGATACGTCAATCAAGAGCAAGGTAGTAGGAGGTGCTCATAGGAGTGCCTCAAGGGGGAAATCTTTCAAATCTCCAACTCCCAACACGGAGTGCTTTCACTGCGGTGAAAAGTGACACATCCGACCTAATTGCCCCAAATACAAGGAAGACCTTGAAAATGGGATGATTGAACGTAGGCGCCCGAGAAACGTCGTAAGTATGTTTGTTATTGAGATAAATTTAATCTCCTCTATCCTTGATTTGGTAATGGTTACTGGATCTTGTGCTCACATAATTTTGATGTGCAGCTATTGAAGGATAGGAAGGAACTCGTGGAGAACGAGATGATATTGAAGATCGGAAATAGTACAAGCATAGTTGCGATTGTACAAGATTCTATGGAACTTCAATAGTCTAGTGATTTAAATTTATGTTTTGAAGAATGTTTGTTATGTGCCTTCGATTAGCAAGAACTATTCTGTATCATGTTTTGGATATGGATAACTTAATATATATTTCTAATTCTTGCTTATCTATATCGAAGAATGGAATTCTCTATGCAAATACATTCGTTTGGAATGACTTCTATTTGCATGAAATGAATAATAAACAAACTCAAACAAACAATAACAAAAAGAAACTAAGATAACTCACGTGAATGATTCATTCTTGTGGCACTATCGGATTGGTCAAGTAAATGACCAAGAGACCTTTCAAGAAGAAAGGAACGAAAACGAATGACTAATTGGATATGATACATTCTAATGTATGTGGTCCGATAAGTACAAGTGCAAGAGACGGTTTAAGGTACTTCATTTTGTTCACGGATAACTATAGTCATTATAGCTATATTTGTCTAATGGGAAACAAAAGTGAATTCTTTGACAAGTTCAAGGGATTCGAGGATAAAGTAGTGAACCGACTCAACAAGAATATCGAGTCTCTATGAAAGGTTCGTAGGGGTGAGTGATTAGGATACCTAATTTGACTCATTCCTAAAAGTAGGAACATGATATTGCTCGACATGGTTCGATCAATAATGAGTCAATCTAAATTGCCTATTTACTTTTGGAATTATGAACTACAAGTGATGTCCAACTCACTAAACAATGTTCCATCCATATCCGTGGAGAAAATGTTTTGTGAGCTATGGAGTTGAAAGGCACCTAAGCTCGACTTTCTCAAGATTTGGGGTGTGAGGTCCACGTCAAGAAATTGATGTCGACCAAGCTTCAACCAAAAGCGGATGAATGCTTCTTCATAGGTTGTCCTCGTGTGAAAAGAGGATACTACTTTTTGTGTATCACCTCCAACCGAAAGATTGTAGAGAGAGATATGGTTCTTCTAGAATTTCTGGAAAAGAGAGAAAAGTAGTGGGAGTAGAGTTAAGCTTGGGAAAACTCAAGATACTCTACAAGATCATGATGTGAATGTTGCATTCAAAATCATGAAGGCCCAACCGAAATTCATTTGGTTAGTGGGAGCATGAGCGAGAGATCCCTACAAGAAATTGTGAGAGAATCTCAATCATCCCCACCTAGTGTACGTTCGAGAGTCGAGCGTGAACCTATTCCTCAAGAAATTGTGGAAGAAGTTCGAGAGACACGAGAAGAACCAAAAGAATAGAGAAGGTCGACGAGGGAAAGGAAGAAACCCAATAAGTATGTGGGACTTCATGAGATCGTGGTACTAGATACCAAAGATCTCTCGACCTTCCAAGAAGCAATGGAAAGGGAAGACTCCAGACTATAGTTTAAGGCCATGGAATCCGAAATAGAATCCATGTATGACAATCAAGTATGGAACTCGATTTGCCTTCCTCAAGAGAAAATGTCATTTAGTATAAATGAGCTTTTAGGAGGAAGATAGACATGGATAGTAACTTGACAACCTACAAAGCAAGGCTTGTAGCAAAAGTTATACTCAAATTCAAGAAATTGACTTTGATGAAATTTTTGAGAGGTTGCCATGTTAAAATCTATTCGGATTAAGCTCACTATTACCGCATTTCACAATTGTGGGATATGGAAGATGGATATCAAAATGACGTTCCTTAACGGGAACTTGGAGGAGGATATATACATGGTACAACCTCAAGGTTTTGATGATCCAAAGAATAGCGAGAAGATATGCAAGTTTCAAAGATCCATTTATGGATTGAAACAAGCATCGAGGAGTTGGAACAAACGCTTTGGCGAAGAGGTGAAGAAGATTCACTTCATTCAAAGTAAAGGAAAACCTTGTATGTACAAGGAGATTAGTGGGAGTCATGTAGTACTTATGATCTTATATGTCGATGACATATTGCTCGTGAGCAATCATATACCTTTGCATTAGCAAACGAGAAATTTCATTGAAATCTGTATGTTCAATGAAAAGATATGGATGAGGCTCAATACATCTTGAAAATCAAGATACATTGAGATACATCCCGTAGACTCATTGGCTTCAGTCAACGTGCATACATTGACAAGGTCTTGGAAAAGTTCAGGGTGAACAATTCCAACATGGACAATGTGCCAATAAGTATGAGTATAGGTGTGCAACTCAAGAAGTCTCAACATGCTCAATCACGCAAAGACTTGGAGTACATGAAGGTATCCCTTATGTTTCGGCAAAAGGAAGGACCATGTACACAATGACTTGCACAAGACTCAATATCTCGTATGCTCTAAGCGTGACAGGTAGTCACCAATCCGACGCAAGTCCTAAGAATATGATTGCGGACAAGAATATTCTGAAGTACCTTAACCGGACTAAAGATAAGGTTCTTGTTTATGGAGGACAAAGGAGAAAATAGCCGAGGGCTATTTTGATGCAATTCTCATTGGGATTCTTGACAATAGGAGGTTGGAATGATGATGCGTCATCATTATCGAAGGTGGAAGTATGAGCTAGTGTAGTTAGGAGTAATATCACTACAGCTAACTCAACCACCAACGAAAGACAAAATAATTAAATGGGTGGACATAACAGTGACACAACTGATCCATTCAACAAACCTTCATACCAAGCCAAGAGACGAAATATATTTCGAGTCCATGGATCCGAGGATCCATGTGGATTGGCTTGATAGGTGATTTGAGAAGGTTACCCTAGTTATTAATGTTTTATACATTGAGAATGTATGTGAAAGAAAACTTTGATAACAAGTGGGAGATTGAAGGGAATGTGTTCTAAACGTTTTACTTTTAAATGTCAATTATTATGAATTGAATGAGAAATCATTTTGTTCCTTGTTTACGTTATTCGTCTTTTAGAAGTGTTATGGAAGAGGCACTTGGTGCTTAACCGTAGGTCTCTAAAAGATATTGGTTTACATAAAGCAAAAGATATTCGCAATCATGGTAATAAACATGGGACATTTATTACCGAGTTAAGATTGTCGTGTTGGTCATAGATCATTGTAGCTCTACAAGTGAGTGACAACACGGGTACGCAAAAGAGGAAAATATTACTTTTGTATTCCGAATTGACCTAACAAGTAAAATATTATAGAAATGTGTTTTTGTGTCATTAATATTTTACTGTGTCCTTGGTCCTTTGATATGAGACTTATATCCGATCGCTTAAGGAGTGCTTAATTAGACTAGTGTCTTAAGCTATCAATGAGTGTAGTGCAAAGGCATTAGTTGATTAAGTATGACTTTTGTTGGAGAAGATAGTTAGTCAAAAGATTATCATTGCCCCTCTTAATTGACTAATGATATTAGTGGGCCCCTTGATAAAGCAAAGTTATAATGTGCACAATGTGATTTGAGTTAAGTCACATATTTATAACTAGCTTAAAGAGATCAAGAAATGATACTAATACAAAGATGACACAATACTACTTTGTGTGTATTCTTAATATCATGAGGCAAGGGACGGACACAAGTGGTGCACGCCATCACTAAATGGATCGGGTTTTGGTTCGAGTGGAATTAAGACATCTAACTAATTGGGGACTATAATGTGTAGCTAGATACCGCTTATAGTTTATGATATTAAGATCTTAATATCACTGTCATCTTAGTCTACATCCTCCCATAGGTCACACCACAAAACTGGGAAACAAGAAATGGGGATTTTGAGTTCATAGGATGTGTCGGGTTTCATGTAGAAAATATGACACATGGGTTGGACAAAGCAAAATCAAAATTATGTTGTGATTAATAACATAATTAGAATCTAAATTAAATTCATATGTGATGTAAATATTATGGGGTGTAATGATTTATCGTTACATAGGATAATATGTTACATAAGTTGTGAATTTACTACTAATCCCGAAATATCAAATTTTGTAGGGGTAAAACCGAAATTTGACCAATCAGCAGAACAATGCTCAACGGTCGACCGAACAACAGTATACGGTCGACCGGTCGGTGCACGGTCGACCGGACACGTCTCGACCGATAACAGGGAATTTTCGTCTGTTCGGAACGGTCGACCGAACATTGTGATGAAATATTTTATTGTTGCGAACGGTCGGCCGAGTGTTTAACGGTCGACCGAAACTTGGTTCGAACGGTCGACCGAACCTCCAAACGGTCGACCGGTCCAGACGGTTTTCTGCATAATTAATTAAAGAATTAATTAGATCATGCATGGAATTGGTCCATAACTGATTTAATTCATGGCTGAGATTATTTGTTGACAAATAATGGATGGTTAGATGGAAGTTTGCATGAAATCATGGGCAAGTGGTTGCACATGAAAAGGTAATTTGGAGAGAACTTATAAATACAAGTTTATCTCATTACCTAATCAATTAATTCATTATCTTTTTGTGCAAACTTCTCTCTCCATAATTCTCCACGAATTTCACCTTGATTCTTGAGTTTAGTTTTAGTTTTCAGAGATCTTCTGCTCAAGGGAACTAAAGAGGGATTAGTAATTAGATTCTAAACCCTATTGGAGATTGAGAGGCTAGCTCTTCTCTCTCCGATCTTGTTTAGAGTTTGGTGAATACTCGGAGGCATCCGGCGCAGCAACAAGCATCCTCAACGTCTCCGGATCTTCAAGAAGTTTTAGAGAACTTCTAGGTATGAATTTCGGAGCCCAATGTTTGTTTTAATGTGTTTTAAGCAATCATTAAAACAAACCGATGCATGCATGAAAAACAAATCGTAGAAAATATATGAATGATCCTTATTGTACAAAAATTTCGAAAATATATATGTACAATTAAACTAGAAATCCTACAAAAATTGCATTAGAGAACACTCAATTGATTGATGAAATTACAACTCTAAATACAAAACCTTCATATAGCGATGATATTCAAGATCTAATTACTAAGAATGTTCAATTACAAAAAGATCTTGAAAAATTCACAAGTGGAAAGAAAATGCTTGACATGCTCATAGGGAGTCAAAAACAATCTTTACATAAGCATGGTGTAGGCTATTTTGTTAACAACTACAAAAACCATGTTATTCACACTACTATGAATGGAAAACATTTCTTTGTGAATAAAAGTTCGTCAAGTGTTTGGGCACCTAAGACCAAAATGGTTTGGGTACCAAAGATTAATGTCAAAGGACCCAAAGTTGTTTGGGTACCAAAATCTTCACTTGTAGGTACTTAGAGAAAGGAGAATCGATAGCGATCGGCTCAAGCAACAAAAGATCAATTCCAAGCTTCAAGGAAATCATTTGGATCGAATTCATAAATCCGTCGTCGCTATCGAAAGGAGATTGGAACCAATACAAAATCGAGGATTAAAAGTTGGGTAATATTTTCAATCCTCTCAATTGTGACTATTTTAACATTTGGTTCTAATCTAGGGATATTACATGCTTAATTGATATCATACATCATTGCTTTTAGGCCTTATTGATAGGGGGAGCATATAATGTTATATCATCTACTTAAGGGGGAGAATTATGAAATCTTATACCTTTATATCATATGCTAGTATTGTTTGCATTTGATTGATGTCAAAGGGGGAGAATGATAAGGATTGAGCTTCAATTCACTCATACTATGCACATTGTTAGGGGGAGAATCTTATACATGCATAGTTTACATATATGAAGGGGGAGCAATCATATAGAATAGGGAGAACTTAAATTGAAATTCAAGCATTAAGATATAGATTTGTCATCATAAAAAAAGGGAGATTGTTGGTTTTTTGGCCTTAATCTATATTAATTTTGATGATTAATTAAACTAATCTTAATCAATCAACCTAATCAATCAAAGTAAGCAAACACGATTACATGCATTGCATATGTAATGTATACTTGCAATCATCTTAATAGGTTGATCAAGACAATCAAGGAAATGAGCCTTGGGACAAAGTCATCAAGACTCAAGACATGTAATCAAAGCTTTGGACCAAGACATGTAACTTTGTATTTATTAAGTCCATAAGGTTTTATGTAAACTTGAGCACTAGGATTCTGTCTTGTCATTCCTCGGTAAACCCGAACCTATTTCGGTTAACCGAACACCTATCGGATAGCCAAATTCTTCCCACCAGTAAAACTTAGGTGTTCTCTGGAATTGCCCCTACGGAAGACCGAACTACCTTCGGTCGATCGAATAGCCCTGGACCAGTTTTGGACTTTGCTCCAATGGTCACATTCAAATCGAGTCTCTAGAGCCCAATTAACTTGACCCACTTCGGACGACCGCACACACTTCGGTCTACCGAATCCTTATTGGCTTTAGGAGCCCAACGGCTATTTTTACACGTGGCACGTAACCGTTATTGATAAACTAATTTCCCATACAATGTCAGCGCAATACCCACGCTACTTCGGTCTACCGAAGTATACACGGTCAACCGAACTTGACATAGTCATAGCCCAATCAATTCTACTGTCCACCTTGGAACGATGAACCGAATGTAGTTTGGTGAACCGAATTTAATTAGGGCTAAATAGATAAAAACTACTGGAGGTTGGTGAATGGTGATCTGATACATAATAGGTCAACCGAGTTCTTAGTTAAGACCAATTCTTCGGACTACCGTTTGGATAACGGTCGACCGAATCTGTCTCGATTTCTGCCCAAGCCTAAGTCACATCTTGCATTTCTATTGGTTCATTTCCCACCAACTCCCAAACGGCTATATGAGCTTGAAGGCTTATAAATAGGACCTCATTTGGTTTCTTTGGACATCTTGAACACTTCCTATATATCCAATACTCAAAGTCAAATCTTCTCCATCTTCAAGCTCTCAATCCACAACAGTCAAGCCTAAACTTCACCACTTGCATATCCAATTCAATATCATATCCAAGTGTGCTCGAGTATAGAGTGTTAGTTAGATTGTGATTCCAATTCCTTATTCAAGAATCACCAAGTTGTAAAGCTTCGAGGAAGCTCCCTCTCGGGTTGTGAGAGGAGACACGAGCGAGGCGAGGATTGTTCGCGAGGCTCGGTGTTGTAAACGGCATTGATCTCGGCCCGGAACGGAGATCGGTTAGTGGAACCGTAAGCGAGGCTCGAGGGATCGAGCGAGGCTTGCGAGGAGGACTAGGACCCAGGTGTGGGTGTCGAACCTCTCTAAACTCTGGCGTCGTCATTTTGTAGCTTGCAATTGTCTCTTCCTTCATCCTTCGATAATTATTTTTAATTCCGCATTTATCCATCGATTAGAGGGACATAGATCCTAACAGATGTGTTGTGGAAATCGAACCCCAGAAAAAGCGAAAAGGCATTTTCTTGTATATGGATAGGACTTATTCTCACAGTACGTAACTAAAGGTGTATGTTGACATCCGTCGGTAATACTAGTTTTTAGTCGACGCACCCTACACCGACAGAGATGTCCGTCAGTGCAGATCACGAACGGATGTATCCGTCGATGATCTTCATTCTGACGAAAGAAGGCAAAATATTTTAGTGGGAAAATTCACTCCAAAATTAGCACCGACGACCACGATGCGCCAGTACTTCCATCGGAGTAACTAAACATCAACGCATAGTACACTGACGGTAGGATATCCGTTAGTGTTCCAAAGCACTGACGGATGGGAAATACACCAATGGATGACTACTGTCGGTAAAACCTTGTTTTCTTGTAGTGAAATTCACAATCACTCCTGCTGAGATAATGGAAAGGGTGAAAATTAAATACTCACTTGAAATAGGTTACGTCAAAGCATGACATGTCAGGCAGAAAGCATTGAACCGAATTTATGGTGTCAAAGAAAATTTTAAGGATTTGCGAAGATTCCTGGTCGTAGTGTGTTAGACCAATCCAAGATTCGTTGTCGAAATAGAGGCAGTACACGTAAAACCTGACTAGGAGATGTTTCAACAGGTGCTTTGGGCATTCAAACCTTCAATTATTGGATTTGAAGAAAGAGTTATTAGTTGTACTTGTTGATACATAATTGCATTGCACGTCCCTTATTCACATGTACTAGCAGTTTGTAGTGACATACATAAAAATGTCAGCACTTCTCATTTGTTCTCCTTGTATTATCATGTTGAAATGTACAGACAAACCTACAGACCTCTATGTATCCCCATTCTTGATGTAAGGTCGGTGGGTGAAAGGCTGGGCGAAAGGCGGTGGTCGCCCAGGCGACCACCGCGACGGGCGATCGCCTACGTGAACACTGATAAGATGTCAATCAATCACCTAGGATATATATGTGAGGATACAAATATTTGGTTGTATTAAACTTCTTTCTTTTTATTTCAAATACGAAACGATATTAATATGTTAGTGTTAGTTTGTTTATGATTTCAAATTGTTTAACTTATTTTTGTAGATGTTATTTTGGTTTTATTGTTGTTGTTTGTGTTTGGTGTATGTCTTCCAAATTTTAGGTATTAATACTATGATTTTAAGTGGGTATATGTTTTTGAAATCTTTTTTAACAGGAAATGACTTATCTCCGAACGAATGATCGGAATTCCAAATCTATCTAAATAGAACTCGGCACTTGGGTTGCTGAGTCCTATAAAAATGAACTCGGCACTTTGATTCCAGAGTTCAAGTTCACAAAACTCGACACTGTGATTGTCGAGTTCTATAAACTTGAACTCGACAACTTATGTGTTGAGTTATATTTACTTATACTCGGCAAGCAAAGTTCTAAGTTTGTGTGACTACGAATTGGTATTGCATCCTACTAGGTGTGTTCAAAATTTTCTTAGTGTTAGCAATCGGCATTTGAGACGTCGAGTTCATTTTTAAAGAATTTTATTCCTACAGAACTTGACATCTCAAACGCAAAATTTTGTATACACTAAAATATAAGAATTGTCGTCACCACATATTGCGACGTGGTGGCAACCGGTGTACTTTGGAAAATATTTATAAAAGATATCTAATTTGAAATAAAATTTAATTAATGTTATTTCGAGAGAAAAATCCAATCTAAAATTCTCTATAGCCCGTCCTTACATTCTATTTTGTGGGCATTTGTTACTTAACTTTGTAGTTCCTTATGAAATCAATGAACAATGACGACTTAATCCCTTTGAAAAAAGAAAAGAAGAGTCCAGCAAATAGAATTTTCCAATTCTAGAATTTTAGATTTTTAAACGATGGATATCTCATGAGTATTCAACCAGACCCTCCAGCCAGCTCGAACGAGAGGCATATACAGTACAAGAACGAATAAAAAACCAATTTAATATCTAAAACGGGCAAAACCGAATTTATTGTCTAAAAGTCGAGGTATCTTGGGGTACCCTGAAACACTGGCATGTAAAAGAGAATTCAACATAGCAATATTAATCGCCAAAATCTTGCAAAAAGTGATCACATTCACATAATGAAATAAATGAACTATATATATATTACACAACCTTGAAAAGTTTCCTTATTAGAAGGAGAATACAAGGCCCAGGGTGTATATGTTTACATATATGACACATCAAATGGTGGAAGTTTTTTACAGGAGTCGTCCCATCTGTAGGGAAACAGAACTGCAAAATGACAAAAAAGGATCTACCCGATTGTAATGCAGGACCATTCCTCGATATACAGAGCTCAAAAGACGGTAAAAACAGCCCAGCAAAGTGAGTCCATGCATGGAAATCAGTGCCACAACATCTGCAACTCTTCGACGAGAAACAGGGCAGAGAGATATCCAACCTCCATGATATAAGCAGCATCCCTCACATAAGATCTCTTACAGGTCGCCCAATTAATCGGCATTGTTCTGGAAGTACAGAACACATCACTTCCCCATTGACAGGAATAAGTTCCCCATCAATGCCACAACCTTGATGGCAGACCTTTCCAGGTTTAACCCTCACCGACTTAACCTGTAGGCATTTGAACAATATCCATGGTCAACATGCAATTCAACATAATAAACACACCTAGAAGAAAGGCAGTATTAGGAACACATTTCGATACCCTCTACATATGAGAATGAAATTAAAGAGTGTCATGAAAATATGAGATACCAACATGCAATTCAACATAATAAACACACATAGAAGAAAGGCAGTATTAGGAACACATTTCGAAACCCTCTACATATGAGAATGAAATTAAAGAGTGTCATGAAAATATGAGATACCATTCTTTATGTTTGCAATTAACTAACGTTGATCTCATAAACATTTCCTCACTCGAAAAGTTGAACCACATGTTTAGTTTCTCAAATTTTATATTTGTAGTACTTAATAAAACACTACAGATTTGGGGGTGGGATGGAGCTTCGAATCCCACCCTCGTAACAATACATGTGGTTTGGTGGTGGGATGCGGTTACAAAATTCACCTTATAACTTAAAAGTAACCCTAACACTTATCAAAAAGGATAAATTGTAGTTTTCCCCCACTAACTTTTGATCTAGTTGCACTTTAGACCACTGTCATGTGGAAATAGGCACCTACCCTCTAACATTTGTTATTTTGGCAATTTGCCCCCTCTCAAATTTTTCTTCCAAAATTGTCCTTAATTTGTAAGGTACAATCTCAGTTTTCATCATTTTAATTTTTTTTCCCAAAAGAATGGTAACAAATTTAAGATGTTTTGAGGAAAAGAAAAAAAACGAATGGAACATTATCAAAAGGACAAACTGGGAACAAAAAAATTGAGGGGCGCAAACTACCCAAATAACAAATGTCAAACGGGTAAGTGCCTATTTCCAAAGGAAAAGAGTGCAAGTGTAACTAGACCAAAGCTCAGGGGAGTAAACTGCAATTAACCCTATTAAAAAAGCAAAAAATGCTAAATTTTAAACTAAAAAGGGGGCTAAGAATGTAACTATGTTTGCTATTGAGGAAAATTCAGTATTAAGGTCTCATTGATGATTTTAAGGTATTAGAAATGGATTAAAATAGCTGTACCTTCACATATTCAACATATGGCAAGGAAAGATGCTGACCACATTGGAGACGCAAGAAAAAATTTGCCAATCTCAGTCTACCAGTTCCATTGACAATGATCAAGTCCAAACTGCCATCATCATGCTCGGCATGGGGTGCAACAACCTGTGAACTCTGGACAGTCTTGCATTTGTGATTGCATATCAGGACACCAAGATAATTTCCTTTCCTCACAACCCACTGCTCCTCCTTTTTTGGAATGATTTCTTTCTTCATGTCTGATTCAATATCATCTGGTGGCCCTGGAAGTTCAATTGGATGTTCTGTCTCCCAGTTTGCCTCATTGTCCCACCTTGCATCAGTATCCCATTTGGGCTCCGAGTGCCAAACAGGTCCCGGATCTGATATTGTTGAGGATATGTCCTCTCTATCATTCGGTGTTGTAGCTCCCCATGAAGACCGTGTATCATTTGTAACTGTCAACCCACTCCAGCCCTTATCTGTTCGTGATTTTGACCTGGTCCTTGGCCAATTAGGAGTCGAAGAAAGGTGAGGTTGAGGGTGAATAACTTCCTCTTTCTCAGAAGTTACATTGTTTCTACCTAAAGATAGGCGCTTAGATTTTGGGTCTAGACAACGAACAAATTCAGATGGCTCATTACTTGCAAATGAGCTACCAGTCGTCTCCAAATTTTCACCAGACATTCTACCAGGAGTCATTATTGAACCAATACTTGACAAACTAGAGGCTCTTGGAATGCCTTCTTTCCTTGACCTCCTCATTATATCTGTATACAGATCTGACATACTAGGCTTATCTTCCTCGCCTAAAATCTTGCCTTCGGAGTCTGATACTTCCTTTGACATTGGAAGGTATTCCAACTCAAAGGTATATTTTGGCAAACATAAAAATTTAAGAAAGCCAGCCACAAAGTATCGAAGGGGACCAAAACGCTTCTGATATTTCTCTGACAGTTCCAAAACTGCAAAAATAGGGATAATTAGTAAAAATCTATTCTAAATATTCTTGTGCAACTCATGGGATGAATGTCAAATCAGATGCTTATCAGCCTATGGCTCATGGGTACTAACAGATCCATGAAATTCCAAGCGTTGATTAGGTGATCAAGTGTCTAATTTTAACTTTTCGTGTTGTTTGTAGACCCTCTTAATTGCTCAGGTACAGAGTTGAAGACAAGAAGGTAGGCATTTTAAGATCGAGATGAGACATCAATCGTGAGCTAAGGATGAGGAACTGTATTCACTTTATGTATAAAGTAAAAACAGCGTCAATATAGAACTACAGTTTAGCAGTATTCAAGGAATAAGGCACTGCATAAACAGTGCATGCAGAATCAAAAATATATTCTGGAGTACGTGTTGTTAGGAACTTAAGATTTCACCAGTATATAACTTAAACATATTGTAAGAGAAATAGTTCCAACAAAATTTAGTTTCTGAAAATTAATTCCACAAAAATTAGTTTATAAGCTGATAAAACACATGGAATGCATGAGAAAAATAATTGACATATTTTAGTATCTGAAATTTGATTTGAACAAAGATTACTCAGTCACTTTTGTATAGATGTTCCCTTACGATGTTCCCTTAAGAATAAATATTATTATTCAACATCAACCTCTAAAGATAATTTTGCTAAAAGGGGTTGATTGAGTCAAAATATTTTTATATTTGCAACACTGAAAGGATATTAAGTTAAAAAATAGTACCATCACTAACGAACCCAAAATACGTAACAATTGTGCCAAAGTGGATGTTTCCAGTCTGGATCCATTCAACAGCAAATACATCTATGGGAGTCAGGCCACCCTGTATGCAACAAAAATTAGCACAAAGGCCAAATTGCCATCCAAAGACATTCAAAATCCTGAGAAAAATCTAAAGATACGACCCTAAGGTTTTCAGTTTCAGCAACAAAGAATTTCAGAAACCTGAAAATACTGAGATAGATGGTGATACAGATGGACTTTTCTTAGCATTGCTGTATCTGAAGATTGCTCTGTTTATGTGAACATTCATATACTTCACCATTTTTTAAATTTTCAAGAAACTTAAAAATCTTCAAGATCATGTAATAAAAATTAACACAAAACGGGTATCTTTCAATAAAGAATTTTAAAATTCTAGAACAAAATATAATTTGCACATCTGAAGCTATTGAAGAAAACGGTTTTAATTGGCAAAATAAACTAGCAATTCAAGCCCCACCCTTCTCGACAAAAGAAAAAATGTAATGAGAGAACAGCCACATACACTTAAATTATTATATTATGTGTATGTAAAGGAATACATTCTATTCATCATGCAGTCGAGGCCATAAAGCAGTTGCCACAAACGATAGATGTTCATCTGTGCTTGGCTTTCTTTTTTAGCAAAATATTTGCATAAAGGATACCTTTAGGTATCACAAAAAAGATTGAGAGCCATGGGTTTTTAATCATGTCAAAAACAAAACCCATGAACCATACTTGCATAAGATTTTTTCTGTTCATATACTTGCATAAGAATATGGCTCCTTGATTTACCTAGACTACAAAAGAAGCACTCTTCTGCTGAAAGAATGTTCCCTAATGAAAAATATTTTTTTTGTAAATCCATAATTGAAACACTTTTTGGATAAATAAAGAAAACCATGACAAAAAGAAGAAACTAATGGGCAACTAAGGAACACACATTTACCTTGACAATGGTCATAGCAGCTGAAATAGGGTCTCTCACTCCAAGTATAGTCCAAACAAGTGAATTGTCAGAACCTGCTGGAATTACACCTATTGGGATAGAAATTGCTTCCATCTGGTCATTTCTACTAAGTAAACCATTCAGAACCTGCCATTTCACATGAATAAAACTTCCACAATAAACAAACAATGAAAAGGCAAATTAGGTTGCCATTAAGTAATTATTGCAATTCAGCTGTCAGCAACATAAAAGGTAAAGACTAGCCATCCATAGCTACTTAACTAATATATAAAATATGTACCAACTTCATATAATATATGTACATGTATTAGCTAAGCAATTTGAAAATAATTTACAAAATGCAGCAATCAGGAAAACAGGCATGATTTTTTTCTAAGTGGTTTTTTTATCACAAAAAATTCATCAGCAAACATAAACTCACAAAAGAAACAGAAACACAGATTACCTTAATTAACAATTCCTTTAACACTAGGTTGTGAAAAAATTATATAACTTCTTATACCACTAACAAACTCTTACTGAATCGATGACAAACCTCATTCACAATTCCATCGCCTCCAACACATATGATTCCTGGAGATATAACAAAAGACCAAATAAATGAGAAACAAAAATGAATCAATACTCCTACCACCAACATATAAACACAATTTAACTAAGATTACCATCAGGGCACGTGCTGAAGTCGACATTAGAAGCAAGACTTTTTGCATGACCAGCAGATGTTGTCTTAACTACCTCCATCTGGAAACCAGCAAGCTGCCAAATAGTATAACAGATATATAAAAAATTGAGTAAAAAAATCCATGACATTAAAATCAAAAGAAAACTAAAACCGACACTTGCATAGTTGAATATGACAATTAATTATATCCTTCATTTTGAGACACACATGTTACTAAAAGAAACCTACCAGAAGATGACTCTGCACCTACAAACATGACCCAAGTTGTTGACTTTTTTGCGAGGGGTTAGTGAATTTCACTAAATTGAATAACTATATTCAGATACGTGTAGGAGAAAGAACTGAATGCAAATAGATTTGTTTAGCAATCTAACATAGAATTTGATGAATATGAGACAATAAAACATGCACCATCCTTCTAACCTTGAATATGGGCTCCACTTTCTCATGGAAAACTTTGCTGGAACGACCGTGTCCAGAACGTGGATTCAATATCACAAGCACCTTGGATGGACTTTTCGATTTAATATAATGTTCAAAGAAAGGATCATAAAAAGTGACTTCGGTACCCTGCTTCATCGGATGGGGTAAGCAATTGACATAGCATTGGTGATCTGAAAAGCCAGTGACCCATCTTATGGCATCTTCAGGACTAGAAGCTAAGAAGCGGAACTCCTTTTGAGCTCTGCGTGGTTTCAATAGGCACGAAAGACCACATGACTTCTTAGAAACAGGGTAAGCATGCACGGTGAAATGTCTCAAGCCATAGTTGTATGATATCTGTAAAGTTAATGAACCACATAAGATATTATAAAGTGCAAAAATCTAAGCAAGAATCTGAATAAAGTACAAAACTAAGTTTATTTCTTGAAGAAACCCTTACAGAAATGACATCCTCGAGCAGTAACTTATGGGATCCCCAGACAAGTGCCTTGCTAGTGAGTTTAGCATCCACACCGTCCTGCTTCGCGGAATCTATTCCAGTCGGTGCATCATTCTTTATGGGTCTTTTAAGAAGACTTAGCTTTCCAGAGAACACTTCATAACCAAGCAAATTGGACTGTTCATCTACAATATCAATTCTATGCTCCTGCACCTTTACTTTGTCTTGGTCCTCAGACGCAATACTCACATTGCTCTGCTTCGAAGACTTGGTCTTTCCCTTTTTTTCCGGAAAAACAGTTGGGGACGATAGTTGCCCAGACTCCACCGTCCGTCTACTGCCCATATGAAAAAGAGAATGCTTCGGCGGCACTCTCACTGAGCTGATCTTATGAGCGAGCCGACCGGAGTTCTGCATCTCCGTCCAATGGACATCGAATTTCTCGGGACGAAGAGCACCCACGGCTGCATAAATACATCACATTCACTCCAGAGATACCATCGAAGAATTTCAGAATAACAGACTCCCTACACAAAATCATTCAAAAATTTAAGCTGAATATGAATTATTCGACCCCAAAAAAAGTACAATAACAAAATTTAAAATCGAAAGAACAACTTTGGTTCCGCGAATACAATAGGCAATCGAGCAGCGATTCGTATCGAACGATTTCTTCGAAATTCAACACGAATTGTCGTCGGAAGAATTAGTAAAGAAAAAGAAAAAAAAAACTCACTATCAGCTCTAAACGAACTTGTCTTAACTCTAATCTTGACATTCTTGTCTTCCCAAAATTCTACCTCAAGAAATAAAATAGAAAAGAAAGAAAAATCCAGCTCTTATTGATTCAAACCAAACCATTCCCTCACCTTACCAGCTCAGATCTCCAAAGAAAAAAAGGCAGAGCGATGATGGGATCGGTGGGGGAACGGAGTCAAACACAAAACCCTAGTTTTCCGACGGCATTTATAGGGATCGAGGGAGGGATGGGATTGGATTGGATGGAATCGGAAATTTTCACCTTCCCCAGGGAAAAATTGGGGGAAAAACTAGAGAGAGAGAGAGAGAGGAGAGAGAAAATGGAGATGGAATAGAGAAAGGTTGGGATGTTAGATAATAATAGCGTGTCGGACACGATGGGGGCGTTGTTGCGAGGCGAGGATTCGCGTTTGATTTTAACTGATTTTCTTCAATTGAATTGGAGATGGCTGGAGAAGCCGATTTTGAAGGGATTAGATTAGATTCCATTACATTCCATTCTTCGTTAGTTTAGTTACTCACTAATCCATGATTACGAGGGAAATTAGTGGGGGTTTGTTTGTTTGTTTATTCGGGGCTTTAAATTTTACAAGTTTAGATAGATATTGCAACCGAAAGTAAAGAAAAGAGGCTTTGGACTTTGGGGTTTGTTGGGGTGAAAAGGTTGAATTTTAGGAGGGAGGTGAACGTGGGAATTTGGTTTCAAGAACGTCGAAGAAGTTCTAGAACTCTTGCTGAGATTCTCATTAACTTAAATCGTGGTGATTAGTATGAAAATGTATATTTTGGTATAATCAGAGGAAATAACATTTTCAGGTAAACTGTATATAACTGGATTTCTTTTGATTTTTGAGTGGAAGTAGGAGAGCTCATCTCTAATATAAATTTTAAAAGTCATGAGACTAGTGGAATTTTAGTTCTAAAACTTTTAATTTTTTCTACATAGCAATCACCCAAAACTCACGTGCTTAAGGTTTTTCTGCAAACTAATCACATCTTAAAAGAAGAATCGATTACACGTTATAATTGGTTCTGAAAGTTCATTCACTTCATGCAGACCAATTACACCTTACAGAAAAAGTTGTTTATGGCTTAATCAAGAAAGTTAGGATATTGCATATCAAAAATGTATTCAGTGTTGAGGATAGATCCTTGATTCTTGATCCTCCTTTAATTAAAAGTTGGATATTTCTATTTTCATTTTATTCCATCTGAGTTTATCTCATTCCTAATTAATGGTTTTGGTAAAATCAGCATTCATTTTTTTTCAGCTGTAGAGTATCTTGAATGTCCATTACAAAAATTATACAACTTAAGCATATAACGGGTAAGTATTAATTAATTCCCATGGAACCATAATACCATATCTTCTTTTCATCAACTCAGCACCTTCCTTAACTCAACCCAAGTTTTGACTGTTTTAGGTGAATTTGGGTTTCAAAATGGACCCTAGAACGTATCATGTATTAACACGTATTTTATCTATAATAATAATGTATAAACCACTCCTTAGTCCTTCTTTTACAATTAAATAATTTTTTTAATGCTCTTCTTGTGTATATCCCTGACGATTGCAGTTCTCCGTTTCACATTGAAATGCATTTTACAGATTGATTCTAATTCTTTATCATTTCCCCCATTTCAATTGTTTATATATTCGTGCATAATAATTTGACGTGTGTTACGTCTTAATAACATTACATATTCAACTTGATAGCCCATTTTTACCATACATTCCCAGTTGGCACTTCTTATTTCACTTCAACTTGCATTGATGATTCAAACTTATAACAAGTCTAACTTCAATTTGTAGAGAACAAAATAGAAGTTTAATTACAACTTGATTACTTCCACTAGAACTTAATTACTGCTTCTACCATGATTTCAATGTTCGTTTCACTTGAACATTTCTCTTGCAAAGCCATTACAATCGATTTCTTGATAGTTTTTTTACCAAACAAAGCTGAGATTTTATTTTATTTCCAATTTTTTACCAACCAAACGTTTGACTTCGCTACCAAAACATAATTTATTATTTTCAACAAAAAAATATAATAAAATTATACGAAACCCATAATAACATGTTAAAATAAGAACAAATGAAACGTCAACATTGTAATGACAAAGAGTAAGCAGCGAGAGCCAGTTCATGTGAAAAATATTTAAAAATAAAGGATTCGTCAGAAAAACGGTATTTTTTAAAATAAAAGTTTTTTTTGTTGTAAATACGCTATTTTCGGAAACTAAAGTTGATGTAAAATTTCTCATGATAGTATTGCAGCCTTCAACTTTTCATTATGAGTCCATTATTATTGAAGGTCATATATGTAGGAATGTAGGACGAGTGGAGGACCTTTTGTTTTATAAAATTACGTGCACCGATGCTTTAGTTAATGCAGTGGACTTTAGAGATTAGTTTACATTTAGGAAGGTAGGTGGGGTTTTAGGGCTTCCAAAATAATATTAATTGTTAGGTACCACGAAACCACTCCTTATATAGTTCTTTTTTATGATTAAACAAATTTTTAATGCTCTTGTGTGTACCCATGATGATTGATGATTAGAGTTCTACCAACCAATGTGTTGTTTAAGAGAAGACAGGAACTTTGTGCTTTTGGAAAATATATGGAGTTGAGTTGATCGGCAATTTCTGAATCTTTTAAGTAAAGCAATATTTTTCTTAAACAAAACTTTGTATTATATTAACAAAGCAAATTTAAACAACACATAGGTTCTAAACAAGAGTCGTAAAGAGAAAGATATGAAATCGGATTTAGATCCTCTCCAGTTCAACTAGAATTAAAGATATCCAATTCACAAGACCACAATCATCCATCTTAAGATGGTGGTTGTGAAACTTGTAGAGTTGTAGTTATAAGCAGTATATGTAGTAATTCATTACGATGAAACTCAAAACGCACTTATACTAATCCAAGCATTTTCCTACATTAGCAATTGGTGGTTTCCAAACATAAAATGATGAACCAATAGTAAGTTATATCCATTACTATGGTGTACTTATAGTTTGGGTAAATTGCAGTTTGCTTCCTTCACCTTTGATCCAGTTGCACTATACACCCTTATCCTTTGGAAATAGGCACTTAACACCCATCATCTTTGTTATTTTTACGGTTTCCCCCCGTCTAATTTATTTCCCCAAATTGTCTTTCATTTTATAAGGTATCGAATGCTAGTTCATTCTATATGGTCATTTTTAACTTTTTTCCTTTTCTTTCTTTCTCAAAAGAATAATACTAATTAAAGAAAGATATTTGAGAAAGAAAAGAAAAAGAGAAATAAATAAAAATGATGAAGAATGAAATATTATCTTGCAATATTAAGGACATTTTAATTTATTTTCCTTTTCTTTTTTTTGTAAAATATCTTGCTTTTATTTTTATAAATAAAATAAAATGAAAAAAATAAAATGATGAAAAAGATCTTATAAAATTAGTTACCAACTTATAAATTATTAAAGTCAAATTTGGGAAGAAAAATTGGACAATGAGCAAACTGCCAAAATAACAAATGTCAGGAGTGTTAAGTGAATTTCCAAAGGACATTGGTGCAAAGATCAAAGATCAGGGGGTAAATTGCAATTTACTCTTATAGTTTTGAAGGTTATTTATTGTTCACACCTTAAGGTGGCATGGTCTCAATCATCCAATTAAAAAAATGGCTACGATCCAATGAATTGAACATTGTTGAATTTGAAAGATCTTTAACTAAGATCTTTTGAAAGATCCAGATCCATGACAATCTTTAACTGAGAAACTATTGATCATAGCTAGTAAGCTAGGAGCCAAACTTGCAAATTGCAACCTCTCGTTGCTCCGAGACGACCTTCGTCTTCGTCTCTCTTATCTTGCATGTAATGATTCAATTTTTTCTTTTCCTCTCTGTGTGCTTCCCTATAAGTAAAGCCACAGAATGGAAATTAAAGAGAGTTTGGAAAGGAAAGTTGTGTTCTACCGATAATCATTTGTTCAATTATTTGGTGAACCACAGAAGATTGGACTCATTTTTTAGATGCGTGTTTCGCTATGTCTTGTTTGATGATCAGCTTCATGATTTCATTGTATCTCCAGAGCTAATTGAAGCTGTCCTACTTCATTGTTTTATTCCGAGCCCGAACTCCAGATGAGTTTGATGATGAATTTGTATGTCTTCTTTGAAATTGAGCTTGGACCTAATTAAAAGGTTTAATTAAGTGGATATTTTGTTATTGCAGTACAATATAGAAATTACTGTGGCGTACCACACGGATCAAAATTTTGAAAACTGAAAGTAAACTTTTACAAATAATCAGACATCGATTTTGGATTTTCATTCATAAAGAATATCTTATACATCGATCTCTGGGTGATTTCTTATGTGCTATAATTTCTGAAGCTCATATACATCAGTGATATAGAATATGTTTCCATTCAGTCATATAGTACACCATGTAACTTATCTTCAGACATGTTTGTTGATGGATTATTGTGATGTTCTCTGCAAAATTTATATCTATTCTTGATACATCACATCTCTTTGGGTGTTCACAGTTGCGTTCACTGCTGATACTTCTTAACTTGATCTCCCCTAGTCTTCCGTAGCATATGCTAAAGATATTCCTATCATAAATATGTTTATCAATAGGAGATAACTAAAGGTCGCCATCACTTGATTTGGCATTAACACAAGAGACGCTGCTGCCACAATTATACCGTCAGCTTTGGAGTTGATTAATTGAGGTTATACCAACAGGACCTTTCAAACAATCGTGTCTACCACAAGAAACGCCTTAATAAGATATCTAGTCTTGAGTTATGAGAATGATGATGTTCCCATTCGACAATGATAGTGGATATAAATCTAAGCTTTAGGAAAACGTGGTTAATGTCTAAATCATTTTTAAGGGTAAACCAGAGTTTGCCCTCCTTAATTATGGTCGAATTAGTAACACTTTGAACCTTAAACCTTAAAACGTCACACTCACATCCTTTAATCTTTGATTTGGGTAACACATTGACCCCCTCTTCATCATATTTTTATATTTGTGTTGTTTGTCAAACATACTTCTAATATTCTTTGTGATGAAGTTCTAATCAAATCCCATGTTGAATATGCTTCAAATTTGGGTTGGATTTTCAACCAATCAGTCCCAAATCTGAGTAAAATTTGACCTACTATTTGATTCAAATTTTACCACATGATACATTAGAGCATGTTTGGTAAACAACATGAAACAATTGAGAAAAAATAATGAATATATTGAAAAATAATAATTTTATGATGAAAATGATGTCAAAGTGTTACATTAAACAAAGTTGGTATGTGATCTTGATATTTTAGGGTTCAATGAGTCAAAGTGTTACATAAAAAAGTTGAACCGGTGTGAGCATGACATTTTAAGGTTCGGGGGTCAAAATGTTAGTCGACCATAATTGAGGAGGGTAAATTGTAATTTACTTTCTTTTAAATTATTTTATACTTTTCCTTTATCCAGGTTAGTTCCTAGTGAAAATTTTAATTTTTTTTGACTTTTTCATAATTAAGAGAGTGAATGTATAGTACATATGTTAGTACCATTAGAACATGCAACATTTACTTGAGATAATCTCACGATGACATGTTGGAATTCTTAGTCAATTTTCAAGATCATTTTTGGATAAGTGTGGAGGTACACTACTGTAGAAAATGGAATATTCGTCTGATATACGGGGGTGTATACGTCAGGTATCAGGCTACCCAGATCCGACATCTATGTATACGTCGTATATACATAGACGTTGGTCGCGTAAAAGCCTTCTCTACCAACCGACGTCTATGGTTTAGGAATAGACGTCGGCCTTCTACCGACCGACGTTTATTCCTTTTCTTAAACGTAAAGACGTCGGTTATGCCACAACAACCGACGTCTATTCCCAAACCTGAACAAAAAAATAGCAATCATAGACCTGCATTCAATCACATTCAACCTGCACAAGAAAAGCATTCATCCTGCACCAATTCATTCATAAAGACATACAAGCATACATACACAAACACAATCATTCAACACACTTGACATTCATTCACAAACACTTGACATTCATTCCAAAAATGAGGCTATTATATTAAAGTATAGCATTGTATGTTTGTAATACAGTAAACTTATTAAATAAATTACAAAAAAAGTGTTAGTGATATTAGAACATCTTAGTTCATTAACATGTTTGTCATAAAATAATGAATTCATTGGTCACGAGTATCATCGAGCTCCTATTGTGAGTATGAATCGCTACTCTTTGGGAAGACTATATAAATAGAATTAAAAATATTAATATCTATATAATGAAACTATAATTATACAACTTAGTAGCGAGCTATATTACCTCGGATAGGACTACGTCTTCATTTGCAAATTGGAGGATTTCCTCCATGTATCTCATGACATAGTAACCGCATTCCGTATTTTCAGTCTGATTGCGATATTACAAACTGATAAATTCGTTAAATAAATGTTCCATTACTTAACATAATTAACAAAAATGGAAGAAAGAACTTACTCTCATTACATGCCATGTTACTCCCATTTTTGTGGTTGTTTTTCTACCACCTAACGCTCTGTAAACCTTTATTGTTCTGAGTAGAAGAAGTTATTGAACATGAATTCAACAAAACCACGGTTTACAAATACGTTGATTAAAACGAACTTACAGATTTACAAGTGTCTTTATGGATTCCCTTGGTTTATTCGACCCCAACGGATCAAACCAATATGCCGAATTTACTTTTTTCCACTAAGGTGAATATGCAGGATGACGTAGCAGCTGATCATTTGGTTTCTCACATTCAACATGTCATGTCGTGTTTTTGGAATCCTCCTTACTCGCAAACAAACGTTTAAGCCTTGGTATTATCAAAAGATACCACAAAATCTTAGCAGGAGGTCCTTTCATTTTCATCTCATCAGCCTCTACATTGTGATTCGGTCCACTGCGTTTCATTTTGTATTGCGAAAAATTACACCTGGGACAGGAATGTATGTTTTCAAATTCACCCTTATAGAATATACAATCGTTCGGGCATGCATGTATCCTCCTATATGCCATTATCATAGGACACAACACTTTCTTAGCATCATATATTCTATCTGGAAGCTCATTATCATCTAGAAGTATCTCTTTCAATAACTTCAACAATGATGTAAAACTGACATCAATCCAACAATTTCCTGCTTTTAAATTGTACAACTTCAACACCGCTGACAATCTAGTGAATTTGGTACAACTCTTATACAACGGCTTCTCATTGTCACTCAACAAACTACCAAGTAAATCGAGGTTGGATGAAAACTTTTCAGCCATATCCTGAACCATTTTCTCTAAGTGATCTCCCACACTAACATTGTCTCCGTCATTCTTGGAACAACTAAATGATTCATTTTCGCCGTGCCATATCCACCGTATGTAACTTGGGTCGAAACCTTTCTCAAAAAAATGATCTTTTATTTTCTGAAAAGTCGGCACTAACATATTATGACACTTATTGCATGGACAATACGTCATGTCACTGTCATTCGTTTTTTGTGAATTTTTTTGGCAACCTCTAAGAACATATTCACTTTGTTCTCATACTCATCACTCAATAGGTTTGAAAGAATCCACTCTCAATCCATTTCAATCTAAACATTAAGAAAAATGATAGTTATTATTGAAGGAAATAAATAAAACTTCAATTTAAAAGAAGGTGTTCGTAGATGAGAAGATCCGGAGACATGAAGATGAGAAAATAATGACTCAGGAGAGAGGAGATGAAGTCCTTAATCTAGCATGGGAATAAAGAAGTTTACAATCAAGGCCAAAGCAAGCCAAAGTCCACTATAGGTCCTTAGCACTAGACACCGCCTAACTTTTGATGATTTAATCGACTTAATCTTAATTGTGATCATGTATAGTAGCACACATGTTGCATTGCATATATATTGCTTTGTGGTAACCTCTACAGGTGATCAAGACTCAAGAAAGAAAGGAAATAAGTCAAGACATGTAATAAAGCTCATTTGAAGACATGTAATTTGTATTGATTTTAGCCTTAGGAACTTTGTGTAATTGAGCATACTTGAGCTAAAAACTACTCAAACACGCACTAGGTTCCCTATAGAAGTCACACACGAAACTTCACATAATTTGGACTTCAATAGATCACCCAAACTTAGACCGGAAAACACTAAACACTTAACCTGAACTATCTGGACTAACACGACAATCTTATCTGGTGGGTCAACAAACTAGATAAGATTGTCGTGTGAATCGTTGACCCGTTGACACGACAATCTTATCTGGTGAACCGTTGACCCACCAGATAAGATTCTCTTATACTCTTTAACTAACACGACAATCTTATCTGGTGAGTCAACGGTAGACCGAGTACAAGACGTGGTTCGTCCGAATTCTTCTAGGGAATTTTTCTCATACGGATCCGGTCGACCGTCTAGCTCACGGTGCACCGAACACGTGTTACAACTGAATGGTTCGGTTGACCGAATAATACTCGGTCTACCGAACAAGAACGATTCTGCCTGAATTATTAAGAGATTAATTAGATCATGGGTGGATTAATTCCAAATTTAAGTAAAACGTTTTTGTGGGTGATTATGTGGAAATTAGAGATTAATTTAGGAGAGAATAAACAATGGATCATGACTAAAGAATAGCTCTTGATAAGGATGTTTTGGGAGACTATAAAAAGACCCCTACTCCTACTTGTTTAACAACTACTGCAAAAAATTTCTCTCATTAATCTCTCCCTAATCACCACGATTTTTTTTAGTAAATTTAAGTTTTAGAGATAAGAATCTCAGGAGCTTAAAGATGGGTAATTAGTTAGATTCTAAACCTTGTTAGAGATTGATTGGCTAGCTCCTTTCTCTCTAATCTTGTTTAGAGTTTGGTGAACACTCAGAGGCAAATCTGTGGACGAATCAACGGGCAACGCGTCTCCGAATCTTCAAAAAGGTTTTAGAGAACCTTTAGGTATGATTCTACCTTTGTGATTTATTTTAATACATGTAGGATTGCATGTTATTAGAATAATCACAAAACTATGTACATAGAAATTGTTGAAAATATGAAAATCGATCTTGTATGTTGTATTAAAATTTTAAAATATATACATACATAGGGACACGAAATCCTACAAATCACAGTCGACCAGTGGACACATTTTTGCCAGAATTATTAAGAGAATAATGTTGATCATGGGCTGGATTTATTTCAATTATGGTCAAACATTTTAAAGGATGATTATGTGTCAATTTATGATTGGTTTAAGGGAGAGAAAAACAAGAGAAATATCCCAGAGGGAAATGCACCTAAGATCAAATATTTCAAGCCAACTTCCGTGGAAAATTCAGACATGTCTCGCTACATTGAACTGACACAAACCGTTTGTGAGATATTCCCTTTTAGTTGACATGTTAGTTATGGGGCACGGAGTTAGTGGGTAGCTCATGATGTGGGTGTTGAGAGAGACTATAAATAGGTCTCCTCACCCTACTTGTTTAGGTTAATGCAAAATTCTCTCTCTCCCTGATCTCTCCACTAATCCATCCGAATTTCTCCTAATAGTTTCAAGCTTTTGGAGATTAAAATCTCAGGGAGCTTTAGAGGGGTTATTAGCTAGATTTTAAGCTTAATTAGATATTGATTGACTAGCTCCTTTCTTTTTAATCTTGTTTAGAGTTTGGTGAACACTTGGAGGTGAATCAACCGGCGATTCGACGTGCGACGCAACTCCGGATCTTCATAAAAGTTTTGGAGAACATTTGGATATGATCCTCTTACTTTTGTTTTAATATATATATATATATATATATATATTATATGATATTAGAATAAATGCAACACAATGTACATGAAATTATTGAAAATATGAAAATCGATCTTGTATGCATGTACATATTTTTTTGAAATATATGCATACATATGGGCACGAAATCTAGCAACATCTTTTGCTACAGGTCCGTTAAGTTTACGAGTTCCACGAGGAACTCCACAAAATACATAGAGTGATTCAAGACCATAAGGAAGACTCAACACCGACTGTGAAACTGCAGGAGAGGATGAAAGCTTTCCTTTCATGTTTTGGTGCTCACAACCCTACGTTACGATTGAGTTAGGATTAGGGCTGAAAATGGGGCGGATATTACCCGCCAACCCGACCCGTTTAGTTCAGGTAGTGGATGAATTTTTCCACCCGATTATCCGTCTACCGAATAGCCACTTACCTGACTATTAAACGGGGCAGGTAGCGGTTATAGTTCCTACCCGCCATGTTTATCCATTTACCCGTTATTAATAAATTAAATTATTAATAATTTAATATATTAAATATATATACCTAAATCAAAACCCTAAATTCCTAAAATCTAATGCCTAAATCCCTCTCCCTCCCGAACGCCGAACCTCCCCTCCGTCGCACGGTCCCCGAACGCCGAACCTCCCCTCCGCCGTACGGAAGTGTATATATAGCTCTTCATCTTGGTGGATCGTAGTTTATCATTATGAAAGTAGCACATTTTGCTCACCTAGTTGTCTTCCGTATTACAACCTAAAATTATTTCACGTAGATGTGCCTGTAAATGAGGTTGATTGGATTTCTCGTATTGTCTTGATTTCTTTTGAGTTTAGAATGATCGTGGATTTGAGGCTTCACCACCACACCATACTGAACTGGAAGTGTTCTAGTTCTAATCTCAAACCAACTTCATGCCCTTTTTGAAAGGAATGTGTTCTAGAAGTTTTACGTTTAAATGTCAATTATTATGAATTGAATGACAAATCATTTTGTTCTTTGTTTATGTTATTCGTCTTTTAGAAGTGTTAAGGAAGATACTCTTGGTCCTTAACCGTAGAACTCTAAAAGATATTGGTTTACATAAAACGAAAGATATTCGCAATCATGGTAATTAACATGGGACATTAATTACCGAGTTAAGATTGTCGTGTTGGTCATAGATCATTGTAGCTCTACAAGTGAGTGATAACACGGGTACACAAAAGAGAAAAATATTACTTTTGTATACTAAATAGACCTAATAAGTAAAACATTATAGAATTGTGTTTTCTGTGTCATTAATGTTTTACTGTGTCTTTGGTCCTTTGATATGAGACTTATATTCGATCACTTAAGAACTGCTTAATTAGACTAGTGTCTTGAGCTATCGATGAGCGTAGTGTAAAAGCATTGGTTGGTTAAGTATGACTTTTGTTGGAGAAGATAGTTAGTCAAAAGATTATCATTGCCCCTTTTAATTGAGTGACGATATTAGTGGGCCCCTTGATAAAGCAAAGTTATAATGTGCACAATGTGA
The DNA here is from genome assembly GCA_963682175.1 of Triglochin maritima. Lineage (NCBI taxonomy): Eukaryota > Viridiplantae > Streptophyta > Magnoliopsida > Alismatales > Juncaginaceae > Triglochin > Triglochin maritima. The sequence continues at coordinate 18,258,815 of OY821775.1, forward strand.
TTTGAGTTAAGTCACATATTTATAACTAGCTTAAAGAGATCAAGAAATGAATACTAATACAAAAATGACACAATACTACTTTGTGTGTATTCTTAATATCATGAGGCAAGAGACGAACACAAGTGGTGCACTCCATCACTAAATGGATCGGGTTTTAGTTCGAGTGGAATTAAGACATCTAACTAATTGGGAGCTATAATGTGTAGCTAGATACCGTTTATAGCTTGTGATATTAAGCTCTTAATATCACTGCCAACTTAGTTTAGATCCTCCCATAGGTCACACCACAAAACTGGAAAACAAGAAATGAGGATTTTGAGTTCATAAGGTGTGTCGGGTTTCATGTAGAAAATATGACACATGTGGTGAACAAGCGAAATCAAAATTATGTTGTGATTAATAACATAATTAGAATCTAAAATTCATATGTGATGTAAATATTATGGGGTGTAATGATTTATCATTACATAGGATAATATGTTACATAAGTTGTGAACTTACTACTAATCCCGAAATATCAAATTTTGTAGGGGTTAAACCGAAATTTGACGAGTCTGCAGTACTGTGCAAAAACGGTCGACTGCTAAACCATAAACGGTCGACCGGATGTTGCACGGTCGACCAAAATGTTGCACGGTCGACCGGATGTGTCTCGATCGCTACATGAATTTCGTCTGTTCGTTTTCGGTCGACCGAAGTAGTTCGGTCGGTCGACCGAACATTGCGATGAAATAAATTATGTTCCGAATGGTCGACCGAGTTTATGAACGGTCGACCAAAACTTGGTCTAAACGATCGACCGAACCTCCAACACGGTCGACCGATTCAGACGGTTACTGCAGAATAAATTTAAGAATTAATGAGATCATGCATGAAATTGGTCCATAACTGATTTAATTCATGGCTAAGATTATTTGTTAGCAAATAATGGATGGTTAGATGGAAGTTTGCATGAAATCATGGGCAAGAGGTTGCACATGAATAGGTAATTTTGAGAGAACTTATAAATACAAGTTTATCTCATTACCTTATTAATTAATTCATTATCTTCTAGTGCAAACTTCTCTCTCCATAATTATCCACGAAATTTTCTTAATTCTCGAGTTTAGTTTTAGTTTTCAGAGAGCTTCTTCTCAAGGGAACTAAAGAGGGGTTAGTAGTTAGATTCTAAACCCTATTGGAGATTGAGAGGGTAGCTCTTCGCTCTCCAATCTTGTTTAGAGTTTGGTGAATACTCGGAGGCATCCGGCGCAGCGACAAGCATCCTCAACGTCTCTGGATCTTCAAGAGGTTTTAGAGAAGTTCTAGGTATGAATTTCGGAGCTCATGTTTGTTTTAATAAAGTTTTGAAACTAGTTATTGAAACAAACCGATGCATGCATGAAACAAATCATAGAAAAAATTGTAATTGATCCTTATTGTGCATAAAAATTTCGAAAATAAATATGTGCAATTAAACTAGAAATCCTACACTTTTTGTGTTTTGTTAAGATCACCTTCTTATCATAATTTACTTGTGCCTTCTTCAGCTGCTTGTTGGTAAATTGATATGCGTTAAAACAATGAACACATAATATAAGATAGACGATGGTTGTTATAATGGAACTTGAGTTCGTGTTATCTCCATTTTTTATTCAGGGTGAGTGTTCATTTGTTCGTTTATTCCCACACCTCCCCGCAGCCTTCCCTCTTCGCCACACCTTCCCTCTTCGAGACTCCAGCTCACTCCCGACGCTGCTCCAACCCCTTCTCCGCTTCTCGCCTTCCAGACTCTGATCCACCATGAGCGAGCAAGAGCAACCCAATCCCAGCCAACCATCGACGGATGGTATACATTTTTCCATCATCATGTGTTTGTGTGACTATGTCGACTCATCACTCATGCTTCTCAGTTCTCACGAATCATGCTTAGTTTAATTTATTTTAGGAATCATGCTTAGTTTAATTTATATGTGGACAATACTTAGTATTTCAGGAATTATGATTAGTTTAATTATTTCTGTATTCAAGACCTATTATTGTCGACAGTAATACTGAAAGTAGTACTAATAACAAGAGACGAAGAACACTTACTTCTGAAGTTTGGAATTATTTTGATAAAGATATTGTTACTAACAAAGCGAAATGCCATCATTGTGCAAAAGAGTATGTTGCTAAAGGAAAAGATGAGACAAGTCATTTGTTAACTCACTTGAAAACCAAACACTTGAGGATATTTGGTGGTGATTCTGGTCAACGGTTATTGTCTTTTGGTGATAAGAAAAAAGATGGAACCTCTGAAGTAAAAAAATTACAAATTTAATCAGGATTCTAGTAGGCAAGACTTAGCTGAAATGATTGTACTGCATGAATACCCATTCTCTATAGTTGGACACGCAGGATTCAGAAAATTTGTGAGAGGTCTCAAGCCAGAGTTTAAAATGGTGTCTCGTACGACCATAAGAAATGATATTGTTGCTATGTATGAGGTTCGTAAGGAAATAATTTATGCACAGTTGGATCAAATTTCTGGTCGTTTTAGCATTACTCGTGACATGTGGACGTCAAACAGAAATAGGGGTTATGTTACTTTGACAAGTCACTTTGTAGATGATGCTTGGAGACTTCAGAAAAGACTTTTGAGTTTTGCTTACCTTCCAACATTTAATATTAGTACTGCATGAATACCCATTCTCTATTGATATTTGAATAATATTTGTTGTATATATTATCATGTAAACTTAATTGCTTAATGTGTTTTCTTGATATAGTTGAAACTACGGACGACGTTGCGTGTTTCGGAACAATGCCAAGTTATTTTACTCACGTGGACGTGAAGAACGAGAAAGTCGAGAAGGCTAATGATGATGGCGACGATGATAATGATCTTGTGTAATGAATGAATGTTTGTAACTTATGTAATACTTCAATGAATGTTTTACTTGTTATTGTTGTTTTATGGTTGTAGTAAACTAGTAGTTGAATGAATATTTTATGTTTCTAGTTAGTTTGTTGTTTTGTGTTATTGGTGTTGATTGATTGGTGTTAGAAATTCATATTATCAGGTATTGTAGGTGATTTTGTGTTATTGGTGATTACTATGTATTGTTTTGTATAATTTTTTTGGTAGCAAATGAGTAGAAATAAAAAATACAAGTTTTATCCAGTTATCCGTTTATCCACCCCGCCCCGCCCCGAATATCCGTTTATCCGACCTTAAACGGATCGGGTAGCGGATGAATTTTTTTTACCGGACCCACTCCGCCCCGATTATCCATTTATTTTAGGTGGGTCGGGTAGCGGTTGGGCATAAACCAGACCCGACCCGTTTACAGGCCTAGTTAGGATTGGGTGGAGGAGGAAGAATAAGATGATCGTGATGGCGTTCGAGCACATTATCGAGTTCTATTTAATTGAACTCGGCAAACACATTGTCACAGGAGGGTAAATCTTTCTGGGTATGCGCAAAAATTTCTAAATGTACACAACTCGTCATCTGAGACGTCGAGGTCTGAATACACTAAAAAGAATATTTGCCGCCGCCACCACGTGTCGCAACGTGATGGTAGCAGATCTAGTATGATTTTTTTTCCAAACATGTGTTAATTTGATTTTTTTAAATAATTTTAATTCGATTTTTTTTCCAAATATAAATTATTGAAATAGGTTGCTTTAAGGTTAGACTAATAAATCAATAAAAATAAATCCAGACTCAGTCTGGGTTTTCGGTTTGGAAAATTTACTAATCCGTTCCGATCCAGTATAGTTCTGGACCAGTGAACAACCTTACTATTAACACGCAGGTAACACATGTGCTCATAAGAGCGCCCTTAACGGGTGCTCTTTGCTCGGCCGCCCGAGCAGTCCTCCCGTTAGGGAGGGCGCGCCCAGGGCGGGGCGTATTTCCGGGCGATAGGCCGCCCGGGAATGCACCCTGGGCGCCCGGGGGGGGGGGGGGGGGCACCCCCCCCATTAGTCCCTTTTTTGTTTTAAAGATAAAGATTATTTATATATAATTAGGATAATGTATTAATTAGGTAAATTGAATTAAATTAATTAGGTTACTTCTCACATCCAATAAATGTACTCCTCCTGGTTGGTTCTCTCTCATTCATCTACGAACAATGTCTTCACCCGATAAGTCTTCTAGTTCGAAGTCTTCATCATCTTCAACATCCAATGACGAAGTTTACGACCAAGTGTTGAACTGCTTAACAGAGTATGTCTCCCAAGTGGTGGACCAACGTACTAAGAGGCGCAGAAGGCGAACTTCGAATCCAGATAGAGATAGAGAGCTTGGTTACAACCGTTTGATTGCCGATTATTTTTCTAACGACCCTGTTTATCCTGACAACATTTACAGGAGAAGATTTAGGATGTGAAAGCATGTCTTTCTTCGCATTGTGAGTGCCATTGAGGCATCTAATGCCTTCTTCCAACGTTATCCAGACGCCACCGGTAGGATGAGCATCTCTGGCCTGCAGAAATGTACCGCGGAAATTCGTATGCTAGCGTACGGTGTTGCGGCTAATGAGGTGGACGAATACTTGAGGCTAAGCGAATCCACGGCAAGAAACGCACTTGAAAAATTCTACGATGGTGTAATTAACAACTTCGGCGGTGAGTACCACCGAAGACCTAATGCAAATGACCTAGCACGACTACTTCACGTTGGTGAGCAGCATGGGTTCCCAGGCATGATGGGAAGTATCGATTGCATGCAATGGGTGTGGAAAAATCGCCCGGTTGCTTGGAAAGGACAATATCAAGGGCGTAGTGGCAATGCCACTCTTGTCCTCGAGGCAGTGGCATCGACTGACTTGTGGATATGACACTCGTTTTTTGGCACACCAGGTTCATGCAATGACTTAAATGTCCTGCAACGATCTTCGATTTTTGACGACGTAATGGAAGGATGAGCTCCATCTGTGAATTTTGAGGTAAACGGTTCTCGATATAATATGGGATATTATCTTACTGATGGTATTTTTCCAAAATGAGCAGCATTCATTCCGTCCATCGTTCATCCACAAACACCGAAGGACAAGTTATTTGTTGAACGACAAGAAACAGCACGCAAAGATATAGAACGTGCATTTGGAGTCTTGCAAGCGCGGTTCGCGATAGTGAAGAGGTCATCTCTTGCATGGAGTAAGACTGTACTTAACAAAATAATGACAGCTTGCATTGTAATGCATAATATGATAGTGGATGATGAACGTGATTCCTTTGGTAATTTTGGAGATTGGAACGAATTTGTTGAGGATCAACCTGGAAATTCCATGAACGACGCGGTTCGGTATTCCACTGACCGTGTATTGGATATTACCATGTACTTGAGAAAGGAGAGATCAAGTGTGTGATCGCACCACACATTTGAACCTTAAAGCCGATTTGGTCGACAATATATGGCAACGCTTTGGAGGAAATGCGTCTTGATGTATTTTAAGTTTAGTATTTAATGATGTATTTTTAGTTTTAGTTTTTAAATTTCCAGTTAATGTACTATGTAACGTGGTTTCCTAATTTTTAATAATATTTTCGTATTTATTAATTAAATGTTAATTAAAAACGAATGAATTGTTGATATTAAATAATTACGATAATGATTATTAATATATTGTGTTGATTGTTGAAAGAGTTTTAGATAGAAGAATAAAAATAAGGGTTAATTACAGTTTGCCCCCCTGAACTATGTATTGGTATCACTTTGCCCCCCTGAACTTTCAAAGTTAACAGTTACCTCCCCTGAACTTTAATTTTGTAGCACTTTGCCCCCCTGAACTTCAAAAACTCAGTATTTAACGCACATTCGACGTTTTTTTCCTAATTGTTTTTGTTGTATCCCTAATACACTCCTAAACCTATATTTCCGTGAAAGTTTGGATCCAAACTTTCACGTAAATATAGGTTTATGAGTGTATTTGGATCCAAACGGAGGTCGAATATGGTTGGAATTTGGATCGGTTTGACACTCAATCCGACCCAAATTCCAACCATATCCGACCTCCGTTTCGATCCAAATTTTCACGTAAATATAGGTTTAGGAGTGTATTAGGGATACAAAAAAAATTAGGAAAAAACGTCGAATGTGTGTTAAATAATGAGTTTTTGAAGTTCAATTGGGCAAAATGTTATAAAATTAAAGTTCAGGGGAGGTAACTGTTAACTTTGAAACTTCATGAGGGCAAAGTGATACCAAGACATAGTTCAGGGGGTCAAACTGTAATTAACTCTAAAAATAATGACGTGACAACAAATACTGTAGCGTGACTTGATGGATTGGATAATGGTTAAGGATTTTGTAGGGGGGGTGGTTTGTACTGACGTGGTGGAGAGAGAAGCTGACGTGGCTGAAAGAGAAACCAAAGCGTCCGAAAATTACCTGGACGCAGTTAATAACGCTCTAACGCCGAAGTCTTAACTCTACCTATGCGATCAAAATATATTTAGCATGAAAAGGATTGAACTACCTAGAGTGAGAAGAAATAGCTTACGTCGGCCCGTATAGACTTGTTAAGAGCCAGCTGGAATTTTAGATCTAATTTAATATTCAATGAAGAAAAATGTTACATGATTGTGATTAGACCCTTCAGCAGCACAGCATTCATGTAAAACCAACCAGTAGCTGTGGACCAAACCTGTCGTTAGAACATCACACTTAGACCTGGTACATCAGTCCATGCAAATGTTGGACATTAATGTTATTATGTTTGCTAATTTTGAAAAACAGTTGTCCTCTTTGCATTGAAGTTTTTGACTTTCCGGCATTCACAATTTGAGATATTAGCCTTCTTCGGATTTTAGTTTTGCATGTAAAATTCTCCTCAAAGCCGAACTTATATGAGCAAATATTAATTTTTGCAAATTTTACAGAATAATTGTACATCTATATTGATACAAATAGCTCCACACGTAACCATTACGTTCAAGTTCATCCGACGAAAGAAGATTTTGCTTTGCTAGGGTGCACATTGAAAAGAGCAATTTTACATGTGTTTCAGGAAATGTCGAATTTGTACTTTTTTTTTTCTTTACTTGCGTGTACCTACACTACACAATCAATATGACTCATTTTGTTACGTTTTCTATTAGAAAATTTACAAAAACAACTCCTAAAAATAAAAAAACTCTTAATGTTAAATAAAAATTAAAAACACAAAGACTCAAACCTCCACCTTTCTGACGAGTGTGATTGTCTTTTTTTAAATTAGTTGGCTTACATTAGATAATGGGAACAGTTGCAAACACAATTGACCCTAAACCATACAAACCTTCAAAGTTTTAATTACCAGTGTACAGACATAAATATATAGCCGAAAGTTCCAACCGCTATGGTTGATACCAATCCTAACCTTAAAACAAAACGGGGACTTCGAAGAGCCGATGTACACTTCTTCTTAAGTGTCAGGTAGACGGGAGCAATCTTGATTCACGAGGCAAGAACCTTGTTGCTTCGAGAAATGTCGCTTGATCTTCCATCGCAACCGCTTCCTCAGCTGCTCGGTCTTCTTCCCGTGCTAATTCATCCATCTTGGCATAGCGATGTATTTTCGCCAACTCGCTCTCGTATGGACCGGAGGCAATAGGATTCCCAACATGTTGATGGTTGGCGATCGGTATTGCAACAATAGGCATTTGGTGGTTGTGTCGTGTTGTGACGGTGTCCGACAAGGGGGTGAAGTTTGCTGTCCTAGCCCTTTTGAGACGAGTCTGAGTAAACTCATTCGCTCCACGTTTATGCGATCCTGTCCAAAATATTAGCAAATCTAAACATTCATTCATCACTTGCCAAAAAGAGTTTGAGGATGTGATTATTCCTTTCTTTCTAAAGAGACCAACAAAACAATTGATAAGATTACTCCATTCCATATGATCTAAATCAAGTTGGTTTGATACATGCAGTCGGAAATCGATATCGGCACCTATTTCTAAGTTTAAGTCCATTCTCATTCCTATTTCCCAAAATTGTCTAGCAAAGGAGCAAGTGAAGATAAGATGTTTGATTGTTTCCGATTCTTTGCCACACATCGGGCATATTGGGTCGACTGGGACCCCACGTTTGATGATATTATCCCGTGTTAGAAGCTTATGTTCATATTAGATCCAAAGGAAGACTTTTACTTTTGATGGGCTATACGATTTCCAAATGGTTTTATATAATGGATAATTCTCCCCATTCTTGTTTAGAAGATTATAGAAGCTCTTTACCGTGAAGAGTCCACTTTTACTTAGTTTCCAATGACATTTATCATCCAAGTAGGACGGTTGGAAACCAAGATAAGTACATAAATATCGTTAATGATTGACTCAGTTATTGAGTTGTGGAATCGTCTTCTAAACCAGGTTTGCGATAATGGGTCATCTTCCTAGAATCTTTTTAAAGTTTTCCATGGTTGTTTGGATGCTCTGAAGAGTTCTGGGTGGCTTTCACCTATTGATTTATTGTTAAACCAAATATCAAACCAGAACAAAGTTGTTTGTCCATTGCCTACTGAGACAGAACAATAGTTGCATATGGTAGGTATCCAATCTATTAAGTCTCTAAAGAATGGAGCAATGTTTCTTTTTTTGCTTGGGAACATGCCTAGCTTATGGTTTGAGTCCTGGTATTTGTTTTTTATAATCGAGAAAGTGGTTTACCGTGTCATGGAGGGCGATGGACGATATGATGGTGGTGGTTGCCAGTAGTGCGATGGCGGCGAGAACAGTTGGGATGGTGATGGTTGACCGTGTCGTGGAGGCGATGGTCAGTGAGAAGGTGGTGGCTGCCGGTAGTGTGGTGGTGGCTTAGAATGCTGAGGTGGTGATGGTGGTGTTTGAGTTTTTATTTTTAATTAACATTAAGGGTATTTTAAAATTAAGAGGTGTTTTTTGCAAATTTTATTGCACACACTGACACAAGTAAAGAAAAAAAATAGAGTTGCAAATTTCCGATAACTATGTTTAAATTTACAGTTGCGGTTTTTGTGCCTCATTACCAACTGCGCAGCTTTAATACTAATTAAAAATATATATTGCACATTAATAATGGCAAGTTGTGAACAAAGAGGCAAATAATGAAGTTAGGAGAGGGGTACGTGTTGGCCGGAAGTGATAACATGTCGCAACAGCATTTTATAAACAACTTCATGAGATCTGCCAACTTCGATCATGTTATGTTTTCTCTTCGGTTGTTAAAGATGGAAAACAGGAAAATATTAAAAAATATATTACTAAGTAGATCACTTCTGTATAAATAAAACTTCACCAAAGTTTAGTGCGATCACTTGTTCTTTCATAATACGAATCATGGGTATGTAATAGTATATGCATTGTCGTAGACTCGTAGCATAATATAACACGTTGAAATGAACGTGATTGTGATCTAATATGTTATCATTTTCAGCAAGATGGTGTATTTGTTTATACAAATAATAAAATCATCTGATATTTCATAACTGTATATAATTTATATAGTAAATCAAATCCAACGTCTGATATGTCATATGTCGGTTTTCAAGAAACACGAGTCTCAATTTTGTTAGTTCGAGTCCGGGCCTTATTTTTAGAATTATGTATAAAGTTACATAGCAGTGTACATAAAGCATTCAAAAAAAGACAAATTTAAGGAAGTTTTATCAACTGAATATCCAATAATCATTTTTTTAAAACTGCCTCTCAAATTGGAAAAATATATGCATAAGCAAATATGCACACGAATTTTAATGTAAAACGGAAGCTTAAGATCTTAATGTTAAGATCTCCAGTAACCATGGTTGTTTCTTTCCAAAGAGACCAACACCTTTGCCATGCACCCACCACCTTCTCTCTGACCTCCCGCGACCCATGTTAAGATCTTAATGTTAATACCCACCACCTTCTCTCCGACCTAGGTTATCCTCTGTTCATACCCACCACCAATTTCTAGGTTATCCTTTGTTCATACCCACCACCTTCTCTCCGACCTCCCGCGACCGACCACAACGTCACCCCACCGCGATCTTAATGTTAAGATATCTGATAACCATGCACCAATGACCTTCTCTCCGACCTCCCGCGATCGACCACAACGTCACCCCAACATGGGTGAGCAACAAATCAAACTAATAAGCCACATACCTCAAAGGAAGACGTAGCACGCCAGAGTTCGCTCAACGTCGACGCCCAACAACAACCTCCGCACCCACATGCCTCACGTCCGAGCCTTCTCAACTCCAAGCTAGCCTCCACACGCCGGAGTCGTCTCCACCACCTCTGGATCGCCGGAAAATGAAGAGAAAGGTGAGAGAGTGGTTGGGTGAATGAAAGAAGAAAAAAGAAAGAAATGATGTTTTCTCCTAAAAACCAACCCATCCAACAACCGGCCCATCACTATTCCTCGTTCTATTTCACATACAAAACCTCCACTAATTAAATAGCACGTATAGAGAAAATAAATAAATAAATCAATTTATCCCATATATTAAGAATTAGGTTTTTCATGGAGTTGCTGGTTTTTTGGCAACTAATAAGATAATTTTGATGATTAAACCAATGTAATCTTAATAACTCTGCAAATTTGATTTGTAGTTCAATTATATTAGTAAATTAAATATTGTATCATGTACTGACTAAAATGCGCCGCATATGTGGGAACCATGCAAGTAGGTAACCCTTTTGAGTTCAATATGTGATGCAGTGAGGGCCGCATCGTATATATGGATGCTGATGTAGCCATAAGTGCACAAATTTCCCAAATATGGTCTTACCTTACAACAAATTAATCTTAAATCATAATTCATAAAAAATCCACAACAATTAACATTAGGTAATGATTTCGATAAAAAGAAAAAGGAAATTTGAAAACAAAATCCTGTCCAACCCTGCTCGCTCCACTCCATGACCAATCTCATCAACTTGTTCTGGCCTGTGCCCAATCCATCAGATTTCGAGGATGCCCATCCTGGTCCGGGGAGTTCCAAATCGAGTAACACCATGCATTAATAAACCAAGCTGACAATTTAAAGGCAAGGAGAAAAAATGATAACGTAGAGATCGTAGGTGCAGGGCAATTCTTTAAATAAAAAAAGTCTGAACCGCTAAACGTCGTATGCGAATTACTTAAATCGTCTGCATCAATTATCATTTTGTCATTATCTCATTTTTACTTATTTCAAGGTTATCTTTTGTTCATACTACAACAAAATTAACCATGAAAAATAAAATCGGAGTTCAAATACGGGAGTGGCAGAGGACGGCAGTCCCTGCGGGGGACAACCCCCCCCCCCAGCGAGGAGATGGAGCACGCTTTGATGACATTTTTTGTTTCGACACCCTATTTATGTACTCCGGATATTGATACATTTACCCGTTTATTTAAGTTTGTGTTTTTCCCACCGCGTCACCACTGAAATCTTACAACAAAACTTGAAATAATTTAAAATATCACACCATATAAAATAAAATAAAAAGACACCTCCCCCACAACGAGGAGGGAATGAAGTCTTAGCCAAGCACCCAGCCAATTTTAGTTTTATAAAACTTATCAGGTCGAATTCAGACGGTTCGTTAGACATTTTCTTGGTGTTGATACTGAAATTATGAGTACTTGAAAACAATTGAAAGAGTAAGAGTAACTAAGAGGTACAACGAAATAAGTATTAAATAGAATGTGAATCACAAAATAAAAAATTAACACAAACGATTTAAATAATTTGCGGACAACGAATAGTAACACCCAAAAAAATCTTAAATTACAATATACCACTATCATTAACCATCCAATTCCACAGTTCCATGTCAACGAATTGAACACGAACCACTTGATTACTAAAAATAACTATTGCCGAAGGAAGCGTTGAAAAGCTCGAGTAAAAACATAGCATGTCCTCATGAGTTGATTGTTTGAGAGCATACGCTGCTTGTGTAACTATTAGTAGAGGCAATCAAAATTTTGTTGTAGTACACGGGAGTCAAAATATGCACCTAAAATATTGCACATTGAAAATAAATTACATGATGCAATCGGTAGGAAAACTCAAAGGAACTTGTGATCATCCGCTGGGTCAACTTACGGCCAACCAATATCTAGGCCAATTTATGGTACACCTGATTTACTGAGATTCCTGATTACTCATCATCACTGTTACTTTCATATGCGTCTTCATCCCCTTCGCCGTAAACAACTTCATCAATTTCGTCATCTTCATCGTCACTTGTGTTAATGGATGGATGTTCGCCATGTAGAACTCCATTACTGTCCTTTTCTCCTTTGGCAATCTGTGAAGAGGATCAAACAAACAAAGAAAGCATAATATTTTGTTTTCAAGAAACAAAAGCATGACATTTCCATTAGACTTCAGATAAAGGGGTCTCATCGTACCTGCGCTCTAATGAGCTGCAGACAACCTGATAAACGTAGTAGAGGCTCAACAGCCTGACACTTAAACCTTGCCATCTGCAGCATAAACAAGATTTTGATCAGGATGATGATTCTGAGTTCCGACAATAAGTATCTTCATGAAGTCTTGTCAACAAGCCTAAATACCAATATGAACTTCCAACTGTGGAAAAGAACTAGCAACATGATTCACATATCAGATAAGGCAAGTGGTCAAACCAAAAAAAGCCCTGATTTACCCATAAAATTTATCTAAAAATGGATGAATTTGTCTTAACTCTTAACGTAAATGAACGTTCATCCCTAGTCAAGGTGGCTCTCAGCTACGAGTTATCTTTAAAATTTGAAAATATCAGATCCTTGTGGACAGCATCTGAACATGACATGGGATATGGGAGAATCTGATTATCTGAAAATGACATGCCTTGTTGCCTGTCCCACAATCTCCCCTACACACCTAGATCTAGGAATAACTCACTGTCAAGGTCAAAGATCGGAGAGCATTTGTTGTCTCTTAAATGACACCAGAAAGCTTCCTCTGCTAACCAGCAGGACCAACAGTAGCAATTCAGCTAAAATTCAAATTCAAGATGAGAACAATTGCTCATTTTCAGTTTGGAGCCTCAAACACAGATAGTCGATATGGTTAGAGAGTAGATCTACTCATCTAGAGGAGATGATGTGTTTCTGATATCAAGATTAAAACCATGGCATCTTGTCTTCTTTTTAACAAACTGTTACTTTTGCGTGGCATGGAAAATGATACAAATGATTGTTCAACTATGACGAAAATTCAAGCACACATCATAGAGCTTTTACCTTGTGTAGTCCATCCAATACATGCTTAGACTGATCTTGTGATATAATTTGATAATTATGATTGACTAAGATATGGCATATCCATGGGAGAAGTTTCTGTTCACTGATTGACCTGCAGAAGAGTGCTAATTCAACTTGTTTGTTCATATAACATTATAAATTATGGAAGTATAAGAGGTCTTCCTTTTTACATGGAAGACAGATCTTTCTGCGAAAAGCAATACCAGAGAAAAGTAATAGTAAATCATAAGGGAGAGTTCCAGTTGATTCAGTGGTTTACAAAGTCTAATTCGTTATTCGAGTTAATAAACAACAAAGTAACGATAAAACTAAAGAGAATAAGAAATTAACATACCTTGCTTTCCACAGAAAGATCAAAGCTCCTAGAAGCTTGAAGGAATCTCTCTGGAACATTGACAATATTGTTTCTGTAATCTGCCAAAGAGATATACAAGCCCAATTAGATTGCAGTGCATAGACAAATACTGACAACTCTACCCCAAAAACAACTAGGAAATGATATCATATCGAATTTGAAAGTTACACTTTAGAACCTTATTCCATTTTCACTTAGACATGGGGTCGTTGTAAAATGTCATTCTTATAACTTCATTCAGTTGTCAACCTTGAGAAATGATTAATAGTAAATAAGCAGGACATAATATAAACCAATCCTGACAGAAACTACTTTGTAGCATGCAAACCTTCTTTGCCGGTTTGTTTGTGTCAACTAACAAGAGCACACTTTTAAGGGTTGCATCATCCAGATTTGCTGAAGTGAGATTCTGCGTGAAGCTTCCTGAACTGGCTAGTTCAGAATTCGAAAGAATCCCCAGGGCTTTCAGCTTATCCTCCATTTTGGTATCCAGACCTTCCTCTTCAACTAGTTCCTGAACTGAAATAGTACAAAAAACATAATATCGATAAACTGAAAAAAGTGAGTGAAATATCCATCTTCAAACACACACACACACACACACAATGAAAATCACTACTATATTTCTATATTTGATTAAATCACTATTGGGAACTAAAGAGTTAAACAATAATATCTACATGTTAGGCCAGTGTTTTGTTGCTTTCCGTCCTTATTCTTATGTGAACTTGGAATGAGCGTAATAGGAGGGGGAAATCCAGGGTAAAAATTCTAATTTTTAAGAAAGTAAAACTACAATTGATAAACACTTTTTCAATTCAACTTTTTTTACCCTTTAATATTTTCCATCTCACGTGGCAAGTCTTTTCTTCATGACAAACACAGAACCAGTCTACATCACAATATCTTCACAAACAAAAATACTAGAATCCTTTTTCCTATTCAAGAATTGAGCTCTGGTGCCGATGACTTGGAAGAAAAAAACACTCAGGTGTAACATCCCAGATGCTAGACAAATGTACAATGCCTGAAGTCCTGAACATATATGTCGAGTTCTGGTTCACAAAGCTAAATGCATAATTTCGTATTAAGGCGACTATAAAAGTAGATATCAAGTCCAAGACTAAAAAGATACAAATCAACAGGGAATGTTGAATTTATGTAAGAAATATAAAAACATATACTAAAATCACGATCATAGTCACACCAACAAAAGAACATCTTCAACCTTTCCTGTCCACATGATACCCTTTAGGCTCATCTAAGGAGTTTGTTGCTTCATGCTCGGCAACTTTTGGCTTATGCTTTCGCTTTTTCTCTTGATGTTCATGAAGCTTTGGTAGTGGAATGATAGCATCCTCGGCATTAGCACGATCCAGTGTTGTAACTGTTGAAAGTGGTTATAGATTATTTTGCATGATTTTGAAGCATCAAATAGAAATATACATCCCAAAGCCTTAAATAGAAATATAGATTTACTAATTAATACAGCTTGAAACAACTGGGCTTTATTAGATCAGAAATTGGGGGCAGTTGACATTCACGAAATAATGTCCATTTACAAGACAACCATATAAACTTTTGTTTTACTGGGTAAGAGGACAAGGGAAAACCTTTTTGCAACAAAAGGTTGATAAAGATACCTTTGACTTGCATTGCTCGATCCTTTTTGGAATCATTGGAAGAGAGCATTGGCAAGAGAGCACCATCTTGAGAGCGTTTTAGGTTTATCTCCACCCCATGCTGCACAGATAATTTCTCAAATGATGGCTTTACAGTTGAACCATAAGCAACAAGAACAGTTCCTGACGAGGAGATTCCAGTACTCTTCAACTTTGCAGAGTAAATTGCAGTTTGAGAAAGACTATCTTTATGGTGAATGGAAGTTGCAACTGATATAGAAATCTTTGTTGGCTTGCTATTATGTAGTTCTTTAATGCCTGTTCCATACCAAAAATGACAAAGACCAATCTCTGAAACGGCTAATACATACAGGCCAGTATCTTTGCCATCCTCACTAATTGTACCCTTGCAGTTCAAACAAACTGCTGGATGTTCCATTGAGAGCACACAGCAAGCAGACTGGTTTTTCTTACCATTTATTTCCCAGATTGCTATAAATCTCTCACCTACTGCAGAAGAAAGAAGATAGTTTCCATCTTCACTGAAAGTCATACAGCGGACACCAACCTATTAATGCCACCGTCCAACAAATTACTTTAGTAAATGGACATAATGTTGTAGAAGAAGAAAACATGTGATCGCTTAACAGAGACAAGCATATAATTTGTGGATCGGATAACATGTAAGCATAATTTGATACTTACAGTATGGCCCGAGAACTTCTGGATCTTTTTGTTACTCAAACAACTGAAGACCTTCAACTGAGCAGCTGCAGTGGCCAGTGTCTTCCCATCTAAAAAGCACACACATTTCCATCAAGAGAAAATATATACATAAAAAAATACATACATTATCAGGATGAAGGTACCGGTACATATATAGCAATAATAATTTAGATGTTAACATATAGTCCCTTGGTCAGTGCTAGCTTCCTCATCAACATCAAGTTATCGAGGAGATTGAAACTATACAGTGGGAAGTTCCCGAGGATATCTAAGAGCTAGTTTGATATTTGACCGCTATGGTCTCTACCGAAGGCAATGTCAATCACATACTATAATAAACATGCATGGTAAATTATTACAGAAAGTTAACAGCAACCCATAGTTTGAATAACTAGACTTGACCAACCAGTGAGGCGGGTGGTCTGGTAAGAGGACAAAACCTGTTTATTCCGGTTTAATCCTAAACCAGTGGTTCAACCAGAAGAATCAGAGAACCACGGTCAGATCAGTGGATGGGATCTTAAATGAATATCCATTTACCAAAATAAACCCTAACCTCTTTTCTCTACTAGCCTTTCCCCTTCCCTACCTCTGATGTCATCTTCTTATTGTCACCACCACTTTCCGATTTCAAGCCTCAACTGTCGAAAGAGGAGAGTATAGGAGCTGAAAGGGTCAGGTGGAGAAGAGAAAAGAGGGACAGGAGGATGTGGTTGGGTGCTACGAGAGTAGGTTTTTGTAACTCCATGGCCGAATCTGTGAGAATATGAAGAAAGAGAAGAATATAACCCAACCTACAGTATCTAAATGTTTCCAAACCCTAAAAGCTTTTCTCTAATGGGAACCCCAAAAGCTTAACCATTATGATAGAGTGATTTGGTCTTTTACTCTTTTAAGTTGACAATAGTGAGCTGGAAATATATAGTGGGCTTAAAATTAAAAATATCCATGCTACTAATTTATAATCTTACATGATTTCTTGTTTATATATATTATATATGCCATACGTTGATGTCACAGTCCGACCAGTCCAAACCTGAACCATTGACCAAGTGCATCGGTCGGGTTGATGATCCCTGCGAGTTTTGAAACCTTGCATCAATGAGTAACATCATTCTGTTTCCATGTTGATCAATCATGATTCATGACATATAGGTGGATTGATGGTCATTAACACATGACAAAATATTTGGGAAATCTATTTTGTTTCCATAGATCTCTCAATGGAATTGGATAGTCATAAAAAATCCCTAAGCTAATGGTACCAGTTTAAACTTTGAAGGCGTCCGCATTTCCCCAATTCCTTTAAAAGAAACCGTGTAATATTTAAAGATGCATAAAGATGATGCAAGGTTATCGTAAATTTTGCATGGTCTTGTGCAGGTAGACGTGCCAACACAAATTTAATTAACTTCGAAAATACCCTTTCTTGGGAACCATACTTATAGTTACAGCTACGCTGGCAAATAGCAAGAATCAAAGTGAAAAAGTATTTTTGCAATGACAACAGTACAACACCATATCATTGAGTCAGTACACAACTAAAAAAGCTACCTGAAGAAATTGACAATGAGGATATGGCCTTCGTGGATGCCTTAAACTTCCCTAAAAGAGTTCCAGTTGAAGGATCAATCTGACATACCATGCCATCTTTGCCAGCAGTATATGTACACTGTCCATGTTCTGAGAAAGAAACAGCAGTGACACCCCTGGCATGTACCGAACAAATTAAGAACACTATACAAGATTCACAAGTCCTTAGATATAATAGTTACGAAATTAGAACTCTCATGTAATGTCCAAGTAGAAATATCAGCTCAATGTCACTGGCATTGTTGGATAAATAAGTTGAATACATGCAATAGAAATGCATGCAATCTGAAGATGCATAATTCAAGATATACTATTTGGATCAAGGTGCAAAGCATTAAATGGAGAATTCAGGTTCTAATATAAGCAGGTTAAAAAATAAGTTCAGGATTCAAAATTTATAGGGTGATTAGTGGCTACAAAATAGGTTGTAAGAAGATCACTTAATGACAAGGTGAACCAAGAAAAAAAACTTTTCTAAGTTGCCTACTATCAAATGATACCAATCGACATGAAGAAAGTTACATAAACGAGTAACCAACGTGGATGACTAAATCAGACACGCACAAAGCCCAATCACAAATCACCATTCTACGAACAATTCATATAGTTCTCATCTACATAGCACGATAACTAACTTAAAATCGATGAAACATTCATATCCTAATATCTTCTTTTTTTTATCATTAACATTCATATCCTAATATCATGATCAACTTAAAAATCTACACACAAATTTCAAAGATCGAAAACACAGACCCAGGGTGGCAGTCACTGAGCTTCCACTTCATCTGGCCAGCAGACACGTCGAGCGCGACAATATCCCCACCGCCGGTCCCAAGCACGAGCACCAAATCCCCAGGCTTACTCTTCTTCTGCGCAACACAAACTCACAAATTCACAATTCAAACCAATTCCAAGTTTCCAACAAAACCCCCCACCAATTCCATCAAAACCCCCCACCTTCCTCCCCAGCTTCACCCACTGCATGCACTTGTAGTCGATCGATAGGTGCCCCCTTCGGCCATCGGCCGACGCCAATTCCGCGAACTCGGTCTGCAACTGCCCCCTCAGCGTATCCCAAACCTTGACGCGGCCGTCGGGGGTGGCGATGGCGTGGAAGTCTCCGGAGGGGCTGAAGGAGGTGAGGAGGTCTTTGATGTTGCCCGACGCCATGGACGGACGCGGCGGCGGCGAGAGTGGGGAAGGGAATAGGGGTTTGGAGTCGGAGGTTTTAGGGGTCTAGGGCTTCGAGGGAGGGGAGATGAGTGGGGGAATGGGGTTCCGGATTCGGGTAAGCACTGACCCGACCCGAATGTAGTAGTCAACCAGCCTGCAGAGTGGGAGGGTTTTTACTTTTTACCATGGGATTTTCCTAAATGACATATTTTCAGGAAAAAACTATAGGTTATTCAAAAATTATGTGTTCATGCTTAAAAGAGGCAGTATGACCCATCTATTAAGTAGTTACTATTGTGGAACGAAATTTGTTAGAAGATGTATTTTCATTAATTTTTGTAATTTACAATTCTTTCATTGGATAACCATACATGGTACGGAATTGTTTTTTGAAATGATTATGTAAAAATAAAAAATTAGAAGAATATAAACCTGAAAAACTTATTTGGTAAAATATGATGCTAAAAAATAACACTTGTGATGTCGTTTTTAATAACATAAAACGGCATCACGGCTGCCTTTTAATATAATGCTAAAAAATGGCACTCTTTCTTCAAACAAATTGTTGTTACTAACATTTTCCTAGACACTAACACTTTGAATTGGACGTTTTTTTGCAAATATCAATCATTCAACTGATTCAACAAATTTTGTTTTGTGACGAAAGTTTTATGCAACAAATAACTACGTCCATTTTCAAAGTTCTCGTGTAAATTGTATGCAGCAATTCGACGATCTGCATTTCCGATGAGTGAATCTTCAATCTAGTTCTCGTTAGAATCTACGTTCGACAAGTGTCTTAAATCTGGGAGAACCGGCAATGACAACAATTCATTACTAATGACGGTTTCATGTATGCTCATCTCAGGTTCTCGATTGACGGTCTGCCATACATCATGTTCTGCAGCTCTGGAAGCGGTGTTGGATCCACATCAACCACGCTAATCTCATGATCATCCATCTGACATTCTGTTTCACCACAATCTGTCTCGTCACTGTCTGCATCTTCAACTCGTCTTTCTTGAGAATGTGACTGAACAATGTATGTTTCATAGTTACTAACATTCATTGATGTGTGATCAAATGGCTCAAACACAGGATGAGGAACTACGAACGATGTATCTGCTTCATATTGTCTACAGGTCTGTGACATTGCTTGATAATCCTCAGTCAACTAACTTTGGTGCACAATAGTATAATGTTTCGATTGTCTCAGAACAAACAATACAACGGTCTTCGTGATATAAAATAAAGATAACATCGTTTCTGTGCTCTGATCATCAAATACATCAGCATAGTTATACTTTTCATATGATGATCACTTGCATGTTAACGTCAGATCAAACTCTTCTACTGAAAACAACAAACTCAACAAACCATTTTACAAAGATCATAATATCGCATTCCACTATTAACATTCATCATCCGTTAAAATGTCATCTATGAATTTAACAATTTCATCGAAAAAACTACAAGCACTCTGGTACCATAGCTCAATACTTCAAGTGTACAAAATCTACATTCAGTACATCAAAATAACAATCATATATTAACTATATATGCATTACATTTCATATCGAAATCAAAAAACCAAAAAATAAAATGAAAACCAACCTGAAGTTTGATTTTCGCTGGAGAGAGGGAGTAATGGGGAGTGTTTGGGAGGTGGGGTGGGGGGAGGAGGAGGGGGTGGCTGGCAGCCCCTTTTATGTCCTAGGTCAAAACGGCATCTCGGATGTCGTTTTCAGTAAAGATGAAAACGACAGTTGTGATGTCTTTTTATGTTATTAAAAATGGCAGCATGTGTGTCATTTTTAAGCATCATATTTTACCAAATAAGTTTTTCAGGTTTATATTCTTCCATTTATTTTATTTTTTTACATGATTATTTCAAAAACATTTCCTACATGGTACTAATTGGTGAAGCAAGAAATAGTGATATACTAAGTCAAACATTAGAATTGTGATGTTTAATTAATTTTTAACAGTTGAATGTGATAATTCTTGCTCGATCTTCATTGCATTTAATAATACTAATGCAAGATTTAATAGATTTAACAAAATTAATGAAGTAATGATATTGCTCAAAACCAAGTCTTAAAACTAAAGTTTTTCAATAAGGTAACTTGTTTTTGTATGTGTAGAATACAGACTTTGAAATACGACTTGACCCAAAGAAAAGTGAGAAATTCCACACCATCCAACTCTGGATTAATTCGAGTGGAACATCGACGTGAGAGGTGAAGGTGGAGGTCGATGATTAGGGGAGGAGATCACACTAAATTAGCATTACATTATTGGATGGGCCTAAGCGATATATATATATATATATATATATATATATATATATATATATATATATGCCTATTGTTGGGTGAATGGGTTAATTAGGTGAGAAATTCGATAATCTATTTCAACTGAAAATAAAGTGAAGGTCATGTATGTACATTAAGGACCTTATGAGACTTGTATGAATCACATAATTGAGTCTAACTTATGAAATCTAACAACGCCCTCAAGTTGGAGAATGGATGTTTTTCAATCTCAACCTTGAGACGGAGCTTTAAATTGAGGAGATGGTTGGGGCTTCATCTACAAATCGAAGATCTAGTTTTTGTTGGTCACGAATACAGTCTTGATGATGCCTTGTTGAATCTTGTCCCAAATGAGGTGACAATCTATTTCTATGTGCTTCGTTTGTTCATGAAAGACTAGGTTGGCACCTATGTATAGTGCCAACTTGTTGTCGCGTAATAAGGTTGTTGGAGCTTGATGATTAATCTGCAAGTCTTTGAGCAATATTAACCAAGTCAACTCACAACATTTATTGGCCATTGAACGATACTTTGCTTCTGCTAATGATCATGAAATGGAGGATGCTTCTTTGTCTTCGAGGATATTAAGGAGTTTCCTAAGAACACTGCACCACTCGTGGATCTTTTGGTTAGTGATTGACATGATATCATGCATATATTTGTGTCTTATATGCTTTATTTTTAACCTAAGCAATGCTGCGTAATGAGTTTTATGTTTAATTTTCAAGAACAAAACAAGTGAGAAGAAAAGACAAAAAAGGACCTAAGAGCAAGAAAAATACAGAATTGTAAGACTTATGGACTGAGATGCAAGAGAGAAGGACCCGAATGTGAACCAAAAGGACCAATGATCAAATCAAGAAGCTTCACACCATCACGAGGAGTATTTTGGCAATTAGATCCGGGCCTAAACATCAACAACCAAATCGAGTTCACCAAACATGAAGAAATCAAGTCAAAAACAAGGCATCCAAAACCAGACGCCATGAGAACAATCCAGACCACCAATCAGCGGTTAAGATTGCTCCAGAGGAATTATTCTTTAGTCAGGTGTTCTATTAGGTTGTTTTATGTCCATTTATAGTATGCGATTAGTCCCATACCGAGGGATTGTCCCGGATTACTTTTTTTTCATGCCTATAAATAGAACTCTTCTTTCTCCTTTGTATTTACTACATGCTTAGTGGTCATTTTCTCTATTTAGAGTAAGTCTTGAAGCAAAACTCAAGTGGAGAAGAATGCTACTTGTAATGTGAGTCATGTAAATAAAATAATTTTTCTTAATGTTGTCTCTTTTATTCCTTGCATGCTTAGCTTAAGTTTGTTTAATTAATCTTAGTTTAAATAGTTAGAATGTTTTATGTTCTTAAGATAAATGTTAGTCTAATGATTAGTGAGTAGTTCCATCCCCCTTTGGGGATGGAGATGATGTACATTTATGTTATGAAGTTTTGATGTTTGATGGATTTTTGATTGTGTAGACTTGCATGCTTGTATGTTCATCGGGGGTGTTTTAATCATCTACATGTTGAGGGATTTTTGATGGGTTTTGCCATAAGATTTAGACACTTCCATGCTTAGTTTCCTCATGTTTATTGACTGAAATTTCCTGTTGGGTATGCTACATGGTAGTTGTGTATTTGTATTTGTGTTTGCTTGTTTAATTGATTGAAGAAACTTTATTTTGATGAGTTTTGACATAAGATTTGTACACCTCATATGCTTAGCTTTGTTCTTCACATGAGTTCATGGTTTTTGATGAGTCTTGCCATATCGTTAGACACTTATCATGTTGAGCTTAGTCTTATGATAATCAAGTAGTAATTGCTTATACGTTGTGTGAATGGATTGATAGGTTTTGCCAAATCTTTAGACACTCCCTATGCATGAAGACACACACACATACATGTTGACATGCGTCATTCATTACTAATTTCATTTCATATGTGCACACACTCCACCCCTTAGGGGTTTCTCTTCCTGTATTCAAATCTCTTTGTTAGGTCTTTAGTTAGTTTTAGTCAATCTTTAGTTGCTTTCTTCATTTGTTAACTACTAGTTTAGTGTAGTCTAGTTTAGCGTAATCAAACCTCTTCTCCTTATTTTGCCACTTGAATTCTGACAAACCAGAGACTACTCACCTCCCTGTGGATCGACTCGTACTTGCCTAATCTTCACCGACGGTTGTGCACTTGTGGTCTAAACTTTAATCGAATCTAACAAGTTTTTGGCATCGTTGCTGGGGAGGTGCTCAGTCCAGACTCTGGTTTGGACGATTCGAGTGGATTTAATCTTTTGATTTTAGTTGTTGTGTGTTTCAAGAGATCTAAACATCAAGGGAAGATACCAGGAGAAATTTGGAGGACAAAACAGATACTTGGACCGCCAATCAACGGTGGTGGACCGCCAACTGACGGTCTGGTGAGCTCATTTTGCTCTCTTCTTTCTTCTGGTTGTTTCTACATTCAATATAGTGGTCTGGGGCTCAATTTGGCATGTTTTGACCTGTAGTTTGCCCCCAAATCAATAATCAATCCACTTTTAATCAATTTGGCCACTAAAACCCAAAGCAAAAGATTAGACCTTCTTGTTTGTTTAGGTCATGCATTATATACTTGACTTAGGCACGTAATTTGTCTTTTATTTTAGCTTTACTTTCAGTTGTTGAGCACTGACGTGAGTTACGCATTTCCTACTCTCATTCATGCATCTGTATGAATATGCATTAGTTAGTAGGAAGTGTATTGCAATACGTGTGAGTTGAGTGTTTGTTTGGATAGTTGATTTCTAGATTAAAACTCGAAAACACTACTAAGGAGGGGTTGTCCCATATAAGATAAGGCGGGGAATTTCATCACAATTTCCTTTGCCCCCAAAATCACACTAATCAAGAGCCTAATTTTAAAAAGGGTTAATTACAGTTTGCCCCCCTGAACTATGCCTTGGTATCATTGTGCCCCCATGAAGTTTCAAAGTAAACAGTTACCTCCCCTGAACTTTAATTTTGTAACATTTTGCCCCCTTGAACTTCAAAAACTCATTATTTAACACACATTCGACGTTTTTTTCCTAATCTTTTTTGTTGTATCCCTAATACACTCCTAAACCTATATTTACGTGAAAGTTTGGATTGAAACGGATGTCGGATATGGTTGGAATTTGGGTCAGATCGAAACGGAAGTTTGTTTTCATTTTATTTTTCCATGAACAAAAGTTTGTTCCATCAAAATATAATGGTCTAGAAGAGCATGAAGGTGATTCTAATCATATGAGGATGATGTGGATGTAATTTCGGCTGTACTTAATTACAATTAAGTAGATGATTTAAGTACCTATGCTCTGATACCAAATGTGGGTTTGTTATGACCCCTAATTATCTAATCAAATTTTCTTAATCTCTACTAAACATGCCGCGAAAATGATAATTAAACAAGTAGAGAAAAGCAAATGCAAATCACAATGAAGATAACGATTTTGTAGAGGTTCGACACCCCACTCGGGTCCTACTTCATTTCTTGCAAACTTCACTCGTATTCCACGAGCTCCACCTACGTCTCCACTATCCTCTCCCCATTCCAGGTCGGGAGATAATGCATTTACAACATGATTGATCATTTTAAATACTGCAAGTGCACGACGTCGGTGAGGATGCGGCAAGTATGGGTCGTACCACAAGGAGTTGTGCGTGTTGTTGTTACTACCCTACTGGAGCGGGATAAGAGAGAAGAATGAACGGATTATGTTAAACAAACTAATAAATGATGAATTAATCAACAATTAAACTAAACCCTTTGGAGTGGAGGTGCAATAGTGAGGTGTGTGTGCATGAGTGGGTCTTCATTTCATTAAGTACAAGTGTATAAAGTAGGTGATATAAATTAGAAACTAGTGTGAAGTTTAATTAACACCAACTACATTTACATGAATACATGACAAAGATAGTTAGACATGAAATTAAGATGCACTTTGGGTTCTCAAGAATGAACTAAGTACCTATTGTGACCATTAGGACATCAATTAACCATCCATACAACTTAATACATTCATGCATTCTCTACTAATCAAGCATTCATACATAACAAACCACTTCCATTACAAAGATAAACCATACAAGCAACAAGATAAACTCCAGATCTAGCATGAGACAAGTACCTAATGTGACCATTATCCTATATAATACAAGTTTTAGCGAGTTACAAGTATAGATCTACATTAAGCACATGAAATGAGACAAGATAAGAAGAACCCATCATACACTTCACCATCAACTACATTTCCTCCCTCCCCCCCCCCCCCCCCCCCCCCCCAAATGTGGTGGATCTACTCACTACTCATAAGAACAAACATAGAAAGCAAGAGATTAACACTAAACATGACATAAAACTCTAACTAGAAAACTAACCAACAAAATCAACAACAAATTGGATAGAAAGAAAGTAAATGACTAGAGGAATCAAAATATACCTTTAGATTATCAAAGATGTAACAATAAAAGCTTCGAAGCCCACCTTCTCTACTACCCAAAATTGGTAAACCTAAGCTATTCTAATGGTGGAGGCTGAGAAGAGGGGAAAGGAAAAAGAAACGTTGCTAATTATGGAAGAAAGAGTGGTATAGATGAATCTGGGAGCAATCCGACAGTTGTAATCACTTTCTTTGTAGTCTGGTGCCCCCAAATAAATAAGCTCGAGCCACGGGAGAAATTGGGGGCACATTGGCCAAAATGATCTTCCAGTGGTGATCAAAATCCGCCACTAGCGGATCTTTTGTGCCCGATCGGCCCCAATGTCTTCCAGGTGCTTAAGTGTCCTATTTTCCACGTGTGGTGCACTCCTAGTCTGTTGGTTCGAGCCTCTTTATCTTTAATTGCCCAAATAATCCTCAAGATCATGGTTTTAAAGGATAATTGCATCTGAAATCTTTTTCGTGTGTTCAGGTCACTCTGGATTTCATTTGGATCCTTCCTGATTTGCAGATGGGTCATTATGCATGTCAAACAATCCTTTTTGCTTCATTTGAGTCATTTCTTCTTGCATTTCAGTCATTTTCTCTTTATTTCTCTTCTTTATTACCTAACACCAAAACACCACAAAGAAATACTTGTGTAGTACAAAATTAGGGTAAAATAAAGAATATATAACATGATTGCAATGTATTATATGCTACTAATCACAACGCAAACTCACGAAAAATCCTCGCCGAGCTCGATTTGTTCCTCTCACGACTCGAGAGGGATGCTTCTGGCTTTCATCGAAACCTTTTCTTCTTTAAAAACAAAAGGAATGAGTGGATTAAACACTCTCTAGTTGATCACATGTTGAGTATGATATAGAATTGATCAAGGTGTGGTAGTTTATGCTCTTGAGTGTAGGATTTGGGATTTGGGAGTTGAAGGATTTCTCTCTAGAGTATGTATGAGTGTGGAGTGAGAGAGTTGTGTAAATAAGGTGTGTGAACCTCTATTTATAAGCTCCTAAAGTGTTATAGCCATTAGGGATGATTTGGTTGAGATTTTTGTAAGATACACAAAACAGAAAACTTAAGTTCAACAAATTTGTCTAAACCGGTTGACCGACACAAGATCAACTATTGACCATTCTCATGAAAATATGGAAACGTTTGAGCCAACTTAAACTACGGTCGAACCAAACGGCTATGACTTAAGTTAACGGTGGAACTAAATCTGGGGGAGGTCGACTGTTAAGAGGGTTTTGGCCATGTCAAGGGTTAATGGGTCGAACGTAAGAAGAATGTTCGTTGGACTGAAAATAATAGGCACTTTTGGTGCACAAAACTATCTGCATTCGGACGACCACCATCAAGACATCATCGACTGGTGGCCAAAAGTATTTAGGGTTAGGTGTATGTATACAAATACGATAGTTGGAGAATACGAAAAGTACAACGGTCATCTAGAAAATATGGGACAATGGGTTGACCGCAAGGGTAAAATAGGTCTACCGGTGGAGCTAGGTAGAATCACTATTTGAAAAACGTTAACTGGTAGAACGGTCCAACAAAAAACCTTTTTCGGTCGACCGTTCCGCACAGACAGGGGGATGCTTAGTTTAAGTGATTTTCGACCTAAGTTTGGGTGATCTATTGAAATCCAAATGATGTGAAATTTAGTGTGTGACTTCTACAAGGAACCTAGTGTGTATGTGAATAGGTTTTAACTCTTGTATGCTTAAGTTCACATAAATGCCTAAGATTCAAATAAATGGTAAAATTACATGTTTTCAAATAGCTTGATTACATGTCTTGACTTCATTCCATTCTTTCTTGAGTCTTGATCACCTATAGATGTTAGCACAATACAATATATATTCCATGCCTAATGGTGCTATACTAC
This sequence comes from Triglochin maritima, assembly GCA_963682175.1. Classification (NCBI taxonomy): domain Eukaryota; kingdom Viridiplantae; phylum Streptophyta; class Magnoliopsida; order Alismatales; family Juncaginaceae; genus Triglochin; species Triglochin maritima. The sequence goes on from OY821775.1 coordinate 18,286,134, forward strand.
AAATTAAGGGCAAAAAGCCAACAAACTTCCCCCATCATTTTTTGACATCATGGTGCATTTTGTGGTTTATCTAGTCTAAGAAATTAAATTAGCTGGATCGGTATTTCTGAGGTGGATGTATCCTTTCGAGCGGTACATGGGTGTGTTGAAGGGTTATTGTAACAATCGACGGAGGCACGATGCCAACATTGTTGAAGGCTACATAGCCTAGGAGATTATTGAGTTCTGTAATGAGTATCTGACTCATACAAAAATTGTTGAACTTCCTAAGAATAATCATGAAGACATGGTTGAAGGTACAAGTACACGTGGTGCAAAGTTGATAAGTCCAGAGGGCGAGGATCGCTTTAAGGCGTATTTTTATGTGTTATGCAATTCCGATGAAGTTCAACCTTTTTTGGAAGAGCACATGTCCCTAATGAAGGAAAACCATTATACATGGAAAGATCAACAAAGAGTTAATGCTCACAATAAAACATTTCATTGGTTGATTCAAGAGAATGGTGTACAACTGTAATGTTTCTGAGACTTTGAAGTGGTTGGCCTATGGTGTAATCTTGTTGCCACATCTTGTAGATGTCAATGGCTGCTCCTTCTACACCAAAATGGAAGACGATAAAAGCACAATACAAAACAGTAGGGCCAGTTTAGTTGCTGAAGCTTTGCATATCTCTACTTCGAAAGATAAAAATCCTATATATGCAGAGATGTCATACTACGGTCAAATTGAAGATATATGGGTGTTGAATTTCACCCAGATCGATGGGCAGTATTTAAATGCAAGTGGATGGACAATAACAATGACCTTTTGTTGGAAGAGTTGGGATTACTTTGGTGAACCTTAACAAATAAGGATTCAAGGAAGAGCCTTTTATCTTGGCATTTCAAGCAAAATAGATTTTTTATGTAGCAGACTCCTGTGATAATCACTGGTCGGTTGTTTTAGAAGGAAACCAACAAATTATTTTGTAAGAGGATGTCAATGATATTGAAAAAAATCCCCCATTTTCAACACAAGTGCCTGAATTGAAGTCAGTCGATGATGATAGAAATGCTGATAAATTACTTTTTCGGGAGGATCATGATGAAGGAATATGGATCGAAGGTCCTGATAACAAAAAACGAAAAAGAAAATCTTAACCTAGTGTTTTATCAGTTTATGTTAAAAACTCATGAGTTAATTGTGCTTATGAACTGACCTAGCTTACTGATGCATTGCATACATTGCATCATATGTCTTTCATTTAGATTACTTTTACATCAATAAATGCTACTAAGGTATGTGTTTAGTCTTATTTACAGAATACAGGGACCTGAATGCAATTTACCCACATCCCGAGCATAAACGCGTGCAAAAGACTCATTTCTATCATAAAGACCAAGCTCAAGATTATCGGGTTCCAAATGGAAATGTATCCAAACATAAAAGCATTCAAGACCTAATTACAAAAAGAACAAGGACTTGAGCACAAAAGTAGCTGGGGACTTAATTGCAAAAAGACAAGGACCTAATTACAATTAAAGCACCAAAATATTATCTTGGAGAAAATCTAAAGAAAAATCAATGTGAATCTCCATATATATAAAGGAATTAATCCGGAGCTCAAAAGAATGGAAAGAATCAATCCAGACGCGCAAAGGAGGATCAAATCATACCATAAACTACCAGCAAAAATCCGGATTAAATCAGAGAAGATTGTGCGGTGAAATCGCCGCATATCACATACATTGTGCGGCGGAAACGCCGCCCCCTCAGCGATCTGTGTGCTCCAATTTTGTCCAGTCGTGTCTGGACACGTGTACTTTCCAATATTATACCTAGATCCCTTGTAGCAACTATAAATAGACCCGAGAACGATGTTAGAAGGGTCCTTAGTCCTGAGGCTTTGGTGTTAGTTTTTATTCTTAATCTTAGTTTTGTATTCTTCTTTTCATTAATAAAATTCTGTCTTTTATTTCTTACTTTTAGTTTTCTTTTGTAATGTCTCAAGGACCCCTTCTTCCTCCCTCTATGAGTTTCTAACTCCTTCCAAAGGGTGGAGGTGACGGATTAGGGTGAAGAGAAGATGAATGAATGTTATTATTTTAATTTCGTGTTAGTATATTTTGATTACTTGAGTTTATGTTAAATCATTTATCATGTAATGCTTCATAACTAATATGATTTATTATAAGTTTCTAAATTCTCTAATCTAAACCTTAAATCTAAACCTCCACCCAACGGAATTCACCTCTTTGTTCTTGTTTTAGTTTCAATTGTTCTTATTTCTTGCTTTAGATAATTAAAATCCAAAAATCTCAAAACCAAATTATTTCTTCTCTCCTTCTTTCCCCCAATCGAAATCACAATAATAACAAAATCTCTCCCTCCTTGTGTTCGACCCGTACTTGCCACGTCTTCATAGACGCCGTGCACTTGCGGTATAAATTTAATTCTTATCAAGTTTTTGGCGCCGTTGCTGGGGAGGCGACGCAGATTTTGTTTTTTTTTGTTGATTTCGATTCTATTCTGTTTATCTTGTGCACAATCTAACTATTTGGATTTGTGTTTCAGGAGACAACAGAGCGCGCGGTGAAATCTGAGCGCAGTCTGAGCAACAAGGGCGGCGGAATCGCCGCACAGCAAGAGTAACCTGCGGCGGAATCGCCGCACAAGTGAAGCATCTGGGCTTCAAATTTTTCTGGGGTTAGCACCATCTCTGGGTGGACGCGTGGAGCTACTGAAATTTCGAGAGCGGGCGGCGAACCCGACTGAGCATTACGTAGGTAACCTTTGTTGCCTTTTTCCTCGTAATTTCTAGTTTCGGAAAATTTCCTTTTCATAGAACTGCATGTGTTAGGGTAAAAAAAATTCCATAATTTGCAATAATTCAACTCTGACCTAAAATTGACAAAATTAGAAAGACCTTAGTGCATGCATCATCTAGTGTTTTGTATGCATTATTCTTGCTAAATTCTTGCAAATCAATTACTGTTGAAGAGTGCTGGAGTCAAGGTACGCATCGTGGTTTTTTTCGATTGCATTTAGGCATATAATTTAGTTTGCATACAACCTTGCAATTGCCCCCAATTAAAGACCATTGTTTGACTATCTTTGCTAGATCTAAGTTAAACTATCTTAAGGGCAACTCCGTAGGCAAAGATACGGTGGGGATTTCATCACCCTTCCGTGGCCCACAAATAACAATCCCAAAGTGTCACCCAAGCCTTAAATTAAAATGAATTAGACATTGACCCCTAAGGACTCAGACTCATTTAAGGAGAAGAATTGGTTTGACTTGCTATGACCTGAAGCCGATTGAATTTAATTTGGTGTCTAGAAAGTGTTTTTGTGTTGACGTAAGTCTTCCAAGCGAAGTGGTTGTCTAATTGGCACCGACTCTGTCGGAAGCGCCCCCACTAGCTATACACGGTCTGGCCAAGTTGGTTTGATTAGTGAGGGAGGTGAATCAAGCGAATCAATTCGACTCAACCAGTTAGGAGTCGTCAAGATCTAAGCGACACTAGGTCTAGGATTGTTTGAACCGTGCTTTCTTAGGAATTTTCTGACCAACCCTCTTTCTATCTTTAGAGTTAGGTTTCCCTTCTCATCTGAGTCTTCTTTCTCTTCTCACCTAAATTCTCTAGATTAGGATTCCTTTCTCATCTTGCCCCATTCTATTGTTTGTTTCCCTTTTAAAAAAAACATAAAAAAACGAAAAAAAATAAAAAAATTGTAATTAATTCTTGAAATTAAATTTGGAATTTAAATTTGGAATTTAAATTTCGAATTTGAATTCAAAAATTGATTCAACCCGGTGCACTCAGATTTGGATTCGGGACTTGAGTAATCGACTCTCACGAGTTCATCTAGATTCCAGTCTGGAACTTAACCCCAATCCACCTGTGGCACCACCTCACCCGGATCCAATGGGTGAGAACGTAGTGGACCCACCTGTTGTGCAACCCATAACTCTGAGGGATCGATGCTATCCAGCGATGGCTGCTCAGCCATCGTGCATCGTTATGCCCACCATACCGGGTCGCGACTTCGAACTTAAGGCACAATACATGAGTATGTTGCCTAAGTTCACCTCTAGGGAAGACCCATATCTCTTCCTTAGAGAATTTGAGGAAATCTGCTCTCTTATGCAATACCAGCATATCCCTGAGGAGGCAGTGCGTCTGAAATTCGTGCCTCTAGCACTGAAGGACGACGCTAAGAAATGGCTATATAGTCTAGCCGAAAGATCCATTAGAAGTTGGGCTGAGTTTGTTCAAGTATTTCTGAAAAAATATTTTCCCAACCATAAGACTATGAGGATTAGGAATGAAATTGTTGCATTCGTTCAGTCTGAGAGCGAGCCGTTCTATTCCTACCTAGAAAGATTCAAAAGTGTTCTGACCCAATGCCCTCATCATGGAATTCCGAGATGGCAATTATGCCGAATTATTTATGAGGGATTGACACTCACATCTAGGGTTATGGTAGAATCTGTAAGCCAAGGGAACTTTATGTCGGAAAAAAAATGATGCCTGGACTTTCCTTGAGGATTTAGTTGAAAATAGTATGCAATGGGACAATGCTAGAACACCGCTTAACCCGAGTATTGGATCTAGAATAGCAAGTCAACCCAGACCAGGTGTCTTAGCTGTAGATGCCAACATAGCGGCTGAAGCAAAACTAGCTACCCTTATGCGCAGAATGGAAGTTTAGAGCTACAAACCCAAAACCGAGTGAATCAAGCCTCGTCTATCCCTTGCTCTAGATGTGGTCAGACTGGTCATGTAATGGAGGATTGTGCGGAATGGGACCAAGTTAATGCCATGTATAACCATGCTAGAAATGACCCATACGCATCAACCTATAACTCGGGTTGGCGTAATAATTCCAATTTCTCATCAAACCAACAGGGTCAACCTCCTAGACAACAACCAAACTCGTATACCCAAAATAATACATCATCTGGGTTTAATAACAATAACGATCATGAGGTTAGGTTGACAAGCTTGGAAAATTTGATGAAAACTTTTATACAAACAACCAACCAGACCTTCCAAAGGCTAGAGACACAAGTCAGCCAACTAGCACAAATAGTAGGTGAAAGAGAAAAGGGTCGGTTTCCAAGTCAACCTGAAGTGAACCCTAGATCTAATAATAATTCATATCAATCCTATCAAGCACCTTCAGGAAATAACAACCCTAGACCGGTTCAAATGGTTAATGAGGAAGGACCGTTCCAACAAATAAATGCAGTAGTATCATTACGGTCCGGAAGACAAGTTGATAACAATGTGGTAAATCCTAGAGTGTCCAATCAATCTAGCCATCAAGCACCCACATATGACCTGACCATTGAACCTGACGTCCAATCTGAAACGCCCAACCCACCTACTCAACCTGAACCCATAGCTCAACCTGAACCTGAGCGAGTCTATGTTCCTAAAGCTCCATTCCCTAATAGACTCAAAAAGAACTCAAGTGCACAAATAGAGAAAATCTTGGAAGTATTTAAGCAAGTTAAGGTGAACATTCCACTCTTAGACATGATTCAACAAATACCTGCTTATGCTAAATTCTTAAAAGATTTGTGCACTAAAAAGAGAAAAACAAACGTACCAAAGAAGGCATTCTTAACTGCAAACATAAGTTCTATATTGTCCAACACATCTCCTATAAAATATAAGGATCCTGGGTGTCCCACAATTTCATGTTCAATAGGAGATACTTTTATCAACAGAGCCCTTCTAGACCTTGGTGCTAGTGTTAACCTACTCCCGTACTCTGTCTATGAGCAAATGAACCTTGGTCCACTAAAACCCTCTAAGACAACCCTTCAATTTGCTGATTGTTCTATTAAGAAGCCAAGAGGTATAGTAGAGGATGTTTTGATCAAGGTTGGTGACTTCATTTACCCAGTGGATTTTGTCGTACTAGATACCGCACCTGTTGTAAATCTTAACCAACAAATCCCTGTAATTCTAGGCAGACCCTTTTTAGCCACTTCGGAAGCATTGATAAACTGTCGTAATGGGCTCATGTAATTATCTTTTGGGAACTTAAAAGCTGAATTTAATATCTTTCATATTGATAGTGAGCCAGAAATAATATGCAATCAAAGTGACGTTGTGATGAAATCGCGTATCTATAAGATTTCTGAATCATCACGAAATCAAAAAGGAAGTAAGAAAAAGGGGAGGAATTCATCTACACACCCACCATCACTCGAGCAAATAAGTGAACCAATTTATGTGAGGGGTGTGGAACCTGTGACTCAGGACTCTCATTGCAACATGGGGAACAATTCAACGGGATACATGCACCAATATGGTGTCATTCAATCCAGTTCTGACTATGGTTGACTTTGAGCAAATTTCATCCGTCCACCGCAGTTCACCAAGGTAATAAGTGCATTTGCTTTATATTTGCATACATTGAGGACAATGCATGATTTAGGTGTGGGGGGGGGGGTGTTTATGTATATATTTATCTATATATTCTGTCTTTTATTTAAAAAAAATTCAATGTTTCATGACATAGCTTAAGATTGAACTGCTAAAACCCGTGTACAAATTGCATTGAGTTTTTGTTCCTTATTATATAGTTCTGCTTGTAGAAATTGTGACATAAATCTAAGTTCCAAAGAAATAACTCATTGCCCTTTAAGACATGTATGCACTTAAATTGGATGAATCAAATCTTTGAAGTGGTTGATAAAAAGCAGAGGTTGAGGAAAATATACCGGGAAGTGTGGACTTCTAATAGCAATTAAGCCTTGAGGAAAATAAAAATAAAGGAATAAAGTGAAGAAAACACATTTTGCAAAATGATTACAAAAGCCCAAGCCTTTGAGTCACTGGTCCGTAGGGGTATCTTGAAACCCGGTAACTTGAGTCTACCAGCTCGGGATTATCGACCAAACTCGCTACACGAATGCAAAAGGGTAAAAGTGTCAAAAAGCAAATGTGTTGAATCACGGAAGAAAAGAAAAGAAAAAAATAATAATACTCAAGGCCCAAAGCTAAAAGAATGATCTATGCCATGGTTGATCCGAATGATACTTCACCACCAGAGGAGGCGTGCAAAATAATTCAAGTGATAAACATGTGTAGAAGGGTTAGTGGTGTGAATGTTGGCGGAATAAAGACCAAGTCATATTTTTAATGAGTTAGATTCATATAATGAGCATACAAGAATCCTAAGTGAGATGTATAAGGTTAAGGTGGAGATATTAAGAGCTATTAATGGAATGTTGATTTAAGACTTTGTGGGTGTGTCAACTGAAAACCCTCACGAGACAAAACTCGTCCTCTAAGGAAACTTGGAGGTTTAAAGGCTTGTTGCACATGCTAAGTGCAACCGTGATTCCTACGAAAGTGAGTTAGGATTTCCCTGTTTTTATTTTTCTTATATTCTGTTTTGCTAGGGACTAGCAAAATCTAGGTGTGGGGGTATTTGATGCATTGCATACATTGCATCATATGTCTTTCATTTAGATTATTTTTACATCAATAAATGCTACTAAGGTATGTGTTTAGTCTTATTTACAGAATACAGGGACCTGAATGCAATTTACCCACATCCCGAGCATAAACGCGTGCAAAAGACTCATTTCTATCATAAAGACCAAGCTCAAGATTATCGGGTTCCAAATGGAAATGTATCCAAACATAAAAGCATTCAAGACCTAATTACAAAAAGAACAAGGACTTGAGCACAAAAGTAGCTGGGGACTTAATTGCAAAAAGACAAGGACCTAATTACAATTAAAGCACCAAAATATTATCTTGGAGAAAATCTAAAGAAAAATCAATGTGAATCTCCATATATATAAAGGAATTAATCCGGAGCTCAAAAGAATGGAAAGAATCAATCCAGACGCGCAAAGGAGGATCAAATCATACCATAAACTACCAGCAAAAATCCGGATTAAATCAGAGAAGATTGTGCGGTGAAATCGCCGCATATCACATACATTGTGCGGCGGAAACGCCGCCCCCTCAGCGATCTGTGTGCTCCAATTTTGTCCAGTCGTGTCTGGACACGTGTACTTTCCAATATTATACCTAGATCCCTTGTAGCAACTATAAATAGACCCGAGAACGATGTTAGAAGGGTCCTTAGTCCTGAGGCTTTGGTGTTAGTTTTTATTCTTAATCTTAGTTTTGTATTCTTCTTTTCATTAATAAAATTCTGTCTTTTATTTCTTACTTTTAGTTTTCTTTTGTAATGTCTCAAGGACCCCTTCTTCCTCCCTCTATGAGTTTCTAACTCCTTCCAAAGGGTGGAGGTGACGGATTAGGGTGAAGAGAAGATGAATGAATGTTATTATTTTAATTTCGTGTTAGTATATTTTGATTACTTGAGTTTATGTTAAATCATTTATCATGTAATGCTTCATAACTAATATGATTTATTATAAGTTTCTAAATTCTCTAATCTAAACCTTAAATCTAAACCTCCACCCAACGGAATTCACCTCTTTGTTCTTATTTTAGTTTTAATTGTTCTTATTTCTTGCTTTAGATAATTAAAATCCAAAAATCTCAAAACCAAATTATTTCTTCTCTCCTTCTTTCCCCCAATCGAAATCACAATAATAACAAAATCTCTCCCTCCTTGTGTTCGACCCGTACTTGCCACGTCTTCATAGACGCCGTGCACTTGCGGTATAAATTTAATTCTCATCACTTACAATGTACATTGACAAAACAGATTTTTGCCCAGAAATCAATTTTAAATAAAACTCGTTGCTTTTAAGGCTACAGTCTGACGTGACATGTCCGTTTTATTTGTTCTCTCTAAAGGACATACGTGTCTGTTAAATGATATAACTGCCCTTTAAAGGGCGCACCAGTGATCAGTCCTTTAGCATACTCGTGCTTTGAGGGACATAAGTGTCCTTTAAGGGAAATGACCCTTTTGAGTTTAGAGAATAGACAAGTATGCACTTTAAAGGACATGTTTAAAACATGTGTCCTTTAAAGGACACCTTATTTAGAGGCAGAAAGAATTTGAATCATCTTCTGAGTTTCAAGGATAGATTCGTGCTTTAAAGGACAAACCAAACCTTTAACGAACACACCAGTCCTTTAATGACCTTTTCGAGATAATGAACAAACAAGTACTTTAAATGACATTTTTTGGATATAAGTGTCATTTAAAGCACAGACTTGTGGTTTAAAGGACCATTTTCGAGTTTTAAAGAGCATAACAATTTAAAATTTAAAATTTGTTGGCTTAATCTAAAATTTCGAACAATTACAATTTCAAGAGTTGTAATGTTGTATACAAAAGATGTATATAATTACAATTTAAAATATACAAAAAGTGTATATAATTACGGTTAACAAAATTCCACATCAATTTTCTGCTATCAAAAATTGACTTTTGAACTTAGACCCCCTAAGCAAATACATTGTCATTTCGCCTCTGACTGAATGCAAATATTTGTTGTCCATTTCAGCAGTGGGATGTACGTCTACCAATAAGCATTTTATCAAGTAAAAGACATATACTCCACAATCCTAGCTATTGAGTGCTTGGCGTTGACATTCTCAATTGTTACTTTCTCACACAACCATCCATATCTGCAACAATATGTTGATATTGGGTGTCATGAAACCTATTAAAAACATAAAATGTTAAACAAATATTTCAAATCTGATTTTTTTAACCCAGAGTATAGCTACACATCCATCAATGTTCCTCTTCTTGGGGGAAATTCAAGAGTTTATTTCCTATCCTGAACCCACTTTCTTCCACCTCAATTTTCAATCATGAAGTCAATGATGTCATTGTCTACAACGATTCTTTGCATACTCAGAAATTTAGCGAACAATGTCTTCTGGAATATCGTCTGTTGGTTGTCAGTAATGAGTGAAAGCTCATTCTCGAATGATTCGCACGTACACTTTGACGGTTGAAAGTAATTGAAAGTCTGCAATATAAACATTTTCATTCATTAGCACATAATGACTAAAAAGGACATACCAGACCCTACTAAGGTGTTTGTGCATAAGAATCAGGTGGAAAGTGGATTCTGAGAGTCAAAAGGAAATTAATGGGAAGCAGAGACCAGCAAAATTTAAATTATGTTTGACGAAATTCTATCATTTGTGTCTATAACTGGAATCTGATGGAATTCAAATTCTATTGTTTGTGGATATCACTGGAATTTACTATAAAATATAAAAACAATGTAATTTTGTTATTGGTGTTTACAAATAGTGAATGAGATAAATGAACATTAAACCAAATACAAATAAATAACATAAGAACACAAACATAAAATAATTGAGGATACTGTTTTAATCCAGTCAAATGTAACAAAAAGTAAAAATACAATTCAGTAATTTTTTTATTAGTTTGCTCTTTTTATGTAACATATCTATTTTCCTAACCTTAAACCCCAAACTCTTCTGTCCCTAAATTTTCAACTCCCATAACCTTACCCAAAATTTTCAATTTTCCAAGATATGCACAAACATAAGGAAAATACTGGGTCAAACCATCAAAGGAAAAATATTTTCTTTTCTATTAGACCGACAGTGAAATGACAACCTCCATTGTTTAGGTTGACCCGTCCTGTCACATTTAATTTTTTTTAAATATCTCTAAAAATCTTTAAAAATAACTAAAATACCTCCAAAAATTAAGAAAATACCTTAAAAACAATACCAGGCCAATTTAGGCTGATTCAGTACCCAGGTCTAGCCTAGCTGGTGATTGTAAATTTAGACATATTCCCTATAGTTTCTATTTTTATGCGCTTTACCAACCTTTTCGATTATTCTTTGATACAGAGAACTACAATAGGTATTTGAAAAATCTAAGCATATGTTTGAAATCCTCTCTTCTTACGGTTCAGTTTGAGTTCAAAATTAGATATACGATTATCACTTTTGAGAATCGTTTCCTCAACCTTTTGTTGTCTACTATGTCTCTCTCATCCCTCTTTCTCTTGCATGTTTTCTTTTCCCTGTAATTTTCAACAGTAATTTTCTAACGGTACATCACGTTAAAATCAATTCAAACGGTAACATTTGTTGTCATTTAGTTTGGCATTTTATTTCTACATATCATCTTTTATTTTATAGTTCAATGATTTTGTTCCAAAATAACAAAAAAGATAGTGCAATGATTAAGGCATTGAACATGTTTTGATGTATAAGGTATTAATAATTATATGATAACACATTACAAATACTTTGTAATCTCACATTTATTTGTTCTTGTACATTGATTTTATGGTCGAAAACATTAATCTGAACGTCATTTATCCAAAAAATCCAAAAAATGCCGCAATTAGTTTCACATTTATTTATTTTACTTCTCATACATTGATTTTACTATCTAAAACACTAATCATAGTTTAAGTTGAATACTAAAAAGCTAATCATTGTATTGAGTTTAAACGACACCGATAATGCTACGATAATACATTGATAATTATCTCTCACCCGAGGTTGCAACCTTTAAAGGTTTTTGTGCATAGAGAAAACAATGGAAAAGTGTTAAAATACAATACAAAATACAATGGCTCAGACATCCCCATTTTGGACACAAATCTTCAATCAAGCAATTGACCTATCTATGGAGAATCTCCACCAAAGGCAACCTCTGGTCACGCACCAATCAACACAACGGCAAGTCGTGTATTAGGAAATTAATATACTCATATATATATATATATATACAGGTATCAGTATTATTCGAATTCAAGATAAATAAAATATACACCAAAATTTCTAAATGGTATCAGAGCAGTAACTGAGACTCAGAAAGGAGGAGTTCATCACCAACGACGATCTCTGATCGTCACCTCATAAACAAATTCCCCAAATCATCACAGACCCTCCCATCTTCTGCTTCATCACCAAACCCACACCCAAAACACAAACAATCATACAAAACCATCATCATCTGCCCTCAAACCTCAGAACTAACCTGACAAGGGGTTGATGCTCAAAGGCGGCATCCATACCCTCTCCATGGCCGACGGAGCGGGAAATACACCCCAGAGGCTGACCACCCAGCTCCTAACCGGCACTAACTACCTCTCATGGGCATGCTCAATCACCCTTTACCTCAACGGCAAGGGAAAGCTCGACCACTTCACCGGAAAGACACCCAAACCGACAACCGACAATACAAAACAAGAGGAGTGGCAGACGACTGATCACCTCGTCATGACTTGGATATTAAGCTCCATGCAACCACAAATCAACAAACTTTTCATCTACTCTTACTCTGCAAAAGAACTATGGGATGCTATCCATGAGATGTATGGCCAACAACAAAACTTCACGCATACATTCAGAATCAAGCAAGAAATTGCACAAACAAAACAAGGGCAAAAATCGGTAACCGACTACCTTAGAGCACTTAAGACCTGATGGGACAAGCTTCGGGTTTACGAACCACCAAACACCGACCCGAAGGTTCTTCAAGCACGACTCGATCAGAACAAGATCTATCAGTTCCTGGTCAGGCTCGACTCAAGTTCGACGCCCTCAAATCCCAAATCTTTTATCATCGGAGCTTCCCTCCTTCAACACTATTGTTGCCCTGACCCAACGGGAAGAAACAAGACTACAAATTATGACACAAACAACCAAAAAGGAAAACCAAGCATTCGTCGTGTCTCTTAACCAAAATCAAAGCGCAAAAGGGAAAAATCAGTTCGGAAGACGAAAAGACGAACACTGCGATAATTGTAAAAAACAAGGACACGACCGAGATCAATGTTGGCTCCTCTACCCTCATCTCAGACCGTCAAAAGACAATGTGGGAGATCAGCAAGGAGAGGGTGGTGGAAACGAAAGCGGCGGTGGAAGAAACCCTAACCCCGAAAACCCTAGCGGTGGAGGAGAATGGAACAAATGGGGGCAAGTGGGGTCAACAACTCCTTCTCAGGGTTTTATATCTGAGTTTGTCGCGGATCATCACCAACACGTATCTGACTTTCACAGTCGCATGCACCCACCTTCAGATCATGGTCTGATTTCCTCTAAGCCCATGGTCCAGGAACAAATGGGTCAAGTACTCGCCCAGCTAAATAGTCTTCTCCAGAGTCAACACTCAGGTAATCCCTCAGGTATTGACCTCCCTAATCCTCTTGTTAATTCTAGTGCTTTCATGTTCATAACAATAACTCATGGATCATAGAACAAGTGCCACAGACCATATGACTAGAAATAAAAATTGATTAAATAACATACATCTTGATCGTAAAATGAATAATCACGTTACTATTGCCAATGAAATCAAGTAGAAATTGATGGAATATGAGAATCAATTTTTTTGAATAATATACCTGAAGAGGTCCTCTTTATTCCATCTTTCACATCTAATATATTATCTGTTGCAAGGATCACTAGAAAATTAAACTCTAACATTATTTTCTCACCCTTTGATGTATTATTTCAGGATCGACCATCAAGGAGGATGATTGGTAGAGGCACCCTCGTGAATGGTCTTTATGTGTTTGATAGTTCAAATAAATTCTTACAGGTAAATAATGTGTCGTACCAGTCTCTCGAACTGTGGCACAAACGCATGGGTCACCCATCGTATACTGTCTTAAAACAGTTATTCTCTAGCTTGCAAGTTAACTTTGATTTATGTTGTGATATTTGTCGTCTGGCAAAACAAAGTAGGTTGCCATTTCATTCTTCCACAATAAAAACAGGAAGACCCTTAGAGTTAATTCACTCGGATATCTGGGGACCTGTCCCGGTAGAATCATATAATGGATTTAAATATTTTATCATTTTTATTGATGATTTTTCTCTTACAGCGTTGTTGTATTTGCTTAAATCTAAATCTGATGTTTTTTCCATGTTTTGTGAATATATCACCTTAGTAGAAAACCTGTATGAATCTAAAATTAAAATCCTTAGGTCTGACAATGGTTCCGAATATACTAGCAATGTTTTTCAGCATTTTTTGAAAACTAAAGGTATTTTCACCAAACTATTTGCATTAACACCCCTTAACAAAATGGAGTTTCCGAATGGAAAAATCGTCATGTTCTAAATGTCACTAGATCCTTGTTATTTCAAAATCATGTTCCAAAAATCTTCTGGTCTGAGGCCATATTAACTGTTGTTTATCTTATTAATCGTCTTCCTAGCCCTCTCCTCCAAAATAGACAACCGCTTGAAATATTGAATGGTACACGTATGAACACTGCTCACCTTAGATTTTTTGGATGTGTTTGTTATGTTCATAAACATAGCCTGTTCAACTCCGTCTATGTATGTGTACATAGCCTGTCCCAAGCCAGGATAAAGGAGGAGGGTTGCGATAGGTGTTGCGAGCCAGTGTAAAATCCTAGCTACTCCCATGGAAATGAAACTTAAAAGAGAATCGTATTTGGGGCGTCACCCTCTTAACGACGCGCTACATCGGGCCCCGGATGTAGTGATTCAAAGTGAGCAAGGGTCTACCCATCATTCTCGACGGGTGCGAGCGATAAGGAAGCTAGTCGAGGGACGCCACCACCTTAGTGGCACGCTGCATCGGCGCCCGGATGTAGTGCACAAGAAGTTAGGGTCCTCGTACTTTACTCAACGGGTACGAGGGGTAAGGAAGCTAGTTGAGGGTAGTAGGATACGCATAGGTAGTTGGAATGTTGGATCTTTAACAGGGAAGTTGAGAGAGTTAGTTGATGTGATTAACAAGAGAAAAGTCAATATTCTTTGTGTTCAAGAGATCAAATGGGTAGGTGAAAAGGCTAAAGAAGTTGAAAATACAGGTTTTAAGTTATAGTATAGTGGAAATGATAGAAACAAAAATGGAGTGGGAATCTTAGTAGATAAGAGTCTAAGAGATGAGGTGGTAGAGGTTAAAAGACAAGGTGATCGAATAATTTTGATTAAGTTAGTTATCGGAAAACTGATTTTGAATGTCATTAGCGTCTATGCCTTACAAGTAGGTTTGAGAGAAATAGTGAAGAAACAGTTTTGGGAGGATCTTGACATTATAGTGAGAGAGATTCCTAGTAGTGAGAAACTTTGTATTGGAGGAGATTTTAACGGCCATGTTGGTAAAGATAGCGAAGGGTTTGAACATATCCATGGAGGTTTTGGGTTTGGTGTTAGGAACCAAGAAGGAGAAGATTTTCTGAATTTCGCCGTAGCATATGACCTCATGGTGGCAAATACTTTCTTTAGGAAAAGAGAATCTCATTTGGTCACATTTGTAATGGTCAACATCGGAGTCAAATTGATTTTGTGCTTACTCGAAAAGAGGATCGAAGATCTTGTATAGATTGTAAGGTAATACCTGGCGAGTGTGTGGTGACTCAACATAAGTTGGTAGTAGTAAACTTTCACTTCCCTATTAGTGCGGTACGAAAGAAGTATAATAAAGATGTGAAGATTAAGTGGTGGAATCTTAAAGGCGAAAAATACAATAGATTTAGGGATAAACTTATGGCAGAGGGACCTTGGGATGTTGTAGGAGACGTTCATAGTATGTGGGAGGGTATGTCATCTTACATTCGACCAGTGGCTAAAAAGTTTGTGGGGAGAGTAGAGTAGGTAGACTTGATTCGAGAGACACGTGGTGGTGGAATGATGATGTACAACAAGCAATTAAAACTAAGAAAGAATGTTATAAGATGTGGTTTAAAGATAAAAATGAAACTAACTTAGAAGAGTATAAGTTGGCTAATAAAAAAGCTAAGAAAGCAGTAAGAGAAGCTAGAGGGGTTGTTTATGAGAATTTATACCAAAAGTTGGGTTCAAAGGAGGGAGAGGTTGGAATATATAAGTTGGCTAAAATAAGAGAGAAGAAAACTATGGACCTTAATCAAGTTAAGTGCATTAAAGATGATAATAATAACCTTTTAGTTAAGACGGAAGATATCAAGGAAAGGTGGAGAGAGTATTTTGATAAGTTGTTTAATGGAGAAGATGTCAACGACACTTTTGTAGTGGATAATACAATTGATGAATCTAATAGACGATTTGTGCGGAGGATAAGAGAAGTTGAGGTTAAGGAAGCCTTAAAAAGGATGAAAGTTGGTAAGGCTTTAGGACCAGACGAGATCCCGATTGAGGTGTGGAAATGTCTTGGGGATAAAGCAGTAACGTGGTTAACTAGATTATTTAGTAGTATCTTTGAGAAAAATAAAATACCAAATGAGTGGAGAAGAAGCACTTTGGTGCCAATTTACAAGAATAAAGGAGATATTCAAAGTTGCACTAACTATAGAGGTATAAAGCTCATGTGTCATACTATGAAATTGTGGGAAAGAGTAATTGAGCACCGTCTAAGGAAAGAGACATGTGTTAGAGATAATCAATTTGGTTTCATGTCTGGAAGGTCAACGATAGATGCCATATTTCTTATTAGACAACTTATGGAGAGATATAGAGAACAAAAGAAAGATCTACACATGATTTTTATTGATTTGGAAAAGGCATATGATAGAATTCCAAGAAATGTTGTGTGGTGGGCCCTAGGGAAGAAGAATGTATCAACAAAATATGTAAATTTAATTAAAGATATGTACGAAGGAGTTGAAACTAGCATTAGAATTTGTGATGGTGTGACTAAAGTTTTTCCGATTAAGATTGGACTTCATCAGGGTTCAGCTTTAAGTCCATATCTCTTTGCTTTAGTAATGGACGAGGTGTCAAAAGACATACAATGTGATGTTCCATGGTGTATGTTTTTTGCAGATGATGTAGTTTTAATTGATGAGAGTAGGGCAGGTGTGGAAAGAAAACTAAAGTTGTGGAGAAATACTTAAGAAACAAAAGGTTTTAAACTAAGTAGATCTAAAACTGAATATATGAAGTGTTGTTTCAATACCGTTAATACCGAGGAGGAGAAGATTCTATTAGATGGGCAAGTGGTGCGTAGTAAAGATATTTTTAGATATCTTGGATCAATACTTCAAAAGATGGGGAGATCGAGGAAAATGTTAATCATAGGATTAGAGCAGGATGGATGAAATGGCGACAAGCCTCAGGTGTCTTATGTGACAAGAAAATTTCACTTAAGTTAAAAGGAAAGTTTTATAGAACCGCAATAAGACCTACAATGCTATATGGTGCGGAATGTTGGGCCACTAAAAGACAACATATACAAAAGATGAGTGTGTCTGAAATGAGGATGTTGAGGTGGATGTGTGGCCACACGCGAATGGATAAGATTAGAAATGAAGACATTCGTGAGAGAGTTGGAGTTGCTCCAATGGAAGAGAAAATTATACAACACAAACTGAGATGGTTTGGACATGTACAAAGAAGACCTCTGGAGGCACCTATAAGAAGAGGAGTATTAAATCGGACCGAAGACACAAAAAGAGGAAGAGGTAGACCACGATTGACTTGGGAGGAAGCAGTTAAAAGAGATATCAAAGATTGGAATGTGCCTCGGGAATTTGCATTGGATAGAAACGCGTGGAAGAAGGCGATTCACGTGCCTGAACCGTGACTCCTTAGAGTTTCATTTCTAGCCTACCCCAACTAGTTTGGGATTAAAGGCTTTGTTGTTGTTGTTGTTTGTTATGTTCATAAAAAAAGGGTCGACAAATTTGACTCAAACTCTATTAAGACTGTTTTTCTTGGATATTCTTATCACAAAAGGGTACAAATGCTACGACCCCGAAGAATGTAAACTGTATATGTCTAGGGATATCTCCTTCTTCTAAAATGAGTCATATTTTAGGTCTACAAATAATCTCTCTGCAGGTCAACATGACACGCCATCTGTCCTCCCAACCATGAATTTATTTGAAGAAAATCCAGGTCTTGAGGAAACTCCCGTCCCTCAAGACGGGGGAGAAAATGCCACAAGTAATACAGGTAATGTGAATACAAGTAATGGGAACCTTGTGCAAGATGAAACTCAAGGAAGAGTTACCACCAGAAGGTCCACAAGACCAACCCAGACCTCGTCTCTCCTACGAGACTTTGTTACTTACAATGTTGCTTATCCTATTCAATAATATATTTCCTACAACAATATCACTCCTAATCATCAAAGTTTCCTATCTACAATAGACATTCACCAAGAACTAACCTCTTATCATGAAGCTCTAAGGGATCCAAATTGGGTAAAAGTCATGAAAGATGAATTAGAAGCTTTACATAGGAATCATACATGGTCTATTGTTCCCCTTAAAATGGGAACCAAACCTGTAGGATGCAAATGAGTATAAAAAATCAAATATAATAGTAGCGGGACAATTGATAGATATAAAGCTAGGTTAGTTACTAAATGATACACTCAAACCTATGGTTTTGACTATCAGGAGACTTTTGCTCATGTTGCCAAAATGAATATTGTTAGAGTTCTTTTATCTATTGTTGTTAACCATGGTTGGAATCTTTACCAAATGGACATCCGGAATGCCTTCCTTCAAGGGACCCTTGAAGAGGAAGTTTTCATGACTCCACCTTCAGGCTATGACTGTCTCCAGAATCAGGTTTGTAAACTTCACAAATCTATCTACGGTTTGAAACAATCTCCCAGAGCATGGTATGCAAAACTTAACCACTCCCTTATTCTTTTTGGTTTCTCGAAAAGTTCTGCTGATGCATCCATGTTCATTAAGAATTCCAATACCAACACTATCATTATTCTTGTGTATGTAGATGACATCATAATAACTGGGAATAATGATAATGAAATCAATCTAGTAAAAACCTACCTAAAAACCAAATTCGATATCAAAGATCTAGGGTTCCTTAAAGATTTTTAGGCATCGAAATTGCTTACTCCAAAAAAGGCATCTTCCTTTCCCAACGAAAGTATGCCCTTGACCTACTTCAAGAAACAGGAAAAATAGGCTCCAAACCTGCAAATACTCCTATTGAGACAAACCGAAAGATAAGTCTCACTGATGGAGAACCTCTAAAAGACATAGGACAATTTCAAAGGTTAGTAGGAAAACTCATTTATCTTACTGTCACCAAAGCCGACATAACTTATGTTGTTAGCACAGTAAGTCAATTCATGCATGATCCACACATTGAACACCTAGATATTATAGACAGAATTCTCAGATACTTAAAAAGAACACTTGGATAAGGTATATCGATGAAAAGGAATAATTCTAACTCAATAATTGGCTACTCTAATGCAGATTGGGCAGGTAGCCACGATCGCAAATCCATCATTGGTTTTTGTACATTTGTCGGTGGAAACCTAATCACTTGGAGAAGTAAGAAGCAAAATGTTGTGGCAAGATCCAGTGCAGAAGCAGAATATAAAGCCATGCCATCCACTACCAGCGAGCTTACTTGGCTCAAACAACTTCTCAAGGAAATGAACATTCCATGCCAAGGACCAATGCAAATGTTCTGTGATAACAACGCTGCTCGACATATAGCTTCCAACCCCGTGTTTCACGAACGAACCAAGCATATTGAGGTAGACTGTCACTTCATCAGAGAGAAAATCCAAGCTAAGGAAATCGAAGTTCCCTATGTCCAAAGCAAAGCCCAACTCGCAGACATCTTCACCAAGTCATTGGATCAAAAACAATTTGATAGCATTATTCACAAGTTGAGATCTTTTAATCTCTTCCGAACCCAACTTGAGGGGAGTGTTAAAATACAACACAAAATACAATGACTCAGACACAACGGTCATCACAACCCCATTTTGGACACAAATCTTCAATCAAGCAATTCACCTATCTATGAAGAATCTCCACCAAAGGCAACCTCTGGTCACGCACCAATCAACACAAAAGCTAGTCGTGTATTAGGAAATTAATATACTCATATATATATACATGTATTGGTATTATTCGAATTCAAGCATAAATAAAATATACACCAAAATTTCTTCAAAAATAAAATAATTTTCTTTTGATCAAATCTTTTCCAAGCGTTTGTGCTAGTTCTAGAAAAAGAATAAATATTTAATCTTTGTTTCCTTATGCAATTCTGAATGTATAGGAATATTTTTCCTTCATTTCTCATAAGTCGTTAAGAAACAATTGGAAAATGCAGGAAAACTAAGAATTAAGCATACACTTGTCTAATAACATAATTCCTATATACATACATATTAGATCAAACTTTAGTAACCAAAAACAATTTTTTTGAGAAATAAAAAACAAAAATTACATTATTTTTTAAATAATCATAATATGTAACAAAATTATACAAATGCACAAGAAATGACTTACTATAATTCATCTTAAACTTACTATCATCTTGTTCATAAATTTTTAGTCAAATAATTCTATTATTAATTTTCCAACATATATCAGTGACATGTACAAATAGCAAAAAAATGA
This sequence comes from Triglochin maritima, assembly GCA_963682175.1. NCBI lineage: Eukaryota > Viridiplantae > Streptophyta > Magnoliopsida > Alismatales > Juncaginaceae > Triglochin > Triglochin maritima. The sequence goes on from OY821775.1 coordinate 18,306,386, forward strand.
TCAAAGGGAAAACAAATTACGTTGGTTTTGTTTTCCACAGTTTTTCCGTTAACTCTTAGAATATATTTCCGGTATTTTCTCTAGTACAAACAACTTTAGAAGTTTGGACGGTAGGCTCCTAGAGGATGCAGTCTGACGAAGCTATTCATTAACAAGTAAAACAAACAATTCTAGAATATCAAAAATATACATCCATCTCCATATTTAAGAGACATTGGTCTTTATTGGGCTTCTAAAGCTTCTAAGTATATCCATCCCCCTTTTTAAGAAGGAAAAAAAAGAATTGCGTTGGGTCGAAGTTTGAGACCAACTTTTCCACTCCTCTAATTTCATTAGTTGATGAGCCCAAAGTCTGTTATTTTCTGTAGCGTACTTCTTATCTCGGCCCAGTTCCATATCTTCCTCTCCTTGTCCCAGTGCCCCACCAACGATAACAAATCTTCAATTCTAAACAAGTGGAGTCATAATAGAAATGTGACTTATCAAGGACCATTGTTCCATAATGTAAATCACATTCTTCCATGCACATATACTGAAATTAGGGATGACTCATACGATGCAATACCAGCTAATTAGGAATATTGCACAAAGAAACATCGTCTTGAAACATAAAATGTTAGCAAAAATCATGGGTGGTGCATGCAATAAGTGGGTATTCTGTAGGCCTAAGCAAATCACCACAAGATTGCAAGTTGTGGGTAATTCGACAGGTTCTTGGATCTCATGTGGTACCCAAGGTTCTTGGATCTCATGTGGTACCCAAGCCATTTGCGTTTTGCAAGGTGTTATCCACCTCCACCACAGTGGTCTATTTTCACCAACCTGGCCAACTTGTATTAATGGTGGACATATATTTAGATAACCTAGCTAATAGAATTTTGGGTCTTGCCAAAACAAAAGACTACCACACTTACTTACAACATGTATGTTTTTTTTGTTTTGCAATTTCGTAGGTTGTGATTGGTTTGTAGGAACTCAAGAAACTTATAGAACTCTAATTATATGATTTGTTTGGACTTCGAGTAGAAGTAGAGAAGTCATTCAAAGTACAAAATTATAAGATTATCAAACTCTTAGAACTGAACTTGCATAATTTTATTAAATTTTTCTACAAACTAATCACCGTGATTCATTTTATTTGTCAAATTTTCCTACTTCCAAGCTATTTTCTTGCAAACCAATCACACTGATTACATCCTTTGGTATTTTTCACATGGTAAAAGAGAGAGATTTGTAAGTGATTTTCCCCTTCTGTTGGTGAGAAACAGAACTGTGTTGTGTGTGGGAAAGAAATATGGATGGGGGTTGGTGGCTTTCGTTTTTTTGTGGGCTGAGTAAGTCTAGGTGGGCTTGTGTTTCTGTTTTTGTTTTGGTTGTGCGGTAGGATTCTTTTGCCTTACTGGAGGACTGAAGTGACATTCCACTCCATTGACCAACAGTAGCCCTGGTCCACCTGACCTTATTGGTGTTAATTCTATTGGTTTCATATCTTTGTCAGGTCAAATGATGTTTCGGTTGTGATTAGAAATGATTACGATGTTTGTCTACTTTTTTAGGTTTTCAGTTGTGGTGTTTTGCTAAGGGCATCCATAATACCATGTTGAACATTGTCACGAGTTTTTTTTATCTTTTCCACGTCAGCTTTCTTTTTCATACACATCAGTTTTCTTTCTCTCAAACTCACTTTCTTCTCTTTCCAACACTATTAATCTTTTAACCACAACCCTTCTCTTTCCTCTACATCATCAAAAAAAATCCAACTACTTACACTACAAAAAAACAAATAAAAATTATTTTTTTAACGTCTGACCTGGTCGAAGACCAGGTCGGGGGACAACCGGGTCGTCCCGCCAAAAAATGGGACGACCTAGTCGTCCAAGGGGTCGTGAGAAGCTCACGACCCCGTTATTGGTTCCCTAAGAGGGCAAACTGGTGAAATAGTAAATTGAAATATCTGAATTGAAAGAAAGAAAAATTAATTATCAAAAGAAGGAAAAATGTTATTTATAGGAGTCATCCAACTTGAGATTAAAAGATCAACTTTGTATGATTGGGTGTGGGTCTTCGTCTCCTCTCCCACCTAAATTTGGTCTCTTTTATTTTTCTAATGCAATGAATAATATGAACCGTTGATTTTGATGCTTAAGTTATTTCAAAATTGCATTGAGTGGATGCAACCTTCTGGCCTTCATTCATGTTTGTTGGGTTGGATATGAACATGTTTTCACTAGTTCGATGATTAACCAAACAAATGGATTTGGGCCTAGGGTTGTTCGTGGGGCGGGTTTGACTCACCCACCTGTCCCTCCCCGCCCCGTCTCGCGTGGGGTAGGTTGTGGTTATATATTTCTCTACCTGCGACCTGTTAACCCGTCAGCCGCCTACCTGTTAGTCTAAACGAGGTGGGTTGCGGTTGAAGTGTAACCGACCTAGTTAACCCATTTTACCCGTTACAAATAATATCACCATATATATTCATAGCCCTTTTTCACAAATCCTAATCGACTTTCTTCTTCTCTTTCCGCTCCCATTCCCGACCATTTTCCACTCCGACGAAGACCAAATCTTGGCATGGAATTCCCGCCGACCCCTGATTCCGGAACCTCAGGTTCTCTCTCACCTCCTCTCGCCGTCAAAATCATTCCCCCCCCCTTATTTTTTTCCCTTTTTGGGTGATTTTAGGGGTCTTGGGTTTGGTTCCTGTGTTGGGTCGAGCTTCGATACGGTTTTTACTTTTTAAGGCGGAAATGGAACATTTGTCTTAGAAGTTTTGTTTTCCCCATGATTTGGTGGATGTTTGATATTACTATGTTTGGTGTGGAATTGCTATTTTAGTGTTGATTTGGATTTTGATGCTTCTTTGAAAATTTTGCTTATGGAATTTCTCACCCTCAGCTTTATGATTTTCCACTTTGGGGTGCTTTCGATGCATTACTTCAATGGAGGTTGTAATGGGATGGGGCTTGTCTCTTTAATTTAGTGCTTAATGCCATTTTCTGCTTTTGTTCCTTAATTTCTATCTCACCACTCTCAACAACAAGATAAATAATAACAATAACAAAAAGGAGTGCTGAGATATTTTGGGTTCAAGATGAAGATGATGGTTGAAGAAATATTTGATTCAAGTTTTTGGATGACAATCACAAGAGAATAGAGATTTTTGGTATCCAATCTAATACAAATACTCACTGCTTTTACTTTCCAGTTGGTTTAGTTCATCAATTATTTCCTTCTCCTTTTTAGATTTACTTGATGAACACAAATTTCTTGTATGACCTGCTTCTTTCTCTTGGAGTAAGACAATCAATTACGGTTTTCTTTTTGGTTAAGTAAATTAGTTTTAACTTTTAATTATAAATCACAACCACCTGATATTGAAAGGGCTTATAGTAGACATATTACAAGCCAAAATTGTTGCCCTAATATATAATATTTTCGATCTCTTTGATTTAGCCTCAACGACATCAAGTCTGAAAATGTGGTTATGTGATTGATTTTTCCTCATTCATCTTGATTTATGTGATTGATTTTCTATGTGAATAGGTAGATTTTCTATGATGGCAACAACCACGAACGAGCAAACTCCAACGAGCCAGACCGCCCATACGGATGGTATATCTTTCTCCTCACTCTTTTTTGCTAAGTTAGTTTTGCCTATACCAAAAAATAACTTTTGATTTTTACTTACATAATTAACTTTTGATTTTTACTTACATAATTAACTTCAATTATAAATTGAGGACCTAGTAACATTAACAGTGGTAATTGTGTGCAAACTGCAACCGAGGTTGGTAAAAGAAAAAAGAGAAAGGGATCTTCATTATGAGGTTTGGAATTATTTTTACAAAGTGTGGGATAGAGAGAGGAAATCATAGGGCACAATGTCGTCATTGTGACGAATCTTATATTTCTAAAGCAAAGGACGAGATAAGTCACTTGAAAACCCACTTCAAAAAGAAACATGCCAAGTTATTAGGAGAATATTGTAGTCAAATGACCTTAGCTTTTGGTGTTAGAAACAAAGATGGTACTACTGAGTTAAAACATCACAAATTTGATCGGGATAGCAGTAGGAGATACATATCTGAAATGATCATACCTCATGAGTATCCGTTCTCTATAGTTGACCACAAAGGGTTTAGAACATATTCCAAAAGTCTAAGGTCGGAGTTTAATGGTTTCTCACACAACCATTACAAAGGATTGTATTGCTATATATGAGGTTAAGAAGGAGAAGGTGTATACCGAAATGGATAAATTTTCTGGCCGTCTTAGTCTTACTAGTGACATGTGGACATCAAATAGGAATAGAGGTTATGTTTTGTTGACATGCCACTTTGTTGATGATGAATGGAAACATCAAAAAAGACTATTGAGTCTTGCTTTTCTTAAAGCACCTTACACTGCTGATGCAATATCAAAGTCACTAATTGAGAGATTTTTCAAGTGGAATATAGATTAAAAGATGATGTGCATTGTGTTAGATAATTGCAACACAAATGATGCTGTTGTGAATATGATTGTGCATGAAGGAATTGAAATCATCAAGGAGGTCATTACTAAAGTGAGGGATAGTTTGAAATATGTGAAGTCTACGACACAGAGAGCAAAAATTTGAAGAAGTAGCTAAGCAGGTGAAGGCCCAAAACAAGTGTGTTGTATTAGATGTTCCCACAAGATGGAACTCCACTTTTCTGATGTTGCAAGTGACACTAGAGCATAAGGAACCTTTTATCCGTTTGGCAGATGTTGATTTGGCATACAAGGTTTACCAAGTAAGGAAGAATGAAAACATGGCAAACTTGTTTGTGGATGCTTGAGTTATTTTCATCGAGTAACTTAAGAATTCTCTAAAAGCTTATATCCATCTGCAAATTATTATTTTCCTCATGTTTATGCAATCCATTTGTCCCTCAAGGAGATGTGTAGAAGTTCAATACCTTTTATAACTCTTATGGCTAAATCGATGATGTTGATGTTTTCCAAATATTGGAAAGATACATCTCTAATTTTTTCCTTTGCTTGTATTTTGGATCCTCGTCACAAATTAGGCACTATTGAGTATTACTTGAAGAAGATTTATGACAGTGATTTAACAAAAAAAATTTGAAGAGGTGAAGAATTCCCTTACTGAGTTGTATAATGAATACCGTTTGAGATATGAGGAAACTGAATCTGTGCCTTTTGTCTGTGGTGAGGACAGCTCAAGGATAGGGAATGTCATGGTTGACAATGCAATAGATATTAGTTTCACAGTACTAGCAACAAAATTGCCACACCTCACTGATCCTATGGATGAGCTTAATAAATTTCTTGATACTCGATGTGATTCTCACACTGTACAGAGTTGTATGGACTCCTACTTGAATGATTCCGTGCAAGCTCGAGTGACAAATTTTGATGTATTGGTTTGGTGGAAAATGAATGCACCCAAGTACCCTATAGTTGCACGCTTGGCCCGTGATGTTCTCTCCATTCCAGTGTCTACTGTTGCATCTGAAAGTGTGTTTAGCACGGGAGGAAGGGTTCTCGGCAAACATCGGTGTTCGATGTCTTCTACTACTTTAGAGGCTATTATGTGTTCACACGATTGTTTAATGAGTGAATATCATGGTAATTGAAAGTTGAAATTAATATTTGGTATGATATTTATGCATATTCATATTCTAACATAATGTGTTGTCATTGGTATAGGTCAAAGTAGTGATGGTGATGGAACTCTTGCAACAATGCCATCTCACTTTGTTGTAGCCGAGGATGAGGATGACAATGTTAACAATGATGATGCTAGTAGGATTCCTGAGTAATGGTGACATGTCGTGGTGTTGTTATGTATTTCTGAGATCTTTACTTTAAAAAATATGAACTTTTTTTTTCTTGTTTAGGTTGATGAAATGTGACTTCATGTGGTGTCGTGGTGTAGTGGAGTGATGTGAAGAATGAAGAATGAGTTTAATTATGTGATTTGGTGTTTTATGTATTTCTTAGACTTCTAACGTTTATGTGATGGTTTGTGACTTTATGTGTTTGTTAAATGTTTATTTAAGCACTTTAAATCGTAGACTTGTAATTTTATGGACTTGTATGAATGTTTTATGCATGTGCGCTTAATTATAGACTTGTAGAAATGTGTTTGTATGTGTTTATGTGTGTATGTGTCAATGTAATATGTAAAAATGAGTGTTTACATGAATTAGCCCGTTCGACCCGCGTAACCCGCCCTTAAGTGGAGCGGGTAGCGGCTGAATTTTTTTGATCTGCCCTGCCTCGTCTGCCCGCTAAACTTCGGCGGTAGGGTTGCGGGCGGTGCCAAACCTGCCCCGTCCCGTCCCGTTTGCAACCATAATTTGGGCCTCTTTGGTGTCCTGGATTAGCAACAACATGCTTATTATGTTCTATAAAATTTGTCTTAGTTGTGTGCCTGGAAACAATCTTCTTTTTATCTCTTTTTGTACCACTCGGCTAGAACTTGAGTTTGAATTGAATAAAATTGGTTTCCATCTTAAAATCAATAACACTGCAATTGATTCAAAACAAAAAAAAATGTTTTCAATAAGAAATTACTAATATCTTGTCACAATGTCACCTTCCTTTGATCATTGGACCTTTGGATTATATGATATTGCATTGAGAGTTTATTGTTGGGGGTTTGGAACACTATCATTTTTGTGAATATTTTTATTGGTATTATCAAGAAGTTCAGAATAATTTTGTGAAGAACGTTTCCTTCGTTTGTTGAGTCATAAGTTTGTTTTAGAAGACATCTTAGAGTTCAAAAAGAGAAAAAGACTACCTGATTCTTTACTTTCCAGTTGATACTTTAAAATCAATTTATTGGGACATATACCCTCCTCCAATTTACTAATTTTATTTATTAGTAATAAAAAAGTTAAATAAGTGATATCCAAGCACAAATTGATCATCTGAATAGGTATAAATTGACCCACGATTACTACTAAAGTTGACGAAAAACAACCTTTTGAACTTCAATTTTTTATGATATCAACAATATATATGATTAAAAAGGAAAACAAAATTATAAATTATCAAAAGGCAATATGGTTACAGCAATCATTTTTTCTCATCTATAAGCTCGAAGGATATAACTTTTGAAAATTTGTTGATGTCCACATACTATCTTACTTTTGCATATGTTTCTCAATCAAAAAAGAGAACAAAGCCATCATTTACTTTACATTTTCCTTGTTTATTTTGTCCACCTCAATTTCCACGTGCAAAGTATAACATCATTTCACCAAACAAAATGAATGGTTTTAACACCTCTTACGTAGATGCAATTTGTGAACGAAGATTAACAGATGATGATGGGTTTTAGAAATTTTAAGAGAACACGAGGTAATAAATGATGATAGAACATAGAACAAGCAATCGAAGGGCAATTGAAAAGGAAAACTTTAGTATTTGTATTTCACAGTAGAAGGGTGAAGTTCAAGCAATTGCCCAATTCCAACATTTGTGGCTGTTATTTTGTTCTGTGAATGTGAATTTTTGTTTCGAAGATAAATTATTGGGCATGGATGTGATTTTATTTTATGCAATAAAGTCAAAGCTTGTTAGAAAAGAGAGTAGGGTCTTATCCTAGCTTTAAACAGTTGGTCCCCATCTATCTCTCTTACATCATAAATAATTCCCTATATAAGTTTGAATGATATTGATGAACTGTTTTTTTAGCTCAGCACAAGGCTCTTATCAGTTATCCAATGCTAAAGCTGGTTGTAGAAATAATTAAAAAAGTGATTGTTGCTCTAATCTATCAATGTTTTAGGTCAAGGGGCATCTTGTTTCTAATCATTGTTTTTTCTACGAATAATTGGTGACCATCAACGTGAGGTGTAAAACATCGTCCAATCCATTGGATGTTGACTGCAATTCTTGTTGCTGGGAAAGTTGTGAACTGCCATGAAAGCTACAAAATTATTTCTTTTTTTACGTTTTGGGGAATTGACTTTCTTCACGTAATATACTTTAAGATAAATTCTTGTCACCGTGAAGCAAAACATATAGTGATATTCGAGGAAGATTCTCTAAAATAGTTAATTTTTTGAATATTTTAAGAGGTCGAATAATATTAAATTGATTAGATGAATTAATTGATCTGATGTAGGGTGCCTCAGAAATAATTGTTTGGGTAAATTACAGTTTGCTTCGATCAACTATTGTCGAGTACACTTTGACCAATTTAATTTTAAAACGTCATAACTACAACCCTTAAAATTTGATTTCCGTAATACTTTGATCATTTTTCATAAAAAAATAAATTATTTTTCAACATATTTATCGTTTTTCCCAATTTTTTTGTGTTGTGGCAAACATACTTCTAGTCTATCTTTGTGGCAAAGTTTCAATCAAATTAGATATCAAATTTGCTCCAAAATTGGGTTGAATTTTTAAGCAATCGGTTCTAAATTCGAGTAAAATCTAACTCAAATTTCTTTCTAACCTTACCATAGGATACAGTAGAAGCATGTTTAGCAAACAACACGAAACAATTTGAGAAAAAATGATGAATATGTTGAAAGGACTAAAGTTAAAGTGTAGAGTCAAAACGATGAAAAACCGACGAATATGTTGAAAGGGTTACAGAAGGGGTCAAAGTGTTTCACAAATCAAAGTTAAAAGTTGTAAGAGTGACGTTTTAAAGTTCACGGGGTCAAAGTGTTACTCGACCATAGTTGAGGGGGACGAACTATGATTTACCCTAATTGTTTCAGGTAACACCTCAAAAATATCGTGATTTTTTATGACACCTTCAATGAGAAAAAAGTTCATAAATACCATCTTCAATTCTCTATCATTTTATTGATCAATGCTACAATTTTTATCCTTCTAGGGTGTAATTTCTCCCATAGGCCATTACATAACTATAATTCTGAGAACATTTTTTTCCACCAGTATTTGTGTATATGTCATCGAAAAACCAACACCATGTTCCAAATGCTATTAAATTTCCGGTATGCCACTCTTTTGACGGATTCCGGCGATAATGTCATCTTTTCTGTCGATGACGTCATCGACAGAATAATAAAATAATTTTAAATTGTAAAATTTACAAATTTTACATTGTATAATCTAATATTCTTTTTCTAAACTTCACCTCTCTCTCCCTTCTCTTTCTTTTCTCTCTATACTTTCTTCTTCTCCACTCTCACTCTCTCTCCATTCTCAAACACAACCCCTCTCCTATGATATCTCTCTCGTCCTTCTTTCTCTCTCTTGAATCTCACTTTCCCTCTTAAATCTCACTCTTTCTTTTGAATTATCATTAACAAGCAAAACGCCCACTCCGGTGGCACCCCGTCCCTGAGCTCGTCCCTCCGACCACCACTGACCTCTCCAACCCCGCCTCAGCCTTTCTCTTGCCACTACTACAGAAAATGGAATATACGTCGGATGTACGGGGGTATATACGTCGGATATAAGCATTCCCAGATCTGACGTCTATGTGTACGTCGTCTATACAAAATAATGGTTTGGAAAATGCAAGGATGAGGGCGTGTTTCGCAAAATGCAGAAAATTGGATCAATTGGTTCCCAACAATTACATTATTTTGAGCCCATCCCTTCTCATTAATCCCCAAAACTCGTGCATAACCCTTCCTAAATCCTAATCCACCCTATGCATTAATGTTGATGTTTGAATGTAGGTTTGTTTGATATTAATGTGATATTTTTGGCATGTATTGCATGTGTGTATATGACTCTTTTTAAGCAAGTTTATCTTTGAATGCCATATTTGTTATGTCCTAACCCTAGTTTAGGTGGGATGTGAAGTGGAGAGGGATGGGAGGTATGGTGGTGAAGGCTGGGAGCATGGGCTGCATGCCTTGGTAGGTGGGATTTTTGGTTTATAAACCAACTCACGACTCCCTCCGCTCTTCTTCTTCTTCAATTCACTCCACTTCCTTTCATTCATCACCTCTCTCACTTCCCTCTCTTCTCCGGTGAAGCAGCGGCGTGCGAGGAGGATGACGGAGTTGTGGCCTTGAGGCGTGAGGCATGTGGAGTCTGACGTGATGACGAGGATGCACGAGCTATTGCAGGTTGATTGACATCATTTCATGCTTATATTTGTACCTTATATCCATTATCTTACACCTAAGCAATGCTATGTGACGAGTTTTATGTTTAGTTTTCAGAAATAAAGAGGTTTGAAGAGAAGAGCCATGAAAGGACCCAAAAGCAGGAAAAAAGGACCTAATTGTGAGACCTGGGGACCAAGATGCAAGGGGGAAGGACCTGATCGACAGAAGGACCTAAGAGCAAAACAGGAAACTCCACACCATCATGAGGAGTATTTTGTCAATTCGATTCGGGTCGGAGCTCCACTAAACCAACCAGATGCATCTAAGACCAAGAAACACTTCAAGAAAAGCCCACAAAGAAAACCAGGCGGATCTAAACTTTATAGACCGCCAATTGGCGGTCTGGAACCGCTAATTGGCGGTCCATTTAGCCCAGGATCCGTCCAATTTTCTGTAGCACGTGTATTAGTGTATTCTTAGTGTATTTTTGGTATTGGTTTAGTCCCACATCGGGGGATTGTCCCTGATTAGCTTTTTCCATGCTTATAAATAGAACTCTTCACCTCCCTTTGTATCGATATCTCCCTCTTGGTGGCCATCTTCCCTACTAAGAGTGAAGCCTTGAAGCAAAACTCTAGTGGAGGAAGAGCTACTTGTAATTGAGTGAGTTAATAATATAAGTTTTCTTTTAATGATGTTGTTTCTCTCTTAGTTTAATTTCCTTTCCTTTGCATGCTTGTTTGTTTGTTTAGTTTTATGCTTCTTTAATATTTCTTGCTTAAGTAGTATAAATTTCATTTCAGTATTATGCTTTCCTTTGCTAAATTAGTTAGTGTAATGAGTAGTGAGTAGTTCCATCCCCATTTGGGGGGTGGAGAAATATGTGATATAATAATGTAGTGTATTAAGTGTGTGTTATTTTTTATCCCTTGAGCTTTATATGATTTCCATAACCATCTAATGGGTCTCCACTCTTATCTTTGATATGCTAATGCTCTTGAATGAAGCTTAGCTTATGCTTTGATTAGTGGACCTATTTTATGGGGAATGATAAAGTTAGGATATGGATGAAGTTAATGTTGGAAACACAATTTGTAGTGTATGTACTCTTGTTGCCTTTTCCTTAGCTAATGTCTTGTATGTTTTAATGATGTAGTCATCTTAATTCATGTAGAGGCATAGTAGGGTCTAGTCTTTATACTTGAGTTCATGTAGCTTCATTCCAATCATTGTCTTGTATGTTTTAATGATGTAGTCTTATCTTAATTCATGTAGAGGCAAAGTTGGATGTAGTTTTATGATTTCATGTACTACATGTTGTGAGGAGCTTAATGAACACACACACACACACTTCTTTATGTTCACATTATTTCTCTACCCCCTTTGGGGCTTAGTTTATTGCTTATCTTCATTTCCTTTTGCATTTCATTTCAGCTTTGTAGTTTAGATTAGTGTAATACATCTTTCTCCCTTCTTTTTACCTCTCGCCTTCGAATAAACCAAGTGTCGACACACCTCCCAGTGGACGACCCGTATTTGCCACCGCTTCAACGCGGCCGTGCACTTGCGGTTAAATATAAAATGAGATCAATCAAGTTTTTGGCGCCGTTGCCGGGGAGGTGCTCTGTCCAGACCTTGGTTTGGACGATTCGAGGGGTTTTTAATTTTTCTTTTTCAGTTTTTCTTAGTTTCAGGGAACACTCTGATCACGGGGAGGCCACTGGAGAAGTTTGAGGAAACAAATCCAAGAACAGACCGCCAATCAGCGGTTTAGAACCGCCAATTGGCGGCCTGGTGAGGGATTCTGTCTTCCAATTTTTTTGTGGTCATTTGTGTTGTAATTTGTGTTATCTGGGAGCCCAATTTTGCATGCTGTGACTTCTTATTTGCTCCCAGATCATTAATCACTCCCCCTTTAATCAACTTGGACCATAAAACTCAAAGCAAAAGATTAGACTTCTTGCCATCTAGGTCATGCACCATTGGTAGACCTTGCATGCATTTGTCTTTTCTTTGTTTTACATTTTGTCGTTGATTGCTGGCGTGAGGTACGTGCACCCACATCCCTCATTCATGCATGTTTCTTTCATGCATTAGTTAGTAAGGTGCATCGGGACAAGAGTGAGAGAGCGTTTGATTGGAGCGATTGATTGCTAGATCTAGGATCAAATCGCTACTAAGGAGGGGCTGTCCCATAAAAGATAAGGTGGGGGATTTCATCACCCTTTCCTTGGCCCCAAAAATCACTCTTAATAAAGCCTTAACTAAAAGCAAGTAGACATTGGCCCTAAGGAATTCGGACGCACTAGGAGAGTAATCTAGTCGAGACCGTCATGACCTGATCGGCGTTGCCTACCTTGTCGATAGTAGGAGGTACTGGATCTCCGGATCTGGTATCACTTGCTGGGCATTGTGGTCCTCGTTGTAGGGAGGTGAGACGTGTCGAGGCTAGTGACCTCGAAGTTAGGCGTCGTCTAGCTTAAGGACCCATTGCCTTACTTTGTTTGAGCCGTGCTTGCTAGTTAGGCTTCTTCCTGATCCCACTACCCTCGCTAGCTCTAGGGATTCTTCCCTCCTCATCTGAGTCCTCTCCTCATCTATTCTCTACGTATAGTCTCCTCCTCTAGTACACCTTCTGTTGTGTGTAGGTTTAGAGTCGAGTCGAGCATTTTATGCGAGGTTGGGCTCGTTTTGGTGAGAGCGCTCGGCTCGAGAGAGTGCATACTTCTGAGATGGAAGATCTTGGTGATCGACCATCTCCGCCTCGTGCTCCTTTGGAGCAAGAAGGCGAGTCATCTCGTGGTGGCGAGGGAGACCGGGTTCCGTACATGGACTACCTCGGTCCATTCCCACCACCACGTAGACCTCCTTCTCCTCCTCCTCTGACTCGAGAGGAAGGGAGATTCGGTCAGGATCGAGTTCTTGGTGCACCACCACCTTTAGCTCGACATGATAGACCGATGACCTTGTGGGAGCGGACCCATCCTGTTCGGGCCGCGCAACCTTCTTGCATAGTTGTTCCCCCTGCTCGCGGGAACAACTATGAGCTAAAACCTCAATATGTGAGCATGCTTCCGACCTTCACTGCCAATAAGGAGGATCCGTATATCTTTATACGCGAATTCGAGGAAGTATGCTCCATGTTCAAGCTTCAACAGCTTGACGAGGATTCTGTCCGGTTGAGGATGATTTCTTTCGCATTGAAGGATAATGCGAAGAAATGGATGTATAGCCTCCCGGCGAGCTCGATTCGGTCATGGGATGAATTTGTGACCGTCTTTCTGAAGAGATTTTTCCCTCAAAGGAAAACTCAACAGATACGGCACCAGATACATCAGATGTATCAAACCGAGACCGAATCGTTTCATGGTTTCTTTGAGAGGTTCAAGGACCTTCTCCAGCAATGCCCTCATCATGGACTTGAGCTATGGCAGCTGTGCCAAATTGTTTATGAGGGCATCAACTACAACACCCGCACATTGTTGGAGTCAATGTGTCAGGGTGACTTCCAAATGAAACCCATCGAGGAGGCATGGGACACTTTTGAGTCCATGGCTGAGCGTACCTTCGAGTGGGACACCATGAGAGAGCCACCAGCCGCCAGGTCTTCTGGTCAAGCTGGATCTTATCAAGTTGAGTCAACTATCGCGTCTGAGGCGAAAGTGGCTGCTCTCATGCGTAGGATTGAGTGTTTGGAGATGGACCGAGCTCCTGTAGCTCAGGTCGCTACTCCCGAGTGTAGTAGGTGTGGACTGTCGGGACATGATGACTTGGAATGCGCTTACGCTCCAAGGGATACTGAGCATGCAAATGCGATGTATCAACAAAGGCCCCGAAACGACCCGTACAGTCACTCTTACAACCCGGGATGGCGTAACCATCCTAACTTCTCTTGGGGGCCTAGTGGGGGTAACGGTCAGAGCTCGCACGCTCAACCTCAACCTCCACCTTATCAACCTCCACGCCCATCGGCGACCTACCAACCTCCACATCAAAGGTCTCAGAACCACAATTACCAACCTCCTCAGACCTCTTCGTCGGGTTATTCTAACCAAACTCCACAACCCCAACGGGTTGACCCTAAGGACTCCACTCTTGAGCAAACCCTTCACGCGTTCATTCAGAGCACGCAAGCCATGTTTTCGGCCAACAACAATACGGTCAAAGCATTGGAAATGCAAGTGAGCCAGTTGGCTAATCAGCTCCATGAACGCGAGAAGGGTCAATTACCGAGTCAACCCGAGGTAAATCCTCGGGGTACCCATTCGCAAGGAAGGACACCTTTACCTCATGCTACCTCTGAACCGACTCATCATATTAATGTGATTCATACTTTGAGGTCTGGTAAGGAGGTGGACAACCACATTGGGGTGCCTTCCTTGTCATCACCATCTTTGAGGGAGCCGGATCCTGAGGCTCCCTCCACAAATACTTCCAGGAAGGAGCCAGATCCTGAGGTTCTTTCTACATTTCCTTCGACAAAGGGGCCGAACCTTGAGGTCCCCTTGTCTCCTCTTGTGTCGAAGGAACCAGATTCTAAGGTCCCCACTCATGTTTCTTTGGACCTGAATTCTGGGGTGCCTTCGCATCCTTATGCCCCAAAGGCGCCATTCCCTGAGCGCCTTAAAAAGAAAACCTCTGATCAGCATGACAAGATGCTTGAGATGTTTCGGCAGGTTAAGGTGAATATCCCTCTTCTGGAGGTGATTCAGCAAATGCCACCTTATGCCAAGGTTCTCAAGGACTTATGCACCAAGAAGAGAAAAACTCATGTTCCCAAGAAAGCTTTTCTTGCGGCTAACGTGAGTTCCTTGTTGGCACAACCCATGCAAGTCAAGTACAAGGACCCTGGCTGTCCTACTATCTCTTGTGTGATTGGTGATGTGCCCATACACCGAGCCTTGCTGGACCTTGGTGCATCTGTTAATCTTCTGCCATATTCTGTCTACGTCCACCTCGGTCTTGGAGACCTCAAACAAACAAAGACCACTCTTCAATTGGCTGATAGGTCTATGAAGAAACCGAGGGGTGTGGTGGAAGATGTGCTGATCAAAGTGGGAGAGTTCATTTATCCAGTCGACTTCTTTGTCTTGGATACTGAACCTGTGCCAAACCCACTTGGACAAATTCTTGTCATTCTGGGGCGACCATTTCTTGCGACTTCCAATGCCTTGATCAATTGTCGCAATGGTCTGATGCGCTTGACTTATGGTAGTCAATGCGCTGATTTCAACATCTTCACCATTGGCAAGAAGCCAGATGCCTTCAATGACCCTGTTGGGGTTAACCTTATCCAGGGCATGGATGAGAGTGAAGTTGAGGGCACCTTCAAGTACTTCAGAGAATTGTTCGATGAAGATCCTGAAGGTGGTGAAGATGTTTCACCTGGGCTGGCACAAGAAGGTGCCTTATGTTCTGATCTTGTGGCCCTTGAGCCACATCCTTCTAATCTTGTGGCTCTTGAGCCACATTCTTTTGATCACGTGGCCCTTGAGCCACATTCTTTTGATCACGTGGCCCTTGAGCCACAACCTTTCGATCACGTGGCTTTTGAGCCACCAGATACCCTTTTTATGGCCTCTGGGCCACATGATCTTCATTCTATATCTGTTGAGGACCCCATGTGGGTTAAGAATCAACCACCTGATACCCTTCAACCTGGTAGAGGTTCACCTCTCATTCATGCCTCCTCTTTTGTGAACTCTCAAGAGGCATCGAACGACCACAATGCGAATAAGGGTGTCAGGTGGTCAAGCAATTCTGTTTTGTATGTTGCGAGCCCATACAGGTGCATTTCTGGCTCGAGAGATGGTGGGTTCCCATTTGATGTCCCTTGACATATGAAGATGGAAGCCTATTGTTGTACATAGTTAAAAAAAAAAAAAAAAAAAAGAGAAAAAAAACAAAAAAGAAGACTCCTTCAGTGAGCATCGATTGTTGTGGGCCCCAACCCTTGAGTATTTGGGCCCCATTTCTTTCACGTATTTGTATCCCTTTCTTTAGCATCTCACAGGTTTTGAGGGAATTTGGGTTTGTGTCCATCAACATGACCCCGAACGTCCCTTTGTACTTCATGTTGGTGAGATCGTTCCTTTTTCATGCATGTATCCATGTAGTATCTTGTTCACATTCATTGAGGACAATGCATGAAGTAGGTGTGGGGGGGTGTTTTACGTGTGTACATAGTCGAGTCTTTTCCTTTGATTTTGTTTTCTTTTGTTTGCATTGTTAGGGTCATGATAGTGTGCTGCATTTAATATCGACATATCTGCTTGCCATGATCCTTGGGTGACTTGTCTTCTTTTGCTTGCCTAGTGCTTCAAAATTTTCACATTTCTTTCAAATCTTCATGTGTTTTCGAAAGAAAATGTTTTGTGGGTTTTGCGTGTGTTTAGCATGTGCAAAACCGTTGAGAGGCAAAGTAAAAAGAAAGCTCCCAAAATTGTCTTGAACTTGATGCATTAGGATATCTAGTACGTGGCTTTAGGATTTATCGAGTCGTTAGGATGCACCCCAGTTTTCCCTTGGGGGTGAGTAATCAGTGGGTTTCAGTGCTCAAACATTTAAAGAAGTCCACCCTGAACCTAGTGAGTCCAATTCGTGTTTGTTAATTTAGGAAGTTTGTTGTAGTCAAGGGCCCTTAATATCTTTTTGTGAAACTTAAGTGTAGGGGTTTTGGTTCCCATGTAGATAAATGAATAAATAAGTGGTGTTCTCTCTTCTCGCACGGCTCCTATCACTCGGGAAAGTAGGTCTGAGGGGACTTTGTGCCTGGTACTTTCGAGTCATCTGACTTGGGATGCACCGACCGAACTCCCGTTACACGGGTGGTAGGGATCGCCCTATGTGGAGATTTGGGGGAAGGTGTACGTGATAGTGTAAGTCCTCATAGGCAATGATGCACGAAACCTGACCCTGGGAGAATCAAACACCAACCAATAAATGCTCCAAAGAAAAAAAAAACAACAAGAAAGAACAGAAAAAGAAAAAAAAAAGAAAAGAAAAAGAAAAGAAGAGTCAAATAAGAACCAAAATGGACTTTACACTTTGTTTCACATTCAGAAGTTAAGGTTGCCCATGTCTTTCACTTAATTCCTTAGTTAACTCTCACGAATAACTCATTAGGCTAGGTGTGTGGACTGATTACATATATAGAGTCGACCCGTAGTATTACCGCATTCCATGATCGACAAAATAAGTCCAACGAGTCGTGTAGCTAGATTGATTAATGCATCTTGTTCGGATTTTGTGGGTATATCCGCTGAAAACCCTCAGGAGACACCACTCCTCCTCCTTGGCAACAAGGAGGTTTAACGGCTTGTTGCACGTGCTAAGTGCAACCGTGATTCCTACGAAAGTGAGTTAGGATTTCTTGTTTTTCGTATGCTTTTTCCTTTCTTTGTTTTGCTCGAGACTAGCAAAAACTTAGGTGTGGGGGTATTTGATTGACATCATTTCATGCTTATATTTGTACCTTATATCCATTATCTTACACCTAAGCAATGCTATGTGACGAGTTTTATGTTTAGTTTTCAGAAATAAAGAGGTTTGAAGAGAAGAGCCATGAAAGGACCCAAAAGCAGGAAAAAAGGACCTAATTGTGAGACCTGGGGACCAAGATGCAAGGGGGAAGGACCTGATCGTAAGACAGAAGGACCTAAGAGCAAAACAGGAAACTCCACACCATCATGAGGAGTATTTTGTCAATTCGATTCGGGTCGGAGCTCCACTAAACCAACCAGATGCATCTAAGACCAAGAAACACTTCAAGAAAAGCCCACAAAGAAAACCAGGCGGATCTAAACTTTATAGACCGCCAATTGGCGGTCTGGAACCGCTAATTGGCGGTCCATTTAGCCCAGGATCCGTCCAATTTTCTGTAGCACGTGTATTAGTGTATTCTTAGTGTATTTTTGGTATTGGTTTAGTCCCACATCGGGGGATTGTCCCTGATTAGCTTTTTCCATGCTTATAAATAGAACTCTTCACCTCCCTTTGTATCGATATCTCCCTCTTGGTGGCCATCTTCCCTACTAAGAGTGAAGCCTTGAAGCAAAACTCTAGTGGAGGAAGAGCTACTTGTAATTGAGTGAGTTAATAATATAAGTTTTCTTTTAATGATGTTGTTTCTCTCTTAGTTTAATTTCCTTTCCTTTGCATGCTTGTTTGTTTGTTTAGTTTTATGCTTCTTTAATATTTCTTGCTTAAGTAGTATAAATTTCATTTCAGTATTATGCTTTCCTTTGCTAAATTAGTTAGTGTAATGAGTAGTGAGTAGTTCCATCCCCATTTGGGGGGTGGAGAAATATGTGATATAATAATGTAGTGTATTAAGTGTGTGTTATTTTTTATCCCTTGAGCTTTATATGATTTCCATAACCATCTAATGGGTCTCCACTCTTATCTTTGATATGCTAATGCTCTTGAATGAAGCTTAGCTTATGCTTTGATTAGTGGACCTATTTTATGGGGAATGATAAAGTTAGGATATGGATGAAGTTAATGTTGGAAACACAATTTGTAGTGTATGTACTCTTGTTGCCTTTTCCTTAGCTAATGTCTTGTATGTTTTAATGATGTAGTCATCTTAATTCATGTAGAGGCATAGTAGGGTCTAGTCTTTATACTTGAGTTCATGTAGCTTCATTCCAATCATTGTCTTGTATGTTTTAATGATGTAGTCTTATCTTAATTCATGTAGAGGCAAAGTTGGATGTAGTTTTATGATTTCATGTACTACATGTTGTGAGGAGCTTAATGAACACACACACACACTTCTTTATGTTCACATTATTTCTCTACCCCCTTTGGGGCTTAGTTTATTGCTTATCTTCATTTCCTTTTGCATTTCATTTCAGCTTTGTAGTTTAGATTAGTGTAATACATCTTTCTCCCTTCTTTTTACCTCTCGCCTTCGAATAAACCAAGTGTCGACACACCTCCCAGTGGACGACCCGTATTTGCCACCGCTTCAACGCGGCCGTGCACTTGCGGTTAAATATAAAACGAGATCAATCACAGGTGATCTTTGGCGAGCGTCAACAATCGTGAAGAAAGGTATGCCAAGTTCATTGCACTAAAGGATTACTCACACGAGAGGGTGTGAAGGTTTGGCTCATCGCCAGAGGTCAGAGACCTCGCCGGCGACGAGGGGAACATTTGATGCCTAGCTTGGCCAGGTAGTTGCCGGCTAACGGTCGACCAATGCATGGTTGCAGTCCACCAGTCTTAGCGTATTTTCTCTGACTTTACCCAACACTGACCGAACAATGCCCTGCGGTAATCGACCGGTTGAGCATATTTGTTGAGTTGGAGAGTCTCTGTTATTTTGGTCGAATGGGGTTCCTTGAGCCGTTCGACCGTTGCCTTGTTATTTTGGCCTGGATCGAGCGTTGACCTTCCAAACGATCGACCGCCCTTAACTCTAGTCCGATCGGTAAGTTTAGTGTACTCAATTGTTGGTCGACCGATCAGATTCTGGTTCGAGCGATAGTGAATGTAGGACAGACCTTGATTTTGGTCGAATGGGGCCCTTGAGCCGTTCAACCGTTGTCCTGATTTTGACTTAGTCTTAAATTGGTGTTGAGCATCTAGAAGTCGACCAGTTTCTACCTTTTGTCCCACCATTGGGGTTTATGTTATGAGCCCAGAGTTTGACCGATGCAGGCGTCTATTCGACTGATCCTTTGGGAGAGGTCAACCAGTTTTGCTTTTTTCGGTCGACGGTTTGGGCTCAGGACTGAATCCTTATCCTTGTGGAGTGTCAACTCTGTCTATGCATGAAAACACAATCTATACTTGTGCCTTATTGAATGCATTCTTCACCACCTTATTACATGTGTACACACACTCCACCCCTTAGGGGTTTTCCTTACTGAATTTCATCTTTCTCGTTTGTTAGTTGCTTAGTTTAGTTTTAGTTAATCTTGTGTTGTCACCTTTCTCTTTTGTTAGTTGCTTGTTTAGTGTAGCCTAGTTTAGTGTAACCAAACTTTTTCTCCCCTTTTTTCCACTTGATTTATGAAGAACCAGAGTTGACACACTTCATTGTGGATTCAACCCATACTTGCCACCACTTCATCTCGGTCGTGCACTTGCAGTTTAAGCTTAATCGAAAGAAGTTTTTGGCACCGTTGCCGGGGAGGTGCTCTGTCAAGACTCTAGTTTGGATGATTCGAACATATTTTATCTTTTGTTTTAGTTTTTGTATTTTTAAGGGCCACTATTGACATAGAAGAATAGACCAGATAAGATGTGGAGCATTTGTGTGACTCATGTGGGTGTGCACCTTTGTGCATGCTAGTGTGGTCATGAGATGTTGTGGGTCATTTGACGAGATACAACATCGATCTATCATTGATTGTCGACTTTTCGAACGCGTCCCCGTCCGGTGTCTTACACAGTCCTGGAACCATGGCCCGTCGTCTACCACATGAGGACGACCTTGGTTTTGGACCTACACCAGCTGTTGATCTAGCAGGTATGGCTCTACAACCTCGTCAGTTGGTTCCCTAGGGTCCCATACCCCTTCACGATCGATGCTACCCGAGTTGTACTGCTCTACCTTCATGCATCGTATTGCCGAAGGCAAATGGGTACCACTTTGAGGTTAAGCCTCAATTCATCTCCATGGTCTCTTAGTTCACTAGGCAGGGTGACCTATATCTCTTTCTCAGAGAATTTGAGGAGGTCTGTGCGATGTACAAACTGCAACAACTTAGCACAAACTCCATCCACCTTATGCTGGTTCCCTTTGCATTGAAGGATGATGCAAAGAAGTGGTTGTACAACAACCAAGCGAATACCTTTAGAACTTGCGACGAATTCCAATCTGCATTTCTCAAGAAAAACTTTCCATATCATCGGATTCAAAAACTGAGGAGTGAAATCAATTCGTTTTATCAGCATGAGACCGAATCATTCCATGCATATTTAGAAAGGTTCAAAGAGATACTATCTTGATGCCCACGCCATGGCATCGAGTTGTGGCACCTTTGTCAGATTGCCTACGGGGGTCTTCACATCCCGTCCCAAGCGCTAATTGAGTCCATGTGTCAAGGAGAGTTCTTAGGAAAGGATGAAAAGAAGACATGGGCTTTCCTAGATGACCTTTCTGAGAAATCCATGCAGTGGGAGTGTCTGAGGGAACCAACACCATTACCTAGCATAGAAGCGAGCATCACAAATGCAAACTCGACTAGATCGAGAGCCGCATTTGCTGTCGATACTACTACAACCACCGAGGCACGCATGACGGCCTTAATGCACCATATAGATTCGATTGAGCTACAAAACCAACAAGGTGTGTCCCATGTGTCTGCATATGGTCCAGTTCCTCCTTATATATGTGGTAGGGTAGGTCATTTAGGGGCCAAGTGTGCATCCATTTCTCCAGAGATGGAGTAGGTCAATACCATCTATGATAGACCCAGGAATGACCCATATTCATCATCATATAACCCTGGATGGAGGAACCACCCTAACTTTTCCTAGAACCAAAACAATGTCTAGGGTGGCCCTTCGAACTTCTCCTGTCAACCTAACCGACCATACCAACCTCCCATGCATTCACAATCTTATCAGCCACCCCAAGCTCAACCCGCTAACCCACTAAGTTTCCTAAACTCCAACAATATGAAAATCCAGTTCAATTCGCATGGGAACTCGATTAAGAACTTCATGTAATCCATGAGTCAAATTCCCACTTCCAATCAACATACCATCAAATCTCTAGAGCTTCAGATGAGCCAATTGGCTCAGTCTGTGCATGAAAGAGAGAGAGATACACTACCGAGTCAGCCTGAGGCTAATCCCTGCACGTACCAGCAACCACAAACGTAGAATGAGAGTTCGGTACCTCGGAGGTGGCAAGTGAACCATGTGGAGGAACTTGTTCACCATGTCAATGCCATTGTAACCTTAAGGAATGAAAAGCAGGTCGACAATCACAATTTCTTGCCGCCACCACAATCTATACAACCCTTTTGTGGGGACGGGGGTGATAAGGCAAACCTAATTTGTCTAAACTCTCCCTCCTCCTCCAGGACTCCAAGGCAAACCTACATGCCAAAATCTCCCTATCCTAGTAGGTTAACCAAAAAGCAGAGTGACATAATGGATAAGATATTAGAGGTCTTTAAAAAAGTGAAGGTTAACATCCCCTTGTCAAATGTCATCCAACAAATACCTCAATATGCCAAAGTGTTGAAAGATCTTGGCACAACAAAGAGGAGACCAATGTTCCTAAGAAAGCATTCTTAGCTACGAGTGTGAGCTCACTTTTGTGACCAATTGTGACCACCAATTGGTGGTTCATTTCAAACAGAAGCTGACCCGATTTCGCGCGGTTGTGGGTTATGTTGTTTATGTCCATTTTAGGTATGTTGCATTAGTCCCACACCAGGGGATTGTCAACAATTGCCTTTTTTCATGTCTATAAATAGAACTCCTCTTCATCCTTTGGACATTCTCTCTACATAGAGTAAGCCTTTGGATCAAAACTCAAGTGGAGGGAATGATATTTGTAATGTGAGTCATCAATAAAATAATTTTTCATAGTTTTATTTTAATGTTGTCTCTTTTTGAATGCTTGCTTGTTTAGCTTAGTTTTGTTTTCTTAATCTTAGTATAATTAGTTAGAATGTCTTTCTTTCTTTCTTAGTATAATTGTTAGCTTGATGAGTAGAGAGTAGATCCACCCCATTTGGAGTGGAGGTGATGTAGATTATGTGATCTGTAGGTGATTGGTTCTTCTTATTTGTGTCATTTCATATGCTTGATGTAGATCTATGCATGTAACTTGCTAAAACTTGTTTTAGATGGGATAATGGTCACACTAGGTACTTGTCTCATGCTAGATCTAGAGTTTATCTTGTTGCTTGTAAATGATCATCTTGTTATGGTAAATGGCTTGTTATGTATGGATGCTTGATTACTAGAGAATGCATAAATGTATTGAGTTGTTTGGATGGTTAATTGACGTCCTAATGTCCACACTAGGTACTTAGTTCATTCTTGAGAACCCAAAATGCATCTTAACATCATGTCTAACTATATTAGTCATGTATTCATGTAAATGTAGTTGATGTTTATTAGACTCCACACTAGTTTCTAGTTGATTTCACCTATTTTATACACTTGTGCCTCATGTAATCAAGAACCACTCACACTCACCTCCACTCCATGTGGGTTTAGTTTAATTATTGATTAATTTATTGTTTAGTGTAGTTAGTTAGCATAATCCCCTCATTCTCCTCTCTCTTCCCACTCGAGTATGGTAGTCACAACAACACTCACAACTCCTTGAGGTTCGACCCGTATTTGCCACGTCTTCATCGACGTCGTGCACTTGCGGTTATCAAAATGATCAATTAGGTAGATACATCACATCAAAAAAACATAGTGGAAATATCTTCTCTAACCGGCATAAAAATAATACCAATGTTCCTTTCCAAATGTTCAAAATCTTCAGCAGTGGATACTTTCGAACACAAAGTGCGAAAAACTATCTCAAGTTAATGATTGCTTCTCGCAATTCTTTAACTCCATGACTCTTTCTTATGGGCAGAGCTAACAACTCTTGCATTAATATGTGATAATCATTGCTCTTTAATTAGCTAATCTTGCACTTCTTCAGGTTTAAGTAGTGTGATAAGTTGCATGAATACCCATTTGGTGTTGGGGTGGGATCCTAGACAATTCCTCGACGGTGGGACCACCCGTAGAGAGGGGGTTATTGCCTAGGTGGGACCCCAAACAATTCTAGAACCACGAGAACAAATTTAGCTAGACCTGCACGACGATCACTTGAGAACGATGGAGAGAAGGGAGATGATTGTTGTATATTAAATCCATTGGCCAATGGAATATTTATATCCCACATGGAGAACATGAACTTTTATATCCACACAATTCGCAACCACCAAAATAGTTGAGAACATGGTCTAAGTTGTTCCACTAAATTTCTAACCGCCAACATCAAAAATAAAATATTCTTGTTAAATCAATTCTTTGTCAAATGCAATATAAGATAAGCCACCAAAAGTTGAATGCACACGAGAAAGAACATTGCACCGCATCGTTCCGTGAAGACCAAACTGGGTGTGTGTGCTCTATTCTCTCCTTCTCTCCCACATTCTACCCCACAAAAGGGTATAGGAAGCCTAGGTATATAAACCTTTCTCCACTTCGCAAATTCCTCAATGTGGGACTAAGGTGAGGGAGAGAACCCCATATATCAACTTTACAACTCAACATTGGATTTCTAATTGAATTTACAAGGGTCTAACACAATATTCAATAGTCCATCAATCCCCCACAAATCCATTGTTGATCTCAGAGACCAAATCTTCCAGTCTAGTGCTTTCAACGATGGTACCTTTTGGGTTTGAACCACTGTCCGAGTTCTTCAACTTTACCCCCACAGGACAAGTGAAACGAAGTCTTCAACTTAAACTTTTGTTGTGGAGGTGTCCATTGAGAACAACACCAAGCAGGTCATACTGCAATCTACATGGTTGATGCATTACAACTACGCATCAATATCAGGTTTCATGAATGATTTCAAAGAATGATCCCCCAATCCTTTAATTGTGGCCACACAATTGTATTCATATAGTAAGTGATTGACATCATTTCATGCTTATATTTGTATCTTATATCCATTATCTTTCACCTAAACAATGCTACATGACGAGTTTTATGTTTGAATTTCAGAAATAAATAGGTTTGAAGAGAAGAGGCATAAAAGGACCTAAAAGCATGAAAAAAGACTGAGTTGAGAGACTCAAGGACTAAGATGCAAGATCGAAGGACCTGAATGTAAGATCGAAGGACCAATGAGCAAACAAGAATACTTCACACCATCATGGGGAGTATTTTGGCAATTCTATTCTGGTCGGAGCTCCAACAAGCGAAGTAGATGCATAAAAAACAAGCCTAGCTATCCAGAAAAGCCCAGAAGAAAATCCAGCATGATCTGAACCATATAGACCGCTAATTGACGGTCTATTTTGCTCCAGATCAGCTAAGCTTTCTATGGGACGTGTATTAGTGTGTATTTAGTCTATTTCTGGTATTTGTTTAGTCCCATACCGGGGGATTGTCCCGGATTACCTTTTTCTATGGCTATAAATGGAACTCTTCACCTTCTATTGTATTCACCCATTGCTTGGTGGCATTCTCTCTACTTGGAGTAAGCCTTGGAGCAAAATCTCAAGGTGGAGAAGAATGTTGCTAGTGATGTGACTCATTTAATAAAATAATTTTTCCATTGTTTTGTTCTTATGTTGTTTCTTTATGCATGCATGCTTAGCTTAGTTTTATTTCTTTGATTGTAGGCTAAAGTAGTTAGAATGTTTCCTTTCTTCTTTAGTTTAATTGTTAGAATAATGTGTAGTGAGTAGATCCATCCCCCTTTGGGGGGTGGAGATGATGTTCATACATGCATTAAAGAATGGATATGAATGCTTTATATTTTGATTGTGTTGATAAATGTGAATGTATGCATGCTTGTTAGAGTAGAATACTACACTTTATGAGTTTTACCATACATCTTAGACACCTCCCATGCTTGTTTAGGTTCTGAAATAACCAGCTTGTGTATATGAATGATAATAAACTAGGTTAGTGAATGGATTGATAGGTTTTTCCATAACCTTTAGACACTTCCTATGCATGAAAACACTACCTACATTTGTGCCTATAGAATGCATTCTTCACCATCTTTTTACATGTGTGCACACACTCCACCCCTAGGCATCTTTCTCTTCTTGATTCCAGCTTAGTTTTACATTCTTTTAGTTTTGATTCGAAGTAATCATTAGTTGCTTTACTTTGCATTTTCTTTTTAGTAGTTTAGTGTAGATTAACATAGACAAACTCTTCTCCCTTTTTGTTTCCACTTGATTTCTGAAGAACCAGAGGCTACTCACCTCCCTGAGGATCAACCCGTGCTTTCCACCGCTTCAACGCGGCCGTGCACTTGCGGTATTTAAAACGATTAAACAGTAGGGCTTCTCCAAAGCTATACTACTAACATCTTGTCTTAAAGACTCAAACCCATTCAGAATCTACACTCTTACTATACTTACAACTTAAACAACATATCTATTCTTTGGGTAAATAACACAGATACAATGTATCTCTACATTTTTGCATTCAACTCACTCAAGAACTTGTTACCACATTGAATAACCTTTGTGGGATCTCCACTCAGATTGGTTGTGTTGTCCTTCTAGATGAATCATAATAATGATCTCAGTCCCATCCCTAACTTGAATTTCTAAACTTGAGCTAAATCAAGTCCTTTAGAGAAAGGATCAACTATATTGTCTTTGGTACCAACAAAATCAACAACTATCACCCTTTCCAAGACCAACTCCTTTACAAACTTCAATCTGACTTGGATGTGACGTCTTTGCTTTTGATTATACTTTGAATTTCTCAACTTTACAATGGTATACATACTATCACAATGCAAAGATATCATAGAAATTGGTTTGCTAGTCATTCACAATTCATAAAGTGGTCCTTTCAACCATTCAACTTCCATTCCACTTGTGTCCAAAGCACAAACCTCACCCTTAAACGTAGATCGAGATAATATGGTTTGTTTTGTAGACCTCCAGAAGACTATTTCTCCACCTAGAGTAAAAACATACCCTGTAACACTGTTACTCCCAGAGATTTTGGCTATCCAGCTTGCATCACTATACCCTGATTGATCGTTTTAATAACTGCAAGTGCACGACGTCGGTGAAGACGTGGTAAATACAGGTCGAACCTCAAGGGGTTGTGAGTGTTGTTGTGACTACCATACTCGAGTGGGAAAGGAGAGGAGAATGAGGTGATTATGCTAGACTAACTACACTAAATGAGGAATGAATCAACAATAAAAAAATCCCCACTGGAGTGGAAGTGTGTAGTGATTAGTAGCATATCATACATCACATTCATCCTCTATATCCTTTGTTTTACCCCAATTTTGTGTTACTCGAGTGTTTGTTTGTGGTGTTTCAGGTGTTACATAATAAAGAAGAGAAAGGAAGAGAAAATGACTAAAATGCAAGAAGAAATGACTCAAATGAAGCCAAGAGGACATGCTTGTCATTCATAAGGACTAAAGAGGACCTGTTTGTCATGCATAAGGACCCATCTGCAAATCAGGAAGGACCCAGATGAAATCCAGAGGGACCTGAACGCACAAAAAAGATTTCGGGTGCAAAAATCCTTGTAAACCATGATCTTGAGGAGTATTTGGGCAATTAAAGACAAACGGCTTTGAACCAGCGGACCAGGAGTGCCCCATATGTGCAAAATATGACATTTAAGTGACTGAAGAAAATTAGGGCAAATCAGACTCAATTGATTCTCGAGTGACGGATTTTAATCCTCCATTGGCGGATCCAATGGGTCCAATTGGTCCCCAATTTCTCCCGTGGCTTCATCTGGATTAAATGGGAGCACCAGACTATAGAGAAAGTTATTACAACCGTCGGATTGCTTCCAGATCCATCCAAACCCTTATTTCTTCTATAAATAGACTTGTAATGCCTCATTACTTCTTCTTCCTCCATCTCCTCCTTAGGTTAGTTTTCTTTCTTGTTTAGTAGAGTAGGTTTTATTTCTTGTTTATTAGAATATGTTTTATTTCTTGTTTATTAGAGTAGGCTTTAGTTTCTTAATTAGTAGTGTAGAGGAGGAGAAAAAGAGCAACCTTGTAATCTTTCATTTTAATCTAGTTTTCTACGTTTCCATTATGGTTTTGGGTTGTTTTTATGTTCTCTTGAGTTTAGATATGAGTAGAGAGTAGTGCATCCCCATTGGGAGGGTGGAGAAGAAGGTGATGTGATTATGTGATGTATTAAGTGTGTGTTAATCTTAACCTTTGAACCTCACATGAGTTCCATAACCATCTAATGACATTTGCACTCTTATCTTTGATGTGTTAATGCTCTTGAGTGATGCTTAGCACATGCTTAGATTAGTGCACCTATTTTATGGGGAATGATGAGGTGAGGATAAGTATGGAGTGGATAAGGAGGAAACATGACATGTGTATGCATGTGCTCATGTTGGCCTCATCCTCATTAATGTCTTGTATGTTTTAATAATTGTGTTAAATATATTTCATGTGGACACATAGTGGGGTTTTGTCATTATGCATTTCATATTAGCTTGATCTCAATTATTATCTTGTATGTTTTAATGATAATATCTTATCTTATTTCATGTGGAGACAAAGTTGGAATATTTTTTTATGGATTTCATGTAATTACATATTGTGATGAGCACCAATGAACACACACGTACACATATTCTCATTTCCTTTCTCTAACCCCTAAGGGGTTTATTTTTATCATTTGTTTTCTGATTTAGTACACAACGTAGTGTAATCCATATCTCTCTTTTCCTTTCCCCGCTTGAGTATTGTAGACTCTGACTCGCATGCATTCCTTGTGGATACGACCCGTACTTGCCGCGTCTTCACCGACATCGTGCACTTGCAGTATTATAACTAAATCAATCATGTAGGTATGTGTGTGTGTGTGAGTGATTCTTGATTACATGAGGCATAAGTGTGTAAAGTAGGTGAAATCAACTAGAAACTAGTGCGGAGTCTAATTAGCATCAACTACATTTACATGAATACATGATTAATATAGTTAGACATGAAAATTAAGTTGCACTTTGAATTCTCAAGAATGTACTAAGTACCTAGTGTGGACATTAGGACATCAATTAACAATCCATACAACTTAATACATTCATGCATTCTCTACTAATCAAGCCTCCAAACATATCAAGCATATAAAATGGCACAAATAAGAAGAATCCATTACCAACAAATCACATACTCTACATCACCTCCACCCCAAATGGGGTGGATATACTCTCTACTCATCAAACTAACAATTATACTAAGAAATGAAGACATTCTATCTAATTATACTAAGATTAAGAAAACAAAGCTAAACATGCAAGCATTCAAAAAGAGACAACATTAAAACAAAATTTGGAAAAATTATTTTATTGATGACTCACATTACAAGTAACATTCCCTCCATTTGAGGTTTCCTCCAAAGGCTTACTCCAAGCAGAGAGAATGACCACTAAGCAATTAGTTCTTTACAAGGGAAGAAGAGGACTTCTATTTATAGACATGAAAAAGGCAGCTAAGGACAATCCCTCGGTGTGGGACTACTGACATACCAAAAAATGGACAAAAACTACATAATACACAATCGTAAGAAGTCGGGTCGGATCTTGACCAAACTAGACCGCTAATTGTTTGTCTCGATCCGCCAATTGGTTGTCCAAATTGGTCTAATTTGACTTGGTTTTTGATGCCGTCTTAATTGCATCAATTCTCCATGTGGGGTGCACCTTGATCGGTTGTTTAAGTTTAGACCCGAATCTAATTACCAAAATACTCCTCACGATGGTGTGGAGTTTCTCAACTTGCTATTTAGTCGTTCTGGCTTACGTCCAGGTCTGTCTCTCTTGCAGATAGGTCCATAAGTCTCACAGATCAGTCCACCAATTGGCGGTCCGGATCTTCCCGGATCCAATGAAACTTCTGGAGAATGTGTATTAGAGGATGTTTAGGCTATATTTGGTATTTATTTAGTCCCACATCGGGGGATTGTCCCGGATTACCTTTTTCTATGGCTATAAATAGAACTCTTCACCTTCTATTGTAAACTATCTATTGCTTGGTGACATTCTCTCTATTAAGGAGTAAGCCTTGAAGCAAAACTCAAGGTGGAGAAGAATGATACCTTCAATGTGAGTCATTGTTAATAAAATAACTGTTCTTAGTTTCTTTTAATCTTGTCTTTTAATTCTTGCATGTTTCTTTAGTTTATGTTCCTTTCAATTAGCTTCTTTAATATTCCTTTCTTGCTTAGTCTAATTTCATTTCAGTTGAATATTTCATTTTAATGTAGGTTGTAGTATAATGATTACTGAGTTGTTCCATCCCCATTTGGGGGGTGGAGAAATATGTGATATGATCATGTAGTGTCTTAGGTGTGTGTTATCTTAATCCCTTGAGCCTTATATGATTTCCATAACCATCTAATGGGATTTCACTCTTATCTTTGATATGCTATTGCTCTTGAATGAAGCTTAGCTTATGCTTAGATTAGTGGACATATTTTATGGGGAATGATAAGGTGAGGATATTGATGGAATTAATATTGGAAACACAATTTGTAGTGTATGTACTCTTGTTGGCTTTACCTTGGTTAATGTCTTGTATGTTTTAATGATATAGTCTTATCTTAATTCATGTGGAGGCATAGTAGGGTCTAGTCTTTATACACGAGTTCATTTAGCTTCATTCCAATTATTGTCTTGTATGCTTTAATGATATAGTCTTATCTTAATTCATGTGGAGGCAAAGTTGGATTTAGTTATATGATTTCATGCACTACATGTTGTGAGGAGCATAATTGAACACACACACATCTTTATATTCACATTATTTCTCTACCCCCTATGGGGTTTAGTTTTATTGCTTATCTTCATTTCATTTTGCATCTTAGTGTAGTTTAGTGTAACCAACCTTTCTCTCATTTCTTTACCACTCACCTTCGAACAAACCAAAAGTCGACACACCTCCCTGTGGACCGACCCGTATTTGCCACCGCTTCAACGTGGTCGTGCACTTGTGGTTTAATATAAAACGAATCAATCAAGTTTTTGACGCCGTTGCCAGGGAGGTGCTCTGTCCAGACCTTGGATTGGACGATTTGAGTGGTATTAATTTTTTGTTTGTAGTGTTTTCTTAGTTTCAGGGATCCTAGAGCTCACGGGGAGGCTACTGGAGGAGTTGGAGCACAAAAGCTTCAACAGGGACCGCCAATCAGCGGTCTGGGACCGGCAATTGGCGGCCTTGTGAGCGTTTCTTGCTCTCAATTTTCTTCTGGTAGTTGATTCTGTCATTGTAGTCATCTGGGAGCCATATTTTGCATGCTGTGACTTCTAGTTTGCTCCCAGATCATTAAACCAATCCCCATTAATCAACGTGGCCTTAAAATCTAAAGCAAAAGACTAGACATTCTTACTTGTTTAGGTCACGCATCATGTACTTGACTTAGGCACGTAGTTGTCTTTTCTTTTATCTTTATTTTCAGTTGTTGAGCGCTGGCGTGAGGTACACATTTCCTACACTCATTCATGCATCTTGTATGCCCATGCATTAGTTAGTAGGAATTGCATCAGGACAAGAGTGAGTTGAGTGTTTGATTGAAGCGATTGATTGCTAGATTTAGGATCAAAACGCTACTAAGGAGGAGCTGTCCCATAAAAGATAAGGTGAGGGATTTCATCACCCTTTCCTTCACCCCAAAAATCACTCTTAATCAAGCCTTAACTAAAAGCAAGTGGACATTGGCCCTAGGATTTCGGACGTACTAGGAGAGTAATCTAGTTGAGACTGTCATGACCTGATCGGCATTGCATAGCTTGTCGATAGTAGGAGGTACTGGATCTCCGGATCTGGTATCACTTGCTAGGCATTGTGGTCTTCGTTGTAGGGAGGTGAGGCGTGTCGAGACTAGTGATCTCAAAGTTAGGCGTCGTCTAGCCTAAGGACCCATTGCCTTACATTGTTTGAGCCGTGCTTGCTAGTTAGGCTTCTACCTGATCCCATTACCCAACGCTAGCTCTTGGATTCTTCCCTTCTCCTCTGAGTCATCTTCTTCTCACCTTCTTCTATGTTATAGTCTCCTCCCCTTTACACTCTCTCGTAGCGTTTTAGGGTCGAGTCGAGCACTTTTTGCGAGTTTAGCCTCGTGGTGGTGAGAGTAGTCGACTCGAGAGTTTTTTGTTGAGATGGATGGTTACATGGGCGACCATCCATATCATTGTTAGGACCAGGACAATTCTTCCTGGTATTCTGGACCCATGCAACCTGGGGTGGCTCAGACTAACACCCCGTATGGTTGGGACAATCTTAATTGTGTGACTGAGCAATCTTCATATTGGGGTAGTATGAGAGAGGCACCGACTACTAGACCATCATCTAGTTATGTCGGATCATGCACTGGTCATCAAACTGAGACATTGCAAGAAACTTTGGCCTCTTTAATGCATGCGGTAGATGACATGAGTGCACCAGTGGCTCCAGTAGCCGTACCGTGCGATTGTTGTGGGTTGAGTGGTCATGTTATAGGGGAATGTCCTTATGTTCCTCCAGAGCCTGAGTATGAGCATACCTTTTCCCAAAATGCTCAATATGACCATTACGCATCCGCGTACAACCCGAGAGGGATGAATTCGTGGGGAGACAAATCTTATTCAAATTCTTATACATCATTTTCACCCCAGTATCCTCCTCCCGAATACCCAGAATTCTACCAACACCCCACTTCAAATCATTGGACTCATTCTCAGCCCATCAACACCCAACCCCAAAATTTCCCAAGCTCTGACTTGGACCTCATGGTTGACCGCATACCTGATTCCTTGAAACAAACTTTCCTTACCTTCATGGAAACCACTCAATAGTCCATACAAAATATGGCACTGCAAGTGAGTCAAATGTCACAGCAATTACGTGAACGTGAGGAGAGTAACTTTTCTTGTCAACATGAGTATTTATCTTTTGATATCGAACCACCACCACATCCACAAATTCAAAGCACAATCTTTCAAAGTCAAACTCCTAGTCAGTCTGAGGGACTTGGGGTTTCAATTCACGATCACTTGGTGGAGGATTCAATTCCAACTGAGAATAGCATGAACCAGTTCTATTATGAGTTGGCACAGGATTATGCCTTACCTTTTTGTCATGTGGCCCTTGAGCCACATGATCTTATTGTTGTACCTCCTAAGGACTCACCTTTGGTGGAGCAAGAGCTCCCTAGTACCCTTAATCTCATACGACCTGATGAGAGTTTGCCTCTCACTATTATTCCTGATCACCTTGGAAATGATGGGACATCAAATAATTACATTGCCAATGAGGGTATTAGGAGTTCCTTGGAGGATACCTTGGGTATGAGACCCACTTTTTGTTCGCCTGGTGTGTCAGACATGCCTAACGAGGTTCTTGACCATGTTCCGACGCACCAACCAGTTGGTTGGAGAGTTTGGATTGACGATCATAACTTCAACACTGCAACAGGACAAACTCTTCTTTCGTTGCCCCATATTTCCCCAACTCTTGAGAGGTTCAAGCTCTTTCAGTTTGATCCTTTGGATGAGACGCCTTTGTGTCCAATTCATGAACCTCTCGTTTCATCTTGTGCTCTTTGTGAAGGGGGCCCACACATGAGTATTCTGGCCCCGCGTGGTGTCATGTTCCCTTTCCAAGTGTATTGACCCACATTTGAGGTTCCCATTTGATGTCTTTTGACAAATGAAGACGGGAACTTATGTTTGTACATAATTATATTAAAAAAAAGTACAATAAAAGACTCATTTTGTGAGCATCGATTGTTGTGGGCTCCAACCTTTGAGTATTTGGGCCCCTTTTCTTTCACGTATTCACATCCCTTCTTTAGCATCTCACTGGTTTGAAGGAATTCGGGTTTGTGTCTATCAACAAGACCTTGAACTTCCCTTTGTACTTCATGTTGGTTAGATCTCTCCTTTTTCATGCATAAATCCATGTAGTATCTTGCTCACATTGATTGAGGACAATGCATGAAGTAGGTGTCTGTGTGTGTGGGGGGGTGTTTTTACGTGTGTACATAGTCGAGTCTTTTCCTTTGATTTTTGTTTTCTTTTGTGTGAAATGTTAGGGTCATGTTAGTGTGTTGCATTTAATATCAATATATCTGCTTGCCATGATCCTTGGGTGACTTGTCTTCTTTTGCTTGCCTAGTGCTTCAAAATTTTCACATTTCTGTCAAAATCTTCATGTGCTTGCGAAAGAAAATGTTTTGTGGTTCTTGTGTTTGTTTAGCATGTGCAAAACCATTGAGAGGCAAAGTAAAAAGAAAGCTCCCAAAATTGTCTTGAACTTGATGCATTAGGATATCTAGTACAGTGGCTTTAGGATTTATCGAGTCGTAAGGATGCACCCCAATTTTCCCTTGGGGGTGAGTAATCATAGGGTTTCAGTGCTCAAACATTTAAAAAAGTCCACTCTGAACCTAGTGAGTCAATTCGTGTCTGTTAACTTAAGGAAGTTTGTTGTAGTCAAGGACATTAAATCTTGTTGTGAGACATTAAGTGTGGGGGTTTTGGTTCATGTGTAGATAAGAAATAAGTGAGTAGGTTTTCTCTTTTCTCGCACGGATCCTATCACTCGGGAAAGTAGGTCTGAGGGGACTTTGTGCCTGGTGCTGTCGAGTCATCTGACTTGGGATGCTCCGACCTAACTCTCGTTACACGGGTGGTAGGGATTGCCCTATGTGGAGATTTGTGGAAAGGTGTACGTGATAGTTGATTGACATCATTTCATGCTCATATTTGTATCTTATATCCATTATCTTTCACCTAAATAATGCTATGTTACGAGTTTTATGTTTAGTTTTCAGGAATAAATAGGTTTGAAGAGATGAAGCATAAAAGGACCCAAAAGCTGGGAAAAAGGACTGAATTGTGAGATCTGTGGACCAAGATGCAAGGAAGAAGGACCTGAATGCAAGACCGAAGGACCTAAGAGCAAAACAGAATACTCCTCACCATCATGGGGAGTATTTTAGCAATTCTATTCGGGTCGGAGCTCCAACATGCAACATAGATGCATCAAATACCAACAAAGCCTTCCAGAAAAGCCCACAAGAAATTCCAGAGCGATCCGGACACTATAGACCGCTAATTAGCCGTCCAAGACCGCTAATTGGCGGTCACTTTTGGCCCAAATTCTCTCAAATTTCTCCAGCACATGTCTTAGAGGATGTTTAGGCTATTTGTGGTATCTGTTTAGTCCCACATCGGGGGATTGTCCCGGATTAGCTTTTTCCATGGCTATAAATAGAACTCTTCACCTCCTATTGTAATCACTCCATATTTTAAGTGGCTATTCTTCCTACTAGAAGTGAGGCCTTGAAGCACACACTAAAGTAGGAGGGTGCTACTTTTAATGTGAGTCATTTTATCAATAAAGTTTTGTGTTTCTTTCATTGTTTGTTTTATGCTTCTTTTATTGTTTGTGCATGTTTTAGTTTAATCGTCTTTTAATTCTAGCTTAGTTTTAATATGCTTTCTTTCCATAGTTTAATAATTAGTGTAATGTTTAGTGAGTAGTTACATCCCCTTTGGGGGGTGGAGTAGATGTACATACATGCATTAGAGAATGGGATGAATGCTTTAATTTCAATGTGTTGATTAAACATGAATGTATGCTTGCTTGTTTAGGATAGAATTTATAACTTGATGAGTTTTGCCAAAATGATTAGACACCTCTCATGCTTGTTTAGGTTCTGAAATAAACAATTTGCATATGTAAATGTTAATCAACCAAGTTGGTGAATAGATTGATAGGTTTTGCCATAACATTTAGACACTTCCTATGCTTGATAAACACTACCTTCATGTGCTTAAAGAATGTATTCTACACCCACCTCTTTGCTTGTGTGCACTCACTCCACCCCTTAGGGGTTTTCCATTCCTGAAATTCCAGCATTCTTGTTTTGTTCTTAGCTTAGTTCTTATTTCATCGTTTGTTTGCTTCTTCCACATTTCATACTTCTTAGCGTAGTGTAGCGTAGGTTAGCATAATCAATCTTTCTCTTCTCTATTTTGCCACTTGATTTCTGATAAACAAGAGGCTGCTCACCTCCCTGAGGACGACCCGTACTTGCCACCGCTTCATCGCGGCCGTGCACTTGCAGTTTTAAATAAAACGTTCAACAAGTTTTTGGCGCCGTTGCCGGGGAGGTGCCAGTCCAGACTCTTGTTTAGACGATTCGAGTGGATTTGATCTTTTTTTTTTAGTTTTGTGTTGTCTCAGGACATTTGGGATTCAAGGATAAAGCAGCAGGAAAAATTTGGTAACACTTCAAGCCCTCAAGACCGCCAAATAGCGGTCTGGGACCGCTGTTTGGCGGCCTGGTGAGACCTTTTCACCCCCTGTTTTCTTCTGTTTGTTTCTATTTACAGGTTAGTTATCTGGGAGCCCAATTTGGCATGTGTGAACCTATAGTTTGCTCCCAGATCAATAAATAACCAATCAACCCTCCTTTAATCAACTTGGACACTAAAACCCAAAGCAAAAGATTAGGCATTTGCTATGTTTAGGTCATGCATCATCTAGTAATGACTTGAGCATGTTAATTGTCTTCTCTTAGTTTTAATCTTTGTCGTTGATTGCTGGAGCGAGGTACGCATTCCTTAACACTCATTCACGCATTAGGACATTCATTAGTGAGTAAGGTTTGCATCGAAACAAGAGTGAGGTGAGTGTTTGCTTGGTGAGTTGCTTGCTAGCTTAAGGATCAAAACATCTTAAGGGGCACCACCTATAGTCTTCAAAGATAAGGTGGGGGATTTCATCACCCCTTCCTTAGCCCCAAAAAGCACACTCAAGTAAAGCCTTAATCTAAAAGCAAGTAGACATTGGCCATTAGGACTTGGGCGCATTAGGAGAGTGAACCGGTCACGACCGTCATAGCCTGATCGGCGTCGCCCACTTTGTCGATAGTAGGAGAGACGAGATCTCCGGATCTTGGCTCACTTGCTGGGCATTGTGGTCTTCGTCGTAGGGAGGTGAGGCGTGTTGAGGCCGTGTGACCTCGCAGTTAGGCGTCGTCTAGCTGTAAGGACCCATAGCTAGCCTAAGCTTGTTTGAGCCGTGTTTGCTAGACTAGGCTTCTAACCTCACCCTTTACCCACGCTAGTTTTTAGGGATTCGTCCCTTCTCCTCTGAGTCATCTTCTTCTCACCTACTTCTACATTTTAGTCTCCTCCCCTTTACACTCTCTGTTAGCGTTTTAGGGTCGAGTCGAGCACTTTTTGCGAGGTTGGCCTCGTGGTGGTGAGAGTGATCGACTCGAGAGTTCTTTGTCGAGATGGATGGTTACATGGGCGACCATCCATATCATTGTTGGGACCAGGACAATTCTCCCTGGTACTCCGGACCCATGCAACCTGGGGTGGCTCAGACAAACACCCCGTATGGTTGGGATAATCTTCATTGTGTGACTGAGCAATCTTCATATAGGGGTGATATGAGAGAGGCACCGACTGCTAGATCTCCATCTAGTTACGTCGGATCATATGTTGGTCATCAAACTGAGACATTGCAAGAACCTTTGGCCTCTTTCATGCATGTGGTAGAAGACATGAGTGCACTGGTGGCTCCAGTAGCCCTACCGTGTCGCTGTTGTGGGTTGAGTGGTCATGTTTGCGGGGAATGCCCTTATGTTCCCTCAGAGCCTGAGTATGAGCATACCTTTTCCCAAAATGATCAGTATGACCATTACGCATCCGCGTACAACCCGAGAAGGATGGATTCATGGGGAGACAATTCTTATTCAAATTCTTATACATCAAATTCTTATACATCACTCCTTCTGAATATCCTGAATTCTACCAACACCCCACGACCAATCATTGGACTCATTCTCAGCCCATCACCACCCAACCCATCCATTTCCCAAATTCTGACATGAACCTCACAGTTGACCCCAAACTTGATTCTTTGGAACAAGCCCTCCAAACGTTCATGGAAACCACTCAAAATGTGTTGAAGTCCAATCACGATTCCCTGCAAGCTATGGAAATGTATGTGGGTCAAATTACACAACAATTAAGTAAACGTGAGGAGGGTGACATTTCTTGTCAACATGTGGATTCATCGTTTGATATCGAACCACCACCACATTCACAAATTCGAAGCACAATCTTTCAGAGTCAAACTCCTAGTCAGTTTGAGGGACTTGGGGTTTCAATTCACGATCACATTGTGGGGGATTCGATCCGAATTGAGAATAACATGGACCAATTTGATTATGAGTCGGCACAGGATTGTGCCCTATCTTTTTGTCCCATGGCCCTTGAGCCACATGATCTTCATGTTGTGCCCCTTAAGGACTCACCTCTGGTGGAGCAAGAGCTCCCTAGTACCCTCAATTTCAAACCACCTGATGAGAGTTTGCCTCTCACTATTGTTCCTGATCATCTTGGAAATGATGGAACATCAAACAACTACATTGCTAATGAGGGTATTAGGAGTTCCTTAGAGGATACCTTGGGTATGAGACCCACTTTTTGTTCGCTTGGTGAGTCGGACATGCCTAACGAGGTTCTTGACCTCGTTCCGGCTCACCAGCCAGTTGGTTGGAGAGTTTGGATTGACGATCATAACTTCAGCAGCGCAACAGAAGATTTTCTTCTTCCGTTGCCCCTTATTTCCCAAACTCTCGAGAGGTTCAAGCTCTTTCAGTTTGATCCTTTGATTGAGACGCCTTTGCGTCCAATTCATGAACCTCTCATTTCATCTTATGCTCTTTGTGAAGGGGGCCCACACATGAGTATTCTGGCCCCGCGTGGTGTCATGTTCCCTTTCCAAGTACATTGACCCACTTTTGAGATTCCCATTTGATGTCGTTTGACAAATGAAGATGGGAACTTATGATTGTACATAGTTATATTCAAAAAACAAAAAAAAGAGTGTAATAAAAGACTCCTGCAGTGAGCATCGATTGTTGTGGGCCCCAACCCTTGTGTACTTGGGCCCAATCTCTTCACGTATTTATCTCCCTTCTTCAGCTTCTCACAGGTTTTGTGGGAATTTGGGTTTGTGTCCATCAACATGACCCTGAACGTCCCTTTGTACTTCATGTTGGTGAGATCTTTCCTTTTTCATGCATGTATCCATGTAGTATCTTGTTCACATTCATTGAGGACAATGCATGAAGTAGGTGTGGGGGGGTGTTTTACGTGTGTACATAGTTGAGTCTTTTTCCTTTGGTTTTATTTTCGTTTGTTTGTACTGCTAGGGTCATGTTAGTGTGCCGCATTTAACATTGATATATCTGCTTGCCATGATCCTTGGGTGACTTGTCTTCTTTTGCTTGCCGAGTGCTTTAAAATTTTCACATTTCTTTCAAAATCTTCATGTGTTTGCGAAAGAAAAATGTTTTTGTGGGTTTTGCGTGTGTTTAGCATGTGCAAAACTGTTGAGAGGCAAAGTAAAAAGAAAGCTCCCAAAATTGTCTTGAACTTGATGCATTAGGATTTCTAGTTTATTGGCTTTAGGTCTTGTCGAGTCGTTAGGATGCACCCTGGTTTTCCCTCAGGGGGCGTGTAATCATAGGGTTTCAGTACTCAAACATTTAAAGAAGTCCACCCTGACCATAGTAAGTCAAATAATTCGTGTTTGTGAGTATAAGGACGTTTGTCGTAGTCGAGGGCCCTTAATCTCTTTTTGTGAAACTTAAGTGTAGGGGTTTTGGTTCCCATATAGATAAATAAGTGGTGTTCTCTCTTCTCGCACGGCTCCTATCACTCGGGAAAGTAGGTCTGAGGGGACTTTGTGCCTGGTGCTTTCGAGTCATCTGACTTGGGATGCACCGACCGAACTCCCGTTACACGGGTGGTAGGGATCGCCCTATGTGGAGATTTGGGGGAAGGTGTACGTGATAGTGTAAGTCCTCATAGGCAATGATGCACGAAACCTGACCCTGGGAGAATCAAACACCAACAAATAAAATGCTCCAAAGAAAAAGAAACAAAAAAAAAGTCAAATAAGAACCAAAATGGACTTTACACATTGTATCACATTCAGAAGTTAAGGTTGCCCATGTCTTTCACTTAATTCCTTAGTTAACTCTCACGAATAACTCATTAGGCTAGGTGTGTGGACTGATTACATATATAGAGTCGACCCGTAGTATTACCGCGTCCCATGATCGACAAAATAAGTCCAACGAGTCGTGTATCTAGATTGATTAATGCATCTTGTTCGGATTTTGTGGGTATATCCGCTGAAAACCCTCAGGAGACAACACTCCTCGTCCTTGGCGACAAGGAGGTTTAACGGCTTGTTGCACGTGCTAAGTGCAACCGTGATTCCTACGAAAGTGAGTTAGGATTTCTTGTTTTTTTCGCATGCTTTTCTCTTTCTTTGTTTTGCTCGGGACTAGCAAAAGTTAGGTGTGGGGGTATCTGATTGACATCATTTCATGCTCATATTTGTATCTTATATCCATTATCTTTCACCTAAATAATGCTATGTTACGAGTTTTATGTTTAGTTTTCAGGAATAAATAGGTTTGAAGAGATGAAGCATAAAAGGACCCAAAAGCTGGGAAAAAGGACTGAATTGTGAGATCTGTGGACCAAGATGCAAGGAAGAAGGACCTGAATGCAAGACCGAAGGACCTAAGAGCAAAATAGAATACTCCTCACCATCATGGGGAGTATTTTAGCAATTCTATTCGGGTCGGAGCTCCAACATGCAACATAGATGCATCAAATACCAACAAAGCCTTCCAGAAAAGCCCACAAGAAATTCCAGAGCGATCCGGACACTGTAGACCGCTAATTAGCGGTCCAAGACCGCTAATTGGCGGTCACTTTTGGCCCAAATTCTCTCAAAGTTCTCTAGCACATGTCTTAGAGGATGTTTAGGTTATTTGTAGTATCTGTTTAGTCCCACATCGGGGTATTGTCCCGGATTAGCTTTTTCCATGGCTATAAATAGAACTCTTCACCTCCTATTGTAATCACTCCATATTTTAAGTGGCTATTCTTCCTACTAGAAGTGAGGCCTTGAAGCACACACTAAAGTAGGAGGATGCCACTTTTAATGTGAGTCATTTTATCAATAAAGTTTTGTGTTTCTTTCATTGTTTGTTTTATGCTTCTTTTATTGTTTGTGCATGTTTTAGTTTA
Organism: Triglochin maritima; assembly: GCA_963682175.1. Classification (NCBI taxonomy): domain Eukaryota; kingdom Viridiplantae; phylum Streptophyta; class Magnoliopsida; order Alismatales; family Juncaginaceae; genus Triglochin; species Triglochin maritima. The sequence goes on from OY821775.1 coordinate 18,347,227, forward strand.
ATCGTGTTTTAATTCTAGCTTAGTTTTAATATGCTTTCTTTCCATAGTTTAGTAATTAGTGTAATGTTTAGTGAGTAGTTACATCCCCTTTGGGGGGTGGAGTAGATGTACATACATGCATTAGAGAATGGGATGAATGCTTTAATTTCAATGTGTTGATTAAACATGAATGTATGCTTGCTTGTTTAGGATAGAATTTATAACTTGATGAGTTTTGCCAAAATGATTAGACACCTCTCATGCTTGTTTAGGTTCTGAAATAAACAATTTGCATATGTAAATGTTAATCAACCAAGTTGGTGAATAGATTGATAGGTTTTGCCATAACATTTAGACACTTCCTATGCTTGATAAACACTACCTTCATGTGCTTAAAGAATGTATTCTACACCCACCTCTTTGCTTGTGTGCACTCACTCCACCCCTTAGGGGTTTTCCATTCCTGAAATTCCAGCATTCTTGTTTTGTTCTTAGCTTAGTTCTTATTTCATCGTTTGTTTGCTTCTTCCACATTTCATACTTCTTAGCGTAGTGTAGCGTAGGTTAGCATAATCAATCTTTCTCTTCCCTATTTTGCCACTTGATTTCTGATAAACAAGAGGCTGCTCACCTCCCTGAGGACGACCCGTACTTGCCACCGCTTCATCGCGGCCGTGCACTTGCGGTTTTAAATAAAACGTTCAACAATAGGGTAAGTCCTCATGGGCAATGATGGACGAAACCTTACCCTGGGAGAATGAAGCTCCAACTAATAAGAAGAAAAAAAATGAGAAAAGAAACAAAAAGAAAAAAAAATGGTAATGCAAATAAGAACCTTAATGGACTTTGCACTTTATATCACTTGAGAATGTTGAGGTTGTCCATGTCGTTCACTTAATTCCTTATTTAACTTACACGAATGGTTCATTAGGCTAGGTGTGTGGACTGATTACCTATATAGAGTCGGCCCGTAGGATAACCGCGTCCAATGATCGACAAAATTTGTCCATCGAGTCGAGTGTCTAGATTGAATAATACATCTTGTTCGGATTTTGTGGGTATATCCGTTGAAAACCCTCAGGAGACAACACTCCTCCTCCTTGGCGACAAGGAGGTTTAACGGCTTGTTGCACGTGCTAAGTGCAATCGTGATTCCTACGAAAGTGAGTTAGGATTTTAAGCAATCTACGATTGAATCTACAGGTTCAGATTTACCTTTGTAGGAGAGAACCTGTGGCAGCGGAAGGGAACCAGAGATCACCTCACAGAGTCGCCTCGAGCACCAGCCGACCTTCAACTCTCGTGGAGAAGAAGGACTAATCGACAACCCAAGAGTCTACGGGAGGAGTGGAGGAGAAGGTGGGACGGATGGGAGAGAGAGGAGAGGTGGCGGCTAGGGTTAGGGTTTTGCACACAAGGAATGCTACCCCCTCCAATGAGAGCCTCCTCTTCTTATATAGAAGAGTCTTCCCTAAACCCTAATGCGCAGACAATGAGAGTGCGCCACGTGTCAGTGCTTTGGGCAAACATCATCTTAATCCTTAGATTAATCCAATATCTCCCACTTGCACAACAACACGTCAACAACACATCATCTTCTTTTGTGTCCCTGACACATATGCATATATCCCCGATACATACAATCATAAGATGGCAATGTGTCATCTCTTCATGTGTCCCCGACACATATGAATATATCCCTGATATATATAACTATTTCCCTCTTCCAAGAATACATCCACAATACGCAAGTCTCCGATTATGTATCCCTGATACAAGACTATCTGTGTCCCCGACACATGCACTCTTATGATTATACGGACAAATGGGTCGTGCGACCGATGATGCACCTGCAATTAGGAGTCTCAAACTAGAAACCTTACTAGAAGGCCAGAATGACAACATCCTCACAAAAATAATAATTAAGCAGTCAAATGCACATCACTGTTCCCCAGGTTTACTCAGAAACTCACTTGACATGAACGGTATCTCGATACCTCGGAGAGAATACCTTCTTGTCCTCAAGGTACTTGCTACTGTATCCAATACAGGTGGGCCCAGCAAATACTTTCAGTGCAGTCGAGTCAAACCTTTCCCTTCGCACCAGACCACCATTACACTCAAAGTTGACTCCTTTCCTGAAGATGCCTCTTTAGACCGAATCTCTCATGGTCATAGATAACAACCCAAAGTAGCCACATCAACTCTTTGCTTAATGGCATTGTCGAAGGTCACTGAGGGTAACTAATGAGAATTAAGTCTTGGACTCACACTGTGAAGGAGTAGGGATCCATCCTTTCACTTCCCAATGGTCGCTCAACACATATTGTATGACAAACATGTTAGGTGGATCATACTGTACACAACAGTACGTCTATCTCTCAACACCATACAAGTCTTTGTCCAGTCGTACCCCTTCTACGCCTGACCCGAGCTTTATAATTGTCGCCTTAACACCATACAGGTGCCACCTGGCGCCACATGTGATGCTCGCACTTGGCTTCTATAGGTCACATGAATCGTGGGAACATTCATGTCAATCCTCACCAACATAGAGGATCTCATCTTGATTCCTAATCAAGGTGACTATCCAATCATGAACTTCTCCGGATCTATCATGCAAGATCTCTTTATGATCAGTCTCATCTCTGCTCGCTATCAAAAGCGCCAGAGGCGAATGCTCGTGTGAGTGAGCATTCTTCAGCCTATTGACAAAATAATATTTTATGCTAGAATAACTACATCAACCAAAACAGATATAGTCGAAAGGAAATCACAATCACTCATAAAAGAAAGTTAGACATGCCAATACATCAAAGTCTGCGTAAGCCTAAGGACTTCACATGAGACACAAACGAGTCCCTAACTATGACTTTGGTAAGAGGGTCAGCTACCATAAGACTAGTAGATACATGTCTTAACACAACTTCCTTTCTCGCTATGATGTCCTTCACAAAATGATACCTAACCTGTATATGTTTGGTCTTTCCATGGTATTTGGGGTCTTTCACATAACAAAGGGCAGCCATGCTGTCACAATAGACAACAACAGGCTCATCAGATGTCTCTACTAGCCCAGTATGTAGTAAGAACCTCCTCAACCAAACTGCCTCCTGTACTGCTGTAGAGCATGCAACATACTCTGCTTCCATAGTCGACGGGGTTTATACAGGTTTGCTTCTTGCTGGACCATGAGATGGCCCCATTAGCCAACAAGAAAGCATAACCAGAGGTAGACTTCCTTTCATCAATGTCTCCAACCCAATCAATATCACTATAGCCAATCAGGCGGAGATCTGATGCTTGTTAACACAGCATGTAGTTACTCGTTCCTCTGAGGTATCTCATGATTCTCTTGACTGCCTTCCAGTGCTCCATGCTTGGGTTGGACTGGTATCGACTCACCATGCCCACAACATAACAAATGTCTGGCCTAGTACACATCATAGCGTACATAAGGCTTCCCACAACATTGGAGTATGGAACCTTGCTCATTTTGGCCTTCTCTTCAGGAGTCTCAGGATGCTTATCAAGGCTTAAGTGCAAACCCTTCTCAACAGGAGTGTCGATTGGTTTACATTTATCCATATCGTACTTCTTTAAGATGTTAATATAAGTCTCTTGAGACAATCCCAGAAGTCTCTTGGACCTATCTCTAACAATCTTGACACCAAGGACGTAGCTAGCTTCACCCATGTCCTTCATATCAAACGTGGAGGAAAACCACTCTTTAGTGGATTTCAGAAACTCTTTGCTATTGCCAACCATGAGTATGTCATCAACATACAAGGTCAGAATGTCAAATTTACCATTGGATCTCTTAACGTACACACAGTGATCTTCCTCAAGCATAGAGAATGCATTCTCTGATATAGCTTGATGGAAGCAAATGTTCCACTGTCTAGACACTTGTTTTAAGCCATACAAGGACTTGTTGAGCTTGCACACTTTGCGCTCTTGTCCTTTGACTTCAAAACCTTGAGGTTGATCCATATAGATCTCCTCCTCAAGTTCTCCATTGAGAAAAGCAGTCTTTACATCGATTTGGTAAAGCTCTAAGTCCATCTGAGCTACAATAGCTAGTAGAAGGCGGATGGAGGCAAACCTAACCACGGGTGAAAAAGTTTCCTCAAAATCCATGCCTTCTCTTTGGGTGTAGTCTTTAGCTACCAGTCTAGCCTTGAATCTATCAACAGATCCATCCGCCTTCCTCTTAATCTTGAGGATCCACTTGGCCCCAATGGCCTTTCGGTTCGGCGGTAAGTCGACCAAGTCCCAGACTCGATTAACTTTCATCGACTCCAACTCTTCCTTTATAGCTTCTAACCACTCTTTCGCATTTGGACCTTCCAAAACCTCTTTCAAGGTCTCCGGTTCTTGCTCATCGATCACTGTCATCCCAGATGATTCATAATCAATTTCTTCTTGAGCTATCATGAGGGCCTCTTCCTCTAAGCGAAATCGCCTACGAGGAATGAGCCCGCGTTTACTTCGACGCAGATGGGTATCTGATGGCTCATCCTCCGTGAGAGCTATCGGATCCTCAGTATTGCTGCTCCCACTAGGATTGACTGGTGGAACCTCATGTTCAACTTCCAGATCCTGATCCTTTGGAGTGGCAATGTCCTCATCTTGTCGTTCAAAGAAGTCCACTGACTCTTTGATAGCTCCGCAAGGGTTGGAAAATCATTTTCCAAGAATGTGGCATCCCTAGACTCCAGTTCCGTCCTTCTTTCATTCTCGTCTACCCCGATAAAAATATAACCTTTGGAGAGATTACTGTATTTTACAAAGATACATTTTTCCCTCTAGGTCCTAGTTTTCCATATCGGTGACTAGTAGAATGAATGTATGATGCGCATCCCCAAGGACGCAGCAGGCTAAAATCAGGCTTCCGTCCTGTCCATAACTCATATGGAGTTGAGGGAACCGATTTTGTTGGAACTCTATTGAGGATATAGGCAGCAGTCATTAGAGCATCTCCCCAAAACAAAATTGGTAAGCTCGCATGCGCCATCATGGATCTAACCATGTCTAGCAACATTCTATTCCTTCTCTCGGCAACACCATTTTGCTGAGGAGTATAAGGCATAGTGACTTGTCTAGATATCCCCTTTTCATCACATAACTCTTTGAACATTATGGAGAGATACTCACCACCTCTATCCGTTGTAAGAGTTTTTATCTTATTATCCAACTGATTCTCAACTAAGCTCATGAATTTCTTAAAACATTCTAGAGCTTCTGACTTGTGAGAAATAAGATAAATATGACCATATCTAGTGAAGTCATCAATGAATGTGATGAAGTAACTCTGTCCATGTCTAGTACGCACATTCAAGGGTCCACAAATATCTGAGTGAATTAGTTCTAAAGGAGAAGTAGCCCTCATGGCTTTTCCGAACGGTTTTCTAGTTGCCTTTCCAGCTAGACAAGATTCACAGGTCGGCAATTCAAATTTGGAGCATTCTCCTAATACCCTCTCCTTTGCCAACCTGCTCATCCGGTCAACACCAATGTGACCTAGTCTAGCATGCCACATAATTGAATCATTATTGATGGAACTTTGACTCATAAAGGCACTAATGTTATGATTGAAATCATAAATTGCGTCCAACACAATAAAACCGTCTGAAAGAAAGGCACGTCCATAATAAATGTTAGTAAGGTATAAACCCATATCATTGTTCTCAAAAACAACTTTAAAACCATGTCTCATCAAAACAACAACAGAAATAATATTTCGCCGTATAGCTGGTGCATACAACACGTCGTGAAGTAATAGGATCCGGCCACTTCGCAAAGCCACTTTGCATGTGCTAACTCCAAGAACTTCAATGCTAGTGTTGTTCGCCTTGTTTATTCGCCTCCCACTTGGAACACGATAATATTCCACGAACGCAGAACGATCCTTTGTTACGTGGTCCGTGGCACCTGAATCCACAATCCACACAGGAGAGTGATCAGTGAGCATCACAGAACTAGTCACATTACAATTCGAGGGATTACACACAGTAATTACCTTTTGCTCAGTACACTCACGAGCAAAATGTCCAGTCTTTCAGCAGTTAAAACAAGTCACACTAGACTTATCTTTCCCACCTCTGGATCCTCGAGGTCGTTTCTTTCTAGCTTTGTTTTCTGTTTTGTTTGCATTTGCACCCTTCTTGCCTTTAAAACCCTGAGCTCTATCTCTTTTGCGCTTAAAACCTGCACTCCTCCGAGATGCGCCAGCCTCAGCAGCAAATACTTCAGTTAGAGGGGCTTCCGCAAGCATGCGGTCCTCCTCTAGCTCTAGGTGTTTTGCGGCCTGGTCAAATGTCATGATGTCATCAGCATGAGTTAGATGGACCTTCATATGCTCCCAATTCTTCGAAGGCAATGATCTGATGAGAGCAGACACTTGCTCCTCATCGGTCTTAGCACGACTGGCAGCGCTCAGCTCGCTAATCATGTTTGACATTGCGGTAATATGCTGCCTCATCGTGTGACCTTGGCGCATTTTATACCCATCAAACATGAGCCCAAGCTGGCGGGCCCTTGTGACGGAGGTCACTCCGTACTGAAACTTCACAGCTTCCCACAAGGTCTTTGCAGTTCGAAACTTTTCGAACCGCAGTAACAGATCGTCCCTCATTGAACTTAGAATTGTGATTCGAGCAATTCGGTCTTTCTTTCTCCATCCATTATTAACATCCAAGTTTCTGCGATGTTGCGCAGTATTCCCCTCCTCGGGGGGAGACATAGATTGGTTTATGTTTTCTAACATGTCCTGATCCTCTAAGAGATACTCAATTTTACGATGCCACAGATCGTAATTTCTTTCATTGAGTTTATCTCCTCGAGTCAGATCAATGACAATGCTTTTGGAAGCAGCCATAAAAATCTAGGACAATCAAAAAGACATTGCGATACATGAGTTCTAGCATAAAATACAACGAGCTACAATAGTCATAAAAAAATAAACTGACTTAATAACTATAGCATTCAGACCAAAAGAAAACATACAGCATTCGATCAAATCCACATGCAATAGTTAATAAAGCCAATTTACTAATCTAGATATTGAGCTCCATCATGATTTAATGACCCCAAAAAAACATTTTAAATCATGGTAAATCAGCAAATAAAGAAGGTATTTGCCGCCGGTTGCAAGGTGCTTTACACAAAACACTTCTACCTTGCAACTCCCATTAGGCATGCGAGTTCCAAAAAAATGGTTTTCAAAAAAATCAATCAACATCACACAGATATGATTACTACATTACTTCCATATCGAGCTAATGATCCCCATTAGGGATTTAGCCTCGTCGACGGGAAACTGTATGAGTCTTATAGCAATAATATCGCAATAATAAAAATAAATGAGTCCCTCGTCTTCCTAGGGCAATAAACAGTTCACAGTCCATAATTATTACAGTCCATAAATATTGCAGTCCATAAATATTACAGCCCATTGCGATAACTATTGCAAATGGAAATGAATGAAATTACGCTCATCTCTCAATAAGGCAGTAAATAAAATCAGCAACCATTTATTCCATACAAGCACAATCTTTCCATACGTCAGCACAATCCGACGTATGAAAAAAAATACCATAAAGTGTGCACCTCATTCAAACAACAAGGAAGTAATGCATAAGGAAACAATGCTTTTATGGTGTACGAATATAGGCAAAAAAATGTGTTAGGTAATAACAACCAATCTCCACAATAATCATTCTCAAAACAGAATTTTCTTCTTCTTTCCCTAATCAATATAATCATGATAGCACAAAAAATTATCCTACTTTGATTAGGAAAGAAAAAAAAATACGAAATTCTATGGTGGAGAGCAACACATATTTTTGCATCAAAGGAAAGCATTCAAACGTATTTTTTTAAGGCAATAAAATTCCAGCCCATAATATCTTCCCAAAAATTTCAGAATTAGCCAATCTTTCCTTAATCAATATAAGCATACAATCAACAATAATTATGCTACTTGTAATGGAAAGAAAATCCGAAATTCTTTGGTGGAGGGCATCACATATATGCACATTTGATGAAAAGGAAATATTTCAAATGAAATGCATGCAATCATTCCAAAAGAAATCCGAAAATCCTTAATGAGATTAACATATATGTGCATTCAATCATAAAGGAAATATTTCAAATGAAATGCAAGCTATCATTCCAAAAAAAATATTTCCGAATTATACAATATGGTAACTCAATATTCATGCATGTGCATGATTTTGCAATCAACATCTAATCCTAGATGCATGCACATGTGATTAAAAAATTACATATACATGAATAAGGCAACAAGCATCTAACCTTAGATGTATGTACAAGAGTTTTGAAAAAACAATATGATGCATAATCCAAAATACATGATCACATCATGAAACATATGCAATATCCAACTCTTGTAACATCAATTATCATCATTCTCTTAAGCTAATATGCGCATAAAAAACAGTAAAAATAAGATCTAGCCGCATGCTTGAAAGATGGAAGAAATATGCGCAACAAACATAGTTAAAACATGTAACCCTAGGCACATGCTTAACAAGAAAGATGAACTATGCGCAAGAATGAATCATCCATTTTCAACACAAGATGCATACTACAAATAAAATATATGCGCAAGAAAAGAGAGATGATTTAAGCAAAACTAATCGCATGTAAAGGATGAATCAAACAAGTCATGCGCTAGGGTGAGAAAAACAAACGCCATCAAACCCCATGCGCATGAAAGGAGAGAAAGAAAAAAAATGCGAAACCATATCAATCCAAAAATTTTTCTTTCAAAGAACCACCAAAATGTCATCTCATATGAAATGAATAAGAAGGTGCTCTAAAACAAAACTCGGAGGTGACCAAGATGGCTCTGGTACCAATGTAAGCAATCTACGATTGAATCTACAGGTTCAGATTTACCTTTGTAGGAGAGAACCCGTGGCAGCAGAAGGGAACCGGAGATCACCTCACAGAGTCGCCTCGAGCACCAGCCGACCTTCAACTCTCGTGGAGAAGAAGGACTAATCCACAACCCAAGAGTCTACGGGAGGAGTGGAGGAGAAGGTGGGACGGATGGGAGAGAGAGGAGAGGTGGCGGCTAGGGTTAGGGTTTTGCACACAAGGAATGCTACCCCCTCCAATGAGAACCTCCTCTTCTTATATAGAAGAGTCTTCCCTAAACCCTAATGCGCAGCCAATGAGAGTGTGCCACGTGTTAGTGCTTTTGGCAAACATCATCTTAATCCTTAGATTAATCCAATAAGGATTTCCCTGTTTTTCGTGTGCTTTTCCTTTCATTTATTTTTCTCTTTCTTTGTTTTGCTCGAGACTAGCAAAAGTTAGTTATGGGGGTATTTGATTGGCATCATTTCATGCATATCTTTGTGTCTTATAGCCATTATCTTTCACCCTAAACAATTCTAGGTAACGAGTTTTATGTTTAGTTTTCAGGAATAAGTAGGTTTGAGAAGGAGAGACTATAAATAGCAAGGAAAATGACTGAATTGTGAGACCTGGGGACAAAGATGCAAGGGAGAAGGACCCGAACGTAAGACCGAAGGACCTAAGAGCAAAACAGAAAACTCCACACCATCATGGGGAGTATTTTGGCAATTCGATTCGGGTCGGAGCTCCAACAAGCGAACTAGATGCATCCAAGACCAACAAATATATGAAGACAAACCCAAAACAAATTTCAATGCGATCTGGATCCTGTAGACCGCCAATTGGCTATCCGGATCTTCCCGGATCCGATGAAACTTCTGGAGCACGTGTATTAGAGGATGTTTTGGCTATATTTGATATTTGTTTATTCCCACATCGGGGGATTGTCCCGGATTACCTTTTCTATGGCTCTAAATAGAACTCTTCACCTTCTATTGTAAACTATCCATTGCTTGGTGGCATTCTCTCTACTAAGGAGTAAGCCTTGAAGCAAAACTCAAGGCGGAGAAGAATGATACCTTCAATGTGAGTCATTGTTAATAAAATAATTGTTCTTAGTTTCTTTTAACCTTGTCTTTTAATTCTTGCATGTTTCTTTAGTTTATGTTCCTTTCAATTAGCTTCTTTAATATTCCTTTCTTGCTTAGTCTTTTTTAATTTCAGTTGAATGTTTCATTTTAATGTAGCTTGTAGTATAATGATTACTGAGTTGTTCCATCCCCATTTGGGGGGTGGAGAAATATGTGATATGATCATGTAGTGTCTTAGGTGTGTGTTATCTTAATCCCTTGAGCCTTATATGATTTCCATAACCATCTAATGAGATTTCACTCTTATCTTTGATATGCTATTGCTCTTGAATGAAGCTTAGCTTATGCTTAGATTAGTGGACCTATTTTATGGGGAATGATAAGGTGAGGATATTGATGGAATTAATATTGGAAACACAATTTGTAGTGTATGTACTCTTGTTGGCTTTACCTTGGTAAATGTCTTGTATGTTTTAATGACATAGTCTTATCTTAATTCATGTGGAGGCATAGTAGGGTCTAGTCTTTATACACGAGTTTATTTAGCTTCATTCCAATTATTGTCTTGTATGCTTTAATGATATAGTCTTATCTTAATTCATGTGGAGGCAAAGGGTGATTTAGTTTTATGATTTCATGCACTACATGTTGTGAGGAGCATAATTGAACACACACACACATCTTTATATTCACATTATTTCTCTACCCCCTATGGGGTTTAGTTTTATTTCTTATCTTCATTTCCTTTTGCATCTTAGTGTAGTTTAGTGTAACCAACCTTTCTCTCATTTCTTTACCACTCACATTCGAACAAACCAAAAGTCGACACACCTCCCTGTGGATCGACCCGTATTTGCCACCACTTCAACGCGGCCGTGCACTTGCAGTTTAATATAAAATGAATCATTCACTATTCTCAAGTGATACATCGTGTAAAGTCCATTAAGGTTCTTATTTATATTTTTTTGGAGAATAAGGAGTTCAGACTTCTTGGTGTTTAATTCTTTCAGGGTCAGGTTTCATGCATCATTTGCCGTGAGGACTTACACTATCACGTACACCTTCCCCCAAATCTCCACATAGGGTGATCCCTAACACCCGTATAACAGGAGTTCGGTCGGTGTATCCCAAGTCAGATGAGTCGAAAGCATCAGGTACTAAGTCCCCTCGGATCTAATCTCCCAAGTGATAGGAGACGTGCGAGAAGAGAGAACACCATACTTAATTAGTATATTTTATCTACATGGGAACCAAAACCCCTACACTTAACGTTTCACAATAGGACCTCAAGGGTCCCTAACTTCCACAAACTTCCTTATACTATCATGCATGAATTATTCGACTCACTAGGTTCATAGTGGACTTCTTTATTTGTTTGAATACTGAAACTCTATGATTACTCTCCCACCGAAGGGAAAATCGGGGAGCATCTAAACGACTAGATAAGACCTAAAGTTGATGTACTAGATATCCTAATGTGTCATGTTCAAGCCAATTCTGGGAGCTTCCTTTTTTACTTTGCCTCTCAACAGTTTTGCACATGCTAAACACACACAAAACCCACAACACATTTTGTTTCGCAAACACATGAAGTTTTTGAAAGAAATGGAAAAATTAAAGCACTCAGTAAGCAAAAGAAGGCAAGTCACCCAAGGATCATGGTATAACAAGATATATCAATGTAAATTGCAGCACACTATCATGTCCCTAACAATACAACCAAAAGAAAACCAAAGAAAAAGGAAAGAAACTCGACTACGTACACACGTAAAGTACCCCCTACACTTCATGCATTGTCCTCAATGAATGTGAGATTGATACTACATGGATTTATGCATGAAAAATAAAAGATCTCACCAACGTGAAGCACAAAAAGGAAGTTCGTGGTTAAGTTGATGGTCATATACCCAAATTCCCAAAAACCTGTAAGATACATAAGATGAGACAAATATGTGAAACAAATGGGGCCCAATTACTCACTGGTTGGGGTCCAAAACAATCAATGCTAACTCATGGAGTCTTTTTTTATAGGAGAACTATGTACATTAATAAGTTCCCATCTTCATTTGTCAAGGTACATCAAATGGGAACCTGCCATCTCTTAAGCCCGAAATGCACATGCATGAGCTCGCAATATATGAAATATGAGAGTTGCTGAGAGGTTTATGAACCAAGGATGATGGTTCATGGCTCTCAAAAATAGGGTATGTGAAAGGAAATTGAAACAAATATGTTTCCATTCATCAACAAAGTTGAGGGTCACAAATATGTACCTTCCAATTGACATTAGGGTGCATAAGGATCATTTCATCCATACAAAGTGACACCCTAGACTTATTACCCAGATGGCAAAGTCTAGAAATAGAATTGCCTGACCACCTGGGACCCTTATAAGCATTGTGGTCGTTTGATGCCTCTTGAAGATGAGCAAGATGGGAGGCATGAATGAGAGGTGAATCTTCGTCTGATTGTTTGAATTATAAGGTATCAGGTGGTTGATTCTTAACCCACATTGGGTCCTCAACAGATACACAGTGAAGAGTAGGTGGCCCAGAGGCCACACAAATGGTATCTTGTGGCTCAAGAGCCACATGATCAAAAGGATGTGGCTGACATGCCATATGATCACATGATAATGCAACTTCTTGTGCAAGCATAGTTGAAACATATTCACCACCATTAGGAACTCCATCAAACAACTCCCTGAAATACTTGAAGGTGCCTTCGACTTCGTTTTCATCCATGCCCTGGATAAGATTGACCTCTACAGGGTCATCAAAGGCACCTAACTTCTTTCCGATGGTGAAGATGTTGAAATCAGTGTACTGAGTACCATATGTCAAGCGCATCAGAGCATTACGACAATTGATCAAGCTATTTGAAGTCGCTAGAAATGTCACCCCAAAATAACAGAAATTTTGTCCAGGTGGGTTTGGCACAGGTTCAATATTCAAAATAAAGAATTCGACTGGATAAATGAACTCACTCACTTTGATAAAAACATCTTCCACCATGCCCCTCGGTTTCTTCATTGACCTATCAGCCAGTTGAAGAGTGGTTTTTGTTTGTTTGAGGTCTCCAAGACCAAGGTGGACGTAGACAGAATACGACAAAAGATTGACAGATGCACCTAAATCTAATAAATCTCAATGTATTGACACATCACCAATCACACAAGAAATAGTAGGACAACCGAGGTTCTGTATTTGGCTTGCGTGGATTGTGCCAATAATGAACTCACATTTGCCGCAAGAAAAACTTTCTTCGGAACATTGATTTTTCTCTTGTTTGTGCATAAATCCTTGAGAACCTTGGCATAAGGTATCATCTGCTGAATCACCTCCAACAATAGAATGTTTACCTTAACTTGCCGAAAGATCTTAAACATCTTGTCATATTGATATGACGTTTTCTTTTTAAGGCGCACAAGGAACGACACTCTCAAGGCATTAGGGTCTTTTGAAGAAACCTCTGCATCCGATTCCGTAGACAAATTTGTGGGGACCTCAAATGGACCCATAGATGTGGACTTTTGTGAAGGAACCTCATACTCTGATTTCTTTGACATATAATGAGACAAGGAAACCTCAGGGTTCGGCCCCATTGTCAAAATAAAAGTAGAAGGAACCTAAGAATCAAGCTCCTTCCTGGAAGTATTCGTTGAGAGAACCTCAGGATCTGGCTCCCTTATAGATGTGGGTATCACCGCAGATCTGGTGACACCAAGAGATGGTGATTGCAAGGAAGGCAACCTAATTTGGTTGTCTAGCTCCTTATAAGTCCTTAAAGTATGAATCACATTAACATGATGAATCAGTTCAGAGGTAGTTCAAGCTATTAATGGCCTTCCTTGAGATTGAGTACTCTAGGGATTCACCTCGGGATGACTTGGTAATTAACCATTCTCACGTTCCTTGAGCTGATGATCCAACTGGCTGACTTGCACTTCCAATGTTTTAACCAAACTTTGTATGCTCTGCATGAATGCTTGAAGGGTTTGCTCTAGAGTAGAGATCTTCGGGTCAACCTGCAGTGGTGGAGTCTAACTAGAATAACCCAATGGTGAGACCTGAGGAGGTTGGTGAGTATGGAGCTTAAACCTTTGATGTGGGGGTTGGTAGGTCACTGATGTTCGTGGAGGGTGATGAGGTTGATAATGTGGGGGTTGAGCGTGCGAACTCTGACCGTGGCCCACTAGGTCCCCAAGAGAAGTTAGGGTGGTTTTTCCATCTCGAGTTGTAAGAGTGACTGTACGGGTCGTTACAAGGCTGTTGTTGATACATCACATTTGCATGCTCAGTATTGCTTGGAGCGTAAGAACACAACTTGATGAGATTTTAATTTATACCGCAAGTGCACGACCGCGATGAAGCAGTGTCAAGTACGGGTCGAACACAAGGAGAGAGAGATATTGTTATTTTTATGGTTTTCGATTAAAGAGAGAAAGAGAGAACAATAATGATGTTGGTTTGAGATTTTTGGTCTTTTTAATTATCTAAAGCAAGAACAACAAAACAAACAAAGAAGAAAACAACTATGAATGGGAGTCCAGCGGGTGGAGGTTTAGATGTCGGGTTTCGATTAGAGAATTCTGAAACTTATAATAAATCACATTAGTTATATAAAGCATTACATGATAAATGACTCAACATAAACTCAAGTAATCAAAATATACTAATATGAAATTAAAATAATAACTTGATTCTTCTTCTCATCACCCTAAATCCGTCACCCCCACCTCTTGGAGAGAGTTAGAAACTCATGGATGGAGAGGAGGAGAAGGGGTCCTAGAGAAACTAAGAAAGAAAAGTAAAAAAACACAAAATAAACCAACAGAATTTTATTGCTAAATAATGGGTCAAAACAAGAACTCCCCACAACATCGTTCTCGGAGCTATTTATGCTGATACAAGAGACCTATGTATAAAATTGGAACGTACACGCGTCACACCACGACCGGAAAAAATTCGGAGGCGCGGATCGACAGGGGTGCGGCGGAATCGCCGCACAATACATGTAACATGCGGCTAAATCGCCGCACAATATGCTCTGATTGGATCCGGATTTTTGCTGTGTGTTTATGATATGATTTAATCCTCCTTTGCGCGTTTGGATGATTTCTTTCCTTTCTTTTGAGCTCCGAATTAATTCTTTGTATATTTGGAGATCCAAATTGATTTTTTTAGAACTTCTCCAAAATAATATTTTGGTCCTTGCAGTCGGGTCCTTGGCTTTTTGCAATTAAGTCCCTGGCTACTTTTGTGCTTAAGTCCTTGGCCTTTTTGTAATTAGGTATTTGAATGCTTTTATGCTTGGATGAACTTCCATTTGAATCCCGATAATCTTGACTTGGTCTTTATGATAGAAATGAGTCTTTTGTACGTGTTTATGCTCGGGATATGGGTAATTTGCATTTAGGTCCCTATATTCTGTAAATAAGACTAAACACATACCTTAGTAGCATTTATTGATATAAAATTAATCTAAATGAAAGACATATGATGCAATGTATGCAATGCATCAAATACCCCCACACCTAGATTTTGCTAGTCCCTAGCAAAACAGAATATAAGAAAAAATGAAAACAGGGAAATCCTAACTCACTTTCGTAGGAATCACGATTGCACTTAGCATGTGCAACAAGCCTTTAAACCCCTGAGTTTCCTTAGAGGACGAGTTTTGTCTTGTGAGGGTTTTCAGTTGACACACCCACAAAGTCTTAATTCAACATTTCATTAATAACTCTCAATATCTCCACCTCAACCTTATACATCTCACTTAGAATTCTTGCATGCTCATTATACAAATCTAACTTATAAAAAGTTTGACTTGGTCTTTGTTCCTCCAACATTCACACCACTAACCGTTCTACACATGTTATCACTTAAATTATTTTGCACGCCTCCACTGGTGGTGAAGTATCATTCGGATCAACCATGACATGGATCATTCTTTTAACTTTGGGCCTTGAGTATCTTAAAGTATATATATATATATTTTTCCCTCGTGATTCAACACATTTGCTTTTTCTGACATTTTTACCCTTTTTGCATTCGTGTAACGAGTTTGGTCGATAATCCTGAGCTGGAAGACTCAAGTTACCAGGTTTCAAGATACCCCTACGGACCAGTGACTCAAAGGCTTGGGCTTTTGTAATCATTTTTCAAAATGTGCTTTCCTCACTTGATTCCTTTATTATTTTTTTACTTTTATTTTCCTCAAGGTTTAATTGCTATTAGAAGTCCACACTTCCCGGTATATTTTCCTCAACCTCTGCTTTTTATCAACCACTTCAAAGATTTGATTCATCCAATTTAAGTGCATACATGTCTTAAAGGGTAATGAGTTATTTCTTTGGAACTTAGATTTATGTCATAATTTCTACAAGCAGAACTATATAATATGGAACAAAAACTCAATGCAATTTGTACACGGGTTTTGGCAGGTCAATCTTAAGCTATGTCAAGCAATATTGAATATATTTTTTTAAAGAACAAAACTAATAGAATATATAGATATATAGATAAACACCACCCACACCTATATCATGCATTGTCCTTAATGTATGCAAATATAAAGCAAATGCACTTATTACCTGGGTGAACTGCGGTGGAGGGATGGAATTTGTTCAGAGTCAACCATAATCAGAACTGGATTGAATGTCACCATGTTGGTGCATGAATCCAGTTGAATTGTTCCCGATGTTGCCCTGAGGTAAAGGTTCCACACCTCTCACATGTATTGATTCTCTTGTTTGTTCGAGTGATGGTGGTTGGGTAGATGACTTACTCCCCTTTTTCGCACTTTCTTTTTGATTTTGTGATGATTTATTTGATTCAGAAATCTTATAGATACGTGCTCTCATCACAACATCACTTTGATTGCATATTATTTCTGGCTCACTCTCAACATGAAAGATATTAAATTCAGCTTTTAAGTTCCCAAAAGATAATTGCATGAGCCCATTTCGACAGTTTATCAATGCTTCAGAAGTTGCTAAAAAGGGTCTGCCTAGTATTACAGGGATTTCTCTATTAGGATTTACAACAGGTGCAGTATCTAGTACGACAAAATCCACTGGGTAAATGAAGTCACCCACCTTGATCAAAACGTCCTCGACTACACCTCTTGGTTTCTTAATAGAGCAGTCAGCAAATTGAAGAGTTGTCTTAGAGGGTTTTAGTGGACCAAGGTTGAGTTTCTCGTAGACAGAGAACGGGAGTAGGTTAACACTAGCACCAAGGTCTAAAAGGGCTTTGTTGATAAAAGTATCTCCTATTGCACACGAAATTGTGGGACACCCAGGGTCCTTATATTTTATAAGAGATGACTTGGACAGAATAGAGCTTATGTTTGCAGTTAAGAAAACCTTCTTTGATACGTTTGTTTTTCTCCTTTTAGTGCACAGATCTTTTAAGAATTTAGCATAAGCAGGTATTTGTTGAATCATATCCAGGAGTGGAATATTTACCTTAACTTGCTTAAATACTTCCAGATTTTTCTCCATTTGTGCACTAGAGTTCTTCTTAAGTCTATTGGGGAATGGAGCTTTAGGAACATAGACTCGCTCAGGTTGAGCTATGAGTTCAGGTTGAGTAGGTGGGTTGGGCGTTTCAGATTGGACGTCAGGTTCAATGGTTAGGTCATATGTGGTTGCTTGATGGCTAGATTGATTAGACATTCTACGATTTACCACATTGTTGTCAACTTGTCTTCCGGACCGTAATGATAATACTGCATTTATTTGTTGGAACGGTCCTTCCTCATTAACCATTTGAACTGGTCTCGAGTTGTTACTTCCTAGAGGTGGTTGATAGGGCTGATATTGATTATTAGATCTAGGATTCACCTCAGGTTGACTTGGAAACTGACCCTTTTCTCTTGCACCTACAATTTGTGCGAGTTGGTTGACTTGTGTCTCTAGCCTTTGGAATGACTGGTTGGTTGTTTGTATAAAAGTCTTCATCAAATTTTCCAAGCTTGTCAACCTAACATCATAATCTCCATTGTTACTAAACCCAGATGATGTATTATTTTGGTTATACGGGTTTGGTTGTTGTCTAGGAGGTTGACCTTGTTGGCTTGATGAGAAATTGGAATTATTACGCCAACCCAAGTTATAGGTTGATGCGTATGGGTCATTTCTAGCATGGTTAAACGTGGCATTAACTTGTTCCCAGTCCGCATAATCCTCCATTAAATGACCAATCTGACCACATCTAGAGCAAGGGATAGACGAGGCTTGATTCACTCGGGGTCGGGTTTGTAGCTCTAGACTTTCCATTCTGCGCATAAGGGTAGCTAGTTTTGCTTCAGCCGCTATATTGGCATCTACAGCTAAGACTCCTGGTTTGGGTTGACTTGCTATTCTAGATCCAATACTCGGGTTAAGCGGTGCTCTAGCGTTGTCCCATTGCATACTGTTTTCAGCTAAATCCTCAAGAAAAGTCCAGGCATCCTTTTCATTTTTTGACATGAAGTTCCCTTGGCTTACGGATTATACCATAACCCTAGATGTGGGTTGATTGACATCATTTCATGCTCATATTTGTATCTTATATCCATTATCTTACACCTAAGCAATGCTACGTGATGAGTTTTATGTTTAGTTTTCAGGAATAAAGAGGTTTGAAGAGAAGAGCCATGAAAGGACCCAAAAGCTGGGAAAAAGGACTGAATGGTGAGATCTAGGGACCAAGATGCAAGGGAGAAGGACCTGAATGTAAGACAGAAGGACCTAAGAGCAAAACAGAATACTCCACACCATCATGGGGAGTATTTTACCAATTCTATTCGGGTCGGAGCTCCAACAAGTCGAGTAACCGCATCAAAGACGAACAATACCAGAAAGCAAAGCCCACAACAAATTCCAACACGATCCGACAATTTTGGACCGCTAATTGGCGGTCCATATTGCTCAGGATCCGTCGAAATTTCTCCTGGACTTGTATTAATGTTCGTTTAGGCTATTTTTGGTATTGGTTTAGTCCCACATCGGGGGATTGTCCCCGATTAGCTTTTTCCATGCTTATAAATAGAACTCTTCACCTTCCATTGTAATTACCCATTGCTTGGTGGCATTCTCTCTACTAAGGAGTGAGCCTTGAAGCAAAAACTCAAGGTGGAGAAGAATGCTACCTTCAATGTGAGTCATTTTGTCAATAAAATAATTCTTCTAGTTTCTTTAAATCTTGTCTTTTAATTTGTGCATGTTTGTTTAGTCTTTCCTTTCCTTTTATGTTTCTTTAATGCTTCTTGCCTTCTTAGTTAACTTTCATTTCAGTATTATGCTTTCTTTGCTTAGTCTAATCAGTAGTGTAATGAGTAGTGAGTAGTTCCATCCCCATTTGGGGGGTGGAGAAATATGTGATATAATCATGTAGTGTATTAAGTGTGTGTTATTTTTATCCCTTGAGCTTTATATGATTTCCATAACCATCTAATGGGTCTCCACTCTTATCTTTGATAGGCTAATGCTCTTGAATGAAGCTTAGCTTATGCTTTGATTAGTGGACCTATTTTATGGGGAATGATAAGGTTAGGATATGGATGAAGTTAATGTTGGAAACACAATTTGTAGTGTATGTGCTCTTGTTGCCTTTATCTTAGCTAATGTCTTGTATGTTTTAATGATGTAGTGAAATCTTAATTCATGTAGAGGCATAGTAGGGTATAGTCTTTATACTTGAGTTCATG
This sequence comes from Triglochin maritima, assembly GCA_963682175.1. Classification (NCBI taxonomy): domain Eukaryota; kingdom Viridiplantae; phylum Streptophyta; class Magnoliopsida; order Alismatales; family Juncaginaceae; genus Triglochin; species Triglochin maritima. Next base: position 18,366,882 of record OY821775.1, read on the forward strand.
TAGCTTCATTCCAATTATTGTCTTGTATGTTTTAATGATGTAGTCATATCTTAATTCATGTGGAGGCAAAGTTGGATGTAGTTTTATGATTTCATGCACTACATGTTGTGAGGAGCTTAATGAACACACACACACACACTTCTTTATGTTCACATTATTTCTCTACCCCCTTTGGGGTTTAGTTTTCTTGCTTTTCTTCCATTTCCATTTGCACCTTAGTGTGTTTAGTGTAACCAACCTTTCTTCCCTTTCTTTACCTCTCGCCTTCGAACAAACCAAGTGTCGACACACCTCCCAGTGGACGACCCGTATTTGCCACCGCTTCAACGCGGCCGTGCACTTGCGGTTAAATATAAAACGAGATCAATCAAGTTTTTGGCGCCGTTGCCGGGGAGGTGCTCTGTCCAGACGTTGGTTTGGACGATTCGAGGGGTTTTTAATTTTTTGTTTTCAGTTTTTCTTAGTGGCAGGGAACCTGAGGATCAAGGGGAAGCGACTGGAGTAATTGGAGAGCAAACGACCCCAAAGTGACCGCCAATCAGCGGTCTGGGACCGCCAATTGGCGGCCTGGTGAGCCTCAATTGCTCTCAAATTTGTTCCAGTTGTTATGTTGTTCACTTTAGTTATCTGGGAGCCCAATTTTGCATGTTGTGATCTTTAGTTTGCTCCCAGATTTAATTTCAATCCCCTTTAATCAACTTGGACCATAAAACTCAAAGCAAAAGATTAGACTTCTTGCCATCTAGGTCATGCATCATATGTAGACCTTGCATGTATCTTTCTTTTCTTTGCTTTACATTTTGTCGTTGATTGCTGGAGCGAGGTACGCATTCCTTATCACTCATTCACGCATTAGGACATTCATTAGTGAGTAAGGTTTGCATCGTAACAAGAGTGAGGTGAGTGCTTGTTTGGTGAGTTGCTTGCTAGCCTAAGATTTCAAAACATCTTTAAGGGGCATCACCTATAGACTTCAAAGATAAGGTGGGGGATTTCATCACCCCTCCCTTAGCCCCAAAAAGCACACTCAAGTAAAGCCTTAACTAAAAGCAAGTAGACATTGGCCCTAGGAATTCGGACGCACTAGGAGAGTAATCTAGTTGAGACCGCCATGACTTGATCGGCGTTGCCTACCTTGTCGATAGTAGGAGGTACTGGATCTCCGGATCTGGTATCACTTGCTGGGCATTGTGGTCCTCGTTGTAGGGAGGTGAGGCGTGTCGAGGCTAGTGACCTCGAAGTTAGGCGTCGTCTAGCCTAAGGACCCATTGCCTTACATTGTTTGAGCCATGCTTGCTAGTTAGGCTTCTACCTTCACCTTGTACCCTCGCTAGCTTTAGGGATTCTTCCCTTCTCCTTTGAGTCATCTTCTTCTCACCTTCTTCTACGTTATAGTCTCCTCCCCTTTACACTCTCTGGTAGCGTTTTAGGGTCGAGTCGAGCACTTTTTGCGAGCTTAGTCTCGTGGTGGTGAGAGTGGTCGACTCGAGAGTTGTTTGTTGAGATGGATGGTTACATGGGCGACCATTCATATCATTGTTGGGACCAGGTTGATTCTCCCTGGTATTCCAGACCCATGCAACCTGGGGTGGCTCAGACGAGTACCCCGTACGGTTGGGATGATCTTCATTATGTGACTGAGCAATCTTTATATAGGGGTGATATGAGAGAGGCACTGACGGCTAGATCTCCATCTAGTTATGTTGGATCATACTCTGGGCAACAAACTTTGGCCTCTTTCATGCATGCGGTAGACGACATGAGTGCACCAGTGGCTCCAGTAGCCATACCGTGCGACTGTTGTGGGTTGAGTGGTCATAATATCGGGGAATGTCCTTATGTTCCCCCAGAGCCTGAGTATGAGCATACATTTTCCCAAAATGCTCAATATGACCATTACGCATCCGCGTACATCCCGAGAGTGATGGATTCATGGGGAAACAATTCTTATTCAAATTCTTATACTTCATATTCACCCCAGTATCCTCCTCCCGAATACCCAGAATTCTACCAGCACCCCACTCCAAATCATTGGACTCATTCTCAGCCCATCAACACCCAACCCCAAAATTTCCCAAGCTCTGACTTGGACCCCATCGTTGACCGCATACCTGATTCCTTGAAACAAACTCTCCAAACATTCATGGAAACCACACAAAATTTATTGAAGTCCAACTTGAATTCCTTGCAAACCATGGAAATGCAAGTGAGCCAGATGACACAGCAATTCCATGAACGTGAGGAGGGTAACTTTTCTTGTCAACATGAGGATTCATCTTTTGATATCGAACCACCACCACATCCACAAATTCAAAGCACAACCTTTCAAAGTCAAACTCCTAGTCAGCCTGAGGGACTTGGGGTTTCAATTCACGATCACTTAGTGGAGGATTCGATTCAAATTGAGAATAACTTGGACCAGTTTCATTATGAGTTGGCACATGATTGTGCCTTATCTTTTTGTCCCGTGGCCCTTGAGCCACATGATCTTCATGTTGTTCCTCTTAAGGACTCACCTCTGGTGGAGCAAGAGCTCCCTAGTACCCTCAATTTCAAACAACCTGATGAGAGTTTGCCTCTCACTATTGTTCCTGATCATCTTGGAAATGATGGAACATCAAACAACTACATTGCTCATGAGGGTATTAGGAGTTCCTTGGAGGATACTTTGGGTATGAGACCCACTTCCTGTTCTCCTGGTGAGTTGGACATGCATAACGAGGTGCTTGACCTCGTTCCGACCCACCAGCCTGTTGGTTGGAGAGTTTGGATTGATGATCATAACTTCAGTTCCGCAACGGGAGATATTTTTCTTCCGTTGCCCCTTATTTCCCAAACTCTCGAGAGGTTCAAGCTCTTTCAGTTTGATCCTTTGAATGAGACGCCTTTGCGTTCGATTCACGAACCTCTCATTTCTTCTGGTGCTCTTTGTGAAGGGGGCCCACGCATGCGTATTCTGGCCCCGCGTGGTGTCATGTTCCCTTTCCAAGTGCATTGACCCACCCTTGGGGTTCCCATTTGATGTCTTTTGACAAATGAAGATGGGAACTTATGTTTGTACATAGTTATATAAAAAAAAAGAAAAAAAAAGAAGTACAATAAAAGACTCCTTCAGTGAGCATTGATTGTTGTGAGCCCCAACCCTTGTGTATTTGGGCTCCATTTCTTTCACGTATTTGTATCCCTTCTTTAGCATCTCACAGGTTTTGAGGGAATTCGGGTTATGTCCATCAACATGACCTTGCACTTCCCTTTGTACTTCACGTTGGTGAGATCTCTTCTGTTTCATGCATACATCCATGTCGTATTTTGCTCACATTCATTGAGGACAATGCATGAAGTAGGTGTGGGGGGGGGGGTGTTTTACGTGTGTACATAGTCGAGTCTTTTCTTTTGATTTTGTTTTCTTTTGTTTGCATTGTTAGGGTCATGTTAGTGTGCTGCATTTAATATCGATATATCTGCTTGCCATGATCCTTGGGTGACTTGTCTTCTTTTGCTTGCCGAGTGCTTCAAAATTTTCTCATTTCTTTCAAAATCTTCATGTGTTTGCGAAAGAAAATGTTTTGTGGGTTTTGCGTGTGTTTAGCATGTGCAAAACCGTTGAGAGGCAAAGTAAAAAGAAAGCTCCCAAAATTGTCTTGAACTTGATGCATTAGGATATCTAGTACGTGGCTTTAGGATTTATCGAGTCGTTAGGATGCACCCCAGTTTTCCCTTGGGGGTGAGTAATCATAGGGTTTCAGTGCTCAAACATTTAATGAAGTCCACCCTGAACCTAGTGAGTCAATAATTCGTGTCTGTTAACTTAAGGAAGTTTGTTGTAGTCAAGGACCCTCTAAATCCTGTTGTGAGACATTAGTGTAGGGGTTTTGGTTCATGTGTAGATAAGAAATAAGTGAGTAGGTGTTCTCTCTTCTCGCACGGCTCCTATCACTCGGGAAAGTAGGTCTGAGGGGACTTTGTGCCTGGTGCTTTCGAGTCATCTGACTTGGGATGCGCCGACTGAACTCCCGTTACACGGGTGGTAGGGATTGCCCTATGTGGAGATGTGGGAAAAGGTGTACGTGATAGTGTAAGTCCTCATGGGCAATGATGCACGGAACCTGACCCTGGGAGAATGAAGCTCCAACTAATAAAAAGTAAAAGAAAAAGAAAAATGTGAAAAGAAACAAAAAGAAAAAAAAATATGATAATGCAAATAAGAACCTTAATGGACTTTACACTTTGTAGCACTTGAGGATGTTGAGGTTGTCCATGTCTTTCACATAATTCCTTATTTAACTTGCACGAATGGTTCATTAGGGTAGAGGTGTGGACTGATCACCTATATAGAGTCGGCCCGTAGCATTACCGCGTCCATTGATCGACAAAATATTTCCAACGAGTCGAGGTCTAGATTGAATAAATGCATCTTGTTCGGATTTTGTGGGTATATCCGCTGAAAACCCTCAGGAGACAACACTCCTCCTCCTTGGCAACAAAGAGGTTTAACGGCTTGTTGCACGTGCTAAGTGCAACCGTGATTCCTACGAAAGTGAGTTAGGATTTCTTGTTTCTCGTTTGTTTTTCTCTTTCTTTGTTTTGCTCGAGACTAGCAAAAACTTAGGTGTGGGGGTATTTGATTGACATCATTTCATGCTCATATTTGTATCTTATATCCATTATCTTACACCTAAGCAATGCTACGTGATGAGTTTTATGTTTAGTTTTCAGGAATAAAGAGGTTTGAAGAGAAGAGCCATGAAAGGACCCAAAAGCTGGGAAAAAGGACTGAATGGTGAGATCTAGGGACCAAGATGCAAGGGAGAAGGACCTGAATGTAAGACAGAAGGACCTAAGAGCAAAACAGAATACTCCACACCATCATGGGGAGTATTTTACCAATTCTATTCGGGTCGGAGCTCCAACAAGTCGAGTAACCGCATCAAAGACCAACAATACCAGAAAGCAAAGCCCACAACAAATTCCAACACGATCCGACAATTTTGGACCGCTAATTTGCGGTCCATATTGCTCAGGATCCGTCGAAATTTCTCCTGGACTTGTATTAATGTTCGTTTAGGCTATTTTTGGTATTGGTTTAGTCCCACATCGGGGGATTGTCCCCGATTAGCTTTTTCCATGCTTATAAATAGAACTCTTTACCTTCCATTGTAATTACCCATTGCTTGGTGGCATTCTCTCTACTAAGGAGTGAGCCTTGAAGCAAAAACTCAAGGTGGAGAAGAATGCTACCTTCAATGTGAGTCATTTTGTCAATAAAATAATTCTTCTAGTTTCTTTAAATCTTGTCTTTTAATTTGTGCATGTTTGTTTAGTCTTTCCTTTCCTTTTATGTTTCTTTAATGCTTCTTGCCTTCTTAGTTAACTTTCATTTCAGTATTATGCTTTCTTTGCTTAGTCTAATCAGTAGTGTAATGAGTAGTGAGTAGTTCCATCCCCATTTGGGGGCTGGAGAAATATGTGATATAATCATGTAGTGTATTAAGTGTGTGTTATTTTTATCCCTTGAGCTTTATATGATTTCCATAACCATCTAATGGGTCTCCACTCTTATCTTTGATAGGCTAATGCTCTTGAATGAAGCTTAGCTTATGCTTTGATTAGTGGACCTATTTTATGGGGAATGATAAGGTTAGGATATGGATGAAGTTAATGTTGGAAACACAATTTGTAGTGTATGTGCTGTTGTTGCCTTTACCTTAGCTAATGTCTTGTATGTTTTAATGATGTAGTGAAATCTTAATTCATGTAGAGGCATAGTAGGGTATAGTCTTTATACTTGAGTTCATGTAGCTTCATTCCAATTATTGTCTTGTATGTTTTAATGATGTAGTCATATCTTAATTCATGTGGAGGCAAAGTTGGATGTAGTTTTATGATTTCATGCACTACATGTTGTGAGGAGCTTAATGAACACACACACACACACTTCTTTATGTTCACATTATTTCTCTACCCCCTTTGGGGTTTAGTTTTCTTGCTTTTCTTCCATTTCCATTTGCACCTTAGTGTAGTTTAGTGTAACCAACCTTTCTTCCCTTTCTTTATCTCTCGCCTTCGAACAAACCAAGTGTCGACACACCTCCCAGTGGACGACCCGTATTTGCCACCGCTTCAACGCGGCCGTGCACTTGCGGTTAAATATAAAACGAGATCAATCATGGGTGTCAATCCCTCATAAATAATTTTGCACAGTTGCCATCTTGGAATTCCGTGATGAGGCCATTCGGTCAACACACTTTTAAATCTTTCTAGATAGGAATAGAACGGCTCGCTCTCAGATTGAACGAATGCAACAATTTCATTCCTAATCCTCATAGTCTTATGGTTGGGGAAATATTTTTTAAGGAATACTTGAACAAACTCAGCTCAACTTTTAATGGATTTTTCGGCTAGACTATATAGCCATTTCTTAGCGTCGTCCTTCAGTGCTGGAGACACGAATTTCAGACGCACTGCCTCCTCAGAGATATGCTGGTATTGCATAAGAGAGCAGGTTTTCTCAAATTCTCTAAGGAAGAGATATGGGTCTTCCCTAGAGGTGAACTTGGGCAACATACTCATGTATTGTGCCTTCAGTTCGAAGTTGCGACCCGATATGGTGGGCATAACGATGTACGATGGCTGAGCAGCCATCGCTGGGTAGCATCGATCCCTCAGAGTTATTGGCGGGTTCACAACATTCTCACCCATTGGATCCGGGTGAGGTGGTGCAACAGGTGGATTGGGGCTAAGCTCCAGACTAGAATCTAGATGAACTCGTGAGAGTCGATTACTCAAGTCCCGAACCCAAATCTGAGTGCACCGGTTTGAATCAATTTTGAATTCAAATTCGAAATTTAAATTCCCAATTCAACTTCAAGAATCAATTGATAATTTTTTTTTATTTTAATTTTATTTTAATTTTTTTTTCAAAAATTGAAACAAACAATAGAATGGGGAAAGATGAGAAAGGAATCCTAATCTAGAGAATTGAGGTGAGAAGAGAAAGAAGACTCAGATAAGAAGGGAAACTTAACTCTAAAGATAGAAAAGAGGGTTGGTCAGAAGTTTCCTGAACAAGCACGGTTCAAACAATCCTAGACATAGTGTCGTTTAAATCTAGACGACTCCTAACTGGTTGAGTCGAATTGATTTGCTTGATTCACCTCCCTCACTAATCAAACCAACTTGGCCAGGCAGTGTATAGCTAGTGGGGGCGCTTCCAACAGAGTCGGTGCCAATTAGACAACCACTTCGCTTGGAAGACTTACGTCAACACAAAAACACTTTCTAGACACCAAATTAAATTTGATCAACTTCAAGTCATAGCAAGTCAAACAAATCTCCTCCTTAATTGAGTCCGAGTCCTTAGGGGCCAATGTCTAATTGATTTTAAATTTTAAGGCTTGGGTGACACTTCAGGATTGTGATTTGTGGGCCACGGAAAGGTGATGAAATCTCCACCGTATCTTTTCCTACGGAGTTGCCCTTAAGATAGTTTAACTTAAATCTAGCAAAGATAGTCAAACAATGGTCTTTAGTGGGGGGCAATTGCAAGGTTGTATGCAAATTAGATTATATGCTTAAATGCAATCGATAAAAACCGCGATACGTACATTGTCTCCAGCACTCTTCAACAAGAATTAATTTGCAAGAATTTAGCAAGAATAATGCAAACAAAATATTATATGATGCATGCACTAATTTCTTCTAGTTTTGCCAATTTTTATGTCAGAGTTGAATTAATACCAATTATGGAATTTAAGCTTAACACGTGCAGTTCTACAAAAGGAAATTTTCCGAAACTAGAAATTACGAGGAAAGAGGCAACAAAGGTTACCTATGCAATGCTCAGTCGGGTTCACCGCCCGCTCTCGAAATTTCAGTAGCTCCACGCGTCCACCCAGAGATGGAGACGACCCCAGAAAAAATTGAAGCCCAGATGCTTCAGACGTGCGGCGGATCCGCCGCAGGTTGTACTTGAGATGCGGCGATTTTGCCGCCCGTATAGCTCCGAATGTGCCCGGATTTCGCCGCGCACTCTGTTGTCACCTGAAACGCAAATCCAAATAGATAGATCACGCACAAGATAAACAGAATAGAATCGAGAATACAACAATAAACAAAATCTGCGTCGCCTCCCCGACAACGGTGTCAAAAACTTGATGAGATTTTAATTTATACCGCAAATGCACGGCCGTGATGAAGCGGTGACAAGTACGGGTCGAACACAAGGAGGGAGAGATATTGTTATTTTTGTGGTTTTCGATTAAGGAGAGAAAGAGAGAACAATAATGAGGTTGGTTTGATATTTTTGGTCTTTTTAATTATCTAAAGCAAGAACAACAAAACAAACTAAGAAGAAAACAACTATGAATGAGAGTCCAGCGGGTGGAGGTTTAGATGTCGGGTTTCGATTAGAGAATTCTGAAACTTATAATAAATCACATTAGTTATATAAAGCATTACATGATAAATGACTCAACATAAACTCAAGTAATCAAAATATACTAATATGAAATTAAAATAATAACTTGATTCTTCTTCTCATCGCCCTAAATCTGTCACCCCCACCCCTTGGAGAGAGTTAGAAACTCATGGATGGAGAGGAAGAGAAGGGGTCCTAGAGAAACTAAGAAAGAAAAGTAAAAAAACACAAAATAAACCAACAAAATTTTATTGCTAAATAATGGGTCAAAACAAGAACTCCCCACAACATCGTTCTCGGGGCTATTTATAGCTGATACAAGAGACCTAAGTATAAAATTGGAACGTACACGCGTCACACCACGACTGGACAAAATTCGGAGGCACGGATCGACAGGGGTGCGGCGGAATCGCCGCACAATACATGTAACTTGTGGCTAAATCGCCGCACAATATGCTCTGATTGGATCTGGAATTTTGCTGTGTGTTTATGGTATGATTTAATCCTCCTTTGCACGTCTGGATGATTTCTTTCCTTTCTTTTGAGCTCCGAATTAATTCTTTGTATATTTGCAGATCCAAATTGATTTTTTTAGAACTTCTCCAAAATAATATTTTGGTCCTTGTAGTCGGGTCCTTGGCTTTTTGCAATTAAGTCCCTGACTACTTTTGTGCTTAAGTCCTTGACCTTTTTGTAATTAGGTATTTGAATGCTTTTATGCTTGGATGAACTTCCATTTGAATCCCGATAATCTTGACTTGGTCTTTATGATAGAAATGAGTCTTTTGTACGTGTTTATGCTCGGGATATGGGTAATTTGCATTCAGGTCCCTATATTCTGTAAATAATACTAAACACATACCTTAGTAGCATTTATTGATATAAAATTAATCTAAATGAAAGACATATGATGCAATGTATGCAATGCATCACATGCTCAGTATTGCTTGGAGCGTAAGAACATTCCAAGTCACTATGTCTTGTAAGTCCACACCTACTACAAGCAGGAGTAGCGACATGAGCTACAGGAGCTCTATCCAACTCAAAACTCTCAATCCTACGTATGAGAGCATACATTTTCGCCTCAGATACGATAGTTGACTTAACTAAGTAAGATCCAGCTCAGCCAGAATACCTGACAGCTCTCTCATGGTGCCTCACTAAAGGGTACGATCAACCATCAATTCAAAAGTATCTCATGCCTCTTCAATGAGTTTCATTTGGAAATCATGCTGACACATTGGCTCTAACATGTGCTGGTGTTATAGTTGAGGCCTCATAAACAATCTGGCACAGCTACGACAGCTCAAGTCCATGATGAGAGAACTGCAGGAGAAGGTCCTTGAACCTTTGAAAGAAAGCATGAAACGATAGTCTCAATCTAATACATTTGATGTATGTGGTGTCGTATCTATTGAGTCTTCTTTTGGGGGAAATCTCTTCAGAAAAAAGATCATAAAGTCATCCCAAGACCGAATCAAGTTTGCCACGAGGCTGTACATCCATTTTTTGCATTATGCTTCAACGTGAAACGAATCGTCCTCAATCGAATAGAATCCTCGTCAACCTATTGAAGCTTGAACATGTAGCATATCTCCTCCAATTCACGTATAAAGATATACAAATCCTCCTTATTGGCTATGAAGGTATGAAGCATACTCACATATTGAGATTTTAAGTCATAGTTGGTCCCACGTGCAGGCGGGAGAACTATGCAAGATGGTAGCACGATCATAACAGGATGAGTCAACTCCCACAAAGTCATCGGTCGATCTTGTCGAGCTAAGGGTCGTGGTACTCCCATAAAAAAATCCCGACCTAGACCCTCTTCTGTAGGATTTCGTGTCCCCATGTATGTATATCTTTTAATTTTTTTAATACAAATATACAAGATGGATTTCATATTTTCATTGATTTTACGTACATGTACTTGTTTATTCTAATATCATGCATTCCTACACATATTAAAATAAACAAAAGATAGAGGATCATACCCAAAGGTTCTCTAAAACCTTTCAGAAGATCCAGAGTTCCGTTGCTCGTCGAATCACCCTCCGATTCGCCTCCAAGTGTTCACCACACTCTAAACAAGATTAGAGAGAAAGGAGCTAGCCAATCAATCTCTAATTAAGCTTAGAATCTAGCACATAACCCATCTTTAAGCTCCTGAGATTTCTATCCCCAAAACTTAAAACTATTAAGAGATTTTCGTGGTGATTAAGGGAGATATTAATGAGAGAGAGAATTTATGTATTAATATAAACAAGTAGGATGAGAGGTCCTTTTGTAGGCTCCCAAACCATCCTTATCAAGAACTTTTCTTTAGTCATGATCTCTTGTTTATTCTCTCCTAAAATTAATCTCAAATTGCCACATAAGCAACCTCAAAAACGTTTGATCAAATCTGGAATTAATCCAACCCAATCTAATTATTCTCTTAATAGTTCAGGCAAAAATCGTGTTGTTCGGTTGACCGAGAATTCTTCTCGGTCAGCGGAACAATTCAGTTTTAACACATGTTTGGTTGACCGTGAGCTAGACGGTCGACCGAATATACATGAGAAAAATTCCATGGAAATATTCAGACGATCCGTGTCTTGCTCCGGTCGACCGTTGACTCACCAAAATTTCTCCTGGTCTAATCTCATCGGACGACTGTGTCACCTTCGGTCTACCAAAAATAACCCAAGATAGCTCCTGGATATTTTGTCTCGGTTGACCGTTCACGCTCCATTGATCGAACCCAATTGTCTAGGCACTCAAGACAATTTCGGTCAACCAATTGTGTTTACTCGTTCCCCATTCCGTTGAATGTTCCGAAGACACCTCGGTCGACCGAACCCTAAACGGTTTACCGTGTTTGACCACGAATTTGCCTTTGTCAAATTTTGGATTTATTTCCAACAAAATTTGAACTTTTGGGGTTTTTAGTAAATTCATATCTTATGCAATATATTATCCCATGTAATATTAAATTATTACACGCCTTAATATATACACCTCGTATGAATTTATCCATGATTCTAATTATGTCAATTCTCATGACATTGGTTTTATTCATTCACCACATGTGTCTCTTTTTCACATGAAACCCGACACATCATATGAACTCAAAATTAAGCTTCTTGTTTCCCAGTTTTGTGGTATGCCCTATAGGAGGATCTAAGCTAAATTGACAGCGATATTAAACACTTAATATCTCAAACTATAAGCGGTATCTAGCTACACATTATAGTTATCCAATTAGCATAGATGTCTTTGTTCTAGTCAAACTAAACATGATCCATTTAGTGATGTAAGTGCACCACTTTTGTCTGTCCCTTGCCTCATGATATTAAGAATATATACAAAGTAGAAATGTGTCACCTTTGTATTATATTCATTTCTTGATCTCTCAAGCTATTATAACTATGTAACTTAACTCAAGTTACATTGTTCACATTATAATTTTGCTTTATCAAGGGGTCCACTAATATCATCACTCAATTAAGAGGGGCAACGAAAATCGTTTGACTAGCTATCTTTTCCAGCACGAGTCAAGTTCAACCAACTATTGCATTTATCACTATACTCATTGATAGCTTTTGACAATAATCAAATTAAGCACTTCTTGAGTGAAAAGATATAAGTCTCATATCTGAGGATCCAAGACACAGTAAAACATTATTGACATGAAACACAATTCCATAATGTTTTACTTGTTAGGTCTATTCAATATATAAAAGTAATATTTTCCTCTTTTATATACTCGTGTCGTCAATTATTTGTAGAGCTACAACAATCAACGACCAACACGACAATCTTATCTCGGTGATTAATGTTCCATGTTAATAACCATGATTGTGAATAACTTTTCATTTATATAAACCATTATCTTTTAGAGCTCTACGGTTAAGGACCAAACACCTCTTACTTAACACGTCCAAAAACGAATATCATAATCAAGGAACAAAATGTTTGCACATCCAATTCATAACAATTGACATATAAAAGTAAAACTTTTAGAACACATTCCTTTCAATCTCCCAGTTATTATCAAAGTTTTCTTTCACATATATTCTCAATGTATAAAACAATAAAAACTAGGCTAACCCTCTCTAATCACTCATCAAGCCAATCCACAGGGTTCCTCAGACCCATGGACTCGAAATGCATTTCGCCCTTGGCTTGGGATAAGGGTTTGGTGAATGGATCAGTTGTGTTGCGGTTTGTGTCCACCCATAACAGATTTATTTTTCCTTCGTCGATGAAGTCACGTGTGACAAAGTACTTACGATCCACGTACTTCACTTTGTGGTGTGATTTGGGATCCTTGATTTGCGAGATAGATGCACTATTATCGCAAAATAGCTCTATTGGTCCCTCGCACGAGGGAACTACTCCAAGCTCTTCATGGAACTTCTTATTCCACACTCCTTCCTTGCTCGCTTTAGCGACAACCATTACTTCGGAAGAGGTGGTTGAGTCGGCCATAGTGCTTTGCTTCCAACTACGCCAACTTATAGCTCCACCATTCAGAAGGAAGATGTATCTTGATTGCGACCTTCTATCGTCGGGATCACTCATGAAACTCACATCCGAATAGCCCTCTGCTATTAACTCCTTTTGTCCTCCATAAACAATCAACTTATCTCTGGTCCTGTTAAGGTACCTCAGAATATTCTTGACCGCAATCCAATGCTCAGGACCTGCGTTACATTGGTGACGACTTGTTATGCTTAGAGCATTTGAGACATCAGGTCTTGTGCAAGTCATCGCGTACATGATCGATCATATTGCCAAAGCATAAGAGATATCTTTCATGTACTCCAAGTCTTTACGTGATTCAACACGTTGAGACTTCTTGAGTTGCACACCTATACTCATTGGCACATTGCCCTTTTTGGAGTTTTCATACTGAACCTTTCCAAGACCTTGTCAATGTATGTACGTTGACATAGGCCAATGAGTCTACGAGATCTATCTCTATATATCTTGATTCTCAAGATGTATTGAGCCTCACCCATATCTTTTATCGAAAATCCAGATTTCAATGAACTTCTCGTTTGCTCAAGCAAAGGTATATGATTTCCCATGAGGAGTTTGTCATCGACATATAAGATCAAGAACACTATGTGGCTCCCACTAACCTTCTTGTATATACAAGGCTCTTCCTTACTTTCGACAAAGTGAATCTTTTTGACTTCTTCGTCGAAGCGCTTGTTCCAACTCCTTGATGCTTGCTTCAATCCATAAATGGATCTTTGAAGCTTGCATACTTTCTCGCTATTCTTTGGATCTTCAAAACCTTGAGGTTGTACCATATTGATTGACATAATTTCATGCTTATATTTGTATATTATATCCATTATCTTTCACCTAAACAATGCCATGTGACGAGTTTTATGTTTGAATTTCAGAAATAAATAGGTTTGAAGAGATGAAGCATAAAAGGACCCCAAAGGTGGGAAAAGGACTGAATTGTGAGACCTGGGGACTAAGATGCAAGGGAGAAGGACCTAAACGTAAGACCAAAGGACCAAAGAGCAAAACAGAAAACTCCACACCATCATGGGGAGTATTTTGGCAATTCTATTCGGGTCGGAGCTCCAACAAGCAAAGTAGATGCATCAAAGATCACCAAAGACATCCAGAAAAGCCCAGAAGAAAAAACTTTGCGCGATCCGAACCATATAGACCGCCAATTTGCGGTCCAAGACAACTAATTGGCGGTCTGTTTTGGCCCAAATCCTCTAAGATTTTGGTAGGTCGCGTATTAGTGTGTATTTAGTCCATTGCTGGTATTTGTTTAGTCCCACATCGGGGGATTGTCCCGGATTGCCTTTTTCTATGGCTATAAATAGAACTCTTCACCTTCCATTGTAATCACTTCACATTTTGAGTGACTATTCTTCCTACTAGAAGTGAGACCTTGAAGCACACACTAAAGTAGGAGGATGCTACTTGAATTGTGAGTCATTTTAATAAAAGTTTCTTTATTATGTTGTTTGTTTTATGTTTCTTGTTTTACTTTGCGTAATTTCATTTCATTAGTTTTTTTAGTAGCTTAGTTAATATGCTTTCCTTGCTTAGTTTAATAATTAGTCTAATGTGTAGTGAGTAGTTCCATCACCTTTGGCGGTGGAGTAGATGTTCATACATGCAAATGAGAATGGAATGAATGCTTTATTTACAATGTGTTGATAAAACATGAATGTATGCTTGCTTGTTTAGGATAGAACTTATAACTTGATGATTTTTGCCAAAATGATTAGACACCTCTCATGCTTGTTTAGGTTCTCAAATAAACCATCTTGTGTATGTAATGTTAATCAACTAGGTTAGTGAATGGATTGATAGGTTTTGCCATAACATTTAGACACCTCCTATGCATGAAAACACTACCCTTATTTGTGCTTAAAGAATGTGTTCAACACCCACCTCTTTGCATGTGTGCACTCACTCCACTCCTTAGGGGCTTTCTATTTCTGAAGTCCAGCACTTATTTAGTTCTTAGTTTAGTTTGGTTGTTCATGGTTTGTTGATTTCTTTCGCATTTCGTAATTCGTAGTGTAGTGTAGCATAGAGTAGGATAATTGAAATCTCTTCCCTATTTTTTCAACTTGATTTCGTGCAAACGAGAGGCTGCTCACCTCCCTGTGGATGACCCGTATTGGCCACGTCTTCACCGACATCGTGCACTTGCGGTTTAATATAAAACGTTCAACACATGTACACATCCTCCTCCAAGTTCCCATTAAGGAATGCTGTTTTGACATCCATTTGCCATATCTAATAATCAGGAAATGCAGCAATAACGAGCATAATCCGAATAGACTTGAACATGGCAACCGGTGAAAAAGTTTCATCATAGTCAATTCCTTGAACTTTAGTGAAACCTTTTGCTACAAGCCTCGCTTTGTAGGTTGTCAAGTTCCCATCCATGTCCATCTTCCTCTTGAAAACCCATTTATTTTGAATGACCTTTTTCCCTTGAGGAAGGTCAACCAAGTTCCACACTTGATTATCATACATGGATTCTGTTTTGGATTCCATGACCTTGAACCATAGTTTGGAGTTCTCTCTTTCCATTGCTTCTTGAAAGGTCGAGGGATAATCAGTATCTAGTATCATGATCTCATGAAGTCCCAAATACATATTTCGTTTCTTCCTTTCCCTCGTTGACCTTCTACGTTCTTTTGGTTCTACGTGTACTTCTCGAATTTCTTCCACAATTTCTTGCGGAATTGGTTCGTGTTCGATTCTCGAACGTACACTAGGTGGGGAAGATTGAGTTTCTCTCACAATTGCTTGCGAGGGTCTCTCACTCACGCTCCCACTAACCAAAGGAACCTCGGTTGGACCTTCATGATCTTGAATGCCACCATTCATATCATGATCTTGCAGAATATCTTGAGTCTCCTGAAGCACAACTCTACTCCCATTACTTTTTATTTTTTCTAGAAACTCCTTTTCTAGAAATACGACATCCCTCTCTACATTCACTCGATTGGAAGTTATATGCCAAAAGTAGTATCCTCTTGTCTCACGAGGATAACCTATAAAGAAACACTTATCCACTTTTGGTTGAAGTTTGGACGACCATGTCACCTTCAGTCTACCAAAAATATCCCAAGAAAGCTCTTGGATATTTTTTCTCGGTTGACCGAACCCAATTGTCCAGGCACTCAAGACAATTTCGGTCAACCAATTGTGTTTACCCGTTCCCCGTTCGGTTGACCGTTCTGAAGACTCGTCGGTCGACCGAACCCTAAACGGTTTACCGTGTTTGACCCCGATTTTGCCTATGCCAAATTTTGGATTTACTTCCAACAAAATTTGATCTTTTGGGGTTTTTAGCAAATTCATATTTTATGCAATATATTATCCCATGTAATATTAAATTATTACACCCCATAATATATATACCTCATATGAATTTATTCATGATTGTAATTATGTCAATTCTCATGACATATTGATTTTATTCATTCACCACATGTGTCCCTTTTTCTCATGAAATCCGACACATCATATGAACTCAAAATTAAGCTTCTTGTTTCCCAATTTTGTGGTGTGACCTATAGGAGGATCTAAGCTAAATTGACAGCAATATTAAACACTTAATATCTCAAACTATAAGCGGTATCTAACTACACATTATAGTTACCCAATTAGCATAGATGTTTTTGTTCTAGTCGAACTAAACATGATCCATTTGGTGATGTAAGTGCACCACTTGTGTCCCTCCCTTGCCTCTTGATATTAAGAATATAAACAAAGTAAAAATGTGTCACCTTTGTATTATATTCATTTCTTGATCTCTTTAAGCTAATTATAACCATGTAACTTAACTCAAGTTACATTGTGCACATTATAATTTTGCTTTATCAAGGGGCCCACTAATATCATCACTCAATTAAAAGGGGCAATGATAATCGTTTGACTAGCTATCTTTTCCAGCACCAGGCATATTCAACTAACTATTGCCTTTATCACTATACTATTTTACTTATTAGGTCTATTATCAAAGGACCGAAGACACAGTAAAATATTAATGACACAGAAACACATTTCTATAATATTTTACTTATTAGGTCTATTCAGTATACAAAGGTAATATTTTCCTCTTTTGCATACCCGTGTCGTCACTCAGTTGTAGAGCTACAATGATCTATGACCAACACGACAATCTTAACTCAGTAATTAATGTCCCATGTTAATTACTATGATTGCGAATATCTTTTGTTTTATGTAAACCAATATCTTTTAGAGCTCTACGGTTAAGGACCAAGAGGCTCTTCCTTAACACTTCTAAAATACGAATAACATAAACAAGGAACAAAATGATTTCTCATTCAATTCATAATAATTGACATTTAAAAGTAAAACTTTTAGAACACATTCCCTTCAATCTCCCACTTGTTATTAAAGTTTTCTTTCACATACATAATGTATAAAACAATAATAACTAAGGTAAACCCCATTACATATCAATCATCAAGCCAATCTACATGGTTCCTCAATCCCATGGACTCGAAATGCATTTCGCCCTTGGCTTGGGATAAGGGTTTTGTGAATGGATCAGCTGTATTGCTGTTGGTGTCCACCCATAAAAGATTTATTTTGCCTTCATCGATGAGGTCGCGCGTCACGAAGTACTTACGATCCATGTACTTCACTTTGTGGTGTGATTTGGGATCCTTGATTTGCGAGATAGACACACTATTGTCACAAAATAACTCTAATGGTCCCTCGCTCGAGGGAACTACTCCAAGCTCTTCAAGGAACTTCTTATTCCACACTCCTTCCTTGCTCGCTTCAGCGACAACCATTACTTTGGAAGCAGTGGTTGAGTCGGCCGTAGTGCTTTGCTTCCAACTACGCCAACTCACAGCTCAACCATTCAGATGGAAGACATATCCTGATTGCGACCTTCTATCGTCTGGATCACTCATGAAACTCGCATCCGAGTACCCTTCGGCTATCAACTCCCTTTGCCCTCCATAAACAAGAATCTTATCCTTAGTCCGATTAAGGTACTTCAGGATATTCTTGACCACAGTCCAATGCTCAGGATCTGCGTTGGATTGGTGACGACTTGTCACGCTTAGAGCATACGAGACATCGGGTCTTGTGCAAGTCATCGCGTACATGATCGACCCAATTGCCGAAGCATAAGGGACATCCTTCATGTACTCTAAGTCCTTACGCGATTCCGCACGTTGAGACTTCTTGAGTTGCACACCCATACTCATTGACACACTGCCCTTTTTGGAGTTGTTCATATTGAACCTTTCCAAGACCTGGTCAATGTATGTACGTTGACTGAGGCCACTGAGTCTACGAGATCTATCTCCATATATCTTGATTCCCAAGATGTATTGAGCCTCACCCATATCTTTCATTGAAAATGCAGATTTCAATGAACTTCTCGTTTGCTCAAGCAAAGGAATATGATTGCCCATAAGCAATATGTCATCGACATATAAGATTAGGAATACTACATGGCTCCCACTAACCTTCTTGTATATACAAGGTTCTTCCTTACTTTGAATGAAGTGAAGCTTTTTCACTTCCTCGTCAAAGCGTTTGTTCCAACTCCTTGATGCTTGCTTCAATCCATAAATGGATCTTTGAAGCTTGCATACATTTTCGCTATTCTTTGGATCTTCAAAACCTTGAGGCTGTACCATGTACACATCCTCCTCCAAGTTCCTATTAAGGAACGCCGTTTTGACATCCATTTGCCATATTTCATAATCATGAAATGCAGCAATAGCGAGCATTATCCGAATAGACTTGAACATGGCAACCAGTGAAAAAGTTTCATCATAGTCAATTCCTTGAACTTGAGTGAAACCCTTCGCTACAAGCCTCGCTTTGTAGGTTGTTAAGTTCCCATCCATGTCCATATTCCTCTTGAAAACCCATTTATTTTGAATGACCTTTTTCCCTTGAGGAAGGTCAACCAAGTTCCACACTTGATTATCATACATGGATTCTATTTCGGATTCCATGGCCTTAAGCCATAGTTTGGAGTCTTCCCTTTCCATTGCTTCGTGGAAGGTCAAGGGATCATTGGTATCTAGTACCATGATTTCATGAAGTCCCAAATACAAGTCGGGTTTCTTCCTTTCCCTTGTTTACTTTCTTAGTTCTTTTGGTTCTTCTCGTGTCTCTCGAACTTCCTCCACAATTTCTTGAGGAGTTGGTTCACGTTCAACTCTTGAACGTACACTTGGTGGGGATGATTGAGATTCTCTCACAATTTCTTGTGATGGTCTCTCGCTCACGCTCCCACTAACCAAAGGAATCTCGGTTGAGCCTTCATGATCTTGAATGTCATCATTTATGTCATGATCTTGTAGAGTATCTTGAGTTTCCTCAAGCACAACCCTACTCCCACTACTTTTTACTCTTTCTAGAAATTCCTTTTCCAGAAATGTGGCATCCGTCTCTACAATCACTCGATTGGAGGTGATATGCCAAAAGTAGTATCCTCTTGTCTCATGAGGATAACCTATGAAGAAACACTTATCCGCTTTTGGTTGAAGTTTGGTCAACATCAATTTCTTGACGTAAGCCTCACAACCCCAAATCTTGAGAAAATTGAGCTTAGGTGTTTTACCACTCCATAGCTCATAAGGAGTTTTCTCCACGGATTTGGATGGAACATTATTTAGTGTGTAAGCCGCAGTTTGTAGTGCATAACTCCAAAAGTAAAGAGGTAATTCCGCATGACTCATCATTGACCGAACCATGTCGAGTAATGTCCTATTCCTCCTTTCGGATACCCCATTCCACTGAGGTGTACCAGGAGGGGTGAGTTGAGGTACAATACCAAACTCCTTTAAGTATGAGTCAAATTCGGCACTTAAGTACTCACCTCCACGATCTGTTCGTAGAGACTTGATTTTCTTGTCGAGTTGGTTTCTACTTCATTCTTGAATTCTTTGAACTTGTCAAAAGATTCACTTTTGTTTCTCATTAGATAAACATAGCCATAACGACTATAATCATCCGTGAACGTAATGAAGTACCTGAAACCATCTCGTGCACTAGTACTCATTGGACCACATACATCGGAATGTATCAAATCCAACAAGCCACTCGCCCTTGGGCCTTTCTTCTTGAAAGGCTTTTTGGTCATTTTTCCCATTAGACATGGTTGGCACGTCTCCAATGATTTAAAAACAAGTAGACCAAGAAGGTTAGCTTCTTGCAATTTCTTGATGCGCTTTTCATTTATGTGACCAAGACGATAGTGCCACAAGAGAGTATCATTCTCGTGAGTGGTTTTAAGTCTTTTGTTATTGATATTAAAGATTTGTTTATCATTCAATTCAAGCAAATAGAGACCATTCCTTATGAATGCATTTGCATAGAAAACACCATTCTTCGATATAGACAAACAAGAATTTGAAATATTTATATTAAAATTATCCATATCCAGACATGATACAGAAATAATATTCTTGCTAATCGAAGGTACATAATAAACATTCTTTAGACATAAATTTAAACCACTACATAATTGAAGCACCACAGAACCTTGTGCAACCGCAGACACGTTCGCACCATTTCCGACCTTCAATTCTACCTCGTTCCTTACGAGTTCCTTCCTATCCATGAGTAGCTGCACATTAGAAACTATGTGAGCACAAGATCCGGTATCAATTACCCAATCCTGGACAGAGGTGGCTAAATTTATTTCAATAACAAATATACCTTTGACCTTTTTGGGGCGCCATCGTTCAATCACTCCGTTGTCAAGATCTTCCTTGTACTTGGGGCAATTTGGCCGGGTGTGTCCTTTTTCACCGCAGTGAAAG
This sequence comes from Triglochin maritima, assembly GCA_963682175.1. Lineage (NCBI taxonomy): Eukaryota > Viridiplantae > Streptophyta > Magnoliopsida > Alismatales > Juncaginaceae > Triglochin > Triglochin maritima. The sequence goes on from OY821775.1 coordinate 18,387,612, forward strand.
CACTCCGTATTGGGAGTTGGAGATTTCTGAGATTTCCCCCTCGAGGCACTTTTATGAGCACCTCCTACTCCCTTGCTCTTGATTGAACCACTTTTGGTAGATTTGCCCTTTCCTTTACCAATCTTTTGGCTCCTCCCATGGACGACAAGGACGTGCTTGTCCCTACCCTTGCCCATGTCAACTTCAGCAGTTTTGAGAGCGTTGTGCAGCTCCTCAAGACTCACCCTTTTTTCACGCACGTGGTAGTGCATCACAAAGTCCTTGAAGGACGGGGCTAGAGAGCCAAGAATCATATCTTCAGCAATGTCCTCGGGCATTGGTGAAGAGAGCTTTGCCAACTTCTCAAGGTACCCTTGCATCGTGAGAAAATGCATGGATACCGATGTTCCCTCTGCCATATGGCACCTTGTGAGTGCGATGGTGGTCTTATAGCGCTCCTTTCGGGCACTATCCATGAACATCTTTGATAAAGCCTCCATGGTCTTCTTGGGTTTTTGAATCCAAGTATTTCGCTTGAAGCGAGTCACCCATGGATGCTAGCATAAGACCATGAACTTGGTTCTCTTGGTCTTCCCACTTGGCTTTAGCCTCTTTCTCTTCATCGATTAATCTCTCATTCCACTTTGGGATTGGACCTTCCAAAATGTGAGATAGTTTCTCAAAGTTTAACACGATGTTGAGTTTGAGTTGCCAACTAATGAAGTTTGAGCCATCATTTGCTAAAGGGTGTTTTCCTATCATGGATCGTACGATAGGTTGGATGTTCGACATTTTTCTACAAAATAAATCATATAGGATTTTAATGCAAATTTTATGTTTTAATACACATGCATACATATATTGAATATAAATGTAAATGTTGCAAATAAAAAAATTTGCCCATAAATGCAACAATCCAAGATCCCATCAATCGTAATATAGACTAGCTAAGGGCTATCGAATACATTACAATATCAAGGTAAGAAAACATTTTCTAATCACAACCTTTTTGAATTTTAGCAACATTTAGCATCTTCAAACTCTTGTGACTCTTGTCGTTTTAATTATGAGGGAATACGACCTATCCTCGTAAGAAAAACTTTTTCCCAAAACCGAGCGAGGGCTCTAGGTAATGTTAAGAAAACCTATTTTCATTTGATACGAGATACATTTATCCATTGTATTCACAACTAAACATACTTGGGGTTCACTAGGGTGAAACACACCTCATATATTTAATTGTGGCACAACAACAGACAACCATTATATCTCCCACTATTCCCAAAGATGGAGGGAGCTATCTCCCGCTAAGGGCGAGCAGAGTATCCCTCGATCAATGGCTACTAGTGGATGAAATAAGAAGGAAATTTATTCTTAATTTTTGTTTGGACAATTTAACATGTGATTTAGAATTTTAGGTTATCATGCATATTATTAATCATACACATCCTAACATTCAACACATTCATCACATGCATAGCAAGATAAAAACAAAAATTAAACATTCACACAATCCACATCGTGTGAGTTTATATGTTCCCTTCGATCTTCGATCCTTGATCCCTGATCTTCGATCCTCGATCGATGCGCTACAGCGGCGACTTCCTCTTGCACCGGAGATGTAGATTTTATAGAAAATAAACATGCTCCTCACATTCGATAAAAACCGACTAGTGCAAGTCCTATGTAAAAACCTCTCATATGCAAATGCAACTATCTAAAAGACGGAAAGAGAGAGAATTTTGGCTTTTACATACATAAGCCCCTATATAATAATGATTACATACATTCATAATTGCTGATTTGGAACATATAAACCCACAATTCCTGCAAAGACAACTCGAGCATCCATGCACGCAATATCGCTATAAACTATCTAACCTAGTTTATCAAGCATCTAGAATCCCAAACAATTCTTTGAAAAACATTTTGAAATCCATTAAAAACGTTTTTCATGCATCCATAGTTCAAAAATTAATTATGAACCGCTGTCCATCCGATTTCCAATGGAAAGATGAATCGCAGTTTTTCGGTTTTGTTGATTCTCTTACAAAATAATCGTTTATACTTAAAACGAAATTAGTGCAAGTTAGAAAAATATCTAAATCTTAATTCTAATAATTACATGGCATGTTTTAAATACTTAAAACATTCAGAACGAATTATTATGGAGAATTACATCAACAAACAACCATAGACCGAAAAAAATGGTAAATCGAATTGTTTAAATCCTAGATGGTAAACTAAATTCGTTTACAACCATAAGTCATGAGAAAATTGAACCCTAAGCTATGATACCACTGCAGGATTTCATGTTTAATTATACATATATATTTTTCGAATTTTCATGTATAATAAGGATCTATTACAATTTTCTTCGATTTATTTTATGCATGCATCGGTTTGTTTCAACATCTTATTAAAACAAACACAAAGGGACTCCGAAATTCATACCTAGAAGTTCTCATAAACTTTTTGACGTTTCAGAGACGTTGAGGAAGCCAATCGTCGCTTCTCGTTGCGCCGGATGCCTCCGAGTGTTCACCGAAACCCTAAACAAGGTTGGAGAGAAAGGAGCTAGCCAATCAATCTCCAAACAAGCTTAGAATCTAGCTACAAACCCCTTCCTTAGCCTCTGAGATTTCTCCTTCAAAGACTTAGAAAACTAAGAGAATTTTTGTGGATTTTTGTGGTGAATTTTTGAGAGAAAATAATTAGAAAACAACTTTATGTCAATTGAGGAGAATAAGGACCTATTTATAGGCTCCTATCTTACTCTCAATCATAGCTATTCTTAAGCCACGAATTCTTGACATTTTCTCTCACAAATTAATTCCAAAATGCATTACATGCATCCACAAAATGTTTGACCAAGTTTGGAGCTAATCTAACCATCAATCAAATTAATCTCTTAATTATCAAAGGCAGAAAATCGATCGTGTTTCGGTTTACCGAGTCCCACTCGGTTAACCGAATATGTCACAATTGTTTAACCGAGTACGCGACGGATGACCGAATCTTAAGGAGAAAAATTCTCCTTAACTGATCGGACTAATTCTCGTCCAAGACCGAGTGCTATTCGGTTAACCGAAAATATCGGAATTCGACATTGTTCGGTCGACCGTTTCTGGTTCGGTATACCGTCCCAGAGTTCCAGGCACTTTGGTCAAGTTCGGTCAATCAACTTGACCATCCATTCCACGTTCGGTTGACCGATCCACAGATCCTTCGGTCGACCGAACCTTAACGGATTACCGAACTTCTACCCGATTTTGCCTTTTTCAAATTTTGGATTTATTTCCAACAAAATTTGAACTTTAGGGGTTTCAGCAAATTCACAACTTATGCAATATATTATCCTATGCAATAATAAATTATTGCACCCCATAATATATGCATCTCATATGAATTTATCATGATTCTAATTATGTTATATATAACATAATTGATCTTACTTGTTCACCACATGTGTCATATTTTCTATAAGAAACCCGACACATCATATGAATCAAAATCAAGCTTCTTGTTTCCCGGTTTTTTGCGGTGTGACCTATGGGAGGATCTAGACTAAGTTGACAGTGATATTAAGAGCTTAATATCACAATCTATAAGCGGTATCTAGCTACACATTATAGCTCCCAATTAGTTAGATGTCTCAATTCCACTCGAACCAAAACCCGATCCATTTAGTGATGGAGTGCACCACTTGTGTCCGTCCCTTGCCTCATGATATTAAAAATACACACAAAGTAGTATTGTGTCATCTTTGTATTAGTATTCATTTCTTGATCTCTTTAAGCTAGTTATAAATATGTGACTTAACTCAAATCACATTGTGCACATTATAACTTTGCTTTATCAAGGGCCCACTAATATCATCACTCAATTAAGAGGGGCAATGATAATCTTTTGACTAACTATCTTCTCCAACAAAAGTTATGCTTAACCAACTAATGCCTTTACACTACACTCATCGATAGCTCAAGACACTAGTCTAATTAAGAACTCCTTAAGCGATCGGATATAGGTCTCATATCAATGGACCGAAGACACAGTAAAATATTAATGACACAGAAACACATTTCTATAATATTTTACTTATTAGGTCTATTCAGTATACAAAGGTAATATTTTCCTCTTTTGCATACCCGTGTCGTCACTCACTTGTAGAGCTACAATGATCTATGACCAACACGACAATCTTAACTCGGTAATTAATGTACCATGTTAATTACCATGATTGCGAATATCTTTTGTTTTATGTAAATCAATATCTTTTAGAGCTACGGTTAAGGACCAAGAGCCTCTTCCTTAACACTTCTAAAAGACGAATAACATAAACAAGGAATTGACATTTAAAAGTAAAACTTTTAGAACACATTCCCTTCAAGTAAAACATTAGTGACACGAAACGTAATTCCATAATGTTTTACTTGTTAGGTCTATTCAATATATAAAAGTAATCTTTTCCTCTTTTATATACTCGTGTCGTCAATTATTTGTAGAACTACAACAATCGATGACCAATATGACAATCTCATCTCGATGATTAATGTTCCATGTTAATTACCACGATTGACTCGACAACCATACACAAATAGAAGGTGTAATTAGAGGACGAGACTATAACGTAGAATGTAGATGAGGAGAAGACTTAGAAGAGAAGGGAACAATCCCTAAAGCTAGCATGGGTAAGGGTGAAGGTAGAAGCCTAATCTAGCAAATACGACTCAAGCAAGCTTAGGCTGACTATGAGTTCTTAAGCTAGACAACACCTAACTGTCACTCCCCACACTCCTAAACACCTCAATGCAACTAAGTAAACGACGACGATCAAGCCATGACGTCGAAAATGGGATTGTCTCCTAAGTGCACCTGAATCCTAGTGGTTAATGTCTACTTGATTTTAGATTAAGGTTTTTCATTAAGTGTGATTTTTGGGGCGAAGGCTGAGGTGATGAAAGCCCTTACCTTATCTTATATGGGACAACTCCCTTATGGTATTTTGATCCCTAAACTAGCAATCAAGCCCTCCAATCGAACACTCACATCACTCTTGTTCAAATGCGACCCTACTAACTAATGCATACAAGCTAATGTATGAATGAGTGAAGAAGGGCCGTAACTCTCCCAAGCAATCGACAACAAGAAAGTAAAGCAAAGGAAAGGCAATATGCGTGCAAGGCCTATGTATGGTGCATGGCCTAGATAGCAATCATCTACTCTTTTGCTTTGAGTTCTAGTGTCCAAGTTGTCTTAAAGAGGGGAATATACATGTCAAATTAATTTTTGCCATCAAAACAAAGCATATATGAAGTGGACAGTGACATATATCACCTAGAAATAGTAAGAACAAACTACAGGTGGAACAGAAGGTGAGACAAACTCACCAAATCCACCACTGGCAGATTGTTTGGGGATTCTGGTCCCCAAACTTCTCCTGGATGTTCCTTGGCCTTTGTGAAGTTACCCTGTCTAGTAACAAAACTAAAAAGAAATGTGAGAAAACCCCACCGAAATGGTGGAAACATCAACGACTTCGACCAACTCCCCGACAACAGCACCAAAAATTTGATTGGTCGTTTTAATAACCACAAGTGCATGACGTCGATGGAAATGAGTTGTGAGTGTTGTTGTGACTACCATACTCGAGTGGGAAACGAGAGGAGAATGAGGTGGTTAGGCTAAACTAACTACACTAAAGGAGGAATGAATCAACAATTAAACAAACCCCCTGGAGTGGAGGTGTGTAGGTATGTGTATGTGTGAGTGATTCTTGATTACATGAGGTACAAGTGTGTAAAGTAGGTGAAATCAACTAAAAACTAGTGCAAAGTCTAATTAGCATCAACTACATTTACATGAATACATGAGTAATATAGTTAGACATGAAGTAAACTTGCACTTTGGGTTCTCAAGAATGAACTAAGTACCTAGTGTGGACATTAGGACATCAATTAACCATCCATACAACTCAATACATTCGTGCATTCTCTACTAATCAAGCATCGAAACATAACAAGTCATTTACCATAACAAGATGATTATTAATAGGAACAAGATAAACTCTAGATCTAGCATGAGACAAGTACCTAGTGTGACCACAATCCCATCTAATAAAAGTTTTAGCAAGTTACAAGCATAGATCTACATCAAGCATATAAAATGGCACAAATAAGAAGAATCCATTACCAACAAATCACATACTCTACATCACCTCCACCCCAAATGGGGTGGATCTACTCTCTACTCATCAAACAAACAATTATACTAAGAAATGAAGACATTCTATCTAATTATACTAAGATTAAGAAAACAAAGCTAAACATGCAAGCATTCAAAAAGAGACAACATTAAAACAAAATTTGGAAAAATTATTTTATTGATGACTCACATTACAAGTAGCATTCCCTCCATTTGAGGTTTGTTCCAAAGGCTTACTCCAAGCAGAGAGAATGACCACTAAGCAATTGGTTCTATACAAGGGAAGAAGAGGAGTTCTATTTATAGACATGAGAAAGGCAACTATGGACAATCCCTCGGTGTGGGACTACTGAAACACACTTACAATGGACATAAACTACATAATACACAACCACAAGAAGCCAGGTTGGATCCTGACCAAATTGGACCGCTAATTGTCTGTCTGGGTCCGCCAATTGGCAGTCCAAATTGGTCTAATTTGACCATGTTTTCGATGTTGTCTTAATTGCATCAATTCTCCACGTGGGGTGCACCCTGATCGGTTGTTTAAGTCTGGACAAGAATCTAATTGCATCAAAATACACCTCATGTCTTAATTGCTATTTGGTCGTTCTGGCTTACGTCCAGGTCTTTCCCTCTTGCAATAGGTCCATAAGTCTCACAGATCAGTCTTTTTTCTCGTGTTTTTGTCTTTTTTGTGTCTTCTTCTTAAAACCGTTTATTCCTGAAACTTAAACATAAAACTCATTATATAACATTGTTTAAGCTCAAACTAGAGGATATATGACCTGGATATATGATTGACATCATTTCATGCTCATATTTGCATCTTATATCCATTATATTTCACCTAAACAATGCCATATAACGAGTTTTATGTTTAGTTTTCAGGAATAAATAGGTTTGAAGAGATGAAGCATAAAAGGACCCAAAAGCTGGGAAAAAGGACTGAATTGTGAGATCTGGGGACTAAGATGCAAGGGAGAATGACCTGAACATAAGACCACAGGACCAAAGAGCAAAACAAAATACTCCACACCATCATGGGGAGTATTTTGGCAATTCTATTCGGGTCGGAGCTCCAACACGCAAAATAGATGCATTAAAGATCACCAAAGACATCCAGAAAAGCCTAGAAGAAAACTTAGCGGGATTCGAACCATATAGACCGCCAATTGGTGGTCCAAGACCGCTAATTGGCGGTCTGTTTTGGCCCAAATCCGTTAAGATTTTGGTGGGTCGCGTATTAGTGTGTATTTAATCCATTTCGGGTATTTGTTTAGTCCCACATCGGGGGATTGCCCCGGATTGTCTTTTTCTATGGCTATAAATAGAACTCTTCACCTTCCATTGTAATCACTCCATATTTTAAGTGGTTATTCTTCCTACTAGAAGTGAGGACTTGAATCACACACTAAAGTAGGAGGATGCTACTTGAAATCTGAGTCACTTTAATAAATGTTTCTTTATTATGCTGTTTGTTTTATGTTTCTTGTTTTACTTTGCTTAATTTTATTTCATTAGTTTTTTTAGTAGCTTAGTTAATATGCTTTCCTTGCTTAGTTTAATAATTAGTCTAATGTGTAGTGAGTAGTTTCATCTCCTTTGGGTGGTGGAGTAGATTTTCATACATGCATTAGAGAATGGAATGAATGCTTTATTTCCAATGTGTTGATAAAACATGAATGTATGCTTGCTTGTTTAGGATAGAATTTATAACTTGATGAGTTTTGCCAAAATGATTAGACACCTCTCATGCTTGTTTAGATTTTGAGATAAACAACTTGTATATGTAAATGTTAATCAACTTGGATGGTGAATGGATTGATAGGTTTTGCCATAATATTTAGACACTTCCTATGCATGATAACACCACCTTTATTTGTGCTTAAAGAATGTGTTCAACACCCACCTCTTTGCATGTGTGCACTCACTCCACCCCTTAGGGGTTCTCCATTTCTGAATTCCAGCACTCTTCTTTCGTTCTTAGTTAAGTTTTTAGTTAATCGTTTGTTGCTTTCTTTCGCATTTCATACTTCGTAGTGTAGTGTAGCATAGCATAGCATAATACACTCTCTTCCATATTTTTGCCACTTGATTTCGTGCAAACGAGAGGCTGCTCACCTCCCTGATGACGACCTGTATTTGCCACCGCTTCAACGCGGCCGTGCACTTGCGGTTTAAATTAAAATGTTTAAGAAGTTTTTTGCACCGTTGGCGGGGAGGTGTCAGTCCAGACTCTTGTTTGGACGATTCGAGTGGATTTAATTTGTGTTTTGTAGTTTTTCTTTGTTTCAGGAGACGGGGAATAGCAAGGGGAGGCTACTGGAGAAATTTCAAGACGAACTGGGAACTTCAGACGGCCAATCAGCGGTCTGAGACCGCCAATCAGCGGTCTAGTGAGCTCTGTTCATCTTCTATTTTCTTTGTGTTGTTTCTTTAATTGATCTAGTAATCTGGGACTCAATTTTGCATGTTCTGACTCTTAGATTGCTCCCATATTAATAATCAACTTCCCTTAAGCAACTTGGACCCTAAAACTCAAAGAAAATGATTAGGCATTCTTTTTGTTTAGGTCATGCATCATGTATGTGACTTAGGCATATAGATTGCCTTTCATTTTAGCTTTCTTTTCAGTTGCTGAGTGCTGGCGTGAGGTACGCACCTTCTACTCTCATTCATGCATTTCGTATGAACATGCATTAGTTAGTAGGAAGTGCATTGAAACAAGTGTGAGTTGAGCGTTTGTTTGGAGAGTTGATCGCTAGATTAGGACTCCAAAACGCTACTAAGGATGGGCTGTCCCATAAAAGATAAGGTGGGGGATTTCATCACCCTTTCCTTCGCCCCATAAACCACACTAATCAAGAGCCTAATTTTAAAATCAAGTAGACATTGGCCCTAAGGACTTCGGGCGCGTTAGAAGAGTGATCCGGTCCCGACCGTCATGACCTGGTCGGCGTTGCCCAATTTGTCGATCGTAGGAGAGACGATATCACAGGATCTTGGCTCCCTTGCTGGGCTTTGTGATCCTCGTCGTAGGGAGGTGAGGCGTGTTGAGACCGTGTGACCTCGCAGTTAGGCGTCGTCTAGCTGTAAGGACCTATAACGACCTTAGGATTGCTTGAGCCTTGTTTGCTTGTGTGCTTCTACCTGTACCCATCTGCCGTAGCATAATGACTTCTTCCCTTCTCTACTAAGTCATTCTTTCTCTCCTGTGTTTCCCCGTCTTCTCCTCTACGCACATTCTTTGTTAAAAAAGTTTTGTTTTGTGTGTGTGCATTTGTTCATGCTTTCGTGGGCACGAGACGAGAGTGGTCGTTTGACAAGGCGTGTTGTCAACCCTGCTTCGGTAGTCGACTTCTCGACGCCTTCCTCCTCTCGTGTCGTACATAGTCTGGGTTCAATGGCTGCTAATTTCCGTGGGGAGGAGCAGGTACTGGACCCACCTGTTCGACCAGTGCTTTCAGTTGTCGCTCCCTTACCTCTACGTGATCGATGCTACCCGAGCCGTACTGCTCTACCCTCATGCATCGTATTACCAGAGGCAAATGTGAACCATTTTGAGGTTAAGCCTCAGTTTATTTCCATGCTCTCTCACTTCACTAGGAAAGGTGACCCCTATATCTTTCTCAGGGAATTTGAGGAGGTCTGTGCTATGTTCAAGCTGCAACAACTTAGCACAGACTCCATCCATCTTAGGCTTGTCCCCTTTGCGCTGAAGGATGACGCCAAGAAGTGGTTGTACAGCAATCAGGCGAATGCCTTTAGGACTTGGGATGAGTTTCAATCTGCATTCCTCAAGAAATACTTTCCAAATCATCGGACTCAAAAATTGAGGAACGAAATCAATTCGTTCTATCAACTTGAGACCGAGACATTTCATGCATATATAGAGAGGTTCAAGGAGCTACTATCCTCATGCCCTCAACATGGCATTGAGTTGTGGCGTCTTTGTCAAATTGTTTACGAGGGTCTTCACATCCCGTCCCGAACGCTCTTTGAGTCCATGTGTCAAGGAGAGTTCTTGGGAAAGGATGAAAGGGAGGCATGGGCTTTCCTAGAAGACCTTGCTGAGAAAACCATGCAATGGGAGAGTGTAAGGGAACCACCTGCATCATCTAGTATACGAGCGAGGATCACGAATGCAAACTAGACTAGCTCGGGTGCCGCATTTGCTATCGATACCACTACGGCCACTGAGGCACGCATGGCGGCTTTAATGCGCCGTATGGATTCGATTGAGCTCCAAAACAAACAAACGACACCTCACATGTCCACATCTGGTCGAGTTCCCTGTCATTCATGTGGTAGGATAGGTCATATAGAAAGCGAGTGTGCGTCCATTCCTCTTGAGATGGAATGTGTCAACGCCATCTATGACAGAGCTAGGAATGACCCATACTCATCATCTTATAATCCTGGATGGAGGAACCACCCCAATTTTTCATGGAACCAAAATAATGCCCCGGGTGGTCCTTCAACCTCCTCTCGACCACCTAATCAACCACACCAACCTCCCATGCATGCTCATTCTTATCAGCCACCCCAAGCTCCAATCACCAATCAATCGGGTTTCCCAAATTCCAATAATATGGAAACCCGATTCAATTCGCTTGAGACCTTGACTCATGGACTTGAGAACTCTGTGAATTTTTTTATGTCATCCACAAGTCAAGTTCTCACTTCAAATCAGCAGACCATCAAATCTCTAGAGTTTCAGATGAGCCAATTGGCTCAGTCTGTACATGAAAGAGAGAGAGGGTCTTTTCCTAGGCAGCCTGAGGCTAACCCTCGTATGTACCAGCAACAACACGTGCAAAATGAGAATGTGGTACCTCGGGGGAGGCAAGTGAACCATGTGGAGGAACCTGTTCACCATGTGAATTCCATTGTGACCTTAAGGAATGGAAAACGGGTTGACAATCACATTTCCTTGCCACACCCACCACCATCTATGCAGCCCCTTAGGGGGAATGGTGGTGAAGAAGAGGGTGAGGGTAATACACCAAGGCTTCCTTCTCAAGCACCGCAGAAAACCTACCTGCCAAAAGCTCATTATCCAAGTACGTTAACCAAAAAGCAGAGTGACACAATGGATAAGATATTAGAGGTGTTTAAGCAAGTGAAGGTTAACATCCCTTGTTGGATGTCATCCAACAAATACCTCAATATGCCAAAGTGTTGAAGGATCTCTGCACAACCAAGAGGAAGACCAATGTTCCTAAGAAAGCATTCTTGGCTGCAAATGTAAGCTCACTTTTGTCCAATCCTGCCTACACAAAATACAAGGACCCTGGGTGTCCTACTATTCAGTGTAAGATAAGGGACACTAGCATGAGTAATGTTTTGCTTGATTTAGGATCAGCGGTCAACCTCCTCTCATTTTCTGTTTATCAACAGTTAAATTTGGGAGAATTGAAACCAACTAAGATCACCCTCCAACTGGTGGATAGATCCATTCGTATTCCAAAGGGGATTATCGAGGACATGCTTATCAAAGTTGGAGATTTTATATTTCCAGTCAATTTTGTTGTCCTCGATACCAATCCTGTTGCGAACACCCACTCACAAATACCTTTGATTTTGGGTAGACCATTTCTGGCAACTTCCAACGCCTTAATTAATTGTAGAAATGGTCTCATGAAGCTCTCATTTGGTACCATGAGTGCCGAGTTTCATGTGTTCAACTCTGGTAGGCAACAAGAGCCCATGGATCATCCTTTAAATCTAAATCTCATCCGCCAATTGGAGAAAGCACCACAAAATCAACGAACACCCCTAACACCAATGCAACGCATTGAGAATATTTGTGCGTCCATCGAAAACTCATTGCATGTCTTTGCAATGCAACGGAGTGAGCTGACATCAAACATTAATGTCCAAAAGGAGTGTTCGTTGCATGATTCAGTTGAGAGTACTAGTGAGAGTGAGACACCTAATCATATGCCTATACCAGAAGGTGTCTTTATCTCATGTTCCATGGTCATTGAGCCATTTGAGCTTCATCTTGACTCCAACAAGGACCCACCTACGACCGAGCTTATGCTTGATGATATAAATGATGGTGGGAGGTCCTTGTTGGATGACTTGGGGAGAAGCCCCATTCTTAGTGATGCAGGTTTGCTGCATCCATCGAATGAGCGTGAGGAACTCATTCCGATAAACCCACCTCTTGGTTGGAGGGTTTTGTTCAATGAGCAACTAAACCCTAGTGAGGCAACAAAACTTCACTCATTCATGTTGCCTACACCCAACCAATATCATGAGGGGTTCGATCCTTTCAGCTTTGAGCTTTCACCCCTCATGACACCTCAGAGTACCGGTGAAGTTTGCCCATCTCGGCAAGTCTCTTGTCCTCATGACTTGATGTTCTCATTTGATGTTCCTTGAACAAATGATTATGAGAATATCGTTGTTGCTGTATATATCTTTATTAAAAAAAGAAAAAGAAAAAAGAGAGCGAGTAATAAAAGACTCCATGAGTGAGCATTGATTGTTGTGGGCCCCAACCCTTGTGTACTTGGGCCCGATTTCTTCACGTATTTGTCTCCCCTCTTCAGTATCTCACAGGTTTTGAGGGAATTCAGGTTTATGTCCATCAACATAACCACCAACTTCTTTTTGTACTTTATGTTGGTGAGATCTTTCATTTTTCATGCATAAATCCATGTAGTATCTTGTTCACATTCATTGAGGACAATGCATGAAGTAGGTGTAGGGGGTGCTTTACGTGTGTACATAGTCGAGCCTTTTCTTTTGATTTTTGTTTTCTTTTGTGTGCATTGTTAGGGTCATGTTAGTGTGCCACATTTAATATCGATATATCTGCTTGCCATGATCCTTAGGTGACTTGTCTGCTTTTGCTTGCCTAGTGCTTTAAATTTTTTATATTTCTTTCAAAATCTTCATGTGTTTGCGAAAGAAAATGTTTTTGTAGGTTTTGCGAGTGTTAAGCATGTGCAAAACCGTTGAGAGGCAAAGTAAAAAGAAAGTTCCCAAAATTGTCTTGAACTTGATGCATTAGGATTTCTAGTTTACTGGCTTTAGGTCTTATCGAGTCGTTAGGATGCACCCCAGTTTCCCTCGGGGGGCGTGTAATCATTGGGTTTCAGCACTCAAACATTTAAAGAAGTCCACCCTGAACCTAGTGAGTCAAATAATTCGTGTCTGTTAGTATAAGGAAGTTTGTCGTAGTCAAGGGCCTTTAATCTCTTTTTGTGAAACTTAAGTGTAGGGGTTTTGGTTCCCATGTAGATAAATGAATAAGTGGTGTTATCTGTTCTTGCACGGCTCCTATCACTCAGGAAAGTAGGTCTGAGGGGACTTTGTGCCTGGTGCTTTCGAGTCATCTGACTTGGGATGCACCGACCAAAATCCCGTTACAGGGGTGGTAGGAATCGCCATATGTGGAGATTTGGGGGAAGGTGTACGTGATATTGTAAGTCCTCATAGGCAATGATGCACGAAACCTGACCCTAAGAGAATCAAACACCAACCAATAAAATGCTCCAAAGAAAAAGAAAAAAAAAGAAAAAAAGTGTCAAATAAGAACCAAAATGGACTTTACACATTGTATCACATTCAGAAGTTAAGGTTGCCCATGTCTTTCACATAAGTCCTTAACTAACTCTCACGAATAACTCATTAGGCTAGGTGTGTGGACCGATTACCCATATATAGTCGACCCGTAGTAATACCGCGTCCCATGATCGACAAAAATGAGTCCAACGAGTCGTGTAGCTAGATTGATTAATGCATCCTGTTCGGATTTTGTGGGTATATCCCCTGAAAACCCTCAGGAGACAACACTCCTCCTCCTTGGCGACAAGGAGGTTTAATGGTTTGTTGCACGTGCTAAGTGCAACCGTGATTCCTACGAAAGTGATTTAGGATTTCTTGTTTTTCTCGTATGCTTTTTCATTTCTTTGTTTTGCTCGGGACTAGAAAAAGTTAGGTGTGGGGGTATTTGATTGACATCATTTCATGCTAATATTTGCATCTTATATCCTTTATCTTTCACCGAAACAATGCTATATAACGAGTTTTATGTTTAGTTTTCAGGAATAAATAGGTTTGAAGAGATGAAGCATAAAAGGACCCAAAAGCTGAGAAAAAGGACTGAATTGTGAGATCTGGGGACTAAGATGCAAGGGAGAAGGACCTGAACGTAAGACCAAAGGACCAAAGAGCAAAACAAAATACTCCACACCATCATGGGGAGTATTTTGGCAATGCGATTCGGGTTTGAGCTCCAGCAAGCAACGTAGATGCATCAAAGATCACCAAAGACATCCAGAAAAGTCCAGAAGAAAACTTAGCGGGATCCGAACCATATAGACCGCCAATTGGCAGTCCAAGCCGCTAATTAGCGGTCCGTTTTGGTCCAAATCCGCTAAGATTTTGGTGGGTCGCGTATTAGTGTGTATTTAGTCCATTTCTGGTATTTGTTTAGTCCCACATCGTGGGATTGTCCCGGATTGCCTTTTTCTATGTCTATAAATAGAACTCTTCACCTTCCATTGTAATCACTCCATATTTTAAGTGGTTATTCTTCCTACTACAAGTGAGGCCTTGAAGCACACACTAAAGTAGGAGTATGCTACTTGAAATGTGAGTCACTTTAATAAATGTTTCTTTATTATGTTGTTTGTTTTATGTTTCTTGTTTTACTTTGCTTAATTTCATTTCATTAGTATTTTTAGTAGCTTAGTTAATTTGCTTTCCTTGCTTAGTTTAATAATTAGTCTAATGTGTAGTGAGTATTTCCATCCCCTTTGGGGGTGGAGTAGATGTTCATACATGCATTAGAGAATGGAATGAATGCTTTATTTCCAATGTGTTGATAAAACATGAATGTATGCTTGCTTGTTTAGGATAGAATTTATAACTTGATGAGTTTTGCCAAAATGAGTAGACACCTCTCATGCTTGTTTAGATTCTGAGATAAACAAATTCTTTATGTAAATGTTAATCAACGTGGATGGTGAATGGATTGATAGGTTTTTCCATAACATTTAGACACTTCCTATGCCTGATAACACCACCTTTATTTGTGCTTAAAGAATGTGTTCAACACCCACCTCTTTGCATGTGTGCACTCACTCCACCCCTTAGGGGTTCTTCATTTCTGAATTCCAGCACTCTTATTTCGTTCTTAGTTAAGTTTTTAGTTAATCGTTTGTTGCTTTCTTTCGTATTTCATACTTCGTAGTGTAGTGTAGCGTAGCGTAGAATAATAAACTCTCTTCCATATTTTTGCCACTTGATTTTGTGCAAACGAGAGGCTGCTCACCTCCCTGAGGACGACCCGTATTTGCCACCGCTTCAACGCGGCTGTGCACTTGCGGTTTAAATTAAAACGTTCAATGATATATGCATGATATGATATTAATCATACTTTTCTAGTACAATTATGAACTTCCTACTATGCAGCCCTAGGGTAGAAGCACCCTTCAAGTACCTTAGTACTCTATACATAGCCTCCTAATGAGTACGATCATGACAACTTGTGTATCTACTCAGTTTTCCCACTAAGAAAGAAATATATCGTTGTGTGCAATTTGTAAGATACATCAAGCTACCTATGATTTGAGAACATCTTTTACAACCCCCAGAGAGACGGTTCACTAATAAATCAAGGGATAAATAATTTGACTTATTCACATTTAGATCATGAATGTTTGAAATCCATATTATGCAAGGATACATTGCTTTTGCTAATTCAAATCGAGGGGTGATTAGTAGCATATCATACATTGCATTATTGCTCTCTTTCTTCTATAAATAGCAATGTTTCTCCTACCTTTAGACTCTTCTTCCTTCTTCCCCCATTAGAGTAGGTTTTATTTCTTGCTTAGAGTAGGTTTTATTTCTGGCTTAGTAGTGTAGTGTAGGAGAAGAGAAACACTTGTGTAATCTTTCTTTCTTAATCAAGTTTTAGTTTCTTATTCTTTATGTTGTGTTTAATTTGATGTAATTTTTATTTCATTGCTTTGGTTAGATCTAGTTTTCCTTATTTGTTCATGTGTTATTTTTCTTTTGTTATTTTCTTTGTTTACATGATGATTAGTGAGAAATCCATTCCCATTGGGGGGTGGAGAATGATGTGAAGTGTGAATGTTGTGAGATTGATGTGTGAACAATCTTAATCTTGGAGCTTCAAATGATTTCCATCGCCATTTTGATGGGTTTCCCACTCTTACCTTTGATGTGTTAATGGTCCTATTGGATGCTTAGCACATACTTTGGCTAGTGGGCTCACTTTATGGGGAATGATAATGTGAGGATAATATTTGAGTGGATAAAGAGATAAGAATGAAATGTTGAAGCTTGTGACCTTATCTTGATTAAAGTCTCGTATGTTTTAATGATGATATTAAATCTTAATTCATGTGGAGACATAGTTGGGGTTGTGGTCATTATGGATTTCTATGCTCTTCAAGTCATTATAGAAATAAGATTGACATGTAATCATGTGGTTGTCTTTGTCCTTATCTTGAGTAGTGTTTTGTATGTTTTAATAATGTAATAAATATTAATCCTTGTAGAGACACACTTAGGATTGTAGCATTATAAAATTTCCATGTAATACATGTCATTAGCGCTTGAGTGTACACACACATGCACACAACTACACTTTAGCATGTATTCTCCATCTCGTACGGGAGTAGTTATATTAGGATTTCTTTAGTTGATTCACGTCATATTAGTTAGTTTGTTTAGATACACTCAATTTTCATTTTATTCCCCAACACGAGTATGGTCGATGACGACCCGCACTCGCTCCTCGTGGACACGACCTGTACTTGGCACCACTTCAACGCGGTTGTGCGGTTGCTATTTTGAACTTTAAAATTTCCCAACAAGTTTTTGGCACCATTGTTAGGGAACTAACTTGAATCACCCACTTGACAAGCGGGATACTGACCACTACAGTAAAATCCATAACAACCTTTTGTCACCGTTGCCGGGCAGAGTTTCAGTTGTCGTGTCAACCATTTTGGGGCTTTTCTTTCGTTTTTTGTTGTTCTTGTTTTCTGTTTGATTGTTATGTTGGCGCTAAGGATGGAAGGAGTACACACTGAACCAGGAGAACATTGACGAGAAATTGCAGAGCCAAACACTTAGATCAATCTGCCAGTAGCGGATTTTCATCCGCCATTGGCGGATCAGGTGTAGATTTACACTGTGATTTTTCAACACATGCTTCCTGATATACTTCAGTTATTTTTACGGTTCTTCTACACTTCGTACATGCTTCATCGGGATTCGTGGTGGTGGAGGAACCAGATCGAAAGAAAGAGGGATTATATTTGTAAGATATCCAATGAAACCGTAGCTGAATTGAGATATCATTCAGTATATGGATTTTTTTTGTCTTATATGGATGGCCCAATCCGCATGGACCATGATTTGGAATTGTTTCAAGAACCTTTTCAACATAGTGAGATTGAGATATGGAAATTCCCTCAACTGACCAAGTTAATTTGAGACCTAAGATCACATTTGAAACACCCATGGTCTACATTTCAAACTTAGTACACAAGGACTTTGTTTCAAGTATTATATCAAGGTTTATGTGAAACAGTAATATGTCATTGACATATTAAAACACTCCATTACATGCCCTGCCTTTAACTTTGCAGTATACACACTTATCAAAATCAATAACCTGGAATTCAAATGATAATATGAATTTGTCAAAATTTTCATGCCATGCTCAAGGAGCATGTTTGAGTCCATAATGTGACTTAACAAGTTTACAAACTTTGCTCTCGCTTCCAGAAGCTACAAATCCTTCAGGATGATCCATATAAATTTCTTCTTCAATATCACTATGGAGAAAAGAAGCTTTAATGTCCATTTGATGGATCATATAATCATATATGGATGCAAATGCCAAAACCACTCAGCTAGTTGTCATGCTAGACACTAGAGAATAGGTATCAAAGTAATCTATTCCTTCCATTTGTTTAAAGCCTTTGACAACTAATCTGGCTTTGTACTTATACATGGATCCATCTGGTTTCAATTTCATCTTGAATATCCATTTACAACCGATTGTTAAACACCCCAGAGGAAGATTCACCATCTCCCATGTCCCATTAGAGACAATTGGAGTCCATTTCGGTCTTGATTGCATCTTTCACATCCTTTGCTTCAGAAGAAGCCATAACATCCTTGCAAGTCTTAGGATCACTCTCGATTGTTTGCTTCTTCTAGGTTCAATTTCTACTTGAGTTTGTGAAAACTCAAGTTCGGTAATGGACGAATCTGGCCGCACATTTGTCATCCTTTTCACATGTTCGTGGATGGAACCATACGTAGAGGAGTCACCCATAGGTAAAACCTGTCGAGGAACTCTAGGTTTCATGGGAAATACAACCTCTAAGAATGTTACATCATGAAGTTCAACAATAGTGTTAACATCATGCTATAGATCTAAAACTTGATTACTAAGAATTTGTACGCATTTGTTAGTCACATATCCGAGAAATATTGCATCAATGGTCTTTGGACCATGTTTTTTCCCTTTATATTCAAGCATTAATACTTTTTCAAGACAACCTCAAACTCTAAGATATTTAAGACTTAATTTTCGACCATGGCAAAATTCAAAAGGACTAGTATCTTTATGTTTCTGGGGAACTTCAATCAGAATATGGCAAGCCGTATTCAAAGCTTCCCCCATATATATTTGGGTAATCCTGAACTCTCTAACAATGCATTAATCATATCGATAATGTTCTATTTTTCGTTCATCAATGTCATTCGATTGTGGAGAATTTGAGGCCGTTACGGCGTTACCTCATAAACTATGCAAAACTCTGACAAACTTATTCAAACATTTTTGAAATATAGATTCATCAACTCTGTCGGATCTCATCCTCTTAAATTTCTTTTCAGCTTGAGTCTCTGCTTCATTCTTAAAAACAAGAAATTTAGACAAGGCTTCATCATTACTTTTCAAAAGGTAGACGCTATTTAGAACTATTATCAATGAAAGTGACAAAATATTCTTATGATTCTTAGTTAACATGTCATTAATTTCACAAGTAGCAGTATGTACCAACTCTAAAATATATGTTTCGCTAGACAACATGGAAATGTTTCTTGGGTTGGTTATCTTGTACACACACTTGCCTTTTTTTATTCTCAGTGACATATTTTGGAATCATGTTTAAATTCATCATTCTTTTCAAACATTGATAGTTCACATGTCCTAAACGTCCCATACATCACAATATTCAACAAACAAAACACAAGAAGAATGTTCATTATGCACACAAATAGCATTACGATTATCAAATGCAACTTTAACATGATGTAAAAACCAATAGCAGACAATTACCCCTTGCCAATAAAGTACCAGAATAAGTAATTACAACATTAAAAGTCACTTTGTTACCCTCAACTACCAAATATTGACCACTAAGAATATTACGACAAACGACAAACACATGATGCATCATGTGAAGTGAAAGAACTCTCCCTGAAGGTAACTTCAGATCGACACATCGAACACCAAGCACCCTCACAATGATTCTATTCACCATCGTCATAGTCTTTCCATCAACAGGCTGGTAAGAGACAAACATGGACTTATCAGTACATGCATGCACATTAGCCATAATGTAAACCAACCACTCATATGGTTCATAATGGAAAAGACTTGAGGATTTACATAAACAAACTTATTGTTGGTCTCCTCTATAGCAGTCAAAACATTTACCTCTGGAGTCAATTTCTTCTTTCCTCTGGTGGGCTAAATGACATCATATCATAAATTTGTGTCATATATCCTTTATTTTTAACCTAAGCAATGCTACGTAATGAGTTTTATATTTAAGTTTCAGGAATAAAACAAGTGAGAAGAACGAGACACAAAAAAGATCTAAGAGCAAGAAAAAAGACTGAATTGTCAGACTTATGGACTGAGATGCAAGAGAGGACCCGGATGTAAACCAAATGGACCAATGACCAAATCAAGAAGCTCCACACCATCATGAGGAGTATTTTGGCAATTAGATCCGGGCGCAAACATCAACAACCAAATCAGGTTCACCAAACATGAAAAAATCAAGTCAGAAACAAGCCTCCCAAAACCAGACCCCATCAAGCCAATCCAGACCACCAATTGGCTGTTCATTTAGCTGTAAATGACACATGCTTTGGTCGGGTGTTAGATTAGGTTGTATTTAGTCCATTTATGGTATGCGTTTAGTCCCATACCGGAGGATTGTCCCTGGTTACCTTTTTTCATGCCAATAAATAGAACTTTTATTTCTCCTTTGTATTTAACCATTGCTTGGTGGCATTCTCTCTACTTAGAGTAAGACTTGGAGCAAAACTCAAGTGGAGAAGAATGCTACATGTAATGTGAGTCATGTAAATAAAATAATTTTTCTTAGTTAGTTTTATATTCTCTTTCAATTCTTGCATGCTTAGTTTAATTCCATTTTGTCTTCTTAATGAGTAGTGAGTAGTTCCATCCTCATTTGGGGTAGAGGTAATGTAGAATATGTGATAGTGATGGGTTCTTTAATTTGTGCTATTTCATATGCTTAATATAGATCTATACTTGTAGCATGCTTAAACTTGTATTAGATGAGATAATGTCCACACTAGGTACTTATCTCGTGCTAGCTTTAGTGTTTTATCTTGTTTCTTGTAATGGTTTGATGGGAATGACTTGATATCTATGGATCCATGTTTGGTGCACATTTACATGAATGATTTAGGTTGTTTGTAAGATTGATTGATGCTCTAATGACCACACTAGGTACTTATTGCATGATTGATAATCTAAAATCAACCTCAACTTTATGTGAGATATGCATGTTCATGGATTCCTAGGTAGTGTTGTGTATCCTACACTTAGATTCTACATTAGCTTCTACTTGTATGCCACACAAACTACACTTATTCCTGACTGAAAGGAAGACCAACTCAGACACACATACCTATTCACCTCCACTCCATGGGGGTTTAGTTTAATTGTAAGTTCATTCATAGTTTAGTTTAGGGTGACCATACACTTAGATACCAAGGGTATGAGACCCACTTTCTGTTCGCCTGGTGAGTCGGACATGCATAACGAGGTTCTTGACCTCATTCCGACCCACCAGCATGTTGGTTGGGAAGTTTGGATTGATGATCATAACTTCAGTACCGTAACGGGGGAAATTGTTCTTCCGTTGTGCACTTGTTGCCAAACTCTCAAGAGGTTCGAACTCCTTCAGTTTGATCCTGTGAATGAGATGTCTTTGCGTCTAATTCATGAACCTCTCCTTGCATTTTGTGCACTTCGTGAGGGGGCCCCACACATGAGTATTCTAGCCCCACGTGGTGTCATGTTCCCATTCCAAGTGCATTTACCCACCTTTGAGGTTCCCATTTGATGTCCTTTGACAAATGAAGATGGGAACTTATTTTTCTACATAATTATATTTCAAAAAGAAAAAAAAAGACTCCATCAGTGAGCATTGATTGTTGTGGGCTGATTGATACGTTTTAATTAATCGCAAGTGCACGACCGCGTTGAAGCTGTGGCAAATACTACACCATCATGGGGAGTATTTTGGTAATTCGATTCGGGTCAGAGCTCCAACAAACCAAGTAGATGCATCCAGGACCAAGAAACACAGTAGGAAAAGCCCACAACCAAAACCAAAGCGATCTGGGCCTTATAGGCCGCCAATTGGCGGTCTGGATCAGCCCAAATGCGCTAAGCTTTCTCCTGGACTTGTATTAATGTGTGTTTAGGCTATTTTGGGTATTGGTTTAGTCCCACATCGGGGGATTGTCCCGGATTAGCTTTTTCCATGCTTATAAATAGAACTCTTCACCTCCCATTGTATCTATCTCTCTCTTTGGTGGCATCTTCCCTACTAAGAGTGAAACCTTGAAGCAAAACTCTTGTGGACGAAAAGCTGCTTGTAATTTGAGTGAGTTAATAATAGATGTTTTCTTTAGCTTGTTAATTCTTGCTTAGTTAATTTCCTTTTATGTGTTTGCTTTGGTGCTTGTTTTGTTTTATGCTTCTTTAATATTTCTTGCTTGAATAGTATAGTTTCATTTCAGTATAATGCTTCATTTTATTAGAGTAGTTAGTTTAAATATGTGTGAGTAGTTCCATCCCCATTTGGGGGGTGGAGAAATATGTGATATAATCATGTAGTGTATTAAGTGTGTGTATCTTAATTCCTTGAGCTTTATATGATTTCCATAACCATCTAATGGGTCTCCACTCTTATCTTTGATATGCTAATGCTCTTGAATGTAGCTTAGTCTATACTTTGATTAGTGGACCTATTTTATGGGGAATGATAAGGTTAGGATATGGATGAAGTTAATATTGGAAACACAATTTGTGGTGTATGTGCTCTTGTTGCCTTTACCTTAGCTAATGTCTTGTATGTTTTAATGATATAGTCTTATCTTAATTCATGTGAAGGCATAGTAGGGTCTAGTCTTTATACTTGAGTTCATGTAGCTTCATTCCAATTATTGTCTTGTATGTTTTAATGATGTAGTCTTATCTTAATTCATGTGGAGGCAAAGTTGGATGTAGTTTTATGATTTCATACACTACATGTTGTGAGGAGCTTAATGAACACATACACACACTTCTTTATGTTCACATTATTTCTCTACCCCCTATGGGGCTTAGTTTTATTGCTTATCTTCATTTCCTTTTTGCATCTTAGTGTAGTTTATTGTAACCAACATTTCTCTCCTTCTTTTTACCTCTCGCCTTCGAACGAACCAATCTTCGACACACCTCCCAATGGACGACCCATATTTGCCACCGGTTCAACGCGGTCGTGCACTTGCGGTTAATATAAAACGATCAATCAAGTTTTTTGACGCCGTTGCCGGGGAGGTGCTCTGTCCAGACATTGGTTTGGAGATTCGAGGGGTTTTTAATTTTTTGTTTCCAGTTTTTCTTAGTTTCAGGGAACCATCAGATCAAGGGGAGGCTACTGGACAAATTTGAGGAACAGAAGACCTAAAAGGACCGCCAATCAGCGGTTGGAGACCGCCAATTGGCGGCCTGGTGAGGGTTTTGTGCTGTCAAATTTTTCCTGGTAGTTAGTTCTGTAATTTTTGTTATCTGGGAGCCCTATTTTGCATGCTGTGACTTCTCGTTTGCTCCCAGATCATTAATCACTCCCCCATTAATCAACTTGGCCCTAAAATCCAAAGCAAAAGACTAGATGTTCTTACTTGTTTAGGTCAGGCATCATGTATTGACTTAGGCATATAGTTGTCTTTTCTTTTAGCTTTATTTTCAGTTGTTGAGTGCTGGCGTGAGGTACGTAATTTCCTACACTCATTCATTCATCTCGTATGCCATGCATTAGTTAGTAGGAATTGCATCAGGACAAGAGTGAGTGAGCGTTTGATTGGAACAATTGATTGCTAGAATTAGGATCAAAACGCTATTAAGGAGGGATTGTCCCATAAAAGATAAGGTGGGGGATTTCATCACCCTTTCCTTGGCCCCAAAAATCACTCTTAATAAAGCCTTAACTAAAAGCAAGTAGACATTGGCCCTAGGATTGCGGGCGCACTAGGAGAGTAATCTAGTTGAGACCGTCATGACCTGATCGGCATTGCCTACCTTATCGATAGTAGGAGGTACTGGATCTCCGGATCTGGTATCACTTACTGGGTATTGTGGTCCTCATTGTAGGGAGGTGAGGCATGTCGAGGCTAATGACCTCGAAGTTAGGCGTCGTCTAGCCTAAGGACCCATTGCCTTACATTGTTTGAGTCGTGCTTGCTAGTTAGGCTTCTTCCTGATCCCACTACCAACGCTAGCTCTATGGATTCTTCCCTCCTCACCTGAGTCCTCTCCTCATCTATTCTCGACGTGTAGTCTCCTCCTCTAGTACACCTTCTGTTGTGTGTTGTTTAGAGTCGAGTCGAGCATTTTTATGCAAGGTTGGGCTCGTTCTGGTGAGAGCGCTCGACTAGAGAGAGCGCATATTTCTGAGATGGACGGTCTTGGTGATCGACCATCTCCGCCTCGTGCTCCTTTGGAGCAAGAGGCCGAGTCGTCTCGTGGTGGCGAAGGAGACCGGGTTCCATACATGGAGTACCTCGGTCCGCTCCCACCACCACGTAGACCACCTTCTCCTCCTCCTCTGACTCGAGAGGAAGGGAGATTTGGTCAGGGTCGAGTTCACCTTTAGCTCGACATGATAGACTGATGACTTTGTGGGAGCGGACCCATCCTGTTCGGGCCGAGCAGCCTTCTTGCAGAGTTGTTCCCCCTGCTCGTGGGAACAACTATGAGCTGAAACCTCAATATGTGAGCATGCTTCCAACCTTTAATGCCAATAAGGAGAATCCGTATATCTTTATACGCGAATTCGAGGAAGTATGCTCCATGTTCAAGCTTCAACAGCTTGACGAGGATTCAGTCCGGTTGATGATGATTTCTTTCGCATTGAAGGATAATGCGAAGAAATGGATATATAGCCTCCCGGCGAGCTCGATTCGGTCATGGGATGACTTTGTGACCGTTTTTCTGAAGAGATTTTTTCCTCAAAGGAAGACTCAACAGATACGGCACCAGATACATCAAATGTATCAGACCGAGACCGAATCATTTCATGGTTTCTTTGAGAGGTTCAATGACCTTCTCCAGCAGTGCCCTCATCATGGACTTGAGTTATGGCAGCTGTGCCAAATTGTTTATGAGGGCATTAACTACAACACCCGCACATTGTTGGAGTCGATGTGTCAGGGTGACTTCCAAATGAAACCCATCGAGGAGGCATGAGACACTTTTGAGGCTATGGCTGAGCGTACCTTCGAGTGGGACACCAGCCGCTAGGTCTTCTGGTCGATTTGGATCATATCATGTTGAGTCAACTATCGCGTCTGAGGCGAAAATGACTGCTCTCATGCGTAGGATTGAGAGTTTGGAGATGGACCGAGCTCCTGTAGCTCAGGTCACTACTCCCGGGTGTAGTAGGTGTGGACTGTCGGGACATGATGACTTGGAATGCGCTTACGCTCCAAGGGATGCAGAGCATGCAAATGCGATGTATCAACCAAGGCCCCGTAACGACCCGTACATTCACTCCTACAATTCGGGATGGCGTAACCATCCTAACTTCTCTTGGGGGTCTGGTGGAGGCCACAGTCAGAGCTCGCACGCTCAACCTCAACCTCCACGCCCATCGGCGACCTACCAACCCCACATCAAAGGTCTCAACACCATAATTACCAACCTGGTCAGGCCTCTTTGTCGGGTTATTCTAACCAGACTCCACCACCCCAGCGGGTTTACCCTAAAGACTCTACCCTTGAACAAACCCTTCAAACCTTCATGCAGAGCACTCAATCCATGTTTGCAGCCAGCAATAATTCAGTCAAAGCATTGGAAATGCAAGTTAGCCAGTTGGCTCATCAGCTCCATGAACGTGAGAATGGTCAGTTACCGAGTCAACCTGTGGTTAATCCCAGGGGTCAGCCTGCTCATACCAGGCAAAATGTACACAATGTTGAAAGTGACCCTTCCAAACATGCCAATGTTGTTCATACCTTGAGATCGGGAAGGGTCGTTGACACCAATGTGAAAATGCCGGAAGCCAACCCTGTTGGCGAGACTTCCAAGGAGAGTCTTGAGCCTGTCAAGGAACCTAATTCTGAGACTCCTCCTTGTGATTCTTATGTCCCCAAGGCACCATTCCCTCATCGGTTGACTAAAAAATGAGATGAGCATTGAGATAAGATCGTTGGGGGTACTTAGGCAAGTAAAGGTGAACATCCCGTTGTTGGACGTTGTTCAACAAATGCCACCGTATGCCAAGTTCCTCAACGACCTTTGCACCACCAAGAGAAAAACAAATGTGCCCAAAAAGGCCTTTTTGGCCGCCAATGTGAGCTCCATATTGACACAACCCATGCAAGTCAAATACAAGGACCCAGGTTGTCCAACTGTCTCTTGCATGATTGGGAATGTGACAATGTCTCAAGCATTATTGGATTTGGAGGCATCTGTGAATCTCCTGCTTTACTCAGTCCATGTCAACCTTGGAATAGGCGATCTTAAACCAACGAGGACAACCCTCCAGTTGGCTGATAGATCTGTCAAAATTCCACGAGGGAGTGGAGGATGTCCTTATCAAAGTGGGTGAGTTCGTATTTCCAGTTGATTTCATCATCTTGGATACTGAACCCGTGTCCAACCCAGAAGGACAAATTCCTGTGATCCTTGGGAGGTCATTTCTCGCGACATCTAATGCTTTGATCAATTGTCGCAATGGCTTGATGAGGTTGTCTTTTGGAAACCTCACGGCGGATTTCAACATCTTCACTCTTGGTAAGCAACCCGGGCTCTTCGACGACACTGTCGGAGCCAATTTCATCAAGGACACGGATGAGCCCGAGTCATTAGGCATGTTCGACTCACATTGACATATATTTGAGGTGCCTAATGACCAGGTTGCGAGTGAAGAGAATCTTGAGGAATCCGCCAGCATTTCTTGGGACGAGGAGACACATCTGGGTTCTTGCTCCTCTTACCCCGTGGCCCTTCAGCCACTTGAAAGTAACTCTGAATCCGACAAGGACCCACCTCTGGTTGAGCTTAAACCGCTCCCCGATAACCTAAAGTACATCTTTTTAGGGGATAATGAGACCTTGCCACTCATTATTGCTTCTGATCTTGCACAAGATCAAGAGGTTGCCGTCAAAAGAGTATTCTTTGAAAAAAAAGAGGCAATCGGGTGGTCCTTGAAGGATATCAAGGGAATTAGCCCTGGTATTGTTCAGCATCGGATGCACATGGAAGAGGATTCTAGGCCCCGCAGGGACCCACAACGGAGATTGAATCCTATACTGAAAGAAGCCATCCGAAAGGAGGTTCTTAAGTGCTTGGATCATGGCATAATCTATCCTATCTCTGATAGTTCGTGGGTGAGTCCTGTCCATGTGGTTCCCAAGAAGTCAGGCGTGACGGTTGTGGAGAATGAGCATAATGAGCTTATCCCGACACGCCTGCAAACTGGCTGGCGAGTTTGCGTTGATTATCGCAAGCTCAATGCGGCAACGCGGAAAGATCATTTCCTGTTGCCATTCATTGATCAGATGTTGGAAAGGTTGGCCGGACATGAGTATTACTGTTTTCTTGATGGATACTCCGGTTACAACCAAATTCCCATCGCCCCTGAGGATCAAGAGAAAACCACATTTACTTGTCCCTTTGGCACGTTTGCCTACCGTCGCATGCCCTTTGGGTTATGTAATGCGCCGACAACATTTCAAAGGTGTATGAACAGCATCTTCTTCGATATGGTTGAACGTTTCCTTGAGATCTTCATGGACGACTTTTCCATATTTGGCGCTGCCTTTGATGAGTGCCTTCATCACTTGAGCCTTGTCCTCAAGCGATGCCGTGAGAAGAACCTCGCTCTCAAGTGGGAGAAATGTCACTTCATGGTGAAGCGAAGGATTGTACTTGGACATGTGGTCTCAAGTAGGAGAATTGAGGTCGATCCCGCCAAAGTGGGTATCATTGCTAATCTCCCACCGCCATGTAATGTGAAAGATATCCGCGCCTTTTTGGGGCATGCTGGATTCTATCGGCGGTTCATTCGGGATTTTAGCAAAATTGCTCGACCTCTCACCGCCTTGTTGGCTAAGGATGCCATTTTTGAGTTCACACCGGATTGCCACCATGCCTTTTTGACCTTGAAGAAAGAGTTGACTTCAGCTCCCATTATTAAGGCACCAGTGTGGACTGAACCCTTTGAGTTAATGTGTGATGCATCTGACTTCGCTGTGGGAGCAGTGCTTGGGCAACGATTAGACAAAATGCCTCATGTGATCTACTATGCCAGTAGAACACTCAATGATGCCCAATTGAACTACACTGTGACCGGGAAGGAATTCTTAGCGATCATATTTGCTTTGGAGAAATTCCAGTCGTACTTGATTGGCTCCCACGTGATTATCTATTCTGATCACACAACCATTAAGCACCTCATGGCGAAGAAAGATGCAAAATCCCAACTCTTGAGATGGATCTTGTTGTTACAAGAATTCGATCTCGAGATTCGCGACAAAAAAAGGTGTGAAAATATTGTAGCTGACCACTTGTCTCGTCTAGAGACGACCAACCCACAGGACCAAATCATTGATGACAAATTTCCTGACGAGCAGTTGTTCACGATCGAAAATAACCCTTGGTTTGCCGACATCGTGAACTACCTCGTGACCGAGCAACTTCCTGTGGGTTGGTCAAAATCTGACCAAACCAAATTTAGATCTTATGTCAGATTCTTCCACTGGGACAACCCCTACCTATTCAAATACTACTCTGACCAAATTTTCACGCGGTGCGTCCCAGATACCGAGTTCCAAAGTGTGCTCCACTTCTACCATTCCAAGGCATGTGGAGGATACTTTGGAGCAAAGAAAACTGCTGCCAAGGTGCTCCAATCTGGATTCTACGGGCCCTCTCTTTTCAAGGATGCTTACGACTTTTGTAAGTAATGTGATAGGTGCCAGCGCCTTTGCAGGATTGGTCGACATGACATGATGCCTTTGCAAAATGTCCTTGTTGTCGACATCTTTGATGTGTGGGGCATCGACTTCATGGGTTCCTTCCCGAACTCGTTCGGGAATGTTTACATTCTGGTGGCCGTTGACTATGTGTCTAAGTGGGTTGAAGCTATACCCACAAAGACCAATGACAACAAGGTGGTCACCAAATTCTTGAGGGACATTTTTGCGCGATTTGGTACTCCTCGTACCATAATCAGCGATAGGGGTACCCACTTCTGTAATCGCTCCTTTGAAGCGCTTATGAGGAAATATTCGATCACCCACAAGCTTGCGACCCCATATCATCGGCAAACTAGTGGGCAGGTCGAAATCTCTACCGTCAATTAAAGTAAATTCTTCAGAAGACGGTTAGTTCCTCGAGGAAGGATTGGTCAACCAAGTTGAATGACGCGTTGTGGGCCTTCTGCACCGCGTACAAGACCAATTTGGGTATGTCCCCATATCGGGTAGTGTACGGCAAGGCTTTCCACCTACCCGTCGAGTTTGAGCATCGTGCTTTCTGGGCGATCAAGAACCTGAATATGGATCTGGATCAAGCAGGAGTACAACGTAAGCGCGACATTGTGGAATTAGAAGAGCTCTGCAATGATGCGTACGAGAATGCCAAAAATCATAAGTCCAGAGCCAAGATGTTTCACAATCGCATGATTATGCGAAAGGTGTTTACGGCCGGGCAGAAGGTTTTGGTCTACAATTCCCGGCTTCATCTGTTTGCGGGTAAGCTCCGCAGTCGCTGGTCTGGCCCATTTATTGTCCAAACTGTTTATCCTCATGGAGCGGTTGACATCTTGAACCCAAGGAATGGGGACGTGTTCAAAGTTAATGGACAACGCCTCAAACCCTACTTGGAGGGGCACCAGCCGAAGTCGAGGAGGTCATGTTCCTTCATGAACCTCTCTCGCACTCAACCATTGATGCTCCTGCATGAGTGGTTGTGCTTTCAGTTTTCAAAAAAAAACTCCTTCAGGGAGCATTGTTTGTTTTGGGCCCCAACCCTTGAGTATTTGGGCCCCAATTCTTTCACGTAATTGTATCACTTCCTTAGCATCTCACAGGTTTTAAGGGAAGTTGGGTTTTGTCCATCAACATAGCCCGAAACTTCCCTGTGTACTTCACGTTGGTGAGATCTCTCCTTTTTCATGCATGAATCCATGTGGTATTTTGCTCGCATTCATTGAGGACAATGCATGAAGTAGGTGTGGGGGGTGTTTTACGTATGTACATAGTCAAGTCTTTTCTTTTAATTTTGTTTTCTTTTGTTTGCATTTTTAGGGTCATGTTAGTGTGCTACATTTAATATCGATATATCTGCTTGCCATGATCCTTGGGTGACTTGTCTTCTTTTGCTTGCCTAGTGCTTCAAAATTTTCACAGTTCTTTCAAAATCTTCATGTGTTTTCGAAAGAAAATGTTTTGTTGGTTTTGCGTGTGTTTAGCATGTGCAAAATCGTTGAGAGGCAAAGTAAAAAGAAAGCACCCAAAATTGTCTTGAACTTGATGCATTAGGATATCTAGTACAGTGACTTTAGAATTTATCGAGTCGTTAGGATGCACCCCAGTTTTCCTTTGGGGGTAAGTAATTGTTGGGTTTCAGTGCTCAAACATTTAATGAAGTCCACCCTGAACCTTGTAAGTCAATAATTCGTGTCTGTTAACTTAGGGATGTTTGTGGTAGTCAAGGACCCTCTAAATCTTGTTGTGAGACATTAGTGTAGGGGTTTTGGTTCATGTGTAGATAAGAAATAAGTGAGTAGATGTTCTGTCTTCTCGCACGGCTCCTATCACTCGGGAAAGTAGGTCTGAGGGGACTTTGTGCCTGGCACTTTCGAGTCATCTGACTTGGGATGCGTCGACCGAACTCTCGTTACACGGGTGGTAGGGATTGCCCTATGTGGAGATTTGGGGAAAGGTGTACGTGATAGTGTAAGTCCTCATGGGCAATGATGCACAAAACCTGACCCTGGGAGAATGAACCTCCAACTAATAAAAAGAAAAAGAAACAAAAATGTGAAAAGAAACAAAAAGAAAAAAAAATGGTAATGCAAATAAGAACCTTAATGGACTTTACACTTTGTAGCACTTGAGGATGTTGAGGTTGTCCATATCTTTCACTTAATTCCTTATTTAACTTGCACGAATGGTTCATTAGTTTAGGTGTGTGGACTGATTACCTATATAGAGTCGGCCCGTAGCATTACCGCATCCATTGATCAACAAAGTTTGTCCAACGAGTCGAGGTCTAGATTGAATAATGCATCTTGTTCGTATTTTGTGGGTATATCCGCTGAAAACCCTCAGGAGACAACACTCCTCCTCCTTGTCAACAAGGAGGTTTAACGGCTTGTTGCACGTGCTAAGTGCAACCGTGATTCCTACGAAAGTGAGTTAGGATTTCGTGTTTCTCGTTTGCTTTTCTCTTTCTTTGTTTTGCTCGGGACTAGTAAAAACTTAGGTGTGGGGGTATTTGATTGACATCATTTCATGCTCATATTGGTATCTTATATCCATTATCTTACACTTAAGCAATTCTACGTGACTAGTTTTATGTTTAGTTTTCAGGAATAAAGAGGTTTGAAGAGAAGAGCCATGAAAGGACCCAAAAGCAGGAAAAAATGACTTAATTGTGAGACCTGGGGACTAAGATGCAAGGGAGAAGGACCTGATCGTAAGACCGAAGGACCTAAGAGCAAAACAGGAAACTTCACACCATCATGGGGAGTATTTTGGTAATTCGATTCGGGTCAGAGCTCCAACAAACCAAGTAGATGCATCCAGGACCAAGAAACACAGCAGGAAAAGCCCACAACCAAAACCAAAGCGATCTGGGCCTTATAGGCCGCCAATTGGCGGTCTGGATCATCCCAGATGCGCTAAGCTTTCTCCTGGACTTGTATTAATGTGTGTTTAGGCTATTTTGGGTATTCGTTTAGTACCACATCGGGGGATTGTCCCGGATGAGCTTTTTCCATGCTTATAAATAGAACTCTTCACCTCCCATTGTATCCATATCTCTCTTTGGTGGTGATTGACATCATTTCATGCTCATATTTGTATCTTATATCCATTATCTTTCACCTAAACAATGCTATGTCATGAGTTTTATGTTTAGTTTTTAGGAATAAATAGGTTTGAAGAGATGAAGCATAGAAGGACCCAAAAGCTGGGAAAAAGGACTGAATTATGAGATCTAGGGACCAAGATGCAAGGGAGATGGACCTGAACGCAAGACAGAAGGACCTAAGAGCAAAACAGAATACTCCACACCATCATGGGGAGCATTTTAGCAATGCGATTCGGGTCGGAGCTCTAATAAACAAAGTAGATGCATCCAAGACCACCAAATACACCAAGCAAAGCCCAGAATAAATTCCAGCCGGATCCAGACCATATAGACCGCCAATTGGCGGTCCATTTTGGCCCAAATCCGCCAAGTGTTCTCCTGGACGTGTATTAATGTTTGTTTAGGCTATTTTTGGTATTGGTTTAGTCCCACATCGGGGGATTGTCCCGGATTGCCTTTTTCTTTGGCTATAAATAGAACTCTTCACCTTCGATTGTAATCACTCCATATTTTAAGTGGCTATTCCTTCTACTAGAAGTGAGGCCTTGAAGCACACACTAATGTAGGAGGATGCTACTTTTAATGTGAGTCATTTTAATACAAGTTGTCTTTGTTATGTTATTTGTTTTATGGTTCTTGTGTTTGCTTTGCTTAATCTCATTTCATTAGTTTTATTAGCTTAGTTAATATGCTTTCTTTGTTTAGTTTGATAATTAGTGTAATGTTTAGTGAGTAGTTACATCCCCTTTGGGGGATGGAGTAGATGTACATACATGCAAATGAGAATTGATTGAATGCTTTATTTCTAATGTGTTGATAAAACATGAATGTATGCTTGCTTGTTTAGGATAGAATTTATAACTTGATGAGTTTTGCCAAAATGATTAGACACCTCTCATGCTTGTTTAGATTCTGAAATAAACATCTTGCATATGTAAATGTTAATCAACTAAGTTGGTGAATAGATTGATAGGTTTTGCCACAACATTTAGACACTTCCTATGCATGATAACACCACCTTTATTTGTGCTTAAAGAATGTTTTCAACACCCACCTCTTTGTTTGTGTGCACTCACTCCACCCCTTAGGGGTTTTCCCATTTCTGTATTCCAGCATTCTTGTTTTGTCCTTAGCTTAGTTGTTTCTTTCGTTCGCATTTCATACTTCTTAGTGTAGTTTAGTGTAGAGTAGCATAATCAATCTTTCTCCCCCAATTTTTTCCACTTGATTTCTGATAAACAAGAGGCTGCTCACCTCCCTGAGGACGACCCGTACTTGCCACCGCTTCATCGCGGCCGTGCACTTACGGTTTAAATTTAAAACTTTCAACAAGTTTTTGGCACCGTTGCCGGGGAGGTGCCAGTCCAGACTCTTGTTTGGACGATTTGAGTATATTTAATTTGTGTGTTGTAGTTTTTCTTTGTTTCAGGAGACTGGGAATAGCAAGTGGAGGCTACTGGAGAAATTTCCAGACGACCTGAGCACTTCAGACCGTCGATCAACGGTCTGAGACCGCCAATCAGCGGTCTGGTGAGCTCTGTTCATCTTTTAATTTCTTTGTGTTGTTTCTCTAAATGATCTAGTTATCTGGGACTCAGGTTGGCATGTTTTGACTTATAGTTCGTTCCCAGATCAATAATCAAACCTCCTTTAAGCAACTTGGACCCTAAAACTCAAAGCAAAAGACTAGGCATTCTTTCTTGTTTAGGTCATGCACCATGTATGTGACTTAAGCATTTAGATTGTCTTTTATCTTAGCTTTATTTTCTGTTGCTGAGAGCTGGCGTGAGGTACGCACCTTCTACTCTCATCCATGCATTTCGTATGAACATGCATTAGTTAGTAGGAAGTGCATTGCAACAAGTGTGATTTGATTATTTTGTTTGGAGAGGTTATTGTTAGATTAAGACTCCAAAACGCTACTAAGGATGGGCTTTCCCGTAAAAGATAAGGTGGAGGATTTCATCACCCTTTCCTTCGCCCCAAAAACCACACTAATCAAGAGCCTAATTTCTAAAATCAAGTGGACATTGGCCTTAAGGATTTCGCACGCATTAGGAGAGTGATCTGGTCCCGACCGTCATAACCTGATCGGCGTTGCCCACTTTGTCGATAGTAGGAGAGACGAGATCTCCGAATCTTGACTCACTTGCTGGGCTTTGTGGTCCTCGTTGTAGGGATGTGAGGCGTGTTGAGGCTGTGTGACCTCGCAGTTAGGCGTCGTCTAGCTGTAAGGACCTATAGCGACCTTAGGATTACTTGAGCCTTGTTTGCTTGTGTGCTTCTACCTGTACTCATCCGCCGTAGCATAAGGACTTCTTCCTTTCTCTCCTGAGTCATTCTTTCTCTCCTGTGTCCCCCCCGTCTTCTCCTCTACGTACATTCTTTTTTAAAATAATTTTTTTTGGTGTGTATGCACCTTTGTGCATGCTTTCGTGGACACGAGACGAGAGTGGTCGTTTGACGACGAGCGTTGTCAATCCGGCTTCGGTCATCGATTTCTCGACACCTTCGTCCTCTCGTGTCGCACTTAGTTCGGGTTCAATGGATGCTAATTTCCGCGAGGAGGAGCAGTTGCTAGACCCACCTGAGCGTCATGTTGTCGTTCCCATACCTCTTCATGATCGATGCTACCCGAGCCGTACCGCTCTACCCTCGTGCATCGTATTACCAGAGGCTAATGGGAACCATTTTGAGGTTAAGCCTCAATTCATTTCCATGCTCCCTCGCTTCACTGGGAAAGGTGACCCCTATATCTTTCTCAGGGAATTTGAGGAGGTCTGTGCTATGTTCAAGCTACAACAACTTAGCACAGACTCCATCCATCTTAGGCTCGTTCCTTTCGCATTAAAGGATGAGGCCAAGAAGTGGTTGTACAGAAACTAGGCGAATTCCTTTAGGACTTGGGATGAGTTTCAATCTTCATTCGTCAAGAAGTACTTTCCTAATCATCAGACTCAAAAATTGAGGAACGAAATCAATTCGTTCTATCAACTTGAGACCGAGACATTTCATGCATATCTAGAGAGGTTCAAGGAGCTACTATCCTCATGCCCTCACCATGGCATTGAGTTGTGGCGACTTTGTCAGATTGTTTACGAGGGTCTTCACATCCCATCAAGAACGCTCCTTGAGTCCATGTGTCAAGGAGAGTTCTTGGGAAAGGATGAAAGGGAGGCATGGGCTTTCCTAGAAGACCTTGCTTAGAAAACCATGCAATGGGAGAGTGTGAGGGAACCTTCTGCATTATCTAGCATAGGAGCGAGGATTGCGAATGCAAACTCGACTAGATCAAGTGCCGCATTTGTTGTCGATACCACTACGACCACCGAGGCGCGCATGGCGGCCTTAATGCGCCGTATGGATTCGATTGAGCTCCAAAACCAACATGGTGCACCTCACATGTCCACATCTGGTCTAGTTCCCTGTCATTCATGTAGTAGGATAGGTCATGTAGAAAGCGTGTGTGAGTCTATTCCTCCTGAGATGGAGCGTGTCAACGCCATCTATGATAGAGCCAGGAATGACCCATACTCATCATCTTATAATCCTGGAAGGAGGAACCGCCCCAATTATTCATGGAACCAAAATAATGCCCCGGGTGGTCATTCAAACTCCTCTAGACCACATTACCAATCACATCAACCTCCCATGCATGCACATTCCTATCAGCCACCCCAAGCGCAAACCACCAATCAATCGGGTTTCCCAAATTCCAAGAATATGGAAACCCGATTCAATTCGCTTGAGACCTTGCCTCGTGGACTTGAAAACTCAATGAATTTTTTTATGTCAACTACGAGTCAAGTTCTCACTTCCAATCAGCAGACCATCAAATCTCTAGAGCTTCAGATGGGCCAATTGGCTTAGTCTGTACATGAAAGAGAGAGAATGTTTTTTCCTAGCCAGCCTGAGGCTAACCCCCGTATGTACCAACAACAACACATGCAACGTGAGAATGTGGTACCTCGGGGGAGGCAAGTGAACCATGTGGAGGAACTTGTTCACCGTGTCAATTCCATTGTGACCTTAAGGAATGGAAAACAGGTTGACAATCACATTTCCTTGCCACAACCACCACCATCTATGCAGCCCCTCACTGGGAATGATGGTTAAGAAGAGGCTGAGGGTGAGGGTAATACACCAACGCTTCTTTCTTCTCAGGCACCGTAGAAAACCTACCTTCCAAAAGCTCCCTATCGAAGTAGGTTAACCAAAAAGCAGAGTGACAACATGGACAAGATATTAGAGGTGTTTAAGCAAGTAAAGGTTAACATCCCCTTGTTGGATGTCATCCAACAAATACCTCAATATGCCAAAGTGTTTAAGGATCTCTACACAACCAAGAGGAAGACCAATGTTCCTAAGAAAGCATTCTTGGCTGCAAATATCATCTTTTGTCCAATCCGACCTACACAAAATACAAGGACCCTGGGTGTCCTACTATTCAGTGTACAATAGGGGACACTAGAATGAGCAATGTTTTGCTTGATTTAGGATCAGCGGTCAACCTCCTCCCATTCTCTGTTTATCAACAATTGAACTTGGGAGAATTGAAACCAACTAAGATCACCCTTTAATTGGCGGATAGATCCATTCGTATTCCCATGGGGATTATCGAGGACGTGCTTATCAAAGTTGGAGATTTTATATTTCCAGTCGATTTTGTTGTCCTCGATACCAATCCTGTTGCGAACACCCACTCTCAAATACCTTTGATTTTGGGTAGACCATTTCTGGCCACCTCCAATGCCTTGATTAATTGTAGAAATGGTCTCATGAAGCTCTCATTCGGTAACATGAGTGCCGAGTTTCATGTGTTCAGCTCTGGTAGGCAATGGGAAACCATGGATGAACCGTTAAATCTAAATCTCATCCGCCAATTGGAGAAAGCACCACAAAATCAACGAACACCCCTAACCCCAATGCAACCCGTTGAGAATGTTCGTGGGCCCAGCGAAAACTCATTGCCTCTCTTCGCAATGCAACAGAGTGAGCTGGCCTCGAACATGAATGTCTAAAGGGAGTGTTCGTTGCATGATTCAGTTGAGAGTACTAGTAAGAGTGAGACACCTCATCATATGCCTATACCAAAAGGTGTCTCTACCTCATGTTCCCTGGCCATTGAGCCATTTGAGCTTCATATTGACTCCGACAAGGACCCACCGATGACCGAACTTACGCTTGATGATCTAAATGATGGTGGGAGGTCCTTGTTGGATGACTTGGGGAGAAGCCCCATTCTTAGTGATGCAAGTCTGCTGCATCCATCGAATGAGCCTGAGGAACTCATTCCAATGCACCCGCCTATTGGTTGGAGGGTTTTCTTCGATGAGCAATTAAACCCTAGTGAGGCAACACAACTTCATTCATTGTTGCCCACACCCAACCAATATCATGAGGGGTTCGAGCCTTTCAGCTTTGACCTTTCACCCCTCATAACACCTCAGAGTACCAGTGGAGTTTGCCCATCTCGGCAAGTATCTGGTCCTCATGACTTGATGTTCTTATTTGATGTTCCTTGACCAAATGATTATGAGAATATCGTTGTTCCTGTACATATCATGTAACAAAAAATCGAAAAAAAGAAGAAAAAAGAGAGAAAAAAAGTGTATAATAAAAGACTCCTTCAGTGAGCATCGATTGTTGTGGGCCCCAACCCTTGTGTACTTGGGCCCCAATTTCTTCACGTATTTATCTCCCTTCTTCAGCTTCTCACAGGTTTTGAGGGAATTTGGGTTTGTGTCCATCAACATGACCCTGAACGTCCCTTTGTACTTCATGTTGGTGAGATCTTTCCTTTTTCATGCATATATCCATGTAGTATCTTGTTCGCATTCATTGAGGACAATGCATGAGGTAGGTGTGGGGGGGGGGGGTGTTTTACGTGTGTACATATTCGAGTCTTTTTCCTTTGGTTTTGTTTTCTTTTGTGTGTACTGCTAGGGTCATGTTAGTGTGCCGCATTTAACATTGATATATATGCTTGCCATGATCCTTGGGTGACTTGTCTTCTTTTGCTTGCCGACTGCTTTAAAATTTCCACATTTCTTTCAAAATCTTCATGTGTTTGCGAAAGAAAATGTTTTGTAGGTTTTGCGTGTGTTCAGCATGTGCAAAAACGTTGAGAGGCAAAGTAAAAAGAAAGTTCCCAAAATTGTCTTGAACTTGATGCATTAGGATTTTTGGTTTACTGGCTTTAGGTCTTATCGAGTCATTAGGATGCACCCTGGTTTTCCCTCGGGGGGCGTGTAATCATAGGGTTTCAGCACTCAAACATTTAAAGAAGTCCACCCTGAACCTAGTGACTCAAATAATTCGTGTCTTTTAGTATAAGGAAGTTTGTCCTGGTCAAGGGCCCTTAATCTCTTTTTGTGAAACTTAAGTGTAGGGGTTTTGGTTCCCATGTAGATAAATTTGTCCCATGAAGTTTGGTTCTCAAACTTAAGTGGTGTTCTCTCTTCTCGCACGGCTCCTATGACTCGGGAAAGTAGGTCTGAGGGGCCTTTGTGCCTGGTGCTTTCGAGTCATCTGACTTGGGATGCACCGACCGAACTCCCGTTACACGGGTGGTAGGGATCGCCCTATGTGGAGATTTGGGGGAAGGTGTACGTGATAGTGTAAGTCCTCATAGGCAATGATGCACGAAACCTGACCCTGGGAGAATCAAACACCAACCAATAAAATACTCTAAAGAAAAAAAAAGAAAAAAAAGAAAAGAAAACAAAAGAGTCAAATAAGAACCACAATGGACTGTACACATTGTATCACATTCAGAAGTTAAGGTTGCCCATGTCTTTCACTTAAGTCCTTAACTAACTCTCATGAATAACTCATTAGGCTACGTTTGTGGACCGATTACATATATAGAGTCGACCCGTAGTATTACCGCGTCCCATGACCGACAAAATAAGTCCAACGAGTCGTGTAGCTAGATTGATTAATGCAACTTGTTCGGATTTTGTGGGTATATCCGCTGAAAACCCTCAGGAGACAACACTCCTCCTCCTTGGAAACATGGATGTTTAACGGCTTGTTGCACGTGCTAAGTGCAACCGTGATTCCTATGAAAGTGAGTTAGGATTTCTTGTCTTTCGCATGCTTTTCTCTTTCTTTGTTTTGCTCGGGACTAACAAAAGTTAGGTGTGGGGGTATTTGATTGGCATCATTTCATGCTCATATTTGTATCTTATATCCATTATCTTTCACCTAAACAATGCTATGTCACGAGTTTTGTGCTTAGTTTTCAGGAATAAATAGGTTTGAAGAGATGAAGCATAAAAGGACCCAAAAGCTGGGAAAAAGGACTGAATTGTCAGATCTAGGGACCAAGATGCAAGGGAGAAGGACCTGAACACAAGACAGAAGGACCTAAGAGCAAAACAGAATACTCCACACCATCATGGGGAGTATTTTAGCAATTCGATTCGGGTCGGAGCTCCAATAAACAAAGTAGATGCATCCAAGACCACCAAATACACCAAGCAAAGCCCAGAATAAATTCCTGCCGGATCCAGACCATATAGACCGCCAATTGGCGGTCCAAGACCGCTAATGGGGGGTCCATTTTGGCCCAAATCCGCCAAGTTTTCTCCTGGACGTGTATTAATGTTTTTAGGCTATTTTTGGTATTGATTTAGTCCCACTTCGGGGGATTGTCCTAGATTGCCTTTTTCTTTGGCTATAAATAGAACTCTTCACCTTCCATTGTAATCACTCCATATTTTAAGTGGCTATTCTTCCTACTAGAAGTGAGGCCTTGAAGCACACACTAAAGTAGGAGGATGCTACTTTTAATGTGAGTCATTTTAATACAAGTTGTCTTTATTATGTTGTTTGTTTTATGTTTCTTGTTTTGCTTTGCTTAATCTCATCTCATTAGTTTTATTAGCTTAGTTAATATACTTTCTTTGTTTAGTTTGATAATTAGTGTAATGTTTAGTGAGTAGTTCCATCCCCTTTGGGGGGTGGAGTAGATGTACATACATTTAAATGAGAATTGATTGAATGTTTTATTTCTAATGTGTTGATAAAACATGAATGTATGCTTGCTTGTTTAGGATAGAATTTATAACTTGATGAGTTTTGCCAAAATGATTAGACACCTCTCATGCTTGTTTAGATTCTGAAATAAACATCCTGCATATGTAAATGTTAATCAACTAAGTTTGTGAATAGATTGATAGGTTTTGCCACAACATTTAGACACTTCCTATGCATGATAACACCACATTTATTGGTGCTTAAAGAATGTGTTCAACACCCACCTCTTTGCTTGTGTGCACTCACTCCACCCCTTAGGGGTTTCCCATTTCTGTATTCCAGCATTCTTGTTTTGTCCTTAGCTTAGTTGTCATTTCATTGTTTGTTTCTTTCGTTTGCATTTCATACTTATTAGCGTTGTTTAGTGTAGAGTAGCATAATCAATCTTTCTCCCCCAATTTTTGCCACTTGATTTCTGATAAACAAGAGGCTGCTCACCTCCCTGAGGACGACCCGTACTTGCCACTGCTTCATCGCGGCCGTGCACTTGCGGTTTAATTAAAACGTTCAACAGGTGGCATCTTCCCTACTAAGAGTGAAGCCTTGAAGCAAAACTCTGGTGGAGGAAGAGCTGCTTGTAATTTGAGTGAGTTAATAATAGATGTTTTCTTTAGCTTGTTAATTCTTGCTTAGTTAATTTCCTTTTATGTGTTTGTTTTGGTGCTTGTTTTGTTTTATGCTTCTTTAATATTTCTTGCTTGATTAGTATAATTTCATTTCAGTATAATGCTTCATTTTGTTAGAGTAGTTAGTTTAAATATGTGTGAGTAGTTCCATCCCCATTTGGGGGGTGGAGAAATATGTGATATAATCATGTAGTGTATTAAGTGTGTGTATCTGAATCTCTTGAGCTTTATATGATTTCCATAACCATCTAATGGGTCTCCACTCTTATCTTTGATATGCTAATGCTCTTGAATGAAGCTTAGTCTATACTTTGATTAGTGGACATATTTTATGGGGAATGATAAGGTTAGGATATGGATGAAGTTAATATTGGAAACACAATTTGTGGTGTATGTGCTCTTGTTGCCTTTACCTTAGCTTATGTCTTGTATGTTTTAATGATATATTCTTATCTTAATTCATGTGCAGGCATAGTAGGGTCTAGTCTTTATACTTGAGTTCATGTAGCTTCATTCCAATTATTGTCTTGTATGTTTTAATGATGTAGTCTTATCTGAATTCATGTGGAGGCAAAGTTGGATGTAGTTTTATGATTTCATGCACTACATGTTGTGAGGAGCTTAATGAACACATACACACACTTCTTTATGTTCACATTATTTCTTCACCCCCTATGGGGCTTAGTTTTATTGCTTATCTTCATTTCTTTTTTGCATCTTAGTGTAATTTAGTGTAACCAACCTTTCTCTCCTTCTTTTTACCTCTCGCCTTCGAACGAACCAATCGTCGACACACCTTTCAGTGGACGACCCGTATTTGCCACCGCTTCAACGCGGCCGTGCACTTGCGATTAATATAAAACGATCAATCAGAAATCATATAAGGCTCAAGGGATTAAGATAACACACACCTAATACACTATATGATCATATCACATATTTCTCCACCCCCAAAATGGGAATGAAACTACTCACTACTCATTACACTAACTACATTAACAAAATGAGACATTATACTGAAAGGAAATTCAACTAAGAAAGAAAGGAATAATAAAGAAACTAATTGAAATGAACATAAAATCAATGAGACATGCAAAAATTAAAAGACGAGATTTAAAGAAACTAAGAAGAATTATTTTATTAACAATGACTCACATTGAAGGTAGCATTCTTCTCCGACTTGAGTTTTGCTTCAAGGCTTACTCCAAGTACAGAGAATGCCACCAAGCAATGGATAGTTTACAATAGAAGATGAAGAGTTCTATTTATAGCCATCGAAAAAGGTAATCTGGGACAATCCCCCGGTATGGGGCTAAACAAATATCAAAAATAGACTAAACATACTCTAATACACACGCCCCAGAAATCTTAGCGGACCCGGGCCAACCCGGACCGCCAATTAGCGGTCCCAGACTGCCAATTGGTGGTCTACATGATCCGGATCCATCTGGTTTTCATTCTGGGGTTTTTTTGATGTATTTGTTGGTCTTGAATGCATCTACGTCGCTTGTTGGAGCTCCGACCCGAATAGAATTGCCAAAATACTCCCCATGATGGTGTGCAGTATTCTTGTTTGCTCATTGGTCCTTCTATCTTGTATTCAAGTCCTTTGATCTTGCATCTTAGTCCTTGAGTCTTTCAACTGAGTCTTTTTTCCTGCTTTTGGGTCCTTTTATGCTTCTTCTCTTCAAACCTCTTTATTTCTGAAATTCAAACATAAAACTCGTCACGTATCATTGCTTAGGTGTAAGATAATGGATATAAGATACAAATATAAGCATGAAATGATGTCAATCAAATACTCCCACACCTAAGTTTTTGCTACTCCCGAGCAAAACAAAGAAAAAGAAAAGCGAACGAGAAATAAGAAATCCTAACTCACTTTCGTTGGAATCACGGTTGCACTTAGCACGTGCAACAAACCATTAAACCTCCTTGTTGCCAAGGAGAAGGAGTGTTGTCTCTTGAGGCGTTTTCAGTTAATATACCCACAAAATCCGAACAAGATGCATTATTCAATCTAGACGCTCGACTCGTTGGACATATTTGTCGATCATTGGATGAGGTAATCCTACGGGCCAACTCTATAAAGGTAATCAGTCCACACACCTAGCCTAATGAACTATTCGTGCAAGTTAAATAAGGAATTAAGTAAAAGACATGGACAACCTCAACATCCTCAAGTGATACAAAGTGTAAAGTCCATTAAGGTTCTTATTTGCATTACCATTTCTTTCTTTTTGTTTCTTTTCTCATTTTTTTTTTCTTTTCTTTTTATTAGTTGGAGTTTATTCTCCCAGGGTTAGGTTTCGTGCATCATTGCCCATGAAGACTTACACTATCACGTACACCTTTTCCCAAATCTCCACATAGGGCAATCCCTACCACCCGTGTAATGAGAGTTTGGTCGGCGCATCCCAAGTCAGATGACTCGAAAGCACCAGGCACAAAGTCCCCTCAGACCAATTTCCCGAGTGAAAGGAGCCGTGCGAGAAGAGAGAACACTTACTCACTTATTTCTTATCT
Organism: Triglochin maritima; assembly: GCA_963682175.1. NCBI lineage: Eukaryota > Viridiplantae > Streptophyta > Magnoliopsida > Alismatales > Juncaginaceae > Triglochin > Triglochin maritima. Next base: position 18,430,641 of record OY821775.1, read on the forward strand.
ACACATGAACCAAAACCCCTACACTTAATGTCTCACAACAAGATTTCAAGGGTCCTTGACTACAACAAACTCCCTTAAATTAACAGACACAAATTATTGACTCACTAGGTTCAGGGTGAACTTCTTTAAATGTTTGAGCAGTGAAACCCTATGATTACTCACCCCCGTGGGAAAACTGGGGTGCATCCTAACAACTAGATAAATCCTAAAGCCATTGTAATAGATATCCTAATGCATCGAGTTCAAGACAATTTTGGGAGCTTTCTTTTTACTTTGCCTCTCAACGGTTTTTCAAATGCCAAACACACGCAAAACCTACAAAACAATTTCTTTCGCGAACACTTGAAGATTTTGAAGCACTAGGCAAGCAAAAGAATACTAGTCACCCAAGAATCACGACAAGCAGATATTTCGATATTAAATGCAGCATACTAACATGACCATAACAATGCACACAAAAGAAAATAAAATCAAAGGAAAAAGACTCGACTATGAACACACGTAAAACACCCCCTACACCTACTTCATGCATTGTTCTCAATGAATGTGAGCAAGATACTACATGGATTTATGCATGAAAAAGGAAAGATCTCACCAATATGAAGCGCAAAAGGAAGTTCAAGGTTATGTTGATGGACAAAACCCCGAATTCCCTCAAAACCTGTGAGATGCTAAAGAAGGGATTAAAATACGTGAAAGAAATGGGGCCCACATACACAAGTGTTGGGGCACACAACAATTAATGCTCGCTCATGGAGTCTTTTTATTGTACTTTTTTTAATATAACTATGTGCAAACATAAGTTCCCATCTTCATTTGTCAAAAGACATCAAATGGGAACCTCAAAAGTGGGTCAATGCACTTGGAAAGGGAACATGACACCACGTGGGGCCAGAATACTCATGTTTGGGCCCCCTTCACAAAGAGCACAAGATGAAAAGAGAGGTTCATGAATTAGACGCAAAGGCGTCTCATTCAAAGGATCAAACTGAAAGAGCTTGAACCTCTCAAGAGTTTGGGAAATAAGGGGTAACGGAAGAAGAGTTTCTCCTTTTGCAGTACTGAAGTTATGATCGTCAATCTGAACTCTCCAACCAACAGGCTGGTGCGTCGGAACGAGGTCAAGAACCTCGTTAGGCATGTCCGACTCACCAGGTGAACAAAAAGTGGGTGTCATACCCAAGGAATCCTCCAAGGAACTCCTAATACCCTCATTAGCAATGTAGTTGTTTGATGTTCCATCATTTCCAAGATGATCAAGAACAATAGTGAGAGGCAAACTCTCATCTGGTTGTTTGAAATTGAGGGTACTAGGGAGCTCTTGCTCCACCAGAGGTGAGTCCTTAAGAGGCACAACATGAAGATCATGTGGCTCAAGGGCCACGGGACAAAAAGATAAGGCACAATCCTGTGCCGACTCATAATGAATTTGTTCCTTGTTTTCCTCAATTTGAATCGAATCCTCCACTAAGTGATTGTGAATTGAAATCCCAAGTCCCTCAGACTGACTAGGAGTTTGACTTTGAAAGATTGTGCTTTGAATTTGTGGAAGTGGTGGGGGTTCGATATCAGAAGATAAATCCTCATGTTCACAAGAAAAGTTACTTTCCTCACGTTCACGTAATTGTTGCGTCATTTGACTTACTTGCAGTGCAATATTTTGTATGGACTTTTGAGTGGTTTCCATGAACGTAAGGAAAGTTTGTTTCAAGGAATCAGGTATGCGGTCAACTATGAGGTCCAAGTCAGAATTTGAGAAATTTTGGGGTTGGGTGTTGATGGGCTGAGAATGAGTCCAATGACTTGGAGTGGGGTGTTGGTAGACTTCTGGGTATTCGGGAGGAGGATACTGGGGTGGAAATAATGTATAAGAATTTGAATAAGAATTTTTCCCCCACGAATCCACCCCTCTCGAGTTGTACGCGAATGCGTAATGGTCATAATGAGTATTTTGGGAAAATGAGTGCTCCTACTCAGGCTCCGGGGCAACATAAGGACATTCCCTGATAACATGACCACTCAACCGACAACAGTCACACGGTACGGCTACTGGAGCCACCGGTACACTCATGTCATCTACCACATGCATGAAAGAGGCCAAAGGTTCTTGTAATGTCTCAGTTTGATGACCAACATATGATCCGACGTAACTAGATGGTGGTCTAGCAGTCGGTGCCTCTCTCATATTACCCCAATATGAAGAATGCTCAGTCACACATTTAAGATTATCCCAACCATACGGGGTGTTTGTCTGAGGCACCCCAGGATGCATGGGTCCGGAGTACCAGGGAGAATTGCCCTGGTCCCAACAACGATATGGATGGTCGCCCATGTAACCATCCATCACAACAACAAAAAACTCTCGAGTCGACCACTCTCACCACCACGGAGCCAAGCTCGCAAAAATGCTCGACTGGACCCTAAAACGCTAACAAAGAGTGTAAAGGGGAGGAGACTAGAACGTAGAAGAATGTGAGAAGAAGATGACTCAAAGGAGAAGGGAAGAATCCCTAAGGCTAGCGTAGGTAAAGGGTGAGGATAGAAGCCTAGGCTAGCAAACACGGCTTAAACAAGCTTAGGCTGGCTATGGGTCCTTACAGCTAGACAACGCCTAACTGCGAGGTCACACGGCCTCAACACGCCTCACCTCCCTACGACGAAGACCACAATGCCCAGCAAGTGAGCCAAGATCCGGAGATCTCGTCTATCCTACTATCGACAAAGTGGGCGACGTTGATCAGGCTATGACGGTCGTGACCGGATCACTCTCCTAATGCGCCCGAGTCCTAATGGCCAATGTCAACTTGCTTTTAGATTAAGGCTTTACTTGAGTGTGCTTTTTGGGGCTAAGGGAGGGGTGATGAAATCCCCCACCTTATCTTTGAAGACTATAGGTGATGCATCTTAAAGATGTTTTGAAATCTTAGGCTAGCAAGCAACTCACCAAACAAGCACTCACCTCACTCTTGTCCCGATGCACCTTACTAACTAATGCATGATCGAAACATGCATGAATGAGAAATTTGGGTGCACGTACCTCACGCCAGCAATCAACAACAAAATGTAAAGCAAAGAAAAGACAAATGCATGCAAGGTCTACAAATGATGCATGACCTAGATGTCAAGAAGTCTAATCTTTTGCTTTGAGTTTTATGGTCCAAGTTGATTAAAGGGGATTCATTTTTAATCTAGGAGGAAACTAGAAGTCACATCATGCAAAATAGTGCTCGCAGATAACTACAATGAACAAAACAACAACCAGAACAAAATTGAGAGAGATTGAGGCTCACCAGGCCGCCAATTTGCGGTCCCAGACCGCAGATTCATGGTCACTTTTGGGTCTCTCGCTCTCAAATTCCTCCAGTCGCTTCCCCTTGTTCCTCAGAATGCCTGAAACACACAAAAACAAAAAACAAAAAATTAAAACCACTCGAATCGTCCAAACCAAAGTCTGGACAGAGCACCTCCCCGGCAACGGCGCCAAAAACATGATTGATACGTTTTAATTAACCGCAAGTGCACAGTCGCGTTGAAGCGGTGGCAAATACAGGTCGATCCACAGGGAGGTGTGTCGACTTTTGGTTTGTTTGGAGGCGAGTGTTGAACGTTTTATTTAAAACCGCAAGTGCACGGCCGCGATGAAGCTGTGGCAAGTACGGGTCTTCCTCAGAGAGGTGAGTAGCCTCTTGCTTGTACAAAATCAAGTGGCAAAATAGAGAAGAGAAAGATTGATTATGCTAACCTACGCTACACTACGCTAAGAAGTATGAAATGTGAAAGAAGCAAACAAACGATGAAATAAGAACTAAGCTAAGAACAAAACAAGAATGCTGGAATTTCAGGTATGGAAAACCCCTAAGGAGTGGAGTGAGTGCACACAAGCAAAGAGGTGGGTGTTGAACACATTCTTTAATCACAAATTAAGGTGGTGTTATCATGCCTAGGAAGTGTCTAAATGTTGTGGCAAAACCTATCAATCTATTCACCAACTTAGTTGATTAACATTTACATATGCAAGATGTTTATTTCAGAACCTAAACAAGCATGAGAGGTGTCTAATCATTTTGGCAAAATTCATCAAGTTATAAATTCTATCCTAAACAAGCAAGCATACATTCATGTTTAATCAACACATTGAAATTAAAGCATTCATCCCATTCTCATTTGCATGTATGAACATCTACTCCACCCCCCAAAGGGGATGGAACTACTCACTAAACATTACACTAATTATTAAACTAAACAAAGAAAGCATATTAACTAAGCTAATAAAACTAATGAAATGAGATTAAGCAAAGCAAAACAAGAAACATAAAACAAACAACATAATAAAGAAAACTTGTATTAAAATGACTCACATTAAAAGTAGCTTCCTCCTACTTTAGTGTGTGCTTCAAGGCCTCACTTCTAGTAGGAAGAATAGTCACTTAAAATATGGAGTGATTACAATGGAAGGTGAAGAGTTCTATTTATAGCCATGGAAAAAAGGCAAACCGGGACAATCCCCCGATGTGGGACTAAACAGATACCAAAAATAGCCTAAACATCCTCTAATACATGTGCTGGAGAAATTTGAGCGGATTTGGGCCAAAATGGACCGCCAATTAGCGTTCTATATGGTTCAGATCCTACTCATTTTTGTTTTGGGCTTTTCTTTCTGGTATTGTTGGTCTTTGATACGATTACTTGACTTGTTGGAGCTCCGACCCGAATCGAATTGGTAAAATACTCCCCATGATGGTGTGGAGTATTCTGTTTTTCTTTTAGGTCCTTCTGTCTTGCAATCAGGTCCTCTCCCTTGCATCTTGGTCCCCAGATCTCACAATTCAGTCCTTTTTCCCAGCTTTTGGGTCCTTTTATGCTTCATCTCTTCAAACCTATTTATTCCTGAAAACTAAACATAAAACTCGTGACATAGCATTATTTAGGTGAAAGATAATGGATATAAGATACAAATATGAGCATGAAATGATGTCAATCAAATACCCCCACACCTAACTTTTGCTAGTCCCGAGCAAAACAAAGAAAGAGAAAGGCATGCGAAAAACAAGAAATCCTAACTCACTTTCGTAGGAATCACGGTTGCACTTAGCACGTGCAACAAGCCGTTAAACCTCCTTGTCGCCAAGGCGGAGTGTTGTCTCCTGAGGGTTTTCAGCGGATATACCCACAAAATCCGTACAAGATGCATTATTCCATCTAGCTACACGACTCGTTGGACTCATATTGCTGATCATGGGACGCGGTAATACTACGGGTCGACTCTATATATGTAATCGGTCCACACACCTAGCCTAATGAGTTATTCGTGAGAGTTAGTTAAGGACTTAAGTGAAAGACATGGGCAACATTAACTTCTGAATGTGATACAATGTGTAGAGTCCATTTTGGTTCTTATTTGCTTTTTTTTCTTTTTTTTTCTTTCATCATTTTTTTTCTTTGAGCATTTTATTGGTTGGTGTTTGATTCTCCCAGGGTCAGGTTTCGTGCATCATTGCCTATGAGGACTTACACTATCACGTACACCTTCCCCCAAATCACCACATAGGGCGATCCCTACCACCCGTGTAACGGGAGTTCGGTCGGCGCATCCCAAGTCAGATGACTCGAAAGCACCAGGCACAAAGTCCCCTCAGACCTACTTTCCCGAGTCATAGGAGCCGTGCGAGAAGAGAGAACACCACTTATTTATCTACATGGGAACCAAAACCCCTACACTTAAGTTTCACAAAAAAAAGATTAAGGGCCCTTGACTACGACAAACTTCCTTATACTCACAAATAGGAATTATTTGACTCACTAGGTTCAGGGTGGACTTATTTAAATGTTTGAGTACTGAAACCCTATGATTACACGCCCCCTGAGGGAAAAGCAGGGTGCATCCTAACGACTCGACAAGACCTAAAGCCAGTAAACTAGAAATCCTAATGCATCAAGTTCAAGACAATTTTGGGAGCTTTCTTTTTACTTTGCCTCTCAACGGTTTTGCACATGCTAAACACACGCAAAACCCACAAAACATTTTCTTTCGCAAACACATGAAGATTTTGAAAGAAATGTGAAAATTTTAAAGCACTCGGCAAACAAAAGAAGACAAGTCACCCAAGGATCATGGCAAGCAGATATATCGATATTAAATGCGGCACACTAACATGACCCTAACAATGCACACAAAAGAAAACAAAAAATCAAAAGAAAAGACTCGATTATGTACACACGTAAAACACCCCCCCACACCTACTTCATGCATTGTCCTCAATCAATGTGAACAAGATACTACATGTAGATATGCTTGAAAAAGGAAAAATCTCACCAACATGAAGCACAAAGGGACGTTCAGGGTCATGTTGATGGACACAAACCCAAATTCCCTCAAAACATGTGACAAGCTGAAGAAGGGAGAGAAATACGTGAAGAGATTGGGCCCAAGTACACAAGGGTTGGGGCCCAAAACAATCAATGCTCGCTCATGGAGTCTTTTATTACACTTTTTTTTAATATAACTATGTACAATCATAAGTTCCCATCTTCATTTGTCAAAAGACATCAAATGGGAATCTCAAAAGTGGGTCAATTTACTTGGAAAGGGAACATGACACCACGCGGGGCCAGAATACTCATGCGTGGGCCCCCTTCACAAAGAGCATAAGATGAAATGAGAGGTTCATGAATTGGACGCAAAGGCGTCTCAATCAAAGGATCAAACTGAAAAACTTGTTGAACGTTTTAATTAAACCGCAAGTGCACGGCCGCGATGAAGTGGTGGCAAGTACGGGTCATCCTCAGGGAGGTGAGCAGCCTCTTGTTTGCACGAAATCAAGTGGCGAAAAAAATGGAGAAGATAGTTGGTTACGCTAACCTACACTACACTACGCTAAGAAGTATGAAATGTGAAAGAAGCAAACAAGCGATGAAATAAGAACTAAGCTAAGAACAAAACAAGAATGCTGGCATTTCAGGAATGGAAAACCCCTAAGGGGTGGAGTGAGTGCACACAAGCAAAGAGGTGGGTGTAGAATACATTCTTTAAGCACATGAAGGTGGTGTTTATCAAGCATAGGAAGTGTCTAAATGTTATGGCAAAACCTATCAATCTATTCACCAACTTGGTTGATTAACATTTACATATGCAAGTTGTTTATTTCAGAACCTAAACAAGCATGAGAGGTGTCTAATCATTTTGGAAAAACTCATCAAGTTATAAATTCTATCCTAAACAAATACGGATGGTCAATGAAGACGTGGCAAATACGGGTCGAACACAAGGAGGGAGAGATTTGTTATTACTGTGATTTCAATTGGGGGAAAGAAGGAGAGAAGAAATAATTGGGTTTTGAGATTTTTGGATTTTAATTATCTAAGGCAAGAAACAAGAACAATTAAACCTAAAACAAGAACAAAGATGTGAATTCCGTCGGGTGGAGGTTTAGATTTAAGGTTTAGATTAGAGAATTTAGAAACTTATAATAAATCATATTAGTTATAAAGCATTACATGATAAATGATTTAACATAAACTCAAGTAATCAAAATATACTAACACGAAATTAAAATAATAACATTCATTCATCTTCTCTTCACCCTAATCCGTCACCTCCACCCTTTGGAAGGAGTTAGAAACTCATAGAGGGAGGAAGAAGAGGTCCTAGAGGCATTACAAAAGAAAAGTAAAAACAAGAAATAAAAGACAGAATTTTATTACTAAAATAAAGACAAATAAAAACAACAACTAAAAACTAGGTCTAAGGCCAAGGACCCTACTACCATCGTTCTCGGGGCTATTTATAGCCGATACTAGGGATCCCAATATATAAATGGAACGTACACGCGTCAATACAGCATTTGAGCACACGGATCGACTTTTGTGCGGCTAAATCGCCGCAATTTGTACATGAGGTACGGCGGAATCGCCACCTTTTTGGCTCGGATTCAATCCAGATTTTTCCTGTGTGTTTATGGTATGATTTGATCCTCCTTTGCGTGTCTGGATTGATTCTTTCCATTCTTTTGAGCTCCGGATTAATTCCTTTATATATATGGAGATTCACATTGATTTTTCTTTAGATTTTCTCCATAATAATAAAAACTACTCGTGATTTGCAATTAGGTCCTTGACTTTTTGCAATTAAGTCCCCGGCTACTTTTGTGCTTAAGTCTTTGTTCTTTTTGTAATTAGATCTTGAATGCTTTTATGCTTGGATACATTTCCATTTGAAACCCGATAAACTTGAACTTGGTCTTTATGATAGAAACGAGTCTTTTGTATGCGTTTATGCTCGGGATGTGGGTAATTTGCATTCAGGTCCCTGTATTCTGCAAATAAGACTAAACACATACCTTAGTAGCATTTATTGATATAAAAGTAATCTAAATTAAAGACATATGATGCAATGTATGCAATGCATCAAATACCCCCACACCTAGATTTTGCTAGTCCCTAGCAAAACAGAATATAAGAGAGATGAAAACAGGGAAATCCTAACTCACTTTCGTAGGAATCACGGTTGCACTTAGCATGTGCAACAAGCCGTTAAACCTCCAAGTTTCCTTAGAGGACGAGTTTTGTCTCGTGAGGGTTTTCAGTTGACACACCCACAAAGTCTTAATTCAACATTCCATTAATAGCTCTTAATATCTTTACCTCAACCTTATACATCTCACTTCGAATTCTTGTATGCTCATTATGTAGATCTAACTCATTAAAAATATGACTTGGTCTTTGTTCCTCCAACATTCACACCACTAACCCTTCTACACATGATATCACTTAAATTATTTTGCACGCCTCCTCTGGTGGTGAAGTATCATTCGGATCAACCATGGCATGGATCATTCTTTTAGCTTTGGGCCGTGAGTATTTTTTTCTTTTCTTCCGTGATTCAACACATTTATTTTTTGACACTTTTACCCTTTTTGCATTCGTGTAGCGAGTTTGGTCGATAATCCCGAGCTGGAAGACTCAAGTTACCGGGTTTCAAGATACCCCTACGGACCAGTGACTCGAAGGCTTGAGCTTTTGTAATCATTTTGCATAATATGCTTTCCTCACTTTATTCCTTTATTTTTATTTTTTTCTCTCAAGGCTTAATTGCTATTAGAAGTCCACACTTCCCGGTATATTTTCCTCAACCTCTGCTTTTTATCAACCACTTCAAAGATTTGATTCATCCAATTTAAGTGCATGCATGTCTTAAAGGGTAATGGGTTATTTCTTTGGACTTAGATTTATGTCATAATTTCTACAAGCAGAACTATATAATAAGGAACAAAAATTCAATGCAATTTGTACACAGATTTTGGTTGTTCAATCTTAAGCTATGTCATGGAACATTGAATATTTTTTTTTGGAAGAAGAAAACAAACAAATAGATATATATACATAGATAAACACCCCCCCACACCTAAATCATGCATTGTCCTCAATGTATGCATAGATAAAATAAATGCACTTATTACCTGAGTTGACTTGCGGTAGAGGGGTTGAGTTTGCTCAGAGTCAACCGTAATCAGAACTGGATTGAATGACACCATATTGGTGCATGTATCAAGTTGAATTGTTCCCCATGTTGACTTGAGGAAAAGATTCCACTCTTCTCACTTGAATTGGTTTGCTTATTTGCTCGAGTGATGGTGGTTGAGTAAATGAATCACTCCCTTTTTTCTTACTTCCTTTTTGCTTATGTGATGATTTATTTGATTCAGAATTCTGATAAATACGTGCTCTCATCACAACATCACTTGGGTTGCATATTATTTCTGGCTCATTAGCAATATGGAAGATATTAAATTCTGCTTTTAAGTTCCCGAAGGATAATTGCATGAGCCCATTTCGACAGTTTATTAATGCTTCCGAAGTGGCTAAAAAGGGTCTACCTAGAATTACAGGGATTTGTCGATTAGGATTTACAACAGGTTCAGTATCAAGTACGACAAAATCCACTGGATAAATGAAGTCACCAACCTTAATCAAAACGTCCTCTGCTATACCTCTCGGTTTCTTAACAGAACAATCAGCGAATTGGAGGGTTGTCTTAGAGGGTTTCAGTGGACCAAGGTTGAGTTGCTCGTAGACAGAAAATGGGAGTAAGTTAACGCTTGCACCTAGGTCTAGAAGGGCTTTATTGATAAAAGTGTCTCCTATTGAACATGAAATTGTGGGACACCCAGGGTCCTTATATTTTATAGGAGATGTGTTGGAAAGAATAGAGCATATGTTTGCAGTTAAGAATGCCTTCTTTGGTACATTCGTTTTTCTCTTTTTAGTGCACAAATCTTTCAAGAATTTAGCATAAGCAGGTATTTGTTGAATCATATCTAAGAGTGGAATATTCACCTTAACTTGCTTAAATACTTCTAAGATTTTCTCCATTTGTGCACTTGAGCTCTTCTTGAGTCTATTGGGAAATGGGGCTGTAGGAACATAGACTCGCTCAGGTTCAGGTTGAGCTATGGGTTCAGGTTGTGTAGGTGGGTTGGGCTTTTCAATTTAGACGTCAAGTTCAATGGTCAGGTCATATGTGGTTTCTTGATGGCTAGATTGATTAGACATTCTAGGGTTTACCACATTGTTATCAACTTGTCGTCCGGACCGTAATGACACTACTGCATTGATTTGTTGGAACGGTCCTTCCTCGTTAACCATTTGAACAGGTCTGGGGTTGTTATTTCCTGAGGGTGGTTGATAAGATTGATATTGATTATTAGTTCTTGGGTTCACCTCAGGTTGACTTGGAAATTGACCCTTTTCTCTTTAACCTACTATTTGCGCTAATTGGCTGACTTGTGTCTCTCGCCTTTGGAATGATTGGTTGGTTGTTTGTATAAAAGTTTTCATTAAATTTTCCAAGTTTGTCAACCTAACTTCATGATTTCCATTGTTATTACCCCAGATGATGTATTATTTTGGTTATATGGGTTTGGTTGTTGTCTAGGAGGTTGACCTTGTTGGTTCCACGAAAAATTGGGATGATTACGCCAACCCGGGTTGTAGGTTGATGCATAAGGATCATTTCTAGCATGGTTAAACGTGGCATTAACATGTTCTAAGTATACACAGTCCTCCATTAAATGACCAGTCTGACCACATCTAGAGCAAGGGGTAGGGGATGCTTGTCGGGTTTGGTTTTGCAGCTCTAAACTTTCCATTCTGCGCATAAGGGTGGCTAGTTTTGCCTCAGCCGCTATGTTGGCATCTATAGCTAAGACACCTGGTCGGGGTTGACTTGCTATTCTAGATCCAATACTCGGGTTGATGGGTGTTCTAGCATTGTCCCATTGCATACTGTTTTCAGCTAAATCCTCAAGAAAAGTCCAGGCATCATTTTCGTTTTTCGACATGAAATTCCCTTGGCTCACAGATTCTAGCATAACTCTATATGTGGGTGTCAATCCCTCATAAATAATTTGGCATAATTGCCATTTTGGAATTCCGTGATGAGGGCATTGGGTCAAGACACTTTTAAATCTTTCAAGATAGGAGTAGAACGGCTCGCTCTCAGACTGAACGAATGCAACAATTTCATTCCTAATCTTCATAGTCTTATGGTTGGGGAAATATTTTTTTAGAAGCACTTGAACAAACTCAACCCAACTCCTAATAGATCTTTCGGCTAGACTATATAGCCATTTCTCAGCGTCGTCTTTTAGTGCCAGAGGCACAAATTTCAGACGCACTGCCTCTTCAGGGATATGCTGGTATTGCATAAGAGAGCAGATTTCCTCAAATTCTCTAAGGAAGAGATATGGATCTTCCCTAGAGGTGAACTTAGGCAGCATACTCATGTATTGTGCCTTAAGTTCGAAATCGCGACCCGGTATGGTGGGCATGACGATGCACGATGGCTGAGCAGCCATCGTTGGGTAGCACCGATCCCTCAGAGTCATAGGCGGGTTCACAACATTCTCACCCATTAGATCCGGGTGAGGTGGTGCAACAGATGGATTGGGGTTAAGCTCCAGACTGGAATCTAGATGAACTCGTGAGAGTCGATTACTCAAGTCCCGAATCCAAATTTGAGTGCACCGGGTTGAATCAATTTTTGAATTCAAATTCGAAATTTAAATTCCAAATTTAATTTCAAGAATTAATTACAAATATTTTTTTTTTTTAAATTTTCGTTTTTTTTTAAAATATGTTTTTTTTTTCAAAAGGGAAACAATCAATAGAAATGTAAAGATGAGAAGGGAAAGAAGACTCAGATGAGAAGGGAAACTTAACTCTAAAGATAAATTCAAGGGTTGGCCAGAATTTTCCTGAACAAGCACGGTTCAAACAATCCTAGACCTAGTGTCACTTAAATCTAGACGACTCCTAACTGGTTGAGTCGAATTGATTCACTTGATTCACCTCCCTCACCAATCAAACCAAGTTGGCCAGTTAGTGTATAGCTAGTGGGGGCGCTTCCGACAGAGTCGGTGCCAATTAGACAACCACGTCGCTTGGAAGACTTTCGTCAACACAAAAACACTTCCTAGACACCAAATTGAATTCGATCGGCTTCAGGTCATAGCAAGTCAAACCAATTCTTCTCCTTAATTGAGTCCGAGTCCTTAGGGGCCAATGTCTAATTGATTTTAAATTTTAAGGCTTGGGTGACACTTTAGGATTGTGATTTGTGGGCCACGGAAGGGTGATGAAATCCCCACCGTATCTTTTCCTACGGAGTTGCCCTTAAGATAGTTTAACTTAGATCTAACAAAGATAGTCAAACAATGGTCTTTTTAATGGGGGCAATTGCAAGGTTGTATGCAAATTAAATTATATGCTTAAATGCAATCGTTAAAAACCACGATACGTACCTTGCCTCCAGCACTCTTCAACAGAAATTGATTTGCAAGAATTTAGCAAGAATAATGCAAACAAAACATTATATGATGCATGCACTAAGGTCTTTCTAATTTTGCGAATTTTAGGTCAGAGTTGAAATATTGCAAATTATGGAATTTAAGCTTAACACGTGCAATTCTAATAAAAGGAAATTTTCTGAAACTAGAAATTACGAGGAAAAAGGCAACGAAGGTTACCTACGCAATGCTCAGTCGGGTTCGCCGCCCGCTCTCGAAATTTCAGTAGCTTTACGCGTCCACCCAGAGATGAGTCGCGTCCCTGAAAAAGTTGAAGCCCAGAAGCTCCAAGTGTGCGGCGGATTCGCCGCAAGTTGTTCTTCAGGTGCGGCGATTTCGCCGCTCGGTTAGCTCAAATGGTGCTCGGATTTCGCCGTGCACTCTGTTGTCTCCTGAAACACAAATCCAAATACTTAGATCGCGCACAAGATAAACAGGATAAAATCGAAATACAAAAACAACAAAATCTGCGTCGGCGTGGTGGCAAGTACGGGTCGTCCTCAGGGAGGTGAGTAGCCTCTTGCTGGTACGAAATCAAGTGGCAAAATAGGGAAGAGAAAGATTGATTATGCTAACCTACGCTACACTACGCTAAGAAGTATGAAATGTGAAAGAAGCAAACAAACGATGAAATAAGAACTAAGCTAAGAACAAAACAAGAATGCTGGAATTTCAGGAATGGAAAACCCCTAAGGAGTGGAGTGAGTGCACACAAGCAAAGAGGTGGGTGTTGAACACATTCTTTAATCACAAATTAAGGTGGTGTTATCATGCATAGGAAGTGTCTAAATGTCGTGGCAAAACCTATCAATCTATTCACCAACTTAGTTGATTAACATTTACATATGCAAGATGTTTATTTCAGAACCTAAACAAGCATGAGAGGTGTCTAATCATTTTGGCAAAACTCATCAAGTTATAAATTCTATCCTAAACAAGCAAGCATACATTCATGTTTAATCAACACATTGAAATTAAAGCATTCATCCCATTCTCATTTACATGTATGAACATTTACTCCACCCCCAAAGGGGATGGAACTACTCACTAAACATTACACTAATTATTAAACTAAACAAAGAAAGCATATTAACTAAGCTAATAAAACTAATGAAATGATATTAAGCAAAGCAAAACAAGAAACATAAAACAAACAACATAATAAAGAAAACTTGTATTAAAATGACTCACATTAAAAGTAGCATCCTCCTACTTTAGTGTGTGCTTCAAGGCCTCACTTCTAGTAGGAAGAATAGCCACTTAAAATATGGAGTGATTACAATGGAAGGTGAAGAGTTCTATTTATAGCCATGGAAAAAGGCAAACCGGGACAATCCCCCGATGTGGGACTAAAAAGATACCAAAAATAGCCTCAACATCCTCTAATACATGTGCTGGAGAAATTTGAGCGGATTTGGGCCAAAATGGACCGCCAATTAGCGGTCTTGGACCGCCAATTAGCGGTCTATATGGTTCAGATCCTACTCATTTTTGTTTTGGGCTTTTCTTTCTGGTATTGTTGGTCTTTGATGTGGTTACTTGACTTGTTGGAGCTCCGACCCGAATCGAATTGGTAAAATACTCCCCATGATGGTGTGGAGTATTCTGTTTTGCTCTTAGGTCCTTCTGTCTTGCAATCAGGTCCTTCTCCCTTGCATCTTGGTCCCCAGATCTCACAATTCAGTCCTTTTTCCCAGCTTTTGGGTCCTTTTATGCTTCATCTCTTCAAACCTATTTATTCCTGAAAACTAAACATAAAACTCGTGACATAGCATTGTTTAGGTGAAAGATAATGGATATAAGATACAAATATGAGCATGAAATGATGTCAATCAGCGAGTGGGAAAGAAAGGAGAGAAATGTTGGTTACATTAACCTACACTAAAATGCAAAAAGGAAATGGAAGAGAAGAAATAAAACTAAACCCCATAAAGGGTAGAGAAATAATGTTAGTATAAAGATGTGTGTGAGTGTGTTCAATTATGCTCCTCACAATATGTAGTGCATGAATCATAAAACTAAATCCAACTTTGCCTCCACATGAAATAAGATAAGATCATATCATTAAAACATACAAGACAATAATTGGAATGAAGCTAAATGAACTCATGTATAAAGACTAGACCCTACTATGCCTCCACATGAAATAAGATAACCCAATATCATTAAAACATACAAGGCATTAACCAAGGTAAAGGCAACAAGAGTACATACACTACGAATTGTGTTTCCAATATTAATTCCATTCATATCCTCACCTTATCATTCCCCATAAAATAGGTCCACTAATGTAAGCATATGCTAAGCTTCATTCAAGAGGATTAACATATCAAAGATAAGAGTGAAATCCCATTAGATGGTTATGGAAATCATATAAGGCTCAAGGGATTAAGATAACACACACCTAATACACTATATGATCATATCACATATTTATCCACCCCCCAAATGAGAATGGAACTACTCACTACTCATTACACTAACTACATTAACAAAATGAAACATTATACTCAAAGAAAATTCAACTAAGCAAGAAAGGAATATTAAAGAAACTAATTGAAATGAACATAAAACTAAAGAGACATGCAAAAATTAAGAGACAAGATTTAAAGAAACTAAGAACAATTATTTTATTAACAACGACTGACATTGAAGGTAGCATTCTTCTCCACCTTGAGTTTTGATTCAAGGCTTACTCCAAGTAGAGAGAATGCCACCAAGCAATGGGTAGTTTACAATAGAAGGTGAAGAGTTCTATTTATAGCCATAGAAAAAGGTAATCCGGGACAATCCCCCAGTATGGGGCTAAACAAATACCAAAAATAGACTAAACATACTCTAATACACGCGCCCCAGAAATCTTAGCGGACCCGGGCCAACCCGGACGACCAATTAGCGGTCCACAGGATCCGGATCCATCTGGTTTTCATTCTGGGATTTTGCTTGATGTATTTGTTGGTCTTGGATGCATCTACTTTGCTTGTTGGAGCTCCGACCCAAATAGTGTTGGCTTTTTGGCCTTAATCTTATGTTTTGATGATTTAATCAACCGAATCTTAATTAGAGTAGCACACACTATGCATTGCATATATATTGTATTGTGCTAACCTCTACAGGTGATCAAGACTCAAGAAAGATGGAAATGAAGTCAAGACATGTAATTAAAGCTAAATCGAAGACATGTAATCTTGATTTCTTTTGAGTCTTAGGAACAAAGTGTAATTGAGCATACTTGAGCTAAAATCAACTTAATCACACACTAGGTTCCCTATAGAAGTCACACACGAAATTTCACATAATTTGGACTTCAATAGATCACCCAAACTTAGACCGGAAAACACCAAAACTTGAATTGCAAAAGTCTGCCCACATTCGGTCGACCGCAACATGTCGTTCGGTCGACCGGATGATCAATTAATCCTGTTTGTGTTTCCCTGTCTAGTTTCGGTCGACCGCACCATATCTTTCGGTCGACCGTCAGATCATATTTTCTCGACCGTTACTTTTGTCGTATATACCCAACGGTCGTATTCATATTAATCAAAATATACCCTTATACATTTTATGTATCGGTCGACCGAGGACCAAGATCGGTCGACCGAATGAGCGTGTCCAGACAATCCAGAATCTCCTGTCCAAAATCGGTCGACCGGAAGAACCTGTTTCGGTCGACTGTTCACATATTTGTTGTCAACCCCAAAGTGCCTGGACGAAATCGGTCGACCGAACCCTCTTAGTGTGTTCGACCGATGACTTAAGTTTTCTTAAGTCGTAGCGTTGGGCGGTCGACCGTTGCTTAACCGGTCGACCGAACTGAGTGTAAAACTGCCTACCGGTCGACCGATTGTCCCGATCCGGTCGACCGAATTCAGCCAGAATTGGGTTCTGAACTTTCTGTTTTGTGTAATCACACTTCAACTCATACCCAATCAATCCCAACGGCTCTATTCTCTCTAATGCCTATATAAGGAGTTGTAAAACACATTTTAACACAACTCTCCCACTACAAACTTGTCCCAAAACATTAGAGAGAATCCCAAACACTCAAAGCCTCAAATCTCCACACTTAGTCTTAATTCCAATCATACTCAAGTGTGCTCAAGCTTAGAGAGTGTTGCTCCACTCAAATTGTTGTTGTCAAAGGAAGCAAGGACTTCGGTGAAAGCCCGAAGTGTTCCTCTCGGATTGTGAGAGAAGAAAGTCAAGCTCGCGAGGTTGTTCGCGGAGTTTGTTTTGTAAAAGGCGTTCTCTCCCGGCCAGGAACGGGGAGTGGTTAGTGAAGTCGTGAGCGGAGCTCGGTGATCCGAGCGGAGCTTGCAAGAGAGGATTAGGACCCGGGTGGGGTGCCGAACCTCTATAAAAATCCCCCGACTTCTTGTGGTTTGCATTTTCTATTTTTTACTTGCTTGTTTTAGTTTAAATTTCCGCTGCTCATATCCATTTCTTAAACATGTAGGTGATTAGATTAAAAAGTGATTAGTGGACCCATAACCCACACGATCCTACATTTGGTATCAGAGCCTTGTTAGCTAACTTCTCATACTTAATCGTATTTTTTAGCATGGCTTCTACATCATCTAATCACATAGAAGGATTATGCACCACTAGACCTCCTTTGCTTAATGGGTCAAACTATGATTATTGGAAAAATAGGATGAAAATCTTTTTAATATCAAATGACCTTAAGTATTGGATGTTTCTCCAAAATCCATACACACCACCAAATGAAGATGAATTAGATTCACTCACTAGGCCCAAAATGAAAGAAATTGAGATGAACTCAAAGATAATGAACATTCTATATTGTGGGCTAAATGAGGGTGAATACAATAGAATTAGGGGTTGTATTAGTGCATATGAAATATGGCATAGATTGCAAATGCATCATGAGGGGGATAGCAAAACTAAGGAAACCCGCATTAGTCTCCTCATGCATAAATATGAGATTTTTTCTATGCATATCGGTGAGAACATAAGCGAAATGAACACTCGCTTCACCGATATCACTAACTCTCTTTTGGTTCTTGGAAGAAGATTAAATGAAGGAGAGATGACAAGGAAATTCCTCCGGTCGTTAAGCCACGATTGGGAAGATAAAGTGGTTGCAATTGAAGAAGCACACGATCTTTCCCAACTCAAAATGGAGGAATTAATTGGAAACTTGATGGCTTATGAACTTCAAATCAATCATCGGAAGGAGAAGGAAGCCACCAAGAAGACATCCACCTTGGCATTACATGCAAACTTTGATGAACCAAGGAGAGTGGAAGAAGAGGACATGGAGGTCCTAGCCAAAGACTTCTTCAAATACCTCAAGAGAGATAAGGGAGAAAAGAATGAAAGAAGAGTTAGAAGAAGTGAGAAAAGAGAAAAAGAAAAAGAGAGGGAGGAGAGTGAAAATGAGAGGAGAGAAGGGGAGAAGAAAAAGGAGAGAAGGGAGAGGAGAAAAGAAAAGGAGAAAAGTAAGAGAAAAGAGAAGAGGTTGGAAGCTCACAAGGCAACTTGGGACGATTCATCGTCTTCATCGTCATCCAAATCAACCACACCTTCATCAACAAAGGAATATGCACATATGTGCTACATGGCAATTCAAGATGAAGGAAGTGAGGTATCCTCTAACTCTTACTCTAGTAGATCACATTCTTGCTCATCTAAATCATATGCTAGTGATAGTTCATGTTCTAAAGAAGAAACTTATTCTTATGATGAACTTCAAAATGCATTCCATGATTTAGTTAAACAATATGAGATCATATGTGATAAAAACAAGAATGCTAGAAAGTTAATCAAAGATCTCCAAAGCCAAATTGATACATGCATAAATGAGAAGAATGAGGTGATTGCTAAATTTGAAAAGAATGCATCAAATCTTGAAAAATTAAGAGCAACACCTATAGATTGTGATCAACTAAATCTTCAAGCTTCTAACTTGCAATTAAGAAAAGATTTAGAAAGATTCACTAATGGAACTCATATGTTTAACATGCTATTAGGTAGTCAAAGGCAATCCTTGCAAAAACATGGTTTAGGTTACAATTTAAAATTGAAAAACCATGTATCTCACACTACTCTAAATGGTAAGCATATGTTCATTAACCATAGTTCCTCAAGTGTGTGGGCACCCAAAACCAAAATGGTTTGGATCCCAAAAGCTAATGCTCAAGGACCCAAAGTTGTTTGGGTACCCAAATCTACTCATGTAGGAGCTTGAGGAGGAGATTGGTGGTGACCGGGTGAGCTCAAGAGTCAAATTCAAATCCGGTTGCATCACCAAATGAAATTGGAGCTAAATTCGAATTCAACATTGGTATAAATTCTTATCTATACAATTCATGTTAAATTAGCTCTAATATAGCTTGATATGCTTAATTGACATATCATATAGTTTAATTCATTGCAAATCATATACCCTATTCATTGCAAATCATTTATCACATCCATTGATTCTAAATGTCAAATTTTTAAATGGATGTTAGAATAAGGCTTAAGTTGAAACTTAAATGAACTTAACTTTCATCATACTCATTGTTTCCATTTAGCCTTATTGATAGGGGGAGCTTAATTGTTATATCTTTTATTAGAGTAATGAAGTGCAAAATTTAGGGGGAGCAACTTCATTACAAGACATCCAAATTCTATGCTTAAAGTCTTAAATAATTATTATTTTTGATGGATGTCAAAGGGGGAGAGATAATTAAGGGGGTAACTTGAAAAACTTGATAAAAATGGAACAAAAACTATGCACATCCATAGGGGGAGCATCTATATGCATAGTTTACATATATAATTCTCAAGTATTAAGATATCGGTTGCCATCATCAAAAAGGGGGAGATTGTTGGCTTTTTGGCCTTAATCTTATGTTTTGGTGATTTAATCAACCGAATCTTAATTAGAGTAGCACACACTATGCATTGCATATATATTGTATTGTGCTAACCTCTACAGGTGATCAAGACTCAAGAAAGATGGAAATGAAGTCAAGACATGTAATTAAAGCTAAATCGAAGACATGTAATCTTGATTTCTTTTGAGTCTTAGGAACAAAGTGTAATTGAGCATACTTGAGCTAAAATCAACTTAATCACACACTAGGTTCCCTATAGAAGTCACACACGAAATTTCACATAATTTGGACTTCAATAGATCACCCAAACTTAGACCGGAAAACACCAAAACTTGAATTGCAAAAGTCTGCCCACATTCGGTCGACCGCAACATGTCGTTCGGTCGACCGGATGATCAATTAATCCTGTTTGTGTTTCCCTGTCTAGTTTCGGTCGACCGCACCATATCTTTCGGTCGACCGTCAGATCATATTTTCTCGACCGTTACTTTTGTCGTATATACCCAACGGTCGTATTCGTATTAATCAAAATATACCCTTATACATTTTATGTATCGGTCGACCGAGGACCAAGATCGGTCGACCGAATGAGCGTGTCCAGACAATCCAGAATCTCCTGTCCAAAATCGGTCGACCGGAAGAACCTGTTTCGGTCGACTGTTCACATATTTGTTGTCAACCCCAAAGTGCCTGGACGAAATCGGTCGACCGAACCCTCTTAGTGTGTTCGACCGATGACTTAAGTTTTCTTAAGTCGTAGCGTTGGGCGGTCGACCGTTGCTTAACCGGTCGACCGAACTGAGTGTAAAACTGCCTACCGGTCGACCGATTGTCCCGATCCGGTCGACCGAATTCAGCCAGAATTGGGTTCTGAACTTTCTGTTTTGTGTAATCACACTTCAACTCATACCCAATCAATCCCAACGGCTCTATTCTCTCTAATGCCTATATAAGGAGTTGTAAAACACATTTTAACACAACTCTCCCACTACAAACTTGTCCCAAAACATTAGAGAGAATCCCAAACACTCAAAGCCTCAAATCTCCACACTTAGTCTTAATTCCAATCATACTCAAGTGTGCTCAAGCTTAGAGAGTGTTGCTCCACTCAAATTGTTGTTGTCAAAGGAAGCAAGGACTTCGGTGAAACCCCGAAGTGTTCCTCTCGGATTGTGAGAGAAGAAAGTCAAGCTCGCGAGGTTGTTCGCGGAGTTTGTTTTGTAAAAGGCGTTCTCTCCCGGCCCGGAACGGGGAGTGGTTAGTGAAGTCGTGAGCGGAGCTCGGTGATCCGAGCGGAGCTTGCAAGAGAGGATTAGGACCCGGGTGGGGTGCCAAACCTCTATAAAAATCCCCCGACTTCTTGTGGTTTGCATTTTCTATTTTTTACTTGCTTGTTTTAGTTTAAATTTCCGCTGCTCATATCCATTGCTTAAACAAGTAGGTGATTAGATTAAAAAGTGATTAGTGGACCCATAACCCACACGATCCTACATTTGGTATCAGAGCCTTGTTAGCTAACTTCTCATACTTAATCGTATTTTTTAGCATGGCTTCTACATCATCTAATCACATAGAAGGATTATGCACCACTAGACCTCCTTTGCTTAATGGGTCAAACTATGATTATTGGAAAAATAGGATGAAAATCTTTTTAATATCAAATGACCTTAAGTATTGGATGTTTCTCCAAAATCCATACACACCACCAAATGAAGATGAATTAGATTCACTCACTAGGCCCAAAATGAAAGAAATTGAGATGAACTCAAAGATAATGAACATTCTATATTGTGGGCTAAATGAGGGTGAATACAATAGAATTAGGGGTTGTATTAGTGCATATGAAATATGGCATAGATTGCAAATGCATCATGAGGGTGATAGCAAAACTAAGGAAACCCGCATTAGTCTCCTCATGCATAAATATGAGATTTTTTCTATGCATATCGGTGAGAACATAAGCGAAATGAACACTCGCTTCACCGATATCACTAACTCTCTTTTGGTTCTTGGAAGAAGATTAAATGAAGGAGAGATGACAAGGAAATTCCTCCGGTCATTAAGCCACGATTGGGAAGATAAAGTGGTTGCAATTGAAGAAGCACACGATCTTTCCCAACTCAAAATGGAGGAATTAATTGAAAACTTGATGGCTTATGAACTTCAAATCAATCATCGGAAGGAGAAGGAAGCCACCAAGAAGACATCCACCTTGGCATTACATGCAAACTTTGATGAACCAAGGAGAGTGGAAGAAGAGGACATTGAGGTCCTAGCCAAAGACTTCTTCAAATACCTCAAGAGAGATAAGGGAGAAAAGAATGAAAGAAGAGGTAGAAGAAGTGAGAAAAGAGAAAAAGAAAAAGAGAGGGAGGAGAGTGAAAATGAGAGGAGAGAAGGGGAGAAGAAAAAGGAGAGAAGGGAGAGGAGAAAAGAAAAGGAGAAAAGTAAGAGAAAAGAGAAGATGTTGGAAGCTCACAAGGCAACTTGGGACGATTCATCGTCTTCATCAACATATCCATGAACTTCCCTTTGTGCTTCACGTTGGTGAGATCTTTTCTTTTTCATGCAAAAATCCATGTAGTATCATGCTCACATTCATTGAGGACAATGCATGAAGTAAGTTTGTGTGTGGGGGGGTGTTTTACGTGTGTACATAGTCGAGTCTTTCTCCTTTTGTTTTGTTTTCTTTTGTTTGTATTGATAGAGTCATGTTAGTGTGCTGCATTTAATATCGATATATTTGCTTGCCATGATCCTTGGGTGATGTGTCTTCTTTTGCTTGCCTAGTGCTTTAAAATTTTCATTTATTTCAAAAATCTTCATGTGTTTGCGAAAGAAAATGTTTTATGGGTTTTGCGTGTGTTTAACATGTGCTTGTGCTTGTGCTGGTGGGTCGTGGTTGTCTGGGAGTTTTCGGTCGAACGAGACCATTGAGTCGTTCGACCGATTGCTTCAAGTTTTGCTTGGACCGAACGTTGACCATCCAAACGGTCGACTGTTCTTGACCTTTGGTCCGACCGGAACTCAAGTGAACTTAAGTATATAGTATGTTGTTCGACCGATAGTTGTGTCTTGTTCGACCGGTAGATGACCTAGAATGCTAGGATGACCCTAGTAGTTTTCGGTCGACCGAGACACTTGAGTCGGTCAACCGAATAGACTTGTATGATTTTGACCGGACTCCAGATTTTGACCACGTTCGGTCGACCGGTTTTAGACTTTTAGTTCGACTGTTGGGGATTGAGTATTTGAGCACAGAGTTCGACCGATGTAGGCGTTAGGTCAACTGATTCCTTTGCGGAAGCGGTCGACTGGTATACCTTTTTCGGTCGACCGTTTGAGCCCATAATTGAATCCCGGTCCTAGTGGAGTGTCAACTATGTCCATGGAAACGTGTGCCCTCGCTTTGAGCGTGAGCCGGGAGGTGACGGTGGGTGCGTTGCGCGTTCCTCTCGAGGGACCGCTGTATGGAAGAGTGTGGATACATGGGATGTGTCGCCTCTGCATTATAGAGGGTGACGTAGTTTATGAATTGACTCGTGTTAGAGTAGCAGCCTGAGGGATTGCGGATCCCATTGCTTCAGCGGGCACGCAACTGTCGTTGGGTGAAGTGACTACCGTCCTGGATGGCTATGGAGGCCGCGACCCCGCTTTTATAGCGGCGGAGTTGGTGTCTACACGTGGAGCTCGATGACCCCGCGGATTTCAGTTCAGATCTGTTGATTGTCTGGCCCTTTGTGTGTCGGATATGTTCGACTGTCCTTGATAGGCAGTGATTGCACGAGCCCGTGCGGCCTGTGTGGCGGCGGGAGGGCCCCTATGCGGCCTGTGTGGCGGCAGGGAGGATCACGCATGGCCTGTGTGGTTGCGGCGATGGACTGCCGATGATGATTTCTGGCAGGTAGCTTGATTGGGCACCTATCGAGTGAGATACTGTGCGGTCTGTGTAGCGCCGGTGATGGACCGACCTGAGCGACGACTCTGTTGGTGTGGTTGTGGACCACGATGTTTTCAGATCTGATTGTACCTGCACGGAAGTGCAAATGCCTCCTCACCGATCCCTTGGCTTGTGTAGTGGCGTGTGGGGATGTGTTGCGTACTTTCCGCTAGACCGTTTGTGCGTACGGTAGGTCTCCACGGAGGCCCGATGTTCGGCCCGTGCGGCCTGTGTGGCGGCAGGGAGGATCGTGCGAGGCCTGTGTGGCGGCGACGATGTGGTGGAACATGCGTCCTATGTGGCGACGACGTTGTTGTGGACTGTGCAGCCTGTGTGGCGACGGCGGTGTTGTGGACCGTTGGGCTTGTGTGGCAGTGGTGGCCATTGTAGACCGTGGGGCCTATGTGGCTGCGGGAACGATTGCAGGACGGATGTCCGGTTGGCCCTTGGTGGGAATGTTGTTTTACTGCTTTGTATTTCATGTCATGCTATAATAGTATGATATGGCATATAGGTGAGCTTGTCATATGGGGTTTACTTATGGAAACTCAGGCATTGTTGTTATGTTTATTTTCAGGACCGCGTTAGGTTCCGGCGGGTGGTGACCGATGGAGTTTTGCACTTTGGGACTGGATCCTGTTGTCTGCCTATTTTAGGTTGTCGTGATTACATGTATTTCGTATTTTGATGTAATCACTCTTTTGACAAACTCTTATGTAATATGTTGCACCACATATTTTTTGGTATTTCTTCGAGTAATGTCCCCACTGTTGATGGTTTTTATCCTCGTGTTTCATTGTTTTTAAAAGTTTAAATTTTTTTGTTGTTCGGGGACGTTACACAAAGACTCCATGAAAGAAATTCAAGATGGTCCACTATAATACGCCAACTCCCACAACTTTTGTTTTTTGATCGAACAGGAATAAAACATAAAATAACCATCAAAACATGAATCAAATAATGTAATATAAGCAGAAGGGTTAGTGTTCAGGGGAGTATCAATACCTAATACAACCCCACAAAGCACCAAAAGAAAAACCATACAAGGCAATGAGTTTTCTACCTAGTTGATCCAATTTTAATGTTCTCTTACCCTAGATTTCACTCATTTTTAAACGGTTAAGACGCTCAAAAATTGCAACCGTAAAAGGATGTTAATTATGAGAAACATTTTCTTTTGATTGGTGGTTAATGTAAACTTCAAAAAACTACAAATATGAGTGTCATTCGTACTTTCACGGTGTAAATAAGCTTTTTCAATCATATTTTAGGACTTAAATATTGTACACACTTTTCAGAAAGGTCAATGTGCATATTTAAAACTTTTTTTTTATTTCTAACAAAAAAATGGTTGAATTGGTAGCGAACATGAAAATTATTTAAAAGTTTAATAAGTTCTATGCTCTTTCAAAAGAAAATATATAAATTTGAAAAATGATCTAAACAACATGTGCAAAAAGTCCACCATTACAAACAGTGGCAGAACCAAGAAATTTATTTAGGGGAGGCAAAAATATAAAACTAAAAGATTAATATATAATTCCAGAAAAATTACAATTGGCCTTGATGAGTTTTCGTATTTTGAACATGATACATGATTGCCTCATCAGTAACTTTACCGACTAAATCTTTTTCAGTATAACTAACCAAATTATTGTTCAACAAATGATCTTCTATTCGATTGTACAAACGGTTCGTAACAATATTTATTGTCGAAAGTGGTCTGTAAACGGTTACATTTGCAACCATTTCCTCTACTAAAGCATCAATTCCTTCCATGTTACAAAAGTCATATATATATTATATAAATGTCAAAGTTGTATGTCTAAAGCTCATCAGAAAGTCTAACATGATCTATAGTGGAGAATTTATTAGGTTAATATTCTATTAAACGAACTAGTTTGAATGTAAGCGCACAACATGCAAATGAGTAATTTTGTATTTATTTCATTGAAACAGTTATTTAATTCGTGAACTTTTGTATTTATGTTAAAGCAAGCAAAATAGCTCAACATGATTATGAAAATTATTGACTTGTGAGTTCTTGGACACCTTCGGCATGGTCGGTCATCAAGTATAAATTGTTTATCTATGATATGAATCAAAATTTCATACCTGGCACAAATAAATACACTTTCTTTAGTAGGTCATTTAAGCCTATCTTACAATTTCGGACACCCATTCCCATGATATTGGCTCAACTATCTGAAATGCATATAGTGAAGCTAAGAATGAATTCATCGAAGTAAAGAAATATTAAGAAGAATAACATTTTTTAAAAATGTTATTACTAGTTCCTTAAAAATTTCAAAATTAAGAAAGATGACAAACACCCACCCCATGATTTTTTGTTATACTCTTTGGAAAATTTTGTATACTACTACCTTAAATAATTTCAAAGTTAAGGACAACTACCATGTTATTTTGTTATACTCTTTGGACGTTTAGTACTACTTTAAAAAATATTAAAATTCCAAAGGGCGACTGCCCCTCCACCCTTGCCCCCTCGGTTCCGCCCGTGATTACAAACATGATAACATGGAAACAACTATTTTAATAACAATACAAGTTAATTCGTCTAAACACCCCACTAACTACATTGAATTTTATTTATTTTCTCTACTGTACTATCGACCCCATTTAAACCTAAACATCACACTAATGTGTATCCATTCTGTAAAAAAAGTTGTTCAATTGGTGGCATGTGGTGTTGAGCCCCACTACCGTTACAGGTTGTGGTTGGTGGGATACGGTTTGTTTCTTTTTTTATAATTAAAAGTAAGGGTTTTATCCTTACATGTCACTAAAAAATTTAAGGGTTAATTACAGTGTACCCCTTGGACTATACTTCAATTTCACTTTGCACTTGTGAACATTAAAATGTGACAATCACAACCTTTGTACTTTCATTTCGTAACACTTTCCCCCTGAACTTTAACAATCATTATTTATCCACCAAATTGCTATTATTTTTTTGAATTGTATACCTAATACTAAAGATTAGTTCAGATTGAAGGTCAGATTTGGTTCAAATTTAGGTTACATTCAGTACACTTCGACCCGAATGCGAACTAGATCTTATATTTGATTTGATCCGAACGTTAACGTAGAGATAGGGTTAGATCTCTAGCCACTACTACGAGCTCGACGCACAAGCCCTAGAGAACGACCTCAATGTCCTTCGTCGCCTCCGATCTGACCTAAATGTCCCCCTCTCACCCTCCAACCACCGTGATGTCGTCCTCGCCTACTTTTTCACCCTCACCTTCCTCGAAACTTTCTTCCCAATCGACACCCACACCTTCTCCTGGCATGACACCTTCAATCCTTTCAAGAAGGAGTTCTAGCATATCAAAGCTTGGGTTGGGTTCGTACATTTTTTAAAGATTATGTGGGGAATCAATTTGTCTGTTGGTGTTGTTTCCTTTCTTTGGTACGAGGTAAGAGTGTGACTTCTATTTTTTTTTCATTTTCTTCTCATGTAATTAAACCTTCTATTTCTTGTTGATACAAGCTTGGTTGAGATGTTGGTGATGCAAAATTGTTATATTGTTGTTGTATGACTTGGTATTTTGCTGATGTTCATTTGGATGTTTCATCGATGTTGTGATTTTCTTTTCGTTTTAGAGGTGATAGGGCGGTTGGTGGTTTGAATTTGATCGACGTTGAGCTCTCCTTAAGGGAGGTAGTGGAAGGAGTGGAGAATACAATGGAGAGAAGAGAGGATGGGGAGGGTAGTTTGATTTGGGTTTGGATTTGGTATGTGATTTGTATTTGGATATTTGTTTGTGGTTTTTTGGGATTGGATTTGGGTTTTGTGAACAAAGAAGAGAGTGAGAGAACAAAGACGAGCGGAGAGAGGAGGCAAAATGGTGATCGAAGAGAGAGTAGAGAGAGAAGATAAATAGCGAAAAGAGGTGAGTACATATTAAATAGTTTGGGATATTTCATTAAAAGTTACAAAGTATAAAGAGATTCATGTTATTTACTAGAATACTTAGGAGAAATTTTAAAAAGTCACACTTAAATATTGTTTTTTAATTTCGTCGATAACATCATTGATGTAAATGATGATATCATTGACGGAATAAGCTGAGAAAGTGCAGACAAAAAAAAGTAATGGTATTAGTGAATGGAGATTGGTTTTGAAGTGGCATGAGTAGAACTAAAGAGAGAATGATGACATATTTAAAATTATGGTGTTTTTGTGTGGCATCAAGCGAAAAATCTCAGAATTAAAAGTATAACTCATTTGAAGAAAATATTACGTACATGTACCACCATAAATAATGGCGAGTAACAGAAACGAATGTGCACCAAACTCATTCACAAGCATATAAACCCACAAGCATCTAAGCATGGGATAAGTACCTAGTGTGGTCACTAAACCATCTACACCAAGTCTAAACATGATACAAGTATCGATCTAGCATTAAGCACATGAAAATGGTAAATAAAAGTGCAAACCATCAACACACAACCATCACAACATCATCCTCCACCCTAAAGGGTGTATCTACTCTCTACACATGCTAAGGAATATAAAAATACAAAGACTAACACTAAACATGAATCAAACATAATTTAGAGATCTAACCATGAGACGGAATTAAAACATGCATAGGAAGGAAACATGGAGAACAAGAATCTAACATTAGATTCAAGAAAAAAACCAAAGTTACATGCTCCATCCACCTTCTTCTTGAAGCTAAAATGTGTAAGAACTAAATGTAATCTATGGTGGAGGTGGAGAAGGGGAAAGGTTGAAGAAACATGACTGCGTGTATATGGAAACATCGGAGCTCAAGATGAATCTGAGACTAATTGGATGACAATAGAATTATATGTAATAGTTGGCTGAACCTCAAACAAGACTCGAGCCACATGCCAAGTTTCCTGATCAGATTCGGCGTCGAATCTGCCAGTAGTGGATTTGGATCTGCCAATGGCGGATCAAGTGGGTCCAATTTAGTCCAACTTTGTCAGTGACTTAAGTATTCAATGTTTCGTGTGGAGTGCACTCTTGGTCCGTTGACTCGAGCCTATTTGACATTATTTGCATAAAAACTCCTCAACTTCTTGAGTTTGAGGAGATTTACATTTAGTTTTTCATCTTAATTTCTAAAGGTCCCTTTGAGTTTTATAATTAGAATTGTATACTTTTCATTGAGGTCCAAAACTCTTGCAAATCAGTCATTTCTTCTTGCGATTCAGTCCTTTGTGCTTCCTTTCCCTTCTTCATCACTGAATACCTAATACGCAAACGGGATAAAATAAAGGATATATGTCATGAATGCGATATAAGATATGTCACTAATTAGACTCTTTGCACGACATTCATCAACAAGTCTCCTTCTTAGCTGGAAGATGTTGATTGACTTATACATGAACCATCTAGCAAATCTCTATGATACCTCTTGACCCTACCATACGTCTTGACCCTACCATAACTCTAGCAAGTCCGCACAATCACAGATTTGGTTAGAAGGACCAGTTGAGCATATCTGCTAGATTAACGTGAGTGCCAATTTTCTTCACCATCACGTTTCCTTCGGAGACTATTTCTTGAATAAAGGATATAAACCTCGATCTATTTGGTCCTCTCATGGTGTAAGCTTTTATCGGGCAAGTCATTAACAATACTATGACTATCATAAAAAAATTGGCTGCTTTTAAGCGGGATTAAGCTATGCAAATAAATCTTTCAACCACCGAGCGTCATTGATACCCATGATAGCTGCCATTTTCTGTCTTAGTGGTGAATAATGCTACAATGTGCTGAAGTTTTCTTTCCAGCTAACGACATTGATCCAAACTGTAAACATATAAGCAGTTATATATCTTATCTTTTCAAGGTCCTCTACAGTACCAGAATCAATATTGCCCCTCAACTTATGAGATGATCTCTCGAACTCCATTACTAATCCGGTTATACATGAAAGGCACATAAAATTCCATTTAACTACCTACTAGTGCTGCTTTCCATGAATCGACATATAATGACTAACAATGCTAACTGCTGAAGCAATATCCTGACAAGTACCTATCATTTCATACAAACGCAAGGATGCGCACTAGGTTGGGTTAAAGTGAAAACGAACCCAAAACGAAGCAGTTTGTCTGGGTTGTATTTTTAAACTCGAGATAAGTAAGGATGCACACTAGGTTGACCAGCTTGGGTTGGGTTGGTTCCAAGAGGTTCGACTGCACCAACCTAGAAATCAAAAATATATAATATTTCATTGTCATTTTTAACACACTACTTTTAACACATCACTTTTAACAAATATGTTCCCCAAAAAACTCATCATGACTCATACGCATTCGTGTATAACCCAGGAAGGGCATATTCATTGGGGGACCATAGAAATCCTAAGTGTCATACATCATGCCCACCCAGTATCTTCCTTTCAAATACCCATATCTCTACCGACACCCAACTACCAATCATTCAACTCATTCTCAACCTATGAACACCCAACCCAAAAACTTTCCAAAATTTTGACTTGAACCTCATAGTTGACCCCCAGACTTGATTCCTTAGAACAAAACCTCCAAACGTTCATGCAAACCACTCAAAATATGAACAAGTCCAACATGAATTCCTTGCAAAATCTTGAAACACAAGTGAGTCAGTTGGCATAACAATGATCACACGTGAGCGGGGTAGCCTTTCTTATAAACATGATGATTCATCTTCTAATATTGAACCACCACCACATCCACAAATTCAAAGCACAATATTTCAAAGTCAAACTCTTAGTCAGTCTGGGGGACCTTAGGTTTCAATTCACGATCACTTGGTGGAGGTTTCGATCCAAATGGAGAATAACAATGACCAACTTGATTTCGAGTAGGCACATGATTGTGCCTTATTTTTGTCCAATGGCTCTTGAGCCATATTATCTTAATATCATGCCCCTTAACGACCCACCTTTGGTGGAGCAACAACTCCCTAATACTCTTATTTTTATAAGACTTGATGGGGGTATTGGACGGTTCTTTGAGGATATCTTGGGTGAAAGTGTAAAATCCTAAACCCGTTTATTGTGTTATTAGTGATATGATATCCTAAACCCGTTTATTGTGTTATTGGTGATATGATGGGGGCATGGAGGGGTTGTCCGTGAGATGATGGGGTGGGGTGATGGATGGGGATAATGGGTTGGGTTCTATGTTAGTTGAAGAAGGAGACCAACGTTCCCTTTACTTTCTATTCTTCTTCCATTTCAACCTTACACCCAACCTTCACCATCTCTCCTTCTCACTTTCTTTCTCTTTGTTTTCGGCGACAAGAGGAGGTGGCGGTATCTCCAACATGTAGCAGCGAGCGTGGCATTGGCGCGAGGAACAGGTCGTGCGAGCGATTGTGGACCAGAGGTGGTGGCGTGTGAACTCTGGTGAGCATCGTCAACCGTGAAGAAAGGTATGTCGGTTCAATAGTTGCATTTGTTTGCTTACACTTGTGGTGTGAGGTGTTGGCTAGTCGGCAGAGGTCGGAGACCTCGCTGGCGACGAATGGGCAGCAAGTTAGACCTAACTCGGCTAGGTAGTTGTCGGCCAACGGTCGACCGGTGCCTTTAGGCAGTTGACCAATTGTAGTGTAAATCTCTGATCTTAGCCAACACCGGTCAAACGATACCTTCTGGCGGTCGACTGGTTGTGCTTATGCTGGTAGATTGGAGAAGTGTTTGTTGTTTTTCGGTCGACCGGGACCCCTGATTCGTTTGGACAGAGCGTGGACTATCTAAACGGCCAGCCGCTCTTGATTTTGTCCGACCGGTAACTGAAGTGACTTAATGACTATTTGACCAAGTAATAGTGTGTTCGACCGATTGATTACTAGAAGCTTCTAGGTTGCCCCTGCTAGTTTTCGGTCGACCGGGACCCCTGAGCCGTTCGACTGTGTGACTTGTATGATTTTGACTTTGTCTGGATTTTGACCACATTTCGGTCGACCAATTTATCTCTTTGTTCAACCATTTGGGCCTAGGTTATGAGCAGAGAGTTCGACAGTTGCAGGCATTTGTTTGACCGGTCCTATTGGGAGCGGTCGACTGGGTTGCCTCTTTCGATCGACCATTTATGCTCAGGACTAAATCCCCGGTCCTAGTGAAGTGCCGACTCTGTCCACGGAAACCTGGGTCCTCGCCTAGAGCATGATCCAGAAGGTGACGGAGGG
Source organism: Triglochin maritima (assembly GCA_963682175.1). NCBI lineage: Eukaryota > Viridiplantae > Streptophyta > Magnoliopsida > Alismatales > Juncaginaceae > Triglochin > Triglochin maritima. Next base: position 18,462,450 of record OY821775.1, read on the forward strand.
TGCGTTGATCGTGCCTACCCAAGGACCATCGAGTGGAAAAGTGTGGGTAGTTGGAACGTACCACCTCTAGTTATAGACTGTGGTGTAATGTAATGCTTATATTGACTCACAGTAGAGTAGTAGACTTGAGGGATCACGGATCCCAGTGTATGATGATGCATGGCTCACGAAGCATGATGACCTGGAGGACATTGGTCTGGAACCGTCCGATGTTATGTCAGACGTATGATGTACCGTCTGATGTTGTGCTGGACGAAATGATTGACTTGACCGATGTTGTTCCGGTGAGTATACCGCCGATGTTGTTGTGGCGAGGATGGTGCCGATATTGTTCTGACATGATAGCTTAGTTGGACACCTACTGAGTGATTGATAGACCGACCTGAGCAACAACTCCGTCGTTGTGGTGGTGACCACGATGTTTCAAATATAATTCTTATGATGTGGGAGTGCGGACGCCCCTCATCGAACCCCATGAATAGTGTAGCCGTGTGTGGGGTGCGTTGCGTACTGTCCGTAAGATCGTATGTGTCTACGGTAGATCTCTGAGGGAGACCTGATGATGATTGTGGGACTGATGTCCAAATTTACCCTTGGAGGGGAACTATTTTCCTTACTGTTGATGATGTGACATGCCACTAGTATCATTGGTTCATTTTATTGTACTGTTGCATTCATACAGGCGAGCTTGGCATACAGAGTTTCCTTTTGGAAACTCAGACATTGTTGTTACATTTATGTTTCGGACTGCAGTAGGTTCTGTTGGGTGGTGACAGTGGGCGCATACATTTAGGGACCAGGATCCTCTCTTCGGACCCTTCGAGGTCATCACGATTACATGCACTTGTCTTTCATCGTATTTGATGTAATCATGTATTTTGTCAAACTTTGATGTATTATGGTGTACCGATTGGAAATTTATAAGTAATGTTCCCACTTTTGATGATCTTTCTCTCGTGATCTTTTATTTGAAAGTTTTTCACTGTTCCGGGATGTTACAGAGAGACCCACTTTCTTTTTTCTAGTGTGTCGGGCAAGCACAATGAAGCTCTCGACCATGTTCCGACACACCAACTTGTTCGTTGAAGAGTTTGGATTGATGATCTGATTTTAATACCACAACAGGAGCAACTCTTCTTCCGTTGTGCAATTGTTGCCAAAATCTTGAGATTCGAGCTCTTTCAATTTGATCCTTTGAATCAAAAGCCTTATCGTCAAATTCATGAACCTCTCCTTATATATGATGCATTTTGTGAAGGGGACCCACACATGAGTTTTATGGCCCCACGTGGTGTCACGTTCCCATTCCATGTACAATTATCCACTATGGGGTTCTCATTCGTTGTCCTTCGAAAAAGGATGATGCGAGCTTTTTTTGTATATAGTTATATTAAAAAAATCATTACTTGTCGTGAGTCCCACTCCTTGAGTATTTGGGTTTTATTTTTTTAACGTACTTGTATTCCCTTCTCAAGTATCTCACAGTTTTTAGAGATTTCTGGTTTATGACAATCAACATAACCATAAACTTTGTTTTGCGCTTTGGTGAGATATTTTCTTATTCATGCATAAATCCATGTAGTATCATAGTCACATTCATTGAAGATAATTTTTTAAGTGTGGAGGGTGTTTTACGCGTGCACATAGTCGAGTCTTTTCTTTTTCTTTTGTTTGTATTGTTAGGGTCATGAGAGTGTGTTGCATTTTACATTGATATATCTTGTTATACCATGATCCTTGGGTGGCTTGTCTTCTTTTGCTTGCCTAGTGCTTTAATTTTTACATTTCCTTCAAAAATTTCATGTGTTTGCAAAACAAAATATTTTGTATATTTTGCATGTGTTTAACATTTCCAAAACCATTTAGAGGGAAAGTAAAAATGATGCACTCAGAATCGGCTTAAACATGATGCATTAGGATATCTAGTACACCGATTTTAGGTCTTATCTCTAGTCGTTAGGATGCACCACGATTTTTCCTATAGGGGAAAGTAATTATAGGGTTCCACTACTCAAACAAATAAAAAAGTCCATCCTGAAACTAGTGAGTCAAAGAATCTGTGCCTATTAGTATAATGACATTTGTTGAAATTAGGGATCCTTAAACTCATGTTGTGGAACCTTAAGTGTAAGGTTTTTTATTCATATGTAGATAGGAAATAATTTAGTATTGTGTTTTCTCTTCTCAAGTGACTTCTATCACTCGGGAAATTAGGTCTGATGGGGACTTAATACATGGTGCTTTTGAGTCATCTGACTTGGGATGCACTGACCGAACTTGTTTTACACAAAGTGTATAGATCACTCTAGGTGGAGATTTGGGAGAAGGTGTACGTGCAGGCAATGATGCCTGAAACTGGAGCCCTGGGAGAATTAAACACCAACAAGTTTTAATTCCTTGTTCCCTAAAAAGAAAAAAGAAAAAATGTAATAAGAACCTTAATGAACTTTACACAACGTATCATTTTAGGAAACACTACTGCAGAATTGGGAATACTCGTCGCCTAATAGACGTCGGTTGTTACAAAGGCCGACATCTAATATAGAGAAGATCAAATAGACGTCGGTCATCTATACCTCTGACGTGTATACTCAATAGGCGTCGGAGAATAGACGTCGGCTGTTAGCCACCGACGTCTATACTCAATAGACGTCGGACTTCACAGAAGCCAACGTCTATTTGTTCATGACAGGGAATAGACGTTGGCGGTATACAATAACCGACGTCTATTGGTCTTTAAAAGGAATCAGACAGTTGCGTTTTCTTTAACTCTTTCCAGACAGAAAATACGAAACCCTAGCCGCCTGTGATTCCTCCGATCTGATTCCTCGATTCATCTCGTCTGATTTCTCCGATCCATCCCGCGATCTCCTCCACCACTACAGCCATCTTCGATCTTCTCTATTTTGTTTTCTTCCGCATCTCCGGAGATTGGTTGAATCTCTCAACCCCTAATCTCTCGACCTCTTAATTCTTTTGGTTGATTGTTAGTGTATATTTTGATTTGCATTTCATTTTAAACTTTAACTTTAGATCCATTAGTGGATTGCGATCGACCCTTTAGTTTTGGTTGATGTTAGTGTATATGAAAAAATAGTAGATGGTAGATGATACACCTTACATTCATGATATTTTCTGTTTAACATATTTTTTCATGTTAAAATTATAGTCCTCTGTCTGCAAGTAGATTTAAAGAGGATTGATGTCGCTGTCGACGGCAGCGTCAATCCTCTTTAGACCTACCTTCCTCTGTCTGCAAGTAGATTTAAAGAGGATTGATGTCGCTGTCGACGCCATGCGTCCGCTTGGTTTCCCCAACACTTTAAAGAGGATTGATACACCGCTCGGAGGTATACAATTTCTCATGTCACTATCATTTTTTTGTAAATTAATTGTGCTATATATTTCTTTGTAACAAGTTCACATGTATATTTATGTATAAAATTTATGCCTTAATATAATAACCCCAATTTAATGTGTAATGAATGATTGTCTATATATGCTTGTATGTTTGTGTTTGTGCAGGATGCTTTTTTTGTCAATGTTAAGGAATAGACGTCGGATGTCTTGAATATACGACATCTATGCTTGTATGTATAGACGTCGGATATTCATAGATATCCGACGTCTATTCCTTGGACAATAGACGTCGGATGTCTATACGTCCGACGTCTAAGAATAGACGTCGTGCGCATACACGTCGGATGGGAGGATGTTAATATCCGACGTGTATATACAAGGTTGTAGTAGTGATATTAAGATTGCCCGTGTCTTTCACTTAGGTCCTTAATTAATTTACACAAATGGTTCCCTAGGCTAGGTGTGTGGACATGATATATAGAGAGCCAGCTTGTACAATTACCACACCCAATGATAAAAAAACTAGGTCTACCGAGTCGTGTTGTCAGGTTGAATAACGCATGAATGATCAGCTTTTGTGGGTATATCCGTTGAAAACCCTCAGGAGACACCACTCCTCTTTACCGACAATGGGGTTTAACGACTTGTTGCACGTGCAAAGTGCAACCATGATTCTTACGAAAGTGAGTTAAGATTCCCTGTTTCGAAGGTTGTTTTAATTTGTGTATTTTACTCGGGACTAGCAAAAGATAAGTGTGGAGTATTTGATTAGTAGCATATCATACAATGCATTCATGTTATATATCAATTATTTTACCCCATATTTGAAAGGAATGTGTGTTCTAAAAGTATTATTTTATATATCTTTTATTATGAATTAAATGTATAAACATTTTGTTCCTTGACTAGTGTATTCGTCATTTGGAAGTGTTAAGGAAGATGTTATTGGTCCTTAACCGTAGAGCTTTAAAAGATAATGGTTTGCATAAATCAATAGAAATTCATAGTCATAGTAATTAACATGGAGAATTAATTACCAAGATAAGATTGTCATGTTTCTTAAAGGATATTGTAGCTCTACAAATATTTTAACAACATGAGTATATGAAATGAAGAATATTTTCTTTCATATATTGAATAGACCTAATAAATAAAATATCATGAAATTGTGTTTGTGTCATTAATGTTTTCATTGTGTCTTTGGATCCTAAGATATGAGACCTATATCTTTTCACATGAGAAATGTTATTTGATTATTATCAAAAGCTATCATTACGCATAGAGATAAAAATATTAGTTGATTATACATAACTTGTGTTGGAAAATATGATATGTCAAAAGATTATCATTGCCCCTCTTGACTTGAGTGATGATATTAATTGGGTCATTTGATAAAGCAAAATTTTAATGTGCATAATGTAAATTATGTATAGTTACATATTTATAATTAGCTTTTGAGATCAAGAACAAGAATATATAAAATAAAGATGACACATTCATACTTTGTATAATATTCGTAATATCATGAGGCAGGAGATAGACACAAGTGATATATTACATATCACTAAATGTATCGTGTTCTGTTCGAGTGAACAAAACATCTTTGTTATTTGGGTAACTATAAGGTGTATCTAGATACGACTTTATATTTATGATATTAAATATTTTATATCATTGCCAATATAACTTAGATCATCATATAGATCACACCACAAAACTAGGAAAACAGAGATGTGATTGTATATTTTATATGATGTATTAAGTTTCATGTGTTATGAAATAATATATATGTGGTAAAATAATAAAATAAATATGTCGTAATAACGACAAGGTTAGAATGACAAATAAATTAGTATGAGATGTATATATTATGAGGTATAATGGTTTGACATGATATATGATAATATATTACATGAAGTAATGTGATCCGCAACATTATAACATATCAATTTGCTAAAACCCCAAAGCCCAAATTCTGTTGGATATTAATCCAAAATTTGGAAAGGTCAAAAACAGTGAAAAATTGTACGACCGGTTGCCCACGTTTTTGCATATATTAATAAGAGATTTGTGTTGATTAATGGCTGGATTTAATCCACCTTGGTTAAAGGTAGTTATGGGATGATGAGAGGAGAAATAAACAATAGATCATGTGCAAAGTGGTTTGTGAAAGGAATATGTTCTAAAAGTTTTACTTTTATATGTCAATTATTATGAATTGGATGTGCAAACATTTTGTTCCATGATTATGGTAATCTTCTTTTCGAAGTGTGAAGGAAGAGGCGCTTGATCCTTACCGTAAAGCTCTAAAAGATAATGGTTTACATAAATCAAATGTTATTCACAATCATGGTAATTAACATGAAACATTAATTACCGAGATAAGATTGTCGTGTTGGTCATCGATTATTGTAGGTCTACAAATAATTGACGACACGAGTATATAAAAGAGGAAAATATTACTTTTATATATTGAATAGACCTAACAAGTAAAACATAATGGAATTGTGTTTCGTTTCATTAACGTTTTACTGTGTCTTGGATCCTAAGATATGAGACTTATATATTTTCACTCAGAAAGTGCTTGATTTGATTATTGTCAAAAGCTATCAATGATTATAGTTATAAAGGCAATAGTTGGTTGAACATGACTTGTGCTGGAAAAGATATCTAGTCAAACGATTATCATCCCCCTCTTAATTGAGTGATGATATTAGTGAGCCCCTTGATAAAGCAAAATTATAATGTGCACAAAGTAACTTGAGTTAAGTTACATAGTTATAATTAGCTTACAGAGATCAAGAAATGAATATAATACAAATGTGACACATTTCTACTTTGTATATATTCGTAATATCATGAGGCAAGGGACAGACACAAGTGGTGCACTGACATCACTAAATGGATCGTGTTTTGGTTCGAGTCGAACAAAGACATCTATGATAATTGGGTAACTCTAATGTGTAGCTAGATACCGCTTATAGTTTGAGATATTAAGTGTTTAATATCTCTGCCAATTTAGCTTAGATCCTCCTATAGGTCACACCACAAAACTGGGAAACAAGAAGCTTGATTTTGAGTTCATATGATGTGTCAGGTTTCATGTGAAAAAGGGACACATGTGGTGAACGAATAAAATCAATATGTCACGAGAATTGACATAATTAGAATCATAATAAGTTCATATGAGGTGTGTATATTATGTGGTGTAATAATTTAATATTACATAAGATAATATATTACATAAGATGAATTTGCTAAAAATCCCAAAAGATCAACATTTGTTGGAAATAAATCCAAAATTTGACAAAGGCAAAATCGGGGTCAAACACGGTGAACCGTTTAGGGTTCGGTCGACCAAGGTGTCTTCGGAACGGTCAACCGAACGAGGAACGGATAACGCATTTGGTTGACCAAAATTGTCTGGAGTGCCTGGACAATTGGGATTGGTCAACTGGGTTTGAATAGTCAACCGAGACAAAATATCTAGGGGCTATCTTGGGATATTTTTGGTGAGTCAACAGTCGACCGGATCAAGACGCGGATCGTCCGAATTTTTCCAGGGAATTTTTCTCATGTATATTCGGTCGACCGTCTAGCTCACAGTCAACCGAACCTGTGTTAAAACCGAATGGTTCAGTCAACCGAGAAGAATTCTCGATTAACCGAACAACACGATTTTTACCTGAGTTATTAAGAGAATAATTAGATCATGTGTTGGATTAATTTCAGATTTGACCAAAAAAAATTTAGAATGCTTATGTGGCAATTTGGGATTAATTTTAGGAGAGAATAAGCAAGAGATCATCATGACTAGAGAATAATTCTTGATAAGGATGTTTTGGGGAGACTATAAAAGGACTCATCATTCTACTTGTTTATGTTAATGCATAAATCCACTCTCTCTCTAATCTCTTCCTTAATAACCACGAAAATCTCTTAATAGTTTTAAGTTTTGAAGATAGAAATTTCAGGAGCTTAAGGAGGGATTATTAGCTGGATTGTAAGCTTAATTAGAGATTGATTGGCTAGCTCCTTTCTCTCTAATCTTGTTTAGAATTTGGTGAACACTTGGAGGCGAATCGGCGGGCGATTCGATGAGCAACGAAACACTGGATCTTCTGAAAGGTTTTAGAAAACCTTTGGATATGATCACCTCTCTTTTGTTTATTTTAATATGTGTAGGAATGCATGATATTAGAATAAACATATACATGTACGTAAAATCAATGAAAATATTAAATCGATCTTGTATGTTTGTATTAAAAATTTTAAAATATATATATATACATAGGGACACGAAATCCTACATTGTTATCAGATCATTTAGTTCATATTTTCAATGATTAGACTATATAATTAATTTTAATTTACCATTTACAATCGAAACAATTCATGTTTCATGTCTTTTTCGAGTTTTCCGATAGTTTTGTTGATTTAATTATAATTGATTCTTTTGATAGTTTTAAATGTTTTGAAATACATCATGTGAATGTTAGAACTAAAATTTAGACTTATGTCTAATTTATAAAAATTTCGTTTTTAATTAAATGATTATTTAATAAGGAATCGACAAAACGAAAAAGACATGTTTATCTTTCCTTAAAAAAATTATTTTTGGAAATTAGATAAATGTTTGATATGTTTTAATTAAACGCAAGTGCACGGCCGCGTTGAAGTGGCGACAAATACAGGTCGATCCACAGGGAGGTGTGTCAACTTTAGTTTGTTTGAAGGCGAGTGGTAAAGAAAGGAGAGAAAGGAGTTATGATCTACACTACACTACAATGCAAAAGTAAATGGAAAATAAGCAATAAAACTAAACCCCAAAGGGGTAGAGAAAAGGGTGTGAATACCAAGATATGTGTATGTGTGTGTGTTCAATTACGCTCATCACAATATGTAGTGCATGAAAATCATAAAACTGCATCCAACTTTGCCTCCACATGAATTAAGATAACACAATATCGTTAAAACATACAAGTCAATAATTGGAATGAAGCTAAATGAACTCGTGTATAAAGAGTAGACCCAACTATGCCTCCACATGAAATAAGATAGCACATTATCATTAAAACATGCAAGGCATTAACCAAGGTAAAGGCAAAAAGAGTACATGCAACTACAAATCATGTTTCCTTCATCAATTCCATCCATATCCTCACATCATCATTCCCCATAAAATAGGTCCACTAATCTAAGCATAAGCTAAGCTTCATTCAAAAGCATTAGCATATCAGAGATAAGAGTGAAATCTCATTAGATGGTTATGGAAATCATATAAGGCTCAAGGGATTAAGATAACACACACCTAATACACCACATGATCATATCACACATTTCTCCACCCCCCAAATGGGGATGGAACTACTCACTACTCATTACATTAACTACATTAACAAAATGAAACATTATACTTAAAGGAAATTCAACTAAGCAAGAAAGGAATATTGAAGAAGCTAATTGAAAGGAAAGTAAAACTAAAGAAGCATGCAAGAATTAAAAGACAAGATTAAAAGAAACTAAAATGACTCACATTGAAGATAGCACTTTTCTCCACCTTGAGTTTTGCTTCAAGGCTTACTCCAAGTAGAGAGAATGTGACCAAACAATGGGTAGAATACAATGGAGGAGGAGGAGTTCTATTTATAGTCATAGAAAAAGGTAATCCGGGACAATCCCTGGTATGAGACTAAACGCATACCATAACTGGACTAAATACATACTAATACAACACCTGGCCAGGTCTTATTGGGTTTGGATCCAAATGGACCGCTAGTTGGTGGTCTTGGACCGCTAATTGGCGGTCTATAAGTGTTGGATCGAGTCTGGATTTTAGTTGCTCGGTTCTAGACTGATTTCTTGGTGTTTGCTGAACCCAATTCGGTTGTTGATGGTTGGGCCTGGATGTAATTGCCAAAATACTCCACATGATGGTGTGGAGTTTCTTGATTTGCTCATTGGTCCTTTAGGCTTTCATCCGGTTCCTTCCCTCTTGCATCTCAGTCCCCAAGTCTTGCAATTCAGTCATTTTGCTTGCTTTTGAGTCCTTTTTGTGCCTCTTCTCCTCAACTTGCTTATTCCTGAAACTTAAACATAAAACTCGATACGTATCATTGTTTAGGTGAAAGATAACGGATATAAGATACAAATGTATGTATGAAATGATATCAATCAATAAACAACGGTTCAAATGTTTTGAGTTTTGAACTATGGATGCATAAAATCATTTTTAATGGATTTCAAATGATTTTAGAATTGTTTGATTTAGAGATGCATGATAAACTAAATCAAGTAATCTATAGTATATGTACATGCGTTGCTCGAGTTCTCTAATGCAGAGAAATGTGAGTTTGTATGTTCCGATGAAGCCATGTGTGAATGAGTGAATGAATGAATGAATGTGTATGTTATTATTATTCAATCACAGGGGCTTATGTATATGTAAAAGAAAATTTCTATATCTATGTATATGCATGCATATGAGAGAGTTTTTACATAGGACTTCCCTAGACAATTTTCGAAATTGTGAGATGTATGTTTATATTTTTTGCAAAATCAACATCCATTGTGCAAGAGGAAGTCACGGAGAATGCGCAAAAGTCAAGAACACGGGAACAAATAAACTCACATCAATGTGTGTGTGAATGGATATATTTATGTTTGTGTGCTTGGCATGTATGTGATTGTACGGATGAATGTTAGGATGTGTATAGATGATAAATAGGCATGATCATCAAAATTCTAAAATCACACATAAATCTTTAAATTGTCCAACCAAAAATTAAGAGTATTTTTCTTTCTTATTTCATCCATTAGCAGTCATGGATCGAGGGATATTCTCCTCGCCCTTAGCGGGAGATAGCTTCCTCCATCTTTGGGAATAGTGGGAGATATAAGGTTGTCTATTGTTGTGCCATGAATAGATGTACGAGGTGTGATTCACCCTTAGTGGACACCGAGTATATTTGTTTGTGAATACATTGGATAAACATATCTTGTATCAAATGAAATCAGTTTTCTTAACAAGACCCGGAGCCCTAGGTCGGTTTTGAGAAAGAGAGTTTTTAGCCACCTCTGTCCATGATTGGGTAATAGATACCGGATCTTGTGCTCACATAATTTCTAATGTGCAGCTACTAAAGGATAGGAAGGAACTCGTGAAGAACGATGTGATTTTGAAGGTCGGAAATGTTGCGAGCGTTGCTACGATTGCACAAGGTTCTGTGGAGCTTCAATTATCTAGTGGTTAAAATTTATGTTTAAAGAACGTTTATTATGTGCCTTCGATTAGCAAGAATATTATTTCTGTATCATGTTTGGATATGGATAATTTTAATATAAATATTTCAAATTCTTGCTTGTCTATATCGAAGAATGGTATTTTCTATGCAAATGCATTCGTGAGGAATAGTCTCTATTTGCTTGAATTGAATAATAAACAAATCTTAAACATCAATAACAAAAGGCTTAAAATTACTCACGTGAATGATACACTTTTGTTGCATTATCGTCTTGGTCACATAAATGAGAAACGCATCAAGAAATTGCAAGAAACTAACCTTCTTGGTAAACTTGATTTTAAATCATTGGAGACGTGTGAACCTTGCCTAATGGGCAAAATGACCAAGAGGCCTTTCAAGAAGAAAGGATCGAGAGCGAATGTCTGGTTGGATTTCATACATTCCAATGTATGTGGTCCGATGAGTACTAGTTCAAGAGACGGTTTCAGGTACTTCATTACGTTCACAGATGACTATAGTCGTTATGTCTATATTTATCTAATGAGAAACAAAAATGAATCGTTTGACAAGTTCAAGGAATTCAAGAATGAAGTAGAGAACCAACTCAACAAGAAAATCAAGTCTCTACGAACGGATCGTGGAGGTGAGTACTTAAGTGCCGAATTTGACTCATTCCTAAAGGAGTGTGGTATTGTACCACAACTCACCCCTCCCAGTACACCTCAGTGGAATGGGATATCCGAAAGGATGAATAGGAAATTACTCGACATGGTTCGATCAATGATGAGTCAAGCTGAATTGCCGCTTTACTTTTGGAGTTATGCACTAGAAGTTGCGGCTTACACATTAAATAATATTTCATCCAAATCCGTAGAGAAAACGCCTTATGAGCTATGGAGTGGTAAAACACATAAGCTCAATTTTCTCAAGATTTGGGGTTGTGAGGCCTACGTCAAGAGATTGATGTCGACCAAACTTCAACTAAAAGCAGATAAGTGCTTCTTCATAGGTTATCCTCGTGAGACAAGAGGATACTACTTTTGGCATATAACCTCCAATCGAGTGATTGTAGAGAAGGATGTCGTATTTCTAGAAAAAGAATTTCTGGAAAGAATAAAAAGTAGTGGGAGTATAGTTGTACTTGAGGAGACTCAAGATATTCTACAAGATCATGATATGAATGGTGACATTCAAGATCATGAAGGCCCAACCGAGGTTCCTTTGGTTAGTGGGAGTGTGAGTGATTGACATCATTTCATGCATTCATTTGTGTCATATCCATTATCTTGAACCTAAACAATGCTACGTAATGAGTTTTATGTTTAAGTTTCAGGAATAACAGGTTTGAGAAGAAGAGACTAAAAAAGGACATAAAAGCAAGAAAAAGGACTAAGTTGCAAGACTTATGGACTGAGGTGCAAAAGAGAAGGACCCGGATGTAAAGCCAAACGGACTAATGAGGAAATCAAGAAGCTCCACACCATTATGAGGAGTATTTTGGCAATTAGATTCGGGCCCAAATATCAACAACCAAATCGGGTTCATCAAACATCAAGAAATCAAGCCAGAAACGAACCACCAAAATCCAGACTCAATCCAAGCAATTTGGACCGCCAATTGGCGGTCTAAATTGGTCCGAATGTTCCATGGTTGAGTCGTGTCGTGTATTATGTTGTTTCATGTCCATTTATAGTATGTGTTTAGTCCCACATTGGGGGATTGTCCCCGATTACCTTTTTCTATGAATATAAATAGAACTCCTCCTCCTCCATTTTTATTCACCCATTTCTTGGTGGCATTCTCTCTACTTGGAGTAAGCCTTGGAGCAAAAAATCAAGGTGGAGAAGAATTCTACTAGTAATGTGAGTCATGTAATAAAACAAATTATCATTATTTTGTTCTCATGTTGTCTTTTTTTTATACATGCTTAGCTTGGTCTTATTTCTTTGATCTTAGGCTAAATTAGTTACAATGTCTCCTTTCTTATTTAGTTTAATTGCTAGAATAATGTGTAGTGAGTAGATCCATCCCCTTTGGGGGTGGAGATGATGTTCATATATATATAATGAAGTTTAGATGTTTGATGAATTTTTGATTGTGTAGACTTGCATGTTTTGTATGTTCATTGGGGGTATTTTAATCATCTACATGTTGGGGAATTTTGATGGGTTTTGCCAAAAGGTTTAGACACTTCCCATGCTTAATTTTCTCATGTTTATTGACTGAAATTTCCTGTTGAATATGCTACATGTTAGTTATGTGTTTGTATTTGTGGTTGCTTGCTTGATTGATTGAAGAAACTTTGTTTTGATGAGTTTTTCCATAACATTTAGACACCTCTCATGCTTACCTTTGTTCTTCACATGACTTTATGGTTTTTGATGAGTCTTATCATATCTTTAGACACTTCTCATGCTGAGCCTAATCTTATGTTAATCAAGTAGTAATTACCGATACGTTGTGTGAATGGATTGATAGGTTTTGCCACATCTTTCGACACTTCCTATGCATGAAGACACACACAACACAGACACATACATGCTTACATGCATCCTTCATCACTTATTTCACTTCATATGTGCACACACTCCACCCCTTAGGGGTTTCTCTTTCTGATTTCCAATCTTTCGTGCTTTCTTTCGCATTTCGTAATTTTTTTTGTTTAGTGTAATTTAGCTTTAGCGTAATCACATCTTTTCTCCCTTTATTAGCCATCTGATTTTGGTCATACCAGAGGCTGCTCACCTCCCTGCGGATGACCCATACTTGATGCGTCTTTACCGACGGTTGTGCATTTGCAATCTAACTTTAAAACATTTAAACAGTGAGTGAGAGACCCTCGCATGCCATTGTGAGAGAAACTCAATCTTCCCCACCTAGTGTACGTTCGAGAATCCGATATGTATTTGGGGCTTCATGAGATTATGGTACTAGATACTTATTATCCCTCGATCTTTAAAGAAGCAATGGAAAGAGAGGACTCCAAACTATGGTTTAAAGTCATTGAATCCAAAATAGAATCCATTTATGATAATCAAGCTCTTTGACGAAAAGTCAAAAGATTCACTTCGTGTAAAGTAAGGAAGAGCCTTGTATATACAAGAAGGTCAGTGGGAGCCACATAGTGTTCTTGATCTTATATGTCGATGACATACTCCTCAGGGGAAATCATATACCTTTGCTTGAGGAAATTGAAAGGAATGTGTTCTAAAAGTTTTACTTTTATCTGTCAATTATTATGAATTGGATGTGCTAACATTTGCTTCCTTGATTATAGTATTCGTCTTTTGGAAGTGTTAAGGAAAAGGTGCTTGGTCCTTAACCGTAGAGCTCTAAAAGATAATGGTTTACATAAATCAAATATTATTCACAATCATGGTAATTAACATGGAACATTAATTACCGAGATAAGATTGTCGTGTTGGTCATCGATTGTTGTAGGTCTACAAATAATTGATGACACGAGTATATAAAAGAGGAAAATATTACTTTTATATATTGAATAAACCTGACAAGTAAAACATTATGGAATTGTGTTTCGTGTCATTAACATTTTACTATGTCTTAGATCCTAAGATATGAGACTTATATCTTTTCACTCAAAAAGTGCTTGATTTGATTATCGTCAAAAGCTATCAATGAGTATAGTGATAAAGACAATAGTTGGTTGAACATGACTTGTGCTGGAAAAGATAGCTAGTCAAACATTATCATTGCCCCTCTTAATTGAGTGATGATATCAGTGGGCCCCTTGATAAAGCAAAATTATAATGTGCACAAAGTAACGTGAGTTAAGTTACATAGTTATAATTAGCTTAAAGAGATCAAGAAATGAATATAATACAAATGTGACACATTTCTACTTTGTATATATTCTTAATATCATGAGGCAAGGGACAGACACAAGTTGTGCACTTACATCACTAAATGGATCATATTTAGTTCGAGTGGAACAAAGACATCTATGCTAATTGGGTAACTATAATATGTAGCTAGATATCGCTTATAGTTTGAGATATTAAGTGTTTAATATCGCTACCAATTTAGCTTAGATCCTCCTATGGGTCACACCATAAAACTGGGAAACAAGAAGCTTGATTTTGAGTTCATAAGATGTGTCGGGTTTCATGTGAAAATGGACACATGTGGTGAATCAATAAAATCAATATGTCATGAGAATTGACATAATTAGAATCATTAATAAATTCATATGAGGTGTTTATATTATGGGGTGTAACAATTTAATATTACATATGATAATATATTACATAATATATGAATTTGCTAAAACCCCCCAAAAGATCAAATTTTGTTGGAAATAAATCCAAAATTTGACAAAGGCAAAATCGGGGTCAAACACAGTAAAACATTTAGGGTTCGGTCAACCGAGGTGTCATCGGAACGGTCCACCGAATGGGGAACGGATAAACACAATTGGTTGACCGAAATTGTCTGGAGTGCTTGGACAATTGGCTTCGGTCAACCGAGCGTGAACGGTCAATCGAGAGAAAATATGCAGGAGCTATCTTGGGATGTTTTCAGTAGACCGAAGGTGACACGGTCGTCCGATGAGATTCACCAGGAGAAATTTTGGTGAGTCAACGGTCAACCGGATCAAGACGCGGATCGTCCATATTTTTCCAAGGAATTTTTCTCATGTATATTCGGTCGACCGAACGTGTGTTAAAACTGAATGGTTCAGTCAACCGAGAAGACTTCTCGGTTCACCAAAGACACAATGTTTACCTGAATTATGAAGAGAATAATTAGATCATGTGTTGGATTAATTCCAGATTTGACCGAACGTATTTTAGGACGCTTATCTGGCAATTTGGGATTAATTTTAGGAGAGAATAAGCAAGAGATCATGACTAGAGAATAGTTCATGATAAGGGTGTTTTGGGAGCCTATAAAAGGACCCCTCATCCTACTTGTTTATGTTAATCAATAAATTATCTCTCTCTCTCTCTCTCTCTCTCTAATCTCTTCCTTAATCACCATGAAAATCGCTTAATAGTTTTAAGTTTTGGAGATAGAAATTTCAGGAGCTTAAAGAAGGGTTATTATCTGGATTGTAAGCTTAATTAGAGATTGATTGGCTAGCTCCTTTCTCTTTAATCTTATTTAGAGTTTGGTGAACAGTTGGAGGCGAATTGGTGGGCAATTCGACGAGCAATGGAACACCGGATCTTCTGAAAGGTTTTAGAGAACCTTTGGGTATGATCCTCTCTTTTGTTTATTTTAATATATGTAGGAATGCATGATATTAGAATAAACATATACATGTACGTAAAATCAATGAAAATATAAAATTGATCTTGTATGTTTGTATTAAAAAAATTAAAATATATACATACATAGGGACACAAAATCCTACAGTTTGCACATGATGTAGTTTAGTAGAGAGATTAACAAGGGATCATGTGTAAGTGGTTTACCCATGATATGGGTTTTGATGCCCTATAAATATATCCCTCCTCCATTCTTTTGTTTAATTAATGCAAAACCTTCTCCTCTCTATATTTTCTCTGTCATTCCATCCAAAATTATTCTTATTAATTGAATGCTTGAGATGGTGATATCGGCCCAAAACAGAGATCATACAGTGGAAACTCGAGTAGGAGTTGGAGGATCGAGCGAGACTTGAAAGAGATGACTAGATAATGTTGGTTGTCCTCTATAAAAATCCAATATCGGTTTTGTAGTTTGTGATTGACATCATTTCATGCTTATATTTGTATCTTATATCCATTATCTTTCACCTAAACAATGCTATGTTACGAGTTTTATGTTTAGCTTTCAGGAATAAATAGGTTTGAAGAGATGAAACATAAAAGGACCCAAAAGCTGGGAAAAATGACTCGATTGTGAGATCTGGGGACCAAAATGCAAGGGACAAGGACCTGAACGCAAGACAGAAGGACCTAAGAGCAAAATAGAATACTCCACACCATCATGGGGAGTATTTTAGCAATTGGATTCGGGTCGGAACTCCAATAAACAAAGTAGATGCATCCAAGACCACTAAATACACAAAGAAAAGCCCAGCACAAATTCCAGATGGATCCGGACCGTTTTGACCGCCAATTGGCGGTCCAAGACCGCTACTTGGCGGTCTGTTTTGGCCCAAATCCGCCAAGTTTTCTCCTGGACGTGCATTAATGTTTGTTTAGGCTATTTGTGGTATTGGTTTAGTCCCACATCGAAGGATTATCCCGGTTTGCCTTTTTCCATGGTTATAAATAGAACTCTTCACCTTCCATTGTAATCACTCCATATTTTAAGTGGTTATTCTTCCTACTAGAAGTGAGGCCTTGAAGCACACACTAAAGTAGGAGGATGCTACTTGAAATGTGAGTCATTTTATCAATAAAGTTTTGTGTTTCTTTCATTGTTTGTTTATGCTTCTTTTATAGTTTGTGCATGTTTTAGTTTAATCGTCTTTTATTTCTAGCTTAGTTTTAATATGCTTTCTTTGCTTAGTTTAATAATTAGTGTAATGTTTAGTGAATAGTTTCATCCCCTTTGGGGGTGGAGTAGATGTACATACATGCATTAGAGAATGGGATGAATGTTTTATTTTTGATGTGTTGATAAAACATGAATGTATGCTTGCTTGTTTAGGATAGAATTTATAACTTGATGAGTTTTGCCAAAATGATTAGACACCTCTCATGCTTGTTTAGGTTCTTAAATAAACAACTTGCATATGTAAATGTTAATCAACTAAGTTGGTGAATAGATTGATAGGTTTTGCCATAACATTTAGACACTTCCTATGCTTGATAAACACCACCTTCATGTGCTTAAAGAATGTATTCTACACCCACCTCTTTGCATGTGTGCACTCACTCCACCCCTTAAGGGTTTTCCCATATCTGTATTCCAGCATTCTTCTTTTGTTCTTAGCTTAGTTGTCATTTCATTGTTTGTTTCTTTCGTTCGCATTTCATACTTCTTAGCGTAGTTTAGTGTAGAGTAGCATAATCAATCTTTCTCCCCCAATTTTTGCCACTTGATTTCGTACAAGCAAGAGGCTACTCACCTCCCTGAGGACGACCCGTACTTGCCACTGCTTCATCGCGGTCGTGCACTTGCGGTTTAATTAAAACGTTCAACAGTTTGCTAGCACCGTTGCCGGGGAGGTGCCAGTCCAGACTTTTGTTTGGACGATTCGAGTGGATTTAATTTGTGTTTTGTAGTTTTTCTTTTTTTCAGGAGACTGGGAATAGCAAGTGGAGGCTACTAGAGAAATTTCCAGACGACCTGAGCACTTCAGACCGCCAATCAGCGGTCTGGTGAGATCTGTTCATCTTTTAATTTCTTTGTGTTGTTTCTCTAAATGATCTAGTTATCTGGGACTCAATTTAGCATGTTTTAACTTATAGTTCGTTCCCAGATCAATAATCAAACCTCCTTTAAGCAACTTGGACCCTAAAACTCAAAGCAAAAGACTAGGCATTCTTTCTTGTTTAGGTCATGCACCATGTATGTGACTTAAGCATTTAGATTATCTTTTATTTTAGCTTTATTTTCAGTTGCTGAGTGCTGGCGTGAGGTACGCACCTTCTACTCTCATTCATGCATTTCGTATGACATGCATTAGTTAGTAGGAAGTTCATTGCAACAAGTGTGAGTTGAGCGTTGTTTGGAGAGTTGATTGTTATATTTAGGACTCCAGAGATAAGGTGGGGGATTTCATCACCCTTTCCTTCGCCCCAAAAACCACACTAATCAAGAGGCTAATTTCTAAAATCAAGTAGACATTGGCCTTAAGGAATTCGGACGCATTAGGAGAGTGATCCGGTCCCGACCGTCATAACCTGATCGGCGTTGCCCACTTTGCCGATAGTAGGAGAGATGAGATCCCCGGATATTGACTCACTTGCTGGGCTTTGTGGTCCTCATCGTAGGGAGGTGAGGCGTGTTGAGGCCGCGTGACCTCGCAGTTAGGCGTCGTCTAGCTGTAAGGACCTATAGCGACCTTAGGATTACTTGAGCCTTGTTTGCTTGTGTGCTTCTACCTGTACCCATCCGCCGTAGCATAAGGACTTCTTCCCTTCTCTCCTGAGTCATTCTTTCTCTCCTGTGTTCCCAAGTCTTCTCTTCTACGTACATTCTTTGTTTGAAAAAAAATGTTTTTTGTGTGTGTGCACCTTTGTGCATGCTTTCGTGGACACGAGACGAGAGTGGTCGTTTGACGAGGAGTGTTGTCAATCCGGCTTCGGTCATCGATTTCTCGACGCCTTCCTCCTCTCGTGTCGCACGTAGTTCGGGTCCAATGGCTGCTAATTTCTGTGAGGAGGAGCAGTTGCTGGACCCGCCTGCTCGACCTGTTCTTCCAGTTGTCGTTCTCATACCTCTTCGTGATCGATGCTGCCCGAGCCGTACCGCTCTACCCTCGTGCATCGTATTACTAGAGGCTAATGGGAACCATTTTGAGGTTAAGCCTCAATTCATTTCCATGCTCCCTCGCTTCACTGGGAAAGGTGACCCCTATATCTTTCTCAGGGAATTTAAGGAGGTCTGTGCTATGTTCAAGCTGCAACAACTTAGCACAGACTCCATCCATCTTAGGCTCGTTCCTTTCGCATTAAAGGATGATGCCAAGAAGTGGTTGTACAGCAACCAGGCGAATTCCTTTAGGACTTGGGATGAGTTTCAATCTGCATTCCTCAAGAAGTACCTTCCAAATCATCGGACTCAAAAATTAAGGAACGAAATCAATTCGTTCTATCAACATGAGACCAAACCATTTCATGCATATCTAGAGAGGTTCAAAGAGCTACTATCCTCGTGCCCTCACCATGGCATTGAGTTGTAGCGTCTTTGTCAGATTGTTTACGAAGGTCTTCACATCCCATCAAGAACGCTCCTTGAGTCCATGTGTCAAGGAGAGTTCTTGGGAAAGGATGAAAGGGAGGCATGGGCCTTCATAGAAGACCTCGCTGAGAAAACCATGCAATGGGTGAGTGTGAGGGAACCACCTGCATCATCTAGTATAGGAGTAAGGATCGCGAATGCAAACTCGACTAGATCGGGTGCCGCATTTGCTGTCGATACCACTACGGCCACCAAGGCGCGCATGGCGGCCTTAATGCGCCGTATGGATTCGATTGAGCTCCAAAACCAACATGGTGCACCTCACATGTCCACATCTGGTCCAGTTCCCTATCATTCATGTGGTAGGATAGGTCATGTAGAAAGCGAGTGTGAGTCCATTCCTCTTGAGATGGAGCGTGTCAACACCATCTATGATAGAGCCAGGAATGACCCATACTCATCATCTTATAATCCTGGATGGAGGAACCACCCCAATATTTCATGGAACGAAACTAATGCCCCGGGTGGTCCTTCAAACTCCTCTAGACCACATTACCAATCACATCAACCTCCCATGCATGCACATTCCTATCAGCCACCCCAAGCGCAAACCACCAATCAATCGAGTTTCCTAAATTCCAATAATATGGAAACCCGATTCAATTCGCTTGAGACCTTGACTCGTGGACTTGAAAACTCAATGAAATTTTTTATGTCAACTACGAGTCAAGTTCTCACTTCCAATCAGAAGACCATCAAATCTCTAGAGCTTCAGATGAGCCAATTGGCTCAGTCTTTACATGAAATCGAGAGAGAGGGTCTTTTCCTAGTCAGCCTGAGGCTAACCCCCGTATGTACCAACAACAACACATGCAAAATGAGAATGTGGTACCTCGGGGGAGGCAAGTGAACCATGTGGAGGAACCTGTTCACCATGTCAATTCCATTGTGACCTTAAGGAATAAAAAACAGGTTGACAATCACATTTCCTTGCCACAACCACCACCATCTATGCAGCCCCTTAGTGGGAATGGTGGTGAAGAAGAGGCTGAGGGTAATACACCAAGGCTTCCTTCTCAGGCACCGCAGAAAACCTACCTGCCAAAAGCTCCTTATCCAAGTAGGTTAACCAAAAAGCAGAGTGACAACATGGACAAGATATTAGAGGTGTTTAAGCAAGTAAAGGTTAACATCCCCTTGTTGGATGTCATCCAACAAATACCTCAATATGCCAAAGTGTTGAAGGATCTCTGCACAACCAAGAGGAAGACCAATGTTCCTAAGAAAGCATTCTTGGCTGCAAATATCAGCTCACTTTTGTCCAATCCCATTTACACAAAATACAAGGACCCTGGGTGTCCTACTATTCAGTGTACGATAGGGGACACTAGAATGAGCAATGTTTTGCTTGATTTAGGATCAGCGGTCAACCTCCTCCCATTCTCTGTTTATCAACAGTTGAACTTGGGAGAATTGACACCAACTAAGATCACCCTCCAATTGGCGGATAGATCCATTCGTATTCCCATGGGGATTATCGAGGACGTGCTTATCAAAGTTGGAGATTTATATTTCCAGTCAATTTTGTTGTCCTCGATACCAATCTGTTGCGAACACCCACTCTCAAATACCTTTGATTTTGGGTAGACCATTTCTGGTCACCTCCAATGCCTTGATTAATTGTAGAAATGGTCTCATGAAGCTCTCATTCGGTAACATGAGTGCCGAGTTTCATGTGTTCAACTCTGGTAGGCAACAAGAATCCATGGATGAACCTTTAAATCTAAATCTCATCCGCCAATTGGAGAAAGCACCACAAAATCAACGAACACCCCTAACCCCAATGCAACCCGTTGAGAATGTTCGTGGGCCCAGCGAAAACTCATTGTCTGTCTTCGCAATGCAACAGAGTGAGCTGGCCTCGAACATGATTGTCCAAAGGGAGTGTTCATTGCATGATTCAGTTGAGAGTACTAGTGAGAGTGAGACACCTCATCATATGCTTATACCAGAAGGTGTCTCTACCTCATGTCCCATGGCCATTGAGCCATTTGAGCTTCATATTGACTCCAACAAGGACCCACCTATGACCGAGCTTATGCTTGATGATCTAAATGATGGTGGGAGGTCCTTGTTGGATGACTTGGGGAGAAGCCCCATTCTTAGTGATGCAAGTCTGCTGCATCCATCGAATGAGCATGAGGAACTCATTCCGATGCACCCGCCTATTGGTTGGAGGGTTTTCTTCGATGAGCAATTAAACCCTAGTGAGGCAACACAACTTCATTCTTTATTGCCACACCCAACCAATATCATGAGGGGTTCGAGTCTTTCAGCTTTGACCTTTCACCCCTCATGACACCTCAGAGTACTAGTGGAGTTTGCCCATCTCGGCAAGTGATGAGAATTAAATTTATACCGCAAGTGCACGGCGTCAATGAAGACGTGGCAAATACGGGTCGAACACAAGGAGGGAGAGATCTTGTTATTTTTGTGATTTTCGATTAAGGGAAAGGAAGAGAGAGAAATAAGTTGGTTTTGAGATTTTTTGGGTTTTAATTATCTAAAGCAAGAAACATAAACAATTAAAACTAAAATAAGAACAAAGAGGTGAATTCCGTTGGGTGGAGGTTTAGATTTAAGGTTTAGATTAGAGAATTCAGAAACTTATAATAAATCATGTTAGTTACGAAGCATTACATGATAAATGATTTAACACAAACTCAAGTAATCAAAATATACTAACACGAAAGTAAAATAATAACTTTTATTCTTCTTCTCTTCACTCTAAATCCGTCACATCCACCCTTTGGAAAGAGTTAGAAACTCATGGAGGGAGGAAGAAGGGGTCCTAGAGGCATTACAAAAGAAAAGTAAAAACAAGAAATAAAAGACAGAATTTTATTACTAAAATAAAGACAAATAAAAACAACAACTAAAAACTAGGTCTAAGGCCAATGACCATTCTAACATCGTTCTCGGGGCTATTTATAGTTGTTACAAGAGACCTAAGTATAGAATTGGAGAGTACACGTGTCCAGACACGACTGGACAAAATTGGAGCACACGGATCGCTAAGGGGGCGGCGAAATCGCCGTAAATGGAAGGTATGGTGCGGAGGAAATGCCGCATATAATGTTCTGATTTTGTCCGGATTTTGGTTGAATGTTTATGGTATGATTTGATCCTCCTTTGCGCGTCTGGATTCATTTTTTCCATTCTTTTGAGCTTCAGATTAATTCCTTTATATGTTTGGAGATCTACATTGATTTCTCTTTAGATTTTCTCCATAATAACTCGTGAATTGCAATTAGGTCCTTGGCTTCTTGCAATTATGTCCCCGGCTACTTTTGTGCTTAAGTCCTTGTTCTTTTTGTAATTAGATCTTGAATGCTTTTATGCTTGGATACATTTCCATTCGTAACCCGATAATCTTGAGCTTGGTCTTTATGATAGAAATGAGTCTTTTGCACGCGTTTATGCTCGGGATGTGGGTAATTTGCATTCAGGTCCCTGTATTCTGTAAATAAGACTAAACACATACCTTAGTAGCATTTATTGATATAAAAGTAATCTAAATGAAAGACATATGATGCAATGTATGCAATGCATCAACAAGTCTCTGGTCCTCATGACTTGATGTTCTCATTTGATGTTCCTTGACCAAATGATTATGAGAATATCGTTGGTCCTGTACATATCATGTAAAAAATCAAAAAAAGAAGAAAAAAAGAGAAAAAAAGAGAAGTGTGTAATAAAAGACTCATTCAGTGAGCATCGATTGTTGTGGGCCCCAACCCTTGTGTACTTGGGCCCCAATTTCTTCACGTATTTATCTCCCTTCTTCAGCTTCTCACAGGTTTTGAGGGAATTTGAGTTTGTGTCCATCAACATGACCCTGAACGTCCCTTTGTACTTCATGTTGGTAAGATCTTTCCTTTTTCATGCATATATCGATGTAGTATCTTGTTCGCATTCATTGAGGACAATGCATGAAGTAGGTGTGGGGGGTGTTTTACGTGTGTACATATTCGAGTCTTTTTCCTTTGGTTTTGTTTTCTTTTGTTTGTACTGCTAGGGTCATGTTAGTGTGCCGCATTTAACATTGATATATATGCTTGCCATGATCCTTGGGTGACTTGTCTTCTTTTGCTTGCCGATTGCTTTAAAATTTCCACATTTCTTTCAAAATCTTCATGTGTTTGTGAAAGAAAATGTTTTGTAGGTTTTGTGTGTGTTCAGCATGTGCAAAACCGTTGAGAGGCAAAGTAAAAAGAAAGCTCCCAAAATTGTCTTGAACTTGATGCATTAGGATTTTTGGTTTACTGGCTTTAGGTCTTATCGAGTCATTAGAATGCACCCCGGTTTCCCCTCGGGGGCGTGCAATCATAGGGTTTCAGCACTTAAACATTTAAAGAAGTCCACCCTGAACCTAGTGAGTCAAATAATTCGTGTCTGTTAGTATAAGGAAGTTTGTCGTAGTCAAGGGCCCTTAATCTCTTTTTGTGAAACTTAAGTGCAGGGGTTTTGGTTCCCATGTAGATAAATGAATAAGTGGTGTTCTCTCTTCTCGCACGGCTCCTGTCACTCGAAAGTAGGTCTGAGGGGTCTTTGTGCCTGGTGCTTTCGAGTCATCTGACTTGGGATGCACCGACCGAACTCCCGTTACACTGGTGGTAGGGATCGCCTTATGTGGAGATTTGGGGGAAGGTGTACGTGATAGTGTAAGTCCTCATAGGCAATGATGCACGAAACCTGACCCTGGGAGAATCAAACACCAACCAATAAAATGCTCTAAAGAAAAAAAAGAAAAAAAAGAGTCAAATAAGAACCAAAATGGACTTTACACATTGTATCACATTCAGAAGTTAAGGTTGCCCATGTCTTTCACTTAAGTCCTTAACTAACTGTCACGAATAACTCATTAGGCTAAGTGTGTGGACCGATTACATTTATAGAGTCAACCCGTAGTATTACTGCGTCCCATGATCGACATATGAGTCCAACGAGTCATGTAGCTAGATTGATTAATGCATCTTGTTCGGATTTTGTGGATATATCCGCTGAAAACCCTCAGGAGACAACACTCCTCATCCTTGGCGACAAGGAGGTTTAACGGCTTGTTGCACGTGCGAAGTGCAACCGTGATTCCTACGAAAGTGAGTATTTTAGCAATTGGATTCGGGTCGGAGCTCCAATAAACAAAGTAGATGCATCCAAAACCACCACATAAACAAAGAAAAGCCCAGCACAAATTCCAGATGGATCCGGACCTTTTTGACCGCCAATTGGCGGTCCAAGACTGCTAATTGGCGGTCTGTTTTGGCCCAAATCCGCCAAGTTTTCTCCTGGACGTGTATTAATGTTTGTTTAGGCTATTTGTGGTATTGGTTTAGTCCCACATCGAAGGATTATCCTGGTTTGCCTTTTTCCATGGTTATAAATAGAACTCTTCACCTTCCATTGTAATCACTCCATATTTTAAATGGCCATTCTTCCTACTAGAAGTGAGGCCTTGAAGCACACACTAAAGTAGGAGGATGCTACTTGAAATGTGAGTCATTTTATCAATAAAGTTTTGTGTTTCTTTCATTGTTTGTTTATGCTTCTTTTATAGTTTGTGCATGTTTTAGTTTAATCGTCTTTTATTTCTAGCTTAGTTTTAATATGCTTTCTTTGCTTAGTTTAATAATTAGTGTAATGTTTAGTGAGTAGTTCCATCCCCTTTGGGGGGTGGAGTAGATGTACATACATGCATTAGAGAATGGGATGAATGCTTTATTTTTTATGTGTTGATAAAACATGAATGTATGCTTGCTTGTTTATGATAGAATTTATAACTGATGAGTTTTGCCAAAATGATTAGACACCTTTCATGTTGTTTAGGTTCTGAAATAAACAACTTGCGTATGTAAATGTTAATCAACTAAGTTGGTGAATAGATTGATAGGTTTTGCCATAACATTTAGACACTTTCTATGCTTGATAAACATCACCTTCATGTGCTTAAAGAATGTATTCTACACCCACCTCTTTGCATGTGTGCACTCACTCCACCCCTTAGGGGTTTTCCCATATCTGTATTCCAGCATTCTTCTTTTGTTCTTAGCTTAGTTGTCATTTCATTGTTTGTTTCTTTCGTTCGCATTTCATACTTCTTAGCATAGTTTAGTGTAGAGTAGC
This sequence comes from Triglochin maritima, assembly GCA_963682175.1. Lineage (NCBI taxonomy): Eukaryota > Viridiplantae > Streptophyta > Magnoliopsida > Alismatales > Juncaginaceae > Triglochin > Triglochin maritima. The sequence goes on from OY821775.1 coordinate 18,488,060, forward strand.
ATAATCAATCTTTCTCCCCCAATTTTCGCCACTTGATTTCGTACAAGCAAGAGGCTACTCACCTCCCTGAGGACGACCCGTACTTGCCACCGCTTCATCGCGGCCGTGCACTTGCAGTTTAATTAAAATGTTCAACAGTTTGCTAGCACTAGTGCAGAATGCAAAATAAACGTCACAATAGACGTCAGATCTACAAACATCCGACGTCTATAGGTTTGTATAAACGTCGGTTTTGTAGTATAACCGACGTCTATACCTCCTGAAATAAGAAAAATGTTTTTTGTTTATTTTTTGCGATTTATTTCGTATAAGAATTTATGTGGATTTATTTTGTATAAGAATTAATGCAATTTTGTACTTCGTAGAAAGTAATGTGAATTATTTGGATTGATTTAAAAATAGTTACATCAATATAACTATCTCATGTGTGTTTATTACCATATGTGTTGAAGTTTAGTCCCACATTTGGAGAATTTTTTATATTGGTGGAGTTGATGTACTCCACCACTCCTTTACTTCTAAATGGGAGTTGGGTACCACACTACAAAAGGCAAGTGAGATATATATTTAATGGTGAAAAGATTGTCACTTGGGAAACTTGGGCTTAAGATGGTTGCAATGTTTTTTATTATTATTTAAAGGTATAGACGTCAAATTTATAGAGTAGCCGACGTCTATAGGTCGTAATGTATGTATAGACGTCGGTCACCCTATATAGTCGACGTCTATTGTCGTAATAGTTTAGTCCCACATTAGGCATATAAGCTACAAATGAAAGATCGTAACGAAAAAGAAGCCATTTGAAAAATCCTTAGTGCTACATGTTGACCTAAACCTTAATTAAGAAGTTGAACTTGATTAGTGGGGAGAGTTAAGGTTAAGTGGACTTTGACTTGGGAGGCATGGGGTAGGGATGGTTGGAGGTAAGGTGGGTATGGGTAGGAATCAGGGAGGTAAGGTCATCCTGAAAGGAATGTGTTCTAACAGTTTTGCTTTTAAATGTCTTTTATTATGAAATGAATGTATTGAATATTTTGTTCCCTGATTAATGTATTCGTCTTTTGGAAGTGTTATGGAAGAGACTCTTGGTCCTTAACCATAGAGCTCTAAAATATAATAGTTTATATATTCAAAAGTAATTCACAATCATGGTAATTAACATGAGACATTAATTACCGAGTTAAGATTGTCGTGTTGGTTAAGAGAAATATTGTAGCTCTACTAATATATACCAACATGACTATATGAAATAGAAAATGGTTCTTTCATATATTGAATTGACCTAACGAATGAAACATTATGGAATTGTGTTTGTGTCATAAATATTTCATTATGTCTCTGAATCCTAAGATATGAGACCTATATCTTTTCACATAAAGAGTGTATGATTTGATTATTATAAAAAACTATCAATAAGTATAGTGATAAAGGTATTAGTTGGTATACATAACCTGTGATGGAAAAGTCGATATGTCAAAAGATTATCATTGCCCCTCAGGATTTGAGTGATGATATTACTGGGCCCTTTGATAAAGTAAAATTATAATGTGCACAATGTAACTTGTGTATAGTTACATATTTATAATTACCTTGAGAGATCAAGAAACGAATATATATATATATATTACAAAGATGACACAATTCTACTTTGTATAATATTCTCAATATCATGAGCCAAGGAATAGACACAAGTGATATTAAATATCACTAAATGGATCGTGTTTAGTTCAAGTGAGCAAAACATCATTGTTAATTGGGTAACTATAAGGTGTAGCTAGACTACTTATAGTTTTTGATATAATATGCTTTATATCATTGCCAGCGTAACTTAGATCCTCTTATAGGTCACACCACAGAACTAGGAAATAAGGAATTTGATTTAAATTGTATATGATGTATTGCAATACAGGTGGTAAAATATTAAAATCAAATATGTCGTGATTACGACATGGTTAGAATAAATAAATTTATATGAGATGTAAATATATTATGAGGTATAATGTTTGACATTATATATGATAATATATTACATAGTATAATGTGATCCTAAGCATTATAAAATATAAATTTGCTAAAAACCCGAAAGATAAAAAAAATGGATATTAATCCAAAATTTGATAAAGGCAAAATAGTGCAAAATAGTCGAATGTTTTGCTTGGATCGGTCGACCAAATTTAACAGTGGCTTTTAAATTCAGAAACGGACTACCGGTTGGACATGTGGTTCGACTAAAAATAACAGGGACTTTTTTTGTTGTTGAATGGTCGACCGGTACGGGGCGTGGTTCGACCGAAATCATCAGGAACTTTCTTGGTAGGGATTCGGTCGACCGACTAGAAGCACAGTCTGACCGATGGTGTCGATTTTTGATTTATCAGTCGACCGATTGAAAATTTTGGTTGAACGTTTCTACACGTTTTTGCTTGAATTAATAAGAGAATTTATTTGATCATGGGTGGAATTATTCCAATTCGGTCAGAGGAGCTTAATGGATGATTACGTGTCAAAAAATGATTAGATCACAGGAGGTATTAACAAGAAATCATGTGCAAGTGGGTTGCACATGAATAGCTTTTTAGGATGTCCTATAAATAGGACCTCCTCTCCTCATTGTTAATGTATGTGAATGTAAAATTCTCCTCTCCATTAAATTCTTAGGAGCAAAAATAAGTAATTAGCTAGATTCTAGCCTTGAATTAGAGATTTGGCTAGCTCCTTTCTCTCTAAATCTTGTTTAGACTTTGGTGAACACTTGGAGGAATTCCGAGGTGATTCAAGTGCAACACGACTCTGGATCTTCGAAAAGGTTTTAGAGAACCTTTTGGATATGATTTTATTCTATACAAGTAACTATTTATGTAGCATACATATATTAAAATGTATAGTCTATATTTTGTACATGAAAATTATTGAAAATATGAAAATTGTTCCTAAATGCTTGTTAATGTTTTTGAAATTATACACAATTATAGGGCACAAACTCATACAGATCCATGCCTTGATGTTGGGTGGGTGGTGTTGGTTTTGAAGAGGACAAAACACACCCAACCCTCATTTTCTCCTATCACTTCACTCTCCCCTCTCCCTCACCACATCTCCCTCTTCACTCCGGCAACCTGGCCTGCTGGAGCTCTGACAAGCAGCGGTACAACGACAACACAAGAAGGAGCAAATGTGTAGACTTTCTGTCGACGGTAGAGGAGTGTTCTTTCGAGCAACTGGAGGTTGGCTTGCTGGTGTTAGGATTTACAACCCTCTAATTAAGAACTAAACGCGGAATTAAACTACTACCTAAAGGATTAAGAGATAAAAATGTGCAAACCACAAAATCGACGACATCGAAGTTAGAGAGGTTCGGCACCGCACCCGATCCTAGTCCTCCTCGCAAGCCTCGCCCGATCCTCCGAGCCTTGCTTACGGTTACACTAACCGATCTCCGTTCTGGGCCGAGATCAACGTCGTTTACAACCATCGAGCCTCGCAAACAACCTCGCCTGGTCGTGTCTCCTCTCATGACCCAAGAGGGAGCTTCCTCGAAGCTTTACAACTTGGTGATTCTTTGATGTGGAAGTTGAATCACAATCTAACACTTTATACTTGAGAACACTTGGATATTGATATGGAATGGATATGCAAGTGGTGAAGATGAAGGTTTAAGTATATTTAGAGCCTTGAAGGTTTGGGAAATGAGAGCACAAAGAGTATAAATGAATTGAGAGTGTAGAGTCTCTTGAATGAGGTTTATATAGGCTTCAAAGCTAATAGAGCCGTTAGGGAGTTTGTGGAGTTATGAACCAATAAGAAGAAAGAGTTTGCTTGAAGCTCGGGCAGAATTCTAGGCTAATTCGGTCGACCAAAGTCCATTTGGACGACCGTTTGGTTGCTTCAGAATAGGACTCCAATTTCAATGAATAGAGATCTCGGTTTACCAAAAGGAGTTTGGTGCACCGTTCTATGGTGGACAAGAAAGATTGGTTGTTTTGAAACTTAGGCTAGTTCGGTCGACCGTTGTCTATTCGGATGACCAAAGATGCAAGATTGAAATGTGACTGTTGGAGTAAATCCAAAACTGGTCCAAGGCAGTTCAGTCGACTGTTTGTAATTTGGTCAACCTACTCAACAATTCGAGAGAGTAAACTCCAAAACTAATCCAAGGCAGTTCGATACCGTTGGCCGTTCAGCCGACCTAACTTGACTAGGACAGCCTAATGCTCAAGTTTACATATTTTCCTATGGACTAAATAAATGGAAAATTACAAGTCATGGTCCAAAGCTTTGATTACAAGTCTTGAGTCTCGATGTCTTTGTCCCAATTCTCCTTCTCTTTTATAATCTTGATCAACCTATTAAGATGATTACAAGTATACAAGTATGTATGCAATTGCATCTAATCATGTTGCTCACTTTGATTGATTATGTTGATTGATAAGATTCGTTTGACAAATCATCAAAATTAATATAGATTAAGACCTACAAGCCAACAGCTGGTGGCCATGTTCACGAAGCCTAGACGAGGCTGGTGATGGTGTGATACTCCAGCAAACTCCGGTGAACGCGAAAAAAGGTATGCCAAGTTCTTTGTGTTGCTCACACAAGGTATGTGAGGGATTTTTGGGCTCGTCGTCGAAGGCCTCGCAGGCAACGAGGGGTGGCTACAGACCGGGCGTCGGCCGACATAGCGAGGCAACGTTTAGGCATTGCCTGGTGTATCCAGGCACAGGCCGACCAATGCCTTCGGGTGGTCAATCGGATGTAGTTAGTTTGGGGGTTGAGAACTCCCTATTATTTTTGGTCTGACGGATTGTTCCTTGAGTCCGACCGTCGCATCGGCTGCTTAGTTTTCTCCTAGCGAAGTCCTTCCAAACGATCGACCACCATAGACCTTGGTTCGACCGATAACTTAAGTTTTTGGCTCCAAGCTTCGACCGACTTGTGCATCTGTTTGAACATTTTCCTATTCATAGAGAAACGATCAACCAATTTGCCGATTTCGATCGACCGTTGGTGCCAGAACTGGGTTCTTACCTTTTCGTTACGTGTCGAGTTGTTTCCTTGGAAACCCGTATCCTTGATTTGAGCATGAACTGGGAGGTAACAGTAGGTGCAATGAGCGCACTTGCCCAAGGACCGTTGAGTGAAAGAGTGTGTGCGCCTTGATACACGTGCCACCCTTATATTTATGAGATTTTGTATGACATTTTGCATTTCATTGAGACACCCTATGTAGTAGACTTGAGGGATCGCGGATACAATGCATTGCATTATTACCCAGCTCCACGGAGCAAGATGACCGATCAACCTGTGTGGCGGTGGAGATGACCGACCGGCCTTGATGCTGGCGGAAATGACAGACAGACGATTATTCCGGCGAGTAAGATCGCCCGGCTGTGGCACAACCCGACAAGTATGACCGACTAGAGCTACGTCTTTGGCGGATGTGGCGTTGTCCACGAGATCAGATCTGTATCTATGATGCAGAAATACGTGTGACCCTCACCGAACCCTCATGATTAGTATAGTCGTGAGTGGGGTGTGTTGCGTACACTGTAAGCCCGCATGTGCCTGCAGTAGGTACCCTTAGGGGACCCGATGTTTTTGGTGGGATTGTTGTCCCTTATTACCCCTAAGTGGGGACAGTTTACTTGTTTCATTCTTTTTTGCCATGATATACTAGTATGGTAGAGTCATTGTACAGTTCATTCATGCATTTTTAGGCCGACTTGGTATATAGGATTTTCGTTATGAAAACTCAGGCATTTTATCATGTCGCATTTCAGGGCCACGAGGGGTGCTGATTGGGTTGCGACCGAGAATGAGTATACCCGGGACCGGATCCTCTAATCTTATATCCTAGGTTGTTATTGTTACCTTTATACGTAATCCCTTTGCTTCGATGTAATCATACTTTGAACCTCCGTGTAATGGTGCACCATGTTTGAGTATTTATGAGTAATGTCCCATTATTTATAGTCTTATGTCGTCTTGATATTTCGTTTAAATTTTCCATTGTTTCAGGGACGTTACACTACAAACCATCACCGACTCCAACAAATCAAAGAAGAGAGAGGGTGATATTGAATAGGAGTATGTCGCTTAAAAATTCATGGAGCTTTTCAAGAAAGAAAAAGAAAGGAGAGAAGAAAAGCTGAAAGAAGGGAAAGAAAGGAGAAGAGAAAAAGAAAAGAGAAGAAAGCTATTAAAGCAACTTGGGATGACATTCTCTTCATCAAATGAAGGCGAAATCGCCTTAATGTGCTTTATGGCAATCGAAGATGAATAAAGTGAGGTATCCTCTAGCTCAAATCAAGATTTTAATTATTATAGTGAACTTCAAATTGTATTCTATGACTTATTTGAAAATTTTGAAGAAATTTGTCAAAAGAACAAGCTAGCTAAGAAGAAAAATAATGAGCTACAACGTCAAATTGAATCTATCATGAGTGAGAAAAATGAGTTGTTTGCTACAAATGATAAAATTGCATTAGACAACTAACATTTGACTGATGAAATTGCAACTCTAAATGTCAGACCTTCATGTAGTGATACACAAGATCTCATTGCTAAAAATGCTCAATTACAAGAAGATCTTGAAACATTGACTAAGGGAAAGAAAATGCTTGATATGTTTATTAGTAGTCAAAGACAATCTTTAGATAAGCATGGTTTAGGCTACAATGTTAATAACAACAAAAACTATGTTATCCATACTACTTTGAATGGAAAGCATTTCTTTTTGAACAAAAGTTCCATATATATATTTGTATGTGTGCAAATCAGCTTAATAGGTTGATCAAGATTATCAAGAAAAGAAATATTGGGACAAAGACTCAAGATTGTAACAAAGCTTTGTACCAAGACTTCTAATTTTCCATTTATTGAGTTCATAGGATCAAACGTAAACTTAAGCACTAGAATTTTGTCCCAGTCTAGTTCGGACGACCGAATACCTAAAAGATGACCGAACTTATCAAATCAATAGTTGATAGAATCCTTACTCGAATTTTCAACTCGGATGACTGATTGTCATTCGGTCAATCAAATCCCATTGGACTGGTTTTGGATTTGACTCTAACGGTCACATTTGTATTTTGTCTTAGAGCTCATTTTCTTGTCTATTTTCGGACGACCGATCTCCTATCGGCTAACCGTTTACTTCTTAGCCTATGGCATGCAACAACTGATTCCACGTGTCAATATAGTCGTTGGACTCACAAAAGATATTTAATTTTCAATTGTTGGTGCTAAAAGACAAACTCTTGATCTGGACGACCAAATTGGTCCCAGACGACCGTAATCTTGTGACAGAGTTGATTAAATCCTTACTGTTATTTTCGGTCAACCAAAATGAAATCTTGAGAAAAGTTACTGGAAGTTGGTGATCAGTTATCCAAACATTATTGGATCAACAAAAAGCTTAATTTTGGCCAAGTCAACTCTTTATTTCAGACAACCATTCTTCAAACGGTCGATCTAATCTCTGCAGATTTCTGTCTGAGCTTAAGTCAAATCATATCTTTCTTTGATCCGTATCTCACCAACTCTCCCAAAAGCTAGTGGAGATTGAAGCCTTATAAATAGTTTTTACATAAGTTTTAGACATCAAGACATCTCTCTATATCCTATCATTTGTGTCCAAACATCAAACACTTTCAAGCTCACATTTCTTCGCACTCAAAGCCAAAGTTCACCAATTATGTTCAATTCCTATCATATTCAAGTGTGCTCAAGTCTAAAGTGTTCGTTAGTGATTCTAACTTCAATATTCAAGAATCACCAAAGTTCTAAAGCTTCGTAAAATCTCCCTCTCCGATTTTGAGAGGCAAAATCGAGCAAGACAATGTTATTTGTATGACTCGTGGTGTAAAGAAGGTGCTCAACGCGGAACAAAGAACGGATAGTGGAAACTCAAACAGATCTCAGAGGATCAAGCGGGGCTTGAAACAGATTTCCTGGTGTTTATGTGAGTCTTGGAAAATGAAAATATTTTCCCTCTGTTTCCCTCTACTATTCAGAATGTACTGAAATTTTTTCCCTCAATTTCCCCTCACAAGAAACCAACAGAAAGTGCTGGGAAATTGTAAAAAATGTGCACGTCTATCAAACTTATATAATAATTATTTTTATTACATAAAAACTTAACTACAAAAACATTAAAATCATATTTTTAAAAGTAAATTCTCTTTAAAAATCATGACAATATGTTACAAAATTATGCCATAAGCTAGATAATAAATATTAAGAATACATCTTGAACTTCATATTGTCTTGTTAAAATAAAATTCTAAAATATATAATTTTACTCTTCAACAAGAGATATATGTATATAATATATAATTCACACATCACATTTTAGTTAAATCAAACTAAAATGTGCAATGTCTATTTAAATCCTAATGTACAACATACTCTTCATAATAAAATTATACATTTATATATACAACATTTATAGATAATATCAATTTTCGGAAATGACAGTTAATGAATTTAGTTTTATTATTATTTTCCAATGGATTCAAGTGGCTTGCACCAACAACAAAATCTTGGTCAAAGTGACACCTTTTAGATTCTGGATGGTAGAGGGATGACAGCTAATGAATTTAGTATGTTGTACCAACAAAATGACACTCAATCCAACCCAAATTCCAAACATATCTGACATTCATTTCGATCCAAACTTTCACATAAATATAAGTTTAGGAGTGTATTAGGGATACAACAAACAAATTGGGAAAAAAGTCGAGTGTGTATTAAATAATGAATTTTTGAAGTTAATGCGGGAAAAGTGTTACAAAATGAAAGTTCAGGAGAGTTAATTAACTTAAGTTTAGAGGTGGTAAGTGATATCAATGCATAGTTCAAATGGACAAATTGTAACTAACCCTAACTTATTTACTATAACAAATCCACAACCTACAGCCCGTAACACCATATCATAGCCAAGAAAAAAAATACACTTTTTAGATTTAGCTTCTAATTTTCGTAACGTCAACAAAATAAATTTGAATGCAATACAATAGGTATTTTTCAATGGTTCGAATGCAAAAAACATTTTTTTAAATTAGTTCCCAGATTCAAGAAAAGAGAACTTCAGAAAGTTTCGGTTGTTTGGTGATTGAGTTTTTAACAATAAGTGAAATTGGATGTGCAATTCTGATTTATGCTTACCCCAAAACAATGAACCAAATGAATTTTCCTTTCCTTTCCTTTCCTTTCCTTTCTCTCTTACCCATTTTCTAAGGTAAGATTCCAGATATGCTTGAGATTTACAAAGAAAAATCAGGGTGAATTTGAAATTTCATATACCTTACAACGGAGGGGTTAAAAGATATATATAGTTGAATGAACCTCTACAGTAGAAGGATATACACGATCATTTTTTCAGTTGAAGGTGCTGATGAAATTGGAACAACTAATTAAAGGACACAAATAAAAATTTCCCCACAAGTTTTATAATTTTCAGCAATAATTGGATTCCCATTACTAGACATTTGCCTGAAATGATGCTAAGAAAATAAAGAATTCTACTCCCAGACATTAGAGTAATCATCTTATCCTACAAGCACAATTATGCATTGGTCAATATGAAATGGTGATCGTGTTATCCTACTCAAAAAGTAAAATACAAGGTTGATGGTGACTTATTGTTGGAGATCCCATATTTTGCACAACCTGGAGCTTCCAAATACCAGAATGTAAACCCACTTGGATAAGCAAGATGACAGTGACCGCCCATGTGTATTCATGTAGACTTACCTACATGATAGCGATGCTCTTTACTAGTATATATACAATTCTTCAATGGGTAAGTCATCTCATGGGTGGTGGAGGATTATGAAACGTAATAAAATTTAATCAATGAAGTTGGCAAAATTAGTTGGCCACAGCTTTTGTGATGGTACCTTTTTAAGAATCAAATAACAGTTAAGTAATTCTTTTATAGATGCTCAAAACGAAGAAACAAAGAAATTGAAGTGAGAAACTTAACAACCCCTGTATTATATGCTAACTTTCACCTATATAACCGTTTACCTGCCCAAAATAGCTACTTAGAAGTGGAAACAAGTACAGGTACAAGTAAAAATAAACGACTATATAACCGAACTTCACCGTATAAGTAGGTGGGTATGGGTATGGAGGTATGGGTAAGAGTTTTTCCACACATTAACCTTCCATTTACAAACCCTACTCACAAAGTGTGTCCAATCAATTATTTTAAGAGCAGAAATAACAGCGTCCGGGCTACCCCAGTCGCCTTGCACTCTCTCTCTGTCACATCAGCTTCTCTCTCTGTCACGTCAGCTCACCCAACCCACCCAAAAAACATCATTACCCATGCCCGGGCTACCCCTACCCACCCACCCTACACTCTCTTTCCTCCACATCATTTCTTAATTAAACAATATTAATTTTCACGCAACATTTAACAAATTACATTTTATATAATTCTAATTCTAATAACATTACAATTCTATTTTAACTCGAAATATTGTTAATAATTACTGCTAAATCACGAAATTATTATTAAAGTGGAAGCGTGATTAAACAGTGCACGCATATTTGCCCAGTTTACTCAGTGGAAGCGTGATTAAACAGTGCTAGTGTGTTTGCTCAGTGGAAGCGTGGTTAAAGTGAATGCGTGATTGAAAACAATGCACGCGTGATAAAACAGTGCATGCGTGTTTGCTCAGTGGAAGCGTCATTAAAGTGCACGCATGATATTAGACCATACTATTAAACCACCTCGACAGGTCGTTCAGGGGTCTCGCTCACTGGTGGGCGAGCGGCATTACACCTCGCCAGTGAGGTGGCGGGGGTGGCAAGGGGGCAGCGCTCCTGGAAATTTTTTGGATTTTGAAATTGTTGGTTCTTGAAAATTTTGAATTTTCATCACTTGCAAAATATTATTACCCCACATTAATAACAAATACTCAATCCATTAATAACAAAACATCCACTAAATAATTAAAATTTTAAAAAAATCGACAAATGGGGGGGGACAGGTGCCCCCCACCCGAGGGCGTCCCGGGCAGACAAGCGCCCGGGTGGGCGTCCCGGGCGGGTACCCAAGGGGCGCCAGGGCGTGGCACCCCCGTCAAGGGTGCCCTAAGTATTACTTATCAGCTTTCTAAGTGCGGAGGGGGAAACATTTTTTAAATTTGTGTTTGAATGTGGTATTTGTAAATTCCTTGGAAATTCCAATTCATGGCATTTGGAAATTCAAAATCTATAAATGATGTGATTTCTATTTATTTGGTTAGATGAACATGTTATTTTAAAATGACAACCAAAGACTTATATGGTGTCCTATTGGTTTTATATTTGAAATTGCATCCAAATCATAAAAAAACTCGTGCCATTGTGGATAAGATCATATTTGAAACATACCATTAATATTTGATATTAATCTAAATTACCCAAGTTGAAACAAGTCGTGTGGGATTTCAAAATTCCACCTCTCACATGAAATTTTGTTTCGACAAATTTGGTATTAATGTGGAATTTGAAAATGTCACGAAGGATTGCTAAGAATTTCAATTCAATGTCAACCAAATATGTTCAAGTGAAACTCTAAGTTTAAATGACATATCCAAACACAGCCTAAAAAAATAATGAGCTCATACCTAGTTGTAAGAATTAGAAGCGAATATGTTTGCCAGTGTAAAAAAGACATACGTGAAGATATAGAAGACAATATTTGTAACATCCCGAAACAACGGAAAATTTAAAATTTTAATCTATCAAGAGATCATCAGAATAAACTCAACATCGGAAATGTCACCCAATAAATCAACCGTCGGTGCACCAATAATACAACAGAGTTTGTCAAAAGATGTGATTACATACAATGAAAAGATAGATAAAGTAATCACGACGACCTCGAAGAGTCCGATGAGGATCCTGACCCCAAGATGTGTGCGCCCGCTGTCACCACCCGACAGAACCTACTACGGTCCTAAAACATTAATCAAACAACGATGCCTGAGTTTCCCATTGGGAAACCCCGTATGCCAAGCTCACCTATATGCATGCAATAGTACGGTAAATGAACCTATCATACTAGTAGCATGTCATGTCACATCTGCAATGCATCAATCCCACAACAGGGTAAACGAGACCTCAGTCCAACAACCACGACCCTCAACATGGTCCACAAAGACATCAGTCCGGCAATAACCACAACGGGTCTCCCTTGGAAACCTACCGTAGGCACATACGGTCTTACGGACAGTACGCGACGCGTCCCCCCACACGCGACTACACGAGCCTAAGGGATCGGTGAGGAGCGCCCGCACTTCCGTGCAAAGAATCACGTTGTCAACACCACCGTCGACGGAGCTGTAGCCCGGTCGGTCAACATCCCAAGATAGGTGCCCAATCGGGGATCATCGCTGGCACAATATCAGCGGCATCGCCGGCACAACATCGGCGGTATAGCATACGTCTGGCACAACATCGGACGGCACAACCACATGCCGGAACATCGTCGGCACCATCATCGCCGGCATACAACCTCGGCGGCATCGCCGGCCCAACATCGGCGGTACAACAGACGTCCGACACAACATCGGACGGGTCCAGACCGTAGTCTGCAGGGTCATCATGCTCTACGAGCCATGCGTCACACGCATTGGGATCCGCGATCCCTCAGGTCTGCTACTCATCAGAGAGTAAGGTAACAACACGTCACACCACGTCCAATCCGGAGGTGGCGCGACCCCAAGTGTCCACACTCTTCCACAAGGCGGTCCCTGGGCGGTACGAGCACGTACCCGCCGTCACCTCCCGGCTTACGCTCTAAGCGAGGACACGGGTTTCCGTTGACAGAGTTGACACGATCACAAGACCAGGAATTCAGTTCTGCTCACAAACGGTCAACCGAAAAAGTCTAACCGGTCGACCGTCCCCAATAGGTTCGGTCGACCGAAAGTCTACAACAGTCAAACTATTCTGCGCATCACTTCAGTCCAATTGGTTGAACAGAAGTCTAAAACCGGTCGACCGAATACGAGGTCAAAATCCGGAGTTGGTCAAAATCACCAAGACTATTCGGTCGACCGACTCAGGGGTCCCGGTCGACCGAAAACTACCAGGGTCATCCTAATAGTCTACGTCATATAACGGTCAAACAATATACATAAACCGGTCGAACAACATGCATAATCAACAAGTACACTTAAGTCCCGGTCGACCAAAAAGCAAGGAACGGTCGACCGAAAACCAACAGGAACCCCAAACTCACCAGCACATAAGCAACCGGTCAACCGCCACAATGGCATCGTTCGACCGGTGATGGTTAAAGTCGGGTAAAACACTACATCGGTGGACCGCCCATAGGGACCCGGTCGACCGTTGGTCGTCTTCAACCTCGCGCCAGCCGAGGATTTACGTCGTTCTCGTCTTCGGGGAGGTCTCCGACCAACCCAGACCGACCAACAAACTAGAAGCTGGCATACCTCGACGAGAAGAACGGCGAAGAACACCGGAGATCCGTCCACGTCCACGCCCGACAGTTCCGGTCACGCGCGCCTTCCGCTCACCTCCTCGACTCCACGCTCACCACCACGTGTCGGGGTCTCCTCCACCGCCTCTGGACGTCGGAGAGAAGAAGAAGAGTGTGAGAGAGAGATGGAAACGGGAAATGGAAGAAGGAAATGAATGGGAGAGAGAAACATTTTCTCCTACTCTCCACCCAAAACCCAACAACAACCAGCCCCCCTACACCATCACCCATCACCAGCTCACTATTCACCACCTCTTCCCCATCCTAATCCCTCCACTAAACACGGGATTAGCCTAAGCAAGGTTAGGATCTCACAATATTTACTTTTGTCTCCAGATCCAAATTTAATTACCTAAGTTATCAACACTTCAAATGTTAGCATAAAGCTGATTAATTACGTGGTTTGAAGAAAACCATTCATGTGAGAAATTTGCAACATGTAAATACTTTAAGGTAATTTTCCAGCGTTCTATAGTTAATTCTCAAGATAGAGTCTGCTGGTTACGATACGATTTTACATTCGTGGATATTTGAAGATTAAAGATTCAACTAATGAACTAACTCCATTTAATTCTAACTTAGGTACATTTAAACACATACCACAAGATGAATTGAACTTAAAAAGGTAAATAAATAAAGCAATTCAACTTCCGAAGCCTTTAAAATAGCACAAACAAACATGCATTGCATTCAGGCAGTTCCAACTGTAATTAAAGAGAAGTTAAGTGGTCATGAGCAGTAGCATGGTTGAAGAGTGCATGCATGTGGGCCGTTTTAAAAGTGATATATGTATAAGATCCCGCTAATGCACGATTTTCTCAAATGTCACATACAGAAGGGTTCCCAAATTGCTAGGCCTTCGCACCCACCACCACAAATTGGGCATCAGCTTTCCTTTGAACAACTTGTGTCGTGTGTTTTTGGGTGCCATGTCTTTAACGTGGGTGAGCTTGGATAGGGGAAACGCATGCCAATAGGAAATGCAAAGACAACATATATATATTGTAACATCCTGAAATAGTGGAAATTTAAAAAGAATTAAACAATCAAGAGATTATCAGAATAACTCATCAACGGGAATGTTACTCAAATAAATCAACAGTCGGTGCACCAACATACAATAGAGTTTGTCAAAAGACGTGATTACATCAATACAATGAAAAGACAGGTACAAGCAATCACGACGACTTCGAAGAGTCCGAAGAGGATCCTGGCCCCAAAATGTGTGTGCCCGCTGTCACCACCCGACAGAACCTACTGCGGTCCTAAAACATGAATCAAACAACGATACCTGAGTTTCCCATTAGGAAACCCCGTATGCCAAGCTCACCTATATGCATGCAATAGTACGGTAAATGAACCTATCATACTAGTAGCATGTCATGTCACATCTGCAATGCATCAAATCCCTCCAAGGGTAAACGGGACCTCAGTCCAACAACAACGACCCTCAACAGGGTCCACAAGGACACCAATCCAGCAACAATAATGGGTCTCCCTCAGAAACCTACCGTAAGCACATACGGTCTTACGGACAGTACGCGACGCACCCCCCACACGCGACTACTCGAGCCAAAGGGATCGGTGAGGAGCGTCCGCACTTCCGCGCAAGGAACCACGTGGTCTACACCAGCTTCGACGGAGCCATAGCCCGATCAGTCAACATCGCAAGATAGGTGCCCAATCGGGGATCATCACCGGAACAACATCGGCGGCATCGCCAGCACAACATCAGCGGTACAACATACGTCCAGCACAACATCGGACGACACAACCATAAGTCGGAACATCGTCGGCACCATCATCCCCGGCAAAACCTCGGCGGCATCGCCGGCACAACATCGGCAGTACAACATACGTCTGGCACAACATCGGACGGGTCCAGACCGTAGTCTACAGGGTCATCATGCTCCACGAGCCAAGCTGTAGGATTTCGTGCCCTTATGTATGTATATATTTTAAAAAATTTAATACAACATACAAGATCGATTTTCATATTTTCAACAATTTCTATGTACATTACTTTGTGTTTATTCTAATAACATGAAATCCTACATTTATTAAAATAAACCACAAAGGTAGAATCATACCTAAAGGTTCTCTAAAACCTTTTTGAAGATTCGGAGTCGCGTTGCCCGTTGAATCGTCCACGAAATTGCCTCCGAGTATTCACCAAACTCTAAACAAGATTAGAGAGAAAGGAGCTAGTCAATCAATCTCTAACAAGGTTTAGAATCTAGCTCCTGAGATTCTAATCTCTAAAACTTAAATTTACTAAGAGATTTTCGTGGTGATTAAGGAGAGATTAATGAGAGAGAATTTTTACATTAGTATTAAACAAGTAGGAGTATGGGTCCTTTTATACTCTCTCAAAACATCCTTCTCAAGAGCTATTCTTTAGCCATGATCTCTTGTTTATTCTCTCTTAAAATTAATCTCTAATCTCCACATAAGCACCCACAAAAAACGTTTTAATTAAATCTGGAATTAATCCACCCATGATTTAATTAATCTCTTAATAATTCAGGCAGAATCGTTCTTTTTCGGTGGGCCGAGTATAACTCGATCAACCGAACCATTCGGTTATAACACGTGTTTGGTGCACCGTGAGCTAGACGGTCGACCGAATCCGTATGAGAAAAATTACCTGGAAGAATTTGGACGAACCACGTCTTTTACTCGGTCTACCGTTGACCCACCAGAATCGCTCCTGGGACATAGTCATCGGATGACCGTGTCACCTTCGGTCTACCAAAAATACTACTTCTCGGTTGACCGTGCACACTCGGTTAACCGAACCCGATTGTCCAGGCACTCTAGACAATTTCGGTCAACCAATTATGCTTACTTGTTCCCTATTCGGTTAACCGATCCGAAGATACCCCAGTCGACCGAACCATGAACGGTTCATCGTGTTTGACCCCGATTTTTCCTTTGTCAAATTTTGTATTTATTTCCAACCAAATTTGATCTTTCGGGGTTTTTAGCAAATTCACATCTTATATAATATATTATCATATGTAATATTAAATCATTACACCCCATAATATATATACCACATATGAATTTGTTATGATTCTAATTATGTCATATCTCATGACATATTAATTTTATTCATTCATCACATGTGTCCTATTTTCACACGAAACCCGACACATCATATGAACTTAAAATCAAGCCTCTTGTTTCCCAGTTTTGTGGTGTGACCTATAGGAGGATCTAAGCCAAATTGACAGCGATATTAAACACTTAATATCTCAAACTATAAGCGGTATCTAGCTACACATTATAGTTACCCAATTAGCATATATGTCTTTGTTTCACCCGAACCAAAACACGATCCATTTAGTGATGTAAGTGCACCACTTGTGTCTGTCTCTTGCCTCATGATATTAAGAATATATACAAAGTAGAAATGTGTCATCTTTGTATTATATTCATTTCTGATCTCTCTAAGCTAATTATAACTATGTAACTTAACTCAAGTTAAATCATGTACATTATAATTTTGCTTTATCAAGGGGCCCACTAATATCATCACTCAATTAAGAGGGGCAATGATAATCGTTTGACTAGCTATCTTTTCCAGCACAAGTTATTCTCAATCAACTATTGCATTTATCACTACACTCATTGATAGTTTTTGACAATAATCAAATTAAGCACTTCTTGAGTGAAAAGATATAAGTCTCATATCTTAGGATCCAAAACACAGTAAAAACATTAATGACACGAAACACAATTCCATAATGTTTTACTTGTTAGGTCTGTTCAATATATAAAAGTAATATTTTCCTCTTTTATATATTCGTGTCGTCAATTATTTGTAGAGCTACAACAATCGATGACCAACACGACAATCTTATCTCGGTAATTAATATTCCATGTTAATAATCATGATTGTGAATAACTTTTGATTTATGTAAACCATTATCTTTTAGAGCTCTACGGTTAAGGACCAAGCGCCTCTTCTTTAACACTTCCAAAAGACGAATACCATAATTAAGGAACAAAATGTTTGCACATTCAATTCATAATAATTGACATATAAAAGTAAAACGTTTAGAAGACATTCCTTTCACACTCAGAGAGTAAGGCAACATTACGTCACACTCCGTCCAAAACGGGGGTGGCGCGACCCAAGTGTCCACACTCTTCCACACGGCGGTCCCTGGGCGACACGAGCGGGTGCCCGCCGTCACCTCTCGGCTCACGCTCTAAGCGAGGACACGGGTTTCCGTGGACAGAGTTGACACGATCACAAGGCCAGGAATTCAGTTCTGCACACAAACGGTCGACCGAAAAAGTCAAACCGGTCGACCGTCCCCAATAGGTTCGGTCGACCGAAAGTCTACAACAGTCGAACTATTCTGCGCGTCACTTAAGTTAAAACGGTCGAACAACAGTCTAAAACCGGTCGACCGAATACGAGGTCAAATCCGGAGTTGGTCAAAATCACATAAGACTATTTGGTCGACCGACTCAGGGGTCCCGGTCGACCGAAAACTAACAGGGTCATCCTAATAGTCTACGTCATATAACAGTCGAACAATATATATAAATTGGTCAACAACATGCATAATCATCAGGTATACTTAAGTTCTGGTCGACCCAAAAATAGGGAACGGTCGACCGAAAACTAACAGGAAGCCCCCAACTCATCAACACACAAGCAACCGGTCGACCGCCACAATGACATCGTTCGACCGGTGTTGGTTAAAGTTGGGCAAAAATACTAAACCGGTCGACCGCCCGAAGGCACCGGTCGACCGTTGGTCGACAACAACCCCGCACCAGCCGAGGATTTTACGTTATTTCTCGTCACCGGTGATGTTTCCGATCTCCCACGACCGACCACAACTTCCCACCAACGTGGAGAACAACAAAACCATACTAGAAGCCGACATACCTCGAGAAGAAGAGAGAGTGCGCCGGAGATCCACTCAACGTCGACGCTCGACAACAACCCTCGCACCCACGCCTCGCGCTCGCACCTCCGTGACCCCGAACTCACCTCCACAGGCCGGAGTCGCCTCGTCCACCTCTGGAACACCGAACAAGGAAGAAGAAAGGGTGAGAGAGAGGTTTTAGTGAAGAAGAAGAGAGGAAATGAAGATATGATGATTTTCTCCTCAAAACCAACACCCCAACAGTAGCCACCCCCTACACCCATCACCATCACTATTCCACCTCCTCTTGCCCATGCTAATCCCCCACTAAACCCGAGATCAGCCCAAAAACAAGGTTAGGGTCTAACATATATTCCTCGGTAAAGGTGTCGTTGAATGCTAAAGCATAAGAGCGTAATATTTTTTTTTATCGAAGTTCCAATCTTGGACGGGATGTTTCGAGTTTTGTAGTTATTTCAGGTTTGTATTTTTCTTACAGTAGTACAAATTAATTTAGAGATAGAACGTTTCTGGTTAAAAACATTTCATGTTCGTTAGGGATGATAAGTCATTTCATTCTCATGGGATCACATGGTGCGAGATCCAACATGTTCATGGAGAGGGAGAAGCAAGCTCATTCTCTTGTACCTCTCTTGTCACTCTTGAAGTTCCCACCAACCTCAAACCAATTTGGTGGCTAGAGATGTTGTTTGTTCTTTTTGTGCATATTAAATGAAGCCTTGGGGATATCAGAATGTACGTTTGATGGCTCCATCAGTCAGCTTTTTGTGAATTCATCTTATCACAAAGGAATGTATAGGGTTCATAACATAAGGACCGAAATCTCTGCTTGTGGAATTTGGTAAGGAAGTGCATAGGAAACAAACATTTAATAATGCAAATGAAAAAAATTGGAAACTTGGTCAGGAATGTATAATGATGGATTCTTACTTTTAACGACATAAGGATTATAATGAAAATCAAAGAGATAAATTGGTTTCATTTGAGGTGTTGGTATTCACTTATTCTAGTAGGACATGGATGAGCTCGCTACACATATGAAAGAACAGGGTAGTGGATATATATAAAAAAAATAGTTGGAGAAGTTTAGATAATCAACTGCCCTTTTTGTGGGTCACCAGTACAATACAATTATTTGACAGTTATAGATTGTGAAGTTGTGCTTTAATACTCACCCACAGTACAAATATTTCAGCCCTCTTAACTTCTCATGGAAGAATAAAATAAGATAATAATATGCATATGATTGTATTAAAGCTCACCTGACTATTCTCCTCATTGTGGAAATAATCAGATGTTTCTCTACATTTGAGTTAAACAAGAAAACAAGAAAAAAAATTGTGCATTTAATCTAGAGTAATACAGCAAGACATGATGTGTGATTGCATGTTACTTTCTCCATTTGCCTTCACTAGCATGATTGTTCACTAGCATCATTGCACATGGGTCACTTTAACCTTTCATTTGATTATTAAATATTGGTCCCACTCCACACAGCTCATATTTCTATTTTTCCTTTTCATGCATTTACTTTTCCACATAAATACCAAGGCTTTCACAGCATATTCCCACTTTCTCACCACACACTACCCTAAACAATTCTAACTTTCTTGGGCAATGATGATGGATGGGCGTTTATACATCCTGAAAAGAGAGCATAATCGGGCTCTGAACAACCTTATTTGATAGATGTGTGATACTGGGACATGCTAATTAAAGTGGCTAAGACAGCTTTACAAGCCTAAACTAATAACTTAAGCAATGACAAAGTTATGGCATCATTCACGTTGGAGCATTTAGATGCTCTTCTCAACTTGAGATGGCATGAATGGACCAAGCCACCAAGACCAAGGTAAAGTGAGTTTTTTTTAACTTTGAAGCCAAGAAACAAACAATTCAATCATCTACAAGATTCCAACTTCCAACCTTAGCTGGAGCAAGGCTGTAACAATCCTAGGGGATCTTGCTAATGTTTTTGTTACAGTTACTGGTTTAGCAATTCTTTGCACTAAAAAAATGTAAATTGCCTTATCCGTTTTATTGCTTTTAAGTTGGAACTCAATCTAACAGGGGACAAAGAGGAACCATGCAATATTGTGTAAAAAACATGACAGCTATTTTGCACAAATCCTTAATTCACATTTTTACAACAAGAAAAATTTGACCACAGAATGACAGAAGTAAATTTACTAGACATTATTGATTACGTGTTGTGTAACTCGAAGACATGAGTGCGATTCTTAACTGATTTCAGGCAAATTTATTAGCTTTAGGTTTATGTGGGACCATCACTTATATCAAATAAAAGCAAAGCTTCCAATACATAAAGAATCCCTCCAAACAACCAAGGCAATCATTTTTTATACAACCATCATAATACTAGTGTCATGACTTCAACACAACTTGTGTAGGATTCTAGCCTAATCCTAATCCTAATTGTGCTTTGTGGTTGATTAGGTGGTGATTAGAGATGGATGGCTGAGATTGAGAGGAGATGGATGGATGGCTGAGATTGAAAGGAGATGGATGGATGGCTTGGATTGATGTGGATGAGTGGTGAGGATTGGATTGGAGGAGTATTTGGGGTAGAATTCTCTCTCTCTCTCTCAATTGCTCTCTCTCTCACGATTCCCTCTCTCCCTCCTGCTGTGAGCTCCGGCGAGTTGGTGCTCCGGCGTTGAGTGGTGTTCGGGCAAGCGGTGGTGGTGGTCGTTTGTCGGTGGCTTGAGGTGAGTGTTGGTTCATTTCCCCTTCCGCACGTTTGGTTCTCTTCCCCTACCTAACTCGTGTGCTGGGGTTGTGGTTGTTCGGTGGAGGTTGCCGGAGGTGGATTCGTTGTTGTGGATCGTCGAGGAGGCGGTTGATCGTCGTTTGGACGCGAGGTTCGTCGACGGATCGTGATTTGGGGAGACGTGCTCGTGGAGGCGTCGTCGTGGTTCTTCTAAGGTCTCTTCAGACCTTTAGGTATGTCAAGCTCGCTCACTTAATTACCGTGAGTATTTGGAAGTCTACGGTAGGCCGTTCGGCTCGTCGCGAGTAAACATGCAGCAGATTTCACTGCCTGATCGGTCGACCGGTTTGTGCAAACGGTCGACCGTTCGTGAAGAGAATTCGGGCTCTGCCTCAAATCGGTCGAACGATGCCTGTGGGGCGGTTGACCGATCGTGCATAGGAGGCAAGTCTAGAGAGATTCGGTCGACCGGGTCCCCTTTGCCTGTCGACCGTGTGCACTGTCTTAAGTCGGTTGGGGGGCGTAGACTATATAAACGGTTGACCGCTCTTTGATCTCGTCCGACCGTGACTTAAGTGGACTTGTGGTCGGTTCAACCGAATGTGGGTTCGGTCGACCGGACCTGCGTGTTGAGCGTGAGAACGCTCTGGCTGAAATCGGTCGACCGAGGAGGTCTCGGCGTTCGACCGGTTTTTGAGGACGCGAGTGAGGGATTATTCCCTGGGCTGATTCGGTCGACCGAGATGTGCTCGGCGTTCGACCGAATTCGTTGTGGTGTTATGGGATTTGTTCCCTGGTGACTTTCGGTCGACCGGGACCCCTTTGTCGGTCGATCGATTGGTCGTTTTGTTCGTTGAACCGGGAGTTGACCATCTAAACGGTCGACCGTCCCTTGATTTGGGTTCGACCGAACGAGTGTGGTGTTGGGAGTCGGTCGACCGATGGAGTGCCGGTCGAAGTGGATTGCCCTGTATTTGCTTGATTCGGTCGACCGGGACTTTTGGTTCGGTCGACCGTTTGTGTCTTGTTTTGCACTATGGAGGTGTTATGGTCGTGGTTGCCCGTGTGGGGCGAGTTGTGGTGCCGATGTTCTTCCGGCAAGTGTGCTAGGTGCACGAGGGTTGCGGTGGTTTGTTGAAATTAGACCTGGAGCCCCGTAACCGTGTGTGAGCTTGGGATTGGTTGAAATAGGCCTGAGGCCCAGCTTAGAATTATGGTGTTGCGGTGGTTGGTTGAAATTAGACCTGGAGCCCCGTAACTGTGTGAGAGCTGCGGTTGGTTGCAATTAGACCTGGAGCCCAGCTAGTCTGTACGGAGTTGGTTGAAATTAGACCTGGAGCTCCGTAGTGCGTTCGGGTTGGTTGAAATTAGACCTGGAGCCTAAGCAAGGACCGCGTGTAGGGGTTGGTTGAAAATAGACCTGGAGCCCTTATACGTTTGGGTTGGTTGAAATTAGACCTGGAGCCCTTGGTCGTGTCGTGGTAGCTGTGGTTGGTTGAGATTAGACCTGGAGCCCAGCTTGGCGACGAGTGTGTCACGGCGGTTGGTTGAGATTAGACCTGGAGCCTCGTGACTGTGGTGGGTGCGGTGGTTGGTTGAGATTAGACCTGGAGCCCCGTACCAGTAGTGTGCCATGGTGTTGGGCGTGTTGAGATGCTTTTCTTGTTGAGTAGAACTGCATGCTAGGATGATTTTATTTATGCATTTAGAGGCTTAGCATACGGGGTTTCCTTCTGGAAACTCAGGCATTGTTGCATGTTTACTTTCAGGTCGTGATAGGCGTTAGGGGGTGGTGACCGAGGAGAGGAGCGCTGCTACCGGATCCAGCTTTCTCTCGGTTGAGGTCGTGTGATTACTGCTTCCTTTGTATATGCTTTTGATGTAATCACAACTTTTGTATACTCTGATGTTCGGATATATATTATATATATGTTGGTGCACCCGTGTCCCTTTTATTGCGTAATGTCCTTTGTTGATCGAGTGTTTATAAATTTAAAAAAATTCCGCTGTTTTGAGGATGTTACAACTTGGTATCAGAGCGGTCGGTTCCAGTGTTCTTATCCAAAGAAACCACCCTTACAGTTTTAGAGTCTGCATTAGTTCATGCATTCATGGTTTTGATGTGTGTTGTTCTTTGTGTGTAGATGCCTCCGAGACCCGTGAGACCTCCCCCACCGGACCGTAGCACCAGCGATGAGACTGGGGGCGCGGACTGGGCAGAGGAGCGGTGGATGCTCTATGACACAGTGGGGCGACTGGGAGCGATGTTGGATCGCCAGTCAGGCAGAGGAGAGCCAGCAGCGGCAGGAGCGATGCTCAACCGCTTTGTGAGACAACACCTGCCTACCTTTGACGGTAGATGAGAGTCTGAGGCTGCGGAGGATTGGGTCCTGAAGATTCAGGAGATCCTGCAGGCGATTGAGTGCCCGCCTGAGAGGCAGACATGCTTGGCAGCTTATGTGTTGGGCGGAGACGCGTCCAACTGGTGGATGACCACATCTGCAGTGGTATTTGAGGGCAGGACTGAGGTCAGCTGGGAGGAATTCCTACGGGAGTTCAATGAGCAGTATTTCCCCGAGCATGTCAGAGACGGGAGGAGAGAGGAGTTTATGGCTCTCGAGCAGGGAGAGGCGACCCTGGTTGAGTATACCCGGAGGTTCAACGCGTTGGAGCATTACTGTCCGGAGATCTGTGTGACGCCGCTGCAGAGGGCGAGGAAGTTCATACGGGGGCTGAGGAAGCACCTCCGTACTCAGGTGACCTACAGTATGCCGCAGACGTTGGCTGATGCGGTGAGATTTGCGACGCTCATTGATCAGGATTTCCAGCAGAATTATGCTGAGGCCAGGAGAGCACCGGGGAAGGTCAGTGGACGTCCGGGTGCTCCACTAGCAGGGAACCCGGGCAAGAGGCCCCAGATCGGAGGAGGTGGATCACGCCAGCCTGAGGCGTGCAGAGGTTGTGGCAGAGTTCACTCTGGAGAGTGTTGGGGCCGCGCAGTGTGGCAAGCCAGGCCATTTCATGAGAGATTGTCCGAGTGGGCCAGGCGGGTCCAGCAGGCAGCCGGGACAGCCGGTAGGTGGCAGAGGCGGGGGTCGCCGACCTTTTGCGCCGCAGCGACACCAGGGTCAGAGGACTGGACGAGTCTTTACCATCCAGGCGGATGAGGCGAGAGACGCCAGCACGGTGGTGGAAGGTACGCTTTTTGTTGCTGGGTTGAGTGCGAGAGTACTGTTTGATTGTGGGGCCACACACTCGTTTATCTCGGAGCGATTTGCGAGCGTGTTGGGCTGTATCCCTACGATGTTGACTGCCACGTTGGAAGTCAGCACACCCTTGGGTCTGGTGGGCATCGTGGGGAGCTTCCTCCCCAGCGCCACGATTGTTTCGGGAGATCAGGAGTTTCCAGCTGACCTGATCTTGTTGCCGATGGAGGACTTCGACGTCATACTGGGGATGGATTGGCTGTCCCAGTACGATGTGCGAGTTTTGTGCCGGGAGAAGAAGATTCTGATCCCGAGGAAGGGTCTACCTGATGTGCTGATCAGGGGGACGAAAGAAAGAGGAGGCCGAGTGATCGTATCAGCAGTGAGGGCACAGAAGTTGTTACAGCAGGGTTGCAGAGCTTTCGTGGTCACTTTGGTAGTTCCAGATCCAGAGGCGAGAAGATTAGAGGACATTGAGATTGTTCGAGAGTTCCCAGATGTATTTGCAGATGATGTCACTAGGTTGCCGCCTCACAGAGAGATTGAGTTTGGGATCGATTTGGTAGCTGGGACTACACCGCAGTCGAAGGCGCCGTATCGGATCGCACCTGCGGAACTGGCAGAGCTGAAGAGGCAGTTGCAGGATCTGATGGATTCGGGATTTATCCGCCCCAGCGTCTCACCTTGGGGAGCGCCAGTACTCTTCGTGAAGAAGAAGGACGGATCACTGCGGATGTGTATTGATTACAGGATGCTGAACAAGGTTACCGTGAGGAATCGGTATCCCTTGCCCAGGATCGAGGACCTGTTTGACCACTTGCAGTCAGCGCAAGTGTTCTCGAAGATTGATCTGCGATCCGGTTATCATCAGCTGAGGATCAGAGAGGCAGATGTGCCGAAGACAGCTTTCAGGACGAGGTACGGGCATTATGAGTTTCTGGTGATGCCGTTTGGGTTGACGAACGCTCCTGCAGCGTTTATGGATTTGATGAACAGGACGTTCAGTCAGTACCTCGACCGGTTTGTGATCGTCTTCGTGGACGATATTTTGGTTTACTCGCCAGATGTGGAGCAGCATCGAGAGCACTTGAGAGTTGTACTTGGCATTTTGCGGGATCATCAGTTGTATGGCAAGCTGTCGAAGTGCGAGTTCTGGCTGAGCAGTGTCGCCTTCTTGGGACACATCGTGTCAGGTGAGGGAATTTCCGTAGATCCAGCGAAGGTCGAGGCCATTACACAGTGGAGAGCCCCGACTAGTGTGGCAGAGGTCATGAGCTTTGTGGGTATGGCAGGTTATTATCGCCGTTTCATCCAGGATTTCTCGAGGTTGGCTTCGCCGTTGACGGCTCTGACGCGGTAGGGCATTGAGTTCGTGTGGTCCCAGAAGTGCGAGGACAGTTTTCAGGAACTGAAGAGTCGGCTGACGACTGCTCCAGTTCTGACACTTTCCAGTGGCAGTGGTGGGTTTGTGATTTACAGTGACACGTCAGGCGTTGGACTGGAATGTGTACTTATGCAGCACGGGCAGGTGGTTGCATACGCTTCGAGGCAACTGAAGGTGCACGAGAGGAACTACCCCACTCATGATTTGGAGTTAGCGGCAGTGGTGCACGCTTTGAAGACCTGGAGGCACTACTTGTATGGCGAGCGATTCGAGGTGTTCACAGATCATCAGAGCCTGAAGTATCTGTTTTTGCAGAAGGAGCTGAATATGAGCCAGCGCAGATAGCTCGAGCTGATTAAGGATTATGATTTCACCATCTCGTACCATCCGGGGAAGGCGAATTCGGTTGCTGATGCTTTGAGCAGGAAGGTGGAGGTCACCGCAGCAGGTCGGTGTATCGAGGAGTGGAAGCTGCTTGAGGCGTTGACCGAGTGGAGACCATTCACCGATGAGTCGCGAGGTGCAGTGATTGCCGGGTTGAGAGTGGAGCCTCAGTTGGTCTCGAGTATTGTTCAGGCTCTGAGTACTGATGATGAGTTAGCTGGGTTACTGCAGTTAGCTGCCAGAGATGGATCAGACTTCAGTGTTGGGGTTGATGGTGGACTGAGGTTCAGGGGCCGTGTTTGGGTGCCGAAGGGAGGAGACCTGAGGCAGGACATTCTGGAGGAGGCACATAGATCCCGTTATTCGATCCACCCGGGCAGCACGAAGATGTTTAGAGATCTTCAGAGGAATTTCTGGTGGAAGAGGATGAAGACGGAGATCGCAGAGTTTGTTGGCAGATGTCTGATTTGTCAGCAAGTGAAGATTGAGCACCAGAGACCTGCAGGGCCGATGCAGAGGATCGAGCTTCCAGAGTGGAAGTGGGAGCACGTGACGATGGATTTTGTCATCGGGCTGCCGAAGACGAGGGGATTCCATGACACGATTTGGGTTATAGTCGATCGACTGACCAAGTCGACGCATTTCTTAGCTATCCGGACCACTCTACCTCTGGAGGGTCTAGCTAAGTTGTATATTGAGGAGATTGTCAGGCTTCATGGGGTGCCTGTGAGTATTATTTCAGATCGAGATCCGAGGTTCACTTCCAGATTCTGGGGGAGTTTGCAGCAGGCCTTGGGGACTCCGTTGAAGTTCAGTATGACATTCCATCCGCAGACAGACGGTCAGTCTGAGAGGACCATCCAGACGCTAGAGGATATGTTGCGAGCGTGTACTCTGGATTGGGTAGGTCATTGGGACGAGCATCTGCCATTGATCGAGTTCGCCTACAACAACAGCTACCATTCGAGTATTGGGATGTCACTGTACGAGGCCCTGTACGGGAGACCGTGTAGATCACCGGTATGCTGGAGTGATGTAGGTGAGAGACAGCTAATTGGTCCTGAGATTGTGCAGATGTATTCTGAGAAGGTTGATGTGATCAGACAGAGACTAGCGACTGCGCAGAGCAGGCAGAAGAGCTACGCGGATAGGCGTAGGCGAGAGCTGAGATTTGAGGCAGGTGACCATGTCTTCCTGAGGATTTCACCATCTCGAGGAGTGATGAGATTCGGGAAGAAGGGGAAGCTCAGTGCGAGGTATGTCGGGCCGTTTGAGATTCTCGATCGGGTTGGAGAGGTCGCCTACAGGGTTGCGTTGCCGCCGCAGTTTTCGGGTCTTCACAACGTCTTCCACGTTTCGATGTTGAGGAAGTACGTAGCGGATCCTTCTCATGTGATTCAGTTGGAGGTTCCAGAGATCCGTCAGGATTTGTCTCTTGAGGAGAGACCGGTTGAGATTGTGGATCGGATGGAGCATCAGTTGAGGAGGAGGACCATTCCGATGGTGAAGGTCAGGTGGCAGCACCACAGTGAGCGAGAGGCCACTTGGGAGATCGAGGAGGAGGTCCGGAAGGAGTTCCCGGAGTTGTTTGGTGAGCTTCAGTTTTAATTTCGAGGACGAAATTCTTTTAGGAGGGTGGATTGTAGGATTCTAGCCTAATCCTAATTGTGCTTTGTGGTTGATTAGGTGGTGATTAAAGATGGATGGTTGAGATTGAGAGGAGATGGATGGATGGCTGAGATTGAAAGGAGATGGATGGATGGCTTGGATTGATGTGGATGAGATGAGTGGTGAGGATTGGATTGGAGGAGTATTTAGGGTACAATTCTCTCTCTCTCTCTCAGTTGCTCTCTCTCTCACGATTCCCTCTCTCCCTCCTGCTGTGAGCTCCGGCGAGTTGGTGCTCCGGCGTTGAGTGGTGTTCGGGCAAGCGGTGGTGGTGGTCGTTTGTCGGTGGCTTGAGGTGAGTGTTGGTTCCTTTCCCTTTCCGCACGTTTGGTTCTCTTCCCCTACCTAACTCGTGTGCTGGGGTTGTGGTTGTTCGGTGGAGGTTGCCGGAGGTGGATTCGTTGTTGTGGATCGTCGAGGAGGCGGTTGATCGTCGTTTGGACGCGAGGTTCGTCGACGGATCGTGATTTGGGGAGACGTGCTCGTGGAGGCGTCGTCGTGGTTCTTCTAAGGTCTCTTCAGACCTTTAGGCATGTCAAGCTCGCTCACTTAATTACCGTGAGTATTTGGAAGTCGACAGTAGGCCGTTCGGCTCGTCGCGAGTAAACATGCAGCAGATTTCACTGCCTGATCCGTCGACCGGTTTGTGCAAACGGTCGACCGTTCGTGAAGAGAATTCAGGCTCTGCCTCAAATCGGTCGAACGATGCTTGTGGGGCGGTTGACCGATCGTGCATAGGAGGCAAGTCTGGAGAGATTCGGTCGACCGGGTCCCCTTTGCCTGTCGACCGTGTGCACTGTCTTAAGTCGGTTGGGGGGCGTAGACTATATAAACGGTCGACCGCTCTTTGATCTCGTCCGACCGTGACTTAAGTGGACTTGTGGTCGGTTCAACCGAATGTGGGTTCGGTCGACCGGACCTGCGTGTTGAGCGTGAGAACGCTCTGGCTGAAATCGGTCGACCGAGGAGGTCTCGGCGTTCGACCGGTTTTTGAGGACGCGAGTGAGGGATTATTCCCTGGGCTGATTCGGTCGACCGAGATGTGCTCGGCGTTATGGGATTTGTTCCCTGGTGACTTTCGGTCGACCGGGACCCCTTTGTCGGTCGATCGATTGGTCGTTTTGTTCGTTGAACCGGGAGTTGACCATCTAAACGGTCGACCGTCCCTTGATTTGGGTTCGACCGAACGAGTGTGGTGTTGGGAGTCGGTCGACCGATGGAGTGCCGGTCGAAGTGGATTGCCCTGTATTTGCTTGATTCGGTCGACCGGGACTTTTGGTTCGGTCGACCGTTTGTGTCCTGTTTTGCACTATGGAGGTGCTATGGTCGTGGTTGCCCGTGTGGGGCGAGTTGTGGTGCCGATGTTCTTCCGGCTAGTGTGTTACGTGCACGAGGGTTGCGGTGGTTTGTTGAAATTAGACCTGGAGCCCCGTAACCGTGTGTGAGCTTGGGATTGGCTGAAATAGGCCTGAGGCCCAGCTTAGAATTGTGGTGTTGTGGTGGTTGGTTGAAATTAGACCTGGAGCCCCGTAACTGTGTGAGAGCTGCAGTTGATTGAAATTAGACCTGAAGCCCAGCTAGTCTGTACGGAGTTGGTTGAAATTAGACCTGGAGCTCCGTAGTGCGTTCGGGTTGGTTGAAATTAGACCTGGAGCCTGAGCAAGGACCGCGTGTAGGGGTTGGTTGAAAATAGACCTGGAGCCCTTATACGTTTGGGTTGGTTGAAATCAGACCTGGAGCCCTTGGTCGTGTCGTGGTAGCTGTGGTTGGTTGAGATTAGACCTGGAGCCCAGCTTGGCGACGAGTGTGTCACGGCGGTTGGTTGAGATTAGACCTGGAGCCCCGTGACTGTGGTGGGTGCGGTGGTTGGTTGAGATTAAACCTGGAGCCCCGTACCAGTAGTGTGCCCTGGTATTGGGCGTGTTGAGATGCTTTTCTTGTTGAGTAGAACTGCATGCTAGGATGATTTTATTTATGCATTTAGAGGCTTGGCATACGGGGTTTCCTTCTGGAAACTCAGACATTGTTGCATGTTTACTTTCAGGTCGTGATAGGCGTTAAGGGGTGGTGACCGAGGAGAGGAGCGCTGCTACCGGATCCAGCTTTCTCTCGGTTGAGGTCGTGTGATTACTGCTTCCTTTGTATATGCTTTTGATGTAATCACAACTTTTGTATACTCTGATGTTCGGATATATATTATATATATGTTGGTGCACCCGTATCCCTTTTATTGCGTAATGTCCTCTGTTGATCGAATGTTTATAAATTTAAAAAATTTCCGCTGTTTTGAGGATGTTACAACTTGAATGTAATTCAAATAAATATTTGGCTCTAACCCTTTACAATCCTTTTTTTTGGAATTTTACCAGACATCTTTTTTCTGTTTCCAAATAATTTTACCAAACCAAAAACAATTAATCACTAATTAAAGAAGATACCAAAGTGACAACTGATGACTAATTTAAGAAGATAATAATGAGATGTCTTCAGAATTTTCCCAAAACAAGTCATGAAATCCCTCAATGCACGAATTCGACCAACGTTAGCCCTACACCTCACTCCATCTTATTGCCTGCTGAGTGACAATAAGGTCATGATGGGTTAGGTATAATAATTCAAGACCGTTGATATATATAGTCACTCTGTAATCAAACAAAAAAGGTTATACAATTTAATTACCTTTCAAATAAGTTAGATTACATCATTGGAGCTATAATCCAATTACACTATAACGCAACGATGCATCTTGTATCAAAATGACGAGGTAATGGGACATGTAGTGGGGCTATTGAATTAATACTTTTTTTAATTACACTCCCATTCATGTGGTAACCAACCTTTCTAAAGATGTAATTTAATAATAAAGAATTTCATTTTTAGGATTATAATTTAATTATATAGAATTAAATTCCATGTAATCCAATTACACCAAATCAAGCATAACCTAAATTAGTTAAGTGAGTAACACGAATAGTTTTTGAATAAGCGAACCAAAGGTCTTGTATTTGCTATTAACTAATGAAATGTGAAGACACCAGAAAAGGTCTTCACATGCACAAGAAGCTTTTTCTACCTTGTATATATATGGGACCCCTAATCCAACAAACACAACTTGATCTTACATTTTTTTTTACAAAAATGAGAACACGTAACTAGTCAGCTATTCCCTGTTCAATAAAATATTTATTAATTTTTATTTTTGCATCGATTTTAGGCAGAGCAGAAATCAAATAGAGTGACGCAAGTGAACTGTTTGGCAACTAAGTAGCATTAAAATCTCACATTGGCCTGCGTGTGTGATCAATCTTGAGTCCTTGACACGAATAGAGGCCAAAGAATGTCAGAGATCGTTGTCTCTCATTATCTGGTTTCTCACTTCAATTTCGAATAACATTCACCATCCGATATTTCAACCAAACTCTATCAGTTATTAACATTACTCTCATCTCCCTGCATTGCATATATGGCAATGTAATCTTAGTCAAACATGTTTGTCTTGTTAATTTCAAACTTCGTGCTCCTTTGACCGAGCTTTATAATACAAGTTATTTTCAAATTTCTTCATCTCAACTTCTTGCTCGTTAATTGCCAAATTAAGTGCGTTGAAAACAATAGCATCCGGTGTCTTAATCACCGTCTGAGATTGGATAACTACAAATCAGATTTCAAACATGAAAAACACAAAGACAAGCAACAAACATGATGGATGGTTTATCGATCACACATCACTCGTTGCTTGATTTTACCACACATTTGAATCAGTAGAAATAATAAATTAATTTTAGCCCCGACTTCAGCAACGTGTCAGATTACCAAAAACTTCGACGACGTGTCTTTTTCTGAAGGTGGTACGCTACTCAACATGGTCATAAACTCTTAATCAATTTTCTGGTTGATCTGGTTTGATGATTATGAGCAATTAAAACCACTAAGCCAACGGCACGTTCTAATAAGTGACCTCTAACCCTCGGGATTCATAATCTCCCGGCACGTTCTAACTTCTAATAACCCTGCGATGATCTCCATCCCCACGGTGGGCCCCACGGAACAGTTGTTTTCAATGTGTTCCTGTCTGCCAACTCCTCCTTTACATTACATTACGTTACATTGATTTTTTTTTCTTCCTCCTTTCCCCTGTTATCAAATCCAACCTACATTTTCTAAGAAACTTTAATTAATCATATTGTAATTACCACATCACATTCACATCCTTCTCACTCTTTCTCTCTCTATTATTGGGCTGTTTGTCCTTTGTTCCCCGTTCTACCTCGAAAAATTACGGCTCCTCATGTTTGTTAGAGCAAGAGAGAGGCTGTGGGGGCTCACAATAAGTCACCAACAGCTAATAATCCAACCACAATTATTAATTCCATCTTTGCCTTCCTCCCAACCTCCTTTCTTCTCATTTCTCATCCTACTTCTTCTCTTCTACTCTTTTGCCCCCCTTATTTTTCACCACCACCTCAAATCCCACCCCAATTCTTCCCAACCAAACCAACCCTTCTCTCCCACTCTCTTTCGAGGTGGGAAAAAAAAGGAGAAACTCAAGTAGTGTGAGTGGGAACATAGATTAATTAAGCACTATGCAGCAAGGAGAGTCCCAATATGGGGTGCCTCCACCGCCGTCCGAGTCCGGTCCGTTGCTATCCGGAATTCCCGGTGCCGAGCACGTGCAGTATCCGCAGCCACCGATGGCGGCGGAGGCGGTGTCTCCGATAAGCAGCCGGCCGCCGTCTTCGTCGGCCAATCCCGAGGAATTGACGGCGACAGTGTCGGGGAATTTCGAAGGTATCGACGCCGGAGAGGAAACCGAGAAAGGCGGCGTGCCGGGGAACCGGTGGCCGAGAGAGGAGACTTTGGCTCTCATTAAGATCCGGTCCGACATGGACGCCGCCTTCCGCGACGCCATGCTGAAAGGCCCTCTCTGGGAAGACATCTCCAGGTAATAAAGCAAACAAACACTAACACGTACGTACTACAACAATTAGAGAGTTTTGTTATCACTTTTCACCAACTGTAATGCAATTCTGAAGAAGTTAAAGAGGTCATAAGAATTGCCAAAAGCACAGTGTTTTGTCGTTGTCGTGTTTGTTAGCTGATGTTCAGTTTCATTTTCGGAATGCCAAAAGCAGCGACGCTGCATGCTTAATTGTTTGTTGGCACTGCTCTCAGATCCCGATTCTCTCTCCTCTGCTGGATCTGGAAAAAAAGAAAGAAAAGCAAATAAAACCAACACAGACCTACCTGGGGTTTTGCGCTTTAATTTGTGTGTCATCTGCCCCTTTTTTTATTGGGAGGTGGGAGGGTCGTGCAGATCTGTTCGGGTTTTGGAGCCTTGGGGTGTGGTTTTAGATCTGTTCGGGATTTCCCCGGAATTTGTTTTACGCATTTCTTGCTCGGATTGCTCAAGCATCGTAGATCTGCAGGGTCAAAGATTCTTTTTTTTTTTTTCTTCTTCTTCTTCTATTCTAGCGTTTTTCTTTCGTTTTGTCGTCATAAAAATGAAAATAAAATTGTGTTTGTTTATTTTTGGTTCTTATCTAGTTGAGTGTTTGTAAATATATAACTTCCACAACTACTCATAAATATATAGTTGCGTGATAAATATTCATTCATTAATTACTGAGATAACCTACCTCATTGCAAAATTTTGTGGTGATAATTAGGAAGTTGGCGGAGCAAGGGTACAAGAGGAGTTCTAAGAAGTGCAAAGAGAAGTTCGAGAACGTCCACAAGTACTACAAGCGCACCAAAGAAGGCCGGACCGGACGTCAGGATGGCAAGAGCTACCGGTTCTTCACCGAACTCGAAGCACTCCACAATAGCACCGCCGCAACCACCACCACCACCACCACGACCGCCACCACCACTCCTCCATCCACCATTGCATTCAACACCCCTGGAAGATTCCAACCTACTCCTTTGTCGTCGGTCGCACCCCCGAGCATTCTCTCTCGGCCGGAGGGAATTGGAGCGTCGAATCTCGGTCCAGGTGGAATAAGTTTCTCGACGAATTCATCGTCGTCTTCGCAATCTGATACGGACGGGGACGAGACGGAGGATGGTGTCGGACAGAAGAGAAAGCGGAAGGGGTCGGGTAGCGGTCGGAAGACGATGGCTTTTTTCAAGGACCTGATGAAGCAGCTGATGGACCAACAGGAGGAAATGCAGCGGAAATTTCTCGAGACGATTGAGAAGCGGGAGCAGGATAGGATGATAAGGGAGGAGGCGTGGAAGCGGCAGGAGATGGCGCGGCTCAGCCGCGAACACGAGGCAATTGCAAGGGAACGCGACGCAACCGCTTCGCGTGACACCGCTATCATCGCCTTTCTTCAGAAGATGACTGGACAAACAATTCAGCTACCCCAGCAGCTTACTCCTGCTGTTACTTCTGCCGTTCCTACACCAGTAGTCATTCCCGTTCCGCCACCGCCGCCGCAGTCCCCAATCCAACCAGACCCAACCGATCATACAATCGTGCAAGAGCACCAGCGGGAAGCGAGAGCCGACAGCGGCAGTACCGATCCGACTTCCTCCCGGTGGCCGAAAGCGGAGGTGCATGCCCTCATCAAGCTGCGAAGCGGGCTCGACCCTAGGTATCAGGATGCTGGACCAAAAGGCCCTCTGTGGGAGGAGATCTCGGCCGGAATGCGGCAAATAGGGTACAACCGGAGCGCTAAGAGGTGCAAGGAGAAGTGGGAGAATATCAACAAGTACTTCAAGAAAGTGAAGGAGAGCAACAAGAAGCGCCCCGAGGACGCCAAGACTTGCCCCTACTTCCATCAATTGGACGCCCTCTACCGCAAGAAGAATCTTGGCGGCAGCGGTACCAGCTCCGGTAGTCAAAATAGACAAGAGCAAGATAATCCCAATCCTCAATTGCGAGCCGACATCTTGCCCATCTCCACTATGCCCCCGCCGACTCAGGTCGAAAATCAAGGGAGCGTGGTGCAG
This sequence comes from Triglochin maritima, assembly GCA_963682175.1. Lineage (NCBI taxonomy): Eukaryota > Viridiplantae > Streptophyta > Magnoliopsida > Alismatales > Juncaginaceae > Triglochin > Triglochin maritima. The sequence continues at coordinate 18,522,798 of OY821775.1, forward strand.
ACAAGTAACGGTGATGTTAGAGGGAACATGTTTGAGAAAGCAGTCGATGCTGGAAACAAGACCATCACATCAAAGAAGGTAATTAAGCAAGTGGAATTGCAAACAACCTTTGCATCGATCCGTATATATGTTACGTACGGTACAACTAACTACTTATAACATTGATAATTCTTTTTAGTTAGATAAGTTGATTTGAAGTTTTTGCATTGAAGCCAGAAGACATGATGAAGGAGATGATGATGATGGAAAACCATTGCATCGGAGCCGAGGATGACTACGATGACATGGACGAGGACGAGGACGAAGAGGAGCAAAAGATGGCCTACAAAATTGAATTCCAGAGGCCCAACGGAGGAGGCCCGTCTAACGGTACTTCAAATCCTTCCTCGACGACCGTAACGGCAACGGCAGCCGGTTCCTTCTTGGCTATGGTGCAATAGATGACCAAATTTATCTCACACTCTCACTTCATCAATTGAGTCTCCAATCCAACTTCTTTTCCCACCATTCACATCCACACAATCCATCAACTGTACATTATGTATGTACAACTCAAACCACCAACATGATTGGAAAATCCAACCATCATTTTTTTCAAAAAATAAAATAAAGCCATATCTTATTCGTATCTCCTTTCCAGTTTGAGTTTCCACCACCATTTTTCTCCTTGGTCTCGTTCTTGTTAATTATTTTTGTTTGTTTAGTGTCTAAGATTGTTAGCGAGCCTGCGACCGAGGTTGGGTTTTTTGCAAGTGTTTGACAGACTTTTGTTATTCTTCTCAATTTGTTCGTGAATAAAGATCCGTCTCGGTCGAGTCAACGGTGATGGAAACAAGGTCAACGAGTGGGAATAAGCCGGTAGCGGTGGTCGGCTACGGGCGTCTATCATTTTTATGTATACTCTTTCAGGAGCTGATCATCCAATGTTAATTGTACATCATTGTTGTATCTGTGTCAATTATACATGTATCTTAATTTGTACTAAGGAAACCAAGATGAGTGAGAAAGTAGGGAAAAACATTTGGTTTTCATTGCAGATGGATTTGTGCTTTCCTTTCTGCTATCTGTTTGATAGTTCTTGTTATTTTTTATTCTAGACTTATATTTCGAATTGTGTATTTTGGGTAATTTTTCTGATCCTTTTCCATTTATGGACATCGTCGTCTATAAATATTGTTTTTACTACCCTATTGATTCTTCTTTTACTGAATTGTTCTATCTTGTTTTGTCATAGAAACTAGGCTCCTCCTATTTTTTCAATAACTCATATCCGAGATAATTCAAGCTAAGAGAGTTTAAATTTGAAAACTCTTCAATTTAATAGTGAATATATAACTAAGGATCACACAACTCTAGCTAAAAACACATGCATTGACATGAGACAAATAGTAATTACAAACTTAGATCTCGGACTGTCATCAAATATTGTTGCCTCAATCTTGTTTGTGCACCTACAAATTGTCAACAAATATATTACGTGGTCGAACAGAAACCAAACAAAAAATAACCGAGCAAATTAGTTTTTGTTTGACCAAAATTGTATTGCTTATGCGTCACACGATAATCTATTGAAAAATTAAAAAAACAAAACTATTTGACTATGATTTAACAAGATTTTGATTTTTGTATTTTTTTATATAATAAGCTTTCTTTATTGTTAAAAGTTTTAGGTCGGAAATATAGTTATTCACTTACTACACTGGTTTATACATAATTTATTAACATTCCAGCATTACCTATTTGTTACCTAAGTCCTAGACTTCATTTATTTATTTATTTATTTATTTATTATTTTGTTCATTGAAAATGTTGAATACATCATTTTATAAAATTTTGAAATAATATAGGGAGAAATATTATTGAAGCTCTCTGAGTGGCAGAACGCCTTAATGTTCTGTGCATGCACTCACATCTATTGGAGGGATTATGAAAATCTATTTACTTTCACTTGTGACTTAGAAGTAACTTTATCCAAAACACAACTAATTATATTCCTGCGATTCCATTACTTGAAAGGAAACCGATGGAAACTCACCAGACCTTACGTTTACTTATGTGCAGTGCAATTTGTTATCCATTACATCAAATGGACCTCACCGAACTCAACAATAGATGGTTGTTTGTGAAATATATGAAGAAGTAACGGAACCAAATTGAGAAGGTTTGGAGTTGAATAGTTTGCTTTCTACACGTTATGAAGAATATATGAAACTAATTAAACATGGCGATGTGTGCTCCCACGATTTCTAAAATCTCATTTGTTCTACAACACAGTAGCACCAAATTAACTAATTATCCTTGGTAGATATTCCCCTACCACGCATCCAATGATAGCATAATACGACTATGCATGAGCTGCAAGAGTCCGATCCTCTAGCTTTATCTTTTCCTCTCTAACTTTCTTGTGTCATAACTCGAGTTGGAGTATATTTTACATATTATTTTTGTTACCGAAATTTATATTTGCATCATTTGAAGATATTATCTTTCTTTTAAGGCGTCTTAGAATTCCTTATAATGATGTTATCATCACCATCTTAAAATTAATTATTTCATTGAGTGGCATAATGCTTGTTTTGCACCAAAATATATTGTCAAGAGAGGTCATCGTAGAAAGAAAATCATCATACATTCCATCTGTTTAGTAAGACATTAATTAAAAGCATTGAAGAAATTGAGAAAGAGAATGCAAGTACGTCATCATATACAACCACCTACACGTTTTTTTCATTAATGTCTAATAATTCGCCCACAAGGCCAAACCAAAAAGGAGTTAGTACTTCTTTTGGAGCATAAAAAGAAGATTGTTACAACCTTGCATTTTGGATTTCCTTCATCTTTATCCTATGTTAATCCAAGATAATAAAATAAAAAACCTACAAACTTGATTAATCCTAGTTTGTGTAGCTTGATATTTAGAATATATAATGGTGGACCATGAGGGAGAGGAAGCACATGCGTGCATGTTGTGGTCCCTTAATTGTTTGCAATTCTTTCTTGTTCCCATATGATCTCCTCATCTCTAGTAGAGTAGTAGCATCATGTACATGTCCCACCACCATTTCTGAGAGAAATAAGAGGGAACACAAGCAAACAAAGACATGAATGGGTGGGGTAAAGAAAGGGAAGTGTGATATATATGAAGCCCATTGCATGTGATTGGGTGGTGGAAGGATGTAATGTGTTATTAGTATAAGTAGATAACATTTCTAGGAAAAGGGTTGGATTGGAATTTATGATATGTCTTCTTATGTTATTGCCACTTGATCACGTCAAAACAAGCTATAAACCAATTGATGTAGGATTGGTCATTGTGAATGAACACATGAGGGGTTGTTGTTTGGTCATTGTTTTCGACTTTTTGATCTTTTCTCTAACGGATTGAGATCAAAAGGAAGAAACCTAACTTTTTGTTATTCAAAGAAAGTGACCCTAGGGATTATATTTTGTAGGAATAGATATTGAATATATCGCATGTCCAATACATATGCATTTTTTTAACATGTTTGCATTTTTAACATTTTTTTAAAAGGGACTACAAATAATAGGAAATAACCGAATCATGACTACAACAAGATGCATGAAATTCATTTAACCAGTGGGATTAACCACGGAGCACGTATGTGCCCCATATTTAAATTACTTGTGAGAAAGAAAAGTTTATTATAGAGACACTACCTCAAATATTATTTTTAAGAAAACATTCCAACTTGACGAATGAACAGCCTTGAAAAGATCAATATACATCTACAGCTGCCTGATCTATTCATCATGAAAGCAAAGGTGAATCATTCACATACAATTGGGATGTGACATCCTTTATTTAATTTGACATGGTTGTCTTTTTGGGTAACTAATAAAATTGTTTTCAGACGGCTAAACAATTATAAAGCCGCCATTACATGTATCATATATTAAACTTTTTGGGGGGTTTTCAGACGTCGAAATTCCTTGTATCATTTTCATTAGTTTCACCAATCATGTGCGCATTCTAATATCTCCTCTTCCAAAATCCAAAAGTTAGTTTCATATTTGAACTTGTTGAAGCAAGTTTAGACCAGAACATTTTTTAAAGTCTTGTTCAATATGGTTCAGAAAATTATGGAATTCCTCGTCGCAACAGGAGTCCAAACGCAAGAGATTGGATCTGGATTGCGATGTTGTGGATTTGAAGTGCATTTGGTTAGTATTTCGTGTGCTAGATGATACCTTAATACTGTATTACTGTGCAATTATTGTTAGAAAATATGAGTAAAAAATATGAGGAGGATAGGGCTTACATGGAAAGTAAAAACAATCAAATTTAGTATGGATCAAGCTAGCCGATCTAAAATGCTCTATGCAACTAAAATCAATATAAAGATCTAGTCGCATCGTATATATTACAATCCAAAAAATTGTATATCTAATGAATCTTCATCCTTTTCTGTTAATTAGTAAGTTATGTTTTTGAATCTATTACCAAGTAAGAAGTTATTAAATCTCTCACACCAAGCTCTTAAAGCTTGTTTGTCGTAAAGAGTCTTCTTTAGGTTGAATGTGACCCTAAAAAATCACATTCACAAATCTAAAAGGTTGTTCTACTAAACTCTTCTGTGATACAACCTTTCAAAAATTCACTTTTCACATCCATTTATAATAATTTGAAATCCATGAAAGATGCAAAAGCTAAAAATATGCAATAATGATCTCGATTGGGCTACAAGTGCACAAGTCTTATCGAAGTTTTTACCTTCTCTTGGTTTTAACTTTGATTGATTGAAATTAAGTTTAAACCGCAAGTGCACGGCGTCAGTGAAAACGTGACAAATACGGGTCGATTCACAGGGAGGTGTGTCGACTATGGTTCGTTCGAAGGCAACTGGGAAAAGAGCGGAGAAGAAATTGATTACACTAAACTAGACTAAACTATGCTACGCTACAATAGTACGAAACAAACAAAAAAGATTAAAGCACGAGACGAAATAAAACTAAACTAAGTGACTAATAGAAGCAAACTGAAAATCAGGAATGGAAACCCCTTAGGAGTGGAGTGTGTGTACACATGAAATAAGTGGTGATGAATGCATTCAATAGAGCACAAGTGTAGATAGTGTTGCTATGCATAAAAGTACCTCATGACAAAACTTATCATCAAAATCACAAACCTAAGTGATTAATATGAGCATAAACAACTTTGTTATTAAGAACCTAAACAAGTATGAGATGTACCTAATGGCTATGGAAGAAACGATCAAGTTAATATTATTTTTAATTTAGACAAGCATACTCACATTTCTCACATAAAACAACATATATCATTCATTCCATTCTACATGACATGTATAAACATCAACTCCACCCCAAAGGGGATGAAACTACTCACACATTATTAATCTAACATTCATATTGGCGGTCTGGATGCCTTTGATCGAGTCTGGATTTTGATGGCTCGTTTCTAGCTTGATTTCTTGATGTTTGATGATTCTGATTTGGTTGTTGATGGTTAGGCCCGGATCTAATTGCCAAATTACTCCTCATGATGGTGTGGAGCCTCTTGATTTGTTCATTGGTCCTTTTGGTTTTACTTCCGGGTCATTCTCTCTTTCATCTCAGTTCATAATTCTTGCAACTTAGTGATGTTCCTTGCTTTTAATTTCTTTTTGAATTTCTTTTTCTCAAACCTGTTTATTTCTGAAACTTAAACAGAAACTCGTTACCTAGCATTGCTTAGGCTAAAAATAAAGGATATAAGACACCAATATATGCATAATATAATGTCAATCAAATACCATCACACCTATCTTTTGCTAGTCCCGAGGAAAACAAAGAAATAGAAAAAATGAAAGAAAGGAAAATTCATTCGTAAAATAGGGAAATCCTAACTCACTTTCGTAGGAATCATGGTTTCACATAGCATGTGCAACAAGCCGTTAAACCTCCTCGTCGCCAAGGACGAGTGTTGTCTCCTGAAGGTTTTCAGCGGATACACACGCAAAATCCAAACATAGATGCATTATTCGACCTAACACACGATTTGATGGACTCATTTTGGTTGATCATTGGACACGGTAATTCTACGGGCTAACTCTATATAGGTATTTAGTCCGCACACCTAGCCCAATGAACCATTCGTGCAAGTTAGTAATAGACTTATGTGAAAGACATGGGCAACCTTAACATCCTCAAGTGATAAAAAGTGTAAAGTCCATTAAGATTCTTATTTGCATTGCCATTTCCTTTTTTCATTTTTTTTGTTCTTTTTTTCATTTTTAGTTTTTGATAGTTGGTGTGCAATTCCCCATGGTCAGGTTTCGTGCATCATTGCCTATGAGAACTTACACTATCACGTACACCTTCCCCTACATCTCCACACAGGGCGATCCCTTCCACCCGTTTAATGAGAGTTCGGTCGGTGCATCCCAAGTCAGATGACTCGAAAGTACCAGACATTAAGTCCCCTCGGACCTACTACTTCCCGAGTGGTAGGAGTCGTGCGAGAGGAGAGAACACTCTACCCACTTATTTATTATCTACACATAAACCAAAACCCCTACACTTAATGTTTCACAACAAGAGTTTAAGGATCCCTGACTATGATAAAATTCCTTATACTAACAAATACGAATTATTTGACTCATTAGGTTCAGGGTGGACTTCTTTATTTGTTTGAGTACTGAAACCCTATGATTACTCTCCCCCCGAGGGAAAACTAGGGTGCATCCTTACGACTCGATAAGATCTCAAACCAGTGTACTAAATATCCTAATGCATCATGTTCAAGACAATTTTGGGAGTTTATTTTACATTGTCTCTCAACGGTTTTGCAAATGCTAAACACACGCAAAACCCACAAAACATTTTCTTTTGCAAACACATGAAGATTTTGAAGGAAATGTGAAAATTTTAAAGCACCAAACAAGCAAAAGAAGACAGGTCACCCAAGGATCATGGCAAGCAGATATATCGATATTAAATGCAGCACACTAACATGGCCCTACCAATACAAACAAAAGAAAAGGGGGGAAAGACTAGACTATGTACACACGTAAAACACCCCCCCCCCCACACACACACTTACTTCATGCATTGTCCTCAATGAATGTGAGCATGATACTACATGGATATATGCATGAAAAAGATAAGATCTTACCAACGTGAAGCACAAATGGAAGTTCATGGTTATGTTGATGGACACAAACCTGAATTCCCTCAAAAACCTGTGAGATACTTAAAAATGGAGACAAATACGTGAAAGAAATGAGGTCTGAATACACAAGGGTTGGGGCACACAACAATCAATGCTCACTTATGAAGTCTTCTCTCATTTCTTTTTTTTCTATCTCTTTTTTTCCCAACAAATATAACTATGTACTGTTGGATTTCATGTTTAATTATACATATATATTTTCGAAATTTTTATGTATAATAAGGATCATCTACAATTTTCTATGATTTATTTCATGCATGTATTGGTTTGTTTGAATAACTAGTTTTAAAAACTTATTAAAACAAACATGAGTCTACGAAATTCATACCTAGAAGTTCTTTAAAACTTCTTGAAGATTCGGAGACGCTGTGGATGCTTGTTGCTGCGCCGGATGCCTCCGAGATTTCACCAAACTCTAAACGAGATTGGAGAGAGAAGAGCTAGCCTCTCGATCTCCAATAGAGTTTAGAATCCAATTACTAACCCCTTTAGTTTCCTTGAGAAGATGACCTCTTCAAACTAAATCTAAACTTAAGAATTTGTGGAAATTTCGTGGAGAATTAAGGAGAGATTTTTTGCATGAAAAACAATGAATTAATTCAACTAAGGAGGTAATGAGATTGCTTGTATTTATAAGTTCTCTCCAAATTACCTATTCATGTGCAACCTCTTGCCCATGATTTCATGCAAAATTCCATCTAACCATCCATTGTTTGATGACAAATAATCTTAGCCACGAATTAAATCAATTATGGACCAATTCCATGCATGATTTAATTAATTCTTAAATTAATCCTGCAGAAAACCGTCTGGACCGGTCGACCGTTTGGATGAAGCGGTCGACCGTTCGTAACAGGAACTGTTCCATCTCAATGTTCGGTCGACCAACCGATTACACTCGGTCGACCGTTCGAACAGATGAAAATTCCCTGTTATCGGTCGAGACACATCCGGTCGACCGTGCCACATCTGGTCGACCGATCAACAGTAAACGGTCGACCGTTTGTGCACAGTTTTGCAGTTGGTCAAATTTCGGTTAAACCCCCACAAAATTTGACATTTCGGGATTAGTAGTAAATTCATAACTTATGTAAAATATTATCCTATGTAATGATAAATCATTACACCCCATAATATTTACATCACATATGAATTTGATTTAGATTCTAATTATGTTATTAATCACAACATAATTTTGATTTTGTTTGTTCACCCCATGTGTCATATTTTCTACATGAAACCCGACACATCCTATGAACTCAAAATCCCATTACTCGTTTCCCAGTTTTGTGGTGTGACCTATGGGAGGATCTAAACTAAGTTGACAGTGATATTAAGAGCTTAATATCACAAGCTATAAGCGGTATCTAGCTACATATTATAGCTCCCAATTAGTTAGATGTCTTAATTCCACTCGAACCAAGACCCGATCCAATTAGTGATGGAGTGCACCACTTGTGTCCGTCCCTTGCCTCATGATATTAAGAATACACACAAAGTAGTATTGTGTCATCTTTGTATTAATATTCATTTCTTGATCTCTTTAAGCTAGTTATAAATATGTGACTTAACTCAAATCACATTGTGCACATTATAACTTTGCTTTATCAAGGGGCCTACTAATATCATCACTCAATTAAGAGGGGCAATGATAATCTTTTGACTAACTATCTTCTCCAACGAAAGTTATACTTAACCAACTAATGCCTTTACACTACACTCATCGATAGCTCAAGACATTAGTCTAATTAAGAACTCCTTAGGCGATCGGATATAAGTCTCATATCAAAGGACCAAGGACACAGTAAAATATTAATGACACAGAAACACATTCCTATAACATTTTACTTATTAGGTCAATTCAGTATACAAAAGTAATATCTTCCTCTTTTGTGTACCCGTGTTGTCACTCACTTGTAGAGCTACAATGATCTACGACCAACACGACAATCTTAACTAGGTAATTAATGTCCCATGTTAATTACCATGATTGCGAATCTCTTTTGTTTTATGTAAACCAATATCTTTTAGAGCTCTACGGTTAAGGACCAAGAGCATCTTCCTCAACACTTCCAAAAGACGAATAACATAAACAAGGAACAAAATGATTTCTCATTCAATTCATAATAATTGACATTTAAAAGTAAAACTTTTAGAACACATTCCCTTCAATCTCCCACTTGTTATTAAAATTTTCTTTCTCATACATACTCAATGCATAAAATAATAATAACTAGGGTAAACCCCATTACATATCAATCATCAACCCAATCTACATGGTTCCTCAATCCCATGGACTCGAAATGCATTTCGCCCTTGGCTTGGGATAAGGATTTTGTGAATGGATCAGCTGTGTTGCTGTTGGTGTCCACCCATAACAGATTTATTTTGCCTTCGTCGATGAGGTCACGCGTCACGAAGTACTTACGATCCATGTACTTCACTTTGTGGTGTGATTTGGGATCCTTGATTTGCGAGATAGATGCACTATTGTCACAAAATAGCTCTATTGGTCCCTCGCTCGAGGGAACTACTCCAAGATCTTCAAGGAACTTCTTAATCCACACTCCTTCCTTGCTCGCTTCAGCGACAACCATTACTTCGGAAGCAGTGGTTGAGTCGGCCGTAGTGCTTTGCTTCCAACTACGCCAACTCACAGCTCCACCATTCAGAAGGAAGACGTATCCTGATTGCGACCTTCTATCGTCTGGATCACTCATGAAACTCGCATCCGAGTAACCCTCAGAAATCAATTCCCTTTGTCCTCCATAAACAAGAATCTTATCCTTAGTCCGGTTAAGGTACTTCAGGATATTCTTGACCGCAGTCCAATGCTCAGGACCTGCGTTGGATTGGTGACGACTTGTCACGCTTAGAGCATATGAGACATCGGGTCTTGTGCAAGTCATCGCGTACATGATCGACCCAATTGCCGAAGCATATGGGACATCCTTCATGTACTCTAAGTCCTTACGTGATTGCGCACGTTGAGACTTCTTGAGCTGCACACCTATACTCATTGGCACACTGCCCTTTTTGGAGTTGTTCATCTTGAACCTTTCCAAGACCTTGTCAATGTATGCATGTTGACTGAGGCCAATGAGTCTACGGGATCTATCTCGATATATCTTGATTCCCAAGATGTATTGAGCCTCACCCATGTCTTTCATTGAAAATGCAGATTTCAATGAACTTCTCGTTTGCTCAAGCAAAGGAATATGATTACCCATGAGCAATATGTCATCGACATATAAGATTAGGAATACTACATGGCTCCCACTAACCTTCTTGTATATACAAGGTTCTTCCTTACTTTGAATGAAGTGAAGCTTCTTCACTTCCTCGTCAAAGCGTTTGTTCCAACTCCTTGATGCTTGCTTCAATCCATAAATGGATCTTTGAAGCTTGCATACCTTCTCGCTATTCTTTGGATCTTCAAAACCTTAAGGCTGTACCATGTACACATCCTCCTCCAAGTTCCCATTAAGGAACGCCGTTTTGACATCCATTTGCCAGATTTCATAATCATGAAATACGGCAATAGCGAGCATGATCCGAATAGACTTGAACATGGCAACCGGTGAAAAAGTTTCATCATAGTCAATTCCTTGAACTTGAGTGAAACCCTTCGCTACAAGCCTTGCTTTGTAGGTTGTCAGGTTCCCATCCATGTCCATCTTCCTCTTAAAAACTCATTTATTATGAATGACCTTTTTACCTTGAGGAAGGTCAACCAAGTCCCATACTTGATTATCATACATGGATTCTATTTCAGATTCCATGGCCTTAAGCCATAGTTTGGAGTCATCCCTTTCTATTGCTTCTTGGAAGGTCAAGGGATCATTGGTATCTAGTACCATGATCTCATGAAGTCCCAAATACATATCGGGTTTCTTCTTTTCCCTTGTTGACCTTCTTAGTTCTTTTGGTTCTTCTCGTGTCTCTCGAACTTCTTCCACAATTTCTTGAGGAATCGATTCATGCTCAAGTCTTGAACGTACACTTGGTGGGGACGATTGAGATTCTCTCACAATTTCTTGTGATGGTCTCTCGCTCATGCTCCCACTAACCAAAGGAATCTCGGTTGGGCCTTCATGATCTTGAATGTCATCATTCATGTCATGATCTTGTAGAGTATCTTGAGTTTCCTCAAGCACAACCCTACTCCCACTACTTTTTACTCTTTCTAGAAATTCCTTTTCCAGAAATGTGGCATCCCTCTCTACAATCACTCGATTGGAGGTGATATGCCAAAAGTAGTATCCTCTTGTCTCACGAGGATAACCAATAAAGAAGCACTTATCCGCTTTTGGTTGAAGTTTGGTCGACATCAATTTCTTGACGTAAGCCTCACAACCCCAAATCTTGAGAAAATTGAGCTTAGGTGTTTTACCACTCCATAGCTCATAAGGAGTTTTCTCCACGGATTTGGATGGAACATTATTTAGTGTGTAAGCCGCAGTTTGTAGTGCATAACTCCAAAAGTAAAGAGGTAATTCCGCATGACTCATCATTGACCGAACCATGTCGAGCAATGTCTTATTCCTCCTTTCGGATACACCATTCCACTGAGGTGTACCAGGAGGGGTGAGTTGAGGTACAATACCAAACTCCTTTAGGTATGAGTCAAATTCGGCACTTAAGTACTCACCTCAACGATCCGTTCGTAGAGACTTGATTTTCTTGTCGAGTTGGTTCTCTACTTCATTCTTGAATTCTTTGAACTTGTCAAAGGATTCACTTTTGTTTCTCATTAGATAAACATAGCCATAACGACTATAATCATCCGTGAACATAATGAAGTACCTGAAACCATCTCGTGCACTAGTACCCATTGGACCACATACATCGGAACGTATCAAATCCAACAAGCCATTCGCCCTTGGACCTTTCTTCTTGAAAGGCTTTTTGGTCATTTTTCCCATTAGACATGGTTGGCACGTCTCCAATGATTTAAAATCAAGTAGACCAAGAAGGTTAGCTTCTTGCAATTTCTTGATGCGCTTTTCATTTATGTGACCAAGACGATAGTGCCACAAGAGAGTATCATTCTCGTGAGTGGTCTTAAGTCTTTTGTTATTGATATTAAAGATTTGTTTATTATTCAATTCAAGCAAATAGAGACCATTCCTTATGAACGCATTTGCATAGAAAACACCATTCTTCGATATAGACAGACAAGAATTTGAAATATTTATATTAAAATTATCCATATCCAGACATGATACAGAAATAATATTCTTGCTAATCGAAGGTACATAATAAACATTCTTTAGACATAAATTTAAACCACTACATAATTGAAGCACCACAGAACCTTGTGCAACCGCAGACACGTTCGCACCATTTCCGACCTTCAATTCTACCTCGTTCCTTACGAGTTCCTTCCTATCCATGAGTAGCTGCACATTAGAAACTATGTGAGCACAAGATCCGGTATCTATTACCCAATCCTGGACAGAGGTGGCTAAATTTATTTCAATAACAAATATACCTTTGGCCTTTTTGGGGCGCCGTCGTTCAATCACTCCGTTGTCAAGGTCTTCCTTGTACTTGGGGCAATTTGGCCGGATGTGTCCTTTTTCACCGCAGTGAAAGCACTCCGTATTGGGAGTTGGAGATTTCTGAGACTTCCCCCTCGAGGCACTCTTTTGAGCACCTCCTACTCCCTTGCTCTTGATTGAACCACTTTTGGTAGATTTGCCCTTTCCTTTACCAATCTTGTGGCTCCTCCCATAGATGGCAAGGACTTGCTTGTCCCTACCCTTACCCATGTCAACTTCAGCAGTTTTGAGAGCGTTGTGCAGCTCCTCAAGACTCACCCCTTTTTCACGCACGTGGTAGTGCATCACAAAGTCCTTAAAGGACGGGGCTAGAGAGCCAAGAATCAGATCTTCAGAAATGTCCTCAGGCATTGGCGAAGAGAGCTTTGCCAACTTCTCAAGGTACTCTTGCATTGTGAGAAAATGCATAGATACCGATGTTCCCTCCGCCATGTGGCACCTTGTGAGTGCTATGGTGGTCTTATAGCGCTCTTTTCGGGCACTATCCATGAACATCTTGGATAAAGTCTCCATGGTCTTCTTGGGTTTTGAATCCAAGTATTTCGCCTGAAGCGAGTCACCCATGGATGCTAGCATAAGACCGTGAACTTGGTTCTCTTGGTCTTCCCACTTGGCTTTTGCCTCTTTCTCTTCATCGGTTAATCTCTCATTCCATTTTGGGATTGGACCTTCCAAAATTTGAGATAGTTTCTCAAACTTTAACACGATGTTGAGCTTGAGTTGCCAACTAATGAAGTTTGAACCATCGTTTGCTAAAGGGTGTTTTTCTATCATGGATCGTACGATAGGTTGGATGTTCGACATTTTTCTACAAAATAAATCATATGGGTTTTAATGCCAATTTTATGTTTTAAACACATACACATATATCGAATATAAATGTAAATACTGTAAATAAAATTTTTGCCCTTAAATACAGTAATCCAAGATCCTATCAATTGTAATATAGACTAGCTAAGGGCTATCGAATATATCACAATGTCAAGGTAAGAAAAACTCTTTCTAATCACAACCTTTTTGAATTTTAGCAATATTAGCATCTTCAAACTCTTGTGATTCTTGTCGTTTTAATTATGAGGGAATGTGACCTAACCTCGTAAGAAAAACTCTTTCCCAAAACCGAGCGAGGGCTCTAGGTAATGTTAAGAAAACTTATTTTCATTTAATACGAGATACGTTTATCCATTGTATTCACAACTAAACATACTTGGGGTTCACTAGGGTGAAACACACCTCATACATTTAATTGTGGCACAACAACAGACAACCTTTATATCTCCCACTATTCCCAAAGATGGAGGGAGCTATCTCCCGCTAAGGGCGAGCAGAGTATCCCTCAATCAATGGCTGCTAGTGGATGAAATAAGAAGGAAATTATTCTTAATTTTTGTTGGACAATTTCATATATTTACATGTGATTTGGAATTTTAGGTTATCATGCATATTAATATTCATACACATCCTAACATTCACCACATTCATCACATGCATAGCAGAAATTAAAAACAGAAATTAAACATTCACACAATCCACATCGTGTGAGTTTATATGTTCCCTTCGATCCATGATCCTCGATCCTTGATCCTCGATCGATGCGCTACAACGGCGACTTCCTCTTGCACCGGAGATGTAGATTTTACAGAAAATAAACATGCTCCTCACATTTGATAAAAACCGACTAGTGCAAGTCCTATGTAAAAACCTCTCATATGCAAATGCAATTATCTAAAGGAAGAAAATTTCGGCTTTTACATACAAATAAGCCCCTGTATAATAATAATTACATACATTTGTAGTGTCTGATTTGGAACATATAAACTCACAATCCTGCAAGGCAACTCAAGCATCCATGCACGCAATTGCTATAAACTACAGAATCTAATTTATCAACCATCTAGAATCCTAAACAATTCTTTGAAAAATATTTTGAAATCCATTAAAAACATTTTTCATTCATCCATAGTTCAAAAAATAATTTTGAACCGCTGTCCATCTATTTTCCAATGGAAAGATGAACTGCAGTTTTTCGGTTTTGTTGATTCTCTTAGAAAATAATCATTTTTAAATAAAACGAAATTATTGTAAGTTAGACTAATGTCTTAATCTTAATTCTAATAATTACATGGCATGTTTTAAAACTCTTAAAACATTCAGACGAATTATTACAGAGAATTATATCAACAAAACATCCATACACCAAAAACCGGTAAACCGAATTGTTTAAATCCTAGATGGCAAACTAAATTCGTTTACAACCTTAAATCATAAGAAAATTGAACCCTAATGCTCTGATACCACTGTTGGATTTCATGTTTAATTATACATATATATTTTCGAAATTTTTATGTATAATAAGGATCATCTACAATTTTCTATGATTTATTTCATGCATGTATTGGTTTGTTTCAATAACTAGTTTTAAAAACTTATTAAAACAAACATGAGTCTACGAAATTCATACCTAGAAGTTCTCTAAAACTTCTTGAAGATTCGGAGACGCTGTGGATGCTTGTTGCTGCGCCGGATGCCTCCAAGATTTCACCAAACTCTAAACGAGATTGGAGAGAGAAGAGCTAACCTCTCGATCTCCAATAGAGTTTAGAATCCAATTACTAACCCCTTTAGTTTCCTTGAGAAGATGACCTCTTGAAACTAAATCTAAACTTAAGAATTTGTGGAAATTTCGTGGAGAATTAAGGATAGAGATTTTGCATGAAAAACAATGAATTAATTCAACTAAGGAGGTAATGAGATTGCTTGTATATATATGTTCTCTCCAAATTACCTATTCATGTGCAACCTCTTGCCCATGATTTCATGCAAAATTCCATCTAACCATCCATTGTTTGATGACAAATAATCTTAGCCACGAATTAAATCAATTATGGACCAATTCCATGCATGATTTAATTAATTCTTAAATTAATCCTGCAGAAAACCGTCTGGACCGGTCGACCGTTTGGATGAAGCGGTCGACCGTTCGTAACAGGAATTGTTCCATCTCAATGTTCGGTCGACCAACCGATTACACTCGGTCGACCGTTCGAACAGATGAAAATTCCCTGTTATCGGTCGAGACACATCCGGTCGACCGTGCCACATCCGGTCGACCGATCAACAGTAAACGGTCGACCGTTTGTGCACAGTTTTGGAGTTGGTCAAATTTCGGTTAAACCCCCACAAAATTTGACATTTCGGGATTAGTAGTAAATTCATAACTTATGTAAAATATTATCCAATGTAATGATAAATCATTACACCCCATAATATTTACAACATATATGAATTTGATTTAGATTCTAATTATGTTATTAATCACAACATAATTTTGATTTTGTTTGTTCACCCCATGTGTCATATTTTCTACATGAAACCCGACACATCCTATGAACTCAAAATCCCATTACTCGTTTCCCAGTTTTGTGGTGTGACCTATGGGAGGATCTAAACTAAGTTGACAGTGATATTAAGAGCTTAATATCACAAGCTATAAGCGGTATCTAGCTACATATTATAGCTCCCAATTAGTTAGATGTCTTAATTCCACTCGAACCAAGACCCGATCCAATTAGTGATGGAGTGCACCACTTGTGTCCGTCCCTTGCCTCATGATATTAAGAATACACACAAAGTAGTATTGTGTCATCTTTGTATTAATATTCATTTCATGATCTCTTTAAGCTAGTTATAAATATGTGACTTAACTCAAATCACATTGTGCACATTATAACTTTGCTTTATCAAGGGGCCTACTAATATCATCACTCAATTAAGAGGGGCAATGATAATCTTTTGACTAACTATCTTCTCCAACGAAAGTTATACTTAACCAACTAATGCCTTTACACTACACTCATCGATAGCTCAAGACATTAGTCTAATTAAGAACTCCTTAGGCGATCGGATATAAGTCTCATATCAAAGGACCAAGGACACAGTAAAATATTAATGACACAGAAACACATTCCTATAACATTTTACTTATTAGGTCAATTCAGTATACAAAAGTAATATCTTCCTCTTTTGTGTACCCGTGTTGTCACTCACTTGTAGAGCTACAATGATCTATGACCAACACGACAATCTTAACTAGGTAATTAATGTCCCATGTTAATTACCATGATTGCGAATCTCTTTTGTTTTATGTAAACCAATATCTTTTAGATCTCTACGGTTAAGGACCAAGAGCCTCTTCCTCAACACTTCCAAAAGACGAATAACATAAACAAGGAACAAAATGATTTCTCATTCAATTCATAATAATTGACATTTAAAAGTAAAACTTTTAGAACACATTCCCTTCATGTACAAACATGAAATCTCAATCCTTCATGCATGAATATGAAAGGTTGAGTGCGAGAGAGGTTCATGAAGGAACATGACCTCCTCGACTTTAGCTGGTGCCCCCTCCAAGTAAGGTATTAGGCATTGTCTATTAACTTTGAACACGTCATCATTGCCTGGGTTCAGGATGTCAACCGCTCCATGAGGATGTCTTCCAGTTCTGCAATGTCGAGTTTACGTTGCACCCCTGCTTGATCAAGATCCATATTTAGGTTCTTAATCACCCAGAAAGCATGATGCTCAAGCTCGATGAATAGGTGGCAAGCCTTTCCGCACACTACCCGATATGGGGACATACCCAAATTGGTCTTATACGCGGTGTGGAAAGCCCACAACGTGTCATTAAGTTTAGTCGATCAATCCTTCCTCGAGGAATTCATCGTCTTCTCAACGATTTGCTTTAATTGATGGTTAGAGACTTCGACTTACCCACTAGTTTGCGGATGGTATGGGGTTGCACGCTTGTGGGTGATCAAATACTTTCTCATGAGCGCTTCAAAGGAGCGATTGCAGAAGTGGTACCCTTATCGCTTATTATGGTACGAGGGGTATCAAATCACGCTAAAATGTCCTTTAAGAATTTGGTGACCACTTTGTTGTCATTGGTCTTTGTGGGTATAACCTCACCCCACTTAGAAACATAGTCAATGACCACTAGAATGTAGATATTTCTGAACGAATTAGGGAAAGGACCCATAAAGTCGATACCCCATAGATCGAAGATGTCGACGACAAGTACATTTTGTAAAAGTATCATATCACGTCGACTAATTACATTGCTGGCACCTATTACATTGCTTACAAAGTTCGTAAGCATCTTTGAAAAGAGAAGGCCCGTAAAATCTAGATTGGAGCACCTTGACGGCAGTTTTCTTTACTCCAAAGTGTCCTCCACATGCCTCAAAGTGACAAAATTTGAGTACACTTTGGAACTCATTATTTGGGATGCACCGCCTGAAAATTTGGTCAGAGCAGTATTTGAATAGGTAGGGGTCGTCCCAGTGAAAGAATCTAACATAAGATCTAAATTTGGTTTGGTCAGATTTTGACGAACCGAAAGAAAGTTGCTAGGTCACGAGGTAGTTCACGATGTCGGCAAACCAAGGGTTATCTTCAATCGTGAACAATTTCTCGTTAGGAAATTTGTCATTAATAATTTGATCCTATGGGTTGGTCGTCGCAAGACAAGACAGGTGGTCTACTACAACATTTTCACTCCTCTTTTTGTCCTGAATCTCGAGATCAAATTCCTACAACAACAAGATCCATCTCAAGAGTTGAGATTTTGCATCTTTCTTCGCCATGAGGTGCTTGATGGCTGTGTGATCAGAATATATAATCACGTGGGAGTCAATCAAGTACGACCAAAATTTCTCCAAAGCGAATATGATCGCTAAGAATTCTTTCTTGGTCACAGTGTAGTTCAATTGGGCATCATTAAGTGTTCTACTAGCATAGTAGATCACATGATACAATTTGTCCAATCGTTGCCCAAGCACTGCTCACACAGCGAAGTCAGATGCATCACAAATCAACTCGAAGGGTTCAGTCCACATAGATGCGTTAATTATGGGAGCTGAAGTCAACTCTTTCTTCAAGGTCAAAAAAGCATGGTGGCAATCCGCTGTGAACTCAAAAATGGCATCCTTAGCCAACAAGGCAGTGAGAGGTCGAGTAATTTTGCTAAATCCCGAATGAACCGCCATTAGAATCCAGCATGCCCCAAAAAGACGTAGATATCTTTCACATTACGCGGCGGTGGGAGATTAACAATAAGAACTACTTTGGCGGGATCGACCTCAATTCCCCTTCTTGAGACCACATGTCCAAGTACAATACCTCACTTCACCATGAAGTGACATTTCTACTAATTGAGAGAGAGGTTCTTCTCACAACATCGCTTGAGGACAAGACTCAAGTGATGAAGACACTCATCAAAGGAAGCGCCAAATATGGAAAAGTCGTCCATGAAAATCTCAAGGAAACACTCTAACATATCGGAGAAGATGCTGATCATACACCTTTGAAACGTTGCAGGCACATTACATAATTCAAAGGGCATGCGATGGTAGGCAAACGTGCCAAATGGACATGTAAATGTGGTTTTCTCTTGATCCTCGGGGGTGATGGGAATTTAGTTGTAACCGAAGTATCCATCAAGAAAACAATAATACTCATGTCCAACCAACCTTTCCAACATCTGATGAATGTGGCTATGGGAAATAATCTTTCCGCATTGCCGCATTGAGCTTGTGATAATCAACGCAAACTCACCAGCCAGTTTGCAGGCGTGTTGGTATAAGCTCATTATGCTCATTTTCAACAACCGTCATGCCTGACTTTTTAGGAACCACATGGATATGACTCACCCATGAACTATCAGAGATAGGATAGATTATACCATGATCCAAGCACCTAAGAACCTCCTTCGGACGACTTCTTTCAGCACAGGATTCAATCTTCGTTGTGGGTCCCAACGGGGCCTAGAATTCTCTTCCATGTGGATCTGATGCTGGACAATACCATGGCTAATTACCTAGATGTCCTTCAAGGACCACCTAATAGCCTCTTTGTTTTCAAAGAGCACTTTTTTGAAGGCAGCCTCTTGATCTTTTGCAAGATCAGAAGCAATAATGAGTGACAAGATCTCATTATCCCCAAAAAAGATGTACTTAAGGTTATCAGGGAGCTATTTAAGCTCGACCGGAGGTGGGCCCTTGTTTGATTCAGAGTTAATTTCAAGTGGTTCAAGGGCCAGAGGGTAAGAGGAGCAAGCACCCAAATGTGCCTCCTCGTCTAAAAGTTCACAAACAGATTCCTCAAAATCATCTTCAATCGTAACCTGGTCATTAGGCACCTCAATAATATGTTGATGTGAGTCGAACATGCCCAATGACTAAAGCTCATCCATGTCCTGGATTAAATTAGATGTAATTGGATCATAATCGGATATGATTGGATCTTGATTGGATCTAATTTGACTTTGACTAGGTATAATTGCCTCTTAGGATCTAGCTGGGTTCTAAGAGATTGTGATGGATTCTAATTAGGATCTAGATGAATTGTGGTAGGACATAAAGATTTCAATTGCTAATCCTAATCTACCCATCAATTTAATATAAATTACGATGTTAGATATGAATTGATTAGGTTAGGGTTATTTTCTTGCTTAGTAGAGTAGTGGAGGAGAGGAGAAGAACCCAACTTGTAATCTTCTGTCATTAATCAAAGGTTTTTTGTGTTATTTACATTCTTGTCTTGATTAGATTTAGTATTCTTTACTTGTTCATGCATGGTTTTTACTTTGTTGTATTCATTGTTAATGAGATGATTAGTGAGTAATCAATCCCCATTGGGGGGTGGAGGATTATGTGAAGTGTGTATGTAGTTAGATTTGTATGTGTTTTTAATCTTAATCTCGTAGCTTCGAATGATTTCCACAATTATTTTGATGGGTTTCTATTCTTGTCTTTGATGTGTTAATGATCTTAATCGATGTTTAACACATGCTTTGGTTAGTGGGCCCACTTTATGGGGGGGGGGAATGATGAGGTTGTGATAAGATTTGAGTGGATAAAGAGATAAAAATGATATGTTGAAGCATGTGGCCTTGTTGACCTTATCTTGATTAATGTCTTGTATGTTTTAATGATGGTGTTAAATCTTAATTTATGTGGAGATATAGTTGGAGTTGTGGCCATTATGGATTTCTATGTTCTTTATGTCACTAAAAATATAAGATCGACATGTAATCATATGGTTATCTTTGTCCTTATGTTGAGTAATGTTTTGTATGTTTAATGATGATGATAAATCTTAATCGCTCCTCGTGGACATGACCTGTACTTGCCACTTCTCCAACACGGTCGTTTACTTGCAGTTTTGAACTTAAAATTTCCCAACATGAATCTTTATTATGTTGATCCCCTTGTGATTTGCTTTCATCAATGACTTAGTTTTTTGGATACATTTTAATATGCATTTTGTAAGTCCGACATTGGCTTTTGAATGAATAATTTGCACTTAAGTCCTAAAAAATTAACAATAACATTAGTAACAATTATATTTTCATTATCAAAACCAAAGGAGGTTGCACTAACTGGGTTGTGCACCTCAATTCTACTAAAAGAATTTTAAGTTCCAAGTTCCAATTGTCAGACATGATTTCATGTGTTTCTACCAACTTTGGAAAAGAAAAATGTTCTCCTTCTAAAGTTCTGAATTTATAGGAATTCTAGCTCCAAAATTCTCATGTTTCCACAAGGGAACAACCGGATGGCCCTGGAAAATTAAAAATTATGTATGAACTTGTTAACTTAATACTTATATTATTGCAATCTAACAACAACAACAACAAAACTACGTTTGAAGATTAAAAAAACACAAATCATATGATTATTTTTAAATATTCATATAATATATTAAAATGTAATGAATATTATATACTAGAAATATTCGCACACTATAGGAAAAATGTATTTTCCATATGAGTCATGCCGACAGAATTTCGGTCGGCATCACGTGCCCAACAACATTTCCGCCGGCATTAGAACATTTTCGTCGGGTTTAAAGCGAAAAATTAATGTCCGCGCTCAATTTATTCAGCATGTGCATGATGACGGAATTTCCGTTGGCAATATGCCTACTCTATTGGGTTGGGCGCGGAAAATTCCACTCGTGCCCAATTAATGATGGCACGTGCTGAGCGCATGCAAAATCTAGCATGCTGACGGAATTTACGTCGGCACGATAGGTATTGAGGGGGAAAACCTCAATCCCTACCCACCCGACGAAACCCCAATTTCTTCCCATATTCTGTCGCCGTTCTTCCAATTTGTCGCTCGAGTGTCCTTGACCCACCGTCGGCCGCCGCTCGCGTTTGCCATGTTCGTCGTCGACTCCGCCCCGTTGTCTCCATGCCTTGTCCTCGTCTTCACGCGCCGCTTCACCCTCTCGCCGCCCCCACGTCCGCTCCAGCCACCTCCTTGCCGCCTCCACCACGTGCGGTCCGGTTTTTTGACCGCACAAGTTTTTTTGTATTTTTGATTTTTTAAAATTTGTGTTTGTATTCCACTTTAAATTTCATTTTTCCGAATTTTTTGTGTGTTGATGTTTATCTGAATGCTTCATATGGTTGTGGATGGTATGGTTCTATATTTTTGGCTTGTTGATAATTATGTACTTCTTCCCCTTTAAGTTGGTTGTTTATGGCTGGAAATTGAAGAGGATAAGAAAAAGGTCTTATGTCTTTTCCTTTTGCAATTTAATTTAGTTGAATTCCATTTGAAACTCGGGAATTTGTTATCATTGGTTCTTATTTGCCTTCATGTGACGAGGAGAGAACAAAAAATGTCCACTGTCATGCTAAGGTGTCAAAATGAATTGACACGTTAATTTTTATGTGATCACACGTGGAGACATGTGTTAGTATGCGTCATATGTCATCTACATTTGTTCATATTCATTCTTGGATGTGTCTTAGTTTGTCCATTAAATTTATGTTTTATTTTGGAATTTATTTTGGAGACCAGGAGACAGCAGTGGTCCTCGTGGCCACTGTGGAGCACATCTAGTCGACGATGTTGAAGGTAATATTGTTTTTAATTTGACTATAATCTAATTTCATCTAAATTTTAAAAAATATGTTCTAGGTTTGTAAAACAAATGGATGAGGGTGAGCCATTTACAAAGAGAGGTCGAGGGCTAACTAGAGGGGTTGATCTTATTCCTTTTGCCGGTCATCGGTTTCAAGTCCAATGGAATGATGACTTAGTACCGGTCCAACCGTCTGGAGAGAAGTTGAACACGACATTGACATTGTTAGCCAAGCAACCTGAGTTGTGGCCACTACATATTAAGATGCCACATCAAAGTCATCAAGTATTTCTAGATTCATGGGAATACATGAACGTTAAGATGATGTACTAACAAATGTTTAAATGTTATTCGCATGATCGTTTTTTATATGGGCAATTGTGTAAATGCTTGATACTACTACTTCTAAATGATCAACGGGTTTTTGAGAGATTACCGATATCGGTAAAGAAGAAATATTATACGCTTTCAAGACCAATGAAGAGAGTGTTGCATATTTGACCGCAAGAGGTGTTCCATGGGTTCATCCTGACCAATTCATCATTCCGTCAGATGAATGGAACACTGAAAATGCAAAGGTATTAATATTTTGGGTCTTCGAACAATTGATTTTGTACTTTTAATATCACATCTTAACCTTAAACTATCTTCATTAATTGTAGAAAAACTCATTGACGAACAATATCAATCGCGGCTGCAAGAAGATGAACCACAAGACGGGATCAAAAACCTTTGCGACCTCTCACCAAAATTGCGAAGAAGGGTCTGCGTCATACAATCAACCGAGAATGGTACATTTTAACTTTTTACAAGTCCAAATTATGTTACTTTGAACTTTAAAATATTTGTAAGTCTTGAAAATCTTTTTAGGTTGAGATACAAGAATTGACCAGCCAAAAATTGACACAACAGACATTGTCTCAAGAGAAAGGTGAGTGTTCTACGGTTAAATCTCGTGAGGTGATTGAGGAGGAGGTACTAGAAGAAGTCTTGGTAAAAGAGAAGACAGACCGTGTGCATGGTTGCTAGGATTGGAGACTACAAGATAGGCAAGACGTCGACTGGTTGACATAGCAGCTCTCACATGGAGCATCTTCAGACCAAGATTTCACAATGTATATCAACTGTAAGTGTATACTTAACTTTGTAGGTTTATTTTACAAGTTCATTATATGTAGAATAATATTAAAATGCATTGCTGGAGGAGCACGAGAAGTTGAAGGCTCAAGTCGCAAAATTGATGGTGCCTCGGTTTGGGGGAGATCAGGTATATGCATGATGAATGTGTAATTTGTTGTTTTAATTTCCTAAAATAATATATATTTCAGATTCTTCAAGTAATGAAAATCTAATTTTTTTACAGAGTGATGACATTGATACGTCTTCTCAGCATGTGGATGAACCATCGATGGATCCGACTTCTTTTGAGCTATAGTTGGTATACCTATGTTGTTTTCCTCTTTCAAAATTCTTTGACTTATAAGTTTTTCATATATATGTACAACTTATGACTTGATGTATGTATAACATGATCTATACATTCTAATTTAGCTTCGTGTGAATGTATGTGAATGGATACATGTTTTGAATGGGCATCGTTGTTTGATTTTTATTGTAGGATTTCTAAACCCGATATGGGTTAAATGTGAATGTGATAACTGGATTTTTTTGTAGCAGGCCATATAATTGCCGACCGAAGTTCCGTCGTCAATAAGTTCTGGTGTCGTCCATTGTCGAGGGGTCTTCCGTCGGCAATAAGTCATATCATATTACAATGGCAACATTGTAGTTTTATATGCCATTTTTTGGCGCGCAAAATGGTACATGCCGACGGCATTTCTGTTGGCACTGGTCCTCTCGACAGGACAATTCTTAGCAGAACAATGCCGACAGACATTCCGGCATGTACCGATGCCGACAGAAAAATGGCCTTTTGCCGACGGAATCGTCTGTCGGCAAAAGCCATTTCTGTAGTAGTGGCAATAGTATATTTTTAACGTAATAATCTCTTGCTCATAAATTATAGTAAAAATACTCCCATTTTTTTTAAAATTTCAAGTATGTTCTAATGACATCCACAAACAACAGAGATTTGGTAAAAAAAAACTAAATTTTCTTGATTTATTTCTAATTATTTCCCTTTGATCACATTAAATAATTTCTAGCACTTTCGAATTGCATATACAATGCATAGGTGAAATTCTCTAAATCCTTGGATTAGCTTAGGGGGCATTTGGATTAGCTTCTTGGAGTGAATTCTAGAGAATCCGTCATAAGTTAAAAATCAAATTCTGTCATTTAAATGTTTTCAACAGAAGTTAATACACCAGAATCGATTCTATTCCCTCGGTTCATGCTCTCACTTCTCTCTCCTATCCCAGAATCTATTTTTTGCCGCTTCTCCAGATTCTTCATAGATTCGTGATATCATTTTTCAATATTACCTTCGTTAGTTTATTGAACTGCTAAACATCGCCCCAAAATTACTTAAATCGCCCCTTGAAATTACCAAATTGCCCTTCCTCCTATTTTTGCTTATATATCTCACAATTTCACTCTTTTTTCAAAACTTTCTCTTCCTATACCTACTACACAAGATTACGAATGTCTCGGAGGCCAGGGAAGCAGCCAGCAGTTCCCCCGGTGTACCCGTATGAGGTAACATTACGTTATTTATTTGTTTTAAAAAAAAAAAAAAAAAAAGTCGTCGACGTCCGAGGGAGACGCCCCCCGCATGGGGCGGGCGTCCGAGGAAGCCGCTCCCCCTATGGGAGAATGTCTCTGAGTGCTGATATCAGAGAGGAGATTAGTGCCACGCAATTGGGGCACTTACCGTACAACATGTTCCCTTATCTCGACATGCCTTTGATTTCGGCGTTTGTGGAGCGGTGGCAGCCTGACACCAACACTTTCCACATGCCTTTCGGAGAGATGACGATCATGCTTCACGATGTTTTCCAGATCCTGCGCATTCCTGTGGATGGTCGTCTGGTTAGTGCTCAGGGGTCGACGTCTGAGCTGAGGTGTTATGTGGCAGAGTTGCTTGGTGTCACACCTGATGGTCTGGCCAGAGATACAGCTTTATGGAGTGGTGGTGGTGTCGGCATCGACTCCCTTGAGGACCTATGCAGACGGGCACGACCTCCGCGGGCCGATGATACACAGTTGACGGCGTACCTATTCTTGATGCTCGGAGCCGTCTTGTTTGTCGACAAGAGTGGTTGTCGGATCAGACCACGCGATCTACTGGAGGCTAGGGACCCGGAGACCGTTCGTGAGTACTCGTGGGGGTCAGCGACGTTGGCATACCTGTACCGGCAGCTTGGGATAGCTAGCCGTGCGGATTGTTCTGGGATTGCAGGTTGTCTTACGCTGCTGCAGGCGAGGATATACGAGTACTTTCCTGCATTCCGCCCGCATCGTGAGCGGAAGATTATCGACGAGGGTCATCCACGTTCGGGTATGTGGGCTGTCCGGAGCGAGGACAAGAGCGATGGACGATTGCGTTCCATCCGCGCACGGCTAGATCAGATGACTGCATCAGAGGTATCAAACTTTACACCATTTATTTAATTTTAAGATGTATTATTATTAATGTGTTAAACTTTAGGTGGAGTGGTTACCCTATGGTCCTG
This sequence comes from Triglochin maritima, assembly GCA_963682175.1. Lineage (NCBI taxonomy): Eukaryota > Viridiplantae > Streptophyta > Magnoliopsida > Alismatales > Juncaginaceae > Triglochin > Triglochin maritima. Next base: position 18,549,125 of record OY821775.1, read on the forward strand.
ACCCAGCAGCGGATGTCCCGAGGACTTTATTGATGGGTCTTATTCGTTATCGGGATATCATAGAGCCTTATATGCCCGATCGGGTCTTGCGTCAGTTAGGATATGTTCAGGTGATCCCGGTTGACATTCCGACACCAGAGCATGCGGTGCGGTCTGCGACAGCAGCGACGTACGACGTCAGGTTCCCCGCTTCTACAGCGGAATCGACTTGGCGGACATTTCCGAGATCATGCCGATTGTTCCTTGGCGACTTCAGACGTAGTCGCGACCCCTCCGAGTGTGATGCACGTTATCTTGATTGGTTCGGTAGTTACTCACATCCTATCATCGTCCGTGGTGCCTCCCGGAGAGCAGATCGACCACCAGATAGGACGTGTGGCGATCTGGTAATTTTTTCATTTTATCTAAATTTATTTGTACCGTATAATTTGTTAATGTACGCTAATGTTATTGTTATGTGCAGTGGATGGGTAAGATGATACGGGCTGTAGACCCAATCTTGCAGATGAGGGATGAGCTGCCAGACGATGCCAGAGCTGCATGCGGAGATTTGGATGAGATCATACAGTCGTGGCATACTCAGTTAGGCATATCCGACCATGATTCGGATGATGAGTAGGTTGATCTGTTGTACCGTACTCTTAGTATTTGCATTTATATTTGTTTATCTGTTGTACGCTTAGTATTTGTGTTTCCTTATCTGTTGTACGCTTAGTATTTGCATTTATATTTGTTTATCTGTTGTACGCTTATTATTTGTATTTGTGTTTGTTTTTGCTAACATGTCGTACGCTTATTGTTTGTATTTGTGTTTTGCTTATCTGTTGTACCCTTATTATTTGTATTTGTGTTTGATAACATTTCGTACTATTATATATAATGCAAATAAAGCAAACATATCAAAACATATTACATAATAAAGCAACACTATATAATGTACAAACATATCAAAACATATTACATAATTATACAAACATATCAAAACATATTACATAATTGTTGCCAATATGCTATCCTATTTTGGTACTCCAGCTCCCATCCAATAACACTCTCATCTCGTATTTGATACCACAGAGTCACTATAGGAGGTACGGGGAATCCCTCATTCAATTCCAAACGAATGTAATGAGCGTAACTCCCTAAATGAGCAATAATCAACTCTCTGCACGGTCTCGTCACGGTAGGCGGACTCTCCCAAGGTAGAACTGTAAGACATGGGTACAACGAACCATCATTTCCGAGAGAGAAGAACATAACTGCACACTTGTAAAAATTTGCAATGGGAAACAAGTCCGTCCACGTCTCCATATAGTGATTCTCGCCACAAGGTCCCCCGCCCCAATTAATCCGGTGACGAGCCTCCGCCACACCGTCGTAGTATACGTGCTCATAAAAAGATGGGTTCACAGCTATCTCATTTGAAATCGAACGACGGGCGAGTTGCCAATTGTCTTCACCACCGTGGAAAACATCGGCGACACATCGAAATCCACAGTTTCCATCAGCACGTACATCATTCCACTGGTGTAGGAATGGCATAATGATTCCTGGAATTCTATCTCCATATGGGAAGTCGTCTACGTCAGCCCGCCCAGTCACTACAATATGAACAAAAAATACAGTTAGATATAATAACAAAAGATACATATTTACTGAAATAAATAACAAAATTATAATAATAATAAATATAAGGATGGTATACCTGATCCTCCTCTCACAGACGAAGAACCAGAAGATCGACCACGACCTTTGCTTCCACTACCGGAAGAACGACCACGACCTCTACTCCCACTACCTGAAGATCGACCAATACCTCGCTCTGCATACTCAAACGCACTAGGGTCCCGTCGTGTCGACTTTCCCCTTGGTCAACCTCGTAGCTTTGTTTTTACTGCAGGCTCTTTCAAATTCGAATGTTCGGGGTGTAGCTGCTCGAATAAAACCCGAGAGGCAGATCGAATTACGGTAGGGTCACTTCCTGCAATCTCATCAACCAGACTGCGAAAATGTTCGGCGTCTTGAGCTGCCTGAGACACAAACTCTGCGTTCCCGGCTCCTTCCCCAATGACAAGTGTCCTCCAGAATGAATGAATCTGCTCTAAGTAAATTCCGTTTTCTGATTCAAGACATCCACGGATAGTACATGCGCAAGGTATCCCATGAGAAGTCAGAAAAGCGCACTCGCAACGATATTCAACTTCATCATCTAACTGTTGCATTCTCTTCACCTCCTGACTCAGCAACTGCAAACAGTGATGCGAAACTCTACCATTTATGTGACGATTTAAAGCATGTCCGAAATTAGTCAAATTTCGCCGTCTCGAGTCTTCAAGAAAGTTTCGAATATTCGTCAGCTGCATTTCAGTAGCCGCGTTGACGCGCTCGAAAAGAGTGTCCAGAGCTGCAGTCGATGTAGAAATCCACTCTTTTAGAGCCGAATGAGCACTTTCGACCCTACAATTCGTGGTGTTCCCAAAATGAAGGACTTTGTTCGTCCAATTCAGCACAAACTTTTCTTTATGCACCAACCACGTGGTGTCCAGATACTCCGTGATAGCCGGCCACGATCTATACAAATCTTTCAGAGCATACACAGCTCTATCATACTCGGCTTCTGAAGTAGAAAGCATGATCTTCCTCCATCTTCCACGCCTCAAAGTCTCTGCCATCTCCTTATTCTTGCCGAATACGTGGTACGCGTAATTCAATACGTCTTTGTTGATGTGCCATGTGCAGAGTAAATGAGCAGAGTCTGGAAAAACCTCTCTCACTGGTCGCATAAGGCCTAACTCCCGGTCTGTTATTATTGCAGTCGGGCTGACAGTCCCCAATAACAGATCTCTCAACTTCTCCATCACCCACAAATAACTGGAGTAAGATTCATCCATCAAAATCGCATATCCAATAAGGAAATTCATGTTTGCTGGTGTGACCCCAATCATTTCGAACAAAGGCATCTTATACTTGTTCGTCTTGTAAGTCGAATCCATGCAGATAACGAAAGGATATGTTCGCAACAACTGGACTGACGTCGGATGTGCCAAAAAAGCGTGAGTGACGACATCAGTTTCTGGATCCGCCATAATCCAATGTAAGTACTCACACTGCACTGCTTGGTAGAGAAACTGCTGGACGGGATTCCGATCTTCAGATTTTGTCCTCCTCATGTAATCTCTGAAATTATAAATATGCCTTTGATTTGGATTGTCCTCCGGGAATTTTTCTTTTACTGCCTTCAAGATGTTCCGTGGTTTTGCTTGCGCCTCTGTCATATCACGAACAATCTTCTTCGCCCCAGAACTTAGACCACTAATTTGACGATGACCCTCTGGATAAACTGCCAGTCTGTGGTTGTGATGTCCGTGACCACTATTAAAAACCACAACCCATCCATCACGATCCCGTCGCTCCACCACTTTTATTAAGAAACGGCAACCGCAACCCTTTCTTTTGGTGTTTCTTCGAAGTGCAGTATCCATATCCCGAGACTCCATTTGATTTCGCCGGTCGCATCTCAAATAACAATCCATCCGACTATCTGATCTTGTTTTGTACGACGACACGACCAAAAAAAACCCAGCTCCGATAGCTACTTGTTTGGCCCATTTACATGCTTCATCGATTGTTGCAAAGATTTGTGTAGTTTGAAATAACTCACTGTAATCCACTCCATCACCACCGAAATCTGGAACCTACAAAAATAAAATCGAAATAAAAAAAATTAAAAAATAAATTCGAAATTAAAAAATTTAAAAAATAAACTCGAAATAAAAAAAACAAAATCAAAATCAAAAAAAAAAGGCGTCTGTGTTAGACGCCTGCCCCATGGATGGGGCGTCTGTGTTAAACGCCTTCCCCAACGGTAAGGCGTCTGCGTAGGACGCCTGACCGAAGGGAAGGGCGTCTACTACAGACGCCTTACCCATGGGGAGGACGTCTACATAAGACGCCTCTCCCATTGCGTAGGCGTCTGCGTTAGACGCCTAGGCCATGGGGAGGGCGTCCTACGCAGACGCCCTCACCATGGGGGAGGCGTCTAATGCAGACGCTCGGCCCAAAATTTGCCCCGCGCCAGGCTTACCTCACCCGATGCATCACCCTCGCCAGACATTTTCGTGGTGTTTTTACTGATAAATTATGAATATACAAGACCATATGCCTTATTTATAGACACGGAACGATATGGTTATTAAATATATTGTTAAGGGCAATTTGGTAATTTCAAGGGGCGATTTAAGTAGTTTTGGGGCGACGTTTAGTAGTTCCCTTAGTTTATTATTTACTAAACAAAAACTACAAGTTTGCCACTACTGTAAAACATAATTAATTGGAAATTATTTTTTAAATGCTATTTCGTATGTTCCAATTATATTACTTAAATTTGGTAAAAACAAACAAAGATTATCTTCTTATTTTGGATTATCTTCAACTCATTAAATTTTTTTTACAATCTGAAGGGGATGTAAATCATTTTAACGAATAAGAAAATCAAATCAACCAAACACAACATATGAAGAATCAAGTACACATGAAGAATCAGATTCTTGAGATTTTCTTCAAGAATCGATTCTAGAATGAAGAATCAACTCCTAAAAGCTACTCGTAATATTCCGGTCTATTATTTTTGAGATTTGTAGTTCTTCTATTTTATTGGAATTTTAGTAAATTAGGTTTGTGGAAGAGATGTAATTCAGAATTTTTCTATGTTCAAGGCCCAACATGAAATTTGAAGGGTTTCTCATACTTTGTCTTTGTCAACAAAAACATCAGAATACCTTGGCGTCTTCAGAACATGTGTCGTAGTCAAATAACAATGATTTGAAGCATTGGTTTTTGTTAGGATCGATGAATCTCTAATCTTAAACTAAATGTAGAATTAAAATAGTAATTTAGGGATTCACATGATAAGACAAGCAAACCACAATGGGCCGCTGGATTTAGAGAGGTTCGGCACCGGACCCGATCATAGTCCTCCTTGCAATCCCCGCTCGATCCTCTGAGCCCCACTTATAAATACACTAACCAATCTCCATTCTGGACCGAGATTAATGCATTTACAAACACCAATCCTCGCGAACAACTTCACATTGCTCGTGTCTCCACTCACAACCCGAGAGGGAGCTTCCTCGAAGCTTTACGACACTTTGGTGATTCTTGAATATGGAAATGGAATCACAATTTAAACACTCTAACTTGAGAACACTTGGATATAGGATTGGGAGTTGATATGCAAGTGGTGAAGTTTGGCTTTGTAATCAAGTCTTGAGTCTTTGTCCCAATTCTCCTTCTCTTGATTATCTTGATCAACCTATTAACATAATTGCAAGTATATATGCAATGCATGTAACCATGTTTGCTTACTTTGATTGACTAGGTTGATTGATTAAGATTAGTTTTATTAATCATTAAAATTAACATGGATAAAGGCCTAAAGCCAACAATCTCCCCTTTTTCATGATGGAAACCTATATCTTAATGCCTGAGATTAAATTTAAATTCTCCCATTTTCTATATGATTTCTCCCCTTTCATATATGTAATCTATGCATGTATATAATGTTCCCCCTATTTATATGCATAGTATGAATCAATTGAAGCTCAATCTCTTATCATTCTTCCCTTTTGAGATCAATCAAACATTAAAGGCATATGATGCAAAGGTTAGGATTACATAAGTTCTCCTCCTTAATTAGATGATAAAACATTATATACTCCCCCTATCACTAAGGCCTAAAAGAGATAATGTATGATAACATTTAAGCATTCAATCTCCGTAGATTAAAACTAATTCAACGAGACTAAGAAAATTGAAACATTTTACCCAACTTTTGATTCTCGATTTGGCATTGGTTCCAATCTCCTTTCGATAGTGACGACAGATTTATGAATTCTATCCAAATGTTTTCTTTGAAGTTGGGGATCGATCTTTTCTTGCTTGAGCCGATGGATACCGATCATACTCATTCTAAGTACCTACAAGTGAATATTTTGGTACCTAAACAACCTTGGGTCCTTTGACATTAGTTTTTGGTAACCAAACCATTTTGGTTTTTAGTGCCCAAACACTTGAGGAACTTTTATTCACAAAGAAATACTTTCCATTCATAGTACTGTTAATAACATGGTTTTTGTTGTTATAACATTGTAGCCTAAACCATGCTTGTTCAAAGATTGTCTTTTATAAGCATTTTCCTTCCTTTAGTGAATCTTTCAAGATCTTTTTGTAACTAAACATTTTTATCAATGAGATATTGTATATCATCACTACATGAAGATTTTACATTTAGAGTTGCAATTTCATCAATCAAATGAGTTTTCTAATGCAACTTTATCATGACTAGCAAGCATATCTTTTTTCTCATTCATGATTGATTCAATTTGACATTGTAACTCATTGATTTTGTTTCTATCTAGTTTGTTCCTTTGATAAATTTGTTCAAAATTTTAAACTAGTTCATTGAATTCAATTGGAATCATGACTTGAACTAGAAGATAACTCATTGTCTTCATCTTCGATTGCTATGAAACACATTGTGACGATTGCACCTACAATTGACGAAGAAGATGTTGAATCATTTCAAGTTTCTTTGAGAGCCTTCTTCTTCTTTTATTTTCTTTTGCTCTACTTCTTTTCTTTTCTCCTTTTTTTTTCTTCCATGAGGAACTCCTTGAATTTTTGAGTAACCAATTACTCTTCAAAGTCACTATCTCATTTGTTGGAATTGGTGATGGCATATAGCACAAAGGATTTCTTGGCTTCCTTCTCCTTTCAGTCTTTCATTTGTATGTCATATGTCATGAGACTAGCCATAAGCTCCTCGACCGACAACGTGGTGGATCTTGTGCTTCTTCGATAATGGTTGTCTTCTCTTCCCATTCGTCGATGAGTGACTGAAGAATCTTTCGAGTCATTTCTTCCTCGTTTAAAATATTGTCAAGAGCTTTGACAGAGTTAATGATCTCGATGAAACGAGTGTGCATTCCGCTTATGTTCTTACAGGATTGCATACAAAAGAGTTCATATTTATGCATGAGAAAATTTATCCTAGTTTCTTTCATTCTACTCGAACCCTCATGATGCATTTCTAATGTATCTCATATATCATAAGCACTATCACAAATCTTACTCAATTGTATTCTCTCTCATTTATGCCACAATACAATATAGTCATTATACGGGAATTCAACTCCGTTTCCTTAATTTTGGCTCAAGTTAGGGACAAAATCTCATCATCTAAAATGTGTGTATGAGGTTAAGATGAATGTTCAATATTTTAAATCATTGGATTGCAAATAAATTCTCATTATTTTCTTCCAATAGTCATAACTTAAGTCATTAAACAAGGGAGGCCTATTTGTAGATAATTCCTCACAATGATTAGAGGTAGATGTCATGCTAAACTACGATTGAGTAGATAAAATTAGCAACCGAATTCTCTGATACCAATTGTTAGGATCGATGACCCTCTATACTTAAACTAAATGTGAAATTAAAACAATAGTTAAGGGATTCAAGATAAGACAAGCAAACCACAATGGAGATGTCATATTTAGAGTGGTTCGGCATCACACCCGATCCTACTCCTCACATGCCCCGCTCAATCCATTGAGCCCCTCTTACGGTTCCACTAACCATTCTCCATTCCTCGAAGCTTTACAACACATGAGTGATTCTTGAATATGGAAATAGAATCACAATTTAAACACTCTAACTTGAGCACACTTGGATATAGCATTGGGAATAGATATGCAAGTGGTGAAGTTTGGCTTTGAGTGTAATTGAGCTTTGAAGGTTTGGGAATTGAGAGCACAAAGAGTGTGGATTAATAGAGAGTGTAGAGTTTTAGTTTGTGTCTCTTGAATTTGGCTTATATAGGCTTCAAATCTAATTGACCCTTTGGGGAGTTAGTGGATTCTTTAACCAATGAGAAGCAAGAGTTTACTTGAAGCTCGGGCAGAAATCTCACTTGGTTCAGTCGATCGTTGGACGATTGATTTTCTGAAGCAAGAAGGTTCACTTGATTAGAATTAAAGGTTCAGAACAAAAAATATGGTTTGGGTAGCCGATCATCAACTTCCAGTAACTTTTTCTAATTTCGACAAATCAAAGTTTCGTTCACCATTTCAAGGTGGACAGTAAGGAATGGTCGGGTTATGATTAAATGGGTTTCATAGACCGTTGGCTATTTGGATGACCAAAGTATGTGTAGGTTTTGCGTTGATAGTTATGGATCAAATGATCATTGAAGGCAACATCATACGCCTCGTGTAAAGTGTTATTGTGCGGCAAGGACCAAGAAGGAATCAATTGACCGATAGAAGATCGGTCGTCCGAAATATGGACAAGTCAATTGGGATATAAGGCAAAATTCAAATGCGACCGTTGAAGTAAAGTCCAAAACCAGTCCAAGGCAATTCGTTCAACCAAATGTCTTTCGGTCGTCTGACTGGAAAATTCTAGAGAGCAACCCAACGACTACTAATGAGATGATTTCAGTTGTCCGTTAGGGGATCGATTGACCGAACTTGGTCAGGACGTAATCCTAGCGTTGAAGTTTACATTTAATCATATTGACTCAATGAATAGAAAATGACAAGTCTTGTCCTTGAGCTTTGATTACAAGTCTTGAGTCTTTGTTCCAATGCTCATTCTCTTGATAATCTTGATCAATGATTGATCGTTTTATATTAAATCGCAAGTGTCCGTCCGCGTTGAAGCGGTGGCAAATACGGGTCGTCCACTGGGAGGTGTGTCGACGTTTGGTTTGTGCGAAGGCGAGTGGTAAAGAAAAGAGAGAAAGATTGATTACACTAAACTACACTAGAATGCAAAAGGAAATGAAAGATAAGCAATAAAACTAAAACCCAAAATAGGTAGAGAAATAATGTGAATATAAAAAATGTGTGTGTGTTTGTGTGTGTTTGTTCAATTAAGCTCCTCACAACATGTAGTGCATGAAATCATAAAACTAAATCTAACTTTGCCTCCACATGAATTAAGATAAGATCATATCATTAAAGCATACAAGACAATAATTGGAATGAAGATAAATGAACTCATGTATAAAGACTAGACCCTACTATGCCTCCACATGAATTAAGATAACACATATCATTAAAACATACAAGACATTAACCAAGGTAAAGACAACAAGAGTACATACACTACAAATTGTGTTTCCAATATTAATTCCATCCATATCCTCACCTTATCATTCTCCATAAAATAGGTTCACTAATCTAAGCATAGCTAAGTTTCATTCAAGAGCATTAGCCTATCAAAGATAAGAGTGAAATCCCATTAGATGGTTCTGGAAATCATATAAGGCTCAAGGGATTAAGATAACACACACCTAATACACTACATTATCATATCACATATTTCTCCACCCCCCAAATGGGGATGGAACTACTCACTACTCATTACACTAACTACATTAACAAAATAAAGCATTATACTGAAATGAAACTACACTAATCAAGCAAGAAATATTAAAGAAGCTGAAATGACATAAAACAAAACAAGCATCAAAGCAAGCACATTAAAGGAAATTAACTACGCAAGAAATAACATGCTAATGAAAACATCTATTATTAACTCACTCAATTACAAGCAGCCCTTCCTCCACCAGAGTTTTGCTTCAAGGCTTCACTCTTAGTAGGGAAGATGGCCACAAAGAGAGAGATGGGATACATGAGAGGAGGGAGAGTTCTATTTATAGTCAAAGAAAAAGGTAATCCGGTACAATCCCCCGATGTGGGACTAAACAAATACCAAAAATAGCCTAAACAAACACTAATACATACGCTCCAGAAATCTCAGCGGATCCGGGAAGATCCGGACCGCCAATTGCCTGTCTACAGGATCCGGATCTCGCTCATTTTTGTTGTGAGTTTGTCTTGATGTATTTGTTGGTCTTGGATGCATCTACTTCGCTTGTTGGAGCTCCGACCCGAATAGAATTGCAAAAATACTCCCCCATGATGGTGTGGAGTTTTCTGTTTTACTCTTTGGTCCTTCGGTCTTACGTTCAGGTCCTTCTCCCTTGCATCTTAGTCCACATGTCTCACAATTAAGTCCTTTTTCCCTACTTTTGGGTTCTTTCATGGCTCTTCTCTTCAAACCTCTTTATTTCTGAAATTCAAACATAAAACTCGTCACGTAGCATTGCTTAGGTGTAAGATAATGGATATAAGATACAAATATGAGCATGAAATGATGTCAATCAAATACCCCCACACCTAAGTTTTTGCTAGTCTCGAGCAAAACAAAGAAAGAGAAGAACAAACGAGAAACAAGGAATCCTAACTCACTTTCGTAGGAATCACGGTTGCACTTAGCACGTGCAACAAGCTGTTAAATCTCCTTGTTGCCAAGGAGGAGGAGTGTTGTCTCCTGAGGGTTTTCAACGGATATACCCACAAAATACAAACAAGATGCATTATTCAATCTAGAAACTCAACTCGTTGGACATAATTTGTCGATCATGGGACGCGGTAATCCTACGGGCCGACTCTATATAGGTAATCAGTCCACACACCTAGCCTAATGAACCATTCGTGCAAGTTAAATAAGGAATTAAGTGAAAGACATGGACAAGCTCAACATCCTCAAGTGATACAAAGTGTAAGGTCCATTAAGGTTCTTATTTGCATTACCTTTTTTTTGTTTATTTTCTCATTTTTTTTATTTTCTTTTTATTAGTTGGCGCTTCATTCTCCCAGGATCAGGTTTCGTGCATCATTGCCCATGAGGACTTACATTATCACGTACACCTTTCCCCAAATATCCACATAGGGCAATCCCTACCACCTGTGTAACGAGAGTTCGGTCGGCGCATCCCAAGTGAGATGACTCGAAAGCACCAAACACAAAGTCCCCTCAGACCTACTTTCCCGAGTGATAGGAGCCGTACGAGAAGAGAGAACACCTACTCACTTATTTCTTATCGAAACATGAACCAAAATCCCTACACTTAATGTCTCACAACAAGATTTAAAGGGTCATTGACTACAACAAACTTCCTTAAGTTAACAGACACGAATTATTGACTCACTAGGTTCAGGGTGGACTTCTTTAAATGTTTGAGCACTGAAACCCTATGATTACTCACCCCAAGGGAAAACTGGGGTGCATCCTAACGACTCGATAAATCCTAAAGCCACTGTACTAGATATCCTAATGCATCAAGTTCAAGACAATTTTGGGAGCTTACTTTTTACTTTGTCTCTCAACGGTTTTGCACATGCTAAACACATGCAAAAACCGACAAAACATTTTCTTTCGCAAACACATGAAGATTTTGAAAGAAATGTGAAAATTTTAAGGCATTAGGCAAGCAAAAGAAGACAAGTCACCCAAGGATCATGGCAAGTAGATATATCGATATTAAATGCAGCACACTAATATGACCCTAATAATGCACACAAAAGAAGAAAAAAAAATCAAAGGAAAAAACTCGAATATGTACACACGTAAAAAACACCGCCCTCCACCTACTTAATGCATTGTCCTCAATGAATGCGAGCAAAATACTACATGGATTTATGCATGAAAAAGGAAAGATCTCACCAAAATGAAGCGCAAAAGGATGTTCAAGGTTATGTTGATGGACACAAACCCGAATTCCCTCAAAACTTGTGAGATACTAAAGAAGGATACAAATACGTGAAAGAAATGGGACCCAAATACTCAAGGATTGGAGCCCACAACAATTGATGCTCACTGAATGAGTCTTTTATTGTACTTTTTTATTTTAAAGATAACTATGTACAAACATAAGTTCCCATCTTCATTTATCAAAAGACATCAAATGGGAACCTCAAGAGTGGGTCAATGTACTTGGAAATGGAACATGACACCACGCGAGGCCAGAATACTCATGCGTGGCCCCCCCTCACAAAGAGCACAAGATGACAGGAGAGGTTCATGAATTGGACGCAAATGCGTCTCATTCAAAGGATCAAATTGAAAGATCTTGAACCTCTCAAGAGTTTGGGAAATATAGGGCAACGGAAGAAGAGTTTCTCCCGTTACGGTGCTGAAGTTATGATCGTCAATCCAAACTCTCCAACCAACAGGCTGGTGCGTCGGAACGAGGTCAAGAACCTCGTTAGGCATGTCCGACACACCAGGCGAACAAAAAGTGGGTCTCATACCCAAGGTATCCTCCAAGGATCTCCTAATACCCTCATTAGCAATGTAGTTGTTTGATGTCCCATCATTTCCAAGGTGATCAGGAACAATAGTGAGAGGCAAACTCTCATCAAGTCGTATGAGATTAAGGGTACTAGGGAGCTCTTGCTCCACCAAAGGTGATTCCTTAGGAGGTACAACAAAAAGATCATGTGGCTCAAGGGCCACGGGACAAAAAGGTAAGGCACAATCCTGTGCCGACTCATAATAGAATTGGTCCATGCTATTCTCAGTTGGAATCAAATCCTCCACCACGTGATCGTGAATTGAAACCGCAAGACCTCAGACTGACTAGGAGTTTGAGTTTGAAAGATTGTGCTTTGAATTTGTGGATGTGGTGGTGGTTCGATATCAAAAGATGAATCCTCATGTTTACAAGAAAAGTTACTCTCCTCACGTTCACGTAATTGTTGCGACATTTGACTCACTTGTAGTACCATATTTTGTATGGACTGTTGAGTGGTTTCCATTAACGTAACGAAAGTTTGTTTCAAGGAATCAGGTATGCGGTCAACTATGAGGTCCAAGTCAGAGCTTGGGAAATTTTGGGGTTGGGTGTTGATGGGCTGAGAATGAGTCCAATGATTTGAAGTAGGGTGTTGGTAGAATTCTGGGTATTCGGGAGGAGGTTACTGGGGTGAAAATGAAGTATAAGAATTTTGATATGAATTGTCTCCCAATGAATCCATCCCTCTCGGGTTGTACGCGGATGCCTAATGCTCATATTGAGCGTTTTGGGAAAATGTATGCTTATACTCAGGCTCTGGGGGAACATAAGGACATTCCCCGATAACATGACCACTCAACCCACAACAGTCGCACGGTACGGCTACTGGAGCCACCGGTGCACTCATGTCGTCTACCGCACGCATGAAAGAGGCCAAAGTTTCTTGCGAGGTCTCAGTTTGATGACCAACATATGATCTGACGTAACTAGATGGAGATCTAGTAGTCGGTGCCTCTCTCATATCACCCCTATATGAAGATTGCTCAGTCACACATTGAAGATTATCCCAACCATACGGGGTGTTCCTCTATGCCACCCCATGTTGCATGGGTCCGGAATACCAGGGAGAATTGTCCGGGTCCCAACAATGATATGGATGGTCGCCCATATAACCATCCATCTCAACAAAAAAACTCTCAGGCTTTGGGGGAACATAAGGACATTCCTCGATAACATGACCACTCAACCCACAGCAGTCGCACGGTACGGCTACTGGAGCCACCGGTGCACTCATGTCGTCTACCGCACGCATGAAAGAGGCCAAAGTTTCTTGCAAGGTCTCAGTTTGATGACCAACATATGATCCGACGTAACTAGATGGAGATCTAGCAGTCGGTGCCTCTCTCATATCACCCCTATATGAAGATTGCTCAGTCACACACTGAAGATTATCCCAACCATACGGGGTGTTCCTCTATGCCACCCCATGTTGCATGGGTCCGGAATACCAGGGAGAATTGTCCGGGTCCCAACAATGATATGGATGGTCGCCCATATAACCATCCATCTCAACAAAAAAACTCTCAGGCTCTGGGGGAACATAAGGACATTCCCCGATAACATGACCACTCAACCCACAGCAGTCGCACGGTACGGCTACTGGAGCCACCGGTGCACTCATGTCGTCTACCGCACGCATGAAAGAGGCCAAAGTTTCTTGCAAGGTCTCAGTTTGATGACCAACATATGATCCGACGTAACTAGATGGAGATCTAGCAGTCGGTGCCTCTCTCATATCACCCCTATATGAAGATTGCTCAGTCACACATTGAAGATTATCCCAACCATACGGGGTGTTCCTCTATGCCACCCCATGTTGCATGGGTCCGGAATACCAGGGAGAATTGTCCGGGTCCCAACAATGATATGGATGGTCGCCCATATAACCATCCATCTCAACAAAAAAACTCTCAAGTCGACCACTCTCACCATCACGAGGCTAAACTCGCAAAAAGTGCTCGACTCGACCCAAAAATGCTACCAGAGAGTGTAAAGGGGAGGAGACTATAACGTAGAAGAAGGTGATAAGAAGATGACTCAGAGGAGAAATAGCCTATTGGCGGATCCGGATGACTCATAGTCAATCTCAGCGGATCCGGACCGCCAAAATTGGCGGTCTACAGCATCCGGATCTCACTCATTTTTGTTGTGGGCTTGTCTTGATGTATTTGTTGGTCTTGGATGCATCTACTTCGCTTGTTGGAGCTCCGACCCGAATAGAATTGCCAAAATACTCCCCATGATGGTGTGTAGTTTTCTGTTTTGATCTTTGGTCCTTCGGCGTTACATTCAGGTCCTTCTCCCTTGCATCTTAGTCCCCAGGTCTCACAATTAAGTCCTTTTTCCCTGCTTTTGGGTCCTTTCATGGCTCTTATCTTCAAACTTCTTTATTTCTGAAATTCAAACATAAAACTCATCACGTAGCATTACTTAGGTGTAACATAATGGATATAAGATACAAATATGAGCATGAAATGATGTCAATCAATCTACCTATTAAGATAATTGCAAGTATACAACTATATATGCAATGCACGTAATCATGTTTGCTTATTTTGATTGACTATGTTGAATGATTAAGATTAATTTGGTTAATCATCAAAATTAACATGAATTAAGGCCTAAAAGACAACACTTTTTAATTATACTATTTCAGAAAACCAAGCACTTGTTGTATTTGGTTTATTTGTTTTGTAAGTTTTTTGTCTTTTTAACATGTGAGTTCATAACTTTTAACTAGTCCATAAAATTCATGAAAAAGTTCATGCCGAGCATAAAAATGGATATCTAAAGTAGAAGGTAAAGCACTTTTTCTTGAGTCATGAAGCACATGTTGGTTACTCCTCACTCTAATTCGCTCGACGGCGACTAAGAGTTGGAAATGTCCCATATGGCTGTTGGAGATTCTTCTTCTCTTTTTCTTTCTTTTTGTTTGCTCTTGTATTTTTTCTTTCTTTTTTTTATCGTTCCCAGTTCTCAACCTACTCGTTTCCTTAATCTTTGTTAATAGGCAATCTTTGTGAATGAGCCTCAACATGTTGTATTTATAACAAGTTGGCCCTTTTGAGGTAGAACCTGTCCATTATCTCTTCTTTTTAAATTTCCCCTTCTTAATAAAAATCAAATTTTCTAGTGACAAGGGCTTGAACCTCGACACTCTCATCACCCTCATCCTCCTGACAAGGGCTTGGTCAATATCTATGAGTACGTGATTGCACATATTCCACAATATAACATGTACACTAATTAGTAGCATATCATACAGTGCATTAATGCTATATATCATTTATTTCACTCCATATTTGTGCTACTTGGGTATTTGTTCCATACATTTCAGGGTTTAGGTAATAAAGAAGATAAAGGAAGCAAAAATGACATAAATGCAAGAAGAAAAGACTGATTTGGAAGTCTTCTGGACCTGTTTGTAATGCTCAAGGACCAGATTTCAAGTTAAGAATGACCTAAGTGAAAACTTGGAGGGACCTAATCATAAAAAAATGTTGGTTGCAAAAGTCCATAATCTCATGAACTTGAGGAGTAACTCAACAATTAAAACCAAATGGGTTCGAACCAACGGCTCTCGGTGCAGCCTACGTGTGTAAATGATTAACTTAATCTGCTGGAGAAATTTGGAGCCGCTCGAACCCAAATGATCCACCATTGGCGGATCGAGTTGGTTGGATTGCCCTCGAATTTCTCTAGTATGTTGGGTATTGGGTCAGAGCATTTCCGGATATCCAGATCTGATCTACAACCCACCGATTGTGTTCAGATTAGTCCTGACCTTCTAATCTTCTATAAATACACTTGTAACCCTTTCATTCTTCCTCTTCTTCCTTCTTCTCCCCATTAGAGTAGGTTTTATTTCTTTCTTAGGGTAGGTTTTATTTCTTGCTTAGTAATGGAGTGGAGGAGAAGAGAAACACCATGTTGTATTCTTTTTTTCTTAATCAAGTTTTAGTTTCATGTTCTTTATGTTCTTGTCTTTCATTTGATGCAATTTTTATTCCATCACTTTGGTTATATTTAGTTTCTTTACTTGTGTTATGTGTTGCTTTACTTTTGTTTTTTCTTTGTTATGGATATGATTAGTGAGTAATTAATCCCCATTAGGGAGTGGAGGATGATGTGAAGTGTGAATGTTATTAGATTTGTGTGTGGTTTAATCTTAATCTTGGAGCTTGAAATGATTTCCATAGCCATTTTGATGGATTTCTCACTCTTGCCTTTGATGTGTTAATGGTCCTAATGGATGCTTAACACATGCTTTGGTTAATGGCCCACTTTATGGGGAATGATGAGGTTAGGATAAGATTGGAGTGGATAAAGAGATAAGATTGACATGTGAGTATGTGGTTATCTTTAGCCTTATCTTAAGTAGTATTTTGTATGTTTTAATGATGGTGATGAATCTTAATCCACGTGGAAACACACTTAGGATAATGATCATTAAAGATGTCCATATTAATTCATGTCATGAGACCAGAATTGTACACATATGCATCACACATATGCATTGTTGTATGCATTCTCCACTTCCTATGGGATTAGTCACATTTGTAATTAGCGTAATTTAGTGTACATACAATCACGCATTCCTCATTTTGTTCTCCCACTTGAGTATGGTCGACGATGACCAACACCCGCTCATGTGGACACGACCCATACTTGTGACCATTTCAACGTGGTCAAGCACTTGCAATTTTGAACTTTAATTTCCTAACATACGTAACAAATAAAACCTCTTTTTACTAACTCTTGCTATATAATATGTAATTTGGAGATTAATTTCAGTGGGATTCAAGTGTGATTGTTGAAACATTCCAAACTCAGCTCAGAACCAAGCGGTCACCATCGCCATTTTAAGGGACAAATCATCTTCATCAAGGATTCACGATCTCATGAAGAATGACAACTATGATTCAAAATCTCATCAAGAAAGGCAACCATCAAATTAGGAAACAAACACACTTGTACACCAACTGCTACTTATTAGCCTTATAAATTATACACAACAATGTAATTGAACATAAGAAATAGTAATACAATACAAAATCTATATTCAATATGGTATCAGAGCATCGATTCTAAACCTCAGATGCTCCGACAAATTCATCATTGCTTCGGCCTCATAAGATCCAGATCCAGAAGGGGGCTACAGATTAAATCTCTCTCCGGCCATTCCAACAATGATAGACGTCACTGACATCCACCCAGAGGCTAACACCACGCAACGACTAGTCTCGCAGCCACTCAACGGCGCAAATTTCTTATAATGGGCCCAGGCCATTGATTAGTAGCATATCATAGAGTGCATTCATGCTATATATCCTTTATTTAACCCTATTTTTGTGCTACTCGAGTATTTATTTGATGTGTTTCAGGTTTTAGGTAATAACAAAGAGAATGGAAGGGAAAACGATTGAAATGCAAAAGAAAAACCTTATTGAAGTATCTTGGACCTATTTGTCAAGATCAAGGACCCATCTGTAATTCAGGAGGACCAAGATGAAACCAGGAGGGACCTGAATGTAAGAAAACATTTCTAGTGTAAAAATCCCTCAATACCATGATCTTGAGGAGTATTTGGGAAAATTAAGGTCAAACATGCTCGACCTAGAAAACCTGGAGTGCACCCCACATGCGAAATGGACAACTAAAGTTGCTGAGAAAATTCGAGGCTGATCCAACCAACTTGATCCATCAGGAGCAGATGCAAATCCTCCAATGGTGGGTCTATTTGGTCAAAATCTGCTACAACTTCTCGAGTTGCTCGAACCAATTTAATTGGGTGCACCATACCATAAGAAAATCGATTACAGCTGTCAGGATTACTCGCAAATTTATCTACACATCTCTTTCTTATAAATAACAATGTTTATCCTACCTTTAGTCTCTCTCTTCACCTTCCTCCATTAGAATAGGTTTAGTTTACCCAATTGGGTAGCAAAGGAATGATGCTGGATGAAAATTGTAATCTTACTCTTTGGTTAATCTAATGTTTAGATTTGAGTTCCTCTCTTCTTTAGCTTCCTTTCTATCCAAGTATTTTTACATTTCATTGGTTGATTTAGTAGTTTGCTATTCTTGCCATGTTTAATGTAGATTTCTTGCTTTCCATGCTTGTTGTTATGAGTAGAGAGTAGATTCACCCCATTTGGGGTGGAGGTGATGTAGACTATGCGTTGTGTGGTGATGGGTTCTTCTTATGTGTGTCATTTTCATGTTCTTAATATAGATCTATACTTGTAGCATGCTTAAACTTGTATTAGATGAGATAATGGTCACACTAGGTACTTGTCTCATGCTAGATCTTGAGTTTATCTTGTTGCTTGTAATGAATGGATCCATGTTTGGTTCACATTTACATGAATCACTTGGGTTGTAGGTAGGATTAATTCATGCTCTAATGGACACACCAGGTAATTATTGCATGCTTGATAAACAAAAATCAACCCAAACTTTATGTAAAATATGCATGTTCATGATTTTCCATATAGTGTTGTGTGTCCGATACTTAGATTCTACACTAGCTTCTATTTGTATGCCATACACACTATACTTGTGCCTAATTGCATTGAACACCCACTCACACACACACCTCCACTCCAAGAGGGTTTAGTTATATTTTGTTGATTCATTCTTAGTCCAGTTCAGCAGAATCCTCTCCATCTCATTTTCTCTCCCATTTGAGTATGGTTGGAACAACGATGCATACAACTCCTCGTGGTACGACTCGTACTTGCCACATTTTCACCAACATCGTGCATTTGTAGTTTTGAACTTTTAAAATTTCCCAACAACCATCACCCTCTCCCTGAGTGGTAAGGGGAAACTTGGTCACATCACCAGAAAAAACCAAAAAACTAAAAGGAGAAAAAAGCAAAATAGCACAAGATGAATGGAAAACCACTGATCATCTTGTCATGTCATGGATCCTCAATTCCATGCACCCTCAAATCAGGGAGATGTTCCTCTACACCAACTCTGCAAAAGAACTATGGGATTCCATCCAAGAGCTATACGGAAAACAACAAAATTCCACACATGTTTTCAAGATCAAAGAAGAGATCTCACAAACAAAGCAAGGTCAGAAAACAGTCACAGAGTATCTCGACTCACTAAAGAGAAAATGGGACAAGCTAGGCATATATGAACTGCCAAGCACCGACATCAAGACCATCCAAGACCAGACCAAACAGGACCGGATATACCAGTTCTTGGTTGGTCTGGACTCAAGCTATGAGTCAGTCAGGTCCCAGATACTTCTATGATCTGACCTACCACCCCTACCCCGCATAGTCGCGATGGTCAACCATGAAGAAACCCAATGCAAAACCATGAACCAACTGACCAAACGGGAAAACCAAGCCTTCTCCGCCACACGCAACCTTAACTCAAACCAAAACACAAAAGGAAAAGAGAGCTACGGAAACTGAAAAGATGAAAGGGACGGGAAGAGGAGATGGAAGAGATAGGGGTGGCGGTGGGTCAAGAACATGGAACCCTAGCTCAAAAGACAAGGGGAGCAAATGGGACTTAGTCGGGTCTAACCTGAGGTCTTGGGATATAGATGCAAAAGACATAAACTCGACCTGAGTATCTGACTCTCCACGTCCACATGTGTTCAACCTGTAGTCGGGTCCACTGATCTATCCAGCCAAGACCAACTGTGCATGCTCCTAAATCAACTCAACAATATGCTCCAAGATCAAGGTCAAAACCCAAGTCAAAAGCAGCAAAATCAAAATAAAGATAATTGCACGGGTATGGCCTATCCCGTTAATTATTTTGTTAATTCCTTAAAACATCTAGACAAGCCATGTTGGATTATAGACTCAGGGGCAACCTATCACATGAAAGGAGACCTAAGTTAGCTTAAAAAAATCACAACCACTCTTAATCTACCAAATTTTGTCACTGTCGCTAATGGAAATCAAGCTGAAATAAAAGGAGTATGAGATATGAAACTATTAAATAATATAGCTAACAATATTTGATAGGGTTAATTGAGTTGGTGCACCTCCTTAAAGTTGAAATTGAGCATGTGCACCCGTGTTTTCGTTTATTAGTCTCATGCACCTCACTACCCTATTTTCTTACCGTTGTGCACCTGGGCCATTAATATTTCTGCTAAGTTATGGTTTTGGTTGGAAATTTTACACATTAAACATTATAAATTTAATAATAATAATTTTGGACTGAAAATTTACAAATCCCACCTTATAAAATAAAAATATATTCTAATATCAATAAAAAATAAAAAACCAACACAAACATTTTTCTGTCTCTCTCCACTTTTTTTCTCTTCCTCTCTCTTCTTCCCTTCCTCTCTCACCCTCTCTCTTCTTTCCCTCTTCTCTCCTCCCTTTCTCTTCTCTTACTCTCTCTCTTCTTTCCTTTCTCTCTCTTCACTTCCCTTTTCCCTTCTTTCCTTCGCACTTGAACCCTTGCCCATATGGCCTTTATTTTTGAGCTTTCAAACACATAAAACACAACCAACAACTAGTTATGCACCACCACCTCCCCTCCTCTCACCTTCCCTGCCAACAACACCTCCTTCCCCCGCAACTCCACTGCCATCTCCCAGGTCACCACCTCCAGCACCACCACTCAGAACCCGTACACATCCCCCTCCGCCATCACCCCCTCGTCTCCACGTACTCCGGCGCCATGTACCTGAATATCCTCATCACAGACCACGTGCCCACGTGATGGTGGGACAAATCAGAGTCGTTGGACCGGGTAGAAACTTAGCAAGTGCGAAGCAGCCGAGCTCGGGGTTGGACCCATCCTTATCGAGGAAGACAACATATGAGGTGATGTTGCGGTGGATGACCTGCTGGTCCCACTCCTCGTGAAGGTAGAGGACGGAAGAGGCAATGGAGCAGAAGAGAGAGAAAGGAAAGAAGAGAGAGGGAGGAGAGAGAGGAAGAGAATAGAGAGGGTGAGAGAGAAAGGAAAGAAGAGAGAGAGGAAGAGAGAAAAAAGTGGAGAGAGAGAGAGAGAAATGTTTATGTTGAGAATTAAAGAGAAGGAGAGAGAGAATGAGAAGGAGGGAGAGAGAAGCTCTGGGGAAGCATGGGGGTTTCGAAGGTTTTCCTTGGTCATCCCTACCATTTTTCTACCTAAAGTCGTCGTTTTCTACTCAAAATGGAGCGTGAGAAGCGCTCAATCGAAGCTACATCACCGATTGGAGGGAGTGGTGCTCAAGAGCCCTCACAATCGTCTAAACCAGTTCATAATGGTGCACTTGAAGAGGGTGTCCCTCGAGACCCACTTTTGGAGGGGGAAGTGCCCAAGCAATGGAAGTGGTCTGATTTGTTCATTGCTGGACTTAGGGCATCCACGGATTTGAAGTGCGTAGAGCCGGCAAGGATAGATGGTGCGAAGTTGGTGGTGTGTTCAAGGAAACAAGTGACCGATGCTTTGAAGAGATGGGACAAGGTATTGGTGGGTTACTTTGTCGATTTCAGACCTCACCTTCCAACACTTGAAAAGCACTTGCCAAAGTTGTGGGGTATTTCTGGAGCTGTGGAGGTTACTCGCTGGCAACGGGGCATCCTCCTTTTCCATTTCACCTTAGAGGAGGATAAGATCCATGTGCTGCAGAACAGACCTTGGTTCGTGAAGGGGTCGCCCTTGGTGGTGCAAAGCTGGACACCGAAGATGGTGATGCGAAAGGCGAACATAACTTCTGAACCCAATTGGGTTCGTTTCCCCAACTTGGACTTGCGGTTTTGGTCACAGAAAACTTGAGCACGATAGCTAGTGTCCTAGGGAGGCCATTATACATGGATGACAACACAACATTTGGGAGGAGGTTAACCTATGCAAGGGTTTGTGTTGAGGTGGATAAATAGTTCGACTACCTAACATCTATTGATGTCCAAATCGAGGGGGTCAGCAAGGAAGAGGTTAGCATTGAATATGAGTGGCATCCAAGTTATTGCGGGGATTGTAAGGAGTTTGGACACATGCCAGAGAAGTGTCCATGGGGTGCATAGTGAAGCAAGAGATGGGCAAGAGGTGAGACGGCAAACAACAATTCGATGGGGGTGCATAGTGAAGATGGCACCAAGGATATTGCCAGCTCGAGTGACCAGAAGAGTTTATCGGAGGGTGCTCAAATAGAGGATGGGGTGGAATAAGTTGGGGAGCAAGAAGTGGAGCATAATGGAGCGGGTGAAGATCCTCCAACGGTGGTGTCTGGAATGGGAACGGTAATGGTGGGAGATACTACATGCCAAACGGTAGGGGGACAAAAAGCAACAAAGAAATGTAAAGGCTGCTCTCTTGCAGCACCAATCATAGGAAAAGAAGGTGGTCTCCATTCCTTTTCTATGGGAGGAGGCAAACCAGGGCACACCAAGTGGAAAGGATGGCACCAAGGAAAAGGAAACCACTCACAGCTCGCCATGTGGAAAGGAGGTGTGCATGAGTGGAGACAAGGGAATGGTGCTGCTGGCGAGTGTGGAGGGAGCCCCTAGCCTGAGCAAACCAAAAGAAAATTGGCACCCTCCCAAATGTATGGTGCGATGATTGACATCATTTCATGCATTCATTTGTGTCTTATATCCATTATCTTGAACCTAAACAATGCTACGTAACGAGTTTTATGTTTGAGTTTCAGGAATAAATAAGTTTGAGGAGAAGAAGCATAAAAGGACCTAAAAGCAGGAAAACAGACTGAGTTGATAGACTTGAGGACTAAGATGTAAGGGATAAGGACCTGAATGTAAGATCAAAGGACCAATGAGCAAAGGAAAATACTTCACACCCTCATGATGAGTATTTTGACAATTCGGGTCGGGCCTAAACTCCAAAAACATTCTTTGGTGCATCAAACATGAAGAAAACAACCCAGCAAGTCCCACCCAAAATCCGACACGCTTCGGGCAGATCATGTATTAGGGAGAATTAGATCTATTTCTGATGTTGTATTAGTCCGATATCAGGGGATTATCCCCGATTACCTTTTTCTATGGCTATAAATAGAATTCTTCACTCCATTGTAATCACTACATACTTGGTGGCTATTCTTCCTACTTGAAGTGGAGCCTTGGAGCAAATACGGAAGTAGGAAGATGTTACTTGTATTGTGAGTCTGAAATAAATAAAAGTTTTCTTTGTTATGTTGTTTCTTTTATGTTGATTGCATGCTTAGTTTAATTTCATTTCAATAGTCTTAGTAGACTTAGTTAATATGTTCTCCTTTCTTAGAATAATAATTAGTGTAATGGGGAGTGAGTAGTTCCATCCCCTTTGGGGTGGAGTTGATGTTTTATACATGCAAAAGAGAATGGAAATGAATGCTTTGTGTGAAATGTGTTGATAAACATAAATGTATGCTTGCTTATTTAGGATAGAACTTGTAACTTGATGAGTTTTGCCACAAATATTAGACACCTCTCATGCTTGTTTAGGTTCTAAACTAACCAACTTGTGTATGTGAATGTTAATCAACTAGGTTAGTAATGGGATTTATAGGTTTTGCCATAACCATTAGACACTTCATATACATGAAAATACAACCTACATTTGTGCTTAATGATTGCATTCTTCACCATCTCTTTGCTGGTGTACACTCACTCCACCCCTTAGGTGCCCCTCTTCCTGATTTGCACTTCCACTAAGGTTCTTTCGATTTAGTTTGCATTGGTAGTTGTTGTTTTTCCTCTACATTTCTTGTTACTAGTTTAGCATTACTTAGATTAGCATATCCACAAATCTTCTCCCCACTTTCGCCACTTGATTTCGGTTAAGCCAGAGGATGCTCACCTCCCTGCGGACGACCCGTACTTGCCCCATCTTCACTGACGGTTGTGCACTTGCGGTCTAAATATAAAACGAACAAACAAGTTTTTGGCGCCGTTGCCGGGGAGGTGCCAATCCAGACTCTGGTTTGGACTATTCAGGTGGATTTAATTTTTGTGTTGTAGTTTTGTTTCTTGCAGGAGACTCATACTCTGAAGGTAAGACATCTGGTGAAGTTTGGAGGCCAAGAGAGACGTCAAGACCACCAATAAGCGGCCTGAGACCGCCAACTGGCGGTCTGGTAATCTCTCATAGCCTTCTTATTTCTTTGCCTTGTTGACATAAGTGATTTAGAAATATGGGACTCAATTTTGCATGAATAGACTTTTAGATTGCTCCCAGATTAATAATCAATCTTCCTTTAAGCAACTTGGAACCTAAAACCCAAAGCAAAAGATTAGGCATTCATTCTTGTTTTGGTCATGCATCATGTACTCGACTTAGGCACGTAGATTGTCTTTTATTTTAGCTTTACTTTATGTTGCTGAGTGCTGGTGTGAGGTATGCATTTCCTACTCTCATTCATGCATTTCGTATGAACATGCATTTGTTAGTAGGAATTGCATTGCAACAAGTGTGAGTTGAGTGTTTGTTTGGATAGTTGATTGCTAGATTAAGACTCCAAAATGCTACTAAGGAGGGGTTGTCCCATATAATATAAGGTGGGGGATTTCATCACCCTTTCCTTCACCGCAAAAATCACAATAATTAAGAGCCTAATTTTAAAATCAAGTAGACATTGGCCTTAAGAATCTCGGGCGCATTAAGAGAGTGATCCGGTCACAACCGTCATGGCCTGATTGGCGTCGCCCACTCTGTCGATAGTAGGAAAGACAAGATCTCTGGATCTTGACTTACTTGCTGGGCTTTGTGGTCCTCGTCGTAGGGAGGTGAGGCGTGTTGAGGCCATGTGACCTCACAGTTAGGTGTCGTCTAGCTGTAAGGACCTATAGCGACCTTAGGATTATTTGAGACTTGTTTGCTTGTGTGTTTCTACTTGTACCCACCCGCGTAGCATAAGGACTTCTTCCCTTCTCTCCTGAGTCATTCTCTCTCTTTTGTGTCCTCCCGTCTTCTCCTCTACGCACATTCTGTTTTAGTTGTTAAGAAAAATTGGTTTGTATGTGCATCTTTGTGCATGCTTGTGTGGACACGAGACAAGAGTGGCCGTTTGACGAGGCGTGTTGTCAATCCTGCTTTGGTAGTCGATTTCTCGATGCCTTCCTCATCTTGTGTCGCACACAGTCTGGGTTCAATGGCTGCTCATTACTGCGAGGAGGAGCAGTTGCCGGTCCCACATGTTCCACCTGTTCTTCCTGTTGTTGCTCCCATACCTCTCTGTGATCGATGCTACCCAAGCCGTACTGCTCTACCCTCGTATTGCCAGAGGCAAATGGGAACCACTTTGAGGCTAAGCCTAAGTTTATATCCATGCTCCCTAACTTCACTGGGAAGGGTGATCCCTATATCTTTCTCAGGGAATTTGAGGAGGTTTGTGCTATGTTCAAGCTGCAACAACTTAACACAGACTCCATACATCTTAGGCTTGTCCCCTTTGCACTGAAGGATAGTGCCAAGAAGTGATTGTACAGCAACCAGGCGAATGCCGTTACGACTTGGAATGAGTTTCAGTCTGCATTCCTCAAGAAGTACTTTCCAAATCATCGAAATCAAAAACTGAGGAACGAAATCAATTCTTTTTATGAGCATGAGACTGAATCATTCCATGCATACTTAGAGAGGTTCAAGGAGCTACTATCCTCGTGCCCTCACCATGGCATCGAGTTGTGGCGCCTGTGTCAGATTGTTTACGATGGTCTTCACATCCCATCCCGAACGCTCCTTGAGTCCATGTGTCAAGGAGAGTTCTTAGGAAAGGATGAAAGGGAGGCATGTGCTTTCCTAGAAGACCTCACTGAGAAAACCATGCAGTGGGAGAGTGTAAGAGAACCACCAGCATCATCTAGCATAGGAGCGAGGATTGCAAACGCAAACGCAAACGCAAACGCAAACCGACAATTGAACTTAAAGAACTCCTTAAGGAACTGAAACACGTTTTTCTTGGTCCCGACGGGTCATTTCCGGTGATTATTTCATCAACGTTGACTGGTGATTAGGAAGAATGTCTGATTCAAGTCCTAAAGGAGCACAAATCAGCCATTGGGTGGTCCTTCAAGGGAATTAAAGGGATAAGTCCCAATGTCGTGCAACACCACATCTTTATGGAGGATGAGGCAGGACCACGTCGCGACCCACAGAGGCATTTAAATCCAGCCATGACAGAAGTAGTTAAGAAAGAGATCATCAAATGTTTAGATCATGGCATCATTTTCCCCATTTCGGACAATACTTGGGTAAGTCCTGTCCAGGTTGTGCCCAAGAAGTCGGGTATCACTGTTATCCAGAATGACAGCAATGAGCTTGTACCCACACGACTTCAAACTGGGTGGCGAGTTTGCATTGACTATAGGAAGTTGAACGCGGTCATGCATAAGGACCACTTCCCTTGACCTTTCATCGACCAGATGTTGGAGAGACTCGCTGGGCATGCCTATTACTGTTTCCTTGATGGTTATTCGGGGTACAATCAAATCCCAGTTGCCACCGAAGACCAGGAGAAAACAACGTTCATCTGTCCTTTTGGGACGTTTGCTTATAGACGGATGCCTTTTGGACTATGCAATGCACCGACAACATTCCAACGTTGCATGTTGAGTATCTTTTCCTATATGGTCGAGAACTTCCTTGAGATTTTCATGGACGATTTCTCGGTTCATGGCACCTCCTTTGATGAGTGCTTGCACCACCTGAGCCTTGTTCTCAATAGGTGTTCGGAAACGAACTTAGCCCTTAATTGGGAAAAGTGTCATTTCATGGTTACAAAAGGCATCGTTTTGGGTCACGTGGTATCTCGTGATGGTATCGAGGTGGATAGCGCAAAGATTGAGCTTATTTCTAAGCTTCCGCCACCCACCTCGGTAAGTGAAATTCGGTCATTCCTTGGACACGCCGGTTTTTACTGGTAGTTTATTAAGGATTTTAGCAAGATAGCTCGCCCCTTGACGAGCTTGCTTGCTAAAGGTACCTCTTTTGAGTTCACACCCGAGTGCAAGACTACATTTGAGTTTCTGAAGCGTGAGTTGACCTCCGCTCCTATTATTAAGGCACTGGTGTGGACTCTACCTTTCGAGCTGATGTGTGATGGATCTGACTATGCGATAGGAGCAGTTTTGGGTCAAAAAGTCGACAAATTGCCTCATGTGATCTACTATGCAAGTCGTACCCTCAATGACGCCCAACTCCACTACTCCGTTACTAAGAAAGAGTTCCTCGCGATCATATTTGCGTTGGAAAAATTTTGTCAGTACCTCATTGGGTCGCACGTCATCAACTACACTGATCACTCAGCTCTTTGCAACCTTTTGTCTAAAGAGGATGCGAAACCCCGTCTCCTGCGTTGGATCTTGTTGTTGCAATAGTTCGACCTTGAAATACGAGACAAGAAGGGATACGAGAATGTCGTGGCAGATGATTGACATCATTTCATGCTTATATTTGTATCTTATATCCATTATCTTACACCAAGCAATGCTACGTCATAAGTTTTATGTTTGAATTGCAGAAATAAAGAGGTTTGAAGAGAAGAGGCATGAAAGGACCTAAAAGATAGGAAAAAGGACTGAGTTGAGAGACTCGAGGACTAAGATGCAAGGGAGAAGAACCTGAACGTAAGACCGAAGGACCAAAGAGCAAAATAGAAAACTCCACACCATCATGGGAAGTATTTTGGCAATTCGATTCGGGTCGGAGCTCCAATAAACAAAGTATATGCATCAAAGACCGACAAAGAAATCCATAAAAGCCACAACAAATTCCAACCGGATCCAGAGTTTATGGACCGCTAATTGGTGGTCCGGATCTCTCCGGATCCGCTAAGATTTCGCGTGCACATGTATTAGTGTTTGTTTAGGCTATTTTTGGTATATGTTTAGTCCCATACCGGGGGATTTTCCCGAATTACCTTTTTCTATGGCTATAGATAGAACTCCTCCTCCTTTTGTATTCACCCATTGCTTGGTGGAATTCTCTCTACTTGGAGTAAGCCTTGAAGAAAAATTCAAGGTGGAGAAGAGTGCTACCTTCAATGTGAGTCATTTTAATAAAATAAATATTCTTAGTTTCTTTTAATCTTGTCTTTTAATTCTTGCATGCTTCTTTAGTTTTACTTTCCTTTCCTTTTAGCTTCTTTATTATTTCTTGTTTGCTTAGTTTAATTTCATTTCAGTACAATGTTTCATTTTGTTAATGTAGTTAGTGTAATGATTAGTGAGTAGTTTCATCCCCATTTGGGGGGTAGAGAAATATGTGATATGATCATTTGTTGTATTAGGTGCGCATTATCTTAATCTCTTGAGCCTTATATGATTTCCATAACCATGTAATGGGATTTCACTCTTGTCTTTGATATGCTAATGCTCTTGAATGAAGCTTAACTTATGCTTTGATTAGTGGACCTATTTTATGGGGAATGATAAGGTGAGGATATGGATGGAATTGATGAAGGAAACATGACTTGTAGTGTATGTGCTCTTGTTTATTAATGTCTTGTATGTTTAAATGATTGGGTAAATCTTATTTCATGTAGACACATAGTGGGGTTTGGTATTTATACTTAGGTGCATCTAGCTTCATTCCAATTATTGTCTTGTATGTTTTATTGATATGATCTTATCTTATTTCATGTGGAGGCAAAGTTGGATGTAGTTTTATGATTTTCATGCACTACATGTTTTGATGAGCCTAATTGAACACACACACACATACACATATCTTTGTGTTCACACTCTTTTCTCTACGCCCTATGGGGTTTAGTTTTATTGCTTATCTTCCATTTCTTTTTTGCATTGTAGTGTAGTTTGACCATAACTCCTTTCTTTCCCACTCGCCTTCGATCAAACTAAAGTCAACACACCTCCCTGTGGATCGACCCGTATTTTCCACCGCTTCAACGCGGCCGTGCACTTGCGGTTAATTAAAACGCATCAATGAAGTTTTTGGCACCGTTGCCGAGGAGGTGCTCTATCCAGACTTTAGTTTGGGCGATTCGAGTGGTTTTAATTTTTTGTTTTTAGTTTTGATTTGTTTCAGGGATCCTACGGATCAAGGGGAAGCGACTGGAGGAATTTGAGAGCAAAACACTCAACAGTGACCTCCAATCAGCGGTATAGGACCGCCAATTGGTGGCCTGGTGAGCTTAGCTTTCTCTCAATTTTGTTTTGGTTGTTGTTTATTTCATTGTAGTTATCTGGGAGCACCATCTTGCATGTTGTGACTTCTAGTTTCCTCCCAGATTAAAAATCAATCCCCTTTAATCAACTTGGACCATAAAACGCAAAGCAAAAGATTAGACTTCTTGCCATCTAGGTCATGCATCATTTGTAGACCTTGCATGCATTTGTCTTTTCTTTGCTTTACATTTTGTTGTTGATTGCCTGCGTGGGGTACGTGCACCCAAATATCTCATTCATGCATGTTTCGATAATGCATTAGTTAGTAAGGTGCATCGGTACAAGAGTGAGTTGAGCGTTTGATTGGAGTGTTGATTGCTAGATTTAAGATCAAAACACGACTAAGGAGGGGTTGTCCCATAAAAGATAAGGCGAGGGATTTCATCACCCTTTCCTTCGCCCAAAAAAATTACTCTT
Source organism: Triglochin maritima (assembly GCA_963682175.1). Lineage (NCBI taxonomy): Eukaryota > Viridiplantae > Streptophyta > Magnoliopsida > Alismatales > Juncaginaceae > Triglochin > Triglochin maritima. The sequence continues at coordinate 18,578,849 of OY821775.1, forward strand.
AAGAAAGCCTTAATTCGAAAAGCAAGTAGACATTGGCCCTAAGGATTTTGGACGCACTAGGAGAGTGATCTAGTTGAGACCGTCATGGCCTGATCGGCGTTGCCTACCTTGTCGATAGTAGGAGGTACTAGATCTCCGGATCTGGTATCACTTGCTGGGATGTGAGGTGTGTCGAGACTAGTGACCTCGAAGTTACGCGTCGTCTAGCCTAAAGACTCATTGCCTTACATTGTTTGAGCCGTGCTTGCTAGATTAGGCTTCTACCCTCTCCCACTACCCACGCTAGTTTCTAGGGATTCTTCCCTTCTCCTCTGAGTCATCTTCTTCTCACCTACTTCTACGTTCTAGTCTCCTCCCCTTTACACTCTCAGTTAGCGTTTTAGGTTCGAGTCGAGCACTTTTTGCGAGCTTGGCCTCGTGGTGGTGAGAGTGGTGGACTCGAGAGTTTTTTGTTGTGTTGATGGATGGTTACATGGGCGACCATCCATATCATTGTTGGGACCAGGACAATTCTCCCTGGTACTCTGGACCCATGCATCCTGGGATGCCTCAGACAAACACCCCGTATGGTTGGGACAATCTTAACTGTGTGACTGAACATTCTTCATATTGGGGTAATATGAGAGAGGCACCAACTGCTAGACCACCATCATGTTACGTCGGATCATATGTTGGTCATCAAACTGAGACATTGCAAGAAACTTTGGCCTCTTTCATGCGTGCGGTAGACGACATGAGTGCACCGGTGGCTCCAGTAGCCGTACCGTGTTACTGTTGTGGGTTGAGTGGTCATGTTATCGGGGAATCTCCTTATGTTCCCCCAGAGCCTCAGTATGAGCATACCTTTTCCCAAAATGCTCAATATGACCGTTACGCATCTGCGTACAACCCGAGAGTGATGGATTCGTGGAGAGACAATTCATATCCAAATTCTTATACTTCATTTTCACCTCAGTATCCTCCTCCCGAATACCCAGAATTCTACCAACACCCCACTTCAAATCATTGGACTCATTCTCAGCCCATCGACACCCAACCCCAAAATTTCCCAAGCTCTGACTTGGACCTCATAGTTGATCGCATACTTGATTCCTTGAAACAAACTTTCCTTACGTTCATGGAAACCACTCAACAGTCCATACAAAATATGGCACTACAAGTGTGTCAAATGACGCAGAAATTACGTGAACGTGAGGAAAGTAACTTTTCTTGTCAACATGAGGATTCATCTTTTGATATCGAACCACCACCACATCCACAAATTCAAAGCACAATCTTTCAAAGTCAAACTCCTAGTCAGTCTGAGAGGCTTGGGGTTTCAATTCACGATCACTTAGTGGAGGATTTGATTCAAATTGAGAATAACAAGGACCAACTTCATTATGTGTCGGCACAGGATTGTGTCATATCATTTTGTCCTGTGACCCTTAAGCCACATGATCTTCATGTTGTGCCTATTAAGGACTCACCTCTGGTGGAGCAAGAGCTCCCTAATACCCTCAATTTCAAACAATCTGATGAGAGTTTGCCTCTCACTATTGTTCCTGGTCATCTTGGAAATGATGGACCATCAAACAACTACATTGCTAATGAGGATATTAGGAGTTCCTTGGGGGATACCTTGGGTATGAGACCCACCTTTTGTTCGCCTGGTGAGTCGGACATGCCTAACGAGGTTCTTGACCTCGTTCCGACCCACCAGCATGTTGGTTGGAGAGTTTGGATTGACGATCATAACTTCAGCACTGCAACGGGAGAAACTCTTCTTCTGTTGCCCCATATTTCCCAAACTCTTGAGAGGTTCAAGCTCTTTCAATTTGATCCTTTGAATGAGACGCCTCTGCGTCCAATTCATGAACCTCTCCTTTCATCTTGTGCTCTTTGTGAGGGGGGCCCAAACATGAGTATTCTGGCCCCGCGTGGTGTCATGTTCCCTTTCCAAGTGCATTGACCCACTTTTGAGGTTCCCCATTTGATGTCTTTTGACAAAAGAAGATGGGAAGTTATGTTTGTACAGAGTTATATTAAAAAAAAGTACAATAAAAGACTCCATGAGCGAGCATTGATTGTTGTGGGCCCCAACACTTGTGTATTTGGGCCCATTTTCTTTCACGTATTCGTATCCCTTCTTTAGCATCTCACAGGTTTTGAGGGAATTCGGGTTTTTTGTCCATCAACATAACCTTGAACTTCTTTTTGCACTTTATATTGGTGAGATCTTTCATTTTTCATGCATAAATTCATGTAGTATCTTGCTCACATTCATTGAGGACAATGCATGTAGTAGGTGTGGGGGGGTGTTTTACGTGTGTACATAGTCGAGTCTTTTACTTTGATTTTGTTTTCTTTTGTGTGGATTGATAGGGTCATGTTAGTGTGCTGCATTTAATATCGATATATCTGCTTGCCATGACCTTGGGTGACTTGTCTTCTTTTGCTTGCCTAGTGCTTTAAAATGTTCACATTTCTTTCAAAATCTTCATGTGTTGCGAAAGAAAATGTTTTGTGGGTTTTTGCGTGTGTTTAGCATGTGCAAAACAGTTGAGAGGCAAAGTAAAAAGAAAGCTCCCAAAATTGTCTTGAACTTGATGCATTAGGATATCTAGTAAAGTGGCTTTAGGACTTATCGAGTCGTTAGGTTGCACCCCGGTTTTCCCTCGGGGGCGAGTAATCATAGGGTTTCAGTACTCAAACAATTAAAGAAGTTCATCCCGAACCTAGTGAGTCAATAATTCATGTCTGTTAATTTAAAGAAGTTTGTTGTAGTCAATGACCCTTTAAATCTTGTTGTGAGACACTAAGTGTAGGGGTTTTGGTTCATGTGTAGATAATAAATAAGTGAGTAAGTGTTCTCTATTCTCGCACGGCTCCTATCACTCAGGAAAGTAGGTCTGAGGGGACTTTGTGCCTGGTGCTTTCGAGTCATCTGACTTGGGATGCGCTGACCGAACTCTCGTTACACTGGTGGTAGAGATTGCCCTATGTGGAGATTTGGGGAAAGGTGTACGTGATAGTGTAAGTCCTCATGGGCAAAGATGCACGGAACTTGACCCTGGGAGAATGAATCTCCAACTAATAAAAAGAAAAAATATATATATAAAAAAATGAGAAAGGAAACAAAACGAAAAAAAATGGTAATGAAAATAAGAACCTTAATGGACTTTACACTTGGTATCACTTGAGGATGTTGAGGTTGTCCATGTCGTTCACTTAATTCCTTATTTAACTTGCACGAATGGTTCATTAGTCTAGGTGTGTGGACTGATTACTGATTGACATCATTTCATGCTTATATTTGTATCTTATATTCATTATCTTTCACCTAAACAATGCTATGTTACGAGTTTTATGTTTAGTTTTCAGGAATAAATAGGTTTGAAGAGATGAAACATAAAAGGACTCAAAAGCTGGGAAAAAGGACTGAACTGTGAGATCTGGGGACCAAGATGCAAGGGAGAAGGACCTGAACGCAAGACAGAAGGACCTAAGAGCAAAACAGAATACTCCACACCATCATGGGGAGTATTTTAGCAATTGGATTCGGGTCGGAGCTCCAATAAACAAAGTAGATGCATCCAAGACCACCAAATACACAGAGAAAAGTCCAGAACAAGATTCAACTGGATCCGGACCTTTTTGACCGCCAATTGGCGGTCTGTTTGGGCCCAAATCCGCCAAGTTTTCTCCTGGACGTGTATTAATGTTTGTGTAGGCTATTTTTGGTATCTGTTTAGTCCCACATCGGGGGATTGTCCCGGTTTGCCTTTTTCCATGGCTATAAATAGAACTCTTCACCTTCCATCGTAATCACTCCATATTTTAAGTGGCTATTCTTCCTACTAGAAGTGAGGCCTTGAAGCACACACTAAAGTAGGAGGATGCTACTTGAAATGTGAGTCATTTTATCAATAAAGTTTTGTGTTTCTTTCATTCTTCGTTTATGCTTCTTTTATTGTTTGTGCATGTTTTAGTTTAATCGTCTTTTATTTCTAGCTTGGTTTTAATATGCTTTCTTTGCTTAGTTTAATAATTAGTGTAATGTTTAGTGAGTAGTTCCATCCCCTTTGGGGGGTGGAGTAGATGTACATACATGCATTAGAGAATGGGATGAATACTTTATTTTTGATGTGTTGATAAAACATGAATGTATGCTTGCTTGTTTAGGGTAGAATTTATAACTTGATGAGTTTTGCCAAAATGATTAGACACCTCTCATGCTTGTTTAGGTTCTGAAATAAACAACTTGCATATGTAAATGTTAATCAACTAAGTTGGTGAATAGATTGATAGGTTTTGCCATAACATTTAGACACTTCCTATGCTTGATAAACACCACCTTCATGTGCTTAAAGAATGTATTCTACACCCACCTCTTTGCATGTGTGCACTCACTCCACCCCTTAGGGGTTTTTCCATTCCTGAAATTCCAGCATTCTTGTTTTGTTCTTAGCTTAGTTCTTATTTCATCGTTTGTTTGCTTCTTTCACATTTCGTACTTCTTAGCGTAGTATAGAGTAGAGTAGCATAAACATCTTTCTCCCCCTATTTTTGCCACTTGATTTCGTACAAGCAAGATGCTACTCACCTCCCTGAGGACGGCCCGTACTTGCCACCGCTTCATCGCGGCCGTGCACTGTCGGTTTAAATAAAACGTTCAACAAGTTTTTGGCGCCGTTGCCAGGGAGGTGTCAGTCCAGACTCTTGTTTGGATGATTCGAGTGGATTTAATTTGTGTTTTGTAGTTTTTCTTTGTTTCAGGAGACTTGGAGTCGCCAGGAGGAGCACCTGCAGAAATTTGGAGGCATTCTGGGCACTTCAGACCGCCAATCAGCGGCCTGAGACCGCCAATTGGCGGTCTGGTGAGCTCATTTTAGTCTCTTATTTCTGTGGCGTGTTTACATAATTGATGTAGTGATCTGGGACTTGATTTGGCATGTTTTGACTTATAGTTTTTTCCCAGATCCATAATCATACCTCCTTTAAGCAACTTGGACCCTAAAACTCAAAGCAAAAGATTAGGCATTCTTTTTGTTTAGGTCATGCATCATGTATGTAACTTAGGCATTTAGATTGTCATTTATCTTAGCTTTATTTTCTGTTGCTGAGAGCTGGCGTGAGGTACGCACCTTCTACTCTCATTCGTGTATTTCGTATTAACATGCATTAGTTAGTAGGAAGTGCATTGCAATAAGTGTGAGTTGAGCGTTTTGTTTGGAGAGTTGATTGTTAGATTAAGACTCCAAAACGCTACTAAGGAGGGGTTGTCCCGTAAAAGATAAGGTGGGGTATTTCATCACCCTTTCCTTCGCCCCAAAAACCACACTAATCAAGAGCCTAATTTCTAAAATCAAGTAGACATTGGCCTTAAGGAATTCAGACGCATTAGGAGAGTGATCCGGTCCCGACCGTCATAACCTGATCGGCGTTGCCCACTTTGTCGATAGTAGGAGAGACGAGATCCCCGGATCTTGACTCACTTGCTGGGCTTTGTGGTCCTCGTCGTAGGGAGGTGAGGCGTGTTGAGGCCACGTGACCTCGCAGTTAGGCGTCGTCTAGCTGTAAGGACCTATAGCGACCTTAGGATTGCTTGAGCCTTGTTTGCTTGTGTGCTTCTACCTGTATCCATCCGCCGTAGCATAAGGACTTCTTCCCTTCTCTCCTGAGTCATTCTTTCTCTCCTGTGTTCCCCAGTCTTCTCTTCTACGTACATTCTTTGTTTGAAAAAAAAAAATTGGTGTGTGTGCACCTTTGTGCATGCTTTCTTGGACACGAGACGAGAGTGGTCGTTTGACGAGGAGCGTTGTCAATCCGGCTTCGGTCATCGATTTCTCGACGCCTTCCTCCTCTCGTGTCGCACGTAGTTCGGATCCAATGGCTGCTAATTTCCGTGAGGAGGAGCAGTTGCTGGACCCACCTGCTCGACCTGTTCTTCCAGTTGTCATTCCCATACCTCTACGTGATCGATGCTACCCGAGCCGAACTGCTCTACCTTCATGCATCGTATTGCCAGAGGCTAATGGGAACCATTTTGAGGTTAAGCCTCAGTTTATCTCCATGCTCCCTCATTTCACTGGGAAAGGTGACCCCTATATCTTTCTCAGGGAATTTGAGGAGGTTTGTGCTATGTTCAAGCTGCAACAACTTAGCACAGACTCCATCCATCTTAGGCTTGTTCCTTTTGCACTAAAGGATGACATCAAGAAGTGGTTGTACAGCAACCAGGCGAATGCCTTTAAGACTTGGGACGAGTTTCAATCTGCATTCCTCAAGAAGTACTTTCCAAATCATCGGACTCAAAAATTGAGGAACGAAATCAATTCGTTCTATCAACATGAGACTGAACCATTCCATGCATACTTAGAGAGGTTCAAGGAGATACTATCCTCATGCCCTCACCATGGCATCGAGTTGTGGTGCCTTTGTCAGATTGTTTACGAAGGTCTTCACATCCCGTCAAGAACGCTCCTTGAGTCCATGTGTCAAGGAGAGTTCTTGGGAAAGGATGAAAGGGAGGCATGGGCTTTCCTAGAAGACTGATGCATTGCATACATTGCATCATATGTCTTTCATTTAGATTACTTTTATATCAATAAATGCTACTAAGGTATGTGTTTAGTCGTATTTACAGAATACAGGGACCTGGATGCAAATTACCCACATTCCGAGCATAAACGCGTGCAAAAGATTCATTTCTATCATAAAGACCGAGTTCAAGTTTATCGGGTTTCAAATAGAAATGCATCCAAGCATAAAAGCATTCAAGGAGCTAATTGCAAAAAGGTCAAGGACTTAATTGCAAAATGCCAAGGACCTAATTGCAAAATAAAAGGACCAAGTTATTGTGTGGAGAAAGTCAAAAGAAAAATCAAATATAAATCTCCAACAATGGAAGGAATTAATCCGGAGCTCAAAAGAATGGAAACAAATCATCCAGACGCGCAAATAAAGATCAAATCATACCATAAACACACAGGAAAAATCCGGGTCGATTCTGAGCCAAAAAGGTGGCGATTCTGCCGCACCAAATTAGATTCATGCTCTAAAAATTTTACCGGTTGCGTGTTGACGCGTGTACTTTCTTATTTCATGCTTAGGTCCCTTGTATCGGCTATAAATAGCCCCGAGAACGATGTTGTGAGGAGTTCTTCCTTTTGTTCCATAATTTAGCAATAAAATTCTGTTTCTTTTATTTTATGTTTTTAATTTTCTTTTCTTAGTTTCTCTAGGACCCCTTCTCCCTCCCTCCATCTATGAGTTTCTAACTCTTTCCAAAGGGTGGGGGTGACGGATTTAGGGTGATGAGAAGAGAAGATGTTATTATTTTAATTTCGTATTAGTATGTTTTGATTACTTGAGTTTATGTTAAATCATTTATCATGTAATGCTTTATAACTAATATGATTTATTATAAGTTTCAGAATTCTCTAATCTAAACCCTATATCTAAACCTCCACCCAACGGAATTCACCATCTTTGTTCTTGTTTTAGTTTTATTTGTTCATGTTTCTTGCTTTAGATAATTAAAACCCAAAAATCTCAAAACCAACCTTATTATTGTTCTCTCTCTCTAATCGAAAATCCAAAAATAACAATATCTCTCCCTCCTTGTGTTCGACCCGTATTTGCCACGTCTTCATTGACACCGTGCACTTGCGGTATAAATTAAAATTCCCATCAAGTTTTTGGCGCCGTTGCCGGGGAGGCGACGCAGATTTTTGTTGTTTTTGCGTTTTCGATTTTTCCTGTTTATCTTGTGCGCGATCTAAGTATTTGGATTTGTGTTTCAGGAGACAACAGAGCGCGCGGCGAAATACGAGCGCATTCTGAGCTTAAAGAGCGGCGAATCCGCCGCCCCATAAGAAGCATTTGCGGTGAAATCGCCGCACAGGTTGGTCCTCCGGTCTTCAAATTTTGAGGGCGTCGTCGGCACCTCTGGGTGGTCGCATTGAGCTACTGGAATCTCCGAGAGCGGGCGGCGAACCCGACTGAGCATTGCGGAGGTAACTTTTCTTGCCTTTCTCGTAAAATCTGAATAGTTGAAAAGTTTCCTTTCGTAGAATTGCACGTGCTAGGGTTACAATTCCATAATTGGCAATAATTCAACTCTGACCTAAAATTGGCAAAATTAGAAAGACCTTAGTGCATGCGTCATATAATGTTTTGCTTGCATTATTCTTGCTAAATTCTTGCAAATTAATACTTGTTGAAGATTGCTGGAGGCAAGGTACGTATCGAGGTTTTTATCGATTGCATTAGAGCATATAATTTAATTGCATACAACCTTGCAATTGCCCCCATTAAAAGGACCATTGTTTGACTATCTTTGCTAGATTTAAGTTAAACTATCGTAAGGGCAACTCCGTAGGAAAAAAATACGGTGGGGATTTCATCACCCTCCCGTAGCCCACAAACCACAATCCTGAAGTGTCGCCTAAGCCTCAAATTTAAAATCAATTAGACATTGGCCCCTAAGGACTCGGACTCAATTAAGGAGGAGATTGGTTTGACTTGCTATGACCTGAAGCTAATTGAATTCAATTTGGTGTCTAGAAAGTGTTTTTGTGTCGACGAAAGTCTTCCAAGCGACGTGGTTGTCTAATTGGCACCGACTCTGTCGGAAGCGCCCCCACTAGCTATACACTAACTGGCCAACTTGGTTTGATTGGTGAGGGAGGTGAATCAAGCAAATCAATTCGACTCAACCAGTTAGGAGTCGTCTAGATCTAAGTGACACTAGGTCTAGGATTGTTTTGACCGTGCTTGTTCAGGAAATTTCTGACCAACCCTAATTTTTATCCTTTAGAGTTAAGTTTCCCTTCTCGTCTGAGTCTTCTTTCCCTTCTCATCCTTACCTTTCTATTGTTTGTTTCCTTTAAAAAAATAAAAAAAAAATTAAAATTCAAAAAAATTCAAAAAAAAAAGAGAGTAATTGATTCTTGGAATTGAATTTGAAATTTAAATTTCGAATTCAAATTCAAAAATTAATTCAAACCGGTGCACTCAGATTTGGGTGCGGGATTTAAGCAATCGACTCTCACGAGTTCATCTGGATTCCAGTCTAGAGCTTAACCCCAACCCATCTGTTGCACCACCTCACCCGGATCTAATGGGTGAGAACGTAGTGGACCCGCCTGTTGCGCAACCTATAACTTTGAGGGATCGGTGCTACCCAACGATGGCTGCTCAGCCATCGTGCATCGTCATGCCCACCATACCGGGTCGCGACTTCGAACTTAAGGCACAATACATGAGTATGCTGCCTAAGTTCACCTCTAGGGAAGACCCATATCTCTTCCTTAGAGAATTTGAAGAATTCTGCTCTCTTATGCAATACCAGCATATCCCTGAAGAGGCAGTGCGTCTGAAATTCGTGCCTCTAGCACTGAAGGACGACGCTAAGAAATGGCTATATAGTCTAGCCGAAAGATCTATTAGAAGTTGGGCCGAATTTGTTCAAGTTTTCCTAAAAAAATATTTCCCCAACCATAAGACTATGAAGATTAGGAATGAAATTGTTGCATTCGTTCAGTCTGAGAGCGAGCCGTTCTATTCCTATCTTGAGAGATTTAAGAGTGTCTTGACCCAATGCCCTCATCACGGAATTCCGAAGTGGCAATTGTGCCAAATTATTTATGAGGGATTGACACCCACATCTAGGGTTATGCTAGAATCTGTGAGCCAAGGGAACTTTATGTCCAAAAATGAAAATGATGCCTGGATTTTTCTTGAGGATTTAGCTGAAAATAGTATGCAATGGGACAATGCTAGAACACCCATCAACCCGAGTATTGGATCTAGAATAGCGAGTCAACTCCGACCAGGTGTCTTAGCTATAGACTCCAACATAGCGGCTGAGGCAAAACTAGCTAACCTAATGCGTAGAATGGAAAGTTTAGAGCTGCAAAATCAATCCCGAATGAATCAACCCTTGTCTATCCCCTGCTCTAGATGTGGTCAGACTGGTCATTTAATGGAGGACTGTGTGGACCTGGAACATGTTAATGCCACATTTAACAATTCTAGAAATGATCCTTACGCATCAACCTATAACCCAGGTTGGCGTAATCATCCCAATTTTTCGAGGACCCAACAAGGACAACCTCCTAGACAACAACCAACCCCATATAACCAAAATAATACATCATCTGGGGGTAATAACAATGGAAATCAGGAGGTTAGGTTGACAAAATTATAAAATTTAATGACAACTTTTATACAAACAACCAACCAATCATTCCAAAGGCTAGAGACACAGGTCAGCCAATTAGCACAGATAATAGGTGAAAGAGAAAAGGGCCAATTTCCAAGTCAACCTGAGGTGAACCCAAGAACTAATAATCAATATCAATCTTATCAACCACCTTCAGGAAATAACAACCCTAGACCGGTTCAAATGGTTAATGAGGAAGGACCGTTCCAACAAATCAATGTTGTAGTATCATTACGGTCCGGAAGACAAATTGACAATAATGTGGTAAACCCTAGAATGACTAATCAATCTAGCCATCAAGCACCCACATATGACTTGACCATTGAACCCGACGTCCAAATTGAAAAGCCCAATCCACCTACCCAACCTGAACCTGTAGCTCAACCTGAACCTGAGCGAGTCTATGTGCCTAAAGCCCCATTTCCCAATAGACTCAAAAAGAACTCTAGTGCACAAATAGAGAAAATCTTGGAAGTATTTAAGCAAGTTAAGGTAAACATTCCACTCTTAGACATGATTCAACAAATACCTGCTTATGCTAAATTCTTAAAAGATTTGTGCACTAAGAAGAGAAAAACGAATGTACCAAAGAAAGCATTTTTAACTGCAAACATATGCTCAATTCTTTCCAACACATCTCCTATAAAATATAAGGACCCGGGGTGTCCCACAATTTCATGTTCAATAGGAGATACGTTTATCAATAAAGCCCTTCTAGACCTTGGTGCAAGCGTTAACTTGCTCCCATTTTCTGTCTACGAGCAACTCAACCTTGGTCCACTGAAACCCTCTAGGACAACCCTCCAATTCGCTGATTGTTCTGTTAAGAAACCGAGAGGTATAGTAGAGGACGTTTTGATTAAGGTTGGTGACTTCATTTATCCAGTGGATTTTGTCGTACTTGATACTGAACCTGTTGTAAATCCTAATCGACAAATCCCTGTAATTTTAGGTAGACCCTTTTTAGCCACTTCGGAAGCATTAATAAACTGTCGAAATGGGCTCATGCAATTATCTTTCGGGAACTTAAAAGCAGAATTTAATATCTTCCACATTGATAATGAGCCAGAAATAATATGCAACCCAAGTGATGTTGTGATGAGAGCACGTATTTATCAGAATTCTGAATCAAATAAATCATCACATAAGCAAAAAGGAAGTAAGAAAAAAGGGAGTGATTCATTTACTCAACCACCATCACTCGAGCAAATAAGCGAACCAATTCAAGTGAGAAGAGTGGAATCTTTTCCTCAAGTCAACATGGGGAACAATTCAACTGGATACATGCACCAACATGGTGTCATTCAATCCAGTTCTGATTATGGTTGACTTTGAGCAAACTCAACCCCTCTACCGCAAGCCGACGCAGGTAATAAGTGCATTTATTGTATCTGTGCATACATTGAGGACAATGCATGATTTAGGTGTGGGGGGGTGTTTATATATGTACATATTTATCTATTTGATTTTCTGTTCTGCGTTATTTTTAAAATAAAAAAATATTCAATATTCTATGACATAGCTTAAGATTGAACTGCCAAAACCCGTGTACAAATTGCATTAAGTTTTTGTTCCTTATTATATAGTTCTGCTTGTAGAAATTATGACATAAATCTAAGTTCCAAAGAAATAACCCATGACCCTTGTAAGACATGTATGCACTTAAATTGGATGAATCAAATCTTTGAAGTGGTTGATAAAAAGCAGAGGTTGAGGAAAATATACCGGGAAGTGTGGACTTCTAATAGCAATTAAGCCTTGAGGAAAATAAAAATAAAAATAAAGGAATAAAGTGAGGAAAGCATATTCTGCAAAATGATTACAAAAGCCCAAGCCTTTGAGTCACTGGTCCGTAGGGGTATCTTGAAACCCGGTAACTTGAGTCTTCCAGCTCGGGATTATCGACCAAACTCGCTACACGAATGCAAAAAGGGTATAAGTGTCAAAGCAAATGTGTTGAATCACGGAAAAAGAAAAAAAAATACTTTAAGATACTCAAGGCCCAAAGCTAAAAGAATGATCCATGCCATGGTTGATCCAAATGATACTTCACCACCAGAGGAGGCGTGCAAAATAATTCAAGTGATAAACATGTGTAGAAGGGTTAGTGGTGTGAATGTTGGAGGAATAAAGACCAAGTCAAACTTTTTATAAGTTAGAATTGTATAATGAGCATGCAAGAATTCTAAGTGAGATGTATAAGGTTGAGGTAGAAATATTAAGAGCTATTAATGGAATGTTGAATTAAGACTTTGTGGGTGTGTCAACTGAAAACCCTCACGAGACAAAACTCGTCCTCTAAGGCAACTTGGAGGTTTAAAGGCTTGTTGCACATGCTAAGTGCAACCGTGATTCCTACGAAAGTGAGTTAGGATTTCCCTGTTTTCATTTTCTTATATTTTGCTTTGCTAGGGACTAGCAAAATCTAGGTGTGGGGGTATTTGATGCATTGCATACATTGCATCATATGTCTTTCATTTAGATTACTTTTATATCAATAAATGCTACTAAGGTATGTGTTTAGTCGTATTTACAGAATACAGGGACCTGGATGCAAATTACCCACATTCCGAGCATAAACGCGTGCAAAAGATTCATTTCTATCATAAAGACCAAGTTCAAGTTTATCGGGTTTCAAATAGAAATGCATCCAAGCATAAAAGCATTCAAGGAGCTAATTGCAAAAAGGTCAAGGACTTAGAATCAATTGTTGCAAAAATTGAGGAACGAAATCAATTCGTTCTATCAACATGAGACTGAACCATTCCATGCATACTTAGAGAGGTTCAAGGAGATACTATCCTCATGCCCTCACCATGGCATCGAGTTGTGGTGCCTTTGTCAGATTGTTTACGAAGGTCTTCACATCCCGTCAAGAACGCTCCTTGAGTCCATGTGTCAAGGAGAGTTCTTGGGAAAGGATGAAAGGGAGGCATGGGCTTTCCTAGAAGACCACGCTGAGAAAACCATGCAATGGGAGAGTGTGAGCGAGCCACCTGCATCATCTAGTATAGGAGCGAGGATTGCGAATGCAAACTCGACTAGATCGGGTACCGCATTTGCTATCGATACCACTACGGCCACCGAGGCACGCATGGCGGCCTTAATGCGCCGTATGGATTCGATTGAGCTCCAAAACCAACAAGGTGCACCTCACATGTCCACATCTGGTCCAGTTCCCTGTTATTCATGTGGTAGGATAGGTCATGTAGAAAGCGAGTGTGTGTCTATTCCTCTTGAGATGGAGTGTGTCAACGCCATCTATGACAGAGCTAGGAATGACCCATACTCATCATCTTATAATCCTAGATGGAGGAACCACCCCAATTTTTCATGGAACCAAACTAATGCCCAGGGTGGTCCTTCAAACTCCTCTAGACCACCTTACCAATCACACCAACCTCCCATGGATGCACAATCCTATCAGCCACCCCAAGCGCAAACCACCAATCAATCAGGTTTCCCAAATTCCAACAATATGGAAACCCGATTCAATTCGCTTGAGACCTTGACTCGTGGACTTGAAAACTCAATGAAAATTTTTATGTCAAGCACGAGTCAAGTTCTCACTTCAAATCAGCAGACCATCAAATCTCTAGAGCTTCAGATGGGACAATTGGCTCAGTCTGTACATGAAAGAGAGAGAGGGTCTTTTCCTAGCCAGCCTGAGGCTAACCCCCGTGTGTACCAGCAACAACACATGCAAAATGAGAATGTGGTACCTCGGGGGAGGCAAGTGAACCATGTGGAGGAACCTGTTCACCATGTCAATGCCATTGTTACCTTAAGAAATAGAAAACAGGTTGACAATCACATTTCCTTACCACACCCACCACCATCTATGCAGCCCCTCAGTGGGAATGGTGGTGAAGAAGAGGCTGAGGGTGAGGGTAATACACCAAGGCTTTCTTCTCAGGCACCGCAGAAAACCTACCTGCCAAAAGCTCCCTATCCAAGTAGGTTAACCAAAAAGCAAAGTGACAACATGGACAAGATATTAGAGGTGTTTAAGCAAGTAAAGGTTAACATCCCCTTGTTGGATGTCATCCAACAAATACCTCAATATGCCAAAGTGTTGAAGGATCTTTGCACAACCAAGAGGAAGACCAATGTTCCTAAGAAAGCATTCTTGGCTTCAAATATCAGCTCACTTTTGTCCAATCCTACCTACACAAAATACAAGGACCCTGGGTGTCCTACTATTCAGTGTACGATAGGGGACACTAGAATGAGCAATGTTTTGCTTGATTTAGGATCAACGGTCAACCTCCTCCCATTCTCTGTTTATAAACAGTTGAACTTGGGAGAATTGAAACCAACGAAGATCACCCTCCAATTGGCGGATAGATCCATTCGTATTCCCATAGGGATTATCGAGGATGTGCTTATCAAAGTTGGAGATTTTATATTTCCAGTCGATTTTGTTGTCCTCGATACCAATCCTATTGCGAACACCCACTCTCAAATACGTTTGATTTTGGGTAGACCATTTCTGGCCACCTCCAATGCCTTGATTAATTGTAGAAATGGTCTCATGAAGCTCTCATTCGGTAACATGAGTGCCGAGTTTCATGTGTTCAACTCTGGTAAGCAACATGAACCCATGGATGAACCTTTAAATCTAAATCTCATCCGCCAATTGGAGAAAGCACCACAAACTCAACGAACACCCCTAACCCCAATGCAACCCGTTGAGAATGTTCGTGGGCCCAGCGAAAACTCATTGCCTGTCTTCGCAATGCAACAGAGTGAGCTGGCCTCGAACATGAATGTCCAAAGGGAGTGTTCGTTGCATGATTCAGTTGAGAGTACTAGTGAGAGTGAGACACCTCATCATATGCCTATACCAGAAGGTGTCTCTACCTCATGTCCCATGGCCCTTGAGCCATTTGAGCTTCATATTGACTCCAACATGGACCCACCTATGACCGAGCTTATGCTTGATGATCTAAATGATGGGGGAGGTCCTTGTTGGATAACTTGGGGAGAAGCCCCATTCTTAGCGATGCAGGTCTGTTGCATCCATCGAATGAGCCTGAGGAACTCAATCCGATGCACCCACCTATTGGTTGGAGGGTTTTCTTCGATGAGCAATTAAACCCTAGTGAGGCAACACAACTTCATTCTTTGTTGCCCACACCCAACCAATATCATGAGGGGTTCGAGCCTTTCAGCTTTGACCTTCCACCCCTCATGACACCTCAGAGTACCAGTGAAGTTTGCCCATCTCGGCAAGTCTCTGGTCCTCAAAACTTGATGTTCTCATTGGATGTTCCTTGACCAAATGATTATGAGAATATCTTGGTTGATGTATATATCTTGTAAAAAAAACAAAAAGAAAAAAAAGAAAAAAAGAAAAAAAAGTGTGTAATAAAAGACTCTTTCAGTGAGCATCGATTGTTGTGGGCCCCAACCCTTGTGTACTTGGGCCCCAATTTCTTCACGTATTTATCTCCCTTCTTTAGCTTCTCACAGGTTTTTAGGGAATTTGGGTTTGTGTCCATCAACACGACCCTGAACGTCCCTTTGTACTTCATCTTGGTGAGATCTGTCCTTTTTCATGCATATATCCAAGTAGTATCTTGTTCGCATTCATTGAGGACAATGCATGAGGTAGGTGTGGGGGGGTGTTTTACGTGTGTACATATTCGAGTCTTTTTCCTTTGGTTTTGTTTTCTTTTGTGTGTACTGCTAGGGTCATGTTAGTGTGCCGCATTTAACATTGATATATATGCTTGCCATGATCCTTGGGTTACTTGTCTTCTTTTGCTTGCCGAGTACTTTAAAATTTCCACATTTCTTTCAAAATCTTCATGTGTTTGCGAAAGAAAATGTTTTGTAGGTTTTGCGTGTGTTTAGCATGTGCAAAACCGTTGAGAGGCAAAGTAAAAAGAAAGCTCCCAAAATTGTCTTGAACTTGATGCATTAGGATTTCTAGTTTACTGGCTTTAGGTCTTATCGAGTCGTTAGGATGCACCCCGGTTTTCCCTCGGGGGGCGTGTAATCATAGGGTTTCAGCACTCAAACATTTAAAGAAGTCCACCCTGAACCTAGTGAGTCAAATAATTCGTGTTTGTTGGTATAAGGAAGTTTGTCGTAGTCAAGGGCCCTTAATCTCTTTTTGTGAAACTTAAGTGTAGGGGTTTTGGTTCCCATGTAGATAAGTAAATAAGTGGTGTTCTCTCTTCTCGCACGGCTTCTATCACTCGGGAAAGTAGGTCTGAGGGGACTTTGTGCCTGGTGCTTTCGAGTCATCTTACTTGGGATGCACCGACCGAACTCCCGTTACACTGGTGGTAGGGATCGCCCTATGTGGAGATTTGGGGGAAGGTGTACGTGATAGTGTAAGTCCTCATAGGCAATGATGCACGAAACCTGACCCTGGGAGAATCAAACACCAACCAATAAAATGCTCCAAAGAAATAGAAAAAAAAAGAAAAGGAAAAAGAAAAAGAAAAAAAAGAGTCAAATAAGAACCAAAATGGACTTTACACATTGTATCACATTCAGAAGTTAAGGTTGCCCATGTCTTTCACTTAAGTCCTTGACTAACTTTCATGAATAACTCATTAGGATAGGTGTGTGGACCGATTACATATATAGAGTCGACCCGTAGTAATACCGCATCCCATGATCGACAAAATGAGTCCAACGAGTCGTGTAGCTAGATTGATTAATGCATCTTGTTCGGATTTTGTGGGTATATCCGCTGAAAACCCTCAGGAGACAACACTCCTCCTCCTTGGCGACAAGGAGGTTTAACGGCTTGTTGCACGTGCTAAGTGCAACCGTGATTCCTACGAAAGTGAGTTAGGATTTCTTGTTTTTCGTATGCTTTTCTCTTTCTTTGTTTTGCTCGGGACTAGCAAAAGTTAGGTGTGGGGGTATTTGATTGACATCATTTCATGCTTATATTTGTATCTTATATCCATTATCTTTCACCTAAACAATGCTATGTTACGAGTTTTATGTTTAGTTTTCAGGAATAAATAGGTTTGAAGAGATGAAACATAAAAGGACTCAAAAGCTGGGAAAAAGGACTGAACTGTGAGATCTGGGGACCAAGATGCAAGGGAGTAGGACCTGAACGCAAGACAGAAGGACCTAAGAGCAAAACAGAATACTCCACACCATCATGGGGAGTATTTTAGCAATTGGATTCGGGTCGGAGCTCCAATAAACAAAGTAGATGAATCCAAGACCACCAAATACACAGAGAAAAGCCCAGAACAAGATTCAACTGAATCCGGACCTTTTTGACCGCCAATTGGCGGTCTGTTTGGGCCCAAATCCGCCAAGTTTTCTCCTGGACGTGTATTAATGTTTGTTTAGGCTATGTTTGGTATCTGTTTAGTCCCACATCGGGGGATTGTCCCGGTTTGCCTTTTTCCATGGCTATAAATAGAACTCTTCACCTTCCATTGTAATCACTCCATATTTTAAGTGGCTATTCTTCCTACTAGAAGTGAGGCCTTGAAGCACACACTAAAGTAGGAGGATGCTACTTGAAATGTGAGTCATTTTTTCAATAAAGTTTTGTGTTTCTTTCATTGTTTGTTTATGCTTCTTTTATTGTTTGTGCATGTTTTAGTTTAATCGTCTTTTATTTCTAGCTTAGTTTTAATATGCTTTCTTTGCTTAGTTTAATAATTAGTGTAATGTTTAGTGAGTAGTTCCATCCCCTTTGGGGGGTGGAGTAGATGTACATACATGCATTAGAGAATGGGATGAATGCTTTATTTTTGATGTGTTGATAAAACATGAATGTATGCTTGCTTGTTTAGGATAGAATTTATAACTTGATGAGTTTTGCCAAAATGATTAGACACCTCTCATGCTTGTTTAGGTTCTGAAATAAAGAACTTGCATATGTAAATGTTAATCAACTAAGTTGGTGAATAGATTGATAGGTTTTGCCATAACATTTAGACACTTCCTATGCTTGATAAACACCACCTTCATGTGCTTAAAGAATGTATTCTACACCCACCTCTTTGCATGTGTGCACTCACTCCACCCCTTAGGGGTTTTTCCATGCCTGAAATTCCAGCATTCTTGTTTTGTTCTTAGCTTAGTTCTTATTTCATCGTTTGTTTTCTTCTTTCACATTTCGTACTTCTTAGCGTAGTATAGAGTAGAGTAGCATAAACATCTTTCTCCCCCTATTTTTGCCACTTGATTTCGTACAAGCAAGAGGCTACTCACCTCCCTGAGGACGACCCGTACTTGCCACCGCTTCATCGCGGTCGTGCACTTGCGATTTAAATAAAACGTTCATTAATTACCTTTATAGAGTCGGCCCGTAGGATTACCGCGTCCAATGATCGACAAAATTTGTCCAACGAGTAGAGTGTCTAGATTGAATAATGAATCTTGTTGGGATTTTGTGGGTATATCCGCTGAAAACCCTCAGGAGACAACACTCCTCCTCTGTGGCAACAAGGAGGTTTAACGGCTTGTTGCACGTGCTAAGTGCAACCGTGATTCCTACGAAAGTTAGGATTTCTTGTTTCTCGTTTGCTTTTCTCTTTCTTTGTTTTGCTCGGGACTAGCAAAAACTTCGGTGTGGGGGTATTTCATTGACATCATTTCATGCTTATATTTGTATCTTATATCCATTATCTTACACCTAAGCAATGCTATATGACAAGTTTTATGTTTGAATTTCAGAAATAAAGATGTTTGAAGAGAAGAGACATGAAATGACCTAAAAGATAGGAAAAAGGACTGAGTTGAGAGACTCGAGGACTAAGATGCAAGGGAGAAGGACCTGAACGTAAGACCGAAGGACCAAAGAGAAAAATAGAAACTCCACACCATCATGGGGAGTATTTTGGCAATTCGATTCGGGTCGGAGCTCCAATAAACAAAGTATATGCATCAAAGACCGACAAAGAAATCCAGAAAAGCCCACAACAAATTCCAGCCGGATCCAGAGTTTATGGACCGCCAATTGGCGGTCTGGGATGCTAATTGGCGGCCCGGATCTCTCCGGATCCGCTAAGATTTCGCGTGCACATGTATTAGTGTTTGTTTAGGCTATTTTTGGTATATGTTTAGTCCTATACCGGGGGATTTTCCCGGATTACCTTTTTCTATGCCTATAAATAGAACTCCTCCTCCTTTTGTATTCACCCATTGCTTGGTGGAATTCTCTCTACTTGGAGTAAGCCTTGAAGCAAAACTCAAGGTGGAGAAGAGTGCGACCTTCAATGTGAGTCATTTTAATAAAATAAATATTCTTAGTTTCTTTTAATCTTGTCTTTTAATTCTTGCATGCTTCTTTGGTTTTACATTCCTTTCCTTTTAGCTACTTTATTATTTCTTGCTTGCTTAATTTAATTTCATTTCAGTACAATGTTTCATTTTGTTAATTTAGTTAGTGTAATGATTAGTGAGTAGTTTCATCCCCATTTGGGGGGTAGAGAAATATGTGATATGATTATTTGGTGTATTAGGTGTGCATTATCTTAATCCCTTGAGCCTTATATGATTTCCATAACCATCTAATGGGATACTCTTGTCTTTGATATGCTAATGCTCTTGAATGAAGCTTAGCTTATGCTTTGATTAGTGGACCTATTTTATGGGGAATGATAAGGTGAGGATATGGATGGAATTGATGAAGGAAACATGACTTGTAGTGTATGTGCTCTTGTAGTGTATGTGCTCTTGTTTATTAATGTCTTGTATGTTTTAATGATTGGGTAAATCTTATTTCATGTAGACGCATAGTGGGGTTTGGTCTTTATACTTAGGTTCATCTAGCTTCATTCCAATTATTGTCTTGTATGTTTTATTGATATGATCTTATCTTATTTCATGTGGAGGCAAAGTTGGATGTAGTTTTATGATTTTCATGCACTACATGTTTTGATGAGATTAATTGAACACACACACACATACACATATCTTTGTGTTCACACTCTTTTCTCTACACCCTATGGGGTTTAGTTTTATTGCTTATCTTCCCTTTCTTTTTTGCATTGTAGTGTAGTTTGACCATAACTCCTTTCTTTCCCACTCGACTTAGAACAAACTAAAATCAACACACCTCCCTGTGGATCGACCCGTATTTGCCACCGCTTCAACGCGGTCGTGCACTTGCGGTTAATTAAAACGTATCAATCAGCAGATCACCTCTCTCGCATCCCAGTTTATCTTTCACCGGAACCACCGGTGAACGAGTTCTTCCCTGATGAGAACCTTATGGCAATAGCCTCACCCCCTGGTGCGCTGACATTATGAACTATTTAGCAACCGGGGAGGTACCGGCTCATTGGACACACATTGAGAAAGCAAAATTCAAGTCGTTAGTCAAGCACTTCTATTGGGATGATCCATACTTATTTAAGTATTGTGCCGATGATTGACATCATTTCATGCATACATTTGTGTCTTATATCCGTTATCTTTCACCTAAACAATGCTATGTAACGAGTTTTATGTTTAAATTTCAGAAATAAATTTGTTTGAAGAGAAGAGGCATTGAAGGACCTAAAAGCAGGAAAAATGACTGAGTTGAGAGACACGAGGACTAAGATGCAAGATCGAAGGACCTGAATGTAAGATCGAATGACCAATGTGCAAACAAGAATACTCCACACCATCATTGGGAGTATTTTGGCAATTCTATTCGGGTCGGAGCTCCAGCAAGCGAAGTAGATGCATCAAAGACAAACAAAGTCATCCAGAAAAGCCCAAAAGAAAGCCCAACACGATCTGAACCCTGTAGACCACCAATTAGCGGTCCGTGACCGCTAATTGGTGTTCCATGTTGCCCCGGATCCTCTAAGATTTCTTTGGGTCGTGTATTAGAGTGTGTTTAGTCTATTTATGGTATATGTTTAGTCCCATACTGGGGATTGTCCCAGATTACCTTTTTCTATGGCTATAAATAGAACTCTCCCTCCTCTCTTGTACCACATCACTCTCTTGGTGGCCATCCTCTCTAATAGGATTAAAAGCCATGAAGAAAAAAACTCTGGTGGACAGAGACTACTTGTATTGTGAGTTTGAAATTAATAAAGTTTTCCTTTACTTATGTTGTCTATTTCTTAGTTTAATTTCATTTCATATTTCTTGCATGCTTCTTTAGTTTTATGTCTTTTTAGCTTCTTTAATATTTCTTGAGTGCTTAGTTTAATTTCCTTTCAGTAGAATGTTTCATTTTGTTATTGTAGGTTGTAGTGTAATGATTAGAGAGTAGTTCCATCCCCATTTGGGAGGTGGAGAAATATGTGATATGATTATGTCATGTATTAGGTGTGGGTTATCTTAATCCTTTGAACCTTACATGATTTCCTTAACCATCTAATGAGATTTCACTCTTGTCTTTGATATGCTAATGCTCTTGAATGAAGCTTAGCATATGCTTAGATTAGTGGACCTATTTTATGGGGAATGATGAGGTGAGGATATGGATGGAATTGATAAAGGAAACATGACTTGTAGTTGTGTGTACTTTTGTTGCCTTTACCTTGGTTAATGTCTTCTATGGTTTAATGATTGTCTAAATCTTATTTCATGTGGAGGCATAGTGATGTTTCGTCTTTATACATGAGTTCATTTAGCTTCATTCCAATTATTGTCTTGTATGTTTTAATGATATTGTATTATCTTATTTTATGTGGAGGCAAAGTTGGATTTAGTTTTATGATTTTCATGCACAACATGTTGTGATGAGCATAATTGAACACACACACATACACATATCTTTGTATTCACATTCTTTCTTTACCCCCTATGGGGTTTAGTTTTATTGCGTATTCCCATTTCTTTTCGCACTGTAGTGTAGTTTAGATCATAACTCATTTCTCTCCTTTCTTTCCCACTCGCCTTCGAACAAACTAAAGTCGACACACCTCCCTGTGGATCGACCCGTATTTGCCACCGCTCCAACACGGTCGTGCACTTGCAGTTATAATTAAAACGTTCAACCAAGTTTTTGGTGTCGTTGCCAGGGAGGTGCCAGCTCATTGGACACACATTGAGAAAGCAAAGTTCAAGTCGTTAGTCAAGCACTTCTATTGGGATGATCCCTACTTATTTAAGTATTGTGCCGATCAAATCATAAGAAGGTGCATTCCTAACGACGAGATTCAGAGTGTCTTGTCCTTTTGCCATAAGGAGGCATGTGGTGGGCACTTTAGTTCCAAGAAAACTGCTGCCAAAGTGCTCCAATGCGGTTTCTACTGGCCCACGTTGTTCCAAGGTGCTTTTGCATTTTGCAAAGCATGCGATAGGTGCCAACGTGTGGGCCGCATTGGCAGACGTGATATAATGACACTCAATCCTATCTTACTGGTCAACATCTTTGATGTTTGGGGAATTGACTTCATGGGTCCTTTCCTTGTGTCCCATGGTTACACCTACATTCTTGTGGCGGTTGATTATGTGTCGAAGTGGGTTGAAGTAATCCCCACTCACACTAACGATCACAAGGTTGTGATCAAATTTCTTAAAGAACACATCTTTGCGAGGTTTTGGACACCTCATTGTATCATAAGTGATCGGGGGACACACTTTGTGAACCGATCCCTTGAGGCAGTGTTGAGGAAATATTACATCACGCACAAGTTGGCCACACCTTATCATCCTCAAACCAGTGGCCAGGCGGAAATTTCCAACCGTCAACTCAAGCAAATTCTTGAGAAAACGGTTAATGCTTCAAGGAAAGATTGGTCAGTCAAGCTTAATGATGCATTGTGGGCTTTCTGCACTGCATTTAAAACCAACCTTGGCATGTCCCCCTATCGGCTAGTTTATGGCAAAGCTTGTCATCTTCTGGTAGAGCTTGAGCACCGAGCATTATGGGCAATCAAACATCTTAACATGAGTCTTGATGTTTCCGGTGCCCATCGCAAGCTAGACCTCAACGAGTTGGAGGAGTTGAGAAATGAAGCGTATGAGAATGCCAAGATCTGCAAGTCACGCACTAAAAAATTTCACGATCACTTGTTCTGAATCAAAACCTTCGCGGTGGGACAAAAGGTCTTGTTGTATAACTCTCGCCTCCATTTGTTTCCGGGGAAACTTCGGAGTCGTTGGTCAGGACCCTTTATTATTTTAACCATCTCCCCTCATGGGGCGGTTGATATTCAGAATCTAAGGAATGGGGATGTGTTCAAAGTTAATGGACAACGCCTCAAACCGTACTTGGAAGAAACCACGACAGAGGTCGAGGAGGAAGTAGTGTCTTTACACGAACTCCCCACGGATGTGGTCACTTGACGTGATCCATCCCTTCATTTGGTTGTACATATCTTGGTCAAAAACAAATAAAAAACGAAAAATGAAGAAAAGAAAAAAATTGAAGTGCCTTTTGGATATTTTTCCATTTTCCTTTGATAAAAATGTGTTTTCGTTGCCCTACCCATAATAAACCCAACGAACACGCATTTTTATTCTCTTTTACGCCCCCTCCCCAAATTCTAGCTTCTGATCTCGCAACCAGACCGCTCATCGGCAGTTCTGGACTGCCAATCAGCAGTTTGTTGTGAAGACTAGGTCTTGTCTTCGTCGGGTTGTGGGAGTTTGTGTCTTCTGTTGGTTCAGTTTGGTAGAGTGTTTGTTTGCTGCTGGAGTCGACGTGTTGTGGTCTCCGACCCTCTTGCGCCGTGTTCGTCTTCGTCGTCACGTGTTCCGCCGTTAAAGCTCACCAAGGTAGGTGCAGGTATGGCCAGCCCACATTTAATTCTAGAACTTAATTTTCCCTCCCTGATTCGCAAATTCGGAGAACCCTTCTACGATAGAATCGTAGTCAAAGGGTGGTACTCTTTGTTGTATGAGGGTGACGAAACCATGTATGTAGAGCCTCTCGTACATGAGTTTTTTCTAAAGTCGAGTGTGACCAGACCTGACCACTTGAGTTTAGTGTCACTTTCACAGGGGTGAAGCACACTGTGACACCCCAATTCATCTCCGACGCAACTGGGATCCCCTTAGTCGATGATCTCGCGCCCACCCGTGACA
Organism: Triglochin maritima; assembly: GCA_963682175.1. NCBI lineage: Eukaryota > Viridiplantae > Streptophyta > Magnoliopsida > Alismatales > Juncaginaceae > Triglochin > Triglochin maritima. The sequence continues at coordinate 18,603,033 of OY821775.1, forward strand.
TTAATTTTACCGATCTATTCTTGGGCACGGGCAACCCATTTCATCGCATGGGGGAATACCCAATGTGCACATTTACTCCAATGTGCACATTGTAGCGAGGTGGGTGTGTAGGAATGTGTTGGGCCAAGAGTGGACCTCCACATTCTTTACACCTAGTTTGTGAATAGTGTATAGTCTTATGGATGGTTTACCTCACTACATTTGTCGAACGTTGTTCGACATTTTGGTGAATGCTAAGCTTAAAGAAATACATTGTTTGCCTACTATGGTTACCAAATTATGTGGCATGTTGGACATCCCACGATTTGAGTGCTTGCGGCGGTGCCAAAGCACCGACCTCGAGGTAGAGAAGATGACCTCGTCATTTCACCATTGCCTTCCGGAGGTATGGGTGCCTGATTACATGGAGGAGAATGTCAGTGCGAGTTTCTCAAACTCGTCTGTGAGCTCAGGAACGCTCTTTAACACTGACATTTCTAAGATGGCGGTTGAGCAGCAAAACATCATTTTAGCCAAACAAAACTGGAAAATTTATAGGAAATTGTCGGCTTTTGAGCCAGGTGCCTCTTCGGACAGCTCTGGCCATCGTTAGTAGTCTGGTACACCCTATCCTTGCATTGACGTCATTTGGTCATACATTGAGGAAAATGCATGGATTAGATGTGGGGAAGGTTCACATTTGTACATAGTTTGTGTGCCTTTTGTTTTTATGTCGTTTTCTTTTGTTTGTACTGTTAGGGTCATGTTAGTGTGCTGCATTTAATATTGATATATCTGCTTGCCATGATCCTTGGGTAACTTGTCTTCTTTTGCTTGCCTAGTGCTTTAAAATTTTCATGTGTTTGCGAAAGAAAATGTGTTGTGGGTTTTGCGTGTGTTTAGCCTGTGCAAAACCGCTGACAGGCAAAGTAAAAAGAAATCTCCCAAAATGTCTTGAACATGATGCATTAGAATATCTAGTAAAGTGGCTTTAGGACTTATCGAGTCGTTAGGATGCACCCAGGTTTTCCCTCAGGGGCGAATAATCATAGGGTTTCAGTACTCAAACAAATAAAGAAGTTCACCCTGAACCTAGTGAGTCAAATAATTCGTGTCTGTTAGTATAAGGAAGTTTGTCGTAGTCAAGGGTCCTTAAACGCTTTTTGTGAAACTGTAAGTGTAAGGGTTTTGGTTCCCATGTAGATAAATGAATGAGTGGTGTTCTCTCTTCTCGCACGACTCCTATCACTCGGGAAATTAGGTTCGAGGGGACTTAGTGCCTGGTGCTCTCGAGTCATCTGACTGGGGATGCATCGACCGAACTCCTGTTACACAGGTGGTAGGGATCGCCCTATGTGGAGATTTGGGGGAAGGTGTACATGTTAGTGTAAGTCCTCACAAACAATGTTGCACGAAACCCGACCCTGAGAGAATCAAACACCAACCAATGTAATGCTCCAAAGAAAGAAAGAAAAAAGTCAAATAAGAACCTTAATGGACTTTACACAATGTATCACTTTAAGAAGTTAAGGTTGCTCATGTCTTTCACTTAAGTCCTTAATTAACTTTCAGGAATGATTCATTAGGCTAGGTGTGTGGACTGATTACATATATAGAGTCGGCCCGTAGCATTACCGCGTCCAATGATCGACAAAAATTAGTCATCGAGTCGTGTAGCTAGGTTGAATAATGCATCTTTGTTCGGATTTTGTGGGTGTATCCGCTGAAAACCCTCAGGAGACAACACTCCTCCTCCTTGGCGACAAGGATGTTTAACGGTTTGTTGCACTTGCTAAGTGCAACAGTGATTCCTACGAAAGTGAGTTAGGATTTCCCTGTTTTATGTATGCTTTTCCTTCTTTTTCTCTTTCTTTGTTTTGCTCATGACTAGCAAAAGTTAGGTGTGGGGGTTTATTATTGACATCATTTCATACATTCATTTGTGTCTTATATCCATTATCTTGAACCTAAACAATGCTACGTAACGAGTTTTATGTTTGAGTTTCAGGAATAAATAGGTTTGAGGAGAAGAAGCATAAAAGGACCTAAAAGTAGGAAAAATGACTGAGTTGAGAGACTTGAGGACTAAGATGCAAGGGAGAAGGACCTGAATGTAAGATCAAAGGACCAATGAGCAAATGAAAATACTCCACACCCTCATGAGGAGTATTTCGGCAATTCGGGTCGGGCCTAAACTCCAAAAACTTCCTTTGGTGCATCTAACATGAAGAAAACAACCCAGCAAGGCCCAACCAAAATCCAGAGCGGATCCGGACTCTATAGACCACCAATTAGCGGTCATGTTGGCTCCAGATCCGACACGCTTTGGGTAGATCATGTATTAGGGAGAATTATATCTATTTCTGGTGTTGTATTAGTCCCATATCGAGGGATTGTCCCCGATTACCTTTTTCTATGGCTATAAATAGAACTTTTCACCTTCCATTGTAATCACTACATACTTGGTGGCTATTCTTCCTACTTGAAGTGGAGTCTTGGAGCAAATACTGAAGTAGGAAGATGCTACTTGTATTGTGAGTCTAAAATAAATAAAAGTTTTCTTTGTTATGTTGTTTCTTTTATGTTGATTGTATGCTTAGTTTAATTTCATTTCAATAGTCTTAGTAGAATTAGTTAATATGTTCTCCTTTCTTAGAATAATAATTAGTGTAATGGGTAGTGAGTAGTTTCATCCCCTTTGGGGGTGTAGTTGATGTTTTATACATGCAAAAGAGAATGGAAATGAATGTTTTGTGTGAAATGTGTTGATAAACATAAATGTATGCTTGCTTGTTTAGGATAGAACTTGTAACTTGATGAGTTTTACCACAAATATTAGACACCTCTCATGCTTGTTTAGGTTCTAAACTAACCAACTTGTGTATGTGAATGTTAATCAACTAGGTTAGTAATGGGATTGATAGGTTTTGCCATAACCATTAGACACTTCCTATACATGAAAATACAACCTACATTTGTGCTTAATGATTGCATTCTTCATCATCTCTTTGCTTGTGTATACTCACTCCACCCCTAAGGAGTCCCTCTTCCTGATTTGCACTTCCACCAAGGTTCTTTTGATTTAATTTGCTTCGGTAGTTGTTATTCTTCCTCTACATTTCTTTTTACTAGTTTAGCATTACTTAGATTATCATATCCACAAATCTTCTCCCCTTTTTTGCCACTTTATTTCGGTCAAGCCAGAGGCTTCTCACCTCCCTGCGGACGACCCGTACTTGCCACATCTTCACTGACGGCTGCCCCATCCAGACTTTGGTTTGGACTATTCGGGTGGATTTAATTTTTGTGTTGTAGTTTTGTTTCTTGCAGGAGACTCATACTCTGAAGGGAAGGCATCTTGTGAAGTTTGTAGGCCAACAGAGACGCCAAGACTGCCAATATGCGGCCTGAGACCGCCAACTGGCGGTCTGGTAATCTCAGATAGCCTTCTTATTTCTATTCCTTGTTGACATAAGTGATCTAGAAATCTGGGACTTAATTTTGCATGTTCTGACTTTTAGATTGCTCCCAGATTAATAATAAATTTCCCTTTAAGCAATTCTTATTACTAGTTTAGCATTACTTAGATTAGAATATCCACAAATCTTTTTACTAGTTTAGCATTATTTAGATTAGCATATCCACAAATCTTCTCTCCTTTTTCGCCACTTGATTTTTGTCAAGCCAGAGGCTGCTCACCTCCCTGCGGACGACCCGTACTTGCCCTGTCTTCACCGACGGTTGTGCACTTACGGTCTAAATATAAAATGAACAAACATGCGAGAACCAGGAAGGGCTGGTACGGTTCCAACAATAACTTGAAGTGAAGGGACTTCGAGAGCAAGGCGCTTTGGAATTCTGGCGAGCCTTGCGGATGTTGTCCAAGAACCTAAGTACACTCGGTCATGTGATGATGAGGCTGAGGAAGGACGAGGGGGGACACCCCACAACCAATGCTGGATAAAATCTCGTAGCAAGAGACATCTAAACGTGTATCCTTGAGGCTGGAGCAACAAAGAGCAAACCGTGGATGTAAGGGGACCCGCTCCCCCTATCTGAAGCCATGATTGCCCTTGCATGGAACGTACGCAGAGCAAATCTCCCCAGCCATGCATATATGATAAGGGAATGCATAAAGGAGGCCAAAGTTGTTATTGTATGCCTCCTGGAACATAAGGTAAAAAACAAGAAGCTCGAGAGGTTTCGGAAAGCAATTTGGGTGCATAGTTGGGCAACCAATGGTATGATTGTGGATGCGAGGCGTATCCTCGTACTTTGGAATGAGCACACAGTAGACCTTCAGGTTACATTTGAAACATCCCAACTTTTGCACCTGGAAGGGGTGGATTGAGGGAGCGGGAAGGTTGTGGCAATCACGGTTGTTTACGGTGCAAATGGGCATGTGCATCGGCGTAGCTTGTGGGCTGATCTTAGGAGTGCGGCACCATGGCTGGTATGTGGAGACTTTAATTGTATTCAGAGGTGCCATGAAAAGAGTGGAGGTTAGGGATTTAATTGGACAACGATGGAGGAGTTCAATACTTGTATTGATACGTGGCAATTGGTGGAGGTGCCATCAGGGGGAAGCTAATTTACATGGTCCAATTCTTCTCATGGGGACGCTTGCATTGAGACCTGTATTGATAAGATGTTTATGTCCCTCGCTTGGCTCGACACTTATCCAGAGCCCTTCTATGCTGTTGGTGAAAAGGATTTTAGTGATCATGCATCACTTCTTATGAGCACAACGAAGGAGACTATGCAAAAGAAACGAATGTTCAGATTTGCCACTTTCTGGGCTGAACATGACGACTTCTCGGAGGTGGTTTGGAATGCTTGGGTGACTCTTATTGATGGGAATCCTATGTACCGGGTGGTGGCCAAACTGCACAAAGTGAAGGTGGCACTCAAAAAATGGAGCGAGGAAAGCTTTCGACGTGTTGAAAAAAGGTGGGTGAAGCCCAACTTCGGCTGGAACATGTGAGGAAACTACAAAGAGATGCCATGGCAGATTCCTCCCTTTACGATCTGGAGTCGACGTGCAAACATAAGCTGCAGTTGGCCTTGTCGAGAGAGGAGTCAATTTTGAGGCAGAAATCAAGGGTGAGGTGGTTACGGGACGGTGACCGGAATTCTAGATTCTTCCATGGTTCCTTGAAAGTGAGGAGAGTCACCAACAATGTGAGATTAGTGAGCGAAAATGGAGAGATTGTGGAGGAGAAGAGCAACATTCGTGAGGTGTTCTGACGTCATTTTTCTAACTTATTTGCTAATGCTTTTCAGGTTACCCTGATACCCTTAGCTATCCACCTCCCTCACATTACTCCTGGCGAGGCTACCAGCCTTGGCAGGCTGCTTGAGATAAAAGAACTCGAGGAGGTGGTGCTGCACTCAAATGTAGACAAGGCACCTGGGCCCGATGGCTTTAATGCGAAGTTCTTCAAGGCATCATGGGTGGTGATCAAGAGGGACTTGTTCAGGGTTGTTGATGAATTCATGAGGAGCGGGAAGCTTCTGGCAGAGGTGAACTATACATCGATCACATTGATCCCAAAGAAGGCAATACCAGCAACGGTCGATGACTACCGGCCCATATCCCTTTGCAATATGATCTACCATTATATTCAAAGGTGCTGGCAAATAGATTGAAGCAAGTCCTACCCCATTTGGTTGGCGAGGAGCAAAGTGCATCTATTCGGGGGAGAAGAATCAGTGATAACATCTTACTAGCCCACGAAATCTGCCACAACATGCATGCAAATAGAGGTCAGGCAAAGATGTATTTGAAGTTAGATCTCCAGAAGCATGTGATTCGGTCTCTTGGAGCTTCCTACTTGCGGTGCTGCAATGATTTGGTTTTCCAGACCATTGGCAACGTCTCATCATGGCGTGTGTGTGAGCATCCTTTGTTGTCACGGTGAATGGAGCTGACTCACGACCCTTCAAGGCAGCAAATGGCCTAAGACAAGGTGATACGATGGCTTCCTATCTCTTTGTCCTTTGCATGGAGGTTCGTAACTTAATGATAAAGGAGGAAGTTGCGAGCAAAAGGTTAGATCCGGTGAAGTGTGGGGCACAACGGTGTCACATTTATTGTTCGCCAATGATGTTATGCTTTTTGCAACGGCTACCAAAGAAAATGCTCATGTGATTAAGAAGATATTGGCTGAGTTTTCCCATGTTTTGGACTACATTTAAACACCTCGAAGAGTCAAGACTTCTTGGGGAGAGATGCGGTTCATGGCCGATGGATATGCACACATCTAGGAATGGAAAAGTTGGACTTCCCGGTCACATATCTAGGGTTTTCGTTGTTCACATCTCGGCTTGGGAAACATCAATGTGCTGGGCTGGTAGCTATGGCAAAGGGAAAGCTAAGCTCCTGGAAAAGAAGCTTTGCTATCTATGGCTAGTCGGGTAGAGTTGGTGCAAAGTGTGTTGGTCTCATATAACATCTACTGGACATCTGCATTTCTCATCCCCAGATAGGTCTTAAAGGAAATGGAGAGTATTATGATGCAATTCGTATGAGGAGGACAAAAGAAATGGGTGGCTATTGCATGGAAGTACATTTGCATGACAAAGAGCGAGGGTGGCTTGGGTTTGTGAAGATTGGTCGATTGGAAGGATGCTGAGCTGCTACGTCTACCTTGGTTAGTTGTGGCAGATGACGACTTGCTGTGGGTAAAGTGTATGAGACACAAGTACCTAAACAACCGCACGATTTAGTTCGTGCGGTCGACTTTGGTGTGCTCATGGGCATGGAGGGGAATACTAAAAGTGTGAGATATAGTAAGTGAGCACATCCATTTTCTAGTGGGAGATGGTAGCAACATCCTATTTTTCCTTGACCCTTGGTGTAGTAAGTCATTCTTATGTGAGGATTGGGGGCCAAGACTGCACTATGATGTTGGTGTGCCAAAGGACACATTGGTTTCCCACTTTATTCGAAATGGCATTTGGCACCTCCCCAGCCCACACTCCTTTCAGATGTTGGAGTTATGGCCAAAGATCATGGGAATACGTATCTATGGAGGTCCGGACATGCCAACTAGGTTGAACGTAAGGAAGGAAACTTTCACCCTAAAGGAGGCATGGACATGGGTAGTAAAGAAGAAGGAGGTTGTGGGGGTGGAGCAAGATTATATGGTACAAACATCATGTTCCAAAGCACGCTATTATAGCAAGGCAGGCACTGTGAGGACGATTAATGACGAAGAAATTGATGGCAGGAAGGGGTGCACACCATGGGTTGGATTGTGAACTACGTGTTGTAGCTGAGGAGGATATAGGACAACTTTTTGGGAATGCCCTTTCATGAAGGAAGTCTGGACGAGTGTGCTTGAAAGGCTCGGGCTGAGCACCGGCATGAGGACCACGATTGAAGAGGAAGCGAGACGCATGCAACAGATTATGGGGGGCCGAGTTTGGGTGACAACGATCTGATTGGCCTTTAATGCGGTTGTTTATGAGTGTTGGCAAAAAAGGAACAAGTGGGTATTTGACCACAAGCAAAAGCGACCAACTGACATTGTGGGATTGGTGAAAGACACGATTTGGGTGATGGGATCGAAGCTGGAAGACCTCGCCTAAGACCCGACAACTATGAGAAAGTTTGAAGAAACCTGGAAATAGATAGAGTGGAAATAATACATGTTTAGTGTAGTAGAGGATCGATTAAATGAGACTTGGTCTCATTAGTCATTGTGGCTGGGCATGTAGGTATCATGTCCTACGGTCTTATGTAGCTCAAATTTTGGTCGGTTGTATGTAAATCATAGTCGCATTAATGAAATTTCGAGGCCAAGCCTCCCTTTTTCTTTGCAAAAAAAAATGTTTGTGTTGGTTTTTTGTTTTTTTATTGATTTTAAGGATATTTTTTAATTTTATAAAGTGTGATTTGTAAATTTTCAGTCCAAAATTATTATTATTAAATTTATAATGTTTAATGTGTAAATTTTCCAACCAAAATGGTAACTTAACAGAAATATTAACGGCCCAGGTGCACAGCGGTAAGAAAATATAGTGGTGAGGTGCATGAGACTAATAAACCAAAACAAGGGTGCACGCGCTCAATTTCAACTTTAAAGAGGTGCACCAGCTCAACAAACCATATTCTATATGTACCATCTTTTGAATCAAACCTCTTGTATGTTTCAAAAATCACAAGAAATTTAAATTTCAAAGTAATCTTTACACCCTATGATGTACTTCTTCAAGATTGTACTATAGGGAAGATGATTGGTAGGGGTATCCTCATCAATGGTCTATATCTTTTTGATAGGTCAAATAAAGCTCTACATCCTAAACAAGTGTCAAATCATGAAGTTTGGTCCAAACGTATGCGACACCCGTCACATGCAATTTTAAAACAATTATTTCCTTTTATTAGGGTTGAATTATGTTGTGATGTTTGTCATCTTCCAAAACAAACTAGACTCCATTTTTCTTCATTTATACACAAAACCATCCTTTCGAAATAGTTCACTATGATATCTGGGGTCCAGACCCAACTGAATCCTATAATATGTTTACATATTTTTTGTTATATTTATTGATGATTTTTCTCGCACTACCTGGTTATATTTGCTCAAATTCAAATATGAACTATTCTCTATTTTCTGTGAATTTGTTGCACTTCTAGAAAATATGTACGACACTAAAATCAAAACATTTAGGTCTGGTAATGGCTTAGAATATAAAAGTCAGGACTTTCAAAACTTCCTAAAACAAAAGGAAATATTTCATCAAACAACTTGCATCAATTCTCTTGAACAAAATGGGGTTTCCGAAAGGAAAAATCGTCATCTGTTAAACGTCATTAGGCCCTTATTATTTCAAAATAATGTTCCTAAAGTTTATTGGCCTGATGTTGTCATTACTGCTGCATATCTTATAAATCGTCTTCCAAGCCCTACAACTCAAAACAAACAACCTTTAGAAATCTTGAAAAATAGAAAAATGAATATTGATCATCTTAAGACTTTTGGTTGTATATGTTTTGTTCACAAGAAAGGACAGACAAGTTAGATTGCAACTATGTTAAAACCATCTTTCTAGGATACTCCTCTAAAAAAGGGATACAAGTGCTATGATCCTCACAACTGTAAATTGTATGTTTCTAGAGATGTATCTTTCTTTGAACGTGAACCATATTTTAAGCCCAACAGGAAGACCTTGGACATCTCTGTAGAATCTGGCATCCCACTTCTGGTGGATGACATCTTCAGATATTTGCCTTGAACCCTTGAGGAAGGCAGCACTCCTCAAGAGGGAAGGGAAGGAGACGATTCCAAAAAAAAAGGGGATTCACGACAATAGGTAGGTGATCATGAAGGGGAGGCTCCAAGAAGAAGGTCAACCAGACAAGCTCGACTTCCTTCCAGACTCCAAGATTTCGTTACATTCAATGTGACCTACCCCATACAAAATTACATATTCTACAACCACATAAAACCTAATCATCGGGCCTTCCTAACCAAAATAGATGAGCATAAAGAAACCATCTACTATTATGAAGTTATAAATCATCCTGAATGGGCACAAGCCATGAAAGATGAACTAAGTGCACTAGAATCAAATAAAACTTGGACCTTGGTTCCCTCCCAACCAGGAATTAAACCCATAGGATGCAAATGGCTTTACAAAATTAAGTACAATAGTGATGAAACAATTGAAAGATATAAAACTTGACTTCTTCCTAAGGGATACACTCAAACTTATGTCCTAGACTATCAACAAACCTTCACTCCTATCGCAAAAATGAACACGATTCGGGTTCTTCTTTCCATTGTTGTCAATCAAGATTGGAATTTGTTTCATATGGATGCTCGTGATGCTTTCCTCCAGGGAATCTTTGAAGAAGAAGAAGTATATATGACTCCGCCTCCTGGCTACAACTCTGCGAACAATGAGGTTTGCAAACTCCACAAATCAATCTACGGATTGTAACAATCTCCTCAAGGATGGTATACCAAACTAAGCCACTCTCTTTTATTATATGGTTTCTCAAGATGTTATGTTGATGCCTCCATGTTCACCAAATACTACAACAACACCATTATCATATTAATTTATGTTGATGATATCATAATCACTGGAAACAATGATAGGGAAATTGATCATGTAAAATCATATCTTAAATCTAAATTTGACATCAAAGATTTAGGGTCTATGAAATATTTTATGGGGATTGAAATTGCTCATTCAAAAGGGGATATTTTTATCACAACCGAAGTATATCCGAGATCTACTAGATCTACTTCAAGAAATAGGAAAATTAGGATCAAAACCTGCCAACATTCCTATCAAGACAAACGAAACGTAAATCTCATTGACGAAGAACCTCTAAAGGGCGTAGGACAATTCCAAAGGTTAGTAGGAAAGCTCATGTACCTCACTGTCACTAGACCTGACATAACTTAATGTCGTCACACACACCACCTAGACATCATAGATAGAATCCTTAATACTTAAAAAAGACTCCAGGTCAAGGCATATGGATGAGGAACAATAATTTTGATTCCATAATTGGCTACTCTGATACAGACTGGGTCGGCAGCCATGACCGAAAATCTACGACTGGTTTTTGCACCTTCGTTGTCAGAAACATAGTCACTTGGAGAAGCAAAAAGCAAAATGTCATTGCAAAATCTAGTGCTGAAGCAGAGTAGCGAGCCATGGAATCTTCAACTAGTGAATTAATTTGGCTTAAAAAACTCCTCAGAGAAATGAAGATACCATGCCAAAAATCAATACAAATGTTCTATGATAACCACGTTGCACGTCAAATCGCTTCCAATCTTGTTTTCCACAAACGAACCAAACACATTGAAGTTGACTGCCACTTCATCAGCAAAAAAATTCAAGCAAAGGAGATCGAAGTTCCACATATCCAAAGTAGAGATCAACTCACAAATATCTTCACCAAGCCACTGGACCAGAAACAATTCCAAATCATTATTCATAAGTTGGGATCCTTCAATCTCTTCCGATGTCAACTTGAGGGGGAGTGTTGTAACATATATTCCAATCTCGGCTCAGGACCAAACGGTCATCAACGCCATCTAAGGGGCAAATCATCTTCATCAAGGATTCACAATCTCATCAAGAAAGGAAACTATGATTCAAGATCTCATCAAGGAAGGCAACCATCAAATTAGGAAACATACACAATTGTACACCAACGAGTACTTACTAGCCTTATAAATTATACACAACATTGTAATGGACGTAAGAAACAACAATACAATACAAATCCTATATTCAATAGTGAACATTCATATTAAACAACTTAAGGCCAAAAGACCAAGCAATTAGTTGATATTTTATATATCACTTTGAGAATATGCAACCTCATATGTAATAAGCTTGAAAATAACTGCTCTTATCAAGCCTTGGTATCAAGGGTGATAATGAGTCCCTTTGCTAACTCCATTAGGGACTTAAAAAGCCCATTTTGAGGACTCCGAATTAGGATAAAAATGATAGTTTTTTAGTCCCACTTACTTTAATATTGAAGATTACCAAACCAAAAATTGACTTAAAGTAGTCAACTTAGTAAAAATTAATCATAAAGTGTGCATATATGTACTACATAACTTCTCTTAATTGATAACTAGGAACCAAGCTAATTAACCAAGATTCAGGGTCAAAACACATAACCTAGCTTGTAGCATATTTTTAGAGTCTATAGAATCATATGTACACTTGAAGAATAAGAGTTGATCCTGTCATATTTGAGTGAACCCTTTAGGTGAACTGAAGATCATTTGAGCTTATGCTCATTCTCAGTTTGGAATAATATTGGCCGCCTACTTCACTTTCTCTTTTCCACTCCACATTCCAATCTAAGTATTGCTATTGTTGTTTAAACGATCATTGGCCACCCTTCCGATTGATCAAGCATAACCCTAAAATTAGGTTGTTCCTTCATCCTTCAATTGGTCAAAGCAATGGGAGAGCCTCGTATACCAGACTGACCTTTCCCAACTTTTATTCTACCAATTGACTAATAGTGACAACAGTCAGATTCCTGTTACGGAGTCCCATGTGTCATATACCTTTTAAAATGTCCTAAAAGCTATACAAAATCCTTTGCTAGGCAGATAAGATAAATTTCCCCAACCGAACTACAACTTGATCATCAGTTGACAATTTTTGTTTGCAGTAAATTAAACATTTCAGAAACCCTAAAACCAAAGGAGTAATTCCCAACCATATGACTATTGATGGGCCTTCCTTACTTTGAATGTTTGCTGAAATTCTAAAATGATTGACCAATGTTTTATTAGTCGGCCTCCATTTGTCCAATTGACACAATTGATTGAAGGTCATCCTAAAAGTTTGGTCATCCGAACTTGAGGGGGTCGACCGATTCTCTTAGACTAACTATTTTATGTTGGACTATTGAATATTGGGTTTAGGCCCATGTAATATTTAGTTTGAAATCCAATGTTGAATTGTAAAATTGGAACATGGGATTCTTTCATACTCTTTAGTCCCACATTGGGAAATGGAAAGGTATATGTACCTACCCTTCCCATCGCCCCTTTGAGGGATATAGAGAGTAGGAGAGAATGGGACTTACACTCACACGCCCGTCTACTCCAATCTAGTTGGGTCGGGTCGGTGTCGTGTTCTCTTTCACGTGTGTATTCAACTCCAATCTAGTTGGGGCGTATCTTATATTACCTTTCACAAAGAATTGATTTAAAAAGAAATTTTATTTTTGGTTCCGACGATTACAAATTGTGTGGATATAAAAGATCACAATCTCAACCTGGAAAGACACTTCTTTTGCCTACGAAACCGCCATCTCTCTCCTTCTTGTGTTTCTTAAAGCGATTTTCCTTATTTCGATCTACTCTCGTCGTCCATCATTGTAAGAGTGTGCTCATTGACGTGCGACCATTCTATCCTCGGAGAAAGCCTTTGTACCCCGTCACACCGGTACGTGGGGTAATATTTTCTCTAAGGGGGGTCCAACAATGACGGCTTTGTCGAGATATTTTCGGTTCCTAACCTTGTTTGCTTTTGTTGTTTTGTCCTCGTGAATTTGTTTGTTGCCTTTATTTGCATTGAATTGGGGATGTCAATCGACATATGTTCTCCACTATTATGCATGCTATTTATATTTTTAACAATAGTCTTAGAGAAAATATTTGTTATGTCGAGTAACCAGGTGTTTGCCCCTAAAGTGGTCATGTCAGGGATGCCTAAAAAGTTTTTCGGACAGAATGAATGAAGATTTGGTTGACCACAATAGGGTTGGTTGATGTTATCAAGGCTGCTTGCCCTTTTACTAATTTGGATGATCCCAAATTAAAGAAAGTCATGTGTTGTGGACTTAGAAAGATAAACTATGTCGAGGATGCATTTTGTTGGCTATGTCCAATATGCTTTTTGATGTCTATAGTTCATCTTCCTCTGCCACTGCTAAAGAGTTATAGGGAGAACTTGACGAGAAATATAATACTGATGGCTTAGGTCACTAGAAGTATTATGTTGGCAAGTTCTTAAATTCCAAATGGTGAAGGGAAAGTTAGTGACCGAACAACTCCACTAGTTCATGATTCTGATCCATTGCTTGAAAGAGTCCGACATGAAACTTCTGGAGAAGTTTCAGGTGATATCTATCATTGAGAAGTTCCCTCACTCTTGGGAGGACTTCGGTATGTCTCTTAATCATAGGAGAGGAAAATTGATTATGGATGATCTCATGGTTGCCATCACAATCGAGGAGGAACATTGTGGAGGAAAACCAGTGATACCTGTTGAGTTTCAACCAAAAGCAAACATGTTAGTTGGATCCTCTGAGCCAAACAATAAAGGAATATCACAACAACCCAACAAGGAAAAACCTAAGGTCAAAATCCAGAAAAATCCAAAGAACAAACCATGTTGGAATTGTGGACAAGTTGAGCATTGGGCTAGGGATTGTCCTTCAAAGAAAGCCAAAGGTAAACAAGGTGGTACTAATTCGACTCCACTGGTCAATGTATTGAATGTTGTGGAGGAGACCAACAGTAAGTTTGTTTCTGTTGATCCTCAAGTTCTTTCCATTTATGATCCATATGAGTAGTTGGCTGACACTAGGCTAATGTGCATGTATGAGCTGATAAGTCTATGTTTGTCTCTTATTAGCCTGTTGATGGGAAGATTTCGGCAATGGAGAATGGGAACATTGTGAAGGTGCTTGGTGTTGTACGTGACGATCTGAAGTTACCTTCAAGGAGAGTTATTTCACTGCATAGGATGCATCGTGTACCTATCGTTCGTCATAAAATTATTAGTGATCCTTGTTTAGTAGTTAAGAATTATGAAGTGACACTTAAGTGTAGTAAAGTATAATAACTTATTCTGGTACTTTTATTGGCAATGGATACTTGTCTAGTGGTGGTTTTTTATTCCAACATTGTATTTCATGTTGAACCTGCATTTGATAATCATAATATTGTTTGTGTTCATGATGAGCCTTCTTCTTGTGTTCATTCTATTGAATCTTGTGATATATGGCACAGTCATTTAGGATATGTGACTATCAATGTTTGAAAAGAATAATGAATTTAAACATGACTCCAAAGTATGTCATTGAGAAATAAAATTGTCAAGTGTTTGTACAAGCTAAGCAACGTAAGAAACTTTTCCATGTTGTGTCTAGGGAAACTTATGTTTTAGAGTTCGTACATACTGATACTTGTGCATTTAAAGGCATGTTAACTAAGGATCATATGAAATATTTTGTCACATTCAATTACAATGGTTCCAAATATTGGTATGTTTACATTTTGAAAAGTAAGAATGAAGCATTGTCTAAATTGCTTAATTTTAAGAATGAAGCAGATACTCAAACTGAAAAGAAACTTTAGATGTTGAGAACCGATAGAGGTGGCGAATATACGTCAAACCTATTTGAACAAGTTTGTTAGAGTTCTGGCATAGTTCATGAGGTAACGATGTCATATTCTCCACAATCTAATGGGATTGCTGAACAAAAAAAAACATTATCCGATATGATTAATGCATTGTTGCAGAGTTCAGGATTACCGAAACATTTGTCGGGGGAAGCTTTGAGTACAACTTGTCATATTTTGAATAAAGCTCCTTAAAAACATAAGGAGGCTAGTCTTTTCAAACTCTAGCATGGTCGAAAACCAAGTCTTAAATATCTTAGAGTTCGAAGTGTCTTCCAAAAGTTTTTTAATCCCTGGACATAAGAGGAAAAAACGTGATCTGAAGACCATTGATGCAATATTTCTCGGATACGTGACTAACATCTATGCGTATAGGTTATTGGTAATCAAGTCCGAGATATCTGGCATATATGTCAACACTACTATTGAACTTTGAGATGCAACATTCTTTAAGGATGTATTTCCCATGTGATTGATCGTTTTATATTTCTACCGCAAGTGCACGGCCGCGTTGAAGCGGTGGCAAATACGGGTCGTCCACTGGGAGGTGTGTCGACACTTGGTTCGTGCGAAGGCAAGGGGTAAAGAAAGGAGAAAAGGATTGGTTACACTAAACTACACTACAATGCTAAACTAGAATGCAAAAGGAAATGAAGATAAGCAATAAAACTAAACCCCAAAGGGGGTAGAGAACTGATGTGAACATAAAGATGTGTCTGTGTGTGTGTTCAATTAAGCTCCTCACAACATGTAGTGCATGAAATCATAAAACTACATCCAATCTTGCCTCTACATGAATTAAGATAAGACTACATCATTAAAACATACAAGACAATGATTGGAATGAAGCTACATGAACTCAAGTATAAAGACTAGACCCTACTATGCCTCCACATGAATTAAGATGACTACATCATTAAAACATACAAGACATTAGCTAAGGAAAAGGCAACAAGAGTACATACACTACAAATTGTGTTTCCAACATTAACTTCATCCATATCCTAACCTTATCATTCCCCATAAAATAGGTCCACTAATCAAAGCATAAGCTAAGCTTCATTCAAGAGCATTAGCATATCAAAGATAAGAGTGGAGACTCATTAGATGGTTATGGAAAACATATAAAGCTCAAGGGATAAAAATAACACACACTTAATACACTACATGATTATATCACATATTTCTCCACCCCCCAAATGGGGATGGAACTACTCACTACTCATTACACTAACTATATTAACAGAAGCAAGCATAATACTGAAATGAAACTATACTAATCAAGCAAGAAACATTAAAGAAGCATAAAACAAAACAAGCATCAAAGCAAAAACATTAAAGGAATTAAACTAAGCAAGAATTAACAAACTAATGAAAACTTTTATTATGAACTCACTCAGATTACAAGCAGCCCTTCCTCCACTAGAGTTTTGCTTCAAGGCTTCACTCTTAGTAGGGAAGGAGGCCACCAAGAGAGAGATGGATACAATGGGAGGTGAAGAGTTCTATTTATAAGCATGGAAAAAGCTAATCCGGGACAATCCCCCGATGTGGGACTAAACCAATACCAAAAATAGCCTAAACACATGATAATACAAGTCCAGGAAGAATCTTGGCTGATTTGGGCTTAACCAGACCGCCAATTGGCGGCCTATAAACTTCAGATCTGTCTGGATCTTCTGGTGGGCTTTCCTTGGTGTGTTTCTTGGTCTTGGATGCATCTAACGTGTTTAGTGGAGCTCCGACCCGAATCGAATTGACAAAATACTCCTCATAATGGTGTGGAGTTTCCTGTTTTGCTCTTAGGTCCTTCTGTCTTACGATCAGGTCCTTCTCCCTTGCATCTTGGTCCCCAGGTCTCACAATTAGGTCCTTTTTTCCTGCTTTTGGGTCCTTTCATGGCTCTTCTCTTCAAACCTCTTTATTTCTGAAAACTAAACATAAAACTCGTCACGTAGCATTGCTTAGGTGTAAGATAATGGATATAAGGTACAAATATAAGCATGAAATGATGTCAATCAAATACCCCCACACCTAAGTTTTTGCTAGTCTCGAGCAAAACAAAGAAAGGAAAAAGCATACGAAAAACAAGAAATCCTAACTCACTTTCGTAGGAATCACGGTTGCACTTAGCACGTGCAACAAGCCGTTAAACCTCCTTGTTGCCAAGGAGGAGGGGTGTTGTCTCCTGAGGGTTTTCAGCGGATATACCCACAAAATCCGAACAAGATGCATTAATCAATCTAGCTACACGACTCGTTGGACTTATTTTGTCGATCATGGAATGCGGTAATACTACGGGTCGACTCTATATATGTAATCAGTCCACACACCTAGCCTAATGAGTTATTCGTGAGAGTTAACTAAGGAATTAAGTGAAAGACATGGGCAACCTTAACTTCTGAATGTGAAACAACGTGTAAAGTCCATTTTGGTTCTTATTTGACTCTTCTTTTCTTTCTTTTCTTTCTTTTTTTTTCTTTTTCTTTGGAGCATTTATTGGTTGGTGTTTGATTCTCCCAGGGTCAGGTTTCGTGCATCATTGCCTATGAGGACTTACACTATCACGTACACCTTCCCCCAAATCTCCACATAGGGCGATCCCTACCACCCGTGCAACGGGAGTTCGGTCGGTGCATCCCAAGTCAGATGACTCGAAAGCACCAGGCACAAAGTCCCCTCAGACCTACTTTCCCGAGTGATAGGAGCCGTGCGAGAAGAGAGAACACAACTTATTTATTTATCTACATGGGAACCAAAACCCCTACACTTAAGTTTCACAAAAAGATATTAAGGGCCCTTGACTACGACAAACTTCCTTATACTAACAGACACGAATTATTTGACTCACTAGGTTCAGGGTGGACTTCTTTAAATGTTTGAGTACTGAAACCCTAGGATTACACGCCCCCCCCCCCCCCCCCCCCCCCCCCGCCGAGGGAAAACCAGGGTGCATCCTAACGACTCGATAAATCCTAAAGCCACTTACTAGATATCCTAATGCATCAAGTTCAAGACAATTTTGGGAGCTTTCTTTTTACTTTGCCTCTCAACGGTTTTGCACATGCTAAACACACGCAAAACCCACAAAACATTTTCTTTCGAAAAAACATGAAGATTTTGAAAGAAATGTGAAAATTTTGAAGCACTAGGCAAGCAAAAGAAGACAAGTCACCCAAGGATCATGGCAAGCAGATATATCGATATTAAATGCAGCACACTATCATGACCCTAACAATGCAAACAAAAGAAAACAAAATCAAAGGAAAAAGGCTCAACTATGTACACACGTAAAACACCCCCCCACACCTACTTCATGCATTGTCCTCAATGAATGCAAGCAAGATACTACATGGATTTATGCATGAAAAAGGAGAGATCTCACCAACGTGATGTACAAAGGGAAGTGTATGGCTATGTTGATGGACACAACCCAAATTCCCTCAAAACCTGTGAGATGCTAAAGAAAGGGTACAAATACGTGAAAGAAATGGAGCCCAAATACACAAGGGTTGGGGCTCACAACAATCGATGCTCACTGAAGGAGTCTTCTCTTTTCTTTTTCTTTTTATTTTTTTCTTTTTTTTATGTACAACAATGGGCTCCCATCTTCATATATCAAGGGACATCAAATGGGAACCCGCCATCTCTCGAGCCAGAAATGCACCTGTATGGGCTCGCAACATACAAAACAGAATTGCTTGACCACCTGACACCCTTATTAGCATTGTGGTCGTTCGATGCCTCTTGAGAGTTAACAAAAGAGGAGGCATGAATGAGAGGTGAACCTCTACCAGGTTGAAGGGTATCAGGTGGTTGATTCTTAACCCACATGGGGTCCTCAGCAGATATAGAATGAAGATCATGTGGCCCAGAGGCCATAAAAAGGGTATCTGGTGGCTCAAAAGCCACGTGAT
The DNA here is from genome assembly GCA_963682175.1 of Triglochin maritima. Lineage (NCBI taxonomy): Eukaryota > Viridiplantae > Streptophyta > Magnoliopsida > Alismatales > Juncaginaceae > Triglochin > Triglochin maritima. The sequence goes on from OY821775.1 coordinate 18,621,844, forward strand.
CGAAAGGTTGTGGCTCAAGGGCCATGTGATCAAAAGAATGTGGCTCAAGGGCCACAAGATCAGAAGGATGTGGCTTAAGGGCCACAAGATCACAAGGATGTGGCTCTGAGGCCACATGATCAGAACATAAGGCACCTTCTTGTGCCAGCCCAGGTGAAACATCTTCACCACCTTCAGGATCTTCATCGAACAATTCTCTGAAGTACTTGAAGGTGCCCTCAACTTCACTCTCATCCATGCCTTGGATAAGGTTAACCCCAACAGGGTCATTGAAGGCATCTGGCTTCTTGCCAATGGTGAAGATGTTGAAATCAGCGCATTGACTACCATAAGTCAAGCGCATCAGACCATTGCGACAATTGATCAAGGCATTGGAAGTCGCAAGAAATGGTCGCCCCAGAATGACAGGAATTTGTCCAAGTGGGTTTGGCACAGGTTCAGTATCCAAGATAAAGAAGTCGACTGGATAAATGAACTCTCCCACTTTGATCAATACATCTTCCACCACACCCCTCGGTTTCTTCGTGGACCTATCAGCCAATTGAAGAGTGGTCTTTGTTTGTTGGAGGTCTCCAAGACCGAGGTGGACGTAGACAGAATATGGCAGAAGATTAACAGATGCACCAAGGTCTAATAAGGCTCGATGTATGGACACATCACCAATCACACAAGAGATAGTAGGACAGTCAGGGTCCTTGTACTTGACTTGCATGGGTTGTGCCAACAAAGAACTCACGTTAGCCGCAAGAAAAGCTTTCTTTGGAACATGAGTTTTTCTCTTCTTGGTGCATAAGTCCTTGAGAACCTTGGCATAAGGTGGCATTTGCTGAATCACCTCCAAAAGAGGGATATTCACCTTAACCTGCCGAAACATCTCAAGCATCTTGTCATGCTGATCAGAGGTTTTCTTTTTAAGGCGCTCAGGTAATGGCGCCTTCGGGGCATAAGAGTGCGAAGGAACCTCGGAATCTGGCTCCTTCGACACAAGAGGAGACAAAGGGACCTCAGGGTTCGGCCCCTTTGTGGAAGGAAATGTAGAAGGAACCTCAGGATCTGGCTCCTTCCTGGAAGTCTTTGTGGAGGGAGCCTCAGGATCCGGCTCTCTCAAAGATGGTGATGACAAGGAAGGCACCCCAATGTGGTTGTCCACCTCCTTACCAGACCTCAAAGTATGAATCACATTAATATGATGGGTCGGTTCAGAGGTAGCATGAGGTAAAGGTGTCCTTCCTTGCGAATGGGTACCCCGAGGATTCACCTCGGGTTGACTCGGTAATTGGCCCTTCTCGCGTTCATGGAGCTGATTAGCCAACTGGCTCACTTGCATTTCCAATGCTTTGACCGAATTGTTGTTGGCCGAAAGCATGGATTGCGTGCTCTGAATGAACGCGTGAAGGGTATGCTCAAGAGTGGAGTCCTTAGGGTCAACCCGTTGGGGTTGTGGAGTCTGGTTAGAATAACCCGACGATGAGGCATGAGCAGGTTGGTAATTTTGGTGCTGAGACCTTTGATGTGGGGGTTGGTAGGTCGCCGATGGGCGTGGAGGTTGATAAAGTGGAGGTTGAGGTTGAGCGTGCGAGCTCTGACCTTGGCCTCCACTAGACCCCCAAGAGAAGTTAGGATGGTTACGCCATCCCGGGTTGTAGGAGTGACTGTACGGGTCGTTTCGGGGCCTTTGTTGATACATCGCATTTGCATGCTCAGTATCCCTTGGAGCGTAAACGCACTCCAAGTCATCATGTCCCGACAGTCCACACCTAGTACACCCGGGAGTAGCGACCTGAGCTACAGGAGCTCGGTCCATCTCCAAACTCTCTATCCTGCGCATGAGAGCAGCCATTTTCGCCTCAGACGCGATAGTTGACTCAACATGATATGATCCAGCTCGTCCAGAAGACCTGGCGGCTGGTGGCTCTCTCATGGTGTCCCACTCGAAGGTACGCTCAGCCATGGTCTCAAAAGTGTCCCATGCCTCCTCGATGGGTTTCATTTGGAAGTCACCCTGACACATTGACTCCAACAATGTGCGGGTGTTGTAGTTGATGCCCTCATAAACAATTTGGCACAGCTGCCATAACTCAAATCCGTGATGAGGGCACTGCTGGAGAAGGTCCTTGAACCTCTCAAAGAAACCATGAAACGATTCGGTCTCGGTCTGATACATTTGATGTATCTGGTGCCGTATCTGTTGAGTTTTCCTTTGAGGGAAAAATCTCTTCAGAAAGACGGTCACAAAGTCATCCCAAGACCGAATCGAGCTCGCCGGGAGGCTATACATCCATTTCTTCGCATTATCCTTCAATGCGAACGAAATCATCCTCAACCGGACAGAATCCTCGTCAAGCTGTTGAAGCTTGAACATGGAGCATACTTCCTCGAATTCGCGTATAAAAATATACGGATCCTCCTTATTGGCAGTAAAGGTTGCTCACATACTGAGGTTTCAGCTCATAGTTGTTCCCGCGAGCAGGGGTAACAACTATGCAAGAAGGTTGCGCGGCCCGAACAGGATGGGTCCGCTCCCACAACGTCATCGGCCTATCCTGTCGAGCTAAAGGTGGTGGTGCACCTAGAACTCGATCCTGACCGAATCTCCCTTCCTCTCGAGTCAGAGGAGGAGGAGAAGGAGGTCTACGTGGTGGTGGAAACGGACCGAGGTAGTCCATGTATGGCACCCGGTCCCCCTTGCCACCACGAGACGACTCGGCCTCTTGCTCCAAAGGAGCACGAGGCGGAGATGGTCGATCACCAAGATCTTCCATCTCAGAAATAAGCACTCTCTCGAGTCGAGCGCTCTCACCTGAACGAGCCCAACCTCGCATAAAATGCTCGACTCGACTCTAAAACTACACACAACAGAAGGTGTACTAGAGGAGGAGACTATACGTAGAGAATAGATGAGGAGAGGACTCAGATGAGGAGGGAAGAATCCCTAGAGCTAGCGTAGGTAACGGGATCAGGAAGAAGCCTAACTAGCAAACACGGCTCAAACAATGTAAGGCAATGGGTCCTTAAGCTAGACGACGCCTAACTTCGAGGTCACTAGCCTCGACACGCCTCACCTCCCTACAACGAGGACCACAATGCCCAGCAAGTGATACCAGATCCGGAGATCCAGTACCTCCTACTATCGACAAGGTAGGCAACGCCGATCAGGTCATGACGGTCTCGACTAGATTACTCTCCTAGTGCGTCCGAATTCCTTAGGGCCAATGTCTACTTGCTTTTAGTTAAGGCTTTATTAAGAGTGATTTTTGGGGCCAAGGAAAGGGTGATGAAATCCCCCACCTTATCTTTTATGGGACAGCCCCTCCTTAGTAGCGATTTGATCCTAGATCTAGCAATCAATCGCTCCAATCAAACGCTCCCTCACTCTTGTCCCGATGCACCTTACTAACTAATGCATGAAAGAAACATGCATGAATGAGGGATGTGGGTGCACGTACCTCACGCCAGCAATCAACGACAAAATGAAAAGCAAAGAAAAGACAAATGCATGCAAGGTCTACCAATGGTGCATGACCTAGATGGCAAGAAGTCTAATCTTTTGCTTTGAGTTTTATGGTCCAAGTTGATTAAAGGGGATTGAAATTAAATCTGGGAGCAAACTAAAGATCACAGCATGCACAATTGGGCTCCCAGATAACTAAAGTAAAGCAATAAACCACCAGAAGAAATTTGAGAGGAGGCAGACCTCACCAGGCCGCCAATTGGCGGTTTGCAACCGCGGATTGGCGGTCCCTTTGTGGATTCTTTTGCTCCAACTTTCCCAGTAGCTTCCCCTTGATGTTCTCGTTCCCTGAAACTAAACCAAACTGGAAACAAAAAATCAAAAACCCCTCGAATCGTCCAAACCAAGGTCTGGACAGAGCACCTCCCCGGCAACGGCGCCAAAAACTTGATTGATCGTTTTATATTTCTACCGCAAGTGCACGGCCGCGTTGAAGCGGTGGCAAATACGGGTCGTCCACTGGGAGGTGTGTCGACACTTGGTTCGTGCGAAGACAAGGGGTAAAGAAAGGAGAAAAGGATTGGTTACACTAAACTACACTACAATGCTAAACTAGAATGCAAAAGGAAATGAAGATAAGCAATAAAACTAAACCCCAAAGGGGGTAGAGAACTGATGTGAACATAAAGATGTGTGTGTGTGTGTGTGTGTTCAATTAAGCTCCTCACAACATGTAGTGCATGAAATCATAAAACTACATCCAATCTTGCCTCTACATGAATTAAGATAAGACTACATCATTAAAACATACAAGACAATGATTGGAATGAAGCTACATGAACTCAAGTATAAAGACTAGACCCTACTATGCCTCCACATGAATTAAGATGACTACATCATTAAAACATACAAGACATTAGCTAAGGAAAAGGCAACAAGAGTACATACACTACAAATTGTGTTTCCAACATTAACTTCATCCATATCCTAACCTTATCACTCCCCATAAAATAGGTCCACTAATCAAATCATAAGCTAAGCTTCATTCAAGAGCATTAGCATATCAAAGATAAGAGTGGAGACCCATTAGATGGTTATGGAAATCATATAAAGCTCAAGGGATAAAAATAACACACACTTAATACACTACATGATTATATCACATATTTCTCCACCCCCCAAATGGGGATGGAACTACTCACTACTCATTACACTAACTATATTAACAGAAGCAAGCATAATACTGAAATGAAACTATACTAATCAAGCAAGAAACATTAAAGAAGCATAAAACAAAACAAGCATCAAAGCAAAAACATTAAAGGAATTAAACTAAGCAAGAATTAACAAACTAATGAAAACTTTTATTATGAACTCACTCAGATTACAAGCAGCCCTTCCTCCACTAGAGTTTTGCTTCAAGGCTTCACTCTTAGTAGGGAAGGAGGCCACCAAGAGAGAGATGGATACAATGGGAGGTGAAGAGTTCTATTTATAAGCATGGAAAAAGCTAATCCGGGACAATCCCCCGATGTGGGACTAAACCAATACCAAAAATAGCCTAAACACATGATAATACAAGTCCAGGAAGAATCTTGGCTGATTTGGGCTTAACCAGACCGCCAATTGGCGGCCTATAAACTTCAGATCTGTCTGGATCTTCTGGTGGGCTTTCCTTGGTGTGTTTCTTGGTCTTGGATGCATCTAACGTGTTTAGTGGAGCTCCAACCCGAATCGAATTGACAAAATACTCCTCATAATGGTGTGGAGTTTCCTGTTTTGCTCTTAGGTCCTTCTGTCTTACGATCAGGTCCTTCTCCCTTGCATCTTGGTCCCCAGGTCTCACAATTAGGTCCTTTTTTCCTGCTTTTGGATCCTTTCATGGCTCTTCTCTTCAAAACTCTTTATTTCTGAAAACTAAACATAAAACTCGTCACGTAGCATTGCTTAGGTGTAAGATAATGGATATAAGGTACAAATATAAGCATGAAATGATGTCAATCACCATGCAACCTGAAGTTTCTCGACAAGTTTCACCTGTTGGTGATCCATCTACATATGGTCCATTCACCAACATGTGGAAAGGAAGACAAAAGTAGAAGTTGAACCTAGAAGAAGCAAACGGTCTAGGATTGCCAAGGACTTGGGAAGTAACTTTACTGTGTACCATATCAAGGGTGATCCTAATACTCGGATGCTATGGCTTCTTCTGAAACAAAATATTGGAAAAATGAAATCAAGACTGAAATGGACTCCATTGTCTCTAATGGGACATGGGGGTTGGGGAATCTTCTTCTAGGTTGTTCAACAATCGGTTGTAAAAATATTTAAGAAGAAATTGAAGCCAGATGGATCCACTGATAAGTACAAAGCCAGCTTTGTTGTCAAGGGCTTTAAACAAAAGGAGAGAATAGATTATTTTGATACATATTCCCCAATGTCTCACATGACTACTATCTAAGTGCTTTTAGCATTGACATCCATATATGATTTTGCGATCCATCAAATGGATGTAAAAACTATTTTTCTTCATGGTGATCTTGAAGAAGAAATTTATATAGATCAACCTAAGGGATTTGTAGCTTCTAGAAGTGAGAGAAAACTTTGTAAACTTGTTAGGTCACATTTATGGACTCAAACAAGCTCCTAAAGCATGGCATGAAAAATTTGACAAATTCATATTATCATTTTGTTTCCAGGTCATTGATTCTAACAAGTGTATCTACTACAAAGTTAAAGGTGATGCCTGCATTGCATTGTATTTATATGTTGATGATATAATACATGAAACAAAGTCCTTATGTACAAAGTTTGAAATGAAGGATATGGGTGTTGCAAATGTGATATTGGTACTCAAACTAGTTGAAGGTATTTTCATATCTCAATCTCACTATGTTGAAAAGGTTCTTGAAAGATTTGGCTATACAAATTGTAGATTTGTGAAAACCTCATATGATTCTTGAAAATTTTTGTAGAAGAACAAGAGTGGTATACCAGTTTCATAGTTAAGATATTATCACATCGTAGGTAGCTTGACGTATCTTGCAAATTACACAAGACCAGATATTTCTTTCTCGGTGAGCAAGCTAAGTAGATACACAAGTTGTCCTGGTCGTACTCATTAGGAGGCTTTGGATAAAGTATTAAGGTACTTTAAGGGTACTTCTACCATTGGGATGCAATATCAGAAGTTCTGAACCGTACTCGAAGGGTATAGTGATGCAAGCTGGATAGCCAAAAACTCCAGTAGTAACAATGTCATAGGATATTCATTTACTCTGGATGGAAATGTAGTCTACTGTGTTAACTTTTTGGCCTTAATCTATATTAAATTTGATGATTAATCAAACTAATCTTAATCAATCAACCTAATAAATCAAAGTGAGCAAACACGATTACATGCATTGCATACAGACTTGTATGTTTGCAATCATCTTAATAGGTTGATCAAGACAATAAAGGAAATGAGCATTGGGACAAAGACATCATGACTCAAGACTTGTAATCAAAGTTTTGGACCAAGACATGTAATTTTGTATTTATTGAGTCCATAAGGTTTAATGTAAACTTGAGCAATAGGATTTTGTCCCGTCAAGATTCGGTAAACCGAACCCCTCACGGTCGACCGAAACCTTTCTAGTTTGTCCACCGAACATCTATCGGTTATCTGAATACTTCCCACCAGTAAACATTAGGTTGTCCTTTGGAATTGCCCTGTCAGAAGACCAAACCACTTCCGGTCGACCGAATAGCCCTGGACTGGTTGCTCCAACGGTCGCATTTGAATCATGTCCCTAGAACCCAATTTACTTGTCCTAATTCGGACAACCGAATACCTATCAGTCAACCGAGTCATTCTTGGCTTTAGGCTCCCAACGATATTTACACGTGGCATTTAACCGTTGTACCCAATGACTATTTGAGCCTTAACTTTCAACGCAAAAACCGCGCTACCTACGGTCTACCGAAGTATACACGGTCAACCGAACGTGAGTATATCAGAACCCAACCAACCCTATTGTGTACCTTGGAACGGTGAACCGAATGGAATTTGGTTAACCGAACTTAATTAGGGCTAAACTGATAATAGCTAGTGGAAGTTGGTGAACGGTGATCTGAACCCTATTCCGTCAACCGTATGCTTAGTTCAGACCAATCAAACCATTGTATCTCGGACTACCGTTACTTTAACTGTCCACCGAACCTAGTCTAAAATCTGTCCGAGCTTAAGTCACATCTTGCTTCTCATTGGTCTATTTCCCCCACCAACTCCCAAACGGCTAGTAGAGCTTGAAGGCTTATAAATAGGACCCCATTTGTTTGTTTTGAGACTCTTGAGCACTCCCTATCTATACCATACTCAAAGCCAAATCATCTTCATCTTCAAGCTCTCATTCTTCAACACTCAAGCCAAAACTTCACCACTTGCTTATCCAATTTCATATCAATATCAAAGTGTGCTCAAGTATAGAGTGTTAGTTAGATTGTGATTCCATCTTCATATTCAAGAGATGCACACTCGCTTCACCAAGATCATTAACTCTCTCAAAGCACTTGTTCGTTAGGCTCGTTGGTTGTAAACGACGTTGATCTCGGCCCGGAACGGAGATCGGTTAGTGGAACCGTAAGCGAGGCTTGGGGATTGAGCGAGGCTTGCGAGGAGGACTAGGACCGGGGTGCGGTGCCAAACCTCTCTAAAATCCGGTGTCGACGAATTTGTGGTTTGCAATTGTCTCTTCTCTTAATCCTTCAATTAGTATTTTTAATTCCACAATTATCTAGTGATTAGAGGGCCATAGATCCTAACATCCTGGAGATCTACAAAATCGACCATATTGTCTCGATCTACGTTTGAGGCTGAGCTTTGTGCTTTGGAGAAAAGTGGAATGGAAGTTGGATGGTTGAAAGGACTCCTTTCTAAATTTCCAGTGACTAGCAAACCAATTCCTGCGATATTTTTGCATTGTGATAATATGACCATCGTTACAAAATTGAGAAGTTCAAAATATATTCAAAAGGAAAGACATCACATCCAAGTCAGACTAAAGTTTGTATGTGAGTTGGTCATGGAAAGGGTGATAATTGTTGATTTTGTTGGTACCAAAGACAATATAGGTGATCCTTTCACTAAAAGGATAAATCAAATTCAGAATTCCAAGTTGGGGATGGGAATGAGACCCATATCGTGACTCATCTAGAATGACAACACAACTAATCTGAATTGAGATCTCACGAAGTTGGTTCAATGTGGTAATAACAAGTTCTTGAGTGAGTTGAATGCAACAACCTGGTGATACATTGTATTGGGCCATTTTCCCTAAAGAATGGATGTGTTGCTGAAGCTGGAAATTTAGTAAGAGTGTAGACTCTGAATGGATTCAAGTCTTTGAGATAAGATGTTAGCAGTGCATCTTTGGAGAAGTCCTACTCTGTGAATGCAACTTTATTGTCATAGTTACAAGAATGGGGGAGTCAGTCCTTGAAAGCATTCATGAAACAGGATATTGATGCATGGTGGTAATACCTCAACCCTATAGATTGCAGTATGACCTACTTGGTGTTGTTCTCAATGGATACCTCCACAACAAAGGTTCAAGTTCAAGACTTCGTTTCACTTAGTTCCTGTGGGGTAAAGTTAAAGAACTCAGGCAGTGGTTCAACCTTAAAGGTACCATCGCTGAAAGCACTAGGCTACAAGGTTTGGTCGCTAAAAGCAACAATGAAATTGTGGGGCATTGTTGAACTATTCAATATTGTGTTTTGGCCTATGTAATGTTGAATTGGAATTCCAATATTTAGTTGTAAAGTTAGAACATGAGATTCTCTCACACTCTTTAGTCTCGCATTGGGGTATTTGGGAAGTAGGCAAAGGTTTATGTACCTAGGTTTCTCATATCCCTTTAAGAGGTAGAGAGAGAGAGGAGAGAATGGGACTTACACTCCCACACACACACACACAAGTGTGCCCGTCTGGTCCGGTCAGGTTGGGTCAGTACGATATTTTCTACCTCGTGTGTAGTGATTTTGTCGGGCCTTATCTTATATTGCCTTGTCAAAAATTTGAGTTTAAAAGAAATTTTCTTTTTAGTTCTGGTGGTTACAAATTGTGTGGATATAAAAAACCACGATCGCAACTTCGGCACTTCTTTTGTCCTATGTAATTGTCATCTCTCTCCCTTATCTTGTGTTTCCTGAAGCGGTTTTCCTTGTCTCGATATATTATCATGGTTCGTCATCATCGGAGTGCGTCGTTGTCTACAATGCGACTTTTTTTGCAAAGTAAAAGGGAGGCATAGCTTCGAATTTTATTGATTTACGTAAAGTACATTTACAACCAAACCAATACAAACCGACCACTTAAATCTCGGAGCTTGCTATGTGCAAGCTCAGAATACTCACTCATACAACCCATTCATGCACCACGCTCACGCATTTCCACTAAGACCGCGTAGACTTATACAATGTTTGTGCTAATGTGGCATCACGGCTCCTTAGTGCTCCCAAACCCTTGATCTGGACCGTCTCCTTGCCCTATAAAGGACACTCCCAATCTCATCTTCCTCCCCTTCAAGGAGTCTTCGGTTTTGCTCCGACCAACATTCATAAATTACCACCCCTAGAGCAAGTTTGAGTGTAAGTAAAGCAACCCACGAAGGAGCTCTCCATTGCTGAAATCGTGTTAGCTCTTCCCTCACGATCACTCCCCGATGTGACTATCATAATTTGCAAGCCTTTGTGTCTCAGCCCACCCATGCTTCACTATTGGGCATTCCCAAACCAAGTGCTCCTGTGATTCGTAGGCAGTTTTACATAGCACACATCGTGATACAATGCACATTTGGATCCGCGTTCGCCTCACGAAGTCATGTGTAACGAGTTGCCAAGAGCGGCTTGCCATAATGTGAGAGCATGCTTCGGGACAGCCCATTTATGCCACACTATTGTTGTCCATGGAACCTTTATTTTTTCACCCAAGCCCACACATCATGCATAGTAGGCGTGCAACCATTTGCACCAACCCATGTGAGGTCATCCGTCCCTTGGCCGATCGGGATGGAAGTTAGACCCGAAAGCTGCCTTATAGCATAAGATCGTGCCCAAAGGTTAGCCTCCACATGCCCACCTCCAAAAAATGGGATACATATATGTCACGCGGAACACAAGGATCATACCGTAGCCTCTCTCCCTCCAGGAGCGAAATAAGTGGCGGGCCACACTAAGGATCTTTGAAGAACTTTATCGAACTTCCATCGCCAATCTTAAAGTACATTTTTTCCCTTGCTCTCAACACCCCTCGCAATGCCCAAGAGGAGGTAGAGGGGGGTCTCTCCATCCAAATCGTACGATTCCAGAGATACTTGCTTTGCATGCACCTAGCCCAAAGAGATTCAGCCTTTGATGCAATGATCCAAAACAAGCGAAGGAGGCCCGCATGAAACAATGTGACCTTCTCTAAGGGAAGTCTGACAACGACGATTCGATCGAGGTGTATTCTATTCTTAACCTCTCTTTTTGTTTTGTCCTCATGAATTTGTTCGTTGGCTTGATTTGAATTGAACTTGGGATGTTAATCGACATATGTTGCCCACTGTTAAGCTTAATCAAAAAATTGTTTTTGATTAAGCTTAAACAGTAAGTGCACGACCGCGATGAAGCGGTAGCATGTACGGGTTAATTCCACAGAGAGGTGTGTCAACTATGGTTTTTCAGAAATCAAGTGGCAAATAAGGGGAGAAGAAGTTTGATTACATTAAACTAGGCTACACTAAACTAGCAACTAACAAATAAGAAAGACAACTTAAGATTAATTAAAACTAAACTAAGCAACTAACAAAGCGAGATGAAATTCAGTAAGGAAAACCCTTAAGGGGTTGAGAATGCATTCAATGTGTGTGTACAAATGTAATAAAGTGGTGAAGAATGTATTCAATGTGACACAAGCATAGATTGTGTTTTCATGCATAAGATGTGTCTAATGGTTGTGGCAAAACCTATCATTCCAATCACTAACCTAGTTGATTAATATGAGCATAAACAAGCTGGTTATTAAGAACCTAAACAAGCATGGGAAGTGTCTAAAAGATGTGGCAAAACCCATAAAGTTAAGTATTCTGATTTAAACAAATAAGCATACATTGACATTCGTCATATATTGCATATGATAGCATTCATTCCCATTTTTATTACATGTATAAAGATCATCTCCACCCCCAAAGGGGATGGAACTACTAACTACACATTAAGCTAAGAATTATACTAAGAAAGAAAGACATTCTAACTAGTTATACTAAAATTAGGAAAACAAAATTAAGCTAAACATGCAAGCATTCAAAAGAGTAAACATTAAAACAAAATTAGAAGAAATTATTTTATTGATGACTCACATTACAAGTAGCATTCTCTCCACTTGAGTTTTGCTCCAAAGGCTTACTCTACGTAGAGAAAATGGGTTGTTTACAAAGTAAGAAGAGGATTTCTATTTATAGACATGAAAAGGGAAACTGTGGGCAATCCCCCAGTGTGGGACTACTGAAACATGCCTAAAATGGACATAAGCAACATAATACACAACCATGAGAAACCAGGTCGGATCTTGACCAAACTAGACCACCAACTTGAGGTCAGCATTGGTTTGATTCAACTTGGTTTCGGATGCCTTCTGAATTAAAATTCTCCACGCAGGGTGCACCCTGATTGGTTGTTTGAGTCTGGGCCCAAATCTAATTGCCAAAATACTCCTCGTGATGGTGTGGAGTTTCTCAGTTTGTTATTTGGTCCTTCTGGTTTACATCCAGGTCATTCTCTCTTGTAGATATGTCCATAGGTCTCACAGATCAATCTTTTTTCTTGCATTTTAGTTTTTTTGTGTCTTCTTTTTCTTAAACTTGTTTATTCCTGAAACTTAAACATAAACTCGTTACATAGCATTGCTTAGGCTCTAAAAAGATGATATATGACCTAGATATATATATATGATATGACACTAATCAGGGAGTCTGACAATTGAGGTGTGTTCTATTCTAAACCTCTTTTTTTGTTTTGTCCTCATGAATTTGTTCATTGGCTTGATTTGAATTGAATTTGGGATGTTAATCGACAGATGTTCCCCACTGTTATGGATGCTATTTATATTTTTACAACTTTACACACGAATATTAATGAATGACAACTGACTATTGTAATGATGCAAAATTCCAAGTTTTACAATGACTTGCAAATAAATACTCAAATACCAAATATTGCAGGGCAACATTCACAATTTGCATAACAATTCAAATTCTTCATCTTATTTATTTTTTCTCGACTTGTCATCGCAATTACTCCCTGCATGTGTCCTACTAGCTAGTAGAGATTTAAAAATTATAAACATAGTCTTAAATGAGAGAAACAATCACCTAAAATTTGCAATCGTACATTTATGCTCAAGTTGTCTCATTCCCATCTCTCTTTAATATTTATAATACTTCCAACCACTTATAAGCTTGAGTTCCACCTTTTCCAAGTGCTTCAAATTTAAGTATTTGGAACTAACTCTAATAAAATAAAAGGTGTTGTAATTCGTTTCAAGGCTCTCGGATTGTGAGCAATTTAAGCTTAAGGAGGGCTTTGTGAGCTTGTCGTGTAACAATGCATAATCTCAACTCAAGACGAACACCAAACAGTCAAATTCTTGAGCCACGACTCAACAACAGAACTCCCAATTGACGTGACCAAACTTGTATAAATATCGTCGCTAATTTGTGGTTCGTGATCTCCTTCCTTTACTTGTCTTTTTAATTCATAGTTTAAGGGATTAATATCATTTTACCTATCCACCCTTCCCCTAGATAGGCCATCAATCATTCACAAAAATCTTACTATTGAGATTAAGTTTTGAGTCCAACTTATTTGCCTTTTGGCCTTAAGTAACTTATTTTTATGATTATACTTTACCTAATCTTTAACACTAATGTCTTAGAAGCAAACCTGACTTAATCTTCAAATATCAATTCATATGGTGAAGGCTTAATCAAAATAGCATTCATGCATTGCATACACAATGAATTGTGGATATGTCGATTTCTCTCAGGTATTGATCAAGAAAATCAATAAAATGATCATTGGAAAAGAAAAGTTGTACAAGCAAAAGGACTAAAGATATGCAACAAAGCTTAGTTGAAGATATGTACTTTATTATAGTAAAATTAAGCAAAATGGTCGGCCGATGGTAGTACATAACGTGCATATTGACCTTTTTTATCATTTTATTTCTTCTTTTGAGAAAGGTTGGTGATTTCAACTTTTGATCTACTCGTGGAATGGAAAGTATCTCCAAGAGTTTGTGTAACATCGCGAAACAACGGAAAATTTAAAAATTTAAACAAATGAGATCTTAAGACAAGAGTCATCAAACATGAATGTTACTCATAAATATAACCAGTCGGTGCACCACAATACAACAGAGTTTGTCAAAATACATGATTACATCAATACAACGAAAGACATATACAAGTAATCATGAAGACCTCGAAGAATCCGAAGAGGATCCTGGCCCCAAAATATGTGCGTCTGCTGTCACCACCCGACAGAACCTACTGCGGTCCTGAAACATGAATCAACAACAATGCGTGAGTTTCCCATTAGGAAACCCCATATGCCAAACTCACCTATATGAATGTGATAGTACAGTAATGAAACTATCATACTAGTAGCATCTCATGTCATCATCTATAATGGAACAAATCCCCTCAAGGGTAAAACAGGACCTCAGTCCCTCAGCAACAACAAATACCATCAAAGGGTCAACAAGGACATCAGTCCAGCAACAACAACGGGTCTCCCTCGGAAACCTACCGTAGGCACATACGGTCTTACGGACAGTACGTGACGCACCCCCACACAAGACTACTAAAGCCAAAGGGATCGGCGAGGAGCGTCCGCACTTCCGCGCAAGGTAACACTGTGGTCTAGACCACCCCCAACGGAGTCGTAGCCCGGTCGGTCCAAACATTCCCTGATAGGTGCCCAATCGAGGAATCATCGCCGGATCAACATCGGAGGTACAACATACGTCTGGCACAACATAGGATGGCACAACCACAAGCTGGAACATCGTCGGCAACATCATCGCCGGCAGAAACCTCGACGACATCTCCAGCTCAACCTCGACGGTACAACATACGTCCGGCACAACATCGGACAGGTCCAAACCGAAGTCTGCAGGGTCATCATGCTCAACGAGCCATGCATCAACATGTATTGGGATCTGCGATCCCTCAGGTCTGCTACTTTACAGAGAGTCAAGCAATAACACGTCACACCACGATCCATCAAATGAGGTGGCACGACCCAAGTATCCACACTCTTCCATACGACGGTCCCTGGGCAGGCACGAGCAACGTACATGTCGTCACCTCCCGGCTCACGCTTTAAGCGAGGACACGGGTTTCCCTGGACAGAGTTGACACAGCACAAGGACCGGGAATTTGGTTCTACGCACAAACGGTCGACCGAAATAGGCTATCTGGTCGACCATTCCCAATAGGTTCGGTCGACCGAAAGTCTGCAACGGTCGAACTCTCTGCATGTCACTTAAGTCCCAATGGTCGAACAACAATCTAAAACCGGTCGACCGAATACGAGGTCAAAATACGGAGTCTGGTCAAAACATACAAGCCTAATCAATCGATCGACTCAGGGGTCCCGGTCAACCGAATGCTACCAGGGGCATCCAAATAATCTAGGCCATATATCGGTCGAACAAGATAAATAATCGATCGAACAACATGAAATAAAATCAAGTTCACTTAAGTTCCTGTCGAACCCAAAAATAGGAACGGTCGACCGAAAACTAACAGGAAATCCTCCGACCCACCAGCACACATGCAACCGGTCGACCGCCACAAGGCATCGTTCGACAAGTGTTGGTTAAAGTAGGACAAGACAGTAAACTTATCGACCTCCCGAAGGCACCAGTCGACTGTTGGTTGACAGCAACCCTACGCATGCCTAGGATTTTACGTCGTTTCTCATCGCCGGTGAGGTCTCCAACCTCCCGCTACCGACTACAACTCCCCACCATCGTGGTGAGCAACAAAACAAAACTAATGAACTGGCATACCTCGAAAGCAAAACGGAGTACGCCGGAGATCCGTTCGATGCCTATCACAACAGCCACAGCTCGTGCAACCTTTCCCTCGCGTCGACTCCACTCCTCACTCCTCGGGGCTACGCACGCCACCAACCACTGGAGCTTCTTCCTCCACCTCTGGTCGCCGGAACAAGAGAGAAGAAGGTCAGAGTGAGATGATGTTGGAGAAGAAGAAAGGAAGGAAGATGAGAAGAAACGTTACTTTCCTCTTAAACCCCACCCAAACACCCCAACACATCAGCCACCCTAACCTCCATCACCAAACTCCCTCCATTCCAACAGTAACCCTAAAGGGTTAGGGACATGACAGTTTGTCTGACCTTGTTTTGGTTGAATGAGGCCAAAATGGAAGCCACTCCTCTTCTTCATCAAGCTCATCTAAAACGGAAGCCGCTTAAACATGTGTCATGGTTCAAACCAAACAAAATGAAGTTTCATGTTCCTTTTCTTCATGAAGTACAACAAATGAATACAACACTTTCGAAATGAAGCAACATGATAAAAATGAGGTGTCCTCTACTCAAAATCTTGATTCATCATATCATGAGTTACTTGATGCTTTCCATTAGTCAGTAAAAAACAATGAGCAAATTTATCATAAAAACAAACTAGCCAGGAAAGCTAATCATGATCTTCCATTTAGAAATGAATCAACTTTACATGAAAAGATAAGTTGCTAGCCAAAAATGATAGCATTGCATTAAAGAAAACAAGCCTAAAGGAACAAATTGAAACTCTTAATGCGAAACATTCATGTAGTGGTTTACAATATCAAATTGCATTTAATGATCTATTACAATAGGATTTTGAAAATTTTGTTAGGGAAAGAAAATTCTTGATAATCAAACACAATTTCTAAATAAACATGGTTTGGGATATATATATGATGTTGATTATATAAAAAAACCATGCAATTCATCCATCTTTTAATGGAAGGAAAGAAAAATACCTCAAGTATTTGGATAACAAAAATGATTTGGACAGTAAAACCTAACATCCAAGGACCCATGCAAATATGGATACATAAATCTTCACTTGTAGGTACTTAGTGGAGATCAATCAGTGGCGGACGACAATCACTAAGTGTCACACTCTCTATCGTGGTGGATTAGGGCAAATACCAAATCAAAGATCAAGATTTTGGTAACATCATTGATCCTCTCTTTCCATGTCAATTTGTTATAATTTAGATGCATGAGTTGATTTTGTTAAGATCGATGGCCCCTGATTCTAATCACTTTAAGTTAATCTCCTACTTGCTTAATCAAAGATGTTGCGGAATAAACAAAGAAAAGCAAGTAAAGAAAACAATTCAAACCACAAAGGACACCGGGGGATTTTTATAGAGGTTCGGTCTCCTGCCTACTTCCTCACCGAAATCCTTGCTTCTTTGAACAACAATATTGAGTGGAACACACTCTCTAACTTGGGCACACTTTGAGTAGTATTTGGGTTTGAGTACTAAAGTGTGGATATGAAGGCTTTGTGTGTTTGGGGATTCTCTCTAATGTAGGAGGCAAAATAGTAGTGGGAGAGTTTGTTTAAATAATGTGTTCAATCCTCTATTTATAAGCTCCTAAGGTGTTATAGCCATTGGGGATAAGTGTGATAAGTGGTTGTGTAAGAAACACAGAACAGAACACTACAATACACTATTCTGGGTAAGTTTGGTCGACCAAAACGGGTCTAACGGTTGACCGGAGGTTATCCAAAAATGCAGTCCAGCAAAGTCCATAGAAGTCTAGGAATGAAACGGTCGACCGAACAAGAGACGATCGAACGAAATATGGCTACAACTTAAGTTCACTTAAGTGAACGATTGAACTAAATGTGGGACGGTCGACCATTCAAGGAGTTTTGGCAGGAGTAAAAGATATACCGGTCGACCACAAAGGAAAGTCTGGTCGACCGAAAAATGACAAGCACTTTGGGTGTGTCAAAATTTTTATGTTAGGTCGACTGAAACTAGGTCCACGGTCGAACGGTGGTCACTTGTATTCTTAGGGTATGGATAATAATTTGAATACGACTGGTGTATGATAAGACAAGTCTAACGGTCAAATGACATGTGTAGACAGTCGACCGAAAAGGTCACGGTCGATCAGTCGAGCTATTTAAATCACTATAGGATAATAGATCATTTAGTCGAACGAAGGTGGTTCGGTCGACCAAATTCGCACAAGAAGTTCAGGTTTGGTTTAGTGATTTTCGGTCTAAGTTTAGATGACCTATTGAAGTCCAATTGATCTGAGATTTTGTGTGTGACTTCTATAAGGAACCTAGTGTGTGTATGAGTAGTTTTCAACTCTTGTATCAAGTACACACAGTTCCTAAGACTCAAAAGAAATGTAAAATTACATGTCTTCAATAGCTTGATTATATGTCTTGACTTGAATTTCTTTCTTCCTTGAGTCTTGATCACATGTAGAAGTTACCACAATACAATATATATTCCATGCATAATGTGTGCTACTCTACATTGATTATAATTAAGATTAGGTTGATTTAAATCATCAAAACATAGATTAAGGCCAAAACGGCAACAAATTTGATTGTGTAAAATCAAAATATTTAATTGATATTGTGCTCTTTAACTTCATAGTTGTGTGATGATATCATTTATTGTATTCTTGATCATTAAGCATATAGATCAAACTTCTCACCCTAAACATTGTCTTTTAGGCCTTAAAGGGAGCATATTGTGTTATAACATTTCATAAAAGGGGAAGAAATCAAAAAAAAATGATTCTTGCATTATATACTCAATATTTGCATTTGATTGATGCCTAGGAGGAATAAGAATATAAATTGATTTTAAATTGTTGTGTACTATATAAAATTATAGGGGCATTATATATACATATATATGTGTATATGTATTATATATATAATGCCCCTATAATTATATATATATATATAGACACACAGTTTCCATTTGTAAAGGGTGAGAATCTAGTTGAAATAGACACCCAAATCATAATTTTACACATCCCTTGTACTTCCAAATCATCTAATTTATTGTGCTCAAGTTTTACTTACTCTCCACCTCAAGTTTTACACTCTTCCACTCTACTCTCTACACTCAACTTCACTACATATCTTCTTATATCTAGGCTTGTAAACGGGTCGGGTATGGGGTGGGTATGCCCTTACCCGTACCCATATCTAGCTAAATTAATGGGTACGGGTATATACATGGCCCAATACTAGCTTACGAGTACGGGTCGGCTCTAATATTTGGCCACTTGGGTAGGATATGGATATAACTTATATCCATATCCTACCCAAGTGGCCAAATATTAGAGTATCTGATTCTAAACTCTGAATTAAAAATCATAGGTTGTAATCGATTTCGGGTGGAAGTCACATCTTGGGTTGTAAAAGGAAGATCAAGCTTTGAGAGGGTGTTCTCAAACTTGGACAGTAAAAACTTAATCTCACCTACGAACAAATATTTGATAGTGAAATTATCGAGTGGGGCGTAATGAGTGATCATAGCTCGCGAAAAGGGCTAGGACATGGATGCATACCGAACCTCTAAAGATCTAGCGTTCATTTTGTGGTTTGTGATCTCCCACTTTTGCTTGTTTTATTTCTGCATTTGTATTCATTTTAGTCAGCACTTTTAGACTAGGCCATCAATCCCAAACGTTTTTACGCTCGCAAAAACAATGTTTTCAAGTAACATTTTCAAAAGCCTCGCAAAATCAAGACTAAAAATTCCATCACTTTCTCTTTTAGAATAAAGCGAGTGAAAATAACGTGTCTCGTAGTTTTCATCCACTAAGGAAGACGATTTGATAGAAGGTGACAAAAATCAGTTTACTGGGAAAAAAATATTACTTTTCTGGAAACCATAATTCGTTTTGAATCATCGGGACAAGTTCGAACCATAATTCGTCTAGGAAATTATCTTGTCGAGTGTTCGGGCTACTTTATTGGTTTACACCCTTCATTATGATTTTATAAGAATTACTAACGACTAATGAGGTTGGTAGGTCTATGTTAGCCGACTGTCCCCATGCTCAACCGTATATTATTATAGCAATGAAATTACACTTACATTCTTCAAAGGATTTTCAATGGAAGTATTGAGCGGTATACTAAGAAATAACATAAGTATTTTATGTTTCATGTGAGACCAATTGGTTTGGAAGAATTTAATATGGAAACGATAAGGTGTCTCTCGACGAACCATCAGGTTTCACGCCTCCAAAATACTACTTCCATCTATCTTGTCGATCGCCCCTTCGGTAATCCCCTCTCCCCTGGCAGTGTACTCTCCAATGAATTTGCGCACCAATTGAATGCTTGTGGCATTAGTTCTATTCTTTGGTGTTGCATTTTTACAAACCTTGAAAGCTACAATTATATGTTTGGAAAATGAAAAGAGGTGCCTGGGCAAAAGAAGAAGCAAAAGAAATGAAGCAGCGGACGAAAGCCACGTTATGGACTCTAAGAAGCAGCTAAGGTCATGCTTGGTTTCTGGTAATCAAATGTGTAATGTAATCACATTATATGTTGGATTTCATTTTACTGCTTGGTTGAGGAAATTGAATGTCGTAATCACTTCGTAATCCAATTACACATCTTATAAGGTAATTGGATTACCTCACTGGATGTCGTAATCTCATTACATTGTAATGTAATTAATCAACTTATTTCATATGACTCAAACATTGTCAAGTCAGCAAACTCAACTGGAAGAATGTAGGATTTCTTGCAACCTCTTTCAACATTCACCAAATCTATTGAATTACAAATTATTTTTTTAAATTACATTGTGATTGATGTGGAATTCAATTCCTTGAAATGTAATCTGATTACATGGAATTGGATTACATTGAATCTGATTACAGCGAACCAAGCACGGACTAAGTGTTTTCAAGGAATTGGATTCTATGAAATCTAGTTAGGGAGAACCAAGCATGGATTAAGTGTTTTCACTTCAGTACAAGTTCTCCATTTCCACCAATGATTGCCCCTTGAAGTAACATAAAAATTACACTCCGGAATATTCATCTTGCCCTGCTACTGCAATCATGCAGTAGTCAATATGTTATAGTGATTTGACTTCGTGTTATCCTACTCATAAAATTATTGCACAAGCTTCACGGTGACTTCTTGTTGGAGCGCCCCAAAAGAATCTAAACCCACTTGGGAATGGCAAAGTGATGGTGACTACCCATATGTATCTACCTAGACTTGCCTACAAGAAAGTGGTGCTCTTTTGTAGTATACAATCATCTAAATTGGTGATTATCTTCTTGAAGTGGAATAATCCGAAACCTAGTGGACTTCAATCAGTGGAAAGTTGTGAAGCAATGAAAAATTCAAATCACATTTGGTAAGTGATTCTGAGGCGTTAAGTTAGTTCATATTCAATGGTTTTGCAAGAAAATTGCAAGATGGGAATGGTAGCCTAACCACCGACACTTCTTGCTTTGTCTTGTAACTTTTGTTTACCGATTTCTAGGGTTGTGCACGGTCCGGATCCGGTCCGGGTTTCGGTCGGGAAGTTTTGGAAATTTCGGGTTCGGTCCCGTCCGGACTGATCCATTTTTTTGTTTTTTTATTTAAAAAATTCGGTTTTTGACCGGACTGGACCGATTCGGTCCGGTTTGGTCTTCGGTCCATGAGAATTCGGTTCGGACGGAATGCTCACCCCTACCAAATTTTTTTCCAAACTGCTTCTATGTTGCAAGAATTCCTTTCTGTATTTTACTTTCTTATGAATCTGAATAAGATAAAATACACACCATCAATAACCATATTGTAATGCTTTTAAATTCCCCTGGCGATTTGGTTACTTCGACGAAGAAACAAAACATACTGTAGGACTTTAAAAATTGTACAATGTGAATGATAATCTAAAATTTTCATGAAGCGGAAACTAGACTACTAGAATGAGTTTTGAGTGATTGGTAGTCTAGAAAATTTTAAAAAATCATGAAATTAAGTCGTAGAAAGACTTCCTGGAGTTATAAAAAAGTACTAAGATTTAGGAAAATGATTAGTGACCGTTGTTTAGGACGCTCGTTGAGGACGTTGCTGAGTTGGAGTCATCCATGTCAGCAAAACTTAATCCTTTTCTTATTTTTATTTTCCCTTCCCGATGCGTTTCCAATCACATTAAATGTGTCTCAAATCAGTCCGTCCTCCCTCGTTTTGGCGCTCCTACGCAGGATACACATCTCATGGATTTTCTTCCTCCTTTTGTCTCCCTTTTGGCGCACTATCAACCATTTTCCTTCGTTCTTTGTACTCAAATGGAGGAGACCTCAAACGTTCCGAAGCACCAGATGTTTTTTCGTTCTTTCGAAGACGCCAAAACATTTTACGTTGCCTATGCCGATTCATGTGGTTTTGGTGTTAAGATAAGGCAATCTCATTACAATCGTGGTGTTGTGATACGTGCCACACTGACTTGCTCCGAGGAGGGCCACGCTCCAGCAAACCAAGGAGAAGGGAAACTAAAGCATAGGTTATCCGGTAGGGTCCAGTGCAATGCTCGGATCAGGGTCTCTGGAAACCCAGCAAGAGGGTACCACATTAACTATGTTGATCTTCAACATAACCATGTCATGCTTGAGGACGATCAAATGTGTTTCCTCCGACAAAAATGATCCGTCCCTGATGCCGCCAGAGCACGCATATCGTGCAATGATTCTGCTGGGATATTGGCTGCTAAGACCATGCAATCTTTTGTGGTCGAGGCCGGAGGTCATGACAAATTGACTTTCAACGAGCGGGACCTAAGGTGTGTGTTATTTTCTGCGTAATTTAATTGAAATTAAACATTTTGCCCGGTCTTAAACATTGCTTTGTGCAGGAACGTTGTAAACGAAGTCAGAAATTTGAAGATGGGACCGGGCGATGCACAAGCTCTTCAGAATTATTTCATCAAGATGCAGAAAATTGATTCTATGTTTTTTTATGTAATGGATATGGATGACGAAGGAAGACTACGAAACGTGTTCTGGGAAAACATATTACGAAAATGGGTTTAAGTTGTATGTATGCCCGGAATAAGTTGTGCTTCTGTCCAGAATAAGTAATATGTATGTCCGATTTAAGGTTTGGGCAACTTCTATCCAGACGAAGTTGCTTGTCTGTCCGGAATAAGGTCATGCTCTGTCCGGAATAAGATGTATGTCTGTCCAGTTTACGTTTTGAGTGTGTCCACAATAAGTTCTGGTTCTATCCCGATAAAGTTGTTTGTTTGTCCGGAATGTCTGTCCGGAATAAGGTCCTTCTCTGTCTGAAATAAGATGTATGTCTATCCGGTTTAAGTTATGAGTGTGCCCAGAATAAGTTCTGGTTCTATCCCGATAAAGTTGCTTGTCTATCCGGAATAAGGTCCTTCTCCGTCCGGAATAAAATGTATGTCTGTCCGGCATAAGGTCATTCTCTGTCCGGAATAAGATGTATGTCTGTCCGGTTTAAGTTTTGAGTGTGTCCAGAATAAGTTCTGGTTCTATCCAGACGAAGTTGCTTGTCTGTCCGGAATAAGGTCCTGCTGTGTCCGGAATAAGATGTATGTCTGTCCGGAATAAGTTTTGAGTGTGTCCGGAATATGGTTTGTTCGGAACAAGTTGGGTGTCTGTCCGGAATAAGTTGTATGTCTGTCCGGATTAAGTCGTATGTCTGTTCTGAATACTCTGTGGTTTTGTCCGTAATAAGTTGTGTTTGTCCGGATTAAGTTTTCAAAGTAGTTTTTCGTACCTTTGAATATATGACTCACTCATTTAAAATTGCCCCCGTCCATGCAGTTATAAGTCCCCCAGCGATCATAACAGATCAATGTGGTGCCATTACTGCTGTTGTGAGGAATGTCTTCCCAGACGCGAGGCACAAATTTTGTATATGGCACATAATGAACGAAGCTCCTGTGAAGTTGTCGACGTAATATCGGAAACACATGCTATTTGATCTCAAATTGATTGTATTCGATTCCAAAACCCCAGCAGAATTTGAGCGTAATTGGCAGGGTTTTCTTGGTGATTTTGACCTCCATAACCATATTTGGCTCCAATCGATTTATGCAATCCGAGGGTCCTGGATACCTGCATTTGTTGGAGATTGTTTCTTCGCAGGAATGGCATCTACTCAGAGAAGCGAGGGTATGAACGCCTTTTTCGACAAGTACCTGACATCTAAGACCACACTTACGCAGTTCGTTGGACAATACGAACTCACGTTCCGCCACAAGTATGAGAAGGAAGCTCAATCCGATTTCGATTGTCTTCATAAGAGTCCCCAATTAGTTTCAATGTATCCTTTCGAGAGGCAGTTGAGCAAGTTGTATACGGTAGGGGTCTTCAAGAAAGTACAATTACAAATTGGGAAGATGATATATTGCGATATTACGGAGGAGTTCAATACGGGTGACACATTCCATTACAAAGTATTTGAACGTGTATTATGTGGTGAGCAGCTACTGTCGAAACGTTTCCTAGTACAAATCAGATCTACGAACTTCACATGTGATTGTAGAATGTTTCAGCACATTGGTCTTTTAAGTTGCCACATTTTTGTTGTCATTGCAGGCTTAGATCCTAATGCATTGCTCCCGGAGTCTTACATTGTTAATCGATGGCGGAAGGATATTCGAATGAGTCATCGAGAAAAGATGTACCCAGAAGATGGCATAATGGAGAAGGATGCGCTTCGTCGTCACGACGACATAATGGGTCGTCTCGCTTGGATCGCACAGGAAGCTTTCATTTCACACGCAATATTTCTTGAGGTTGTTAAGTACATTGAATTTCTTAAGGTACGTATGCAAAGTACCCAATTCCCTATTGAACTTGCTGAACCTCGGACGACGGGTACATCTGTTCTTAATCCAGATAAGGTAAGACGTCCAAGCAGACCGCCGACTAGACGATGGATTTCTTTAGCTGAGAAGATAGTTAGAAGAAGCCACAAAAAGCACGACAAACAAGAAAAGAGAAAGTTCAACGAGAAGGTTACATCGTCGTTGCACCCAGTCGCACCGAAACCGGGGGATGAAGATTTTGGTGATTGGGACATGAATCTGTACTACGAGGAACTTCCTCCTTAATATTAGATTTCCTGTTATTTTTCGTCTCTTGTAAAACTTATAAGTTGTGAAATGTGTTCCTGGTTTAAGTGTAAAATGTGCCAAATGCATCAATGTTATGTGGTTTGTGTGTCCAGATTAAGTGGTTTTTATGTCCAGATTAAGGTCTTGGTCTGTCCGGAATATGGTCCTGGTCTGTCCGGACAACGTTCTAGCATGTACCAATTATGTTGTTCGTGTGTCCAAATTATGGTTCTAGTGTGTCCGGATTACGTTCGGGATCTGTCCGGATTACATTCGGGATCTGTCCGGAATACGTTCTGGATCTCTCTGGATTAAGTGGTTTTTGTGTCCAGATTAAGGTCCGTGTCTGTCCGGAATATGGTGTTGGTTTATCCGGACAACGTTCTAGCTTGTACCAATTATGTTGCTCGTGTGTCCAGATTATGGTTCTAGTGTGTCCGGATTACGTTTGGGATCTGTCCGGATTACGTTCTGGGTCTGTCCGGTTTAAGTGGTTTTTGTGTCCAGATTAAGTTCATGGTCTGTCCAGATTAAGGTCATGGTGTGTCCGGTTTACATTCTAGCATGTACCAATTATGTTGCTTGTGTGTCCAGATTATGGTTCTAGTGTGTCCGGATTACGTTCGGGATCTGTCCGGATTACGTTCTGGGTATGTCCGGTTTAAGTGATTTTTGTGTCCAGATTAAGTTCATGGTATGTCTGGTTTAAGTGGTTTTTGTGTCCGGATTAAGGTCCTGGTCTGTCCGGTTTACGTTCTTTTTTAAGAAAATATTCCAAAAATTGACTTTGTAATTTGTAATTTCCTATCTTTTATAAAATGGAGTTTGTAATTTGTAATTCCCTATCTGTAAAAAAATGAAGTTCGTAATTTGTACAGCTAAAAAATAAAAGGATCACACTCCAGGAATTGGTGTTCAGATTTGGACACACAAACGGGGGTCCTTAAGCAACCAGACCGCCAATTCGCCCCTGACACAGTGAATGGCCTTCGGGTGCTTCTCCTTCATTGGGTCCTTAAGCAACCAGACCGCCAATTCGCCCCTGACACAGTGAATGGCCTTCGGGTGCTTCTCCTTCATTGGGTCAAGTTGTAGCATTAAGCACCTGATCCAGTATAAAACATACGCTCCACAATCGTTGCTCCCTGGTGATTGTCGTTGGCTTTGCTTCCTTAGGATTCTCAATGGAAAATCAACCTTCAGCACTTCCCTCCAGTATTTAGCCACCTCTGCTGTTGCGCATTCATGTGCGCCAACTAGGACGTCTGGATCTTCACCTCGATCTAGCACCCTAGACGCACTGTTGAACTGCAGGAACTCCGCAGACGGGCCGTAGGCAACCACCAGATGCCAATGGCCTGCAGACCAGCATGGTTGTGCGATTACGGTTTCGTTTGGAGACAATCCGTTAATTTTAGGGAGTATACAATCATCAATTGCTCCGCCTTGACCCTCCACAATTCGTCCTGATTCGAATGTTGATATACATATAACCTTTCGTGCTTGTCGTCTTCCTTGGAGGACCGAAATCATTGCATCCATTGTTTCGTCGCCCATATCCATCCCCGGCGTTATAATTTCCTTCAGGTCGCGGTGTGTTAGACTACAGATGTCCCCTCTCCAGATCACCTATGTCTGGTGCGTGCTTGGTGCGGTCAAGTTCAATAACACATTGACCTCATCAGCTGACAACGTCCCCAATGCGGCCATGTCAACATCAGGCCTCGTCGCCCCTAAGTGGACAGCCAACCTGTAATTGTCGTCTTCTTTTTTCCCTTTTTTTGTTAGTCTCCTTTGGGCCGCTCTGTCTTTTCTCTTTTGCTCCGCTTCCACCTTCTTTTCTTAGCCCTCTCTTCCTCATCTTTCCTCGAGCGTTGTCTTTTGACACCCCAGTTTGGTTTCTCCTCCTCTCTCCTCTTCTCCTCCCTCTTTCTCTTTTGTTCCTTCTCCTCCACTCTCTTCTTCTCCTCCCTCCTCCTCTCTTCTTCCTTCTCCTCCTCTTTCCTTTTCACCTCCCTCCTCCTCACTTCTTCCTTCTCCTCCTCTTTACTCTTCAACTCCCTCTTCCTCTCTTCTTCCTTCTCCTCCTCTCTCTTCTTCTCCTCCCTCCTCCTCTCTTCTTCCTTCTCCTCCTCTCTCTTCTTCTCCTCCCTCTTCCTCTCTTCTTCCTTCTCCTCCTCTCTCCTCTTCTCCTCCCTCCTCCTCTTTTCTTCCTTCTCCTCCTCTCTTCTCTTCACCTCCCTCTTCCTCTCTTCTTCCTTCTCCTCCTCTCTCTTCTTCTCCTCCATCTTCCTCTCTTCTTCCTTCTCCTTCTCTCTCCTCTTCACCTCCCTCTTCCTCTCTTCTTCCTTCTCCTCCTCTCTATTCTCCTCCTCCCTCTTCCTCTCTTCTTCCTTCTCCTCCTCTGTCCTCTTCACCTCCATCTTCCTCTCTTCTTCCTTCTCCTCCTCTCTCTTCTTCTCCTCCCTCCTCCTCTCTTCTTTCTTCTCCCCCTCTCTCTTCTTCTCCTCCATCTTCCGCTCTTCTTCCTTCTCCTCCTCTCTCTTCTTCTCCTCCAGCTTCCTCTCTTCTTCCTTCTCCTCCTCTCTCCTCTTCTCCTCCCTCTTCCTCTGTTCCGCATTCTCCTCTTGTCTCCTCTTCTCCACTCTCTTCATTTCTTCTTCCTTGTCCTCCTCTTTTTTCCTTTGTTCCTCCTTCTCTTTCCTCTTTCTCTCCTTTTTCTTCTCCTCTTCTCTCCTCTTATCTTCCCTCTTCCTCTTTTCTGCCTTCTGCTCTTCCTCTCTTCTTCCTTCTCCTCCTCCTCCTGATCCTCCTCTATATTTACATATTGGGTCTTCTCCCCAAAGTGAGTTTCACATGCCCCCGTTCCTCGTAGAGACACAATCTCTTCACTCAGCCTCTGACACTCTTCGTGGGACATCTTCAGTTCTTCCTCCAGTCTGTTAACCTCTTCAGTCGCCTTCTTAAGGGCTGCTTTGGCTTGCAGCCATTTTGTCTTAACCTCACTCAGTTCCAACTCTTGTAGCAGCGGGTCCAATGGAATGTTGCAGTCTCTAAGTTGTAGCCTTGGCATAGGGCATGTTGAAGCTGACCCCTTTGCTTTGTGCGACTCTTGAGCAGGATTTTGAGAGGAACTCATCAGTTGCCGCTCCCTTTCATTTAGTGATGGAGGCCCCTTCAGGTCGAATTTGCCGTTGTAAATCTTGGCTAAGGTTATTCTGCGTTCCTCCCATTTCCTCAGGGTTAAACGTTTCCCAAACATTTCCGTCCAACTTTTCATCCGTGGATATGCTCGTCTGGGCTCCCCCAATTTGAATTTCTCACAAAGCCACACCTTCAAATGGGAAAGATTAAATGTTAATAAGCACTTCACAAAAAATACACTATTTATTCCGGACAGACAGACATCGTATTCCGGACAGACGTACGCCTGATTCCGAACAGCCAGACAATGTATTTCGGACAGACACAATCCTGATTCCGGACAGCCACAACGTAATCCGGACAGAAACACAATTAAATAATCACTCACAACTATTCCGGACACAAAATCTTCGTATTCCGGACAGACCTACGCTTGATTCGAGACAACCACAAAACGTATTCTGGACAGACATACATCTTATTCCCCACTGACTGAACTACTTATTCCGGACGGACAAACATCGTATTCTGGACAGACACAATCCTGATTCCGGACAGCCACAACGTATTCAAGACAGAAACCTAACTAAATAATCACTCACAAGTATTCCGGACACACAATCTTCGTATTCCGGACAGACCTACGCCTGATTCCGGACAACTACACAACGTATTCCGGACAAAATATCTTACTATTCCAAACAGACAGACATCGTAGTCCGGACATACCTACTCCTGATTCCGAACAACCAAACAACGTATTCCAGACAGACAAAAATCTTATTCCGGACAAAAGATCTTACTATTCCGGACAGACAGACATTGTATTCCGGACAGACCTACGCCTGATTCCGGACAGTCAAACAACGTATTCCGGACAGACTAAAATCTTATTCCCGACAGGCTGAACTACTTATTTCGGACAGACAGACATCGTATTCCGGACAGACCTACTCCTGATTCCGGACAGCAACATTACGTATTCTGGACAGACATACATCTTATTCCCGACAGACCGAACTACTTATTCCGGACAGACAGACATCGTATTCCGGGCATACACAACACTGATTCCGGACAGACACAACGTATTTCGGACAAAATTGCTTACTTGTAGTATTTCTACACAACCATCGACGCAGCCCTGCTTCATAATGAAGTTTCCGGTCGATCTCCTTTCCTACAGTTCTAAGCTGGCTTCCTCCAGACCCCGAACCAGTACGGCGTGAACTGCACGTGCCCATGCATATCTGTTGATGCGTTTCAAGTCCCTCAAATGCTTCATGAACCACATTTTGGTTCGAAGTGTTCCATCGAAGAACAAAAAATGGTTGAAGATGAAGCAAATAAGGAGTCGAACGTACTCCTCGGGGTCACCCATCACACTGGTTGCAGTTAGATGCCCTAATAGTTGAGTGTTGTTAAGGTTCACCCCATCTCGCTTCTGTACGCACGTCGGTTCCATAACAACAGTCTTCCCACACACTCTTAGCCCCAGAATTAGGGCAACGTCTTCAGCTGTAAGGGGGACTACCCCTCATCCTATTCTCAGTCCCACCTCCTTCGCGTCGTAGTGTTCAATGAACCACCAGAGTATTTCATTGTCCGTTGGAATGTTAGGAAAATGTAGGAAGTGACCGAAAGCGGTCCCCCGGAAGACCTCCTTTTCGACGTCCTTCATCCTACCGAACTGCTTTTGAATCGCCGTCCAACCACACTTCGTTTCCCGGAAGTAGTACGTGCTTCCCTAAAACAAACAAAAAAGTAAAAGAAAGTTCGTAAATAACAAATCCACCCACGAAAAAAATCATAAATCGACCCACCTGATCAGCCACAACTTCTGGAGCGACAGCATTACTCGGTGAATCCATTTCTCGTTTTGTTGTGAAACACACGTAGAGGAACGGTTGTTCGGATTTCTCTGTTCACGGTTACAGACACAAAGATGAACTATTCGTTTCCTTCCTTTCGATAGGTCTATTCGTTTCCTTCCTCGAGACTCGAACCGTCGCCACATTACTGTCTGCGCGCCGTCTAATCGTTTGATTTGGAAACGAAACGTCGTACGCAATGAACCATCGAATTTTTAAAAAAAAGGTGTGTATGGCGACGACTACGTGTCAAGCTGACTGGACGCTGACTCAACACAGTTGAAGTGCCATGTCATGCGCGTCACGGACGCCAGCATCCGTGTATAAGGATCCAAGATTTACAGTTTCACAGTTTCCCAAACTTCCTAAGTGTCAATCGCAAACGTGGGTTGTCATCCGTAGAATTTATTTTTACGGATATAGTCAAGAACCATAGTAAATTGTCTATATGATTCATGTATTGATATTGAAATATACCACGTGAGAACTTGATGGAACTTTTAACTGTTTCGAGGAGAACTCAAGTCGTGACTGATATAAATTCAAATTTAGCACAAATTAATTTTACACGGAAATGCCAAAAACAAACACTAAATCTCAATCACAATTGGCGTTGAGGAAGAAGCGATCGTACTGGAGGAAAGGAAGAGACAGACGCAACTGGGGTCATCCTCTATGCCAAATTGTCTTCCTCGGAATAGGGAAGAATAATTCATAGCCGAAAACAATGATTGAATCCCAACAAAAGAATATGCTAGGCTTATAAAAACAAAGAAATATCCCGTAATTTAATTAGAATAAAGTAATTTTATTTTATAAGTAATGTAAGTAAAGCTATGTTTTGATTTGTAGGAAAACGCAAAAAGCAATATTTTAAAAAATAAATAAAGGATGATTGATTTGTAGGAAAATGTCAAAAATGAAACGATTTTACTAGCGATTGCAAACTTTACAAAAAATTATGTGGCCAGTTTGACTTTACAATTTGTAGTTGGAATTATTTTCTTCACTTTCACTCTAAGACCAAGGTAATGATGCAAAGTAATAGAGTTGAGAAACTAATGCACATGATACGCATAAACGCGAACGGCAACCCAATCTTGCACCAGCACATTTTACGACTTCATATTCACAACTTAATAAAACACAAAGGCGGTAGTAGAAACTTAAGTCATGGGGATTAAATTTTGTAATTATATTAATAAGTAAATGGATATCCGGTTAGTAATTTAAGTATTTTTAACTCAACGATTCAAAATCTAGAAGGGTGAAAATCTAATTGGTTAAAATTCAGTGGGATTGAAAATTAAAGGGTTGAGATTGAAGGTTTTCAAAATCCATGAGGAAATAATATATGTAAGCAATTTTCCCAAAATTCAAAAGGTCATCAATCTAAGGTTGATGCCAAACCTAATAGAAGGCAATCCCAAACTTGTAGGGGAACTCTACCTCGACAAAGCAAGCATTAACACTCCTTTTGTAACATCCCAAAACAGCGGAAATTTAAAAATTTATAATCAAGACAATAGAACTCAATAATCAAAGACGGGACTATTACTTCTCATAAAACATATAAGCGGTGCACCATATTACGTCAGAGTTGTCAAAACAGTACATGATTACAACAGAACAACAAAAGGAAGATAAACGTAAACATGTCGACCTCAGTGGTCCGAATAGAGGATCCGATCCCAAGATGTGCGCGCCCGCTGATCACCACCCAACTGGACCTACTGCGGTCCTGAAAAAGATGCAACAACAATGCCTGAGTTTCCATAAGGAAACTCTGTATGCCAAGCTCACCTATATGCATGCAGTAGTACAAATGAACCTATCATACTAGTAGCATATCATGTCATCAACAGTAAGGAAAACAGTTCCCCCGAAGGGTAACATGGGACATCAGTCCGACAATCATCATCGGGTCTCCCGAGGAGACCTACCGTAAGCACATACGGTTTAACGGAACAAAACGTGATACTCCCCACACGCGGCTACACTAATCATGGGGTTCGGCAGGTAGCATCTGCCAGGTCCTCGCCATAAGAAACAGATCTGTAACTTCGTGGTCGAAACCACACCAACGGAGCCGTCGCTCGGTCGTTCCATCGATCATCATCTCAGTAGGTGCCCATCTGAGGAACATAGCCAGAACATCATCATCGGCCCATCAATCATCATCACCGGAACATCAGCGGCATCACCGGCGCTGCAACGGTGGTCCATCAATACGTCCGACACATCATCGGACGGGTCCAGACCGAAGTCTGCCAGGTCATCAGGCTCCACGAGCCGCAAACACCAACCGCATCGCTATAAAAGCAGGGCAGCGACCTCCGTAGCCCCTCAGGCCGGTAGTCACCTCACCCAACGACAGTTGCGTGCCCGCACATCATCAAACATTGGGATCCGCGATCCCTCAGGCCTGCTACTCTACAATGAGTCCAATCAATCCATCATATTAGTCATGATCCATACACGGAGGTGACGCGTCCCGAACACTCACATTCTTCCACACCGCGGTCCCTAGGCAGGGACGCAGAACGCGCCCACCGTCACCTCTCGTCTCACGCACAAGGCGAGGACACGGGTTTCCGTGGACAGAGTTGGCATTCAAAAAGGGACCAGGAATTCAGATCTGTGCAGAAACGGTCGACCGAAAGAGACAACCCGGTCGACCGCTTTCACAAGGAAATCGGTCGACCGAAAGTCTGCGTTGGTCGAACTCACTACGCAAAACCTAAGTCCCAAACGGTCGAAAAGAGATCTAAAACCGGTCGACCGATACGAGGTCAAAATCCGGAGTCTGGTCAACATCAAATAAAACTATCGGTCGACTAACTCAGGGGTCTCGGTCGACCGAAAACTACCAGTGCATCCTAGCAGTTCTAAGTCATATAACGGTCGAACGCAATCATAACAACGGTCGAACAAACATGCATAATAACCAGTACACTTAAGTTCAGGTCAACCGAACACAAGGAACCGGTCGACCGAAACACAACATGCACTCTCAACTCACCAGCAAAATGCACTACCGGTCGACCGCCACGAGGCGTCGTTCGACCGGTGAAGGTTAAAGTCGGGTAAATACACTACATCGGTCGACCGCCCGAAGGAACCCGGTCGACCGTTGGTCGTCTTCAACCTCGCGCCAGCCGAGGTTTTTCACCAAAACTCTTCGCCGGAGAGGTCTCCGACCTCCCCCGACCGACCAACACAACCCTCCCACGAGGGTTAACAACGAAAACACACTAAGGAGCGGCATACCTCAAAGAAGACGACGAAACCACCGGAGCTCCGCTCGCGCCTCCGTCACCTCCCCGCGCGTCCACCCCCGCACGCCTCACGCCACCGGAATCTCCTCCTCCTTCGCTACTCACCGGACCACGTAAAGAAGAGAGTGAGAGAGAGCAAGTGTGAGGGAGAGAGAGAGATTTTAGCTTTTAAACCAAAACCCACTAAACCACCATCACCTCACCTCCCCTACACCATCACCCTACACCTTCTCTTCCTCATGCACCCACTGTGCACGTCCTCCTTCCCCATGCTAATCCCCCCACTAAACCCGGGATTAGCCTAAGCATGGGTTAGGGATCTAACACCTTTGATCATGCTTAGACTTGGGCTTCAGGAATGTAACAAAAGCAAAGAAACAAGGGAAGTGTACATACGAATGCACAAGGAAATTGGTTAAATTTTTTATTGAGAAGTTAAAATAACTCAGTAGTTCTTTTGGTGGGCAGCTCATTTTGATCCTTGTTTTTCAGTCACAACTCACAAGTATTTGGCAATCTCACTCAGATCCTCAATAAAACAAACATTTCGGGTCTCTTAAAAAGCGAAAGAATATACATACTACTATTATAGAAATAACCAGCTATCTAACTACATGTGAGATATTAATAATTAAAAAAGAGGGGGGAAAACTGCATATTTGATCCAGAGGAACAAGGGAAGACATGATATATGAGGTACTGGCGCATGTTGCTTGCTTTGTCTAAATTATCTACACCAGCATGATTGCACTGGGACACTTTCACCTTTCATTTGATTAGGAAAATTGGCCCCATTCTACACTGCTCATTTTCTAAGCTTGCTGCTTATGCATTCTCTTTGACAGCATATTCTCACTTTCTCACTATACATTATACTAAATAATTTTCAACTTTCCTGGGCAATGATTATGGATGGACGTTAACATCCTACAAAAAGAGCACAATCATGCAACTAGGGCATGCTGAAGTGGCTAAGACAGCTCTACAAGCCCAAACCATAAGCAATGACAAAAAACTATGGCATCAACCACGTTGGAGTATACATTGGATGGCTCGATCAAATTGGGTTATGGAAAGGTAAGGTCTTCTTTAAAGGCAAGAAACAAACAACCAATCATCTACCAGATTCCAATTTCCAAACGTAGCTGGGGCAAGGCAAGGCCGTGATAATCTTGAAGGGATCTTGTAAATGTATTTCTTATTGTAAATAAATTAACAATTATTTGCTGGGGTTTTTTTTGAAAGCAATACAAATTTTTTAGTTAAACACCAAACATGTAATCAAATGGGTATCAATGCCTAGTCCTAGCTAATTTGTAACTAAAGATCTATCAACTGAACTAACCTCAGTTAATTGTTGATAGGATCAACTAAGCGAAAAACACATGTCAGCATTCAGTATTCTCGACTACTGGTTTTTCATGGCATGCAAGAAACAGTAAGAGGTACTATTCATGCTTGTTCTTATATTAACAGACTTGTTATCATCTCAATAAACTGGAAAATTTTATACCATTATCTCTTCTTTTGATATTAAATTCGAACTTGAGTTAAAATTGTATGTAATATACACGTCTAAAATCATGATTAACTAACAAGGTAAACAACTGGTTTTTACCAGCCTTCGTAAGGAGAAACGAAAGGAGGCCTTAATGGACAATTTACACAACAATTGCATAGAAAATTTTCACCAGAAATGTAAAGCTCGTGAAACAAAATAGGCTATAATTCTTCTG
Source organism: Triglochin maritima (assembly GCA_963682175.1). Taxonomy (NCBI): domain Eukaryota; kingdom Viridiplantae; phylum Streptophyta; class Magnoliopsida; order Alismatales; family Juncaginaceae; genus Triglochin; species Triglochin maritima. Next base: position 18,656,524 of record OY821775.1, read on the forward strand.
AATAACTAAAGCCAACATGACTTTGTGGTTCTTAATTGATTTCAGCTTAATTCGTCAGCCTTTCGGCTGAAGTGGAACATGAGTATTCAATTCATCAAACCAGAAAGCTCTTCGCACGCCGACTTTGTAAATGAGAAGCCAATTGCAACAAGCCGGGCCTGGTGTAATAAGCTGGTCAGCCTTCATTCTCCAATATGGTCTAATTTCTGAGGCCATAAATGGAAATCCAATTCATCTTTTTTTTTTGCAGAATCTGATTATTTAGAGATATTTCGTACTACTATGTGGCTTCCAAGACTAAACACCTTCACTTCAAGATAAAATTAAATTTCAGGTCAATCCTGGAGTCAGGCAACCTCGTTGTTGGCTCCAACAACAGCAATGGCATGAAAGTATCTCAATTTACAAAACGTTCTGGGCTCTAAAATTGTGAATGAATATCGTAGATTCTTTATTATGTATTGTGAACACAACTACAAATTCAATAAGTCAAAGTCCATGCTCATCAGATGACTAGAGCTTTCCTCACATGTAATATTTTGAGGAATTTAAATTATCAAATGAAATTGAAAAGATCCGCAGAAAAAATGTAGAAGACATAAGTTCGTCTGAAACTCACATTTCTTAATGCAGATCAATCCTTCCCTCGTTTTCTAGCTGAAAGAACAAAGAACTCGGTACAAAAGAGCAATCAAATACAGCAAGGCAAGTAAACTAATTGTATGAGAACTAAGTAGCTTTATATGGTCAAGATTGTATCACCTGGTGTGCTTGATCAACCTTGTCACATCCAAGAGTGCAGGCCAAAGAATGTCGAAGATCATTCATCCTTACATCACATGTTCTGGTTCCTTCATTCCTTCACAACAACATCTAGTTTCGAGCAACACTTCCGTTCGAAATTCGGAATCATGATGATAGATGTTGGACCAGTTTACATTCTAAACAAGCATAATATCGGCCATTACAGAAAATTGATCCATAAACTTAACCAGCATGAAAATGAAATGGTTGTATCAAAAGGTTGACTATAAAAAATAAAAGATAAAAGGTTTACATTCCTTACAGTAACTATACAGGCATCTCAAAAAGGAATAAAAAATAGTTCACACGTCACGAGTGAAGGAAAAAAAAACTACAGCAAACATGACAACCAGCTGGTGACTGATGAGAAATGAAAATCAAAATCCAGCAATGCTAGAAGCTGAAAAAACAAATAAGATGAAGCCCATTAACTGGACAGACCTTTAGCTCATCTCTCACTGCCAATGCAATGATCTTCAATTCTGTAAGTCATTTTCACAACTACTTACTGCTTTGGCTGAACTTCAACATGTTATTTTCAAGTTTTTTCATCTTTGCTTCTTGTTCCTTAATGGCCAAGTTCAGTGATCTTACATCAAGAGCTTCTGATGTCTCGGTCAGTGTTTGAGACTGGAAAACCAAAAGGAAAAACAGATATCTATTTCAGAAGTCAGATCTCAAACATAAAAGCTAAATATACAAGATACAAATTAATCACAAAACATGTTAATCTAGTTCTCATAAATGAAATATACCAGATATCATACCATGATTGATTTTTCCAAACATTTATATATATAGTGCCAAGATCTAGTGAGCCTAGGACTCACTTATTTGTTTAAGCCTCCTACAATCTCACCATTAGATTTGATTACGGTTAATTTACAGTTAATATCCACCGTTAGATCATTTTATTAGCATGACCATCATAAGCTTAATCTATTTTACAATCTAAGATGAATGGTGGATATGGTAGGGGCTTAAAATAGTAAGATTAAATCCCGAGCTCACTGGAGAATTACTATATATATATAGAGACAAAAAAAATTAAGTATTTTTTGTTGCAGCTCGAACAAGACAATCATGTTTACTGCATTCTTGTTGATTCTCCCAACTAATGATAGTTTGTATGATAAAGCTCGACGGAATGCTCGGTAATTAATAGAATCACCTTTCCGTTTGATTTTTTTTCATAAAGCAAGCTACTGAGCTAATAAAAATCATTTCAAAGTCTAATTTGGCTAGATGCTGAAGAGCTGCATATGGTGACAGATTTGTGGAGACGCATTTAAGACTTTAAGTTCATGTGTCTCACTAGCCGAACCTATGATACATATTATTACATGCATTGATTAGGGAAACAAGGAGGGGACAAGGGCTGAATGATAAGTAGCTGAGATGTCTGGCACCAATGATCCAGAAGAAATACATAGTTTATGTGCATTTTGAACTTTGAGATTCAAAATTTCGTGTTTCTGGAGCATATGCTGCCGTGCAAATATGCTAGTGCCTAGGGGCATATAAAATTGAGGTAGGGATACAAAAATGACACCAACGGCTTGAGAGGATTGCTTTCATGGAAAAATCATTCAGACATTGAAGAAGAAAAACAACCAATAAGGTAGCGAAAATCATAACACTAATTTCTCAGGAACAAAACACACCTGTGTATGCAACAGGAAGAACAATGTATTGTTGAAACTTTAGATCCAAGAGTGGAATTAGGATTTATGAGACATCAAATGAGATACGAGGTTTAACAAAGAATGAACGAGTTGTTACTTTATTTACCTTTTCCAGTAGTAGCACACGCTTCTTTAGATCTTCTACTGATTCCTCTTGTTTATACAAGATTTGGACAATGCACATCATGTGTGAATGAATAAATTCTGAAAGATGTTTCTCCGTTGCATGTTGTGGGAAAGAAGTTTGGCAACCAGCTTGGAAGAAAGGACAACTTACCTCCTTCATAGGACAAATGGTAGTACAATGTCGATACATCTCATTCCTCATGATACTTTCAGAACATTTTTGAGCGCAAGGGAGAATCTTGAATGGACACTGGAAATCATGTTTCTCAGCATAAACGACACAAAACAATGATTTACATCCAACATTAGGGCAATTCATTGGGAGGAATCTGCACTGTTTTTGGTGCTCAGCGAGCTCTTCAGGAGTCTCAAAGCCCATATCACAATGAAATTCCTTTCCGAGATCAACATTTCTCAGAAGACCCTCTGCAACAGCCTCTCTTTCACTCAATCCCCAAAACCTATTTGTTTCCATCTCTTGTAAAAATGTATCAACCCTGTTATCTCGCCTGTCAATAGGTTGCCACCCTGATAACCAACTGATTATATTCCTTTTGGAGCTTGCAAATTCATCTAAGAAACCTGAAATAATTCTTGTAGGAGCATCTCCCTCATATGTGTATTCCACTTGCTGCTCTTGTGGTTCCAACATTGGGTCGTATGTCATGCATCTTCCCGTCAAATGGTTGAGCATCTCCTTTTTGACATCAGGAGCCAAAGAAGCTGGGCTCTTGAAAGGATCACCTTTTGTATTATGTACACAAGCAGCGGCCAATCCTCGAAGTAAAACTTGAGCTATCCTATGCACTACTTCAAAATCAGAAAAGTGGCAGATAAATGGTGGCTGACCAACTTCTACAGCCTTTGAAGGCGACATGGGTTGGTCCATAGTTGAAGTATCCATCAAAAAGTAGTACCACCATAAAATTTAAACCTCGGACCCCTTCCCCAACCAATTGATCAGAAACCTGCAAAGTCAACTAACAAAATCGAAACATATACATGAGAAGCAACTTTAACGGTTGATTAATTTATATAAGCACATTAACTTAAGAAAACTATACAATTAGCGATCCAAGGGCGTGCTTGGGAGCCAAAAAAATTCAAATTTTACTTTCACAAGGCCAATTATTGTCGGAATATACTTCCACTCTACTCAAAAGAAACAAGCTACAATAATTTACAATTACCAACATCTAGAAACAAAATAGCAAATCATGACCCTCTGGATTTTTATTAAGCAAAGGGCTCGGGCGACTCCCTTGGATTTTTGACCCATTTAAATGTCGACCCCTAAATTTTGGTATTTCACATATTTTTAAAACCCTTTTGGGATTTTGACCCTTACCCGAATTCCTGGTACAGACCCTGATCGCCCACGACAAGGAATCGAGAAGTGAACGTCTCAACTTTCCGGGTAGCAAATAGTGATGTCTGAACAACAATCACTAATTACAGTTAAGATGCCAATACTGTTCGTGATTAAGGAAAGAACCCTAATGAATATCAAAGTACGGATTGTAGCAAAGCACGAAGGGTTCGATCGAATCGAGACGAGGGAATCTATTATATTACAATAGGATGAGATTAGAAACAGACCTGCGGATTTATGTTCTACGTCAAAAAAGGGAGTTGGGGTTGTGACCTCTTCGCGCGATCATTATCGTTGTCTTCGGAGCTTCTGACTACTTTATTAGGAGAACAAAAACATGATTTACCACAATCCACTTTTCAAATTATAATACAATGGGTAAATTGTACTTTACCCCCATCAAACTTGGTCTCGAGGTACTTTTCAGTTTTCACCCTTAAACTATGGATTATGGAACTAGGCATTTTGTAGTCTCACTTTAATAGTTTGGAAAATTACATATTTGACCTTTTTTCTTTAAAATTTGGACAATACTACCCTTCACGCTACAACATGCGTATATTTCTTCTTCCTCTTGTTCCTTTTTTGGTTCAAATTCCTACCAATTTTACTAAATTTCATGTACATAGAAATTCTTATATGATATTTAGGTTTTCAAGTTGTAGAAGTCAAGGACAATTTTGTCCAAATTTTTACATGGGTGAAACTTGGCAAATTATCAAATTTGATGGGTGCAAAGTGTCTATTTCCAAAGTTCAAGAGTGAATAGTACCTCGGAGTCAAGTTTGAGGATGCAACGTGCAACTTACCCTTATAAAGCTCTTGTTATAATCCTAAGTCCTAACCAACAGAAAAGGTCAAAACCACTACACCTGTGCGGCCGATCCGAATATTTGTATTTTTGTCAATCATCCTAATACTGCAAATAAGTGAAGGATGACCGGATGGGGATCGAAACAAATACAATTGCACAAATAATCTTTGTTTATGTATTTTATTTTTCTCTTACGATGACATATACACGTTACAACCATGAAATTTAGGTATTCGATCAAAAAATTACAATTTTTTGGGTTAATCAGCTAGTATCACCCTTCAATGATACTATTTTAGGTAAATTTTAGGTATCACGACAATTCACCTTCTCAATGTTACATAATCCAGTTGAGGTAGGATATGGCAATACGCGTGTTAAGAGGTCTAATCTAGGACGAGTTGTGGCCAACTGGATCGAACTTGTTTCATGGCTATGGGTTCAACCCGCCTATTAAATTTTCAACTATAATTTGTCTTGTGACCTGCAAAGGGGGTACGAATTGGATTTTCGAGTTCAAAGGTTGACGTTTAAAATATAATCTAAATATAGGATAACGCTCAGCGGGTGCGAATTGGATTTTCGAGTTCAAAGGTTCCTTTTTTTTGTTCTTTTTTGGCTTCATTCTCTCCACATGCACATGTGGTACATTCACGTGGGTCTTCCTCCTATCCTAGCTTTCCACCTGAAAAGGTCTGGGCAAACTGCACACTCCCCAGCTTGTGCCAAATAATATGTTTGTCATCTTTACGAACAAATAGAAACAATCATCACGGGTCCTACAATCTTCTTCAACACTCCATTTCACTTTTACAATTTTATAGACTATCTTGATAAGATTCAATTTTTTGGTTTTGTTTCTCCCACAAAAGATATCATAAGTAACAATCTTTGTCTGGACATACGTAGGACGTATCAAACAATTAGACAATACACAATTATCTTATATCATCACTTATCCAGACGTATACCTCCCCACATTTTCCAAATCAGTATGAGGTATGCAAATATATAGGGTGCCTATATTTATTCGTGTGGATATAGATTAACAAATTTATGAAACTGATTATTGGTGACAGATCGATGTTTGTCGTTTAGATTTTCATATGTTTGTGTTTGTTGGACATGTCAGCAAATGTTTGAATAAGATATATCGTAATCAAATATTTGGATATCCAAAAACTTGTATCATTACTATTCCAGACATATAAGTTACCAGTTAGCTTGTATCACAATTTCCATTTGCACACACTATATTGTCTCTTCCTAGTCAGATATATTGCCTTACACTTGTGCTTGTGCTTGTTGGACATGTCAAACATGTCTGGACTGTCTTTGTCTCGACATATATATAATGTATCAAACAATTGGACAATACACAATTATCGTGTATCGTCTCTTATCCAAACATATATCAAATGTGTTATTCTTTTGCTACTTCGTTAACTTGTCAACTCCAAAAAGTATTATATGTATCTACTGTATTTGATCAGATATATCCACATAAATATCCAGATATATAAATTTATTACAAAACACCCAAACATTTACGGAACCTCCAAACATTTAATCTGAACATGTACAACATCATAAAAAATAAACTCATTCAGACACAACATGTGGTTATACCAAGATTAACATTAAAAACATCAGATAAAACGTTATGACACAAAAATAGTAAACATATCAAAGTACATCATACTAAACAAATTTTTTGAAACAAATCTAGATATCTACATACTCACACACATCCGGACATCAACGTATCAGATATCCAGATATGATCTGTAGTTATTCATGCTCCCATCGACTTCTACCCAACAAAAAACCAATGCAATTTTTGTAGGATTTCGTGCCATTATGTATGTATATATTTTAAAAAATGTATACATGCATAGAAGAACGATTTTCATTTTTTCAACGATTTCATGTACATTGTTTTATATTTATTTTAATATCATGTAATTCTACATATATATTAAAATAAATAGAAGATGATCATACCCAAAGTGTCTCTAAAATCTTTATGAAGATCCGGAGTTGTGTTGCTCATTGAATCGTCGGTCAATTTACCTTCAAGTGTTCACCAAACTCTAAACAAGATTAGAGAGAAATGAGCTAGCCAATTCAATCTCTAAATCAAGCTTAGAATCTAACTAATAACTCCTCTAAAGCTCCCTGAGAATTTAATCTCCAAAAGCTCGAAATTATTAGGAAAAATTCGGATGGATTAGTGGAGACATTAGGGAGAGAGAATTTTGCATTAACTTAAACAAGTAGGGAGATGAGATCTATTTATAGACTCTCCCAACACCCACATCATGTGCTACCAACTAACACATGATCTCTTGCTTTTCTCTCCCTTAAACCAATCACAAAATGACATATAATCATCCTCAAAAACGTTTGACCATAATTGGAATAAATCCAGCCCATGATCAATACTAATCTCTTAACAATTCAAGGCAGAATCGTGTCAAATGGTCAACCGAAATCACCACTCGGTCGACCGAACGGTTATGACTTTGACAAGTTCGGTCGACCCATGAGCTAGACGGTCGACAGAATATTCATAAGGAAAAGTCCCTGAAAAATTTCGATCGAATCACGTCTCACTCCGGTCAACCATTCCCTTACCAAAATTGTTCATGGTAATTTTCGGTCGATCGTGTACCTATATCGGTCGACCGTTATATCACCAAAAAAAATCCAGGAGATTTTCGGTCGATCGTGTATTATGCCCAGTCGACCGATTTTATTATCAAGAAACATATTGATAATTTTCGGTCGACCCATGCGCATCCAATCTCTGTCTGGTCGACCGTTCCAAAGAACCTGGTCTACCGGATCCCAAAAGTCTACCGTTTTGTCCCGAATTTGTCTTTGACAAATTTTGGATTTACATCCAACAAAATTTAATCATTGGGATTTTTAGCAAATTCATATATCATGTAATATATTATCTTATGCAATGTCTAACTATTACACCTCATAATACATACATCTCATATGAATTTATTTATGATTCTAATTATGTCAATTTTCATGACATTGATTTTATCGATTCACCACATATCACATTTCACATGAAACTCGTACATCATATGAACATAAAATTAAGTTTCTTGTTTCCCAATTTTGTGGTGTGACCTATGGGAGGATCTAAGCTATATTGGCAATAATATTAAACACTTAATATCACAAACTATAAGCGGTATCTAGCTACACATTATAATTATTCAATTAGCATAGATGTCTTGTTCACTCGAACTAAACACGATCCATTTAGTGATGTAAGAACACCACTTGTGTCTATACATTGTCTCATGATATTAAAATTATTATACAAATTGGAAATGTGTAACTTAACACAAGTCACATTGTGCATATTATGGAATTTGTATTATATACTCATTTCTTGATCTCTTAAGGTAATTATAAATATGTAACTTAACACAAGTCACATTGTGCACATTATAATTTTATTTTATCAAGATGCCCACTAATATCATCACTCAAGCTAAGAGATGTAATGATAATCTTTTGACTAACTATCTTTTCCAGCATAAGTCGTGTTCAACCAACTATTGCATTTATCACTATACTCAATGACAGTTTTTGACATTAATCAAATTAAACACTTATTATGTGAAAAGTTATAAATCTCATATCTTAAGATTCAAGACAATGAAACATTAATGACACTTATGCCTGACAATTTGACACGAAAAATCTGTGTTTGGGTTTAAGGATTTCGTGTTTTGTGTCGTGTTTCGGGTACACGAAAAAAATTCGTGTCATTTTTGTGTCTCCAAGTCGTGTATCTGAAAAGTACACGGATGCCACTAATTAATATTATCCTAACAATAAACGTTGTTCTGTTGGTGCAATGTCTTGACCCCTTTAGTTAGGAGAAGGTGATCCAAAAAAAATTAGTCCTATATCGCCTGATGCATTTGCTTGTCATCCACTCCACCCTATAAAACCAACAACACCCTCACTTGTCCCTTACCATTTCAGAGTTTTCCTCCCTAGTTGTCTCTAATGAAATACTTAGAGTAAACATTGAAATATTAAAATATTAATAATTTTTTGTTAGATTTCGTGTCGGTTCGGGTTGTGTTCGTGTTTACACGAACTGATTCGGGTCGTGTCCGTGTCTTGTTTTATTGGACACGAAAACTTTTCAGGTCGTGTTCGTGTCTAAAGAAATTGCCTAGTACATGAAAAAAACACGACACGAAAGTACACGACCCGACACGATTGTCAGGTCTAATGATTCTAAACACAATTCCATAATGTTTCATTTGTTAGGTTTATTCAATATATAAAATTAACTATTTTCCTCTTTTATATACTCGTGTCGTTAAATATTTGATCTGTCACGATAAAAATTCCAAGAACTACAAGAATTTTGAGTTTTAACCACGGTAAAAATCTGTAACTAAATCTAAGAATCTGTCACAAAACGTTTTTAGCCGTGGAAAATTTCCGTCACTATTGCTAGCGTCACCAAAAGGTTTTAGTGACGGATTGCAAAACCTTTAGTGACGGATTTCTCCCGTGGCTAAAAGTTTTTCTCAGAAAAAAATATAAATTTTCAATATTTAATAAATCACTTGCACACCTATATTTATCAACATCCACATTTATATAACTTTGCAAACCACAATCAAATTCTTGTAAACAATGACAAGTCAGACAAACACCATTGAAGGAAAAAAATATAAATTTTCAGCATTGAATAAATCATTGTACACTTATATTTATAACATCCACAATTTACATAACTTTGTAAACTACAATGAAATTCTTGTAAACAATGACAAGTTAGACAAGCACCATAGAAGGAAGAAAATATAAATTTTCAGCATTGAATAAATCAACATGTCTATTCTGTCTCTCAAGTTTCCATTTGTCACATGCCTGCACGAGGAAACAAATCGACGAAGACACTGGAAAATGGCTGAAAGAACTAAATAGAAATGGAAAACCATGTAAAATTTCACATACAAGTGCAGTCAGTAGTCTCCCTACAAACCATGTAAAATTTCATCAACATCCACAAGCAACAGGGCATACATGGTTAAATAAGCAGGTTCATTAAGAAAATGTGCATTCAAAATATGGTAGAAACTAAACCAACCACGATATGATCAATGAAACAAGAAAATTGCATGTGATTTTTTGTCAAAGTGATAATTACCATTTACCGAGGATCCAACTAGTCCTACTGAATCGAAAGAAGAAAAAAAGGCAAATAGCCACCCGCCAGGCATTCTATTTGTCCTGATGCATATCTAGAACACTAGCCTACTAATAACTACAATATTACATTACTACTATGATTCAAAAGCAATGCTACAGAGGTTCTCAGTGCTCTTATAACTCAATAATGCACATTTGTATAGTTTTAATATCTCCAGAACAAAATGTGGGCTATATACTCCTACAGATGTAACCAAATTCCTCCCTAAAAAAGTCACAATCAACTCAAAAACCAAGCAAGCAAACAACTCCAAATACAAGTTCTCTCAACACAAATATATCCAATCAAGCAACAAGAGTTCACAATCCTATATAATTACAATGGTACGATAAATAACAAAAATATAGGCAGACAACTCCAAATACAAGTTCTCTCAACACAAATATATCCAATCAAGCAACAAGAGTTCACAATCCTATATAATTACAATGGTACGATAAATAACAAAAATATAGGCAGAGACACGTAAGAAAATCTTACCTCTTCAATGACAATAGTCCGCAATACCAAAGTAACCAAATCAATTTCCAATATCATACATGTCCATTCCATGTTCCGATATCATAATGTGTTTCTCTTGGCCAAACTTGGCTCTAGGACCTGAAATTGAATAAACCAAAGCAATGCATTAGGCTAATTGGTAGTATTTCACAATAACATGCAATAAAATTGAAGAGTCCTCATAGACCATGTTTCCTTCTTCAATATGTTGAAGAATCCTCCCAGGCATACCTACAACCATGTCGACCAGAACATTTAATGAGTCCTCGTGAGGCCTTAAGTGGCCTCCACCACAAATCAGATCAATGAGCTGCATGTTAACAACCCCAAGCTCAATCCAAACCTCAGTCGTATTTCCACTCTATACTCATACACAACAAATTAGAAACCAATCAAACATACCACGAATAGAATTGTACAAAGCCAAAGCTGACACTCATCTCGTGTTTGAGGTAGACGATAAGGACAATATTGTGCTCGGAGAGCTCCACCAGAGCATCCTGCAAATTAGGGATTAAGGGAGGATAGGGTAAACCCTAGAGGGAAGGGAAGGGAGGGGGAAGGGGAGGGACCTGGTGCTTCTTCCAGCAGACGGAAGTGAGGGCTTCGATCATATCCCCCCAAATCATACCTCACTGGAACAACACCAGCAAGAGGAAGGACAACGACGATGTGGAATCAAAGTCAACGTTTTCTCAAGCTTGTATTTCCCAACCAAACCCTAAGGAGCCAAATGCCAACAAATCAAAAAAACTTCAATCCCAACAAGACAAATCAGAACAACAAATCTAACCAAATTGGACCTCAGAAGAAGAGGAAGGTGCGACTGACGATCGACCAGCGAACGGTGAGGCGGCGAGTGAACACGATGGTGACAGGCGAAGGGTACGGGCAGCGGAGGAACAACATGGGCGTGGGGTGAACGTCGTGGAGGTGGAGAAGGGACGGTCAAAGGAGGGGTAGGCTGGAGAAGGGACGGTCGAATGTGGGGTGGGTTGGAGGAGGGAGGGCCGAAGGAGAGATGGCCGATGGGTCGATGGGGAGGGTTTGGGTTTGGTTTCTTTTGTTGATTTGAGGGAGTTGGGGGTGCGAGGTCGGTTTTGGTATTGTTTAGGGGGGGTTCTGCCACGGATACCAAGATTATTCGTCGCTGCTTTAATAACCAGCCACATACAATTTAGCCATTGTTTGGCCTACTGTGGCAAAAGTCCTGATTTCTTGTAGGGAAGGAATTTAGTTTTGAAATGTCAAATGATATTAGAGAGAGGATCATATAGAATAATTACCTCTGGGTAATTTCTGCAATGGTCATCGTCATATCTGGGTATTATTTGGGTGGGTATTTTGCAAAAATGACTAGGTGCACTGTTAGGAAATGTTTGGAGCCCAAAAATAAGCCCAATTTTAAGCTCATTTATCACTACTCCTGGATAAATTACCAACATGAATAATCACAATTAAATTCTAAAGAAACAATATTATTTTAAACAAATACATATAATTCTTAACACAACTATTCCTGAACAAATAAAAATCATTTATAAATAATTATCACAATAAATTAACTAGTAAATGACATACAAATATATAAAATGATTTTTTTTGAAATAATCACCGACTAATACAAAATTAGAAGAATATGAGCATGGAAAATTTATTTGACAAACCATACTTCTAAAAACGACAATTGTGATGTTTTCATTATGGAAAAACAACACCTCCGTTTTTGTCCTTAATGAAAACGACATCACATATGTCATTTTTACCTATGACATAAATGGGGCTGCCAACTACCATCTTCCTCATCCCACCTACAAAATCACTTCACACTCCCCATTACTCTCTCCATCTGGCAACAAGCAAAGTTCAGGTTGATTTTAAAATTTTTCGGTTATTTTATTTCAATATGAAATGTAATGCATGTATAGTTAATATATGATTGTTATTTTGATGTATTAAATGTAGATTTTGTACACCCAAAGTAATGAGCTCTGGTACCGAATTGGTTATAGTTTTTTTCGATGGAATTATTACTTTCATAGATGGCATTCATAATATGAAGGTGATTACAGACGGATGATGAATGTTAATACTGAAATGCGATATGATGATCTTTGTAAAACAGTTTGTCGAGTTTGTGATTTTCAAGAAGAAGAGTTTGATCTGACGTTAACCAGCAAGTAACCACCGTATGAAAAGTATACTTATGATGATGTGTTTGATGATCCGAACATGACAATGATATCTTTATTTAACATCGTGAATATGGTTGTATTGTTTGTTCAGAAATATCTCAAGCATTATACTACTATGCACCAAAGTCAGTTGATTAATGTAGTCATGACACAAACATGTAGCCAATATGAAGCAAGTACATCGTTTGCAGTTCCTCAGTCGTTTTTTAAACCATCTGAGCACACACCAATGAATATTAGTAATTATAAAGTAGATGTGATTCAGTTACAATCTCAAGGAAGACAGGTTGAAGATGCAGACAATGATGAGACATTCGTTGGTGAGACAAAGGGTTAGATGGATGGTGAGGAGATAAACATTGTTGATGTAGATTCAACACCACTTCCAGAGCTGCAGAACATGTTTCGTCATATGGCAGACGCAGGGTATTGAGAAAATTATAACAACGTACATGAAGTCATCGTTAGTAATGAATTGTTGATGTTGTCAGAGTACTCCCAGATGTGAGACACTTGTCGGACATAGATCCTGACGAGAACTGGATTGAAGATTCAGTCATTGGAAATGTCGATTAGCATATTGCTGCATACAATGAATATGATAACTTAGAAGATGGACGTAATTATTGGTTGCATAGAACTTTCACCACAAAAGAAAATTTATTGCAGCAGTTGAAGGAATGACAATTGCGGAAAAAAAATCCAATTAAAAGTGCTAACGTCTGCGAAAAAATATTTACATCTTGTTGTTTGAAGAAAGAGTGTGAATGGAGGATACCCGTCTCTTACAGTCAAAGCAAAGAATGTTTTCAATTCAAGAGGTACTGAACACATAATTACTTAACGTCTAATATAAACGTACCAATACACAAAATTTTAAATTTGACAATCAAAACACTGTTATGAAATCCAAAGGTCTTATGAATGATTCACCTTCCTTAACCCCCACCATTTAAGTAAACTGTTATTATTATTAATATGTTGTAATTCCATTTATTTGGTTGTAACTCCTACTATCTCCTCATCCTATACTATTGTACACATTTGTAGAGACAAGAAAAGGAAATACATATCTCTCCCCTCCCCAAATCTTTTCTTTTTTGGATTGTTTGTTTTACAACACGTTATCAGCACGATTTGCCTCTAGTGTCATCAGAATCTTGGAAATCGCATAACAAACGTAAGTTCATGGATCATGTTGGTGGAACACGATAAGGAGGTATGTGATCGGTTGTTATTAATTCTCAAATTTGATTCTTAAACTCAAACATATATATGCTTGTATAACTTGTCACGTTGTTGTTAAATCATTGGACAATACTAGACTTGTATATGTTGACAAACATATTAATGTGTCGAAGTTAAAAATTGAAGTTGAAAGGTTTCTGCTTTATCGATTCTTTCGTTTTCTTGATGAAACTGAAATATGTGTATACTATGTTAATAGACATTGCCTGTCTTACTGTGTTCTTAATGAATCATTATTTGTTTCCATGATGTTTTATTTAGATTAATATATATTCATTCAGCAGTCGCATGCATAAAAATAATAAAAAAGAAGGAAATAAGATGTATTCGACAAATTCGTGGTTTTCTTGTTAGTGTATGTGAAGTATATTCACGTTGACTAGAATTATGTGATCAACGTGAAGTATATCCATTCAGCAGCCGCATGCATAAAAATAAAAAATAACATATTTGTCAAAACGTTCAATTTGATTTCCTACGTGTTATGAACATTATTTGTAATATATCCTACCTTGCACATGTTTATGTTGATTAGTATGAAAATATCTGACAGTGATGTGTTAAATCACAATGTTAGTATGGAGTTGGTTATCATTGTTGTATCTTCATATAAAATAATAATAATAATAATATTGTTTGTCATAGATAGTATTTGATTCCAATGAGATCTATTACATGGCATGCTCATGCTATGCTCTTATTTGTATGGAAAATTCCATATTAAATGTATTTTTCTTCTGGATAGACAGAACCAATAACATCTGAAATACTAGTTTCAATAATATTTGGTGCATTTTTTTGCAAAGCTTATTTTTAATGCATCTCATTTGGTTATCATATTATGCCACATAAAATATCGATGTTATTTCATTGCATAACATCAGGGAATATTATGGTTAATCATTCCAGCACACGTGATTTATTTATATAAATGATATAATGTGGTATATTACAATAAAATTTGAGTTTCCATATTATGAAAGTAATTATTACCATATGTCATGTTATCATTGAAAATGAATCACTTCAGCCCCGAAGGCAAAAACTGTAATCTACAGGAGGTGTAATGATTTGCTATCCTCTTTGTTAAAATGATTTTAAAAGGTATTAGGATTTAATCTCATGTCTGTTTTTGTAGCTGGACAAAACATCGAGTTATTGATCAAAATTTCTGAATTTCTCGATCCAATGAAGCTTGAAAAGAAATGGTTACATATTTAGTAGTGCTTTGTGTTGAATGATATATATTTCTCAATCAACTTTGTGTTGATTCACTTGCTTTGTATAAGTTATATGAATTCTTAATATCATGTTAATTAAAAGAGTATATGTAAACTGGTTCAATCATGTGATTATTACTTATTAATTTTGATACATCACATGATCATTCACAACTAGTATGAGCATTCATCTCGTGAGCACATAATATTCATCTTGATAGATGTATATATAATACAATGTGCTACATTATAGTGGAATTTGAATTATCATTGTTATTAAAAATGATATGCATTGGCCCAGAAGGCAAATATCTTGTGATCATTGTTATAGAAAATGGTATGCATTTGCCCAGATGCCAAATATCTTAATATTCATAAAATGCTACTATACAAAGATTTAGAGATTATTCATTTAAAGAGAGTTATAAAATTTTATGATAATCCCTGAAGGATTCGTATGACCGTCTAAACGACGTGCAAATAGCTAATTAAGTAAAAATGCACGTCGATCCCTAAATCAAACCCCATGACCAGAAGATCATAGATATATAGAGATTAGAAGTAAAAGAAAAAAAATTATTGATCACTTTACAAATTAATGACCGAATACTCCAGTAGAAGTACGGAATCAAAAACCTAAAAGTTTTGGGATATGCATTACCGGCAATCGAAGGTCATGAGAGTTGTTGGAAAATCACGATACTTTTCTTGCTTATTTTTTGGTGTGCCGGAAGCACAGACTACAAGGTATCGTGAAAACAAGAGCATAAGCAGTGGACTAAATTTTGTGCAAATAAGAAGTATGAAATAAAGATGACATCAACAAGACGAAACATGCCCAGAAGTGCCTAAATAAAATCATCTCTTATATTAATTATGGATGTCATCATTGATATTATTTTTGTGAAGCTTTAGATAATTTTGTTGACTTCTATCAGTCAGCCAAAATGAGGTCAAATTTGTCGACCAATTTGCACAATAAAATGAGAGTCCCCGTTTTTAAAATATCTCTCAATATGGATTATTATGGGATCTCAAAATTTATACATGATACATTAATATGCATATATGCTGATATTATTCATTAATTTTTATGGTAAAAATACATCATGTTATGAATATTCTCCTATTTTACTTGTACGATATTCAATAAAATGTTTCTCATCTGCGATTAATTGTTTACCACCTCTACAATTTAATGACCTCAAATTGACTTGGACATTTCAACGTGATTCATATTCCTGATAATATTATAATAAAAAATTGAGGCCCCTCAAGGGCAATGTATTTTATTGTCCAGTCCAATAATTATATATATACAGGCACATTTTTTTGGCATTAGGGGGAGAAAGTCAGAAACTTAAAGAATGCCATGAAAATGTACTATATTGAACCTGAAGTTCATAAGAGAATATACGTACAAGTATGGTTGAACCTGGAGTTCATAAAATCATTAAACTGCAATATCTAGCAAGTAATTGACATACGTGTTTATTGAACACAAATGAGTGACTAAGTCGTGTACTACTTGACATAATACACATAACATAAAGTACTGGAGATCCCCATAAGATAAAATATATTTCAGCTGATCCCATGCCAGAAGTGTGGATCAGAACATATATTATTTGTCGAAATGAAATAAAATTCAGTCACTCATTGTACCTCTTGAAGATGTTATTCCTGAAGAATATAAACCCGGTAAAATAAATGCTACAACTAAACAAAAGAGAGTTCCAGGGATACAGAATGGTCAAATCCTAATGTTTTGGGAAACGACGAGGATTTGATTATTATTGACATAAAACTAATTGCAATTAACTATATATGTTGATACTAGAGATATTAAATAATTATTAAAATTATTCTCGACAATTTATTCGTCTTCTTAATAACATGTTATCTCAAGAAAAAAATGGATCCAAAACCTATGATACTATAAGAATGCTAGAAGCATTCATATTTGATATAAACAAAAGGTGAACAATGTACAATAAATTCACTAAATAAATATATTATTTGGACCTGTAGTCCTGATTTCTAAAACTATACCCCTGAATGATACAAATAGAAATCACAATAACAATGTGATACATTATAAAGCGAGAAGTAATATAAGGGTATTTGCAGGACCCAACATCCATCATGATGTTACTCATTCTCTCGTAATATTGATAATATGTTCTGTTACATGATCAATATGATACTCATATAAGATATGTTGTGACTTTAAAGTTTTATAAGTAACTTAATATTGGTACTTATATGAGAGTCCCTGAATGACTAATATGACAAAGTATATTATATGATGACAATAATCAAAAGATGCACTATACAAATTTTGAAAAGATCACTATATGAAGAAACAAGTAAGAGTGTGCATATAACCTCTTCAATTAAAGTCACCACGAAGAATGATACGAAGTTGATCTTAGTCGTCCATACGTTTCACCCAATAAAAAATTATTATTTATTATATTTATAACATGCTTACGACTTGATGTCATAGGACCTCCAACGGAGTTTTTGAAAACCCTTGAAATATTTAAAGGACGGATTTTTGAAATAAATGCCTAGAGAAAAACCAATTGTTTTTCAACCTGTTGTTCGAACATTTTCTGGAAGAGAATTGGTACAATGATTCAATTGGAGAAAGAGAATATTGTAGAAAAAATATTCTACATAATTCTCACATTGAAAGCACACTAACAAAGGGCATCTATTGTATATCGACAAAGATCTAATTATAATAGGACATGAAGTTCCTTATTAGAATGTCATGAACATTTTCTTATAACTTGAAACCTAATAAGGTTCACAGTAAATGTTTTATCTAAACATAATGTTCATCTGAAAACATTTATATGACGTTCAAGGATCTACCAATTTCTAGTCATGTGATAAAGATTTATATTAGTAATGTTTCCTACATTATCGATCCACATCAATTATTATCACACAAAATTTGGTGTCATTACGTGGAGTCATTACAACTTTATGCAAGTTGGTGAATCAGTTATTGATTGTTACATTCTCATATCGCTATGACATCAATATAATTATGAGACATCTTTAAATTGTCCATAAGTAATATCTTTTGAGGTAACATATTCATATTTTGCAAAAGTTACCACAATCTGTGTTACTTCTAGTATATCATTTGATAAAAATTGCGCAAACATATTTCACAATCTTATTATCTAAGTGAAATATACTAAATATCCATTAAATCCGTTAAACTATTATGTATTTGTTTATTGAATCCCCATGCATTTTTGTGTTTAAGAACTATGTAAAATATATTTGTAAGTTTGGTAAACTACGAATCAGGGGGAGCAGATTTGTATTTATCGTCCCAGAAGGACGAATATCCTTGAAAGGTAAAGCCCCGGAAGACTTGTAGTTGCACTCTTTTTTTCCTTTTTTCCATTTTTGTCCTAAAATGTTTTATTGGTTAAATGCTTTTAATGAGGCAACTTGTGCAATTTTGTTAGCGTATGTTATGCACTCTTTTCCTTACCTACTTTTTCCCACAAGTTTTGTAACAATGTTTTTTTAACGAGACATAAACATAACGCATATTGTCAAAGTGAGTGTTATAAATGTATGTTGAATTGATGGAGAGAATTATACACTGTACTTTTTTTCCTTCACCAAGTTTAATTTTGTCCTACAAGATTTTACTTAGTAAGGTTTTTACTAAGGCAGATCGATCTAGTGGCAACTTTGCAGATCTATTCACTAAGTCGTTGCCTACCAGAGATTTTGAATAACTTATTTTCAAAATTGGTGTTCTTCGTTTGAAGAATAAATGTTGAAGTGAGGGGGAACATCATACGCATTGCACTTTTTTTTTCCTTCACTAAGTTTTTATTTCATTGAGTTTTTTCTTGGTAAAGTTTTCAACGAGACATTATGTCTAGCGTATAGAGGTGATCATCCAAGGGTTAGTGTTATGAAATCCAAAGGTCTTATGAATGATTCACCTTTCTTAACCCCTACCATTTAAGTAGATTGTTATTATTATTAATATGTTGTAAATCTATTTATTTGGTTGTAACCCCACTACATCCTCATCCTATATATAGGAGGCTATTGTATACATTTGTAGAGACAAGAAAATGAAATACATATCTCTCCCCTCCCCAAATCTTTTCTTCTTTGGATTGTTTGTTTTCTAACAAACACTTAAATTTTCGAGAATCGAAGATGAATTATGATTCTTCTATAATACTATGACTAAATGGTCTACAAGACAGTAGGAATCGTGTGAAGTAGGTATTTTGTAACTATACAAAAAATATAATTGAAGATAATGAATAGAGGTCTCCAAATCAATGATGATCCCGGGATAGAATAAATCCACAAGACCAAAAAACTTATGCATGAATATTGTTAGACTTACACTGTTCAAATTTGTATTGTCAATTTCGAAAATTAATGTAAAATATTACAATTGGAAATGTATGATGTATAAATATCTTATTGTTACATGAAACAAAACTAACAAAACAAGTAAAATAATAATTTGAAGAGAAACATGAATGTTGTATTATTTCCTTAAGAATAGAAACTTTAAGATGATTAGTGATTTGAAGTGATGAGTCGATTACACTTAAATTTGTATTCAAGATAAGGAAACAATTTCTTCCCATGAGACATGAAACGAAGATAAGAATTAGTAGTAAAATGATATTATTATTCCAACTTTTTTAATGTTGAAATCACAGCTCCAACTCCAAGTCCAACACATACATGACTCATGATAATGTAATTAGTAGCACAATTAGCCGATATGATAATGTTGTACATTAAGATTATATTCACCAAACAAAATCTAAACTTCCTCAACAAATCAACACATACATGTCTACTCAAAATCAACACATCTCCTCCAAATCAACACATACACATCTAAACAACTAGTACAAATCAACCCAAAGATAGACATACCAGAAAATGAGAGTGGTGCCAAACCGATGAGATCGCCGGAGAAGGGGGAGAAAATCGTCGGTTAGGAAAATAGAGGGAGAGGTGGGGAAAGAAGGGGTCGCCGGTGGCTGCTGTTTTTCCATACTGAAAAATTACATCTCGGATGTCGTTTTTATTAAGGAATAAAAATAGAATTCGCAATGCCGTTGTTGCTTAATGAAAACGGCAGCACAATTGTCGTTTTTAAGAAGTATAGTTTGTCAAATAAGTTTTGATATGTTATATTCACGCTTTGATCATCATATTTTGTCAGATATCAGTGCTATTTGAGCATGTTTTAAATGATTTTTAGGAATAATAAATTAAATGAGTTATTTGCGGAAAAAAGACATAATATAAAGAGTGATGTGATATACAAGGAGTTTAGATTTAGGAAGAATCTGGTTGCCGTAGAAATGATATAGGAATATTAAAAACGTAACCCTTGTAAACTCAACTCCTCTATCCCATATTTCGAAATTAGTTATTAATCTACGCACTAAGAAAGTTGCGAAGGGATTTCTGAATAACGTCAGAATCAAACGTCCACCTGGAAGTGAAAAACACACTTTTAAACCTATTTTGTGCCAAACTATCATTCAGGCAAAATACGGAGCCAATGGCAATAAAGTGGCCATTTCCCCTTAATCCAAATCCTTGATCTTTCCTTTCTGGATGGACATTGTTGATTGGATCCCAATGTTATGCAACTTGAGTAGGATTACCCTATAAAATGGACAAAACACTCTCTTTTGGATGGACTCCAAGTTCCAAAGCACCATACTTCGTGAATCATAGAGTGATATCTTCACCCTTAACAAACACAAGCTATTCTTCAGAGAGCAGCATTTCCAGTCGACTTACTTCTCCCCACAATTTAGAGTCCCTCTTACAAATGACCAAACTTTGCGCCTGTTCCGGGCATAGATACCCTGAATTGCATTTGATGAAGGAAATTTGGAAGTTATGATGTCCATTTAAAAATTAAATGTCTTCCTGGATTGTAACGGAAGGGGAGATACTAACACGTGATAATTAGATCAAAAAAGGATTTCATATTTGTCCCCTTTGTCCACTTTGCAACACCCGCAATGAATCCATCAACATCTTTTTTATGATTATGAAATAGCTAGTAAATTCATGGAAATTACTTCTTTCCTGATTTAAATTGGGTCATTTGCTTGGGTACACCTCAAAATGTGCACAATGGCTGAAATACACTTGCATTTTCACTATTCACTTAGCTGCATTTACATTTCACTACATATTGCTTAGGTACCCCTCTACTGTTTGTGGGACCCACTTTATTTATTTTTCTGTTAGAATATTTACAAAACACCCTCTAAAATTAAATTGTCTTTAAAATGAAATAAGAAAACTCAAACAAAAATGTCTTTTACAAACACACCCTCTTTTCTCTCTCTCGTGATCTCTCTTCTCCCTCCCTCCTCTCTCTCGTGTTCTCTCTTCTCCCTCTCTGTCCTCTCTCTCTTGTTCTATCTTCTCCCTCTCTCTCCTCTCTCCCCCTTGTTCTCTCTTCTCCACCTCCTTCTCTCTCTCTGATACAAACACCATTTGATTGAGCTTGTGTTTTGGTTTTTGTCGGCGTTTTGGTATAGGGCGGATTGGGCGAAAAAGCTTGTGCATTGGAAGGACGAGTTTGTGTTGGCACTGCAACATTATTGGCTTGGGTTTAAGCTGCTTTGGGCGGATGTAAGTGTAGGATCGTGAATGACCCTAATTCTAATCACTTTTAAACTAATTAACTACTTGTTTAAGCAATAGATGTGCAGCGGAATAAAACAAGACAAAACAAGTAGAAACAAAAAATTCAGCAAACCACAAGATGAGACCCGATGAAAGAGGCATTCGAGATTGCCGTCGCTTCTTACCAACCCAACCGTATGACCGACCCCTTCACCTCTGCGAAGTGGCTGGATGCATATTTTTATAGAGATTCGGTCTCCCGCCAACTTCCTCTCTTGCAAGCTCCGCTCGATCTCCCTCGAGCTCCGCCTACGTCTTCACTATCAATCTCGTTTCGGGTCGAGATTAAGCATTTACAGCACAAGCTCCGCGAACAACCCTCGCTAGTTTGATTTCTTCCTCTCACACCTGAGAGGGAACACTTCGGACTTTCACCAAAATCCTTGCTTCTTGAACAACAAATGAGTGTGACAACACTCTCTAATTCTTGAGCACACTTTGAGTATGATTTGGCTATGATCAAAGGTGTGGAATTTAAGCTTAGAGTGTAGGAATGTGGATTTTGGAGCTTGGGAGTTTCTCTCTAGTGTATAGAACAAATAGTAGTGGGAGAATTGTGTAATTATGTTAAGGCAACACCTACTTATAAGATCTAAGTGAGTTATAGCCGTTGGGATTAAATTGGTAAGTGATTGTGTAAGAAACACAAAGTAGTGAAGTGCAGGTCACATTTCAGAACAGAAACGGTCGACTGAATCGGGTATACCGGTCGACCGGTTGGTCAAATCTAGCTATAACATAAGTTCACTTAAGTGAACCGTCGAACAAATATGGGGATCAGTCGACTTATCTAGGGTTTTTGTCTGGTAAAAATGGATCGGTCGGACTAGGCAAATGGTAGGTTCGTCCGGAAACTTCCAGGCATTTCTGGGTTCAAGAAGAAATTGAGTTTCGGTCGATCAGGGTTTATGAGACGTTCAACCGGAAACTTCTAGAGTGTTCAGGGCGACCAAAGATTGTTTGATCGGTCGATCGCTAGGTAAGTTTCGGTCGACCGAAAGTTTTGTAAAATTAGAGTTTTGGGAAATCCAACCGTTGTAGAATACGACAAGTCCAATGATCATTTGACACGTGTAAACGGTCGAACAAAAGCCTTGGGACGGTCGACCGGTCAACATGTAGGCTAACAATAATAACAGACCCAATCGGTCGAACGATGAACTCGTTCCGGTCGACCGATTTGGTCGTGGTAGATCAAGTTAGGTTTAAGTGTTTTCCGATTCTAGTTTGGATGATCTATTGAAGTCCAAATGTTGTGAAATTTTATGTGACTTCTATAAGGACCTAGTGTGTGTTTAAGTTGATTTTAGCTTAAGTATGTTCAATTATACAAAGTTCCTAAGACTCAAAATAAATCAAGATTACATGTCTTCAAATGAGTTTTATTACATATCTTGACTTGATTTCTTTTCTTCTTTGAGTCTTGATCACCTATAGAAGTTAGCACAATACAATATCTATGTTATGCAATATGTGTGCTACTCTACATTGATCACAATTAAGATTAGGTTGATTAAATCATCAAAACATAGATTAAGACCAAAAAGCCAACAGTAAGGATCTCGTCGAGATTGTTGGTGAAGTTGGCACAGGGAAAGAGTCTCTCCAGAAGAGAGCGACAACAATTGCCTTTTGCAGTTTTCATCATTGTTCCGTTCATGGAGTTGTTGTCGCCGGTCTTTCTGAAGCTGTTCCCAAACACGTTGCCGTCTACTTTCCAGGATAAGATGAGGTGTGCATATATGTCTCCCAGTGTGTGGAACTTCAAGTGATATTTATGTCTTTAGTTGCGGAAACAGAACTTCAAGAGTCATTATTGATTGTATGCTGCATTTTTGCACTGCATCTATCTTTTGCTCCTAATCATGTCCATTGGTATCTTCAGAGGTTTGTCAATATTTTAAAAATAAGTTATAATTCAATTTGTCGATGATTGGTTACTTCTGTCACATGATTTTTTATTTCATTTGTGGGAGGGGGAGATCCTAATATGTATTTCCTTTCATTTATCTCATGCAGGAAGCACTTACGAGGAAGCTTAATGAAAGAATAGAATATGCCAAGTTTTTGCAGGATACTGCACAAGAAATGGCCAAGGAAGTCCAGACATCTCGCAGTGGAGAAATTAAACAAACTGCAGAAGACCTTGATGAATTTTTAAACAAGGTCGGCATTATCTGTTATCTCTTAATTCGAGATAATGTGGGGGTCCTTTTCACCCTATTATTACATGTCTATACCATATTATGGTTTCATATTATATCTTGATAGAATAGGCGACTCTCGATCCCTCCTATATACGCGGAAGGATCGCAACCGTCCACTCGAACCTCCAGCACTCCTCTTGTCCAGACAACATATTCTTTTACTTCCTCGTTGTCCCGAACCATCTCCATTGTGGTTGACAGTGGTGCTGGTGGCGGCGATAGTGGTGTTGGTGGTGGTGACAGTGGTATTGGAGAGGAAGAGAAGGCAAGGCCGGCGAGATGGTCGGAGGGTGGTTGCTCGGATGGGGTAAGTGGAGTGGGGGAGAGAGAAGGAGAAGAGAGAACATGAGAGAGATGGGAGAGAGAGAGAGGGTGTGTTTAAAAATGACATTTTTGTTTGGGTTTTTTTATTTAATATTAAGAACAATTCAATTTTAGAATGTGTGTTTTGCAAATGTTCTAACAGAAAAATAAACGAAATCCTGAGAGGGAACACTTCGGACTTTCACCAAAATCCTTGCTTCTTGAACAACAAATGAGTGTGACAACACTCTCTAATTCTTGAGCACACTTTGAGTATGATTTGGCTATGATCAAAGGTGTGGAATTTAAGCTTAGAGTGTAGGAATGTGGATTTTGGAGCTTGGGAGTTTCTCTCTAGTGTATAGAACAAATAGTAGTGGGAGAATTGTGTAATTATGTTAAGGCAACACCTACTTATAAGATCTAAGTGAGTTATAGCCGTTGGGATTAAATTGGTAAGTGATTGTGTAAGAAACACAAAGTAGTGAAGTGCAGGTCACATTTCAGAACAGAAACGGTCGACTGAATCGGGTATACCGGTCGACCGGTTGGTCAAATCTAGCTATAACATAAGTTCACTTAAGTGAACCGTCGAACAAATATGGGGATCAGTCGACTTTTCTAGGGTTTTTGTCTGGTAAAAATGGATCAGTCGGACTAGGCAAATGGTAGGTTCGTCCGGAAACTTCCAGGCATTTCTGGGTTCAAGAAGAAATTGAGTTTCGGTCGATCAGGGTTTATGAGACGTTCGACCGGAAACTTCTAGAGTGTTCAGGGCGACCAAAGATTGTTTGATCGGTCGATCGCTAGGTAAGTTTCGGTCGACCGAAAGTTTTGTAAAATTAGAGTTTTGGGAAATCCAACCGTTGTAGAATACGACAAGTCCAATGATCATTTGACACGTGTAAACGGTCGAACAAAAGCCTTGGGACGGTCGACCGGTCAACATGTAGGCTAACAATAATAACAGACCCAATCGGTCGAACGATGAACTCGTTCCGGTCGACCGATTTGGTCGTGGTAGATCAAGTTAGGTTTAAGTGTTTTCCGATTCTAGTTTGGATGATCTATTGAAGTCCAAATGTTGTGAAATTTTATGTGACTTCTATAAGGACCTAGTGTGTGTTTAAGTTGATTTTAGCTTAAGTATGTTCAATTATACAAAGTTCCTAAGACTCAAAATAAATCAAGATTACATGTCTTCAAATGAGTTTTATTACATATCTTGACTTGATTTCTTTTCTTCTTTGAGTCTTGATCACCTATAGAAGTTAGCACAATACAATATCTATGTTATGCAATATGTGTGCTACTCTACATTGATCACAATTAAGATTAGGTTGATTAAATCATCAAAACATAGATTAAGACCAAAAAGCCAACAGTAAGGATCTCGTCGAGATTGTTGGTGAAGTTGGCACAGGGAAAGAGTCTCTCCAGAAGAGAGCGACAACAATTGCCTTTTGCAGTTTTCATCATTGTTCCGTTCATGGAGTTGTTGTCGCCGGTCTTTCTGAAGCTGTTCCCAAACACGTTGCCGTCTACTTTCCAGGATAAGATGAGGTGTGCATATATGTCTCCCAGTGTGTGGAACTTCAAGTGATATTTATGTCTTTAGTTGCGGAAACAGAACTTCAAGAGTCATTATTGATTGTATGCTGCATTTTTGCACTGCATCTATCTTTTGCTCCTAATCATGTCCATTGGTATCTTCAGAGGTTTGTCAATATTTTAAAAATAAGTTATAATTCAATTTGTCGATGATTGGTTACTTCTGTCACATGATTTTTTATTTCATTTGTGGGAGGGGGAGATCCTAATATGTATTTCCTTTCATTTATCTCATGCAGGAAGCACTTACGAGGAAGCTTAATGAAAGAATAGAATATGCCAAGTTTTTGCAGGATACTGCACAAGAAATGGCCAAGGAAGTCCAGACATCTCGCAGTGGAGAAATTAAACAAACTGCAGAAGACCTTGATGAATTTTTAAACAAGGTCGGCATTATCTGTTATCTCTTAATTCGAGATAATGTGGGGGTCCTTTTCACCCTATTATTACATGTCTATACCATATTATGGTTTCATATTATATCTTGATAGAATAGGCGACTCTCGATCCCTCCTATATACGCGGAAGGATCGCAACCGTCCACTCGAACCTCCAGCACTCCTCTTGTCCAGACAACATATTCTTTTACTTCCTCGTTGTCCCGAACCATCTCCATTGTGGTTGACAGTGGTGCTGGTGGCGGCGATAGTGGTGTTGGTGGTGGTGACAGTGGTATTGGAGAGGAAGAGAAGGCAAGGCTGGCGAGATGGTCGGAGGGTGGTTGCTCGGATGGGGTAAGTGGAGTGGGGGAGAGAGAAGGAGAAGAGAGAACATGAGAGAGATGGGAGAGAGAGAGAGGGTGTGTTTAAAAATGACATTTTTGTTTGGGTTTTTTTATTTAATATTAAGAACAATTCAATTTTAGAATGTGTGTTTTGCAAATGTTCTAACAGAAAAATAAACGAAATCCTGAGAGGGAACACTTCGGACTTTCACCAAAATCCTTGCTTCTTGAACAACAAATGAGTGTGACAACACTCTCTAATTCTTGAGCACACTTTGAGTATGATTTGGCTATGATCAAAGGTGTGGAATTTAAGCTTAGAGTGTAGGAATGTGGATTTTGGAGCTTGGGAGTTTCTCTCTAGTGTATAGAACAAATAGTAGTGGGAGAATTGTGTAATTATGTTAAGGCAACACCTACTTATAAGATCTAAGTGAGTTATAGCCGTTGGGATTAAATTGGTAAGTGATTGTGTAAGAAACACAAAGTAGTGAAGTGCAGGTCACATTTCAGAACAGAAACGGTCGACTGAATCGGGTATACCGGTCGACCGGTTGGTCAAATCTAGCTATAACATAAGTTCACTTAAGTGAACCGTCGAACAAATATGGGGATCAGTCGACTTTTCTAGGGTTTTTGTCTGGTAAAAATGGATCGGTCGGACTAGGCAAATGGTAGGTTCGTCCGGAAACTTCCAGGCATTTCTGGGTTCAAGAAGAAATTGAGTTTCGGTCGATCAGGGTTTATGAGACGTTCGACCGGAAACTTCTAGAGTGTTCAGGGCGACCAAAGATTGTTTGATCGGTCGATCGCTAGGTAAGTTTCGGTCGACCGAAAGTTTTGTAAAATTAGAGTTTTGGGAAATCCAACCGTTGTAGAATACGACAAGTCCAATGATCATTTGACACGTGTAAACGGTCGAACAAAAGCCTTGGGACGGTCGACCGGTCAACATGTAGGCTAACAATAATAACAGACCCAATCGGTCGAACGATGAACTCGTTCCGGTCGACCGATTTGGTCGTGGTAGATCAAGTTAGGTTTAAGTGTTTTCCGATTCTAGTTTGGATGATCTATTGAAGTCCAAATGTTGTGAAATTTTATGTGACTTCTATAAGGACCTAGTGTGTGTTTAAGTTGATTTTAGCTTAAGTATGTTCAATTATACAAAGTTCCTAAGACTCAAAATAAATCAAGATTACATGTCTTCAAATGAGTTTTATTACATATCTTGACTTGATTTCTTTTCTTCTTTGAGTCTTGATCACCTATAGAAGTTAGCACAATACAATATATATGTTATGCAATATGTGTGCTACTCTACATTGATCACAATTAAGATTAGGTTGATTAAATCATCAAAACATAGATTAAGACCAAAAAGCCAACAGTAAGGATCTCGTCGAGATTGTTGGTGAAGTTGGCACAGGGAAAGAGTCTCTCCAGAAGAGAGCGACAACAATTGCCTTTTGCAGTTTTCATCATTGTTCCGTTCATGGAGTTGTTGTCGCCGGTCTTTCTGAAGCTGTTCCCAAACACGTTGCCGTCTACTTTCCAGGATAAGATGAGGTGTGCATATATGTCTCCCAGTGTGTGGAACTTCAAGTGATATTTATGTCTTTAGTTGCGGAAACAGAACTTCAAGAGTCATTATTGATTGTATGCTGCATTTTTGCACTGCATCTATCTTTTGCTCCTAATCATGTCCATTGGTATCTTCAGAGGTTTGTCAATATTTTAAAAATAAGTTATAATTCAATTTGTCGATGATTGGTTACTTCTGTCACATGATTTTTTATTTCATTTGTGGGAGGGGGAGATCCTAATATGTATTTCCTTTCATTTATCTCATGCAGGAAGCACTTACGAGGAAGCTTAATGAAAGAATAGAATATGCCAAGTTTTTGCAGGATACTGCACAAGAAATGGCCAAGGAAGTCCAGACATCTCGCAGTGGAGAAATTAAACAAACTGCAGAAGACCTTGATGAATTTTTAAACAAGGTCGGCATTATCTGTTATCTCTTAATTCGAGATAATGTGGGGGTCCTTTTCACCCTATTATTACATGTCTATACCATATTATGGTTTCATATTATATCTTGATAGAATAGGCGACTCTCGATCCCTCCTATATACGCGGAAGGATCGTAACCGTCCACTCGAACCTCCAGCACTCCTCTTGTCCAGACAACATATTCTTTTACTTCCTCGTTGTCCCGAACCATCTCCATTGTGGTTGACAGTGGTGCTGGTGGCGGCGATAGTGGTGTTGGTGGTGGTGACAGTGGTATTGGAGAGGAAGAGAAGGCAAGGCCGGCGAGATGGTCGGAGGGTGGTTGCTCGGATGGGGTAAGTGGAGTGGGGGAGAGAGAAGGAGAAGAGAGAACATGAGAGAGATGGGAGAGAGAGAGAGGGAGAAGAGAGGGTGTGTTTAAAAATGACATTTTTGTTTGGGTTTTTTTATTTAATATTAAGAACAATTCAATTTTAGAATGTGTGTTTTGCAAATGTTCTAACAGAAAAATAAACGAAATCCTGAGAGGGAACACTTCGGACTTTCACCAAAATCCTTGCTTCTTGAACAACAAATGAGTGTGACAACACTCTCTAATTCTTGAGCACACTTTGAGTATGATTTGGCTATGATCAAAGGTGTGGAATTTAAGCTTAGAGTGTAGGAATGTGGATTTTGGAGCTTGGGAGTTTCTCTCTAGTGTATAGAACAAATAGTAGTGGGAGAATTGTGTAATTATGTTAAGGCAACACCTACTTATAAGATCTAAGTGAGTTATAGCCGTTGGGATTAAATTGGTAAGTGATTGTGTAAGAAACACAAAGTAGTGAAGTGCAGGTCACATTTCAGAACAGAAACGGTCGACTGAATCGGGTATACCGGTCGACCGGTTGGTCAAATCTAGCTATAACATAAGTTCACTTAAGTGAACCGTCGAACAAATATGGGGATCAGTCGACTTTTCTAGGGTTTTTGTCTGGTAAAAATGGATCGGTCGGACTAGGCAAATGGTAGGTTCGTCCGGAAACTTCCAGGCATTTCTGGGTTCAAGAAGAAATTGAGTTTCGGTCGATCAGGGTTTATGAGACGTTCGACCGGAAACTTCTAGAGTGTTCAGGGCGACCAAAGATTGTTTGATCGGTCGATCGCTAGGTAAGTTTCGGTCGACCGAAAGTTTTGTAAAATTAGAGTTTTGGGAAATCCAACCGTTGTAGAATACGACAAGTCCAATGATCATTTGACACGTGTAAACGGTCGAACAAAAGCCTTGGGACGGTCGACCGGTCAACATGTAGGCTAACAATAATAACAGACCCAATCGGTCGAACGATGAACTCGTTCCGGTCGACCGATTTGGTCGTGGTAGATCAAGTTAGGTTTAAGTGTTTTCCGATTCTAGTTTGGATGATCTATTGAAGTCCAAATGTTGTGAAATTTTATGTGACTTCTATAAGGACCTAGTGTGTGTTTAAGTTGATTTTAGCTTAAGTATGTTCAATTATACAAAGTTCCTAAGACTCAAAATAAATCAAGATTACATGTCTTCAAATGAGTTTTATTACATATCTTGACTTGATTTCTTTTCTTCTTTGAGTCTTGATCACCTATAGAAGTTAGCACAATACAATATCTATGTTATGCAATATGTGTGCTACTCTACATTGATCACAATTAAGATTAGGTTGATTAAATCATCAAAACATAGATTAAGACCAAAAAGCCAACAGTAAGGATCTCGTCGAGATTGTTGGTGAAGTTGGCACAGGGAAAGAGTCTCTCCAGAAGAGAGCGACAACAATTGCCTTTTGCAGTTTTCATCATTGTTCCATTCATGGAGTTGTTGTCGCCGGTCTTTCTGAAGCTGTTCCCAAACACGTTGCCGTCTACTTTCCAGGATAAGATGAGGTGTGCATATATGTCTCCCAGTGTGTGGAACTTCAAGTGATATTTATGTCTTTAGTTGCGGAAACAGAACTTCAAGAGTCATTATTGATTGTATGCTGCATTTTTGCACTGCATCTATCTTTTGCTCCTAATCATGTCCATTGGTATCTTCAGAGGTTTGTCAATATTTTAAAAATAAGTTATAATTCAATTTGTCGATGATTGGTTACTTCTGTCACATGATTTTTTATTTCATTTGTGGGAGGGGGAGATCCTAATATGTATTTCCTTTCATTTATCTCATGCAGGAAGCACTTACGAGGAAGCTTAATGAAAGAATAGAATATGCCAAGTTTTTGCAGGATACTGCACAAGAAATGGCCAAGGAAGTCCAGACATCTCGCAGTGGAGAAATTAAACAAACTGCAGAAGACCTTGATGAATTTTTAAACAAGGTCGGCATTATCTGTTATCTCTTAATTCGAGATAATGTGGGGGTCCTTTTCACCCTATTATTACATGTCTATACCATATTATGGTTTCATATTATATCTTGATAGAATAGGCGACTCTCGATCCCTCCTATATACGCGGAAGGATCGCAACCGTCCACTCGAACCTCCAGCACTCCTCTTGTCCAGACAACATATTCTTTTACTTCCTCGTTGTCCCGAACCATCTCCATTGTGGTTGACAGTGGTGCTGGTGGCGGCGATAGTGGTGTTGGTGGTGGTGACAGTGGTATTGGAGAGGAAGAGAAGGCAAGGCCGGCGAGATGGTCGGAGGGTGGTTGCTCGGATGGGGTAAGTGGAGTGGGGGAGAGAGAAGGAGAAGAGAGAACATGAGAGAGATGGGAGAGAGAGAGAGGGAGAAGAGAGGGTGTGTTTAAAAATGACATTTTTGTTTGGGTTTTTTTATTTAATATTAAGAACAATTCAATTTTAGAATGTGTGTTTTGCAAATGTTCTAACAGAAAAATAAACGAAATCCTGAGAGGGAACACTTCGGACTTTCACCAAAATCCTTGCTTCTTGAACAACAAATGAGTGTGACAACACTCTCTAATTCTTGAGCACACTTTGAGTATGATTTGGCTATGATCAAAGGTGTGGAATTTAAGCTTAGAGTGTAGGAATGTGGATTTTGGAGCTTGGGAGTTTCTCTCTAGTGTATAGAACAAATAGTAGTGGGAGAATTGTGTAATTATGTTAAGGCAACACCTACTTATAAGATCTAAGTGAGTTATAGCCGTTGGGATTAAATTGGTAAGTGATTGTGTAAGAAACACAAAGTAGTGAAGTGCAGGTCACATTTCAGAACAGAAACGGTCGACTGAATCGGGTATACCGGTCGACCGGTTGGTCAAATCTAGCTATAACATAAGTTCACTTAAGTGAACCGTCGAACAAATATGGGGATCAGTCGACTTTTCTAGGGTTTTTGTCTGGTAAAAATGGATCGGTCGGACTAGGCAAATGGTAGGTTCGTCCGGAAACTTCCAGGCATTTCTGGGTTCAAGAAGAAATTGAGTTTCGGTCGATCAGGGTTTATGAGACGTTCGACCGGAAACTTCTAGAGTGTTCAGGGCGACCAAAGATTGTTTGATCGGTCGATCGCTAGGTAAGTTTCGGTCGACCGAAAGTTTTGTAAAATTAGAGTTTTGGGAAATCCAACCGTTGTAGAATACGACAAGTCCAATGATCATTTGACACGTGTAAACGGTCGAACAAAAGCCTTGGGACGGTCGACCGGTCAACATGTAGGCTAACAATAATAACAGACCCAATCGGTCGAACGATGAACTCGTTCCGGTCGACCGATTTGGTCGTGGTAGATCAAGTTAGGTTTAAGTGTTTTCCGATTCTAGTTTGGATGATCTATTGAAGTCCAAATGTTGTGAAATTTTATGTGACTTCTATAAGGACCTAGTGTGTGTTTAAGTTGATTTTAGCTTAAGTATGTTCAATTATACAAAGTTCCTAAGACTCAAAATAAATCAAGATTACATGTCTTCAAATGAGTTTTATTACATATCTTGACTTGATTTCTTTTCTTCTTTGAGTCTTGATCACCTATAGAAGTTAGCACAATACAATATCTATGTTATGCAATATGTGTGCTACTCTACATTGATCACAATTAAGATTAGGTTGATTAAATCATCAAAACATAGATTAAGACCAAAAAGCCAACAGTAAGGATCTCGTCGAGATTGTTGGTGAAGTTGGCACAGGGAAAGAGTCTCTCCAGAAGAGAGCGACAACAATTGCCTTTTGCAGTTTTCATCATTGTTCCGTTCATGGAGTTGTTGTCGCCGGTCTTTCTGAAGCTGTTCCCAAACACGTTGCCGTCTACTTTCCAGGATAAGATGAGGTGTGCATATATGTCTCCCAGTGTGTGGAACTTCAAGTGATATTTATGTCTTTAGTTGCGGAAACAGAACTTCAAGAGTCATTATTGATTGTATGCTGCATTTTTGCACTGCATCTATCTTTTGCTCCTAATCATGTCCATTGGTATCTTCAGAGGTTTGTCAATATTTTAAAAATAAGTTATAATTCAATTTGTCGATGATTGGTTACTTCTGTCACATGATTTTTTATTTCATTTGTGGGAGGGGGAGATCCTAATATGTATTTCCTTTCATTTATCTCATGCAGGAAGCACTTACGAGGAAGCTTAATGAAAGAATAGAATATGCCAAGTTTTTGCAGGATACTGCACAAGAAATGGCCAAGGAAGTCCAGACATCTCGCAGTGGAGAAATTAAACAAACTGCAGAAGACCTTGATGAATTTTTAAACAAGGTCGGCATTATCTGTTATCTCTTAATTCGAGATAATGTGGGGGTCCTTTTCACCCTATTATTACATGTCTATACCATATTATGGTTTCATATTATATCTTGATAGAATAGGCGACTCTCGATCCCTCCTATATACGCGGAAGGATCGCAACCGTCCACTCGAACCTCCAGCACTCCTCTTGTCCAGACAACATATTCTTTTACTTCCTCGTTGTCCCGAACCATCTCCATTGTGGTTGACAGTGGTGCTGGTGGCGGCGATAGTGGTGTTGGTGGTGGTGACAGTGGTATTGGAGAGGAAGAGAAGGCAAGGCCGGCGAGATGGTCGGAGGGTGGTTGCTCGGATGGGGTAAGTGGAGTGGGGGAGAGAGAAGGAGAAGAGAGAACATGAGAGAGATGGGAGAGAGAGAGAGGGTGTGTTTAAAAATGACATTTTTGTTTGGGTTTTTTTATTTAATATTAAGAACAATTCAATTTTAGAATGTGTGTTTTGCAAATGTTCTAACAGAAAAATAAACGAAATCCTGAGAGGGAACACTTCGGACTTTCACCAAAATCCTTGCTTCTTGAACAACAAATGAGTGTGACAACACTCTCTAATTCTTGAGCACACTTTGAGTATGATTTGGCTATGATCAAAGGTGTGGAATTTAAGCTTAGAGTGTAGGAATGTGGATTTTGGAGCTTGGGAGTTTCTCTCTAGTGTATAGAACAAATAGTAGTGGGAGAATTGTGTAATTATGTTAAGGCAACACCTACTTATAAGATCTAAGTGAGTTATAGCCGTTGGGATTAAATTGGTAAGTGATTGTGTAAGAAACACAAAGTAGTGAAGTGCAGGTCACATTTCAGAACAGAAACGGTCGACTGAATCGGGTATACCGGTCGACCGGTTGGTCAAATCTAGCTATAACATAAGTTCACTTAAGTGAACCGTCGAACAAATATGGGGATCAGTCGACTTTTCTAGGGTTTTTGTCTGGTAAAAATGGATCGGTCGGACTAGGCAAATGGTAGGTTCGTCCGGAAACTTCCAGGCATTTCTGGGTTCAAGAAGAAATTGAGTTTCGGTCGATCAGGGTTTATGAGACGTTCGACCGGAAACTTCTAGAGTGTTCAGGGCGACCAAAGATTGTTTGATCGGTCGATCGCTAGGTAAGTTTCGGTCGACCGAAAGTTTTGTAAAATTAGAGTTTTGGGAAATCCAACCGTTGTAGAATACGACAAGTCCAATGATCATTTGACACGTGTAAACGGTCGAACAAAAGCCTTGGGACGGTCGACCGGTCAACATGTAGGCTAACAATAATAACAGACCCAATCGGTCGAACGATGAACTCGTTCCGGTCGACCGATTTGGTCGTGGTAGATCAAGTTAGGTTTAAGTGTTTTCCGATTCTAGTTTGGATGATCTATTGAAGTCCAAATGTTGTGAAATTTTATGTGACTTCTATAAGGACCTAGTGTGTGTTTAAGTTGATTTTAGCTTAAGTATGTTCAATTATACAAAGTTCCTAAGACTCAAAATAAATCAAGATTACATGTCTTCAAATGAGTTTTATTACATATCTTGACTTGATTTCTTTTCTTCTTTGAGTCTTGATCACCTATAGAAGTTAGCACAATACAATATCTATGTTATGCAATATGTGTGCTACTCTACATTGATCACAATTAAGATTAGGTTGATTAAATCATCAAAACATAGATTAAGACCAAAAAGCCAACAGTAAGGATCTCGTCGAGATTGTTGGTGAAGTTGGCACAGGGAAAGAGTCTCTCCAGAAGAGAGCGACAACAA
This sequence comes from Triglochin maritima, assembly GCA_963682175.1. Taxonomy (NCBI): domain Eukaryota; kingdom Viridiplantae; phylum Streptophyta; class Magnoliopsida; order Alismatales; family Juncaginaceae; genus Triglochin; species Triglochin maritima. The sequence goes on from OY821775.1 coordinate 18,691,848, forward strand.
TTGCCTTTTGCAGTTTTCATCATTGTTCCGTTCATGGAGTTGTTGTCGCCGGTCTTTCTGAAGCTGTTCCCAAACACGTTGCCGTCTACTTTCCAGGATAAGATGAGGTGTGCATATATGTCTCCCAGTGTGTGGAACTTCAAGTGATATTTATGTCTTTAGTTGCGGAAACAGAACTTCAAGAGTCATTATTGATTGTATGCTGCATTTTTGCACTGCATCTATCTTTTGCTCCTAATCATGTCCATTGGTATCTTCAGAGGTTTGTCAATATTTTAAAAATAAGTTATAATTCAATTTGTCGATGATTGGTTACTTCTGTCACATGATTTTTTATTTCATTTGTGGGAGGGGGAGATCCTAATATGTATTTCCTTTCATTTATCTCATGCAGGAAGCACTTACGAGGAAGCTTAATGAAAGAATAGAATATGCCAAGTTTTTGCAGGATACTGCACAAGAAATGGCCAAGGAAGTCCAGACATCTCGCAGTGGAGAAATTAAACAAACTGCAGAAGACCTTGATGAATTTTTAAACAAGGTCGGCATTATCTGTTATCTCTTAATTCGAGATAATGTGGGGGTCCTTTTCACCCTATTATTACATGTCTATACCATATTATGGTTTCATATTATATCTTGATAGAATAGGCGACTCTCGATCCCTCCTATATACGCGGAAGGATCGCAACCGTCCACTCGAACCTCCAGCACTCCTCTTGTCCAGACAACATATTCTTTTACTTCCTCGTTGTCCCGAACCATCTCCATTGTGGTTGACAGTGGTGCTGGTGGCGGCGATAGTGGTGTTGGTGGTGGTGACAGTGGTATTGGAGAGGAAGAGAAGGCAAGGCCGGCGAGATGGTCGGAGGGTGGTTGCTCGGATGGGGTAAGTGGAGTGGGGGAGAGAGAAGGAGAAGAGAGAACATGAGAGAGATGGGAGAGAGAGAGAGGGAGAAGAGAGGGTGTGTTTAAAAATGACATTTTTGTTTGGGTTTTTTTATTTAATATTAAGAACAATTCAATTTTAGAATGTGTGTTTTGCAAATGTTCTAACAGAAAAATAAACGAAATCCTGAGAGGGAACACTTCGGACTTTCACCAAAATCCTTGCTTCTTGAACAACAAATGAGTGTGACAACACTCTCTAATTCTTGAGCACACTTTGAGTATGATTTGGCTATGATCAAAGGTGTGGAATTTAAGCTTAGAGTGTAGGAATGTGGATTTTGGAGCTTGGGAGTTTCTCTCTAGTGTATAGAACAAATAGTAGTGGGAGAATTGTGTAATTATGTTAAGGCAACACCTACTTATAAGATCTAAGTGAGTTATAGCCGTTGGGATTAAATTGGTAAGTGATTGTGTAAGAAACACAAAGTAGTGAAGTGCAGGTCACATTTCAGAACAGAAACGGTCGACTGAATCGGGTATACCGGTCGACCGGTTGGTCAAATCTAGCTATAACATAAGTTCACTTAAGTGAACCGTCGAACAAATATGGGGATCAGTCGACTTTTCTAGGGTTTTTGTCTGGTAAAAATGGATCGGTCGGACTAGGCAAATGGTAGGTTCGTCCGGAAACTTCCAGGCATTTCTGGGTTCAAGAAGAAATTGAGTTTCGGTCGATCAGGGTTTATGAGACGTTCGACCGGAAACTTCTAGAGTGTTCAGGGCGACCAAAGATTGTTTGATCGGTCGATCGCTAGGTAAGTTTCGGTCGACCGAAAGTTTTGTAAAATTAGAGTTTTGGGAAATCCAACCGTTGTAGAATACGACAAGTCCAATGATCATTTGACACGTGTAAACGGTCGAACAAAAGCCTTGGGACGGTCGACCGGTCAACATGTAGGCTAACAATAATAACAGACCCAATCGGTCGAACGATGAACTCGTTCCGGTCGACCGATTTGGTCGTGGTAGATCAAGTTAGGTTTAAGTGTTTTCCGATTCTAGTTTGGATGATCTATTGAAGTCCAAATGTTGTGAAATTTTATGTGACTTCTATAAGGACCTAGTGTGTGTTTAAGTTGATTTTAGCTTAAGTATGTTCAATTATACAAAGTTCCTAAGACTCAAAATAAATCAAGATTACATGTCTTCAAATGAGTTTTATTACATATCTTGACTTGATTTCTTTTCTTCTTTGAGTCTTGATCACCTATAGAAGTTAGCACAATACAATATCTATGTTATGCAATATGTGTGCTACTCTACATTGATCACAATTAAGATTAGGTTGATTAAATCATCAAAACATAGATTAAGACCAAAAAGCCAACAGTAAGGATCTCGTCGAGATTGTTGGTGAAGTTGGCACAGGGAAAGAGTCTCTCCAGAAGAGAGCGACAACAATTGCCTTTTGCAGTTTTCATCATTGTTCCGTTCATGGAGTTGTTGTCGCCGGTCTTTCTGAAGCTGTTCCCAAACACGTTGCCGTCTACTTTCCAGGATAAGATGAGGTGTGCATATATGTCTCCCAGTGTGTGGAACTTCAAGTGATATTTATGTCTTTAGTTGCGGAAACAGAACTTCAAGAGTCATTATTGATTGTATGCTGCATTTTTGCACTGCATCTATCTTTTGCTCCTAATCATGTCCATTGGTATCTTCAGAGGTTTGTCAATATTTTAAAAATAAGTTATAATTCAATTTGTCGATGATTGGTTACTTCTGTCACATGATTTTTTATTTCATTTGTGGGAGGGGGAGATCCTAATATGTATTTCCTTTCATTTATCTCATGCAGGAAGCACTTACGAGGAAGCTTAATGAAAGAATAGAATATGCCAAGTTTTTGCAGGATACTGCACAAGAAATGGCCAAGGAAGTCCAGACATCTCGCAGTGGAGAAATTAAACAAACTACAGAAGACCTTGATGAATTTTTAAACAAGGTCGGCATTATCTGTTATCTCTTAATTCGAGATAATGTGGGGGTCCTTTTCACCCTATTATTACATGTCTATACCATATTATGGTTTCATATTATATCTTGATAGAATAGGCGACTCTCGATCCCTCCTATATACGCGGAAGGATCGCAACCGTCCACTCGAACCTCCAGCACTCCTCTTGTCCAGACAACATATTCTTTTACTTCCTCGTTGTCCCGAACCATCTCCATTGTGGTTGACAGTGGTGCTGGTGGCGGCGATAGTGGTGTTGGTGGTGGTGACAGTGGTATTGGAGAGGAAGAGAAGGCAAGGCCGGCGAGATGGTCGGAGGGTGGTTGCTCGGATGGGGTAAGTGGAGTGGGGGAGAGAGAAGGAGAAGAGAGAACATGAGAGAGATGGGAGAGAGAGAGAGGGTGTGTTTAAAAATGACATTTTTGTTTGGGTTTTTTTATTTAATATTAAGAACAATTCAATTTTAGAATGTGTGTTTTGCAAATGTTCTAACAGAAAAATAAACGAAATCCTGAGAGGGAACACTTCGGACTTTCACCAAAATCCTTGCTTCTTGAACAACAAATGAGTGTGACAACACTCTCTAATTCTTCAGCACACTTTGAGTATGATTTGGCTATGATCAAAGGTGTGGAATTTAAGCTTAGAGTGTAGGAATGTGGATTTTGGAGCTTGGGAGTTTCTCTCTAGTGTATAGAACAAATAGTAGTGGGAGAATTGTGTAATTATGTTAAGGCAACACCTACTTATAAGATCTAAGTGAGTTATAGCCGTTGGGATTAAATTGGTAAGTGATTGTGTAAGAAACACAAAGTAGTGAAGTGCAGGTCACATTTCAGAACAGAAACGGTCGACTGAATCGGGTATACCGGTCGACCGGTTGGTCAAATCTAGCTATAACATAAGTTCACTTAAGTGAACCGTCGAACAAATATGGGGATCAGTCGACTTTTCTAGGGTTTTTGTCTGGTAAAAATGGATCGGTCGGACTAGGCAAATGGTAGGTTCGTCCGGAAACTTCCAGGCATTTCTGGGTTCAAGAAGAAATTGAGTTTCGGTCGATCAGGGTTTATGAGACGTTCGACCGGAAACTTCTAGAGTGTTCAGGGCGACCAAAGATTGTTTGATCGGTCGATCGCTAGGTAAGTTTCGGTCGACCGAAAGTTTTGTAAAATTAGAGTTTTGGGAAATCCAACCGTTGTAGAATACGACAAGTCCAATGATCATTTGACACGTGTAAACGGTCGAACAAAAGCCTTGGGACGGTCGACCGGTCAACATGTAGGCTAACAATAATAACAGACCCAATCGGTCGAACGATGAACTCGTTCCGGTCGACCGATTTGGTCGTGGTAGATCAAGTTAGGTTTAAGTGTTTTCCGATTCTAGTTTGGATGATCTATTGAAGTCCAAATGTTGTGAAATTTTATGTGACTTCTATAAGGACCTAGTGTGTGTTTAAGTTGATTTTAGCTTAAGTATGTTCAATTATACAAAGTTCCTAAGACTCAAAATAAATCAAGATTACATGTCTTCAAATGAGTTTTATTACATATCTTGACTTGATTTCTTTTCTTCTTTGAGTCTTGATCACCTATAGAAGTTAGCACAATACAATATCTATGTTATGCAATATGTGTGCTACTCTACATTGATCACAATTAAGATTAGGTTGATTAAATCATCAAAACATAGATTAAGACCAAAAAGCCAACAGTAAGGATCTCGTCGAGATTGTTGGTGAAGTTGGCACAGGGAAAGAGTCTCTCCAGAAGAGAGCGACAACAATTGCCTTTTGCAGTTTTCATCATTGTTCCGTTCATGGAGTTGTTGTCGCCGGTCTTTCTGAAGCTGTTCCCAAACACGTTGCCGTCTACTTTCCAGGATAAGATGAGGTGTGCATATGTCTCCCAGTGTGTGGAACTTCAAGTGATATTTATGTCTTTAGTTGCGGAAACAGAACTTCAAGAGTCATTATTGATTGTATGCTGCATTTTTGCACTGCATCTATCTTTTGCTCCTAATCATGTCCATTGGTATCTTCAGAGGTTTGTCAATATTTTAAAAATAAGTTATAATTCAATTTGTCGATGATTGGTTACTTCTGTCACATGATTTTTTATTTCATTTGTGGGAGGGGGAGATCCTAATATGTATTTCCTTTCATTTATCTCATGCAGGAAGCACTTACGAGGAAGCTTAATGAAAGAATAGAATATGCCAAGTTTTTGCAGGATACTGCACAAGAAATGGCCAAGGAAGTCCAGACATCTCGCAGTGGAGAAATTAAACAAACTGCAGAAGACCTTGATGAATTTTTAAACAAGGTCGGCATTATCTGTTATCTCTTAATTCGAGATAATGTGGGGGTCCTTTTCACCCTATTATTACATGTCTATACCATATTATGGTTTCATATTATATCTTGATAGAATAGGCGACTCTCGATCCCTCCTATATACGCGGAAGGATCGCAACCGTCCACTCGAACCTCCAGCACTCCTCTTGTCCAGACAACATATTCTTTTACTTCCTCGTTGTCCCGAACCATCTCCATTGTGGTTGACAGTGGTGCTGGTGGCGGCGATAGTGGTGTTGGTGGTGGTGACAGTGGTATTGGAGAGGAAGAGAAGGCAAGGCCGGCGAGATGGTCGGAGGGTGGTTGCTCGGATGGGGTAAGTGGAGTGGGGGAGAGAGAAGGAGAAGAGAGAACATGAGAGAGATGGGAGAGAGAGAGAGGGTGTGTTTAAAAATGACATTTTTGTTTGGGTTTTTTTATTTAATATTAAGAACAATTCAATTTTAGAATGTGTGTTTTGCAAATGTTCTAACAGAAAAATAAACGAAATCCTGAGAGGGAACACTTCGGACTTTCACCAAAATCCTTGCTTCTTGAACAACAAATGAGTGTGACAACACTCTCTAATTCTTGAGCACACTTTGAGTATGATTTGGCTATGATCAAAGGTGTGGAATTTAAGCTTAGAGTGTAGGAATGTGGATTTTGGAGCTTGGGAGTTTCTCTCTAGTGTATAGAACAAATAGTAGTGGGAGAATTGTGTAATTATGTTAAGGCAACACCTACTTATAAGATCTAAGTGAGTTATAGCCGTTGGGATTAAATTGGTAAGTGATTGTGTAAGAAACACAAAGTAGTGAAGTGCAGGTCACATTTCAGAACAGAAACGGTCGACTGAATCGGGTATACCGGTCGACCGGTTGGTCAAATCTAGCTATAACATAAGTTCACTTAAGTGAACCGTCGAACAAATATGGGGATCAGTCGACTTTTCTAGGGTTTTTGTCTGGTAAAAATGGATCGGTCGGACTAGGCAAATGGTAGGTTCGTCCGGAAACTTCCAGGCATTTCTGGGTTCAAGAAGAAATTGAGTTTCGGTCGATCAGGGTTTATGAGACGTTCGACCGGAAACTTCTAGAGTGTTCAGGGCGACCAAAGATTGTTTGATCGGTCGATCGCTAGGTAAGTTTCGGTCGACCGAAAGTTTTGTAAAATTAGAGTTTTGGGAAATCCAACCGTTGTAGAATACGACAAGTCCAATGATCATTTGACACGTGTAAACGGTCGAACAAAAGCCTTGGGACGGTCGACCGGTCAACATGTAGGCTAACAATAATAACAGACCCAATCGGTCGAACGATGAACTCGTTCCGGTCGACCGATTTGGTCGTGGTAGATCAAGTTAGGTTTAAGTGTTTTCCGATTCTAGTTTGGATGATCTATTGAAGTCCAAATGTTGTGAAATTTTATGTGACTTCTATAAGGACCTAGTGTGTGTTTAAGTTGATTTTAGCTTAAGTATGTTCAATTATACAAAGTTCCTAAGACTCAAAATAAATCAAGATTACATGTCTTCAAATGAGTTTTATTACATATCTTGACTTGATTTCTTTTCTTCTTTGAGTCTTGATCACCTATAGAAGTTAGCACAATACAATATCTATGTTATGCAATATGTGTGCTACTCTACATTGATCACAATTAAGATTAGGTTGATTAAATCATCAAAACATAGATTAAGACCAAAAAGCCAACAGTAAGGATCTCGTCGAGATTGTTGGTGAAGTTGGCACAGGGAAAGAGTCTCTCCAGAAGAGAGCGACAACAATTGCCTTTTGCAGTTTTCATCATTGTTCCGTTCATGGAGTTGTTGTCGCCGGTCTTTCTGAAGCTGTTCCCAAACACGTTGCCGTCTACTTTCCAGGATAAGATGAGGTGTGCATATATGTCTCCCAGTGTGTGGAACTTCAAGTGATATTTATGTCTTTAGTTGCGGAAACAGAACTTCAAGAGTCATTATTGATTGTATGCTGCATTTTTGCACTGCATCTATCTTTTGCTCCTAATCATGTCCATTGGTATCTTCAGAGGTTTGTCAATATTTTAAAAATAAGTTATAATTCAATTTGTCGATGATTGGTTACTTCTGTCACATGATTTTTTATTTCATTTGTGGGAGGGGGAGATCCTAATATGTATTTCCTTTCATTTATCTCATGCAGGAAGCACTTACGAGGAAGCTTAATGAAAGAATAGAATATGCCAAGTTTTTGCAGGATACTGCACAAGAAATGGCCAAGGAAGTCCAGACATCTCGCAGTGGAGAAATTAAACAAACTGCAGAAGACCTTGATGAATTTTTAAACAAGGTCGGCATTATCTGTTATCTCTTAATTCGAGATAATGTGGGGGTCCTTTTCACCCTATTATTACATGTCTATACCATATTATGGTTTCATATTATATCTTGATAGAATAGGCGACTCTCGATCCCTCCTATATACGCGGAAGGATCGCAACCGTCCACTCGAACCTCCAGCACTCCTCTTGTCCAGACAACATATTCTTTTACTTCCTCGTTGTCCCGAACCATCTCCATTGTGGTTGACAGTGGTGCTGGTGGCGGCGATAGTGGTGTTGGTGGTGGTGACAGTGGTATTGGAGAGGAAGAGAAGGCAAGGCCGGCGAGATGGTCGGAGGGTGGTTGCTCGGATGGGGTAAGTGGAGTGGGGGAGAGAGAAGGAGAAGAGAGAACATGAGAGAGATGGGAGAGAGAGAGAGGGAGAAGAGAGGGTGTGTTTAAAAATGACATTTTTGTTTGGGTTTTTTTATTTAATATTAAGAACAATTCAATTTTAGAATGTGTGTTTTGCAAATGTTCTAACAGAAAAATAAACGAAATCCTGAGAGGGAACACTTCGGACTTTCACCAAAATCCTTGCTTCTTGAACAACAAATGAGTGTGACAACACTCTCTAATTCTTCAGCACACTTTGAGTATGATTTGGCTATGATCAAAGGTGTGGAATTTAAGCTTAGAGTGTAGGAATGTGGATTTTGGAGCTTGGGAGTTTCTCTCTAGTGTATAGAACAAATAGTAGTGGGAGAATTGTGTAATTATGTTAAGGCAACACCTACTTATAAGATCTAAGTGAGTTATAGCCGTTGGGATTAAATTGGTAAGTGATTGTGTAAGAAACACAAAGTAGTGAAGTGCAGGTCACATTTCAGAACAGAAACGGTCGACTGAATCGGGTATACCGGTCGACCGGTTGGTCAAATCTAGCTATAACATAAGTTCACTTAAGTGAACCGTCGAACAAATATGGGGATCAGTCGACTTTTCTAGGGTTTTTGTCTGGTAAAAATGGATCGGTCGGACTAGGCAAATGGTAGGTTCGTCCGGAAACTTCCAGGCATTTCTGGGTTCAAGAAGAAATTGAGTTTCGGTCGATCAGGGTTTATGAGACGTTCGACCGGAAACTTCTAGAGTGTTCAGGGCGACCAAAGATTGTTTGATCGGTCGATCGCTAGGTAAGTTTCGGTCGACCGAAAGTTTTGTAAAATTAGAGTTTTGGGAAATCCAACCGTTGTAGAATACGACAAGTCCAATGATCATTTGACACGTGTAAACGGTCGAACAAAAGCCTTGGGACGGTCGACCGGTCAACATGTAGGCTAACAATAATAACAGACCCAATCGGTCGAACGATGAACTCGTTCCGGTCGACCGATTTGGTCGTGGTAGATCAAGTTAGGTTTAAGTGTTTTCCGATTCTAGTTTGGATGATCTATTGAAGTCCAAATGTTGTGAAATTTTATGTGACTTCTATAAGGACCTAGTGTGTGTTTAAGTTGATTTTAGCTTAAGTATGTTCAATTATACAAAGTTCCTAAGACTCAAAATAAATCAAGATTACATGTCTTCAAATGAGTTTTATTACATATCTTGACTTGATTTCTTTTCTTCTTTGAGTCTTGATCACCTATAGAAGTTAGCACAATACAATATCTATGTTATGCAATATGTGTGCTACTCTACATTGATCACAATTAAGATTAGGTTGATTAAATCATCAAAACATAGATTAAGACCAAAAAGCCAACAGTAAGGATCTCGTCGAGATTGTTGGTGAAGTTGGCACAGGGAAAGAGTCTCTCCAGAAGAGAGCGACAACAATTGCCTTTTGCAGTTTTCATCATTGTTCCGTTCATGGAGTTGTTGTCGCCGGTCTTTCTGAAGCTGTTCCCAAACACGTTGCCGTCTACTTTCCAGGATAAGATGAGGTGTGCATATATGTCTCCCAGTGTGTGGAACTTCAAGTGATATTTATGTCTTTAGTTGCGGAAACAGAACTTCAAGAGTCATTATTGATTGTATGCTGCATTTTTGCACTGCATCTATCTTTTGCTCCTAATCATGTCCATTGGTATCTTCAGAGGTTTGTCAATATTTTAAAAATAAGTTATAATTCAATTTGTCGATGATTGGTTACTTCTGTCACATGATTTTTTATTTCATTTGTGGGAGGGGGAGATCCTAATATGTATTTCCTTTCATTTATCTCATGCAGGAAGCACTTACGAGGAAGCTTAATGAAAGAATAGAATATGCCAAGTTTTTGCAGGATACTGCACAAGAAATGGCCAAGGAAGTCCAGACATCTCGCAGTGGAGAAATTAAACAAACTGCAGAAGACCTTGATGAATTTTTAAACAAGGTCGGCATTATCTGTTATCTCTTAATTCGAGATAATGTGGGGGTCCTTTTCACCCTATTATTACATGTCTATACCATATTATGGTTTCATATTATATCTTGATAGAATAGGCGACTCTCGATCCCTCCTATATACGCGGAAGGATCGCAACCGTCCACTCGAACCTCCAGCACTCCTCTTGTCCAGACAACATATTCTTTTACTTCCTCGTTGTCCCGAACCATCTCCATTGTGGTTGACAGTGGTGCTGGTGGCGGCGATAGTGGTGTTGGTGGTGGTGACAGTGGTATTGGAGAGGAAGAGAAGGCAAGGCCGGCGAGATGGTCGGAGGGTGGTTGCTCGGATGGGGTAAGTGGAGTGGGGGAGAGAGAAGGAGAAGAGAGGACATGAGAGAGATGGGAGAGAGAGAGAGGGAGAAGAGAGGGTGTGTTTAAAAATGACATTTTTGTTTGGGTTTTTTTATTTAATATTAAGAACAATTCAATTTTAGAATGTGTGTTTTGCAAATGTTCTAACAGAAAAATAAACGAAATCCTGAGAGGGAACACTTCGGACTTTCACCAAAATCCTTGCTTCTTGAACAACAAATGAGTGTGACAACACTCTCTAATTCTTGAGCACACTTTGAGTATGATTTGGCTATGATCAAAGGTGTGGAATTTAAGCTTAGAGTGTAGGAATGTGGATTTTGGAGCTTGGGAGTTTCTCTCTAGTGTATAGAACAAATAGTAGTGGGAGAATTGTGTAATTATGTTAAGGCAACACCTACTTATAAGATCTAAGTGAGTTATAGCCGTTGGGATTAAATTGGTAAGTGATTGTGTAAGAAACACAAAGTAGTGAAGTGCAGGTCACATTTCAGAACAGAAACGGTCGACTGAATCGGGTATACCGGTCGACCGGTTGGTCAAATCTAGCTATAACATAAGTTCACTTAAGTGAACCGTCGAACAAATATGGGGATCAGTCGACTTTTCTAGGGTTTTTGTCTGGTAAAAATGGATCGGTCGGACTAGGCAAATGGTAGGTTCGTCCGGAAACTTCCAGGCATTTCTGGGTTCAAGAAGAAATTGAGTTTCGGTCGATCAGGGTTTATGAGACGTTCGACCGGAAACTTCTAGAGTGTTCAGGGCGACCAAAGATTGTTTGATCGGTCGATCGCTAGGTAAGTTTCGGTCGACCGAAAGTTTTGTAAAATTAGAGTTTTGGGAAATCCAACCGTTGTAGAATACGACAAGTCCAATGATCATTTGACACGTGTAAACGGTCGAACAAAAGCCTTGGGACGGTCGACCGGTCAACATGTAGGCTAACAATAATAACAGACCCAATCGGTCGAACGATGAACTCGTTCCGGTCGACCGATTTGGTCGTGGTAGATCAAGTTAGGTTTAAGTGTTTTCCGATTCTAGTTTGGATGATCTATTGAAGTCCAAATGTTGTGAAATTTTATGTGACTTCTATAAGGACCTAGTGTGTGTTTAAGTTGATTTTAGCTTAAGTATGTTCAATTATACAAAGTTCCTAAGACTCAAAATAAATCAAGATTACATGTCTTCAAATGAGTTTTATTACATATCTTGACTTGATTTCTTTTCTTCTTTGAGTCTTGATCACCTATAGAAGTTAGCACAATACAATATCTATGTTATGCAATATGTGTGCTACTCTACATTGATCACAATTAAGATTAGGTTGATTAAATCATCAAAACATAGATTAAGACCAAAAAGCCAACAGTAAGGATCTCGTCGAGATTGTTGGTGAAGTTGGCACAGGGAAAGAGTCTCTCCAGAAGAGAGCGACAACAATTGCCTTTTGCAGTTTTCATCATTGTTCCGTTCATGGAGTTGTTGTCGCCGGTCTTTCTGAAGCTGTTCCCAAACACGTTGCCGTCTACTTTCCAGGATAAGATGAGGTGTGCATATATGTCTCCCAGTGTGTGGAACTTCAAGTGATATTTATGTCTTTAGTTGCGGAAACAGAACTTCAAGAGTCATTATTGATTGTATGCTGCATTTTTGCACTGCATCTATCTTTTGCTCCTAATCATGTCCATTGGTATCTTCAGAGGTTTGTCAATATTTTAAAAATAAGTTATAATTCAATTTGTCGATGATTGGTTACTTCTGTCACATGATTTTTTATTTCATTTGTGGGAGGGGGAGATCCTAATATGTATTTCCTTTCATTTATCTCATGCAGGAAGCACTTACGAGGAAGCTTAATGAAAGAATAGAATATGCCAAGTTTTTGCAGGATACTGCACAAGAAATGGCCAAGGAAGTCCAGACATCTCGCAGTGGAGAAATTAAACAAACTGCAGAAGACCTTGATGAATTTTTAAACAAGGTCGGCATTATCTGTTATCTCTTAATTCGAGATAATGTGGGGGTCCTTTTCACCCTATTATTACATGTCTATACCATATTATGGTTTCATATTATATCTTGATAGAATAGGCGACTCTCGATCCCTCCTATATACGCGGAAGGATCGCAACCGTCCACTCGAACCTCCAGCACTCCTCTTGTCCAGACAACATATTCTTTTACTTCCTCGTTGTCCCGAACCATCTCCATTGTGGTTGACAGTGGTGCTGGTGGCGGCGATAGTGGTGTTGGTGGTGGTGACAGTGGTATTGGAGAGGAAGAGAAGGCAAGGCCGGCGAGATGGTCGGAGGGTGGTTGCTCGGATGGGGTAAGTGGAGTGGGGGAGAGAGAAGGAGAAGAGAGGACATGAGAGAGATGGGAGAGAGAGAGAGGGAGAAGAGAGGGTGTGTTTAAAAATGACATTTTTGTTTGGGTTTTTTTATTTAATATTAAGAACAATTCAATTTTAGAATGTGTGTTTTGCAAATGTTCTAACAGAAAAATAAACGAAATCCTGAGAGGGAACACTTCGGACTTTCACCAAAATCCTTGCTTCTTGAACAACAAATGAGTGTGACAACACTCTCTAATTCTTGAGCACACTTTGAGTATGATTTGGCTATGATCAAAGGTGTGGAATTTAAGCTTAGAGTGTAGGAATGTGGATTTTGGAGCTTGGGAGTTTCTCTCTAGTGTATAGAACAAATAGTAGTGGGAGAATTGTGTAATTATGTTAAGGCAACACCTACTTATAAGATCTAAGTGAGTTATAGCCGTTGGGATTAAATTGGTAAGTGATTGTGTAAGAAACACAAAGTAGTGAAGTGCAGGTCACATTTCAGAACAGAAACGGTCGACTGAATCGGGTATACCGGTCGACCGGTTGGTCAAATCTAGCTATAACATAAGTTCACTTAAGTGAACCGTCGAACAAATATGGGGATCAGTCGACTTTTCTAGGGTTTTTGTCTGGTAAAAATGGATCGGTCGGACTAGGCAAATGGTAGGTTCGTCCGGAAACTTCCAGGCATTTCTGGGTTCAAGAAGAAATTGAGTTTCGGTCGATCAGGGTTTATGAGACGTTCGACCGGAAACTTCTAGAGTGTTCAGGGCGACCAAAGATTGTTTGATCGGTCGATCGCTAGGTAAGTTTCGGTCGACCGAAAGTTTTGTAAAATTAGAGTTTTGGGAAATCCAACCGTTGTAGAATACGACAAGTCCAATGATCATTTGACACGTGTAAACGGTCGAACAAAAGCCTTGGGACGGTCGACCGGTCAACATGTAGGCTAACAATAATAACAGACCCAATCGGTCGAACGATGAACTCGTTCCGGTCGACCGATTTGGTCGTGGTAGATCAAGTTAGGTTTAAGTGTTTTCCGATTCTAGTTTGGATGATCTATTGAAGTCCAAATGTTGTGAAATTTTATGTGACTTCTATAAGGACCTAGTGTGTGTTTAAGTTGATTTTAGCTTAAGTATGTTCAATTATACAAAGTTCCTAAGACTCAAAATAAATCAAGATTACATGTCTTCAAATGAGTTTTATTACATATCTTGACTTGATTTCTTTTCTTCTTTGAGTCTTGATCACCTATAGAAGTTAGCACAATACAATATCTATGTTATGCAATATGTGTGCTACTCTACATTGATCACAATTAAGATTAGGTTGATTAAATCATCAAAACATAGATTAAGACCAAAAAGCCAACAGTAAGGATCTCGTCGAGATTGTTGGTGAAGTTGGCACAGGGAAAGAGTCTCTCCAGAAGAGAGCGACAACAATTGCCTTTTGCAGTTTTCATCATTGTTCCGTTCATGGAGTTGTTGTCGCCGGTCTTTCTGAAGCTGTTCCCAAACACGTTGCCGTCTACTTTCCAGGATAAGATGAGGTGTGCATATATGTCTCCCAGTGTGTGGAACTTCAAGTGATATTTATGTCTTTAGTTGCGGAAACAGAACTTCAAGAGTCATTATTGATTGTATGCTGCATTTTTGCACTGCATCTATCTTTTGCTCCTAATCATGTCCATTGGTATCTTCAGAGGTTTGTCAATATTTTAAAAATAAGTTATAATTCAATTTGTCGATGATTGGTTACTTCTGTCACATGATTTTTTATTTCATTTGTGGGAGGGGGAGATCCTAATATGTATTTCCTTTCATTTATCTCATGCAGGAAGCACTTACGAGGAAGCTTAATGAAAGAATAGAATATGCCAAGTTTTTGCAGGATACTGCACAAGAAATGGCCAAGGAAGTCCAGACATCTCGCAGTGGAGAAATTAAACAAACTGCAGAAGACCTTGATGAATTTTTAAACAAGGTCGGCATTATCTGTTATCTCTTAATTCGAGATAATGTGGGGGTCCTTTTCACCCTATTATTACATGTCTATACCATATTATGGTTTCATATTATATCTTGATAGAATAGGCGACTCTCGATCCCTCCTATATACGCGGAAGGATCGCAACCGTCCACTCGAACCTCCAGCACTCCTCTTGTCCAGACAACATATTCTTTTACTTCCTCGTTGTCCCGAACCATCTCCATTGTGGTTGACAGTGGTGCTGGTGGCGGCGATAGTGGTGTTGGTGGTGGTGACAGTGGTATTGGAGAGGAAGAGAAGGCAAGGCCGGCGAGATGGTCGGAGGGTGGTTGCTCGGATGGGGTAAGTGGAGTGGGGGAGAGAGAAGGAGAAGAGAGGACATGAGAGAGATGGGAGAGAGAGAGAGGGAGAAGAGAGGGTGTGTTTAAAAATGACATTTTTGTTTGGGTTTTTTTATTTAATATTAAGAACAATTCAATTTTAGAATGTGTGTTTTGCAAATGTTCTAACAGAAAAATAAACGAAATCCTGAGAGGGAACACTTCGGACTTTCACCAAAATCCTTGCTTCTTGAACAACAAATGAGTGTGACAACACTCTCTAATTCTTGAGCACACTTTGAGTATGATTTGGCTATGATCAAAGGTGTGGAATTTAAGCTTAGAGTGTAGGAATGTGGATTTTGGAGCTTGGGAGTTTCTCTCTAGTGTATAGAACAAATAGTAGTGGGAGAATTGTGTAATTATGTTAAGGCAACACCTACTTATAAGATCTAAGTGAGTTATAGCCGTTGGGATTAAATTGGTAAGTGATTGTGTAAGAAACACAAAGTAGTGAAGTGCAGGTCACATTTCAGAACAGAAACGGTCGACTGAATCGGGTATACCGGTCGACCGGTTGGTCAAATCTAGCTATAACATAAGTTCACTTAAGTGAACCGTCGAACAAATATGGGGATCAGTCGACTTTTCTAGGGTTTTTGTCTGGTAAAAATGGATCGGTCGGACTAGGCAAATGGTAGGTTCGTCCGGAAACTTCCAGGCATTTCTGGGTTCAAGAAGAAATTGAGTTTCGGTCGATCAGGGTTTATGAGACGTTCGACCGGAAACTTCTAGAGTGTTCAGGGCGACCAAAGATTGTTTGATCGGTCGATCGCTAGGTAAGTTTCGGTCGACCGAAAGTTTTGTAAAATTAGAGTTTTGGGAAATCCAACCGTTGTAGAATACGACAAGTCCAATGATCATTTGACACGTGTAAACGGTCGAACAAAAGCCTTGGGACGGTCGACCGGTCAACATGTAGGCTAACAATAATAACAGACCCAATCGGTCGAACGATGAACTCGTTCCGGTCGACCGATTTGGTCGTGGTAGATCAAGTTAGGTTTAAGTGTTTTCCGATTCTAGTTTGGATGATCTATTGAAGTCCAAATGTTGTGAAATTTTATGTGACTTCTATAAGGACCTAGTGTGTGTTTAAGTTGATTTTAGCTTAAGTATGTTCAATTATACAAAGTTCCTAAGACTCAAAATAAATCAAGATTACATGTCTTCAAATGAGTTTTATTACATATCTTGACTTGATTTCTTTTCTTCTTTGAGTCTTGATCACCTATAGAAGTTAGCACAATACAATATCTATGTTATGCAATATGTGTGCTACTCTACATTGATCACAATTAAGATTAGGTTGATTAAATCATCAAAACATAGATTAAGACCAAAAAGCCAACAGTAAGGATCTCGTCGAGATTGTTGGTGAAGTTGGCACAGGGAAAGAGTCTCTCCAGAAGAGAGCGACAACAATTGCCTTTTGCAGTTTTCATCATTGTTCCGTTCATGGAGTTGTTGTCGCCGGTCTTTCTGAAGCTGTTCCCAAACACGTTGCCGTCTACTTTCCAGGATAAGATGAGGTGTGCATATATGTCTCCCAGTGTGTGGAACTTCAAGTGATATTTATGTCTTTAGTTGCGGAAACAGAACTTCAAGAGTCATTATTGATTGTATGCTGCATTTTTGCACTGCATCTATCTTTTGCTCCTAATCATGTCCATTGGTATCTTCAGAGGTTTGTCAATATTTTAAAAATAAGTTATAATTCAATTTGTCGATGATTGGTTACTTCTGTCACATGATTTTTTATTTCATTTGTGGGAGGGGGAGATCCTAATATGTATTTCCTTTCATTTATCTCATGCAGGAAGCACTTACGAGGAAGCTTAATGAAAGAATAGAATATGCCAAGTTTTTGCAGGATACTGCACAAGAAATGGCCAAGGAAGTCCAGACATCTCGCAGTGGAGAAATTAAACAAACTGCAGAAGACCTTGATGAATTTTTAAACAAGGTCGGCATTATCTGTTATCTCTTAATTCGAGATAATGTGGGGGTCCTTTTCACCCTATTATTACATGTCTATACCATATTATGGTTTCATATTATATCTTGATAGAATAGGCGACTCTCGATCCCTCCTATATACGCGGAAGGATCGCAACCGTCCACTCGAACCTCCAGCACTCCTCTTGTCCAGACAACATATTCTTTTACTTCCTCGTTGTCCCGAACCATCTCCATTGTGGTTGACAGTGGTGCTGGTGGCGGCGATAGTGGTGTTGGTGGTGGTGACAGTGGTATTGGAGAGGAAGAGAAGGCAAGGCCGGCGAGATGGTCGGAGGGTGGTTGCTCGGATGGGGTAAGTGGAGTGGGGGAGAGAGAAGGAGAAGAGAGAACATGAGAGAGATGGGAGAGAGAGAGAGGGTGTGTTTAAAAATGACATTTTTGTTTGGGTTTTTTTATTTAATATTAAGAACAATTCAATTTTAGAATGTGTGTTTTGCAAATGTTCTAACAGAAAAATAAACGAAATCCTGAGAGGGAACACTTCGGACTTTCACCAAAATCCTTGCTTCTTGAACAACAAATGAGTGTGACAACACTCTCTAATTCTTGAGCACACTTTGAGTATGATTTGGCTATGATCAAAGGTGTGGAATTTAAGCTTAGAGTGTAGGAATGTGGATTTTGGAGCTTGGGAGTTTCTCTCTAGTGTATAGAACAAATAGTAGTGGGAGAATTGTGTAATTATGTTAAGGCAACACCTACTTATAAGATCTAAGTGAGTTATAGCCGTTGGGATTAAATTGGTAAGTGATTGTGTAAGAAACACAAAGTAGTGAAGTGCAGGTCACATTTCAGAACAGAAACGGTCGACTGAATCGGGTATACCGGTCGACCGGTTGGTCAAATCTAGCTATAACATAAGTTCACTTAAGTGAACCGTCGAACAAATATGGGGATCAGTCGACTTTTCTAGGGTTTTTGTCTGGTAAAAATGGATCGGTCGGACTAGGCAAATGGTAGGTTCGTCCGGAAACTTCCAGGCATTTCTGGGTTCAAGAAGAAATTGAGTTTCGGTCGATCAGGGTTTATGAGACGTTCGACCGGAAACTTCTAGAGTGTTCAGGGCGACCAAAGATTGTTTGATCGGTCGATCGCTAGGTAAGTTTCGGTCGACCGAAAGTTTTGTAAAATTAGAGTTTTGGGAAATCCAACCGTTGTAGAATACGACAAGTCCAATGATCATTTGACACGTGTAAACGGTCGAACAAAAGCCTTGGGACGGTCGACCGGTCAACATGTAGGCTAACAATAATAACAGACCCAATCGGTCGAACGATGAACTCGTTCCGGTCGACCGATTTGGTCGTGGTAGATCAAGTTAGGTTTAAGTGTTTTCCGATTCTAGTTTGGATGATCTATTGAAGTCCAAATGTTGTGAAATTTTATGTGACTTCTATAAGGACCTAGTGTGTGTTTAAGTTGATTTTAGCTTAAGTATGTTCAATTATACAAAGTTCCTAAGACTCAAAATAAATCAAGATTACATGTCTTCAAATGAGTTTTATTACATATCTTGACTTGATTTCTTTTCTTCTTTGAGTCTTGATCACCTATAGAAGTTAGCACAATACAATATCTATGTTATGCAATATGTGTGCTACTCTACATTGATCACAATTAAGATTAGGTTGATTAAATCATCAAAACATAGATTAAGACCAAAAAGCCAACAGTAAGGATCTCGTCGAGATTGTTGGTGAAGTTGGCACAGGGAAAGAGTCTCTCCAGAAGAGAGCGACAACAATTGCCTTTTGCAGTTTTCATCATTGTTCCGTTCATGGAGTTGTTGTCGCCGGTCTTTCTGAAGCTGTTCCCAAACACGTTGCCGTCTACTTTCCAGGATAAGATGAGGTGTGCATATATGTCTCCCAGTGTGTGGAACTTCAAGTGATATTTATGTCTTTAGTTGCGGAAACAGAACTTCAAGAGTCATTATTGATTGTATGTTGCATTTTTGCACTGCATCTATCTTTTGCTCCTAATCATGTCCATTGGTATCTTCAGAGGTTTGTCAATATTTTAAAAATAAGTTATAATTCAATTTGTCGATGATTGGTTACTTCTGTCACATGATTTTTTATTTCATTTGTGGGAGGGGGAGATCCTAATATGTATTTCCTTTCATTTATCTCATGCAGGAAGCACTTACGAGGAAGCTTAATGAAAGAATAGAATATGCCAAGTTTTTGCAGGATACTGCACAAGAAATGGCCAAGGAAGTCCAGACATCTCGCAGTGGAGAAATTAAACAAACTGCAGAAGACCTTGATGAATTTTTAAACAAGGTCGGCATTATCTGTTATCTCTTAATTCGAGATAATGTGGGGGTCCTTTTCACCCTATTATTACATGTCTATACCATATTATGGTTTCATATTATATCTTGATAGAATAGGCGACTCTCGATCCCTCCTATATACGCGGAAGGATCGCAACCGTCCACTCGAACCTCCAGCACTCCTCTTGTCCAGACAACATATTCTTTTACTTCCTCGTTGTCCCGAACCATCTCCATTGTGGTTGACAGTGGTGCTGGTGGCGGCGATAGTGGTGTTGGTGGTGGTGACAGTGGTATTGGAGAGGAAGAGAAGGCAAGGCCGGCGAGATGGTCGGAGGGTGGTTGCTCGGATGGGGTAAGTGGAGTGGGGGAGAGAGAAGGAGAAGAGAGAACATGAGAGAGATGGGAGAGAGAGAGAGGGAGAAGAGAGGGTGTGTTTAAAAATGACATTTTTGTTTGGGTTTTTTTATTTAATATTAAGAACAATTCAATTTTAGAATGTGTGTTTTGCAAATGTTCTAACAGAAAAATAAACGAAATCCTGAGAGGGAACACTTCGGACTTTCACCAAAATCCTTGCTTCTTGAACAACAAATGAGTGTGACAACACTCTCTAATTCTTGAGCACACTTTGAGTATGATTTGGCTATGATCAAAGGTGTGGAATTTAAGCTTAGAGTGTAGGAATGTGGATTTTGGAGCTTGGGAGTTTCTCTCTAGTGTATAGAACAAATAGTAGTGGGAGAATTGTGTAATTATGTTAAGGCAACACCTACTTATAAGATCTAAGTGAGTTATAGCCGTTGGGATTAAATTGGTAAGTGATTGTGTAAGAAACACAAAGTAGTGAAGTGCAGGTCACATTTCAGAACAGAAACGGTCGACTGAATCGGGTATACCGGTCGACCGGTTGGTCAAATCTAGCTATAACATAAGTTCACTTAAGTGAACCGTCGAACAAATATGGGGATCAGTCGACTTTTCTAGGGTTTTTGTCTGGTAAAAATGGATCGGTCGGACTAGGCAAATGGTAGGTTCGTCCGGAAACTTCCAGGCATTTCTGGGTTCAAGAAGAAATTGAGTTTCGGTCGATCAGGGTTTATGAGACGTTCGACCGGAAACTTCTAGAGTGTTCAGGGCGACCAAAGATTGTTTGATCGGTCGATCGCTAGGTAAGTTTCGGTCGACCGAAAGTTTTGTAAAATTAGAGTTTTGGGAAATCCAACCGTTGTAGAATACGACAAGTCCAATGATCATTTGACACGTGTAAACGGTCGAACAAAAGCCTTGGGACGGTCGACCGGTCAACATGTAGGCTAACAATAATAACAGACCCAATCGGTCGAACGATGAACTCGTTCCGGTCGACCGATTTGGTCGTGGTAGATCAAGTTAGGTTTAAGTGTTTTCCGATTCTAGTTTGGATGATCTATTGAAGTCCAAATGTTGTGAAATTTTATGTGACTTCTATAAGGACCTAGTGTGTGTTTAAGTTGATTTTAGCTTAAGTATGTTCAATTATACAAAGTTCCTAAGACTCAAAATAAATCAAGATTACATGTCTTCAAATGAGTTTTATTACATATCTTGACTTGATTTCTTTTCTTCTTTGAGTCTTGATCACCTATAGAAGTTAGCACAATACAATATCTATGTTATGCAATATGTGTGCTACTCTACATTGATCACAATTAAGATTAGGTTGATTAAATCATCAAAACATAGATTAAGACCAAAAAGCCAACAGTAAGGATCTCGTCGAGATTGTTGGTGAAGTTGGCACAGGGAAAGAGTCTCTCCAGAAGAGAGCGACAACAATTGCCTTTTGCAGTTTTCATCATTGTTCCGTTCATGGAGTTGTTGTCGCCGGTCTTTCTGAAGCTGTTCCCAAACACGTTGTCGTCTACTTTCCAGGATAAGATGAGGTGTGCATATATGTCTCCCAGTGTGTGGAACTTCAAGTGATATTTATGTCTTTAGTTGCGGAAACAGAACTTCAAGAGTCATTATTGATTGTATGTTGCATTTTTGCACTGCATCTATCTTTTGCTCCTAATCATGTCCATTGGTATCTTCAGAGGTTTGTCAATATTTTAAAAATAAGTTATAATTCAATTTGTCGATGATTGGTTACTTCTGTCACATGATTTTTTATTTCATTTGTGGGAGGGGGAGATCCTAATATGTATTTCCTTTCATTTATCTCATGCAGGAAGCACTTACGAGGAAGCTTAATGAAAGAATAGAATATGCCAAGTTTTTGCAGGATACTGCACAAGAAATGGCCAAGGAAGTCCAGACATCTCGCAGTGGAGAAATTAAACAAACTGCAGAAGACCTTGATGAATTTTTAAACAAGGTCGGCATTATCTGTTATCTCTTAATTCGAGATAATGTGGGGGTCCTTTTCACCCTATTATTACATGTCTATACCATATTATGGTTTCATATTATATCTTGATAGAATAGGCGACTCTCGATCCCTCCTATATACGCGGAAGGATCGCAACCGTCCACTCGAACCTCCAGCACTCCTCTTGTCCAGACAACATATTCTTTTACTTCCTCGTTGTCCCGAACCATCTCCATTGTGGTTGACAGTGGTGCTGGTGGCGGCGATAGTGGTGTTGGTGGTGGTGACAGTGGTATTGGAGAGGAAGAGAAGGCAAGGCCGGCGAGATGGTCGGAGGGTGGTTGCTCGGATGGGGTAAGTGGAGTGGGGGAGAGAGAAGGAGAAGAGAGAACATGAGAGAGATGGGAGAGAGAGAGAGGGTGTGTTTAAAAATGACATTTTTGTTTGGGTTTTTTTATTTAATATTAAGAACAATTCAATTTTAGAATGTGTGTTTTGCAAATGTTCTAACAGAAAAATAAACGAAATCCTGAGAGGGAACACTTCGGACTTTCACCAAAATCCTTGCTTCTTGAACAACAAATGAGTGTGACAACACTCTCTAATTCTTGAGCACACTTTGAGTATGATTTGGCTATGATCAAAGGTGTGGAATTTAAGCTTAGAGTGTAGGAATGTGGATTTTGGAGCTTGGGAGTTTCTCTCTAGTGTATAGAACAAATAGTAGTGGGAGAATTGTGTAATTATGTTAAGGCAACACCTACTTATAAGATCTAAGTGAGTTATAGCCGTTGGGATTAAATTGGTAAGTGATTGTGTAAGAAACACAAAGTAGTGAAGTGCAGGTCACATTTCAGAACAGAAACGGTCGACTGAATCGGGTATACCGGTCGACCGGTTGGTCAAATCTAGCTATAACATAAGTTCACTTAAGTGAACCGTCGAACAAATATGGGGATCAGTCGACTTTTCTAGGGTTTTTGTCTGGTAAAAATGGATCGGTCGGACTAGGCAAATGGTAGGTTCGTCCGGAAACTTCCAGGCATTTCTGGGTTCAAGAAGAAATTGAGTTTCGGTCGATCAGGGTTTATGAGACGTTCGACCGGAAACTTCTAGAGTGTTCAGGGCGACCAAAGATTGTTTGATCGGTCGATCGCTAGGTAAGTTTCGGTCGACCGAAAGTTTTGTAAAATTAGAGTTTTGGGAAATCCAACCGTTGTAGAATACGACAAGTCCAATGATCATTTGACACGTGTAAACGGTCGAACAAAAGCCTTGGGACGGTCGACCGGTCAACATGTAGGCTAACAATAATAACAGACCCAATCGGTCGAACGATGAACTCGTTCCGGTCGACCGATTTGGTCGTGGTAGATCAAGTTAGGTTTAAGTGTTTTCCGATTCTAGTTTGGATGATCTATTGAAGTCCAAATGTTGTGAAATTTTATGTGACTTCTATAAGGACCTAGTGTGTGTTTAAGTTGATTTTAGCTTAAGTATGTTCAATTATACAAAGTTCCTAAGACTCAAAATAAATCAAGATTACATGTCTTCAAATGAGTTTTATTACATATCTTGACTTGATTTCTTTTCTTCTTTGAGTCTTGATCACCTATAGAAGTTAGCACAATACAATATCTATGTTATGCAATATGTGTGCTACTCTACATTGATTACAATTAAGATTAGGTTGATTAAATCATCAAAACATAGATTAAGACCAAAAAGCCAACAGTAAGGATCTCGTCGAGATTGTTGGTGAAGTTGGCACAGGGAAAGAGTCTCTCCAGAAGAGAGCGACAACAATTGCCTTTTGCAGTTTTCATCATTGTTCCGTTCATGGAGTTGTTGTCGCCGGTCTTTCTGAAGCTGTTCCCAAACACGTTGCCGTCTACTTTCCAGGATAAGATGAGGTGTGCATATATGTCTCCCAGTGTGTGGAACTTCAAGTGATATTTATGTCTTTAGTTGCGGAAACAGAACTTCAAGAGTCATTATTGATTGTATGTTGCATTTTTGCACTGCATCTATCTTTTGCTCCTAATCATGTCCATTGGTATCTTCAGAGGTTTGTCAATATTTTAAAAATAAGTTATAATTCAATTTGTCGATGATTGGTTACTTCTGTCACATGATTTTTTATTTCATTTGTGGGAGGGGGAGATCCTAATATGTATTTCCTTTCATTTATCTCATGCAGGAAGCACTTACGAGGAAGCTTAATGAAAGAATAGAATATGCCAAGTTTTTGCAGGATACTGCACAAGAAATGGCCAAGGAAGTCCAGACATCTCGCAGTGGAGAAATTAAACAAACTGCAGAAGACCTTGATGAATTTTTAAACAAGGTCGGCATTATCTGTTATCTCTTAATTCGAGATAATGTGGGGGTCCTTTTCACCCTATTATTACATGTCTATACCATATTATGGTTTCATATTATATCTTGATAGAATAGGCGACTCTCGATCCCTCCTATATACGCGGAAGGATCGCAACCGTCCACTCGAACCTCCAGCACTCCTCTTGTCCAGACAACATATTCTTTTACTTCCTCGTTGTCCCGAACCATCTCCATTGTGGTTGACAGTGGTGCTGGTGGCGGCGATAGTGGTGTTGGTGGTGGTGACAGTGGTATTGGAGAGGAAGAGAAGGCAAGGCCGGCGAGATGGTCGGAGGGTGGTTGCTCGGATGGGGTAAGTGGAGTGGGGGAGAGAGAAGGAGAAGAGAGAACATGAGAGAGATGGGAGAGAGAGAGAGGGAGAAGAGAGGGTGTGTTTAAAAATGACATTTTTGTTTGGGTTTTTTTATTTAATATTAAGAACAATTCAATTTTAGAATGTGTGTTTTGCAAATGTTCTAACAGAAAAATAAACGAAATCCTGAGAGGGAACACTTCGGACTTTCACCAAAATCCTTGCTTCTTGAACAACAAATGAGTGTGACAACACTCTCTAATTCTTGAGCACACTTTGAGTATGATTTGGCTATGATCAAAGGTGTGGAATTTAAGCTTAGAGTGTAGGAATGTGGATTTTGGAGCTTGGGAGTTTCTCTCTAGTGTATAGAACAAATAGTAGTGGGAGAATTGTGTAATTATGTTAAGGCAACACCTACTTATAAGATCTAAGTGAGTTATAGCCGTTGGGATTAAATTGGTAAGTGATTGTGTAAGAAACACAAAGTAGTGAAGTGCAGGTCACATTTCAGAACAGAAACGGTCGACTGAATCGGGTATACCGGTCGACCGGTTGGTCAAATCTAGCTATAACATAAGTTCACTTAAGTGAACCGTCGAACAAATATGGGGATCAGTCGACTTTTCCAGGGTTTTTGTCTGGTAAAAATGGATCGGTCGGACTAGGCAAATGGTAGGTTCGTCCGGAAACTTCCAGGCATTTCTGGGTTCAAGAAGAAATTGAGTTTCGGTCGATCAGGGTTTATGAGACGTTCGACCGGAAACTTCTAGAGTGTTCAGGGCGACCAAAGATTGTTTGATCGGTCGATCGCTAGGTAAGTTTCGGTCGACCGAAAGTTTTGTAAAATTAGAGTTTTGGGAAATCCAACCGTTGTAGAATACGACAAGTCCAATGATCATTTGACACGTGTAAACGGTCGAACAAAAGCCTTGGGACGGTCGACCGGTCAACATGTAGGCTAACAATAATAACAGACCCAATCGGTCGAACGATGAACTCGTTCCGGTCGACCGATTTGGTCGTGGTAGATCAAGTTAGGTTTAAGTGTTTTCCGATTCTAGTTTGGATGATCTATTGAAGTCCAAATGTTGTGAAATTTTATGTGACTTCTATAAGGACCTAGTGTGTGTTTAAGTTGATTTTAGCTTAAGTATGTTCAATTATACAAAGTTCCTAAGACTCAAAATAAATCAAGATTACATGTCTTCAAATGAGTTTTATTACATATCTTGACTTGATTTCTTTTCTTCTTTGAGTCTTGATCACCTATAGAAGTTAGCACAATACAATATCTATGTTATGCAATATGTGTGCTACTCTACATTGATTACAATTAAGATTAGGTTGATTAAATCATCAAAACATAGATTAAGACCAAAAAGCCAACAGTAAGGATCTCGTCGAGATTGTTGGTGAAGTTGGCACAGGGAAAGAGTCTCTCCAGAAGAGAGCGACAACAATTGCCTTTTGCAGTTTTCATCATTGTTCCGTTCATGGAGTTGTTGTCGCCGGTCTTTCTGAAGCTGTTCCCAAACACGTTGCCGTCTACTTTCCAGGATAAGATGAGGTGTGCATATATGTCTCCCAGTGTGTGGAACTTCAAGTGATATTTATGTCTTTAGTTGCGGAAACAGAACTTCAAGAGTCATTATTGATTGTATGTTGCATTTTTGCACTGCATCTATCTTTTGCTCCTAATCATGTCCATTGGTATCTTCAGAGGTTTGTCAATATTTTAAAAATAAGTTATAATTCAATTTGTCGATGATTGGTTACTTCTGTCACATGATTTTTTATTTCATTTGTGGGAGGGGGAGATCCTAATATGTATTTCCTTTCATTTATCTCATGCAGGAAGCACTTACGAGGAAGCTTAATGAAAGAATAGAATATGCCAAGTTTTTGCAGGATACTGCACAAGAAATGGCCAAGGAAGTCCAGACATCTCGCAGTGGAGAAATTAAACAAACTGCAGAAGACCTTGATGAATTTTTAAACAAGGTCGGCATTATCTGTTATCTCTTAATTCGAGATAATGTGGGGGTCCTTTTCACCCTATTATTACATGTCTATACCATATTATGGTTTCATATTATATCTTGATAGAATAGGCGACTCTCGATCCCTCCTATATACGCGGAAGGATCGCAACCGTCCACTCGAACCTCCAGCACTCCTCTTGTCCAGACAACATATTCTTTTACTTCCTCGTTGTCCCGAACCATCTCCATTGTGGTTGACAGTGGTGCTGGTGGCGGCGATAGTGGTGTTGGTGGTGGTGACAGTGGTATTGGAGAGGAAGAGAAGGCAAGGCCGGCGAGATGGTCGGAGGGTGGTTGCTCGGATGGGGTAAGTGGAGTGGGGGAGAGAGAAGGAGAAGAGAGAACATGAGAGAGATGGGAGAGAGAGAGAGGGAGAAGAGAGGGTGTGTTTAAAAATGACATTTTTGTTTGGGTTTTTTTATTTAATATTAAGAACAATTCAATTTTAGAATGTGTGTTTTGCAAATGTTCTAACAGAATTTAAATTTAGAATTTAGAAAGGGTGATTTGCTTAGGTAGACATCAAAAGGTGAACATTTGCCGAAATACCCTTGCGTTTTCACTATTTACTTGGGTGCACTTCATTTCAAAC
Source organism: Triglochin maritima (assembly GCA_963682175.1). Classification (NCBI taxonomy): domain Eukaryota; kingdom Viridiplantae; phylum Streptophyta; class Magnoliopsida; order Alismatales; family Juncaginaceae; genus Triglochin; species Triglochin maritima. Next base: position 18,718,848 of record OY821775.1, read on the forward strand.
CTTATTACTTGCATACCCTCGGATTGGATCTCACTCCGTTAAATTATATGTTGGTTCATTTATAAAACACACCCTCTAAAATTCAAATGTCCTTAATAATAAATATAAAAACACAAAACAAATATTTTCTTTATAAACACACCCTTCTTCTCCCTCTCTCTTGTTTTCTCTCTCTCTACTCTCTCTTGTTCTCTCTCTCACTACTCTTATCTCTTGTTCTCTCTCTCTTATTTTCTCTCTCCTCTCTTTCTCTCTTCTCCCTCTCTCTCCTCTATTTCTCTATTCTCCCTCTCTCTCTTGTTCTCTCTTTCCACTTTCTCTATATAAACTCTCGTTTGTTCTCTCTCTCTACTCTCATCTTCTCTCTTCTCCATCTCTCTCCTATTCTCTCTCTCTCTCATGTTCTCTCTTCTCCCTCTCCCTCTCCCTCTCTCATCTCTCTTGTTCTCTCTTCTCCCCCCTCTCTCTCCGGTTCTCTCTTCTCCTTCTTCTTTTCTCTCTCTCCCCTCTCTCTCCTATTCTCTCTTCGTCATCTCTCTCTTTCTCTCTCCTCTCTCTCATGTTCTCTCTTCTCTATCTCATGTTCTCTCTTCTCTCTCTCTTATTCTCTCTTTGCCCTCTCTCTTTCTCTCTCTCGAATTCTCTCTCCTCTCTCTCTCTTATCCCTCTCAAATTCTCCCTCTCGTTCTCTCTTCTCTTTCTCTCTCCTCTCTCTCATGTTCTCTCTTCTCTATCTCTTATGTTCTCTCTTCTCCCCCTCTCTTTCTCTTTCTCTCCTCTCTCTCTCTCCTATTCTCTCTTCGCCCTGTCTCTTTCTCTCTCTTCTCTCTCTCATGTTCTCTTTCTGTCTCCTCTCTCTCCTATCCTCTTTCTCTCGAATTCTCTATCTTCTCCCTCTCGAATTCTCTCTCTCTACTATCTTTCTCCAATTCTCTCTTCTCCCTCTTTTTCTGTCCCTCTCTCCAATTCAAGAGAGAAGAGAGAAAATTGGAGAGGAGAGAGAATTCAAGAGGGAGAAGAGAGAGAATTCAAGAGGGGAAGAGAGAGAGGAGAGAGAATTCGAGAGGAAGAAGAGAGAGGGAAAAGAGAGATAGGAAGGAAGAAGAGAAAAAAAAGGAAAAGAGAGAACAGAGAATAGGAGGGGGAGAGAGAATTCGAGAGGAAGAAGAGAGAAAGAAAGAGAGTAAAGAGAGAACTGGAGAGGGAGAAGAGAGAATTCGAAAGGAAGAATAGAGAAAGAGAAATAAAAGAGAATGGAAGAGAGAGAGGAGAGAATTCGAAAGGAAGAAGAGAGAAAAGGGGAGAAAAGAGAATAGGAGAGAGGGAGAGAGAAGAGAGAACATGAGAGATAGAGAATAGGAGAGAGAGAGAGAGGAGAGATAGAGAGGAGAGAGAGGGGAGAGAGAGAAAGAGAGAGGGAGAATAGAGAACATGAGAGATAGAGAAGAGAGAACATGAGAGAGAGGAGAGAGAGAGAGAGGGCGAAGAGAGAATATGAGAGAGAGAGGAGAGAGAGAGAGAGAGAAGAAGGAGAAAAGAGAATCGGAGAGAGAGAGAGGGGGGAAAGAGGGGGAGAAGAGAGAACATGAGAGAGAGAAAGAGAGAGAATAAGAGAGAGATGGAGAAGAGAGAAGATGAGAGTAGAGAGAGAACAAACGAGAGTTTAATATAGAGAGAGAACAAGAGAGAGGGGGAATACAGAAAGAGAGGAGAGAAAGAGAGAGGAGAGAGAAAATAAGAGAGAGAGAACAAGAGATAAGAGTAGCGGGAGAGAAAACAAGAGAGAGTAGAGAGAGAACAAGAGAGAGGGAGAAGAATGGTGTGTTTGTAAAGAAAATATTTGTTTTGTGTTTTTATATTTAATATTAAGGACATTTGAATTTTAAAGGGTGTGTTTTGTAAATGAACCAACAGAAAATTTAACGGAGTGGAGCCCATAAACGGCCCGAGGGTATGCAAGCAATAATGTTTGAAATGAGATGCACCCAAGTGAATAGTAAAAACGCGAAGATATTTCAACATTTGTGTACATTTTGAGGTCTACCCAAGCAAATCACTCGTTTAGAAACAACATTGATCTCGGTTAAAAATTCCCTCGATTTGGATTGTTTGGACTGTAACTCACTTTTAAATGCTTTTTATTGGACATTATGGTGTGAATGACTTCGTAGATCACTCTGATCATCTTGATACAGTAATTTTGAAGTGCTTTATCTTTGCTATTTCGGTGAGATGCTCACAAGGGTGCAGGTGGGACTTTGGAACATTCAACACCACTAAAAAGAGCTAGGATTTTAGTCTTTGGCTCCTTAACTGGCGGCACAACCCCAATGCAACTTGATTCGCATTCTTCCAATGTCCTCCTACAGCCACTACACTCGTTACCACCATTGCATCGAGCAACAACAATGGGCAGATGCTTTCTAAATTTGAAATGCAACAAACGACAAAGCAGCTAGACTGGAGGAGGAGGCTCCTGACGGCTTGGCTTTCGGAGAATAGAGAGGTAGATATTCACGCAAGAATTCTTCAACTCGAGATATACGAGCGCATCAAGCCCAGCTCGACATCCTATGATTCCTGGCCTGATCACATTTCTTTTAGTGAAAATTGATAAATCGTGTGTTCTTTTAGCATAATGTGGTGATACGGGAGGTCATCGCACCACATTCCCCGGATGCGAGGTAATAATGGGTGGCATTACAAGGCACATAATGCAGTGATAATGTGCCGTATTTCAGAACACGACTTTTTCAATTTAATTGAGCACCATATTAGTGAGGTTTTGTTTTTCTGTGTTCCTACATTCTAATTATTTTTTCTCAAAAATATTTAAAAACTTAATATAATATGTATAATTTATTATGTTATAATTTAAACCTTAAAGCACATATGCATAATTCGCACATCCCATAATTGCATTATACGATGGCTTGCCATATCACATCCACATCACACGTCCCTGAACCTTGGTTTGGACCATTGGATGCCTTTACCCACTTATTTGTACTCTAGCCGGCCACAAGGGCTGCAAACCTTACATTGTTTTGACTGTTTTCTTTCTCTTGCCCGAGGATCATGGCCGAGGATCATGGCCGAGTGATTCGCTTTTATTAATGAACGAACCAGCTTTCAGAAGAAGAAAAAACGTGACCGTACAGGAATATGTATCCCACTTGAACACTGCTGAAACAATATAGATGGATAATCACTACTTTCGCCAGGTAAATTGTCAGCAGCAGAGCTTTAGACGAACAGAAAAACTGGGGGTCAAAGATGGAAAGCAAAAAACCAACGCTGACTCGCTGAGAAACATAATTCAAATAAAAATGGATTTTCACATCAATATTGTACGGTGCTGAGCATTAATATCTTCATTGATGGGGCAAAAGCAAAAAAAAAAAAAAAACCCCCATCGCAGAGAAGAAATAAACACCGCTTAATGTGATCATTTCTTTCTTTTCCTTAATAACGTTAGAAATGAGTTCCCTACAAGATAATATATACATTTTACTGTTACAAAATGGGCAATGGGCACATAACACAAGTGTACATCATTTACTGGAGGATACAATTAGTGTGCAGCAGAAGCCAATGCATCTTCAGAGTCCACCTTCAGCTGTGAGGACGAAAAAGAATCAAATTTCACACTACACGCACAAATCATTACGATGGTGCTCAAAAATGCAAAAAAATGCAGATGGAACTTTTACCTGATGTAGGTGTTTCTGCATCATCCCTTGCAATAGGCTCTTAAATCTATCACACTGATCAACCATGTGACCTGAACTTCGCAACTCCTCGAGATTGCACCATAGCCGTTCCACTGCTACATACGGAAACCATACAGCAGACATCCTTTTACGGTGGTAAAGATCAGATGGTCTCTGTGGAGAGCAAGAAAGAAAGAATTTAGTTCAAGGCCAAGCAGATAGGCAGAATGTGGGGCTACGTTTATTACTTCTATTTTTCATTCTTTACTTACTTTTCCTTCTGCCTAGAGTGTAGTATCTGTAGTCTTTGCATCAATTTTCAAAAATATCCAATTTTTTAATCGTATTTGATTTTGATAATTAGTTGTAATCATATTTACACAATTGTTTTTATTACTACTACAAATTGATACTGTAATGTATAGTAACATCTGGTGTTTCAAAAGATACTTGCGGACTTAATTATGATTCACTTAACTTGATTACAACTTCATGCCCATTTCATTTCTAATAGACAAATTCACATCTTCCACTTCTACCAAATGTATTTGAGTTTTGATCGTATCCATTTTTCTCATATTCTTTCAACATCCCTATCAAATTTCCAGATCTATAGCAGGCTAGCAGCTATTCATTTTTCCTTGGATTTCACGCAGAATTTTCAGGTCTGTAACTACATTGAGAGAAATGAGAATTAACAGGATCAAGCACGAAATGGTCTCCAACTATAGGTCCACATTTTTTCAAAAGAAGACGAGTAAAGCTAGAAATGGGTGATATGTGGCACATCAGAATAACACTTTACCTGCGACATAAAAGCTTCCAAGTACTCGATCAACAGATTTGTTGCTTCAGCAAAACGACCATAATCCACATAAAGCCGGAATAATGTTGCAGGGTCCGACTCTTGGCCAGTCATACCCCATGACGTAGCCCTTCGTCCTCCCTGTAGCAACATATTATTGTTGTTGATGTAAGAACACAAACTTGGAGGCAAATATTCGGATGAATACGCTGCACACCTTGAGTATGAAGAATATGCAAAGAATAGCATTTTCAACAGGCCATCAACTCTGGCTCAAGCTCGAAAATGATCAAACTAGCTAAAAAACAAACTAATCTTATAACTTGGATTTTTAAACGAGCCGGCTCGAGCTCTTAGAGCTCTGCTCGATGGCTCAACTCCGAACTTATTTGGTTGTATTTAAACATATACAAGTAATGGTGTATATAGCAATATAAGTGCATTGATACTCAAAGCTCGTAAATTTGACTCAGCTTAGCTCATTTGCACACCTTTACATGTGCAGTCACATAGGCGTAGCATAACAGGTCATAAATGTCGCACATTTTGCATAACACGTTATTTTATTGTTTTTCATTTTTGTTTTAATTTTTTCATACAATTTCTTTCTTTGTGGCACACATTCATAGTAAAACCTGTGCATATCACACAGATTGTGTGAAATTGGAACATTGCTTAGGAGCAACAGCACCATAATAAGTCCTTACTTCAAGAACTTGATGAATACATCAAATTAGTGAATATATATTTGGCTGTGAAATTTGTATTACATCAGCTTGTCAGAAAAGGACTTACCTTAAATATGTGAACAAGCCAAAGAGGCAATTCAATTTGAGGGTAAGTGTAAAGTAGCGTCTCTGCAACAATCACAGGTAATCTTGGGTGCAAGCTTCTGTACTTTTCCTGCAATTACCGAACTGTCATGTAACTGTCACAGGAGCAATTCAAAATTGCATAATGACAATAACAAGTGACTTGAGAAAATGTACGGACACTTGGACAGTCTATAGACATTCCACATACTAAATATGTATTGCAAGTATCATAAAAGTCAGATACAATCATGTTTTTCTTCCTAAACAAGAATAGCAACACAACGAACATATATAAGATTAAGGCCCTCTTGAATGGTGTTTAAATATCATCAACACCCTCCAATTAAAATGGTCGTCACTAAACCCTTCTTTGAAATCTTGTTACACCAATACCCTTTACATCTTTGAATCTTTCGAAAAAAATGGACCCAACTCCAAACCTTTCTTAAGCACCCAAACAAGAAGGGTTCCAAATAATTTTTGCTTGCTTCTCTCATTTTTTGTAATTCAAAATTGTATTTATGTTTGAGATTTATAAGAAGAACCAAAAGTAAAGTTGGAATTCAACTCCTAAAAGCAAATAAAGCGAAGTTTATGTTAAGAGTTGACAGGTGTAGGTGAAAAAATTATTGAAATTGAAACGTATATATGAAAACCATCTCAATGAAAGGTAAGATTGAAATTAATTTGAAAGATATCCATGAATTTTTCCCTTACCGATTTGGATTTAAAAGATTATCTGTAAACAGCACAATATCTACATCGAAATTCCAAACATTTCAAATATATAATTTGAAGAAAAAAAACTTTGCATGTGCCGCATGTCCCTAGTTTCATGATATGCAACTCAAACTATGTTACCTATTTTACTGGAATACCCGATGTGACTACGCATATCACTATATGTCATAATAGAAAAACGAGGCTATAAAGCCAACTTAGTTGTGGCACATCAAATTGACACTTTAGAATCAAAGTTTTTTAATCAAACTAAATCACATGCATCCTTATCTCTTAAGCTATAACATAATAAAATTTTAGGTAGAAACTAATTTCACCGTCGATCTAAAAGGTTGACTATTGAATAGCTTAGTTTGTTTGTTTGTTTTTTTGAAATGTTCAAATCAATGTCGATAACGTTCTTTTTGTTTCAAAATTTTCCACATATTTCTTATGTATGATATGTCTTGCCCACAAATATTTATAGAAAACTTTTCAAAAGTGGCAAAAAAATCAAGTGTCACAGCCAAGATGGCTATAAGCCCCTTCCTACAACCCCATTCTCCTCTTCATAATATGTAAACTTTGTCACACTATTGTATGGAAGAAACCTTAACTGCGTAAATTAGGATACTCTAAATGAGGTACCGCAATGTATAGGATGCTTACCATTACCAATATACAATGTGGATGGTGCTTCCTACATACAATTTTACTTGGTAAGTCTTCAGAACCCAAGACTAAGTATTCATTAAACAGTTCTGCCAATATTTTTCAATTCGTAATTCCTTTCACGTATTTAATGGGATGATGTATGTTTACAGAAGTTGCACTGTCCTTTCACAAAACATTTATTTGAACGCTAATGTTTTAACTTTTAAGGACAGTAACTTAAAACCAATATTAGACTTAATAAGCACAGGAATGGGTGTTAGTTATCTTTTCTGTCAGAAAAAGATAGTGGTCGTACAAAAGTTTTGATGAGAAAAGCTAGCTCAACTATATCACTGGAATAATCAACAGAAAACAATCTCCAATAGAACCAAAATTTCTCTAACAACTCACCAGATAAAGCTCTAGTGTTTCCCATCGAAAGTTCGTTAAAGGTTGACAAGGAAGACCACAAAGATCAATTTTTCCATTAACAGATGCATCATCAGAGGATGTCAATAGAAGAGCATGCAGTGCATCATTCCTACAAGAAAATGGAGAGATTTATAAAAACTAAAATGTAGTTTTATTCCAAGAATAAAGAAATAGGAACTGACACGATTCCCCAAAATAACATACTGAAACAAGGACAAACTCCCCGTAGAAAAATACATCAGCTTACCCAATGACAGAAGATTTCTCATTATTGCTACAGCATTTCTGTGATAAAGCAACAAAGATTTTCTCCATTTCCCAACAAGATCGGTTTGCAAGAAGAAGAAAAATGATTCAACTGTTCTCAATATATATTACAAAAACATCTTACAAAGTTAAAAGCATGTTCAGAAGACCTCTTCAACTGGGATCCCTTCAAGAACTTGAGAAGAACAGTGAATGCCATTTCATAGAAATTTGCTTCTACCAAATTATCTACTGCATTTACTACATCTGGTTGGGTTGCTATGAAGAAAGGGAGTTGTCAGTCTAGAGCATCAACAAGTAAAATGAGAAAATACTTCAATTACATTTGTGCAGAGATATTAGATCTAAAGGGAATGACCGAAGCTGTAACCTACCAGTTAAACTGCACTTGGCATGCACTAGACAGAGCAGATATTGTGCTGAAGTGAGGACATACTCCTTTTCAAGCAACTTGATATCAAGATAGTAATGTGGCTTTTGCAGTTCAACATCAACAGAAACATAAGCTGCAATACAAGAAAAATAGGTATCTAAGATGCAAAAAAAGACGAGCACAATAAGAAAAAATAGACCCATGCATTAAACTGGAAAAGGATTTTTGGTAACTGGAATCTGTGATCCAACTTGGAAACCTTACAGTTCTCAATAAGAGCTTTACGTGGTCTTTTGTTTGGAGAAGATTTATCAAGAAAAATATAATTTTCATGCTGAGAATCAATCCACGCATGAGAATGATGAACAAGTTGCAGTGCATTGATTGCAGCAGACAAAGCAAACAATATCTCTGGAAATGCTGCAATAAGCTGGTGTCTTTCTTCAAAATTAAGTTCTTTTCTTAGGCGACTAGAACACCGATACATGTGACTAGCAGCTTCTCTCCAATTGCTATGGTGCATTTCGAATGCATATAGCAATTTATACAAATTAGGATTTGAAGAAACCGCTGATCGCTCAGCCTGCAAAGTTCAGGGTGAATGACACTCTCTACACCCTTTTTACAATTATCTGCAAAAATGTTTTTAAAAATGAAAGGTCAGCTTTTGTAACAAACCAAAAGAGATTGCACCTTCCAAACCAGCTCCTGCTCCACTTTTTCCACTAGCCCGACAAATGGCAGTTCACCATTACACAGGATCTGCAATAAAGAAGAGATTTTTAATAAATGAAAAGCAATATAAGCACATCATTAGGTAAACAAGCCAAAGCTGCTTGCTTCTCAGCAAAGGCAATGATTTGTCCTGTTTGACTACTATTTCAAGAGTTGGTAGTAAGGATCAACATATACATCTACTCATACAGGGTAACAAACATGCCAGAATATGGACTTTGAAAACACAGACCAGGTGGGCTATTAGGAACCGTATAGCACTGTTGTTCTCAAGGCAGTAAGTAAAAGTTTAGGGATCTAGGTCTGCCTCACACCATATCAATCTCTTAATCTATTCAGCAAGAATGAAACTTGAAATCCCCTTATTTTTCTCCACCTTGTCCATAATTATGGCCTTAGAAGACTACTTAAGCATCGAACATAAAATTAGAGATGGGATCTTTTGAGTTCAAATTCAGTTGCATGGAATAAGTTGGAAATCGTCTAAACCTTGTATTTGCAGGTTAGTTTGTATATGTTCCTTAAAAGCGATCATACTTTTAACCACTGAAACCACATCGGACGTAAATAGATATTATCAATGTAATCATATTCCATCAGATTAGCCTACCCCAACTAGTTTGGGATAAAAGGCTTTGTTGTTGTTGTTGTTGTTTAATCATATTCCATCATATCCAATCGAATGCAATGTTAAAGCTATGGCTACCCAATTATGACGTCAAGAAAGGATGTTAATCGTGGAGCTCATACAAAAACAAGAAAATGGGACAACTAATAACTAGATACTTACAGAATGGTAATGACTAAAAGTCTGACAAAACAAACAAGCCAATCGATATCGTAAGAAACATAAAAAAAAGTTTTCCATAATTTACTTATCAATGAAAATATTCTATCTACAATCATGTTGCTCTTAATTGATTTCGTAACAGAAATTAAATTTTGATATAGAATTGTTTATTAAACTGAAATAGAGTGACAAAGAACTGTAACTAAACAAACCTACCTTCAATTCATGCTTCTCATAGAGGACAATGATAAAACGTCTCAAGCAAGTATATTTGCTATCTTCATCGGGATTTGAAATTATTGCACAGTAGGCATCTCTATAATTATTAAGATCAATGGAAAACTTGAAAATGTTTGCCCTCTGATAAAAATGGGAGGTTCAGGAAGAAGACTGGAACCATTATTATCATCATCAAGAACATCGTCCACTTGCTCAAGAGAAGCTAGAGCAAACTGGCAAGCTGCTTCACTTGAATTGTATTGTTCAAAAAACTGCATGGCCCATTGGTAATAGAAAAATCTCCAAAGACTGATAGATTTAGTGTTACCTGTACAATATCTAAAATTCATTAATCTTCTGGTTATTAATTACATAGTTTGTACAGAATGCCGACCATACCAGGGCAAAGGAAGCCAGTCTGGAAGGAAAGTTTTTGTAAAGCAATTGAAGCAGCTTCTGTAGATGCCACTCTAGAATGAAGCCGAACAATGAAATTAGAATAATCAATCATACAAAATTATTTATTTTGCAGATATATAATAGGATTAGTTATCATGCCAATGCTTCAAAAGAAGGAAAGTGTAGCAGTTTATTTCAAATAAGAATATAACCATTAAAACAAGATAAACTGACCAAACCACAAATTCTGTGCTAAGATATAATTATAAGAAAAATGTAAGAGCAAATCTAGAAGGAAGTAGATGAACGATAAAAGTTGCTATCCAGAAAAGCCATAAAAAAGTAAAAAACAAAAACTATAAGAGGAACGGAAAATCGCAGAATTCCATAAGCATAGAGCACAAACCAACAATACCTGAAGAAACAGCGGACTGCTTCATGTATTTTCCATTTCCCAAGGGATGTATTCGGTGCATCTTGTGCCCGTAAAACAAGCAAAATCCCAACAAATGAAGGCAAGCACACCAATCTACATTTGCAGCTTGGAAACTCAACATTTTATTCTTGCTCAAGTGTGCCTCAATAACAGCCAGTAGGTTCTAAAAAGAAGAAAGGTTGTGTTAAGATAATTTCAAAGTACGAGAAGAAATGACAAAAATGTTACAGAGAGAGAACCTCAGCAGCTTCATATTGCTGATGACGAAGTAAGAGGCATGCTATCTCAATTGAAGGATGCAGTGAAACAGAAGATCTGTCAGCAGCCTTTCCCCGGACCAACCAACTGCAGAAATTCCTAATAGGGTTGATGAACTGGCTGGAGACTGGAAAAGAAGTATGGGTAACAAATCCCTCTTCCTTGAAGGGAAAATCAAGTAGATAGGCCAAAGAAAAGCCAGCACTGCCAAGTTTTTCATCCCATGATCTGTTATTTGCGCTTTTATCTGCTCCACATGGTAAACCAATCAATGAATGCTTAATCTCAATTCTCAAAACTGATGCAAGCACCAGGACATACTCAAAATGATCTTTGCAGAAATGAAAGGAAAATTGTAAAACATAAATATTGCACCATAAGCTCCCCTGTAATAAAGTAATGGACTTTGTTTCTCCTAGAAACAGCAATACAATGTATGAGAAAACTGACGCTATCTGAGGGTTAAAGAATTTTAAATAAACTGTCGTATTTAACTACTGAAAAGTAATTCAAAGCTGGATTAGTTTTTTGAAAGGAAGTTTCAGGGAAGCACTTGTGAGTTAGAAGAGAGGGAAGAGCAGACGAGAAAAGGGAAAAAATGTGGGAGGAGAGAGAAGCTCTGGCGATTCTAGGATCCTCCTAGACTCCAAGCCTCCCGACCCCCCACCACCACCGTTCACCACCAAAAAGTTAGGAAATGACAGCCTCGACTTCACAAGGAGAAGCATCCCGTGGAGGCTGGCGGGAGCACCCACAAGGGCCACGCCCTTTTTCGCTCAAAATCACGCCCAAGAGAAGAAATTCAAGGAGGATGCCCACCGACCACCAAGACAGCGTGGAGTAGTCTCCTCACCAAGGCACCACGGCGTTGCCATATTTTGCGCCGGAGGTTGAAGGTGAAGTGAAGTATGGTTTGCTCAAGAAGGAGGAGGTAGAAGCTTCAATTGAAGCTTGGAAACACGTTTTGCTTGGGTTCTTTGTTTACTTCCACCCACACATTCCCACATTAATCACGCACTTGAAGAGGACATGGCGACTTGGTGGAGACTTGGAGGTCTACCGACGGCGACATGGCTTCTACATCTTCTGATTCACGTCGGAGGAAGATTTGCTTGTGGCTCTTGAACAAGGCCCATGGTTCGTGCGAGGTTCACCACTTGTGCTTAGGCGATGGTCCAAGGATCTTCAACTTCGGAGGGAGAAGGTGATGGCCATGCCATTGTGGGTTCGTTCCCGGAGCTCGATCTAAAGTTGTGGTCTCCGACGATGATAGCATGTATTGCTAGTGTGTTTGGCCGGCCATTGTACATGGATGAAAACACGACGAGCAGCCACCGTCTATCTTTTGCTCGAGTCTGCATTGAGGTGGACACTTCCTTCACCTTTCCGGGAAGTGTTGTGCTTCGTATAGAGGATGGCGAGGTCGAAATGGTGGAGGTTGCCTACTATTGGAAGCCATCCATTTGCGGTTTGTGCTCCACATTTGGCCACTCCGAGGCTAAGTGTGCACGCAAAGTGGTGGCTGGTGAGAAGGGGAAGGAAAAGGTCATTTCGGAAGTCACAAAGGAGCCCCAACAATGGAAAGTAGTGGAGCACCGGAAAAAGGGTGGCCGGAATCCGGCGAGGGCTGCCGAAGTGGTGCATCCATGGAGGTGGGGTGCACATGAGGAAGAGGGTAGGATGGTATTTTTGGGGGCTGCAAAAGGTGGGGAATCCTCTCCTTTACACGTGGAGGACGATGATTCGCTTAGTGGAGAAAAGGATGAGGCAAATTCTGAATTGGGGCCCACCATTTCAGCCTTGGATCATGTACCACCACATGAGGACGAAATAGGAATGGATAAGGAGAAAGAATTTTCAGATGTGGACCCATTGGGGCATGTGCAACCAAAAGGTAGGGTGCCTTCTGTCTCTCTTGAAGAAGCAAAAGGAAAGGAAGTGGTCCCATTGAGGCATGTGTCTCTACATGGTGGAGAAGATTTGAATCTTGAAAATGCAAAAGGAAAAGGTAAGGTCCCCACGAGCCCACCACATGGAGGAATATCTTTGGAACCAAACCTTAGTAGGGAGGTGCCTACCCAAGTCACAAATGAAGGGGAACGTGAATATGGCCAAGAGGGACGCCGGTTCGAATCACCGCCACCACAAGTGGACCTCGACACTAGATCACTGCACGGAAGCCGCTTCAAGAGGGTTTTTAAGAGGGCAAAGAAGAAGGCAAGCAAGAGTAAGAATGAGGGTTGTAAGGGATGATCCCCCAACCCACAACCCTGATGAAGGTCTTATCATGAAACGTGTGGGGCGCAAATCTCATGAGGTGCCCCCGTATGATAAAGGAGAAGTTGACCCGGGACAGCGTGTCCATAGCATGCATTCTCGAGCACAAAGTTAAGACCAGAAGGTTGAGAGTGTTTGCACATGGAGTTTGGAAGGAAGCGGATTGGGTGGCGAACTCGGAGGCAAGTGACACGGGACGTATTCTTGTTATGTGGGATCCGAGCACCGTCCACCTTACAAGGGATCGGGAGTCACCTCAGATGATGAAAATGTCAGGAAGGATTCTCGCTACGGGGATTTGCTTCCGGATCACTGTAGTGTATGTGGCAAATGATGGGAACCAAAGACGCACCCTCTGGGAGGAATTGCAACGAGACACGCCGCCCTTGGATACATTGTGGCTAGTGATGGGGGATTTCAATGTTGTTCGTGGACCGCAGGAGAAGTGTGGGGGTGCGCCCATCCAGGTGAGATTCGTGGAAGAGTTCAATAACATTGTTGATGGCCTAGCATTGATGGACCTCCTGACCACAGGAGGCTTTACCACGTGGACGAACTCATCCTATAGGTCGGCGGAGATTAGGTGTCGGTTGGACCGGGCTATGGCAAATGGCGGATGGTTCTGCTCTTTCAACAACTCCCACTATGTTGTGTCGGACAGGGAGTTGAGTGACCACAACCCCCTTGTCGTGCATATGGAAGTTGAGGGTGTTCGGAGGCACCCACCATTTCGATTCACGAATGCTTAGTTGAAACATGATGGCTTCAAGCAAGTAGTTGAACGTAAATGGAGTACGAGGTACAGGGGCACGCCCATGTACAAGTTTGCTAGCAAGCTATCCACCGTCCGCAGGAGTCTTGTGGAATGGAGTCGGGATGCGTTTGGGAGGCCAGACCAACGCGTCTGCACTGCTAGACAAGAGCTTGGCGACATCCGCACGGCCCTTCAGAATGACCGTGATGACCTTGTATGGCAGGATCGCGAACGGTTGGGGAAGGCAAAGCTTGGGGAGGCACTAACCTATGAGCAGTCAGTGATACGCCAGAAGTTGCGCATTCGTTGGTTGAAGGAGGGTGACTCAAATACGGGTTTTTTCCATACTGCACTTCAAGCGCGGCGAGCAAAGAATACGATACGCCGGATTGACTCGCCAAGAGGGCCTATCACAGATAAGGTGGAAATTCGTGACACTTTTCGCTCATATTTTGCTAACTTGTTTAATACAGGTGCACAATCATGTGACATCCCTAGCGACATCGATCTCCCTAAGTTGGAGGCGGCAGATGCGGAGCTGTTGTCCAGTCACATCACCATGGTGGAGCTTGAGCAAGTAGTCATGCATGCGAACGTAGATCGTGCCCCGGGACCTAACAGCTTCAACGCATGCTTTTACATGCGGCATGGCCATCATTAAGGATGATTTGTTTGTGGCGATGGTGTCTTTTCTTACGGACAGTACCACGCTCAAGCAACTCAACAAGACAGCCATTACCTTGATCCCGAAGGTTGCAGGGCCGTCTGGACTAAAGGATTAGTGGCCAATATCTTTATGCACCCAGTTCTACAGATACCTCACGAAGATCTTGGCGAACCGGCTGAAGGTGGTGTTACCTTCCCTTATCAGCGACACACAGAGTGCGTTTGTGAAAGGGCGGCGTATCATAAACAACATCCTACTGGCCCACGAGATTTGCCACCAGATACACAAGACGAAGGGGAGAAGTCGCATGTGCCTAAAGCTGGACCTCCGGAAAGCCTACGACTCGGTGTCCTGGAGGTTCTTACTCCAAGTTCTGAAGTGTTGTGGGTTCACTCCGAGATGGTGCAAGTGGATCCGCGGATGCTTGAAGGCGTCATTTGTGGTGAATGTGAACAGCCAATTCTCATATCATTTTGTTGCCGCAAATGGTTTACGCCAGGGACACCCGATTGCGACATACTTTTTTTGTCATGTGTATGGAAGTTCTGAGTGCCTTGTTCAGGAGGGAGGTGGACCGTGGCCAACTCACCCCAGTTGCTTGTGGTAACGTCAGAATATCTCACCTCATGTTTGTAGACAACCTGTTGGTATTTGCGCATGGAGATATGCAGAATGCCAGAGCGATCAGGAGGACGATGGAGGCCTTTGCAAATATTTCAGGGCTACAACTTAACTCTGATAAAAGCCAAGTTTTCTTTGGGGGGCGTGATGTTGAGAGACAGACGATTCTCGACTGGTTGGGCATGAATGAGGCGGACTTCCCGGTTACATATCTTGGATTGCCATTATTTACATCCAGAATGAAGGGGTGCATGCACGCAACTCGTTAGTAAGGTTCGGGGCAGACTTGCTTCCTGGCAACGGGTTTTGATTTCCATGGCAGGGAGGATCGAGTTGGTGCGCAGTGTTTTGGTGTCTTTCAGCATCTACTGGAGTTTGGTCTTCCTTTTGCCCAGGGCGGTCTCAAGGAGATTGAGGCACTTATGTGCCACTTCATCTGGGGAGACTCCAAGAAAGCACTGGTGGTTGTTTCGTAGAAGGATTGTCGTCTTCCAAAACAGGAAGGGGGGCTTGGGTTGAGACGCCTCACTGATTGGAATGACGCGGGTATGCTCCGTTTATTCTGGCTTGTTGCGGGGAGGACGGACTCCCTATGGCTCTAGTGGATCGGAGTAAAATACTTGCGAAACATAACCATCTGGATGGCCCGGCCGCCTGTGCAATGTTCATGGGCGTGGAGAGGGGTACTTAGAGTTAGGGAGTTAGCCACCACTCATTTTCGCCTTGCAGTGGGAACTGGGGAGCACATCTGTTTCTTTGAAGATCCTTGGGTTGGGAAGCCCATAATATGGGAGAATTTCGGGCCAAGGATGAGATATGATATGGCCATCTTAGTAGACACACCAGTGAGAAGATTCGTCAGAAATGGCACCTGGGACCTCCTGATGGCACGATCAACCACTATGGTACGCATTTGGTTGTTCTTGCTACACCGATTGGTGGGGAGGATCGCCTGGTATGGGGTGACGATCGGAGAGAGGAATTCACCATGACCGATGCTTGGAAGCTGGTACGCGTGACACAACCGAAGATATGGTGGGCTAGAGTTGTATGGCACAAACACCATGTTCCCAAACATGTGACGACCCTATGGAAGGCAATGCGGGGGAGACTGGCGACCGCAGACTTCCTGGGAACTAGAGGTGTACGAGTTGACACCACATGCCGCTTATGTAGCCAGGCGGCAAACACTGCAGATCATCTCCTGGGGGCGTGCCCTTTTGTGCACTCTATCTGAGGGCCTATCCGGTATAGACTCCAAATTCGTGGGTCACCTCTCTCGGGTTTCGTGGAAGAAATCACATGTATGGCGCAGATGATCAGGAGGGATAAACGACAACAGAGCTTGGTTTTCTTAGCCATTGGAGCCACAGTATATGAGATTTGGATGGAGTGAAATCATCGCATTTTTTACAGGACGGCAGGCACGGCCAGCCAGGTGATAGCCCGGATCGCAGACGTTATGAGAGCGAAGGGCGATGTGGTTTGCAATGATTCTGTTACGCGAGAAGTCTTCATGAGGACTTGGCCGTAGATTGGCCAACCAGTGGGCTTATGATGTTTAAGCAACTGCAACACTTACATTTTCAAGTGGTGAGAAAGTAAGAGGATTGAATCTGAAATCTTGGAATAAAGTGATCAATAATAACATTATAATAGGGCAAGCAGAAGTAAAGCATATAAAGTATAAAAAGTTATTAGGTTTTGGCTTACCAATGTGCAATGATGATAGGCGAGAATTAAAATCTTCAAGCAAGGGCGTCTCAGTTTGAGTGGTTCCGATAAAATAGACAATATGCCAATGGATTACAATATCCTCGAGTTTTGGCATAATTTTGAGTTTTATACGAGATACATCTTTTTGCATCATAGAGACCTACACCAATTTATTGAGAAACCCAAGATAGAAAAAAATGAATCATCAGAATCATCAATATTGCAAAGATTTTCAATTCGAAAACTTAATTTTGTCAAGATTCCAAAATCAACAATTCCTCTACAATGGCTAGATACACATCTATACATTAAAGCATTAGCCCTCTATTTGACTATCTCCAATCCTAGTGTATTTAAAGTTGTGCCAATGGCCAGTTGACCCTTTTTCATGACTTCTAGTCTATAAGGTTAGAATAATTTCCTCTATCTCTTGCCCACCAGGGCATGGGGGAATGGAAGCATTGGAAGGTGGTGTAAGATTGTGCATCCCAACCAAGTTCAATCCACAGGGGTGCCAAAATGGTCTTCTACCCGAATTACGAGGAAGTAATTGTGAGTCGTGGGAGTCCCCGGAGCCAAAACAATTATATACCTTCCGTCAATTGAACAACACCAAAATATTAGTTTTGACTTTTAGTGAGCACGCACCAAAATGCGTACAAAGGCAAATGTTGATATCTTGTACATGAGGAGGTAACTCTAAGAGAGCAAATTTTAAAGATGTAAAGATCTTATAACCAAACAAACGGTGGCAGTTATCCAGTTATATGTTCAACTTATTTGCATAGATCCTTGAGAGTGAAAATTTCTTAAGAATCTTAACAACTGGAATTTGAGACTGCATCATACATACCTGTGCACTGACATTGGAAATATAACCAAGAAGCATAAGAAGGTGAAAAGCAAATTCAAGCCTCACTTTTGCGATTTGAGAAGTTGCCTGAACTAACAATGAAGAATTGATGCTGAAGGATCTCTTAGAATTCATATCTTCTATGGGTTTACCCATAATGAAGTTATCAAGGTAAAGTTCTACAACATCTAAAACCTTGTCCCATGTAAAAGCCTTAGCATGCAACCTGTTAAGAGAGAGTAACATGTCAATTGAAAATCTTCTCCGTCTTTTGTGATCTGCTTGTTTCTTCTGCCTATTAGCATCTTCTCCAGTTTGTGATGACAGAGGCACCTCCCCCAACAAACACTGTCCTTCAAGCACCTTAAGTAAATGGAAAACTATGTCCTCATATGGTACACTTGAAGTGTTCACAAGACATTCATGGAACACGGAGGCAGAAGATGTACCAAGTTGATCACTGAGAATTCTCATGCACCTCATCACTTCATACAGAATTTCACAATCAAGACTACTACTGGGTAAAATAAACCCAGGGCTCTTAACATCAAGAGATTCAACGGATGAACCTGAAGAAAGCAACAATTTGAAACTCACAAACAAGAAGTTACTGAGATTTACCATACAAGCAACTTATAGCATAACATCACAGGTACCAAATAAATCAAATCCAACTAGAGAGTTACTGAGATTTACCATACATAATCATCTCAAAGCTTTCCACTTGACGGAACAAAGAAATTGAATTTTCCCTGATTAAACCAACTGCTCCACTAGAGGGATCAACAAACAATCCATATGGAGAATTCATCCGACACCAATGATGGAAAAAGTGGGAACAAAATTTACTCCAAAAACAGAGCATCGATCCTGAGTCTTTATCAAGCTCCTGGTGTCAAAGGATGATAGTTACATATCACAAGAACAATAATCAGTAAGCTGCAGTCTCATTGGCTAAGATGAACATAAAAAAGGCTTCAGAATTCTGTACCTGACTTTCGAAAATTGAAAGTAATTCCTGCTTTAAACCACGAGTGGTATGTGAATTTACTCCACAGTCCGTCAGGTACTTTTTCTTATCAACAATAGATGCATGCAATGCAGAACTTAAACAAATGCCTGGCTGCAGAAGCCTACGTAGATACACTGTTGACATGATGTAGGGAGCTTGGTCCTGCAAAGTTGCAAAGAGTTATTAAGAACAATAGAAAGAAAAAATTGCATTCCTGTGTACAAGTAAAATTCTACAGGTCAGATTTTTAGTTGGAGATGAATGGTCAAAATGTCATATGCAACTTTGCAGACAGTAATTAAAATATCATTGCTTCTTCATGCTAAGCATCTTAAAAAGAATGGATAGCATGTCAAGAAATTGCACTTATCATTTCCCACAATAATCACAAGAGTTTGAAATGAATGGAGATATTTGAAAGTAATGACCTCACCCAGGTGTACTTTCCAACAGTAACATCCTCCATCAGTAATTAGCTCAAGGCACATCAGAATGTACATTAGTGTAAGAGTATAACACTAATCGGTAAGTGGCCAGAGCCAGTGCTATCTGTAGGTTACTGTATGATGCTAATGTAGCCAAATCTGTATCCTGGTTGTCAAATTTTCCTTTTTGTAAGAAACCGAACAACAGGTGCAAGATGTTAATCTCCTAAAATAGGCAACTCTGATAAGACCCTTAGAAAGCGATGGTTTTTTCCAAATTCCCCCTCAAAAATTGAAAATCTGTGGATATCACTCATTTCCCGCTTTTGTTTTCAGTTTCCTCCCAAATGTCCGAATGCTAATCTGGACTTCTGGAGTTTTTTCCCCCTTCGATACTACACATCTCTAATCATGATCAATAGAGCTTTAAGTTCAAACATTAATCGGAGGTCAAATGTGCGAGTGGAGTAACAAAACTTATGCTGAGGTCCAACTTGCTCATAAAGCTACGGTTATTGCTTTGACATTTCTTTTTCTGGAGGCTGGAGAGAAAAGTAAAACCATGGTTCACCCGCATGAAAGCTAAATTACCAATATGTTGTATACTTGGATGATCAGACAAAGTGGTAAAAATTTACCAAATAAAAAGATATTGAAGCAAAAATGAGAATTAGGTCTCAGGTGTTACAAGACAGATTGTCATTGCAGAACTGAACAAAAAAATGTTACGCATTATTACGCCACTGTAAGACCTACTGCAAGTAAAAGTGTTATCCAAAAAATTAAGAGGGAAAAAAGTTTAGAACATATATAAGACCTTTGTGTGGGGAAATGTTGCAAGGAACGTCCATATTAAATCATCATAAGGGTGTCCTGTACCCTGAAATAACAATTCTGCCATGAACTCCTCATGTAGGTTATAGTTGCACTCACTTTTCCTGAAAAATAGAAGAAATAGGCATAGTTATTGAAATCAACGCCATCAGCACTTTTCATTGAAGATAATCAAGCAACCAAATCTAAATCATAGATTTGTAACATTTGAAGATGTGTCATTGCAAACCAACACTTAGATGAACTCTTAAAACCATTCAGCATTATCCCTCCCCTTAAGTTAAGCTAATCCATTTCCAATCAAGTGTTGCCATAGAAATTGACAATGGAAATCACCAAAAACCGGGACTAAAATGTCGATGCAAAAATTGATTAACTGCTGCATCAAGTTGATGCAGAAAGATGAATTCTTTGTTGATTGGTAATGAGAAGAACTGAGAATAATTCTAGACATGCCAGATTTGTTAACAGGGAGAGACTTGGTAATCTTCCTGGTGGTGCTTCAAGATTCCTAATGACCATAAGAGAGAAGAATCCCAAAAGCCAACAGAGGGAACAAGCCAATTCGTTCCCAAAGGGCAGCAAACCCTCTGCTGCTCAGCCACCTCAGGAATCATTGAAAACAATGTTGTTCTAAAGAAGTTAGATCTTCCAGCAAACAAAATGAAGAATTATTATGTCACAGAATTCTTCTATGATGGAAAAACTCTTAGATCGGAACAATGAATAGCACTAAGTACTGACGGCAGGCCGTATTCTTAATTGAATAGCACTATTCAATTAAAATATAAATTCCTTTCCAATATATCTCAAGTGCACAAACCCTCACTGATAGGTAACAAAATTTATCCCATCAAAGCTTCATATAAAAATATAGAACTTATAAAAGAAAGTAACCATGTTTGCATTTCAAATATGTTGTTGTCTAACCTCTGCACCAACCCTCACTGATAGGTAACAAAATTTATCCCATCAAAGCTTCATATAAAAAATAGAACTTATAAAAGAAAGTAGCCATGTTTGCATTTCGAATATGTTGTTGTCTAACCTCTCCAATGGAACCTGGGATAGAATGTTAGTTGGGAAATAGGTCAACCCCCTATTGTAACCTCCGACTACTATTTTTGAGGAGAAAATGTGCCCCATGATTTTCAAATTTTTTTGCAGTTCTGTCTTCTAAACATCTTCAATGATTTTGAGTTCCATCCACAATTGATGAAGAGCTTTATGAAAAGGAAGAAAAAATCTTCACGAAAACAAAATCTGCATAAGGACCAACTAAGCAATAGCATACGAAACTGGAACCCATTTAAAAAGTAGACGATTACAAAGAGCTCGTGCATGGCCTTATTAAATTGGTTCACCACTAGCTCCTTAAATGAAACCTAGCTCCTTAGGTAAGTTTTTTAAATACATCGTTTTGCAAAGTCACGACCAAGAAAACATGCCCAATGAAACAGAACTATATTTTGATGTTCTTAGAGAAACTGGGATACACAATAGGATGCCATGAAGGTCCAGTTCAACTTTACATATAATCTTCCAGTCACCACTTTAGGCGACAAGACAGTCCAATATATGAGCTTTAACATAATTAGCTACCAATTTATGGTCTCTTAAACAACATGAAAAATACTTTAAGGTGAAGTGTTATATTATCTCTACATGAAAGATGCTCTCTTTACCATGTTCATTTAAAAGCCAGTACAATGATTATAAGCAACATAAGTATTCCTAGAGCATCAAGTTTCAAACTATGATTCCTGAGGTAGTAAGAGAAATTCCACTTCTAAAAGAAATACTAGTCCTTGACGCATACATACAAAGAACAATGTGAACATGTCAAAATATTAGACATAGTATAATGATAGGACAAGTCATCCAACCTATCACTCACATGTTTATAACAAACACGAATAGACAAAGAAAATGTAAATGCAAGATTTAAAAAAAATTGATCAATACATGCAAGATTTAAAATTGGCATGCAATAATTAGAAAAAGTGCGGACAAAAAGACGTAGAAGGTAAAGGGCAAAACTCAACGGAAACAGTATTTAAATAAGCTAAAAGAATTACGTTTGCATATCTGAATGGGACAAATTGTACAACATAGGTGCCTCTTCTTTAAGAACCCAAATCTTGTCACTTGTAAGTTTTACATCAACAAGTCTTTTCTGCTCAAGAAAAGCATAATAGGACATTATGTTAAAAGAACATCAAAGTGTACATTTAATGACTTGACAATGAGGAAGAAAAAGAATATGTGTGCTAATAACAATGTAATCCCATATCATACCTTCTCCAGAGAAATATATCGTACAGAGGATTCCAACGAGAATGTGAGACTCTCGTCATCATTGAAACTTAAGGTATGAACAACAATTGTTGCAACACTTGAATCCTTCATTTCAAGCAAAAATTCACATGCATAAATAGCACCATTATCCGCAACCATGTGAAAATGCATAAAATCAATTAGAGGTTGCTATACAAATTACAATACTTCCATAAAAAGGTCGAAGATCTTATATTATGGCAGAAATATAAACATCATCATTTCATGAGGAAATTTTTATTGGTTGCAAGAATTATCTAGATGAATAAACTGTGAGATAAAAAGGCTACAATAGTTTTGCATCAAAATTCAAAAGAGACAATAAGTGAGACCTGAATAAAATCATCAAGAAGGGTGACTATTATATTAAAAAATGTACATCTACCATAACAAAAATTACAAAATTTTATAATTGAAATATTGAATATATACTTGCTAAGGGAATACTTCCTCTAGTAATAAAATATAAAGAATAGTTTATCTGTCACATCCTTATCCGGCTATCATTGGAAAAGACCCATCGCGACTTAAGATCTTTTTGTGTTCACACTTCACAAATATTTATTTTCTTTCAACTCATCTACTGATATATGTCACAGTTAGCTCAGCACATTAGTACTGATACAAATGCAGATATAGTTAAGGTAAAAGGAACTAACAATGCTTCTTCTGTTCAATTTAAAAACATAATAATAAGTATTTTACGTTAAACATCGATAGGTCATGAAAGATAAATACTAAGCACGCAACTTTATATTTATGTACACAATTTGGGCCGAGTTGTAATATATGTGCTGGAATGTACTCTTTCTCTTTTAAAGGTTCATTTGTTTTCTCTCTATTGGAGTGTATCTCTATTTTCTCCTCTTGTGCCATTGAACGAAGCCTATGCTTTCTCTCAGGGTACCAAATGAAAATGTAACTGTGACACAAGTGATATACGCCTACTCTCTTTTTATCGGAGCAAGTGATATACGCCTATACCTTTACTTCATCAAAAAAATCATCAAAAATATATACAACCATTTTGACGTAAGATATTTGAAAATACAAAGTATATGCAACCATACACGCCCAAGATATGACATTGAAAATGCAAAACTACAGTCAAATTTTTTCAGTACCATATACAAATCTCAGATGTGAAGTTAGAAATACCAAACTGTATGGAATTGGAACCTGACCAAGGTGTTATGGTTATTGCTCCTAAGGCCTTAACCAAGGAACGAGAAATACAAGTTCACACCTCTTGCTTATGTGTATCCTACATATACAAGTTCACACCTCTTGCTTATGTGTGTCACTAAAATGTAGAAATATAAGGATGATGCCAACTATTAGCACGCAAACCATTATCTTGATCGGAACTTGTGATCTTTGAAGGGTACCCACCGGAACACCGTCATATAGTACTGCCATGTAAAACTGACATGCTTCGTAGTCTACATCTCCGATCCAAAAGCGATATAGTGACCCTGACACAAGGGATCTGATGGTTACATACAGGGATCTCATATATGATAAGAATATGGAAAATGCGGTCTACAAATAAGTCATCTTTACCAATATGAAATATCTATCCAAAAATATGCAATACACATTCATCATGGGACCATCGTTTTTTTTATCGGTATCAAGGAAACAGAGAGCCTACCCCAACTAGTTTGGGATTAAAGGTTTTGTCGTTGTTGTTTGTATCAAGGAAACAGATATCTCAAGAAATTTTCACCTGTCACATCTTGTGGACTAACTGAAAGATTCAGAATTCTAGTGTGGTTGATGAAATCCCATCCTCGAATAGTTCCGTCCTCGTGAGCTACGAATAGGACTTTTTTTCCAAACAGTTCAGATATTACAAAATCTTGGACAGATCCAACGGTCCTACCCCTAAGCAAAAATAGTGAATCAAATAAGTAATTTCAAGAAAAATAATTATCAACCCAAAGGTTGGAAATTTTACATGAGGCAATGATTTGTAGGGTAAACTTTTCAAAATTTTGGTGAAGAATGATACAGAAAATAACAAAAGAAAAGCAGGTACTAATTGTAACATCTACTTTATCTACATACATGGACATGCAAAAGTAGGTAATGACTCTGTCGCTAGTGATGGTGCAGCTTTCACATTTTTATTAATCAATGTAGCCAAGAACTGCAGGAGTTTCTTAGCTCTTTTAGCTAGCTCCATCTCGTAAGCTCTCTTCTGATCATCTGAACCCTCACACTCGCCAGCATCTCTCGCTTCTCGGAAGAAGGCCACTATAAGCCTTTTTTTCGCACGAGCAAATTACTCTAGAGATCCCTCTGTCCATCGAGAGTGTGTAAAGGATAATCGATAATCCTGAACGAGTACTTATCAGTGTACTATTGACTGATTGATCGTTGTTGATATGATCAATAATTGGATTGGAGTGTCGGGTCTTACGAATTCCAACGGAGACAATTTAGAAGAAAGTCTATGGCTCTGCCGCTTCTCACTAGATCCACTCTCTTTGGCGGTTTTTCATTAAATGAGTGATTCTTCACATCTAAAATTGCATTGATGAGTTGCTTGTTGCGTCTCAGTCTTCTTCACGCTTCAAGGGTCCTGGACCGGACAACAAAATTTCCAACTAACATCTAATTCTTCAACTCATCCAACATATCACCATTAAGGGATTGCTGCTTCAAATATGAAAGCAATCAATCGCACTATGTGCTTCAAAGAGAAAATCCCCAATGGGTATCAGCCCATATCTATACCGTTTTTGTGGGTATTACTTCTCTTATTGAAGTCTTTTACTTAATTCATTGCATTTTCCTATTTTTGACACATAGGACATCCAATTACAGCATGCAACTACAAACAACCATATGTCCAGCTCATGATAGATAATATTATTTCCTTCAAAACTGTAAGTTTTCAGAAAAATAATATTGAAGCAAAATATTTGGTTGTTCGTAAGTTCATGAGATAGCATCTCCAGCAATGTTTTGTTAGTACACAAAAAATTGTGAAAACCAAGAATAGGCATTTCATATCTTTGGTAGGTATTCCTTTAAGAAGGTCAAGAAGGTTGAGTGACAGCTAGAATCAGTACTGCCATATGAGCTTGAAGACAGTGAATTATATTAATTGCACAAGTACAGAAAGGTTACTTGAAAGTATAAAATGATCGAGCAATGTTTTACTGCCAATGAAGGGAATGAATGCTCTATCTGCATTCGAATTTCCACAAGTTAAACAAATTTCAATGCACACTAAAAGTGCTTCGTGCAACTTAAGATGAACCTGTACCTTGACATTAGGCTCCATAGGCGACCTATCCCCATGTCATCTCGTAACTCAACCTTGAATCCTGAAAGCCACCAAAAAAGGGTTGTTACTGTTAGTTGGAAAGGAACGAGAAAAACAGTTATGATAAGGGATCATAAAGGCAAAAGCTAAGAATAACAAATTTTAAGTAAAGCTTTAAAAACAAAGGACATACCTAGAGCACTCCGATCAAGCACCCCAAGTTGATAACAATAAACTGAACCTTCCTGATGTCCAATGATTAGACATCCATTGGTTGCTTCTACAGCTGTAATACGTGAATGAGATTGCACATCAAGTGCTATGAGATCACTAGTAGGGAATAGTGAACCTGACACGTATTTAGAAAAGTTTTTCAGATTCAGAAAATAAGCAATCCCTGAAACTGTCAGCACATAAATTTTGTAATTCTGATCGGCTGATCCCTCGGTCTGCAGATGAAGCTCAAAAATAAGTAACAATCTTTATTGTAAGAAAATGAATATGTTAGAGGTGAAAAACATTGTTCAGACCTCATCTTTGTACACAAGAGAAAAGGGATGTAGCCCGTCAGGAAATATAAGTCGTAACCCTTTCCCAAGAAATTCTTCAGAGGGAAAGAGTTCAACTAACTCGAGAGCGTTTGGATGATGTCCGTGTATTCTCCTGAGGTTTGAAACAGAACAGTATACTTGAATTTCATGATACAAGAAGGAACATCGTTAACGTTCAAACACAAGCCAAGGAACAAGAACTAAAATTCACAAAAAAATCCTAGTTTCGACTATGGCAAACCAGAAAATCATAGAAACGCCTATACGTGGTGGAACAAGGTCAACTTATGAACCCTTCCCCTCTTTTTTCGTGGGTAACCCTTCCACTCATTTTAGAATTGGCAATTTTATCATAAGGTGATGTGAATCATAATGCCAGGTAGAACTAGTCAAATACGATTTGAAATCAAATTACAATATCCAAAGGGCTTTTTCATGCATACTATCCAAAGATTATGTATCCAGTAACTTCACAATGTACACCTTCAGTTGTTAGCTAGTCCTTAGAAGTTAAATTGGTACAGAGTACACAAAAAATATGATATTAGATTTCTTGCCTTGCCAACAGGTGAACAAACAGAGCAACAATCACAAGTATTCTCATTCTCCTAGTACAGCTCACATTTTCGATATGGTAATTTCTTGTTCACAATGCGTACACATATCATCCTAGGAATATGGCCCTGTGTTATGAAGTATCATCCTAGGACAACAAGTTACTGATCCTTCAAAATATTCTGTCGACTCATGCATAACCCAGCTCATCATCATGACCAACACGTTACATCTAGAACAATCATGCACAGTCGTTTGAAGCAACATGTTACATGTTTACTGAATATTTACTAGAGATGTATCCAAATATGCATCCAGAGAAGAGGTCAATTCACTGAAAGCACAATTTCTTTTGAGTGTGTAATACGTCTAGAGGAAATCATCCATCAAAATCGTTTACCGGTCAAAAAAAAGCCATCCGTAGGAACTCTAGGACAAAGAAGTAAAGATCAACTGCTAGTGGTTGGAACCAGGGGCAGATTGACAGAGGCATGGACAGGTAAGTACCCACCCGCCGTCGCGAATTTTCTATGATTTGTATAGATTAGTGCTCATGCAACAAATATATTTATATGTATGTCTTACTGATCAAACCATTTGAAAGAATTAGCTGGTCTGGTTGAACTTTTTAGGTTCAACTCCCACCAGCCAAAGTTTTTTTGTTTTATTTAAAATGCAAAATGGTAGAGGTTATCAAGGTTCAAACTCACAAATTACAACTTTTTTTTTGTTTTCATTCAAAATACAAAATTAACAAAGATTATCACACTAAAGCCCAATTTACCACCGAGCTAAGAGGTGATATCAAAGCAAAACACTAGAACTATATAGATTCACCCTCTTATTGTTACATGGGGCAACACTTCGGCTTATTATGCATAATACGAAAATTCGTCAAAAACCATTTGAGTTAAAATATTATAGGAACTCACAATTCATTTTATCTTTGAAAATATCACTTTTCTTAGATTATCATTATTTTTAAATTGGCATTAGGTGAATTGTGCCCAATTGGTGTTTTTTCCTGGATCTTTTGCTGATTGGTAGTCTGGTACTAATGTTGGTCTAAAATATGAGGACTAGCAAATCACTTATCACGGTCCATCCATAACACACTGAGTAACTCCGAGAGAGAGAGAGAGAGAGAGAGAGAGAGTAGTGGCACCAAAATGTCCAAAACCACAAACAAATGTCTCATCACAATTCACCACCAACACTCCCAAATCACCTACACAAGCAACAACAAAAGGAACACAACAAAGAGTATTCCATCCAAATCACCAACGGAACACTTAAAAGTAATCCATTTGCAACACCCCGAAGAACTCCAAATGCGAAAAACAACACCAAGACCGTGAGAACCACTAGCTAATGTCTCATCACAGCCCATCAATCATTGAAAAGAGGAAACATAATCATCAATACTCTTTGAATCACCAGCAAACTTCTTATCACAATCAATCCACAACATTCCAAATAACTCCAAATGCATTACCAAAACATCAAGAACTACTAACAAACATCTCATCAAACTCCACCACTTAACACTCCCAAATCTTCAACACAAGCGACAATAAAATCAACACATCGAATAGAGTACACTTAATCACCATCCACCTACTAACAATCACTCGTCAAACTCCACCTACAACATTCCAGCGAACTTCAAAACCCTAAAATGACCTCAAAACGTCGAAAACCACCAACAAAAGTCTCCTCAAACTTCACCACAAACACTCCCAAACTCTTCAACATAAGCAAAAACAAATCAAAAACATTGAATATAGTAAAACTAATTCTCCAAAATCTAAGCATCACACCGCGAACTCCAATGGCAACACTCTAAGTTCCCCAACAAACTCCAAACCCCTAAAACCACAAACAAACACCTTCTCAAACTCCTCCATAAACACTCCAAGCTCTCCAACACAAGCAAAAACAAATAAAAAACATCGAATAGAGTAAAACTAACACTCAAAATTCTAAGCATCGCTCTGCGAACTCCAATCGCAAGACTCCAAGTTCTCCAACGAACTCCAAAACCCTAAAACGACCTCAAAACGATGAAAACCACCAACAAACGCCTCCTCAAACTCCAGCACAAACACTCCCAAACTTTCCAACTCAAGCAAAAACAAATCGAAAACATCAAACAAAGTAAAACTGATCCTCAAAATTCTAAGAGTCACTTCGCAAACTCCAAACGCAACACTCCAAACTCTCCAACAAACTCCAAAACCCTAAAAACGACCTCAAAACATCGAAAACCACCAACAAACGCCTCCTCAAATGCCAGCACAAACACTCCCAAACTTTCCAACTCAAGCAAAAATAAATTAAAAACATCAGAGTAAAACTAATCCTCAAAATTCCAAGGCCATGTTTGGGTAACTAAATGTATCAAATCTTTGATTTCAAAAATGTATTTTTCAAGTTGGCATCCAACTTTCTGTTTGACTGCCTAAGGAGTGGGTGTTTGTGCAATTTGGGAAACCAACACCGGATTCCTTAGTATAAAAGACTAACTCTGCCCTCATTTCTCACCCTCACCCCTCCGAATCTGTGATTCACCCTCCAACCCGAAACCCTACCCTCCTCCGGCGACCACGACCCAGACAACCTCTCCTCCGGGGACCACGAACTCGACGACTTCTCCTCCGTCAACCACGAAAAATTTTGGTTTGTCTCCTGTTCTCTTTGGTCGAAAATTTATTTTCGTGGTTTGTGTTCTTCTCTACTGCTACTTCGGGTTCGTTGTTTGCGGTTTAGGTGTTAGTGTAACGCCCCGAGCCCGGACAACTGATCACCCGCCCGAACCCGGTGCGTTAAGATACGATCCACGATCCTGACCGCTGCGCACTTTGATATTTAAATCCATCTGATAGGCCCATAATTAATCTGAAAAATATAATCAACAATTTGTGAGCTCGACAGCCCGGAAGTACCAACCATCAATCAATCAGAATCATAATCATGTGGAAAATAATACAGAATATGACATTCAGTCAATAAGCACAATCAAGAGACATGCATCACAAATAAAATGCATGCATATCAATTTGAAACCCCCATTCAGATTCGACCACATCCTGTGCTTCTGAAATCTATCAATCAGTCAGACGCACACCTGATAGCTCCACTAACGACAGGCAACCCTTTCCTCTCTCGGGTGGCTCCACGCTGTCCGTTAGGCAGCTCTTTCCTAAGTTGCTCTGCTAGAAACATACACACAGCCACAAGACATGTCGACCGAAACACCACAATGCAATCATATGCATATCCATAAAATCAATATTAATGCTCAACATGCATGCAACTACGAATATCAAGAGAGACAGACATGATATGAAACTGAAGAATAACGAATCAGTACTTGCCTCAAAATCTCCATCTTTTTCTTCTCAATATTCTTCTCAAAATTCCATCTTCTCCTAAAACCACACAATCATCCAACAATCTTAATTAGTTCATTAAGATATTTGATTATTACCTCAACTAAAAAATTCAGGATATTACAGTTAGTGACGCAGATTAGGGTTTATTTTGCTATGATTTGTTGTTTTCTTGTTGCCGTTGGAGGTCTTGGTCTTTGCCATAGTCTTGGAAATTTTACAAGAGCAAAAGAATGTGTGGTAGAGAGGTCTGGTTTCAGAGTAGAGGCTGGACCGGAGGCGGAGATGAGGTGGAGAAGAGGAGTTTTGGGCTGGCATGCTTGCATGTTGTGTAGGTTTGTTTGTTTGGGTCTGTGATGTGGTTTTATATACTTGATTTTGCTAGATTTGTTGTTGGATTTACACTCAATTGGTTCCATAGACAGATATTAAACTTCTATAGAACTATAAATTATGGTGTAAGCAAGATTGCTCTTATCACGTTAGTGTCTTAAATCAGATTTTTATACTTTTTGGGAACTGTCTGGGTTTAGTTCATGTGTTTGAACCTATGGGTTATTGCATATACAACACTGTCCCATGTTTAAACCAAACTTCGTTTGATTACTCACCCTTTTTTGCCCAAATGAACCATAAAATGATTAAGTTTATATGCATTAGCACCAGTGGTTAAAACCACAGACTATCCCAAGCAACAACAACAGCTACAACAAAATAAAATCAAACAATGAAAACCTCAGCGGACAAAGGAGGAATGATGGTTGATTTTTACACTTGATTTTGTCAACTGTTTTGTTTCTTGTTGGCTTCTCTTGAACCCTGGTTTGTACCGACCTAGTAATATCTTTTAAGTGATTGAATAATTTAGTTTCTTGATCTATAGATTTCCATGGAACTGGCCACTATTTTTTGAATGTGTTGATTTCTCCCTATGTTTGTTGTGTTGGTTGTACAAGTCTTGACGAATTTCAACTTACTAATGACAAACTCCAGCTCTTTATCGGTCCTCGAGTTACAAGGCATAGGATTTGAAGAGCTACATTGGTTTCATTCACGACTTGGAGCTGAACAAAAATGCTTAGCATTGACATAATTATTGGAATGTGTATCTGGTCTAGTGTGGTTTCTTAATTCCAGCTTACTTGTATGTAACAGTTCAATTGTGTTTCGACGCTGTAACAATTCAAGTGTGCTTCGACGTGTGTATATAGTCTAGTTTGGTTTTTAAGTCCAGCTTACATGTATGTAACAGTTCATTGGAAAGGAAGTGTTTTGTTTGCACTATCACATTTTTGTGTTTTTTTGCAAGAATTTCCTAGGTAAGTGTCATTTTTTTCTTTGTCAACTTCTTTTCTTTTTAAATACCAAATTTAATTGAGATGAAAATAACAGAATGGACCAGCAAAGGAAGATTTTAATGTCTAAAGTCCAGAACTGAGTTAGCATCACATATCAATTTGAAATAAGATTCAAACGTTCTATGGAGTTTTATGTTGGATTCACTAACTTGTTGATGGGAATCAGTAACTTGTTGAGGTAATTGTTATCTTGTAAGAACAAGAGAACATATAAATTATGAAATCAAGACTAATAAATTTAGGCGCTTTGATGTCGGTGTAAGATTTTTTTATAATTACTAGGGTTAATTTTAATTGATAGTTTTATGGTTAACGTTTTCTTGAGATTCATTTATAAATTAAATCTGGTTTGGATTGTAATATTATTGAGATTAGAACAATAGATTTTCATTTATAAAATAAACTGTAACTACACGGTTTCTCATATTTTCTAATGGTAAGTAGAAACAATAGAATCTGTTTTCTATCAGATTCCAAAGACAAACATAAACAACAGAATATGTTTTTACCGGATTCTAGAGACAGACACGAACAACAGAATTTGGTCAAATGAAATCTAATTTCTATTGGATTCTGTTTTCTTCTGTTCCGTTTTGACTCCGAAATCACTTTTCGGAGTTTTACGCGTCACTAACACCCCCTAAGGGTCACTTTGGAAACTCCAAGCGCAACACTCCAAGTTCTCCAACACTCCAAAACCCTAAAAACGACCTCAAAACGTCAAAAACCACCAACAAACGCCTACTCAAACTTCAGCACAAACACTCCCAAACTTTCCAACTCAAGCAAAAACAAATCACAAACATCAAACAGATTAAAACTGATCCTCAAAATTCTAAGAGTCACTCTGCGAACTCCAAGAGCAACACTCCAAGTTCTCCAACGAAGTCCAAAACCCTAAAAACAACCTCAAATCGTCGAAAACCACCAACAAACGCCTCCTCAAACTCCACCACGAACACTCCCAAACTCTCCACGAAGTTAGGGTTCGGAAATCGTACCAGACGACGTAGGCGGTGGGATCTCCGGGGATGACGTGGCACCCGCCGGTGCCCTTGGGATGCGGCAGCGCTGTGGGGTCCACCGGAGGGGAGACGACGGGGAGGGGCGAGGGGAAGGTGACGGTCACGTCGGTCCAGTTGATGGTGTCGCTTCCGGCGATGGGAACTTCCCTTCCCTTCGGGGGATGGAACGCGGACGGCGGGGACGCCATTGTGGGCGGAGGAGGGTTTTGGGGGCCAAAACCTGGACTCTGCTGGTGCCGATTTTTAAGGATGGAAAAATTTTCAAAATAATAAAAAAATAATGATAAATTGTAAAAATACGCACCTTCATTGCCGTTTTGGCAAAATATGCAAATTGAAAAACGACATCTGATATACCGTTTTTATTAACTAAAAACAGCACCTTCATTGCCGTTTTTAACCAAATAAAAAACGGCACTACTAGTGTCGTTTTTAACCCGAGTAAAAAACGGTACCAGTAGTGCCGTTTTTACCCTATAGAAAATGGCACCAGTAACTTGTTTAAAAACGACATTACTGGTGTCGTTTTTACCCTATATAAATACGGCATCCAAGATGTTGTTTTTAAGCTAGGGTTTAAGTGGCCTGGTCAGTCACCATCTTCATTCTTTCACTTCCAACGACCAACAGTGTTGAGGTTAGGTTTTTATTTTGTTTTTGGTTTTTTTTATTTTGACATGAAATACAATGCATGTATAATTAATGTATTTGTTTTTATGTTCATGTATGTATGAAATGTAGATTTTCTACACTCGAAGTAATGAGCTCCGGTACCAGATTGATTATGGTTTTTTTCGATGGAATTCTTACATTCGTAGATGAGGTACCAGAATATGAAGGTGGTAACAGACGAATGCTTAATGTTAACACACATATGTGATATGATGATCTTTGTGAATCAGTTTGTCAAGTTTGTGGTTTCCAAGAAGGAGAGAGTTTGATCTAAAGTTAACATGCAAATGACCACCGTATGAAAAGTATACATATGCTCAAGTTTTTGATGATCAGAGCACGGCTACAATGTTATCTTTATTTAACTTCATGAATACGGTTGTATTGTTTGTTGAGAAACAACCCAAACCCTATACTACTGTCCACCACAGTCAGTTGAATGAGGATTATCAACAAATGACACAAACATATAGCCAATATGAAGCAGGTCCTTCGGCAGTTCCTCAGTCCTATTTTGGATCGTATGAGCACACACCAATGAATATTGGTAATTATGAAGCAGACGTAGTTCAATCACTAGGGTTGTTCGTGGGGCGGGTTTGACCCGCCAACCCGCCCCGCCCCGCGTAGGGCGGGTTGCGGTTGAAAATTTTCCTACCCGTGACCCGTTAACCCGCCACCCATTACCCCGCCGGACTAAACGGGGCGGGTTGCGGTTAATGTGTTACCAACTCGTTAACCCGTTTACCCGTTACAAATATAATTATTAAAATTTTCGTTATTTCATTAAACTTCTAACATTTCTTCTAAAATTAAAATTTTCCTACCCGTGACCCGTTAACCCGCCACCCATTAACCCGCCGGACTAAACGGGGCGGGTAGCGGCCCAATTTTTCCCGCCCCGCCCCGTTTGCAACCCTATCAATCACATTCTCAAGAAAGACAGGTTGAAGATGCAGATAGTGATGAGACAGATGATGATGAGGCAGGTGGTCAGATGGATGGTGATGAGATAGAGATTGTTGATGTAGATTCAACCCACTTCCGGAGCTGCAGAACATGTTTCATCATATGGCAGACGCTGTGAATCGAGAACCTAATAGCTACGTACATGAAGTCATCGTTAGTAATGAATTGTTACCATTACCAGTACTACCCGATTTGAGGCATTTGCCAGACATAGAGCCTGACGAGAACTGGATTGAAGATTCAGTGATTGGAAATGTCGATGAGCGTATTGCTGCGTACACTGAATACGATAACTTAGAAGATGGACGGAGTTATTGGTTGTATAGGATTTTCTCAACAAAAAAAGATTTGTTGCATCAGTTGAAGGAATGACATTTGCGAAAAAGTGTCCAATTCAAAGTGTTAACGTCTGGGCCAAAAAGATTTTCAGCTGGTTGTTTGAAAAAAGAGTGTGAATGGAAGATACATGCCTCTTACAGTCAGAGCAAAGAATGTTTTCAAGTTAAGAAGTACAAGTCTGAACACACCTGTAGTAACGAGGGACTTTTGCATGACCACGTGCAATGTGACGCATGTTTAATTTATAACATGATTCTTGCCACCATTCGAACAAACATAACTATTACTCCTGCAAAAATTCAAGATTTAGTGAAGACTCA
Source organism: Triglochin maritima (assembly GCA_963682175.1). NCBI lineage: Eukaryota > Viridiplantae > Streptophyta > Magnoliopsida > Alismatales > Juncaginaceae > Triglochin > Triglochin maritima. Next base: position 18,753,418 of record OY821775.1, read on the forward strand.
TTACTTCATAGATATCAAGTATGACAAAGCTTGGTACGCCCGCAAGAAAGCATTGGAACAAGTATACGGAGTTGATGAAGCTTCTTATCGTAACTTAAGACGTTTTATGTCTAATATTTGCACCACCAATCCTGACACTGTGGTCGAGATTCAGACACAGAGGATAAGTCACAACATTGAGCAGTTTCAAAGAGTTTTTTGGTCATTCGCAGCCTCAATTGATGGTTTTCAGTACTGTAGACCTGTGTTGAGCATTGATGGGACTCATTTGTTTGGCAAGTTTGAGGAGACTCTTTTAATTGCTATGGGTACGGACGCGAACTCTGGTTTGTTTCCTTTGGCGTTTGCTGTTGTTGAAAAAGAATCGGGCAGCTCATGGCAGTGGTTCTTAAGTATTTTGGCCAGTAGAGTATGCACACGAGATAGATTGTGTATTATTAGTGACCGGTTTCCGGGTCTTACAAATATTGTGAAGATTTTTTCCCCCCAGAGCGAGGTCATGTTCACATGTTCTGTCTGAGACATATGAGTGCAAATATGTGAAGAAATGCTTGGTGCAGGAATGTTGAATTGCAACATAAATTTTGGCATGCCGGTGTCGCTCCTGATAGAAAAACATTTGAAGAGCATATGAAGGATATCGAGATTAATTACCCTCATGGTTTCAAATGGATTAAAGAACAAGAAGACGTTTCGTATTGGGCATTAAGTCATGATTTTGGACGCCATTTCGGTATAATGACCACAAACTTGTCAGAAAGCTTCAACAATGTGTTAAAGCGTGTATGTGGCTTACCACTTTGCCCTCTCATCATGAGGACTTATCTGCGGCTGAATAAATATTTTGTTAGTAGAAGAGATGAAGAGGAGAATATGATATTGGCATATCCTAAAAAGATCAACGATGAAATCACAAACCAACGGCAGATGGCTACACAGCTTTGTGTCACTAGACATAGTCATAACCTCTTTAGTGTCGAAAGCAACCAGTCTCGTAGCTTTCATGTTACTTTGACGGAGTCAGGTCCAACATGCTCCTGCGGGTACATAGATGCACACCACATTCCTTGCTCACATGTGTTGGCCGTATGCAGCAACCACCACGCGAATATTCATACTTCGCGAATCGTCTCAGAATACCTAACAACTCGAGCTTACAGGAAAGCATATGCACCTATTTTCTTTCCAATACTAGACGAAAGGTTTTGGATAGAAGAAGGACATATAGCTTTAGTAGCACCTTCTATGGTAAGACGAAGTGGACGACCGAAAACAAAAAGAATCAGAAACAACATGGATGAACAAAGTGGACGAGTAATACGATGTGGGCGTTGTCGCAAGTTAGGTCACAACAAGAAAACATGTAAAGAGACAATTTAGTATGTTCATTTTGTGTTATTTATTTTAGCGTTAATTTCCCTTGTACCCCATGTAGGGGAAACAATATTAAATGTTAATCATTGCTACAATATGTTATGATAATACTTGTGTTGTGAATCACAGGTTAAAAATTAATTTTGGGTCGAAAACTAAAAAAACGAAAGCGAATGTTTTGGAATTCTGTATGCTTTAAAAACGGCACTAGTACTTGAACAAAAACGGCACTGGTAGTGCCGTTTTAATAAACCAAAAACGGCACTGCTAGTGCCATTTTTGTTCAAGTAAAAACGGCACTGCTAGTGCCATTTTTCAGCAGACAGAAAACTGGAAAAATCTGTTTTCTCATTCCATTCTCTTGGATTTTAAATCCAAGTCTTGTACACCTAGGGGGAAAAATCATTTGAAACATACATGAAATTTCAAACAACTAAACCGTCAAATAAAATTGTTCATAACACATGACATATTGTTTAACAAATGAAATTGTTCTGAACCAAAATGTAGCTTAACCAAAATGTAATGACAACTAAGGTGGAGAAAAAACTTTAGTAGAAATTTTATTTCGTCCACCTCGTCGAGGGGCCTTCGAAGGGCGACGACGGTACACTTGGGTTATCACACCAGCATCGTCTTCAACAACCCCACCTCTTTCGACTTCAACACCTTGAAATCCTGAACCCTCGCCTACGTGAAATGAAGAACCCTCACCTTGAAAGAACGTAGTACCGCGCGATTCTGGAGTCAGAATCCCTCCATCGTTGGCAGACACTCCGGTGAAAATGAAATTGTCCTCCTCGTCAAGTGACATTCCTATTTCTGGGAGATTTTCTTCAGAATCTGTACGATGTGGTTGATAGCAAACATCTTCTGACAGTTTCAATGACGGATCTACACTCTTAAAGCACACCATCATTTCCTTGATCTTTTTCTTTAATTTCTCCGTTAATGACTGAGTGGGCCTGTGTGAAGCATGCATCCCTTCAAGATGATGAATATCTTCATGTAAACTATGTAAACCATGAAGCTGCCATAAAAACACATTTACGATTACAAAATGCAAATTAAAACCTTAATCAAAATTATAATTTTCTGATCATTTCTTACCAAGTATCGATCTCTAGCAGCTGGAGGCCTATAATTCGGTAATTCAGCATCGTCAACTCTTCGGGTCAACCATCGAATCGTAATCTGCCAGTACCACTCCTTGTAAATTCGTCTACAAGCAACAAAATCTTCTGAGAGTGATGGTGCCTCGAACTGCACAAAATCTCGCCGACGTGACCATGCTTGAATGTATAACTGTTGCTCTTGCAACCAGTTTACTCTGGGCTTCCCCTGAGCCTTCTTCATCTTGCAAATCTCCATTATTTCTGGAATATGTTGCCGCTAGGGGTGTCAACGGATCGGATATGGACCGGATATAGGTAGATCCATATTCGTATCCGCATGAAATTTACGGATTCGGATACGGATACGGATTTTTTGCGGATATGAAAAGTCTATATCCGTTCGGATATTTGACGGATTCGGAGCGGATACGGATAATATCCGCATCCGTAAACATAATTCCCAACCTTATAACATTTTTTTATTTTCACTTAGACAAATTCATATACATAGTCACATTTATAACTTTATTTGGTTTCAAATATTAATTTACTTTATCTTAACTTCTCACTCCATATTTTGAAAATGAGAAATATTCAATGCTTGAATAAATGTGATCAGTAGATGTATTTTTATTTGAATAAATAAATTTAAAATATATATTCAAAATATAATCACACAATGTTGAAATATGAATACTTCTAGGTATAATAATGTATTGCATAAGTATATAAAACAAATATGGATATAAATGTTGAAATACAGATATGTAGTTCCGAAGCGGATATTAATCGGATTAGTACTTTAGGGGTAGTAATTTAGAATAGTTTATATATTTAGGTAATTTATAGAAAAAATACCTAACTTATATATCATTAATTTAAAGAATAACTATATATATAATACATATACAAATATAGATGTTGAACTATGGATATTCGATCCCGGATCGGATATTATACGGATCGGATGTACTAATAACCATATCCGCTCCACGACTTTACGGATCGGATACGAATACGGTCTAACGGATATTTTTTCTCGGATCGAATGTTCAAATTCGAATACGGATACGAACGGATGCTCGGATATTCGAATATCCACTGACACCCCTAGTTGCCGCAATCCAAACTGACGCATCACCCTGTCTAGAACGTGCATTGCGGCAACTCCGAAACAAACAATCCATGTTCTGCTCATCCAAACCTCATGTCCTTGGCGGCAATCAGCAGGTAACGCCATCAGATCTACTTCTTCGTATGGGTTCCAACAAACTTGACTTTCGTCTTGAACGTCAAACTCATTTTTGTAAAATTCAATCTGAGCCGTCTTCACATTGTTCGCCCACGACCTAGGAGTCCGCCAACGTGAACCTAAAGGACACAATGGAAGTTGCACAACGGGAATTCTAGATGGTCGTCCGACATGAAGATGTTCCCAACACCATATTTGTAACAATGTAAGGAAACCAACTAATTGTTTCCCTTTTTTCAGACATGCATGATCCAAATATTGATACAAAACAGCTAAGGATGCAGCTCCTCAACTGTAGTTTCCACATTCAAATATGTTTTTCAGCAACAATAAATATCTAAGGTGGACTTTGTTTCCACTCTTATCGCCCACTATCCCGGATCCTAACTGAAACAAAATGTACGCTCTCGTGTGTTGCATAACCTGCTCATCTGTTGCATCTTGCTCAACAACCTGAAAATTTTGCTGCAACCACTGCAATGACACGTATCCACCTTTCATTGCAGTTCTCGCTTCTTCTTCTTCAGCACCCAACAGATTCTTGCAAACCTGAGTCCAATCGTGATCTAATGTTGCACACACTGTCAAACCATCAACACGAAGACAACTAAGCATAGCTACGTCTTGTAGCGTGATGGTCATCTCCCCGTGTCTAAAATGTTAGGTGTGTGTCTCAGGCCTCCACCTCTCCACAACAGCACGAATCAAATTCCAATCCAGTTGCAATCGAGACACAGTGCCAAATCCCGCAATCTCTAACAAATCCCACATCCTTTCATCTTGCACATTCCACGTGTTGAACTGAATGACGTGCTCGACGCATTTAATATCCGTCAAAGGCTCCTGAAAATTAAATTTAATTATTTTACGTCAAATAAAAACCAATACCGCTACACAAAAATTAAAATTTAAAAATCATAACACTTACATTTTCCAGAATCGAAGATGATCTATGATCTTTCTGTAGTACTAACACTGAAGGGTCAACAGGACCGTGACAATCATGTGAAGTCGACATTTGGGAAACTGTAAAACATAATTAACAAAAAATAATATTACATACTATTCAGTTCAAATAATACAATCTGAACAAATTCAATACATTATCCACAATCAATCTAATTTCAACAACTACAACATTGATCATTCAATTTAATTGGTTTAACACAAATCCACACAATGTAAATTTATTAAATTTGGACTTCTGAGATTAATTGATCCATTAATCAAATCATAAAATCCGCACAAGATTAATAATCATAACAATATAACATCATCCACACAAGATTAATTAAACAAAGTATGGTAAACTCATCAACCAAATATCAATCAATCGAATCCAATTCAAACAATCCACACACATCCTAACCAAACCAATCAAATGTACATAAATACAAACTAATAAGGCAAAATCTTAACAAAAAATAATCTAAAAATACCTGAAATCGCAGGAGAGAGGGAGAGGAAAAAACACAAAACTATTTGGGAAGATTTGAGAAAAGGGGGCCTTGGTGCCTTTTTACCCTATATAAAAACGACATCCGATGTTGTCGTTTTTAACCAAGTAAAAAACGGCATCAGTGGTGCCGTTTTTAACCTCGGATTAAAAACGACACTAGTAGTGCCGTTTTTTACTTGGTTAAAAAACGGCAATGAAGGTGCCGTTTTTACTTAATAAAAATGGTATTTCAGGTACCGTTTTTAAATGTGCATATTTTGCCAAATAAGTTTCTGAAGTGCATATTTTTACAAAAAAAATTTATTTTTAATTTTTTTCCTTTTAGGATGGTTTTGTTAAGGTAAATTTCGATTTGCTCCCTTAAATTATGGCTTTATTTTTTAAAAAAATCGAAATCAAATTAGACGTCTTTTAAAAAAATTCAAAATAAACTTATTGTCACCATGTCTCGACACTTGGGTCTTATTTTTTAGTGTATACAGAACTCGACGTCCTCAACGCCTAGTTCTATAGGAATAAAATGCTTTAAAGAACTCGGTGTCTCAATTGTCAAGTTTTGTATAAAATTATAGATGAACTTGGCATCTCAAATGTCGATAGCTAGTACTTAGAAATTTTTGCACAAACCCAGTAAGATGCAACGTCAGTTCGTAGTCCCAGATGAACTCAACACTTTGCTTACTGGGTTCAAGTTAATAGAACTATCTACATTCGAAACAATTCATGTTCTATGTCTTTTTCGAGTTTTCCGATAGTTTTGTTGATTTAATTCTAATTGATTCTTTTGATAGTTTTAAATGTTTTGAAACACATCATGTGAATGTTAGAATTAAAATTTAGACTTTATGTCTAATATATAAAGTTTTCGTTTATTTGTAAATACAATGGATAAACGTATTTCGTATCAAATGAAATGAGTTTTCTCAACAAGACCCAGAGTCCTAGTTTGGTTTTGAGAAAAAGAGTTTTTCTTGCGAGGATTGGTCAAATTCCCTCTTAATTAAAACGACGAGAGTCATAAGAGTTTGAAAATGCAAATGTTGCGATATTTCAAAATGGTTATAATTAGAAAATGTTTTCTTACCTTGATTTTATAATATATCTGATAGCCCTTAGCTAGTTTGTATTATAATTGATAGGATCTTGAATTGCTGCATTTATGGACAAATTTTTATTTGCGGTATTGAATTTTTTTAAAACATAAAATTGACATTAAATCACATATAATTTATTTTGTAGAAATGTGGAATATTCAACCTATTGTGTGATCTATGATTGAAAAACATCATTTGACATATGATGGCTCAAACTTCATAAGTTGGCAACTTAAGCTCAATATCATGTTGAAGTTTGAGAAACTATCTCATATTTTGTATGGTGAAATCCCAAAATTAAATGAGAAGGTAACCGATAGCGAGAAAGAGGCAAAAGCCAAGTGGGAAGACCAAGAGAACCAGGTTCACAGTCTAATGTTGGCCTCCATGGGTGACTCGCTTCAAGCGAAATACTTGGATTCAAAACCCAAGAAGACCATGGAAGCTCTAACAAAGATGTTCCTGGATAGTGCTAGAAAAGAGTGTTATAAGACCACCATCGCACTCACAATGTGCCACATGGCGGATGTAACATCGGTATCTATGCATTTTCTCAGGATGCAAGGATACCTTGAGAAGTTTTTGAAGCTCTCTTCCCGGATGCCCGATGACATTGCGGAAGATTTGATTCTTGGCTCTCTAGCCCCCTCCTACAATGACTTCATTATGCACTATCATGTGCGTGAGAAATGGGTGAGTCTTGAGGAACTTCACAACGCTCTCAAAATGGCTGAAGTTGACATAGGCCACGTCGAGACAAGCACGTCCTAACCGTCCATGAGAGGAGCAAGAAGACCACCAAAGGTAAAGGCAAATTAACCAAAAAGACGCCAATCAAGAGCAAGGGAGTAGGAGGTACTCAGGGGAGTTCCTCGAGGGGAATTCTTCGAAATCTCCGACTCCCAATACAGAGTGCTTTCATTGCGGTGAAAATGAACACATTCAGCCAAATTGCCCCAAGTACAATGAAGACCTTGACAATGGAATGATTGAGCGTAAGCACCCCAAAAAGGCCAAAAGTATATTTGTTATTGAAATAAAGTTAGTCACCTCTGTCCATGATTGGGTAAGTGATACCGGATCTTATGCTCACATAATTTCTAATGTGCAACTCTCCTTTCTACTTTCTACTTATATAACTCTTCATAACACTTTGTCATTCTCTCCTTTCTGCTTATATAACTCTTCATTACCATTTTGTCATTTTCTCCTTTCTACTTATATAACTCTTCATTTCACTCTCCTACCACCACTCTCTCTTCATCTTAATCTCATAATCATAAAGAAAAATGTCTCGGAGGCCAGGAAAGGAGACAGTGGACGCCCCAACATACTCGAAGCTGGTAAAATGTCCCCTTTAGTTCCCATTTACTTTATTTTTTTAGGGTCGGGCGTCCGCGGGAGGCGCCCCTCCCTTTTTTTAATAAATAATTGTTATCATTAGTTAAATTGATTATAATTGGTTATAATTGTTAATTAAATTGATTATTAAGTTAATAATTAGTTAAATTGATTGAGTAATTAGTTAAATTGATTAATTGTTATAATTAGTTAAATTGATTATAATTAGTTATAATTGTTAGTTAAATTGATTAAAATTAGTTATAATCGGTAATTAAATTGATTATAATTAGTTAAATTGATTAATTATTATAATTTGTTTCATTGATTGATCAATTTGTAAATTAAGTAATTTAAATCCATTAACGAATTTTTATTACTAAAATTGAATTAATAGTCATCGTGTTACCGTGCAGGAAAAGGGAAATCAGTTCCCTTACGCGTTGTATATAGTTTAGATGATGAGTCAGGTTCTCGTCATCCATGTCAACGGGAGGTATCTGCTTCAGTTAGGAGGGAGAGGAATATTTTACGTTGTCATCAGACACGTGAGGATTCTTTCGACGACGAGGAGGATTCAGATGAGGTGGAGAGTGACGATGGGGGTCGGTATGGGTTGGAGCCGTAGGAGGAGGCGAGGCAGCAATATAGTGGAGGACGGGGGCGACATGGTAGTTCTTCTTCTGCTGAGTGGGTCATTCAGATGGGTGGAGGTGGACGGTTTGTGACCGGTGATTCGAGTTTGTGCACTACAGACACCTGAGCTCAGGAGAAGAAGAGGGTTGGGGACGATTCTTGGATCATGACTGGTGTGATGCCAAGTGGTGCTTTAGATGACAGCGTCATTCCGAGTTTCGGAGGCCACATCGCCAGACGCATTTGGGAGGGCGAGGATCGGAAGGTTCTGAAGTACCATAATCGGCACAGAGTCTATACTACATTGCAGGCTTGGCGTTCAGTTATGAGTGATGATATGACGACGACCATTACTGATAGCGGATTGGTCACTTGCCTTAAGCATGTTCCCCTGTCTTGACATGCCGTTGATTTCTGTGTTTGTGGAGCGGTGGCAGCCTGACACCAACTCTTTCCACTTGCCTTTCAGAGAGATGGTGATCATGTTGCACGACATCTTCTAGATTTTGCACATTCCTGTTGAGGGTCGTATGGTCAGTGCTCAGGCATCGACGCCTGAGCTGAAGATTTATGTATCAGAGTTGCTCAGGGTCGGCGTCAATGGTCTTGGGAGGGATAACTCATTTTGGAGTGGTGGTGGTGTTGACATCGACGTTGTTGACGATTGTTGCAGACGAGGACGACCAACACAGACTGAGGATACGTAGATGACTGTATACCTCTTCTTACTGCTAGGTTATGTCATGAAAGTCGACAAGAGCGGTTGCAGAGCCAGACCATGCGACCTTTTGGAAGCTAGGGACCCAGATATCATTGGTCAGTACTTATGGGGTCGGCGACGTTGACATATTTGTATCGCCAGTTGGGGATAGCAAACCGTTCTGATTGTTCTTGTATTGCGGGTTGTATTACGCTGCTGCAGGCTTGGATATATGAGTATTTTTCTCGTTTCCGCCCGTATCGGGAGCGGAAGATCATTGAGGACGGTCATCCTCGTTCGCGTATGTGAGATGTCCAGACCGAGGATAGGAGTGAAGGGCGACTCCATTCCATTCGTCGATGGCTAGATCAGATGACTGCATCGCAGGTATAAAATTATATATCATTCACGTTTATTTAAAATTTATCATTATTAACATTTAAACGTTTAGGTGGAGTGGTTTCCTTATGGTCCTGAGCCTGCTGCAGCTGCGCCGAGGACTTCATTTATGGGCATTATTCGTTATCATGATATCACAGAGCCTTATTTGCATGATCCTGTCTTGTGTTAGTTAGGGTACGTTCAGGTGATCCTGGTTGACATCCCGACGCCAGAGCATGCAGTGCGGTCTGTGATTGCGACGATGTACGACGTCACGCATATCGCTTCGAGCGCGGAATCAGTTTGGAGGACAATTCTGAGAGGATGCCGACATCACCTGGGCGATCGGAGACGTAGCCACGACCCCTCCACTTGTGATGTAGATTATTTGCAGTGGTTCGGTAGGTGCTCACATCCAGTTATCGTGCGCGGTACCGTACGGAGACCCAAGAGACCACTGGATAGGACATGTGGCGATGTGGTAAGTTTATCTAAATTAATTTTTATTTGTAATGTATATTTTGTTTTTATTGTTAATGTACGCTAATTTTATGTTACATACAGTGGATGGGTATGGCGATACGGGTTACACAGCCGTTCTTACGATACAAGGACCAGATGTCGAACGAGGAGACGAGATTTGCATGTAGAGATTGGGATGACCTCGTACATGAGTGGAACAGTCAGTTGGGCATTTCCGACCATGAGTCGGATGATGAGTTGTAGTTGGCTTGTACATTATTTATTTTATTATATGTTGAACTATTACTACATTTATTGGTATTCGCTTATTTGTTGTACTCTTATTATTTATTTCTGAGAAACATATCTTCCCTCTATTTGTTTATCTATTGTACTTTTATTATTTATTTCTTACGAGCATATCGTAGACCTGTTTGGTATATGTAACGTAATTTAAATTTAAAATCTGATAAAAGAACAACACGATATAAGTACAACACGAAATAAGTACAAATACACGATATAATCGTGGATATATTATACATTACAAATGCATTACAAAGTACAATCAAAATATACTCCGTAACCGGTCCCAATATGCTATCCTACTTTCGTACTCTTCCTTCCATCCAACAACACTCTCATCTCGCATTTGACTCAACATGATCGTTATAGGAGGTACTGGGAATCCCTCAGCTAATTCTAAGTGAATGAAATGTTTGTAATTCCCTAAATGAGCAATGATCAACTCTCTTCATGGCTTCGTCATGGTAGATGGACTCTCCCAAGATAGCACTGTAATACACGAGTACAACGAACCATCCGTTCCTACCGAGAAATACATAATTGCACACTTGTAAAAAATGGCAATCGGGAACAAGTCGCACCAAACCTCCATATAGTGATCCTCGCCACAAGGTCCCCCGCCCTTATCAATTCGCTGATGAGCCTGTACCACATCGTTGTAATGGACGTGCTCATAAATGGGATGCGTCAGTATCTCATTAGAAATTGCACGACGGGCGTGTAACCAATTGTCTTGACCACCATGGAAAACAACGGCAACACATCGAAATCCACAGTTGCCATCAACATGTACGTCATTCCACCTCTCCACATACGCCCCCACCTTGGGTATAACGGCTTAGAGAGACGCTTAACCCATGGACGAGGCATCTGTCTAAGACGCCCCCTCATTGGGGGCGGCGGCTTAGACAGACGCCCGGGACGACAAATCCCCCCCCCCCCCCCCCCCCCCGCCTACCTCACAAGATCCAAGAGCTTCGCCAGACATTTTCGTGGTGTTGGTACTGGGAAAGTAAGGAAAACTTAAGCAAAAACCTTATTTTAAGAGACGGGATGAAATGAGTATTAAATGAATTGTTGAGGGCAAATGGTAATTGTTGGGGCGATTTAAGTAGTTTTCCGGTGACGAATAGTAGTTCTCATGTAATAATTGGATATAACATCTCACTTATTTGTTATTCTAACCATATCATTATCACGACATATTAATTTTATTGCTTTACCACATGCATCCCATTTCATATCATATCAAATGAAATTTAATATATCACATAAAATTACATTTCTTGTTTCCCAGTTTTGTGGTGTGGCCTATAGGAGGATCCATGTTATTTTGGCAATGATATAAAATACTTTATTTCATAAACTATAAGCGGTATCTAGTTACACATTATAGTTGCCCAAATAACAAAGATGTTTTGCTCACTTGAACTAAACACGATTCACTTAGCGAGACCCCCGACCGACCCGTTGCTAGTTCAACATGTCTTAGCTAAAAACGACGTCTCGAAACCAAGAAAAAAATTACCCTGGTAAAAACGGCATCAGTGATTCCGTTTTTATTAAGTATAAAAACGACATCTACAATGTCGTTTTTAGTTAATGAAAACGGCACCTGTGGTGCCATTTTTAAAGTGCATATTTTGCCAATTAAGTTTCTGTGGTGCATATTTTTCCAATTTTTTATTTTTTCTTTATTATTTTGAATTTTTTTCCTATAAGTAACATCACTTGTTCTATCCCTTGCCTCATGATATTAAGAATATTATACAAAGTAGAAATGTGTCATCTTTGTATTATATAAATATGTAACTATACATAAGTTACATTATGCACATTATAACTTTATTTTATCAAGGGGTCCAACAATATCACCACTCAAGTCAAGAGTAGCAATGACAATCTTTTGACATATCATTCTTTCCGGCACAAGTCATGTATAACCAACTATTATCTTTATCACTATACTCAATGATAGTTTTTGATAATAATCAAATAATACACTTCTCATGTGAAAAGATATAGGTCTCATATTTGATGATTCAAAGACACAATGAAACATTAATGACACAAACACAATTTCATAATGTTTCATTTATTAGGTCAATTCAATTTATGAAAGAAAATATTTTTCTATTTCGTATACTCATGTTGTTAAATACTTGTAGAACTACAATATTCTTTAACCAACATGACAATCTTATCTCGGTAATCAATCTCCCATGTTAATCACCATGATTGTGAATTACTTTTGATTTATGTAAACCATTATCTTTTAGATCTCTACGATTAAGGACCAAGAGTCTATTCCTTAACACTTCCAAAAAACTAATACATTAATCAATGAACTATATGTTTATACATTCAATTCATAATAAAAGACATATAAAAACAAACTTTTAGAACACATTTCTTTCAGCATCCATACATATCAAGTCATTTACCATAACAAGATGATCCACTACAAGCAACAAGATCAACTCTAGATCATGAGAGAAGTATCCAACAATGCCATTTTCCCATCTAATACAAGTTTTAGCAAGTTACATGCATAGATCTACATTAAACATATGAAATGACACAAGATAAGAGTAACTCATCACTAACACTTCTACAACACCTCCACCATATATGGGGTGGATCTATTCTCTACTCATGGTAACAACCATGGAAAGCAAGAAACCAACATTAAACATGGTGAGAAAAGCAAACAACTAAATCTACCAACAAAACACAAAAATACTTGGATAGAAACAAAGCTAGAGAAGAGAGAAATCCAAATCTACCTTTAGATTAACAAAAGAGTAACATTACAAGCTTCAACTCCCACCTGTCTCTACTATCCAATTTGGGTAAAACCTAAGTTATTTTAATGGTGGGGGCTGAGAAGAAGAAATGTAGGAGACATTGCTATTTATAGAAGAAAGAGTGGTGTAGATGAATCTGGAAGCAATCCAACGACTGTAATTGATTTTTCTATAGTCTGGTACCCAAATAAACAAGTTCGAGCAACATGTGAAATTTGGGGGGGATTTGGACAAACACGATCCGCCACTGGCAGATCAGATTGGTCTGATCCGCCTCAAATTCGCTCAACATCTTAGGTGATGTATTTTGCATGTGGAGTGCACTCCACGTTCTCTGGTTTAGGCCTATTTAATCTTAATTCCTCAAATACTTCTCAAGATCAAGATAATGAGATTTTTTTGCGCTAGAAATGTTTTCCTTATGCTCAGGTCCCTCTAGGTTTCATCTAGGTCCTTCCTGAATAACAGATGAGTCATTGAGCATCACAAACATGTCCAAGATGCTTCAATAAGGTTTAAGTCATTTCTTCTTGCATTTAGGTCCTTTTTGGCTCATTTATCCTCTTTATTACCTAAAACTTGAAACATACCAAACAAACACTCGAGTAGCACAATTTTGGGGGTAAAATAAAGGATATATAACATGAATGCAATGTATGATATGCTATTAATCACTCTCTAATTCAAATTACGTGTGGAATGAAAAGTAAATAAAGAGATAGAATAATCAAACCACAAATGGATGTCAGAGATTTTTATAGAGGTTAGATCACAACCACCGTGATTTAGTCATCTCATTGAGTTCCGATAGATCCTCTGATCCATACTCAAGCATTCACTATCTGATTTCCAGGCCAAGATCAACGTCTTTACACCACGAACCTTTGTGTCGTCTTGCTCGATTTTCTCTTCTCACAACCCAAGAGGGAGCTTTCATGAAGTTTTACAATGCTTTGGTGATTCTTGGATGTTGAAGTCTGAATAACTTACTAACACTCTAGACTTGAACACACTTAGATATAAGATTGGAATTGATACACATGTGGTGAAGATTAAGTGATTAGTAGCATATCATACATTCCGTTCATGCTATATATCCTTTATTTTATCCTAATTTGTGTTACTCGAGTATTTAGTTGAAGTGTTTCCGGTTTTAGGCAATAAAGAAGAGAAATGAAAAGAAAATGACCTAAAAACAAGAAGAAATGACTGATTTGGAAGCCTTCTAGACCTATTTGTAATGTTCAAGGACTGGACTGAAAATCAGGAGGGACCCCAGTAAAAACCGGAGGGACCTAAGTGTAAAGAAAAATATGCTGGGTACAAAAGATCATAATGTCATGAACCTGAGGAGTAATTCAACAATTAAAACAAAACGGGTTTGAACCAACCGGTCTGAGTGCACCCTACGTGCTAAAATGATACATTTAAGTTACTGGTGAAATTAGATGTTGATCCGACCCAAATGATCCGCCACTGGCCAATCCGGTTGGTCGGTTTGACCCCAAATTTCTCTTGTGGGTCGGGTTGTCAGGTAAGAGAAATACGCAACATCCAGATATGATTTATAGCCGTCTGCTCGCACCCAAATTCATCCAGATCCTCTAAATCTTCTATAAATACACTTGTAATCCTTCCCTTCTTCCCTATTCTCCCTTCCTCTCCTCCTTAGGTTAGCTTTATTTTCTTGTTTAGTAGAGTGGGTTTTACTTCTTTCTTAGTAGTGTAGTGTAGGAGAAGAGAAACATCATTTTGTAATCTTTCTTAATTTCTTGTTCTTTATGTTCTTGTCTTTCATTTGATGCAATTTTTATTCCATTGCTTTGGTTAGAACTAGTTTTCTTTAGTTGTTCATGTGTTGTTGTTTGTTTGTTATTTTCTTTATTTACATGATGATTAGTGACTAATCCATCCCCATTGGATTGTGGAGAATGATGTGAAGTATGAATGTTGTGAGATTGGTGTGTGTTTTAATCTTAATCTTGGAGCGTCACATGATTTTCATTGCCATTTTGTTGGGTTTCTCGCTCTTGCCTTTGATGTGTTAGTGATCATAATGGATTCTTAGCATATGCTTTGGCTAGTGGGTCCACTTTATGGGGAATGATGAGATGATGGTAAGATTGGAGTGGGTAAAGCGATAAGGATGACATGTGGGAGCATGTGCTATTGTTGGTCTCATCTTGATTAATGTCTTGTATGTTTTAATGATTGTGTTAAATCTTAATTCATGTGGAAACGTAGTTGGGGTTGTGGTCATTACGCATTCGATATTCTTCATGTCATTAAACATGTAATCATGTAGTTGTCTTTGTTCTCATCTTGACTAGTGTTTTGTATGTTTTAATGATGATAAATCTTAATCCATGTAGAGACACTTACGATTGTGGTCATTATAGATTTCCATTTATGCATGTCATTAGCGCATAATTGTATACACATGTATCACACATCTACACTTTTGCATGTGTTCTCCACTTCCTACAAGACTAGTCTATTAGGTTTTTTAGTCGATTTGTGTCGCATTAGTTAGTTAGTTTCCATACACCAAACCTTAATTTTACTCCCCCACTCAAGTATGGTCGACGACGACCCGCACTCGTTCCTCGTGGACACAACCAGTAATTGTCACCGCTTCAACGCGGTCATGCACTTGCTGTTTTAAACCTTTATTTCCACAAATTTAAGCTTTGAGTATGTTGGGGCTTTGAAAGCTTAGAACTTGAGAGCACAAAGAGTATGAATGTTTTACGAGAGTAGTGTTATGGTTGGTGTCTCTTGAATGAGGCTTTTATAGGCTAAAAAACAAATAAAGTTGTTTGGGAGAGTTAGTGAAATTTGGACTAATAAGAAGCAATATTTGACTTGAGCTCAAACATAAATCTACACAGATCGGTCGACCATTTGAAGAACGTTGTCCAAAATAAGATGGTTGACTTGGTCAGAATTAAGCATTTGGTTGACCGAACAAAGGTCAAATAACATATCACCAACTTCTAGTAACTTTTGGGAAATTTACTCTGATTTATTTCGGTTGACTAACTAGGTTGGGTAGGCCGATCCAAAATAACTGTAAGGATTCAATCAAGTATGTTACAAGGCTTCGGTCTCCCGGGACCCATTTGGTCGTCTAGAAATCAAATGGTTTGTCTTTTAACGCCATAGACCAAGAGGTAAACCGTTAACCGATAGGACATTGATCGTCCGAAATTGGACAAGGCAAATGAGGTCTAAGACAAAATACAAGTGTGACAGTTGTAGTAAAATCTAAAACCAGCCCAAGGGGATTTGGTCGATCGAATGTCAATCGGTCATCCGAGTGACAATTCCAGAGAGCATCCTAACAACTACTTATGAGATGATTTCGGTCATCTGTTAGGTTGACCGAACATGATTGGGAAAAATTCTAGTGCTCAAGTTTACATATGATGATATGGACTAAATAAATAGAAAACTACAAGTCTTGGTCACAAATTTTGTTACAATCTTGAGTCATTACCTCAATACTCATTCTCTTGATTATCTTGATCAACCTATTAGTATGATTTCAACTATACAAGTATATATGCAATGCATGTAATCATGTTTGCCCACTTTGATTGACTAGGTTGATTGACTAGATTAGTTGGTTAATCATCAAAAATAACATGGATTAAGGCCTAATAGTTAACATTACATCTTCAGGACTCCCAATGAGTGACTAACTTTTATTATCAATTCCACAAATTTTGGACTACGCTTCTGGTGTTGGCTTAGCCCAGATATATCTTAGCTTGTGGAGATCTCCACTTTAACTTATGTGTTTTATGTCTTTAGAAATAAGAGATTTAGTCACTCTTAGCGATCAATATATATGTATATATATGTAGATGAAAATTTCTTGCTGGATTTTGCAGGTTAATAATTTTCTGAACTTCAAGTTCAATCGATCATACTTGTAAATATATTTTTATATTGATTTTCTTGGTATTCTTTAAACTTATAGTTTTTCCCTTTAATGTCGGAAAATGTGTCTCATTAAAATCAATCATTGCACCAAACAATAAGCAACTCACCCTTTAATACAAGGGCTTTAAATAATTATCATTAACGAGAACTTAGATCTCGTTGAAATGTTCAATACCTTTTGAGACCCTTTTATAAACATTACGGAGGTGGTAGAATTTTTTTTCCTTTACCAAAAAAATGCAGATGTGAAACATTTTGTACAAATACAATGAGGTAGTACCAAGGTTCAAAAATGCTAGATGCGGATTCGATGCGGTTATGCACTGCATCTTGCATATGCAGGATGCGAATGCGATGCGAGTGCATATGCAATTTGCGATTTAATAATTAAATGTTCCATGTTAATCACTACGATAGTGAATTTCTTTTGATTTATGTAAACCATTATCTTTTAGAGCTCTACGGTTAAGGACCAAGAAACTCTTTCTTAACACTTCTAAAAGACGAATACATTAATCATTGAACAAAATATTTATACATTCAATTAATAATAAAAGACATAAAATAGTACTTTTAGAACACATTCCTTTCAAGAAGCAACGATATAATTCTACGTATTGATTAAGAAACTTACAAGTAACATTAACCAACATATAATTATAAAAAATCTACTTCTTTCAAGTGGATTAGCAACAAATCTAAATATCAACATGATGACAACCCTAATTATTAATTCATCCTAGCTCATATTTCCAACTTCCATGAGATGGATTTAGTTACACATGATGAAAGAAAACATCAAAAGAGAAAAGTGACATGAGAAGAAAAGAGAAAAATTATTTAGCTAAGAATAAAATAGAAACTAAGTACACGCAAGATGAGACTCTTTCCCCATAGAAAAGAAATGAAAATTAAACTTAAGGGGAAGAACTCCCTTTGATTAGAGAATACAAGACTTTATATAGAATTATGTCCCTCCAGGTCAGCTGTCTTGCATGGCCTTTAAAAGTCCATTAGGTTCCTAATTTGGAAATCAATAAAATACAAAAGTTGTGTGTCTGGAAATGTGCGTTGTAACGAGTCTTGAATCGACTTTTGTGGATTTTGGAGGAAAAGGTTATGTACAAATTACTGATGATCTATCGATTGTCTGCTTGCCAAACAAAGTCTGGTTTGACACACGTTTTTACCCTCTTATAATCGAAATTAGACAAATCTTAAGAGCAACAAATATTTTTGCATTTAAATTGTCGTTCCACTGTTTCTAGAATCAAAGGATTTGGATTTAGGTAGTAAATGTTATGATATTTTTTGTGAAGGGTTGTCTAGAATCAAATCTTTCCAAATTCATGTTGATTGCTTAATCCGAATTTCACACTTGAATTTTGCATATTTTCTTATCATTTGAAACACACAAGAGTACAAGAATGTGTGGCTGTGGAGTGTATATATTACAATGGCTCTCAATTTTCTTTTCATATATATGCATTTAAGTTCCTTCGTACTATGATATTTGTGACAATTTCACGTATTTCCATAAAACCTACAAAATCAAACATACCCGACATAATATTATTCAAATACAAAAACAAGATAATAGTGAAGATGAAAATGATAAATTATGATATTTATCAAATACCCCCACACCTGTCTTTTGCTAGTCTCGAGCAAAACAAAAATAAGAAATAAGATACAAAGAAACATGAAATCCAAACTAACTTTCGTAGGAATCACGGTTACACTTATCACGTGCAACAAACCGTTAAACCTCCATGTTGCCATGAAGGAGTACTTTTGTCTACTTAGGGTTTTCAACAGATATACCCACAAAATCTGAGCTTGGGTGCAAGATATCACTAAATTGTCTAAATCAATAAAACAACCTAGATTGGTCATAAAGTGGACAATCCAAAAGGGTCTGGCCTGCCAACTAATTTTACTCCACGCATCTAGTCTAGTGCATTGCTACCCAATAAATTGACACGAAGTTTCATGAATTATACATGAGTGTCCTTATTATCCCTCGAAAGAATTAAGAAATTCTGACAGTATTTGATTGGCTCCATGGTGGTTGTTTACTTTGATCACGCAACCATCAAGCAACTCATAGAGAAAAAAATGGCAAGGCCCGGCTTCTAACCTAGATCTTGTTGTTTCAGGAATTCGACCTTGAAACTAAAGATAAAAGAGGTTGTGAGAATGTAGTCGTTGATAACTTGTCACGTCTTGATGCGACCAACCCGTAGAGAATTGCGCATGAATGAAAGTTTTCCGGAGGAGTAGTTATTTGTCGTGTCGGAAGACCCCCAGTTTGCCGACATTGTGAATTATCTTGCTACTGGGTAAATTCCTACAGATTGGTCAAAGTAAGATGAATTGAGATTCCGATATCTAAGCAAACATTTCTACTTGGATAACCCCTACCTATTTAAGTATTGTTTTGACCAAAATCATCAGATGGTGCATCCCGGATACGGAAATCCAGAGTGTTCTAACCTTTTGTCATTCAGAGGCTTGTGGAGGACATTTTGGAGAAAACAAAACATCCTCCAAGGTGCTTCAGTGCTGATTGTACTAGCCCACCTTATTCAAGGATGCTTACAAGTTTTCTAAGTTTTGAGATAGGTGTCAGTGCCTTTTGCAGGATAAGTCGACGCGATATGATGCCCTTAAAAAGTATTTTAGTCGTCGATATTCTCGATGTGTGGGGCATCAATATCATGGGTTCGTCCCCTAATTCTCATGGGAATCTGTACATCAAAGTGGTTGTTGATTATGTATCCAAATGGGTTGAGGCTATCCCCACTAAGAGCAACGACAATAAGGTCGTCATCAGGTTTTGAAAGACCACAATTTCTCGCGATTTGGTACACCTTGTACCATTATAAGTGATAGAGGGACCACTTCTACAATCACTCATTTGAAGAACTTATGCGGAAATATATCATTACCCACCGTCTTGCTACCCCATATCATCCGTAGACGAGTGGGCAAGTAGAGAGTTTCTAGTCGTCAAATCAAGCTGATTCTCTAGAAGACCGTTAATCAATCTCGGAAGGATTGGTCCCTACAATTGAATGACGTATTGTGGACTTTTTGCACTTTATATAAGATGATCTGGGAATGTCCCCTTATCAGTTAGTGTACTACAAGGTTTTCCACCTACTAGTTGAGCTGGAGCACCAAGCCTTTTGGCTTGTCAAAACGCTAAACATGGATCTTGATCCAGTTGGTGTCCACCAGAAACTTGATATCTGTGAGTTAGAAGAGTTGAGGAATGCATAAGGCGTATGAAAATAGGAAGATATACAAAGCTCACTCCAAATTTGTTTCATGACCGCACGATAGTACGAAAATCATTCACTAAGGGGCAGAAGGTCCTCTTCCACAACTCACGCCTCCACCTTTTTTCCGGGTAAGCTTTGGAGTAGGTGGAGGGGACCATACATTGTGCAGACTGTGATCTCTCATTGAGCGGTCGAGATCTTCGACCCTCACAACGGGACATATTTAAGGTAAATGGTCAACACTTGAAACCCTATTTGGAAGGTGACAAGGTTGTGTCCTTACACGAGCCTCCTTCCCATTTGACATGCAGTCTCTTATCCTTGTACAAAGCTTTTAACAAAACCAAAAAAATGTAAAATAAAAAATAGAGTTGAGTTTGTTTTGTGCCCCGACCCTTAAGTATAAGGGTGTCTTATGATTTCTAACCTTTTTTGTTTTATCCTTATTTTAGTGCAGTCATCTTATCCTTGTACATAGCTTTTTACAAAATAAAAAAAATAAAAAATAGAGCTGAGTTTGTTTTGTGCCCAAACCCTTAAGTATAAGAGTGCCTTATGATTTCTAACCTTCTTCGTTTTATCCTTCCTTTAGCTTTCATAGGATTTCAACAACTATTAGGTTATGCTTGTATTTTGTCAAGTTTTGGTGGGATCGCTCGAATTTTTGTGTTTCATATATATCACATAATTGCATAGCTAATTCATTGAAGATAATGTATCATTTAGGTGAGGGGTGTTTCATGGATGTTAGAATTTGGATTAAGTTTTCTTAGATTTTGGATTAAGTTTTCTTGATTTTTTCAATATATATTTTCTTTTGTGTGTGTCTGTAGGTCCATGATTGTGTGTTTACTTAATATTTCCCATGTTATATCACATATCGGGATTTGTGTGTGCTTTTTTTGTTTTGAATGTTTGTTTTGTTTTCAAAAATAAAAAAAATCAAAAGTAAATTAGTGTTATTTTCCTGTGCTTTTTAAAATGTTTTGTCGTTGTTGCGTTGTATTTAGTGTGTGCAACACTTGGTAGTATAAAAACAAGTCACAATGATTGAGTATGGATGCATTAATTCATCCTGTTTGAAGGTCATTAGAGTATTTTAGTGTTGTGAGAACTTTCGTGCCACAAAGAGGTATGTACATTGGGTCTCGTGTTTAAGACCTAATACTACACTCAACCTAGTTTAAGGTAGTGTCCAATATGATAGTTTGGAGTTAGTAAGGTGATGTGTCAATGAAATACTTTATATTTTCGAGTGTTTCAATATCTGTAGGTGTGTCATGTTTATTAGGGGGAATTTTACCCAAGAGTCATATCCAAAATTAACCTAGTGTGAAATAGGAAAGGGAATAAAAGAAGTAGGAGTTTTTCTCTTCTTACATAATTCCTACCATTTGGGGGGGGGGGGGGGGGGGGCATTTGTGTTATTGGGGTAAAGGAAGAGTACTCATGTAATTCGAAATGGACGAGACATTTTTTTAATTTTCAGAAAAACAATACCATCCAAACAAACACATGTTTAAAGTGAAAAACAAGATGAATCCATTACTGTAGTGTGCCTAGGGGTGGCAATAGGTATCCGAATTGGTCAAATTCGAACCGGATCCAATGGTACCGAACCGAAACTGAACCGAGATCAAATGGATATGGGTCGGATATGGATATAAAAATTTCAGAACCAACCTGAATCTGGTTCTCACTGCAGGAACCAGATCCGGATTATTATTTTTAAAAAAACCCCACACCTACACTACACGTGACTTGCCCATTGCCAACAGGCAACAACCAACTCCACTCCCTCTTATTAGGGTTGTGCACCGGACCAGACCTGAACTGGACCATATCCAGGGTTCGGACTGAAGACTAGACCGGTTGGATTTGGGTTTGGATCGGACCAGACCGGATCGGATCGAGTTTTTTGTATAACAATGTGGGAAATGGACCGGTCCCGGATCGAACCGGTCCATGCACAACCCTACCTCTTACCATGGAAAAAACATATCTACCTCCCTCTTCTGCTGCCGCCTCCACTCCCTCTTCCACCGCATGATCTTTCGCCCCTTCCACTCCCTCTCCCTCTCCCTCTCACTCTCCGGTTCTCCACGCGACCCCTCTGGTCTTCCCACGCAGCACGCGTTTCCGATCTTCGAGATCTCAGAAAAGATTCAGTTGGGATGGTTTGATTTCTACTAAGGAACAACAAAACTTACCCTCTCATTCCTTACAAATGTTTCGTTTCCTTCTCCACAATATTTTTCTCTAATTTTCCTCTTGTATATATTTTGTATGGTGCGTTTGAGTTTTTTGGAAGGAAATCTTCATTGTTTCCTCTTCGTCGGATTTACTTTATGATTTACGTGAATATAAATTTGTTTGCAATTCTAAAATGGGTTATTGTTCCTGGTATATTATGTGATGTTTGTTAGGATCTATGACCCTCTAACTAAGAACTAAATGCGGAATTAAAACACTAAGTAAAGGATTAAGAGATAAAAAATGTGCAAACCACAAAATCGACACCAGAATTAGAGAGGTTCGGCACCGCACTTGGTCCTAGTCCTCCCGCAAGCCTCGCTCGATCCCCCGAGCCTCGCTTACAGTTCCACTAACCGATCTCCCTTCTGGGCCCAGACCAACGTCGTTTACAATACCGAGTCTCGCAAACAATCCTCGCCTTGCTCGTGTCTCCTCTCACAACCTGAGAGAGACCTTCCTCGAACCTTTACAACTTGGTGATTCTTTGATGTGGAAGTTGAATCACAATCTAACTCTCTATACTTGAGTACACTTGGATATTGATATGGAATGGATATGCAAGTGGTG
Source organism: Triglochin maritima (assembly GCA_963682175.1). Lineage (NCBI taxonomy): Eukaryota > Viridiplantae > Streptophyta > Magnoliopsida > Alismatales > Juncaginaceae > Triglochin > Triglochin maritima. The sequence goes on from OY821775.1 coordinate 18,776,403, forward strand.
AAGATGAAGCTTTGAGTGTATTTGGAGTTTTGAAGGTTTGGAAAATGAGAGCACAAAGAGTATAGATGAATTGAGAGTGTAAAGGTCTTGTTTGTGTCTCTTGAATGAGGCTTATATAGGATTCAAAGCTAATAGAGCCGTTGGGGAGTTGATGGAGTTATGAACCAATGAGAAGCAATAGTTTGCTTGAAGCTCGGGTAGAATTCTGGGCTAGTTTGGTCGACCGAAGTCTATTCGGATGACCGTTTGGTTGCTTCATAATATGACTCAAATTTCAACCAATAGAGATTTTGGTTTACCGAAAGGAGTTCGGTGCACCGTTCTAAGGTGGACAGGAGAGATTGGTTGTTTTCAAACTTAGGCTAGTTCGGTCGACTGTTGTCTATTCAGATGACCGAAAGTGGCAATTCAAATATGACCGTTGGAGTAAAATCCAAAACTGGTCCAAGACAGTTCGGTCGACCGTTAGCCATTCGATACCGTTTGGACAATTCCAGAGAGTAAACTCCAAAATGAATCCAAGGCAGTTCAGTCGACCGTTAGCCATCCGGTCAACCGTTTGGACAATTCCAGAGAGTAAACCGCAAAATGAATCCAATGCAGTTCGGTCGACCGTTAGCCATTCGATCGACCTAACTTGGCTGAGACAGAATCATAGTGCAATGCGATTCTAGTGCTCAAGTTTACATATTTTCGTATGGACTCAATAAATAGAAAATTACAAGTCTTGGTCCAAAGCTTTGATTACAAGTCTTGAGTCTTGATGTCTTTGTTCCAATGCTCATTCTCTTTGATAATCTTGATCAACCTATTAAGATGATTGCAAGTATATAAGTATGTATGCAATACATGTAATTGTGTTTGCTCACTTTGATTGATTAGGTTGATTGATTAAGATTAGTTTGATTGATCATCAAAATTAATATAGATTAAGGCCAAAGGGCCAACAATGTTTGGAGTAGTCTAGGATGCATGGATGGGTGAATTGTTTGATTTTTTTACCTATAAGCCCATGTTCTAATAAAAACACCTAAAATACTGTCCACGTTCAAATTTCTTACTTATATTATCAAAAGAAATGTTACCTATTACTATTACAGAAGTAGATATTTGTTCGTATTTTGGGTTTAGTTATTGTCTTATACCTTGCTAATATGATAGTATTGCACGAGTACCCGCTATCCATTGGTTTTAGGACATATTCACAAGACCTTCAACCTCTCTTTAAAGTACCCACTTGGAATACTATTAAGAGCAACATTATAAAGTTGTATAAGCAAAAAATGGTAAAGTTGATGCAAGGTATAAGCTATGTTTGTTGGAGTTCTATTTTGAGAAGATTTACGGAGAAGAGAAGGTTGAGTCAGAAGTAGATCGAGTTAGAAAGGTTTGCTATGCTTTGCTTCATGAGTACCAAACAAAGTCATCTAGTGCAATGGAGACAGATGGAAGCTCTGTTAAATCTGAGGCCGAAATGAGTGATTATGATTTGTTTGTCAATTCAAAGAAAAGAAAGAGGGGATATGTAAAATCAGAGTTAGACCACTACTTGGATGATGATGTTTTGCCAAAGGATAAGAACTTTGAAATATTAACTTGGTGGAAATCCATTGGTATCAAATATCCTACTTTGCAAAACTTGTTCGAGATATTTATGTCATCCCCGTTTCCACCGTTTCTTCTAAGTCAGACATTCAGCATGGGTGGTAGATTGATTAGTCCCCATCGTAGTAGGTTACATCTCGATACAGTTGAAGCTTTAACATGTTCTCAAGGTTGGTCGTCGCCCGAGATGCAAGGTATATTAGATATAGTTATTTGATTTATGTTATTATTCTCTTATTATTTGTTTTAATTTGTTTCTTATTTATTTTTTGCATTGAAACAAGGTTTTCATAGTCAAACATGCTTAAGTATGCAACAATCATCCATGATATGAATGTTGACATCCTAGAGGTGTCTGAAGATAGGTAAGAAACTGAGGTTTAATTTGCTTAATGTACTATTGTATAAAATATAGTATGATGTATATCATTCAAATTCTTTTACCGATAGGGCATTGTAGTTTCAAATGGAATGGGGTTTGTTGAATTTTTACAGGTTTGAAGATCAGGAGAACGTGAGGTGACCAACTCCTCATGGCAATTGGCAGGACTTGTTGCTGCTGTTTAGTTATGTTTTTTGTGTTTTGAGACCAACTGAAGCTATGTTTTTTCTTTTAATTATGGTTCAGAACTCTCTTTCAACATGTATTTGGTTGTATAAATTGAAGATGTATGAAGTAGGCTCTAAGTTTGTTGATTATAAACTAGTTGAAGATGTATTTGGTTGAATAAATCTCCAACCAGGGAAGATATTATATTCGTCTATGCATTGATTTATTGCAATGGTAATGCAGGTGTACACAACTAGTTGATTATTACTTGCATGCATAACCTATTGGAGTGATAAAGTTGCTGTGGAGATGAAATGTTAAACATACATGTAAATTTAGGGGAAAAAACCAGATTTTGCATACCGGATCCGGTTCTTGGTACCCATGAACCAACCAGATCCGGCTATGGGTACCCAAGTTGAGAACCGATCCGGATCCAGTTCGGTCTTGAATCTCAATTTATAATAGGGATCCGATTCCGATTTTACAAGTACCCAAATCGAAATCGATCCATTGTCACCCATAATTGTGCCAAAAATGATTTTCGAGATTCTTAAAAAACGGAACATACGAGATCCAAACATATCCCTCGTGGTCAGTGTGATACAGGAAATCATTATAATTAATCTTACAAATTATCTTTTTTATAGTAAAAAAATAAATAAATTATATTGCCATCTAAACAAACAACTAAAGACCCCACTATACAACAAAAAGAATGGAAATGTTTAGTAGCCGCTCTCCGGGACGCTGTGGCGGGACGCTGCTGAGTTGGACAAATCCAGCTCAGCCAAAGTTTAATATTTTTGGCGGGCAGAGGGGGCAACCACATTTAATGCATCTCAAATCAGACGTGCTCCAAATCATATCATTCCTTTTGGCGCTCCCACCTGCTCCATACCTCTTTTTGACGAAGATGCAAGGAATGACCACCGTCACTTCTTCCTTTCTTCTTCATTTTCGTTCATTTCTCTTCGTTTTGAGAGAAATCTTCACTCAAATGGAAATGGCGTTAAACGTTCCTAAGGAGAAGATGATTTTCCCCTCTTTCGAAGAAGCAAGAGCCTTTTACAACGACTATGCTGATGCTTGTGGTTTTGGTGTTAAGCTACGACATACTCATTACGACGCTGGTGTGGTTACCCGGGCTACTCTTACTTGTTCCAAGGAGGGTAACACACCAACAGACCAAGGTCAAGGCATAATGAAGCCACGTTTATCTAGTAGAGTTCAGTGCACGGCTCGCATCAGGGTTTTTGGAAACCCAGCAAGGGGATACTAGATTAACTTTGTCGATCTCAATCATAACCATGAAATGCTGCAGGAGCACCAGATGCGTTTTCTAAGACAGAAACGATTTGTACCTGAGGCCGCCATAGCACGAATAACGTGCAATGATGCTTCTGGGATCTCTGCTGCTAAGACCATGCAATCGTTTGTTGTTGAGGCTGGGGGGCATGACAAACTTACTTTTAACGATAGAGACCTAAGGTTTGAAGACTTTTGTACGTTATTTTGTTTGTAGAAATCTGCGGCCTTAATATTTTTTGTGTGTGCAGGAATGTTATAACCGAAGTAAGGAATTTGGAAATGAGACCCGACGATGCACAAGCTCTTCAGAACTATTTCATTAAGATGAAGAAGATTGATGTAATGTTTTTCTATGTCGTGGATATGGATGACGAGGGAAGACTAAGGAACGTTTTCTGGGCCGACTGCCGTTCCAGGGCTGCCTATTCATACTTTGGGGATGATATATGTTTCGACACTACGTACCTCACAAACAAATACGACATGCCCTTTGCACCATTTGTGGGAGTTAATCACCATTTCGAGTCTGTGTTGCTCGGTTGCGCTTTGCTGTCTTCCGAGACCACTGAAAACTACATATGGCTCTTTCAGACGTGGCTTTCATGTATGGGAGGTACGTATGTAGAGTTCATACTCGCTTTGATTGGGTTGTCCTTTACGATTGTTGAGTTATTGGTTTTCCTTTTTAAGTGTTGTGTGTTCCTTTTTAAGTGTTGTGTGTTCCTTTTTTAGTTGTGCCTGTTCATTTTCAACTTCTTTCTAAAACCTTTTGAGTGACTGTGTGTTCCTTTTTAACTTATGTCAGTTCCTTCTTAAGTGAAGTTTGTTTCCTTTTTAACTGATGTCTGTTCCTTTTTAGTGTTGTCTGTTCCTTGTTAAGTGATGTCTGTCCCTTTTTAAGTGAAGTATGTTCCTTTTTAAGTGACATCGTTTCCTTTTTAAGTGAAGTCTGTTCCTTCTTAAGTGAAGTCTGTTACTTTTTAACTGATGTCTGTTCCTTTTTATGTTATGTGTGTTCCTTTTTAAGTGTTGTCTGTCTCTTTTTAAGTGAAGTTTGTTCCTTTCTAAGTGAAGTATGTTCCTTTTTAAGTGAAGTCTGTTCCTTTTTAACTCTGGTATGTTCCTTTTTAAGTGTAGTCTGTTCCTTCTTAACTGATTTCTGTTCCTTTTTAGTGTTGTCTGTTCTTTTTTAAGTGAAGTCTGTTCCTTTTTAAGTTATGTCTGTTCCTTTTTAAGTGTAGTCTGTTCCTTTTTAAGTGATTTCTGTTCCTTCTTAAGTGAAGTCTGTTCCTTTTTAGTGTTGTTTGTTCCTTTTTAAGTGATGTCTGTCCCCTTTTAACTGATTTCTGTTCCTTTTTTAGTGTTGTCTGTTCCTTTTTAAGCGATGTATGTTCCTTTTTAGGGGATGTCTGTTCCTTTTTAAGAGATGTATGTTCCTTTTTAAGTGATTTCTGTTCCTTTTTAAGTGATTTCTGTTCCTTCTTAAGTGAAGTCTGTTCCTTTTTAATTGATGTCAGTTCCTTTTTAAGTGACCTCGTTTCCTTTATAGCGATTTTTCTTTTTCCTTGCAGATATCCCTCCACCAGCTATCATAACGGACCAATGTGGGGCCATTACTGCTGTTGTAAGGAATGTCTTCCCAAATGCCAGACACCGATTTTGCATTTGGCACATAATAAACAAAGCTCCCGTGAAGTTGCCGACGAAGTATCGACAACACATGTTATTTGATCTAAATTTGATTGTCTATGAATCAAAGAACCCAGCTGAATTTGAGAGGAATTGGCACGGTTTCCTGGTTGATTTTGACCTTCAAGAACATAGTTGGCTCCAAACAATTTACGGTATCCGTGAGTCTTGGGTACCTGCTTACTTGTGTGATTGTTTTTTCGCTGGAATGACTTCTACCCAAAGAAGCGAAAGTATGAACTCCTTCTTCGACAAGTACTTATCTTCTAGAACCACCCTTAAGCAGTTCGTTCAACAATACGAACTTGCTCTACGTCACAAGTACGAGAAGGAAGCTCAATCGGATTTTGATTGCCTGCATAAGAAACCCCAAATGGTTTCAATATATCCCTTCGAGAGTCAAATGAGCGAGTTGTATACCGTAGGGGTTTTCAAGAAAGTACAGTTACAAATTGGTAAGATGATGAACTGCGACCTAACCGAGAAGTTGCAATCAGCCGACGCGTTTCATTATAAGGTGACTGAATGTGTACGGGTCGGTGAGCAACTATTATCGAAACGTTTCCTTGTAGAGAGGACAGGTCTGAACTTGACATGCGATTGTAAACTGTTTAAGCGTGTTGGTATTCTTTGTTGTCACCTCCTGGTCGTATTTGCACGGCTAGATCCTAATGCATTACTCCCGCCGTCTTACATCACAGATCGATGGCGGAAGGATATTCGTCGGAGCTATGGAGAAAAGATGTACCAAGCCGATGGCGTATTGGAGAAGGATGCGCTGAGTCGTCACGCCGACATAATGGGTCGCGCTCTTTGGATTGCACAGGAAGCATTCCTTTCTCATGAAAGGTATCTTAAGGGCGTGAAGTGTATGGAGTGGCTCAGATCTCGTATTAACATTCCCCACGCCCCTCCCATAGTTGATGAAGTTGTGGCCGGCGGTACCTCTTTGCGCAATCCAGACAAAGTAACCCGTCCGGGAAGACCGCCTACTAGACGTCGGGTTTCCTTAGCCGAGAGAATTCTTCAAAGAAGCCAAAAAAAGGGCCTCACAGATGAAAAAAGCAAGTATCGAAGGAAGGGAAAATCACCTATGCATCAGGTCGCACCTAGACCACGGGATCCAGATTTTGACGATTGGGACATGAAGTTGTATTACGACCAAATTGCTCCTTAATTATGCACCAAGGCTTGGTCTTTGAATTTTGTACTTTTTTGTAAGACAACAGTTATTCTTAAGTGTAAAGTTCCCTTTTAATTGTGAGTGTAAAGTTCCCTTTTAAGTTTACGGTTCTCCTTTTTAACTCTGACTTGTATCTTTTTAAGTGATATATGTTCCTTTTTATGAATTGCTTGGACCTTTATAAGTTAGCGGTTCTCCTTTTTAACTGTGAGTTGTAGTCTGTTCCTTTTTAAGTGCGTTTACCTTTTTAAGTGTGAAGTTTTCCTTTCTTGTTTTTTTGGTTCCTTTTTAAGTGTTGTCTGTTCCTTTTTAAGTGAAGTTTGTTGATTTTTTGTGTTGTCTGTTCCTACTTAAGTGTTGTTTGTTCCTTTTTAAGTGAAGTCTGATCCTTTTTAAGTGATATTTGTTTCCTCTTAAGTGAAGTCTGTCCCTTTTTAACTGATGTATGTTCCTTTTTAAGTTATGTCCGTCCATTTTTAAGTGTAATCTGTTCCTTTTTAATGGTAGTTTGTTCTTGTTTAAGTGATGTCTGTTCCTTGATAGCGATTTCTCTTTTTAAGTGAAGTATGTTCCTTTTTAAGTGAAGTCTCTTCCTTTTTAAGTGACATCGTTTCCTTCTTAAGTGAAGTCTGTTACTTTTTAACTGATGTATGTTCCTTTTTATGTTATGTGTGTTCATTTTTAAGTGTTGTCTGTCTCTTTTTATGTGAAGTATGTTCCTTTTTAAGTGAAGTATGTTCCTTTTTAACTCTGGTCTGTTCCTTTCTAAGTGAAGTCTGTCCCTTGTTAAGTGATCTCTGTTCCTTTTTAAGGGAAGTTTGACCCTTTTTATGTGAAGTCGGATCCTTTTTAAGTGACCTCGTTTCCTTTTTAAGTGAAGTTTGTTCCTTTTTAACTGACGTGTGTTCCTTTTTAAGTGGAGTCTGTTCCTTTTTAAGTTATTTCTGTTCCTTTTTATGTTATGTTTGTTCCTTTTTAAGTGATGTCTGTCTCTTGTTAAGTGAAGTCTGTTCCTTTTTAAGTGCAGTTTGTTCCTTCTTAAGTGAAGTCTGTTCCTTTTTAAGCGATGACTGTCCCTTTTTAAGTGAAATCTGTTCCTTTTTAAGTGATTTATGTTCCTTTTTATGTGAAGTCGGTTCCTTTTTAAGTGACCTCGTTTCCTTTTTAAGTTAAGTCTGTTCCTTTTTAACTGATGTCTGTTCCTTTTTATGTTATGTCTGTTCCTTTTTATGTTATGTTTGTTCCTTTTTAACTGATGCGTGTTCCTTTTTATGTTATGTCTGTTCCTTTTTAAGTGATTTTTGTTCCTTTTTATGTTATGTTTGTTCCTTTTTAAGTGATGTCTGTCTCTTTTTAAGTGAAGTATGTTCCTTCTTAAGTAAAGTCTGTTCCTTTTTAAGCGATGACTGTCCCCTTTTAATTGAAATCTGTTCCTTTTTAACTGATTTCTGTTCCTTTTTATGTGAAGTCAGTTCCTTTTTAAGTGGCCTCGTTTACTTTTTAAGTTAAGTCTGTTCCTTTTTAACTGATGTCTGTTCCTTTTTATGTTATGTCTGTTCCTTTTTATGTTATGTCTACCTTAAATGTTGGAGCTATTACTTTGTAGTATGGAAAAGTTTTAATTACAACAACTATAAAATGTATTTGTTCCTGTTTTAATTTACAACTATGTACTACTTGAATTCGACACAGCAGCGGGAGTCCCTCAATAAAGTAATGGCCATTTCACCCCTGATGGAGTGAAGTGTCTTGGGGTTTTTCGTTTCCGTTGGGTTGACCTTTCGCATGAGACATTTGATCCAGTAGTATAGAAAAACACCGCAGTCGTTGCTTCCAGGCATTTGTCTTTGGCACGTTTCCCTCAGGTATCTCAATGGCCAGTTCACCTTAAGACGGTTTCTCCAGAATTCACCCACATCTTTGGCCGAACATTCATGTACCCCTATCGCATTGTCAGGATCCTCATCTGGGACCAGCTCCCTACTGCAACTGTTGTAATGCAGGATCTCCTTGTCTAAGCCATTAACAACTACAAGGGTCCAGTGTTCTGACACCAGCAATGGTTGTGCAATGACGAGGCTTCCCGTTTCCTGGCCTTGTAATTTGGGCGCCAGCCACTCTTCAATCATGGTATTCCCTTGATCGATCATAATTCTTTCCGAATAGAAGCTTGGAATACAAATTACCTCTTGGGGGTAGTTTTCTGTTTTATGGAATACAAATTACAAAAAGCATATTGTCTATCGCCTTGTTGGTCAAATCCATCCCCTTCGTCATTAGCTCCTTCAGGTTGGAACGTGTGAAGAAACAAGAATCACCTCTCCAGATCACCTCCCGTTGGTTATGTGTAGGTGCGGTCACCTTCAGTACAATGTTCAGCTCATCGGGGCTCAATGTGGCAAATGCATCCATGTCAACGTCTGGCCTATTCTCTCTCCCGTGATGAGCCAACTTGAAATCGTCATTCCCATCCTGCTTTCTTTTTTTGTTCATGCTCCTCTCGAGCCTTCTTTCTCCCCTTTTCCGCTCTTCTTTTTTCTTCCTTTCTTTCACCTCATCTTCTTGTTTTTTGGCCGTTGAGCGTGATCCTTTGGCCCCCCAGTCTGCCCTGAGGGGTTTTTCCTTTCCCTCATCCTCCTTTTTCTCCTTCTGCTTATCCCCCTCTCTTATCTCCTGTGTTCGTTTCTCATCTTTCTCCCTCTCCTTCTCTTTCTCATTTTCCTCCTCTACCCTCTTTCTTTCTACCTCTTCCCTCAACCTCTTCTTTGAAGCTTCGGCCTCCCTCCTTTTATCATCGGCTTTCCTCTTCTCTCTTCTCTCCCTGTCTCTCTTCTCGTCTTCTTTCCTCTCTCTTTCCTCTTCCTCCCTCCTCTTTTCCTCTTCTATTCTCTTCTGCCCTCTCTCCCTCTTTTTCTCCTCCTCTTTCCTCTTCTCTTCTCTTTCCCTCTCCTCTCTCCTTTTCTCCTCATCTTTCCTCTTCTGCTCTCTCTCCCTCTTTTTCTCCTCCTCTTTCCTCTTCTCTTCTCTTTCCCTCTCCTCTCTCCTTTTCTCCTCCTCCTCCTCTTCTCTTCTCTTTCCCTCTCCTCTTTCCTTTTCTCCTCCTCCTGTTTCCTCTTCTCTTCTCTTTCCCTCTCCTCTCTCCTTTTCTCCTCCTCATCTTTCCTCTTCTCTTCTCTTTCCCTCTCCTCTCTCCTTTTCTCCTCCTCGTCTTTCCTCTTCTCTTCTCTTTCCCTATCCTCTCTCTTTTTCTCCTCCTCCTCTTTCCTCTTCTCTTCTCTTTCCCTCTCCTCTATCCTTTTCTCCTCCTCTTTCCTCTTCTCTTCTCTCCTTTTCTCCTCTCTCCTGCTCTCTTCTTTTTCTTTTTCTCTTTCTCTTTCCCTCTCAATCTCATTCTCTATTTCCCTCCTATTCTCCTCCTCTCTTTCCTGCTCTTCATCCCTTCTTTCATCCTCTTTTCCTTCCTGTCCACCTTCTATATTATATCCTCAAAGAGATGCAATCTCTTCCCTTAGGGTCTCATTTTCCTCCCTGGACTTCCTAAGTTCCTCATTCAGCCTCTTTACCTCTTCATTTGCCTCATTCAGTGCAACTTCTACTTGAAGCCATTTTGTCTTCAACATTGCAAACTCCAATTCTTCTCGTAGTGGGTCCCGAGGGATGCTGCAGTCCCTCAATTGCAGCCTAGGTTCGCTGCTTGTTGACTGGAAATCACTATTGGTTCGCTGAGTTTTTTCAGCCTGACCAATGATTTCCCTCTCTTTCTGAGTCAGGGTCGTCGACTGAGTCTGATTGAAGTCTCCCTCGTAAATTTTTGAAAGGGTGATGCCCCTTTCCTCCAATTTCTTCACGATAAGCCGTTTTCCAAACATGCTCGACCAACGATTCCACCTAGGATGACCTCCCATTTTAGGCTCTGCCATGTTGAACTTCTCGCACAACCATACCTAATAAAGAACAAGCGAAACTTAAAAAGGAACTAGCGAAACTTAAAAAGGAACAACTTCAACTTAAAAAGGAACAAACGAAACATAAAAAGGAACAAGCAAAACTTAAAAAGGAACAAGCGAAACTTAAAAAGGAACAACTTGAACTTAAAAATAAACAACTTCAACATAAAAAGGAACAAACGAAACTTAAAAAGGAACAAACGAAACTTAAAAAGGAACAATTTGAACTTAAAAAGGAACAACTTCAACATAAAAAGGAACAAATGAAACTTAAAAAGGACAAACGAATCTTAAAAAGGATCAACTGTAACAGAAAGGAAATTCTTGAACTTAAAAAGAAACAAACGAAACATAAAAAGGAACAATCGAAACTTAAATAGGAACAACTTGAACTTAAAAAGGAACAAACGAAACTTAAAAAGGAACAAGCGAAACTTAAAAAGGAACAAACGAAACTTAAAAAGGAACAACTTGAACTTAAAAAGGAACAAACGAAACTTAAAAAGGAACAACTTGAACTTAAAAAGGAACAACTTCAACATAAAAAGGAACAAACGAAACTTAAAAAGGACAAACGAATCTTAAAATGGATCAACTGTAACAGAAAGGAAATTCTTGAACATAAAAAGAAACAAACGAAACATAAAAAGGAACAATCGAAACTTAAAAAGGAACAACTTGAACTTAAAAAGGAACAAACGAAACTTAAAAAGGAACAAGCGAAACTTAAAAAGGAACAAACGAAACTTAAAAAGGAACAACTTGAACTTAAAAAGGAACAACTTCAGCTTAAAAAGGAACAAGCGAAACTTAAAAAGGAACAAACGAAACTTAAAAAGGAACAACTTGAACATAAAAAGGAACAAACGAAACTTAAAAAGTAACAAACGAAACTTAAAAAGGAACAAGCGAAACTTAAAAAGGAACAACTTGGACTTAAAAAAGAACAACTTCAACATAAAAAGGAACAAACGAAACTTAAAAAGGAACAAGCGAAACTTAAAAAGAAACAACTTGAACTTAAAAAGGAACAAACGAAACTTAAAAAGGACAAACGAATCTTAAAAAGGATCAACTGTAACAGAAAGGAAATTCTTGAAAATAAAAAGAAACAAACGAAACATAAAAAGGAACAAGCGAAACTCAAAAATGAACAACTTGAACTTAAAAAGGAACAACTTGAACTTAAAAAGGAACAACTTCAACTTAAAAAGGAACAAACGAAACTTAAAAAGTAACAAGCGAAACTTAAGAAGGAACAACTTCAGCTTAAAAAGGAACAAGCGAAACTTAAAAACGAACAACTGGATTACCTGTAGTACAACAACACAACCCTCGACGTATCCCCTTCTTAAAATAGAAGAACCGGTAGATCTCCTATCGCGTAGATCCCGGTTTGCCTTCTTCAGGCCCGTCACAAGTGCCTGGTGAACAACCTCGGCCCACGCGTACTTGTGTAGCCTAGTGAAGTCGGCCAAGTGGTCGAGGAACCAAATTTTGGTTCGATGGGTGCCATCGCAGAACAAAAAATGGCTGAAGATGTAACAAATGAGTAGCCGGACGTACTCCTCCTCCTCATCAACCAAATATCTCGTAGCCATCATCTGGGCAGATAGTTGGGTGTTGTTCAGAATCTCCCACTGTCGGGTTGCGACTTCATTTAGATGCATTCTGACAGCCTTCCCATGTAATCTGAGCCCCAAAATTAGGGCAACGTCTTCGGCGGTGAAATGTACTACCCCAGAGCCGATCCTCAACCCCACCTCCTCGGGGTCATAGTGTTCCACGAACCAGTCGATAATGTCATTATCGACAGGAACGTTGGAGAGGTTGATGAAGTGACCGAAGGGGGTAGCCCGGAAGGCATTTTTCTCTGCGTCCCTTAACTTCCCAAAGACCTTCTCTATTGGGGTCCACGAACATTTGGAGGGCTGGAAGTAATGCGTAGAAGCCTAGGAAGACATCAACCGTATGTGAACATTCCTTTTTAGAGTATCGTAATTCAATGTTACGCTAAAAACGACAAACCTGGTGCACCACAACCCCCGAAATAGAAGCTTGAAGTGTAGAATCCATTTGGTCGACGGATATCTAGGGTTACGGTGAAGAACTGGGATGATGAATCGGAGAAAAGTTGAGAAAAGGAATGTGAGAAAGATCAGAAACGTTTTTGGTTTTCTTTCGCAAGTCGGGATGTGAACAGACACGTCTGATGTCCCTTCCCGGTCTTATTGATACGTCAGAGAGGGAAGCGTCGCACGAAAGCCGCAGCTGTTTTTCCATTTTTCGAAAAAACGCGCGTTTTAATTTTCACTGATTGGGCAGCTGACTAGATGCCACGTGAAGTCGCGTCCTGGACGCGTGCGGCCGTGTATAAGAACCCCAAAAAGATCTGTTCCGTTCCCGCTACCACCTGAAGCCGAAGATAAGCTTCTTCTTCTTCTTGTTCTTCCCCAACACCAATGGAATCCCTCTCTCCCTTCCTCCTGACTTCCACCCCTCTCCTCCGCCACTCCCACAAACTCCTCCCAACCCGCCTTTCCGCCCTCAAGTCTCCCAAGGGCTTCGGATCCCCATCCCCCAAACCCAAATCCAAACCTCAAAACCCTAAAGACGCCAACCTCAACCCCGAAGACTCCTACGACCCCGACGTAACCATCCCGGAGGTGGTCACCAACCGGATGATCCGCCGCATGGGCGTCTCCGTGGGCGCGCCGCTCGCCGTCGGCCTCGCTTTCTTCCCCTTCTTCTACTACCTCAAGGTCGTCGCCAAGCTCGACATCCCCAGCTGGGTCCCCGTCCTCGTGTCGTTCGTCTTCTTCGGGACCGCGCTGGCCGGGGTCAGTTACGGAATCGTGTCCTCCAGCTGGGACCCCGGGAGGGAGGGGTCCGTGCTCGGGTGGAACGAGGCGAGGAGGAATTGGCCCGTTTTTTGGGACTCGCTCTGGGGGTCGGCGGCGTCCGATGGGAGGAGCAACAGGAGGTAATGGTTTTGATTTTGTTCTTGAATTTTTGTATGTTTGTGGAAGTTATCCCATTGTGGGATTTGGGAAGGGAAAGGCTTCTCCAAAATTGTGTTGGTAGTTCTGGTACATGTTATGAAATTTATGCTTGTAAATGTCCTTTTGTTTTTGTGGACGAATGATATGAGAACTTGCAACTTGAGCTGAAGTTTCAGCTCTCCTATTGACTCCAATTTGCATTGTTTTCGGCAGTTTTGGTTTCTATAGGGAAATTGAATTCCGTTTTTGAAACAAAACCTAATTCACATTTGCATAGGATTATAAGTAGTGGCGCCAAGAATCTAATGTTATGAGGGGTAGGAGTGCTGGATTTGGTATTTTTGGTTGTATTACGTAATAATGAAATTTGTGGAATATTTCCAATGATAAATTTCGGGAATTGGTGTTTGGTTGTTGTGGTCTTGTAGATGTTATGATTTTTCTATTTGTACATGTGTCTTTGTTTTTGTGGATCGAGTACACGAGAAAGATTGCAACTTGAGCTAAAATTTTAGGTGATTTTGCCACAAATTATTTATATTTTTGTTGCTTTTGGTTTGTGAAGGCAATTTGAATGCTAATGTGTAAGACAGTGAAATTGATTAACATTTGCGTAGGTAGTTGTAGAACCAAGAATGGAATGAGGGTTCTGGTTTTGGTAATTTTGAGTGGGGTGGTACTATATAATAGTTGATATAGGTTATCTTGGTGATGTTGTGTTTGATTTGTATTTTTTCATAATTAGTACTACATTGTATTACTGATGAAGTGACATTTGTTCCCCTGATCAATGTAAATTAGTGGAAACTCCCTTCTATTGTAAAAAAAATCAACGAACATTCTTTTTTGGGTTAAGTTCAGTTTAGTTGATGTCAAATAATCTATTTGATTTGCATTTTTATGGATTTAGCCCAGGTTTTTCTAAGATTACTGTTTTATTTGCGCTTATCAAGTTTGAGATGAAGCCTTAAGAGTTTTTTAAACCGAAACAGTTATATATCACCCTTGGTTTAAGATAACACAAGTGTGTTTTTAACTTTTCATTAAGGTATGTGTGAGAGGCAATATCTCTATCCAACGTTCGATTTCATGTTGAGGCATTTAACCTTCTTTCATGTTAAGCCGTTAGTCGAATGCATTTGACTACGATTAAAAGCATATTGTTGATTAATCAGGTTTCAGTTCCATTCCCTGGAAATGTCAATTCATTCCTAAACTCCTTCCTAGTGGCCAGTTGTACGGTAATACTGCTCCACTGCTAATTTTTAGGCTTCTCCCTAAACTAAATGTAAGTGTTGTTGACTTGTTGCTCCTTACTATGCTCTGTCATCCTTGACTGTCCCATCATTCATGTTCGAAAATTTTGTGTTTCAAAAAATATTTAAAATAAAATTTTGGGTTTTTTAAATTGAGAAATTGCTCTTCCACAGTGGTGAAACTTAATAAATCTTATGTCTTGGTTTGAGACTGAAAGTCTAGTGCTCCTTTCAACATCGTGAACATGAAATATTTGTTGTAATATTCATTTGTGCAGATATTTCTCTCTCTTTTGTTTGTAAGGTTGTTAAATACGTAAACTACTTTGAACTTGTAAATATCATGCTGCAAAAATGCTACCATAATTTTATTTGTAGCAATCTATACTTATCTGGTATCTGATTTAGCTTTCAACTTCATTCAACTGGTCCTTTACAATATGTAATTAGTCGTTAGACTGATTCACCAATTGCAAGTTGTAAGATACAAGAAATCGGGTTGGATTTATATCAAAGGACTAGTGATTCCTTTGCCCTCCTTTTCGCTATAATAGAAATCTATGGTAACAGATAGTTTAGTTTGAGCTACTAAGTAGTAACTAAGTTCACATTTCCTCACCTGAATCAAGGTAATTTATGGCTTTCTTTTTTAGATACTTGCAAACTAAAGTTTTGCAGAATTTTTTAGATCCTACATGTTCATCTCTAGTAAAACAGAAGATGCATTTGTGCTTTTAGATCCTTCAATATTTAGCATTAGGTTTTGTTATCAACATCAGGATGCTGTTTTTAATCGCTACTGAGCAGTTCTGCATCGAAACAAGTCAACAACAGCCGTGATCCTATTAACATCCATGGGACTTTCAGCTCAGAGTTTCTTGTGTTGCTTAAACTTTCTCAAATTATATGTTGATGTTCTTAGTTCTTACTACTCACTTGATACGTTCTTAACCAATTTGATATCGTTTAGTTCTTAATCTGTTTTTCCGAACCATTTACTACCAATTGCTCGGTTAAAGAAGTAAATGTCAGATATCTTCCTAAATAATCTAATGAAGACTCCACTGATTCTGTTGATATGCTCTGCCTACGTGATCCATCTTCTAGTTTTACATGCCCCATCTTCCACGAACAACAATACGATGCCCTTGCTTACATATTTCAGAAATGAATGTTTGATGGATTTTGTAGTATTTCAAGTCATAGTTCAAATCGTTCTTCAAGCCCTCAAGGTAAAGGAAGTCTGGAGATTGAAGGCCTCAAGTATATGTAGAGTATTGGGTAAACTAAAAAAGTTAGTGTTTAGGTTATATTTTGGTCACTAGCTATCCTTGTGGATCCTAGGAAGTAGTATTACACAACTACTAATGAACCAACCATCTTTTACCTCAAACTTAATTTTGGGCTGATTAGGGATGTAATTATTCCACAGGATTTTCTTGAAAACTGCAAGCTTGCAATTGTAGACTCCTCATCCTGTTAGACTCCTAATTTAAACTTTAAAGGGCAAAGTAACAATGTTGTTATGAAGTTAACTACGGAACCTGATCCAATGATCCCACTAAATAGAGTGACATGTTTAAGTAACTGAATTTTGTTGGGCTCCGCTTGACTATTTGCCTATTTAGTATAAGTGCTTGGTGTATGACTTGTTCCAAGAGAATGATATCTAACAACTCCACTATCAAAAGCCTGGAAGGAATACCAAAGTGAGAAACCTTTCATTTTCCACTGAGACAAATATATTTAGTACAATAATTGTTGGAATATTGAATATTGGGGTTAAACCCAATTAATATTAAATTGAAATCCAATGTTTAGTTGTAAAGAAAATTTCTTTTTTGACGATTGCAAATTTTATGGAACCACTAAGACCATGTTTTTAACTATCCAATGTTGACTTGTAATGAAAATTTCTTATTGGTGGTTGCAAATTTTGTGGAACCGCTAAGATCATGTTCTCAATTATTCAAGCGGTTGTGAATTGTGTGTATAGAGAAAGGTTAGAATGAACCCCAAGCTCACTTTTGTTAAAATGAGCCTCAATGATCTAACCGTTGATCTCAATCTGAAGGGTTGTGAGTCATTTACTTTAAGTGAGAGTATTCCAATAATTTTATAAGTCTCTTCAACTCATTTTCTTCTCCATTTTCTTCCACGAAACCCAAATTTCCCCTTCCCAAACTCAAATTCTCATTCTTCTTCTTCCTAGGAAATCTGAATCTCCCTCTTTCTCCCCCTCTACAATGGAACCCTTACCATCATCACCACCACCACCGGATGACACACTTTGGTGATCGTTACATAACTTCTTTTAGAGAAATCCAACTTTCCGATTGTGTGAACCCATCATTTGATTCTTCAAATAAACTCTTCGTTGACGACATCGAAGCTATAACCCTTGAAATCCAAGCTCTGATGGAAAAATAGATCATCAACGACTACATCCCATGTTTGATGGTGGCTGATCACATCAAACCTTCGGAAACCCAAATCCGACCTCCGAATCCACAGATCCAAGCTCTGGCAGTGGTAGAAACTCAATCTCTGTCACGTCTCATCCAACCCTCCATGACACAAACTCAACCACCAACCACATGCATCCAAACTGTAACAACCCAAATTAGATCATTGGAGAGACACAATACAACCTATTGTACCTCAAATTCAATGTCTAGAAACACATCCAACATCTTGTATGTCCGCCTCAATATTGTCCAGTCTGTCGCAAAATGGGGGTGCTGATGTTTAATTGAGTTGATAGAAAATAACAACACAACAATTCACCAATATGATTGGTGCCTTTTAATTTCACTAATGTAATTAGTCTTTAAATGTGACCATGATACAACTGTTGTAATATAGTTGAACCTTAAGTAGGCGTAATATAATTCACATTCTAAATTTTTCAATATTCTGTGAGGAATTTCACTACAAAATAAGTAGGCGTAATATAATTTACCATAAAATGAAAATAATCATTTAAATTGTAATATTGTTTCAGTAGCTATAATATTATTTAGTTGTCATGTAACAACCAAACAACATACATTATAGTATTACTAAAGTGAAACCCCATAATAATGGTTGCAAAAGATTGAAATTTTTGGAGGGTTTGTACTAAGCTATTGGTACCTGTAATACTAGTTGATCTATGTTCAACTATTTTCTATTTAGGATAATGTGGGCCAACGGAATGTCAAGCATGCCAAAGAGTTTTATTTCATACCTGAGGTTAAAAGTGAGCTGAAACCAAAAAAATTGGGAATGAGTTTTACTCAATAGAAGAAGCTTACAACTATTATAAGACATGCAAATGTATGAGGGTTTAATGTGCGTAAATCATCAACGAAGTTTAATCAAACATCAAATAATTAGTCCAGGGAGGTAATCTTGAAAAAAGTTAGTTTGCTCTAGAGAAGACTCATCATGTTCGAGAAGCACGAAAAAGAACAACGTGAATGAAGTTTCCATAACAATAAAGAAGAGGAAAGTTGGAATGTCAAGATGTGAATGTCAAGCCAAATTAAAAATCAAATTTGATTGAGATAACAATAAGTAGTTTGTGTTGAACTTTGTTGAAGGATGATGCATTGCATACATTGCATCATATGTCTTTCATTTAGATTAATTTTATAACAATAAATGCTACTAAGGTATGTGTTTAGTCTTATTTACAGAATACAGGAACCTGAATGCAAATTACCCATATCCCGAGCATAAATGCGTGCAAGAGACTCATTCCTGGCATAAAGACCAAGTTCAAGATTATCGGGTTTCAAATGGAAATGCATCCAAACATAAAAGCATTCAAGACCTAATTACAAAAAGGACAAGGACTTAAGCACAAAAGCAGACAAGGACTTAATTGCAAAAAGCCAAGGACCTAATTGCAAATTACGAGTAGCTTTTATTATTATGGAGAAAATCTAAAGAAAATCAACGTGGATCTCCAAATATATAAAGAAATAAAGTCGGAGCTCAAAAAAAAGGAAAGAATCAATCCAGATGCGCAAAGGATATTGAAATCATACCATAAACACACAGGAAAAATCCGGATTAAATCAGAACTAAAAAGGTGGCGAATCCGCCGCACCAAATTAGATTCATGCTCTAAAATTTTTACCGGTTGCGTGTTGACGCGTGTACTTTCCTATTTGATACCTAAGTCCCGTGTATCGGCTATAAATAGCCCTGAATCGATGTTGTGAGAGTCCTTAGCTTATGTTCTAGTTTTTATTCCTTAGTTTAATAAATTTCTATTGTTTTATTTCTTGTTTTTAGTTTTCTTTTGTAATGCCTCTAGGACCCCTTCTTCCTCCCTCCATGAGTTTCTAACTCTTTCCAAAGGGTGGAGGTGACGGATTTAGGGTGAAGAGAAGAGAAGAGAATAAATGTTATTATTTTAAGTTCGTGATTAGTATATTTTGATTACTTGAGTTTGTGTTAAATCATTTATCATAATGCTTCGTAACTAACATGATTTATTATAAGTTTCTGAATTCTCTAATCTAAACCTTAAATCTAAACCTCCACCCAACAGAATTCACCATCTTTGTTCTTGCTTTAGTTTTATTTGTTCATGTTTCATGCTTTAGGAAATTAAAAAAAATAATCTCAAAACCAAACTTATTCTTCTCTCATTCTTTCCCCCAATCGAAATCACACTAATAACAAATCTCTCCCTCCTTGTGTTCGACCCGTATTTGCCACGTCTTAATTGACGTCGTGCACTTGCGGTATAAATTTAATTCACATCAAGTTTTTGGCGCCGTTGCCGGGGAGGCGACGCAGATTTTGTTTTTTTTGTTGATTTCGATTTTATCCTGTTTATCTTGTGCGCGATCTAAATATTTGGATTTGTGTTTCAGGAGACAACAGAGTGCACGGCGAAATCCGGGCACATTCTGAGCTTAACGAGTGGCGGAATCGCCGCATATTTGAAGCATCTGGGCTTCAAATTTTTCTGGGACGCGACTCATCTCTGGGTGGACGCGTGAAGCTACTGAAATTTCGAGAGCGGGCGGTGAACCCGACTGAGCATTGCTTAGGTAACCTTTGTTGCCTCTTTTCCTCGTAATTTCTATTTTCAAAAAAATTTCCTTTTGTAGAACTGCACGTGTTAAGCTTAAATTCCATAATTGGCAATAATTCAACTCTGACCTAAAAATTGGAAAAACTAGAAGAACTTAGTGCATGCATCATATAATGTTTTGTTTGCATTATTCTTGCTAAATTCTTGCAAATTAATTCTTGTTGAAGAGTGCTGGAGGCAAGGTACGTATCGCGGTTTTTATCGAATGCATTTAAGCATATAATCTAATTTGCATACAACCTTGCAATTGCCCCCCTCTAAAAACCATTGTTTGACTATCTTTGCTAGATCTAAGTTAAACTATCTTAAGGGCAACTCCATAGGCAAAGATACGGTGGGGATTTCATCACCCTTCCGTGGCCCACAAATCACAATCCTAAAAGTGTCACCCAAGTCTTAAATTAAAATAAATTAGATATTGACCCCTAAGGACTCGGACTCATTTAAGGAGAAGAATTGGTTTGACTTGCTATGACTTGAAGCTGATCAAATTTAATTTGGTGCCTAGGAAGTGTTTTTGTGTTGACGCAAGTCTTCCAAGCGAAGTGGTTGTCTAATTGGCACCGACTCTGTCGGAAGCGCCCCCACTAGCTATACATTACCTGGCCAAGTTGATTTGATTAGTGAGGGAGGTGAATCAAGCGAATCAATTCGACTCAACCAGTTAGGAGTCGTCTAGATCTAAGCGACACTAGGTCTAGGATTGTTTGAACCGTGCTTTCTTAGGAATTTTCTGACCAACCCTCTTTCTATCTTTAGAGTTAGGTTTCCCTTCTCATCTGAGTCTTCTTTCTCCTCTCACCTCAATTCTCTAGATTAGGATTCCTTTCTCATCTTTCCCTATTCTATTGTTTGTTTCCCTTTTGAAAAAAAAAACATAAAAAAATGAAAATATATAAAAAAATTGTAATTAATTCTTGAAATTAAATTTGGAATTTAAATTTCGAATTTGAATTCCAAAATTGATTCAACCCGGTGCACTCAGATTTTGATTCGGGACTTGAGTAATCAACTCTCACGAGTTCATCTAGATTCCAGTATAGAACTTAGTCCCAATCCATCTGCTGCACCACCTCACCCGGATCCAATGGGTGAGAACGTAGTGGACCCACTTGTTGCACAACCTATAACTCTGAGGGATCGATGCTATCCAGCGATGGCTGCTCAGCCATCGTGCATCGTTATGCCCACCATACTGGGTCGCGACTTCGAACTTAAGGCACAATACATGAGTATGTTGCCTAAGTTCACCTCTAGGGAAGACCCATATCTCTTCCTTAGAGAATTTGAGTAAATCTGTTCTCTTATGCAATACCAGCATATCACTGAGGAGGCAGTGCGTCTGAAATTCATGCCTCTAGCACTGAAGGACGACGCTAAGAAATGGCTATATAGTCTAGCCGAAAGATCCATTAGAAGTTGGGCTGAGTTTGTTCAAGTATTCCTCAAAAAATATTTCCCCAACCATAAGACTATGAGGATTAGGAACGAAATTGTTGCATTCGTTCAGTCTGAGAGTGAGCCGTTCTATTCCTATCTAGAAAGATTCAAAAGTGTTCTGACCCAATGCCCTCATCATGGAATTCCAAGATGACAATTATGCCAAATTATTTATGAGGGATTGACACCCACATCTAGGGTTATGGTAGAATCCGTAAGCCAAGGGAACTTTATGTCGAAAAATGAAAATGATGCCTGGACTTTTCTTGAGGATTTAGCTGAAAACAGTATGCAATGGGACAATGCTAGAACACCGCTTAACCCGAGTATTGGATCTAGAATAGCAAGTCAACCCAAACTAGGTGTCTTAGCTGTAGATGCCAACATAGCGGCTGAAGCAAAACTAGCTACCCTTATGCGCAGAATGGAAAGTTTAGAGCTACAAACCCAAAACCGAGCGAATCAAGCCTCGTCTATCCCTTGTTCTAGATGTGGTCAGACTGGTCATGTAATGGAGGATTGTGCGGACTGGGAACAAGTTAATGCCATGTATAACCATGCTAGAAATGACCCATACGCATCATCCTATAACTCGGGTTGGCGTAATAATTCCAATTTCTCATCAAGCCAACAAGGTCAACCTCCTAGACAACAACCAAACCCGTATAACCAAAATAATACATCATCTGGGTTTAGTAACAATGGCGATCATGAGGTTAGGTTGACAAGCTTGGAAAATTTGATGAAAACCTTTATACAAACAACCAACCAGACCTTCCAAAGGCTTGAGACACAAGTCAGCCAACTAGCACAAATAGTAGGTGAAAGTGAAAATGGTCGGTTTCCAAGTCAATCTGAGGTGAACCCTAGATCTAATAATTCATATCAATCCTATCAAGCACCTTCACGAAATAACAACCCTAGACCGGTTCAAATGGTTAATGAGGAAGGACCATTCCAACAAATAAATGCTGTAGTATCATTACGGTCCGGAAGACAAGTTGATAACAATGTGGTAAATCCTAGAACGTCTAATCAATCTAGTCATCAAGCAACCACATATGACCTAACCATTGAACCCGACGTCCAATCTGAAACACCCAACCCACCTACTCAACCTGAACCTATAGCTCAACCTGAACCTGAGCGAGTCTATGTTCCTAAAGCCCCATTCCCCAATAGACTCAAAAAGAACTCAAGTGCACAAATAGAGAAAATCTTGGAAGTATTTAAGCAAGTTAAGGTGAACATTCCACTCTTAGACATGATTCAACAAATACATGCTTATGCTAAATTCTTAAAAGATCTGTGCACTAAAAAGCGAAAAACGAACGTACCAAAGAAGGCATTCTTAATTGCAAACATAAGCTCTATCCTGTCAAACTCGTCTCTTATAAAATATAAGGATCCTGGATGTCCCACAATTTCATGTGCAATAGGAGATACTTTCATCAACAAAGCCCTTCTAGACCTTGGTGCTAGTGTTAACCTACTCCCGTACTCTGTCTATGAGCAAATGAACCTTGGTCAACTAAAACCCTCTAAGACAACCCTTCAATTTGCTGATTGCTCTATTAAGAAACCAAGAGGTATAGTAGAGGATGTTTTGATCAAGGTTGGTGACTTCATTTACCAAGTGGATTTTGTCGTACTAGATACCGCACCTGTTGTAAATCCTAAACAACAAATCCCTGTAATTCTAGGCAGACCCTTTTTAGCCACTTCTGAAGCATTGATAAATTGTCGAAATGGGCTCATGTAATTATCTTTTGGGAACTTAAAAGCTGAATTTAATATCTTTCATATTGATAGTGAGCCAGAAATAATATGCAATCAAAGTGATGTTGTGATGAAATCGCGTATCTATAAGATTTCTGAATCATCACAAAATCAAAAAGGAAGTAAGAAAAAGAGGAGGAATTCATCTACACACCCACCGTCACTCGATCAAATAAGAGAACCAATTTATGTGAGGGGTGTGGAACCTGTGACTCAGGACTCTCATTGCAACATGGGGAACAATTCAACTGGATACATGCACCAATATGGTGTCATTCAATCCAGTTCTGACTATGGTTGACTTTGAGCAAATCTCATCCTTCCACCGCAGTTCACCAAGGTAATAAGTGCATTTGCTTTATATTTGCATACATTGAGGACAATGCATGATTTAGGTGTGGGGGGATGTTTATGTATATATTTATCTATAGTTCTGTCTTTTATTTCTAAAAAAAAATAATAAAAAAGAAAAAAAAAATCAATGTTTCATGACATAGCTTAAGATTGAACTGCCAAAACCCGTGTACAAATTGCATTGAGTTTTTGTTCCTTATTATATAGTTCTGCTTGTAGAATCTGTGACATAAATTTAAGTTCCAAAGAAATAACCCATTACCCTTTAAGACATGTATGCACTTAAATTGGATGAATCAAATCTTTGAAGTGGTTGATAAAAAGAAGAGGTTGAGGAAAATATACCGGGAAGTGTGGACTTCTAATAACAATTAAGCCTTGAGGAAAATAAAAGCGGAATAAAAGTTAGGAAAGCACATTTTGCAAAATGATTACAAAAGCCCAAGCCTTTGAGTCACTGGTCCGTAGGGGTATTTTGAAACCCGGTAACTTGAGTCTATCAGCTCGGGATTATCGACCAAACTCGCTACACGAATGCAAAAAAGGTAAAAGTGTCAGAAAAAGCAAATGTGTTGAATCACGGAAAAAGAAAAAAAATACTTTAAGATACTCAAGGCCCAAAGCTAAACGAATGATCCATGTCATGGTTGATCCGAATGATACTTCACCACCAGAGGAGGCGTGCAAAATAATTTAAGTGATAACATGTGTAGAAGGGTTATTGGTGTGAATATTGGAGGAATGAAGATCAAGTCAGAATTTTGATGAGTTAGATTTATATAATGAGCATGCAAGAATTCTAAGTGAGATGTATAAGGTTGAGGTGGGGATAATGAAAGTTGTTAATGGAATGTTGAATTAAGACTTTGTGGGTGTGTCAACTGAAAACCCTCACGAGACAAAACTCGTCCTCTAAGGAAACTTGGGGGTTTAAAGGCTTGTTGCACATGCTAAGTGCAACCGTGATTCCTACGAAAGTGAGTTAGGATTTCCCTGTTTTCATTTTTCTTATATTCTGTTTTGCTAGGGACTAGCAAAATCTAGGTGTGGGGGTATTTGATGCATTGCATACATTGCATCATATGTCTTTCATTTAGATTAATTTTATATCAATAAATGCTACTAAGGTATGTGTTTAGTCTTATTTACAGAATACAGGGATCTGAATGCAAATTACCCATATCCCGAGCATAAATGCGTGCAAGAGACTCATTCCTGGCATAAAGACCAAGTTCAAGATTATCGGGTTTCAAATGGAAATTCATCCAAGCATAAAAGCATTCAAGACCTAATTACAAAAAGAACAAGGACTTAAGCACAAAAGTAGACAAGGACTTAATTGCAAAAAGCTAAGGACCTAATTGCAAATTACGAGTAGCTTTTATTATTGTGGAGAAAATCTAAAGAAAATCAATGTGGATCTCCAAATATATAAAGAAATAAAGTCGGAGTTCAAAAAAAAGGAAAGAATCAATCCAGATGCGCAAAGGATATTGAAATCATACCATAAACACACAGGAAAAATCCGGATTAAATCGGAGCTAAAAAGGTGGCGAATCCGCCGCACCAAATTACATCCATGCTCTAAAATTTTTACCGGTTGCGTGTTGACGCGTGTACTTTCCTATTTTATACCTAAGTCCCTTGTATCGGCTATAAATAGCCCTGAAACGATGTTGTGAGAGTCCTTAGCTTTTGTTCTAGTTTTTATTCCTTAGTTTAATAAATTTCTATTGTTTTATTTCTTGTTTTTAGTTTTCTTTTGTAATGCCTCTAGGACACCTTCTTCCTCCCTCCATGAGTTTCTAACTCTTTCCAAAGGGTGGAGGTGACGGATTTAGGGTGAAGAGAAGAGAAGAGAATAAATGTTATTATTTTAAGTTCGTGATTAGTATATTTTGATTACTTGAGTTTGTGTTAAATCATTTATCATGTAATGCTTCGTAACTAACATGATTTATTATAAGTTCCTGAATTCTCTAATCTAAACCTTAAATCTAAACCTCCACCAAACGGAATTCACCATCTTTGTTCTTGCTTTAGTTTTATTTGTTCATGTTTCATGCTTTAGGAAATTAAAAAAAAAATTTCAAAACCAAACTTATTCTTCTCTCCTTCTTTCCCCCAATCGAAATCACACTAATAACAGATCTCTCCCTCCTTGTGTTCGACCCGTATTTGCCACGTCTTCATTGACGCCGTGCACTTGCGGTATAAATTTAATTCACATCAAAGGACATAATTGTGAAATCAGCAGCTCCTCTTAAAGACATTACATGTGAATCAAGCGTAGCATACCACCCGTTACTCAAAGAATGTTGAAATCTATGAGTGAAGCAAATATACCTGTTGTAAAACAAGCTATGTTGTTAGGAAATGAAAGTTGTGGGCATGACAAATCGAATTAACCTATAGAGATATACTAAATATGAATGCTTCAGGAGGATATGAAACTGAAGGGTATGATGCAGGTTTAGTACTAGAGCACTTAGAGGCTAAAAAAAGAGGACAAATTCTTCAACTATGCTTATCAGAAGAGTGTACAAAGTAAATTGAGTCACTTGTTCTGGGCTGATGATACTTGTCAGGAAATTTTAAGCATTTTGGAGAAGCGGTCACATTGACACCACCTATTGTACGAACAAGTATTCAATGATATTTAGAGCATTTTGTGGTCTGAATCATCATTGACAAACCATTTTCTTCGAAATGGGTTTGCTAAATGATGAAACCATATCATCATTTAATTGGTTCTTGGAATTCAAGAATTGTATGGGTAGAGAACATGTTGCTATCATTACAGATCGAGATCCAACTATGAATTTGTCATTAGCACAAGTGTATCCCACAATCATTCATCAGTTTTTCACATGGGACATAATGGATAAATTACAAAAGAAAATTGGAGTGAAAAACAAAGGAAATGTTATTGAAGCAATTCATGATTGGGTGTGGTATGCAGAGGACATCAAAGAATTTGAATGTAGGTGGAGAAGAATCATTAACAAAAATGAGCTTGATGATAATAAATTGTTGAAGTCGTTGTTTGAGATACAGATGAAATGGGTTCCGACTTACATGCAACATATTTACTTTGCTGGTATGAACAATAGACAAAGAAATGAATCCATGAATGCATTTTTAAAAACACACATAACATGACAAAACACACTCTTCGAGTTCTTATGCAGATACATTTTGACTTCCTTTTCAAAATATACATGTATATATTTTTGTTATGATGTAACATAATTGTTCTAGCTGTAACAATAAAATCTATTATTTGATATAAGACAATATTATATTAAACAGATACGATTTTTTCTGAAAGTTTTTTATGAAGTAACATGATAGAATTAAATGAAATATGAAGTTATAAATAAAACAAGCTTGTTTGTTGATTATGTATATTTGTATTAGCTCTCAAACCTCAAAGAGAATGAAAATAGGTGGGATTACAACAACAATAAGAAGAAGGGAGAACTTCTTACTGAATGGATACTTGAAACAGAAATGGAAGAGATATACACTAGAAGTATCTTTTGCATCTTTCTGAAGGAGTTGAAGAAAAGTTTTATGTGCAACGTTAGTATTGACCAAAATGATGAAGATTCAATTACATACAATGTCAACAAAATTGCGAAAGACAATGGAACGAAGTAAGTAAAGATCAAAGGCATCGATAATGTGACCGTATGTGATTGTCACTTTATGGAATTTCAAGGTCTTCCATGTCAACATAGTTTGGCGGTTTTTAAACACCTTGGTTACAAGCAGATGCCACTTGTTAACATTTTGCCTCGATGGTGAAAGAAAATCAAATATGAATTTCATGTGAGAAATATTCATGGTACTAGCAAGGCAACAATCAGTGACAAAGTAACCCACATTATGAGGTTGTGCAATGAATTGATATCCATAGCAGGAAAACATGAATCAATAACTGAGTTGGTAGAGCAAAAACTAGAATTTGCTTTGTTAGAAGCAGAAGATGCAATTAAGGAAATCATTGAGCATGATAGGCAAATATCCATAACATGTGAAAGACAAATACAAGTTCATCAGTCAGATAAAGCAAAAACAAAAAGGAGCGGGAAGGGTGGAAGGCCAAAATTGAGTAGTAATCTCTTTCAATCAGAAGTTGAAAAGAAAGCAAACAAAAGTCATAGACAATGTAAAATCTACATGCAATACTCGAACCACGACTTGAGAACATGTCCAATTAGGAAGGATAAGAAAACATGAGTCTTTAAAGTTCTTTTTAAATATGGATTATACTTGAGAATTTAATTATGCCTTATTTTTTATTTTGCAGGGTTATACCTCAAGATACAAGTAAATGCCAAGAGTAAACTTGCAAACAACATTGTTATCACTAGTGCAAAATAGTCTTTACTCGTTGCCCAATAGACGTAGGCTGTTATAACAACCGACGTCTAGTTGGGCGAGGATAGCATAGGCGTCGGGCGTTACCACGTCTATGGGGGTACTATAGACGCCGGTTGTTAGAATACCCATTGTATCCGACGTCTATACCCTATAGATGTCGACCTATAGACGTCGGTTGTTGGAATACCCATTGCATCTGACGTCTATACCATATGGACGTCGACACCCCCATGCATATAAACGTCAACTTATAGACGTCGTCTGTATATAACATCCCATGTCTATAGGTCTTAAAGGAATCGAATAGTTGAGTTTTCTGGCATTCATTCCAGGCAAAAACCTAACCAAATCCTAGCCGTTATGCGACCGAACCCTCTTCCGCGACCGATCTCCGACCGATATGCAGCATTCTCCGGCACCACCGCGACGTCCCAACCTCTCCTCCCGTTCTCCGACCCTCTCCTCCGTCTTCCTCTGTCTTCCCCCACATCCCTAACCACCGTAAGAGTTTCGTTTAGTTTTGGTTGGTTTAGTTTCGGATTTTAGGTGGAGTTATGTGTCTTTTCTATCTTGGTAAACTTCTCCTCTCGTTCGGATTCAACGCCAACTAGCACTGTTCCCCCATTTCGATTTTTGCTCGTATTTGTGGTTATCATAGCCTTGTTGGGAATACTTCTAGGCTACATTGTGAAGAAATGACCATTGAAGCAATAACAATCATTCTTCATACTAAATACTCTAACAAAGTATTGCTACCGACCTGCTTTAGTTATTTATTGTTAATGTAGTAGAATTTGTGACTATGTTAGTTCGCAACTGTTCAAGCAGAAAATCTTGTTTAGTGTACTGGCCTGTTTATCAATGGTTAATATTTTTTCTTGTACGGATTCGTGTTGCCCTCTAACACCCAAGTGCTATTATTGCAAGTTCGCAGCAAACAAACGGAAGGGTTTGTGTTGTGTGCATTGTTTATTTGTTGATAGTTGGTGGAGATTTGTGATGCATTTGGCTGTTAATTGTGTGAAATTGATTTTTTTTCATGTCGGATTTTGTGTTGGTTATTTATGATTTATTTGTGGTCTTGTGTTGGTTAAAAAATCATTTAGTTTGTGATTAAATGCATGGTTTGTTATTGTTGTGGTATGTGGTTTATGTGTTGTCTAATTAATCAATTACCAGTCAAGTGTGGTTTAGATCTATCTTTATTTGGAAGATTCGAGGGAGGACGTGCGTTCGAGAAGAAGGAGGACGCACGTTTGCTGGTTCGTGATTCCACTCATTTTGTCTCTTAGTTTGAATTGTTGTTAGTAATTTTTCCATTGTGTGTTGAAAACTGATGCATTGTAATATGTTTGGAAGAAATATAAATATATAAGTAATAAATTGTATGTTTGTGTCCACTTAGTTATGTATTTGTCAATAATCGTTGTTAATGGAGTTTGTTGGTAGCTTTCTCATGAGATAACTAAGTCCACAAATAACATGTATTAAGGACTAGCCTTTAGCTATTTATTCTTTAATCAAGAAGTCAATTTTGTTATGTGGAAAATGTAAACATATGACTAAATGTAAACATGTGTTGTGTTGAAGTTTGAGGGGTTTGGATGTAGTGTGTGTGATAAATTGGGTGGAATTGAGATCAAGTTTATATCGTGTATTGTTATAAAATTTTCTTGTTAATTCCAGGATTTGAAGATTTTTACATAGCAAATTTTAGGGAAGGTTCTGCCAAATTTCAAAAAAAAATATAATCTCAATTGTTATTAATAACATGATATTTTAAAATAATAACTTAAATTTTATATTAAAAGGACTATAACTTAGATTATGTAAAAAACTTATGTTTAATTAGTTTAGTGAGTTCATACATTTATTTATGTTTATTAATGTTTAGCTTAGTTAAATGTTTGTTTATTTATGTTTATTTATGCTTAAAAAATTTATATTGTTTAGTTAACTCATTGCCCCCCTTAAGCAACTTTACCTTTAATAACCTAAAGAAAAAGATTAGACAATATTGCTAAGTCATCCATCATATAGGATTTGCATTCATCGTATTTATTATTTATTTTACGATTTCTGTCGTAGATTGTTGGCGTAAGGTACGTAACCTCTTTCACTCATCATTCATTAGAAAACACGCAAATAGTTAGTAGGACTTGCATTGGAACAAGAGTGAGGTGAGTGTTTGTTTGGTGTGTTGTTTGTTAGATTAAGGTATGAAAAACACTTAGGGGGCAGTCACCTATAGGAGATGAGGTAGGGGATTTCATCACCCTTTCCTTGGCCCAAAAACCACTTAATAAAAGAGCCTTAATAAAATCAATTAGACGTTGACCCCTAGGATTTCTGGACGCATTAAGGAGAGGAAACCGTTTAAGACCGTTATGGCCTGAACGTCGTTGCCCATTTAGTCTCCCTGAGATTTTAGGAACTTCCGGGTTCTTGATTTCCTACAGATTAGTGGTCCTCGATGTTTAAGACCGTTTCGGCCTGAACGTCTTTGCCCATCTAGTCTCCCTGAGATATTAGGGACTTCCGAGTTCTTGATTTCCTACAGACTAGTGGTCATCGGTGGGACCTCGAAGTTATGCGTCGTCTAGTACTAAGGACCTATAGTGGACTTTAGGCTTGTTTTGGCCTTATTGCTTAGTTAGGTTTCTAACATTCCTTATTCTCACGCTAGATTAAGGACTTCATCTCCTCTCCTCTCCTCTGAGTCATTCTTTTCTCATCTTAGTGTCTCTGAATCTTCTCATCTACGAACACATTCTTTTAAATTGATTTTTTTTATTTCCTCCAATAATAACTATCATTTTTGTTAATGTTTAGATTGAAATGGATCGAGAGTGGATTGTTTCAAACAGATTGAGTGATGAGTATGAGAACAGAGTGAATATGCTCTTAGAGGTTGCCAAAAAACATTCAAAAAAATGAAAGACATCGACATGGTGTATTGTCCATGCAATAAGTGTCATAATATGTCAGTGCTGACTTTTCAGAAAATAAAAGATCATTTGTTTGAGAAAGGTTTCGACCCAAATTACGGACGGTGCATATGGCACGACGAAAATGAATCATTTAGTCATTCCAAGAATGACGGAGAAAACGTTAGTGTAGAAGAACACTTAGAGGAAATGGTTTAGGATATGGATGAAAAGTTTTCGTCCAACCCCGATTTACTTGGTAGTTTGTTGAGTGACAATGAGAAGCTGTTGTATAAAAGTTGTACCAAATTCACTAGATTGTTAGCGGTGTATCCTTTCGAGGGTTATATGAAAGTGTTGAAATGTTATTATAAAAATCGTCAAAGACCGGATACTAGTATTGTTGAAGGATACATAGCTGATGAGGTTATCGAGTTTTGCACTGGATACCTAGCAAACACCAAAACTATTGGACTTCTGAAGAATCGTCATGATAAATGTGCCGATGGTAAAGGAACACGTGGGATGAAAATGTTAAATCCAAATGGTGAGGACTTAATGACAACATATTTTTATGTGTTGTGCAATTCTAATGAAGTTCAACCTTTCCTAAATGAACACATGAAGTTTCTAAAGGAAAGAAATCCTTTGTGGAGTGATCAACAAGTAATAAATAGTCACAATACAAATTTCTTCTCTTGGTTCAAAAATGTGGCTTACAAGTGTGATGTTTCTGAGACAATACAATGGTTGGCCTACGGTTCCCGTTATGTTGTTATAAGTTACAGTGGTTATGATATCAATGGATATTCTTTCTACACAGTCTGTGAAGATGCCAAAAGTGTTATTTAGAATAGTGGCATCACCTTAATAGCAGAGTCTTTGCATGTGTCTAGTTCTAAAGACAAGAACCTGTCTACGTTGACATGTCCTATTACGGTGTAATTGAAGACATATGGGAGCTAGACTTTGTTAAATTCAAAGTACCTGTATTTAGATGCAAGTGGGCTGATAATAAAAGTGGAGGTTGAGTGGATGACTATGGATTCACTTATTGATTTTTCAAAAAAAGGTATAAAGGAGAACCTTTTATTCTCGCTTCCCAAGCGAAACAAGTCTTCTATGTGGCTGATCCATGTGATAAGAAATGGGCAGTAATTCTGGAAGGGAAGAAAAATATTGTATCAGATGATAGTCTGATCGAGTATGGAGAGACACTACCTTTCTCTAAGCAAGCACCAGAGTGAAACTCAGTAGACGAAGAAATAAATGTTGAGACTTGTATGTTTAGAGATGACCACGGTGAAGGTATATGGATTGAAAATCCATTAAGGAAAAAAACAGTAAATGTGCAAATTTTCTATTATAACACATTGTAATAACCATTTAATGTCTTGACTTTTTTTTAATGCATTGAGTTTATCTTTTATAGTATCATGACTCCAAAAAAGAAACCCACTCCATCAGAGTCTGAAGGCTGGAAGACATACAGTTCACGAGGTGCTTGTCTCATGAAAGAATTCGTGGGGAGAAGAAATAGAGACGGTAGAGTTCCAATCCAGTTTGATGATCGTCTTGAGCCGATAGGCATGCTGTCTGATAATTGGAAAAGTTATCTGGCTAGCTTAGCGAGGGCAATGTTGATATTTGTTTGTCGAGTTGGGCCGATGTAGATGAGAAGTTGAAGGACACAATATGGGTTAACGTGCAAGTAAAGGTGTCAAGCCCCCGGAGCAAAGGGTCTAACAACCAATCTCCGATCAACATTAATTTGCTTCCAAGTAGGTACAAAATGTTGTATCAATGTATGGTAGGTAGGGAAGCACAATCCTTAAGTAGCTAGGATTTGGAGGAGGGGGATGAAGGGTTGCCTCTGGCTTTGTAAGTCACCAAAGAGGATATCATGCAGTTCTTGGCGATGGATTCATTGTGTATCATGATTATCGACGTGCAAGTGAAGTAAGTATTTTCTTTGGTATAAAATAAAATGTATTGAATAATTTTATCGAAACTGTAATAAAGTATAATTTTTAATCTTGTAGACATCTTTATGACGCCAGAAGGTCAGTCTTTCCCGACGATCAAGTATTTGGATTTATCAGTCCATCTACATATATATACGGGAATGACGATAAATTGGGTCAGCTTGGGACTCTCATGAAACAAGACAAAAAATATTATTTGCTCCCTTATTATGAGAGGTAAACTTTGTAATTCAAAGTGGAATTTTATTTTGTAATAAGCTTCTAATTATATATATAACAGGGCTCATTGGATGTCGTTGTATGCCCCACGACTAATTATGCATATTAGTTTGATCCGTTGGGGTCGAATAAACCAAGAGACTCAATAAACAAAACTTTTAAAATTGTAAGCTCGTTTTAGTTATCGTATTTGTAATTCGTAGATTTTTATTAGTATTATTGAATGAAGATTTAACTTGTGCTACTAGGGCAATTAAGGTTTACAGAGCTTTAGGTGGTAAGAAAACAACCACAAAAGCAGGAATAACATGGCATGGAATGAGAGTACGTTCTCTCCCATTTTTGTTAATTAAGTTAAGTAATGGAACATATATTTTAGAAAATTTCTATGTTTGTAGTACCGGAAGCAGGATGGAAATACGGAATGTGGTTACTACGTGATGAGATATGTTGAGAATTAAATTTATACCGCAAGTGCACGGCGTCTATGAAGACGTGGCAAGTACGGGTCGAACACAAGGAGGGAGAGATTTGTTATTATTGTGATTTCAATTGGGGGAAAGAAGGAGAGAAGAAATAATAGGGTTTTGAGATTTTTGGATTTTAATTATCTAAAGAAAGAAACAAGAACAATTAAAACTAAAACAAGAACAAGGATGTGAATTCCGTCGGGTGGAGGTTTAGATTTAAGGTTTAGATTAGAGAATTTAGAAACTTTCTAATAAATCATATTAATTATAAAGCATTACATGATAAATGATTTAACATAAACTCAAGTAATCAAAATATACTAACACGAAATTAAAATAATAACATTCATTCATCTTCTCTTCACCCTAATCCGTCACCTCCACCCTTTGGAAGGAGTTAGAAACTCATAGAGGGAGGAAGAAGGGGTCCTTGAGACATTACAAAAGAAAACTAAAAGTAAGAAATAAAAGACAGAATTTTATTAATGAAAAGAAGATTACAAAACTAAGATTAAGAATAAAAACTACCACCAAAGACTAAGGACCCTTCTAACATCGTTCTCTGGTCTATTTATAGTTGCTACAAGGGATCTAGGTATAATATTGGAAAGTACACGTGTCCAGACACGACTGGACGAAATTGGAGCACACGGATCGACTAGGGGGCGGCGGAATCGCCGCATGGTGTGTGTGATCTGCGGCGGAATCGCCGCACATCATGCTCTGATTTGGTCCAGATTTTGGTTGAATGTTTATGGTATGATTTGATCCTCCTTTACGCGTCTGGATTGATTCTTTCCATTCTTTTGAGCTCCGGATTAATTCCTTCACATATTTGGAGATATACATTGATTTTTCTATATATTTTCTCCAAGAGAATAAAGGCTACTCGTGATTTGCAATTAGGTCCTTGACTTTTTGCAGTTAAGTCCCCGACTACTTTTGTGCTTAAGTCATTGTTCTTTTTGTAATTAGGACTTGAATGCTTTTATGCTTGGGATGCATTTCCATTCGTAACCCGATAATCTTGAACTTGGTCTTTATGATAGAAATGAGTCTTTTGCATGCGTTTATGCTCGGGTTGTGGGTAAATTGCATTCAGGTCCCTGTAATCTGTAAATAAGACTAAACACATACCTTAGTAAAATTTATTGATGTAAAAGTAATTTAAATGAAAGACATATGATGCAATGTATGCAATGCATCAAGATACATGGAGGAAATCATCGAATTGGCAACTCAAGACGTATGCCTATCCGAGGTAATATAGATCGTTATTCACTTGTATAGTTGTAGTTTCAATATTTAGATATTAAAATTTTTACTTGTATTTTGATAGGTCTTCCAAAAAAGTAGTGATCCCTTCTCGCAACAGGAGCTCAATGAAACTCGCGATTGATGAACTCGCTATTTTATCAGAAACATGTTGATGAACTAAAAGGTTTTCCTGTCACTAGCCTTTTTTGTAATTTAGTTAACAAGTTCACTTGTATTACAAAACATACAATTTATGCCTTAATATAATCACCTCAATTTTAGAATGAATGCCAATTATTTATGTATGAATTAATTCCAAGTGTGTTGAATGATTGTGTAAGCTTCTATGTTTGTGTTTGTGAATGTATGCTTGTGTTTGTGAATGTATGTTTGTGTTTGTGAATGTATGCTTGTATGTTTGTGTTTGTGCTTGTATGCTTGTATGTACATGTAGATGAAAGTGTGTAAGTATTTGTGAACGAATTTGTTGCAGGTTGTATGTACACTAATTTCAAATACGATGACTAAATACAATGTGCAGGATGCTATTTTTTTGTCCAGGTTTAAGAATAGACGTCGGATGTTTGTATTAGCCGACATCTATTCTTCAGAAGAAAGGAATAGACATCATCTGTTATTTCACCGACGTCTATTCCTAAAGAATAGACGTCGGTCCTATATAAGAGCCGACGTCTATTCTTTAAGAAAAGACGTCGGTCCTATATAAGAGCCGACGTCTATTCTTTAGGAATAGACGTCGGATTTAGTATGTCTGACGTCTATGTATAGACGACGTACACATAGACGTCGATTGGGGAATGCTGATATCCGACGTATATACCCTCATACATCCGATGTATATTCCCTTTTCTGTAGTAGTACATGCAGCTGTGGATATTAATAAATGACCAAAGAATACATGTGAAGAAAGTTAAAATATGCCTATGGAACTACACATCATTTAGATTTTTTCGTATACATACTTTGGGAAACTCCTATCAATTTTTTTATTGAAGCATACTTTGAATATGTGAGGATTTATCCTATTTTTTGGACACATAAAGTACACATGAGAATTTATCAATTTCTGAGGTGATGTTTTGTAGTTTTTTGTTGTTTTTGAATTTTGAATAACATGTGGTATTAGTTGGAACTTATCCAAATGAAAGTAAAAATATGTAAATTACAGTAACATGTATCGATGTTCGTAACAAAATTAATATTATGTTACCAACCAAAATATAATGTTGTTAGCTATAATATAACATAATTAGTTTTAATAACATTCCTTAAATAATGGTGGATGGCTGCAACATGTGTAACTTTTTTGAAACTATATTTTGAAATGTTTAATTTAAAAAATATGGAATAAAAATGTAACAATATAGACATAACAATAATATAATCATATTTTTGTCATAAAAACATTCTACTGTGTTCAACACATCCATACACTCTGTAACTTGTCCATGCGATCAAAAACTATACTAGACATTGTATCTTTCTATTCAAAAAGTTGAAATTTCATCAATACTAGTTAGAAGTTATTCAACAAAGTATCATAGTCACATATTCTGCACGTATCCGAGCCATATCTTCTTCTCCGAAATCAAAGATTTCTTTTCCTTCAGAAAGATATTGCACAAACTTCAAGACATACAATCCACAATTCAAACTTGTGGCTGATTATTGGGGACATGACACATAATCTATGTCCCAGTTCTTCATATTGTCAAAATTATGCGACATTTCAAAGTACTTAGCCACCCACTTAGACTGCAAAAAACAACATTTAAACACATAAGTTGTAATTTTTTTTTCCTGAAGTCATGCTTAATAGAAACAAAAAACCCATAACAAATAAAGAACACATACCCATTGAGGAACTCTACCTTTTGCACGACATGAATTTAGTGAAATGTAGGACTAAAATTGATTTTTTTTGAAAGTTGATAACGAAAAGATACCAGTTACTACCCGTAAGCAGAATCATGAGATAGTAATTAACTATTCCAAAAATATCACTTGAACAACTGAAATAGTCACAACTTTTTCTTCATTTCACCACTAATGACATCGGGACATGTTTGCAACTTTGTCTACATTTAGACGAAAAGCCAAAAAATAATAACCAATTAACTTGAAGGTAAACAAAAGAATCAAATATTTAACAACCAATAAAACAAAAAACAAACAATTAACCTGAGGGTAAACTTAAGAGAACAAACACCATAAACCAACACGATCTGCAATTCTTGCTTTGATTTCAAGTAGTTCAAATGCCACTTCTAATACCTAAAAGGAAAAAATTTAACATCCATGCTTGATAAAATATGTGAAATTAATATTAACTTACATCTCCAGCAACCATTTTTCCATCCAACACATCGAGCAAATGTGATCCTATGCAGAAAGTATTTTTTGTTGTTCTATAATTTGTTGCGCTCCTGAAAAGGAAAAGGTAAATGAGAGTAGAATGTTAAAATCTAAATTTTAACAAACTTACATATCTCTTCGTATAAATGTGAAAGTTGATGAGAATACAATGTTAAAATCTAGCTTTCAAAAAGCTTACATGTCTCTACGATCAGTTAGGAATCGACCGATACAAACTTTTTCATCTATCGAGATCAATGAAAACCTGCAATAATTTGTACGACCTTTAAGTGAAACCTAGAAAAGCAATAGAAAAAAAAGGATTCAGTTGTGAAACAAGTTCAACATAAGGAGTGAAATTCCATATAAAACCAAACCATGACACAAATCATACCTCCTAAAATCATGAAATGACAACAGTTGATTACTACAATATATATATAAGAAATTGTAACAATATATAAATAACAGTAAAATGACATGGCTAGCCGTAATATAATTGTATTGTGAAACTAAAGTGTTAATTAAGGAAACAAGAATCATAGCTCCTCATCAGCATAAAAGGTCTTGGACACTTGCCTTGGAATAACAACACCTTCATGCAAAATTCTCTGTTTCCGGTTAACTCTCTTTTTCACATGCCTTGTTAGTGAACTTTCAACAATATTTGTTGTTGCGTCTTTTCTCTTATATACTCTTTTGTGGGGATGAAGTGCAACAAACATATTAGCATTTCACATTGAACTTCATCAATTTTTTTTTACTTCTCCACAAGATATTTGATCAGCAAGAACCTAATCAAAAGGAACATCTGCTTCAGCCTCAGTGTGGGTGGAAGTCAGGTTGTCATTGTCAACTACAACATCTGCTAAATTTGACTGATCAAACTGTTGATCTACAATGTCGCTCTCTTCCATAGAAACTATGGTGTCCTTTTCAACCGTATTATCTTGTGACATTTGAGCTAGGCCCAAACAGAAAGTTGGAATATGCGACTTTGGGTTTTTGGATTTCTTCTTCAAACTAGAGAACTCGGCTTCCAAACAAACAACTCTATAATTTAACAACTTCATCTCAGATTTCTCAACTTCCAAAGTAACAACTCTCTCTTTTAACAACTTCACCTCAAATTCTAGTTCTTCATTTCTTTTCTTCAGATATTAGACTTCGTTGTGATCAAACTCTATACCATCAGAAGCCTTATCTAAGTGGTCCTTAATGGTTTTTGACTTCGGCTTCTTCTTTATTGTCGCAACATTCACAGGAAGTAAATTTTGGTCGTTAGGGAGAAGCTTGAAGATGTTATTTTCATCCACAGAGATGTAATAGAGAATCTGCGAAGTAAAAAAAGTTTGTTCAGAATTTGGATAATCGTAATAGGTATTTAGAAGATATAATTTGAAATCAACATACCATATCATCAACCACTTTAGATAGGTACTTCAGCTTTGGTTCCACAGGAGACACCCGCTTTCTAATCCTCGACTTAAGTTTAGGAAATATTGGTTTAAACATAGTGATGTGCTCATGGGACCATACTTGTAACATATTTAACAAAAATATAAGTTAGTTGCAACAAAATAAAATCGTGCATGTACCCAAACAACATGAAATTGTAATGAAATAAAAGTGTCACACATTGTGTATACATGACAAACCCAGTAAGACTATATAAATAAAAATAATATAATCAAATTCTACTCTCAAAATTATTCAATGAAACAATAGTGAGTGACTATAATAAAATACTGTAATATTATGTGAATTATAGTAACAAAACGTCGTTTGTCATATTATAATCATATTTGCTTCAAAATAAAAAACCATGAAGCAAAAATAATTGATGACAACATATATAAAAACTTGTAACAACATTTAAATAACAGTAACATAACGTCATTAGCCCTAATATAATCATAGTTTGTTTAAAATGGGGAAAATGAATAAAGGTAAATTACCATGATGCATATGCTTGAGCCAAGAGCATAGGTGCTTACATACTTCTTATTTCCAGCCCTTTTGCTTAATTAGTATTTGGCCGTGTATCAAATGAACTTTCTCCATTTCTAGGTGTGAATAGCCTCAGACCAATTATAGAACTTCATGTTCTCTAGTTTGTCAAAATTTAACAATGCAGCTCTTGGAACATTTGAACCTGACTTAGGCAATAAGAAAGTTGAACACATCAACAAAATCAAGAACTTGTCATAGTCGTCAACCGACTCTTCATCATCTTTTCATGCAAAGCAACCAAAACTTCTTGAATATGTGTTGTATTAAAAGTGAAGGCTTTTTCCTGATTGTATTTTGCCTCTAACAATGGTGGTTTTCCACTTCCTCTAATCTCAACTTTGTGACTGGAAGAAGGCAAACCTAATAGATCACACATATCTTGAATGGAAAACTCTAAATGAACCCCACCAACACAAAATACATTGACTTGAACATGCCTACTAAAGAGATCTTCTAACAACCATCTATTCACACTTAAAATAGGAATATGAAGAAGTTTCTCAAAAGGAGTCATTGAAACGCGTTTCAAGTGTGTTTTACTAGGCTTATACTTCTCTACAAATTC
This sequence comes from Triglochin maritima, assembly GCA_963682175.1. NCBI lineage: Eukaryota > Viridiplantae > Streptophyta > Magnoliopsida > Alismatales > Juncaginaceae > Triglochin > Triglochin maritima. Next base: position 18,815,815 of record OY821775.1, read on the forward strand.
CACAAACTACTTCACATGGCAGCGGTAGTTCACACAATAGTTTACTGCAGCCAAACAAAAAAAAATCAGATTTTATTAAACTACAAAACCAAGAAATGCAAATGTATGTAAAGGATAAAACATCTTATACCTGCAGCTTTAGCCTTAGGATCAATTGAACTATCACCCTTGTCATTGCATTTCTCTTTTATTTTACTTTGCAGGTTGCTTCTTTGTACGCCTTTTTTGTTGGCAAGGATTTTGCGACTTTTCTTCTTAGTAAAAATCTACAATATCAATTTAACTTCATATTTACAATACCAACAATTTTATTAAAGAGAAAATCATAGTAGAACTATTGTCATTGAAGACCACTACGATTTCTGAATAGTACTAGACATCACAACACCTATTTCTAACACTAAGCTTCATGTCAAACCTTTATCACTTAATTTCATGGTTAGCTTACATTATCAAACTAAGTCATAACTTGTTTATTCTGACCATTATTTTGTGGAAGATTATTTAATTTTGTTATGATAATTCTTGACAAAGACTTGTAAAAATTAAGGCATAAATTGACTATGAATACCTTAAGATATGGCATACAACATTTTACACATTAAAGCTAACATACAAATGTCTATCATTTAAGCTCATTTCTTGTCATTGCAATTGAGAATAAAGTTGAAATCTCCCGCAACAAGCCACAAGAGAGTATAAGATTGTGCAATAGAACTAGGCCTGTAAACGAGCCTAAACGAGTCGAGTCTAACCTGTTTGAACTCGGCTCGTTTAATAAACGAGCCGAGCTCGAGCTCGACTCGTTTATTAAACGAGCAGGATGTCCTGTTCGAACTCGACTCGAATAGAGCTCGCGAGCAGCTCGGCTCGGCTCGTTTGCTCGTTTACCAATCTGTTCAACGAGTTTTTAAGCTCGTTTAAGCTCGTTTACGAAATTGTTCACCTGTTTAAGCTTGTTAATTAAGCTTGTTCACCTGTTTTACCTGTTGTAAAATCACTTAAAATATAATCCCTAACACATAAATCGAGTTTGAGAAAATAATCAAATTTACATAAAACTAAGAAACAAAATATAAGTCCTGAATCAAACAAACATACAAATAGTTCAACAACAAGCTAGTAGTTCAAAAAACATACAAATATTTCAACAAACAAGTAAATAATTCAACAAACATACAAATAGTTCATACAAAAGCAAATAGTTCAATTAAAAAACATAGGAAAAATCTCCAACATCTAATTCGCTATTCAAACTTTAATCTTCAACGTAAGTCCCGATTCCCGAATCATATTTAATGCCTACAATGTTAACACAAAATGTATAAATATCAATATTGAAATATGAAAAATAATATTACTAATTGAATTACTTACATTTAGTCCACCACATGAACATCATTGATAATTATATACCCGATTGTTTAGTGTTTGGCAGATGCACACCAACATCTTCTTCTTCCAAATAATCAAGCTACATACACAAATCAAAATTATTAAAATTACATTAACAAATAACAACTAAAAATGCATGACATTGAACATAGGCAAATACTTACACTTGGATCGGTAATATGATCGTAGTGACTTCGCAACCAACTTCCGGCACAAACTAATGCATTCACGGTATGAGGAGTCAAAGAGCTCCTATAAGAATCAAGGACTCGTCCACCACAACTAAATGCTGACTCAGAAGATACAGTTGTGATAGGTATTGTGAGTATATCTTTTGCCATTTTAGAGAGAACTTTGAACTTCAAGTAGTTTCCCTTCCACCAATCCAAGACATCAAACTTGTCTTTTGCCTCTAACACAAGAACTCCTTCTTCTAAGTACACATCCAAGTCTGTTTTTGATGGCTGAATTGTTTGTTCTGTCCTTTTCACATAATCTTCATAATCGGAATGTAGATGGGTGGCAGCCTAGAGGAGAGGTCGAAGGAGTGAGGTGGCACTGGTAGCCGCAAGAGAAGGAGACGACGCGGTGCCGCGATTGTTGGTTGGATTTGGGTTTTTGGGTTTGAGAGAGACGAAAGGTTTGCAGCCTTAGAAATGAGTTAATCGTGAGCACAAAATAGAAGAACAGGGAGTTCGAAGGAAGTTGGGGGCTTGGGGCACCTTTCGTTGAAGATTCGTCCGCGGAATGGAGGAGAGGCCGGTGGACGGGCGGAGTGACCACTGGCAGCCGCAGGAGGAGGATTGGAGGAGAGGTCGGAGACGAAGGAGAAGAGGGCAAGAGGCGGATTGGATGCCGGCGTGGAGTGGAGGCGGGTTGGAGACTTGGAGATGGTGTGAAGTAGGAGTCGGCGGCGAGAGTGTTGTGTGTTAGGGTTAGGTTAGAAAATTTGTTTGTTGGGTATTTTGTAGTTTAGGTTTACATTTTATATAATATTACGTTTGGTCAGTTAGTTAAGGGTATTTGGGATATATGTAATATCTATAGGTGTAAATTGCAAAATATGTATACGAGCTTAACGAGTCCTTATCGAGCTTACCGAGTCGAGCCTAGGCTTGGCTCGTTTATTAATCGAGCGTATTACTGTGTTCAAACTTGGCTCGTTTATTAATCGAGTCGAGCTCGAGTCGAGCTTTATCGAGCCGAGTTTGAGCGAGCTCACGAGCTCGAGCAGAATTTGACAGCCCTAAATAGAACTCAAACGAAGCTAAAATTCTCTTCTTTGAACATAGCCAGTAAAGACATAAATAAAGTTCATTAATTTCGAAGTTGAGCATGAATTTGGATTGTAATAGTATGAGTTCGTTTACCTAATTTGGTAAAATATTTAGATTAGGTAGTACTTTAAGCTAACTTTGTACATATATAGTACCAACACCGTTTGAAGCCAATTGAGTTAGTAAACCTCCTATCTCAGAATAGTTACCACTAAAGATCAAGTTTCAAGATCTTAAGTTACATGTGGAGATTTATTATAAAATAAATGCAATTCTTGAAAAGAATCACGTACCAGTAGGTATAGGTTTGACATCTAATATTACTTGAAAAATCTCTAAGAAAATAATTGTTACTTTTTAAAAATTCTATCGTTATCTATGTAGGATGGATAGTAGTAGAAGAAACAAACCGAAGGTAGTGTTCCATTGGTTGGAACTGAGGCCGTCAATAAACTCGTCGGCAACAATTGTGACCCAAAATGGCATTAGATGTCGTTGGGAATTACATCGGCCCGACCGAGATTGATTCTGGTGACCCTAACCCCCCGACCGCCCCTGGAGACCCTACCCCACCCCCCACCCCCCCCCCCCCCCCCCCCCCCCCGAACACACACACAAAAACAACCTTCCCAACGTCGAAGCGGAGGGCAAGCAAGTGGATAACAATGAGGAGAAAAGAGTTCGAAGAACATACCGTCGTTACCAGAAGCATGTTTGCCCGTCAACATTGGTGACGAAGCCATGGGGGATGGTGTCGTCTCCGTTGGGGGGTTGTTGTCTTTACCACAGGACACTGACATCTCCATTTCAAAGCTCACGACGCCATGAACGATGAACGGAGACGAAAACTCGGTGAGGTAGGGAATGTGGCAAGAGTGGGTTTGGTTTGAGAGAGTAGGTGTAATGGGGGTAAGATGGGGTGAAATGGGAGAGAAGGTGAAACGTGGGATGTGGGAGAGAAGAGAGGTGAAATTGGGTGAATGATATTTCCAATTTTACCCTTTTGTGAGTAAAAATAAAAGGATCTCATACCACCTTTGAATTTGATTTGGATAGTGGATGTTTAGGGGGTTACTTAAGCTAAGTGAACCCAGGGCTTACTTTATAATTTTTGTATATATATATGATGGCCCTACAGATTAATACATATAATATATAGAATATAGAATACAACAATCCTCTTCCTGCTCTCCATCATTCTCAAATGATGGTCGTGCAGGTCAAGATATGCTTTTCTGGTTCGTCGGAGTCGTAGTGTGACGAAAAAAACGTTACAACCATTCTATCTTGGGAGAAATTGCTTGCACTCATCGCACAAGTACGTAAGCACGATAATTTCTCTAAGGGGAGTCTGAAACGGTGGCTCGGTTGATGTGTTCTCTATATTTAACTTTGTATTTTTGTTGTTTTGCCTGCATGGATTTGATCATTGGCTTTATTTCGAACTTGATAATTGACATATATAACCCATTGTTATGCATTTTTTTGTTAACAATCTTAGAGAAATTATCAAATATGTCAAGCAATCAATGGTTTGCCTTTAAAGTGAACATGCCACGAATGCCTGAAAAAGTTAGAGAGCCAAACTTCAAACGTTGATAACAACAAATGAAAATTTGGTTGACGATAATATGGTTGGATGATGTAATTGAATATGTTTCCCTTTTCATTAATTTGGATGATCCCATATATATAGAAAGTCATGAGATGTGGGTTGAGAGAGACAAATTGTGTCGAGGATGCATATTGTTGGCTTTGTCCAACGTGCTCTTTAATGTGTACAATTCATCTTCCTCCTCCACTGCAAAAGATTTATGGGAAAAACTTGACAATAAATATAACACTGAGGACTTAGGTCACTAGAAGTATTATGTTCGAAAGTTCTTAAAGTTTCAAATGATTGAGGGAAAGTCAGTTACCAAACAGGCCCATCAATTCATGATTCTAATCCATGACTTGAAATTGACGGATATGAAACTTCCTGAGAAGTTTTTGGTGATGTCCATAATTGAGAAGTTCTCTTGCTCTTGAGAAGACTTCGGTATGTCTCTTAAGCACAAGAAAGGAAAACTGATGGTGGACAACTTCAGGGTTGTCATCACAATTGAGGAGGAACATCGTGGTGAAAAACTTGTGACGTCTGTTGAGCTTCAACTAAAAGAAAACATGTTAGTTGGATCCTATAAGCCAAATAATAAAAATCACATAAACCTAACAAAGTAAAATCTAAGTCCAAAGTTCAGAAAAAGCCAAAGAACAAACCATGTTGGAATTGTGGATAAGTTGAGCATTGGGCTAAGAATTGTCCTTCAAACAAAGACAAAGGCCAACAAGGTGTTACTGATTCTACTCCACATATCAATGTTTTGATTGTTGTGGAGGAGACCAATAGTAAGTTTGTTTCGGTTGATCCTCGAGTCCTTTTCATTTATGAACCATATGAGTGGTTGGTTGACATTGTGGTTAATGTGCATGTATGTGCTAGATCATAAGTCCATGTTTATCTCTTAGCAGCTTGTTGATAGAAAGATTTTGGCGATGGCGAATGGAAACATTGCGAGGGTGATTGGTGTTGGACGTGTCGATATGAAGTTACCTACACGGAGAGTTCTTTCACTGCACATGATGCATCATGTGTCTGTCGTTCGTCGTAATATTCTTAGTGGTCCATGTTTGTTAGTTGAGGGTTATGAAGTAACTTTTAGGTGTAATAATGTTGTAATAAGTTATTTTGGTACTTTTATTGGCAATGAGTACCTCGTTGGTGGTGGGTTTTTTACGACATGTTGAACATGCATTTGCAAATCGTAATGTTATTTATGTGCACGATGAAACTTCTTTTCGTGTTTATTCTATTGAATCTTGTGATGTATGACATGGACGTTTAGAAAATATGAACTATCAATGTTTGAAAAAAATGATGAATTTAAACATGATTCAAAAGTACACTATTGAGAATAAAAAATGTCAAGTGTGTGTACATGCTAAACAACCTAAGAAACATTTTCATGTTGTGACTAGGCAATCTGATATTTTAGATTTGATACATACTGATATTTGTGAATTTAATGGCATATTATCTAAGGATCATAAGAAATATTTCATCACTTTCATTGATGGTAGTTCAAAATATTATTAGGTATACCTTCTTTTTAAGAAAGAAGCAGAGAATCAAATTTAAAAGAAACTTAAGAGGTTCCAATCTGATATAGGTGGCAAATATACGTCACACATGTTTGAACAAGTTTGTCAGAATTCTGACATAGTTCATGAGCTAACAGTGTCATATCCTCCACAATCTAATGTGATTGCATAAAGAAAAAATAGAACATTATCTGATATGATTAATCCATTGTTGGAGAGTTCAGGATTACCCAAATATATGTTGGGGGAAGCTTTGAATACGGCTTGTCATATTATGAATAAAATTCCTCAGAAACAAAATGAAGCTAGTCCTTTCGAACTTTGGCATGGTTGAAAACCAAGTCTTAAATATCTTGGAGTTTGGGTGTCTTGCAAAAGTGATGATCCTTGAACATAAGAGGAAAAAACTTGGTCCCAAGATTATTGATGTAATATTTCTCGAATATGTGACTAACAATTATGCGTACAGATTCTTGGTAATTAAGTTTGAGATATCTAGCATAGATGTTAGTACTATTATTGAACTTCGTGATGCAACATTCTTTGATGATGTATTTCTCGTGAAAGATGGAGTTCCTCCACAAGTTTCACTTGTGAATGATCCCTTTACATTTGGTTCAATCTATGAATATGTGAATTGGATGACAAGTGTGGGGGCAAATTCGTCCATTATCAAACTTGAGTTTTCACAAACTATCTGGGTGCTTTAAGCATTGGCATCCATATAGGATGTAAAACCTATTTTTCTTCATGGTGATCTTGAAGAAGAACATTATATGAATCAACTTGAAAGATTTGTGGCTTTTGGAAGCGAGAGCAAAGTTTGTAAACTTGTCAAGTCACTTTATGGACTCAAACAATCTCCTAATCATGACATGAAAAATTTGACAAAGTCGTATTATCATTTCGATTCCAGTTATTGATTGTGACAAGTGTGTGTATTGCAAACTTAAAAGTGAGGTATGTATTGCATTGTGTTTATATATCGACGACATATTACTATTTGGTTCAAATCTTGATATAATACATGAAACAAAGTCCTTATGTAATAAGTTTAAGATGAGTATATGGGTGTTGCAAATGTGATCTTGAGACTCAAACTGACTGGGTTGGTTGAGGGTATTTCGATATCTCAATCTCATTATGTTGAGAAGGTTCTTGAGAGATTTGGATATACAAACTATAGATCTGTAAAAACCTCATATGATTCTTTAAAACCTTTGTACAATGAAAAGAGTGGTAGTGGTGTATCAGTTTCACAGTTGAGATATTCTCATATTATAGGTAGCTTGATGTATTTGGCAAATCGCACACAACTTATTTCTTTCTTGGTGAGCAAGTTAAGTAGATACACAAGTTGTCATGATCGTACTCATTGTGAGGCTTTGGATAGAGCACTAAGGTACTTGAAGGGTACTTCTACATTTGAGCTGCATTATGGGAAGTTCTCAGTTGTACTAGAAGGGTGTAGTGATGTAAGTTGGATAGCCATAAACTCCGGGAGTAACGATGTTACAGGGTATGTTTTTATTCTGGGTGGATATGAAATCTCCTAGAGGTCTACTAAACCAACCATATTGTCTCAATCTACGTTTAAGACTGAACTTTGTGCCTTGGACATGAGTGAAATGAAAGTTGAATGGTTGAAATGTCTGCTTTCTGAATTGCCAATGACTAGCAAACAAATACTTGTAATATCTTTACATTGTGATAGTATGACTACCATTGCAAAGTTAAGAAGTTCAAAGTATAATGAAAAGCAAAGACGTCACATCCAAGTCAGGTTAAAGATGGTAAGTGTGTTGGTCTTGGAAAGGATGATAGTTGTTGATTTTGTTAGTACCAAAAACAATAGAGCTGATCCTTTGACTAAAGGACTTGATTTTAACTCAAGTTTAGAAATCCAAGTTGGGATGGGACTAAGACCCATACTATGACTCATCTAGAACGACAACCCAAGCAATCTGAGTGGAGATTCCACGAAGTTGGTTCAATGTGGTAATAACAAGTTCTTGAGTGAGTTCGATGCAACAACTTGGTGATTCATTGTATCTGTGTCATTAACGAAAAAATGAAAATGTTGCTGAAACTACAAGTTTAGTGAGAGTGTAGAGTCTAAATGAGTTCGACTCTTTAAGACAAGATGTTAGCAGCACATCTTCGAAGAAGCCCTACTATGTAAATGCAATTGTGTGGCCGCAGTTAAAGATTACGGGGTCTATCCTTGAAAGCATTCATGAAACAGGATAGAATGCATGGTCGTGATGCATCAACTTTGTAGATGGCAATATGACCTACTTGGTGTTGTTCTCAGTGGACACCTCCACATCGAAGGTTCAAGTTCAAGACTTTGTTTAACTGAGTTCCAGTGGAGGTAAAGTTGGAGAACTCATGTTGTAGTTCAAACCCGAAAAGTAACATTGCTAAAAGCACTACGTTGCAACGTTTGGTCGCTTAAATCAACAATGGATTTGTGTGGGATTGTTGGAGTATTAAATATTAAGGTTAAACCCAATTAATATTAAACTGAAATCTAATGTTGAGTTGTAAAGAAAATTTTCTTTTAGGTGGTTGCAAATTTTGTGGAACCACTAAGACCATGTTCTCAACTATCCAATGTTGAGTTGTAAAAAAATATATTTTTTGCGGTTGCAAGTTTTGTGGGACCACTAAGATCATGTTCTCAACTATTAGGGCGCTTGCGAATTGTGTATATATATTATATGTATGTATGTGTGTGTATGATGGCCCTACGGATTAACACATATAATACATAGAATATAGAATACAATAATCTTCCTACTCTCCATCATTCTCAAGTGATCGGCGTGTGGGTCAAGATTTGCTCTCGTGGTCGTCAGAATCGTAGTGTGATGTTGGGAAATTTTAAAAGTTCAAAACCACAAGTGCCATGTCAGTAAAGACGCGGAAAGTACGGGTCGTACTAGGAGGAGTTGTGTGTATAGTTGTTCCTACCATACTCGAATGAGAGAGAAAAGGAGATGAAAAGGATTCTCGTAAACTAACTAAACTGGACTAAGAATGAATCAAAAGATAACTAAACCCCATTGGAATGGAGGTGTCTGTGTGAGAGTGGGTGTTCAATGCAATTAGGCACAAACAAAATGCAATTAGGCACAAGTGTAGTGTGTGTGACATACAAGTAGAAACTAGTGCATAATCTAAGTATATGACACACACCATTACATGGCAAACCATGAACATGCATCTTTCACATAAAGTATATGTTGATTTTAGATTATCAAGCATGCAATAAGTACCTAGTGTGGCCATTAGAGCACCAATTAATCCTACCTACAACCTAGATCATTCATGTGAATGTGCACCAAACATGGATCCATACATTTCAAGCCAATTCCATAACAAAGATAAACCATTAGAAGCAACAAGATAAACTCTAGATCTAGCATGAGACAAGTACCTGGTGTGGCCATTATCCTATCTAATACAAGTTTAAGCATGGTACATGTATATGTCTACATTAAGCACATGAAAATGACACAGATAAGAGGAACTCATCACCACACAACACATAGTCTACATCACATCCACCCCAAATGGGGTGAATCTACTCTCTACTAATAACAAGCATGCATGGAAAACAAGAAATCTACACTAAACATGGAAAGCATAGCAAACTACTAAATCAACCAATGAAATGTAAAAATACTTGGATAGGAAGGAAGCTAAAGAAGAGAGGAACTCAAATCTAACATTAGATTAACCAAAGAGTAAGATTACAACTTTCATCCACCATCATTCATTTGCTGCACAATTGGGTAAACTAAACTTATTCTAATGAAGGAATGTGGAGGAAGAGTCTTACGGTAGGAGAAACATTGCTACTAATAGAAGAAAGGGATGTGTAAATGAATCTAAGAGCAAACTGACGGTTGTAATCGATTTCCCTATCGTCTAGTGTACCCAATTAAACTAGTTCGAGCCACTCGAGAAGTTAGAGAGGATTTCGACCAAATAGATCCGTCACAGATGGATTTGCATCCGCCATTGGCAGGTCAAATTGGTCTGATCCGCCCTGAATTATCTCAGCAACTTAAGTTGTCCATTTCGCACGTGGGGTGCACTCCAGGTTTGTTGGTTCAAGCCTCGTTTGACCTTAATTTTCCAAATACTCCTCAAGATCATGGTATTAAGAGATTTTTGTGAAAGAAATATTTTTCTTACGTTCAGGTCCCTCCGCATTTCATCTAGGTCTTTCCTGAATTGCATATAGGTCATTGATCATAACAACCAGGTCCAAGATGCTTCAATAAGGTCATTCTTGTAGGATTCTATCCTAATCCTAATTGTGTTTTGTTGTTGTTTAGGGGGTGATTAAGGGAGATGATGATGGATGGCCTGGATTGAAGGAGATGGATGGAGGGTTGAGATGGAGAGGAGATGAGATGTGTGGTGGAGATGGAAAGGAAGGAAATGGATGGTGAGGATGTGTTTTGGGGAGATATTTAGGAGTTTTTCCCTCTCTCTCTCTCGTTGCTCTCTCTCTCACCCGCGATTTCTCTCTCTCTCTCTCTCTCTCTCCTACAGTGGTGCTCCGGTGAAGAAGAGGTGATCTCCGGCGAGTCGAGTTCGGAGCCGTTTGTGGTGGAGGTGAGTTGGTCGGTTGTTAGCTCATCTCGTGGTTTCCGTTTTGGGTTCTCTCTCCCTCTACCTAACTCGTGTTTCGGTGGTTGTGGTTGGCTTGTGGAGGTTGCCGGAGGTAGTGTGGTGATGTGGATCGTCGAGGAGACGATTGATCGTCGTTTGGACGCGAGGTTCGTCGACGGATCGTGATTTGGGGAGACGTGCTCGTGGAGGTGTCGTCGCGGTTCTTCAAAGGCTTGTTCAAGCCTTCCGGTATGTCAAGCCCACTCACTTAATTATCGTGAGTAGTTGGAAATCGACGGTAGGCCTTTCGGCTCGTCGCGAGTAAATGTGCAGCAGATTTCACTGCCTGATCGGTCGACCGGTTGGTGCAAACGGTCGACCGTTCGTGAAGAAATTCGGGTTCTGCTTCAAATCGGTCGAACGATGCCCTTGGGGCGGTCGACCGATCATGCATAGGAGGCAAGCCTGGTGAGTTTCGGTCGAACGTGTCCCCTTTGCCGTTCGACCGTGTGCACTGTCTTAAGTCGTTTGGGAGCGTTGACCATCCAAACGGTCGACTGCTCGTGGACTTCGTCCGACCGTGACTTAAGTGTGAATAGTGGTCGGTTCGACCGAAGGTAGTTTCGGTCGACCAGACCTGTGTGCTGAGCGTGAGGAACACTCTGGTGGAATTCGGTCGACCAAGGAGGTCTCGGCGTTCGACCGGATTCGTGGGAGAGTTGAGGAGTTTTCCCTGGTGGAATTCGGTCGACCGAGAGTGCTCGGGTGTTCGACCGAATTCGTTGTGGTGGTTGTGGGATTTGCCCCTGGTGACTTTCGGTCGAACGGGTCCCCTTTGCCGTTCGACCGATTGGTCGTTTTGTTCGTTGAACCGGGAGTTGACCATCTAAACGGTCGACCGTCCCTTGATTTGGGTTCGACCGAACGAGTGCGGTTGGTGGGAATCGGTCGACCGATGGAGTGCCGGTCGATGCGATTGCCCTGTATTTGCTTGATTCGGTCGACCGTGACTTTTGGTTCGGTCGACCGTTTGTGTCCAGTTTTACACTATGGAGGTGTTGTTGTCGTGGTCGTCCGTGTGGGGCGAGTTGTGGTGCCGATGTTCTTCCGGCAAGTGTGCTAGGTGCACGAGGGTTGCGGTGGTTGGTTGAGATTAGACCTGGAGCCCCGTAACCGTGTGTGAGCTTGGGATTGGCTGAAATAGGCATGAGGCTCAGCTTAGAATTGTGGTGTTGCGGCGGTTGGTTGATAGAGACCTGGAGCCCCGTGACTGTGTGAGAGTTGCGGTTGGTTGAAAAAGACCTGGAGCCCAGCTAGTCTGTGCGGGGTTGGTTGAAAAAGACCTGGAGCTCCGTAGTGCGTTCAGGTTGGCTGAAAAATGCCTGGAGCCTGAGCAGGGACCGCGTGGAGGGGTTGGTTGAAAAAGACCTGGAGCCCTTAGACGTTTGAGTTGGTTGAAAATAGACCTGGAGCCCTTGGTCGTGTCGTGGTAGCTGCGGTTGGTTGAAAAAGACCTGGAGCCCAGCTTGGCGACGAGTGTGTGGTACGGTGGTTGGTTGAGATTAGACCTGGAGCCCCGTGACCGTGGTGTGTGCTGTGGTTGGGTGAAAGAGCCCTGGAGCCCAGCCGTTTATTTGAGATGTTTTTCTTGTTTAGTAGAATTGCATGCTAGGGCGTCTTTCAGTTCATGTATTTAGAGTTTGGCATACGGGGTTTCTTCTGGAAACTCAGGCATTGTTGCATGTTTACTTTTAGGCCGTGAGCGGCGATAGGGGGTGGTGACCGAGGAGAGGAGCACCGTTACCGGATCCAGCTTTCTCTCAGTTGAGGTCGAGTGATTATTGCTTTCATTTGTATAGTCTTTTTGATGTAATCACAACTTTTGAAATACTCTGATGTTCATATATATATATTATATATGTTGGTGCACCTGTGTTCAGTATTTGCGTAATATCCTCTGTTGATTGTGTGTTATAAAAAAAATTAAATTTTCCGCTGTGTTGAGGATGTTACAATTCTTGTTGCATTTCAATCGTTTTCTTTTCCTTTCGCTTCTTTATTACCTAAAACCTGAAACACATCAAACAAACACTCAGGTAACACAAATATGAGGTAAAATAAAAATTATATAGTATGAATGCATTTTATGATATACCACTAATCATGCGATGACAAAGACGTTGCGACCTTTCTATCCTGAGAGAAATTACGTAGGGGCTATAATTTCTCTAAGGAAAGTATGAAAAGGCAGTTTGGTTGAGGTTTTCTCTATATTAAACTTTGTTTGTTTTTCGTTGTTTTACCTGTATGGATTTGTTCATTGACTTTATTTGGATTTAACGAACTTGATAATCTACGTGTATAACCCATACATAATAATAATAATAATAATATTGTTAACCGTGATTTGCCTTTCATGTAAGAGTTCGTGAAAGCACATTGATCATCTCATAATACGCGGAAAGATCGTATTCCAATGTCTCGGTTACTCCGACGACCATCACTATAGTAAATTGTTGACTGTGAAAGTGGTAAACAATCGAATGAATCACGTGTCCGAACAATCCAATGTACTAACTTACAATAAATCGGCTTGACTCAAATGTCCTTTAAAAAAGTTTTTACGTTTCATCCAATAATTCACGTGAACATATATTATTACCTCAGAGGACAGACATCCCTTCCTATTATATTGCTCTTAACGGTTTATTTCTCCCACGCGGTCTGTCATATGGTCAGAGTGGGAAGGATAGTGACTTCGATACATGCATCATTTCAAATTTTAAAATCCGTACTCTTTAATAAAACAGGTCAACGAGACTGTGAAACAGATTGCTTACGACTTGGCCAGAACAAATTAACTAAAAAATGCATCATTGTAAAAGAAAAGGCTGTGTCATGAGATTTTGCAACCAAAAAAGAGCAACATGTTAACAGTGATATCATCAATGTAAATCAGACATTTGAATTTGGTTTCGATTTTTTCAGAATGGAAGTTACCGTCTTTTATAACAAAGCAAACAAGTCTATAGTCTGGTAGATGGTATTTAGTTTATAGTTTACAGGCATCAAATTACATAGGTAGAATTTCAGTAATCCTTTTAGGCCTCTGGGAATGTAACACAGCTGCATGCGCCAGTAGGCAGCCCAAATAAGTTCAGGATACACATCGACCAGAAGTGTGCGTCAACGAATAAATCCCAGTCCTCGAGTACGCCACGATCTCCTAACCATCTACGAAAACGATGAATATGAGGATTTTGCTATTAATAGAAACAAGGATTTTGCTATTAATAGAAACAATAGTGGTCATAAAGTAAGTTTGAAATTGAAGCATACCAACTGGTGATCTTGAAGCCGTGGTAGAGAAGCCAGAGGAACTCATTGGTGTAGACATCGATAGCTGGGTAGTGTTGAATGCATTTTTGTCGCATTGGTCACCATCAATGCCGAACCACGAATTTCTTGTCTTGGGCCATTCGTCGAAGAAAGGCCGAAGAGATCGAGTGTTTTGTTTTAATGGCTCCAAAGATCCGAAATCGTTACCGAAGAAGCAATGCTGCTCTTGCTGATCCTGGGAAGACTGGAACTCGGTGTAGCTGCTAGGCAGGTCGGGTTCATTTCTGTCTTTTGGGGTTGAAAGTGAGGAAACCCCAGGGGCCATTAGATTCCACGAGTTGCCCAGTGAAAAGTCGATGTCAAATCCTTTAACACCTTCCACAGCATCAAACGGGATACTATGCTGATTCATGTCAAATTTGGTTCCTTCAAGCCGGCTATAAATAAAAAGGCAAAGCTGAGGAGACATCATGCAACATATGCCATTAACCAGTTCATTAACAAAAGAATTGTTATAACCCTATCTTATTGTTGCACCTGAAATTGAGAAAAAACGCCAGCCTAGAAATACATAATTGGTTTTTGTCAGTTAAGACGCAATGAAATTAGGAGGCATGTAGGCTCCTCTACTGATAAAGTTTTCCACACAGCAGACAATATGTCTTCTGTTTGGAGAAAAATGGCATTAACAAGTAAATTGGCAGCATTTTCCATCGGAAAATTAACAAACGTATTTTAAGACGTGTGAAGCAAAAATGATGGATGACAGATTAACAGAAAATCAACAACTATAATGCAGTTCTGATGTCAGACGGACAACATTGTCAAAACAGTCAAATGTTAAAAGGGACGACACTGCAAAATATGGTCACGGCTCAGAAATATTACGAGCAGAAGCAAAGACAAATGGTATCTGAAATATTCAATTAAAAATTATTGGGAACACATCAGAATAAAACTATTAAAGGTGACATAACAAACTGGAGTAGGTTAAACCGATGTAATAATGTTAAATGAATGCACAAAGTAAACGATTCCCTTTTCCCACTACAAATGCATTAGTCCATGGGATCCCTTTACCATCCTCAGTATTTTTCTCGGATAATACACTAACTTCTAATTAAACCTCTAGATAATTCCCAGAAATTTGCAAACAAGCTACAGATTTCGGCATGCTAAGAAGGAATGAAAGCATAAAAGATGGAAGCATAGAACCACATACCCACTAACAGTTAACACTACACGGTACCTCATGTTCAGGATGCACCTATTACGAGAATTTACAGAAGCCTCACAAAAACTCTTTTTGAGATAGGGATGGAAATCAAACTAACGAAGATACTTGAAAGTGCATATAAGGATTTTGATCTTATTGCCAAGAATTCATCAGAAAAAACACACTTGCATAAACACTGTACGGAAATAATTTTTAACTTATGTAAAGAAAAGGAAAAAAAGCAACTACCTGTAATCGTTGTTGCCCCTTGCCAAGTAAGAACCAGGGTCTCTCTGCAGCTGCGAGATTTTGGTCCCTGAGTATGATCCCTGCAACTGCACATTTGTAATAAAATGTGGCAGAACACCCGTTTGGCAGCTCGAACCGAAACTATCGATAGCTTTGCTGCCACTGCTCTCTGTTGAGGTGACATTAGTTAGGGATGAGGACGCCGGAGACGGTGATGTTTGCATCTGAGTGGTTGTTTTGGTTTCCACGGGCTTTCTTGAACGACTGCGGCCACGATTCATGTGTCGCTCGCAGTATTTGGAATCGGGATGTGCATCCTTCGAGCACCTCCATTTCTTGCCATCGGTCCTTCGGCAGCGCCCTGGTTCTGTGTCCAATTTTTTACCAAAGTAGGGGTAGTAGGCAACTGTAGTAGATCAAAAGTAGCATCCAGAGTGATTATGATCATGACAAACGGAAAGTTGGTCAAAGAAAACGAGGGCACAAACCTTCTAAAATACGGTCAAAAATAGGAAATGTAAAACATGTGGAATTATTATTATAAAAAAAGTGAAATCATAGAAAAGTTGCTGACGAAACATAGAACAAAATGGCAAAATGATGGCAATGTCATTACAGCAACAACAATTACATAAAGATAGAAACTTTAACTTTTTTTTGACAATGGATACTGGCATTTTTGGGTACTGATTATTAAAGGGATATAATTTTGATTAAAAAAAGGGTGCACACAATTAGTGGGAAAAGGGGGAAATATATATATATATATATATATATATATATATAAAACAGAAGAGAAAAAGAAGATTGGGACACCAACATGGCAACATTAAAGTCCCAAAAGATGAATATTTTTCGGCTCCCACCAACTAGATAGAAAAGAGGGAGCAAACCAAACTAAACCTAAAAGAACAAAAACCAACTTTACAAACACATCCACAACCATACAAAACCAAAGTGCAAAATAACAAGAACACAAACACAATAGAGAAAACACGAACCAAACCACAATCCCTGAAACAGATCAAAATTTGCAAACTTAATAAAATAGAACCCCCAAACAGCCACCATCAGCAACCACAAGAAACAAAATGAAAATAGGAGTGACAAAAACATCCACATATATTGAAAAAAGGGCACGCCCATCACACAATAAAACAACATTCTTCAAAAAGATCAAAACTATCATATTAAATCCGAAGCCCCAAAAGATCAAAAGCAGCAGTAACAGAAACACATACATATCGACAAACCAAAGACATGCCTCTGCCCATCCCATAAAAGAGCCCAGAAAACAAACCCAAATTCTTCCAAAAAGACCCAACCTTTCTCCAAAAAACAAACACCAAACTCCAAAAGACCCCAACTTTGAAACTAGAACCAAAAACCCAGATTCAAAAAACCTTAAGACACAGAACCTACATAAACCCATTACATAAAAAACACAAAAAAAATCCAGAAACAAACCCACATTCCACTAAAAGACCCAACCTTTCTCCCAAAAACAAACCCACATCCTCCAAAAAGATCTCAACTTTGGACCCAAAACCAAAAGAATTTGTCATACAAGGAGTCTGGTGGCAGAATGTGGAAACCACAGCCTCAAAGCTCCTCTTGATGGGCATCACCAGCTCAGGAGGCACAGGTTGTCCGGCCACAAGGTGCTTGAAGATCATGGCCTGGCAGTGGAGCTCCTGCCACTGGGAGGCAGTGAAAGGGGTGGAGGAGTCCATGGGTGCTTGAGAGAGGAGAGGCATTCCTTTCCGGGGGATATTTTTATTTTATTTATAAATAGAGGGAGGAGGTGGAGTTTGGAGAGGAGAGGAGAGGAGAGGTTTGTCGCTATCTTTGTTGTTGTCTGGATCTTGAGGGTCATGTGTTGGGGAGAGGTGGCAGGAGAGGACTTTGTTTGTGGTCCTGCTTTGCCAAATATCTTCGTTCTTCTTTTTGTTTGTTTTGTTTCTACGTTCACACTCAAGATGTTGGATCTACTCTCACCACACACTAGTGTCATGGGCTCATGGGAAACAAGATGTTGGATCTACTCTTGTGGGATTAGATATCTAGATAACTGGTTGGGGTTAATTTTAAGGAAAATTTTTCAAAATAATTTTTTTAAAAAAAATTACCAAAATAAACTTCCATTAAAAGTAATTTCCAAACTAGACCCGCTACCACCACGTGGTGACACGTGGCGGCGGCGGGTTTTGTTTTTTTGTGCATAGAGAACTCGGCATCACCAGTGCCGAGTTCATCTTTTGAGAACTCGGCACTGGTGATGCCGAGTTCAACTTTGGTTTTTTATTGTCCAACACTTGAAATTCACTTAGGAGGTGACACTTGATAGAACTCGACACTGGTGATGCCGAGTTCAACTTTGGTAGAACTCGGCATGGGTGATGCCGAGTTCAACTTGATTTTTTATTGGCCAACACTTGACAATTTTTACTGATGTGATTCAAATAGAACTCGGCACTGAGAGTGTCGAGTTCTATATAAGAAACTGTTCTCCTGGCGCTCAGATCGTGCATGAGACGATTGAGGCGCCAGGAGAACAGTTACTTAAATAGAACTCGGCACTAAGAGTGCCGAGTTCTAAAGGAAGAACTCGGCGTTACTAACGCCGAGTTCACTTAAAAGTGAACTCGGCGTTACCAACGCCGAGTTCCGTCGGGCTATAAAAGCAGCCCGACGCCCCCCCACTCCCCATCTGCCGAGTTCCGAGTTTTTAAGGTTAGGGTTTCGATTTGTTTTCATTTTCCACCGTTTTCTTGCCTTTTTTATCTATTAGGATGATATACATTGTTGTTTTATGTATGATTGTAGTGTTTTTGTTGATTTAGAAACCCGTTTTGGTGGAAACTCGAATTCGATTTTGGGTTTTTAGGCAAAACGTTTTATTTCTTGTTTGATAGTTGATTATTGAATTTAGTTTTGTTGATTATAGGTCTACGGTAGTCATTTTAAAAATAGTTGAATTTAAGTACTATTATTGTGATTAAAAATAGATTTTATGTTGTTATTTAGGTTTGAATGTATGTTAATTTGAATGAATGTAAACTTAAAAGTGATTTATTTGAGTTTAAATGTATGTGAGTTTGAATGTATGTTAGAATTGAATTTTGTAGTATTGTTAGTTTGTTCTACCGCGCAGGTTTAAATTTACCAATTTAAGAAATATAGGAGAGGTTCTGTCAAATTTTAAAAAAAAATTATGACATGATTCGTAATGTTGTTTATTGTAGTTGGTTTTATTGGAGAGATTATTCGACGTTTACAGCTGTTTGCTACTACACTCGATTGAGGTAATTTCTAAAACATTAGAGTATTCTCAACTTTTTAAGTAGTTAGTAATGAAGAACAACCATCTCACTTGTTAACGTGTTATGTACAGATGGAGTTTGGTGGTTCTAGTACTGGTTCAGTTGGAGGTAGCTACGCTTCACAGGGTCCGGTAGACGGATCAGTGTTGGTTTTGCAGGCCAACTACAAGTCTGACTTGTTCAAAGATTTTGTAAGTATTTTACGTTTTCAAGTTAAATATTTGCACGTGAATTTCAATATTCTGACATTTCTCTAAATTTATGCAGAAGGATGTTGATGGTGTAAAATGCGTTGAGCATGGATCGAAGCTCAACGAATGGCAGATCACTAATGAGAGAATGTTGTTTCTGCTAGATATGGCAGGGTTTGACACAGTCACTCGGTTGGGCCGAGTTCAGTTGGATCATACCTTACTGGGGTGATGGTCGAGCGTTGGAGACCGGAGACTCATTCATTTCACCTGCGACATGGTGAGATCACGTGCACCATGCGTGACATCTCGATGATTACCGGCTTGCAGGTAGATGGTTTGCCGGTGTGTGAGTCTCAGGAGTACGTTTGGTCAGAGGTCTGCATGGAGTTATTGGGTCAGGTCCCCGATGACTTGGGTCGTAAGGGTTCTGTAACTCTGGGTTGGTTGCAAGCTCAGTTTCAGCACTTGTCTTTTGATGCTGACGAGGAGACAGTTACACGACACACCAGAGCCTTCATTCTGTTCCAACTGGGATGTAGTATTTTGGCAGATAAGAGTGGTACGATGGTTCACTTGAAGTACCTGTATTTGCTCGGAGATTTGGCAGTCGCATCGGAGTACAGTTGGGGTAGTGCGACTCTGGCCCACTTATATCACATGTTAGATGAAGCCTCACTGATTCCGACGAAACATTTGTGTGGTTTTCTTACGTTCCTGCAGTTGTGGTGCTGGGAACATCTACACATTGGGAGACCTTTGAAGAGAAGACCATTAGTATACCCGGAGGACGAGAGAGCACCATTAGGGTCCCGTTGGAGACGACGAAGGACATTCAAGGGTAGTTCGAAGACGACGACACTTGATTTTTATCGGAATGAGCTGAACGTGCAGGAATTCGATCAAGTGATCTGGGACCCTTATGCAAATTTGGATCTTAGTCAGTTACCACCACTATGTATGGAAGGTTCAGAGATCTGGACGAGCCGTACTTGGCTTATAAATTTTGGTGAGGTGGTTATGCATTGTCCAGACCGAGTGATGAGACAGTTCGGTCTACAGCAACACATTCCAGAGCCGATGGAGAGACATGTAGTGAAATCGGCTCAGGGGAGGTCGGATGTTAATTGGTTGGTGGACTTATTTGGTTGTTTTTATATGGTACTTTTGGATGTATGTTAAAATGTTGAACTTCATATTCCACTCGTAGTTGTATTGTGTTTTTTCGTACTTGTTTGTGTGTCGTGGTCGAATTGTGTTTTCGTTGATTGTGTCGTGGTTGAATTGTTTTCGTTGATTGTGAAACAGTAAATGAAAAAAAACTTGAGTTTTTAAATCAATAAACTCTACAAGAGAACTCAGCATCCTCAATGTCGAGTTCTCTTGTTGTGAACACGACATCACCCCTGCCGAGTTCACACCAATAGAACTCGGCATCTTCAATGTCGAGTTCTATGTAAGTTTGGGTTTTTTATTGCCCCACTTGATATTCCACTCGACTTGAGTTGCCAGGAGAATAGTGAATCAAATAGAACTCGACACTGAGAGTGCCGAGTTCTATTTGAATCACTATTCTCCTGGGGCTCATATCGTGCATGAGACGATTGACGCGCCAGGAGAACAATTACTTAAATAGAACTCGGCGTCCTAGATGCCGAGTTCTAAAGTAATAGTTCGGCGTTGGTAACGCCGAGTTCCCTTAAAAAAAGATAACTCAGCGTTACTAACGCCGAGTTCTGGAGGTCTATTAAAGCAGCCAGACGTCCCCCCTCTCCCTCACGACGGGTTCTCGCGATTTTTAGGTTAGGGTTTCGTTTTTTTTTCGTTTTCCACCGTTTTCTTGCCTTTTTATGTATTAGGATGATATACATTGGTGTTTTATGTATGACTGTAGTGTTTTTGTTGGTTTAGGAACCCGTTTTGGTGGAAACTCGAATTCGATTTTGGATTTTTAGGCAAAACGTTTTATTTCTTGTTTGATAGTTGATTATTGAATTTAGTTTTGTTGATTATAGGTCTACGGTATCGTAACGTTGTTTATTGATCGTAACGTTGTTTATTGGAGAGATTGCTCGACGTTTACAATCGTTTGCTACTACACTCGATTGAGGTAACTTCTAAAACATTTAAGTATTTTCAACTTTTTAAGTATTTAGTAAGGAATTCGATCATTTCACTTGAACACATTTTCAAATATTTAGGTATGGATAAAGATGATGAAGGATCTTTGTTGGTCATGTATAACGGGAAATTAGAATGTAACGGAGATGTGGCAGAATACACAGGATCTGACCGCAAATTGGTAGTTGTTCCGTTGAACATCAAATATGAGGATTTAATGGATGTTATAAGATCTGAATGTGATTATCCACACAGTATGTTTGATGTCAAGTTGACGGCGAAATTGCCATTAAACAATGATTGGACATACGTTCCATTAACCAATGATAGGTCGGTTTATGGATTGATGCGTTTGTTTAAACGGATGTCTGTGGTTGGAGTGTATGTGGAAGCTGAACCTAAAGTGCCCGACCCTACGCTGACAACGAACACTCATTCGCCGGAGTATGGTACAGTAAGGTCGACCGGTTGGGACTGTGGAATAGATTTGAATATAAGTCTAAATCCTACAACCGAAGTTCCAGCATACCAGCAAATTCCATTTTTCCAATCGCATAACTTCCAAACATGCACCGAATGACCAGAAAATGCGTGTGACATTCCTTCTAGCAGTGCAAATCCTTATCCTGGTTTGTCGCAATTTGAACCCACGCATTACAGTCATGATGAGTTTGCTGGAAGAGCTGGATCATCTACCTCATATGCCTACCTTGAGCTTGGTTTGTCAGCTGTTGACCCAATTAATTTTAGTCGACCAGAAGGCCTGGAAGAGATGCATATCGTTCAAGACGATGACACTGAGGAATTAGGGGATTACAGCACACCATTCGCTGTAGAAGATGAACCTGAAGGTGTTTCTGCTAATGAAGTCGTTCCGGAGACGCAGGATGTCATATATGCGATGGGACAATCCATAAACCGTGAAGACGACGACGTTGTTGATGATGCAGTTGCTAACAACGACATGGTTCCAACTCTTAATGAACTTCCCGATATCTTCGAGGACGACAACTGGATAGAGAATTCGGTAATTGAACACTCATTCTTCGATGTTGCGAACAATTTGGAACGGAGTGATTGGCATACGGAAGATGGTCGTTCTTTCTGGGATAAACGAATTTTCCCAACGAAAGATGATTTGGTTGATGCTCTGCAATCGTGGCACATTAAAAAGTTTGTTCAGTATTCAGTTGTGGTTTCTTCAACGAAACTGTATACTGTTCATTGTATTCGTCATGATGAAGATAACTGCAAATGGCGTCTACATGCGTCTGTTCCAAAAGGTTGCAGATATTTTCAAGTTAAAACATACGACGCCGAGCACACTTTGGTGTCCCCGTATTATGAGATTCAAATGTACAGGGAGGCGTACAAACCGATATTTGTCCCAATTCCTGATGTGAGGTATTGGCCAGATCGAGGCAACATCACAATGAAGCTTCCCCAAACCAAAAGACCTCCTGGTCGGCCTAAGTCAACGCGAATCCGAAACGAGATGGACGAACACTCTGGAAGAAAGGTAAGGTGTGGGAGATGCGGTGGTATAGGGCATAACCGAAAGTGATGCAAGGAACCTATATAGCAAAATATTTTGTATGTGAGACGAATGAATGTAAGAGTTGATGTATTGTAAGACTTGTAATGTATTTGTAATGTATTTTGTTATGACTTGAATGAATGTACGAAGACTTAAATCATTTTTAAGAGTTGATTAATTGTAAGACGAATGAATGTAATGTATTTTTAGGACCACAAATTTGCCTACTTCAGCCTATTAAACTCACTTTTTTTCCTTTAGAATTCGGCACTCTCAGTACCGAGTTCTATTTAAGTAACTGTTCTCCTGACAATCAATCTCATACACGACCTGATTGTCAGGAGAACAGTTTCTTAAATAGAACTCGGCACTCTAAGTGCCGAGTTCTATTTGAATCACCTCAGAAAAAAAATGTCGAAGTGTTGGCCAATAAAAAACCAAATAGAACTCGGCATCACACATGCCGAGTGCTACCAAAGTTGAACTCGGCATCACCCATGCCGAGTTATACCAAAGTTGAACTCGGCATCACCAGTGCCGAGTTCTCAAAAGATGAACTCGGCACTGGTGATGCCGAGTTCTCTATGCACAAAAAAACAAAACCCGCCGCCGCCACGTGTCACCACGTGGTGGCAGCGGGTCTAGTTTGGAAATTACTTTTAATGGAGGTTTATTTTGGAATTTTTTTATAAAAAAAATTTATTTTGAAAATTTTTCCTATTAACTGACCGTGGTGGTAGACCTGGGAGTCTGTGCTGGCCCATCGGCGGCCCAGCATTATCCGCAGGCATGTGGCGGGCCGACCGGCCTGAATTTGGCCTTGTGTGCCGTGCCGGTACGGCCCAACACCCGTCTACATGGTGGGTTGGAGATTATGGGTGTGTGGATGAAGTTTGTCCTCAAGTTTGTCCTCTGTGGATGCACATCTGTAATTACTAAAATCTAAAAATATATGGGAGTCATAGTTAATGTGATGGTGTCAAATATGATATTTAACATTACATTGTATGAGAAGTTGCAAAAAGTTAATCTCTTGGGCTTCTCCACTCAACGCAAAACTTACACAAAGAATTGTGTCAAGACGAGAAACTTGTCCTCCCAACAAGTTGGTTGGATGACGGTGTTGAGTTTCTGGAGGACAAGCTTCATTGGAGTGTGTTCGGAAGCTGCAACGAAACGCATCCATACCTCACCAATCACTGATTGTTCACGAATGTATGGTTCAAAGACACTATTTTCAAGGGTCCTTATACACGGCCGCGCGCATCCCGGACGCGGCTGACGTGGTCAGTTGAGTCAGCAATCCAGTCAGCAGAGAAATTCATTTAATAACATGTTGGTGTCACATGCAACCTTTAGTTTCCCAATGCAACATTACTTTCTCACTGCAACGTTTGGTTTCCCAATGCAACTTTTACTTTCTCACTGCAACGTTTGGTTTTCTCCATGCAACTTTTACTTTTCCCAACGCATCTTTTGGTTTCTCCAAACAACAACTTAAAAAGGCAAAACATGTTTCTTTTTAACATCTACGTCTATCCTTTTTAAGTTTGTGGTTCACCTTTTTAACTATGAGTTGTACATTTTTAAGTGATGTATGTTCCTTTTTAAGAATTACTTGTTCTTTTTTATGTTTGAGGTTTACCTTTTTAACCTTTAGTTTCCCAATGCAACATTACTTTCTCACTGCAACGTTTGGTTTCCCAATGTAACCTTTACTTTCTCACTGAAACATTTGGTTTCCCCATGCAACTTTTAATTTTCCCAACGCATCTTTTGATTTCTCCAAACAACAACTTAAAAAAGCAAAACATGTTTCTTTTTAATATCTACGTCTATCCTTTTTAAGTTTGTGGTTCACCTTTTTAACTGTGAGTTGTACATTTTTAAGTGATGTCTGTTCCTTTTTAAGAATTATTTTTTTCCTTTTTATGTTTGAGGTTCTCATTTTTAACTGTGAGTTGTACCTTTTTAAGTGTAGTTTGTTCATTTTTAAGTGAGTGTACATTTTTAAGTGTGAAGTTTTCCTTTTTAGTGTTTTTTGTTCCTTTTTAAATTTGCGGTTCTCCTTTTTAACTGTGAGTTATACATTTTTAAGTGATGTATGTTCCTTTTTAAGAATTACTTGTTCCTTTTTATGTTTGAGGTTTACCTTTTTAACCTTTAGTTTCTCAATGCAACATTACTTTCTCACTGCAGCGTTTGGTTTCCAAATGCAACTTTTACTTTCTCACTGCAACGTTTGGTTTCCCCATCCAACTTTTACTTTTCCCAACGCATCTTTTGGTTTCTCCAAACAACTTAAAAAGGAAAAACATGTTCCTTTTTAACATTTACGTCTATCTTTTTTAAGTTTGTGGTTCACCTTTTTAACTGTGAGTTGTACATTTTTAAGTGATGTCTGTTCCTTTTTAAAAATTGTTTGTTCTTTTTTATGTTTGAGGTTCTCATTTTTAACTGTGAGTTGTACATTTTAAGTGTAGTCTGTTCCTTTTTAAGTGAGTGTACATTTTTAAGTGTGAAGTTTTCTTTTTTAGTGTTTTTTGTTCCTTTTTAAGTTTGCGGTTCTCCTTTTTAACTGTGAGTTATACCTTTTTAAGTGATGTTTGTTCCTTTTTAAGAATTACTTGTTCTTTTTTATGTTTGAGGTTCACCTTTTTTACTGTGAGTTGTATATTAAGTGTAGTCTGTTCCTTTTTAAGTGAGGCTTGTTCCTTTTTATGTTTGAGGTTCTCTTTTTAACTGTGAGTTGTACCTTTTTAAGTGTAGTCTGTTCTTTTTTAAGTGAGTGTACCTTTTTAAGTGTGAAGTTTTCTTTTTTAATTTTTGTTTCGTCCTTTTTAAGATATGTTGTTCCTTTTTAGGTACTACTTCATCCTTTTTAAGTTCATGTTTTTCCTTTTTAAGTATTGCTTCATCCTTTTTAATTTTCTGTTGTTTCTTTTTAAGTTGATGTTTTTCCTTTTTAATTTTCTGTTTTTCCTTTTTAATTTTCTGTTGTTTCTTTTTAAGTTATGTTTGTTCCTTTTTAAGTTGTTATTTTTACTTTTTAACAAAACCAAAAACTTTAAATCAACCACAAAGAAACAAACTTTTCTCAAAAACTCAACACAAAAAACCCAAATAAGCTACAAAGAACCACACTTCCAAAAAAAATGAAGACCAATCAATCATAGAACAAAATCAAAAACTTTAAATCAGCCACGAAAACCAAACTTTCCCCAAAAACCACCACACAAAAAACTCAAATCAGTTACAAAAAACCACATTTCTCCTCATCCGCAAAAACTCAACACAAAAAAACTCAAATCAGCTACAAAAAACCATGTTTCCGAAAAACCCAAGATCAATCCATCACATAACAAAACCACAAAACTTTAAATCAGCCACGAAAACCAAACTTCCCCCCAAAAACATCATACAAAAAACTAAAATCAGTTACAAAAAATCACATTCCTCCTCCTCCTCGCCTCGAGAAAGACTCCAACACCGACCATTTCCTCCTCTTCCTCGCCGACCAACTACATCGTGACGTCCTAACCAACGACGTCGGCGTCCCAACCTCCTTAAGACTCACTCTCGCGTCATCTCTTCGGCATCCCTCTTACCGAACTCGTCTTCCATCGGGAGAAAATGACGGAGAATGAAAGGTTTGGGGGATAATGGAAGATTTTGAGAATATATGTATGTTGGAAACCAAATGCCACATAGTTCCGCGTGCGTGTGATGTGACACAAAATAAATAAATAATATGTGATTTAATTAATCTTTGGTTTTTGCTGACTGGATTGTCCACGTGAGACGGCGTCCCGGACGCACCGCGGCCATAATACATTTCCCTATTTTCAACTATGTAGGGCTTCAAACAAAATCGTGATTCACAATGGATATATTAGGACACCACCATCATGACCTAGGTCATCCTGATGACCTAAGTCATGCACACTCTCTCTCTTCATTTCTCTCTCTATCACGTCATCATAACCAACCTTCTCTTTTTCCTTCACTATTCACCAATTTACCATGACCTAGGTCATCACACTCTCTTTCCTCTATATCATTAATTTTCTTATCAACTTTTATTATATTCCAAAATCATTTATATTTATCAGAAACATTAATAATCTATTTAGAAAAACCAAAATACCAATAAATCTCGTATTTCCAAATTGCATATAATTTATTTATTTAATATTAAATAAATATCATCAATGATTAGCAAATACTAAATATCATTAATATTAATAAAACAAATATTACATTAAATTAAACAAACATAAGCTTACATTACCCGAGACGATAAACCAAACACACGACGTAAATCAAATATTAAATGACACAAACCACAGAATACCTACAATACATACTAATAAAACACACTTAAGCGTCCCTACAACTGAATCGCTGCCAGATGTTCTCGATCGAATCTGTCCTTAGCGCGAGATACTGGGTTTTATCATGAACGTGACCTCTGTTCACCATGTAGCTGGCAATGTCAAGAACCCATGCAGTGGAGTAAGACGTTGGTCCCAGACTCGGTATGTCGCGATCCTTCTCAAACTCAGTTGTATCATAAATCTAGGAATAAGAGTCACGTTCGTCCTCCACAATCATGTTGTGCATTATGATGCACACAATTATTATTTTGTTTAGGAGGTCAGCATTCCACGCAAGAGATGGTCTCCTTAGGATTGTCCATCGTGCCTGCAACACTCCAAACGCACGTTCTACATCTTTACACACTCCCTCTTGGTGTTGTGCAAAACACATATCCTTGGGAGTTTGTGGAAACAGGATGGACCTCCTGAATGCCGCCCATCATGCCTGGAAAGCCACGTTGCACGCTAATGTGAAGTAGTCTTGTCGTGTCTTCTGCTGTAGGTTTTCTCAGGTATTCATCACCGAAGTTGGCTATCACTCATTCTACGAACTTCGGGAGAGCCACCATTGTCGTCGTCTCACTAAGCCGTAGGTACTCGTCAACGACATCGTCTGCAACGCCATAGACTAACATTCACATAGCTGTAGCGATTTTCTGTAGTCCCGATATACCCATTCGACCAACAACATCCGGTCTTACTTGGAAGAACACATCGGAAGTCTCAACGACACCCGATATACGTAGAAATACACGCTTCCTCATTCTGAATCTTCTTCTGAAAATACGAGGACCATACACATGATTTTCAGCAAAATAATCAGAAATAAGACGACGATGACCTTCTTCCCGATCTTTATCGGGGCTCCTAGCGAGGTGTCGCCTTGGAGCCTCACTCATCTGCCCACGAGTCGCTCCACGCTCAAGCTCTTCGAGTGCTTTAGTGCTTACTCGCCTCCAAAGCTCGTCGAAGGCATCGTCAGAGGAGGAGGAGGAGTAGGTCGGTGGGTTTCTTAAATTAGTGTTCATTGAATGAATCATGTTTGACAATATATGTCTTACCACTTCTTTTTTATAATGTCAGACGAGATATGATGAGATAGGTTTGACGAGATATGCTTGACGAGATGTGTTGGACTGACAATCTACAGTACGCATGTGATGCCTTATCTTGTCGGACTGACAAGCTACAGTGCGCGTGTGATACCTTATCTTGTCGGACCGACAAGCTACAGTTTGCGCGTGAAGCCTACTCTGATCGATTTGAAATCTTGTCTGCGAATATAATTAATTGGAAAAAGATCATTGACCAAATATTTAAGTAGAACTCCGTGGTTTTTTTCCCAAGTTTATAACCTATCTTTCCTAATTTGTAGTTGTAGTTTTTATTTCAGTTTAAGACTTGTCTTCAATATTTTCATGATCGTTTTTAGTTGTTGTTATTTTAGTTTAATTGTTGTTTTCTACTTTAAATTTAGTACAATATTCCATATTTCAGAAAAGTTTGTGTATTTCAGTATAAATTTCATACTTAAATCCTAACTATTTATCAAAATATACCCCCCTAATTATTATAACAAATACCAAAACAAAAAAAACAAAAAAAGAAAACCAAAATACCAATAAATTTTGTATTGTTATTCTTATATCATTTTTAATATGTTTTTTAAAATATGTTTTCTAATTGTTTTTATTTTTTAAAATTTTAAATTTTGTTTTAAATTTCTTCCTGAATCGACCTCCAAAAATGAGTTTAATGAGTGCACACCCATGGACTTGACAACCTCACCCATTTTTTGTTTTAATTAGTTTTTGTTTTTGTTTAATATTTAGTTGTAAATAATTCATTATTCTGGATAAAAAAATTGTTTTTTTATTGAGTAAAATAACACAACTTTTCAATATGCTCCATCTTACACATAATTTGGAGGTCGATTTTGAAAAAAAATAAAAAAACAATTATAAAACTTATTTTAAAAAAAAGTTTTAAAAAAAGATTAAAAAAACTTAAAAAAAACAATTGTTTTTACACAACCGACCTGGTCGATGACCAGGTCGCTCCAGCAACGTGGTCAACGACCCGGTCGACGCACGACAGGGTCATGCTCCCCACGACCAGGTCGATCAGTGGAGGACGATCGACCGGGGGAGGTCATCGGCAGATGACGTCCCCACAGTGGATGGTGTTATAGATCTAACGTCATAGTATTAAAATAATTGATCACCTTATGATAATATCAAGGTTTAGAAACGAGGAATTATGCAAAGGGATGCCGATGCAGCCCCCAACCATGCAGTATATCTAAGATGCGGCACAGAAAAATCAACCTACATCGTGACAACATTGGGGACATATGTAGCCTCGTGTGCATGCATAATTGAACAATGATTTTTTAAATAGAAATTAGTTAATCAGACCCAAACATTATCGATTTAACTCAAACACAATCACACAAGCAAACATCAATTCTCTTTCAATTCATACATATATATAGGTATATGATTGATCGTTTTAATTAAAACCGCAAGTGCACGACCGCGATGAAGCGGTGGCAAGTACGGGTCGTCCTCAGGGAGGTGAGCAGCCTCTTGTTTATCAGAAATCAAGTGGCACAATAAGGTGGAAGAATGTTGTTTATGCTAATCTAAACTACGCTAACTACGAAGAAGTAAATGCGAAAGAAAGACACAACCGTCACTAAGCTAAGAACAAAAGAAGAATGCTGGAATACAAATATGGGAAAACCCCTAAGGGGTGGAATGAGTGCACACAAGCAAAGAGGTGGGTGTTGAACACATTCTCTAAGCACAAATTAAGGTGGTGTTATCATGCATAGGAAGTGTCTAAATGTTGTGGCAAAACCTATCAATCTATTCACCAACTTAGTTGATTAACATTTACATATGTAAAATGTTTATTTCAGAACCTAAACAAGCATGAGAGGTGTGTAATCATTTTGGCAAAACTCATCAAGTTATAAATTCTATCCTAAACAAGCAAGCATAAATTCATGTTTTATCAACACATTGGAAATAAAGCATTCAATGCATTCTCATTTGCATGTATGTACATCTACTCCACCCCCCAAAGAGGATGGAACTACTCACTAAACGTTACACTAATTATTAAACTAAACAAGAAAGCATATTAACTAAGCTAATAAACCTAATGAATTGAGATTAATCAAAGCAAAACAAGAAACATAAAACAAACAACATAATAAAGAAAAGTTGTATTAAAATGACTCACATTAAAAGTAGCATCCTCCTACTTTAGTGTGTGCTTCAAGGCCTCACTTCTAGTAGGAAGAATAACCACTTAAAATATGGAGTGATTACAATGGAAGGTGAAGAGTTCTATTTATAGCTAGAGAAAAAGTTAATCCGGGACAATCCCCCGATGTGGGACTAAACCAATACCAAAAATACGCTAAACAAACATTAATACAAGTCCAGGAGAAATCTTGGTGGATCTGGGCTGACCCAGACCGCCAATTGGCGGTCTAAAAAGTCCGGATCCAGTTGAATATTGTTCTGGGCTTTGCTTGGTGTATTTGGTGGTCTTGGATGCATCTACTTCGTTTATTGGAGCTCCGACCCGAATCGAATTGGTAAAATACTCCCCATGATGGTGTGGAGTATTCTGTTTTGCTTTTACGTCCTTCTGTCTTACATTCAGGTCCTTCTCCCTTGCATCTTGGTCCCTAGATCTCACAATTCAGTCATTTTTCTCAGCTTTTGAGTTCTTTTATGCTTCATCTCTTCAAACCTATTTATTCCTGAAAACTAAACATAAAACTCATAACATAGCATTGTTTAGGTGAAAGATAATGGATATAAGATACAAATATAAGCGTGAAATGATGTCAATCAAATACCCCCACACCTAACTTTTGCTAGTCCCGAGCAAAACAAAGAAAGAGAAGAGCATACGAAAACAAGAAATCCTAACTCACTTTCGTTGGAATCACGGTTGCACTTAGCATGTACAACAAGCCGTTAAACCTCCTTGTCGCCAAAGAGGAGGAGTGTTGTCTCCTGAGGGTTTTCAACGGATATACCCACAAAATCCGAACAAGATCCATTAATCAATCTAGCTACACGACTCGTTGGACTCATTTTGTCGATCATGGGATGCGGTAATACTACGGGTCGACTCTATATATGTAATCGGTCCACACACGTAGCCTAATGAGTTATTCGTGAAAGTTAGTTAAGGACGTAAGTGAAAGACATGGGCAACCTTAACTTCTGAATGTGATACAATGTGTAAAGTCCATTTTGGTTATTATTTGACTCTTTTTTTTCTTTTTTTTTCTTTAGAGCATTTTATTGGTTGGTGTATGATTCTCCTAAGGTCAGGTTTCTTGCATCATTGCCTATGAGGACTTACACTATCACGTACAACTTCCCCCAAATCTTCACATAGGGCGATCCCAACCACCCGTGTAACGGGAGTTCGGTCGGTGCATCACAAGTCAGATGACTCGAAAGCACCAGGCACAAAGGTCCCTCAGACCAACTTTCCCGAGTGATAGGAGCCGTGCGAGAAGAGAGAACACCACTTATTTATTTATCTACATGGGAACCAAAACCCCTACACTTAAGTTTCACAAAAAGAGATTAAGGGTCCTTGACCACGACAAACTTCCTTATACTAAAAGACATGAATTATTTGACTCACTAGGTTCAGGGTGGACTTCTTTAAATGTTTGAGTGCTGAAACCTTACGATTACACGCCCCCCGAGGGAAAACCGGGGTGCATCCTAACGACTCGATAAGACCTAAAGCCAGTACTAGAAATCCTAATGCATCAAGTTCAAGACAATTTTGGGAGCTTTCTTTTTACTTTGCCTCTCAACGGTTTTGCACATGCTAAACACTCGCAAAACCTACAAAAACATTTTCTTTCGCAAGCACATGAAGATTTTGAAAGAAATGTGAAAATTTTAAAGCACTAGGCAAGCAAAAGAAGACAAGTCACCCAAGGATCATGGCAAGCAGATATATCGATATTAAACACGGTACACTAACATGACCCTAACAATGCACACAAGAAAACAAAAATCAAAAGAAAAGACTCGACTATGTACACACGTAAAACACCCCCCCCCCACACCTACTTCATGCATTGTCCTCAATGAATGTGAACAAGATACTACATGGATATATGCATGAAAAAGGAAAGATCTCACCAACATGAAGTACAAATGGACGTTCAGGGTCATGTTGATGGACACAAACCCAAATTCCCTCAAAACCTATGAGAAGCTGAAGAAGGGAGATAAATACGTGAAGAAATTGGGCCCAAGTACACAAGGGTTGGGGCCCACAACAATCAATGCTCACTGAAGTAGTCTTTTATTACTCGTTTTTTTTATTTTTAACATGATATATACAGCAGCAATGATATTCTCATAATCATTTGGTTAAGGAACATCAAATGAGAACATCAAGTCATGAGGACCAGAGACTTGCCGAGATGGGCAAACTTCACTGGTACTCTGAGGAGTCATGAGGGGTGAAAGGTCAAAGCTGAAAGGCTCGAACCCCTCATGATATTGGTTGGGTGTGGGCAACAAAGAATGAAGTTGTGTTGCCTCACTAGGGTTTAGTTGCTCATCGAACAAAACCCTCCAACCAATAGGCGGGTGCATCGGGATGAGTTCCTCAAGCTCATTCGATGGATGCAGCAGACCTGCATCACTAAGAATGGGGCTTCTCCCCAAGTCATCCAAAAAGGACCTCCCACCATCATTTAGATCATCAAGCATAAGCTCGGTCATAGGTGGGTCCTTGTTGGAGTCAAAATGAAGCTCAAATGGCTCAATGGCCATGGGACATGAGGTAGAGACACCTTCTGGTATAGGCGTATGATGAGGTGTCTCACTCTCACTAGTACTCTCAACTGAATCATGCAACGAATAGTCCCTTTGGACATTCATGTTCGAGGCCAGCTCACTCTGTTGCATTGCACAGACATGCAATGAGTTTTCGTTGGGCCCACGAACATTCTCAACGGGTTGCATTGGGGTTAGGGGTGTTCGTTGATTTTGTGGTGCTTTCTTCAATTGGCGGATGAGATTTTGATTTAAAGGTTCATCCATGGGTTCCTGTTGCCTACCAGAGTTGAACACATGAAACTCGGCACTCATGTTACCGAATGAGAGCTTCATGAGACGATTTCTACAATTAATCAAGGCATTGGAGGTGGCCAGAAATGGTCTACCCAAAATCAAAGGTATTTGAGAGTGGGTGTTCGCAACAGGATTGGTATCGAGGACAACAAAATCTATTGGAAATATAAAATCTCCAACTTTGATAAGCACGTCCTCGATAATCCCCATGGGAATACGAATGGATCTATCCGCCAATTGAATGGTGAGCTTAGTTGGTTTCAATTCTCCCAAGTTCAACTGTTGATAAACAGAGAATGGGAGGAGGTTGACCATTGATCCTAAATCAAGCAAAACATTGCTCATTCTAGTGTCCCCTATCGTACACTGAATAGTAGGACACCCAGGGTCCTTGTATTTTGTGTAGTTGGGATTGGACAAAAGTGAGCTAATATTTGCAGCCAAGAATGCTTTCTTAGGAACATTGGTCTTCCTCTTGGTTGTGCAGAGATCCTTCAACACTTTGACATATTGAGGTATTTGTTGGATGACATCCAACAAGGGGATGTTAACCTTTACTTGCTTAAACACCTCTAATATCTTGTCCATGTTGTCACTCTGCTTTTTGGTTAGCCTACTTGGATATGGACCTTTTGGCAGGTACGTTTTCTGCGGTGCCTGAGAAGGAAGCCTTGGTGTATTACCCTCACCCTCAGCTTCTTCTTCACCACCATTCCCACTAAGGGGCTGAATAGATGGTGGTTATTGTGACAAGGAAATGTGATTGTCAACCTGTTTTCCATTCCTTAAGGTCACAATGGAATTGACATGCTGAACAGGTTCCTCCCCATGGTTCACTTGCCTCCCCCGAGGTACCACATTCTCATTTTGCATGTGTTGTTGTTGGTACAGACGGGGGTTAGCGTCAGGCTGGCTAGGAAAAGACCCTCTCTCTCTTTCATGTACAGACTGAGCCAATTGGCCCATCTGAAGCTCTAGAGATTTGATGGTCTGCTGATTTGAAGTGAGAACTTGACTCGTAGTTGACATAAAAAATTTCATTGAGTTTTCAAGTCCACGAGTCAAGGTCTCAAGCGAATTGAATCGGGTTTGCATATTATTGGAATTTGGAAAACCCGATTGATTGGTGGTTTGCGCTTGGGGTGGCTGATAGGAATGTGCATGCAAGGGAGGTTGGTATGATTGGTAATGTGGTCTAGAGGAGTTTGAAGGACCACCCGGGGGATTAGTTTGGTTCCATGAAAAATTGGGGTGGTTCCTCCATCCAGGATTATAAGATGATGAGTATGGGTCATTCCTGGCTCTATCATAGATGGCATTGACACGCTCCATCTCAGGAGGAATGGACTCACACTCGCTTTCTACATGACCTATCCTACCACATGAATGACAGGGAACTGGACCAGATGTGGACATGTGAGGTGCACCTTGTTGGTTTTGGAGCTCAATCGAATCCATACGGCGCATTAAGGCTGCCATGCGCGCATCAGTGGCCGTAGTGGTATCGACAACAAATGCGGCACCCGATCTAGTCGAGTTTGCATTCGCGATCCTCGCTCCTATGCTAGATGATGCCAGGTGGTTCCCTCACGCTCTCCCATTGCATGGTTTTCTCAGCAAGGTCTTCTAGGAAAGCCCATGCCTCCCTTTCATCCTTTCCCAAGAACTGTCCTTGACACATGGAGTCAAGGAGCGTTCTTGACGGGATGTGAAGACCTTCGTAAACAATCTGACAAAGGCCCCACAACTCTATGCCATGGTGAGGGCATGAGGATAGTAGCTCCTTGAACCTCTCTAAGTATGCATGGAATGGTTCAGTCTCATGTTGATAGAACGAATTGATTTCGTTCCTCAATTTTTGAGTCCGATGATTTGGGAAGTACTTCTTGAGGAATGCAGATTGAAACTCATCCCAAGTCCTAAAGGCATTCACATGGTTGTTGTACAACCACTTCTTGGTGTCATCCTTCAGCGCAAAGGGGACAAGCCTAAGATGGATGGAGTCTGTGCTAAGTTGTTGCAGCTTGAACATAGCACAGACCTCCTCAAATTCCCTCAGAAAGATATAGGGGTCACCTTTCCCAGTGAAGTGAGGGAGCATGGAAATAAACTGAGGCTTAACCTCAAATTGGTTCCCATTAGCCTCTGGTAATACGATGCATGAGGGTAGAGCTGTACGGCTCGTGTAGCATCGATCGCGTAGACGTATGGGACCGACAACTGGAAGCACTGGTGGAGCAGGTGGGTCCAGCAACTGCTCCTCTTCACGGAAATTAGCAGCCATTGAACCCGGACTGCGTGCGACACGAGAGGACGAAGGTGTCAAGAAATCGATGACCGAAGCCGGATTGACAACACTCCTCGTCAAACGACCCCTCTCGTCTCGTGTCCACGAAAGCATACGCAAAGGTGCACGCACACAAACCAAAACTTTTTTTCTTTTTTTTCTTTTTCAAAGAATGTGCGTAGAGGAGAAGACGGGGGAACACAGGAGAGAAAGAATGACTCAGGAGAGAAGGGAAGAAGTCCTTATGCTACGGCGGATGGGTACAGGTAGAAGCACACAAGCAAACAAGGCTCAAGCAATCCTAAGGTCGCTATAGGTCCTTACAGCTAGACGACGCCTAACTGCGAGATCACACGGCCTCAACACGCCTCACCTCCCTACGACGAGGACCACAAAGCCCAGTAAGTGAGCCAAGATCTGGGGATCTCGTCTCTCCTACTATCGACAAAGTGGGCAACGCCGATCAGGTCATGACGGTCGGGACCAGATCACTCTCCTAATGCGTCCGAATTCCTTAAGGCCAATGTCTACTTGATTTTAAAATTAGGCTCTTGATTAGTGTGGTTTTTGGGGCGAAGGAAAGGGTGATGAAATCCCCCACCTTATCTTTTATGGGACAGCCCATCCTTAGTAGCGTTTTGGAGTCCTAATCTAGCAATCAACTCTCCAAACAAACGCTCAACTCACACTTGTTTCAATGCACTTCCTACTAACTAATGCATGTTCATATGAAATGCATGAATGAGAGTAGAAGGTGCGTACCTCACACCAGCTCTCAGCAACAGAAAATAAAGCTAAGATAAAGACAATCTAAATGCCTAAGTCACATACATGATGCATGACCTAAACAACAAGAATGCCTAATCTTTTGCTTTGAATTTTAGGGTCCAAGTTGCTTAAAGGAGGTTTGATTATTGATCTGGGGACAAACTATAAGTCAAAACATGCCAAATCGAGTCCCAGATCACTATATCATATAAAGCAATACTCCACAGAAATTTAGAGGTGAAATGAAACAACCAGACCGCCAGTTGGCGGTTGTAGACCGCTGATTGGCGGTCTTCTTCTCTCAGACCGCCTCCAAACTTCACCAGATGCTTCCCCTTCTCAATGTGAGTCTCCTGAAACAAAGAAAACTACAAGACAAAAATTAAATCCACTCGAATCGTCCAAACAAGAGTCTGGACTGGCACCTCCCCGGCAACAGCGCCAAAAACTTGATTGATCGTTTTAATTAAAACCGCAAGTGCACGACCGCGATGAAGCGGTGGCAAGTACGGGTCGTCCTCAGGGAGGTGAGCAACCTCTTGTTTATCAGAAATCAAGTGGCACAATAAGGTGGAAGAATGTTGTTTATGCTAATCTAAACTACGCTAACTACGAAGAAGCAAATGCGAAAGAAAGACACAACCGATGAAATGACAACTAAGCTAAGAACAAAAGAAGAATGCTGGAATACAGATATGGGAAAACCAAGGGGTGGAGTGAGTGCACACAAGCAAAGAGGTGGGTGTTGAACACATTCTTTAATCACAAATTAAGGTGGTGTTATCAAGCATAAGAAGTGTCTAAATGTTGTGGCAAAACCTATCAATCTATTCACCAGCTTAGTTGATTAACATTTACTTATGCAAAATGTTTATTTCAGAACCTAAACAAGCATGAGAGGTGTCTAATCATTTTGGCAAAAATCATCAAGTTATAAATTTTATCCTAAACAAGTAAGCATACATTCATGTTTTATCAACACATTGGAAATAAAGCATTCAATCCATTCTCATTTGCATGTATGTACATCTACTCCACCCCCCAAATGGGATGGAACTACTCACTAAACATAACACTAATTATTAAACTAAACAAGAAAGCATATTAACTAAGCTAATAAAACTAATGAAATGAGATTAAGCAAAGCAAAACAAGAAACATAAAACAAACAACATAATAAAAGAAAACTTGTATTAAAATGACTCACATTAAAAGTAGCATCCTCCTACTTTAGTGTGTGCTTCAAGGCATCACTTCTAGTAGGAAGAATAGCCACTTAAAATATGGAGTGATTACAATGGAAGGTGAAGAGTTCTATTTATAGCTAGAGAAAAAGCTAATCCGGGACAATCCCCCGATGTGGGACTAAACCAATACCAAAATACGCTAAACAAACATTAATACAAGTCCAGGAGAAATCTTGGCGGATCTGGGCTGACCCAGACCGCCAATTGGCGGTCTAAAAAGTCCGGATCCAGTTGAATCTTGTTCTGGGCTTTGCTTGGTGTATTTGGTGGTCTTGGATGCATCTACTTCGTTTATTGGAGCTCCGACCCGAGTCGAATTGGTAAAATGCTCCCCATGATGGTGTGGAGTATTCTGTTTTGCTCTTAGGTCCTTCTGTCTTACATTCAGGTCCATCTCCCTTGCATCATGTTCCCTAGATCTCACAATTCAGTCATTTTTCTCAGCTTTTGGGTTCTTTTATGCTTCATCTCTTCAAACCTATTTATTCCTGAAAACTAAACATAAAACTCGTAACATAGTATTGTTTAGGTGAAAGATAATGGATATAAGATACAAATATAAGCATGAAATGATGTCAATCAGTATATAATTTACATTTACAAGTAATATGTACATAAATTTTAGGTAAATTACAATTTGCCTCCGACCTTTGAAGAAGTTGCACTTTAAACTCCTGTTCTTTGGAAATAAGCATTTACCCCCTATCTTTGTCATTTTGGAAAATTAGCCCCTCTCCAATTCTTCCTCCCTGATTCCCCTTAATAATGCAAAATGATGTTCAATTCATCAATTTATTTCTTTTGCTTTTGTCTCAAACATATTTCTTTAATTCGTTGTCATTCTTTCAAGAAAGAAAAGTAAATAAAATAAAATAATGAAACATGAGATCCTAGCTAATAAATTAAGGGCCAATTTGGGACGAAAAATTGGAGAGGGAGGTCAAACTGCCAAATTAACAAAGATCAAGGCCTCGGGGGAAGTAAGTGTGTTGCTCAAGGATAAGAGGTGCAAAGTGCACATCAATTAAAGGTTAGGGGGCCAATTGCAATTTATACTTAATTTTATGATTTATTATTGAAACGTAGCTTATTGCATCCGCATCCAGTATATTTGAACTTGGGTAATATCGACAAGTTGAAATGGCTCAAATTGCTATCATGGGAGTTATCTCAGCCAGATGTGCAACCTATAGGTTTGAATTCTACGTAGGATTTTCTTCTCTCGTTAATTCTTCAATATTTATGTAGGTTTACGTTAAATAACAATAAAAGGATAAACTTTCAACAAAAAAAACTTTAGGGTTATTTGCTTGGGTGCTACCAAGAAACAAATAAATTAACTTTATGCCACCCGGTTCTCACTATTTAGCATAATGCCATAGATAAATCAAACTATGTATCTTAATGCCATAGGAAAACAAAATATTTACTTTTATGTCATTCCGTCGGTAAACCGTTAATTTTTCCGTTAACGTCCGTTAAGTATATTAATATTTAATGGAAATTTTGCAGATTCACCCTGAATAAACCAAAAATTCATAAAATTCATTATATGTGTTGTCAAAATTACAAAAAATACTCAAATTTTTATCTATACTCTCTCATCTCTATCTTTCAATTTTCGTTTCTTCTTTGTCTCTCACTAAACTTAATAACTCGATTACTAAACTAATGAAATTCGATAATTTTTTAATTTTAAAAATACAAAATAAATAATTTTTTTATTAAAAAAATCATTTGTCTAATAATTTTATTTTTTATATAAAATGTGTTTTTCCAAAAAATATTAATTTTTTTGTATAAAATATCTTTTATCAATTATCAGATTCTTGTACTAAAATATTAAAAATCATGAATCTGAAATAAGATAAATAAAAATAAATAATTTCTATAATTTTTTTATCGAACTTAATTAGTTTAGTAATCGAGTCATTAAGTTTAGTGAATGAAAAGAAGAAATGAAAGTTGAAAGATAGAGATGAGAGAGTGTATAGATAATTTTTTTGAATAATGTTTTGTAATTTTTACAACACATAATAAATTTTTGGTTTATTCATGGTGAATCTGCAAAAGTTTCATTAAATATTAATATACTTAACGGACGTTAACGGAAAAGTTAACGGTTTACTTACGGAATGACAGAAAGGTAAATATTTTGTTTTCCTATGTTATTTAGAGAAATAGTTTGATTTTTCTATGACATTAGGCCAAATAGTCAGAACCATGTTGTATAAAGCCAATTTAGTTGTTTCTTAGTGGTACCCAAGCAAATAACCCAAAACTTTAAGTATCTAAAGGTTTAAACAATAACGAGGATTTCTCTCGGCTAGAATTTTCATCGTTTTCTCCTTATAGATTTCTTCTTCCGACGTTTGCATGCTTATGTTCGATACGTTAATGTAATAATAATGCTTCTAAAAAATACTAACATAGTAAAAGATAAGTAATATATAAATAAAAGGATTATATGTTGCATCCGAAAAGTAGAACTTGTAAGTGTAGTTTGAATTCATAGTAACAATCTCATTCATAATTTGACATATTAATTCGGTCAAAGTAACGTTATTACGGTAAATATCGATCTTATATGATATGTCCCAGTGTTCAGGGAACGCCTAGGCAACCTGGTGCGTCCGGTCGCCTGGGCGATCGCCCAGGCGTTTGTGCGACCGCCCAACTCTGGGCGGTCTTTTTTTAATTTTAATTCAATTAAATTTGATAGAATAGATAAAAAAATCAGGAAAAATCGGGAAAAATAGGAAAAATGAACAAATATTATCTAAAAATATCATACATGTTTAGGCTTCAAAAAGACACATAGTTCCTCGACCAAGGCCTCACTAAGCACCCTCTACCTACCTAAACACTTAGGTATACAATTTATTTCTTAGTAGTACGATTACAAAGGCAGTTAACTAACTCAGAGTTCATACAGTAGCAGATAAGAGAGAAATTAGAATTACAAGCTAACTAACTAATTCCATTGGACACATTGATCTAATGTCAATCTGAGAACCATATCATATCCTCCACCACCATCAGAGTCCTCGGAGTGGTTCTTGTTCGGATTGTCAACGTAGACATCATCTTCTTCAGTTTCTTCATTGTCGGATTGGACATATTGCTCGTCGATGTCCATCGGTGGTTGAGAACTCGATGCACCTAGATCTCCAGAACTAATGTCAACGATGACATCATCCATCCCAACACCTAATAATGGCGCATCAGATGCAGTGGACGTGGATCGAGAAAAACGTCTCCGTGAAGAAGAATGTCCTAAAGCTGCTTCCTCGGCATCGGCCCATGTAAGCTCCTCTCCAGCGAAGACCGGATCTTCAGTTTCTACCAACCATAGATGCTCGTCGAAGAGATCGTAGTCTACACTAATGGGATCATAAAATCCGGGTTTCTCCATCCTTTGCTGAAACCTTTGCCTTAACTTTTGGTTGTAGTTCACATACACCAAGTCATTCATCTTCTTCACAGCCAACCTGTTCCTTCTCGTTGAGTGCAACTGCTCAAAGACACTCCAATTCCGCTCACAACCTGATGCCGAGCATGTCAATCCCAACACCCTCAGGGCCAACCTCTGTAATGCGGTCTCTCCCATGTCTGCGCCATAAGATGGCACCAATCTATAGGTCTTCTTTCCGTCCTTTGTCTGACGACCATATCCCTCGAGAATATTCCGAGGGAGTTCTTGTAACGATCAAGTAGACTGCAAATCTTGTCTTATTCTGCAGGAGTGGGGACGAGCCGCTCTACGATATCCATGAATCCAGGCATATGCTCATTGAAAGCTACATTTCGATCCTGAGGTGGGGCGGAGAAGAAGGTACCAGGGTTGAGTAAGAAACCGGCTGAGTGTAGCGGTGAGGACATCATCTTCCCTGGACCCCACCTGGTGTTGATGAGGTCGATGACTTGCTTGTACAACCTCGGGTTTCCGTCAAAGTTCCTCATGATTTGTTCTTTGGCTTTCTCCATTGCATCATAGAGATATCCCATCGGTGGTTTCTCATCGCCATCAACAAGTCTAAGTACCTGGACCATAGGTTGTGAGGCCTTCAGTGCCTTCACGACGTTGGTCCAGAAGCCACTTTGTAGAATGGTTTCGGCAACTTCAGTAGAGTTCTCCTTCTTTTTCTTGTTCTTTACCCAACTTGCATTAGGATCGTTGTACTCCGGGAAAACAACAAAGGCTCGGAGTTTGTCTTTCTTCAGAAACAACCTTTGCAAAGTCAGAAAGGCAGTGGTTAATCTCGTGACAGCAGGGCGTAGCAGGTTCCCTTCAATGGCAATTCGCATCCTCTTCAACAACATGGAATGGTTGTTGAAATGTTTGACGATCTTACGAGCTAAAGCAATAGTCTTAAAAAACAACTTGCCAATATCCTCCAAGATAAGATCGATGCAATCCGCCGCATAGGGAGTCCAAAATAATCTCCTTCTTTTTTGCTTCAACATCCTACCGGCAAGTACGTACGCGGCGGCGTTGTCGGTGACCACCTGAACAACGTGTTCTTCGCCAATCTCGCCAACTACCTTGTCCATCAGCTTGTACAGGTAGTCTGTGGTGTGAGAGTGACCAGAAGCATCTACAGACCTCATGAACATGGTACATGTTGGACAATTTACTAGAAAATTGATTATATTCCTACCGGACCTATCTGTCCAGCCATCTATCATCAACGTGCACCTGTATGTTGCCCAATCTTGTCTGTACGAATCTAGTATACCTCTAGTGTAGTCAATTTCCTGTTTAAGGCACGACTCACTAACTTCATGATATGTCATGGGTTTAAGTCCGGGTCCGTAAGTACAATTAGTGGATATTTCTTCCTTCCACTTAAGCGTCCTTACAGTGTTGAATGATATACCACATCTATAGAAAAGCCTAGACCATTTTTTATTAATTGTTTTCCTATCTTCTTTTTTAAAGGTTCTTTCGATGGTTGTTTGTTGGGCGCCGGAAACCACGTCCTTCTCACGTCCGCAAAATGGTCCCTACAAACGTTGTTTTTGTCTCTTTCGACCAGGAACGGGGCGAGGACGAGAGGTTGGGGTCCGAGCAGAACCGGAACCCGACCCAATTTCCAGATCAAATTCAATGTTTTCTCTGTCTACATAATCATTAAGACATACATTTTTGTTTTGTATTGTCCTACTGTTTCTAATCATGTATGCAGTTATGTCTTGTTTAACAGAGTCAGGAACTTTATCACAAGGTCTAGCATTGCTACAGGGTGTGTGTGCAAGATGTTGTTTGTGACAGGCTATACCACCTCTAGTTTTCTTACCACATAACTCACAGACAATGCAGTTTTTATCATTAGCACTAATGTAATGGGCAGTATTCCAACCGGGTTCATTTGTATGGGTAGGTCTTAGGTTATCGTAACTCTCGTGATGCATGGGGAGACTAGTGTTGGGTACGTAGGCCATATCTTAAAACTAGACTAATATAAAAATTTAGACTAATATGAAAATGTAATACTAATTAATTTAATTCTAAAGAGAAGTTAGAAAGAGTGCACTTCATTTTGGCGGTTGAAGAATAAAGAACCGGATCGGAGACTTCACTTTCCAACTTCAAAACTAAGTACCAGATCAGAGACTTAATCGCGAAAACTTGATGATTAGGAAACTTGATGATTAGAATAGAATTATGAAGAAGAAGAGAATGAGAGATGTGTGAAAAATGAAGAGGTTTGGAGGGGTTTATATAGGATTTGGGGTAGTGGCAAACTTGTAATTTTTGAAAAAAAATCAAAAAAATCAAAAAGATGTCCAACGACTATCGCCTAGGCGAGGCGACTACCCATTTCGCCCAGCTTTGCTGGGCGAAAGGCGGTGGTCGCCCAGGCGACCACGCCGACGGGCGGTCGCCTACCGCCTAGTCGGTCGCCTACGTGAACACTGATACGTCCTATTTAAATTTTGACTCATCAGAGTTATGTATTTACTTGAATCTTTTACCATTTTTGTTAGGTTTGGTACATGTATTAACACATCAAAGTAACGCCTCTACATGAAATTCCTAAAGTATATTGATATTATTGGCCAAAAGTATCAGTGCGTTAAAGTAACACTTTAACAGTTTTACATTTTTTTTTCAAATATAGTATGTTTGGTTCAAGTAGTAACGCCTTTATATGAAATTCTTACCATATATTGATACAATTGGTGAATGCATTGATGCGTTAAAGTAATACTCTTAACATAAATTATTTTCCATATATTGTATATGTAACGTACCCGAAAACAGCGGAAAATTTAAACAATAATAAAGACCGTCAACGGTCAACACTGGGCACGTCACGGGAAACAAACCAACATATATAATATAAATATGATCCACGTGGAAGTCAAATATACAAACTGACTGTGATTACGACAAAAGCTATACAATATGTAATCACCTCAAAAGGAAGAGACTGACAACTACAGGATCTGATCTCGGGGGCACCGTCCTCAGTCACCACCTCAAACCCTAACCCTGCTCGCTACCTGAAATGCAAACAAACAAACATGCTTGAGTTCCCTGCAGGAACCCCGTATACCAAACCTCCTAAAAATATAAAAAGGAATTAAAGACAATGCAATACAATGCACATGATCATCCGCCTCGGGCCCACAATAATGCCCTCACCGCCTCCGCGGCACTGAACCACTCCTGCCACTAGGGTCAAGTCAGTCCACCGCTGCCTCACAAGGGTCAGTCGACACCACTGCTCCCCAAAAAGTGCAGGAAGGAACCCCTGGTACACGCCGCACCCAAGGAGCGAGTCAGCCCGCCGAATACACAACTCGGGTCAGACGACAACCACTGCTCCCCCAAGAGTCGCCTAGCACGCACCCTGCCGGAACATCCTCGGCCTACCGCTAAACCCTCGCAAACTGCCCAAGGTTTACGGTACACATCCCTCACACCCCGCTCGGTAAGAGAGGAAAAAGTACAACAATAATACGCCTTCGTCGAAGGTGAAATCCGTAGCTCTCAAAGCCGGTAATCAACCGTCGCCTCGGAGCCGGTAGTCGACCTGACATCGACGGCTCGCGTGTGGATAAATCCACCAACCTGCGGCAGATCGGTCGACCGCTAAAAGCACACCGGTCGACCGGTCCCCCACACAGTACACAGTACTGTACAAACAAGTCTACCGGTCGAACCACGCCAACCGAATTACCGACCAATCGGTCGAACAAAAGTCATCTAGCGGTCGACCGTTTGGATGGTCTACGCTATACAGTTTTATATAATATATATATCCGACCGGTCGAACCAAGGGGCCGTTCAACCGATAACAGGACTTTCCGCATTTTGCCTAAGTGATATTCGGTCGACCGGAACTGCTATACAGTTCGACCGAATCAACACAGGCACTCTACCGCTTAAATAAAATGCTCAGTCGGTCGACCGAAAGTTAAAGAGCGGTCGACCGTTTTGATGGTCAAAGCTCCCAACCGACTAAGCATCAAATGGATCGGTCGAACAAAGTTAAGGACGTTCGACCGTTTAATAAGTCAAAATCCCCAACCGACCCATTCTCATTGTTATTCGGTCGACCGGCTAAGTGGTCCCGTTCG
This sequence comes from Triglochin maritima, assembly GCA_963682175.1. Taxonomy (NCBI): domain Eukaryota; kingdom Viridiplantae; phylum Streptophyta; class Magnoliopsida; order Alismatales; family Juncaginaceae; genus Triglochin; species Triglochin maritima. Next base: position 18,860,644 of record OY821775.1, read on the forward strand.
ACCGATAACGGCATAACCCCTTTTTCCCGCACAAATCTGGCATAACGGTCGACCGTCCTAAGACATCGTTCGACCGTTCGCAGGTAAACATCAATATAATAATAGGATCTGTCGACTGCCCACAGGCACCGGTCGACCGATCGTCGTCTTCAACCTCTGAATTGGTTGAATTCCGACGGGGAATTCGACACCAACGTCGATCCCCAACACTCACAAGGCATATGTGAGTTATAATGAAGATTTGGCATACCTTTTTGATGGTTGTGGAAGTCTCCCGAGCTTGAATCACTTCACTCCTCTTCTTCTTCCTTCTTCTCCTCTTCTTCTACTTCACCTTCTTCTTCTCCAACGAAATCTCCTCTCTTTCACTCTCTGGTAAGGTGCAAGTGAAGAAAAACGTCCAAACCCTTATCTCTCTTCAACATCACCTTAAATAGACAAACCCACCTACACCTCATCCAATCACACTTAACCTAAAACCTAACCAACCAAAGCCATCCACCTCAATCTCCACATGTCTAACACCTCCACCTCTTCATGCATGATTAATTAGAGTTAATTAAGTTTAGTTTAATTTAATTAAGATGTTTTAGATTAGGTTATTACAATCTACCCTCCTTAAAAGAATTTCGTCCGCGAAATTCGAAACAACAGACTTACCGGAACAACTCTAGATACTGCTTCCTGACATCCTCCTCGATCTCCCAGGTAGCCTCTCTGACACTGTGATGCTGCCACCTGACCTTCACCATCGGAATCGCTCTCCTCCTGAGCTGATGTACCATCTGATCCACAATCTCAACTGGTCTCTCATCTAATGACAAATCCTGCTGGATCTCCGGTACTGATATCTCTATCACATGAGCTGGATCGGCCATGTACTTCCTCAGCATAGAAACATGGAAGACGTTGTGAAGTCCTGCAAACTGTGGCGGTAAAGCAATCCTATATGCCACCTCACCGACCCGATCCAATATCTCAAAAGGTCCGACATATCTCGGACTCAGCTTCCCCTTCTTCCCGAATCTCATCACACCTCTGGAAGGTGAGATCTTCAGGAAGACATGATCTCCTACATCAAAAGTCAGCTCACGCCTCCGCGTATCAGCATAACTCTTCTGTCTGCTCTGCGCCGTAGCTAGTCGTCTTCGAATCACGTCGACCTTCTCTGAATACAACTGAATAATGTCAGGTCCAACTAGCTGTCTCTCGCCCACATTACTCCAGCATACCGGCGATCTACACGGTCTCCCGTATAATGCCTCATAGGGTGCCATCCCAATACTCGAGTGGTAGCTGTTGTTGTAGGCGAACTCGATCAGCGGCAAATGCTCATCCCAATGTCGGGCCCAGTCAAGTGTACACGCTCTCAGCATGTCCTCCAATGTCTGTATCGTCCGCTCTGACTGGCCATCAGTCTGTGGGTGGAAAGCTGTGCTAAACTTCAGACGTGTTCCCAGTGCTCTGTGTAGACTCTCCCAAAATCTCGAAGTGAATCTGGGATCTCTGTCTGAAATGATACTGACTGGTACGCCATGAAGTCTGACAATCTCATCAATATATAACTTAGCTAGACCCTCTAGAGCAAGAGTGGTCTTAATAGCTAAGAAATGCGCCGACTTGGTCAGTCGATCGATTATAACCCAAATCGCGTCGTGGAATCTCCGTGTCTTCGGTAGCCCCGTAACAAAATCCATCGTCACGTGCTCCCACTTCCACTCGGGCAACTCAATCCTCTACATCTGCCCTGCTGGTCTCTGGTGCTCGATCTTCACCTGCTGACAGACCAAACACCTCGACACGAAGTCTGCAACGTCCTTCTTCATACCTCGCCACCAGAAGTTCCGCTGCAGGTCTTTGTACATCTTGGTGCTCCCTGGATGAATGGAATATCTCGATCTGTGTGCCTCCTCCATGATGTCATGTCTCAGGTCCTCTGTCTTCGGCACCCAGATACGATCTCTGAATCTCAGACCTCCATCCACTCCAACTCTGAAGTCTGACCCATCTCTGGCAGCTAACTGTAACAAACTGCTCAACTCCTCATCTGTAGTCTGAGCATGAATCACTGCTGATACTGTCTGAGGCTCTACTCTCAATCCGGCAATCACTGCGCCCTCAGAGCTATCAGCAAATGGCCTCCACTCTGCCAAGGACTCTAGCAGTCTCCACTCCTGAATACATAGGCCTGCTACTAATACCTCCACCTTCCGGCTCAAAGCGTCTGCAACCGTGTTCGCCTTCCCCGGATGGTAAGAGATAGTGAAGTCATAGTCCTTAATGAACTCAAGCCATCTGCGCTGCCTCATATTCAGCTCCTTCTACGAGAACAGATACTTCAGACTCTGATGATTCGTAAATACCTCAAACTGCTCGCCATAAAGGTAGTGCCTCCAGGTCTTCAGTGCGTGAACCACTGCTGCCAACTCCAAATCATGTGTCGGGTAATTCCTCTCATGGACCTTCAGCTGTCTGGATGCATATGCTATCACTCTCCCATGCTGCATAAGCACGCAACCCAACCCAACACCTGAAGCGTCGCTATAAATCACAAACCCGCCTGTACCGCTCGGCAAAGTCAGAACTGGTGCTGTGGTCAACAACCTCTTCAGCTCCTGAAAGCTGTCCTCGCACTTCTGCGACCAAACAAAAGTGACTCCCTTCTGCGTCAGAGCCGTCAGTGGTGCTGCCAATCTCGAGAAGTCTTTGATGAATCGACGGTAATAACCCGCCAGTCCAACAAAGCTCCTAATCTCCGTCACGCTCGTAGGGGTCCTCCACTGTGTCACTGCCTCTACCTTCGCCGGATCCATTGATATCCCCTCTGCCAATACAATGTGTCCGAGGAATGCCACTCTGTCCAGCCAAAACTCGCACTTTGAGAACTTAGCATATAACTGCTGAGCCCTCAAGATGCTGAGTACAATCCTCAGATGCTCTCTGTGCTGCTCCACATCTGGTGAATAGATCAAAATGTCATCCACGAAGACAATCACAAATATATCAATATACTGCCTGAATGTCCGGTGCATCAGATCCATGAACGCTGCCGGAGCATTCGTCAATCCAAATGGCATCACCAAGAACTCATAGTGTCCATATCTCGTCCTGAAGGCTGTCTTCTGGATGTCCTCATCTCGAATCCTCAACTGGTGATATCCTGAACGCAGGTCAATCTTCGAGAAAACCTTCGCTGACTGCAGCTGGTCAAAGAGGTCCTCGATCCTAGGTAAGGGATACCTATTCTTCACCGTCACCTGGTTCAGCATCCTGTAGTCTATGCACATCCTCAAGGATCCGTCCTTCTTCTTCACAAACAAAACTGGTGCACCCCAAGGCGAGACGCTCGGTCTGATAAATCCAGAGTCCATCAACTCCTGCAACTGCTTCTTCAACTCTGTCAACTCAGCAGGTGCCATCCGGTATGGAGCCTTCGACTGTGGTGTAGTACCAGCTACCAACTCTATGCCGAACTCCAACTCCCGGTGTGGTGGTAAACCTCGAATCTCCGCTGGAAAAGCATCCGCGAACTCCTGCACCACCTCAATGTCCTCTAGCCTCTGAGACTCTGCCTCCGTAACTACAAGTGTCGCCAGAAATGCTGCACAACCCTGCTGTAACAGTCTCTGAGCTCTCACAGCAGATACAATAATGCGACCCCCTCTGCTTCTGATCCCTCGAATCAGAATATCAGGCAAACCCTTCCTCGGGATCAAAATCTTCTTCTCACGGCACAAGACTCGAACATCATATTGGGACAGCCAATCCATCCCAAGTATGACATCAAAGTCTTCCATCGGTAGCAAGACCAGGTCTGCCGGAAACTCCTGATCTCCCGAAACAACCGTGGCGCCGGGGACAAATCTCCCCACAGTGCCCACCAGACCCAGGGGTGTGCTGACCTCCAACGTGGCAGTCAACATCGCAAGGGTACAACCCAACACTCCCGCAAATCGCTCTGAGATGAACGAGTGTGTCGCGCCACAATCAAATAACACCCTAGCTACTGAACCTGCGACAAGAAGTGTACCTTCCACGACAGCGCCTCCATCCCGAGCCTCCTCTGCCTGGATGGTGAAAACTCTGCCCGTGCGCTGCCCCTGCTGTGGTCTGAAAGGTGGTCTACCTCCGCCTCCTCCTCTGCCTGGTGCGGGTAAACCCGGTGGTCTGCTCGGCCCAGCTCCTCGGCTCGGACAGCTCCTGATAAAATGACCCAGCTGGCCACACCCATGACATGCTCCGGGGGCGAAGCACGGCCCGGAGTGAAACCTCCCACATCTACCACAAGGCTCAGATCGTGGTACTGCAACTCCTGCTCCCTCGAATCGGGGCCTCTTGCCCGGATTCCCTCCAGTCTGACCTCCTGGCCTCCCAGAGAACCTACCTGATGGCCTCCTCTCATCCTGGTAGTTCTCCCTGTAGTCACGATCAAGAACAGAGGCACTCTTCACTGCATCGGCCAACGTGCTCGGCATGTGTGTCAGCACCTTCGTCCTCAACTGCTTCCGGAGCCCTCGGACGAACTTCCCTGCTCTCTGCTCCTGTGTAACATACATCTCGGGACAGTAACGCTCAAGGGCGTTGAACTTCCCGATGTAGCCTGCTAAGGTCATGTCTCCCTGCTGAAGACTCAGAAACTCCTCCCTCTTCTGATCCTGGACATGCTGCGGAAAATACTGCTCGTTGAACTTGCCAACGAACTCCTCCTAGGCTATATCATCTCTGTCCGCAAACACTACTGCAGATGTGGACCTCCACCAGTTGGACGCAGCACCGCCCAACACATAAGTAGCCAGGCCCACTCTCGCCTCTGGAGGACAACCAATAGCACTGAAGATCTTCTGCATCGTGAAGATCCACTCCTCCGCAGCCTCTGCGTCGTACTGCCCCAGAAAGGTAGGCGGATGCTGGCGCATAAACCGGTCATGCATAGCGCCAGTCCCCGTCTGCCCAGTCTGTGCTGTCTGCTGCTGTAGCATCTCTGTCAGACGTCCGACCGTATCGAACAACGTCCGACGCTCATCCTCCCAAGCCTCATCCCTCGCAGTCTCACTCTCACCGCAAGTATGGGCAACCGCCTTCCCCCGTCTAGGAGGCATCTGCCAAAGGACACAAGACAATATCAATATAATCTGTGCATGCATGATCCTCTAGACCTAACTCCTAACTCAAAGGTGGTTTCTTTGGACAAGTACGCCGAGATCAACGCTCCGATACCAAATTGTAACGTACCCGAAAACAGCGGAAAATTTAAACAATAATAAAGACCGTCAACGGTCAACACTGGGCACGTCACGGGAAACAAACCAACATATATAATATAAATATGATCCACGTGGAAGTCAAATATACAAACTGACTGTGATTACGACAAAAGCTATACAATATGTAATCACCTCAAAAGGAAGAGACTGACAACTACAGGATCTGATTTCGGGGGCACCGTCCTCAGTCACCACCTCAAACCCTAACCCTGCTCGCTACCTGAAATGCAAACAAACAAACATGCCTGAGTTCCCTGCAGGAACCCCGTATACCAAACCTCCTAAAAATATAAAAAGGAATTAAAGACAATGCAATACAATGCACATGATCATCCGCCTCGGGCCCACAATAATGCCCTCACCGCCTCCGCGGCACTGAACCACTCCTGCCACTAGGGTCAAGTCAGTCCACCGCTGCCTCACAAGGGTCAGTCGACACCACTGCTCCCCAAAAAGTGCAGGAAGGAACCCCTGGTACACGCCGCACCCAAGGAGCGAGTCAGCCCGCCGAATACACAACTCGGGTCAGACGACAGCCACTGCTCTCCCAAGAGTCGCCTAGCGCGCACCCTGCCGGAACATCCTCGGCCTACCGCTAAACCCTCGCAAACTGCCCAAGGTTTACGGTACACATCCCTCACACCCCGCTCGGTAAGAGAGGAAAAAGTACAACAATAATACGCCTTCGTCGAAGGTGAAATCCGTAGCTCTCAAAGCCGGTAATCAACCGTCGCCTCGGAGCCGGTAGTCGACCTGACATCGACGGCTCGCGTGTGGATAAATCCACCAACCTGCGGCAGATCGGTCGACCGCTAAAAGCACACCGGTCGACCGGTCCCCCACACAGTACACAGTACTGTACAAACAAGTCTACCGGTCGAACCACGCCAACCGAATTACCGACCAATCGGTCGAACAAAAGTCATCTAGCGGTCGACCGTTTGGATGGTCTACGCTATACAGTTTTATATAATATATATATCCGACCGGTCGAACCAAGGGGCCGTTCAACCGATAACAGGACTTTCCGCATTTTGCCTAAGTGATATTCGGTCGACCGGAACTGCTATACAGTTCGACCGAATCAACACAGGCACTCTACCGCTTAAATAAAATGCTCAGTCGGTCGACCGAAAGTTAAAGAGCGGTCGACCGTTTTGATGGTCAAAGCTCCCAACCGACTAAGCATCAAATGGATCGGTCGAACAAAGTTAAGGACGTTCGGCCGTTTAATAAGTCAAAATCCCCAACCGACCCATTCTCATTGTTATTCGGTCGACAGGCTAAGTGGTCCCGTTCGACCGATAATAGCATAACCCCTTTTTCCCGCACAAATCTGGCATAACGGTCGACCGTCCTAAGACATCGTTCGACCGTTCGCAGGTAAACATCAATATAATAATAGGATCTGTCGACTGCCCACAGGCACCGGTCGACCGATCGTCGTCTTCAACCTCTGAATTGGTTGAATTCCGACGGGGAATTCGACACCAACGTCGATCCCCAACACTCACAAGGCATATGTGAGTTATAATGAAGATTTGGCATACCTTTTTGACGGTTGTGGAAGTCTCCCGAGCTTGAATCACTTCACTCCTCTTCTTCTTCCTTCTTCTCCTCTTCTTCTACTTCACCTTCTTCTTCTCCAACGAAATCTCCTCTCTTTCACTCTCTGGTAAGGTGCAAGTGAAGAAAAACGTCCAAACCCTTATCTCTCTTCAACATCACCTTAAATAGACAAACCCACCTACACCTCATCCAATCACACTTAACCTAAAACCTAACCAACCAAAGCCATCCACCTCAATCTCCACATGTCTAACACCTCCACCTCTTCATGCATGATTAATTAGAGTTAATTAAGTTTAGTTTAATTTAATTAAGATGTTTTAGATTAGGTTATTACAGTATATGCTTGGTTCATCATAACACAAACACATTATACAAACGATAAAAGATTCAAGTAAATACATTACTTTGACGTGTCAAGATTTGAATTTGACATATCATACCTGATTGATATTTATAGTAAAAGGCGTTACTTTGACCGAATTAATAGGTCACATTAGGTATAAGTTTGTTGCTGTGGTTTCAAATTACGCTTAGACCAGTTCTACCTTTCATATGCGACATATCATCTTTTTATTGGTATTTTTCTTATCTCTTACTACACGTAATTACTTTAGATTTAATTGAATAAATAAAGTACTGTGACATATAATTAGGAAATATCTAGATTTTTTTTGAATTTTCTCTCTCTTCAAATTAGACTTGTTTGGAAAATATTTTCCAAACTATATCTGCTGCAACAACGTTGCGACACGTGGTGGCAGTAAGTCTTGATTTTTAGTGTACACAAACGCCAAATTATGTAGAATTAAATTTCTTTACGGAACATGATAATCTAAGTGTCGAGTTATGTTTAAACATGTTTGGAATTCCAATTAGTCAACGATAAATCATTTCCTGTTAAAAATCATTTCAAAGACATACACCAAATGAAAGTCACAATTAGTAAAACCAAAAATTTGGAAGACATAAACCAAAAACAACCACAATAAAACCAAAATAACATCCACTAAAACAACAAATTAAACATTTTGAAATCATAAACCAAACTAACACCAGTATAGTAATATCGTTTCATATTTGAAAGAACAAGAAAAGAAGTTTAATACAACCAAATAGTCATATTCTCACATATCTATCCTAGGTAACCCCTCAACCTCTTATTCTTCTTAGGACATGCTTGAGCACGTCTTCTACCACGACCGCGACCACCACCTCATCCGACATTTGCAACCTCTCTCGTTTCTTGAGTAAAACTCTCATCTCCACCTTCTGCAGTAGCTCGAACAATATTATCATTATCTTCTTCCTTCTCCTCCACTCGATCCTGACTCAATCGTAGCAGAGGGTCGTGGGCACGAAAATATGTCAGGACGGCCTTCATCCTATCTTTCAGTTTCGCAGTGGTTAGGGTTCAGCAGAAAAATCCGAAAATTCGGATACCCGATTTTCCGATCCGGTATCTGATTTATTACATCCGAATATTCAAATATCTGACCTTAATAATCCAGATCGGGTATCCAATCCAATTTTCTACCCCCTTTTTTGCACCGGATTCGGATCAAGCCTTTGGAGAATTTGGATATCCGAATCCGAATTATGAATGCTTGTCAAATCTGAATAACCGGATTCCCACGAATCAATCTTCATCTGACTGAACCCTAACCTCTCCAGTCCATCGTCCCCTTCCTCTCCAACTCCAACATTACTATAAGAACACTATAAGAACAATGACTCTGTATTGGACTCCTGAATTCCAAATTGACTTTGTGAATTTTATTTGTTACGAATCATTTGATCTTTTCGTGTTTATGGTGGAGAATCAATTTTGTGAATGTTTTGGTGATTATGATTTCCTTATCCCTGCATAACTATTGATACAATAATAATTATTATTATTTTGGACTAGAATTTGGATTGGAAAGCTTAGAGAATGTGTGAAAATTTATGCAGGTATTTATGGGAACAATAACCGGATATCCGGAAACTGGATATCCGAAAATTCGGATCAGACCTGGAATGATATTTTGGTGATCCGGAAAATCGGATATCCGGATTTGCTCACCCCTACATATGGTCCTTAATCACTCAATGTATTTTGTGGAGTTCCCTGTGGAACTCGTAAATTTGATGGACATGTAGTAGAAGATGCATTAGTAAAATATCAAACACAAAAACTGCAATTTGATTGACATCATTTCATGCTTACATGTGTATCTTATATCCATTATCTTTCACCTAAAAAATGCTACGTAACGAGCTTTATGTTTGAATTTCAGAAATAAAGGGGTTTGAAGAGAAGAGGCATGGAAGGACCTAAAAGAAGGAAAAAGGACTCAGTTGAGAGACTCGAGGACTAAGTTGCAAGATCGAAGGACCTGAATGCAAGATAGAAGGACCATTGAGCAAACAAGAATACTCCACACCATCATGGGGAGTATTTTGGCTATTCTATTCGGGTCGGAGCTCCAGCCAGCGAGGTAGATGCATCAAAGACCAAAACATACATCCAGAAAAGCCCAGAACAAAAACGAGACGAATCCAAACCCTGTAGACCACCAATTGGCGGTCTGGGACCGCTAATTGGCGGTCCGGGTTGCTCCGAATCCGCTAATAGTTCTGTGGGTTATGTATTGGAGTGTGTTTAGTCTAATTTCTGGTATTTGTTTAGTCCGATACCGGGGGATTGTCCCGGATTACCTTTTTCTATGGCTATAAATAGAACTCTCCCTCCTCTCTTGTATCCTATCTCTCTCTTGGTGGTCATCCTCTCTACTAGGAGTTAAAGCCTTGAAGCAAAAACCCTGGTGGAGAGAGGCTAATTGTAATTGAGTGAGTAATAATAGATGTTTTCCTATAGTATGTTGTTTCTTTCTTAGTTTAATTTCCTTTCATATGCTTGCATGCTTCTTTTGTTTTATGTCCTTTTAGTTTCTTTAATATTTCTTTCTTGCTTAGTTTAGTCAGTAGAATGTTTCATTTAATGTAGGTTGTAGTGTAATAATAAGTGAGTAGTTCCATCCCCATTTGGGGGGGGGGGGGGGGTGGAGAAATGTGTGATATGATCATGTAGTGTATTAGGTGTGTGTTTTCTTAATCCCTTGAGCCTTATATGATTTCCATAACCATCTAATGAGATTTCACTCTTGTCTTTGATATGCTAATGCTCTTGAACGAAGCTTAGCTTATGCTTAGATTAGTGGACCTATTTTATGGGGAATGATAAGGTAAGGATATGGATGGAATTGATGAAGGAAACATGATTTGTAGTTGCATGTACTCTTGTTGCCTTTACCTTGGTTAATGCCCTGTATGTTTTAATGATAATGTGCTATCTTATTTCATGTGGAGGCATAGTAGGGTCTAGTCTTTATACATGAGGCATTTAGCTTCATTCCAATTATTGTGTTGTATGTTTTAATGATATTGTGTTATCTTAATTCATGTGGAGGCAAAGTTGGATGTAGTTTTATGGTTTTCATGCACTGCATATTGTGATAAGCTTAATTGAACACACACACATACACATATCTTTGTATTCACACTCTTTTCTCTTCCCCCTTTGGGGTTTAGTTTTATTGCTTATCTTCCATTTCCTTTTGCATTTTAGTGTAGTTTAGTGTAATCAACCTTTCTCTACTTTCTTTCCCACTCACCTTCGAACAAACCAAAAGTCGACACACCTCCCTTTGGATCGACCCGTATTTACCACCACTTCAACGCGGTCGTGCACTTGCGGTTATTAATTAAAACATATCAATCACAATTGCAAAGCAAAAATTAAAGTCATACAATTTCTCATTCTCTCCCCGCCCGTGGTCTGTACCTCATCGGGTGAGAAACCCCACTATTCTGTGCAATCCACCGTATTGTGATGTTCTAATACCATTCAATATATAATGAGCGGCTATCTTCTGGATTGGTGTCCAGCATTGGATGCTGGAACTGGACATGAACTCTTCTATGTTACCAATGGTGAATGAAACATGTATTTTCCATCACCCAATTGACATCTGCTCGACCCTAAGCTGACTTCACTAGGTGTCTCTCCATCCTCTCTGGATTGTGCTGGAGAAGACCAAACTACTGCATTACACAGTCAGGACAATGCATTACCACCTCCCTTAAATTGATAAGCCATGTTCAGCTCATGCATATTTCTGAAACTCCTTTACACAGTGGTGGTAATTTTTGCAGATCCATATGTGCGTAGGGGTCCCATGTCACTTGATCCATCTCCTGTGTGTCCAACTCACTTATGTAGAAATCCAATGTGAAAGTCTTGATGTTGCCCCTAAAGGTTCGTGGTCTTCTCCAACGTGCTCCCAGTGGTGCCTCCTCACGACCCTGATACACCAATGGTCTGGTTTTCGAAGGTCTTCCTATATCTAAATGCTCCCAACACCAGAGTTGTCGAAAATTCAGAAACCACATAATTGTCCGGTCAGTATCAAGGAAGCCTCGTCCACATAGGTGTTCGGTCAGTATCCATTATCTTTCACCTAAAAAATGCTACGTAACGAGCTTTATGTTTGAATTTCAGAAATAAAGGGGTTTGAAGAGAAGAGGCATGGAAGGACCTAAAAGAAGGAAAAAGGACTCAGTTGAGAGACTCGAGGACTAAGTTGCAAGATCGAAGGACCTGAATGCAAGATAGAAGGACCATTGAGCAAACAAGAATACTCCACACCATCATGGGGAGTATTTTGGCTATTCTATTCGGGTCGGAGCTCCAGCCAGCGAGGTAGATGCATCAAAGACCAAAGATACATCCAGAAAAGCCCAGAACAAAAACGAGACGAATCCAAACCCTGTAGACCACCAATTGGCGGTCTGGGACCGCTAATTGGCGGTCTGGGTTGCTCCGAATCCGCTAATAGTTCTGTGGGTTATGTATTGGAGTGTGTTTAGTCTAATTTCTGGTATTTGTTTAGTCCGATACCGGGGGATTGTCCCGGATTACCTTTTTCTATGGCTATAAATAGAACTCTCCCTCCTCTCTTGTATCCTATCTCTCTCTTGGTGGTCATCCTCTCTACTAGGAGTTAAAGCCTTGAAGCAAAAACCCTGGTGGAGAGAGGCTAATTGTAATTGAGTGAGTAATAATAGATGTTTTCCTTTAGTATGTTGTTTCTTTCTTAGTTTAATTTCCTTTCATATGCTTGCATGCTTCTTTTGTTTTATGTCCTTTTAGTTTCTTTAATATTTCTTTCTTGCTTAGTTTAGTCAGTAGAATGTTTCATTTATTGTAGTGTAATGATAAGTGAGTAGTTCCATCCCCATTTGGGGGGGGGGGGTGGAGAAATGTGTGATATGATCATGTAGTGTATTAGGTGTGTGTTTTCTTAATCCCTTGAGTCTTATTTGATTTCCATAACCATCTAATGAGATTTCACTCTTGTCTTTGATATGCTAATGCTCTTGAACGAAGCTTAGCTTATGTTTAGATTAGTGGACCTATTTTATGGGGAATGATAAGGTAAGGATATGGATGGAATTGATGAAGGAAACATGATTTGTAGTTGCATGTACTCTTGTTGCCTTTACCTTGGTTAATGCCTTGTATGTTTTAATGATAATGTGCTATCTTATTTCATGTGGAGGCATAGTAGGGTCTAGTCTTTATACATGAGGCATTTAGCTTCATTCCAATTATTGTGTTGTATGTTTTAATGATATTGTGTTATCTTAATTCATGTGGAGGCAAAGTTGGATGTAGTTTTATGGTTTTCATGCACTGCATATTGTGATAAGCTTAATTGAACACACACACATACACATATCTTTGTATTCACACTCTTTTCTCTTCCCCCTTTGGGGTTTAGTTTTATTGCTTATCTTCCATTTCCTTTTGCATTTTAGTGTAGTTTAGTGTAATCAACCTTTCTCTACTTTCTTTCCCACTCGCCTTCGAACAAACCAAAAGTCGACACACCTCCCTGTGGATCGACCCGTATTTACCACCACTTCAACGCGGTCGTGCACTTGCGGTTATTAATTAAAACATATCAATCACAATTGCAAAGCAAAAATTAAAGTCATACAATTTCTCATTCTCTCCCCGCCCGTGGTCTGTACCTCATCGGGTGAGAAACCCCACTATTCTGTGCAATCCACCGTATTGTGATGTTCTAATACCATTCAATATATAATGAGCGGCTATCTTCTGGATTGGTGTCCAGCATTGGATGCTGGAACTGGACATGAACTCTTCTATGTTACCAATGGTGAATGAAACATGTATTTTCCATCACCCAATTGACATATGCTCGACCCTAAGCTGACTTCACTAGGTGTCTCTCCATCCTCTCTGGATTGTGCTGGAGAAGACCAAACTACTGCATTACACAGTCAGGACAATGCATTACCACCTCCCTTAAATTGATAAGCCATGTTCAGCTCATGCATATTTCTGAAACTCCTTTACACAGTGGTGGTAATTTTTGCAGATCCATATGTGCGTAGGGGTCCCATGTCACTTGATCCATCTCCTGTGTGTCCAACTCACTTATGTAGAAATCCAATGTGAAAGTCTTGATGTTGCCCCTAAAGGTTCGTGGTCTTCTCCAACGTGCTCCCAGTGGTGCCTCCTCACGACCCTGATACACCAATGGTCTGGTTTTCGAGGGTCTTCCTATATCTAAATGCTCCCAACACCAGAGTTGTCGAAAAGTCAGAAACCACATAATTGTCCGGTCAGTATCAAGGAAGCCTCGTCTACATAGGTGTCCGGTCAGTATCCATTATCTTTCACCTAAAAAATGCTACGTAACGAGCTTTATGTTTGAATTTCAGAAATAAAGGGGTTTGAAGAGAAGAGGCATGGAAGGACCTAAAAGAAGGAAAAAGGACTCAGTTGAGAGACTCGAGGACTAAGTTGCAAGATCGAAGGACCTGAATGCAAGATAGAAGGACCATTGAGCAAACAAGAATACTCCACACCATCATGGGGAGTATTTTGGCTATTCTATTCGGGTCGGAGCTCCAGCCAGCGAGGTAGATGCATCAAAGACCAAAACATACATCCAGAAAAGCCCAGAACAAAAACGAGACGAATCCAAACCCTGTAGACCACCAATTGGCGGTCTGGGACCGCTAATTGGCGGTCCGGGTTGCTCCGAATCCGCTAATAGTTCTGTGGGTTATGTATTGGAGTGTGTTTAGTCTAATTTCTGGTATTTGTTTAGTCCGATACCGGGGGATTGTCCCGGATTACCTTTTTCTATGGCTATAAATAGAACTCTCCCTCCTCTCTTGTATCCTATCTCTCTCTTGGTGGTCATCCTCTCTACTAGGAGTTAAAGCCTTGAAGCAAAAACCCTGGTGGAGAGAGGCTAATTGTAATTGAGTGAGTAATAATAGATGTTTTCCTTTAGTATGTTGTTTCTTTCTTAGTTTAATTTCCTTTCATATGCTTGCATGCTTCTTTTGTTTTATGTCCTTTTAGTTTCTTTAATATTTCTTTCTTGCTTAGTTTAGTCAGTAGAATGTTTCATTTAATGTAGGTTGTAGTGTAATGATAAGTGAGTAGTTCCATCCCCATTTGGGGGGGGGGGGGGGGTGGAGAAATGTGTGATATGATCATGTAGTGTATTAGGTGTGTGTTTTCTTAATCCCTTGAGCCTTATATGATTTCCATAACCATCTAATGAGATTTCACTCTTGTCTTTGATATGCTAATGCTCTTGAACGAAGCTTAGCTTATGCTTAGATTAGTGGACCTATTTTATGGGGAATGATAAGGTAAGGATATGGATGGAATTGATGAAGGAAACATGATTTGTAGTTGCATGTACTCTTGTTGCCTTTACCTTGGTTAATGCCTTGTATGTTTTAATGATAATGTGCTATCTTATTTCATGTGGAGGCATAGTAGGGTCTAGTCTTTATACATGAGGCATTTAGCTTCATTCCAATTATTGTGTTGAATGTTTTAATGATATTGTGTTATCTTAATTCATGTGGAGGCAAAATTGGATGTAGTTTTATGGTTTTCATGCACTGCATATTGTGATAAGCTTAATTGAACACACACACATACACATATCTTTGTATTCACACTCTTTTCTCTTCCCCCTTTGGGGTTTAGTTTTATTGCTTATCTTCCATTTCCTTTTGCATTTTAGTGTAGTTTAGTGTAATCAACCTTTCTCTACTTTCTTTCCCACTCGCCTTCGAACAAACCAAAAGTCGACACACCTCCCTGTGGATCGACCCGTATTTACCACCACTTCAACGCGGTCGTGCACTTGTGGTTATTAATTAAAACATATCAATCACAATTGCAAAGCAAAAATTAAAGTCATACAATTTCTCATTCTCTCCCCGCCCGTGGTCTGTACCTCATCGGGTGAGAAACCCCACTATTCTGTGCAATCCACCGTATTGTGATGTTCTAATACCATTCAATATATAATGAGTGGCTATCTTCTGGATTGGTGTCCAGCATTGGATGCTGGAACTGGACATGAACTCTTCTATGTTACCAATGGTGAATGAAACATGTATTTCCCATCACCTAATTGACATCTGCTCGACCCTAAGCTGACTTCACTAGGTGTCTCTCTATCCTCTCTGGATTGTGCTGGAGAAGACCAAACTACTGCATTACACAGTCAGGACAATGCATTACCACCTCCCTTAAATTGATAAGCCATGTTCAGCTCATGCATATTTCTGAAACTCCTTTACACAGTGGTGGTAATTTTTGCAGATCCATATGTGCGTAGGGGTCCCATGTCACTTGATCCATCTCCTGTGTGTCCAACTCACTTATGTAGAAATCCAATGTGAAAGTCTTGATGTTGCCCCTAAAGGTTCGTGGTCTTCTCCAACGTGCTCCCAGTGGTGCCTCCTCACGACCCTGATACACCAATGGTCTGGTTTTTGAGGGTCTTCCTATATCTAAATGATCCCAACACCAGAGTTGTCGAAAAGTCAGAAACCACATAGGTGTCCGGTCAGTATTGAGGAAGCCTCGTCCATATCGTGGCACAAATGTGCTAGAGCAGCGCGACCTCTGTAGGATTTCGTGCCCTATACTTGTGTATATTTTAAAAAATTAACAACCATTTAGGATCGATGTTCATATTTTCCAATAATTTTTTGTACAAAATTCTTAATTGTATTTCAATATACATAATAAACTATTTAATATCGAAATATATAGATTGGATCATATCTCGGGGATTATCGAATCCCTTTTACCAATAGGAAGATTTGTTGCACTTCGGATCACCTTGGAATTCCTCCAAGTGTTAATCAATCTCTAAACAAGATTAGAGAGATCGGAGCTAGCCAATCAATCTCTAAATCAAGGCTAAAATTTAGCTATTTACCATTTTGATGCTCCTGAGAATTTGATCTCTCAAACACTCAACTAACAAGGAAATTTTCTGATGGATTTCGTGGAGAAATATGAAGAGGGGAATTTTTGCATTCATATAAACAAGACGGAGATGAGGAACCTATTTATAGGGCTTCCTCCATCCTACATCATGTGTAATCCACTAACACATAATAACTTGTTTTTAGCTCCTCTAAACCATCATATTTCGACACGTAATCATCCATTAACCTCTTCTAATCGAATTGGAACAAATCCAACCCACGATCAAAGAAATTCTCTTATTAGTTCAGGCACAACCGTGCAAAAAATCATTTTCAAAAAGAACAAGAAATGATTGTTCACCGATCGACAGTTTAGCAAAAATAAACAATTTTGCACTATTTTTTGCCTTTTGCCAAATTTTGTATCAATATCCAACAAATTATGATCTTTCGGGTTTTAGCAAATTTATATTTTATAATGTTACGAACCACATTATAATATGCAACATATTATCATATATAATGTCAAACATTATACCCCATAATATATTTACATCTCATATAAATTTATTGATTATTCTAACCGTCGTAACACATTTGATTTTAATATTTTATCACATGTATTTTAATAGATCATATAAAATGTAAAATCAAATTCCTTATTTCTCAGTTTTGTGGTGTGAGCTATAAGAGGATTTAAGTTGTGTTGGCAATGATATAAAATACTTTATATCATAACCTATAAGCGGTATCTAACTTCACATTATAGGTATCCAAATAACAAAGATATTTTGCTTATACGAACTAAACACGATCTATTCTATGATATTTAATATCACTTATGTCTATCCCTTGCCTCATGATATTTAATATCACCTGTCTCTACCCCTTGCCTCGTGATATTGAGAATATTATACAAAGTAGAATTGTGTAATCTTTGTAATATATATTCATTTCTTGATCTCTCAAGCTAATTATAAATATGTAACTATACATAAGTTACATTGTGCAAATTATAATTTTACTTTATCAAGGGGCTTAACAATATCATCACTCAAGTCAAGAGGGACAATGCTAATCTTTTGACATATCAACTTTTCCATCACAAGTTATGTATAACAAACTAATACATTTATCACTATACGCATTGATAGTTTTTGATAATAATTAAATCACACACTCCATATGTGAAAATATATAAGTCTCATATCTTATGATTCAAAGACATAATGAAAGATTAATGACACAAACACAATTCCATAATGTTTCATTTGTTAGGTCAATTCAATATATGAAAGAAACATTTTCTATTTCATATACTCATGTTGTTAAATATTTGTAGACATACAATATCTCTCTTAACCAACACGACAATCTTAACTCAATAATTAATGTCCCATGGTAATCACCATGATTGTGAATTACTTTTTATTTATGTAAATTATTATCTTTTAGAGCTCTAATGTTAAGGACCAAAAGTCTCTTCCTTAACACTTCTAAAAGACGAATACGTTAATCAAGGAACAAAATGTTCATTACATTCAATTCATAATAAAAGACATTTAAAAGTAAAACTTTTAGAACACATTCCTTTCAATCTTCCACTTGTTATGAAAGTTTTCTTTCACATACATTCTCAATGTATAAAACTATAATAACTAGGGTAGCCCTTTCATATCACTCATCAAACCACACTACATGGTTATGTGGGAACGTGTATCACCCTAATTGTAATCACTTTTTAAGTTAATCTCTACTTGCTTAAACAATCAAAGATGCAACGAAAATAGTAAAAACAAACAAGTAGAGAAATGCAAACCACATAATGTGAATATGGGTTTTTTATATGGGTTCATCCTCCCGCCTACTTCCTCTCTTGCAAGCTCCGCTCGACTCTGCGAGCTCCACCTACGTCTTCACTATCAATCTCATTTTGGGCCAAGATTAAGCCTTTTACACAGTAAGCTCCGCGAACAATCCTCTCTACCTTGATTTCTTCCTCTCACAATCCGAGAGGAAACACTTCGGGCTTTCACCGAAGTCCTTGCTTGTTGACAAACAATTGTTGAGTTGAACAACCACTCTCTAACTTGAGGACACTTTGATTGTGATTGGAATGTATATAAAGTGTGGAAAGTTTGGGTTGGAGAGTATGATTGGGGAATTGAAAGCTTGGGAGTTTCTATTAGATGTGTAAGACAATTTGGAGTTGAAGAGTTGTCAAATTGTGTGTTGGTAACATTTATTTATAAGATCCTAAGATTTTATAGCCGTTGGGATTAATAAGGTAAAAGATTGTGTAAGAAACACAAGACAGAAAAGCTCAGGGCACAATTCTGGGTAAGTTCGGTCGACCAAATCGGGCTTAACGGTGGACTGGAGGTCGTCCGGAAATGAAGTCCAGAAAAGTGTAGAAAAGAAATGGTCGACCGAGCAGGGAACGGTTGACCAAAACACGACTACAACTCAAGTTCACTTATGTTAATGGTCGAACAAAAAGGTTGGTTCGGTCGACCGAAAACTAACAGGCTCTATGGGGTTGTCAAAACGATTATGTTCGGTCGACCGAAATGGTTGGGTTGGTCAACCTAAAACAATAGGCACTATGGGCTTGTCAAAATGTTTACGATCGGTCGACCGGGGACTAGGGAGCGGTCGATCGGTGGCCAAAGTATTTTGGGGTTTTGAGAAATCCGACCGTTGTAGAATAAGACAAGTCTAATTCTCATTTGACACGTGTAGACGGTCAAACAAAAGGCACAAAACGGTCGACCGATGCAACACTATTTGCTAATAGATTTAAGTGATCAAAACCGGTCGAACTGAGAACTCGTTCGGTCAACCAATTTTGCTCAGACAGATTAGGTTTAGGTTTAAGTGTTTTCCGGTCTAAGTTTCGGTGACCTATTGAACTCCAAATGATCTTAGATTTTGTGTGTGACTTCTATAAGGAACCTAGTGTCTATGTAAATGGATTTTAACTCTTGTATGCTTAACATTACATTGATTCCTAAGACTCAAAAGAAATATAAAATTACATGTCTTCAATAGTATGATTACATGTCTTGACTTGAATTCCTTTCTTCCTTGAGTCTTGATCACCTCTAGATGTTAGCACAAAGCAATATATATGTTATGCAATATGTGTGCTACACTACATTTGATTGTGATTAAGATTAGGTTGATTAAATCATCAAAACATAGATTAAGGCTAAAAAACCAACAAGTTCTTCAAACTCATGGACTCAAAATGCACCTCGCCTTTGGCTTGGGTTAAGGGTTTGGTGAATGGATCGGTTGTGTTATTGTTTGTGTCCACCCATAATAAATTTATTTTGTCTTCGTCGATGAAATCATGGGTGACAAAGTACTTTCTATCCATGTACTTCACATTGTGATGTGATTTAAGGTCCTTGATTTGCGAGATAGACACACTATTATCGCAAAATAGCTCTATTGGTCATTCACTCGATGGGACTACTCCAAACTCTTCAAGGAACTTCTTGAGCCACACTCCTTCATTGCTCACTTCATGGACAACCATCACTTCTGAAGCAATGGTTGAGTTGGTTGTAGTGGTCCGCTTCGAACTACGCCAACTCACGACTCCACCATTCAAAGTAAAGACATATTCTGATTGAGACCTTCTATCATATGGACAACTAATGAAACTCGCATCTGAGTAGCCCTCGGCTACTAGTTCTCTTTGTCCTTTATAAACAAGAAACTTATATTTGGTTGGATTAAGGTACCTAAGAATATTCTTGACCGAAGTCAATGATCAGGACCTACGTTGGATTGGTGACGACTTGTCACGCTTAAAGCATACGAGACATCGGGTCTTGTGCAAGTCATCGCGTACATGGTCGATCATATTGCTGAAGCATAAGGAATATTTTTCATGTACTATAAGTCCTTACGTGATATCACACGTTGAGACTTCTTGAGTTGCACACCCATACTCATTGGCACATTGCATTGTTTGGAATTGTTCATACTGAACCTCTCCAAGAACTTGTCAATGTTCGTATGTTCACTTAGGCTAATGAGTCTACGGGGTCTATCTCTATATATCTTGATTTCCAAGATGTATTGAGCCTCACCCATGTCTTTCATCGAAAATGCAGATTTCAATGAACTTCTTGTTTGCTCTACCAAAGGGATATGATTCCCATGAGGAGTATGCCATCGACATATAAGATCGGAAACACTATGTGGCTCCAACTGACCTTCTTGTATATACAAGCGCTTGTTTCAACTACTCGATGCTTGCTTCAATCCATAAATGGATCGTTTAAACTGGCATACTTTCTCGTTATTCTTTGGATCTTCAAAACTTTCAGGTTGTACCATGTGCACATCCTCCTCCAAGTTCCCGTTAAAGAATGTTGTTTTGACATCCATTTTTCATATTTCATAATCATGAAATATGACAATAGCGATCATTTTCCGAATAGACTTGAACATGACAACCGGTGAAAAAGTTTCATCATAATCAATTCCTTGAATTTGAGTTAAACACCAAGCCTTGCTTTGTTGGTTGTCAAGTTCCCATCCATGTCCATCTTCCTCTTAAAAACCCATTTATTTCAAACGGCTTTCTTTCCTTTAGGAAGGTCAACCAAGTCCCATACTTGATTGTCATACATGGATTATATTTTGGATTCCATGGCACTGAGTCATAGTTTGGAGTCTTTCCTTTCCATTGCTTCTTGAAAGGTCGAGGGATCATCGATATCGAGTACCATGATTTCGTTAAGTCCCAAATAGGTATCGGGTTTCTTTATCTCCCTCGTCGACCTTCTAGGTTCTATTAGTTTCTCGTGTACTTCTTCCACAATTTCCTGCAGAATGTGTGCATGTTCAATTCTTGAACGTATACTAGGTGGGGATGATTGAGTTTCACTCACAATTTCTTGGGATGGTTGCTCTCTCATACTCCTACTAACCAAAGGAACCTTGGTTGGGCCATGTTCTTGAATGCCATCATTCACATCATGATCTTGTAGAGTATCTTGAGTTTCCTCAAGTACAACTCTATTCCCACTACTTGTTATTCTTTCGAGAAATTCATTCTCTAAGAATACGACATCCCTCTCAACAATCATTCGATTAGAGGTTTTATGAAAAAAGTAGTATCCTCTTGTCTCACGGGGATAACCTATAAAGAAGTGTTTATCCGCTTTTGATTGAAGTTTGGTTGACATCAATTTTTTGATGTAGGCCTCACAACCCAAAATCTTGAGAAATTAGAGTTTGGGTATTTTACCACTCCAAATCTCATATGAGTTTTCTCTACGGATTTCTCGATGGAACATTATTCAGTGTGTAAGCTTCAATTTGTAGTGCATAGCTCTGAAATAAAGCAGTAATTCAGCTTGACTCATCATCAATCCAACCATGTTGAGCAATGTCCTATTTCTCTTTTCGGACACACCATTCCACTGTGGTGTTCCTGGTGGAGTGAATTGTGGTATAATACCACACTCCTTTAGGAGTGAGTCAAATTCGACACTTAAAGTACTCACCTCCACGATCGGTTCTTAGAGATTTGATCTTCTTATTGGGTTGGTTCTCTATTTCATTCTTGAATTTCTTGAACTTGTCAAAGGATTCACTTTTGTTTCGCATTAGATAAATATAACCGTAACAACTATAATCATCCGTGAACATAATGAAGCACCTATAACCATCTCTTGCACTTGTACTCATTGGACCACATACATTGGAATGTATCAAATCCAACAAGTCATTTGATCTCGGACTTTTCTTCTTGAAAGGCCTCTTGGTCATTTTGTCCATAAGGCAAGGTTCGCATGTCTCTAATGATTTAAAATCAATAGGACCAAGAAGGTTAGCTTCCTGCAATTTCTTGATGTGTTTTCATTGATGTGAGCAAGGCGATAGTGCCATAAAATTGTATTATTCATGTGAGTTGTCCTAAGTCTTTTGTTATTGATGTTTAAAATTTGTCTATTATTCAATTCAAGCAAATAGAGTCCATTTCTTATGAAATAATTTGCATAGAAAATACCATTCTTCGATAAAGACATGCAAGAATTTGAAATATTTATTATAAAGTCATCCATATCTAAACACAATACAAATATAATATTCTTTCTAATCGAAGGTACATAATAGACGTTCTTTAAACTTAATATTAAACCACTTGATAAATGAAGATCCACGGTCCCCTTGTGCAAGGACCAAGAGGATCTTCCTTAACACTTCCAAAAGACGAATACATTAATCAAGGAACAAAATGTTCAATACATTCAATTCATAATAAAAGACATTTAAAAGTAAAACTTTTAAAACACATTCCTTTCAGCCTCAACTATACTCTGATGTTGCTGCTAGATCTCTCAACAATGGCAAATATTTTAGGTGTATCATCGTGCCACTCTTATCTACCAAAATGTTGCATCCAAGCTGAAATATGATGTAAGCTTTGATGTGTTGTATAACAGTGATATCATTAGCATCTTTTGGTAGCATCTAAAACTGATCCTGCAACCATCTTAATGTTACACTACCCTTGTTGCCATGTCTTCTGGATAGTATCCCAATAAATCCTCTCAAACCTCAGACCATATGTACTTTTGAGACTCGCAACGGACAAACCATCCACTCACAACATTCTCAGCAACACTCAATTTTAATACAAAGTCTCATTGTCTGGCTATTCTAACTAAACTCCACCACCACAACAGGTTGACCCAAAGGTCTTCACTTGAGGACATATGAATCAGAAGGTGGAGGTTAGGAATGGGTTCTTTGGGAGGTCCATGACTCTTTTCAAGAGAGTCGCTCATGGGTTCAGACGTAGGCATTTCAACTTTATTATCCATCATCCTACTCGATCACAAAGTATGAACAACATTTACATGTTGGGGAGGATGGCTTTCCATGTTGTTACTGATGCCTCCCTTGAGAAGGTTGACCCCTTGGATTGACTTTAGGTTGACTTGACAATTGACCCTTCCCACGCTCACTCAGCTGTTGAGCCAATTGGCTTACTTGCACTTACAATGCTTTGACCGAAGTATTGGTTTCACCGTATGTCAAATTTCTCAAAGATCTTTGCACCCAGAAGAGGTGAACTAATGTCCCCAAGAAAGCTTTCTTGGCTGCCAATGTGACTTCGATCCTGACACAACCTGCGGCAGTAAAATATAAGGACCCTGGCTGTCTAACTATTTCTTGTGTCATTGGTAATATGCCTATCCATCGAGACTTACATGATTTGGGGGCATCTGTGAGCCTCCTGCCTTATTCAGTCTACGTCAACCTAGGAATTAGTGACCTTAAGCCAACGAGGACTACCCTTTAGTTGGCTGACAGGTCGATCAAAGTTCCACATGGTGTTGTAGATGACATCCATATGAAAGTTGGTGAGTTCCTATTTCCAGTCGATTTTATTATTCTGGACGCATAACCATTGTCTAACCCATAAGGACAATTGTTGGTGATCCTTGGGAGGCCATTTCTGGCGACGTCTAATACTTTGATTAACTGTTGCAATGACTTGATGAGGTAAATTTTGAGTTCACACCTGAATGTCTTCATCCCTTCTTGGCTTTAAAGCAAAAGCTGACTTTAGCTCCCATAATTAAGGCACCGGTGTGGACCTTCCCCTTTGAGCTGATGTGTGATGCATCAGACTTTGCTATGGGAACGGTCCTTGGGTATAGAATAAACAACTTGCCTCATGTGATCTACAATGCTACTAGAACACTCAATGACACACAAGTAAACTATACCGTGACTGAGAAGGAATTCTTGGCGATTGTATTTTCTTTGGGGAAATTCTGGTCATACTTGATTGTCTCTCGTGTGATAATTTATTCTGATCACACGACCATCAAACACCACATGGCAAAGAAAGATGCTAAATCTCGATAACGAAGATGGATCTTATTGCTGTAGGAATTTGATTTAGAAATCCATGATAAAAAGGGGTGGAAAAATATGGTGGTTGACCACTTGTCTCGTCTTGAGACATCCAACCTACAGGGAACCATGATCATTGATAATTTTCCTGATAAGCATTTGTTTACGAATAAGGAAACCCTTGGTTTGCCGATATTGTGAACTATCTTGTCACCGAGCAACTTCCTGTGGGTTGGACGAAATCTGACCAAGCAAAATTTAGATCTTCATACAATTTTTTCCACTAGGATGACCCTTATTTGTTCAAATATTGTCCCGACCAATTTTTTAATCGGTGCATCCTAGATAATGAGTTTCAAAGTGTCCAATTTTGCCATTCTGGGGCATGCAGAGGACACTTTGGAGCAAAGAAAACTATTACGAATGTGCTTCATTTTGGATTTTACTAGCCATTGCTATTCAAAGATGCTTATGAATTTTGGTAGCAGTGTGATAGATGTCAGCGCCTTGGCAGAATAGGACAGAGAGGTATGATGCCCTTGCAAAACATCCCCGTCATTGATATTTTTGAGGTATAGGGCATCTACTTCGTGGGTCCCTACCTAAACTCTTTTTAGAATGTTTATATTTTGGTGGTTGTTTCCTATGTATCTAAGTGGGTTGCAGCTATGTCTACTAAGACCAATGACATCAAAGTGGTCACCAAATATAATTTTGCACGATTTCGTACACCTCATACCATAATCAGCGATTGGGACACCCACTTCTTTAATCGCTCCTTTGAAGCCCTTATGAGGAAGTATTCGATCACCCCCCAATCTTGTGACCCCATCTCATCAGCAAACTAGTGGGCATGTCAAAATTTCTAACTATCAATTAAAGAAAATCCTCGAGAAGACGATTATTTCCTCGTGGAGGGATGATCTACTATACTGAATGACACGTTGTGGTCTTTCTGCACTGCGTATAAGACCAATTTGGGTATGTCCGCATATAGGGTACTGTACGGCAAGGGTTGTCACCTACTTGTTTAGCTCGAGCACCGTGCTTTCAGGGTGATCAAGAACCTGAATACGGATCTTGATTAAGCAGGGGCGTAACGTAAGCTCGACATCATGGAGTTGGAAAAGCTACGCAATGATGCATATAAAAGAGCCAAAATTCATAAGTCCCGAGCCAAAACTTCTCATGATCACATGATTACTGCTCTACAAATCCTCGTTTCATCTGTTTGCAAGTAAGCTCCGTAGTCGTTGGTCAGGCATCTGATTCAGTTATAATACCGCAAGTACATGACCATGATGAAGCGATGACAAGAACGGGTCGAGTCCACATGGAGCGCATGCGGTACTGAAGTTATGATCGTCAATTCAAACTCTCCAACGAACCGGCTGGTGCGCCGAAATGAGGACAACAACCTCATTATCCTTACCTGACGCACCAGGTGAATAGAAAGTGGGTCTCTTACCCAAGGTATCATCTAAGGAATTCCCAATACCCTCATTGGCAATGTAGTTGTTTGGTGTCCCATCATTTTCAAGATGATCAAGAACAATAGTGAGAGACAAACTCTCACCAGGTTGTATGAAATTAAGGGTACTAGGGAGCTCTTGCTCCACCAAAGATGAGTCCTTAAGAGGCATGTTTGAATTAAGCTTAACCGCAAGTGCACGACTGTCGGTGAAGACAATGCAAGTACATGTCGATCCACAGGGAGGTGTGTCAACTCTGATTCTTCTAAAATCAAGTGGAAAATAAAGAGGGGAAGAAGTTGATTAAACTAAACTAAGCTACACTAAACTAGCAAGCAACAAACAAGCAAAATGAAAGCACAAGACTAACATGAAACTAAACTAGCAACTAACAAAACGAAGATGAAATTCAGGATGGAAAACCCCAAGGGGTGGAGTGTGTGTACACATGTAATAAAGTTGTGAAGAATGCATTCAATAAGGCTCAAATGTAGGTTGTGTTTTTTATGCATAGGAAGTACCTAATGGTTGTGGCAAAACCTATCATTCCAATCACTAACCTAAGTGATTTACATGAGCCTAAATAAGTTGGTTATTAAGAACCTAAACAAGCATGGGAAGTACCTTATCGTTGTGGAAAACCCCATCAAGTCAAGTATTCTCTTTTAAACAAACAAGCATACATTCATATTAATGATCTATTTCAAAAGATAGCATTCATCCCATTCTTCAATACATGTACATACATGAAACTACTCACGACTCATTAAGCTAACATTTATATTAAGAAAAGAAAACATTCCAATTTAATTCTACTAAACCAAAATTAAACTACGCATGCAAGAACTAAAAAAGACAACATGAAATTAACAAATAATTCTTTTATTCATGACTCACATTACAAGAAGCATCTCTTCACTAGAGTTTTGCTCCAAGGCTTTACTCTAAGTAGAGGGAATGACCACCAAGCAAGGAGGAAGAAGAGTGCTATTTATAGACATGAAAAAAGACAACTGAGAACAATCTCCCGGTGTGGGACTAATGGAACATACTAAATATAGACTAAAACAACCTAATACACAACCGAGAGAAGACGGGTCAGATCCGGAGCAGAAGTCACCACTAATTGGCGGTCTAGATTGCTATGATCTGGCCCGTTTTCAGATGACTGTTGCTTAATTCTTCACGTGGAGTGCACTCTAATTGCTTGTGTGAGTCCAGGCTCGAATCCAATTGCCAAAATACTCCTCATGATGGTGTGGAGTTCTCGATTTGCTAATAGATCCTTTTAGCTTGCATCCAGGTCCTTCCCTCCCGTAGATAGGTCCATAAGTTTCACCAATCAATCATTTTTCTCATGTTTTGGTCCTTTTGTGTCCTCTTCTTCTTAAACCCATTTATCCTGAAACTAAAACATAAAACTTGTTACATCGCATTGCTTAGGTTCAAAATAGAGAGTATAAGACATGAATATATGCGTGATGATATTAATAAAATGCCCCCACACTTACCTTTTGCTAGTCCCGAGCAGAACAACGAAAAGAAAAAAGAAGAAGGGAAAACAAATGGAAAACAAGAAAGGTCCTAACTCATTATCGTTGGAATCACGCTTGCACTTAGCACATGTAACAAGCTGTTAAACCTCCTTGTCGCCAAAGAGGAGTGGTGTCTCTTGAGGGTTTTCAGCAGATATACCCAGAAATTCCAAACATTGATGCATTATTCAACCTAGCAACTCGACTCGACGACCCTACTTTAGTCGATAATTGGACACGGAATACTACGAGCCGACTCTATATATGTATTCAGTCCACACACCTACTCTAATGAGCCATTTGTGAAAGTTAGTTAAGGACTTAAGTGAAAGACATTGACAACCTAACATGTAATACATGAAATCCATAAAACCATAAAACTAACTTTGCCTCAACATGAAATAAGATAAAACACTATCATTAAAACATACAACACAATATTTGAAATGAGGCTAATATGAGTCCATGCATAATGACCATACCCCACTATGTCTCCACATGGAATAAGATTTAGCACAATCACTAAAACATACAAGTCATTAATTTAGTTGAGGCCAACAAGAGCACATGCTCCCACATGTCATGTTTCCTTCTTACACTTCATCCTTATCCTCACTTCATCATTCCACATAAAATAGGCCCACTAATCTAAGCTTGTGCTAAGCATCACTCAAGAGAATTAGCACATCAAAGATAAGAGTGAAAATCTCAGGAGATGGTTATGGAAATCATGTGACATTCAAAAGTTAGGATTAACACACACCTAATACATCACATAATCACATCACCTTCTTCTCCACCCCTAATGGGGATGGACTACTCTCTACTCATCTCTAAACTAAAGAAAGCATAAAAACAACCCAAAACCATAATGGAAAATTCAGAACACTAGATTAAAATGAAAAAATACAAGGTTGCTCCTCTTCTCCTCCTCTACTATTAATTAAGAAATTAAAACCTACTCTAATAAACAAGAAATAAAACCTAATCTACTAAACAAGAAAGGAAACTAAACTAAGGAGGAGAGGGAGGAAGAAGGAGAAATGAGACATTACAAGTGAATTTATAGAAGATTAGAGGGTTTGGATGGATCTGGGCGCAATCGAACGACTGTAAATTATATTTGGAGGTTGCATATTTCTTTTACCCCGCAACCCGACCCGCTGGAGAAATCCGGCTGCCAAAATTTTAACCGGATCCGCCAGTGGTGGCTTTTAATACGCCACTGGTGGATCAATTTTGTCTGATCGCCTTCAAATTTTGACCATGACTTTAGTTAACCTAATAAACACGTGGAGTGTGCCCAAAGCTGTTGGTTAGAACCCATTTGGTTAGAATTCACTTGATTAGAGATTTTTGCAACCAACATGTTTTTTCTTTACTTGTAGGTCCCTCTAGGTTTTCACTTGGGTCCTTCTTGACCTTCAATCAAGTCCTCGGGCCTTACAAACAAGTCCATAACCTTCCAAATCAGTTAATTCTTCTTTCGTTTAGGTCCTTTTCTCTTCCTTTATCTTCTTTATTGCCTAAACCCTGAAACATATCAAATAAACACTCGAGTAGCACAAATATGGGGTACAATAAATGATATATAACATGAATGAAATGTATGATATGCTACTAATCAAATACCACCACACTTACCTTTTGCTAGTCCCGAGAAAAACAAAGAAAGAGAAAAATGAAAGAACAGAAAAACATACAAAATACAAGGAAATCCTAACTCACTTTCATGGGAATCACGGTTGCACTTAGCACGTGCAACAAGCCGTTAAAACTTCTTGTCGCCAAGGAGGATGAGTGGTGTCTCCTGAGGATTTTCAACACAAAATTTGAACATTGATGTATTATTTACTCTAGCAACAAAACTCGTTGGACCTATTTTTGTCGATCATTGGACACGGTAATCCTACGAGCCGACTATATATATATGTATCCAGTCCACACACCTAGCCTAGGGAACCATTCATGCAAGTTAATTAAGGACTTAAGTGAAAGACATTGGCTACCTTAACGTCCTCAAGTGTTACATCATGTAAAGTCCATTAAGGTTCTGATTTGTGTTCCATTTTTTTCTTGTTCTTTTTGTTCTTCTCTTTTTGTTTTTCTTTTCATTTCATTTTTACTAGTTGGATTGTAATTATCCCAGGGTCAGTTTTTGTGCATCATCATATGAGAACTTACACTATCACGTACACTTTCCCCTAAATCTACACATAGGGTGATCCCCACCACCAGTGTAACGGGAGTTCAGTCAGTGCATCGCAAGTCAGATGACTTGAAAGCACCAAGTACTAAGTCTCATCAGACCTAATTTCTTGAGTGATAGGAGTCGTGAGAGTAGAGAGAACACTCTACTCTCTTATTTCTTATCTACACATGAACCAAATCCCGACACTTAAGGTTTCAGAACATCAGTTGATGGGTCCCTGACTACAACAAACTTCCTTATACTAACAAACACGAATTATTTGACTTACTAGGTTCATGGTGGAGTTCTTTATTTATTTGAGTACTGAAACCCTATGATTACTCTCCCTAAGAGGGAAAACTGGGGTGCATCCTTACGACTAGATAAGACCTAAATTCAGCGTACTAGATATACTAATGCATCATGTTCAAGTCAATTTTGGGAGCTTCCTTTTTACTTTGCCTCTCAACGGTTTTGCACATGCTAACCACACACAAAACCCACAAAACATTTCTTTCTCAAACACATGAAGATTTTGAATGAAATGGAAAAATTAAAGCACTAGGCAAACATAAGAAGACAAGTCACCCAAGGATCATGGCAAACACATATATTAATATTAAATGCAACACACTAACATTATCCTAACAATGCACACAAAAGAAAACAAAAGAAAAAGACTCGACTATGTACACACGTAAAACACCCTCCCACACTTACTTTATGAGTTATCCTCAATGTTTGGAAGCATGATACTACATGGATTCATGCATGAAAAATAAAAGATCTCACCAACGTGAAGCACAAAAGGAAGTTCATGGTTATGTGGATGGACATATACCTGAATTGCCGAAAACTTGTGAGATACTTAAGAAGGGGGACAAATACGTGAACAAATGGGACCCAAATACACAAGGGTTGGCGCCCACAACAACATATGCTCCTCTTGGAGTCTTTTTTTTGGGTCTTTTTTTCCTTTTTTTAACATATAACTATGTACAAAAATAAGTTCCAATTGTCATTTGTGAAAGCACATAAAATGGGAACCTCAAAAGTGGGTCAATGCACTTGGAATGGGAGCATGACACCATGCGGGGCCAAAATACTGATGTGTGGCCCCCTTACAAAGTGAACAAGATGCAAGGAGAGGTTCACGATCAAGACGCAAAGGCATTTGATTCAAAAGATCAAACTGAAAGAGCTCGAACCTCTCCAAAGTTTGGTCGTAATTGAGCAACGGAAGAAGAGTTTCCCCCTTTGCGGTAATGAAGTTATGATCTTCAATCCAAACTCTCAAACCAGTAGGCTGGTGCGCCAGAACGAGGTCAACAACCCCATTATCCTTGCCCGACGCATCATGCAAATAGAAAGTGGGTCGCTTACCCAAGTTATCCTCTAAGGAACTCCCAATACCCTCATTGGCAATATAGTTGTTTGGTGTCCCATCATTTTCAAGATGATCAAGAACAATAGTGAGAGACAAACTCTCATCAGGTCGTATGAAATTAAGGGTACTAGGGAGCTATTGCTCCACCAAAGGTGAATCCTTAAGAGGAACAAATTTAAGATCATGTGGCTCAAGGGCCACAAGACAAAAAAGATAAGGCACAATCCTGTGCCGACTCATTATGAAATTGATCAATGTTATTCTCAATTGGCATCGAATCCCCCACCAAGTGATCGTGAATAGAAACCCCAGGTCCCTTAGACTGACTAGGAGTTTGAGTTTGAAAGATTGTGCTTTGAATTTGTGGATATGGTGGTGGTTCAATATCAGAGGATAAATCCTCATGTTGACAAGAAAGGTTACCCTCCTCACGTTTGCTTAATTGTTGCGTCATCTGACTCACTTGTATTGCTAGATTGTGCAAGGAATTTTGAGTGGTTTCCATGAACGTAAGGAGAGTTTGTTTCATAAATAATATTTGGGGTCAACTGTGAGGCTCAAGTTAGAATTTTGGAGATTTTGGGGTTGAGTGTTTATGGGCTGAGAATGAGTGCAATGATTGGTAGTAGGGTGTTGGTAGATTTCTAGGTATTAGGGATGAGGATACTGGGGTGGGAAAGAAGTATGATACTCAGGATTTCTAATGTTTCCCCATGAATCTGTCCTCCATGGGTAAGAGTCGTAAGACGTGAATGCGTACGGGTCATAATGAGTACTTTGGGAAAAACATCATCATATTCGGGTTTGCGAGGAACAAACGAACACTCTTCGAATACCTGACCAATTAAACCACTCTGGTTATTTGACGTGGCTTTTGGAACAACCGATCCAGTGAATTCCCCTACCAAACGCATGAAAGAGGCCAAAGTTTCTTGTAATATATCAGTTTGGTGACCAGCATATGATTTGATACAACTTGATGATGGTCTAGCAATCGGTGCCTCTCTCATATTACCCCAATCTGAAGACTGCTACACAATAAAAATTATCCCAACTACGTTGGGTGTTTGTTTGGGGGACCCCAGGATGCATGGGCCTAGAATAACAGTGAGAATAGTCCTTGTCCCAACAATGATATGGATGGTCTCCCATGTAACTACCCATCTCGGCAAAGTACTCTCGTGTCGACCACTCTCACCACCACGAGGCCAAGCTCGCAAAATATGCTTGACTCGACCTTAAAACGCTTATAGATAGTGTAAAAGGGAGGAGACTAGAACGTAGAAGTAGGTGAGAAGAAGATAACTCAGAGGATAAGGGAAGAATCCCTAAAACAAGTATGGGTAAAGGGTGACGGTAGAACCTTAATCTAGCAAACACAGCTCAAACAAGCTTAGATTGGCTATGGGTCCTTAGACTAGACGAAGCCTAACTCCAACTCTCCAT
This sequence comes from Triglochin maritima, assembly GCA_963682175.1. NCBI lineage: Eukaryota > Viridiplantae > Streptophyta > Magnoliopsida > Alismatales > Juncaginaceae > Triglochin > Triglochin maritima. The sequence goes on from OY821775.1 coordinate 18,892,731, forward strand.
ACTCCCGAATGCCACACCTCCCTCAGCCGAAGGTCACAAAGCCGAATGAGAAAGTCAAGACCTGGAGGTCCCAAAAGTCTCAATGCAACTAAGCAAACAATGACGTTCAGGCCATGACGTTGAGAATGGGATTGTCTCTTAAGTATGCCCGAATCCTAGGAGTCAATGTCTACTTGATTTTAGATAAAGACTTTACTTGAGTGTGGTTTGTGGGGCTAAGAGATGGGTGATGAAATTCCCCACATGATCTTGAAGACTATAGGTGGTACCCCTTAAGATCAATTTTCCTTAAAACTCGCAAGCAACTCACCAAATAAGCACTCACCTCACTCTTGTTCCAATGCACCTTACTAACTAATGCATGTTTTAACCATGCATGAATGAGAGAATGGGTGCACGTACATCACGCCTGCAATCAATAACGAAAATGTAAAGCAAATGAATGACAATATGCGTGCAACGTCTACAGATGTTGCTTGACCTAGATGGGAATTGATCTAATCTTTTGTCTTAAGAAGGGGTCATGCAAGCTAAATTAATTACTGACACTTGAAAAAAGCATGCATGACACAAACAGTGGAATGAAACAACTAGAAATTGGCAAAGGAAGCTACTATTACAACCGAAATAACAAATGGTTCACCATATCAGCCAGTGGCGGATACAAATCCGCTACTGGTGGATTGTCTAGGGATTTTGGTCCCTAGACTTCACCAACAAGCTCCTAAGCTCCTTTAAGTCCCCCTGTCCACTTGTAACCCCTTCCAGTAATGAAAAAAGAAAAGAAGACCCCCCAATAAAATGGCAAATTTGACTACGAAAATGACTCCCAAGCAACGACGCCAAAAACTTGATTGATTCAGTTATAATATCGCAAGGGCACGACCACGATGAAGTGATTGCAAGTACGGAGTCCATTAAGAGCGCGTGCGAATCGGAATCCACCATACTTGAGTGAGAAAAGAAGAGAGAGATGCGATCGTAATTATACTACAATGTGTATGAAATTAGAAAACAAAGAAAAAAGATATACGCCTTAGGGGGTAGAGAAAGAATGCGGAAATGAAAATAAATGTATGTGTGTTCAATTGTGCTCATCATAACATGTAATACATGAAATCCATAAAATCAAATCCAACTTTGCCTCAACATGAAATAAGATAAAACACTATCATTAAAACATACAACACAATATTTGAAATGAGGCTAATATCAGTCCATGCATAATGACCAAACCCCACTATGTCTCCACATGAAATAAGATTTAGCACAATCACTAAAACATACAAGTCATTAATTTAGTTGAGGCCAACAAGAGCAAATGCTCCCACATGTCATGTTTCCTTCTTACACTTCATCCTTATCCTCACTTCATCATTCCACATAAAATAGGCCCACTAATCTATGCTTGTGCTAAACATCACTCAAGAGCATTAGTACATCAAAGATAATAGTGAAAATCTCATGAGATGGTTATGGAAATCATGTGACGTTCAATGGTTAGGATTAACACACACCTAATACATCATATAATCACATCACTTTCTTCTCCACCGCCAATGGGGATGAACTACTCTCTACTCATCTTTAAACTAAAGAAAGCATAAAAACAACTCAAAACCATAATGGAAAATTCAGAAAACTAGATTAAAATGAAAGATTACAATGTCGCTCCTCTTCTCCTCCTCTACACTACTAATTAAGAAACTAAAACCTACTCTAATAAAGAAGAAATAAAACCTAATCTACTAAACAAGAAAGGAAACTAAACTAAGGAGGAGAGGGAGGAAGAAGGAGAAATGAGACATTACAAGTGAATTTATAGAAGATTAGAGGGTTTGGACGGATCTGGGCGCAATTGGACGACTATAAATTAGATCCAGAGGTTACATATTTCTTTAACCCGACAACGGGACCCACTGGAGAAATTTGGATGCCGAAGTTTTAACCGGATCCACCAGTGGTGGATTTTAATCTGCCACACGCAGATCAAATTTGTCGGATCGCCTTCAAATTTTGACCACGACTTTAGTTAACCTAATAAACACGTAGGGTGCGCCCAAAGCTGTTGGTTATAACACATTTGGTTTTAATTGTTGATTTACTTCTCAGGTTCACTTGATTACAAACTTTTGAGACCAACATGTTTTCTTTACACGTAGGTCTTTCCGGGTTTTCACTTGGGTCCCTCCTGAGTTACAAACATGTCAAGAACCTTCCAAATCAGTCAATTCTTCTTGCGTCTAGGTCATTTTCTCTTCCTTTTTCTTCATTGCCTAAACCCTGAAACATATCAAATAAACACTCGAGTAGAAAAAATATGGGGTAAAATAAAGGATATATAGCATGAATGAAATGTATGATATGATACTAATCACTAGGGTTGTAAATGAGTAGGATTTTACACGCAACCTGCCCCCGTCCCGCTTAATGCGGGTAGCAAACAAAAAAATATTACCCGCTAACCTGCCACCCACATAACCCACCAAATAAGCGATGCGGGTTGCGGTTGTCTTGCAACACGCCCCGCATAACCCGCAACCCCCCTAATCAAATATATTATTAATTTTTTATATACCAAAATCACTTTAATGTTTTGATTTTACCCATAACCATTAACTCATTGTATCAAGTCACTATTCAACACTCACCAAATGTATAAATTTTTCACTCACCACACATCCAATTTTCCAAAAAATGCAATGAGTGATTACTATTTCTCAAGTTTTGATGTTCTTTTATTTTTCTAAGGAAAAATCAATTTTTTTTAAAAACCCGCCAAACTCACATAAGCCACCCCGCATCACGTAGTCCAACCTTAGGCGGGCAGGGTAGCGGTTTTTTTTATTTTTGACCCGCCCTGCATACCCACTTAACTTAGGTGGGGCGGGTAGCGGTGGACCAATACCCCACCCCGCACCGCTTACACCCCTACTAATCACCCAACACAGTCTGCCAATAGCAGACCATAACCTGCTACTAACGGGTCCGTTGGCAGATTGAATGCACACACTTCTTGTTGTGGGTTCCCCTCTTGGTGGCTTATTGCTTCTATGGTACTTCGTCAGTTTCCAGAACTCGAGTCCTCCCGATGGTGTGGTGAGTACATTGGTGATCCAAAATTTGTTTTTGAAAGGAATGTGTGTTCTAAAAGTATTCTTTTACAAGTCTTTTATTATGAATTGAATGTACAAATATTTTGTTCCTTGATTAATGTATTCATCTTTTGGAAGTGTAAAGGAAGATGCTCTTGGTCCTTAGCCGCAGAACTCTGAAAGATAATGGTTTGCATAAATTAAAAGTAATTTACAATCATGGTGATTAACATGAAATATTAATGACCGAGATAAGATTGTCATGTTGCTTAAAGGATATTGTAGCTCTACAAATATTTTAACAACATGAGTATATGAAATGAAGAATATTTTCTTTCATATATTGAATAGACCTAATAAATGAAACATGATGGAATTGTGTTTGTGTCATTAATGTTTTCATTGTGTCTTTGAATCCTACGATATGAGACATATCTTTTCACATGAGAAGTGTGTAATTTGATTATTATCAAAAGCCATCAATGCATATAGTGATAAATGTATTAGTTGGTTATACATAACTTGTGATGGAAAAATTGATATGTCCAAAGATTATCGTTGCCCCTCTTGACTTGAGTGATGATATTGTTGGGCCCCTTGATAAAACGAAATTATAATGTGCACAATGTAACTTATGTATAGTTACATATTTATAATTAGCTTATGAGATCAAGAAAAATAATATATAATACAAAGATGACACATTCATATTTTGCGTAATATTCGTAATATCATAAGACAAGGGATATACACAAGTGATATATTACATATCACTAAATGGATCGTGTTCTGTTTGAGTGAACAAAACATCTTTGTTATTTGGGTTACTATAATGTGTAGCTCGAAACCGCTTAGAGTTTATGATATTAAATGTTTAATATCATTGCCAACATAACTTAGATTCTCCTATAGGTCACACTACAAACTAGGAAACAAGAGATGTGATTTTATATTTTATATGATGTATTAAGTTTAATGTGTTATGAAATAATATACGTGTGGTAAAATAATAAAATCAATATGTCGTAATAACAACTTGGTTAGAATAACTAATAAAATCGTATGAGATGTATATATTATGGGGTATAATGTCTTGACATTATATATGATAATATATATCATGATATAATGTGATATGCAACATTATAACATATCAATTTGTTAAAACCCCAAAGCCCAAACTTTGTTAAATATCAACCCAAAATTTGGTAAAGTAAAAAATAGTGAAAAATGGTCCGATTGTTTGCCTGTGTTTTTGCAATATTAATAACAGATTGGCTGGATTTAATCCACTTTGGTCAAAGGTAGTTATGTGATGATGAGAGGAGAAATAAACAAGAGATCATGTGCAAAGTGGTTTGCACATGATGTGGTTTAGTGGAGAGATTAACAATGGATCATGTGTAAGTAGTTTACCCATGATGTAGGCTTGAGGATGCCTTATAAATTGGTCTCTCCTCCCTTCCTTTTTTTAATTAATGCAAAAATTCTCCTCTCCATATTTTCTCCATCATTCCATCCAAAATTCTTATTAATTGAGTGCATGAGATATTAAATTCTTTGGAGCATAGAAGGGTTATTAGCTAGATTCTAACCTTGAATTGGAGATTGATTGACTAGATTCTATCTCTCTAATCTTGTTTAGAGTTTGGTGAACACTTGAAGGTGATTCCGAGGTAATCTGACATGGAACCCAACTTCCGATTGGTAAAAGGGATTAGATAACCCCTTAGGTATGATACGATCTATGAATTTCAATATTATTTAGTATACAATATATTTTGAAATATAATTTGGAAGTTTTGTATATAAAATTATTGAAAAATATGAAAAACGATCTTGCTTGCACGTATTAAAATTTTAAATTATATACATAAGCATGGGACGAAATCCAAAAGTTTGGTTGATTGTAGTTAAATCTTTTTAAAATGTAGACTATACATGCTCAAATCACCACTTCCGCCCAAGTCCTACATTGTTTTAAACTCAACAAAGCATATGCGAGTTTTTGGGGCCCGTGACCACACCACCAACAAAGTATAGTGGATGGGTTGGCTTATTTGCCCACATGGTTTACTGGTAGTCCGCCCATTAAATATGTCATATACTTAGTGTTCAATTTACCATTTGCCTACACCAGACCCGCTAGTAGTGGGCGTTAATCCGTCTATGGTGGGTGCTTTAGCATAGATTGCACTCTAATTTTCCTTGTGGTTTTCTGGCTTCTCTAGTGTCCCCGGGTGCCTTTGCGTCTGCGCCTGTATATCCAGATCCTCCCACCACACTTTCTACAGTAGGGGGCATCACTTTTCTCAGGTAGGCCACATGTATAATGGAATCTAACTTTGCCTTTATCATTACTCATTTAGGGACACCTTTTGATGTTCGCATTGCCGAAGTTGGATGGACCCCTCTCTTTTATGGAGTCGGGAGTCGACATTCTGCCTAATCCTTGGTAGATTCATTTTACCGTTCCTGACCGATGAAGGTGAATGTATGATGTTCACCATCAACGGTGTACTTATCCTCTCACCACACTATTATCGCGGATGTTACCATGTCACCTTTTTTGGATTGTTAGGTCCACAAACTTCGAGCACTGAATTTCTATCGTTCGATGATGTGAAGAGGGAACCTAGTAAACCATCATGGGAATTTAAATAATGCCCATCTATTTAAAAATGTGCATGTCGCCACTTTCTGGGTAGCAAGAACATCTTGGGTGTGGGGCACCACTCCACCTTTTCCACAACCATCTAGATTTGGTTTATGTCTTAATGACTAGAGCCCAACACTGCATCTACAATGAACTCTTAAGGACGCTACAAGATGCAAAAAGGTGCATGGTAGGCGAGACGTCCCTTGCCCCTACTCGTCACTAGAATTTCCAGTCATTTCGACCCCTCCTACACTCAAGATCTCATCGACTCAGAGGGGATCACAATTGATATCGAGCACATCACACCCGCATATACTTACACGCTTCCAGACTCCTGGAGGGACAAAGATAATGACAAAGATGTTTGTGCCAATTCTTCTAATGGTTTCGTGGACTCGGAGACACTTTTCGACTACGACTTTGACACATTGTCACTGTCCGAGCAAAATGCAGTGCTTTCAAAGTAAAATCGTAAGATCTACAAGATGCTCACAAAACTAGATCCAGGGGGTTATTCCTTACAAGGGGCGCCCTCCTCTCGGTGACGATAGAGGTGACAATAGTCGGTTAGGCCTTGCATTTTATTCTTTGCATACATTGTGGGCAATGCATGACTTAAATGTGGGGGGAGTTTTATTATTTGTATATGGTCGAGGCTTTTCTTCTTCTTTTTCTATGTCTTCTTTTGATTGTGTTGTTAGGGTCACGATAGGGTGCTGCAATTTACATTGATATATCTTGTTATACCATGATCCTTGGGTGACTTGCCTTCTTTTGCTTGTCGAGTGCTTAATATTTTCCATTTCTTTCAAAATCTCCACGTGTTTGCGAAAGAGAATGTTTTGTGGGTTTTGTGTGTGTTTAGTAGTTGCAAAACCGTTGAGAGACAAAGTAAAATGGAAGCTCCCAAAATCGACTTGAACATGATGTATTATGATATCTAGTACACGGATTTTAGGTCCTATCTCTAGTCGTAATGGTGCACCTTGGTTTTCCCTCGGGGGGAGAGTAATGAAATGATTTCAGTACTCGAACAAATAAAGAACTTCTCCCTGAACTTCGTGAGTCTCTTTATTTTGAATGAATTTGTGCTTGTTAGTGTAAGGAAGTTTGTTGAAGTTAGGGACCCTTAAACTCCAGTTGTGAAACCTTAAGTGTAGAGGTTCTGGTTCATATGTAGATAAAAATAATTTAGAATGGTGTTCTATCTTCTCGCATGGTTCTTATCACTTGGGAAATTAAGTCCGAGGGGGATTTAATACTTGGTGTTTTCGAGTCATATAATTTGGGATGCACTGACCGAACTCTCGTTACATAGGTGGTAGGGATCACCCTAGGTGGAGATTTTGGGGAAGGTGTACATGATTGTGTAAGTCCTGACAAGCGATGATGCACAGAACTAGACCTTGGGAGAATTAAACACCAACAAGTTTTAATTCCTTGTTCTCTAAAAAGAAAAAAAAGAAAAAAAATTAAGAACCTTGATGGACCTTACACGATGTATCACTTGAGGATGCCCATGTCTTTCACTTAAGTCCTTAACTAACTTTCACGAATAGTTCATTAGGCTACGTGTGTGGGCTAAATACATATATAGAGTCAGCCCGTAGGATTTCCGTGTCCAATGATCGACTAAAGTAGGGCCATCGAGTCGAGTTGGTAGTTTGAATAATGCATCAATATTCGGATTTTGTAGGTATATCCGCTGAAAACCCTCAGGAGACACCACTCCTCCTCATTGGAGAAAAGGGGGTTTAACGCCTTTTTTCACATGCTAAGTGCAACTGTTATTCCTACGAAAGTGAGTTAGGATTTTCCGTTTCTAAGGTTGTTTTTATTTCTTTGTTTTACTTGTGACTAGCAAAAGATAAGTGTGCAAGTAGTTGATTAGTAGCACAAATATGTGGAGAAGAAGAGGAAAGGTAGGAGAAACATTGCTATTTATAGAAGAAAGAGTGGTGTAGATGAATCTGGAAGCAATCTGACGGTTGTAATCACTTTCTCACTAGTGTGGTGCACTCAAATAACCAAGATCAAGTCACGAGAGAAATTGAGGCACATTTAGGGCAAATTGATCCGCCACTGGCCGATCGTTTGCTTCTGATCCACCCTGATTTTCTTCAGCAGCTTAAGTTAGTCATTTCACACGTCGGGTGCACTCCAAGTCCGTTGGTTCAAGGCCATTTGGTCTTTTTTCCCAAATACTTCTCAAGATCATGATAATTAGGCCATTTGGTCTTTATGCACCAGAAATGTTTTTCTTATGCTCATGTCCTTCCGGGTTTCATCTGGGTTCTTCCTGAATTACAGATGGGTCCTTGAGTATGAGAAACAGGTCCAAGATGCATCAATAAGGTCATTTCTTCTTACATTTAGGTCCTTTTTGGTTCATTTCTCCTCTTTATTACCTAAAACTTCAAACACATCAAACAAACACTCGAGTAACACAAAATTGGGGTAAAATAAAGGATATATAACATGAATGCAATGTATGATATGAATCAAATAAGTTTTATTTATTTACTTGTGGTAAATCACACTACTTTCAATTCTTGTATGACTAGAAGTCGGTCTTCGCCGTTAGATCATGTAATTAAAGACACAACTGATAGGTCTGCACGACATCACCGACCTTCAACTCGTCGGAGTGGCGTCTCCTACCCTTTATATTGGCGATGGTGTAGTTGAGAGTACCTCTCAAAGTGGTGTTGTTCCTTGTCACCTCGACTTCTAGTAGTTCAAGTCAATTTTAATACAATATTTTCTTATGTAAAGTACTAATTCACACTTGATATAGATCAGGAAGTCTGAGTAGGGGTCGTGGTCCCACACAACTGTTGAAGGAATGGAACTTGATAGAACAAGTTGAGGTCCAGTTTAAACTAAGGGCGTCCCTAAATGTAAAAATGCAAAATGCTTCCAGAACTTCATCGGGACGATAACAAGGGGACACATGTACTTCCTCTACGTTATTTAGACTAGAGATTGGTGCCAAAGAAGAGAGAGAAGTAGCACAACAACAATTATTGGTACTATTACATACATTATTTTTTTATTATTTTGAATTGAGCACTAACTTTACTTTTGCAGATACACTAGAAGGCCCTTGAGGGTTTTTCCCCCAACCAACCACATTAGAAGGTCCCTGAGGGGTTTAAAGAGAAGATGATGAGGTTTTTGAACAAAAAATGGAAGGAAAACAAGCACAAAATGTATCTTACAATGGAGGAGTTCGAGACTAGAGAGGAAAGGTTGGCGGTTAGGCCTCTTTATATCTCACTTGAGGATTGGTCAATTCTCATGAACTATTTGTTAAGTGTCTCGTTCCATGTAGATTTTTACTATCGTATAGCTATTATATGTTTATAGAAGTTAAAACTTATAATTTAGTAATGATTGTAATGCAGAAGAAGAGCAAACTTGACATGGGGAAATAAGGGAAAATGGTCACACCACATCAATGTGGTACTAAGTCTGTGGTTCGATATAGGGAGAAGACCGTGTGACCATCTTTAGAATTTATTAGTTTTTACCAAATTAATTCATTGTTTTTTATATAAACTAACAATTTTTTTAATGGTATTGCATATTCCTGAGAACCCAGACACTCCTCATCCTACTTGAACAGATATGTATGTTTGATTGAATGACAAGAAGAATCCACATGTGATAAGTATCATTATAAGTTTTATTTTGATATTTATAATACTTTTAGTAGATTTTATTCTTGGGTTGCAAATTTTTGTTGTTTGTATAATCAACTACTTGTAGGAACAATTAGAGTCTCTACGAGGACTGGGTAAGTCGAGCTCCCAAGGGTCTATCACTTTGACTTCCCACGATGTCCCGACTATTCTCGATGACAAGCATGGACGTATGTTGATGTAATCAATTCCCGTCACCCCTACAGACATGTATGAACCTCGCAGAACGCCATCGCAGGCAGAGTAGAATGCTATATCAGAGATTGAGCGGAGAGAGCGAAGAGCTGAGGTAGGTGAGGTACGGACTTGTCCTAGTGCTCCTCGCAAGCCCCGCTCAATCCTTCGAGTCCCGCTTACGGTTCCACTAACCAATCTCCATTATGTATAGAGATTAAGGCCTTTACAACATCGAGCCTCACGAACAATCCTCGCATCGTTTGTGTCTCCTCTCACAATCCGAGATGGAGCTTTCTCGAAGCTTTACAACACTTAGGTGATTCTTGGACATGGAAGTTGAATCAAAATCTAACACTCTAGCTTGAGCACACTTAGATATGGATATGGATTGATAAACAAGTGTGAAGTTTTGCTTTGCCTGTATTTGGGCTTTGAAGGTTTGGGAATTGGGAGCACAAAGGATATGAATTATTTTAGAGAGTAATATTCTGGTTTAAGTCTCCTGAATGAGATTTATATTGGATTCAAAGCAAATATAGTCATTGGGGGAGTTAGTGGAGTTATGAATCAATGAGAAGAAATATATTTCTTGAAGCTCGGGTAGATTTCTGGGCTGGTTTGGTGGACCGAAGTGTAAATGTCTTCTGCAAAAAAGAGAGCTTAGGTATACCAAATTATGGGATCGTGTATGAACCTAATTCAAATCACTTTTTAACTTTAATCTCTACTTGCTTAAACAATCAAAGATGCATAAGAATAAAAACAAACAAGTAGAGAAGACAATGCAAACCACAATGGCACTGGAAGATTTTATAGAGGTTCCGCTTCCCGCCTACATCCTCTATTGCTAGCTCCGCTCGATCTCCCTTGAACTCCACCTACGTCTTCACTATCAATCTCTTTTTTGGTCGAGATTAAGCCTTTTACACCACAAGCTCCGCGAACAATCCTCGCTAACTTGATTTCTTCCTCTCACAACCCGAGAGGGAACACTTTGGGCTTTGACCGAAGTCATTGCTTCTTGACAGACAATTGTGAGTGGAAAAAAATAGAACACATTCCTTTCAATCTCCCACTTGTTATCAAAGTTTTCTTTCACATACATTCTCAATGTATAAAACTATAATAACTAGGGTAACCCTTTCATATCACTCATCAAACCACTCTACATGGTTATGTGGGAACATGTATGGCCCTAATTCTAATCACTTTTTAAGTTAATCTACTTGCTTAAACAATGAAAGATGCAACGGAAACAGTAAAAAAAACAAGTAGAGAAATGCAAACCACATAATATGCACTGGGGGTTTTTATATGGGTTCGGCCTACCGCCTACTTCCTCTCTTGTAAGCTCCGCTCGACTCCACGAGATCCACCTACGTCTTCACTATCAATCTCGTTCTGGGCTGAGATTAAGCCTTTTACACAACAAGCTTCGCGAACAATCCTTGCTAGCTTGATTTCTTCCTCTCACAATCCGAGAGGGAACACTTCGGGCTTTCACCGAAGTCCTTGCTTGTTGACAAACAGATCTTGAGTGGAACAATCACTCTCTAACTTGAGCACACTTAGAGTATGATTGGAATTGATCTAAAGTGTGGAAAGTTTGGCTTGGAGGGTAGAATCGGGGAATTGAAAGCTTAGGAGTTTCTCTTTGATGTGTATGACAATTTGGAGTGTGAGAGTTATCAAATAGTGTCTTGGCAACATCTATTTATAATATCCTAAGGTGTTATAGCCATTGTGATTAATAAGGTAAGTGTTTGTGTAAGAAGCACAAAACAGAAAAGCACAGGGCACAGTCCTGGGCAAGTTCGATCGAACGAAACGGGTCTAACAGTCGATCGGAGTCTGTCCAGACATGGAGTCAAGAAACAAATGGTCAACCGAGCAGGGAACGGTCGAACGGAAACAACTAGAACTTAAGTTAGCAGTCGAACTAAAAGGATGGTTCGGTCGATCGAAAACTAATAGTCTCTATGGGGTTGTCAAAAATGTTTATGTTTGGTTGACCAAAATAGTAGGGTTGGTTGACCAAAAATAACAGGCACTTGGGAATTTTCAAAATGTTTAAGTTCGGTCGACCGAAACAAGGTCTACGGTCGACCGGTGAACACTTGTATTTGGGGTTTTGGGAAAACTGACCGTTGTAGAATAAGACAAGTCTAACAATCATTTGACACGTGTAGACGGTCAACCAAAAGGCACAAGATGGTCAACCGGTGCAAAACTATAGGCTAACAAAATAACTAATCCAATTGGTCGAACTGAGAACTAGTTCAGTCGACCGATCTTGCTCAGACAGCTCAGGTTTGGTTTTAAGTGTTTTCCGGTCGAAGTTTGGGTGACCTATTGAAGTCTAAATGATCTGAGAATTTGTGTGTGACTTATCTAAGGAACCTAATGTCTATGTCTAGTTATTTAGTCTTGTATGCTCAAGATTACATAGATTCTTAAGACTCAAAAGAAATATAAAATTACATGTCTTCAAAGCTTGATTACATGTCTTGACTTGAATTCTTTTCTTCCTTGAGTCTTGATCACTTGTAGAGGATAACACAAAATAATATATATGTTATGCATAATGTGTGCTAGTCTACTTTGATTGTGATTAAGATTAGGTTGATTAAATCATCCATAAATTAAGGCAAAAAAGCCAACACAAATGACATTCGAATACCCATTTGGTTGCTCCAGAAAAAAGACTTCAATTTCAACCAATAGAGATTTGTCATTTCCTGACATTGACAAAGGCTTGCGAAATGAGTTTACCAGAAGGAGTTTTGTTCACCGTTTCAATATAATAGTGAAGATTGGTTGTTTTCAAGCTTAGGCTAGTTCGGTCGACCGTTGTCTATTTGGACGCCCGAAAGAGGCACGGGTTTGTGTTGACAGTTATGGTTCAAATGTCCATTGTAGGCAACGGTCATATGCCATGTGGGAAGAGTCGTTGTGCGCCAAAGGCCAAGAAGGAATCGGTTGACCAATAGGATATCGGTCGTCCACAAAAGACAAGTCAAATGGTCTCTAAGGCAAAATTCAAATGTGACCGTTGGAGTAAGATCCAAAACTGCTCCAAGGCAATTCAGTCGACCGAATTGACAATTCAAGAGAGTGTCCTAACGGTTACTGATGAGATGATTTTAGTCATCCGTTAGGTGTTCAGTTGACCAAACCTGGTCGGGACAAAATCTTAGTGCTCAAATTTAAATTTAATCTTATGTGACTCAATAAATAGAAAATTACAAGTCTTCTCCTTGAGCTTTGATTACAAGTTTTGAGTCTTTGTCCCAATCTCCATATCTTGATGAATCACGATCAACCTATTAAAAAGATTTGCAGGTATATAAGTGTATATCCAATGCATGTAATCATGTTTGCCCATTTTGATTGACTAGGTTGATTGATTAAGATATGTTTAATTAATCATCAAAATTAACATAGATAAAGGCCTAAAAGCCAATAGATACGGTCATTGACTTTTTGTTGGTGAAAGAAGTTACAATCCTCAAATATGTTAATCAAATTTTAGTATGGATTAATGTCTTAAAGCCAAATGATCTCCCTTTTTTTGATGATGACAAACTATTGCTTGAGATTCAATTTAAATTCTCCCATTTTGATATGATTTCTTCCTCTTCATATATGTAATTTGTGTATGTATATAATGCTCCCCCTATCAATATGCATAGTATGAATCAATTGAACCTCGATCTATTATCATTCTCTCCCTTTTGACATCAATCAAATACAAATATTAAAGGTATATGATGCAAAGGTTAGGATTACATAAGTCTCCCCCATAATTAGATGATAGAACATTATATGCTCCCCCTATCACAAAGGCCTAAAGGAAATGATGTACAACATGATATATTTAGGCATTCAATATCCCTAGATTAGAACTAATTCATTAAAACTAAGAGGTTTGAAAATGTTACCCAGCTCTCCTTGTTGTGGCATTGGTTCCAATCTCCTTTCGATAGCGACAATGATTTTATGAATTCGATCCAAATGATTTTTTGAAGCTTGGGATTGATCTTGTTTTGCTTACACCGATTGCTACCGATCATCCACTTTCTAAGTACCTACAAGTGAAGATCTTGGTACCCAAATAACCTTGGGTCCTTTGACATTAGATTTTGGTTTCCAACCCATTATGGTTTTTCGTGCCCAAATACTTGAAGAACTTTTACTCACAAAGAAATACTTTCCATTCAAAGTAGTATGGATAACATCGTTTTTGTTTTTATTAACATTGTAGCCTAAACCATACTTGTTCAATGATCATCTTTGACTACCAATTAGCATATTAAGCATTTTCTTTCCTTTAGTGAATCCATCAATATCATTTTGTAATGGAACATTTTTTAGTATTGAGATCTTGTGCAAAATTACATGAGGATTTTGCATTTAGAGTTGCAATTTCATCAATCAAATGAGAGTTCTCTAATGCAACTTTATCATAACTAGCAAGCAAATCATTTTCTCATTCATGATTGATTCTATTTGACGTTGTAGCTCATTGATTTTCTTCTTAGATAGTTTGTTCCTTTGACAAATTTATTCAAAATCTTCAAGTAGCTCATTGAATTCAATTTGATGTTTGTTATGAATTTGAATTATGACTTGGGCTAGAAGATACCTCAGTTTCTCCATCCTCTATTCCCATGAATCATATTGTGGCGATCTCGCCTTCATTTGATAAAGAAGATGTTGAATCATCTTGATTAGTAGCATATCATATGACACATTCATGTTATATACCCTTTATTTTATCCCACATATGTGTTATTCGGGTCTATGTTGTATGTATTTCAGGGTTTATGTAATAAAGAAGAGAAATGAAGCAAAAAAGACCTAAATGCAAGAAGAAAAGACTGGTTTGGAAGCCTTACGGACCTGTTTGTAATGTTCAAGGACCAAATTGTAAGTCAGGAAGGACCCAAGTGAAAACCTGGAGGAACTTAAGTGTAAGAAAAATATGTTGGTTACAAAAGTCGATATTCTCCTGAACTTGAGGAGCAATTCAACACTTAAAACCAAACGGCCTCGAACTGATAGCTCCGAGTGCACCCCACGTGTTAAATTGATAAACAAAAGCTTCTAGTGAAAATTGGGGTGGATTGGAGCCAAAAGATCCACCACTGGTAGATCATTTTGGTCTGTCTTGCCCCAAATTTCTTAAGTGGGTCGGGTAGTCGGTTCAAAGAAGTCTGGAAAATCCTGATCTGATTTACAAACTCCCAATTACGCCCAGATTAATCCAGACCCTCTAATATTCTATAAATACACTTGTAATCATTCTCGTCTTTTCTTCTTCCTTCTTCCCCTATTAAAGTAGGTTTTATTTCTTACATATAGTAGGTTTTATTTCTTGCATAGAGTAGGTTTTATTTCTTGCTTAGTAGTGTAGTGGAGAGAAGAGAAACACCATCTTGTAATCTTTGTTTCTTAATTAGGTTTAGTTTCTTGTTCTTTATGTTCTTGATTAGTAGCATATCATGCATTGCATTCATGCTACATACCCTTTATTTTATCCCATATTTGTGCTACTCGAGGGTTTGTTAATGTGTTTCAGGGTTAGACAATAAATAAGATAAATTAAGAGAAAATTACCTAAACACAAGAAGAATGGACTGATTTTGAATGTTTTTGGACCAATTTGTAATGCCTATGGACTAGACTGAAAACACGAAGGGACCCAAGTGAAAACTCAGAGGGACCTAAGTGTAACGAAATATATTGTGTCACAAAAGTCCATAACCTGAGGAGTAAATCAACAATTAAAATTAAATCGGCTCGAAACAATGGACCAGGGCTTAACCCCACGTGCAAAACACCAAACTTAACCGCTGGCGAAATTTCAGGCTGATCGGAGCAACTTGATCCGCCAGTGGTGGATTTTGATATGCCATTGGCGGATACTTTTGCTCCTTTCTAGCCTAAATTTTCGACGGCAGGTCAGGTTATCGGGTCAGAGAAATATGCAACATCCATATCTGAGTTACAATCGTCCAATTGCGCCCAAATCCATCCAAACCCTCTAATCTTCTATAAATAGACTTGTAATGTCTCCTTTCTTCTTCTTCCTTTCTCTCCTCCTTAGGTTAGTTTCCTTTCTTGTTTAGTAGAGTAGGTCTTATTTCTTGTTTATTAAAGTAGGTTTTAGTTTATTGATTAGTAGTGTAGTGGAGGAGAAGATGAGCAACTTTGTAATTTTTATTTTCTTAATGAAGTTAAGTTTTTATGTTCTTCATGTTGTTATCTTTCATTTGATGCAAATTTTGTTCAATTGCTTTGGTTAACTTTAGTTTTCTTTATTTGCTTATGGGTTGTTTTGCTTCTGTTGTTTTCTTGGTTATGGAGATGAGTAGAGAGTAGTCCATCCCCATTGGGGGTGGAGTGTGATGTGAAGTGTTGATGTGTTGTATTAGTGTGTGTGTGTTTAATCCTAATCTTGGATCCTCACATGAAGTCCATAGTTATTTTGTTGGATTCCTCACTCTTGGCTTTGATGTGCTAATGGTCTTAATTGATGCTTAGCACATGCTTTGGCTAGTGGGCCCATTTTATGGGAAATGATGAGGTGAGGATAAGGTTGGAGTCGTAAAGAGATACGGATGCCATGTGGTAGCATGTACTCTTGTTGGCGTCACCTTAATTAATGCCTTGTGCATTTTAATGATAATGTTACATCTTAATTCATGTGGAGACAAAAGCAAGTAAAGAAAATAATTCAAACCACAATGGCACCGGAGGATTTGTATAGAGGTTCAGCCTCCCACCTACTTTCTCTCTTGCAAGCTCCACTCGACTCCACGAGCTCCGCCTACTTCTTCACTATCCAATCTCGTTCCGGGATGAGATTAAGCCTTTACACCACAAGTCTCACAAACAATCCTCGCCAAGCTTGATTTCTTCCTCTCACAACTCGAGAGGGAACACTTTGGGCATTCACCGAAGTCCTTGCTTGTTTAGAAACAATTGTGGAGTGGAACAACACAATCTAATTGTTGAGCACACTTTGAGTAGGATATAGCAATGATCAAATGTGTGGAATTTAGGCCTATAGTGTAGTGTTGGAGCTTCGGAGATTGGGAGAATTCTCTCTAATGTATGGAACAATTGTGTGTGGGAGAGTTGTCGAAATAAGGTTGGGGAACCTCTATTTATAAGTTCTAAGGGAGTTATAGCCATTGGGATATTAGTGGTAAAAGATTGTGTAACAAACACAAAACAGAAAGGCTCAAGGCACTGTTCGGGTTAAGTTCAGTCGACCAAAACGGTTCTAACGGTCGACCGAAACGGGTCTAACGATCAACCGGAGGTTGTCCAGAATTGCAGTCCCGCAAAGTCCAGAAAAGTCCACGAATGAAAAGGTCGACCGAGTAAGATACGGTCGAACGAAATACAACTACAACTTAAGTTCACTTAAGTGAATGGTCGAACTAAATGTGGGACGGTCGACTGTTCAAGGTGTTTTGGCAGGAGTAAAAGATATATTGGTCGACCACAAAGGAAAGTCCGATCGACCGAAAAACGACAAGCACTTTGGGTGTGTCAAAATTGTTTACGTTCGGTCGACCGTTTCTAAGACCACGGTCGACCGATGATCACTTGTATTTTTGGGGGTTGGATAAAAATATAAATACGACCGTTGGTATAATACGACAAGTCTAACAATCAAATGACACATGTAGATGGTCGTCCAAAAACATCACGGTTGACCGATCGAGCTGGGAAAATCACTATAGGATAATTTGATCATTCGGTCGACCAAATTAGCACAGGCAAGTCAGGTTAAGGTTTAGTGATTTTCGGTCTAAGTTTGTGTGGCCTATAAGTCCAATTGATCTGAGATTTTGTGTGTGACTTCTATAAGGAACCTAGTGTGTATGTGATTAGTTATTTACTCTAATATGCTCAAGTACAGAAAGCTCCTAAAACTCAAAAGAAATATAAAATTACATGTCTTCAATAGCTTGATTACATATCTTGACTTGATTTCCTTTCTTCCTTGAGTCTTGATCACCTGTAGAAGTTAGCACAATACAATATATATGTCATGCATAATATGTGCTACTCTACATTGATTATAATAAAGATTAGGTTGATTTAAATTATCAAAACATAGATTAAGGCCAAAAAGCCAACAGTTGTGACTACCACACTCGAGGGGGAAAAGAGAGGAGAATGAGGTGATTATGCTAAACTAACTACACGAAACTATGAGTGAATTAACAATTAAACTAAACTATGTGTGTGTGGGTGGATCTTCCTTACATGAGGCACATGTGCATAAAGTAGGTGAAATTGAATAGAAACTAGTGTGGAGTCTAATTAACATCAACTATATTTACATGAATACATAACTAATATAGTTAGACATGAAGGTAAGATGAACTATGGGTTCTCAAGAATGCACTAAGTACCTAGTGTGGCCATTAGAGCATCAATTAACCCCTTCATACAACTTAATCCATTCATGCATTTTCTACTAATCAAGCATCCATACATAACAAGTCATTTCCATAAAACCATTACAAGCAACAAGATAAACTCTAAATCTAGCATGAGACAACTACCTAGTGTGACCATTATCTCATATAATACAAGTTTAAGCATGCTACAAGTATAGATCTACATTAAGCACATGCAATGACATAAATAAAAGAACTCATCACTAATACATCACATAATCCACATTACCTAGACCCCAAAAGGGGTGAATCTACTCTCTACTCATTAAGCTAACTAATTATGCTAAGATTTAAGGAAACAAACCATGCAAGACTAAAGGAAACAATATCTAACTAAAAAGAGAATATTTTATTTACATGACTCACATTGCAAAGTGACATCTTCTCCACCTTGAGTTTTGCTTCAAAGGCTAACTCCAAGTAGAGAGAATGTGCACCAAGCAATTGGTAGGTTACAAAGGATGAAGAAGAGTTCTATTTATAGACATGAAAAAGGCAACTGGGGGTAATCCCCCAGTGTGGGACCAATAAAACATTCCCATAATAGACATAGACACATAACCCATATCCGTGCGAAATTATGTCACCTTCTGACCATTTTGATCTGCCACTGGCGAATCTTTTAGTTGTCTTTTTGGATAATACTCGTTAATCCGGTTTTGATGATTAATTAACATATCAATAAATCCATGTATATCTATCACTACTTCACATGCATATGCACATATATAGTTGCTTTTACCAACCATTTCAGGAGTCAAGTGTTGATACAAAACAAGAAATCAAGTTGGAGAATAGTATAGGATTTATGTTTCTTGTACTTAGGATTCAATTGTAACTTGGGCACTTGAAATCTTGTTGATTTTCATTGCATGATCCATTGAAAACCTATAGAAGGCTCATACAAAATTCCATATCAGACCGACCCTTAGGTGACCCATTACACTTAAGAATTCCTCTTGGTTCAGAGTTCTTGCAGAAAACAATGCCATGACGGCAGTCGACCGGATCAAGAAAAATTCAAGCTCTAAACTCCCTATTATTTTCGGTCTGACGTGATTCTCCTTTGAGTCTGACCGTTACCTCATTTGTTTAATATTATCCTGGCCAAAACCCTCCAAACGGTCGACAGTTTCTAGACTTGGTTCGATCGTTCACTTAAGTCTAGCCTTGGTGGTTCGACCGACGTGTACTTCAGATCGAACATTTTCTTACTTATGAAAACGTTCGAACATTTCTCCTGTACCAATCGACCGTTGGTGCAAAGATTTGTGTTTTGAACTTTTCTGTTTTGTGTATCTTACATAAATCCTTTCCAAATCAATCCCAACTACTAGATTTAGTTTAGAGCCTATATATATAGCTTAGAACAACCATACAAGGTTACCAATCCTTTCTCTAAAGCTCTCCTACTCATACTACTTCAAATTACTCTCAAACTTCTCATTGTTTTCAATCTTTCACTTGAATCATTCATTGCTCCCATCAATCATTCAAGTGCTCAAGATTAGAAGTTGTTACTACAATCTTCAGCAAGGTGTTGTAATAGCTTCTGGAGTGAAGGCTCTTCTCGGATCGTGAGAAGGTGGTCCAAGCTTGGCGAGGGTGTTCACAAGATTGAAGTGTAAAGGCAAGATCTCCCAGCCAAGAATGGGGAGACAGATAGTGCTAAAAGAGGATCAATTCGTAAGATAGGACTAGGATCTTGTTGGTGGATCCAAACCTTTATACATCGGTGTTGTGGTTTGATTTTCTTACTCTCTCATTTTATCTTGTTATTGTTTCATTGCATTATTTCCTTACATTTTTAAGAACTCACTTAAACTAATTCTAAGGCTGGTTAGATCATACACTTTTGGGTCAGATGCGACCCAATTTTGCGCTTCTACTTAAGTTCTTCAATTCTTCATGTGGGGTGTTGCTTTTGGGTATTAATCTTTGTTTTGATGATTTAATCAACCTAATCTTAATTGTAATCAATGTAGAGTAGCACACATATTGCATAACATATATATTGCTTTGTGCTAACCTCTACAGGTGATTAAGACTTAAGGAAGAAAGGATTCAAGTCAAGACATGTAATCAAGCTCATTTGAAGACATGTAATTTGCATTTCTTTTGAGTCTTAGGAACTTTGTGTAATTGAGCATACTTGAGCTAAAATCAACTCAAACACACACTAGGATTCCTATAGAAGTCACACACAAAATTTCACATCAATTGGACTTCAATAGATGACCCAAACTTAGACCAGAAAACACTACAACTAAACCAAAACTGTCTGCCCACATTCGGTCGACCGACCCAAGCGTTTCGGTCGACCATTCTGACCTTTTCAGTCGATCGAATCAACATAGTTTTCTAACCGTTAGGGTTGTCGTAT
Source organism: Triglochin maritima (assembly GCA_963682175.1). Lineage (NCBI taxonomy): Eukaryota > Viridiplantae > Streptophyta > Magnoliopsida > Alismatales > Juncaginaceae > Triglochin > Triglochin maritima. The sequence continues at coordinate 18,913,232 of OY821775.1, forward strand.
TATACCAATAGTCATATTCGAATTATTCACTAATACCCCCAAAAACAAATTGCCTATCGGTCGACCGTGGACCTATTTCGGCGACCAAACTTAATTGTCTCAACAAAGTGCAACTACCTGAAAGTTTCCGTTCGACCAAAGAACTTGGATCGGTCGACCGAACTTGATCATTTTCGCCAACCCCGTTGAGTCTGGAAGTTTACGGTCGACCGACCCTTATTCGGTGTTCGACCATTAACTTAAGTGTACCTAAGTTATAGCCTGTTTCGTTCGATCGTTTCATTATCGGTCGACAAATCGTTGTTCAAAATTGCCAAATGGTTGACCGTTTTGCCCGATTCGGTCGACCGAACTTTGTCTGAATTGGGTCATGTAGGTTGTTCTTTTGTGTTTCTCACTCAAACCTTACCCAACTTGTCCCAAGAGATATAACCCCTTAGGAGCTTATAAATAGGAGTTCCCATGACACAATTACACAACTCTTACACATGATATTATCATACACACTCAAGAGAAAGCTCCAAGTTTCCCATTCCCCAAATCTACGCTCCAAGCTTACAATTACGTATCTTAGATCAATTCCACATCATAAGCTAAGTGTGCTCAATTTAGAGAGTGACTGATCCACTCAACATTCCTATTGTAAAGAAGCAAAGACTTCGGTGAAAGCTCGAAGTGTCCCTCTCGGATTGTGAGAGGAAGAAAGTCAAGCTAGTGAGGTTGTTCGCGTTGCTTGTGGTTAAAAGGCGTTCTCTCCCGGCCCAGAATGGGAAGTGGTTAGTGAAGTCATGAGCGGAGCTCGGTGATCCGAGCGGAGCTCGTAAGAGAGGACTAGGACCCGGGTGGGGTGCCGAACCTCTATAAAAATCCATTGTCTTCCTTGTGGTTTGCTTATTTTCTTTCTCTACTTGCATTTGTGTTTAATTCTGCTGCATCTTTGATTGTTAGGCAAGTAGAGTTTGTTTAAGCTTAAAACAAATTAGAACTAAGTTGGATTCACGATCCTACAATTGGTATCAGAGCCTTGTGAGCTAAATTGCATACTTAATCGTATTTTTATCATGACTAGCACATCTAATCACATAGAGGGATTATGCACCACTAGGCCTCCTTTGCTTAATGGATCAAACTATGACTATTGGAAGAATAGAATGAAGTTATTCTTAATCTCTAATGACCTTAAGTATTGTATCTTCCATCAAAATCCCTACACTTCCCAAATGAAGATGAATTAGATTCACTTTCTAGGGCCAAAATGAAAGAAATTGAGATGAACTCAAAAATCATGAACATTCTTTATTGTGGTCTTAATGAGGGTGAATACAATAGAATTAGGGGTTGTGAGAGTGCTTTTGAAATTTGGCATAGATTGCAAATGCATCATGATGGTGATAGCTAAACTAAGGAAACTCGCATTAGTCTCCTCATGCATAAATATGAGATATTTTCTATGCAAATCGGCGAGAACATAAGCAACATGAACACTCACTTAACCAATATTATTAACTCTCTTTTGGTTCTTGGAAGAAGAATAAATGAATGAGAGATGACAAGAAAATTCCTCCGGTCGCTAAGCAGCGATTGGGAAGCTAAGGTGGTCGTAATCGAAGAAGCTCACGATCTTTTCCAACTCAAGATGGAGGAGCTAATTGGAAATCTCATGGCTTATGAGCTTCAAATTAACCATCAAAAGGAAAAGGAAGCCGATTGACATCATATAATGCTCATACTTGTATCTTATATCCATTATCTTACACCTAAACAATACTACGTGACGAGTTTTATGTTTAGTTTTCAGGAATAAAGAGGTTTGAAGAGAAGAGCCATGAAAGGACCCAAAAGCAGGAAAAATGACTTAATTGTGAGACCTAGGGACTGAGATGGAAGGGAGAAGGACCTGATCGTAAGACCAAAGGACCTAAGAGCAAAACAGGAAACTCCACACCATCATGGGGAGTATTTTGGCAATTCGATTCGGGTCGGAGCTCCAATAAACAAAGTAGATGCATCAAAGACCAACAAAGACCACCAGCAAAGCCCACAACAAATCCCAGATGAATCCAGATCCAATAGACCGCCAATTGGCAGTCCAAATCATTCTGGATCCTCTCAGATTTGTGGGGTACCTGTATTAGTGTATTCTTAGTCCATTTTTGGTATTGGTTTAGTCCCACATCGGGGGATTGTCCCAGATTAGCTTTTTCCATGCCTATAAATAGAACTCTTCACCTTCCATTGTAATCACCCATTGCTTGGTGGCATTCTCTCTACTAAGGAGTGAGCCTTGAAGCAAGAACTCAAGGTGGAGAAGAATGCTACCTTCAATGTGAGTCATTTGTTAAGAAAATAATTCTTCTAGTTTCTTTTAATCTTGTCTTTTAATTTGTGCATGTTTGTTTAGTCTTTCCTTTCCTTTTATGCTTCTTTAATATTTCTTGCTTGATTAGTGTAGTTTTATTTCAGTATAACGCTTCATTTTGTTAGAGTAGTTAGTTTAAATATGTGTGAGTGGTTCCATCCCCATTTGGGGGGTGAAGAAATATGTGATATAATCATGTAGTGTATTCAGTGTGTGTTATCTTAATCCTTTGAGCTTTATATGATTTCCATAACCATCTAATGGGTCTCCGCTCTTATCTTTGATATGCTAATGCTCTTGAATGAAGCTTAGCCTATGCTTTGATTAGTGGACCTATTTTATGGGGAATGATAAGGTTAGGATATGGATGGAATTAATATTGGAAACACAAGTTGTAGTGTATGTACTCTTGTTGCCTTTACCTTAGTTAATGTCTTGTATGTTTTAATGATGTAGTCTTATCTTAATTCATGTAGAGGCATAGTAAGGTCTAGTCTTTATACTTGAGTTCATTTAGCTTCATTTCAATTATTGTATTGTATGTTTTAATGATGTAGTCTTATCTTAATTCATGTGGAGGCAAAGTTGGATGTAGTTTTATGATTTCATGCACTACATGTTGTGAGGAGCTTAATGAACACACACACACACTTCTTTATGTTCACATTATTTCTCTACCCCCTTTGGGGTTTAGTTTTCTTGCTTCTCTTCCATTTCCATTTGCACCTTAGTGTAGTTTAGTGTAACCAACCTTTCTCTCCATTTTTTACCACTCGTCTTCGCACAAACCAAACGTCGACACACCTCCCAGTGGACGACCCGTATTTTCCACCGCTTCAACTTGGCCGTGCACTTGCGGTTAATATAAAACGATCAATCAAGTTTTTGGCGCTGTTGCCGGGGAGGTGCTCTGTCCAGACTTTGGTTTGGACGATTCGAGTGGTTTTAATTTTTTGTTTTTAGTTTTTGTGTGTTTCAGGCATTCTGAGGATCAAGGGGAAGCGACTGAAGGAATTTGACAGCCAATAACGCAAAACTGACCACCATCAGCGGTCTGGGACCGCCAATTGGTGGCCTGGTGAGCCTCATTTTCTCTAAGTTTTGTTCTGGTTGCTTGTTGGTTCATTTTAGTTATCTGGGAGTACCATTTTGCATGCTGTGACTTTTAGTTTGCTCCCAGATTTAATTTCAATCCCCTTTAATCAACTTGGACCATAAAACTCAAAGCAAAAGATTAGACTTCTTGCCATCTAGGTCATGCATCATGTGTAGACCTTGCATGCATTTGTCTTTTCTTTGCTTTACATTTTGTTGTTGATTGCTGGCGTGAGGTACGTGCACCCAAATCTCTCATTCATGCATGTTTCGATCATGCATTAGTTAGTAAGGTGCATCGGGACAAGAGTGAGTTGAGCGTTTGATTGGAGTGATTGATTGCTAGATTTAAACTCAAAACACTACTAAGGAGGGGCTGTCCCATAAAAGATAAGGTGGGGGATTTCATCACCCTTTTCTTGACCCCAAAAATCACGCTTAATCAAAGTCTTAATTCTAAAAGCAAGTAGACATTGACCCTAAGGATTTTGGACGCACTAGGAGAGTGATCTAGTTGAGACCGTCATGGCCTGATCGGCGTTGCCTACCTTGTCAATAGTAGGAGGTGCTGGATCTCCGGATCTGGTATCACTTGCTGGGAATTGTGGTCTTCGTTGTAGCGAGGTGAGGCGTGTCGAGACTAGTGACCTCGAAGTTAGGCGTCGTCTAGCCTAAGGACCCATTGCCTTACATTGTTTGAGTCATGCTTGCTAGATTAGGCTTCTACCCTCTCCCGTTACCCACGCTAGCTTTAGGGATTCTTCCCTTCTCCTCTGAGTCATCTTCTTCTCACCTTCTTCTACGTTATAGTCTCCTCCCCTTTACACTCTCTGGTAGTGTTTTTAGGGCCGAGTCAAGCACTTTTTACGAGTTTAGCCTCGTGGTGGTGAGAGTGGTCGACTCTAGAGTTCTTTGTGGAGATGGATGGTTACATGGGCGACCATCCATATCATTATTGGGACCAGGACAATTCGTCCTGGTATTCCGGACCCATGCAACTTGGGGTGGCTCAGACGAACACCTCGTATGGTTGGGATAATCCTCATTGTGTGACTGAGCAATCTGCATATTGGGGTAACATGAGAGAGGCACTGACTGCTAGACCACCATCTAGTTACGTCGGATCATATGTTGGTCATCAAACTGAGACATTACAAGAACCTTTGGTCTCTTTCATGCATGTGGTAGATGACATGGGTGCACCGGTGGCTCCAGTAGCCGTACCGTGTCACTATTGTGGGTTGAGTGGTCATGATTTCGGGGAATGTCTTTATGTTCCCCCTGAGCCTGAGTATGAGCATACCTTTTCCCCAAATGCTCAATATGACCATTACGCATCCGCGTACAACCCGAGAGGAATGGATTCATGGGGAGACAATTCGTATTCAAATTCTTATACATCATTTCCACCCCAGTATCCTCCTCCCGAATACCCAGAATTCTACCAACACCCCATTTTGAATCATTGGACTCATTCTCAGCCCATCAACACCCAACCCCAAAATTTCCCAAGCTCTGACTTGGACCTCATAGTTGACCACATACCTGATTCCTCGAAACCAACTTTCCTTACGTTCATGGAAACCATTCAACAGTCCATACAAAATATGGCACTGCAAGTGAGTCAAATGTCACAGCAATTACGTGAACGTGAGGAGAGTAACTTTTCTTGTCAACATGAGGATTCATCTTTTGATATCGAACCGCCACCACCACATCCACAAATTCAAAGCACAATCTTTCAAAGTCAAATTCCTAGTCAGTGTGAGGGACTTGGGGTTTCAATTCACGATCACTTGGTGGACGATTCGATCCTAATTGAGAATAACATGGACCAGCTTCATTACGAGTCGGCACATGATTGTGCCTTATCTTCTTGTCCCATGGCCCTTGAGCCACATGACCTTATTGTTGTACCTCCTTTCCTTTTATGCTTCTTTAATATTTCTTGCTTGATTAGTGTAGTTTTATTTCAGTATAATGCTTTATTTTGTTAGAGTAGTTAGTTTAAATATGTGTGAGTGGTTCCATCCCCATTTGGGGGGTGAAGAAATACGTGATATAATCATGTAGTGTATTCAGTGTGTTATCTTAATCTTTTGAGCTTTATATGATTTCCATAACCATCTAATGGGTCTCCGCTCTTATCTTTGATATGCTAATGCTCTTGAATGAAGCTTAGCCTATGCTTTGATTAGTGGACCTATTTTATGGGGAATGATAAGGTTAGGATATGGATGGAATTAATATTGGAAACAAAAATTGTAGTGTATGTACTCTTGTTGCCTTAGTTAATGTCTTGTATGTTTTAATGATTATCTTAATTCATGTGGAGGCATAGTAAGGTCTAGTCTTTATACTTGAGTTCATTTAGCTTCATTTCAATTATTGTCTTGTATGTTTTAATGATGTAGTCTTATCTTAATTCATGTGGAGGCAAAGTTGGATGTAGTTTTATGATTTCATGCACTACATGTTGTGAGGAGCTTAATGAACACACACACACACACTTCTTTATGTTCACATTATTTCTCTACCGCCTTTGGGGTTTAGTTTTCTTGCTTCTCTTCCATTTCCATTTGCACCTTAGTGTAGTTTAGTGTAACCAACCTTTCTCTCCATTTTTTTACCACTCGCCTTCTCACAAACCAAACGTCGACACACCTCCCAGTGGACGACCCGTATTTGCCACCGCTTCAACGCGACCGTGCACTTGCGGTTAACATAAAACGATCAATCAGAAGCCTCCAAGAACAAACTCACATTGGCATTGCATGCAAATCTTAATGAACCAAGGAGGAGTGTAGATAATGAGGACATTGAAGTCCTAGCCAAAGACTTTTTCAAATACCTCAATAATGATAAAGAAGAAAAGAAGGAAAGAAGAGGTAGAAGAATGGAGAAAAGATAAGAAGAAGAAAGGGAGGAGGAAAGTGGAAGTGAGAGAAGAGAAAATGAGAAGAAAAATGAGAAAATGGAGAGAAGGAGAGAAAAGGAGAGGAGTAAGAGAAAAGAGAAGAGGTTGGAAGCTCACAAGGCAACTTGTGACAATTTAACATCTTCATCTTTATCCCAATCAACCGCACCTTCATCAACAAAGGAATATGCACATATGTGCTACATGGCAATTCAAGATGAAGGAAGTGAGGTATCCTCTAACTCTTACTCTACTAGATTACATTCTTGATCATCTAAGTCATATGCTAGTGATAGTTCATGTTCCAAAGAAGAATCATATTCTCATGATGAACTTCAAAATGCATTTCATGACTTAGTTAAACAATATGAGATTATTTGTGAGAAGAACAAGAATGCTAGAAAGAAAATCAATGATCTCAAATGCCAAATTGAAATAGTCATGAATGAGAAGAATGAGGTGCTTGCTAGACTTGAAGACAAGGCATTAACTCTTGATAGTCTAAAAGCTACACCTATTGATAGTGAACTAGATCTTAAGGCATCAAATGCACAATTAAGAAAAGATCTAGAAAAATCCACTAATGGAACCAAGATGCTTGACATGTTATTAGGTAGTCAAAGACAATCACTAGACGACCATGGTGTAGGATACAATACAAAATTGAAAATCCATGTCTCATACTACACTAAATGACAAAATGTGTTCATTAACCATAGCTCTTCAAGTATGTGGGCTCCCAAAACCAAAATGGTTTGGGTTCCCAAAGCTAACATTCATGGACACAAAGTTGTTTGGGTACCTAAATCTACACTTGTAGGTGATTGAAGATGGAGATCGGTGGTGACTGGGCAAGCTTGAGAGTCAAATTCAAAGCCAGTTGCATCACCGAATGGAGATTGGAGCCAATTGAAGCTTCAAAGTTTGGTAATTTTCTTCTATCCTCTAAATATTTGATTAAATTGGTTCTAGTCTAGGTTTTAACATGCTTAATTGACATATCATATATTGATTCATTGCATATCTTAAAATTTGAACCACATTCGTTGCTTAAGTGTCAAATTTGTAAATGGATGTCAATAGGGGAAATTAATACATCACATGCCTAATTGATAAACCTTGCTTGATCTTAAAAGGGGGAATTAGAATTGACTTAATCGAAAAATCATATTCATATTGATAGGGGGAGCTAAATGAATATCATTTACTTATAGTAATGAAGTGCAAAAGTTAGGGGGAGCTACTTCATTACAAGACAACCAAAATTCCATGTTAATCTTTTTTTTATGGATGTCAAAGGGGGAGAGATAATTAAAGGGGGTAACTTGAAATTTGATTATGATTAAACAAAAACTATGCACATCCATAGGGGCAACATTTTTATGCATAGTTTACATCTAAAAATTTCAAGTATTAAGATATAAGTTGTCATCATCAAAAATGGGAGATTGTTGGTTTTTTGGCCTTAATATATGTTTTGATAATTTAATCAACCTAATATTAATTGTAATCAATGTAGAGTAGCACATATATTGCATAACATATATATTACTTTGTGCTAATCTCTACAGGTGATCAAGACTCAAGGAAGAAAGGATTCAAGTCAAGCCATGTAATCAAGCTCATTTGAAGACATGCAATTTGCATTTCTTTTGAGTCTTAGGAACTTTGTGTAATTGAGCATACTTGAGCTAAAATTAACTCAAACACACACTAGGTTCCCTATAGAAGTTACACACAAACTTAGACCGGAAAACACTACAACTAAACCATAACTGTCTACCCACATTCGGTCGACCGACCCAAGCCTTTCGGTCGACCGAGTGATCAATTATCCTATAGTGTTTTAGATTGCCTGCATTCAGTTGAACGAATCAACATAGTTTTCTAACCGTTACGGTTGTCGTATTATACCAACAGTTATATTCAAATTATTCACTAATACCAAAAAAAAAAACAAATCACAAATCGGTCGATCGTGGACCTGTTTGGGTCGACCAAACTTAATTGTCTCCACAAAGTGTAACTGCTTGGAAGTTTCTGGTCGATCGAAGAACTTGGATCGGTCGACCGAACTTGATCATTTTCATCAACCCCGTAGAGTCTGGAAGTTTACGGTCGACCGACCCCTATTCAGTTTTCGACTGTTAACTTAAGTGTACCTAAGTTATATCCTGTTTCGTTCGATCGTTCCATCATCGGTCGACCGAACATTGTTCAAAATTGCCAAACGATCGACCGTTTTGCCCGATTCGGTCGACCGAACTTCGTCTGAATTGGGTCATGTAGGTTGTTGTTTTGTGTTTCTCACTCAAACCTTACCCAACTTGTCCCAAGAGATATAACCCCTTAGGAGCTTATAAATAGGTGTTCCCATGAAACAATTACACAACTCTTACACATTATATTATCATACACAATCAAGAGAAAGCTCCAAGTTTCCCATTCCCCAAATCTACGCTCCAAGCTTACAATTACATATCTTAGATCAATTCCACATCATAAGCTAAGTGTACTCAAATTAGAGAGTGACTGATCCACTCAACATTCCTATTGTAAAGAAGCAAGGACTTCGGTGAAAGCCCGAAGTGTCCCTCTCAGATTGTGAGAGGAAGAAAGTCAAGCTAGCGAGGTTGTTCGCATTGCTTGTTGTGTAAAGGTGTTCTGTTCCAGACCGGAACGAGGAGTGGTTAGTGAAGTCGTGAGTGGAGTTCGTTGATCTGAGTGGAGCTTGCAGGAGAGGACTAGGACCCAGGTGGGGTACCAAACCTCTATAAAAATCCCCCGTCTTCCTTGTGGTTTGCTTATTTCCTTTCTCTACTTGCATTTGTGTTTACTTCCACTGCATCTTTGATTATTAGGCAAGTAGAGTTTGTTTAAGCTTAAAGTGATTAAAACTAAGCCAAATTGACGATGCTACAGGGTGTGCCCTGGTCAGTCATTTGAGTCTGCGCCCGAATATAATTGTCAAAATACTCCTCATGATGACGTGATATGAAATATATTATGTAATATTAAACACTTAATATCTTATGTAATATATTATCCTATGTAATATTAATTATTACACCCCCATAATATATACACCTCATATGAATTTATTATGATTCTAATTATGTCAATTCTCATGACATATTGATTTTATTCATTCACCACATGTCACTTTTTCACATGAAACCCGACACATCATATGAACTCAAAATCAAGCTTCTTGTTTCCCAGTTTTGTGGTGTGACCTATAGGAGGATCTAAGCCAAATTGGCAGCGATATTAAACACTTAATATCTCAAACTATAAACGGTATCTAGCTACACATTATAGTTACCCAATTAGCATAGATGTCTTTGTTACACTCGAACTAAACACGATCCGTTTAGTGAGGTAAGTGCACCACTTGTGTCTGTCCCTTGCCTCATGATATTAAGAATATATACAAAGTAGAAATATGTCACCTTTGTTTTATATTCATTTCTTGATCTCTTTAAGCTAATTATAACTATGTAACTTCACTCGAGCTACATTGTGCACATTATAATTTTACTTTATCAAGGGGTCCACTAATATCATCACTCAATTAAGAGGGGCAACAATAATCGTTTGACTAGCTATCTTTTCCAGCACAAGTCATGTTCAACCAACTATTGCCTTTATCACTATACTCATTGATAGCTTTTGACAATAATCAAATTAAGCACTTTTTGAGTGAAAAGATATGTCTTATATCTTAGGATCTAAGACACAGTAAAACATTAATGATATGAAACACAACTCTTGATCTTGAATGTCACCATTCATATCATGATCTTGAATGTCACCATTCATATCATGATCTTGTAGAATATCTTGAGTCTCCACAATCACAACTCTTCTCCCACTACTTTTTATTCTTTCCAGAAATTCCTTTTCTAGAAATACAACATCCCTCTCTACAATCACTCGATTGGAGGTTATATGCCAAAAGTAGTATCCTCTTGTCTCACGAGGATAACCTATAAAAAACAACACTTATCCGCTTTTGGTTGAAGTTTGGTCAACATCAATCTCTTGACGTAGGCCTCACAACCCCAAATCTTGAGAAAATTGAACATAGGTGTTTTACCACTCCATAGCTCATAAGGTGTTTTCTCTACGGATTTGGATGGAACATTATTTAGTGTGTAAGCCACAACTTCTAGTACATAACTCCAAAAGTAAAGCAGCAATTCAGCTTGACTCATCATTGATCGAACTATGTCGAGTAATGTCCTATTTCTCCTTTCGGATACCTCATTCCCTTGAGGTGTACCGGGAAGGGTGAGCTGTGGTACAATACCACACTCCTTTAGGAATGAGTCAAATTCATTACTTAAGTACTCACCTCCACGATCCGTTCGTAGATACTTAATTTTCTTGTTGGGTTGGTTATCTACTTCATTCTTGAATTCCTTGAACTTGTCAAAGGATTCACTTTTGTTTCTCATTAGATAAATATAGCCATAACGACTATAGTCATCCGTGAACGTAATGAAGTACCTAAAACTATCTCTTGCACTAGTACTCATCGGACCACATACATCGGAATGTATCAAATCCAACAAGTCATTCACTCTCGGTCCTTTCTTCTTGAAAGGCCTCTTGGTCATCTTGCCCATTAGGCAAGGTTCGCACGTCTCCAATGATTTAAAATGAAGTTGACCAAGAAGGTTAGCTTCTTGCAATTTCTTCATGTGTTTTTCATTTATGTGACCAAGACGATAGTGCCACAATAGTGTATCATTCACGTGAGTAGTTTTAAGCCTTTTGTTATTGATGTTTAAGATTTATTTATTATTCAATTCAAGCAAATAGAGACCATTCCTCGTGAATGCATTTGCATAGAAAATATCATTCTTCAATATAGACAAGCAAGAGTTTGAAATATTTATATTAAAACTATCCATATCCAAACATGATACAGAAATAATATTCTTGCTAATCGAAGGCACATAATAAACGTTCTTTAAACATAAATTTAAACCACTAGATAATTAAAGCTCCACAGAACCTTGTGCAATCGCAGCAACGCTCGCACCATTTCCGACCTTCAAAATCATCTCGTTATTCACGAGTTCCTTCCTATCCTTTAGTAGCTGCACATTAGAAATTATGTGAGCACAAGATCTGGTATCTATTACCCAATCATGGACAGAGGTGGCTAAATTTATCTCAATAAAAAATATACCTTTGGCCTTTTAGGGCACTTACGCTCAATCACTCTATTGTCAATGTCTTCCTTGTACTTTGAGCAATTTGGCCGGATGTGTCCCTTTTCACCACAGTTAAATCACTCCATGTTGGGAGTCAGAGATTTCAAAGAATTCCCCCTTGAGACACTCACACAAGCACCTCCTACTCCCTTGCTCTTGATTGACGTATTTTTGGTGAATTTGCCTTTACCTTTGGTGATCTTCTTGCTCCCTCCATGGACGGCTAGGACGTGCTTGTCCCGACCCTTGCCCATGTCAACTTCAGCCATTTTGAGAGCGTTGTGAAGTTCCTCAAGACTCACCCCTTTCTCACGCACATGATAATGCATAATGAAGTCCTTGTAGGACGAGGCTAAAGAGCCAAGAATCAAATCTTCCGCAATGTCATCGGGCATCAGAGAAGAGAGCTTCGACAACTTCTCAAGGTATCCTTACATCGTGAGAAAATGCATGGATACCTATGTTCCCTCCTCCATGTGGCACATTGTGAGTGTGATGGTGGTCTTATAGCGCTCTTTTCTAGCATTATCCATGAACATCTTTGTTAAAGCTTCCATGGTCCTCTTGGGTTTTGAATCGAAGTATTTCGCTTGAAGCGAGTCACTTATGAAGGCCAACATTAGACCGTGAACCTGGTTCTCTTGGTCTTCTCGCTTGGCTTTTGTCTCTTTCTCGCTATCGGTTGCCTTCTCATTTAATTTTGGGATTTCACCATCCAAATTATGAGATAGGTTCTCAAACTTCAACATGATATTGAGCTTGAGTTGCCAGCTTAAGAAGTTTGAGCCATCATTTGCCAAAGAATGATTTTCAATCATAGATCACACAATAAGTTGAATATTCAATATTTCTACAAAATAAATTATATGAGATTTAACGTCAATTTTATGTTTTAAAAATTCAATACCGTAAATAAAAATTTGTCCGTAAATATAGCAATTCAAGATCCTATCAATTATAATACAAACTAGCTAAGGGCTATCAGATAAATTATAAAATCAAGGTAAGAAAACATTTTCTAATCATAACAATTTTGAAATATCGCAACATTTGCATTTTCAAACTCTTATGACTCTTGTTGTAACGCCCCTCGATCTCGCGGGTACGCACACTGGGAACCAACTCAAGTGTCGCGATCAGAGACCTCTGCGACGACCGAAGGAGTTACAAAAGACAGACCAAACAACGACTCAACAATACGTAGAGAGATCATACATGGATAGACTAGCATAAAACATAACCGAAAAATGTGAGATTATCCATATATGGTAACAAGGTCAAATACATTACATCGAGTTCAAAAGGGAAATACATCATAAATAATGCGGAAGCAAAAGACAAACTGAAGAATCTGGTCGACATGCCCTTCGTGTACAAAATCTTCGAACTACTCGTCCAGTCTGTCATGTGGAAACCTAAGTACCTGCAAGCACCGCATTAACAAATGCGTGAGTTTCCAATTAAGAAAACTCAGTATGCCCCTGGCCCAATCAGAGATATGGAAGAATGCATGCAATCTATCAAAGACAAAAGCATCCGTAATAGAAACAGAAAAACACATAATGAATCAGAAGGCTACAACTCCAACAGTCGTGCCAATCGGGTAACACCCACAGAAATCCCTCCAAGGGAGCCAGAATACCAACCATGTTGGTCAGAACATAACAAAAAGCATCAAATGCAACAAAAGGCTACGAATCCATAAGTCGTGCCGGTCGGGCGCACCCGAACCATTCCTCGAAAGGAACAAGAACACCAGCCTCGCTGGTTAAAGGCGGTCACTCGACAGTGACCCACCGCTCGGCACAAAGCGGTGCGCCGGATAAGTGTCCCAATTCGCGGCAAGTGACCTACATGGTGTCATCGCGAACTTTGGAACGCCTACCCTAGGACAGAATGGCAGTGCGCCTGTCCAGGACTTATCTTATGCCTGACCTCCAACGTGAAGGTCTTATGCGAATGGCTTCTGGAGCTAGAGGACCCACTCGTGGCCCGTCGGCCCAGAAAACCGAACGTGCCCAGAATTATTAATCCGATTAAATGCAATGCAAGCTACTAAAGCATCTAAAAATCTAATGCAGCTACAGTGTATGGAACGAGCTCAAGGAGGAGTATCCGGATTCCCTCCTAACAGCCTCGAACCAACTCAGAAATCAGACATCCCAATCAGTAAACAAACAAAGCTCGCAACAGCAAACAATCATAACCAGATCAACAATCAAGATAACAACTAATCGAGTCATCTACGGGTCATGATAAGGATGTTATAAGGTCTGAAATCCTATGCGTCATACATATCCACAACAACATACTTCATATCAGAAACATACATACGAAATAAGTAATAGAACATGCACCATAGAAGGAGGTATCATAAACAACCATCACAAGCTATCAATATCATGCATCATGGATTTCAGAACATGTGTATATGATAGGAACTTAGTATTCCAGACTATATCAAAGAGTATGAATCAAATCATGAGACAATGCATGAACATATGGTCTGAAATCAGCATATAATTTATAGGAGAACATCAGGATATAATCCCTAAGCAATGCTAGCACTTATGATATAAATTTGGCAAACCCATTATGGAATATGGTCTGAACATAGACCTCAACTAACGCATGATTTTGTGACTTATGATCAGTGCAAAATCATGGAACATTATGTGAATGAAATCGAGAAGTAATGCAAGCACACATGACCTAAAATCAGAAATCAAGGCATGGGATATGATCTAAACATAGTCAGATTTATAGCATGGATACCCGATCTATATCAGCCACTATGTCATGAAACACATCTGACTATCGTCACTAAGTAACACATGAATATATGTCTTACAACCAGCAACATGTCATGGGAGAATCTCCTGATAATGGCCACCAAACCATGCAAGACATATGATTAAACCAAAATAGAACGATTCATGCAATGTTCTTTGGACAAATAGCTAGATCATACATAGATCTAAGATCTGAAATCAGAGGCGATTCACGAGACTAAAAACATAACAAGTCACAAGTTCATGCTAGAAAGAGATCTCACAAATCAGTGATGCATAAAGGAGAGGGAGCATGCTCCAGCAAAAAAACATGCGACAGATCCCATGAGATTTCGAGATCAACCACACAAGCATGCTCCCTACTAACATCTCCATCAAACCATCATGGAAACATGGAGTAGAGGACGTGAAAGGGAAGGACAAACGTGGTCAGCCACTGAAGGTCCGAGTTGCACCACAGCTCACCCAATCGGTAGAACTCTAGTTGTGCAAACCCCAACCCTCATGACCGACCAGCCACTGGTGTTGTGCAGAACTACGCCCAACACCCACCACCACATCCTAATCCAAAGGCTAGAGGCATACCTGAGCAGCAAGGAGGCGTGTGAGCTAGCTGGAGGTCAACCAAAACTCTTCTAGCCGCACACAAGGAGGTCCACTAGAGTTTATTCTACAAAATCCACCGGAGATCAGCCAGCAGCATATCAGAGATGATGGTGGTCGTGGTGGTCAGAGGTAGTGATGTGAAGGAGGGAAGGGAGGTAGGGATGGCTGGGGCTGGGTAGGGTCTGTGTTTTTGTTTCAAGGAAACTAACACAAAAGGCAAAGTTTAATTGCTAATGAAGGCCAATCAAAACATTCTATAATGCACATAATTCAAAAGCTTGCAAATAAAAGAGGATCTCCTCTTGGTGACGTGGCAGCCACATCACCCAGCCTCACACATCAGCCCTACACGTCCAAACCAAGTCCAAGCCAACCCACACACACGATTTGTGCCCGATCGACACGATTAAGTCAACCGATTGCAAAATCGTCCGACGGGTCGTACCCACCTACGAGTCAATTGAACTCACCTAAAAAGGAAACTTTTCCCCGGAAGGAAACTTTCCCGAAACACAACCAAAATCACACGAAGCATACAACAACATAAAGATGGTCCATAATCAAGCATAAGGATAATTAAGACATAATAGTGTCGCAGGCGAGCGGGTCTTACACTTGTCATTTTAATTAAGAGGGAATTTGACCAATCATCGTAAGAAAAACTCTCTTTCTCAAAACCAAGCTAGGACTGCGGATCTTGTTAAGAAAACTTATTTCATTTGATACGAGATACGTTTATCCATTGTATTCAAAAACAAATTTACTCGGTGTCCACTAAGGGTGAATCGCACCTCGTACATCTATTCATGGCACAACAATAGACAACCTTATATCTCCCACTATTCCCAAAGATGGAGGAAGCTATTGTAGGATTTCTAGTTTAATTGCACATATTTATTTTCGAATTTTTATGCACAATAAGGATCAATTACAATTTTCTATGATTTGTTTCATGCATGCATCGATTTGTTTCAATAACTAGTTTCAAAACTTTATTAAAACAAACATGGGCTCCGAATTTCATACCTAGAAGTTCTCTAAAACTTCTTGATGATCCGGAGACGTTGAGGATGCTTGTCGCTGTGCCGGATGCCTCCGAGTATTCACCAAACTCTAAACAAGACCGGAGAGAGAAGAGCTAGCCTCTCAATCTCCAATAAGGTTTAGAATCTAACTACCAACCCCTCTTTAGTTCCCTCGAGAAGAAGATCTCTGAAAACTAAAACTAATACTCAAGAATTAATGGAAATTCGTGGAGAATTATGGAGAGAGATGTTTGCACAAGAAGATAATGAATTAAATTAACAAGGTAATGAGATAAACTTGTATTTATAAGTTCTCTCCAAATTACCTATTCATTTGCAACCTCTTGCCCATGATTTCATGCAAACTTCCATCTAACCATCCATTATTTGCTAACAAATAATCTTAGCCACGAATTAAATCAGTTATGGACCAATTCCATGCATGATCTAATTAATTCTTAAATTAATTCTGCATAAAACCGTCTGGACCGGTCGACCATTTCGAGGTTCGGTCGACCGTTTAGAACGAGTTTCGGTCGATCGTTCATAACTCGGTCGACCGTTCGTAACAAAAATTATTTCATCGCAATGTTCGATTGACCGAAAATGAAAAACGAAATTCCTGTTACCGGTGCAACATTCGGTCGACCGTTTAGCATTTAGCGGTCGACCGTTTTTGCACAGTACTTGCATACTTGTCAAATTTCGGTTGAACCCCTACAAAATTTGACATTTCGGGATTAGTAGTAAGTTCACAACTTATGTAACATATTATCCTATGTAATGATAAATCATTACACCCCATAATATTTACATCACATATGAATTTAATTTAGATTCTAATTATGTTATTAATCACAACATAATTTTGATTTTGCTTGTTCACCACATGTGTCATATTTTCTACATGAAAAACCCGACATACCTTATGAACTCAAAATCCTCATTTCTTGTTTCCCAGTTTTGTGATGTGACCTATGGGAGGATCTAAACTAAGTTGGCAGTGATATTAAGAGTTTAATATCACAAGCTATAAGCGGTATCTAGCTAGCTCCCAATTAGTTAGATGTCTTAATTCCACTCGAACCAAAACCCGATCCATTTAGTGATGGAGTGCACCACTTGTGTCCGTCCATTGCCTCATGATATTAAGAATACACACAAAGTAGTATTGTGTCATCTTTGTATTAGTATTCATTTCTTGATCTCTTTAAGCTAGTTATAAATATGTGACTTAACTCAAATCACATTGTGCACATTATAACTTTGCTTTATCAAGGGGCCCACTAATATCATTACTCAATTAAGAGGGGCAATGACAATCTTTTGACTAACCATATTCTCCAACAAAAGTCATACTTAATCAATTAATGCCTTTACACTACACTTATCGATAGCTCAAGACACTAGTCTAATCAAGCATTTCTTAAGTGATCGGACATAAGTCTCATATCAAAGGACCAAGGACACAGTAAAACATTAATGACACAGAAAACACAATTCTATAATGTTTTACTTATTAGGTCTATTCAGTATACAAAAGTAGTATTTTCCTCTTTCGTGTTCCCGTGTTGTCACTCACTTGTAGAGCTACAATGATCTATGACCAACACGACAATCTTAACTCGGTAATTAATGTCCCATGTTAATTACCATGATTGCAAATATCTTTTGTGTTATCTAAACCATTATCTCTTAGAGCTCTACGGTTAAGGACCAAGAGCTTCTTCCTTAACACTTCTAAAAGACGAATAACATAAACAAGGAACAAAATGATTTCTCATTCAATTCATAATAATTGACATTTAAAAGTAAAACTTTTTGAATACATTCCCTTCAATCTCCCACTTGTTATTAAAGTTTTCTTTCACATACATACTCAATGTACAAAACAATAATAACCAGGGTAAACCCCATTACATATCAATCATCAAGCCAATCTACATGGTTCCTCAATCCCATGGACTCGAAATGCATTTCGCCCTTGGCTTGGGATAAGGGTTTTGTGAATGGATCAATTGTGTTGCTGTTGGTGTCCACCCATAATAGATTTATTTTATCTTCGTCGATGAAGTCACGTGTGACAAAATACTTTTGATCCATGTACTTCACTTTGTGGTGTGATCTAGGATCCTTGATTTGCGAGATAGATGCACTATTATCGCAAAATAGCTCAATGGGTCCCTCGCTCGTGGGAACTACTCCAAGTTCTTCAAGGAACTTCTTGATCCACACTCCTTCCTTGCTCGCTTCAGCGACAACCATTACTTCTGAAGCGGTGGTTGAATCGGTCGTAGTGGTTTGCTTCCATCTACGCCAACTCACAACTCCACCATTCAGAAGAAAGGCATATCCTGATTGCGACCTTCTATCGTCTGGATCACTCATGAAACTCGCATCCGAGTACCCTTCGGCTATCACCTCCCTTTATCCTCCATAAACAAGAATCTTATCCTTAGACCGATTAAGGTACTTCAGGATATTCTTGACCGTAGTCCAATGCTCAGGACCTGCGTTGGATTGGTGACGACTTGTCATGCTAAGAGCATACGAGACATCAGGTTTTGTGCAAGCCATCGCGTACATGATCGACCCAATTGCGGAAGCATAAGGGACATCCTTCATGTACTCTAAGTCCTTACGTGATTGCGCACGTTGAGACTTCTTGAGTTGCACACCCATACTCATTGGCACACTGCCCTTTTTAGAGTTGTTCATCTTGAACCTTTCCAAGACCTTGTCAATGTATGCATGTTGACTGAGGCCAATGAGTCCACGGGATCTATCTCGATATATCGTGATTCCCAAGATGTATTGAGCCTCACCCATATCTTTCATTGAAAATGCAGATTTCAATGAACTTCTCGTTTGCTCAAGCAAAGGAATATGATTTCCCATGAGCAATATGTCATCGACATATAAGATTAGGAATACTACATGGCTCCCACTAACCTTCTTGTATATACAAGGTTCTTCCTTTGAATGAAGTGAAGCTTCTTCACTTCCTCGTCAAAGCGTTTGTTCCAACTCCTTGATGCTTGCTTCAATCCATAAATGGATCTTTGAAGCTTGCATACCTTCTCGTTATTCTTTGGATCTTCCCATTAAGAAATTCCGTTTTGACATACATTTGTCATATTTCATAATCATGAAATGCAGCAATAGCGAGCATTATCCGAGCAGACTTGAACATGACAACTGGTGAAAAAGTTTCATCATAGTCAATTCCTTGAACCTGAGTGAAACCCTTTGCTACAAGCCTCGTTTTGTAGGTTGTCAAGTTCCCATCCATGTCCATCTTCCTCTTGAAAACGCATTTATTTTGAATGGCATTTTTCCCTTGAGGAAGGTCAACCAAGTTCCACACTTGATTATCATACATGGATTCTATTTCAGATTCCATGGCCTTAAGCCATAGTTTGGAGTCTTCCCTTTCCATTACTTCTTGGAAGGTCAGGGGATCATTGGTATCAAGTACCTTGATTTCATGAAGTCCCAGATACATATCGGGTTTCTTCCTTTCCCTCGTTGACCTTCTAAGTTCTTTTGGTTCTACGTGTACTACTCGAACTTCTTCCACAATTTCTTGCAGAATTGGTTCGTGTTCGATTCTCGAACGTACACTTGGTGGGGAAGATTGAGTTTCTTTCATAATTTCTTGCGAGGGTCTCTCACTCAAGCTCCCACTGACCAAAGGAACCTCGGTTGGGCCTTCATGATCTTGAATGTCATCATTCATGTCATGATCTTGTAGAGTATCTTGAGTTTCCTGAAGCACAACCCTACTCCCACTACTTTTTACTCTTTCCAGAAATTCTTTTTCCAGAAATGTGGCATCCCTCTCTACAATCACTCGATTGGAGGTGATATGCCAAAAGTAGTATCCTCTTGTCTCACGAGGATAACCTATAGAGAAGCACTTATCCGCTTTTGGTTGAAGTTTGGTCGACATCAATTTCTTGACGTAAGCCTCACAACCCCAAATCTTGAGAAAGTTGAGCTTGGGTGTTTTACCACTCCATAGCTCATAAGGAGTTTTCTCCACGGATTTGGATGGAACATTATTTAGTGTGTAAGTTGCAGTTTGTAGTGCATAACTCCAAAAGTAAAGAGGTAATTCCGCATGACTTATCGTTGACCGAACCATGTCGAGCAATGTCCTATTCCTCATTTCAGATACCCCATTCCACTGAGGTGTACCGGGAGGGGTGAGTTGAGGTACAATACCAAACTCCTTTAGGTATGAGTCAAATTCGGCACTTAAGTACTCACCTCCACGATCCGTTCGTAGAGACTTGATTTTCTTGTCGAGTTGGTTCTCTACTTCATTCTTGAATTCTTTGAACTTGTCAAAGGATTCACTTTTGTTTCTCATTAGATAAACGTAGCCATAACGACTATAATCAACCGTGAACGTAATGAAGTACCTGAAACCATCTCGTGCACTAGTACTCATTGGACCACATACATCGGAATGTATCAAATCCAACAAGCCACTCGCCCTTGGACCTTTCTTCTTGAAAGGCCTTTTGGTCATTTTTCCCATTAAACATTGTTGGCACGTCTCCAATGATTTAAAATCAAGTAGACCAAGAAGGTTAGCTTTCTTGCAATTTCTTGATGCGTTTTTCATTTATGTGACCAATTCGATAGTGACACAAGAGAGTATCATTCTCGTGAGTGGTCTTAAGTCTCTTGTTATTGATATTAAAGATTTGTTTATTATTCGATTCAAGCAAATAGAGACCATTCCTTATGAACGCATTTGCATAGAAAACACCATTCTTCGATATAGACAAGCAAGTATTTGAAATTTTTATATTAAAATTATCTATATTTAAACATGATACAGAAATAATGTTCTTGCTAATCGAAGGCACATAATAAACATTCTTTAGATATAAATTTAAACCACTACATAATTGAAGCACCACAGAACCTTGTGCAACCGCAGAAACGTTCGCACCATTTCCGACCTTCAATTCTACCTCGTTCCTTACGAGTTCCTTCCTATCCGTGAGTAGCTGCACATTAGAAAATATGTGAGAACAAGATCCGGTATCAATTACCCAATCCTGGACAAAGGTGGCTAAATTTATTTCAATAACAAATATACCTTTGGTCTTTTTGGGGCGCCGACGTTCAATCACGCCGTTGTCAAGGTCTTCCTTGTACTTGAGGCAATTTGGCCAGATGTGTCCTTTTTTACCGCAGTGAAAGCACTCCATATCGGGAGTTAGAGATTTCTGAGATTTCCCCCTTGAGGCACTCGCACGAGCACCTCCTACTCCCTTGCTCTTTATTGAACCACTTTTGGTGGATTTGCCATTTCCTTTACCAATCTTTTGGCTCCTCCCATGGACGGCAAGGACATGCTTGTCATGTCAACTTCAGCAGTTTTAAGAGCGTTGTGTAGCTCCTCAAGACTCACCCCTTTTTCACGCACGTGATAGTGCATCACAAAGTCCTTAAAGGACGGGGCTAGAGAGCCAAGAATCATATCTTCAGCAATGTCCTCGGGCATTGGTGAAGAGAGCTTTGCCAACTTCTCAAGGTACCCTTGCATCGTGAGAAAATGCATGGATACCGATGTTCCCACCGCCATATGGCACCTTGTGAGTGCGATGGTGGTCTTATAGCGCTCCTTTCGGGCACTATCCATGAACATCTTAGACAAAGCCTCCATGGTCTTCTTGGGTTTTGAATCCAAGTATTTCGCTTGAAGCAAGTCACGCATGTATGCTAGCATGAGACCGTGAACTTGGTTCTCTTGATCTTCCCACTTGGCTTTAGCCTCTTTCTCTTCATCTGTTAATCTTGCATTCCATTTTGGGATTGGACCTTCCCAAATGTGAGACAGTTTCTCAAACTTTAACACGATGTTGAGTTTGAGTTGCCAACTTATGAAGTTTGAGCCATCATTTGCTAAAGGGTGTTTTTCTATCATGGATCGTACGATAGGTTGGATGTTCGACATTTTTCTACAAAATAAATCATACAGGATTTTAATGCCAATTTTATGTTTATCATACATACAAATGTAAATGCTGCAAATAAAAAATCTTGCCCATAAATGCAACAATCCAAGATCCCATCAATTGTAATATAGACTAGCTAAGGGCTATCGAATACATTACAATATCAAGGTAAGAAAAGCATTTTCTAATCACAACCTTTTTGAATTTTAGCAACATTAGCATCTTCAAACTCCTGTGATTCTTGTCGTTTTAATTATGAGGGAATGCGACCTATCCTCGTTAAGAAAAACTTTTTCCCAAAACCGAGCGAGGGCTCTAGGTAATGATAAGAAAACTTATTTTCATTTGATATGAGATACGTTTATCCATTGTATTCACAACTAAGCATACTTGGGGTTCATTAGGGTGAAACGCACCTCATATATCTAATCGTGGCACAACAATAGACAACCATTATATCTCCCACTATTCCCAAAGATGGAGGGAGCTATCTCCCGCTAAGGGCGAGCAGAGTATCCCTCGATCGATGGCTGCTAGTGGATGAAATAAGAAGGAAAATTACTCTTAATTTTGTTGGACAATTTCATATATTAACATGTGATTCGGAATTTTAGGTTATCATGCATATTATCATTCATACACATCCTAACATTCAATCACATTCATCACATGCATAGCAGAAATTAAACTATTCACACAATCAACATCGTGAGAGTTTATATGTTCCCTTTGATCCTTGATCCTCGATCGATGCGCTACAGCGGCGACTTCCTGTTGCACCGGAGATGTAGATTTACAGAAAATAAACATGCACCTCACATTTGATAAAAACCGACTAGTGCAAGTCCTATGTAAAACCTCTCAAATGTAATGCAATTATCTAGAGATAGAAAGAGAGAATTTGGCTTTTACATACAAACAAGCCCCTGTATAATAATAATTACAAACATCCATAGGCGCTGATTTTGAACATATAAACTCACAATTCCTGCAAAAACAACTCGAGCATCCATGCACGCAATATTGCTATAAACTATACAACCTAGTTTATCAATCATCTAGAATCCCAAACAATTCTTTGAAAAACATTCTTAAATCCATTAAGAACGTTTTTCATCCATCCACAAGTTCAAAAACAATTTTGAACCGCTGTCCATCCAATTTCCTAAAAGGAAAGACGAACCGCAGTCTTTTGGTTTTGTTGATTCTCTTACAAAACAATCGTTTATGCTTAAAACGAAATTATTGCAAGTTAGACTTATGTCTAAATCATAATTCTAATAATTACATGGCATGTTTTAAACCACTTAAAACATTCAAAACGAATTACTACAAAGAATTATTCCAACAAAACATTTAAAGACCGAAAAACCGGAAAATCAAATTGTTCGAACCCTAGATGATAAACTAAATTTATTTATAGTTTCAAATCATTAGAAAATTGAACCCTAAGCTCTGATACCACAGTAGGATTTCTAGTTTAATTGTACATATTTATTTTCGAATTGTTATGCACAATAAGGATCAATTACAATTTTCTATGATTTGTTTCATGCATGCATCGATTTGTTTCAATAACTAGTTTCAAAACTTTATTAAAACAAACATGGGCTCCGAATTTCATACCTAGAAGTTCTCTAAAACTTCTTGATGATACGGACACATTGAGGATGCTTGTCGCTGCGCCGGATGCCTCCGAGTATTCACCAAACTCTAAACAAGACTGGAGAGAGAAGAGCTAGCCTCTCAATCTCCAATAGGGTTTAGAATCTAACTACCAACCCCTCTTTAGTTCCCTTGATAAGAAGATCTCTAAAAACTAAAACTAATACTCAAGAATTAATGGAAATTCATGGATAATTATGGAGAGATATGTTTGCACAAGAAGATAATGAATTAAATTAACAAGGTAATGATATAAACTTGTATTTATAACTTCTCTCCAAATTACCTATTCATGTGCAACCTCTTGCCCATGATTTCATGCAAACTTCCATCTAACCATCCATTATTTGCTAACAAATAATCTTAGCCACGAATTAAATCAGTTATGGACCAATTCCATGCATGATCTAATTAATTCTTAAATTAATTCTGCATAAAACCATCTGGACCGGTCGACCGTTTCGAGGTTCGGTCGACCTTTTAGAACGAGTTTCAGTCGACCGTTTCGAGGTTCGGTCGACCTTTTAGAACGAGTTTCGGTCGACCGTTCATAACTCGGTCGACCGTTCGTCACAAAAATTATTTCATCGCAATGTTCGGTCGACCGACCGATATACTTTGGTCGACCGAAAACGAACAGACGAAATTCCTGTTACCGGTGCAACATTCGGTCGACCGTTTAACATTTAGCGGTCGACCGTTTTTGCACAGTACTTGCATACTTGTCAAATTTCGGTTTAACCCTTACAAAATTTGACATTTCGGGATTAGTAGTAAGTTCACAAGTTATGTAACATATTATCCTATGTAATGATAAATCATTACACCCCATAATATTTACATCACATATGAATTTAATTTAGATTCTAATTATGTTATTAATCACAACATAATTTTGATTTTGCTTGTTCAACACATGTGTCATATTTTCTACATGAAAAACCCGACACACCTTATGAACTCAAAATTCTCATTCCTTGTTTCCCCATTTTGTGGTGTGACCTATGGGAGGATCTAAACTAAGTTGGCAGTGATATTAAGAGTTTAATATCACAAGCTATAAGCGGTATCTAGCTACACATTATAGCTCCCAATTAGTTAGATGTCTTAATTCCACTCGAACCAAAACCCGATCCATTTAGTGATGGAGTGCACCACTTGTGTCCGTCCCTTGCCTCATGATATTAAGAATACACACAAAGTAGTATTGTGTCATCTTTGTATTATTATTCATTTCTTGATCTCTTTAAGCTAGTTATAAATATGTGACTTAACTCAAATCACATTGTGCACATTATAACTTTGCTTTATCAAGGGGCCCACTAATATCATTACTCAATTAAGAGGGGCAATGACAATCTTTTGACTAACCATCTTCTCCAACAAAAATCATACTTAACCAACCAATGCCTTTACACTACACTTATCGATAGCTCAAGACACTAGTCTAATCAAGCATTTCTTAAGTGATCGGACATAAGTCTCATATCAAAGGACCAAGGACACAGTAAAACATTAATGACACAGAAAACACAATTCTATAATGTTTTACTTATTAGGTCTATTTAGTATACAAAAGTAGTATTTTCCTCTTTCGTGTACCCGTGTTGTCACTCACTTGTAGAGGTGCAATGATCTATGACCAACACGACAATCTTAACTCGGTAATTAATGTCCCATGTTAATTACCATGATTGTGAATATCTTTTGTGTTATGTAAACCATTATCTTTTAGAGCTCTACGGTTAAGGACCAAGAACATCTTCGTTAACACTTCTAAAAGACGAATAACATAAACAAGAACAAAATGATTTCTCATTCAATTCATAATAATTGACATTTAAAAGTACAGCTTTTAGAACACATTCCCTTCAGCTATCTCCCGCTAAGGGCGAGCAGAATATCCTTAAATCAATGACTGCTAGTGGATGAAATAAGAAAAAAATACTCTTAATTTTTGGTTGGACAATTTAAACATTTATGTGTGATTTTAGAATTTAGGTGATCATGCATATTTATCATCTATACACATCCTAACATTCATCCATACAATCACATACATGTCAAGCACACAAACATAAATATGTCTATTCACACACACATTTTGTGTGAGTTTATATGTTCCTGTGTCCTTGATCCTTGCACATCTTTAGCGTCTTCCTCTTGCACCATGGATGTTGATATTGCAAAAAATATAAACATGCATCTCTCAATTTTGAAATTTTTTTAGTGCAAGTCCTATGTAAAAATCCTCTCACATGCATGCATATACATAGAAATAGAAATTTGGCTTTCACATATACATAAGCCCCTGTGATTGAATAATAATAACATACACATTCATTCATTCATTCACACATGGCTTCAACGGAACATACAAACTCACATATCCCTGCATTAGAGGACTCAAGCAACGCATGTACATATACTATAAATTACTCGATTTAGTTTATCATGAATCTCTAAATCAAACAATTCGAAAATCATTTGAAATCCATTAAAAATGATTTTATGCATCCATAGTTCAAAACACAAAAAATTTGAACAGTTGTTTATCCAATTTCCAAAAATAAAATTTTAAGGAAAGATAAACATATGCCTTTTTCTTTTTGTCGATTCCTTATAAAATAATCATTTAATTAAAAATGAAACTTCTATATATTAGACATAAGTCTAAATTTTAATTCTAACATTCACATGATGTGTTTCAAAACATTTAAAACTATCAAAAGAATCAACTAGAATTAAATCAACAAAACTATCGGAAAACTCGAAAAAGACATACAATATGAATTGTTTCGATTGTAGATGGTAAACTAAAATTAATTATATAGTCTAATCATTAAAAATTTGAACTAAATGCTCTAATACCACTGAAGGATTTCGTGTCCCCGTGTGTGTATATATTTTAAAAAATTTAATACAAACATATAAGATCGATTTCATATTTTCATTGATTTTACGTACATGTATTTGTTTATTCTAATATCATGCATTCCTACAAATATTAAAATAAACAAATGATAGAAGGTCATACCCAAAGGTTCTCTAAAACCTTTCAGAAGATCCGGAGTTCCTTTGCTCGTCGAATCGCCCGCGGATTCGCCTCCAAGTGTTCACCAAACTCTAAACAAGATTAGAGAGAAAGGAACTAGCCTATCAATCTCTAATTAAGCTTAGAATCTAGCTAATAACACCTCTTAAAGCTCCTGAGTTTTCTATCTCCAAAACTTAAAACTATTAAGAGATTTTCGTGGTGATTAAGGGAGAGATTAATGAAAGAAAATATTTATGCATTAACATAAACAAGTAGGATGAGAGGTCCTTTTATAGGCTCCCAAAACATCCTTATCAAGAACTATTCTTTAGTTATGATCTCTTGCTTATTCTCTCCTAAAATTAATCTCAAATTGCCACATAAGCATCCTAAAAAAGTTTGATTAAATCTGGAATTAATCCAACCCATGATATAATTATTCTCTTAATAATCCAGGCAAAAAATCGTGTTGTTCAGTTGATTGAGAATTATTCTCTGTTAACCGAACCATTTAGTTTTAACACATGTTCGGTGGACCGTGAGCTAGACGGTCAACCGAATATGCATGAGAAAAATTCTCTGGTACACCCCCATAATATATTATCCTATTTACTATTAAATTATTACACCCTCATAATATATACACCTCATATGAATTTATTATGATTCTAATTATGTCAATTCTCATGACATTGATTTTTCGCCACATGTGTCCCTTTTTCACATGAAACCCGACACATCATATGAACTCAAAATCAAGCTTTTTGTTTCCCAGTTTTGTAGTGTGACCTATAGGAGGATCTAAGCTAAATTGGCAGCGATATTAAACACTTAATATCTCAAACTATAAGCGGTATCTAGCTACACATTATAGTTACCCAATTAGCAAAGATGTCTTTGTTACACTCGAACTAAACACGATCCGTTTAGTGATGTAAGTGCACCACTTGTGTCTATCCCCTGCCTCGTGATATTAAGAATATATACAAAGTAGAAATGTGTCACCTTTGTATTATATTCATTTCTTGATCTCTTTAAGCTAATTATAACTATGTAACTTAACTCAAGTTACATTGTGCACGTTATAATTTTGCTTTGTCAAGGGGCCCACTAACATCATCACTCAATTAAGAGGGGAAACGATAATCGTTTGACTAGCTATCTTTTCCAACACAAGTCATGTTCAACCAACTATTTCCTTTATCACTATACTCATTGATAGCTTTTGACAATAATCAAATTAAGCACTTCTTGAGTGAAAAGATATAAGTCTCGTATCTTAGGATCCAAGACACAGTAAAACATTAATGACACGAAAAACAATTCCATAATGTTTTACTTGTTAGGTCTATTCAATATATAAAAGTAATCTTTTTCTCTTTTATATACTCGTGTCGTCAATTATTTGTAGAGCGACAGCAATCGATGACCAACACGACAATCTTATCTCAGTGATTAATGTTCCATGTTAATTACCATGATTGTGAATAACTTTTGATTTATGTAAACCATTATCTTTTAGAGCTCTACGGTTAAGGAACAAAATGTCTCTTCCTTAACACTTCTAAAAGACGAATATCATAATCAAGGAACAAAATGTTTGCACATCCAATTCATAATAATTGACATATAAAAGTAAAACTTTTACAACACACCCCTTTCATATCATACATTGCATTCATGCATATCCTTTATTTTATCCCAATTTTATGCTACTCGAGTGTTTCAGGTTGTAGACAGTAAAGAATAGAAATGAAGAGAAAATGACATAAATGCAAGAAAAAATGACTGATTTGGAAGCCTTCTGGACCTGATTGTAATGTTCAAGGACTGGACTGAAAATTAGGAGGGACCCAAGTGAAAACCCAGAGGGACCTAAGTGTAAAGAAAAATATGTTGGGTACAAAAGACCATACTGTTATGAAGCTAAGGAGTAATTCAACAATTAAAACCAAGCAGATTCGAACCAACGGCTCCAGGTGCACCTCACGTGCTAAAATGGTATATCTAAGCTACTAGTGTAATTAGAGGTCGATCCGACCCAAATGATCCACCATTGGCAGATCCGGTTGGTCGATTCAACCCCAAATTTCTCTGGTGAGTCGGGTTGCCGGGTTTGAACAATACACAACATCTATATCTGATTTACAGTTGTCTGGTCGCACCCAGATTCATCCAAACCCTCTAATCTCTATAAATACACTTGTAATCTTTCTCTTCTTCTTCTTGCTTCTTCTTCTCCTCATTAGGTTAGGTTTTATTTCTTGCTTTGTAGTGTAGTGGAGGAGAAGAGGTAAGAAACCTTGTAATCTTTTTCTTATTTAATTAAAGTTGTTGTTTATTTCTTGTCTTAATCTAGTTTTCTTTACTTGTTATGAGTTGTTTTTATGTTGTTGTTTCTTTGATTAAAATGTTGATTAGTGAGTAATACATACGCATTGCGGGGTAGAGAATGATGTAAAGTGTGAATGTTGAGAGATTTATGTGTGTTTTAATATTAATCTTGGAACTTCACATAATTTCCATAACCACTTTGTTGGGTTCCTCACTCTTGCCTTTGATGTGTTAATGGTCTTAATTGATGCTTAGTACATGTTTTGGCTAGTGGGGCCACTTTATCGGGAATGATGAGGTGTGGATAAGGTTTGCGTTGGTAAAGAGATAAGGATGGCATGTGGGAGCATGTTCTCTTGTTGGCATCATCTTAATTAATGTCTTGTATATTTTAATGATAATGTTAAATCTTAATTCACGTGGAGACATAGTTGGGTTTTGGTCATTATGGTTTTCATGTTATGCATGTCATGAGCACTAAATTGTATACACACACAACTTATACATCTACATTTTGGCATTCATTCTCCACCTCCTACGGGACTCTTTTTTATTAGTTATTTTTTATTTATGTCTCATTCGTCGCGTAGTTTAGATACCCTCATTCTCCTTTTTCTTCCCCCACTCGAGTATGGTAGGAACATCGACACACACAACTTTTGTGGTACGACTCGCACTTGCCACGTCTTCACCGACGTCATGCACTTGCGGTATTGAAGTGATAAAATCTCAATCACATCCCAAGTTGCTTTAAGAGCCATCTTCTTCTTTTATTTTCTCTTCATTTTTCTTCCTTGAGGAACTCCTTGAATTTTTGAGTCACCAACTCTTCTTCTATATCACTATCCTTTTTGTTGGAGTTGTGATGGCATATAACACCAAGGATTTCTTGGCTTTCTTCTCCTTACGGTCTTTCATTTGTATCTCGTATGTCATGAGACTACTCATAAGGTCCTCAACCGACAAATTTGTAAGATCTTGTGCTTCCTCGATAGCAGTTGTTTTCTCCTCCAATTCGTCAATGAGTGACCAAAGAATCTTTCGAGTCATTTCTCTTTATGCCAAGAGTTTTAAAATAGTTAATGATCTCGGTGAAGTAAGTGTGCATCTCTCTTATGTTCTCACCGGATTGCATATAAGAAAATTTATCATAGTTTCTTTCATTCTAGAACTCTTGTGATGCATTTCTAATGTATGCCAAATATCATATGCACTATCACAACCTCTTATACTCTATGGCATTCTCCATCATTCAATCACAATACAATATTTAATTATGCAGGAATTTATCATAGCTTCCTTAATTTTGGCTCTAGTTAAGGACAAAATTTTATCAACATTAGGATGTGCATATGGGGTTAAGATGAATGTCCAATATTTGACATCATTAGATTGCAAATAACTTCTCATTCTTTTCTTCCAATAGTCATAATTTAAGCCATAAAATAATGGTGGCCTAGTTGTAGATAATCATTCACAATTATTGGAGGTAGATGTCATGCTAAACTACGATTTAGTAGAAGAAATTAAAAACGCAATGCTATGATACCAATTGTTAGGTTCGATGACCCTCTAATTACGATCTAAATGTGGAATTAATTGATAAATTAAGGGATAGAGTAGGACATGCAAACCACAATGGAGATTGGAAATTTAGAGAGGTTCGGCACCGTACTCGGTCCTAGTCCTCCTCGTAAGCCCCGTTCAATCCTCCAAGCCCTACTTACGATTCCACTAACCAATCTTCATTCTGAAACAAGATTAATGCCTTTAGAACCTTGAGCCTTGCGAACAATCCTTGTCACGCTCGTGTCTCCACTCACAACCTGAGAGGGATCTTCCTCGAAGCTTTACAACAGTTTGGTGATTTTTAGATATGGAAGTTGAATCACAATCTAAACACTCTAACTTGATCACAATTAGATATGAATATGGATTGATAAGAAAGTGGTGAACTTTGGCTTTAAGTGTATTTGGACTTTGAAGGTCTGGGAATTGAGAGCACAAAGAATATGGATGATTTTAGAGAGTAGTGTTTGTATTTGTGTCTCTTGAATGAGGTTTATATAATCTTCAAATAAAATAGAGTCGTTGGGAAGTTGGTGGAGTTATGAACCAATGAGAAGCAAGATATTTCTTGAATCTTAGACAGATTTCTGGTCTAGTTTGGTTGATCAAAGTGTAAACGGCCTTGCATAACAAAAATGCTTCAGTATACATAATGACTTTCGGACATTCAGAAAAATACTTCAATTTCAACCATAAGAGATTTTTGTTTACCGAAAGGAGTTTGGAGTATTGTTTCAATATAAAAGTGAAGATTGGTTGTATTCAAGCTTAGGCTAGTTCGGTCGACTGTTGTCTATTCAGATGATCGCAAGAAGCACGAGTTTTATGCTAACAATTATGGTTCAAATGTATGTTGTAGGCAATGGTCATATGCCACGTGGAAAGAGTCATTGAGTGCTAAAGGCCAAGAAGGAATCAGTTGAGCAATAGGAGATCGGTCGTCCGCAAATGGACAAGTCAAATGGGCTCTAAAGTAATATTCAAATGTGTCCTTTGGAGTAAAATCCAAAATTGTCCAAGGCAATTCAGTCAACCTAATTGACAATTCCAGACTAAAATCCAAAACGTGTCCAACAATTCAGTCGACCTAATTGACAATTTGAGAGAGTATCCTAACGGTTACTTTATAGATTGACAATTTATAAAGTGTAGTGATTTGCAGGATATTAATATCACTTTACTTTAGTTTGCACATCACCACGCCACCGAGATAGTATGGTGATCCAAGATTTAGGGACCTTCGATTGGCGCTGTCACCAGAGGTTTGGCAATGTAGTTTGATTTTATTGTGTTGCTTTTTTTGTTTAGCATTAACGAACTTTAGTTTCATACATATACAACATGGTTAGCATTGATGAACTCTAGTTTCATACATATACAACACGGTTAGCATTGATGAACTCTAGTTAAATACATATACAACATGTTTAGAACGTCGTCAAGACAAAAAAACATTTTTTCTTATGTTTAGAATGCTAACATTGATTTCAATATATATACAACATATTAGATGAATGTGGACGAATATCATGTGTTTTGGATGAATATATGTCATGTATTGTCTGGGTTATGTGTTTGTGGTTGTTATTGTGGATGAATTATACCATTTTATCTTTTGATCAGGGCATACCGGAACCTAGAAAGAGCATGGCTTCTCCAGGTTCTTGATGCACCATATAGTGATGGTACTTTATGTCATGGTATGTTGCACGCAAACTACAAGAACAGTACATATCGTCGATGTAAGTCTTAATTCGTCGATAAAATTGCAATTATGGCATTGGTCGGTGTAACCTACACTGATGGATGATTCTGTAAGTGTTACTCTATTGGTGCTCGGTGAGCTAATGAATTCAGGCAAAAAATGGTGGAAAATTAGACTCCAAAATCTACACTGGCGAAAGCTTGTCGGTGAACACTAACGCTGGCAACACTGATGATACCTATATCTATCGTCGGTAGGCTACACCGACGGAATGATACCTATACCAACAGATAAGTTCTACTAGCAATGTCTTTTTCTGCTATAGTGGAAGATGCATAAACTAAACAAAGTCATGGTCGAGATGTTTCATTTGATTGAGCGCAAGATGAAGTTTTGTTTGAATGATCTTATGAAGTTTTGTATGAGTTGGTGTGGTGAGATGCATGTCTTAATTACCTAACTGAAGAAAATGTCGATGATAAGGTCATCGTGAAGAAGGTTGACATGTTGACGAACATTGTTGTGATTGTGTTTGTGGCTATGTTATTGAAGTTAGTGGCTTAATGTGTAGGTCATTTGGTTAGGGTGGTTTGTATTTTGGTTGGGTTGCAGCTGATGAATATCTTATGCTATCTTGTTTTGGGTCGTTTATTCTATTAAAGTGGTGTAATGAGAAAGAGATGTTGAACTTGTTGGTGTAAGTTGGTTTTAATGTATGTGTTGTTTGGATTTTTTTTAATTAAATGAAGTTTAATTTAATCACATATGAATATGTCCAGCATGAACTTGAACCGGGTGATTCTTCCTTGTTCATAGTATTGACATGTAATTAAATTCAAGGGAACTGAGAGGCTTGTGGTATTCACTTGAAATCTATCTTGCACTCGAAGGAAAATGAACTGAATTAAAAGGCCCTAAACATGAAGTACAACTGAAATAAAGTGAAATAAATGTAAAATTGATTTTAAGTACAAGTAGATTTTTGATTTCAATGAAGATAAGTTTTTAGGCGGCAACATTTGAATCAACAAGAACGTATATCCAACCTCAACTTATAATCAACCTCGACTTATAAAGAAGTAGAAACAAAGTAAGCATACTAAACTAAATTGAATTTAAGAAATTGAATTTATAACGACCTAAACAAATTGAACATTTAATCATCTTTAGTGGAACTAAATCGATCAAATTTATGGAGCATACTGAACATCTGAACAAGAACTGAACTACAATTTTATGAAGTAAAAGAACTTATAAAGACCTTATAAAGAACTTAACTGCAAATTAATAAGAATCATAAATTCTATCCACTTGAACTTATAAACAACTTAACTGGAAATTCTAATTAAAGAGAACTGAACTGAAAGAAACATGGTTGAAACTAGAACTAAACTAAACCAAAAGAACAAAAGTAAGCATATTGAACTAGAAGAACTAATCTAGTCATAGTAAACTAGAAATAGCAGCAAACTACAAGCACACATGAATGGAAGCAAACTAAAATAATTCATGAGTAAAATGAGCTTAAAAGGTTCGAAACTACTTAAACTAGGTAGATAATACCAAAGCACTAGTCAAAAGTCATAACTACATTAGATTCATACATAACATCACACCTAAAACTGAAGTAGAAAACATAATAAGGTCCCAGAAACATTAGCTTCAAGTTATCAACCAACAAACATAACAAGATCTCTCTCTATTTCTCAAGGTAGACTTCCAACACTGACTTGCCTTGACAAGTTCATCATTGGACCTTTGATTGAACGATTTAATTAAAGCCACAAGTGCACGGCCGCGTTGAAGCGGTGGTAAATACAGGTCGATCTACAGGGAGGTGTGTCGACTTTGGTTAGTTCGAAGGAGAGTGAGAAACAAAGGAGATGAAGTTGTGATTACACTAAACAAAGCTAGGAAAGAACACTCAATAAAACAAAACCCCATAGGGGGGAGAGAGAAAGAATGTGAATACAAAATATGTGTGTGTGTGTGTGTGTGTTCACTTGTGCTCGTCACAACATGTAGTGCATGAAAATCATAAACTAAATTCAACTTTGCCTCTGCATGAAATACGATAACACAATATCATTAAAACATACAAGACAATAATTGGAATGAAGCTAAATGAACTCATGCATAAAGATTTACACAATCATTAAAACATACAAGAAATGTTTCCTTTATCAAGGTTAGGGCAACAAGAGCATAAGCAACGACCAGCCATGTTTCCTTTATCAACTCCATCTTAATCCTCACCTCATCATTCCCCATAAAATAGGTCCACTAATCTAAGCATATGCTAAGCTTCATTCAAGAGCATTAGCATATCAAAGATAAGAGTGAAATCTCATTAGATGGTTATGGAAATCATATAAGGCTCAAAAGATTAAGATAACACACACACCCGATACATCACATTATTCTCCACCCCCCCCCCCCAATAGGGATGGAACTATTCACTAATCATTACACTACAAATTACATTAATAAAATGAAACATTCTACTGAAAGGAAATTAAACTAAGCAAGCAAAAAATATTAAAGAAGTGAAATGAAAGGAAATTAAACTAAAGAAGCATGCAAGAATTAAAAGAGAAGACAATATTTAAAGAAACTAAGAAAAATTATTTTATTTACATGACTCACATTACAAGTGACATTCTTCTCCACCTTGAGTTTTTGCTTGAAGACTTTTACTCCAAGTAGAGAGAATGCCACCAAGCAATGGGTAGAATACAAATGAGGAGGAAGAGTTCTGTTTATAGCTATAGAAAAAGGTAATCCGAGACAATCCCCCTGTATGGGACTAAACGTATACCAAAAATAGACTAAATACAACCTAATACATGACACGCCAAAGTATTATCTGATCCGGACCAAAACCGACCGCCAATTGGCGATCTATATTGTCTGGATCCGGCCTGGTTTTGGAGTGTGGTTGTTTGGTTTCGTGTCTTCATATGTGATGCATCCAAGTAGGATGTTGGAGCTCAGGACCGAATCAAATTGTCAAAATACTCCCCATGATGGTGTGGAGTTTTCTTGATTTGCTCATTGGTCCTTTGGGCTTAGATCTGGGTCCTTCCCTCTTGCATCTCAGTCCCCAAGTCTTGCAAGTTAGTCATTTTCCTTGCTTTTGAGTCCTTTTTGTGCATCTTCTCCTCCAACCTGCTTATTCCTGAAACCTAAACATTAAAGTCGTTACATAGCATTGTTTAAGTGAAAGATGACGGATATAAGACACAAATGTATGCATGATCTGATGTCAATCAACCTTCGACAGTGAAGATAGGTGGTGGAGTGATGAGAATTAAATTTATACCGCAAGTGTACGGCGTCAATGAAGACATGGCAAGTACCGGTCGAACACAAGGAGGGAGAGATATTGTTATTTTTGTGATTTTGGAATTAAGGAAGAAAGAGAGAGAAATATGTTTGGTTTGAGATTTTTGGTTTTTAATTTTCTAAAGCAAGAACAACAAAAACAAATTAAAAATAAAACAAATATGGATGAGAGTCCAGCGGGTGGAGGTTTAGATGTCGGGTTTTGTTTAGAGAAATCTGAAACTTATAATAAATCACATTAGTTATAAAGCATTACATGATAAATGATTCAACATAAACTCAAGTAATCAAAATATACTAACACGAAATTAAAATAATAACATCATTGTTCTTCTCATCACCCTAAATCCGTCACCCCCACCCTTTGGAGAGAGTTAGAAACTCATGGATGGAGGGAAGGAGAAGGGGTCCTAGAGAAACTACAAAAAGAAAACTAAAAACAAGAAATAAAAGAACAGAATTTTATTGCTAAAAAGAAGAACTAAAAAACAAAACTAGGACCCCTCACAACATCGTTTCGGGGCTATTTATAGCCGATACAAGGAACCATAAGTATGAATAAGGAAGGACACGTGTTATTACACGACTGGACGAAATTTAGAGACACGGATCGCACCCCATGCGGCGTTTCCGCCACACATTGACCGTCAGTTGCGGCGGAATCGCCGCCTAGTTGGCTCGGATTGTTTTGTTCCTTTGCGGGTGTGTTTTTGGTATGTTCTAGATGGCCTCCACGCGTCTGGATTGATTTCTTTCCTTTCTTTTGAGCTCCGAATTTATTTCTTCATATATTTGGAGATCCAAATTGTTTTTCTTTAAAAATTCTCCAAAATAATATTTTGGTACTTTAATTTGCAGTCGGGTCCTCGGCTTCTTGCAATTAAGTCCCTGGCTACTTTTGTGCTTAAGTCCTTGGCCTTTTTGTAATTAGGTCTTTGAATGCTTTTATGCTTGGATGGACTTCAATTTGAATCCCGATAATCTTGACTTGGTCTTTATGATAGAAATGAGTCTTTTGCACGTGTTTATGCTCGGGATATGGGTAATTTGCATTCAGGTCCCTGTATTCTGTAAATAAGAATAAACACATACCTTAGTAGCATTTATTGATATAAAATTAATCTCAATGAAAGACATATGATGCAATGTATGCAATGCATCAAATACCCCCACACCTAGATTTTGCTAGTCCCTAGCAAAACAGAATATATGAAAAATGAAAACAGGGAAATCCTAACTCACTTTCGTAGGAATCACGGTTGCACTTAGCATGTGCAACAAGCCTTTAAACCCCCAAGTTTCCTTAGAGGACGAGTTTTGTCTCGTGAGGGTTTTTAGTTGACACACCCACAAAGTCTTAATTCAACATTTCATTAATAACTCTCAATATCTCCACCACAACCTTATACATCTCACTTAGAATTCTTGCATGCTCATTATATAAATCTAACTTATAAGAAATCTGACTTGGTCTTTGTTCCTCCAACATTCACACCACTAACCCTTCTACACATGTTATCACTTAAATTATTTTGCACGCCTCCTCTGGTGGTGAAGTATCATTCAGATCAACCATGGCATGGATCATTCTTTTAGCTTTGGGCCTTGAGTATCTTAAAGTATTTTTTCCCCGTGATTAACACATTTACTTTTTTTTGACACTTTTACCCTTTTTGCATTCGTGTAGCGAGTTTGGTCGATAATCCTGAGCTGGTAGACTCAAGTTACTGGGTTTTAAGATACCCCTACGGACCAGTGACTCGAAGGCTTGGGCTTTTGTAATCATTTTGCAAAATGTGCTTTCCTCACTTTATTCCTTTATTTTTACTTTTATTTTCCTCAAGGCTTAATTGCTATTAGAAGTCCACACTTCCCGGTATATTTTCCTCAACCTCTGCTTTTTATCAACCACTTCAAAGATTTGATTCATCCAATTTAAGTGCATACATGTCTTACAGGGTAATGGGTTATTTCTTTGGAACTTAGATTTATGTCATAATTTCTACAAGCAGAACTACATAATAAGGAACAAAAACTCAATGCAATTTTTACTCGGGTTTTGGTGGTTCAATCTTAAGCTATGTCATGGAATATTGATTTTTTTAACAAACAAAATATATAGATAGATAAACACCCCCCACACCTAAATCATGCATTGTCCTCAATGAATGTGAGCAAGATACTACATGGATTTATGCATGAAAAAGGAAAGATCTCACCAACGTGAAGTACAAATGAAAGTTCATGGCTATGTTGATGGACAAAACCCGAATTCCCTCAAAACCTGTGAGATGCTAAAGAAGGGATTCAAATACGGGAAACAAATGGGGCCCAAATACTCAAGGGTTGGAGCCCACACAAACGATGCTCACTGAAGGAGTCTTTTATTGTACTTTTTTTATATAATTATGTACAAACGTAAGTTCCCATCTTCATTTGTCAAAGGACATCAAATGAGAACCTCAAAAGTAGGTCAATGCACTTGGAAAGGGAACATGACACCACGCGGGGCCAGAATACGCATGCGTGGGCCCCCTTCACAAAGAGCATCTGATGAAATGAGAGGTTCATGAATTGGACGCAAAGGCGTCTTATTCAAAGGATCAAACTGAAAGAGTTTGAACCTCTCGAGAGTTTGGGAAATAAGGGGCAACGGAAGAAGAGTTTCTCCTGTTGCGGTGCTGAAGTTATGATCGTCAATCCAAACTCTCCAACCAACTGGCTGGTGCGTCGGAGCAAGGTCAAGAGCCTTGTTAGGAAAGTCCGACTCACCAGGCGAACAAAAAATGGGTCTCATACCCAAGGTATCCTCCACGGAACTCCTAATACCCTCATGAGCAATGTAGTTGTTTGATGTTCCATCATTTCCAAGATGATCAGGAACAATAGTGAGAGACAAACTCTCATCAGGTTGTTTGAAATTGAGGGTGCTAGGGAGCTCTTGCTCCACCAGAGGTGAGTCCTTAAGAGGCACAACATGAAGATCATGTGGCTCAAGGGCCACGGGACAAGAAGATAAGGCACAATCCTGTGCCGACTCATGATGAAATTGGTCCATGTTATTCTCAATGTGTATCGAATCCTCCACTAAGTGATCGTGAATTGAAACCCCAAGTCCTTCAGACTGACTAGGAGTTTGACTTTGAAATATTGTGCTTTGAATTTGTGGATGTGGTGGTGGTTCGATATCAAAAGATGAATCCTCATGTTGAAAAGAAAAGTTACTCTCCTCACGTTTACCTAATTGCTACGACATTTGACTCAATTGCAGTACCATATTTTGTACGGACTGTTGAGTGGTTTGCATGAACGTAAGGAAAGTTTGTTCCAGGGAATCAGGTATGCGGTCAACTATGAGGTTCAAGTCAAAGCTTGGGAAATTTTGAGGTTGGGTGTTCGTGGGCTGAGAATAAGTCCAATGATTTGAAGTGGGGTGTTGGTAGAATTCTGGGTATTCGAGAGGAGGATACTGAGGTGAAAATGAAGTATAAGAATTTGGATATGAATTGTCTCTCCACGAATCCATCACTCTCGGGTTGTACGCGGATGCGTAATAGTCATATTGAGCATTTTGGGAAAAGGTATGCTCATACTCAGGCTCTGGGGGAACATAAGGGCATTCCCTGATAACATGACCACTCAACCCACAACAGTCGCACGGTATGGCTACTGGAGCCACCGGTGCACTCATGTTGTCTGTCCTACACATGAAGGAGGCCAAAGCTTGTTGTAATGTCTCAGTTTGTCGACCAGCATATGATCCAACATAACTAGATTGTGGTCTAGCAGTCGGTGCCTCTCTCATGTTACTCCAATATGAAGATTGCTCAGTTACACAATTAGGATTGTCCCAACCATATGGGGTGTTAATCTGAGCCACCCCAGATTGCATGGGTCCGGAAGCAAGACGAATTGTCCTGGTCCCAACAATGATATGGAAGGTCGCCCATGTAACCATCCATCTTCACAAAGAACTCTAGAGTCGACCACTCTCACCACCACGAGGCTAAACTCGTAAAAAATGCTCGACTCGACCCTAAAAACGCTATCAGAGAGTGTAAAGGGGAGGAGACTCTAACGTAGAAGAAGGTGAGAAGAAGATGACTCAGAGGAGAAGGGAAACTTAACTCTAAAAGATTGATGAGAGGGTTGGTCAGAAGTTTCCTAAACAAGCACGGTTCAAACAATCCTACACCTAAGGGAGCCTAATTCTAGACGACTCCTAACTGGTTGAGTCGAATTGGCTCGCTTGATTCACCTCCATCACTAATCAAACCAACTTGGCCAGGCAGTGTATAGCTAGTGGGGGCGCTTCCGACAGAGTCGGTGCCAATTAGACAACCACTTCGCTTGGAAGACTTACGTCAACACAAAAACACTTTCTAGACACCAAATTAAATTCGATCAGCTTCAGGTCATAGCAAGTCAAACCAATCTTCTCCTTAATTGAGTATGAATCCTTAGGGTCAATGTCTAATTGATTTTAATTTAAGGCTTGGGTGACAATTTAGGATTGTGATTTGTGGGCCACGGAAGGGTGATGAAATTCCCACCGTATCTTTTCCTACGGAGTTGCCCTTAAGATAGTTTAACTTAAATCTAGCAAAGATAGTCAAACATTGGTCTTTTTAGTGGGGGGCAATTGCAAGGTTGTATGCAAACTAGATTACATGCTTAAATGCAATCGATAAAAAAAAGTGCACGTACCTTGCCTCCAACACTCTTCAACAATAATTAATTTGCAAGAATTTAGCAAGAATAATGCAAACAAAACACTATATGATGCATGCACTAAGTCCTTCTAATTTTGCCAATTTTTAGGTCAGAGTTGAATTATTTCCAATTATGGAATTTTGCCCTAACACGTGCAGTTCTACGAAAAGGAACTTTTCGAAAATTAGGTTTTTACGAGAAAGGCAAGAAAAGTTACCTCCGCAATGCTCAGACGGGTTCGCCGCCCGCTCTTGAAAATTCCCAGATGCTCTACACGTCCACCCAGAGATGGAGACGACCTCAGAAAAAATTGAAGCCCAGATGCTTCAAACGTGCGGCGAATCCGCCGCGAGTTGTTCTTTGTGTGTGGCGATTCCGCCGCCCTTCTTGCTCCAACTGTGCCCAAATTTCTCCGCGCACTCTGTTGTCTCCTGAAACGCAAACCCAAATAGTTAGATCGCGCACACGATAAACATGATAGAATCGAAATCACAAAAAATAAACAAAATCTTAGTCGCCTCCCCGGCAACGGCACCAAAAACTTGATGACAATTAAATTTATACGGCAAGTGCACGGCGTCAATGAAGACGTGGCAAGTACGGGTCGAACACAAGGAGGGAGAGATATTGTTATTTTTGTGATTTTCAAATTAAGGAAGAAAGAGAGAGAAATATGTTTGGTTTGAGATTTTTGGTTTTTAATTTTCTAAAGCAAGAACAACAAAAACAAATTAAAAATAAAACAAATATGGATGAGAGTCCAGCGGATGGAGGTTTAGATGTCGGGTTTTGTTTAGAGAAATCTGAAACTTATAATAAATCACATTAGTTATAAAGCATTACATGATAAATGATTCAACATAAACTCAAGTAATCAAAATATACTAACACGAAATTAAAATAATAACATCATTGTTCTTCTCATCACCCTAAATCCGTCACCCCCACCCTTTGGAGAGAGTTAGAAACTCATGGATGGAGGGAAGGAGAAGGGGTCCTAGAGAAACTACAAAAAGAAAACTAAAAACAAGAAATAAAAGAACAGAATTTTATTGCTAAAAAGAAGAACTAAAAAACAAAACTAAGACCCCTCACAACATCGTTTCGGGGTTATTTATAGCCGATACAAGGAACCATAAGTATGAATAAGGAAGGACACGTGTTATTACACGACTGGACGAAATTTAGAGACGGATCGCACCCCATGCGGCGTTTCCGCCGCACATTGACCGTCAGTTGCGGCAGAATCGCCGCCTAGTTGGCTCCGATTGTTTTGTTCCTTTGCGGGTGTCTTTTTGGTATGTTCTAGATGGCCTCCACGCGTCTGGATTGATTTCTTTCCTTTCTTTTGAGCTCCGAATTTATTTCTTCATATATTTGGAGATCCAAATTGATTTTTCTTTAAAAATTCTCCAAAATAATATTTTGGTACTTTAATTTGCAGTCGGCTCCTCGGCTTCTTGCAATTAAGTCCCTGGCTACTTTTGTGCTTAAGTCCTTGGCCTTTTTGTAATTAGGTCTTTGAATGCTTTTATGCTTGGATGGACTTCAATTTGAATCCCGATAATCTTGACTTGGTCTTTATGATAGAAATGAGTCTTTTGCACGTGTTTATGCTCGGTATATGGGTAATTTGCATTCAGGTCCCTGTATTCTGTAAATAAGACTAAACACGTACCTTAGTTGCATTTATTGATATAAAATTAATCTAAATGAAAGACATATGATGCAATGTATGCAATGCATCATGGAGCAACTGCACTTGAAGCTGTAGGAGGCTCAGTACCAGCAGTAGTGTTTGTGGAGGTATTTCTTCCACTTCTCCTATCACCTATCCTTCTAGAAGTACGTTGTGATGTTCGAACTTGAAAAAAGAACATAAGAAGAGAATTAGCTTTAGTAGAATAAATTAAAATAGCTAAAAATTGAATTACAATGACATACCTTGAAAGATGGGTGCCTTGATCCATAATTAGTTCATTGCACTTCCTTGACTGGTGTCCTAAAATGCCACAGATCTTGCATTTGTGTCTTTTATGTGCTTTTGTTGGGTCGTCACATGCTCTAATCCTCTTGAAAAATGTGGTCTTCCAGCCTTCCTTTTGGCATTTGGGGGCAGAACATTAAGCAAAAATTGCTCTGAACCTCCAATAACCTCGGAAGATCACTCCTAATGCTCCAATTTGATTGATTGTGCGACTGAGTAGATTGAGGACCCTGGTGGTTTCGAAGGCCGGGTGGAGCCTATTTTTGAACTAGGAGGTTTCAGGTAGTTAAGGGAAATTTTTCTTTCCTTTTTCTTAGTATTGCAATAGTTTGAATTGCGTAATTGTTGCCTTGGATTTCTGTTGATTTTTGTTTTGGCTTCTCTTTAGTATTTGGTTAATGCTTCTTTCTTCTGAAATCAATTCTGAATTGGCTTCCTATCTGATTTGGGTATTGAGTTTGGTCGAAACTAAATTATTCTAAGTTTGTGATTCTGAATATGGCTTCCTCTAATGAGGATAGAGTTATCTTACCCTCTGATTTTA
The DNA here is from genome assembly GCA_963682175.1 of Triglochin maritima. NCBI lineage: Eukaryota > Viridiplantae > Streptophyta > Magnoliopsida > Alismatales > Juncaginaceae > Triglochin > Triglochin maritima. The sequence continues at coordinate 18,956,128 of OY821775.1, forward strand.
AACCCCTTGATCCCCCCCCACCATCTTCTCCAATTCAACCATTCCATGGTAACCCTACTCACATTCCTTCACAGCCCAAAGTCTCATATGCTACTGCTATAAGAGCCAACAATAGTTTTCCTAAATTCAGTGCTAATATACCTATGAAGCAAGGAACAATTGATGAAAATGGTGAACCAACTATATATTTCACTGAAAATGAGATAAAACTCATGAGTGAGGACTTCAAGTGGAGTTTGGTTGGTAATCTTGTAGGCCCCAAAGCATACTTAGATGACATTAACAAGAAACTGGAAAAGGATCTAGATATTACTACTTGTATTGTCAGATCAATTGATTCAAGACATGTAGTTCTCAGATTTCATGATTATGGTCACTTTGTTAAAGCATGGCTGCACAATAATTGGATGATTAAAGATAAGAGAATGAGAATATTCAAATGGCCTCCTTATTTTCAAGTTGGATTAGAACCCTCCCATGCTCTTGTGTGGATAAGTTTACCTACTCTTAGTTTGCATCTTTTTCACCCTAATAGTTTAAAGTCTATTGCCACTTGTTTAGGAAAATACATTTGCAACTCTAGAGATGTTACAAATTTTGTAAGGCCAGAGTTTGCCAAATATGTGTGGAGATGGACCTCTCTCAAGAATTTCCTACTCATATCAACATTATCAATGGCAAACAGAAGCATAACAACCTATGATATATGAGAAGGTTCCAATGTTCTGCAACTATTGTCAAAGAATTGGGCACACTCAGGACAAATGCAAAATCAGAAACTAATGATCATGCTGCAACATCTATTGATAATATAAATCCAAGAGTCTCTACTGAAAATCCAATTCTATCTACTGATCTTACTATTTTAGAAGATTCTCATGCGGCAAACATAAACAAAAGTGGATCTGCACCTATCCTGGGTATAGAACATACTGAAAATCAGATTAAAGAACAATTTAATGAAGAAGCTCTCAAGGCTAAGAAGGAATTTGTTATAGTTGCAACTGCAAAGCTCAGGCTGGGGATTCTGAATTTTCAACTCACTCAGGCTGGGGATTTTGAATTTTCAACTCCTAGGAGTAAAAATTCATCAAAAGAAAAGAAAAAAAGAAAATCATTACCACATGCTCTATCTTTACTTGAAGATTTTGAGGAGCACGTCCAGCAAATTAAAATAAGGGGAATAGTCCATCAGGTTAATCTAGCGAAAGACATTCAAAGGTATATAGATGTAGGTCACTCAAAACTTGAGGCTATTCAAAAAGCAAGATGAGATTTTAAAGCAACTTACAAAGACCCCATATTGGAGAGGAAGAGACTAATATTGTTGAATGTGATGATACTACTAAAAGCACAACTCAAGATGAAGAAGATTTTGAAACAGGAGATGTTGATTTAGAAGAAGAAGAGGAGGAGGAGGACGATGCCACTAATGATGACTCTAAAGAAGATCCTTCTTTTTCTCCTGATATCTCTCTGGCTGAGCTAAAAAACCAAACCTACCAACTTCACCAGAAACTACTAGAGGTCCAAGGACTTCCCTCAGAATCAGAAAAAAGAAAAACCCCTAATCTACATGGATTACTCATTGAACGTTTTAATTATAACTGCAAGTGCACGGACGCGTTGAAGCGGTGGCAAATACGGGTCGATCCAAAGGGAGGTGTGTCGACTTTAGTTTGTTCGAAGGCGAGTGGGAAAGAAAGGAGAGAAAGATTGATTAAACTAAACTACACTAAACTAGTAGCAACAAAGAAGGAAATGAAAGTATAAAACGAACTAAAACTAAGCTAAGCAACTACTAATAGGAAAGATGAAATTCAGGAATGGGAAACACCCCTAAGGGGTGGAGTGTGTGTACACATGAAATAAGTGTAGGATCGTGTGGGTCTGTGGGTCAAAAAACTAATCACGATTAAGCCCTAATTAACTACTTGGTTGATTGATCAAAGAATTGCAGCGGAAATTAAAAACAAATCAAAACACAAGTAGGAAAGCAATGCAAACCACACAAGAAGACACCGGATTTACAGAGGTTCGGCCGCGCCTACGCCCTCTCTTGCAAGCCCCTCTCGAATCCCCGTTCGAGCTCCTCTTGCGTCTTCACTATGCCTCCCCGTTCCGGGCCGGGAGCAACGCCTTTTACAAGTCTTCAAGCTCGCGAACAACCCTCGCCGAGCTTGGCACCACCTCTCACAAACCGAGAGAATCACTTCGGGCTTTCACCGAAATCCTTGCTTCTTTGTCTTGGGCTTACACCAAGACCCTTGCTCACTTTGTCTTGGGCTTTCACCAAGACCCTTGCTCTTTTGACAACAATTGGAGTGGAACTCACTCTTCTAGTATTGAGCACAACAGATGCTAATATGAATGTATGATGAAGGATGTGGAAATTAGGCTTTGGAATCACTAATTGGGAGCTTTGAGGTTGTGGAAAATCTCACTATAAGTTTGACACTTTGGAGTTGTGAAATCTTGTGGAAAACTAAGTGTGAACCTCTATTTATAAGCTCCTAAAGATTTCTAGCCGTTTGGACAAGATTTGATTGGGTTTTGTGCAAGATACACAAAACAGAAAATCGGGTTCAGAAATCTGTCCAAAAACGGTCGACCGAAAGGTGTATCGGTCGACCGAACCCTTGAGTCTGTTGATGGATCGGTTGACCGAACATAGGTACTGGTCGACCGAATCACTTAAGTTCTATAGGTCAACGGTCGACCGAGCAGGTACCGGTCGACCGAACTACTGGGTTCGGTAGAGAGAAATCTTGATCGGTTGGACAAACTTGTGTCGACCGATAGCAGGTAGATTTTACCTATTTGAACGGTCGACCGAACTAGGCAAATGGTTCGACCGGTTCTAATGTATATGGGGTGTATATTGAGAAAAATGTGTATACGACCGTTGTATAATACGACAAATAAAACGGTCGTATTTTTACCAAAAACAGCAAACGAAACGGTCGACCGAAGGTTTACCGGTCGACCGAACAGGTCTGGGTAATCGGTTAAATAGATGTGTGATCGGTTGAACGGATTGGTCTGGTATAACAAAAATTGTGTATAACCGGTCGACCGAAAGGTGAACGGTCGACCGAACTCAGGCAGACTGGCGACCAATGTTTTAGGTGTTTAGGTGATCTAATGGAGTCCAAATTATATGATATTTTGTGTGTGACTCCTAAAAGGAACCTAGTGTGTGAATGCATGCATATTAGCTTAAGTTATGCTCAATTCACATAAGTTCCTAATTCTCAAAGAAAGGTAAAATTACATGTCTTCAATCCTAGCTTGATTACATGTCTTGACTTGATTTTTCTTCTTTCTTGAGTCTTGATCACCTGTAGATGTTAGCACAATACAACATGTATACTATTATACTACATGTGCTAATCTACATGTCCTTATTAAGATTAGGTTTAATTACATCATCAAAATACGGATTAAGGCCAAAAAGCCAACAATAAGTGTGTTGAATGCATACATAAGCTCAAGTGTAGTTAGTGTTTGTTAATGCATAAGAAATACCTAATGGCAAGACCTATCATTTAAAGCACTAACCTATGTGATTAATATGAGCATGACAAGTTTGTTATTAAGAACATAAACAAGCATGGAATGTACCTAACATTATGGCAGAAACCATCAATTAAAAGTTCTTATTAATTCAAGCAAGCATACTAACATTTCTCACATACAACAATGTTTAGCATTCATACCATCTACATAACATGTATACACATCTACTCCACCCCCAAAGGGGAATGGAACTACTCACACATATTTAAACTAACATTTATACTAGGGAAAGAAAACATGCTTAAACTAATTATAAGAAGACTAAAACAACAAGTTTAACTAAAATGACATAAAACTAAAGAAGCATGCAAGACATAAGAAACGAAATTAAATAAGAAAGAAACAACATAACCAAAGGAAAACATCTATTATTACTCACTCAATTACAAGTAGCCTCTCTCCACCAGAGTTTTTGCTTCAAGGCTTTAACTCCTAGTAGAGAGGATGGCCACCAAGAGAGAGATGGGGTACAAGAGAGGAGGGAGAGTTCTATTTATAGCCATATAAAAAGGTGATCCGGGAGAATCTCCCGGTATGAGACTAAACAAATACCAGAAATAGACTAAATACACATTAATACGCGACCCTACGAAATCTTAGCAGATCCGGATCAAAACAGACCGCCAATTGGCGGTCTATATTGTTAGGATCCGGACGTTGTTTCGTGTGGGCTTTTCTGGATGTCTTTGTTGGTCTTTGATGCATCTACTTTGCTTGTTGGAGCTCCGACCCGAATAGAATTGCCAAAATACTCCCCATGATGGTGTGGAGTATTCTTGTTTGCTCATTGGTCCTTCAATCTTACATTCAGGTCCTTCGATCTTGCATCTTAGTCCTCGAGTCTCTCAACTCAGTCATTTTCCCTGCTATTAGGTCCATTTATAGTCTCTCATTCTCAAACCTACTTATTCCTAAAAACTAAACATTAAACTCGTTACATAGCATTGTTTGGATGAAAGATAATGGATATAAGACAAAAAGATATGCATGAAACGATGTCAATCAATTACAAGCTTATAATTTGGAACGTTAAGGGAATTTCTAACAAACCTTCTTTTATAACTCTCAAGAAATATATCAAGCAGCACAAGGTCAATATTATTGGCATTATGGAACCTAAATCTAAAGTTCAGAAGATAACCAGAATTGGCATGAAACTTGGTATTCTCAATTGCTATGCAAACTTGAGCAACAATATATGGATTTTCTGGGATTCTACTATTACTCTCTATATCCAACATGAATCAAAGTAGCTGGTCAATTGTCATATTTCTCATGATTCAGGTATATCTCAAATAACTTTTGTCTATGGTAGCCATAATTATATCACTCACATGAATCTTTGGAAGGATATCCAAAATATCAGTGAATCTACTGATATCCACGGCTCATTGGGGGATATTTTAATGCTATGTTATCCCACCGACAAAATTAGAGGTACTTCTTTTGAATATCGAGCTTCTAGAGAATTTCAAATGTTATTGATTCTGCTGGTCTTCTCACTATTAAAAGTCTTGGGAAGCAATTTTCTTGGTGTAATGCAAGGAAGGCTTAAAAATTTGTTCTGCCCATTCTGCCATGATTATTTCTGAAGATAAGGATTCTATTAGAAGACCTGCTTGCTTCAAATTCCAATCTATGTTGGTCGAACACACTGGTTTTCTCAATTTAGTGGCTGATAATTGTACGAGCTCTTATGGTTCTAATCCCCTTGAGAACCTTAGTATCAAACTCTACAAGCTCAAACAAAAACTTAAAGATTGGATTAGCATGTTTTTGGTAACATTGATGAAAGAGAACTTGCTTAAAAAGAGGAAATAGGTACACTTGAACATCAAATTACGAATGGCTGGAATGAAGATATTTGGAACCAACTTACTGATAAGAAATCCAAATACATTCAAACTTTAGCTCAACAAGAGGTTTTCTATATGCAAAAATCAAGAGCCAACTAGTTATTGGAAGGCGAAAGGAATACCAAATATTTCCATAGTCCGCCTTCTTTCAAGAAGAGAGATTCTTGTGCTAATTTGGTTTTAGAGAATGCAGCCTATGATAATGACATCTAGTACCTTGAAAATTGTGGTGTTTCTATTACAAAGATCTATTGTTTGGTAGTCCAAAACCTGAAACTGCTGATACCCTCCTAACTGATATTCCCACTATGGTAACACCTGAAGATAATTAGATGTTAACTAAGATCTCAACTGATTCTGAAATAAAGGATATTGTATTCTCTATTCCTGTTGAAAGTGCCCTTGGACCTGATGGTTTCTCCAGTCACTTATATCATGTTTGCTGGGATATTATTGTTGTTGATGTCATTCAAGCAGTGAAAGATTTCTTTGTCAATATTTCTCTTCCTCGAGCCTTATTGCTCTCATTCCCAAAAAAACCAAAATACAATTTTAGAGAAACTAGACCTATTGGTTGGTTTGTGTAATGTTTCTTATAAAATGATTTCCAAATTACTCACCAATAGATTATGGACTCTTCTTCCAAAGCTTATTTCAGCAAATCAAGGTGCTTTTGTGGAAGGTATAATCATTCAAGAAAACATTGAGTTGGTTCAAGAACTTGTGCAACATATTGATGAAAAAATAAACGATAACAATGTGATTTTTAAACTTGGTATGGAAAAGCCTTTGACAAGCTGGACTGGTCATTTCTTATCAAAGTTTTGGAGAACTATGGTTTCAATAACACTTGGGTGAATATGATTAAAGCTTGTGTTATGAATAATCAATTTGCTCTTTTGTTGAATGTTTTTTCTAGTCAATTCTTCTCTACTTCAAAGCGTCTCAGATAATGGGATTCTATTTCTCCCTCTCTCTCTTTATTCTAGTCAAAGAGGTTTTGAGTAGAGGTCTCATAAGGCTTGCTAACAACAATATGAATGGTCTTGCTGATCATTTAGCTAATGTAGCTAGAATTGAATATTAATATAGAGAAGCGAATGGTCTTGTTGACCATTTAGCTAATGTAGCTATCAAGAACAAATCCACTAAAGTATATGTCAGCATTCAAGACTGGGATAAGCAAAACAAGGTTTTGCTTCTCACAGTTAAGCAACATGTGCAGTGTGTTAAATTTTATTAATATGACATCTTTGTTAATTTTGCAGATCCCTTTCGCTTTTGGCATATGTCTTGGAAAGCATTGACAAGCCAAACTTGGAACCGATCAAACTACTCATTATGTGAGCAATTTGATCGGAAATGGGAAGTTGCATTTCATATCTTTTAATCTTCGTACTTTTAGTTATTCACTTATGGAGAGATTCATTGCAGCCATCATGTGAGATACCATTTACAACCTTTTTCATACACAAGAAGAGAACTACATGCCTTGTGGCAGCCACAATTTTTTGGGGAGCTGACCAATTCGACTCTTTATTGAGTTGCAATTGGTCGGAAATTGAGGCGTCTCCTTCCATTTTATGATAGCTACTGATATTTTGAATTCTCCTTACTCATTTACATATGTTATATGTTTGGAAGGTAATTTCAAATATGAGCATATTTGTTTCTTGAAACTAGGTGCTTCTTGGCTGAATATAAATTGGGGATATACAATTACGAAATGGAACAAATTGCATCGGCTAGCCAACGATGGATCCAATCAAACCAATGTTTGGATTGGGTTGATCGGAAATGCTTCATGTGGGAGATCAAGGTTTATATGGATGATTTATGCAAACATGAAGACATGAGCTCATCTCACCAGCTAATCATGACATCTCAGAACTATACTCCATCTCATTCCACACTTTTTTTTCTCTCCCACTCCTATAGCATGGTTTGGTTGAGACAGGTTCTTTATCTTGTTGGTGAAAGTTTTTCTTAACATATAAAGGATCCGATCAATGGCATTAGTGTCTTCAATGTTTTATTATGTATATACCCTTCTCATATAAAGTCACTTCTTTAGGATCTTATAAGCGTTAATGAGTGGATTGAAGATTTTCATTTTGCTTGTGCAAGCAAGACATGACAGGTTCGACTGAAGAGGGAAGAGAACTGAAAGGCTTGCAATTTTACTAGAATGACGATTTGGCTAAGAGTTGGATATTAGCATCAATTTATTTTGGATGACCTGAGAGGTATGATCGAGGAGGGCAAACCCATACATCTTGGAGTTGGTTTTTTCCTAGATCTCCATGGGTTTTTTATCAACTCCTACAGTTTGGCCAACCGCTTCTGGTTTTTATATGTATTGCACTAACTCTAGGTCACTCATGAGCTACACTTTTGTATCTTTTGTCATTTAGCATGATATAAAAGAAGTGTTATATGGGGGGGGGGGGGGGGGGGGGAATGTTAGTGGGAAGATATTATTGTTCCATCTACCCTTGTAGTACACAGTAGAACTCCTTTGTGCTTATATTTTAAATGGAAACCACCAAGTCCAATAACTGACCTACATCCAGTGAGAAATTCATCTCTATAGGCTTGCAAATACACAAACAAGTACTTATATATGTTGTTGGGTCATAGTTAAAGACTGATCACACTACCGAGGTCCCTCCTGTTTAATGCAACAATCAAAGTGGGTATCAACTCCTACCGTACACCATAGCATCCACACAACTTCTGTAAAGTGAGTTCCCAACATGTCCAGACTCTATGGCAGGGCAACTTCAGGTAGTATTCTCTCTCGGTTGGTCTTGGATGTTCTTAACTATTAGCTTTTCGTCCTGCCTCAACCATTTTATATTCTCTCTCGGTTGGTCTTGGATGTTCGGTCGACCGGTTAAGGAACGGTCGACCGCCAAATTCTATGACTTAGGTACACTTAAGTGACCGGTCAAACACCGAGATAGGTTCGGTCGACCGATTTGTAATAGGCTCTACGGGGTTGACAAATAAGATCATATTTGGTCGACTGAAACAAGGTCCATGGTCGACCAAAAACCAACAGGCAGTTTGGGTTTGTCGAGTTATCATACGTTCGGTCGACCGAACAAGGTCCTCGGTCGACCGATACACTAAATGTATTTTGGGGTATATGGAAATAATACGAATACGACTGTTGGGTATAATACGACAAATCTAACGTTCGGGTAAATAAGTTTATATGGTCGATCGAAAAGGAATGCACGGTCGATCGAAACCGGGCAGTAAAACACTAACAGGATTTATGATCATTCGGTCGACCGGACGATCTGTTTCGGTCGTCCGAATGTGGGCAAACTGTTCAGGTTTTGGTTTGATGTTTTTTGGTCTAAGTTTGGGTGACCTATTGAAGTCAAAATTATATGAAATTTTGTGTGTCACTTATATAAGGAACCTAGTGTGTGTTTGAGTAGTTTTAGCTCAAGTATGCTCAATTACACAAAGTTCCTAAGACTCAAAAAAATGCAAATTACATGTCTTTAAATGAGCTTGATTACATGTCTTGACTTGATTTTCTTTCTTCATTGAGTCTTGATCACCTGTAGAAGTTAGCACATAGCAATATATATGCAATGCAATATGTATGCTACTCTACATTGTTTACAATTAAGATTAGGTTGATTAAATCATCAAAACATAGATTAAGGCAAAAAAGGCAACAACATCTTGCGTTACCTAATCAGGATAGCTCTTGATGAAATCAATTACACACTCAGTCAATAAAATAGTGTTGGATGAAAGTCATTCTAAAGCATGCTACATCTGGAAACCTAACATCGACAATTTCTGGATTTTTCATGTTAACCTTGATTGGTTGTGGTCCATCATAAAAAGTGAAATCAAAGTCCTTATCAATATCCTTCTAAAATGTCTCCTCAAATTTAGGCAAAAAAATCTTCTTCCTTTGCTAGTTCAGCATTTGATTTCTTGCGAGGCATGTAATCAAGGTCATCTTCATTAGAGTCCCAAGCTAGAGCCATGTCATCGTCATTGTGGTCCTCTATTGTGGGGTCTTGTACTTGGAAGTTCTCCTTTTAGAACTTCTCATCGCTAACCTAACAATAGTGCCTCTTGGTCTTTTCCCAACTGCCCTTACCTTGCAAGATTATCTTAAGTGGTTGCAAACTATTCTGATGCCTTTGTAGGTGTTGGTGGTGGTGCATGTTTTGTTGCTTCTATAGGTGTAGACCATGATTGTTGTGTTGCTTTCTCTACATGTTTACAGTTTGGTTAATCTACCTCTTCTTGATTAGTACAAACGAGTGTTTCTTACACTAGTTCTAGACTAATTGTTGGTTCAAATAAACTCACTTGCTCCAAATGGCAATCAATGTGTGGGTAAGGAAGGTTGTCACCAACCAGAATAAGTTCTGTGTCTGTCCAGATTAGGTTGAGTGTCTGTCAACAATAAGTTGTGTGTCTGTCAAGAATAGGTTCTGTGTCTGTCCACATTAGGTTGTGTGTCTGTCCAGAATATGTTTTGTGTCTGTCTAGATTAGGTTGAGTGTCTATCTAGAATATTTTTGTGTCTGTCTAGATTAGGTTGAGTGTCTGTCTAGATTAAGTTGTGTGTCTGTCCATAATAAGTCATGTGACTATCGAGTTTAAGTTGCGTGTCTGTTCAGAATAAAATGTATTGGGAAAAGGTTGCATAGGAAAACGAAATGTTGTATTTAAAACGTAATGTTGTATGAGGAAAGTAAAAATTACATGTGACACAAAATAACTATATTTTTTTATTTAATTTCATAAAATAAAAGACCTTTAACTTTTGCTGACTGGAATGCTGACCATGTCAGCACGTGTCCCAACAAATGCTCGCACATTTCCTGCTATTTTTGTAAGGCTGCTCGGGCCAAAGTGGCCGGTAAGCATCCAGGTGGGCCCACCCGCGCATTTCCTTGGGAGACGGGAACGAGTAATTAAACCAAACCAAATCTCCCCACTTTCCGCCCCAAAAATTCCAGAAAGAATAAGCAAACAAACCCCCAAAACTTCATCGGATCAATACCTCGCCATTACCGATGAGCCTCTTCGGTCTCGGAAGGTAACCAAACCCTAATACCCAAATCCGCCTTCCAATCTCCCGATCGAATCATGCCGTTCCACTTCTGGATCTGTTGGTTTTCAGGGGAAAATTTCGTAGAAATTCAAATCTTTTGTGATTTTTTGGGGGATTTTTGCAGGAGTCAGAAGACGTTTCGTCCGAAGAAGAGTGCGCCTTCCGGGAGCAAGGTAGTATAGGATCCCTCTTTTGGTGTTTTTGGTTGCGTTGGTTGGATCAGATACGAATTTGACTGATGTTGTGGTGCATTTCTTTTTTAGTTTTTTTGTCCCCTTAATTGGATTTGTGAGAAGTGAGTGGTTAGAGGATTTCTTGGAAGTTTGTGTGGAATCTTGAAGGTTATGGTTGACTTCTAGATGGATGTGTGAAGCTTATATCATGTCTTTGCAGTTCCATTTGCAAAAAGATCTGTTTTTTGGTAAGTGGTAGGGGTTAATTTCAATTATCAACGGTGAGATGTGGCCCCGGATCATACTAACCATGGGTTGCTACGAGGGTGAGGCGTGAACCTGCGTACTACAGTCCTGCCCTGACCCAACTGGTCCAAGAGTTGGGATATATGATGGTATGTGAAAAAGAAAATCCGTTAAGTAGATCTAGTGGAAATTAGATGGCTTGAAGCACTTGAAGACTAGAAAAGTATAGACATGGTCGCATCTGCATTTTAGTTTTCGAGAGATTTGATGCTGACATCATGCTGATTAGTTTTGTTTCTGTTAACAAATATTGTACGATATTCTATAATAGAGTTGGATGCTCTACCTGTCTCTTAAGTGTGTAGATTTTGTAGATTTGATGCATCAACCAAATTTTCACAAGTTTGTTATATCATGTATATTTCGGGAAAAACTCGTGTTGTTGTCTACGATTGCTTTTTCACAAAATGACACAAGAGGAGCAGAAGGGAACAAAAGTAAATTCTCATGATGCGTATCTTACTCTAGCTAAATGATAAGGTTCATTGTTTTCAGTTAGGGGGGACCATTTTGTTTGAAGAACATGTTAAGACTGGAATATTTTTATTAGATGACCTGCTGATGTTGGAAATTCCAATGCAGGGTGCACAGCTTCGAAAGCACATTGATGCCACTTTGGGAAGTGGAAACTTGAGGGAAGCTGTCAGGCTTCCTCCAGGAGAGGATCCCAATGAGTGGCTTGCTGTAAACAGTTATATCATCTCTGATTTTGTCATACTTTAGTAATTACCAAGTGATTATCTTCAGAGCATGCATGTTGCTTTTTTGTTTTTTTTCTGGTTCATTACTTCATTTCACAAGTTAAAGCCAGTTGGTACCTGTGGTCCTGTACAATACATTTAATAGCATTAAATCGGCAGCATATGAAAGCTCCAGTTGTTATTTTAGACAAATTTATCTTCATGGTGTATCTGAATCATTTTGAAACTCCATATGCAGCTGTTGATTTTTTCAACCAGGTGAATTTGCTCTATGGCACTCTTACAGAGTTCTGCACCCCTGAGAAGTGTCCTACAATGACTGCAGGACCTAAGTATGACTCATAGTCAGTACAGAAAATTTCTCATAGTTATTCTTGATGTATTTTTCTTCGTAAAATTTTCATTAAAAAACAAACATTAGGTCCAGTAACAACATATGAGTGTTTTAGCTTTAAATTAAAGTATGCACTATAATGGTTTGTGGGGATTATGTTTTCTCGTAATGACACTTATTATGCAGATATGAATATCGATGGGCTGATGGGGTACAAATAAAGAAACCTATTGAAGTTTCTGCACCAAAATATGTTGAATACCTCATGGATTGGATTGAAGCTCAACTAGATCAAGAATCTATATTTCCCCAGAAGCTCGGTACTACACATTTTATTCCTATTCACTGTAAGAAATGTTACTGTTGTCAGTCCTGTCATATTTGCTTCTGTGCTCGCAGGGACACCATTCCCACCAAATTTCAGAGATGTTGTCAAGACAATTTTCAAGCGCTTGTTTCGTGTCTATGCACACATTTACCATTCACATTTTCAGAAAATTGTCAGCCTCAAAGAAGAGGCACATTTGAATACTTGTTTCAAGCATTTCATCTTATTCACATGTGTAAGTTTTTCATCCATTAGTTTGTTGTTATATTGATTTTCATTTTGAAATGTTGAGGCCGTTTGGATTGTAGACTTATAGTGTTTGGTGTGTTTGAGGTTGTAACACCTCAAACCACAAGCTCACCATACAGTGAAGTTTGGGGCGGCATGTTTGTAGAACCCAAGTATTTTGCTCGTGTATACCGGTATTTTAGTGGAAAAGCGAAATTGACTTCAAGTCTGCCACTCCACATGCAAGCATAAATTAAATTCCTCCCTATTTGCAAATGATTGTTATGATATACTTGTTGCTTACTACAGTAACCACCATTATTTTGATGATTTGTCAATTCAACGATCAAGCAGCTATAGTCTGTCAACCAATGATGTTCTAAAAAAGTAAATTTTTGTATCATAATTTATCCAAATAAATCTGTCAAGTGTACTAGTTCTTTTTTACTCTTTTCATATGATACTCAAGATTCATAATTTTTTGATATGTTACCAAGTTATGGTAAGACACATCATTTAAGGGGGTCCTTAAGAAATTCACAAAACGTTGATTACCCAAGAACAGCTGAACCAAATTTTGTAAGATCGTAAATTTTCAAGCTAGTCGCAAACTTTGGCGTTTGCAAGCTGAGCCACAAAGGAGGGTCATCCCAACAATGTTGTTGTGATGAAGCAGAAACTGTACAGAGTAAATACAAATTGACAGATTATGGAGGTTAAGAAAATTGTAAATGAGCAGTGTAGTAAAAGGCCTTTTGAACTAAAATACATGAAGATTTTCTTAATACCTTATTATGTCTAGTTTACTATTGCTTGATTGCTTCTGGCCTGTAAAATCTTTAGGGAAGACGTCTAACATATTTTCGGTTTTGTTTCACTGGTGCAGGAATTTGGGCTTATCGATAAGAAGGAGCTTGCTCCACTTCAAGAGCTTATAGAGTCGATAATCGTTCCTTACTAGAATCAGAAGAAATATGCACCGAGGCTTGACTTCGCTGCAGTGTGTTCTTTCAAATACCCGGCCTTAAAATGTCAGGCTTGAAGAACTGTATTTCACCGCTGTATAATCGAAATGTACTTTGTACCAGTATCTTCCTTTAAAACATTGGGTGTTATGATGCTTTTGAATTTGCTAGCATTTTTTCTGTTAGCATTCCTTTGCCGGCTTTGTTATTTCATGTGGTTTGTAACTGCGTCTCAAGATACAAGCTTAAACATTATCATCCCAGAAATGTTACCAGTGCATGTTTATTTTGAAGTTCGTCAATGATTCAGGGATTTTTTTATTTTTTGAAAGGCATGATTCAGGGGTGTATTTGGCCCAATATTTGTGAAAGGATTGGCACAAACTTAATTTCATTTTTTTACTAAGTCTAAACTATGATGTGATGCGGTTAGCCAAGGGCCTTCGCCGATCAGAGAACTAGTATCAGATTCAAAGCTTTGCTGTTGTTAAGGAGCACGATTTGCAAGTGTTGACGATTTCAGTTTTGAAACGTTTCCGTCGGTATAAATCAAATTTTTAGGTTGAGTGTTGGATGCTGACCAAAAATTTGGAAAAGATGCACAAAACAGAATTCCTAGCTATACTGTCTGCTTTGATTGAGCTCGGTTCGGCTCAACTTTGAACTAGGGTGGTCCGGTCTATAGTCTGGTTTGGTCGGGTCTGTTCTGTGTTTGTTTGGTTTGGTTCAGTCTAGTGCAATCAGGTAGTCGGCGTTCGTTGTAAATTGGTCTTGTCTGGTTCAACTTGGATTGATTTGGTCTACGTAGACCCTATCCAATCCCGACCAATGCCGTCCAGTCTCCTTTGATCCTTTCTTGTTTGACTTGATCTGGTTTGTCCAGCACAGTGCGGTCTGGTTGCTCTGGTTTGGTTTGGTGAGTTTGGTCTGATATGGCCTTGTTTGGTTCAATTTTGAGTCTGGTTTTCCGCTTTTGGATTTTATTTAGTCACGCTCGGTTGTGTTTCATCTATTAGTCTTGTTCTGGCAGTGTCTAGTCTGGTTTGCTCTTGTAATCGTGATGTATTTGAAGGATGTGGCAAATTGCTTTTCACACGAAACCACATAACTAATCTAGAATTGATAAAACCTTAATTTCCAACAAATGTAGCTCTTGTCATGATCTTATCTCTGGAATCTCCTTCTCCACATCAATAGTTTTTTTGAAGTTTCGCAACTCCTACAAGTAGGTGAAAGAAGGTACGGATACGAAGCATGTATACGTATGAGCATGTCCGTACCCTTATCGAGTTGTGAATACGGATACAAATCAGCTATGAATAAGCAAATATCTGCCTTTCGGATCAAGATTATCCTTATAAGCGTATACCATCGGAGAAAAAAAAAATCCGCAAGAACATCTGCCTTTCCAGATCAATAACATCCGTATGCACTTTAACCGTCCGAATATCTGCCTCATAATATTAATCCAGTTATTATCTTTCAAACTTCACCGTGCTAAACTGCTTTTCTTGTGCACATACCACATCCAACTCACTGAAGCCTTAATAATGGATGGTCGTAACAGCTGTGCTAACTAAGCTCGGCACAAATAACTTCTAAAATCATGTTAGAAAATGAATGTCGTTCTATCCAAAAAAGAATTAAAACTGCAGTAGTGCAGTGTATTTGTTATGTCCCTAACCGAGATTAGGAGGCTAATGGAGATTAGAGGAGAATTAGGGTTTGCTTTGCATGGGAAGTTGGGTTGCATGGGGAAGAGGCGGGCTACAGTGGCCTGAGGGTGTAGGGTGATGGTGAGGTTGGCGGGCACTGTAGCAGACGGGGTTATAAAACTTAGTTTTTCTTCTCCTTTCTTCTTTTCTTCTTCCTTTCCCTCATTCCTTCCCTTCCTTGCTGGTGCGTGTGGCGGCGAGCAGCTGAGGAGGAGACCGGAGAGCGCGCGGCGTGAGGCGTGCGGAGTCGAGCGCGCGGGGAGATCACCGGAGGCGACGTGCGCGAGCGGAGCTCCGGCATTTTCGTCGTTTCTTTTGAGGCATGCCGCTCCTTAGTGTGGTTTGTTTATTACCCTCATGTGAGGGATGCGTTGGTCGAGTCGGGGGAGGTCGGGGGCCTCTCCGGCGACGCGTTTCTTCGTAAAACCTCGGCTGGCGCGAGGTTGAAGACGACCAACGGTCGACCGGATCCTTCGGGCGGTCGACCGTTTTAGCACTGTTTGCCCGACTTTAACCTTCACCGGTCGAACGATGCCTTGGGGCGGTCGACCGGTAGTGCATTATTGCTGGTGAGTTGGGATTTTCTACCTGTTATCGGTCGACCGGAACTTAAGTGTACCTGTTAGTTTTGCATGTTTTGTTCGACCGATTTCATGTGACGTTCGACCGATCGTTTGTTGTTCGACCGTTGGAGTTTTGCGTCCGACCGGTTATATGACTTAGAATATTAGGTTGACCCTGTCTGTTTTCGGTCGACCGAGACCCCTGAGTCGGTCGACCGATAGAATTGAATTTAATGTTGACCAGACTCCGGATTTTGACCTCGTTCGGTCGACCGGTTTTAGACTTTAGTTCGACCATTTGGGCCCAGGACAGAATTCCTGGTTCCCTTTTTGAACGCCAACTTTGTCCACGGAAACCCGTGTCCTCGCCTTGTGCGTGAGCCGGGAGGTGACGGTGGGCGCGTGACGCGTGCCTGCACAGGGACCGCCGTTGGGAAGAGTGTGGGTGTTCGGGACACGTCAGCTCCATGTATGGACCGTGACTTTTGAGATGTTTGTTGGCACTTTGTAGTATAGCAGGCCTGAGGGATCGCGGATCCCAGTGTGATGTTGTGCGGGCACGCAACTGGCGTTGGGTGAGGTGACTACCGGCCCACGGGCTACGGAGGTCGCTGCCCTGCTTTTATAGCGGCGCGGTTGGTGTTCGCGGCTCGAGGAGCCTGATGACCTGGCAGACTTCGGTCTGGATCTGTCCGATGCTGTGCCGGACTGTTGTGATGGACCACCGATGTTGTGCCGGTGATGCCGCCGAGGTTGTGCCGGCGATGATGATTGTTGGGCCGAGGCTGTGCCGGCTATGTTGTTTTCCTCGGCTGGGCACCTACCGAGATGATGTTGTTATACCTTCCGGGCGACGGCCCCGTTGGTCCCTGTGGCCCCGACCACTGAGATTTACAGATCTGTTTCTATCGGCGCGTAGACGTGACAGAGGCTCACTGCCGAACCCTTGAGTAGTGTAGCTGCGTGTGGGGGGTGCGATGTCGCGGGCTACTAGACTGCATGTGCCTGCAGTAGGTCTCTTCGGGAGACCCGATGATTGATTGTCGGACTGATGTCCTGTTTTACCCTTCGGGGGAACTGTTTTCCATTTCTGTTGATGTCATGACATGCTACTAGTATGATAGGTTCATTATGTGATGCATGCATATAGGTGGGTTGGCATACGGGGTTTCTTCTGGAAACTCAGGCATTGTTGTTGCATCTTTTTCAGGATCGCAGTAGGTCCGGGTGGGTGGTGACCGAGGACGGAGCGCTTTGGAGTCGGATCCTCTTCGGCAGTTGCTAGACCGTACGACTACTTGTATTCTATTCCTTGTATCAGTATTGTAGTTGTACTTCTTTTGGAAAACTCCTTGTATTTTGGGTGCACCCGGATTTATATATTTATATATTAGTGACGTTCCCGCGTGAGTTGTCTGTTATGTTGGTTATTTTGAAATTTTAAATCTTCCGTTGTTTCGGGACGTTACAGTATTACCACACTACTTGGGAGAAGTATTAACAGACTTGCTTTTTCCCCCTCTTATTACGCAGTATGTATGTGCACTGATGGCTAAGCAAAAGGGACTTGCTATTGTTTCAAACAAGAGATACAAATTGTTACGACTGTCACTTTTGCCATGCTTGCTGTTCTTTCAGAAGCGTAAGTGGAGATCGTGGACAGCGTCCAATTTATAATGAGAAGAAGCAACATGTCTCAACACTGTCATTGCCTCACCGTATCTTCATCACCGATTCCGTCACTATTCAGGTAGTTTTTCAACTCAGGGTGACCGTATCTCAAAGCTGCGTATTTGTAAAACCCAACCATAGCTGCAAACACAACAAAAACTTGTGAAAACAGTTGGAAATTGGCGATGCGCTCTCCACGTGCTTCAGCACTCTGAGAATGGCACGAGATGTTATCTTTCTTGAGAAGACATCCTTCGGGCATCATGGGCCCGTAAAGGGTGAACGCGGTTTGGTAGAACCACAGACCCTGCAGGGTGATGGCAATGCTCGTGGTGAGATCAAGTGCAATGCTTTTTGGGGCCAGTGCGCCTGCCACGGTGGCTGCAATGCACAAACCGATAAGAAGGACAAGGAGTTTGTGGTAGTAGCCTTCTAGTCCCTTGTGGCTTGTCGAGTGGAAGGAGAATAGTAGGTACTCGGAGAGAAAGGCTGTCGCGGCAAGCAAGCAGAGGGCTTCATCCGGCAAGAACAAGTAGCTGTTTGCCAGAACATTAGATGTATTAATAAAAACTGAGGCAATACGGTTATCAGCTTTCCAGAATAAAAGTGAGGTACCAGAAATTGTAGTTGGGTGAGGTTTGCTACTTGTGGAGGTTAGACTTGTGAAAAACATTAGTAATTAAGTAAAGTGTTTCTGATAATTATCTCATAACAAGCAAAAAAAATCTAAACCAATCTAAACCTCATTCCCATCACAGAACTCCATTGCTTGTATAAATATTTCCATCACAGAACTCCATTGCTTGTATAAATATTTCCATCGGTAAGATAAAATAATATAAATATTCACATATCTTGAATTCTAATGATAATGACCAATAAACTACACCCAACCGCCTTTTACCTAAACTTGAAATGAGAATTCTCAATATACACAACACTGAACACACTAAAGGCGAATACATGGTTGTATTCTGTTTTGAACTGAGATGAAAAATCAATTCGGCGAATAGAGCTATGCTACTCTGACAATGAACTGTTGCCAGTATTTCAACAAAAAGAACACTTGTTTAAGTGTTGTACCTTATTGCTCATGGCAATTTATCTTGATATTACAAAATATAGTGGTGCAATGGACCAAAACTGCTAAACACATAAAAATACCAAAACATAAAGTGAAGAAAAAACCCATACATAGGAACGAGTAACTTCTACTCAAAATGCCATGAATTGAGCAATGGAACATGATAAAGTAGATTAAACGCATCAACAACACATCAACATAAGCCCAATGCCTCAGAAGAGGCTCCCGCCTAAGCGAGGTAAGGGGGGTCGGATGTACGCAACCCTACCACTGTAAAACAGTGAGGTTGTTTCCAATTGACCCAAATGATGCAAATGCAACTGACCATCTGCGATTCCACAATAAAAGAAATGCAGATCGTTTAAATAGCCCTTTGATATAGTCCATGATGCTCCAAATGTCAAAAAACAACTTAATCTTTGACACGGTGGAAACGGACATGATAAAGTAGATTAACCGTGTTGACAAAAAAAACCATTTAATCTTTTCCTCTGTTGGGTCCTTGATATGAATTATCCCTACTATCACGCTAACTTCACTGTGCAAAATGAAAACCTACTTAACCCCAAAAAACACTTAATTTACCATGTGAAGTTAAAAGAAATGGGAACAAGTGACCAACATAGGTCCCACCAAGGGGCATAAGATATTTACACATTCAAAGAGAAAAAAAATCATTGTAAAACTAATGGTTGCGACTACTCACTACTACCAAAATCATTGAAATGTATCGAACAAAAACTAGTTGTCGAATCTAACTGAGAAAACTTCCAGCATTACCCTCTCCCAAGTGGTGTAGGACCTATATGAATCTCAACATGATTTCCTAACCATAATCTTGAGTTAAGGAAACCCCTAGACAATTTTTTTCTTAACTATGCATTTCAACACGCAATCACAATGAAAGTGGATACTACAAAGTACCAATTCTACAAACTAAAAGAACCTCACAGAGTAAATGATAAGAGCACTGACCTCGTCTTCTGCGAGAGCAGAGCCGCCAATCCAAAGAGGAAGAACATAAGAAGCATACCACCATGCTCAAAATCATTCATATGGGCAGGATTAAGAACACCGCCGACGAAGAATTGGAGATGGGTGGAGTAAAGAACCTCAATGCACATGTCGAGGAACGCTCCACCGGTAACCACATACAACTCAAGATACCGTAGTCTCCCACCGAATCCTGGCACCGGATTCCACGTTCTCACCCGAAACGACGCTGGGTCCGACACAAACCTCACGATAGCACTGCATAGGTGCCAAACACCGACAACAAGGAATAGCGTCCCGGGCAACGCGTGCCCCTTGAATGACCCCATCAGATACTATAGCCCTGCATTACAATTGATGGCAACAAGGTTTTTTTATTTTTAAAAACGATCTTTTGGCATAATCGTGTTGCAGTTTAAGCACGAAAATGATAAGAGTCTCAAAGAAATAACTCAAAATTATATATTTTTTTTCCGGGGAAAAATCCGACATGATATCTGCTCTCATATTTCACCTTTTCCTAACAACTCCCAACTCCTAAGAGTAAGTAATCATTTTGTCAAAAAGAAACGGCTTTTTGGTGACGAAACGAATTAAGAATTTCAACTTTTGGGGGGAAAAGCTGCCATCTCCCCCATAATCTTTTTTTTCTTTTTTCCCCATAATCTACCAATAGAAGAACAACTAATCTCTCTTTTTACTAAAACAAAAAAAGAGAAATAAAAGAGAATCGAACAAACTTAAATCCACAACTCGAATGCGGGAAATCTAAATTCCAAACCCGAGAGGTGAAAAAGAAAATATTTTCCAGATCCAAAAGATTCCATCCATCTTTTTCCCCTCCAAACAATTACCGAATCAGGAAGCGCGGGGAAGGAAATGAAGTCGCGGCCGAAGCTCTCCTCAAAGAACGAGAGAGAAAGTGGGTGTTTGGTGGCTTCGACTTTGGTTTGGGTTGTTTGGATCGAAGCAGTAAGGAAGGTGGAATACGACGCCGGCGACGTCGTTTAGTTTGCTCGTCAACTTTGCTCTTTTTAGTCCTTCCTTTTTAACGTATTACGCATCTTCCTCTAACTTTCTCAAAATGTAGGTTACTTTTATAACCAACACAAGGATATATATCTTAAGCACCGTTTTAGAGTGCATATTAAGTTTACATATGTGACGTGGATTATGTATTCCCACCCTAGACGTTGACTGTGCTTCCAAACACAATTGTTGTGTCCGGGGTTTGAGAGGTTGGGACATCTGAATGAATAGGTTTTGGTGAAAAAATGTGTCTAGAAAAAAGCACATGTAGGGGAGTGACTGATTCAGGGTTTTTTTTATAGGAAAATCATGTGTCACCGTAACACAAATGCATTGACCTCTGAAGTTACATATGTTCTTTTTTTGTACACATGATACATGATAGGATTAAGTTTAGTAGGCAATGTGAGTTCCAGGAATGGAGATCGAACATGTGTCACACTCTTACCAAACTAGTCCTTAGATCAACTAAAATACACATCTTGTGGGAGTGTTAAGTTATCAATCTAAGTTGCCCTTGAGTTGCAGTGCACACCCTTATAGTTGGTTATTGACACACCAGGTATTGGATCATGTTGGGACTTATGAGCTTCTTTTATCTTCTTAAAACACATATCATCATGTCTAGCATGCGTGCAAATCAACATTGGGACTTAAATGTGTACTTAAGTGGACCAACAACATTGAGAGCAGAATCTAAAAGTTGGGAGCGTCACAGACCAACCGACATGATTCTATACGTACAGTCAAAATTATTGTTGCTTACACTTGGGTTATAGGGGTTGAAGTGACGTATTACTTTCATTGGTCGACTTAGTAGCCACAATATGTTGTTAAATTTGACTTTCATTTGAAATAAATATAATAGGTATAATCTATGATTAAAGACAACTACAATTTCATAGTGGTCAACATAAATTAGAATGATGAGCGCCAACTATTCGAATGAGCTTTCTTTGAGAATCTTTGAAGTTAAAGGATAATTTTTAATTCGACTATAGACCTTAATGAAACTCAATCAAATTATCATTTCAACGATGGAATTAATGTTGAAGAATACTTAAGTTTGAAAAAGATATTTCTAATTTATTTATTTATTGTCAGCGGCACTAAAAAGAGCCCACATGCTTCCATTGAGGCCCCAGTCCCTTGAGAAATCCAATTTTGTTTTGGTTCATACAAGGTACATTTGAAATGCAAGGGGTTAATTGCAAACAAGTAAATTCTTGTCGCCACGTTATAGTCATCTTGTGTTGAATAAGACGGTAACAACTTTTGAATGGAATCCCAGAAGTGACAGAACTCACAGAAAAGTTTATCTAGAACGTGGATGGGTCCCTTTGTGTCAGTACTATTAAAAGCATAGACGACTTTTTTTGGTAGAAATGGTCAAAATATTTTGCATTCGGATACTATCACGAGGGCGTAATTGTTTTTTCTTTTCTGAGAAGGAATTTTGTCACCGAACCTATCGTTGGGATTTAGTTGTACTATTTCTGTATTTCAGATTAAATACACTGTTAACTTGAAGAAATTTTGGTGTATATTTTATTTATTCTTAAATTCGAATAATACAGACACATTTATATATATTAGTAGATTAATTTCATAATACACGACTAGTTGTGTTGATTGGTGTGTGACTGGTGGTTGCTTTGGTGGAGATCCTTCATATATAGGTGATTTGGTTGATTAAAGATTTGTATCCAAAATGGGTTCGGAAGAGATTAAAGGATCCCAACTTGTGAAGAATGCTATCAAATTGCTTTTGATCCAACGACTTGGTGAAGATGTCTGTGAGTTGATCTTTGCTTTGGACATATGGAACTTTGATTTCCTTAGTTTGGATTTTCTCTCTGATGAAGTGACAGTTTACTTCAATATGCTTGGTTCGTTCGTGAAATACGGGGATGGAAGCTATATGTCGACCAACGTTGTTATCACAGAATATTTGCATTGGTCCTGGGCATGAAATATTCATTTCCTTGAGAAATTGTTTGAGCCAAGTAAGCTCGCTGGTAGTGGATGCCATGACTTTATATTCTGCTTCTGCACTGGATCTTGTCACGACATTTTGCTTCTTGCTTCTCTAAGTGACTAGATTTCCACCAACGAATATACAAAAACCAGTAGTGGATTTGCGATCGTGGCTTCCTACCCAATCTGCATCAGAGTAGTCAATTATTGAGTTAGAATTATTCTTTTTCATCCATATACATTGTCCAAGTTTTTTTTAAGTATTTGAGAATTCTGTCTATAATATCTAGGTGTCCAGTGTGTGGAGCGTACATGAATTGACTTATTGTGCTAACAACACAAGTTATGTCGGGTCTTTTGATAAGATAAATGAGTTTTCCTACTAATCTTTGAAATTGTCCTATTTCTTTTAAAGGTTCTCCATCAGTGGGACTTACCTTTCGGTTTGTCTCAATATGAGTATTTGTAGGTTTGGAGCCTAATTTTCCTAGTTCTTGAAGTAGGTCAAGGGCATACTTTCGTTGGGAAAGGAATATGCCTTTTTTGAAGTGAGCAATTTTGATGCCTAAACAATATTTAAGGAATCCTAGATCTTTGATATCGAATTTGGTTTTTAGGTAGGTTTTTACTAGATTGATTTCATTATCAATATTCTCAGTTATTATGATGTCATCTACATACATAAGACCAATGATAGTGTTGGTATTGTAATGCTTCATGAATATAGATGCATCAACAGAGCTTTTCGAGAAACCAAAAAGAATAAGAGAGTGACTAAGTTTTGCATACCATGCTCTGGGAGATTGCTTCAAACCGTCACTAGTACAAAATAGACCATATACGTTGGATATACAGGGGTATAAACGACAGATTTTGGAGGTCCCAACGACCATCGTATATATCCCCAACACCTATGCCTACAACGTATAGACGTCAGTTACATACGACTGATGTCTATTATAGCTTTAAATAACCAAAAAATGTACATTACAACCTATAATGGGTATTCAACATGTACAATAATCAAGCCCAAGATGCCCAAATACCTTAAATGCCAATCGTTTGACCATTAACCAAGTACGTCAAGACTAAGATGCCCAAATGCCCCAACTCGATCTCGTTTAGCAGTAGAGGAGTGGTGGAGTACATCAACCACACCCACACAAAATAATCTGATGTGGGACTAAACTATTATGACCTATAAACGTCGGTTGTATAAGGCGACCGACGTCTATACATACATTATGACCTATAGACGTCGACGACTCTATAAAACCAACGTCTATACATTTAAATAATAATAATAATAAATTATGGCATATAGACGTCAACTACCCTATAAAATCGACGTCTATCCCTTTAAATAATAATAAAAACATTGCAACCATCTTAATCCCAAGTTGTCCAAATGCCAATCTTTTGACCATTAAATAAATATATATCCCACTTGCCTATTGTAGTGTGGTACCCAACTTCCATTTTGAAGTAAAGGAGTTGTGGAGTACATCAACCTCACCAACAAAAAAAATTCCTCCAATGTGGGACTAAACTTCAACACATATGGGATAGTTACATACTTTTCTTGTTATAATTTTATCATATGGGATAGTTACATACTTTTCTTGTTATAATTTTATCATATGGGATAGTTACATACTTTTCTTGTTATATATATGTTGTTATTATTTCTGATGCAGGTTTAAATGATGAGAAATGATTAAAGATATTATATGAACAAAAAATATTATAATTTTCTTATTTTAAATGATTAAGGAGGTATAGACGTCGGTTATAGTACAAAAACCGACGTCTATATATAACATAGGCGTCGACTATCCCTTACATGCAACGTATATACCTATAGACGTCGCGTTTATGGGAGACTGGTGTATATTTAGTGATGTTTATTTTCTATTTTGCACTAGTGCGTAGATAGATTTCTGAAGTTTACAAACCTGATTTTGAGGACAATCGTAGCCTGGAGGTGGAGTTATGAAAACTTCCACTTCAAGGGTCCTTTGAAGGAAGGCGTTCCGGACGTCCATTTGGAAAAGATTCCAACCATGGTTAATAGCAATATATAAAAGAACTCCAACAATACTCATTTGGCAAGAAGAGCAAAAGTCTCTTGATAGTCTAGAACATAAGTTTGAGTGTATCCTTTAGCGACCAACCTAACTTTATATCTATCAATTGTCTTGTTACTATTATATTTGATTTTGTATACCAATTTGCATCCTACAGGTTTGGTTCCCGTTTTAAGGGGAACAATAGACCAGGTATGATTCCTATGTAATGCTTGTACTTCATCTTTCGTGGCTTTTACCCAATTTGGATCCCTTAGAGCTTCTTGGTGAGTGTCTATTATGTTGGCCTTTTGGCCTCTTTAATCTTCATTTTGATGATTAACAAACTAATATTATACACAACTCCAATTATCACATCACACACATCATATTGTCAAATTGCATATATATTCCTAATATTGTAGGTGCTCAAACTAAAGGACTAATAATCTTCAAGATCAAGGCTCAAGACTTGTAATTAAAGCTCAAGGACTTTACATGTAATTTTCTATTTATTTGAGTCATATGATCAAATGTACACTTGTTGCACAAAAGGATAAATCTATTTCTGTTGGTCAACCGTTAGCCTTTCGGTCTACCAAACATGTCTAAAACGGATGACCGAGATATCCTCGGTGAACTGTCTTCTTAGAGTCAGTAGCCACTTGAACTTCCCTGGAATCCTTGTTTCGGGTTACCGAAGGCTTACCGGTCAACCGTTCCATTCCTCTCAGGTGCATTCAGATCATCTTTGGATATCTCGATTCGGTCTACCAATGAGGTATCAGTCATCCGAACTTGGCATGCGTTTATTATCCTATCGGCTACATCCTATTGGGCCATGTGACACCGCTTATGAAGTATGGAAATTACTTGAATCTCATCATGCATGATGATCATCTAGAATGAAAGAAACTAGGATTGATATATTTGTGCGCAAATATGAATTATTCTCTATGCAACTCGGTGAAAGTATAAGCGAGATGAACATTCGCTTCACCGATATTACTAACAATTTGGAAATTCTTGGTAAGAAGGTGAATGAAGGTGACAAGGTGTGGAAGATTCTTCGATCACTCTTAAGCGATTGGGTGAAAAAGACAACCTCCATTGAGGAGGCTCAAGACCTCAACACTTTGTCAATGGAGGACCTCATTGGAAGCCTTATGGCTTATGAGATTCAAATAAACGAGAGAAAAGACCTGGAGAGCATGAAAAAGAAAGAAAAAAACTATTGCCCTCAAGGATAGCTTTGAATCCAAAAAGTTGGACGACGAGGAGAGTGATGAAGACCTTCCAATGATGGTTAAGAGATTCAAGAAGAGTTGGGTGAAAGAGAAATTCCAAAGAAAGAGAAGGGATATTGGAGAGAGCTCAAAATGTCCTATTTGTTATGGATGTGATAAAGTTGGGCACATAAAGAAAGATTGTCCATTAATCCAATCCAAGGAAAGAAAAGAGAAAAAGAGAAGAGAAAAGGAGGACAAAGAAAGGAGGTTCAAAAGAAGAGAAAAGATGGATAAGGAGAAGAAAAAGGCCCTCAAGGCAACTTGGGATGGATCATCCGATTCATCTACCAGTTCATCAAGCGAGTCAGAAAATGAAGAAGCTCATCTATGCCTCTACATCCAAGAAGAAGTTGATGGAGAATTGGGTAGTTCATCTTCATCAAGCGAACAAGACGAGCCTAACACTTGTAATGTCGCCAAAGATAGAGAAAATGAGGTACTCTCAACTCATGATTCAAACTCATATGATGAATTGCTTGATGCCTTTCATGAATTGCTTGAAAAATGTGAATTATTAAGGCATAAAAGTAAACTATCTAAGAAAGTTTATCACGATCTAGCATGTTTAAATGAACCAATATTAAATGAAGTTGATAAACTTGTCTTGGAAAATAATAGCTTAAAAGAACTCAATGATGAATCTCATGCTAAAGAAATACATGATCTAAGAGAATGTAACAAGAAATCGGGAATTGATCTTCAGGAATTCACAAAAGGAAAGAAGATGCTAGACATGTTACTTGGTAGCCAAATTCAATCATTAGAAAAGCATGGTTTAGGACACATGAATGAAAAGAAAATCTCTAAGAGTTATTTTGTGCATGCTTCAAATGGTGTAGTGTAAAAGAAATTGTCTTCAAATGTTTGGGTACCCAGGACCAAACAAGTTTGGGTAACTAAAGCTAACCCCAAAGGACCCAAACAAATATGGGTACCAAAATTATCTTCTTCTTCTTTGGATGTAGGTGAAAAGGAAGGGGAAGTGGATCGTGGATAGTGGATATTCGATGCACATGATGGGAGACCACTTTAAGTTCAAAACATTGAAATCAAAGAATGGTGGAACCGTCACATTTGAGGATAATTCTAAAGGTCACATTGTTGGCATCAACGATGTTGGTAATGATTGTAATACCCAAATACAAAATGTGCTTCATGTAGATGGTTTAAAACATAATTTTCTTAGTGAGAGTCAATTAACTGATAATGGATTGTTAATGCTCTTTGATCAACTATCGACAAGGTAGGCAACGCCGATCAGGCCATGACGGTCTCAACTAAATCACTCTCCTAGTGCGTCCGAAATCCATAGGGCCAATGTCTACTTACTTTTAGAATTATGGCTTTATTAAGAGTGATTTTTGGGGCAAAGGAAAGGGTGATGAAATCCCCCCATCTTTTATGGGACATGCCCTCCTTAGTAGCGTTTTGATCCTAAATGTACCAATCAACTCTCCAATCAAACACTCAACTCACTCTTGTCCCAATGCACCTTACTAACTAATGCATGATCTAAACATGCATGAATGAGAGAATAGGGTGCACGTACCTCACGCTAGCAATCAACAACAAAAATGTAAAGCAAAGAAAAGACAAATGCGTGCAAGGTCTACAAATGATACATGACCTAGATGGCAATCAATCTACTCTTTTGCTTTGAGTTTTAAGGTCCAAGTTGATTAAAGGGATTGATTGTTAATCTTGGAGCTACTACAGGTTAAAACATGCAAAATAGAACTCCCAGACAACTAAATTGAAGACATAAACGGAATTGGAGAAAACACAACTCACCAGGCCACCAATTGGCAGTCCCAGACCACTGATTGGCAGTCACTTTGGCGCAATTGTTCCTTCCATTTCTCCAGTAGCCTCCCCTGGCTTCGTACAACCCCTGAAACAAACCTAAACTAAAAACAAAAAATTAAAAAAACACTCGAATCGTCTAAACTAAAGTCTGGACATAACACCTCCTCGACAACGATGCCAAAAACTTGATTTAACGTTTTAATTAACCGCAAGTACACGACCGCGTTTAATCGGTGGCGAATACGGGTCGATCCACAGGGAGGTGTGTCGACTCTAGTTTGTTCTAATGCGAGTGGGAAAGAAAGGAGAGAAAGGAGTTATGATCTAAATTACACTACAATGCAAAAGGAAATGGAAATACGCAACAAAACTAAACCCCATAGGGGGTAGAGAAAGAATGTGAATACAAAGATATGTGTATGTGTATTCAATTAGTCCATAACATTGCAACTCAGTCTTTTTTCTTGATTTTGAGTCCTTTTATTGTCTCTCCTTCTCAAACCTACTTATTCCTGAAACTTAAACATTAAACTCGTTACATAACATTGTTTGGGTGAAAGATAATGGATATAAGACACAAAGATATGCATAATAAGATGTCAATCAGTCATCATTGACGATTTCACTCTATTCACTTGGGTTTTGTTTCTTGCCAACAAGAATGAAGCTTTCAAGGAATTTGAAAAATTTGCAAAATGAATTCAAAGAGAAAAAAAGTCTTTGATTTTGAAAATTTGTAGTGATCATGGTGGTAAATTTGAAAACAAAGGGTTCGAAGAATTTTGTGATTCTCATGGTATTGAACATACGTTTTCTTTTCCAAGAACTCCTCAACAAAATGGGGTTGTTGAAAGGAAGAAAAGAACTCTTCAAGAAATGTCAAGAATAATACTTTGTGAAAATTATTTACCAAAATACTTTTGGTGTGAAGCGGTTAACACGGCTTGTTACCTTCTTAATTGTGTTTTGATTTGATCAAATTTAAACAAAACTCCTTTTGAGGTTTGGTTTGGCAAACCACTGAAAATTTCCTATTTCAAAGCTTTTTTTTCTAAATGTTTTGTTCTCAATACCAAGGATAATTTAGACAAGTTTGATGTGAAATCCGATGAAGCCATATTTTTGGGATATTCAAGTAGGAGTAAAGCATATCGAGTTTATAATAAGAAAACTAGTTGTGTAGAAGAATCCCTGCATGTTCACTTTCAAGAAGAACCATGTAAGGATAATTCTAACCTTGATTATGAACTTATTGATCATATTCGAAATGTAACATCTCAAGAACAACCCAATGAGACATTTCAAGAAAAACAAGAGCTTCCAAAGGATTGGCGATATAAGAAGGACCATCCTAAGGACCTTGTAATTGGTGATGTATCGAAGGGAATTGTTACTAGGTCTAATGATCTTGTTGTATGTGACTCTTATGCATTTATATCTCAACTTGAACCTAAGAAAATAGACGAAGCTTGTGATGATGAATTTTGGTTAATA
This sequence comes from Triglochin maritima, assembly GCA_963682175.1. Taxonomy (NCBI): domain Eukaryota; kingdom Viridiplantae; phylum Streptophyta; class Magnoliopsida; order Alismatales; family Juncaginaceae; genus Triglochin; species Triglochin maritima. The sequence continues at coordinate 18,985,386 of OY821775.1, forward strand.
GCTATGCGTGAAGAGTTGAACCAATTCATTCATAATGATATTTGGGAGCTTGTTCCGAGACCCGAAGATCAAACAGTAATTGATACCAAGTGGGTTTTTCGAACAAACTTGATGAATCCGAGCAAGTGGTTAGAAACAAAGCTAGATTGGTCGCTCAATGTTACAACCAAGAGGAATGCATCGACATTGATGAAACCTATACTCCGGTAGCTCAATTAGAAGCAATTAGAATGTTATTAGCCTATGCATCATACATGGATTTTAAACTCTTTAAAATGGATGTTAAAAGTGCATTTTTGAATGGTTTTATCATGGAAGAAGTTTATATTAAACAATCACTCGGCTTAAAAAGGCTCTTTATGGGCTTAAGCAAGCTCCTAGAGCTTGCTATGAAAGGTTGAAGACCTTCTTGCTTGAAAATGGATTCACAATGGGGAAAGTTAACACCACATTATTTAATAAGACCAAAGATAAATATTTATTAGTTGTACAAATATATGTTGATAACATTATATTAGGTGCTACTAATGATTGTCTATGCCAATAGTTTTCAAAATCTATGCAAGGTGAATTTGAAAAGTGCTTGATGGGTGAACTCAACTTCTTCCTTGGACTCCAAATCAAGCAAATTTTGAAGGTAAACTTCATCAACCAAATGAAATATACAAGGGAACTACTCAAACGATTTGGGTATGTTGATAGTAAACCTCACAATACTCCTATAAGCACAAGCTTGAAATTGTATAAAGATGAAGAAAGCAAAAAGTTGACATTAAAAGATATTGAGGTATGATTGGTTCACTTCTTTATTTAACTACTAGTAGACTCAATATCATGTTTAGTGTTTGTCTTTGCTCTCGTTTTCAATCTTGTCCTAAAGAATCTCATATGTATGTGTTGAAAAGTAATTTTCGATATTTGAAAGCTACTTGTGATTTTGGATTGTTCTATCCCAAGACTCGATCTTTTGATCTCATTGCCTATAGTGATGTCAATTATGCCGGATGCAAATCCGATCAGAAAAGTACTAGTGCGACATGTCAATTCTTGGGTAAATCTTTGGTTTCTTGGTATAGTAAGAAGTAAAATACTGTTGCACTCTCGACAACCGAAGTCGAGCATGTGGTCGCCGGATGTTGTTGTCATATGGTTCTTCAAATCTTCTTCCTTCCCTATGGGTCCAAGGAAAATTCATGCATCTAAGAATACGGTGGAACCAACAAAACAACTGACACCCAAGAAAGGCAAGAAACCCATTCCTCCGGCAAAGAAGACGAGACTCAACCCCGACATAGCTTCATCTTCTACAAATCCAACGAACGAACCCGTCGACGAATATCTTCGCCCTTTCATCAATGACATCTTCTAAACTCTAAAGGCGAAGGAACACTACTACACTATTAGTGGTGCAAATCCAATTCCAGAGAGGAAGATTATTATCAAGGATTTTGACTCGGTTGGTCTTTCCACAAATCTCGCGATTGATCGCCATGGAGATTTCTTTCATGACAAACTTTCGGTCCCTTTCTCCGCGGAAGCTTGTCGTCAATTTTTTGCCAATCTTTGGGAGACTACCACACTTGATGGCACTCAAGCGGCGCTTACCACTCAAATCGTAGTATCTCCTTCACTCTTGTAAGACCCGCTCTCCTACTATAATATTAATAAGTCCACTCTCCTCGTTTTTGTATAATTTAGTTCTTAGATTATCTAATTGTGTTTGTCGTATGTCTGTATGCTTATTTTTAATTGGGTTCCTTGTCGGTTAATCGAGTGTGACTCACCGGGCGAGTATGCATTTGCTGGCTTGATCGACTCAATCCGATCCGAGGGGGTGAATGGTGCGAGTTTGGGCTGAGCCCATGTTGAGGAGGCGTGGAATTGCAAGGGTTACATTTGGGGTTTGGATGCACATTATTTCGTGGCTTTTGGATGCCTTTGGAATGGTGCCATTTTGGCGTATGCCTTGATGTGACTTGAATAGACATGAAGGCTATGGAAGTTGGAGGGTTGTTTGCAAACAAAACCCCCTCAACCCAAGCCATCCCTACCCTCTCACTCCCTCACCCACGAAATTCAGACCCTCTCCATCTCCCTCTCCGACGTGCTAGTGGTTGGAGCTCCAACGAGTCAAGTGGAGCAAGCTAGAGTGCATCTTTTGGAAGCAACTAGACGAAGATCTGGGTGGGCTGATCTCCAGTGATCTCGGGCAAAGCTTTTCATGAATTCAGGTATGATCCTGACCCTTGAAGAGTTGTATGGGAGGGGGTGTTGGCTGGAGGTCCAGCCAGCACCATGTTGGTGGTTGGTGCAATCGGTTGCACCATCAACCGAGTTCCCTTCTAGCGTGCGCATGGAGCATGTGCTAGATGGGGCTGGCTGTGGGACAGCCAGAGGGACCAGGGCTCTGGCGAGCTCTGGTGAGGTCCGACCAGGAGTGATGAGGTTTCTTCTGGGCTGAGTTTTGGGGTGGACACGGATCTGGTTCGGTGTGGCTGGTGCACACAATATCTGACTGGGATTTGTTTTCAACCCTCTTGACTCTTTGTTTGGATTGGCTGGCTGGTCCAGCCCTTCTAGACGGTGGCAAGGGTCAGAAAAAGGTGTGGAACAATCCTAGGGAGGCTAGGAGTGAGGGGGATCTAGATTGGCTAGCTCAGTCTGAGCAGGGTGCGCTGGAATGGGCTAGCCATGCGGCTAGTGCACCATGTGCATCAGCTTGCTCGGTTGTTGGGCTGAGCTGCTTGAATGGATCTCTACTGACCCTCTCCCACCACATACCGCCTTAGAGGGATACTCTAAGCATGTGGGTTGGAGTGGTCAGGGGCTCATGCATCTGGTTGTGAGTCGATTGAACTTGTTAGCTTGCCTATTGTAAATTATCGTGTTCTATGTGTTGAATGTGTTTTGCTCTATATGACTGGTTGTGTTTCAGTAGCAGATATAATGTAGTTATATGATCTGATGTGTGTGTATTCCTAATGTTGTAGTATTGCATGCACTTACAAATGTAAACGGGCTCTTTCATATCATGTGTTGATCGTGTCATAATCTAAAGCAACATATTAACCCGTTGCACGCATGTATGCTAGTTTAGAGATCTATATTGTCTACCGATATTTTATGCATGTTCCAGAATGATTATCCTACTGATATACATGTAATCCATACCCATATCAACTCTGATCATGCTCTGAGATTTCAGTTATCATTGCATATACACTCTGAAATTAAGGATGCATGCAATCGATTATTGTGGAGTTTGATTTTGATATATCTAGCTGTAATGCATCATCCCATTGTGTCTTTCATGTCTATATGTTACTGAAGTGAAGTGTTATGATATGGTTATGTATGACCCTTAGGATATCAAACCTTATAACATCCTTATCATGACCCGTAGATGACTCGATTAGCTATTATCTTGATTTGCCGATCCAGTTATGATTGCTTGCTGTTGTGAGTTTCGTTTGATTCCTGATTGGTATGTTCTGATTTTGATTTGTTTGGGGGCTATTAGGAGGGTATCCGGATACATTTCCTTAAGCTCGTTCCGTATCCTGTAGATGTATTAGATTTTAGATGCTTAAGTAGCTTGCATTGTATTTAATCTGATTAATAATTCTGGGCACATTCTGTTTTTGGGCCGACAGGCCACGAGTGGGTCCTCTAGCTCCAGAGGCCATTCACATAAGACCTTCACGTTGGGAGGCCAGGCGTAAGATAAGTCCTGGGCAGGCGCGTTGCCATTCTGTCTCAGGGTAGTTGTTCCCAAGTTCGCGATGGCACCATGTAGGTCACTTGCCGCGAATTGGGACACTTATCCGACGCACCGCTTTGTGCCGAGCGGTGGGTCACTGTCGAGTGACCGTCTTTGACCAGCGAGGTTGGTATTCTGGTTCCTTTTGAGGAATGGTTCGGGTGCGCCCGACCGGCACGACCTATGGAGTCGTAGCCTTCTGTTGCATTAAGTGTTTTTCTGTTTCTGTTTCGGATGCTTTTGCCTTAGATAGATTACATGCATTCTTCCATATAACTCCGATTGGGCCTGGGGCATACTAGGTTTTCTTTATAGAAAACTCACGCATATGTTGATGCGGTGCTTGCAGGTACTTAGATTCCTACAGGGTACACTGGACGAGTAGTCGAAGATTCTGTACACGAGGGACACATCGACCAGATACTTCAGTTTGTCTTTTGCTTCCGCATTATTTATGATGTATTTCCCTTTTGAACTCGATGTTATGTATTTGACCTTGTCACCATATATGGATAATCTCTCACTTTTCAATTATGTTTTTTGTTAGTCTATCCATGTATGATCTCTCTACGTATTGTCTAGTCGTTGTTTGGTCTGTCTTTTGTAACTCCTTCGGTCGTCGCAGAGGTCTCTGATCGCGACACTTGTAGTCTTTCCCAGTGTGCGTACCCGCGAGATCGGGGGCGTTACAACTCTCACCGCATCCATTCTTCCAGAGATCACCAGACTTCCTAGTGCCGATGATGATATTTATAACCTCTCTTGGGAAGAGGTTTATGGTTTGATGAGTCAATTTTGGAGGTGACTCGACCGGAAATTCCTCAAGATGGCAAGCTTTCCATTCCTTATCTTCCGGTTCTTGGCCGCATTATTTGTCATTTCATATCCACCAACCTCTTTGTGCACAAAGGACACAATGACGAACTCGGCCACCAAATGATGAAGTGTCTTTTTAATCTCTTCCACCGGTACTCTCACAAATTAGCCTTTATTCATCATCAACCACATGTGCTACATCGCTCGGAAGAAGCGTAACTTTTTATCATTTCCAATGATCATCTCGTTGGTCTTAACTCCCTTCAACATCCAATTGGACCGTGATCTTTTCAAATCTTCAAAGACTGCCATCGACAAATACACACTTAAGCGGATGCGTTTGGGCAAGCAAGCAATTGAAGAAGAAGAAGCTGAAGCTGATTCCTCCAAAAATGAAGTTGATGTGATATCAACCGAAGCTCCACGTTGGTCTCCTCCTCCATCCGATGCCAAGGTAAATCTGAATTGGGATCCTAGCTCAACTCGTGGTCCTCGGCGCTACACTCGTCCAAAATGGCCATCCGGTGCTGATGCTCAATGGAACCAACCGGCTTGGGCCTATCATCATGAGAAGCTCTTGGACCGGAATTGCGACGAGATCCACGAAATTCGGAGTTTAGTGAATTGAAACTACCAAGGCATTCAAGAACTCGCTTTCAACTTCCAATCTTTTCAGTTGGCCACGTCAAACTCGCTTAACGAGATCAACAACCAAATTCGTGTGGTTGGAGATTCTCACCAAGCCTTTCTCGCTCCCAAAATGAAATTATGGATCTTCTTCGAAGCATGAACAAGCCAGACAACTAGACTATTATTGTTGCTTGTTTGCTTATTGTTTGTTTGTCGTGTTTGTTTGTTTTGTCATTTGCTTTGCTTTGTTAGATTTTATATTGGCTTTATGCCTTATCTTCCCTTTTAGCAATGCAATTTCATTTCCATATTGTGTGTCTTTTTGTCTCAAACTTTGATTGATTAATCTTTTTTGATAGATGTGAAAAGGGGGAGAAAAATGGAAATAACATCCTTCAATGAATATGTGGAATTCATGCACTTAGTAAGGGGGAGTTATCATATCTTATGCATATTGATTGGGGGATGATTGACATCATATAATGCATATATTTGTGTCTTATATCCTTTATTTTAGCCTAAGCAATGCTACGTAACGAGTTTTATGTTTATGTTTCAGGAATAAATAAGTTTGGGAAGAAGAGACTCAAAAAGGATATAAAAGAAAGGATATAAAAGCAAGGACTTTACATGTAATTTTCTATTTATACGAGTCATAGGATAAAAGTACACTTGATGCACAAAAGGATAAATCCATTTCTGTTGGTCGACCGTTGGCCTTTTGGTCTACCAAACATGTCTAAAATGGATGACCGAGTTATCCTCGGTGAACCGTCTCCTTACAGTCAATAGCCACTTGAACTTCCCTGGAATCCTTGGTTCGGGTTACCGAAGGCTTACCGGTCAACGGTTCCATTCCTCTCATTGGCATTCAAATCATCTCTGGATATCTCAATTTGGTCTACCAAAGAGGTATCGGTCATCCGAACTTGACATGCGCTTATTATCCTATCGGCTACATCCTATTGGGCCACGTGGCACAAGTCTTTCAACAGACTTATCTGTTGTCATTTAGTAACACCTTTTGAAATACCCCTAAACGGTCTACTGAGTACTCTTCGGTTTACCGAATCCTTGTTGCTAATCAAAACGTAATGGCTCTTTTCCATGTAACTCTTCTAAGAAATCCATAGTTGGGAGGGCAGATGGCGTGTCATGTGGAGTTGCAAAGAGATGATTTGTAGACCTAAAATATGACTCATTTTCGAAGGAGACATCCCTGGAGATATACAATTGACATTCTTCAAAGTTGTAGCATTTGTACCCCTTTTTTTTGATAAGAATATCCAAGAAAAATAGTCTTAACAGAGTTTGTGTCAAATTTGTCAACCTTTTTTTATGAACATAACAAACACATTCAAAAAATTTAAGGTGATCTGTGCTCATTCGTCTACCATTCAATATTTCAAACGGTTGTCTATTTTGGAGGAGAGGGCTAGGAAGACGATTAATAAGATAAACAACAGTTAATAACATAGATTCGTGACATTTTGAAGGAGAGGGCTTCAGACCAGAAGATTTTTGGAACATGATTTTGAAATAACAAAGATCTAGCGACATTTAGAAGATGATGATTTTTTTGTTTGGAAACACCATTTCGTTCAAGGGTGTTAATGCAAGTAATTTGGTGAAAAATACCTTTAGTTTTCAAAAAATGCTGAAAAACATTGCTAGTACATTCAGAACCATTGTCAGACCTAAGGGTTTTAATTTTAGATTCAAACATGTTTTTTACTAAGGTGTCATATTTACAGAAGACGAAAAAACATTGGATTTAGATTTATGCAAATACAACCACGTTGTGTGGGAAAAATCATCGATAAAAGTGATAAAGTATTTAAAGCCATTATATGATTCTACTGGGACAGGTCCCTAGATATCCGAGTGGATTAACTCTAAGGGCCTTCCTGTTTTTATTGTGGAAGAATGAAAGGGAAACCTAGTTTGTTTCACCAGACGACAAATATCACAACGTAAATCAAATTTAACATGCAATCTAGGGAATAACTGTTTTAAAATGGTATATGATGGGTGACCGATGCGTTTGTGCCATAGTTCGGGAGACTGGTAGGACACATTATTTTCCTATAAGAATTTATTTGAACTATCAAACACATAAAGACTATTCATGAGGGTGCCTCTACCAATCATCCTCCCTGATGGTCGGTCCTGAAATAATACAACAAAGGGTGAGAAACAGTTTAATTTTCTAGTGATCCTTGCAACAAATAATAGATTAGATGTGAAGGATGGAATAAAGAGGACCTCTTCAAGTATATTATTCAAGAAAATTGATTCTCCTATTCCATCAATTTCTACTTGATTTCCATTAGCAATAGTAACACGATTATTCATTTTAGGATCAAGATGTACGTTATTTAATAATTTTTTATTTCATGTGATATGGTTTGTGGTGCCTATGTCTATGATCCATGAATTACTGTTATAAACATGATTAGAACTAGAATTAACAAGGGGATTAGGGAGGTAAATACCTGAGGGATTACCTGAGTGTTGACTCTGATTTTGACTGTGGAGAAGACTATTTAGTTGGGCCAGTACTTGACCCATTTGTTGTTGGACCATGGGCCGAGAGGAAATCGGACTTGAATATGAAAGTGGGTGCATGCGACTGTGGAACTCAGATCCGGGTTGGTGATGATCCACGACAAACTCGGATATAAAACCCCAAGAAGGAGTTGTTGACCCGACTTGCCCCCATTTGTTCCATTCTCGTCAACCGCTAGGGTTTCTTCTGTTGTCGCTTAGGTTTTCACCACTTCTCCCCTCCGATCTCCCACCCCGTCTTTTGATGGTCTGAGATGAGGGTAGAGGAACTGATGAGAATTTTATTTATACCGCAAGTGCACGACGTCGATGAAGACGCGGCAAGTACGGGTCGAACACAAGGAGGGAGAAAACTTTGTTATTTTTGTGATTTTCGATTAAGGAAAGAAATAGAAAGAAATAAGGTTGATTAGAGATTTTTGGATTTTCAATTTTCTAAAGCAAGAACAACAAAAACTAAAAAGAAAGCAAATATTGATGAGAGTCCAGAGGGTGGGGGTTTAGATATCGGGTTTTGTTTAGAGAAATCTGAAACTTATAATAAATCACATTAGTTATAAAGCATTACATGATAAATAACTCAACATAAACTCAAGTAATCAAAATATACTAACACAAAATTAAAATAATAACATAATTCTTCTTCTCATCACCCTAAATCCATCACCCCCACCCTTTGGAGAGGGTTAGAAACTCATAGATGGAGGGAAGGAGAAGGGGTCCTAGAGAAACTACGAAAGAAAACTAAAAACACGAAATAAACGAACAGAATTTTATTGCTATAGAATGGAATGAGCATTACAACATAATTTCGGGGCTATTTATAGCCGATACGAGGGACCCAAGTATGAATAAGGAAATGACACGTGCTATGACACGATAGGAAGAAATCCGGGGCACGGATCACACACCATGCGGCGTTTCCACCGCACATTGACCGTCAGATGCGGCGGAATCGCCGCATGGATGGCTCAGATGATGTTGTGCTTTTGCGGGTTTGTTTTTGGTATGTTCTAGATGGCCTCCACGCGTCTGAATTAATTATTGCATATCTTTGGAGATCTGAATTTAATTTCTTCCTGAATACTTCTCCAAAATAACTTTTTAGTCCTTCTAATTTGCCCTCAGGTCCCTGGCTGTTTTGCAATTAAGTCCCTTGGCCCTTTATGTGATCAATTGGATTTCAACTTGCGCTTGAATCTCTAGCTAATTGGTCTTTGTGATCTATTTGAGTCCATTGCACGCGTTTTAGCTCGAATATTGGTAAATTGCATTGTAACTCCTGAATTCTGCACAATTGCTCAAAACGATACCTTAGTAGCATTTATTTATATAAAAATAATCTAAATGAAAGACATATGATGCAATGTATGCAATGCATCAAATACCCCCACACCTAGATTTTGCTAGTCCCTAGCAAAACAAAACATGAAAAAAATATAAGTATGAAAGCAAGGAAATCCTAACTCACTTTCATAGGAATCACGGTTGCACTTAGCATATGCAACAAGCCGTTAAACCCCTAAGTTTCCTTAGAGGACGAGTTTTGTCTCGTGAGGGTTTTCAGTTGACACACCCACAAAGTCTTAATTCAATATTTCATTAATAACTCTCAATATCTCCACCTCAACCTTATACATCTCACTTAGAATTCTAACTCATAAAAATTCTGACTTGGTCTTTGTTCCTCCAACATTCACACCACTAACCCTTCTACACATGTTATCACTTAAATTATTTTGCACGCCTCCTCTGGTGGTGAAGTATCATTCGGATCAACTATGACATGGATCATTCTTTTAACTTTGGGTCTTGAGTATCTTAAAGTATCTTTTTTTCTTCAACACATTTGCTTTTTTTTGACACTTTTACCCTTTTTGCATTCGTGTAGCGAGTTTGGTCGATAATCCCGAGCTGGCAGACTCAAGTTACCGGGTTTTAAGATACCCCTGCGGACCAGTGACTCGAAGGCTTGAGTTTTTGTAATCATTTTGCAAAATGTGCTTTCCTCACTTTATTCCTTTATTTTTTTTACTTTTATTTTCCTCAATGCTTAATTGCTATTAGAAGCCCACACTTCCCGGTATATTTTCCTCAACCTCTGCTTTTTATCAACCACTTCAAAGATTTGATTCATCCAATTTAACTGCATACATGTCTTAAAGGGTAATGGATTATTTCTTTGGAACTTAGATTTATGTCATAGTTTCTACAAGAAGAACTATATAATAAGGAACAAAAACTCAATGCAATTTGTACACAGGTTTTGAAGAATATATATATATATATATAGATAGATAGATAAATACCCCCCCACACCTAAATCATGCATTGTCCTCAATGTATGCAAAGATAAAGCAAATGCACTTATTACCTGAGTTAACTTGCAGTAGAGGGATTGAATTTGCTCAGAGTCAACCATAGTCAGAACTGGATTGAATGACACCATGTTGGTGCATGTATCCAGTTGAATTGTTCCCCATGTTGCCCTGAGAGTCCTGAGGTAAAGATTCCACACCCCTCACATGTGTTGATTCTCTTATTTGCTCGAGTGATGGTGGTTGGGTAGATGAATTACTCCCTTTTTTCTCACTTTCTTTTTGATTTTGTGATGATTTATTTGATTCAAAAATCTTATAGAAACGCGATCTCATCACAACATCACTTTGATTGCATACTATTTCTGGTTCACTATCAACATGAAAGATATTAAATTCATCTTTTAAGTTTCCAAAAGATAGTTGCATGAGCCCATTTCGACAATTTATCAAAGCTTCATAAGTGGCTAAAAAGGGTCTGCCTAATATTACAGGGATTTGTCTCTTAGGATTGACAGAATAAAGTTTATAGGAGATGAGTTGGACAGAATAGAGTTTATGTTTGCAGTCAAGAATGCCTTCTTTGGTACGTTCGTTTTTCTCTTCTTAGTGCACAGATCCTTATGTTTGCAGTTAAGATTGCCATCTTTGGTACGTTTGTTTTTCTCTTTTTAGTGCACAAATCTTTTAAGAATTTAACATAAGCAGGTATTTGTTGAATCATATTTAGGAGTCAAATATTCACCTTAACTTGCTTAAATACTTCCAAGATTTTCTTCATTTGTGCACTTGAGCTCTTATTGAGTCTATTGGGGAATGGGGCTTTAGGAACATAGACTCGCTCAAGTTGAGCTATAGGGTCAGGTTGACTAGGTGGGTTGGGCTTTTCAAATTGGACTTCAGGTTCAATGGTCAGGTCACATGTGGGTGCTTGACGACTAGATTGATTAGGAGCCCTAGGATTTACCACATTGTTATCAACTTGTTTTCCCGACCGTAATGATACAACTACATTTATTTGTTGAAACGGTCCCTCCTCATGAACCCTTTGAACCGGTCTAGGGTTGTTACTTCCTAGAGGTGGTTGATAGGGCTGATATTGATTATTAGGTCTTGGATTCACCTCAGGTTGACTTGGAAACTGAGCATTTTCTCTTTTACCTACAATTTGTGCTAGTTGGCTAACTTGTGTTTCTAGCTTTTGGAAGGATTGGGTGGTTGTTTGCATAAAAGTTTTAACCAAATTTTCCAAGCTTGTCAATCTAACATCATAATCTCCATTGTTACTAAACCCAGATGATGTATTATTTTGGTTATACGGGTTTGGTTGTTGTCTAGGAGGTTGACCTTGTTGGTTCCATGAAAAATTGGGATGATTACGCCAACCCGGATTATAGGTTGATGCGTATGGGTCATTTCTAGAATGGTTAAATGCGACATTAACTTGTTCCAAGTTCGCAGAAATATGTGCACAATCCTCCATTATATGACCAGTTTGACCACATCTAGAGCAAGGGATAGAAGATGCTTGATTCACTAGGGGTCGGGTTTTTTGCTCTAGACTTTCCATTCTACGCATAAGGGTAGCTAGTTTTGCTTCAGCAGCTACAGTAGCATCTACAGCTAAGACACCTGATTTGGGTTGACTTACTATTCTAAATCCAATACTCTGGTTAATCGGTGCTCTAGCATTGTCCCATTGCATACTATTTTCGGTTAAATCCTCAAGAAAAGTCCAAGCATCATTCTCATTTTTGGACATAAAGTTTCCTTGGCTTACAGATTCTAACATAACCCTAGATGTAGGTGTCAATCCCTCATACATAATTTGGCACAATTTCCATCTTGGAATTCCATGATGAGGGCATTGGGTCAACAGGTTCTTAAATCTATCCAAATAGGAATAGAACGGCTTGCTCTCAGATTGAACGAATGCAACAATTTCATTCCTAATCCTAATAGTCTTATGGTTGGGGAAATATTTCTTTAAGAACCCTTGAACAAACTCGGCCCAACTCCTAATAGATCTTTCGGCTAGACTATATAGTCATTTTCTTAGCGTCGTCCTTCAGTGCTAGAGGCACGAATTTAAGATGTACTGCCTCCTCAGAGATATGCTGGTATTGCATAAGGGAGCAGATTTCCTCCAATTCTCTAAGGAAGAGATATGGGTCTTCCTTAGAGGTGAACTTAGGCAACATACTCATGTATTGTGCCTTTACTTCGAAGTCGCGACCTGGTATGATGGGCATAACGATGCACGATGGCTGAGCAGCCATCGTTGGGTAGCACCGATCCCTCAGAGTCCTAGGCGGGTCCACTACATTCTCACCCATTGGATTCGGGTGAGGTGATGCAGCAGGTGACTCGTGAGAGTCGATTGCTCAAGTTATGAACCCAAATCTGAGTGCACCGGTTTGAATTAATTTTTGAATTCAATTTCGAAATTTAAATTCCAAATTCAAATTCAAGAATCAATTGATTTTTTATTTTTATTTTTATTTTAAAAAATGGAAACAAACAATAGAAGGGGGAAAGATGAGAAAGGAATCCTAATCTAGAGAATTGAGGTGAGAAGAGAAAGAAGACTCAGATGAGAATGGAAACTTAACTCTAAAAGATAGATGAGAGGGTTGGTCAGAAGTTTCCTAAACAAGCACGGTTCAAACAATCCTAGACCTAATGTAGCTTAAATCTAGACGACTCCTAACTGGTTGAGTCGAATTGGTTCGCTTGATTCACCTCCTCACTAATCAAACCAAATTGGCCAGGCAGTGTATAGATAGTGGGGGCGCTTCCGACAGAGTCGGTGCCAATTAGACAACCACTTCGCTTGGAAGACTTACGTCAACACAAAAACAGTTTCTAGACACCAATTAAATTCGATCAGCTTCAAGTCATAGCAAGTCAAACCAATCTTCTAGATAATTGAGTTCGAATCCTTAGGGGCCAATATCTAATTGATTTTAATTTAAGGCTTGGGTGACACTTTAGGATTGTGATTTGGGGGCTACGGAAGGGTGATGAAATCCCACCCGTATCTTTTCCTACGGAGTTGCCCTTAAGATAGTTTAACTTAAATCTAGCAAAGATAGTCAAACATTGGTCTTTAATTGGGGGACAATTGCAAGGGTTGTATGCAAACTAATTTATATGCTTAAATGCAATCAATAAAAACCGCGCACGTACCTTGCCTCCAGCACTCTTCAACAAAAAAATAATTTGCAAGAATTTAGCAAGAATAATGCAAACAAAACACTATATGATGAATGCACTAAGTCCTTCTAATTTTTCCAATTTTTAGGTCAGAGTTGAATTATTGTCACTTATGGAATTTGAGCCTAACACGTGCAGTTCTACAAAAATGAAACTTTCCAAAAATCGAAAATTGTGCAAAAGGAAACAAAAGTTACCTACGCAACGCTAAGACGGGTTTGTTGTCCGCTCTTGAAAATTTCCAGTTGCTCTACGCATCCACCCAGAGATGGAGACGGCCCCAGAAAATTTTGAAGCCCAAATGCTCCAGACGTGCGGCGGATCCGCCACAGGTTGTTCTTTGGGTGCGGCGATTTTGCCGCTCTTCTTGCTCCAACTGTGCCCGGATTTCGCCGCGCACTCCGTTGTCTCCTGAAACACAAACCCAAATAGTTAGATCGCGCACACGATAAACAGAATATAATCGAAATCACCAAAAATAAACAAAATCTTCGTCGCCTCCCCGGCAACGGCGCCAAAAACTTGATGAGAATTTTATTTATACCGCAAGTGCACGGCGTCGATGAAGACGCGGAAAGTACGGGTCGAACACAAGGAGGGAGAAAACATTGTCATTTTTGTGATTTTCGATTAAGGAAAGAAATAGAAAGAAATAAGGTTGATTAGAGATTTTTGGATTTTCAATTTTCTAAAGCAAGAACAACAAAAACTAAAAAGAAAGCAAATATGGATGAGAGTCCAGTGGGTAGGGGTTTAGATATCAGGTTTTGTTTAGAGAAATCTGAAACTTATAATAAATCACATTAGTTATAAAGCATTACATGATAAATGACTCAACATAAACTCAAGTAATCAAAATATACTAACACGAAATTAAAATAATAACATAATTCTTCTTCTCATCACCCTAAATCCATCACCCCCACCCTTTGGAGAGGGTTAGAAACTCATGGATGGAGGGAAGTAGAAGGGGTCCTAGAGAAACTACGAAAGAAAACTAAAAACACGAAATAAACGAACATAATTTTATTGCTATAGAATGGAATGAGCATCACAACATAATTTCGGGGCTATTTATAGCTGATACAAGGGACCCAAGTATGAATAAGGAAAGGACACGTGCTATGACACGACGGGAAGAAATCCGGGGGCACGGATTGCACACCATGCGGCGGAATCGCCGCATGGATGGCTCAGATGATGTTGTGCTTTTGCGGGTGTGTTTTTGGTATGTTCTAGATGGCCTCCACGCGTCTGAATTAATTATTGCATATCTTTGGAGATCCGAATTTAATTTCTTCTTGAATACTTCTCCAAAATAACTTTTTAGTCCTTCTAATTTGCGCTCAAGTCCCTGGCTGTTTTGCAATTAAGTCCCTGGCCCTTTATGCGATCAATTGGATTTCAACTTGCGCTTGAATCTCTAACTAATTGGTCTTTGTGATCTATTTGAGTCCATTGCACGTGTTTTAGCTCAAATATTGGTAAATTGCTTTGTAACTCCTGAATTCTGCACAATTGCTCAAAACAATACCTTAGTATTGTTTATATAAAAATAATCTAAATGAAAGACATATGATGCAATGTATGCAATGCATCAGGAACCAACATCGATCCCGGTTGTTTCCTTGTTTTTTACAATTATCGCAGTGTTCATCTTTTCACCTCCCGAACTGATTTTTTCCTTTTGCGCTTTGATTTTGGTTGCGAGACACGAAGAATGATTGGTTTTCCTTTTCTGTTGTTTGTGTCACCGCTTGTCGTCTTGCTTCTTCCTGTTGGGAAAGGACGACAATAGTGTTGAAGGGCGGAAGCCTTGATGTTAACAAGATTTGGGCTTTAAGGGTGTCGAAACTTGAGTCGAGTGATATGGTCGTTTTACTACCGCAAGTGCACGACGTCAGTGAAGACGCGACAAGTAGGGGTCGTGTCCACGAGGAGGTGTGTCAACTTTGGTTTGTTCGAAGGCAAGTAGGAAAAGAGGGGAGAACAAATTGATTACACTAAATTAGACCAAACTATGCTACGCTACACTAGTACGAAACAAACAAAGAAAATGAAAGCATGAGACGAAATAAAACTAAACTAAGTGACTAATAAAAGAAGCTGGAAATCTGGAATGGAAAACCCCTAAAGGGTGGAGTGTGTGTACACATGATATATGTGGTGATGAATGCATTCAATAAGCACATGTGCAGGTAGTGTTTACTATGCACAAGAAGTACCTCATGGAAAACCCTATCATCCAAATCACTAACCTAAGTGATTAATACGAGCATGACAAGTTTGTTAAAAAGAACGTAAACAAGCATGGAATGTACCTAAAGATTATGGAAGAAACCATCAAGTTAAGTATTCTCTTTAATTCAAACAAGCATATTAACATTTCTCACATACAACAACATTAAGCATTCATTTCATTCTACATGACATGTATAAACATCAACTCCACCCCCAAAGGGGGATGGAACTACTCACACATTACTAAGATAACATTCATATTAAGGAAAGAAAACATGCTAATTAATTGTACGAAGATTAAAATAACAAAATTAACTAATCATGCAAGAACTAAAGGAAACAACAATTAACTAACAAAACATCTTTTATTGCTCACTTATATTTACAAGTAGCATCTCTCCACCAGAGTTTTGCTCAAAGGCTTTACTCCTAGTTGAGAGGATGACCACCAAGAGTGGAGATGTCTTACAAAGGAGGAGGAAGAGTTCTATTTATAGCCATGAAAAAAGATAACCGGGGACAATCCCCGGTATGGGACTAAAACGCATACCATAAATGGACATAAGACAATATAACACACCACCCGACCAAAGCATGTGGCATTCGGACACATTTGGACCGCTGATTGGCGGTCTTGGACGTCCAATTGGTGGTCTGGATATGTCTTATGGAGTCTGGATTTTGGTGGCTCTGTGCTCGCTTGATTTCTTGATGTTTGATGAACCTAATTTGGTTGTTGATGGTTAGGCCCAGATCTAATTGCCAAAATACTCCTCATAATAGTGTGGAGCTTCTTGATTTCCTCATTAGTCCTTTTGGTTTTACATCTGGGTCAGTCTCTCTTGCACCTCAGTTCATAAGTCTTGCAACTCAAACATTTTCCCTGCTTTTAAGTCCTTTTTGTGTCTCTTCTTCTGAGTTGTTTTATTCCTGAAACTTAAACATAAAATTCGTTATGTAACATTGCTTAGGTTAAAAACAGAGGATATAAGACACAAATAAATGCATGATATGATGTCAATCAAATACCCCCACACCTAACTTTTGCTAGTCCCGAGCAAAACAAAGAAAGATAAAAGTGAAAGAAAGGAAAACATACGAAAAATAGGGAAATCCTAACTCACTTTCGTAGGAATCACGGTTGCACTTAGCACGTGCAACAAGCCGATAAACCCCCTTGTCGCCAGTAGATCATAATAGATAATCACGTAGGAGCCAATCGAGTACAACCAGAATTTCTCCAAAGCGAATATGATCGCTAATAATTTTTTCTCGATCATAGTGTAGTTCAATTGGGTATCATTGAGTGTTCTACTGGCATATAGTAGATCACATGAGGCAGTTTGTCCAATTGTTTCCCAAGCATTGCTCCCATAGCAAAGTTAGATGCATTACACATTAACTCGAAGCGTTCACTCCACACCGGTGCCTTAATTATGGGAGTTGAAGACAACTCTTTCTTTAAGGTCAAAAAAGCATGGTGGCAATCCAGTGTCAACTCAAAAATGGTATCCTTAGCCAACAAGGCGGTGAGAGGTCGAGCAAGGTTCTTCTTACAGCATCGCTTGAGGACAAGTCTCAAGTGACGAAGACACTCATCAAAGGAAGCGCCAAATATGGAAAAGTCGTCCATGAAAATCTCAAGGAAACGCTCTACCACATCGAAGAAGATGTCGATCATACACCTTTGGAATGTTGCCGGCGCATTACATAACCCAAAGGGCATGCGATAGTAGGCAAACGTGCCGAAGGGGCAAGTAAATGTGGTTTTCTCTTGATCCTCAGGGGCGATGAGAATTTGGTTGTAACCGAAGTATCTGTCAAGAAAACAATAATACTCATGTCCGGCTAACCTTTCCAATATCTGATCAATGAATGACAACGAGAAATGATCTTTCCGCGTTGCCGCATTGAGCTTGCGATAATCAACGCAAACTCGCCAGCAAGTTTGCAGGCGTGTTGGTATAAGCTCATTATGCTCATTCTCAACGACCGTTACGCCTGATTTCTTGGGAACCACATGGACATGACTCACTCACGAACTATTAGAAATATGATAGATTATACCATGATCCAAGCACTTAAGAACCTCATTTCGGATGGCTTCTTTCAGCATAAGATTCAATCTTCCTTGTGGGTCCTGACGGAGCCTAGAATCCTATTCCATGTGGATCTGATGCTGAACAATATCATGGCTAATTCCCTTGATGTCCTTCAAGGATCAGCCAATAGCCTTTCAATTTTCAAAGAGCACTTTTTTGAGGGCAACCTCTTGATCTTTTGCAAGATCAGAAGAAATCATGAGCGGTAAGGTCTCATTATCCCCTTAAAAATGTATTTAAGGTTACCAGGGAGCGGTTTATGCTCAACCAAAAGTGGGTCCTTGTTGGATTTAGAGTTAATTTCAAGTGGCTTAAGGGCCACAGGGTAGGAGGAGCAAGCACCCAAATGTGCCTCCTCACCCAGAAGTTCACAGACAGATTCCTCAAAATCATCTTCACTCCTAACCTGGTCATCCGTGTCAAACATGCCCAATGACTCATGCTCATCCGTGTCCTAAATGAAATTGGCTCCGACAACATCATCGAAGAGGTCGGGTTGCTTACCAAGAGTAAAGATGTTGAAATCCGTCGTGAGGATTCCAAAAGACAACCTCATCAAGTCATTGAGACAATTGATCAAAGCATTAGATGTCGCAAGAAATGACCTCTAAAGGATCACTGGAATTTGTCATTGTGGGTTGGACACAGGTTCAGTATCCCAGATGATGAAATCAACTGGGAATACGAACTCACCCACTTTAATAAGGATATCCTTGACACATCCCAGTGGAATCTTGACGGATCTGTCAGCAAACTAGAGAGTTGTCTTTGTTGACTTAAGATCGCCTATTCTAAGGTTGACATAGACAGAGTAGGGCAAAAGGTTCACAGATGCTCCCATATCCAATAGAGCTTGAGGATTGTCACGTTACCGATCATGCAAGAAACAGTTGGACAACCAGGGTCCTTGTATTTGACTTGCATGGGTTGTGTCAATATTGATCTCACATTGGCGGCCAGAAATGTCATTTTGGGAACATTTGTTCTCCTCTTAACAGTACAAAGGTCCTTCAAGAACTTGGCATACAGTGGCATTTGCTGAACAACGTCCAACAACGGAATGTTCACCTTGACTTGCCTAAGTACCTCAACGATTTTGTCCCAATGCTCATCGCGTTTTTAGTCAAGCTATGAGAGAATGGTGCGTTGGGGACATAACTATCACTAGGAGGAGTCTCAAAATTTGGTTCCTTGAAAGACTCACGACCCTCCTCGGAAGAGTCACCAACAGGGTTGGCTTCAGGCATTTCCACATTGTTGTCAACAACCCTTCCCGATCTTAAGGTATGGAAAACATTTGCATGTTGGGAAATGTCACTTTCAACATTGTGCACATTCTCCCTAGCCTGATCAGGTTCACCATTGGGATTTACCACAGGTTGACTTGGTAACTGACCATTCTCACGTTCATGGAACTGATGAGCCAACTGACTAACTTGCATTTCCAAAGCTTTGACTATACTTTGCATGCTCTGCATGAAGCTTGAAGGGTCGGATCACTAGAGGGGTCCTTTGGGTCAACACGTTAGGGGAGTGGAGTTTGGTTAGAATAACCCGACGATGAGGCCTAAGGAGGTTGTTAATTATGGTGCTGAGACATTTGATGTAGGGGTTGGTAGGTCGCTGATGGGCGTGGAGGTTGATAAGATGGTGAGGTTGAGGTTGAGCGTGCGAGCTCTGACCGTGACCCCCACTAGGCCCACAAGAGAAGTTAGGATGGTTACGCAATCACGGGTTGTAGAATTGACTGTACATGTCATTACGGGGTCTCTGTTGATACTTCGCATTTGCATGCTCAATATCCCTTGGAGTGTAAGCACATTCTAAGTCATCATGTCCCGTAAGTCCACACCTACTACACGCGGGAGTAGCGACCCGAGCTACAGAAGCTCGGTCCAACTCTAAACTCTCAATCCTATACATGAGAGTAGCCAATTTTGTCTCAGACGCGATAGCTGACTCAACTTGATATGATCTAGCTCGACATAAAGATCTGGTGGTTGGTGGCTCTCTCATGGTGTCCCACTCAAAGGTACGTTTAGCCATTAATTCAAAAGTGTCCCATGCCTCATCGATGAGTTTCATTTGGAAATCACTTTGACACATTGACTCCAACAATTTATGGGTGTTGTAGTTGAGGCCCTCATAAACAATTTGGCAAAACTGCCACAACCCAATTCCATGATGAGGGCACTGTAAGAGAAGGTCCTTGAACCTCTGAAAGAAAGAATAAAATGATTCGGTCTCAGTCTAATACATTTGGTGTATCTAGTGCCGTATCTGTTGAGTCTTCCATTGAGGGAAGAATCTCTTCAGAAAGACAGTCACGAAGTCATCCCAGGACCGAATCGAACTTGCTGGGAGGCTGATCGATCGTTTTATATTTAACCGCAAGTGCACGGTCGCGTTGAAGCGGTGGCAAATACGGGTCGTCCACTGGGAGGTGTGTCGACACTTGGTTTGTGCGAAGGCGAGAGGTAAAGAAAGGGAAGAGAAGGGTCGGTTACACTAAACTACACTAATATGCAAAAAGGAAATGAAGATAAGCAATAAACTAAGCCCCAAAGTGTAGGATCGTGTGGGTTTATGGGTCCACAATTAATGCTAATCACCTAATTACCTACTTGTTTATTCTATCAAGTAAATGCAGCGGAAATTAAACTAAAACAAGCAAGTGTAGGAATATGCAAACCACAAAGAGGACACGGCGTTTTTATAGAGGTTCGGCACCCCACCCGGGTTCTAGTCCTCTCTTGCAAGCTCCGCTCACGACTTCACTAACCACTCCCTGTTCCGGGCCGGGAGAGAACGCCTTTACAACCGTCAAACTCGCGAACAACCCTCGCCGAGCTTGGAATCCTCTTCTCACAATTCGAGAAGGATGCTTCGGGCTTTCACCGGAGCCTTTACTCTTTTGACAACAAATGAGAACTTGAGTGGAACAACACTCTCTAAACTTTGAGCACACTTGAGTAGGATGAAGAAATGATCACTAAGTGTGGAAGGTTTGTAGCTTTGAGTGTATGAGATTCTCTCTAATGTTTGGGACAAGTTTGTAGTGGGAGAGTTGTGTTAAAATATGTTTTACAACTCCTTATATAGGCATTAGAGAGAATAGAGCCGTTGGGATTGATTGGGTATGAGTTGAAGTGTGATTACACAAAACAGAAAGTTCAGAACCCAATTCTGGCTGAAATCGGTCGACCGGAGCAGGACAATCGGTCGACCGTTAGGCAGTTTTACACTCAGTTCGGTCGACCGGTTAAGCAACGGTCAACCGCCCAACTCTACGACTTAGGTTCACTTAAGTCATCGGTCGAACACAAGATAGGGTTCGGTCGACCGATTTCGTCCAGGCACTTTTGGGGTGACAAACAAATGTGTGAACGGTCGACCGAAACTGGTTTTGGCGGTCGACCGATTACGGACAAGCGTTTTGGGTTTGTCAAAAGATGAACCAACGGTCGACCGATCATGGTCCTCGGTCGACCGATACATGAAATACATTTGGGGTATTTTTGGTTTAATACGAATACGACCGTTGTGTATATACGACAAAAGTAACGGTCGGGAAAATATGATCTGACGGTCGACCGAAAGGTAAAACACGGTCGACCGAATATGGGCAGTGAAAACACAAACAAGAGACATGATCATCCGGTCGACCGAACGGCCTGTAGCGGTCGACCGAATGTGGGCAGACAGTTGGGTTCAAGTTTAGGTGTTTTCCGGTCTAAGTTTGGGTGATCTATTGAAGTCCAAATTATGTGAAATTTCGTGTGTGACTTCTATAGGGAACCTAGTGTGTGATTAAGTTGATTTTAGCTCAAGTATGCTCAATTACGCTTTGTTCCTAAGACTCAAAAGAAATCAAAATTACATGTCTTCGATTTAGCTTTAATTACATGTCTTGACTTCATTTCCTTCTTTCTTGAGTCTTGATCACCTGTAGAGGTTAGCACAATACAATATATATGCAATGCATAGTGTGTGCTACTCTAATTAAGATTCGGTTGATTAAATCATCAAAACATAAGATTAAGGCCAAAAAGCCAACAATCTCCCCCTTTTTGCTGATGGCAACCGATATCTTAATACTTGAAAATTTTATATGTAAACTATGCATATAGATGCTCCCCCTATGGATGTGCATAGTTTTTGTTTAAGTTTTATCAAAATTTTCAAGTTATCCCCTTAATTATCTCTCCCCCTTTGACATCCATCAAAAAATTGATAATTATATAAGTCAAAAGGATGTCATCGTAATGAAGTTGCTCCCCCTAAATTTAGCACTTCATTACTCTAATAAAAGATATAACATTTAAGCTCCCCCTATCAATAAGGCTAAATGGAAACAATTAGTATGATGAAAGTTAAATTCATTTAGGTTTCTATTCAAGCCTTATTCTAACATCCATTTAAAATTTGACAATTAAAATCAATGGATGTGATAAATGATTTGCAATGAATAGGGTTTATGATTTGCAATGAATTAGACTATATGATATGTCAATTAAGCATATGAAGCTAGATTAGAGCTAATTTAACATGAATTGTATAGATAAGAATTTATACCAATGTTGAATTCGAATTTAGCTCCAATCTCATTTGGTGATGCAACCGGATTTGAATTTGACTCTTGAGCTCACCCGGTCACCACCAATCTCCTCCTCAAGCTCCTACAAGAGTAGATTTAGGTACCCAAACAACTTTGGGTCCTTGAACATTAGCTTTTGGGATCCAAACCATTTTGGTTTTGGGTGCCCACACACTTGAGGAAGTAGACTTAACAAACAAATGTGTGAACGGTCGACCGAAACTGGTTTTCGCGGTCGACCGATTACGGACAGGCGTTTTGGGTTTGTCAAAAGATGAACCAACGGTCGACCGATCATGGTCCTCGGTCGACCGATACATGAAATACATTTGGGGTATTTTTGGTTTAATACGAATACGACCGTTGTGTATATACGACAAAAGTAACGGTCGGGAAAATATGATCTGACGGTCGACCGAAAGGTAAAACACGGTCGACCGAATATGGGCAGTGAAAACACAAACAAGAGACATGATCATCCGGTCGACCGAACGGCCTGTAGCGGTCGACCGAATGTGGGCAGACAGTTGGGTTCAGGTTTAGGTGTTTTCCGGTCTAAGTTTGGGTGATCTATTGAAGTCCAAATTATGTGAAATTTCGTGTGTGACTTCTATAGGGAACCTAGTGTGTGATTAAGTTGATTTTAGCTCAAGTATGCTCAATTACACTTTGTTCCTAAGACTCAAAAGAAATCAAGATTACATGTCTTCGATTTAGCTTTAATTACATGTCTTGACTTCATTTCCTTCTTTCTTGAGTCCTGATCACCACTAGAGGTTAGCACAATACAATATATATGCAATGCATAGTGTGTGCTACTCTAATTAAGATTCGGTTGATTAAATCATCAAAACATAAGATTAAGGCCAAAAAGCCAACACAAAGGGGGTAGAGAAATAATGTGAACATAAAGAAGTGTGTGTGTGTTCATTAAGCTCCTCACAACATGTAGTGCATGAAATCATAAAACTACATCCAACTTTGCCTCTACATGAATTAAGATAAGACTACATCACTAAAACATACAAGACAATAATTGGAATGAAGCTACATGAACTCAAGTATAAAGACTATACCCTACTATGCCTCTACATGAATTAAGATTTCACTACACCATTAAAACATACAAGACATTAGCTAAGGTAAAGGCAACAAGAGCACATACACTACAAATTGTGTTTCCAATATTAACTTCATCCATATCCTAACCTTATCATTCCCCATAAAATAGGTCCACTAATCAAAGCATAAGCTAAGCTTCATTCAAGAGCATTAGCATATCAAAGATAAGAGTGAAAACTCATTAGATGGTTATGGAAATCATATAAAGCTCAAGAGATAAAGATAACACACACTTAATACACTACATGATTATATCACATATTTCTCCACCCCCAAATGGGGATGGAACTACTCACTACTCATTACACTAACTATATTAGCAAAAGAAAGCATAATATTGAAATGAAAGTTAACTAAGAAGGCAAGAAGCATTAAAGAAACATAAAAGGAAAGGAAAGACTAAACAAACATGCACAAATTGTGGGCTTTGCTGGTGGTCTTTGTTGGTCCTGGATGCATCTACTTGGTTTGTTGGAGCTCCGACCCGAATCGAATTGCCAAAATACTCCCCATGATGGTGTGGAGTTTCCTGGTTTGCTCTTAGGTCCTTCTGTCTTACGATCAGGTCCTTCTGTCTTGCATCTTGGTCCCCAGGTCTCACAATTAAGTCCTTTTTCCTGCTTTTGGGTCCTTTCATGGCTCTTCTCTTCAAACCTCTTTATTTCTGAAAACTAAACATAAAACTCGTCACGTAGCATTGCTTAGGTGTAAGATAATGGATATAAGATACAAATATAAGCATGAAATGATGTCAATCAAATACCCCCACACCTAAGTTTTTGCTAGTCCCGAGCAAAACAAAGAAAGAGAAAAGCAAACGAGAAACAAGAAATCCTAACTCACTTTCGTAGGAATCACGGTTGCACTTAGCACGTGCAACAAGCCGTTAAACCTCTTTGTTGCCAAGGAGGAGGTGTGTTGTCTCCTGAGGGTTTTCAGCGGATATACCCACAAAATCCGAACAAGATGCTTTATTCAATCTAGACCTCGACTCGTTGGAAATATTTTGTCGATCAATGGACGCGGTAATCCTACGGGCCGACTCTATATAGGTAATCAGTCCACACCTAGCCTAATAAACCATTCGTGCAAGTTAAATAAGGAATTAAGTGAAAGACATGGACAACCTCAAGATCCTCAAGTGATACAAAGTGTAAGGTCCATTAAGGTTCTTATTTGCATTACCATTTTTTTTCTTTTTTTTCTTTTTATTAGTTGGAGCTTCATTCTCCCAAGGTCAGGTTTCGTGCATCATTGCCCATGAGGACTTACACTATCACGTACACCTTCCCCGAATCTCCACATAGGGCAATCCCTACCACCCGTGTAACGGGAGTTCGGTCGGCGCATCCCAAGTCAGATGGCTCGAAAGCACGAGGCACAAAGTCCCTTCAGACCTACTTTCCCGAGTGATGGGAGCCGTGCGAGAAGAGAGAATACCTACTCACTTATTTCTTATCTACACATGAACCAAAACCCCTACACTTAATATCTCATAACAAGATTAAGAGGGTCCTTGACTACAACAAACTTCCTAAATTAACAAACACGAATTATTGACTCACTAGGTTCAGGGTCGACTTCTTTGAATGTTTGAGCACTGAAACCCTATGATTACTCACCCCTAAAGGAAAACTAGGGTGCATCCTAACGACTCGATAAATCCTAAAGCCACTGTACTAGATATCCTAATGCATCAAGTTCAAGACAATTTTGGGAGCTTTCTTTTTACTTTGCCTCTCAACGGTTTTGCACATGCTAAACACACGCAAAACCCACAAAACATTTTCTTTCGCAAACACATGAAGATTTTGAAAGAAATGTGAAAATTTTGAAGCACTAGGCAAGCAAAAGAAGACAAGTCACCCAAGGATCATGGCAAGCAGATATATCGATATTAAATGCAGCACACTAACATGACCCTAACAATGCAAACAAAAGAAAACAAAATCAAAAGAAAAGACTCGACTATGTACACACGTAAAACACCCCCCACACCTACTTCATGCATTGTCCTCAATGAATGCAAGCAAGATACTACATGGATTGATGCATAAAAAGGAGAGATCTCACCAACATGAAGTACAAAGGGAAGTGCAAGGTCATGTTGATGGGCATAACCCGAATTCCCTCAAAACCTGTGAGATGCTAAAGAAGGAATACAAATACGTGAAAGAAATGGAGCCCAAATACACAAGGGTTGGGGCTCACAACAATCAATGCTCACTGAAGGAGTCTTTTATTGTACTTCTTTTTTTTTTGTTCTTTTTTTTTATATAACTATGTACAAACATAAGTTCCCATCTTCATTTGTCAAAAGACATCAAATGGGAACCTCAAGAGTGGGTCAATGCACTTGGAAAGGGAACAAGACATCACGCGGGGCCAGAATACGCATGCGTGGGCCCCCTTCACAAAGAGCACCAGATGAAATGAGAGGTTCATGAATTGGACGCAAAGGCGTCTCATTCAAAGGATCAAACTAAAAGAGCTTGAACCTCTCGAGAGTTTGGGAAGTAAGGGGCAACGGAAGAAGAATCTCTCCTGTTGCGGAACTGAAGTTATGATCATCAATCCAAACTCTCCAACCAACAGGCTGGTGGGTTGGAACGAGGTCAAGCACCTCGTTCTGCATGTCCAACTCACCAGGAGAACAGGAAGTGGGTCTCATACCCAAGGTATCCTCCAAGGAAATCCTAATACCCTCATGAGCAATGTAGTTGTTTGATGTTCCATCATTTCCAAGATGATCAGGAACAATAGTGAGAGGCAAACTCTCATCAGGTTGTTTGAAATTGAGGGTACTAGGGAGCTCTTGCTCCACCAGAGGTGAGTCCTTAAGAGGCACAACATGAAGATCATGTGGCTCAAGGGCCACGGGACAAAAAGATAAGGCACAATCCTGTGCCGACTCATAATGAAGCTGGTCCAAGTTATTCTCAATTTGAATCGAAGCCCCCACTAAGTGATCGTGAATTGAAACCCCAAGTCCCTCAGACTGACTAGGAGTTTGACTTTGAAAGATTGTGCTTTGAATTTGTGGATGTGGTGCTGGTTCGATTTCAGAAGATAAATCCTCAAGTTGACAAGAAAGGTTACTCTCCTCACTTAATTGTTGCGTCAGTTGACTCACTTGAAGTGTCAGATTTTGTATGCGGTCAACGAGGAGGTCCAAGTCAGATCTAGGGAAATTTTGGGGTTGGGTGTTGATGGCCTGAGAATGAGTCCAATGATTTGAAGTGGGGTGTTGGTAGAATTCTGGGTATTCGGGAGGAGGATATTGGGGTGGAAATGATGTATAAGAATTTGAATACGAATTGTCTCCCCACGAATCCATCCCTCTCGGGTTGTACGCGGATGCGTAATGGTCATAATGAGCATTTTGGGAAAATGTATGCTCATACTCAGGCTCTGGGGGAACATAAGGACATTCCCCGAAATCATGACCACTCAACCCACAATAGTGACACGGTACGGCTACTGGAGCCACCGGTGCACCCATGTCATCTACCACATGCTTGAAAGAGGCCAAAGGTTCTTGTAATGTCTCAGATTGATGACCAACATATGATCCGACGTAACTAGATGGTGGTCTAGTAGTCGGTGCCTCTCTCATATTACCCCAATATGAAGATTGCTCAGTCACACAATTGTGATTATCCCAACCATACGGGGTATTCGTCTGAGCCACCCCAGGTTGCATGGGTCCGGAATACCAGGGAGAATCATCCTGGTCCCAACAATGATATGAATGGTCGCCCATGTAACCATCCATCTCAACAAACAACTCTCGAGTCGCCCACTCTCACCACCACGAGACTAAGCTCGCAAAAAGTGCTCGACTCGACCCTAAAACGCTACCAGAGAGTGTAAAGGGGAGGAGACTATAACGTAGAAGAAGGTGAGAAGAAGATGACTCAGAGGAGAAGGGAAGAATCCCTAGAGCTAGCGAGGGTACAGGGTGAAGGTAGAAGTCTAACTAGCAAGCATGGCTCAAACAATGTAAGGCAATGGGTCCTTAGGCTAGACGACGCCTAACTTCGAGGTCACTAGCCTCGACACGCCTCACCTCCCTACAACGAGGACCACAATGCCCAGCAAGTGATACCAGATCCGGAGATCCAGTACCTCCTACTATCGACAAGGTAGGCAACGCCGATCAGGTCATGGCGGTCTCAACTAGATTACTCTCCTAGTGCGTCCAAAATCCTAGGGCCAATGTCTACTTGCTTTTAGTTAAGGCTTTACTTGAGTGTGCTTTTTGGGGCTAAGGGAGGGGTGATGAAATCCCCCACCTTATCTTTGAATACTATAGGTGATGCCCCTTAAAGATGTTTTGAAATCTTAGGCTAGCAAGCAACTCACCAAACAAGCACTCACCTCACTCTTGTTTCGATGCAAACCTTACTCACTAATGAATGTCCTAATGCGTGAATGAGTGATAAGGAATGCGTACCTCGCTCCAGCAATCAACGACAAAATGTAAAGCAAAGAAAAGAAAGATGCATGCAAGGTCTACATATGATGCATGACCTAGATGGCAAAGAGTCTAATCTTTTGCTTTGAGTTTTATGGTCCAAGTTGATTAAAGGGGGAGTGATTAATGATCTGGGAGCAAACACGAAGTCACAGCATGCAAAATTGGGCTCCCAGATAACTAAAGTAAAGTAATAAACCACCAGAAGAAATTTGAGAGCGGGAAGCCCTTACCAAGCCGCCAATTGGCGGTCTCCAACCGCTGATTGGCGGTCTCTTTGTGGCTTCTGTTGCTTAAACTTTCCCAGTAGCCTCCCCTTGATGTTCTGGTTCCCTGAAACTAAACAAAACTGGAAACAAAAAATCAAAAACCCCTTGAATCGTCCAAACCAAGGTCTGGACAGAGCACCTCCCCGGCAACGGCGCCAAAAACTTGATCGATCGTTTTATATTTAACCGCAAGTGCACGGCCACGTTGAAGCGGTGGCAAATACGGGTCGTCCACTGGGAGGTGTGTCGACACTTGGTTTGTGCGAAGGCGAGAGGTAAAGAAAGGGAAGAGAAGGGTCGGTTACACTAAACTACACTAATATGCAAAAAGGAAATGAAGATAAGCAATAAACTAAGCCCCAAAGGGGGTAGAGAAATAATGTGAACATAAAGAAGTGTGTGTGTGTTCATTAATCTCCTCACAACATGTAGTGCATGAAATCATAAAACTACATCCAACTTTGCCTCTACATAAATTAAGATAAGACTACATCATTAAAACATACAAGACAATAATTGGAATGAAGCTACATGAACTCAAGTATAAAGACTATACCCTACTATGCCTCTACATGAATTAAGATTTCACTACATCATTAAAACATACAAGACATTAGCTAAGGTAAAGGCAATAAGAGCACATACACTACAAATTGTGTTTCCAATATTAACTTCATCCATATCCTAACCTTATCATTCCCCATAAAATAGGTCCACTAATCAAAGCATAAGCTAAGCTTCATTCAAGAGCATTAGCATATCAAAGATAAGAGTGAAAACCCATTAGATGGTTATGGAAATCATATAAAGCTCAAGGGATAAAGATAACACACACTTAATACACTACATGATTATATCACATATTTCTCCACCCCCAAATGGGGATGGAACTACTCACTACTCATTACACTAACTATATTAGCAAAAGAAAGCATAATATTGAAATGAAAGTTAACTAAGAAGGCAAGAAGCATTAAAGAAACATAAAAGGAAAGGAAAGACTAAACAAACATGCACAAATTAAAAGACAAGATTGAAAGAAACTAGAAGAATTATTTTATTAACAAATGACTCACATGGAAGGTAGCATTCATCTCCACCTTGAGTTTTTGCTTCAAGGCTCACTCCTTAGTAGAGAGAATGCCACCAAGCAATGGGTAATTACAATGGAAGGTGAAGAGTTCTATTTATAAGCATGGAAAAAGCTAATCGGGGACAATCCCCCGATGTGGGACTAAACCAATACCAAAAATAGACTACGAATACACTCATACAAGCCCAACACAAATCTTAGCGGATCTGGAGACATATGGACCGCCAATTAGCGGTCCAAGACCGCCAATTGGCGGTCTATAAGCTTTGGATTCATCTGGGATTTGTTGTGGGCTTTGCTGGTGGTCTTTGTTGGTCCTGGATGCATCTACTTGGTTTGTTGGAGCTCCGACCCGAATCGAATTGCCAAAATACTCCCCATGATGGTGTGGAGTTTCCTGGTTTGCCCTTAGGTCCTTCTGTCTTACGATCAGGTCCTTCTGTCTTGCATCTTGGTCCCCAGGTCTCACAATTCAGTCCTTTTTCCTGCTTTTGGGTCCTTTCATGGCTCTTCTCTTCAAACCTCTTTATTTCTGAAAACTAAACATAAAACTCGTCACATAGCATTGCTTAGGTGTAAGATAATAGATATAAGATACAAATATAATCATGAAATGATGTCAATCAGAGGCTGTACATCCATTTCTTCGCGTTATCCTTCAACGCGAAAGAAATCATCCTCAACCGGACTGAGTCTTCATCAAGTTGTTGAAGTTTGAACATGGAGCATACCTCCTCGAATTCATGTATAAAAATATACGGATCCTTCTTATTGGTAGTGAAGGTTGGAAGCATGCTCACATACTGAGGTTTACGATTATAGTTGTTCCCACGAGCTGGGGGAAGAACTATGCAAGAAGGTTGCGCGGCACGAACAGGATGGGTCCGCTCCCACAAAGTCATCAGCCTATCTTATCGAGCTAAAGGTGGCGGTGCACCAAGAACTCGATCCTGACCGAATCCCTCTTCCTCTCGAGTCAGAGGAGGAGGAGGATAAGGAGGTCTATGTGGTGGTGGGAGCGGACCGAGGTAATCCATGTATGGAAGCTGGTCTCCCCCGTCACCACGAGAAGACTTGGCCTCACGCTCCAATGGAGCACGAGGCAGAGATGGCCGATCACCAAGATCGTCCATCTCAGAAAAATGCACTATTACCAAAACGAGCCCAACCTCGCATAAAACGCTCAACTCGACTCTAAAACACACACAACAGAAGGTGTAATAAGAGGAGGAGACTACTCGTAGAATATAGATGAGAAGAAGACTCAGATGAGGAGGGAAGAATCCCTAGATCTAGCATGGGTAGCGGGAGAAGGTAGAAGCCTATCTAACAAATAAGGCTCACACAGCCTACAGTCACTATAGGTCCTTACAGCTAGACGACACCTAACTACGAGGTCACACGGCCTCAACACGCCTCACCTCCCTACAATGAAGACCACAAAGACCAGGAAGTGAGCCAAGATCCGGAGATCTCGTCGCTCCTACTATCGACAAAGTGGGCAACGTCGATCAGGCTATGACGGTCGTGACTGGATCACTCTCCTAATGCGCCTGAGTCCTAGTGGTCAATGTCTAGTTGATTTTATATTAAGGCTTTTGATTAAGAGAGATTTTTTGGGGCAAAGGAAAGGGTGATGAAATCCCCTACCTTATCTTATATGGGACAACCCCTCCTTAGTAGCGTTTTGAGTCTTAATCTAGCAATCAACTCTCCAAACAAACGCTCACCTCACTCTTGTCCCGATGCACCTTACTAACTAATGCATGCTTTAACCATGCATGAATGAGAGAATGGGTACACGTACCCCACGCCCACAATCAACAACAAGAATGTAAAGAAAAGAAAGACGAGTGTGTGCAAGGTCTACACATGATGCGTGACCTAGATGGCAATCAATCTAATATTTTGCTTTGAGTTTTAAGGTTCAAGTTGTATAGAAAGGGGATTGGTTATTAATAGATATGGGAGAAAACTACATGTTAAAACATGCAAGATTGAGCTCGCAAACAACTAAATTGAACAAAAAAACAACCAGAACAAAGGTTGGAGCAAAATCAGCTCACAAGGCCGCCGGTTGGCGGTCCAAAGGGCTGATCTCGGCTCAAAATTTCTCCTAGTGTGTCCCCTTGATGCTTCAATGTCCCTAAAACAAAAACAAACTAAAAACAAAAGATTAAACCTACTCGAATCGTCCAAACCAAAGTCCGGACAAAGTACCTCCCCAGCAACAACGCCAAAAACTTGATATGTTCATTTTAATACCGCAAATGCATGGCGTCGGTGAAGACGCGGAAAATACGGGTCGTGTCCACGAGGAGGTGTGTCAACTTTGGTTTGTTCGAAGGCAAGTAGGAAAAGAGGGGAGAACAAATTGATTACACTAAATTAGACCAAACTATGCTACGCTACACTAGTACGAAACAAACAAAGAAAATGAAAGCATGAGACGAAATAAAACTAAACTAAGTGTCTAATAAAAGAAGCTGGAAATCTGGAATGGAAAACCCCAAAGGGGTGGAGTGTGTGTACACATGATATATGTGGTGATGAATGCATTCAATAAGCACATGTGCAGGTAGTGTTTACTATGCATAATTGTCAAAACGCATACCATAAAAGGACATAAGACAATATAACACACCACCAGACCAAAGCATGTGGTATTTGCACACATTTGGACCGCTGATTGGCGGTCTTGGACGTCCAATTGGCGGTCTGGATATGTCTGATGGAGTCTGGATTTTGGTGGCTCAGTGTTGGCTTGATTTCTTGATGTTTGATGAACCTGATTTGGTTGTTGATGGTTAGGCCCGGATCTAATTGTCAAAATACTCCTCATAATAGTGTGGAGCTTCTTGATTTCCTCATTAGTCTTTTTGGTTTTACATCCGTGTCATTCTCTTTTGCACCTCAGTCCATAAGTCTTGCAACTCAGTCTTTTTCCTTGCTTTTAAGTCATTTTTGTGTCTCTTCTTCGCACTTGTTTTATCGTGAAACTTAAACATAAAACTCGTTACGTAGCATTACTTAGGTTAAAAATAGAGGATATAAGACACAAATATATGCATGATATGATGTCAATCATTCGGATTAAGTCGCGCTTGAAGAACCTTCGGGTCGGTGCTTGGTGGTTCGTAAACCTTAGCTCGTCCCATCGGGTCTTAAGTGCTCCGAGGTATTCGGTCACCGATTTTTGCCCTCGTTTTGTTTGTGCAATTTCTTGCTCGATTCTGAATGTATGTGCGAATTTTTGTTGTTGGTCGTACATCTCGTGGACAACAACCCATAGTTCTTTTGGGGAGTCGGAGTAGAAGAAAAGTTTGCCGATTTGTGGTTGCATGGAGCTAAATATCTCTTGTTTTGTACCGTCGGTTGTCGGTTTGGGTGCCTTCCCGGTGATGTGGCCCAACTTTCCCTTACCGCTGAGGGAATGGGTGACTGAGCGTGCCTATGAGACGTAGTTAGCGCCGATTAGGAGCTGGGTGGTCAGCCTCTAGGGTGTGTTTGCCACTCTGTCAGCCATGGAGAGGGTATGGATGCCGCCTTTGAGCGTCAACCCCTTCTCAGGTTAGTTTGAGGTTTGAGGGGCCAATGATGATGGTTTTGTATGGTTGTTTGTGTTTTGGGTGTGGGTTTAGTGATGAAGCGGAAGATGGGAGGGTCTGTGGTGATTTGGGGGATTGGTTTCTGAGGTGACGATTGGAAATCGTCACCGGTAATGAACTCCCCCTTTATGATGTAGGATTTCGTGTCCTATTATATGTATATATTTTTCGAAATTTTATAAGCATATAGAATCGAAACATTCATATTTTCTTCGATTTTCATATAGACATGCATTTGTTTGTCCTAATTATTTAACATGCATTAGAACAAACAAACAATTGCAAAGAGGATCATACCTAGAGGTTCTCTAAAACCTCTTGATGATCCAGAGTCGCGTTGCCGGTCGAATCGCCCGGTGGATTGCCTACGAGTGTTCACCAAACTCTAAACAAGATTGGAGAGAGAAGAGCTAGCGTCTCAATCTCCAATAGGGTTTAGAATCTAGCTAATAACCCCCATTTTTTTTCCTGAGATTTTACTCTCCAAAAACTCAAATTAACTAAGGAATTTCGGATGGATTAATTGGGGCGGTTAGTGAGAGAGAATTTTGCATACACCTATTTTTAATGAAGGAAATTAGGCCTATTTATAGGCTCCTTTAATTTCTACATCATGGGCTATGCATTGACCCATTCTTCCATGTTTTTCTCTCTTAAGACCAATTCCCAATATTAAATTTATTAATCCACATCCAAATATAATCATAATTGACCAAGTCAAAACCATGATCAACAATTCCTTAATTAATTTGCCTTTATCGAATTTTGGATTAATTCCCAACAAAATTCATTTTTTTGTTTTAGGAAATTTAATTAATTTGCCTTTATCGAATTTTGGTTTAATTCCCAACAGAATTCGAATTTGGGGTTTTAGCAAATTTAATTAATTAATTTGCCTTATCGAATTTTGGATTAATTCCCAACAAAATTCGATCTTTGGGGTTATAGCTAATTTATATATCTTATGCAATATATGATCATATGTAATATCAAACAATCACACCCCATGATATATTTTTATTTACATCTCATAGATAAATTCATGATTCTAAATATGTCATTTTCATGACTTAATGATTTTATCGATTCACCACATGTATATGAAACTCGATACATCATATGAACATAAAATCACCTTCTTGTTTCCCAATTTTGTGGTGTGACCTATGGGAGGATTTAAACTAAATTGGCAGTGATATTAATAGCTTAACATCACAAACTATAAGAGGTATCTAGCTACACATTATAGTTCCCAATTAGCTAGATGTCTTAATTCAGCTCGAACCAAAACCCGATCCAATTAGTGATGGAGTGCACCACTTGTGTCTGTCCGTTGCCTCATGATATTAAGAATACACACAAAGTAGTATTGTGTCATCTTTGTATTAATATTCATTTCTTGATCTCTTTAAGCTAGTTATAAATATGTGACTTAACTCAAATCACATTGTGCACATTATAACTTTGCTTTATCAAGGGGCCCACTAATATCATTACTCAATTAAGAGGGACAATGATAATCTTTTGACTAATTATCTTCTCCAACAAAAGTCATACTTAACCAACCAATGTCTTTGCACTACACTTATCGATAGCTCAAGACACTAGCCTAATCAAGCATTCCTTAAGTGATCTGATATAAGTCTCATATCAAAGAACCAAGGACACAGTAAAACATTAATGACACAGAAAACAAAATTCTATAATGTTTTACTTATTAGGTCTATTCAGTATACAAAAGTAATATTTTCCTCTTTTGTGTACCCGTGTAGTCACTCACTTGTAGAGCTACAATGATCTATGACTAACACAACAATCTTAACTCGGTAATAGATGTCCCATGTTTATTATCATGATCGCGAATATCTTTTGTTTTATGTAAACCAATATCTTTTAGAGCTCTACGGTTAAGGACGAAGAGCCTCTTCCTTAACACTTCTAAAAGACGAATAACATAAACAATGAACAAAATGATTTCTCATTCAATTCATAATAATTGACATTTAAAAGTAAAACTTTCAGAACACATTCCATTCATATGAGTCCCTGTTACTGCTCTTATACCATGAAGTATTTTCGGTGTATATTTTATTTATTCTTAAATTCAAATAATACAGATACATGTATATATATATATATATATATATATATATGTGAGTAGATTAATTTCCTAATACACGATTATCCGTTATGTTGATTGGTGCGTGACCAGTGATTGTCTTCGGTGGAGATCACCCAAAGACAGGTGATTTGCTTAATTGATGATTTGTGTCCAAAACCGGATTGTGACGAGGCATTGTGTCTGAGGCATTGTATTTTAACATAACTGACTGGTTAAACCAACCAACATTTTCTCGAGGATATACGACCACATGATCATAGAGTATGTAAAGTTACAACTTGCAAAGGTTCTGTGATTAGTTATCTTTTATGTCGCCACGAGACAATGTCGTGAATAAAATATCTAGGTTTGACCCGAGGGATCTTAATTAATGAGTTTAACAAAATAGAAGAATTTGCTTAAATACTATTCAGCCTTATTCCTTGAAAGTGAGCATTTACTCCTCTGGCATTTGAGATTTTAGTATTTGCTTCCTTTTCCCATTTTTTGTCAATATGTTCCCATAATATCCTTCAACCAAAACGATAAAACTCACATTTTACTCAAATTACCCTTTACTTTTACGATATAATACTTCCACCCTGTATGGAGAAAAGATTTTCAGGTTTGAGAGTTTTATCATGTGCGATTCAAATCTAAATTGGGTCAGATGAGTGTTTTATTTTATATAAACTATAAAGGTTCTTTGAGAAAATTTGGTAAGAATGACAAATTACCAAACCTCCAAGATCAGGGAAGGAAGTGTTGACTTTTAAAGGAAAAAAAGTGTACAAAGCGAAAGGTGAGGATGCATACTTTAATTAACCAGTTATAAATTAAAAATATGACATCTATAAGTAAAAATAAAATAGGTGGTTACAACTGGACTAGCTTAGTTAGAAGATTTTTAGTCTTTAGGTAGTGAAAATCAAACTTCGAATCCCAATAAGTACCTCACATTCTTGGGATTTAAAATGCGGAGAAATAAAGTAGATTAAATATGTTGGAGCTTGCAGAGACTGATTATTTTGAGCCCACAAAAGGCCTGTTTGGACCCATTTAAGTAGTCCACTTGGGCAATCATGGTTGTGGTGATTGGATTACCTTTTGCGTACCATCATGGGCATGGTCGATTTTCACTATTGTTTATTTCTTCCAACCATTCTCTCTCGTGGATGTTGTGGATGTTCGGTTAAGCCTTTTCATGCTTGACGAAAAGTTGTTATGATAACATGAATGATAGTTTGCTGGAGGAGATTTTCATTTCTTTCCCCCAAAAAAGATCAACCAGAAATCCTTTTGCCGTATAATGACTTTTATGATAAATTTACAAGAGAATAATATGTTATGTAATTTAAGTTGGAAAATAGCTTCTAACCAAAGGGTTTTTTAATTCTTTCAGAGGGCTTAACAAGCCCTTTGGAAAAAGACTTTGGTGGCCGAAGATTCTTTAGAATCAATAATTTAGATTAGCCAACAACAAGAGTTTATCGAGTCGTCCGAGAAAAGCAAGAGTCGATCATTTTTATTAAATGAAAATTCATTTTGTGTATTAAGTACCAACAATGAAAAATTCTTTTTGAAGGCTTAATGAAATATTATTTAAAGAATGAATATATAGTTGTAAGTTGAGATCTCAATGGATTTGATTTCGGAACCAAAACTAATGCTTATGAACATAACACTTCAACAACTCAATCTGTTATATGTCTGGAAGCATGATATGTATCAACACTTAATTTGTGCAGTAAACATTTAGTGTCACAAAATTCTAAAGTCAAAATTCTAAAGTTCGTGCACTAATACGTCAACAATGTATATTCATTTAGATTGGTCCAATTGAGAAATTCCTGATCTTTGAGTAGGTGATCATATTAAAAATCACGTGCAGTCGGAGTAATTTGCACCACTAGATTTCCTCATAATAATACATTGGAAACAAGCACACCTTCATAAAAAAACAAACTAAGCTTGATGTTTCAAATCTCCATCACCTTAATCATAAGTTCATTTTTAGAAACTTAAACAGTTTCCCCAAACATAAAAAAGGCACACTCAACTAATATTATTTACTGATTTTAGTTGTTCAACCAAAATCAATAATAATAATGATTTTTACTCGTCGTCACGTCCGTAGTTGTAGAAGAGCCCGACGGTCATCGTGACGATGGAGGTGTAGATGGACTTGGGCATCCTCTGCACCGCTGGACAACCTCCGGGAATGCCTTAGCTGCCCTTCTTCGAGAGGATTGCCATGACTGGCGACAACAACAGTGCTATTATCAGTTTCCGGGTGACCATATGTTAGAACCCTAACCCGGTTTAGGGTTAATTCTGGATTAGAGGAGGGTTAGCATGGGGAAGAGGAGATGGAATAGTGATGGTGATGGAGGTAGGGGCGGTTGTTGTTCACGTAGGGGTGTGGCGTGCACTGTAGCTTGGTTGGTGTATTTAGGATGTCCTTTCTTCTTTTTCTTCTCCTTCCATTCCCACATTCCTTCCTTTCCTTTGCTAGTGCGTGGGGTGGTGGACAGCTGTCGCGGAGTAGACGAGCGAGGAAGGTGTTCGTACGGGAGAGGCATGGCGCGTGATAGAGGTCTACCGGAGGCGAGGCGTAAGAGCTCCAGCACCGTCGACTTCACGCGGGTGAAAGGTACGTCGACTCATTAGTGTGGTTTGGTTGCTCATCCAAGTGTGGGGGAGGTGTTGGTCGGCCGGGAGGGGTCGGAGACCTCTCCGGCGGCGAGATTCTTCGTAAATCCTCGGCTGGCGCGAGGTTGAAGACGGCCAACGGTCGACCGGGTCCCTTCGGGCGGTCGACCGATGTAGTGTTTTTACCCGACTAGAACCTTCACCGATCGAACGATGCCTCGTGGCGGTCGACCGGTAGTGCATTTTGCTGGTGAGTTGGGAGTGCCTGTTGTGTTTCGGTCGACCGGTTCCTTGGGGTCGTTCGACCGAAACATAAGTGTACTGATTTTTCTATGCATGTTGTTCGACCGTTGTTGTGTGTGTGGTCGACCGTTATATGACGTAGCATACTAGGTTGACCCTGTTAGTTTTCGGTCGACCGAGACCCCTGAGTCGGTCGACCGATAGTGTTGATTTTGATGTTGATCAGACTCCGGATTTTGACCTCGTTCGGTCGACCGGTTTTAGACCTTTGGTAGACCGCTAGGATTTTTGTGTTACGCAAATAGTTCGACCGTTGCAGACGCTTCGGTCGACCGATTCCCTTGTGAAAGCGGTCGACCGAGCTGTCACTTTCGGTCGACCAATTTCCCTTGTGGAAGCGGTCGACCGGATGTCACTTCCGGACGACCGATTCCCTTGAGGAAAACGGTCGACTGAGTGGTCTTTTTCGGTCGACCGTTTTGCACAAGACAAAATTCCTGGTTCCCTTTTTGAATGCCAACTTTGTCCATGGAAACCCGTGTTCTCGCCTTGTGCGTGAGCCGGGAGGTGACGGCAGGCGAGTTCCGCGTGCATGCCCAAGGACCGCCGTGTGGAAAAGTGTGGGTGTTCGGGACGCGTCACCTCCATGTATGGACCGTGACTAAGATGATGGATTGATTGGACTCTTGTAGTATAGCAGACCTGAGGGATCGCGGATCCCAATGTATGATGTTTTTGCGGGCACGCAACTGGCATTGGGTGAGGTGACTACCGGTCTATGGGCTACGGAGGTCACTGCCCTGCTTTTATAGCGGCGCGGTTGGTGTTTGCGGCTCGTGGAGCCTGATGACCTGGAAGACTTCGGTCTGGACCTGTCTGATTCTGTGCCGGACGTTTGTGATGGACCACCGATGTTGTGCCGGTGATGCTGCCAAGGTTGTGCCGGCGATGATGATTGTTGGGACAAGGTTGTTCCGGCTATGTTGATTCCTCGACTGGGCACCTATCGAGATGATGTTGTTATACCTTCCGGGCGACGGCCCCGTTGGTCCCCAGTGGCTCCGACCACAGAGATATGCAGATCTGTATTCTATTGGCCCGCAGGCGTGATAGAGGCTCCCTGCCGAACCCTTGAGTAGTGTAGCCGCGTGTGGGGGGTGCGATGTCGCGTGCTGTAAAACTGCAGTGCCTGCAGTAGGTCTCCTCGGGAGACCCGATGTTGACTGTTGGACTGATGTCCTGTTTTACCCTTCGGGGGAACTGTTTTCCTTTCTGTTGATGCCATGACATGCTACTAGTATGATAGGTTCATTTGTGTAATGCACGCATATAGGTGAGTTGGCATACGGGGTTTCCTTATGGAAACTCAGGCATTGTTGTTATATATTTTTCAGGACCACAGTAGGTCCAGTTGGGTGGTGATCGGGGGGCACACGCATTTTGCAGTCGGATCCTCTACTCGGACCATTGAGGCCGACATGATTACATTTATCTTCCTTGTTGTTCCGTAGTAATCATGTATCGTTTTTGACAAACTCTGATGTAATTTGGTGCACCGCTTTTATGTTTTATGAGAAGTAACAGTCCCGTCTTTAATTATTGAGTTCCATTGTCTTGATTATAAATTTTCAAAATTTCCGCTGTTTCGGGATGTTACACCATAACCACCGCATCGGCTGTTAACTTCTTCATGGTCGATGAGGCCGTCCCGATTACGTTAGTGTACATGTATGTATTGAATGGACAGTGAGAAAAATGCATGACAATATTATACGAAATGCTAATGTTTTTCTTTTATCATGTCGATGAAAATTTAACACAAATAAGTTTCGGAGGGAGAAAATAAAAGCTGCAAAACAGGTATTGGAATTTGAACTTACAACCTTAAGTTGACAGAATCCTGAGATGATTGGTTAAGTGTGATTTTGAAGAGTTCTTGGGATCTCTACTTGGGCTATTGGACAACGGGAAAATAGTTTCCCGTTATTTAAATGGAACTACTAAACCTCGCCCCAAAACTACTTAAATTGCCCCCTTGAAATTACCAAATTGCCCTTAACAATATATTTAATACCTATATCGTCTCGTGTCTATAAATTAGCCCTACGGTATTGTCTATTCATAATTTATCAGTAAAAACACCACGAAAATGTCTGGCGAGGGTGATGCATCCGGTGAGGTAAGCCAGGCGCGGGGCACAATTTGGGCGGGGCTGCTGACTCGGATGCCCGCCCCATGCGGGGGGCGTCTCCCGTGGACGCCCACAAAATTTTTTAATTTTTTTTGAAAACAAATAAAATACGTAATGTTACCGTATACGGGTACACCAGGGGAACTGCTGGCTGCTTGTCTGGCCTCCGAGACATTCGTGATCTTCTGTAGTAGGTATAGGAAGAGAAAGTTGTGAGAAAAGAATGAAATAGTGAGATATATAAGCAAGAATAGGAGGAAGGGCAATTTGGTAATTTTAAGGGGCGATTTAAGTAATTTTGGGACGATGTTTAGCAATTCAGTATTTAAAACATAGTTCTTTTGTTTCCATGTCACTTCAAACAAGCTATTTTGTCAAAATATTATCCAAAAGTATATATTTGCTTGAATATTACTTGCAAAACTTCAATTTGCTTGCACACTCCATCAACTTTTCATGTTACTATGTTACTAACACCATTAACTATATTATTCTTTAACTTGAAATTTTGCAAAAACAACCATAAACTATCTGCAACTTACTGTGGTTTTTATTTGATTGTCAATTTTATAAAATTAACTCCTTCTATTCACTAATCTTTCTTACTCTCTTTATTTTTCTATCTATATTTACAACCTTTTGTCTCTCTCACCTCTCTCTTTCATCTCTTCTCTCTCATGCATTTCTCTCTCTCTCACCAAAATTAGTTTTTTAGAAAATAAATAAAGTATAAAACTTTACAAGAAAGTAATACAATGAAAAGACAAATAACATTTGAAAATATTAAAATTATTTAATTTCATTAAAGTTTCTAATAGAATAATAATATTGAAACATATTTTTTCGGAAATATTCTTTATAATGTGCAAACGGATCAGATACAGATCGAATATGGGTATTATCATATCCATATATGTACTTGATTGTGGATAAGGATACATATATGGATGGCCTCTGGTATGAAAATTGAGTATCCATATCCTTAAAAATCGGATACATATACGAAACATATATTTTATAAACAAATATGAATATGTGTTATGTACATACACAATATAAAATGAGTATATATTTTGGTAATTCACACGTATTAAATTAGATAAAATGATTTCTATATTTTATATAACTTAGAAATGTAACAATTGTTTTATGTATTAGTAATATTTTAAGTA
This sequence comes from Triglochin maritima, assembly GCA_963682175.1. Classification (NCBI taxonomy): domain Eukaryota; kingdom Viridiplantae; phylum Streptophyta; class Magnoliopsida; order Alismatales; family Juncaginaceae; genus Triglochin; species Triglochin maritima. Next base: position 19,026,562 of record OY821775.1, read on the forward strand.
AAAGTTTAAAAACATCATGAATATAGGGCAAAATATTATATCGAACTTGTGGATATATATTCTCACCCGTATCAGTTTTCGACCAAAAATGCATATATGTATCTGTTCAAATTCAAAAGTTCATATCTCTATCCATATCCATAGAATTTTGAAAACCAATATTTGTATTCGTCTGAGATATGGAAAGATGATATTAATATCCTTAAATAACAGATACAATACAAACTATCTGCGGATAGTTCGTACCCCTTAGAGAGAGATGAGGTAAAAGAGAGAGATAAGTGATAGTGAGAGATTATGTGAATTAATGAAGAGAGAGAACGAGAGATATGAGATAAGTGAATAATATGAGTAATTTTTGCAAAAAAATACAATCAAATTGTATAAAAAATAAATAAGACAGAGAAGAGAGAAAGAAAAGATAAGAGAAGTAGATTTTGTAAATTTACAATCAAATATAGATAAATAGTAAATTGCAGATATTTAGATTTAATTTTGCAAAAATTCGAATAAGAAAAATATAATTGACGGTGTTAGTCACGAAGTGACATCTTAGCAAATTGAAACTTTGCCCAGTGACATTCAAGCAAATTGTTATTTTCGAATGGCGTTTTGGCAAACCTACTGTTTTAGTGTGGTGTGCAGGCAAAAGGAACCTTAAAAAAAACCAAACAGTATACGCAACACTTGAGTATCTAGTGCTCCCACACCAACAGTCTTGTTTGGACTCTCTAGTGGACTTCCCTCACCCTACTTATAGGCTTCGTTTGGTAATACGAGAATCAACGTCTGCGTCGGATCAGACGTCCAGACGTTGGTTTGCGCAACCAAACACTAAATCTTGGTTTGATTCGTGCGTCTCAAAATCAGACGCTCATGTGTTAAATCCACGTATTTGAGAAGCAGACTGAAGTGAGCTTTTCACCCAGACGCAATTTTTTTTGTTGACATACCGATATTACCCTTCGTTAATCTATTGTTTGATTACCAATATAAAATCAATTTTTAAACTTTTTTTAAAAATATATGTTTTCTAATTGTTTGGATTTTTTAAATTTTTATTGAATAAAATAACTTAACTTTTTTCAATACATTCTCCCATCTACATCATTTGGGGGTCGATCTTGAAAAAATTAAAAAGTCATTAATTTTTTTTTAAAAAGTTTGTAAAAATAAAAACAATTATAAAACATATTTTGAAATAATAATAATTTTAAAACAGATTACAAATAATTTAAAAAAAATAAAAATAGAAAGGGTACCTGTACCGCAATTTCTTTTGCCGCGTTGTCCAAACAACTTCGTGGCTTTCGTTCAAAACGTAAGCGTCCCACAAACGTACTGAGACGCAACGTCTGAGTCTCCACACTCAGACGCAAGGGTTGACAAACGGACCCTTAGTGGGTTTGGTTGAAATTGTAAATAACTCATGTTAGAAGGTTATTCTTCACCAAAAGACATGTGACAGACGGTTAGTCTCCTCCCTTTTCAATTCTACAATATATTTGCACATGTGAAGACAATTTGTAATGCAGAACATTTAAATCGGGAATCATAAAATCTTTCGGTTTTATCCTGGGTAGATAAATCTGAGCTAAACCCTAAAAGCCTAAACCCTTACCCAAACCCGAAACCTTAAGAAGTAAATGTGTAAAGATATCAAAACTATAACCTAAATGGCATAAGTGACTCATCAAAAGACCTTTCATTCGGAACTAGAATTAGATTGATCCATACCAGATTGTACAGTGGATAAATCAGATAACAACCCTAAACTATAAAACCGAAACCCTAAGTCTCAATCACTAAAATGAACATATATATATATCTGGTTCCCATGTCACTAGAGATATATTTGAAGGGACGAGAATAAAAAATGACACACATCTCCTATCCATATGAAGATAGATTAGTTTTGAGAGTTTAGACCACATGTCAGTGGAATAGAACGTGTTAGGCGATTTTTCCACTCATTGGTGAGATTAGCTCGCAGTGTCTCCGGCAACTCACCCACCCATTAGTGGACGGAGCTACGTAGAAAATGCAAATTCACCACTTTTGGGTAGGGGTGTAAGCCGGGCAGGGCGGGGTCAAAAAAAATTCCACTACCCGCCCCGCTTAAGGGTGTACTAGGCTATGCGGGGTGGGTTTGGCGGGATACAAAAATCAATTCATTTTCTTTAACATTATCCATTTTAACTAAAGCTAAATATAAAAAATCAAGAAAAAAATCAATTAATGTATGTTTTTAAAACTAAATACAAACAAAATCAAAACTAAATACAAACAAAATATAAAAAAATCAAACAAAATATAAGGTTTATGCGGGGCAGGTTGCGAGAAAACCGCAACCCGTCCCGCTTATTATGCCGGTTGTAAGGGTGGCGGGTTGACGGGTCATTTTTTTATCCACAACCCACGTTAGGCGGGACGAGGAGGGGCAGGTTACGGGTAAAATTCTATTAAGCTACAACCCTACTTTTGTGTGAGTGAAGACATTCTACCACTTCATGAGTCCACAACTGTGTTCAAAGAAGTCGTAAAGCAGGAGTCTCATGGTTTCCAATATCAGTATGCAACGAAAGAAAATTATGAACGCGGACCCACTTTCAAGCAGGAGTTTCTTTTTCAAGTAGAATATTGATCATCTTGTATCAGAAGTTAAACACTGAAACAATTGGAGGTTAATACCTCTATAGTAGCCTTGACTTTCTGTCGGATGGAGGATCAAAGTGAGGTCCAGGCAATCGCTTGTTCATCTCACTAAGAAAAAGACAAACGAGTCCAGCAATAAAGATAAATTCTCTTTTAACTTTAACTTTAACTTTACCAGTACAAGAGATACAGTACAAATCACAGAAATGAATCTAGCCCAATTATCTAATACTAAATTCAAACTCATTTTTTACATCTTGTTGTAAAATGCACTATTACAAATTGGCATTTCCTGGCGGAACCTTCATGAAAGAATTTTCGTCGGGCATAAATCACGAAAGAACTTCCATCGGGTAGACAGATTTTGTTAGCCAGAACTGGCCCCAAATAAGAGGGGGCACTCGTGTCAGATTTTGACACATGATGTGTGCATGAGTATACTATTGCCAACGGAAATTACGCCGACAGTAGAAATAATTTGGGGGGATATCCCCTGACCCTCCTATAACCTTCTCAACCATCACAAACCCTCCGACCGAAAAATCGTCGACACCTCCGTCGCCCTCGTCGTCACCTTTCATCGGCATCACCCTAAGTCAGTCGCACCTAAGTCGCTGCCACCCCCAAGATCAAAACCTTAGCCACCCCTAGCTTGAAACCCTAGCTACCACCACCACTTCTGCCTCATCCCTGACGACTTTCCTCCCCGGGTATGCGACCTCACCGTCCTCGTTCTCGATGTCCTCATCGTCGACAACTCCCTCATTCGTCGTCCTCCTCCCTGATCGGATCCGCCCGCCATAGCGACGCCTCCTCTGCCATTGTCTCCTCCTCGTTACGTCCTTCTCCTCGGCACATTGTGCACTTTGAATCGCAACCGACTTCTGCTCACTTCCTCACCGGTCATGAGCACATGAGCACATGCATGCACATGTCTTGTTTCCTTATTCCTCTCAATCCTTATCCTCACCTCATCATTTCCCATAAAATAGACACACTAATCTAAGCATGTGCTAAGCTTCAATCAAGAGCATTAGCACATCAAAGATAAGAGTGAAATCTCATTAGATGGTTATGAAAATCATATGAAGTAAAAAGGATAAGATTAACACACACACACTAATCCATCATGATTAAATTACCTTCTTCTCCACCCCCAATGATGATGTACTACTCTCTACTCATCTCTACACTAAAGAAAGCATACAAATAACATGAACCCATAAGGGAAAAGGAAGAAGACTAGATTAAACAAACATCACACATAAAGGAACCTGCATAAAATGGAAAACATCTACATAAAGAACAAGAACTAAAGTAGATTAAGAAATAAAAATACAAAGTTTGCTCCTCTTTGACCCCCCTATTACACTACTAAAATAAGAAACTAAAACCTACTCTAATGGGGGAAGGACGAAGAAGAGGTGGAGGAATTGTATAAAAAATAAATAATTGAAATGAAGCTCATATGTTCACATGCAAAATAACTCTAATCCAACGATGTCTCCACATGAAATAAGATTTATCACAATCATTAAAACATACAAGACGTTAATTTGGATAAAGCCAACATGAGCACATGCATGCACATGTCTTGTTCCCTTCTTCCACTCCATCCTTATCCTAACTTCATCATTCCCCATAAAATAGGCCCACTAATCTAAGCATGTGCTAAACTTTATTCAAGAGCATTAGCACATCAAAGATAAGAGTGGAACTCATTAGATGATTACGGAAATCATGTAAGGCTCAAAGGATTAGGATTAGCACACACACTAATCCATCACATGATCAATCATTTCTTCTCCACCCACCAATGGGGATGGACTACTCTCTACTCATCTCTACACTAAAGAAAGCATAAAAACAACAAGAACTCATAATGTAAATAACTGAAAACAAGATTAACTAAACAACAACATCAAAGAAATTGCATCAAAGTAAAAGACATGTATTTAAAGAACACAACTCACTATTGATTGAAATGAAAGGATTACAAAGTGTGTTTCTTCTCCTCCAACTACACTAAAAAGCAGCAAAATAAAACCTAAAACTAATGGAGAAGCAAGAAGAAGAGGGATAAGAGGGATTACAATGGTATATATAGACTAATACATGGTTATGATTAATCTGGGAATAATTGGACGACTCTAAATCACATCTGATAGTCCAAGAATGCTCGACCCAACAACCAAAATCAATACCACCAACCGGATTGGAGCGTTTTGATCCGCCAGTGGCGTATCCAAATCCGTCACTGGTGGATCAAATGCTCCCGATTCGGTTGAAATTTTACGTCCCACTTTATTTCTTCATTTGGCACGTGGGGTGAAGTCCAGGTGTTCTGACTCAAAACACTTTGAATTTAATTGACGAAATACTGATTTGATTCAAGTCACGTGTCACCATATTTTGCACTTCACAATCAGGTCCCTCCGAAGACCGAATTTCCAAAATTTTGTGGACCGAAGACCGGACCGAAAAAATTCGGTCCGGTTCGGTCCGGACCGAAAAATTCGGTTCGGTCCAGGTGCCCGGACCGGACCGAATTTTGCTCACCCCTAGTTTGGATCATTCCTTTTCTGAAAATACTAATTTATTTTAATATCTTATACAAGCGTGCCTCCCCATAAGCACGTTGTTCGGCCTCAACAGGCGGAAGATGAACCTCAGCTTCTCAATCCACATCGTCATATCATTGACTAAATGAGTCTAAACACATCGAACCTGGCTTGTTCTGAGCTCGTCATTGGCTAGGCTTGTTTAGTCGTTTCTTCATTCAGCTGCTTCACTTGTTTAGTTGCCATAAAAATTGATTAAAATTTTAATAACAACGTACGCAATATAAATGATAAGATAAAAATTAAAATAGGATATATTTTTTTGAATAGTAGAAAAAGATAAATAAGGATTAAAAACCTATAAAATGAGAATTTTGCATTACACGGTTCGTACTTTTAGTGTATTATACTATTATAATTTATAAATATTATATATAACTTAAACTAGCAAATAAGTCTCGCTCAAGATAACTAAATTGAGCATATGTCTGACACGTTTAATAAAGGGAATCATTGTTCGTCGTCCGCGAATTACTTAAATCGTCCTCACCAATTACCATTTTACCCTTCACATTCTATTTATACTCATTACGTTCCGTCTCTTAAAATAAGGTTTATCTCAGTTTTCCTCACTCTACCAGTACCAACACCAAGGAAATATTTAACGAAGCGTCGGAATCCGGCAGGGTAAGTTACCAAAAAAAATTTCTGGCCAGCTGGCTTGGACGCCTCCCCCCCCCCCCCGGGGGGGGGGGGGGGGGGTCCAAGCAAGACGCCCCCAATTTTTTTTAAATTTTAATTTTATATGGTGTGTTATTTTAAATTATTTCAAGTTCTGTTGGAAGATTTCGGTGGTGACGGGGAAGATTACAGTGAGCTTTTTGTAAGTCAACAAATATTTCCAACATGCGAGGATGCGAAAAAATGGTCGAAACAAGTTGTCATCAGAGTTGACTTTTTTTTTGGTAATATCCTACTATAAACCACAATGAGATAGTCGAATGAATTGTTATTTGAGATGCGATCGTAGAAAAGAAATGGGTTCCCGGGATATAGATATTGTAGTACGGAAGAACACGAAAAGAAATGGTTGTGAGTGTCATTTTTTGATAAAGATGGTTGAGCGACAGGAGCGTGATGGATGGTTCGTAGTTACTGATAGTTCTCATGGTCATCACAACCATAACCTTGCAGTTTATCCAGAGGGTCACCGACAGATCAACGGTCTTAGTCCTGTGGTCAAGAAAATTGTTCGTGATATGACTGAGGCACAAACGAAACCGCGTAACATCTTGTTGGTTGTAAAGGAGAAATTTCCGGAAAATAATTCGAATCATTGACACATTTATACCTATAGAGAATACATAAGAATGGTGAAATCTGAAGACAGGAATCCCGCTCAGCAGTTTCTGCATCAAGCAGTCACTACTACAGAAAAAGGCATATACGTCGAATGTACGGGGGTATATACGTCGGATATAAGCAATCCCATATATGACGTCTATGCATTCGTCGTCTATACATAGACGTCGGACATCCAATATCCGACGTCTATTCTTTAGGAATAGACGTCGACCTTTATATCTAACTGACCTCTATTATTTTGGTATAGACATCGGTGAACGTACAGACGACGTCGATTCTTAAAGAATAGACATCAGATTATAAATAAGGCCGACGTTTAGTCTTTTCTTCAGATGAATAGACGTCGTCTAGTATAAATATTTGACGTCTATACCTAAACCTGAAAAAATAGCATCCTGCAAACTTGTTTTTAGTCATCATATTCGTGTACATACAACCTGCACCAAATTCGTTCACAGATGCTCACACTTTCATCCACATGTACGTACAAGTACAAACACACATTTGCCAACTTGCACAAACACAAACATACAACCATACATGCACAAACACAAACATACAAGCATACACAATTGACATTCAACACACTTGCAATTAATTCATTCTAAAATTAAGGCGATTATATTAAGGCATAAATTGTAGGTTTGTAATACAAGTGCACTTGTTAATTAAATTACAAAAAATGTTAGTGACAGGAGAACCTCTTAGTTCGTCAACATGTTTATGATAAAATAGCGAGCCCATCGGTCACGAGTTTCATCGAGCTCCTGTTGCGAGAAGGGATCACTACTTTTTGGGCTCCTGTTGCGAGAAGGGATCACTACTTTTTGGGAAAACCTATCAAAAAATACAAGTGTGAATGTTAATAACTAAATATTGAAACTACAGCTATACAATTGATTAACGATCTAGATTACCTCGGATAGGCATACGTCTTGAGTTGTCAATTCGAGGATTTCCTCCATGTATCTGACATATTATGACACTTATTGCACGAACAATACGCCATGTCGCTTTCTTTCATTTTCTTGGAATGTTTTTTGGCAACCTCTAAGAACATATTCACTCCGTTCTCAAACTCATCACTCAATCTGTTTGAAACAATCCACTCTCGATCCATTTCAATCTAAACATTAACAAAAATGATAGTTATTATTGGAGAAAATAAATAAAATTTCAATTTAAAAGATTGTGTTCGTAGATGAGAAGATTCGGAGACATTAAGATGAGAAAAGAATGACTCAGAGGAGAGGAGATGAACTCCTTAATCTAGCGTGAGAATAAGGAAGGTTAGAAACCTAACTAAGCAATCAAGGCCAAAACAAGCCTAAAGTCCACTATAGATCCTTAGTAATAGACGACGCTTAACTTCGAGGTCCCACCGAGGACCACTAGTCTGTAGGAAATCAAGAACCTGTATGTCCCTAATATCTCAGGGAGAGTAGATGGGCAACGACGTTCAGGCCAAAACGGTCTTAAACATCGAGGACCACTAATCTGTAGGAAATCAAGAACCCAGAGGTTCCTAAAATCTCAGGGAGACTAGATGGGCAACGACGTTCAGGCCATAACGATCTTAAACGGTTTCCTCTCCTTAATGCGTCTGAAAATTCTAGGGGTCAACATCTAATTAATTTTATTAAGGCTCTTTTATTAAGTGGTTTTTGGGCTAAGGAAATGGTGATGAAATCCCCCACCTCATCTCCTATAGGTGACTGCCCCTAAGTATTTTTCATACCTCAATCTAACAAACAACACACCAAACAAACACTCACGTCACTCTTGTTACAATGCAAGTCCTACTAACTAATGCGTGCTTTCTAATGAATGATGAGTGAAAGATAGTACGTACCTTACGTCAGCAATCTACGACAACAATCGTAAATAAATAATAAATACGATGAATACAAATCTTATATGATGAATGACTTAGCAAATATTATCTAATCTTTTGCTTTGGGTTATTAATGGCCAGGTTACTTAAGGGGGTCAATGAGTTATTATCATAATATGGAAAATTAAAAAAAACAAGGCAATACATTTTTTAAATATTAAAAGAAAGTATTAAAAATAATTACTTGGATTGACAGAAAAATATTTTAAACACAAAATATCATATTATTAATAACAGTTGAAAATAAAATTTTATTGAAATTTTGGCAGAACCTCCCCTTAAAATTTTATATGTAAAATTCCTCAAATCCTAAAATTAACAAGAAAAATGTATATCTACTCACATTCACATCATGTATTTCTCCACTACATCACTTTCACATTACAAATCTACTCATGTTTAAATACACATGAATGAGATCCATGAAGAACGTTAGTTTGTTTACATTCAAATTTACTTAATAATGCATCCCAAACAACTCTCCATCGTTACTTAAATCATCCAACCAACCCAACTCAAGACCTAAGATAGCAAACCAAACAAATCCAACTCATATATACTCATTTAAATCATCCAACCAACCCAACTCAACTCAATCCAAAACAAACCAATCCAATGAACGGGTGAAATCAAATGATATCTCATTAATAAAGGCCGCATCCATCATCATAACATATAGCAATAACATATAAAAAATGAATTAAACATTCACACAATCACACTCCAGTCTCGTCAACCAAACAAATCCAAAATTCACAATCTCCACAACCAACTAAACAATCCAAATCCAAACACCGCAATCTAAACATATCAAATATGAGAACCTAATTCCTTTTGGCATCACTTGAAGTTAATTTTTCTACAGGTGGTGAAACACGAACTAGAGGAGGAGGGCAAAGCTGCTGCCGACGTCGCAGAGGAGGTGCGATGTCGGTGGTCGCGCCAACAACTACACCAAATCAAAAAAACTAAATAAAAAAACTCAATCCACAAGTACACAAAAAGTATGAGCACAAACCTGAGGAGGAGGAGGTCGTGGCTGCAGTGACGGTGGTCGTGTAGGAGGGTGCGGTGACGGTGGTCGCAGAGGCTACGGAGACGGTGCAGAGGGACGGAGAAGGGGAGGAGAGCACAAGGGACGTCGCTGCGGTGCCGGAGACGGTGCAGATCGGTCGGAGATCGGTCGCGGAGGAGAGTCCTGTCGCGGGACGACTAGGGTTTGGGTGAGTTTTCGTTTGAGATGAATGATAGAAATGCGTATGTTCGATTTCTTTAAGACCTGTAGACGTCGGATGTTATATACAATCAACGTCTATACATCGACGACTATATGCATGAAGTATAGACGTCGGTTGTATACATCATCCGAAGTCTATAGGTCGACGTCTATACCCTATAGACGTCGGATTCACACGGTATTCCAAAACCCGATGTTTATGGGTCGACGTCTATACCCTATAGACGTCGGATGTTAACTAGCCGACGTCTATATTACCACATAGACGTCGGCCTTGGTGACGACCGACGTCTATTTTGTCCTCTCCCTACTAGACGTGGCCTTTATAAAGGTCGACGTCTATTTGGCAACGAGTAAAGTCTATCCTGCACTAGTGAGTGCAGTACTAGTACTTGTATTTATGGCGGATGATGAAACTAATGTCGTCACTCACATATTGAGAGGAAAATGAAGAGAGAGTTGTGGTGGGAGAGTGAAATGAAGAGAGATATAAGTAGAAAGGAGAGATGACAAAATGATAATTGACGCAGATAATTTAAGTAATTCAGGAACGACATTTAACGGTTCACCTAATAAAGGAGCTCAAAACTTATTTAAACTTGATTTGTTCACGTAAACACCAGAGTTTTATCAAGTTAAGCTAAACACGAGTTCACATCAGAATTGACAATCCTAGTTTGATGTGTGACAAGTGGTTGTTTTTGTTTTTTTGTAATTATTTGTTACTTTTTGGATGCAGTTTTATGTCTCGAATTCAGTCAACCTTTTTGAGTGGGCGACAAAGGAGTTATATTGGGTCATCTACAAGGCATGGACGAAGATAAGAGAGTTACAAATGAAACATGAGACAAGATCACACAGTAGTACCCGGAGACGCAATGGAGCACCAATGTAGGCTGAAATTACCCAAAACCAGTCAACCGGTTGAGAGGTTTGGAATTTCAATGACAAAAAACTTGTTGACTGATTTCTGAAGCAGTCGATCGTTTTGGGCAGCTTCCTGACCAAGTCTTTCTTGTTTCAACAAAATCTTAGTGTTGGTTCTACATTTCTCGGAATGTGATTTGTTTGCAATTTCATATGAGATTTCGCGGTATGATCAATTTATTGCTTTATTTAACCGTTAGTGACCCGGTATCATGTTTAGTATATGCAATTGCTCTAAATTCAAACGTGTCTTAAGGAATTTCATTGGCTTACTTTGAAAAGAATCATTCGATATCCGAAAGGAATTTGTGATTTTGGATTGTTTTTCAACAACACTAGAGTTTTGATCGCATTCCCTATAATGAGCCAATTTTTCCTAATGCAAGTCTGATCGGAATAGTACTAGTGACATTCAATGCAAGTTTGATGTCAAATCCAATCAAGTCATCTTTGCTAGATTAGTTAAAGAGAAAGGGAAGCATATAAGATCTATAACAAGATAAGTAGTTCAGAGGAATCTGTGCATGTTCAATTTGAGGAATCTATTGGTGTATATAGTTCTAACCTAAATGAAGAAGTTAAGAAGGTTGTCCAAAAATTACATCTTAAAAAGCTGATGAGATACATCAAGATCAAAAAATCTGCAAAGGTTTTGGTGTACAAGAAAGACCATCCAAAGGACGTAGTTATAAGTGATGTATCCAAATGAATTGTCGCTAGGTTGATGCTCTTGTTATGCTTATATCTCTCAAATAGAGCCTAAAAAAGTAGATGAAGTATGTGATGTCCGTGCATTAAGAGTTAAAACAATTCATTCATAATCATGTTCACAACTTGTTGTAAGGCTAAATGATCAAACAATAATTTGCACTAAGTGGTTCTTTTTTGAAACCTTCTTGATGAATCGGACAAGTGGTTCATAACAAGGTGTGACTTGTTAGTCAAGGTTACAATGACGAAGAAGGTATTGATTTTGATGAAACCAATGCTTCGATACCTCAACTAGAGGCCATTAGAATGCTATTAGCTTATGGCTCGGATATGGATTATAAACTATTTCAACCGAATGTTAAAAGTGCATTCTAAATGATGTTATCATGGAGGATGTCTATGTGGAACAACTTTTTGAATGAAACTTTTTCGAACGATGTATTCAAGCTAAAGGACACTTTCTATGGACTTAAACAAACTCCTAATTAATGCTTGGTTGAAAAACTTCCTACTTGATAATGAGTTCATAATGGAAAAAGTGGGCACCACTCTTTTCACTATGCTTAAGACCATGGATTTATTAATTGAAAATATATGTTGATGACATCATTTTCGATGGTATAAGCACCGAAAATTTCAAAGGGCAACTTTATCAACCAAGACAAAATTATAAATGAACTACTTAAGTGATTTGGACTTGATGATGCCAAGTCCCAAACCAATTCAATAAACACAAGTTTAGAAATGGATAATGATGGAGGTAGACATTAGAGGTACTAAGGTATGATCGTTTTTTCTTTTATTTAACCACTAGTACACCTAATATCAAGTTTCGTGTATGCCTTTGTTTTAGATTACAATCATGTCCTATGGAATCTCGTTTGCTTACTTTGAAAAAAAACCTTTTGAAATCCTAAAGTTTTTAGAACAAGCTCCTAGTTTTCATAAATGACAATAAATTTGCACTAATATAAAATTCCAAATTATGCAGGAACTTGCCTACAAATAGTGCAATATATAATTTCAGAAGGCATATACTTAGAGCAACAAATTATTCTACAAGCTGATGTCCGTGATTTGGCGGAAACTCAAATTCTCTCCAAAAAGGCAAAGATTAAGGGTGTATCAACTAAGATCAACATATTGTGCAAGAAATTAATCATTCAAGATATTGTAATTATTTCTTTTATGTAAACGGTAGATTAGAATGACACATAATTGATGTAAAGAAAGCTCCTAGGATTAACTCAGATCAATCATTCTAGGGTATTTCTGGAAGACTCTAGAATACACCTAAACCCATTAGTATCAACCGTGATTTGTCCAAGTATGGAAAAAAATTGAACATTTTTTTATCAATCAATGGCCAAAACGGACAATCGTTTGAGGTCACGTTTTGGACAAAGTGCAAAATCGGTAGATGTGGACCGGTTAATTGAAGTGATGACCGTTTTGGCCGTCAGACCCCAAATCCGGTGACCGATTCAGTGTTTAATTTTCATATAATTTCCGATTTTTTGGGATTGTCCTAAATTTTCTTACCTATAAGAAGATAAGTATTGAATCAGATCGAAGACACAAAAAGAGAAACAGGTAAACCACGATTGACTTACGAGGAAGCAGTCAAAAGTGATCTAAAAGATTTGAATGCTTCTCGGGAATTTGTATTGGATAGAAACGCGTGGAAGAAGACGATTCACGTGCCTGAACCGTGACTCCTTAGAGTTTCATTTATAACCTACCCCCAACTAGTTTGAGATTAAAGACTTTGTTGTTGTTGTTGTTGCACTAAATTTTCTTACATATTTAGCTAACCTCTCAAAAATCTATAAATAGGACAATAGACATAGCTTTCTATATTGAGAATTGAACTTAATCCTAGGTGACTACTTAACCCTATGTGGCGTCCTAGTCACCCGCCACATCATCATTGCTTGATGACTCATCAAGGGAGTGGAAAGTCAACACATGAGAAGACAAAAGATTGAGGGAGTGGAAGAGGCAAGAGTCTTTTCATTTTTTGTGTAATTTTCGTCCTAATTTTGTATGCAATTTAAGTAGAGGGTGTAATGATCTTGAATGATCATGTTTATGTAGTCTTTATATTTGGAAGTTGTAGGGTCATGTAAGTGCCTATATAAAAGCACTAGAATTCGCCATTTGTAAGTGCACAACAATACAACAACAATAGATTACAAGCATTACAAGTTGAGCCACGAAATTGTATTGAAAAAGAGTGAGGATGTGAGTAGAAAGATAGAGTCACCTTCTTTCATTCGTGCCCCCCAGTTTCATAGATCAAGCATGGATCTAGTGGAGTCCATTGAAGGCAAAATTCATGAAGATCAGGGCGGTCTAAGGCAGCACACGAGGCGCGCCTTTTAGACCGCCAATTGGCGGTTGGGGACCGTCAATCAGCGGTCCCTATAGCCCAGGAGGCGAGCATTCTCCTGTGGTGGGTTGATCAGTAGCTCCCCGTCCTCCTCCCGTCCTCCAACATCTGGTATCAGAGCCTCGTCCGATGGGAAGCTCGGGAATGACCTCGTTTGGTCATGCGTCGTTGCCTCGATTGTCGAAAGGCAACTACGACAATTGGAGTATCCAAATGCGTGCGCTGCTAGGTGCGCATGATGCTTGGGATCTTGTGAAGAATGACTTCGAGGAGGAGGCCGAGACGGGAGAAGAAACTGTCGCACAAATCAAAGCACAAAAGGAGAGAAGAGCCAAAGATAAGATTGCTCTCTTCCTTCTCTTCCAAGCAGTGGATGAGAGTGGCTTTGAAAAGATCGCTGAAGCGAGGACGTCGAAGGAGGCGTGGGACACCCTTGAGAGGAGATACAAGGGTGCTGATCGAGTGAGGCAAGTGCGCCTCCAAATGCTTAGAGGCGAGTTCGAGGCGTTAAAAATGAAGGAATCGGAAGGTGTTGCCGATTTCGTGACGAGAGTTCGCATGGTGGCGAACAAGTTAAAAAGAAATGGGGAGGCGCTGACCGAAGGAAGAGTGGTGGAGAAGGTGTTGCGTTCTCTCACCGAGGACTTCGAGAATGTGGTGTGCGCAATCGAGGAATCAAAGGACCTCGAGAAGATGACTATTGATGATCTAGCTAGCTCGTTGGAGGCACACGAGCAAAGAAAGAAGAAGAAAAGACAAGATGTCTTAGAGGAGGCGTTGCAAGCGAAGATGTCTCTTAAGGAGGAGAAACCTCGCAACGTAGATCGTGGAAGCGGTCGTGATTATGGAGGCCATCCAAGAAAGAAGGAGGTCGAATGCTTCAAGTGTGGGAAGCGTGGTCATTTTGCGAAAGAATGCTGGTCGCAAAAGAAGGTGGAGGAGAGCTCCAGCCGTGTCCGTGGTGATCACGGATCGAAGAAGGTGATTGAGTGCTTCAATTGTGGGAAGCATGGACACTACGCAAGCGAGTGTTGGTCGAAGAAATGGGTGGAAGAAAACTCCAACCTTGTGGCCGTGGAGGAGAATGCTTGTGATGAGGATGTAGTCTTGCTTGCCGACAAAGGAGTGGAAGCCGAACAAGAAGGAGTTTGGTATCTCGATACGGGAGCAAGCAACCATATGTGTGGAAATAGACACATGTTCGCACATTTGGAGGAAGGAGTACATGGGCATGTTTCGTTTGGAGATGCATCAAAGGTGCGCGTGGAAGGGAAAGGCCACATCATGATCCAAGTAAAGGATGAATCTCAAAAGCTTATCTCCAATGTGTTCTTTGTGCCCGATATGAAGATGAACATATTAAGCATGGGACAACTCCTGGAGAAAGGATTCACGATCTTGATGAAGGATCGACACATGACCGTGCGAGGACAAGATGGACATCTGATTGCAAAGGTAGAAATGTCCAAAAATCGAATGTTTAAATTGAATCTAACCTGTGCTCGTGCTAGATGCTTGAATGCATGCATTGAGGGAGATTGGTTGTGGCATATGCGACTTGGACACTTGAATTTTGGTGGGATCCAAGAAATGGCGCAAAAGGGAATGATGCATGGTCTGCCGATGACAGAATCCAAAGATGGATTTTGTGAAGGTTGCATGGTTGGAAAATTACAAAGGAAGAGTTTTCCAAAGCAAGCTGAACATAGAGCAAAGAAGGTGTTAGAGTTGGTGCATACCGACATATGTGGACCGATCACTCCACACTCGATTAGTAAGAATCGTTATTTCTTAACGTTTATTGATGATTTTTCACGGAAAACGTGGGTGTACTTCTTGAAGGAGAAATCTGAGGCATTTCGCATGTTCAAGAAGTTCAAGGCATATGTGGAGAAACAAAGTGGCAACAACATCAAGACATTAAGGTCTGATCGAGGAGGCGAGTTCACGTCAACCGAGTTCAACAACTTTTGTGAGGAGAATGGCATAAAACGCCATTTGACAGCTCCATACTCACCACAACAAAATGGTGTAGCTGAAAGGAAGAATAGAACCATCATGGACATGGTTCGAAGTATGTTGAAAAGCAAGAACGTGTCAAAAGAGCTATGGGCCGAAGCAGTGGCCTGTGCAGTGTACACGTTGAATCATTGCAAAACTGCAAGCTTGGAGGGAGTAACTCCACAAGAAGCGTGGAGTGGCTACAAGCCAACCGTAGCACATATGAAGGTGTTTGGAAGCACATCATATGCACATGTACCAAAAGAAAGAAGGATAAAACTTGATGATAGGAGCATCAAGCTTGTATTTGTTGGCTATGATGAACGATCGAAAGCTTATAGGCTTCTCGATCCGACTAACAACAAAATTGTCATTAGTCGTGATGTACATGTTAACGAGGAGGTAACATGGGAGTCCAAAGAGGAGATTCCACAAGTGCCAAATGAAGAACAAGAAGAGGAGATAGCCAACCCCACTGATCATGAAACAGTTCCATCTGACAAACATGACGAGATGAGACCAAGAAAGTTCAAGACACTTCGTGAAATCTATGAGACGATGAGTGAGTTGCACATGGTGTGTCTTCTCACACAAAACAAAAGCATTTCCAATCCGATTGTATGTGAAGTTGAGAAATCAACTTGGGATGGAGGATGGAAGAGGATTAAGTTCAAGGAGGAGTACTGAGAATTGAACTTAATCCTAGGTGGCTACTTAACCCTATGTGGCGTCCTAGTCACCCGCCACATCATCATTGCTTTATGACTCATCAAGGGGGTGAAAAGTCAACACATGAGAAGACAAAATGTTGAGGGAGTGGAAGAGACAAGAGTCTTTTCATTTTTTGTGTAATTTTCGTCCTAATTATGTATGCAATTTAAGTAGAGGGTGTAATGATCTTGAATGATCATGTTTATGTAGTCATTATATTTGGAAGTTGTAGGGTCATGTAAGTGCCTATATAAAGCACTAGAATTCGCCATTTGTAAGTGCACAATAATACAACAACAATAGATTACAAGCATTACAAGTTGAGCCACAAAATTGTATTGAAAAAGAGTGAGGATGTGAGTAGAAAGAGAGATCACCTTCTTTCATTCGTGCCCCTCCAGTTTCATAGATCAAGCATGGATCTAGTGGAGTCCAATGAAGGCAAAATGCATGAAGATCAGGGCGGTCTAAGGCAGCGCACGAGGCGCACCTTTTAGATCGCCAATTGGCGGTTGGGGACCGCCAATCAGCGGTCCCTATTGCCCAGGAGACGGGCATTCTCCTGTGGTGGGTTGATCAGTAGCTCCCCGTTCTCCTCCCGTCCTCCAACATTCTACACTCTTAGCACCCATCGAAAACATTTCTCTAATGTTCTTGAAAGCCCAAATCTCTAGTTCTTCACCTCACTCCTACACCTATAATTCTCACTTGAAACTCCAATCTAATCGATCAAGGGGCTTAAATGCTGTTAAAGAGCTTCTGGGTGGTGGAAGTTGGCTTCACAGTGAAGGGCATTGACTAAGGTGCTAGTCAACCAACGATGTAACAATGGCAAACCTTGCGCATTAAAAAGGTAAGGATTTAGGGAACTCCCAAATGAGGTTTTTAAGGACTGGAGTAGGTTACGGGTTATGCAACTAACCAGTATAAACATCTCATGTCACTCTCTTTCTTGTATTTGCTTGTTGTTTTGAATATATTTTCATCAAACAACCTAAAAAACTATTTATTAATCAATCTAAAGTTTAAATACTCTATTCACCACGTTCCGGAGTAACCCCATATCGTAGCAAAAGGAACTTGTGATTTCTGATTGTAATACCACAAGACTAGATCATTTGATCATATTGCCTATAGTGATGTAGATTTTTCCATGTGTAAATTCGATAAGAAGATTACGAGTGGCATATAGACCTAGGAATTGAGCCGGGCCGGCACGGCCCAGCCCAGCCCGGCCGAGTTGGCCTGTCGTCCCGGCATGACAGGCCGGATTTCCAACCCAGTTCCCAGGTCTAGTGACATATGTCAATTCTCTGATAAAATCTTTGATTTCTTGATTTAGTAAGAAACAAAAATAGTATAACACTCTTAACAACTGGATTCGAGTATGTGGCGATCGAATGTTGGGGTGTACACGTCCTTAATTCGGATGAGCCAAATCCTTAAGGACTTGGGACTTGAGTTTCCTAGTATTTCAATTTTTGTGATAATACTAATGTCATAAAAAAATTAAAGTATCTAATTTTGGATTCAAAATGAAAGCATATAGAGATATGACATCATTTCATTCAATATCACATGTTTCAAAGAGATATTGAATTGAAATTTGTTCCAACTAGTAATCAATATAAGTATTCACAAAACTGTAATATGTATATCAATTTGATAAAATTAGGCAAGAGCTAGACATATGAAGTGCAAAAGAGATATTATAAAGAAGAATCATATTATTTGCTATGAAATTGATCCATATAAGTATGCATTGAGCTATATCGTATACTGTGATATGTTTTCTTGTTTGTTGATTATGCTTTCCGGAGCACTTCAGACGACTAACTCTGCCTTGATTCACAGATAGTATGGCAATTTAGAGATTCTAGACTTGGTTTGGTTTCTAACATCGAATGATCCATTTTTTGTGGGTCATTCAATGACGTCAACGCTCAACAAGGGTTCTTCGTTCCCACCATGATCGGATAACCCTTAAGTGGGTGGGCGGTTGATTTTGGACCATTACGGAGAGTGGACCTTAAATGTTGACGTAAAACGGACAACCAATCCTTAGTGGGCTAACCAATTTTAAAGTCAATAAAATTTAATTTTTGGTGGTAATTGTTTCGGTCGACATACGATTAATTAGATTTCCGATAAGAATGTTGGGGTTATCAAAAGGGACCAATCGACACACCAAAAACTTCAAAGCCCGCACATTGTCCAAACTAGTCCTGTCAATTATCATGTTTGGATATGTTTCATGTCAGTGTTATTTTCGTGAATGCGATATTTATCGTAATTTGAAAAATTTGTGATTACTAATAGCCAAGTATTTTTATTACATATTCAAGTTCTCGTATTATGAAACGTCTTAGATAACAATTTTATGGTATGAACAATTAATTATACTACAAAAGGTGCTAAATTTGTCTCCTTCTTTGGGTAAGTATTTTGATAATTCGATGGCGATGGTGATAGCGAAGAGATGGAAGATACGTCTCACTACAAACACAGCAACAAATTGATTGAATATTGACTTTTCCTTTATTTGAAGTCCTTACTGTTGAATATTGCCAACACTTACTAGCTTTAGTTTTGGACAACCTTGCACTTATCGGTTAGTCGATATTCATTTTGACTTAGGATTTATTTTAGGGTTAATTACAGTTTGACCCCCTGAACTATACATTGGTATCACTTTGCCCCCCTGAACTTTCAAAGTTAACAGTTACCTCCCCTGAACTTTAATTTTGTAACACTTTGCCCCCCTGAACTTCAAAAACACATTATTTAACAAACATTCGACGTTTTTTTTCCTAATTTTTTTGTTGTATCTCTAATACACTCCTAAACCTATATTTACGTGAAAGTTTGGATCGAAACGGAGGTCGGATATGGTTGGAATTTGGGTCGAATTGAGTGTCAAACTGACCCAAATTCCAACCATATCCGACCTCCGCTTCGATCCAAACTTTCACGTAAATATAGGTTTAGGTGTGTATTTGGGATACAACAAAAAAATTAGGAAAAAAACGTCGAATGTGTGTTAAATAATGAGTTTTTGAAGTTCAGGGGGGCAAAGTGTTACAAAATTAAAGTTCAGGGGAGGTAACTGTTAACTTTGAAAGTTCAGGGGGGCAAAGTGATATCAAGGCATAGTTCATGGGGTCAAACTGTAATTAACCCTTTATTTTAACCTTCCATCAGTCCGTCGATTGTCACGTGGACAACTGATTGCCAATTTGGTCTTGACCTATAACAGATAGTCACATATATGTCTTGTAGCCATTGATTTTTTTCTTCCTCTTAACGGATATATAAAATAGTTGTTGGCGTGGGTAAGGAAAATTTAGTGTCTAGACGACTGTTTGGTCACCGGGTGAACATTTATGTTCGCAGTGCCTTAGCTTATTTTGAAAGTCTAATCTTGAACAACTAATCTTCAACTAGATGCCTGAAACTGTCTTACTGGAATTGAACATTCTCTTAACTTTGGTGGTTCGAATGACCAATGCTTTGTCAGACACCCGATATTTGATTTTGACCAAGAGTCAATGCATAATTTTGGATGTCTGATTGATTCAGTTATAATACCGCAAATGGACGACTACGATGAAGCGGTGGCAAGTACAAGTCGAGTCCGCAGGGAGCACGTGCAAGTCAAAATCCACCATACTCGAGTTGGAAAAGAAGAGAGAAATGATGTTGGAATTACACTACAATGCGTGTGAAATCAGAAAACAAACAATAAAACTATACCCCGTAGAGGGTAGAGAGAACGTGGAAATGAAAATATGTGTACGTGTGAGTATTCATTTGTGCTCGTCACAACATGTAAAACATGAAATCCATAAAACCAAATCCAACTTTGTCTCCACATGAAATAAGATAAAACATTATCATTAAAACATACACGATAATAATTGAAATGAGGCTAAAAAGAGCTCATGCATAATGACCAAACCCCACTATGTTTCCACATGAAATAAGATTAAACACAATCTTTAAAACATACAAGACATTAATTAAGTTGAGACCAACAAGAACACATCCTCCGACATGACATGTGATTGAATCAGATAAAAATACCGCAAATGCACGGCCACGTTGAACAACAACAACAACAAAGCCTTTTATCCCAAACTAGTTGGGGGTAGGCTAGAAATAAAACTCTAAGGAGTCACGGTTCAGGCACGTGAATCGCCTTCTTCCACGCGTTTCTATCCAATGCAAATTCTCGAGGAACATTCCAATCTTTTAAATCTCTTTTGACCGCTTCCTCCCAAGTCAATCGTGGTCTGCCTCTTCCTCTTTTTATGTCTTCGATCCGATTCAATACCCCTCTTCTTATAGGTGCCTCCATAGGTCTTCTTTGTACATGTCCATACCATCTCAGTCTGTGTTGGATAACTTTCTCTTCCATTGGAGCAACTCCAACTCTCTCACGAATGTCTTCATTTCTAATCCGATCCATTCGCGTATGGTCACACATCCACCTTAACATTCTCATTTCAGATACACTCATCTTTTGTATATGTTGCCTTTTAGTGGCCCAACATTCCACACCATAAAGCATTGCATGTCTTATTGCGGTTCTATAAAACTTCCCTTTTAACTTAAGTGGAATTTTCTTGTCACATAAGACACCTGAGGCTTGTCGCCATTTCATCCATCCTGCTCTAATCCTATGGTTAACATCTTCATCGATCTCTCCATCCTTTTGAAGTATTGATCCAAGATATCTAAAAATATCTTTTCTACGCACCACTTGCCCATCTAATATAATATCCTCTTCCTCGGTATTAACGGTACTGAAACAACATTTCATATATTCAGTTTTAGATCTACTTAGTTTAAAACCTTTTGTTTCTAGAGTATTTCTCCACAACTCTAGTTTTCTCTCCACACCTACCCAACTCTCGTCAATTAATACTACATCATCCGCAAAAAACATACACCATGGAACCTCACATTGTAAGTCTTTTGTCACATCGTCCATTACTAAAGCAAATAGATATGGACTTAAAGCTGAACCCTGATGAAGTCCAATCTTAATCGGAAAACCTTTAGTCACCTCATCACAAATTCTAATGCTAGTTTCAACTCCTTCATACATATCTTTAATTAAATTCACATATTTTGTTGATACTTTTTTTCTCAAGGGCCCACCACATAACATTTCTTGGAACTCTATCATATGCCTTTTCTAAATCAATAAAACCCATATGTAGATCTTTCTTTTGTTCTCTATACCTCTTCATAAGTTGTCTAATAATAAATATGGCATTTATCGTTGACCTTCCAGGCATGAAACCAAATTGATTATCTCTAACACATGTCTCTTTCCTTAGACGGTGCTCAATTACTCTTTCCCACAATTTCATAGTATGACACATGAGTTTGATACCTCTATAGTTAGTGCAACTTTGAATATCCCCTTTATTCTTATAAATTGGCACTAAAATACTTCTTCTCCACTCATTTGGTATTTTATTTTTCTCAAAGATACTACTAAACAATTTAGTTAACCACGTTACTGCTTTATCCCCCAGACATTTCCACACCTCAATCGGGATCTCGTCTGGTCCTAAAGCCTTACCAACTTTCATCCTTTTTAAGGCTTCCTTAACCTCAACTTCTTTTATCCTCCGTACAAATCGTCTATTAGATTCCTCAATTGTATCATCCACTTCAAAAATGTCACTATCCTTTTCTCCATTAAACAACTTATCAAAATATTCTCTCCACCTTTCCTTGATATCCTTCGCATTAACTAAGAGGTTATTATTATCATCTTTAATGCATTTAACTTGATTAAGATCTCTAGTTTTCTTCTCTCTTATTTTAGCCAAATTATATATTCCAACCTCTCCCTTCTTTTATCCCAACTTTTGGTACAAATTCTCATAAACAACCCCTCTTGTCTCTCTTACTGCTTTCTTAGCTTTTTTATTTGCCAACATATACTCTTCTAAGTTAGTTTCATTTTTATCTTTAAACCACATCTTATAACATTCTTTCTTAGTTTTAATTGCTTGTTGTACATCATCATTCCACCACCACGTGTC
Source organism: Triglochin maritima (assembly GCA_963682175.1). NCBI lineage: Eukaryota > Viridiplantae > Streptophyta > Magnoliopsida > Alismatales > Juncaginaceae > Triglochin > Triglochin maritima. Next base: position 19,049,078 of record OY821775.1, read on the forward strand.
TTTCGAAACTAGTCTTCCTCCTTTACTCTCCCCACAAACCTCTTTAGTCACTCGACGAATGTAAGATGACATACTCTCCCACATACTATTAGCGTCTCCTACAACATCCCAAGGTCCCTCTGCCATAAGTCATCCTTAAATCTCATATATTTTTCTCCTTTAAGATTCCACCACAATCTTCACATCTTTATTACACTTATTCCGTACTACACCAATACGAAAGTGAAAGTTTGCTACTACTAACTTATGTTGAGTCACCACACACTCTCCAGGTATTACCTTACAATCTATACAAGATCATCGATCATCTTTTCGAGTAAGCACAAAATCAATTTGACTTCGATGTTGACCACTACAAAATGTGACTAAATGAGATTCTCTTTTCCTAAAGAAAGTATTTGCTACTATGAGGTCATATGCTATAGCGAAATTCAGAAAATCTTCTCATTCTTTATTCCTAACACCAAACCCAAACCCTCCATGGATACGTTCAAACCCTTCTCTATCTTTACCAACATGACCGTTAAAATCTCCTCCAATACAAAGTTTCTCACTACTAGGAAACCCTCTCACCATGATGTCAAGGTCCTCCCAAAATTGTTTCTTCACTGTTTCGCTCAAACCTACTTGTGGGGCATAGGCGCTAATGACATTCAAAATCAGTTTTCCGATAACTAACTTGATCAAAATTATTCAATCACCTTGTCTTTTAACCTCTACCACCTCATCTCTTAGGCTCTTATCTACTAAGATTCCTACTCCATTTTTATTTCTATCTTTTCCACTATACCATAACTTAAACCCTGTATTTTCAACTTCTTTAGCTTTTTCACCTACTCATTTGGTCTCCTGAACACAAAGAATATTGAGTTTTCTCTTGTTGATCACATCCAATAACTCTCTCAACTTCCCTGTTAAAGATCCAACATTCCAACTACCTATGCGTATCCTACTATCCCTAACTAGCTTCCTTACCCCTCGCACCCATTGAGTAAAGTACGAGGACCCTAACTTCTTGTGCACTACATCCTGGCGCCGATGCAGTGTGCCACTAAGGTGGTGGCGTCCCTCGACTAGCTTCCTTATCGCTCGCACCCGTAGAGAATGATGCGTAGACCCTTGCTCACTTTGAATCACTACATCCGGGGCCCGATGTAGCGCGTCGCTAAGAGGGTGACGCCCCAAACACGATTTTCTTTTAAGTTTCATTTCCATGGGAGTAGCTAGGGTTTTACGCTGGCTCGCAACACCTATCGCAACCCTCCTCCTTTATCCTGGCTTGGGACAGGCTATGTACACGTACACGACCACGTTGAAACGATGACAAATATAGGTCGGTCCACAGGGAGTGCGTGTGAGTTGGATTCGCGATACTCGAGTGAGGGAGAAGAAGAGAGATGTGATCAAAATTAAATTACGACGTGTAGGAAATTAGAAAGCAAGACAAAAAAACTAAACCCCTTAGGGGATAGAGAAAGAATGCGGAATGAAAATGTGTGTAGTGTGTGTGTTTATTTGTGCTCATCAAAACATGTCAGACATGAAATCCATAAAACTCAAATTCAACTTTACCTCCACATGAAATAAGATAAGATATTATCATTAAAACATACAAGACAATAAATGAAATGAATCTAATATGTTCACATGCAAAATGTCTCAAATCCAACTATGTCTCCACATGAAATAAGATTTATCACAATCATCAAAAAGTAAAAGACATTAATTTGGATAAAGCCAACATGAGGACATGCATGCACATGTCTTGTTTCCTTCTGCCTCTCCATCATTATCCTCACCTCATCATTCCCCATAAAATATGCCCATTAATCTAAGCATGTGCTAAGCTTCAATCAAGAGCATTAGCACATTAAAGATAAGAGTGAAATTCCATTAGATGGTTATGGAAATCATATGAAGTAAAAAGGATAAGATTAACACACATACTAATCCATCATGATTAAATTACCTTCTTCTCCACCCCCCCCCCCAATGGGGATGGACTACTCTCTACCCATCTCTACACTAAAGAAAGCATAAAAATAACATGAACTCATAAGGGAAATGGAAGAAGACTAGATTAAACAAACATCAAACATAAAGGAAATTGCATAAAATGGAAAACATCTACATAAAGAACAAGAACTAAAGTAGATTAAGAAATAAAATAGAAAGTTTACTCCTCTCCGACCCCCTATTACACTACTAAAATAAGAAACTAAAACCTACTCTAATGGGGGAAGGACGAAGAAGAGGAGGAGGAGGGATTACAATGGTATTTATAGAGGAAATAAGGGTTTGGATGGATCTGGCAGCAATATGACGATTGTCATAACTTTCTCTATACTCTAGTGCACACAATTAATCATGTCCGAGTCATGGGAGAAATTGGGGATCAATTGGACCAAAATGATCCATCACTGGCGGATCCAAATCCACCACTGACGGATTGTTTGCGCCTGATCGGTCTCGATTTCTTTGAGGAGACTTAACGGATTGGGTGAAGCCCTGGTCCACTGTCTTGAACCGATTTGAGTTAAATTGGCGAAATACTGATTTGGTTCAAGTTATGTATCACAATACTTTGCATTTCACAATCTGGTCCCTCCGGGTTTTCACTTGGGTCCTTCCTGATTTGCGATCCAGTGCTTGTGCATTACAAATGGGTCCAGAAGTGTTCAATTCAGTCCATTCTTGCTGCATTCAGGTCCTTTTTGTTCCATTTTCTCTTCTTTATTACCTAATACCTGAAACACTACAACAACACTCGAGTAACACAATTTTGGGGTAAAATAAAGGATGTATAGCATGAATATGATGCATGATATGCTACTAATCAAATACCCTCATACTTACCTTTTGCTAGTCCCGAGCAAAACAAACAAAACGAAATATGAAAGAAATGAAAACATACGAAAAACGGGGAAATCCTAACTCACTTTCGTATGAATCACGGTTGCACTTAGCACGTGCAACAAGCCGTTAAACCTCCTTGTTGCCAAGGAGGAATGGTGTCTCCTAAGGTTTTTCAGTGGATATACCCAAAAAATCCGAACATTGATGCATTATTCAAGCTAGCAACACAACTTGTTGGACCTATTTTTGTCGATCATTGGATACGATAATACTATGAGCTGACTCTCTATATGTATTCAGACCACACACCTAGCCTAATGAGCTATTCATGCAAGTTAATTAAGAACATAAGTGAAAGACATTGACAAACTTATCATCATCAAGTGATACAAAGTGTAAAGTCCATTAAGGACTTAAGTGAAAGACATGGACAACCTTACCATTTTTTTTTTGGTCCTTTTCTTCCTTTTTTTGTCTAATTGGTGTTTGATTCTCACATGGTTAGGTTTCATGCATCATTGCCTATGAGGCCTTACATTATCACGCACACCTTTCCCCAAATCTCCACATAGGGCGATCCCGACCACCTGTGTAACGGGAGTTCGGTCGGTGCATCCCAAGTCAGATGACTCGAAATCACCAAACACTAAGTCCCCTCAGACCTAATTTTCCGAGTGATAGGAGCCGTGCGAGAAGAGAGAACATCTACTCACTTATTTCTTATCTACACATGAACCAAAACCCCTACACTTAAGGTTCAAAATAAGAGTTTAAGGGTCCCTGACTACGACAAACTTTCTTATACTAACATATACAAATTATTTGACTCACTAGGCTCAAGGTGAACTTCTTTATTTCTTTGAGTACTGAAACCTTAGGATTCCTCTCCCCCCGAGGGAAAACGGGGCGCATCCTTAGGACTCGATAAGACCTAAAGCCGATGTATTAGATATCCTAACGCATCAAGTTCAAGTCAAATTTGGGAGCTTCGTTTTTACTTTGCCTCTCAACATTTTTGCACATACTAAACACATGCAAAACCCCCCCCCCCAAAACATTTTCTTTCGCAAACACATGAAGATTTTGAAAGAAATGGAAAATTTAATGCACTAGGCAATCAAAAGAAGAGAAGTTACCCAAAGATCATGGCAAACAGATATATCGATATTAAATGTAGCACACTAACATGACCCTAACACAAAAGAAAACATAAGAAAGGGAAAAGACTCGACTCTGTACACACATAAATAACTTTCTCTATACTCTGACGCACCCAATTACTCATGTCCGAGCAATCCAACGACTGTCATAACTTTCTCTATACTCTGACGCACCAAATTAATCATGTCCGAGCAACACAATGGTTGTCATAACTTTCTCTATACTCTGCTGCACCCAATTAATCAAGCCCGAGCCACGGGAGAAATTGGGGATCAATTGGACCAAAATGATCTGCCACTGGCGGTTCGTTTGCGCCCGACCGGTCCGTATTTCTTCGAGGAGCTTTAATATTGTATTTTGCACGTTGGGTGAAGCCCTGATCCACTGTCTTGAACCGATTTGAGTTTAATTGGCAAAATACTGATTTGCTTCAAGTGATGTGTCACAATGCTTTGCATTTCACAATCAGGTCCCTCTGGATTTTCACTTGGGTCCTTCGTGATTTGCGATCCAGTCCTTGTGCATTACAAATGGGTCCAGAAGTCTTCAATTCAGTCCATTCTTGTTGCATTCAGGTCATTTTTGTTTGCTTTTCTCTTCTTCATTACCTAACACCTGATACACTACAACAACACTCGAGTAGCACAATTTTGGGGTAAAATAAAGGATATATATCATGAATATAATGCATGATATGCTACTAATCACCTTGTTTCCTTCTTCCACTTCATCCGTATCCCCACCTCATCATTCCCCATAAATAGGCCCACTAATCTAAGCATGTGCTAAGCATCACTCAAGAGCATTGCCACATAAAAGATACGAGTGTAATTCCATTAGATGGTTATGGAAATCATGTGAGGTTCAAAGGTTGGTATTAACACACACACACACCTAATATCACATAATCACATCACCTTCTTCTCCACCCCCCAATGGGGATCGAATACTCCATACTCATCTCTAAACTAAAGAAAGCATAAAAACAACCCAAAACTATAATGGAAAATTCAGAAATCTAGATTAGGCAAGAAAAACATGAAGGACATTCCATCAAATAGAAAGCATCAAAGTAAAGAACAAGGATTCAACTAACTTGAAATGAAAAGATTACAAGGCTTCCTCTTCTCCTCCCTTCACACTAATGAGCAAAATAAACCTAACTCATGGAGGAAGCAAGAAGAAGAAGAGGAAATGAGGGACTACAATGGTTTTTATAGAGTAATACATGGTTAGAATTAATCTAGGTGTAATCGGATGGCTCTAAATCAAATATGATGGTCTTGGAATGTTCTAGCCCGACAACCCGACCCGCGACCAAAAGTTGAGACCCATAGGACCAGATTGATCTGCCAGTGGCATATCTAGGTGTCCTGATCCGGTTGAAATTTCGACAAGTGTCAAATTTCTTTGTTTGGCACGTAGGGTGAAACGTTGGTCCACTGTCTCAAACCGATATGATTTTAATTGGTGAAATACTGATACGGTTCAAGTCATTTGCACAATATTTTGCACTTCACAGTCAGGTCCCTCTGGATTTTCACTTGGGTCATTCCGATTTGCGATCTAGTTCTTGTGCATTACAAATAGGTCCAGAAGTCTTCAATTAGGTTCATTATTGTTGCATTCAGGTCCTTTTAGCTCCCTTTTATCTTGTTTATTACGTAACACCTGAAACACTACAACAAACACTCGAGTAACACAATTTTTAGGTAAAATAAAGGATATATAGCATGAATGCATTTGTCGCCAAGAAGGAGGAGTGGTGTCTCCTGAGGGTTTTCAGCAGATATACCCACAAAATCCGAACATTGATGCATTATTCAAGCTAGCAACATGACTTGTTGGACCTATTTTTGTCGATCATTAGACACGATAATACTATGGGCCGACTATATATATGTATTCAGACAACATACGTAGCCTAATGAGCCATTCGTGCAGGTTAATTAAGGACTTAAGTGAAAGACATGGACAACCTTATCATCATCAAGTGATACAAAGTGTAAACTCCATTAAGGTTCTTATTTTTATTACCATCTTTTTCTTTCTTTCTTTTTATTAATTTCATCATTTTGTTTTTCTAATTGGTGTTTAATTCTCCTAGGGTTAGGTTTCGAGAATAATTGTTTATGAGGACTTACACTATCACGTACACCTTCCCCCAAATCTCCACATAGGGCGAACCCTACCACCCATGTAACGGGAGTTTGGTTGGTGCATCCCAAGTCAAATGACTCGAAAGCCCCAGGCACTAAGTCCCCTCGGCCCTAAATTTCCCGAGTGATAGAAGCCGTGCGAGAAGAGAGAACATCCTAGTTACTTATTTTTTATCTACACATGAACCAAAACCCCAACACGTAATGTTTCACAACAAGAGTTTAGAGGACCATGACTACGAAAAACTTCCTTATACAAATACTAACAAACACGAATTATTTGACTCACTAGGTTCAAGGTGAACTTCTTTGTTTATTTGAGTACTGAAACCTTATGATTACTCTCCCCCCGAAGGAAACCGGGGTGCATCCTTACGACTAGATAAGAGCTAAAGCGGATGTACTAGATATCCTAATGCATTATGTTTAAGTTAATTTTGGGAGCTTCCTTTTTACTTTGCCTCTCAATTGGTTTGCACATGCTAAATACACGCAAAACCCCCCAAAACATTTTCGTTCGCAAACATATGAAGATTTTGAAGGAAATGAAAATGTTGAAGCACAAGGCAAACAAAAGAAGGCAAGTCACCTAAGGAACATGGAAAACAGATATATCGATATTAAATGTAGCACACTAACATAACCATAACAATACAAACAAAAGAAAAAAAGTGAAAAAGACTTGACTCCACATATATACAAAGCCCCCTCACACGTACTTCATGCATTGTCCTCAATGTATGCAATCATGATACTAGATGTATTTTTGCATGAAAAAGTTATGAGCTCACCAAACTTTGAAGTGCAAGGAAATTTCCGTAGTCATGTTGCTAGACACAAACCCAGATTCCCCTAAAAACTTTTGAGATACTTAAGAAGGGAGACAAATACGTGAAACAAATAGGGCCGTTATACACTAGGGTTGGAGCCCAGAACAACCTATGCTCACTCTTGGAGTCTTTTTTCCTTTTTTTTCTTCTTTTAAAAAACGGATATACAAACATGAAATCTTAACCATTCACATGGTTGAGTGCGAGGGAGGCTCCGGAAGGATTATGACCTCCTCCACTTTAGCTTGTGCCCCCTCCAAGTAAGGTTTGAGCCGTTATCCATTAACTTTGAACACGTTCCTATTCCCTGGGTTTAGGATTTCAACCGCTCTATGAGGTAATATGATTTGCATAATAAATGGGCCAGACCAGTGACTACAAAGCTTACCAGCAAACAGATGAAGACGGGAGTTGTAGAGCAACACCTTCTACCCAGTCGTAAACACTTTTCGCATAATCATGTGATCGTGAAATATTTTTTGCTCGGGTCTTATGAATTTTGGCATTTTCATACGCATCATTGCATAGCTCTTTCAATTCCATGATGTCGAGTTTATGTTGCACCCCTGCATGATCAAAATACATATTCAAGTTATTGATCGCCCAGAGCAGTATTTGAATAGATATGGGTCATCACAATGAAAGAATCTGACTTAAGATCTAAATTTAGTTTGGTCAGATTTTGACCAAACCACAAGAAGTTGCTCGGTCACGAGGTAATTCACAATGTCAGCAAACCAGGGGTTATCTTCGACCGTGAACAATTGCTCACCTGGAAATTTGTTATTACTAATTTGATCTTGTGGGTTGGTTATCTCAAGATGAGACAGGTGGTCCACTACAACATTTTCAGATCTTTTTCTGTCCCAAATTTCGAGATCAAATTCTTGTAACAACAAGATCCATCTCAAGAGTCGAAATTATGCATCTTTTTTCGCCATGAGGTGCTTGATGGTTGTGTGATTAGAATACATAATCATGTGGGAGCCGATCATGTACAACCGAAATTTCTCCAAAGCAAATATGATCGCTAAAAATTCTTTCTCGGTCACTGTGTAGTTCAATTGGGCATCATTCAGTGTTTTACTGGCATAGTAGATCACATGAGGCAATTTATCCAATCGTTGCCCAAGCACAGTTCCCACAGCAAAGTCAGATGCATCACACATCAACTCAGAGAGTTTAGGCCACACCGATGCCTTAACTATGGGAGCCGAAGTCAACTCTTTCTTTAAGGTCAGAAAAGCATGGTGGCAATCCTGTGTGAACTCAAAATTGGCATCCTTAGCCAACAAAGCGGATGAGAGGTCGAGTAATTTTACTAAAATCTCGAATTAACTGCCAATAAAATCCAACATGCCCCAGAAAGGCACGGATATCCTTAACATTACGTTGTGGTGGGAGATTAGCAAGAAGACGCACTCTGGATCGACCGTAATTCCCCTACTAGAGATCACATGTCCAAGTACGATCCCTCACTTTAGCATGAAGTGCTATTTCTCCCAATTAAGAGCGAGGTTCTTCTCATGACATTGCTCGAGGACAAGGCTCAAGTGATGAAGGCACTCATCAAAGGAAGCTCCAAATATGGAGAAGTCGTCCATAAAAATCTCAAGGAAATGTTCCACCATATCGGAGAAGATACTAATCATACACCTTTGAAACGTTCCCGACGTGTTACATAACCCAAAGGGCATGCGACGATAAGCAAACATACCAAAGGAACATGTAAATGTGGTTTTCTCTTGGTCCTCGGGGGCGATGGGAATTTAGTTGTAGTCGGAGTATCCATGAAGAAAACAATATTACTCATATCTGGCTAACCTTTCCAACATCTAATCAATGAATGGCAATGAGAAATTATCTTTCCATGTTGCCGCATTAAGCTTGCGATAATCAACGCAAACTCGCCAGCCAGTTTCCAGGCGTGTTGGTATAAGCTCATTATGCTCATTCTCAACAACTGTCACACTGACTTCTTGGGAACCACATGGACATGACTCACCTACGAACTATCAGAAATAAGATATATTATACCATGGTCCAAACATTTAAGAATCTCCTTTTGGAATGCTTCTTTTAGCACTAGATTTCATTTTCGTTGTGGGTCCCAGTGGGCCTAGAATTCTCTTCCATGTGCATCCGATGCTGGACAATACCATGGTTTATTCCCTTGATGTCCTTCATGGACCACCCAATAGCCTCTTTGTTTCCAATAGCATTTTTTAGGCAACCTCTTGATCTTTTCAAGATCAGAAGCAATAATGAGTGGTAAGGTCTCATTATCCCCTAAAAAGATGTATTTAAGGTTATCAGGGAGTGGTTTAAGCTCGACCAGAGGTGGATCATTATTGGATTCAGAGTTACTTTCAAGTGACTCAGGGGCCATAAGGTAAGAAGAGCAAACACCCAGATGTGCCTCCTCATCCAGAAGTTCACAGGAGGATTCTTCTAAATCATCTTCAATCGCATCCTGGTCATTAGGCACCTCAATAATATCTTGATGTGATTCGAACATGCCCATTTACTAAAGCTCATCCGTGTCCTGGATGAAACTGGCTCCGACAGGATCGTCGAAGAGCCGAGGTTGCTTACGAAGATTAAAGATGTTGAAATCCACCGTGAGGTTTCCAAAATATATCATCAAGCCGTTGCGACAATTCATCAAAGCATTAGATGTCACAAGAAACGGTCTCCCAAGTATCAATGGAATTTGTCCTCGTGGGTTGGACACCGGTTCGGTATCCAATATGAACCGGGAATACGAACTCGCTGGGAGGCTGTACATCCATTTCTTTGTATTATCCTTCAACCCGAAAGAAATCATCCTCAACCGGACTGAATCCTTGATGAGAATTTTATTTATACCGCAAGTGCACGGCGTCAAAGAAGACGTGGCAAGTACGGGTCGAACACAAGGATGGAGAGATATTATTATTTTTGTGATTTTCGATTAGGGAAAGAAAGAGAGAAATAAGGTTTGTTTGAGATTTTTGGATTTTTAATTTCTAAAGCAAGAACAACAAAAACAAATTAAAAAATAAAGTAAAGATGGATGAGAGTCCAACGGGTGGAGGCTTAGATATCGGGTTTTGTTTAGAGAAATCTGAAACTTATAATAAATCACATTAGTTATAAAGCATTACATGACAAATGATTCAACATAAACTCAAGTAATCAAAATATACCAACACGAAATTAAAATAATAAAATCATTCTTCTTCTCATCACCCTAAATCTGTCACCCCCACCCTTTGGAGAGAGTTAGAAACTCATGGATGGAGGGAAGGAGAAGGGGTCCTAGAGAAACTATCAAAGAAAACTAAAAGCACAAAATAAACCAACAGAATTTTATTACTAAAGCATGGAATAAAAACAAGTTCTCCTCTACAACATAATTTTGGGGCTATTTATAGCCGATACAAGGGACCTAAGTATGAAATAGGAAAGTACACGCGTCAACACACAACTGGACAAAAGCGCGACCCGTGGATCCAAAGGGGTGCGGCATTTCCGTCGCAATTTACATGTAATGTGCGATGGAATCGCCACCTTTTTAGCTCAGATTTAATCCGGATTTTTCCTGTGTGTTTACGGTATGATTTAACTGTCCTTTGCGCGTCTGGATTGATTTCTTTTCTTTCTTTTGAGCTCCGAATTTATTTCTTCATATATTTGGAGATCAAAATTGATTTTTCTTTAGAACTTCTCCAAAATAATATTTTGGTACTTGTAATTTGCATTCGGGTCCTCGACTTTTTGCAATTAAGTCCCTAGCTACTTTTGTGGTTAGGTCCTTGACCTTTTTTTAATTAGGTCTTTGAATGCTCTTAAACTTGATCTTCATGACAGAAATTAGTCTCTTGCACGCGTTTATGCTCGGGATATGGGTAATTTGCATTCAGGTCCCTGTATTCTATAAATAAGACTAAACACATACCTTAGTAGCATTTATTGATATAAAATTAATCTAAATGAAAGACATATGAGGCAATGTATGCAATGCATCAAATACCCCCACATCTAGATTTTGCTAGTCCGTAGCAAAACAAAATATAAGAAAAATGAAAACAGAAAAATCCTAACTCATTTTCGTAGGAATCACGGTTGCACTTAGCATGTTCAACAAGCCTTTAAACCCCTAAGTTTCCTTAGAGGACGAGTTTTTTCTCGTGAGTGTTTTCATTTGACACACCCACAAAGTCTTAATTCAACATTTCATTAATAACTCTATCTCCACCTCAACCTTATACATCTCACTTAGAATTCTTGCATGCTCATTATATAAATCTAACTCATAAAAATTCTGACTTGGTCTTTGTTCCTCCAACATTCACACCACTAACCCTTCTACACATGTTATCACTTAAATTATTTTGCACGCCTCCTCTGGTGGTGAAGTATCATTTGGATCAACCATGACATGGATCATTCTTTTAGCTTTGGGCCTTGAGTATCTTAAAGTATTTTTTTCCATAATTCAACACATTTGCTCTTTTTGACACTTTTACCCGTTTTGCACTCGTGTAGCGAGTTTGGTCGATAATCCTGAGCTGGCAGACTCAAGTTACCGGGTTTCAAGATACCCCTACGGACCAGTGACTCGAAGGCTTGGGTTTTGTAATCATTTTGCAAAAAAAGTGCTTTCCTCACTTTATTCCTTTATTTTTTTACTTTTATTTTCGTCAAGGCTTAATTGCTATTAGAAGTCCACACTTCCCGGTATATTTTCCTCAACCTCTGCTTTTTATCAACCACTTCACAGATTTGATTCATTTAATTTAAGTGCATACATGTCTTAAAGGGTAATGGGTTGTTTCTTTGGAACTTAGATTTATGTCATAATTTCTACAAGCAGAACTATATAATAAGGAACAAAAACTCAATGCAATTTGTACACGGGTTTTGGCAGTTCAATCTCAAGTTATGTCATGGAGCATTGAATTTTTTTAAAGAATAGAATATATAGATAGATAGATATATAGATAGATAAACACCCCCACACCTAAATCATGCATTGTCCTCAATGTATGCAAAGATAAAGCAAATGCACTTATTACCTGAGTCAACTGCGGTGGAGGGATTGAATTTGCTCAGAGTCAACCATAGTCAGAACTGGATTGAATGACACCATGTTGATGCATGTATCCAGTTGAATTGTTCCCCATGTTGCCCTGTGGTAAAGGTTCCACACCACTCACATGTGTTGGTTCTTTTATTTGCTCGAGTGATGGTGGTTGGGTAGATGAATTACCCCCCTTTTTCTCACTTTCTTTTTGATTTTGTGATGATTTATTTGATTCAGAAATCTTATAGATACGCAATCTCATCACAACATCACTTTGATTGCATACTATTTCTGGTTCACTATCAACATGAAAGATATTAAATTCAGCTTTTAAGTTTCCAAAAGATAGTTGCATGAGCCCATTTCGACAATTTATCAAAGCTTCAGAAGTGGCTAAAAAGGGCCTGCCTAGTATTACAGGGATTTGTCTCTTAGGATTGACAACAGGTTCAGTGTCTAGAATGACAAAATCCATTGGGTAAATGAAGTCACCAACCTTGATCAAAACATCATCTACTATACCTCTTGGTTTCTTAACAGAGCAATCAACAAATTGAAGGGTTGTCTTAGAGGGTTTTAGTGGACCAAGGTTTAGTTGCTCATAGACAGAGAACGGGAGTAAGTTAACACTAGCACCAAGGTCTAGAAGGGCTTTGTTGATAAAAGTATCTCCTATCACACATGAAATTGTGGGACACCCAGGGTTCTTATACTTTATAGGAGACGAGTTGGACAGAATAAAGCTTATGTTTGCAGTTAAGAATGTCTTCTTTGGTACGTTCGTTTTTCTCTTCTTAGTGCACAGATCCTTTAAGAATTTAGCATAAGCAGGTATTTGTTGAATCATATCTAGGAGTGGAATATTCACCTTAACTTGCTTAAAAACTTCCAAGATTTTCTCCATTTGTGTACTTGAGCTCTTCTTGAGTCTATTGGGGAATGAGGCTTTTGGAACATAGACTCGCTCAGGTTGAGCTATAGGTTCAGGTTGAGTAGGTGGGTTGGGCTTTTCAAATTTGACTTTATGTTCAATGGTCAGGTCATATGTGGGTGCTTGACGGCTAGATTGATTAGGAGCCCTAGGATTTACCACATTGTTATCAACTTGTTTTCCGGACCGTAATGATACTACTGCATTTATTTGTTGGAATGGTCCTTCCTCATTAACCATTTGAACTGGTCTAGGGTTGTTACTTCCTAGAGGTGGTTGATAGGGCTGATATTGATTATTAGGTATTGGATTCACCTCAGGTTGACTTGGAAACTGACCCTTTTCTCTTTCACCTACTATTTGTGCTAGTTAGGTGACTTGTGTTTCTAGCCTTTGGAAAGATTGGTGGTTGTTTGCATAAAAGTCTTAACCATATTTTCCAAGCTTGTCAATCTAATATCATAATCTCCATTGTTACTAAACCCAGATGATGTATTATTTTGGTTATACGGGTTTGGTTGTTGTCTAGGAGGTTGACCTTGTTGGTTCCATGAAAGATTGGGATGATTACGCCAACCCGGGTTATAGGTTGATGCGTATGGGTCATTTCTAGAATGGAGACAACCCCAGAGGTTGATTACGCCAACCCGCTCTCGAAAATTTCCGGTTACTCTACGCGTCCACCCAGAGATGGAGACAACCCCAGAAAAAATTGAAGCCCGGATGCTTCAGACGTGCGGCGGATTTGCCGCAGATTCTTCTTTGGATGCGACGATTTCGCTGCCCTTCTTGCTCCGAATGTGCCCGGATGTCGCCGCGCACTCCGTTGTCTCCTGAAACGCAAACCCAAATAGTTAGATCGCGCACACGATAAACAGAATAGAATCGAAATCACTAAAAATAAATAAAATCTTCGTCGCCTCCCCGGCAACGACGCCAAAAACTTGATGACAATTTTATTTATACCGCAAGTGCACGGCGTCAATGAAGACATGGCAACTACGGGTCGAACACAAGGAGAGAGATATTGTTATTTTTGTGATTTTCGATTAGGGAAAGAAAGAGAGAGAAATAAGGTTTGTTTGAGATTTTTGGATTTTTAATTTCTAAAGCAAGAACAACAAAAACAAATTAAAAATAAAGCAAAGATGGATGAGAGTCCAGCGGGTGGAGGCTTAGATATCTGATTTTGTTTAGAGAAATCTGAAACTTATAATAAATCACATTAGTTATAAAGCATTACATGACAAATGAGTCAATATAAACTCAAGTAGTCAAAATATACTAACACGAAATTAAAATAATAACATCATTCGTCTTCTCATCACCCTAAATCCGTCACCCCACCCCTTTGGAGAGAGTTAGAAACTCATGGATGGAGGGAAGGAGAAGGGGTCCTAGAGAAACTACCAAAGAAAACTAAAAACACAAAATAAACCAACAGAATTTTATTACTAAAGCATGGAATAAAAACAAGTTCTCCTCTACAACATAATTTGGGGGCTATTTATAGCCGATACAAGGCACCCAAGTATGAAATAGGAAAGTACACGCGTCAACACGCAACTGGACAAAAGCACGACCCGTGGATCCAAAGGGGTGCGGCATTTCCGCCGTAATTTACATGTAATGTGCGGCGGAATCGCCACCTTTTTAGCTCAGATTTAATCCGGATTTTTCCTGTGTGTTTATGGTATGATTTAGCTGTCCTTTGCACGTCTGGATTGATTTCTTTCCTTTCTTTTGAGCTCCGAATTTATTTCTTCATATATTTGGAGATCCAAATTTATTTTTCTTTAGAACTTCTCCAAAATAATATTTTGGTACTTGTAATTTCCATTCGGGTGCTCGGCTTTTTGCAATTAAGTCCCTGGCTACTTTTGTGCTTAGGTCCTTGGCCTTTTTGTAATTAGGTCTTTGAATGCTCTTGAACTTAGTCTTCATGACAGAAATGAGTCTCTTGCACGCATTTATGCTCGGGATATGGGTAATTTGCATTCAGGTCCCTGTATTCTGTAAATAAGACTAAACACATACCTTAGTAGCATTTACTGATATAAAATTAATCTAAATGAAAGACATATGATGCAATATATGTAATGCATCAATCCTCGTCAAGCTGTTGAAGCGTGAACATAGAGCATACCTCCTCGAATTCACGTATAAAGTTATATGGATCCTCCTTATTGGTAGTGAAGGTAGGAAGTATGCTCACATGTTGAGGATTCAATTCAGAGTTGCTCCCACGAGCAGGTGGGAGAACTATGGAAGCAGGTTGCGCGGCCCAAACATGATGGGTCTGCTCCTACAGAGTCATAGGTCTATCTCGTTGAGCTAAAGGTGGTGGTGCACCCAGAACTCGATCTTGACTGAATCCCTCTTCCTCCTGAGTCGGAGGAGGAGAAGAAGGAAGTCTACGTGGTGGTGGGAGAGGACCGAGGTAATCCATATATAGAACCCGGTCTCCTCCACCTCTATGAGATGACTCGGCCTTGTGCTCCAAAGGAGCTCAAGGCGGAGATGGGGGATCACCTAGACCGTCCATCTCAGAAGAAAAATGCACTCTCTCCAGTCAAGAGCTCTCACCAGAACAAGCCCAATCTCGCATAAAATGCTCGACTCGACTAAAAAAACTACACACAACAAATGGTGTAATCAGAGGAGGAGACTAATCGAAGAAAATAGAGGAGAAGAAGACTCAGGTGAGAAGGAAACAATCCCTAGATCTAGCATGGGTAGTGAGTGAGAGTAGAAGCCTAGTCTAGCAAACATGGCTCACACAAACTTTGACTGACTGTGGGTTCTTAAGCTAGACGACGCCTAACTGCGAGGTCACACAGCCTCAACACACCTCACCTCCCTACGACAAAGACCACAGAGCCCAGCAAGTGAGCCAAGATCCGAAGATCTCCTCTCTCTTTCTATCGACAAAGTGGGCGACGTCGATATGGCTAAGACGGTCACGACCAGATCATACTCCTAATGCGCCCGAGTCCTAGTGGTCAATGTCAACTTGATTTTAGATATATGGCTTTTGATTAGGAGTGATTTTTGGGGCTAAGGAAATGGTGATGAAATCCGCCACCTTATGTTGTGTGGGACAACCCCCCTCAGAGTAGTTTGATTCATAAACAAGCAATCAAGCTCTCCAATCAAACACTCACCTCCCTCTTGTCCTGATGCACCTTACTAATTAATGCATGCTTTAACCATGCATGAATGACAGAACAGGTGCACATACCTTACGCCAGCAATCAACAACAAGAAGTTAAAGCAAAGGAAAGACAATATGCGTGCAAGGTCTACGGATGATGCATGACCTAGATGTAAATTCATCTAATGCTTTGTTTTGAGTTTTAGGGTCCAAGTTGTCTTAAGAAGGGGTCATGCAAGCCAAATTAATATCTGACACTTAAACAGATCATGCCTTGCCTAAACAGTGGAAGAAAACAACTAGAAAACATCACAAGAAGCTACTGTAGAAGCAAAACATGAAATTGGCTCACCAAATCCGCTACTGGAGGATTGTCTGGGGATTCTGGTCCCCAGACTTCACCAACACTCTCCTTTGCTTCTTTAGGTCTCCCTGTCTACTTGTTTCCCCTTCCAGTAACCAAAAGAAAAAAAGAAAACGTAAAAACAAAAGAAAACCCCCACTGAAATGATGAAATCGACTACAATGAGGTTGGAATTCACCATACTCGAGTTGGAAAAAAAAGAGAAATGAGGTTGGAATTACACTACAATGCGTATGAAATTAGAAAACAAACACTAAAACTAAACCCCGTAGGGGGTAGAGAAAGAACGTGTAAATAAAAATATGTGTACGTGTGAGTATTCATTTTTTGCTCATCACAACATGTAATACATGAAATCCATAAAACCAAATCCAACTTTGCCTCCACATGAAATAAGAAAAAACATTATCATTAAAACATACAAGATACTAATTGAAATGAGGCTAAAAAGAGCTCACACATAATGACCAACCCCCACTTTGTCTCAACATGAAATAAGATTTTACACAATCATTAAAATATACAAGACATTAATTAAGGTGAGACCAACAAGAGCACATGCTCCCACATGCCTTGTTTCATTCTTCCACTTCATCCCTATCCTCACCTCATCATTCCCCATCAATAGGCCCACTAATCTAAGCATGTGCTAAGCATCACTCAAGAGCATTAGCACATCAAAGATAAGAGTGAAATAACATTAGATGGTTATGGAAATCATGTGAGGTTCAAAGATTGAGATTAACACACACACACACACCTAATATCACATAATCACATCACCTTCGTCTCCACCCCCAATGGGGATGGACTACTCCATACTCATCTTTAAACTAAAAAAGCATAAAAACAACCCAAAACTATAATGGAAAATTCAGAAAACTAGATTAGGCAAAAAAAGCATGAAGGAAATTGCATCAAATAGAAAGCATCAAAGTAAAGAACAAGGATTCAACTAACTTGAAATGAAAAGATTACAAGGATTCCTCTTCTCCTCCCTTCACACTAATGAGCAAAATAAACCTAACTAATGGAGGAAGCAAGAAGAAGAGGAGGAAAGGAGGGATTACAATGATATTTATAGAGTAATACATGGTTAGAATTAATCTAGGTGTAATCAGATGTCTCTAAATCAAATCTGATGGTCTTGGAATGCTCTAACCTGACAACCCTACCCACGACCAAAAGTTGAGACCTAAAGGACCAGGTTGATCTGCCAGTGTGAAGGGAATGTGTTCTAAAAGTTTTACTTTTAAATGTCAATTATTATGAATTGAATGAGAAATCATTTTGTTCCTTGTTTATGTTATTCGTCTTTTAGAAGTGTTAAGGAAGAGGCTCTTGGTCCTTAACTGTAGAGCTCTAAAAGATATTGGTTTACATAAAACAAAAGATATTCGCAATCATGGTAATTAACATGGGACATTAATTACCGAGTTAAGATTGTCGTGTTGGTCATAGATCATTGTAGCTCTACAAGTGAGTGACGACACGGGTATGCAAAAGAGGAAAATATTACTTTTGTATACTGAATATACCTAATAAGTAAAATATTATAGAAATGTGTTTCTGTGTCATTAATATTTTACTGTGTCTTTGGTCCTTTGATATGAGACTTATATCTGATCACTTAAGGAATACTTAATTAGATTACTGTCTTGAACTATCGATAAGTGTAGTGTAAAGGCATTGGTTGGTTAAGTATAACTTTCGTTGGAGAAGATAGTTAGTCAAAAGATTATCATTGCCCCTCTTAATTGAGTGATGATATTAGTGGGCCCCTTGATAAAGCAAAGTTATAATGTGCACAATGTGATTTGAGTTAAGTCACATATTTATAACTAGCTTAAAGAGATCAAGAAATGAATACTAATTCAAAGATGACACAATACTACTTTGTGTGTATTCTTAATATCATGAGGCAAGGGACGGACACAAGTGGTGCACTCCATCACTAAATGGATCGGGTTTTGGTTCGAGTGGAATTAAGACATCTAACTAATTGGGAGCTATAATGTGTAGCTAGATACCGCTTATAGCTTGTGATATTAAGCTCTTAATATCACTGCCAACTTAGTTTAGATCCTCCCATAGGTCACACCACAAAACTGGGAAACAGGAAATGGGGATTTTGAGTTCATAAGATGTGTCGGGTTTCACGTGGAAAATATGACACATGGGGTGAACAAGCAAAATCAAAATTATGTTGTGGTTAATAACATAATTAGAATCTAAATTAAATTCATATGTGATGTAAATATTATGGGGTGTAATGATTAATCATTACATAGGATAATATGTTACATAAGTTGTGAATTTACTACTAATCCCGAAATGTCAAATTTTGTAGGGGTTAAACCGAAATTTGACAAGTCTGCATGCACTGTGCAAAAACGGTCGACCGCTAAACCATAAACGGTCGACCGAATGTTGCGCGGTCGACCGCAATGTTGCACGGTCGACCGGATGTGTATCGATCGTAACAAGAATTTCGTCTGTTCGTTTTCGGTCGACCGAGTATTCTCGGTCGTTCGACCGAACATTGCGATGAATTTTTTTGTTACGAACGGTCGACCAAAACTTGGTCTAAGCGGTCGACCGGCCAGACGGTTTTATGCAGAATTAATTTAAGAATTAATTAGATCATGCATGGAATTGGTCCATAATTGATTTAATTCGTGGCTAAGATTATTTATTAATAAATAATGGATGGTTAGATGGAATTTTGCATGAAATCATGGGCAAGGGGTTGCACATGAATAGGTAATTTGGAGAGAACTTATAAATACAAGTTTATCTCATTACCTCATTGATTCATTCATTATTTTCTTGTGCAAAATATTCTCTCTCCGTAATTCTCCACGAAAATTCCTTAATTCTTAAGTTTAGTTTTAGTTCTTAAGAGATCATCTTCTCAAGGGAATTAAAGAGGGGTTAGTAATTAGAATCTAAACCCTATCGGAGATTGAGAGACTAGCTTCCCTCTCTCCGATCTTGTTTAGAGTTTGGTGAATACTCGGAGGGAGTTGGAAAAGGGAAAACATGAGAGGAGAGAGAAGGAGTGGCGCAACATGGAGAACCTAGGGGTTTCTAGGGTTTCCGATTTTTCTTCCACCAAATCTCTTAGTTTTTTGCACCAAAATAGATCCCAAGACTAGTTCTACTCATTTGCATTTAGGAGATGGAGATTGTGGCACGTTTTTGGGTCTCCATCCACCACCATTGCTTGTCTCATCCTCATCTCTTGGAGATGATGGAGAGGATGGTTCCGCACCACCTCTAGGGAGTGTTCTTGCTCCCCCAAGGAAGTGGAGCGAATTATTCAAGGCTGGAAATAGGGTCTCCACAGCCCTAGAGTTTTCCACAGCCCTAGAGTTTGTCCCTCCGGCTGAGAAGGGAGGGGAGAAGTTGGCATTTTGTTCCAAGCAAGAGGTAGTTGAGTCATTGAAGAGATAGGATAAAGTTCTTGTTGGTTACTTTATTGCATTTAGACCACACTTGCCTACACTTTAGAAACACCTCCACAAGGTGTGGGGTTTGGCTGGAACATTGGAGGTCATTAAGAGGAGTCAAGGGTTTCTCCTATTTCGGTTCTCCCTTGCTGAAGATAAGAAGAGGGTGCTTAAAGGAGGTCCTTGTTTCATTCGAGGCTGCCCTCTTGTGGTCCTTGAATGGGCTCCGGAAGTGGCTTTGCAAAGGGCAAACATCACCACGGTTCCCATTTGGATTCGTCTCCCGGAGCTAGACCTTCGATTTTGGTCTCAAAAAACGTTGAGCAACATTGTGAGTGTTCTTGGGAGGCCATTATACATGGATGAGCAAACCGCATCGGGGAGGAGGCTTGCCTATGCTAGGGTGTGTGTGGAAGTGTCCTCTGATTTCAGTTATCCAAGTTGGGTGGAGGTGCAAATTGAAGAGGCCGGCACACATCGAGTAAATGTGGAGTATGAATGGAAGCCCGGGTATTGCACGAATTGTAACGAGTTTGGTCATGACTTGGAGAGATGCAAGCTGAGAAGAGGGGCCATAAACAAGGTTAGTGACACTCAGCAAGGGAAGGAGGAGAGGTGGGTCGTGGTTGATAGGAGGAAGGCTGGAAAGAGCAATGCAAAGCAAGGAAATTCGGAGGTGTCCAGCCGTGGCACTCACATTTCTTTGGTGGAGTTTGCAGCTAGAGGTCAAGAGGAGAAAGGGAAGGCTGGAGGAGATGATGATGTGGAAGGAAGGAGTGCTGATGTGGAAGAGGGAGCAAGTCTTGAAATGCCATGTGGAATGGTAGATGAGAGTGCATAAGAGGAGGGAAAATGCAACAAAATGAAAGGTGAGTGTCTCTCTCTTGAGAAAGGGAGAACCTTGATGCAAGTAGCATGTGGGGGGGGGGACCAGATTTGCTTTGGGGTTAAGTTGGGAGACATGTTGGATGATATGCCAACGAATTCCTCTTTGGGGGCACAAGAGGGGGAGTCTAGTGGTGGACAAAAACAGCAAGGGGAAGTGGGAGTGGAAAGTTTTGTTCCTATTTCGGGAAGAGCCAATGGGGAGAGAGTTGAGTGCTCTAGGTTTGAATGGGCAAATGAGGAGGCTGTTATTTTGGTT
Organism: Triglochin maritima; assembly: GCA_963682175.1. Taxonomy (NCBI): domain Eukaryota; kingdom Viridiplantae; phylum Streptophyta; class Magnoliopsida; order Alismatales; family Juncaginaceae; genus Triglochin; species Triglochin maritima. The sequence continues at coordinate 19,070,197 of OY821775.1, forward strand.
GCAAAAGAGAGGGAGCTGGACCACTTGACTCCTCTTGGGGGGAAATTATCATTTAGCACCTCACTTGAAGGAAAGAAGGGAAGGGAGGAAAAAGAGGACATTTTGCTAGCAAACCCCCCACGAATTGAGAGGGAGAGTGGCACCAATCCTTCTCTTGGGGAACATATTTCAGTAAGCAAGGAGAGGGGGGGAGAACAAGATGGCACCTTGCAAGGGAGGACCCCACGATATGTGGATGAAGATGAGTTAATCTCCTTGGGAGAGGCAACCCTAGAAGACAATACTAGGAGCATCTTGGGGACAAACCTTGTTTCGCAAGAGGAAGGGAAGGCAAATGTAGGCACAAGTGTACATGGCAATGGGGGTCACGAAAATTCAGGCAAGAAAGAAAGCAAGAAGACTTCCCCACAAGGTGAATCTCATATGGGCGGACTAGTTTCTTTGGTATGTGAGGAGTTGGGGTGGAATTCACCAACACGAGTAGCAAAGAGTAAAGATGCTTCGAGCCTCATGTCACACACGAGTGGAGGAAGGTATGACATTCTCGGACACAAGGATTTTGTGGAGGAGGGGGAAGAAGAGAAAGAGGACGTGGGAATTGTAAAACCGGGGTTAAAGAAAGTGATATCGCCACCACCAACGCTTAGGCGATCCGGAAGGAAGTTAAACAACAAGCTCTTGATTGGAGGTCATGGGGGTCACCCCGCACCTTTAAACCCATGAATGTACTAATGTGGAATGTGCGCGGAGCAAATGGACCCGGCCGTGCACTCATGATTAGGGGTCGAATAAAGGAGACAAATCCGGATGTAGTATGTCTTATGGAACACAAGGTAAAACACAAGAAGATGGAAAGATTCAAACGAGCGATTTGGCCGCATGCTTGGATTGCAAATAGCTTGATCGTGGACTCGGGACGGCTGTTGGTGTTGTGGAATGACAAAGTTATTGACCTTCAAGTGACTTTCGAAACACCACAACTACTCCACTTCAAGGGCTGCAAGAAGATGGATGGGGCAACATTTGATATCACGGCGGTGTACGGAGAAAATGGGCGTGTGGATAGGTGAGCTTTGTGGAGTGACCTCCATCTTGTGGCCCCGGAGGTTTCGAGGTCGTGGATCGTAGGAGGTGACTTTAATTGTATTCGCTATGCTAGTGAGAAGCGGGGGGGTGCTGCTGGAAATGAGACAGCGATGAAGGAGTTTAATGAGTGTATTGATACACTTCAGCTACTTTAGGTGCCTTCTACGGGAGGGGATTTCACGTGGTCAAATTCAACCGAAGGAAGTGCATGCATTGAGACAAGGATTGACCGTATACCCATGAACAATGCGTGGCTCGAGATGTTTCCGAAATCTTATTACATCGTTGGTGATAAAGATCTTAGTGACCATGCCATGCTAGTGATGAGAACGGAGGGAAATGAAAAAAGGAAAAAGAAAATGTTTCGTTTTGAAAACCATTGGACGGAGCATGAGGAGTTCAAAGCCATAGTGGATCAAGCTTGGTCTACGTTTGTAGTTGGCACGCCTATGTTTCGTGTTGCTGAAAAGCTAAAAGAAGTAAAGAAGGCACTTATAGTTTGGAGTGGAAGAACATTTGGGAACATTACAAACAAGGTGGGCGAAGCCCGGATTGCCCTTGAGGAAGTGAGAAAGAAAAGACAAAGCCTACCACATGACAAAGAGCTAGCTGTTGATGAAGGGACAGGAAAGGGCAATCTTGAGCATGCCCTTGCTCGGGAGGAATCCATTATCCGGCAAAAATCAAGGGTGAAGTGGTTTCAAGAGGGGGATCGAAACACTAGGTTTTTCCATGCGCAACTCCGTGTGAGGAGAGCCACCAATCAAGTGAGGAGAGTATGTGAGGGAGCGCATATCGTGGAGGAGGACGACGAAATTCGGGACGCCTTTCGGCGTTTTTATGCTAACCTATTTGCTAATGATTTTCAGGTACAACCCATTGATCCTTCTCTCATTCTCCCACAGCTCCAGCCGGAGGAAGGGAGAATCCTCACCCAAAAGCTGGAATTAAAAGAGATCGAGGACGTGGTGTTACATGCAAATGTGGACAAGGCACCGGGCCCCGATGGCTTCAATGCAAAGTTCTTCAAGACCACGTGGGACACCATCAAAGGAGACATATTTCAGGCCATGAACTCCTGTTTGTACAGTGGAAGAGTGCTCACCCAATGGAACTCTACCTCAATCACCCTCATCCCGAAGAAGAAGGCACCAAATTCGGTAGAGGACTATCATCCTATCGCTCTATGCAACATGACCTATAGGTTCACATCCAAAGTGCTCGCAAACCGAATAAAGGGGCTGCTACCAAGACTTATTGGGGAGAACCAAAGTGCTTTTGTCAAAGGAAGGCGAATTGGTGATAATATTCTACTTGCACATGAACTTTGTCACAATCTACACCTAGACAAAGGGAGGGGACGGATGTGCCTAAAGCTTGATATTAGGAAAGCGTATGACTCCATCTCATGGTCCTTCCTTGATGAGGTAATGACTCGCTTCGATTTCCCTCCGAAGTGGAGAAGGTTGATTATGAGTTGTGTCAAAGCATCATTTGTAGTGATGGTAAATGGAGCTAACTCAACCGCGTTCGCTGCGACAAATGGCTTGAGGCAAGGTGACCCCTTGGCACCGTACTTGTTTGTTTTGTGTATGGAAGTCCTAAGTGAGATGATAAAACAAGCGGTGAGGGATGGAAGGATTGAACTATTATCTTGTGGGGAGGTGCCCGTTTCGCATTTGCTATTCACCGATGACGTCCTAGTCTTTGCTAGTGCAACAAAAGCAAATGCTCGGGCTATAAGGGCTGTCCTTGAGGAGTTCACGGCATGTTCGGGGCTGAGATTTAGCACGGCAAAATGCCAAGTATTCATGGGAGGAAACGTGCTGCATGGAGCTTGGATCGCAGCCCACCTTGGTATGGAACGAAAGGAATTTCCGGTGATTTACCTCGGGCTGCCTTTATTCTCCGGAAGGATGAGGAGAACTCATTGTATGTCACTAGTAAACAAGGTCAAGCAAAGACTTAGCACTTGGAAGCAGAATTTTCTATCCATTGCCGGCCGGGTAGAGCTTGTGAGAAGCGTGCTTGTCTCGCTTAGTATCTATTGGACCTCCGCTTTCCTTATTCCTCGAAAGGTGCTGAAAGAGATTGAGAGCCTCATGGCTCAATTCGTTTGGGGGGCCCAAAGAAGTGGGTTGCTGTGGTGTGGAAGGATGTGTGTACTCCAAAGGATGAAGGAGGGCTCGGTCTGAAAAGACTAACAAGTTGGAATGATGTGGGCCTCCTCCGATTATTGTGGCTAGTTGTGGCTGAAGGAAGCTCTCTTTGGGTAAAGTGTGTCAGAAGAAAATACCTTAAAAACCACTCTATTTGGCTAGCGAGGCCACCATCGTCCTCATCATGGGCATGGCGAAGAATTCTCCGAGTTCGTGACATTGCCCAACGGCACATCAAATATAACGTGGGAAATGGGCAAGAAATTCGGTTCTTCCAATATCCGTGGTGTGGCGAACCTTTTCAATGTGAGAGTTGGGGAGCTCGTCTTCATCATGAATTGGGAGTGCCTTGGGATACCAAAGTGTCCTACTTCATTAGAGAGGGAAAATGGAACCTCCCACCCCCAAGATCAACGATAACGGAGGAAGTCCACTTGAAAATCACAAATACACGCATTCTTGGAGGTGTGGACCAGCCTATGCGCATAGAAGGGAAGGGGGAAACATTAGGAATAAAGGAAGTATGGAAGTGGGTGCTGAAACCGGGGAGGAAGGTCACTTGGGTGGATGTGGTTTGGCACAAACATGCCATTCCCAAACACGCTATCACAGCTTGGCGTGCAATGAGGGGGCGCCTCTTAACAAAAAAACTTATGAATTTAAGAGGAGCAAAGTATGGCCCGGTGTGTAGCCTTTGTGAGAGGGAGGAAGAGGACATGGACCATCTCTTCTGGAGGTGTTCGTATATTAGAGGGGTGTGGACAGCACTACTCCTCCTCATGAAGCTGGGAACTAGGATTGCAAGATCCCTCAAAGCTGAAGCCACACACCTCTCACACGCGAGAGGAACCCGGATTGCGAAGGTGGTGCGAAGGTGGGCTCTTAGTGCCATGATTCATGAGTGCTGGCTGGAACGAAACCGACGGATTTTCGAGGGAGAGAAGAAAGAGCCAGGAGATATCGTGGTGGTAATCAAAGACATGATTGGGTGTCTTTGGGATAAAATCAAGAAGCTTGCGGACAAAGATAGCGAGGAGCAGAATTTTCAGATCACGTGGTGCTAGGTTGGGGTATACTCGGACATGATTTTAACTACATAGTTTGAGTGATGCAATACTTGTAGTGTGTGTGGCTGGTTATGCATGTTGGCATGCCCGCGGTCTTCAAATTTTGTAACCTTGTTTCTTTCATTTAATAAATTTAGAGGCCAAGCCTCCCTTTTGCTTTGCAAAAAAAAAATACTCGGAGGCATCCGGCGCAACGAGAAGCATCCCCAACGTCTCCGAATCTATAAGAAGTTTTAGAGAACTTCTAGGTATAAATTTCGGAGCCCATATTTGTTTTAATAAAATTTTGAAACTAGATATTGAAACAAATTGATGCATGCATGAAATAAATCATAGAAAATTGTAAATTGATCCTTATTGTGCATTAAAATTTCGAAAATATATATGTACAATTAAACTAGAAATCCTACACAGTGGCGGATCTGGGTGTCCTGATCTAGTCGAACATTCGACAGTTGTCAAATTTCTTTGTTTGGCACGTAGGGTGAAGCGCTGATCCATTGTCTCGAACCAATTTGGTTTTAATTGGTGAATACTGATCTGGTTCAAGTCACGTGCCACAATATTTTGCACTTCACAGTCAGGTTCCTCCAGTTTTTTACTTGGGTCCTTCCGATTTGCGATCCAGTCCTTGTGCATTACAAATAGGTCCAGAAGTCTTCAATTCAGTCCATTCGTATTGAATTCTCCATAAATGAGTTCTACAACTACCAATCAATCTTTACACTCATACATTTTGCTTTCAAACACTTATGCTCTCACACTCCCAATAACTTTCTAAAATTCATTAAATCTTATTTGATCTCAAATTTTATTTCTCAAGTGCATTTAAGTCTAGTGGACTCTTCTAAGCGACATTATCTAAGTCTTGTAAATCTTCGAGAAAGCACCCTCTCAGGTTGTTATATTAAGGAGATAGAGTTTGGCGAAGTTGTTTGTTGGGATGTGAAGTTCAAAACCGCAAGTGCATGACCATGTTGAAGCAGTGACAAGTATGGGTCAATCCATAGGGATCTAGAGCAGGTCGTTGTCTACCATACTCGAGTAGGAAAGAAAATGAAGAGTGAGTGTGATGAACTACACGTTACACTACACTAATTGATTTAGATCTTATCATGCATATATTTGTGTCTTATATCAATTATCTTTCACCCAAACAATGCTATGTAATGAGTTTAATGTTTAAGTTTCAGGAATAAGTAGGTTTGAGAAGGAGAGACAATAAAAGGACTCAAAAGTAAGAAAAAAGACAAAGTTGCAAGACTTAGGGACTTAGAGAAAGGGACCCGAATGCAAAACCAATGGACCAATGAGAAAATGAAGAACGCCACACCATCATGGGGAGTATTTTGACAATTCTATTCGGGTCGGAGCTCCAACAATCGAATTAGACGCATCAAACATAAACAAAGCCATCAAGAAAAGCCCACATGAAAGCCCAACGTGATCCAAACCCTGTAGACCGCTAATTGGTGGTCCGGGTTGCTCCGGATCTAATGTGGTGTAGTCGGGTCATGTATTAGAGTGTAGTTAGTCTATTTCTAGTATATGTTTAGTCCCATAGTAGGGGATTGTCCCAGATTACCTTTTTTATGTCTATAAATAGAACTCTTCCTCCTCCTTTGTATCCCATCTCTCTCTTGGTGGTCATCCTCTATACTAGGAGTAAAAGCCTTGAAGCAAAAACCCCTGGTGGAGAGAGGCTACTTGTAATTGAGTGAGTAATAATAGAGGTTTTGTTAAGTTTTCTTCATATTGTCTTGTCTTTTCAATTCTTGCATACTTAGTTAACTTGTTGTTTTAGTCTTCTTATAATTAGTTTAAGGATGTTTTCTTTCCTTAGTATAAATGATAGTTTAAATATGTGTGAGTAGTTCCATCCCCTTTGGGGGGTGGAGTAGGTTGTATACATGTTATGTAGATGGTATGAATGCTAGACATTGTTGTTTGTGAGAAATGTTAGTATACTTGTTTGAATTAATGAGAACTTTTACTTGATGGTTTCTGCCATAATATGTAGGTACATTCCATGCTTGTTTATGTTCTTAATAACAAACTTGTCATGCTCATATTAATCACCTAGGTTAGTGCTTTAAATGATAGCTCTTGCCATTACGTACATCTTATGCATTAACAAACACTAACTACACTTGAGCTTATTGTATGCATTCACCACACTTATTTCATGTGTACACACACACTCCACCCCTTAGGGGTTTTCCCATTCCTGAGATTTATCTTTCTTCTTAGTAGTTGCTTAGCTTAGTTTAGTTCATTTCGTGCTTTCATTTCCTCCTTTTAGTTTACTAGTTTAGTTTAGTTTAGTGTAGTTTAGTTTAATCAATCATTTCTCTCCCTTCTCTCCCACTTGCTTTCGAATAAAGTAAAGTCGACACACCTCCCTGTGGATCGACCCGTATTTGCCACCGCTTCAACGCAGCCGTGCACTTACGGTTAATTAAAATGTTCAATCAAGTTTGCTAAGCATAAATTAGGATCATTAACACACCAAATGCCACAGTAGAAACACATCACAAGGCTATGGAAATCATATAAAGCTCAAAGATTAAGATTTAAACACACATAAAAATATACTCCATCCCAACTTCACAAGATTAGGGGTGTAAGCGGGGTGGGGTGGGGTTTTGCCCCACTGCTACCCGCCACGCCTAAGTTAAGCGGGGTGAGATCAAAAAACTACTACCCACCTCGTCTATGGGTGTACCAGGTGGGGAGGGGCGATTTTGGTGGGTTACTCTTTGGTTAAGCTAAATACAAAAAATCAATCTATTTCCTTAACATTTCCATTTTGATCAAAGTTAGATACAAAAAATAATAAAAAAATCAATCGATGTATGCTTTTAAAGCTTGATAAAAAAAGATCAAAGTTAAATACAAAAAAATTTAACGTTAAATAGAAGGCAAACACGGGTATGAGTTAATTGTTTATGTGGGTTGTGAGAAAACTACAACCTGCCCTGCTTATTATGTTGGTTGTGCGTGACGGGTAGGTTTTTTTTGTCTGCAACCCGCATTAGGCGGGATAGGTAACATGTTAAACCACCCCATTTACAACCCTACTTTACATCATTCTCCACCCCCAAAGGGAATGAACTACTCACTAATCATCTTCATAATGAAGAAGACAACACAAGAAAACATCATATCAACAAGTAAGGAAATCTAAATCCAACTAAAGTAATGGAATATAAATTGTATTAAATAAAAGATATGTAGATAAAGAACAAGAAATTAAAATTTCATTAAGAAAGGAAGATTACAAATGGTGGTTTCTTCCCCTCCACTACACTACTAAGTGAGAAACCTACTCTAATAGAGGAGAATAGGAGGAAGGAAAGGAAAGAAGCATATGGTAGGTGTCACCAACTTGAGATCGGGGGTGCCTGAGGGTGTGCCATACCAGGCGAGGCTTGTGAGCTTGGATCCTCACAAGGAGCTACGAAGCACACAAGGCAAGCCGAGCGAGTGATAGCAAGGCGAGCAAACGGGAATAGCCAAGGATTCTCATGGCTTTGCAGGCAAGCACCGAGGCGACTCGACTTGTGCGGAAGGCACAACACTTAGGGAAGTGTGTGCTCACACAGGGAATGCTAGGCACGTGTGGTGTAACATGGGGTGAGGTTTTGAGCAGGGAAGCGCGCGCACATAGCATGCGAGAAGAGGCATGAAGAAGAGTCGAAGAGGTAGGCAGTAGCAAGGCGTGCATGAGAGCGCACACTTGGTGGCTTGGAGGCGCGTGGAAGAGCACCAAGAGTTGGAGGCTATGGATGACTAAGGTGGTCGTCAGAAGCATCGACAAACATGGCGTGAGGCGCGACACTTGGGAAGTACGGGAACACAATAGGCAACGCCCGGGCAGCACATAAGTGCGTGTAGCGGGCGCGCGTGGGTGGGCGATGCGCATGAACTGAAGGCGCGGATGTTTGGGAGCCAAGACCAGGAGTCATCATAGGCCTAATCAAGGAGAGTCAAACCAAGTCAGCATGGGGGGACTAGATGAAGATCGTAGTCAACACACTCAACGCAGGTCAATATGGGGTGGCTAGGTGAAGACCGGCGAGGACCGAGTGCAGGCCAAGCAAGGACCAAGGAGGGACCATGCAAGGACGTGAAAGGGACAACAAGGGCGTGGAGAACAAGCGTGGAACGGTTGGTCAAAGCGGGGCGCTAGAAAATAGCATTGGAGAAAGGTTGTTGAATAGGTCAACAACCGAATGGAGGAGAAGGCGAGGGCTGAATGGGCAGTCCATGTACGCACATTCTCCCCACTTAGATGTGTTATTTGGGGTAAAGTCATGCCAGCAAGGCACATGCCAAAAATAGGCAAAGGAGTTGTGGAACTGGTCCACAACAGTGAGAGAAAATAGGCGAGTGGGCTTTGAATGGGCAAACCCCACTTGTGCATTCTCTCTCCTATTTGCAAGCATGGTTTGAGTAGATTTATCCCAGAGAATACATGTCTCCCATCTCCCACGTTCTAGAAAGTCTTGACCAAGTCCACAACCGAATGGTTCGGTTAGAGACTTGTTGGCGCGATGTGTGGAAGAATTTGGTTGTGGGACCAGAATTCTTCCTTAGCATAGTAAAGGCGTAGAACGGGTCAAGGGACAGCTGGTGATGTGCGAGAATGGTTCAAGGGAGAGCTAGATACGTGCAGGAACAAGTCAAGAGATGGCTGGATGTGCGAGGAGAAAGCTGGACTCGTATGTGAACAAGTTATTGATCGGGTTATTTAAACGTTTTAAAATACCGCAAGTGCACAACCACGATGAAGCTGTGGCAAGTACAGGTCAATCCACGGGGAGGTGAGTAGTGTCTGGTTTGTCAGAAATAAAGGGAGAAAATTGTGATTATGCTAAAACTAAACTACACTAAACTAATAAGTAAGAAATACGAAAGAAAGCAACGAAAGATTAAAAATCAAGAAGAGAAACCCCTAAGTGGTGGAGTGTGTGCACATATGAAGTGAAATAAGTGATGAATGATGCATGATGCATGTAGGCATGTATGTGTGTGTGTGTGTGTTGTGTGTGTGTTTTCATGCGTAGGAAGTGTCTAAAGATGTGACAAAACCTATCAATCCATTCACACAACGTATCGGCTATTACTACTTGATTATCATAAGATTAGGCTCAGCATGAGAAGTGTCTAGAGATAGGAAAGACTCATCAAAAACCATAAACTCATGTGAAGAACAAAGGTAAGCATGAGAGTTGTCTAAATATTATGGCAAACTCCATCAAAACAATGTTTGTTCAATCAATCAAGCAAGCAACCACAAATACAAACACTTAACTAACATGTAGCATATTCAACAAGAAATTTCAGTTAATAAACATGAAAAAATTAAGCATGGAAAGTGTATAAATCTTATGGCAAAACCCATCAAAAATCCCCCAACATGTAGATGATTAAAATACTCACGATGAACATATAAACATGCAAGTCTACACAATCCAAAATTCATCAAACATCAAAACTTCACAACATATATCTACATCATCTCCAGCCCCCAAAGGGGGATGAAACTACTCACTAATCATTAAGAAAAGAAAACAAAACAAAATTAAACTAAGCATGCAAGAATTTAAAGAATTGAAAGAGAATATGAAATTAACTAAGAAATGTATCTTATTAATATGACTCACATTACAAGTAGCATTCTTCTCCACTTGAGTTTTGCTTCAAGACTTTACTCCAAGTAGAGAGAATGCCACCAAACAATGGGTGAATACAAATGAGGAGGGAGAGTTCTATTTATAAGCATGAAAAAAGCTAACCGGGGACAATCCTCGTGTATGGGACTAAACGCATACTATACATGGACATAAAGCAAGATAATACACGATCTGACTCAACCATATCACATTTGGACACATTTGGACCGCTGATTGGCGGTCTATATGTGTCTGATCGAGTCTGGAGTTTGGTGGCTCGGTTTTGGCTTGATTTCTTGGTGTTTGATGAACCCGATTTGGTTGTTGATGGTTGGTCCCAGATTTAATTGCCAAAATACTTCTCATTAAGGTGTAGAGGTTCTTGATTTTCTCATTTGTCCTTTTGGTTTTACATCCGGGTCCTTCTCTCTTTCATCTCAGTCCATAAGTCCTGCAACGTAGTATTTTTTCTTGCTTTTGAGTCCTTTTTGAATCTCTTCTTCTCAAACCTATTTATTCCTGAAACTTAAACATAAACTCGATAGATAGCATTGCTTAGGCTAAAAATAGAGGATATAAGACACAAATATATGCATGATATGATGTCAATCAAGGGAGATGGATACATGTAGGAACAAGTCAAGAGATGGCTGGATGTGCGAGGAGAAAGCTGGACACGTACGTGAAGAAGTTATTGACCGGGTCAATAACTGAGCAAGGAGTGCGCGAAGGGGCTTGACCGGGTCATCCCACTTGGGCATAACTCCCTCCACATGCGTTCTTGGTCTTGGGAAGTACAAGTCAGCAAGGAGCACCATCCACACGTTCCTAACAGCCTTGACCAAGTCACAACCAAGTGGTTAAGACCTTGTATACATTATTTAAAGGAAAGCACTAGGAGAGTGGCTTTCGTGGGAGAGTGGGCATTCGGTTTTGCCCCCTCCTCCCCAAACTTATGAGAATCTAGAGGTGTTTGTGGGGATCATGGGTTCCCATGTGTACATGTAGTGGGGGGCTCACGACATGTATAAAAAGGAGTGCACCTCCAACTTGTGAAAGAGGTGTTACCCTTAGGATAGAGTTTCTATGGGTCTAGTGTTTGTTTCCTTCCTTCCTCCACCCTTTAGGAATTGTAATTTGTTTGTTTATGGGAATAAAGAAGTGCAATTCCGCCATCGTTGTTTGTGTTTGCGTTTTCGTGTGTTCTTGTTTACTCTACGGGAAACCGAGGAGTTGTACGTTGTGTTGGTGTTTCAAATCCTCCCCGCGGGGATAGAGCTTTTGGTGCGACCCAAAGCTTGAAAAGTTGGAATTTGAGAGTCCCTTAGAGACTCCTAAAAGGACCGGTGACAATAGGGATACAAGTTTATTTATAAAAGTTTAGACGGTCAGTATTAATATGCAATCGGACGGATACAAATCAAATCTGGATGCGTTGGAATTCTGCTACCCAAAAACCCGAGTCTCCCCAGAAATCCGGTCATCCATCGCTGACTCGGATCCACCAGTGGCAGATTTGGATCTGCTGTTGGCAAATCAGTTAGGTTGGATCCACCCTGAATTTCAACTGTAGCTTAAGTTCACTAACTACGCACGTTGGGTGCACTCAGATTCATTGGTTCGAGCCGTTTGGTCTTAATTGTGAAATTACTTCTCAAGTTCTTGAGATTATGGACTTTTGCAAACAAACTATCTTATTTACGATTTGGTCCCTATGAGTTTTCAATTAGGTCATTCCTCACTTACAATCATGTCCTTCAGCATTACAGATAGGTCCATAATACTTTCAAATCAGTCATTTCTTCTTGTATGTGAGTCTTTTTTGCTTCATTTCTTTTCTTTATTACATAAAACCTGACATACATGTAACAACCCAGTAGCACAAATATGAGGTCAAGTTAAGGATATATAGCATAAATATGTTATACAATATGCTAATAATCTTTGTTCACTAAAGCTTGGATTGCAATGTGGCTTACCTAGGCTTAGAACAATATTGGAAAGTGGAAGACTTGAGGGAGGCTCGAGGGAAGATCACGGGTGTGATCCAACCTCTATATCACCGTGTTGGTTGTTGTCTGCAATTTTCTAAATCTTAGTTTTAATTTTTGCATTATTGCATCTAGATTATTTTTGTTTGTTCACTTGATAGGCCTCGATCCACTTGCATCTTATGTAGAGGAAGGAAAATCTCAACATCAACAAATTTGTTTACACCTTCTTGATGAATGAATCAAGGCGAAAGACGGATTGAGGGAGTCGGTTGAGGGTTACCCGTGAACTCATTAATTGGAGATTGCAAACATGAAAATTTGGAGAATAAGATGTGCAATTCGAAAGAAAGAAATTCTAAAAATCGAGTGTTTTACGTGTGACGAGAAAGGACATTAAAAAGAAGTTTCCTACTCAAGTGAAGCAAAAGGAGACCGATGCTAGAGAGGTTGGGGTTGCGAAAGTCAGATTTTGTAATGATGATGTGTAAGAATAAGGTCATGAGAGGACCAATAAAATTCGAGGGGAGGTAAAATTAGTTGGTGTTGGATTCGAGTTGTTCGAGTCATGTATGCACGTGAAGGATTTAAGATGCTCTTTAGTATAAGGCGTGGGATGGTGGATTGGGGAAGATGGCTAATTAGGATGGAATCCATGGTCATCGAGTAGACTATTAGAATTGAAGAAAGATCTTATATCAGTGGGATATTTTGGGGGATATCGGTGTGTGACTCAATGTAGGGTCAAGATGCTCTGGAAAGAAGGGACTATTGGTGTAGGGAGAATTTTGTATATCGAATTTAGTCAGGTTCTTTAAGTTGGCGGCGATAAAGGAGTTGTACAGTGTTATCTACAAGGCATAAACAAAGATAAAAGACTCACAAACGAAGCATAAGAAAAGATCATGCGGCGGGATGCGGAGATGAGAAACAGAGGCATATATGCGAGCTGAAATTGCCCTGAATTTGTTAACCGGTACATGAGAGCTGTCGACCGATTGAAAGTTGCGGAATTTTCAGCGAAGAATATTGGTCGATCGGCTTTCAAAAGTGGTCAACTAGTTTGGGCAGCTTCCGGGCCAAGTGTTTCTTGTCTCGAGGTAATATTGTAAATTTGGTATTGAATACGTTGGATGTGACTTGATTGTTATTGAGGGTTTCATTTTTAATTGGAGTCTACTTATGTGCTTGGCAAATTTCCTTGTTGGCGCTTTCAAATTTATTTATTAGAATCACGTGTTGCATTATGTGCTTGGCATATCAAGTTTGAAGATGAATACTGATGAAATATAATGACTGCTTAATTTTTGCAAGCTCAACCTTGGGTTATCATGTTTTTGCATCTTGGATTTCAACTTTCAATCTTTTGTGTAATTGAGTTTCAGGTCGTTATTCCTAATAAATTTCCAGTCTTTAGAATCCTTATGAAAAAAATATATTAAATAAGATTTTAAGAGTACAAGTATGCATCCCGGAGTGCAAGCAGGGGCGGATCCAGAATTTTTTTCTGGGTGGGGCAAACTGTCTTCACATTTGTTGATTTTTTTTAAAGACCCACAACTTTAACATGATACTTTAAATAAATTAATTAATTAAATATTGAAAATATTCTTCCTATTTTAACATTTTCCAAACCTATAAAAAAGTTCCAATAAATTTTCCAAACCTAACACAAAGCAATCATACAACTGAAATTCCATTAAACTTACGATACTTTAAACTAGCAACTTTGAGTTAGAAGTGAATGTTTAATCAAAATTTAAGAACTCCAAACTAAATGTTAGGCCAAATATTTACCTGAAATCGGAGATAATCTAGCTTCATGTATATAATATAAATGGACAAGATCTTTCCACCTAGAATGCTCGAGATCCTCCAACTTGTTCACAGATCAACAAGTGTCCTTTGTGATTTATAATGCACGTTATTAAAATCTCATAGTTATCATCAACTTGGATTATGTGATCAACAAGCTTTGCATAATGGAAGTGTTTTTGCCTTAATCAAATGATACATTAAGATGGCATGTTATGTTTAAAATGTACCAACACTGCAACACAGAAAGTATCACTATATGTGGGCGACAACTAAAAAATTTCAAATGAAAAATTCAGAAATATGATTCAACATTGATCAAAACTACAAATATGTAAGATTTTGTAATAGAATTGCGTTAACTATCTTCCATCAATAGTAAAAAGGTGTTGCAAACGGAAAACATATATATATAAATAATGTTACGTAGTAACATAAAGTTACTTTTTTAGGGGTACTCTAACAGGGGAAGTTGTTTTCTTTACCACTGAGCCTATGAAGTAAACTCTATTATAAGATGAAGTGTCGGATATTTCAAGTGGGGAAGTCCATGATGAAGTGTCAAGTATTTTACCCCCGTCGGTGTTTCCCTAAATTTTCTGGATCGGTTGCCAAAAATAATATAGAATTTGCATTTAGATGTGATTCAAAGCATCCAAAACATTAAATTCCAAAATCAAAATTGAAAAGCCGAATTGCAACTCAGAAACTTTGAAGTTCCATGTAAACTCGATTGGTCACAACTGATAAGAAACTCATCATTTTCTAAATTTAGACTATTCTGATTAACTTTTCATGTAAGTCCTTTTTTTCAGATCTTATAAAAAAATTCAGTTTGCAGACGTGGTAATTTGTGGATCAAGAATTGATGAACCAAGTCAACAAATCACCCATTGCTAGATACCTTGCTAATAATTCCAAAACTCACATCAAAATGAAGTAAACACGTCATCTAAATCCTAAAATTAAAGATAAGAATCATAGTCTCAAACCCAGAAATTAAAACAAAACAAATGCATTCATCAATCCATCGTCAAACAGCATGACAGAGGAACTGATGCATTGCATACATTGCATCATATGTCTTTCATTTAGATTATTTTTATATAAATAAATGTTACTAAGGTATTGTTTTGAGCAATTGTGCAGAATTCAGGAGTTACAATGCAATTTACCAATATTCGAGCTAAAACGCGTGTAATGGACTCAAATAGATCACAAAGACCAATTAGCTAGAGACCCAAGCAAGTTGAAATCCAAGTGATTGCATAAAAAGCCAGGGACCTGATCGCAAATTAGAAGGACTAAAAAGTTATTTTTGAGGAGTATTCAAGAAGAAATCAAATTCGGATCTTCAAAGATATGCAATAATTGATTTAGACTCGTGGAGGTCATCTAGCACATACCAAAAACACACCCGCAAAATCACAAAGTGATCTGGACCATCCGTGCGGCGATTCCGCCGCATCTGACGGTCATTGTGCTGCGGAAACGCCGCTCGGTTTGCGATCCATGCCTCCGAATTTCAACCAGTCGTGTCATAGCACGTGTCCTTCCTTATTCATACCTAGGGTTCCTTGTATCGGCTATAAATAGCCACGAAATTGTGTTGTTAAGGGAACTTTTTGTATTT
The DNA here is from genome assembly GCA_963682175.1 of Triglochin maritima. Taxonomy (NCBI): domain Eukaryota; kingdom Viridiplantae; phylum Streptophyta; class Magnoliopsida; order Alismatales; family Juncaginaceae; genus Triglochin; species Triglochin maritima. The sequence continues at coordinate 19,085,626 of OY821775.1, forward strand.
CTATTCTATAGCAATAAAATTCTGCCCATTTATTTCTCCATTGCCTTTGTCTTTTGTAAGCTTAGTTTTAGATTAATATTTTATGTTCTTAATTCCAGAAGAGTAGAGTAATTTAGTTGTTCTTTATTCTTCTCTTAGAATAATTTGTTGCATGCTTAGAATAATTGTATTTGTTTTTGTAGTTCGTAGTTTAGTATAATATTTTTTTTCTTTTTTTTCTGTAGTCTCTCGATGATATGCATGGGTTTCTAAAACCCTCCAAAGGGTGGGGGTGACGGATTTAGGGTTAGAGAAGAGAGATCATTTTTATTTTAATTTCTTGTTAGTGTTTTGATCATATGAGTTTTTGTTAAATCAATTATCATATGATGCTTAATATCTCACTTGATTTATAATAATTTTCGTGATCTCTAAGCTAACTCGAAGATTCATAACTCCCACCCACAGGACTCTCATCCATAGTTGTTTCTTCTTAGTTTTTGTTTTTGTTGTTCTTGCTGTAGAAAAAGTAAAAACTCCAAAAATCACAAACCAACCCTATTTCTCTTTTTTCTTTCCTTAATAAAAAAAAATCGCAAAAATATAAGAATCTCTCCCTCCTTGTTTTCGACCCGTACTTGCCGCGTTTTCATCGACGTCGTGCACTTGCGGTACAAATAAAAATCTCATCAAGTTTTTGGCGTCGTTGCCGGGGAGGCGACGAGAATTTCAAGTTTTTGTGATTTCGTTTTTTTGTTTTGTTTGGATTTTGGTTTTTCGTGATCTAACATTTGCTCTGTGCTTTTCAGGAAGTCGTAGAGACAACGTAAAAATTCGGAGACCATCCGAGCTGAACAAACGACGAAAACGTCGCCCTATAAGCATATTCTTCGGCAGAAACGCCGCACGGGTTGAACAGTATCGCGTGAAATTTCTCTGGGACGTGGCTCATCTCTTGTTAGACGCATAGAGCACTTGAAATTGTCGAGAGCGGGCGGCGAACCCGACTGAGCGTGCGTAGCATTCTATCACCATGGTGTTTTCCGAGAAGAACTTCCACCCGTTGCTTGTTAGTGATCAATATGGCACCCACTTTTACGACGAAATCATAGCACGGAGTTGGAGCTACTTGGTCCATAATAACAATGACGTTTACTGCCCTAGCTTAGTGGAGGAGTTCTATAGCAGTATCACTAACATAGACGTGGACAGTGGGTACATTTTACTGAATTGGAGAAACAAAGTCTGGGCGATTGACCTCCACATCATCTCCAACTTGACCGACATACCCCAAGGGGCCTCCACTTTGCCATCCGAGGAACTCAGGTTCTATCGGTCACTCATGGGACCAGATTGTGTGCTTAGCCGTGATCGGGGTATCAAGGGCACATCCATGTACCGGAATGTCTTTACAGCATGTAGGTGGGCATGCCAAAACGTCACGAGTAATACCCACAACACTTCTTTTCACACCGTTGAGATGGGCATCGTTCACTCCCTGATGACCCGTGATCGCACTTACTGTATGTGCCGACAACTTCTGACCACCATTGGAGAAGGCCACCAACGCAGCTCCCAACCTCTGCCATGCCTTGTCACCACTATCTACAAGCACTTCATGGCCTATGAGTGTTTCTGGGTGTACAAAGCCGACATGGTCCCTTGTACGGTGGAACGAGAGACATCCTCCTATCGTGGCACTATAGCGGACCTGTGGACACCTCCAGAAATGTAGGATGCTATGCAATCAAGTGAGTCATTTGAAGACTCCGCAACATTCTGGGCTCAATCAACCCCAGAAAACTCTGACGTGCATAGGTCCCGAATGTGGGGCGGGATGAAGCGCCTCAATAGCAAACTGAACAAAACACTCTCCGACCGTGGAGAGTCGTCATCCCGAAGGCGGTAACTTTATTTTTTCTTGCATGTCCTATATTATTTAATTTTGCATACATTGGGGACAATGCATGGAATGGGTTAGGGGGGTGACTAGTTATCTACGTATCTATTTTATTTCTATTTCTCCAAAAAAAAGTTTCATGATATAGCTTAAGATTGAACTACCAAAACCCGAGTACAAATTGCATTGAGTTTTTGTTCCTTATTATATAGTTCTACTTGTAGAAATTATGACATAAATCTAAGTTCCAAAGAAATAACTCATTACCCTTTAAGACATGTATGCACTTAAATTGGATGAATCAAATCTTTGAAGTGGTTGATAGAAAGCAGAGGTTGAGGAAATTATACCAGGAAATGTGGACTTCTGATAGCAATTAAGCCTTGAGGAAAAAAAGGAATAAAAGTAAGGAAAGCACATCTTGCAAAAATGATTACAAAAGCCCAAGCCTTCGAGTCACTGGTCCGTAGGGGTATCTTGAAACCCGGTAACTTGAGTCTGCCAGCTCGAGATTATCGACCAAACTCACTACACGAATGCAAAACGGTAAAAGTGTCAAATAAGCAAATATGTTGAATCACGGGGAATTATTACTTTAAGATACTCAAGGCTCAAAGCTAGAAGAATGATCCATGTCATGGTTGATCCAAATGATACTTCACCACCAGAGGAGGCGTGCAAAATAATTTAAGTGATGACATGTGTAGAAGGGTTAGTGGTGTGAATGTTGGAAGAACAAAGACCAAGTCAAAAAAAATTATGAGTTAGATTTATATAATAAGCATGCAAGAATTCTAAGTGAGATGTATAAGGTTGAGGTGGAGATATTGAGAGTTATTAATACTTTGTGGGTGTGACAACTGAAAACCCTCACGAGACAAAACTCATCCTATAAGGAAACTTAGGGGTTTAAAGGCTTGTTGCACATGCTAAGTGCAACCATGATTCCTACGAAAGTGAGTTAGGATTTCCCTGCTTTCATACTTTTAGTTTTCATGTTTTGTTTTGCTCGAGACTAGCAAAATCTAGGTGTAGGGGTATTTGATGCATTGCATACATTGCATCATTTCTCTTTCATTTAGATTAGTTTTATATAAATAAATGCTACTAAGGTATTGTTTTGAGCAATTGTGCAGAATTCAGGAGTTACAATGCAATTTATCAATATTCGAGCTAAAACGCGTGTAATGGACTCAAACAGATCACAAAGACCAATTAGCTAGAGACCCAAGCAAGTTGAAATCCAAGTGATTGCATAAAAAGCCACGGACCTGATCGCAAATTAAAAGGACTAAAAAGTTATTTTGGAGGAGTATTCAAGAAGAAATCAAATTCGGATCTTCAACGATATGCAATAATTGATTTAGACGCGTGGAGGCCATCTAACACATACCAAAAACACACCCGTAAAATCACAAAGTGATCTGGACCATCCGTGCGGTGATTCCGCCGCATCTGACGGTCATTGTGTTGCGGAAACGCCGCTCGGTTTGCGATCCATGCCTCCGAATTTCAACCAGTCGTGTCATAGCACGTGTCCTTCCTTATTCATACCTAGGGTTCCTTGTATCGGCTATAAATAGCCACGAAATTGTGTTGTGAAGGGAACTTTTTGTATTTCTATTCTATAGCAATAAAATTCTGCCCATTTATTTCTCCATTGTCTTTGTCTTTTGTAAGCTTAGTTTTAGATTAATATTTTATGTTCTTAATTCCAGTAGAGTAGAGTAATTTAGTTGTTCTTTATTCTTCTCTTAGAATAATTTGTTGCATGCTTAGAATAATTGCATTTGTTTTTGTAGTTCGTAGTTTAGTATAATATTTTTTTTCTTTTTTTTTCGTAGTCTCTCGATGATCTTCTTGACCCCTTCTCCTCATCTTCTCCCCATGGGTTTCTAAAACCCTCCAAAGGGTGGGGGTGACGGATTTAGGGTTAGAGAAGAGAGATCGTTTTTATTTTAATTTCTTGTTAGTGTTTTGATCATATGAGTTTTTGTTAAATCAATTATCATATGATGCTTAATATCTCACTTGATTTATAATAATTTTCGTGATCTCTAAGCTAACTCGAAGATTCATAACTCCCAACCACTGGACTCTCATCCATAGTTGTTTCTTCTTAGTTTTTGTTTTTGTTGTTCTTGCTGTAGAAAAAGTAAAAACTCCAAAAATCACAAACCAACCCTATTTCTCTTTTTTCTTTCCTTAATCAAAAAAATCGCAAAAATATAAGAATCTCTCCCTCCCTGTGTTCGACCCGTACTTGTCGCGTCTTCATCGACGTCGTGCACTTGCGGTACACATAAAAATCTCATCAGGAACTGAATACAAGCATCAACTTTTCAATTTCAGCAGAAAAAAAATTGAAACCACACCTCGTCGGAGCTGTATTTCTCGCGGTATTGTCGGCCGACTGAGGGTCCGAGCGGCGCACGACACACCGACGGGGGAAGGAGTTGTGCCGATCAATTTGGGAAGAAGGCGAGGAGGGAGGAGATGGGATTTAGGGAGGAGGAGCATATTGGGTTTGGAAGGAGGAGGAGATTTATTTAAGGATTTACGGAGGGGCACGATGGATTAAAGGGGAAAAATATTTGGGGGAAATTTTAGGGAAATCTGGGTGGGGCAGGTGCCCCACCTGCCCCTAACGTAGATCTGCCCCTGAGTGCAAGTGTGCAACGCGATATCTGACTCTGGATATTCTACGCATTTTTTAATCCATGTACGAGATCGTTTTCCAGAATTTTGAGGTTTTAGTTTTTGTTAATTTGACAGACTCCATTCTTATCAACAGTGGTAAAATTAGTTAGATTTTGTCTTGTTGTCCTTATCAATGATTCTTCTTAATTATTTTCCAATGTCATATTTTTGTCGTTTAAACAAATGTTCTCAAATCAATCTAACCAGATAACATAAGACAACAACAAATTACCCACCCACCACCTTCTACTACCACCAAAACCACAAACACCTCCGTCACAATCTACTAACGGGATTTTTCCTTGGATACACTTGTAAAACTACTTTATTTGACCTTTGCTTCCCTATAGTTTTATATTGACCTTGTGCATGTGCAAAGTCCAGATATTGCGTTTATACACTTCCCTCATGCCCCTATTACATTCCAACCCATGTCATAAGTTTAAGTTAACTTCTCGTTAGAATTAGCAATTAATAGAGAAAAATTAGGGGTAATCTGGTTAGTTCCCTACAGTAATCCGTCCCCATTTCTTAACCCTAAATTCCCAATTTCTACCCGACGAAACCACACCATGCTCGACCCGACCCTTTCTCCCCCCAAAATCCTCTCCACTTCTCTGAACCCGACTGTCCTCTTCCCAATCATTCCACGGCAGCCACCCTTGCAAACCCAATCCAACCCGAAGTTTGGATGTCATCTTCCACCGACTGCCTATCAATTCCTCTCTCTGACGTTCCACCTGCAAATGTGGACTTCGAGCCAAGATCCAAGCATCCAACAAGGTCATCTCATTCGGTCGTCACTTCTGGGTGTGCCCTAGGGATTTCAAAGTAAGCTTTCAACTTATCCCCTTATTTGTAGTTTTTTTAATCAATAATGGGACTTTTTAGATAAAAGTTTGATTAGATTTACTTGTTTGGTTTGTTGAGTTTAGAATAGTATGCATGGTTGCTTCTTTTGCTGGATCAAATTTAATTTAGTTTAAAAAAATCTATGATTAAAAATAAAGTTATGTTAACAGACATTTTTTTGGGATCATGTGGCGGTGGTGGATTGTATGATTTAAATTTTTGATGAATATTTTTTTAGTTGATTAAGTTGTTGTGGTTGATTGGTTTGTGTTGGTGCGCTACTAATGCACAAACCAATTTTTATCTATGCTTTTTCTTTATGTGTTTTTTTGCTAGTCCTGAGCTAAACAAAGAAAGAGAAAAATGATAGAAACGAAAAACATACGAAAAACTGGGAAATCCTAACTCACTTTCGTAGGCATCACAGTTGCACTTAGCATGTGCACAAGCCGTTAAACCTCATTGTCGCCAAGGAGGAGTGTTGTCTCCTGAGGGTTGTCTCCTCATTCCCACATCTCCACATAGGGCAATCTCTACCACCCGTGTAACGGGAGTTCGGTCGGTGCATCCCAAGTCAGATGACTCAAAAGTACCAGGCACTAAGTCCCCTCGGACCTAATTTCCTGAGTGATAGGAGTCGTGCGAGAAGAGAGAACACCCTACTCACTTATTTCTTATCTACACATGAACCAAAACCCCTACACTTAAGGTTTCATAATAGGAGTTTAAGGGTCCCTGACTACGATAAACTTTCCTTGTACTAATAGGCACTAATTTCTCAACTACGTTCATGGTGAACTTCTTTATTTATTTGAGTACTGAAATCTTATGATTACTCTCCCCCTGAGGGAAAATCGGGGTGAATCCTTACGACTAGAAAAGACCTAAAGCCGGTGTACTAGATATCCTAATGCATTATGTTCAAGTCAATTCTGGGACCTTCCGTTTTACTTGTCTCTCAATGGTTTTGCACATGCTAAACACACGCAAAACCCACAAAACACTTTGTAAAGAATACACATGAAGATTTTGAAAGAAATGTGAAAATTTAAAGCACTAAGCAAGCAAAATAAGACAAGTCACCGAAGGATCATGGCAAACAGATATATCGATATTAAATGCAGCACACAAACATTACCCTAACACTACAAACAAAAGAAAATAAAACAAAAGGAGAAAGTCTCGACTATGTACACACGTAAAACACCCCCCCCCCCCACTTACTTCAGGCATTGCCCTCAATGAATGTGAGCATGATATACATGGATTTATGCATGAAAAATAAAAAATCTCACCAACATGAAGCGCAAAGGGAAGTTCATGGTTATGTTGATGGACACAAACCCGAATTCTCCTCAAAACCCGTGAAATACTAAAGAATGGAGACAAATACGTGAAACAAATGTGGCCCAAATACACAGGGGTTGGAGCCCACAACAAGTTGTGCTCACTCTTGAGTTTTCTTGTTTCTTTTTCTCTTTTTCAAATATAACTATGTAGAAAGATAAGTTTCCATCGTCATTTGTCAAGGAACATCAAATGGGAACCACACAAGTGGGTCAATGCACTTGGAAGAGGTACATGACACCACGTGGGGCCAAAATACTCATGCGTGGGCCCCCTCACAAAGTGTACAAAATAATGGGAGAGGTTCATGAATTAGACGCAAAGGCATCTAATTCGAAGGATCAAACTGAAAGAGCTCTATCCACTCAAGAGTTTAGGAAATATTGCGCAACGGAAAAATAGTTCCCCCATTGCGGTACTGAAGTTATGATCGTCAATCCAAACTCTCCAACCAACAGGCTGGTGCGTCGGAACGAGGCCAATAACCTCATTATGCTTGCCCGACTCACCAGACGAGTAGAAAGTGGGTCTCTTACCCAAGGTAACCTCTAAGGAACTCCCAATACCCTCATTGGCAATGTAGTTATTTGGTGTCTCATCATTTTCTAGATGTCAGGAACAATAGTGAGAGGCAAACTCTCACCAGGTCGTATGAAATTAAGGGTACTAGGGAGCTCTTGATCCACCACATGTGAGTCCTTAAGAGGCACAACATTAAGATCATGTGGCTCAAGGGCCATAGGATAAAAAGATAAGGCACAATCTTGTGCCGACTCATAATTAAACTGGTCCATGTTGTTCTTAATTTGAATCGAATCCCCCACCAAGTGATCGTGAATTAAACCTCAAGTCCCTCAGATTGACTAGGAGTTTGACTCTGAAAGATTGTGCTTTGAATTTGTGGATGTGGTGGTGGTTCGATACCGGAAGATAAATCCTCATGTTGACAGGAAAGGTCAACCTCCTCACATTCACGTAATTGTTATGTGATTTGACTCACTTGCATTGCCAGATTGTGCATGGAATGTTGAGTAGTTTCCATGAACGTAAGGAGAGTTTGTTTTGAGGAATAATGTTTGTGTTCAACTATGAGGCTCAAGTCAGAATTTTCAAGATTTTGGAGTTGGGTGTTTATGGGCTGGGAATGACTCCAATGATTGGTCATGGGTGGTGGTTGGTAGGGATATGGGTATTCGGGAGGAGAATAATGGGTGGGTATGATGTATAAAAATTTGAATCAATATTGTCTCCCTATGAATCCATCCCTCTTGAGTTGTACGCGGATGCGTAAATGTCACATTGAGCATTTTGGAAAAAAGTATGCTCATACTCAGGCTCTGGGGAACATAAGGACATTCCCTGATAACGTGACCACTCAATCCACAACAACCACATGGTATGGATACTGGAACCACCAGTGCACTCGTGTCGTCTACCGCATGCATGAAAGATGCCAATAGTTGTTGTAATGTCTCAGTTTGTTGACAAATATATAATCTGACACAACTAGATAGTGGTCTAGTAGTCAGTGCCTCTTTTATATTACCCCAATCTGAAGATTGCTCAGCCACACAATTAAGGTTGTCCTAACCTACAGGGTGTTTGTCTGAGGCACCCCAGAATGCGTGAGTCCGGAATACCATGGAGAATAGTCCTGGTTCCAACAATGAAATAGATGGCGACCCATGTAACCACCCATCTTGACAAAGAACTCACGAGTCAACCACTCTCACCACCACGAGTCCAAGCTCGCAAAAAGTGCTCGACTCGACCCTAAAATGCTTATAGAGAGTGTAAAGGGGAGGAGACTAAAACATAGAAGTAGGTGAGAATAAGATGACTCGGAGGAGAAGGGAAGAATCCCTAAAAGTAGTGTGGGTAAAGGGTGAGGGTGGAAGCCTACTCTAGCAAACACGGGTCAAGCAGCCTAAGGTCACTATAGGTCTTCACAGCTAGACGGCGCCTAATTGCGAGGTCACACGGCCTCAACACGCCTCACCTCCCTACAACAAAGTCTACAAAGCCCAACAAGTGAGCGAAGATCCGAAGATCTCGTCTCTCCTACTATCGACAAAGTGGGTGACGCCGATCAGGTTATGACGATCGCGACCGAATCACTCTCCTAATGGGCCCGAGGTCCTTAGGGATCAATGTCTACTTGATTTTAGATTTTGGCTTTACTTGAGTGTGGTTTGTGGAACTAAGGGAGGGGTAATGAAATCCCCCACCTTATCTTGAAGACTATAGGTGGTGCCCCTTAAAGATATTTTGAATCCTTAGGCTAGCAAGCAACTCACCAAACAAGCACTCACTTCACTCTTGTTCCAATGCACCTTACTAACTAATGCATGTTTTAACCATGCATGATGAGAGAATGGGTGCACGTACCTCATGCTAGAGCTCAACAACACAAAAAATAAAGCAAAGAAAAGACGAATGAGTACAAGGTCTAGAAATGATGCATGACCTAGATGGCAATCAACTAAGCTTTTGCTTTGACTTTTAAGGTCCAAGTTGTTTAAAAGGGGGGTTGATGGGTTTATTGATTTATCTGGAAGCAATCTACAGGTTAAGATTTGCAAAATTGGGCTTCCAGACACTTAAATTTCAATGTAAACCCAACAAAAGAAAATAAGAAGCAAAAGCCTCTCACCAGTCTGCTGATTGGCGGTCAGACTAACATTGTTCTCCCTCGTATTTCTCCCGACACCTCTCCTTGATCCTGAGAATCCCGGAAACAAACGAAAACTAAAAACAAAAGATTAAATCCACTTGAATCGTCCAAACCAGAGTCTGGACAATAAACCTCCCTAGCAACGATGCCAAAAACTTGATTGAATCATTTTACTAATTAATCGCAAGTGCACGACATCAGTGAAGACGTGAAAAATACGGGTCGAGTCCATAGGGAGGTGTGTCAACTCTTGTTCTTTAGAAATCGAGTGGGAAAGGAGAGGAGAAGTTGTTGATTATGCTAACTACACTAAACTATGAATGAACTAACAATTAAACTAAACCCCCATAGAGTGGAGGTGTGTAAGTATGTGTGTGTGTGAGTGGGTATTCATTTCAATTAGGCACAAGTGTCATTTGTGTGGCATACAAGTAGAAGATAGTGTACAATCTAAGTGTGGGATACACAACACTACATGGAAAACCATGAACATGCATATCTCACATAAATTTGAGGTTATTTTAGATTGTCAAGCATACAATAAGTACCTGGTGTGGCCATTAGAGCATCAATTAATCCTACATACCACCTAAATCATTCATGTGAATGTGCACCAAACATGGATCCATACATAACAAGTCATTTCCATCAAACCATTACAAGCAACAAGATAAACTCTAAAGCTAGCATGAGATAAGTACCTAGTATGGACATTATCTCATCTAATACAAGCTTAAGCATGCTACGAGTCTATATCTACATTAAGAACACTACGAATATAGATCTACATTAAGCACAAGAAATGACTCAAATAAAAGAACCCATCATTATCACATAATCTACCTCACCTCCACTCCAAATGGGTGGATCTACTCTCTACTCGTTAAACTAACAATTATATTAAGGAAAAAAGACATTCTACTAATTATACTAAGATAAAGAAAACAAACTAAGCTAAACATGCAAGCATTAAAACAAAACTATGAAGAATTATTTTATTTACATGAGTCACATTGCAAGTAACATTCTTCTCCACTTGAGTTTTGGTCCAATGCTTACTCTAAGTATAGAGAATGACCACCAAGAAATGAGTACATTACAAAGGAGGAGGAAGAGTTCTCTTTATAGGCATGAAAAAAGGTAATCGGGGAACTCCCCCGATGTGTGACTAATAGACCTACTAAAAATAGACATAACATATTACTACACAACCATGCCAAACCATATCGGATCCGGAGTAGAACCAACTGCCAATCAGCGGCCTAGAACCGCCAATTGACGGTCCGGATTGCTCTGATCTGACCCGTTTTCGGATGACACTTTAATTGCTTGATTTCTTCACGTTGAATGCACCCTAATCGGTTGCTAGAGTTTTGGCCCGAATCTAATTGCCAAAATACCCTTCATGATGGTGTGGAGTTTCTCGATTTGCTAATTGGTCCTTCTGGCTTACATCTGGGTCCTTCCCTCTTCCATATCAGTCCATAAGTCTCACTGATTAGTCATTTTTCTTGCGTTAAGATCTTTTTTGTGTTTGTTCTTCTCAAACTTGTTTATTCCTGAAACTTAAACATAAAACTCGTTACATTTCATTACTTAGATTCACAATAGATGATATAAGACACGAATGTATACCTGATATGATGTCAATCAGTGGTCACCTGATTTGTGGTTTCGATAAGCATTTATTAATTAATTTGTTAGACAGGAAAGGAAGAAACATTCTCATGGTTGACCTTAGAACCCCTTGATTGACATCATTTCACCTAAACAATGCTATGTCACGAGTTTTATGTTTAGTTTTCAGGAATAAATAGGTTTGAAGAGATGAAACATAAAAGGACCCAAAAGCTGGGAAAAAGGACTGGATTGTGAGATCTGGGGACCAAGATGCAAGGGAGAAGGACCTGAACGCAAGACAGAAGGACCTAAGAGCAAAACAAGAATACTCCACACCATCATGGGGAGTATTTTAGCAATTGGATTCGGGTCGGAGCTCCAATAAACAAAGTAGATGCATCCAAGACCACCAAATACACCAAGCAAAGCCCAGAACAAGATTCAACTCGATCCGGAAAATTTGGACCGCCAATTGGCGGTCCAAGACCGCCAATTGGCGGTCACTTTGGGCCCAAATCCACCAAGTTTTCTCCTGGACGTGTATTAATGTTTGTTTAGGCTATTTTTTGGTATTGGTTTAGTCCCACATCGGGGGATTGTCCCGGATTAGCTTTTTCCATGCCTATAAATAGAACTCTTCACCTCCTATTGTAATCACTCCATATTTTAAGTGGCTATTCTTCCTACTAGAAGTGAGGCCTTGAAGCACACACTAAAGTAGGAGGATGCTACTTTTAATGTGAGTCATTTTAATACAAGTTTTCTTTATTATGTTGTTTGTTTTATGTTTCTTGTTTTGCTTTGCTTAATCTCATTTCATTAGTTTTATTAGCTTAGTTAATATGCTTTCTTTGTTTAGTTTAATAATTAGTGTAATGTTTAGTGAGTAGTTTCATCCCCTTTGGGGGGTGGAGTAGATGTACATACATGCATTAGAGAATGGGATGAATGCTTTAATTTCAATGTGTTGATTAAACATGAATGTATGCTTGCTTGTTTAGGATAGAATTTATAACTTGATGAGTTTTGCCAAAATGATTAGACACCTCTCATGCTTGTTTAGGTTCTGAAATAAACACCTTACATATATATATGTTAATCAACTATGTTGGTGAATAGATTGATAGGTTTTGCCATAACATTTAGACACTTCCTATGCTTGATAAACACCACCTTCATGTGCTTAAAGAATGTATTCTACACCCACCTCTTTGCATGTGTGCACTCACTCCACCCCTTAGGGGTTTTCCCATTCCTGAATTCCAGCACTTCTATTTTGTTCTTAGCTTAGTTCTTATTTCATCGCTTGTTTGCTTCTTTCACATTTCATACTTCTTAGCGTAGTGTAGCGTAGGTTAGCATAATCAATATTTCTCTTCCCTATTTTGCCACTTGATTTCTGATAAACAAGAGGCTGCTCACCTCCCTGAGGACGACCCGTACTTGCCACCGCTTCATCGCGGCCGTGCACTTGCGGTTTTAAATAAAACGTTCAACAAGTTTTTGGCGCCGTTGCCGGGGAGGTGTCAGTCCAGACTCTTGTTTGGACGATTCGAGTGGATTTAATTTGTGTGTTGTAGTTTTTCTTTGTTTCAGGAGACTGGGAAGAGCAAGTGGAGGCTACTGGAGAAATTTCCAGACGACCTGAGCACTTCAGACCGCCAATCAGCGGTCTGAGACCGCTAATCAGCGGTCTGGTGAGCTCTGTTCATCTTTTAATTTCTTGTTGTTGTTGCTCTAAATGATCTAGTTATCTGGGACTCAATTTGGCATGTTTTGACTTATAGTTCATTCCCAGATCAATAATCAAACCTCCTTTAAGCAACTTGGACCCTAAAACTCAAAGCAAAAGATTAGGCATTCATTCTTGTTTAGGTCATGCATCATGTATGTGACTTAGGCATTTAGATTGTCTTTTATCTTAGCTTTATTTTCTATTGCTGAGAGCTGGCGTGAGGTACGCACCTTCTACTCTCATTCATGCATTTCGTATGAACATGCATTAGTTAGTAGGAAGTGCATTGCAACAAGTGTGAGTTGAGCGTTGTTTGGAGAGTTGATTGCTAGATTTAGGACTCCAAAACGCTACTAAGGAGGGGCTGTCCCGTAAAAAATAAGGTGGGGGATTTCATCACCCTTTCCTTCGCCCCACAAACCACACTAATAAAGAGCCTAAATTTTAAAATCAAGTAGACATTGGCCTTAAGGAATTCGGACGCATTAGGAGAGTGATCCGGTCCCGACCGTCATGACCTGATCGGCGTTGCCCACTTTGTCGATAGTAGGAGAGACGAGATCCCCGGATCTTGGCTCACTTGCTGGGCTTTGTGGTCCTCGTTGTAGGGAGGTGAGGCGTGTTGAGGTCGTGTGACCTCGCAGTTAGGCGTCGTCTAGCTGTAAGGACCTATAGCGACCTTAGGATTGTTTGAGCCTTGTTTGCTTGTGTGCTTCTACCTGTACTCATCCGCCGTAGCTTAAGGACTTCTTCCCTTCTCTCCTGAGTCATTCTTTCTCTCCTGTGTTCCCTCGTCTTCTCCTCTACGCACATTCTTTCAAAAAAAAAAAGAAAAAAAAAAGAAAAAAAAAGTTTTGTTTTGTGTGTGTGCACCTTTGTGCATGCTTTCGTGGACACGAGACGAGAGTGGTCGTTTGACGAGGAGCGTTGTCAATCCGGCTTCGGTCATCGATTTCTCGACACCTCCCTCCTCTCGTGTCGCACGTAGTTCGGGTCCAATGGCTGCTAATTTCCGTGAGGAGGAGCAGTTGCTGGACCCACCTATTCCACCTGTGCTTCCAGTTGTCGTTCCCATACCTCTTCGTGATCGATGCTACCCGAGCCGTACCGCTCTACCCTCATGCATCGTATTACCAGAGGCTAATGGGAACCATTTTGAGGTTAAGCCTCAATTCATTTCCATGCTCCCTCATTTCACTGGGAAAGGTGACCCCTATATCTTTCTCAGGGAATTTGAGGAGGTCTGTGCTATGTTCAAGCTGCAACAACTTAGCACAGACTCCATCCATCTTAGGCTCGTTCCTTTTGCACTAAAGGATGACGCCAAGAAGTGGTTGTACAGCAACCAGGCGAATTCCTTTAGGACTTGGGATGAGTTTCAATCTGCATTCCTCAAGAAGTACTTTCCTAATCATCGGACTCAAAAATTGAGGAACGAAATCCATTCGTTCTATCAACATGAGACCGAACCATTTCATGCATATCTTGAGAGGTTCAAAGAGCTACTATCCTCATGCCCTCACCATGGCATTGAGTTGTGGCGTCTTTGTCAGATTGTGTATGAGGGTCTTCACATCCCGTCCAGAACGCTCCTTGAGTCCATGTGTCAAGGAGAGTTCTTGGGAAAGGATGAAAGGGAGGCATGGGCCTTCCTAGAAGACCTCGCTGAGAAGACCATGCAGTGGGAGAGTGTGAGGGAACCACCTGCATCATCTAGTATAGGAGCGAGGATTGCGAATGCAAACTCGACTAGATCGGGTACCGCATTTGCTATCGATACCACTACGGCCACCGAGGCACGCATGGCGGCCTTAATGCGCCGTATGGATTCGATTGAGCTCCAAAACCAACAAAGTGCACCTCACATGTCCACATCTGGTCCAGTTCCTTGTCATTCATGTGGTAGGATAGGTCATGTAGAGAGCGAGTGTGAGTCCATTCCTCCAGAGATGGAGCGTGTCAACGCCATCTATGACAGAGCTAGGAATGACCCATACTCATCATCTTATAACCCTGGATGGAGGAACCACCCCAATTTTTCATGGAACCAAAATAATGTCCCGGGTGGTCCTTCAAACTCCTCTAGACCACCTTACCAATTACACCAACCTCCCATGCATGCGCAATCCTATCAGCCACCCCAAGCACAAACCACCAATCAATCGGGTTTCCCAAATTCCAATAATATGGAAACTCGATTCAATTCGCTTGAGACCTTGACTCGTGGACTTGAAAACTCAATGAAAAATTTTATGTCTACCACAAGTCAAGTTCTCACTTCAAATCAGCAGACCATGAAATCTCTAGAGCTTCAGATGGGCCAATTGGCTCAGTCTGTACATGAAAGAGAGAGAGGGTCTTTTCCTAGCCAGCCTGAGGCTAACCCCCGCATGTACCAACAACAACAAATGCAAAATGAGAATGTGGTACCTCGGGGGAGGCAAGTGAACCATGTGGAGGAACCTGTTCACCATGTCAATTCCATTGTGACCTTAAGGAATGGAAAACAGGTTGATAACCACATTTCCTTGCCACACCCACCACCATCTATGCAGCCCCTCAGTGGGAATGGTGGTGAAGAAGAAGCTGAGGGTGAGGGTAATACACCAAAGCTTTCTTCTCAGGCACAGCAGAAAACCTACCTGCCAAAAGCTCCCTATCCAAGTAGGTTAACCAAAAAGCAGAGTGACAACATGGACCAGATAGTAGAGGTGTTTAAGCAAGTAAAGGTTAACATCCCTTTGTTGGATGTCATCCAACAAATACCTCAATATGCCAAAGTGTTGAAGGATCTCTGCACAACTAAGAGGAAGACCAATGTTCCTAAGAAAGCATTCTTGGCTGCAAATATCAGCTCACTTTTGTCCAATCCTACCTACACAAAATACAAGGACCCTGGGTGTCCTACTATTCAGTGTACGATAGGGGACACTAGACTGAGCAATGTTTTGCTTGATTTAGGATCAGCGGTCAACCTCCTCCCATTCTCTATTTATCAACAATTGAACTTGGGAGAATTGAAACCAACTAAGATCACCCTCCAATTAGCGGATAGATCCATTCGTATTCCCATGGGGATTATCGAGGACGTGCTTATCAAAGTTGGAGATTTTATATTTCCAGTCGATTTTGTTGTCCTCGATACCAATCCTGTTGCGAACACCCACTCTCAAATACCTTTGATTTTGGGTAGACCATTTCTGGCAACCTCCAATGCCTTGATTAATTGTAGAAATGGTCTCATGAAGCTCTCATTCGGTAACATGAGTGCCGAGTTTCATGTGTTCAACTCTGGTAGGCAACAGGAACCCATGGATGAACCTTTAAATCTCAATCTCATCCGCCAATTGGAGAAAGCACCACAAAATCAACGAACACCTCTAACACCAATGCAACCCGTTGAGAATGTTTGTAGGCTCAGCGAAGACTCATTGCCTGTCTTTGCAATGCAACAGAGTGAGCTGGCCTCAAACATGAATGTTCAAAGGGAGTGTTCGTTGCATGATTCAGTTGAGAGTACTAGTGAGAGTGAGACACCTCACCATATGCCTATACCAGAAGGTGTCTCTACCTCATGTCCCATGGCCATTGAGCCATTTGAGCTTCATTTTGACTCCAACAAGGACCCACCTATGACCGAGCTTATGCTTGATGATCTAAATGATGGTGGGAGGTCCTTGTTGGATGACTTGGGGAGAAGCCCCATTTTTAGTGATGCAGGTCTGCTGCATCCATCGAATGAGCCTGAGGAACTCATTCCGATGCACCCGCCTATTGGTTGGAGGGTTTTCTTCGATGAGCAATTAAACCCTAGTGAGGCAACACAACTTCATTCTTTGTTGCCCACACCCAACCAATATCATGAGGGGTTCGAGCCTTTCAGCTTTGACCTTTCACCCCTCATGACACCTCAGAGTACCGGTGAAGTTTGCCCATCTCGGCAAGTCTCTGGTCCTCCTGACTTGATGTTCTCATTTGATGTTCCTTGACCAAATGATTATGAGAATATCTTGGTTGATGTATATATCTTTAAAAAAAAAACAAAAAAAAAAAAAAAAAAGAAGAAGAAAAAAAAAACAAAAAAAAAGAAAAGAAAAAAAGTGTGTAATAAAAGACTCCTTCAGTGAGCATCGATTGTTGTGGGCCCCAACCCTTGTGTACTTGGGCCCAATCTCTTCACGTATTTATCTCCCTTCTTCAGCTTCTCACAGGTTTTGAGGGAATTTGGGTTTGTGTCCACCAACATGACCCTGAACGTCCCTTTGTACTTCATGTTGGTGAGATCTTTCCTTTTTCATGCATGTATCCATGTAGTATCTTGTTCACATTCATTGAGGACAATGCATGAAGTAGGTGTGGGGGGGTGTTTTACGTGTGTACCTAGTCGAGTCTTTTCTTTTGATTTTGCTTTCTTTTGTTTGCATTGTTAGGGTCATGATAGTGTGCTGCATTTAATATCGATATATCTGCTTGCCATGATCCTTGGGTGACTTGTCTTCTTTTGCTTGCCTAGTGCTTCAAAATTTTCACATTTCTTTCAAAATCTTCATGTGTTTGCGAAAGAAAATGTTTTTGTGGGTTTTGCGTGTGTTTAGCATGTGCAAAACCGTTGAGAGGCAAAGTAAAAAGAAAGCTCCCAAAATTGTCTTGAACTTGATGCATTAGGATTTCTAGTTTACTGGCTTTAGGTCTTATCGAGTCGTTAGGATGCACCCCGGTTTTCCCTCGGGGGGCGTGTAATCATAGGGTTTCAGTACTCAAACATTTAAAGAAGTCCACCCTGAACCTAGTGAGTCAAATAATTCGTGTCTTTTAGTATAAGGAAGTTTGTCGTAGTCAAGGGCCCTTAATCTCTTTTTGTGAAACTTAAGTGTAGGGGTTTTGGTTCCCATGTAGATAAATAAGTGGTGTTCTCTCTTCTCGCACGGCTCCTATCACTCGGGAAAGTAGGTCTGAGGGGACTTTGTGCCTGGTGCTTTCGAGTCATCTGACTTGGGATGCACCGACCGAACTCCCGTTACACGGGTGGTAGGGATCGCCCTATATGGAGATTTGGGGGAAGGTGTACGTGATAGTGTAAGTCCTCATAGGCAATGATGCACGAAACCTGACCCTGGGAGAATCAAACACCAACCAATAAATGCTCCAAAGAAAAAGAAAAAAAAAAGAGAAAAAAAAAAAAAAAAAAAAAGGTCAAATAAGAACCAAAATGGACTTTACACATTGTATCACATTCAGAAGTTAAGGTTGCCCATGTCTTTCACTTAATTCCTTAGATAACTCTCACGAATAACTCATTAGGCTAGGTGTGTGGACTGATTACATATATAGAGTCGACCCGTAGTGTTACCGCGTCCCATGATCGACAAAATGAGTCCAACGAGTCGTGTAGCTAGATTGATTAATGCATCTTGTTCGGATTTTGTGGGTATATCCGCTGAAAACCCTCAGGAGACAACACTCCTCCTCCTTGGCGACAAGGAGGTTTAACGGCTTGTTGCACGTGCTAAGTGCAACCGTGATTCCTACGAAAGTGAGTTAGGATTTCTTGTTTTTCGCATGTTTTTCTCTTTCTTTGTTTTGCTCGGGACTAGCAAAAGTTAGGTGTGGGGGTATTTGATTGACATCATTTCATGCTCATATTTGTATCTTATATCCATTATCTTTCACCTAAACAATGCTATGTTACGAGTTTTATGTTTAGTTTTCAGGAATAATTAGGTTTGAAGAGATGAAGCATAAAAGGACCCAAAAGCTGGGAAAAAGGACTGGATTGTGAGATCTGGGGACCAAGATGCAAGGAAGAAGGACCTGATTGCAAGACAGAAGGACCTAAGAGCAAAACAGAATACTCCTCACCATCATGGGGAGTATTTTGGCAATTCTATTCGGGTCGGAGCTCCAACAAACGAAGTAGATGCATCAAAGACCACCAAAAGCACAAAGAAAAGCCCAGAATAAAACTCAACTCGATCCGGAAAATTTGGACCGCCAATTGGCGGTCCAAGACCGCCAATTGGCGGTCACTTTGGGCCCAAATCCACCAAGTTTTCTCCTGGACGTGTATTAATGTTTGTTTAGGCTATTTTTTGGTATTGGTTTAGTCCCACATCGGGGGATTGTCCCGGATTAGCTTTTTCCATGCCTATAAATAGAACTCTTCACCTCCTATTGTAATCACTCCATATTTTAAGTGGCTATTCTTCCTACTAGAAGTGAGGCCTTGAAGCACACACTAAAGTAGGAGGATGCTACTTTTAATGTGAGTCATTTTAATACAAGTTTTCTTTATTATGTTGTTTGTTTTATGTTTCTTGTTTTGCTTTGCTTAATCTCATTTCATTAGTTTTATTAGCTTAGTTAATATGCTTTCTTTGTTTAGTTTAATAATTAGTGTAATGTTTAGTGAGTAGTTTCATCCCCTTTGGGGGGTGGAGTAGATGTACATACATGCATTAGAGAATGGGATGAATGCTTTAATTTCAATGTGTTGATTAAACATGAATGTATGCTTGCTTGTTTAGGATAGAATTTATAACTTGATGAGTTTTGCCAAAATGATTAGACACCTCTCATGCTTGTTTAGGTTCTGAAATAAACACCTTACATATATATATGTTAATCAACTATGTTGGTGAATAGATTGATAGGTTTTGCCATAACATTTAGACACTTCCTATGCTTGATAAACACCACCTTCATGTGCTTAAAGAATGTATTCTACACCCACCTCTTTGCATGTGTGCACTCACTCCACCCCTTAGGGGTTTTCCCATTCCTGAATTCCAGCACTTCTATTTTGTTCTTAGCTTAGTTCTTATTTCATCGCTTGTTTGCTTCTTTCACATTTCATACTTCTTAGCGTAGTGTAGCGTAGGTTAGCATAATCAATATTTCTCTTCCCTATTTTGCCACTTGATTTCTGATAAACAAGAGGCTGCTCACCTCCCTGAGGACGACCCGTACTTGCCACCGCTTCATCGCGGCCGTGCACTTGCGGTTTTAAATAAAACGTTCAACACCCCTATTTAAGCAATTCGTATAAACTAAACTCTTCAGTCTCTCATTTCCAACATTCCCTCTCTAATCTTCTAAACCCTCAAAAAAATTCTCGTAATTCTGAAGTGCTCATCAAGGTATGCGATTTCGTGTGTTTTGGTTTCTGATTTGCCTTATGGTTGATATGCTAGCCATGAGTTTGGTGATTACTGATTAGTGTTGTTTAGTGAAGTCTACGAAACTATGGATAGTGGTTGTTGAAGTTGCTCAATTTATGATATTTTTCTGGCCTAAAATTGATGACTTTGAAATAAACAGTTAGGGCCCTAAAATGGTAGGGTAAGGGTTAAGGGTAAAGCCTTAGAGGGTATTTCATTACTTTACTCGATAACTTGACTATAGCAAAACAAAGTATTGAGTGATTTTTAAGCACGTATTTGTTATCCTACAAATAATTATAATTTATTTTGAAGAGTTTAGATTCGTTCAACTTTTTTAGGTGGTTCGACGACGACATGAAGAAGCTGGTGATGGAAAAGTTTAGTTTGATTAATGATAAGATGGAGATTTCTTGGACGAGTTTCTCAATCTAAATGTTCGGGTCGGGGAGATGCATGCGTTGCTTCGTGAAGTGAACCAAAATGTGGACGAGGTGAATGTGATCGTGAAGAAGGCTACGTGTTTTTCTTGGTGTTTGGTATTGTAGTCCTTGCTCTATTCGTAAAGTCGGTTGTTTAGAATGAATGTCTATGTATGTTTCAATGTTTGGTATGTGTGTTAAGATGTTTGTTATGTGATAAATGTTTTGGTTTAGCTTAACTAAATGTTGCGCCGTGGGATGTGACAGTTTGGTATGTTTGTGTATGAAGTAGTGATTGTCTCTCCCTTGTTTAGTCAATGGAAATTTAGTTTGTATCTCACAATTTGTGATGTTTGGTACCACATTATCGCTGGATTTACTCTCTATTCTGAACATTGAATCAATTTGCTTGTTGCTGGATTTGTTCTCTGTTCTGAGCATTAAATCAACTTGCTTTAGCCAGAGTCCATTCTCTATCTAGAAGTTTGAAAAATTGTCATTTTAACTGAATCTTTATTGGTGAAATAATCATCTCCTTGTTCATTTGACCATTAAAGAAACCTTTCATCTATTGGAAAAAAAACCCTCAACTTTTAGAGAAATAAACAACAATTGTTCAGAAAAAGCACAAAAACTCAACAACATTCATCCATATATATAGAACCATCATAGCAGAATAGTCAAATACATTACAGAAACCACTTCATAGACATGACAAACAATACAACTACCAAACATGAAACCAACATCATGACAAATAATTCATTTAAACTATCACTAGACATCACAGTGATTTCTAGACTCCAACCAAAACATGCATGCAAAGAGTTTAACTGATATGATAAAAGGTTTTATGATTTGCAAGTGCAGGGGTCCCAGGTGCAGTTTGACCCACACTTGCATCCATTCTCTACTGCTCCAACCATCTCAAATCCATCATCAAAAACCCTGGAAAATTGAACCAACAAATTTTCAATTCAACTTCTATTTAGGAAAGCATAAACACATTGTTTCTTTGCTAGCCTTTATATTACGACTGCCAATTTCTAAAACAAGAAGGTAATGTGAAATTTAAACTACAAACAACAAATCCATCCCTAAACTTCTCAAACACATGTGCCCACATCACAACTGAATTAAAACTAAATTTATCACAGACAACTGAATTCAAATAGAAGTTAAAGTCAAACACATGTGTCTGCATCACAACTGAATTAAAACTAAATTTATCACAGACAACTAAATGGAATGGAAACTGATTTCAAATAGTAGTTAAAGTCAAACACATGTGCCTGCATCACAACTGAATTAAAAAAAATTAAGTAAACTTGGATAAAGGGAGACATCCACCGCTAACTTGGCTTAGCAAGTCCATCATTGGTCCAGAAGCAGTGATTATAGGTGGTGCAACTGTTGTACTAAATGTTGTTGGTGCATCAGGAGTATTTCCATTAGTTGTTAAAGAACTTTCACCAGTCCTCCTATCACCCCCTCTATTCGTTCGTTGAGGCCCCCTATTTTTTAGTAATAAAACAACCACAATGTTAGTATAGTTGTCTAAATTTTATGATCGTTGAATCCCAAATAAACACATGATATCAGCTTCTTCCTTCCATTGCATTTAACTTGTTGGGTCCTTCAAGGATTCATATTATTTCCATATTGGACCTTCATGAATGGGGAAGCATGAATCAAGAACATGAATCAATTGGACCACAAAAACATGAAGGTTTAGACATGGCAAAAATTGGACGTGCCAAAAATCAATTGCCGAAAAGGAAATCATAAACCCAGACCAAATGAAAGAGTTTTTGTACTTGAGTTTGGTTGATGAGATTAGCCATTTCAATTAAAAGCATAAATTTTTATATATCCAAATTATGGTGCTATCAATGAGAATGTCAAACTATGATAAATTTTGTTGAAATGAGCATTTTCAGTCTTACTGCTCCACTGCCTCATGTGATTGAAATATAATTATTTTGGTCAAAAAAGCTGAAGGTTTGAATAAATTGTGATTATTGTATTTTCTGGTGATGCATGCACGTTGGAAAAAAATCAGCAATATTTATGCAACAAACTTAAAATGATTCAGCAAGTGATTTTACTGCAATCATTATCCACATTCATATGTTTTTTGCAGACTCATTTCTGATGGTGCATGGACCTGGATAAAGCTTCATTTCTAGATCTTCATGATGGCAAAAAATGATTCTAGTGTTCCTAAGAGGTTAGCACATTATGGAACTACTCAATGTCATTTTAATTTTGTTGTGCTAAATTATTGTGACACATGTTCTTCTATATCCGCATTATACTTCATTAGGGTGAGAATACAACATGAGAAAATTATTTAAACATTATTTCACATATCTGACATGATTACAAAAATTGATCTTAAATACAAACCAAAAACATTTACCCGATACAAATTTTAAAGCTTACAAATAAGTATTACAAACTTAATTTCATAATCAGCAATAGCATATCATAATTTATTATTGTTGTTTTCGCCAATAGAGAAAAAAAAGAAACATGGAAACCATTACTGATATTTTAAACAACATAATTAACCACACAACCAACTATTGTAATTTCTATTAAAGAAGAAGCACATTATACAACGTCTTTTTGAATGGCGAAGCATGAATCAAGAAACGAACAAGTTGGAGTAATTCAAAACGCCTACCTCAGACGTCGATCAGCAAGTCCACTTTTTGTGTGCATTATTCGAGTGGGACAACAACGACAAACTTGGCAGACAGGTCCGAACTGAGGAGCAGGAGGCGGCCGGAGCAAACTAGTGCGTTGAATAAATGTAGATGTCGTTGGAGGTGGACAGTAGACGATTGGGTTTGGAGAGGTGGATGTCAGGTTTGGAGATGTTGGGATTTCGTTGGGAATCGAGAGATCGGGAAGGAAGGGTTTGGGGTTTGGATGAAATTGGGGGTTTGGGGGAGAAAGGGTCGGGTCGAGATTTGTGTGGTTTCGTCGGGTAGAAATTTGGAACTTAGGGTTAAGAAACGGGGATGAATTACTATAGGCGACAAATCAGATTACCCCCTAATTTTTCTCCACTAATTGCTAATTCTAACGGGTCATTAACTTAAACTTAGGATGTGGGTTGGAATGTAACGGGGATAGGATGATAGTGTATAAATGCAATATCTAGACTTTGTACGTGCATAGAGCCAATATAAAACTATAAGGGAGCAAAAGTTCAATAAAGAGGCTTTACAAATGTACTCAAACAAAAATCTCATCTATTAACCGTAACAACCTAAAGTATCTAATGTATAAAACTAAAGTACTAAAATTGTAACACAAAAATAACCCACCACCAATCACTACCACAACCACTTAACACTCTCGTTCGTATGGTCATCACCACCCCCATAACCACCATCACCACTGCCCATCACTTCCAATTTATGAAGCAAAAACACTCACCCATCATTTGAGAATACTCACTTATTACCTCAAAACTCAAGGTGAAGTCCGAGAATACCACCACCGTCACTATACCACCATTAACCATTTCAAATGCATCCATAGGTCACGACCCCAAAATTGTACTCACTACCACGTCTAAACAACTACTATGTATCACCATCACTGTTATAACTATCACCAACACCATAATTACCACCATCACCATTGATCTTTAAAACAAAAAATATGCTCACATGGAAAAAAACCTAAATGTTGACTCTAAATGACCCACAAAAAAAAATCCAATAATACTACTATCGTTGCACAACCACAGCCACTCAACCATAATTGTCACTGTACCACACAATAACCATCACCAAACACAAAGATGACCAACATTTATCTAATATACTATCCCAAATTCTCACTCCAATTTAAATCTCAAACATCTGAATGAGATTGTTGAGATTCGATTCATAATCTTGATTATCTCAAGACAAAATGACCACCGTGAAACCATGCATCCACCACCACTAAGCCACCATCCCTCTACCACCATTGCACCACCACCAATATATCTCCACCATCACAATCGCAATGATGACCAACATTGTTTCATCCACTGCCCTGTGCAGAAATGATTACCGGAGTCTTGACCGAGACAAGAGGTCTCAGCCTTAGTTTAGTGTTAGGATTTGAAGGAGACGAAGGGAGAGAGACATGCGATGGAAAACAAAAAAAAAGTTTCGTTATTTCTAGGGTTTAGGTTTAATGAGATATTTACACACATTCATAATTGGGTTCCAGTCACCTGGATCCGCTTAGTATAGTCGGATTAATCCAAAAACAAAAACTGGACCAACGTATATTACATGAGTCCAATGCACCAATTTGATAAACCTATTAGATCAGGCTTACACACGTGTGTGTCTCAGATTCGGACCCTAATTCATGAACTTTGAGCCGGCACTTGGTGCACCAAGTGGACTCGGACCTATCTCATATCTGGTGAAGCCATGTACTCTTGGTGGACTTACGCATGTGCACGAGTTATTGTTTCATGGGCTACCATCTTATGATGTGCTTTTGGACTAGAGGTTCTTGTGGGCCTAAGCTTTGTCTTAACACTCCCCTTCAAACATAGCCGGGGTAGAAGGTTAAGTTTGGGCAAAGCATGATGAAATGGCTCTTTAGGCAGAACTTTTGTAAATAAGTCAGCAAGCTGCATTGAGGAGGAGACAAACTTAGTGATCAGCTGCCCACTAGCCACCTTCTCTCGAACAAAATGGTAGTCAAGTTCCACATGCTTAGTCCTACAATAAAAAATGGGATTTATAGTTAAGTGTAAAACACTAATATTATCGCAAAATAAAGTAGGAGGTTGAGAAAGGAAGACTCCCAAATCTCGTAGGAGGAAGGAAATCCAAGTGAGCTCAGTTGTGGCAACAACCATAGCTCTATACTCAACCTCCGCACTTGAACGTGAGACAATTGGCTACTTTTTGGCTTTCCATGAGATACAATTTTGGCCAAGAAAATACAAAAACCACTTGCAGAACGTCGGGTGTATGGACAACCTGCCTTATCACTATCAAAATAAACAAGCAGATCGAGTGAAGAGTGTCTATACAAGTGAAGACTGTGACTCGAGGTGCCATTGATGTATCTCAAGATACGTTTGACCAACTGAAAATGGAAATTGGTGGGACTATGCATGTGTTGACAAAGGAAATTAACAAAGAAAGTTATATCTGGCCCTGTGATGCAAAGGTATTGAAGAGATCCAACAATATGTCTGTACAATGTAGGATCAGAAAAGAGATCTTGATTTTGCTCTTTGTCTAACTTAGCACGCATGGGTGTACTAATATATTTCAAATGCAACATGTTTGATCGCTGAAGAATGCTGGTGGCATAATGTTGTTGAGACAAAATGAGCATATCATGTGTTCTAGTAACTTTAATCCCTAAAAAATGATATAATGGGCCTAAGTCTTTCATGTTAAACTCATTTACAAGAGCAGAAATAAGAAATTCAATAGCTAGATTGTTTGCATCAGTAATTATTATGTCATCTACCTATATTAAGAGAAAAACAGGTCCACTTACATGAGAGATGATAAGTGAACTATCAGAGGAGCTAGTATAGAAGCCTTGCGCAAACATAAAAGAAGCAAATCGATCATACCAAGCCCGAGAAGATTGCTTTAAGTCATATATGGCCTTGTTGAGTTTGCAAATATATTTGGATTTATCAGGATTTACAAAACCTGGAGGTTGAGACATATACACCTCTTCTGCAATAGATCCATGTAAGAAAGCATTTTATACATCCAATTGGTTTAAAGGCCAGTTATGCATGACAGACAAGCTCAAAACTAAACGAATAGTGGTAAACTTAACTACAGGAGAAAATGTTTCAAGATAGTCGATCCCTTCAATTTTTCTATAGCCTTTTGCTACTAGACAAGCCTTTAGTTTATCATGATCCCCATTAGGTTTTCATTTAGCTCTAAACACCCACTTACAACCAATTGTGTTAATGCCTGGCTTTCTAGGCACAAGATCCGAGGTATGGTTCTGCTGAAGGGCAACCATTTCCTCATTCATAGACATATGCCACCTAGGGTCTGCAAGTGCCTTATCCACTGTATATGGTTCCTGAGGAAGGCAAACAGTTTGATGAAGTAATGCATACATAGGCTTAGGCTTCCTTATACCTGCCTTTGACTTGGTTTTCATTTGATGAGAGATATTAGTGTTGTCATCCACTGGTTCACTGGTGAGTTTCACATATGTGGATCTTACACAAGTATGTGGACTTGTCATCCAGCTCAGTGTCTGAATTTACAAGTTCAGTCTGAGATGGGCTAACATTTTGGTGAAGATCTTCACATTCAGGGGTATGATTTGGTGGCATCTCATTTATGCTTGAGGAATCTCCTTCAAGAGCAATGAGTTCCACATTTTCAAGGGGGAGGGTGATAGCATGCTCAGTCTCCCCTTTAGTGACTTGAACCCCAAAGTGAGAGGATCAGAGTATGTTGGAGGAAGGTTCTCAGCCAACTCCATGGTTGTGGAGGGTTGAGTAACTTCAATTCCATTATTGTGGTTCGAGTTTTCTTTGGGAACACAAAGCCAAACGTAGAAAGTGCTAAAGGTGGTTTCAGAATCAGTGGATAACATGATAGATGGAGGGGTTTTATATGGAAAAGCATATTCATCAAATATAACATGCCTACTCATATACATTTTGTTTTTGGAAGGATCAAATAACATGTAACATTTATGTCAAATGCTATATCCTAAAAATACACAAGGAGTGGATCTTTCAGATAGTTTATTTTTTGTATAATCTCTAAGGCATGAAAAACACTTGCAACCAAAAACTCTCATGCAATGATATTCAGGAGATTTAGATAAAAGGGAAACATAAAGGAGTTTTTTCTTCAAAGTCAGGTATCTTATTTACAAGGTAAGTAACAGTATTAAAAGCCTCCACCTAGAACTTTTTAGGTACTCCACTATAGAACAACAAAGTGAGACCAACATCAGTTATAAGTCTATGTCTTCTTTCAACTACCCCATTTTGCTCAGGGGTATGTGGACAAGACATTTGGAATAGAACTGCTTGTTTTTGAAGATGATCTTGAAACACTTTGGAGGCAAATTCTCCCCCTCTATCAAATTGGAAGGTTCTGATTTTACCTTCAAATTGTCTCTCAATGAATTTTTCAAAAATAAGATAACATTTTAAAATTCAGATTTGGTTTTTAAAGGGAACACCCAACAAAAACGAGTGAAATCATCTACAAAGCACACATAATACCTAAAATTATTTTTTTCTTATTACATGGGATGGACCCCACAAGTCACAATTCACTTTATCAAATGGTTTGTGAGTAATGCTATAAGAATCAGTAAAAGGAAGACGTGTAGATTTGCCTATATTACAACTACCACATATAGAATGTTCAAAGTTATGTTTGCAGGAGGAAATGGAGATGCATCCCTGAGTTTTGAGGAGATTGAGCACTTTAGATTTGGGATGTCCTAGTCAACAGTGTCAGGTATGTAAATCTACGTTTCTTTGGCTGTTAGAGAAGAAGGTTGTATGTACATTACTAGGTAGAGCATACAAGGGGTCACTTAGTGAGCCAATGGTGATAATGGATCCATCACTTTTGTTTTTAATTAGAATGTAGTATCAGAAAATTCTATTTTGTAAGGGAAGTATTTTATAAACTTCTTTACTGAGAGAAAATTAGCTTTAATTTTAGGGGATAACAATACATCTTTAACAGTGAAACTGCCATGATCATGATATATTTTAGCAGGACCAGTGTGTGATAGGTAAACAAGTGTCATCTCCTACCATAATCTCATCATTAACCATGATAAGGGCTAAGTGAGGATAACAAACCTGAGTTACCCGTCATGTGGGTGGTGGCACCCTAGTTAAGGAACCACTCAGTGTTCTCCCCCATAGTCATTGCAGCAAGTGCTTGAGGGAGCTCCCTGGAGGTGTAGGTTTTGTTAAACCTATGCCAGCACTTGAGTGCATCATGGCCTGGTTTTTGACAGATCTAGTATACCACCAGCGGGCACCTTTGGTTGGTGTCCGATCCATGAGGCTTATCAGAAGCTCGAGAGTCAGTGGGAGGAGGTGCAGGGTCAGTTGGGACAGAGGGTGGCTTGACCTTGGTTGGCCGGGTTGAAACCCCGACTCTTGGAGGTGAAGCCTCCATCTTGCCTGTCCTTTCCTTGCGCCTTTCCTCATCCTCCTGGCGTTTGACCATAGAAGGTCATTTGAACATCTCCATCTAGACAATGGATCTGCATGCGCATCTCGTAGTTTTGAAGGAGAGGGACTACTGTCGCATACGAGGGCAGCAGGGGCTTCGGATAGGTGGTGGTAAACGGGTTGTATTCAAGACCAAGCCTATTCAACATCCAGAATACTTTAGTCTGGTCCCTCACTGGTCGCCCGATCGCCGCCAGCTCATTGCACAACTTCTTGAACTGCCTAAGGTAGTCGTTCAACTCCTTGAAGTTATTTCTTCTCAGCATTTGGAGTTGTTGCATGAGATAGAACTCCCTTTCTTCTGAATATTGGGCAAACTTGTGCTTGAGCGCCTCCCAGACTGCTCGAGATGAATTGAGGTGGACAACTACGCTCAGCACCTCCTCGCTGAAGTTTCTTATGATCCACGCCTTAAGAAGGCAATCAGACCGTCTCCAGAGTTTATACTCTGGATTTGGAGCCAACTTTGACCTTCCCTCCTTCTCTGCCTCCAAGATTTCTTTCTCAGGGATGGGAATAGTCCCATCGATGAAACCGGCCATCCATTGGGACTCGATCAGCCCCAAGAATCTGCATCTCCCACAACAGATAATTTGTGGTGGTGAGCTTGATAGAAACAAAGTTCGGGACGCTTATGGAGGTAGGATAGGACTAAGAGGTTGAGTTGGCTCATTGGCAACATCTTGGTGATTCCAAAGGGTAGATCTCACTAGGAACGCTCTGATACCATGCGCAAAAAGATGATCAGAGTCTTGACCGAGACAAGAGGTCTCAACCTTAGTTTAGGGTTAAGCTTTGAAAGAGACGAAAGGGGAGAGAGATACGACGGAAAACAACAAAAAAAGTTTTGTTGTTTATAGGGTTTAGGTTTAGTGAGATATTTATACACGTTCATAATCGGGTTTCAGTCACCCGGATCCACTTAGTATAGTCGGATTGATCCAAATACAAAAACCGGACCAAATAATATTACATGAGTCCAATGCACCAATTTGCTGAGCCTATTATTTTAGGCTTACATATGTGTGTGCCTCAGATTCAAACCCTAATTCATGAACTTTGAGCCGACACTTGGTGCACCAAGTGGACTCGAACCTGGATCATATCTAGTCGAGCCATGTACTATAGGTGGACTTGCACTTGGGCTCAAGTTATTGTTTCATGGGCTACCATCTCGTCATGGGCTTTTGGACTAGAGGTGCTTGTGGGCTTAAGCTTTGTCTTAACATACCCGACCACCATTTGCACCCAACCCGGCTACTTCGGCAACAACAATAGAACCACCATCCATTGATGTCATTGTGGCAACCACTACCACCACCACCACTTCCCTTCATCTGAAAAATACACTACTAACACCACCACCTCAACCTACCGTAGCCACCACCACCCAACCACTACCAAGGGCTAGTAACACCACCACGAAAACCCCAACAACGCCACCCAACCATCACTTTCGATATTAAAATGGTTACTAAAACCCCATCACAACAACCTTGGGCTACTAAAACCGCTAACAAAACTACCATCTTCCCTGAGTTCCCTCCACTTCACTAAGAATGGGAGTGTAATTAACAGTGTGTATGT
Organism: Triglochin maritima; assembly: GCA_963682175.1. Lineage (NCBI taxonomy): Eukaryota > Viridiplantae > Streptophyta > Magnoliopsida > Alismatales > Juncaginaceae > Triglochin > Triglochin maritima. Next base: position 19,115,835 of record OY821775.1, read on the forward strand.
TTGTGAGAGACAGAATTAAATGAGTTGTGCTTGGATTTTTGTAAAAGACAAATTTCAAAATTTTGAACTCAAAATTTCCTCCAAGACGTACCTTACCTATGTGAATCTTCTTGTGTTTACAAGTGCCATGGTTTGATTAGTGAGTTGGATGAGCAAAAAAGTGAGTCGGAAAAAATGTGGGTAAGATACTTTCCTTCCAAATTTTATCAACATACTCTTATAAATATCTATTATACATTCATATATGATTTTAGTTAAGCTCGACGCAAACAAGAATAACCTTTACTTTTCGTATAGAATTTGTAATTATTGTCGAATCAAAATGATATATTCACCCAAATACAAATCACAGTGTTGGTATACTTTAAACTGGTCTTTAGAATTTAAGAGAGGCATTTCCAAATGCATCGTTAGCATCAGCCATCAGATATGCATGAAACTACATGTGATATTAAACCCCAACATCTTGGAAAAGAAGAAAACTGATGGTGTAAGCTGTGACAAGTGCTGGAGTGGGGATTCTGTCCACTACTTCCCCAACTCTGGGCACTTCCTTCCCTGCATTCTTTGTGAAGGCGGCCATTGCTGGAGCTGCCAGAAGTGACAAAGCTATTTTGTTTGTTACATACTTGTTCAGGTCCTTCTGAGTCCATTTGGTCATTATCAGTGTTCGGAATTGTTCCCTGTCTACACCCTCCACACCTCTCCGCTTCAATACCTGCATTTGTTTGGTAACCTATAATGATCAGGTACATCTTTAATTGCGAGGTAATGAATTAACATAGTTCTATCATAAAGCAACTTACGATTTTTTTCTTTATTGAAAGTCAATGTTCTTTTATTTCTTCCTCGCATGCATATGTGAATTGTGATCAAAATTATTTTCCATATTTAAGATAGAGTATATTTTTAATAGGCCACCATAAGTCGATTGATTCTCAGTGGCAGTGATCATTCATGTGTAAAATTGTGTCAACTGCATTCGCGTAGGTCTTTAAGTTTTCATTAGATGGTGGTCTAATTGCATGTTGAATTGCATTTGATTCTTCTATGCTTTCGTACGTTAAAGCAAAGGAGAGATGGTGCATTCAAGAATTCAAAAAATATAAAATTTTACTACAATATTATTAGGCTATCGCTTCATTTAAAAATGCCACCGAAATTTTAAATAGTGGGATTTTACGTTTGGATAAAACACACCGCTTAAATTTTTGATAACTAAAAAAATGAATTATTATATTTTGGACTCAAACTTATTCTTAGAATCATAAACATATCTTAAAAGGACAAATAAATGTAAATAAGATCACAATGAAGTGTAACATTTAAATTTTTCATTTATTTGAAATGACTATAATTAGACCAAGGCATGGAAATTTTTAAATTCCATCTCTATTCCTGAAATTTGCTTTTGGCAACTTTTGAATAAAGGTTCTATTTCAAAATTGTTGGGAGAGATTCTAAAACTGCTTTTACGGGACAATGAATTAAATGCACCAGCAGAAACAAATATTGAATGCGGAATTAAACGAAATTTTTATATCTCTTCCAAATTTGATAGCAACAAAACACACACGATAAAAGAAACAAGCGATAAACGAATGCACACCTAAAACAACCATAACACACGCGATTTACAAGATTCGACAACATACCTGCGTCCTTAGAGGGTCTCCTGCGGTTTCTTTTCCTTCTTCCATTTCTCCAACAAGAAAGTAACCAAGATTACTTGAGATTGGAGGCAATATGTCCTCCAAAGCTCTCAAGAACTCTCCTTAATCTTAATCTCTCTCAAGAAAGTAATACTTATGTGTTGTTTGCATCGTATACAAATAACGGCGAACAACCCTTTAAATACTAGACTCATAACCATATAGAAAACGTGCGAAAAACGTGGGCAACGGTCGACCAAACTTCTCCACCGATCGACCGGAACGGTTACCAGGAACAATTATTGATAATTGTTATCCTCAGCTCAAAAGTGCTTGAAAAAAATCACCTTCATTCGCCCGTTCTTGAACTCTAAAAAGTCCACGGTTATCTTCAGCTCTCTCGTGACTTTCCGGTCAACCAGATTCACCTTCATTCGACCGTTCTTGAACTCCAAAAAGTCCCTAAAACTTAGTCAAACGATGTCCAACATCGGTCGACCGTTCTTTAATTCTAAAAGTGCTTTAAAAAATCAGTCGAACGGTATCCAACACTGGTCGATCGCTTTTCACCTCTGAAAATTCATGAAAAAATTGGTCGAACGGCGTCCCACACCGATCGACCATTTTTCCCGATTTCTTCCTTAAACAAATTTAAACCAATTTCTAACAATCTCCACCTTGGTTCGAATTTGTTACTTGAGTCAGCTTCAATCCCGCTTCCTTCAAGCATCATTGACGCTACCCCCCAGAGCACTCCTCCTTCTCAATTTCTGAGGACATTGAGAAGTTTCGAGCACAACTCGAATTTCTCACGACGGACCACCTTCGTCATCATATCCGCCAGATTCTCACTTGAATCGATCTTCTTGAGAATAACTTGGCCTTCCTCGGTCCATTCACAAATCTTATGGTAGCTTACTTCAATATGTTTGGTACTTGAGTGGAACATCTGATCTTTGGCTAGATAGATTGCACTTTGGTTGTCGCAGTGCAATTTAGTCACTTCTTGTTCCACCCCAGAGAGCTTACCAAGTCCTTCAACCATGTAGCTTCCTTCCCGGCATCAACGGCTGCCATATACTCTGCTTCTGTCGTAGGCAACACAGTAGTATTTTGGAGAATCGATCTCCAACTTACTGGTCCTCCACCTAGAGTGAACACATATCCTGTTGTGGACCTTCATTTATCTAGATCACCAGCATAATCTGAATCGATGTAATCCTTTAGCTGCTTTTGTGCTCAATCTCTGGTGTATTTCAAGCTATCAATGGTTCCCTTCAGATACCTCAACAACCACTTCAACGCTTCCCAGTTGTCCTTTCCTAGGTTAACGATATAACGACTCACCAGGCTAACTGTGTGTGAAATGTCTGGCATAGTGCAGATCATAGCATACATAATGGATCCGAATGCACTAGCATATGGAACTCTATCCATATCACTCCTTTTCTTTTCAGTAGAGAGGCTACACTTCATGGAGAGCTTCAAGTGAGCACTTATAGGTGTGGTAACCTGCTTGGTATTCTCGAGATTGTACATTTCGAGAATTTTCTGGATATAACTCCTTTGAGTGAGCAAAATTTCACCTCTTTCGGTATCCCTCGTGATCTCCATACCAAGATTTTTCTTCGCACTTTCAAGGTCTTTCATCTCAAACTCACCATAAAGTGTCTGTTTGAGATCATCTATATGCTTCATCTCTTTTTTCGCGATCAACATATCATCAACATACAAGAGCAACAATACATACGACCTGTCTTTGAGACTCTATAAGTAAACACAGTTATCATAGTTGCAACATACAAAACTATTCTCTAACATAAATGTATTGAAGCTTTTGTACCACTGCCTTAGTGATTGCTTAAGCCCATATAGAGACTTCGTCATCTTGCATACTTGACTTTCTCTGCCTTGTCTAATGAACTCATCTGACTGCTTCATATAGATCTCCTCCTCTATGTGCCTGTGAAGAAATATTGTCTTCGCATCCATTTGCTCTAACTCCATGTCATCCATTGCCACCATGGACAATAACACTCTAATGGAGGTATGTTTTACAACGGGTGAGAAGATCTCGTTGTAATCGACCCCTTCCTTTTGAGCATATCATTTTGCCACCAACCTCGCCTTGTATTTTAACTCCTTATTCGGAGTTGACCATTCTTTCTTCCTAAAGATACACTTGGACCCAATTGCACGCTTCCCTCTTGGAAGCTCTGTTAACTCCCAAGTTTCATTCTTATGAAAAGACTCCTTCTCTTTCGCCATGGCCATCACCCACTTGTTATTGTCCTCTTGGTCAACGGCTTCTTTGAATGTGGAAGGGTCCCCACATTCAGTTACAAATGCAAACACAATGCTAGCGGCATCATGCCTATACCTCGTTCTGCTCTGGACTTCGCAGTGTAGTGAAATGCCTTGTGATGCCTTCTCCTTCACAGAAACTAGTGAACTCCTTTGAGGTGTATTCACCTCCATCATTTGTCCTCAAGTACTTAACATATTTTCTCATACTTTTCTCTACCTGAGTCTTCCATGCTTTAAACTTCTTAAACACATCAGATTTATTTTTTCAGAAAATAAACTCATACCTTCCTTGAGAAGTCGTCGATGAATTTGACAAAATATTCGGCTTCACCTTTTGACCGAACTTGTACCGGTCCCCAGAGTCTGAGTGCACATACTCCAATATGCTTCTCGTCTTGTGGATAGCCGTCTTGAACCGAATCTTATGTTGTTTCCAAAAGACACAATATTTGCAAAAATCCAATTTGGAACTTTTTACACCCTTTAGCAGACCTTGTTTATGTAACTCACACAAACCCTTTTTCGACATATGACCAAGCCTCATATGCCACAAGATGGTGTTGTCTTTGTCACTTTGTGCAACATTTCCTGCACCCTTTCCTACTACTACATTTCTCTGCATCCAATACAAGTTGCCCACTTTGGTTCCTTTTATCACTATCATCACTTCATGAGTGACCTTCACCTTTCCGTGCCCACCGGATCATGTCCACCCGAGAGTAGCCAACTCTCCTAGAGATATTAGGTTCTTCTTCAACTGCGGAATATGACGCACTCCCGTCAACATTCGAATGCATCCATCGAACATATTAAACTATATGGAACCAATCTCGATGGCAGTGCATGGTGTCGTTGCCCATAAAAACGATTCCTCCATTTAGTAGTTCATAAGAGGTGAACCACTCTCTGACCCGGCACATGTGATATGATGCTCTTGTATCCAATATCCATCAATTTGATGATTAGTCAAAACCTGCAGCGCATACTGTTAGGACATCTACTTCGTCTCGTTACTCCACTACACTGGCGGAATCATACCTGACGACTTTACCCTTTTGATGTGCCTCCCTGAAAGCTCTTCAGTCATGCTTCATGTGACCCATTTTCTTGCAGAAGAAACATTCAAATGATCCCCCCTTTGATTTAGACCTGCCCTTGTTATGTCAACTTCCTTTGTTACCCGTCTTGCCCCTTCCATTCAGTGAGACAACCAATCCACCCTTATCAGAAGAACTACTACCTGAATTCTTCCTTGCATCAAAAGAGATCAACGTGCCCTTGACCTCCTCTAACACCAACGAATCCTTCCCATATATGATCGTGTTCACCACATTTTAAAACGGGTCTGGTAGAGATGTTAGCAACAATATTGCTTTATCCTCATCTTCCAATTTGACACTCAGCTGAGTCAAATTTGCGATAAGCTTGTTAAACATCGATAGGTGATCAACAAATGGTGTGTTCTCCCTCGACCGGAACAGTTATCAGGAACAATTCCTGATAATTTTGGTCGATTGGTGTTGGATACCGGTCGACCACTCCACGGTTATCTTCATCTCTCATGCGACTTTTCGGTCGATCGGAATCACCCATCCCCCACCTGAGCTCTAATTTCAGACTCGTTCGGTCGACCGTTCTTGAACTCCAAAAGGTCCCCGATAATTCGGTCAACCGGTGTCCAACACCGGTCGACCTCTCTTCAATTCTGAAAGTACCTAAAGAATCTATTGAACGATGTCCAACACCGGTTCACCATTTTTCACGTCTGAAAGCTTCTGAAAAAAATCAGTCGAACGGTGTCCCACGTCAGTCGACCATCTTTCCGTGTTTCTACCTTAAACAAATTTCTAACAAAAATGTTATATAGAGTTTACAAATTCTCATATGGTTTCGGTAAAACTTGTTATTTTCCAATAACACACTTGAAATCTCAACTTAAATTGAAGACATGCTAAAAGTGACACATCTAAACACGTCCTTTGGAAGACCCTTTTTCTTCTCTGTTATTTCTCAATCCAGACGCTTCAAGAGAAAAACTAAAATTCTATTTCCTCGCAAACTTCTTGGTTATTCTACTAGACAATTAGCCATTGTTTTAACAAAGTGAGACTTTTAGTAATAATATATATTTATAAAGTCATGCTGATGTCACCAATTCAATCCGGTCCAACCCAGTTGAACCTTCAAACCAGCTCTCGTGCTGGTTCAACATCTGGTCCAATTTTGAAACTCATGCCAAAAAGATTGAGTTTATATGTTGATTAGTCAACTGTGTGGATACATTGATGACAACACTAAACAGAAAACAAATAGCCTATTACATGACAGCAGCATTAAACAGAAAACATATAGTATGTTACATTTTGCATAATTGCAAACCTCTATCTCCTCTCGAACATTTTCCATGGAAGGAGCCTCCCTATTTGGGCCTGGAAAATATTTGTTTATAGCACTGCAAATAATTCATCACGTTCAGATAATTTCGCCAAAATTCGGACAAAAGTGTGCATATTATGTTATAATTTATACAGTTGCGCGCTTACTTATAAACCAGCAGAATCGCAAGGTGGAGCTTCTCTAGAACCACAACATCCCTCTCTTTGCATTGTTCGAAAACCATATCACATATCCTATGCACTTTCTTCTTTCCTAGGAACCATGGAAGTTATTGATTGTTAGCACTAACACAAAGCAATTCACTAATGACCTAATTAATTACTACAAATTCTGCAATGAATCATGCCAAGGTACTTCTTGCATCAAAACGCACAAGTTCAATTTCCAACGACCATTACCTACAGATTTTAGGTAGGCAATTATGATTAGGCATGTGTATCGATCGGAGATCGGTTGGAACACCGAAACTTGTGCACCCTACAAACCAAAGACCAAACCTGTTTGGACCTGGATTCGTTTATTTTCACCTTTTCTACTACAAATACGTTAAACAACATAATTTGAGTTTGAATCTTTAAAATGTACTATTGGATTAATCTAAGGATTAAGATGATGTTTGCCCAAAGCACTGACACGTGGCGCACTCTCATTGGTTGCGCATTAGGGTTTTGGGTGAGGCCATCTATATAAGGAGGGGAGCCTCCCATTGGATGGACTAATTTGTGTGCAAACCCTAGCCCCACCAAACCCTAGCCGCCACCTCTCCCTCTCTCTCCCATTCGTCCCTCCACATCCACCAAGCTAATCCGTAGACTCTTGGGTTGTGGACACGTGCTTCTTCTCCAAGAGAGTAGGAGACCGACCGGTGAGAAGGATTCCGTAAGGTGACCTCCGATCTTCCTTCCGCTGCCACAGGTTCTCTCCAAGAAAGGTACTCCTGAACCTGTAGAATCGTTATTTGCTTACATTGGTACCAGAGCCATCTCGGTTACCTTCGAATCCTCACCATGCTTGATGAATTTTTGTTTTATGATAATCTGATTTGAGATAAAAACAAATATTCGGTGGTTATGTTTTTGGAGAAAGAAAGAAAACAGAAAATCAGCATTGCTTATTTACATGATGCGCATGTTATATATGTTGATTGTTCATGATTTTTTTTTTCAAATTCGTTTTCATATTCTGGAAATGAAAACTCAGAGGTTTTTGATCTTTAAATGAAATAATATGATCATTCATTTAGAGATATAAGTGGTGCATGTTTGCTGATTTCTTTCTATCATGCAATTAGGGTTTAGACTAGTTTCTACATGTTGCGCATGTTATGGTTCATTAGAGCATGCATCTAGGGTTAGATTTTGCTCCTCCATTCTTGCGCATATGTGCATGGTTTAAGATGGATTTTTCCTAATTTTATTTCGAGCCAATATGATATGTTGCTCTCCTATCATTGCACATACATAGATGTGACCAGAATTCTATTTTTTTCTGTGTTGTTACCTCTATTCTTTGTGCATGTATTAGATAAAATCAGAAGTTATTTTCCATGTTGATTCTTCTAAATCATGCACATGTATACATGAAATAAGATGTCTATTTTTCCTGATTTTTACGAATTAGGGTTAGATATTATTTATTCTAATATTTGAGCATGTATACATGAATATTGAGTTACCATATTGTATATTTCGTTTTTTTTGGAATGAGAGCATTCATTTCATTTGAAATATTTCCTTTATGATTGAATGCACATATATGTTAATCTCATTAAGGATATTTCGGATTTCTTTTGGAATAATTGCATGCATTTCATTTGAAATATTTCCTTTATGATTGAATGCACATATATGTTAATCTCATTAAGGATATTTCGGATTTCTTTTGGGATGATTGCATGCATTTCATTTGAAATATTTCCTTTTCATCAAATGTGCATATATGTGATGCCATCCACCAAAGAATTTCGAATTTTTCTTTCCATTACAAGTAGCATAATTATTGTTGATTGCATGCTTATATTGATTATGAAAAGATTGGCTAATTCTGAAATTTTTGGAAAGATATTATGGGCTGGAATTTTATTGCCTTAAAAATATGTTTGGATTCTTTCCTTTGATGCAAAAAATATGTGTTGTTCTCCACCATATAATTTCGAATTTTTTCTTTCCATTAGAAGTAGCATAATTGTTATTGATTGCATGATTATATTGATTATGGAAAGAAGAAAAAAAATTCTGTTTTGAGAATGATTATTGTGGAGATTGGTTGTCATTACCTAACACGTTTTTTTGCCTATTTTCGTGCCCCATTCATGCATTGTTTCCTTATGCATTACTTCCTTATTGTTTGAATGAGGTGCACACTTTATGGTATTTTTTCATACGTCGGATTGTGATAACGTATGGAAAGATTGTGGCTATGTGGAATGAATGATTCCTGATTTTATTTACTGCCTTATTGAGAGATGAGCGTAATTTCATTCATTTATTTCCATTTGCAATAGTTATCGCAATGGACTGTAATATTTATGGATTGTAATATTTATGGACTGTAATAATTATGGACTGTGGACTGTTTATTGCCCTAAGGAGACGAGGGGCTCCTTTATTTTTATTATTGCGATATTATTGCTATAAGACTCATGCAGGTTCCCGTCGACGAGGCTAAATCCCTAATGGGGATCATTAGCTCGATATGGAAGTAATGTAGTAATCATATCTGTGTGATGTTGATTGTTTTTTTGAAAACTGTTTTTTTGGGAACTCGCATGCCTAGTGGGAGTTGCAAGGTTGAAGTGTTTTGTGTAAACCACCTTGCAACTGACGGCAAATATCTTTCTTATTTGCTGATTTACCATGATTTAAAAATGTTTTTTTGGGTCATTAAATCATGATGGAGCTCAATATCTAGATTAGTAAAATGGCTTTATTAACTATTGCATGAGGATTTGATCGAATGCTTTATGTTTTCTTTTGGTCTGAATGTTATAGCTATTAAGTCAGTTTATTCTTTATGATTATTGTAGCTCGTTATATTTTATGCTAGAACTCATGTATCGCTATGTATTTTGATTGTCCTAGATTCTTTATGGCTGCTTCCAAAAGCATCGTCGCTGATCTGACTCGAGGAGATAAACTCAATGAAAGAAATTACGATCTGTGGCATCGTAAAATTGAGTATCTCTTAGAGGATCAGGACATGTTAGAAAACATAAACCAATCTATGTCTCCCCCCGAGGAGGGGAATACTGCGCAACATCACAGAAACTTAGATGTTTATAATGCATGGAAAAAGAAAGACCGAATTGGTCGAATCACAATTCTAAGTTCAATGAGGGACGTTCTGTTACTGCAGTTCAAAAAGTTTCGAACTGCAAAGGCCTTGTGGGAAGCTGTGAAGTTTCAGTACGGAGTGACCTCCGTCGCAAGGGCCCGTCAGCTTGGGCTTATGTTTGATGGGTATAAAATGCGCCAAGGTCACACAATGAGGCAACATATTACCGCAATGTCAAACATGATTAGCGAGCTGAGTGCTGCCGGTCGTGCTAAGACCGATGAGGAGCAAGTGTCTGCTCTCATCAGATCATTGCCTTCAAAGAGTTGGGAGCATATGAAGGTCCATCTGACCCATGCTGATGACATCAGGACATTTAACCAGGCCGCAAAACACCTAGAGCTGGAGGAGGACCGCATGCTTGCGGAAGCCCCTCTAACTGAAGTGTTTGCTGCTGAAGCTGGCGCTCCTCGGAGGAGTGCAGGTTTTAAGCGCAAAAGAGATAGAGCATGGGGTTTTAAAGGCAAGAAGGGTGCAAATGCAAGCAAAACAGAAAACAAAGCTGGAAAGAAACAACCTCGAGGATCCAGAGGTGGGAAAGATAAGGCTAATGTGACTTGTTTTAACTGCCGAAAGACTGGACATTTTGCTCGTGATTGCACTGAGCAAAAGGTAATTACTGTGTGTAATCCCTCAAATTGTAACATGACTAGTTCTGTGATGCTCACTGATCATTCTCCTGTGTGGATTATGGATTCAGGTGCCACGGACCACGTAACAAAGGATCGTTCTGCCTTCGTGGAATATCGTCGTGTTCCAAGTGGGAGGCGAATAAACATGGCAAACAACACTAGCATTGAAGTTCTTGGAGTTGGCACATGCAAAGTGGCTTTGCGAAGTGGTCGGATCCTATTACTTCACGACGTGTTGTATGCACCAACTATACGGCGAAATATTATTTCTGTTGTTGTCTTGATGAGACAAGGTTTTAAAGTTGTTTTTGAGAACAATGATATGGGTCTATACCTTTCTAACATTTATTATGGGCGTGCTTTTCTTTCTGACGGTTTTATTGTGTTGGACGCAATTTATGATTTCAATCATAACGCTAGTGCCTTTATGAGCCAAAGCTCCATGAATAATGATTCAGTTATGTGGCATGCTAGACTAGGTCACATTGGTGTTGACTGGATGAACATGTTGGCAAAGGAGGGGGTATTAGGAGAATGCTCCAAATTTGAATTGCCGACCTGTGAATCTTGTCTAGCTGGAAAGGCAACTAGAAAACCGTTCGGAAAAGCCATTAGGGCTACTTCTCCTTTAGAACTAATTCACTCAGATATTTGTGGACCTTTGAATGTGCGTACTAGACATGGACAAAGTTACTTCATCACATTCATTGATGACTTCACTAGATATGGTCATATTTATCTTATTTCTCACAAGTCAGAAGCTCTAGAATGTTTTAAGAAATTCATGAGCTTAGTTGAGAATCAGTTGGATAATAAGATAAAAACTCTTAGAACGGATAAAGGTGGTGAGTATCTCTCCATAATGTTCAAGGAGTTATGTGATGAAAAGGGGATATCTAGACAACTCACTATGCCTTATACTCCTCAGCAAAATGGTGTTGCCGAGAGAAGGAATACAACGTTGCTAGACATGGTTAGATCCATGATGGCGCATGCGAGCTTACCAATTTCATTTTGGGGAGATGCTCTAATGACTGCTGCCTATATCCTCAATAGAGTTCCAACAAAATCGGTTCCCTCAACTCCATATGAGTTATGGACAGGACGGAAGCCTGATTTTAGTCTACTGCGTCCTTGGGGATGTGCACCATACATTCATTCTACTAGTCACTGATATGGAAAACTAGGACCTAGAGGGAAAAAGTGTATCTTTGTAAAATACAATGATTTCTCCAAAGGTTATGTTTTTATCGGGGTAGACGAGAATGAAAGAAGGACGGAACTGGAGTCTAGGGATGCCACATTCTTGGAAAATGATTTTCCAACCCTTGCTGGAGCTATCAAAGAGTCAGTGGACTTCTTTGAACAACAAGATGAGGACATTGCCACTCCACGGGATCATGATCTGGAAGTTGAACATGAGGTTCCACCAGTCGATCCTAGTGGGAGCAGCAATGCTGAGGATCCGATAGCTCTCATGGAGGATGAGCCATCAGATATCCATCTGCGTCGAAGCAAACGCGGGCTCATTCCTCGTAGGCGGTTTCGCTTAGAGGAAGAGGCCCTCATGATAGCTCAAGAAGAAATTGATTATGAATCATCCGGGATGACAGTAATCGATGAGCAAGAACCGGAGACCTTGAAAGAGGCTTTGGAAGGTCCAAATGCTAAAGAGTGGTTAGAAGCTATAAAGGAAGAGTTGGAGTCGAAGAAAGTTAATCGAGTCTGGGACTTGGTCGACTTACCGCCGAACCAAAAGGCCATTGGGGCCAAGTGGATCCTCAATAAGAGGAAGGCGGATGGATCTATTGATAGATTCAAGGCTAGACTGGTAGCTAAAGGCTACACCCAAAGAGAAGGCGTGGATTTTGAGGAAACCTTTTCACCTGTGGTTAGGTTTGCCTCCATCCGCCTTCTACTAGCTATTGTAGCTCAGATGGACTTAGAGCTTTACCAAATGGATGTAAAGACTGCTTTTCTCAATGGAGAACTTGAGGAGGAGAACTACATGGATCAACCTCAAGATTTTGAAGTCAAAGGACAAGAGCGCAAAGTGTGCAAGCTCAAGAGGTCCTTGTATGACTTAAAACAAGCGTCTAGACAGTGGAACATTCGCTTCCATCAAGCTATAACAGAGAATGCATTCTCTATGCTTGAGGAAGATCACTGTGTGTACGTTAAGAGATCCAATGGTAAATTTGTCATTCTGACCTTGTATGTTGATGACATACTCATGGCTGGCAATAGCAAAGAGTTTCTGAAATCCACTAAAGAGTGGTTGTCCTCCACGTTTGATATGAAGGACATGGGTGAAGCTAGCTACGTCCTTGGTGTCAAGATTGTTAGAGATAGGTCCAAGAGACTTCTGGGATTGTCTTAAGAGACTTATATTAACAACGTCTTAAAGAAATACCATATGGACAAATGCAAACCAATCGACACTCCTGTTGAGAAGGGATTGCACTTAAGCCTTGATAAGCATCCTGAGACTCCTGAAGAGAAGGCCAAAATGAGCAAGGTTCCATACTCCAATGCTGTGGGAAGCCTTATGTACGCTATGATGTGTACTAGGCCAGACATCTGTTATGATGTGGGCATGGTGAGTCGATACCAGTCCAACCCAAGCATGGAGCACTGGAAGGCGGTCAAGAGAATCATGAGATACCTCAGAGGAACGAGTAACTACATGCTGTGTTACCAAGCATCAGATCTCCTCCTGATTGGCTATAGTGACGCCGATTGGGCTGGAGACATTGATGAAAGGAAGTCTACCTGAGGTTATGCTTTCTTGCTGGCTAATGGGGCCATCTCATGGTCCAGCAAGAAGCAAACTTGTATAGCCCTGTCGACTATGAAAGCAGAGTATGTTGCATGCTCTGCAGCAGTACAGGAGGTAGTTTGGTTGAGGAGGTTCTTACAACATACTGGGCTTGTAGAGACATCTGATGAGCCTGTTGTTGTCTATTGTGACAGCAGGGCTGCCCTTTGTTATGTGAAAGACCCCAAATATCATGGAAAAACCAAACATATACAGGTTAGGTATCATTTTGTGAAGGACATCATAGAGAGAAAGAAAGTTGTGTTAAGACATGTATCTACTAGTCTTATGGTAGCTGACCCTCTTACCAAGGCTATAGCTAAGGACTCGTTTGTGTCTCATGTGAAGTCCTTAGGCTTACGCAGACTTTGATGTATTGGCATGTCTAACTTCCTGTTATGAGTGATTGTTCTTTCGACTATATCTGTTTGATTGATGTAGTTGTTCTAGCATAAAATATTATTCTGTCAATAGGCTGAAGAATGCTTACTCACACGAGCATTCGCCTCTGGTGCTTTTGATAGCGAGCAGAGATGAGACTGATCATGAAGAGATCTTGTATGATAGATCCAGAGTAGTTCATGATAGGACAGTCGCCTTGATTAGGAATCAAGATGAGATCCTCTATGTTGGTGAGGATTGACATGAATGTTCCCACGATTCATGTGACCTATAGAAGCCAAGTGCGAGCATCACGTGTGGCGCCAGGTAACACCTGTATGGTGTTAAGGCGACAATGATGAAGCTCGGGTCAGGCGCAGAGGGGGTGCGACTGGACTAAGACTTGTATGGTGTTGAGAGACAGACATACTGTTGTGTGCAGTATGATCCACCATAGCATGTTTGTCATACAACATGTGCTGGGCGACCATTTGGAAGTGAAAGGATGGATCTCTGCTCCTTCACTGTGTGAGTACAAGACTTGATTGTCATTTAGTTGCCCTCAGTGACCTTCGACGACACCATGAAGCAAAGAGTTGATGTGGCTACTTTGGGATGTTATCTATGACCATGAGAGATTCGGTCTAAAGAGGCATCTTCGGGAAAGGAGTCAACTCTGAGTGTAATGGTGGTCTGGGGCGAAGGGAAAGGTTTGACTCGACTGTACTAAAAGTATTTGTTGGGACCAACTGTATTGGATACAGTAGCAAGTACCTTGAGGACAAGAAGGTATTCTCTCCGAGGGATCGAGATACCTTTCATGTCAAGTGAGTTTCTAAGTAAACCTGGGGAACATGATGTGCATTTGACTGCTTAATTGTTATTTTTTGAGGATGTTGTGATTCTGGCCTTCTAGTAAGGTTTCTAGTTTGAGACTCCTAAATTGCAGGTGCATCACCGGTCGCACGACCCATTTGTCCGTATGATTGGAAGAGTACATGTGTCGGGGACACATATGGTCTTGTATCAGGGATACATGATCAGAGACTTGCGTATTGTGGATGCATTCTTGGAAGAGAGAAATAGTTGTATATATCAGGGATGTATACATATGTGTCAGGGACACATGAAGAGGTGACACATTGCCATCTTATGATTGTATGTATCAGGGATATATACGTATGTATCAGGGACACACAAAAGAAGATGACGTGTTGTTGACGTGCTATTGTGCAAGTGGGAGATATTGGATTAATCTAAGGATTAAGATGATGTTTGCCCAAAGCACTGACACGTGACGCACTCTCATTGGTTGCACATTAGGGTTTTGGGTGAGGCCATCTATATAAGGAGGGGAGCCTCCTATTGGATGGACTAATTTGTGTGCAAACCCTAGCCCCACCAAACCCTAGCCGCCACCTCTCCCTCTCTCTCCCATTCGTCCCTCCACATCCACCAAGCTAATCCGTAGACTTTTGGGTTGTGGACACGTGCTTCTTCTCCAAGAGAGTAGGAGACCGACCGGTGAGAAGGATTCCGTAAGGTGACCTCCGATCTTCCTTCCGCTGCCACAGGTTCTCTCCAAGAAAGGTACTCCTGAACCTGTAGAATCGTTATTTGCTTACATGTACGGTAAAGTTAATCAAAATTTCAACTAGTGTTATTTTCAACTATCCGTGATAATTTGTAGGTTAGTTGAAATTTGAGAAATGTACGATATAAATCTTAAGTAAATGCATTTACATAGATAAGTAACTAAAATGTATATAAATATTTTTAATCCGCACAGCATTGAACCAGAAAGAACCACAAAAAAACCTAGACTGACAAAACCAGACTATCAATAGTACATATTGACCGGAAGAAACCTGGACCAAGGGTACATATTGACCGAATGAGAACCGGACGAAACCTAAATCGAACCGGTCAGTTCGGTCAGAATATCATGCCCGGACTGAACCTTGCACGATCCTGTTGAAGATAGTTTTCGTGTTTGCCAAGAGAAAACGGCAGCCATATTAACTGTTAATGCGGTGCAAAAACATTGAGTTGACGACTAACAAACATATAACCGGATTTAAATCAATTTTTCCCGTTTCGTTAATCCCGTTTCGAATTCATATTTCAGAAGGAATACCACTTATTCAACATGCAAGTACGAAACCAACACAATCTTCACGTGTTAAACAAGATTAATCTAGACATGTACAGATTATGACTATGACTAATATATAGCATCTATTTAACACGTCTTGAAATAGTTCAAAAGGCAATAAAACAGCCGAAGGAGATTGAGTGGAACTTGCCTTGAACCCTATCCCACAGCCCACCCAGCTTCTGTCCCATGGATGATATATATCGATGTAGATGGACAGATCGATCGCCTCAACTCCTCCTCAGATTTTTAATTAGTTTGTTGAGTGTCGTTTATATATATATGCCGATAAGTTATATGATCTAGTATTGTTGTGAAAGGCATTGTTGGGAATTAAAGACAACTTAAGCCTTAAGACAAGTATCTGTAAAACATGAAACTTTGTTCTTTATAGCCTATTTGTCCTCTTAATTAAAGAATTAGGATGCACCAAAAACAAAATAAAGTATAAAGACATAAAGTGTCTGATTCCCGCCACTCCAAGCAGGAGCATACTTGTTTCATGTGTGATTCCCGCCATTTGAAGCAGGAGAATACTTTGTTTCACGTGGACTATTAAATTTGTGCGAGTATAGAAGATTTTATTATTTGCTTGATCATTTTGAATTGTACATATGTGTGTATATATAGTAAACAAGATAAATTTGTTGCAATAGATCCGTTGAGGACTTTCCAAACAAGGAGGAGCATGGGTCTTCAATTTGTTTCCATGTATGCTTGCATGTTGAGGAGGGGATTCTCTTAATTAGTGAAACTGCTACGATGAGGATTCTCTGAGCCAATTAGGTTTGTTTGTTATATTTTCAACACTCCCCCTCAAGTTGGGTCCGAGGAGATTAAATGATCTCAACTTAAGTAGAATTTGTTGAAACTATTTATGGTCCAACCCTTTGGTGAAAATGTAACAACCTCAAACAACGGAAGAATTTTAAAAATTCATAACATACAATCAATAAGATGATATTACTCAAATATAAGGAAACAGGTGCCACCAACATATTATATATATATATACGAGTATTTCAAAAATGTGATTACATCAAAATGGCTATACAACAAATACAAGTAATCACTCCGACCTCAAAATTAGAGAAAGCTGGATTTGGTAGCGGCGCTCATCTCCTCGATCACCATCCTCAAACGCTGATCACGGCCTGAAAAGCAAACATGCAACAATGCCTGAGTTTCCATAAGAAAACCTCATATGCCAAACTCTACAATACATGAAACTGAAACACTCTAACATGCAATTCTACCAAAGAAAAGCACAAACAACAAGGCTGGGTTCTAAAGTTTTTTCACCCAACCACAACACACACCACCGTTACGGGGCTCCAGGGTTTTTTCACCTAACCACCGCAACACTCAACGTCGTCAAGCTGGGCTCCAGGGCTTTTTCACCCAACCGCAACTACCACGACACGACCAGGGCTCCAGGGCTTTTTCACCTAACCCGAACGTCTAAGGGCTCCAGGGCTTTTTCACCCAACCCTTATCACGCGGTCCATGCTCACGATCCAGGGCTCTTTCACCCAACCCGAATGCCCTACGGAGCTCCAAGCCTTTTTCACCCAACCCCGCACAGACTAGTTGGGCTCTAGGGCTTTTTCACCCAACCACAGCTCTCACAACAGTTACAGGGCTCCAAGGCTCTTTCACCCAACCACCGCAACCCCCGTGCTCACTAGCACACTTGCCAGAAGAACATCGGTACCATAACTCGCCTCACACGGACGACTACAACAAACACACCTCCAATGTGCAAAAC
Source organism: Triglochin maritima (assembly GCA_963682175.1). NCBI lineage: Eukaryota > Viridiplantae > Streptophyta > Magnoliopsida > Alismatales > Juncaginaceae > Triglochin > Triglochin maritima. The sequence continues at coordinate 19,133,278 of OY821775.1, forward strand.
TGGACACAAACGGTTGACCGAACTAAGAGTCCTGGTCGACCGAATCTCACTAAAACAAGGCAATTGCCTCGACCGGCACTCCATCGGTCGAACAATTCCCACCAACAACACACGTTCGGCCGAACCAAAGTCAAGGACCGGTCGACCGTTTAGAAAGTCGCCTCCCAGGTTCAACGAACATAACGACCAATCGGTCGAACAGTAAAGGGGACTCGTTCAACCGAAAACCACCAGTAAAATCCACCATCTCACAACATCAACACCAGTCGAACTCCCGAGCACTCTCGGTCAATCAATTTCCACCAGTAAAATCCATCATGCGTCCAAACAACACCGGTCGACCGAACCACCATCGGTCGAACCCAACCACTATTCAACTGAAGTCATCGGTCGGACGAGTCAAACAAGCGGTCGACCGTTTGGATGGTCAACGCCCCAACCGATCTACAACAGTGCACACGGTCGAACGGCAAAGGGCCCCGTTCGACCAAAACTAACAAGGCTTGCCTCAAATGCACAACCGTTTGACCGCCCTAGGGCATCGTTCGACCGGTGCGAGGTAGAAACCCGAATTCTCATTAGGAACGGTTGATCGTTTTAGCCAACCGGTCGACCGATCCAGCAGTAAAATCTGTTGCACGTTTGCTTGTGACGAGCCTTTTGGCCTACCGTCGACTTCCAAATACTCGCACAACAAAAGTGAGCTACAACTACAAGTTTGACATACCGTGAAGGTTTGAAGAAAAACCTTCGAAGAACCTTGACGTCGCTTCCACGGGCACTTCTCCCCAAAATCACAATCCACCAACGAACGCTCGCTCCATCAACGATCGCACCTCCTCGCTGTTTCACAACCACACCTCCACCTCCGTCAATCTCCACATCGACCACAACAACTGAAAACTAGGTAGGTTGAGAGAGAGAACCAAAGCAAGCGTAACGGGTTTAGCAAAACAACGAACTCACCTCCACCAACCAACACTTGCCGCACACCGCAACCTCGCTGGAACTCAGCACCTCCGACATCGTAGAGCTTGGAGTTCGAAAATCAATCAGCGCTCCGGTCTTAACTTGTAGGACTTTGATTAGGCATTTGAGAATTCACTCACACTCTAGACTAGAGTTAAGCCATTGGTGTTCAAGGATGGAGCTACATAAAGACTAATTAAGAGGATTCCTCCAGAAATTTAAAAACAGATGCTCTTCTTCCCCTAAGCTATTCTTTTTTTATGGTTTATGAGTTTTTACATCTCAATCCCTTTATTTTGGTCTTATTATAGGTTTCATCATACAATTAGTTTGATTCAATATCCTATTTAAAGAACCCTAAGACTTTTTGAGTATTGTAAACATATATTTGAGTTCCTCTCTTCAAGCAAGTTCTTTTAAGTACCATATTCATCATGTTTCGAGTACTTTTGAAAAATATTTTTTAGTTAGTTATTAGTGAACGCATTTCCGGAGAACCTTATAAATAGGCATCGGGACCTTGTAAATTTACACAATATCCTAGTATTTTCTGAAGTTTTGTATCGATTTTTCCTCGGGTCATTATGCTAATTAGGTTCTAGTATCATTTGAATTGATTACTCGTTGTAAGTAGCATGGATTTGGTGATAATGTTGTAATTCTTTGTTGGGTCACTTGCTATGGGTTTTGGTATCATTTTAATTGACTATTCATTGTAAGTAACTTAAATATGTGACAATATTATGATATTTTGTCAGGTCACTTATGGTAATTGAGTTATAGTATCATTTGAAGAGATTATTCATTGTAAACAATGATTGACATCATTTCATGCTTATATTTGTATCTTATATCCATTATCTTACACCTAAGCAATGCTACGTGGCGAGTTTTATGTTTAAATTTCAGAAATAAATAGGTTTGAAGAGATGAAGCATAAAAGCACCCAAGAGCAGGGAAAAATGACTGAGTTGTGAGACCTGGGGACTAAGATGCAAGGGAGAAGGACCTGAACGTAAGACCGAAGGACCAAAGAGCAAAACAGAAAACTCCACACCATCATGGAGAGTATTTTGGCAATTCGATTCCGGTCAGACCTCCAATAAACGAGGTATATGCATCAAAGACCAACAAAGACATCCAGAAAAGCCCACAACAAATTCCAGACGGATCCAGACCAATTGGCGGTCTGTTTGGCTCCGAATCCGCTAAGCTTTGGTGGGCATGTGTATTAGAGTGTGTTTATTCTATTTTTGGTATTTGTTTAGTCCCATACTGGGGATTGTCCCGGATTACCTTTTTTCATGGCTATAAATAGAACTCTTCACCTTCTATTGTAAACTACTCATTGCTTGGTGGCATTCTCTCTACTAAGGAGTAAGCCTTGAAGCAAAACTCAATGTGGAGAAGAATGCTACCTTCAATGTGAGTCATTGTTAATAAAATAATTGTTCTAGTTTCTTTTAATATTGTCTTTTAATTTGTGTATGTGCACACACACACTCCACCCTTTAGGGGTTTTAGATTCCTGATTTCCAGCTTATATTTCTTCTTAATAGTTGCTTAGCATAGCTTAGTTAGTTAATTTCATGTTTTCAATTCCTTGCTTATAGTTCATTAGTTTAGTGTAATCAATCTCTTCTTCTCTCTCTTTACCACTCGCCTTCGCACAAACCAAAAGTCGACACACCTCCCTGTGGATCAACCCGTATTTGCCACCGCTTCAACGTGGTCGTGCACTTGCGGTTTAATATAAAACGAATCAATCAAACAACATGGATTTGGTGACAATGTTGTGATTCTTTGTTGGGTCACTTATACTATAATTTGGTTCTAGTATCCTTTTAAGTAATTATTCATTGTAAGTAACATGGATATGCGACGGTGCTATAATTCTTTGTCGGGTCACTTAATTATGCTGATTGGGCTCTAGTATCATAAATTGAATATCTGTTGTAAGTAACATGTATTTGGCGACGATGTTGTGATTATTTGTCGGGTCACTTATGCTAATGAGTTTTAGTATCATTTTAATTGACTATTCATTGTAAGTAACATTAATATCTAATGGTATTCTTATGCTGATTAGGTTTAGTATCATTTGAACAGATTATTTGTTGTAAGTTGCATAGATTTAATGATGGAGTTGTGATTCTTTGTTGGGCCACATACAATAATTGTATTCTAATATCATTTTAGTTGATTATTCACTGTAAGTAACATGGATCTGTAAAGGTGTTGTGATTCTTCATCAGGTCACTTATGCTGATTGAGTTCTAGTATTACTGGAGGTGATTATTCTTTGTAAGTAGCATTGATCTGATGATGGAGTTGTGACTCTTTGTCGGGTCAATAACTACTAATTGTATGTTTCAGGGGTATGCAACATTGTTGTGATTCTTCATCAGGCCAGGTATGCTAATTGGGTTATAATATCATTTGAATTGATAATTCGTCGTAAGTAGCATAGATTTGGTGATGGAGATGTGACTCTTCATTGGGTCACTTATGCATATTGGGTTCTAGATTTGACTAACCAACGATGTATTATGTCATGGATTTTTATTATACTTTGTGGTGCATAAAATGTTCAAAAGGGAACCTTATGGATATCGATTATTTTTAAAGAGTTCCTTGGGACCTAATAAATTGACATAAGGACCTTATAAATTTACACAATGTCCTTCTAGTATTTTTGCGGTATTGTGATTCTATGTGGCTTACGTATGCTAATTGAGTTATATTGTCATTTGAACTTATTGTTCGATATAAGTAGCATGAGTTTGGCGACATTGATGTGAATCTTTATCAGGTCACTTATGCTAATTGGGTTTTAGATTCAACACACCAACGATGTATGATCCAATAGTCCCTCTGATTATACTTTGTGGTGCTTATAATGTTTAGAGGTGGACCTTATGGATAGAGGTCTTTTGCGATTTAGATTGATCCCTATGATTCTGGTATTAGTCTTTGTCGATCGCGTACAGGACCTTCTCGTAATTACCTAACTAGGAGAATAGAATGTAATTATCCCTTTGATTATACTTTGTGGTGCTTATAATGTTGAAAAATGTCCTTATGGATAAAGGCAATTTTGATTTAGGTCAGTCCCTATAATCCTAGTATAAGTCCACATGGAATTGACGTGGTTGTGTTCAAAATTAGGTTCAATAAAACCAATAAGTCGGAACAGGTTTCTAGATGAAAGTTATCATGTTTTCGATTCAAAATATCTCTTTGTAAATGTATAGGATCCTGATGTCAATTTTACAGGTCCCTAGAACTGGCTGGGGTAACGATTGACAACATATCATGCATATATTTGTGTCTTATATCGATTATCTTGAACCTAAACAATACTACATAACGAGTTTATGTTTGACTTTCAGGAATAAAGAGGATTGAGGAGAAGAGGCATAAAAGGACTCAAAAGCAAGGAAAAGGACTAAGTTGCAAGACTTATGGACTGAGATGAAAGAGAGAAGGACCCATATGTAAAACCAAAAGGATCAATGGGCAAATGAAGAATCTCCACACCTTAATGAGGAGTATTTTGGCAATTAAATCCGGGTCCAATCATCAACAACCAAATCGGGTTCATCAAACACCAAGGCATCAAGTCTAAATCAAGCCACCCAAAACCCGACCCGATCCGGCCCATTCCGACCGCCAATTGGCTATGCCAGACCGCCAATTGGCGGTCCATTTTGTCCCAAATTACACGTGATTCGGTCGGGTGTTGAATTAGATTGTATTTAATCCATTTATGGTATGCGTTTTAGTCTCATACCGGGGGATTGTCCCTGATTACCTTTTTCCATGCCTATATATAGAACTCTTCCTCTCATTTTGTATTCAGCAATTTCTTGGCGGCATTCTCTCTACTTGGAGTAAAAGCCTTGAAGCAAAAAACTCAAGGTGGAGAAGAATGTCACTTGCAATGTGAGTCATGTTAATAAAATATTTTTTTAGTTTCTTTTAATATTGTCTTTTAATTCTTCCATGCTTCTTTAGTTTAATTTCCTTTCATTTAGCTTCTTTAAATAATTCTTGTTTGCTTAGTTTAATTCCCTTTCATTCGAATGTTTCGTTTTGTTAATGTAGTTTGTAGTGTAATGATTAGTGAGTAGTACCATCCCCTTTGGGGGTGGAGTAGATGTCTATACATGTTATGTAGATGGAATGAATGCTAAACATTGTCGTATGTGAGAAATGTTAGTATGCTTGTTTGAATTAATGATAACACTTAACTTGATGGTTTCTGCATAATGTTTAGGTACATTCCATGCTTGTTTAGGTTCTTAAAAACAAACTTACCTAGGTTAGTGCTTTGAATGATAGGTCTTGTCATGAGGTACTTCTTATGCATTACAAACACTAAATACACTTGAGCTTATTGTATGCATTCATCACTTCTTATTTCATGTGTACACACACTCCACCCCTTAGGGGTTTTCCCATTCCTGATTTCTATCTTCTTCTATTAGTCACTTAGTTTCATTTCTTCTCTCACTTTCATTTTCTTCTTTGTTGCTTACTCGTTTAGCATAGTTTAGTTTAATCAATCTCTTCTCCCCTTTGTTTCCCACTCGCCTTCGAACTAACCAAAGTCGACACACCTCCCTGTGGATTGACCCGTATTTGCCACCGCTTCAACGCGGTCATGCACTTGCGGTTAATTATAACTGAATCACTCAAGTTTTTGGCATCGTTGTCGGGGAGGTGTTCTGTCCAGAATTTGGTTTGGACGATTCGAGTGGTTTTAAATTTTCGTTTTTAGTTTTGGTTTGTTTCAGGGATCCTTGGGATCAACGGGAGGCAACTGGAGGAATTGGAGAACGAAAGACACAACAGTGACCGCCAATCAGCAGTCTGGGACCGCCAATTGGCGGCCTGGTTAGTTTCATTTGCTCCCATTTTTGTTCTGGTTGTTTTGTGTTTCAGTGTAGTTGTCTGGGGAGCACAATCTTGCATATTTTTACTTTTAGTTTGCTCTCAGATTAACAATCAATCCCCTTTAATCAACTTGGCCATTAAAATCCAAAGCAAATGATTAGGCATTCTTACTTGTTTAGGTCATGCATGATATACTTGACTTAGGCACGTAGTTGTCTTTTATTTTAGCTTACTTTTAATTGATGCGTGCTGGAGTGAGGTACGCATTTCCTACTCTCATTCATGCATTTTGTATGACCATGCATTATTTAGTAGGAATTGCATCGGGACAAAAGTGAGTTGAGCGTTTGATTGGAGAGTTGATTGCTAGATTAAGGATCAAAACGCTACTAAAGAGGTGTTGTCCCATAAAAGATAAGGTGGGGAATTTCATCACCCTTTCCATTGCCCCACAAATCACTCTTAATAAAGCCTTAATTCTAAAAGCAAGTAGACATTGGCCCTAAGGATTTCAGACGTACTAGGAGAGTGATCTAGTTGAGACCGTCATGGCCTGATCGGCGTTGCCTACCTTGTCGACAGTAGGAGGTACTGGATCTCCAGATTTGGTATCACTTGCTGGGAATTGTGGTCTTCGTTGTAGGGAGGTGAGGCATGTCGAGACTAGGGAACTCGAAGTTAGGGTCGTCTAGCCTAAGGACCCATAGCCATATATTGTTTGAGCCGTGCTTGCTAGATTAGGCTTCTACCTTCACCCAATACCCACGCTAGCTCTAGTGATTCTTCTCTTCTCCCCTGAGTCATCTTCTTCTCACCTACTTTTACGTTCTAGTCTCCCTCCTTTACACTCTCTGTTAGCATTTTAGGGTCGAGTCGAGCACTTTTGGCGAGCTTAACCTCGTGGTGGTAAGAGTGGTCGACTCGAGAGTTTTTTGTTGAGATGGATGGTTACATGGGAGACCATCCATATCATTGTTGGGACTTGGACAATTCTCCCTGGTACTCCGGACCCATGCATCCTAGGGTGCCTCAGATAAACACCCCTTATGGTTGGGACAATCTTAATTGTGAGGCTGAGCAGTCTATAGATTGGGACAATATAAGAGAGGCACTGACTGCTAGACCACCATCTAGTTATATCGGATCATATGCTGGTCAACAAACTGAGACATTACAATAAACTTTGGCATCTTTCATGCGTGCGGTAGATGACATGAGTGCACCGGTGGCTTCAGTAGTCGTACCGTGCGACTGTTGGTTGGAGAGTTTGGATTGATGATCATAACTTTAGCTCCGCAACAAGAGAAACTCTTCTTCCGTTGCCCCATATTTCCCAAACTCTTGAGAGGTTCAAGATCTTTCAGTTTGATCCTTTGAATGAGACGCCTTTGTGTCCAATTCATGAACCTCTCCTTTCATCTTGTGCTCTTTGTGAGGGGGCCCAAACATGAGTATTCTTGCCCCGCGTGGTGTCTTGTTCTCTTTCCAAGTGCATTGAACCACTTTTGAGGTTCCCATTTGATGTTGATTGACATCATTTCATGCTTATATTTGTATCTTATATCGATTATCTTACACCTAAGCAATGCTATGTGACGAGTTTTATGTTTGAATTTCAGAAATAAAGAGGTTTGAAGAGAAGAGCCATGAAAGGACCCAAAAGCAGGAAAAAAGACTTAATTGTGAGACCTGGGGACTGAGATGCAAGGGAGAAGGACCTGAACGTAAGACCGAAGGACCTAAGAGCAAAGCAGAAAACTCCACACCATCATGGGGAGTATTTTGGCAATTCGATTCGGGTCGGAGCTCCAGTAAACAAAGTAGATGCATCCAAGACCAAGAAATACTTCAAGCACAGCCCAATACGAAATCCAAATGGCTCTGGAGCTTATAGACCGCCAATTGGCGGTCTGGGACCGCTAATTGGCGGTCCTGATAGCTCTGGATCTACTAAGATTTGTAGACAACGTGTATTTGTGTATGCTTAGTCTATTTTTGGTAGTTGTTTAGTCCCACGTCGGGGGATTGTCCCGGATTACCTTTTTCCATGCCTATAAATAGAACTCTTCACCTTCCATTGTAATTACCCATTGCTTGGTGGCATTCTCTCTACTAAGGAGTAAGCCTTGAAGCAAAACTCAAGGTGGAGAAGAATGCTACCTTCAATGTGGGCTCCAACCCTTGAGTATTTAGGCCCCATTTCTTTCACGTATTTGTATCCATTCTTTAGCATCTCACAGGTTTTTAGGGAATTCGGGTTGTTGTCCATCAACATAGCCATGAACTTTCCTTTGTACTTCACGTTGGTGAGATCTATTCTTTTTCATGCATAAATCCATGTAGTATCTTGCTGACATTCATTGAGGACAATGCATGAAGTAGGTGTGCGGGGTATTTTACGTGTGTACATAGTTGAGTCGTTTCCTTTGTTTTTTGTTGTTTTCTTTTGTGTGTATTGATAGGGTCATGTTAGTGTACTGCATTTAATATCGATATATCTGCTTGCCATGATCCTTGGGTGACTTGTCTTCTTTTTCTTGCCTAGTGCCTCAAAATTTTCACATTTCTTTGAAAATCTTCATGTGTTTGTGAAAGAAAATGTTTTGTGGGTTTTGCGTGTGTTTAGCATGTGCAAAACCGTTGAGAGGCAAAGTAAAAAGAAAGCTCCCAAAATTGTCTTGAACTTGATGCATTAGGATATCTAGTAATGGCTTTAGGATTTCTCGAGTTGTTTGGTTGCACCCCAGTTTTCCCTCAGGGTGAGTAATCATAGGGTTTCAGTGCTCAAACATTTAAAGAAGTCTACCCTGAACCTAGTGAGTCAATAATTCGTGTCTGTTAATTTAAGGAAGTTTGTTGTAGTCAAGGACCCTTGAAATATTGTTGCGAGACATTAAGTGTAGGGGTTTTGGTTCATGTGTAGATAGCAAATAAGTGAGTAGGTGTTCTCTCTTCTCGCACGGCTCCTATCACTCGGGAAAGTAGGTCTGAGGGGAATTTGTGCATGGTACTTTCGAGTCATCTGACTTGGGATGCACCGACCGAACTCTCGTTACACGAGTGGTAGGGATTGAAGGGAATGTAATCTAAAAGTTTTACTTTTAAATGTCAATTATTATGAATTGAATGAGAAATCATTTTGTTCCTTGTTTATGTTATTCGTCTTTTAGAAGTGTTAAGGAAGAGGCTCTTGGTCCTTAACCGTAGAGCTCTAAAAGATATTGGTTTACATAAAACAAAAGATATTCGCAATCATGGTAATTAACATGGGACATTAATTACCGAGTTAAGATTGTCGTGTTGGTCGTAGATCATTGTAGCTCTACAAGTGAGTGACGACATGGGTATGCAAAAGAGGAAAATATTACTTTTGTATACTGAATAGACCTAATAAGTAAAATATTATAGAAATGTGTTTCTGTGTCATTAATATTTTACTGTGTCTTTGGTCTTTTGATATGAGACTTATATCCGATCACTTAAGAATTGCTTAATTAGACTAGTGTCTTAAGCTATCGATGAGTGTAGTGTAAAGGCATTACTTGGTTAAGTATGACTTTCGTTGGAGAAGATAGTTAGTCAAAAGATTATCATTGCCCCTCTTAATTGAGTGATGATATTAGTGGGCCCCTTGATAAAGCAAAGTTATAATGTGCACAATGTGATTTGAGTTAAGTCACATATTTATAACTAGCTTAAAGAGATCAAGAAATGGATACTAATACAAAGATGACACAATACTACTTTGTGTGCATTCTTAATATCATGAGGCAAGGGACGGACACAAGTGGTGCACTCCATCACTAAATGGATCGGGTTTTGGTTCAAGTGGAATTAAGACATCTAACTAATTGGGAGCTATAATGTGTAGCTAGATACCGCTTATAGCTTGTGATATTAAGCTCTTAATATCACTGCCAACTTAGTTTAGATCCTCCCATAGGTCACACCACAAAACTGGGAAACAAGAAATAGGAATTTTGAGTTCATAAGATGTGTCGGGTTTCATGTAGAAAATATGACACATGGGGTGAACAAGCAAAATCAAAATTATGTTGTGATTAATAACATAATTAGAATCTAAATTAAATTGACATGTGATGTAAATATTATGGGATGTATTGATTTATCATTACATAGGATAATATGTTACATAAGTTGTGAATTAACTACTAATCCCGAAATGTCGAATTTTGTAGGGGTTTAACCGAAATTTGACAAACTGCAAAACTGTGCACAAACGGTCGACCGTTTACTGTTGATCGGTCGACCGAATGTGGCACGGTCGACCGGACATGTCTCGACCGATAACAGGGAATTTTCCATCTGTTCGAATGGTCGACCGAATGTAATCGGTCGGTCGACCGAACATTGTGATAGAATAATTCCTGTTACGAACGGTCGACCGAGTTGTTTGACGGTCGACCGAAACCTGGTTCGAACGGTCGACCGAACCTCTAAACGGTCGACCGGTCCAGACGGTTAATGCAGATTTAATTTAAGAATTAATTAGATCATGCATGGAATTGGTCCATAATTGATTTAATTCGTGGCTAAGATTATTTATTAGTAAATAATGGATGGTTAGATGGAATTTTGCATGAAATCATGGGCAAGTGGTTGCACATGAATAGGTAATTTGGAGAGAACTTATAAATACAAGTTTATCTCATTACCTCATTAATTAATTCATTCATTATTTTTCTCATGCAAAATCTCTCTCCATAATCCTCCACGAAATTCCCTTAATTCTTAAGATTAGTTTTAGTTTTCAGAGAGCTTCTTCTCAAGGGAACTAAAGAGGGGTTAGTAATTAGATTCTAAATCCTATTGGAGATTAAGAGGCTAGCTCTTCTCTCTCCAATGTTGTTTAGAGTTTGGTGAAATCTCGGAGGCATCCTGCGCAGCAACAAGCATCCTCAACGTCTCCGAATCTTCAATAAGTTTTAGAGAACTTCTAGGTATGAATTTCGGAGTCCCATGTTTGTTTTAATAAAAGTTTTAAAACTAGGTATTGAAACAAACCAATGCATGCATGAAATAAATCATAGAAAATTGCTATAGATCCTTATTACGCATAAAATTCGAAAAATATATATGTGTAACTAAACTTGAAACCCTACAGGGATTGCCCTATGTGGAGATTTGGGGAAATGTGTACGTGATAGTGTAAGTCCTCATGGGCAATGATGCACGAAACCCGACCCTGGGAGAATCAAACACCAACCAATAAACTGCTCCAAAGAAAAAGAAAAAAAAGAGTCAAATAAGTACCAAAATGGACTTTACACTTTGTATCACTTGAGGATGTTGAGGTTGTCCATGTCTTTCACTTAATTCTTATTTAACTTGCACGAATGGTTCATTAGGCTAGGTGTGTAGACTGATTACCTATATAGAGTCGGCCCGTAGGATTACGGCGTCCAATGATCGACAAAAATATTTCCAACGAGTCGAGAGTCTAGATTGAATAATGCATCTTGTTCGGATTTTATGGGTATATCCGCTGAAAACCCTCAGGAGACAACACTCATCCTCGGCAACAAAGAGGTTTAACGGCTTGTTGCACGTGCTAAGTGCAACTGTGATTCCTACGAAAGTGAGTTAGGATTTCTTGTTTCTCGTTTGCTTTTCTCTTTGTTTGTTTTGCTCGGGACTAGCAAAAACTTAGGTGTGGGGTTATTTGATTGACGTCATTTCATGCTTATATTTGTATCTTATATCCATTATCTTACACCTAAGCAATGCTATGTGATGAGTTTTATGTTTGAATTTCAGAAATAAAGAGGTTTGAAGAGAAGAGCCATGAAAGGACCCAAAAGCAGGAAAAATGACTTAATGGTGAGACCTGGGGACTGAGATGGAAGGGAGAAGGACCTGAACGTAAGACCGAAGGACCTAAGAGCAAAACAGAAAACTCCACACCATCATGGGGAGTATTTTGGCAATTCGATTCGGGTCGGAGCTCCAATAAACAATGTAGATGCATCCAAGACCAAGAAATACTTCAAGCAAAGCCCAGCACGAAATCCAAATGGATCTGGAGCTTATAGACAGCCAATTGGCGGTCCAGATAGTTCGGGATCCGCTAAGATTTGTGGACCACGTGTATTTGTGTATGCTTAGTCTATTTTTTGTAGTTGTTTAGTCCCACATCGGGGGATTGTCCCGGATTAGCTTTTTCCATGCCTATAAATAGAACTCTTCACCTTCCATTGTAATTACCCATTGCTTGGTGGCATTCTCTCTACTAAGGAGTAAGCCTTGAAGCAAAACTCAAGGTGGAGAAGAATGCTACATTCAATGTGAGTCATTGTTATTAAAATAATTGTTCTAGTTTCTTTTAATCTTGTCTTTTAATTTGTGCATGTTTCTTTAGTTTATGTTTATTTCAATTAGTGTCTTTAATGTTCCTTACTTGCTTAGTTAAATTTCCTTTCAGTATAATGTCTCATTTTGTTAATGTAGGTAGTGTAATGATTAGTGAGTAGTTCCATCCCCATTTGGGGGGTGGAGAAATATGTGATATGATTATGTAATGTAGTAGTGTGTGTTATCTTAATCCTTTGAGCCTTATATGATTTCCATAACCATCTAATGGGATTTCACTCTTGTCTTTGATATGCTAATGCTCTTGAATGAAGCTTAGCATATGCTTAGACTAGTGGACCTATTTTATGGGGAATGATGAGGTAAGGATAAGGATGGAATTAATATAGGAAAACATGACTTGTAGTATATGTGCTCTTGTTGCCTTGGCCTTGGTTAATGCCTTGTATGTTTTAATGATATAGTCTTATCTTAATTCATGTGGAGGCATAGTAGTGTCTAGTCTTTATACATGAGTTCATTTTGCTTTATTCCAATTATTGTCTTGTATGTTTTAATGATGTAGTCTTATCTTAATTCATGTGGAGGCAAAGTTGGATGTAGTTTTATGATTTCATGCACTACATGTTGTCAGGAGCTTAATTGAACACACACACATCTTTATATTCCCATTATTTCTCTACCCCTAAGGGGTTTAGTTTTTATTGCTTATCTTTCATTTCCTTTTGCATTCTAGTGTAGTTTAGTGTAATCAATCTTTCTCTCCTTTCTTTACAACTCGCATTCGCACAAACCAAAAGTCGACACACCTCCCTGTGGATCGACCCGTATTTGCCACCACTTCAACGCGGTCGTGCACTTACGGTTTTAATTAAAACTATCAATCAAGTTTTTGATGTCCTTTGACAAATGAAGATGGGAACTTATTTTTGTACATAGTTATATTAAAAAAAGTACAATAAAAGACTCAATGAGCGAGCATTGTTGTTGTGGGCTTCAATCCTTGTGTAGTTGGGCCCCAGTTCTTTCACGTATTTGTATCCCTTCTTTAGCATCTCACAGGTTTTGAGGGAATTTGGGTTGTGTCCATCCACATAGCCATGAACTTCCCTTTGTACTTCACGTTGGTGAGATCTCTTCTTTTTCATGCATAAATCCATGTAGTATCTTGCTCACATTCATTGAGGATAACGCATGAAGTAGGTGTGGGGATGTTTTACGTGTGTACATAGTCGAGTCTTTTTCCTTTGATATTGTTTCCTTTTGTGTGCATTGATAAGGTCATGTTAGTGTGCTGCATTTAATATCAATATATCTGCTTTGCCATGATCCATGGGTGACTTGTCTTCTTTTGCTTCCAAGTGCTTTAAAATTTTCACATTTCTTTCAAAATCTTCAAGTGTTGGCGAAAGAAAATGTTTTGTGGGTTTTGCGTGTGTTTAGCATGTGCAAAAACATTGTGAGGCAAAGTAAAAAGAAAGCTCTCAAAATTGTCTTGAACTTGATGCATTAGGATATCTTGTATACCGGCTTTAGGTCTTATCGAGTCGTTAGGATGCACCCCTGTTTTCCCTCGAGAGGTGAGTAATCATAGGGTTTCAGAACTCAAACAATTAAAGAAGACCGCCTTGAACCTAGTGAGTCAATAATTCATATCTGTTAATATAAGGAAGTTTGTTGTTGTCAATGACCCTTTAAATCTTGTTGTCAGACATTATGTGTAGGGGTTTTGGTTCATGTGTAGATAAGAAATAAGTGAGTAGGTGTTCTCTCTTCTCGCACGGATCCTATCACTTGGGAACTTAGGTCCGAGGGACTTTGTGCCTGGTGCTTTCGAGTCATCTGACTTGGGATGCACCGACCGAACTCCTGTTACACGGGTGGTAGGGATTTCCCTATGTGGAGATGTGGGGAATGGTATACGTGATAGTGTGAGTCTTCATAGGCAATGATGCACGAAACCTGACCCTGGGAGAATCAAACACCAACTAGGCAGAAAAAAAGAAAAAAAATGGTAATACAAATAAGAACCTTAATGGACTTTACACTTTGTATCACTTGAGGATGTTTAGGTTGTCCATGTCTTTCACTTAAGTCCTTAATTAACTTTCATGAATGACTCATTAGGCTAGGTGTGTGGATTTATTACATCTAGAGGTGGCCCGTAGAATTACTGTATCCAATGATCGACAAAAATGAGTCCATCGAGTCGAGTTTCTAGATTGAATAATGCATCTACGTTCGGATTTTGTGGGTATATCCGCTGAAAACCTTTAGGAGACAACACTCCTCCTCCTTGGCGACAAGGAGGTTTAATGGCTTGTTGCACGTGCTAAGTGCATCCGTGATTCCTACAAAAGTGAGTTAGGATTTCCCTATTTTTCGTATGTTTTTCCTTTATTTCATTTTTATTTTTCTTTGTTTTGCTCGGGACTAGCAAAAGTTAGGTGTGGGGGTATTTGATTGACATCATATCATGCATATATTTGTATCATATATCCATTATCTTGAACCTAAACAATGCTACATAACGAGTTTTTTGTTTGAGTTTCAAGAATAAAGAGGATTGAGGAGAAGAGGCATAAAAGGACTCAAAAGCAAGGAAAAGGACTAAGTTGCAAGACTTATGACAGAGATGAAAGAGAGAATGACTCAGATGTAAAACCAAAAGGATCAATGGGCAAATCAAGAAGCTCCACACCTTAATGAGGAGTATTTTGGCAATTAAATCCGGGTCCAACTATCAACAACCAAATCGGGTTCATCAAACACCAAGGAATCAAGTCTACATCAAGCCACCCAAAACTCGACCCGATCCAGCCGATTCAGACCGCCAATTGGCGGTCTATTTTGTCCCAAATTTCACGTGATTCGGTCGGGTGTTGAATTAGATTGTAGTTAATCCATTTATCGTATGTGTTTTAGTCTCATACCGGGGATTGTCCCGGATTACCTTTTTCCATGCCTATATATAGAACTCTTCCTCTCATTTTGTATTCACCAATTTCTTGGCGGCATTGTCTCTACTTGGAGTAAAAGCCTTGAAGCAAAAAACTCAAGGTGGAGAAGAATGCCACTTGCAATGTGAGTCATGTTAATAAAATAATTTTTTAGGTTTTTTAATATTGTCTTTTAATTCTTCCATGCTTCTTTAGTTTAATTTCCTTTCATTTAGCTTCTTTAAATAATTCTTGTTTGCTTAGTTTAATTCCCTTTCATTAGAATATTTTTTTTTGTTAATGTAGTTTGTAGTGTAATGATTAGTGAGTAGTTCCATCCCCTTGGAGTAGATGTTTATACATGTTATGTAGATGGAATGAATGTTAAACATTGTTGTATGTGAGAAATGTTAGTATGCTTGTTTGAATTAATGATAACACTTAACTTGATGGTTTCTGCCATAATGTTTAGGTGCATTCCATGCTTGTTTTGGTTCTTAATATCAAACTTGTCATGCTCATATTAATCACCTAGGTTAGTGCTTTGAATGATAGGTTTTGTCATGAGGTACTTCTTATGCATTACAAACACTAACTACACTTGAGATTATTGTATGCATTCATCACTTCTTATTTCATGTGTACACACACTCCACCCCTTAGGGGTTTTCCCATTCCTGATTTCTATCTTCTTCTATTAGTCACTTAGTTTCATTTCTTCTCTCGCTTTCATTTCCCTCTTTGTTGCTCACTCGTTTAGCGTAGTTTAGTTTAATCAATCTCTTCTCCCTTTTGTTTCCCACTCGCCTTCGAACTAACCAAAGTTGACACACCTCCCTGTGGATGGATATGTATTTGCCACCGCTTCAACGCGGTTGTGCACTTGCGGTTAATTATAACTGAATCAATCAGGTAACAACCCACTAAAGAAAAATGACAATCTGAAAATACACTCAAAACATAGCAAAACAAGTAAAGAACTCAAGTCTATATTTACACCCCTCTAAAAAATATTATAGTTCTCTAAATTAGAGATTGAAAATTAATTGAACGATGTGACATGTGATTTAATAGAAACAAAGAGACTAAATGTTTTTGGTTTGTTGAAAATTATTGACCTCCAAATATTACACATGTTAGAACCTAGTCCTACTTAGTTAACTAATTGAATTTAAGGATCTAATCCTACTTTGGGTGATTGTGGTGAGGTGGAGGCATGGGATTGGTAGAGGGAAATGTGTTGGTATTTAAGGGTGTAACCCTTCTTTTCTTCTCATTCCCCTCTTTAACCTCACTCTCTAAACCATCTCTCTCCCAGCCTTTGAAACCATCGGCGGCGTGTGGTGAGTGATGAAGGAGGAGTCAGTGAAGTCGACAGAGTTTGTGATCGTTGCTCGGAGCAAGAACTCGTCGGAGAAGCTTGTTTACGCGGTGGTGTTTGTCAGAGTTCTTCAGAGGCTTCTTAAAGCCTTAAAGGTATGTCAAGCTCCTCTTTAGTACTCACCCGAGGTGTGTGATTGATTGGTTTAGTCGACGGTGACCGTTAGGCTTATCAGAGGTTGATGTGTGTTTATTCGTTTTAAATTTAGACCGCAAGTGCACAGCCGTCGGTGAAGACGGGGCAAGTATGGGTCGACGGCAGGGAGGTGACCGGCCTCTGGTATGACCAAAATCAGATGGCGAAAAAGGGGAGAAGAGTTGTAGATTACGCTAAAGCTAAACTACACTAAACTAATAAGTACGAAATGCGAAAGAAAGCACGAAAGATTGGAGATCAGAATGAGAAATCCCTAAGGGGTGGAGTGTGTGCATATATGAAGTGAAAGAAGTGATGAATTATGCATGTAGGCATGTATGTGTGTGTGTCGCCATGCGTAGGAAGTGTCTAAAGATGTGGCAAAACCTATCAATCCATTCACACAACGTATCGTCAATTACTACTTGATAAACATAAGATTAGGCTCAGCATGAGAAGTGTCTAAAGATATGGAAAAACTCATAAAATATTAAAATCAAATATGTCGTGATTACGACATGATTAGAATTAATAAATTTATATGAGATGTAAATATATTATGGGGTATAATGTTTGACATTATATATTACAATATATTGCATATTATAATGTGATCTGAAACATTATAAAATATAAATTTGCTAAAACCCCAAAGATCAAATTTTGTTGGATATTTATCCAAAATTTAATAAAGAGCAAAAAATAGTGAAAACGGTTAGACGTTTTTCACAATCCGGTCGACCGAATTGCACAGTAAAAATTTAAATTCGGAAACGGTCGATCGGTTGGATGCGTGGTTAGACCAAAAATAACAGGGACTTTTGTGTTGTTGAACAGTCGACCAATGCGGGTTGTAGTTCGACCTAAATAATCAGGAACTTTTCGGTAGGGATTCGGTCGACCGACTAGGAGCACAGTCCGACCGAAAGTATCGATTTTACAATCGATATGTCGACCGATTGACAATTTCGGTCGACAGTTTCTGCACAATTTTTCTTGAATTAATAAGAGAATTTCTTTGATCATGGGTGGAATTGTTCCAATTTGGACAGAGGAGGTTAATGGATGATTACGTGTCGAAATATGATTGGATTAGTGGAGCTATTAACAAAAAATCATGTGTGATTGAACGTTTTAAAATAACCGCAAGTGCCCGGTCGCGTTGAAGCGGTGGCCAATACGGGTCAATCCACAAGGAGGTGTGTCAACTCTAGGTTCTTCGAAGGCAAGTGGGAAAAGAGGGGAAGAAGTTGTGACTACACTAAAGTAACTACACTAAGCTAGAACAAAACAAACGAAGAAGATGAAAGCTGGAAACCAGAAATGGAAAACCCCAAAAGGGTGGAGTGTGTGCACACATGTAAAAAGATGGTGAAGAATGCATTCAATAGGCACAAATATAGGTAGTGTTTTCATGTATAGGAGGTGTCTAAAGGTTATGACAAAACCTATCAATCTATTCACTAACCTAGTTGATTAACATTCACATATACAAGTTGGTTATTTCAGAACCTAAACAAGCATGAGAGGTGTCTAATATTTGTGGCAAAACTCATCAAGTGAAGTGTTCTACTCTAAACAAGCAAGCATACATTCAAATTTATCAACACATTCCCAAATAAAGCATTTATTTCTATTCTTTAATGCATATATGAACATCATCTCCACCCCCAAAGGGGGATGGAACAACTCTCTAATCATTACACTACAAACTACATTAACAATACGAGACATTCTAATTAAAGGCAATTAAACTAAACAAACAAGAAATATTAAAAAGCTAATTGATAGGAAACTAAACTAAAGAAGCATGCAAGAATTAAAAAACAAGACAATATTAAAAGAAACTAAGAAAACTTATTTTATTAACATGACTCACATTGCAAGTGACATTCTCCTCCACCTTGAGTTTTTGCTTCAAGACTTTTACTCCTCGTAGAGAGAATGCCACCAAGCAATGGGTTGATTACAATAGAAGGTGAAGAATTCTATTTATGGCCATAGAAAAAGGTAATCGGGGACAATCCCCCAATGTGGGACTAATAAAATCTTCCCAGAATACACATAAACACTAACCCATGTTCTGGGGAAACCAGGTCGGATTCGGAGACAAATGGACCGCAAATTGGCGGTCTTGTACCGCAAATTGGCGGTCATTTTTTCTCGGATCTGACACATTTTCGGATATGTTCTTTATTCTTCAATTCTTCACATGGGGTGCACTCGGATATGTTATAGGAGTGTCAGCCCGAATCTAATTGCCAAAATACTCCTCATGATGATGTGGAGTTTCTTCATTTGCTCATTGGTCCTTCGATCTTACATTCAGGTCCTTCTCCCTTGCATCTTAGTCATCGAGTCTCTCAAGTCAGTCATTTTTCCTGCTTTTAGGTTCTTTTATGCCTCTTCTCTTCAAACCTATTTATTTCTGAAATTCAAACATAAAACTCGTTACGTAGAATTGTTTAGGTGAAAGATAACGGATATAAGACACAAATGTATGCATGAAATGATGTCAATCAAATACCCCCACACCTAACTTTTGCTAGTCCCGAGCAAAACAAAGAAAACAAACATAAGAAAAACAAGAAATCCTAACTCACTTTCATAGGAATCGCGGCTGCACTTAGTGAAAGGAATGTGTTCTAAAAGTTTTACTTTTAAATGTCAATTATTATGAATTGAATGAGAAATCATTTTGTTCCTTGCTTATGTTATTCGTCTTTTAGAAGTTTTAAGGAAGAGGCTCTTGGTCCTTAACCGTAGAGCTCTAAAAGATATTGGTTTACATAAAACAAAAGATATTCGCAATCATGGTAATCAACATGAGACATTAATTACTGAGTTAAGATTGTCGTGTTAGTCATAGATCATTGTAGCTCCACAAGTGAGTGACAACAGGGGTACACAAAAGAGGAAAAGATTACTTTTGTATACTGAATAGACCTAATGAGTAAAACATTATAGAATTGTGTTTTCTGTGTCATTAATGTTTTATTGTGTCTTTCGTCCTTTGATATGAGACTTATATCCGATCACTTAAGAATTGCTTAATTAGACTAGTGTCTTGAGCTATCGATGAGTGTAGTGTAAAGGCATTGGTTGGTTAAGTATGACTTTTGTTGGAGAAGATAGTTAGTCAAAAGATTATCATTGCCCCTCTTAATTGAGTGATGATATTAGTGGGCCCCTTGATAAAGCAAAGTTATAATGTGCACAATGTGATTTGAGTTAAGTCACATATTTATAAATAGCTTAAAGAGAACAAGAAATGAATACTAATACAAAGATGACACAATACTACTTTGTGTGTATTCTTAATATCATGAGGCAAGGGACGGACAAAAGTGGTGCACTCCATCACTAAATGGATCGGGTTTTGGTTCGAGTGGAATTAAGACATCTAACTAATTGGGAGCTATAATGTGTAGCTAGATACCGCTTATAGCTTGTGATATTAAGCTCTTAATATAGTTGCCGACTTAGTTTAGATATGTGATGTAAATATTATCGGGTGTAATGATTTATCATTACATAGGATAATATATTACATAAGTTGTGAACTTACTATTAATCCCGAAATGTCAAATTTTGTAGGGGTTAAACCGAAATTTGACGAGTCTGCAGTACTGTGCAAAAACGATCGACCGCCAAACCGTAAACTCGACCGAATATTGCACGATCGACCGGATGTGTCTCGATCGCTACAGGAATTTCGTCTGTTCGTTTTTGGTCGACCGAAGTAGTTCGGTCGGTCGACCAAACATTGCGATGAAATAAATTATGTTGCGAACGGTCGACCGAGTTCATGAATGGTCGACCGAAACCCGGTCTAAACGGTCGACCGAACCCTTAACACGGTCGACCGATTCAGACGGTTACTGCAGAATAAATTTAAGAATTAATTAGATCATGCATGGAATTGGTCCATAACTGATTTAATTCGTGGTTAAGATTATTTGTTAGCAAATAATGGATGGTTAGATGGAAGTTTGCATGAAATCATGGGCAAGAGGTTGCACATGAATAGGTAATTTGGAGAGAACTTATAAATACAAGTTTATCTCATTAACTTATTCAATTAATTCATTATCTTTTTGTGCAAACTTCTCTCTCCATAATTCTCCACGAATTTCACCTTAATTCTTGAGTTTAGTTTTAGTTTTCAGAGATGTTCTTCCCAAGGGAACTAAAGAGGGGTTAGTAGTTAGATTCTAAACCCTATTGGAGATTGAGAGGCTAGCTATTCTCTCTTCAATCTTGTTTAGAGTTTGGTGAATACTCGGAGGCATCCGGCGCATCGACAAGCATCTTCAACGTCTCCGGATCGTCAAGAAGTTTTAGAGAACTTCTAGGTATGAAATTCGGAGCCCATGTTTGTTTTAATAAAGTTTTGAAACTAGTTATTGAAACAAACTGATGCATGCATGAAACAAATCATAGAAAAATTGTAATTGATCCTTATTGTGCATAAAATTTCGAAAATAAATATGTGCAATTAAACTAGAAATCCTACACTTAGCACGTGCAACAAGTCGTTAAACCTCCTTGTTTCCAAGGAGGAGTGTTGTCTCCTGAGGATTTTCAGCGGATACACCCACAAAATCCGAACAAAGATGCACTTTTCAACCTAGCTACACTACTCATTGGACTTATTTTGTCAATCATTGGACGCGGTAATCCTACGGGCCGACTCTGTTAATGTAAATAATCCACACACCTAGCCTAGTGAATAATTCGTGCAAGTTGTTAATTAAGAACTTAAGTGCAAGACCTGGACAACCTCAACATCCTCAAGTGATACAAAGTGTAAAGTCCATTAAGGTTCTTATTTGCATTACTATTTTTTCTTTTTGTTTCTTTTCTTACTCTCTTTTTTCTTTTTTTTTCTTTTTCTTACTAGTTAGAGTTTCATTCTCCCAGGGTCAGGTTTCGTGCATCATTGCCTATGAGGACTTACACTATCACGTACACTTTTCCCCAAATCTCCACATAAGGCAATCCCTACCACCCATGTAACGGGAGTTCGGTCGATGCATCCCAAATCAGATGACTCAAAAGCACTAGGCATAAAGTGCCCTCAGACCTAATTTCTCGAGTGATGGGAGCCGTGCGAGAAGAGAGAACACCTACTCACTTAGTTTTTATCTACACTTGAACCAAAACCCCTACACTTAATGCCTCACAACAAGATTTAAAGGGTCCTTGACTACAACAAACTTCCTTTTATTAACAGACACAAATTATTGACTCACTAGGTTCAGGGTGGACTTCTTAAAATGTTTGAGTACTAAAATCCTATCATTACTCTCCCCCCGAGGGAAAACCGGGGTGCATCCTAACGACTAGATAAGTCATAAAGCCACTGTACTAGATATCCTAATGCATCAAGTTCAAGACAATTTTGGGAGATTTCTTTTAAATTTGCCTCTCAACAATTTTTCACATGTCAAACACACGCAAAACGCACAAAATATTTTCTTTCGCAAACACATGAAGATTTTGAAAGAAATGTGACAATTTTAAAGCACTAGGCAAGCAAAAGAAGACAAGTCACCCAAGGATCACGCAAGCAGATATATTGATATTAAATGCAGCAAACTAACATGACCCTAACAATACTCACAAAAGAAAACAAAATCAAAGGAAAAGACTCGACTATGTACACACGTAAAACACCCCCCACTCCTACTTCATGCATTGTCCTAAATGGATGTGAGCATAGATACGACATGGATTTATGCATGAGAAAGAAAAGATCTCACCAACGTGAAGCATAAGGAAAGTTACATGGTCATGTTGATGGACATAACCCTGAATTCCCCCAAAGCCTATGAGATTCTAAAGAATGATGCAAATACGTGAAAGAAATGTGGCCCAAATACACAAGGGTTGGGGCCCACTACAATCAATGCTCGCTCATGGAGTCTTTTATTGTACTTTTTTTTAAGAACAAGATATATATATCAACAAAGATATTCTCATAATCATTTGGTCAAGGAACATCAAATGAGAACATCGAGTAATGTGGACCAGAGACGTGCCAAGATGGGCAAACTTCACTGGTATTCTGAGGTGTCATGAGGGGTGAAAGGTCAAAGCTGAAAGGCTCGAACCCCTCATGATACTGGTTGGGTGTAGGCAACATGAATAAGTGAAGTTGTGTTGCCTCACTAGGTTTAGTTTCTCATCGAACAAAACCCTCCAACCAATAGGTGGGTGCATCGGAATGAGTTCCTCAGGCTCATTCGATGGATGCAGCACACCTGCGTCACTAAGAATGGTGCTTCTCCCCAAGTCATCCAACAAGGACCTCCCACCATCCTTTATATCATCAAGCATAAGCTTGGTCGTAGGTGGGTCCTTGTTGGAGTCAATCTGAAGCACAAATGGCTCAATAGCCCTAGGACACGGGGTGATGACACCTTCTGGAATGGGCATATGCTGAGGTGTGTCCCCCTCACTAATGGTCTCAACTGAATCATGCAACGAACACTCCCGTTGGACATTCATGTTTGATGCCAGCTAACTATGTTGCATTGCAAAGACAGGCAATGAGTTTTCGTTGGGCCCATAAACATTCTCAATTGGTTGGATTGGTGTTAGGGGTGTTCGTTGATTTTCCGGTTCTTTCTCTAATTGGCAGATGAGATTGAGGTTTAAAGGTTGGTCCATGGGCTCCTGTTGTCTACCGTAGTTGAACACATGAAACTCGACACTCATGTTACCGAATGAGAGCTTCATGAGACCATTTCTACAATTAATTAAGGCGTTGGAGGTTGCCAGAAATGGTCTACCCAAAATCAAAGGTATTTGAGAGTGGGTGTTCGCAACAGGATTGGTACGAGGACAACAAAATCTACTGGAAATATAAAATCTCCAACTTTGATAAGCACATCCTCGATAATCCCCTTTGGAATACGAATAGATCTATCCGCCAATTGGAGGGTGATCATAGTTGGTTTCAATTCTCCCAAGTTCAACTATTGATAAAAAGAAAATGGGAGGAGGTTGACCGCCGATCCTAAATCAAGTTATACATTACTCATGCTAGTGTCCCCTATCGTACACTTAATAGTAGGACACCCATGGTCCTTGTATTTTGTGTAGGTGGGATTGGAAAAAAAAGTGAGATTACATTTCCAGCCAAGAATGCTTTCTTAGGAACATTGGTCTTCCTCTTGATTGTGCAGAGATCTTTTAACACTTTGACATATTGAGGTATTTGTTGGATGACATCCAACAAGGGGATGTTAACCTTCACTTGCTTAAACACCTCTAATGTCTTATCCATTGTGTTACTCTGCTTTTTGGTTAACCTACTAGGATAGGGAGCTTTTGACAGGTAGGTTTTTCTGCGGTGCCTGAGAAGGAGGCGTTGGTGTATTACCCTTACCCTCAGCCTCTTCCTCACCACCATTCCCACTGAGGGGCTGCATAGATGGTGGTGGTGGCGGCAATGAAATGTGATTGTCAACCTGCTTTCCATTCCTTAAGCTTACAATGACATTGACATGATGAACAGGTTCCTCCACATGGTTCACTTGCCGCCCCCGAAGGGCCACATTCTCATTTTGCATGTGTTGTTGTTGGTACATGCGGGGGTTAGCCTCAGGCTGGCTTGGCAGAGACCCTCTCTCTTTTTCATGTACAGACTGAGCCAATTGGCCCATCTGAAGCTCTAGAGATTTGATGGTCTACTGATTTGAAGTGATAACTTGACTTGTGGTTGACATGAAAAATTTCATTGAGTTTTCAAGTCCACGAGTCAAGGTCTCAAGCGAATTGAATCGGGTTTCCATATTGTTGGAATTTGGGAAACCCGATTGATTGGTGATTTGAGCTTGGGGTGGCTGATAAGATTGTGCATGCATGGGTGGTTGGTGTGGTTGGTTAAGTAGTCGAGAGGAGTTTAAAGGACCACCCGGGGCATTATTTTGGTTCCATGAAAAATTAGGGTGGTTCCTCCATCCGGGATTATAAGATGATGAGTATGGGTCATTCCTAGCCCAATCATATATGGTGTTGACATGTTCCTTCTCAGGAGGAATGGACGCGCACTCGTTTCCTACATGACCTATCCTACCACATGAATGACAGGGAACTGGACCAGATGTGGACACGTGAGGTGCACCTTATTGGTTTTGGAGCTCAATCGAATCCATACGGCACATTAAGGCCGCCATGCGCGCCTCAGTGGCCGTAGTGGTATCGATAGCAAATGCGGCACCCGATCTAGTCGAGTTTGCATTTGCGATCCTTGCTCCTATGCTAGATGATACATGGGGTTCCCTTACACTCTCCCACTGCATGGTTTTCTCAGCGAGGTCTTTTAGGAAAGCTCATGCCTCCCTTTCATCCTTCCTAAGAACTCTCCTTGACACATGGACTCAATGAGTGTTCGGGACGGAATGTGAAGACCCTCGTAGACAATTTGACAAAGGTGCTACAACTCGATGCCATGATGAGGGAATGAGGATAGTAGCTCCTTGAACCTCTCTAAATATGCATGAAATGTTTCGGTCTCAAGTTGATAGAATGAATTGATTTCGTTCCTCAATTTTTGAGTCTGATGATTTGGAAAGTACTTCTTGAGGAATGTAGATTGAAATTCATCCCAAGTCCTAAAGGCATTCGCCTGGTTGTTGTAAAAGCACTTCTTGGCATCATCCTTTAGTGCAAAAGGGACTAGCCTAAGATGGATGGAGTCTGTGCTCAGTTGTTGCAACTTGAACATAGCACAGACCTCCTCAAATTCCCTGAGAAAGATATAGGGGTCACCCTTCCCAGTTAAGTGAGGGAGCATGGAAATAAACTGAGGCTTAACCTCAAAGTTGTTCCCATTCACCTCTGGCAAAGAGATGCATGAGGGTAGAGCGGTACGACTCGGATAGCATCGATCACGGAGAGGTGTGGTAGCGAGAACAGGTAGAACATGTGGGACAGGTGGGTCCAGCAACTGCTCCTCCTCGCGGTAATGAGCAGCCACTGAAACCGGACTATGTGCAACACGAGAGGAGGGCGGCATCGAGAAATTGACTACCGAAGCAAGATTGACGACATGCCTCGTCAAACGGCCACTCTCGTCTCGTACCCACACAAGCACGCACAAAGGTGCACACACAAACCAAATTTTTTTTTGAGAACAAAGAATGTGCGTAGAGGAGAAAACGGGAGGACACAGAAAAGAATGAATGACTCAGGAGAGAAAGGAAGAAGTCCTTATGCTACGGTGGGTGGGTACAGGTAGAAGCAAACAAGCAAACAAGGCTCAAACAATCCTAAGGTCGTTATAGGTCCTTACAGCTAGACGACGTCTAACTGCGAGGTCACACGGCCTCAACACGCCTCACCTCCCTATGACGAGGACCATAAAGCCTAGCAAGTGAGTAAAGATCCGTAGATCTCGTCTCTCCTACCATCGACAGAGTGGACGATGCCGATCAGGCCATGACTGTCGGGACCAAATCACTCTCCTAATGCGCCCAAAATCCTTAGGGTCAATGTCTACTTGATTTTAAAATTAGGCTCTTGATTAGTGTGGTTTTTGGGGCGAAGGAAAGAGTGATGAAATCCCCCACCTTATCTTATACGGGACAAACCCTCCTTAGTAGCGTTTTGGAGTATTAATTTAGCAATCAACTCTCCAAACAAATGCTCAACTCACACTTGTTGCAATGCAATTCCTACTAACTAATGCATGTTCATACGAAATACATGAATGAGAGTAGGAAATGCGTACCTCGCGCCAGCACTCAGCAACTGAAAGTAATGCTAAAATAAAGGACAATCTACGTGCCTAAGTCGAGTACATGATGCACGACCTAAACAAGAAAGAATGCCTAATCTTTTGCTTTTGGTTTTAGGGTCCAAGTTGCTTAAAGGGAGATTGATTATTAATCTGGGAGCAATCGAATAGTCAAAACATTCAAAATTGAGTCTAAGATTCCTACATCAGTTATGGCAACGCTACAAAGATATAAAGAGGTGAAATGAGATTACCAGACGACCAGTTGGTGGTATCAGGCCGCTGATTGGCGGTCTTGGAGTCTCAGATCGCCTCCAAACTTCACCGGATTGTTTACCTACCCATTGTGAGTCTCCTGAAAGAAACAAAACTACAACACAAAAATTAAATCCACCTGAATCGTTCAAACCAGAGTCTGAACTGGCACTTCCTCGTTCAAACCAGAGTCTAAACTAATAAGTACGAAATGTGAAAGCAAGCACGAAAGATTGGAGATCGGAAAGAGAAACCCCTAAGGGGTGGAGTGTGTGCATATATGAAGTGAAATAAGTGATGAATGATGCATGTAGGCATGTATGTGTATGTGTCGTCATGCATAGGAAGTGTCTAAAGATATGACAAAATCTATCAATCCATTCACACAACGTATCGCCAATTACTACTTGATTAACATAAGATTAGGCTCAGCATGAGAAGTGTCTAAAGATATGGCAAGACTCATCAAAACCATAAAATCATGGGAATAACAAAGGTAAGCATGGGAGATGTCTAATTGTTATGGCAAAACTCATCAAAGCAAAGTTCTTCAATCAATCAAGTAAGCAAACACCAATACAAACACATAACTAATATGTAGCATATTCAACATGAAATTTTAGTCAATAAACATAAGAAAACTAAGCATGGGAAGTGTCTAAATCTTATGGAAAACCCCATAAAAATTCCCCAACATGTAGATGATTAAAATACCCCCAATGAACGTACAAAACATGCAAGCTTACACAATCAAAAATTCATCAAACATCCAAACTTCACAATATATATGAACATCATCTCCACCCCCCATAGGGGATCGATCTACTCCCTACACATTATTCTAGCAATTAAACTAAAGAAGAAAGGAGACATTCTAACTAATTTAGCCTAAGATCAAAGAAACAAGACTAAGCTAAGCATGCATAAAAAAGAGACAAAATGAGAACAAAACAATGAAAAATTATTTTATTAAATGACTCACATTACTAGTAGCATTCTTCTCCACCTTGAGTTTTTGCTCCAAGGCTTACTCCAAGTAGAGAGAATGCCACCAAGCAATGGGTCAATACAAAAGGAGGAGGAGGAGTTCTATTTATAGTCATAGAAAAAGGTAATCGGGGACAATCCCCCGATGTGGGACTAATAAAAGCTTCCCAAAATACACATAAACACATAACCCAAGTTCTGGAAAAACCAGGTCGGATTCGGACACAAATGGACCGCCAATTGGCGGTCACTTTTTCCTGGATCAGACCCATTTTCAGATATGTTCTTTATTTCTTCAATTCTTCACTTGGGGTGCACTCTTATCGGTTATAGGAGGGTCGGCCCGAATCTAATTGCCAAAAAACTCCTCGTGATGGTATGGAATTTCTTCATTTGCTCATTAGTCCTTTGGGGTTACATTCGGGTGCTTCTCCCTTGCATCTTAGTCCCCAAGTCTTACAACTCAGTCTTTTTTCTTGCTTTTAGGTCCTTTTATGCTTCTTCTCCTCAATCCTGTTTATTCCTGAAACTCAAACATAAAACTTGTTACGTAGCATTGTTTTGGTTCAAGATAATAGATATAAGACACAAATGAATGCATGAAATGAGGTCAATGCATTCAATCAATGTGCAAGTGGGTTGCACATGAATAGGTTTTGAGGAAGTACTATAAATAGGACCCTCATCTCCTCATTGTTAACATATGAATGCAAAATTCTCCTCTCCATATTTATCCACCAAATCCATATTAAAACTCCCTTGTTAATTGAGTTTTTGAGAGATTAAATTCTCAGGAGCATTAAATGGGTAATTAGCTAGATTCTAGCCTTGATCAAGAGATTGATTGGCTAGGTCTCATCTCTATAATCTTGTTTAGAGTTTGGTGAATACTTGGAGGAATTCCGTGATGATTCAACTGCAACGTGACTTCGGATCTTTGAAAAGATTTTAGAGAACCCTTTGGGTATGATTTTCTTCTATACAATTTAATATTTATGTAGGATACAAATATTGAAATGTATAGTCTATGTTTTGTACATGAAAATTATTGAAAATATGAAAAATGATCCTAAATGTTCGTCAAATTTTTTAAAATTATACACAAGTATAGGGCACGAAATCCTACACTATGACCTTCTATTTGACTGATTGGTCATTTAGTTTGTTAAACCTGGGAGTTGACCATCCAAATGGTCGACCGCCCTTGACTTTTGGTTCGATCGTTGTATGTTGGTTTTCGTTCGACTGGCTAGGTGACAGTTGAACCATGCATTTTTCTGGAGGGAGCCAACCGATCGGTATGCCTTGTTCGATCGACTGTTGTTGTCCCCTTTTGGGATTGTGGTGTGTGTGATCGACTTTGAGGGCAACAGGTTCACCGACCCTTTTGGGCAACGGAAAGGACATGTCGGCCTGATAGTGATTGGAGCGAGTGGTGGCTCTACGAAGCGAGTTGTGTCTCTGATTGGGGGAGCAACCATCCTTGTGAGGTGGGGTTTGTTGGCCGACAATGTTACGGCGGGTGCCTTGTCTGCACGTGTGGTGTGGGGGGGTTTGGGTGAGAGGACCCTAGAGCCCATTTGTGGATCGGGTCTGCTGTGGTTGGGAGAGAGGTCCCTAATGCCCAGTATTAACGACGATATTTTTTATAGTTATTGCATTTTGTGTCATGTTATATTTGTTACTGTCTTGTTCATTCATAATAGGGGTTTGGCATACGGAGTTTCCTTATGGAAACTCAGGCATAGTTGCATGTTTACTTTTCAAACTGTGAGCGGCATTAGAGGGTGGTGACCGAGGAGGAGCACACCCAAGATCGGATCACGTTGTCTATCTTCTTAGGTAGTTATGATTACATGTGTTGTATATACTCGTAGTTGACAAATTTGATGTAATCATACTTTTGACAAATTCTATTGTATTATGGTGCACCTTGTTGATATATGTGAGTAGCGGTCCCACTCTTTTCAATTGTATTCCTATCAGGGCCGTCTCGGAAAATTTTGAGGCCCTGTGCGAAAATCAACAACGAGGCTTCTAAATTTGAAAAAAAATTGTCCTCCTAGTTTAAATAATAAAAATTTCACTGACTTAATGCAATATTAATAGATTTTTTTTTGTCCTCTTAGCAATATTTGAGACAAATTTATCAATGTTTATGTGCTATTTATGTGTTAACATTAAATTTTTTTGCAACCTAATAAGCCCATGTACATAAATTTTTTTTGAGGCCCCTTTAAAATGAAGCCCAGAATGAGGCCCAGAGCAGTAGCTCACCCTGCTCCTGCTATTGGGCCGGGCCTGATTCCTATTGTTATTTGTTTTAAATTTTCCGTTGTTTCGAGACGTTACAACACATGACTATTTTTTAACTTTAAAGTACTCTTTTGTTCTTGTCTGAAGAAAAAACTTCAATTACTCTACACACATGCCTTGTTAGTTGTTGTCAAGTGGGTTATTGTTTGTTAACACATATTACTTGTTGCGAGCAAGTTTGGGTTTTTTAATCTATTTTCATATCAAGATTATTATTAATTAAAGAGAAACTTTTCATTCATCATTAAATAAAAACAATGTAGTTTGTTATGTGTTATAGTTGAGAGAATTTAATATGAAATAACACAAATCAAAATAATAAATGAGCTGAATT
This sequence comes from Triglochin maritima, assembly GCA_963682175.1. NCBI lineage: Eukaryota > Viridiplantae > Streptophyta > Magnoliopsida > Alismatales > Juncaginaceae > Triglochin > Triglochin maritima. The sequence goes on from OY821775.1 coordinate 19,163,571, forward strand.
TTAAAATTTGTTTCCTAAAGTTTAAACCAAAACACATACTAATCGCTTTATAGGTTGATTCCATTTGTGTCTAACTGTTCTTGTTTCTATTGCAAGAACTAAGCGTGTATTTTCAGCTATGGAAATTATTCAAACTAGACTATGCGACAAAACTCACGATGAATTTTTCACAAATTCTTTGATTGCCTTCATCCTGAAGGAAATTGTTTGAGATTTGCATTAGATTTGATTGTAATAGATTATGTTGCTACGAAGAAATATCAGCCACAATATTGGTTTTGATGCAATTTATCTCATTTCATATGAGGTTATATATCATATGATATATGTACATATATATAACTAGCAATAACATCGTCCGGTGCATGATAGCCTCTTCAAAGGAATTCATGAACATATAAAGCAAAAATGAGTATTAGACTCATGTGATAATTACAATAAAATAAATTAGAGTGCTTCTATGAACAAACTAATTATTGAATAAATTAATAAAATTTCCAAGACGCATTAAATATTGTAAAAGAACTTAAAAGTCATTGAATTAAAAAAACAATCTTATCCCTACGAAACTGTAGAAAAACTTGAGTACTAAATTCATATAAGTTAATGATATTTTAACTCCAAATCAAATGATTACCGTATCAAGTCACTTGGCAAGAGTGAAGAAATAAAATATAAATATGTCTTTTTCCAACTTTTCATATTTTTGCATGTTACAAGAGTAATTAAACCAAAAATTTCAAAACTAATAAAGTTTCGATAATGAATAAATTATAGAACAGAAAATCAAAATTTATTTTAAAGAAGAGAAGACATGGATTTTCCGTCAAGAAAACTAATCTTAAGAAGTTACTCCATGCTCGATCGTCAACTTGGCTAATCATTAAACACGTGTTGATGTCGGCTTACAAATTAGGAAAACCAACGAACAAGAAAACTTGGCTAATCATTAAACACGTCTTGCCGTTGTGGTTTACTTAATCCCTTAGATTGGATTTGGAAATAGTGGAGATTGTCTATGTATAGGAAAAAATGATGGCCTTGAAAGGGTTGGATTTGAACAAGTGTGTTAATCCAAGCCTTTTAGTTAAGGTGGGAACCTCACAAGTCACAAGGGAACAGAAAACATGTCTAGGTCATATTGGTATATATATTTAGCCTTAAGGAAGCTTAAGCAGATGAACTTGGACTACGTTCAAGTGAACTCAACCCAATTTTGAAGGGAAATTTGACTTTAGATGCTTCAAGTGGCCCAACCTCTGCAAAAAAGCCCCCACTTTGACACCTATGCGGATATATCCACTTCTTCCCTAAATACCCATGTCTATCTCGTGGGACCACTAACATCGTCTGGAACTCTCTTTGTCTCGATATTTTAAATTGTTTCATAAATCGATAGGGTTCGATAATACTCAACGGTACGCGATAGATAGTGCGGCCAATGTGTATGCTCGATAGTTACACTTGGCGATATGTGTTATACAGAAACTCGATATAAGCTCGACTGCGCTCGATGGTCAACATGATAAATGTTCACATATCGAAGTGATACGTCCCATGATGGGACGGGTCATTATAATACGAGGAGACGCAACTGTTCGACATTCCTTCCTTTTGAGAGGACACAACCTTTCACACGAAGAGGTGCAACCATTTATTACAGGGCCTATAAAATCAGAGGTTAGGGTGTCTTCCATTTAGTTGTGTATTTGATCCCCTCCCCAATCCTAACTAAGTACATTCAATTCGTCTCCTCCACCCAAAAAAATGGCCTTCCAACACAATGACTCGGACTACTCATCCGACGAAGCTGACCACATCGTTGGTGGACCAATATGGGGAGGTTGTCCCCCATACCGGGAGTGCTTTATCGCACCTGCAGGTGTGTGCAAAAGGCAATAGAGTTGTGGTCCAACACTCTGAACAAGATTAGCAAGAAGTTCTACGTCTGTGGCTCCTCAGAGCAAACCCGTCGTTGTCGGTACTTCGTCTCGGACGATGGAACACCGGTATCACCTATGGATAAACCTAACCAGAGCGTAAAGGACCGAGGGATGCAGAAGCTCCTCTGGAAGGCTGCTAAGTTGAGCAATGCTAGGAGATATACAAGACTATCTTTTGGGCTTGTAGGCGACATCTGAGCATATCATTCTCTTCTGATTGACTGGGAAAAAATATATAATTTTTGTGTGTTTGTGTTTGTATTTTTTGTTTGTCTTTGTCTTTGTGTTCTCTCCTTATACCTCGATAATAGTTACTATCAATAATAGTTCGATGTTTGTGTTTGTGTTTGTGTTTGTGTTTGTGTTTTTTGTTTGACTTTGTGTTTGTGATCTGTCATTGCTCTCCCCTTTAAACTCGATGGTGGTTCGATACGGACTCGACGGTCTACGACTAAAAAATATAGAAACACCATTCACTTGTGTCTTTGCAAACAAAGTCTAGATGGTCTCCCCTTTAACCTCGATTCTGGTTCGATGGTAGTTCGATACGGACTCGACGGTGTACGACTAAAAAAGATAGAAACATCATTAACTTGAGTCTTTTCAGAAGAAGTTTGGATGATCTTCCCTTTAACCTCGATTGTGGTTCGATACGGATTCGACAATAGCTCAGGGACTTTAAGGTTTAAGGTTTAAGGCTTAACAAAAATTTAGTTCGACGATAGCTCGATAAGAGCTTCATGGTCATGGTGCAGTTTCAAACGAACTTCATCCCGTCCAAGTCAGTCATGTCCTTATACCTCGATTGAGCTCGATGGTTGCTCGACGTTGGCCGATGGTTGTTCTATTAGCTCTTTGACTACGTCATTTGCATGAGGAAGATTGAAACAGTCACACCATTCGAATATTAACAAAAAAACAATATAAACTATTCACAACATTCGAATATCAACAAAAAATAACATAAATCATTCAAAACATTCGAATATTAACAATAAACAACATAAACAACAGAACTGCTTGTGTATTGACCACACACTTACAAAAATAGGGTTGTCAAAGTTTGCAACCAAACACATACACAACAGAAACAAAAAAGTATCATAGAATAAAACATTAACTAAAATAATTTCGCCTTCTTCCTAGTCCACCCAGTGTGTTCTTTGAAGCATGGAGGAACATCAGGCAGTGGCGAGGGCATTGGGTCAAGGATGGGTGTCTCGGTGAGGCAGGTCGCTCCGCATTTGGGGCAGGTGTGCTCCGGGAAGGGGGGAGTTGGGGTTGGGGTTGGTGTTGGTGTCGTTTGGGTGGAAACTACGCAAACCAAACAACAGTATGTTAGTAGACATTAACTTATAACTAAAGGTAACTTAAAAATAAAGGAAGAGACGATTAAAACCTACCACTGTTAATGAGGATGTCTACCACCATGTCCTGTACGACGGCCAAACGACGCTCTACGTCGGCGATCATGTGGTAGTGTTCCACCAAGGTCTGCTTGAGCACCTCTAGTGGTTCAGGGGTGGTCGAACTGGAGACATGGTGTCATGCACATAAAATGTGCATTATTGGAGTTGCGGGGCCCTACAATGCCAAGTATGTTGCACCACCCTTGTTGAGGACCCGACACACACCTGTCGTGCGGGGTAACTCACAAGCAGAGGATGTCGTCGATGGGTGAGACCTCGGTGATGTCGTCATTGCGCTTCATTCTGGGACAGGAATGTGGTGGAAGGAAGAAGGTGTTGGCAAGAGAAATGTAATGGTGTAAGGTGATTAGTAGCATATCATGCATCATATTCATGCTATATATCATTTATTTTACCCCCAATATTGTACTACTCGAGTTGTTATTTGTAGTGTTTCAGGAGTTAGATAATAAAGAAGAGGAAGGGAGCAAAAAAGACCTAAATGTAACAAGTATAGACTGATTTGGAAGGTTCTGAACCAATTTGTAATGCACAAGGACTGGAGCGCAAATAAGGAAGAACCCAAGTGCAAACCTGGAGCGACCTGATTGCGAAGTAAAAAACATGGTGACACATGACTTGAATCAGATCAGTATTTCACCAATTTAACTCAAAGTAATTCGAGCCAGCAGACCAGGGCTTCACCCTATGTGCCAAATGAAGACATAAAGCACGACACAAAATTTCAGCCTGATGAGAGTCATTTGATCCGCCACTGGCGGATCAAAATGGTCCAAAGCGGCTGAAATTTCGATCGTGGGTTGGGTATTTGGTTTGGAGCATTCCTAGACTATCATATGTAATTTAAAGTCATCTGATTATTCCCATATCCATCCAAACCCTTATTTCTTCTATAAATATCATTGTAACCCCTCCTTTCCACCTTCCTCGTTCCCCTATTAGAGTAGGTTTTAGTTTCCTGTTTTAGTAGTGTAATAAGGGGGTTGGAGAGGAGCAAACATTGTCTTTTATTTTCTTAATCTAGTTTAGTTCATGTTCATTATGTTGATGTTTTTCTTTGATGCAATTTCTTTTATGTTGTTGTTTGTTTAATCTAGTCTTCTACATTTCTTTCGTGGATTTATGTTCTTTTCATGCTTTCTTTAGTGTAGAGATGAGTAGAGAGTAGTCCATCCCCATTGGGGATAGAGAAGAAGGTGATTTGGTCATGTGGTGTATTAGTGTGTGTTAATTCTATCGTTGGAGCATTACATGATTTCCACAACCATCTAATATTATTTCACCATTATCTTTGATGTGCTAATACTCTTGAGTGAAGCTTAGCACATGCTTAAATTAGTGAGCCTATTTTATGGAGAATGATGAGGTTAGGATAAGGATGGAGTGGAAGAAGGGAACACGACATGTGCATGCATGTGCTCATGTCAGCTTTATCCAAATTAATGTCTTGTATGTTTTAATGATTGTGATAAATCTTATTTCGTGTGGACACATAGTTGGATATGAGTCATTATGCATGTGGACATATTTGCTTAATTTTAATTATTGTCTTGTATGTTTTAATGATAATGTTTTATCTTATTGCATGTGGAGGCAAAGTTGGAATTCAGTTTTATGGATTTCATGTATGACATGTTTTAATGAGCACATTTGAACACACACTACACCACACATTTTCATTTCCATGTTCTTTCTCTACCTCCTAAGGGGTCGACCTTCATCATCATTTTCTTTCCCCACTCGAGTATTGTGAATCTGACTCACACGTGCTCCCTGTGGGCCGACCCGTATTTGCCACTGCTTCAACGTGGATGTGCACTTGCGGTATTTTAACTGATTCAATCATAAGGCTGAAAGCAGGGAAGGGTGTTTTATGCTATCCTGATGACAGATGCGGCGTATGGAGAGAAGGTAACCGAACCGTTGAAAATGCCCTCAATTGTCGTGCGTTTATCGAGCCGCCCACTGGTATGGTTTTTCATAGTTTGCTCATAACTGACGAGATGTTTCGATAGAAGGAAACACGACCGTCAAAAACGTGTGTGCCTTGACCGTCAATAATCGTGTCAAGTAAACTATTGAGCTACTATCGAGTTCATATCGAGCTCATCGATCCAATTAAAGACGACCCTCTTGATTCATCATATCAATCTGATATCGTGGTCCGCTTAAGTCCTAGTCCTTCAAGTGATTATCGAACTGCATCGAACCACAATCGATACTGAGGTGACGTTTTGAGAGAATGAGACCGAACCGTCCAAGAATGTCCTTGGAGAGCCGCGTCCATTAAATTATTGAGCCAAGATCGCGTACATATCAATCTCATCGATTCCAACAAAGAACACTCTCATCGAACCACCATATACGATCAGTTTTAAGTCTTCGCTCTTAATTACTGAGGTGACATTTTGTGCATTGTTATGATAACATTACCCTTTTTGCATGAATACAATGGCCGTGAAAGGTTCTACTATTTATGATGCAGTCTTTTTAAATATATTAAGTGACCTTTTTACATGAGTTGTCCTTTTTGGTGTTGAGCGTCAAATGGGCTCAACAGTACTCAATGGATGCTCGATATAGCTCGATGGACGCTCGATATAGCTCAATAATTTTGTTATCTTCTGTTTTGTTGGTCTACTCGATCAAGCACGTTGGAAGGTGCTCGATGATTTATGAGTTAAGTAATAGGAAATTAATTTTCCTATGTAAACAATAATAATTTGCTTCCAAAAACGAGTAATTATGCATTGTAGATTTCAAAAAGTAAGCTGGAATTCAGGAAAAGGGGTGGAGTGTGTGTACACATGAAATAAAGTTGTGAGGAATGCATTCAATAGAGCACAAGTGTAGTTAGTGTTGCTATGCATAGGAAGTACCTAATGGTTGGCAAGACTCGTCATCCAAATCACTAACCTAGTTGATTATTATGAGCATAAACAAGTTTGTTATTAAGAACCTAAACAAGCATGGGATGTACCTAATGAATATGGCAGAAACCATCAAGTTAAGTAGGTCAGTAGCGGGTGTCTTCGAGAGGCTGTTGGGATAGTTATGTTCCAGGAAGGGGGTACTATTGTTGGTGTCTTCGAGGATGGAACTATCCTATAAAAATAAGGAAATATCAGTGTTTATTATCATAACAACTCAATGTATAACAACTAGTAACTCAAAAATAATGAAATAACAAAACATACTATTGTCTAGGTGGACGTCTGCCACAGTGTCTTGGGCGGCGGCAGCGATGGAGAGCGAAGTGGAAGGAAGTAACTAAAGAAGAAAATGGCATTGTATATTTATAGGATTATATCTGACTGAGGTAACCTTTGAATGGAAGGAAATGGTTTGACTTTCGAATTTCATCATATCAAACCGTCAAAAACCGTCCTAAAAAATTGTTCAACACTTGGGAGTCGTAATGAAAAGACACAACCTTCCATTATGCCATTATGGTATGTGAAGAGACTCAACCTTTTCATTTCAGGGACACATCATTCCATCACAGGGTATGCGAAGAGACACAATCCTTCATAGTTTCTAAACCTCAAACCCTATTGCATTCATAGTCCAAATTGTGTAGTCAAAAAGCAAAAAGACCTCAACAGTTAATAGTCCAGTATTAACTGACACGACGTTTGGAAATAAAGAAACAAAACCATCTATAACGCCTTAAATAATCGTGTCGTTGTCAGTGGCGTTTCCTATCGAGCTCATTGATCCCAATAGAAAGGAATAGTTGCGTTTTTTGTAAAAAAACAAAATTATCGAGTTCATACCGCGCGCCTATCGAGTTCGTATCGAACCAATCAATGTTACAGTTTGAACAGTTCACTCATAATTATCGAACCTATCGAATTACAACTATGAAGTATTGAAATTTGAATTATTTGAAATACTTACGTCGTCGCCGATCCAGCAAGTCGTACTCCCAGAACTTCTCTTTTATGTCATCCATAGGCTTATTGCCCCTATATGTCATACGGTCGGGGAAATGATCCTTGGTTGGAACTATTTACTTCGGCATTTGGAAAAAACAAAACAAGTAAATATAACAATCAGTTAAAAACATGGGGAAAATGGAATCGAGCTCATATCGAGCTCTTCGATTCGGCAGTTCTTCGCAGTCAAACTGATCCTATCGAGCTCACATGCAAAACTAATCAAACTAATATCGAACATATCGAACTCAAAGGGAAAATGATCCGATTTACATCGAGCACGTCTACAAAACCTATTGCGGTGAAAGGAAAAACGATCTACATTCCATCGTCCGTAGCTACCGAGTACCATCGAACTACACTCGAATCTATCGAGCCATGTCGGTAACACAGGAAAACAGTTCCACTTCGAACCCAGCCGACGAAACTCAGATGAATACCAATAAATGGATGAAATCAACAACATTTTCGATAGAACCAATAACATAACCTTATAAAACTATATCAAGAAGTAAAAATAAACATATACAAATCGTGCCCTAAAACTGACCTTTGTCATCGTTGTTGGGAAGGGACGCCGCTCAGTTCGAATGACGGGTCGAGTGCGAGAGAGAAGGGATGTGTGAACGAGAGAGAGAGAGAGAGAGAAGACAAAATGGATGCACGAGAGTGGTTTGCAACTGTTCAAAAGAAAGAGACAGAGAGCATGATTTGCTTATTCAAAAGGAAAGTGATTGACAAGGGGAATCCATTATTTAGGGAGGGGTATTTTGGGGAGAAGTTGAAAGATAGACATATATTTCAAAGGAGGACAAAGTTGGGGCTTTTTTTAGATGTTGGGCCACTTGAGGGATACAAAGTTAAATTTTCCATTGTAAATCAAGAAGGCTTAATCAATAGTTTCAAGTTAGAGTTGGTTGGACCAAGTCAATTGGACTCCATAGAGTTTGACGGCTCAAGGAAGCTTGATTTGATGGATCAAGTCAAGTTGACTCGATGGAGCATGACTTGCTGGGTAATTGAGTTCAAGGGAGCATTTTTTGTGGAATCGACTCAAGAAAGCAAATTGGTTAGGCTAAGGCACGATTGAGTCGAGAGAGTTGGATTTTCTCTCTTCGAGGCTACAGTTGATATAGGCTGTCGTACGTTGAATCTCCACAATCATAAACATTATTTATGATAGTTTCCAATTTCCATGGTGAAAATAGATAAAAAGTACCTAGATAGTCTTATTTGAAGAGCTTTCAGTTTTCTAAGGAAAACTATTATTATATTTTATATATTTATCCAACTCACATGGTTTCAATCAATTCAATCACCATCGATCCATATATCAATAGATGATCTTTGAAGCCCTCTTTGTTGGTCTCCGAATCCATTAAAATAATTTGATGTTCGATGCGGAAGTAAGACTCAACTAATCCTAATCATTCAACCTTGTGATCACACATTTTTTTGTATTTATTGCTCGGTTATGCAGTCATGGATGATCTATGGAATTTCAACAGGTGCACTCAAAACTTCGGCACTTAAGCTTGTAAACCAACAAGTGTCTAGGGTTTGAAAAGGGATGTTTTTGATAGACTTGATAAAGAGTGACATTGGAGATTTGTACTTGAGTGGTTCTATTTTACTTACGTACACTTCCCAAAACGTGAAATTACTTCAGTAAACTTCAAAATTTGTAAGTCATTTCCTTTGTCTTACTTGTTGTGACTTTCCTTTCTATGGTTTAGGTAGGGGAGAGCAAAACCCGGTCCGGTCCGGGTTTTTGGACCGGACCGGTCGGTCCGGGTTCGGTCCGGAAAATGTTGGTTCGATCCGGTCCGGTCCGGGTTTCGGTCCGGGAAGTTTGGGTCCGGTCCGGTCCGGTCCGGACCGGTCTTTTTTTTGTTTTTTCTTTATAAAAATCTGGTTTTTGACCGGACCGGACCGATTCGGTCCGGTCCGGTCTTCGGTCCGGACCCCGGATAAAAATCCGGTCCGGTCCGGACCGGATGCTCACCCCTAGGTTTAGGTGAGTACATTCATTAGTTAAAGATACTCTCAATCGATTAATTAAAAAGTAACAAACAAACATACCTTTAGAAGTCCTACAACTCTTCCCATTTGGGGTGCAAAACCCTAATTCACGATTTCTCTTCCTGAAACCATACTAATTCTATTCCATTGGAGCCTTTTCCATGAAAACCTCTCTTGCTTTTGTGTATCTTGTCCATAGGGATGTCATCGTCGAGGAAGGTCCCCAAAAGGGACAACCTACCAACATCTTCAGTTTATTTACCCGTGCAACACCCTATATTGTTACCAGGATCTGGAGTGGAGAACGAGGTGTTGAAGTGTAAAAGAAGGCGTCGAGTATTGTGAGATATTCATCCCAAAATGTGATCAATTGAGGGTTTGAGGGGATAAATGTTAATGAAACTACTTTTAATCTCAAACTGGCAAAAGAAACTCACAGAACTCAAGACGAAAAAGTATAAACAAAACCCGAAGTGCATTAAAGCATTCACATTTTGGGAATTATATCTGAGCAAAATATGAACTAGTCAGATGCAAACCTCCAATATCACACTTTCTCAAGTGTAACAACACCAAGTCTTTAATCCAAAATTAGTTCAAGTAGGATAGAAATGAAACTAAATAAGAATCACAGTGCCTAAACGTTAATCACCTTATTCCACGCACTCCTATCGATTCCAAATTTGAAACATTTGACTCTTGTAATCCTCTTTTGACCACTTTGGGAGTTAATTTTGGTCTCCCCCACCTCTTTTCGCACATTCCTCGTGGCCCAACATACCCCTCTTCACTAGCACATCCATAGGTCATCTATTTGTCTAAATCATCTTAAATGTTGTTGTCTAAGCGTAAGGGCTACTCCAACCTTTTCTTGGGTATCTCAGATCGGATCCATCATCATACGACCACACATCCACTGTAACACCTTATTTCCTTTACGTAATATTTTTCACCATATGTCTTTTCGTAGCCCAACATTTTGCTTCATACATCATTGTGGATCTTATAGCCATTATGTAGAATTTAATTTTTAGCTTAATTGGGATTTTCTTATCACACAAAACACCGAATGCTTGTCGTAATTTCATCCATCCAACTCTTAACAGATGAGTTACATCTTCATCTATTTCCCCCTCTTTCTGAAGTTTTGATCCTAAATATCTAAAGTTATCTTTCCTACTCACAACAACATCATTCACATCTCCTTAGCTTCTTTGTATCTACAATACTAAAGCTACATTTCATTTACCCAGTCTTAGTCCTACTTCTTTTCAAATCTTTTGATTTCAAAATATTTCTCTACAACTCTAGTTTCCTTTCTCAACCTAGCCAAGTCTCATTAATTAGCATCACATCATCTGCAAATATCGAATCTCAAATTATATGTCCTTGGTAACTTCATCCAACACGGCAACAATAAGATAAAGATTTAAAGCCGACCCTTTATGCAGTTCTATCTTTATAGGGAATGTACTTGATTCACTATTATCGCACACTCTCCTGCTAGTGACAACTAAGTCATACATATCCTTGAATTAACATATCTTGTTGACACATTCTTTTTCTTTAGGATCCACCACATAACATTTTTAGCTAGGTATTCTATCATACACATTCTCTAAATCAATAAAAATCATGTGCAAGTCGGTTTTCTATTCCCTATGCCTCTTCATATGTTGCCTAATTAAGAAGATTGCACTTGTTGTCAACTCTCACGATATGACACCAAATTATTTTCTTTAATATTTATCTCTTTCCTAAGACGAGTTTAATTACTTTTTCTCACAATTTTATGGTATGACACATAAGTTAGATGTCTTTATAATTGGTGCTACTTTGAAAATCTCTTTTATTCTTGAAATTTGACATTAAAATACTCTTTCTTCACTCATTAGTCATTTTGTATGTCCTATAAATACAATTAAAGAACTTTGTCAAGCACCATGGCGTGGAATCACATGCGAGGGTTGAAGCCCCACCCTAAGATTTCCAAACTTTCAACGAAGTAGTATTGTGCAAATTCAGAGCGGGACATGTGATGATTGAAAAACCTTATTACTCCCAAAGACAAATATATGTCAAAAAAATATTCGTGTAACGAAGATGGTAAGAATCGTAAGGAAAATTTGACAAACTATGCTCCAAGTTGCCCAAGATCTAGAAAAAAGGCACCACTTTGACATCCTCTGAAAAATATCCTTATCTTTCTACTACTCCCCAAAATACCCCTACCATTTAAATAACCCAAAAACCTTTCTCTCTCTCACGCATCCATTTGAACTCTCTTTCAAAAGGGAACACGCCTCCTTTCTCTTCCTCTGTCGCACTTGACCCTCAATCGAATCGAGCTGACTCAAACCTAGCGCCTCCTGCCCTGTCAAAGGTTCCCCATCATAGACGAACTCATATCAGAGAACAACTACTCTGTTGAAGTCGTCTACCGATGAAAACCAGTTTTAGGGTAGGGTTTTTTGTTTAGTTATTTGTTCTTGAATGTTAGGTTATTGTTTCCATCATAAATGTAGTTGATTACCAATATTTATTGGTTTTGATTGAGTGTTATGTGGGCTCGGCTGAATCGACGGAAGTCGGGTCGTTTTTCTGGGGTTCCGACGGTGCTCGATAGGATCGATATTTGTTTGATTGGAGCTCGATTCTGTTTGAAATTTTAGGTCATATGGTTTCCGTTTTAGGGCCGTTTTAAGGCACGTAAGCACGTTTATTTTTTTATTTCTTGATATATTTTTATGAGTTAGGTTATTATTTCTATAAAAAAATGTAGTTGATTTCCTCCATTAATTGGTAGTGATCTGAGTTCTGTCGCCTGTGTTGGAAGTAGAACCATTTTCTTGTGTTTCAGACGTTGCTTGATAAGTTCGACCGTAGTTCGATAGGTACTTAATCGTGACTTAACCATTTTCATCGGGAAGTCTAACAATTTTTCGATACGGGTGAATTACGGGTCTCCGTCGTTTTTGCCCATCAGTTACTGTTGCACAAGATTTAGAGTGAAAGAGATGACAAGGTTCATTTCTGTTTGAGCCCTAAGACGTGCAGATTCAGTAGATATGAGTTTGCACTAATCACTGGTTTGAACTTCAGTATTGTACCGTCAGAGGCTGAGTTGTAGGAGCGTTGTACGAGTGACCGCCTACTAAAGGATTATTTCAACGGACAGGCAAAATTTTTGATATTGATGTTAGAGGCGGCATTCAGAAGCTGTACAAATACCGACGACATCTTCAAGTTGGGATTATGCCTCCTGATTGAAGGTATTCTATATGCCCGATAAGGCAAGCTATTTGTATGGGCGGATATAGTCAAGATGGTTGACGACCTCGACTACTTCAAGTATCCATGGGGGAAGTCGTCTCACCAAAAGCTGCTAACATCATGTCAAAAAGACATGATTAAGTAGAAAGATTTGTATGAGAAGAAGGAAGTGAGGGGGCAACAAAAAGAGGCCAAATATAGCATATACGGTTATGTCCCTACGTTACAGTATTTGGCGTACGAGACCCTTTTGCAGTTTGTCACCCAATATGTTGTGAACCATGGACACCAAGTCCCCAGGATGCTCAACTGGATGAGCAATGAGAAAAACGTCCCGCAGAAGGGTAATGTTGCACGTATGTTTTCTTCAAAAAGAAATGTAAGTAGTTCGATGTCATGGTTGTCAATTCATGTTGTTATTTGCTGGAGTACTTAATTTGCTTGATGGGTTCGATGATAGTTTGGTAGCCCTTGATAGGTTAGATGTATTTTTCGTTCCCAGATTATTTAGTTTTCTTAATGGGTTCGATAGAAGTTCAAACTTGGTAGTTAAGTTTTCTTTTTTCTCGACAAGCGAATATTCTGATATTTAGTTTTCTCAATGAGATCGATAGTAGTTCGACGTACGTAGATGATTTAGATTTTTTAATATTTAGTGAAATGCTTACTTTTCTCTATATGAATTCGAGATTACCTTAACGGTTTAGACTTGTTATTGAAATCTAACATAATGTCTTATATTCGTTGCAGTTGACCGTGTTCCCTATTTTGGCACCCCGTACAACGGAGGTTGAATACTACAACAACCTTACAGAGGTTGAATAAATGCACTCGGTGTTCACTAAGGGTGAATCGCACCTTGTACATCTACTTATGGCACAACAATAGACAACATTATATCTCCCATTATTCCAAAGATGGACGGAGCTATCTCCCACTAAGGGCGAGCAAAATACCACTCGATCGATGACTGCTAGTGGATGAAATAAGAGAAAAAAAAATACTCTTGATTTTTGGTTGGACAATTTAATCATTTATATGTGATTTTAGAATTTAGGTGATCATGCATATTTATCATCTATACACATCCTTGTTGGCTTTTTGGCCTTAATCCTTCTTTTGATGATTTAATCAACCTAATCTTAATCATAAGTAATGTAGAGTAGCACACATATTGCATTGCATATATATTGCATGTGCTAACCTCTACAGGTGATCAAGACTCATGGAAGGAAGGAAATCAAGTCAAGATTTGTAATAAAGCTATATGAAGACTTGTAATCTTGATTTTATTTTGAGTCTTAGGAACATGTGTAAATTGAGCATACAAGAGCTAAAACATATCACATACACACTAGGTTCCTTAGAGAAGTCACACAAAATTTCACCTTATTTGGACTTCATTAGATCACCCAAACCTTAGTCGGAAATCACTTAAAACCTAAATCCAGAATTCCTGTGTGAAACGGTTGACCGAACCAGTTCTCAGTTCGACCGGTTTATAACAGACTCTCCACAGTGATTTTACCGAACTCTACCGGTCAACCGATTCTACCTTTTCGGTCGACCGATCCCGGATTTTATTATGACTGTTACCTTTGTCATATTCCTATAACGGTCGTATTCGTATAAAACAAACTTAACCCCAAAATACATTCGGTAACCGGTCGAACGACGACCTTGTTTCGGTCGACCGGTTGAACGCTTATTTTATCCCTGCTATCGGTCGACACATTCTTTGTTCGACTGTTGCACCTTTGTCTCAACTGAATCCCCTTATCGGTTGTACGCCCCATACTTTGGTTCGACCAATTCACTTAAGTAGAGTTAAGTTCTAGCCCGTTTGTCCGACCGATTATATATTTAGTTCGACCATTCTCTTTGAAATCAAGTTAACGGTCGACCGATTTATTGGTTTCGGTCGACCGGTTCTGGACAGATTTGCAGCCCGATTTTCTTCTTTGTGTACCTTACACAAAACCCAACCAAATCTATCCCCAACGGCTAGAATACCTTAGGAGCTTATAAATAGAGGATCATGACCTGTTGTTAACATAACTCTCCAACTTCCAATTGTCCAATTCATTAGAGAGAAGCTCTCAATCCTCAAAGCTCCCAATCTCACTCCATAAGCCTAAATCCACACTTTGTGATCATATCCTCATCCAACTCAAGTGTGCTCAATTAGAGAGTGAGTTCCACTCAAGTTGCATTTGTTGTCAAGAGAGCAAGGGTCTTGGTGAAAGCCCAAGACACAAGTATAGACTTCGGTGAAAGCCCGAAGTGATCCTTCCGGCCCGAAGTATAGTCTTGTGAGAAGAGGATTCCAAGCTCGGCGAGGGTTGTTCGCGAGTTTGACGGTTGTAAGGCTTTGTCTCCCGGCCCGGAACGGGGAGCGGTTAGTGAAGTCGTAGGCGGAGCTCGCGAAGTCGAGCGGAGCTTGCAAGAGAGGACTAGGATCCGGGTGGGGTGCCGAACCTCTATAAAAATGCCGAGTTGATTTGTGGTTTGCTTGTTCCTTTTCCCTACTAGTCTTTAAATTGTTTCCGCTGCGTTTATTGTTTGATTAGTTAGGGATTAGCGTAAAAGTGATTAGATTAACCCGACCCACACGATCCTACAATCCTAACATTCATTCATACAATCACATACATGTCAAGCACACAAACATAAATATATCCATTCACACACACATTGGTGTGAGTTCATATGTTCCCGCGTCCTTGACTCTTGCGCCTCATTAGTGTCTTCCTCTTGCACCATGGATGTAGATATTGAAAAATATAAACATGCATCTCACAATTTCGAAAATTGTCTAGTGCAAGTCCTATGTAAAAACTCTCTCATATGCATACATATACATAAAAATAGAAATTTAGCTTTTACATACACATAAGCCCGTGTGATTGAATAATAATAACATACACATTCATTCATTCATTCACACATGGCTTCATCGGAACATACAAACTCACATATCCCTACATAAAAGAACTCGAGCAACGCATGTACATACACTATAAATTACTCGATTTAGTTCATCATTCATCTCTAAATTAAACAATTTTAAAACCATTTCAAATCCTTTAAAAATGATTTTATACATCCATAATTCAAAATACAAAACACTTGAACCGTTGTTTATCAAATTTCCAAAATAATTTTTTTAAGGAAGATAAACATATGTCTTTTTCGTTTTGTCGATTTCTTATAAAATAATTATTTAATAAAAACGAATTTTTTATATATTAGACATAAGTCTAAATTTAATTCTAACATTCACATGATGTGTTTCAAAACATTTAAAACTATCAAAAGAATCAATTAGAATTAATCAACAAAACTATCGAAAAATTCGAAAAAGACATCAAACATGAATTGTTTCGATTGTAGATGTACACTAAAATTAATTATATAGTCAAATCATTGAAAATATGAACTAAATGCTCTAATACCACTGTCGGATTTTGTGTCCCCAAGTATGTGTATATTTAAAAAAAAATTACAAACATACAAGATCGATTTCATATTTTCATTGATTTTATGTACATGTATATGTTCATACTAATATCATGCATTCCTACACATATTAAAATAAACAAAAGAGAGAGGATCATACCCAAAGGTTCTCTAAAACCTTTCAGAAGATCCGGTGTTCCGTTTCTCGTTGAATCACCCGCTGATTCGCCTCCAAGTGTTCACCAAACTTTAAACAAGATTAGAGAGAAATGAGCTAACCAATCAATCTATAATTAAGCTTAGAATCTAGCTAATAACCCTTTAAAAGCTCCTGAGATTTTTATTTCCAAAACATAAAATACGAAGAGAATTTTCGGATGGGTTAATTGGGTGATTAGGGAGAGAGAGAATTTTACATGTAAATAAAAAGTAGGATGAGGGGTCCTTTTATAGGCTCCTCAAACACCCATATCATTAACTATTCTCTAGTCATGATCTCTTACTTTTTTCACTACTAAAATTAATCCCAATTTGCCACATAAGCATCCTAAAAATATTTGATCAAATCTGAAATTAATCCAACTCATGATCTAATTATTCTTTTAATAATTCAGGCAAAAATCGTGTTGTTCGGTTAACTGAGTTTTCAATTCGGTCGACCGAACCATTCGATTTTACGCAAGTTCGAATGACAGTTAGCTAGACGGCCGACCGAATATTCATAAGAAAAATTCCATGGAAAAGTTCGGACGATCCACGTCTAGCCTCGGTCGACCGTTGACCCACCAAAATTTCTCCTGGCGAATCTCTTCGGACGACCGTGTTACTTTCGGTCTACCAAAATATCCCAGGATAGCTCCTTGATACTTTCTTTTGGTTGACCGTTCACGCCCGGTTGACCGAACCCAATTGTCCACACACTACGGACAATTTCGGTCAACCAATCGCTTTATCAGATCTTCGTTTGGTTGACCGTTCCTAAGAAACCTCGATCGACCGAACCCAAAATGGTGAACCGTTTTGACCCTGATTTTTCCTTTGTCAGATTTTGGATTTATATCCAACAAAATTTGACCTTTTGGGGTTTTTAGCAAATACATATCTTATGTAATATATTATCCTATGTAATATTAAATTATTACACCCCATAATATATACACCTCATATGCATGATTCTAATTATGTCAATTTTTGTGACATATTGATTTTATTGATTCACCATATGTGTCCCTTTTCACATGAAACCTCACACATCATATGAACTCAAAATCAAGCTTCTTGTTTCCTAGTTTTGTGGTGTGACCTATAGGAAAATCTAAGCTAAATTGGCAGCAATATTAACCATTTAATATCTCAAACTATAAGCGGTATCTAGCTACACATTATAGTTACCCAATTAGCATAGATGTCTTGTTCCACTCGAACTAAACACAATCCATTTAGTGATGTTAGTGCACCACTTCTGTCTGTCCATTGCCTCATGATATTAAGAATATATACAAAGTAGAAATACGTCACCTTTGTATCATATTCATTTCTTGATCTCTTTAAGGTAATTATAACTATGCAACGTAACTCAAGCTACATTGTGCATGTTATAATTTTGTTTTATCAATGGGCCCACTAATATCATCACTCAATTAAGAAGGGCAATGATAATCGTTTGACTAGTTATCTTTTCCAGCACAAGTCATGTTCAAACAACTATCATTTTTATCACTATACTCATTGATAGCTTTTGACAATAATCAAATCAAACACTTCTTGAGTGAAAAGACATAAGTCTCATATCTTAGGATCCAAGACACAATAAAATATTAATGACACGAAACACAATTCCATAATATTTTACTTGTTAGGTCTATTCAATATATAAAGGTAATCTTTTCCTCTTTTATATACTCGTGTCGTCAATTATTTGTAGAGCTACAATAATCGATGACCAACACGACAATCTTATCTCGGTAATTAATGTTCCATGTTAATTACCACGATTGTGAATAACTTTTGATTTATGTAAACCATTATCTTTTAGAGCTCTATGGATAAGGACCAAGCGCATCTTCCTTGACACTTCCAATAGACGAATACAACAATCAAGGAATAAAATGTTTGCACATTCAATTCATAATAATTAACATATAAAAGTAAAACTTTTAGAACACATTCCTTTCAAAAATTGATTAGAATTATGGTCATACATGATCCTACAATTTGTAACAAAGCATAGGTGTTAAATTTCGTATACTTAACCGTATTTTAGCATGACATCAACATCATTTAATCATGTAGAGGGATTGTGCACAGCTTGACCACCTTTACTAAATGGGTGAAATTATGATTATTGGAAGAATAGAATGAAACTTTTCTTGATTTCTAATGACCTTAAGTATTGGATGTTTCTTCAAAATACATAGACACCCCCTAAAGAAGAAGAGTTAACCACCTTAACTAGAGCTAAAATGAAGAAATATGAAATGAATTCAACTATCATGAACATTCTTTATTATGGCTTGAATGATGGTGAGTATAATAGAATTAGAGATTGTGATAGTGCATATGAGATGTGGCATAGACTTCAAATGCATCATGAGGGTGATAGTAAGACCACAATTACTAGAATTAGTTTCCTCATGCATAAATATGAAATTTTCACTATGCAACCCGGTGAGAACATAAGCGAGATGAACACTCGCTTCACCGATATATCTAACTCTCTTTGTGTTCTTGGAAAAAAAATAGTGAAGGAGAAATGGCTTGAAAGATCCTCCGGCCACTCAACGATGAATGTGAAGACAATGTCTTTTCAATTGAAGAAGCACATGACCTTTCCCAACTAAAGATGGAGGAGCTAATTGGAAATCTCCTGGCTTGCAAACTCCAAATGGGTCATCGAAAAGAGAAAGAAGCCTCTACGATGAAATTAACCTTGGCATTAGATGCAAATTTTGATGAACCTAGGATGAGAGTAGAAGATGAGGACATTGAGGTCATTTCCAAAGACTTCTTCAAATACCTCAAGAAAGATAAGTGATAAATGAGAGAAAGAAGAGGAAGAAGAAGTGAGAAGAAGGAAAAGGAGAAGGAGAAGAGTGAAAATGAGAAGAAAAATGAGAGAATGGAGAGAAGAAGAGAAAAGGAGAAGAACAAGAGAAAGAAAAGAAGGAAGAAGCTCACAAAGCAACATGGGATGATTATTCATCCTCATCATCTTCTTCTCTACAAAGTAGAAGGGAGGTTGCCCACACATGCTTCATGGCTATTGAACATGAACAAAGTGAGGTAGCTTCAAACTCTTGTTCTACTAGATCTAATTCATGCTCAACTAAATGATATTCTACTGATAGCTCATGCTCTAAATAAGAAACATATAATGTTGATGAGCTTCAAAATGCATTTAATGAATTAGTTATTCAATATGAGATCATTTGTGAAAAGAACAAGAATGCTAAAAAACTAATAAATGATCTCCATTGCCAAATTGAAATAATCATGAATGAGAAGAATGAGGTGATTGCTAAACATGAAACAAATGCATTAGAAATTGCTAGTCTAAAAGCAACAACTAAAATTGATGAACAACTAGATCTTAGAGCTTGTAATGTGCAATTATTAAGAAAAGATCTAGAAAAGTTCACTAAGGGAACAAAAATGCTTGGCATGCTTCTAGGTAGTCAAAGACATTCTGTGGACAAACATGGTTTATGATATAATGCTAACTTGAAAAACCATGTATCTCATACTACTTTAAATGGCAAGCATCTGTTTGTAAAGCATAGTTCCTCAAGTGTGTGGGCTCCCAAACCAAGATGATTTGGGTTCCTAAAGTTAACATTCAAGGATCCAAAGTTGTTTGGGAACCTAAATCTACACTCCTAGGTACTTGAAAGAAGATGGGAGATCGGTACTGACCGACAAAGCATGAAAGTCGAATATCATTTAGAGATTGAGGAGAATTGGAACCACAATTGAGGAATGTGAGTTGGGTAAAAATCTTTTATCCTCCTCAGCAAATAGGTTTTGTTCCAATATGAAATTGAATGCTAAACTTTCATATCATTTATTTCATTCCTTGATCAATTAGGATGGGCTCAATGTACATCATATGCTTATATGTCCATATTTGATTGATGTAAAAAGGGAGAGAAAACATAACAATTGAGCTTAATTAATATAACCTAAGGCATATTGATAGGAGGATCTTAATGAATATCATTTAGATAGAGTAATGAATTGCAAAATTAAGGGGGAGCAAATTCATTACATAAAATAAAGAGAGAAGATATTACACATCTCATGATCACATTGTTTAACATTTGCATGATGTCAAAGAGGGAGAAGAAACTTGAAATTGAGAATCAATTAAACAAAAACTATGCACATTCAAAGGGGGAGCATCTTATAAGCATGATTTACATATTTAAATTTCAAGTATTAAGATATAAGTTGTCATCATAAAAAAAGGAGATTATTGGCTTTTGGCTTTAATGTGTGTTTTGATGATTTAATCAACCTAATATTAATCGCAATCAAATGTAGTATAACACACTTATTTTATAGAACATATATTGTATTGTGCTAACATCTACAGTTGACCAAGACTCAAGAAGAATGTAATGAAGTCAGGACATGTAATCAAAACTATTTAAAGACATGTAATTTTACTTTATTTTGAATCTTAGGAACTTGTGTAAACTTGAGCTTACAAGAGTTAAAACTTACTCAAATACACACTAGGTTCCTTGTAGAGGTCACACACAAAATTCCACATCAATTGGACTTCAAAAGATCACCCAAACCTTAGCCGGAAAATCACTTAAATCAAACCTAGACTTCCTGTGCCAATTGGTCGACCGGAACAAGTTCTCTGTTCAACTGATTATAACAGACACTCTAAGTGACTTTTCCAAATTCCATCGGTTGACTGCCTTTGACCTTTCGGTCAACCGTTTTTGTATTTTTCGGATGACCGTTAACCTTGTTGTATTATATCATGATTCATATAAATTTACCTAACCCCTGGAATACAATTGGCCACCGATCAAATGTTGACCTTAGAACGGTCAACCGGATGAAGACTTATCTTGTGACCAAAACTTCTTGTTTTTCGTCAAAACATTTATCCAACCTTTTGTTTGACCGATTACAACTTACCGTGGCCAAAACCACTTGATCAGTCGACCGATCCATGTCCTGGTTCGACCGATGACTTAAGTCATAACCTAATTGGTCTGATCGTTTTCTAGTTCGTTTGAACGTTTCTTTATTTTTAAAGAAATGGTCAACTATTCTTCCCATTTCAGTCGACGGCTGAGGGACAAAATTGTTGATCCTGAGTTTCTGTTGTGTGTTCTTCACACAACTTAACCAATTCATCCCCAACGGCCATATCTCTCTACGAGCTTATAAATAAAGGTTCCCCAACCTTACTTACACAACTCTCACACTTCAAATTGCTCTATATATTAGAAAGACTTCTCACAATCAAGAAATCTCAAATCCTACACCCAAAGCGTAAACCTCCACATCTTTCAATAATTACAAATCATACTCAAAGTGTGCTCAAGTTAGAGAGTGTTGATCCACTCAACCTTGTTGTCAAAAGAAGTAGAGGTTTCGGTGAAAGCCTCGAGCACCCCTCTTGGATTGTGAAAGGAAGAAACCAAGCTGGCGAGGGTGTTCGCGGAGCTTGCTTTGTAAAGCCTTAATCTCGGCCCAGAACGAGATTGGATAGTGCAGACATAGGCGGAGCTTGCGGAGTCGAGCAGAGCTTGCAAGAAAGGAAGTAGGTGGGAGGCCGGACCTCTATAAAAATCATCGAGTTTTCTTGTGATTTGCTTGTCTTTTCCCAACTTGTCTTTAATTATCGTTTCCACTGCATATTAAGTTAGGGATTGTTAAAATTGATTAGAATTAAGGTCATACACGATCCTACAAATACAACTATTGACGTTCCCCTTGTTGGGAGCGTAGTTGCCAGATGATCTCCTTTCCTGGAGTTCCATGATTGCTTCCTCACCCCCGCACAAACGCTTTGTGAACGGTCTTTCCCCATGCATACTTGTGGAGGCGTCTGATGTCAGCCAACTACTCCATACCAAACTTTTGCTCACTGTGTGGCATCACAGAAGAAGAAATGGTTGAAGATGTAACAAATGAGGAGACGAACGTACTCCTCGTGCTCCCCCATCACCCTGGCAGCCATCATCTGACCATGGAGCTCAAGGTTGAAAAGGTTCTCCTCCCGACAACCTGCGACGTGAGCTGGGTTCATAAGGATCGCCTGGCCACGCAGACTTAGGCCAAAAATTAGGGCAACGCCTTCCTCTATGTTAGGATGTGACCAATTGGGGTCCCAGAATAACTCGTTCCGGTCATCCTTCATCTTTTTCAACTCCTTCTCTATCGGTGTCTAGACGCACTTCGCCGACTGGAAATAGTGGGTGGACTCCTAAGACAACAAACACCCCGACTTCAGCAAGCTCGTACATCAAACAAAGGAAGAAACAACGGTTACATCAACAAACCTGATGCACCACTACTTGGCTTAGGGAAGCAGTATGCGGAGAATCCATTGGTAGAGGGAAAAAGGTGGAAGAAAAAGATTCTTTGCTTTTTTGGAACACCAGGAGGAAACGAGGAATACACCGGGAGAAGTTTTGAACCGTCGTCAGATTTTGAAACAATAAATACGTTGAAAGAAGATTTCTTTTGCTTTTTGACGGTCGAATTCCTACTTTCCTCGATTAAAGCGTTCAAATTAATTGCCTCCATATTAAGTCATAAAGCATCAAGCACTATCGAGCGTCCATCACGCTCAATCGATGTTAATGTTATGGATGTTGAAATCACAAAATTTTGTTTAAATGCGGTTTGAAGAATATGAACTTAACATGAACTATCAATCTACAGCGAGTACTCATCGAATTGGAGTCGAGCGCACCATTTAAAAAAGGCAAGTGAAGATTGTTCCATGATATGTTAAAGCATCGAGCACTGTCGAGCTTAGATCACACTCGATGACGGTTGAGCTTAGATCACTCTTGATCAAGTACAATGACAGAACATATCCAATGAACACAAGCACAAAATAAAAATGACCATCGGCACTTGATGAGCACTAGTCAAACACTTGTTGGTGTAGTCGATCGAGCACTAGTCTATCACGCTCAATCGAGTACACCAATAAAATAGAAGATAAAGAACTCAATGTTATAGGAGAACGTACATCGAGCTAAATCTAGCGCCCATCGAACATCGTCGAGTGCAACTTCAAAAAAGATCTAAACAATAGCTTTACAATCTAACTTTACATCCCCTCCTATTGTGTCCACTTCGACCGCATCTACTGCACCTGCGCAATTTGACCACAACTTCCCCTAGAGATGGTAGACGTTTTCTCTTTATCTATCATACTTTTATCTTCTTCGGTCGACCAACTGGATTTGTTTCAATATGCACTTTCACTTCCATATTTTTTATGTGATCATGAGCAGTCCAATCATCCTCGTTGCCCCAAGGATAAATTGTTTCTTTATATGTCTCCTTCCATGACTCATTGGCGTAAAATGGGGAACACAATGTGTACATATTGACCCCACGATCAAGAGTTGCAGCAACCGCATGAACACAAGGTATTCCAATAATTTGAAACATGCCACAAGAACACTCGTTTGTCATCAAATTAACCTCACTGTCGCCATCCCGACCTAACACATGGAATTCAAACTGATTAAGTTTGTGGACTTTCAAGAACCCTGCTTTGTTAGTTATTCCAATTATATCATGCTCCATGAGAGGTGACAATTTGGTTGTGCTCGCATTAGCAGCAGCTCGTCGTTCACAAAACCAGGTTTGGAGTGTGAACTGAATGTACTCCACAAAAGTCGTTATTAGTCATGTCTTTGCCTCCCTGGTTTTGTTGTTCAGGCTTTCAGTGTAATTGCTTGTCATTAAATTGTACCGATTCCCAGGAAAGTAAAAACGAACCAACTTATTGAAATCGATGTCTTCAAGATATTCTGGTAGGGGAGGATCAATTTCTTTTATCGTGGAAAAGTGCTGGTGGAAATCTGATTCCAGGAATGCATATGCCACACACCACATCTTTTCATGACAGTGGTCCATCTTGAGCTTTGAACCGCATTCATACATATGTGGTAGTAGCATGCACCGTGATGGGCATCTGGAAATCCATCTCCAAAGCATGAACAATGCTAGCATGCATGTTCAATATAAAAGCTAGGTTCTTGACTAACCAATGGCTTCCTTCAATTTATTCATTAAATAAGTCTAAGAGTTGTGATTCTCGTTGTCCACTAGTGCAAACGCAACATGATACAAGTGGTTGTCTGCATCCAATGCAACGACACAACATGTGCCCACCATATCTGGTCTTCAAGAATGTTCCATCGACACATATCACAGGACAACACCATCTAAATCCCCTTCTTGAAGCTCTAAGAGAGAAGAAGCAATATCGGAAGTGGCCATCTTCTGTGAGAAAATGAGTGATTGTGCGTGAATTCTTTTGCTCCAACACATACAGGTATGCGGGTAACTTTGAATAAGATTTCCCAACTGTCTCCCTGACATACGTAAGTGCATTATCTCTGCATCCTCCTTTATATTCTTTTCCAAGTAGCACTAGTACAGAAAAGACCATATACATCGGCTATACAAGGGTATATATGGCGGATTTTGGTGGTATATACGATTGTCGTATATTGCCCCGACGCCTATGCCCTGGTGTATACACATCGGTTACATACAACCGACGTTTATTATACCTTTAAATAACCAAAAATGTACATTACAACCTATAGTAGGCATTCAACCGGTATAGTAATCAAGCCTAAGTTGTCCAAGTACCCCAAATGCCAATCTTTTGATTATTAACAAAGTACATCAAGCCCAAGATGCCCAAGTGCCCCAACTCGATCTCATTCCGAAGTAAAGGAGTGGTAGAGTACATCAACCATACCAACAAAAAAAATTCCTGATTTTAAACTACAAGTAATATAGGCGGCGGCTATATAGGGTGACCGACGTTTATATATACATTACGACCTATAGACGTCGGGTACCCTATAAAACCGACGTCTATACCTTTAAATAATAATAATAAGTTATGCCTTGTAGGCATCAGTTACCCTATAAAACCAACGTCTATATTGGGGTAAATAATAATAAAAAACATTACAACCATCTTAAGCCCAAGTGCCCCAAGTGTCAATCTTTTAACCATTAAATATATATATATATATATATATATATATATATATATATCCCATTGGCCTATTGTAGTGTAGTACTCAACTCTCATTTAGAAGTAAAAGAGTGGTGGAGCACATCAATCAAGCCCACCAACAACAAATATTCTCCAATGTGGAACTAAACTTCAACACATATGGGGTAGTTACATACTTTTATTATTATAATTTTATCTAGTAATGGAGATGAATGATTCCTTACATGTTATATATATATGTTGTTATTATTTTTGATGTAAGTTTAAATGATGAGAAATGATTAAGGATATTATATGAACAAAAAATATTATAATTTTCTTATTTTAAATGATTAAAGAGGTATAGACGTCGGTTATCGTACAAAAATCGATGTCTATATATAACATAGACGTCAGGTATCTCTTATATGCGACGTATATACCTATAGACGTCACGTTTATGGGAGACAAACGTATATTTGGCGACGTTTATTCCCTATTTTGCACTAGTGTAGCTAGTACCGTCACTAGCATATTTGTTCTTGATTAGGTGGCCAACTACCAAAGGTGCGGCTTGTCAGTGGTCTTTCTGTCTGAGTTCCAATGTGCAATTATGTACATTGTGGAAGACAGTAAGCTCAAACATGGGTGAGCGTAATTGTTTCTTACCCATCAATCTCCAACCACAATTAGGATCCTTGCAAGTGATATGCCACACCCCTTTATCAGGCTTCTTCATTACAAACTCAAAATAATTCCTCATTGCAAAGAGAGCAGCTTTGGTTTTCAATTCAAACTTACTTTCAAAAGTCTTGACAAGGCGGAATTTGGAAGATGATTCGCCAGCAGAAGACGTATCACTCTGACTAGAATCCAATATATCTTCTCTTGTTAGTATTGGAGCAGTCCATTGATTGAAATCATATCATGCATATATTTGTGTCTTATATCCTGTATTGTTAGCCTAAGCAATGCTACGTAACAAGTTTTATGTTTAAGTTTCAGGAATAAACATGTTTGAGAAGAAGAGACTCAAAAAGGACTTAAAAACAAGGAAAATGACTAAGTTGCAAGACTTATGGACTGAGATGCAAGAGAGGACCCAAATGTAAAACCAAAAGGACCAATGAGCAAATCAAGAAGCTCCACACCATCATGAGGAGTATTTTGGCAATTAGATCCGGGCCTAACCATCAACAACCAAATTGAGTTCATTAAAATCAAGAAATCAAGCCAGAACCGAGCCACCAAAATCCAGACTCGATCAGAGGTATCCAGGGCAGCTCCAGACCGCCAATCAGTGGTCCAGATGGTCTCAAATTATGTGTGTCTTAGTCGGGTCATGGATTATGTTGTTTTATGTCCATTTCTAGTATGCAATTAGTCCCATACCGGGGGATTGTCCCGGGTTACCTTTTTTATGGCTATAAATAGAACTCTTCCTCCTCCTTTGTAATACATCTCCTCTCTTGGTGGTCATTCTCTCTACTTGGAGTAAAGCCATAGAGCAAAACTCTAGTGGAGAGATGCTACTTGTAATGTGAGTGAGAAATAAAGAATGTTTTGTTAGTTCCTTGTTATTTCTTTTAGTTCTTGCACGCTTAGTTAATTTCATTTGTTTTAATCCTCATAGAATTAATTAGCATATTTTCTTTTCTTAATTTGAATGTTAGCTTAATAATGTGTGAGTAGTTTCATCCCCTTTGGGGGGTGGAGTTGATGTTTATACATGTCATGTAGAATGGAATGAATGCTATGGTGTTTATGTGATGAATGTGAGTATACTTGTGAATTAAAAATAATCTTAACTTGATGGTTTCTGCCATGTCCATTAGGTGCATCCCATGCTTGTTTAGGTTCTTAATAACAAACTTGTTTATGCTCATATTAATCACTTAGGTTAGTGATTTGGATAATAGGTCTTGCCATGAGGTACTTCTCATGCAAAGCAACACTACCTACACTTGTGCTCTATTGAATGCATTCATCACCACTTATTTCATGTGTACACACACTCCA
Organism: Triglochin maritima; assembly: GCA_963682175.1. Taxonomy (NCBI): domain Eukaryota; kingdom Viridiplantae; phylum Streptophyta; class Magnoliopsida; order Alismatales; family Juncaginaceae; genus Triglochin; species Triglochin maritima. The sequence continues at coordinate 19,190,884 of OY821775.1, forward strand.
CCACTTAGGGGTTTCCATTCCCGATTTCCAGCTTGCTTCTATTAGTCACTTAGTTAAGTTTTATTTAGTCTCGTGCTTTCATCTTCTGTGTTTGTTTCGTACTAGTGTAACGTAGCATAGTTTAGTCTTGTGTAATCAATTTCTTCTCTCCCACTTGCTTTCAAACAAACTACAATCGATACACCTCCCTGTGGATCGCCCTGTATTTTCCACGTCTTCACCGACGTTGTGCACTTGCGGTATTTAAAACGAACACATCATCCATCTTCTGTGATCTTCTAATGAAAATAATTGAGAACTCCGTCCTGTGTTATTTTCCGTTCTACTAGGACGATTGCTGCTTGACCCAAGTGTTTGGATTCCTGGAGTTTCATAGACGTCGGTCATTCGATACATCCGACGACTATACACAGGTAAATAGTAAAAAAACAATTACAACCATCTTAGGCCCAAGTCTAAGATGCCACAAGTGCCAATCTTTTGACCATTAAATAAATAAAAATACACATATATATATATGTATATATCTCATTTGCATTTTGTAGTGTGCTACCAAACTCCCATTTAGAAGTAAAGGACTGGTGGAGTACTTCAACTCCACCAACAAAAAAATTTCTCCAATGTGGGACTAAACTTCAACACATATGACCATACACACACATCTGTACAACACACGTGTGATAGTTACATTGATGTAACTATTTTTAAAACAATCCAAATAATTCACATTATTCTTATACAAAATAAATCCACATAAATTCCTACACGAAATAAATCCCAAAAAATATATCCACATAAATTCTTACACGAAATAAATCCCAAAAAATATATCCACATAAATTCTTATACGAAATAAATCCAAAAAAATAAACAAAAAATATTTTTCTTCTTTCAGGACATATAGACGTCGGTTATACAAAAAACCGACATTTATACAAACCTATAGACATCGGATGTCCAAATATCCGACGTCTATACCTATAGACGTCAGATGTTTTTATATCCGACGTCTATTTGGTGACGTCTATTGTGCATTCTACACTAGTGGGGTGATATGAGAGATGCACCGACTGCTAGACCACTATCTAGTTATGTCGGATCATATGTTGGCCAACAAACTCAAACATTACAAGAACATTTGGCCTCTTTCGTGCATGTGGTAGATGACATAAGTGCACAGGTAGCTCCAGTAGTTGTACCGTGTGACTATTGCGGGTTGAGTGGTCATGTTTTCAGGGAATGTCTTTATCTTGCCCCAGAGCCTGAGTATGAGCACACATTTTCCCAAAATGCTCAATGTGACCCTTACGCATCCGCGTACAGCCCGAGAGAGATGGATTCGTGGGGAGACAACTCTTATTCAAATTCTTATACATCATTTCCACCCCAGTGTCCTCCTCCCGAATACCCAGAATTCTACCGACACCATACTCCGAATCATTGAACTCATTCTCAGCTTATCAACACCCAACCCAACAATTTCCCAAATTTTGATTTGAGCCTCACAGTTGACCCAGACTTGATTATTAAGAACAAACCCTCCAAACGTTCATGGAAACCACTCAAAATGTAAGGCAGTCCACTCAAAATTCCATGCAAACTATGGAAATCTATGTGAGCCAAATTACACAACAATTAAGTAAACGTGAAGATGGTGACATTTCTTGTCAACATGAGGATTTATCTTTTGATATCGAACCACCACCACATCCACAAATTCAAAGCACAATCTTTCAAAGTCAAACTCCTAGTCAGTCTTAGGGACTTGAGGTTTCAATTCATGATCACATGGTGGGCGATTCGATCCAAATTGAGAACAACATGGACCAGTTTCATTATGAGTTGGCACATGATTGTGCCTTATCTTTTTGTCCAATGAGGGTATTGGGAGAGCCTTAGAGGATACCTTGGGTGAGAGACCCACTTTCTGTTCGCCTGGTGAGTCAGACATGCATAACGAGGTTCTTGACCTCGTTCTGACCCACCAGTCTGTTGGTTGGAGAGTTTGGATTGATGATCATTGTGGGGATCGTATGGGGCCCTCAAGTGATCGTAATTAACTAAAGTACGAAATTACAATTTATTTACGAAACTAACAACTAACCATGCAAGGGTTAGATGAGAGTTAGAGAACTTGCAAACCACGTTGTAGTCGACGCCTGATGTAACGAGGTTCGGCACCCTCCCCGGGTCCTAGTCCTCACTCACAAGGCCCGCTCGTCCCTCGAGCCTCGCTTGTGGTTTCCACTATCCGATCTCCGTTACCGGGCCGAGATCAACGCCTTTACAAACAACGAGCCTTGCGAACACCCTCGCCTCGCCCGTGTCTCCTCTCACAACCCGAGAGGGAGCTTCCCCGAAGCTATTACAACTCTTGTGATTTGGATGAAGGAATGAATCACACTTCTTGCTAATGACACTCTAACTTTGAGCACACTTGGATTATGATATGGATCTAGGAATACAAGTGGTGAAGTTTTGGCTTGAGTGTATAGGATTTGAGCTTTGAACGTTTGGGAAAGATAGCACAAGGCTACTTGATGTTTTGAGAGTGTAGTACTTGTGGTTGTGCTTCTAATGAGGTCCTTATATAGGCTTCAAAGCTCTTAGAGCCGTTGGGGAGTAGGTGAGAAAGTTGACCCATGAAAAGTGATGAAGTGACAGAAGTTCGGGCAAAATTTGCATGCTCCTCGGTAGACCGTTAACCAAACGGATTACCGAAGATGGTCATTTCGGTTTACCGAATCCTATTCGGCTAATAACTCACTCAACTCCAGTAGCTCTCTAACTAGCAACCCTAATACTATTCGGTTTACCGAAACCCATTCGGTTAGTCGTTCCAAACTGGACAGTAAGATTGGTAGGGTTCTGTTAATGCTAGGTTCGGTTGACCGTCTATACTTCGGTATACCGAAGTTAGCGCGGGTTTTGCGCTGACAATGCGTGGGAAATTGTTTTACCAATAACGGTCAAGTTAAATAGCCGTTGGGCTCCTAAAGCAATATGATTCGGTTGACCGAATGAAGTTCGATGTACCGAATATGGATAAGTCAATTGGGCTTTAGGTCAAGATTTAAATATGACCGTTGGAGCAAAAGTCCAAAACCGGTCCAGGCTAATTCGGTCTACCGAAGGTGGTTCGGTATACCGAGGTGGTACGGGACAGAATCCTAATGTGCTCAAGTTTACATTATTCCTAAGGACTCAAATTATACTAAATTACATATTGGTCCAAAGCTTGATTGCATGTCTTGAGTCTTTATCTTCTTGTCCCAAAGCTCCTTAGCTTGATTCTTCATCAACCTATTAAGAATATCGCAAGTACACGAATATGTATGGAATGCATGTATTCATGTTTGCTTACTTTGATTGTCTAGGTTGATTGATTAAATATAGATTAAGATTAGATTACTTAATCATCAAAACTAAATAAAGATTAAGGCCAAAAAGCCAACAATCTCCCCCTTTTTGATGATGGCAAATCTATATCTTAATATTTGAGTTCAATTTTATTTCTCCCCTTTCTATATGTTTTGTTTCTTAATATATATGTAATCTATGCATTTATAAAATTTCTCCCCTTAACAACATGCATAGTTTATTTAAAATTGAAGCTCATCCTAATTCTTCTCCCCCTTTGACATCAATCAAAAAGCAAACATTAAGCATTTGATGCAAAGGTAAGAGATATCTAATTCTCCCCCTTAATTATATGATTTTAAAATTTTAGGCTCCCCCTATCAATTAGGCTAAATAGCAACAATGAATATTAACAATTAAGTGCATTTGTATTCTCCCTCTTAGCCTATTTAACATCCATTTTGCAATTTGACATTTATGATCATGGATGTGGTATATGATATGCAATGAATAGGGTATAAGATATGCAATGAATTATATCACAAGATATGTCTATTAAGCTCTAAAATTTAGATTAGAATCAATCGAATTTTATACCATCGTGGCGCTTTGAATTGACTCAACCCGTATTCGGTGATGCAACCGGCTTTAAATTTTTCTTTGAAGCTCATCCGGTCACCACCGTTTTCCTACTTCAAGTACCTACAGTTAAAGAGTTTGGTACCCATTTTTGCTTGGGTCCAATCATGTTAGTTTTTGGAACCCAAACCATTTTGGTTTTAGGTACCCAAATACTTGAGGAAGTTTTATTCACTACAAAATGTTTTCCATTCAAAGTAGTGTGAATAACATGGTTCTTAAAGTTATTAGCATAAAAACCTATACCATGTTTATCTAGAGATTGTCTTTGACTACCGATAAGCATATCAAGCATTTTCTTTCCACTTGTGAATTTTTCAAGATCCTTTTGTAATTGAGCATTCTTAGCAATTAGATCATGAATATCAATACTACATGAATGTTTTGCATTTAGAGTTGCAATTTCATCAATCAATTGAGTGTTCTTTAATGCAATTTTATCATGACTAGCAAGTAATTCATTCTTATCATTCATGATAGATTCAATTTGAGATTGTAGCTCATTGATTTTCTTTCTTGCTAGTTTATTCTTTTGACAAATTTTCTCAAAATTTTCAAGCAATTCATTGAATTCACATTGAAGTTCATTACATGCATTTGAATCATTTGAATCAATTGAATCACGACTAGAGCAAGAAGATACCTCACTATCATCGTCTTCTATTGCCATGAAGCACATTGAGGCGAATTCGCCTTCAATTGATGAAGATGATGAAGTGTCCCAAGTAGCTTTAAGAGCTTTCTTTTTGTTCTCTTTTCTCTTGCTCTTCTTCTTATCCTTTCTCCTTTCTTTCTCTTCTTTGAGAAATTCCTTAAATTGATGTGTCACGAATTGTTCCTCGATATCACTATCTTCTTTGATCGAATTGGTGACGGCGTGTAGTCCCAAGGATTTCTTGACTCTATTCTCATTGCGGTCTTTCATTTGTATCTCATATGTCATGAGACTACCCATTAGCTCCTCGACCGATAATTTGGTGAGATCTTGCGCTTCTTCGATGGCGGTCGTCTGCTCCTCCCAATCGTCGTTGAGAGACCGAAGAATCTTCCTTGTCATTTCTCCCTTGCTAAAAATCTTTCCAAGAGCACTAAGGGAGTTAATAATCTCGGTGAAGCGAGTGTGCATCTCGCTTATGTTTTCACCGGGTAGCATATGAAACAATTCATACTTATGCATGAGTAGATTAATCCTAGTTTTTTTTAATCTAGTGGATCCCTCATGATGCATTTCTAAAGTATGCCATATTTCATAAGCACTCTCACACCCTCTCACACCCTCTCACTCGATTATATTCATTTTCATTAAGACCACAATATAACATATTCATAATGCGGGCATTAATTTCTGCCTCCTTAATTTTGGGTTTGGTTAATGAAATAATCTCATCATCATTTGGTGGGGTGTATGATTTTAAAATAAAAGACCAAAATTTTAAATCATGTGATTGCAAATAAATTTTCATCCTCTTTTTCCAATAATCATAATTTAGGCCATTAAAAAGAGGTGGTTTATTAGTTGATAAACTCTCACTATGATTAGATTGAGCGATGCTAATATTTCGATTAAGAAAAATAAATTTAGCTAACAAGGCTCTGATACCAAATGTGGGGATCGTATGGGGCCCTCTAGTGATCGTAATTAACTAAAGTGCGGAATTAAAATTTAATTACGAAACTAACAACTAATCATGCAAGGGTTAGATGAGAGTTAGAGAACTTGCAAACCACGTTGTAGTCGACGTCCGATGTAACGAGGTTCGGCACCCTCCCCGGGTCCTAGTCCTCACTCACAAGCCCTGCTCGTCCCTCGAGCCTCGCTTGTTGTTTCCACTATCCGATCTCCGTTACCGGGCCGAGATCAACGCCTTTACAAACAATGAGCCTTGCGAACACCCTCGCCTCGCCCGTCTCCTCTTACAACCCAAGAGGGAGCTTCCCCAAAGCTATTACAACTCTTGTGATTTGGATGAAGGAATGAATCACACTTCTTGCTAATGACACTCTAACTTTGAGCACACTTGGATTATGATATGGATCTAGGAATACAAGTGGTGAAGTTTTAGCTTGAGTGTATAGGATTTGAGCTTTGAAGGTTTGGGAAAGATAGCACAAGGATGCTTGATGTTTGGAGAGTGTAGTACTTGTGGTTGTGCTTCTAATGAGGTCCTTATATAGGCTTCAAAGCTCTTAGAGCCGTTGGGGAGTAGGTGAGAAAGTTGACCCATGAAAAGTGATGAAGTGACAGAAGTTCGGGCAGAATTTGCATGCTCCTCGGTAGACCGTTAACCAAACGGATTACCAAAGATGGTCATTTCGGTTTACCGAATCCTATTCGGATAACTGCTCACTCAACTCCAGTAGCTCTCTAACTAGCAACCCTAATACTATTCGGTTTACCGAAACCCATTCGGTTAGCCGTTTCAAACTGGACAGTAAGATTGGTAGGGTTCTGTTAATGCTAGGTTCGGTTGACCGTCTATACTTCGGTATACCGAAGTTAGCGCGGGTTTTGCGCTGACAATGCGTGGGAAATTGTTTTACCAATAACAGTCAAGTTAAATAGCCGTTGGGCTCCTAAAGCAATATGATTCGGTTGACCGAATGAAGTTCGGTGTACCGAATATGGATAAGTCAATTGGGCTTTAGGTCAAGATTTAAATACGACCGTTGGAGCAAAAGTCCAAAACCGGTTCAGGCTAATTCGGTCTACCGAAGGTGGTTCGGTATACCGAGGTGGTACGGGACAGAATCCTAATGTGCTCAAGTTTACATTATTCCTAAGGACTCAAATTATACTAAATTACATATTGGTCCAAAGCTTGATTACATGTCTTGAGTCTTTATCTTCTTGTCCCAAAGCTCCTAAGCTTGATTCTTCATCAACCTATTAAGAATATCGCAAGTACACGAATATATATGGAATGCATGTATTCATGTTTGCTTACTTTGATTGTCTAGGTTGATTGATTAAATATAGATTAAGATTAGATTACTTAATCATCAAAACTAAATAAAGATTAAGGCCAAAAAACCAACAATCATAACTTCAGTACCGCAACGGGAGAAACTCTTCTTCTGTTGCCCTATATTTCCCAAACTCTTGAGAGGTTGAAGCTCTTTCAGTTTGATCCTTTGAATGAGACGCCATTGCGTCTAATTCATGAATCTCTCTTTTCATCTTGTGCTGTTTGTGAGAGGGGTCCAAACATGAGTATTCTGGCCCCGCGTGGTGTCATGTGTCCCTTTCCAAGTGCATTGACTCACTTTTGTGGTTCCCATTTGATGTCCTTTGACAAATGAAGATGAGAACTTATTTTTGTACATAGTTATATTTAAAAAAAGTACAATAAAAGACTCAACGAGCGAACATTGATTGTTGTGGGCCCCAACCCTTGTGTATTTGAGCCATTTTTCTTTCACGTATTTGTATCCCTTCTTTAGCATCTCACAGGTTTTGAGGGAATTCGGGTTTGTGCCCATCAACATAACCACGAACTTCCTTTTGCGCTTCATGTTGGTGAGATCTTTCATTTTTCATGCATAAATCCATGTAGTAACTTGCTCACATTCATTGAGGACAATGCATGAAGTAGGTGTGGGGGTGTTTTATGTGTGTACATTGTCGAGTCATTTCCTTTGATTTTGTTTTCTTTTATGTGTATTGTTAGGGTCATGATAGTGTGCTGCATTTAATATCGATATATCTACTTGTCATGATCCTTGGGTGACTTGTTTTCTTTTGCTTACCTAGTGCTTTAAATTTTTCACATTTCTTTCAAAATCTTCATGTGTTTGCGAAAGAAAATGTTTTGTGAGTTTTGCGTGTGTTTAGCATGTGTAAAAACGTTGAGAGGCAAAGTAAAAGAAAGCTTCCAAAATTGTCTTGAACTTGATGCATTAGGATATCTAGTACAATGGCTTTAGGACTTATCTAGTCGTTAGGATGCACCCCGGTCTTTATCATAGTATAATTAGAATGTCTTCCTTTCTTTATATGGTTGTTAGATTAATGATTAGTGAGTAGTTTCATCCCCTTTGGGAGTGGAGATGATGTTCATACATGCATTAAAGAATGGAAATGAATGCTTGATTTTGAAATGTGTTGATTAATATGAAGTATACTTGCTTGATTAGAGTAGAACACTTCACTTAATGAGTTTGCCACAACTATTAGACACATCTCATGCTTGTTTAGGTTCTGAAATAACCAACTTGTGTATGTGAATGTTAATCAAATAGGTTAGTGATTGGATTGATAGGTTTTGCCATAACCTTTAGACACTTCCTATACATGAAAACACTACATACATTTGTGCCTGTTGAATGCAATCTTCACCATCTTATTGAAGGGAATATGTTCTAAAAGTTTTACTTTTAAATGCCAATTATTATGAATTGAATGAGAAATCATTTTGTTCCTTGTTTATGTTATTCGTCTTTTAGAAGTGTTAAGGAAGAGGCTCTTGGTCCTTAACCGTAGAGCTCTAAAAGATATTGGTTTGCATAAAACAAAAGATATTCGCAATCATGGTAATTAACATGGAACATTAATTACCGAGTTAAGATTGTCGTGTTGGTCATAGATCATTGTAGCTCTACAAGTGAGTGACAACACGGGTATGCAAAAGAGGAAAATATTACTTTTGTATACTGAATAGACCTAATAAGTAAAATATTATAGAAATGTGTTTCTGTGTCATTAATATTTTACTGTCTTTGGTCCTTTGATATGAGACTTATATCTAATCACTTAAGGAATACTTAATTAGATCAGTGTCTTGAACTATCGATCAGTGTAGTGTAAAGGCATCGGTTGGTTAAGTATAACTTTCGTTGGAGAAGATAGTTAGTCAAAAGATTATCATTGCCCCTCTTAATTGAGTGATGATATTAGTGGGCCCCTTGATAAAGCAAAGTTATAATGTGCACAATGTGATTTGAGTTAAGTCACATATTTATAACTAGCTTAAAGAGATCAAGAAATGAATACTAATACAAAGATGACACAATACTACTTTGTGTGTATTCTTAATATCATGAGGCAAGGGACGGACACAAGTGGTGCACTCCATCACTAAATGGATCGGGTTTTGGTTCGAGTGGAATTAAGACATCTAACTAATTGGGAGCTATAATGTGTAGCTAGATACCGCTTATAACTTGTGATATTAAGCTCTTAATATCACTGCTAACTTAGTTTAGATCCTCCCATAGGTCACACCGCAAAAACCGTGAAACAAGAAGCTTGATTTTTGGTTCATATGATGTGTCGGGTTTCTCATAGAAAATATGAAACATGTGGTGAACAAGTAAAATCAATTATGTTGTATATAAATATAATTAGAATCATGATAAATTCATATGAGATGCATATATTATGGGGTGCAATAATTTATTGTTGCATAGGATAATACATTGCATAAGTTGTGAATTTGCTAAAACCCCCTTAAGTTCAAATTTTGTTGGAAATAAATCCAAAATTTGAAATAGGCAAAATCGGGTAGAAGTTCGATAATCCGTTGAGGTTCGGTCGACCGAAGGATCTATGGATCGGTCAACCGAATGTGGAACGGATAATCGTAATTGATTGACCGAACTTGACCAAAGTGCCTGGAGCTTTGGTACGGTGTACCGAACCAGAAACGGTCGACCGAACAATGTCAAGTTCCGATATTTTCGGTTAACCGAATAGCACTCGGTCTTGGACGAGAATTGGTCCGATCGGTTAAGGAGAATTTTTCTCCTTAAGATTCGGTCATCCGTCACGTACTCGGTTAAACGATCGTGACAAATTCGGTTAACCGAGTGGGACTCGGTAAACCGAACAGCGGTCGATTTTCTGCCTTTGATTATTAAGAGATTAATTTGATCGATGGTTGGATTAGCTCCAAATTTGGTCAAACGTTTTGTGGATGCATATAATGCATTATGGAATTAATTTGTGAGAGAAATTGTCATAAAACCGTGGCTTAAGAATAGCCATGATTAAGAGTAAGATTGGAACCTATAAATAGGTCCTTATTCTCCCTAATGGTGACACACCATTCAATAATTATTTTCTCTCTTAATTCACCACAAAAACCCACGAAAATTCTCTTAGTTTTCTAAGTCTTTGGAAGGAGAAATCTCAGAGGCTAAGGAAGGGGTTTGTAGCTAGATTCTAAGCTTGTTTGGAGATCGATTGGCTAGCTCCTTTCTCTCCAACCTTGTTTAGGGTTTCAGTGAACACTCGGAGGCATCCGGCGCGGCGAGAAGCATCCCCAACGTCTCCGAATCTTCAAGAAGTTTTTGAGAACTTCTAGGTATGAATTTCGGAGCCCTTGTTTGTTTTAATAGAGTTTTGAAACTAGATGTTAAAACAAACCGATGCATGCATGAAATAAATCAAAGAAAATTGTAATTGATCCTTATTATACATAAAAATTCCGAAAATATATATGTATAATTAAACATGAAATCCTACACTTATTATATGTGTGCACTCACTCCACCCCTTAAGGGTTTTCCATCTCTGATTCCCAGCTTATTTATCACGTTTCTTAGTTTAGTTTTAGTCCATAGTTTGTTGTTTTCTTTTGCACGTGTTACTTACTAGTCTAGTGTAGTGTAGCCTAACATAATCATCTCTTCTCCCATTTTGTTTGTCACTTGATATCTGAAGAACCAGAGTTGACACACCTCCTTGTGGATTCGACCCGTACTTGCCGCGTCTTCACTAACGTTGTGCACTTGCGGTATTTAAAACGTTTAAACAAAAAGCAAATTTGTGATTACACCTAGATTAGGTTTTAAGATTAGGCACATCAGGAGATTCTCATCTAAGTAAAGATGTTTGACATAAATACCCAACCATTGAGTTTCCATTTTTAAGTTTCAAAAGGTGATGTGTAACCAAACATTAACAAATATTTTAAGAGAGAGGTAAATTATGTTTGCCCAATTGTGACGCAAACGGGGTGTGTGGTGTCTGTTAGTTGGAGAATTGCTTAAGTCCTTTTTAGAGGTGAAAACTGAGAATTTTACCTCGGCAGAAGCTACAGAATAATATCTTTGCGACCAATAAAACAATCAAATTAGCTTGACATATCGACACCATTCGTTCTATAGAAGTGATATTCGCTTTGCAATCTGACAGGTGAAACTTTTAAAATTAAAACAATCTTATGTCTTGACGGAACCTGTTGTGGGGAAGCAACAATATTTGAATTGAAACAAGTGACAACGAAGAAGAAAGTTCAAGGGAGCTTTGGGCATATAGGAAAATTATAAATCGACCCAGACACGAAAGGTAAGGAAAAGAATTCAAAGACCTAAACCGAGCGGTAAGATATCTGCCGTTGTTGTTAGAGTTTCTTTATACGAATCATACGTTTCAATCTACCAAAATCAGTCTTTCCACCCTAAGAGCACCAACAATGGTGCTAAAAGAAAAATCTCTCAAGATATTGTATAATAAAAAAACAATTTAACTCTCACCTTCTTAGTGGTGTGAGGTGTGAAATGTGGGGGAAGACATGTGTCACACTTTTTTTTGGGTTGTTATACACGGACGCGGGCGTCCGTGACGCGCCCTACGTGGCACCCAAAAGTTGGCGAGTCAGCGTCTAGTCGGATTGTCATGTCACTCTTTCGAAACACACCTTAAATTGTTTTTAATTTTTTTTGACGGTTTTCGAAGAACGACGGTTGCTTTCCAGATAAGACAGCGATAGACACCCTACGAACGACGGTTCGGATACCGAGGAAGATACAAAAAAATATCCAGACCGAAAGGGAGAGTTTCGCTTTCTTTGTCGTTGTATTACTTGTGAACGGAGGAAGCGTACATGTGAACCTTTTCCGCCTTTCTTTCTTCCCGATTAAACGATAATGGATTCATCGACTCCTGCCGTCGATAGCGAACCTGTCCCAGAACTGGTGGGTCTCTAAATTTTTTTCCCCTAGGTCATTATTTTTTTGATGAACTTTCGTTTCTTCAATTTTTTGTTTTAGGGAACCACCTACTACTTCTGGGAATCCCGGTGCTCCTGGACGGCCATCCGAAAGCAGTTTGACAGGATGAAAGAAAGTTGAGAAGGAGGTTTTCCGGAGCACCCCTTTGAGTCACTTCCTAGACCTTCCTAACATTACTACGGACAATGAAATAGTCGGTTGGTTCGTCGAACACTACGATGCAGAGGAGGTGGGGCTGAGAATAGGATCAGGGGTAGTTCCCCTTACACCGGAAGACGTTGCCCTAATTTTGGGGTTACGTGTGCATGGGAAGACCGTGGTGATGGAACCATTGGGTGTACAGAGGCGAGAAGGGGTGAACCTTGACAACACACAACTTTTAGGTCATCTGCTGGCAAGCAGTACCATGGGCGAGACGGAGGAGTACGTTCGTCTACTGATTTCTTTCATCTTCAACCATTTTTTGTTCTATGATGGAACACTTCGACCGAAGCAATGTATAATGCACCCTTTGAGGAACATCAGACGCATAAACATATACGCATGGGCAAGTGCAGTTCACGAAGCCCTGGTTGGGGGCCTGGAGAAAGCCAGCTTAGAACTGCAGGAGAGAAGAAAGGCAGGGAACCTCATTATGAGGCAGGGGAACGTCGACAGTTGTGTGGCAATACTACAAGTAAGTATTTTTTGGTTTTATTTTGTCTGTTCGGATTAAGTGGTGTGTATGTTCGGATTAAGTTTTTTGTCTGTTTGGAATATGTTGTGTGTCTGTTCGGTTTAAGTTGTGTGTCTGTTTGGTTTATGTTGTGTGTTTGTTTGGAATAAGTTGTTTGTCTGTTTGGAATAAGTTTTGTTTCTGTTCGGAATATGTTGTGGGTCTGTTCGGATTAAGTGGTGTGTCTGTTCGGATTAAGTTTTCTGTCTGTTTGGAATATGTTGTGTGTCTGTTCGGTTTAAGTTGCGTCTCTGTTCAGAATATGTTGTGTGTCTGTTCGGAATATGTTGTGTCTGTTCGGAATATGTTGTGGGTCTGTTCGGAATAAGTTGTGTGTCTGTTCGGATTAAGTTGTGTATCTGTTCGTAATATGTTGTGGGTCTGTTCGGAATAAGTTGTATGTCTGTTCGGATTAAGTTGTGTGTCTGTTCGGAATAAGCTATCTCTTTGTTTGGAATATGTTGAGTGTCTGTTCGGAATATGTTGTGTGTCTGTTCGGAATAAGTATCTGTTTGTTCTGTCTGTTCGGATTAAGTTGTGTGTCTGTTCGGATTATGTTGTCTGTCTGTTTGGATTAAGTTGTGTCTATTTTGAATATGAACGTATGTCTGTTGAGTCGTTCTAAACAGTTGATTTTTTTCCATTTGAAGGTGTGGCTTTGTGATAAATTCAAATTGGGGGAGCCCAGAACTGGAGTTTTCCCACGAATGAGAAGTTGGACGGAAATGTTTGGGAAACGATTAACCCTGAGGAAATGGGAGGAACGTGGAATTACCTTACCTCAGATTTACAACGGCAAGTTCGACCTGATGGGGGCTCCATCAATGAGTGAAAGGGAGCTGGAACTTATTAGTTCTATTCGAACTCCTGTTCGAAAGGGCTCAGCTTCAACAAGCAGTTTGTCAAGGCTCCAACTGACAGACTGCAACATTCCATGTGACCCGCTGCTCCAAGAGTTGGAGCTGAGTGAGGTGAAGACGAAATGGCTGAGGGCTGAAGCTGCCCTTAAGAAGGCGACAGAAGAGGTTAACGACTTGAAGGAAGAACTGAGGATGACCCAGGAAGAGTGTGGGAGGCTGAGGGAAGAAATTATATATCTTCGAGGGACAGGGACAGGTGAAAATATTGGTGGGGAGAAAGACGAAGATCTAAATATAGAGGAGGATGAGGAAGAAGAAGTGAGGAAGAGGGATGAGGAAGAGAGAAAGAGAGAGGAGGAGAAGGAGGAAGAGAGAAAGAGGGAGGAGGAGAGGAAGAAGGAAGAAGAGGAGAAGGAAGAAGAGAGAAAGAAAGAGGAGGAGGAGGAGGCACTACTACAGAAAAGGGAATATTCGTCGGATATAAGGGCATATACACGTCGGATATAAGCACACTCCCATCCGACGTATATGTGTGCGTCGTCTATACATAGACGTCGGCCGTCGTATAGCCGACGTCTATACCTAACGAATAGACGTCGGCTGTAATTAGACGCCGACGTGTATTCTTTAATGTATAGACGTCGGTTAATAAACATACGACGCCTATACTTTAGGGATAAACGTCGGGTCAATAATATACGACGCCTATACTTTAGGGATAGACGTCGGCTTACATAGGAAGCCGACGTCTATTCTTTTCTTCAGAGGCTTAGACGTCGGCTTATATAAACAGCCGACGTCTATTCCCAAACCTGGACAAAAAAAAATAAATAGGATCCGACGAAATTGTTTTTAGTCATCGTCGTCGTGTACATACAACTGCACCAAATTCGTTCACCTATAAATTTCATCCACATACATCCATATACATCCCACATACAATTGACATTCACAAGCATACATCCACATACATCCACAAGCATCCATACAATTGACTCACAAGCATACATCCACATACATCCACAAGCATACATGCACAAACACAAACACAAAAATACAACCACACAATTGACATTCAACACACTTGCAATTAATTCATTCTAAAATTAAGGCGATTATATTAAGGCATAAAGTGTAGGTTTGTAATACAAGTGCACTTGTTAACTAAATTACAAAAAATACAATTGGCAGTAGAACCTCTTAGTTCGTCAGCATGTTTCTGATGAAATAGCGAGCCCATCGGTCGCGAGTTTCATCGAGCTCTTGTTGCGAGAATGGATCACTATTTTTTGGGAAAACCTATCAAAAAATTACAAGTGTGTTGAGTATTAATAACTAAATATTGAAACTACAATTGAATATACAATTGAATAACGATCTACATTACCTCGGTTAGACATACGTCTTGAGTTGCCACATCGAGGATTTCCTCCATGTATCTCATCACGTAGTAACCGCATTCCGTATTTCCAACCTGCTTCCGGTACTACAAACATAGGAATTCGCTAAATATTTGTTCCTAACTTAATTAACAAAAATGGGATAGAACGTACTCTCATTCCATGCCATGTTATTCCTGATTTTGTGGTTGTTCTCCTACCACCTAAAGCTCTGTAAACCTTAATTGCCCTGAGTAGCACAAGTTAAAATATCAATCAATAATACTAATAAAAATCCACGAATTACTTTATTCACGACTAAACGAACTTACATATTTAGAAGTTTCTTTATTGAGTCCCTTGGTTTATTCGACCCCAACGGATCAAACCAATATGCCGAATTAGTCGTTGGGCATACAACGACAAGCATCCAATGAGCCCTGTGTTATATATATAATTAGAAGTTTATTACAAAATAAAATTTCACTTTGAATTACAAAGTTTACCTCTCATGATAAGGGAGCAGATAATATTTCTTGTCTTCTTCTTTAAAGAATGTCCCTAGTTGACCCGATTTATCGTCATTCCCGTATATATATGTAGATGGACTGATAAATCCAAATACTTGATCCTCGGGAAAGATTGACCTTCTGGCGTCGTAAAGATGTCTACAAGTATAAAAATTATAATTTATTACAGTTTTGATAAAATTATTCAATACTTTTCATTGTATACAAAAGAACACTTACTTCACTTGCACGTCGATAATCATGATACACAACGAATCCATCGCCATGAACTGCATGATATCCTCTTTGGTGACGTACAAAGCCGGAGGCAACCCTTTATCCCCCTCCAACTCCAAGGTACTTAACGATTGTGCCTCCCTACCTACCATACATTGATACAACATTTTGCACCTACTTGGAAGCGAATTAATGTTGATCGGAGATTGGTTGTTTGACCCTTTGCTCCGGGGGCTTGACACCTTACAAAGATGTATAGAACCGTTAAAATACAATTGTTAACAAAATTGAAGTTTAAAGTCTTTCAAAGTTAAACTATACCTCATGTTTGTCGTTTAGCTCTACTAAATAACTATGCCAACGCACGAACCCACCGATAGCATCGCCGAGAGTAACAATCTCTTCTTCCGGAAATGGCACAAAAACACCAGGATCTAAGCAACTCTCAACTGCAACCTTCAATTCTCCCTCTCCTACCTCTGTGAAGTGGTGTCTGGAGATGTTATAAACTTTCCCGTGTCCCACCAATCTTCGATCAGGGTCTTCGACAAATATTAAGTGGTTTTTGGGCCAAGGAAAGGGTGATGAAATCCCCCACCTCATCTCCTATAGGTGACTGCCCCCTAAGTGTTTTTCATACCTTAATCTAACAAACAACACACCAAACAAACACTCACCTCACTCTTGTTATAATGCAAGTCCTACTAACTAATGCGTGCTTTCTAATGAATGATGAGTGAAAGATAGTACGTACCTTACGCCAGCAATCTACGACAGAAAGCGTAAATAATAGAAAATACAATGCATGCAAATCCTATATGATGAATGACTTAACAAATATTGTCTAATCTTTTGCTTTGGGTTATTAAAGGCCAAGTTGTTTAAGGGGGGCAATGAGTTATTATAAACTAAACATTTAACTAAACAAAATAAGTTTTTTTCAGCATAAATAAACATAAATAAACATTTAACTAGACAAAACATAAATAAACACAAATAAATGTATGAACTCACTATACTAAAGATTTATTCTAATTTGGACACTTTTTATGCAAACCCATAGAAAACTACACATGTCGTCAACGAGGGACCGTCGACGAGGGCCAATTCTAATTTGGTCCTAGTCCTGTTAATCAAAGATGTTATTTCCAATTGACCCATTGATGTAAAGTACAATCAATAATATGCAATTTCAGAATAAATAAGTAATACAAATAGCTAAAATAACCAATTTGATTTAATCCATGTTAATCCAAATGCCAAAAATAGTTTAACCTTCTATTCGTTGGAAAGTGACATTCACGAGCTACTACATGTAGGCCGAAAAAGAGTATGTATCATCCTTATCCGTTGTTGATAAAAAAAAAGATATTGGTCCTGTCCTGTGCCATCATTAGACTAATGATATATGTGATCCACCGAACAACATGACCATGACTTGCAAAAGAGTGGTAGTAAACTGACGTAGGAAAACAACAAGATGGAAAATATTTAATTTTACAGCCTATTATTTGACATCTTGAATTGTAACCCATTTATAATATGATGGACCCCCATCTTAACGGGAAACTTCTCCCATTGAGAAAAGTTGGAACAACAAATTCCATTAAGTTCATTTTCAAGAGAATCCGTTTTTTGCTACTGATCATATTTCAATGTGACAGGTTGGAGTTATGGTTCAACAAGCAGTTAGCAAACGACATGGTAAATGCTTGCTCGAACTCAGTGGAAATAATGCCATTATAGTAATGGGTGATTTCAACCTAGCTCTTTGGCTTTTCCTTACAAATTACGACCTCCTAGCCGACTTTTTAGCACTACCATGACATACCTTCATGATGTGGCTTGCTATTGAAAACATTTTTCGTCTATCAAACACCAACTTACATGTGGAGAGAGACGGAGGAAGACGGGGGAAGAAGGAGAAGAGGGCCGGAGATGTGGAGGAGAGTTTGGGAGCTCGCTGCGGTGCCGGAGACGGTGCGGATCGGTCGGAGGTTGGTCGCGGAGGAGAGTTCGGTCGCGGGACGGCTAGGGTTTGGGTGGGTTTTGCCTGAAATGAATGAAAGAAAACCGTCTGTCCGATTTCTTTAAGACCTATAGACGTCGGATGTTATATAACACCGACGTCTATACCTCGACGTCTATGTGGATAGACTATAGACGTCGGACATCATCTACGACCGACGTCTATAGGCCGACGTCTATACCCTATAGACGTCGGACTTACAAGGTACTAAAACACCGACGTCTAAAGGTCGACGTCTATACCCTATAGACGTCGGTCCAATGTGTTATTCCCACACCCGACGTCTATGGTGTCGCATAGACGTCGGCTTCCATTCCAGCCGACGTCTATCCCCACTAGACGTCGGTTGTTGTAACGGCCGACGTTTATTGGGCGACGAGTAAAGCCAATTCTGCACTAGTGAGGAGGAGGAGAGAAAGAGGGAGGAGGAGAGGAAGAAGGAAGAAGAGAGAAAGAGAAAGGAGGCGAAGGAGGAAGAGAGAAAGAGGGAGGAGGAGAGGAAGAAGAGAGAAAGAGAGCGGAGAAGGAGGAAGAGAAGAAGAGGGAGGAGGAGAAGAAGAGGGAGGAGGAGAGGAAGAAGGAAGAATAAAGAAAGAGATTGGAGAAGGATGAAGAGAAGAAGAGGGAGGAGGAGAAGAAGAGGGAAGAAGAGAGGAAGAAGGAAGAAGAGAGGAAGAGAGTGGAGAAGGAGGAAGAGAAGAAGAGGGAGGAGGGGAGGAAGAAGGAAGAGAAGAATCAAGAAGAGGAAAAGGAACAAGATAGCAAGCTCCAGAAACCAAACTGGGGCGTGAAAAGACAACGCTCGACGACCATCGTGGAGCAGCAGAGGAAGGAAGATGAACAACGGGGCAAGAAGAAGAAGGTGGAAGAAGAGCAAAAGAGAAAAGAGAGAGCGGCTCAAAGGAGCCTAAAGAAAAAAATGGAAAAAAGGAGAATTATAGGTTGGCTGTCCACTTGGGAGGGAACATGCCTGATGTTGACATGGCTGCAATGGGAACGTTGTCAGCTGATGAGGTCAACATGATATTGAACTTGACCGCAGCCAACAAGGACAATAGAGAGGTCATCTGGAGAGGCGATATGTGCAGTTTAACACGCACCGACCTGAAGGAACTTATAACGCCTCGGATGGATATTAGCGACCAAACTATCGACGCTATGCTTTCGGTTCTCGAAGAAAGACGCCCAACACAAAAAGTTATATGCATATCAACATTCGAGTCAGGATGAATTTTGGGTGGCCAAGGCAGAGCAATTGATGATTTTATCCTCCCTAAAATAGAAGGTGCGTCTCCAACAGAGTCCGTAATCGCACAACCATGCTGGTCTGCAGGTCATTGGACTCTGGTGGTTGTCCACGGCCCGTCGAAGGAGATTTTGGCGTTCAACAACATCTTTAGGGAGCTAGAGCAAGGTGAAGATCCAGAGCAGACCATAGGCGTACATGAATGCGCAGCAACGGATGTGGCTGACTACTGGAGGGATCTACTAAAGGTCGACTGACCCTTGAGAATCCTTAGGAAAAATAGCCAACGACAACCACCGGGGAACAACGATTGCGGTGCCTATGTTTTATACTGGATAAGGTGCCTAATGCTAAAACTTGACCCGACGAAGGAGAAGGACACCAATTACATCCACTGTATCAGGGGTGAATTGGCGGTCATGTTACTTAGGGACCGCCGATCGTGTGTGCAGATCTGAACAAAGACACAACTTTTAGTGTTTATTTGCTTACATGTACAAATTACAAACTCTTTATTTTGGTTATTTTTATAGTCTTGTGTTTTTTATATGTACAAATTAGAAACTCTTCCCAGACAACTTATTCCGAACAGAAACACAACTTAATCCGAACAGACCCACAACATATTACGAACAGACAGACAACTTATTCCGAACATACACACAACTTATTCGGTCATGTTCAAAATAGACTCAACTTAATCCAAACAGACAGACAACATAATCAGAACAGACACACAACTTAATCCGAACAGACAGATACTTATTCCGAACAGACACACAACATATTCCGAACAGACACTCAACATATTCCGAACAAACAGACAACTTATTCCGAACAGACACACAACTTAATCCGAACAGACATACAACTTATTCCGAACAGACCCACAACATATTACGAACAGATACACAACTTAATCCGAACAAACACACAACTTATTCCGAACAGACCCACAACATATTCCGAACAGACACACAACATACTCCGAACAGACACACAACATATTCTGAACAGAGACGCAACTTAAACCGAACAGACACACAACTTAAACCGAACAGACACACAACATATTCCAAACAGACAGAAAACTTAAACCGAACAGTCACACCACTTAACCCGAACACATACACAACTTAAACCGAACAGTCACACCATTTAAACCGAACCGTTCCACCACTTAAACCGAACCGTTCCACAACTTAAACCGAACAGTCACACCACTTAAACCGAACAGTCACACCACTTAAATCGAACGGATTCACACCTTAAACAGAACAGTCCCACCACTTAAACCCAACAGTTCCACCACTTAAACCCAACAGTTCCACCACTTAAACCGAACACATACATAGCTTAAACTGAACAGTCAGACCTTACCGTTCATGCACGACAACCATGTTTGGAACAACCACATGTAATTTTCAGTGGTCTCAGAAGATAGCAAAGCGCAACCGAGCAAAACTGACTCGAAATGGTGATTAACTCCTACAAATGGGGCAAAAGGCATGTCATATTTGTTTGTAATGTAGGTGGTGTCGAAACATATTACGTCTCCAAAGTATGAATATGTAGCTCTAGAACGACAGTCAGCCCAAAACACGTTCCGTAGTCTTCCTTCGTCATCCATATCCATTACATAGAAAAACATGGAATCAATCTTCTGCATCCTAATGAAATAGTTCTGAAGAGCTTGTGCATCACCAGGTCCCATCTTTAAATTTCTGACTTCGTTTACAACATTCCTGCACACAGGAACCACTAAGACTAGGCGCAAAATGTTCAACTTCAATTATGTTAGGCAGAAAGAACACAAACCTTAAATCCCTTTCGTTGAAAGTCAATTTGTCATGACCTCCAGCCTCGACCACAAAAGATTGCATGGTCTTAGCAGCCGATATCCCAGCAGTATCATTGCACGATATGCGTGCTTTGGCGGCCTCATGGACGGTTCGTTTTTGTCTGAGAAAACGCATTTGCTCCTGTTCAAGCATGACGTGGTTATGTTTAAGATCCACAAAGTTAATGTGGTAACCCCTTGCTGGGTTTCCGGAGACCCTTATCCGAGCAGTGCATTGGACTCTACTGGATAACCTAGGCTTCAATTTTCCTTACCCTTGGTTTGTTGGTGTCGTGCCCTCCTTGGAGCAAGTCAGCGTGACCCGTATAACAACACCACGATCGTAA
Organism: Triglochin maritima; assembly: GCA_963682175.1. NCBI lineage: Eukaryota > Viridiplantae > Streptophyta > Magnoliopsida > Alismatales > Juncaginaceae > Triglochin > Triglochin maritima. The sequence continues at coordinate 19,211,998 of OY821775.1, forward strand.
TGAGATTGTCTTGTCTTAACACCAAAACCACAAGAATCGGCATAAGCCACGTAAAATGTTTTGGCTTCTTCGAAAGAAGGAAAAAACATCTCCTACTTAGGAACGTTTGCCGGCTGCTCCACTTGGGGGGCACATGAACGATTTCCATTGGAGTACAGAGGAAGGACCACAAAAGAGAAGGGAAGAAAAAGGAAGACGCATCTTGAGATGAATAACAAGTCTTCTGCTGTGTAGGAGCGCCAAAATGATGAAGGAAAGGAGTGATTTGAGACGCATTAATGAGGGATGGAGGGAGGGATGGAGAGATGTAGACATTTGTACGTATAACCAAAGAATTAAGGAATAAAATAAAAAAAGGAAACTTTTTTCTGTGTTGACATGAATAGTGCGAACTCAGCCGCGTCACCGGAGGAGCATCCTAAAGAGCGGTCATCTATCATTTTTCTTTTTTTATGTAGTAAGACCCACTTAGATTTTATAAAAAAATACAATTATATCTTAGAAATAAAAAAACCCAACAACTCTAGGGTTTGAGCTTTAAACCCAACAAACCAATTATAACCTTTTTTCACCAACTAATCAGGGTTGAACTAAAACTTCTCTCCACATGTCATTAACCCCCTGATGCCTTTTCTATTTTCACCCTTCTCCTCCATTAACAACAAAGAATTAAACAAACAAAACAGAATGAGAAATAAAGATAATCGTTTACTTCCTTCCGACTCTCTCCACTCCCCTCACACTTTCAAAATCCCATTCTCGCTCTACTCCTGCGCGAATGGCGGCTCCCATCGCGTGATCCCAACTCTCGATCCGCCCCGTCTCTTCTTCCAAGGTTCGAAACCAAAAAAACCCGCCGGTTTTTGCGAAATAACGCTCTCCGAGTCGAGTTTTTTCGTTTCCGTTGGGGGTTTCGGAAGGAAACGGACTGTTTTCGTGAGTTTCGGCTTGATTTCGGGGAAAAAAGCGGATTATACTTGTTTTGTTATGATTTTTTTTGAAATGAGAAAAATTCGAGTGTAATTGTTTTGTTTATGTAGTTGGAGTTGGAGTTGGAGTGGAGGGATAGAGATGTCGAAGGTCGTGTACGAGGGATGGATGGCCCGGTCTGGCCGGAGAAAGATCGGGAGATCTTTCGTCCACATGAGGTATTTCGTCCTCGAGTCGCGGATGCTTGCTTACTATAAGAAGAAGCCGCAGGACAACGTGGTGAGTGTTTCTTTTGCTTTTACTCTTTTTCCCAGTCGGTTTTCGCTGCCGTATGGTTTTAATGAGGAGTCGATTTGTTGGAAATTGTTAGGTGCCGATCAAGACTATTGTTATAGATGGGAAATGCAGGGTTGAGGATAGGGGTTTGAAAACACATCATGGACTTGTAAGTTGCGATTCAGCATTCAAAGTTTATTTACGTTCCCGTGGTTAATAGTTAAGCTTTATACACTTCTATCCATCGGAGAGGTGCTTTATTGCTTCCGATAAATAGGTATTGAGATTCGTACTTCTCAATTCCATTTTGCCACTTTTTGCATAATGTTACTGTTTGGTGAAAAATGATATATTGGAATAGGTCTTTGAAAATTATTTAGTCATCAGGGATGGACTGAAAGGCAAAAACTCAATGTGCTTGTAGTTGTACTTGTTGCAGTGATACTTTTGATCTCCATACATCTACTAAACACCCGTTTTAGTTTTCTGTTTACGATCTGAGAAGTCATTGTGACGGTTTGCAAAGGATTGTTTCGTTGCATGAAGTTTGAAATACCAAAATCAAAATTCATATCACTATTATATTTTGAAACAATTCACTTGATTTATAATTTCTATATCTAGAATGATTATTTTTACGATAATCATGTTATTTGAAGTTTACTTTGAACGATAATAAAATGTTAGTTGAATTTATAAACTATTTACTTAATTTCTTTATCAGTGTTCAGAAGAATAATTCTTTCTAAGGAAATCATGTTCACGAGGTTATAAGAACTAGTGGACTTCGCATATTTTTTCCCCTAATTTTGGACTTCTTATATATTTATTTTTTCCCAAATCCTACAAAGGGTTTATACACCAGCTTGAATTAAAATAAAATGCTGTTTAATATATTTATCAGATATAGTTTGTTTTCTGCAATTTAAGAGAAAATAGTACCCTCATAATTGTGTGCATGAATAAAGTACATGATTTTTTTTCTTGTTTATTTTTGCTGTATTTTGAAGCAGATATATTTTTATCATCTTCTCAAACTCCACTATTTCTTAACTTACTTAAATATGCTTACTTTTAATCTGTGTGGCTCTTATTTGGTTTCTAATTATCTATTTTTATGCTTGACAGATGGTGTATGTTTTATGTGTTTATAACAAGAAAGAAAAATATAGAATGACGGTGAGTATTTGCAACTTTGCATCTCTCCTGTTCTTGTCATCCTCTACTGCAATATTATATATCTCAATTTGCTAACCCATCTAGGTGCTGTTTGAGCACTGTTTCCTTGTTCGGATGCTGATCACTTAAGCTCATCAACATCGTATAAAATGGAGTTGTAATTTCAATTTTACAACTTGGTATGGAAGATTTAGCTGGCTCATCCTCAAGCTGATTCCTGATTTTTAAAATTTCTGTATAATATATTTGGTCAGATCATGGGCTGGATTTTCTTTGCACTTTAGCCCCTGTAACTTCAATCATGTCACTTCCTTACAAGTTATATTATGTTCAGATAATGGTGTGTGTACATTTTTTTATATAACTTGTAAGGAACACATTTTGCAAGAGTCATTTTTAACTGCATTCCAACATACGACTAGTAAGGATATGAAAATTATGAAGTTTACCTTCCCTGAAGCTGACTCCTATACAATAATTTTCTTAAGTCTTGTACGTACATGCTATAAGGTAAAATCCATTTGGTGCAATGAAGTACTAAATTTGAATAAATGTGTAAGTGGAAATGTTTAGCGGTTAATCAATTCATCAAATGACAAGTGAATTCAAATCTGCAATCTTTTATAGGTGCATATTCTGTATTTTGGTAACATTTGTTTGTATAGTACATTTGAGGATGTCCTATAAAGATATGTGAGATCATCAATATATTTATTATGTACTCGTTAATTTGGAAGCATCATACATATTTGTATTAAATAATTTACTTGGAACAGTACGAACTGTACGATTGAAGTAGCAGTTACATATTGTAATTGTTGGAGGGAGTATCACATCCCATATGAATTACATCAATGTTGTAGAAGTGTTTACACTTTCTAGCTTCTTCTGTCATGTTATTGTAACATTGTATACTTATTTTCCCTCTGTTTTGCATACTTCAATCAGATGGCTGCATTTAATATTCAGGAGGCTCTTATTTGGAAGGAAAAAATTGAGCTTGCTATTGATCAGGTACATTGAGCATGTTATTATTTTGTTTGTTTGTTTCCTGGGACGGAGGTCAACAGCTCTGTAACCATTTCCTTCATAAATCTTCATTGAGTGCATGGTACTTTTCCACAGGTAGATTACTTTGGACGTCTACCCTTCATACTGCAGCAGATAACATATGCTATTTAGATTAACTGGAAATGCTGGTCATTTTTTGTATCTTTATTGTTCACAGCACCAGGGAATGATAACAGGTGGCAATACAACATATGCTTCTTTTGACTATAAAATTAGTACCGACAATGGGAGGTCTGCATCCTCCTCTGATCGAGAAAGCCAGTAAGCGGCATTCTCCCTCAAATCTATCGATTGAATTGTTAAATTTGTAGATTTTTGTTAGTTATATTAAAGCATTATATTTTGGTATCTCTAGTTATATACTTGGTTTTTTTTGGATAGATGGTTTCTTTTTTTATCAGTTAGTACTTAGTTTTGTGTTTTCTCCATCTCAATGTATCACCGGTGTAAAAACCTCAGCTACACCTATGGAAATGAAACTCAAAACATTTGAGTTGGGCCGTCAGCCTAAACCTTGATTCTTATTGAGTTTCATTTCTAGCCTACCCCAACTTGTTTGGGATTAAAAACTTTATTGTTGTTGTCCATCTCAATGTGTCAAAAACCATTTTTTGACATTTTGGACTAAATCAAGATAACTCTCTAAGACCCATAAGTACCTTTCGTGGATCAGAATTCGTGATTAATACAGACTTAATAAATCAAATATGTGTCACAAATTCACAGACTGATCTTGTAGGGGAGGGGAATCAGACCGTAATTTCTAGACGTCATACCTAGACAGCTAGACTGATTGTGATTGCAGGGTAATTCTTTTTTTCATAAATCAGCTAATCACAATGATTAAATTTTTGTTTGGTAATGCTTCTTATAGGTTTAGTCCGGAATATGAGGAAGTGCCCCATACTTTGATACGGAGAACAACAATCGGAAAGGGTAATACCTGAATTTCACGTATTTTGTCCTCGACTTGTCATACTCTAATGTTTCCTCTGTACTTGCAATATTTATTGCTTAGCATAATTGTTTCCTTGCTTCAGGCCCCCCTGATTCAGTTCATGACTGGACCCGCGACCTTGACCTTGATCCAGGGATATCTAATCAAAATGATAATGATCAAGTTTTTATGAGGAAACACTGGCGTCTTCTCCAATGTCTAAATGGCAAGTCGTACACCACCTTGAACATTTGATATTGTTAGTATTCGACAATATTTTAGTCTACTAGAAAGTTTGACGAATGCTATGGAGTCCACATGAATCTGTTCTAGGCACTGATTTAAATTTTGGCTGATGAAATTACAGGACTTCGAATCTTTGAAGAGCTATCTGAAGCTGATTATCTTGTATGTGCAATACAAACTATCTTGCCTGTAAAGATGTGTTTTTTAATCTTTTAATATATAACCTCTATCTACTCCAGCCAAGAAGTTGTAGTAGAGCTATGAAGGCTGTAAGCGCTGTGGATGCTACATGTGAAGAAGTTTTCGAGCTGATAATGAGCATGAATGGAGCACGCTATGAGTATGCTGCTTTTCTAGATATATATATGATTGTCACATTGAACTTAATTTAACATACTTTTTGTTCTTTTGCATGAATACCTAGGTGGGATTGCAGCTTTCAGCATGGTAATTTGGTTGAAGAGGTCGATGGACATACTGCAGTACTTTACCACATATTGCAGCTGGACTGGTTTCCAATGTAGTTTTCTTCCTTGTAATCACTGAAATTATATAGCTGTAGATGCTATTCCTTATTTTTGATTATTTTTTATATCGGCAATTGGCCTTTCAATATCAATGTTCTTTGCATCATTGCTTAGATTATGAAATCAAACAGAGGGTTTTACGCTTTCACGCTACTGAAAATCACATGTTTTACTGTTGGGTCATTGTTTATTTTTGTATTTATTTTCATGTCATTACAAAACTCACTTATTTATGCTTATGCCATTCATTTAGATTGTGACCGCTTCGTTAATAACCCTACAACTATTTATTGGATTGTGCTAATTGAGTAATTTGTTGTTGTATAATTTTAATTAGTTTTAATATTATAATTAATTTGCTATTAGTTTATGATACATAAAACCCCTTTATTATAAGTTATTTTTTCGATTTTGTACTTTCAATAAAAAAATATTTGTGATTAATATGATTTTAAGGCCTTAATTAGACCTGGGTACCGACCTGGGCCCGCAGGCTTGGTGGGTAGCCCGATCCGTTTTCCAGTGGTCTAGCACGGCTATTTTATATATATTTAGTATTTTAGGTATTTTCAGAGGTATGTTACGTAATTTTGGAGGTATTTTTAAAAAATATATCAATAGGCTGGGTCAGCCAGGCCCAGCACGGCAAGGACAGGTCCGCCTGGGCCCGTGTCCCTTCCCGGCCCGTTTGGCCTAGGCCAGGAGCGGGTCGGGCCGGGCCGGTCTAGTACCCAGGACAAGCCTTGATTAAAGTTAGTGAGAAACATTACAAATAAAATAACACAAAAATAGTTCCCATATATCTAGTGGCATAGACATAAATATGGGGGTTTTGTAGAGGCATGACAATAACTACTAAATAAATGATTTCAAGAAAAAATTACTAAATAGATGACAGCATAATGATAAATCAATTTTTTCACAGAGTTACAAGTATGAATGCAAAAACCCCTGCATTTCAAGATTCCATTTTTTGATTTTAGAGACGAATCTTTAATGACTTAATTTGGTACAAAAAAGTGTTAACATTTAATGGTTTACAAAGTTGATTCTCATTTCCATTAAAGTTTGCTTGTTTTATTGTTAAAACAACAAAGGCTTTAATCCCAAATTATTTGGGGGTAAGCAACACTGATCATGATTTTGGTATTCCTATCCATGGTCAATCTTTTCGGCATAAATTTCCATTCTTGGTATTTTTTTATTGTCTCCTCTCAAGTTAATCTTAATCTATTATAGCCCCTTTTTACACCTTTTTCACGGGCCATAATTCCTTCTTGTTGGTGCTTCCAGAAGCCTATGTTGGTGCTTCGTGGTGTACTTTATTATAAGCCTTCTCTAAATCAATGAATACCAAATGTAAGTTTTTGTTTTGTTCTTTTACTGTCTAACAATGTTAATAAGAAGTATAACTTTGGAGGACTTGAATACATATCTTTTCCAATACGTACATGTTTCACTGAGTGATTTGATGTTTTTCTTTTGTTGTCTTGCTTTTGAAGAAATATTTTTTTAGTTCTCTTGTGATTCTCTTCAAATCAAGTTCATTTTCACTTGGTTTTTTGTGTTCAGGTGATAATAAAGTATGAAACTCGTGACATTGTTTTAAACTTTCTTGTCTGTATTAAGCAAAGATTTGCAACTTTTAGTGACACATCTTTTGCTATTCTCAATGCTTATTCATTATTGGTTCTTAGGTTTGTTTGGCCTCGTGATTTGTGCTATGTGCGCTACTGGCGTCGTAATGATGATGGAAGTTATGGTGAGCAACTTAGCAACATAAAGTGAAAGTCCATCTGAAATTTTGTTTCTCCTTTAGGGCTTATGCTTACCCAGTGAAATGGCAGTTGTGCTGTTCAGGTCTAGAGAGCATGAAAATTGTGGTCCACAACCAGGATTTGTTAGAGCGCACATTGAAAGTAAATTTTTACTGAGATCGTCCAAGCATCACTATTTTTCGGTGCTACGTTAATATGATTGTGTTCTATTTCAAGTATGCTTATGCGTCTTTTTTTGTCAGGTGGTGGATACACTATTTCTCCCCTAAAATCTAGAAACGGGAGACCACGAACAAAAGTTCAAAACCTCATGCAAATCGATCTTAAGGGTTGGGGGGTTGGTTATTTTCCATCATTTCAGCAGCACTGCATATTACAAATGTTAAATAGTGTTGCTGGTAATTCTTTTATCTGTATTTTCGCAATTGATGATTTCTTAAGTTCACTTATAAGTATATGGTTTCTTTGGTTGAATTTATCTAATTTTTCTTATCTTATGCTGTCATCCCTGTCCCAGAGGTCATGTGATTTTCACTAGATTGGTTATTCCTAGACCTTGCAATTGAAGATGCAACTTGTGAACTCACATACTTGTAATAGTGGGTGAGGGTCTGGATTGACATGTTTACCTGTTTGGGATGTTAACATATCTGACTTGTTATATTCATTTCTTAAACGTGTTTGAGTCCAGGTCCAATCTGATTTAGCATTTGATCTTGTCTAACCTGGTTGTACAACAGGTGCTTAAACAAAGTCTTTGTTATAGAATAGGTGATTAAACAGGTTTTCGTCACAAAAGCAAGTGCTTAAACAAGTATTTGTTACAGGTGTGTAGGCAAAGGTTTGTCATGAAAAATGCGTACAACAAGTGATTAAATAGGTATCAAAAAGATTTTTTAAACAAGTCTTATCACAAATTTAGCAGAACGGGCTGGGTTATTTGTTAATTAAACTAGTCTTTGAGGTTTGGGTTTGCCAAACCATTTTGTAAACAGGTTGGGTTTATGTCACACTTGTATATTGGACAGATCTTGCATAAACGAGTCAATCCTCACCCCATCTGTTTTGTCAGGTGTAGTTTCCCTCTGGGTATGAATGAGTTTGATAACTGAGACTAATCATCTATATTGTTTGTTTGAGAGAACTATTTCAGTCCAAGTTTCAAGTCTTTGACATACTGGTGCTTTACCTATGCTTTGTTATTAGTATGCTATATCTATGACAGGTTTGCGTGAGTGGTTTTCCCAAAAGGAGGATGGCCATACAGTTCCAAGGATTCCAGCAATGGTCAATATGTCTTCTAGTTCTATTATTTCAAAGAAGAATCAGAAAACTCGAGGAGTCTCCACTCAGCCAACATCATCACAGGATCATATGCAAGATGCCAGTGGACAGTCTATGCTGATGGAGGAATTTTCCGAGGATGATGAAGATTATCAGACTATTGAATCTGAACAAGAGGTGGTTATATAATTTACCTGTCGTTTCTTAGACAACTGCTTTCTGAATTGAAGTTCTATAACTTAACAGGGTGATGCAGATAAAGTAGACAGTTTTAGCAAGAAGACAGGTTGGTAATAGTTACATCCCATTTCCTTTATTCAAAGTCCATTCATATGCATTAAAGCTTTTCAAGAATTAAGGTTATACCTGTGTTATTATTCTTAAGTTGAAGTTCAAGATGAGGAGCCTTCAGACAAACTTGATTTGTCTTGCTTTTCTGGCATTTTACCTCGGGATGAACGTGAAAATAGCAGAAATTGTTGGAGATTGTCTGATGGGAACAACTTCCGAGTTCGTGGCAAACACTTCATATATGACAAAAGCAAGGTTAGGAGAAAAGTATATTACCTTTTGGACTGTTTAGCGATGTTCGAAAATAGTTTATTATTTTTGGATTGTTTGCGTATTAACACTTATAATTGCAGGTTCCTGCTGGAAAGCATATAATGGAACTTGTGGCTGTCGACTGGTTCAAGGATGTTCAAAGGATTGATCATGTTGCTAGGCGTCGGGGATGTGCCGTTCAAGTAAGATCTGATTTATGGAGCTCTATCTTTAAGCTTCAGTTCCTGCAAAATTCTTCATGATGCATAATCTATAAATATGTGTTGATTTGCTTTTAATCTGTTAAGCAAATTCTCAAATCTCTTGACGCCAATAGCATACTAAAAGGAGAGTATTAACTATCATGTCCAGTCATTAATATCAAAAATGCTATCCCTTATTCCCTTAGTTCTATCCGTTCTTGGTAGTGCCCAGTGAATCTGCAAGGAAGTTGCATTTATCTGTTGAAGTTCTCACTTGGTAGCTGAAAGAGTAATATGCATTTTTAAGTGTCAAAATTTGAGAGTTGGGTCTTCTAATATGATGTTATAATGTGAAATTTGTAATAATGTTTTCAAAGCAATGAATCATGCTACATTTTTGTAGTATTGATTGATTTAATTTCATCCGTTTCGACTATTAAAGTGACAAACTCAAACCGATTGCTATTGAGTGGAAGTACCCAAAATCTTCCTCGCATATATGATGTTTCATAAGTCCAACATGTGACTGTTTTAGAAGTCAAAAGATAAGTGGATGTGTTGAATCGATCGTTGGGCCTTTTGGCTTTGACATCATATTAGAGTGTGAATGTCCAACCCCAAACTTGTTGACATTTAGTGTATGTATAGATACCAAAGATCTTAAAAATTACAGAAGATGGTCCAAATTGTCAAATGTGACAATGTGAGACTATTTTCAACAATGACATTACCCTGACTTTGGTAATTTACTGGATTTTATTTTGTGTTTGATCAACTTTATTTTAAACTCAGATGAACCGTTTATTTTTTCTTTTCCTGTTAAATTTGCTGAATATCAAGCAAGTCTGCAGAGTTAGTGTTTCTACTGCTATCTTCACGTCAATCATCTTTTCCTACTTAATATTGTTTGACTAACTTTCCACTTTTACTTCTTACAATTTAAGTCATATTTTCTTGAAGAAAATGTATCACAACACTCTTGTTACAGCCAATAACTTGTTCTATTCACATAAATAAAACATGTATCTATTTCAAACTCTGTTCGGCAGGCATATAGTGATCTTAAACTTGTCAAAATGATAAAGTCGAATGTTTTTTTTATTTCTTACGGAACTGCCGCTATCATACCTATTCAGTCCCTAATTTGTCTTGCTGGGCATCCAATATGAAACCAACACTGATATTTATTTCTGGTCAGGAAACATCTGCTTTGCTACAACTAACAGAGCTTTATGCAATTTTTAAGAACTAAAATACAGACTTTAGGACTAGGGTAACTTTTGATGCTGTTCACTATTTATTCGTCCTAAATTCCTAGTCCCAACAACTTTATGCAGATTCTCTTCACCTTTTGTTTTAAATGCTCTGTAACTTTGATCTATGGATGCAGGTTGCATCAGAAAAAGGGCTATTCTCACTAGCTATAAATCTTCAAGTAAGAACCCTATTTTTCAGTTGTCTTTGGTTTTCCTATTTTGGAGAATAGACATTATACATAAGTACTGCTTGTACGGTGCTTGCGAGTCAAGAATATGAACCAGAATGTCTTTTGATTCTTCAATTTTCTAAAATACAGGTCCCAGGACATATTAAATGCCTTCTCCCAATTTAGTACATCAGCTAATATGTTTATACATAATTAGCTATTGAATAATATTAAATAATTGAAATAATGTTGCCACATTTAATGTGTATCGTCAATGCCAATCTTTATTACTGATGAGATAATCTATAATATTTGAAAGAAATTTCACATTTGTTTTAAATGAAAAAATACTCAGATTTCTTTCTACTCGATAAACTAATATCAGCACAACATAAGGCTTAAAAGTTGTCATACAGAAACAATAATTGAGCGTATTTCTGTGTGAAATATTTGTCAAACCGTCATGCAGACCAATGGGATCTTCAAGCCTCAGACACTGACGAGTTTGAAATTGCTCTTGCACAAACACCTGTTTGGTGGAAATTTGACCCTTCAGCTTATAGGGGTGTTCACCTGTAAAGAAAAGATTGATGGGATAACTTAGTAAATTATTAATGTTATCTTACTGCAAAATTAGAGTAGATATTTCAAGGTCATTATAGCTATTGCCTCTATCTTCCCTATGAGCCTTGTATAAATTATCTAATGTGTTTTTCTGGTATGCCTTTTGAGCTGACTAGTGCAAATTGTTTGTGTGGGTGGAATAATAGCAATGAGCTTGGTATGTGAACTTGTATTTCCTGTCATTCATTATGCAATTATACCAAACCGAGAAGTGTAGTATTGGTGATGAACTATTACTATCCCATTATACCGATCTTAATCAGTGAAGGCAAAAATATATCACGGCCTGGGTTATCCATCTTGGCCTTATCAGTTTAACCAATTCAATTTAATTAAGTCACATGGAACAAGTACCCTCTTTGAAAACGTAAGGCATGCCTTGTGATCTTTGGTAATTTCTCTTTATGCACAATTGTACTACCAGTCCACATCGTAGCCAGTTTTCAATAATTTGAAGTTGGTACTGCCTCCTCAGGTACCAGGCTCGACGCACTACAGTATGGTGTTCTATTTTGTAACTAAAAAAGTAGAGCCCGGTTCTCTGTTGCAATGTTTCGTGGATGGCGATGATGAATTCCGCAATAGTAGGCTAAAGTTAATACCCTCGGTTCCCCAGGTTTGCCCTTGTCTATGGCTTTGTCATTTCTATGAAATTCAAAACACTGCAGTACATGGTACATCGGTGCAAGATCATGCAAGTTTGTGCATCCATAGGGATCTTGGATTGTACGCCAAAGTGTTGGAAGCACTCGTTGTTTATTGGGAAAAGCTGTTGATTGTACCTACATCCGAGGGCCAAACTACTTGGAAGTAAGACTGTTCATCATGTTCCTTAATTTTTGTTTTATTTGAGCTGTCCGGCTACTGGTATTAAGTTCATCATGGGATGCAGCTCTATGTAATAAATGCTATGTCATATTTTGATGATAGGGGCATTTTTTGGTTATTCCATTTCATTGGTCCTTGGATGTGGTCATCTGGTTTAGTCCATTTTCAATCTAACATGTTCTCTGATGGTATCTACAATTTATATAGGTTGATGTTGACATTGGTTCTTCTACCGTAGCTAATGGAGTTCTGGGACTTGTTTGTGGTGTTATCACAACATTGGTTGTCGACATGGCTTTTCTTGTACAGGTATGTAAACAACTCCTTACATTGGGAGCTCTTTATGATGCTTCCAGGTGTGGTGACTTGACTTCCTGGTTAAATCTGCAATTTATGAATTAACTTTTAAACATAACAAGGGTAAACCTTTCAAAAACATAACAGAATACGCATAATGATAGTATTATATCTTTTGTATAGAACAGCTGGTAGAGTTACATAGTTCATTTGTGATCAATTTCTGATCAATTTCTGATAATTTAATGTTATCTGGGCTAAATAGAGCTCAACTGTAAAAGGTAACTCCAGTTCAATGACACTTTTAATACAGGCTGGCCAATACTCAAGGTGAGTATGCAGCAGTCATCACATTTCTCTCAAATGGTGCACGTGCTCACTAAGCATGTTAAGTACATATCTAATGGAGTAAAACATTATGTTTGGAGGATAGGTTATATGGGCGTGCACCTTTCACTTGATTGTTGTTGCAAATCGAGGGCAGCTGATTTCTATTAGGAGTATAATTTCATGATTATCTAACATGGCATGATGCTGAATATAGATTGGGGAATCTCATTCTCCACGCATTTTCATAATTTTCGGCAGTTTTTCGGACAATCACTTTTTTTCTTCTCAGGCTAATACATATGATGAACTGCCTGAGCAACTCATTGGTGCTGTTCGGATGTCCCATATTGAACTTAAATCTGCTGTAGTCCCTGCCCTCGATGACAGCCTCCCAGTCGAATCAAACAAGTGATGTGGTTTGATACTAACAGAAAGTTTCTCCTGCCTATAGGTAAAAGTTGCCCCTTTATGTGTTATTCTCTTTGCGATTTTGGATGAATTTGTATTGTTAATGATATTGGGACTTCAGGTTTATTTATGAGATTATTATGTTTGAATTTTGTTGTCAGGAAACTCATGAACTGGCCAGGATGCGTTGTTTTACGCTATGATGTCGTCGTGAATAATCCCTAATCATAAATCTCAATTTTCTCACACTAATAGCTTCTTTAGAATCCTTACATAGCACTGGCTCATCTTACAACTAATTTCTTCTCCATTTTTCTCTGCTCCATACATATTGGAACTGTATTTGGACTGTCTAGATAAATATCTTGTGAACATACAGATATATCACATGCTTCTCAGCGAAATAGAGTTATAACTGTACAAAGACTGGTTGGAGTTGGATATGGCAATGTGCAGTGTGTCTCACATACTTTTGCAACTTTTAACACTTGCGCCTTGCAACTTTTGCAACTCCAATCGCAAGCGTCACAATCTTGGTAGAAGTCCCAAACCACGTTGAGACCAAGACTCAGTTGGTTGCCGACGGATTGTGTAAGATTTCTTAACCTTACTTTGCTTGCATGTGATTGGAAACGTTAGTGTTTAAGACACTATGAACAAATGTGTTTGATTATTTGTTGAATTCTTCTGAAACTTTAAATGGTATAATGATTTCATCGAATATTATAGTACAATGATATGTATCTTTTTTGATTATTTGTTGGGTTCTAAATTCTTCTGAAACTTTAAATGGTATAATGGTTTCTTCTGAATATAATAGTTAGTTTTCAATTTTTTTTTTGTGTAGTTGAAATTGATAATTAAAATCTAGAATCACAAAAAAACACCAGTTTACTAAACACGTTTATGGAACTTACATTAGCATTCTTAAGTCTTAAGACTCTTAACTCTTAACATAGTTTAGTTAATTCTTACTTTTGTTGTCACATTCTATGGGTGGTTGCATCTTGCACTTGAAGTATCATGTTAGGTGACTCAGACAATAATCAACAAGACCCAGGGGTACCTTCCTTCCACATACCACCTAAATCCAATGATCCGGCTTGGAAGTATGGTTCTTGCAAAATCCAGGAAACAAGAACAAAGTGTGTTGTAAACTTTGCAAAATTGTCTCCAAAGGAGGAATTAAAAGGTTGAAGCATCACTTGGCCCACTCTGCAGGCAATGTAGTAAATTTAAAGACGTTTATGAGGAAATCAAAGCTGAGATGCGAAAAGTATTGGAAGACATTTTTTAAAAGAAAAAGAAGAAAGTAGAGGACTTCTTTGACTTGAGATCGTCTGTTAATATTGAAGAAAGTGTTTCAGGGTGCTTAAACTTTAAAAAACCACGTCTTGATGAAGTGTCACAATTTGATCCCGAGTGCAACTCAAATGGCTCAAACGGGTTAGGTGGCAAGTTGAAACCATTCCATCTCAAGGATATGTTTGATAAGGATCACATAGACAAAAAAATGAATATGTTGCGGGATTTTTCTATCAACCTGGGCTTTCTTTTAATGTTGTCACTTACCGTCGTTCAAGATGATGTGTGAAGCAATAGGTTAATATGGTCGAGGGTATAGAGCTCCAACATATCCTCAATTGAGTGAGACATTGTTGAATAAGGATGTTTAGATCGTCGTGGAAGAAGTAATATGAACTTGTGCCTTAATTGACACTTGGCAACTAGTTTTTTGAGATCGTTGGATGCCTCCGCAACAACCCACACCGGTGAATACATTTTTGATGTAGTTGAAAAGTGTATAGAAGAAGTGGGTGGAAAAAATGTGGTGCAAGTGATTACTGTAATGCATTTAATAATGTTGCGGCCGAGAGAATGTTGAAAGTCAAGTATTCTCGTCTTTTTTGGACATCTTGTGTAGCACATTGTGTTGATTTCATGCTTCAGAAAATTGCCAAAGAGAACAAAATAAAGAGTGCAATTGCCAGGAGAGTTCTTACCATTTTTTATTTATAGTCACATAAAAACTCTCAACATGATAAGCAAATACACTCAGAAAATAGAAATTGTTAGACCATGAAAGACTTGATTTGTCACTGCATTTCTCACTTTACAAAGCATTATGGATAAGAAAGAGAAAATCAGGCTTTTGTTTCCAAATGACAAATGAAACACATGCAGGTTGTCCAAGACTAAGACTGGGGAAGCAATTCGATCAACGATATTTAATACCCACTTTTGGAGCAATGTTGGGATGACCATAGAAGTTTTTAAGCCATTGGTGCATGTTCTTCGAATTGCAGATGGTGATGCAAGACCTGGAATGAGATTTATTTATGGTGAGCTTGAGGAGGCAAAGAGTCATAAAAGAGAAGTGCAAGAATGACGAGTCTTTGTACAAGCCTTACATTGATGTTATTCGTGCCAAGTCGGCTGGAGATTAGATAGTCCACTGCCTACGGTGGCATACTTTCTTAATCCATTTTACCACTACAAAGACACAACAACAATTAATAGGAATACCTTGGTGATGAAAGGGTTGTTGAAGTGCATTAACCATTATTTCCCAATTGAAGAAGTTCAAGAAACAATAGTGCAAAATGAACTTAAGCTCATACAAGAATGCAGAAATACTTTTTAGTGATAAATTGGCCAAAAAAACTTTTTTCAACAAACACTGCTTCATATAAGCCAGGTAACTTTCATTTATATGTCAACAAATTGAAATGAATGTGTGTTCTAAAAGTATTCTTTTACATGTCTTTTATTATGTATTGAATGTATAAACATTTTGTTCCTTGATTAATGTATTCGTATTTTGGAAGTGTTAAAAAAAATGCACTTGGTCATTAACCGTAGAGCTCTAAAAGATAATGGTTTGCATAAATCCAAAGTAATTCACAATCATGTTAATTAACATGGAACATTAATCACCGAGATAAGATTGTCATGTTGGTTAAAAGATATTGTAGCTATACAAATATTTTAACAACATGAGTATATGAAATGAAGATTGTTTTCTTTCTTATATTGAATAGACCTAATAAATGAGTATACTTATTTATACTTACATATTTATAATTTGCTTAAGAGATCTAGAAAAAAAATATAATACAAAGATAACACATTCTTACTTTGTATGATATTTGTAATATCATGACACAAGTGATATTTCACATATCACTAAATGGATCGTGTTCTGTTCAAATGAGGTAAATATCTTTGTTATTTGGGTAACTATAATGTCTAATTAGATATCGCTTATAGTTTATGTTATAAAGTGTTTTATATCATTGTTAATATAACTTAAATATTCCTATAGGCCACACTAAAAAACTAGGAAACGAGAAATATGATTTTACATTTTATATGGTAAATTAATAAAATCAATATGTAGTGATTACGACATGGTTAGAATAACAAACAAATTTATATGAGATGTATATATTATGAGGTATAATGTTTGACATTATAATATATTACATAGTATATTGTGATCTGCAACATTATAATATATAAATTTGCTAAAATTGTAAAGATAAGATTTTGTTAGATATTGATCCAAAATTTGATAAAGGAAAAAGCAGTGAAAAACGGTCGACCAAATTTAATAGTAACTTTTTAAGTTTTGAAACGGTCAACCAGATGTACACGTGGTTCGACCGAAAGTAACATGAACTTTTTCTGTTGCGAAACAGTCAACCAGTGTGGGTCGTGGTTCGACCAAAATTATCATGAGCGTTCTTGATAAGGGATCAGTCGATCGACTTGGAGCACAGTCAGACCGAAAATAACATGCAACTTTCTTGTAGCTAAACGGTTGACCGTCTAGGCTTATAGTGCTTGGGAGAAATTGTCAATTTATAACCTATCAGTCGAACGATTGGTTATTTCGGTTAACAGTTTGCCCACGATTTTGCCTACATTAATAAAAGAATTTCTCTGATTATGGACTGGATTTGATTCAACTTGGTAAAGGAGGTTATGAGATGATGATGTGTCAAAATATGATTGATTTAGAGGAGAGATAATCAAGGGATCATGTGTAAGTGATTTACACATGTTGTGGGTTTAAAGATGCCCTAAAAAATAGGTCCCTCCTCCCTTCCTTTGTGTGCTACTCTACATTAGTTAAAAGCTAATGCAAATTTCTCCTCTCAATATTTTCTCCACCATTCCATCCGAAATTCTTCTTATTAATTGAGTGCTTGAGAGATTAAATTCTTTGGAGCAAAGAATGAGGGTTATTAGTGTTGCATTTTTTGTCTTAATCCATGTTTTGATGATTAAACTAACCTAATCTTAATCACAATCAAATGTAGAGTAGTACACATTATGCATAGAACATATATTGTATTGTGCTCAAGGAAGAAAGGAAATAAGTCAAGACATGTAATCAAGCTACTTGAAGACATGTAATTTTACCTTTATTTGAGTCTTAAGAACTTTTGTGAACTTGAGCATATAAGAGTTAAAATCTGTTCACATACACACTAGGTTCCTTGTAGAAGTTGTAGGATTTCGTGCCCCTATGTATGTATATATTTTTAAAAAATTATACATGCATACAAGATCAATTTTCATATTTTCGATGATTTCATGTACATTATTTTATATTTATTCTAATATCATGTAATCTATATATATATTAAAATAAATAGAAGATCATACCCAAAGGTTCTCTAAAACCTTTATGAAGATCCGGAGTTGCGTTGCCCGTTGAATTGTCTGCGGATTCTCCTTTAAGTGTTCACAAAACTCTAAACAAGATTAGAGAGAAACGAGCTAGTCAATAAATCTCTAAATCAAGGTTAGAATATAGCTAATAACCCCTCTAAAGCTCCTGAGAATTTAATCTCCAATAACTTGAATAATTAAAAGAATTTTCAGATAGATAAATGGGGTGGGGGGGGGGGGGGGGGTGTTAGGGAGAGAGAATTTTTTGCATTAGTATTAACAAGGAAAGGAGGATAAACCTATTTATAGGATTTCCTCTAACTCACATCATGTGCAAACCACTTACACATAATCCCTTATTAATCTCTCCACTAAACCGCATCATGTGCAAACCACTTACACATGATCTCTTGTTTACATCTTCACTAAACCACATCATGTGCAAACCACTTTGCACATGATCTCTTATTTATTTTGCCACATCATCATCTCATAACTACATTTGACCAAGGTGGATTAAATCCAGCAATTTATTCAGTAAAAATTCTCTTATTAATATATGCAATTTCGTGGTCAAACGGTTGGACCATTTTTCACTGTTTTTGACTCCACCAAATTTTGGATTAATATCCAACAAAATTTGGAATTTGGGGTTTTAGCAAATTCATATGTTACAATGTTGTAGATCACACACTACTACAGAAAATGGAATATACGTCGGATGTACGAGGGTATATACGTCGGATATAAGCACTCCCAAATCCGACGTCTATGTGTACGTCGTCTATACATAGACGTCGATCGTGCCAAATCTGACGTCTATACTTAACGAATAGACGTCGGCTGTCTGTATCAGTCGACGTCTATACTTAAAGAATAGACGTCGGTTTGTCTCTACGACCGACGTCTATTCTTTAAGTATAGATGTCAGTGAAATAACAGACGACGTCTATTCGTTAAGTATAGACGTCGGATAATACATAAAGCCGACAACTATTCCTTTCTTCAGAGGAACACACGTCGGCTAATACAAACATCCGACATCTATTCTTAAACCTGGACAAAAAAAAGCATCCTGCAAACTTGTATTTAGTCATCGTATTTGTGTACATACAACCTGCACCAAATTCGTTCACAAATACTCACACTTTCATCCACATGTACATACAAGCACAAACAGACAAGCATACATGCACAAACACAAACAAACAACCATACATGCACAAACACAAACATACAAGCATACACAATCATTCAACACACTTGCAATTAATTCATACATAAACAATTGACATTCATTCTAAAATTGAGGCGATTATATTAAGGCATAAATTGTAGGTTTGTAATACAAGTGAACTTGTTAACTAAATTACAATAAAATGCTAGTGACAGGAGAACCTCTTAGTTCATCAACATGTTTCAGATAAAATAGCGAGCCCATCGGTCGTGAGTTTCATCGAGCTCTTGTTGCGAGAAGGGATCACTACTTTTTGGGAAGACCTATCAAAAAAATACAAGTAAATTTGTAATTACTAAATATTGAAACTACAACTATACAAGTGAATAACGATCTACATTACCTCGGATAGGCATACGTCTTGAGTTGCCAATTCGAGAATTTCCTC
The DNA here is from genome assembly GCA_963682175.1 of Triglochin maritima. NCBI lineage: Eukaryota > Viridiplantae > Streptophyta > Magnoliopsida > Alismatales > Juncaginaceae > Triglochin > Triglochin maritima. The sequence continues at coordinate 19,231,190 of OY821775.1, forward strand.
CATGTATCTCATCACGTAGTAACCACATTCCGTATTTCCAACCTGCTTCCGGTACTACAAACATAGAGATTCTCTAAATATATGTTCCTAACTTAATTAACAAAAATGGGATAGAACGTACTCTCATTCCATGCCATGTTATTCCTGCTTTTGTGGTTGTTCTCCTGCCACCTAAAGCTCTGTAAACATTAATTGCCCTGAGTAGCAGAAGTTAAACCTTCATTCAATAATACTAATAAAAATCCACGAATTACAAATACGATAACTAAAACGAACTTACAAATTTAGAAATTTCTTTATTGAGTCCTTTGGTTTATTCGACCCCAACAGATCAAACCAATATGCCGAATTAGTCGTAGAGCATACAACGACAAGCATCCAATGAGCCCTGTTATATATATAATTAGCAACTTATTACAAAATAAAATTCCACTTTGAATTACAAAGTTTACCTCTCATAATAAGGGAGTAGATAATATCTTTTGTCTTCTTCTTTCAAGAGAGTCCCAAGCTGACCTGATTTATCGTCATTCCCGTATATATATGTAGATGGACTGATAAATCCAAATACTTGATCGTCGGGAAAGACTGACCTTCTAGCGTCATAAAGATGTCTACATGTATAAAAATTATACTTTGTTACAGTTTCGATAAAATTATTCAATACATTTCATTGTAAACCAAAGAAAATACTTACTTCACTTGCACATCGATAATCATGATACACAATGAATCCATTGCCAAGAACTGCATGATATCCTCTTTAGTGACGTACAAAGCCGGAGGCAACCCTTTATTCCGCTCCTCCAACTCCCAGTAACTTAAGGATTGTGCTTCCCTACCTACCATACATTGATACAACATTTTGCACCTACTTGGAAGCAAATTAATGTTGATCGGAGATTGGTTGTTTGACCCTTTGCTCCGGGGGCTTGACACCTTACAAATATATATACAACCGTTAAAATACAATTGTTAACAAATTTGAAGTTTAAAGTCTTTCAAAATTAAACTATACCTCATGTTTTTCGTTTAGCTCTACTAAATAACTAGGCCACCTCACGAACCCACCGATAGCATCGCCGAGAGTAACAATCTCTTCTTCCGGAAATGACACCAAAGCACTAGCATCTAAGCAACTCTCAATTGCAACCTTCACTTCTCCCTCTCCCACCTCTATGAAGTGGTGTATGGAGATGTTATAAACTTTCCCGTGTCCCACCAATCTTCGATCAGGGTCTTCGACAAATAAAGCACATCTAGATCCATCCGCGAACTTTCCAAACTAGGGACCGCCGACGAGGGCCAATTCTCGAGAATGAGACACAAAATCATATTGTCGATCGGGGTGGAACACTGGCTGTACTAGAGGAGTAGTCTCCGGGAAAGAACCGGTCCTACGATGGGTAGGAGAAGTAGGCAAATCACGATCCAATCTCTCCAAACCAAGTTGCAATGTATTCTTCAAATCTTTGATCTCTTGCTAGCATTTGGTATGACCAGTCGACGAAGTAGATCGTTGAGTCTTTCCATAATATTGTCGCAGTCCAACTCTACTCCCTACCCCCCACACATGACCGAGGTGTTCGTCGTTTCCCAAGGCCTCGTGTAGAATATCATTCCGACCATCGGAAGAAAATTCTCATTGAGATTCTCTCAACTTCAGAGAGTCCTAAGTTTAAAAAATATTTACCAACAATTGAAAAATATAAAATTACTGAATCTGAATTAATAACACATATAAGTGATGCAACTTACTATCTTCGAGCCGATCTCTTGCGACTCGTCTGTGACGTACTCCCCTCTGGAGTTTACTCTCGCTTTCTTCCAACAATCACAACGAGATACAGGAGAAGGAGGAGATAGGTTACTTGCTTGCTCCTCACTCATACCAAAGTTAATTGCCTCTTGTTTTTTCAAAGCAATTTTTTCAGCCATTATTTGTGCTTCTAACTTTTGGTACCCCGCTCGAGACATACGATGTGTATACTTGTTAGAAAATCTAATCTTTTGGTTTTTGGCTCGGATGGCCTAAAACCAAGTTTATTAGATTGTCACTTAAAATAATAACTAAATAAGTTTATATTCTAAATAAAACTTAGTTACGTCAAACTCCGGGCTATCTCTGGATTTTCTGAATTGCTCCCATTGATTCAGAGTGATAAAGTTATAGACATCGCATGGATTTCTATCCTGGTAGTCTCCGAATATGTACTTGTTCGTTAAATTTGTTTTGAAATCCCTCCAACGAACCGACATGTATATCATCCATTTTTTCTTCAACTTTTCAGTGGATTGGAACTCAAAAGATTCCTACAACACGTTAACTTTATATATATCAAAAGTTTGACTAAAACTATATTAATCTATAATGGAATCATTACCTCAACGTTATCCCATATTGTGTCCTTCAACTTCTCATCTACATCGGCCCAACTCGAAAAATAAATGTCAACTTTGACCCTGGCTAAGCTACCCAGATAACTTTTCCAATTATCAGATAGCATGCCTATCGGCTCAAGACGGTCATCAAACTGGATTTGAACTCTACCGTCTCTATTTCTTCTCCCCACGAATTCTTTCATGAGACAAGGACATCGTGAACGGTATGTCTTCGAGCCTTCAGACTCTGAGGGAGTGAGTTTCTTTTTCGGAGTCATGATACTATAAAAGATAAACTGAAGGCATTAAAAAATAAAAGGTCAAGACATTAAATGACTATTACAATGTGTTACAACAGAAAATTTACACCTTTACTATTTTTTTCCTTAATGGATTTTCAATCCATATACCTTCACTGTGGTCATCTCTAAACATACAAGTGTCAACATTTATTTCTTCGTCTACTGAGTTCAACTCAGGTGCTTTCTTAGAGAAAGGTGGTGTCTCTTCATACTCGATCGAACTATCATCTGATACAATTTTTTTCTTCCCTTCCAGAATTACTGCCCATTTCTTATCACATTGATCAGCCACATAGAAGACTTGTTTTGCTTGGGAAGCGAGAATAAATATCCTTTATACCATTTTTTGAAAAATCAATTTAAGTGAACCCATAGTCATCCACTCGAACTCCACTTTTATTATCAGCTCACTTGCATCTAAATACAGGTACTTTGAATTTAACAAAGTCTAGCTCCCATATGTATTCAATTACACCGTAATAGGACATGTCGGCGAATACATGATTCTTGTCTCCAGACCGCCAATTGGCGGTCTATATGGTTTAGATCCGTTTGGTTTTCTTTGTGGCCTATGCTTGAAGTGTTTGTTGGTCTTGGATGCATCTGGTTGGTTTGTTGGAGCTCCGACCCGAATCCAATTGCTAAAATACTCCCCATGATGGTGTGAAGTATTCTGTTTTGCTCTTAGGTCCCTCTGTCTTGCGTTCAGGTCCTTCTCCCTTGCATCTTGGTCCCCAGATCTCACAATCCAGTCCTTTTTCCCAGCTTTTGGGTCCTTTTATGCTTCATCTCTTCAAACCTAATTATTCCTGAAAACTAAACATAAAACTCGTAACATAGCATTGTTTAGGTGAAAGATAATGGATATAAGATACAAATATAAGCGTGAAATGATGTCAATCAGATTTCGTGTCCCTATGTATGTATATATTTTAAAAAATTTAATACAACATTCAAAATCGTTTTCATATTTTCAACAATTTCTATGTACATTACTTTGTGTTTATCATGCAACCCTACATTTATTAAAATAAACCACAAAGGTATAATCATACCTAAAGGTTCTCTAAAACCTTTTTTAAGATCTGAAGTAACGTTGCCCATTGAATCGTCCACGGATTTGCCTCCGAGTGTTCACTAAACTCTAAACAAGATTAGAGAGAAATGAGCTAGTCAATCAATCTCTAATAAGGCTTAGAATCTAGATAATAACTCCTCTTTGAGCTCCTGAGATTTTTATCTCCTAAACTCAAAATTACTAAGAGAATTTCGTGGTGACAAGAGGAGAGATTTATGAGAGAAATAATTTTTGCATTAGTATTAAACAAGTAGGAGTAGGTGCCCTTTTATAGGCTACCAAAACATCCTTATCAAGAGTTATTCTTTAGCCATGATCCATTGTTTATTCTCTCCTAAAATTAATCTCTAATTTCCACATAAGCACCCTAAAAAACGTTTTACTTAAATCTGGAATTAATCCACCCATGATTTAATTAATCTCTTAATAATTCAGGCAGAAATCGCACTGTTCGGTTGACCGAGAATTTTTCTCGGTTAACAGAACCATTCGGTTTTAACACGTGTTCGGTGCATCGTAAGCTAGACGGTCGATCGAATCCGCATGAGAAAAATTCTCTGGAAAAATTCAGATGAACTACGTCTTTTACTCGGTCGACCGTTGACCCACCAGAATCTCTCCTGGGACATAATCATCGGATGACCGCGTCACCTTCGGTCTACCGAAATACTCTTTCTCGGTTGACCATTCACACTCGGTTAACGTTACCCGATTGTCCAGGCACTCCAGACAATTTCGGTCAACCAATTGTGATTACCCGTTCCCATTCGGTTAATCGATCCGAAGATACCCCGGTCGACCGAACCATGAACGGTTCATCGTGTTTGACACCGATTTTGCCTTTGTCAAATTTTGGATTTATTTCCAACAAAATTTGATCTTTTGGTTTTTTAGCAAATTCATATCTTGTGTAATATATTATCCTATGTAATATTAAATTATTACACCCCATAATATATACACCTCATATGAATTTATTACGATTCTAATTATGTCAATTCTCATGACAAATTGATTTTATTGATTCACCACATGTGTCCTTTTTTCACATGAAACCCGACACATCTTATGAACTCAAAATCAAGCCACTTGTTTCCCAGTTTTGTGGTGTGACCTATAGGAGGATATAAGCCAAATTGGCAGAGATATTAAACACTTAATATCTCAAACTATAAGCGGTATCTAGCTACACATTATAGTTACCCAATCAGCATAGATGTATTTGTTCCACCGGAACCAAAACACGATTCATTTAGTGATGTAAGTGCACCACTTGTGTCCGTCCCTTGCCACATGATATTAAGAATATATACAAAGTAGAAATGTGTCATCTTTGTAATATTTTCATTTCATGATCTCTTTAAGCTAATTATAACTATGTAACTTATCTCAAGTTACATTGTGCACATTATAATTTTGCTTTATCAAGGGGCCCACTAATATCATCACTAAATTAAGAAGGGCATTGATAATCGTTTGACTAGCTAACTTTTCCAACACAAGTCATGCCCAACCAACTATTGCCTTTATCACTACACTCATTGATAGCTTTTGAAAATAATCAAATTAAGCACTTCTTGAGTGAAAAGATATAAGTCTCATATCTTAGGATCCAAGACACAGTAAAAATATTAATGACACGAAACACAATTCCATAATGTTTTACTTGTTAGGTTTGTTCAATATATAAAAGTAATATTTTCCTCTGTCATATACTCGTGTCGTCAATTATTTGTAGAGCTACAATAATAGATGACCAACACGACAATCTTATCTCGGTAATTAATGTTCCATGTTAATTACCATGATTGTGAACAACTTTTGATTTATGTAAACCCTTATCTTTTAGAGCATTACGGTTAAGGACCAAGTGCCTCTCCCTTAACACTTCCAAAAGACGAATACCATAATGAAGGAACAAAATGTTTGCATATCCAATTCATAATAATTGACATATAAAAGTAAAACTTTTAGAACACATTCCTTTCAGAAAGAACATCTCCAACTGACATAATGTCACCACAATTTCATTCTGGAAGTTATCTAACTGCACGGGATCGATCACTTTACTGCAAATCTTATTGAAAAAGGAACACATCTTTATTATTTCATTCCTAACATCTTTCTGTAATATGGATCTCAGTGCTACAGGTAACAACTACTGCATTAAAGTGTGACAATCATGAGACTTCATCCCCACAAGTTTCAAATCCTTCATAACAACAAGACTACTGATATTTGAAGAACAACTTTGTGGAACCCTTACATCGTGCAAACACTGACAGAGAATTCTTTTCTCCTTTCTAGACAATGTATAACTAGCTGGAGGTAAGTAATTCCGGTCTCCTTTCTTCTCTGGTGCCAACATTGCTCGTATACCAAGATCAACAAGATCAAGTCTTGCATTATATCCATCTTTGGTTTTATCATGTATTGATTGACATCATTTCATGCTTATATTTGTACCTTATATCCATTATCTTACACCTAAGCAATGCTATGTGACGAGTTTTATGTTTAGTTTTCAGAAATAAAAAGGTTTGAAGAGAAGAGCCATGAAAGGACCCAAAAGCAGGAAAAAAGGACCTAATTGTGAGACCTGGGGACCAAGATGCAAGGGGGAAGGACCTGATCGTAAGACAGAAGGACCTAAGAGCAAAACAGGAAACTCCACACCATCATGAGGAGTATTTTGTCAATTCGATTCGGGTCGGAGCTCCACTAAACCAACCAGATGCATCTAAGACCAAGAAACACTTCAAGAAAAGCCCACAAAGAAAACCAGGCGGATCTAAACTTTATAGACCGCCAATTGGCGGTCTGGAACCGCTAATTGGCGGTCCATTTAGCCCAGGATCCGTCCAATTTTCTGTAGCACGTGTATTAGTGTATTCTTAGTGTATTTTTGGTATTGGTTTAGTCCCACATCGGGGGATTGTCCCCGATTAGCTTTTTCCATGCTTATAAATAGAACTCTTCACCTTCCATTGTAATTACCCATTGTTTGGTGGCATTCTCTCTACTAAGGAGTGAGCCTTGAAGCAACAACTCAAGGTGGAGAAGGATGCTACCTTCAATGTGAGTCATTGTTAATAAAAGTTTATTTGTTTGTTTTAATCTTGTCTTGTTATGTTGCTTGTTTTGTGTGGTTTGTTTTACTTTGCTTAATTTCTTGTTTAGTAATTTCAGTATCTTAGTTAAATGTTTTCTTTGCTTAGTCTAATCAGTAGTGTAATGAGTAGTGAGTAGTTCCATCCCCATTTGGGGGGTGGAGAAATATGTGATATAATAATGTAGTGTATTAAGTGTGTGTTATTTTTATCCCTTGAGCTTTATATGATTTCCATAACCATCTAATGGGTCTCCACTCTTATCTTTGATATGCTAATGCTCTTGAATGAAGCTTAGCTTATGCTTTGATTAGTGGACCTATTTTATGGGGAATGATAAAGTTAGGATATGGATAAAGTTAATGTTGGTAACACAATTTGTAGTGTATGTACTCTTGTTGCCTTTTCCTTAGCTAATGTCTTGTATGTTTTAATGATGTAGTCATCTTAATTCATGTAGAGGCATAGTAGGGTCTAGTCTTTATACTTGAGTTCATGTAGCTTCATTCCAATCATTGTCTTGTATGTTTTAATGATGTAGTCTTATCTTAATTCATGTAGAGGCAAGATTGGATGTAGTTTTATGATTTCATGCACTACATGTTGTGAGGAGCTTAATTGAACACACACACACACACACACATCTTTATGTTCACATCAGTCTCTACCCCCTTTGGGGCTTAGTTTTATTGCTTATCTTCACTTCCTTTGCATTTCATTTCAGCTTTGTAGTTTAGATTAGTGTAATACATCTTTCTCCCTTCTTTTTACCTCTCGCCTTCGAATAAACCAAGTGTCGACACACCTCCCAGTGGACGACCCGTATTTGCCACCGCTTCAACGCGGCCGTGCACTTGCGGTAGAAATATAAAACGATCAATCAAGTTTTTGGCGCCGTTGCCGGGGAGGTGCTCTGTCCAGACCTTGGTTTGGACGATTCGAGGGGTTTTGAATTTTTTGTTTTCAGTTTTTCTTAGTGGCAGGGAACCTGAGGATCAAGGGGTAGCGACTGGAGTAATTGGAGAGCAAAAGACCCCAAAGTGACCGCCAATCAGCGGTCTGGGACCGCCAATTGGCGGCCTGGTGAGCCTCAATTGCTCTCAAATTTGTTCCAGTTGTTATGTTGTTCACTTTAGTTATCTGGGAGCCCAATTTTGCATGTTGTGATCTTTAGTTTGCTCCCAGATTTAATTTCAATCCCCTTTAATCAACTTGGACCATAAAACTCAAAGCAAAAGATTAGACTTCTTGCCATCTAGGTCATGCATCATATGTAGACCTTGCATGCATCTTTCTTTTCTTTGCTTTACATTTTGTCGTTGATTGCTGGAGCAAGGTACGCATTCCTTATCACTCATTCACGCATTAGGACATTCATTAGTGAGTAAGGTTTGCATCGAAACAAGAGTGAGGTGAGTGCTTGTTTGGTGAGTTGCTTGCTAGCCTAAGATTTCAAAACATCTTTAAGGGGCATCACCTATAGACTTCAAAGATAAGGTGGGGGATTTCATCACCCCTCCCTTAGCCCCAAAAAGCACACTCAAGTAAAGCCTTAACTAAAAGCAAGTAGACATTGGCCCTAGGAATTCGGACGCACTAGGAGAGTAATCTAGTTGAGACCGCCATGACCTGATCGGCGTTGCCTACCTTGTCGATAGTAGGAGGTACTGGATCTCCGGATCTGGTATCACTTGCTGGGCATTGTGGTCCTCGTTGTAGGGAGGTGAGGCGTGTCGAGGCTAGTGACCTCGAAGTTAGGCGTCGTCTAGCCTAAGGACCCATTGCCTTACATTGTTTGAGCCATGCTTGCTAGTTAGGCTTCTACCTTCACCCTGTACCCTCGCTAGCTCTAGGGATTCTTCCCTTCTCCTCTGAGTCATCTTCTTCTCACCTTCTTCTACGTTATAGTCTCCTCCCCTTTACACTCTCTGTTAGCGTTTTAGGGTCGAGTCGAGCACTTTTTGCGAGCTTAGCCTCGTGGTGGTGAGAGTGATCGACTCGAGAGTTTTTCTTGAGATGGATGGTTACATGGGCGACCATCCATATCATTGTTGGGACCAGGACGATTCTCCCTGGTACTCCAGACCCATGCAACCTGGGGTGGCTCAGACTAACACCCCGTATGGTTGGGATGATCGCAATTTTGTGACTGAGCAGTCTTCATATTGGGGTAACATGAGAGAGGCACCGACTGCTAGACCACAATCTAGTTATGCCGGATCATATGCTGGTCAACAAACTGAGACATTACAACAAACTTTGGCCTCTTTCATGCGTATGGCAGACGACATGAGTGCCCCGGTGGCTCCAGTAGCCGTACCGTGCGACTGTTGTGGGTTGAGTGGTCATGTTATCGGGGAATGTCCTTATGTTCCCCCTGAGCCTGAGTATGAGCACACATTTTCCCAAAATGCTCATTATGACCATTACGCATCCGCGTACAACCCGAGAGTGATGGATTCATGGGGAGACAAATCTTATCCAAATTCTTATACCTCATTTTCACCCCCGTATCCTCCTCCCGAATACCCAGAATTCTACCAGCACCCCACTCCAAATCATTGGACTCATTCTCAGCCCATCAACACCCAACCCCAAAATTTCCCAAGCTCTGACTTGGACCTCACTGTTGACCCCAAATTTGATTCCTTAAAACAAACCCTCCAAACATTCATGGGAACCACTCAAACTTTATTGAAGTCCAACTTGAATTCCTTGCAAAATATGGAATTGCAAGTGAGTCAAATGACACAACAATTCCATGAACGCGAGGAGGGTCACCTTTCTTGTCAACATGAGGATTCATCTTTTGATATCGAACCACCACCACATCCACAAATTCAAAGCACAACCTTTCAAAGTCAAACTCCTAGTCAGCCTGAGGGACTTGGGGTTTCAATTCACGATCACTTAGTGGAGGATTCGATTCAAATTGAGAATAACTTGGACCAGTTCTATTATGAGTCGGCACAGGATTGTGCCTTACCTTTTTGTCCCGTGGCCCTTGAGCCACATGATCTTATTGTTGTACCTCCTAAGGACTCACCTCTGGTGGAGCAAGAGCTCCCTAGTACCCTCAATTTCAAACAACCTGATGAGAGTTTGCCTCTCACTATTGTTCCTGATCATCTTGGAAATGATGGAACATCAAACAACTACATTGCTCATGAGGGTATTAGGAGTTCCTTGGAGGATACTTTGGGTATGAGACCCACTTCCTGTTCTCCTGGTGAGTTGGACATGCATAACGAGGTGCTTGACCTCGTTCCGACCCACCAGCCTGTTGGTTGGAGAGTTTGGATTGATGATCATAACTTCAGTTCCGCAACGGGAGATATTTTTCTTCCGTTGCCCCTTATTTCCCAAACTCTTGAGAGGTTCAAGCTCTTTCAGTTTGATCCTTTGAATGAGACACCTTTGCGTCCAATTCATGAACCTCTCATTTCATCTGGTGCTCTTTGTGAAGGGGGCCCACGCATGCGTATTCTGGCCCCACGTGGTGTCATGTTCCCTTTCCAAGTGCATTGACCCACTCTTGAGGTTCCCATTTGATGTCTTTTGACAAATGAAGATGGGAACTTATGTTTGTACATAGTTATATAAAAAAAGAAAAAGAAAATAAAGACTCCTTCAGTGAGCATCGATTGTTGTGGGCCCCAACCCTTGAGTATTTGGGCCCCATTTCTTTCACGTATTTGTATCCCTTTCTTTAGCATCTCACAGGTTTTGAGGGAATTTGGGTTTGTGTCCATCAACATGACCCCGAACGTCCCTTTGTACTTCATGTTGGTGAGATCGTTCCTTTTTCATGCATGTATCCATGTAGTATCTTGTTCACATTCATTGAGGACAATGCATGAAGTAGGTGTGGGGGGGGGGGGTGTTTTACGTGTGTACATAGTCGAGTCTTTTCCTTTGATTTTGTTTTCTTTTGTTTGCATTGTTAGGGTCATGATAGTGTGCTGCATTTAATATCGACATATCTGCTTGCCATGATCCTTGGGTGACTTGTCTTCTTTTGCTTGCCTAGTGCTTCAAAATTTTCACATTTCTTTCAAATCTTCATGTGTTTTCGAAAGAAAATGTTTTGTGGGTTTTGCGTGTGTTTAGCATGTGCAAAACCGTTGAGAGGCAAAGTAAAAAGAAAGCTCCCAAAATTGTCTTGAACTTGATGCATTAGGATATCTAGTACGTGGCTTTAGGATTTATCGAGTCGTTAGGATGCACCCCAGTTTTCCCTTGGGGGTGAGTAATCAGTGGGTTTCAGTGCTCAAACATTTAAAGAAGTCCACCCTGAACCTAGTGAGTCCAATTCGTGTTTGTTAATTTAGGAAGTTTGTTGTAGTCAAGGGCCCTTAATATCTTTTTGTGAAACTTAAGTGTAGGGGTTTTGGTTCCCATGTAGATAAATGAATAAATAAGTGGTGTTCTCTCTTCTCGCACGGCTCCTATCACTCGGGAAAGTAGGTCTGAGGGGACTTTGTGCCTGGTGCTTTCGAGTCATCTGACTTGGGATGCACCGACCGAACTCCCGTTACACGGGTGGTAGGGATCGCCCTATGTGGAGATTTGGGGGAAGGTGTACGTGATAGTGTAAGTCCTCATAGGCAATGATGCACGAAACCTGACCCTGGGAGAATCAAACACCAACCAATAAATGCTCCAAAGAAAAAAGAAAAAAAAAAACAACAAGAAAGAACAAAAAAAGAAAAAAAAAAGAAAAGAAAAAGAAAAGAAGAGTCAAATAAGAACCAAAATGGACTTTACACTTTGTTTCACATTCAGAAGTTAAGGTTGCCCATGTCTTTCACTTAATTCCTTAGTTAACTCTCACGAATAACTCATTAGGCTAGGTGTGTGGACTGATTACATATATAGAGTCGACCCGTAGTATTACCGCATTCCATGATCGACAAAATAAGTCCAACGAGTCGTGTAGCTAGATTGATTAATGCATCTTGTTCGGATTTTGTGGGTATATCCGCTGAAAACCCTCAGGAGACACCACTCCTCCTCCTTGGCAACAAGGAGGTTTAACGGCTTGTTGCACGTGCTAAGTGCAACCGTGATTCCTACGAAGTGAGTTAGGATTTCTTGTTTTTCGTATGCTTTTTCCTTTCTTTGTTTTGCTCGAGACTAGCAAAAACTTAGGTGTGGGGGTATTTGATTGACATCATTTCATGCTTATATTTGTACCTTATATCCATTATCTTACACCTAAGCAATGCTATGTGACGAGTTTTATGTTTAGTTTTCAGAAATAAAAAAGTTTGAAGAGAAGAGCCATGAAAGGACCCAAAAGCAGGAAAAAAGGACCTAATTGTGAGACCTGGGGACCAAGATGCAAGGGGGAAGGACCTGATCGTAAGACAGAAGGACCTAAGAGCAAAACAGGAAACTCCACACCATCATGAGGAGTATTTTGTCAATTCGATTCGGGTCGGAGCTCCACTAAACCAACCAGATGCATCTAAGACCAAGAAACACTTCAAGAAAAGCCCACAAAGAAAACCAGGCGGATCTAAACTTTATAGACCGCCAATTGGCGGTCTGGAACCGCTAATTGGCGGTCCATTTAGCCCAGGATCCGTCCAATTTTCTGTAGCACGTGTATTAGTGTATTCTTAGTGTATTTTTGGTATTGGTTTAGTCCCACATCGGGGGATTGTCCCCGATTAGCTTTTTCCATGCTTATAAATAGAACTCTTCACCTTCCATTGTAATTACCCATTGTTTGGTGGCATTCTCTCTACTAAGGAGTGAGCCTTGAAGCAATAACTCAAGGTGGAGAAGGATGCTACCTTCAATGTGAGTCATTGTTAATAAAAGTTTATTTGTTTGTTTTAATCTTGTCTTGTTATGTTGCTTGTTTTGTGTGGTTTGTTTTACTTTGCTTAATTTCTTGTTTAGTAATTTCAGTATCTTAGTTAAATGTTTTCTTTGCTTAGTCTAATCAGTAGTGTAATGAGTAGTGAGTAGTTCCATCCCCATTTGGGGGGTGGAGAAATATGTGATATAATAATGTAGTGTATTAAGTGTGTGTTATTTTTATCCCTTGAGCTTTATATGATTTCCATAACCATCTAATGGGTCTCCACTCTTATCTTTGATATGCTAATGCTCTTGAATGAAGCTTAGCTTATGCTTTGATTAGTGGACCTATTTTATGGGGAATGATAAAGTTAGGATATGGATAAAGTTAATGTTGGTAACACAATTTGTAGTGTATGTACTCTTGTTGCCTTTTCCTTAGCTAATGTCTTGTATGTTTTAATGATGTAGTCATCTTAATTCATGTAGAGGCATAGTAGGGTCTAGTCTTTATACTTGAGTTCATGTAGCTTCATTCCAATCATTGTCTTGTATGTTTTAATGATGTAGTCTTATCTTAATTCATGTAGAGGCAAGATTGGATGTAGTTTTATGATTTCATGCACTACATGTTGTGAGGAGCTTAATTGAACACACACACACACACACACATCTTTATGTTCACATCAGTCTCTACCCCCTTTGGGGCTTAGTTTTATTGCTTATCTTCACTTCCTTTGCATTTCATTTCAGCTTTGTAGTTTAGATTAGTGTAATACATCTTTCTCCCTTCTTTTTACCTCTCGCCTTCGAATAAACCAAGTGTCGACACACCTCCCAGTGGACGACCCGTATTTGCCACCGCTTCAACGCGGCCGTGCACTTGCGGTAGAAATATAAAACAATCAATCATGTATGTTCAACAGTGTGCCAACAAGACTATCACAAACGTTTTTCTCTACGTGCATCACATCAATACAATGTCTAACTTCTAACGTTTTCCAGTAAGGGAGAGCAAAAAATACTTTTTTCGTTTGCTCGTTTGTACGGTTTTCCAAATTCACATTCAATGTTCATTGCACATTCGTACACCTTTTCGACGCTGATTTCAACTGACGGATTCTGAAACTCCTGTTTTCCGTTAAATGCCTTCTTCAACCTGCGATAAGAATGGGAGTTCGGCGAAAATCTCCGATTACCAAGATAGACGGTCTTAGAACCATTAACTAGTTGTAAAGAGCATGTATTTTTTTCGCAAATTGGACAGAATATCCAGACAGATTACCATAAGTTGGAAAGTCATTAATCGTGCAAAATATCATTGCCCGCATTACGAACAACTCCTAACGATAAAAATCAAAAACTGGCTCTTCATCACCCCACAACTCTTTAGGTCATCAATTAAAGGTCTTAAATACACATCGATGTCGTTTCCAGGTTGTTTCGGACCAGAAAGCATTAATGACAACATAATATATTTGCGTTTCATGCATAACCATGGGAGCAGATTGTAAATTACAAGCAGAACATGCCAAGAACATTGAATGCTACTCAAACTACCGAAAGGATTCATTCCGGCAGTATAGAGTCCAAGTCGTACATTCCTGGATTCTTCACCAAACACAGGAAAGTTGAAATCTATTTTTTCCACTGAGGAATCTGCTGGGTGATGTAGCAACTGATCATTTGGTTTCTCACGATCAGCATGCCATGTCGTATTCTTGGAATCTTCCTTACCCGCAAACAAACGTTTAAGCCTTAGTATTATCGGAAGATACCACAAAATCTTAGCAGGAGGTCCTTTGATTTTCATCTCATCAGCATCTTCATTGTGGTTTGGTCCACTACGCTTCATTTTGTATCGTGAAATATTACCCTTGGAACAAGAATATAAGTTTTCAAACTCACCCCTATGCAATATACAATCATTCAAGCATGCATGTATCTTCCTATATTCCATTCCCATAGGACACAACACTTTCTTAGCATCATAAGTTCTATCTGGCAACTCATTATCATCTGGAAGCATCTCTTTCAATAACTTCAACATTGATGTGAAACTAACATCGGACCAACCATTTCCATCTTTTAAATTGTACAACTTCAACACCGCTGGCAATCTAGTGAATTTGGTACAACGCCTATACAACGACTTCTCATTGTCACTCAACAAATTACCAAGTAAATCGGGGTTGGACGAAAACTTTTCAGCCATATCCTGAACCATTTCCTCTAAGTGATCTTCCACACTAACGTTGTCTCCATCACTCTAGGAACGACTAAATGATTCATTTTCGCCGTGCCATATCCACCGTCTGTAATTTGGGTCGAAACCTTTTTCAAACAAATGATCTTTCATTTTCCGAAAAGTCATCACTGACATATTATGACACTTATTGCACGGACAATATGCCATGTCGCTGTGTTTCATTTCTTTTGAATGTTTTTTGGCAACCTCTAAGAACATATTCACTATGTTCTCATACTCATCACTCAATTTGTTTGAAACAATTCACTCTCGATCCATTTCAATGTAAACATTAACAAAAATGATAGTTATTATTGGAGGAAATAAATAAATTTTCAATTAAAAGAATGTGTTCATAGATGAGAAGATTCAGAGACATTAAGATGAGAAAAGAATGACTCAGAGGAGTGGAAATGAAGTCCTTAATCTAGCGTGAGAATAAGGAAGGTTAGAAACCTAACTAAGCAATCAAAGCCAAAACAAGCCTAAAGTCCACTATAGGTCCTAAGTAATAGACATGCCTATCATCGAGGTCCCACCGAGGACCACTAGTATGTAGGAAATCAAGAACCCGGAGGTCCCTAATATCTTAGGGAGACTAGATGGGCAACGACGTTCATGCCGAAAGGGTCTTAAACATCGAGGACCACTAATCTGTAAGAAATCTAGAACCCGGAGGTTCCTAAAATCTCAGGGAGACTAGATAGGCAACGACATTCAGGCTATAATGGTCTTAAACGGTTTCCTCTCCTTAATGCGTCCGGAAATCCTAGGGGCCAATGTCTAATTGATTTTATGAAGTCTCTTTTATTAAGTGATTTTTGGGCCAAGAAAGGGTGATGAAATCCCCCACCTCATCTCCTATAGGTGATTGCCCCCTAAGTGTTTTTCATACCTTAATATAACAAACAACACACCAAACAAACACTCATCTCACTCTTGTTCTTATGCAAGTTGATTGACATCATTCCTGCTTATATTCATATCTTATATCCATTATCTTTCACCTAAACAATGCTATGTTACGAGTTTTATGTTTGAATTTCAGAAATAAAGAGGTTTGAAGAGAAGAGCCATGAAAGGACCCAAAAGCAGGAAAAATGACTTAATTGTGAGACCTGGGGACTAAGATGCAAGGGAGAAGGACCTGATCGTAAGACCGAAGGACCTAAGAGCAAAACAGGAAACTCCACACCATCATGGGGAGTATTTTGGCAATTCGATTCGGGTCGGAGCTCCAACAAACCAAGTAGATGCATCAAAAACCAAGAAATACTTCAAGCAAAGCCCACAACGAAAACCAAACGGATCTAAAGCATATAGACCGCCAATTGGCGGTCTGGAACCGCCAATTGGTGGTCCAGAAAGCCTAGGATCCGTTTAGTTTTCTGTAGCACGTGTATTAGTGTATGCTTAGTCTATTTTTGGTATTGGTTTAGTCCTACATCGGGGGATTGTACCGGATTAGCTTTTTCCATGCTTATAAATAGAACTCTTCACCTTCCATTGTATCCATCTCTCTCTTTGGTGGCATCTTCCCTACTAAGAGTAAAGGCTTGAAGCAAAACTCTGGTTGAGGAAGAGCTGCTTGTAATTTGAGTGAGTTAATAATAGATGTTTTCATTAGCTTGTTAATTCTTGCTTAGTTATTTTCCTTTAATGTGTTTGCTTTGGTGTTTGTTTAGTTTTATGCTTCTTTAATATTTCTTGCTTGATTAGTATAGTTTCATTTCAGTATAATGCTTCATTTTATTAGAGTAGTTAGTTTAAATATGTGTGAGTAGTTCCATCCCCATTTGAGGGTGGAGAAATATGTGATATAATCATGTAGTGTATTAAGTGTGTGTTATCTTTATCCCCTGAGCTTTATATGATTTCCATAACCATCTAATGGGTTTACACTCTTATCTTTGATATGCTAATGCTCTTGAATGAAGCTGAGCTTATGCTTTGATTAGTGGACTTATTTTATGGGGAATGATAAGGTTAGGATATGGATGAAGTTAATATTGGAAACACAATTTGTAGTGTATGTGCTCTTTTTGCCTTTACCTTAGCTAATGTCTTGTATGTTTTAATGATGTAGTCTTATCTTAATTCATGTGGAGGCAAAGTTGGATGTAGTTTTATGATTTCATGCACTACATGTTGTGAGGAGTGCTTGACATCATTTCATGCTTATATTTGTATCTTATATCCATTATCTTTCACCTAAACAATGCTATGTTACGAGTTTTATGTTTAGTTTTCAGGAATAAATAGGTTTGAAGAGATGAAGCATAAAAGAACCCAAAAGCTGGGAAAAAAGACTGAACTGTGAGATCTGGGGACTATGATGCAAGGGAGAAGGACATGAATGTAAGACAGAAGGACCTAATAGCAAATCAGAATACTCCACACCATCATGGGGAGTATTTTAGCAATTCGATTCGGGTCGGAGCTCCAGCAAACTAAGTGAATGCATCCAAGATGAGAAAACGTACCAAGAAAAGCCCACAACAAAAATGAGCAGGATATGAACCATATCGACCGCCAATTGGCGGTCCAAGACCGCGAATTGGCGGTCCATTTTTGCCCAAATCCGCTAAAATTTCTCCAGCACATGTATTAGAGGATTTTTAGGCTATTTGTGGTATCTGTTTAGTCCCACATCGGGGGATTATCCTGGTTGCCTTTTTCCATGGCTATAAATAGAACTCTTCACCTTCCATTGTAATCACTCTATATTTTAAGTGACTATTCTTCCTACTAGAAGTGAGGCCTTGAAGCACACACTAAAGTAGGAGGATGCTACTTTTAATGTGAGTCATTTTAATACAAGTTTTCTTTATTATGTTGTTTGTTTTATGTTTCTTGTTTTGCTTTGCTTAATCTCATTTCATTAGTTTTATTAGCTTAGTTAATATGCTTTCTTTGTTTAGTTTAATAATTCGTTTAATGTTTAGTGAGTAGTTCCATCCCCTTTGGGGGTGGAGTAGATGTACATACATGCAAATGAGAATGGATTGAATACTTTAATTCCAATGTGTTGATAAACATGAATGTATGCTTGCTTGTGTAGGATAGAATTTATAACTTGATGAGTTTTGCCAAAATGATTAGACACCTCTCATGCTTGTTTAGGTTCTTAAATAAACATCTTGCATATGTAAATGTTAATCAACTAAGTTGGTGAATAGATTGATAGGTTTTTCCACAACATTTAGACACTTCCTATGCATGATAACACCACCTTAATTTGTGCTTAAAGAATGTGTTCAACACCCACCTCTTTGCTTGTGTGCACTCACTCCACCCCTTAGGGGTTTTCCCATATCTGTATTCTAGTATTCTTCTTTTGTTCTTAGCTTAGTTGTCATTTCATTGTTTGTTTCTTTCGTTCGCATTTCATACTTCTTAGCGTAGTTTAGTGTAGAGTAGCATAATCAATCTTTCTCCCCCAATTTTTGCCACTTGATTTCTGATAAACAAGAGGCTGCTCACCTCCCTGAGGATGACCCGTACTTGCCACCGCTTCATCGCGGCCGTGCACTTGCGGTTTTAAATGAAACGTTCAACACGGAGCTTAATTGAACACACACACACACACATCTTCATATTCACATTATTTCTCTACCCCCTCTGGGGCTTAGTTTTATTGCTTATCTTCATTTCTTTTTTGCATCTTAGTGTAGTTTAGTGTAACCAACCTTTCTCTCCTTCTTTTTACCTCTCGCCTTCGAACAAACCAATCGTCGACACACCTCCCAGTGGACGACCCGTATTTTCCACCGCTTCAAGGCGGCCGTGCACTTGCGGTTAATATAAAACGATCAATCAAGTTTTTGGCATCGTTGCCGGGGAGGTGCTCTGTCCATACGTTGGTTTGGACGATTCGAGGGGTTTTTAATTTTTTGTTTCTAGTTTTTCTTAGTTTCAGGGAACCATCGGATCAAGGGGAGGCTACTGGAAAAGTTTGAGGAACAAAAGCTCTAAAAGGACTGCCAATCAGCGGTTGGAGACCGCCAATTGGCGGCCTGGTGAGGGCTTCGTGCTCTCAAATTTTTGCTGGTAGTTAGTTCCGTAATTTGTGTTATCTGGGAGCCATATTTTGCATGCTATGACTTCTCGTTTGCTCCAAGATCATTAATCACTCCCCCAATAATCCAAAGCAAAAGACTAGACGTTCTTACTTGTTTAGGTCACGCATCATGTATTGACTTAGGCATATAATGTCTTTTCTTTTAGCTTTATTTTCAGTTGTTGAGCGCTGGTGTGAGGTACGCAATTTCCTACACTCATTCATGTATCTCGTATGCCCATGCATTAGTTAGTAGGAATTGCATCAGGACAAGAGTGAGTGAGCGTTTGATTGGAGCGATTGATTGCAAGATTTAGGATCAAAACGCTATTAAGGAGGGGCTGTCCCATAAAAGATAAGGTGGGGGATTTATCACCCTTTCCTTGGCCCCAAAAATCACTCTTAATAAAGCCTTAACTAAAAGCAAGTAGACATTGGCCCTAAGATTGCGGGCGCACTAGGAGAGTAATCTAGTTGAGACCGTCATGACCTGATCGGCGTTGCCTACCTTGTCGATAGTAGGAGTTACTGGATCTCCGGATCTGGTATCACTTGCTCGGCATTGTGGTCCTCGTTGTAGGGAGGTGAGGCGTGTCGAGGCTAGTGACCTCGAAGTCAGGCGTCGTCTAGCCTAAGGACCCATTGCCTTACATTGTTTGAGTCGTGCTTGCTAGTTAGGCTTCTTCCTGATCTCACTACCCACGCTAGCTCTAGGGATTCTTCCCTCCTCATCTATTTTCTCTCCTCATCTATTCTCTACGTATAGTCTCCTCCTCTGAGTACACCTTCTGTTGTGTGTCGTTTAGAGTCGAGTCGAGTCGAGCATTTTATTTGAGGTTGGGCTCGTTCTGGTGAGAGTGCTCGACTCGAGAGAGTGCATTCTTCTGAGATGGACGGTCTTGGTGATCGACCATCTCCGCCTCGTGCTCCTTTGGAGCATGAAGCCGAGTCATCTCGCGGTGACGGGGGATACCGGGTTCCATACATGGAATACCTCGGTCCGCTCCCACCACCACCTAGACCTCCTTCTCCTCCTCCTCCTCCTCTGACTCGAGAGGAAGGGACATTCGGTCAGGATCATGTTCTTGGTGCACCACCACCTTTAGCTCGACATGATAGACCGATGACTTTGTAGGAGCGGACCCATCCTGTTCGGGCCGCGCAGCCTTCTTGCATAGTTGTCCCCCCTGCTCGCGGGAACAACTATGAGCTGAAACCTCAATATGTGAGCATGCTTCCAACCTTTACTGCCAATAAGGAGGGTCCGTATATCTTTATACGCGAATTCGAGGAAGTATGCTCCATGTTCAAGCTTCAACAACTTGATGAGGATTCTGTCCGGTTGAGGATGATTTCTTTCGCATTGAAGGATAATGCGAAGAAATGGATGTATAGCCTCCCGGAGAGCTCGATTCGGTCATGGGATGACTTTGTGACCGTCTTTCTGAAGAGATTTTTCCCTCAAAGGAAAACTCAACAGATACGGCACCATATACATCAAATGTATCAAACCGAGACCGAATCGTTTCATGGTTTCTTCGAGAGGTTCAAGGACCTTCTCTAGCAGTGCCCCCATCATGGATTTGAGTTATGGCAGTTATGCCAAATTGTTTATGAGGGCATCAACTACAACACTCGCACATTGTTGGAGTCGATGTGTCAGGGTGACTTCCAAATGAAACCCATCGAGGAGGCATGAGATACTTTTGAGTCTATGGCTGAACGTACCTTCGAGTGGGATACCATGAGAGAGCCACCAGCTGCCAGGTCTTATGGTCGAGCTGGATCTTATCAAGTTGAGTCATCGATCGCGTCTGAGGCGAAAATGGCTGCTCTCATGTGTAGGATTGAGAGTTTAGAGTTGGACCGAGCTCCTGTGGCTCAGGTCGCTACTCCCGGGTGTGGTAGGTGTGGATTTACGGGCCATGATGACTTGGAATGCGCTTATGCTCCAAGGGATACTGAGCATGCAAATGCGATGTATCAACAGAGGCCCCGTAACGACCCGTACAGTCACTCCTACAACCCGGGATGGCGTAACCATCCTAACTTCTCTTGGGGGCCTAGTGGGGGTCACGGCCAAAGCTCGCACGCTCAACCTCCACCTTATCAACCTCCACGCCTGATGAGAATTAAATTTATACCGCAAGTGCACGGTGTCAATGAAGACGTGGCAAATACGGGTCGAACACAAGGAGGGAGAGATTTCGTTATTTTTGTTATTTCGATTGGGGGAAAGAAGGAGAGAAGAATTAATTTGGGTTTTTGGGATTTTTGATTTAATTATCTAAAGCAAGAAACAAAAACAATTAAAACTAAAACAAGAACAAAGATGGTGAATTCCGTTGGGTGGAGGTTTAGATTTAAGGTTTAGATTAGAGAATTCAGAAACTTATAATAAATCATATTAGTTATGAAGCATTACATGATAAATGATTTAACATAAACTCAAGTAATCAAAATAGACTAAAACGAACTTAAAATAATAACATTTATTCGTCTTCTCTTCACCCTAAATCCGTCACCTCCACCCTTTGGAAAGAGTTAGAAACTCATGGAGGGAGGAAGAAGGGGTCTTTGAGACATTACAAAAGAAAACTAAAAGTAAGAAATAAAAGACAGAATTTTATTAATGAAAAGAAGAATACAAAACTAAGATTAAGAATAAAAACTACCACCAAAGACTAAGGACCCTTCTAACATCGTTCTCGGGTCTATTTATAGTTGCTACAAGGGATCTAGGTATAATATTGGAAAGTACACGTGTCCAGACACGACTGGACGAAATTGGAGCACACGGATTGATGCTTGGGCGGCGGAAACACCGCATATTGTATGTGTGGTGCGGCGGAAACGCCGCACAATCTGGCCTGATTTTGTCCGGATTTTGGTTGAATATTTATGGTATGATTTGATCCTCCTTTACGCGTCTGGATTGATTCTTTCCATTCTTTTGAGCTCCGGATTAATTCCTTCACATATTTGGAGATATACATTGATTTTTCTATATATTTTCTCCAAGAGAATAAAAGCTACTCGTGATTTGCAATTAGGTCCTTGACTTTTTGCAGTTAAGTCCCTGGCTACTTTTGTGCTTAAGTCATTGTTCTTTTTGCAATTAGGACTTGAATGCTTTTATGCTTGGATACATTTCCATTCGTAACCCGATAATCTTGAACTTGGTCTTTATGATAGAAATGAGTCTTTTGCATGCGTTTATGCTCGGGATGTGGGTAAATTGCATTCAGGTCCCTGTAATCTGTAAATAAGACTAAACACATACCTTAGTAGTATTTATTGATGTAAAAGTAATCTAAATGAAAGACATATGATGCAATGTATGCAATGCATCAAATACCCCCACACCTAGATTTTGCTAGTCCCTAGCAAACAGAAGATACGAAAAATAAAAACAGGGAAATCCTAACTCACTTTCGTAGGAATCACGGTTGCATTTAGCATGTGCAACAAGCCGTTAAACCTCCTTGTTGCCAAGGGGGAGGAGTGTTGTCTCCTGAGGGTTTTCAGCGGATATACCCACAAAATCTTGAATCGACATTTCATTAATAGTTCTCAATATCCCTACCTCAACCTTATACATATCACTGAGAATTCTTGCATGCTCATTATATAAATCTAACTCATTAAAAATATGACTTGGTCTTTGTTCCTCCAACATTCACACCACTAACCCTTCTACACATGATATCACTTAAATTATTTTGCACGCCTCCTCTGGTGGTGAAGTATCATTCGGATCAACCATGGCATGGATCATTCTTTTAGCTTTGGGCCTTGAGTAAATTTTTTTTCCTTCCGTGATTCAACACATTTGCTTTTTGACACTTTTACCCTTTTTGCATTCGTGTAGCGAGTTTGGTCGATAATCCCGAGCTGGTAGACTCAAGTTACCGGGTTTCAAGATACCCCTACGGACCAGTGACTCAAAGGCTTGGGCTTTTGTAATCATTTTGCAAAATGTGTTTTCTTCACTTTATTCCTTTATTTTTATTTTTATTTTCCTCAAGGCTTAATTGCTATTAGAAGTCCACACTTCCCGGTATATTTTCCTCAACCTCTGTTTTTTATCAACCACTTCAAAGATTTGATTCATCCAATTTAAGTGCATACATGTCTTAAAGGGCAATGGGTTATTTCTTTGGAACTTAGATTTATGTCACAATTTCTACAAGCAGAACTATATAATAAGGAACAAAAACTCAATGCAATTTGTACACGGGTTTTAGCAGTTCAATCTTAAGCTATGTCATGAAACATTAATTTTTTTTTAAATAAAAGACAGAATATATAGATAAATATATACATAAACACCCCCCCACACCTAAATCATGCATTGTCCTCAATGTATGCAAATATAAAGCAAATGCACTTATTACCTTGATGAACTGCGGTGGACGGATGGAATTTGCTCAAAGTCAACCATAGTCAGAACTGGATTGAATGACACCATATTGGTGCATGTATCCAGTTGAATTGTTCCCCATGTTGCAATGAGAGTTCTGAGTCACAGGTTCCACACCCCTCACATTAATTGGTTCTCTTATTTGCTCGAGTGATGGTGGGTGTGTAGATGAATTTCTCCCCTTTTTCTTACTTCCTTTTTGATTTTGTGATGATTCAGAAATATTATAGATTCGTGATTTCATCACGTCACTTTGATTGCATATTATTTCTGGCTCACTATCAATATGAAAGATATTAAATTCAGCTTTTAAGTTCCCAAAAGATAATTGCATGAGCCCATTACGACAGTTTATCAATGCTTCAGAAGTGGCTAAAAAGGGTCTGCCTAGAATTACAGGGATTTGTCGATTAGGATTTACAACAGGTGCGGTATCTAGTACGACAAAATCCACTGGGTAAATGAAGTCACCAACCTTGATCAAAACATCCTCTACTACACCTCTTGGTTTCTTAATAGAGCAATCAGCAAATTGAAGGGTTGTCCTAGAGGGTTTTAATGGACCAAGGCTGAGTTGCTCGTAGACAGAGTACGGGAGTAGGTTAACACTAGCACCAAGGTCTAGAAGGGCTTTGTTGATAAAAGTATCTCCTATTGAACATGAAATTGTGGGACACCCAGGATCCTTATATTTTATAGGAGATGTGTTGGACAATATAGAACTTATGTTTGCAGTTAAGAATGCCTTCTTTGGTATGTTCGTTTTTCTCTTTTTAGTGCACAAATCTTTTAAGAATTTAGCATAAGCAGGTATTTGTTGAATCATATCTAAGAGTGGAATGTTCACCTTAACTTTCTTAAATAGTTCCAAGATTTTCTCTATTTGTGCACTTGAATTCTTTTTGAGTCTATTGGGAAATGGGGCTTTAGGAACATAGACTCGCTCAGGTTCAGGTTGAGCTACAGGTTCAGGTTGAGTAGGTGGGTTGGGCGTTTCAGATTGGACGTCAGGTTCAATGGTCAGGTCATATGTGGGTGCTTGATGGCTAGATTGATTGGACACTCTAGGATTTACCACATTGTTATCAACTTGTCTTCCAGACCGTAATGATACTACTGCATTTATTTGTTGGAACGGTCCTTCCTCATTAACCATTTGAACCAGTGTAGGGTTGTTATTTCCTGAAGGTGCTTGATAGGATTGATATGAATTATTATTAGATCTAGGGTTCACCTCAGGTTGACTTGGAAACCGACCCTTTTCTCTTTCACCTACTATTTGTGCTAGTTGGCTGACTTGTGTCTCTAGCCTTTGGAAGGTCTGGTTGGTTGTTTGTATAAAAGTTTTCATCAAATTTTCCAAGCTTGTCAACCTAACCTCATGATCGTTATTGTTACTAAACCTAGAAGATGTATTATTTTGGTTATACGGGTTTGGTTGTTGTCTAGGAGGTTGACCCTGTTGGTTTGATGCGAAATTGGAATTATTACGCCAACCCGAGTTATAGGTTGATGCGTATGGGTCATTTCTAGCATGGTTACACATGGCGTTAACTTGGTCCCATTCCGCACAATCCTCCTTTACATGACCAATCTGACCACATCTAGAGCACGGGATAGTCGAGGCTTGATTCACTCGGTTTTGGGTTTGTAGCTCTAAACTTTCCATTCTGCGCATAAGGGTAGCTAGTTTTGCTTCAGCCGCTATGTTGGCATCTACAGCTAAGACACCTGGTTTGGGTTGGCTTGCTATTCTAGATCCAATACTTGGGTTAAGCGGTGTTCTAGCATTGTCCCATTGCATACTGTTTTCGGCTAAATCCTCAAGGAAAGTCCAGGCATCATTTTCATTTTTCGACATAAAGTTCCCTTGGCTTACAGATTCTACCATAACTCTAGATGTGGGTGTCAATCCCTCATAAATAATTTGGCATAATTGCCATCTTGGAATTCCATGATGAGGGCATTGGGTCAGTACACTCTTAAATCTTTCTAGATAGGAATAGAACGACTCGCTCTCAGACTGAACGAATGCAACAATTTCATTCATAATCCTCATAGTCTTATGGTTGGGAAAATATTTTTTCAGGAATACTTGAACAAACTCAGCCCAACTCCTAATAGATCTTTCGGCTAGACTATATAGCCATTTCTTAGCGTCGTCTTTTAGTGCCAGAGGCACAAATTTCAGACGCACTGCCTCTTCAGGGATATGCTGGTATTGCATAAGAGAGCAGATTTCCTCAAATTCTCTAAGGAAGAGATATGGATCTTCCCTAGAGGTGAACTTAGGCAACATACTCATGTATTGTGCCTTAAGTTCGAAGTCGCGACCCGGTATGGTGGGCATAACGATGCACGATGGCTGAGCAGCCATCGCTGGATAGCATCGATCCCTCAGAGTTATAGGTTGTGCAACAGGCGGGTCCACTACGTTCTCACCCATTGGATCCGGGTGAGGTGGTGCAACAGGTGGATTGGGGTTAAGTTCCAGACTGGAATCTAGATGAACTCGTGAGAGTCGATTACTCAAGTCCCGAATCCAAATCTGAGTGCACCGGGTTGAATCAATTTTTGAATTCAAATTCGAAATTTAAATTCCAAATTTAATTTTAAGAATTAATTAATTTTTTTTTAATTTTCGTTTTTTTTTAATAATAAAAATGGAAACAAACAATAGAAAGGTAAAGATGAGAAGGGAAAGAAGACTCAGGCTAGAAGGGAAACTTAACTCTAAAAGGTAAATTCAAGGGTTGGCCAGAAATTTCCTGAACAAGCACGGTTCAAACAATCCTAGACCTAGTGTCACTTAAATTTAGACGACTCCTAACTGGTTGAGTCGAATTGATTCGCTTGATTCACCTCCCTCACTAATCAAACCAAATTGGCCAGGTAGTGTATAGCTAGTGGGGGCGCTTCTGACAGAGTCGGTGCCAATTAGACAACCACTTCGCTTGGAAGACTTTCGTCAACACAAAAACACTTCCTAGACACCAAATTGAATTCGATCGGCTTCAGGTCATAGCAAGTCAAACCAATTCTTCTCCTTAATTGAGTCCGAGTCCTTAGGGGCCAATGTCTAATTGATTTTAAATTTTAAGGCTTGGGTGACACTTTAGGATTGTGATTTATGGGCCACGGAAGGGTGATGAAATCCCCACCGTATCTTTTCCTACGGAGTTGCCCTTAAGATAGTTTAACTTAGATCTAACAAATATAGTCAAACAATGGTCTTTTTAATGGGGGCAATTGCAAGGTTGTATGCAAATTAAATTATATGCTTAAATGCAATCGTTAAAAACCGCGATACGTACCTTGCCTCCAGCACTCTTCAACAGAAATTGATTTGCAAGAATTTAGCAAGAATAATGCAAACAAAACATTATATGATGCATGCACTAAAGTTTTTCTAATTTTGCGAATTTTAGGTCAGAGTTGAAATATTGCCAATTATGGAATTTTAAACCCTAACACGTGCAATTCTACGAAAGGAAACTTTGCAACAATTCAGATTTTACGAGAAAGGCAAGAAAAGTTACCTCCGCAATGCTCAGACAGGTTCACCGCCTAGCTCTAGGGATTCTTCCCTCCTCATCTATTCTCTCTCCTCATCTATTCTCTACGTATAGTCTCCTCCTCTGAGTACACCTTCTGTTGTGTGTCGTTTAGAGTCGAGTCGAGTCGAGCATTTTATTCGAGGTTGGGCTCGTTCTGGTGAGAGTGCTCGACTCGAGAGAGTGCATTCTTCTGAGATGGACGGTCTTGGTGATCGACCATCTCCGCCTCGTGCTCCTTTGGAGCATGAAGCCGAGTCATCTCGCGGTGACGGGGGATACCGGGTTCCATACATGGAATACCTCGGTCCGCTCCCACCACCACCTAGACCTCCTTCTCCTCCTCCTCCTCCTCTGACTCGAGAGGAAGGGACATTCGGTCAGGATCATGTTCTTGGTGCACCACCACCTTTAGCTCGACATGATAGACCGATGACTTTGTAGGAGCGGACCCATCCTGTTCGGGCCGCGCAGCCTTCTTGCATAGTTGTCCCCCCTGCTCGCGGGAACAACTATGAGTTGAAACCTCAATATGTGAGCATGCTTCCAACCTTTACTGCCAATAAGGAGGGTCCGTATATCTTTATACGCGAATTCGAGGAAGTATGCTCCATGTTCAAGCTTCAACAACTTGATGAGGATTCTGTCCGGTTGAGGATGATTTCTTTCGCATTGAAGGATAATGCGAAGAAATGGATGTATAGCCTCCCGGAGAGCTCGATTCGGTCATGGGATGACTTTGTGACCGTCTTTCTGAAGAGATTTTTCCCTCAAAGGAAAACTCAACAGATACGGCACCAGATACATCAAATGTATCAGACCAAGACCGAATCGTTTCATGGTTTCTTCGAGAGGTTCAAGGACCTTCTCTAGCAGTGCCCCCATCATGGATTTGAGTTATGGCAGTTATGCCAAATTGTTTATGAGGGCATCAACTACAACACTCGCACATTGTTGGAGTCGATGTGTCAGGGTGACTTCCAAATGAAACCCATCGAGGAGGCATGAGATACTTTTGAGTCTATGGCTGAACGTACCTTCGAGTGGGATACCATGAGAGAGCCACCAGCTGCCAGGTCTTATGGTCGAGCTGGATCTTATCAAGTTGAGTCATCGATCGCGTCTGAGGCGAAAATGGCTGCTCTCATGTGTAGGATTGAGAGTTTAGAGTTGGACCGAGCTCCTGTGGCTCAGGTCGCTACTCCTGGGTGTGGTAGGTGTGGACTTACGGGCCATGATGACTTGGAATGCGCTTACGCTCCAAGGGATACTGAGCATGCAAATGCGATGTATCAACAGAGGCCCCGTAACGACCCGTACAGTCACTCCTACAACCCGGGATGGCGTAACCATCCTAACTTCTCTTGGGGGCCTAGTGGGGGTCACGGCCAAAGCTCGCACGCTCAACCTCCACCTTATCAACCTCCACGCCTGATGAGAATTAAATTTATACTGCAAGTGCACGGTGTCAATGAAGACGTGGCAAATACGGGTCGAACACAAGGAGGGAGAGATTTCGTTATTTTTGTTATTTCGATTGGGGGAAAGAAGGAGAGAAGAATTAATTTGGGTTTTTGGGATTTTTGATTTAATTATCTAAAGCAAGAAACAAAAACAATTAAAACTAAAACAAGAACAAAGATGGTGAATTCCGTTGGGTGGAGGTTTAGATTTAAGGTTTAGATTAGAGAATTCAGAAACTTATAATAAATCATATTAGTTATGAAGCATTACATGATAAATGATTTAACATAAACTCAAGTAATCAAAATAGACTAATACGAACTTAAAATAATAACATTTATTCGTCTTCTCTTCACCCTAAATCCGTCACCTCCACCCTTTGGAAAGAGTTAGAAACTCATGGAGGGAGGAAGAAGGGGTCCTTGAGACATTACAAAAGAAAACTAAAAGTAAGAAATAAAAGACAGAATTTTATTAATGAAAAGAAGAATACAAAACTAAGATTAAGAATAAAAACTACCACCAAAGACTAAGGACCCTTCTAACATCGTTCTCGGGTCTATTTATAGTTGCTACAAGGGATCTAGGTATAATATTAGAAAGTACACGTGTCCAGACACGACTGGACGAAATTGGAGCACACGGATTGATGCTTGGGCGGTGGAAACGCCGCATATTGTATGTGTGGTGCGGCGGAAACGCCGCACAATCTGGCCTGATTTTGTCCGGATTTTGGTTGAATATTTATGGTATGATTTGATCCTCCTTTACGCGTCTGGATTGATTCTTTCCATTCTTTTGAGCTCCGGATTAATTCCTTCACATATTTGGAGATATACATTGATTTTTCTATATATTTTCTCCAAGAGAATAAAAGCTACTCGTGATTTGCAATTAGATCCTTGACTTTTTGCAGTTAAGTCCCTGGATACTTTTGTGCTTAAGTCCTTGTTCTTTTTGCAATTAGGACTTGAATGCTTTTATGCTTGGATACATTTCCATTCGTAACCCGATAATCTTGAACTTGGTCTTTATGATAGAAATGAGTCTTTTGCATGCGTTTATGCTCGGGATGTGGGTAAATTGCATTCAGGTCCCTGTAATCTGTAAATAAGACTAAACACATACCTTAGTAGCATTTATTGATGTAAAAGTAATCTAAATGAAAGACATATGATGCAATGTATGCAATGCATCAACGCCCATCGGCGACCTAACAACCCCCACATCAAAACTCTCAGCACCATAATTACCAACCTGCCCATGCCTCATCGTCGGGTTATTCCAACCAGACTCCACCACCCCAGTGGGTTGACCCCAAGGACCCTTCTTGTGATCCGACCCTTCAAGTACAGTGAAGGATTTGGAAATGCAAGTTAGCCAGTTGGCTCATCAATTCCATGAACGCGAGAAGGGTCAGTTCCCGAGTCAACCTGAGGAGAATCCTCGGGGTACCCATTCTCAAGGAAGGACACCTTTACCTCATGCAACCTCTGAACCGACCCATCATATTAATGTGATTCATACTTTGAGGTCTGGTAAGAAGGTGGATAACCAAATTGGGGTGCCTTCTTTGTCATCACCATCTTTGAGGGAGTTGTTGAACGTTTTATTTAAAACAGCAAGTGCACGGCCGCGATGAAGCAGTGGCAAGTACGGGTCGTCCTCAGGGAGGTGAGCAGCCTCTTGTTTATCAGAAATCAAGTGGCAAAAATTGGGGGAGAAAGATTGATTATGCTACTCTACACTAAACTACGCTAAGAAGTATGAAATGCGAACGAAAGAAACAAACAATGAAATGACAACTAAGCTAAGAACAAAAGAAAAATGCTGGAATACAGATATGGGAAAACCCCTAAGGGGTGGAGTGAGTGCACACAAGCAAAGAGGTGGGTGTTGAACACATTCTGTAAGCACAAATTAAGGTGGTGTTATCATGCATATGAAGTGTCTAAATGTTGTGACAAAACCTATCAATCTATTCACCAACTTAGTTGATTAACATTTACATATGCAAGATGTTTATTTCAGAACCTAAACAAGCATGAGAGGTGTCTAATCATTTTGGTAAAACTCATCAAGTTATAAATTCTATCCAACACAAGCAAGCATACATTCATGTTTACCAACACATTGGAATTAAAGCATTCAATCCATTCTCATTTGCATGTATGTACATCTACTCCACCCCCCAAAGGGGATGGAACTACTCACTAAACATTACACTAATTATTAAACTAAACAAAGAAAGCATATTAACTAAGCTAATAAAACTAATGAAATGAGATTAAGCAAAGCAAAACAAGAAACATAAAACAAACAACATAATAAAGAAAACTTGTATTAAAATGACTCACATTAAAAGTAGCATCCTCCTACTTTAGTGTGTGCTTCAAGGCCTCACTTCTTGTAGGAAGAATATGCACTTAAAATATGGAGTGATTACAATGGAATGTGAAGAGTTCTATTTATAGCCATGGAAAAAGGCAAACCCGGACAATCCCCCGATGTGGGACTAAACAGATACCACAAATAGCCTAAACATCCTCTAATACATGTGCTGGAGAAAGTTTAGCGGATTTGGGCCAAAATGGACCGCCAATTGGCGGTCTATATGGTTCAGATCCTGCTCATTTTTGTTGTGGGGTTTTTTGGTATATTTGCTGGTCTTGGATGCATTCACTTGGTTTGTTGGAGCTCCGACCCGAATCGAATTGCTAAAATACTCCCTATGATGGTGTGGAGTATTCTGTTTTGCTATTAGGTCCTTCTGTCTTACATTCAGGTCCTTCTCCCTTGCATCTGAGTCCCCAGATCTCACAATTCAGTCCTTTTTCCTAGCTTTTGGGTTCTTTTATGCTTCATCTCTTCAAACTTATTTATTCCTGAAAACTAAACATAAAACTCGTAACATAACATTGTTTAGGTGAAAGATAATAGATATAAGATACAAATATAAGCATGAAATGATGTCAATCTAATATCCCCACACCTAACTTTTGCTAGTCCCGAGCAAAACAAAGAAAGGAAAAAACATACGAAAAACAAGAAATCCTAACTCACTTTCGTAGGAATCACGGTTGCACGTAGCACGTGCAACAAGCCGTTAAACCTCCTTGTCGCCAAGGAGGAGGAGTGTTGTCTCCTGAGGGTTTTCAGCGGATACACCCACAAAATCCGAACAAAGATGCATTATTCAATCTAGCTACACGACTCGTTGGACTTATTTTGTCGATCATGGGACGCGGTATTACTACGGGTCGACTCTATATGGGTAACCAGTCCACACACCTAGCCTAATGAACCATTCGTGAAACTTAGTTAAGGACTTAAGTGAAAGACATGGGCAACCTTAACTTCTGAATGTGATACAATGTGTAAAGTCCATTTTGGTTCTTATTTGACTCTTTTTTTTTCCTTTTCTTTGGAGCAGTTTATTGGGTGGTGTTTGATTCTCCCAGGGTCCGGTCTCGTGCATCATTGCCTATGAGGGCTTACACTATCACGTACACCTTCCCCCAAATCTCCACATAGGGCGATCCCTACCACCCGTGTAACAGGAGTTCGGTCGGTGCATCCCAAGTCAGATGACTCGAAAGCACCAGGCACAAAGTCCCCTCAGACCTACTTTCCCAAGTGATAAGAGTCGTGCGAGAAGAGAGAACACCACTTATTTATTTATCTACATGGGAACCAAAACCCGCACACTTAAGTTTCACAAAAAGAGATTAAAGGCCCTTGACTATGACAAACTTCCTTATACTAACAGACACGAATTATTTGACTCACAATGTTCAGGGTGGACTTCTTTAAATGCTTGAGTACTGAAACCCTATGATTACACGCCCCCCGAGGGAAAACCGGGGTGCATACTAACGACTCTATCAGACCTAAAGCCAGTAAACTAGATATCCTAATGCATCAAGTTCAAGACAATTTTGGGAGCTTTCTTTTTACTTTGCTTCTCAACGGTTTTGCACATGCTAAACACACGCAAAACCTACAAAAACATTTTCTTTCGCAAACACAAGAGGATTTTGAAAGAAATGTGAAAATTTTAGAGCACTAGGCAAGCAAAAGAAGACAAGTCACCCAAGGATCATGACAAGCAGATATATCGATATTAAATGCGGCACACTAACATGACCCTAATAATGCACACAAAAGAAAACAGAAAAATCAAAAGAAAAGACTCGACTATGTACACACGTAAAACACCGCCCACACCTACTTCATGCATTGTCCTCCATGAATGTGAACAAGATACTACATGGATATATGCATGAAAAAGGAAAGATCTCACCAACATAAAGTACAAAGGGACGTTCAAGGTCATGTTGATGGACACAAACCCAAATTCCCTCAAAACCGGTGAGAGGCTGAAGAAGGGTGATAAATACGTGAAGAGATTGGGCCCAAGTACACAAGGGTTGGGGCCCACAACAATCGATGCTTACTGAAGGAGTCTTTTATTACACACTTTTTTTTCTTTTTTTTCTTTTTTTTGTTTTTACAAGATATATACATCAACCCAGATATTCTCATAATCATTTGGTCAAGGAACATCAATTGAGAACATCAAGTTTTGAGGACCAGAGACTTGCCGAGATGGGCAAACTTCACTGGTACTCTAAGGTGTCATGAGGGGTGAAAGGTCAAAGTTGAAAGGCTCGAACCCCTCATGATATTGGTTGGGTGTGGGCAACAAAGAATGAAGTTGTGTTGCCTCACTAGGGTTTAATTGCTCATCGAAGAAAACCCTCCAACCAATAGGCGGGTGCATCGGATTGAGTTCCTCAGGCTCATTCGATGGATGCAGCAGACTTGCATGACTAAGAATGGGGCTTCTCCCCAAGTCATCCAACAAGGACCTCCCACCATCATTTAGATCATCAAGCATAAGCTCGCTCATAGGTGTGTCCTTGTTGGAGTCAATATGAAGCTCAAATGGCTCAATGGCCATGGGACATGAGGTAGAGACACCTTCTGGTATAGGCATATGATGAGGTGTCTCACTCTCACTAGTACTCTCAACTGAATCATGCAACGAACACTCCCTTTGGACATTCATGTTCGAGGACAGCTCACTCGGTTTCATTGCGAAGACAGGCAATGAGTTTTCGCTGAGCCTACGAACATTCTCAACGGGTTGCATTGGGGTTAGGGGTGTTCGTTGATTTTGTGGTGCTTTCTCCAATTGGCGGATGAGATTTGGATTTAAAGGTTCATCCATGGGTTCCTGTTGCCTACCAGAGTTGAACACATGTAACTCGGCACTCATGTTACCGAATGAGAGCTTCATGAGACAATTTCTACAATTAATCAAGGCATTGGAGGTGGCCAGAAATGGTCTACCCAAAATCAAAGGTATTTGAGAGTGGGTGTTCGCAACAGGATTGGTATTGAGGACAACAAAATCGACTGGAAATATAAAATCTCCAACTTTGATAAGCACGTCCTCGATGATCCCCATGGGAATACGAATGGATCTATCTGCCAATTGGAGGGTGATCTTAGTTGGTTTCAATTCTCCCAAGTTCAACTGTTGATAAACAGAGAATGGAAGGAGGTTGACCGCTGATCCTAAATCAAGCAAAACATTGCTCATTCTAGTGTCCCCTATCGTACACTGAATAGTAGGACACCCAGGTTCCTTGTATTTTGTGTAGGTGGGATTGGACAAAAGTGAGCTTATATTTGCAGCCAATAATGAACATTGGTCTTTCTCTTGGTTGTGCATAGATCCTTTAACACTTTGGCATATTGAGGTATTTGTTGGATGACATCCAACAAGGGGATGTTAACCTTTAATTGCTTAAATACCTCTAATATCTTATCCATGGTGTCACTCTGCTTTTTGGTTAACCTACTTCGATAGGGAGCTTTTGGCAAGTAGGTTTTCTGCGGTGCCTGGGAAGAAGAAAGCGTTGGTGTATTACCCTCACCCTTAGCTTCTTCTTCACCAACATTCCCACTGAGGGGTTGCATAGATGGTGGTGGGTGTGGCAAGGAAATGTGATTGTCAACCTCTTTTCCATTCCTTAAGGTAACAATGGCATTGACATGGTGAACATGTTCCTCCACATGGTTCACTTGCCTCCCCAGAGGTACCACATTCTCATTTTGTATGTGTTGTTGCTTGTACATACGGGGGTTAGCCTCAGGCTGGCTAGGCAAAGACCCTCTCTCTCTCTCATGTACAGACTGAGCCAATTGGCCCAGCTGAAGCTCTAGAGATTTGATGGTCTGCTGATTTGAAGTGAGAACTTGACACATGGTGGACATAAAAAATTTCATTGAGTTTTCAGGTCCACGAGTCAAGGTCTCAAGCGAATTGAATCGGGTTTCCATATTGTTGGAATTTGGGAAACCCGATTGATTAGTGATTTGCGCTTGGGGTTGCTGATAAGATTGTGCATGCATGTGAGGTTGGTGTGATTGGTAAGGTGGTCTAGAGGAGTTTGAAGGACCACCCGGGGCATTAGTTTGGTTCCATGAAAAATTGGGGTGGTTCCTCCATCCAGGATTATAAGATGATGGGTATGGGTCATTCCTAGCTCTGTCATAGATGGCGTTGACACGCTCCATCTCAGGAGGAATAGACACACACTCGCTTTCTACATGACGTACCCTACCACATGAATGACAGGGAACTGGACCATATGTGGACATGTGAGGTGCACCTTGTTGGTTTTGGAGCTCAATCGAATCCATACGGCGCATTAAGGCCGCCATGCGTGCCTCGGTGGCCGTAGTGGTATCGATAGCAAATACGACACCCGATCTAGTCGAGTTTGCATACGCGATCCTCGCTCCTGTACTAGATGATGCAGGTGGTTTCCTTACACTCTCCCATTGCATTGTTTTCTCAGCAAGGTCTTCTAGGAAAGCCCATGCCTCCCTTTCATCCTTTCCCAAGAACTCTCCTTGACACATGGACTCAAGGAGCGTTCGGGACGGTATGTGAAGACCTTCGTAAACAATCTGACAAAGGTGCCACAACTCGATGCCATGGTGAGGGCATGAGGATAGTAGCTCTTTGAACCTCTCTGAGTATGCATGGAATGGTTCGGTCTGATGTTGATAGAACGAATTGATTTCGTTCCTCAATTTTTGAGTCCGGTAATTTGGGAAGTACTTCTTGAGGAATGCAGATTGAAACTCGTCCCAAGTCTTAAAGACATTCGCCTGGTTGCTGTACAACCACTTCTTGGCGTCATCCTTTAGTGCAAAAGGAACGAGCATAAGATGGATGGAGTCTGTGCTAAGTTGTTGCAGCTTGAACATAGCACAGACCTCCTCAAATTCCCTGAGAAAGATATAGGGGTCACCCTTCCCAGTGAAGCGAGGGAGCATGGAAATAAACTGAGGCTTAACCTCAAAAGGGTTCCGTGTTGAACGTTTTATTTAAAACCGCAAGTGCACGGCCGCGATGAAGCGGTGGCAAGTACGGGTCGTCCTCGGGGAGGTGAGCAACCTCTTGTTTATCAGAAATCAAGTGGCAAAAATTGGGGGAGAAAGATTGATTATGCTACTCTACGCTACACTACACTACGAAATACGAAATGCGAACGAAAGAAACAAACAATGAAATGACAACTAAGCTAAGAACAAAATAAGAATGTTGGAATACAGATATGGGAAAAACCCCTAAGGGGTGGAGTGAGTGCACACAAGCAAAGAGGTGGGTGTCGAACACATTCCGTAAGCACAAATTAAGGTGGTGTTATCATGCATAGGAAGTGTCTAAATGTTGTGACAAAACCTATCAATCTATTCACCAACTTAGTTGATTAACATTTACATATGCAAGATGTTTATTTCAGAACCTAAACAAGCATGAGAGGTGTCTAATCATTTTGGCAAAACTCATCAAGTTATAAATTCTATCCTACACAAGCAAGCATACATTCATGTTTACCAACACATTGGAATTAAAGCATTCAATCCATTCTCATTTGCATGTATGTACATCTACTCCACCCCCCAAAGGGGATTGAACTACTCACTAAACATTACACTAATTATTAAACTAAACAAAGAAAGCATATTAACTAAGCTAATAAAACTAATGAAATGAGATTAAGCAAAGCAAAACGAGAAACATAAAACAAACAACATAATAAAGAAAACTTGTATTAAAATGACTCACATTAAAAGTTGCATCCTCCTACTTTAGTGTGTGCTTCAAGGCCTCACTTCTAGTAGGAAGAATAGGCACTTAAAATATGGAGTGATTACAATGGAATGTGAAGAGTTCTATTTATAGCCATGGAAAAAGGCAAACCCGGACAATCCCCCGATGTGGAACTAAACAGATACCACAAATAGCCTAAACATCCTCTAATACATGTGCTGGAGAAAGTTTAGCGGATTTGGGCCAAAATGGACTGCCAATTAGCGGTCTTGGACCGCCAATTGGCGGTCTATATGGTTCAGATCCTGCTCATTTTTGTTGTGGGCTTTTTTGGTATATTTGCTGGTCTTGGATGCATTCACTTGGTTTGTTGGAGCTCCGACCCGAATCGAATTGCTAAAATACTCCCCATGATGGTGTGGGGTATTCTGTTTTGCTATTAGGTCCTTCTGTCTTACATTCAGGTCATTCTCCCTTGCATCTGAGTGCCTAGATCTCACAATTCAGTCCTTTTTCCCAGCTGTTGGGTTCTTTTATGCTTCATCTCTTCAAACCTATTTATTCCTGAATACTAAACATAAAACTCATAACATAGCATTGTTTAGGTGAAAGATAATGGATATAATATACAAATATAAGCATGAAATGTTGTCAATCAGGAGCCGGATCCCGAGGCTCCCTCCACAAATACTTTCAGGAAGGAACCAAATCCTGAGGTTCTTTCTACATTTCCTTCGACAAAGGGGTCGAACCCTGAGGTCCCCTTGTCTCCTCTTGTGTCGAAGGAACCAGATTCTGAGGTCCCCACTCATGTTTCTTTGGACCAGAATTCTGGGGTTCCTTCGCATCCTTATGCCCCGAAGGAGCCATTCCCTG
This sequence comes from Triglochin maritima, assembly GCA_963682175.1. Lineage (NCBI taxonomy): Eukaryota > Viridiplantae > Streptophyta > Magnoliopsida > Alismatales > Juncaginaceae > Triglochin > Triglochin maritima. The sequence continues at coordinate 19,268,635 of OY821775.1, forward strand.
AGCGCCTTAAAAAGAAAACCTCTGATCAGCTTGACAAGATGCTTGAGATGTTTAGGCAAGTTAAGGTGAACATCCCTCTGTTGGAGGTGATTCAGAAAATGCCACCTTATGCTAAGGTTCTCAAGGACTTATGGACCAAGAAGAGAAAATTCATGTTCCAAAGAAAGTTTTCTTGCGGCTAACGTGAGTTCTTTGTTGGCACAACCCATGCAAGTCAAGTACAAGGACCCTGGCTGTCCTACTATCTCTTGTGTGATTGGTGATGTGCCCATACATCGAGCCTTATTGGACCTTGGTGCATCTGTTAATCTTCTTCTATATTTTGTCTACGTCCACCTCGGTCTTGGAGACCTCAAACAAACAAAGACCACTCTTCAATTGGCTGATAGGTCTATGAAGAAACTGAGGGGTGTGGTGGAAGATGTGCTTATCAAAGTGGGAGAGTTCATTTATCCAGTCGACTTCTTTGTCTTGGATACTGAACCTGTGCCAAAGCCACTTGGGCAAATTCCTGTCATTCTGGGGTGACCATTCCTTGCGACTTTCAATGCATTGATCAATTGTCGCAATGGTGTGATGCGCTTGACTTATGGTAGTCAATGCGCTGATTTCAACATCTTCACCATCGGCAAGAAGTCAGGTGCCTTCAATGACCCTGTTGGGGTCAACCTTATCCAGGGTTGGATGAAATTGAAGTTGAGGGCACCTTCAAGTACTTCAGAGAATTGTTCGATGAAGATCCTGAAGGTGGTGAAGATGTCTCACCTGGGCTGGCACAAGAAGGTGCCTTATGTTCTGATCATGTGGCCTCAGTGCCACCTCCTTTTGATCTTGTGGCCCTTGAGCCACATCATTTTGATCATGTGGCCCTTGAGCCACTTCTTTTTGATCACGTAACCCTTGAGCCACATCCTTTCGATCATGTGGCTTTTGAGCCACAAGATACCATTTTTATGGCCTCTGGGCCACATGATCTTCATTCTGTATCTGCTGAGGACCCCATGTGGGTTAAGAATCAACCACCTGATACCCTTCAACCTGATAGAGGTTCACCTCCCATTCATGCCTCCTATCTTGCTCACTCTCAAGAGGCATCAAACGACCACAACACTTATAAGGGTATCAGGTGGTCAAGCAATTCTGATTTGTATGTGGGGGGGGGGGGTGTTTTACATGTGTACATAGTCGAGTCTTTTCTTTTGATTTTGTTTTCTTTTGTTTGCATTTTTAGGGTCATGTTAGTGTGCTGCATTTAATATCGATATATCTGCTTGCCATGATCCTTGGGTGACTTGTCTTCTTTTTCTTGCCTAGTGCTTTAAAATTTCCACATTTCTTTCAAAATCTTCATGTGTTTGTGAAAGAAAATATTTTGTGGGTTTTGCGTGTGTTTAGCATGTGCAAAACCGTTGAGAGGCAAAGTAAAAAGAAAGCTCCCAAAATTGTCTTGAACTTGATGCATTAGGATATCTAGTACAATGGCTTTAGGATTTATCGAGTCGTTAGGATGCACCAGTTTTTCTTTTGGGGTGAGTAATCATAGGGTTTCAGTGCTCAAACATTCAAAGAAGTCCACCCTAAACCTAGTGAGTCAATAATTTGTGTGTGTTAATTTAAGGAAGTTCATTGTAGTCGATGACCCTTTAAATCTTGTTGTGAGACATTAAGTGTAGGGGTTTTGGTTCATGTGTAGATAAGAAATAAGTGAGTAGGTGTTCTCTCTTCTCGCACGGCTCCTATCACTCGGGAAAGTAGGTCTGAGGGGACTTTGTGCCTGGTACTTTCGAGTCATCTGACTTGGGATGCGTCGACCGAACTCCCGTTACACGGGTGATAGGGATTGCCCTATGTGGAGATTTGGGGAAAGGTGTACGTGATAGTGTAAGTCCTCATGGGCAATGATGCACGAAACCTGACCCTAGGAGAATGAAGCTCCAACTAATAAAAACAAAAAGAAAAAAAACAAAAAGAAAAAAAACGGTAATGCAAATAAGAACCTTAATGGACTTTACACTTTGTATCACTTGAGGATGTTTAGGTTGTCCATGTCTTTCACTTAATTCCTTATTTAACTTGCACGAATGGTTCATTAGGTTAGGTGTGTGGACTGATTACCTATATAGAGTCGGCCCGTAGCATTACCGCGTCCATTGATCGACAAAATTTGTCCAACGAGTCGATGTCTAGATTGAATAATGCATCTTTTTCGGATTTTGTGGGTACATCCGCTGAAAACCCTCAGGAGACAACACTCCTCCTCCTTGGCAACAAGGAGGTTTAACGGCTTGTTTCACGTGCTAAGTGCAACCATGATTCCTACGAAAGTGAGTTAGGATTTCATGTTTCTCGTTTGTTTTTCTGTTTCTTTGTTTTGCTTGGGACTAGCAAAAACTTAGGTGTGGGGGTATTTGATTGACATCATTTCATGCTTATATTCGTATCTTATATCCATTATCTTTCACCTAAACAATGCTATGTTATGAGTTTTATGTTTGAATTTCAGAAATAAAGAGGTTTGAAGAGAAGAGCCATGAAAGGACCCAAAAGCAGGAAAAAAAGGACTTAATTGTGAGACCTGGGGACTAAGATGCAAGGGAGAAGGACCTAATCGTAAGACCGAAGGACCTAAAAGCAAAACAGGAAACTCCACACCATCATGGGGAGTATTTTGGCAATTCGATTCGGGTCGGAGCTCCAACAAACCAAGTAGATGCATCCAAGATCAAGAAATACTTCAAGCAAAGCCCACAACGAAAACCAAACGGATCTAAAGCATATAGACCGCAAATTGGCGGTCCAGAAAGCCCAGGATCCGTTTAGTTTTCTGTAGCACGTGTATTAGTGTATGCTTAGTCTATTTTTGGTATTGGTTTAGTCCTACATCGGGGGATTGTCCCAGATTAGCTTTTTCCATGCTCTTCACCTTCCATTGTATCCATCTCTCTCTGGTGGCATCTTCCCTACTAAGAGTAAAGCGTTGAAACAAAACTCTGGTGGAGGAAGAGCTGCTTGTAATTTGAGTGAGTTAATAATAGATGTTTTCATTAGCTTGTTAATTCTTGCTTAGTTAATTTCCTTTAACGTGTTTGCTTTGGTGCTTGTTTAGTTTTATGCTTCTTTAATATTTCTTGCTTGATTAGTATAGTTTCATTTCAGTATAATGCTTCATTTTATTAGGGTAGTTAGTTTAAATATGTGTGAGTAGTTCCATCCCATTTGGGGGGTGGAGAAATATGTGATATAATCATGTAGTGTATTAAGTGTGTGTTACCTTTATCCCTTGAGCTTTATATGATTTCCATAACCATCTAATGAGTTTTCACTCTTATCTTTGATATGCTAATGCTCTTGAATGAAGCTTAGCTTATGCTTTGATTAGTGGACCTATTTTATGGGGAATGATAAGGTTAGGATATGGATGAAGTTAATATTGGAAACACAATTTGTAGTGTATGTGCTCTTGTTGCCTTTACCTTAGCTAATGTCTTGTATGTTTTAATGATGTAGTCTTATCTTAATTCATGTGGAGGCAAAGTTGGATGTAGTTTTATGATTTGATGCACTACATGTTGTGAGGAGCTTAATTGAACACACACACACATCTTCATATTCACATTATTTCTCTACCCCCTATGAGGCTTAGTTTTATTGCTTATCTTCATTTCCTTTTTGCATCTTAGTGTAGTTTAGTGTAACCAACCTTTCTCTCCTTCTTTTTACCTCTCTCCTTCGAACAAACCAATCGTCGACACACCTCCCAGTGGACGACCCGTATTTGCTACCGCTTCAAGGCGGACGTGCACTTGGGGTTAATATAAAACGATCAATCAAGTTTTTGAACCCCTCGAATCTTAATCTAACAAACAACACACCAAACAAACAGTCACCTCACTCTTGTTCTTATGCAAGTCCTACTAACTAATGTGTGCTTTCTAATGAATGATAAGTGAAAGATATTACGTACCTTACACCAGCAATCTACGACAGAAATCATAAATAAATAATAAATACGATGAATACAAATCCTATATGATGAATGACTTAGCAATATTGTCTAATCTTTTGCTTTAGGTTATTAAAGGTCAAGTTGTTTAATGGGGGCAATGAGTTAACTAAACGAAATAAATTATTTTAAGCATAAATAAACATAAATAAACTTTTAACTAAGCTAAACATTAATAAACATAAATAAATGTATGAACTCACTAAACTAATTAAACATTAATTTTTTACATGATCTAAGTTATATTCCTTTTAATAGAAAATCTAAGTTATTATTTTAAAATATCATGTTATTAATAAAAATTGAGATTACATTTTTTTGAAATTGTGGCAGAACCTCCCCTAAAATTTGCTATGTAAAAGTCAAATCCTGGAATTAAGAATAAAAATTTGTAACATTACACGATATAAACTTCATCTCAATTCCACGCCATTCATCACAAACACACTACATCGAAACCCCTCAAACTTCAACACAACTCATGTTTACATTTAGTCATATGTTTACATTTTCCACATAACAAAATTGGCTTCTTGATTAAAGAATAAAAAGCTAAAGGCTAGTCCTTAATACATGTTATCTCATAAGCAACCTACCAACAAACTCCATTAACAATGATTATTGACAAATACATAACTAAGTGGACACAAACATACGATTTCCTACTTATATATGTTTTAAACACACAACGGAAAAATTACTAACAACAATTAAAACTAAGAGACAAAAAGAGTGGAATCACGAACCACCAAACGTTACGTCCACCTTCTTCAAGAACGCACGTCCTCCCTCGAATCTGCCAAATATAGATAGAATCCAACCTAAATAACTGAATTTCTCTTATGATAAAACTTGACATGTTAATGCCCATTTAATCCATGAGCTCTTAAAAATTTCATTGTAATGAATATTTACTTTGGCAATTAACACAAATATTATGGAGTTGGTTTGATGACACTAAAGATGATATGGACGATATAATGAATAAAAAATGGACTACATTGAATTACATAAAACAAAATTTAAGATTTAGCTAATATCACCATAATAAGGACAAGTACTTGAATAGCACATTTAAGTATATTAATAATTACGTTAGAAATTCTGTAGGTCTGTTGGTGTTATTTAAGTTGATAGTTTTGAAATCAACCAAAATACAGACTGTGGTTTATGCATTAATATTTATGAAACATTAGAATAAATGAAGAAGAAAACCAGCAAGATCCATTATTTTAATTTTATCTACTCTACCGTCTCTACTACCTATCCCGTCTTAAATTCTAACATATCAAACATATAAATAAAGATGGGGATCTCCCAACTGAAATACTCACAGTTGGTAGCAAGGGAACACGATGTTTGCGGTTAATGGGTTGATTTACTTCTAATACGAACAAAAATCGAAATGTTGGATTCGAACGAGAGGAGAAGTTTACCAAGAAAAAAAAGAATCATTACTCCACCAAAAAGACAAAAATAATCCAACCAAAACTAACTTAACACTTACGGTGGTTAGGTATGTCGAGGAAGACGGAGGAGAGGGCCGGAGAAGGCCGGAGAAGGGGAGGAGAGGTTGGGACGTCGCTGCAGTTCCGAAGATGCTACAGATCAGTCGGAGATCGGTCGCAAAGGAGGGTTCGGTCGCGGAACGACTAGGGTTTGGTTGGGTTTTCGTCTAGAATGAATGACAGAAAATGCAAATGTTTGATTTCTTTAAGACCTATAGACATCAGATGTTATAGACAGTCGACGTCTATACCCCGAGGTCTATATGCATGGGGGTATAGATGTCGGCCTTCTATAATATCCGACGTCTATAGGTCGACGTCTATACCCTATAGACGTCGGATGCACAGGGTATTCGAACACCCGACGTCTATAGGTCGACGTCTATAGCGTATAGACGTCAAATGAAATCAGTATTCCAATAGCCGTCATCTATAATACCACATAGACGTCGGCCTAGGTAACAGCTGGCGTCTATGCTATCTTCGCCCCAACTAGACGTCGACTGTTATAACATCAGACGTCTATTGGGCGATGAGTAAAGACTATTCTGCATTAGTGACATTATATCATGTAATATATTATCATATAGAATATCAAAACATTATACCCCATAATATATATACATCTCATACAAATTTATTTATTATTCTAACCATGTCGTTTTCACGACATATTGATTTTATTATTTTACCACATGTATAATATTTTATAACACATGAAACTTAATACATCATATAAAATATAAAATTATATTTTTTTCTTTCCCAGTTTTGTGGTGTGACCTATAGGAGGATCTAAGTTATGTTGGCAATGATATAAAACACATTATATCATAAACAAAGATGTTTTGCTCACTCGAACTAAACACGATCCACTTAGTGATAGGTAAAATATCGCTTGTGTCTATCCCTTGCCACATGATATTAAGAATATTATACAAAGTAGAAATGTGTCACATTTGTATTATATATTCATTTCTTGATCTCTTAAGCTAATTATAAATATGTAACTTAACACAAGTCACATTGTGCACATTATAATTTTGCTTTATCAAGGGGCTCACTAATATCATTACTCAAGTAAAGGGGAGAATAATAATCCTTTGACGAACTATCTTTTCCAGCATAAGTCATACTTAATCAACTATTGTCTTTATCACTATACTCAATGACAACTTTTGACAATAATCAAATTAAACACTTCCTATGTGAAAAGACATAAGTCTCATATCTTAGGATTCAACACAGTGAAAACATTAATGACACATAACACAAATCTATAATGTTTCATTTGCTGGTCTATTCAATATATAAAAGTAACCATTTTCCAATTCTATATACTCGTGTCGTTAAATATTTGTAGAGCTACAATACTTTTTAATCAACATGACAATCTTATCTTGGTAAGTAATGTTCCCTGTCAATTACCATGATTGTGAATAACTTTTGATTTATGTGAATCATTATCTTTTAGAGCTCTACAGTTAAAGACCAAGAGCCTCTTCCTAAACACTTCTAAAAGACAAATACAATAATCAAGGAACAAAATATTTGCACATCCAATTCATAACAATTGACATAAAAAGTAAAACTTTTAGAACACATTCCTTTTAGAAATCACACACAAATTTTCAGATCAATTGGACTTCAATAGGTCACCCAAACATAGGTAGGAAAATCACTTAAACCAAACCTCTGTCTGTCTGTGCAGAACGGTCTGCCGAAACGAGTTTTCTGTTCGACCGTTTCTACCAGTTAACAGTTTTACAAATAGTGATTTTGCCTAACTCCATCGGTCGACCTATTTCATCTCTTCGGTCGACCGTTCTACACATTTTTGTTTGGTCGTTACTCTTATCGTATTATACAATGGTCGTATTCGTATAAGTCTACCTAAAACCCTAAATACATTTGGCCACCGGTCGAACGATGCCTTCGTGGTGGTCGACTTAATGAAGACAATTTTGTGCACCAAAAGTGCATGTTATTTGTAAGTAGATCGATCACTAATCTAGAGAAGGTGAATATATTATAACCCAAATTAGCTAAATAATGCACAATTAAAAACAGTAAAGAAAATATTTCAATCACACCACCATGATCTAGTCCTCTCCTCAAGTTCTGATCGCTCCTCTGATCCCTACTTGAGAATTCACTATTATCTTCGTTTCAGATCGAAGATAAACTCTCTTACAATCGGAGTCTTGCGAACGCCCTCGCCTTGCTCGGATCTCCTCTCACAACCCGAGAGGGTGCTTCCTCGAAGCTTTACAACACAATGGGAGTTGAAAGAAGTTGTTGAACTCTTACTTGAATGCACTCAAGGATTAGAATTGAGCTTGGAGTGAATTTGATTGAAGTTTGAGAGTTGGTGGAGCTTTGAAGGCTTGGAGTTTGAGAGCACAAGAGTATGAAAGATTTTTGGCAAGTAATGTATGGATTGTGTCTTTTAAATGAAGCTTTTATAGCCTTCAAAATAAATAGAGCCATTATGGTGAGTTGGTGAAGTTTGTGCCAATAAGAGGCAAGTAATGACTTCAGCTCCGGCAGAATTCATAACATATTCAGTTGACCGGGAAATAAATGGTCGTCCAACAAGATGTGGGTATATTGGTTAGAATGCAGAACTCGGTTAACCGAATAGTTTTCGGATAACCATTCACCAACTTCCAATAACGTTTTTCTAATGTTGACCAATTAAATTCAGTTCACCGTGTAAAGAGTAAAGAATGGTCGGACTCTGGTGATCAAGTTCGGTCAACCATCGGGTCTTTGGTAGACCAACGTAAGTGCAGGTTTTCCGCTGACACTGTGGCTCAAAAAGTTGGTTAACAAATAACGATCAAAAAGTTACGGGGAGAAGAGTCGTTACACTCTGATTAGCAACAAGGATTCGGTGAACCGAAGAAGACTCGGAAGACCGTTTATGGACATTTCAAAGGGTGTTGCTAAACGACAAAAGATAAGTCTGTTGAAGAACTTTTTGCCACATGGGCCAACATGATCTAGTCGTTGGGATAATAAACATAAGTCAAGTTCGGATGACCGATATCTATCCGGTAGACGGAATCGAGATATCCAGAGATGGTCTGAATGCTACTGAAAGGAATGGAACGGTTGATCGGTATGCCGTTGGAAGCTCGAACCAAGGATTCCAGGGAAGATCAGGTAGCTACTGATTCTAAGGAAATGATGCACCGAGGGAGGCTCGGTCGTCCATTGGGGACATGTTCGGTAGACCAAAAAGCGAACGGTCGACCGACAGAGACAGATTCATCCTTTTGTGCATCAAGTGTACATTTGATCCTATGACTCAAAGAAATAGAAAATTACACGTAAAGTCCTTGAGCTTTGATTATCAGTCTTGAGTCTTGATCTTAAAGTTTATCAGTCTTTTGGTTTGAGCACCTATAATGTTAGGAATATACAATGTATATGCAATTTGACAATATGATGTGTGTGATGTATTAATTGGTGTTGTGCATAATATTAGTTTGTTAATCATCAAAATTAAGAGTAATGAGGCAAAAAAACCACCATTATTTTTGGTCGAACAGTCCTTTGTCTTGCGTTCGACTGCTAATCTTTTACCTGGTCAAAACCCTCTAATCGGTCGACCGCCCCACATTTGGTTCAACCGATGACTTAAGTTGTATCCCAATTGGTTTGACTGTAGCTTAAGTTGGCTCGAACGTTTCCTTATACTTAAGGAAACGGTCGACCGTTTATACCGTATCAGTCGACCGATTTAGGACAGATTTGCTGAACTTAGAATTCTATTTTGTGTATCCTACACAAACTTCAACCAAATCTTCCCCAATAGCTACAAACCTTTAGGAGCTTATAAATAGAGGTTGACACACCTTATTTACAACTCTCCTACATACACTAGAGAGAAACCTCCACTCCTAGAATCCCAAATCCTACACTGAAGAGCCAAAACTTCCACACATTTGATCAATTCCCAATCATACTCGAAGTGTGCTCAAGTTAGAGAGTGTATGATCCACTCACATTTGTTGTCAAAAGAAGTAAAGGTTTCGATGAAAGCCAGAAACATCCCCTTCGGGTTGTGAGAGGAAGAAACCATGTTTGCGAGGGTGTTCGTGCAAGCTTAATTTGTAAAGGCGTTTCTTTGGGCCCAAAATGGGAGTGGATACTGAAGACGTAGATGGAGCTCGTGGAGTCGCGCGGAGCTTGCAAGAGAGGAAGTAGGACCCGGTGGGGTTGCCGAACCTCTATAAAATCGCCTTGTTCATTTGTGATTTGTTTTGTCTATCTTTACTTGTGTTTTTCAATTATAGTTTCCGTTGCATTATCAAGTAGATAATTAAGAATTTGATTAGAGTAATTATGGTCCATACTATCCTACAATTAGCTAGACACCTTGTATCAAAGATTTATTGGCTAGCATCGATCTCTTTAATCTTGTATAGAGTTTAATGAACACTTGGAGGAAATTCCTAGGCCATCAGACGTGCAACTCGACTCTAGACCATAAAAAGAGTTTGACAATCCTTTTGGGTATGATTCTTCTTTTGCATTTTAATGTTGTATGTAGTGCATCTATATTAAAATGCTTTGCATAGTCTTTTGTATACGAAATTATTGAAAAATATGAAAATCGATCCTAATTGCTTGTAATTTTTATATAAAAAAACAAGTATGAGACGAAATCCTACATGAATTTCACAATATTGGTGCCAATTTTTACTAACCAAATTACTGCAATAAAATAGCACATTGGTGGTCGATGTATGGATCAATAATGCCTAATTTACAAGTCATGGAAACCAAAATTTTAAATTTTATTACAAGCTATTCTGGATGTGAAAGAAATTGGAGTTGTTTGGAAGAAGTAATGTTTATTTACTTGACTATTTAATTTTTTAGGATTTCTTGTCGTGTATTTTATTTGATAGAAAGTCTTTCATCTGCAGATCCACACTAGAAAGAGAAATCGGCTTGAAGTCAAGAAATCGAATGACTTGGTTTATGTTCGTTTCAATGCTAAGTTGCTCGAACGTAAGAAAGAAAAGGGAATTGATCCTATTGTTTCAAACAAGAAAGACCATATCAACGAGTGGACTTCTTGTGGAAAAGATGATGTTGATTCTTTGAAAAGGAGCATGTTTCATGGGATATGGTTGGAATGGCCTCGAGAGAAAATGAAGATCTAGAATGAAGAAGTAGTCTACCATTCGAGGAAGTTCAATATAATTCTCAAGATGACACTGGCGACCAAGAAGAAGTGCCTCAAGTGGAGTACATTGAAGATTGAGAATTGGGATAATAATTTGGTAGTTTAAGTGTTTGAGAGATGACTCGTGTAAACTTTGTTATATTTTTTCTTAAGAACTTTGTTTGTGTTTTATGTTTTATTAATTAAATTCCATGTCATGAACTAATAAACAATTGTTGGATCTTTTGCTTGTATTGATTGTAGTTTAAAATTAATTATGTCTTTATTCTAATCATGTTGGATTGCACAGGTGACATGTTATGTTTGAATCTAATAGATCACATCCGAACTGAAAAAATAATATATTACTACTTATACAATTGTATTAGTAAATGCTATTTTTTTAAATGTTGAATTATTGATGTTAGGAATTATTCAAAATTTTACCTAAATTTTTAGTTATATATATAATTTATAATTAAGATATGTATATTATATTATTTAATTATTAAATCGCAAATCACATATGCACTCGCATAGCATCCACATCTGCATATGTTCACTGCGGTACCCTGCCGCATCCAATCCGCATCCTACATTTCTAAACCTTGGTTACAACACAATGTTAGTGTGATGATACGATTATTTCCTATTTGCTGATGAACCAGGCAATATTCAATCAAGCCATAAAATATTCTTTACAATATCATAGTTGATTTATTTCCTAATTTCTTTTTTATTTAAATTGATATGTTGGCATCTAATATATAAAGATGTCCATTAGATTATTTTTTATTTCGTTATTTTTTATTAGTTATTTCCATGTTACAGAAATCCATTCTTATATAAAAATTATTTTAGTAGGCAAAAATAAAATAAGTTTACGAAAATCAAGTTTTCATCTCACTCATCTTGTCACCTTCTGGAGCTATTCTGCTCGAAGGAAAAGCTATCCTAACATTGATGCTTTTATTGTCTCCTATTGGCAAAATACACTCGATTCTGCGTGTTTGAAGACACTATCACAAACCTCACCAACAAATCCAAAGACCATGAAAATAAACTTGCCATGCTCTCCGACAACGTTGCACCCCTCGCAGTTGCTAAGCTCGAAGGTCTACTTAGCTATCAACACAACAACAACAACATCAATCCTAACAACATTGCTTCACCACCAATCAAGCCATCTTCGTCGTCTACATCCCACAACCATATTAAACTTGATCACCCATGTATTGAATGTGAAACACGAACTCTAACCTTCATCAACTTCATTAGTTGTGGATCTAGTTTAAAATAATGAGGATAAAATTCTTGATTCTCGATACCTATTGCACTCAACAATTTCCAATGTACATCTACCACACTTAGCTTCACCACCGACAAACTTCTACCCTACAGTTACCAACAAAACCACAACACCTTGCCTTTTGCTACGTCATCTCATGATCGTCAAGCAACAACATCATGAAGAGAAATTTGTCGCTGCAACCGTCTTCATCGATCTAAGTTCCACATTCTTTTTCTGGTCTAACTCATTAATTTTCAAGTTGCCAACAAAGAGCCAGCAGATCTAGTGAATCAACTCACTTACTTTTTAGTTGAAGACAAAAGGCTCTGGATCGTTATGCATCTTTTAGCTTTACTAATAGCTATTTAGAACCTTGTGGACAATTAGGTTCAATTGGAGGAGGGGAGTGATAATACGATTATTTCCTAATCCGTTGATGGACTTGTAATATTCAATCAAGTCATACAATATTCTCTAGTTGATTTATTTCCTAATTGTTTTTAATTTGAATTGTTATGTTGACATCTATATATAAAGATGTTCAATAGATAGTTTCCTATATATTTCGTTATTTTCTTTATTAGTTATTTCCATGTTAGAGAAATTCATTCTTATATAAATCCTAAATATTTTATTATTTTTTATTAGTTATTTTCTTGTTAGAGAAATAAATTCTTATATAAACGATGTAATACTTTTATTTCAGTAAACAAAAATAAACTAAGTTTATCAAATACCACCAAATGTTGACCACGGGTAAAGGCCAAGTGGTTAAATAGTGGCAAGGCGTTCGAGCTAGCCATTTTTTACATGGATGTAAACGAGGTGTATTTTAATTTACTTTTTATAATCATTTTGTTTAGGCAGGCAGTAGTGGTTACAGGGTAAATACCCACTCCAAATTTTGATGCCCTGTAATCTTGTACCTTTGTCGCAACTTGGAGGGTTGTCGGGTAGCGGGGTGGATAGTTAGATTAGAAGGTTGAAATTAACAATCCGTAATTTCAATAGTTTTACCTTTTAAATTTTCAATTCACCTACGCAAACATCAAACTTTAAAAAAAATGTTTATTATCTTTTCAAAAAATAGTATAACAATCAAAGATTAAATTAGTTACCACTAATCCACTATTGTTATCCTATATTCCTATATACACTTTGAACTTTCAAAAAAGATAATTAAAAAAGCCGTACTGGTTAGCGGTTAAACATGGTGGGTGGGTTACAGACTAATCCATGCCCACCCAAATAAAATCGGTGGGCTGACAGATTTCATTTGTAAAGTTCTAGGTTTATAGTTTTGACCTATACATGTTACTTCAAGTGGATGGTTAGAAGTTGGGTTTTTGTAAGCGTTAGGTTTATGAAGTTTTTATACAAGTTTTTGTCTACAATTTCCATGAACGTATTGCTTTCTACATGACGGTATTGCTTTTTTACATGAACTGTTGTGGATTTTATATGAAATTTGTTTCCAGAAAAAAGGATAATAATATTTAGAGTATAAAAATTTCCCACCAAAATAAGATAACCAACAATATAGTCTAAAAGTATCAAATAACAACATGACTGGTAGGGTTGTAAATGGGCAGGTTTTACCCGCAAACCCGTCCCACCCCGCCTAATACGGGTAGCGGCCAAAAAAACATTACCTGCTAACCCACCTACTAAGCAGGGCGGGTTGCAGGTTTCTCGCAATCCGCCCTGTATAACCCGTAACCCGCATAATTTGAATGTTTTCAATATTTTCATTGTTTGATGTTGAAGTTTGTTATGTTATAATAAATATTTTCAATATTTTTATTGTTGATGTTGGAGTTTGTTATGTTATAATGAGTGTTATTGTTACATATTGAAGTTTGTTATGTATAACGAGTGTTATTTTATAAACTTATAATGAATGTTTGATGTTAGAATTTGTTATTATTATTTAGTTCGTGTTTTCAATATTTTATAATGAATATTATTAGGAAAAAATGTGGTGAGTGATAATTATTTCTCAAGTTTTGTAATCTTTTTTGTTTTTCTTAGGAAAAAGTTAAAAAGCTCCGCCAAACCCGCCCTGCACCGTCTAGTCTAGCCTTAATTGGGGTGGGTAGCGGGGTTTTTTTTATTTTTGACCCGACCGCCCCGCCCCGCATACACGCTTAACTTAGGTTGGGAGGGTAGTGGTGGACCAAAACACGCTCTGACCCGCCCTGCTTACACCCCTAATGACGGGAGTTCAAGAGAATGACTTGAATGCAACCTTCAAACCCAAAAGATTAGCTGTAATTAATAAAAGATTACAACTATTATATATTGAGAATTGAACTTAATCCTAGGTGGAATCCTAGTCACTAGCCACATCACCTATGGAGGGTGAGTCATCTAGGAGTTGATGACTCAACAAGAAGGAAGACAAAAGGTTGTAGGAAAGGAAGAGACAAATGGACTCTTCATTTTTCAATGATTTTCGTCCTATTTTATGATGCAATTTAAGTAGAGGTTGTAATGATCTTGAATGATAATCTTTATGTAGTTTATGTTATGTTTTTGTTTTAGGTTAAGTTGAAGAGTCTTTGTAAGGGCCTATTGAAGGGAATGTGTTCTAAAAGTTTTACTTTTAAATGTCAATTATTATGAATTGAATGAGAAATCATTTTGTTCCTTGTTTATGTTATTCGTCTTTTAGAAGTGTTAACGAAGAGGCTCTTGGTCCTTAACCGCAGAGCTCTAAAAGATATTGGTTTACATAAAACAAAAGATATTCGCAATCATGGTAATTAACATGGGACATTAATTACCGAGTTAAGATTGTCATGTTGATCATAGATCATTGTAGCTCTACAAGTGAGTGACAACACGGGTACACAAAATAGGAAAATATTACTTTTGTATACTGAATAGACCTAATAAGTAAAAATTATAGAATTGTGTTTTCTGTGTCATTGATGTTTTACTGTGTCTTTGGTCCTTTGATATGAGACTTATATACGATTACTTAAGAATTGCTTAATTAGACTAGTGTCTTAAGCTATCGATGAGTGTAGTGTAAAGGCATTAGTTGGTTAAGTATGACTTTCGTTGCAGAAGATAGCTAGTCAAAAGATTATCATTGCCCCTCTTAATTGGGTGATGATATTAGTGGGCCCCTTGATAAAGCAAAGTTATAATGTGCACAATGTGATTTGAGTTAAGTCACATATTTTTAACTAGCTTAAAGAGATCAAGAAATGAATACTAATACAAAGATGACACGATACTACTTTGTGTGTATTCTTAATATCATGAGGCAATGGACAGACACAAGTGGTGCACTCCATCACTAAATGGATCAGGTTTTGGTTCAAGTGAAATTAAGACATCTAACTAATTGGGAGCTATAATCTGTAGCTAGATACCGCTTATAGCTTGTGATATTAAGCTCTTAATATCACTGCCAACTTAGTTTAGATCCTCCTATAGGTCACACCACAAAACTGGGAAACAAGAAATGAGGATTTTGAGTTCATAAGGTGTGTCGGGTTTCATGTAAAAAATATGACACATGTGGTGAACAAGCAAAATCAATATTATGTTGTGATTAATAACATAATTAGAATATGAATTAAATTCATATGTGATGTAAATATTATGGGGTGTAATGATTAATCATTACATAGGATAATATGTTACATAAGTTGTGAACTTACTACTAATCCCGAAATGTCAAATTTTGTAGGGGTTAAACCGAAATTTGACGAGTTTGCAATACTGTGCAAAAACGGTCGACCACTAAACCGTAAACGGTCGACCAGATGTTGCATGGTCGACCGAAATGTTGCACGGTCGACCGGATGTGTCTCGATCGCTATAGGAATTTCGTCTGTTCATTTTCGGTCGACCGAAGTAGTTCGGTCGGTCGACCGAACATTCCGATGAAATAATTTTTGTTGCGAACGGTCGACCGAGTTCATGAACGGTCGACCGAAACTCGATCTAAACGGTCAACCGAGCCTCCAACACGGTCGACCGATTCAGACGGTTACTGCAGAATAAATTTAAGAATTAATTAGATCATGCATGGAATTGGTCCATAACTGATTTAATTCGTGGCTGAGATTATTTGTTAGCAAATAATGGATTGTTAGATGGAAGTTTGGATGAAATCATGGGCAAGAGGTTGCACATGAATAGGTAATTTGGAGAGAAATTATAAATACAAGTTTATCTCATGACCTTATCAATTAATTCATTATCTTTTCGTGCAAACTTCTCTCTCCATAATTCTCCACGAATTTCACCTTAATTCTTGAGTTTAGTTTTAGTTTTCAGAGATCTTATTCTCATGGGGACTAAATAGGGGTTAGTAGTTAGATTCTAAACCCTATTGGAGATTGAGAGGTTAGCTCTTCTCTCTCCAATCTTGTTTAGAGTTTGGTGAATACTCGGAGGCATCCAGCGCAGCGACAAGCATCCTCAGCGTCTCCGGATCTTCAAGAAGTTTTAGAGAACTTCTAGGTATGAATTTAGGATCCCACGTTTGTTTTAATAAAGTTTTGAAACTAGTTATTGAAACAAACCGATGCATGCATGAAAGAAATCATAGAAAAATTGTAATTGATCCTTATTGTGCATAAAAATTTCGAAAATAAATATGTGCAATTAAACTAGAACTCCTACAGTGGTATCAGAGCTTAGGGTTCAATTTTCTAATGATTTGAAGCTATAAACAAATTTAGTTTACCATCTAGGGTTCGAACTATTCGATTTTCCAGTTTTTCGGTCTTTAAATGTTTTGTTGGAATAATTTTTGTAATAATTCGTTTTGAATGTTTTAAGTGGTTTAAAACATGCCATGTAATTATTAGAATTATGATTTAGACATAAGTCTAACTTGCAATAATGTCGTTTTAAGTATAAACGATTGTTTTGTAAGAGAATCAACAAAACCGAAAAAGTGTGGTTCGTCTTTCCTTTTTGGAAATTGGATTGTGTGAATGGTTTAATTTCTGTTTTTAATCTTGCTATGCATGTGATGAATGTGTTGAATGTTAGGATGTGTATGAATGATAATATGCATGATAACCTAAAATTCTGAATCACATGTTAACATATGAAATTGTCCAACAAAATTAAGAGTAATTTTCCTTCTTATTTCATCCACTAGCAGCCATCGATCGAGGGATACTCTGCTCGCCCTTAGCGGGAGATAGATCCCTCCATCTTGGGAGATATAATGGTTGTCTATTGTTGTGCCACGATTAGATATATGAGGTGTGTTTCACCCTAGTGAACCCCAAGTATGCTTGGTTGTGAATACAATGGATAAACGTATCTCATATCAAATGAAAATAATTTTGCTTAACATTACCTAGAGCCCTCGCTCGGTTTTGGGAAAACGTTTTTCTTACGAGGATAGGTCATATTCCCTCATAATTAAAACGACAAGAATCACAAGAGTTTAAAGATGCTAATGTTGCTAAAAATTCAAAAAGGTTGTGATTAGAAAATGTTTTTCTTACCTTGATATTGTAATGTATTCGATAGCCCTTAGCTAGTCTATATTACAATTTATGGGATCTTGGATTGTTCCATTTATGGGAAAAAATTTATTTGCAGCATTTACATTTGTATGTATGTATGATAAACATAAAATTAGCATTAAAATCCTGTATGATTTATTTTGTAGAAAAATGTCGAACATCCAACCTATCGTACGATCCATGATAGAAAAACACCCTTTAGCAAATGATGGCTCAAACTTCATAAGTTGGCAACTCAAACTCAACATCGTGTTAAAGTTTGAGAAACTGTCTCACATTTTGGAAGGTCTAATCCCAAAATGGAATGAGAGATTAACCGATGAAGAGAAAGAGGCTAAGGCCAAGTGGGAAGACCAAGAGAACCAAGTTCACGGTCTTATGCTAGCATCCATGGGTGACTCGCTTCAAGCGAAATACTTGGATTCGAAACCCAAGAAGACCATGGAGGCCTTGTCTAAGATGTTCATGGATAGTGCCCGAAAGGAGCGCTATAAGACCACCATCACACTCACGAGGTGCCATATGGTGGGGGGAACATCGGTATTCATGCATTTTCTCACGATGCAAGGGTACCTTGAGAAGTTGGCAAAGCTCTCTTCACCAATGCCCGAGGACATTGCTGAAGATTTGATTCTTCGCTCTCTAGCCCCGTCCTTTAAGGACTTTGTGATGCACTACCACGTGCGTGAAAAAGGGGTGAGTCTTGGGGAGTTGCACAACGCTCTCAAAACTGCTGAAGTTGACATGGGCAAGGGTAGGGACAAGCATGTCCTTGCCGTCCATGGGAGGAGCCAAAAGATTGGTAAAGGAAAGGGCAAATCTACCAAAAGTGGTTCAATCAAGAGCAAGGGAGTAGGAGGTGCTCATACGAGTGCCTCAAGGGGGAAATCTCAGAAATCTCCAACTCCCAATACGGAGTGCTTTCACTGCGGTGAAAAAGGACACATCCGGCCAAATTGCCCCAAGTACAAGGAAGACCTTGACAACGAAGTGATTGAACGTCGGCCCCCCAAAAAGGTCAAAGGTATATTTGTTATTGAAATAAATTTAGCCACCTCTGTCCAGGATTGGGTAATTGATACCGGATCTTGTGCTCACATAGTTTCTAATGTGCAGCTACTCATGGATAGGACGGAACTCGTGAGGAACGATGTAGAATTGAAGGTCGGAAATGGTGCGAGTGTTTCTGCAGTTGCACAAGGTTCTGTGGTGCTTCAATTATGTAGTGGTTTAAATTTATGTATAAAGAATGTTTATTATGTGCCTTCGATTAGCAAGAACATTATTCCTGTATCATGTTTAGATATGGATAATTTTAATATAAATATTTCAAATTCTTGCTTGTCTATATCGAAGAATGGTGTTTTCTATGCAAATGCATTCATAAGGAATGGTCTCTATTTGCTTGAATTGAATAATAAACAAATCTTTAATATCAATAACAAAAGACTTAAGACCACTCACGAGAATGATACTCTCTTGTGACACTATCGTCTTGGTCACATAAATGAAAAGCGCATCAAGAAATTGCAAGAAGCTAACCTTCTTGGTCTACTTGATTTTAAATCATTGGAGACGTGCCAACCATGTTTAATGGGAAAAATGACCAAAAGGCGTTTCAAGAAGAAAGGTGCAAGGGCGAGTGGCTTGTTGGATTTGATACATTCCGATGTATGTGGTCTAATGAGTACTAGTGCACGAGATGGTTTCAGGTACTTCATTACGTTCACGGATGATTATAGTCGTTATGGCTATGTTTATCTAATGAGAAACAAAAGTGAGTGCTTTGACAAGTTCAAAGAATTCAAGAATGAAGTAGAGAACCAACTCAACAAGAAAATCAAGTCTCTACGAACGTATCGTGGAGGTGAGTACTTAAGTACCGAATTTGATTCATACCTAAAGGAGTTTGGTATTGTACCTCAACTCACCCCTCTCGGTACACCTCAGTGGAATGGGGTATCCGAAAGGAGGAATAGGACATTGCTCGACATGGTTCGGTCAATGATGAGTCATGCGGAATTACCTCTTTACTTTTGGAGTTATGCACTACAAAGTGCGGCTTACACACTAAATAATGTTCCATCCAAATCTGTGGAGAAAACTCCTTATGAGCTATGGAGTGGTAAAACACCCAAGCTCAATTTTGTCAAGATTGGGGGTTGTGAGGCTTACGTCAAGAAATTGATGTCGACCAAACTTCAACCAAAAGCGGATAAGTACTTCTTTATTGGTTATCCTCGTGAGACAAGAGGATACTACTTTTGGCATATCACATCCAATCGAGTGATTGTAAAGAGGGATGCCACATTTCTGGAAAAGGAATTTCTAGAAAGAGTAAAAAGTAGTGGGAGTAGGGTTGTGCTTGAGGAAACTCAAGATACTCTACAAGATCGTGACATGAATGATGACATTCAAGATCGTGAAGGCCCAACCGAAATTCCTTTGGTTAGTGGGAGCGTGAGTGAGAGACCCTCGCAAGAAATTGTGAGAGAATCTCAATCATCCCCACCTAGTGTACGTTCAAGAGTTGAACGTGAACCCACTCCTCAAGAAATTGTGGAAGAAGTTCGAGAGACACGAGAAGAACCAAAAGAACTAAGAAGGTCAACAAGGGAAAGGAAGAAACCCGACTTGTATCTGGGACTTCATGAAATCATGGTACTTAATACCAATGATCCCTTGACCTTCGAAGAAGCAATGGAAAGGGAAGACTCCAAACTATGACTTAAGGTCATGGAATCCGAAATAGAATCCATGTATGATAATCAAGTGTGGAACTTGGTTGACCTTCCTCAAGGGAAAAAGGCCATTCAAAATAAATGGGTTTTTAAGAGGAAGATGGACATGGATGGGAACTTCACAACCTACAAAGAGAGGCTTGTAGCAAAAGGTTTCACTCAAGTTCAAGGAATTGACTATAATGAAACTTTTTCACTGGTTGCCATGTTCAAGTCTATTCGGATTATGCTAGCTATTGCCGTATTTCATGATTATGAGATATGGCAAATGGATGTCAAAACAACGTTCCTTAATGGGAATTTGGAAGAGAATGTGTACATGGTACAACCTCAAGGTTTTGAAGATCCAAAGAATAGCGAGAAAGTATGCAAGCTTCAAAGATCCATTTATGGATTGAAGCAAGCATCAAGGAGTTGGAACAAACGCTTTGACGAGGAAGTGAAGAAGCTTCACTTCATTCAAAGTAAGGAAGAACCTTGTATATACAAGAAGGTTAGTGGGAGCCATGTAGTATTCCTAATCTTATATGTCGATGACATATTACTTATGGGCAATCATATTCCTTTGCTTGAGCAAACGAGAAGTTCATTGAAATCTGTATTTTCAATGAAATATATGGGTGAGGCTCAATACATCTTGGGAATCAAGATATATCGAGATAGATCCCGTAGACTCATTGGCCTCAGTCAACATACATACATTGACAAGGTTTTGGAAAGGTTCAAGATGAACAACTTCAAAAAGGGCAGTGTGCCAATGAGTATGGGTGTGCAACTCAAGAAGTCTCAACGTGCGCAATCACGTGAGGACTTAAAGTACATGAAGGATGTCCCCTATGCTTCGGCAATTGGGTTGATCATGTACGCGATGACTTGCACAAGACCCGATGTCTCGTATGCTCTAAGCATGACAAGTCGTCACCAATCCAACGCAGGTCCTGAGCATTGGACTGCGGTGAAGAATATCCTGAAGTACCTTAATCAGACTAAGGATAAGATTCTTGTTTATGGAGGACAAAGGGAGTTGATTGCCAAAGGTTACTCGGATGTGAGTTTCATGAGTGATCCAGACGATAGAAGGTCGCAATCAGGATATGTCTTTCTTCTGAATGGTGGAGCTGTGAGTTGGCATAGTTGGAAGCAAAGCACTACGGCCGACTCAACCACTGCTTCCGAAGTAATGGCTATCGCTGAAGCGAGCAAGGAAGGAGTGTGGATTAAGAAGTTCCTTGAAGAGCTTAGAGTAGTTCCCTCGAGCGAGGGACCAGTAGAGCTATTTTGCGATAATAGTGCATCTATCTCGCAAATCAAGGATCCCAAATCACACCACAAAGTGAAGTACATAGATCATAAGTACTTCGTGACGCGTGACCTCATCGACGAAGGCAAAATAAATCTTTTATGGGTTGACACCAACAGCAACACAACTGATCCATTCACAAAACCCTTATCCCAAGCCAAGGGCGAAATGCATTTCGAGTCCATGGGATTGAGGAACTATGTAGATTGGCTTGATGATTGATATGTAATGGGGTTTACCCTAGTTATTATTGTTTTATACATTGAGTGTGTATGTGAAAGAAAACTTTAATAACAAGTGGGAGATTGAAGGGAATGTGTTCTAAAAGTTTTACTTTTAAATGTCAATTATTATGAATTGAATGAGAAATCATTTTGTTCCTTGTTTATGTTATTCGTCTTTTAGAAGTGTTAACGAAGAGGCTCTTGGTCCTTAACCGTAGAGCTCTAAAAGATATTGGTTTACATAAAACAAAAGATATTCGCAATCATGGTAATTAACATGGGACATTAATTACCGAGTTAAGATTGTCGTGTTGATCATAGATCATTGTAGCTCTACAAGTGAGTGACAACATGGGTACACAAAAGAGGAAAATATTACTTTTGTATACTGAATAGACCTAATAAGTAAAAATTATAGAATTGTGTTTTCTGTGTCATTGATGTTTTACTGTGTCTTTGGTCCTTTGATATGAGACTTATATACGATTACTTAAGAATTGCTTAATTAGACTAGTGTCTTAAGCTATCGATGAGTGTAGTGTAAAGGCATTAGTTGGTTAAGTATGACTTTTGTTGCAGAAGATAGCTAGTCAAAAGATTATCATTGCCCCTCTAAATTGAGTGATGATATTAGTGGGCCCCTTGATAAAGCAAAGTTATAATGTGCACAATGTGATTTGAGTTAAGTCACATATTTATAACTAGCTTAAAGAGATCAAGAAATGAATACTAATACAAAGATGACACGATACTACTTTGTGTGTATTCTTAATATCATGAGGCAATGGACAGACACAAATGGTGCACTCCATCACTAAATGGATCAGGTTTTGGTTCAAGTGAAATTAAGACATCTAACTAATTGGGAGCTATAATGTGTAGCTAGATACCGCTTATAGCTTGTGTTATTAAGCTCTTAATATCACTGCCAACTTAGTTTAGATCCTCCTATAGGTCACACCACAAAACTGGGAAACAAGAAATGAGGATTTTGAGTTCATAAGGTGTGTCGGGTTTCATGTAAAAAATATAACACATGTGGTGAACAAGCAAAATCAAAATTATGTTGTGATTAATAAAATAATTAGAATCTGAATTAAATTCATATGTGATGTAAATATTATGGGGTGTAATGATTAATCATTACATAGGATAATATGTTACATAAGTTGTGAACTTACTACTAATCCCGAAATGTAAAATTTTGTAGGGGTCAAACCGAAATTTGACGAGTCTGCAATACTGTGCAAAAACGGTTGACCAGATGTTGCACGGTCGACCGATATGTTGCACGGTCGTCCGGATGTGTCTCGATCGCTACAGGAATTTCGTCTGTTCGTTTTGGTCGACCGAAGTAGTTCGGTCGGTCGACCGAACATTGCGATGAAATAATTTTTGTTGCGAACGGTCGACCGAGTTCATGAATGGTCGACCAAAACTCGTGGCTAACTGATTTAATTCATGGCTAAGATTATTTGTTAGCAAATAATGGATGGTTAGATGGAAGTTTGCATGAAATCATGGGCAAGAGGTTGCACATGAATAGGTAATTTGGAGAGAACTTATATGTACAAGTTTATCTCATTACCTTATCAATTAATTCATTATCTTTTTGTGCAAACTTCTCTCTCTCATAATTCTCCACGAATTTCACCTTAATTCTTGAGTTTAGTTTTAGTTTTCAGAGATCTTTTTCTCAAGGGAACTAAAGAGGGGTTAGTAGTTAGATTCTAAACCCTATTGGAGATTGAGAGGCTAGCTCTTCTCTCTCCAATCTTGTTTAGAGTTTGGTGAATACTCGGAGGCATCCGGTGCAGCGACAAGCATCCTCAGCGTCTCCGGATCTTCAAGAAGTTTTAGAGAACTTCTAGGTATGAATTTCGGAGCCGATGTTTGTTTTAATAAAGTTTTGAAACTAGTTATTGAAACAAACTGATGCATGCATGAAACAAATCATAGAAAAGTTGTAATTGATCCTTATTGTGCATAAAAATTTCGAAAATAAATATGTGCAATTAAACTAGAAATCCTACACCTATATAAGCACAAGAGTTCTCCATTTGTAAAAAAGCCAGAAACAAGTCAAGTGAAGTCATGTGAAGCCAAAACAAGTCAAGTGAGAAAGAAGAAAGAAAAGATGAGTGTTTGGTGCAAATCTTGTTTTGCTTGTGAGTGTTAAGTAGTTTGTTTTCTTCTTTCATTCGTGTCCACCAATTGAGTAGATCAAAGTATGGATCTAGTGATGGCAATAGAAGACCCTCAGCATGGAGAACAAGGTGGGATAAAGCAACCCACCAGGCGCAACTTCTGAACCGCCAATTGGCGGTTTGGGACCGCTGGTTGGCGACCCATGTGCGTCTGGTGGAGGATGGCTTTCTGGGGTGGCTCGGTCTGGTGCTCACCGTATTTCTCCCGTGTCTAACATCTGGTATCAGAGCCTCGTCTGATGGGGAGCTCAGGAATGACCTCGTTTGGTCATGTATCGTTGCCTCGTCTTTCGAAGGGGAACTACGACAATTGGAGTATCCAAATGCGTGCCCTGCTCGGTGCGCATGATGCTTGGGATCTTGTGGAGAGCGGCTTCGAGGAGGAGGCCGTGACGGGGGTAGGAACCGTCGCACAAATCAAAGCACAAAAGGAGAGAAGAGCCAAAGACAAGAGTGCTCTCTTCCTTCTCTTCCAAGCGGTGGATGAGAGTGGCTTTGAGAAGATCGCTGAAGCGAAGACGTCGAAGGAGGCGTGGGACACCCTTGAGAAAAGCTACAAGGGTGCTGATCGAGTGAGGCAAGTGCACCTCCAAATGCTTCGAGGTGAGTTCGAGGTGTTGAAAATTAAGGAATCGGAAGGTGTTGCCGATTTCGTGACGAGGGTTCGCATGGTGGCGAACAAATTGAAGAGAAATGGGAGGCGTTGACTGAAGCAAGAGTGGTGGAGAAGGTGCTGCATTCTCTCACCGAAGACTTTGAAAATGTCGTGTATGCTATCGAGGAATCAAAGGACCTCGAGAAGATGACCGTCGTGAAGGGAATGTGTTCTAAAAGTTTTACTTTTAAATGCCAATTATTATGAATTGAATGAGAAATCATTTTGTTCCTTGTTTATGTTATTCGTCTTTTAGAAGTGTTAAGGAAGAGGCTCTTGGTCCTTAACCGTAGAGCTCTAAAAGATATTGGTTTACATAAAACAAAAGATATTCGCAATCATGGTAATTAACATGGAACATTAATTACCGAGTTAAGATTGTCGTGTTGGTCATAGATCATTGTAGCTCTACAAGTGAGTGACAACACGGGTATGCAAAAGAGGAAAATATTACTTTTGTATACTGAATAGACCTAATAAGTAAAATATTATAGAAATGTGTTTCTGTGTCATTAATATTTTGCTGTGTCTTTAGGTCCTTTGATATGAGACTTATATCTAATCACTTAATGAATACTTAATTAGATCAGTGTCTTGAACTATCGATCAGTGTAGTGTAAAGGCATCGGTTGGTTAAGTATAACTTTCGTTGGAGAAGATAGTTAGTCAAAAGATTATCATTGCCCCTCTTAATTGAGTGATGATATTAGTGGGCCCCTTGATAAAGCAAAGTTATAATGTGCACAATGTGATTTGAGTTAAGTCACATATTTATAACTAGCTTAAAGAGATCAAGAAATGAATACTAATACAAAGATGACACAATACTACTTTGTGTGTATTCTTAATATCATGAGGCAAGGGACGGACACAAGTGGTGCACTCCATCACTAAATGGATCGGGTTTTGGTTCGAGTGGAATTAAGACATCTAACTAATTGGGAGCTATAATGTGTAGCTAGATACCGCTTATAGCTTGTGATATTAAGCTCTTAATATCACTGCCAACTTAGTTTAGATCCTCCCATAGGTCACACCACAAAAACCGTGAAACAAGAAGCTTGATTTTTGGTTCATATGATGTGTCGGGTTTCTTATAGAAAATATGACACATGTGGTGAACAAGTAAAATCAATTATGTTGTATATAAACATAATTAGAATCATGATAAATTCATATGAGATGCATATATTATGGGGTGCAATAATTTATTGTTGCATAGGATAATACATTACATAAGTTGTGAATTTGCTAAAACCCCCTTAAGTTCAAATTTTGTTGGAAATAAATCCAAAATTTGAAATAGGCAAAATCGGGTAGAAGTTCGGTAATCCGTTGAGGTTCGGTCGACCGAAGGATCTATGGATTGGTCAACCGAACGTGGAACGGATAATCATAATTGATTGACCGAACTTGACCAAAGTGCCTGGAGCTTTGGTACGGTGTACCGAACCAGAAACGGTCGACCGAACAATGTCAAGTTCCGATATTTTCGGTTAACCGAATAGCACTCGGTCTTACACGTGAATGGGTCCGATCGGTTAAGGAGAATTTTTCCCCTTAAGATTCGGTCATCCGTCACGTACTCGGTTAAACGATCGTGACAAATTCGGTTAACCGAGTGGGACTCGGTAAACCGAACAGCGGTCGATTTTCTGCCTTTGATTATTAAGAGATTAATTTGATCGATGGTTGGATTAGCTCCAAATTTGGTCAAACGTTTTGTGGGTGCATATAATGCATTATGGAATTAATTTGTGAGAGAAATTGTCATAAAACCGTGGCTTAAGAATAGCCATGATTAAGAGTAAGATTGGAACCTATAAATAGGTCCTTATTCTCCCTAATTGTTACACACAATTCAATAATTATTTTCTCTCTTAATTCACCACAAAAACCCACGAAAATTCTCTTAGTTTTCTAAGTCTTTGGAAGGAGAAATCTCAGAGGCTAAGGAAGGGGTTTGTAGCTAGATTCTAAGCTTGTTTGGAGATCGATTGGCTAGCTCCTTTCTCTCCAACCTTGTTTAGGGTTTCGGTGAACACTCGGAGGCATCCGGCGCGGCGAGAAGCATCCCCAACGTCTCCGAATCTTCAAGAAGTTTTTGAGAACTTCTAGGTATGAATTTCGGAGCCCTTCTTTGTTTTAATAGAGTTTTGAAACTAGATGTTAAAACAAACCGATGCATACATGAAATAAATCAAAGAAAATTGTAATTCATCCTTATTATACATAAAAATTTCGAAAATATATATGTATAATTAAACATGAAATCCTACACGTCGACGACCTAGAAAGCTCGTTGGAGGCACATGAGCAAAGGAAGAAGAAGAGGCAAGATGTCCTGGAGGAGGCGTTGCAAGCGAAGATGTCGCTTAAGGAGGAGAAACCTCGCAACGTAGATCGTGGAAGCGGTCGTGACTATGGAGGTCGTCCAAAAAAGAAGGAGGTCGAGTGCT
This sequence comes from Triglochin maritima, assembly GCA_963682175.1. Classification (NCBI taxonomy): domain Eukaryota; kingdom Viridiplantae; phylum Streptophyta; class Magnoliopsida; order Alismatales; family Juncaginaceae; genus Triglochin; species Triglochin maritima. The sequence goes on from OY821775.1 coordinate 19,295,712, forward strand.
TCCAGTGTGGGAAGCATGGCCATTTTGCGAAAGAGTGTTGGTCGCAAAAGAAGGTGGAGGAGAGCTCCAGCCGTGGCCGTGGTGATCGTGGATCAAAGAAGGAGATTGAGTGCTTCAATTGTGGGAAGCATGGACACAATGCTAGTTAGTGAGTGTTGGTCGAAGAAGAAGGTGGAAGAGAGTTCCAAATTTATTGGTGAGGAGGAAGATGCCCACGGTGATGGAATGACATTGTTTGTTAACCACGAGGAGGTGACAAATCATGTCATGCATGCTCAAGTTGATGATGAGCATAAGGAGGAATACAAAGAAAACAATGAAAATGAGGAGCAAGAGGTGGAGGTGGCAGATTCCACCGAGCACGAAGTTGTATCATCCGATAATGAAGAGACGAGACCGAGGAAGAAAAGGAGTCTTCGTGATCTACACGAGGGAACAAGTGAGCTACACTTGGTTTGCCTCTCCGCTCAAGGCGAGAGCATCCCGCTCGAAGAAGCGGTGGTGGCAAAAGCAAGAAGGCGAGCCACGATGAATGAGGAGATGGAGTCGATAGAAAAGAATGAGACTTGGGAGCTAGCTTCACTTCCAAAACGTAACAAAACCACTAGTGTCATGTGGGTGTATAAGAAGAAGACAACACCCAAAGGAGAGGTCGAGCGATGCAAAGCACGATTGGTGGCAAAAAGCTACAAGCAAATGGCCGGCATAGATTTTGAAGAAGTGTTCGCGTCGGTGGCATGCATGGAGACAATCCCTCTTTGTGTGACTTATGAACAAGTGCGGTTCACATGGTGTGTCTTTTAGCTCAAGCAAAAGTGTTGCCAATAAGGTTGCATGAAAGGATGCGCAACCTACTTGGGATGGTGGATGGAAGAGGATTAAGTTCAAGGAGGAGTATTGAGAATTGAACTTAATCCTAGGTGGCATCCTAGTCACTAGCCACGTCACCTATGGAGGGTGAGTCATCTAGGACTTGATGACAACAAGAAGGAAGACAAAAGGTTGTAGGAAAGGAAGAGACAAAGAGACTCTTCATTTTTTCTATGATTTTCGTCCTATTTTATGATGCAATTTAAGTAGAGGTTGTAATGATCTTGAATGATCATCTTTATGTAGTTTATGTTATGTTTGTGTTTTAGGTTAAGTTGAAGAGTCTTTGTAAGTGCTTATATAAGCACAAGAGTTCTCCATTTGCAAAAAAGCCAAAAACAAGTCAAGTGAAGCTAGTCATGTGAAGCCAAAACAAGTCAACTCAAGTGAGAAAGAAGAAAGAAAAGATGAGTGTTTGGTGCAAATCTCGTTTTGCTTGTGAGTGTTAAGTAGTTTGTTTTCTTCTTTCATTCGTGTCCACTAATTGAGTAGATCAAAGTATGGATCTAGTGATGGCAACAGAAGGCCCTCAGAATGGAGAACAAGGTGGGACAATGCAGCCCACCAGGCGCAACTTCTGAACAGCCAATTGGCGGTTTGGGACCGCTTATTGGCGGCCCATGTGCGTCTGGTGGAGGATGGCTTTCTGGGGTGGCTCGGTCTGGTGCTCCCCGTATTTCTCCCGTGTCTAACATTATCAATCTATACAAACTTGAACTTTCAAAAAAAAGGTGAGTTGGAGTGTAATCCATGTCCACCCTGGTAAAATAGTTGGGCTAACGGGCTTCATTTTTAAAGTAGGTTTATATTTTTGACCAATACCAATTATCTACCGACGGGACGAGTTGCTGGGTTACATCTACCCAACTTGCATCCCTAATTGCTAATGATTTGTGGGCTTTTACACGCAACCTCATGAATTTAATCTCCAACATGTATTTTGTAATTCCCACTTGATTAGCCGTAATTAATTCGAAGTTCCAAGCATCTACGTCCAAAGGTATCCAAGCAATGTGCATAAAAATCCTGAAAGCACTTGTCCATATTCACTGGTAGGGGTGCACATGGGTTAGGTTGGGTCGGATTTGGGCTACAACCCGACCTAACCCGAAAATTTCAGGTTTGGAAAAAAACCAACCCAACCCAACCCGAACCCGAACCAGATCAGGTTCAACCCGAATTTTTGGCAAATAGTTTTAAAAGGTATTTTTCCTGTTAAGTAAACTAACTAATTTACAACATAAATTTAACCAACAATCCAACATTGTAGATCTGTAGCCCTCTAACCTGTGTAACAAATCCACCAGGTTAAGATAAAAAAACAAAAGTTAAATTATCATCTCCAATATCTTAAACTGAATGTTAGTACAATAATACATAAACTGAATGTCAACATAAAATCGAATGCAATACAAAAAAAAACTCCTAAAATACTTGAGCAAGTCTTTCCATAATGTCTTTATCCTCTGAAATAGCTGAAATATGAAATACAAAAACACATATAAGATGAGATTCATAAATATTGAAGTGATTGTAAATGTAATTGATTCATACCTAGAGCCTCAAGTTCTTGAAGCTCTTCCAAACTTGTAGGCAATTCAACTTCAAGGTTTCCTCTCACCCAATCTTGTGTACAAATCAGACATTCCACAAGCTTAGGAGTCAGTGAACTGCGATAATCACTAAAAATATGTCCACCTGTACTAAAAGTTGATTCAGAAGTAATTGCTGAACCGGAATGACAAACACATCTTTCGCTATTGCTGCAAGAATGGGGTACTTGTTTGCTGTAACCTTCCACCAATCCAGTAACAAAAAACTTGAATAATCATCTTCACAACCTTCATCCTAATACTTGTCTATTTCTGATTTTGCATTTTTGCCATGAGTTGTTCTAGAAATAATTTTGAACTTTGGTTGGACCTTAGTTATGAAATTCTTAAAACCCTCTCAATATCCAAAGGTAAAAGGCAATTCATCGACCACAATCATTTTAGTGTAGGCATCTCTAGCCACCTCTTGGTCAAATTTCCACGCTGACAAAGTACTACAACTAGCAATATTAGATCTGGAAGCCGTAAAAGACAACGTTTTCTAACCTTGGTCCTTCTGCTGACATGTTTCTTTTAGTGGACTTTTACGACACAAGAACCTAAGATGCCTCGACATTGTAATTGTTTCATTAGCAGTATTACACGAATAATCTATTTTCTGGCAGTAGTTACAAACTGCTCGTTTAGTACCCCCTTTCCCTTTGACCCACTTATTAGACTTGGCAATCGTGTCGTTTCGTGTACTTTGTGTCGTGTAATTTCGTGTATATTAGACGTTTTTGGTGGACACGAACACGACACGGTTAGATTTCGTGTCTCGTTTTGGAGACACGAACACGACACATTTGTAACTGTGTCAACACGACATGACACAATTTGTACACGAAATTGTTTTCGTGTACAAATCGTGTACCGACGACACGACACGATATAGGATTATACACGAAGTTACACGATGTACACGAAACTAAACGATTTTCCTAAAATTGGATGATTGTTAATTGGGTATTTGGGTAATTGGATAGCTTGGTATTTGGGTAATTTAATACTTGGGTAATCCGTAATCGGGTAATCTATTTTCGTGTACTTCCGTGTACTTTCGGGTACCCGACTAGTCAGACACGAACACGACACAAAAAAAATTCGTGTACCGACTACACGACACGAAACACGAAATCAGTGAACCCAGACATGGATTTTTCGTGTCGTGTTCGTGTTATCGTGTTTCGTGTCAAATTGCCAGGCCTACCTCTTATAGTGAACCCATACTTCAGACTTCCGATTTTTATTTTTATTTTTCATTTCAGATGTACTAAGTTTAGGTTCAACTACATCCTCAATAACGTCCAAATTTTCTACATTATCATTTTCTGGATCAGGCGACATCTACAAGTATCAAAGACAAAAGCACAAGATAGTAAAAATGCCTATTTTTTATCCTAACCCAACTTAGACCAAGATAATACCTGGACGGAATTTTATGATAACGCTGTGTTGGAGAGTGGAGATGGGCGGTGGGATCTGCGTCCAGTCGGTCGACGGAGACAAGCAGCGAGATATGCGTCCAATCAAGTGGTGGGATCTACGTCCAATCGGTCGAGAGGGAGGTATTGGATTCGTGGAGGGAGGCGTTGAGGAGTTGATGGAGAATCGTAAGAAAGAGAGGAGTTCAGCTTGAGGCCTTGAGGGAGGTGTTGGATTCGTGGAGGGAGGAGTTGAGGACCTGAGATTGAGGGAGATTGAGGTTGAGGCCTTGAGGGAGAGGAGTTGAGGAAGATGGTGTTGCGGCTGTTGTTGTTTAGGGAGAGGAGTTGAAGGAGAGATGGTGAGAGTTTTGGTAGATTAGAGATTTAGGGTTTTTAATGTGTAAACAATAAAAGGTTGAGATCATATCTAACATACAATGGATGATCCAAATTTACAACATATATAAAAATAGTAAAAAAATGTTAAATACCTATCAAGTTTGGGTTGGGTTGGGTAGGATCAACCCGACCCTCCAACCCGAACCCAACCCGAAAGTTTCGGGTTGCCATTTTCCCAATCCGATCCGAACCACTCCACAACCCAACCTGACCCGACCAATCGGGTTCGGATTGGATTTCGGGTTCAACCCGACCAGTGTGCACCCCTATTCACTGGACGTATTAAGAAAGGCGTTCGAGGTCATTGTGATTCAAGATTGGATAATTAAGGCCCCATCAGGCTGTGGTGCGGACTCTTGACACATTTTTAAGTTTAAAAATGGACTTATTAGGCCCAGTAAAACCATCCACACCGAGGGCCCGAAGGGTGCTTCCAAAGTGTGACAGTTAGTAACCAACCAAGCAAATCAGAAAACCAAATTTTCATGTCTTGACAAGGACGAAATTCCAAGTTCAACCTGAACTCCTCTGCTTCTATGGAAGGTTCATCCAATTCCACTTCACAAGGTGGTCTCAAATATCTCCGTCAGTTCTTTTTCGTTTGTAATTACATTGTTTGTGTGTGTGTGTTTCGAAAGCGTTTCTTTAATTTTAACATGGTGTTTTAGAGGGTGACAAAGAACTGGAAGATGTTTTGTCGGATTTGCTCGCCCTACGTAAATTGTACGGACTCGTGTATCAAAGCACAAACGTCGAAGATCAAGGAAAAAGGCGTGAAAGTGTGAGTACTTTTTTTTGATATTTTCTCACCAAATGTTTGCGTTTGCTACGGTTCATGGGCAAATTTGATCTTTCCCTACGCAGGAAAACATTGTCTTTTTACGTTTTAGTTTATAGTAATTTTAGTTGATCTTTTGTCCAATAAACGGTAGGGGAAGGTATGGAATAAGTTCAATCAAATTTACTTTTGGGCGAGTGCCCAAACCGGTCAAAATAAGTTCTGGTGTTGAATTACATGATTTTATCGTAGAGTTAGATTCTACTATTTTCAAAGGCTATATATTATTAATGGAATAAATTGACGTGACATTAAAAAAATTATGTTCATTTATCGTGAAATAGTAGAAAGATTGTTCTATTTTAATGTCAAAAGTCATTCGAAATTGTTCTCCATGTTATCGCAGGCATAGGAATAAGATTACATACATCTGAAACGCTTTTGCGGTTTTCGCCTTAGAAAGAACAAGAGGGACCTACGTCGACGTCGTTAACATATGATAGTACACATATTTTTACGACAATGTCAGTTAAGAGAAATTTGGGACCTAGATATGATTGTCTTTAAATGTGCACATAGAAATATGGGATAGTTTAATTTGCATCGGCATTTGAGATTTCAAAATTGATTCTTACGATTGGGTTTTACGCTTGATTTGAAAAGTAACTTCAACTCAACTTCTAATAAATAATTCCAAGCGTAGCTTCTGGTGAAGTTTAGAATTTTTCCCCCATTTACAAGTAATTTCCATTTAGGATTGAAAACTTTGTTATTGTTGCACAGATGCATGTGTCCGAAACCTACTTTGTCCAATATCATGCTTAATTTCTTCTTATTGTTCAAAATGATTTACATACTTCTTTTTTTTGCGGTTCGTACGGTACAAACATACATGACCAAACTAGACATAATTTAGTTGTTGGGAATTTTTTTTAGTAAGTTCCCACAGAAACGATCTCCTGACTATTGTTTTACAGTCGGATGACAAGCTTGATAAGAACTCCATAAATCTACTAAAAAAGCTGCTGGATGACGCCACCAGGCAGGCCATCCAATCCCATGCCAATGTTAGTAAATTCAATAAATTTAATGTCCATTTCACTAATATAAATACTCATTAGAATAAGTAGCTGTTTTGTCTCTTAATGTGCTGCAGTTCTTGTTCGCCCCTCCAAATGCAAGACCTCTGGGAAGGTCACCTGACCCACTAGTAATTGTATCGTCTACAAATATCAACCCTCCAAAACAACCGCAAGTTACAGAAGAACTTCAGAATTGCCACCCTGGCTCGCCCCCACAGGTTATGAAGAGGTAAGCAACATTTAGTTTGATTTAACTACATTCTTGGGTACAAACCTATAAATAACCATAGTTTTTTTTGCTAACCGCTAATGTGCAGCTTTTACTAGACCACACTCTAAAACCATCCTCTCCAGGAAGATCACTCAACCCTTCGAAAGAACTACAGTTTCCAAAGGAACTTCAGAATCACCACTGTGACCTAACCTCGACCCCGATCGAACGTAAACAAGTTAGTAACATCTAATTCAATTGATTTAACTGAATAATGTATGTTACAAGGAGGACTTTTATGAGTATTTAACGCTTGGTTCTCACAAGTCATGAATCATCCACTATCTATTCAACGGTAAATGATAGTTGTGTTTTTTGTGTTTTTTAAAATGGTGTATATAATTTGTAATGGAAGGAGGAAGATTCATGAATACCAAGTGTTAAATACTCATAAAACTACTCGAACCCATGTCTGTATGATACAAACAAAGAATTGTAATTTATAATTAATATTTTCACTAATTATTTCCAGATTGTATTGGATCTGCCTCTAAAATCAATCTCTCCCGAGAGATCACCTAGGTCACACATGACTGTACCACCTACAGAAATCAACTTCCAGGACAAACCCAAGAGACTTGTTTGTTCGACTCCAACAGAACTTGTTTTTTCAGACGAGCAAAAGCCAACTCCCGAAATCAGAAACCATAAATTCGAATTCGGAAAAACACCAAATTCGGAATTGGAGAATGCTCATAAGTTCGTGCAGAAGTTGAACGATAAGAAACCGAACGACCTCAAAAGATTACCATTCTTGGGTCTTCTTGTGCCACCCGATCACGGATGCAAGTTCGATCCTAGGGCCACAATCACAAATCAACAATTCAAAAATTACCAAAGCAAAACATACCACATGTTACCAGACAAGGACAAGGCATTGGCCGGGACCAAACGAATCCGACGCGAACCCAAACACGCACCCACTGTGGTCCCGAACTCGGCCGGACCCACCGAAAACAGCACCAAACGGAAAACCGACACGTGTACGACACCCCAGAAACACCAATCCAACTCAATTCCTGTTCCAAGACAAGCGGCCAAGAGCACGAATCACATCACGCCACGTGTAAAGCGAGATCGGAGGGGAAGCAACGACATCCGACGGTCCTCGACACGAAATCGCGGTCCTAGTATGCATCGTTTGGACGGGAGCAAACCGAGTCGGAGTCCGAGTTTGTCGTACTCGTCTCGAAGTAACTCGAGCTTGACGTCCACAGTCGGAAGTAGGAGTGGCATCACGGGAATTGATCACAGCCGTAGGATTGCGGAGCGAACGGCGGAGATTCGTCGACGGACGAGACGTGCAACTCCACCGCCCCTGCTGCCTCCAACTCAGCACCCATTCGGGTCGAAGCGAGCTCCAACAGGCCTTGCGAAGGTGACTCACCCGAAAATGGAGGCCCATCATGAGGTATAAATGATTATAAGATAATCTAGACATGTAATCCAACTCTATCTTAGCATGTTACATGACGGTTACATATTTTTATTAGATAAGGTATAAAACTTAATTTCTAGAAAATAAGTACACATGAATTGTATCAAACTTATTGTATCCTGTGCAATTTGCATGACGAGTTCACTATTATGCAAGAGTCAAGTATACTTACGGTCCTCCAAGTACGACTAGTCCATTTGGTAGATACATAACCCTTGAATAGCCATATCATGTATCATTTGTCTGGGATCATATCACATTTTGATTTTATTTGAAGTACGGGAGAGTACGTGGTTGGCATAAAAAGGATTCGTGGTTATATATAAAAGTAATTTATTGTATTATATTATTTAATCGTGTCGTGTTCGAATGACAGCACGTGAAGCTTAACCAAAATAGATCCGAACACAACACCAACAAAAAGGGACGCTTCAAAAGGATCAAGGACAAGCTCTCCATCATCTTCCACCATCACCACCACCATTACCATCACCTCCACAACCACGACGACAACAAGACCATCGCTAAAGTTCCCAACCACCACCACCACAGGTCACTGTGGAAGTACCTCTCAGATAAGGTCCACCACACCAGCAAAGTCGAGAGTACCGTCGAACGTGCCGTTGAGAAACTACCACGTAAGCACCACCACAATCACTTACCTGCTCTCCTAGATGACCTGGTGCACCATCTTTGGCATTCTAAGAGAGGAAAGAAGGGTCTTAAGAAGAATAGTAAGAAAAAGGGCAGTGTTGGCGGAAAGAAGTTGCATTGGTGGCAAAAGCTACGTAGGCATGGAAGAGTTAAGTTGGCCAATAGGAAGAAGCCACGTCTTAGACTTGGATACAGTAGGAAAAAAAGATGATTTACGTTCCATCAGAATGACAAAAGAGGCTTAGTATAAATCTTTCGTTGGCCATAGATGACTTTGATCCTAGATGTAACAGTTTAAAGTTCTTTTGCATTGTTGTTGTCTTGGTGTTGTACCGTGGAGTTCAAGGGGAGAGAGATTTTTTTTCTTCAGGTTATATTATAACAAAGATTTGTGTTGATGTCCTTTGTATACGTCTTGTTCGAATAATTATGTCATTTTATAATAACAGTAATTATAACAAATTAACAATACATATGATACGTTATTGTAGTATTTTTTCATTCGTACAAAGTTAAAATTATGTCCAACCCATGAAAAATATAAAATAACTGAAGCATTTCAGATTGATTTTGAATGACCCGTGTTTAAATTAAACCATGTAGAATTCCAAATCCACCATTCCAAATCCACATCGGTTTTAGACAAGTTTTGTATATAGATAGTATTTCAAAGCATAACGAATGATTCACAAATTCCATTGCCTAATCCAACCAAATTTTGCAAATGCCATGATTTGAAATCCCAACTTAATGTAATTCATCTAGATTCTCCCTTTGTCAAATGGTTACTACCATCAATATATATTGGATTATTGCCAAAAAAATTAAATGAAGAATGTTGTACAGATAAGTAGGTTATAAATTGGTCGGATTCTGGATAGGTTTGTTTGGGTTGACCAAAACCAGAGTTTTTTTTCTTCTTAAATCGATTTGCAATTTGATTTTTAAATTAATGTAACATCTTAAATTGTTTTTTAATTTCTTATCGTGTGTTCAACGACAATATAATTTACGCACATACAATGGTATAGAAAAGTTTTCTTTCACATAAAATTGAATGAGAGTAATCATTAAAGGGAAAATATTTCACAACTGTTAGAGGATTTTTTTAAGGAGTAATAATTCCTCTCATATAAATTTGAATGCTAAAGGATAGTTTAGTGGAATGAACGATTTCAAACTTTTTTTGAAGAACCTGGGTCATTTATATATATTTGGAATATAGTCAATAGTACATAGTACAATAACGCCTTCTCTGGATCGTGTCAAAGTATCATAATGGTACATTATAATATGACAACATGGAAATAATCCGTTGGACAATGTTGTTTAGATTTTGATTAGTGTTTCTGAAGGCCTCATCGCAACGGTCTGTCAGAATCCACCACCACGAGTAGAATAGTGGATTAGGAATAGCTCTCGTTGTGTGTCGTAGGAGTTGGGACAACGTGGAGAGATAGGTTCACTACTGCAAAATAGACTTTACTCGTCGCCCAATAGACGTCGGCCTTTATGACCACCGACGTCTAGTGGGGAGGGGACGAAATAGACGTCGGCCTTTAGGGAGACCGACGTCTATATTGTACTATAGACGTCGGGTGTAAGAATACCAAGTTTGGCCGACGTCTATGGTGTATAGACGTCGACCTATAGACGTCAGGTGTGATAGTACCTTGTGTATCCGACGTCTATAGGGTATAGACGTCGACCTATAGACGTCGGATAGTAGACCGACGTCTATACGCCACACATATAGACGTCGAGGTATAGACGTCGGTGTTATATAATATCCGACGTCTATAGGTCTTAAAGAAATCTAACAGACGTGTTTTCTCTCATTCTTTTCAGACGAAACCCACCCAAACCCTAGCCGTCCCGCGACCCAACGCTCCTCCGCGACCGATCTCCGACCCATCCGCACTGTCTCCGGCACCGCAGCGAGCTCCCAAGCTCTCCTCCACTTCTCCGGCCCTCTTCTCCTTCTTCCTCCGGCTTTCTCCACATGTAAGTTTTAAGTTCGTTTTTGTTGTTTAAGTTCGTCTTCCTCCGTCCTCCGTTGTTCTCCACATATTCTATCTAAGTTAGCCTTCATCTCGTGTCGTTTGCAGCCGTCACCGCACCATCTCGTGTCTCCGAACCACAAAGAGCTCCTCCGGCATCACATCTTGTTTAGGTTCGTCTTCCTTCGTCCTCCTCTTGTTCGTCACCGCATCATCTCTGTAGAAAAATTAATAAGTGAAAAATATAGGTGGAACGAGTCAAATGTAGTTTGAAATCATATCAAAACAGATCTTAACATGCATATTTGGTATTGATTCCGACTGAAAGTGTATTATCGAGGTTGCATTGAAGTCTAATTAAGATTTATCTTTGTTCATCGGCATATTCGAACCAATGCAATATTAAAATTTCGAGATTTTACGATAGGTCCATCTAAATGAGAACTTAAATGTTGCAAACTGAACTTAGATTGGTTTGGTTTTCTAGCTTAGATTTGTAATGTGAATGTGAATGTGATGTAATGACTTGGATTGGATTGGATTGGTTTGATTTCAGGATTTGAAGAATTTTACATATCAAATTTTAAGTGGAGGTTCTGTCAAAATTTCAATAAAATTTTATTCCCAATTATTATTAATAACATGATAGTTTTTGTTTAAAATGTTTTTCTATCAATTCAAGTAATTATTTTTAATACTTGCTTTTAATATCATGTATGTTTATTGCCTTAATTTTTTGAATTTTTAATATTATGATAATAACTCATTGCCCCCCTTAAACAACTTGGCCTTTAATAACCCAAAGCAAAAGATTATAAAATATTTGCTAAGTCATTCATCATATAGGATTTGCATGCATTGTATTTTTCTATTATTTACGATTTCTGTCGTAGATTGCTGGTGTAAGGTACGTACTATCTTTCACTCATCATTCATTACAAAGCACGCATTAGTTAGTAGGACTTGCATTGAAACAAGAGTGAGGTGAGTGTTTGTTTGGTGTGTTGTTTGTTAGATTAAGGTATGAAAAACACTTAGGGGGCAGTCACCTATAGGAGATGAGGTGGGGGATTTCATCACCCCTTCCTTGGCCAAAAAACCACTTAATAAAATCAATTAGACGTTGGCCCGTAGGATTTTCGGACGCATTAAGGAGAGGAAACTGTTTAAGACCGTTATGGCCTGAATGTCGTTGCCCATCTAGTCTCCCTGAGATTTTAGGAACCTCCGGGTTCTTGATTTCCTATAGATTAGTGGTCCTCGATGTTTAAGACCGTTTCGGCCTGAACGTCGTTGCCCATCTAGTCTCCCTGAGATATTAGGGACCTCCGGGTTCTTGATTTCCTACAGACTAGTGGTCCTCGGTGGGACCTCGAAGTTAGGCGTCGTCTATTACTAAGGACTTATAGTGGACTTTAGGCTTGTTTTGGCCTTGATGGCTTAGTTAGATTTCTAACCTTCCTTATTCCACGCTAGATTAAGGACTTCATCTCTTCTCCTCTGAGTCATTCTTTTCTCATCTTAATGTCTCCGAATCTTCTCATCTATGAACACATTCTTTTAAATTGAAATTTTATTTCTTTTCTGCAATAATAACTATCATTTTTGCCTATGTTTAGATTGAAATGGATCGAGAGTGGATTGTTTCAAACAGATTGAGTGATGAGTATGAGAACGGAGTGAATATGTTCTTAGAGGTTGCCAAAAAACATTCTAAGAAAATGAAAGACAGCGACATGGCGTATTGTCAGTGCAATAAGCGTCATAATATGTCAGTGTTGACTTTTCAGAAAATGAAAGATCATTTGTTTGAGAAAGGTTTCAACCCAAATTACAGACGATGGATATGACACGGTGAAAATGAATCATTTAGTCGTTCGAAGAATGATGGAGAAGACGATAGTGTAGAAGATCACTTAGAGGAAATGGTTCAGGATATAGCTGAAAAGTTTTCGTCCAACCCCGATTTACTTGGTAATTTGTTGAGTGACAATGAGAAACCGTTGTATAAGAATTGTACCAAATTCACTAGATTGTCAGCGGTGTTGAAGTTGTGAAATTTACATGCTGGAAATGGTTGGTCCGATGTGAGTTTCACATCAATGTTGAAGTTACTGAAAGAGATGCTTCCAGATGATAATGAGTTGCCAGATAGAACTTATGATGCAAAGAAAGTGTTGTGCCCTATGGGAATGGAATATAGGAAGATACACGCATGCCCGAACGATTGTATATTGTATAGGGGTGAGTTTGAAAACTTACATTCTTGTCCCAGGTGTAATGTTTCAAGATACAAAATGAAACGTAGTGGACCAAACCACAATGAAGAGGTTGATGAGATGAAAATCAAAGGACCTCCTGCTAAGATTTTGTGGTATCTTCCGATAATACCAAGGCTTAAACGTTTGTTTGCGGGTAAAGAGGATTCCAAGAACATGACATGGCATGCTGATCGTGAGAAACCAAATGATCAGTTGCTACGTCACCCTGCAGATTCACCTCAGTGGAAAAAAATAGATTTCGACTTTCCTGTGTTTGGTGAAGAATCCAGGAATGTACGACTTGGACTCTGTACTGACGGAATGAATCCTTTCGGTAGTTTGAGTAGCATTCACAGTTCTTGGCCCGTTCTGCTTGTAATTTACAATCTACCCCCGTGGTTATGCATGAAACGCAAATATATCATGTTGTCCTTAATGATTTCTGGTCCGAAACAACCTGGAAACGACATCGATGTGTATTTAAGACCTTTAATTGATGACCTAAAGAGATTGTGGGATGACGGAGAGTCAGTTTTTGATTCTTATCGTAAGGAGTCGTTCCTAATGCGGGCAATGATATTTTGCACGATTAATGACTTTCCAGCTTATGGTAATCTGTCTGGATATTCAGTCAAAGGTCATAAAGCTTGTCCAATTTGCGAGGAAAATACATGTTCTTTGCAACTAGTTAATGGTTCTAAGACTGTCTATCTCGGTCATCGAAGATTTTTGCCGGACTCCCATCCTTATCGTAGGTTGAAGAAGGCATTTAACGGAAAACAGGAGTTTCAGAATCCGCCATTTGAAATCAGCGTCGAAAAGGTGTATGAACGTGTAAGGAACATTGAATGTGAATTTGGAAAACCTTACAAACGAGCAAACGACAAAAGTAGTTGGAAAAAAAGATCAATAATTTTTGATCTTCCTTACTGGAAAACTTTAGAAGTTAGACATTGTATTGATGTGATGCACGTAGAGAAAAATATTTGTGATAGTCTTGTTGGCACTCTGTTGAATATACCTGGTAAAACCAAAGATGGATATAATGCAAGACTTGATCTTGTTGATATTGGTATACGAGCAATGTTGGCACCAGAGAAGAAAGGAGATCGGAATTACTTACCTCCAGCTAGTTATACATTGTCTAGAAAGGAGAAAAGAATTCTCTATCAGTGTTTGCACGATGTAAGGGTTCCACAAGGTTATTCTTCGAACATCAGTAGTCTTGTTGTTATGAAGGATTTGAAACTTGTGGGGATGAAGTCTCACGATTGTCATACTTTAATGCAGCAGTTGTTACCTGTAGCACTGAGATCCATACTACCGAAAGATGTTAGACATGCAATAATAAACTTGTGTTCCTTTTTCAATAAGATTTGCAGTAAAGTGGTCGATCCTGTGCAGTTAGATAAGTTACAGAATGAAATTGTGGTCACATTATGTCAGTTGGAGATGTTTTTCCCCCCTGCTTTTTTCGACATTATGATTCATCCATTTGGTTAGAGAAGTTAAATTGTGCGGACCAGTTTTTTAAGGTGGATGTATCCTTTCGAGCGTTATATGAAAGTGTTGAAAGGTTATTGTAAAAATCGTCAAAGACCAGATGCTAGTATTGTTGAAGGATACATAGGTGAGGAGGTTATCGAGTTTTGCACTGGATACCTAGCAAACACCAAAATTGTTGGACTTCCGAAGAATCGTCATGATAAACGTGTCGTGGTAAAGGGACACGTGGGATGAAAATGTTAAATCCAAATGGCGATGACTTAATGACAGCATATTTTTATGTGTTGTGCAATTTGAATGAAGTTCAACCTTACCTAAATGAACACATGAAGTTTTTAAAGGAAAGAAATCCTTTGTGGAGTGATCAACAAGTAATTAATAGTCACAATAAGAATTTCATCTCTTGGTTCAAAAATCTAGCATACAAGCGTGATGTTTCTGAGACAATACAGTGGTTGGCTTATGGTCCGCATTCTGTTGTGATAAGTTACAGTGGTTATGATATCAATGGATATTCTTTCTACACAGTGTGTGAAGATGCGAAAAGTGTTGTTCAGAACAGTGGCGTCACCTTAATAGCAGAGTCTTTGCATGTGTCTAGTTCTAAAGACAAGAATCATGTATACGCCGACATGTCCTATTACGGTGTAATTGAAGACATATGGGAGCTAGACTTTGTTAAATTCAAAGTACCTATATTTAGATGCAAGTGGACTGATAATAAAACTGGAGTTCGAGTGGATGATTATGGCTTCACTTTAATTGATTTTTCAAAAAAGGGTATAAAGGAGAACCTTTTATTCTAGCTTCCCAAGCGAAACAAGTCTTCTATGTGGCTGATGCATGTGATAAGAAATGGGCAGTAATTTTGGAAGGGAAGAAAAAAATTGTATCAGATGATAGCCTGATCGAGTATGAAGAGACACCACCTTTCTCTAAGAAATCACCTGAGTTGAACTCAGTAGATGAAGAAATAAATGTTGAGACTTGTATGTTTAGAGATGACCACGGTGAAGGTATATGGATTGACAATCCATTAAGGAAAAAAACAGTAAAGGTGCAAATTTTCTGTTGTAACACATTGTAATAGATACTTAATGTCTTTACCTTATTTAATTACTTGCATTTATCTTTTATAGTACAATGACTCCGAAAAAGAAACCCACTTCCTCCGAGTCTGAAGGCTCGAAGACATACAGTACATGAGGTCCTTGTCTCATGAAAGAATTCGTTGGGAGAAGAAATAGAGACGGTAGAGTTCCAATACAGTTTGATGATCGTCTTGAGCTGTTAGGCATACTGTCTGATAATTGGAAGAGTTGTCTGGGTAGCTTAGCGAGGTCCAAAGTTGACATTTGTTATTCCAGTTGGGCTGGTGTAGATGAGAAGTTGAAGGACACAATATGGGATAATGTGCAGGTAATGATTTCATTATAGATTTCTATAGTTTTAGTCGAACTTTTGATATATATATAAAGTTAACGTGTTGTAGGAATCTTTTGAGTTCCAATCCACTGACAAGTTGAAGAAAAAGTGGATGACATACATGTCAGTTCGTTGGAGGGATTTCAAAAAAAAATTAACGAACAAGTACATATTCGGAGAATACCAGGATAGAAATCCATGCGATGTCTATAACTTTATCACTCCGAATCAATGGGAGCTATTCAGAAAATCCAGAGATAGCCCGGAGTTTGAGGTAACTGAGTTTCAAAACAAACTTGTTAGTTATTGATTTTAGTGACAATCTAATAAACTTGATTTTAGGCCATCCGAGCAAAAAACCAAAAGATTAGATCTTCTAACAAGTATACACATCGCATGTCTCGAGCGGGGTACCAAAAGTTAGAAGCACAAATGATGGCTGAAAAAATTGCTCAAAGGAAACAGGAGGCAATTGACTCTGGTATGAGTGAGGAGCAAGCAAGTAACTTATCTCCTCCTTCTCCCGTAGCTCGTTGTGATTCTTGGAAGAGAGCGAGAGTAAACTCCAGAGCGGAGTACGTCACAGACGAGTCGCAAGCGATCGGCTCGAAGATAGTAAGTTGCATCACTTATATATATGTTATTAATTCAGAATCATTAATTTTATATCTTTCAAATGTTAGTAAATTTTGTTTTAAACTTAGGACTCTCTGAAGTTGAGAGAATCTCAAGGCGAATTTGCTTCCGACGGTCGGAATGATATTCTACGCGAGGCCTTGGGAAACGACGAACACCCCGGTCGTGTGCGAGGGGTAGGCAGTAGAGTTGGACTTCGACAATATTATGGGAAGACTCAACAGTCTACTGCGTCGACTAGTCATACCAAATGCCAGAAAGAGATCACAGATTTGAAGAAGTCTTTGCAACTTCTTATGGAGAGATTGGATCGTGATTTGCCTACTTCTCCTACCCGTCGTAAGACCGGTTCTTCCGCGGAGATTACTCCTCCAGTTCCTCCAGTGTTCCACCCTGATCGACAAGATGATTTCGTGTCTCATTCTCGAGAATTGGCCCTCGTCGACGGTCCCTCATTTGGAAAGTTCGCGGATGGATCTAGATCTGCTTTATTTGTCGAAGACCCTGATCGAAGATTGGTGGGACACGGGAAAGTTTATAACATCTCCAGACACCACTTCACAGAGGTAGGAGAGGGAGAATTGAAGGTTGCAGTTGAGAGTTGCTTAGATCCTGGTGCTTTTGTGCCATTTCCGGAAGAAGAGATTGTTACTCTCGGCAATGCTATCGGTGGGTTTGTGCGGTGGCCTAGTTATTTAGTAGAGCTAAATGACAAACATGAGGTATAGTTTAATTTTGAAAGACTTTAAACTTCAAATTTGTTAACAATTGTATTTTAACGGTTGTATATATATTTGTAAGGTGTCAAGCCCCCGGAGCAAAGGGTCAAACAACCAATCTCCGATCAACATTAATTCGCTTCCAAGTAGGTGCAAAATGTTGTATCAATGTATGGTAAGTAGGGAATCACAATCCCTAAGTACCTGGGACTTGGAGGGGGATAAAGAGTTGCCTCCCGCTTTGTACGTCACCAAAGAGGATATCATGCAGTTCATGGCGATGGATTCGTTGTGTATGATGATTATCGACGTGCAAGTGAAGTAAGTATTTTTTTGTATACAATGAAAAGTATTGAATAATTTTATCAAAACTGTAATAAAGTATAATTTTTATACTTGTAGACTTCTTTACTACGCTAGAAGGTCAATATTTCCCGAGGATCAAGTATTTGGATTTATCAGTCCATCTACATATATATACGGGAATGATGATAAATCGGGTCAACTTGGGACATTCTTTAAAGAAGAAGACAAAAGATATTATCTGCACCCTTATCATGAGAGGTAAACTTTGTAATTCAAAGTGAAATTTTATTTTGTAATAAGCTTCTAATTATATATATAACAAGGCTCATTGGATGCTTGTCGTTGTATGTCCCACGACTAATTCGGCACATTGGTTTGATCCGTTGGGGTCGAATAAACCAAGGGACTCAATAAAGAAACTTCTAAATATGTAAGTTCGTTTAGTCGTGAAAAAATATTTCTTCGATTTTTATTAGTATTATTGAATGATATTTTAACTTGTGCTACTCAGGGCAATTAAGGTTTACAGAGCTTTAGGTGGTAGGAGAACAACCACAAAAGCAGGAATAACATGGCATGGAATGAGAGTACGTTCTATCCCATTGTTGTTAATTAAGTTAGGAACAAATATTTAGCGAATTTCTATGTTTGTAGTACCGGAAGCAGGTTGGAAATACGGAATGCGGTTACTACGTGATGAGATACATGGAGGAAATCCTCAATGTGGAAACTCAAGACGTATGTCTAACCGAGGTAATGTAGATTGTTATTCAATTGTATATTCAATTGTAGTTTCAATATTTAGTTATTAATATTCAACACACTTGTATTTTTTTGATAGGTTTTCCCAAAAACTAGTGATCCCTTCTCGCAACAGGAGCTCGATGAAACTCGCGACCGATGGGCTCAATATTTCATCAGAAACATGTTGACGAACTAAGAGGTTCTCCTGCCAATAGTATTTTTTGTAATTTAGTTAACAAGTGCACTTGTATTACAAACCTACACTTTATGCCTTAATATAATCGCCTTAATTTTAGAATGAATTAATTGCAAGTGTGTTGAATGTCAATTGTGTATGCTTTGTATGTTTGTGCATGTATGGTTGTATGTTTGTGCATGTATGCTTGTGTGTTTGTGCTTGTATGTATATGTGGACGAAATTTTGAGTATTTGTGAACAAATTTATAGGTGAACGAATTTGGTGCAGTTGTATGTACACGAATACGACGAATAAAAACAATTTCGTCGGATGCTATTTATTTATTTTGTCTAGGTTTAGGAATACACGACGACTATTTATATTACCCGACGTCTATTCCTGTAAAGAAAGGAATAGACGTCGGCCTTATGTTGAATCCGACGTATATACTTTAAGGATAGACGTCGTATGTTATTCCACCGACGTCTATCCCTAAAGAATAGACGTCGCATGTTATTGCACCGATGTCTATACCTAAAGCATAGACGTCGGGTGTTGTATAGGCCGACGTCTATACGTTAACGAATATACGTCGGCTTCTAATTACAGCCGACGTCTATTCGTCAGGTATAGACGTCGGCTATACCATAGCCGACGTCTATGTATAGACGACACACACATAGACGTCGGATTGGGGAGTGCTTATATCCAACGTATATAGCCCCGTACATCCGACGTATGTTCCATTTTCTGTAGTAGTGGTTGTAGTGTGGGGGATGGTGTATGTGGGCGATTGTTAGGATCGCTTCAGCTCTCGGGCATCGGAGAAGATGGTGTTTCTATGCATCACATTGATGTTGACATTGACTCTCTATGTTCAAAATTTTGGTGGCTATTGATCCTCGAATCGATAAGATATTTCTAGAGATACACCAAAGGAAAGGAAAATGATAGATGACCACTTTTTAGGACGCTCCTTGAGGGACGCGGCTTAGTTGGCACTCTCCATGTCAGCACAGAAAAGAATTCTTTTTTATTTTATTCCTCAATTCTTTGGTTATCCGTACAAATGTCTACATCTCTCAATCTCTCCTTCCATCCCTCATTAATGCGTCTTAAATCACTCACTTCCTTCATCATTTTGGCGCTCCTACACAACAGAAGACTTGTTATTCATCTCAAGACGTGTCTTCCTTTTTCTTCCCTTCTCTTTTGTGGTCCTTCCTCTGTACTCCAATGGAAATCGTTAATGTGTCTCCCCAAGTGGAGCAGCCGGCAAACGTTCCTAAGGAGGAGATGTTTTTTCCTTCTTTCGAAGAAGCCAAAACATTTTGCGTGGCATATGCCGATTCTTGTGGTTTTGGTGTTAAGACAAGGCAATCTCATTACGATCGTGGTGTTGTTATACGGGCCACGCTGACTTGCTCCAAGGAGGGCACGACACCAACAAACCAAGGGCAAGGAAAATTGAAGCCTAGGTTATCCAGTAGAGTCCAATGCACTGCTCGGATAAGGGTTTCCAGAAACCCAGCAAGGAGTTACCACATTAACTTTGTGGATTTTAAACATAACCACGCCATGCTTGAACAACAGCAAATGCGTTTTCTCAGACAAAAACGAACCGTCCTTGAGGCCGCCAAAGCACGCATATCGTGCAATGATACTGCTGGGATATCGACTGCTAAGACCATGCAATCTTTTGTGGTCGAGGTTGGAGGTCATGACAAATTGACTTTCAACGAAAGGGATTTAAGATTTGTGTTCTTTCTGCCTAACATAATTGAAGTTCAACATTTTGCGCCTGGTCTTAGTGGTTTCTGTGTGCAGGAATGTTGTAAACGAAGTCAGAAATTTAAAGATGGGACCTGGTGATGCACAAGCTCTTTAGAACTATTTCATTAGGATGCAGAAGATTGATTCCATGTTTTTCTATGTAATGGATATGGATGACGAAGAAAGACTACGGAACGTGTTTTGCGCTGACTGTCGTTCTAGAGTTGCATATTCATACTTTGGAGACGCAATATGTTTCTACACCACCTATATTACAAACAAATACGACATGCCTTTTGCCCCATTTGTAGGAGTTAATCACCATTTCGAGTCAGTTTTGCTCGGTTGCGCTTTGCTGTCTTCTGAGACCAGTGAAAATTACATATGGTCGTTCCAAACATGGTTGTCGTGCATGAACGGTAAGGTGTGGCTATGTCCAGTTAAAGGTCAGTGACTGTTCAGTTTAACTGTGTATGTGTTCAGTTTAAGTGGTGGAACTATTCGGTTTAAGTGGTGGAACTGTTCAGTTTAAGTGGTGTGACTGTTCGGTTTAAGTGGCGTGACTGTTCGGTTTAAATGGTGGAACGGTTCGGTTTAAGTGGTGTGACTGTTCGGTTTAAGTGGTGGAACTGTTCGGTTTAAGGTGTGAATCCGTTTGGTTTAAGTTGTGTGCCTGTTCGGTTTAAGGTGTGAATCCGTTTGGTTTAAGTTGTATGTCTGTTCGGATTAAGTTGTCTGTCTGTTCGGAATAAGTTGTCTGTTCGGAATATGTTGTGTGTCTGTGCGGAATAAGTTGTCTGTCAGTTCGGATTAAGTTGTGTGTCTGTTCGGATTAAGTTGTGTGTCTGTTCGGATTAAGTTGTCCGTCTGTTCGGATTAAGTTGTGGGTCTGTTCGGATTAAGTTGTGTGACTGTTCGGTTTAAGGTGTGAATCCGTTCGGTTTAAGTTGTGTGTCTGTTTGGTTTTAGGTGTGTGACTGTTCGATTAAAGTTTTCAAAGTATGATTTTGTACCTTTCAATATATGACTCACTCCTTTTAAATTGCCCCCTTATGCAGATATAACCACCCCAGCCATAATAACAAATCAATGTGGTGCCATTACTGCTGCTGTAAGGAATGTCTTCCCAGATTCAAGACACAGATTCTGTATATGGCACATAATGAACAAAGCTCCCGTGAAGTTGCCGACGCAATATCGGAAGCACATGTTATTTGATCTGAAATTGATTGTATATGATTCCAAAACCCCAACAGAATTTGATCGTAATTGGCAGGGTTTCCTTCTTGATTTTGACCTGCAGAACCATAGCTGGCTCCAATCGATTTATGCAATCCGAGAGTCGTGGATACCTGCATTTGTTGGTGATATTTTTTTTGCGGGAATGTCATCTACTCAGAGAAGCGAGAGTATGAACACATTTTTCGACAAGTATCTTACTTCGAAGACCACCCTTAAGCAGTTTGTTCAACAATACGAACTTGCGCTCCGCCATAAGTACGAGAAGGAAGCTCAATCAGATTTTGATTGTCTTCATAAGAGACCCCAGATGGTTTCAATTTATCCATTCGAGAGACACATGAGCGAGTTGTATACGGTAGGGCTCTTCAAGAAAGTGCAGTTAGAAATTGGGAAGATGATATATTGCGATATAACGGAGGAGTTCAATACGAATGACACATTTCAGTACATGGTATCTGAACGTGTTTTGGCTGGTGAGAAGCTACTGTCGAAACATTTCCTAGTACAAAACATATCCATGAACTTCACATGTGATTGTAGAATGTTTCAGCACGTTGGCCTTCTATGCTGCCACGTTTTTGTTGTACTTGGACGCTTAAATCCTAATGCATTGCTCCCAGACTCTTACATCGTTAATCGATGGCGGAAGGATATTCGAAGGAGCTATTGAGATAAGATGTGCCCAGACGAGGACGTAATGGAGAAGGATGTGCTTCGTCGTCACGACGACATCATGGGTCGTGCCGTTCGGATCGCACAGGAAGCCTTCATTTCTCACGAAAGGTATATTGAGGCCATGAAGTGTATTGAAATGCTTAAGGCACGTATGCACACTACCCAGTTCTTGGTTCGACTTGATGAACCTGAGTCTGCGGGTACATCGGTTCTTAATCCAGATAATGTCAGACGTATAGGAAGACTGCCGACTAGACATCGGGTGTCTTTAGCTGAGAAGATAATTAAAACAAGCCATAAAAGGCACACCCAACAAGAAAAGAGAAAGTTCAAGATGAAGGTTACATCGTCGTTTCACGAAGTCGTACCAAAACCCGGGGATCCTGATTTCTCTGATTGGGACATGAATTTGTATTACGAGGAACTTCCTCCTTAATTTAATATTTCTTGTTATTTTCAGTTCTTGTAAAACCAAGAAACTTCTAATTGTTGATCTGTTTGGATCTGTAAATGGTTGTTATACACGTTCAGTTCGTATTAAACTGTGTCCTTGTTCGGTTTAAGTTTTGTGATTGTTCGGTTTTAAGTTGTGGATCTATTTTGTTTAAGTTCTGTGTCTGTTCGGTTTATGGTGTGCATCTATTCGGTTTAAGATGTGTTACTGTTCTGTTTAAGGTGTGCATCTGTTCGGTTTAAGTTGTGTGACTGTTCGGTTTAAGTTGTGGATCTGTTCGGTTTAAGTGGTTTGACTGTTCGGTTTAAGGTGTCAATCTGTTTGGCTTAAGTTGTGCATCTGTTCGGTTTAAGTTGTGTGACTGTTCTGTTTAAGTTGTGTGTCGGTTCGGTTTAAGTTGTGGATATGTTCGGTTTAAGTTGTGTGTCTGTTCGGTTTAAGTTGTGTGTCTGTCCAGTTTAAGTTGTGTGACAGTTCGGTTTAAGATGTTTGACTGTTCTGTTTAAGGTGTGCATCTGTCTAGTTTAAGTTGTGTGACAGTTCGGTTTAAGTTGTTTGATTGTTCGGTTTATGGTGTCAATCTATTCGGTTTAAGTTGTGTGTTTGTTCGGTTTATGGTGTACATCTATTCGGTTTAAGTTGTGTGACTGTTCGGTTTAAGTTGTGTGTCTGTTCGGATTAAGTTTTCTGTCTGTTCGGAATAAGCTATCTGCTTGTTCGGAATATGTTGTGTTTTTGTTCGGAATATGTTGTGGGTCTGTTCGGAATAAGTTGTGTGTTTGTTCGGATTAAGTTGTGTGTCTGTTCGGAATAAGTTGTCTACCTGTTCGGTTTAAGTTGTGTGACTGTTCGGTTTAAGTTGTATGTCTGTTCGGATTAAGGTGTGGATCTCTTGAAGTTTTCAGGGAAGAGTTTGTAATTTGTACATTTAAAAAACACAACACTAAAAAAATAACCAAAAAAGAGTTGGTAATTTGTACATGTAAAAAAATAAACACTAAAAAATTGGACTTCAGATCTGCACACACGATCGACGGTCCCTAAGTAACATGACCGCCAATTCACCCCTGATACAGTGGATGTTATTGGGGGTCCTTCTACTTCATCGGGTCAAGTTTTAGCATTAGGCACTTTATCCAGTATAAAACATAGGCGCCGCAATCGTTGCTCCCCGGTGGTTGTCGTTGGCTATTTTTCCTGAGGTACTCAAGGGCTAGTCGACCTTTAGTATATCCCTCCAGTATTCAGCCACATCCGCTGCTACGCATTCATGTACGCCTATGGTCTGCTCTGGATCTTCACCTTGCTCTAGCTCCCTAGAGATATTGTTGAACGCCAAAATCTCCTTGGAAGGGCCATGGACAACCACCAGAGTCCAATGACCTGCAGACCAGCATGGTTGTGCGATTACAGACTCTGTTGGAGACACACCTTCTATTTTAGGGAGGATAAAATCATCAATTGCTCTGCCTTGGCCACCCACAATTCGCCCTGACTCGAATGTTGATATGCATATAACTTTTTGTGTTGGGCGTCTTTCTTCGAGAACCGAAGGCATAGCATCGATAGTTTGGTCGGTAATATCAATCCCAGGCGTTATAAGTTCCTTCAGGTCGGTGCGTGTTAAACTGCACATATCGCCTCTCGAGATGACCTCTCTATTGTCCTTGTTGGCTGCGGTCAAGTTCAATATCATGTTGACCTCATCAGCTGACAACGTTCCCATTGCAGCCATGTCAACATTAGGCCTTGTCCCTCCAAAGTGGACAACCAACCTATAATTCTCCTTTTTTTTCCCTTTTTTCTTTAGGCTCCTTTGAGCCGCTCTCTCTTTTCTCTTTTGCTCTTCTTCCACCTTCTTCTTCTTGCCCCGCTGTTCATCTTCCTTCATCTGCTGCTCCACGATGGACGTCGAGTGTTGTCTTTTCACGCCCCAGTTTGGTTTTCGGGCCTTGCTCTCTTGTTCCTTTTCCTCTTCTTTATTCTTCTCTTCATTCTTCCTCCCCTCCTCCCTCTTCTTCTCTTCCTCCTTCTCCAGTCTCTTTCTCTCTTCTTCCTTCTTCCTCTCCTCCTCCCTCTTCTTCTCCTCCTCCCTCTTCTTCTCTTCCTCCTTCTCCAGTCTCTTTCTCTCTTCTTCCTTCTTCCTCTCCTCCTCCCTCTTCTTCTATTCCTCCTTCTCCTCTTCTTCCTTCTCCTTCTCCTCCTCCCTCTTTCTCTCTTCTTCCTTCTCCTCATCTCTCTTTCTCTCTTCTTCCATCTCCTCCTCTCTCTTCCTCTCTTCTTCTTCCTCCTCCTCCCTCTTCCTCTCTTCTTCTTCCTCCTCCTCCCTCTTCCTCTCTTCTTCTTCCTTCTCCTCCTCTTTATTTAGATCTTCGTCTTTCTCCCCACCAGTATTTTCACATGTCCATGTCCCTCAAAGATATATAATTTCTTCCCTCAGCCTCCCACACTCTTCCTGGGTTATCCTCAGTTCTTCCTTCAAGTCGTTAACCTCTTCTGTCGCCTTCTTAAGGGCAGCTTCGGCCTTCAGCCATTTCGTCTTCACCTCACTCAGCTCCAACTCCTGGAGCAGCGGGTCACATGGAATGTTGCAGTCTATCAGTTGGAGCCTTGGCAAACTGCATGTTGAAGCTGAGCCCTTTCGAACAGGAGTTCGAACAGAACTAATAAGTTCCAGCTCCCTTTCACTCATTGATGGAGCCCCCATCAGGTCAAACTTGTCGTTGTAAATCTGAGGTAAGGTAATTCCACGTTCCTCCCATTTCCTCAGGGTTAAACATTTCCGTCCAACTTTTCATTCGTGGAAATGCTCCAGTTCTGGGCTCCCCCAATTTGAATTTCTCACAAAGCCACACCTTCAAATGGAAAAGTTCAACTGTTTAGAACGACTCAACAGACATGCGTTCATATTCTAAACAGACACAACTTAATCCAAACAGACAGTCAACTTAATCCGAACATACACACAACTTAATCCGAACAGGCAGACAACTTATTCCGAAAAGACACACAACATTTTCTGAACAGACATACAACTTATTCCGAACAGACAAACAGCTTATTCCGAACAGATAGACAACTTAATTTGAACAGACACACAACTTAATCCGAACAGACCTACAACTGATTCCGAACATACAAACAACTTAATCCGAACAGACACACAACTTATTCCGAACAGACAAACAATAATCCAAACAGACACACAACTTATTCCGAACAGACCCACAACTAATCCGAACAGTCAGACAACTTATTCTGAACAGACACACAACATATTCCGAACAGACAGACAACTTATTCCGAACAGACACAACATATTCCGAACAGACATGCAACATATTCAGAACAAACACACAACATATTCCGAACAGACAGACAACTTATTCCGAACAGACAAACAACTTAATCGGAACAGCCAGACAACTTAATCCGAACAGACACACAACACATTCCGAACAGACAGACAGCTTATTCCGAACAGACAGACAATTTAATCTGAACAGACACACAACTTAATCCGAACAGACACACGCAAAAAAGACAAAAACGCTTACTTGTAGTATTGCCACACAACCGTCAACGTTCCTATGCCTCATAATGAGGTTCCCTGCCTTTCTCCTCTCCTGCAGTTCTAAGTTGGCTTTCTCCAGGCCCCAACTAGTTCTCCGTGAACTGCATGTGCCCGTGCGTATTTGTTTATGCGTCTGATGTTCCTCAAATGGTGCATGAACCATTGCTTCGGTCGAAGTGTTCCATCATAGAACAAAAAATGGTTGAAGGTGAAAGAAATCAGGAGACGAACATACTCCTCCGTGTCGCCCATGAGACTGCTTGCCATCAGATGACCTAAAAGTTGTGTGTTGTCAAGGTTCACCCCTTCTCGCCTCTGTACACCCAATGGTTCCATCACCACGGTCTTCCCATGCATACGTAAGCCCAAAATTAGAGCAACGTCTTCCGGTGTAAGGGGAACTACCCGTGATTCTATTCTCAGCCTCACCTCCTCCGCATCGTAGTGTTCGACGAACCAACCGACTATTTCCTTGTCCATAGTAATGTTACGAAGGTCTAGGAAGTGACCGAAATGGGTGCTCCGGAAAACCTCCTTCTCAACCTTCTTCATCCCGTCAAACTGCTTTCGGATGTCCGTCCAGGAGCACCGGGATTCCCGTAAGTAGTAGGTTGTTCCCAAAAACAAAAAATTGAAGAAACGAAAGTTCATCAAAAAAATATCGACCAAGGGAAAAAAATATAGACCCACCGGTTCAGGGACAGGTTCGCTATCGACGGCAGGAGTCGAAGATTCCATTATCATTTAGAGGGGAAGAAAGAAAGCCGGAATAGGTTCACAGGTACGCTTCCTCCGTTCACAGGTAATCCAACGAGAAAGAAAGCGAGACTCTCCCTTTCGATCTGGATATTTTTAATCTTCCTCGGTATCCGAACTGTCGTTCGTAGGGTGTCTACCGCTGTCTTATCTGGAAAGCAACAATCGTTCTTCGAAAACCGTAAAAAAACCAATTTAAGGCGCCTTTGGAAAGGGTGACATGGCAATCCGGCTAGACGCTGACTCGCCAAATTTTGGGTGCCACATAGGGCGCGTCACGGACACCAGCGTCCGTGTGTAACAACCAGCGTAGGAAATAGGCAACCCCTAGGCGTACTATTTCGTGGTTGTCCAGAGGTCTTGAAAGTTGATATGTGTAGTTTGCAAGGTCCGTGTCCCCAAAATTACCTATCGTAATGTGTTTTCTCACCGGGAAATGCTTGAAAGTTTTATTATAATGATGAGCGCAATTTTATCACCGTGCACGAGAAAGGGGAGACATTATGTTGGGGTCGTGGGTTCTATGCGCCCCTCCAAGTCAAGTATTTGCGATGAAAAATCTTTACTACCAATAAATGGCTTCCTTGCATGATCAGCCAGAACATTTTAAGTAAAAGGTACTGATTAATTAAGTACATATGGTAGTCGGATGCCTAGGTACCCCATTTCATGGGGGTAGCAATAAGGAAGTATGGGACATTAGGTAGATTTATCTACGCTCCCTTGTTGATCCCCACCAGAAGTTCCGACAGATGTGGGAGAGTGCGTCACATTCCATTTTTGTGAATTGTTATGTACCCATATCATAGATAGGAATCGCTTGGAGTGAAGATCTGATTAGGGTTGGTCATCCTGCATATGAAATCAAATTGGCCTTCCACCTTGATAATTTGTTATGCATTTTATCCCCCGAGATATATGCGTCCTTCCCTTACATGCATTGTCCCCCCAAGATAAAGTTCCTCAAAAATTAGTACTCGGAAGTCTAACCGTTCTGGAAATAGTCTCAGGTTGGGGGATTGACATTTGTCCCAAAATAAATAGATGATTTAGAGGGATTGAGGGTTAAATCGGAGCATTCATGCAACATTGGTAGGATGTGTAGTAATTTATTTGTGTTGCACGTCGATGCAGGTAGGAATATAAGAAGACCGTTCATAAAAGCCAAGTGGTTGATGGTGAGGCTACCGAAGCACGTTGAAATGCCCCTCTAAAAATAGAAGCAAATTGGCACTTTGCTTCATTAAGAAAAAAAATCCAAGTGGTAAAAGTCAAAAGCAACTTTGTTTCCTAAAAGAGAAGAGAAGCTTTGCTTCATAAAGAGGGCATGATAGCTTTCTAGAAGCTAGATATTTACAAGCTTGAAGCAAAACACAATTTTAAGACTTGAGTGATATTTGTTGTAGCCAAAATATCTAAATACAAGTGTAGGAGAAGTTCAAACTCCTTTCGTATACAAGGGAGATCACCTCCTATATGATTCGACCCTCAAAGGCACCATATGGAGCGCCGATGCTGTTTCGGAAGAAGCATGATGGTGGTCTTCGAATGTGCATAGATTATCACACATTAAACAAGGTGACTATCAAGAACATATACCCAATACCTCTGATCGTGGACTTGTTCGATCGACTCGGGCAAGCCAAGTACTATACAAAGATGGACTTGAGATCCATACAGATACCCAATACCAAGTCAGGATCGCCGAGGGTGATGAGCCAAAGACCACGAATGTCATAAGATATGGGTCATTTGAATGGTTGGTCATGTCATTCGGCCTAACAAACTTACCTGCAACCTTCTATACATTGATGAATAAGATATTTCATCCTTATCTTGATCAGTTTGTTGTAGTCTATTTGGATGATATTGTAATTGATTGGCATCATATTATGCGTATATTTGTGTGTTATATATTCTATTTTGAATCTAATCAATGCCACGTAACGAGTTTTATGTTTAAGTTTTAGGAATAAACATGCTTCAGAAGAAGAGACACAAAAAGGACCTGAACGCAAGAAAAATGATTGAATTGTGATACTTATGGATTGACATGCAAGACGGAATGACCCGGATGTAAACCAAAAAGACCTAAAAGAAAATCGAGAAACTCCACACCTTCATTAGAAGTATTTTGACAATTCGATTCGGGCCTAAACTCCAACAACCAACTCGGGTGCACTACACATGAAGAAATAAACCCAGCAAAATGTCCTCCAAACCAGAATGCAATCCAAGCCTTATAGATCGCCAATTGGTTGGCGTTCGGGTCTTCTTTAGATCCGATAATGTTTAGCCGGGTTATGTATTACAGTGTTTTATGTCTATTTCTAGTAGTGCATTGGTCCCATGTTTTACGTGTGTACATATTCGAGTCTTTCTCATTTTGGTTTGCTTTCTTTTGTTTGTATTGTTAGGGTCATGTTAGTGTGTTTCATTTAATATTGATATATCTACTTGTCATGATCCTTGGGTGGCTTGTCTTCTTTTGCTTGTCTTGTGCTTTCAATTTTCACATTTCTTTTAAAATCTTCATGTGTTTGCGAAAGAAAATGTTTTCTGGGTTTTACGTGTGTTTAGCAGGGAAATCCTAGCTTTTGCTAGTCCCGAGCAAAACAAAGAAAGGAAAAAATGAAAGAAAGGAAAAATCATTCGTAAAACAGGGAAATCCTAACTCACTTTCGTAGGAATCACAGTTGCACATAGCACATGAAACAAGCCGTTAAACCTCCTTGTCGCCAAGGAGGAGGAGTGTTGTCTCCTGAGGGTTTTCAACGGATATACCCACAAAATCCGAACATTGATGCATTATTCAATCTAGAAACTCGACTCGATGGACTCATTTTTGTCGATCATTGGACACGGTAATCCTACGGGCCGACTCTATATATGTATTAGTCCACACACTTAGCCTAATGAACCATTCGTGCAAGTTAATTAAGGACTTAAGTGAAAGACATGAAGAACCCTAACATCCTCGAGTGATACAAAGTGTAAAGTCCATTAAGGTTCTTATTTGCATTACCTTTTTGTTTCTTACTAGTTGGAGTGTAATTCTCCCAGGGTCAAGTTTCGTGCATCACTGCCTATGAGGACTTATACTATCACGTACACATTTTCCCACATCTCCACATAGGGCAATCCCTACCACCCGTGTAACGGGAGTTCGATCGGTGCATCCCAAGTCAGATGACTCGAAAGTACCAGGCACAAAGTCCCCTCAGACCTAATTTCCCAAGTGATAGGAGATGTGCCAGAAGAGAGAACACCTACTCACTTATTTATTATCTACATGGGAACACAACCCTCACACTTAAAGTTTCACAACAAGATTTTAAGGGTCCTTCACTACAACAAACTTCCTTAAATTAATAGACACGAATTATTGACTCACTAGGTTCAGGGTGGACTTCTTTAATTGTTTGAGTGCTGAAACCCTATGATTACTCGCCCCTCGAGGGAAAACCAGGGTGCATCCTTACGACTAGATAAGACCTAAAGCCGACATATAAGATATCCTAATGCATCAAGTTCAAGACAATTTTAGGAGCTTCCTTTTACTTTGTCTCAAAACGTTTCACATATGCTAAACACACACAAAACCTACAAAATATTTTCTTTCGCAAACACATGAAGAATTTGGAAGAAATGTGAAAATTGAAAGCACAAAGTGAGCAAACGAAGACAAGCCACCCAAGGATCATGGCAAGCAGATATATCGATATTAAATGCAACACACTAATATGACCCTAACAATACAAACAAAACAAAGCAAAACAAAATGAGAAAGACTCGAATATGTACACACGTAAAACACCCCACACCTACTTCATGCATTGTCCTCAATGAATGTGAGCATGATACTACATGGATTTATGCATGAAGAATGAAATATCTCATCAACATGAAGCACAAAAGGAAGTTCGTGGTTATGTGGATGGATACAAACCTGAATTCCCTCAAAACATGTGAGATGCTAAAGAAGGGATACAAATACGTGAAAGCAATAGGGCCCAAATACACAAAGGTTGGGGCCAACAACAATCAATGCTCGCTTATGGAGTCTTTTATTGTACTTTTTTTAATATAACTATGTACCAAAATAACTTCCCATCTTCATTTGTCAAAAGACATCAAATGGGAACCTCAAAAGTGGGTCAATGCACTTGAAAATGGAACATGACACCACACGGGGCCAGAATACTCAAGTTTGGCCCCCCTCACAAAGAGCACAAGATGAAAGGAGAGGTTCATGAATTAGACGCAAAGGCGTCTCATTCAAAGGATCAAACTTAAGGAGCTTGAACGTCTCAAGTTTTTGGGAAATATAGGGCAATGGAAGAAGAGTTTCTCCCATTGCGGTACTGAAGTTATGATCGTCAATCCAAACTCTCCAACCAACAGGCTGGTGGGTCGGAACGAGGTCCAGAACCTCGTTTTGCATGTCCGACTCACTAGACGAACAAAAAATGGGTCTCTTACCTAAGGTATCCTCTAAGGCACTCCTTATACTCTAATTGGCGATGTAATTGTTTGATGTCCCATCATGTGCAAGATGATCAGGAACAATAGTGAGAGACAAACTCTCATTAGGTCATTTAAAATTAAGGGTACTAGGGAGCTCATGCTCCACCAGAGGTGAGCCCTTAAGATGCACAACATGAAGATCATGTGGCTCAAGGGCCATGGGACAAAAAGATAAGGCACAATCATGTGCCGGCTCATAATGAAACTGGTCTATGCTTTTCTCAATTTGGATCGAATCCCCCACCGTG
Source organism: Triglochin maritima (assembly GCA_963682175.1). Taxonomy (NCBI): domain Eukaryota; kingdom Viridiplantae; phylum Streptophyta; class Magnoliopsida; order Alismatales; family Juncaginaceae; genus Triglochin; species Triglochin maritima. The sequence continues at coordinate 19,327,247 of OY821775.1, forward strand.
TGATTGTGAATTGAAACCCCAAGTCCCTCAGACTGACTAGGAGTTTGACTTTGAAAGATTGTGCTTTGAATTTGTGGATGTGGTGGTGGTTCGATATCAGAAGATAAATCCTCATGTTGACAAGAAATGTCACCCTCATCATGTTTACTTAATTGTTGTGTAATTTGACTCACATACATTTCCATAGTTTGTATGAAATTTTGAGTGGACTTCATTACATTTTATGTGGTTTCTATGAACGTTTGGATGGTTTGTTCTAAAGAATCATGTCTGGGGTCAACTGTGAGGCTTGAGTCAGAATTTGGGAAATTGTTGGGTTAGATGTTGATAGGCTGAGATTGAGTCCAATGATTCAGAGTAGGGTGTTGGTAGAATTCTGGGTATTCGGGAGGAGGATACTGGGGTGGAAATGATGTATAAGAATTTGAATAAGAATTGTCTCCCACAAATCCATCCCTCTCGGGTTGTACGTAGATGCGTAATGGTCATATTGAGCATTTTGGGAAAAGGTATGTTCATACTCAGGCTCTGGGGGAACATAAGGACATTCCCTGATAACATGACCACACAACCCACAACAGTCACACGGTACGACTACTGGAGCCACCGGTGCACTCATGTCGTCTACCGCACGCATGAAAGGGGCCAAAGTTTATTGTAATGCCTAAGTTTGTTGACCAGCATATGATCTGACATAACTAGATGGTGGTCTAGCAGTCGGTGCCTCTCTCATATTATCCCAATCTGAAGATTGCTCATCCACACAATGAAGATTGTCCCAACCATACAAGGTGTTTGTCTGAGGCACCCCAGGATGCATGAGTCCGAAGTACCCGGGAGAATTATCCTGGTCCCAACAATGATATGGATGGTCGCTCATGTAACCATCCATCTCAACAAAAAACAATCGAGTCAACCACTCTCACCACCATGAGGCTAAGCTCGCAAAAAGTGGTCGACTCAACCCTAAAACACTAACAGAGAGTGTAAAGGGGAGGAGACTAGAACGTAGAAGTAGGTGAGAAGAAGATGATTCAGAGGAGAAGGGAAGAATCCCTAAAAACTAGCGTGGGTAAAGGGTGAGGGTAAAAGCCTAGTCTAGCAAACACGGCTCAAGCAGCCTTTGGTCACTATAGGTACTTACAGCTAGACCTCGCCTAACTGCGAGGTCACATGGCCTCAACACGCCTCACCTCCCTACGACGAAGACCACATAGCCCAGCAACTGAGCCAAGATCTGGAGATTTCGTCTCTCCTACTATCGACAAAGTGGGTGACGCCGATCAGGCTATGACGGTCGTGACCGGATCACTCTCCTAATGCGCCCGAGTCCTATTGGCCAATATCTACTTGATTTTAAATTAAGGCTTCACTTGAGTGTGGTTTTTGAGGCTGATGAATGGGTGATGAAATCCCTCACCTCATCTTTAAGACTATAGGTGGTGCCCCTTCAAATGTTTTGAAATCTTAGGCTAGCAAGCAACTCACCAAACAAGCACTCACCTCACGCTTGTTACAATACACCTTACTAACTAATGCATGATCATATGAAATGGATCAATGAGAGTAGCAAATGCGTACCTCACGCCAGCGCTCAACAACTGAAAGTAAAGCTAAAATAAAAGACATTCTACGTGTCTAAGTCTAGTACATGATGCATGACCTAAGAAAGCAAGAATGCCTAATCTTTTGCTTTGGGTTTTAGGGTCCAACTTGCTGAAATGGAGATTGATTATTGATCTGGGAACAAACTAAAAGTTAGGACATGCCAAATTGATCCCCAGAGTTCTATATCAGATACATAAACAAGACAAAGAAATTAGAAGGGAGAACAAGATTACCAGTCCGCTGATTGGTGGTCCAAATGTCTCTGTTTGTCTCCAAACATCTCTAGCTGCCTTCCCTTGAGCGTCTGAGTCTCCTGAAACAAAGAAAACTACAACACAAAAATTAAATCCACCCGAATCGTCCAAACCAGAGTCTGGACTGATACCTCCCCGGCAACGGCGCAAAAAACTTGTTTAAACGTTTTATTAATTACCAGAAGTGCACGGCCGCGATGAAACGGTGGCAAGTATGGGTCGATCCGCAAGGAGGTGAGTAGCCTCTGGTTTGTCAGAAATCAAGTGACGAGTAAAGGGAGACAAGATGTGATTATGCTAAAGCTAAATGATTGACATCATTTCATGCTCATATTCGTATCTTATATCCATTATCTTACATCTAAGCAATTCTATGTGACGAGTTTTATGTTTGAATTTCAGAAATAAAGAGGTTTGAAGAGAAGAAGCATAAAAAGACCCAAAAGCAGGGAAAAAGAACTTAATTGTGAGACATGAGGACCAAGATGCAAGGGAGAAGGACATGAACGTAAGACAAAAGGACCTAAGAGCAAAACAGGAAACTCCACACCTTCATGGGGAGTATTTTGTCAATTCGATTCGGGTCGGAGCTCCACTAAAGAAAGTAGATGCATCTAAGACCAAGAAACACTCCAAGCAAAGCCCAAAACAAAAACCAAGCAGATCGGAAGTTTATAGACCGCCAATTGGCGGTCTTGGACCGCTAATTGGCAGTCCATATGGCCCCAGATCCGCCAAGCTTTCTCCTGGACTTGTATTATCATGTGTTTAGGCTATTTTGGTATTGGTTTAGTCCCACATCGGGGGATTGTCCCGGATTAGCTTTTTACATGCTTATAAATAGAACTCTTCACCTCCCATTGTATCCGTCTCTCTCTTTGGTGACCACCTTCCCTACTAAGAGTGAAGCCTTGAAGCAAAACTCTGGTGGAGGAAGGGCTACTTGTAATTGAGTAAGTTAATAATAGATGTTTTCCTTTAATTGTGTTGTTCCTCTCTTAGTTTAATTTCCTTTCATATGCATGCTTGCTTGTTTGTTTTGTTTTATGATTCTTTAATATTTCTTGCTTGATTAGTGTAGTTTCATTTCAGTATAATGCTTTCTTTTGTTAGAGTAGTTAGTTTAAATATGTGTGAGTAGTTCCATCCCCATTTGGGGGTGGAGAAATATGTGATATAATCATGTAGTGTATTAAGTGTGTGTTATCTTAATCCCTTGAGCTTTAAATGATTTCCATAACCATCTAATGGGTCTCCACTCTTATCTTTGATATGCTAATGCTCTTGAATGAAGCTTAGCTTATGCTTTGATTAGTGGATCTATTTTATGGGGAATGATAAGGTTAGGATATGGATAGGAATTAATATTGGAAACACAAGTTGTAGTGTATGAACTCTTGTTGCCTTTACCTTAGCTAATGTCTTGTATGTTTTAATGATGTAGTCTTATCTTAATTCATGTGGATGCATAGTAGGGTCTAGTCTTTATACTTGAGTTCATTTAGCTTCATTCCAATTATTGTCTTGTATGTTTTAATGATGTAGTAAAATCTTAATTCATGTGGAGGCAAAGTTGGATGTAGTTTTATGATTTCATGCACTACATGTTGTGAGGAGCTTAATTACACACACACACCACACACACATCTTTATGTTCACATCATTTCTCTACCCCCTTTGGGGTTTAGTTTTTCTTGCTTCTTTTCCATTTCCATTTGCATCTTAGTGTAGTTTAGTGTAACCAACCTTTCTTCCATTTCTTTACCTCTCGCCTTCGCACAAACCAAGTGTCGACACACCTCCCAGTGGACGACCCGTATTTGCCACCGCTTCAACGTGGCCGTGCACTTGCGGTTAAATATAAAACGATCAATCACTAAACTATACTAAACTAGTAAGTAGGAAATGCAAAAGAAAGCAACGAAAGATTCGAAATCAAGAAGAGAAACCCCTAAGGGGTGGAGTATGTACACATATGAAGTGAAATAAGTGATGAATGATGCATGTAAGCATGTATGTGTATGTGTCGTGTGTGTGTCTTCATGTATAGGAAGTGTCTACAGATGTGGCTAAACCTATCAATCCATTCACACAACGTATCGACAATTACTACTTGATTAACATAAATTAGGCTCAACATGAGAAGTGTCTAAACATATGGCAAGAGTCATCAAAAACCATAAACTCATGTGAAGAACAAATGTAAGCATGGGAGGTGTTTAAATGTTATGGCAAAACCCATCAAAATTCCCCAACATGTAGATGATTAAAATACCCCCAACGAACATACAAAACATGCGAGTCTGCACAATCAAAAATTCATTAAACATCCAAACTTCACAATATATATGAACATCATCTCCACCCCCAAAGGAGATGAATCTACTCACTACACATTATGCTAGTAATTAAACTAAAGAAGAAAGGAGACATTCTAACTAATTTAGCCTATGATCAAAGAAACAAGACTAAGCTAAGCATGCATAAAAAAAAGACAACATGAGAACAAAACAATGAAAAATTATTTTATTAAATGACTCACACTACTAGTAGCATTCTTCTCTACCTTGAGTTTTTTCTCCAAGACTTACTCTAAGTAGAGAGAATGTCATCAAGCAATGGGTGAATACAAATGGGGAGGAAGAGTTCTATTTATAGTCATCGAAAAAGGTAATCGAGGACAATCCCCGGCATGGGACTAAACGTATACTAAACATAAGACTAAATACAACCTAATACATAACCTGCGAAAGTCTTAGCGGATCTAGACCAAAACCGACCGCCAATCAGCGGTCTTGGACCACCAATTGGCGGTATATATTGTCTGGATCCGGCCTGGTTTTGGAGTGTGGTGGTCTGGCTTCATGTCTTCATGTGTGATGCATCCAAATAGGTTGTTGGAGGTTAGGACTTAAGCGAAATGCCAAAATACTCCTCATGATGGTGTGAAGTTTCTTGATTTGCTCATTGGTCCTTCGGGCTTATATCCGGGTTCTTCCCTCTTGCATCTCAATTCTGAGGTGTTGCAACTTAGTCATTTTCCTTGCTTTTGAGTCCTTTTTGTGTATCTTCTCCTCAAACCTGCTTATTCCTGAAACTTAAACGTTAATTTTGTTACGTAGCATTGTTTAGGTGAAATATAACGGATATAAGACACAAATGTATGCAAGATATGATGTCAATCATCCCACATCGGGGGATTGTCCCTGATTACCTTTTTCAATGACTATAAATATAACTCTTCTTCCTCCTTTGTACTTACTCCTCTCTTGGTGGTCATTCTCTCTACTTGGAGTAAAGCCTTGGAGCAAAACTCTAGTCGAGAGATGCTTCTTGTAATGTGAGTAAGCAATAAAGAATGTTTTGTTAAGTTTCTTGTTGTTTTTTAATTCTTGCATGCTTAGTTAATTTTGTTTGTCTTAATCTTAGTAGAATTAATTAGCATGTTTTCTTTTCTTAATATGAATGTTAGCTAAATAATGTGTGAGTAGTTCCATCACCTTTTGGGAGTGGAGTTGATGTTTATACATGTCATAAAGAATGAAATGAATGCTATATGTTGTTTTATGTGATGAATCTGAGTATGCTTGTTTCAATTAAAGAGAATACTTAACTTGATGGTTTCTTCCATATTCATTAGGTACATCTCATGCTTGTTTAGGTTCTTAATAACAAACTTGCTTATGCTCATATTAATCAACTAGGCTAGTGATTTGGATGATAGGTCTTGCCAACCATTAGGTACTTCCTATGCATAGCAACACAACCTACACTTGTGCTCTATTGAATGCAATCATCACCACTTTATTTGATGTGTACACACACTCCACCCATTAGGGGGTTTACTTCCTGAATTTCATCTTTCTTATTAGTTGGTTGGTTAGTTTAGTTTTAGTTCCTCCCGTGCTTTCATCTCCTTGTTTGTTGCTTGGTAGTGTAGAGTAGTTTAGTTTAATCAACTTCTTCTCCACTCCTTTTCCACTTGTCTTCGAAGGAACCAGAGTTGACACACCTCCCTGTGGACTCGACCTGTACTTGCCACGTCTTCACCGATGTCGTGCACTTGTTGTTAAACTTAATCAATCAAGTTTTTGGTGCCGTTGTCGGGGAGATGCTCTGTCCAGACTCTGGTTTGGACGATTCGAGTGGATTTGATTTTTTTCGTTTAGTGTTTGGTTGTCTCAGGACAATCAAGGTACAAAGGGCAAGTAGCAGGAGAAAGTTGGGAGGATTTGAAGCTACCCTGACCGCCAATCAGTGGCCTGGTAAGCGACTCTTGCCTCCTATTTTCTTTTGGTTGTTTTCTTTTGCAATTTAGTTATCTGGGAGCCTAATTTGGCATGTCTGAACCCGTAGTTTTCTCCCAAATCAATAATCAATCCCCTTTTTAATCAACTTGGACCTTATAACTCAAAGCAAAATATTAGACCGATTGTCATCTAGGTCATGCATCATTGGTAGACCTTGCACGCACTCGTCTTTTCTTTACATTCTTGTTGGTTATTGTTGGCGTGAGATACGTGCATCCATTCTCTCATTCATGCATGGTTAAAGCATGCATTAGTTAGTAAGGTGCATCGTGACAAGAGTGAGGTGAGCGTTTGATTGGAGAGTTGATTGCTAAATTAAGATTCAAAACGCTACTAAGGGGGCTATCCCATACAAGATAAGATAGGGGATTTTATCGCCCTTTCCTTAGCCCAAAAAATTACTCCTAATCAAAAGCCTTAATCTAAAACAAGTAGACATTGACCCCTAAGGATCTCGGGCGCATTAGGATAGTCATTCGGTCACGACCGTCATAGCCTGATCGTTGTTGCCCACTTTGTCGATAGTAGGAGAGACGAGATCTCTAGATCTTCACTTAATTGCTGGGCTTGGTGGTCTTCATCGTAGGTAGGTGAGGCGTGCTAAGGCAGTGTGACCTTACAGTTAGGCGTCGTCTAGCTGTAAGGACCTATAGTGACCTTAGGTTGCTTGAGCCGTGTTTGCTAGATTAGGCTTCTACCTTCATCCACTACACACACTAGCTCTAGGGATTCCTCCCTTCTTATCTGAGTCTTCTTCCCCTCTTATTCTTCGTTATAGTCTCCTCTTCTGATTACACCTTTTGTTCTGTGTTGTTTTAGAGTCGAGTTGAGTGTTTTATGTGACGTTGAGCTCGTTCTGGTGAGAGCGCTCGACTTTAGAGAGTGCATTTTTCTGAGATAGACGGGCTAGGTTTTTGCCCATCTCCGCCTCGAGCCTTTGGAGCATGAGGTTGAGTCGTCTCGTGGCGATGGGGGAGATCAGGTTCCATACATGGATTACCGATGTCCGTTTTCACCACCACTTAGACGTCCTTCTCCCCCTCCTCCGACTCAGGAGGAAAACGGATTCAGTCAGGATCGTGTTCTTCGTGCAACACAACCGTTAACTCGTCGGGAAAGACCGATGACTCTGTGGGAGCGGACCCATCCTGTTCGGATCGTGCAACCTTCTTGCATAGTTCTCCCGTCGGCTCGCGGGAACAACTATGAATTGAAACCTCAATATGTGAGTATACTTCCTACCTTCACTGCCAATAGGAGGATCTGTATATTTTTGTACGTGAATTCAAGGAGGTATGATCCATGTTCAAGCTTCAACAGCTTGACGAGGATTCAGTCTGGTTGAGGATGATTTCTTTCGTGTTGATGGATAACGCGAAGAAATAGATGTGCAACCTCCCGGTGAGCTCAATTCGGTCTTGGAATGAATTTGTGACCATCTTTCTGAAGAGTTTTTCCCCCTAAAGGAAAACTCAACAGATACGGCACCAGATACATCAAATGTATCAGACTAAGACCGAATCTTTTCATGCTTTCTTTGAGAGTTTCAAATACCTTCTCCAGCAGTGCCCTCATCATGGACTTGAGCTATGGAAGTTGTGCCAGATTGTTTATGAGGGTCTCAATTACAACACCTACACATTGTTGGAGTCGATGTGTCAGGGTGATTTCCAAATGAACCCCGTCGATGAGGTGTGTGGCACTTTTAAATTAATGGTTGAACACACCTTTGAGTGGGATACCATGAGAGAGCCACCAGCCGTTAGTCTTCTGGTCGAGCTGGATCATATCAAGTTGAGTCAACTATCGCAACTAAGGTGAAAATGGTTGCTCTCATACGTAGGATTGAGAGTTTAGAGTTGGACCGAGCTCCTGTAGCTCAGGTCGCTACTCCCACGTGTAGTAGGTGTGGACTTACGGGACATGATGACTTGGAATGTGCTTACACTACAAGGGTTACTGAGTATGCAAATTCGATGTATCAACAGAGGCCCCGTAGCGACCCGTACAGTCACTCCTACAACATGGGATGGCAAAACTACCCTAACTTCTCTTGGGGGCCTAGTGGGGACCATGGTCATAGGTCGCACGCTCAACCTCAAGCTCCACCTTATCACCGTCCGTGCCCATCGGCGACCTACCAATCCCCACATCAAAGGTCTCAGCACCACAATCACCAACCTCCTCAGGCATCACCGTTGGGTTATTCTAACCGAACTCTACTACATCAGTGGGTTAACCCAAAGGATCCTCTACTGATCAAACCCTTCAAGCGTTCATGCAAAGTTCGTTCAAAGCTTTGGAGATACAAGTTAACATGTTGGCTCATCAGTTCCATGAACGTGAGAATGGTCAGTTGTCGAGTCAACCTGTGGTAAATCCCAGGGGTCAACCTGCTCTGGTTAGGCAGAATGTGCACATTGTTGAAGATGACCCTCCCCAACATACAAATGTTGTCCATACCTTAAGATCGGGAAGGGTTGTTGACAACAATGTGGAAATGCCTGGATCCAACCTGGTTGGTGACTCTTCTAAGGAGGGTCACGAGTCTTTCAAGGAACCTAATCCTCAGACTCATCCTCATGATAGTTATGTCCCCAAGGCACCATTCCCTCATATGTTCACTAAAAAACGCAATGAGCATTGGGACAAAATTATTGAGGTACTTAGGCAAGTCAAGGTGAAGATTCCGTTGTCGGATGCTATTCAGCAAATGTCACCGTATGCCAAATTCCTTAAGGACCTTTGTACCATTAAGAGGAGAACAAATGTTACCAAAAAGGCATTTCTGGCAGCCAATGTGAGTTCGATATTGACACAACCCATGTGATTGATCGTTTTATTTAAACCGCAAGTGCACGACCGCGTTGAAGCGGTGGCAAATACGGGTCGTCCACTGGGAGGTGTGTCGACGATTGGTTTGTTCGAAGGCGAGAGGTAAAAAGAAGGAGAGAAAGGTTGGTTACACTAAACTACACTAAGATGCAAAAAGGAAATGAAGATAAGCAATAAAACTAAGCCCCATAGGGGGTAGAGAAATGATGTGAATATGAAGATGTGTGTGTGTGTTCAATTAAGCTCCTCACAACATGTAGTGCATGAAATCATAAAACTACATCCAACTTTGCCTCCACATGAATTAAGATAAGACTACATCATTAAAACATACAAGACAATAATTGGAAATGAAGCTAAATGAACTCAAGTATAAAGACTAGACCCTACTATGCCTCCACATGAATTAAGATAAGACTACATCATTAAAACATACAAGACATTAGCTAAGGTAAAGGCAACAAGAGCACATACACAACAAATTGTGTTTCCAATATTAACTTCATCCATATCCTAACCTTATCATTCCCCATAAAATAGGTCCACTAATCAAAGCATAAGCTACGCTTCATTCAAGAGCATTAGCATATCAAAGATAAGAGTGAAAACCCATTAGATGGTTATGGAAATCATATAAAGCTCAAGGGATAAAGATAACACACACTTAATACACTACATGATTATATCACATATTTCTCCACCCCCAAATGGGGATGGAACTACTCACTACTCATTACACTAACTATATTAACAAAAGAAAGCATAATACTGAAATGAAAGTTAACTAAGAAAGCAAGAAGTATTAAAGAAGCTTAAAAGGAAAGGAAAGACTAAACAAACATGCACAAATTAAAAGACAAGATTAAAAGAAACTAGAAGAATTATTTTATTAACAAATGATGCACATTGAAGGTAGCATTCTTCTCCACCCCCCACAATTAAATGCAGCACACTAACATGACCCTAACAATGCACACAAAAGAAAACAAAGTCAAACGAAAAGACTCGACTATGTACACACGTAAAACACCCCCCACACCTACTTCATGCATTGTCCTCAATGAATGTGAGCAAGATACTACATCGATTTATGCATGAAAAAGGAGAGATCTCACCAACATTAAGTACAAAGGAAAGTTCAAGGTCATGTTGATGGACACAAACCCGAATTCCCTCAAAACTTGTGAGATGCTAAAGAAAGGATACAAATACGTGAAAGAAATGGAGCCCAAATACACAAGGGTTGGGGCTCACAACAATCGATGCTCACTGAAGGAGTCTTTTATTGTACTTTTGTTTTCTTTTTGTTATCTTTTTTTCCTTTTTATATATAACTATGTACAAACATAATTTCCTATCTTCATTTGTCAAAAGACATCAAATGGGAACCTCAAGAGTGGGCACTGCACTTGGAAAGGGAACCTGACACCACGAGGGGCCAGAATACGCATGCGTGGGCCCCCTTCACAAAGAGCACCAGATGAAATGAGAGGTTCATGAATTGGACGCAAAGACATCTCATTCAAAGGATCAAACTGAAAGAGCTTGAACCTCTCAAGAGTTTGGGAAATGAGGGGCAACGGAAGAAGAGTTTCTCCCGTTGCGCTGCTGAAGTTATGATCGTCAATCCAAACTCTCCAACCAACAAGCTGGTGCGTCGGAACGAGGTCAAGAACCTCGTTAGGCATGTCCGACACACCAGGCGAACAAAAAGTGGGTCTCATACCCATGGTATCCTCTAAGGAACTTCCAATACCCTCATGAGCTATGTAGTTGTTTGATGTTCCATCATTTCCAAGATGATCATGAACAATAGTGAGAGGCAAACTCTCATCAGGTTGTTTGAAATTGAGGGGACTAGGGAGCTCTTGCTCCACCAGAGGTGAGTCCTTAGGAGAGACAACAATAAGGTCATGTGGCTCAAGGGCCATGGGACAAGAAGATAAGGCACAATCCTGTGCCGACTCATAAAGAAGCTGGTCCATAGTATTCTCAATTGGAATCGAATCCTCCACCAAGTGATCGTGAATTGAAACCCCAAGTCCCTCAGACTGACTGGGAGTTTGACTTTGAAAGATTGTGCTTTGAATTTGTGGATGTGGTGGTGGTTCGATTTCAGAAGTTAAATCCTCATGTTGACAAGAAAGGTTACCCTCCTCACGATCATGGAATTGATGTGTCATTTGACTCACTTGCATTTCCATATTTTGCAAGGAATTCAAGTTGGACTTCAATAAAGTTTGAGTGGTTTCCATGAACGTTTGGAGGGTTTGTTTTAAGGAATCAAATTTGGGGTCAACAGTGAGGTCCAAGTCAGAGCTTGGGAAATTGTGGGGTTGGGTGTTGATGGGCTCAGAATGAGTCCAATGATTTGAAGTGGGGTGTTGGTAGAATTCTGGGTATTCGGGAGGAGGATACGGGGGTGAAAATGAGGTATAAGAATTTGGATAAGAATTGTCTCCCCACGAATCCATCACTCTCGGGTTGTACGCGGAAGCGTAATGGCCACATTGAGCATTTTGGGAAAAGGTATGCTCATACTCAGGCTCAGGGGGAACATAAGGACATTCTTCGATAACATGACCACTCAACCCACAACAGTCGCACGGTATGACTACTGGATCCACCGGTGCACTCATGTCGTCTGCCATACGCATGAAAGAGGACAAAGTTTGTTGCAATGTCTCAGTTTGTTGACCAGCATATGATCCGACATAACTAGATTGTGGTCTAGCAGACGGTGCCTCTCTCATGTTACCCCTATATGAAGATTGCTCAGTCGCGCAATGAAGATTATCCCAACCATACGGGGTGTTCCTCTGAGCCACCCCCGGTTGCATGGGTCCGGAATACCAGGAAGAATTGTCCTGGTCCCAACAATGATATGGATGGTCGCCCATGTAACCATCCATCTCAACAAACAACTCTCGAGTCGACCACTCTCACAACCACGAGACTAAACTCGCAAAAAGTGCTCGACTCGACCCTAAAACGCTACCAGAGAGTGTAAGGGGGAGGAGACTAAAACGTAGAAGTAGGTGAGAAGAAGATGACTCAGAGGAGAAGGGAAGAATCCATAAAGCTAGCGTGGGTGAAGGGATCAGGTAGAAGCCTAACTAGCAAGCACGACTCAAACAATGTAAGGCAATGGGTCCTTAGGCTAGACGACACCTAACTTCGAGGTCACTAGCCTTGACACGCCTCACCTCCCTACAACGACGACCACAATGCCCACCAAGTGATACCAGATCCGGAGATCCAGTACCTCCTACTATCGACAAGGCAGGCAACGCCGATCAGGTCATGACGGTCTCGACTAGATTACTCACCTAGTGCGTCTGAATTCCTTAGGGCCAATGTCTACTTGCTTTTATTTAAGGCTTTATTAAGAGTGTTTTTGGGGCCAAGGAAAGGGCGATGAAATCCCTCACCTTATCCTTTATGGGACAACCCCTCCTTAGTAGCGTTTTGAGCTTAAATCTAGCAATCAATCACTCCAATCAAACGCTGAACTTACTCTTGTCCCGATGCACCTTACTAACTAATGCATGATCGAAACATACATGAATGAGAGATTTGGGTGCACGTACCTCACGCCAGCAATCAAAAACAAAATGTAAAGCAAAGAAAAGACAAATGCATGCAAGGTCTACACACGATGCATGACCTAGATGGCAAAAAGTCTAATCTTTTGCTTTGAGTTTTATGGTCCAAGTTGATTAAAAGGGATTGAAATTAAATCTGGGAGCAAAGTAGAAGTCACATCATGTAAAATAGGGCTCCCAGATAACACAAATTACAGAACTAACTACCAGAAAAAGTTTGGAAGCACGAAACTCTTACCAGGCCGCCAATTGGCGGTCCATTTGGAGCTTCTGGTCCTCAAACTTGTCCAGTAGCCTCCCCGTGGTCCTATGGTTCCCTGAAATGAAGAAAAACTGGAAACAAAAAATTGAAAACCCTTCGAATCGTCCAAACCAACGTCTGGAGAGAGCACCTCCCCGGCAACGGCGCCAAAAACTTGATTGATCGTTTTATTTAAACCGCAAGTGCACGACCGCGTTGAAGCGGTGGCAAATACGGGTCGTCCACTAGGAGGTGTGTCGACGATTTGTTTGTTCGAAGGCGAGAGGTAAAAAGAAGGAGAGAAAGGTTGGTTACACTAAACTACACTAAGATGCAAAAAGGAAATGAAGATAAGCAATAAAACTAAGCCCCATAGGGGGTAGAGAAATGATGTGAATAAGAAGATGTGTGTGTGTGTTCAGTTAAGCTCCTCACAACATGTAATGCATGAAATCATAAAACTACATCCAATTTTGCCTCCACATGAATTAAGATAACACTACATCATTAAAACATACAAGACAATAATTGGAAATGAAGCTAAATGAACTCAAGTATAAAGACTAGACCCTACTATGCCTTCACGTGAATTAAGATAAGACTACATCATTAAAACATACAAGACATTAGCTAAGGTAAAGGCAACAAGAGCACATACACTACAAATTGTGTTTCCAATATTAACTTCATCCATATCCTAACCTTATCATTCCCCATAAAATAGGTCCACTAATCAAAGCATAAGCTAAGCTTCATTCAAGAGCATTAGCATATCAAAGATAAGAGTGAAAACTCATTAGATGGTTATGGAAATCATATAAAGCTCAAGGGATAAAGATAACACACACTTAATACACTACATGATTATATCACATATTTCTCCACCCCCCAAATGGGATGAAACTACTCACTACTCATTACACTAACTATATTAACAAAAGAAAGCATAATACTGAAATGAAAGTTAACTAAGAAAGCAAGAAGTATTAAAGAAGCTTAAAAGGAAAGGAAAGACTAAACAAACATGCACAAATTAAAAGACAAGATTAAAAGAAACTAGAAGAATTATTTTATTAACAAATGACTCACATTGAAGGTAGCATTCTTCTCCACCTTAAGTTTTTGTTTCAAGGCTCACTCCTTAGTAGAGAGAATGCCACCAAGCAATGTGTAATTACAATTGAAGGTGAAGAGTTCTATTTATAGGCATGGAAAAAACTAATCGGGGACAATCCCCTGATGTGGGACTAAACCAATACCAAAAAATAGCCTAAAAGAACATTAATACAAGTCCAGGAGAAATTTGGGCGGATCCTGAGTAATATGGACCGCCAATTAGCGGTCCGAAAACTTCGGATTGCGTTGGAATTTGTTGTGGGCTTTTCTTTCTGGTATTGTTGGTATTTGATGCGGTTACTTACTTGTTGGAGATCCGACCCGAATCGAATTGGTAAAATACTCCCCATGATGGTGTGGAGTATTCTGTTTTTCTCTTATGTCCTTCTGTCTTACATTCAGGTCCTTCTCCCTTGCATCTTAGTCCCCAGATCTCACAATTCAGTCCTTTTCCCAGCTTTTGGGTCCTTTTATGCTTCACCTCTTCAAACCTATTTATTCCTGCAAACTAAACATAAAACTCGTCACGTAGCATTGCTTAAGTGTAAGATAATGGATATAAGATACCAATATGAGCATGAAATGATTTCAATCACCGTGCAAGTCAAATACAAGGACCCCGGTTGTCCAACTGTTCCTTGCATGATCAGTAACGTGACAATTCCTCAAGCTCTATTGGAATAGGCGATCTTAAGCCAACGAGGACCACCCTCCAGTTGGCTGACAGATCCGTCAAGATTCCACGAGGAAGTTGTGGAGGATGTCCTTATTAAAGTGGGTGAGTTCGTATTCCCAGTTGATTTCATCATCTTGGATACTAAACCTGTGACCCAACCCACAAGGACAAATTCCAGTGATCCTTGGGAGGCGATTTCTTGCAACATCTAATACTTTGATCAATTGTTGCAATGGCTTGATGATGTTGTCTTTGGGTAGATTTCAACCTCTTTAATCTTGGTAAGCAACCTGGTCTCTTCGACGATGTTGTCGGGGCCAATTTCTTTCTGGACACGGATGAGCTGGAGTCATTGGGCATGTTCGACTCACATCGACATATTATTGATGTGCCTAATGACTAGGTTGCGATTGAAGATGATTTTGAGGAATCCGCATGTGAACTTCTGGAAGAGGAGGCACATCTGGGTGCTTGCTCATCTTACCCTATGACCCTTGAGCCACTTGAAATTAACTCTGAATCCAACAAGGACTCACCTCCGGTCGAGCTTAAACCACTCCCCGATAACTTTAAATACATCTTTAGGGTATATGAGACATTGCCACTCATTATTGTTTCTGATCTTGCAAAAGATCGAGAGGTTGCCTTTTAAAAAAGTGATCTTTGAAAACAAAGAGGTTATCGGGTGGTCCTTGAAGGACATCAAAGGACTTAGCCCTGGTATTGTCCAGCATCAGATCCACATGGAAGAGGATTCTAGGCCCCGCTGGGACCCGCAATGAAGATTGAATCCTATACTGAAAGAAGTTGTCCGAAAGGAGGTTCTTAAGTGCTTGGATCATCGTATAATCTATCCTATCTCCGATAGTTCATGGGTGAGTCTTGTCCATGTAGTTCCCAAAAAGTCAGGCGTGACAGTTGTTGAGAATGTGCATAATGAGCTTATCCCAACACGCCTGCAAACTGGCTGGTGAGTTTGCGTTGATTATCGCAAGCTCAATGCGGCAACACAGAAAAATCATTTCCCGTGTCCATTCATTGATCAGATGTTGGAAAGGTTGGCCGGACATGAGTATTATTGTTTTCTTGATGGATACTATGGTTACAACCAAATTCCCATCGCCCTCGAGGATCAAGAGAAAACCACATTTACTTGTCCCTTTGGCACGTTGCGTACCGTCGCATGCCCTTTGGGTTATGTAATGCACCGACAATGTTTCAAAGGTGTATGATCAGCATCTTCTCCGATATGGTAGAGCGTTTCCTTGAGATTTTCATGGACGACTTTTCCATATTTGACACTTCATTCGATGAGTGCCTTCATCACTTGAACCTTGTCCTCAAGCGATGCCGTTAGAAGAACCTCTCTCTCAACTGGGAGATATGCCACTTCATGGTGAAGCGAGGGATTGTACTCGAACATGTGGTCTCAAATAGGGGAATTGAGGTTGATCCCGCCAAAGTGGGTCTTATTGCTAATCTCCCACCGCCACGTAATGTGAAGGATATCCGTGCCTTATTGGGGCATGTTGGATTCTATCGGCGGTTCATTTGGGATTTTAGCAAAATTGCTCGACCTCTCACCGTCTTGTTGGCTAAGAATTCCATTTTTGAGTTCACACCGGATTGCCACCATGCTTTTTTGACCTTGACGAAAGAGTTGACTTCAGCGCCCATAATTAAGGCACCAGTGTGGACTGAACCCTTCGAGTTAATGTGTGATGCATCTGACTTCATTGTGGGAGAATTGCTTGGGCAACGATTGGAAAAATTGCCTCATGTGATCTACTATGTTAGTAGAACACTCAATGATGCTGAATTGAATTACATTGTGATCGAGAAAGAATTCTTAGCGATCATATTCACTTTCGAGAAATTCCGGACGTACTTGATTTGATCCCATGTGATTATCTATTCTGATCACACAACCATCAAACGCATCATGGCGAAGAAAGATGCAAAATCTTGACTTTTGAAATGGATCTTGTTGTTACAAGAATTCGATCTTGAGATTCGGGACAAAAAGGGTGTGAAAATGTTGTAGCAGACCACCTGTCTAGTCTTGAGACGACCAACCCATATGACCAAATTATTAATGACAAATTTCCTGACGAGCAACTGTTCACGATCAAAGATAGCCCTTGGTTTGCCAACATCGTGAACTACCTCATGACCGGGCAACTTCCTGTGGGTTGGCCAAAATCTAACCAAACCAAATTTAGATCTTATGTCAGATTCTTTCACTGGAACGACCCCTACCTATTCAAATACTGCTCTGATCAAATTTGTAGTGGTGCATCCCAAATAATGAGTTTCAGAGTGTGATCCAATTTTGCCACTCTGAGGCATGTGGAGGACACTTTGGAGTAAAGAAAACTGCCGCCAATGTGCTCCAATCTTGATTCTACTGGCCTTCGCTTTTCAAAGATGCATACAAATTTTGTAAGCAATGTGATAGACACCAACGTTGGCAGGATTAGTCGACATGATATGATGCCTTTGCAAAATATCCTTGTCGCGACAACTTCGATATGTGGGGCCTTTTTGCATGATTTGGTACTCCTCGTACCATAACCAGCGACAGGGGTACCCACTTCTGCAATCGCTCCTTTAAAGCGCTTATGAGGAAGTATTCGATCACCCACAAGCTTTCAACGCCATACCATCCGCAAACTATTAAGCAGGTCGAAGTGTCTAACCGTCAATTAAAGCAAATCCTTGAGCAGACGGTTAATTCCTCGAGGAAGGATTGATCGACTAAATTTAATGATGCATTGTGGGATTTCCGCACCGCGTATACGACCAATTTGGGTATGTCCCCATATCGGGTAGTGTACGACAAGGCTTGCCACCTACCCGTTGAGCTTGAGCATCGTGCTTTCTAGGGTATTAAGAACCTGAATATAGATCTTGATCAAGCAGGGGTGCAACGTACACTCGACATTGTGGAACTAGAAAAGCTACACAATGATGCGTTTGAAAATGCCAAACTTCATTAGTCCAGAGCCAAGATGTTTCATGATCACATAATTATGCGAAATGTGTTTACGGTCAGGCAGAAGGTGTTGCTCTACAATTCCCGGCTTCATCTTTTTGCGGGTAAGCTCCACAGTCGCTGGTTTGTGCCCTTTTATTGTGAACCAAGGGAATGGGGACGTGTTCAAAATTAATGGACAACGCCTAAAACCTTACTTGGAGGGGGCACCAGCTGAAGTCGAGGAGGTCATGTTCCTTCATGAACCTCCCTCGCATGCAACCATGTGATTGGTTGTGAATTCGTGTTTGTATATACTTATAAAAAAAGAAAAAAAAAGAAAAAAAAGAAGAGAACAAGAAAAAGAAAGAAAATGGAGGTCCTTCATGCAATTTTACACATTCCCTCTTTAAATACTCTCTTCGCAACCCTACACACTTTCTTCCACCACAAAAAGATCCCCTATCTCACAGCCACCGTAGGTAAGAAATTCGAAGACCTGGACGCCTATTTCGACCGCCAATTAGTGGTTCCTCGCCGCCAATCCGCGGTCGGTTTAGCGCTTTTTGGTCGCTGGTTTCTGTGGTGAGTCTCCTCTGTTGCTCTATACCGGTCTTTGTGGGTTTTTGTTCGTTTCACGTTCCTGGTGGCGTGCATCAGTGGCTAATCTTCGTGTATCCCACTCGTCTCCGTCGACACGCGCTCCTCCGTTAAAGCTCGCCAAGGTAGGTGCAGGTATGGTCAAACTTCATTTCATTCCAGAATTAAGTTTTGCCTCCTTGATTCGTGATTTTGGAGAACCCTTCTACGATCATATCGTAGCCAAAGGGTGGTCATTTTTGTTGTTTGAGGGTGACGAAACCTTGCACGTGCCACCTCTCGTACAAGATTTTTACTCTAAACTCGAGTGTTACCAGACCGGTCAACTTGAGTTTAGTGTCACCCTTAGAGGGGTGAAACACATCGTGACACCCCAATTTATCTCCGACGCGACTGGGATCCCCTTAGTTGATGATATCGTGCCCACTCGTGACATTATTTTTTACCGATCTATGCTTGGGCGTGCACAACCCAACTCATCGCACGGTGGAATACCCAATGCGCACATCTACTACAATGTAAACATTGTCGCCAGGTGGATGTGTAGGAACATGTTGGGCCATGACCAGACCTCCACATTCTTCAAACCTACTTTGCGGATCGTGTATAGTGTTATGGACGGCTCACCTTATTGCATTTGTCTAACGTTGTTCAACGTTCTGGTGAACGTGAAGCTTAAAGATATACACTGTTTGCCTACTCTGGTGACCAAACTTTGTGGAATGCTGGACATCCCACAGTTTGAGCACCTGTTGTGGTGCCAAGGCATCGACCTTGAGGTCGCAAAAATGACTCCATCATATCGCTATTGCCTTCAGGAGGCATGGGTGCCTGATTATATAGAGGAGGATGTTAGAGCATGTTCACCAAACTCATCTGTGAGCTCAGGAATGCTCTTCAACATCAATATTTCTGAGATGGAGGTTGAGCAGAAAAAACGTCATTTTGGCTAAACAAAATTGAAAAATCTACAGGAAATTGTCGACTCTCGAGCGACGTGCATCTTCTGGCACCTCCGACCGTCATTGTTAGTCTGGTGCACCATATCTATGCATTTGAGTCATTCAGTCATACATTGAGGAAAATGCATGGATTAGGTGTGGGGGGTGTTTTCACGTGTGTACATAGTTTTTGTGTGTTTTTTGTTTTCTTTTGTTTTCATTGTAAGGGCCATGTTAATATGCTGCATTTAATATCGATATATCTACTTGCCATGATCCTTGGTTGACTTGTCTTCTTTTGCTTGCCTTGTGCTTTAAATTTTCACATTTCTTTCAAAATCTTCATGTGTTTGCAAAAGAAATGTTTTGTGGGTTTTGCGTGTGTTTAGCATGTGCAAAACTATTGAGAGACAAAGTAAAAGTAATCTCCCAAAATTGTCTTGAACATGATGCATTAGGATATTTAGTACATCGGTTTTAGGTCTTATCTAGTCGTAAGGATGCACCCGGTTTTCCTTTGAGGGGGGAATAATCATAGGGTTTCCATACTCAAATAAACAAAGAAGTCCACCCTAAACCTAGTGAGACAAATAATTCGTATATGTTAGTATAAGGAAGTTTGTCGTAGTCAGGGACCCTTAAACTCTTGTTGTGAAACCATAAGTGTAGGGGTTTTGGTTCATTTGTTGATAAAGAAATAATATAGTAGGTTGTTCTCTCTTCTCACACGGCTCCGACCACTCAGGAAATTAGGTCCGAGGGGACTTAGTGCCTGGTGCTTTCGAGTCATCTGACTTGGGATGCACTGATCGAACTCCCGTTTCACGGGTGTTAGGGATCGCCTTATGTGGAGATGTGGGGAAAGACGTACGTGATAGTGTAAGTACTCATAGGCAATGATACACGAAACATGACCCTGGGAGAATTACACTCCAACTAGTATTAAAAAAGAAAGAAAAAAAAGAAAAAAATAAATGGCAATGTAAATAAGAACCCTAATGGATTTTACATTTTGTATCACTTGAGGATGTTAAGGTTTCCTATGTCTTTCACTTAAGTCCTTAATTAACTTGCACGAATGATTCATTAGGCTAGGTGTGTGGACTAAATACATATATAGAGTCCACCCGTAGTATTACTGATTGAATCAGTTAAAATACCGTAAGTGCACGGCCGAGTTGAAGCGGTGTTAAATACGGGTCGGTCCACAGGGAGCGCGTGTGAGTCAGATTCACAATACTCGAGTGGGGGAGAAGAAAAGAGAGATGTAAGGGAAACTATACAACAATGCAAAAGAAATCGGAAAATAAGCAATAAAACTAAACCCCTCAGGGGGGTAGAGAAAGAATGCGACTACGAAAATGTGTGCGTGTGTTCAAATGTGCTCATCAAAACATGTCATATATGAAATCCATAAAACTCAATTCCAACTTTGCCTCCACATGAAATAAGATAAGACATTATCATTAAAACAAAAAAGACAATAATTGAAAAGAAGCTAATATGTTCACATGCAAAATGACTCAAATCCAACTATGTCTCTACATGAAATAAGATTTATCACAATCATTAAAACATACAAGACATTAATTTGGATAAAGCCAATATGAGCACATGCATGCACATGTCTTATTTCCTTCCACTCCATCCTTATCCCAACCTCATCATTCCCTATAAAATAGGCCCACTAATCTAAGCATGTGCTAAGCTTCATTCAAGAGCATTACCACATCAAAGATAAGAGTGAAATCTCATTAGATGGTTATGGAAATCATGTAAGGCTCAAAAGATTAAGATTAACACGTACACACTAATCCATCACATGATCATATCACCTTCTTCTCCACCACCACTACCTCCCCCCCCCCCCCCCCCCCCCCCCCCCCGATGGGGATGGACTACTCTCTACTCGTCTCTACACTAAAGAAAACATGAAAAGTACATAAACCTATGAAAGAAATGTAGAAGACTAGATTTAACAAGCATCAAACACAAAGGAAATTGCATAAAATGCAAAACATCAACATAAAGAACAACAACTAAAGTAGATTAAGAAATAAAAATACAAAGTTAGCTCCTCTCTAACCCCATTTTTACACTACTAAAATAAGAAACTAAAACTTACTCCAATGGGGAAGGAGGAAGAAGAGATGGAGATGATGGATTACAATGGTGTATATAGACTAATACATGGTTAGGATTAATCTAGGAATAATCAGATGGCTTTAAATCACATATGATAGTCCAGGAATGTTTTGACCCGACAACCCGAACTGCAACCAAAATTTGAGACCATTTGGACCATTTTGATCCGCTGGGGCTGAAAATTTGTGTCCCACTTGATTTCTTCATTTGGCACGTGGGGTGAAGTCCTGGTATGCTGGCTCGATTCACGTTGAGTTTAATTGGCAAAATACTGATCTAATTCAAGTCATGTGTCACCATATTTTGCACTTGGGTCCTTCCAAATTTGCGATCCAGTCCTTGTGCATTACAAATAGATCCAGAACCTTCCACATCAGTCCATACTTGTTACATTTAGGTCCTTTTTGCTCACTACCTCTTCTTTATTACCTAACTCCTGAAACACTACAAACAACAACCCGAGTTGCACAATATTGGGGTAAAATAAAGGATATATAGCATGAATATGAGGTATGATATGGTACTAATCAATCACCGTATCCAATGATCGACAAAAATGAGTCCATCTAGTCGTGTTACTAGGTTGAATAACACATATATGTTCGAATTTTGTGGGTATATCTGTTGAAAACCCTCAAGAGACATCACTCCTCCTCCTTGGTGACAAGGAGGTTTAATGGCTTGTTGCACGTACTAAGTGCAACCGTGATTCCTAAGAAAGTGAGTAAGGATTTCCCTGTTTTTTCGTATGTTTCATTTCTTTAATTTTTCTCTTTCTTTGTTTCGCTCGGGACTAGCAAAAACTAGGTGTAGGGGTATTTGATTGACACCATATCATGCTTATATTCGTGTCTTATATTCTCTATTTTGAACCTAAGCAATGATACGTAACGAGTTTTATACTTAAGTTTCTGGAATAAACATGTTTGAGAAGAATAGACACAAAAAGGAACTGAATGCAAGAAAAAGGATTGAATTGTGATACTTATGGGCTGACATGCAAGAGGGAAAGACCCGGATGTAAACCAAATTGACCTAGAAGTAAATCGAGAAACTTCACACCTTCATTAGGAGTATTTTGGTAATTCGATTCGGGCCTAAACTCTAACAACCAACTCGGGGGCACTACACATGAAGAAATCAACCTAGCAAAATGTCCTCCAAACCAGAACATCATCCAAGCCTTATAGATCGCCAATTGGCGGTTCCAGACCGCTGGTTGGCGGTCTGGTCTTCTCTAGTTCGATAGTCGGGTTATGTATTAGAGTGTTTTATGTCTACTTTTAGTAGTGCATTAGTTCTACATCGGGGGATTGTCCCTAATTACCTTTTTCTATGACTATAAATAGAAATGTTCTTCATCCTTTGTATTTTACTTCTCTCTTGGTGGTTATTCTCTCTACTTGGAGTAAAGCCTTGGAGCAAAACTCTAGTGGAGAGATGCTACTTGTAATGTGAGTGAAGAATAAAGAATGTTTTGTTAAGTTTCTTGTTGTTTCTTTTAATTCTTGTATTCCTAGTTAATTTTGTTTGTCATAATCTTAGTAGAAGTAATTAGCATGTTTTCTTTTCTTAATATGAATGTTAGCTTAGTAGTTCCATCTCCATTTGAGGGTGGAGTTGATGTTTATACATGTCATGAAAAATGAAATGAATGTTATATGTTGTTTTATGTGATGAATGTGAGTATGCTTGTTTGAATTAAAGAGAATACTTAACTTGATGGTTTCTGTCATATTCATTAGGTACATGTCATGCATGTTTAGGTTCTTAATAACAAACTTGCTTATGCTCATATTAATCAACTAGGTTAGTCATTTGGATGATAGGTCTTGCCAACCATTAGGTACTTCCTATGCATAGCAACACAAGATACACTTGTGCTCTATTGATTGCAATCCTCAACACTTTATTTAATGTGTACACACACTCCATCCCTTAGGGTTGACACACCTCCTTGTGGACTCGAACCGTATTTTCCACGTCTTCACCGACGCCATGCACTTGCGATTAAACTTAATTTCAATCAGTAATCTATAGCAATTCCTTAGAAGAGCATGTTGAGCACCTAAAGCGGGTATTCCAAATGCTCAGGGAGAATAAGCTTTATGTGAAGACGTAGAAGTGCTCCTTTGCCCAAAAGGAAGTATCCTTCTTGGGACATATCATCAAACAAGGGAAGCTGGGAATAGATAGCTCAAAGGTTGAAGCCATCCAAGAGTGAGAGGTCCCAACCAAAGTGACTGAACTCCATTGCTTCTTAAGATTGGTGAACCATTTCAGAAAGTTCATCAACAGATATTCTACCATAGCCAGTCTGTTAACTGAGCTCCTAATGAAAAAGATGAACTGGGAATGGACGGAGAAGTGCCAAAATGCTGCAGAAGAAAGTAATGGAGGTGCCGGTTCTATTCCTGCCGGATTTCGCCAAAGAGTTTGAGGTACAAACTGATGCCACTGACTTTGCAATTGGCAGGGTGTTGATGCAAGAAGGTCATGCAATAGCCTTCGAGAGTGGAAAGATAAATGGCATAGAAAGAAGATACACTGTCCAAGGAAAAGAGATGACCGTAGTGGTGCATTGTTTGAGAACCTGGAGACATTATCTCTTAGGATCACATTTTGTGATTTCAATTGATAATGTAGCTACAAGCTACTTCCAAACGCAGAAGAAACTATGTTTAAAGCAAGGTGGTAGGACTTCTTGGCTGAGTTTGACTTCAAAATGGACTACAAGCATGGAAAGGGAAATGTTGTAGCTGAAGCTTTGAGCAGGAGGGTTGAGCTAGCATCCATCTCCAAGGTGCAAGAAGATCTCATGGGAGAGATCAAAGAAGGACTATTGCACGACCCCTTTGCCAAGCAATTAGTGGGCCTAGTGAATGAAGGCAAAACCACTAAGTTCTGGATAGAGGATGACTTCCTCTACACCAGCGGAAGGAGAATATTCGTGCCACAGTGGAATCACTTGCGGAGAAGGATTATCAAGGAGTGTCATGATACAAAGTGGGTTGGGCATCCTGACCAAAAGAGAACAATGTCTTTGCTTGAATGATCATACTAGTGGCCAAAGATAAGGGAAGAAGTAGAACTTTATATAAAAACTTGTTTGGTATGCCAACAGGATAAGTAGGAGCAACATTTTCCCTATGGGTTGCTTGAACCCCTATCCATCACCTCAAGTCCTTGGGAAAAGGTTTTCTTGGACTTCATCTCAGCTTTGCCTAAATCAGAAGGGGTTTGGTCAATCATGGTAGTAGTTGATCGTTTTTCCAAATATGGGACATTCATCCCATCTCCAAATGATTGTACAGTTGAAGAGGCAGCACGACTCTTCTTCAAGATTGTAGTGAAGTTTTGGGGGCTTCCTACAACCATTGTGAGTGACAGAGATCCTAGGTTTACTGGAAAGCTATGGAAGAAGTTATTTTCAATGACGGGTATTGAGTTACGTTTCTCAACTAGATTCCACCCCCAAACTGATGGGCAAACCGAGATCAATGCCTTAGTGGAGGGCTACTTGCAACATTTTATAAGTGCAAGTCAAAAGGATTGGGCCAAGTTGATGGATGTGGCATAATTTTCCTACAATCTCCAGAAAAGTGAGGCAACAGGAAGGAGTCCCTTCGAAATAGTCCTTGGTGTGCAACCAAAGACTCCTATTGGACTTGCAACCTCCAACAAAGGGGTAAATCCAAGCGCCTATCATATGGCCAAATTGAGCTAGCAAAGATCCTATCTCCACAAGGCTTCAAAAAAATGATGAAGTGGGTTGTTGAGAGGAGAAGCCCCAAAGCATATCAAGTGGGAGATAAGGTGATGGTGAAAATACTGCCTCAACAATTCAAGGCCTTCAGTAAGGTACATAAAAGTTTAATACGCAAGTATGAAGGCCCATTTGAGGTGATGGGCAAAGTAGGACGAGTCTCTTACAAATTAAACCTTGCTCCCACAATGAAAATTCATCCTGTCTTCCATGTAAGTAATTTGAAAGATTACAACGAAGATCAGAAAGACCCTAAAAGAGGCGAATCATCATGGGGACCCCCAGTAATAACCACATCCTATGAGAAAGACGTGGAAAGGATCCTAGACCACAAGATAGTAAGGAAATGCGGAGTTCCCCCTAGTGCACACTATCTTGATCTATGGAAGCAACTACCCCTAAGTGAGGATACTTGGGAAAATGAAGAAAGTCTATGGTAATTCAAGGAAGCAATCCAGACATACTTATCGACGACGGCGTCTTCGGATTATGTAGGGGAGAATGAAATGTCCCTCCAAAAAGACAAGCAAATTGACACTTTGCTTCCTCAAGAAAAAAATCCCATAGGCAAAAGTCAAAAGCAACTTTGCTTCCTAAAGAAGGTATTAGAGCTTTCTAGAAGCTAGATATTTGCTTGCTTGAAGCCAAACACAATTTTAAAACTTGATGATATTTGTTGTAGACAAAATATCTAAAGACAAGTGTTGGGCTCTAAGTAATGGAGAAGTTCAAACTCCTTTTGTATACAAGGGAGATCCCCTCCTATATAAAGGGGTCCCCTCCCCTCATTTGGAGGGCACTCATGTGTGTATGTTTTTATACAAGTGTTGTAACTCAATCTTTGTGAATGATATAATCGTATATTGAGCAAACCTCTCAAGTGTGCCTTTATGTGCATGTTTGTGTGTGTGGAATTGTTATACTAAGCATTCTATCCAAGTTGGGGGAGAGGGAAGAGGCTGTCAAATCCAACTAACTTAAGGGAGTTAATGATTTGGGCCACACGGTTCCTACTTGTGGAGTAGGTGCGTGACAACATGCCTCCTAAATTGTCACTATCCCCTAGAGAGCCGAGTTGATAGGATAGTGCTTGCATACACAAGATGAATAGAAATGATGAGAATTGACATCCCTATTGAAGTCCTTGATTAGTAGCATATCATACATTGCATTCACGCGATATATCCTTTATTTTACCCCATATTGTGCTAATCGAGTGTTTATTTTATATATTTTAGAGTTTAGGCAATAAAAAGAGAAATGAAGAGAAAATGACCAAAATACGAGAAAAAAGACTGATCATTGAGACTTACGGACCTATCTGCAAGAGGGAAGGACCTGGATGGAAGCCAAAAGGACCAATTACCAAATTGAGAAACTCCACACCATCATGAGGAGTAATTTGACAATTAGATTTGGGCCTTGACTCAAACAACGAATTAGGGTGCACCTCACATAGACAATTGAAGCACTGAAGACGCCAACCAAAAATGGGCCGAATCTAACCAAAAATGACCGTCAGTTGGCGGCCCTAGATAGCCAATTGGTTGCGGTCTAGTTGGGTCAGGATCTGACCCGGTTTCTTGTGGTTGTGTATTATGTTGTTTTTATCCTTTTGTAGAAGTTTCACTAGTCCCACATTGGGGAATCGTCCCCAGTTGTCTTTTTCATGTATATAAATAGAACTCTTCTTCCTCTTTTGTAATCTACCCATTGCTTGGTGGTCATTGTCTCTGTTTGGTGGTCATTCTCTCTACTTGGAGTAAGCCTTAGAGCAAAACTCAAGTGGAGAAGAATACTACTGGTAATGTGAGTCACGTAAATAAAATAATTCTTCATAGTTTTATTTTAATGTTGTCTTTTTTAATGCTTGCATGTTTAGATTAGTTTGTTTTCTTAATCTTAGTATAATTAGTTATATTGTCTATCTTTCTTAACATAGTTTGTAGTTTAATGTGTAGTGAGTAGTTCCATCCCCCTTTAGGGATGGAGATGATGTTTATACATGTAATGGAGAATGGGATGAATGCTATCTTTTGCAATATGTGATGAATGTGAATGTATGCTTGTTTGTTTAAAAGAGAATACTTAACTTGATGAGTTTTGCCAAAACCATTAGGTACTTTCATGCTTGTTTATTTTCTTTATAACCAACATGTTTATGCTCATGTTAATCAACTAAGTTAGTGATTATAATGATAGGTTTTGCCACAACAATTAGGTACTTCCTATGCATGAAAACACAACCCACACTTGTGCCTTATTGAATGCATTCTTCACCACCTTATCACATGTGTACACACACTCCACCCCTTAGGGGTTTTCCTTCCTGAATTTCAACTTTCTAGTTTGTTAGTTGCTAGTTTAGTTTCATGTTAGTCTTATGCTTCCATCTTTCTTGTTGTTAATTGCTAGTTTAATGTTTAAACATTTTAATAACCGTAAGTGCACGACCACGATGAAGCGGTAGCAAGTACGGGTTGATCCATGGGGAGGTGAGTAGCCTCTGGTTTGTCTCAAATCAAGTGGCAAAAAAAGATAAATAGATTTGATTATGCTAAGCTAAACTACACTAAACTAGTAAATAACAAATGCAAATGAAAGCAACTAACGATTGATTAAAACTAAACTAAAAGGCTAACAAATAGATTGGAATTGAGGAAGAAAAACCCCTAAGGGTGGAGTGTGTGCACATATGAAGTGAAATAAATGATGAATGACGTATGTAAGCATGTATGTGTGTGTGGTTTCATGCATAGGAAGTGTTTAAAGATGTGGCAAAACCTGTCAATCTATTCACACAACGTATCAGCAATTACTACTTGATTATCATAAGATTAGGCTCAGC
This sequence comes from Triglochin maritima, assembly GCA_963682175.1. Classification (NCBI taxonomy): domain Eukaryota; kingdom Viridiplantae; phylum Streptophyta; class Magnoliopsida; order Alismatales; family Juncaginaceae; genus Triglochin; species Triglochin maritima. The sequence continues at coordinate 19,355,166 of OY821775.1, forward strand.
ATGAGAAGTGTCTAAAGATATGGCAAGACTCATCAAAAACCATAAACTCATGTGAAGAAAAAACTAAGCTTGGGAGGTGTCTAAATCTTATGGCAAAACCCATCAAAACAAAGTTTCTTCAATCAATCAAGCAAGCAACCATAAATACAAACACTTAACTAACATGTAGCATATTCAACAGGAAATTTCAGTCAATAAACATGAGGAAACTAAGCATGGGAAGTGTCTCAATCTTATGGCAAAACCCATCAAAAATCCCCCAACATGTAGATGATTAAAATACCCCAAATGAACATACTAGCATGCAAGTTTATACAATCAAAAATTCATCAAACATCCAAACATCACAACATATATATACATCATCTCCACCCCCAAAGGGGGATGGAACTACTCACTAATAATTAAGCTAACTATTATGTTAAGAGAGGAAAACATGTTAACTAAGTCTACTAAGATTAATGAAACGAAATTAAGCTAAGCATTCAAGAAGATAAAAGAGACAACATTAAACTAACAAAAATTTCTTTTATTAAATGACTCACATTACAAGTAGCATCTCCCTACTTGAGTTTTTGCTTCAAGGCTTCACTCTAAGTAGAGGGATTGACCACTAAGCAATGGGTAATACAAAGGAGGAGGAAGAGTTCTATTTATAGTCATAGAAAAGGGTAACCGGGGACAATCCCCCGGTATGCGACTAAATACATATTATAAATGGATATAAAACAACATAATCGAACACCCGACTAAACCATGAACCATTTGGAGTCATTTGGAGCACCAATTGGTGGTCTGGATTGGTTTAATCGAGTCTGGATTTGAATGGCTCGTTTCTGGCTTGATTTCTAGATGTTTGGTGAACCCGATTAGGTTGTTGATGTTTAGGCCCGGATCTAATTTCCAAAATACTCCTTATGATGCTATGGAGCTTCTTGATTTTCTCATTGGTCCTTTTGGTTTACATTCGGGTCCTTCTCTCTTGCATCTCGGTCCATAAGTCTTGCAATTCAGTCATTTTTCTTTCTTTTAGGTCTTTTTTGTGTCTCTTCTTGTCACATATTTTATTCCTGAAACTTAAACATAAAACTCATTACGTAGCATTGCTTAGGTTAAGAATAAAGGATATAAGACACAATTATATGCATGATATGATGTCAATCATTTAGTGTAACTTAGTTTAGTGTAATCAAACTTCTTCTCCCCTTAGTTTCCACTTGATTCTGACACCAATATCCGCCATAAAGGGTCCAAGCCATAACAAATGAGAAGCTACTAGAGTTGACACATCTCCTTGTGGACTCGACCTGTACTTGCTGCGTCTTCACCGACGTCATGCACTTGCGGTTATTATAACTGAATTGAAATAGACCTCGAGTAGGATGTATAAAGCATGTTGGTGTTCTATTGAGAAGGAAGTAGGTAGGCCTATATATATTAGTAAAGAATAATGCGAACATCTTAGGCAATACCTACAGACATAGTCCATGAAGGGTGATTCTACCTAATCAAAAGCCTTTGACAAGTCGAGTTTAAGTGGCATTAAGGTTGTTAGAGGCCCGACGCGTCTACTCATGTTGTAAACTATTTCTTCTGCCATTAAAATGGCACCAATTAGCCGCTCTTCATCATCAATCGTATGTGCTATATCTCTCAGAGGATGCTCAACTTCCTTTCATTTCCGATGATCATCTCTCACATTGATGCACACTTCCAAGTGGGATCCGACATCAATTTGTTCAAGTTATCCAAAACCGTCATCGACAAGTATACTCTTAAATGGACGAGACTTAGGAGCAACAAACTGTGGGAGAAGCACCTCCTAGACATGAAGAAGATGACTCCCAAGATGATGACCAAACCACGCATGATGAAGAAATGGCCGATGCTCAACCTCTGTCTCCTCCGATTGAACCTATGATTCACCCAAATTGTGATCCGAAATCGGTTCGTGGTCCTCAACACTACACTCGTCTTGAATGACCGTCTAGTTCGGATGCTGAATGGAACCAACCCGCGTGGGCTTATCGTTTCGAGAGAAATATTGACCGAAATTGCCAAGAGATCCAAGAAGTTCATGTTTAGTGGATCACAACTATCAAGAAATTCATAAGTTCATCGATGACTTCCATGCATTCCAATTGACGACATCGAATTCACTCACAGAAATCAACAACTACATTTTTGTGGGTGGAGATTCTCCCCAAACATTTATCGATCCCCAAAATGAGATCATGGAAATATTTCTCAACATGAACAAGCCGAACAACTAGACTTATCTTTTTGCTTGTCATATTCCTTGTTTGTTTGCTTTGTTCAAGTATACATTTGCACTTTATGCCTTATCCTCCCTTTTAGGAATGAAATTTTATTTCCTTATTGTCAGTCTTTTTGTCTCAACCTATACCTAATGAAAATAATTATGCTTGATGTCAAAAGGGAGAAAAATTGACACAATATGCTTAAATGACTATATGAAATTCATTCACATTGTAAGGGGGAGTTTCATCTACATTATGCATATTGATAGGGGCGTTGGGTTTTATGCCTTACTCATTAGGGTCATACACGATCCTACACTTGGTATCAGAGTATAGGTGCTAAATTTCATATACTTAACCGTATTTTAGCATGACATCTTCATCATGTAATCACGGAGAAGGATTGTGCACAACTAGACCCCCTTTGCTAAATGGTTCTAACTATGATTATTGGAAAAATATGATGAAAATATTTTTGATGTCTAATGATCTTAAGCATTGGATTTTCCTTCAAAACCCTTAGACACCCCCAAATGAAGAAGAATTAGTCTCATTAACTAGAGCCAAAATGAAAGAATATGAAATGAACTCTAGTATAATGAACATCCTCTTTTGTGGATTAAATAAGGGTGAATACAATAGGATAGAAGGTGTGAAAGTGCACATGAGATTTGGCATAGACTATAAATGCATCATGAGGGTGATAGCAAAACAAAAGAAACTAGGATTAGTCTCCTCATGCATAAGTATGAATTTTTTTTCTATCCAAATCGGTGAGAACATAAGCTAAATGAACACTCGCTTCACCGATATCACTATTTCTCTTTTGGTTCTTGGAAGAAAAATTAGTAAAGGACAAATGACAAGGAACTTCCTTCAGTCACTCAACAATGATTGGGAAGATAAGGTCATCACAATTGAAGAAACACAAGATTTTTCAAAATTAAAGATGGAGGAACTTATTGGAAAACTCATGGCCTATGAACTCCAATTGAGTCATAGAAAGGAGAATGAAGCTTCCAAGAAGAATTCAACCTTGGCATTACATGCAAAATCCGATGAACCAAGAAGAAGAGAGGAGAATGAGGACATTTAAGGCTTGCTTAAGATGTTTTCAAATTCTTCAAGAAGGATAAGGGAGAAGTGAGAGAAAGAAGAGGAAGAAGAAGTGAGAAGAGAGAAAAAGAAAAAGAGGAGAGTGAAAATGAGGGAAGAGAAAGGAAGAAGAATGAGAGAATGGAGAGGAGAAGAGAAAAGAGCAAGAGAAGAGAAAGGAAGGAGGAAGCTCACAAAGCCACTTGGGATTATTCTTCATCCTCATCATCATCCTCTATGCAAAGTAGAATGGAGGTTGCCCACTCATGCTTCATGGCTATTGAAGATGAAAAAAGTGAGGTAGACTCTAACTCTTGCTCCACTAGATCTTATTCATGCTCAACTAAATCATACTCTAGTGATAGCTCAAAATCTAATGCTAATGATGATTCATATACACATGATGAGCTTCAAAATGTATTTTATGATTTGGTTAAATAATATGAGATCATTTGTGAGAAGAATAAAAATGCTACAAAGACTATCAATGATCTCCAAAGCCAAATTGAAATAATCATGAATGAAAAAAATGAGGTGCTTGCTAGTGATGAAACTAATGCATTAGAACTTGGTAGTCTAAAAGCAACACCTACACATGATGAACAAATAGAACTTAAGGCTTCAAATCCTCAACTTAGAAAAGATCTAGAAAAGTTCACAAAAGGAACTAAGATGCTTTACATTATTTTAGGGAGTCAAAGACAATCATTACAAAAAAATGGTTTAGGATATAATGATTCATATGTTAAAACCATGTAGTGCATACTATTTTGAATGGAAAGAACTTAGTTGTAAAACATAACTCTTCAAGTGTGTGGGCTCCTAAAACCAAAATAGTTTGGGTTCCCAAAGCTAATGTTCAAGGACCCAAAGTAGTTTAGGTACCTAAATCTACACTTGTAGGTGCTTAGAGATGGGGGATCGGTAGTAACCGGCCAAGCGTGAAGAGTCGAATATCAATCCGGTTGCACTATCAAAAGAAGGATGGAACCAACATTGAGGAATAACGATTGGTAAAAAAAATCCTCCTAAGCTTAAAAGATTTGGTTCCAACATGAAATTTGTATGCTTAATTGTCATATTTTTATCACATTCATTAATCAATTAGGATATGCTTCATGTACATTTTTAGGAGAAAAAAGAAAATATTGCCTAATTCATATCATTCATTACATATCTTATAAATTTGGGGAAAACATATCCTATGCTTAATTGTCAAATTTTCAAATGGATGAAAAAAGGGGAGTAATACATCACATGCTTACATGTTAATATTAATTTGATGTTAAAAGGGGAGAATAGAATTGAACTTAATTGTCATATCATACTCATATTGATAGTGGAAGCTTAATGAATATCTTTTAAAAAGGGCAATGAAGTGCAAAATTAAGGGGGAACAACTTCATTATAAGAATTTTAGGGGAGAGAATAAATTCAATCAAAAATCTTGTTTTTGATGGATGTCAAAGGGGGAGAGAATATTAGGAGTAACTTGAAATTTGCTTAAAATTTGAACAAAAATTATGCACACTCATAGGCGGAGCATTTATATGCATAATTTACATCTACAAATTTCAAGTTTAAGATATAAGTTGCCATCATCAAAAAAGGGACATTGTTGGCTTTTTGGCGTTAATCTATGTTTTGATGATATAATCAACCTAATCTTAATCACAATCAAAGTAGAGTATCACACATTATGCATAGCATATATATTGCTTTGTGCTAACTTCTACAGGTGATCAAGACTCAAGGAAGAAAGGAATTCAAGTCAAGACATGTAATCAATATATTGAAGACATGTAATTCTATATTTCTTTTGAGTCTTAGGAATCTATGTAATCTTGAGCATACAAGAGTTAAAATCCATTCACATAGACACTAGGTTCCTTATAGAAGTCACATATAAAATCTTAGATCATTTGGACTTCAATAGGTCACCCAAACATAGACCGGAAAACACTTAAAACCAAACTTGAACTGCCCGTGCATATTGGGTCGATCGAACCACCTTCGTTCGACGGAATGTTCATGTAACCAATGGTGTTTTAAACAGCCCAACCGGTCGACCATGACCATTTCGATCGACCGTCTACACCTGTCAAATGATCGTTAGACTTGTCTTGTTCTACAACGGTCAGTTTTCCCAAAACCCCAAATACAATTGACCACCGATCGATCGTGGACCTTGTTTCGGTCGACCGAACATAAATGTTTTGACAATCCCCAAGTGCCTGTTATTTTTGGGTCGACCAACCCAACCATTTCGGTCGACTAAACCTAAACCTTTTGACAACCCCATAGAGCATGCTAGTTTTCGATCAACCGAACCAACCTTTTAGTTCGACCGTTAACTTAAGAGGAGTAGGTTATAGCCAAATTTCGTTTGACCGTTCCCTGCTCAATCGACCGTTGTGTTTCTGGATTTTTCTGGACTTTCCTCGACTTAATTTCTGGACGACCTCTAGTTGACCGTTAAGCATGTTTCAGTCGATCGAACTTGCCCAGAACTGTGCCCTATCCTTTATATTTTTGTGCTTCTTTCACAAACACTTACCATATTAATCCCAACGGATATAACCCCTTAGGAGATTATAAATAGATGTTACCAAGACACAATTTCACAACTCTTTCACTCCAAATTGTCATACACATCTAAGATAAACTCCCAAGCTATAAATTCCCCAATCCTACTCTCCAAGCCAAACTTTCCACACTTTAAATCAATTCCAATCTTACTCTAAGTGTGCTCAAGTTAGAGAGTGATTGTTCCACTCAACAATTGTTTTTCAACCAGCAAGGACTTCGGTGAAAGCCTGAAGTGTTCCCTCTCGGATTGTGAGAGGAAGAAATCAAGCTAGCGAGGATTGTTCGCGAAGCTTGCTGTGTAAAAGGCTTAATCTCGGCCTGGAATGAGATTGATAGTGAAGACGAGCTCGCCGAGTCGAGCGGAGCTTTCAAGAGAGGAAGTAGGCGGGAGGGTGAACCTCTATAAAAATCCCCGGGTCATCTTTTTGGTTTGCATTGTTTTTCTTTCTTTACTTGTTTGTTTATTCCGCTACGCACGTTTATTTCTTAAGCAAGTAGAGATTGATTAATTAAAAGTGATTAGAATTAAGGTCATACACGATCCTACAGAGAGTTCCAAGCTTGTTCTGATGTAGTATTCCATCCTATGGGGGCCGAAGTAGAGCTCCATGATAGTAGTGGCCTTGATGTACGGAGTTATATGCTTGTTCCCATGGAGAAGTGGGTGAATCCGGAGTCCAATCTATAAGAGCAACAGTTCTTCCTCTTCACTTTACTCTCCATCTCCATTGCCTCCTTTGACTTCATTCTCAATCTCAATTAGTTTCCTCTTCTCCTTCTGAGTGAGCTAAAGCCCTTCTTTGGTGAACCCCATCAAGGTGAGGCTCTTATGGTTGATCGATTAGTGCTTCACTTGAAATGGGAAGCCTTCAATGGAATTCCGGTGGGCCTCCACTATAGTGGTGATGGTCACATAATATGGGAATGCCTTGGTCTAAACCACGAGCATGTCAAAATAGTGAGGCCAATTCACCAGGATCTTCTCAATGAGGTGGAAAAGAATGACTTACAACTTGTTGTTGAGATACTCACGATGGCCTTGGCATGGAGATTGGAGCGGGTGATCGTGTTGCGGATGTGGTATTGAGACTTGAGGTCGATATGGTTGAGATCTGAACCATCGATGAGGGATGGACTCCGCGGTTCGCACACCTTCTTGACAAAAGCACGATAATCAACATAAAGAACCCTATCATAGATGTCTTTACTGGTGGTCGGGGAATTTTAGAGTGCTCTGAAGGAGGGATGTGGTGATGGTGACAGACAAGTTCCAACAATGTCTTGCCTTTCAGTGGATCATCAGTGTCGATGTGGGTTGGAGGTTGGCATAGAAAAGTTTGATGTGGTTCGGATACCACTTGCATGGAGAGAACTTGGTGAGGATGTGCTTGAGCTGGTTGGCTTCTAGTAATTCTTCGATGTCAAAAGCCAAAAATCTTCAAGGATCACCTTCCACACGATGTTGAACTAGGAAAAACCAACTCGAGCCTTCTTGGATGGGGAGGGGTTGGAGTCTTCGTTGTGAAGACCTTCCTTACCGGTTTCCTTCGAGAAGAGGAAGGGGTGGAGGAACCACTAGATTGGGTGATGCCATGGTGGGATTTTGAGGTGGTTACAAATGGATTTTAGAAATAAGCAAGGGATAAGAAAATTAGGTGGATTCTGTCACCTTTTGTAGGTTGTCGGACAACCTCTGGACGCTTCAAACAACTTGGAGTAGGTAAGGGTCATCTGTAACGGCTAGATTTCAAATTCAAAATATAGGTTTAGACGTCCAAGAGGGTTACCCAGTCATCCGAAACTGCACCCAAAAATGGTTAGTAAGCAACATTCATTTTAGACGACTAAATCAGGTCCTTGGTCATTTGAAACCATCAGATCCAATATCAGAAAATGGTGGTTGCTAGGATGAGTTGTCCAAAGATCTTGGAAGTCGTTCGACTAGAGGGGGTCAAAACTGAGTTGCCGGAATGAGATGAATTTGGGCGACTAGCCAAAGAATCAGTCGTCCAACACAATCTTCAAATGTCTGGGTAAAAAGGTCTATTGTTCGAATCAGAAGTCAACATGTCAATTTGGTCAAAATTTAGAGGTGCATCGGATGTGTCAAGTAAACCAGTCATCTGATGGAAATATCAAGGAATAGTTGAAGAAATAGGGTCAAAAGTAATTCGGACGCTTGTCCAGAGCAGCAATCATCCAAAGGTGGACAAGCAAAATCAATGAAAATCAAGTCGGATGACTGATTAGGACACTCAATATCATCTGAATCTGGACAAGTGGAGCACCTCCAATGATCGGATGTCCAAACAGACAGTTTGGCCATCCCAAACCTGCAACAGAAATAACCCAAGGGTCTGGACTAATGAGTCATCCGATGGGATTTTTCAAACGTCCATTGGGCATTGAGTATAGTTGACCCGATCATTCAGATGACTGGCCAGAGAGTTTGGTCGTCCCAATTTAGGCAGTCCATAGTATGTTGTAACTTGGCAATGTTTCAGGAAATATATCAAAAATACAAGCATGAATCATTTTGCAAATATGAAATATGATCTATGGGACTTCATTAGCACTCATCATGCCAAGTTCTTGCCTAATATGGTTGAATCGATCATCATTGAAGGGAATGTGTTCTAAAAGTTTACTTTTATATGTCAATTATTATGAATTGGATGTGCAAACATTTTGTTGCTTCATTAATGTAATCATCTTTTAGAAGTGTTAAGGAAGAGGCTCTTGGTCCTTAACTGTAGTGCTCTAAAAGATAATGGTTTACATAAATCTAAAGTTATTCACAATCATTGTAATTGACATGGAACATTAATTACCGAGATAAGATTGTCGTGTTGGTTAAAGAGTATTGTAGCTCTACAAATATTTAACGACACGAGTATATAAAAGAGGAAAATGGTTATATATTGAATAGACCTAGCGAGTGAAACATTATGGAATTGTGTTTAGTGTCATTAATGTTTCATTGTGTCTTGAATCCTAAGATATGAGACTTATATCTTTTAACATAAGAAGTGTTTAATTTGATTAGTGTCAAAAGCTATCATTGAGTATAGTGATAAAGACAATAGTTGGTTGAACATGACTTATGCTGGAAAAGATAGTTAGTCAAAAGATTATCATTGCCCTCTTAGCTTGAGTGATGATATTAGTGGGCCTCTTGATAAAGAAAAATTGTAATGTGCACAATGTGACTTGAGTTAAGTTACATATTTATATTTAGCTTAAGAGATCAAGAAATGAATACATAATACAAAGGTGACACATTTCTACTTTGTATAATATTCTTAATATTATGAGGCAAGGGATAGACACAAGTGATGTCCTTACATCACTAAATGGATCGTGGTTAGTTCAAGCGAACAAGACATCTATACTAATTGGGTAACTATAATGTGTAGCTAGATACCGCTTATAGTTTGTGATGTTAAGTGTTTAATATCATTGCCAATATAGCTTAGATCCTCCTATAGGTCACACCACAAAATCGGGTTTCATGTGAAATGGGATACATGTTGTGAATCAATAAAATCAATGTCATGAAAATTGACATAATTAGAATCATAAATAAATTCATTATAGTTGTATGTGTTATGGGGTGTAATAGTTAGACAATACATAAGATAATGTGTTACATGATATATGGATTTGCTAAAAACCCCAAGGAACGAAATTTGTTGGATGTAAATCAAAAATTTGACAAAGCCAAAATCGGGTCAAAACGGTAGACCATTTTGAGATCAATCGACCGGACAAAGATCGGACGCACGTGGATCAACCAAAAATTATCAGGACGTAATACATAGTCAATCGAAAAGCTCCAGGAGAAATTTTGGTGATATGACGGTCAACTGGTATAGGGACATGGTCGACCGAAATTTACCATGAGCAATTTAGGTAAGTAAACGGTCGACCGGAGTGAGACGTGGTTCAACCGAAATTTTCCAGGGACTTTTCCTTATAAATATTCAGTTGACCGTCTAGCTCACGGTTCGACCAAACTTGTCAAAGTCGGAATAGTTCGGTCGGTCGATCGAGTGGTGATTTCGGTCGACCGTTCGGCACAATTATGCCTTGAATTATTAAGAGATTAGTGTTGATCATGGGTTGGATTTATTCCAATTACTGTCAAAGGGTTTTGAGGATGATTATGTGTCAATTTGTGATTGGTTTAAGATAGAGAAAAGCAAGAGATCATGGGTTAGTGGGTAGCCCATGATGTGGGTGTTGGGAGAATCTATAAATGGGTCTCCTCACCCTACTTGTTTAAGGTTAATGCAAAAATTCTCTCTCCCTAACCTCTCCACTAATCCATCCGAATTTCTCTTAATTATTTTGAACTTTTGGAGATTAAATTCTCAGGGAGCTTTAGAGGCGTTATTAGCTAGATTCTAAGCTTGATTTAGAGACTGAATTGGCTAGCTCCTTTCTCTCTAATATTGTTTAGAATTTGGTGAAAACTTGGAGGTGAATCGACCGACGATTCGACGAGCAACGCAGCTGCGGATCTTCATAAAGATTTTAGAGAACCTTTGGGTATGATCCTCTCTTATTTATTTTAATATATACGAAGATTACATGATATTAGAATAAGTGTAAAACAATGTACATAAAATTGTTGAAAATATGGAAATCGATCGTGTATGCATGTATGAAAATTTTAAAATATATACATACATAAGGGTACGAAATCCTACACCAAGTTGTTGTCTAATATGGTTTAATTGATCATCACTTAGAGGTTTAGTGAAAATATCCACTAATTGGTCACATGTAGGAACAAATTGAAGCACAATGTCACCTTTGGTAGCATGGTCTCTAAGAAAATGATGTCTAACTCTATATGCTTAGTTCTTGAATGCAAAATTGGATTTTTAGTAAGATTGATGGTACTAGTGTTATCGCAACGAATGAGAATAGTTTGAAACTCAAGCCTCAACTCCTTGAGAGTTTGTCTAATACATAGAACTTGTGCACAAGCACACCCGACAACAATATATTCAACCTTGGTTATCGAAAGTGCAATGCTATTTTGTTTCCTATTCAACCAAGAAACCAAAGATTTGCCCAATAATTAACAAGTGCTACTTGTACTTTTCCGATCACACAAACACATTCGGCATAATCGACGTCACCATATGTCACAAGATCGAATGATCTTGTCTTCAGATAAACCAAACCAAAATCCAGTTCCTTTGAGATAATGAAAATCCTTTTCAAAGAATTCAAATGATATTCTTTTAGGGAAGATTCAAATCGAGCACCAAGACAAACACAAAACCTAATGTCGGGTCTACTAGCGGCTAAATATAGAAGTGAGCCAATCATAATCTGATATTTCTTGATGTCCACATTTGTGCCATGCTCATCTTGGTCTAGCTTCAAGCTTGGGCTCATTCGCGTCCTTTGTGACTTACTTTCTTCAAAACCAAATCTTTTGATGAGTTCTTTTTTATACTTGGCGGTAGCCTTGAGCGACAAGTCTAGCTTTGTTTCAAACTTTGTTTCCCTTTTCTTCAAGTTTGTTCCGGAAAACTCATTTGATGCCAATTATGGTTTGATCTTTGGGTCTTGGGACAAGTTCCCAAACATCATTCCATAAAAATTGGTTAAACTCTTCATGCATAGTCATTAGCAAAATTCATCCTCACATGCTTCTTCAACCTTCTTATGTTCAAGTTGAGAGATGGAGGGATAAGAATCACATACTACAAGAGCATTAGATCGTGTCGTTACCCTATGAGATGTATCACCTATAACTAGGTTCATTCCTTGGGAAGTTCCTCACTTCCCTTTTGGGGAGTTTCTTGAGGTCCTTGATGTGTCTCAGGATGTAGGTTTTGTGAGGATATATTTTGGATGACCTTTATAGTCCTCATCAGGAGGAGAATTGTCTGATTGTGCCAACTCATCAAAGTTGACATGAAGGGACTCCTCTACACAATGATTTCTCTTGTCATAAATCCTATATAGAGCCTCATCGGATTTTGCATCAAATTTATCTAAATTGTCTTCAGTGTTGAGAACAAAACATTTGGAACCAAAAACTTTGAAATATGAAACTTTAGGAATCTTTCCATACCATAACTGAAAAGGTGTTTCTTCAAAATTGGTTGAATTAGAACACGGTTTAAAACATAACAAGCGGTGTTAACCACTTCATACTAAAAATATTTTGGAAGACCCTTTTCACAAAGCATGGTCCTTACCATCTCCTGGAGAGTTCAATTCTTCCTCTCAACAACCTCATTTTGTTGAGGAGTGCGAGGAACGAAGAAGTTGTCGTCAATGCATTTTTTCACAAAATTGTTGAAAAGACTAATTTTCGAACTCTCCTCCACGGTCACTTCGAATCCTTAAAACCTTGGAATCCTTTTCTCTTTGAATATGTTTACATAAACTTTTCAAACTTTCAAAGGCATCAAAATTATGTTAGTTCTTGTGTTCTAAAAGATATCTTATTATTAACTATTACATTGTTATGTTATGTGCATTTTGTTCCTTGAGATATTGTGTTTGTCTTTAGAAGAGCTCGAGAAGAGGTGGTCCTATAACCATAGAACTCTAAATGACCAAAAATACGAATATGTAAATGTTCACAAACTTGGTAATTACCATAAACACTAATTGACCAATATAAATTTGTCATGTCAAGTTGAAGTTCATTGTAGTTCTATAAATGTTGACAGATGGTTGTCATTTAATAACACGAGTATATGAAGAGGATATAGACTTCATATATTGAACAAACCTAATATGGAAATACTATAAAGTTATGTATTTGTCTCATTAGTTTTATCATAGTATCACGTATTCCAAGATATGAGACATATTTTGTTTTCACATGAGGAGACATATATTGTGATTTGTTTATTTAATTACTTATGTAAGTATGGTAATAAAGTAACATTTCCTTATATACTACTTATGCAAAAAAACAATATATCAATAATATCATTGCTCTCGTTTGTAAAGATCGAGTGATGATATTACTGGGCAATTGGTAAAGTGAAATTATAATGCATGCAATATAACTAATGTTTAGTTATATATTTATAATTTACTTTGAGAGACTAAGAAACAAATAAATAATACATATATGACACAAAAATTACTTTGTATATTATTCACAATATCATGAGGAAAGGAATAGATACAAATAATATTATTTAATTATAACATTAATAATAGGATCGTGTGTTGTTAATTTCGTTACAATACAATTGTAATAATTGGGTAATCATAATATGTTTGCAATAGAAATAAAATGTATTTAATTCTATTACCAGTTAACATAGATCCTGCAAGATCACTAATTAATTAGATTTTCTAATTAAATCAATTAAGCTAATTAAATGAGAATTAAGATTTACTATTTATATATATATATATGGTTGTTCATACATATATTAAATAGGCTCATTTGGCCATTCTAGTTGAGACATTTGACATGACCTTAATTGTGCACAAATCAAATGGTGACTCGGCAGATTATGAATGAACAAATAAAGAGATCTATACATGAGATACTATTGTATATGACAAAAAAACAAAAAGAAAAAAATATGGATGATTTTTGATCAAAAGTAGTGGCCTCACTTCCAACCCCATGTTCAAAAAACATGGTGGCCCACTTCCCACTTTTTTCTCCCACCATATAGAAGAATAAATACCCTACTTTGTAGAATAATATATATATATATATATATATATTCAAATCAAAGAGAAGAAAATTGCTGGCGAATTTTCTTTTCATCTTTCCAAATTCTCATGTGTTGAGAACCCAATTAAATATATTGATTAAAGGACTTTGTTCTAGGTTTAATCGACGGATCGATTTAGTACTTTCTAGCAAAAAGAAATCAAATCTTTCAATTAAATCTCCTGGTGGACTATGTAGAGGCCTTATTCCTGTGAGGCTAGAAATTCTTGGAGGCTTCGTGAATTCAGATTTTAGTGAAGATATGTCTAAAATCTCATTTAATTAAGTAGATTTGTGATGCATAAGTAGATTAAATGATAAACTAGATCCTTTATTGTGTTTTAGATGGTAAATTTTTCGAAATTATACCGTATTACGCATCTGTAAATCCTCACAATTTATATCCAAGGAAAGGAACTCAAGTTAAGCATGTGAAATCATCAACTACAACAAATGCATTCTTTTTTTCTACCAGGCTCACGGTCATTGATGGAAAAAAATGGTCCAAGTTAAAAGGTTCTAGAGGTTTTGAAGTTGTTACCGTATTCAAATCTTGGAAATTGTTTTCCAAGGTTTTGAAGTTTTAAATTGTTTCCCAAATTGGAAAGAATCGCAAAGCTTATCCTTCTTGAAATATAGTTTTAGAAGTCCTCATACTAAATTGTATTTAGATAATTTGTGTAGTTGAGACATGCTAATGTGTCCCAACTGGTTGTGTCACAACCATGACTCGTCATTTGAGGCAATTAAACAAGTTTCATGTTAGATAAAATCAATGTCATCAACATATACCACATAAACATTTCCTTATCTAGTTCTCTTAAACATAGTTTCCATGTTGTTTTTAGAAATGATGTAACAGAAAACTTGATAAAAAAACCACTAGATAATTTTTATCTGTGAGTTGGCTAACACTATGAAGACAATGCTTTGGCCATCTATTAATGAAACCTTTTCAATGAGAAGAGTAGAATGAATATTATTATCGACATTACCAATGCGATGATGAATCCTTTAGTGTTGTCTCCAAACGTGATGGTGCCCCCTTTTCTTGATTCCAGGCTTGAGACTATGGTGGGGTCTCCTATCATCTGCCTTGAACACCCACTATCCAAAATCCACTTTCCCCTTCTCCTTGTCATACCTACAACAGAAGATGGAAATGAGGATTTCGGTACACAAGTTTGTTTGGGTCCTTGAAGATTAGCTTTAGGTACCAAAACTTGTTTAATCCTAGGCAACTAAACATTTAAGGAAAACTTCTTCTTCACAAAATAGCTATTCAATGATTGCACAAGATTTGATTTGGATTTCTTTTATGAAGCATGCACATATCTTAAGCCATGTTTTTCTAGAGCTTGTATTTCACTCCCTAAAAACATGTCAAGCATTTTTTTACATTTAGTGAACTTCTCAAGATCCTTAATGAGTTGTACATTTTGTTCTTTAAGATTTAGGAGCTCATCATCATGTGGGTGGCATTTAGAAAATCAATTTTCATGGCAAGTTGTTCATTCTCTTTCACTAGTGCATCATTCTTGCTTGATAGATCATTGTTTACCTTCTAGCTAGTTTGTTTTTATGACATATAAACCCATAATTTTCAGCTGGTTCGTGAAACATATATCATACAATGCATTCATGCTACTCAGCTAGTGCATTCTTTATTTTACCACATAATTCTGCTACTCAGGTTGTGTTTCATGCATTTCAGAGTTTAGGTAATAAAGAAGAAAATGAAGCAAAAAGGATCCAAATGCAAGAAGAAATGGCTAATTTGGAAGCTTTTTGGACATGTTTGTAATGGTTAACGACGATTGCAAACCCATAGAGACATGATTGTAAAAAAATATCTTGGTTACAAAAAATCTATAATCTCAAGTGTTTGTGGAGAAATTCTACAATTCAGACCAAATGGGCTTGAACCGATAGATTAGGGTGCACTTAAATTGTTGTGGAAATTTGGGGAAATCCAACCCAAATCAGCCACCAATAGCAGATCCAAATCCGTCAATGGCAAACCGATTAGAAGAAGGATGCCTGCATTTTTGGAGTGAGTCGGGTATTTAGGTAAGAGCACTTCAGAGCATCTAGATCTGATTGCACCCAGATTAATTTTGACCTTCTAGTATTCTATAAATACACTTGTAACCCTTCCATTTCTCTTTTTCTTCCCCCTCTCCCCATAAGAGTAGGTTTTATTTCTTGTTTTAGTAGTGTAGTTAAGGGGGTGGAGAGGAAACTTTGTATCCATTAATCAAGTTATGATATCTTGTTCTTAACATTATTGTCTTTAATTTGATGTTATTTATATTTCCTCGTCTTTAGTAGATTTAGATTTCTCTACATATTGATGGGTTGTTTTTACTTTGTTGCTTTTCTTGTTGTTCATATGATTAGTGAGTAGTTCATCTCTACTAGGGGTTGAAGATGATGTGAAACATGAATGTAGTTTGATTTGTGTGTGTTAAATCTTAATCTTGGAGTTCCATATGATTTTCATAGTCATTTTGATGGGTTTCTACTCTTGCATTTGATGTGTTAATGGTCCTAATGGATCATGTGACTTGATGAGGACTATAAAGGTCATGTCCTGCCCCTCAAGGACCCACCTTTTGTGGATCAGCAACTCCCTAATACCCTTATTTTCATAAGATTTTATGGGGGTATTGGGAGGTCTTTAAAAGAATTCTTGGGTGAAAGACCCACTTTTTGTTCCCCTGGTGTGTCGGGCATGCATGACGAGGTTCTTGACCTCGTTCAGACACACCAGCCTACTGGTTGGAGAGTTTGGATTGATGATCATGATTTTAATACCGCAACGAGGGAAACTATTCTTTCGTTGCACAATTGTTGCAAAATTCTTGAGAGGTTCAAGCTCTTTCAGTTTGATCATTTGAGTTAGATGCTTTAGCGTCTAATTAATGAACATCTCCTGATATCTGGTAGATTTTGTGAGGGCCCCATACATGAGTATTTTGGCCCCGCGTGGTGTCATGTTCCCATTCTAGGTACATTGATCCACTATGGAGTTCCCATTTGTTGTCCTTTGACAAATTAAGGACGATGGGAGCCACGGTTTGTATATAGTTATAGTAAAAAAACATTGGTTATTGTGAGTCCCACTCCTTGAGTATTTGAGTTCCATTTGTTAACATATTTGTATTCCTTTCTTAAGTATGTCCCATGTTTTGGGGAATTAGGGTTTTATATCCATCAACATAACCATGAACTTCCTCTTGTGCGTCACGCTGGTGAGATTTTTCTTGTTCATGTATAAATCCATGTAGTATCATACTCACATTCATTGATGACAATGCATGAAGTGTAGGGGGGTGCTTTACGTGTGTATATAGTCGAGTGTTTTTCTTTTTCTTTTCTTTTCTTTTGTTTATATTGTTAGAGTCATGATAGTGCTACATTTTACATTAATATATCTTGTTATTTCATAATCCTTGGGTGACTTGCCTTTTTTTCTTGCCTAGTGCTTCACTTTTTCCATTTTTTTCGTAATATTCACGTGTTTTATGAAAGAAAATGTTTTTTGGGTTTTTCTTGTGTTTAGCATTTGCAAAACCGTTGACAGATAAAGTAAAAGGCAGGCAGCCAGAATCAACTTGAACATGATGCATTAGAATATCTAGTAGACCGATTTTAGGTCATATCTCTACTCGTAAGGATGCACCCGGTTTTCTCTCAGGCGAAGAGTAATCATAGGGTTTCTGTACTCAAATAAATAAAGAAGTTCACCCCAAACCTAGTGAGTCTCATTCTTTTGAAGGAATTCATGTTTGTTAGTATAAAGAAGTTTGTTGAAGTTAGGGGTCATTAAACTCCTATTGTGAAACCTTAAGTGTAGGGATTTTGGTTCATATGTAAGACAAAAATAATATAGTATGGTATTCTTTCTTCTCACGCGGCTCCTATCATTTGGGAAATTAGGTCTAAGGGGGACTTATGCTTTCGAGTTATCTAACTTGGGACACACCGACCTAACTCTCATTAGACGGGTGGTAGGGATCGCCCTAGGTGGAGATTTGGGGAAATATGCACGTGATAGTGTAAGTTCTCACAAGTAATCATGCATGAAACCCTTGGGAGAATTAAACAAGTTTTAATTCATTGTTATAAAAAACCAAAAAATGAGAAAAAAAGAGAGAAGAAAAGAACAAAAATAAATAAGAACCTTAATGGACTTTACACGCCGTATCATTTCAGGATATTAAGGTTGTCTATGTCTTTCACTTAAGTCCTTAATTAACTTGCACGAATGACTCCCTAGGCTAGATGTATTGACATGATATATATGTAGAGTTGACCAGCAGGATATATATATATATAGAGTAGGCACGAATGGTTCCCTAGGCCAGACGTATATATATCGAGTCGTGTTGCTAGATTGAATAATGCATCAATCTTCAGATTTTGTGGTATATCTGCTGAAAACCCTCATGAGACACCAATCCTCCTCCTTAGCAACAAAGGGGTTTAACGACTTGTTGCACGTACTAGATTTCCATATTAGTTCATGTCGTGATAGCGCAATTCTACACACATGCGTCACACATCTACATTGTTGCACGCATTCTCCACGTCTTATCGGATTAGTTGCATTTATTTGACATATTGTAATTAGTGTAATTTAGTGTAGATACACTCACTCACTCTTCATTTTCTTTTCCCACTCGAGTATGGTCGACAATGACCCACTTTAGCTCCCTGTAGATCAACTCGTACTTGTCGTGCCTCAATGCGGTCGTGCACTTGCACCTTTAAACTTCACACATCCCAACAAAAAGGAATCAACCTGATAGAGGATACCTCGTGTTCTTCACTATAAGCCAAGTGACAAGAGTTAGAGCCATTGCTTGAGGAATATGAGATGCTACAAAGAGCTTGATCTTGCTCTTGGTGTGCCATTAAGCACATGTTGGCCTCTTTTTTGGACTAACTTGGAGAAGAAGATCTTGATGAGCTAGAATCATCCCAAGTAGCTTTTACAGCTTTCTTGTTATCCTTCTCTCTATGTTCTCTTATTTTGTGTCTCTTCTCCTTGTCCTCATTTCCTCTTCTCTTGTGTCTATCCTCCTTTTCTTGTCTCTCTATCTTTGAGTGTCTTCTTTCTCTTCTTTCATCAATTTTCCTCATCTAGATCAATGGCCAAACCTCCTTGAAGTGGTCAGATTTGTTGCATTCATAGCATGAGGGGCCTTTGGAGTATTCTCCCTTGTTTCTAGGGTATTTATCTTTTTTTAGATACTTCATGAAGTGCCAAGTAAAGAAGGTGATGTCCTCATTGCTCTTCTCCTTTTTCAAATGGTCAGTGACTTTCAACGTAATGTACTTGTCTTTCCTTCTTCTACTTCTTTCTCCTTCTCTCCTTTCTTCCATTTGGATTTCATAGGATATGAGGCTTCCAATTAAGTCTTCCATTTTCAGCTTTGAAAGAGCATTGACCTTCTTAATTGTGGTTGTCTGCTTTCCCCACTCGCTTGAGAGGGACCAGATGAACTTCCACACCCTATCACTTTCCACAATGGTATTTTCAAGATTTTTAAAAGAGTTAGTAATATGGTTGAAGCGAGTATTCTCCTCTCTTATGGTTTCTCATTCCTTCATGGAAAATAACTCATACTTTTGCGTAAAAGAATCTACCCTAGTTTCTCTTACAGATGAACATTTGTCTAAATGAGATTCAAGAAGTTTATGCATCATAAGCCGAGTCACATGCATTGATTCTACCATACTCTTCCTTCCAAATCCCACACATGAAGATGTTTAATATTTGGCATTCATCTTTGCTATATGGAGTTCATCATTAATCACGAATTCTAAGCTCTTATTATGCACGTATAGCACAACACCCAAAGTTTGATATTATATGATTGAATAAAAGTGCTCATCATTTTCATCCAATATGCATAGTTGGTGTCGGTGAACAAAGGTGACCTAGATGTATGCATGCCTCTCTATTTTGAGTCATTTTGCTTACTACGAGTAAGTAAGCTGATTAAGCACTTAACTTTGATACCAGTTGTAGGTTCTAAATGACCCTAAATGTGACTACAGGGTGGATGAATAGACTAAGTAAAGAATAATGCCAAATTAAAAGCTAAGTGAAGAAGAAAGCAAAGCACAAGGGAACACCAATGTAAAGAGGTTCAGCACCCACAAACCTGGGTCCTAGTCCTCTCTTACAAGGTGTACTTGATCCGTTCCGGGTCGAGATCTTTCCTTCCTTACACCTCAAGCACATGGACAACCCTTGCTATGCTTGAACTTCTCCAACAACCTGGGAGTACACTACAATTCAGAGTTACAACCTTGAGATCAACAACAAGTAGTAGACTCTAACTTGAACACTTGAACAACAATGATGAGAGTTGTGATGATCAAGTGTGAGTGGAAGCCTAGAGCGTGAGTGATGAGAATTTAATTTATACCATAAGTGCACTTCGTCAATGAAGACGTGGCAAGTACGGGTCGAACACAAGGAGGGAGAGATATTGTTATTTGTGTGATTTTCGATTAAGGAAAGAAAGAAAGAGAAATAAGTTTGGTTTGAGATTTTTGGTTTTTAATTAATTTCTAAAGCAAGAACAACAAAAACAAATTAAAAATAAAGTAAAGATGGATGGGAGTCCAGTGGGTGGAGGTTTAGATATCGGGTTTAGATTAGAGAATTCTGAAACTTATAATAAATCATATTAGTTATAAAATGTTACATGATAAATGACTCAACATAAACTCAAGTAATCAAAATATACTAAGACGAAATTAAAATAATAACTTTATTCTTCTTCTCATCACCCTAAATCCGTCACCCCCACCCTTTGGAGAGAGTTAGAAACTCATGGATGGAGAGAAGGAGAAGGGGTCCTAGAGAAACTAAGAAAGAAAAGTAAAAACACAAAATAAAAGAACAGAATTTTATTACTAAAAAGAAGGACTAAAAACTAAGACCCTTCACAACATCGTTTCGGGGCTATTTATAGCCGAAACAAGGGATCCAAGTATGAAATAGGAAAGTACACGCGTCAACACGCAACTGGTAAAAATTTGAGCGCACGGATCCACTCTTGTGCGGTGGAATCGCCGCAATTTGTACATGAGGTGCGGCGGAATCGCCACCTTTTTAGCTCAGATTTGGTCCGGATTTTTCCTATATGTTTATGGTATGATTTAAATGTCCTTTGCGTGTCTGGATTATTTCTTTCATTTCTTTTGAGCTCCGAATTAATTCTTTGTATATATGGAGATCCAAATTGATTTTTTAGAACTTCTCCAAAATAATATTTTGGTCCTGGCAGTCGGGTCCTTGGCTTTTTGCAATTAAGTCCCTGGGTACTTTTGTGCTTAAGTCCTTGGCCTTTTTGTAATTAGGTCTTTGAATGCTTTTATGCTTGGATGGACTTCCATTTGAATCCCGATAATCTTGAACTTGGTCTTTATGACAGGAATGAGTCTCTTGCACGCATTTATGCTCGGGATATGGGTAATTTGCATTCAGGTCCCTGTATTCTGTAAATAAGACTAAACACATACCTTAGTAGCATTTGTTAATATAAAATTAATCTAAATGAAAGACATATGATACAATGTATGCAATGCATGAAATACCCCCACACCTAGATTTTGCTAGTCCCTAGGAAAACAAAATATAAGAAAAATGAAAACAAGGGAATCCTAACTCACTTTCGTAGGAATCACGGTTGCACTTAGCATGTGCAACAAGCCTTTAAACCCCCAAGTTTCCTTAGAGGACGAGTTTTGTCTCCTGAGGGTTTTCAGTTGACACACCCACAAAGTCTTAATTCAACATTTCATCAATAACTCTTAATATCTCCACCTCAACCTTATACATCTCACTTAGAATTCTTGCATGTTCATTATATAAGTCTAACTCATAAAAAATCTAACTTGGTCTTTATTCCTCCAACATTCACACCACTAACCCTTATACACATGTTATCACTTAAATTTTTTTGCACGCCTCTTCTGGTGGTGAAGTATCATTCGGATCAACCATGGCATGGATCATTCTTTTAGCTTTGGGCCTTGAGTATCTTAAAGTATTTTTTTTCTTCTCGTGATTCAACACATTTGCTTGTTTTGACACTTTTACCCTTTTTGCATTCGTGTAGCGAGTTTGGTCGATAATCCCGAACCGGCAGACTCAAGTTATCGGGTTTTAAGATACCCTTACGGACCAGTGACTCGAAGGCTTGGGCTTTTGTAATCATTTTGCAAAATGTGCTTTCCTCACTTTATTCCTTTTTTTTACTTTTATTTTCCTCAAGGCTTAATTGCTATTAGAAGTCCACACTTCCCGGTATATTTTCCTCAACCTCTACTTTTTATCAACCACTTCAAAGATTTGACTCATCCAATTTAAGTGCATACATGTCTTAATGGGTAATGGGTTATTTCTTTGGAACTTAGATTTATGTCATAGTTTCTACAAGCAGAACTACATAATATGGAACAAAAACTCAATGCAATTTGTACTCAGGTTTTGGTGGTTCAATCTTAAGCTATGTCATGGAACATTGAATTTTTTTATTTTTTTTTTATTTTTAAAGAGCAGAATATACGTAGATATATACATAAACACCCCCCACACCTAAATCATGCATTGTCCTCAATGAATGTGAGCAAGATACTATATGGATTTATGCATGAAAAAGGAAAGATCTCACCAACGTCAAGTACAAAGGAAAGTTCATGGCTCTGTTGATGGACAAAACCCGAATTCCCTCAAAACCAGTGAGATGCTAAAGAAGGGATAAATACGTGAAAGCAATGAGGCCCAAATACACAAGGGTTGGGGCTCACAACAATCGATGCTCACTGAAGGAGTCTTTTATTGTGCTTTTCTTTTTTTTCTTTCTTTTTTTTATATATTTTTTTTTATATATATAACTATGTACAAACATAAGTTCCCATCTTCATTTGTCAAAAGACATCAAATGGAAACCTCAAGAGTGGATCAGTGTACTTGGAAAGGGAACATGACACCACGTGGGGCCAGAATACGCATGTGTGGGCCGCCTTCACAAAAAGCACTAGATGAAATGAAAGGTTCATGAATTAGACGCAAAGGCGTCTCATTCAAAGGATCAAACTGAAAGAGCTTGAACCTCTCGAGAGTTTGGGAATTAAGGGGCAACGGAAGAAGAGCTTCTCCCGTTGCGGTGTTGAAGTTATGATCGTCAATCCAAACTCTCCAACCAACAGGCTGGTGCGTCGGAACGAGGTCAAGAACCTCATTAGGCATGTCCGACACACCAGGCGAACAAAAAGTGGGTCTCATACCCAAGGTATCTTCCAAGGAACTTCTAATACACTCGTGGGCTATGTAGTTGTTTGATGTTCCATCATTTCCAAGATGATCAGGAACAATGATGAGAGGCAGACTCTCATCAGGTTGTTTGAAATTGAGGGTACTAGGGAGATCTTGCTCCACCAGAGGTGAGTCCTTAAGAGACACAACATGAAGATCATGTGGCTCAAGGGCCACGGGACAAGAAGATAGGGCACAATCCTGTGCCGACTCATACTGAAATTGGTCCATGTTTTTCTCAATTTGAATCGAATCCTCCACTAAGTGATCGTGAATTGAAACCCCAAGTCCCTCAGACCGACTAGGAGTTTGACTTTGAAAGATTGTGCTTTGAATTTGTGGATGTGGTGGTGGTTTGATATCAAAAGAAGAATCCTCATGTTGACATGAAATGTCACTCTCCTCACGTTCACGTAATTGCTGCGACATTTGACTCACTTGCAGTGTCATATTTTGTATGGACTGTTGAGTGGTTTCCATGAACGTAAGGAAAGTTTGTTTCAAGGAATCAGGTATGCGGTCAACGATGAGGTCCAAGTCAGAGCTTGGGAAATTTTGAGGTTGGGTGTTGGTGGGCTGAGAATAAGTCCAATGATTTGAAGTGGGGTGTTGGTAGAATTCTGGATATTCGGGAGGAGGATACTGAGGTGAAAATGAAGTATAAGAATTTGGATATGAATTGTCTCCCCACGAATCCATCACTCTCGGGTTATACGCGGATGCGTAATGGTCATATTGAGCATTTTGGGAAAAGATATGCTCATACTCAGGCTCTGAGGGAACATAAGGGCATTCCCTGATAACATGACCACTCAACCCACAATAGTCGCACGGTACGGCTACTGGAGCCACAGGTGCACGCATGTTGTCTGCCATAAGCATGAAGGAGGCAAAAGTTTGTTGTAATGTATCAGTTCGTTGACCAGCATATGATCCAACATAACTAGATTATGATCTAGCAGTCGGTGCCTCTCTCATGTTACCCCAATATGAAGATTGCTCAGTCATACAATTAAGATTGTCCCAACCATATGGGGTGTTAGTCTGAGACACCCCAGGTTGCATGGGTCCAGAATACCAGGAAGCATTGTCCTGGTCCCAACAATGATATGGATGGTTGCCCGTGTAACCATCCATCACAACAAAACACTCTCGAGTCAACCACTCTTACCCTCACGAGGCTAAGCAAGCACAAGTTCTCGACTCGACCCTAAAATGCTAATAGAGAGTGTAAAGGGGAGGAGACTAGAACGTAGAAGTAGGTAAGAAGAAGATGACTCAGAGGAGAAGGGAAACTTAACTCTAAAAGATAGATGAGAGAGTTGGTCAGAAGTTTCCCAAACAAGCACGGTTCAAACAATCCTAGACCTAGTGTCGCTTAGATCTAGACGACTCCTAACTGGTTGAGTCGAATTGATTCTCTTGATTCACCTCCCTCACTAATCAAACCAAATTGGCCAGGCAGTGTATAGCTAGTGGGGGCGCTTCTGACAGAGTCGGTGCCAATTAGACAACCACTTCGCTTGGAAAACTTACGTCAACACAAAAACACTTTCTAGACACCAAATTAAATTCGATAAGCTTCAAGTCATAGCAAGTCAAACCAATCTTCTCCTTAATTGAGTCCGAGTCCTTAGGGGCCAATGTCTAATTGATTTTAATTTAAGGCTTGGGTGACACTTTAGGATTGTGATTTGTGGGCCACGGAAGGGTGATGAAATCCCCACCGTATCTTTTCCTACGGAGTTGCCAATAAGATAGTTTAACTTAAATCAAGCAAAGATAGTCAAACATTGGTCTTTAATTGGGGGCAATTGCAAGGTTGTATGCAAACTAAATTATATGCTTAAATGCAATCGATAAAACTCGTGCACGTACCTTGACTCCAGCACTCTTCAACAAAAATTAATTTGCAAGAATTTAGCAAGAATAATGCATACAAAACACTAGATAATGCATGCACTAAGGCCTTTCTAGTTTTGCCAATTTTTAGGTCAGAGTTGAATTATTGCCAATTATGGAATTTTGCCCTTACACGTGCAATTCTACTAAAAAAATTTTTTTTTTTTGAAACTAGAAATTACGAGGAAAAATGCAACAAAGGTTACCTAAGCACGCTCAGTCGGGTTCACCGCCCGCTCTCGAAATTTCCAGATGCTCTACGCGTCCACCCAGAGATGGAGGCGACCTCAGAAAAAATTGAAGCCCAGATGCTTCAAATGTGCGGCGGATTCGCCGCAGATTCTTCTTTGTCTACGGCGATTCCGCCACCCTTGTTGCTCAGAATGTGTCCGGATTTCGCCGAGCACTCCGTTGTCTCCTGAAACGCAAACCCAAATAGTTAGATCGTGCACAAGATAAACAGGATAGAATCGAAATCACAAAAATTAAACAAAATCTTCGTCGCCTCCCCGGCAACGGCGCCAAAAACTTGATGAGAATTTAATTTATACCGCAAGTGCACGACGTCAATGAAGACGTGGCAACTACGGGTCGAACACAAGGAGGGAGAGATATTGTTATTTGTGTGATTTTCGATTAAGGAAAGAAAGAAAGAGAAATAAGTTTGGTTTGAGATTTTTGGTTTTTAATTAATTTCTAAAGCAAGAACAACAAAAACAAATTAAAAATAAAGTAAAGATGGATAGGAGTCCAGTGGGTGGAGGTTTAGATATCGGGTTTAGATTAGAGAATTCTGAAACTTATAATAAATCATATTAGTTATAAAGCATTACATGATAAATGACTTAACATAAACTCAAGTAATCAAAATATACTAACACGAAATTAAAATAATAACTTTATTCTTCTTCTCATCACCCTAAATCCGTCACCCCCACCATTTGGAGAGAGTTAGAAACTCATGGATGGAGGGAATGAGAAGGGGTCTTAGAGAAACTAAGAAAGAAAAGTAAAAACACAAAATAAGAGAACAGAATTTTATTACTAAAAAGAAGGACTAAAAACTAAGACCATTCACAACATCGTTTCGGGGCTATTTACAGCTGATACAAGGGATCCAAGTATGAAATAGGAAAGTACACGTGTAAACACGCAACTGGTAAAACTTTGAGCGCACGGATCCACTTTTGTGCGGCGGAATCGCCGCAATTTGTACATGAGATGCGGTGGAATCGCCACCTTTTTTGCTCAGATTTGGTCCGGATTTTTCCTGCATGTTTATGGTATGATTTAAATGTCCTTTGCGTGTCTGGATTATTTCTTTCCTTTCTTTTGAGCTCCGAATTAATTCTTTGTATATTTGGAGATCCAAATTGATTTTTTAGAACTTCTCCAAAATAATATTTTGGTCCTTGCAGTCGGGTCCTTGGCTTTTTGCAATTAAGTCCCTGGCTACTTTTGTGCTTAAGTCCTTGGCTTTTTTGTAATTAGGTCTTTGAATGCTTTTATGCTTGGATGGACTTCCATTTGAATCCCGATAATCTTGAACTTGGTCTTTATGACAGGAATGAGTCTCCTTGCACGCATTTATGCTCGGGATATGGGTAATTTGCATTCAGGTCCCTGTATTCTGTAAATAAGACTAAACACATACCTTAGTAGCATTTGTTGATATAAAATTAATCTAAATGAAAGACATATGATGCAATGTATGCAATGCATCAGTGAGCAATGTGAGGAAGAGAACAATAGGGATTCCAGTAAGTGTAATAGGTAGAGTCTCTCTTGGGTCTATAGTGGATATTTATAGGCTCACAAAGAATAGGGTTAAATGATTCAGTCAACATAATGAAAGCATGGGACGTCCGAACAGGTATTGGTCAACAAAATCAAGTTTACTCAATAAGGCTTCAGATGATTGAAGCAAGGACTGGGTTGTCCGATTTTGTCAACAATATGATTGAAATTTCACTGGAGCAATATTCGGACAACTAAACTAGAGGACTAGTTGTTCGAACGTAATCAGAGAATACTACTGAAGTTGCCGATATAACTCCATGGTAAGGGGTTGAGATTAGCAATTTGAAAGATAACATTCCAAGCAAGTTGCCTCCAGTTGCGATAGGGGTGACCGTATGTGCTGACGAGCATCCACTTTTGAACGTCCCCAACTCTAGCTATAATGAGATTCGAGTCGACGTACCTATTAAACATCAATAATTGAACTAGTTTAGAACATTACGAACTCGTCGGACATACCCATCGCGGGGACACATAGTGGTCATTAAATAAATTGTTGAGTTGTTTAGATAAAACATCATAATTCAAGAAACTATAGTGCATATTTGATAAAATGAAACTTAAGACCCAATTACACAAAGTAGTTGCTTTAGCCTGGATGTTGCAGGGGCACTCTGTAAGCCACAACAGTTCCAGGAAAGTAACTTCATTCCCACCAAGAGTCGGAGAGCTACTTGATTTTGAATGAAAATGCATGGAAGACCCTTTCTCCATGTGAAGTCAATTCCCAGATTGAACATCACTCCCACAAGCCAAACTCCACTTGGCGAAAATATAGGAGGGAATGGTGCTCTCCCCATTTTGAATGTTGACCGTCGACACTCTTTCCAGCACCACGTATGGCACATAGGCGATCACTAGAGCTCGTGCACCATGGGAGAGGGCTACGACCGTCAAGTACGACGGTACTAGGCTTCTTTCCACATTTTGTTGCCTTGGAGCATGCTCAACTGTGTCCACTAAAAGATAAGGCTTTGGGCCATATCCAGGTCTTGTTTGCACCCAACTATTCGAAGCTAATGTGTCAAGGACTGCCAGTAGAGTCCAGTTCGACAAATTCGATGAAAGTACACGATCGATCCTGCCAACTGTGACGTCGACAAGCATCAGAGCAAGATTGGTTTGGTTGAGGTCAATGCGATTGGCCTCACCCGCGGGCGAGAAACTTGGTGGGGTGGGGGCAATATAAGTTGACCCCAGGGCGGTTGTGGATGATGGTCGAATAGTGGGTCGTTGAGGAGATCCCCCCCCCCCCAAATTGAGCTACAAGTCTTGGCACCATGTTGAGGCTTGATCGTTCAGTCTGAAGGACATTGGTGGGGTGTTCTAAGCCACCATCCTCCTCCCGGTCCGTTGCAACCTGACCCTGGCAATGAACCTCCCAAGTCAGCAATTGTGTCCTGTATTGTCTATTGTCTTGCATTTTTATTGTCTCCCAATGCCTCATCTATTGTCTTGCATTTTTATGCGAGGTTGGGCTCGTTCTGGTGAGAGCGCTAGACTTGAGAGAGTGCATTTTTTTGAGATGGACGGTCTTGGTGATCGACCATCTCCGCATGTGCACCTTTGGAGCATGAGGCTGTGTCATCTCGTGGTGACGGGGGAGACGGGGGTCCATTCATGGATTACCTCGGTCCGTTCCCACCACCACGTAGACCTCGTTCTCCTCCTCCTCTGACTCGAGAGGAAGGGAGATTCAGTCAGGATCGAGTTCTTGGTGCCACCACCTTTAGCTCGACAGGATAGACCGATGACTTTGTGGGAGCGGACTCATCCTGTTCGGGCCGCGCAACCTTCTTGCATAGTTCTTTCCCCTGCTCGCGGGAACAACTATGAGCTGAAACCTCAATATGTGAGCATGCTTCCAACGTTTACTGCCAATAAGGAGGATCCATATATTTTTATACGCGAATTCGAGGAAGTATGCTCCATGTTCAAGCTTCAACAGCTTGATGAGGATTCAGTCCGGTTGAGGATGATTTCTTTCGCGTTGAAGGATAACGCAAAGAAATGGATGTACAGCCTCCCGGCGAGCTCCATTCGGTCGTGGGATGACTTTGTGACCATATTTCTGAAGAGATTTTTCCCTCAAAGGAAAACTCAACAGATACATCAAATGTATCAGACTGAGACCGAATCTTTTCATGGTTTCTTTGAGAGGTTCAAGGACCTTCTCTAGCAGTGCCCTCATCATGGACTTGAGTTATGGCAGTTGTGCCAAATTGTTTATGAGGGCCTCAACTACAACACCCACACATTGTTGGAGTTGATGTGTCAGGGTGACTTCCAAATGAAACCCATCGATGAGGCATGTGACACTTTTGAGTTAATGGTTGAACGCACCTTTGAGTGGGACACCATCAGAGAGCCACTAGCCGCCAGGTTTTCTGGTCGAGCTGGATCATATGAAGTTGAGTCATCGATCGCGTCTGAGGCAAAAATGGCTGCTCTCATGTGTAGGATTGAGAGTTTAGAGTTGGACCGAACTCCTGTAGCTCAGGTCGCTACTCCTGAGTGTGGTAGGTGTGGACTTACGGACCATGATGACTTGGAATGCGCTTACACTCCAAGGGATACTGAGCATGGAAATGCGATGTATCAACAGAGGCCCCGTAACGACCCGTACAGTCACTCCTACAACTCGGGATGGTGTAACCATCTTAGCTTCTCTTGGGGGCCTAGAGGGGGTAACGGTCAGAGCTCGCACTCTCAACCTCAACCTCCACCTTATCAACCTCCATGCCCATCGGCAACCTACCAACCTCCACATCAAAGGTCTCAGAACCATAATTACCAACCTCCTCATGCCTCATCATCGGGTTATTCTAACGAGAGACCACCACCCCAGCGGGTTGACCCCAAGGACCCTTCTTGTGATCTGACCCTTCAAGTGTTGCAAAGTAAAGTCAAGGCTTTGGAAATGAAAGTTAGTCAGTTGGCTCATCAATTCCATGAACGCTAGAAGGGTCAGTTCCCGAGTCAACCTGAGGTGAATCCTCGGGTACCCATTCTCAAGGAAGGCCACTTGTACCTCATGTTACCTCTGAATCGACCCATCACATTAATGTGATTCATACTTTGAGGTCTGGTAAGGAGGTGGATAACCACATTGGGGTGCCTTCCTTGTCATCACCATCTCTTGGTGTCACCAGACCTGCAGTGATACCTGCATCTCTGAGGGAGCCGGATCCTGAGGTTCCTTCTACATTTCCTTCGACAATGGGGCCGAACCCTGAGGTCCCCTTGTCTCCTTTTGTGTCAAAGGAATCAAATTCTGAGGTCCCCACTCATGCTTCTTTGACCATAATTCTGATGTTCCTTCGCACCCTTATGCCCCGAAGGCGTCATTCCCTGAGCGCCTCAAAAAGAAAACCTCTGATCAGCATGATAACATGCTTGAGATGTTTCGGCAAGTTAAGGTGAACATCCCTCTATTGGAGGTGATTCAGCAAATGCCACCTTATGCCAAGGTTCTCAAGGATTTATGCACCAAGAAGAGAAAAACTCATGTTCCAAAGAAAGCTTTTCTTGCGGCTAACGTGAGTTCTTTGTTGGCACAACCCATGCACGTCAAGTACAAGGACCCTGGATGTCCTACTATCTCTTGTGTGATTGGTGATGTGTCCATACATCGAGCCTTATTGGACCTTGGTGCATCTGTTAATCTTCTGCCATATTCTGTCTACATCCACCTCGGTCTTGGAGACCTCAAACAAACAAAAACCACTCTTCAATTGGCTGATAGGTCTATGAAGAAACTGAGGGGTGTGGTGGAAGATGTGCTGATCAAAGTGGGAGAGTTCATTTATCCACTCGACTTCTTTGTCTTGGATACTGAACCTGTGCCAAACCCACTTGGACAAATTCTTGTCATTCTGGGGCGACCATTCTTTGCGACTTCCAATGCATTGATCAATTGTCGCAATGGTCTGATGCGCTTGACTTATGGTTGTCAATGCGCTGATTTCAACATCTTCACCATCGGCAAGAAGCCAGGTGCCTTCAATGACCCTGTTGGTGTCAACCTTATCCAGGGTTTGGATGAAATTGAAGTTGAGAGCACCTTAAAGTACTTCAGAGAATTGTTCAATGAAGATCCTGAAGGTGGTGAAGATGTTTCACCTGGGCTGGCAGAAGAAGGTGCCTTATGTTCTGATCATGTGACCTCAGTGCCACCTCCTTTTGATCTTGTGGCCCTTGAGCCACATTCTTCTGATCATGTGGCCCTTGAGCCACTTCTTTTTGATCACGTGGCCCTTGAGCCACATCTTTTTGATCATGTGGCTTTTGAGCCACAAGATACTATTTTTATGGCCTCTGGGCCACATGCTCTTCATTCTGTTATCTGCTGAGGACTCCATGTGGGTTAAGAATCAACCACCTGATACCCTTCAACCTGATAGAGATTCACCTCTCATTCATGCCTCCTCTTTTGCTAACTTTCAAGAGGCATCGAACGACCACAATGCGTATAAGGGTGTCAGGTGTTCAGACAATTCTATTTTGTATGTTGCGAGCCCATGCATGTGCATTTCTGGCACGAGAGATGGTGGGTTCCCATTTGATGTCCCTTGACATATGAAGATGGAAGCCTATTGTTGTACATAGTTTTAAAACAAACTTCTTCAGTGAGCATCGATTGTTGTGGGCTCCAACCCTTGAGTATTTGGGCCCTATTTCTTTCACGTATTTGTATACCTTCTTTAGCATCTCACAGGTTTTGAGGGAATTCGGGTTTGTGTCCATCAACATGACCTTGAACTTCCCTTTGTACTTCATGTTGGTGAGATCTCTCCTTTTTCATGCATAAATCCATGTAGTATCTTGCTTGCATTCATTGAGGACAATGCATGGAGTAGGTGTGGGGGTGTTTTACGTGTGTACATAGTTGAGTCTTTTCTTTTGATTTTTGTTTTCTTTTGTTGTTAGGGTCATGTTAGTGTGGTGCATTTAATATCGATATATCTGCTTGCCATGATCCTTGGGTGACTTGTCTTCTTTTGCTTGCCTAGTGCTTCAAAATTTTCACATTTCTTTCAAAATCTTCATGTGTTTGCGAAAAAAAATGTTTTGTGGGTTTTGTGTGTGTTTAGCATATGCAAAACCGTTGAGAGGCAAAGTAAAAAGAAAGCTCCAAAAATTGTCTTGAACTTGATGCATTAGGATATCTAGTACAGTGGCTTTAGGATTTATCGAGTCGTTAGGATGCACCCCAGTTTTCCTTTGGGGTGAGTAATCATAGGGTTTCAGTGCTCAAACATTTAAAGAAGTCCACCCTGAACCTAGTGAGTCAATAATTCGTATTTGTTAACTTAAGGAAGTTTGTTGTAGTAAAGGACCCTCTAAATTTTGTTGTGAGACATTAAGTGTAGGGGTTTTGGTTCATGTGTAGATAAGAAATAAGTGAGTATGTGTTCTCTCTTCTCGCATGGCTCCTATCACTCGGGAAAGTAGGTCTGAGAGGACTTTGTGCCTGGTGCTTTCGAGTCATCTGACTTGGGATGCGCCGACCGAACTCCCGTTACACGGGTGGTAGGGATTGCCCTATGTGGAGATTTGGGGAAAGGTGTATGTGATAGTGCAAGTCCTTATGGGCAATGATGCACGAAACCTGACCCTTGGAGAATGAAGCTCCAACTAATAAAAAGAAAAGAAACAAAAATTGAGAAAAGAAACAAAAAGAAAAAAAATGGTAATGCAAATAAGAACCTTAATGGACCTTACACTTTGTATCACTTGAGGATGTTGAGGTTGTTCATGTCTTTCACTTAATTCCTTATTTAACTTGCACGAATGGTTCATTAGGTTAGGTGCGTGGACTGATTACCTATATAAAGTCGGCCCTAGGATTACTGCGTCCAATGATCGACAACACATGTTCAACGAGTCGAGTGTCTAGATTGAATAATGCATCTTGTTCAGATTTTGTGGGTATATCCGCTGAAAACCCTCAGGAGACAACACTCCTCCTCCTTGGCAACAAGGAGGTTTAACGGCTTGTTACACGTGGTAAGTGCAACCGTGATTCCTACAAAAATGAGTTAGGATTTTTTGTTTCTCGTTTGCTTTTCTCTTTCTTTGTTTTGCTCGGGACTAGCAAAAACTTAGGTGTGGGGGTATTTTGTTGACATCATTTCATGCTTATATTTGTATCTTATATCCATTATCTTACACCTAAGCAATGCTACGTGACGAGTTTTATGTTTGAATTTCAGAAATAAAAAGGTTTGAAGAGAAGAGACATGAAAGGACCCAAAAGCAGGGGAAAATGACTTAATTGTGAGACCTGGGGACTAAGAATCAAGGGAGAAGGACCCGAACGTAAGACCGAAGGACCTAAGAGCAAAACAAAAAACTCCACACCATCATGAGGGAGTATTTTGGCAATTCGATTCGGGTCGGAACTCCATTAAACAAAGTAGATGCATCAAAGACCAACAAACACATCAAGCAAAGCCCAGCATCAAAACCAGACGGATCTGGATCTTGTAGACCGCCAATTGGCGGTCTGGATCTTCCCGGATCCGATGAAACTTCTGGAGAGCGTGTATTAGATGATGTTTAAGCTATTTTTGGTATTTGTTTATTCCCACATCGGGGGATTGTCCCGGATTACCTTTTTCTATGGCTATAAATAGAACTCTCCCTCCTCTCATGTAATCCATCTCCCTCTTTGGTGGCCATCTTCCCTACTAAGAGTGAAGCCTTGAAGCAAAACTCTGGTGGAGGAAGGGCTGCTTGTATTGAGTGAGTTAATAATAGATGTTTTTCGTTTAATTGTGTTGTTTCTCTCTTAGTTTCATTTCCTTTCATATGCATGCTTGCTTGTTTGTTTTGTTTTATGCTTCTTTAATATTTCTTGCTTGATTAGTGTAGTTTCATTTCAGTATAATGCTTCATTTTGTTAGAGTAGTTAGTTTAAATATGTGTGAGTAGTTTCATCCCCATTTGGGGGGTAGAGTAATATGTGATATGATCATGTAGTGTATTAAGTGTGTGTTATCTTTATCCCTTGAGCTTTATATGATTTCCATAACCATCTAATGGGTTTTCACTCTTATCTTTGATATGTTAATGCTCTTGAATGAAGCTTAGCTTATGCTTTGATTAGTGAACCTATTTTATGGGGAATGATAAGGTTAGGATATGGATGAAGTTAATATTAGAAACACAAGTTGTAGTGTATGTACTCTTGTTGCCTTTACCTTGGTTAATGTCTTGTATGTTTTAATGATATTGGGTTATCTTAATTCATGTGGAGGCATAGTAGGGTCTAATCTTTATACATGAGTTCATTTAGCTTCATTCCAATTATTGACTTGTATCTTTTAATGATGTAGTCTTATCTTAATTCATGTGGAGGCAAAGTTGGATGTAGTTTTATGATTTCATGCACTACATGTTGTGAGGAGCTTAATTGAACACACACACATCTTTATATTCACATTATTTCTCTACCCCCTATGGGGTTTAGTTTTTATTGCTTATCTTTCATTTCCTTTTGCATTCTAGTGTAGTTTAGTGTAATCAATCTTTCTCTCATTTCTTTACCACTCGCCTTTGAACAAACCAAAAGTCGACACACCTCCTTGTGGATCGACCCGTATTTGCCACCGCTTCAACGCGGCCGTGCACTTGCGGTTTAATATAAAACGAATCAATCACAACCTCATCTACCTAAGTGCTGAAATATGGTCTGGTGATCGCGACAACCCTCAATGTAATGTTACGCTATGGAGTGTCCGGGAGGGGTTTTGTAGCATTTTCATTAGCTTCGGGAATGGTAGTCGCCGTTGGCAGGAGTTTTCTTTTTTTTCTTTCTTGACACTATCACTTGATGTCTTTCCCCTGTCCATACGTTTTCTTGTTGTCCAAAAAAGAACCATGTTGAAGGATTTATTTATAAGTTGCAAAAAATGACATGGACTTTTCTTGAAAATATGGTTATTTCGTTCAAGCCAAATTGACCAAGTAAAAGCGCGAAAAACTGAATCCCAACTATCACTACCTAAATTGATAGTTAAAACATGCGATATATTTTCAATTTGATACAAGGTAGATCAAAGGAGATCACAATGATAAAAAATAATTGAGATACATTTTGCACAAGATGATGTGGAAATTAAACTAGTAACGGTAATACTTAATTGAAGAATTCTTTGAAATATTAAAAAGATTGAAAATCTATAAAAGCCAAATAAAAGTATATAAAAACATACAAACCCTCTTCATAAGGTGACACGCGATGGCGACTAGGTTTGGTGTTTTCCAAAATCAGAAATCGACGACTCAAGTATTATAGGGGCTTTCTGCTTGCATACCACCCGAAAACGTCAAAATTATTGAAATGTCACTCGCAAAACCCAAATTCTCTGGATGTCACTCAGGAAAACTTTATTTCCTTGTATGCCACTCAAGGGAAAACTCATGCCACTTCGTCAGTAATACTATTAAATTTATATTATTTTATTTCAAATTTTGCAAAACCAACCGTGAAACTATATAAAAATTACTAGTTATTTTTATTTGGTCGTAAATTTCGCAAACCTAACTAACTCTCTCTTCTCTTTTCTCTCTACAGTCACATTTTTTCTCTTCTTACTATTTGTCTCCTTCCCTCCCAAGTCAACAATGAGCTAGACATGCAACATTACTTTCCTACAATCGCAACACATTAATTTTTTTTAACTTCAAGAAGTCAAAACATCATTTAATTTGTAATTTATTCCTACAGAAAAAGAGAAAAAAGTACTTAACGTAAAGGAGTTTATAAAGTGAAAATAAATATTTTGGAAATTTTCCAAAAAATAAATATTTTGTCTAGAATAGAGAAAGAGAGAGTGCAAGAAGAGAAAAAATTGTGATTGTAGAGAGAAAAACAGAAAGAGAGTGTCTATTTTGCCAAATTTACAACCAAATAAAGATAACTACTAATTTGTATATAGTTTAGGGTTGGTTTTGTAAATTTTGAAATAAAATAATATAAAGTTAACAATGTTAGTGACTGAATAGCATGAGTTTACGTTTGAGTGGCACACAAGCATATAAGGTTTTCCACGGCTGGCAAATTCGTGTTTCTTGTCGTGTTTGACACGAACACGAATTGACACGAACTATTTTTCCTCGACCCGAACACGAACACGAATTAATAAGAAATACTCGACACGAACACGAACACGAAAATCTAATCTTAAACCCGAACACAAATTTGGTAACCCGAACACGCCCACGTTGACACGAATCCATTTTTCGTGTTCGTGTTGACACGAACACGAATTAACCCGAATAACTCGAACTGACTTGTTTGACACGAATTTTTACAAACACGAATTAATCTGAACACGAAATAACATGTTTGACACCAATTATGACATGTTTGTCACAAATTTACACAAACACGAATTAACCTGAACACGAACTAGCATGTTTGACACTAATTACACGAAACACGAACTCGACCCGAATTACAATTTGTGTTATTCGTGTCAACCCGAATTACACGAAACACGAAATACGAAATACTCCAACCCGACCCCGACCCGAATTACAGTTCGTGTCATTCGTGTCGACCCGAATTACAGTTCGTGCCATTCGTGTCGACCCGAATCGTGATATTTAGTGTCAGGTTCGGGTTTCGTGTCATGACCCGAATTGCCAGCCCTAGTTTTCCTAGGCGGCATCCAAGCATTTTCAATTTTGCAAGTGGCACTTAAGTAATTTGGATGTTTCCTGGGTGGCATGTATTATGGATTTTATTGACAGATCCAAAAAAAATTAACCAGTGGTGCATCCCTAAGAATAAAGATCAATCAAACTAATTCATACAAAATTGAAAAATTATGTAGTGTACATAACATACTTTAGTTGTAACATCAAGTTCTTACAAAATTCCTCTACGACCTTTTTTTAAGAAACACTTTTTCATATTTTGAAAGCATTGCATTATAACATCATTTTCTATGGTAGAAAATACATTTCTCTTAATGCTAGTAACCAAACAATCATTCATAAATTCATCTATCATTGTATTACAAGGTGGACTTTTAATGGTTCATATCACAACTTTCACAAGAATAATAAGCCAAACCCAGGTAGAAATTGACTAAAATTTAAAGAAAATTTAAAAAAATTGATTCCAAATCCGAAATACTTGTCTCTTTACTTCTATATTATTGGAGATTACATTTTTAAGGTGGAGTTTTTGAAAGAAAAAAATTGCATAATAAGTCTCATTCCAAATTATTTATGAAACTAAACCTGCCTCCATCACGTGGTGAGACGTGACAGAGGCAGTTTTTAGTTTTTTAAGTTTGTCAAATTCGGGAACTCTAACACCGAGTTCTTAACCAAGGGAACTCGACAATCCCAACTCCGAGTTTATCAAGAACTCATCACCGAGTTTAACCAAGGGAAGATTTAACGTACATCATAAGTTGAACTTGCTAATTAGGATGCCGAGTTTGAAAGTGATGTGTATTCTAAAAGTATTCTTTTATATATCTTTTATTATGAATTGGATGTGTAAATATTTTGTTCCTTGATTAATGTATTTGCCTTTTGGAAGTGTTAAGGAAGATGTTTTTGGTCTATAATCATAGAGCTCTATGAGATAATGGTTTACATAAATCAAAAGTGAGTCACAATCATGGTGATTAACAGAGAACATTAATCACCGAAATAAGATTGTCATGTTGGTTAAATGATATCGTAGCTCTACAAGTATTCAACAACATGAGTATATGAAATACGAAATGTTTTCTTTCATATATTGAATAGACCTAATAAATGAAAACATTATGGAATTGTGTTTGTGTCATTCATGTTTTCATTGTGTCTTTGAATCCTAAGATATGAGACCTATATCTTTTCACATGAGAAGTGTATAGTTTGATTATTATCAAAAGCTATCATTACGCATAGTGATAAAGATGTTAATTGATTATACGTGACTTGTGCCGGAAAAGATGATATGTCAAAAGATTGTCATTGCCCCTCTTGACTTGAGTGATGATATTATTGGACCCCCTGATAAAACAAAATTATAATGTGCACAATGTAACTTATGTATAGTTTACATATCTATAATTAGCCTATGAGATCAAGAAAAAGAATATATAATACAAAGATAACACATTTCTACTTAGTATAATATTCGTAATATCATGAGGCAAGGGATAGACACAAGTGGTATATTACATATCACTAAATTGATCGTGTTCTTTTCGAGTGAACTAAACATCTTTGTTATTTGGGTAACTATAATGTGTAGCTAGATATCACTTATAGTTTATGATATTAAATGTTTAATATCATTTTCATCATAACTTAGATCATCTTATAGGTCACACCACAAAACTAGCAAACAATAGATGTGATTTTATATTTTATATGATGTATTAAGTTTCATGTGTTATGAAATAATATACATATGATAAAATAATAAAATCAATATGTCGTAATAACGACATGGTTAGAAAAACAAATAAATTTGTATGAGATGTTTATATTATGGGGTAAAATGTTTTGATATTATATATGATAATTTATTACATCATATAATGTGATCCGCAACATTATAACATATGAATTTGCTAAAACCCCAAAACCCATATTTTGTTGGATATTAATCCAAATTTGGTAAAGTCAAAAATAGTGAAAAATGGTCCGACTGTTTGCTCACGTTTTTGCATATATTAATAAGAGATTTTTGTTGATTAATGACTGAATTTAATCCACCTTGGTTAAAGATAGTTATGGGATGATGAGAGGAGAAATAAACAAGAGATCATGTGCAAAGTGGTTTGCACATGACGTGGTTTAGTTGAGTGATTAACAAAGGATCATGTGTTAGTGGTTTACCCATGATGTGGGTTTGAGGATGCCCTATAAATAGGTCACTCCTCCCTTCCTTTGTTAAAAATTAATGCAAAAATTCTCCTCTCCATATTTCTCCATCATTCCATCCGAAATTCTTCTTATTAATTGAGTGCTTGAGAGATTAAATTCTTTGGAGCATAGAGGGGTTATTATTAGCTAGATTCTAACCTTGAATTAGAGATTGATTGACTAGATTAGATCTCTCTAATCTTATTAGAGTTTGATGACCACTTGGGGGTGATTCCGAGGCAATCCGACGTGTGACTCGACTTTCGATTGGTAAAAGGGATTTGATCATCCCAAAGGTATGATCCAATTTATTTATTTCAATATGAATTAGTCTACAATATATATATCGAAATACAATTAGGAAATTTTGTATATAAAATTGTTGGAAAATATGAAAACCAATCCTCATTACTTGTAAAATTTTGAATATATATATATACAAGTATGATGCACGAAATCTAACAGAGTTCACATACAAACTCAGCCCAGGTAGGTCGAGTTCTTTGATTTGACTTTGGCAATAGTTGGCCCAATGTCGAGTTCAGTGAAAAGAACTTGGCATACCAAAGTCGATCGTGTTGCATGAGATTGAGGTTTGCTTCAAATTTAATAGTGGTGTACAAGGAATTTGGTTACATAAAACTGATCATGTATGTTTTTCTCATTGCACTTGTGATACTTTTCCATGTTCGCCTTCATGTGTCGGAGACAGAACTATTGCATTAAGTACTTCCTGGGTTTCTGGAACAACATCAACGTCATCATCATCCACCAACTCAGTTCGTCACTGCAACTATTAAAAGAGTGACGAGTCTACAAAGTTATTCGCTATCAAATGCATTTGAACCTAGCAAATTACAAACTGGCACAGTTTGACCATATGAAGGTCCTCGTTGATGTGCATTTGAACTAGATATCGTCGTATGATGGCTCAACTTGATAGCCACAACTAGGTATGCTCTCATTGGTTGTAGAAGTGTAGGCTCAAAAATTGCATTGACTTTGTACTGAATAAGACATACCCAAATTTTGATAACTAACAATATCCAGCTGCATTTAATTGGACAATGAGATATTTAAATACAAGTTCAAATATTTGTCGGTGTTGAAATATGTAACTGCAGAAGTAGCATTTCTACTACACACAGTGCGGTCATAGTCCAACAAACCCAGATGAGTCGTCTGTGTTGGATTTGACATTTTTGGTTCTACGTCATCATACAACATCACCACGGTCTTTATTTTAAACAGTCTCATCTTTCCGTATGTGGTTGGGTCATTTGTTATTGGAGCATTGATTCAGAGTTTTAAGTATTGCAAGTACACGATGTCGGTGAGTACGGCGTAAATGCAGGTCACACATGGATCGTGCTAGTTGGATTCACAACTAAATATGTAATAGATTCTACAAAAATAGTATAAGAAAAGGGAGTTGACTATAATGGCTATACTACAATTAACTAAATGCAACCTAGTGTGAAGATTGAGACTAAAGATTATGCATAGACTAAGGTGATATGTGTAGTTGACATGAAGCATTAGTTGTTTTATTAGTGTCACTAGATGGAGGTGTCTAAAAATTATGACAAACATCCAACAAACATTAACATCTAATTTTAAGTTAGTGATGAAAGCAAGTAAGGTGTCTAAAGATGATGACAAATGATGCATTGCATACATTGCATCATATGTCTTTCATTTAGATTAATTTTATATCAATAAATGTTACTAAGGTATGTGTTTAGTCTTATTTACAGAATACATGGACCTGAATGCAAATTACCTATATCCCGAGCATAAATGCGTGCAAGAGACTCATTTCTATCATAAAGACCAAGTCAAGATTATCGGGATTCAAATGGAAGTTCATCCAAGCATAAAAGCATTCAAAGACCTAATTACAAAAAGGCCAAGGACTTAAGCACAAAAGTAGTCAGGGACTTAATTGCAAAAAGCCGAGGACCCGACTGCAAATTAAAGTACCAAAATATTATTTTGGAGAAGTTCTAAAGAAAAATTAATTTGGATCTCCAAATATATGAAGAAATTAAGTCGGAGCTCAAAAGAAAGAAAAGAAATCAATCCAGACGTGTAAAGGACATTTAAATCATACCATAAACACACAGGAAAAATCTGGATCCAATCAGAGCACAATTTGCGACGAAATCGCCGCACCTTACATACAAATGTGGCGGAAACGCCGCACCCCTTGCGATCCGTGGCCCCGGATTTTGTCCAGTCGTGTATTGACGCGTGTGCTTTCCTATTTTATATTTGGTTCCCTTGTATCGGCTATAAATAGCCCCGAAACGATGTTGTGAAGGGTCCTAGTCTTGTTTTTTAGTTCTTCTTTTTAGCAATAAAATTCTATTCTTTTATTTTGTGTTTCTAGGTTTCTTCTTTTTGTAGTTTCTCTAGGACCCCTTCTCCTTCCCTCCATCCATGAGTTTCTAACTCTCTCCAAAGGGTGGGGGTGACGGATTTAGGGTGATGAGAAGAAGAATGATGTTATTATTTTAATTTCGTGTTAGTATATTTTGATTATTTGATTTTATGTTGAATCATTTATCATGTAATGCTTTATAACTAATGTGATTTATTATAAGTTTCAGAATTCTCTAAACAAAACCCGATATCTAATCCCCCACCCGCTGGACTCTCATCCATCTTTGCTTTATTTTTAATTTGTTTTTGTTGTTCTTGCTTTAGAAATTAATTAAAAACCAAAAATCTCAAACCAAACTTATTTTTCTCTCTTTCTTTACCTAATCGAAAATCACAAAAATAACAATATCTCTCACTCCTTGTGTTCGACCCGTACTTGCCACGTCTTCATTAACGTCGTGCACTTGCGGTATAAATTTAATTCTCATCAAGTCGTTGTCGGGGAGGCGACGAAGATTTTGTTTATTTTTGGTGATTTCGATTCTATTCTGTTTATCGTGTGCGCAATCTAACAATTTCGGTTTGCGTTTCAGGAGACAACGGAGTGCGCGGCGAAATCCGGGCACATTCGG
This sequence comes from Triglochin maritima, assembly GCA_963682175.1. Taxonomy (NCBI): domain Eukaryota; kingdom Viridiplantae; phylum Streptophyta; class Magnoliopsida; order Alismatales; family Juncaginaceae; genus Triglochin; species Triglochin maritima. The sequence goes on from OY821775.1 coordinate 19,396,776, forward strand.
AGCTAGAAGGGCGGTGAAATCGCCACATCTAAAGCACAACCGGCGGCGGATCGGCCGCACGTTTGGAGCATCCGGGCTTCAAACTTTTCTGGGGTCGTCTCCATCTCTGGGTGGACGCGTAGAGCAACTGGAAATTCTCGAGAGCGGGCGGTGAACCCGACTGAGCGTGCGTAGGTAACCTTTGTTGCCTTTTTCCTCATAAATTCTAGTTTCGGAAAATTTCCTTTTTAGTAGAATTGCACGTGTTAGGCTCAAATTCCATAATTGGCAATAATTCAACTCAGACCTAAAAATGGGCAAAATTAGAAGGACTTAGTGCATGCATCATATAGTATTTTGTTTGCATTATTCTTGCTAAATTCTTGCAAATTAATTCTTGTTGAAGAGTGATGCAGGCAAGGTACGTGCGTGGTTTTTTCCGATTGCATTTAAGCATATAATCTAGTTTGCATACAACATTGCAATTTCCCCCCACTAAAGACCAATGTTTGACTATCTTTTCTAGATTTAAGTTCAACTATCTTAAGGGCAACTCCGTAGGAAAGATACGGTGGGGATTTCATCACCCTTCCGTGGCCCACAAATCACAATCTTAAACTGTCACCCAAGCCTTAAATTAAAATCAATTAGACATTGGCCCCTAAGGACTCGGACTCAATTAAGGAGAAGATTGGTTTGACTTGCTATGACTTGAAGCTGATCGAATTTAATTTGGTGTCTAGAAAGTGTTTTTGTGTTGACGTAAGTCTTCCAAGCAAAGTGGTTGTCTAATTGGCACCGACTCTGTCGGAAGCGCCCCCACTAGTTATGCACTGTCTGGCCAATTTGATTTGATTAGTGAGGGAGGTGAATCAAGCGAACCAATTCGACTCAACCAGTTAGGAGTCGTCTAGATTTAAGCTACATTAGGTCTAGGATTGTTTGAATCGTGCTTGTTTAGGAAACTTCTGACCAATCATCTCATCTATCTTTTAGAGTTAAGTTTCCCTTCTCCTCTGAGTCATCTTCTTCTCGCCTACTTCTACGTTCTAGTCTCCTCCCCTTTACACTCTCTGGTAGCGTTTTTAGGGTCGAGTCGAGCACTTTTTGCGAGCTTGGCCTCGTGGTTGTGAGAGAGGTCGACTCGAGAGTTTTTTGTTGAGATTGATGGTTACATGGGCGACCATCCATATCATTGTTGGGACCAGGACAATTCTTCCTGGTATTCTGGACCCATGCAACCTGAGGTGGCTCAGACTAACACCCCATATGGTTGGGACAATCCTAATTGTGTGACTGAGCAATCTTCATATTGGGGTAACATGAGAGACGCACCGACTGCTAGACCACAATCTAGTTATGTCGGATCATATGTTGGTCAACAAACTGAGGAATTACAACAAACTCTGGCCTCCTTCATGCGTATGGCAGACAACATGAGTGCACCGGTGGCTCCAGTAGCCGTACCGTGCGACTGTTGTGGGTTGAGTGGTCATGTTATCAGGGAATGCCCTTATGTTCCCCTAGAGCCTGAGTATGAGCATACATTTTCCCAAAATGCTCAATATGACCATTACGCATCCGCGTACAACCCGAGAGTGATGGATTCGTGGGGAGACAATTCATATCCAAATTCTTATACTTCATTTTCACCCCAGTATCCTCCTTCCGAAAACCCAGAATTCTACCAACACCCCACTTCAAATCATTGGACCCATTCTTAGCCCATCAACACCCAACCTCAAAATTTCCCAAGCTCTGACTTGAACCTCATAGTTGACCGCATACCTGATTCCTTGGAACAAACTTTCCTTACGTTCATGAAAACCACTCAACAGTCTACACAAAATATGGTACTGCAATTGAGTCAAATGTCGCAGCAATTACGTGAACGTAAGGAGAGTAACTTTTATTGTCAACATGAGGATTCGTCGTTTGATATCGAACCACCACCACATCCACAAATTCAAAGTACAATCTTTCAAAGTCAAACTCTTAGTCAGTCTGAGGGACTTGGGGTTTGAATTCACGATCACTTGGTGGAGGATTCGATTCAAGTTGAGAATAACATGGACCAATTTCATCATGAGTCGGCACAGGATTGTGCCTTATCTTTTTGTCCCGTGGCCCTTGAGCCACATGATCTTCATGTTGTGCCTCTTAAGGACTCACCTCTGGTGGAGCAAGAGCTGCCTAGCACCCTCAATTTCAAACAACCTGATGAGAGTTTGTCTCTCACTATTGTTCCTGATCATCTTGGAAATGATGGAACATCAAACAACTACATTGCTCATGAGGGTATTAGGAGTTCCTTGGAGGATACTTTGGGTATGAGACCCACTTTTTGTTCGCCTGGTGAGTCGGACTTGCCTAACGAGGTTCTTGACCTCGTTCCGACGCATCAGCCAGTTGGTTGGAGAGTTTGGATTAATGATCATAACTTCAGCACCACAACGGGAGAAACTCTTCTTCCGTTGCCCCTTATTTCCCAAACTCTCGAGAGGTTCAAGCTCTTTCAGTTTGAACCTTTGAATGAGACGCATTTGCGTCCAATTCATGAACCTCTCATTTCATCAGGTGCTCTTTGTGACGAGGGGCCACACATGCGTATTATGGCCCAACGTGGTGTCATGTTTCCTTTCCAAGTGCATTGACCCACTTTTGAGGTTCACATTTGATGTCTTTTGACAAATGAAGATGAGAACTTATGTTTGTACATAATTATATTTAAAATAATAATAATAATAATAATACAATAAAAGACTCCTTCGGTGAGCATCGTTTGTGTGGCTCCAAGAGTATTTGGGCCCCATTTCTTTCCCATATTTGAATCCCTTCTTTAGCATCTCACAGGTTTTGAGGGAATTCAGGTTTTGTCCATCAACATAGTCATGAACTTTCCTTTGTACTTCACGTTGGTGAGATCTTTCCTTTTTCACGCATAAATCCATGTAGTATCTTGCTCACATTCATTGAGGACAATGCATGATTTAGGTGTGGGGGGTGTTTATCTATCTATATATTCTGTTTGTTAAAAAAAATTCAATATTCCATGACATAGCTTAAGATTGAACTGTCAAAACCCGTGTACAAAATGCATTGAGTTTTTGTTCCTCATTATATAGTCCTGCTTGTAGAAATTATGACATAAATCTAGGTTCCAAAGAAATAACCCATTACCCTTTAATACATGTATGCACTTAAATTGGATGAATCAAATCTTTGAAGTGGTTGATAAAAAGCAGAGGTTGAGGAAAATATACCGGGAAGTGTGGACTTCTAATAGCAATTAAGCCTTGAGGAAAATACAAGTAAAAAAATAAAGGAATAAAGTGAGGAAAGCACATTTTGCAAAATGATTACAAAACCCAAGCCTTCGAGTCACTGGTCCATAAGGGTATCTTGAAACCCGGTAACTTGAGTCTGCCAGCTCGGGATTATCGACCAAACTCGCTACACGAATGCAAAAAGGGTAAAAGTGTCTAAAAAAGCAAATGTGTTGAATCACGGAAAAAAAATATACTTTAAGATACTCAAGGCCCAAAGTAAAAAGAATGATTCATGTCATGGTTGATCCGAATGATACTTCACCACCAGAGGAGGCGTGCAAAATAATTGAAGTGATAACATGTGTATAAGGGTTAGTGGTGTGAATATTTGAGGAATGAAGACCAAGTCGGATTTTTTTATGAGTTAGATTTATATAATGAGCATGCAAGAATTCTAAGTGAGATGTATAAGGTTGAGGTGGAGATATTGAGAATGACTAATGGAATGTTGATTTGAGACTTTGTGGGTGTGTCAACTTAAAACCCTCACGAGACAAAACTCGTCCTCTAAGGAAACTTAGGGGTTTAAAGGCTTGTTGCACATGCTAATTGCAACCGTGATTCCTACGAAAGTGAGTTAGGATTTCCCTGTTTTCATTTCTCTTATATTATGTTTTGCTAGGGACTAGCAAAATCTAGGTGTGGGGGTATTTCATGCATTGCATACATTGCATCATATGTCTTTCATTTAGATTAATTTTATATCAATAAATGCTACTAAGGTATGTGTTTAGTCTTATTTACAGAATACAGGGACCTGAATGCAAATTACCCATATCCCGAGCATAAACACGTGCAAAAGACTCATTTCTATCATAAAGACCAAGTCAAGATTATCGGGATTCAAATGGAAGTCCATCCAAGCATAAAAGCATTCAAAGACCTAATTACAAAAAGGCCAAGGACTTAAGCACAAAAGTAGTCAGGGACTTAATTGCAAAAAGTCGAGGACCCGACTGCAAATTAAAGTACCAAAATATTATTTTGGAGAAGTTCTAAAGAATAATCAATTTGGATCTCCAAATATATGAAGAAATTAAGTCGGAGCTCAAAAGAAAGGAAAGAAATCAATCCAGACGCGTAAAAGACATTTAAATCATACCATAACACACACAGGAAAAATCTGGATCCAATCAGAGCACAATTTGCGACGAAATCGCCGCACCTTACATACAAATGTGGCGGAAACGCCGCACCCCTTGCGATCCGTGGCCCCGGATTTTGTCCAGTCGTGTATTGACGCGTGTGCTTTCCTATTTTATATTTGGTTCCCTTGTATCGGCTATAAATAGCCCCGAAACGATGTTGTGAAGGGTCCTAGTCTTGTTTTTTAGTTCTTCTTTTTAGCAATAAAATTCTATTCTTTTATTTTGTGTTTCTAGGTTTCTTCTTTTTGTAGTTTCTCTAGGACCCCTTCTCCTTCCCTCCATCCATGAGTTTCTAACTCTCTCCAAAGGGTGGGGGTGACGGATTTAGGGTGATGAGAAGAAGAATGATGTTATTATTTTAATTTTGTGTTAGTATATTTTGATTACTTGAGTTTATGTTGAATCATTTATCATGTAATGTTTTATGACTAATGTGATTTATTATAAGTTTCAGAATTCTCTAAACAAAACTCGATATCTAACCCCCACCCGCTGAACTCTCATACATCTTTGCTTTATTTTTAATTTGTTTTTGTTGTTCTTGCTTTAGAAATTAATTAAAAACCAAAAATCTCAAACCAAACTTATTTTTCTCTCTTTCTTTACCTAATCGAAAATCACAAAAATAACAATATCTCTCCCTCCTTGTGTTCGACCCGTACTTGCCACGTCTTCATTGACGTCGTGCACTTGCGGTATAAATTTAATTCTCATCAACAAACATCCATCAAACATTCACATAACCCATTATTAAGATAAAACATGTAAGCTAATTAACACTTAGGGCAATGCACTTAAATCTAAGAATGAAGCGTGAACCCATTTAAGGAACAACATTCCATCAAACACTTAGTGAGCATGTATCATAAAGAAGTAGATCTACAAATTAGAATCCTAACCACCACATTAAATATGAAAATGGCAACACACAATCACCATTAATCTATCATGCCATAATCCCCACTTCCTAAGATGAAGGTTAATCACACATTAACATGATAACAACAAATGGAGAAGAAAATAGATGAATATAATTAGCAAATGAAGAGTACAACAATGCACAAGAGAAAATTCAATGCTTGAACATGAAAATCTGCATTACAATCTACCTTTCACATATTCTAACTTACTCTAATGGTGAGAGAAAGGAAAAGAAAAGAGAGAAGACAGGGGAAGAAGTAGGATGGAGGCCACACTCTCCTTGTAAAAGATTAAGGTATAAGATCTTGTTGATGAACGCAATCCAACGGTCAAGATGATTCCCCGCATTTTCATCGTTGTTTTGCAAATCTGTCTCGATGTGATATACAATATAGGTAATCTGACAACATATTTGGATTACTCTCATCATGTTAGTAAATTTGAGTAACAATACAACCTATTTCGGACTTTCGTAGGGAGCTTTGCAAATTTAGGCAACATCCATGACAATGTTTAAGTCTAATAAGATGTGCAACCATTTCCATCAAATGTTTTCTTTCTGTTTTCAATCCTTCAACTTATTAGTACCTGAAAGTAGATAAAAACAAACTTGAGACAACTTATTAGTAACAAAAATTGTGCATGTGTGGATGTCTATTTACAGTAGAATGTCCTAAAACAAGTACAGGTCCAGTCATTATTCATAGGTAATGTAACATTCAGTTCCACATCAAGCATACTTTTAGAAAACCCCCTGATGCTTCATACATTTAACGGAACATGGACTAACTCGTAGGAACCATCAATATACTCTCCGACTAACTGCTACTTCCCATCCTAGAGTATTAATAAGTCCACTTCCTCATTACTATCCATAACCAACGTAAATTGATTTAAAAAATCAACTAACTTCACATAACAAGTCGATAATATTGAAATGACTACGCTATAAGTCCAACTTCCCAAAACAAAATACTAACAGATGTATGTTTTGATGGTTTTACCTATGATAAAGGAATATGATGTCCAATCAACTTAGGTAGTCTCACAAAATGCAACAAAATAACAATAAAATTAGTAGTAGACAACATGTACATCATTAAAACTCTAATTCCCACATCCCAAACATAGAATCACAACTTCACATACCCAATCTCAAGTTCAAACCACATACACAAACCCAAACCTATAGTCATTCTCAAAATGCAACCTTGATTCCAATCTGAAATCCAAACCACAAACCTATATCTCAAATCTCAAACCCAAATTCAATCTCAAATCCAAACCACAAACCCATCTGAAACCCAAATCCCAAATCTCAAACCCTAACTCAATATCAAACCCAAATACAAAATTTAATACACAAACACAATCTAAAATCCAATTCACATACTCAATGTCAATCCCCAATCCAAAACCAAATTCACAAATCCAAATCCCAAACCTATATTCAATCTCAAAACCAAACCCAAAACCAAATCCTAAATCTCAAATCCAATTCGAAAACAAAAACCAAATACCAAATCACAAAACAAACATATTTCTCAAACCAAATATCAATCTCAAATACAACCCTACACAACAACTATTTCATCCTAAAAACCACCACAAACACATTAATCACATATTAATCATATAAATGTATCAAATACAACTAATAATCAAAGATTTACTATAGAAAACAAATAGAGGAGAATAGGGGTAAAAACTCAAGTTGAGGGGGGTAAGCATAGGTTAGGCGAAGGTCTACCAAGGGTTTTATAACACGCACAACTAGGTATCTGCAATACCAAGATCACTTTTTAAAATTAACTCAACACTACAGATGTTAAGTTGTTCTTATAGAACTCGAACTCAGCCCACCAAGGCTGAGTTCTCAATTTAACCATTGATTAGTTCAGGAGAGAAATCGATACCGAGTTCTTAGAGAATTCGGCATTGGAACTGTCGAGTTTGACAAAGTTAAAAAATACTAAAAAACACCTCCACCATGTGTCACCATGTGGTGGAGGAAGCATATCTAGGTCCATAAATATCATGCTATTTTTTCATAAATTTATTTCAAAAAATGTACCTTTTATTAATCCCAAGATTGTCGTCCAATAATTACATCACAACACAATACACATGTTTCTTTATTATTTATCTAAACAAGATTGCAATTCTACCTTGTTGTTTTCTTATATGATAACAAAATCAAACTTATAAAAAGTCCAAATAAGCATATTTGATGGATTTGTTTTTAAAAAAAATCCAATGGGAGCACGTGGCCCCGCAACCTCTAAGGTGGATTCGCCCATGATAGAGTTTGTAAGACTTGGACAAATTTCACCCCATGAAGGGATCAATATATGAGTCTCTCCCACTCTGGCTTTAACCATAACAAAACAACTCAATTGACGTAATAGTCCAATGTCCAAGTGTCGAGTTTTGTACATATAAAAATTTGCCTCAGTACCTTATTTTATACACATAACAAGACCACTTTAAAAAAAATACTTGAAACATATCAAATGTGATACTTAAAAGAATAGACTTTATAAGAAGAACCCAAACATATGTTTACATATTTCAAAAACATTTTGTAGTTATGAGATTAAAAAAATGAGTTGGGAATAAGTAAGATATAACTAAAACACAAGGGTTGAGCATGTAAGATGTGTGAGATCTAGAGTGCGCTAAGCTTTCCCTTTAACTTATACATAAGTTGTAAACAAACCGAGTTAGAGTGAGTAGGGTTTGCTCGAACTCGGTTCGTTAATTTTTTGCTTGGTGTGCCACTCAGTCTGAGATCAGGTTTTCTGCACATGGTCACTTTAGCAGATGCTCGAGAGTCGCTCGGTTTGGCTCGTCGCTCACTAAAAAATAAGATTGTTTGTTTAGCCTAAATTTTCTGATAAATTTATTTCCATAGACATCCAAACATCCTACACATATTTACATAATTAAAACACATGATAACCAAATAATCAACCGATTAAGGTAGAAGAGAAATAAAGTATGGTTATTTTCTTTGGGTCTTTAGGGATTGAGGGCGAGTTGTGGAATTGGAACATGTAAATGTGTAAATGGATGTACAACAATCCATATTTTTTATTATTTATATAATATAAGTATATTTTCATATGTATTATGTTATGTATGTGTAGGTTTGTATACTTATATATGTGTGTATAGGTGACTAACCGAGTCGAGTGAGCACAAAGCAAGCAAGGTCTTGCTCAGCTTGGCTCATTTATTTTTCCCAAGTGATTTTTTTTGCTCGTGCTTTACTTGTTAACAACCGAGTCGAGTCATTGACGGAGCGGAACCAAGCAAGTTAGTGAACGTTGTTGGTTTTTTGACCTTAATCTATGTTTTGATGATTTAATCAAACAAATCTTAATTATAATCATATAGAGTAGCACACATTATGCATGACATATATATTGTATTCTGCTAACTTCTACAGGTGATAAAGACTCAAGGAAGAAAGGTATTCAAGTCAAGACATGTAATGAAGCTATTGAAGACATGTAATTTTGTATTTCTTTTGAGTCTTAGGAACTTTGTGTACTTGCATACTAGAGTTAAAAACTACTCACACACACTAGGTTCCTTATAGAAGCCACACACAAAATCTCAGATCATCTGGACTTCAATAGGTCACCCAAACATAGATCGGAAAACCAAACCTGAACTGCCTGTGCAAAATCAGTCGACCGAACCACCTTCGTTCGACTGAATGATCTTTTAACCAATAGTGTTTTAAACAGCCCGACCGGTCGACCGTGACCATTTCGGTCGACCGTCTACACATGTCATTTGACCGTTAGACTTGTCGTTTTATACCAACAGTCGTTTTTCCAAAACCCCAAAATACAAGTGATCACCAGTCGACCGTGGACCTTGTTTCGGTCGACCAAACATAAACGTTTTGACAATCCCCAAGTACATGTTATTTTCGGTCGACCGACCTAACCATTTCGGTCGACTGAACCTAAACATTTTTGACAACCCCATAGAGCATGTTAGTTTTCGGTCGACCGAACCAACCATTTAGTTCGACCGTTAACTTAAGAGAACTTAGTTATAGCTAGTTTTCGACCGTTACCTGCTCGGTCGACCGTTGTGTTTTTGGACTTTCCTGGACTTCACTTCCGGACATCATCTGATCTACTGGTAAGCCCGTTTCAGTTGACCAAACTTGCCCAGAATTGTGCCCTGTGCTTTTCTGTTTTGTGGTTTTTACACAAACACTTACCATATTAATCACAACGGCTATAACACCTTAGGAGCTTATAAGGCTGTCAAATCGGGTCATGACACGAAATTCAAACCCGAACCTAACCCGAAATTTTCGTGTTCGGGTTGATCTATGTAATTCGGGTTTCGGGTTTCATGTAATTCGTGTTGATATGAACTACCCAAATCGTATTTCAGGTCGTGTTCGGGTTTACCTAATTCGGGTTCCGTGTAATTCGGGTCGACACGAATTACACGAAATACCCACCCATATATATACGTTTTAAAAAACCCAATCAAACCCCATCTTATCTTCTCAACGCCGACACCAACATCTCCAGATCTCCCCCTCCAACACCGACCACGACACCCATCTCCTCCTTCGACACCAATAGTCCAAGTGTCCAACACCCATCTCCTCCTCCTAGCCGCTGCGCCATCTCCTCCTCCGCGTCGACAACCCAACACCCATCTCTCCGGCCTCTGTTGTGTAGGTTTCACTATTGTCTGCTGAACTTTACCCAAACTTTTGGTGTTTGATTTGGTTTTTGATTCGGTGCTTGATTTGGTTTTCGATTTGGTGCTTAAGGGCATTTATGTTCCAGTTGCAAAGTTCCTAATTTTCTACTTGATAGTGTATCGTGTTTGTATATGTATGGTGATGTTTGCTAATAATTCTGATACATTGCATACATTGCATCATATGTCTTTCATTTAGATTAATTTTATATCAATAAATGCTACTAAGATATGTGTTTAGTCTTATTTACATAATACAGGGACCTGAATGCAAATTACCCATATCCCGAGCATAAATGCGTGCAAGAGACTCACTTCTATCATAAAGACTAAGTCAAGATTATCGGGATTCAAATGGAAGTCCATCCAAGCACAAAAGCATTCAAAGACCTAATTACAAAAATACCAAAGACCTAAGCACAAAAGTAGTCAGGGACTTAATTGCAAAAAGCCAAGGACCCGACTGCAATTACAAGTACCAAAATATTAATTTGGAAAATTTCTAAATAAAAATCAATTGGGATCTCCAAATATGTGAAGAAATAAATTCGGAGCTCAAAAGAAAGGAAAGAAATCATCCAGACGCGCAAAGGAGGATTAAATCATACCATAAACACACAGCAAAAATCCGGATCCAATCAGAGCATATTGTGCGGCGATTTAGCCGCAAGTTACATGTATTGTGCGGCGATTCCGCCGCACCCGTGTCGATCCGCGCCTCCGAATTTTGTCCAGACGTGGTGTGACGTGTGTACGTTCCAATTTTATACTTAGGTCCCTTGTATCAGCTATAAATAGCCCCGAGAACGATGTTGTGGGGGTTCTTGTTTTTGACCCATTATTTAGCAATAAAATTCTGTTGGTTTATTTTGTGTTTTTTTTACTTTTCTTTCTTAGTTTCTCTAGGACCCCTTCTCCTCCTCTCCATCCATGAGTTTCTAACTCTCTCCAAAAGGTGGGGGTGAAAGATTTAGGGTGATGAGAAGAAGAATCAAGTTATTATTTTAATTTCGTATTAGTATATTTTGATTACTTGAGTTTATGTTTAGTCATTTATCATGTAATGCTTTATATAACTAATGTGATTTATTATAAGTTTCAGAATTCTCTAATCGAAACCCGACATCTAAACCTCCACCCGCTGGACTCCCATTCATAGTTGTTTTCTTCTTAGTTTGTTTTGTTGTTCTTGCTTTAGATAATTAAAAAGACCAAAAATCTCAAACCAACCTCATTATTGTTCTCTCTTTCTCTCCTTAATCGAAAACCACAAAAATAACAATATCTCTCCCTCCTTGTGTTCGACCCGTACTTGCCACCGCTTCATCGCGGCCGTGTACTTGCGGTATAAACTTAATTCTCGTCGAGTTTTTGGCGCCGTTGCCCGGGAGGCGACGAAGATTTTTGTTTATTTTAGTGATTTCGATTTTTTTCTGTTTATCGTGTGCGCGATCTAACTATTTGGATTTGCGTTTCAGGAGACAACAAAGTGCACGGCGAAATCCGGGCACATTCGGAGCTATAAGGGTGGCGAAATCGCCGCATATCAAGTACAATCTGCGGCGGATCCGCCGCACAACAGAGGCTTCTGGGCTTCAAATTTTTCTAGGGTTAGCGCCATCTCTGGGTGGACGCGTGGAACTACTGAAATTTCGAGAGCGGGCGGTGAACCCGACTGAGCAGTGCATAGGTAACCTTTGTTGCCTCTTTCCTCGTCATTTCTAGTTTCGGAAAATTTCCTTTTGTAGAACTGCACGTGTTAAGCTTAAATTCCATAATTGGCAATAATTCAACTTTGACCTAAAAATTGGCAAAACTAGAAGAACTTAGTGCATGCATCATATAAAGTTTTGTTTGCATTATTCTTGCTAAATTCTTGCAAATTAATTCTTGTTGAAGAGTGCTGGAGGCAAGGTACGTATCGCGGTTTTTTATCGATTGCATTTAAGCATATAATCTAATTTGCATACAACCTTGCAATTTCCCCCCACTAAAGACCATTGTTTGACTATCTTTGCTAGATTTAAGTTAAACTATCTTAAGGGCAACTCCATAGGAAAAGATACGGTGGGGATTTCATCACCTTTCCGTGGCCCACAAATCACAATCCTAAAGTGTCACCCAAGCTTTAAAATTAAAAATCAATAAGACATTGGCCCCTAAGGACTCGGACTCAATTAAGGAGGAGATTGGTTTGACTTGCTATGACTTGAAGCTGATCGAATTTAATTTGGTGTCTAGAAAGTGTTTTTGTGTTGACGTAAGTCTTCCAAGCGAAGTGGTTGTTTAATTGGCACCGACTCTGTCGGAAGCGCCCCCACTAGCTATAAACTGCCTGGCCAAGTTGGTTTGATTAGTGAGGGAGGTGAATCAAGCAAATCAATTCGACTCAACCAGTTAGGAGTCGTCTAGATTTAAGCGACACTAGGACTAAGATTCTTTGAACCGTGCTTGTTTAGGAAACTTCTGACCAACCCTTTTTTCTATCTTTAGAGTTAAGTTTCCCTTCTCATCTGAGTCTCCTTTCTCTTCTCACCTAAATTCTCTAGATTAGGATTCCTTTCTCATCTTTCCTCATTCTATTGTTTGTTTCCATTTTTGAAAAAAAATTTAAAACCAAAATTAAAAATAAAAAAAATATTTATCAATTGATTCTTGAATTTGAATTGGGAATTTAAATTTCGAATTTGAATTCAAAAATTGATTCAAACCGGTGCACTCAGATTTGGGTTCGGGACTTGAGTAATCGACTCTCACGAGTTCATCTAGATTCCAGTCTGGAGCTTAGCCCCAATCCACCTGTTGCACCACCTCACCCAGATCCAATGAGTGAGAATGTTGTGAACCCGCCCATAACTCTGAGGGATCGATGCTACCCAGCGATGGCTGCTCAGCCATCGTGCATCGTTATGCCCACCATACAGGGTCGCAACTTCGAACTTAAGGCACAATACATGAGTATGTTGCCTAAGTTCACCTCTAGGGAAGACCCATATCTCTTCCTTAGAGAATTTGAGGAAATCTTCTCTCTTATGCAATACCAGCATATCTCTGAGGAGGCAGTGCGTCTGAAATTTGTGCCTCTAGCACTGAAGGACGACGCTAAGAAATGACTATATAGTCTAGCCGAAAAATCCATTAAAAGTTGGGCTGAGTTTGTTCAAGTATTCCTAAAAAAATATTTTTCCAACCATAAGACTATGAGGATTAGGAATGAAATTGTTGCATTCGTTCAATCTGAGAGCGAGCCGTTTTATTCCTATCTAGAAAGATTTAAAAGTGTGATGACCCAATGCCCTCATCACGGAATTCCAAGATGGCAACTGTGCCAAATTATTTATGAGGAATTGACATCCACCTCTAGGGTTATGGTAGAATCCGTAAGCCAATGGAACTTCATGTCAAAAAATGAAAATGATGCCTGGACTTTTCTTGAGGATTTAGCTGAAAACAGTATGCAATGGGACAATGCTAGAGCACCGCTTAACCCGAGTATTGGATCTAGAATAGCAAGTCAACCCAAACAAGGTGTCTTAGCTGTAGATGCCAATGTAGCGGCTGAAGCAAAACTAGCTACCCTTATGCGCAGAATGGAAAGTCTAGAGCTACAAACCCGACCCCGAGTGAATCAAGCCTCGTCTATCCCTTGCTCTAGATGTGGTCAGACTGGTCATTTAATGGAGGATTGTGCGGACTGGGAACAAGTTAATGCCACGTTTAACCATGCTAGAAATGACCCATACGCATCAACCTATAACTCGAGTTGGCGTAATAATTCCAATTTCTCATCAAGCCAACAAAGTCAACCTCCTAGACAACAACCAAACCCGTATAACCAAAATAATACATCATCTGGGTTTAGTAACAATGGAGATTATGATGTTAGGTTGACAAGCTTGGAAAATTTGATGAAGACTTTTATACAAACAACCAACCAGTCCCTTCAAAGGCTAGAGACACAAGTCAGCCAACTCGCACAAATTGTAGGTACAAGAGAAAAGGGTCAATTTCCAAGTCAACCTGAGGTGAATCCTAGATCTAATAATCAATATCAGCCCTATCAACCACCTCTAGGAAGTAACAACTCGAGACCAGTTCAAATGGTTAATGAGGAAGGACCGTTCCAACAAATAAATGCAGTAGTATCATTACGGTCCCGAAGACAAGTTGATAACAATGTGATAAATCCTAGAACGTCTAATCAATCTAGCCATCAAGCAACCACATATGACCTAACCATTGAACCTGACGTCCAATCTGAAACGCCCAACCCACCTACTCAACCTGAGCGAGCCTATGTTCCTAAAGCTCCATTCCCCAATAGACTTAAGAAGAACTCAAGTGCACAAATGGAGAAAATCCTGGAAGTATTTAAGCAAGTTAAGGTGAATATTCCACTCCTGGATATGATTCAACAAATACCTGCTTATGCTAAATTCTTAAAAGATCTGTGCACTCAAAAGAGAAAAACAAACGTACCAAAGAAGCCTTTCTTAACTGCAAACATAAGCTCTATTCTGTCCAACTCATCTCCTATAAAATATAAGGACCCTGGGTGTCCCACAATTTCGTGTGCAATAGGAGATACTTTTATCAACAAACCCTTCTAGACCTTGGTGCTAGTGTTAACCTACTCCCGTTCTCTGTCTACGAGCAACTCAACCTTGGTCCACTAAAACCCTCTAAGACAACTCTTCAATTTGCTGACTGCTCTATTAAGAAACCAAGAGGTGTAGTCGAGGACGTTTTGATCAAGGTGGGTGACTTCATTTACCCAGTGGATTTTGTCGTACTAGATACTGCACCTGTTGTAAATCCTAATAGACAAATCCCTGTAATACTAGACAGACCCTTTTTAGCCACTTCTGAAGCATTGATAAATTGTCGAAATGGGCTCATGCAATTATCTTTTGGGAACTTAAAAGCTGAATTTAATATCTTTCATGTTGAGAGTGAGCCAGAAATAATATGCAATCAAAGTGATGTTGTGATGAGAGCACATATCTATAAGATTTCTGAATCAAATAAATCATCACAAAATCAAAAAGAAAGTGCAAAAAAGGGGAGTAATTCTTCGACACACCCACCATCACTCGAGCAAACAAGAGAATCAATACATGTGAAAGGTGTGGAACATTTACCTCAGGGCAACATGGGGAACAATTCAACTGGATACATGCACCAACATGGTGACATTCAATCCAGTTCTGATTATGGTTGACTCTGAACAAATTCCATCCCTCCACCGCAGTTCACCCAGGTAATAAGTGCATTTGCTTTATATTTGCATACATTGAGGACAATGCATGATGTAGGTGTGGGGCGGGTGTTTATCTATATATCTATATATTCTATTAGTTTTGTTCTTTAAAAAAATCAATATTGCATGACATAGCTTAAGATTGAACTGCCAAAACCCGTGTACAAATTGCATTGAGTTTTTGTTCCATATTATATAGTTCTGCTTCTAGAAATTATGACATAAATTTAAGTTCCAAAGAAATAACTCATTACCCTTTAAGACATGTATGCACTTAAATTGGATGAATCAAATTTTTGAAGTGGTTGATAAAAAGCAGAGGTTGAGGAAAATATACCGGGAAGTGTGGACTTCTAATAGCAATTAAGCCTTGAGAAAAATAAAAGTAAAAAAATAATAAAGGAATCAAGTGAGGAAAGCACATTTTGCAAAATGATTACAAAAGCCCAAGCCTTTGAGTCACTGGTCCGTAGGGGTATCTTGAAACCCGGTAACTTGAGTCTGCAAGCTCGGGATTATCGACCAAACTCGTTACACGAATGCAAAAAGGGTAAAAGTGTCAAAAAAGCAAATGTGTTGAATCACAGGAATATATATATATATATACTTTAAGATACTGAAGGCCCAAAGTTAAAAGAATGATCCATGCCATGGTTGATCCGAATGATACTTCACCACCAGAGGAGGCGTGCAAAATAATTTAAGTGATAACATGTGTAGAACGGTTAGTGGTGTGAATGTTGGAGGAACAAAGACCAAGTCAAACTTTTTATAAGTTAGATTTGTATAATGAGTATGCAAGATTTCTAAGTGAGATGTATAAGGTTGAGGTGGAGATATTGAGAGTTATTAATGAAATGTTGAATTGAGACTTTGTGGGTGTGTCAACTGAAAACCCTCACGAGACAAAACTCGTCCTCTAAGGAAACTCAGGGGTTTAAAGGCTTGTTGCACATGCTAAGTGCAACCGTGATTCCTACGAAAGTGAGTTAAGATTTCCCTGTTTTCATTTTTTCTTATATTCTGTTTTGCTAGGGACTAGCAAAATCTAGGTGTGGGGGGTATTTGATGCATTGCATACATTGCATCATATGTCTTTCATTTAGATTAATTTTATATCAATAAATGCTACTAAGGTATGTGTGTAGTCTTATTTACATAATACAGGGACCTGAATGCAAATTACACATATCCCGAGCATAAATGCGTGCAAGAGACTCACTTCTATCATAAAGACCAAGTCAAGATTATCGGGATTCAAATGGAAGTTCATCCAAACATAAAAGCATTCAAAGACCTAATTACAAAAAGACCAAAGACCTAAAAACAAAAGTAGCCAGGGACTTAATTGCAAAACGCCAAGGACCCGACTGCAATTACAAGTACCAAAATATTAATTTGGAAAAGTTCTAAAGAAAAATCAATTGGGATCTCCAAATATGTGAAGAAATAAATTCAGAGCTCAAAAGAAAGGAAAGAAATCATCCAGACGCGCAAAGGAGGATTAAATCATACCATAAACACATAGCAAAAATCCGGATCCAATCAGAGCATATTGTGCGGAGATTTAGCCACAAGTTACATGTATTGTGCGGCGATTCCGCCGCACCCCTGTCGATCCGCACCTCCGAATTTTGTCCAGACGTGGTGTGACGCGTGTACGTTCCAATTTTATACTTAGGTCCCTTGTATCAGCTATAAATAGCCCCGAGAACGATGTTGTGGGGGGTTCTTGTTTTTGACCCATTATTTAGCAATAAAATTTTGTTGGTTTATTTTGTGTTTTTTTTTACTTTTCTTTCTTAGTTTCTCTAGGACCCCTTCTCCTCCTCTCCATCCATGAGTTTCTAACTCTCTCCAAAGGGTGGGGGTGAAAGATTTAGGGTGATGAGAAGAAGAATCAAGTTATTATTTTAATTTCGTATTAGTATATTTTGATTACTTGAGTTTATGTTGAGTCATTTATCATGTAATGCTTTATATAACTAATGTGATTTATTATAAGTTTCAGAATTCTCTAATCGAAACCCGACATCTAAACCTCCACCCGCTGGACTCCCATTCATAGTTGTTTTCTTCTTAGTTTGTTTTGTTGTTCTTGCTTTAGATAATTAAAAAGACCAAAAATCTCAAACCAACCTCATTATTGTTCTCTCTTTCTCTCCTTAATCGAAAACCACAAAAATAACAATATGTCTCCCTCCTTGTGTTCGACCCGTACTTGCCACCGCTTCATTGCGGTCGTGCACTTGCGGTATAAACTTAATTCTCATCAAATTCCATCTATGATAGTGTATCGTGTTTGACACTTTGACAATATGTGGATCATGATAAATTGATAAAGCCCTTTTCATATCTAATGAATTAATTAATGGGATATTTACTAAGCTTTAAATTGCAGTGGTCATGGAATGAGTGGATTTCTGTTTTGGACTTTTGATAGATTCAAAAATTATGTTGTTGTTTGATTTGCTTGATTCAAAGCTAGTTTTATTGTTGTTGGATTTCTTGGCAGTTGGATCGAACTCATATGTCATGTATTTATTGGGTTTTTTTAATTAATGGGATATTTACTGAGCTTCAAATTGCAGTGGACCTTCCATTTCTAATATGAATGTCGATGAAAATGACCTAGTGGACTGTAATGTGGAACAAGTACCCCAAGGAGATACAAGTAATAGAAGTTCAAACACCAAAAAAGAAACAGAAATTTTCTAAGAGATCACATGTTTGAATTTTTTTGAGGACCTACCTAACCAGCCCGACAAAGTAGAAAGGTGTAGATGCAAAGCTTGTAGGGTGACTTACATTAGTAGTGGTAAATTTGGGTCTGGAAACATGACTCGTCATATTAAAGTTTGTCCTAGGATGAGTTGTCATGATTGTGGGCAAATGTTGTTGTCCGGTACCGGTTGTAGTGATTCAAAGTCATTGGGGGTGCATAACAGTAAATTTGATTCTGAAAAATTCACTGAGTTGCTCGTGTCGGCCATGTGATGCATGATTTGCCATTCCAGTTTGTTGAATATGAGGGAATTAGGGTAATTTTCCGATAATTGAGGTCTAAAATACATGTTATTAGTAGAAATACTGCAAAATCTAATTGCATGAAAATGTATAAGCGAGAAAAGTTTAGAATCCATACTCTATTACATGCAACTCCTGATCGAATAAGCTTGACTTCAAATTTATGGAATTCTCTGACATCCGATGGATATATGTCTTTGACTGCACATTTTATTGATGTTGGTTGGAAGTTGCAGAAAAGGATCTTAAACTTTTCATACCTTTGACCTCCTCACTATGGTGTTGTACGATGTGATGTCATTTCTAATTTGTTGCTTGAATGTGGTATTGAGAAAATATATTTGGCATTACTTTAGAAAATGCAAGTGCTAATAATGTATCGTTGGCTGAGTTGAGAGAGGACTTGAATTCGAAAGGACTACTTCTGTCTGGGGGTAATTTTTTCCATCTACGATGTTACGCTCATGTGCTGAATTTGATTGTGCAAGATGGTTTGAAGGGAATCGACTCCTCGATTGACAAAGTACGGGAGAGTGTGAAGTATGTAAAAGGTTCTCAAGTTAGAAAGTTGAAGTTTCTTGAATGTGTCAGATTAGTCTCCATTGATGGTAAAAGAGGTTTGTGTCAAGATGTGACAACTAGATGGAATTACATATCTTATGCTTGATAGTGCTTTATTTTACCGTCGTGTATTTCAACATTTGGCATTGATTGATTCAAACTACAGTAAATGTCCATTGAGTGAGAAGTGGGAGAGAATTGAAAGTGTGCACCAGTTCTTTAAGGTTTTTTATGAAGCCACTGTGACATTTTCTGGAACTGAGTATCCAACTTCTTCATTGTACTTTCCTGTCATTATATATTGTTATTCTTCATTGAAAAATGCAATGGAGAGTAGAGATGAGTATATGTCTTCTATGGCAACCAAGATGTGGGAGAAATTTCAGAAATATTGGGCTGAATTTAGTGATACATTAGCTATTGTTTCAATATTTGATCCTCGTTACAAGTTGGAATTTGTAGACTTCATCTACAACAAACTTTATGGCTCAGATTCTGTTGGCAAACTACATGAGAAGATAAATTACCCGAAAAGGACCAAGTCACTGTATGAAGGTTTTGACGTTAAATGCTCCCTTTTTAAGGTAACTTTTCTACTTCTAAGAGTATTAATTTGTCATGATTAAAATGTTATATTTTGCTAATTGTTTTACTTCAATCTCTTGATTGTAGGAATTTGACAATGCTTTTGTAGAAAACTCAAATTCCTTGAAGTCACAACATGATCTTTATCTGGAGGAGCCAAGGATGAGTAGACAAGATAATGTGGATGTCCTTGCATTTTGGAATTCAAATAAAAATCGTTATCCAATTGTTGTTGCTATGGCTTGTGATATTCTAGCGATTCCGGTCTCAACGGTTGCTTCAGAACCTACCTTTCGTGTTGGTGGTCGTGTTCTGGATCAGTTTCGTAGTCTCTTAAGCCAGAAACATATGAAGCAATCATTTGCACTCGAGATTGGCTAATTGGAGATAAAGGTCATCCCAATATACTACTATTTTTCATGTTCATTTTTGGTTATTTTTGGTCGAATTTGCATATTCATACTTGT
This sequence comes from Triglochin maritima, assembly GCA_963682175.1. Classification (NCBI taxonomy): domain Eukaryota; kingdom Viridiplantae; phylum Streptophyta; class Magnoliopsida; order Alismatales; family Juncaginaceae; genus Triglochin; species Triglochin maritima. The sequence goes on from OY821775.1 coordinate 19,416,796, forward strand.
TTAAACTTGGAATGACTATCATCAACTAGGTGATCCAAAAATTGATGAAGATATCGACAAACTCACACAAAATGTAGTGGTCCTTCAAACGAGTGATGAAGAAAAATTGTTGATGTTGATAACTCATTGGAAGAAGTAATGAATTCTCATGCAGATTCGTGGATATTCAAATCTTTTCATTTAACATAAAATAGATTTATTACTATATTTTTTGATAACTCTACTCATCATCCCACAGCTTGATAACAAGGAATGTGGAGAGTCTGGAGACATGATTGCAAGGAAGTTTAACATTAACTCATGATGTTTATGGAAGTCTTTATCTTTTTGGTTAGGAGGTTTATGAATTATGATTGTCTAAGGAAGTTTGATTGTTTGTGATGAGTTGTTGTCTTTTGGATAAAGTTTATATTGTTGTTGAATGTTTATGGATGTTAAGATTTCTCATTGTATTAGTCTATATTGTAAAAGAGTTTGTGATGAAATATGAAGCTTATTTTGTTTTTAGGTTGCCAGTTAACACAAACAAAGAATTCATGCCAATCCGTGTTGACACGAACATGATCCAAAACACGAATTAGACAAACACGAAAAGTAATTCGTGTCAACTCGTGTCGTGTTCGGGTTACTAATTTTGTGTTCGTGTTTAGGTGTACAATTTCGTGTTCGTGTTCGGGTCGATTTTAAAAAAAATTCGTGTTCGTGTTCGTGTTCAGGTTGACCGAAAAAGAATTTGTGTCAATTCGTGTCGACACAAACACGACCCGAAACACGAATTTGAAAGCCTTAGGAGCTTATAACTAGATGTTACCAAGACACAATTTGACAACTCTTACACTCCAAATTGCCATACACATCTAAGAGAAAGCTCCCAAACCTTGAATCCCCAATCCTACTCTCCAAGCCTAAACTTCACACTTTAGTTTATCAATTCCTTATTCACTCAAGTTAGAGAGTGTGTTCCACTCATATTGTCTGTCAAAGAAGCAAGGATTTCGGTGAAAGCCCGAAGTGTTCTCTCTCGGGTTGTGAGAGGAAGAAATCAAACTAGCGAGGATTGTTCGCGGAGCTTGTGGTGTAAAAGCTTAATTTCGGTCTGGAACAAGATTGATAGTGAAGACATAGGTGGAGCTGGTGGAGCTCGAGGGAGATCGAGCAGAGCTTGCAAGAGAGGAAGTAGGTGGGAGGCTGAACCTCTATAAAAATCTTCCGATGCCATTGTGGTTTGCATTGTCTTCTCTACTTGTTTGTTTTTATTCTGCTGCATCTTTGATTGTTTAAGCAAGTAAAGATTAACTTAAAAAGTGATTAGAATTAGGGTCATACACGATCCTACAAACGCGAGCAGAAGCTTACAACCTACTTACACATGTTAGCAAATACTTTGTAAAAATAAAGTATACTTTGGACCCTAATGACCTTATCCAGCCTCTTTTTGACTCTGAAATCCGCAAAGCAGTTTATAGGCTTAACCAAGGAAAATCCCCAAGCCCATATGGTTATTATATGCATTTTTATCAACAATTTTTGGCCTAAGATCAACGACTACATGTTTGAAGTGTTCCAGAGAATTCACAATAACAAAATTTTATCTTGTGAATTTGAGAACTTCAATCAATGCTTTATACCATTAATTCCAAAAATACTGACCATCATGGAGAAAGATCTTAGACCTATATCTTTGCTCTCTAGTACCTAGAAAATCCTAGCAAAATCCCTGGCTACTCGCCTAGCAAAGGTGTTACCTGCTATCATTAGCTCGAATCAGTCAACCTTCTCGAGATGTCGACAAATCCGGATATTATTGACTCAGCCAATGAGGTGGTACATCACCTCCATTCTCACAAACAAAATGGTCTTATCCTTAAATTGGATTTCGAGAAAGCCTTCGATGAAATAGAATGAGACTTTCTTTTAGCAAATCTAAAGGTCATAGTCTGCCCCAAAAATGGTGTGACGGGGTACAAATGTGCATCTCTACATCATCAGCCTCGGTATTAATCAATGGAGTAGCTTGTGGCTATTTCAAGTTGAAGAATGGACTCCGACAAGGAGACCATCTATCCCAATTATAATTTCTAGTAGTAGTCAATTTCCTTAGCAATATCCTACGATTAGGAATGCTTAATTAACTAGTTTCCAGTGTCAATTTTGGACCAAATTACGCCTAAATCCTCAACCTCCAATTTGTTGATGACATAATCATATTCCTCAAGCCTAAATATTTTTTCAACATAGTCAACAACAAGAGAATCTTAGCCATCTTTCAATCTATATCGGGATTAAAAATAAACTTTGAGTAGTCGTATTTAAGTGGGACCAACTTGTCCGAGAATGAACTCAATCTATACTGAGATCTTCTTGGCTGCAAAACGAAAGGACTCCCAATTTATTATCCGGGAATTCCTTTGTCTCACACGATTGGGAACAAATCACGATAGGACAAAATTATTAATATAATCAAAAACAAAATTGGTATATGGAAAACAAAAGACCTATCTATAACAGACAGGTTGACCATTTGGGATTCGCAAGGATATTGACCAACTTAGGAAGAAGTTCCTAGGGAACAATAACATCTCCAACTCTAACATCAAGAATTTGGTTAGTTGGAAACTTGTTTGCAAACCACAAAGACGAGGGTGGGACATTATAATTTGGAAACCAAGACCTTTGCCTATGGCTGAAAATGTTGTGGGACATTCTAGCAAATAAAAGTGATATTTTCCCAACTATTATCAAAGGTAAATATCAACCTCCAGCGAGGAATCTAGAGCTCCTTCCCTCCTAAAAAATGACCAGGAAGCTCTCCGCTTTTTCTAAGGGATTTAGACCCCGTTTGGATGCGTGGTGTTCTGGCTCCTCCACGTCCCAGAAGCCGCAACAGTAGCTGGACGACATCCAAACGGCTGTAGCGCTCCCAGGGAACCCCGCTCCAGCCCGCATCCCAACACCACTTTTGTTCACAAGTGGAGAAGCTCGTTTCATCAGCTTCTCCAGCTCCTGGCCAGATCGTGAGGTTTCACTTATTTTTGTGACGAAAATACCACCACACATTTCAGAAAATTCCGCATGTTATCCTCCCATTCGCAATGAAATAGGGCTCCATTCAGATGTTAATTACAAGTGAACCAACCAAGAATTACAAGTTCTGCCACTGCCTCTAAAGTAGATCTGCGTGAAGATTCCTTCGTGATTTCCGTCCCCGTCGGATTTGTCGTTGTCCCCTCCGACGCGCTGATAGGTGCTGTTCTTGTGGGCGCTTGGTGAGCCGGAGTTTGACGAAGATCGGAAGCTGAAGAGGTAAGCGTCTTGACTTCGATTAAGTTCAATCCTTGTCTTCAAATTCCTTACTCGAAACAAGATGACATTAGGGCATAAGGAAAGTTTGTTGATTTTGATTCTAATGTACTATTGACCAACAAAAGTTTTAGAAAATTATATTCAACCTTGTGTGTGAGGGAATCTGAACTATGATCTTTATTTATTTCAAATTGTGTTTGCTAAATGCCCCATTTCCTGGTTAGATTGGTTGTAGGATTAAATTTTGTATTACTATGTATGAACTTTGCTTTGATTCTGAAGGACTTGATTTGCTGTTAAATTTGTGTTATTTGTCATTTAAGTTTGTTAGATTAATTTGGGTGTTTGGTGATGCAATTCTATAATGTCCAACTGCTTCCGAAGTAAGCAATGAATTTGTTCTTGCAACATCTAGTAACCAACCAATTTCTTGTTGCAACCTATTCATCTTCCTTTCAATCCTCTCGTCCTTTACCACTGTTATGTTTCTTGATGACATAGAGGTGACACATGACAGGGCCGTGGCGTTCTGGGTTGTGCCTCAGTCGGTTGTCATGTGTATAAACCACCTAACATAGCTCCCAACCCGAAGCTTAACAAAATTTTGGATTCATTTTGTTATTGTGTTACTCATTTCTCTTTGTGGAATAATTTAATTGTAATGTGGTAGTTCTCTTACAAACTCATCATAACATCAATTACGAAATTTGAAAGTTTGAATAGTTCCCTAAGGATTTTCATTGAAGATCTGCCATCATATAATTAGTTATGATTTATAGTTTTCTCATTACATATATGGTTGATAAAGCCCGAGAGGGAATATAGGGTTGTCAATTTAAATATTTGTGCCACTAATTTTTTTCTCCTATTTTTACTACCTTATTAGTTAAACAAACATGAGTGTCGAAACATTGGACCAACAGTTTGAGGATGACGAGGACCTACAGAATGCGATTTCTGCTATCGTGGATAGTGTTCAAGATTATGTAGACAAATATTTGGTCAAAACTAAAGTGCACACAGTGCCTTGTACTGGGCAGCAGAGGACTGAAGATTTACTTACCGGTCACTACCGGGTATGCTTGGATGGCTGTCGGATGCTTCCCCACGTATTCGTTAATTTATGTAATATTTTTAAGGAACAAGGACTACTAACACCAACTAGAAATGTAACTGTAGAAGAACAGATGCATATTTTCTTATATGCCTTAGGCCGCGGTCTTGTCAACCGAGCATTGCAACAATACTTTCAACACTCAGGAGAAACAATTAGTCGTCACATTAATCATGTTCTTAGAGCGATGGCCATTTGGTCATGTGACATGATCAAACCTACAGATGACCTTAATGCAATTCCTGACCATATATTGCATCACCACAGTGGCAAGTTCTTCCCTTTTTTTAAAGATTGCATAGGAGCCTTGGATGGTACACATATTCATGCGTCTGTTCCGAAAGCAAAACAAGCCATGTACCGGTCTGGACGCCAACCAAAGTTCACAACTCAAAATGTTTTAGGTGTGTGTGACTTCAAAATGCGATTTATTTTCTTGTCAGCCGGTTGGGAAGGTAGTGCACACGACAATCGGGTGCTAAACCATGCTATTTATGAGTCCAACTGCTTCCCGATGCCCCCACCTGGTAACTGCAATAAAGAACTTTTAGTTTGCATTTGCTAAAAAATTACATCTTACAATAATAGATATTTGTACCGTCACCATGTGTAGGCAAATATTATCTGGTGGACTCTGGTTATCCCAATAGACGTGGGTTTCTAGCTCCGTACAGAAATACTCGTTATCATCTTCCAGAATTCCAGTCAAGCCAACCCCAAGGAGGGGAGGAGATATTCAATAGTATGCACTCCTCCTTAAGGAATGTCATCGAGAGGGCGTTTGGGGTTCTCAAAATGAGATGGCGTATGTTAAAGATGATGGGATCATACTCACTCGAGGACCAAGCGAAGTTTGTAGCGGCTGCAATGTCGTTGCACAACTTCATAATTGATCACAACAACGACCCCTTAACCGTGGAGTTCGATAACGACACGACAATCCCAAGCACTTCTAATCACGGTGGAGGTCAACCGGTAGCTGGAGACGATAATGATATGGGCGTACTGCGCAACCGCATCCGAGATGCAATTGCCACAAGTAGAGGGTTGTAAAGAGAAAATTAAATAACTTTGTTGTAATTCATCTCGTACCCACCTATATTACGTCACCTATATTGTTTATTGTATTGTTGCACGTTGTTATCTACTCTTTAAAGGATATGTTTGTAACATTTGGTACCTCTATTTATCAACTATGTTAATGTTTGTGTTATCATTAAATTTTGGTTCCGTTGACTATTTCAATAAATATAACTGTTGTTGCTACATGGTTGAAGGAATGGGATCCCCTCCGACAATGACTAACGATGAATCTTGGATAGCTGAGTTAGAACTGCAAGAGGTTCCACCCAATCCAGACAGTTGGAGTATAGACACCCACACGTTCCACCAATGCAGCAGCCAATTTGGTTATGTGAACCACACTTCTTCTGAATCTCCACAATTGACGCCTCATGAAGCTGTTGGGGGAAATAGGGTTCATGAAAAGACAAATAAGAAGAAGGTTAATGGAGATGGGAAGAGGAGCAAGGCTCACTGGTCTTGTTCCCACCACAACATTTGGGTTATGTTGTGCCTAGATGAGGTCCGTGCCGGTAACAAGGTTGATCATGTCCTAACGAAGAAGGGGAAGAAAAATTTAGAAGAAAATTTCTTCAAATTAACTGGCACAAACTACACTCGGGCCCAACACAAGAACCATTGGGATAAAACAAAAACAGCTTACCGTAATTGGCAATGGTTGAAGAAGCAAACTGGAATTGGATGGGATGACCAAAAGAAGATGTTCATTGCTGACGAGGAGTGGTGGACCGCGGCCTCTAAGGTAGTATAACCCCTTCAATTCCTTTATAAATTTGTGTTCGTGTGCATGCTAACACTTCGTATTGATGTCATTTAAATTGTAGAAAAGAGATAAGGTGGACAGATTTAAGACCCAAGGCTTAGAGTTTGAGGACGAACTTTGTGTGATATTTGGTGATCATTTATCTGAGGGTGATAAAAACTTCATACCTGGACAACCTGGCTTGAAGTTGGAATTGCTAGCTGGGAAGTCTACCTCCTCCCACGTTATGGGCATCGACGTGCATGAAGATGAAGACACTGGCGCGTCAAGTGAGGGGAAGAATGAGGATTCAATATGCCGACGTTCCAGCGGAACTGGCAGTGTGAAGCCAAAGAAGTCCAGGCTAGCGCCTGCAGCTGCTGCAATTACGTCCAACCTCGATGGCATTCGAGAGGAAATGTCAAAGATGAGGACCTTACGAGAGGATGAAACTGGATTGCTGAATAAATATAATATGGAGTTATGCGTACAATTGTTGGAGGAGTGTGGGGTGAAACCGGGTACAAGAGACTGGGGTAGAATGTGTCAAAAATTCAAAAACTTTACAACCCGACAATCTTTTATGCTTGCTGGGGAGAGCCGTATCTTTTGGCTTGAAGAAGAGCTGAAAGAGTGATATATTAAAGGTGTTATGTTAGACCTTATGGAAATGTAACATTTAAATCATCCTTTTCAAGACTTTATGTGTGGTGTCTTGGTGTTATTGAGTATGTAATCCAATACAGACCTTTATCGTGCTGAAATCCAATACAGACCTTTATTGTGCTGAAATTGGTTATTTTTCAATTACTCTCATCCATTACTCTGATTTGTATTTTAAGATTTCCATGAACCACTACTGATGACATTTTATTTTCAAGGTGATGAGGCAATTGATGATGATAATAAAAGTGGTGTTGTGGAAGTCAACCTTTACTTGAAAATTAAATGGACTTAGATGGGCATGTTTTGTCAGGACTCTACTCTACGAAAAGACTATACTTCGAATTGATTGGACAAAATTGAAGGAATTTTTGGGTGTATACCTTCAAACATAAAGATCAAGTGTAAGATTTGTTAAACAGTTTCAGACTCCAATTGCAGATTTGCAGGCAACAAGTTGTATGATTTTTTCTAATTGTTTTCCTCTGAACATGATGAGTTTGGTTTTCAGTTGTATGATCCAGCAGAATTTATAAAGAGAGATGTTTTTTAGAAGGACCACTCACTGCCAAACCTACGGAACAACCTTTCCTGCACTCCTGCTCCTAGTAGGGAAGCAAACAATACAAGTTCAAAACTTCACAACAAATAACTCCAATGAAGTGTTAAACTAGTAGCATGATATTTAAAATAATTTACACCTATACCAAACTTCGGATGATGTTTGCAAGTAATTAAAGTGACAGTTGACGGGGTAAGATCCTGCATAACCCAACAACCAAAACTTGCCAAGTATCCACGGCAAAAACACGTCAACCATAAATACAAAGGAGGACTAAATACATATTTCAAAAACCTCCAACACACATTTCAATTCAATCCCTCTTCAGCTAGACCACACTTCCCTGGTCGGACGCATTCATGTTAAATGGGAAGACGACACGAAGAGGCCTAACAACATGGACTGGGCTCGGCATGGCAACGGAGTGGCTGTTTCTGGAACGCTTCACTAGTTTAGCACAACATATGCTGCCACACTTGATGCATATATGCTCTTTGAATTTTCTTTTGCGCTTCCTCTTCTTGTTTTTGGGGCTACCTAATGCATTAAAGTAAAACTTAGTAGGCAAAAGACATTCTGCAAATCAAGTTAGAAGGATGATGACCACCTAATATTCATGAACATTAATGTGATAGGAGTCATACTGAAGTTTTACAAGTTTTGGTTAGACGATTAGAAAAAAAACATTCTTATACCCAACCATAACATAAAGCTTTCCTAAATAATAATGACTATATAAATTTAAGACTTCAACAATTAATCATCACTGCAGTCGTCCGAAGCATGCCAATCCGCTCGAAAAATTCCTTCTTCCATTTCCTTTCGCCTTTCCTCTGCATCATGCGCCTCCATATCACGCTCCCATTGTCTTTCTATTTCCTTTTCCTCCAGCATAAATATTTCATGGTCTCGAAGCATTTCCTCATATGTTGGTGGGGAGTTCGATGCCCAAGCAGTGATACGCAGGTTGTTAAAGTCATCCAAGAATTGCACAGATCGATTAACTTCAAAATCAACCCAAAGAATATAATTATTTATTGTATTACAATTACTAATTTTAATTTATCCGTTAACTACTTATGTGACAAAACAAACTTTATGCAACCAATTGGGTAAGATGTAAAGCATGTTTAAGTGATGCAAAAGTTAAGAATAGATAGACAAAAAATGCAGTTCAATTTACACAGTGTCAGACACACTTGCAACTATGAATACCATTACAAATAGAGACACCATCAGATTAAGTAATTATGATATCTCCACTACCTTGTAACTTCTCTAATAAACTTTTAAAATTGTGGAGAATGGGCTAGTTATGTTGACCGGGGACATTGATCACTCATTCTTATATTTTTTATCTGTTAATCAATTTGCAACCTGTAAGACTTGACATCTGTTAAACATGTAAATGTATTTTCTTGGACCAAAATAAAAAAACACTTTAGAGTAATACCAAATCGTTATCGTAAGACATGCGAAGTCATTATCATTATCATTGTTGGTGAAACGATTACCACATGGAGGGGGGTTTGGGGTGGGGGCTGCGGCCTCCTCTTTGATCTGTTTGACCACTCTCTGAACAACACGCTCCACCACTTGCTCGATTGTCCCCAAAAGGGACTTCTCTACTTTTTCAATCCGGTCAGCAAGGTCACGCACAACACCACCAATGGTGGCCACCACTGCTTCTTCAGGCAACATGTAATGGCATCTTGTGTTATCCAGCTGAAACACAAAATACGAACTTCTAAAGTACATCAATATCTACATAAATGGAAGTTCAAATCAGGTTTCGAACTCACCATGTCGCGACTACACTCGTAATAGAACCTGATCGGTCGGCCTTCTTCAACCCTTTCCCAAGTCTTTGCTGGGATCCCACAAAAGCAAAAGGGCATCACCGATGGTGGTTCAGTGCGGGTAGATGGGCCAGCCATGTTAATCTTCGTGGTCGTAGAACGAGATTTGGGGGAGCACGACGGGAGAGAAAGGGGAGGATGGCGAGGGATAGAGGGTTGCCTTGGGATTGAAGGAACCACCCTAAACCATACATTTTGGAGGGCATTTCAGGGATTTTATCGTGACAAGACATGGATGGAGGAGCTGTTGGGTAAGACACCCAAACGACTCCGAGGAGTGGGGGGAGGAGCAGCTTCTGCTCTGAGTTTTCAAGAAGCTGGTTTCTTGGGGGAGCTGCTACGGAGGAGTAGCATCCAAACGGGGTCTTAGTTCCTTAGAAACCGTGTAACGTCAACAAAGTAATTGTGCAAAACTGGAAGTACACCTTCTTTTGGTTTAACCATTGGTTTGAAGAATCACTACTTTCCAACCTTTGGGAAGCTTCGTTCATCAAGGCAAAATGTAAATTGATTAAGGTGACAAATTTCTTTACTTTCCAACTTTTTTTCTCCTTCGTGGTTGGCAAACAAATTCAATCTAACGTTAGATGAAGACGAGGCTAAAGTGTCTATCTAGCTTACCATAAATTCACTCATCTACTGCTCCCGATTCTAGAATTTGGATTCTCAATCGCAGAGGAGATTTTAGAGGGAATGATCTATATAAAATCCTTGACGATGAGGGAACTCACTTTCCTTTGTTCTCCCAAATTGGGAATTCGATGGACTCCCAAGGATTCAGGTTTTTAACTGGTTGGTTAATCAAAATAAAATCCTCACAAAGGATGTGTTGATTAAAAGAGGCATTAATATAAATCCAATTTGTAGTCTTTGTGGGGCGAAACCATAAAACATCTATTTTTTATTGTGCATTGGCAAAAATGTTCGGGATTTGCTGATTGCATAGACCTCAACTTGGTGAGGGGTAATAATGTTGATTTCCGACTTAAGAACGGAACCTCCTTGGTTTGGGACTTAAAAATTGGAATTGTCTTCAAAGTGCTTGCATTTGGAGCACTTGGAAAGAAAGGAATAACAAAAAAATTAAAAATAATTTTTCAAAAGTCTAATATATTATGAATCATTATTTTAAATTATTTTTTTTACTGGGACAGGTGCAAAAAGGTCAGGCGAGGTGCTCCACAATGAGAGTGTCAAAAAGGCTCACATTGGTTTTATGTAGGTGGATTCCCCACTAGCAACACTAGTTCGGTCGACCTTCCACCCATAAAGCTCATGGGCAAATGTCACCATTACAGCTACCTTTGAAACAAATTCCACGTACCTAAATAGGGTAACCGACTTTGAAATAGGCAGAGACCTGGGTTGAGGAAGAGGAGAGACGTTTGGGAAAAAAGAACGACGATGCGAGTTCGTCGAATTTATCATCGAGACCCTTCTTCCGATGGACACTTAATCATAGGGATAAATGTCTTTTTGTCTTGGTGTTTCATAATTTTGGGGTTTTAGTTGCTTGCTAGCACATATTTTGTTTTTAAGGCTAAAAACAATATTGTAAGCTTCTTTACCAAGGGATGTGGCATTGCCGATGTTTATTTTTATTAATGCAATTTATAACTCTACAAAATAATTTGTTAAATAAAACCCTCCTCCAAAAAAAGTTTGAAAAAAAATCACCGCAAAATCACATGATTCGTTGATCAGATCAAATCATGTGGCCAACTTCACGTCACTATTTGAATATTTGATGTATCTCCTGAAAAAGACAATAGAAACGAAAAAACATCCGATGCTAAATACCAAAAGTACCCTCGTCGAGGGACAGTAGTATCCCGTCCTCTCCTCCCCAATTCCAATCCTTTCTCTATCTCTCTCTCCAAACTCGCCTCAGGTAATGAACAAAACCAAATCCACCCATCCCACTCTCTAAGATTTCCTTTTGTTTTGTTTTTTCCCTCGTTTTCTCGATCTCTGTAAGATCTCAGGAAATTTTCTCCTTGTCGATCCGTTTTTGGTTTAGGTAGATTTGGATCGCCGGATCTGAGCAAGCAAGCATGGATCGCGCCGAACTCACCACCGAGCAGGTTTTTTTCCTCTTTTTTTTTCAAATCCGTTGCTCGTAGATCTTAGCTTGGTGACGATCACTTCGGGTTGGATGTCCCGTTGGAAGGATCGGATTGGGGTCTTAATTGACCTAGATTGATTTGTGTTTAGTTTTAAGTTGTTATATTTTTCGATGCGGATGTTTGGTTCGACGTCGTCTTGCTTATGATGAGGTCTTCTTGGGAGGAAGGAAGATGGGGATGTAAGTCGGGAGGTTATTGTAAAAATCGTTGCATCTCGATTAAGATGCCCTCATTGACCGTGTGTATTTTTGTTAAATCGATAGTTAACTGAAAGCAATAATACTTTCGGATGTGGTGGGACTTCGAGGTTTTGTTTTGTTTTGCTTGGTGCTTCCTTTTCTTTTATTTTGTCAGATCGAAGTACATGTTACTATTTGAAGTAATTTCAGCTTTCATGTTTATGTTTTTCGGATTCTTAATTGCTTGGTTCACTAATGAGACAGTGAAGGGAAAAAAGGAGGGAAATTGCAGAGTTTGGGTATGGAAAGGAACTATGGGAAATTTCTGTCCAAAATTAGTGATACCAAAGATAATGTACGATTATATTTGATATGGGTTTACGAGGAATGGCATTCGTGTAGGGTTTGAAGTCTGTATGAGTTCAGTGGTTAATTATGTAAAGATGTAGTCCTCTCTGTTGTCCACTCCTCTTCCTTTTATCTTTTTCAGCTTTCCATAATATTATTGTCAACCTAACTGAGGATTACTTTATTTTGCAATAATCATATGGTTACTCTCACTGTTTTTATTTTTGAACCATTCTTTTTCATTCTTGTCTTTGCTTATGTGCAATTTGGTTTTACTGTATTTAGTGTAGCATTGTCAATCTTCTCCATGTTTTTAAAGTTTTTAAGACTAGTGACTGTAGACAATATTATTCTCGCTCTTCCTTAGCTTTCTTTTTCATGATTGTGATATTGTTTGGGTAGTTTGAGCCTAGGCCAGTTCTGGTGCCTACTGGTAACCGATGTTGAAATGCTTATGACCTGTTGTCTTTTAAGGACAATTTAGTTCTGCTGGCCAACTGCCAACTGATGTTGGCACACTTATGAGCCATCTTGTAACAGTGCTTTAGAATCAAGAATCCTAAAAATTAATCATTTATAAAATATTGAAAGCTGAAAATTATGATAATTATTTTACTTCAAAGCCTGTCACAATATTTAAATTATGAAGAGCAGTGATAGTGGTCTCGTTTCATATACTTAGCCACAAATCCTTCTCATATTTCTACACAAATTCGTAGAACTCACCATTTTTTGTCATATTTCTTTTTCCCATGTTAAAGACGCTGATTAAAAAATGAAACCATTCTTTAATCGAACATTTGGCTTTGCATTATCACAAACTCGATATCAAGTGTTTGTTTTCTAAGATGCTTCAACACCTTTGTTCTTTCCAATTAAATTCTTGTTTTTCGTTTTGAAGGTACTCAAAAGGGATATACCATGGGAGACATACATGTCAGCCAAGCTCATCACTGGAACTTGCCTTCAGCTCTTAAGACGTTATGATAATAAACCTGAGAGCCATCGAGCTGCTTTGCTTGATGATGTAAGTATCTATCTTTAACTCTGTAAGGTCTTCACTTTTGCTTGATCAATCATTTATCTTAGAGTAAATAAACCATTACTGATTTTCGAGGTCTGTTATGTTTGGTTTTAGTTCTGTTCTTTATTTTTCCTTCTTTAAGTTAATTACTTATGAATCATTTGAATTCTTATATGAATTTAACTCTGGCAGGAGGGTCCAAGTTATATTCGTGTATTTGTGAACATTTTGTGTGATATCACCAAGGAAGATACAGTGGAATATGTACTGGCTCTTCTTGATGAGACGTTGTCAGGTATTAAGAAACTCACTGTCACTGATAAAAAAAGCAACTTAGTGTCCATCTAGGTATGAAGTTATTTTTCATCCTTTATGGTGGATGAATTCTCCTCTCTGAAAATTTTATTTTTTTCAGGAAACCCGAAAAGAGCGAGGCTTTTTCATGACAAATCCCTTTCTAACCAAGATACCTACGGCCCCTTCCTGAAGTAAGTTAAATTTATTTATTTATGCAATTGGCTTCATGTATCTGCTTGTGGTGTTCATATCAGTTTCGTTACAAAGTTGTCTGTCTCACCTGGTTGATTGATGAATAAGTTTTCTTCAGATTGCTATGGAGTAGTAATTGGTTTGTGCAAGAAAAAAGCTGCAAAATTCTATCTCTTATTGTGAGGTAATTATTTCATAGTTTTTTCCTTGGGGCAGCATTGCATTGCACTATGTATTATCTGTTAAAAACTTCTATCATTGTTGTAGTATGAGGCCGAAAACTCAGGAGATTACTGCACCAAATGGTCAAGCTTCAAACTCTGGAGCCAACTTTACAACTATTGATGAAGTGCAGAAAGCCTTGGTTGAATGGCTATGTGGTCAGGTTGGCACCTTTCAGTTCAAATCAGCCTTCTTTTTCGACGATAATTTTTCACTGCCTTCTCTTTATCGAACATCAGAAGTATTTCAAACACTGGCAAGTTTATAAATTTGCATTATTAGGGAAATCCAGAAGTATGTATGTTGTCAAAGGTAATTGTAGTAAGATTGCCTATCCTTACGAAAAACACAGAAAATTGCTTCCTCATTCCTGAATATCTTTCTAGCTCCTATGTAGAACCAAGTTCACGTTTTAGAGATGTAAACTAGGAATTAGGAAATTGAAGAGCACCAGTTTCAGCTGTGTGGAAGAGAAAATTCTATTTTTTATATCATTAATAGCAATCCATTAATGCTAATGTCCTGATGACTAATTTGTCCCGTTGAAAGGAATATGGTCAAATGAACGGTTGTTTCTTTCACTATAGTTTGAGGGGGCACATGCTTCGCATATGCAATGAATTTTAAGGAAAGCTCAAAACAAAACACATTTATAAAGTATAATCAATGGGTAAATTTGATGTTGCTACCACTGACATATCATTTACAGTTTTATTTCATAATATCCTGTAATTTTGTTATAGTCAGGAAAGGCATATAAGAAAATGAAATAATGTATTCATGTTATACATTTACTAATATAAAATAATATCATTTCTCGATGGTATAATCATAAATCAAAATTGAAAGTGATACTGATAATTTGAAATTTGAAGATATTGACCTCTTCAACGACCTTGTTGCCTTCTCAATGACCTAAGTGAGAGGGAGGTAGAGATGAAGAATTCAATGTCAAGAGTTCAGGTCAGAGGGTGGAATTTGTAAAAACGATCAAAAAACAAATTAAGAATTTTTTTAGTTTCGTTTGACTTGGGAGTATAATTAGGTATTTTACCTAGGGCTGTCAAATTTGTGTTTTGTGTCGTGTTCGACACGAATACGAATTGACACGATTTTTTTTACCCAAACCCGAACACGACCCACGTTGACATAATTTTTCATTTCGTGTTTGTGTCAACACGAACACGAAAAACTCGAACTGGCATGTTTAACACGAATTAACTCGATTAACTCAAACACATATGATTAACATGAACTGACACAAAATAATTTATCAACGTGCACCAATACTTAACATTCAACATCACAAATTTCTTTTAAAAACAAAATCATACATCTGTAATGATAATCTTCATAACTTTCATATTATATTCAAGATTTGACAAAGATATGTAAACCATATACATAATTGCACATAACAATCCAAAATTTAAATTGAGAAGTGTCTAATAGATTATAGCAAAACCTAACAAAGCGACATAACAGAAATAGTTTGAAAACACCGTTTGTTGGTAGATTTAGGTCCGTTATATGCTTATCCCACTTAAACAAAAATTAGGGAAGGTTGAAGAAGAAGAATATTTGCAAAGATTGACCCCTTCCACTCAAAGCTGACCCCTTAGACTGCGACGGATGGCTGGCGGTGGAGACTGGAAAGGTAGGATAGAATGGCGACAACTGGAGAGAATGGCGATGGTGGCGAGTGGACATGTGGTGGAGAGGAAGCAAGAGACGATGGCGAGTGGTGGAGAGGAGGCAGGTGACAGCGCCGAGTGGTGGGGAGGAGGCAGGCGACGACAGTGAGTGGTGACTGGTGAGGTGTTGTGGGTTTGGTTGTTTGGTGGTGGTGTGGAGAGGAGAGGTGTTATGGTGTTGTGACTTGTGACTTGTGAGTTTTAGGGTTAGGGTTTTTTAAATTGATTTTAATTTCGGGTTATTCGTGTCGCCCGAATTACACAAAACACGAAATACCTGAAGTCGACCCGAATTACAATTCGTGTCGTTCGTGTCGACCCAAATTTGACACAAACCCGAAATGGATCAACCCAAACACGAAAATTTAGTGTCAGATTTATGTTCGAATTTCGTGTCATGACCCGAATCGGAAGCCCTAATTTTACCTATAAGTGGGTATTCAATACCCTCGTACTATACTATTTTACCTAAAATATTTAAGGGATTAAAATCTAAAAGGGAAAAAATCCATAGGGTCGAAATCACATAAGATCTTCAAAATTTAGGCAAAATATCAAAATTCAAGAGTCAAATCTAAAGGAATAAGAAATTCAAGGGGGTCGCCCAACCCCCTCTGTCAACTACGTGGCATCACAACTAGTGTTGCTAGTGATGGTGGAAGTTGAGAAGTAAAAAATAGATTATGGGTGGCAGGAAACGACGTGAAGGTGTCGCAGCACCTAGTGAGGTTGGTGGTAGCCGGTGGTGGAGAAAGGCGGTGTAAGTTTTGTTACGGAAGAGAAGAGAGAAAGGAATGGGCAAATTGTAATTTTGCATTTTAATGAGGTTGAAACCAAAATTACAATGACAAGGGTATATGGGGATTTCAAAAAAATAGTACTTTTTCCCCTTTTTAAAGGGTACAGATATATGCTCATATGCATATAGGTTTATTTTGACTATCTATGGCATCAGATTTATAAAGCACCATATCATGTTTTGATGAAAGTTTCACATGAACATGCCTTTTGTACTTCACAGCTAATGAAACCTTCACATCCTACTCAAAGCATTCCAACTGCCATCAATTCGTTAGCTACCATGCTAAAGGAAACAAATGTCAGAGTTTCGTTTGTCAAATCCGATGGTGTGAAGCTACTGATTCCCTTGATTTCTCCAGCATCCACTCAGCAATCCATCCAGGTGACGATAGGACTGTAATTTTTTTGAACATTTTTTTAATTTCTTTCAAAAAATTGAAACATACGCTGAATGATTGTGTAGGTTACAATGTAACCATTGGTAAGGTTACAATGTAACCTTAAAGAAAGTGATATGACAGTTTGATTTTTTAAAATCAGGAAGTTGATTAGTTGAATGATAGATCCTGATTTTTCAATGATATAAAAACTTGTTTTCTTGAATTTTAAAACAATTAGCTAACTATCAAAAGCTTTTATCCATTTGCATTTAGTACTTTCAATCTACATATAGTTCTCAACCTTTCCACCAATGCATTATCTATGTTCTTCATACTCCAACTGATTGCTCTGTTATTCTGACAGCTTCTTTACGAAACATGCCTGTGTGTGTGGCTACTTTCTTATTATGAGGCAGCTGTGGATTACCTTGCAACTACTAGGGTGTTACCACGATTGGTAGATGTTGTTAGAGGTTCTACAAAGGAGAAGGTGGGTTCTGAAGTGTAATTATTTGTTAATTATCACTGATCTGAATTATGTAATAATGTTACTATCATTGTCTCTGACGTTATCTAATCCATTAGGTTGTAAGGGTTATTGTCATGACCTTCAAGAATTTGCTAACCAAGGGGGCATTTGGAGCCCAAATGATTGACCTTGGTTTGCCCCATATTGTCCAGAACTTGAAGGCCCAAGCATGGAGTGATGAGGTAATCTTTTTCTCATATCCGACTTTGATTGCATGTACATTATCTGCAATATGCCGATATCTCTATTTTTCCCTGTGTATGTTTTGAAACATATCCCCCTGTGGTTATGATTTTTTTTGGAAGAAATGGTACAATTATTGTCCATTCAGTCTACTACAGTGTTACTATTTAGCAATGTTAATTTTCAATGTTTATTTGATTTGAATTTGAAATACGTTCCAAATGTTTCTATCTGGTAGGACCTATACTGCTCCACAACTTTCAGGTCCTGTTCTACTTATTCAATTGTACAAATCAGAATATAAATCAATATACCGATACATGCATATATACAAAATTTAAACACATTTTATTTGTAAGTATGGCACACGTGTAAACGGTTGTGTAATTGTTCCAGCTATTTGGCTTTCACTTTGATGTCTTACCATCACTTAAGTGCATCTGCAATTTGACGTCTTGCTACACGAAAGTGCCTTGTGAAGATTTGCATGCCACATTACTTTTCCATTAAAAAACTTTCTTGAGGGTGATGTGATGGAATATCTGGGTTTTGGTACTTCTCCTTGTCTTCTTTGAAGTTTGATTATTGAATATTAATAGATAAATGGATAGTTATTTAATTTTTTACCTATGAACAGATTGCTCTGCTACTTCGAATTTTACTGATACTGATATCTATTGCTGATAATTGTAATCTTGTGCAGGACTTACTAAATACCTTGAATTTTCTGGAGGAAGGATTGAAGGATAACATAAAGAGGTTGAGCTCTTTTGACAAGTATAAGCAAGAGGTTCTTCTGGGCCACCTTGAGTGGTCTCCTATGCACAAAGACCCTGGTTTCTGGCGAGAAAATATTACTAGTTTTGAAGAAAATGATTTCCAGGTACAAACAGCTGCCCTCCGATTTTGCTTTTCCTTTTTTTCCTTGTTCATGGTTTGGACCTTTCAATGAACTTCCTCTAGGCAATATTTTTTTGGAACTTTACAGTGTATAGATACATACGATGACCATTGTCTGATAAGTATTTTCTGTTGCAATTGTGCAGATACTCCGTGTCCTTATCACGATCATTAATACTTCCACTGATCCAACTGCACTTGCTGTTGCTTGTTATGACCTGTCTCAGTTCATGCAGCACCATCCGGCTGGAAGGATCATTGTGTCAAATCTTAAGGCAAAGGATCATGTCATGAAACTTATGAACCATGAAAACGCCGAGGTGACAAAGAATGCCCTTCTATGTGTACAGAGGCTTTTCCTTGGTGCAAAATATGCTAGCTTTTTGCAAGCTTGATTTGTGTATTTAAGCAGCTTCCATGTATTTTTTGTGGGAGGAATAATCTAAATCGAGGTTTTGCCACTATAGTCAGAAGCAGAATCAATTTCCTCCGAAAGTTATACCATCGAATAAATTGTACGGCCGTTTGTCCTTTGAACCTAAGGGGCCATTTCTCAACTTCTTGAATGTTGTATAACGCTAATCGTATGAGTTCTATTGCGATTCTGTTACCGTGATCATTATTTACATGAATATTTCACTCTTCAGCTATTTGTCATTTTGTACCTCTAGGCTTCGATAAGTCCAGCATTTTGCAACTCATTCCAGCTCGTGTTAGTGGCGGGATTCCAAATATGGTAGGATAACATACACGGGCGTATCAATTGATAATTAAAAAATAACATATAAATTAAAAATATTAATATTTCATAAAAAGTTAGTAGTAAAATGTCATAAATAATTTAAATTACAACCTAATAATACTTCAAAATTATTACAATTGTTTTGGACGAGCTTTCATATTTTACAAGGAATTTTTTTCAAAATAAACTTTTTAAATTTTTTTTTGCCAAAATAGACATCAATTAAAAGTATTTTTCAAACTATACTCGCTGCCACCACGTGGTGAAATGTGGCGGCGGTGGGTTTGTTTCTTAGTGCATAGAGAAAACTCAGCATCACTAGTGCCGAGTTCTCCTAGGAATAACTCGGCACGGGCGATGTTGAGTTCTACTTGGGAGAACTCGACACGGGTGATGTCGAGATCTCCCTTGGTTTTTTATTGCCCAACACTTAGCATACTTCACTCGATATGAGTTGCCAGGAGAAACAGGAGTCCAAATAGAACTCGGCATCTACGATGCCAAGTTCTATTTGGACTGTTCTCCTGGTAACTCAGATTGTGCATGAGAGGGTTGGAGGGCCAGGAGAACAGTGTCTTAAATAGAACTCGACATCTGAGATGCCAAGTTTAATAGGCAGAACTCGGGGTTCGTAACGTTGATTTCACTTGAAAAGGTGAACTCGACGTTACAAATGCTGAGTTCCGTTGGGCTATAAAAACAGCCCCATCTCCCTCACGCCGAGTTCTCGCGATTTTAAGGTTAGAGTTTCTATTTTTTTCGTTTTCCACAGTTTTCTTGTCTTTTTATGTATTAGGATGATATACATTGTTGTTTTAGGTATGATTGTAGCGTTTTTGATGGTTTAGGAACCCATTTTGGTGCAAACTCGATTCGATTTTGGGTTTTTAGACCAAACTTTTTATTTATTGTTTGTTAGTTGATTATTGATTTTAGTTTTGTTGATTGTAGGTCTACGATAGTAATCTTAAAAATAGTTGAATTTAAGTTTGATTATTGTGATTGAAATTAGATTTTTTTGTTATTTTGGTTTGAATGTATGTTAGTTTGAATGAATGTAAACTTAAAAATGATTTATTTGAGTTAAAATGTATGTGAGCTTGAATGTATGTGAGAATTGAAGTTTTGATTTTTGTAGTCTTAAAATAGAGTAATAATGTATGTGGGTTTTAATGGAAAAAAATGTTTTGAAGTTGAGCAATATGTTCGTTAAATATATTGTGATTTGCATGTTGAGAAATATGTTGTTACTTAGATGTTTAGAATGTGAAGATGTTATTTGTAGTATTGTTAGTTTGTTCTACCGCGCAGGTTTAAATTTACGAATTTGAAAAATATAGAGGAGGTTCTGCCAAAATTTTAAAAAAAAAATCTGACATGATTCGTAACGTTGTTTATTGTAGTTGATTTTATTAGAGAGATTGCTCGACGTTTACGGTCGTTTGCCACTACACTCGATTGAGGTAATTTCTAAAACATTTGAGTATTTTCAACTTTTTAAGTAGTTAGTAATGAAGAACAACCATCTCACTTGAACACATTTTCAAATTTAATTAATATATGTTAGGTATGGATAGAGATGATGAAAGATCTTTGTTGGTCATGTATAATGGGAAATTAGAATGTAACAGAGATGTGACAGAATATACAAGATCTGACCGCAAATTGATAGTTGTTCCATTGAACATAAAGTATGAGGATTTAATGGATGTCATAAGATCTGAATGTTGTTATCCACATAGTATGTTTGATGTCAAGTTGATGGTGAAATTTCCATTAAACAATGATTGGACATACGCTTCATTAACCAATGATAGGTCGGTTTATGGAGTGATGTGTTTGTTTAAACGGATGTCTATGGTTGGAGTGTATGTGGAAGCTGAACCTAAAGTGCCCGACTCTACGCTGACAACCAACACCCATTCGCCGGAGTATGGTACAGTAAGGTCGACCGGTTGGGACGAGGAGATGTTCAAGCGTGTGTTTTGGGCGTTCGGGCCTTCAATTAGTGGGTTTAAATATTGTAGACCCGTTGTCAGTATGGATGGAACGCACCTCTATAGCAAATATAGAGGTTTATTGCTAATTGCTGTGGGCACGGATGCAAACAACGGAATTTTCATTTGACATTTGCCATTGTAGAGAGTGAGAAGACAGAGTCGTGGACGTGGTTCCTTCAATTGTTGGCAGGTAGAGTTACGAGGCGACATATTTTTGGGAATAAACGCTTGTGTGCGAGCCACTTTTCCACCTTCGGAGGGGCATGTACATCGAGTCTGTCTTCGACACATGAAAGCAAATCTTGCCAAACATCGAAATTGCAAGGAAAGATTGGGACAAATCACTAGTGCAGAATAGTCTTTACTCGTCGCCCAATAGATGTCGGCTGTTATAACAGACGACGTCTAGCTCTACGAAGATAACATAGACGTCGGTCGTTACAAAGGCCGACGTCTATATGGTACTATAGACGTCGGCTATTGGAATACTGATTTCATCCGACGTCTATACACTATAGACGTCGACTTATAGACGTCGGGTGTTAGAATCTCTGTGAATCCGACGTCTATAGGGTATAAACTTATAGATGTTGGCTGTTATAGACGACCGACGTCTATACCCCCTGCATATAGACGTCGAGGTATAGACGTCAGATATCTATAATATCCGACGTCTATAGGTCTTAAAGAAATCGAACAGATGCGTTTTCTGTCATTCAGAAACCCACCCAAACCCTAGCCGTCCCGCGACCGAACTCTCCTCCTCGACCGATCTCCGACCGATCCGCACCGTCTCCGGCACCGCAGCGACGTCCCAAGCTCTCAGCCCTGTCTCGACCCTCTTCTCCTTCTTTCTCCGTCTTCCTCTTCATCCTAACCAATGTGAGTGTTAAGTTCGTTTTTGTTGGTTTGTTTTCGGATTTTTCTTGTAGTTACAATTCTTTTCAATGTTAGTAAACTTCTCCTCTCGTTTATTGTTGGTGAATGCAACATTTCGATTTTTTGGTTTTAATCTTGAATATATTCGTATTTTCATGATTTACGCTTAAGTTTGTTGATATTTTGTATGTTCTTGAAAGAAATGGAGTCTCTTGCTAGCTTGAACTAGTTAAGCTTTTGATCGAAGTCTTTTGGACTCGTAATTTACTAGAAATTGATAATTTGGAGTGGATTAATTTGGTAGAAATCATTTGGTAGGGGAGTTAAAGGTTACTCAAAGCTAAAGAAAGCTGACCTCGTCAAACTTCTAGAAAGTTAATTTGGTAGTGAATTAATTTGGTAGAAATCATTCAGGCTCCAGTTTCTCATAATTTTGGGTTCTCTTTGTTTTTCTACAGGATAATCCTTCATACGTATGCTTTAGTGTGTTTTTTTAATACTAAATGAGGAATTTTCGTTGATGTTTTATTTGTGTAGGTTGCTTTGTAACAGTGGTATAACATTGGTACCCTAATTGAAAATCTTTGGTTTTTTAATTTTTGCTATGCCTTGCTTGTATGTTATATCCGAGCCTAGCTTTTTATGTTTAAAGTTATAGATTAAAATTTAGTTACATGTTTATTTAGTTACATGTTTATTTAGTTAAATGTTTATTTAGTTAAATGTTTATTTATGCTTAAGATATTCTTTTATTTAGAAAGTTTTATGTTTAACTCATTAACCCCCTTAAACAACTTGGCATTTAATAACCCAAAGCAAAAGATTAGACAATATTTGCTAAGTCATTCATCATATAGGATTTGCATTCATCGTATTTATTATTTATTTACGATTTCTATCGTAAATTACTGGCGTAAGGTACGTACTATCTTTCACTCATCATTCATTAGAAAGCACACATTAGTTAGTAAGACTTTCATTATAACAAGAGTGAGGTGAGTGTTTGTTTTGTCTGTTGTTAGTTAGATTAAGGTATGAAAAACACTTAGGGGCAGTCACCTATAGGAGATGAGGTGGGGGATTTCATCATCCTTTCCTTAGCCCAAAAACCACTTAATAAAAGAGCTTTAATAAAATCAATTAGACGTTGGCCCCTAGGATTTTCGGACGCATTAAGGAAAGGAAACCGTTTAAGACCTTTATGACCTGAATGTCGTTGCCTATCTAGTCTCCCTGAGATTTTAGGAATCTCCGGGTTCTTGATTTCCTATAGTTTAGTGATCCTCGATGTTGAAGACCGTTTCGGCCTGAACGTCGTTGCTCATCTAGTCTCCCTGAGATATTAGGGACCTTCGGGTTCTTGATTTCTTACAGACTAGTGGTCCTCGGTGGGACCTCGAAGTTAGGCGTCGTCTATTACTAAGGACCTATAATGGACTTTAGGTGGTAGGAAAACAACTACAAAAGCAAGAATAACATGGCATGGAATAAGAGTACGTTCGATCTCATTTTTGTTAATTAACTTAGGAACATATATTTAGCGAATTTCTATGTTTGTGTACCGGAAGCAGGTTGGAAATACGGAATGTGGTTACTACGTGATGAGATAAATGGAGGAAATCGTCGATGTGGCAACTCAAGACGTATGTCTAACGGAGGTAATGTAGATCGTTATTCAATTGTAGTTTCAATATTTAGTTATTAATATTCAACACACTTGTATTTTTTTGATAAGTCTTCCCAAAAAGTAGCGATCCCTTATCGCAACAGGAGCTTGATGAAACTCGCGACCGATGAGCTCACTATTTTATCA
Organism: Triglochin maritima; assembly: GCA_963682175.1. NCBI lineage: Eukaryota > Viridiplantae > Streptophyta > Magnoliopsida > Alismatales > Juncaginaceae > Triglochin > Triglochin maritima. Next base: position 19,440,431 of record OY821775.1, read on the forward strand.
GAAACATGTTGACGAACTAAGAGGTTCTCCTGCCACTAGTATTTTTTGTAATTTAGTTAACAAGTGCACTTGTATTACAAACCTACACTTTATGCCTTAATATAATCGCCTTAATTTTAGAATGAATTAATTGCAAGTGTGTTGAATGTCAATTGTGTATGCTTGTATGTTTGTGCGTGTATGGTTGTATGTTTGTGTTTGTGCATGTATGCTTGTGTGTTTGTGCTTGTATGTACATGTGGATGAAATTGTGAGTATTTGTGAACAAATTTATAGGTGAACGAATTTGGTGCAGTTGTATGTACACGAATACGATGACTAAAAACAACTTCGTCGGATGCTATTTTTTTGTCCAGGTTTAGGAATAGACGTCGGCTGTTGTAATTAGCCGATGTTTATTCCTCTGAAGAAAGGCATAGACGTCGGCTGTGGTATGAATCCGACGTATATGCTTTAGGAATAGACGTCGTCTCTTATTCAACCGACGGATATGCTTTAGGAATAGACGTCGTCGCTTATTGAACCGACGTCTATACCTAACGAATAGACGTCGGTCCATATAACGACCGACGTCTATACGTTAAAGAATAGACGTCGTCTTATATATACAACCGACGTATATTCTTTAGGTATAGACGTCGGTCTATGATGCATTGCATACATTGCATCATATGTCTTTCATTTAGATTGCTTTTAATTCAATAAATGCTACTAAGGTATGTGTTTAGCCTTGTTTACAGAATACAGGGACCTGAATGCAAATTACCACATCCCGAGCATAAACGCGTGCAAAAGATTCATTTCTATCATAAAGACAAGTTCAAGTTTATCGAGTTTCAAATGGAAATGCATCCAAGCACAAAAGCATTCAAGGAGCTAATCACAAAAAGGTCAGGGGCTTAAGTGCAAAATGTCAAGAACCTGACTACAAAATAAAAGGGCAAAGTTATTGTGTTGGAGAAGTCAAAAGAAAAGTCAAAAATAAATCCCCAACAATGGAAGGAATTAATCCGGAGCTCAAGAGATTGGAAAGAATCCATCCAACGCGCAAAGGAGGATAAAATCATACCATAAACACATGACAGAAATCCGGGCGCAATATCTTCAACCTGGGCGGCGTTTTAGCCGCATATTGTACATAACAGGCGGCGAATTCGCCGCCCCTCTTAGGGTTTGAAATTTGAAATTCCGGCCTGTGGTGCGATGACGCGTGTACTCTCCTTTTATGTATTGGTATCCCTTGTATCGGCTATAAATAGCCTCGTAGGACGAATGTAACACATCTTGGAACCTTTGGTCTTGGATCATTAGTAATAAATTTCTGTTTTATTTTGTTTTGTTTCTCTTTTCTTTTAATGTCTCTAGGATCCCTTCTTCTTCCTCCCTCCATGAGTTTCTAACTCTTTCCAAAGGGTGGAGGTGATGGAATTAGGGTTAGAGAAGATGAATTGCATGTTATTATTTTAAGTTCATGATTAGTATATTTTGATTACTTGAGTTTATGTTAAGTCATTTATCTTGTAATGCTTCATAACTAACATGATTTACAATAAGTTTCAGTAATTCTCTGATCTAAACCTAAATCTAAACCTCCATCCAACGGATTTCTCTCTTTGTTCTTGTTTTAGTTTATTTGTTCTTGTTCTTGCTTTAGATAATTATAATCCAAAAACCTAAAAACCCAATTGATTCTTCTCTCCTTCTTCCTCTTAATCGAAAATAACATCAACTACGAAATCTCTCCCTCCTTGTGTTCGACCCGTACTTGCCACGTCTTCATAGACGTCGTGCACTTGCGGTATAAATTTAAATCTTCATCAGTCTATATGAAGGTCGACGTCTATGTATAGACGACGCACACATAGACGTCAGATCTGGGAGTGCTTATATCCGACGTATATAGCCACGTACATCCGACGTATATTCCATTTTCTGTAGTAGTGAATCAAGTTTTACGAAGCGGGTAAAACTCATTCTTTTATGAAATTTGAAGAGTTAATGAAGGCTATTGCAGAGGAACATAAACCGGTATACGAGTGAATTCAGCATCAAGGGTAGTGCGAAGACGACGACACTTGATTTTTATCAGAATGAGCTAGACGTGCAGGAATTTGATCAAGTGATCTGGGACCGTTATGCACATTTAGATCTTAGTCAGTTACCACCACTATGTACGGAAGGTTCAGAGATCTGGACGAGCCGTACTTGGCTTATAAATTTTGGTGAGGTGGTTATGCATTATCCAGACCGAGTGATGAGATAGTTCGGTCTACAGTAGCACATTCCAGAGCCGATGGAGAGACATGTAGTAAAATCGGCTCAGGGGAGGGCGGACGTTAATTGGTTGGCGGATATTCACCGATTCATTCAGCATTGGTCACATAGAAGAGACCATCTACAGTTTGAGCGACCACTCCTAGGTGTCACTCCTGAAGAGAGCACACGACTGTATATGGAGTGGTATTGGAGCATCACCGTACGTTAGATTGTTCATCACACCTTGGATCTTACTCATACCTTATACAAACCTCGAGCGGGTAGAGAGCGAGAGTTGGTAAGATTTAAACATTTATTTAAACAATTACCACGTTTTAAAATTGTGTTTAGTGTTTGATGATCTGTTTAATTATATGTAGGTGCACGGAGTTTATGAGTTCCACGAAGAACTCCATCAAATTCACGAGGCAATCAGAGATCACAAGACAGACTCTTCGATGGTTGGAAAATTGAAGGAAAAAATGAAGGCCTGGCTCATGTATTTTGGTGTTGAAGAACCCACATTACATTTGAGTCAGGATCGCGTCGTTGAAGAAGAAGATCCACACACTCAAGAAGACGCTGGCGGTCTGACTCAAGATACAGAGAATGCAGCACGAGGAGGGAGACGCGGCAGGGGGAGATGATGTGCTCAAGCACGTCATAAAAGGAAGAAGAGATTGAGAGGTCACTTATGATAGATATTTAGTTATGTTAAATTTATTTGGTTGTTATTACACTACTTTTGGTTTTATGTTAAAATGTTAAACTCGTTCTTGTGGTTGTTTGTTCTTTAAAACGTTTGTTGTTTGGTTTTATCATAGTTGTTTGTGTTTTGTGGTCGAATTGTGTTTTGGTAATTGGAATAATTGTCTTTGTTGTCGAATAGGAAATGAAATTGTCTTTGTTGTCTTTGTTGTCAAACAGGAAAAGAAATTGTCAAGATCTTAAATTACATGAACTTGCACTCACTCTTCAAGAGAACTCGACACTGAGGATGCCGAGTTCTCTTGATGTGAACTCGACATCACAAGTGTCGAGTTCACACCAATAGAACTCGACATCTCCAGTGCTGAGTTCTCTTTGAAACACTGTTCTCCTGGCCCTCCAACCGTCTCATACACGATCTGAGTTGCCAAGAGGGCAGTGTTTCAAATAGAACTCGGCATCGCCAATGTCGAGTTCTATTTGAAACTGTTCTCCTGGCAACTCACGTCGAGTGGAATATGACAAGCGTTGGGCAATAAAAAACCAAAGAGAACTCGACACTAGTGATGCCGAGTTCTGCTAAAGTGAACTCGCATCACCCGTGCCGAGTTCTCCCAAGTAGAACTCGGCACTAGTGATGTCGAGTTCTCTATGCACTAAAAAACAAACACGCCGCTGCCACGTGTCACCACGTGGTGGAAGCGAGTCTAGTTTGAAAAATACTTTTAATTGAGGTCTATTTTGGCAAAAAATTCCCCATTTTATAACTGATTTACAATAACATCAATGTTAATACCAAAAAATAAATCTTTTTTAAATAAGTAATCAAACAATCATTCAACATTTGATCTTTCATGCTATTACGCAACTTATCTTTCACTGGAGTCATTCCGGATAACTCTTTCAACACTTGTCGTTATCACGAGAAGAAGTAACACCAACTTCAATAGTAAGTAGACATTTGAATGAGTTTCATGCTTGTTTGTCGCAATAAGTTTCATGGTAAGCTCATTAAGATTCTTTACTTTCCAAAATATCTCATCATTCCGAATGTCAACAATGAAATTGTTAAGTGAATATTCAAATAATATCAATTGGGCACTTGAAAATTCATTAGGATAGAATTCAGCAAGTCAGACCAATTTTTTTTTACAAAAAAAGAAAATCGGTTAGCGAGATTGAAGCAAGACATATAAACAAGTAATTCATTGCTTACCTCATTAAATCGATTTTCAAGTTGTTGCAATTGTAATCATGGACACTTAGAAAAACTTGAACTAGAAAATGATGAATATTTGTCACTTGTGAGCTACCTTGAAACGTTCTTCCCGGGACAACACATTTTCCTTCCATGTTCAGAATTTAGTCATAAATGAAGTGATTTTCTCCATGTAAAAAAATAATTTGAAACTTCATTTTTTTAATAGTAGGGCATTATTACATGTTGAAGTGACTTTCTCAATATCATTCGCACTATTCTTGAGTGGTGACAAAATATTTCACTCCCTAACTAGTGATTGCTAAACCATTGAATTGTTTCCCGGGACTCAACGAAGTTGGTCAGGGTGATTGATCTCCTCCGAACGCAAGTTCGAATTCCAATTTCGTATGTCAAGGGTCTCGGTGCAAACGGTGTGGACCATTTTCAATTTAGAATCGCAACCCGCATGTCCCAGAATGGGGGTGGATGCCGAAAAATTCCTGAACTGCTATTCGTCACCGTAAAACTACTTAAATCATCCGTAAGATTACCATTTTTCCCCTCTACACTTTCTACTAATATAACTCCTCATTTCACTCTTTTAACACAACTTTCTCTTCATATCACTCTTCTATTCACCACATAAGATGTCTCGGAGGCCAGGAAAAGAACCAGCGGAGACCCCTGACTACTCACATCTGGTAAATTACCTTGTTCATTTCAATTAATTTAAAAAAAACATTTTTGTCCAACCGAAGGAACAGACGACTGCGGGAGACGTCTCCCACGTTGGGCAGGCGTCTCCAGCAGACGCCCGGGGGTTTTTTTTGTTAAAATTGATTATAAATTGTGATAAAATTGAAATAAATTGAATATTATGTTAATAATGAGTTAAATTAGTTTAGTAAATCGTTTATTAATTATAAAATGTGATAATTAATAAATAAATTGATTATTATGTTAGTAATTAGTTGTGTACGATTTTAGTAAAGGATTATTGAATAATTGTGATAATTGCTAAATAAATTGATTATTAAGTTACTAATTAGTTTAATTATTTTAGTAAAATCATTAATAAATTTGTATTTTTAAATTGAATTAATAGTCATCGGGTTACCGTGGAGGAAAAGGGAAATCAATTCCCTTACGTGCAGTACGTAGTATAGCAGACGAGTCAGGTCCTCGTCATCCACGTACACGTGGTATTTCTGCTTCAGTTAGGAGAGAGAGAGATCTGTTACGTCGTCGTGAGACACCTGGAGAGTCTTTCGACGACGAGGATGATTCAGATGAGGCGAGGAGTCACGACGACAGTGACGATGGGGGCCGATACGACTTGGGGCCACAGGAGGAGGCGGTACATCAGTCCGGTCGAGGACGGGGGCGACACGGTGGTCCTTCAGCTGAGTGGGTCATTAGGAAGGATCGAGGTGGCCGGTTTGTGACCGGTGATTCGAGTTCGTGCACTGCAGACGCCCGAGCTCAGAAGAAGAAGAGGGGTGATGACGAGTCTTGGATCGTCACGGATATTATTCCCGGTGGTCCTGTAGATGGCAGCGTTATTCCGAGTTTCAGAGGCCACGTCGCCAGACGCATCTGGGATGGCGAGGAGCGGAAGGTTTTGAAGTGCCATAATCGGCACAGAGCCTGTACGACATTGCAGGCATGGCGTTCAGTGATGACTGAGGATATGACGGCGACCGTGGTTGACAGTGGATTGGGTCACTTGTCGTACATCATATTTTCCTGCATCGACATGCCGTTGATTTCGGCATTCGTGGAGCGGTGGCAGCCTGACACCAACACTTTCCACTTGCCGTTCGGAGAGATGACGATCATGTTGCATGACGTCTTTCAGATTCTGCACATTCCTGTTGAGGGTCCCATGGTCAATGCGCAGGCACCGACATCTGAGCTGAAGTTATATGTATCTGAGTTGCTGCGTGTCAGCCTGGAGGGTCTTGGGCGGGATAGCTCATTTTGGAGTGGCGGTGGTGTTAGTATCGACGCTGTGGACGAGTGTTACAGACGGGGGCGACCACCACGGACTGAGGATACGCAGATGACTGCTTATTTCTTCTTACTGCTAGGCTGCGTATTGCTTGTCGACAAGAGCGGTTCCAGACTGAGACCACGCGACTTATTGGAGGCGAGGGACCCAAATACCATTGGTGATTACTCATGGGGGTCGGCGACGTTGGCATATCTGTATCGCCAGCTGGGCATATCTACTCGTGCTGATTGTGGTCAGATTACGGGTTGTCTTACACTGCTGCAGGCTTGGATATATGAGTATTTTCCTGCTTTCCGCCCACATCGTGAGCGGAAGATTGTTGAGCGTGGCCATCCTCGTTCGCGTATGTGGGCTGTCCGGGCGGAGGATAAGAGCGAGAGTCGACTTCTTTCTATTCGTAGACGGCTAGATCATATGACTGCATCGCAGGTATATAATGTATATATCATTCACGTTTATTTAAATTTAATTTTATTATTATTAACGTATAAACGTTTAGGTGGAGTGGTTACCGTATGGTCCCGAGCCTGCTGTAGCTGTGCCGAGGACTACATTTGTCGGCATTATTCGTTATAGGGATATCACAGAGCCTTATATACCTGATCGCGTGTTACGTCAGTTAGGTTACATTCAGGTGATCCCGGTTGACATCCTGACGCCCGAGCATGCAGTACGGTCTGCGACTGCGACGATATACGACGTCAGGCACAACACTAAGTCCGCTGACCTGTCGGTGACCCTCTGAATAAACTGCCAATGAGTGGTTGTGCTGCCCATAGATGCTACTAGAAACAATAACTCATCCATCACGATCTCGTCGCTCCACCACTTTTACCAAAAACCGACAACCGCAACCTTTTCTTTTCGTATTCTTTCGCAGTGCAATACTCGTATCACGAGAACTCATCTCACGTCTGCGATCACATCTGAGGTAACAATCCATCCGGTTATCTGCTTTTGGTTTGTACGATGATATAACCAAAAAAAATCCGGCTCCTATTGCAATTTGTTTCGCTCATTTACAACCTTCCTCGATTGTTGTAAATATTTCTTTACTGTCATCACTGTAATCTACTCCATCACCACCGAAATCTTGCAACGGAACCTGAAAAATTTGAATTTAACAAAAAATTAAAAAAACAATTTAATATGGCGTCTGGCTACGCCGCCTCCACCTTTGTGGAGGCGTGCATCTAAGCCGCCTCCAGAAAGGTGGAGGCGTCTGGCTAAACCGCCTCTGTAGGATCGTGTGGGTTATGGGTTCACTAATCACTTTTTAATCTAATCACCTACTTGTTTAAGCAATCGATATGTGCAGCGGAAATTTAAAACAAAACAAGCAAGTGTAGGAAATATGCAAACCACAAGAAGTCGGGTCGATTTTTATAGAGGTTCGGCACCCCACCCGGGTCCTAATCCTCTCTTGCAAGCTCCGCTCGGATCACCGAGCTCCGCCTACGACTTCACTATCCGCTCCCCGTTCCGGGCCGGGAGACAAAGCCTTACAACCGTCAAACTCGCGAACAACCCTCGCCGAGCTTGGAATCTTCTTCTCACAATCCGAGAAGGATGCTTCGGGCTTTCACCGGAGCCTTTACTTTCTTTGACAGCAAATGTAACTTGAGTGGAACACACTCTCTAAACTTTGAGCACACTTGAATGAGATTGGAAATATGATTAAGTGTGGAGATTTGAGGTTTGGAGTGTATGGAATTCTCTCTAAAGTTTGGGACAAGTTTGTAGTGGGAGAGTTGTGTTAAAATGTGTTTTACAACTCTATTTATAAGCATTAGAGAGAATAGATCCGTTGGGACAAGATTTGGTTGGATATTGTGCAAAGAACACAAAGCAGAAAATCGGGCTGCAAATCTGTCCAGAAACGGTCGACCGAAAAGGTGCAACGGTCGACCGAACGCTTGGGTTCGATAGGGATACGGTCGACCGAAATATGAATCGGTCGACTGAACACTTAAGTCAATTAAGAAAACGGTCGACCGAACAAGATTACCGGTCGACCGAACAAGCGTTTCGGTAGAGGGAAAAATGGATCGGTCGAACGAAATTGTGTTGACCGATAGCAGGGGATTTTGACAAGGTTAAACGGTCGACCGAAACTGGTTTTGGCGGTCGACCGATTATGGACAGGCACTTTGGGTTTGTCAAGTGATGAAACAACGGTCGACCGATCGTGGTCCTCGGTCGACCGATACATGAAATACATTTGGGGTATTTTTGGTTTAATACGAATACGACCGTTGGGTATATACGACAAAAGTAACGGTCGAGAAAATATGATCTGACGGTCGACCGAAAGATATGGTGCGGTCGACCGAAACTAGACAGGGAAACACAAACAGGATTAATTGATCATCCGGTCGACCGAACGGCACGTTGCGGTCGACCGAATGTGGGCAGACTTTTGCAATTCAGGTTTTGGTGTTTTCCGGTCTAAGTTTGGGTGATCTATTGAAGTCCAAATTATGTGAAATTTCGTGTGTGACTTCTATAGGGAACCTAGTGTGATTAAGTTGATTTTAGCTCAAGTATGCTCAATTACACTTTGTTCCTAAGACTCAAAAGAAATCAAGATTACATGTCTTCGATTTAGCTTTAATTACATGTCTTGAATTCATTTCCTTCTTTCTTGAGTCTTGATCGCCTGTAGAGGTTAGCACAATACAATATATATGCAATGCATAGTGTGTGCTACTCTAATTAAGATTCGGTTGATTAAATCATCAAAACATAAGATTAAGGCCAAAAAGCCAACAGCCTCCACCTATGTGGAGGCGGCCTATCCAGACGTCTCCACCTGGGTGGAGGCGGCTTAGCCAGACGCTCGAGTCGGGAAAAAAATTCCGCCCCCATTAACTCGCCGGATTCTGGTGCTTCGTCAGACATTTTCGTAGTGTTGGTACTGGGAATGTGAGTAAAACTGAGTCAAACACCTTATTTAAAGACACGAGACGAAATCGGTATTAATTGATTTGTTAAGGGCAAAAAGTAATTTTTGGGCGATTTAAGTAGTTTTCCGGCGACGAATAGTAGTTCCCAAAAATTCTGAATCATAAAAAAACTACTGAACCGTTGAATCGGGGGATTGACGAGGTTTGTCGTTCACCAAGGGTGTCATATGCATGGTTGATTTCCATGTTACGACGTTAATATATAATTAATACCCATTATTTGCCACTTGCAAAATTGTACTTAGAGAAATAAAAATGCTTACGTATTAAAAATACACAAAGTACATATATATGGAAGAAACCACCAGTCCTTTCTTTGAAAGAACAAGAGATAAATGTCAAACGGACGTCGCATCCAAATACATAGGCATGCAACCGACACCATTAAAAAACCAATATCAGTTCAAAAAACAAAATTTAATTTTTTTATCTGCATGACTGCATATCAACTGAAGGATAGAGAAATTGGTATTTATTTTGAATTAAAATGGGCAGGTCATAAGCTTAATTCCAAAGTATGCTACTTAGGATCCTATTATTATTTTATAGTTTATTAATTATGATTTATGTAGTTTTTGTTTAAAGACAACCAAGAAAGTATTAATTGACAGCCAATAACCAAGAAAGAAAATATTAGAATTATGCCTCAAAGAAAGCAAAAAAAGTGTTGATTGTATCCAAGTAATTCGATGGTCGAACATGATCTTACGTATTTAATATCAAAACATCTAATTTTAAGCTACGACTACAGGCCTAAAATAATATCAAAACGATATCTAACTTGATGACCAGTTACAGATTCAACCACTTTCTACGTCTACAGGCCTAAAATGCATACATTCCAACATTGTATTGACTTTTAAGAAGATTGGGACGTTATTAGAACGATATCTGACTGTTGATTGTATTATTGAGCAAAGGCACCAACTATTGTAATTTTTTAACCTAATGTCATCTATTACATCAGTGCTTCTTAATAATTAGAAATTTACAAACTTTCAAAATAATAATAATTTGTTCATCTGATTACATGACACCATCCATCATTTAGTGATTGGTGGATCAAGAAAACGCAATGAATACCAAAGAAAAAGAATGAGTTGACCAATTTGAAAGAAAAATTAGACTTCCCACTGTTTTGAGATGAAATATTTGCTTCTCATGAGATTAACCTTGCATGTGACGTTTAGAGCAGAAAAACCTCGTGCGGAGCGAATCCGAGGCCAATGATGGGCGCTAATGGTTTTGTTCCTTCTGCTGACCTGCTCTCAGTATATGACAATTCCATTCCAATTTTTACCTTTTCCATAACATATCATGAATATATGGATTACACCGATAGCTAACCATCGATCAATATTATCAGATTACTAAATTCTAAACACAGACCAACGTACAGATTTGATTCTACGCTCCGAAACGAAGGTAAAAAAAGAAGTAAACTAATGATTACATATGACATCGGCAACGTATTGTATTAAATTAATGTTTTCTTTTCTTTTTCAAATTTCAATGGAGCTCGAGTTAATGTTGTACACTTGTACTTTCCTGCTTCATGTTTGTTTGGAGAAAACATAATCGTTCGACTTGTAAAACCGTTTATAATTAAACCATAATGTTGTTAATATAGAAGGGACCAGCTGTGAAGCACAATTGCACATGTATTACAGGTAAGGGATTCATGCTTCTTTATTAATCAAACGTTTTGAAGAAGGGGGGAACTGCGAAGTAACTTTACAAATCAAACAAACTTCAAAGGTCTAGCTTTAATTTGGAGTTCTCGCAGCTGTGCCCTCTACTATAGTGATATTTGTGCATGTGCCTTCTAAAATTTATTTGTTGTCACCTATACATTTCAATAGACTTTTTGAGTTTTTTGCTTGAATGTCATTCAAAAATACCTTATTTCTCTATCCATTAGGAGGTGGGTAGGGAAGAAGAATGAGGTGGTGTGGAGGTGGAGATTGAACGTGGGTGATGGGTTAAATGTAAGTGTTGAAGGTGTAATTGTAAAGACGTGTGAGAGAGAGAGTGAGGGTGAGGGAGGTATGGAGTGGAGTGGGGTGAAGTATGGAGTGAAGTATGGGTAGGGTGTAGGGTTGGTGGAGGGGTTTGGTTTAAAACCACCCAACACATCTCATTTTTCCTCTTTTCTCCCCATTTTCTTCTCCACTCATCACACTCTCACCACCTTCCCTTGCTTCCGGCGGACCAGGAGGAGAGCGGGAGCACCGGCGACGCGGAGAAGAGGCGCCGTAGGAGGGAGCTCGAGAAGAAGAAGCTTGAGGCGACGCCGGAGGAGGAGGAGCTCGCCGCACACGTCTTCTTCACGGTGAAAGGTATGCCAAGTCTTCATAGTAACTCCCCAAGTGGTGTGGGAGTGTAGGGGGCGGCGTTGGTGCCGTTTCCCCGGCGAAAATCCCACTGAACCAAGGTTGAAGACGACTGGTTCGGTCGACCGTTGTGTGTCTCGGTCGACCGAACAACGTCTAAATGATGCCTGTTCAGTGCGATATGGTAGTGTTTCGGTCGACCGTGTGAGGTTCGGTCGACCGATATTTTATAAAAATAACTTGCTGCCCGAAAACGGTCGAACGACGTCTGTGTGACGGTCGACCGTTTATGCCAAATTTTAGCGGGAATATTTTATAAGGGTTATATTAGTCCGGTCGACCGGTGGTTGTTCGGTCGACCGATCCCAGTAGATAGGGTAGACAGACCTTCGGCCGACCGAGTGTGCGTCTCGGTCGACCGAACTGCGCAAAGTCGGTCAAGAGCGTTGACCATCTAAACGGTCGACCGCTCTGGATCCGGTCGACCGACCGCGTGCAGATTTCCTGTAGTGAAGTGCCTGTTGATCCGGTCGACCGGAAGAGTTTCGGTCGACCGAATGCAGTGGGTAGGATTCATGCAGTTTTCCTTATCGGTTGAACGGACCCTGGTTCGACCGACAGGATATATATGTATATAAAACGTATAGCGTAGACCTTCCAAACGGTCGACCGCTAGATTTGACCTTGTTCGACTGGTGGGTCGAATTATCTTTCCTTGGTGGATTTATCCACATACGTGAACGTCGAGCAGAGGCGACTACCGGCTGCCGAGCCCACGGTCGATCACCGGACCTCGGAGCTACGGATTTCACCTACGACGAGAGCGTATTTCTGTTGGACCCCTTGTGGATGCCGGTGCGGCAGAGAGGGATGCCTGCCATGCCTGTGTGGGTGGTAGATGCTTTCTTCCCTGGTGGGGGAAGGAGATGCACTTTCCCTGTGGAGGAAAGCCGAGACCTCCTCTTGTTGGCCTGGATTGGCAGGGGGGATGCCTCCCTTTGCCCCTGTGTGCGGCTGGGAGATGAGTGCGGCGACCCCCCTCTTGTTGGCCTGGATTGGCAGGGGGGGATGTTTCCCATGCCCCTGGCGCGGCTGGGAGATGGTCCGCAGCGGTTGGGGCATGTATGGGGCCCGAGGCGGATTGCATAGCATGTGCATCCTTGGCATTTTCATCTGTTTTTCTGTATATATAAGAGATGTTGGCATACGGGGTTCCTTTCGGGAACTCAGGCAGATTTTATGTTTCATTTTCAGGGAGCAGGCGGTCTTAGGTTGGTGGTGACCGAGGGGAGTGCCTCCGGGATCGGGTCCTGTCGCTTCATCTTTTTTGTAGAGGTAGTGATTACTGTAGTTATGTATTAGACATGTAATCACTCTTTTGACACTCTGTATTATGACTTCCACGTGGAGATATTTATATATATATTCTGTTGACTTTTCCAGTAACGTGCCCTTGTTGACCGTTGACGGTCGTATGTTTATGTTTTAAATTTGAAAAATTTCTTCCGCTGTTTCGGGACGTTACAACTTGGTATCAGAGCCTTGATCCCGGCGTATTTTTCCAAAGAAACCACCATCGAGTTAGGATTAGAGTCTAGAGGTCCATTACATGCATTCATGATCATTCTGATGTGAGTCTTTTTGTTCTGCAGAGTGATGCCTCCGAGACGGGTGGTGCCTGAGACTCGCAGTTCGAGTGAGTCTGCGAGAGAGGAGGCCCGGGAGGCAGAGCGCAGAGTCCTGTTCGACACCGTGGAGCGGTTGAGCGGGATGTTAGAGCGCCAGGCAGCACAGAGTGCGCAGGCGGGGGCCGGTGCGATGCACGACCGGTTCATGAGGCAGCACCCTCCGACTTTTGCTGGGCAGATGGATGCAGAGGCAGCTGAGGAGTGGATCCTTACTATGTAGACGATCTTCAGGGCTATCGACTGTACCCCGGAGAAGAAGGTGGACCTGGCCACCTACGTGCTGAGAGGAGCTGCAGCGAACTGGTGGAGGTCGACTTCAGCAGTTGTGTTCACCGGTCGAGAGGATGTGTCATGGGAGGAGTTCGTTGAGGAGTTCAACGAGCAGTACTTTCCGGAGCATGTGCGAGACGGGAAGCGGGTGGAGTTCCTGACCCTGGAGCAGGGGAGCATGACACTGGAGGAGTACATTGGGAAGTTTAACGCCCTTGAGCGTTACTGTCCGGAGATTTTCGTCACCCAGGCGCAGAGGTCGATGAAGTTTGTCGGGGGACTCCGGAAGCATCTGAGGACCCGAGTGTTGTCGAGCATGCCGCGCACCTTGGCGGATGCAGTGAGGAGTGCCACTATCATGGAGAGGGACTACCGGGAGAATTATCAGGATGATAGGAGATCGGTAGGGAGATCCTCAGGGAGGCCAGGAGGGCAGAGTTCGGGGAAGTCGGGCAAGAGGCCCCGGATCGAGGCAGCAGGGGCGCCGCAGCCAGAGGCGTGCAGGAGCTGTGGCAGAGTGCACACTGGGCGCTGCTTGGGGTCGATTACTTGTCATGGTTGTGGTCAGCAGGGCCACTTCGTCAGGAACTGCCCTAGCAAGGGCGCTGGACCGAGCAGACCCCGGGACTTCCGAGTGTCAGTGGCGGCGGAGCTAGGAGACCTGCAGCACCGCAGCAGGGTCAGCGCACTGGACGAGTCTTCACTGTCCAGGCAGATGAGGCGAGGGACGCCAGCACCGTCGTGGAAGGTACACTTCTTGTGGCAGGTTTAGAGGCTAGAGTGCTTTTTGATTGTGGCGCGACACACTCGTTCATCTCGGAGCGATTTGCGGGAGTGTTGGGCTGTACCCTTGCGATGTTGACTGCCACTTTGGAGGTCAGCACACCCCTGGGTCTGGTGGGCACTGTGGGGAGCTTCATCCCCGGCGCCACGGTTGTTTCGGGAGACCAAGATTTTCCGGCAGATCTGGTCTTGCTACCGATGGAGGACTTCGACGTTATTCTGGGGATGGACTGGCTGTCCCAGCATGACGTGCGTGTCCTTTGCCGTGAGAGGAAGGTTTTGATTCCGAGGATGGGGTTGCCTGATATCATGATTAGAGGAGTCAGGAACAGAGGAGGTCGCATTGTGGTGTCAGCTTTGAGGGCTCAGAGGTTGATACAGCAGGGTTGCAGAGCGTTTCTGGCGACGCTGGTGGTTCCAGAGGCTGAGTCTCCGAGGTTGGACGAGATAGATGTGGTGCGGGAGTTTACAGAGGTGTTTCCAGATGATATTCCAGGATTGCCACCTCCGCGGGAGATGGAGTTTTGCATTGAGCTGGCAGCAGACACCTCACCGTAGTCGAAAGCCCCGTACAGGATGGCACCCGCAGAGTTGGCAGAGTTGAAGAAGCAGCTACAGGAACTGATGGAGGCTGGATTCATCAGACCGAGTGTCTCACCTTGGGGCGCGCCAGTGCTGTTTGTGAAGAAGAAGGACGGGTCTTTACGGATGTGCATTGACTATAGGATGCTGAACAAGGTCACCATCAAGAATAGGTATCCCCTACCTAGGATAGAGGACCTGTTCGATCAGTTGCAGTCAGCGAAGGTCTTCTCTAAGATAGACCTACGCTCAGGATACCATCAGCTGAGGATCCGAGAGGAGGATGTCC
Source organism: Triglochin maritima (assembly GCA_963682175.1). Lineage (NCBI taxonomy): Eukaryota > Viridiplantae > Streptophyta > Magnoliopsida > Alismatales > Juncaginaceae > Triglochin > Triglochin maritima. The sequence continues at coordinate 19,455,521 of OY821775.1, forward strand.
AGAAGACAGCATTCAGGACCAGATATGGGCACTATGAGTTTTTGGTGATGCCTTTTGGGTTGACGAACGCTCCGGCAGCTTTCATGGATCTGATGAACCGGACGTTCAGGCAGTACTTGGATTGTTGTGTCGTTGTCTTTGTGGATGATATCCTGATTTACTCACCCGATGTGGAGCAGCACAGAGAGCACCTGCGGATTGTACTTAGCATTTTGAGAGACCAGAGGTTGTATGCTAAGTTTTCGAAGTGCGAATTCTGGTTGGACAGAGTCGCATTTCTGGGTCACATCGTTTCTGCGGAGGGGATTTCGGTGGATCCGGCGAAGGTAGAGGCAGTGACTGAGTGGAGAGCCCCTACGAGCGTGACGGAGATCAGGAGCTTTGTTGGACTGGCGGGTTACTACCGTCGCTTCATCAAAGACTTCTCGAGGTTAGCTGCACCTCTGACTGCCCTGACGCAGAAGGGAGTCACTTTTGTTTGGTCCCAGAAGTGCGAGGACAGCTTTCAGGAGCTGAAGAGACGACTGACGACAGCTCCAGTTTTGACTCTGCCGAGCGGCACAGGAGGTTTTGTGGTCTACAGCGACGCATCAGGCATTGGTTTGGGTTGCGTGTTGATGCAGCACGGGAGGGTGATTGCATACGCGTCGAGGCAGTTGAAGACCCATGAGAAGAATTACCCGACGCACGACTTGGAGTTGGCAGCCGTTGTGCACGCACTGAAGACATGGAGACACTACCTGTATGGTGAGCAGTTTGAGGTGTTCACCGATCACCAGAGTCTGAAGTACCTCTTCTCCCAGAAGGAGTTGAATATGAGACAGCGTCGTTGGTTGGAGTTCATTAAGGACTACGATTTCAGCATCTCCTACCACCCGGGGAAGGCAAATTCAGTTGCAGACGCCTTGAGTAGGAGAGTGGAGCTATCAGTTGCTGGCATGTGCCTTCAGGAGTGGAGACTGCTTGAGTCATTGGCAGAGTGGAGGCCGTTCACTGGGGACTCTGAGGGAGCAGTGATAGCTGGGTTGCGGGTAGAGCCACAGACCGTTTCACAGGTAGTACAGGCGCAGCATGAGGATGATGAGTTGGCCAGTTTGCTGGAGTTGACAGCCAGAGAGGGGTCAGATTTCAGTGTGGGGGTCGATGGAGGTCTGAGATTCAGAGGGCGGATCTGGGTGCCGAGGGTTGATGGGATGAGAGATGACATCATGGAGGAGGCACACAGAGCGAAGTACACCATCCATCCAGGGAGCACGAAGATGTATAAGGACCTGCAGCGGAACTTCTGGTGGAGAGGCATGAAGAAGGACATTGCAGAGTTCGTGAGTCGGTGTTTGGTCTGTCAGCAGGTGAAGATCGAGCACCAGAGGCCAGCTGGGCCTATGCAGAGTATCGAGCTTCCGGAGTGGAAGTGGGAGCACGTGACGATGGATTTTGTCACGGGGCTACCGAAGACGAGGCGGTTCCATGACGCGATTTGGGTGATAGTCGATAGACTGACCAAGTCGGCGCACTTTCTGGCCATCAGGACCACCTTGCCTTTGGAGAGTCTGGCGAAGCTATATGTAGAGGAGATCGTCAGATTGCACGGAGTACCGGTGAGCATCATCTCTGACAGAGATCCGAGGTTCACATCCAGATTTTGGGGGAGTCTGCAGCAGGCACTGGGGACACGTCTGAGATTCAGTACAGCTTTTCACCCTCAGACAGACGGTCAGTCAGAGAGGACTATCCAGACCTTGGAGGATATGCTGAGGGCTTGCACGCTGGACTGGGCTGGACACTGGGATGAGCATCTACCTCTGATCGAGTTCGCCTACAACAACAGCTACCATGCTAGTATTGGGATGGCACCGTATGAGGCGTTGTACGGGAGGCCATGCAGATCGCCGGTATGCTGGAGTAACGTAGGCGAGAGGCAGTTAGTGGGTCCAGAGCTTGTGCAGATGTACGCAGAGAAGGTTGACCTGATCAGGAGGAGGTTGGCTACAGCACAGAGCAGACAGAAGAGTTATGCTGACCGACGCAGACGGACTTTGAGCTTCGAGGTTGGAGATCACGTCTTCCTGAAGATTTCACCAGCTCGGGGAGTGATGAGGTTCGGGAAGAAGGGGAAGCTCAGTCCGAGGTATGTCGGACCTTTCGAGATCTTGGACCGTGTCGGGGAGGTCACCTACAGAGTTGCTTTGCCACCACAGTTCTCTGGCCTTCACAACGTCTTCCATGTTTCTATGTTGAGGAAGTACGTTGCAGACCCGACACATGTGATAGAGATTGCAGTTCCTGAGATCCGGCAGGACTTGTCACTTGAGGAGAGGCCAGTTGAGATCATCGATCGGATGGACCATCAGCTCAGGAGGAGGACCATTCCGATGGTTAAGGTCAGATGGCAGCATCACAGTGAGCGCGAGGCCACCTGGGAGATCGAGGAGGAAGTTCGGAAGCAGTATCCGGAGCTTTTCGGTGAGTTACCCTTCTGATTTCGGGGCGAAATCCTTTTAAGGAGGGTGGATTGTAAAGACGTGTGAGAGAGAGAGTGAGGGTGAGGGAGGTATGGAGTGGAGTGGGGTGAAGTATGGAGTGAAGTATGGGTAGGGTGTAGGGTTGGTGGAGGGGTTTGGTTTAAAACCACCCAACACATCTCATTTTTCCTCTTTTCTCCCCATTTTCTTCTCCACACATCACACTCTCACCACCTTCCCTTGCTTCCGGCGGACCAGGAGGAGAGCGGGAGCACCGGCGACGCGGAGAAGAGGCGCCGTAGGAGGGAGCTCGAGAAGAAGAAGCTTGAGGCGACGCCGGAGGAGGAGGAGCTCGCCGCACACGTCTTCTTCACGGTGAAAGGTATGCCAAGTCTTCATAGTAACTCCCCAAGTGGTGTGGGAGTGTAGGGGGCGGCGTTGGTGCCGTTTCCCCGGCGAAAATCCCACTGAACCAAGGTTGAAGACGACTGGTTCGGTCGACCGTTGTGTGTCTCGGTCGACCGAACAGCGTCTAAATGATGCCTGTTCAGTGCGATATGGTAGTGTTTCGGTCGACCGTGTGAGGTTCGGTCGACCGATATTTTATAAAAATAACTTGCTGCCCGAAAACGGTCGAACGACGTCTGTGTGACGGTCGACCGTTTATGCCAAATTTTAGCGGGAATATTTTATAAGGGTTATATTAGTCCGGTCGACCGGTGGTTGTTCGGTCGACCGATCCCAGTAGATAGGGTAGACAGACCTTCGGCCGACCGAGTGTGCGTCTCGGTCGACCGAACTGCGCAAAGTCGGTCAAGAGCGTTGACCATCTAAACGGTCGACCGCTCTGGATCCGGTCGACCGACCGCGTGCAGATTTCCTGTAGTGAAGTGCCTGTTGATCCGGTCGACCGGAAGAGTTTCGGTCGACCGAATGCAGTGGGTAGGATTCATGCAGTTTTCCTTATCGGTTGAACGGACCCTGGTTCGACCGACAGGATATATATGTATATAAAACGTATAGCGTAGACCTTCCAAACGGTCGACCGCTAGATTTGACCTTGTTCGACTGGTGGGTCGAATTATCTTTCCTTGGTGGATTTATCCACATACGTGAACGTCGAGCAGAGGCGACTACCGGCTGCCGAGCCCACGGTCGATCACCGGACCTCGGAGCTACGGATTTCACCTACGACGAGAGCGTATTTCTGTTGGACCCCTTGTGGATGCCGGTGCGGCAGAGAGGGATGCCTGCCATGCCTGTGTGGGTGGTAGATGCTTTCTTCCCTGGTGGGGGAAGGAGATGCACTTTCCCTGTGGAGGAAAGCCGAGACCTCCTCTTGTTGGCCTGGATTGGCAGGGGGGATGCCTCCCTTTGCCCCTGTGTGCGGCTGGGAGATGAGTGCGGCAACCCCCTCTTGTTGGCCTGGATTGGCAGGGGGGGATGTTTCCCATGCCCCTGGCGCGGCTGGGAGATGGTCCGCAGCGGTTGGGGCATGTATGGGGCCCGAGGCGGATTGCATAGCATGTGCATCCTTGGCATTTTCATCTGTTTTTCTGTATATATAGGAGATGTTGGCATACGGGGTTCCTTTCGGGAACTCAGGCAGATTTTATGTTTCATTTTCAGGGAGCAGGCGGTCTTAGGTTGGTGGTGACCGAGGGGAGTGCCTCCGGGATCGGGTCCTGTCGCTTCATCTTTTTTGTAGAGGTAGTGATTACTGTAGTTATGTATTAGACATGTAATCACTCTTTTGACACTCTGTATTATGACTTCCACGTGGAGATATTTTATATATATATTCTGTTGACTTTTCCAGTAACGTGCCCTTGTTGACCGTTGACGGTCGTATGTTTATGTTTTAAATTTGAAAAATTTCTTCCGCTGTTTCGGGACGTTACAGTAATCATGGTCTAATTACATTTATTAGTAGATATTATAATTATTCAGAAAAATTAAAATAATTCAACCAACCACAAAATACCACATGTCAAAATATAACAGAGGATAACCACCGAGAGAATCATTTTAAAGCATCTCATGTCAAAATATAACATGTCAAAATGCCAGTGCGTGAACCATTTTAAAGCATCTTAGCGTAGAAAAATGGGAAATGTTTAGTAGCCGCTCTCCGGGACGCCTTCGCGGGACACTGCTGAGTTGGACAAATCCAGCTCAGCCAAAGTTTAATATTTTTGGCGGGCAGAGGGGCAGCCGCATTTAATGCATCTCAAATCAGACGTGCTCCAAATCATATCATTCCTTTTGGCGCTCCCACCTGCTCCATACCTCTTTTTGACGAAGATGCACGGAATGGCCACCGTCACTTCTTCCTTTCTTTTTCATTTTCGTTCATTTCTCTTCGTTTTGAGAGAAATCTTCGCTCAAATGGAAATGACGTCAAACGTTCCTAAGGAGAAGATGATTTCCCCTCTTTCGAAGGAGCAAGAGCCTTTTACAACGACTATGCTGATGCTTGTGTTTTGGTGTTAAGCTACGACATACTCATTACGACACTGGTGTGGTTGCCCGGGCTAGTCTTACTTGTTCCAAGGAGGGTAACGCACCAACAGACCAAGGTCAAGGCATAATGAAGTCACGTTTATCTAGTAGAGTTCAGTGCACGGCTCGCATCAGGGTTTCTGGAAACCCAGCAAGGGGATACCAGATTAACTTTGTCGATCACAATCATAACCATGAAATGCTGCAGGAGCACCAGATGCGTTTTCTAAGACAGAAACGATTTGTACCTGAGGCCGCCATAGCACGAATAGCGTGCAACGATGCTTCTGGGATCTCTGCTGCTAAGACCATGCAATCGTTTGTTGTTGAGGCTGGGGGGCATGACAAACTTACTTTTAACGATAGAGACCTAAGGTTTGAAGACTTTTGTACGTTATTTTGTTTGTAGAAATCTGCGGCCTTAATATTTTTTGTGTGTGCAGGAATGTTATAACCGAAGTAAGGAATTTGAAAATGGTACCCGGCGATGCACAAGCTCTTCAGAACTATTTCATTAAGATGCAGAAGATTGATGCAATGTTTTTCTATGTCGTGGATATGGATGACGAGGGAAGACTAAGGAACGTTTTCTGGGCCGACTGCCGTTCCAGGGCTGCCTATTCATACTTTGGGGATGCTATATGTTTCGACACTACGTACCTCACAAACAAATACGACATGCCCTTTGCACCATTTGTGGGAGTTGATCACCATTTCGAGTCTGTGTTGCTCGGTTGCGCTTTGCTGTCTTCCGAGACCACTGAAAACTAAATATGGCTCTTTCAGACGTGGCTTTCGTGTGTGGGAGGTACGTATGTAGAGTTGTCCTTTATGATTTTTGAGTTATTGGTTTTCCTTTTTAAGTGATGTGTGTTCCTTTTTAAGTGTTGTGTGTTCCTTTTTAACTTATGTATGTTCCTTCTTAAGTGAAGTCTGTTTCCTTTTTAACTGGTGTCTGTTCCTTTTTAGTGTTGTCTGTTCCTTTTTAAGTGATGTGTGTCCCTTTTTAAGTGAAGTCTGTTCCTTTTTAAGTGATTTCTATTTCTTCTTAAGTGTAGTCTGTTCCTTTTTAGTGTTGTATGTTCCTTTTTAAGTGATGTTTGTTCCTTTTTAAGAGATGTTTGTTCCTTTTTAAGAGATGTCTGTTCCTTTTTAAGTGAAGTCTGTTCCTTTTTATGTGTAGTCTGTTCATTTTTAAGTTATGTCTGTTCCTTTTTAAGTGTAGTCTGTTCCTTCTTATGTGTAGTCTGTTCCTTTTTAGTGTTGTCTGTTCCTTTTTAAGTGATGTATGTTCCTTTTTAAGAGATGTTTGTTCCTTTTTAAGTGAATTCTGTTCCTTGTTATGTGTAGTCTGTTCCTTTTTAAGTGTAGTATGTTCCTTTTTAAGTGATGTATGTTCCTTTTTAGGGGATGTCTGTTCCTTTTTAAGAGATGTATGTTCCTTTTTAAGTGATTTCTGTTCCTTTTTAAGTGATTTCTGTTCCTTCTTAAGTGAAGTCTGTTCCTTTTTAATTGATGTCAGTTCCTTTTTAAGTGACCTCGTTTCCTTTATAGCGATTTTTCTTTTTCCTTGCAGATATCCCTCCACCAGCCATCATAACGGACCAATGTGGGGCCATTACTGCTGCTGTAAGGAATGTCTTCCAAATGCCAGACACCGATTTTGCATTTGGCACATAATGAACAAAGCTCCCGTGAAGTTGCCGACGAAGTATCGACAACACATGTTATTTTATCTAAATTTGATTGTCTATGACTCAAAGAACCCAGCTGAATTTGAGCGGAATTGGCACGGTTTCCTGGTTGATTTTGACCTTCAAGAACATAGTTGGCTCCAAACAATTTACGGTATCCGTGAGTCTTGGGTACCTGCTTACTTGTGTGATTGTTTTTTCGATGGAATGACTTCTACCCAAAGAAGTGAAAGTATGAACTCCTTCTTCGACAAGTACTTATCTTCTAGAACCACCCTTAAGCAGTTCGTTCAACAATACGAACTTGCTCTACATCACAAGTACGAGAAGGAAGCTCAATCGGATTTCGATTGCCTGCATAAGAAACCCCAAATGGTTTCAATATATCCCTTCGAGAGTCAAATGAGCGAGTTGTATACCGTAGGGGTTTTCAAGAAAGTACAGTTACAAATTGGTAAGATGATGAACTGCGACCTAACCGAGGAGTTGCAATCAGTCGACGCGTTTCATTACAAGGTGACTGAAAGTGTACGGGTCGGTGAGCAACTATTATCGAAACGTTTCCTTGTAGAGAGGACAGGTCTGAACTTGACATGCGATTGTAAACTGTTTAAGCGTGTTGGTATTCTTTGCTGTCACCTCCTGGTCGTATTTGCACGGCTAGATCCTAATGCATTACTCCCGCCGTCTTACATCACAGATCGATGGCGGAAGGATATTCGTCGGAGCTATGGAGAAAAGGTGTACCAAGCCGATGGCGTATTGGAGAAGGATGCGTTGAGTCGTCACGCCGACATAATGGGTCGCGCTCTTTGGATTGCACAAGAAGCATTCATTTCTCATGAAAGGTATCTTAAGGCCGTGAAGTGTATGGAGTGGCTCAGGTCTCGTATTAACATTCCCCACGCCCCTCCCATAGTTGATGAAGTTGTGGCCGGCGGTACCTCTTTGCGCAATCCAGACAAAGTAACCCGTTCAGAAAGACCGCCTACTAGACGTCGGGTTTCCTTAGCCGAGAGAATTCTTCAAAGAAGCTAAAAAAAGCGCCTCACAGCAGAAAAGAGCAAGTATCGAAGGAAGGGCAAATCACCTATGCATGAGGTCGCACCTAGACCAGGGGATCCAGATTTTGACGATTGGGACATGAAGTTGTATTACGACCAAATTGCTCCTTAATTATGCACCAAGGCTTGGTCTTTGAATTTTGTACATTTTTGTAAGACAACAGTTATTCTTAAGTGTAAAGTTCCCTTTTAATTGTGAGTGTAAAGTTCCCTTTTAAGTTTACGGTTCTCCTTTTTAACTGTGACTTGTATCTTTTTAAGTGATATATGTTCCTTTTTATGAATTGCTTGTACCTTTATAAGTTAGCGGTTCTCCTTTTTAACTGTGAGTTGTGGTCTGTTCCTTTTTAAGTGCGTTTACCTTTTTAAGTGTGAAGTTTTCCTTTCTTGTTTTTTTGGTTCCTTTTTAAGGTGAAGTCTGTTCCTTTTTATGTGAAGTCTGTTCCTTTTTAAGCGATGACTGTCCCTTTTTAAGTGATTTCTGTTCCTTTTTATGTTATTGTCTGTTCTTTTTTAAATTATTTCTGATCCTTTTTATGTTATTTTGGTTCCTTTTTAAGTGATGTCTGTCTCTTTTTAAGTGAAGTATGTTCCTTTTTAAGTGAAGTCTGTTCCTTTTTAAGTGAAGTTCGTTCCTTTTTAACTGATGTCTGTTCCTTTTTATGTTATGTCTGATCCTTTTTATGTTATGTTTGTTCCTTTTTAACTGATGTGTGTTCCTTTTTATGTTATGTCTGTTCCTTGTTAAGTGATTTCTGTTCCTTTTTATGTTATTTTGGTTCATTTTTAAGTGATGTCTGTCTCTTTTTAAGTGAAGTATGTTCCTTTTTAAGTGTAGTCTGTTACTTTTTAAGTGAAGTCTGTTCTTTTTTAAGTGATGTCTGTCTCTTTTTAAGTGAAGTCTGTTCCTTCTTAAGTGAAGTCTGTTCCTTTTTAAGCGATGACTGTCCCTTTTTAAGTTAAATCTGTTCCTTTTAAGTGATTTCTGTTCCTTTTTATGTGAAGTCGGTTCCTTTTTAAGTGACCTCGTTTACTTTTTAAGTGAAGTTTGTTCCTTTTTAAGCAATGACTGTCACTTTTTAAGTGATTTCTGTTCCTTTTTATGTTATTGTTTGTTCCTTTTTATGTTATTGTCTGTTCCTTTTTAAATTATTTTTGATCCTTTTTATGTTATTTTGGTTCCTTTTTAAGTGATGTCTGTCTCTTTTTAAGTGAAGTTTGTTCCTTTTTAAGTGAAGTCTGTTCCTTTTTAAGTGAAGTCCGTTCCTTTTTAACTGATGTATGTTCCTTTTTATGTTATGTATGTTCCTTTTTATGTTATGTTTCTTCCTTTTTAACTGATGTGTGTTCCTTTTTATGTTATGTATGTTCCTTTTTAAGTGATTTTTGTTCCTTTTTATGTTATTTTGGTTCCTTTTTAAGTGATGTCTGTCTCTTTTTAAGTGAAGTCTGTTCCTTTTTAAGTGTAGTCTGTTCCTTTTTAAGTGAAGTCTGTTCCTTTTTAAGTGATGTCTGTCTCTTTTTAAGTGAAGTCTGTTCCTTCTTAAGTGAAGTCTGTTCCTTTTTAAGCGATGACTGTCCCTTTTTAAGTTAAATCTGTTCCTTTTTAAGTGATTTCTGTTCCTTTTTATGTGAAGTCGGTTCCTTTTTAAGTGACCTCGTTTACTTTTTAAGTGAAGTCTGTTCCTTTTTAAGCGATGACTGTCACTTTTTAAGTGATTTCTGTTCCTTTTTATGTTATTGTTTGTTCCTTTTTAAGTGATTTCTGTTCCTTTTTATGTTATTTTGGTTCCTTTTTAAGTGACCTCGTTTCCTTTTTAAGTTAAGTCTGTTCCTTTTTAACTGATGTCTGTTCATTTTTAACTGATTTCTGTTCATTTTTATGTCATGTCTGTTCCTTTTTATGTTAAAGTATGCAACAAGTATGGAAAAGTTTTAATTACAACTATGGAAAAGTTTGGAAAAGTTTTAATTACAACAACTATAAAATGTATTTGTTCCTGTTTTAATTTACAACTATGTACTACTTGAATTCGACACAGCAGCGGGAGTCCCTCAATAAAGTAATGGCCATTTCACCCCTGATGGAGTGAAGTGTCTTGGGGGTTTTCGTTTCTGTTGGGTTGACCTTTTGCGTGAGGCATTTGATCCAGTAGTATAGAAAAACACCGCAGTCGTTGCTTCCCGGCATTTGTCTTTGGCACGTTTCCCTGAGGTTTCTCAATGGCCAGTTCACCTTAAGACGGTTTCTCCAGAATTCACCCACATCTTTGGCCGAACATTCATGTACCCCTACCGCATTGTCAGGATCCTCATCTGGTACCAGCTCCCTACTGCAACTTTTGTAATGTAGGATCTCCTTGTCTAAGCCATTAACAACTATAAGGGTCCAGTGTTCTGACACCAGCAATGGTTGTGCAATGACGAGGCTTCCCGTTTCCTGGCCTTGTAATTTGGGCGCCAGCCACTCTTCAATCATGGTATTCCCTTGATCGATCATAATTCTTTCCGAATAGAAGCTTGGAATACAAATTACCTCTTGGGGGTAGTTTTCTGTTTTTTGGCGCTCTTCAAGTACACAAAGCATACTGTCTATCGCCTCGTTGGTCAAATCCATCCCCTTCGTCATTAGCTCCTTCAGGTCGGAACGTGTGAAGAAACAGGAATCACCTCTCCAGATCACCTCCCGTTGGTTATGTGTAGGTGCGGTCACCTTCAGTACAATGTTCAGCTCATCGTCAGCTCATCGGGGCTCAATGTGCCCAATGCATCCATGTCAACGTCTGGCCTATCCTCTCTCCCGTGATGAGCCAACTTGAAATCGTCATTCCCATCTCGCTTTCTTTTTTTGTTCATGCTACTCTGGAGCCTTCTATCTTCCCTTTTCCGCTCCTCTTCTTTTTTCTTCCTTTCTTTCACCTCATCTTCTTGTTTTTTGGCCGTTGAGCGTGATCCTTTGGCCCCCCAGTCTGCCCTGAGGGGTTTTTCCTTTCCCTCATCCTCCTCTACCCTCTTTCTTTCTACCTCTTCCCTCAACCTCTTCTTTGAAGCTTCGGCCTCCCTCCTTTTATCATCGGCTTTCCTCTTCTCTCTTCTCGTCTTCTTTCCTCTTCCTCCCTCCTCTTTTCCTCTTCTATTCTCTTCTGAACTCTCTCCCTCTTTTTCTCCTCCTCTTTCCTCTTCTCTTCTTTTTCACTTTCCTCTCTCCTTTTCTCCTCCTCTTTCCTTTTCTCTTCTCTTTCCCTCTCCTCTCTCCTTTTCTCCTCCTCTTTCCTCTTCTCCTCTTCTATTCTCTTCTGCTCTCTCTCCCTCTTTTTCTCCTCCTCTTTCCTCTTCTCTTCTCTTTCCCTCTCCTCTCTCCTTTTCTCCTCCTCTTTCCTCTTCTCCTCTTCTATTCTCTTCTGCTCTCTCTCCCTCTTTTTCTCCTCCTCTTTCCTCTTCTCCTCTCTTTCCCTCTCCTCTCTCCTTTTCTCCTCCTCCTCTTTCCTCTTCTCTTCTCTTTCCCTCTCCTCTCTCCTTTTCTCCTCCTCCTCTTTCCTCTTCTCTTCTCTTTCCCTCTCCTCTCTCCTTTTCTCCTCCTCCTCTTTCCTCTTCTCTTCTCTTTCCCTTTCCTCTCTCTTTTTCTCCTCCTCCTCTTTCCTCTTCTCTTCTCTTTCCCTTTCCTGTCTCTTTTTCTCCTCCTCCTCTTCCCTCTCCTTTTCTCCTCCTCCTCTCCCCTTTTCTCCTCTCTCCTCCTCTCTTCTTTTTCTCTTTCTCTTTCCCTCTCAATCTCATTCTCTATTTCCCTCCTATTCTCCTCTCTTTCCTGCTCTTCATCCCTCCTTTCATCTTCTCTTCCTTCCTGTCCACCTTCTATACAATATCCTCGAAGAGATGCAATCTCTTCCCTTAGGGTCTCATTTTCCTCCCTGGACTTCCTAAGTTCCTCATTCAGCCTCTTAACCTCTTCATTTGCCTCATTCAGTGCAACTTCTGCTTGAAGCCATTTTGTCTTCAACATTGCAAACTCCAATTCTTCCCGTAATGGGTCCCGAGGGATGCTGCAGTACCTCAATTGCAGCCTAGGTTCGCTGCTTGTTGACTGACCACTGATTTCCCTCTCTTTCTGAGTCAGGGTCGTCGACTCAGTCTTATTGAAGTCTCCCTCGTAAATTTTTGAAAGGGTGATACCCCTTTCCTCCCATTTCTTCAGGATGAACCATTTTCCAAACATGCTCGACCAACGATCCACCTAGGATGGCTTCCCATTTTAGGCTCTGCCAGGTTGAACTTCTCGCACAGCCATACCGAATAAAGAACAAGCGAAACTTAAAAAGGAACAACTTGAACTTAAAAAGGAACAACTTCAACATAAAAAGGAACAAACGAAACTTAAGAAGGACAAACTAATCTTAAAAAGGAACAACTTCAACTTAAAAAGGAACAACTTCAACATAAAAAGGAACAAACGAAACTTAAGAAGGACAAACTAATCTTAAAAAGGAACAACTTCAACTTAAAAAGGAACAACTTCAACATAAAAAGGAACAAACGAAACTTAAAAAGGAACAAGCGAAACTTAAAAAGGAGCAATTTCAACTTAAAAAAGAACTTCAACATAAAAAGGACAAACAAAACTTAAAAAGGAACAAACGAAACTTAAAAAGGAACAAGCGTAACTTATAAAGGAACAACTCGAACTTAAAAATGAACAACTTCAACATAAAAAGGAACAAGCGAAACTTAAAAAGGAACAAACGAAACTTAAAAAAGAACAACTTGAACTTAAAAAGGAACAAACGAAACTTAAAAAGAAAAAAACGAAACTTAAAAAGGAACAACTTGAACTTAAAAAGGAACAAATGAAACTTAAAAAGGAAAAAAAAACGAAACTTAAAAAGAAAAAAACGAAACTTAAAAAGGAACAACTTGAAGTTAAAAAGGAACAAACGAAACTTAAAAAGGAAAAAACGAAACTTAAAAAGGAACAAGCGAAACTTAAAAAGGAACAACTTGAAGTTAAAAAGGAACAACTTCAGCTTAAAAAGGAACAAACGAAACTTAAAAAGGAACAAGTGAAACTTAAAAAGGAACAACTTCAACATAAAAAGGAACATACATCACTTAAAAAGGAACAAGCGAAACTTAAAAATGAACAACTTCAACTTAAAAAGTAACAAACGAAACTTAAAAAGGAACAAGCGAAACTTATAAAGGAACAACTTCAACTTAAAAAGGAACATACATAACATAAAAAGGAAAAAGCGAAACTTAAAAAGGAACAATCGAAACTTAAAAAGGAACAACTTGAACTTAAAAAGGAAGAACTTCAACATAAAAAGGAAGAACTTCAACATAAATAGGAACAAACGAAACTTAAAAATGACAAACGAATCTTAAAAAGGATCAACTGTAACAGAAAGGAAATTCTTGAACATAAAAAGGAACAAGCGAAACATAAAAAGGAACAACTTGAACATAAAAAGGAACAAGCGAAACTTAAAAAGGAACAAGCGAAACTTAAAAAGGAACAACTTCAACTTAAAAAGGAACAACTTCAGCTTAAAAAGGAACAAACGAAACTTAAAAAGGAACAAGCGAAACTTAAAAAGGAACAAACATAACATAAAAAGGAACAACTTCATTACCTGTAGTACAGCAACACACCCCTCGACGTATCCCCTTCTTAAAATAGAAGAACCGGTAGATCTCCTATCGCGTAGATCCCGGTTGGCCTTCTTCAGGTCCCTCACAAGTGCCTAGTGAACAACCTCGACCCACACGTACTTGTGTAGCCTAGTGAAGTTGGCCAAGTGGTCGAGGAACCAAATTTTGGTTCGAAGGGTGCCATCGCAGAACAAAAAATGGCTGAAGATGTAACAAATGAGTAGCCGGACGTACTCCTCCTCCTCATCAACCAAATATCTCGTAACCATCATCTGGGCAGATAGTTGGGTGTTGTTCAGAATCTCCCCCTGTCGGGTTGCGACTCCCTTCGGCTGCATTCTGACAGCCTTCCCATGTAATCTGAGCCCCAAAATTAGGGCAACGTCTTCGGCGGTGAAGTGTACTACCCCAGAGCCGATCATCAACCCCACCTCCTTGGGGTCATAGTGTTCCACGAACCAGTCGATAATGTCATTATCGACAGGAACGTTGGAGAGGTTGATGAAGTGACCGAAGGGTGTAGCCCGGAAGGCATCTTTCTCTGCGTCCCTCAACTTCCCAAAGACCTTCTCTATTGGGGTCCACAAACATTTGGAGGGCTGGAAGTAATACGTAGAAGCCTAGGAAGACATCAACCGTATGAGAACATTCCTTTTTAGAGTATCGCAATTCAATGTTACGGTAAAAACGACAAACTTGGTGCACCACAACCCCCGAAATAGAAGCTTGAAGTGTAGAATCCATTTGGTCGACGGATATTTAGGGTTACGGTGAAGAACTGGGTGATGAATCGGAGAAAAGTTGAGAAAGGGAATGTGAGAAAGATCAGAAACGTTTTTGGTTTTCTTTCGCAAGTCGGGATGTAAACAGGCGCGTCTGATGTCCCTTCCCGGTCTTATCGATACTTCAAAGAAGGAACCGTCGAACGAAAGCCGTAGCTGTTTTCCCATTTTTCGAAAAAATGCGCGCTTTTATTTTCGCTGATTGGGCAGCTGACTGGACTGCTGACTAGATGCCACGTAAGCCGCGTCCTGGACGCGCGCGTCCGTGTATAAGAACCCTAGAAAAATTGCATGTGAGGTGAGAAGTAGAACTGAATCAACATCAACTTCCAACGTCTGGGTTTCAAGTGGCATACTCAGACGTTGTCGCATCCTAACACAACTTCATCGGTTTTCCTTTTAAGATATTGCAAAACATGAAGAGGTACCCATGATATTATCCCCTTAAAAAATGAAATTTTAATTAAACTCAACACTTGATAGTTCTGTATGTAGGGGTGTAAACGGGGCGGGTAATACCCGTATACCCGGTCACCCGCCCCGAGCGGGTACGGGTATGGGTACAAAAATCCATACCCGTTTAAAAATTCAAACCCGTATACCCGTACCCGTTTACCCGCTTAATAAACGGGTCGGGTACGGGTATACGCATTACCCATACCCGTATACCCGTTAAGATATATTATATTATATATATAATATTTTTTTAATATTTTATATGTTATATATTATATAATTTTTATATATAATATATATTTTATATAAATATATATTATATTTTTATATATTATATATTATATCCGTTTACCCGCCCCGTACCCGCTAACTTATCGGGTACGGGTCGGGTACGGGTATATATGTTTTTTGCCGGGTATATACCCGTACCCGTACCCGCTAATTTAGCCGGGTACGGGTAGGAGTAGGGGCATACCCGCTAATTTTTTCTGTATGTAACACTTCACCGCTGGAACTTGGAAAGAGGAGGAAGAGAGAAACCAGCAATCCCACAATCTCAGCGTCTATATAAAGCCATTCATCCACCCCAGATCTCCCACAAACCCCTCCCTTCCATCCATTACCATTCCCATTCCCATTCCCGAACCCTAGATCCTCTCCTTTCCTCCACAAAAGAAGAGATGTCTCCCTCTAACGGCGTGGAGGTGGAAGCGAACGGGAAGGTGGGGGATGAGAAGGCTTTCAAGATCTTCGTCGGGTACGACCCGAAGGAGGACGTGGCGTTCGAGGTTTGCCGACGGTCGATCCTGAAGCGGGCGACGGTGCCGGTCGAGATCGTGCCCATCAGGCAGAAGGAGCTCAGGGCGGATGGACACTACTGGAGGGAGAGGGGCCCCACCGAGTCCACCGAGTTCTCCTTCACCCGCTTCCTCACCCCCTTCCTCGCAGGTACGTACGATACCTCTTTTTTCTGTTTCTTTCTTTGGATCTGGCTCTAAATCTTGGAGATCTGGCTGGATTTCACTTGTTTATATATTTTTTAATGTTTTTTAATCAGTTATTATAGTAGGGAAGATTGATTGAATGAATGAATGAATGAATGAATGAATTAGTTGTTATAGGGAATGTGTAACTAATCGTGTTCTTTAGGTGCTTTTCTGTTACATGACTACTTGGTTTTTCGAATGCGGTGTCTAACTTTCGTGTTTATTGTATGCTCTGTTTGGTCCCCTCAAGGCTCGTATTACTGATGTTAGTGCAAAAAAGAAGAAGAAAATATGTTTAGGTAATTCATTCGTCAATTGGTAGTCCTTGCTGACTAAGTGGCAGTTAGTTGGGTAGGATTTAGTTTATAATTAGTTGCCAAACCGAAAAAGAGCTTTTAGCACCCTTAGATCTCAGGGTAACTTTTGATTGTGACTTGTGTTGGAGTTGCATTTGGTTGTACATGGTTTGCTTGATTTGTCGTGCAGACAAGCATGATTGTTTGATGGTTCAGGTATAATCCCTCGACGATTTTTTGTTACGATCGTGATATCAAGATGCTTTGTGATTGCGATTTTTATTGTAAAATGTATTAAAGAGGTGATAAGACATCAATTATTTGGTAACACTTCGAAGATGTGAAGTTAACTTCTGATCATGAAAGAGAAAATATTCTAGCCGTGGAATCCGTGTTTTTCATGTCATAAATATAGCCAAGTTAAGCTTTCTTAGATTGTGTTGAAATTTGAAATGGTATTTCCAAGCTTAACAATCAGATAATTGTATCTACTGAAAACCTCAGAATATTAAGAGTTTCCCATAATTCTATCTTAGCGGGAACGTATCTCATAACCAAGAATCTCAAAAAGTGGAAGCATAAAGCTCAGTATGAGTCTCCCTTTTTTACAATATATATATTCTAATTGTTGATATTCTGTATAATGGACTATAGTAGAACACTGAATACCAATTAAGTATAATGGGAAATCAATTCTAGTTTAACATGGAAAAATTATTCTAAAAACTCATACATTATCTTGAAGACTGACTAGATATTTGAGTTGGGTTTGAATGAAATATCTGTCTTTCCTGGTAAAGATGAATTTGATTGAAATCTAAAATGCATTATACTTCAAAAAAAGATCAGTTCTGTTGAAGATATACTTTAAGACTGGTTTTTGTAAAGATGGTTCTAAGCGAACTTTCACTTCAACCTTGCAGGCTACCAGGACTGGGCCATGTTTGTGGATTGTGATTTCCTCTATACTGTTGATATAAAGGAATTGACAAAGTTGATTGATGATCGTTTTGCGGTAATGTGTGTCAAGCATGACTACACCCCCAAGGAGACCACAAAGATGGATGGTGCTGTGCAGACTGTGTACCCAAGGAAGAACTGGTCTTCAATGGTGTTGTATAATTGTGGACACCCAAAAAATAAGGTCTTGACCCCTGAGGCTGTGAACACCCAGACTGGGGCATTCCTCCATCGTTTCACGTGGCTGGAGGATGATGAAATTGGAGAGATTCCATTTGTCTGGAATTTTCTGGTTGGCCACAACAAGGTCGATCCTAAGGACCCTGAAACATTCCCTAGAGCCATACACTACACCCTGGGTGGACCGTGGTTCGAGGCTTGGAAGAATTGTGAGTTTGCGGATTTATGGTTGAAGGAGTTGGAGGAGTTGAAGAAGGAAACTGATGAAGTTAAAGCCTGAAAGAATCCGATTGCATTGTGTAGGCATTTAGGATGTCATTACTACTAGATTTCTTCTGCTTCTCTGTTGAAATTCTTACAAACAACCATGTCGGAAGGTCTCACCAAATTTGTTGTAGGACATGGTTGGCGACAACAAATCCCATTGGTTGTGATTCTGTTCCATTTGTTTTTCTGTATTCTTTCAGATATAAGTTATGTTGTATAAAGTATAATTAAGGTGTAGGTAATGGTATCTCACTATATGCTATCTGTAAAATTGTATTGGTTACTGTCAGGACCAAATTATCAATTACGTGTAATAATAATAAGTGCTACATGTATGTTCCTCTTTACAGCCCTGTTCGTTTGACCCATTTAGTGCCAATTAATAAGATGGTACATGTACAATTCTCGTATAGTTGGGACTGGAGGTTACCAAAAAGGGAAGCATTGGGTCGGGTGAATTAGAAAAGTTTTGTAAATTTGCACGACTGAGAATGGTGGACCCTAATCGGTAGAAATAAAAAAATGGTTGACTGAATTTTTGACGGGCGGTCTCTACTCTACTTAGAGTGGGGACGTAATCAACGTGAATTGACAACGATGACATTACTAACCCGGCATTCGCCCCGGTCGGAGTGACCCAAAACTACGTATTAAGAACTGTTGTTTGGGATTAGGTTGATACATGGCGATCACATAATAAAAAGATTGGGGAAGTTACAAAAAGAGAAGAGGAAGACAGCAGTTTGGGAACCAGCTATAGGCAGAGTACTGAGAAATTTGTCAACGAAAGGATGTGAAATGTTATGGCATGGGAACCAGCTTGTTTTTTTAGAAGATTATGGATAGTTATCCAATCGAAGACGTCAAAAAAAGACGTAATTTTGATTCCATTAATCTATTCATCAAATCACGGAACAAATCACCCAACATTTTATTTGCTTTTCTTTGTTGTTAGCGAGCTGTGGTTGAACAGCTCGAGTAGTTTGTTCTTCAGTTGCAATGTGACATTCATGTAAAAAAAAGAAAAGAAAAAAAAGACTTTTGGACAGTTGATTTGCTTGAAGTGCTACCTCGCAACCTTTTCCTCGTTTCGGCAATTGTAAACATTAAGGAGCCAGTAACGAACAAAATGGGATTATTGGAAAAAAATGTAACACAATGTTGACACTAGACGGATACCGGTAGGGCTGTAAATGGACGGTTCGTGGGCGGTTATATGGCTAACCCGTGAACCTACCCGCCTAATTAAACGGTTCGCGGTTCGGTTAGAAACCCATTTATTTTTACCTCTACCCATGAACCTACCCGTTTAATTTAATTAAACGGTTTTGGACGGTTAAATGGATAAATGGATAAAAACATGTCAAATGGTCTATATAGTTACAATAATTTCCATAATGAAATATATCTATATTTCGATAGTATAATATAAACAACTTTAACAAACAGGAAATACTAACCAAATTTTCACAAAAAACAAGTGCACTGGCAGCCAAACAAAGAACAAACTTGGAGCACAACTATGATGGCAAATCTATTTGCAACTAAATAGCATATTACTATATTAGACGGACCATAACCAAGCTTCCAACGGGAGTAAAATAAGAGGCATTGACAAAAGAAAGAACCAAAGTAAAGATAAACAACACCACAGGTCCACAACAAGTAAAATAAAGGGCATCAGTGCTCTCAAATTGAGGTCTATAGCTGTCAAAATAATACAAAGTTGGGAGTATTTTTAGAACTCATCGACATCGTTAATAGTCATTGCTTCCGCCATAACTTCAACTTTACCATCATCCAAATCCGTTATTGTGCCAAGATTTGCATCAACAACTTTAGCACCTACATGCACAAAGAGGAAGTAAAATCACACAATACATCTAGTAATAAGATAATAAAACAATATGAAACAATTGCGATTTGATAAATTTTAGATTACCCTCAAATTTCTTTCGAATCCAATCTTGTGAGCATATAAGTGCTTCAACTGTAGTCGCATGCATTGAACTTCTTGATGGACTTATCACTCTACCTCCAGTGCTAAAAGCCGACTCAGATGCTACAGTGGATACCGGAATAGACAATATGTCACGTGCCATTCGACTCACAAGAGGATACTTAGGAGCATTCACCTTCCACCAACCAAGAATGTCAAACCTGTTAACTTTAGGATGCACTACTTCCTCTAAATAAAGTTGCATATCAGACTTTTGAGGTTGTGCAGTGGATTTCCTGTGAAGGTGTTTCTTATACGCATCTAATGCATTTGCTAGACCAGGGACATATGCACTTTTCTTTGCATAGGTTGTGTTTCCACTGCTCAAACTGCTTGTGCCACTCTCACCACAGGCAACCATAACATGACACCCGAACTTCAAACGATACTCATTATAGATATCCATCAAACTATTCTTTATTTCTTCTACTTTCTCATCACCATTTGCACCATATATTAAGGACATGTAGAATTCAACTGTTTCCAATTTCTGGCACGGATCCAAGATAGATGCAATAGACAAAACTAAGCTTGCATCCTCCCAATACTTTGAGAATTTATCTAACATCCTCTCACCCATGGTGGACACAAATGGAACATCACTATTGCACATATCTCTTATTGTAGTGTTCATAGCACAAACATGTGGGAAAAAGTAGTTTGCAGAAGGATGCATGGTAACGGAGAACTCTTTTGTCACTTCATAGAAAAATCGCAAACATTCACAAACAACTATAGCATTTTCCCATTCATCTTGAGATGGCATATGTGAGTAAGAAGTATCAATGAAAGCTAATCGATTGAATGCATCCTTGAACTCAATAGCAGTTTCAAGCATTAAAAAAGTTGAATTCCACCTAGTACAAACATCCAACACAACAGATTTGTTTGGAGCTTTCACATGTGCTGCAGCTTCTTTGAATTTCTCTTCTCTAATAGTAGAAGATTTCACATACTTGACACTTTCACGTATTTTAGTAATAATGTCTTGTATGGTCTCTATTCCTTCTTGAACAATTAAATTAACAATGTGAGCCGAACATCTAACGTGAAAGAGTTTACCATCCATTACAAGATCTGAACTGGAATCAAGCTTTTCTAAAACTTCTCTAACCAGAGCATCATTGGTCTTGCAGTTATCCAGGACAATACACATAAGTTTTCTATCAATATTCCATTTGTACAACTTTTCCAAGATGATTTTAGAAAGTGCAACTGCGGTGTGACGGGATTTAACTTGAGAAAAATTCAGAATTCTCTTTTGCAACTCCCACTCATCATCAATGTAGTGTCCAGTTAAACAAATATAAGCTTTGTTTTGCCCTGAAGTCCACATGTCACTTGTAAGGCTAATGCGAGATTCAAGATTTTCTATCTTAGTATACAATGTCCCTTTCTCCTCAAGAAACATTTCAACACAATCTTTCTTAATAGTTGTGCGAGAGACCATCTTAAATTCTGGACGAAGACCTTTACAAAAATCTCTAAATGCCACATGGTCAACTATAGAAAATGGGTACTCATGTAGGATTATCATTTTGGCAAGATCTTTTCTGCTAGTTTCCTGATCAAATTTGAAGTTTCTAAGATCCATTGTGCCATCTTTCTTTTTGTCCCCAAAATTCAACGTTAGTTGAGTAGCACCTCCATCAATTTTGCTAGGGTGTTTATTCTTCAAATGAGTTTTTAGTGAGCTTGTACCATTTGAAGATTTAGCAAGAAAACCAGTTTTGCAGTAATTACATTGTGCTTTCTTAGTCCCATTAACTGTGATGGAAGTGAAGTGATCCCAAACAACAGATGTAAGTTTTCTCTTTCTTCTACATTGTTCAGTTTCTTCATCAACATCAATCGGTGTTACAGGAGTGTCACTATCATCTACTTGAACGGATTCTGACATATCCTATTATAAAACACAACTCTAAACATTAATAGGCAAATTAATTTGGGAACCTAATCAAACAAGAGACACCACAAATCAATCTTCGCAGTGCTGCAATTCAAAATAAGGTATTTCAAAACAATCAAAATCAATAAGCCGAGACAACTCACAAAGAAAGGAGTGGAAGAGAGGAGATGGGGTTGGTCGACCAGAGCTTGCTTGCTTGAAAGAGGGCTGGAATGGAGCTTGTGTGGAGAGAAGAGGGGTTGGAGGATGGGGCTTCCGTGGAAAGAAGTCAAAGAACAGTGCCTGCAGGCTAGAGATTGCTGGATGCTGGATGTTGGATGTTAGATGTTGGAGCTTGTAGGGAGAGAAGATCTTGGAGAGAAGAGGGGCTGGGCTGGAGGCAGAAATTAGGGTTGAGAAACTAGTTTCTCTTCTTTTGTTAAACCCTTTCGGATGGATTTCAAGGATCTCATACTCACCCTCCATTTCGGATGGAATTACACTTCTATCCCCGTTGGATTACACCATTTAAACATGACTTTCAACCATTTAAACATGACTATGAATTTATATGTATATAATATATAGAATAAAATTTTATATTTATTTAGTTTTGCGGTTAAACGGTTAAACGGACGGGTTAAATCATGAAACCTTATCCGTCCATTTATTAAACGGTTTTGATTTTCACAACCCTTATCCGCCCATTTATTAAACGGTTTTGATTTTTACAACCCGTGATCCTACCCGTCGGTTCGGTTAAGGCGGTTAAACGGTTTTGATCCAACCCATTTACAGCCCTAGATACCGGTCACATGTGCCTTTTCGTTAGACCATCTGTAACCATGATTATAGTTAACCCGGTCATGAATTTTCTCTTTCTCCTTTCTCACCCACATCAGTTTTTTTCTCATCCAAATCAGTTTTCTCTCTCTCAAACTCACTTTCTTATCTTTTCAACACTATTTACCTCTTAAGCACAACTCATCTCTCCATTCCACGTCATTTTTTATTTCCACTGACTTTTATTCTATTCCAAAATCAATTATATTTACCCAAAACATTAATAATTCAAACAAATATATATTAATTAGCAAATAATAATTATTATTAGTAATTATGTTGAACAAAAAAATCATTTTGCCTTTTAACCACATTTTTTATTAATAATTAGCAATAATTATTATTACTTGTTTTTTTATGTTTAACTAGCTACGGGTCGGTTGGAGGCTATTAATAATTCTTTTAGGGTAAAACACACAGTAAGAGATTTATTGGGTCTACGATGTTGATTAAGAGTGCGGGGGTGGTAGAGGACGACATTTGTTTTGATACATTATTATTGTATTCCAGGTATTGATTTGTTTACCCGGTGATTATTTTGAAAAATTTTCATTACTAAAATTTCATTAAAATGAAAATGCCAATTAATATCATTCCTATTTACAATATAAATACTCAACTATTTACAAAATAATAAATAGCAAACTATTTATAAAATAATACCCCAAAATCATTTAAACCCAATTATATACGCAACCCAAAAAAATTAAAGCAAAAAAGTAATCAATTTTTTTAACCACATGGCTGTGACTTCTTCACGCGTTTGGTTTTGTAGTTTACTAGTTTTTGTCCACTTCTTCACGTCTATCATCAATGTTTTAACTTTTAAGAGAATATCAACTAAAGAAAATAAATATCTTAAGTATAGAAATATTTATGTAGTACCAGTGAGCATTAACCAATATAAAATAATTTTAACTCAAATAATAATTAAATAAAAACTTAAAGAAAATAATTATGAAGTTATGATAATCAACGGGAACTACTAAACGTCGCCCCAAAACTACTTAAATCGCCCCTTGAAATTACCAAATTGCCCTTAACAATATATTTAATACCCATATCGTCCCGTGTCTATAAATTAGGCGTACGGTCTTGTATATTCATAATTTATCAGTAAAAACACCACGAAAATGTCTGGCGAGGGTGATGCATCCGGTGAGGTAAGTCTGGCGCGGGGCAAATTTTGGGTCGGGCGTCTGCATTAGATGCCTCCCCCAAGTTGAGGGCGTCTGCGTAGGACGTCCTCCCCTTGGCCGAGGCGTCTAACGCAGACGCCTACGCAATGGGAGAGGCGTCTTATGTAGACGTCCTCCCCTTGGGTAAGGCGTCTGTAGTAGACGCCCTTCCCTAGGGTCAGGCGTCCTACTCAGACGCCTCACCCATGGGAAAGGCGTTTAACTCAGACGCCCCTCCCATGGGGTAAGCGTTTAATACAGACGCCCGAATTTTTTTTGATTTTTTTAATTTCGATTTTTTTTTGTAGGTTCCTTTAGAAGATTTCGGTGGTGATGGAGTGAATTACAGTGAGTTATTTCAAACTACACAAATCTTTGAAACAATCGATGAAGCATGTAAATGGGCCAAACAAGTAGCTATCAGAGCTGGGTTTTTTTTGGTCGTGTCGTTGTACAAAACAAGATCTGATAGTCGGATGGATTGTTATTTGAGATGCGACCGGCGAAATCAAATGGAGTCTCGGGATATGGATACTGCACTTCGAAGAAATACCAAAAGAAAGGGTTGCGGTTGCCGTTTCTTAATAAAAGTGGTGGAGCGATGAGATCGTGATGGATGGGTTGTGGTTTTTAATAGTGCTCACGGACATCACAACCACAGACTGTCAGTTTATCCAGAGGGTCATCGTCAAATTAGTGGTCTAAGTTCTGGGGCGAAGAAGATTGTTCGTGATATGACTGAGGCGCAAGCAAAACCACAGAACATCTTGAAGGCAGTAAAAGAAAAATTCCCGAAGGACAATCCAAATCAAAGGCATATTTATAATTTCAGAGATTACATGAGGAGGACAAAATCTGAAGACCGGAATCCCGTCCAGCAGTTTCTCTATCAAGCAGTGCAGTGTGAGTACTTACATTGGATTATGGCGGATCCAGAAACTGATGCCGTCACTCACGCTTTTTTGGCACATCCGACGTCAGTCCAGTTGTTGCGGACATATCCTTTCGTTATCTGCATGGATTCGACTTACAAGACGAACAAGTATAAGATGCCTTTGTTCGAAATGATTGGGGTCACACCAACAAACATGAATTTCCTTATTGGATATGCGATTTTGATGGATGAAACTTACTCCAGTTATCTGTGGGTGATGGAGAAGTTGCGAGATCTGTTATTGGGGATTGTCAGCCCGACTGCAATAATAACAGACCGGGAGTTAGGCCTTATGCGACCAGTGAGAGAGGTATTTCCTGACTCTGCTCATTTACTCTGCACATGGCACATCAACAAAGACGTATTGAACTACGCATACCACGTATTCGGCAAAAATAAGCAGATGGCAGAGACTTTGAGGCGTGGAAGATGGAGGAAAATCATGCTTTCTACTTCAGAAGCCGAGTATGATAGAGCTGTGTATGCTCTGAAAGATTTGTATAGATCGTGGCCGGCTATCACGGAGTATCTGGACACCACGTTGTTGGTGCATAAAGAAAAGTTTGTGCTGAATTGGACGAACAAAGTCCTTCATTTTGGGAACACCACGAATTGTAGGGTCGAAAGTGCTCATTCGGCTCTAAAAGAGTGGATTTCTACATCGACTGCAGCTTTGGACACTCTTTTCAAGCACGTCAACGCGGCTATTGAAATGCAGCTGACGAATATTCAAAACGCTCTTGAAGACTCGAGACGGTGAAATTTGACTAATTTCGGACATGCTCTATATCGTCACATAAATGGTCGAGTTTCGCATCACTACTTGCAATTGCTGAGTCAGGAGGTGAAAAGAATGCAACAGTTAGATGATGAAGTTGAATATCGTTGTGAGTGCGCTTTTCTGATTTCTCATGGGATACCTTGCGCATGTACCATCCGCGGATGTCTTGAATCAGACAACGGAATTTACTTAGAGCAGATTCATTCGTTCTGGAGGACACTTGTCATTGGGGAAGGAGCCGGGAACGCAAAGTTTGTGTCTCAGGCAGCTCAAGACGCCGAACATTTTCGCAGCCTGGTTGATGAGGTTGCAGGAAGTGACCCCACCGTAATTCGATCTGCCTCTCGGGTTTTATTCGAGCAGCTACACCCCGAACATGCGAATTTGAGAGAGCATGCAGAAAAAACAAAGCTACGAAGTCGACCAAGGGGAAAGTCGACACGACGGGACCCTAGTACGTTTGAGTATGCAGAGCGAGGTAGTGGTCGATCTTCAGGTAGTGGGAGTAGAGGTTGTGGTCGTTCTTCCGGTAGTGGAAGCAAAGGTCGTGGTCGATCTTCTGGTTCTTCGTCTGTGAGGGGAGGATCAGGTATACCATCCCTATATTTATTGTTATTATAATTTTGTTATTTATTTCAGTAAATATGTATCTTTTGTTATTATATGTAACTGTATTTTTTGTTGATATTGTAGTGACTGGGCGGGCTGACGTAGACGACTTCCCATATGCGGATAGGATTCCAGAAATCATTATGCCATTCCTACACTAGTGGAATGATGTACGTGCTGATGGAAACTGTGGATTTCGATGTGTCGCCGATGTTTTTCACGGTGGTGAAGATAATTGGCAACTCGCCCGTCGTTCGATTTCAAATAAGCTAGCTGCGAACCCATCTTTTTATGAGCACGTATACTACGACGGTGTGGCGTAGGCTCGTCACCGGATTAATTGGGGCGGGGGACCTTGTGGCGAGAATCACTACATGGAGACGTGGACTGACTTGTTTCCCATTGCAAATTTTTACAAGTGTGCAGTTATGTTCTTCTCTCTCGGAAATGATGGTTCGTTGTACCCATGTCTTACAGTTCTACCTTGGGAGAGTCCACCTACCGTGACGAGACCGTGCAGAGAGTTGATTATTGCTCATTTAGGGAGTTACGCTCATTACATTCGTTTGGATTTGAATGAGGGATTCCCCGTACCTCCTATAGCGACTCTGTTGTTTCAAGTACGAGATGAGAGTGTTATTGGATGAGAGTTGGAGTACCAAAATAGGATAGCATATTGGCAACAATTATGTAATATGTTTTGATATGTTTGTACATTATATAGTGTTGCTTTATTATGTAATATGTTTTGATATGTTTGCTTTATTTGCATTATATATAATAGTACGATACGTTAGCAAACACAAATAAAAATAATAAGCGTATGACAAATAAGCAAACACAAATACAAATAATAAGCGTACGATATGTTAGCAAACACAAACACAAATACAAATAATAAGCGCACGACAGATAAACAAATATAAATGCAAATACTAAGAGTACGGTACAACAAATCAGCCTACTCATCATCCGAATCATGGTCGGAGATGCCTAACTGAGTATGCCACGACTGTATGATCTCATCCACATCTCCGCATGCAGCTCTGGCATCGTCTGGCAGCTCATCCCTCATCTGCAAGATTGGGTCTACAACCCGTATCATCTTACCCATCCACTGCACATAACATTAACATTAGCGTACATCAACAAAACCTACGGTACAAATAAATATAGATAAAATGAAAAATTTACCAGATCGCCACACGTCCTATCTGGTGGTCGATCTGCTCTCCGGGAGGCACCACGGACGATGATAGGATGTGAGTAACTACCGAACCAATCAAGATAACGTGCATCACACTCGGAGGGGTCGCGACTACGTCTGAAGTCGCCAAGGAACAGTCGGCATGATCTCGGAAATGTCCGCCAAGTCGATTCCGCTGTAGAAGCGGGGAACCTGACATCGTACGTCGCTGCTGTCGCAGACCGCACCGCATGCTCTAGTGTCGGGATGTCAACCGGGATCACCTGAACATATCCTAACTGACGCAAGACCCGATCGGGCATATAAGACTTTATGATATCCCGATAACGAATAAGGCTCATCAATAAAGTCCTCGGGACATCCGCTGCTGGGTCAGGACCATAGGGTAACCACTCCACCTAAACTTTAACACATTAATAATAATACATCTTAAAATTAAATAAATAAATGTAAATGGTGTAAAGTTTGATACCTCTGATGCAGTCATCTGATCTAGCCGTGCGCGGATGGAACGCAATCGTCCATCGCTCTTGTCCTCGCTCCGGACGGCCCGAACGTGGATGACCATCGTCGATAATCTTCCGCTCACGATGCGGGCGGAATGCGGGAAAGTACTCGTATATCCACGCCTGCAGCAGCGTAAGACAACCTGCAATCCCAGAACAATCCGCACGGCTAGCTATCCCAAGCTGACGGTACAGGTATGCCAACGTCGCTGACCCCCACGAGTACTCACGAACGGTGTCCGGGTCCCTAGCCTCCAGTAGTTCGCGTGGTCTGATCCGGCAACCACTCTTGTCGACAAACAAGACGGCTCCGAGCATCAAGAATAGGTACGTCGTCAACTGTGTATCATCGGCCCGCGGAGGTCGTGCCCGTCTGCATAGGTCCTCAAGGGAGTCGATGCCGACACCACCACCACTCCATAAAGCTGTATCTCTCGCCAGACCATCAGGTGTGACACCAAGCAACTCTGCCACATAACACCTCACCTCAGACGTCGACCCCTGAGTACTAACCAGACGACCATCCACAGGAATGCGCAGGATCTGGAAAACATCGTGAAACATGATCGTCATCTCTCCGAAAGGCATGTGGAAAGTGTTGGTGTCAGGCTGCCACCGCTCCACAAACACAGAAATCAAAGGCATGTCGAGATAAGGGAACATGCTGTACGGTAAGTGCCCCAAATGCGTGGCACTAATCTCCTCTCTGATATCAGCACTCAGTGTAGACCGCCAACCCTGTAGTGCTGTACAGGCTCTGTGCCGATTATGGCACTTCAGAACCTTCCGATCCTCTCCGTCCCAGATCCGTCTAGCGATGTGACCCCAGAAACTAGGAATGACGCTCCCATCTAAAGGACCACCATGCGTCATACTGCTCACGATCCAAGAATCGTCCTGGACCCTCTTCTTCTTCTGAGCGCGGGGATCAACAGTGCACGAGCTCGAATCCCCGGTCGTAAACCTCCCACCCCTACCCTTCCGCACCATCCATCCGGCGGAAGTAGAACTACCCGCTCGACCACGTCCTCTGCTATACTCCCCCTGCCTCTCCACCTCCGGGCGCTCTAACTCATACGGGTCATCATCGTCGCTCCCGTCGTCGGGACTGTCCACATGCTCATCATCGAAGGAATCATCATCCTCCTCACGACGACGTAATGCCTCTCTCTCCCTCCTGACCGAAGCAGATATCCCCCGTCTACGTGGATGACGCGGTGCTGAATCATCCTCTAAAGAACGGAATGCGTGTAATGGTATCGACTTGCCTTTCCCTCCACTGTGACCCGATGACTATTAATTGAAATTTTAATTACAAATTTGTTAAATTTGTTAAACTAAATTATCATATTTATCACAATTGTTAAACTAAATCAAAATTTGTTAAACTAAATTATCACAATTGTTAAACTAAATCAAAATTTGTTAAACTAAATTAAAACAATTGTTAAACTAAAGCAAAAATTGTTAAAACTAAATATAACAAATGTTAAACTTAATAAGAATTTGTTAAATAAATTTTCAGATTTATCACAATTTATTAAAGTAATTATCAGATTTAATAATTTTAAAAAAAATTGTGGAGGCGTCTGCGAGAGATGCCTCCCGTATGGTGGAGGTGTCTGTCGGAGACGCCTCCTCTTTGGGGGAGACGTCTGCCGAAGACGTCTCCTCCATCGGGAAGACGTCTTCCCTAGACGTCTCCCGCTAGTGGTCGGCGTCCGAGGGAGACGCCCCCCGCATGGGTCGGGCGTCCTCGGAAGCCGCCCCATGCGGGGGGCGTCTCCCTCGGACGCCGACCACTTTTTTTAATTCTTTTTTTGAAAACACATAAATAAATTAAGGTTACCGTATACGGGTACACCGGGGGATCTGCTGGCTGCTTGCCTGGCCTCCGAGACATTCCTAATCTTCTGTAGTAGGTATAGGAAGAGAAAGTTTTGAAAAAAGAGTGAAATTGTGAGATATATAAGCAAAAATAGGATGAAGGACAATTTGGTAATTTCAAGGGACGATTTAAGTAATTTTGGGACGATGTTTAGCAATTCAGTAATCAAATGGACCTCAAAAAGATTGAACAAAATGATATCATGTTTATATTCCAACATGTGGTGATGTGTTATCCGCTAAATCAAGTATATATTAACTATGTTGAAATTCAAATAAACTGCAAGTAGTTACGGAGTAATAACTTTGAGGTCGTTATGCAACATTTTCCTCGGTTGCATTCTTCTGAAAGGTCAAGCCAGTTTTTTTTTTGTTCACACAATTGAAGCTTGATAAAAGTAAAAATTATTCAGGACTATTGCAGTCTTGCAGATAGGTGTCAAATAGCGTTTCATACCACATTGATGAAAAAACATATTTGTTTCGAGAGAACTACTTTGAGAACCATTTTGATTTTCTTGTTTATATAACATAAAAAAACATATATTTTATTGTTTTTCTCATCCATGTCCGCGACCATGATTCTAATGTTATCTTCTTTCATACTTATCGTGTGCTCAAACATTCACTTTAGGAAATGAGGTAAATGGATTGGACATATTTCAACAATTTTTTAATAAATGATATTCTTCTAATCCACAAGGAGGCTTGATTAGATCATGGTATTTGAGAAATGAAGGCGAAGGAAAAATCCAACCCTCATGAGAAGTAGTTCTTGTCCATTATCGTGTGTCATAAATTAAAAAATCATAATGTCAACACAATATATCTAATGTAAAAGCATAACATATTCTACCAATAAAACAATTAGAAATGAGTTGCTAGTATTTGGACAAAAACATTTGTAGTTTTTAAAACAACAAATATTCAATATGACATGTGCTTAAGTAAATTATCATACTATTGGAACCTCGGGACCTAAGACAGGTTGTCTAATAACCTTTCCTTTCAAATACATGATCAACTTATGCATTAAACAATCCCCTTTTTACATACACAATAATGTCATATGAAGCAAATGACATACTTATATATGAAATAAGATTTAGTTTTGTAATAAAACTAATGGTAACAATCCATATTACACCAATATATTTACACTTGATTGAAAGAAAAATTACTTTTAGGAATATATAAAGATGTAAAACAAAATGTGTTTACACCATGATTTTGCAATAATAATTTGTAATGTATTTTAAGAATATTGTGAAACTATTATTAATTGAAAAAGAATATTTCAAGATTAATACTACCTCGTAACGTAGACTACCTTAAATCAAACAAGAAACGAACAATGTTTGACTTGCTAACCTTGAGATTCATAATGATAATATGTTGTAAAACCAGTCGTTAACATAAAGAAATTGAATAAAAAGCAAGACATATAGATCTAGTGAGTCCAGAAGTTATTTTATTTGTTTAAGCTCCCTACAATCTCACCATTAGATTAATTACAATTAATTGACAATTAATATCCATCATTAGATCATTTTATTAACATAACTGTCATAACTTTAATCTACCTTACATTTCAGATAAATGATGGATATTGTAGGAGATTAAAATATGTAGATTAAGCTCTGGACTCACTGGAGAATTACAATATAAACTAGAAGTAAACAAGTATCTAGATAAAGAATTTTTGTTAAATTGAGTGTGTTGTGTGTATAAAAACTGTGTGTGTGTTTATATAAATATAGGCTTTTAATCACTTGTTCGTGTGGGGAATGACAAGTTCATCGTCTACCTTGCAAGCAAGCTTGTGTATCCATATTCAATTTGCAAGCGAGGATATTCATAGTTATTACTAGGGGTGTAAATGGGGCGGGTAATACCCGTATACCCGGTCACCCGCCCCGGGCGGGTACGGGTACAAAAATCCATACCTGTTTAAAAATTCAAACCCGTATACCCGCTTAATAAACGGGTCGAGTACGGGTATACGAATTACCCATACCCGTTTACCCGTATACCCGTTAAGATATATTATATTATATATATAATATTTTTTTAATATTTAATATTTTATATGTTATATATTTTTTATATATAATATATATTTTATATAATATATATTATATTTTTATATATTATATATTATACCCGCTATACCCGTTTACCCGCTCCGTACCCGCTAACTTAACGGGTACGGGTCGGGTACGGGTATATATGTTTTTTGCCGGGTATATACCCGTACCCGTACCCGCTAGGCGGGTACGGGTACGGGTAGGGGCATACCCGACCCGTACCCGACCCGTTTACACCCCTAGTTATTACTCTTCATATTTCACCTCTGACATGTATCCTATACTGTCATCCTACTACTTGACGATATAAAAATCAAACCCCTAATTACAAAGCCTCGAGCCAGTTATCCAAAGAAAAAGCGTATTCCGTCAAAGATTTGAGACATATTGCATTACTTGTCCTCAGTGTAATAGAATTGGTCGTCATAATAGGAAGATGTTGAAATAAACCTTACATATTGAGGTTTTGGCTCAGTTTAGCATCCTTACCATCATCACCTCAAATCAAGAGAAGTATCCACCCACATCAAGCTCCACAAGGAAACTATTAAAGCACAATCAATCTCAGGCAATATATGTGTAATCAAGCATATTAGGCAATCCTATAACGGACTAATCCCAACGTCCTTATTAGGGTGTGCTATATAAACACCATGTAATTCAAATTAACAGAGCAATACAATAATACAAATAACCAAAATTTATCTTCATCGCTTTCTACGGAAGACGTGCACAAAAGTATACAGTAGAGGAGAATTAATTATTTGCTAGTTTGAACATGGTGTTGTTCTTTTTAATGAGATATTGGTGGCACATGTTTAAATACTTTTTAAGTGGACTAACATATATGTTTTTTGGTTTCAAAGTACTGATTTACAGACTATTTTATATGAACTAGCTGAATGGAGTACATAAGATAGACGATTGTGTCACTTAAAACAACAAACACTCAATTGCTCCGCTGCCTCAGTGACTCTAGTTGGCCAACAAAGTTCCACGAGTCCGCCGATTAGATAAGCACAATTGGCCAATTAGATAAGTTCTAGAACTATCCAAACCAAAGTAAAGTCAACCCTACAACCCCAAGAAGGACGACAATCGAAATTTGACGCGCACAAGTAGGAAAGGAATTGTAGTTGACTTGGTGTACAGAATTAATAGACTATTGTACGTATTTTATCTTGCAGATTGGTTTGACTAGAGTAGATGATTGGATTGTAGTTGACTATCTCAGTGACTCCACTCGGCCAAGTTCCATGTGTTAGCTAAGCATAGCCGGCTAAGTCCTAGAACTATCCAAAGTAAAGTTAAGTCAATCCAACAAACTCACAAACCCTCAAGAAGGACGATAATCAAAATCTAATTTGCACAACTAGAAGATGAATTGTAGTTGACTTGGTGTACACAATTAGTGAACTATCGTATTTTATCTGGCAGACTGGTTTGACTAGAGCAGATGACTGGATGGGAGTCGGTTGTCTCAGTGACACCAGTCAGCAAACTAAGTTTCAGTGACATCAGCACAAACTAAGTTTCTTGAGTTTGCAAATTAGATGACTAATTCCTACAACTATCCAAACAAAGTGAAGTTAACCCTACAAACCCCCAAGAAGGACAAGAATAAAAATTTGACCTGCACAAGTAGGAGAGTAATTGTAGCTAACTTGGTGTACACAATAAGCAGACTATCGTATTTTTTCACGCGGAACAACGCTTTGAGTAGAGTGGATGACTAGATGTGAGTCGACTGTCTTAGTGACTCCATTCAACAACTAAGTTCCACGAGTCAACTAATGTGATACACATAGTTAGCTAAGTCTTAAAACTATTCAAACCATAGTTAAGTCAACCCTAGAGATCCCTAAGAAGAATGACCATTGAAATATGACCTGCAAAAATGGAGAGAAATTTTAGCGGACTTGGTGTACAAAATTAGCAAACTATCGTATTTTATCTGGCAGATGATTGGATGGGAGTCGAATGCCTCACTGACTCCAGTCGACCAACTAAGTTTCACAAGTCAACAAATTAGATAAGCACAGTGGCTAACTCCTACAACTATAGTCAAGTCAACCCACAAAACCCTAAGAAGGACGACAATTGAAATTTGACCCGCACAAGTAGGAAAGGAATTGTAGCTAACTGTTGGGAGGGGGATCTAATAATGCACCAACATGATACGGATTAAATGCACTACGTAAAACTGAATATTGACTTGCGGAATTAACTTTGGACCATCTCCCAAATTTAATGCAACAAGAAACAGAAATAAGATGGAATAAACAAGCAAACACAAACGCACACCTGAAACAACCACGACACACGCGATTTACAAGGTTCGGCAATGTGCCTACGTCCTTGGGGGAATCCTGCGGGTTTCCTTTCCTTCTTCTACTTCTCCAACAAGAGAAAAAACCAAGATTACAAGTATATGAAGGTAATATGTCCTCCAAAGCACTCTATATCTTTCTCTAGCCTCATCTCTCAACTCACAATGAAGAAAATATTACACTTGTACGTTGTATTGAAACCAAAAGCAAACAATCCATTTTATAGATTAACTACCGAGCTAAAATTAAGCAAAACCGTGCTGAAAAATCGTGGGCAACGGTCGACCGATGCTCCTTCGTTCGACCGTCCTTGATTAACAGAAACGATTCCTGTTAGCGATTCGGTTAACCAAATCGTTCCCAGTTGACCGTTGGAACGCTTCTCGCTGCGGTTCAGTTAACTGCGAGAACACTTCTTCTAACAATTCGGTTACCCGAATTGTTCTTTCGGTTGACTGCTTCCACGAACTAACTAACTCTCCAACAACCCCACGGTCGACCGAGCACCCCTCAGTGGACCGTTCCGTTTTTGACAGACTCTCTCGTGTTTCTCGGAACACCAAAATTCCATGAACGGTTTACCGAACCCGTTGTTCCGAAGTACCTGTTGTCTTCTGACTGTAGACCAAATCCAATTTGGTCGTCCGATCCCAGCAGCTCCCAAAGTGCCTGGAATCTTTGGTTCGGTTGTCCGGATCCCCTCTGGTCGACCGTTTCATCCTGGTATTGTTTCCTTAACAAATATAAACCAATATTCAACAATCTCCACCATGGTTTAGATTTGTTACCTGAGTCTTCTTCTAACCCGCATCCTTTG
This sequence comes from Triglochin maritima, assembly GCA_963682175.1. Taxonomy (NCBI): domain Eukaryota; kingdom Viridiplantae; phylum Streptophyta; class Magnoliopsida; order Alismatales; family Juncaginaceae; genus Triglochin; species Triglochin maritima. Next base: position 19,489,882 of record OY821775.1, read on the forward strand.
TGCCTCCATGTTGAACGTTTTAATTTAAACCGCAAGTGCACGGCCGCGATGAAGCGGTGGCAAGTACGGGTCGTCCTCAGGGAGGTGAGCAACCTCTTGTTTGCCCGAAATCAAGTGGCAAAAAATGGGGGAGAAAGATTGATTACACTACTCTACACTAAACTACTCTAAGAAGTATGAAATGCGAACGAAAGAAACAAACAATGAAATGACAACTAAGCTAAGATCAAAAGAAGAATGCTGGAATACAGAAATGGGAAAACCCCTAAGGGGTGGAGTGAGTGCACACATGCAAAGAGATGGGTGTAGAATACATTCTTTAAGCACATGAAGGTGGTGTTTATCAAGCATAGGAAGTGTCTAAATGTTATGGCAAAACCTATCAATCTATTCACCAACTTAGTTGATTAACATTTACATATGCAAGTTGTTTATTTCAGAACCTAAACAAGCATGAGAGGTGTCTAATCATTTTGGCAAAACTCATCAAGTTATAAATTCTATCCTAAACAAGCAAGCATACATTCATGTTTTATCAACACATCAAAAATAAAGCATTCATCCCATTCTCTAATGCATGTATGTACATCTACTCCACCCCCCAAAGGGGATGGAACTACTCACTAAGCATTACACTAATTATTAAACTAAGCAAAGAAAGCATATTAAAACTAAGCTAGAAGTAAAAGACGATTAAACTAAAACATGCACAAACAATAAAAGAAGCATAAACAAACAATGAAAGAAACACAAAACTTTATTGATAAAATGACTCACATTAAAAGTAGCATCCTCCTACTTTAGTGTGTGCTTCAAGGCCTCACTTCTAGTAGGAAGAATAGCCACTTAAAATATGGAGTGATTACAATGGAAGGTGAAGAGTTCTATTTATAGTCATGGAAAAAGGCAAACCGGGACAATCCCCCGATGTGGGACTAAACAAACACCACAAATAGCCTAAACGAACATTAATACAAGTCCAGGAGAAATTTGAGCGCATTTGGGCCAAAAGTGACCGCCAATTAGCGGTCTTGGACCGCTAATTAGCGGTCTACAGTGTCCGGATCGCTCTGGAATTTCTTGTGGGCTTTTCTGGAAGGCTTTGTTGGTATTTGATGCATCTATTTTGCATGTTGGAGCTCCGACCCGAATAGAATTGCCAAAATACTCCGCATGATGGTGAGGAGTATTCTGTTTTGCTCTTAGGTCCTTCGGTCTTGCATTCAGGTCCTTCTTCCTTGCATCTTGGTCCACAGATCTCACGATTCAGTCCTTTTTCCCAGCTTTTGGGTCCTTTTATGCTTCATCTCTTCAAACCTATTTATTCCTGAAAACTAAACATAAAACTCGTAACATAGCATTATTTAGGTGAAAGATAATGGATATAAGATACAAATATGAGCATGAAATGATGTCAATCACTCCATGAGGCACCGATTGGCACTACCCCCGGAGCACCCTCCTTATCAATTTCCGAGGACATTGAGAAGCTTCAAGCACAACTCGAACTTCTCCCGATTGACCACTTTGGTCATCGTATCCGCAGGATTCTTGCTTGTCTCGATTTTCTGGAGAATAACCTGCCCTTCCTCGATCCATTCTCGGATCTTATGGTACCTTACTTCAATATGTTTGGTCCTTGAATGGAACATCTGATCCTTGGCTAGATAAATTTCACTTTGACTATCGCAATGCAATTTGGTCACTTCATGTTTCATCCCCAAAGAGCTAACCAAACCTTCAACGATATAACTTCCTTCCCAGCATTGATAGCTGCCATATACTCCGCTTTCGTCGTAGACAATGCGGTAGTTTGTTGGAGAACCGATCTCCAACTCACTGGACCTCCACCCAAAGTGAACACATACCCTGTTGTGGACCTCCGTTTATCCAGATCTCCAGCATAATCTGAATCGACGTACCCCTCCACCTGCCTTTGTGCTCCATCTTTGGTGAACTTCAAGCTAACATCCATGGTTCCCTTCAGGTACCTCAACAACTACTTCAACGCTTCCCAATGCTCCTTTCATAGGTTAGCCATATAATGACTCATGAGGCTAACTGTGTGTGAAATGTCTGGCCTAGTGCAGATCATAGCATACATAACAGATCCGACTGCACTAGCATGTTGAACTTTTTACATATCTTTCCTTTCCTTTTTAGTAGAGGGGCTGCACTTCAACGAGAGATTGAAGTGAGCACTAATAGGTGTGGCCACCTGCTTGGCGTTCTTGAGATTATACCTCTCGAGTATTTTTCGGATATAACTCATTTGAGTTAGCAGAATTTCACCTTTCTCGGTATCCCTAGAGATTTCCATACCGAGAATCTTCTTTGCACTCCCGAGGTCTTTCATCTCAAACTCACAGTATTGCTTTAGTTTGAGATCATCTATATGCTTCATCTCCTTAGCCGCGATTGCCATATCATCAATATACAAGAGCAAGAACATGTGTGTTCCGTCTCCAAGGCTCCGCAAGTAAACACAACTATCATAGTTGCAACGTACAAAACCATTATCAATCATGAATGAATCGAACCTTTTGTACCACTGCCTCGGCGACTGCTTAAGTCCATAGAGGGACTTCTTCAGCTTGCAAACTTGCCCTTCCTTGCCTCGTGCGATGAACCCATCCGGCTGCCTCATATAGATTTCTTCCTCTATGTGCCCGTGAAGAAAAGCTGTCTTCACATCCATTTACTCTAACTCCATGTTGTCCATAGCCACCATGGCTAACAACACTCTAATAGAGGTATGCTTTACAACGGGTGAGAAGATCATGATGTAATCGACCCCTTCATTCTGAGCATATCCTTTTGCCACCAACCTTGCTTTATACTTTAACTCCTCCGTAGGAGTTGACCCTTCCTTCTTCCTGAAGACCCACTTGCACCCAATCGTGCGCTTTCCCTTGGGAAGCTCCGTTAACTCCCAAGTTTGATTCTTATGAAGAGACTCCATCTCTTCGGTCATGGAGATCATCCACTTGTTCCTGTCCTCCTGCTCAATGGCTTCTTCGAATGTGCAAGGGTCCCCACATTCGGTAACAAGTGCAAACGCAATACTAGCATCATCGTGGCCATACCTTACCGGTGCCTTTGTGATCCTTCTTTGTCTTCCTTGAGCAATGCTCTCTTGATCAGCTTCTTCCTCTACTTATGAGTCAATTGTTTCCTGCTGAACTTCTTGATTCGATTCACCTCTTGAAGTCGTGACCTCAACTTCAATTTTGTCTTCCCGTATGGGATCGATTCTCTTGCTGCTCTTTCTCCTCAAGGTCATTGAGCAAACTTGTCTCATCAAAGACTACATTACTCCGTAGGAGACCTTCTTGCTCACCGGATCCCAAAGCTTATATAATTTCACTGCCCTATCATAACCAAGGAATATGCATTCTTTTGATTTTGAATCCAGCTTCGACCGTTGTGTCTCATCGACAAACGCATAGGTTTTGCATCCAAATATCCTAAGCCTCGAGTAATCAAATGGCTCACCCGTCCACACTTCCTGAGGCGTCTTTAAATCAAGTGCCGATGATGGTGAGATATTTACCGAGTAGCATGCTAGATCTACTGCTTCCGCCCAGAAATCATTCGACAGATTCGCATAAAGCCTCATGCTCCTTGCCCGTTCGCATAAAGTTCTGTTCATCCTTTCAGCTACGTCATTTTATTCCGGACTCCACGGTGTAGTGAAATGCCTTGTGACGCCTTCTTTCTCATAGAAGCTTGTGAACTCCTTTGACGTGTACGAACCTCCATTATCTATCCGTAAGTACTTGACATATTTTCTTGTACTTTTCTCTACTTGGGCCTTCCATGCTTTAAACTTTTCAAAGACATCAAATTTATTCTTAAGAAAATAAACCTATACCTTCCTTGAGAAGTCATCTATGAACGTGACGAAATATTCGGCTCCACCTTTTGACCGAACCTGAGTCGATCCCCAGATGTTTGAATGAACATACTCCAATATTTGTTTTGTCTTGTGGATAACCATCTTGAATCAAATCCTGTGCTGTTTACCAAAGACACAATACTTGTAAAAATCCAATTTGCAGCTCTTAACACCCTTCGGCAGTCCTTGTTTGTGTAGCTCACACAAACCTTTTCTGACATATGACCAAACCTCATATGTCAAAGTACGGTGTTGTCTTCGTCGTGTGCAACATTTGCTGCACCTTTTCCTACTACTGCATTCCCAAGCATCCAATACAAGTTGCCCACCTTGGTTCCCTTTATCATTGTCATCGCCCCATGAGTGACCTTAATCTTTTCGTATATACCGGACCATCTCCACTCGAGAGTATCAAGCTCTCCTAGAGAAATCAGATTCTTCTTCAACTCCGGTACGTGATGCACACCCGTCAGCGTTCGAATGCACCCATCAAACATCTTGAACTGTATGAAACCAATCCCGACGGTAGTGCACGGTGCATCGTTTCCCATAACAACGATCCCTCCTTTTAGTGGTTCATAGGAAGTGAACCACTCCGTAATCGGGCACATGTGAAAAGATGCTCCGATATCCAAGATCCATCCCGATAATGATTTGTCGATACTTACAGCGCATACCGTTAGAACGTCGGCTTCGTTCTTCTCCTCCACCACGCTGACGGAATTATACATGTCTTTCCCTTTCTGCTGCGCCTCCTTGAAGGCCCTACAGTCACGCTTCATGTAACCCGTCTTATTGTAGAAAAAAACATTCAAATGATCTCCCCTTTGATTTGGTTGACCCTTTCCGTTGTTTCTCCCTTTGTTACCCATCCTGCCCCTTTACGGTGCTGTGATGAATCTTTCACCCTTGTCGAAAGAGCTACAACTCGAATTCTTCCTTGCATCATAAGAGATCAACGTGCCCTTGACCTCCTCTAACACCAACGAATCCTTGCCATATATGATTGTATTCACCAAGTTCTCATACGAGTCTGGCAGTGATGTCAATAAAACATTGTTTTGTCGACATCCTCCATCTTGTAATCTAGCTGAGTTAGATCAGCTATTAACTTATTGAACACCGAGAGATGCTCAATGAACGACGTGTTCTCCTTCATTCGAATCATGTATAGCTGACGTTTCAGATTCAACTTGTTGCTAAGATTCTTTTTCATGAATCTCTCCTTTAGAAGTTTCCAATATTCTGCTGCGGTCTTCGCCGATTCCTCGAAAAGTAGATCATCCGAGAGACACAACTCGATGATCCCAATAGCCCGGAGATTCAGACTCTCCCACTTTTCGTCGGTCATCTTCGACGACTTCTTTTCAACTCCATCCAACGTCAGCAAGAGTCCGTCTGCGACATCAACGCACAAACCCTCCGTTGCCATGTCGAAAAGTTCACTTTCCCTGTGAATTTCTCCACCCGAAAGTTCCGCGCATTATCTGCAATCAAAAGTGCAACCAATGCTCTGATACCAGTTGTTGGGAGGGGGATCTTACAATGCACTATCACGTTACGGATTAAGCGTACCACGTAAAACTTAATATTGACTTGCGGAATTAACTTCGGACCCTATCCCAAACTTAATGAACAAGAAACACAAATAAGATGGAATAAACAATCAAACACATCCATTTAAAATGATCAATCATTAACATTTCTACGTATCCACATCCATTTCTCACTTTATGGTTCAGATAATTCATGGCCGGTGAACCGTCATGTATAAGTTGCATGAACCACTTATAACCATCACTTTCCTATGACTTGGGCAACCTGACATCATGCAAACGTAAGTAGGCTCATGTTCGAATTCTTCCATACTTAGCATTTTATTTTTGCAACCGTAGTGAGGAGGGATTTTTGGTTTCAAGTAAATATCACTACGCTTGTCATCCCTCAAACATTCAGACTTTTGTTGTTGTAAGAATTACACATGCAACCAAGATTAGGTTGGCTGCCACTATAAGGTTGTAAAAAATAGCACCAACGGGAAGCGTGAGCAAGCTATATAGAATATCGGCGAAATGGTGCTCCACTTCTGCGCACATTTATCACTTTCTTCGTGACATTGTCAAGGAAAATACTCATGGGCAGTGATTTTGTTAGACATTCCCTTGACATCAAGGTACATACTTGGTGTCTCTCAACACGCTGAGGAGGGTATCAACAAAGTCCCCAGTGGCTTCGACGAAGAGAACCTAGCATGTTTTGTTTTTTGTCCATGACAATCTTTAGGCGGAGAGGTTTTGTCACGTCCGTTGACATGTTGGAATGGATAAAAGGAAGGAAGGAATGTTATGGCGACTTGCTGAAATGCCAAAACCTCCGTTGAGAGATTTAGTTATGATCGATGTAGCGGATGACGAGGAGTGTTGTCGTTTCACCAAGCATATAAGATTCGAATTCCTACTGTTACTGAGGGAGCGTAACAGTTGCTTGTCACTGCTATTTTCTTTTGTGAATTGCTAAACGTCGTTCCAAAATTACTTAAATCGCCAGTGCAAATTACTATTTTACTCTTCTCTCATTTCTACTTATGTCTCTTCATTTCACTCTCCTACCACCACTCTCTCTTCATCTTACTCTCATAATCATCAAGAAAAATGTCTCGGAGGCCAGGAAATGAGCCAGCGGACGCCCTGGTATTCTCGAATCTGGTAAAATGTCCCATTTTTTTAAGTTTTTTAAATTATTTTTATTATTTTTGTTTTTTTATAAGTAATAATTAGTAATAATTGATGCTTAGTTAAAAATAATTAACAAATTTGTTAATTTAGATGCTTAAATCCATTTAACAACTTTTATTTCTAAATTTAATTAATAGTCATCGGGTTACCGTGGAGGAAGGGGAAATTCATACCTTTACGCGATGTACATGCTTACGAAGAGGATTCAACCCCTAGTCATCCACGTAGAAGAGGTATATCTGCTTCGGTTAGGAGGGAGAGAGATAGTTTACGTCGTCGTCAGACACGTGAGGATTCTTTCGACGACGAGGAGGATTCGGATGAGGAGGAGAGTGACGATGGGGGTGAAGGGAATGTGTTCTAAAAGTTTTACTTTTAAATGTCAATTATTATGAATTGAATGAGAATTCGTTCCTTGTTTATGTTATTCGTCTTTTAGAAGTGTTAAGGAAGAGGCTCTTGGTCCTTAACCGTAGAGCTCTAAAAGATATTGGTTTACATAAAACAAAAGATATTCGCAATCATGGTAATTAACATGAGACATTAATTAGCGAGTTAAGATTGTCGTGTTGGTCATAGATCATTGTAGCTCTACAAGTGAGTGACAACACGGGTACACAAAAGAGGAAAATAGTACTTTTGTATGCTGAATTGACCTAACAAGTATTAAAGCAATGTGTTTCTGTGTCATTAATATTTTACTGTGTCCTTGGTCCTTTGATATGAGACTTATATCTGATGTCTTAAGGAGTTCTTAATTAGACTAGTGTCTTAAACTATCGATGGGTGTAGTGTAAATGCATTAGTTGGTTAAGTATAACTTTCGTTGGAGAATATAGTTAGTCAAAAGATTATCATTGCCCCTCTTAATTGAGTGATGATATTAGTGGGCCCCTTGATAAAGCAAAGTTGTAATGTGCACAATGGGATTTGAGTTAAGTCACATATTTATAACTAGCTTAAAGAGATCAAGAAATGAATACTAATACAAAGATGACACAATACTACTTTGTGTGTATTCTTAATATCATGAGGCAAGGGACGGACACAAGTGATGCACTCCATCACTAAATGGATCGGGTTTTGGTTCGAGTGGAATTAAGACATCTAACTAATTGGGAGCTATAATGTGTAGCTAGATACCGCTTATAGCTTGTGATATTAAGCTCTTAATATCACTGCCAACTTAGTCTAGATCCTCCCATAGGTCACACCGCAAAAACTGGGAAACAAGAAACTTGATTTTTGGTTCATATGATGTGTCGGGTTTCTTATAGAAAATATGACACATGTGGTGAACAAGTAAAATCAATCATGTTGCATATAACATAATTAGAATCATGATAAATTCATATGAGATGCATATATTATGGGATGCAATAATTTATTATTGCATAGGATAATATATTGCATAAGTTGTGAATTTGCTAAAACCCCAAAAGTTCAAATTTTGTTGGAAATAGATTCAAAATTTGAAAAAGGAAAAATCGGGTAGAAGTTCGGTAATCCGTTATGGTTCGGTCGACCGAAGGATCCGTGGATCGGTCAACCGAACGTGGAACGGATGGTCAAGTTGATTGACCGAACTTGACCAAAGTGCCTGGAACTCTGGATCGGTGTACCGAACCAGAAACGGTTGACCGAACAATGTCCAGTTTCGATATTTTCGGTTAACCGAATGACACTCGGTCAAAAACGCGAATTCGTCTGAACGGTTAAAGAAGAAATTTTCTCCTTAAGAATCAGTCCTCTGTCAAGTGCACGGAAATCCGAACGTGACATATTCGGTTAACCGAGTATGTATCGGTAGACCGAGTCCCGATCAATTTTCTGCCTTTGATAATTAAGAGATTAATTTGATCAATGGTTGGATTAGCTCCAAACTTGGTCAAACGTTTTGTGGGTGCATATAATGCATTTTGGAATTAGTTTGTGAGAGAAAATGTCAAGAAAACATGGCTTAAGAATAGCCATGATTGAGAATAAGATTGGAGCCTATAAATAGGTCCTTATTCTCCTTAATTATGTTAGAAGTTTGCAAAATATTTTCTCTCCTAAATTCACCACAAAATCCACAAAAATTCTCTTAGTTTTTCTAAGTCTTTGGAAGGAGAAATCTCAGAGATTAAGGAAGGGATTTGTAACTAGATTCTAAGCTAGCTAGTTTGGAGATTGATTGGCTAGCTCCTTTCTCTCCAACCTTGTTTAGGGTTTCGGTGAACACTCGGAGGCATCCGGCGCAGCAACAAGCATCCTCAACGTCTCCGAATCTTCAAGAAGTTTTTGAGAACTTCTAGGTATGAATTTCGGAGTCCCTTGTGTTTGTTTTAATGAGTTTTTGAAACTAGTTGTTAAAACAAACTGATGCATGCATGAAATAAATCGAAGAAAATTGTAATTGATCCTTATTATACATGAAAATTCAAAACAATATATGTGTATAATTAAACATGAAATCCTACAGTGGTATCAGAGCTTAGGGTTCAATTTTCTCATGATTTAAGGCTGCAAACGATTTTAGTTTACCATCTAGGATTTAAACAATTCGATTTACCAGTTTTTTCGGTCTATGAATGTTTGTTGATGTAATTCTCCATAATAATTCATTCTGAATGTTTTAAGTGTTTTAAAACATGCCCTGTAATTATTAGAATTAAGATTTAGACATTTGTCTAACTTGCAATAATTTCGTTTTAAGTATAAACGATTATTTTGTAAGAGAATCAACAAAACCGAAAAACTGCGGTTCATCTTTCCATTGGAAATTGGATGGACAGCGGTTCATAATTAATTTTTGAACTATGGATGCATAAAAAACGTTTTAATGGATTTCAAAATGTTTTTCAAACAATTGTTTGGGATTCTAGATGCTTGATAAACTAGGTTGGATAGTTTATAGCGATATTGCGTGCATGGATGCTCGAGTTGTTTTTGCAGGAATTGTGAGTTTATATGTTCCAAATCAGCGCCTATGAATGTTTATAATTGTTATAATACAGGGGATTATGTATGTAAAAGCCAAATTCTCTATTTCCATCTTTTAGATAATTGCATATGCATATGAGAGGTTTTACATAGGACTTGCACTAGTCGGTTTTTATCGAATGTGAGGAGCATGTTTATTTTCTGTGAAATCTACATCTCCGGTGCAAGAGGAAGTCGGCGCTATAATGCATTGATCGGGGATCGAGGATCAGGGATCGAGGATCAAGGATCAAAAGGAACATATAAACTCACACGATGTGGATTGTGTGAATGTTTATTTTCTGTTTTTTTAATTTCTGCTATGCATGTGATGAATGTGGTGAATGTTAGGATGTGTATGAATATTAATATGCATGATAACCTAAAAATTCCAAATCACATGTAAATATATGAAATTGTCCAACAAAAATTAAGAATAATTTCCTTCTTATTTCATCCACTAGCAGCCATTGATTGAGGGATACTCTGCTCGCTCTTAGCGGGAGATAGCTCTCTCCATCTTTGGGAATAGTGGGAGATATAATGGTTGTCTGTTGTTGTGCCATGATTAAATGTATGAGGTGTGTTTCACCCTAGTGAACCCAAGTATGTTTAGTTGTGAATACAATGGATAAACATATCTCGTATCAAATGAAAATAAGTTTTCTTAACATCACCTAGAGCACTCGCTCGGTTTTGGGAAAAAGTTTTTCTTACGAGGATATGTCACATTCCCTTATAATTAAAACGACAAGAATCACAAGAGTTTGAAGATGCTAATATTGCTAAAATTCAAAAAGGTTGTGATTGGAAAGAGTTTTTCTTACCTTGATATTGTAATGTATTCGATAGCCCTTAGCTAGTCTATATTACAACTGATGGGATCTTGGATTACTGCATTTACGGGCAAAATTTTATTTGCAATATTTACATTTATATTCGATATATATGTTTGTATTTTAAAACATAAAATTGACATTAAAATCCTGTATAATTTATTTTGTAGAAATGTCTAATATCCAACCTATTATGCGATCTATGATCGAAAAGAATCCTTTGCAAAATGATGGCTCAAACTTCATGAAATGACAACTCAATCTTAATATCGTGTTGAGGTTTGAAAAACTATCTCATATTTTGGATGGTGAAATCCCAAAATTGAATGAGAAAGCCACCGGTAATGAGAAAGAGGAAATAGCCAAGTGGGAAGACCAAAAGAACCAAATTCACGGTCTAATGTTGGCATCCATGGGTGACTCGCTTCAAGCGAAATACTTGGATTCAAAACCCAAGAAGACCATGGAAGTTTTAACAAAGATGTTCATGGATAGTGCCCGAAAGGAGCGCTATAAGACCACCATCGCACTCACAAGGTGCCACATGGCGGAGGGAACATCGATGTCCATGCATTTTCTCACGATGCAAGGATACCTTGAGAAATTGTCGAAGCTCTCTTCTCCAATGCCCGAGGACATTGCCGAAGATCTGATTCTTGGCTCTCTAGCCCCGTCCTTCAAGGACTTTGTGATGCACTATCATGTGCGTGAAAAAGGGGTGAGTCTTGAGGAGCTTCACAACACTCTCAAAACGGCAGAAGTTGACATGGGCAAGGGTCGGGACAATCACGTCCTAGCCGTCCATGAGAGGAGCAAAAAGATCAACAAAGGTGAAGGCAAATTTACCAAAGATACGTCAATCAAGAGCAAGGGAGTAGGAGGTGCTCATGGGAGTGCCTCAAGGGGAAATCTTTCAAATCTCCAACTCCCAACACGGAGTGCTTTCACTGCGGTCAAAAGGGACACATCCGACCTAATTGCCCCAAATACAAGGAAGACCTTGAAAATGGGATGATTGAACGTAGGCGCCCAAGAAACGCCATAGGTATGTTTGTTATTGAGATAAATTTAATCACCTCTATCCTTGATTTGGTAATGGTTACCGGATCTTGTGCTCACATAATTTTGATGTGTAGCTATTGAAGGATAGGAAGGAACTCGTGGAGAACGAGATGATATTGAAGATTGGAAATAGTACAAGCATCGCTGCGATTGTACAAGATTCTATGGAACTTCAATAGTCTAGTGATTTAAATTTATGCTTTGAAGAATGTTTGTTATGTACCTTCGATTAGCAAGAACTATTCTGTATCATGTTTTGGATATGGATAACTTAATATATATTTTTAATTCTTGCTTGTCTATATCGAAGAATGGAATTTTCTATGCAAATACATTCGCATAGAATGGTTTCTATTTGCTTGAAATAAATAATAAACAAACTCAAACAAACAATAACAAAAAGGAAACTAAGATAACTCACGTGAATGATTGATTCTTCTAGCACTATCGGATTGGTCAAATAAATGACCAAGAGACCTTTCAAGAAGAAAGGAACGAAAACGAATAACTAATTGGATATGATGCATTCCAATGTATGTGGTCCGATAAGTACAAGTGCAAGAGACGTTTAAGGTACTTCATTTTGTTCACGGACAACTATAGTCATTATGGCTATATTTGTCTAATGGGAAGCAAAAGTTAATTCTTTGACAAGTTCAAGGAATTCGAGGATGAAGTAGTGAACCGACTCAACAAGAATATCGAGTCTCTATGAAAGGTTCATAGGGGTGAGTGCTTAGGATACCTAATTTGACTTATTCCTAAAGTAGGAACATGATATTGCTCGACATGGTTCGATCAATAATAAGTCAATCTAAATTGCCTATTTACTTTTGGAACTATGCACTACAAATAATGCCAAACTCACTAAATAGTGTTCCATCCAAATCCGTGGAGAAAATGTCTTGTGAGGTATGGAGTTGAAAGACACCTAAGCTCGACTTTCTCAAGATTTGGGGTTGTGAGGTATACATTAAGAAATTGATGTCAACTAAGCTTCAACCAAAAACGGATAAGTGCTTCTTTATAGGTTGTCCTCGTGTGACAAGAGGATACTACTTTTAGTTTATCATCTCCAATCGAAAGATTGTAGAGAGAGATATGTTTTTCTGGCATTTCTGGAAAAGAGAGAAAAGTAGTGGGAGTAGAGTTGAGCTTGAGGAAACTCAAGATACTCTACAAGATCATGATGTGAATGTTGCATTCAAAATCATGAAGGCCCAACCGAGATTCATTTGGTTAGTGGGAGCATGAGGGAGAGATCCTTACAAGAAATTGTGAGAGAATCCCAATCATCCTCACCTAGTGTGCGTTCGAGAGTCGAACATGAACCTATTCCTCAAGAAATTGTGGAAGAAGTTCGAGAGACACGAGAAGAACCAAAAGAACTAAGAAGGTCGATGAGGGAAAGGAAGAAACCCAATAAGTATGTGGGACTTCATGAGATCATGGTACTAGATTCCAAAGACCCCTCGACCTTCCAAGAAGCAATGGAAAGAATAAACTCCAAACTATGGTTAAAAGTCATGGAATCCGAAGTAGTATCCATGTATGATAATCAAGTATGGAACTTGATTTGCCTTCCTCAAGAGAAAATATCATTTGGTATAAATGAGCTTTTAGGAGGAAGATAGACATGGATAGTAACTTGACAACCTACGAAGCAAGGCTTGTAGCAAAAGTTATACTCAAATTCAAGAAATTGACTTTGATGAAATTTTTGAGAAGTTGCCATATTAAAATCTATTCGGATTATGCTCACTATTACCGCATTTCACAATTGTGGGATATGGAAGATGGATATCAAAATGGCGTTCCTTAAACAGGAACTTGGAGGAGGATATGTACATGGTACAACCTCAAGGTTTTGATGATCCAAATAATAGCGAGAAGAAATGCAAGTTTCGAGAATCCATTTATGGATTGAAACAAGCATCGAGGAGTTGGAACAAACGCTTTGACGAAGAGGTGAAGGATATTCACTTCATTCGAAGTAAAGGAAAACCTTGTTGATACAAGGAGATTAGTGGGAGCCATGTAGTACTTCTGATCTTATATGTCGATGACATATTGCTCATGAGCAATCATATACCTTAGCGTTAGCAAACGAGAAATTTCATTGAAATCGGCATTCTCAATGAAAAGAAATGGATGAGGCTCAACACATGTTGAGAATCAAGATACATTGAGATACATTTCGTAGACTCATTGGCTTCAGTCAACGTGCATACATTGACAAGGTCTTGGAAATGTTCAGGGTGAACAATTCCGATATGGACAATGTGCCAATAAGTATGAGTATAGGTATGCAACTCAAGAAGTCTCAACGTGCTCAATCACGTAAAGACTTGAAGTACATGAAGGAATCCCTTATGCTTCGGCAAAAGGAAGGACCATGTACACGATGACTTGCACAAGACTCAATATCTCGTATGCTCTAAACGTGACAAAAGGTCACCTATCCAACGCAAGTCCTAATCGTAGGATTGCGGTCAAGAATATTCTGAAGTACCTTAACCGGACTAAAGATAAGGTTCTTGTTTATGGAAGACAAAGGAGAAAATAGTCGAGGGTTGTTTTGATGCAATTCTTATAGGAATTCTAGAGAATAAGAGGTTGGAATGATGATGCGTCATCATTATCGAAGGTGGAGGCATGAGCTAGTGTAGTTAGGAGTAATATCACTACGGCTAACTCAACCACCAACGAAAGACAAAATAAATAAATAGGTGGACACAACAGTAACACAGCTGATCCATTCAACAAACCTTCATACAAGCTAAGAGACGAAATATATTTCGAGTCCATGGATCCAAAGATCCATGTAGATTGGCTTGATAGGTGATTTAAGAAGGTTACCCTAGTTATTAATGTTTTATGCATTGAGAATGTATGTGAAAGAAAACTTTGATGAGAAGTGGGAGATTGAAGGGAATGTGTTCTAAAAGTTTTACTTTTAAATGTCAATTATTATGAATTGAATGAGAAATCGTTTTGTTCCTTGTTTATGTTATTCGTCTTTTAGAAGTGTTAAGGAAGAGGCTCTTGGTCCTTAACCGTAGTGCTCTAAAAGATATTGTTTACATAAAACAAAAGATATTCGCAATCATGGTAATTAACATGGGACATTAATTAGCGAGTTAAGATTGTCGTGTTGGTCATAGATCATTGTAGCTCTACAAGTGAGTGACGACACGGGTATGCAAAAGAGGAAAATATTACTTTTGTATACTGAATATACCTAATAAGTAAAATATTATAGAAATGTGTTTCTGTGTCATTAATATTTTACTATGTCTTTGGTCCTTTGATATGAGACTTATATCTAATCGCTTAAGGAATACTTAATTAGACTAGTGTCTTAAGCTATCGATGGGTGTAGTGTAAAGGCATTAGTTGGTTAAGTATAAATTTCGTTGGAGAAGATAGTTAGTCAAAAGATTATCATTGCCCCTCTTAATTGAGTGATGATATTAGTGGGCCCCTTGATAAAGCAAAGTTGTAATGTGCACAATGTGATTTGAGTTAAGTCATATATTTATAACTAGCTTAAAGAGATCAAGAAATGAATACTAATACAAAGATGACACAATACTACTTTGTGTGTATTCTTAATATCATGAGGCAAGGGACAGACACAAGTGGTGCACTCCATCACTAAATGGATCGGGTTTTGGTTCGAGTGGAATTAAGACATCTAACTAATTGGGAGCTATAATGTGTAGCTAGATACCGCTTATAGCTTGTGATATTAAGCTCTTAATATCACTGCCAACTTAGTCTAGATCCTCCCATAGGTCACACCGCAAAAACTGGGAAACAAGAAACTTGATTTTTGGTTCATATGATGTGTCGGGTTTCTTATAGAAAATATGACACATGTGGTGAACAAGTAAAATCAATCATGTTGCATATAACATAATTAGAATCATGATAAATTCATATGAGATGCATATATTATGGGATGCAATAATTTATTATTGCATAAGTTGTGAATTTGCTAAAACCCCAAAAGTTCAAATTTTGTTGGAAATAGATTCAAAATTTGAAAAAGGAAAAATCGGGTAGAAGTTCGGTAATCCGTTATGGTTCGGTCGACCGAAGGATCCGTTGATCGGTCAACCGAACGTGGAACGGATGGTCAAGTTGATTGACCGAACTTGACCAAAGTGCCTGGAACTCTGGATCGGTGTACCGAACCAGAAACGGTTGACCGAACAATGTCCAGTTTCGATATTTTCGGTTAACCGAATGACACTCGGTCAAAAACGCGAATTCGTCCGAACGGTTAAAGAAGAAATTTTCTCCTTAAGAATCAGTCCTCTGTCAAGTGCACGGAAATCCGAACGTGACATATTCGGTTAACCGAGTATGTATCGGTAGACCGAGTCCCGATCAATTTTCTGCCTTTGATAATTAAGAGATTAATTTGATCAATGGTTGGATTAGCTCCAAACTTGGTCAAACGTTTTGTGGGTGCATATAATGCATTTTGGAATTAGTTTGTGAGAGAAAATGTCAAGAAAACATGGCTTAAGAATAGCCATGATTGAGAATAAGATTGGAGCCTATAAATAGGTCCTTATTCTCCTTAATTATGTTAGAAGTTTGCAAAATATTTTCTCTCCTAAATTCACCACAAAATCCACAAAAATTCTCTTAGTTTTTCTAAGTCTTTGGAAGGAGAAATCTCAGAGATTAAGGAAGGGATTTGTAACTAGATTCTAAGCTAGCTAGTTTGGAGATTGATTGGCTAGCTCCTTTCTCTCCAACCTTGTTTAGGGTTTCGGTGAACACTCGGAGGCATCCGGCGCAGCAACAAGCATCCTCAACGTCTCCGAATCTTCAAGAAGTTTTTGAGAACTTCTAGGTATGAATTTCGGAGTCCCTTGTGTTTGTTTTAATGAGTTTTTGAAACTAGTTGTTAAAACAAACTGATGCATGCATGAAATAAATCGAAGAAAATTGTAATTGATCCTTATTATACATGAAAATTCAAAACAATATATGTGTATAATTAAACATGAAATCCTACAGTGGTATCAGAGCTTAGGGTTCAATTTTCTCATGATTTAAGGCTGCAAACGATTTTAGTTTACCATCTAGGATTTAAACAATTCGATTTACCAGTTTTTTCGGTCTATGAATGTTTGTTGATGTAATTCTCCATAATAATTCATTCTGAATGTTTTAAGTGTTTTAAAACATGCCATGTAATTATTAGAATTAAGATTTAGACATTTGTCTAACTTGCAATAATTTCGTTTTAAGTATAAACGATTATTTTGTAAGAGAATCAACAAAACCGAAAAACTGCGGTTCATCTTTCCATTGGAAATTGGATGGACAGCGGTTCATAATTAATTTTTGAACTATGGATGCATAAAAAACGTTTTAATGGATTTCAAAATGTTTTTCAAACAATTGTTTGGGATTCTAGATGCTTGATAAACTAGGTTGGATAGTTTATAGCGATATTGCGTGCATGGATGCTCGAGTTGTTTTTGCAGGAATTGTGAGTTTATATGTTCCAAATCAGCGCCTATGAATGTTTATAATTGTTATAATACAGGGGATTATGTATGTAAAAGCCAAATTCTCTATTTCCATCTTTTAGATAATTGCATATGCATATGAGAGGTTTTACATAGGACTTGCACTAGTCGGTTTTTATCGAATGTGAGGAGCATGTTTATTTTCTGTGAAATCTACATCTCCGGTGCAAGAGGAAGTCGGCGCTATAATGCATTGATCGGGGATCGAGGATCAGGGATCGAGGATCAAGGATCAAAAGGAACATATAAACTCACACGATGTGGATTGTGTGAATGTTTATTTTCTGTTTTTTTAATTTCTGCTATGCATGTGATGAATGTGGTGAATGTTAGGATGTGTATGAATATTAATATGCATGATAACCTAAAAATTCCAAATCACATGTAAATATATGAAATTGTCCAACAAAAATTAAGAATAATTTCCTTCTTATTTCATCCACTAGCAGCCATTGATTGAGGGATACTCTGCTCGCTCTTAGCGGGAGATAGCTCTCTCCATCTTTGGGAATAGTGGGAGATATAATGGTTGTCTGTTGTTGTGCCATGATTAAATGTATGAGGTGTGTTTCACCCTAGTGAACCCAAGTATGTTTAGTTGTGAATACAATGGATAAACATATCTCGTATCAAATGAAAATAAGTTTTCTTAACATCACCTAGAGCACTCGCTCGGTTTTGGGAAAAAGTTTTTCTTACGAGGATATGTCACATTCCCTTATAATTAAAACGACAAGAATCACAAGAGTTTGAAGATGCTAATATTGCTAAAATTCAAAAAGGTTGTGATTGGAAAGAGTTTTTCTTACCTTGATATTGTAATGTATTCGATAGCCCTTAGCTAGTCTATATTACAACTGATGGGATCTTGGATTACTGCATTTACGGGCAAAATTTTATTTGCAATATTTACATTTATATTCGATATATATGTTTGTATTTTAAAACATAAAATTGACATTAAAATCCTGTATAATTTATTTTGTAGAAATGTCTAATATCCAACCTATTATGCGATCTATGATCGAAAAGAATCCTTTGCAAAATGATGGCTCAAACTTCATGAAATGACAACTCAATCTTAATATCGTGTTGAGGTTTGAAAAACTATCTCATATTTTGGATGGTGAAATCCCAAAATTGAATGAGAAAGCCACCGGTAATGAGAAAGAGGAAATAGCCAAGTGGGAAGACCAAGAGAACCAAATTCACGGTCTAATGTTGGCATCCATGGGTGACTCGCTTCAAGCGAAATACTTGGATTCAAAACCCAAGAAGACCATGGAAGTTTTAACAAAGATGTTCATGGATAGTGCCCGAAAGGAGCGCTATAAGACCACCATCGCACTCACAAGGTGCCACATGGCGGAGGGAACATCGATGTCCATGCATTTTCTCACGATGCAAGGATACCTTGAGAAATTGTCGAAGCTCTCTTCTCCAATGCCCGAGGACATTGCCGAAGATCTGATTCTTGGCTCTCTAGCCCCGTCCTTCAAGGACTTTGTGATGCACTATCATGTGCGTGAAAAAGGGGTGAGTCTTGAGGAGCTTCACAACACTCTCAAAACGGCAGAAGTTGACATGGGCAAGGGTCGGGACAATCACGTCCTAGCCGTCCATGAGAGGAGCAAAAAGATCAACAAAGGTGAAGGCAAATTTACCAAAGATACGTCAATCAAGAGCAAGGGAGTAGGAGGTGCTCATGGGAGTGCCTCAAGGGGAAATCTTTCAAATCTCCAACTCCCAACACGGAGTGCTTTCACTGCGGTCAAAAGGGACACATCCGACCTAATTGCCCCAAATACAAGGAAGACCTTGAAAATGGGATGATTGAACGTAGGCGCCCAAGAAACGCCATAGGTATGTTTGTTATTGAGATAAATTTAATCACCTCTATCCTTGATTTGGTAATGGTTACCGGATCTTGTGCTCACATAATTTTGATGTGTAGCTATTGAAGGATAGGAAGGAACTCGTGGAGAACGAGATGATATTGAAGATTGGAAATAGTACAAGCATCGCTGCGATTGTACAAGATTCTATGGAACTTCAATAGTCTAGTGATTTAAATTTATGCTTTGAAGAATGTTTGTTATGTACCTTCGATTAGCAAGAACTATTCTGTATCATGTTTTGGATATGGATAACTTAATATATATTTTTAATTCTTGCTTGTCTATATCGAAGAATGGAATTTTCTATGCAAATACATTCGCATAGAATGGTTTCTATTTGCTTGAAATAAATAATAAACAAACTCAAACAAACAATAACAAAAAGGAAACTAAGATAACTCACGTGAATGATTGATTCTTCTAGCACTATCGGATTGGTCAAATAAATGACCAAGAGACCTTTCAAGAAGAAAGGAACGAAAACGAATAACTAATTGGATATGATGCATTCCAATGTATGTGGTCCGATAAGTACAAGTGCAAGAGACGTTTAAGGTACTTCATTTTGTTCACGGACAACTATAGTCATTATGGCTATATTTGTCTAATGGGAAGCAAAAGTTAATTCTTTGACAAGTTCAAGGAATTCGAGGATGAAGTAGTGAACCGACTCAACAAGAATATCGAGTCTCTATGAAAGGTTCATAGGGGTGAGTGCTTAGGATACCTAATTTGACTTATTCCTAAAGTAGGAACATGATATTGCTCGACATGGTTCGATCAATAATAAGTCAATCTAAATTGCCTATTTACTTTTGGAACTATGCACTACAAATAATGCCAAACTCACTAAATAGTGTTCCATCCAAATCCGTGGAGAAAATGTCTTGTGAGGTATGGAGTTGAAAGACACCTAAGCTCGACTTTCTCAAGATTTGGGGTTGTGAGGTATACATTAAGAAATTGATGTCAACTAAGCTTCAACCAAAAACGGATAAGTGCTTCTTTATAGGTTGTCCTCGTGTGACAAGAGGATACTACTTTTAGTTTATCATCTCCAATCGAAAGATTGTAGAGAGAGATATGTTTTTCTGGCATTTCTGGAAAAGAGAGAAAAGTAGTGGGAGTAGAGTTGAGCTTGAGGAAACTCAAGATACTCTACAAGATCATGATGTGAATGTTGCATTCAAAATCATGAAGGCCCAGCCGAGATTCATTTGGTTAGTGGGAGCATGAGGGAGAGATCCTTACATGAAATTGTGAGAGAATCCCAATCATCCTCACCTAGTGTGCGTTCGAGAGTCGAACATGAACCTATTCCTCAAGAAATTGTGGAAGAAGTTCGAGAGACACGAGAAGAACCAAAAGAACTAAGAAGGTCGATGAGGGAAAGGAAGAAACCCAATAAGTATGTGGGACTTCATGAGATCATGGTACTAGATTCCAAAGATCCCTCGACCTTCCAAGAAGCAATGGAAAGAATAGACTCCAAACTATGGTTAAAAGTCATGGAATCCGAAGTAGTATCCATGTATGATAATCAAGTATGGAACTTGATTTGCCTTCCTCAAGAGAAAATATCATTTGGTATAAATGAGCTTTTAGGAGGAAGATAGACATGGATAGTAACTTGACAACCTACGAAGCAAGGCTTGTAGCAAAAGTTATACTCAAATTCAAGAAATTGACTTTGATGAAATTTTTGAGAAGTTGCCATATTAAAATCTATTCGGATTATGCTCACTATTACCGCATTTCACAATTGTGGGATATGGAAGATGGATATCAAAATGGCATTCCTTAAACAGGAACTTGGAGGAGGATATGTACATGGTACAACCTCAAGGTTTTGATGATCCAAATAATAGCGAGAAGAAATGCAAGTTTCGAGAATCCATTTATGGATTGAAACAAGCATCGAGGAGTTGGAACAAACGCTTTGACGAAGAGGTGAAGGATATTCACTTCATTCGAAGTAAAGGAAAACCTTGTTGATACAAGGAGATTAGTGGGAGCCATGTAGTACTTCTGATCTTATATGTCGATGACATATTGCTCATGAGCAATCATATACCTTAGCGTTAGCAAACGAGAAATTTCATTGAAATCGGCATTCTCAATGAAAAGAAATGGATGAGGCTCAACACATGTTGAGAATCAAGATACATTGAGATACATTTCGTAGACTCATTGGCTTCAGTCAACGTGCATACATTGACAAGGTCTTGGAAATGTTCAGGGTGAACAATTCCGATATGGACAATGTGCCAATAAGTATGAGTATAGGTATGCAACTCAAGAAGTCTCAACGTGCTCAATCACGCAAAGACTTGAAGTACATGAAGGAATCCCTTATGCTTCGGCAAAAGGAAGGACCATGTACACGATGACTTGCACAAGACTCAATATCTCGTATGCTCTAAACGTGACAAAAGGTCACCTATCCAACGCAAGTCCTAATCGTAGGATTGCGGTCAAGAATATTCTGAAGTACCTTAACCGGACTAAAGATAAGGTTCTTGTTTATGGAAGACAAAGGAGAAAATAGCCGAGGGTTGTTTTGATGCAATTCTTATAGGAATTCTAGACAATAAGAGGTTGGAATGATGATGCGTCATCATTATCGAAGGTGGAGGCATGAGCTAGTGTAGTTAGGAGTAATATCACTACGGCTAACTCAACCACCAACGAAAGACAAAATAAATAAATAGGTGGACACAACAGTAACACAGCTGATCCATTCAACAAACCTTCATACAAGCTAAGAGACGAAATATATTTCGAGTCCATGGATCCAAAGATCCATGTAGATTGGCTTGATAGGTGATTTAAGAAGGTTACCCTAGTTATTAATGTTTTATGCATTGAGAATGTATGTGAAAGAAAACTTTGATGAGAAGTGGGAGATTGAAGGGAATGTGTTCTAAAAGTTTTACTTTTAAATGTCAATTATTATGAATTGAATGAGAAATCGTTTTGTTCCTTGTTTATGTTATTCGTCTTTTAGAAGTGTTAAGGAAGAGGCTCTTGGTCCTTAACCGTAGTGCTCTAAAAGATATTGTTTACATAAAACAAAAGATATTCGCAATCATGGTAATTAACATGGGACATTAATTAGCGAGTTAAGATTGTCGTGTTGGTCATAGATCATTGTAGCTCTACAAGTGAGTGACGACACGGGTATGCAAAAGAGGAAAATATTACTTTTGTATACTGAATATACCTAATAAGTAAAATATTATAGAAATGTGTTTCTGTGTCATTAATATTTTACTATGTCTTTGGTCCTTTGATATGAGACTTATATCTAATCGCTTAAGGAATACTTAATTAGACTAGTGTCTTAAGCTATCGATGGGTGTAGTGTAAAGGCATTAGTTGGTTAAGTATAAATTTCGTTGGAGAAGATAGTTAGTCAAAAGATTATCATTGCCCCTCTTAATTGAGTGATGATATTAGTGGGCCCCTTGATAAAGCAAAGTTGTAATGTGCACAATGTGATTTGAGTTAAGTCATATATTTATAACTAGCTTAAAGAGATCAAGAAATGAATACTAATACAAAGATGACACAATACTACTTTGTGTGTATTCTTAATATCATGAGGCAAGGGACGGACACAAGTGGTGCACTCCATCACTAAATGGATCGGGTTTTGGTTCGAGTGGAATTAAGACATCTAACTAATTGGGAGCTATAATGTGTAGCTAGATACCGCTTATAGCTTGTGATATTAAGCTCTTAATATCACTGCCAACTTAGTCTAGATCCTCCCATAGGTCACACCGCAAAAACTGGGAAACAAGAAACTTGATTTTTGGTTCATATGATGTGTCGGGTTTCTTATAGAAAATATGACACATGTGGTGAACAAGTAAAATCAATCATGTTGCATATAACATAATTAGAATCATGATAAATTCATATGAGATGCATATATTATGGGATGCAATAATTTATTATTGCATAAGTTGTGAATTTGCTAAAACCCCAAAAGTTCAAATTTTGTTGGAAATAGATTCAAAATTTGAAAAAGGAAAAATCGGGTAGAAGTTCGGTAATCCGTTATGGTTCGGTCGACCGAAGGATCCGTGGATCGGTCAACCGAACGTGGAACGGATGGTCAAGTTGATTGACCGAACTTGACCAAAGTGCCTGGAACTCTGGATCGGTGTACCGAACCAGAAACGGTCGACCGAACAATGTCCAGTTTCGATATTTTCGGTTAACCGAATGACACTCGGTCAAAAACGCGAATTCGTCCGAACGGTTAAAGAAGAAATTTTCTCCTTAAGAATCAGTCCTCCGTCAAGTGCACGGAAATCCGAACGTGACATATTCGGTTAACCGAGTATGTATCGGTAGACCGAGTCCCGATCAATTTTCTGCCTTTGATAATTAAGAGATTAATTTGATCAATGGTTGGATTAGCTCCAAACTTGGTCAAACGTTTTGTGGGTGCATATAATGCATTTTGGAATTAGTTTGTGAGAGAAAATGTCAAGAAAACATGGCTTAAGAATAGCCATGATTGAGAATAAGATTGGAGCCTATAAATAGGTCCTTATTCTCCTTAATTATGTTAGAAGTTTGCAAAAAAAATTCTCTCCTAAATTCACCACAAAATCCACAAAAATTCTCTTAGTTTTTCTAAGTCTTTGGAAGGAGAAATCTCAGAGATTAAGGAAGGGATTTGTAACTAGATTCTAAGCTAGCTAGTTTGGAGATTGATTGGCTAGCTCCTTTCTCTCCAACCTTGTTTAGGGTTTCGGTGAACACTCGGAGGCATCCGGCGTAGCAACAAGCATCCTCAACGTCTCCGAATCTTCAAGAAGTTTTTGAGAACTTCTAGGTATGAATTTCGGAGTCCCTTGTGTTTGTTTTAATGAGTTTTTGAAACTAGTTGTTAAAACAAACTGATGCATGCATGAAATAAATCGAAGAAAATTGTAATTGATCCTTATTATACATGAAAATTCAAAAAAAAAATATGTGTATAATTAAACATGAAATCCTACAGGGGGTCAGTATGGGTGGGAACGGCAGGAGGAGGCGAGGCAGCAGTATGGTAGAGGACAAGGGAACTGCACTGCAGATGTCCGAGCTCAGAAGAAGAAGATGGTTGAGGACAATTCTTGGATTGTGACTGGTGTGATGCTCAGTGGTCCTTTAGATGGCAACATCATTCTGTGTTTTAGAGGCCACATCGCCAGACGCATTTAGGAGGGCGAGGTTTGTAAGGTTCTAAAGTGTCATAATCGGCACAAAGCCTGTACTACATTGCAGGGGTGGCGCTCAGTTTTGAGTGATGATATCACAGGGGCCATTACTGATAGCGGATTGGGTCACTTGCCTTACAACATGTTCCCCTTGTCTTGACATGACGTTGATTTCTGCATTTGTAGAGCGGTGGTAGCCTAACACCAACTCTTTCCACTTGCCTTTTGGAGAGATGACGATCATGTTGCATGACATCTTCTAGATTTTGCGCATTCCTGTTGAGGGTGTTAGCATTGACGTTGTTAACGACTTTTACAGACGGGGACGACCACCACAGACTGAGGAAATGCAGTTGAGTGCCTACATGTTCTTACAACTCGGATGCGTCTTGTTTGTCGACAAGAGTCAGACCACACGACTTATTGGAGGCTAGAGACCAAGATACCATTGGTAAGTACTCATGGGGGTCGGGGACGTTGGCATACTTGTATCGCCATTTGGGGATCGAGTCGTGTTGATTGTTCTAGTACTATGGGTTGTCTTAAGCTACTGCAGGCTTGGATATATGAGTACTTTCCTCCTTTCCGTCTGCATCGAGAGCGAAAAATCATTGAGTCGGGCCATCCCTGTTCACGTTTGTGGGCTCTCTGGGCCAAGGATAGGAGTGAGGGGCGACTCCATTCCATTCGTAGACGGCTAGATCAGATGACTGCATCGTAGGTATAAAACTCTATATCATTCATGTTTATTTAAATTTTATTTTTATTATTGTTAACATGTAAATGTTTAGGTGGAGTGGTTGCCCAATGGTTCTGAGCCTGCTGCGGATGTGGCGAGGACTTTATTGATGGGTGTTATTCGTTATTGGGATATCATGGAGCCTTATTTGCCTGATTGCGTCTTGCGTCAGTTAGGATACGTTCAGGTTTTCCTGGTTGACATCACGATGCCAGAGCATGCCATGCGGTCTGCGAGTGCGACGACGTATGACGTCAGGTACAACGCTTCGATGGAGAAATCGATTTGGAGGACATTTCCTAGAGGAGGCCGACTTCACCTTTGCGATCTCACACGTAGCCGCAACCCCTCCACTTGTGATGCATATTATTTGGATTGGTTCGGTAGGTGCTCACATCCAGTTCTCGTGCGCGGTACCGCCCCGAGACCTGAGAGAGCACTCGATAGGACATGTGGCGATGCTGTAAGTTTTTCTAATTTTTTTTTGTAATGTATATTTTGTTTTTATTGTTAATGTACACTAATTTTTATGTTATATACAATGGATGATTAGGGTGATACGGGTTGCGCAACCGTTCTTGACTCACATGGACCTGATGCCGAACAAGGAGACGAGATGTGCATGTGTAGATTGGGATGACCTCGTACATGAGTGGAACAGTCAGTTGGGCATTTCTGACCATGATTCGGATGATGAGTTGTAGTCGGCTTGTCAATTATTCATTTTATTATATGTTGAACTATTCCTACATGTATGGTATTTGCTTATCATTTGTACTCTTATTATTTAATTCTGACGAACATATCTTCTCCTTATTTGTTTATCTGTTGTACTTTTATTATTTATTTCTCACGAGCATATCTTGTCCATGTTTAGTCTATGTAATGTAATTTAAATTTAAAATCTGATAAAAACAACACGATATAAGTACAAATACACGATATAATTGCGAACCGATTATACATTAAAAATACAGTAATTTAACAAATACATTACAAATTACAATCAAAATGTACTACATAACCAATCCCAATACGCTCTCATACTTTCGTACTCTACCTCCCATCCAGAAACACTCTCATCTCGCATTTGAAACCACATGGTCACTATAGGAGGTACTGGGAATCCCTCAGCTAATTCTATGCGAATAAAATGTCTGTAACTCCCTAAATGAGCAATGATCAACTCGCTGCATAGCTTCGTCATGGTATACAGACTCTCCCAAGGTAGCACTGTAATACACTGGTACAATGAACCATCCATTCCGACTGAGAAATACATAACTACACACTTGTAAAAATTGGCAATCGGGAACAAGTCGCACCAAATCTCCATATAATGATTGATTAGTAGCATATCATGCATCATATACATACTCGAGTTGTTGTTGTAGTGTTTCAGGTGTTAGGTAATATAGAAGAGAAAAGGGAACAAAAATGACCTGAATGCAACAAGAATGGACTAAACTGAAGACTTCTCGACCCCTTTGTAATGCACAAGGACTAGATCACAAATCAGGAACGACCAAGTGAAGACCCGGAGGGACCTGATTGTGAAATGCAAAGTATTGTGACACATGACTTGAATCAAACCAATATTTCACCAATTAAAGTCAAATCGGTTCAAGACAGTGGACCAGGGCTTCACCCAACATGCAAAATACCACATCAAACGTCTCGGAAGAAATCAGGATCGATCGGGTGCAAAAGTTCTGCCAGTGGCGGATTTGGATCCGCCACTGGCGAATCCTTTTGCTCCAATTGATGCATAATTTCTCCCATGGCTCGGACTTGATTAACTGGGTGCACCAGAGAATAGAAAAAGTTATTACAACCGTCGGATTGCTCACAGATTAATCCAAACCCTTATTTCTTCTATAAATACCATTGTAAACCTTCCTCTTCACCTCTTCTTCCTCCTTCCCCCATAAGAGTAGGTTTTAGTTTCCTGTTTTAGTAGTGTAATAAGGGGGTTGGAGAGGAGCAAACTTTGTCTTTTATTTTCTTAATCTAGTTTAGTTCTTGTTTATTGTGTTGATGTTTTCCTTTGATGCAATTTCTTTTATATTGTTGTTTGCTTAATCTAGTCTTCTACACTTCTTTCGTGGGTTTATGTTCTTTTCATGCTTTCTTTAGTGTAGAGATGAGTAGAGAGTAGTCCATCCCCATGGGGGGGGGGGGTGGAGAAGAAGGTGATTTGATCATGTGATGGATTAGTTTGTGTGTTAATCTTAATCCTTTGAGTCTTACATGATTTCCAGAACCATCTAATGGATTTCACTCCTATCTTTGATGTGCTAATGCTCTTGAATGAAGCTTAACACATGCTTAGATTAGTGTGCCTATTTTATGGGGAATGATGAGGTTAGGATAAGGATAGAGTGGAAGAAGGAAACAAGGCATGTGCATGCATGTGTTCATGTTGGCTTTTCCAAATTAATGTCTTGTATGTTTTAATAATTGTGATAAATCTTATTTCATGTGGAGACATAGTTGGATTTGAGTCATCATGCATGTGAACATATTAGCTTCATTTCAATTATTGTCTGGTATGTTTTAATGATAATGTCTTATCTTATTTCACGTAGAGGCAAAGTTGGAATTGAGTTTTATGGATTTCATGTATGATATGTTTTGATGAGCACATTTGAACACACACACAACACATATTTTCGTATTCACATTCTTTCTCTACCCCCGAGGGGTTTAGTTTTATTGCTTATTTTCCGATTTCTTTTGCATTTTAGTGTAGTTTCGATCACATCTCTCTTCTTCTCCCCCACTCGAGTATCGTGGATCCAACTCACACGCACTCCCTGTGGACCCACCCATCCGAACACTACAAGATGAAAAATAGCAATGTTATATATTATAACTGGAAGAACATGTTTACTGAAGAAAACAAACAATGAAGTAATATTAATAACAACAAACATATCGGCGTACCAGATCATGTACTCATGTTTACGGACGATCGAGACAAACTAGAAGATCAACCACGACCCTTGCTCCGACTACTAGAAGATCGACCACGACTTCTCTTAGCATACTCAAAGGCACTCGGGTCCTGACGTGTCGAATTTCCCCTTGGTCGACCTCGTACCTTAGTATTTTTTGCGGGCTCTAGATAATTCGACAGACTAGGTGTAACCACGCATCTAAAATACGAGAGGCACTACAAATTACTGTAGGGTCGCTCCGTGAAATCTCATTAACGAGGTTCCGAAAATGCTCGACGTCTTGTGATGACTGATCCACAAACTCTGGCATCTGGACTCCTTCTCCAATGACAAGTGTTTTCCAAAATGGATGAATCTGCTCTAAATAAATTCCTTCGCCTGACTCAATACAACCGTGCATGGTATATGCACAAGGAATCCCATGTGATGTTAGAAAAACACACCCACAACGATATTCAACTTGATTGCTTAAGCCCTGCATTCTCTGCAACTCCTCACACAATAACGACAAGCAGTGATGTGAAATTCAACCATTTATATGCTGATACAAAGCATTTCTGTAGTTAGTTAAATTTGGACGTCTCGACTCTTCAAGAAAGTTTTGAATATTCGTCACCTGCATTTGAATAGCCGCTGATTGATCGTTTTATATTTAACCGCAAGTGCACGGCCGCGTTGAAGCGGTGGCAAATACGGGTCGTCCACTGGGAGGTGTGTCGACACTTGGTTTGTGCGAAGGCGAGAGGTAAAGAAAGGGAAGAAAGGTTGGTTACACTAAACTACACTAAGATGCAAATGGAAATGGAGACAAGCAATAAACTAAGCCCCAAAGGGGGTAGAGAAATAATGTGAACATAAAGAAGTGTGTGTGTGTGTTCATTAAGCTCCTCACAACATGTAGTACATGAAATCATAAAACTACATCCAACTTTGCCTCTACATGAATTAAGATAAGACTACATCATTAAAACATACAAGACAATAATTGGAATGAAGCTACATGAACTCAAGTATAAAGACTATACCCTACTATGCCTCTACATGAATTAAGATTTCACTACATCATTAAAACATACAAGACATTAGCTAAGGTAAAGGCAACAAGAGTACATACACTACAAATTGTGTTTCCAATATTAACTTCATCCATATCCTAACCTTATCATTCCCCATAAAATAGGTCCACTAATCAAAGCATAAGCTAAGCTTCATTCAAGAGCATTAGCATATCAAAGATAAGAGTGGAGACCCAATAGATGGTTATGGAAATCATATAAAGCTCAAGGGATAAAAATAACACACACATAATACACTACATAATTATATCACATATTTCTCCACCCCCCCAAATGGGGATGGAACTACTCACTACTCATTACACTAACTATATTATCAAAAGAAAGCATAATACTGAAATGAAAGTTAACTAAGAAGGCAAGAAGCATTAAAGAAACATAAAAGGAAAGGAAAGACTAAACAAACATGCACAAATTAAAAGACAAGATTGAAAGAAACTAGAAGAATTATTTTATTAACAAATGACTCACATTGAAGGTAGCATTCATCTCCACCTTGAGTTTTTGCTTCAAGGCTCACTCCTTAGTAGAGAGAATGCCACCAAGCAATGGGTAATTACAATGGAAGGTGAAGAGTTCTATTTATAAGCATGGAAAAAGCTAATCGGGGACAATCCCCCGATGTGGGACTAAACCAATACCAAAAATAGCCTAAACGAACATTAATACAAGTCCAGGAGAAATTTCGACGGATCCTGAGCAATATGGACCGCCAATTGGCGGTCCAAAATTGTCGGATCGTGTTGGAATTTGTTGTGGGCTTTGCTTTCTGGTATTGTTGGTCTTTGATGCGGTTACTCGACTTGTTGGAGCTCCGACCCGAATAGAATTGGTAAAATACTCCCCATGATGGTGTGGAGTATTCTGTTTTGCTCTTAGGTCCTTCTGTCTTACATTCAGGTCCTTCTCCCTTGCATCTTGGTCCCTAGATCTTACCATTCAGTCCTTTTTCCCAGCTTTTGGGTCCTTTCATGGCTCTTCTCTTCAAACCTCTTTATTCCTGAAAACTAAACATAAAACTCGTCACGTAGCATTGCTTAGGTGTAAGATAATGGATATAAGATACAAATATGAGCATGAAATGATGTCAATCAAATACCCCCACACCTAAGTTTTTGCTAGTCTCGAGCAAAACAAAGAAAGAGAAAAACAAACGAGAAACAAGAAATCCTAACTCACTTTCGTAGGAATCACGGTTGCACTTAGCACGTGCAACAAGCCGTTAAACCTCTTTGTTGCCAAGGAGGAGGAGTGTTGTCTCCTGAGGGTTTTCAGCGGATATACCCACAAAATCCGAACAAGATGCATTATTCAATCTAGACCTCGACTCGTTGGAAATATTTTGTCGATCAATGGACGCGGTAATCCTACGGGCCGACTCTATATAGGTAATCAGTCCACACCTAGCCTAATAAACCATTCGTGCAAGTTAAATAAGGAATTAAGTAAAAGACATGGACAACCTCAAGATCCTCAAGTGATACAAAGTGTAAGGTCCATTAAGGTTCTTATTTGCATTACCATTTTTTTTTCTTTTTGTTTCTTTTCACACATTTTTTTTTCTTTTTATTAGTTGGAGCTTCATTCTCCCAGGGTCAGGTTTCGTGCATCATTGCCCATGAGGACTTACACTATCACGTACACCTTTCCCCAAATCTCCACATAGGGCAATCCCTACCACCCGTGTAACGGGAGTTCGGTCGGCGCATCCCAAGTCAGATGACTCGAAAGCACCAGGCACAAAGTCCCCTCAGACCTACTTTCCCGAGTGATAGGAGCCGTGCGAGAAGAGAGAACATCTACTCACTTATTTTTTATCTACACATGAACCAAAACCCCTACACTAATGTCTCACAACAAGATTAAGAGGGTCCTTGACTACAACAAACTTCCTAAATTAACAAACACGAATTATTGACTCACTAGGTTCAGGGTGGACTTCTTTGAATGCTTGAGCACTGAAACCCTATGATTACTCACCCCCAAAGGAAAACTGGGGTGCATCCTAACGACTCGATAAATCCTAAAGCCGCGTACTAGATATCCTAATGCATCAAGTTCAAGACAATTTTGGGAGCTTTCTTTTTACTTTGCCTCTCAACGGTTTTGCACATGCTAAACACACGCAAAACCCACAAAACATTTTCTTTCGAAAACACATGAAGATTTTGAAAGAAATGTGAAAATTTTGAAGCACTAGGCAAGCAAAAGAAGACAAGTCACCCAAGGATCATGGCAAGCAGATATATCGATATTAAATGGAGCACACTATCATGACCCTAACAATGCAAACAAAAGAAAACAAAATCAAAGGAAAAAGGCTCAACTATGTACACACGTAAAACACCCCCCACACCTACTTCATGCATTGTCCTCAATGAATGCAAGCAAGAAACTACATGGATTTATGCATAAAAAGGAGAGATCTCACCAACATGAAGTACAAAGGGAAGTGCAAGGTCATGTTGATGGACATAACCCGAATTCCCTCAAAACCTGTGAGATGCTAAAGAAAGGATACAAATACGTGAAAGAAATGGAGCCCAAATACACAAGGGTTGGGGCTCACAACAATCGATGCTCACTGAAGGAGTCTTTTATTGAACTTTTTTATATATATATAACTATGTACAATCATAAGTTCCCATCTTCATTTGTCAAAAGACATCAAATGGGAATCTCAAAAGTGGGTCAATGTACTTGGAAAGGGAACATGACACCACGCGGGGCCAGAATACTCATGCGTGGGCCCCCTTCACAAAGATCATAAGATGAAATGAGAGGTTCATGAATTGGACGCAAAGGCGTCTCAATCAAAGGATCAAACTGAAAGAGCTTGAACCTCTCGAGAGTTTGGGAAATAAGGGGCAACGGAAGAAGAAAATCTTCTGTTGCGCTGCTGAAGTTATGATCGTCAATCCAAACTCTCCAACCAACTGGCTGGTGAGCCGGAATGAGGTCAAGAACCTCGTTAGGCATGTCCGACTCACCAGGCGAACAAAAAGTGGGTCTTATACCCAAGGTATCCTCTAAGGAACTCCTGATACCCTCATTAGCAATGTAGTTGTTTGATGTTCCATCATTTCTAAGATGATCAGGAACAATAGTGAGAGGCAAACTCTCATCAGGTGGTTTGAAATTGAGGGTACTAGGGAGCTCTTGCTCCACCAGAGGTGAGTCCTTAAGGGGCACAACTTGAAGATCATGTGGCTCAAGGGCCATGGGACAAAAAGATAGGGCACAATCCTGTGCCGACTCATAATGAAATTGGTCCATGTTATTCTCAATTCGGATCGAATCCCCCACAATGTGATCGTGAATTGAAACCCCAAGTCCCTCAGACTGACTAGGGGTTTGACTCTGAAAGATTGTGCTTTGAATTTGTGGTTGTGGTGGTGGTTCGATATCAAAAGAAGAATCCTCATGTTGACAAGAAAGGTTACTTTCCTCACATTCACGTAATTTCTGCGACATTTGACTCACTTGCAGTGTCATATTTTGTATGGACTGTTGAGTGGTTTCCATGAATGTAAGGAAAGTTTGTTTCAAGGAATCAGGTATGCGGTCAATGATGAGGTCCAAGTCAGAGCTTGGGAAATTTTGTGGTTGGGTATTGATGGGCTGAGAATGAGTCCAATGATTTGGAGTGGGGTGCTGGTAGAATTCTGGGTATTCGGGAGGAGGATACTGGGGTGAACATGAAGTATAAGAATTTGAATAAGAATTGTCTCCCCATGAATCCATCACTCTCGGGTTGTACGCGGATGCGTAATGGTCATATTGAGCATTTTGGGAAAATGTATGCTCATACTCATGCTCTGGGGGAACATAAGGACATTCCCCGAAATCATGACCACTCAACCCACAATAGTGACACGGTATGGCTACTGGAGCCACTGGTGCACTCATGTCGTCTACCACATGCATGAAAGAGGCCAAAGTTTGTTGCCCAGAGTATGATCCAACATAACTAGATGGAGATCTAGCCGTCGGTGCCTCTCTCATATCACCCCTATATGAAGATTGCTCAGTCACATAATGAAGATCTTCCCAACCGTACGGGGTGTTCGTCTGAGCCACACCAGGTTGCATGGGTCCGGAATACCAGGGAGAATCATCCTGGTCCCAACAATGATATGAATGGTCGCCCATGTAACCATCCATCTCAACAAACAACTCTCGAGTCGACCACTCTCACCACCACGAGACTAAGCTCGCAAAAAGTGCTCGACTCGACCCTAAAACGCTACCAGAGAGTGTAAAGGGGAGGAGACTATAACGTAGAAGAAGGTGAGAAGAAGATGACTCAGAGGAGAAGGGAAGAATCCCTAGAGCTAGCGTGGGTAACGGGATCAGGAAGAAGCCTAACTAGCAAGCACGGCTCAAACAATGTAAGGCAATGGGTCCTTAAGCTAGACGACGCCTAACTTCGAGGTCACTAGCCTCGACACGCCTCACCTCCCTACAACGAGGACCACAATGCCCAGCAAGTGATACCAGATCCGGAGATCCATACCTCCTACTATCGACAAGGTAGGCAACGCCGATCAGGTCATGACGGTCTCGACTAGATTACTCTCCTAGTGCGTCTGAATTCCTTAGGGCCAATGTCTACTTGCTTTTAGTTAAGGCTTTATTAAGAGTGGTTTTTGGGGCCAAGGAAAGGGTGATGAAATCCCCCACCTTATCTTTTATGGGACAACCCCTCCTTAGTAGCGATTTGATCCTAGATCTAGCAATCAATCGCTCCAATCAAACGCTCTCTCACTCTTGTCCCGATGCACCTTACTAACTAATGCATGAAAGAAACATGCATGAATGAGGGATGTGGGTGCACG
The DNA here is from genome assembly GCA_963682175.1 of Triglochin maritima. Lineage (NCBI taxonomy): Eukaryota > Viridiplantae > Streptophyta > Magnoliopsida > Alismatales > Juncaginaceae > Triglochin > Triglochin maritima. The sequence continues at coordinate 19,523,662 of OY821775.1, forward strand.
TACCTCACGCCAGCAATCAACGACAAAATGTAAAGCAAAGAAAAGACAAATGCATGCAAGGTCTACCAATGGTGCATGACCTAGATGGCAAGAAGTCTAATCTTTTGCTTTGAGTTTTATGGTCCAAGTTGATTAATGGGGGAGTGATTAATGATCTGGGAGCAAACCAGAGGTCAAAGCATGCAAAATTGGGCTCCCAGATAACATAAATTTCAAGACTAACTACCAACAAAAATTTCAAGGAAATCAACGCTCACCAGGCCGCCAATTGGCGGTCTTCCACCGCTGATTGGCGGTCTGTTTAGGTCGTCGCTTCCTCAAACTTCTCCAGTAGCCTCCCCTTGACCTTGTGGTTCCCTGAAACTAAGAAAAACTAAAAACAAAAAATTAAAAACCCCTCGAATCGTCCAAACCAAGGTCTGGACAGAGCACCTCCCCGGCAACGGCGCCAAAAACTTGATTGATCGTTTTATATTTAACCGCAAGTGCACGGCCGCGTTGAAGCGGTGGCAAATACGGGTCGTCCACTGGGAGGTGTGTCGACACTTGGTTTGTGCGAAGGCGAGAGGTAAAGAAAGGGAAGAAAGGTTGGTTACACTAAACTACACTAAGATGCAAATGGAAATAGAGAAATAATGTGAACATAAAGAAGTGTGTGTGTGTGTTCATTAAGCTCCTCACAACATGTAGTACATGAAATCATAAAACTACATCCAACTTTGCCTCTACATGAATTAAGATAAGACTACATCATTAAAACATACAAGACAATAATTGGAATGAAGCTACATGAACTCAAGTATAAAGACTATACCCTACTATGCCTCTACATGAATTAAGATTTCACTACATCATTAAAACATACAAGACATTAGCTAAGGTAAAGGCAACAAGAGTACATACACTACAAATTGTGTTTCCAATATTAACTTCATCCATATCCTAACCTTATCATTCCCCATAAAATAGGTCCACTAATCAAAGCATAAGCTAAGCTTCATTCAAGAGCATTAGCATATCAAAGATAAGAGTGGAGACCTAATAGATGGTTATGGAAATCATATAAAGCTCAAGGGATAAAAATAACACACACTTAATACACTACATAATTATATCACATATTTCTCCACCCCCCCAAATGGGGATGGAACTACTCACTACTCATTACACTAACTATATTATCAAAAGAAAGCATAATACTGAAATGAAAGTTAACTAAGAAGGCAAGAAGCATTAAAGAAACATAAAAGGAAAGGAAAGACTAAACAAACATGTACAAATTAAAAGACAAGATTGAAAGAAACTAGAAGAATTATTTTATTAACAAATGACTCACATTGAAGGTAGCATTCATCTCCACCTTGAGTTTTTGCTTCAAGGCTCACTCCTTAGTAGAGAGAATGCCACCAAGCAATGGGTAATTACAATGGAAGGTGAAGAGTTCTATTTATAAGCATGGAAAAAGCTAATCGGGGACAATCCCCCGATGTGGGACTAAACCAATACAAAAAATCGCCTAAACGAACATTAATACAAGTCCAGGAGAAATTTCGACGGATCCTGAGCAATATGGACCGCCAATTAGCGGTCCAAGACCGCCAATTGGCGGTCCAAAATTGTCGGATCGTGTTGGAATTTGTTGTGGGCTTTGCTTTCTGGTATTGTTGGTCTTTGATGCGGTTACTCGACTTATTGGAGCTCCGACCCGAATAGAATTGGTAAAATACTCCCCATGATGGTGTGGAGTATTCTGTTTTGCTCTTAGGTCCTTCTGTCTTACATTCAGGTCCTTCTCCCTTGCATCTTGGTCCCTAGATCTCACCATTCAGTCCTTTTTCCCAGCTTTTGGGTCCTTTCATGACTCTTCTCTTCAAACCTCTTTATTCCTGAAAACTAAACATAAAACTCGTCATGTAGCATTGCTTAGGTGTAAGATAATGGATATAAGATACAAATATGAGCATGAAATGATGTCAATCAGCCGCGTTGATGCAGTCGAAAAGAGTGTCCAGTGCTACAGTTGATGTAGTGAGCCACTCTTTCAGAGCCGAATGAGCGCTTCCAACCATACAGTTCGTAGTGTTACCAATATGAAGGACTTTGTTCATCCAATTCAACACAAACTTTTCTTTATGCACTAACCACGTGTCTTCCAGATACTCCGTGATAGCTGGCCAAGAATGAAAAGAAGCTTTAAAATTACGGACAACTCTATCTACTCGGTTTCTGAAGTAGAAAGCATGACTCTCCTCCAATTTTCACACTTCAAATTCTCTGCAAACTGCTTGTTCTTGCCAAATGCGTGGTATGTGTAGTTGTATACGTCTTTGTTGATATGTCAGGTGCAAAGTAAATGAGCAGACGCAGAAAAACCTCTCTCACTCGTCGCACAAGCCCTAACTACTGGTCCATTATTATTGCAGTCGGACTGACAATATCCAATAACATATCTCGCAACTTCTCCAACACCCACCGGTAACTAGACTCGGTCTCATCCTTCATAATCGCATAGCCGACAAGGAAGTTCATGTTTGTTGGTATCACCCCAACCATCTCGAACATATGCATCTTGTATTTGTTCGTTTTATACGTCGAATCCATGCAGATCACGGAAGTGTATGTGCGCAACAACTGAACTAAAGTCAGATGTGACAAAAATGCGTGAGTGACGACATTAGTCTCTTCATCCTAGCCAGACGCCCCCACCTTGGGGGCGACGACTTACACAGATGCCCGACATGATTTTTTTTGCTGGGCCTACGTCACCGGATCTAGACGCTTTGCCAGACATTTTGTGGTGTTTGTACTGGTAAAGTGAGGAAAACGTAGACAGAATCATTTGTTTAAGATACGAGACGAAATAACTACTAAACGAATTGTGAAAGGCAAAATAGTAATTAGACGGACGATTTAAGTAATTTTGGGACAACGAATACTAGTTCCCTTTCTTTTTATATTTTTTTTGAGCTTTAATCACTCCTCAAAATATAATTTAGAATATCCACCTCTTACCTACAAGACAACCAACTTTCAGATGACTTGTCCAACAAATCTACTTATTTATTACTCTCTATCACCTATTGATTCCCCACAACGGATATAGGCTTTCATCGTGGTTTTCCTCTATTAGCAGTTTTTTAAGACTTTCTACATCACTAAACCAAGCATTGAATCACTTCTTCGTACGTAAAATGTGCTTACCCATCTCGTGCAATTTTTGGTACAGTACACTTTTGTTTCGAAATTAGTTTAGGTTTTTTACTTGGGTTTCTAAAACATCAAAATTAGTTTGGTTCTCATCCCCTGCATTGATAATTTCTCTCAAGCACAACATATGTGGGGTCCACATGAGAGCCTAACAGATGTGAATCTCACACTAATAGATGTGTATGAGAGCAATATTCAATCAAAAGTATGGGTATTATGCCAATTTTGATCTTTTTGATAGGTATCAAAGCAAAAAATTCAGTTATGATTTAATAACACTCACTCCAAACCATACGACCGTGGAGCAATCCGTCAACTAAATTTTCGTCTTTTCATCTCAAGAAGAGATGGTAAGAGAAACTAAAAGAATTTTTGTTTTGGTATTCATCAGAATAATCAAAATCGGTGTGATACCCATACTTCTGGTTGAAAATTACTCTCATGCACGTTCATTAGTATGAGACCCACATCCGTAAGGCTCTCACGACAGAAGTTGTTATAAGAGCTTAATGAATGTGAGTTTTACACTAACGGATGTGCATGACAGAAATTTTCAATGCAAGAGATGGGTACCAGTCTAATACAGATAGAAATATGGGTGTCACCTTAATTTTGATGTTTTGGATGAGAGCCTATAAAAAACCCCATTAGTTTTTGATACAGTCAAAGGGCGATCTACATTGTGAAGTGTGGGAGCCATGGCATACACACGACATTTGGAAAAACCTTATAATTTCTTTTTGATGAAAATGACAAATACAATGTCAACAGAGTTTGAGAAAAAAATGCAATTAGGTTAATGAATACATTAAAAAATTAATTGAACTGATTTTATTCTTTGTAACCTGTACTCTATTTTCAGTTTAGATTTCAGATCTATATAAATTTCATGTTAATAACCATATTTATTTAGAAGTTAATTTAGTTAGTTTAGGTTAGATAAAAAGTATGATTGGTTATGAGTTTATTTTTTGTTTGATTTTTTTGTATTGACTTCTCCCTTTTAATGTTAATTTTGTACATTTTATTAGTATTCATAGTATTTCACTTGTATCAAAATTTAAGAATGAGTGATATATAAAATATTACTAGTTCGGTTGCAAAACCGAAGACCTAGTTTAGTCCCGAAGCTTCCAACTTGAAAGTTCCATTAATACAAACCTTTTACCACACAAGATTTTGTTAACAAAAATATTAATAATATACATAACAATGGGGTATACACATCGATTATCAAGTTCATTACAATCCAAATGAAGTTAATTAATAAATCCGTGCAGGCAAATCAGCAAAACAAAAAAAATTGAAGTACAGAGAACACCTCAACCGAGCCACCTTTTCAGACTCCCCTTAGAAAAATTATCACACCCATGTACCAGTACGATGGGTGTAGGTGCTTTCTCTGATGATAGAACGGATGCAATGCCTTTGTCGTCCAACTACGACTCTAACAAACCACGAGCGCAGATCGAGACCCGTAAATTCGCTTTAATAGAAAACTCGTGTATATTGATATATTATTGTCTGAATTATTGTATGTCTCTGGATGGAGTCTAGGTCCTTTTATAGTAAAATTTGGCATAAAAATCGGACCCATGACCCCATGTCCATCCACTCCTCCACTCTCTCCACTCCTAAAAATATCAAGGAAGGGAAATGTTATAAACCTTTTTCCCCATCCCATATCTTCGGATGTGAGACTAAACCTACACATGGATTTTTTCTTCCAACATTCCCCCACAAATTTAGTGTTGGTCAAGCGACGAAACATTGCAACCTAGTGCCTTCAACAATGGTATCTTTTGGATTTGAACCACAGTGAGTTCAACTTTACTCGCACAGGAACTTAGTGAAATGGAGTCTTGAACTGAACCTTTATTGTGGAGATATCCATTGAAAACAACACCAAGAACGTCATACTGCAATCTACAGGGTTCATGCATTACGACCATACATTGATATCCTGTTTCATGAATGCTTTCAAGAACTGACCCCTAATCCTCGAACTTCGGCTACACAACTGCATTGACATAGTAGGGCTTCTCTGAAAATGCACTGCTAACATCTTGTCTTAAAGACTCGAACTCATTTAGAGTCTACAGTCTTACCAAACTTGCAATTTCAGCAATATATCCATTCTTTGGGGAAGTGACATAGATACAATGTATCACCAGGTTGTTCAATCCAACTCACTCAAGAACTTGTTATTATCACATTGAACCAACTTCGTGGGATCTCCACTCAGATTGGTAAGGTTGTCATTTTAGATGAGTCATAATATGGGTCTCATTCTCATCCCCAACTTGGATTTCTGAACTTGAGTTACATCAAGCCCTTTAGTGAAAGAATCAACTATTTTGTCTTTGATACCAACAAAATCAACTGCTACCACCCTTTCCAAGACCAACTCCTTTACGAACTTTAGTGTGACGTCTTTGCCTATTATTATACTTTGAACTTCTCAACTTTGCAATGTCAGTCATACTGTCACAATGTAAAGATATTGCAGAAATTGGTTTGCTAGTCAATGACAATTTAAAAAGTAGTCCTTTCAACCATTCAGTTTCCATTCCACGTGTGTCCAAAGCACAAAGTTCAGCTCAAACGTAGATTGAGACAATTTGGTCTATTTAGTAGACCTCCAGGAGATTGCACATCAACCCAGAATAAAAACATGCCATGTAACACCGTTTCTCTCGGAGCTTTGGCTATACAGCGTGTATCACTATACCCTTCTAGTACAATTGGGAACTTCCCATAATGCAACCCAAGGGTAGAAATACCCTTCAAGCACCTTAGTTCTCTATCTAAAGTCTCCCAATGATTACGATCAAGACAACTTGTGTATCTACTCAGCTCACTCACCGAGAAAGAAATATCTAGTCGTGTGCAATTTGGAAGATACATTAAGATACCTATGATATGAGAATATCTCAATTATGAAACTAGTACACCACTCTTGTTCTTGTACAAAGGTTTTGAAAGATCATATGAGATTTTTACAGATCTACACTTTGTATATCCAAATCTCTCAAGAACCTTCTTAACATAGTGAGTTTGAGATATGAAAATACTCTCAACAAACCTAGTCAGTTTGAGTCCTAAGATCACATTTGCAACACCCATATCCTTCATTTTACACTTAGTATACAAGAAAGACTTTATTTGACGTATTATATCAAGATTTGAGGCAAATAGTAATATATCGTCCACATATAAACACATTGCAATACATGCCCTACCTTTAACTTTGCAGTACACACACTTGTTGGAATCAACTTGGAATCCAAATAATAATATGACTTTGTCAAAATTTTCATGTCATGCTATAGTAGTTTGTTTGAGTCCATAAAGTGACTTAGCAAGTTTACAAACTTTGTTTTTGCTTCCATAAACCACAAATCCTTCAGGCTAATCCATATAAATTTCTTCTTTAAGATCACCATGAAGAAAAGTAGTTTTTACGTCCATTTCATGGATCGTAAAATCATATATTGCTGTCAATGCTAAAAAGCACTCGGAAAGTAGTCATGCGAGACAATGGGGAATAAGTATCAAAACAATCTATTCATTCCTTTTTTTTAAAGACCTTGGAAACTAATCTGACTTTGTACTTACCAATAGATCCATCTTGTTTCAATTTCTTCTTCAATATCAATTTACAACTAATTGTTGAACAACTCAGAGGAAGATTTACCGACATCCATATCCCATTAGAAACAATGGAGTTTATTTCGGTCTTGAATGCATCTTTCCAATGCTTTGCTTCAGAAGAAGCCATAGGATCCTTGAAAGTTCTAGGATCGCCCTCCATATGGTATATGATAAAATCACTTCCCAAGTCCTTGGCAATCCGGGGACGTTTGCTTCTTCTAGGTTCAATTTCCACTTGAGTTTGTGAAAACTCAAGTTCGGTAATGGACGGATTTGCCCCCACATTTGTCATCATTTCCACATGTTCGTGGATGGAACCGACGTAGAGGGATGACCTATAGGTGAAACTTGTCGAGGAACTCTAAGATTCATAGGAAATACATCCTCAAAGAGTGTTCTATCACGAAGTTCAACAATAGTGTTAACATCTATGCAAGATATCTCAGACTTGATTATCAAGAATTTGTACGCATAATAGTTAGTCACATATCCAAGAAATATTGCATCAACGGTCTTATGACTAAGCCTTTTCCTATTATGTTTAGGGATTAACACTTTTGAAGACAATCCGAGACTCTAAAATATTTAAGACTTAGTTTTCGACCATGCTAGAGTTCGAAATCACTACCTTTCCTTATTTTTCTTGGAAACTTTATTCAGAATATGGCAAGCCGTATTCATCACTTCCCCCGACATACATTTGGGTAATCCTGAACTCTCCAACAATGCATTAATCATATTGGATAATATTCTTTTTTTCCATTCAACAATCTCATTAGATTGTGGAGAATATGATGTCATTACCACATGTACTATACCAAAACTCTAACAAACTTATTCAAACAGGTTTGACGTATATTCACCACTTCTATCGGATCTCAACCTCTTAAGCTTCTTTTCAGTTTGACTCTCTACTTCATTTTTAAAGATAAGGAATTTCGACAATGCTTCATCCTTACTTTTTAGAATGTATACATAACAATATTTTGAACTATCATCAATGAAAGTGATTAAATATTTCTTATGATCCTTAGTTAGCATGCCATTAAATTGACAAGTATTAGTATATATAAAATCTAAAATATGATATTGCCTTGTCATAGCATGAAAATGTTTCTTAGGTTGTTTAGCCTGTACACAAACTTGACATTTTTTATTCTCAATAGCGTATTTTGAAATCATGCTTAAATTCATCATTTTTCCAACATTGATAGTTCACATGTCTTAAACGTCAATGCCATACATCACATGATTCAATAGAATAAAGACAAGAAGAAGTTTCATCATGCACACAAATAACATTACGATTAGCAAATGCATGTTCAAAATGAAGTAAAAAACCACCACCAAACAAGTAGACCTTGCCAATAAAAGTACCAGAATAAGTCATTACAACTTTATTACACTTAAAAGTCTCTTCAGAACCCTCAACTACCAAACATGGATCACTAAGAATATTAGGACGAATGACAAACACATGATGTATCCTGTGTAGTGAAAGAACTCTCCCTGAAGGTAACTTTAGATTGACATATCCAGCACCAAGCACCCTCACAATGTTTCCATTCGCCATCCCTACAGTCTTTCCAGTCATAGGCTGGTAAGAGACAAACATGGACTTATCAGCAGATAAATGCACATTAGCCCCAATGTCAACCAACCAGTCATATTCATAAATGGAAAGGAATTGGGGATAAACAAACTTACTGGTGATCTCTTCCAGAGCAGTCAAAACATTGACATGTGGAGTCAAATCAATGACACCTTGTTGGCCTTTGGCTTTCTTTGAAGGACAATCCTTAGCCTAGTGCCCATCCTATCCACAATTCCAACATGATTTGTTCTTTAGTTTTTTCTAGATTTGGGCCTTAGGTTTTACTTTGTTGGATTGATGTGATTTTTCTTTATTATTTGGCTTATTGGATCCAACTAACATGTTTGCTTTAGGTAGAATCTCAACAGGCATCACATGTTTTTCACCACGATATTCTTCCTCGATTGCGATGACAACAATGAGGTCATCCATTGTCAGTTTTCTTCTATTGTGCTTAAGAGACATACTAAAGTTCTCGCAAGAGCGAGGGAACTTCTCAATTATGAACATCACAAGAAACTTCTTGGGAAGTTTCTTATCCGCCTCTTTCAAGCCATGGATCAGAATCAGGAACCAATGTGCTTATTCGGTAACTAACTTTTCCTCAATCATTTGGAACTTTAAGAACTTTCCAACATTATACTTCTCGTGACCTAAGTCCTCATTATTTTTTTTTTGTCAAGGTCATCCCATAAATATTATGCAGTGGAGGAGGAAGATGAACCGTAGATATCAAAGAGCATGTTGGACAAAGCCAACAATATGCATCCTCGACACAGTTTGTCTCTCTCAATTTGCATCTCATGATTTTCTATATTTGTGGGATTATCCAAATTAATAAAAGGTAAACATATTCAATTACAACATCCAACCTTATTGTGGTCAACCAGATTTTCATTCGTTGTAGCGAACGTTTGAAGTTTTGCTATGTAATTTTTTTAGGCATTCCTGACATGTCCACTTTAGGGGCAAACCATTGATTTCTCAACATAATCGATTATTTCTCTAAGATTGTTAACCAAAATATTAATAATATGCTTAACAATGGGTATACATGTTGATTATCAAGTTCATTACAATCCAAATAAAGCCAATTAACAAATCCATGCAGGTAAATCGACAAAAACAAGTACGGAGAACACCTCAACTGAGCTACATTTTCTGACTCCCTTTAGAGAAATTATCGCCCCCACGTATCAGTACGATTGGGTGCAGACGATTTTTCGATGATAGAACGGTTGCAACGTCTTTGTTGTCGAACTACGACTCCGGCGAATCAACAAGAGACATAGGAGGTTGTTGTGGAGAGAACGAAACCTCCTGTATATTGTATATATTATTGTCTGTATTATGGTCTATAATTCTGGATGGAGTGCAAGTCCTTTTATAGTAAAATGACACAAAAATTGGACCCATGATCCAATGTCCATCCACTCTCTACACTCCTCAGAAAATCAAGGAAGAGAAAATGTTATAAACCTTTTCCTCCAATCCACATCTTTCGATGTGGGACTAAACCCTCATATGGATTTATTCTTCCAACAGATTTGATGCCATTACGTCTGCACTGAATGAACAACCTTAATCGAGGCTCTTCACCATCGTATGGTCAACTTTTATGTAGGAACAATGGCCTAGTCTAGAGCGGGGTTGAATATACTCTAAGTGTAATAATCACAAAATATTGATGAATTAAAAAAGAAACACAAAGAGATGAAGAATGTAACCACACGATGACAACAAATATATAGAGGTCTCTCCTCAAGCCTCGCTCTACTGTTGAGTCTCATTAGAGAGTTTACTATTATATATACATTTGTAGACCGATATCAACACCTATTGCACCACGAATTCGTAAACACCCTAACAGATTCGACCAAGATGGCTCCATGACTCAGAGCATAAAACCTTGATTGAGCTTGAAGAAACTTTAACTTGAACACTTTGTAACCTAAGAAGGCTTTGGGGTTTTCCAAGTGGAAGGATGAGAGATTGAGAGTTGGGAGGAAATATGGTATCTAAGAAGTATTTTTGAAGTTAGAAGTGAGAGTATATTTATAGGCTCACAAAAAATCAAGGCAATCGGCAAAAGGGACCAAGTGAGAAGGTAAAGTTAGTTCTAGTTTAGATTAAATTGGACCTTAGCAAACTGGCAAAGGGCATCCTATACATGTGGTCAACAAAAATCAAACTTGATTTTGACTAGCATCGGACATTGCAAGAGAAGGGCAATGTCCAGTGGGATCAAGCTGGGAGTGACCAATTCTGGACCCCAAAATTGGACATTGGAAAGAACCTCGACATCCTATAGATATGTGAAGCTGGGATATAGAACATTACAATGATGTATAGGATGTCAAGATTAAAAGTTAGTTTGGTCTTGCAAAAGTGAATAAATTTGTTCGAATTAAAGTTTAAACTTGACAAATGCGACATCTATGTTTGGTATAAACGCAAGGCCTTATAGACCAAGCAAACTAGGACATCTTGTAGAAAGATTTGATAAAACTGAGCATGGGACGTCTTATGTAACATCCCGAAACAGCGGAAATTTAAAAAATTATAATCAAGGCAATAGAACTCAATAATCAAAGACGGAACTGTTACTTCTCATAAAACATAAAAGTGGTGCACCAAATTACATCAGAGTTTGTCAAAAACGATACATGATTACTACAGAACAACAAGGAAGAAAAATGTAATCATGTCGACCTCAGTGGTCCGAGTAGTGGATCCGATCCCAAATGCGCGCGTTCGCCGATCACCACCCAACTAGACATACTGCGGTCCTGAAAAATATGCAACAACGATGCCTGAGTTTCCATAAGGAAACCCCGTATGCCAAGCTCACCTATATGCATGCAGTAGTACAAATGAACCTATCATACTAGTAGCATGTCATGTCATCAACAGTAAGGAAAACAGTTCCCCTGAAAGGTAACATAGGACATCAGTCCGACAATCATTATCGGGTCTCCCGAGGAGACCTACCGTAGGCACATACGGTCTAACGGAACAAGACGTGACACCCCCCACGCACGGCTACACTAATCATGGTGTTCGGTAAGGAGCATCTGCCAGGTCTGCGCCATAAGAAATAGATCTGTAACGTCGTGGTCGAAACCACACCAACGGAGCCGTCACTCGGTCGGTCCATCAATCATCATCTCAGTAGGTGCCCATCTGAGGAACATAGCCGGAACAACATCGGCCCATCAATCATCATCGCCGGAACTGCATCGGCGGCATCACCGGAACAACATCGGCGGTCCATCAATACGTCCGGCACAACATCAGACGGGTCCAGACCGAAGTCTGCAAGGTCACCAGGCTCCACGAGCCGCGGACACCAACCACGCCGCTATAAAAGCAGGGCAGCGACCTCCGTAGCCCCTCAGGCTGGTAGTCACCTCACCCAACGACAGTTGCGTGCCCGCACAAACATCATACATTGGGATCCGTGATCCCTCAAGCCTACTATATTACAATGAGTCCAATCAATCCATCATCTTAGTCACGGTCCATACATGGAGGTGACGCGTCCCGAACACCCACACTTTTCCACACGGCGGTCCTTGGGCAGGCACGCGGAACGCGCCCACCGTCACCTCCTAGCTCACGCACAAGGCGAGGACACGGGTTTCCGTGGACAAAGTTTGCATTATAAAAAGGGAACCAAGAATTTTGTCCTGTGCAAAACGATCGACCAAAAAAGACCACTCGGTCGACCGTTTTCCTCAAGGGAATCGGTCGTCCAGAAGTCACATCCGGTCGACCGCTACCACAAGGGAAATCAGTCGACCGAAAGTGTACGCTCGGTCGACCGCTTCCACAAGGGAATCGGTCGACCGAAACGTCTGCAACGGTCGAACTATTTGCGCAACAGAAAAATCCTAACGGTCTACCGAAGTTCTAAAACCGGTCGACCGAACGAGGTCAAAATCCGGAGTCTGGTCAACATCAAAATCAAATCTATCGGTCGACCGACTCAGGGGTCTCGGTCGACCGAAAACTAACAAGGTCAACCTATTATGTCTATGTCATAAAACGGTCGACCGAACACATAAAAATGGTCGAACAACATGCATACTAAAACCAGTACACTTAAGTTCCGGTCGACCGAACACAAGGACCCGGTCGACCGAAACACAACAGACAGACAAAAACTCTACACTCGGTCGACTGCCCGAAGGGCCCGGTCGACGGTTGGTCATCTTCAACCTCGCGCCAGCCGAGGTTTCTTCACCAAAACTCTTCGTCGGAGAGGTCTCCGACTCCTCCGACAGACCAACACAACCCTCCCACGAGGGTTTACAACAAAATCACACTAGAGAGCGGCATACATCGAAAACGCAACGAATCCGCCGGAGCCTCGCTCGCGCCTCCGTTGCCTCCGGTGATCCTCCTCGCACGTCTTACGCCGACACCACGCCTACTCCTCTGGAGTCGCCTCCTCCTCTGCTGGACGCCGCACAAGAAAAGGGAGAGAGTGAGATGGAGCAATGAGAGAAATGAAAGTGAGAGAGAGAGAGAAGAACGGATTCCTCTTCTCAAAACCCAACCCAACCCATCATCACTCCACCCCCCACACCATCACCCTACACCCCAGACCACTGTGCACACCTCCCTTCTCTTCCCCATGCACACCACTGTGCAACCCATCTCCCCATGCAACTCCTCCTCTAATCACCCTCTCTCCTCCTAACACCCATTAGCTCCTAAGCATGGCTTTAGGGTTCTTACATCTTATGCCAAGGTTAAGTCAAAATTCTCATTGGATGTTGCAATTTGGCTCCAACATACATCATTGTTTAAGATGTGAAGTTCAAAACCGCAAGTGCACAACCACGTTGAAGCGGTGGCAAGTACAGGGCATGTCCATGAGGAGCGAGTGCAAGTCGTCGTTGACCATACTCGAGTGGTGGAAGAAAATGAGGATTGAGTGTATTGAAATTAATTGAAGCTTCGCGAATCGACAAAGGAAATCTAATATAACTAGTCCCATAGGAGGTGGAGAATGCATGCAAAAGTATAGATGTGTGATACGTGTGTGTACAATTAAGCTCCAATGACATGCATAACATGGAAATCTATAATGACCACAATCCTAAGTGTGTCTCTACATGGATTAAGATTTATGATCATCATTAAAACACGCAAAACACTATCTGAGGCCAAAGACAACTGCATGATTACATGTCAATTTTATCTATTTAATGATATGAAGAACATAGAAATCCATAATGACCACAACCTCAACTATGTTTGCACGTGAATTAAGATTTAACACCATCATTAAAATATACAATACATTAATCAAGATAAGGCCGACAAGGCCACATGCTTCTACATGTCATTCTTATCTCCTTATCAACTTAAATATTATCCTCACCTCATCACTCCCCATTAAGTGACCCCACTACCCAAAGCATGTGCTAAGCATCCATTATGACCATTAAGACATCAAAGGCAAGATTAAGCAACTCATCAAAATAGCTATGAAAATTATTTGATGGATTCCACCCTACATACAAGTCCATTCTTCTTCTTCTGTATAAAAATAGCACCCAATTTTCTTCTAATAGGTTTATGAATAAGATGTTAATAAAAATAGCACTTCATGTATAAAGTTTATAAAAAGGGGGTTTAATGGTTGTATATATATTCTTCAGTTTCAGTGACTATAAAAATGTGAGTTGATGAGGTTGTTTGTCATTTAATCAATGTCAAATGTCAAATCCATCTATAATGCTTATCAATCGGGTTTTTTCTTCTAATTCTCGAGGTGAAAGAATATGTGAAAGAGAGTTGTAGTGAAAAATCATTCTTTCGTTCACTTGTTTGACAAAAGAGATTTTCATCTGCTAGATCCTAAACAATTTGCTCCAGATCTCTGTAGCCAAACTACTACCTAAGAGATAGGTGCTTACAAGCTAAATCCAAAAAACACATCTACTTATCACAAATTCAATTCTCAAGTCAAACGACTTCGGTAATTATGTTACAAGTTGAGAATCTTCCAAAATGTAGAGGTTAATGTTTAAGGTTTAAGGTAGAGATGTGAGAACCCAACTTTAAGTAATTAAATTAATTAAGTATCTATATCAAATTGGAATTGTTGACTTAGGTGGAGGGTTGATTTCATGGTTGGAAATGAGGTGGAGGTGTGAGGTGGTGCTTGGGGGGATGAGGTGTGCGGTGATGGAGGAAGGTTTGAGAGGTTTGTTGGGGGATAAAAGGAGAAATGATGGTTGGCTTGAAAATAAGTTTTGTTTGAAGAGAGAAGGAATTGAGAAAAGGAATCAGAAGAAGATGGGTTGAGGAGTGTTGGAGAGAGGGTGAGAAAAGTTGAGGGTGACTGGAAGAAGGCAGAATGAGATTCGGCTTTGGTCGAAGTCGAGATCGTCGTTTCGTCGGAGAAAGCTTTTGACGTGGAATCGGTCGTCGTTGCTCTTCTGAAGCTTTTTCAAGCTTCCAAGGTATGCCAAGCCTTGCTTTTACGCTTACCTAAGCTTGTGTGAGTGTTTGAGTGTTCGACAGTAGGCCGAATGACTTGTCGGAATAGTGCAGCAGAATTTCTGCTCTGTATGACCTTTTTCGGCCGACCGTCAGAGCCCAGTAATTGCATTGTTTATTTATTAGCACGTTGGTGCATAGATTGCATTTACTGCTTATGTTCCCATGATATGGCATGTGCATTGAGACCTAGGTAGTAGACTTGTGGGACCATATTTCCCCTTTGCATGATCTATATGATATGGCTCTACGGAGAATGATGACTATCGGCCTGTGTGGCGACAGAGATGATTGTCGACCTGTGTGGCGACAAAGATGACTTTAGACTTTCTGGCGAAGGTGATGGCCTTAGCATGTGTGGCGACGGAGATGACTGTTAGCCATTGCGTAACAGAGTTTTGTGCCTTAGCCTGTATGGCGACGGAGATGACCGACCGATGTTGTTCTGGCGGATGTGCTCAACCGATGTTGTTCCGGCGAGTATGATCATCCAGCTATGGCACGGCCGGCGAGTATGACCGACCAGAGTGACGACTCTGGCAGATTGTGGTCTTCGACCACTGATCAGATCTGATGATGACTCAGAAGTACGTGCAACCCTCACCGAACCCATATGACTAGTGTAGTTGGGAGTGGAGGTGTGTCACGTACTTTCCGTATGACCGCATGTGCCTGCGGTGGGTATCTATGATGTCCAAAACTATAGGTATGACTAATGAACCCTGGTTGGGGAAATGACTGTTATGACTTATGACCTGATGACCTGGTTGGGGAATGTTTTGTTATGATTTATGTTGGCAAGATACTAGTATGATAGGTCACGTATTGCATGTGCATACGAGGTTTCCTTATGGAAACTCACGGCATTGTTGTTTTATTTCAGGTTCCCCTTTGGGAGTTGTTTGGGTGGTGACTGAGGACGAGTGCATTTTGGAGTCGGGTCCTCGTGTCTATTTTGAGGTTATTATGACTACTTGTATATCTGTATATTGTAGTTTGATGTAGCCAATCTTTTGACAACTCCTGTATACGGTGCAACACCATATATTATATGTATATTTTCGAGTAGTGTTCCGTGAGTTGATGATGATATCCTTTGATTATCCTTTATTAAAAATTTAAAAAAATGTCGTTGTTTCGAGGACGTTACAACTTGGTGTTAGAGCGGGTCAATTCTAGCGTACTCATCTAAAGAAACCACCCTTACGAGTAGTGGATAAATACATGCATTTCTTTTGTAGATCATGCATGCATTCAACATGTTGATTATTGTTGTTTTGATTTTGGTGCTAGATGCCTTCGAGACGGGAACAACTTCCTCCTCGTGATCGTAGCACTAGCGGTGAGACTGGTGGCACAGATTGGGTGAAGGAGCGGCGGATGCTCTACCAGACGGTTGAGTGATTGGGCGTGCTTCTAGAGCGCCAGTCTGGCCGAGAGGAGTCAGTAGGGGCTGGGTCGGTTTATGTGCCAGCATTTGCCCACTTTTGATGGCAGGGGTGACTCAGAGGTTGCTGACGATAAGGTCTTCAAGATCCAGGAGATCTTTCGGGCGATAGGAGTTCCTCCGGAGAGGATGGTGGGTCTGGCCACTTATGTCTTGGGCGGTGATGTGTCTAGTTGGTGGAGGACAACGTCTACAGTGGTCTTTGCGGGCAGAGAAGACGTCAGCTGGGAGGACTTCCTCGGAGAGTTCAACGAGCAGTATTTCCCAGAGCATGTCAGGGAAGGGAAGCGAGAGGAGTTTATGAGCCTTGAGCAGGGGGAGATGTCACTCGCAGTTTACACGAGCAAGTTCAACGCTCTAGAACGTTATTGTCCTGAGATCTGTGGGACTCGAGTGCAGCGGGCGAGGAAGTTCATACAGGGCTTCAGAAGCAGCCTCGTACGCGTGTGACTTACAATATGCCGCAGACCTTGGCAGATGCAGTGAAGTTTGCGACCCTTATAGATCAGGACTTCCAAGAGAACGACGTGCAGGCCGGGAAGACCCAGGGGAAGACCAGAGGACGAGAGGAGTTCAGTGCCAGGGAAATAAGGGCAAGAGGCCCAGGATTGAGGAGGGTGACACTCGACATCCTGAGGGGAGCAACTCTCGCTGACCAGAGGTGTGCAGGAACGGTAGCAGGATCCACTCGGGACGGTCGTGCTTCTTTTGCTCGGGGAATTGTTTAGGTTGCGGTCAGCTTGGACACTTCGTCAGGAAGTGCCCGAACCGCCAAGGAGAGCCGAGCAGGAGACCTGGACCATTAGAGGCAGGGAGAGGCATAGTTAGTTGACATGTTGCGAGGCCAGAGCAGGGAAGGCTAGCTGGACGAGTCTACTCTATCTAGGCTGAGGAAGCGAGGGACGACAACACTTGAGGAGAGTTATGCTTTAGATTTTGGTTGGTTGCTGGTGTATTGTTGTTTTTTTTTTACTTTTTGCATATTTCGTCTGCTCGGAGAATGTTTGGAAGGAACTGAAGCTTTTTGGTAGTTAATTGCTTTGAATTTCGAGGGCGAAATTCCTTTGAGGGTAGATTGTGAGAACCCAACTTTAAATAATTAAATTAATCAAGGTTATCAAATTGGAATTGTTGACTTAGGTGGAGGGTTGATTTGATGGTTGGAAATGAGGTGGAGGCGTGAGGTGGAGGTGTGAGGTGGTGCTTGGGGGCATGAGGTGTGCGGTGATGGAGGAAGGTTTGAGAGGTTTGTTGGGGGATAAAAGGAGAAATAATGGTTGGCTTGAAAATGAGTTTTGTTTGAAGAGAGAAGGAATTGAGAAAAGGAATCAGAAGAAGTTGGGTTGAGGAGTGTTGGGGAGAGGGTGAGAAAAGTTGAGGGTGACCGGAAGAAGGAAGAAGGAGATTCGGCTTTCGTCGGAGTCGAGATCGTCGTTTCGTCGGAGAACGCTTTTGACGTGGAATCAATCGGCGTTGCTCTTCTGAAGCTTTTTCAAGCTTCCAAGGTTTGCCAAGCCTTGCTTTTACGCTCACCTACGCTTGTGTGAGTGTTTGAGTGTTCGACGGTAGGCCGAATGGCTCGTCGGAATAGTGTAGCAGAATTTTTGCTCTGTTTGGTTGACCGGTGCTTGATTTCGGTCGACCGGTCGTAGTGTAAATTTGGGCTTTCTTTCTCGCACAGGTCGAACGATACCTTGGATGGTCGACCGATTGTACATTCTGAGCGAGAAGATAAAGACCCTAGGTGTTTTCGGTCGACAGGGGCCCCTTTGTCGTTTGACCGAATGCACTGGTGTAAGTCGGTTGGGGCATTGACCATCTAAACGGTCGACCGCCCTGTTGACCAGTTCGACCGATTGCACTGTAGTAAGTCGGATGGAGCCTAGACCTTCTAAACGGTCGACCGCTCATTGATTTTGTTTGACCGACTATTTAAGATAACTTAAGTTTGGTTCGACCGGTTCATATTTCGGTCGACCGGTGATGACTTAGAGTAATGTTGAAGTCCCTGATGTTTTTTGGTTGACCGGAAGCCCAACCAGTGATGACTTAGAGTATGTTATTTAATATTATTTTTTGGCGTAGACTGATTGATTGCATTTCATGTGTATATTTGTATCTTATATCCATTATGTTTCACTTAAACAATGCTATGTGACGAGTTTTATGTTTAGTTTTCAGGAATAAATAGGCTTGAAGAGATGAAGCATAAAAGGACCCAAAAGCTGGGAAAAATGACTGAATTGTGAGATCTGGGGACCAAGATGCAAGGAAGAAGGACTTGATTGCAAGACAGAAGGACCTAAGAGCAAAACAGAATACTCCACACCATCATGGGGAGTATTTTAGAAATTCGATTCGGGTCGGAGCTCCAATAAACGAAGTAGATGCATCCAAGACCACCAAATATACCAAGCAAAGCCCAGAACAAGATTCAACTGGATCCGGACTTTTTAGACCACCAATTGGCGGTTTGGATCATCCCAGATCCGTTAAGATTTCTCGTGGACTTGTATTAATGTTTGTTTAGGTTATTTTTGGTATTGGTTTAGTCCCACATCGGGGGATTGTCCCGGATTGCCTTTTTCTTTGGATATAAATAGAACTCTTCACCTTCTATTGTAATCACTCCATATTTTAAGTGGCTATTCTTCCAACTA
Organism: Triglochin maritima; assembly: GCA_963682175.1. Classification (NCBI taxonomy): domain Eukaryota; kingdom Viridiplantae; phylum Streptophyta; class Magnoliopsida; order Alismatales; family Juncaginaceae; genus Triglochin; species Triglochin maritima. The sequence goes on from OY821775.1 coordinate 19,542,740, forward strand.
GAAGTGAGGCCTTGAAACACACACTAAAGTATGAGGATGCTACTTTCAATGTGAGTCATTTTAATACAAGTTTTCTTTATTATGTTGTTTGTTTTATGTTTCTTGTTTTGCTTTGCTTAATCTCATTTCATTTGTTTTATTAGCTTAGTTAATATGTTTTCTTTGTTTAGTTTATAATTAGTGTAATGTTTAGTAAGTAGTTCCATCCCCTTTGGGGTTGGAGTAGATGTACATACATGCAAATGAGAATGGATTGAATGCTTTATTTCCAATGTGTTGATAAAACAAGAATGTATGTTTGCTTGTTTAGGATAGAATTTATAAATTGATGAGTTTTGCCAAACTGATTAGACACCTCTCATGCTTGTTTAGGTTCTGAAAGAAACATCTTGCATATGTAAATGTTAATCAACTAAGTTGGTGAATAGATTGATAGGTTTTGCCACAACCGTTAGACACTTCCTATGCATGATAACACCACCTTTATTTGTGCTTAAAGAATGTGTTCAACACCCACCTCTTTGCTTGTGTGCACTCACTCCACCCCTTAGGGGTTTTGCCATTTCTGTATTCCAGCATTCCTCTTTTGTTCTTAGCTTAGTTGTCATTTCATTGTTTGTTTCTTTCGTTCGCATTTCATACTTCTTATCGTAGTTTAGTGTAGAGTAGCATAATCAATCTTTCTCCCCCAATTTTTGCCACTTGATTTCTGATAAACAAGAGGCTGCTCACCTCCCTGAGGACGACCCGTACTTGCCACCGCTTCATCGCGGCCGTGCACTTGCGGTTTAATATAAAACGTTCAACAAGTTTTTGGCGCCGTTGCCGGGGAGGTGCCAGTCCAGACTCTTGTTTGGACGATTGAGTGGATTTAATTTTTGTCTTGTAGTTTTCTTTGTTTCAGGAGACTCACATTGAGAAGGGGAAGCATCTGGTGAAGCTTGGAGGCGGTCTGAGAGAAGAAGACCGCCAACCAGCGGTCTGGTTGTTTCATTTCACCTCTAAATTTCTGTGGAGTATTGCTTTATCTGATATAGTGATCTGGGACTCGATTTAGCATGTTTTAACTTATAGTTTGTCCCCAGATCAATAATCAAACCTCCTTTAAGCAACTTGGACCCTAAAACTCAAAGCAAAAGATTAGGCATTCTTGTTGTTTAGGTCATGCATCATGTATGTGACTTAGGCATTTAGATTGTCTTTTATCTTAGCTTTATTTTCTGTTGCTAAGAGCTGGCGTGAGGTACGCACCTTCTACTCTCATTCATGCATTTCGTATAAACATGCATTAGTTAGTAGGAAGTGCATTGAAACAAGTGTGGGTTGAGCGTTTGTTTGGAGAGTTGATTGCTAGATTAGGACTCCAAAATGCTACTAAGGAGGGGCTATCCCATAAAAGATAAGGTGGGGGATTTCATCACCCTTTCCTTCGCCCCAAAAACCACACTAATCAAGAGCCTACTTTTTAAAATCAAGTAGACATTGGCACTAAGGATTTCAGGCGCATTAGGAGAGTGATCCGGTCCCGACCGTCATGACCTGATCGACGTTGCCCACTTTGTCGATAGTAGGAGAGACAAGATCTCCGGATCTTGGCTCTTTTGCTGGCTTTGTGGTCCTCGTCGTAGGGAGGTGAGGCGTGTTGAGGCCGTGTGACCTCGCAGTTAGGCGTCGTCTAGCTGTAAGGACCTATAGCGACCTTAGGATTGCTTGACCCATGTTTGCTTGTGTGCTTCTACCTGTACCCATCCGCCGTAACATAAGGACATCTTCCCTTGTCTCCTGAGTCATTCTTTCTCTCCTGTGTTCCCCCGTCTTCTCCTCTACGCACATTCTTTGAAAAAAAAGAGAAAAAAAGGTTTTGGTTTGTGTGCGTGCACCTTTGTGTATGCTTTCGTGGACACAAGACGAGAGGGGTCGTTTGACGAGGAGCGTTGTCAATCCGGCTTCGGTCATCAATTTCTCGACGCCTTCCTCCTCTCGTGTCGCACACCGTTCGGGTTCAATGGCTGCTCATTTCCATGAGGAGGAGCAGTTGCTGGACCCACCTGCTCCACCAGTGCTTCCAGTTGTCGTTCCCATACCTCTACGCGATCGATGCTACCCGAGCCGTACAACTCTACCCTCATGCATCGTATTACCAGAGGCTAATGGGAACCATTTTGAGGTTAAACCTCAGTTTATTTCCATGCTCCCTCACTTCACTGGGAAAGGTGACCCCTATATCTTTCTGAGGGAATTTGAGGAGGTCTGTGCTATGTTCAAGCTGCAACAACTTAGCATAGACTTCATCCATCTTAGGCTTGTCCCCTTTGCGCTGAAGGATGACGCCAAGAAGTGGTTGTATAGTAACCAGGCGAATGCCTTTAGGACTTGGGATGAGTTTCAATCTGCATTCCTCAAGAAATATTTTCCAAATCATCAGACTCAAAAATTGAGGAACGAAATCAATTCGTTCTATCAACATGAGACCGAACCATTTCATGCATATCTAGAGAGGTTCAAGGAGCTACTATCCTTATGCCCTCATCATGGCATCGAGTTGTGGCACCTTTGTCAGATTGTTTACGAGGGTCTTCACATCCCGTTAAGAACGCTCCTTGAGTCCATGTGTCAAGGAGAGTTCTTGGGAAAGGATGAAATGGAGGCATGAGCCTTCCTAGAAGACCTCGCTGAGAAAACCATGCAATGGGAGAGTGTGAGGGAACCACCTGCATCATCTAGCATAGGAGCAAGGATCGCGAATGCAAACTCGACTAGATCGGGTGCCGCATTTGTTGTCGATACCACTACGGCCACCAAGGCGCGCATGGCGGCCTTAATGCGCCGTATGGATTCGATTGAGCTCCAAAACCAACAAGGTGCACCTCACATGTCCACATCTGGTCCAGTTCCTTGTCATTCATGTGGTAGGATAGGTCATGTAGAAAGCGAGTGTGAGTCCATTCCTCCTGAGATGGAGCGTGTCAACGCCATCTATGATAGAGCCAGGAATGACCCATACTCATCATCTTATAATTCTGGATGGAAGAACCACCCCAATTTTTCATGGAACCAAACTAATGCCCCGGGTGGTCCTTCAAACTCCTCTAGACCACATTACCAATCAAACCAACCTCCCATGCATGCGAATTCCTATCAGCCACCCCAAGCGCAAACCACCAATCAATCGGGTTTCCCAAATTCCAATAATATGGAAACTCGATTCAATTCGCTTGAGACCTTGACTCGTGGACTTGAAAACTCAATGAAATTTTTTATGTCAACCACGAGTCAAGTTCTCACTTAAAATCAGCAGACCATCAAATCTCTAGAGCTTCAAATGGGCCAATTGGCTCAGTCTGTACATGAAAGAGAGAGAGATGGTCTTTTCCTAGCCAGCCTGAGGCTAACCCCCGTATGTACCAACAACAACACATGCAAAATGAGAATTTGGTACCTCGGGGGAGGCAAGTGAACCATGTGGAGGAACTTGTTCACCATGTCAATTCCATTGTGACCTTAAGGAATGGAAAACAGGTTGACAATCACATTTCCTTGTCACAACAACCACCATCTATGCAGCCCCTCAGTGGGAATGATGGTCAAGAAGAGGCTGAGGGTGAGGGTAATACACCAAAGCTTTCTTCTCAGGCACCGCAGAAAACCTACCTCCCAAAAGCTCCTTATCCAAGTAGGTTAACCAAAAAGCAGAGTGACAACATGGATAAGATATTAGAGGTGTTTAAGCAAGTAAAGGTAACATCCCCTTGTTGGATGTCATCCAACAAATACCTCAATATGCCAAAGTGTTGAAGGATCTCTGCACAACCAAGAGGAAGACCAATGTTCCTAAGAAAGCATTCTTGGCTGCAAATATCAGCACACTTTTGTCCAATCCCACCTACACAAAATACAAGGACCCTGGGTGTCCTACTATTCAGTGTACGATAGGGGACACTAGAATGAGCAATGTTTTGCTTGATTTAGGATCAGCGGTCAAGTTCCTCCCATTCTCTGTTTATCAACAGTTGAACTTGGGAGAATTGAAACCAACTAAGATCACCCTCCAATTGGCGGATAGATCCATTCGTATTCCCATGGGGATTATCGAGGATGTGCTTATAAAAGTTGGAGATTTTATATTTCCAGTCGATTTTGTTGTCCTCGATATCAATCCTGTTGCGAACACCCACTCTCAAATACGTTTGATTTTGGGTAGACCATTTCTGGCCACCTCCAATGCCTTGATTAATTGTAGAAATGGTCTCATGAAGCTCTCATTCGGTAACATGAGTGTCGAGTTTCATGTGTTCAACTCTGGTAGGCAACAGAAACCCATGGATGAACCTTTAAATCGAAATCTCATCCGCCAATTGGAGAAAGCACCACAAAATCAACGAACGGCCCTAACCCCAATGCAACCCGTTGAGAATGTTCGTGGGCCCAATGAAAACTCATTGCCTGTCTTCGCAATGCAACAGAGTGAGTTGGCCTCGAACATGAATGTCCAAAGGGAGTGTTCGTTGCATGATTCAGTTGACAGTACTAGTGAGAGTGAGACACCTCATCATATGCCTATCCCAGAAGGTGTCTCTACCTCATGTCCCATGGCCATTGAACCATTTGAGCTTCATATTGACTCCAACAAGGACCCACCTATGACCGAGCTTATGCTTGATGATCTAAATGATGGTGGGAGGTCCTTGTTGGATGACTTGGGGAGAAGCCCCATTCTTAGTGATGCAAGTCTGCTGCATCCATCGAATGAGCCTGAGGAACTCATTCCGATGCACCCGCCAAGGTGTTGGAGGGTTTTCTTCGATGAGCAATTAAACCCTAGTGAGGCAACACAACTTCATTCTTTGTTGCCCACACCCAACCAATATCATGAGGGGTTCGAGCCTTTCAGCTTTGACCTTTCACCCATCATGACACCTCAGAGTACCAGTGAAGTTTGCCCATCTCGGCAAGTCTCTGGTCCTCATGACTTGATGTTCTCATTTGATGTTCCTTGACCAAATGATTATGAGAATATTGTTGTTGCTGTACATATCATATCATACTAAAAAAGTGCAATAAAAGACTCAATGAGCGAGCATTGATTGTTGTGGGCCCCAACCCTTGTGTATTTGGGCCCCAATTCTTCACGTATTTATCTCCCTTCTTCAGCATCTCACAGGTTTTGAGGGAATTCGGATTTGTGTCCATCAACATGACCTTGAACTTCCCATTGTACTTCATGTTGGTGAGATCTCTCTTTTTTCATGCATATATCCATGTAGTATCTTGCTCGCATTCATTGAGGACAATGCATGAAGTAGGTGTGGGGGGTGTTTTACGTGTGTACATAGTCGAGTCTTTTTCTTTTGATTTTGTTTTATTTTTGTGTGTATTGTTAGGGTCATGCTAGTGTGCTGCATTTAACATTGATATATCTGCTTGTCATGATCCTTGGGTGACTTGTCTTCTTTTGCTTGCCTAGTGCTTTAAAATTTTCACATTTCTTTCAAAATCTTCATGTGTTTGCGAAAGAAAATGATTTTGTGGGTTTTGCGTGTGTTTAGCAGGTGCAAAACCGTTGAGAGGCAAAGTAGAAAGAAAGCTCCCAAAATTGTCTTGAACTTGATGCATTAGGATTTCTAGTTTACTGGATTTAGGTCTTATCGAATCGTTAGGTTGCACCCCGGTTTTCCCTCGGGGAGCGTGTAATCATAGGGTTTCAGTACTCAAACATTTAAAGAAGTCCACCCTGAACCTAGTGAGTCAAATAATTCGTGTCTGTTAGTATAAAGAAGTTTGTCGTAGTCAAGGGCCCTTAATCTCTTTTTGTGAAACTTAAGTGTAGGGGTTTTGGTTCCCATGTAGATAAGTAAATAAGTGGTGTTCTCTCTTCTCGCACGACTCCTATCACTCGGGAAAGTAGGTCTGAGGGGACTTTGTGCCTGGTGCATTCAAGTCATCTGACTTGGGATGCACCGACCGAACTCCCGTTATACGGGTGGTAGGTATCGCCCTATATGGAGATTTGGGGGAAGGTGTACGTGATAGTGTAAGTCCTCTTAGGCAATGATGCACGAAACCTAACCCTGGGAGAATCAAACACCAACCAATAAAATGCTCCAAAGAAAAAGAAAAAAAAGTGTGTCAAATAAGAACCAAAATAGACTTTACACATTGTATCACATTCAGAAGTTAAGGTTGCCCATGTCTTTCACTTAAGTCCTTAACTAACTTTCACGAATAACTCATTAGGCTAGGTATGTGGACCGATTACATATATAGAGTCAACTCGTAGTATTACCGCATCTCATGATCGACAATATAAGTCCAACGAGTCGTGTAGCTAGATTGATTAATGCATCTTGTTCGGATTTTGTGGGTATATCCGCTGAAAACCCTCAGGAGACAACACTGCTCCTCCTTGGTGATAAGGAGGTTTAACGGCTTGTTGCACGTGCTAAGTGCAACCGTGATTCCTACGAAAGTGAGTTAGGATTTCTTGTTTTCGTATGCTTTTCTCTTTCTTTGTTTTGCTCGGGACTAGCAAATGTTAGGTGTGGGGGTATTTGATTGACAGCATTCCATGTGTATATTTGTATCTTATATCCATTATCTTTCACCTAAACAATGCTATGTCCCGAGTTTTATGTTTAGTTTTCATGAATAAATAGGTTTGAAGAGATGCAGCATAAAAGGACCCAAAAGCTGGGAAAAGGGACTGAATTGTGAGATCTGGGGACCAAGATGCAAGGAAGAAGGACCTGATTGCAAGACAGAAGGACCTAAGAGCACAACAGAATACTCCACACCATCATGGGGAGTATTTTAGCAATTCGATTCGGGTCGGAGCTCCAATAAACGAAGTAGATGCATCCAAGACCACCAAATACACCAAGCAAAGCCCAAAACAAGATTCAACTGGATCCGGACTTTTTAGACCGCCAATTGGCGGCGTGGATCATCCCAGATCCGCTAAGATTTCTCTTGGACTTGTATTAATGTTTGTTTAGGCTATTTTTGGTATTGGTTTAGTTCCACATCGGGGGATTGTCCCGGATTACCTTTTTCTTTGGCTATAAATAGAACTCTTGACCTTCTATTGTAATCACTCCATATTTTAAGTGGTTATTCTTCCTACTAGAAGTGAGGCCTTGAAGCACACACTAAAGTAGGAGGATGCTACTTTCAATGTGAGTCATTTTAATACAAGTTTTCTTTATTATGTTGTTTGTTTTATGTTTCTTGTTTTGCTTTGCTTAATCTCATTTCATTAGTTTTATTAGCTTAGTTAATATGTTTTCTTTGTTTGTTTCTTTCGTTCGTATTTCATACTTCTTAGCGTAGTTTAGTGTAGAGTAGCATAATCAATCTTTCTCCCCCAATTTTTTCCACTCGATTTCTGATAATCAAGAGGCTGCTCACCTCCCTGAGGATGACTCGTACTTTCCACCGCTTCATCGTGGTCGTGCACTTGCGGTTTAATATAAAACGTTCAACATATACCTTCTAAACGGTCGACTGTCCAAAGACTTTTGTTCGACTGTATGATGTTTGTTTGGTTCGACCGTTGGATTGTGGTTCGAACCAATTACCGGTTTTAATGACCAACCGGTCGACCGTATGACCTTTTTCGGTCGACCGTCTGTGCCCAATAATTGCATTGTTTATTTATGAGCGTGTTGGTGCGTGGATTGCATTTACTTTTTATGTTACCATGATATGACATGTGCATTGAGACCTAGGTAGTAGACTTGTGGGACCATATTTCCCCTTTGCATGATTATATGATATGACTCTATGGAGCATGATGATTGTCGGCCTGTGTGGCGACAAAGATGATTGTCGACCTTTGTTGCGAGAGAGATGACCTTAGCCTTTGTGGCGACGGAGATGGCCTTAGCTGTGTGGCGACGGAGATGACTTTAGCCCTTGCGCAACAGAGTTTTGTGCCTTAGTTTGTGTGGCGACGGAGATGACCGATCGATGTTGTTCCGGCGGATGTGCTCAACCGATGTTGTTCCGGCGAGTATGATCGTCCAGCTGTGGCACGACCGGCGAGTATGACCGACCAGAGTGACGTCTCTGGCGGATTGTGGTCTTCGACCACTGATCAGATCTGATGATGACTCAGAAGTATGTGGGACCCTCACCAAACCCATATGACTAGTGTAGTTGTGAGTGGAGGTGTGTCGCGTACTTTCCGTATGACCGCACGTGCCTGTGGTGGGTATCTATGGATGTCCAAAACTAGACGTATGACTAATGAACCCCGATTTGGGAAATGACTGTTATGACTTATGACCTGATGACCCGGTTGGGGAATGTTTTGTTATGATTTATGTTGGCATGATACTAGTATGATAGGTTACGTATTGCATGTGCATGTAGGTGGGTTTGGCATTCGGGATTTCCTTATGGAAACTCACGACATTGTTGTTTTATTTCAGGTTCCCCTTCGGGAGTTGTTTGGGTGGTGACTGAGGACGAGTGCATTTTTGAATCGGGGCCTCGTGTCTATTTTGAGGTTATTATGACTACTTGTATATCTGTATATTGTAGTTTGATGTAGTCATTCTTTTGACAACTCTTGTATACGGTGCAGCACCATATATTATATGTATATTTTCGAGTAGCGTTCCCTTAGTTGATGATGATATCCTTTGATTATCCTTTATTAAAAGTTTAAAAAAATTCTGCTGTTTCGGGAACGTTACATGAGGTCCGTTGTTACCTTAATTAAAGGTCAAAGGAGAATTACTTTTCTCCTCCTAAGGCTTACATCCGCTTACTTTTGTTCCACTAAACAATAAAAAAATTGAAGTCCTACTGAGATAACTCATGATGATGTGTTTTTGGCCAAATCTATGTTTCTTGAAAACTATAGTTTTAAATCTACCAAAGTTGTTAGGAACTTTGGATTATTCCCAAAATAATTTACACCCATGGTTTTCTTGTAAAAATACAGTTTTGAAAAGAAAAAAAAGGTATGAACAATTTACTTCTCCAAAATCTTCATTTTCCGTGGCCCTCTTTTCATTCTCTTTCGCCAATCCACTTTACAACAACATCAAACCCAACGATTTATATCCATCCATGTATGATGTTCATCTTTCCCCTTTTTGACCTTGCTTTCTCCGTCTTTCTGATATCTTTGCCACTCTCTTGCCTGGTGATTTCATATACCTTTTTTTTGTTCGATCTAAAGTTTGAAATCAAATTAAGATCAATTTTGTGTTTCATTGATTATCTTAAACCCTAATCCGTGTTTAAAAAAGTGTAAACCTAGGATGATGTAAAGTAACAACTAAGGTTTTGTCAAATTCCATAAATTTGGATTTTTTTTTGTTCCAAACTCTTATTTTGTTTTGGATGTCAAAAATCTGTTGGAGACTTGGGGTTGTGATAATCCTGGACTCTTCTCAGATCGTGTACGAATCACTTTCCGAACAAGATTATTCGACCCTTTTACACTGCCCAGGTTGCACGAATACCTTGCTGGGATAATCCTGAGAAGGAACAATCTCGTTCAGGCAATATGAACTTCGATCAGAAAGGTAGAGAAGGAGTATGAATTTTTTCGTATCTTTGTTTTGAGTACCGAATCCCTCTTATAAAGCATAATGGCGGTTGGGCGGTTACACAAACACCTTTTGGGTTGGTATTATCCACTCAAACGGAAAATCAAATAAAAATTAATATGGATTTTCCGAAGAGCTTTCGGGGCGCTGCCCCGAACCCCGCCAGGGGCTCTGCCCCTTGGACCCCGCAGGGGCTCCGCCCCTCGACCCCGCGAGGGGGCGCAGCCCCCTCGACCCCTGCTTCATATTCGTGGTCGATAAACCATTAGCTCAACAAGTGTGCACTCCGCACTACCCAAACTCGTTTCCGAGCCTAACAATAAATCGCATCGGTCTCAAGTAAATCACATTACGACTAAAATGAATCGATGACACTAAAATCACCAACAAAATCTAGGTTCTGATTAACACCCTATGGTAACGCAAGGTTTTACCTAAAAATGTTTCTTAAAGCCAAACATTGTTATACTACAAATCATGTTTTTGAAAAATTGATTTCCAATTGGATTTAATATTAGAAAAAAAACTTGTAATTTCTAAAAGTAGGATTGTCAATCATGTGGTGTACTAATCATGTTGTACACACTCATATATGTACATTAATCTTATATTATAATCCATATCGAACATATTTTGTAATCGTGTTGCAGGATCCTTACCCATATCCGACCTCTTCGTAATTGTATATGTAATGGTGTGAACACAACGTGATTTGTTTAACACAAATAGTAAACACATCCTTGTGTGCATACGCTAGAACATATCCCTTTTAACAAGATTACTAACATGTCCTTTCTTGTGCTAGCTAGCACACAATTGGTGAGGGGGAAAAATGTATGTAGAATTCGCTGTTAAATATTTTCTAAAATATTAAAATGAAAGTAAATCCAGTTTGGAAGTGTTGTATTTTGTGAATAGGTAAAATGATAAACTATTTGCATAAATATTACTCATGCATATATTGTGTACTAGTCATGTATTTCTTGTATTTGTGTATCCATTAATTACCTAATTAGCTATTATATTATCATGTCCATTTAAATATGTATCCGACTCGTTTATTCATCATGTTACAAGCTTATACCATTTATTAATTGTGTAAACCTTTTCTAACCCACTTCAGCTAATTTCATATTGTATTATGTCGTGTTAAAAGTTGACGACCCTATTCGAAAGAAAGTCTCATTACTGTAGACGGTTTACAACCTAAACACACAATATTTACATCCCTAAGTTCCACAAATACGTTTTCTCTAGTTAAAAGTATACATGTCATTTAACTTCATCCAAATTAACATTAAGATGCGCTTCAATTTGGAAAATGAGGGAAGAATTATTAAGGAGGGATCATTCACAAAGTATTTGAAATAAGGGCAATGAGAACATATCAGAGAAAGATTACGTGGAGAGGAATCTATTTATCCCGATTTATGTGCTTAGCCTGAGGTTAATTTTCAGGGAGGAATGACTTTATGTTGCATTTGGTTGCGTCACTTCAACCTGAATTTCACCTGAGCATGGAATTTCAAAATGTCACATACCATGTTTGGTTGAGACTGTGCTAAAATTTGCAAATCTTTCGTAACATTTTAAAATTCCACATCTACATAAAATTTGTCAGAACCAAATTCATAATGTGAAATTTCAAAATTCCATGTAACTTTTTTAAACTTTAGTCATTCAAATTAATACAAAATATTATTGTTATGTTCTAAATATGACACTACTACAGAAAAGGGAATATTCGTCGGATATAAGGGCATATACACGTCGGATATAAGCACACTCCCATCCGACGTATATGTGTGCGTCGTCTATACATAGACGTCGGCCGTCGTATAGCCGACGTCTATACCTAACGAATAGACGTCGGCTGTAATTAGACGCCGACGTGTATTCTTTAATGTATAGACGTCGGTTAATAAACATACGACGCCTATACTTTAGGGATAAACGTCGGGTCAATAATATACGACGCCTATACTTTAGGGATAGACGTCGGCTTACATAGGAAGCCGACGTCTATTCTTTTCTTCAGAGGCTTAGACGTCGGCTTATATAAACAGCCGACGTCTATTCCCAAACCTGGACAAAAAAAAATAAATAGGATCCGACGAAATTGTTTTTAGTCATCGTCGTCGTGTACATACAACTGCACCAAATTCGTTCACCTATAAATTTCATCCACATACATCCATATACATCCCACATACAATTGACATTCACAAGCATACATCCACATACATCCACAAGCATCCATACAATTGACTCACAAGCATACATCCACATACATCCACAAGCATACATGCACAAACACAAACACAAAAATACAACCACACAATTGACATTCAACACACTTGCAATTAATTCATTCTAAAATTAAGGCGATTATATTAAGGCATAAAGTGTAGGTTTGTAATACAAGTGCACTTGTTAACTAAATTACAAAAAATACAATTGGCAGTAGAACCTCTTAGTTCGTCAGCATGTTTCTGATGAAATAGCGAGCCCATCGGTCGCGAGTTTCATCGAGCTCTTGTTGCGAGAATGGATCACTATTTTTTGGGAAAACCTATCAAAAAATTACAAGTGTGTTGAGTATTAATAACTAAATATTGAAACTACAATTGAATATACAATTGAATAACGATCTACATTACCTCGGTTAGACATACGTCTTGAGTTGCCACATCGAGGATTTCCTCCATGTATCTCATCACGTAGTAACCGCATTCCGTATTTCCAACCTGCTTCCGGTACTACAAACATAGGAATTCGCTAAATATTTGTTCCTAACTTAATTAACAAAAATGGGATAGAACGTACTCTCATTCCATGCCATGTTATTCCTGATTTTGTGGTTGTTCTCCTACCACCTAAAGCTCTGTAAACCTTAATTGCCCTGAGTAGCACAAGTTAAAATATCAATCAATAATACTAATAAAAATCCACGAATTACTTTATTCACGACTAAACGAACTTACATATTTAGAAGTTTCTTTATTGAGTCCCTTGGTTTATTCGACCCCAACGGATCAAACCAATATGCCGAATTAGTCGTTGGGCATACAACGACAAGCATCCAATGAGCCCTGTGTTATATATATAATTAGAAGTTTATTACAAAATAAAATTTCACTTTGAATTACAAAGTTTACCTCTCATGATAAGGGAGCAGATAATATTTCTTGTCTTCTTCTTTAAAGAATGTCCCTAGTTGACCCGATTTATCGTCATTCCCGTATATATATGTAGATGGACTGATAAATCCAAATACTTGATCCTCGGGAAAGATTGACCTTCTGGCGTCGTAAAGATGTCTACAAGTATAAAAATTATAATTTATTACAGTTTTGATAAAATTATTCAATACTTTTCATTGTATACAAAAGAACACTTACTTCACTTGCACGTCGATAATCATGATACACAACGAATCCATCGCCATGAACTGCATGATATCCTCTTTGGTGACGTACAAAGCCGGAGGCAACCCTTTATCCCCCTCCAACTCCAAGGTACTTAACGATTGTGCCTCCCTACCTACCATACATTGATACAACATTTTGCACCTACTTGGAAGCGAATTAATGTTGATCGGAGATTGGTTGTTTGACCCTTTGCTCCGGGGGCTTGACACCTTACAAAGATGTATAGAACCGTTAAAATACAATTGTTAACAAAATTGAAGTTTAAAGTCTTTCAAAGTTAAACTATACCTCATGTTTGTCGTTTAGCTCTACTAAATAACTATGCCAACGCACGAACCCACCGATAGCATCGCCGAGAGTAACAATCTCTTCTTCCGGAAATGGCACAAAAACACCAGGATCTAAGCAACTCTCAACTGCAACCTTCAATTCTCCCTCTCCTACCTCTGTGAAGTGGTGTCTGGAGATGTTATAAACTTTCCCGTGTCCCACCAATCTTCGATCAGGGTCTTCGACAAATATTAAGTGGTTTTTGGGCCAAGGAAAGGGTGATGAAATCCCCCACCTCATCTCCTATAGGTGACTGCCCCCTAAGTGTTTTTCATACCTTAATCTAACAAACAACACACCAAACAAACACTCACCTCACTCTTGTTATAATGCAAGTCCTACTAACTAATGCGTGCTTTCTAATGAATGATGAGTGAAAGATAGTACGTACCTTACGCCAGCAATCTACGACAGAAAGCGTAAATAATAGAAAATACAATGCATGCAAATCCTATATGATGAATGACTTAACAAATATTGTCTAATCTTTTGCTTTGGGTTATTAAAGGCCAAGTTGTTTAAGGGGGGCAATGAGTTATTATAAACTAAACATTTAACTAAACAAAATAAGTTTTTTTCAGCATAAATAAACATAAATAAACATTTAACTAGACAAAACATAAATAAACACAAATAAATGTATGAACTCACTATACTAAAGATTTATTCTAATTTGGACACTTTTTATGCAAACCCATAGAAAACTACACATGTCGTCAACGAGGGACCGTCGACGAGGGCCAATTCTAATTTGGTCCTAGTCCTGTTAATCAAAGATGTTATTTCCAATTGACCCATTGATGTAAAGTACAATCAATAATATGCAATTTCAGAATAAATAAGTAATACAAATAGCTAAAATAACCAATTTGATTTAATCCATGTTAATCCAAATGCCAAAAATAGTTTAACCTTCTATTCGTTGGAAAGTGACATTCACGAGCTACTACATGTAGGCCGAAAAAGAGTATGTATCATCCTTATCCGTTGTTGATAAAAAAAAAGATATTGGTCCTGTCCTGTGCCATCATTAGACTAATGATATATGTGATCCACCGAACAACATGACCATGACTTGCAAAAGAGTGGTAGTAAACTGACGTAGGAAAACAACAAGATGGAAAATATTTAATTTTACAGCCTATTATTTGACATCTTGAATTGTAACCCATTTATAATATGATGGACCCCCATCTTAACGGGAAACTTCTCCCATTGAGAAAAGTTGGAACAACAAATTCCATTAAGTTCATTTTCAAGAGAATCCGTTTTTTGCTACTGATCATATTTCAATGTGACAGGTTGGAGTTATGGTTCAACAAGCAGTTAGCAAACGACATGGTAAATGCTTGCTCGAACTCAGTGGAAATAATGCCATTATAGTAATGGGTGATTTCAACCTAGCTCTTTGGCTTTTCCTTACAAATTACGACCTCCTAGCCGACTTTTTAGCACTACCATGACATACCTTCATGATGTGGCTTGCTATTGAAAACATTTTTCGTCTATCAAACACCAACTTACATGTGGAGAGAGACGGAGGAAGACGGGGGAAGAAGGAGAAGAGGGCCGGAGATGTGGAGGAGAGTTTGGGAGCTCGCTGCGGTGCCGGAGACGGTGCGGATCGGTCGGAGGTTGGTCGCGGAGGAGAGTTCGGTCGCGGGACGGCTAGGGTTTGGGTGGGTTTTGCCTGAAATGAATGAAAGAAAACCGTCTGTCCGATTTCTTTAAGACCTATAGACGTCGGATGTTATATAACACCGACGTCTATACCTCGACGTCTATGTGGATAGACTATAGACGTCGGACATCATCTACGACCGACGTCTATAGGCCGACGTCTATACCCTATAGACGTCGGACTTACAAGGTACTAAAACACCGACGTCTAAAGGTCGACGTCTATACCCTATAGACGTCGGTCCAATGTGTTATTCCCACACCCGACGTCTATGGTGTCGCATAGACGTCGGCTTCCATTCCAGCCGACGTCTATCCCCACTAGACGTCGGTTGTTGTAACGGCCGACGTTTATTGGGCGACGAGTAAAGCCAATTCTGCACTAGTGTGATTTTATACAAAATAGTGTTGGAATAAATCAAACCCAAAGTGGCATTGATTAGGGGTGTAAACGGGGCGGGTATGGTCATACATGTATTCATACCCGTTTAACTAAACGGGTACGGGTATGTACCCGTTTAAATGTTGTTGTACCCATACCCACCCATACCGGTTTAATAAATTGGTAGGGGGCAAGTATAACAGATATTGCGGGTATTATTACATTGTGTTGATTGACACATTATCTAGTTCCAAATTACAAAATATTAACAAAAAAATTAAAAACTTGAGTTCTAGTTCTTCACTATTTGGTGCTACTAAATAAACAAAACAAATCGAAGTTTAATTATATATTATTAATCGTAGTTTTTCACTGTTTGGTGCTACTAACTATATATTATATATACTAATTAAATAATTAAATAATTAAATAGGTAAATAGGTAAACATGTATAGGTAGACATATAACCGTATCTGCCCCATTTATTAAGCGGGTACAATGCGATTTTTGTAATAATACTCGTACCTGCTTATTAAATGGGGCAGGTAAACGGGTAATACCCGCACCAGTTACACCCCTAGCCTTGATGGTGATATCAAGAAGGTCGGGGTAAACATTGTAATTTACCCAGACGACGTGAAAGAGAGAGGAAGAAAGTAGCTTATTTTGTCCAATCGCATCCGATTCCAGTGTCGTTCTCATCCCAGTGTTTTTGTTCTCAATCCGGATTGTTGATCTCCACAGGTAGTGGTGATTATTTGAGGGCGAAAGACCTAGGATTTGCAAACCCAAGAGGTAATTTTGTATCTCTTCCTTTTTCCATCTATTAGAGATTTTACCTTGGTTTTTGATTGATTCAGTTATAATGACCGCAAGTGCACGGTATCGGTGAAGACGTGACAAATACGGGTCGCATCCACAGGGAGGTGTGTCAACTCTGGTTCTTCAGAAATTAAGTGGAAAATAAGGAGAGAAGAAGTTTGATTACACTAAACTAACAACTAACAAACGAGAAAGATGAAAGCACAAGACTAACTAAAATAATTAAGGAAAACTCCTAAGGGGTGGAGTGTGTGTACACATGTAATAAGGTGGTGAAGAATACATTCAATAAGACACAAGTGTAGGTTATGTTTTCATGCATAATAAGTGTCTAATGGTTATGGCAAGACCTATCACTCCAATCACAAACCTAGTTGATTAACATGAGCATACACAAGTTGATTATTAAGAACCTAAAGAAGCATGAGAGGTGTCTAAAATTTGTGGCAAAACTCATCCAGTTAAGTATTCTAAAACAGACAAACATATATTCACATTGATCAAATATTGCATAAGATAACATTCATTCTCATTCTTCATTACATGTATAAACATCATCTCCATCCCCAAAGGGGGATGAAACTACTTACTACACATGAAGCTACGAATTATATCAAGAAAGAAGCACATTCAAACTAATTATACTAAGATTAAGAAAAGAAAACTAAACATGCAAGTAGTAAAAGATACAACATTAAAACAAAATTAGGAAAAAATATTTTTTTTGATGACTCACACCACAAGTAATATTCTTCTCCACTTAAGTTTTGCTTCAAGGCTTACTCCAAGTAGAGAGAATGACTACCAAGCAATTGGTAGCTTACAAAAAAGGAGGAAGAGTTATATTTATAGACATGAAAAATGTAACTTGAGACAATCTCCTGGTGTGAGACTAATGAAACATTCCCAGAATAGACATAAACACATAACTCAAATCCGCGCGAAACCGAGTCAAATTCTGAGAAAAAGGGACCGCTAATTGGCGGTCTTCGCCCGTCAATTGGCGATTTTTTTGTCGTCTCAGACCCATTTTTGGATATCCTCTTTAATGCTTCAATTCTTCACGTAGGGTGCACTCGGATTGGTTATTGGAGTCTGAGCCCAAATCTAATTACCAAAATACTCCTCATGATGATGTGGAGTTTCTCGATTTGCTATTTGGTCCCTCCAGGCTACCAACCAGGTCCTTCCCTCTTGCAGATGGGTCCTTGTATGACCGAGAATTCCATTTTGCTTCATTTATGTCCTTTCTTCTTACATTTCATTCCTTTTTCTCTTCCATTCTCTTCTTTATTACCTAATACCTGAAATATAACAACAAACACTCGAGTAGCACAATATTGAGGTAAGATTAAAGATATATAGCATGAATATGATGCATGATATGCTACTAATTAGATTTTGAGCAAAATCCAAGAAGAAAACCTATTGTATCCCGTTGAGCAAAACCTATTAGAGATGGTTAGTCGACTTGTCCCGTAGTTTTTCCCCTTCCTACACTGGGATTGTGTTTTCCACGTAAATTGTGTGTCTTGTGGTTTGCTCGTGTACAATTATGTGTGATTGTGGTAGTGTTTCAAATCTTTGATTCTGTTATGTAGTTTTTTGTTGTACCCGAATTGTGTAGTATTTTTTGCTATAGTAGTTTGATTTCTTTTCAGTGGTACCAGAGTAATGGTTTTTTTGTTTGATCAAAAAATAATGGAAATTAATACGAGTTGAATGATTTTTCTGAATGGTTCGAATTATCATCTTTGGAGAGGCAAAATGGAAGATTTGTTGTATGTGAAGGATTATTTTTTGCTTGTGTTTGCTTATGAGAATCCTAAGAGTAAGTTTGATGCATATTGGGGTTTATTTCATCAGGTTTGTTGTTATATCTGACAGTAGGTGGATGATAGTGTTAGGCATCATATTGAGAATGAAATAAATGCACACACTTTGTGGACCAGACTTGAAGAATTGTATGCTAGAAAACTAGGAATAATAACTTGTTTCTTATTAAACAGATGATGACATTGAGATTTCATGATGAAATTCCTTTGACTGATCACATACTTATCAGGGTATTATAAATTAGTTGGTGGGTATGAGAATAAAGTTTGATTATGAGATTCATGCTTTGTGGCTGCTAGCTAGGGATTGTACCTTATTCTTGGGAGACATTTAGAATGTCTTTGTCCAATTCAGCTTGTGATGGGATGATGATCTTGGGTTTAGTAAAACATAGTGCTTTGAATGAAGAGATGAGAAGAAAGACACAGAGATCATCTTCATATTCTAATACTTTGGTTCTTTAAAGTAGGGGCAGGAATGAGTTTTGAGGTTCAAGAAAAAGGGACAAGAGTCAAGATAAAAGCAGACGCAAATCTAATAAATTTGCTAATGTGGAGTGTCACTATTGTCCTGCCAATGAACATATTAAAAAGTATTGATGTCAGTTCAAGAGAGACAATCAGAAGGAGTAAAACACTGAGAAGAAAAGTGACAGAAGCATCAATAATAGGGTTGCTACACTGTCAGAGGACTACTTCATTGATTTAGATGATGATGCAGTGAATCTTCCTTGTGATGAGATGAGTTGGGTGATCAACAATGGTGCAACCATGCATGCTACACCTCGAAGAGATTTATTCATATTTTATAGGTCAAGTAATTTCGGTATTGTAAAGATGGGAGATGATGGTTTGACAACAATTTTAGGCATTACGGATATGTGTTTGGAGACTTCTAATGGCACACGGTTGTTGTTGTATAACTTCAATCATATTCCCACTCTTTGAATGAATTTAATTGCTCTAGATGTTTTTGTTAGTGAGGGTTACTGCAGCACTTAAGATAGTGATTGGTGGAAGCTCACTAAAGGCTTTATGGTGATTGCAAAAATCAAGAAAAATCCTTCGTTGTATATCTTGCCGGCTATGTTTTCTGAAGACAAGATAAGTATAGTTGATGACGAAGAGACAACTGAGTTATAACATTGTAGGCCTCACATTAACACGAGGGGCTTGATAGAGTTGTCCAAGAAAAATGTTCTTTCAAGGATGAAAAATCCAGTTTTGAAGAAGTGCTCTCATTGTCTAACAGGAAAGCAAAACATAGTAGCTTTTAAAAGTGTCCCTCCAACCAGGAAGTTAGGTATACTTGGTCTTGTACATTCTAATGTTTGTGGTCCTATGACGACAAAGTCACTTGGTGGTTTCATTTATTTTATTACCTTTATAGATGTTTATTCAAGGAAATTTTAGGTGTATGCCTTGAAAAGTAAAGATCAAGTGTTAGATGTTTTCAAGCAGTTTCAGGCTTCACTTGAGAGACAAACTGGGACGTAATTGAAGTGTATCAAAACTGATAACAGAGGATAATATATTGGTCCTTTTGATGAGTATTGCAGGCAGCAGGGTATTAGACATCAAAAGACACCTCCCAAAACATTTCAGTTGATTGGTTTTGGCTGAGAGACTGAATAAGACACTAATGGAAAGAGTAAGATGATTATTGTTGCAACCGTGATTTCCAAAGTCATTTTGGGGTGAGACTTTGAGTACAATGGTATATATTTTAAATATTACTACTTGTGTTCCTTTGAATTTTGATGTTCCTAATCGAGTTTGTACCGGAAAAGATGTCTCCTATGATCGATTTGCGTGTTTTTGGATGTAAGGTATTTGTGCATATTGTTGGTTTTAGGCCTTAATCTGTGTTAATTTTGATGGTTAATCAAACTAATGTTAATTAATCAACTTATTCAATCAAAGTGGGAAAACATGATTACATGCATTGAAAATATACTTGTATGTCTGCAAATCACCTTAATAGTGATCAAGATTATCAAGAGAAGAAGCATCGAGACAAAGACACATGATTGTAACAAAGCTTTAGAAAAAACTTGTAATTTTCCATTTATTGAGTTCATAGGAATAATAGATGACCAAACATATCATATTAAAAGTCGTTAGAATCCTCACTGGAATTTTCCACTCGGATAAACGATTGTCATCTAGTTAACTGAATCCCCTTGGATCGGTTCTGGATTTGACTCTAATGGTCACACTTGTATTTTGTCTTAGAGTCCATTTACCTTGTCTATTTTTATCTATCGATCTCCTATCAGTCAACCATTTACTTCTTAGCCTTTGGCGTAACGACTATTTCCATGTGTCAATACAGTCGTTGGACTCACAATGACTATTTGATTTCCAACTATTGGCGTTAAAAAAACTATTGATCCGAACGACTGAATTGGTAAAAAATGACTAAAATCTTGTGAGATAGTCGATTACATAGTTACTCTTATTTTGGATTGGCCAACCGAACCAAATTCGGTCAACCAAAATTAAATCAGGGAAAATTGGACTTAAGTTACTGGAAGTCGGTGCTTGGTTATCCGACCTTTGTTCGGTCAACCGAAAGCTTAATCTTGACTAAGTCAACTCTTAGTTTTGGACAACCTTTCTTCAAATGGTTGACCAAATCTGTGTATATTTCTACCCTAGTTTAGGTCAAATCATCTCTCTAATTTATCCATATCTCACAAACTCTCCCAAATGGGTAGTAGAGCTTCAAGCCTTATAAATAGGAGTTTATTCATGAGTTTTAGACTTGAAGACACCTCTCTATACTCTTATCTTTTGTGTTCAAATATCAAACACTCGCAAGCACTCATTTCCTACACTCAAAGCCAAATTTCATCACTTGTGTACCAATTCCAACTTTATTATCCAATAATCATCGAAATTCTAAAGCTTTGTGAAAGCTCCCTCTGGGTTGTGGGAGGCGAAATCAAGGTTGTTCGGAATGCTCGTGGTGTAAAGGTGGATATCTTGGCCCAAAATAGAGATTAGATAGTGGAAACTCAAGCGGCGCTCGGAGGATCGAGCGGGGTTTGCCAGATATGACTAGATCACGGTGGTTGTGATCGAACCTCCATAAAAATCCAGTGTCGATTTGTGATTTGCAATTCTCTTCCTTTACTTTTAATTCCACATTTAGTAGAGCATTTAACATGTGATTAGAGGGTCATCGTTCCTAACCATTGGTATCAGAGCATTAGGTTGCTAATTTCATCTACTTAACTGTAGTTTAGCATGACAACCACTTCTAATCATTATGAGGGACTATCCACAACTACACCACCTTTGTTTAATGCCTTCAATAATGGATATTGGAAGAAAAGAATGAGAATCTATTTGCAATTAATTGATTTGAAGTATTTGATATTTCCTTAACTCCGTACACACCTCCTAATGATGAAGAAATCACACCCTAATTAGAGACAAAATTAAGGAAGTGGAGATGAATTCTTGCTTCGTGAACATATTGTAATGTCGCTTAAATGAGGGAGAATACAATCGAATTAGAGGTTGTGATAGTGCATATGGTATATGACATAAACTTAAAATGCATCATTAGGGTTCTAGTAAAATGAAAGATAGTAGGATAAATTTGCTCATGCATAAATATGAACTATTTTATATACAATCTGGTATGAACATAAGTGAAATGCACATTCACTTCATTGATATCATTAACTTTCTCAAAATGCTTGGCAATTTTTTAGTCAGGGAGATATGGGTCGAAAGATTCTCTGGTCACTCACCAACGAATGGGAAGAGAAAACTACCGCTATTGAGGAAGCACTAGATCTCACCAAATTGTCGATTGATGAGTTTATGGGTACTCTCATTGCATATAAGCTATAAATGAAAGATAGCAAGGAGAACAGAGTCGTCGAGAAAAATCCTTAGTTCTAAAAGCATTATCGACTCCAACAAGTCAAAGAAGAGAGAGTGATATTGAAGAGGAGTTCATCACTCAAAATTCAAGGCACTTATCAAGAACGGAAAAGAAAGGAAAGGGAAAGAAAAGAGAAGAGCAAATGGAAAGAAAAGAAGAATGCGCTTAAAGCAACCTTGGATGAATCGACATCTTCTTCATCAAATGAAGGTGAAATCGCCAAAAATGTGCTTTATGGGAATCGAAGATAAAGAAGTGAGGTATCATCTAGCTCAAATCATGATTCTAATTCTTATAGTGAACTTCAAATTGCATCCTGTGAGCTAGTTGAAATTTTTGAACAAAATTGTCTAAACTACAATGACAAATGACTTTATCATGAGTGAGAAAAATGAGTTGCTTACTAGTCATGATAAAATTGCATTAGAGAAATCTTATTCTATTGATGAAATTGCAACTCTAAATGCAAAACCTTTATGGAGTGATACACAAGATCTCATTGTTAAAAATGCGTAATTACAAGATGATTTTGAAACATTCACTAAATGAAAGAAAATACTTGATATTCTTATTGGTAGTCAAAGACAATCACTATGTAAGGATGGTTTAGACTACAATGTTAATAACCTTAAAAACCATGTTATCCATATTTCTTTTTGAACAAAAGTTCCTCAAGTGTCTGGGCACCACAAACCAAACACCCTTCTATATAAAGAGGTAGAAATCATATAGAAAGGGGGAGAATTAATATTTTTTGAAGCATTAACATATATGTTTGTCATCATTAAAACATGGGAGAATGTAATTTTTATTTATTGAGTCCAGAGGATCAAATGTAAACTTGAGCACTAAGATTATGTGCATGCCCAGTTTGGATGACCGAACACCTAAAGGATGATCGAACCTGATGCGAAGACGTTGCAATGGATATTTATTGGTTATGAGTAGGATGGGTTCAGTTATATGTTGTATGATCCAATTGAAAAGAAAGTCTTCAAAAGCAAGGATGTTATGTTTATGGAAGATCAGACCATCCAGGATATTGAAAAATCAGGAATTTTTTCAGGGTTTGGTTGATTTGTTATGATTTGGTTGATCTTGATCTGGTTCCCTGTCTTAATGCCCTTGTGAAGGTTGAAGAGTTGTAGTAAGAAGAAATGAACCAGATAATTCACATGTTTCATTAATAGAGACAAATGTTGTCATTCCAGAACTAGAAATTTCAACATATCATCTTCCAAAAATTCTAATTGCGAGGTTGGTTAGAAACTGATGATCATCCACCAGATATCCTTCAGATGAGAATATGATGCTTATAATGCAGGTGACCTGGAAGCTTTAGAAAGTGAGCAGAAAAAGGAATGATTGTCAGCTATGCAAGAAGAGATGGATTCTTTGCTGAAAAATCATACTTATGATTTGGTGGAGGCGTCGAAAGGTAGGAAGGTGTTGAAAACTAAATGAGTGTTTACGTTAACATCCCATGAGGGTAAATCACAACCGAGATATAAGGCTAGACTCGTTGTGAAGGGATTTGGCCAGAGGCAAGGATTGTCTTTAATGAGATTGTCTCACCAGTGGTGAAGATGAGTTTGATAAAGGTTGCTTTTGGTCTTGCTACCAGTTTAGATATGGAAATTGAGCAGATGGATGTCAAGACTACATTTATCCATGGTAATTTAGAGGAAGAAATTTATATAGAGCATCCATAGGGATTTAAAGTTAAAGATAATGAGAATCTTGTATGCAGATTGAAAAGAGCTTATATGGTCTGAAACAAGCTCTACGACAGTACTACCTCTTTTATGATAGAGAAGAGGAATACCAGAACAACATTAGATCATTGTGTTTACATCAGAAAATTTGAGAAGATTTTATTATTCTCTTACTTATGTTGATGACATGCTTATTCTTGAGAAAGATATGTCTGTGATTGACAGGTTGAAAAGGAACTAGGTAAGTATTTTGTTATGAAAGACCTGGGTGCGGCTAAGCAGATACTGGATATGTAGATATCTTGTGATAAAAAGGCAAAAAATGTAGTTGTCGTAGGAGAAGTATATCGTGAAGGTTCTTTAGAGGTTCCCTATGCATAATGATTGATCGTTTTATTTTTAACCGCAAGTGCACGACCGCGTTGAAGCGGTGGCAAATACGGGTCGTCCACTGGGAGGTGTGTCGACACTTGGTTTGTGCGAAGGCGAGAGGTAAAGAAAGGGAAGAAAGGTTGGTTACACTAAACTACACTAATATGCAAATGGAAATGGAGATAAGCAATAAACTAAGCCCCAAAGGGGGTAGAGAAATAATGTGAACATAAAGAAGTGTGTGTGTGTTCATTAAGCTCCTCACAACATGTAGTGCATGAAATCATAAAACTACATCCAACTTTGCCTCTACATGAATTAAGATAAGACTACATCATTAAAACATACAAGACAATAATTGGAATGAAGCTACATGAACTCAAGTATAAAGACTATACCCTACTATGCCTCTACATGAATTAAGATTTCACTACATCATTAAAACATACAAGACATTAGCTAAGGTAAAGGCAACAAGAGTACATACACTACAAATTGTGTTTCCAATATTAACTTCATCCATATCCTAACCTTATCATTCCCCATAAAATAGGTCCACTAATCAAAGCATAAGCTAAGCTTCATTCAAGAGCATTAGCATATCAAAGATAAGAGTGGAGACCCATTAGATGGTTATGGAAATCATATAAAGCTCAAGGGATAAAAATAACACACACTTAATACACTACATAATTATATCACATATTTCTCCACCCCCCAAATGGGGATGGAACTACTCACTACTCATTACACTAACTATACTAGCAAAAGAAAGCATAATACTGAAATGAAAGTTAACTAAGAAGGCAAGAAGCATTAAAGAAACATAAAAGGAAAGGAAAGACTAAACAAACATGCACAAATTAAAAGACAAGATTAAAAGAAACTAGAAGAATTATTTTATTAACAAATGACTCACATTGAAGGTAGCATTCTTCTCCACCTTGAGTTTTTGCTTCAAGGCTCACTCCTTAGTAGAGAGAATGCCACCAAGCAATGGGTAATTACAATGGAAGGTGAAGAGTTCCATTTATAAGCATGGAAAAAGCTAATCGGGGACAATCCCCCGATGTGGGACTAAACCAATACCAAAAATAGCCTAAACGAACATTAATACAAGTCCAGGAGAAATTTCGACGGATCCTGAGCAATATGGAGCGCCAATTAGCGGTCCAAGACCGCCAATTGGCGGTCCAAAATCTTCGGATCGTGTTGGAATTTGTTGTGGGCTTTTCTTTCTGGTATTGTTGGTCTTTGATGCGGTTACTTGACTTGTTGGAGCTCCGACCCGACTCGAATTGGTAAAATACTCCCCATGATGGTGTGGAGTATTCTGTTTTGCTCTTAGGTCCTTCGGTCTTACGATCAGGTCCTTCTCCCTTGCATCTTAGTCCCCAGGTCTCACAATTAAGTCCTTTTTCCTGCTTTTGGATCCTTTCATGGCTCTTCTCTTCAAACCTCTTTATTCCTGAAAATTAAACATAAAACTCGTCACGTAGCATTGCTTAGGTGTAATATAATGGATATAAGATACAAATATGAGCATGAAATGATGTCAATCAAATACCCCCACACCTAAGTTTTTGCTAGTCCCGAGCAAAACAAAGAAAGAGAAAAGCAAACGAGAAACAAGAAATCTTAACTCACTTTCGTAGGAATCACGGTTGCACTTAGCACGTGCAACAAGCCGTTAAACCTCTTTGTTGCCAAGGAGGAGGAGTGTTGTCTCCTGAGGGTTTTCAGCGGATATACCCACAAAATCCGAACAAGATGCATTATTCAATCTAGACACTCGACTCGTTGGACTTATGTTGTCGATCATTGGACGCGGTAATCCTACGGGCCGACTCTATATAGGTAATCAGTCCACACACATAACTTAATGAACCATTCGTGTTAGTTAAATAAGGAATTAAGTGAAAGACATGGACAACCTCAAGATCCTCAAGTGATACAAAGTGTAAGGTCCATTAAGGTTCTTATTTGCATTACCATTTTTTTTCTTTTTGTTTATTTTCACATTTTTTTTCTTTTTTTTCTTCTTCTTTTTATTAGTTGGAGCTTCGTTCTCCCAGGGTCAGGTTTCGTGCATCATTGCCCATGAGGACTTACACTATCACGTACACCTTTCCCCAAATCTCCACATAGGGCAATCCCTACCACCCGTGTAACGGGAGTTCGGTCGGCGCATCCCAAGTCAGATGACTCGAAAGCACCACGCACAAAGTCCCCTCAGACCTACTTTCCCGAGTGATAGGAGCCGTGCGAGAAGAGAGAACATCTACTCACTTATTTCTTATCTACACATGAACCAAAACCCCTACACTAATGTCTCACAACAAGATTAAGAGGGTCCTTGACTACAACAAACTTCCTAAATTAACAAACATGAATTATTGACTCACTAGGTTCAGGGTGGACTTCTTTGAATGTTTGAGCACTGAAACCCTATGATTACTCACCCCCAAAGGAAAACTGGGGTGCATCCTAACGACTAGATAAATCCTAAAGTCACGTACTAGATATCCTAATGCATCAAGTTCAAGACAATTTTGGGAGCTTTCTTTTTACTTTGCCTCTCAACGGTTTTGCACATGCTAAACACACGCAAAACCCACAAAACATTTTCTTTCGAAAACACATGAAGATTTTGAAAGAAATGTGAAAATTTTGAAGTACTAGGCAAGCAAAAGAAGACAAGTCACCCAAGGATCATGGCAAGCAGATATATCGATATTAAATGCAACACACTATCATGACCCTAAAAATGCAAACAAAAGAAAACAAAATCAAAGGAAAAAGACTCAACTATGTACACACGTAAAACACCCCCCCCCCCACACACCTACTTCATGCATTGTCCTCAATGAATGCAAGTAAGATACTACATGGATTTATGCATGAAAAAGGAGAAATCTCACCAACGTGAAGTATAAAGGGAAGTGTCATGTTGATGGACACAAACCCGAATTCCCTCAAAACCTGTGAGATGCTAAAGAAGGGATACAAATACGTGAAAGAAATGGAGCCCAAATACACAAGGGTTGGGGCTCACAACAATCAATGCTCACTGAAGGAGTCTTTTATTGTACTTCTTTTTTTTCTTTTTCTTTTTTTTTCTTTTTTTTTTGTTCTCTTTTTTTTCTTTTTTTATATAACTATGTACAAACATAAGTTCCCATCTTCATTTGTCAAAAGACATCAAATGGGAACCTCAAGAGTGGGTCAATGCACTTGGAAAGGGAACATGACACCACGCGGGGCCAGAATACGCATGCGTGGGCCCCCTTCACAAAGAGCACCAGATGAAATGAGAGGTTCATGAATTGGACGCAAAGGCGTCTCACTCAAAGGATCAAACTGAAAGAGCTTGAACCTCTCGAGAGTTTGGGAAATAAGGGGCAACAGAAGAAAAATATCTCCCGTTGCGGAACTGAAGTTATGATCATCAATCCAAACTCTCCAACCAACAGGCAGGTGGGTCGGAACGAGGTCAAGCACCTCGTTATGCATGTCCAACTCACCAGGAGAACAGGAAGTGGGTCTCATACCCAAAGTATCCTCCAAGGAACTCCTAATACCCTCATGAGCAATGTAGTTGTTTGATGTTCCATCATTTCCAAGATGATCAGGAACAATAGTGAGAGGCAAACTCTCATCAGGTTGTTTGAAATTGAGGGTACTAGGGAGCTCTTGCTCCACCAGAGGTGAGTCCTTAAGAGGCACAATATGAAGATCATGTGGCTCAAGGGCCACGGGACAAAAAGATAAGGCACAATCCTGTGCCGACTCATAATGAGGTTGGTCCAAGTTATTCTTAATTTGAATCGAATCCTCCACTAAGTGATCGTGAATTGAAACCCCAAGTCCCTCAGACTGACTAGGAGTTTGACTTTGAAAGGTTGTGCTTTGAATTTGTGGATGTGGTGGTGGTTCGATATCAAAAGATGAATCCTCATGTTGACAAGAAAAGTTACCCTCCTCACGTTCATGGAATTGTTGTGTCATCTGGCTCACTTGCATTTCCATGGTTTGCAAGGAATTCAAGTTGGACTTCAATAAGTTTTGTGTGGTTTCCATGAATGCTTGGAGAGTTTGTTTCAAGGAATCAGGTATGCGGTCAACGATGGAGTCCAAGTCAGAGCTTGGGAAATTTTGGGGTTGGGTGTTGATGGGCTGAGAATGAGTCCAATGATTTGGAGTGGGGTGCTGGTAGAATTCTGGGTATTCTGGAGGAGGATACTGGGGTGAATATGAAGTATAAGAATTTGAATAAGAATTGTTTCCCTATGAATCCATCACTCTCGGGATGTACGCGGATGCGTAATGGTCATATTGAGCATTTTGGGAAAATGTATGCTCATACTCAGGCTCTGGGGGAACATAAGGACATTCCCCGATATTATGACCACTCAACCCACAACAATCGCACGGTATGGCTACTGGAGCCACTGGTGCACTCATGTCGTCTACCGCATGCATGAAAGAGGCCAAAGTTTGTTGTCCAGAGTATGATCCAACATAACTAGATGGAGATCTAGCCGTCGGTGCCTCTCTCATATCACCCCTATATGAAGATTGCTCAGTCACATAATGAAGATCATCCCAACCGTACGGGGTGTTCGTCTGAGCCACCCCAGGTTGCATGGGTCTGGAATACCAGGGAGAATCATCCTGGTCCCAACAATGATATGAATGGTCACCCATGTAACCATCCATCTCAACAAACAACTCTCGAGTCGACCACTCTCACCACCACGAGACTAAGCTCTCAAAAAGTGCTCAACTCGACCCTAAAACGCTACCAGAGAGTGTAAAGGGGAGGAGACTATACGTAGAGAATAGATGAGAGGACTCAGATGAGGAGGGAAGAATCCCTAGAGCTAGCGAGGGTACAGGGTGAAGGTAGAAGCCTAACTAGCAAGCATGGCTCAAACAATGTAAGGCAATGGGTCCTTAGGCTAGACGACGCCTAACTTCGAGGTCCCAAGTGTCGACACGCCTCACCTCCCTACAACGAGGACCACAATGCCCAGCAAGTGATACCAGATCCGGAGATCCAGTACCTCCTACTATCGACAAGGTAGGCAACGCCGATCAGGTCATGGCGGTCTCAACTAGATTACTCTCCTAGTGCGTCCAAAATCCTAGGGCCAATGTCTACTTGCTTTTAGTTAAGGGTTTACTTGAGTGTGCTTTTTGGGGCTAAGGGAGGGGTGATGAAATCCCCCACCTTATCTTTGAAGACTATAGGTGATGCCCCTTAAAGATGTTTTGAAATCTTAGGCTAGCAAGCAACTCACCAAACAAGCACTCACCTCACTCTTGTTTCGATGCAAACCTTACTCACTAATGAATGTCCTAATGCGTGAATGAGTGATAAGGAATGCGTACCTCGCTCCAGCAATCAATGACAAAATGTAAAGCAAAGAAAAGAAAGATGCATGCAAGGTCTACATATGATGCATGACCTAGATGGCAAAGAGTCTAATCTTTTGCTTTGAGTTTTATGGTCCAAGTTGATTAAAGGGGGAGTGATTAATGATCTGGGAGCAAACACGAAGTCACAGTATGCAAAATTGGACTCCCAGATAACACCAATTACAGAACTAACTACCACAAAAAATTTGGAAGCAGGAAACCCTTACCAGGCCGCCAATTGGCGGGCTCCAACCGCTGATTGGCGGTTCTTTTGTGGTTTCTCTTCCTCAAACTTCTTCAGTAGCCTCCCCTTGATGTGCTGGTTCCCTTAAACTAAGAAACATTGGAAACAAAAAATTAAAAACCCCTCTAATCGTCCAAACCAAGGTCTGGACAGAGCACCTCCCCGACAACGGCGCCAAAAACTTGATTGATCGTTTTATTTTAACCGCAAGTGCACGGCCGCGTTGAAGCGGTGGCAAATACGGGTCGTCCACTGGGAGGTGTGTCGACACTTGGTTTGTGCGAGAAGAGAGGTAAAGAAAGGGAAGAAAGGTTGGTTACACTAAACTACACTAAGATGCAAATGGAAATGGAGATAAGCAATAAACTAAGCCCCAAAGGGGGTAGAGAAATAATGTGAACATAAAGAAGTATGTGTGTGTTCATTAAGCTCCTCACAACATGTAGTGCATGAAATCATAAAACTACATCCAACTTTGCCTCTACATGAATTAAGATAAGACTACATCATTAAAACATACAAGACAATAATTGGAATGAAGCTACATGAACTCAAGTATAAAGACTATACCCTACTATGCCTCTACATGAATTAAGATTTCACTACATCATTAAAACATACAAGACATTAGCTAAGGTAAAGGCAACAAGAGTACATACACTACAAATTGTGTTTCCAATATTAACTTCATCCATATCCTAACCTTATCATTTCCCATAAAATAGGTCCACTAATCAAAGCATAAGCTAAGCTTCATTCAACAGCATTAGCATATCAAAGATAAGAGTGGAGACCCATTAGATGGTTATGGAAATCATATAAAGCTCAAGGGATAAAAATAACACACACTTAATACACTACATAATTATATCACATTTTTCTCCACCCCCCAAATGGGGATGGAACTACTCACTACTCATTACACTAACTATGCTAGCAAAAGAAAGCATAATACTGAAATGAAAGTTAACCAAGTTCCTTATGCTTTAGCATTTGGTTGTTTGATGTATGTTATAGTGTGTACGAAATGAGATATTGCATATGCGGTTGGTGTTGCTAGCACATTTCTTGGAAATCTAGGAGAGAACATTGGGAATCTTTGAAGTGGATTCTTCGATATCTCAGAATTTATTCCAAAGTTTTTAAGCTTTGGTGGGCTTCCAGTAGTATTGACTAGGTATACAGATGCAAATATGGCCAGAGATATTGATATGAGAAATTCTACTTCAGGTTTTCTACTAACTTTTGCAGGGGGAGTCGTGTCATGGCAATCCAAGTTGCAGAAGTGTGTTTCTCTTTCGATTACAAAGGCTAAGTATATTGCTACTATAGAAGCTTGCAAGGAGAACGTTGTGGATTAAGAGATTTCTTGAAGAGTTGGAAACGAAATGGAAAAGTTATGTCATTTTTTGTGACAGTCAGAGTGTCACTTACTTAAGTAAAAAATCGAGTTTGCATGCCAAATCGAAGCATATAGATGTGAGATGTGTTTGGTTGCGTCACATCAATCTGAATTTCACTCTAACATAGAATTTCAAAGTGCGACATACGCAAGTACCATGTTTGGTTGAGATTGTGCTAAAATTTGCAAATCTTTCATGGCATTTTGAATTTGCACCTTTATGTAAAAATTTCCAAAATCAAATTCCCTGCTGAAATGTGAAAATTCAAAATTCCACGTAGGTGTTTTATACTTTAGACATTCAAAATAATACAAAATATTATTGTTATGTTCAGAATAGGATTGTATACACAATAGTATTGTAATAAATCAAACCCAAAGTGGCTTTGATGGTGATATCAAGAAGCTTGGGGTAAACTTTGCCATTTATTTAGAAATAATAATAAACAACATTTGTGTTTGTGATATCAAATGTTTTTCCTTGTTTTCGTGAAACCAAACCCTGGCGGCGTTAAATTGAAGAAGAAAGAAGTTTGTTTTTGGTCTATTCACATCCGATTCCGATGTCGTTCTCTTCCCAGTGTTTCTGTTCTCAATCCGGATTCTTGATCTCCACAGGTGATGGTGTGTCGCCTCCTTTATTCATCTATTAGTGATTGTACCTTGGAGTTTGGGAAAAATCCAAGAAGAAAACCTATTGTATCTCGTCGATTGATTAATGGATAATTTGTTGGCTTGTCCCGTGGATTTTGCGCTTCCTACTCTTGGATTGAGTTTTCCACGTAAATTGTTATTTGATTTGCTCATGTGTTTGTGTTTGTGCTTGTGGGCGTGTTTCAGATCTTTTAATTCCACTGTGTAGTTTTTTGCTCTACTCGAGTTGTTTGGTATTTTTTGCTAAAGGAGTTTGATTTCCTTTTAAATATTATGTGTTTTTTTATGTTTTGGATATAATTTCAAATTAGAAAATTAATAAAAATATCATATAACTCTACTAATTGGTCTAGTACACATACTGAGGTGTGGTCTCGCTTCCGATTTTTTGGAAATATGTTAGTCTCTTGTTAAAATAGTGTAAAAAATTCATTTACACCCAAACAAAGATAATAAACATATCTACGTTCAATCCCAAACACCAAACTTCCACTTCCATTCATCTGCAACACGCATAGAAACATGTAATCACATAGAAATATAAACATCCACTTTCATTGCATTCCATTCCATCCGTCTAGTACACATAGAAAATAAACATCCACTTCCATTGACAATTAGTCCAAACCACCAAAATCTACAGTGCACATACCAAATCATGTAATCTCATTGATCCAAACAAACAGAGAAACTCCACAATTCAGAGCTCTAAATCTAGACCCAAAAGAAAACTCATCTTTGTCCAAGTTGATTTGCAAGATCAGATTCTATCAAAACCTCATCCACGACCCCCTTGAACTCCTCATCAACTTCATACTCAATATGAACATCAGCACACAAATCTCCATAACATCAAGCACTCCATCCCCTCCAACAACCCCCTCCCTACCACCCTCCTAAATTCGTCATCACTCATCCCCTCCAGCCCATCACCCCAGCATTCCTCCACTAGTTTGTCGTGATTCAATCCTAACAACTTAAACATATTAACTTTCCTCTATGACATGAAACACTTGTCCAACGTGAGACCACTCGATTGACAACCTAACTTGTTAGATAGTAGGATTGCATCTAGCAAAATTCGGGACGCATGTGTCCCACGGGTTAGTCCCGCTCTGTAAGGGGTTAGGAAGCAAATATGTCCCACTGGACCAAACAAGCTCGCTCATTTCCTCCAAACAGGTTGGCTCGTTGAGTAGAAATGACCTTGGATGTTCGTTCGACCAAACGAGCAGGGTCGTTTCGACAAACGAGCTGGGTTGTTTTTGTTTAACAAACAACTTAAACAAATTAACTTCTCTATATGACATGAAACCAGTTGTCCAATGTGAGACCACTTGATTGACAAACAAACATGATTCGTGGTAGGATTGAATCAAGACAAACGAGTTCAAAACATTACATGAGAACTTGTTACATGTTACGATTGGACAACCAAACTTGTTAGACGGTCGGATTGAATCAAGCGAAATTCGGGACGCATGTGGCCCGCGGGTCAGTCCCGCTGTGGAAGGGGTCGGGACACAAATCTGTCCTACTGGTCCGAACGAGCTGGCTCGTTTTCTCCAAACAAGCTGGCTCATTCGGTCGAAACGACCTGGGTTGTTCGTTCCACCATAGGAGTAGGGACGTGTCGACAAATGAGTTGGGTCGTTTCTGTTTAACTAACAACTTAATAAATTAACTTCTCTCTAAGACATGAAACCACTTGTCCAACCCGAGACCACTTGATTGACAAACAAACATGTTTCGTAGTAGGATTGAATCAAGACAAACGAGTTTAAAACATAACATGAGAACTTGTTACAGGTTACGACGGGACAACCAAACTTGTTAGGCGGTAGGATTGAATCAAGCGAAATTCGGGATGCATGTGTCCTGCGGGTCAATCCTGCTCTGGTAGGGGTTCTGACGCAAATTTGTCCCACTAGTCAGAACAAGCTGTCTCGATTCCTCCAAATCTGCTGGCTCGTTTCGTCGAAACAACCAGGGTCGTTCGTTCCACCAAACAAACAGAGTCGTTTCGACAAATGGGTTGGGTTGTTTCTGTTTATCTAACAACTTAACTAATTAACTTCTCTCTATGACATGAAACCACTTGTCCAATGCAAGTAAAACTTGATTGATAATCAAACATGTTTCGTCGTAGGATTGAATCACGACAAATGAGTTTAAAACATAACATGAGAACTTGTTACACGTTAGGACAGGACAACCAAACTTGTTAGACGGTAGGATTGAATCAAGCAAAATTCGGGACAGATGTGTGTTGCGTGATGAGAATTAAATTTATACCGCAAGTGCACGGCGTCACTGAAGACGTGGCAAGTACGGGTCGAACACAAGGAGGGAGAGATATTGTTATTTGTGTGATTTTCGATTAAGGAAAGAAAGAGAGAGAAATAAGTTTGGTTTTGAGATTTTTGGTTTTTTAATTTTCTAAAGCATGAAACATGAACAAATAAAACTAAAATAAGAACAAATATGGTGAATTCCGTTGGGTGGAGGTTTAGATATAGAGTTTAGATTAGAGAATTCAGAAACTTATAATAAATCATATTAGTTATAAAGCATTACATGATAAATGATTTAACATAAACTCAAGTAATCAAAATATACTAACACGAAATTAAAATAATAACTTTTATTCTTCTTCGCTTCACCCTAAATCCGTCACCTCCACCCTTTGGAAGGAGTTAGAAACTCATAGATGGAGGGAGGGAGAAGGGGTCCTAGAGGAACTAAGAAAGAAAAGTAAAAACCCAAAATAAACCAACAAAATTTTATTGCTAAAAAGAAGAATACAAAACTAAGACTAAGAATTAAAAACTAAGGTTAAAATTTAAGAAGATCCTCTACAACATCGTTTCAGGGCTATTTATAGTCGATACAAGAGACTTAGGTATAAAATAGGAAAGTACATGCGTCAACACGCAACCGGTAAAATTTTTAGAGCATGGATCTAATTTTGTGCGGCGAATTCGCCGCATTTTGTACATAAGGTGTGGCGGATTCGCCACCTTTTTAGCTCTTATTTAATCCGGATTTTTCCTGTGTGTTTATGGTATGATTTCAATATCCTTTACGCGTCTGGATTGATTCCTTCCTTTCTTTTGAGCTCCGACTTTATTTCTTTATATATTTGGAGATCCACATTGATTTTTCTTTAGATTTTCTCCATAATAATAAAAGCTACTCATAATTTGCAATTAGGTCATTGGCCTTTTGCAATTAAGTCCTTGTCTACTTTTGTGCTTAAGTCCTTGTCCTTTTTGTAATTAGGTCTTGAATGATTTTATGTTTGGATGCATTTCCATTTGAAACCCGATAATCTTGAACTTAGTCTTTATGACAGAAATGAGTCTCTGGCACGCATTTATGCTCGGGATATGGGTAATTTGCATTCAGGTCCCTATATTCTGTAAATAAGACTAAACACATACCTTAGTAGCATTTATTGATATAAAATTAATCTAAATGAAAGACATATGATGCAATGTATGCAATGCATCAAATACCCCCACGCCTAGATTTTGCTAGTCCCTAGCAAAACAGAATATAAGAAAAATGAAAACAGGGAAATCCTAACTCACTTTCGTAGGAATCACGGTTGCACTTAGGCTGTGCAACAAGCCTTTAAACCTCCAAGTTTCCTTAAAGGACGAGTTTTGTCTCGTGAGGGCTTTCAGTTGACACACCCACAAAGTCTTAATTCAACATTCCATTAATAACTCTCAATATCCCTACCTCAACCTTATACATCTCACTGAGAATTCTTGCATGCTCATTATATAAGTGTAACCCATAAAAATTCTGACTTGGTCTTCATTCTTCCAATATTCACACCACTAACCCTTCTACACATGTTATCACTTAGATTATTTTGCACGCCTCCTCTGGTGGTGAAGTATCATTCGGATCAACCATGGCATGGATCATTCTTTTAGCTTTGGGCCTTGAGTATCTTAAAGTATATTTTTCTTTCTTTTTCCGTGATTCAACACATTTTCTTTTTCTTACACTTTTACCCTTTTTGCATTCGTGTAGCGAGTTTGGTCGGTAATCCCGAGCTGGTAGACTCAAATTACCAGGTTTCAAGATACCCCTACGGACCAGTGACTCAAAGGCTTGGGCTTTTATAATCATTTTGCAAAATGTGTTTTCCTCACTTTATTCCTTTATTTTTACTTTTATTTTCCTCAAGGCTTAATTGCTATTAGAAGTCCACACTTCCCGGTATATTTTCCTCAACCTCTGCTTTTTATCAACCACTTCAAAGATTTGATTCATCCAATTTAAGTGCATACATGTCTTTAAAGGGTAATGGGTTATTTCTTTGGAACTTAGATTTATGTCATAATTTCTACAAGCAAAACTATATAATAAGGAACAAAAACTCAATGCATTTTGTACACGAGTTTTGGCAGTTCGATCTTAAGCTATGTCATGGAACATTGATTTTTTTTAAAGAGCAGAATATACATAGATATATACATAAACACCCCCCTACACCTAAATCATGCATTGTCCTCAATGAATGTGAGCAAGATACTACATGGATTTATGCAAGAAAAAGGAAAAGATCTCACCAACGTGAAGTACAAAGGAAGGTTCATGGCTATGTTGATGGACAAAACCCGAATTCCCTCAAAAGATGCTAAAGAAGGGAGTCAAATACGGGAAACAAATGAGGCTCAAATACTTAAGGGTTGGAGCCCACACAAACAATGCTCACTGAAGGAGTCTTTTATTTATTTTTATTTTTTATTTTTTTTGAAATATATAACTATGTACAAACATAAATTCTCATCTTCATTTGTCAAAAGACATCAAAAGGGAACATGACACCACGTGGGGCCAGAATATTCATGCGTGGGCCCCCTTCACAAAGAGAACAAGATGAAATGAGAGGTTCATAAATTGGACGCAAAGGCATCTCATTCAAAGGATCAAATTGAAAGAGCTTGAACCTCTCGAGAGTTTGGGAAATAAGGGGCAACGGAAGAAGAGTTTCTCCCGTTGCGGTGCTGAAGTTATGATCGTCAATCCAAACTCTCCAACCAACTGGCTGGTGCATCGGAGCGAGGTCAAGAGCCTTGTCAGGCAAGTCCGACTCACCAGGCGAACATAAAATGGGTCGCATACCCAATGTATCCTCCAAGGAACTCCTAATACCCTCATGAGCAATGTAGTCGTTTGATGTTCCATCATTTCCAAGATGATCAGGAACAATAGTGAGAGGCAAACTCTCATCAGGTTGTTTGAAATTGAGGGTGCTAGGGAGCTCTTGCTCCCCCGGAGGTGAGTCCTTAAGAGGCACAACATGAAGTTCCTGTGGCTCAAGGGCCACGGGGCAAGAAGATAAGACACAATCCTGGGCCGACTCATGATGAAATTGGTCAATTTTATTCTCAAAGTGTATCGAATCCTCCACTAAGTGATCGTGAATTGAAACCCTAAGTCCTTCAGACTGACTAGGAGTTTGGCTTTGAAAGATTGTGCTTTGAATTTGTGGATGTGGTGGTGGTTCGATATCAAAAGATGAATCCTCATGTTGACAAGAAAAGTTACTCTCCTCACGTTTACTTAATTGTTGCGACATTTGACTCAATTGCAGTACCATATTTTGTACGGACTGTTGAGTGGTTTCCATGAATGTAAGGAGAGTTTGTTCCAAGGAATCAGGTATGCGGTCAACTATGAGGTTCAAGTCAGAGCTTGGGAAATTTTTAGGTTGGGTGTTGATGGGGTGAGAGTAAGTCCAATGGTTTGGAGTGGGGTGTTGGTAGGACTCTGGGTATTCGGGAGGAGGATACTGAGGTGAAAATGAAGTATAAAATTTGGATATGAATTGTCTCTCCACAAATCCATCACTCTCGAGTTGTACGCGGATGCGTAATAGTCATATTGAGCGTTTGGGAAAAGGTATGCTCATACTCAGGCTCTGGGGGAACATAAGGACATTCCCTGGTAACATGACCACTCAACCCACAACAGTCGCACGGTACGGCTACTGGAGCCACCGGTGCACTCATGTTGTCTGTCCTACGCATGAAGGAGGCAAAAGTTTGTTGTAATGTCTCAGTTTGTGGACCAGCATATGATCCGACATAACTAGAATGTGGTCTAGCAGTCGATGCCTCTCTCATGTTACACCAATATGAAGATTGCTCAGCCACACAATTAGGATTGTCCCAACCATATGGAGTGTTAGTCTGAGCCACCCCAGGTTGCATGGGTCCGGAATACCAGGACGAATTGTCCTGGTTCCAACAATGATATGGATGGTCGCCCATGTAACCTTCCATCTTCACAAAGAGCTCTAGAGTCGACCACTCTCACCACCACGAGGCTAAACTCGTAAAAAGTGCTCGACTCGACCCTAAAAACGCTACCAGAGAGTGTAAAGGGGAGGAGACTATAACGTAGAATAAGGTGAGAAGAAGATGACTCAGAGGAGAAGGGAAACTTAACTCTAAAAGATATATAAGAGGGTTGGTCAGAAGTTTACTGAACAAGCACGGTTCAAACAATCCTAGACCTAGTGTCGCTTAAATCTAGACGACTCCTAACTGGTTGAGTCGAATTGATTTGTTTGATTCACCTCCCTCACTAATCAAACCAACTTGGCCAGGCCGTGTTTAGCTAGTGGGGGCGCTTCCAACAGAGTCGGTGCCAATTAGACAACCACTTCGCTTGGAAGACTTTCGTCAACACAAAAACACTTTCTAGACACCAAATTAAATTCGATCAGCTTCAGGTCATAGCAAGTCAAACCAATCTTCTCCTTAATTGAGTCTGAGTCCTTAGGGGCCAATGTCTAATTGATTTTAATTTTAAAGCTTGGGTGACACTTTAGGATTGTGATTTGTGGGCCACGGAAGGGTGATGAAATCCCCACCGTATCTTTTCCTACGGAGTTGTCCTTAAGATAGTTTAACTTAAATCTAGCAAAGATAGTCAAACATTGGTCTTTAATTGGGGGCAATTGCAAGGTTGTATGCAAACTAAATTATATGCTTATATGCAATCGTTAAAACGCGATACGTACCTTGCCTCCAGCACTCTTCAACAATAAAAATAATTTGCAAGAATTTAGCAAGAATAATGCAAACAAAACATTATATGATGCATGCACTAAGTCCTTCTAATTTTGCCAATTTTTAGGTCAGAGTTGAATTATTGCCAATTATGAAATTTTTCCCCTAACACGTGCAGTTCTACGAAAAAGAACTTTTCGAAAATTAAGATTTTACGAGAAAGGCAAGAAAAGTTACCTCCGTAATTCTCAGACGGGTTCGCCGCCCTCTCTTGAAAATTCCCAGATACTCTACGCGTCCACCCAGAGATGGAGACGACCTCAGACAAAATTGAAGCCCAGATGCTTCAAATGTGCGGCGAATCTGCCGCAGGTTCTTCTTGATGTGCGGCGATTCCGCCGCCCTTATAGCTCCGAATGTGCCCGGATTTCGCCGCGCCCTCTGTTGTCTCCTGAAACGCAAATCCAAATAGTTAGATCGCGCACATGATAAACAGAAAAAAATCGAAATCACTAAAATAAACAAAATCTTCGTCGCCTCCCTGGCAACGGCGCCAAAAACTTGATGAGAATTAAATTTATACCGCAAGTGCACGGCGTCAATGAAGACGTGGCAAGTACGGGTCGAACACAAGGAGGGAGAGATATTGTTATTTGTGTGATTTTCGATTAACGAAAGAAAGAGAGAGAAATAAGTTTGGTTTTGAGATTTTTGGTTTTTAATTTTCTAAAGCATGAAACATGAACAAATAAAACTAAAATAAGAATAAATATGGTGAATTCCTTTGGGTGGAGGTTTAGATATAGGGTTTAGATTAGAGAATTCAGAAACTTATAATAAATCATATTAGTTATAAAGCATTACATGATAAATGATTTAACATAAACTCAAGTAATCAAAATATACTAACACGAAATTAAAATAATAACTTTTATTCTTCTTCGCTTCACCCTAAATCCGTCACCTCCACTCTTTGGAAGGAGTTAGAAACTCATGGATGGAGGGAGGGAGAAGGGGTCCTAGAGGAACTAAGAAAGAAAAGTAAAAACACAAAATAAACCAACAAAATTTTATTGCTAAAAAGAAGAATACAAAACTAAGA
This sequence comes from Triglochin maritima, assembly GCA_963682175.1. Classification (NCBI taxonomy): domain Eukaryota; kingdom Viridiplantae; phylum Streptophyta; class Magnoliopsida; order Alismatales; family Juncaginaceae; genus Triglochin; species Triglochin maritima. The sequence goes on from OY821775.1 coordinate 19,582,631, forward strand.
CTAAGAATTAAAAACTAAGGTTAAAATTTAAGAAGATCCTCTACAACATCGTTTCAGGGCTATTTATAGCCGATACAAGTGACTTAGGTATAAAATAGGAAAGTACATGCGTCAACACGCAACCGGTAAAAATTTTAGAGCATGTATCTAATTTTGTGCGGCGAATTCGCCGCACTTTGTACATAAGGTGCGGCGGATTCGCCACCTTTTTAGCTCTTATTTAATCCGGATTTTTCCTGTGTGTTTATGGTATGATTTCAATATCCTTTACGCGTCTGGATTGATTCTTTCCTTTCTTTTGAGCTCCGACTTTATTTCTTTATATATTTGGAGATCCACATTGATTTTTCTTTAGATTTTCTCCATAATAATAAAAGCTACTCATAATTTGCAATTAGGTCCTTGGCTTTTTGCAATTAAGTCCTTGTCTACTTTTGTGCTTAAGTCCTTGTCCTTTTTGTAATTAGGTCTTGAATGCTTTTATGTTTGGATGCATTTCCATTTGAAACCCGATAATCTTGAACTTGGTCTTTATGACAGAAATGAGTCTCTGGCACGCATTTATGCTCGGGATATGGGTAATTTGCATTCAGGTCCCTGTATTCTGTAAATAAGACTAAACACATACCTTAGTAGCATTTATTGATATAAAATTAATCTAAATGAAAGACATATGATGCAATGTATGCAATGCATCATTGCGCGTCAGTCCCGCTTCGGACGGTTTGGGACGTAAATTTGTCCCACTGGTCTGAACGAGCTGGCTCATTTGCTCCAAACCCAAACAAACGGGCTCGTTCGGTTGAAAGGACCTGGGACGTTCGTTCCACCATACGAGCGGGGTCGTTTTAAAAAACGAGCTGGGTCATTTCTGTTTAACTAACAACTTACACAAATTATCTTCTCCCTAGGACATGAAACCACTTGTCCAACGCGAGACCACTTGATTCATTGCTACTAGTGGTTTCATGTCTTAGGAAGAAGATAATTTTTTAAGTCGTTTGTTAAACAGAAACGACCCAGCTCGTTTGTCGAAATGATCCCACTCGTTTGCTGGAACGAACGACCCAGGTCATTACGACTGAAAGAGCCAGCTTGTTTGGGGCAAACGAGCCAGGTCATTCAGACCAATGGGACATATTGGCGTCCTGACCCCTTCCGAAGTCGGACTGGCCCCTCGGACACATGCGTCCCGAATTTCGCTAGATATAATCCTACCGTCTGACAAGTTTGGTTGTCAATCAAGTGGTATGACGTTGGACAAGTGGTTTCATGTCCTAGAGAGAAGTTAATTTGTTTAAGTTGTTAGTTAAATAGACACGACCCAACTCGTTTGGTGGAACGAACGACCCAGATCGTTTCGACCGAATGAGCCAACTAGTTTGGAGCAAACAAGACAACTTGTTCAGACCAGTTGGACAGATTTACATCCTGACCCCTACGAGAGCGGGAGTGACCCGCGGGACACATGCGTCGTGAATTTTGCTTGATTCAATCCTACCATCTAACAAGTTTGGTTGTCCCATCGTAACATGTAACAAGTTCTCATTTTATGTTTTAAACTCGTTTGTCTTGATTCAATTCTACCAAGAAACATGTTTGTTTGTCAATCAAGTGGTCTCGTGTTGGACAAGTGGTTTCATGTCATAGAAAGAAGTTCATTTGATTAAGTTGTTAGTTAAATAGAAATGAACCAACTCGTTTGTCGAAACGTCCCCGCTCCTTTGGTGGAACAAACGACCCAGGTCATTTCAACCGAATGAGCCAACTTGTGTGGAGCAAACAAGCCAGCTCATTTGGACCAGTGGAACAGATTTATTGTCCATGGAAAGATAAATAACGCAGATGTATTGTTCATTTGATTAAGTTGTTAGTTAAATAGAAATGAATTAACTCGTTTGTCGAAACGTGCCCGCTCCTTTGGTGGAACGAACAACCCAGGTCATTTCAACCGAACGAGCCAGCTTGTGTGGAGCAAACAAGCCAGCTCATTTGGACCAGTGGAACAGATTTATTGTCCATGGAAAGATAAATAACGCAGATGTATTGTCTGCAGCAATGTCCCTACAGCTCATTTGGACCGTTCGACCACAACTCAGCAAGGGTTAACCACTTGTTCCAGGTAGTAGGCTTCTCAGTGCACACGCACCTTAGGTATGTTTCTAAGCATCTATTGACCACTTCTGTCTGACCATTTGTTTGTGGATGGTAGGCAGTAGATTTAAGCAATTCTACCCCTTGGATCTTAAAAAGTTCTTTCCAGAAGTTACTTAGAAAGATCACATCCTTGTCACTAATGATAGTGTCAGGTAATCCATGTAATTTAAAAATATGATCTATGTAAACTTGAGACACAAAGTGAGCTGACTTGCTTAATCTGTCAACCACTACAAAAATCACTGACTTTCCCAGAGAATGAGGCAAACCTTCTATGAAGTCCATGGAAACTGAGGACTAGACCCTCTCAGGGATAAGTAAGGGTTGGAGTAACCCTGGTGTCGATGCATTTTCATGCTTGTTTCTTTGGCATATACTACATTCCCTGATATAATGTTGAATTTCTTTATTCATTCCCTTCCAGAAAAAGAGAGACTTTACCCTTTCTAGAGTAGCATCCCTTCCTGAGTGACCTCCCAAGGAAGAATCAAGCATCCACTGCATGATTAACTTCTTAAGAGATTCAGATGTCCTGATGACCAGCTTACCTCTTCTCCTGAGCTGGTTCTTTACATAAGTATAGTGCTTATGGGAGCTAGGATGAGCTTGTAATTCCGAGATCATCTGAATGAGAACTGGGCCAGTTGTCCACAATTGCTCAATCTGATAGTATAAAGAGTTTTCAATTGCATTCAAAGCTGCCAATAGGAGTTCAGACCGTGGTAACATGGGCAAGGCATCAGCTACCTTGTTCTCCATTCCCTTTTTGTACTGAATTTCAAAATCAAACCCAATCAGTTTAGCCATAAATCCTTGTGGTGTTGGAGTGGAATTTTTCTGCTCCAACATATACTTGATGCTCTTGTGGTCCGTTTGGATAATGAAGTGCTTATTCATGAGGTAAGTGCCCCATTTCTTTATGGCAAACAACACTACCAACATCTCCCTTTCATAAGCTGACTTTGCTTGGTTCCTTGGGCTCAACCCCCTGCTTATATAAGCAATGGGATGTCTTTTTTGTGTTTACACAACCCCAACTCCAAACCCAAAGGCATCAGTCTCAATAACAAAAGTGCCATTGAAGTTTGGTAGAGCTAAAACTGGAGCTGAACATAAGGTTGTTTTAAGTTGTTCAAGGACTTCCTGAGCTTGTGGGCTCCAAGCAAACATGTTCTTCTTGAGGAGATTAGTGAGGGGTTTAGCCATCTGTCCATATCCTTTGATGAACCTCCTGTAATAACCTGATAACCCCAAGAACCCTCTCAACTGCTTGAGAGTAGTGGGCACAGTCCAGTTAACAACTGAGTCGATCTTTGCTGAATCATATGTCACTCCGGTAGGATTTCGTGTCCCTATGTATGTATATATTTTTAAAAATTTAATACAAACATACAAGATCGATTTCATATTTTCATTGATTTTACTTACATGTATTTGTTTATTCTAATATCATGCATTCCTATACAAATTAAAATAAAAAAAGAATAGAGGTTCATACCCAAAGGTTCTCTAAAACATTTTAGAAGATCCGAAGTTCCGTTGCTCGTCGAATCGCTTGCTGATTCGCCTCCAAGTGTTCACCAAACTCTAAACAAGATTAGAGAGAAAGGAGCTAGCCAATCTATCTCTAATTAGGCTTACAATCTAGCTAATAACCCCTCTTTAAACTCCTGAGATTTCTATCTCCAAAACTTAAAATTATTAAGAGATTTTTGTGGTGATTAAGGGAGAGGTTAATGAGAGAAAGATTTTTTGCATATTTTTTATAAACAAGTAGGATGAGGGGTCCTTTTATAGGCTCCCAAAACATCTTTATCAAGAACTATTCTTTAGTCATGATCTCTTGCTTATTCTCTCCTAAAATTAATCTCAAATTGCCACATAAGCATCCCAAAAAACGTTTAATTAAATCTGTAATTAATCCAGCCCATGATCTAATTTTTTCCCATGAGCTAGACGATCGACCGAATATGCATGAGAAAAATTCTCTGGAAAAATTCGAACGATCCGCGTCTTGCTTCGGTCGACCGTTGACCCACCAAAATTTCTCTTGGCGAACATTTATCGGACGACCATGTCACATTTGGTCTACCGAAAATATCCCAAGATATTTTCTCTCGGTTGACCGAACCCAATTGTTCAGGCACTCCAGACAATTTCGGTCAATCAATTGTTCCTACCCGTTCCCCGTTCGGTTCACCGTTCCGAAGACACCTTGGTCGGCCGAACCCGAAACGGTTCACCGTGTTTGACCCCAATTTTGTCTTTGTCAAATTTTGAATTTATTTCCAACAAAATTTGATCTTTTGGGATTTTTAGCAAATTCATATCTTATGTAATATATTATCTTATGTAATATTAAATTATTATACCACATAATATACAGACCTCATATGAATTTATTATGATTCTAATTATGTCAATTCTCATGACATATTGATTTTATTCGTTCACCACATGTGTCCCTTTTTCGCATGAAACCCGACACATCATATGAACCCAAAATCAAGCTTCTTGTTTCCCAGTTTTGTGGTGTGACCTATAGGAGGATCTGAGCTAAATTGACAGTGATATTAAATACTTAATATATCAAACTATAAGCGGTATCTAGCTACACATTATAGTTACCCAATTAGCATAGATGTCTTTGTTCCACTCGAACCAAAACACGATCCATTTAGTGATGTAAGTACATCACTTGTATCCGTCCCTTGCCTTATGATATTAAGAATATATACAAAGTAAAAATATGTCACATTTGTATTACATTCATTTCTTGATCTCTTTAAGCTAATTATAACTATGTAACTTAACTCAAGTTACATTGTACACATTATAATTTTGTTTTATCAAGGGCCCACTAATTGTAGGATTTCATGTTTAATTGTGCATATATATTTTCGAAATTTTTATGCATAATAAGAATCAATTACAATTTTGTGTGATTTGTTTCATGCATGCATCGGTTTGTTTCAATAACTAGTTTTAAAACTTTATAAAACAAACATGGGACACCGAAATTCATACCTAGAAGTTCTCTAAAACTTCTTGAAGATCCGGAGATGTTGAGGATGCTTGTCGCTGCGTCGGATGCCTCAGAGAATTCACCAAACTCTAAACAAGATTGGAGAGAGAAGAGCTAGCCTCTCAATCTCCAATAGGGTTTAGAATCTAATTACTAACCCCTCTTTAGTTCCCTTGAGAAGAAGATCTCGGAAAACTAAAACTAAACTCAAGAATTAAGGTGAAATTCGTGGAGAATTATGGAGAGAGAAGTTTGCATAAGAAGATAATGAATTAATTAATAAGGTAATGAGATAAACTTGTATTTATAAGTTCTCTCCAAATTACATATTCATGTGCAACCTCTTGCCCATGCTTTCATGCAAACTTCCATCTAACCATCCAATATTTGCTAACAAATAATCTTAGCCACGAATTAAATCAATTATGGACCAATTCCAAGCATGATCTAATTAATTCTGCAGAAAACCGTCTGGACCGGTCAACCGTTTGGAGGTTCGGTCGATCGTTCGAACCAAGTTTCGGTCGACCGTTCGACATTCGGTCGACCGTTCGCAACAATAAAATATTTCATCGCAATGTTCGGTCGGCCGTTCCGAACAGACGAAAATTCCCTGTTATCGGTCGACCGTGCACCGATCAGTCGACCATTTACTGTTGTTCGGTCGACCGTTGAGCATTGTTCTGCTGATTGGTCAAATTTCAGTTTTACCCCTACAAAATTTGACATTTCGGGATTAGTAGTAAATTCACAACTTATGTAACATATTATCCTATGTAACGATAAATCATTACACCGCATAATATTTACATCACATATGAATTTAATTTAGATTCTAATTATCTTATTAATCACGACATAATTTTGATTTTGCTTGTTCACCCCATGTGTCATATTTTCTACATGAAACCCGACACATCTTATGACCTCAAAATCCCCATTTCTTATTTCCCAGTTTTGTCGTGTAACCTAGGGTAGGATCTAAACTAAGTTGGCAGTGATATTAAGAGCTTAATACCACAAGCTATAAGCAGTATCTAGCTACACATTATAGCTCCCAATTAGTTAGATGTCTTAATTCCACTCGAACCAAAACCCGATCCATTTAGTGATGGAGTGCACCTCATGATATTAAGAATACACACAAAGTAGTATTGTGTCATCTTTGTATTAGTATTCATTTCTTGATCTCTTTAAGCTAGTTACAAATATGTGACTTAACTCAAATCACATTGTGCACATTATAACTTTGCTTTATCAAGGGGCCCACTAATATCATCACTCAATTAAGAGGGGCAGTGATAATATTTTGACTAACTATCTTCTCCAACGAAAGTCATACTTAACCAACTAATGCCTTTACACTACACTCATCGATAGCTCAAGACACTAATCTAATTAAGCAATTCTTAAGTGATCGGATATAAGTCTCATATCAAAGGACCAAGGACACAGTAAAACATTAATGACACAAAAAACACAATTCTATAATGTTTTACTTATTAGGTCTATTCAGTATACAAAAGTAGTATTTTCCTCTTTTGTGTACCCGTGTTGTCACTCACTTGTAGAGCTACAATGATCTACGACCAACACGACAATCTTAACTCGGTAATTAATGTCCCATGTTAATTACCATGATTACGAATATCTTTTGTTTTATGAAAACCAATATCTTTTAGACCTCTACGGTTAAGGACCAAGAGCCTCTTCCTTAACACTTCTAAAAGACGAATAACATAAACAAGGAACAAAATGATTTCTCGTTCAATTCATAATAATTGACATTTAAAAGTAAAACTTTTAGAACACATTCCCTTCACTAATATCATCACTCAATTAAGAGAGGCAACGATAATCGTTTGACTATCTATCTTTTCCAGCACAAGTCATGTTCAACCAACTATTGTCTTTATCACTATACTCATTGATAGATTTTGACAATAATCAAATTAAACACTTTTTGAGTGAAAAGATATAAGTCTCGTATCTTAGGATCTAAGACACAGTAAAACATTAATGACACGAAACACAATTCAATAATGTTTTACTTGTTAGGTCTATTCAATATATAAAAGTAATCTTTTCCTCTTTTATATACTCGTGTCATCAATTATTTGTAGAGCTACAACAATCGATGACCAACACGACAATCTTATCTCGGTGATTAATGTTCCATGTTAACTACCATGATTGTGAATAACTTTTGATTTATGTAAACTATTATCTTTTAGAGCTCTACGGTTAAGGACCAAGTGCATCTTTCTTAACACTTCCGAAAGACGAATACCATAATCAAGGAACAAAATGATTGCACATCCAATTCATAATAATTGACATATAAAAATAAAACTTTTAGAACACATTCCTTTCAACTCCATCTCCAGAAATGATATGACCCAAGTATTCCACCCTAGGTGAGGCAAACTGACACTTGCTTTGCTTTATGTATAGGTCATTTGCCTTTAGTGTTTCAAACACTATTCGTAGGTGCTGAACATGAACCTCAAGGCTATGACTGCACACCAAAATGTCATAAAAAAGACTAATACAAACTTCCTTAGATAAGGTCTGGAAGCATGATTCATTAACCCTTGGAATGTTACTGAAGCATTTGTTAGTCCAAATGACATTACCAGGAACTCATAGTGACCCTCATGAGTCTTGAATGTTGTCTTATACACATCATCTTTGTGCATCCTGAGTTTATGGTAGCCAGATCTTAAGTCAAGCTTGGAAAACACCAATGATCCTCCCAACTCATATAGCAAATCCTCTAGCAATGGGATAGGGAACTTATCCTTGATGGTCTGGTTGTTCAGATCCCTGTAGTCTACACATAACCTCCAACTACCATCTTTCTTTCCCACTAACACCACAGGAGCAGCATAAGGACTTGAACTATACTGAATTATACATCTTCCCATCATTTCAGCTACCATTTTCTCAATTACATTCTTCTATAGAGATGGGTACCTATATTGTCGTTTACTCACAGGATCAACCTCTGGTTTCACAACCACTTCATGGTCGAATCCACCCCTGATAGGAGGTAAAGTCTGTGTTTCCTCGAAGATGGATGCATACTCCTGTAAGAGTGTATCTATAGACTCTGGTAACTCTGATTGCTATGTAGCAATGAGTAAAAGAGTAAGTTCATCAGATTCAGGTGGACATAGTTGTAGGAAATCAAATTGTCCTCCTTGCTTTGCTGCCCTTTGGACTTGCTTTCCATGAAACAACCTCAGCTTCTCCTTAGTTGCTCCTCTAAGAACATGTTTCTTATTATCCACCTTGAACTCTATCCTCGGCTATTTAAAGTCCTATGTTATTTTCCCTAAAGTGATTAACCACTGAACTCCTAGTACCATGTCACAAAACCCCAGGAGAAGGACATAGCAATCAACTGTGAATGTAGTATTTTGGAGTTACCGATTAAAATCCTTGCAAATTGCTGAGACTATAAGGTTGCTACCAACAGCAACTGTCACTGCCAAGGGGTCAGTAACCTCAGTCTTGTACCCCATAGCTTCTACTAATTGCTCATCAATAAATTTGTGAGTGCTACCACTATCAATCAAGATATGCAATGCTCTCTTCTTGACTTGACCAGTGACTCTCATGGTCTGGAAGTGGGATTGCCCAGTCAAGGCATGAACATATAGACTAGGTTCTTGTAACTCAACTTCAGAAGTGAGTCCTTCAAAAGAGAATTCCTCCATGAGAGACTCCCAATTCTGTTCCCCCCCAGTCATGTATAGTTGTACTCTCTTATGTGTAAGGTGATGTTATGGGGTATACGGATCTCCACAAAACATACACAACCCCTTAGCCTTTCTCTCACTCATCTTTGATAGGGTAAGCTTCTTGGGAGGAGGTAAAGCCTGCATTTGTTGATTGTTGGGAGGAGGCTTAGGCAAAGGAAGCAGGGGAGGTCTAACAGGTGCACTACTCATTGGGTTTACTGTCCCAGGCCTACTATAGGTAGTAACTGAGTAAAGAGTACTTTTGACTGGAGTTTTTATGGATGGAAATGATGTTTTCATGATGTCATACTGACACCTAGCATACTCAATGGCTTTCCTTAAGGTTTCTGGATTAAAAACCCTAACAAAAGGCTTGAGTGCAGGTTTCAAACCACCAATGAAGCTATCTAAGAAGAACTCATCAGGCATTCCAGACCTCCTTTATATCAAGAGAGCCCTCAAAGTCTCAAATTCATCTATATATTCTTCCAGAGACTCTTTCTGTTCCAGTTTGTTGAAGTTCTCCACAACTTTGCTTTCATTTACATCCTGGAACCTAGCACATAGATCGGACACAAACAAATGCCAATCTAGAGACTTCCTAGCTATCACATACACTCCAAACCAACTCGAAGCTCTCCCAGTCATGTGCATTGAGGTTAAATCTACTTTACTGTCCTCAGGAATCTGGCATAACTCAAAGTATCGGACGAATTTTTGGATCCACATCCTTGGACTATCACCATTGAAGGATGGGAATTCCAATTTAGGACTGATCTAAAGGGAGGGAGGGATTTCTCACCAGAATTTTGCCTTTGGAGATGATTGATTCCAGATTCCTCATCTCTTCTGTTCAATCCACATCGAACCTCCACTTTCCCCCATCAGTTGCATCATGATTCGTTGTTGTGCATCCATTCTTTGTTCCATAGCTTCCCATCTTTGCTCGAATTTCTGCTCTCTTTGCTCAAACTTCTGCTCCATCTCTATCAATCGAGCTTCCATGGAAAATTCTTTAGCAGTGACAACTTGACTTCTAGTTTTCGCCAGGTCTGAATAGATCTGAGCTCAAATCGCTCAAAAATTGGGATCAAAATGCTCTGATACCAATGATGCCGATCAGGAACCAGGAGAGTCTGAGACCTGCGCAACACCCTCAGGATTGGATTATGGGTCAATCGAGAGTGGATCTTGAATCTGAAAATGGTGGAAGGAGAGGAAATAGGTTGAGAGAGAGAGGAAGAAGAGAATTTGTATTGATATTTCTATATCCAATTATAACTCAATCAAGTTTATTTATAATAGAAAGTTAACAGAAATCAGAATCAACTATTATAACAGAAATAACAAAAATAACAGTTCTAACGTAAATAATAGTCTTCTCATGTCCGGCGGCGACTAAGGTTCTGTAATATTTTTGCTATATCAGTTACCAATTGAGTGACCCGTATCATTACTACGACAGTACGATCAGGCATCTTTCTTAAAAAAAACTCACCACATGGGCAAGAAAGAGACACCTCCACTGCATCTGCATGGATCCAACTTGCAGCACAATCAGCAAACCAACCAAAAGGTGTCAGGCCCAACGTAGCTATAAATTTTCAAAACCACCAGATTTTTCAACCCCCTTCGGTCCATGTTACGAATTTTCAAATCTAACTTATAATTCGTGCCCGTTTCGTAGAGAATTTCCAACCCCGCTTGGCACGAATTCCAAGCCAAACCCTCCCTCTCTCCCCGCCCGCCCTCACCACTATAAATACGTAACATGGAGTCCCCTCCCCTCCTCCAAACCTCCAACCTACTCATCCCCCGTCCCCGCCCTCGTTGCCTCTCCTCCTCTCCTCTCCGGCGACTGACATTCCGGACGCGGGCGATGGCGGCTGAGACGGACGCCCTCCGGAAGGGCATCGCCGAATTCTACGACGAGTCGTCCGGGGTGTGGGAGAGCGTCTGGGGGAACCACATGCACCACGGCTTCTACGACCCTGGTGCGACCGCCGAGGAGTCCGACCACCGGACCGCGCAGGTGAGGATGATCGAGGAGGCCCTCGCCTTCGCCGGCGTCGACGGAGGTGAGCACACGTTGGGATTGTTGGGTTTTGGAGATTGATTTTTTGTGGGGCGTGAGGTGGTGCATTGGTGACCACAGTGTGCTTTGCATGAAAAGATAAATGAATGACAAGTAGTGTAGGGTTAAAGTGCTTTTTATATGAAAATGTTGGATTCATTAAAATGTTAATAGACCCGTGTTGTTTTAGTATTTTGATAAAAAAGGAAATGAAACTAGATCTGAGATTGTGCATGTTAGATTTTATTTTAGGAAAATAGAAAGAAGTTGGGTTGGGATTTAATTAACACTTGCTCATTGGTTTTGATTATATAGTTCTTTTCTTTCTCATGCTGTTAAAAGTAAATTTACTGTGTTGTTTTAGCATGCATGTTCCGTTCATTCCCGAAATATGTACCCACATAGACATACTACATCATTTGTTTTTTTAGCTGTATTTCATCATTTGTAAATAATGGAGAAAGAATTACAGAACTATAGATTTTGAACAATGAATATTGAATCTGCTCCCTTCAAGTATTACTCTGGTCAAATGCGAGACATATGTGAAATGGTTATTTAAGCATAATCTTTTTTTGTAAGGGCCGAAGTGGTCGTTTTTATTTTTTATTGTTTGACAACCGTTAGTCTGAACTACCAATTAAATATAACAACAGGCACTGCCCAGGTGAAAGCATATATATAAAGAAAAGCATATAAAAGGCTAAAAGCTAAACCTAATTTTAAAAGGTAAAGGCGTATAAAAGCATCTTGAACGGTTGCGGAACCGGCCAGGAATTTTGTTTAGGGGTGAAAATATAAAGATTTTTTAATATATATTTCTAGAAATATTACAATTAACCTTGATTAATTTTCATATTTTGAAAATGATAGATGATTCGTTGTCACTATATTTACGAAGTATATCTTTTTCAATTTAAGGCATCAAATTGTCTGTCCACCGGTAATCACCATTCGATTACACAAACGACTTTTGACAATATTCATTGCCGGAAATGACCTTTTAATGGTTAGAATTGCAAAGGGAAGTGTTAAAGTCAATCTCAATAGCAAGTAAAGAGTGGGTATATTTTATTTTTCGTCTCAGTCATTTTTGTTTGTTAACGTATCATTTCCTTCCAAGTTACAAAAGTCCTATGTTAAAGAAATATCTTTGAAACTCATCAGAAAGTCTGACATGATTTATAATGAAAATCTCGTTAGGATAATATTCTACTAAACGAATTTGTTAGTCTATATCAAAGCAAGGAAAAATTACGTACTTAGATCTAAACACAACATCCAAATGATTAATTTTATATTTGTTACAGTGAAGGACGGTTTAATTCTTACGGTCTTGTTTTTATAACAAAGTAAAACAACTCAGCATAATAGTGATGAAGATTGTTATTTTTTGAACCATTCGACATGGTTGGCTATTAAATATAAATTGTTCATCCATAAGAAGAATCACAATTTCATACTAGACACGAAATGAGTGTACTTCATTTAAGAGGTCATCCTAGTCTTTACTCTAATATCGCATTGTTTAGTCTCGTTCTTTTGGCTGTTTCGCCAAACTCATGAAATTGACAATGCTTCAGTCCTTTTGTTGCAAGGTTTGAGGTAATGCAGATGTAATTGTTAAAATACATTTGAAACATTAGGAAAAACATTCAGTTTTGCTTGGAGAAAAATGTTGTATTTCATTGATTCCTTAGAATTTTCAAAATTAAGAGACGGTGGTTCCACACTTGGAAAAATACATATACTGAAACTAAAAATGATTTCATCAAAGTTTAAAAATATTAAGAAAAATAAGGAATTGTATAAAGAAAAATCTTGTATTTTATTGGTTTCTTAAGATTGTATATATGAAAATTAAAAAATAGATGGGTACAACTACTATTTTATTGTATACTACTTACTTTTTTGTCATAAAAGATCATATATTATGTCATACCTTTTGGAAAATATTGTATACTACTTATTATTTTAAATAATTTAAAATTTCAAGGGGACGACCATCTCCACGATATTTGTTGTACTATTTGGAAAATATTGTATACTAGTACTCCCTTGAAAATGTCAAAATATCAGGAGGGGTGACTGTCCCCATGCCCTCTGGTTCCTCCCCTGATCTTGGGTATGGAGCTTAATAGTTGTAATGAAACGATCCTTATTAGTGAATATAACATTGCCTAGGTGGTCCTTCCATGATTTCCCTGCTATGGCCGTCCTCTGCTTGTCGATTTTTCCCCCTACTTGTATTTTTCTTTCCTTAGCCACCTCAATTACAATCCGATTTTTACTCTAAAAAAGGTTGCTATATTGATAATAAAGCTCGTCAAGACAGAGTCAAGGATATGTGATATTTAGGCAAGATTTTAATACGTGGGTTACAAGAGTTTAAGTCTACACAACTCCCAAGTCGTGGACTATTGGAACTCTTGTGAGCCTTACAAGTTCCAATCCTATAGAAAGCGACGTCAAAAGAATTTAATAGTCTTTCTTTCCTTTTTTTCCTCCTTTTGTATTTTATGTTTAATTACTTTTACAAACATGCAAACAATGATTAGAAAAAAAATCAACTCACGGTAACTATTTTTTACATCTACTGTATATCTTCTATAGAAGCTGTCCCTATATAGGACAGAAAATACATACTAGATTGCTTGGTTATTCCTCTGGCAACTCGTGTCAAATATTGTCCCCATATGGCCATATATATACAATAAAAATATGGACACTAATTGGAAATTGTGAAATAAATAAGTAGGACTTTTATGCCTTAAACATAGTCTCTTTACATGGTAAAAGTTCGAAAGCTTCAGCATGACTTACATCTTAATGATATCAACAAATAGGATGTTATGAAACTACAAGTTCCCCCTCTCAATAAAAAACCAAAAATTCTTGATTGACTACGTACGTACTATCTAAGATTTCAATTGCAAAATTAAATTTAGGCTAAGCAAAATATGTTACTTTGCTAACAATGAATATTAAAGTTTTCGGAAAAAGTATCCTGTAAAACTATTTTCTTTATGTTGGATATATTATTCAATAATGCATTTTTAAGTACTGTTTTGTTTTCCCCTTCTCTTAACAGAAGTCCCAGACAAGTATCCCAAGAACATTGTCGACGTTGGATGTGGAATTGGTGGGAGTTCGAGATATATAGCCAAGAAGTTCGGTGCGAAAGCACAAGGCATCACTTTGAGCCCTGTTCAGGCTGAAAGAGCACAAGCCTTGGCCATTGCTGAGGGTTTAGGTGATAGAGTATGTAAAATTTCTTAAATCATTCATGTTCTTCACATGAAAAATAGTTACAATAGGCTCTACCTTTGGAATTGTATGATTTTTTCTGGTAGTAACCGCTTCGTGTTTTCAACCAGCTGTCCTTTCAAGTTGCAGATGCCCTTCAACAACCGTTTGACGATGGGGAATTTGATCTTGTATGGTCGATGGAGAGTGGAGAGCATATGCCCGATAAGTTCAAAGTAAGCTGAGATGAAGTTTCTGTTTTTTCTTCTTTGTTTCTTGTTTTCCGGAGATAATACTTAATTTTGTTGACACATGCATGATTTTCCATTTCACTGGTTATTCCAGTTTTTTAGCGAATTAGCACGCGTTGCAGCTCCAGGAGGCACCATAATCATAGTGACGTGGTGCCACCGGAACCTACTGCCGTCCGAGGAATCCCTCAAGCCGGACGAACTCAAGTTGTTGAACAGGATATGCGATTTGTTCTACCTCCCTGCATGGTGCTCTCCTAATGATTATATCAAGATTGCTGAATCGTTGAGTCTAGAGGTATAACTCCTAGAAACCATATACTTATGATACAATAATGATGTCAAATAGACAGCTCAGCAGCACAAGCATCTCTATTATTCAAAAGCTAAATGGAAATCAAGTTTTAATTTTGTTTGCTAAATGAAACTGAAAAGCATAGACCACATTTTCTGTTTCTGAAATGTTCACAGGATATCAAGTACGCAGACTGGTCTGACAACGTTGCACCATTTTGGCCAGCCGTAATCAAATCCGCGTTGACCTGGCGGGGTTTCACATCTATTATTAGAAGTGGTCAGTTTATGTCGTTATGATGCACACTAATCACATTATAGATCAATCTCATAATCGACTCAGATGATTCCTTTCTCTGTTTGATGATTTTTTTCAGGTTGGAAAACCATGAAGGGAGCTTTTGCAATGCCTTTGATGATTCAAGGCTACAACAAGAACCTAATCAAATTCGCAATCATCACTTGCCGCAAGCCGAAGTAAACCAGTTGGATGTGCGCACTTTTTAGTAGTTAATGTTGTATTAATGCTTTCTTTAAATAAAATTAGTATCCTTAGAAATTTGCCTGTAATAAAATCATTGGGTGTTATCTTCGAAATTAGTAAGAATAAGCAACATCACTATTAGATCATGATGGTTCAAGGATGGAAAGATGTATGACTCAAAATGATCAATTTGAAAACAATGATCAGTTTGAAATGATTGAAATTAGTTCCATAACATATCTGTAATATTGAATAGTTACCAAGTCCTGCAGAGGTAGGTAAATGTAGCGTATCATTTGCCACTGCTCTTGGGAAGGTGATAAAGCAACTGAGTTCCAATGCAAGCACAAGTTCCTCAATGAAAGGGCATCGGCAGGTGGCTTCAAAGAAATGAGGTACTCAATTCTTCCTTTCCCCATGAAATCTTATCATCTTTGCGCATCTTTAAAAATCTTACTTTCTTGATGTATAGTAACTGTGTAAATATGATCTTTTTTTTGGAATTTCATATTGTATCTGTTGGAATACTTGATTTCTAAATAGAAAACAAATTTTCCAGCCAAGGTCAAGTATAGTCTTTGTCTATAATGTATATCACCAATCACACTAGTAAAACTGAGTACTTAGATCGTATCTTGTCATTACCAAATAATTGCACTCTTTTCCTTGCGCTTACACGATAACATGGTCCACTTCTCCCTTGTTGTTCACACTTACAAAAATGAGGCGAATCAGGAAAATAATAGTAGAGAAGAGTTGTGAGAGAGAACAGATTGAATCTGTAACGTCCCGAAACAGTGGAAGATTTAAAATTTCAAAATAACCAACATAACAGACAACTCACGCGGGAACGTCACTAATATATAAATATATAAATCCGGGTGCACCCAAAATACAAGGAGTTTTCCAAAAAAAGTACAACTACAATACTGATACAATGGAATAGAATACAAGTAGTCGTACGGTCTAGCAACTGCCGAAGAGGATCCGACTCCAAAGCGCTCCGTCCTCGGTCACCACCCACCCGGACCTACTGCGATCCTGAAAAAGGTGCAACAACAATGCCTGAGTTTCCAGAAGGAAACCCCGTATGCCAACCCACCTATATGCATGCATCACATAATGAACCTATCATACTAGTAGCATGTCATGACATCAACAGAAATGGAAAACAGTTCCCCCGAAGGGTAAAACAGGACATCCGTCCGACAATCAATCATCGGGTCTCCCGAAGAGACCTACTGCAGGCACATGCAGTCTAGTAGCCCGCGACATCGCACCCCCCACACGCAGCTACACTACTCAAGGGTTCGGCAGGGAGCCTCTGTCACGTCTACGCGCCGATAGAAACAGATCTGTAAATCTCAGTGGTCGGGGCCACAGGGACCAACGGGGCCGTCGCCCGGAAGGTATAACAACATCATCTCGGTAGGTGCCCAGCCGAGGAAAACAACATAGCCGGCACAGCCTCGGCCCAACAATCATCATCGCCGGCACAACCTCGGCGGCATCACCGGCACAGCATCAGTGGTCCATCACAACAGTCCGGCACAGCATCGGACAGATCCAGACCGAAGTCTGCCAGGTCATCGGGCTCCTCGAGCCGCGAACACCAACCGCGCCGCTATAAAAGCAGGGCAGCGACCTCCGTAGCCCCAAGGGCCGGTAGTCACCTCACCCAACGCCAGTTGCGTGCCCGCACAACATCAACACTGGGATCCGCGATCCCTCAGGCCTGCTATACTACAAAGTGCCAACAATCATCTCAAAAGTCACGGTCCATACATGGAGGTGACGCGTCCCGAACACCCACACTCTTCCCAACGGCGGTCCCTGGGCAGGCACGCATCACGCGCCCACCGTCACCTCCCGGCTCACGCACAAGGCGAGGACACGGGTTTCCGTGGACAAAGTTGGCGTTCAAAAGGGGAACCAGGAATTCTGTCCTGGGCCCAAACGGTCGACCGAAAGAGGTGATTCGGTCGACCGGTTCCAGGAAGGAATCGGTCGACCGTACTCCTAAAACGGTCTACCGCTGCGCTCAAAACAGAACCCCCCAACGGTCGAACAAGGGTCTAAAACCGGTCGACCGAACGAGGTCAAAATCCGGAGTCTGGTCAACATTAAATTCCACTCTATCGGTCGACCGACTCAGGGGTCTCGGTCGACCGAAAACAGACAGGGTCAACCTAGTATTCTACGTCATCAAACGGTCGAACGTAAACATACTACCGGTCGAACAAACATGCAATCGGTCGAACGCAATATAAATCGGTCGAACAATCATGCAAAACTAACAGGTACACTTAAGTTCCGGTCGAACACAACACGGACCGGTCGACCTATAACAGGTAGAAAATCCCAACTCACCAGCAATAATGCACTACCGGTCGACCGCCCCAAGGCATCGTTCGACCGGTGAAGGTTAAAGTCGGGCAAACAGTGCTAAAACGGTCGACCGCCCGAAGGATCCGGTCGACCGTTGGTCGTCTTCAACCTCGCGCCAGCCGAGGTTTTACGAAGAAACACGTCGCCGGAGAGGTCTCCGACCTCCCCCGACTCGACCAACGCATCCCTCACATGAGGGTCAACAACAAGCCACACTAATGAGTCGACATACCTCACGAGAACGACGAACAAAGCCGGAGCACCGCTCGCGCACGCCGTCTCCGGTGACCTCTCCTCGCTCTCACCGCCGCAACTCTCCTGACTGGACCGCTTGTCCACCTCCGTCACCGACCTCCGGAGCTGCTCGACGCAAAAGAGAGGAGAAGATGAGGATGGTGTGAGAGAAAACAAGGAAGGAAAAGAAAAGAAGAGGAAGAAGGGTTGGGTGCTCTTAAAGCAACCCCCCCCCCCCCACACTCCTTCCATCCCTCAACACGCCTCCCCATCCCTCACCCATGCCTCCACCCATACCTCTCTCTCTCTCCACAAAGTCAACCCACCATACCTCCCTCTCTCCTCTTATATCACCAATTAACCCTAAAAGGGGGTTAGGGACATAACAATCCACCCAACTAAAAGGATTTCGTCCCGAAATCAAGCAACTACTCACCGAAAAGCTCTGGATACTGCCTTCTGACATCCTCCTCAATCTCCCATGTGGCCTCGCGCTCACTGTGATGCTGCCACCTGACCTTCACCATCGGAATGGTCCTCCTCCTGAGCTGGTGATTCATGCGATCAACAATCTCGACCGGCCTCTCCTCGAGCGACAAGTCCTGCTGAATCTCTGGCACTGCTATCTCAATAACGTGCGACGGATCTGCCACATACTTCCTCAGCATCGACACATGGAAGACATTATGCAGACCCGAAAACTGCGGCGGCAATGCAATCCGGTAGGCAACCTCTCCAACTCGGTCGAGGATCTCAAACGGTCCAACATATCTCGGACTGAGCTTCCCCTTCTTCCCAAACCTCATCACACCTCGGGCAGGGGAAATCTTCAGAAACACATGGTCGCCCACCTCGAAACTCAGCGCTCGTCTGCGTCGATCTGCATAACTCTTCTGCCTGCTCTGCGCTGTGGCCAGTCTCCTCCTGATCACATCCACCTTCTCTGCATACATCTGCACGATCTCTGGCCCAACTAACTGCCTCTCGCCCACATCACTCCAGCATACCGGTGATCTGCAAGGCCTCCCGTACAATGCCTCGTACGGTGCCATCCCAATACTCGAGTGGTAGCTGTTGTTGTAGGCGAACTCTATCAGCGGCAGGTGCTCATCCCAGTGCCCTGCCCAATCCAGTGTGCATGCTCTCAGCATATCCTCCAGGGTCTGTATCGTCCTCTCTGACTGACCATCGGTCTGCGGATGAAACGCTGTACTGAATCTCAGACGCATCCCCAAAGCCTGCTGCAGACTCCCCCAAAATCTGGAAGTGAATCGAGGATCTCGATCAGAGATGATGCTCACTGGCACCCCATGCAACCTGACTATCTCCTCCACGTACAACTTAGCCAGACCCTCCAAAGGTAACGTGGTCCTGACCGCTAAGAAATGCGCCGACTTGGTCAGTCGATCGACTATCACCCAAATCGCGTCGTGGAATCTCCTCGTCTTCGGCAATCCCGTGACAAAATCCATCGTCACGTGCTCCCACTTCCACTCAGGAAGCTCAATACACTGCATCGGTCCTGCTGGCCTCTGATGCTCAATCTTCACCTGCTGGCAGACCAAGCATCGCTCCACAAATTCTGCAATATCCTTCTTCATGCCCTTCCACCAGAAGTTCCGCTGCAGGTCCTTATACATCTTCGTGCTCCCCGGATGAATGGTGTATCTGGCTCTGTGTGCCTCCTCCATGATGTCATCTCTCAGCCCATCGCTCTTCGGCACCCAAATCCGACTCCTGAACCTCAGACCACCATCAACCCCCACACTGAAATCTGATCCATCTCTGGAAGCCAACTGTAGCAGACCAGCTAGCTCCTCATCCCCCTGCTGAGCCTGAACCAACCGTGAGACCGTCTGCGGCTCCACCCGAAGCCCAGCAATCACTGCTCCCTCTGAACCCTCTGTGAACGGTCTCCACTCTGACAGAGCCTCGAGTAACCTCCACTCCTGAATGCACAGACTCGCAACCGAAACCTCCACCTTCCGGCTCAGCGCATCTGCAACCGAATTCGCCTTCCCCGGATGAAGAAATCCTGGATAAACCGCCTGTAATACCCTGCCAGACCTACGAAACTCCTGATCTCCGTCACGCTCGTCGGGGCTCTCCACTGAGTCACTGCCTCGACCTTCGCCGGATCCACTGAAATCCCATCTGCTGACACAATATGCCCCAGAAAAGCCACCTGGTCCAACCAAAACTCACACTTCGTGTACTTGGCATAAAGCTGCTGATCCCTCAAGATGCCAAGCACAATCCTCAGGTGCTCTCGATGCTGCTCCCTGTCAGGCGAGTATATCAGAATGTCGTCTACGAATACAACGACAAATCTGTCGAGGTACGGCTGGAAGGTCCTATTCATCAGATCCATGAATGCTGCAGGCGCATTCGTCAGTCCAAATGGCATCACTAAGAACTCGTAGTGGCCGTACCGCGTCCTGAAGGCTGTCTTCTGAACATCTGCCTCCCTGATCCGCAACTGATGATAACCCGAACGCAGATCGATCTTCGAGAACACTCTCGCCGTCTGCAACTGATCAAACAAATCATCAATCCTGGGCAAAGGGTACCGGTTCCGAACGGTAACCTTATTCAGCATCCTGTAGTCGATGCACATCCGCAACGACCCATCCTTCTTCTTCACGAAGAGCACAGGCGCTCCCTATGGAGAAACACTCGGTCGAATGAACCCGGACTCCATCAACTCCTGCAACTGCTTCTTCAACTCTGTCAACTCAGCAGGTGCCATACGATAAGGTGCCTTCGACTGAGGTGTCGTACCCGCTACCAGCTCGATGCCGAACTCGATCTCTCGGTGCGGCGGTAACGCTGGAATCTCCGCTGGAAACACATCCGGGAACTCCTGCACAATCTCTATGTCCTCCAGCCTCCTCGTCTCAGGATCAGGAACTACCAGCGTGGCCACAAACGCTCTGCATCCCTGCTGCATCAGTCTCTGTGCCCTAACTGCAGACACAATCAGACGCCCCCCTCTGCTCCTCGCACCTCTGATCAGAACATCTGGCAAACCCTCCATCGGAATCAGGATCTTCTTCTCACGGCAGAAGACCCGCACGTCGTACTGTGACAGCCAGTCCATCCCCAGTATGACGTCGAAGTCCACCATCGGTAGCAAGACCAGATCTGCCGGAAAATCTTGGTCTCCCGAAACAACTGTGGTGCCGGGGAAAAAGCTCCCCACAGTGCCCACCTCACCTATGGGCGTGCTGACCTCCAAAACATCAGTCAGCAGCACAGGGGTCCGACCCAACTCGCCAGCAAACTTCTCCGAGATGAAGGAGTGAGTGGCGCCGCAATCAAACAACACACGCGCTACTGAACCAGAAACTGAAAGCGTACCTTCCACGACGGTGTTGGAGTCCCTCGCCTCCTCAGCCTGGATGGTGAAAACCCGCCCGGCGACTCTGCTCGGTCCCGGTGGTGCAATTGCGCGACTGCCTCCGCTCCTGCCTGCTGCTGGCGGTCCTGGCCTCCTACTCGGCTCTCCCCGCCTCTGCGGACAATCTCGAATGAAGTGCCCCATCTGACCGCAACCCAGACATGCTCCAGTACGACGGGGACACTCCTGTCCCGGATGAGCTCCACCACAAGAACTGCACATCCCGGGCCGACGTGCTCCTCCCCCATCAGACCGAGGCCTCTTGCCGGCCACCACAACAATCAACAGATAAGCAACAATGCATGCATGAGCTACGAAATTAATGCATGCCTCTAGCACTACTCCTAAGGGTGGTTCTTTAGACGAAGACACAGGAATCGACCGCTCTGATACCAAGTTGTAACGTCCCGAAACAGCGGAAGATTTAAAATTTCAAAATAACCAACATAACAGACAACTCACGCGGGAACGTCACTAATATATAAATATATAAATCCGGGTGCACCCAAAATACAAGGAGTTTTCCAAAAAAAGTACAACTACAATACTGATACAATGGAATAGAATACAAGTAGTCGTACGGTCTAGCAACTGCCGAAGAGGATCCGACTCCAAAGCGCTCCGTCCTCGGTCACCACCCACCCGGACCTACTGCGATCCTGAAAAAGGTGCAACAACAATGCCTGAGTTTCCAGAAGGAAACCCCGTATGCCAACCCACCTATATGCATGCATCACATAATGAACCTATCATACTAGTAGCATGTCATGGCATCAACAGAAATGGAAAACAGTTCCCCCGAAGGGTAAAACAGGACATCCGTCCGACAATCAATCATCGGGTCTCCCGAAGAGACCTACTGCAGGCACATGCAGTCTAGTAGCCCGCGACATCGCACCCCCCACACGCAGCTACACTACTCAAGGGTTCGGCAGGGAGCCTCTGTCACGTCTACGCGCCGATAGAAACAGATCTGTAAATCTCAGTGGTCGGGGCCACAGGGACCAACGGGGCCGTCGCCCGGAAGGTATAACAACATCATCTCGGTAGGTGCCCAGCCGAGGAAAACAACATAGCAGGCACAGCCTCGGCCCAACAATCATCATCGCCGGCACAACCTCGGCGGCATCACCGGCACAGCATCGGTGGTCCATCACAACAGTCCGGCACAGCATCGGACAGATCCAGACCGAAGTCTGCCAGGTCATCGGGCTCCTCGAGCCGCGAACACCAACCGCGCCGCTATAAAAGCAGGGCAGCGACCTCCGTAGCCCCAAGGGCCGGTAGTCACCTCACCCAACGCCAGTTGCGTGCCCGCACAACATCAACACTGGGATCCGCGATCCCTCAGGCCTGCTATACTACAAAGTGCCAACAATCATCTCAAAAGTCACGGTCCATACATGGAGGTGACGCGTCCCGAACACCCACACTCTTCCCAACGGCGGTCCCTGGGCAGGCACGCATCACGTGCCCACCGTCACCTCCCGGCTCACGCACAAGGCGAGGACACGGGTTTCCGTGGACAAAGTTGGCGTTCAAAAGGGGAACCAGGAATTCTGTCCTGGGCCCAAACGGTCGACCGGAAGAGGTGATTCGGTCGACCGGTTCCAGGAAGGAATCGGTCGACCGTACTCCTAAAACGGTCTACCGCTGCGCTCAAAACAGAACCCCCCAACGGTCGAACAAGGGTCTAAAACTGGTCGACCGAACGAGGTCAAAATCCGGAGTCTGGTCAACATTAAATTCACTCTATCGGTCGACCGACTCAGGGGTCTCGGTCGACCGAAAACAGACAGGGTCAACCTAGTATTCTACGTCATCAAACGGTCGAACGTAAACATACTACCGGTCGAACAAACATGCAATCGGTCGAACGCAATATAAATCGGTCGAACAATCATGCAAAACTAACAGGTACACTTAAGTTCCGGTCGAACACAACACGGACCGGTCGACCGATAACAGGTAGAAAATCCCAACTCACCAGCAATAATGCACTACCGGTCGACCGCCCGAAGGCATCGTTCGACCGGTGAAGGTTAAAGTCGGGCAAACAGTGCTAAAACGGTCGACCGCCCGAAGGATCCGGTCGACCGTTGGTCGTCTTCAACCTCGCGCCAGCCGAGGTTTTACGAAGAAACACGTCGCCGGAGAGGTCTCCGACCTCCCCCGACTCGACCAACGCATCCCTCACATGAGGGTCAACAACAAGCCACACTAATGAGTCGACATACCTCACGAGAACGACAAACAAAGCCGGAGCACCGCTCGCGCACGCCGTCTCCGGTGACCTCTCCTCGCGCTCACCGCCGCAACTCTCCTGACTGGACCGCTTGTCCACCTCCGTCACCGACCTCCGGAGCTGCTCGACGCCAAAGAGAGGAGAAGATGAGGATGGTGTGAGAGAAAACAAGGAAGGAAAAGAAAAGAAGAGGAAGAAGGGTTGGGTGCTCTTAAAGCAACCCCCCCCCCCCCCCCACACTCCTTCCATCCCTCAACACGCCTCCCCATCCCTCACCCATGCCTCCACCCATACCTCTCTCTCTCTCCACAAAGTCAACCCACCATACCTCCCTCTCTCCTCTTATATCACCAATTAACCCTAAAAGGGGTTAGGGACATAACAGAATCAGTATCCATCTTTCTCCTTTTTGTGAATACACTTACAACTCGAGAGCTTGTTGTGTCCATCTGATATGAATAAATAGCAACTCTTATTTGGACCAACAATTCGAGTAGATATTGATATGCGGTAGATCAATCAATCGTATTTATATCTCTCATGATCTCTTCAATTGATTTATATCGTATCCACAATTATGATTAACCACAAAATAATCATAATCAACCGGTGTGTGAAAAGACATGATCAACATAATCCTAATTTAAAAATAAAAAACGACACCAACGCAATTGATCTTCCTTCCGTCTATAATCTCTCAACTCATATTGAGCATACCTTCTAGAAATGCCCCATTATATCGAGCCACTAATGTTCATAGACAACATCTAAGATAGCAAACGTTAAATCCAAATATTAAGAATGAGACAAAAGTTCCATGCAGATTAATGGAGGTTTTCATGTCATCAGGAGTCTCACACTCACACGATTCGAAAGTTGAAATAAAAAAAAAAATCAACAACTAATAGTCTAATCAGGAATATGTAGTATGAAATACCCATTATGATATTTTCTCCCATCCCGTGGAGCATATATTTTAAGACCATCACTAACCATGACCTGGACGACCCGATCATCAACTCTCTCTTCAAAATCAGCTTTCTCTCTCTTCCACATCAGCTTTTTCTTTCCTCAACTCACATTCTTCTCTTTCCTACACTATTCATCTCTTAACCACAACCCAACACAACCTACAACAACCTACCTCTCTCCTCCACATCATTTCGGGGTCCATTTTGATAAAAATTTAAAAAATATAAAAAAATCAAAACAATTATAAAACGTATTTTCGGAAAAAAAAATTAAAAAAACTCAAACAAAAAATTAAAAAAATCAAAACAAAAACAAAAAAAATCAAAAAATAATAAAATATTTGACGACCGGGTCGACGACCCGGTCATCTACGACCGAAGATTTTAACCAAAAAAAATATTTTTCACGACCCTCGGATGACCTGAGTTTTATCCCATTAAGGGATGCTCTAACAAATTATTATCGTTCAATGATAGTTCAAACATTCTCGGTGTTTTAACTTCAGTTCACAAACCTACACTTCTAAGAAAATGTTCATAAGTTACATCTGGCTTATTAAACATGTTAAGTGAAATTTGTGGGTGATTTCATTTTTGGATATAATAAAAATAAAACATATCATCTTTATTTGCTTTTTAGCCCTTAATCATGTTAATTTTAATGATTTAATCAAGCTAATCTTAATCACAATCAGATTGGGTCAAACATATTCCATGTATTGCACATAGACTTGTATTATGCATATTCTTATCATAATATGTGTCCAAAACTCAAGGAAAAATGGACTGAAGTGAAAACATGTAACCGAAATATTTGAAGACATGTAATTTATCTTTTTTTAAGTCTTTATGAACCTTTGTAAAGTTGAGCATACGAGTTGGAATATCCACACATTCACTCTAGGTTCCGTCTAGAAGTCACATACAAAATCTCACATTATTTGGACTTCAATTGATCATTCAAACATAACCTGGAAAACCACCCAAACTC
Source organism: Triglochin maritima (assembly GCA_963682175.1). Lineage (NCBI taxonomy): Eukaryota > Viridiplantae > Streptophyta > Magnoliopsida > Alismatales > Juncaginaceae > Triglochin > Triglochin maritima. The sequence goes on from OY821775.1 coordinate 19,608,137, forward strand.
AACTTCAGTCAGTCTGTGCACAATGATCGACTGCTACTTTGCTTCTGTCCGACCGTTTGTAAACAACAACTCTGTAGTCGAACAATCGACTGCTCATGCCATTTTGCCAGACCGTTCTTTGTTTTTCGAATATCCTTTTCGAATTATTTTCTTGTCAGTATTCAGCAACAACTATTTTGGAAGTATCGCCTTTACTAAATTGGTTCATTCAACCTTTCGTTCGACCGCATCAGTCACCAATTTGGACAGTAAGTTTTTACATTTTCAGTCGACCGTATATGATCCAACTGCCGACCGTCAGACAAGTTTCTCTTTGCAAACTCCCATCGTCTACTATTTTGTTCCCCTAGTATGACCACTCAATTGACCGTTAGCTTAATAATTTAAGTGGACGGTCGAACGACATTCGGCAACGGTCAACCGTTTGGGGCTCCAACATAACTTCTATTTAACATTTTTAATCGGTTGTCTTTCACATGTTTGTTTTTAGCCCCAATTATATGGACCTTAGAGCCTATAAATAGGGTTTCATTCCCATGTTTTACAAGTCTTAGACTCCTTGATCCATTGCTTTGAGAGAAAACATTCTCTACTTCAATACTCCTTTCCACGACCAGAAACAAAATAAAACGTGAGAAATATTCTCACGACCAGAAGGCATGTGATGTTGACTTTCTACATGAGGTGAGAAAATTCTCACGACAAGGAGGTTGCGTGAAATATAAATCACTGACTGAAGGTTTGCATGTGGGACTGGGAGGGCACGAGCAGAAGTAGAGGCAGGTAACGTGAAGGAGTTCGGGATTCTTGTTTGTCGGCTCTAAGCATGTAAACGGATCGGGTCGGGTTGGGTTTTTGCCAAACCGCTACCCGACCCGTCTAAAATAAATGGATAATCGGGGCAGGTCAGGTAAAAAAATCATCCGCTACCCAATTTGTTTAAGGTCGGATAAACGGATATTTGGGGCGGGGCAGAGTGGATAAACGGATAAATGGATAAAACCTGTATTTTTTATTTCTACTCATTTGCTACCAAAAAAATGTGCAAAATAATACATGGTAATCACCAATAACACAAAATCACCAATAATACCGGGTAATATGAATTTCTACACCAATCAATCACCGACAACATAAAAGAACAAAATAACCAGAAACATAAAACATTCATTCAATTGAGTTTAGGTATATATATTTAATATATTAAATTATTAATAATTTAATTTATTAATATACGGGTAAATGGATAAACGGGTTGGGTAGGAACTATAACCGCTACCCGCCCCATTTAATAGTCGGGTAAGCGGCTAATCAGGTTGATGGATAATCGGGTGAAAAAATTAATCCGCTACCCGAACTAAACAGGTCGGGTCGGGTTGGCGGGTAATATCCGCCCCATTTTTAGCCCTAGTCGGCTCTACGTCGTAGTTTACGTCTTCAGAGTTCATCATTGTTCTTGTCTCGGTATAATATAGTTTAGCACTTAGGGGGTGTTTGTGCACCTGGAAATAAAATGACAAGAAAATAATTTCCTTTGACCAGAACTTTTTCTGGTGTTTGTGTCAGCTTTGGAAAACGAAAATATTTTGCCTTTAGTTTTTCTGCACCATCCAGAATGTACTGAAATCTTTTCCATCAGTTTCTCATATCTCCTCACAGGAAACCAATGGAAAGTGCAGTAAAGTTGTAAAAAATGTACATGTACATCAAATTTATTTAATTTATTTTTATTACACAAAAACTTAACTACATAAATATTAATTCGTTTTGAAAATTAAACAATATGATTCTCTTTTAAAAAATAATGACAATATGTTATTAAATTATACCATAAAACAAGATAATAAAGATTAACCATAAAAATACATCTTGAACTTCATATCGTCTTGTTAAAATAAAATTCAAAAATAAAATATTATTCAAATTTTAATTTAGTGTATTGTTTAAAAGTGCACGACTACAATAATCTTATTAATTAATTTGATATTCAACAAGGTATATGTATATAATATATAATTCACACATCACTAATTACTTTGAGGTAAATTAAACTAAAATGTGCAATGTCTATTTAAATTTTAACGTACAACATTTTTTTCATAATAAAATTTTACATTTATATATACAATATTTACAAATAATATCAATTTTCAATAAATGATAGTTAATTAATTCAGTTTTTAATTTTCTAGTGGATTTTAGTGGCTTGCACAAATAACATAATCTCCATAAAAAAACTGATTTCCTTTGGTTTCCATTTTCCGTTGGATTCCTTTTGACCACAGAATTCATTTTCCGGTGGTTTCTCGTGCAAAAACACCCCCTTAGTCTCAAACCATTTGTGTAATCATATTTTATTTTCAATAATTTCTTCCATCAACTAGTTGTAATTACATTAGCATTCATGATCAATATAGTTGGATTCTCTTTAATTTGCATGCGTAACTAAATCCACCCCGTTGGGGTGGAGCTATGTAGTGTTGAATTATTTTTATGTATGTTGAATGTGTGAGATATTTTTTTTGTTTTTAAATCCATAATTTAATTTTCTTTTATGTATATTTAGAATATGTAAAAATTAATGATATAATCTCTTAGTTCATGACTAGATTTTGATATGCATAAAAACAATTAAATCTTGTGTTTACAAATTTTATAATTAGGATCATGTTATAGCTCTGTATGGTTTAATGATTTTTATCTTACTCCATGACTAGAATATGACATGAATTTGATGTTACGATTTTCTGCAATATTAATCAAAGAAACTCAAAATAATTATATTTGAATAGGATTGCATTTGTTTGTGAGAATTATCTTAACTCTAGCAATATTTGTCTTTAATACATGATGTCCTATGAAGTTCTTCTTGTATGCTCAGGTTGTAGGGTCGATTAGGATAAATTCAAATATGTTAATTTTGTTAAAAATAATTTGTGTTTAATTGAATTCATACATTCGCATGTATGAATAGTTTTTAACCTGATTATTATCTCTACCCTAGGAATTTTAATTCTGAGTTTCTATACACTTTAGCTAAATTAGATTAATTAATTTGATTTTGCATTTATAGAATAACTAGTTTAGGAATCAACCAACTCATCCTTTCAACTCATACGAGTACAAGGAGTGAATTAAATTATATTCTCCCTGTGGATCAACCTGTATTTGCCACTGCTATAAATGCAGTTATGCACTTGTAGTAACAATGACAACAGTAGATCAATGATTTCCACTTATTTTGTTGAATCACAAAAGTTGTACAATTTCGGAGGGAAGCTCCCGTCTCGGATTGTGAGAGGAAGAATAAAGTTTGTCGAGGTTGTTTGTGAGCTTGAATTATAAAAGACTTAATCTCGGTCCAGAACGAAGATCAATTTAGCCAAGTAGTGATGGGAGCTCATGGTGATCGAGCGGGACTTGCAAGAAAAGAATATGACCTGGTTGAGGTTGTTGCATTTTTGGCCTTAATCTATGTTTCGATGATTTAATCAACCTAACCTTAATCATAATCAAAGTAGAGTAGCACACATTATGCATAGCATATATGTTGCCTCGTGCTAACCTCTATAGGTGATCAAGACTCAAGGAAGAAAGGAATTAAAGTCAAGACATGCAATCAAGCTATTGAAGACATGTAATTTTATATTTCTTTTGAGTCATAGGAACTTTATGTACTTGAGCATACAAGAGTTAAAAACTGCTCACACACACTAGGTTCCTTATAGAAGTCACACACAAAATCTCAGATCATTTGAACTTCAATAGGTCACCCAAACTTAGACTAGAAAACACTTAAAACCAAACCTGAACTGTCTGAGCACAATTGGTCGACCGAACTAGTTCTCAGTTCGACCGATTGGATCAGTTAATCTGTTAGCCAATAATGTTAAACCGGTCGACTATTTTGTGCCTTTTGTTCGATCGTCTACACATGTCATTTGATCGTTAGACTTGTCATATTATACAAACAGTCGTTTTTCTAAACCCCAAAATACAAGTAACCACCGGTCGACCGTTGACCTAGTTTCGGTCGACCGAACATAAACATTTTAATAAACCCCATAGTGCCTGATATTTTAGGTCGACCAACCTAAGCATTTCGGTCGACTGAACATAACATTATTGACAACCCCGTAGAGCATGTTAGTTTTTGGTCGACCGAATCGTCCTTCTAGTTCGACCAATTACTTAAGTTATAGCGTTGTTGGTTTGACCGCCCTTTGTTTGGTCAACCGTTTATTTCTGGATTGTTTTGGAGACTATGTCTCGACAGACTCCGGTCGACCGTTACACCCGATTCGGTCGACCGAACTTGACCAGAACTCTGACCTGCTCAATTTCTGTTTTGTGTATCTTATACAAACAACTTCTAATTATATGACAACGGCTATAACCCCTTGGGAACTTATAAATAGATGTTACCAAGACATAATTCAACAACTCTTACACTCCAAATTGTCATACACATCTAAGAGAAACTCTCAAGCTCTCAATTCCCCAATCCTACTCTCCAAGCCAAACATTCCACGCTTTACATTAATTCCTATCATACCCAAGTGTGCTCAAGTTTAGAGAGTGATTGTTCCACTCAAGTCTTCAGTCAAGAAGTTGTAAAGGTTTCGGTGAAAGCCCGAAGCATCCCTCTCGGGTTGTTAGAGGAAGAAAATCGAGCTCGGCGTGGATTGTTTGCAAGTTCGTGGTGTAAAGGCTTAATCTCGGCCCGGAACGACATTGATAGTGAAGATGTAGGCGGAGCTCGAGGGAGATCAAACAGAGATTGCAAGAGAGGAAGTAGGAGGGAGGTCGAACCTCTATAAAAATCTTCTGGTGCCATTGTGGTTTGCATATTTATTGTCTTTAATTGCTTGTTTGTTTTTATTCCGCTGTGCATCTTTGATTAAGCAAGTAGAGATTGATTATGCTTAAAAAGTGATTAGAGTTAGGGTCATACACGATCCTACAGAGGTGACAAACCTCTATAAAAATCTCCGTCTACTTGTGGTTTGCGTATCTCTCACTTGTGTGTTTATTTCCACTGCATTTACTTAGTTTTGATATTAGATTAAGGGTCACTGATCTAACGATCTTAACATTTCTTTAAGACGACAATTATATTTTAAACTTGAGACGTCGATTATCAGATAGACAATAAGTTAAAATTGTCTCATCTTTATTTATCAAGCAGTAAGTAGAGTCGATCACCCGTGTAAGTGTTGAAATAAAATTCCTTACATGACTTACCTATTGAGGCTCAAGCTTGGTTTGGCATCCTTGCCATCATCACCTCAAATCAAGGAAAGTATCCATCTGTATCAAGCTTCACAAGGAAACTATTCAAGCACAATCAATCTTAAACGAATATGTGTAATTAAGCATATTAGGCAACTGTGTAACAGACTAATCCCAACGTCCTTATTAGGGTTTGTTATATAAACACCTTGTAAATTCAAATAAACATAACATATACACAATAATACAAAACATCTTTATCTCCAGTCTACATGGTATCAAAGCATCGATCGTCGATCTCAGAAGCTTCAAGCTCATCATATATCAGACGTTGGTCTCAGAAGCCCCAAGCTTATCACAAACCCTGTTCCAAACCCCCAACAAAACATAAAATGACCTCGCTTGGTCTACTAGAGGGCAACATGAGCCAGGAGATAGTGCCACAAGCGCTCAACGGTAACAACTTCATTTCTTGGGCATGGGCAGTCACCCTGTCCCTCAGCGGCCGAGGGAGACTTGGCTTCATCACCGGGAAACCACAAAAACCAACTAGGGTAGGCAGTGAAGCCAAACAAGAAAAATAGGACTCCAACAATAACCTCGTCATGTCCTGGCTTCTCCAATCAATGGAACCAAACATCGCGAAGATTTTCACGTACTTACATACAACAAAGGAGCTATGGGAGTCCACTCAGAACCTCTATGGTAAACCAAAAAAATTGCGCATATTTTTAAACTAAAAAATGATATTGCACAAACCAAACAAGGGAAAGGCTCCCTCACCAACTATGTTGTGGCACTCAAAGGCAAGTGGGACGAGTTAGGAGTCTACGAACCACCTAGCTCGGATCCAGGAACCATTCAGGCAAGGCAATATCAAAATCACATGTACCAGTTCTTATTTGGACTCGATTCAAGTTTCGAACAAATCCGAAGCCAAAACCTCATGTCGTTGGAGTTACCTCCTCTCGCAACAATCATCGCAACAATACAAAATGAAGAATCCATAAGGAAAACAATGGCATAACCACAACAAACCATCTCTGAAAATCATGCCTTCGCCGCTACAAAATCCAACCAAAACCACAATTCAAAGAAAATGTATGGAAATAAACCAAATGAAAGTTGCGATAACTGTAAAAAAATCAGACATACAAGGAACAATTGTTGGTTCCTATTCCCCAACCTCTGACCGCTTATGGAAAGAGAAAGGAGGGGAGGAGATGGGAAAAGGGACAAATAGTACAACGGAGGCGGCAGCTTCGCAGGCCAAAACCGTAACGGGGCGGTGGTCACTCGGCCCCTCTCGAAAACCCTAACTTTGCAGGAGAAAACGCAAATGATGGATATGGAAACCTCCCAATCGGATCACGCAACTTTTGTAGCTCCGATCAGCACCCGAATATGCCTCCACCCGAATATACCAGACCAAGATGAATAAAAATTCGCGATTTTAAATACAGTAATGGCCAGGGAACCCAACGAATTTCTCATTGGAATAAAGAATTCTTGCTTAATCAATTCTTTCCACCAATTATGCCTCCGGATGCTCTACACAACAAGGTAGAGCTCCGGATCCGACCCAACTAACTTCCGTACTAGCCCACCTAAACGAAGTTTTGCAGGTGCAACCCCAAAAACAGTTAATATCATAGGTATGGTTAAATATTTAGAGAATTGTTTTTCTCTCCAATCTCAACACAACATATCTAACCCTAGTTGGATTATTGATTTTGGTGCAACTGATCATATGACCAGTAACCCCAACATGCTTAAAAATATTCAATCCAATATAAATCTATTAAATAAATTTGTCACTGTTGCTAATGGAAATCAAGTAGAAATTAAGGGAATGGGAGACATAATTTATTAAATAATGTTGAAAAAATCTTGTATATGCCTAATTTAGACGCTAACCTCCTATCAGTAGTCAAGATAATTTTAAGTTAAAACTGTAATGTCATTTTCTCACCTTTTGACGTGACATTTCAGGATCATACCACATAGAGGACAATTGGTAGAGGAGTTCTAACCAATGGACTTTATGTGTTCGATATCTCAAAAAAAGGGCATCCATCCCATATTGTCTTAAGAAAACTTTTTCCTAGCATTAATTTGTTTATTATGTGATATTTGTCATTTCTCGAAACAAACTCGTCTTCTGTTCTATAATTCTGAGAATAAAACAGGTCGGCCTCTAGAGATGATACATTCTGATATATGGGGATCCGCCCCCAATTGAGTCTCACGATGGTTTAAATACTTTGTTATATTTATTGATGACTTTTCTCGCACTACATGGTTATTTTGCTTAAAATCAAATTCGAAGTTTTTCGCATTTTTTGTGTGGATTTGTGTCTTTTGTTGAGAATATGTACAATGCTAGAATAAAAAGTATTAGGTCCGACAATGGTTTGGAATACACTAACAATGATTTTCAAAATTTCTTAAAACAACAAAGAATTTTTCATCAAACCACATGCATTAATACCCCTGGACAAAATGAAATTTCTGAGAGAAAAAATCATCATCTTTTGACCGTAACAAGATCTTTGCTGCTTCAAAATAATGTTCCTAAATTTTTTTAGTCGGATGTCGTTTTAACTGCTACCTACCTTATTAATCGCCTCCCTAGTTATGTTATTGGAAATAAACAACCCTTAGAAATACTTCACAATCGCAAAATGCATGTTGATCATCTTAGACTTTTTGGATGTATTTGTTTTGTTCATAAACATCAGATGGATAAATTAGACTGTAACTCTGGTAAAGCTATTTTTCTCGGACATTCTGTTCAAAAAAGGGATACAAGTGTTATGATCCCAAAAACTGTAAGATGTATATTTCCAGGGATGTATCATTTTTTGAAATTGAGCCCTACTTCCGGACAAATGAAGACTCCGATGATAAAGAAGATCCAGGTTCCAATGGGGTTCTTCCAAAAGCCTTCTTTCCTCCTGAGAGAATTAACATTTCTCAAGAGAGGGGGGAAGACGAAGACGAATATAAAGATAATCACAACTTCGGTAATGATGGTGAAGCTCCTGTACGGAGATCCAGCAGGCCTACTCAAGCCTCTAGTAGACTTCGAGATTATATAACTTACAAAGTCGCATATCCTATCCAAAACTTTCTCTCTTATAAGTCCATTAAACCATCTCACCATGTTTTTTTAAACCAACTAGATAATCATAGAGAACCTAGTTCCTATCATGAAGCAGTTAGTCATCCAGAATTGTCCAAAGCCATGAAGGATGAACTACATGCCTTAGAAGCTAACAAAACTTGGAATATTGTACCACTAGAAAAAAGAATTAAACCGGTAGGGTGCAAATAGGTTTATAAGATAAAATATAATAGCAATGGATCCATTAAGAGATACAAGGCTCGACTTGTTGTCAAAGGTTATACTCAAACCTATGGTATAGACTATCACGAGACTTTCGCACATGTGGCAAAAATGAACACGGTTCGTGCTCTCCTTTCCATAGTCGTCAGTAAAGGTTGGAACCTTTATCAAATTGATGTAAAAAACACGTTCCTCCAAGGAACTCTTGAGGAAGAAGTCTATATGACTCCTCCTCCCGGTATCATCACACGTAAAAATCAGGTTTGTCAACTCCATGAATCTATTTATAGACTAAAACAGTCACTCCCAGCTTGTTATGCTAAAATTAGTTATTCTCTTATTCTTTATGGTTTCTCGAAATGCTCCGTTGATGCATCTATATTCATAAAACATCATAATCATATCACCACCATAGTGCTTATTTACGTTGATCATATCATTTTTACAGGAGATAGTGATATGCATATAAACTTGGTTAAGCAATTTTTAAAATCAAAATTTGATATCAAAGGCCTTGGTTATTTAAAATATTTTTTGGATATAGAATTTGCATATTCATCTAAAGGATTATTTCTATCTCAAAGAAAATATGTTCTAGATTTACTAAACAAAATTGGAAAAATAGGATCCAAACCGGCCAACACACCCCTTGAGACCAATCGAAAGGTTGGCCCAACGGATGGTGAACCGGTCAAAGATATAGCCCAATATCAACGTTTGGTAGGAAAACTTATCTATCTCACTGTAACTAGACCCGACATAACATATGTAGTCAGTATTGTTAGTAAATTCATGCTTGCACCACACACTCACCATTTAGACATAATTGATGGAATCCTTCATTATTTTAAGAAAGCTCCGGGCCAAGGCCTTTGGATTAAAGAAATAACTCTAACACCATTGTTGGCTATTCCGACGCAGATTGGGCCGGGAATCATGATAGAAAGTTAACCACAAGATTTTGCACGTTCGTTGGAAGAAACCTCGTTACTTGGAGGAGTAATAAGCAAAATGTAGTCGCTAGATCAAGTGCCGAAGCAGAGTATCAAGCTATGGCATCCACTACTAGTGAACTCGTTTGGCTTAAGCAACCTCTCAAAGAGTTGAAGCAACCCTACCATGAGTTTATAAAGATGTTCTGTGACAACAATGCAACTCGACACATAGCCACAAATCTAGATTTCCACGAAAGAACAAAACACATCGAAGTAGATTCCACTTCGTTTGGGAGAAGGTTCAAGCCAAGATAATCGAAGTTCCTTATGTTCAAAGTAAAAAGCAACTTGCTGATATCTTCACCAAAGTTGTGGATCAAAAGCATTTTCAATATATTCTTTACAAGTTAGGTTCCTTCAATCTCTTTCCGAATCAACTTGAGGCGGAGTGTTGAAATAAAATTCCTTACATGACTTACCTATTGAGGCTCAGGCTCAGGCTCAGATTGGCATCCTTGCTATCATCACCTCAAATCAAGGGAAGTATATATCCGTATCAAGCTTCACAAGGAAACTATTAAAGCACAATCAATCTCCAACAAATATGTGTAATCAAGCATGTTAGGCAACTGTGTAACGGACTAATCCAACGTCCTTATTAGGGTGTGTTATATAAACACCTTGTAAATTCAAATAAACATAACATATACACAATAATACAAAACAAATTTATCTCCATCATTTTCTACAGTAAGTGGGCCAATCTTACCTCAGTTCCACATACTTTACCAAGCAAACAAATACATTGTACGAAGCGTTGCTTTCCATAAATGTTATAATAATCACAAGTATTAATAGTAACAACAATTGTTATTATCTTGTGAGTATATGAGAAATACAATGGGTTTTAATATATCAACATCTGCGCAATCGTAGAGATCCCACGTGACGAAGGAAATATATCTCTAAAAATTGTTTTCTTTTACGATCTACTATCATCCTATGAGTAGATATATATTGTAAATTCGCTTCTTATGGTGCAATCATGTCTTTTACAAAATTGTACTTCGTATCTATAGGATTGGTTTTACTATGAAATTTGAGATATTTACAATAACTTGTTGCTACTTGGGTATCAAAATTTACTAGAAACTAGATGTGCAACATGCTTATGAACTCCTAAGTGATTCTAAAATCTTTTCAACCAAATACCTTCTTGTTCTGCAACTGAAAGTCCTATAAATTCAGCCTTCTTTATACATAAGGCTACACACATTTGCTTCTTACTACTTCATGAGATAGCGTCATTGTTAAGTAAGGAAACAAATCCTGAAGTAGATTTTCTCTCATCTCGATCTCCTCCTCAATCGACAACAGAGTTGTGCGTTGGGTAGGTTTTAATATTCCAACCTGCCCTGCCTCATCCTGCCTAGGCGGGTTGTGGTCAAAATTTTACAATTCGCTACCCGTCAACCTAATGGGGCAATAATACGAGGAAAGACAACGATGAGAAAACCCAAACCGATAGCCAAAACTTGCGGTCAGAAGAGTTAAATTCAAGTCATTGCAAGAAAACAAAAGACAAAAAAATAATTTATGCTAAATAAAATATCCAAGCAAAATCTCAAGCCCCAAATCAAAACCCAAAGCCCAAAAGTCTCAAAGTCAAATCAATCGGAGTAGGGCTAAGCATCGGTCCGGTCCGGTCCGGTCCAGACCGGACCGGAAAAAAAATTTAGGTCCGGACCGAAAACCGGACCGGACCGGAAAAAATTCGGATAGGCGGACCGAAGACCGGACCCGACCGGTTCGGTCCGGTCCGGTCCAAAAATCCGATTTTTTACCTTAAATTTAAAAAAAAAAAATGGACCGGTCTGGACCGGACCGGAAAATTTAAAATTTGCCGGACCGAAACCCAGACCGGACCGGATTTTTTCAAAAATTTCCAGACCGAACCCGGACCGACCGGTCCGGTTGACCGGTTTGACCCGGTCAATGCACAGCCCTACATCAGAGTAAGGTAAGAGGAGTACGAAGATGGGGAGTAAACTTAATTCATTCAAGTATCATTCAAGTGATAATAAAAAAGACCCCACGTATCATTCATTAAATTTTGTATAAATTTATGGGGTAGTAATTAATGCACTAAACTAGAAGTATGGAGTGAAATTAATAGGTAGAACATATCCTTTTGTGTGGAGTGAAATTACTTGGCAGAACATACCCTTTTAGAATTTCTTCATAATATCTTCTATTTCTCTCTTTTTTTTGCTCGGAACTAGCAAAATATAGATACGGGGATATTTGACGAGTATCATATTTTATCATTTTATCTTCATTTTTATCTTATTTTGTGTTTTAATAATTTTATGTCAGAAATTTCGGTTTGATTTTATGAGTTTCAAAGAAATAAGTGCAACTGTAACAAAGAACAAAGGGACTTAAATGCAAATATACAAAAAAAGTCACTGCCCATGCAAGAATATCTACTTCAGACATTTATGTAATCTTTTCTGCTTCAAATGATGAAAAAAAATTCAAAGTACAAGTATGATATACAAATTAAGTAATCAAAATGAATTTATAAAGATTCGATTGCAGACAACCAAATCGAAAAATTCAAGAGGCCAAGTAAAGAATATTTAAAGGAGAAAATATTCATGTGTCATAAGATTGGCCGAATCCCAATGATCAGAGGGTGAAAAATGAGTGGGAAGACCATATGTAATTAAGCATTTGGAAATAGGACAATTAACATATCATCTATAATTTGTAAAGAACTTTCTCCACTAACATCCAAATAAGGTGATTCAAGATTCGTTAAAAAGATAATTTCCAGATGCACAGCTATTTTCCATTAATAACTTCCAAATTTGGAATCTAAGGAACTCTTCAAGGGTGTGAAATACCGCTGAAATGAGAGGATGAGAAACCCTACTTGTACGTATAAATAGGGATGCTCGAGGGGAGAGTCTCGACCCATTGAAAACCCCTTCTGTGCTTGTTTGTTGTTTCTTTTGATGTTCAGAAGTCTAAAGGTGGGAATTTTGGATTGTTAAAGCATAAAATTCATTAAGAATCATTAATGTTCGGAATTGTTGTTTCTTTTGGCGTCATTGCCGGGGAGGCCCCTCTTGTGAAGTTCAATTTGTGTTTTTGAGAACATACTGGTCCGATCAATGTGTTCTCAAGTTTGATCTAAAACGTTTCAAGATTCATTGGAGACAAGAGGTCGAGGAGGCAAATCGGAGCATTGTGAGTAAGTAGGGTCCGCGAAATCGTGGATCAGGTTTGTTTATTTGATCAAAAAAATTCTCTGTTGGTTTACAACTTGTTTTAGCACATGATTATGCTGAAAATTGAAATCTATGCAGCTCTAAAATCTGAAACAAAATTGAAACTTCTTTTTTATTAGTAAGTTGGATACTAAAATCCGGAACAAAATATTAGATGCTTCATGTTAAGGTCATTTTTCATATAATAATGACTTTTCCAAGCACTTTTTTTTCTTTACTTTCAATTTTTGCCGTTGATTGCTAAAAAAGGGTTACGTACTTCCAACTCTCATTCACATAGTTGCACCACATTGAAAGGAATGTGTTTTAAAATTTACTTTTATATGTCTTTTATTATGAATTGAATGTATTAACAGTTTGTTCATTGATTAATGTGTTCATCTTTTGGAATCGTTAAGGAAGAGACTCTTGGTCATTAACCATAGATCTCTAAAAGACAATGATTTACATAAATCAAAAGTAATTCACAATCATGGTGATTAACATGGGACATTAATTACCGAGATAAGATTATCGTGTTGGTTAAAAGAGATATTGTAGTTCTACAAATATTTAACAACATGAGTATATAAAATAGAAAATATTTCTTTCATATATTGAATTGACCAAACAAATGAAACATTATGGAATTATGTTTGTGTAATTAATATTTCAACGTGTCTTTGAATCCTAAGATATGAGACCTATATCTTTTCACATAAGAAATGTATGATTTGATTATTATCAAAAGTTATCATTGCGTATAGTGATAAAAGTATTGGTTAGTTATATATAACTTGTGACGAAAATGTGATATGTCAAAAGATTATCATTGCCCCCTCTTGACATGAGTGATGATATAGTTGGGCCCCTTGATAAAGCAAAATTATAATGTGCAAAATGTAACTTGTGTATAGTTACATATTTATAATTAGCATAAGATATCAAGAAATGGATATATAATACAAATATGACACATTTCTATTTTGTATAATATTCTCAATATCATGAGGCAATGGATAGACACAAGTGATATATTACGTATCACTAATTGGATCGTTTTTTGTTCGAGTTAACAACATCTTTGTTATTTGGGTAACTATAATGTGTAACTAGATACCGCTTATAGTTTATGATATAAAATGTTTTATATCATTGCCAACATAAGTTGGATCATCTTATATGTCACACCACAAAATTGGGAAACAAGAAATATAATTTTGTATTTTATATGATATATGTATTAAAATTCATATGATATGGAATTAAATACATATGGTAAAATTAAAAAATTAATAAGTCGTGAAAACAACATGGTTAGAATAATAATATATAAATTCGTATGAGATGTATATATATCATGAGGTATAATATTTTGACATTATATATGATAATTTATTACATGATATAATGTGATCCACAACATTATAACATATAAATTTGCTAAAATCCCAAAGTCCAAATTTTGTTGGATATTAATTCAAAAACTTTTAAAGTCAAAAATAGTGAAAAATGATCCGACTATTTGCCCACGTTTTTGCATATATTAATAAAAGATTTTTGCTGATTAATGACTGGATTTAATCCACTTTGGTCAAAAGTAGTTATGGGATGATGATGTGACAAAATAAACAAGTGATCATGTGCAAAGTGGTTTGCACAAGATGTCGTTTAGTGGAGAGATAAACAAGAGATCATGTGCAAAGTGATTTGCATGTGATGTGGTTTAATGAAGAGATTAATAATGGATCATGTGTAAGTGGTTTGCACATGATGTGAGTTAGAGAAAACCATATAAATATGTATCTCCTCCCTTCCTTGTTTACATGAATGCAAAATTTTTCTCCTCCATATTTTTTCTCTCTATCATTCCATATGAAATTCTCTTAGTTTTAATTGTGTGCTGGAGATTAACTCTTTGGACTAAAGAAGAGGTTATTAGCTAGATTCTAACATCGTATTAGAGATTCATTGACTAGCTTCCATCTCTCTAATCTTGTTTAGAGTTTGGTGAACACCTGAAGGAAATTCCGAGGAGATCCGACGTGCAACTTCAGTTCTGATTGGTAAAATGGATTTGATAATCTCCTAGGTAAGATCTAATTTATGTATTTCAATATTAATTAGTATATTATATATGATGAAATACAATTAGGAACTTTGTACATAAAATTGTTGAAAAGTATGAAAACGATCCTAATTGCTTGTAATTTAAAAAAAAAATATATACACAAGTATAGGGCATGAAATCCAACAGTAGTATCAGAGCTTTTTGTTCACATTTTTAATAATTAGGCTATTTAATAAGGTTTAGTTTGTCGTCTCTTACATAAATAATTTGAGTTTTTTTATGCATGCATCAAATTGTAATCATGGATTTTTATGTTTCTTATTTTCCTACATTAGTTTGTAATGTTAGAAAATATATTAATCACTAAGATCAATGGATTAATTCTGATCTTTAAGGTGAAGCAAAGAAAATCGGAAAAAGACTATTTTGTCGATTTTGGTTCTAATTATTCTTTTGAGAGTTTTAAATATTTTAAAACATGTCATATGATTATTAGAATCAAGTTTTAGACATGTGTCTAATTTTTTAAAATTTGCATTTATTTTAAATGATTATTTTACTTGGAATTGACAAAACAAAAATGAGCAAATCATTTTATTTTCCTTGATATTTTTTACATTTGGGAATTCAAATAAACTTCGGCTCAAATATTTTCATATTTTAAAATGTGGATGCATGAATTATTTTAAAGGATTTCAAATGATTCTTGAATTATTTAATTGAGAGATGAAGGATCAACTGAATAGTGTAAAATAGCACATGTATATATTGTTGCACTTATTCTGTTTTGTAGGAATAAGTGAGTTTATATGTTCTATCGAAGCCATATGTGAATGTATGATATGTATATTATTACTAATTAATCACATGGGCTTATGTATATGTAAAAACTGTTTATTTTTGTATGCATGCATATGAGAGAACTTTTGCATATGACGTGCATTAGCCAATTTAATTCAAATTGTGAGATGCATGTTTATAATATGCAATATTTACATCCATGGTACAAGAAGAAGAAGCGAAGGTCAAGGAAGCGGGAACATATAAACTCACACCAATATGTGTGAATGGATTTATTTTATGTTTATGCCTTGACTTGGATGTGATTGAATGATTGAATGTTAGGATAGGTATGATTGAATGCATACATAACTATCTAGATTCTAGTATCACATATAAATTGTTTAATTATCCAAACCAAAAAAAATTAAGAAGACCATTCTTATTTCATCTACTAGAAGTCATCGATCGAGAGACATTATGCTCGCCCTTAGTGGGAGATATAAGGATATCCATTGTTGTGCCATCAATAAATACATAAGGTGAGATTCACCCTTAGTGGACACCAAGTGTATTTGTTCATGAAAACAATGGACAATCATATCTCATAGCAAATGAAATAAGTTTTCTTAACAAAACTAGGAGTCATCGCTTGGTTTTGAGAAATGAAGTTTTTCTTAGGAGGATTGAACAAATTCCCTCTTAATTAAAATGACAAGAATCATAAGAGTTTGATAAACGCAAATGTTTACAAATTTTCAAAATGGTTATGATTAGAAAATGTTCCTTACCTTGATTTTGTGACATATTCGATAGCCCTTAGCTAGTCTATGTTATAAATGATAGGATCTTGTATTACTACAATTATGGACATATTTATTTGCAATACAGTTTTTTTATGAACATAAAATTGACATGACAACCCTTATAAATTATTTGGTATAAATGTCGAACATTCAACCTATTGTGAGATCTATAATTGAAAAATATCCATTGACAAATGACGGCTCCAACTTCAATAGTTGGCAGCTCAAGCTCAACATCGTGTTGAAGTTTGAAAAACTATCTCATATTTTGGATGGTGAAATCCCAAAATTAAGTAAGAAGACAACCAATGCTAAGAAATAGACTGTAGCAAAGTGGAAAGACAAAGAGAACCAATTCACGGTCTAATGCTAGCCTCCATGGGTGTCTCGCTTCAAGTGAAATACTTGGACTCAAAACCCAAGAAGACTATGGAAGCTCTCACAAAGATGTTTATGGTAGTGCTCGAAAAGAGCGCTATAAAACCACCATAGCACTCACAATGTGCCGTGATTCCTATTTTTTACACGTTCTGACCTCAAGGAGCTCATGATGAAGGGGATGGATTTGACCAATGAGGCAATCGACAGTATGTTTTGTGACTGGAAGAGCGTCAAAAACAGAAAACTACCCCCAAGAGGTTACTTGTATTCCAAGCTTCTATTCGGAAACCATTTTGAACGGTCAATGGAATACCATTGAAAAGTGGCTGGCGCCCAGACTACAAGGCGTTGAACCTGGAAGCGTCGTAATTACACAACCCCTACTGCTGGCAGAACATTGGACCGTGGTGGTTGTTAATGGCTTAGACGAGGAGATCTTGCATTACAACAGTTGCTATAGGGAGTTGCTGCCAGATGAGGATCCTGACAATGCGGTAGGCATACATGAATGTTCGGCCAAAGACGTGGGTGAATTCTGGAGAAACTGTCTTAAGGTGGGCCAGTGTGATACCTGAGGGAAACGTGCCAAAGACAAATGCCGGGAAGAAACGACTATGGTGTTTTTGTCTACTACTGGATAAAATGTCTCATACGAAAGGTCACCCCAACGGAACCGAAAGACCCCAAGACACTTCACTCGATCAGGGGTGAAATGGTCATTACTTTATTGAGGGGCTCCTGCTGCTGTGTGGACTTAAAGTAGTGGTTTGTAAATTAACAAATACATTTTAGATTGCAATTACAAAGTTTTCCTACTCCGAAGTAATACCTCCTAAATGTATGTAAGGTTGATCGATGCGTCAGCGCGAACCGTTTCTTAAAAAGGGAGAACACCAATTTAAAAAGGAAAAATGCCTACTTAAAAAGAAAAAAAAACGCGTACTTAAAAAGGGTCGATCCCTACTTAAAAAGGATAACTTCACACTTAAAAAGTCAAAACCCATACTTAAAAAGGAACAAACTCATTTACAAAATCCTCCCACATGACACATATATGTATTAGACCAAACCCTTAATTTTAAAAGGAATAAACTATGGCGGAAGGAACATTTGTATCCATGCATTTTCTAACGAATGCAAGGATACCTTGAGAGGTTAGAAAATGTCTATTCCCCGATGCCCAATGACATTACGGAAGATTTGATTCTTGACTCTCTAGCCCCATCCTACAAGGATTTCATCATGCATTACCATATGCCCATAGAAAGTGGTGTCTTGAGGAGATTCACAGTGCTCTCAAAATGGATGAAGTTGATATGGGAAAAGGTAGAGACAAGAATGTCCTAGCCATCCATGGTGGAAGTAGAAAGATTGCCAAGAGTGAAGCAAAAGGCAAATTCACAAAAAAGGAATCAAACAAGGGCAAAGGAGTAAGAGGTCCTCATGCGAGTGCCTCAAGGGGGAATTCTTCTAAATCTTCACCTCCCAACACGGAGTGCTTTCACTGCGGTGATAATGGACACATCCGACCTAATTGCCCGAAGTACAAAGAAGACCATGACAATGGAGTGATTGAGCGTAAGCTCCTCAAAAAGGCTAAAAGCATATTTGTTATTGAAATAAATTTAGCCTCCTCTGTCCATGATTGTGTGCTTGATACCGGATCTTGTGCTCACATAGTTTCCAATATGCAGCAACTAGAGGATATGAAAGACCTTGCAAGCGGAGAGATGATTCTGAGGGTCGGAAATAGTGCAAGTGTCATTGCGATTGTGTTTTATTTATGTATTTTATTCACAAAATTGTCATTTTTTGTGTTTTATTCACAACATGGTTATTTGTGTATTATATTCACAACATTGTTATTTTTTGTACCAAATTTCTTTTTGTATATTACCCTACAACATTGATTTTGTGTACTCTACTAAACTTATATAATTTCTTGAGTCACGATTAACTTAATTAATTTTTTAAGTTTTAGTCTTTGCGAACAATTACTTAGGTCAGTCCGAAGGGATTATTTTAAAAAAGTGAATGTTAATGAATATTTTGGTAAAAGGACATCAAAACGCTAACCTGAAGGAATTGTTCCAAACAATCACATGCGTTTTGGGTCAAAATGTAGAAAATATGCGAAAAACCCCAAACTAACTTGTTTTGGGCCAAAACTCTTGGGTTTTGAGATCGCAACCGCACAAAACGCAGTTCCCAAACAATGCCTAAAACCGCTAAGATTAAAGTCTGAACATTGACCACATCGATCAAGAACACTAGAGAAATTATATTGGAAAGAACATTAAAAATTGAAAACTCCAAAACACCAATGAGATAAAAGAAAAGATGATTATAATTACTTCACCAGCACCTTACCGTAACCAAATAATAGATCTTCGATTCGAAAGAAAAAAATATAAAAAAGAACGTGCAATCTCACAACCTCCTCAAACGACTAACATTCTCTTTCTCCAAAGAGAAAAGTAAAAAAATAAAAAAATGAAAATTAGGTAGATGATATTTAATTTTTTTCCCTACAAACATACAAATGAAAATTCTAGAAAACCACATAACCACATAATTCCAGAAAACCACAAGTAAAAGATTGTACCAAATCATTCAATGATCTCTTCAGGAAAAGGAAGAAAATATCGCGGAGTGTCGCTTACTTGTTCTCTTCCCAATGAATTTTGATGATCTTTGTGCATCTTTTAACATCTTTCCTTATTTGTTAGGTGTAATTGTGTAAGATTTGTAGGATTCGTACTTCTATTTCTTGATTTTCTACTTGGTGGGATCTTATTATTCTGTTGTCAATATACTGAAGGTCATTTTAGATGTCATATAAAATTAATGATATTTTAGACATTGAAATTGACCATTTATAAGTTGTCATTTCAAACAAACTCATCGGTTGCTACAATAAAGTAGAAACCACTTCCAACGTAAATAATTTGAATTTAAATTTGAAATAGTCAAAGCTTATATATCAATTCTCGTTCCGACATCCAAAAAATTTATAAAAAAAAAATCAAAAATACAAAATGGATAATGTAGTTTATGAGTGGAGGCGGGAACTTCTTCGTACTCATCGTTCCTCTCCAACTCCACAATGCAAACTTCTCTCTCTTCCTCCTTTTCCAGGGCTCCATCCCTTCCCCTTCCACCCCTCCTCAGCAACCTCCGTGTACCATTTTTCCTCCCAATCCCAAAGGTAGAGCCCTCACGGACCGTGCGGTTTCAGTCCACCAGGTTGAGTTCCAGCGATCGGAATTCAACGTTGGGGTTGGATGTCAATTTCCCCTCCAATTACGACGAGCTGATCCAACAGGTGCATGTACTTCTTCATCTGATTTTCGTTTTTTGTTTTTGTCCCCAAATCGGTAGGGCGATCTAAAGGAGATTCCTTAGGATTCCAATCCCTCTCGATTTTTTTGAGTATCAATAGCAGGTTGTAAATGAAAAATTACCCGATTAGTCTAGTTAATGACTAACTATTTAACCACTTATAGGTAAAATACGTTATGAAACCAAAAATCAAATAAACCAATTTCCAATTTTTTTGACCTCGTCCTTACAAATTCCAACTCTCTTACATGAATTCCTATCATCGCCCCTGACAATCTCGTAGTTCATGTGAATGTGAACACCCCTCTCACATGGGTCGAACATTATAGATAGAATGTGTAAATTTGTTTATGTCGGAAATTAAGCTATGAGGCCATGAATCTATGATATGATATCACAGTAAGATGGGTAGCAAACAGTTCAAGTTCATCTCCATTCTTAAAAGAGTTAAAGCTATTATAGCCCATGAGATTGTCCATGACTTGCAATTTTGGATTACCCTCAACACGGGGAATCAGAATTAGTTTATCAGATTAGAGAAGAGAAAATCAGATTTCACATGATCTTGGATAAATGCGAATGTGTTTAATTTCTCTCAACTCACTTAGTTGAGTTGTTCATGACTAGGGAAGTAGTTAATTGTGTTAGTGTTACTATTTCAGTGTCATCCGTGAATTATAGTAAGTGCTCGATGCTACAATTACTCGACCTGACATGAGCTGAATGATCTTATCGTCCCTTCTATTGAACAATAATTAGATATTCCGATGTTTACAAAAATTAACTTGACATCTGCATTTTGCGTTATTTTTCATTGTTACTATCGGCAGGTTTTATGGGGTTCTTGTCCTATTACCCACATATTGATCAGTTGCAGTACTAAGTACCAACCCAAATTGCAATTATCATACTGTGTTGGTAGTTCAGTCCTGATGAATTGCAACACTGACTTTTATGGAATTAGGAAAACATGTATGTTGTTCAAACTTAGTTCGGGAGAAATATTGAAAATTTGGAAAGTGGGAAGAAGTTATGGAAGTTGATGCCTCTATGTCTATTTGGTTATTTCTGAATGTGCTTCTTGTCCTGTGTAATTTTTGTATACCGATTTGCAGGCAAAATCAGCCACTGAATTAGCTTTGAACGACAACAAGCAGCTGCTGGTTAGTAAACTTGATTTCTTACATTTGCAAACACTGCAAAATTACAGTTCCAATAAATTGTAATGTTATTACATTTTTCTCCAGGAAATTGAATTCCCAACCGCTGGACTAGAATCTGTACCAGGTTCTTTCTGTGTCCATATTAACTGAGTTAATTAATTCCACTGTCAATCTATATTTGAAGGTCTGAAAGTGATTGTCACAATTGGAAATGTCATTAGGTGATGGTGAGGGAGGAATAGAGATGACAGAAAGCATGCAGCTGATTCGCGAATTCTGTGACCGTCTTATAGCTCCTGATAAATTCGTCAAAACCAGAATAGTATGTTTAAAATTGATTTGTAATCTTTCCACCCCACACCAGCAGGCCACTATTGGCCTCTAAATGTAGTGAAAACTTGGACTTCTAAGGATGTTCATTGGCATCTGACTTTCAACCGAATAATGTTCCTCTACAGTACACGTTGTCGTACCTTTTCTGTAATGCAATTTGAATTTATATTTTGTTTTTTTATGAGAAAATCAAACCTTTAGGAACATGCTACTTGGTACCTGACGGATAATATTTTCTTGGAGAGACATCCCTTTACTGTCCACATAGACCCAAGGCATAGTTTTAGCCTTTTGTACATATTGTAAGGATTGAAAAGCAAGGTGTTCTGCCATCTTATATGCTTACTGCTTGCTGAATTTCACGAGTGCACCTGCAAAAATGCTACTTGGTACTTTTATGTCTTACGGAGTGCTTAATTGATCTACTGAATAGCAAACTTTTTATAGAATTTCCACTCTCCGGCACGGATACATTTGTGTATCATTCTAGTGATTAATGTCCATTAACATGCTTATTTTGCCCCTGCAGTTTTTTCCAGAGGCAAATGAAGTAGATTATGCAAGACGTTTGGTGTTTGGCGGTGCTTCTTTCAAGTTAGATTATCTGACAAAGCCATCATTTTTTGAGGATTTTGGTTTCATCAATAAAGTAAGAATGACAGACCGAGTGAAGCCAGAAGATGAAATATTCTTAGTTGCCTATCCGTACTTCAACGTAAATGGTAGATGGTAGTATCTATTATTCTGCTGTACATTTTTTTCTGTCAGTTGGTTATGTTTTAAGTATGCAATAAAATTTTCGCCTTCAGAAATGCTTGTGGTAGAGGAACTATATCGAGAAGCAGTATCTGACACAACACGAAAGTTAATTATATTCAATGGGGAGTTAGATCGGATCAGAAGTGGATGTATCCTTTTCTCTGTTTACACGAACATCTACACGATTGCTGCACTTTTCCTCACATCTAAGTTGAAACTTTTCAAGTAATATCACTCTATTCTACATGAAGATATGTTCTTAGTTCTTTGCAAACCTTAGAGATGTTTTCCCTGAGGTTTCCTTCCGTATATGTTATGCATTCCCACACTTTTAAGAAGTCATCCTGAATTGCCAAAATTTTGAAATGTCTGTTTCGACATGTTTTCGCAAGCTGAATGAAAATTTCCTTTTCTTTGATAAATGTGGAAATAAACAATTTTCTGTATGTTGTTATGCAATTATTTTGAAACCTTTTCTTCTTTGCCAAAAGCCTTTGAAATATTAGTTGATGTCCATTTTTATCCTTAATGATGTCGAACAAAGATTATCCATCATTTTTCTATCCGAAGCTTGCAGCACTTTCTGAAACTTTGTTCCCAAAGATGGAGACTGTATATTACATCCATAACTTCAAAGGGCGCAATGGAGGCGTACTTTTCAGGTTCTTTTAGCGTCTTATCCTTTTGCATGGCAAAACGCCTTGCAGTTCAGCGTCTGATCCTTTACGCTTGTTCATGTTTTGTTCTTGTTCCTATGTTTTATGATCAATCTAAACAACTAACTTGCCTGTTTTTTCAAAGGTCCTACCCTGGCCCCTGGAAGGTTTTAAGAAAAGTGAATGGTAAATACCGTTGTGTACATCGGCGGGACGAGATGCCATCTCTTAAAGAAGTTGCCCTGAACATTCTTGCATCTGCTTAAATGGTGAGATTCAGCTTACTTCTGTGTTCTTAGTAAGGTTTTAGTTTAAGTTTTATTTAGAGTCTCACTTTGTGTTAAATTGAGATCCAGAATTTCGATTGAAATGCCTGTAATCTTTTGGACTTGCTAATTATTTAATTATGTAATTGATTTCTGAGGTTGTATATTCCATGGTCATCGTTGATTTATTTATTTTAGGTGGGAAGAATGTCTTTTTTGAAAGTTGTTGGTAGATTTCCATTAATTAACATGACTCTGATCCACAGCCAAGATGCAAAAGTAACATCCAGTTTTGGGATATATCCCCAATATTACATGCCAACATATAAAGATAATTTCAAAGCCGACAGTTTTTGTTTCCCTTCCTCCAAAATTTTTTTGTTATCTTTTTTGGGATATATCCCCAATATTACATGCCAAAATATATAGATAATTGTGAAGCCTATTGTTTTTGTCCCTAACCTTTTGCTAATTTTTTTATTTTCTTCTTAAACCCTCAACCTAGATAATTTCTTACACACGTGGCCATTGGCATTTTGGGGGCACCCATACCTCAAATTATTGTTATCCTGAAAGCACCAGCAATGGTAGCTCGTGAAAAATTCATCCCAAAAATCTAAGGGCACGGCCTTTTCATTGTATTGGCAATGATCTGTTGAAAAATGTTTACCCACGAATGTTTCTCCCAATTCACTCGACCACACACGGTGCCAAAAATATTCGTGCTCAACAGCACAATTTCGTGACCCCGTGAATGATTCAAATCAAAACAAATTTTGTAATATATTTATCTTGCTAAATAAAAATTATTAAATTTTAAAAAAATCACCAAATTTTTTAGCTTCTCAAAATCTACAAATAAACATTCATATTGTTATATAATTTAGTAATTTCAAATATTCAAATAACATATAATTAATTTAAATGGGATAATCACTAGATTTCAAACGAATATATTCTAATTTTCACTTTTCCAACTGTTAGATTCTCATGATTAACTTTTCTAGTGATTTTATTCTCAAATCTTAATTTTCCAAGCTCAACGTGCTCACCATCAAAAGTCAAAAAATTATGGTCTACTGTGGAAGATGATACTTTGGACAAAGATAGACAACTTATACGAAGTGGCACGACACACAAATCCTAATATCTTTTTTGAAAGAAATATATCCATGTTGAAATACCAACGGAGAAGAATTGGTGTGTAGTAATGAAGTGGGTAGGTTGCTACGACGAAGCCGTTGGAAAAAGGAGCGGAATGAATGACGAATTGGAATGAATGACACCATGCATGAATTTTGTTGAAGAGGTACCCGAAATGGGAACCAATAATTAACTCTTCAATCATGAATACTCGACGTGGACGTTCGTAGTCATCTGGCCACATGGGAAGATAGTCTTGGGAGTGGTAGCAGTGACAAGATTTCGAAGCATTGAAATCAGAGACTTATGATCACCTTCAAACCCACAAACACCAATTACTGATGAAATTGAAATAAAAACCTTTACTCGTCGTGATGGTGTTAAAAAAGCAAAACAAAAGGAGAAGGGAAGGGGATGGGGAAACGTAGGTCCTCTAACTCGGCAACGGAAGTTGTGTATAGTCTAGGTGACCAACTTCAGTGGTACAGAGAGTCACGAAATGTATATATTGTGTTGGAAAACAAGAGGCTTGAATATTAGAAATGGAGGCTTGAAGTTTAAGAGAAAGAGGTGGAAGTAAAACCAAAATAGGTGGACTATGCCTTGATAAAAGTGAATAAGACACGTTTAAAAATTTGTTGACCAAGACGACATTGACACCCGAAGAAGAAAGGATTAAAAGTAAATTAATGGTTGAACTCTATTAATGGTTTGTAGTTTTCTTGTGTACTTATTTTTAATTATTGTAGTATAATGTATTATATGCTAGTTGTATTGTTAGGCTACCTAATTAGTTTGGGATTAAATTAAGGCTTAGTTGTTGTTGTTACGTTCCTTTATTGTCAATATAATGATTAACAATATATTCCCAACTTTAATTTTTCCAGATAATATATTCTCACCTTTCACTTTTCTAGAAAATATATTCCCAACTTTCCATTTTCCAGAGAATATATTCTTAACTTTCACATTTTCATTGAGAATATATTCTCACCTTTCACTTTTGAAAACACTATAAGAAGGCACATGTTTCCTATGAGTTTAAATAACACAACTCCTTCTCTCGGTGTTTCTCTCTTTCCACTCATCCCCCACTCATTCTCTCGTTGTTTAGCAAATGAATTTAGATGGTTTTTCTAACTCAACTTCTTCTGATTCTGATAATGAGATAGACGTGCAAGGCTCGCGGCAGTAGACAAATTAATTGAATTGATCCTCCCATTGCTATCTGAGAAGTTTTCTTCAAGCTCTCAGAGAGGAGAAGACAAGTCAATCGATCTCACAACTACAATAAAGATCACGAAGCTGGTTATAACTGTCTTTGTAATGATTACTTTATTGAAAATGTTGTCTACTCTTATTATATTTTTTGGAGAAGATTTAGAATTAGTAAACATGTCTTTCTTCGTATAGTAGAAGCTCTTGAGAATATTGATGTATTCTTTCAAAGAAGACTTGATGCCACTGGGAGACTTGGAATATCAGCACTACAAAAATGCATAAGAGTCATCCGAATGTTAGCTTACAACACAACAACTGATATAGTCGATGAATACTTACGACTAAGTGAAGGTACAATCAGAAACGGCTTACAAAATTTACCAAATGTGTCATTGCCCAATTTGGTTATGAATATTTAATAAGGCACAAACCAACGGACTTGAAGTGGCAACTTCACATCGGTGAACGTCGTGGATTCCTTAGCATGATAGGCAACATTGACTGCATGCACTGGGAGTGGAAAAACTGCCTCACTACATGGAAAACAAAATATCAAGGGCGAAGTGGCAAAGAAACACTTGTCCTCGAGGCTGTAGCATCCTAAGATCTTTGGATTTGGCATGCAAGGTTTGTATAATGATCTTAATGTGCTTCATCGATGTCTAATTTTTGATGATATTCTAGGTGGTAAATAATCACCATAACAACATGGGATATTATCTCATAGATGATATTTATCCACAATGGGTCGCTTTCATCCAATCAATCATTCTTCCACAGACTCCTAAAGCTAGATTGTTTGCTCAATACCAAGAAGCAACACTCAAGGATGTGAAGCGTGCATTTGGAGTGCTTCAATTGCGATTCATAATAATTTGAAAGCCATCTCTGGCGTGGAATGTCGACATGCTAAACACAATTATGATGACTTGCATCATAATGAACACCATAATATTAGAGAATGTACACTCACTACGATGATACAAGGGAATTTGTTCAAGACTGACCTCAACATACAAGTAGCGGAAAAACAACAACATATGATGATGAGCCATTCTTATATTCTTCTGTCTGTATTGTCGATATTAATATTTACTTGAACAATAGGGATCAAGTCCGTGATAGGGAGACAAATTTTCTCTTAAAGTGGATTTGATTGAGAATATTTGGCAACATTATGGGCAAAGTGATAATTAAAAATGTATTTATCATTTACATCTTAGTTGTTGTAATGTTTAATTACATGTAATCGTTGATGTAATATCAATGACTTTCGTTTATTAATAACTATTATCAACTTGAATTTAATAAATTAATTATTTAGGCATGTTTGTCCAACAATGATTTTGAAAAAATTAAGAAAGAAAAAATATTAATGGTTGATTAGTAGCATATCATATTGTGCATTCATGCAATATGTCCTTTATTTTACCCCATAATTATTCTACTTGGGTATTTCCTTCTTATATTTTATGGGTTTATGTAACAAAGAAGAGAAAGCAAGAGAAAATTACTTAAAAGCAAGAAGAATGGACTGATTTGGAAGGTTTATGGACCTTTTGTAATTCTCAGGGACATGACTGAAAAGAATGAGGGACCCAAGTGAAAATCTAGATGGAATTAAGTGTAAAGAAAAATATGTTGGTGGCAATAGTTCATAATCCCCTGAACCTGATGAGTAATTCAACAATTAAGACTAAATGGACTCGGAGCAACAACTACGGGTGCATCCCACGTGTTAAATTGGTCAACTAAAGCTTCTCGTGAAATGTAGGGAGGATTGGACCCAAAACATCCACCACTTGCGGATCATCCGGGTCCGTTTGACCCCCAATTTCTCTAGTGGGTTGGGTTGTCGGGTCAGAACACTACTAAACATCTATATTTGATTTACAACCGTCCGATTGCGCTCTGATTCATTTAGACCGTCTAATCTTCTATAAATACACTTGTAATCCTTCTTCCCCCATTAGAGCAGGTTTTATTTCTTGCTTAGTAGTAGGTTTTATTTCTTGTTTAGTAGTGTAGTGGAGCAGAAGAGAAACACCATCTCGTAACCTTTCTTTCTTAATCAAGTTCTTTATGTTCTTGTCTTTCATTTGTTGAAATTTATATTTCATTCCTTTGGTTATATTTAGTTTCATTACTTGTTCATGTGTTGTTTTTCTTTTGCTTTTTTCTTTGTTATGGATATGACTAGTGAGTAATCCATCCCCATTAGGGGGTGGAGGATGATGTGAAGTGTGAATGTTGTTAGATTTGTGTGTATTTTAATCTTAATCTTGGAGATTCAAATGATTTCCATAGCCATTTTGATGAGTTTCTCACTCTTGCCTTTGATGTGCTAATAGTTCTAATAGATGCTTAGCACATGCTTTGGTTAGTGGGCCTACTTTATTGGGAAAGACGAGGTGAGGATAATATTGGAGTAGATAAAGAGATAAGATTGACATGTGATCATGTGGTTATCTTTAGCCTCATCTTAAGTAGTGTTTTGTATGTTTTAATGATGGTAATAACTCTTAATCCATGTGGAAACACACTTAGGATAATAGTCATTATAGATGTCCATATTAATTCATGTCACGAGAGCATAATTGTACACACACGCGTCACACATCTACATTGTTGCACACATTCTCCACGTCCAATGGGATTAGTCGCATTTATTTTAGAAATTATAATTAGCATAATTTAGTGTAGATACACTCACTCATTCCTTATTTTCTTCCCCCACTCGAGTATGCTCGATGACGACCCACACTCGCTCCTTTTGGACACGACCCGTACTTGCACTGCTTTAACATGGCCATTCACTTGCGGTTTGGAACTTTAATTTCCTAAAAAGTTTTTGGCATCGTTGCCGGGGGAGCAAGTGTCGGTTGTCGTGTTTACCATTTTGGTGGATTTTTGTTTCATTTTTTTGTTTGGATTGCTGCGTACGAGCTTCAGCTGGTAGGAGAGCACACAAGACCAGAAGAGCATTAAGCAGAAACCCCGAGTCCAGAAACCCAGTACAATCCACCATTAGTGGATTTTCATCCGCCACAGGCAAATCATCTGCGGAGTTGGATTTGATTTTTTTGTCTTGCTTTGTATTAGCTTTGGTTTGTTCTAGTCTTATTCTACACCTCATACATGCTTCATATGGTTATCAGAACCTATTAAATGTGCATGAACACCCCTTTATGACAACACTGACTTTAAAACTCAAAGGAAAAGAGTAGATTAATTGTCATCTAGGTCAAGCATCATTTGTAGACATTGCACACATTTGTCTTTCTTTTCTTTACGTTTCTGTTGTCGATCGCTGACACGAGGTACATGCATTCTTTTCTTCCACATGCATGGTTAAAGCATGCATTAGTTAGTAAGGTGCACCGGGAGAAGTGTGGGGTGATCATTTGTTTGGAGAGTTGATTATTATATTTAGGACTCAAAATGTTACTAAGGAGGGGTTGTCCCATATAAAGATAAGGTGGGGGATTCGTTCACCCCAAAAAATAACACTAATTTGAAGCCTTAATTAAAATCAAGTAGACATCGGCCCTAAGGACTTCGGGAGCACTTAGGAGACAATCCTGTTCTCGACATCATGTCTTGAATGTCGTCGTTTGCTTAGTTGCATTGAGACTTTTGGGACCTCTGGTTCTGACTTTCTCATTCGGCTTTGTGACCTTCAGCCGAGAGATGTAAGGCGTTAGAGACCGTGGGGAGTCACGGTTAGGCGTCGTTTAGCCTAAGGACCTATAGTTAGCCTTAGGTTTGTTTTAATCGTGTTTGCTAGTTTAGGCTTCTACCCAATCCCACTACCCAAGCTAGTTCTTAAGGCTTCTTCTCTTCTCACCTGAGTCATCTTCTCCTCTACTTCTATCATTTAGTCTCCTCCCCTTTACACCTTTCTCTTAGTGTTTTAGGGTCGAGTCGAGCACTTTTATGTGAACTTGATCTCGTGGTGGTGAGATTAATCGATTTGAGAGAGTTATTGTCGAGATGGATGGTTACATGGGCAATCATTCATTTCATTGTTGGGACCAGGAATACTCTCCCTGGTATACCCAACTCATGTATCCTAGGGGACCTCAAACTAACACCTAGCATGGCTGGGACAATCTTAATTGTGTGGCTGAGTGGTCTTGATATTAGAGTAATATGAACAAGTCACCGACTGCTAAACCATCATCTAGTTGTGTCGGATCATATGTTGGTGAATAAACTGAATCCTTACAAGAAATTTTGGCCTCTTTCATGCGTGTGGTAGAGGGTATAACCGCATCGGTGATTCTAGAAGCCCTATCAAATGACTAGAGTGGTTTAAGTGGTCATGTGTTCGAGGAATGTTCGTATGTTCCTCCCAAACCTGATTATGATGATGTTTTTTCCCAAAGTACTAATTATGACCCATACGCATTCGCATATGACCCCAGGAGGACATATTCTTGGGGAAACCTTAGGAATCCGCAATATCATACATCATGCCCACCCCATTATCCTCCTCTGGAATACTCAGAATTCTACCAACACCCAACTACCAATCATTGGACTCATTCTCTGCCTACAAACACCCAACCCAAAATTTTCAGAAATTCTTAATTGAACCTAATAGTCGTCCTCAGACTTGATTCCTTAGAACAAACCCTCCAAACGTTCATGCAAACAACTCAAAATTCGATGAAGTCCAACTTGAATTCTTTGCAAACTATGAAAATGCAAGTGAGTCTGATGACATAACAATTAAGCGAACATGAGGAGGGTGACATTTCTTTTGAACATGAGGATTCATCTTCTGATATCGAACCACCACCACATCCACAAATTCAAAGACAATATTTCAAAGTTAAACTCCTAGTCAATCTGAGGGACTTGGGGTTTCAATTTACGATCACTACTTAGAGGATTCGATCGAAATTGAGAATAACATGGACCTGCTTGATTTTGAGTTGGCACAATTTGTGCCTTATCTTTTTGTCCCGTGGCCTTTGAGCCACATGATCGTAATGATGTGCCCCTCATGGACACACCTTTGGTGGGTTAGCAACTCTCTAATACTCTTCTTTTAATAAAACTTGATGATGGCATTGAAACGTCCTTAAATGATATCTTGGGTGAAAGACCCGCTTTCTGTTCGCTTGGTGTATTGGGTAAGCATAACGAGGTTCTTAGTGTACACTAGCCTGTTGGTTGGAGAGTTTGGATTGATGATCATGATATTAATACTACAACGGGGGAAACTCTTTTCCGTTAAGCAATTCTTGCCAAATTCTTGAGAGGTTTTAACTCTTTCAGTTTGATCCTTTGAATCAGATGCTTTTGCGTCCAATTCATGAACCTCTCTCGATATCTGGTACACTTTATGAGGGGTCCACACATGAGTATTTTCGTCCCACGTGGTGTCGTGTTCCCAATCCAAGTACAGTGATCCACTATGAGGTTCCCTTTCATTGTCCTTTGACAAAGGACGATGAGAGATTCTTTTTGTATAAATTTATATTAAAAAACAAAAAAAACATGGGTTGTCGTGGCTCCCACTCCTTGAGGATTTGGGCTCCATTTGTTAACTTGTGATCTTTTCTTAAGTATCTCATCAATTTTAAGGAATTCGGATTTATGTCAATCAACATGACTATTTCAATATAGCTTTGACCACAATTGCACAACCGTTGGTGCAGACAGTGCAAGTACGAGTGGATCCACAGGGAGGTGTGTCGACTCTAGTTTTTTGAAAATCAAGTAGAAAATAAAGGGGAGAAGAAGTTGATTAAACTAAACTAAGCTACACTAAACTAGGAAGCAACAAACAATTAAGATGAAAGCGAGAGGAATTGAAACTAAACTAAGTACTATCAAGGCAAGATGAGAATCAGGAAGAAAACCCCCCAAGGGTTGGAGTGTGTGTACACATGAAATAAAGTGGTGAAAGATGCATTCAATAGGGCACAAGTGTAGGTTGTGTTATTATGCATAGGAAGTACCTAATGGTTGTAGCAAGACCTATCATCCCAATCACTAACCTAGTTGATTAACATGACCACAAACAAGTTGGTTATTAAGAACTTAAACAAACATGGGGAGTACCTAATGATTATGGAAGAACCATCAAGTTAAGTATTCTCTTTTAAGCAAACAAGCATACACTCACATTCATCACATATAGCAAAAGATAACATTCATCAAATTCTTCATTACATGTATAAACATCAACTCCACCCCCAAAGGGGGACAGAACTACTCACTACTAATTAAGCTCACATTAATATTAAGAAAATGAAACATTCTAATTAATTCTACTAAGACAAAATAAAATTAAGCTAAGCATGCAAGGATTAAAAGTGACAACATAAAACTAACAAAACTTTCTTTTATTCATCACTCACATTACATGTAGCATCTCTCCACTAGAGTTTTTGCTCCAAGACTTTACTCCAAGTAGAGAGAATGACCACCAAGCTAGGAGTCTCCTACAAAGGAGGAGGAAAAGTTCTATTTATAGTCATGGAAAAAGGAAACTGCAAACAATCTCCCGGTGTGGGACTAATAGAACATACCAAATATAGACTAAAACAAACTAATACACATCCTAGAGAAGACGGGTCGGATCTGGAGCTGAATCCACAACCACTTGGCGGTCTGGAGTTATCTAGATTGCTCAGATCCGACCCTTTTTCAGATGACTTCTTAGTGACTTCATTTCAGCTCCTGGAGTGCACCCTAATCCGTTGTGTGAGTCGAGACACAAATACAATTACCAAAATACTCCTCATGATGGTGTGGAGCTCTTGATTTGCTAATTGGTCCTTTTGGCTTGCATCCAAGTCTTTCCCTACGGCAGATAGACCCACAAGTCTCTGATTAGTAGCATATCATGCATCCTATTCATTCTATATATCCTTTATTTTACCCCAATATTGTACTACTCGAGTTGTTGTTTGTAGTGTTTCAGGAGTTAGATAATAAAGAAGAGGAAATGAGTAAAAATGACCTAAATATAACAAGTATGGACTGATTTAGAAGGTTCTGGACCTATTTGTGATGTACAATGACTGGATCGCAAATCTGGAAGGACCCAATTGCAAACCCGGAGGAACCTGATTGTTAAATGAAAAATATGGTGACGTATGACTTGAATCAGATCAGTATTTCGCCAATTTAAATTCCAAGTGATTCGAGCCAGCAAACCAGCACCTCACCTCACCTCACATGACAATTGAACAAAATAAAACAACACACAAAATTTCAACCTGATCGATCCCATTTGATTTGCCACTGGCGGATCAAAACAGTCCAAATGGTCTCCAATTTCGGTTGTTGGTCGGGTATTCGGTTTGGAGCATTCCTGGACTATCAGATGTGATTTAGAGCCGTCCCATTATTCCCAGATTAATCCTAACCATGTATTAGTCTATATACCATTGTAATCCCTCCTCTCCCTCTTCTTCTTGCTTCTCCATTAGTTTTAGGTTTTATTTTGCTGCTGCTTTGTGTAGTTGGAGGTGAAGAAGAATACTTTGTAATATTTTCATTTCAATCAAGAGTGAGTTTTGTTCTTTAAATACATGTCTTTCTTTTGATGCAATTTCTTTGATGTTGTGATTGTTTAATCTTGTTTGCAGTCATTTCCATTATAGGTTCATGTTATTTTATATTTTCTTTATTGTAGAGATGAGTAGAGAGTAGTCCATCCCTATTGGGGGGGTGGAGAAGAAGGTGATTTGATCATGTGATTGATTAGTGCGTGTGTTAATCTTAATCTTTTGAGCCTTACATGATTTCCATAACCATCTAATGTGATTTCACTCTTATGTTTGATGTGCTAATGCTCTTGAATGAAGCTTAGCACATGCTTAAATCAATGAGCCTATTTTATGGGGAATGATGAGGTTAGGATAAAGATGGAGTGGAAGAGGGAAACAAGACATGTGCATGCATGTGCTCATGTTGGCTTTATCTAAATTAATGTCTTGTATGTTTTAATGATTGTGATAAATCTTATTTCATGTGGAGACATAGTTGGATTTGAGTCATTTTGCATGTGAACATATTAGCTTCATTTCAATTATTGTCTTATATGTTTTACTGATAAGGTTTTTATCTTATTTCATGTGGAGGCAAATTTGGAATTGAGATTTATGGATTTCATGTATGACATGTTTTGATGACGACATTTGAACACACACACAACACACATTTTCCTACCCCCGAGGGGTTTAGTTTTATTGCTTATTTTCTGATTTCGTTTGCATTGTAGTGTAGCTTCGATCACATCTCAGTTTTCTTCTCCCCCACTCGAGTATCGTGAATCCGACTCACATCCGCTCCCTATGGATCGACCCGTATTTGCCACCTCTTCAACGTGGCTATGCACTTTCGGTATTTTAACTGATTTAATCAAGTTTTTGGCGCTGTTGCCGGGGAGCGTTGTTTTTCGTAGTCGAGTTAGCCATTTCGGTGGAGGGTTTTCTTTGTTTTCACTTTTCCATTTTTGTTTTGTTGCTGGAATGGGTTGAATTCTGGGGACCTGAATCCCTAGAAGTTCCGCCGGTAATGGATTTTCATCCGCCAGTGGCGGATTGGGTGAGCTAGTTTTGATTTATGTTTTTATAATAGCTTCCTTTCCCTATTTCAAGTTGTTTCCTATCACTGTTGATGACATTCATGTTCTGTTTTAGTGATTAAAATTAATTTGGCTTGCATGATCCCTTGTTAAGACAACTTGGACCATAAAACACAAAACAAAAGATTAGACTTCTTGCCATCTAGGTCATGCATCATTTCTAGACCTTGTACGCATTTGTCTTTTCTTTTCTTTGCATTCTTGTTGTCGATTGCTGGCGTGAGGTATGTGCACCCAATCTCTCATTGACGCATGTTTAGATCATGCATTAGTAAGTAAGGTGAATTAGAACAAGAGTGAGGTGAGTGCTTGTTTGGTGAGTTGCTTGCTAGCTTGAGCTTTCAAAACATTCTTAAAGAGTACCACCTATAGTCTTCAAGATAAGGTCGAGAATTTAATCAACCCCTTCCTTAGCCCCAAAAACTACACTCAAGTGAAGCCCTAAATCTAAAATCAAGTAGACATTGGCCCTAGGATTCAGGCGCATTAGGAGAGTGATCCGGTCACGACCGTCGTGGCCTGATCGGCGTTGTCCACTTTGTCGATAGTATGAGAGACGGGATCTCCAGATCTTGGCTTACTTGCTGGGCTTTGTCTTCTTTGTCGTAGGGAGGTGAGGCATGTTGAGTCCGTGTGACCTCGCAGTTAGGCGTCGTCTAGCTGTAAGGACCTATAGTGACCTTACGCTATTTGAGCCGTGTTTGCGAGATAAGCTTCTATCTTTACCCACTAGCCACGCTAGTTCTAGGGATTCTTCCCTTCACATCTGAGTCTTCTCCTCTTCTATATTCTACGAGTAGTGCATTTTATTGCTTATTTTCCATTTTCTTTTACATTGTATTGTAGTTTCGATCACATCTCTCTTTTCTACTCCCCACTCGAGTATCGTTAACCCGACTCACACGTGCTCCCTGTGGACCGACCCGTATTTGCCACTGCTTCAATGTGACTGTGCACTTGCGGTATTTTAACTGAATCAAATCAGTCTCCCTGATTAGTCTTTTTTCTCACATTGAGGTCCTTTTGTGTCTTTTTCTTAAACTTGTTTATTCCTGAAACTTAAACATAAAACTCGTTACATAGCAATTCTTAGATTCAAAATATAGATTATAAGACATGAATATATGCACGATATGATATTAATCAAATACCCCACACTTACATATTCCTAGCCCCGAGCAAAAAAAGAATGACAAAAATGAAAGAAAGGAAAAACGTATGAAAACATGGAAATCCTAACTCCATTTTGTAGGAATCACGGTTGCACTTAGCACGTACAACAAGCTGTTAAACCTCCTTGTCGCCAAGGAGGAGGAGTGGTGTCTCTTGAGGGTTTGCAGCGGATATACCCACAAAATCCGAACATTGATACATTATTCAACCTAGCAACTCGACTCGATAGACCTATTTCTGTCGATCCTTGGACACGGTAATCCTACAGGCCGACTCTCTATATGTATTCAGTCCACACACCTAGCCTAATGAATCATTCATGCAAGTTAATTAAGGACTTAAGTGATAGAGAATGGCAAGCTCAACATCCTCAAGTGATACATCGTGTAAAGTCCATTACGGTTCTTATTTGTATTACTATTTTTTTCTTCTTGTTTATTGTTGATTTATTTTTATTTTTATACTTGTTGGTGTTTAATTATTCCGCAGTCGGGTTGCGTGCATCATTGTCTGTGATGACTTACAATATCACGTACATCTTTCCCCAAATATCCACATAGGGTGATCCCTACCACCCATGTAACAGGAGTTCGGTTGGTGCATCCCAAGTCAGATGACTCGAAAGCACCAGCATTAAGTCCCTTTGGACCTAATTTCCTGAGTGATAGGAGCTGGGCGAGAAGATAGTCTCTCTTTCTACTTAATTCTTATCTACGTTTGAACCAAAATCCTACACTTAAGGTTTCACAATAAGAGTTTAATGGTCCCTGACTACGACAAATTTCCTTATACTAACACACACGAATTAGTTGACTCACTAGCTTCAGGGTGGACTTCTTTATTTATTTAAGTACTAAAACCCTATCATTAGTCTCCCCCGAGGGAAAACCGGGGTGCATCCTTTCGACTGATAATACCTAAAGCCGGTGTACTAGATATCCTAATGCATCAAGTTCAAGTCAATTTTGGGAGCTTCCATTTACTTTGCTTCTCAACGGTTTTGCATATGCCAAACACACACAAAACACATAAAACATTTTCTTTTGCAAACACATGAAGATTTTGTAAGATATGAAAAAAATTCAGCACCAGGCAAGTCAAAGAAGACAAGTCACCCAAGGATCATGGCAAGCAGATATATCGATATTAAATGCAGCACACTATCATGACCCTAATAATGCAAACAAAAGAAAATGAAAACACACAAAAACCTATGTACACACGTAAAAACACCCCCCCACACCTAATCCATCCATTGTCAATGTGTGACATAATGACTCTAATGCATGGATACGGTGTACCAGATTAATGACGGCGTTCGGAGGTACAAGAAGACGCACCTCTCTCAAAGCCGACAACTTCTATATATTTTCCAGTTTTGTTTAGTCAAAATGGCATTTTGCTGCTCAACCTGTAGGATTTCGTGCTTCTATGTTTGTATATATTAAAACATTATACATGCATACAAGATCGATTTCAATATTTTCAACAATTTCATGTACATTGTTTTATATTTATCTTAACATCATGTAATCTACATATTTATTAAAATAAATAGAAGAGGATCATACCCAAAGGTTCTTTAAAATCTCTATGAAGATCCGGAGTTACGCTGCATGTTGAATCGCCCGTTGATTCGCCTCCAAGTGTTCACCAATCTCTAAACAAGATTAGAGAGAAATGAGCTAGCCAATTTAATCTCTTAATCATGCTAGAATCTAGCTAATAACCCCTCTAAAGCTCACTGAGAATTTAATCTCCAAAAACTCGAAATAATTAAGAGAAATTAAGATGGATTAACGGAGAGCTTAGAGAGAGAGAATATTTTTGCATTAACTTAAAACAAGTTGGGAGAGGAGACCTATTTATAGACTGCCAACACCCACATCATGGGCTACCCACTAACCCATGATCTCTTGATTTTCTCTCCCGAAAACCAATCACAAATTGACACATAATCATCCTCAAATACGTTTGACCACAATTGGAATAAATGCAGCCCATGATCAACACTAATCTCTTAATAATTCAAGGCAGAATCGTGCAAAATGGTCGACCGTAATTTCCAATTGGTCGACCGAAGAGTTTGGGATTTTCGCAAGTTTGGTAGAAACGTGAGCCAGATGGTCGACCGAATATTCATGAGTATAATTCTCTGGAAAATTTTGGTCGAACCATGTCTCGCTCTGATCGACCGTTTACCTACCAAAATTTCTCGTGGTAAATTTCGGTCGACTGTGTCCTTGTACCGGTCGACCGTTATATCTCCAAGACAAATCTTGGAAATTTCCGGTCGACCACGTACACACGCCTGGTCGACCGATCCTATTATCACGACACGTCCTGATAATTTTCGATCGACCCATGCGTTCTGATCCTTGTTCGGTCGACCGTCCCTAAGGACCCGGTCGACCGAACGCAAAACGGTTGACCGTTTGACCCTAATTTTGCCTTCCTCAAATTTTGGATTCGTCCCAATAAAATTTGATCTTTTTTGGGGTTTTAACAAATTGATATGTCATATCTCATGTAATATATAATATCCTATGTAATGTCAAATTATTACACCTCATAATATACATCTTATACGAATTTATCCATAATTCTAATTATGCCAATTGTCATGACATATTGATTTTATTGATTCACCACATGTGTTCCTTTTCACATGAAACCCGACATATTATATGAATTCAAATCCAGCTTTTTTGTTTCCCAGTTTTGTGATGTGACCTAGAGGAGGATCTAAGCTAAATTGGCAGCGGTATTGAACACTCAATATCTCAAACTATAATCGGTATCTAGCTACACATTATAGTTACCCAACTAGAATAGATGTCTTGTTCCACTCGAACCAAACACGATCCATTTAGTGATGTAAGTGCACCACTTGTGTCCGTCCCTTGCCTCGTGATATTAAGAATATATACAAAGTAGAAATGTGTTACCTTTGTATTATATTCATTTCTTGATATCTTTAATCTAATTATAACTATATAACTTAACTCAAGCTACATTGTGCACATTATAATTTTACTTTATCAAGGGGCCCACTAAGATCATCACTCAATTAGAGGGGAATGATAATATTTTGACTAGTTATCTTTTCCAACACAAGTCATGTTCAATCAACTATTGTCTTTATCACTATACTCATTGATAGTTTTTGACAATAGTCAAATCAAGCACTTCTTGAGTGAAAAGATATAAGTCTCATATCTTAGGATCCAAGACACAGTTTAACATTAATGACACATAACACAATTCAATAATGTTTTACTTGTTAGGTATATTCAATATATAAAAGTAATATTTTCCTCTTTTATATAATCGTGTCGTCAAATATTTGTAGAGCTACAATAATCGATGACCAACACGACAATCTTATCTCGGTAATTAATGCTCCATGTTCGTTACCATGATTGTGATAAATTTTGATTTACGTAGACCATTATCTTTTAGAACTCTACGATTAAGGACCAAATGCCTCTTCCTTAACACTTCCAAAAGACGAATTCATAAAACAAGGAACAAAATGTTTGCACATCCAATTCATAATAATTGACATATAAAAGTAAAACTTTTAGAACACATTCCTTTCAAAGTCATGTTTAACCAACTATTGCCTTTATCACTATACTTATTGACAGTTTTTGACAATAATCAAACTAAACACTTCCTATGTGAAAAGTCATAAGTCTCATATCTTAGGATTCAAGACACAGTGAAAACATTAATGAAACTTAACACAATTCCATAATGTTTCACTTGCTAGGTTTATTCAACATGTAAAAGTAACCATTTTCCCCTTTTATATACTCGTGCCGATAAATATTTGTAAAGCTACAATACTCTTTAACCAACACGACAATCTTATCTCGGTAATTAATGTTCCATGTCAATTACCACGATTGTGAATAACTTTTGATTCATGTAAACCATCATCTTTTAAAGCTCCACGGTTAAGGACCAAGAGCATCTTCCTTAACACTTCTAAAAGATGAATACATTAATCAAGGAACAAAATGTTTGCACATCCAATTCATAATAATTGACATATAAAAGTAAACTTTCACATTCCCTTCACAACCGCCATCTCAAAAATATCGGTGTTGAAAAGCATTCTCTAGCTCACAGATGAGTTAGGTGAACTGGCTCTAACATCCTCCTCCATGTAATCAGGCACCCATGCCTCCTGAAGGTAATGGCGATATGACGGGGTAATTTTGATGACCTCAAGGTCGATGCCTTGGCACTCAAACCATGGGATGTCAGCATTCCACAAAGTTTGGTCACCAGAGTAGGCAAACAATGTATATCCTTAAGCTTGGTGTTCACTAGAACGTCGAACAACGTTGAACAAATGCAGTGAGGTGATCTATCAATAAGACTATACACAATCCGCAAACTAGGTGTGAAGAACGTGGAGGTCCACTCTTGTCCAAACATGTTCCTACATACCCACCTGGCGATAATGTGCACATTGGAGTAGATGTGTGCATTGGGTATTCCCCCGTGCGATGGGATGGGTTGCTCGTGTCCAAGCATAGATCGATAAAAATTAATGTCACGAGTGGGCACGAGATCATCGACTAAGGGGATCCCAGTTACATCAGAGATACATTGGGGGTGTCACGGTGTGTTTCACCCCTCTAAGGGTGACACTCAACTCGAGTTGACTGGTCTGGTAACACTTGAGTTTAGAGTAAAACTCATGTACGAGAGGTGGCACGTTCATGGTTTCGACACCCTCAAACAACAAAAAAGTCACCCTTTGGCTACGATACGATCGTAGAAGGGTTCTCCGAAGTCATGAATCAAGGAGGGAAAATTTAATTTTGGAATGAAATGAGGGCTGGACATACCTACACCTACCTTGGCGAGCTTTAACGGAGGAGTGCGTGTCGACGGAGACGAGCAAGATGCACGAAGAGTAGCGACTAATGCCCGCAACTCGGAATGTGAAATGGCTGCAACACCATAGAGAAAGGTATAATGCAATAGGGGAGACTTACAAGCGAAACTGTAGGATTTCGTGTCCCTATGTATGTATATATTTTAAAAAATTTAATACAACATACAAGATCGATTTTCATATTTTCAACAATTTTTATGTACATTGCTTTGTGTTTATTCTTATAACATGCAACCCTACATTTATCAAAATAAACCACAAAGGTAGAATCATACCTAAAGGTTCTCTAAAACCTTTTTGAAGGGAGTCGTGTTGCCCGTTGAATCGTCCACGGATTTGCCTCCGAGTGTTCACCAAACTCTAAACAAGATTAGAGAGAAAGGAGCTAGCCAATCAATCTCTAACAAGGTTTAGAATTTAGCTAATAACCCCTCTTTAAGCTCCTAAGATTCTTATCTTTAAAACTTAAATTTACTAAGAGATTTTAGTGGTGATTAGGGAGAGATTAATGAGAGAAAGATTTTTGCATTAGTAGTAAACAAGTAGGAGTAGGGGTCCTTTTATTGTCTCCCAAAACATCCTTATCAAGAGCTATTCTTTAGCCATGATCTCTTGCCTATTCTCTCCTAAAATTAATCTCTAATTTCCACATAAGCACCCACAAAAAATGTTTTAATAAAATCTAGAATTAATCGACCAACGATTTAATTAATCTCTTAATAATTCAGGCAGAATCGTTCTTGTTCGGTGGACCGAGCATAACTCGGTCAACCGAACCGTTCGGTTATAACACGTGTTCGGTGCACCGTGAGCTAGACGGTCGACCGAATCCGTATGAGAAAAATTCCCTGGAAGAATTCGGACGAACCACATCTTGTACTCGGTCTACCGTTGACCCACCAGAATCGCTCCTGGGACATAGTCATCGGATGACCGTGTCACCATCGGTCTACCGAAAATACTACTTCTCGGTTGACCGTGCACACTCGGTTAACCGAACCCGATTGTCCAGGCACTCTAGACAATTTCGGTCAACCAATTGCGCTTACCCATTCCCTATTCGGTTAACCGATCCGAAGATACCCCGGTCACCGAACCATGAACGGTTCACCGTGTTTGACCCAGATTTTTCGTTTGTCAAATTTTGGATTTATTTCCAACAAAATTTGATCTTTTGGGGTTTTTAGCAAATTCACATATTATGTAATATATTATCCTATGTAATATTAAATTATTACACCCCATAATAAATACACCTCATATGAATTTATAATGATTCTAATTATGTCAATTCTCATGATATATTGATTTTATTCATTCACCACATGTGTCCTATTTTCACATGAAACCTGACACATCATATGAACTTAAAATCAAACCTCTTGTTTCCCAATTTTCTGGTGTGACCTATAGGAGGATCTAAGCCAAATTGGCAGTGATATTAAACATTTTATATCTCAAACTATAAGCGGTATCTAACTACACATTATAGTTACCCAATTAGTATAAATGTCTTTGTTCCACCCGAACCAAAACACGATCCATTTAGTGAAGTAAGTGCACCACTTGTGGCCGTCCCTTGCCTCATGATATTAAGAATATATACAAAGTAGAAATGTGTCATCTTTCTATTATATTCATTTCTTGATCTCTCTAAGCTAATTATAACTATGTAACTTAACTCAAGTTACATTGTGCACATTATAAGTTTGCTTTATCAAGGGGCCCACTAATATCATCACTCAATTAAGAGGGGTAATAATAATTGTTTGACTAGTTATCTTTTCCAGCACAAGTCATGCTCAACTAACTATTGTCTTTATCACTACACTCATTGATAGCTTTTAACAATAATCAAATTAAGCACTTCTTGAGTGAAAAGATATAAGTCTCATATCTTAGGATCCAAGTCACAGTAAAAACATTAATGACACGAAACATAATTCCATAATGTTTTACTTGTTAGGTCTATTCAATATATAAAAGTAATCTTTTCCTCTTTTATATACTCGTGTCGTCATTTGTTTGTAGAGCTACAACAATCGATGACCAACACGATAATCTTATCTTGGTAATTAATGTTCCATGTTAATTACCATGATTGTGAATAACTTTTGATTTATGTAAACCATTATCTTTTAGAGCTCTACGGTTAAGGACCACGCGCATCTTCCTTAACACTTCCAAAAGACAAATA
This sequence comes from Triglochin maritima, assembly GCA_963682175.1. Lineage (NCBI taxonomy): Eukaryota > Viridiplantae > Streptophyta > Magnoliopsida > Alismatales > Juncaginaceae > Triglochin > Triglochin maritima. The sequence continues at coordinate 19,650,745 of OY821775.1, forward strand.
CCATAATCAAGGAACAAAATGTTTGCACATCCAATTCATAATAATTGACATATAAAAGTAATACTTTTAGAACACATTCCTTTCAATCTGCCACTTGTTATCAAAGTTTTCTCTCACATACATTCTCAATGTTTAAAACAATAATAACTAGGGTAACCCTCTCTAATCACTCATCAAGCCAATCCACGTGGTTCCTAAGACCCATGGATTCGAAATGCATTTCACCCTTGGATTGGGATATGGGTTTGGTGAATGGATCAGTTGTGTTGCTGTTTGTGTCCACCCATAACAAATTTATTTTGCCGTCGTCGATGAAGTCACATGTGACAAAGTAGTTACGATCCATGTACTTCACTTTGTAGTGTGATTTGGGATCCTTGATTTGCGAAATAGATGCACTATTATCGCAAAATAGCTCTACTGGTCCCTTGCTCGAGGGAACTACTCCAAGCTCTTCAAGGAACTTCTTAATCCACACTCCTTCCTTGCTCGGTTCAGCGACAACCATTACTTCGGAAGTGGTGGTTGAGTCGTCCATAATGCTTTGCTTCCAACTACGCCAACTCACAACTCCACCATTTAAAAGGTAGACTTATCCTGATTGCGACCTTCTATCGTCGGGATCATTCATGAAACTCGCATCATTAATTCCCTTTGTCCTCCATAAACAAGAAACTTATCTTTGGTCTGGTTAAGGTACCTCAGAATATTCTTGACCGCAGTCCAATGCTCAGGACCTGCGTTGGATGGGTGACGACTTGTCACGCTTAGAGCAAATGAGACATCGGGTCTTGTGCAAGTCATCGCGTACATGATTGATCATATTGCCGAAGCATAAGGGACATCTTTCATGTACTCCAAGTCTCTACATCATTCAACACGTTGAGACTTCTTGAGTTGCACACCCATACTCATTGGCACACTGCCCTTTTTGGAATTGTTCATGCTGAACCTTTCCAAGACCTTGTCAATGTATGTACGATACTTAGGCCATTGAGTCTACGAGATCTATCTCTATATATCTTGATTCCCAAGATGTATTGAGCCTGACCCATATCTTTCATCGAAAATGCAGATTTCAATGAACTTCTCGTTTGCTCAAGCAAAGGTATATGATTTGCCATGACGAGTATGTCATCGACATATAAGATCAAGAACACTATGTGGCTCCCACTAACCTTCTTGTATATACAAGGCTCTTTCTTACTTTGGACGAAGTGAATCTTTTTGACTTCTTCGTCAAAGCGTTTGTTCCAACTCCTTGATGCTTGCTTCAATCCATAAATGGATATTTGAAGCTTGCATACTGATTGATCGTTTTATATTAACCGCAAGTGCACGACCGCGTTGAAGCGGTGACAAATACGGGTCGTCCACTGGGAGGTGTGTCGACGTTTGGTTTGTGCGAAGCCGAGTGGTAAAGAAATGGAGAGAAAGATTGATTACACTAACTACACTAGAATGCAAAAGGAAATGAAAGATAATCAATAAAAACTAAACCCCAAAGGAGGTAGAGAAATAATGTGAACATAAAGAAGTGTGTGTGTGTGTGTTCATTAAGCTCCTCACAATATATAGTGCATGAAATCATAAAATTAAATCCAACTTTGCCTCTACATGAATTAAGATAAGACTACATCATTAAAACATACAAGACAATAATTGGAATGAAGCTAAATGAACACTTGTATAAAGACTAGACCCTACTATGCCTCCACATGAATTAAGATAAGACTACATCATTAAAACATACAAGACATTAACTAAGGTAAAGGCAACAAGAGTACATACACTACAAGTCATGTTTCCTATATTAATTCCATCCATATCCTAACCTTATCATTCCCCATAAAATAGGTCCACTAATCAATGCATAAGCTAAGCTTCATTCAAGAGGATTAGCATATCAAAGATAAGAGTGGAAACCCATTAGATGGTAATGGAAATCATATAAATCTCAAGGGATTAAGATAACACACACTTAATACACTACATGTTTATATCACATATTTCTCCACCCCATAAATGGGCATGGATCTACTCACTACTCATTACACTAACTACATTAACAAAATGAAACATATTAGTGAAATGAAATTAATCTAAGCAAGCAAGAAACATTAAAGAGACTAAAAGAACATGAGACTAAAGAAACATGCAAGACATGTAAATTGAAATTAACTAAGCAATGTAAAAACTAAAGCAAACAACAATTAACTACAAAACTTCTATTATTACTCACTCTAAATTACAAGCAGCCATTCCTCCACCAGAGTTTTGCTTCAAGGCTTCACTCTTAGTAGGGAAGAAGGCCACCAAGAGAGAGATTGATTACATGAGAGGAGGTAGAGTTCTATTTATAGCCATAGAAAAAGGTAATCTGGGACAATCCCCCGATGTGGGACTAAACAAATACCAAAAATAGCCTAAACATCATCTAATACACGCTCTCCAGAAGTTTCATCGGATCCGAGAAGATCCGGACCGCCAATTGGCAGTTCCAGACCATTAATTGGCGGTCTACAGGATCCAGATCTGTCTGGTTTTGATGCTGGGCTTTGCTTGATGTGTTTGTTGGTCTTTGATGCATCTACTTTGTTTATTGGAGCTCCGACCCGAATCGAATTGTCAAAATACTCCCCATGATGGTGTGGAGTATTCTGTTTTGCTCTTAGGTCCTTCGGTCTTACGTTCAGGTCTTTCTCCCTTGCATCTCAGCCCCCATGTCTCACAATTAAGTCATTTTTCCCTGCTTTTGGGTCCAATCATGTCTCTTCTCTTCAAACCTCTTTATTTCTGAAATTCAAACATAAAACTCGTCACGTAGCATTGCTTAGGTGTAAGATAATGGATATAAGATACAAATATAAGCATGAAATGATGTCAATCAAATACCCCACACCTAAGTTTTTGCTAGTCCCGAGGAAAACAAAGAAAGAGAAAAGCAAACGACAAACAAGAAATCCTAACTCACTTTCGTAGGAATCATGGTTGCACTTAGCACATGCAACAAGCCGTTAAACCTCCATGTCGCCAAGGAGGAGGAGTGTTGTCTCCTGATGGTTTTTAGTGGATATACCCACAAAATCCGAACAAGATGCATTATTCAATCTAGACACTCGACTCATTGGACAAATTTTGTCGATCATTGGACGCGATAAACCTACGGGCCGACTCTATATAGGTAATCAGTCCACACACCTAATCTAATGAACCATTCATGCAGGTTAAATAAGGAATTAAGTGAAAGACATGGACAACCTCAACATCCTCAAGTCATACAAAGTGTAAAGTCCATTAAGGTTCTTATTTTCATTTTTTTCCTTTTTGTTTCCTTTCTCATTTTTCTTTTCTTTTTATTAGTTTGAGCTTCATTCTCCCAGGGTCAGGTTTCGTGCATCATTGCCCATGAGGACTTACACTATCACGTACACCTTTCCCCAAATCTCCACATAGGGCAATCCCTACCACCCATGTAACGAGAGTTGGGTCGGCGCATCCCAAGTCAGATGACTCAAAAGCACCAGGCACAAAGTCCCCTCAGACCTACTTTCCCGAGTGATAGGAGCCGTGCGAGAAGAGAGAACACCTACTCACTTATTTCTTATCTACACATGAACCAAAACCCCTATACTTAATGTCTCACAACAAGATTTAAAGGGTCCTTGACAACAACAAACTTCCGTAAGTTAATAGACACGAATTATTGACTCAGTAGGTTCAGGGTGGACTTCTTTAAATGTTTGAGCACTGAAAGCCTATGATTACTCACCCCCAAGGGAAAAACTGGGGTGCATCCTAACGACTAGATAAGTCCTAAAGCCGCTGTACTAGATATCCTAATGCATCAAGTTCAAGACAATTTTGGGAGCTTTCTTTTTACTTTGCCTCTCAATGGTTTTGCACATGCTAAACACACGCAAAACCCACAAAACATTTTCTTTCGCAAACACATGAAGATTTTGAAAGAAATGTGGAAAATTTAAAGCACTAGGCAAGCAAAAGAAGACAAGTCACCCAAGGATCATGACAAGCAGATATATCGATATTAAATGCAACACACTAACATGACTCTAACAATACACACAAAAGAAAATAGAAAAAACAAAGGAAAAGACTCAACTATGTACACATGTAAAACACCCCCCACACCTACTTCATGCATTGTCCTCAATGAATGTGAGCAAGATACTACATGAATTTATGCATGAAAAAAAGGAGAGATCTCACCAACATGAAGTACAAAGGGATGTTCAAAGTCATGTCGATGGACACAAACCCGAATTCCCTTAAAACCTGTGAGATGCTAAAGAAAGGATACAAATACGTGAAAGAAATGGAGCCCAAATACACAAGGGTTGGAGCCCACAACAGTCGATGCTTACTGAAGGAGTTTTTTATTGTACTTTTTTTTCTTTCCTTTTTTTATAACTATGTACAAAAATGGGCTCCCATCTTCATATGTCCAGGGACATCAAATGGGAACCCGCCATCTCTCGAGCCAAAAATGCACATGCATGGGCTCGTGACATACAAATCAGAATTGCTTGACCACATGATACCCTTATAAGCGTTGTGGTCGTTTGATGCCACTTGAGAGTGAGCAAGATAGGAGGCATGAATGAGAGGTGAGCCTCTATCAGGTTGAAGGGTATCAGGTGGTTGATTCTTAACCCACATGGGGTCCTCAGCAGATACAGAATGAAGATCATGTGGCCCAGAGGCCATAAAAATGGTATCTTGTGGCTCAAAAGCCATATGATCGAAAGGTTGTGGCTCAAGGGCCACGTGATCAAAAGGATGTGGCTCAAGGGCCACAAGATCAGAAGAATGTGGCTCAAAAGCCACAAGATCAAAAGGAGGTGGCACTAAGGCCACATGATCAGAACATAATGCACCTTCTTGTGCTAGCCCAGGTGAAACATCTTCACCACCTTTATGATTTCCATCGAACAATTCTCTGAAGTACTTGAAGGTGCCCTCAACTTCAATTTCATCCAAACCCTGGGTAAGGTTGACCCCAACAGGGTCATTGAAGGCACCTGACTTCTTGCCGATGGTGAAGATGTTGAAATCAGCGCATTGACTACCATAAGTCAAGCGCATCAGACTATTGCGACAATTGATCAATGCATTGGAAGTCGTAAGGAATGGTCACCCCAGAATGACAGGAATTTGTCCAAGTGGGTTTGGCACAGGTTCAGTATCCAAGACAAAGAAGTCGATTGGATAAATGAACTCTCCCACTTTGATCAGCACATCTTCCACCACACCCCTCAGTTTCTTCATAGACCTATCTGCCAATTGAAGAGTTGTCTTTGTTTGTTTGAGGTCTCCAAGACCGAGGTGGACGTAGACAGAATATGGCAGAAGATTAACAGATGCACCAAGGTCCAATAAGGCTCGATGTATGGACACATCACCAATCACACAAGAGATAGTAGGACAGTCAGGGTCCTTGTACTTGACTTGCATGAGTTGTGCCAACAAAGAACTCACGTTAGCCGCAAGAAAAGCTTTCTTTCGAACATGAGTTTTTCTCTTCTTGGTGCATAAGTCCTTGAGAGCCTTGGCATAAGGTGACATTTTCTGAATCACCTCCAACAGAGGGATGTTCACCTTAACTTGCCTAAACATCTCAAGCATCTTGTCATGCTGATCTGAGGTTTTCTTTCTAAGGCGCTTAGGGAATGGCGCCTTCGGGGCATAAGGGTGCGAAGGAACCCCCAGAATTCTGGTCCAAAGAAACATGAGTGGGGACCTCAGAATCTGATTCCTTCAACACAAGAGGAGACAAGGGGACCTCAGGGTTCGGCCCCTTTGTCGAAAGAAATGTAGAAAGAACCTCAGGATCTGGCTCCTTCCTGGAAGTATTTGTGGAGGGAGCCTCAGGATCCGGCTCCCTCAAAGATGGTGATGACAAAGAAGGCACCCCAATGTGGTTGTCCACCTCCTTCCCATACCTCAAAGTATGAATCACATTAATATGATGGGTCGGTTCAGAGGTAGCACGAGGTAAAGGTGTCCTTCCTTGATAATCGGTACCCCGAGGATTCACCTCGGGTTGACTCGGGAACTGACCTTTCTCGCGTTCATGGAATTGATGAGCCAACTGACTAACTTGCATTTCCAAAGCCTTGACTGTACTTTGCAATGCTTGAAGGGTCGGATCACAAGAAGGGTCCTTGGGGTCAACCCGCTGGGGTGGTGGAGTCTGGTTGGAATAACCCGACGATGAGGCATGAGGAGGTTGGTAATTATGGTTCTGAGACCTTTAATGTGGAGGTTGGTAGGTCGTCGATGGGCGTGGAGGTTGATAAGGTGGAGGTTGAGGTTGAGCATGCGAGCTCTGACCGTTACCCCTTCTAGGCCCCCAAGAGAAGTTAGGATGGTTACGCCATCCCGGGTTGTAGGAGTGAATGTACGGGTCGTTACGGGGCCTCTGTTGATACTTCGCATTCGCATGCTCAGTATCCCTTGGAGCGTAAGCGCATTCCAAGTCATCACGGCCCGTAAGTCCACACCTACTACACCCAGGAGTAGCGACCAGAGCTACAGGAGCTACGGGCGAAATCCTCGTCAAGATGTTGAAGCTTGAACATGGAGCATACTTCCTCGAATTCGCGTATAAAAATATATGGATCCTCCTTATTCGCAGTAAAGGTTGGAAGCATGCTCACATATTGAGGTTTCAGCTCATAGTTGTTCCAGCGAGCAGGGGGAAGAACTATGCAAGAAGGCTGCGCGACCCGAACAGGATGGGTCCGCTCCCACAAAGTCATCGGTCTATCCTGTCGAGCTACACCAAGAACCCGATCCTGACTGAATCTCCCTTCCTCTCGAGTCAGAGGATGAGGAGAAGGAGGTCTACGTGGTGGTGGGAGCGGACCGAGGTAATCCATGTATGGAACCCGTTCTCCCTCGCCACCACGAGACGACTCGGCCTCTTGCTCCAAAGGAGCGAGGCGGAAATTGTCGATCACCAAGACCATACATCTCAGAAATATGCACTCTCTGTAGTCGAGCGCTCTCACAAGAATGAGCCCAACCTTGCATAAAAATGCTCGACTCGACTCTAAACAACACACAACAGAAGGTGTACTCAGAGGAGGAGACTACACGTAGAGAATAGATGAGGAGAGGACTCAGATGAGGAGGGAAGAATCCTTAGATCTAACGTGGGTAGTAAGATCAGGTAGAAGCTTAACTAGCAAGCACGACTCAAACAACTTAAGGCTATGGGTCCTTAGGCTAGACGACGCCTAACTTCGAGGTCACTAGCCTCGACGCACCTCACCTCCCTACAACGAGGACCACAATGCCCAACAAGTGATACCAGATCTGGAGATCCAGTACCTCCTACTATCGACAAGGTAGGCAACGCCGATCAGGTCATGACGGTCTCAACTAGATTACTCTCCTAGTGCATCCGCAATCCTTAGGGCGAATGTCTACTTGCTTTTAGTTAAGGCTTCATTAAGAGTTGATTTTTAGGGCTAAGGAAAGGGTAATGAAATCCCCCACCTTATCTTTTATGGGACAACCCCTCCTTAGTAGCGTTTTGATCCTAAATCTAGCAATCAATCGCTCCAATCAAACACTCAACTCACTCTTGTCCTGACGCAATTCCTACTAACTAATTCATGGGCATACAAGTTGCATGAATGAGTGTAGGAAATGCGTACCTCACGCCAGCGCTCAACAACTGAAAATAAAGCTAAAAGAAAAGACAACTATATGCCTAAGTCAAGTTCATGATGCGTGACCTAAACAAATAAGAATGTCTAATCTTTTGCTTTGGATTTTAAGGCCAAGTTGATTAATGGGGATTGGTTTAATGATCTGGGAGCAAACTATAGGTCATAGCAACACAAAATAGGGCTCCCAGATAACAAAAATGAACTAATCAACTACCAAAAGAAAACTGAGAGTCAGAAACCCTCACCAAGCCGCCAATTGGCGGTCTTAGACCGCTGATTGGCGGTCCTTATTGAAGCTTGGGTGCTCCAACTCCTCCAGTAGCCTCCCCGTGATCTCTAGGATCCCTGAAACTAAGAAAAACTGGAAACAAAAAAATTAAAAGCCACTCGAATCGACCAAACCAAGGTCTGGACAGAGCACCTCCCCGGCAACGGCGCCAAAAACTTGATTGATCGTTTTATATTAACTACAAGTGCACGACCGCGTTGCAGCGGTGGCAATTATGGGTCGTCCACTGGGAGGTGTGTCGACGTTTGGTTTGTGCGAAGGCGAGTGGTAAAAAAATGGAGAGAAAGAATGATTACACTAACTACACTAGAATGCAAAAGGAAATGAAAGATAAGCAATAAAAACTAAACCCCAAAGGGGTAGAGAAATAATGTGAACATAAAGAAGTGTGTGTGTGTGTGTGTGTGTGTGTGTTCATTAAGCTCCTCACAATATGTAGTGCATGAAATCATAAAACTAAATCCAACTTTGCCTCCACATGAATTAAGATAAGACTACATCATTAAAACATACAAGACAATAATAGGAATGAAGCTAAATGAACTCATGTATAAAGACTAGACCCTACTATGCCTCCACATGAATTAAGATAGGACTACATCATTAAAACATACAAGACATTAACTAAGGTAAATGCAACAAGAGTACATACACTACAAGTCATGTTTCCTATATTGATTCCATCCATATCCTAACCTTATCATTTCCCATAAAATAGGTCCACTAATCAAAGCATAAGTTAAGCTTCATTCAAAAGCATTAGCATATCAAAGATAAGAGTGTAAACCCATTAGATGGTTATGGAAATCATATAAATCTCAAGGGATTAAGATAACACACACTTAATATATCACATATTTCTCCACCCACCAAATGGGGATGGATCTACTCACTACTCATTACACTAACTACATTAACAAAATGAAACATATTAGTGAAATGAAATTAATCTAAGGAAGCAAGAAATATTAAAGAGACTAAAAGAACATGAGACTAAAGAAACATGCAAGACATGTAAATTGAAATTAACTAAGCAATGTAAAAACTAAAGCAAACAACAATTAACTACAAAACTTCTATTATTACTCACTCTAAATTACAAGCAGCCCTTCCTCCACCAGAGTTTTGTTTCATGGCTTCACTCTTAGTAGGGAAGAAGGCCACCAAGAGAGAGATTGATTACATGAGAGGAGGGAGAGTTCTATTTATAGCCATAGAAAAAGGTAATCCGGGACAATCCCCCGATGTGGGACTAAACAAATACCAAAAATAGCCTAAACATCATCTAATACACGCTCTCCCAAAGTTTCATCGGATCCGAGAAGATCCGGACCGCCAATTGGCGGTCTACAGGATCCATATCCGTCTGGTTTTGATGTTGGGCTTTGCTTGATGTGTTTGTTGGTCTTTGATGCATCTACTTTGTTTATTGGAGCTCGGACCCGAATCGAATTGTCAAAATACTCCCCATGATGGTGTGGAGTATTCTCTTTTGCTCTTAGGTCCTTCGGTCTTACGTTCAGGTCCTTCTCCCTTGCATCTCAGTCCCCAGGTCTCACAATTAAGTTCTTTTCCCTGCTTTTGGGTCCTTTCATGTCTCTTCTCTTCAAACCTCTTTATTTCTGAAATTCAAACATAAAACTCGTCATGTAGCATTGCTTAGGTGTAAGATAATGGATATAAGATACAAATATAAGTATGAAATGATGTCGATCACATATTTTCTCGCTATTCTTTGGATCTTCAAAACCTTGAGGTTGTACCATGTACACATCCTCCTCCAAGTTCCCATTAAGAAACGTCGTTTTGACATCCATTTTCCATATCTCATAATCATGAAATGCGGCAATAGCGAGCATAATCCAATAGACTTGAACATGGCAACTAGTGAAAAAGTTTCATCATAGTCAATTCCTTGAACTTGAGTGAAACCTTTTTCTAGAAGTCTCACTTTGTAGGTTGTCAAGTTCCCATCCATGTCCATCTTCCTCTTGAAAACCCATTTATTTTGAATGGCATTTTTCCCTTGAGGAAGGTCAACCAAGTTCCATACTTGATTATCATACATGGATTCTATTTCGGATTCCATGACCTTGAACCATAGTTTGGAGTCCTTTCTTTCCATTGCTTCTTGAAAGGTCGAGGGATCATCGGTATCTAGTACCATGATCTCATGAAGTTCCAAATACATATGGGATTTCTTCCTTTCCCTCGTTGACCTTCTAAGTTCTTTTGGTTCTACGTGTACTTCTCGAACTTCTTCCATAATTTCTTGTGGAATTGGTTCGTGTTCGATTCTCGAACGTACCCTAGGTGAAGAAGATTGAGTTTCTCTCACAATTTCTTGCGAGGGTCTCTCACTTACGCTCCCACTAACCAAAGGAACCTCGGTTGGGCCTTCATGATCTTGAATATCATCATTCATATCATGATCTTGTAGAGTATCTTGAGTCTCCTCAAGCACAACTCTACTCTCACTACTTTTTATTCTTTCCAGAAATTCTTTTTCTAGAAATACGGCATCCCTCTCTACAATCACTCGATTGGAGGTTATATGCCAAAAGTAGTATCCTCTTGTCTCACGAGGATAACCTATGAAGAAGTATTTATCCGCTTTTGGTTGAAGTTTGGTCGGCATCAATCTCTTGACGTAGGCCTCACAACCCCAAATCTTAAGAAAATTGAGCTTAGGTGTTTTACCACTCCATAGCTCATTAGGGGTTTTCCCTACGGATTTGGATGGAACATTATTTAATGTGTAAGCCGCAGTTTCTAGTGCATAACTCCAAAAGTAAAGTGGCAATTCAGCTTGACTCATCATTTATCGTACCATGTCGAGTAATGTCTTATTCCTCCTTTCGGATACCCCATTCCACTGAGGTGTGCCGGGAGGGGTGACATTCGGTACTTAAGTACTCACCTCCACGATCTGTTCGTAGAGACTTGATTTTCTTGCTGAGTTGTTTCTCTACTTCATTCTTGAATTCCTTAAACTTGTCAAAGGATTCACTTTTGTTTCTCATTAGATAAATATAGCCATAATGACTATAGTCATCCGTGAACGTAATGAAGTACCTAAAACCGTCTCTTGCACTAGTACTCATCGGACCACATACATCGGAATGTATCAAATCCAACAAGTCATTTGCTCTCGGTCCTTTCTTCTTGAAAGGCCTCTTGGTGATTTTGCCCATTAGGCAAGGTTTGCATGTCTCCAATGATTTAAAATCAAGTTGACCAAGAAGGTTAGCTTCTTGCAATTTCTTGGTGTGTTTTTCATTTATGTGACCAAGACGATAGTGCCACAAGAGTGTATCATTCACGTGAGTAGTTTTAAGCCTTTTGTTATTGATGTTTAAGATTTGTTTATTATTCAATTCAAGCAAATAGAGACCATTCCTCACGATTGCATTCGCATAGAAAATACCATTCTTCGATATAGACAAGCCAGAATTTGAAATATTTATATTAAATTTTCCATATCCAAACATGATACAGAAATAATGTTCTTGCTAATCGAAGCCACATAATAAACATTCTTTAAATATAAATTTAAACCACTAGATAATTGAAGCTCCACAGAACCTTGTGTAATCGCAGCAACACTCACACCATTTCCGACCTTCAAAATCATCTCGTTTTTTACGAGTTCCTTCCTATCCTTTAGTAGCTGCACATTAGAAATTATGTGAGCACAAGATCCGGTATCAATTACCCAATCATGGACACAGGTGGCTAAATTTATCTTAATAAACAATATACCTTTGGCCTTTTTGGGGTGCTTACGTTCAATCACTCCATTATCAAGGTCTTCCTTGTACTTGGGGCAATTTGGCCGGATGTGTCCCTTTTCACCGCAGTGAAAGCACTCCGTGTTGGGAGTCGGAGATTTCAAAGATCTCCCTTTGAGGCACTCCCATGAGCACTTCCTACTCCCTTGCTCTTGATTGACGTATTCTTGGTGAATTTGCCTTTGCCTTTGGTGATTTTCTTGCTCCCTCCATGGACGGCTAGGACGTGCTTGTCCCGACCCTTGCCCATGTCAACTTCAGCCGTTTTGAGAGCGTTGTGAAGTTCCTCAAGACTCACCCCTTTCTCACGTACATGATAGTGCATAATGAAATCCTTGTAGGACAGGGCTAGAGAGCCAAGAATCAAATCTTCCACAATGTCATCGAGCATCGGGGAAGAGAGCTTCGACAACTTCTCAAGGTATCCTTGCATCGTGAGAAAATGCATGGATACTGATGTTCCCTCCACCATGTGGCACCTTGTGAGTGCGATGGTGGTCTTATAGCGCTCTTTTCTAGCACTATCCATGAACATATTTGTTAAAGCTTTCATGGTCTTCTTGGGTTTTGAATCCAAGAATTTCGATTGAAGCGAGTCACCCATGGCGGCCAACATTACACCGTGAACTTGGTTCTCTTGGTCTTCCCACTTGGTTTTTGCCTCTCTCTAGCTATCGATTGCGTTCTCATTTAATTTTGGGATATCACCATCTAAAATATGAGATAGTTTATCAAACTTCAACACGATATTGAGCTTAAGTTGTCAGCTTATGAAGTTTGACCCATCATTTGCCAAATGATGTTTTTCAATCATAGATCGCACAATAGGTTGAATATTCGACATTTCTACAAAATAAATTATATGGGATTTAATGTCAATTTTATTTTTTAAAAAACAATACTGCAAAAAAAAATTATGTCCATAAATGCAGCAATCCAAGATCCTGTCAATTATAATATAAACTAGCTAAGGGCTATCAGATATACTATAAAATCAATGTAAGAAAACATTTTCTAATCATAACCATTTCGAAATATCGCAACATTTGCATTTTCAAACTCTTATGACTCTTGTCGTTTTAATTAAGAGGGAATTTGACCGATCCTCGTAAGAAAAACTCTCTTTCTCAAAACTGAGCTAGGGTTCCGGGTCTTGTTAAGAAAACTTATTTCATTTGATACGAGATACGTTTATCCATTCTATTCACAAACAAATATACTCGATGTCCACTAAGGGTGAATCACACCTCGTACATCTATTCGTGGCACAACAATAGACAACCTTATATCTCCAACTATTCCCAAAGATGGAGGAAGCTATCTCCCGCTAAGGGCGAGCAGAATATCCCTCGATCGTTGGCTGCTAGTGGATGAAATAAGAAGGAAAGATACTCTTAATTTTTGGTTGGACAATTTAAACATTAATATGTGATTTTAGAATTTAGGTGAGCATGCATATATATCATCTATACACATCCTAACATTCATCCATGCAATCACATATATATCAAGCACACAAACATAAATAAATCCATTCACACACACATTGTGTGAGTTTATATGTTCCCGCGTCCTTGATCCTTGATCCTCGATCATTGCGCTTCTTCAGTGTATTCCTCTTAAAACATGGACGTTGATATTGCAAAAATATAAACATGCATCTCTCAATTTTGAAAATTCTCTAGTGCAAGTCCTATGTAAAAATCCTCTCATATGCATGTATATACATAAAAATAGAAATTTGGCTTTTACATATACATAAGCCCCTATGCTTGAATAATAATAACATACACATTCATTCACACGTGGCTTCAACGGAACATATAAACTCACATATCACTGCATAAGAGAACTCGAGCAACGCATGTACATATACTATATATTACTCGATTTAGTTTATCATGCGTCTCTAAATCAAACATATCCCTGGAAGAATTCGGACGAACAACGTCTTTTACTCGGTCTACCGTTGACCCACCAAAATCGCTCCTGGGACATAGTCATCGGATGACCGTGTCACCTTCGGTCTACCAAAAATACTATTTCTCGGTTGACCGTGCACACTCGGTTAACTGAACCCAATTGTCCAGTCACTCCAGATAATTTCGTTCAACCAATTGTGCTTACTCGTTCCCTATTCGGTTAACCGATCCGAAGATACCCCGGTCACCGAACCATGAACAGTTCACCGTGTTTGACCCCGATTTTGCCTTTGTCAAATTTTGGATTTATTTCCAACAAAATTTGATCTTTTGGGTTTTTTTTAGCAAATTCACATATTATGTAATATATTATCCTATGTAATATTGAATTATTACGCCCCATAATAAATACACCTCATATGAATTTATTATGATTCTAATTATGTCAATTCTCATGACATATTGATTTTATTCATTCACCACATGTGTCCTATTTTCACATGAAACCCGACACATCATATGAACTTAAAATCAAACCTCTTGTTTCCAATTTTCTGGTGTGACCTATAGGAGGATCTAAGCCAAATTGGCAGTGATATTAAACACTTAATATCTCAAACTATAAGCGGTATCTAGCTACACATTATAGTTACCCAATTAGCATAGATGTCTTTGTTCCACCCAAACAAAAACATGATCCATTTAGTGATGTAAGTGCACCACTTGTGTCCATCCCTTGCCTCATGATATTAAGAATATATACAAAGTAGAAATGTCCCATCTTTGTATTATATTCATTTCTTGATCTCTCTAAGCTAATTATAACTATGTAACTAACTCAAGTTACATTGTGTACATTATAATTTTACTTTATCAAGGGGCCCACTAATATCATCACTCAATTAAGAGGGGCAATAATAATCGTTTGACTAGCTATCTTTTCCAGCACAAGTCATGCTCAACCAACTATTGTCTTTATCACTACACTCATTGATAGCTTTTGACAATAATCAAATTAATCATTTCTTGAGTGAAAAGATATAAGTCTCATATCTTAGGATCCAAGACACAGTAAAAACATTAATGACACGAAACACAATTCCATAATGTTTTACTTGTTAGGTCTATTCAATATATAAAAGTAATCTTTTCCTCTTTTATATACTCATGTCGTCAATTATTTGTAGAGCTACAACAATCGATGACCAACACGACAATCTTATCTTGGTAATTAATGTTCCATGTTAATTACCATGATTGTAAATAACTTTTGATTTATGTAAATCATTATCTTTTAGAGCTCTACGGTTAAGGACCAAGCGCCTTTTCCTTAACATTTCCAAAAGACAAATATCATAATCAAGGAACAAAATGTTTGCACATTCAATTCATAATAATTGACATATAAAAGTAAAACTTTTAGAAGACATTCTTTTCAGAAACCAGGGACCACAACGCGCTAAACGGACCGCTGACCGACGGTGGCAGACTGCTGATTGGCGGTCAGAAGAGGCTTCCAGGTCTTTCGATTTCTTCCCCGAGGCCGTCGTAAGGTATGGGGTGTTTCTGTAGTGGAATAAAATGCGTAGGGTTTCAAAGAGAGTATTTAAAGAGGGAATATGTAAAATAGCAAGAAGGACCTTCCTTTTGTTTCTTTTTCTTGTTCTTTTTTTCTTTTTTATAGTTGTTTTTTTATATATGTTGTGAAAACACAAATTCACAACCAATCACATGGTTGCATGCGAGGGAGGTTTATGAAGGAACATGATCTCCTTGACTTCAGCTGGTGTCCCTTCCAAGTAAGGTTTGAGGCGTTGTTCATTAACTTTAACACGTCCCCATTCCCTGGGTTCAGAATTTCAACCGCTCCATGAGATAATACAATTTGCACAATAAAAGGGCTACACTAATAAAAGGCATCATATCACGTTGATTTATCTTGCCAGGCGCTGTAAAGGGTTCCTTAAGGTCAACCCGCTGGGGTAGTGGAGTTTTGTTAGAATAACCCGACGGTGAGGCTTGAGGAGGTTGGTGATTATGGTGTTGCGACCTTTGATGTAGGGGTTGGTAGGTCTCCGATGGGTATGGAAGGTGATAAGGTGGAGGTTGAGCGTACGAGCTCTAACTGTGGCCCCACTAGACCCCCAAGAGAAGTTATGATGGTTTCGCCATCCTAGGTTGTAGGAGTGACTATACGGGTCGTTACGGGACCTCTTTTGATACATCATATTTGCATGCTCACTATACCTTGGATATAAGCACATTCCAAGTCATTATGTTCCGTAAGTCCACACCTACTACACGCAAGAGTAGCGACCTAAGCTACAGGAGCTCGGTCCAACTCTAAACTCTCAATCCTACGCATGAGAGCAACAGTTTTTGCATCAGATGCGATAGTTGACTCAACTTGATATGATCTAGCTCGACCAAAAGACCTGGTGGCTAGTGACTCTCTCATAGTATCCCACTCAAAGGTACGTTCGGCCATTAATTCAAAAGTGTCCCACGCCTCATCTATGGGTTTTGTTTGGAATTCACCTTGACACATTGACTTCAACAATGTGCGGCTGTTGTAGTTGAGGCCCTCATAAACAACCTAGCACAACTACCCTATCTCATGTCCACGATGAGGGCACTGCTGGAGGTCTTTGAACCTCTCAAAGAAAGCATGAAAAGATTTGGTCTCAGTCTGATACATTTGACGTATCTGGTGTCGTATCTGTTATGTTTTTCTCTGGGGGGAAATCTCTTCAGAAAGACGGTCACAAATCCATCACAAGACCAAATACAGCTGACCGGGAGGCTATACATCCATTTCTTCGTGTCATTCTTCAACGTAAAAGAAATCATCATCAACCAGACTGAATCCTCGTCAAGCTGTTGAAGCTTGAACATGGAGCATACCTCCTCGAATTCACGTATAAAAATATACGGATCCTCCTTAATGGCAGTGAAGGTACGAAGCATGCTCACATATTGAGGTTTCAATTCATAGTTGTTCCCGCGAGCTGGCAGGAGAACTATGTAACAGGACTACACGACTCGAATAGGATCGGTTTGCTCCCACAGAGTCATCGGTCTATCCTGTCAAGATAGAGGTGGTGGTGCACCAACATCTCGATCCTCACCGAATCCCCCTACCTCTCGAGTCGGAGGAGGAGGAGGAGATGGAGGTCTATGTGGAGGTAGGAGCGGACCGAGGCAATTCATATATGGAACCCTGTATCCCACATCTCCATGAGATGACTCGGCCTCCTGTTCCAAAGGAACATGAGGCGGAGATGAACGAACACCTAGCCCATTCATCTCAGAAAAATGCACTCTCTCAAGTTGAGTGTCTCACTAGAACGAGCCCAACCTCGCATAAAATGCTCGAGTTGACTCTAAAACCACACACAATAGAAGGTGTATTCAGAGGAGGAGATTACTCAAAGAATATAGAGGAGGAGAAGACTCAGATGAGAATGGAAGAATCCCTAGAACTAGCATGGGTAGTGGGCGAGGGTTGAAGCCTAAGGTCACAATAGGTCATTACAGCTAGACAACGCTAAACTGCGAGGTCACACCGCCTCATTACGCCTCACCTCCCTACGACGAAGACCACAAAGCCCAGCAAGTGAGCCAAGATCTGGAGATCTCGTCACTCCTACTATCAACAAAGTGGGCAACGCCGAACAGGCTATGATGGTCGTGAGCGGTTCACTCTCCTAATGCGCCCGAGTCCTAGTGGCCAATGTCTACTTGATTTTAGATTAAGGCTTTACTTTAGTGTGGTTTATGGTGCTAAGGGAGGGGTGATGAAATCCCCCACCCTATCTTGTACGGGACAACCCGTCCTTAGTAGCGTTTGAGTCTTAATGTAGCAATCAACTCTCCAACCAAACGCTCACCTCACACTTGTCCTGATGCACCTTACTAACTTTTGCATGCTTTAACCATGCATGAATGAGAGAATGGGTGCACGTACCTCACGTCAGCAATCGACAATAAGAATGTAAAGAAGAGAAAAGATGAGTGTGTGCAAGGTCTACAAATGATGCTTGACTATATGGCAATCTATAGGTTAAGACATACAAATTGGGCTTCCAGACACTTATATTCCAATGAAAAACCAACACAAGAAAACAGGAAGCAAAATTTTCTCACCAGACCGCCAACTGGCGGTCTCAGGCCGCTGATTGGCAGTCAGTTTAGCGTTTTGCTCCCACTAATTTCTCTTGGCACCTTCCCTTGATCCTTAGAGGCCATGAAACAAACCAAAACTATAAAAAAAGATTAAATCCACTCAAATCATCCAAATCAGAGTTTTGACAGAGCACCTCCCCGCAACGACACCCAAAATTTGTTTCAATAAAGCTTTAACCGCAAGTGCACGACCATCGGTGAAGACGGGGTAAGTACGGGTTGATCCATAGGGAGGTGTGTCGACTCTAGTTCTTTGAAAATCAAGTAGAAAATAAAGGGGAGAAGAAGTTGATTAAACTAAACTAAGCTACACTACACTAGCAAGCAACAAACAAGGAAGACGAAAGCTAGAGA
Organism: Triglochin maritima; assembly: GCA_963682175.1. Lineage (NCBI taxonomy): Eukaryota > Viridiplantae > Streptophyta > Magnoliopsida > Alismatales > Juncaginaceae > Triglochin > Triglochin maritima. The sequence continues at coordinate 19,668,986 of OY821775.1, forward strand.
AATTGAAACTAAATTAAGTACTATCAAAGCAATATGAGAATCAGGAAGAAACCCCCCAAGGGGTGGAGTGTGTACACATGAAATAAAGTGGTGAAGAATGCATTGAATAGGGCACAAGTGCGGATTGTGTTATTATGCATAAGAAGTATCTAATGGTTGTGGTGAGACCTATCATCTCAATCACTAACCTAGTTGATTAACATGAGAATAAACAAATTGGTTATTAAGAACCTAAACAAGCATGGTAAGTACCCAATGATTATGATACAACCCATCAAGTTAAGTATACTCTTTTAAGAAAACAAGCATACACTCACATTCATCACATATATCAAAAGATAGCATTCATCCCATTCTTCATCACATGTATTAAAATCAACTCCACCCCAAAAGGGGGATGGAACTACTCACTACTCATTAAGATAACATTTATATTAAGAAAATGAAAAATTATAATTAATTCTACTAAGACAAAATAAAATTAAGCTAAGTATGCAAGGATTAAAAGTGAGAACATAAAACTAACAAAACTTTCTTTTATTCATCACTCACATTACAAGTAGCATCTCTCCACTAGAGTTTTTGCTCCAAGACTTTACTCCAAGTAGTGAGAATGACCACCAAGCAAGGAGTCTCCTACAAAGGAGGAGGAAGGGTTCTATTTATAGTCATGGAAAATGGTAACTGGGAACAATCTCCCAGTGTAGGACTAAAGGAACATACCAAATATAGACTAAAAAAACCTAATACACAATTTAGAGAATACGGGTCAGATCTGGAGCCTAATCCACCACCATCTGGCAGTTTGCAACCGCCAATTGGTCGTCTGGATTGCTTGGATCCGACCCATTTTCAGATGACTTCTTAGTGGCTTCATTTCTGCTGCTGTAGTGCACCCTAATCAGTTGTGTGAGTTGAGACCCAAATCCAATTGCCAAAATACTCCTCATGATGGTGTGGAGCTCTTGATTTGCTAATTGGTCATTTTGGCTTACATCTAGGTCCTTCCCTCCTACAGATAGGTCCATAAGTCTCCCCGATCAGTCTTTGTTCTCACGTTTAGGTCCTTTTGTGTCTTTTTCTTCTTAAACATGTTTATTCTTGAAACTTAAATATAAAACTCATTACATAGCAATGCTTAGGTTCTAAATAGAGAGTATAAGACATGAATATATGCACGATATGATATTAATCAATGACCATGATCTACGTTTTGCGCTTCACATTGGTGAGATTTTTTCATTTTCATGCATAAATCCATGTAGTTTCATGCTCACATTCACTAGGGACAATGCATGAAGTAAGTGTGTGGGTGCTCTACGTAAGTAGTGAGTTGAAGAATTCGTGGTTGTTACTATAAGAAAGTTTATTGAAGTTAGGGGCCCTTAAACTACTGTTCTGAAATCTGAACTGTAGGGGTTTAGGGTCATATGTAGATAATAAATAATCTAATATGATTTTCTCTCTTCTCACACGACTCCTTTCACTGAAGAAATTAGGTCCGAGGGGGACTTAATACCTGGTGCTTTGAAGTCATTTTACTTGGGATGCACCGACCACCTCAATAATTAAAAAACTGAGAAGGTGTACGTAATAGTGTAAGCCCTCACTGGCAATGATACACAAAACCGTACCATGGGAGAATTAAACACCAACATGTTTTAATTCCTTGTTATAAAATAAAATAGAAATAAAAAAAGAAAAGACGAAGAAAATATAAATAAGAACATTAATGGACTTTACATGATGTATCACTTGAAGATGTAAAGTTTTCCCATGTCTTTCACTTAAGTCCTTAATTAACTTACATGAATGGTTCCCTAGGCTAGGTTTGTGGACAAGATACTTATATAGAGTCGGTCTGTAGGATTACCGTGTCCAATGATCGACAAAAGTAGATCCACTGAGTTGTGTTACTAGGTAGAATAATGCATCAATGTTCTGATTTTGTGGTTATATCCGCTAAAACACCTCAGGAGATACCACTCCTCCTTGGACACAATGGGTTTAATGACTTGTTGCACATGCTAAGTGCAACTGTGATTCCTATAAAATAGAGTTAGGATTTCCTATTTCTAATGGATTTATTTTTTGTTTTGCTCGGGACAAGCAAAAGATAAGTGTAGAGGTATATTTGATTAGTAGTATATCATACAATGCATTCATGCTATATATGTTTTATTTTACCCATTAATTGTGCTACTCGGGAATTTGTTTCTTGTATTTTAAGGTTTCGGTAACAAAGAATAGCAAGGAAATGAAAAGTACCTTGATTGATCGTTTTATATTAACCGCAAGTGCACGACCGCGTTGAAGCGGTGGCAAATACGGGTCGTCCACTGGGAGGTGTGTCGACGATTGGTTTGTTCGAAGGCGAGAGGTAAAAAGAAGGAGAGAAAGGTTGGTTACACTAAACTACACTAAGATGCAAAAAGGAAATGAAGATAAGCAATAAAACTAAGCCCCATAGGGGGTAGAGAAATAATGTGAATATGAAGATGTGTGTGTGTGTGTTCAATTAAGCTCCTCACAACATGTAGTGCATGAAATCATAAAACTACATCCAACTTTGCCTCCACATGAATTAAGATAAGACTACATCATTAAAACATACAAGACAATAATTGGAATGAAGCTAAATGAACTCAAGTATAAAGACTAGACCCTACTATGCCTCCACATGAATTAAGATAAGACTACATCATTAAAACATACAAGACATTAGCTAAGGTAAAGGCAACAAGAGCACATACACTACAAATTGTGTTTCCAATATTAACTTCATCCATATCCTAACCTTATCATTCCTTATAAAATAGGTCCACTAATAAAAGCATAAGCTAAGCTTCATTCAAGAGCATTAGCATATCAAAGATAAGAGTGAAAACCCATTAGATGGTTATGGAAATCATATAAGGCTCAAGGGATAAAGATAACACACACTTAATACACTACATGATTATATCACATATTTCTCCACCCCCAAATGGGGATGAAACTACTCACTACTTATTACACTAACTATATTAACAAAAGAAAGCATAATACCAAAATGAAAGTTAACTAAGAAGGCAAGAAGTATTAAAGAAACATAAAAGGAAAGGAAAGACTAAACAAACATGCACAAATTAAAAGACAAGATTAAAAGAAACTAGAAGAATTATTTTATTAACAAATGACTCACATTGAAGGTAGCATTCTTCTCCACCTTGAGTTTTTGCTTCAAGGCTCACTCCTTAGTAGAGAGAATGCCACTAAGCAATGGGTAATTACAATGGAAGGTGAAGAGTTCTATTTATAAGCATAGAAAAAGCTAATCGGGGATAATCCCCCGATGTTGGACTAAACCAATACCAAAAATAGCCTAAAAGAACATTAATACAAGTCCCGGAGAAATTTGGGCGGATCCTGAGTAATATGGACCGCCAATTAGCGGTCCAAACACTTCGGATCGCGTTGGAATTGGTTGTGGGCTTTTCTTTCTGGTATTGTTGGTCTTTGATGCGGTTACTTGACTTGTTGGAGCTCTGACCCGAATCGAATTGGTAAAATACTCCCCATGATGGTGTGGAGTATTCTGTTTGGCTCTTAGGTCCTTCTGTCTTACATTCAGGTCCTTCTCCCTTGCATCTTAGTCCCCAGATCTCACAATTCAGTCCTTTTTTCCAGCTTTTGTGTCCTTTTATGCTTCATCTCTTCAAACCTATTTATTCCTGAAAACTAAACATAAAACTCGTAACATGACATTGTTTAGGTGAAAGATAATGGATATAAGATACAAATATAAACATGAAATGATGCCAATCAAATACCCCCACACCTAACTTTTGCTAGTCCCAAACAAAACAAAGAAAGGAAAAAGCATACGAAAAACAAGAAATCCTAACTCACTTTCGTAGGAATCACGGTTGCACTTAGCACGTGCAACAAGCCGTTAAACCTCTTTGTTGCCAAGGAGGAGGAGTGTTGTCTCCTGAGGGTTTTCAGCGGATATACCCACAAAATCCGAACAAGATGTATTATTCAATCTAGACACTCGACTCGTTGGAAATATTTTGTCGATCAATGGACGCAATAATGCTATGGGCCGACTCTATATAGGTGATCAGTCCACACCTCTAACCTAATGAACCATTCGTGCAAGTTAAATAAGGAATTAAGTGAAAGACATGGACAACCTCAACATCCTCAAGTGCTTCAAATTGTAAAGTCCATTAAGGTTCTTATTTGCCTTACCATTTTTTTTCTTTTTTGTTTCTTTTCACATTTTTTTCTTCTTTTTCTTTTTATTAGTTGGAGCTTCATTCTCCAAGGGTCAGGTTTCGTGCATCATTGCCCATGAGGACTTACACTATCACGTACACCTTTCCCCAAATCTCCACATAGGGAAATCCCTACCACCCGTGTAACGGGAGTTCGGTCGACGCATCCCAAGTCTGATGACTCGAAAGCACCAGGCACAAAGTCCCCTCAAACCTACTTTCCCGAGTGATAGGAGCCGTGCGAGAAGAGAGAACACCTACTCACTTATTTCTTATTTACACATGAACCAAAATCCCTACACTAATGTCTCACAACAAGATTTAGAGGGTCCTTGACTACCACGAACTTCCTTAAGTTAATAGACACGAATTATTGACTCGCTAGGTTCAGGGTGGACTTCATTAAATGTTCGAGCACTGAAACCCTATGATTACTCACCCCCAAAGGAAAACTGGGGTGCATCCTAACGACTCGATAAATCCTAAAGCCACTGTACTAGATATCCTAATGCATCAAGCTCAAGACAATTTTGGGATCTTTCTTTTTACTTTGCCTCTCAACGGTTTTGCACATGCTAAACACACGCAAAACCCACAAAAAATTTCTTTCGAAAACACATGAAGATTTTGAAAGAAATGTGTAAATTTTGAAGCACTAGGCAAGCAAAAGAAGACAAGTCACCCAAGGATCATGGCAATCAGATATATCGATATTAAATGCAGCACACTAACATGACCCTAAAAATGCACACAAAAGAAAATAAAATCAAAGGAAAAAAACTCAACTATGTACACACGTAAAACACCCCCCCACACCTACTTCATGCATTGTCCTCAATGAATGTGAGCAAGATACTACATGGATTTATGCATGAAAAAGGAGAGATCTCACCAACATGAAGTACAAAGGGAAGTTCAAGGTCATGTTGATGGACACAAACCCGAATTCCCTTAAAACCTGTGAGATGCTAAAGAAAGGATACAAATACGTGAAAGAAATGGAGCCCAAATACACAAAGGTTGGGGCTCACAACAATCGATGCTCACTGAAGGAGTCTTTTATTGTACTTTTTTTTCTTTTTTTCTTTTTTTTTCTTTTTTTTCTTTTTTTATATATAACTATGTACAAACATAAATTCCCATCTTCATTTGTCAAAAGACATCAAATGGGAACCTCAAGAGTGGGTAAATGCACTTGGAAAGGGAACATGACACCACGCGGGGCCAGAATACGCATGTGTGGGCCCCCTTCACAAAGAGCACCAGATGAAATGAGAGGTTCATGAATTGGACGCAAAGGAGGCTCATTCAAAGGATCAAACTGAAAGAGCTTGAACCTCTTAAGAGTTTGGGAAATGAGGGGCAACAGAAGAAGAGTTTCTCCCGTTGCGCTGCTGAAGTTATGATCGTCAATCCAAACTCTCCAACCAACAGGCTGGTGCGTCGGAACGAGGTCAAGAACCTCGTTAGGCATGTCTGACACACCATGCGAACAAAAAGTGGGTCTCATATCCAATGTATCCTATAAGGAACTCCTAATACCCTCATGACCAATGTAGTTGTTTGATGTTCCATCATTTCCAAGATGATCAGGAACAATAGTGAGAGGCAAACTCTCATCAGGTTGTTTGAAATTGAGGGGACTAGGGAGCTCTTGCTCCACTAGAGGAGAGTCCTTAGGAGGTACAACAATAAGGTCATGTGGCTCAAGGGCCACAGGACAAGAAGATAAGGCACAATCATGTGCTGACTCGTAATGAAGTTGGTCCATGTTATTCTCAATTGGGATCGAATCGTCCACCAAGTGATCGTGAATTGAAACCCCAAGTCCCTCAGACTGACTACGAGTTTGACTTTGAAAGATTGTGCTTTGAATTTGTGGATGTGGTGGTGGCGGTTCGATATCAAAAAATGAATCCTCATGTTGACAAGAAAAGTTACTTTCCTCACGTTCACGTAATTGCTGCGACATTTGACTCACTAGCAGTGCCATATTTTGTATGGACTGTTGAGTGGTTTCCATGAACGTAAGGAAAGTTTGTTTCAAGGAATCAGGTATGCGGTCAACTATGAGGTCCAAGTCAGAGCTTGGGAAATTTTGGGGTTGGGTGTTGATGGGCTGAGAATGAGTCCAATGATTTGAAGTGGGGTCTTGGTAGACTTCTGGGTATTCGGGAGGAGGATACTGGGGTGGAAATGATGTATAAGAATTTGAATACGAATTGTCTCCCCAAGAATCCATCCCTCTCGGGTTGTACGCAGAGGCGTAATGGTCATAATGAGCATTTTGGGAAAATGTGTGCTCATACTTAGGCTCAGGGGAAATATAAGGGCATTCCCCTATAACATGACCACTCAACCCACAACAGTCACATGGTACGGCTACTGGAGCCACCGGTGCACCCATGTCATCTACCACATGCATGAAAGAGGCCAAATGTTCTTGTAATGTCTCAGATTGATGACCAACATATGATCCGACGTAACTAGATGGTGGTCTAGCAGTCGGTGCCTCTCTCATACTACCCCAATATGAAGATTGCTCAGTCACAGAATTAAGATTGTCCCAACCATACGGGGTGTTAGTCTGAGCCACCCCAGGATGCATGGGTCGGGAGTACCAGGGAGAATTGTCTTGGTCCCAACAATGATATGGATGGTCGCCCATGTAACCATCCATCACAACGAAGAACTCTAGAGTCGACCACTCTCACCACCACGAGGCTAAACTCGCAAAAAGTGCTCGACTCGACCCTAAAACGCTATCAGAGAGTGTAAAGGGGAGGAGACTATAATGTAGAAGAAGGTGAGAAGAAGATGACTCAGAGGAGAAGGGAAGAATCCTAGAGCTAGCGTGGGTAATGGGATCAGGTAGAAGCATAACTAGCAAGCACGTCTCAAACAATGTAAGGCAATGGGTCCTTAGGCTAGATGACGCCTAACTTCGAGGTCACTAGCCTTGACACGCCTCACCTCCCTACAACGAGGACCACAATGCCCAGCAAGTGATACCAGATCCGGAGATCCAGTACCTCCTACTATCGACAAGGCAGGCAACGCCAATCAGGTCATGACGGTCTCGACTATATTACTCTCCTAGTATGTCCGAATTCCTTAGGGCCAATGTCTACTTGCTTTTAGTTAAGGCTTTATTATGAGTGATTTTTGGGGCCAAGGAAAGGGTGATGAAATCCCCCACCTTATCTTTTATGGGACACCCCCTCCTTAGTAGTGTTTTGAGCTTAAATCTAGCAATCAATCACTCCAATCAAACGCTCAACTCACTCTTGTCCCGATGCACCTTACTAACTAATGCATGATCGAAACATGCATGAATGAGAGATTTGGGTGCACGTACCTCACGCCAGCAATCAACAACAAAATGTAAAGCAAAGAAAAGACAAATGCATGCAAGGTCTACACATGATGCATGACCTAGATGGCAAGAAGTCTAATCTTTTGCTTTGAGTTTTATGGTCCAAGTTGATTAAAGGGGATTGAAATTAAATCTGAGAGCAAACTAGATGTCACAGCATGCAAAATAGGGCTCCCAGATAACACAAATTACAGAACTAACTACCAGAAAAAATTTGAGAGCAGGAAACCCTCACCAGGCCGCCAATTGGCGGTGTCCAACCGATAATTGGTGGTCCTTTTAGGTCTTTTGTTCCTCAAATTTGTCCAGTAGCCTCCCCTTGATCCGATGGTTCCCTGAAATTAAGAAAAATTGGAAACAAAAAATTTAAATCCCCTAGAATCGTCCAAACCAATGTCTAGACAGAGCACCACCTCCCCGGCAACGGCGCCAAAAACTTGATTGATCGTTTTATATTAACCGCAAGTGCACGACCGCGTTGAAGCGGTGGCAAATACGGGTCGTCCACTGGGAGGTGTGTCGACGATTGGTTTGTTCGAAGGCGAGAGGTAAAAAGAAGGAGAGAAAGGTTGGTTACACTAAACTACACTAAGATGCAAAAAGAAAATGAAGATAAGCAATAAAACTAAGCCCCATAGGGGGTAGAGAAATAATGTGAATATGAAGATGTGTGTGTGTGTGTGTGTGTGTGTTCAATTAAGCTCCTCACAACATGTAGTGCATGAAATCATAAAACTACATCCAACTTTGCCTCCACATGAATTAAGATAAGACTACATCATTAAAACATACAAGACAATAATTGGAATGAAGCTAAATGAACTCAAGTATAAAGACTAGACCCTACTATGCCTCCACATGAATTAAGATAAGACTACATCATTAAAACATACAAGACATTAGCTAAGGTAAAGGCAACAAGAGCACATACACTACAAATTGTGTTTCCAATATTAACTTCATCCATATCCTAACCTTATCATTCCCCATAAAATAGGTCCACTAATAAAAGCATAAGCTAAGCTTCATTCAAGAGCATTAGCATATCAAAGATAAGAGTGAAAACCCATTAGATGGTTATGGAAATCATATAAAGCTCAAGGGATAAAGACAACACACACTTAATAGACTACATGATTATATCACATATTTCTCCACCCCCAAATGGGGATGGAATTACTCACTACTTATTACACTAACTATATTAACAAAAGAAAGCATAATACCGAAATGAAAGTTAACTAAGAAGGCAAGAAGTATTAAAGAAACATAAAAGGAAAGGAAAGACTAAACAAACATCCACAAATTAAAAGACAAGATTAAAAGAAGCTAGAAGAATTATTTTATTAACAAATGACTCACATTGAAGGTAGCATTCTTCTCCACCTTGAGTTTTTGCTTCAAGGCTCACTCCTTAGTAGAGAGAATGTCACCAAACAATGGGTACTTACAATGGAAGGTGAAGAGTTTTATTTATAAGCATAGAAAAAGCTAATCGGGGACAATCCCCCGATGTGGGACTAAACCAATACCAAAAATAGCCTAAACGAACATTAATACAAGTCCAGGAGAAATTTGGGTGGATCCTGAGTAATATGGACCGCCAATTGGTGGTCCAAACACTTCGGATCGCGTTGGAATTGGTTGTGGGCTTTTCTTTCTGGTATTATTGGTCTTTGATGCGGTTACTTGACTTGTTGCAGCTCCGACCCGAATCGAATTGGTAAAATACTCCCCATGATGGTGTGTAGTATTCTGTTTGGCTCTTAGGTCCTTCTGTCTTACATTCAGGTCCTTCTCCCTTGCATCTTAGTCCCCAGATCTCACAATTCAGTCCTTTTTCCCAGCGTTTGTGTCCTTTTAAGTTTCATCTCTTCAAACCTATTTATTCCTGAAAAGTAAACATAAAACTCGTATCATAACATTGTTTAGGTGAAAGATAATGGATATAAGATACAAATATAAACATGAAATGATGCCAATCATACCTAAAAGCAAGAACAATAGACTGATTTGGAAGGTTTCTTCACCTATTTGTAATGCTTAAGGACTGGACTGAAAAGCAGGAGGTACCCAAGTTAAAATACGGAGGGACCTAAGTGTAAAGAAAAATATGTTGTTGACAAAGTTCATAATCTCCTGAACCTAATGAGTAATTCAACAGTTAAGACTAAATGAACTCGAACCAACAACTCCAAGTGCACCCGACGTGTTAAATTCATCAACTAAAGCTTCTCACCAAATTTAGGGTGGATTTGACCCAAAACATCCGGCACTGGCGGATCATCTGGGTCCGTTTGACCCCCAATTTCTCCAATGGGTCGAGTTGTCATATCAGACCACTACTAAACATCTAGATTTGATTTACAGTAGTCTGATTGCACCCTGATTCATCCAGACCATCTAATCTTCTATAAATACACTTGTAATCATTCTTCTCTTCTTCTTGCTTCTTCCCCCATTAGAGCAGGTTTTATTTCTTGCTTAGAGTAGGTTTTATTTCTTGTTTAGTAGTAGGTTTTATTTCTTGTTTAGTAGTAGGTTTTATTTCTTGCTTAGACTATGTTTTTATTTCTTGCTTAGTAGTGTAGTGGAGGAGAAGATAAACATCATCTTGTAATCTCTATTTCTTAATCAAGGTTTAGTTTCAAGTTCTTTATGTTCTTGTCTTTCATTTGTTGCAATTTGTATTTCATTGCTTTGGTTATATTTAGTTTCCTTTACTTGTTCATGTGTTGTTTTTCTTTTGTTCTTTTCTTTGTTATGGATATGATTAGTGAGTAATTCATCGCCATTGGGAGTGGAGGATGATGTGAAGTGTGAAGGTTGTTAGATTTGTGTGTGTTTTAATCTTAATCTTACAGCTTCAAATGATTGCCATAGCTATTTTGATGTGTTCTCACTCTTGCCTTTGATGTGCTAATAGTCTTAATGGATGCGTAGATGTGATTGATGGGGAATGATGAGGCGAGGATAAGATTGGAGTGAATAAAGAGATAAGATTGACATGTGAGTATGTGGTTATCTTTAGACTCATCTTAAGTAGAGTTTTGTATGTTATAATGATGGTAATAAATCTTAATCCATGTGCAAACACACTTAGGATAATAGCCATTATAGATGTCCATATTAATTCATCTCATGAGAGCAGAATTGTACACACACGCGTCACACATCTACATTGTTGCACACATTCTCTACGTCCAATGGGATTAGTCGCATTTATTTTACAAATTGTAGTTAGCGTAATTGTGTAGATACACTCACTCATTCCTTATTTTCTTCCCCCACTCGAGTATACTCGACGACGATCCGCACTCTCTCCTCGTGGACACGACCTGTACTTATCGTGCACTTACGGTTTTGAACTTTATTTTCCCAACAATAGTCAAGACTATTAATTATTAAAATTAATATATAAAATTTAAATGATAATATATATTTATATGTAAAGTGGGAAACGAGTTGAAAGTAAGAGAAAAGTTGATTTGACAGTAATACATTTTTTATTAAATGTTGTGATTTAGAAGAAGTAAGAGAATAAAATTGTGGTTAAATACTGTGAAGTGGAACATATGATGTGACAGAGAGAGAAAATTGGGATAACATTTGGTAAATGTTGTTGTTATGAATGACCTAACAATTTGTGGAGGTGATGGTTTGCATCCCCCCCCCCCCCCACTTCCCCTTTTTCCCTAAGTTCCCTATCCGCAGCTGAAACAAATCACAAATGGAATATGAGGTTTGTGTCAAACAACAACCAATACACTTATCCACAACTATTTCGACAACTCACACCAAACTCACAACCAATACACTTATCCAAACAACAACCAATCATAGTCCTTGGATGGACCCATAGTCACATGTAATGGGAGACTTAGAAATTACAGAGGGTTAAGGTTTTCATGGTCTTAGCAAGAATAATTATCAAAACAATTGCCAACCTATTAGGATACCAATGAAAATTTTCAATTTCCTAAGCATACTAATGAAAACCAATATTGGATATGATGGTGGTGTTTCACTTTTTGTGGAGTTTATGAACAACGGAGGACTCTTGTTTGTTGTCGGGAGGTTGATGGAGGTGTATTTGGGCATTGGTGAGGAGGATGACGAGGTGCTCCCGTTAGTTTCGAACATTATTGAGTTTAAAGCAGACATAGAAGCTCAACCAGTCGGAGAGATCCATCAATGGGTGGAAGTGTGGTGGTTTGTGGAGATCAGAGCTATTCCGGAGGGCATCCATAGAGGAGCGTACCTCCGGGAATTGAAGGGATGGGTCGCCCGTTAATGGATTAGGAAGATGTTGTAGACCGATGGTGTGGCGGTGTTCGCCATCTTGGTGGCTGATTTGGTTTGGTAGTCAAAGCAGCACCGAAGATGGTGGTGGGAGTTTGTTAAATTGGTTTGGGTATTTTACTTGAATGCCTTTGGGTTTTAGGGATCTTTGCGGATAGATCATGTAACACCCGAAGGTTTAGTTCCACATTGCCTAACATGAGAATGTTGGAGTGGGATATAATGACATGAGTCCACTACCATAACGCTTACCAACTTAAGTTCTGTGGAAATAGGTGGGTGTTGTGGGCCAATAAGCGCATGGGTGACGGACTGGGACTCGGGCTCGGTGCGACCTCATGGACGGGACGTTACAGATGGTACCAGAGCAGGTTTGTCCCTAAAGTGAACAAAATCTGAAGACTCTCGAGTGGGGCATCTTGCCCATACCCTGTTGGTAAATTCTTATCCTTTAGAATTGCATTCCTGATAGTGATAGATCATTCTGGCATGTTTCGCAGTTTCCTTGTTTTATGTTTATTTCTGGTCTTGTTGTGAAGACACTCTTTGATTTTGGGGCTACGTATTCCTTCATTTCGGATGTGTTCGCGGTCGTAGTGGATAGGGAGCCGGTGGAGCTAACTTTTAGCTTGGAGGTCGGTACTCCAGTCAGCGATATTCTTGCTGTAAGGACGTATCTTCCAAGGGTGTCGGTGGTATTGGTAGATCAAGACTTTCCGGCTGATCTTCTTGGATTGGATTGGCAGAATTGAAGTAGCTGCTGCAGGAACTTCTGAATAAAGGTTTCATCAGGCCGAGTGTTTCTCCCTGGGGAGCTCCAACGTTGTTGGTAAAGAAGAAGGACGGGTCGATGCAGATGTGTATCGACTACATGATGATGAACAAGGTGACGATCAAGAATCAGTATCCTTTGCCAAGGATTGATGACTTGTTCGATTAGCTACAGACGATGAAGGTTTTCTCTAAGATAAATCTGAGGTCTAGATATAATCAGCTGAGGATTAAGGGTGACGATGTTTCGAAGATAACATTTAGGATGTGCAATGGTCACTTCGAGTTTTTGGTGATGCCTTTTTGATGCATTGCATACATTGCATCATATGTCGTTCATTTAGATTAATTTTATATCAATAAATGCTACTAAGGTATGTGTTTAGTCTTATTTACAGAATACAGGGACCTGAATGCAAATTACCCATATCCCGAGCATAAACGCGTGTAAGAGACTCATTTCTATCACAAAGACCAAGTCAAGATTATCGGGTTTCAAATGGAAGTCCATCCAAGCAAAAAAACATTCAGAGACCTAATTACAAAAAGGCCAAGGACTTAAGCACAAAAGTAGCCAGAGACTTAATTGCAAAAAGACGATGACCCAACTGCAAATTAAAGTACCAAAATATTATTTTGGAGAAGTTCTAAAGAAAAATAAATTTGGATCTCCAAATATATGAAGAAATAAATTCGGAGCTCAAACGAAAGGAAAGAAATTAATCCAGACGCACAAAGAACATTTAAATCATACCATAAACACACAGGAAAAATACGGATCCAATCAGAGCACAAATTGCGGTGAAATTGCCACACCTTACATGTAAAATGCGGCGAAAACGCCGCACCCCTTGCGATCTGTGGGCTCGGATTTTTTCCAGTCGTGTCTTGACGCGTGTACTTTCCTATTTTATACTTGGGTCCCTTGTATCGGCTATAAATAGTCCCGAAATTAAGTTGTAAAGACGTTCTTCTCTTTTGCAATAAAATTTTGTTCTCTTGTTTTGTGTTTTTTTAGTTTTCTTTTGTAGTTTCTCTAGGACCCCTTCTCATTCCCTCCATCCATGAGTTTCTAACTCTCTCCAAAGGGTGGGGGTGATGGATTTAGGGTGATGAGAAGAAGAATGATGTTATTATTTTAATTTCCTGTTAGTATATTTTGATTACTTGAGTTTATGTTAAATCATTTATCATGTAATGCTTTATAACTAATGTGATTTATTATAAGTTTCAGATTTCTCTAAACAAAACCCGACATCTAAACCTCCACCCGCTGGACTTTCATCCATATTTGCTTTATTTTCTTTTTAGTTTTTGTTGTTCTTGCTTTAGATAATTAAAAACCAAAAATCTCAAACCAAACTTATTTCTCTCTCTTTCTTTCCTAAATCGAAAATTACAAAAATAATAATATCTCTCCCTCCTTGTGTTTGACCCGTATTTGCCACGTCTTCATTGACGTCGTGCACTTACGGTATAAATTTAATTCTCATCAAATTTTTGGCGCCGTTGCCGGGGAGGCCACGAAGATTTTGTTTATTTTTGGTGATTTCGATTCTGTTCTTTTTATCGTGTGCGCGATCTAACTATTTGGGTTTGCGTTTCAGGAGACAACAAAGTGCGCGGCGAAATCCGGGCACATTCGGAGCAAGAAAGGCGGCGAAATCGCCGCATCCAAAGAAGAACCTCCGGCGGATTCACCGCACGTTTGGAGCATCCGGGCTTCAAACTTTTCTGGGGTCGTCTCCATCTCTGGGTGGACACGTAGAGCATCTGGAAATTTGCGAGAGCGGGCGGCGAACCCGACTGAGCGTGCATAGGTAACCTTTGTTGCCTTTTTCCTCGTAATTTCTAATTTTGGAAAATATCCTTTTTAGTAGAACTGCACGTGTTAGGGAAAAATTCCATAATTGGCAATAATTCAACTCTGACCTAAAAATTGGCAAAATTAGGACTTAGTGCATGCATCATATAGTGTTTTGTTTGCATTATTCTTGCTAAATTCTTGCAAATTAATTCTTGTTGAAGAGCGCTAGAGGCAAGGTACATGCGCAATTTTTTTTATAGATTGCATTTAAGCATATAATCTAGTTTGCATACAACCTTGTAATTGCCCCCCACTAAAAAGACCAATGTTTGACTATCTTTGCTAGATTTAAATTAAATTATCTTAAGGGCAACTCCGTAGGAAAAGATACGGTGGGGATTTCATCACCCTTCCGTGGCCCACAAATCACAATCCTAAAGTGTCACCCAAGCCTTAAATTAAAATCAATTAGACATTGGCCCCTAAGGATTCAGACTCAATTAAGGAGAAGATTGGTTTGACGTGCTATGACCTGAAGCTGATCGAATTTAATTTGGTGTCTAGAAAGTGTTTTTGTGTTGACGTAAGTCTTCCAAGCGAAGTGGTTGTCTAATTGGCACCGACTATGTCGGAAGCGCCCCCACTAGCTATACACTGCCTGGACAAGTTGGTTTGATTAGTGAGGGAGGTGAATCAAGCACGCCAATTCGACTCAACCAATTAGGAGTCGTCTAGAATTAGGCTCCCTTAGGTCTAGGATTATTTGAACCGTGCTTGTTTAGGAAACTTCTGACCAACCCTCTCATCTATCTTTTAGAGTTAAGTTTCCCTTCTCCTCTGAGTCATCTTCTTCTCACCTTCTTCTACGTTATAGTCTCCTCCCCTTTACACACTCTGGTAGCGTTTTTAGGGTCGAGTCGAGCACTTTTTACGAGTTTAGCCTCGTGGTGGTGAGAGTGGTCGACTCTAGAGTTTTTTGTGAAGATGGATGGTTACATGGGCGACCATCCATATCATTGTTAGGACCAGGACACTTTGTCCTGGTATTCCGGACCCATGCAACCTGGGGTGGCTCAGACGAACACCTCGTATGGTTGGGATAATCCTAATTGTGTGACTCTTCATATTGGGGTAACATGAGAGAGGCACCGACTGCTAGACCACAATCTAGTTATGTTGGATCATATGTCGGTCGACAAAATGAGACATTACAACAAACTTTGGCCTCCTTCATGCATAGGACAAACGACATGAGTGCACCGGTGGCTCCAGTAGCCATACCGTGCGACTGTTGTGGGTTGAGTGGTCATGTTATCAGGGAATGTCCTTATGTTCTCCCAGAGCCTGAGTATGAGCATACCTTTTCCCAAAATGCTCAATATGACCATTACGCATCCGCGTACAACCCAAGAGTGATGGATTCGTGGGGAGTCAATTCATATCCAAATTCTTATACTTCATTTTCACCCCAGTATCCTCCTCTCTACCCAGAATTCTACCAACACCCCACTTCAAATCATTGGACTTATTCTCAGCCCACCAACACCCAACCTCAAAAGTTCCCAAGCTCTGACTTGAACCACATAGTTGACCGCATACCTGATTCCCTGGAACAAACTTTCCTTACGTTCATGGAAACCACTCAACAATCCGTACAAAATATAACACTGTATGTGAATCAAATGTCGCTGCAATTACGTAAACGTGAGGAGAGTAACTTTTCTTGTCAACATGAGGATGCATCTTTTGATATCGAACCACTACCACATCCACAAATTCAAAGCACAATCTTTCAGAGTCAAACTCCTAGTCAGTCTGAGGGACTTGGGGTTTCAATTCACGATCACTTAGTGGAGGATTCCATTCACATTGACAATAACATGGACCAATTTCATCATGAGTCGGCACAGGATTGTGCCTTATCTTCTTGTCCCGTGGCCCTTGAGCCACAAGATCTTCATGTTGTACCGCTTAAGGACTCACATCTGGTGGAGCAAGAGCTCCCTAGTGCCCTCAATTTCAAACAACCTGATGAGAGTTTGCCTCTCACTACTGTTCCTGGTCATCTTGGAAATGATGGAACATCAAACAAATACATTGCTCATGAGGGTATTAGGAGTTCCTTGGAGGATACCTTGGGTATGAGACCTATTTTTTGTTCGCCTGGTTAGTCGGACTTGCCTAACAAGACTCTTGACCTCGCTCCGACGCACCAGCCCGTAGGTTGGAGAGTATGGATTGACGATCATAACTTCAGCACCGCAACAGGAGAAACTCTTCTTCCATTGCCCCTTATTTACCAAACTCTCGAGAGGTTCAAGCTCTTTCAATTTGATCCTTTGAATAAAACGCCTTTGCGTCCAATTCATGAACCTCTCATTTCATCAGATGCTCTTTGTGAAGAGGGCACACACATGCGTATTCTGGCCCCGCGTGGTGTCATGTTCCCTTTCAAAGTGCATTGACCCACTTTTGAGGTTCCCATTTGATGTCCTTTGACAAATGAAGATGGGAACTTATGTTTGTACATAATTATATTAAAAAAATACAATAAAAGACTCCTTCAGTGAGCATCGTTTGTGTGGGCTCCAACCCTTGAGTATTTGGGCCCCATTTCTTTCACGTATTTGTATCCCTTCTTTAGCATCTCACAGGTTTTGAGGGAATCCATGAACTTTCCTTTGTACTTCATGTTGGTGAGATCTTTCCTTTTTCATGCATAAATCCATGTAGTATCTTGCTCACATTCATTGAGGACAATGCATGATTTAGGTGTGGAGGGTGTTTATCTATCTATCTATATTTATTCTTCAAAACAAAAATCAATGTTCCATGACATAGCTTAAGATTGAACCACCAAAACCCAACTACAAATTGCATTGAGTTTTTGTTCCTTATTATATAGTTCTACTTGTAGAAACTGTGACATAAATCTAAGTTCCAAAGAAATAACTCATTACCCTTTAAGACATGTATGCACTTAAATTGGATGAATCAAATCTTTGAAGTTGTTGATAAAAAGCAGAGGTTGAGGAAAATATACCGGGAAGTATGGACTTCTAATAGCAATTAAGCCTTGATGAAAATAAAAGTAAAAATAAAGGAATAAAGTGAGGAAAGTACATTTTGCAAAATGATAACAAAAGCCCAAGCCTTCGAGTCCGTAGGGGTATCTTAAAACCCGGTAACTTTAGTCTGCCAGCTCGGGATTATCGACCAAACTCGCTACACGAATGCAAAAAGGGTAAAAGTGTCAGAAAAAGCAAATGTGTTGAATCACGGAAAAAGAAAAAAAATACTTTAAGATACTCAAGGCCCAAAGTTAAAATAATGATCCATGCCATGGTTGATCCGAATGATACTTCACCACCAGAGGAGGCGTGCAAAATAATTTAAGTGATAACATGTGTAGAAGGGTTAGTGGTGTGAATATTGGAGGAATGAAGACCAAGTTAGACTTTTTATAAGTTAGATTTGTATAATGAGCATGCAAGAATTCTAAGTGAGATGTATAAGGTTGAGGTGGAGATATTGAGAGTTATTAATGAAATGTTGAATTAAGACTTTGTGGGTGTGTCAACTTAAAACTCTCACGAGACACAACTCGTCCTCTAAGGAAACTCAGGGGTTTAAAGGCTTGTTGCACATCCTAAGTGCAACCGTGATTCCTACGAAAGTGAGTTAGGATTTCCCTGTTTTCATTTTTCTTATATTCTGTTTTGCTAGGGACCAGCAAAATCTAGGTGTGGGGGTATTCGATGCATTGCATACATTGCATCATATGTCGTTCATTTAGATTAATTTTATATCAATAAATGCTACTAAGGTATGTGTTTAGTCTTATTTACAGAATACAGGTACCTGAATGCAAATTACCCATCTCCCGAGCATAAACGCGTGCAAGAGGCTCATTTCTATCATAAAGACCAAGTCAAGATTATCGGGTTTCAAATGGAAGTCCATCCAAGCAAAAAAGCATTCAGAGACCTGATTACAAAAAGACCAAGGACTTAAGCACAAAAGTAGTCAGGGACTTAATTGCAAAAAGCTGAGGACCCAACTGCAAATTAAAGTACCAAAATATTATTTTGGAGAAGTTCTAAAGAAAAATCAATTTAGATCTCCAAATATATGAAGAAATAAATTCGGAGCTCAAACGAAAGGAAAGAAATCAATCCAGACGCGCAAAGAACATTTAAATCATACCATAAACACACAGGAAAAATCCGGATCCAATCAGAGCACAAATTGCGGTGAAATCGCTGCACCTTATATGTAAATTGCGGCGAAAACGCCGCACCCCTTGCGATCCGTGGCCTCGGATTTTGCCCAGTCGTGTCTTGACGCATGTACTTTCCTATTTTATACTTGGGTCCCTTGTATCGGCTATAAATAGCCCCGAAATTATGTTGTAAAGACGTTCTTCTCTTTAGCAATAAAATTCTGTTCTTTTATTTTGTGTTTTTTAGTTTTCTTTTGTAGTTTCTCTAGGACCCCTTCTCCTTCCCTCCATCCATGAGTTTTTAACTCTCTCCAAAGGGTGGGGGTGATGGATTTAGGGTGATGAGAAGAAGAATGATGTTATTATTTTAATTTCGTGTTAGTATATTTTGATTACTTGAGTTTATGTTGAATCATTTATCATGTAATGCTTTATAACTAATGTGATTTATTATAAGTTTCAGATTTCTCTAAACAAAACCCGACATCTAAACCTCCACCCGCTGGACTCTTATCCATATTTGCTTTATTTTCTTTTTAGTTTTTGTTGTTCTTGCTTTAGATAATTAAAAACCAAAAATCTCAAACCAAACTTATTTCTCTCTCTTTCTTTCCTACATCGAAAATCACAAAAATAACAATATCTCTCCATCCTTGTGTTCGACCCGTACTTGCCACGTCTTCATTGACGCCGTGCACTTGCGGTATAAATTTAATTCTCATCACTTTTGGACTGACTAATGCGCTGACAAGTTTCATGGATCTGATGAACCGAGCGTTCAAGCCTTTTTCGGGATCAGTTTGTGATGGTGTTCGTAGATGACATTCTGATCTACTTGCAGATGTAGTGGTGTATGAGGAACACCTGAGGACCGTGCTTGAGATTCTGAGGAAGGAGCAACTATTTGGTAAGTTCATGAAGTGCGAATTTTAGTTGGAGCAGAGGCGTTCCTTAGGCACATAGTGTCAAAGGATGGCATTTTGGTGGACCCAGGGATGGTTGAGGTTGTCCTGGACTGGAAGGTTCCAACCAATGTGTAGGACATTCGGAGTTTTGTTGGACTCACGGGTTATTACTGGTGATTCATCCACAATTTCTGCAAAATCACGGCACCATTGATGACATTGACCAGGAAGGGAGTAAAACTCGATTGGTCATGGAAGTGCGAGCAGCCTTTTCAGGAGCTGAAGCGGAGGTGAACTTCTGAACTAGTGTTGATGCTTCCAAGTGGATCTGGAAAATTCGTGATCTACAATGACGCATGGGGGACTGATTTGGGGTGCGTGCTCATGCAGCATGAGAAGGTCGTGGCGTATGCATCGAGGCAGATGAAGGTGCATGAGAAGAATTATCCTACGAATGACTTAGAGCTCGCAACTCTTGTTTATGCTCTGGAAATTTGGAGGCACCATCTGTATGGGGAACAATTTGAGGTGTTCACTAATCATCAGAGTCTGAAGTACATGTTCTCGCAAAGGGAGCTGAATATGAGACAACGGTGGTGGTTGGAGTTCATCAAGGACTATGACTTAACCATTTCATATCATCCAGGGAAGGCCAATTCCATAGCTGATGCGTTGAGCAGGAAGTGGACACGATATGTTGCTCACTTGAGTGTCCAAAAGTGGAGGCTTTTGGAGGATCTGGTGGGTTGGCATCTGTTTAAGGAGGAGAATGGCTGATTGGGGTTGGCAAGTCTACGGGTCGAGCCGACTATCGTCTAGAGGATAGTGTAGAAGCAGAGCGAGGATCCGGAGTCAGGTTCCTTACTTCAGGAGGCCAAAGTTGAGGGTTCTGAGTTGTGAGTCGACGTGGATGGAGGTCTGCATTTTCGGGTCGTCTGTGTGTTCCGAATGCAGATGAACTGAGGCAGGAGATTTTGGATGAAGCTCATGTCTTGAAGTACACAGTGCATCCCGGTAGCACTAAGATGTATAAGGATCTACAGAGTAGCTTCTGGTGGAAAGGAATGAAGCTTGATGTTGCTGATTCCATGTTGAAGTGCTTGGTTGATTGACATCATATCATGCATATATTGTGTCTTATATCCTTTATTCTTAGCCTAAGCAATGCTACGTAATGAGTTTTATGTTTAAGTTTCAGGAATAAACATGTTTGAGAAGACACTCAAAAAGGAGTGAAAAGCAAGAAAAAATACTAAGTTGCAAGACTTATGGACTGGGATGCAAGAGAGAGGGACCTAGACGTAAAACCAAAAGGACCAATGAGCAAATGAAGAAACTCCACCCCATCATGGGGAGTATATTGGCAATTCAATTCGGTCTTAAACTCCAACAACCAACTCTGGTGCATCAGACATGAAGAAATCAAGTCAGACAACCACACTCCAAATCCAGACCCGATCCAGAGTATATAGACCGCCAATTGGCGGTCCACGATCGCTGATTGGAGGTCTGTTCTTCTCTGGATCCGATAAGATTTAGGCGGGTCATGTATTAGAGTGTTTTATGTCTATTTTTAGTAGTACATTAGTCCCTATCAGGGGATTGTCGCCGATTACCTTTTTCTATGACTATAAAGAGAACTCTTTCTCCTCCGATGTATTGACCCATTGCTTGGTGGCATTCTCTCTACTTGGAGTAAAGTCTTGAAGCAAAACTCAAGTTGAGAAGAATTCAACTTGTAATGTGAGTCAGTTAAATAAAATAATTTTTCATAGTTTTGTTTTTAATGTTCTCTTTCTAATGCTTGCATGCTTAACTTAGTTTTGATTTCCGAATCTTACTATAACTAGTTAGAATGCCTTTCTTCTTTAGTGTAATTGCTAGCATAATGTGTAGTGAGTAGTTCCATCCCCTTTGGGGGTAGGGATGATGTACATATATGTTGTGAAGTTTGGATGTTTGATGAATTTTTGATTGTGTAGACTTGCATGTTTATATGTTCATCGGGGGTGTTTTAATCATCTACATGTTGAGGGATTTTTGATGGGTTTTGCCAGAAGATTTAGACACTTCTCATGCTTAGTTTCCTCATGTTTATTGACTGAATTTTCCTGTTGAATATGCTACATGTTCGTTAAGTATTTGTATTTGTGGTTGCTTGCTTGATTGATTGAAGAAACTTTGTTTTGATGGGTTTTGCCATAAGATTTAGACACCTCCCATGTTTAGCTTTGTTCTTCACATAAGTTTACGGTTTTTGATGAGTCTTGCCATATCTTTAGACACTTCTCATGCTGAGCCTAATCTTATGATAATCAAGTAGTAACGACTGATACGTTGTGTGAATGGATTGATAGGTTTTGCCACATCTTTAGACACTTCCTATGCATGAAAAGACACACACGACACACACACATACATGCCTACATGCATCATTTATCATTTATTTCACTTCATATGTTCACACACATCACCCTTTAGGGGTTTCTCTTCTTGATTTCCAATCTTTCGTTGCTTTCTTTCGCATTTCTACTTACTAGTTTAGTGTAGTTTAGCTTAGCATAACCAAATCTCTTTCCATTTTCTTCCACTTGATTTTTGACAAACCAGAGGCTACTCACCTCCCTGTGGATCAACCCGTACTTGCCACTGCTTCATCGCGGCCATGCACTTGGGATCGTCTGTGTGTTCCGACCACACATGAACTGAGGCAGGAGATTTTGGATGAAGCTCATGGCTCGAAGTACACCGTGCATCCCGGTAGCACTATGATGTATAAGTACCTACAGAGTAGCCTTTGTGGAAAGGAATGAAGCATGATGTTGCTGATTTCATGTTGAAGTGCTTGGTCTATCAGCAGGTTATGATTGAGCAGCAGCGTCCAGCAGGCATGATGCAGAGGATTGAGCTTCTAGAGTTGAAGTGGGAATATGTGACTATGGAATTCGTCACTGGATTGCCGAGGACCAGTCATTTGCACGATGCTATCTCGGTGATTGTGGACTGTCTGATGAAGACTTCCCATTTCCTAGCGACTCGAGTGACAACATCCTTGGAGGCTCTGACGAAGCTCTACATCTTGTAGATTGTGAGGTTGCATGGAGTTCCGACATCAATCATCTCGGATCGGGACCCTTGTTTCAGTTTGAAATTCTGGGAGAGCTTGCATAAGGCGTTGGGAACGAAACTGAAGTTCAGTATGACATTTCATCCTCAGACCGATGGAGAGTTAGAGAGGACGATTCAAACTCTGAAGAACATGCTCAGGCTTGTGCATTTGATTTTGCTGGGAGTTGGGACCATTGTCTACCGTTGGTGGAATTCACCTACGACAACAGTTATCACGCGAGCATTGGCATGGCAGTGTACAAGGTTATGTATGGTCGACCTTGTCGTTCACTCCTCTATTGGAGCGAGGTAGGAGAGAGACAACTGCTAGGGCCAAAGATTGTGCAGTGGTACTCTGATCGTGTGGATCTGATCCGGCGTAGATTGGTCGTAGCTCAGGACTGCCAGAAGAGCTATGCTGATAGGAGGCGTTGGGAGCTACAGTTCGAGGTTGGTGATCACGTCTTTCTGAAGGTCTCACCTGCGAAGGGCGTCATGAGATTCAGATGGAAGGAGAAGTTGAGTCCGAGATATGTGGGTCCGTTCGAGATTTTAGAGTGCGGTGGCGTATCGTGTGGCCTTACCACCACGGTTTGCTAGCTTGCACAATGTGTTCCACATATCCCTGCTATGGAGATATGTTCGTGATCCATCACACATGATTTCGCACGAGCTGCCAGACATTCAGAGGGACATGACCTTGGAGGAGCGACCAATGGAGATTCTTGAGTGTGCAAAACATTAGCTGAGGCGTCAGACCATTCCCTTGGTGGCAGCACCACAGTGTGAATGAGGTCATTTGGGAGTGTGAGGATTTTGTATCCCGACCTTTTTGTCGAGGGTTAGGGATAGCAAATTTCGAGGACGAAATTTATTTAAGGGGGTAGCATATAAGACCCGCTCTCCTGCTTTTTTAATAATAAGTCCACTCTCCTCATTTATGCATAATTCAGTTCTTATCTTACCTAATTGTGTTTGTGGTATGTTTGTATGCTTGATTCGGGTTTTGTTTCCTTGTCGGTTGATCGAGTGTGACTCACCAGGTGAGTGCGCATTTTAAGCTCAATCGGTTTGGCATGGATGCGAGTGGGTGGAGTGGTTCGTGTGCTGGGTTGAGCCCAGGTGAGGTGGCATGGAGTTAGGGTGTGCTTAGGGTATTTGAATGCAAATTAGAACATGCATTTGTTGGGGCTAGTTTTGGCTAGTTTTCATGAGGTTTGAATGGGAATTATGACTTGGGAATTGAAGAGTTTTTGCAAGCAAACAAAAGGCTTCCCTCCAGCTGACCCTTGCACAACCATTCCTCTTACTCACGTCTCCTCCACCTCTTCCACTCCTCATCCATGTGGATAGGCCACTCAGGTGGTGCTCCGACAAATTTCTAATTCGGCGAGGCTAGAAGCAACATATATCTAGTGCAACATTTGGTGTGACTAGAAGAGTGGTGGGTAGAATCTCCGGCTTGCTCTGGCATTCTTCTTGCAGATTAGGTATGCGGCTGACCCATGAAAAGTTTTATGGGAGGGGGTGTTGGCTGGAGGGCCGACCAGCACCATGTTGGTGGTTGGTGCAATTGGTTGCACCATCAACCGAGTTCCCTCTAGTGTGCACATGGTGTGTGTGCTAAATGGGGATGGTTGTGGGACAGCCAGTGATTGAATCACTTAAAATACCGCAAGTGCACGACCACATTGAAGCGGTGGCAAATACGGGTCGGTCCACAGGGAGCACGTATGAGTCGGATTCACGATACTCGAGTAAGGGAGAAGAAAAGGAGATGAAGGTCGAAACTACACTACAATGCGAAAGAAATTGGAAAATAAGCAATAAAACTAAACCCTTCAGGGGGTAGAGAAAGAATGTGAATACGAAAATGTGTGTGTTCAAATGTGCTCATCAAAACATGTCATACATGAAATCCATAAAACTCAATTCCAACTTTGCTTCCACATGAAATAAGATAAAACATTATCATTAAAACATACAAGACATTAATCTAGATAAAGCCAACATAAACACAAGCATGCACATACCTTGTTTCCTTCTTTTACTCCATCATTATCCTAACCTCATCATTCCCCCATCAAATAGGCCCACTAATCTAAGCATGTGCTAAGCTTCATTCAAGAGCATTAGCACATCAAAGATAAGAGTGAAATCCCATTAGATGGTTATGGAAATCATGTAAGGCTCAAAGGATTAAGATTAACACACACACTAATCCATCACATGATCAAATCACCTTCTTCTCCACCCCCAATGGGGATGGACTACTCTCTACTAATCTCTAGACTAAAAAAACATAAAAATAACATGAACCCATAATGGAAATGACTGAACACAAGATTAAACAAACCACAACATCAAAGGAAAGACAAGTATTTAAAGAACAAAACACACACTTGATTGAAATGAAAAGATTACAAAGTATGTTTCTTCTCCTCCAACTACACTAAGCAGCAGCAAAATAAAACTTAAAACGAATGGAGAAACAAGAAGAAGTGTGAGAGGAGGGATTACAATGGTATATATAGACTAATACATGGTTAAGATTAATCTGGGAATAATCGGACGTCTCTAAATCACATATCATAGTCCAGGAATGCTCTGACCCGACAACCTAAACCACAACCAAAATTTGAGATCATTTTGATCATTTTGATCCGCCAGTGGTAGATCAAATGCATTCGATCGGGCTAAAATTTTGTATCCCGTTTTACTGCTTCATTTGGCATATGGGTGTGAAGTCCTGGTCTGCTGGCTCGAATCACTTTAAGTTTAGTTTTCAAAATACTGATGTGATTCGAGTCATGTGTCACCATATTTTGCATTTCACAATCAGGTCCTTCTGAGTTTGCGCTCGGGTCCTTCATGATTTGCGATCCAGTCCTTGTGCATTACAAACAGGTCCAGAACATTCCAAATCAGTCCACACTTGCTATATTTGGGTCCTTTTTGCTCCCGTCCTCTTTTTTATTACCTAACTCCTGAAACACTACAAAAAACTCGAGTAGCACAATATTGGGTAAAATAAAGGATATATAACATGAATATGATGCATGATATGCTACTGATCAGCTAGGTACATGGAGCGCCGACGAGCTCCGGTGAGGTCTGACCAAAGGTGAAGAGGTTCTCCCTGGGTTGAGGCTGATGGTAGTCCGGATCTATTGTGGTGTGGCTGGTGTACACATAATCCGATCGGTTAAGGTTTGACGCCTACCTTGGGATGGCTAGCTGATGCAACTACTCCAGTCAGTGGTTGGGGCTAGGAGAGGGTGGGGATGAACCCTAGGGAGGTTAGGGTTGAGAGGGATCGGGGATGGCTCACTTGGTTTGAGCTGGGGACACTAGGCTGCGCTGACCTTGTGGTTGGTGCACTCGCGCGTCTCTCGCTCGGTTGATAGATCGATTGGCTGGACAGACCTCCTCTGACTTTCTCCCACCTCATACCACTGTCAAGACGAATCATACAATTTCCCATTGAAACATAATGTTTCTGATAATTTAAGAGATGGTTGGAAAGGAAATCAAAATATATTGTCTGCCTCAAACCAAAAAACCCTAAATCCAAAATCTGCCTAGCTGACCCAAAAACCAAATCCAAGAAATTGAAGTAGGCATGGACATTCTGAGGCGTAAGCAAGTTGATAGAGTATTCTAGTGAGGTGACTGAGTCGTCCCATGAGGGGATTTTCTTGCTTGGGACGCAAGTGTCCCGCGCAGGATGACTCTGTCCCTTTACGCATAGGGACGAGTTTGTCCCGCTTGGGACACATCATTCAAACCAACAATCCTGCCACATGGTAGGATTAAAACCACCTTATGGTAGGTGGGTAAATTAAACGAGTTGAAAACATCACATAACAACTTATTACAATCTAACTTGTACGGACATTGAGACGGGACAAACAAACTTCTTAGATGGTAGTATTGATTCATAATAAACGAGTTGTTAAAATCAACAAACATCTTGGATAATTTGGTGGAAACGAGCTCGGTCATTGTTGAAATGACCTCAGTGGTTCGACCGAACGAGTTAGATCGTTTCGTCTTAATTAGCAACTTAAGAAAATAAATATTCTCTCTAGAAATTTGTCCAATATGAGACAACTTAATTAACAACATATCCATTGCAAATGATTCTTTTTGAGTGCTAGACCATTAATATGTTTAATTTAGTTTGTTAAGTGAACTTCTATTGTTCTTTTTTTTAATTATTTGTGTTGTTAGCAAAAACAACTATTTTGAAACCACCTTATAGCACCGTTGTTAGTTTCAAATTGAATCAAGATAAATGAGTTGAAAACAACACAATCCAACTTGTTACAAGTTAAATTGTATGCACACGAACATTTAGACGGGACAAACAAACTTTGTTACATAGTAGGATTGAATCAAGATTAACAAGTTGTAAAAACCACCAAATCAGTTGAATCTTTTGACCAAATTGCTTAATACTATGCATATTGTAAGGGGAGTATTTTATACATGCATAAATTACATATTTGAAGGGGGTAATCATATAGAAAAGGGAATAATTTAAATTGACTCTCAAGTTTTAAAATATAGGTTTGTCATCATAAAAAGGGAGAGATTGTTGGCTTTTAGGCTTTAATCTTTATTGATTTTGATGATTAATCAAACTAATCTTAATCAATCAACCTAGTCAATCAAAATAGGCAAACAAGATTACATGCATTGCATATACTTGTCAATTATCTTAATAGGTTCATCAAGATAATCAAGAGAATGAGCATTGAGACAAATACATCAAGACTCAAGACTTGTAATCAATGCTTTGAACCAAGACATGCAATTTTATATTTATTGAGTCCATTAGATCTAATGTAAACTTGAGCACTAATTTTAATCAAGCCATAGAGCCAAATTGACTTGAACAATTTCAGACGACTGAATGTTTGTCAGTCTACCGATTCCTTCTTGGTTGTAGGTACCCAATGGCTATTTGCCCGTTGTACTCACTAACTATTTGAGACTTAACTATCAACGCAAAACTAGTGCTAACTTTGGTCATCTAAGGTATAAACGGTCTACCGAACCTATGTAATCATAGCCCAACCAATCCTATTGTCCACCTTGGAATGGTGAACCAAATGCAATTTGGTGAACTAAAACTAAATAGGGTGAACCAAAATTAAATAGGGTGAAATTGAAAATAGTTACTAGAAGTTGGTGAACGGTGATCCGAATCCTATTTGGTCAACCGAGTGCCTTATTGTGACAAGTTCGTCCTTCATATTTCAGACAACTATTCTTCAAACGGTCGACCGAACCTTATATAAATTCTACCCGAGCTTAAAGCACATTCTTGCTTCTCATTCGTCCATATCTCACCAACTGCCAAATGACTAGTAGAACTCAAAGGCTTATAAATAGGGTCTCATATCTTAGTTTTAGAACTCTTGAACACTCCTTATCGATCCATACTCAAAATCAAATCCTCTACATCTTCAAGCTCTCATCTTCCTACACTGTAAGCCAAACTTCACCACTTGCAATTCCATTCCAATCATATATCACTAGTGTAGAATAGTGAATAGTCATCGCCACATAGACGTCAGTTGCTTATATAGCCGACGTCTATAGGTATAGATGTCGGCTATTAGTAGAACCGACATCTCTACCTCGACGTTTAATCTCCAAGACTATAGACATCGGGGTATAGACGTTGGTCATTACTTACAGCCAACGTCGATGCCCCTATGCATATAGATGTCGGGGTATAAACGTTGGTCGTAAATGATGTCTGACGTCTATAGGGCTTATATGAAACAAACAATTACATTTTTTTAGTTTTATTCCAACAAAACCTCCACAGTCGTTCTCCGAAAAAACCTTAAACCCCTCCAAGACCATTCTCTGACCAAACCCTAGCCACATTTGTGACCTCCTCCGCCACCGCAGCCACGACCCATGACCCATGACCCACGACAACCGCCATCACAATCTCGGGGTACATTCTCATGCATTGTTCGGTCTTGTTCCAATTTCAAAATGTGATTGTGTTTTATTGGTTTTGTTAACGGGTTTTGGTTTGTTTTGGTTGGTTTGAGGTGGATCTTGGTTCGACAGTGATCGGGTTGAAGACGAATGAGGGCGTCGTGCTTGTTGTTGAGAAGACGATCACCTCTCCCTTGCTGGTTCGTGCTCTGTTTCTGTTTGGTTTTGTAGTGTGGAATTTAGATTTTTGGGTTAAGGGTTAGGGAGTCGTGAATGTACATGGGAAACCATTTTGTGGAAAATTAGAGAGTAGGGATGATTATTTGCCTTTCGTTGTCTATGGTTAAGTATGTGATACTGAAGTGATATTAGAGTTTGGGTGAGTTTCCGAGTTGTGATTGGTGGTGTGGTTTGGTAATGGTAGAGAAATTGGTTGTGTATGTAGGTTGGAGTTTGGTTGGGGTTTAGGCTTAGTGAGCTATGAGTGGATGTGTTGCTAACTTGCCATACATGGGAAAACATTTTTGAAATAAGGAGAAGAATTAATTCTATTTAGTGTTATATGGTCGAGGGAAGTAGTTTTTAAGTGAAATTTGAGTTCAGATGACTTGTGTAACTTCAAAGGTAGGAACTATTTAGTGAAAGTGACGTGTAGTTTGCAATATTTGGAAAAATCGAACAAGCATTCTTGACAAGCTAAAAACCACCTTGTATATATATCTCAGTTGTGTTCTTTGCAAGTACAATGGTACATTTTTGTTTATAGATGCCGTATTAATTCTCATATATATTATTGGAGAATATTATCATATTTTTCTTGTAAATCCCAGGATTTGAAGTTTTTTACATTGTATTTTTTAGGAGAGGTTCTACCAAAATTTCGATAAAATTATAATTTCAATTGTTATTAATAACATGATACTTATGTGTAACATGTTTTTTGGTCTTAAAATTATAATCCAAGTAATTCTATTAAAATTATAACTTAGATTTTATATTAAAAAACTATAACTTAGATCATGTAAAAAACTTATGTTTAGTTTAGTGAGTTCATACATTTATTTATGTTTTGTTTTGTTAAATGTTTATTTATGTTTATTTATTTTGAAACAAACTTATTTTCTTTAGTTAAATGTTTATTTATGTTTAGTTTCTAATAACTCATCAACTCTCTTAAGCAACTTGACGTTTAATAACCTATAACAAAAGATTAGACAATATTTACTAAGTCATTCATCATACGAGACTTTCCATTCATCGTATTTATTTTTTATTTTTTTATTTCCATCGTAGATTGCTGGCGTAAGGTACGTAATCTCTTTCACTCATCGTTCATTAGAAAGAACACATTAGTTAGTAGACTATTATTGAAAGTGTTGAAAGGTTATTGTAAAAATCGTCAAAGGCTAGATGCTAGTATTGTGGAAGGATACATAGCTGAGGAGGTTACTCAGTTTTGCACTGTATACCTAGCAAACGCCAAAAGTATTAGACTTCCGAAAAATCATTATGTTGAACGTTCCGATGGTAAAGGGACGCGTGAGATGAAAACATTAAATCCAAACGGCGATAACTTAATGAAAGTATATTTTTGTGTTGTGCAATTCTAATGAAGTTCAACATTATCTAATGAACACATGAATCTTTCTAAAGAAAGAAATCCTTTATAGAGTGATCAACATTTAATTTTGGATTGCTCGCTGTTCGGTCAAGTCTTGATTTTGTCTGAACAAACCAGTTAGATCCAGTTAACAAAACCTAATCTATTTGTATACTCCAAACTATTGTGTTTCTCAATTGAAACCTCCATTGCATCATTGCCTTTTGCTCGCCACCCTACTTCTTTCTCCAACTCTTTGGATGCACAAATTAACTGTGGTTTTTCGTAAGAAGTTCACACTACCAACACGAAGACTCTCAAAATCATCCTAAATTGAAGTTCAAAAAAGAAAGAAAAAACTTTTGGAAAACAAACATATCGATTTTCATGTCTCGATAAATAAATCGTTGTTTTACAAGCTTTTTTTTTATTGAATCCCAATATGATGTTGATGAGGAACGATCCTTGGAATCGGCTAATACAAAAGCAATTTAAATTTGTTATTTAAATTCATACAGACTTAGAAAATTGATGCTTCGTATATGCTAAAAGCAAGAGTTATATTTGTCTATTAAGCTAACCCCAAGTGTTCCATCACCAACCCATTTAATTAAACTTTTGACGAGCCAATAGCTAGGGAAACAAGCATGTGAGCAAACGCAAACATGTGAAATCTAATATATTTTGGTGAAGATGAAACTAAATCGTGGGTTTGTGGGCCCCCACACAAAAAATACAAACACTATAGTACACCACCATCACCAGCACTAAATTCATATGATAAATTGACATGAAAACCTTGTAAATTTACACAATGACTTCTAGTATCTTCTGAGGTGCGACTTTTCATCGGACCAAGTGTGCTAATTAGATTGTATTATCATTTGAATTGATTATTTATTGTAAATAACATGAATTTGGCTACGGTGTTGTGATTCTTCGTCAGGATGGGTCATTTATGATATTTGGGTCATAGTTTTATTGTCACGTTCGGATGTTGTGTCTTCGATCGTGTCCCTTGTGCTATGTGGGTTCTAGTTTGTCTGTCACATTCAGATGTGTTTTTAATTATCCCAGTTATGCAATTTGGGTCATATTTTGTACCTTTCTGTCGCTAGTGCTTTGTGGAGGTCTCTTTAATTTATTACATAGGTCATTTTGGTTTTGACATTAGTACCTATGGTCGGAGGTCCCTTAAGTTAAGTAGTAGGTTATTATGGTTTTAATATTGGTACATGTGGTCGAATGTCATTTTAATATATTGAATAGGTCATTGTAGTTTTGATATTGGTATATGTCCATCCACTTACACATTTTTTTGACAAGTATGTGTACTACCGAAAGCATGAATTCATTCTTCAATAGCTTGTGCTACTTATGCTAATTGGGTTCTAGATTTGACTCACCCTTGATGTATATAATCTAATATTGGTCCCTTTAATTATACCTTCAGTGCTTCTAATGTTGAGAGGGCTACCCTATGAATAGATGTCTTTTGTGATTTAGATCGGTCTTTATAATTTCGGTATGAGTCCTTGTTGATTGTGTAACGTCCTCGAATAGCGAAAAATTTAAAATTTAAAACATACAACAACGGAGGACATTACCAAAGATAGATACCAGGTGCACCAACATATATATCAAATATATAAATCTGAGTTTACAAAAATTGGTGATTACATCAAAAGCTACAAGATACAATATACACATGTAATCACAACCTCAAACGAGGGAAAGCAGGATCTGATCCCAGAAGCTCTCCTCCGCAGGCACCACCCTCTACCGCTGCTCACGGCCTGAAAGCATACATGAAATGGCTGAGTTTCCAGAAGGAAACCCAGTATGTCAAACCCTAACACATATATGGACAATAATGAAATATGCAATGAATAATGAATAGTACAATCAAACACGATCGGGTCTCAAAGGTCCTCTCACCCCAACCCACCAACACTCGTGCACACACGGCACCGCCGGTACAGTCACGATCACACAACCAGGTCTCAAGGGTCCTCTCACCCCAACCCCACAACACTCGTGCACACACGGCACCGCCGGTACAGTCATGGCCACACAACCGAGTCTCAAGGGTCCTCTCACCCCAACCCCACAACACTCGTGCACACACGGCACCGCCGGTACAGTCACAGCCACACAACCGGGTCTCAAGGGTCCTCTCACCCCAACCCACAATACTCGTACCGCTATCGGGCGACAGTCCGTGCCGTTACCCAAAAGGCCGGAGAGACGAGCCACTTTCAAGCGTATAAGCACACCACTATCGAGCGACAATCCGTGCCGTTGCCCCCCTTTGGGCCGGAAAGACGAGGCGACGTCAAGTATACTTATAAAACCACGAATCCACCAAAAACGGCAGAAACGGTCGAACAAAAACCGTTTAACGGTCGATCGATCCTCACCTAGAGAACATGCCCAACCGAAAAACCCACCAATCGGTCGAACGGCAAAGGGGGCCCGATCGACCGAAAAGCACTAGTAAGAAAACATTTTCGCAATCCAAACTCCAACGGTCGAACAACCGAACACCATCGGTCGACCGAAAACCTCCAGTACAAAACTTCCAACAAATCACATTACACGGTCGAACCACAAAACACTATCGGTCGACCGAAATCCACCAGTGCAATTCCTTCGACAAATCATTCTACACGGTCGACCGAATCCTCACTTCGGGTCGACCGGACATTAAGTTACTTAAGTCATCGGTCGGACGAGTCAAACAGACGGTCGACCGTTTGGATGGTCAACGCCCCAACCGACCTACAACAGTACTTTCGGTCGACCGGCAAAAAAGGTCCCGTTCGACCGAAAATACCTAGAGCCTCAATCTCTCGATAGAATTGTACCACCGGTCTACCACCACGAAGGTATCGTTCGACCAGTGCGAGGGATTTCGCCCAAAATACAATATAACCGGTCGACCGTTTACAGTTCAGAAACTGTTGTGCAGGTCCGACGAGCCAATCGGCCTACCGTCGACCGCTTCCACTCCTACACTAATAATAGGTGAGCTTGAAAGCAAGTTTGACATACCTTAAGGCTTGAAGAAGCCTTGGAAGAAACAATAACGAGCGTTCCACGATCCCTTCTCCAACTCCGGCAAAATTCCTCTACCCCGATCTCTACGACGACTCCGTCGACTCCAAATCTCCAACCGGAACTCCCTTGCCTCCACCACACCAAGGAACAACGGAGGGGAAGAGTGGCGAGTGAGAGACGCAAGAGAGAGAATGGGGAGAGAGAGAAAACCAAACCTTTTATACTCTTCCCCGAAACAATCTCAGCCGTCCATCTCAAACCTCACTAATCCACCCCTAAACATCATCAAAACAGTAAGCAAGGGTTAGGATATTACAGATTGCGTATGAGACCTTCTGGATTTGGCGAGGTCGTGTTTTTTTTTATTTTAAATGTCTCGTTGTAAAGGGCCTTAGTGTTAATTTATCATGTCCTCGTAACTATGTTCCGTGATAACACATAAGAGTTAAAATGTTATCTTGCAAAGGTGAACATTGTGTTTTCAATTTGAAAAGTCTTGATGTAAATTTAAAGAGTCCTGATATCATTTGATCAGGTTCCAAAAACTGGGCAGAGTAACAAACAACTAAAGGAAAATGAAGATATGAAAATGTGCTCGAAACATAGCGAATATGGTACTGAAACGAACTGACTTGACAAGAGGAACTTAAATATATGTTTACATCTCAAAAAAGTTGTTGTTCTCAAATATGGGATTAAAAGAAATTAGTTTGAATGATGTGACTTGTAATTTAAGACAAGCGAAGGGTGAACAACAAAAAAAATCTCAAACCCTGAGTTGCATCGCCTACCTATCATAGGATGACACTTGAAGAGCGTTGTATCTTAGCTCCCAAGGAATATTGTTCTCTGGAAAAAATACTTTTCTATTAGGAAATTGTTCTTGGAAATAATCCTTTTCTTGGATTTGTTTTCACGTCTCTTCAATTTCTTCTTTTATGTTACAAGTTCCCAAGGACCAACAAATTCTTCAGTCCACAACTTCTGAATAGACATCAAATTATATTCAAGTCACGAGTCGTTCATCAAAAATATTTTATATATTTTCATTAAACTCAAACATAATATCATAGGTTCCGATTGTAACTCAAAAACTCAAAACGTCAACATCTCATGGACTAAACATACATTTGTCAATTAAGTTAATCCTAAGTGGTCCATCAAAACCCATTAATCAAATCTTCTAATGAGCCAATAACGAGGGGACAAAAGCATGTGAAGAAACGAAAAATTAAACTTAAGTGATATGTTTAACAAAAAGTTCTGTAGTCGTGTCAGAATTTCATGTTATCGTGTGTAACAAAAAATAATAAATATACATCGTGTTTAAATTTAAAATAATTAAGTGATATATTATATTAATATTTTTTGTTCTAAAACTTAATTGATGATTATCAAGTAAAAATAATTGATTATGTAATAATTATTTTATATTTGTATTCAATTAAATTATAAACTAAAATATTTCGATCGTACAATTTTTTTTACTGTCAACAGTGTCCGTAACATGACGCCAAGGCAAAACATGTGATAGACTGATAAATTTTAATGAAGATGCAACTAACAAACCAACTACAAAACAATACAAACACCACCACCACTCTCTCCATTCATCCCTCCCTCCCTCCCTCCCAATGGCATTCCTCCTCCTCCTCCTCCTCCTCTTAATTCTCTTCATATTCCCTCTCCTTCTCCTCCTATTCTCCTTCCTAACCCGGCCCCACCCCACGACCATCCCCATAAAAACCCGCCACGTCCTCATCACCGGCGGCTCCAGCGGCATCGGCCTGGCGGTCGCCCTCAAGGCCGCGTCCCTCGGCGCCCGCGTATCCCTTCTTGCCCGCGACCCCGCCAAGCTCGCCCTCGCCCGCGACGCCATCCTCCTCGCCACCGGCGTCGAGGTCTCCCTACACGCCGCCGACGTCCGCGACCCCGATGCCATCAGAAAGGCGATCGCGGAAGCCGATCCCATCGACGTCCTCGTGTGCAGCCACGGGGTGTTCTGGGCGAAGGAGCTGGCGGAGCAGGCCGTTGACGAGGTTGGATTCGTTCTCGATGTCAATGTGGTGGGGACCTTTCGGGTTGTTAAGGAGGCGCTGACGAAGATGCGGGTTGGAGATGGCGCTCCGAGATCTATCGCCATCGTGTCATCGCAAGCCGGCCAGGTTAGTTAATGTGTGTGTGAATGATCTGGTTTCGTAACTTTACTAGAATTCTGAGCGGAAACGAGGGGAGGGAAGTCATTCTAAGCATGAAATTCTTTTAAGGTGTGAAAATTTTAGAATTGGATTTTTTTTCTGCAAACCAATCACGTGAAACCATTTCGGGAAGTTCAATTCCTCTACTTCTTTGTAGACCAATCACTTAACAATGAATTGGAGAGAAAAAAGGAAAGAAATCTGATTGAAGTTGAGATTGTTTGTATGTGGAGAAAATGATGATGTTTGGTTTCATAGGTTGGTATCTATGGGTACACGGCATACTCCGCAAGTAAGTTTGCGGTCCGTGGGTTTGCCGAGGCGCTGCAGCAGGAGGTTGTGGAGGATAACATTCGTGTTTCGCTCATCTTTCCTCCGGATACCGATACTCCTGGTCTTGCTGAAGGTTTGGATATATGTACAGCATCATTTTGAAATTCAGTTTCCCTTTTTGTTGTTTTCGTGTGCACATTTAATACTTGGCTGCATGTCCTGCATTTATGATGTTGGGTGCATATGTGGGCTGCAGACTGCAGTTGTGTTTCTTATTTTGGTTATGTTTCCACCAATTATGTAGTTTAGTACAGTAGTAATTAGTAAATATTGTCAACTAATTATGTTTATGTCCTCAGATTACAAGAAGAGCAGTTGTTTTTTCTTGTGTAGCAAGCTCTGGATTCATAGCAAATGTATGGTGTTTTATGTCTTTCACTCATTGACGCGTTCATCTTCATCTATTTGCTGTAAAAAGTGGACAGGAAGTTTAACTACTGAAAAAGGACAAAAGATTGCCATTGAATTAACAAAAAAGTGTTTCATACTTCTTTGGAGTTTCCAAAAACATCATGTGATCCACGATGCTCTGCAACTAGCAGATGTAACTCAAGAAGTGTCATGGGTAGATTTTTTTTCAAAGCACATGGTAGATGTTGGTTTTATTTTATCTTTGCTCATCTTTATATCCCAGTTATGTTCTCTTGTTGATTACCATTCATGTCATCATTCTTAAAGCACATTCTTAATCTGATCACCATAAAAGACCATACGTTAAGGAATTTAAAATTGATGCAATATTCATAATTAGTAATGTTACTGTGATTTTTCTAAATGATTAGAATCCTACCTGACCATACTTTATCTAAGTTTTTTTTTTGGATTGATATCTCACCTAAATGCCTTTTGCTAAATGCCATATAAGATTGATGTGATGGTACCATCCTTAGTTAAGAGAAGTGAAATACACCAAGCAGTTTCAAAAGTGTACCAGTCCAAAGTACACCAAAGTTTAGGTTGCTAGACAAACCTCTATTGCATAATTAGAATATATTCTGAAACTCAGTTGAGGAAGTAATTTCCTCTGAACATCAAAAACGCAGCAAGCTACCTCAATTGTATCCACATCCTATGTCCACTTGTTTAAGCATTTGCTAATCCCATTTAACTGTCTTATATAATTGGTAATACATAATTTAACTATCAATGTTGCTTACTTGCTTCAAACTGCTTCCTTAATACCTTTATTGATGAACTTTCAGCATGTTCTTACAATTCATGATGAAAATGTATGTGCTTTTGGCATCTGACATCTTTCCAACTTCAGAGAACAAATTTAAACCAGAACTCACAAGCATCATAGCTGGAGCCTCCACTGCAATGAAAGCAGATGAAGTTGCTGAAAAAGCATTAAATGGAATAAGATCTGGGAAATTTATTATCTCCTGCAACTTTGAGGGTTTTATGCTGTCTATTGCAACGGCTGGTTTGTCTCCACAGAGCTCATGTCTGGGAGCATTGTATGAGGTGCTCGGTGCTAGTTTCATGCGGTTTTTGGGGTTATGGTTCCTGTGGGACTGGTATAATTCTGTGGAGAAGTACCATGTTAAAAACAAGACTAAGTAGTTTGTTTATACATGTAGTCCAATGAAATGCCACCTTTCTTATTTTCGCAAGGATTGCCAAATATTTAAAGAATAAGTTCATAATTACAGTAATTATTGTTTTACCTTTTCTTTTTATCCTGTACAAATATAAGACGCAACCTCGAATTTGTCTAAAACATAAATAAATAAATGTTGAATCCTTCCTGTCTAAGTTGCCGTACTGTTTGAATTCGGCAAAACAGACAACTAGTCCTGATAGTTGCGCAGGATCTGCCAGATGGTTTGGTGACACCTTATTTAAAGGGTCCTTGTACAAGGATGTCTTACGTGGCACTTAAAATTTGGTAAGTTAACGTCCCAGCTTGACACGTTGTCCTTTTCATATGCACCTTTTATTTTGTTTTAAAATAAAATTGACGGTTCTCTGATTACGACAGTTGCTTTCCAAACCCCAGATAAGACACCGTGTAGACACTAATGCGCCGACGGTTCGGATATCGAAGAAGGACCTAAATGAATAGACCCATCGAAAAGGAGAGTACATCTTTGTCGTTGCGGAGTACATGTGAACGGAGGAAACCGAAAAATAGTTCCTCTCGGTGTCTTTCACAACAAAATGAGAATGGATTCGCCGAGTAATGTTGTCGCTAGCGAAGCTGTGGCTGAGCAGGTGGGTCGAGTTAGGTTTTTTCCCTACCTCGATTTGTTATTTACGAATTTTCGTTTATTTATTCGTTTGTTTTATGAAAGCATCTACTACTTCCGGGAAACGAAGTGTGGTTGGACGGGGATCGAAAAACAGTTCAGTAGGATGAAGGAAGTTGAAAATTAGGTTTTCCGGGCCCTTTTGGTCACTTCCTACATTTTCCTAACATTCCAATGGACAATGAAATACTCGGTTGGTTCGTCGAACACTACGACACGAAGGAGGTTGGGCTAAGAATAAGATTAGGGGTAGTCCCCCTAATAGCTGAAGACGTTGCTCTAATTTTGGGACTAAGCGTGCGTGGGAAGACCGTTGTTATGGAACCCATGAGCGTATCAAAGTGAGACGGGGTGAACCTTGACAACCCTCAACTATTAGGTCATCTGACTGCAACTAATGTGATGGGAGACCCCGAGGAGTACGTTCGACTCCTGATTTATTTCATCTTCAACTATTTTTTGTTCTTCGACGGAACACATTGAACCAAGATCTGGTTCATGAAGCATTTGAGGAACATCAAACTCATCAATAGATACGCATGGACATGTGCAGTTCACGCAACCCTGATTCGGGGTCTGGAGGAAGCAAGTTTAGAACTACAAGAAATGAGAACGGCCGGAAACTTCATTATGAAGCAGAGCTGCGTCGACGATTGTGTAGCAATACTACAAGTATGCATTTTTTAAATTTTTTAGTGTGTCCGGTTTAAGTTTAGTTTCTGTCCAGAATACGTTATAAGTCTGTCCAGAATAAGTTTTGTGTCTGTCCAGATTTAGTTGTGTGTAAGTCCAAAATTAGTTGTGTTTCTGTCCAAAATACATTGTGGGTATGTCCAGAATAAGTTGTGTCTGTCCGGAATACGTCGTGGGTATGTCTGGAATAAGTTGTGTGATTGTCCAGATTTAGTTGTGTCAGTCCAGAATAAGATGTGTCTGTTCGGAACACGTTGCGGGCATGTCCGGAATAATGTGCGTGTCTATCCGGAATACGTTGTGGGTATGTTCGGAATACGTTGTGAGTCTGTCCGGAATACGTTGTGGGTATGTCCGGAATAAGTTGTGTGACTGTCCAAAATTAGTTGTTAGTCTATCCAGAATAAGTTGTGTGTCTGCCCTGAATACGTTGTGGGTAGGGGTGCAACTCGGATAATTTGACTCGAATACCTATTATTTCCGAATTTGAATTCAGTAGAACTATCTGAATCTGAATCCGAAACTTCAAAATTTTCGAATACTAATTGGTATTCGGATATTTTCCGAAATTAAATGATATACATTGTAATTAATTTTCGAATACTAATTTGTGTATTTGACCATGTATTTGAATAATTCAGATAATTCGAATTCTAAATACATTGTATCTGAATTCATATCCGATTTCTAATTGATAATTTTTTTAAATCAAATCCGTATCCGAAATTAAATTGGT
Organism: Triglochin maritima; assembly: GCA_963682175.1. Classification (NCBI taxonomy): domain Eukaryota; kingdom Viridiplantae; phylum Streptophyta; class Magnoliopsida; order Alismatales; family Juncaginaceae; genus Triglochin; species Triglochin maritima. Next base: position 19,708,575 of record OY821775.1, read on the forward strand.
AATATGGAACTTACCAATACCAACTAAATATAATTTTTCGAATCGAATACTCGGATAGTTGGTAAGCATTTGCATCCCTAGTTGTGGGTATGTCCAGAATAAAATGTGTACCTCTCCAGAATACGTTCTGGGTTTGTCAAGAATAAGTTATGTGGATGTCAAGATTTAGTTGTGTGTATGTCCAAAATTAGTTGTCTTTCCGGAATACGTTGTGGTGGGTATGTCCGGAATAAGTTGTGTGTCTGTCTGGATTTAGTTGTGTGTCAGTCCAGAATACGTTGTGTGTCTGTCCAAAATACGTAGTCAGTATGTCCAGAATGAGTTGTATGTCTGTCCAAAATACGTTGTAGGTATGTCAAAAATACGTTGTGTCAGGCCGGGTTAATTTGTGTCTGTCCGGATTTGTGTCTGTCCGGATTACGTTGTGTGTCTGTCCGGAATACGTTGTGGGTATGTCCGGAATACGGTTTGTGTTTGTCCAGATTAAGTTGTGTATTACCGAAATACAATGTGTCTCGGTCCAGAATAAGTTGTGTCTGTTCAGAATACGTTGTGGGTATGTCAAGAATACGTTGTGTGTCAGTCCGGGTTATGTTGTGTCTGTACGGATTGGGGTATGTCCGGGTTATGTTGTGTGTCTGTCTGGAATACGTTGTGGGTATATCCGGAATACATTGTGTGTTTGTCCAGATTAAATTGTCTCTATTCGGAATACGTTGTGTGTCAGTCCGAAATAAGTTGTGTTTGTCCAGAATACGTTGTGAGTATTTCTAGAATACGTTGTGTGTCAGTCCAGGCCTTGATGTGTATGTCCGGATTTGGGTATGTCCGGGTTATGTTGTGTCTATCCAGAATACGTTGTGGGTGTCCGGAATACGTTGTGTATTTGTCCAGATTAAGTTGTGTCTTTGTTCGGAATACATTGTGTAGTTGTGTCTGTCAAGTCCTTTTTATCAATTGATCTTTCCCATTTGAAGGTGTGGCTTTGTGAAAAATTCAAATTGGGGGAGCCCAGATGAGCCTATCCACGAATGAAAAGTTGGATGGAAATGTTTGGGAAATGTTTAACCCTGAGGAAATGGGAGGAACGAGGAATCACCTTACCTCAGATTTACAACGACAAATTCGACCTGAAGGGGCCTACCTCACTAAGTGAAAGGGAGCTAGAACTTATTAGTTCCGATTAAATTCCTGCTCAAACAACGCGCCCGACAAAGTGGTCTACCTTAAAGGGGTTAGCTTTAACAGGCACTTGCCAAGGCTGCAACTAAGAGACTGCATCATTCCATGTGACCCGCTGCTACAAGAGTTGGAGCTGAGTGAGGTGAAGACGAAATGGATGCAAGCCGAAGTGACCTTTAAGAAGACGACTGAAGAGGTTAACAACCTGAAGGAAGAACTAAGGATGTCCCAGGAAGAGTATGGGAGGCTGAGCGAAGAGATTGTATCTCTACGTGGAACGGGAGCATGTGAAAATGATTGTGGGGAGAAGACCCAAGATCTAAATATAAAGGAGGAGAAGGAAGAAGAAAGGAAGATGGAAGAGAAGAATAGAGAAGAGAAGAAGGAAGAAGAGAGGAAGAGGGAGGAGAAGAAGAGAGCGGAGGAGAAGAAGAGAGAGGAGGAGAAGGAGGAAGAAAAGAAGAGAGGAGGATAAGAAAAAAAAGAGGAAGAGGAAAGAGAAGGAAGAACAGAGGAAGAGGGAGGAGGAGAAGGAAGAGAGAGGAAGAGAGTTGAGAAGCAGAAAGAAGAGATGGAAGAAGAGAGGAAAAGATTGGAGAAGAGGAGAGAGAAGGAGAATGAGGAAAAGAGGAAGAGGGAAGAGAAGAAGAGAGAGGAGGAGAAGGAAGAAAAGAGGAAGGGGGAGGAGAAGAAGAGAAAGGATGGGAAGGAAGAGAGAGGAGGAGAAAAAAAAGGAAGAGAGAGGAGGAGGAGAAAAAAGAGAGGAAGAGGAAAGAGAAGTGATTGATCGTTTTATTTAAACCGCAAGTGCACGGCCGCGTTGAAGCGGTGGCAAATACGGGTCGTCCACTGGGAGGTGTGTCGACGTTTGGTTTGTGCGAAGGCGAGTGGTAAGGAAAGGAGAGAAATGTTGATTACACTAAACTACACTAAGATGCAAAAAGGAAATGAAAGATAAGCAATAAAAACTAAACCCCATAGGGGATAGAAAAATAATGTGAATATAAAGAGGTGTGTGTGTTCAATTAAGCTCCTCACAACATGTAGTGCATGAAATCACAAAACGACATCCAACTTTGCCTCCACATAAATTAAGATAAGACTACATCATTAAAACATACAAGACAATAATTGGAATGAAGCTAAATGAACTCATGTATAAAGACTAGACCCTACTATGCCTCCACATGAATTAAGATAAGACTACATCATTAAACCATACAAGACATTAACTAAGGTAAAGGCAACAAGAGTACATACACTACAAATTGTGTTTCCAATATTAGGCTTCATCCATATCCTAACTTTATCATTCCCCACAAAATAGGTCAACTAATCAAAGCATAAGCTAAGTTTCATTCAAGAGAATTAGCATATCAAAGATAAGAGTGAAAACCCATTAGATGGTTATGGAAATCATATAAAACTTAAGGGATAAAGATAACACACACTTAATACACTACATTATCATATCACATATTTATCCACCCCCCAAATGGGGATGGAATTACTCACACATATTTAAACTAACTACTCTAACAAAATGAAGCATTATACTGAAACGAAACTACACTAATAAAGCAAGAAATATTAAAGAAGCTTAAAAGGAAAGTGATGACTAAACAAGCATGCACAAATTAAAAGACAAGATTAAAAGAAACTAGAAGAATTATTTTATTAACAAATAACTCACATTGAAGGTAGCATTCTTCTCCACCTTGAGTTTTTGCTTCAAGGCTCACTCCTTAGTAGAGAGAATGCCACCAAGCAATGGGTGATTACAATGGAAGGTGAAGAGTTCTATTTATAGGCATGGAAAAAGCTAATCCGGGACAATCCCCCGATGTGGGACTAAACAAATACCAAAAATAGACTAAGCATTCACTAATACACGTGCTCCCAAAAGTTAAACGGATCCAGAGCTATCTGGACTGCCAATTAGCGGTTCCAGACCGCCAATTGGCGGTCTATAAGCTCCAGATCCGGTTGAGTTTTGTTGTGGGCTTTGCTTGATCTTTTACTTGGTCTTGGATGCATCTACTTTGTTTATTGGAGCCCCGACCCGAATCAAATTGCCAAAATACTCCCCATGATGGTGTGGAGTTTTCTGTTTTGCTCTTAGGTCCTTCTGTCTTACGTTCAGGTCCTTCTCCTTTGCATCTTAGTCCTCGGGTCTCACAATTAAGTCTTTTTTTCCTACTTTTGGGTCCTTTCATGGCTCTTCTCTTCAAACCTCTTTATTTCTGAAATTCAAACATAAAACTCGTCACGTAGCTTTGCTTAGGTGTAAGATGATGGATATAAGATACAAATATAAGCATGAAATGATGTCAATCAAGAACGAAGAACAGAGGAAGAGATAAGAGGAGAAGGAAGAAGAGAGGAAGATGGAGGAAAGGAAACCAAACTGGGGTGTGAAAAGACAATGCTCGAGAGTCACCATGGAGCACCAGAGGAAAGATGATGAAGAGCGAGCTAAGAAGAAGAAGGTGGAAGCGGAGCAAAAGAGAAAAGACATATCGATCCAAAAGAGCCTAAAGAAAAAAAGAAAAAAGTAGAGGACAATTACAGGTTGGTTGTCCACTTGGGGGAACGAGGCCTGATGTTGACATGGCTGCATTGGGGACGTTGTCAGCTGATGAGGTCAACATGTTACTGAACTTGACCACACTTAGCAAGGACCAGAGAGAGGTGATCTAGAGAGGGGACATGTGTAGTCTAACACGCAGCGACCAGAAGGAACTTATAACACCTGAGATGGATATGGGCGACCAAACTATTGGTGCTATGATTTCAGTTCTCGAAGGAAGACGACAAACAAAAAAGGTTATATGCATATCAACATTCGAATCAGGGCGAATTGTGGGTGGCCAAGGCAGAGCAATTGTTGAATTTGTACTTCCTAAAATTAAAGGATTGTGTCCAATAGAGACCGTAATTGCACAACCATCCTGGTCTGCAGGTCATTGGACTCTGGTTGTTGCCCACGACCCGTCTGCGGAGATCCTTCAGTTCAACAGTATCTCTAGGGATCTAGATCGAGGTGAAGATCCAAACAAGATGGTAGGCGCACATGAATGTGCAGCAGCAGAGGTGGCTAAATACTGGAGGGACGTGCTAAAGGTTGATTGACCATAGAGAATCCTCAGGTAGAATAGCCAACGACAACCACCGGGGAGCAACGATTGTGGAGCCTATGTTTTATACTAGATAATGTGCCTAATTATAAAGCTTGACCCGACGAAAGAGAAGGACCCCAAGACCATTCACTGTATCAGGGGCGAATTGGCGGTTTGGTTACTTCGGGACCCCCATTCGTGTGAGCAAATCTGAATACTAATTTTTGGACTGTTTTCTTTTTTACATGTACAACTTACAAACACTACCTTTTTCCGTTTTGAACGATAGGTTTGTTGGTTGAATTGAACAGTTTCACCTTAAACATGACACACTAGAACCTTAATCAGGATAGACACACAACATAATCTGGACAAACACTCCACTTAAACTGAACATAACAACTTAAACCAGACACCTCAAAACCTTAATCTGAACAGATACAACATAATCGGGACATATTCCTAACTAAATCCGGACAAACTAGAACTTTAATCTCGAGAGACACACAACATAATCGTGACAGACCAAGAACGTAAACCGGAAATACTAGAACCTTAATCTGGACAGACCCACAACATAATATGGACAAACACTCTACTCAAACTAAACATAACAACAACTTAAACCAGACAAACACAACTTAATCTGGACACCTAAATACCTTAGTCTGGACAGACACACAACATTATCGGGACAGACCCAGAACGTAAACCGGACAAACTAGAACCTTAATATGGATAGAGACACAACTTATTACGGACAACCCCACAACGTGTGCCAGACATACACACAACTTATTCCGGACAGAAAAGATCAGCAATTCAAATAACAAGAGCTGAAAATCCACCACAACTTATACTGGGGTGCGTAGAAGTTTCGCCGTTTTACAAAAACTAAAAATAACAAGAAATCTTAAATTAAGGAGGAAGTTCCTCCTAATACAGATTCATGCCCCAATCACAGAATTTAGGATCCCCCAGTTTCGGTGTGATTGCGTTCAGCGGCGATGTAACCTTCATCTTGAACTTTCTTTTCTCCTGTTGGCCGTGGTTTTTGTGGTTTTTTTAATTATCTTCTCAGCTAAGAAACCCGACGTCTAGTCGGCGGTCTTCCTGGACGCCTGACCTTATCTGGATTGAGAACAAATGTACCCGCGATCTCAGGTTCAGCAGGTTGAGTAGGGAATTGGGTATTTTGCATACGTGCCTTAAGCAATTCAATAGACTTAACGGCCTAAGGATACCTTTTGTGTGAAATGAAGGCTTCCTATGAGATCGAAATAGCACGACCCATTATGTCGTCATGACGACGAATCACATCCTTCTCCATTACACCATCGTCTGAGTACATCTTATCTCGATACTCCTTTGAATATCCTTCTGCCATCGATTAATAATTTAAGACTCTAAGAGCAATGCCTTAGGATCTAAGCGTGCAATGACACCAAAAGTGTGGCAGCATAAAAGACCAACGTACTGAAACATCCTACAATCATATGTGAAGTTCATAGATCTGATTTGTACTAGGAAACGTTTCGACAGTAGCTGCTCACCAGATAATACATGTTCAGATACTTTGTAATGAAATGCATCATCCGTATTGAACGCCTCCGTAATATCGGAGTATATCATCTTCCCAATTTCTAATTGGACTTTCTTGAAGACCCTTACAATATACAACTCACTGAACTACCTCTCGAAGGGATACATTGAAACCAATTGGGGACTCTTATGAAGAAAATCTGATTGAGCTTCCTTCTCGTATTTGTGGCGGAGAACGAGTTCGTATTATTGAATGAACTGCTTAAGGTTGGTCTTAGATGTCAGGTACTTGTCAAAAAAGGCATTCATACTCTCGCTTGTCTGAGTAGATGCCATTCCTGTCAAGAAACAATCTCCAACAATTGCAGGTATCAGGGACCCTCAGATTGCATAAATCGATTGGAGCCAACTATGGTTCTGGAGGTAAAAATCACCAAGAAAACCCAACCAATTACGCTCAAATTCTGCTGGGGTTTTGGAATTGTATAAAATCAATTTTAGATCAAATAACATGTGCTTCCGATACTACGTCAGGAACTTCACGAGAGCTTTGTTAATTATGTGTCATATACAAAATTTGTGCCTCGCGTCTGGAAAGACATTCCTTATAATAGTCGTAATGGCGCCACATTGATCTGTTATGATCACTGGGGGACTTATATCTACATGATGGGGGCAACTAAAAAGAAGTGAGTCATATATTCAAGGGTACGAAAAACTACTTTGAAAACTTAATCCGGACAGACGCACAACGTATTCCGGACAAACCCACAACGTATTCAGAACAGACGCACGACTAAATCTAGACAGATACACGACTTTATATGGACAGACATACGATTTAATCCGGACATACATACATCTTAAACCAGACACAAACACAACTAATTCTGGATAAACCTACAACGTATTCAGAACAAACACACAACTTAATGCGGACAGACACACGACTATATCCGGACAGACACACGACTTAATCCGAACACACATACAACTTAAACCAGACAGAAACACAACTAATTCCGGACAGACACAACATATTTCACACAGACACACAACTTACACCAAACTAATTCTGAACAGACACACAATGTATTCCGGACAGACACACAACGACACAAATTAATATGGACAGACACACGACTTAAACAGGATAGACACCCAACTTATTCCGGACATACCACAACATATTCCTGTCATACACACAACTTTGTCTTGACATAACCACAACGTATTCTGGATAGACTCGCAACTTAATCCGGACAGACACGCAACTTAATCCGAGTAGGCAAGTAAACTTGATTTGGACAGAGGTAAAACTTATTTTGGACATAACCACAATGTATTCTGGACATACGCACACCTTAACCTGGATAGCTACACCACTTATTGTGGACAACAACACACCTTAATCTGGATAGCTACACCACTTATTGTGGACAACAACACACCTTAATCTGGATAGCTACACCCCTTAAACTAGATGGGCCCACACCTCAAATTGAACAAGGCCCTAAGTATATGCGTACCGTTCATGCACAACAACCACATTTGGAAAAACCAGATGTAATTTTCAGTGATCTCAGAAGACAACAAAGCGCAACCGAGCAAAACCGACTCGAAAGGTGATTAACTCCTACAAATGGGGCAAAGGGCATGTCGTATTTGTTGGTAATGTAGGTTGTGTCGAAACATATTGTGTCTCCGAAGTATGAATAGACATCTCTAAAAAAGTCAGCCCAGAACACGTTCTATAGTCTTCCTTCGTCATCCATATCCATTACATAGAAAACACATGGAATCAATCTTCTTCATCCTAATGAAATAATTCTGAAGAGCTTATGCATCGCCACGTCCCATCTTCAAATTTTTGACTTCGTTTACAACATTCCTGCACACAAAAATGTTTAAGACCAGGCAAAATGTTTTACTTCAATTATGTTAGGCAGAAATAACACACACCTTAGGTCCCTCTCGTTGAAAGTCAATTTGTCCTGACCTCCGGCCTCGACCACAAAAATTGCATGGTCTGCCAATATCCTAACAGAATCAATGCACGATATGCATGCTCTGGCGACATCAGGGACATATCATTTTTGTTTGAGAAAACGCATTTGATCCTCCTCAAGCATGGCGTGGTTATGTTTAAGATCAATATAGTTAATGTGGTAACCCCTTGCTGGGTTTCCAGAGACCCTGATCCAAGCTCTGCACCGGACCCTACTGGATAACATATGCTTTAGTTTCCCTTGTCCTTGGTTTGCTGGAGCCTGACCCTCCTTGGAGCAAGTCAGTGTGGCCCGTATAACAACACCACCATCGTAATGAGATTACCTTATCTTAACACCAAAACCACATGAATCGACATAGGCTACATAAAATGCTTTGGCATCTTCGAAAGAATGAAATACTCTACTCCTTCGGAACATTTGAGGGTCGCTCCACTGGTGAAGACACATTAACGACTTCCATTGGAGTACAAAGAGGATGAGAGGAGAACCAAGAGAAGGAGAAAATAAGATAATGTGCCAAAAGGGAGACAAAAGGAAGAAGAAACTCCATCTGCTGTGTAGGAGCGCCAAAATGAGGGATGACCTGATTTGAGACACATTTAATGTGATTTGAGACGCATTGGGAAGACAACAAAAGAAAAGGAGAGAGTGGGAAGGAAAATGTTAATTTCTTTTGTGCTGCTGACAAGGACTGCGCCAACTCAGCAGCGTCCTCAAGGGGTGTCCTAAACAGTGACCATTAATCATTATCCTTATTTAGACCACTCACTATTAGGTGGAATACCCAGGTCGCGACCCCTGGTAGGGCCAACCCATTGGTAGTTTGTTTTTTTTAAATTGTTTTGATTTTTTTAAATCTGTTTTTTTAAACTCTTTTTAAACATGTTTTCTATTTTTCTTATTTCTTAATTTTTTTGTTTTTATCTAAGAATGATGTGAAAAAGAGACAGAGTATGTTGAAAAGTTGGATTGTGACAATGAAGAATTTTTGTGTTATGTTGGATTTGAAGTTGGATTTAGGTCATTCACTACCCCACCCACAAATCCAACCCAACCGAATCTCTCTGTTTGTCAGGTCAATACAATCACAAATCCAACCTCTACACAAAAATTCTCAACTATCACAACCCAACTATTCAATACTCTCTCTCCTCCACATCATTCTTGGATCAAAATAAAAAAAACATATTTTGAAAAAAAGATTTAAAATGATCTTTCAAAACAAAAGAAAATAAAAAATGGCGCGAATGGCCTGGGTGCACGTGGACCCCCAGGCCCACACTTTGGGTCGTAACCCTAGTCGTTTGGTGACCGAGGTCGCGACCTGACCCCGTTTCGTCCATGGTTAAGGGGTCGGATCCAGGTCGCGACACGGTCACGAATTGGTTTATACACACCATAGTGGGTGTCCTAATGGTTGTGCTGACGTGACAAAGAGGTAAATGTTGGGTTGGGTTGGATTTGTGGTTGGGGTAGGGAGTGCTCTTACGGCTATATTAAGGATATCTTCCATACCTGAACTTAAGATTTTAACTATGCTACATTAGACTATTAATCGTGCAAATTTTCTTCTTCTATGCTTAGGATAATAAGATTCTTACTGATGTAAGAGTACTTACTATAGCACAACGATGCTAATCTTGAAATGCTTGTAACATGCTCTTCTTGACGAGGCGAATTATACGAGGTTAATGTTGGTTAGTAAAGCAAGTCATAAAGCTTTGCTACATTTTGAGATCCCTTTCAATAACATCTATTATCGATTCAGGGTAAATAAAGATTTGTTGTCAAATTCGTTTAATGGAATATGCTGATATGAGTTTTGAGATTGTCAATTTGAAGACAATGTCTGTCTAAAGTCTTAAACTATGGTCAGTGGACATTGACTGGTGTATGATGGCATACTGGCATACACAACTACCTAAATTAAAGAAGGTCTTCTTTTCAGGCATGTATTAGTTCATATAGTTGCTTACTTCTTTGTTCTTATGGGGGTTGGTGCAAATGACAAGAAATGGCCTCAAGGAATCAATGATTGTAGGGAATAAGCTTGCAAATAGAGGTGGGTACCGGGGCAGCCCGACCTGGCCTAGCCTGCAGACCGTCGGGCTCCCAGGCCAGGAGAAAATAAATAGGCCGAGCTTTAGGCCCGACCCATTTAGGTAAACAGGCGGGTCGACCCGTTTATTCACAAAACACTAAGGAAAAAAACGAGCCAAGCCAAACTTGACCTCCTTGAAACGAGACGGGCCGGAGCCCAGCCTGTTACCCTACTTTACTTGCTAACAAGTGAACAATATGGTGAACTATATAGTATTTTTGTATATGATTATATGTTTTCATTCGTCATATGAGGTTGTTTTGCAATGTAGTTCTTTTTTAAAGATATTTTTAGGGTGAATTGCTAGGGGGTCATTAACAAACACCAAAATTAACTTAAGGGTATTACTATTCGTCACCCGCGAATTACTTAAATTTTCCACTTCAATTACCATTTTTCCTTTTACTTTCTATTTAAGACCTATTCCGTCTCGTCTATTAAAAGAAGCTTCATCTCTCAGTTTCTCTCACTCTACCAATACGAACACCAACACCAAGAAAATATCTGGAGAACCGTTTGAATCCAGCGCGGGAAGTCCAAAAAATTATTGATCGAGATGTCTACAAATAACGCCCCTCCCATGTGGGGGGGGGGGGGGGGGTCTTAGCCAAATGCCTCCCTAAAAGGGGGAGACTTATTTTCCGCCTCTCCATGGGGGGGGGGGGGGGGACGAGGTTGCAGACGCCCTAATATTTTTTTATAAAAAATCTTAAATTTATACTGTGTGTTATTTTAAAATATTTTAGGTTTCGTTGCTAGATTTTGGTGGTGACAGAGTAGATTACAATGAGCTTTTTGTAAGTGAGAAAATATTTCCAACATGCGGTGATGTTATAAAATGGGTGAAACAAGTTGCCCTCAAAGCCGACTTTTTTTGGCAGTATCCTCCTATAAACCACAACAAGATGGTCAGATGAATTGTTATCTAAGATGTGATCAAAGAAAGGAAATGCGTTTTTGGGATATGGATACATTAGTATGAAAGAACACAAAAAGAAAGGGTTGCAGATGTCGTTTTTTGATAAAGGCGGTCGAGCGATGAGAGTGTGATGGATGGTTCGAAGTTACTGATAGTTCAAATGGTTAGCACAACCACAGACTTACTGTTTATCCAGAGGATCACAAGCAGATCATCAGTCTTAGTCCTGTGGCTAAGAAAATTGTTCGTGATACGACTGAGGCACAAGTGAAACCACGTAACATCTTATTGAGTGTAAAAGAGAAATTCCCGGAGGGCAATCCAAATCAGAGAGGGTGAGCTCCTACACCTTTATAACGATTCAAATTCTGGACATAACCACATTTATAACTGTAGAGATTATATGAGGAGGGTGAACTCTGAAGGTAGGAACCCCGCTTAGCAGTTTCTGCATCAGGCAGTGCAGTATTAGTACTTGTATTGGATTCTGGCCGATGAAGAAACTAATGTTGTCACTCACGCATTCTTGGCGCATCCGACGTCAGTTAAGTTGTTACGCTCATACCCTTCGGTAATTTGCATGGATTCGACGAACAAAATGAACAAGAACAAGATGCCTTTGTTCGAGATGGTTGGGGTGACACTAACAAACATGAACATCCTTTTTGGTCATGCAATTATGAAGGATGAGACCAAGCATAGTTACTGGTGCGTATTGGAGAAGTTAAGAGATTTATTATGCAATACTGTCAGCCTACTGCAATCATAACGAATCGGGAGTTAGGCTTTATGCGACCAGTGAGAGAGGTATTTCCTAACTCTGCTCATTTACTTTATGGCATATTAACAAGGACATATTCAATTACACATATGACTCATTTGGCAAGAACAAAGAGTTAGCAGATAATTTTATGTGTGGAAAGTGAAGGAAAGTCATGTTTTCTACTTCAGAGAATAAGTATAATAAAGTCGTGTTTTCTTTGAAAGATGCATATAAGTCTTGGCCGACTATCACGAAGTATGTGGATGGGACGTGGTTAGTGCATAAAGAAAAGTTTGTGTTGAATTGGACAAAAAAGTCCTTCACTTCGGCAACACTACGAACAGTAGGGTCGAAAGCGCTCATTCGGCTCTGAAAGACTGGATCACTTCATCGACATCAGCTATGGACACTCTTTTCGACCACATCAGCGCAGTTATTGAAGTGCAGATTACGAATATTCAAAGCTTCCTTGAGGATTCGAGACGTCGTAATCACACTAACTTTGATATGCCTATATATCGACATCTAAATGGTCGAAGTTCCCATTACTGCTTGTCATTGTTGAGTCAGGAGTTTAAGAGAATGAAGGACTTAAGTGATCAAGTTAAAAATCATTGTGGGTGCATTGTTCTGTCTTCACATGGGATTCATTGTGCATGTACTAACCACCATTGGATTCAGTCAGGCGAATGGATTTATTTAGACCAGATTCATCCATTATGGAGAACACTTGTCATTCGAGACAAACTGGGCATCCCAGAACGAGAAGGTGGAACAACTGACCAAAAACTAAAAGGCACACTGAACTTTTATGTTCGGTCGAACAAAGAGGTTTGGGCGGTCGACCGAGAAACGACAGGAACTCTGGGGTTTAAGAAAATGACTTGGAACGGTCGACCGGGGTCAAGGTAACGGTCGACCGGAGGACAAAGTATTTTAGGGTTTTGCTTGGTTTATACAAATATGACTGTTGGTATAATACGACAAATGACACATGTAGTCGGTCGACCAAGAAGGTCTAAATGGTCGACCAATCGAGCTGTTAAATTCAGTATTTGTTAAGGGATCAATTGGTCGAACGAAGGCATATTAGCCGATCGAATTGGCACAGGTAGTTCTGGTTTAGTGAATTCTGGTCTAAGTTTGGGTGTCCTATTTAAGTCCAAATGATTTGAGATTTTGTGTGAGACTTCTATAAGGAACCTAGTGTGCGTTTAAGTTGTTTTTAGCTCTTGTATGCTCAACTACACAAAGTTCCAAAGACTCAAAAGAAAAACAAATTACATGTCTTCAATAGCTTGATTATATGTCTTGACTTGAATTCCTTTATTCCTTGAATCTTGATCACCTGTAGAAGTTAGCACAATACAATATACATGTCATGCATAATGTGTGCTACTCTACATTAATTATAATTAAGATTAGGTTGATTAAATCATCAAAACATAGATTAAGGCCAACAAGGCAACAATCTCCCCATTTTTTATGATGACAACCTATATCTTAATACTTGAAACTTATAGATGTAAACTATGCATATAAATTCTCCCCTTTTGGATGTGCATAGTTTTTGATCTATTTTAATCAAATTTCAAGTCAACACCCCCTAATAATGTCTCCCCCTTTGACATCCATCAAAAACAAGATTTAACAAAGAATTTTAGGATATCTTGTAATGAAGTTGCTCCCCCTAAATTTTGCACATCATTACCCTATATATATGATATTCATTAGGCTCCCACTATCAATATGAATATTATATTTCAATTAATTTCAATTCTATTCTCCCCTTTAATAACAAACAAATATGACATGTGAGCATGTGATGAATAAATCCCCTTTTAGCATTCATTAGAAGATTTGACACTATAGCAATGGATGTGATTTCATCTCAAATTTACAATATATGCAATGAATACACTTTCAATTTAACCATAAAATCATTTTTCTCCCCTTTAATGATTTAAGTGAAGCATATCCTAATTGATAAAAGAATGTGATAGAGATATGACAATTAAGCATTCAATTTATCCTAGATTAGAACCAATTTAATATAACTGTAGAGGATAGTTAAACTTTACCCAACATGATCCTCGAATTGGTTCCAATCTCCTTTCGGTAGTGCAACAACTTTGAATTTGACTTTGCAAGTTTGCCTGGTCACCACCGATCTTCTTCTTCAAGCACCTACAAGTGTAGATTTAAATACCCAAACAACTTTGGGTCCTTGAACATTAGCTTTGGGAACCCAAACCATTTTGGTTTTAGGAGCCCACACACTTGAATAACTATGATTCACAAAAATAGCTTTCCATTCAAAGTAGTGTGAATTACATGGTTTTTAACATAAGAAGCATTATATCCTAAATCATGTTTATCCAAACATTGCCTTTGAGTACCTAATAACATGTCAAGAATTTTTGTTCCATTAGTGAATCTTTCTAGATCTTTTCTTAATTACACATTGCAAGCATGAATATCTAATTGTTCAACATCAATGGGTGTTGCATTTTGACTCCCAAGTTTTAATGCATAGTTTCATGTCTAGAAAGCACCTCATTCTTTTCATTCATGATTATTTCAATTTGACTTTGAAGCTCATTGATAGTCTTTCTAGCATTCTTATTCTTTTCACAAATGGTCTTATATTGTTTAACTAAATCATGAAATGCATTTTAAAGCTCATTATGTGTATATGTTTCTTCTTTAGAGCATGAGCTATCATTATAATATGATTTAGTAGAGCAAGAATTTGATCTAAGAGAACAAGAGTTAGAGTCTACCTCACTTTGTTCATCTTCAATAGCCATGAAGCATGAGTGGGCAACCTCTCTTCTACTTTGCAAGGAGGAGGATGATGATGAATGATGGTGATGATGAGTCATCCCATGTAGCTTTGTGAGCTTTCTCCTTCGTTTTCTTCTCTTGCTCTTCTCCTTTTCTCTTCTCCTCTCCCTTCTCTCCTTCTGCTTCTCCTCCTTTTCGCTCTCCTCCTTCTTTTCTTTTTCTCTCTTCTCACTTCTTCCTCTTCTTTATCTCATTTCTTCCTTATCCTTTTTGAGGAATTTGAAGAAGTCTTGAGAAAGGACTTCAATGTCCTCATTCTCCTCTCCTCTCCTTGGTTCATCGAATTTTTCATGTAATGCTGAGGTTGGTTTGTTCTTGGAGGCTTTCTTCTCCTTTCGATGGTTGATTTGAAGTTCAAAAGTCATTAAGTTTCCAATGAGTTCCTCCATCTTTAATTTTAAAAGATCAGGCGCTTCTTCAATTGTGAAGACCTTATCTTCCCAATCGTTGTTGAGTGATCGGAGGAACATCCTAGTCATTTCTCCTTCACTAATTATATTTTGAAGAACCAAAAGAGAATTAGTGATAGCAGTGAAGCGAGTACTCATTTCGCTTATGATATCACCGATATGCATAAAAAAATCATATTTATGCATGAGGAGACTAATGTGAGTTTCTTTAGTTTTTGCTATCACCTTCATGATGCATTTTCAATCTATGCCATATTTCATATGCACTTTCACAACCCCTAATTCTATTGTATTCACCCTTATTAAATCCACAATATAAAATGGTCATAATCCTTGAATTCATTTCAATATCTTTCATTTTGGCCCTAGATAATGAGGCTAATTCTTCTTCAGTTGGGGATGTATAAGGATTTTGAAGAAACATCCAGTACTTAAGGTCATTAGAAATTAAGAAAATCTTCATTCTATTATTCTAATAGTCATAATTTGACACATTAAGCAAAAGATGGCTAGTGGTGCATAATCCATCTATATGATTAGATGTGGATGTCATGCTAAAATACGATTAAGTATATGAAATTTAGCACCTATGATATGATACCAATTGTAGGATCATTATGGCCCTCTAATTCTAATCAAATTAAAGTTAATTACCTACTTGCTTAAGCAAACAAGAATGCACAACGGAATTTAAAACAAGCAACCAAGTAAGGAAGGAAAATGCAAACAACAAGACTCAGCGATTTTTATAGAGGTTCGGATCCACCCCCGGATCATAATCGTCTCTTGCAAGCTCCGCTCGATCTCCCTTGAGCTCCGTTCACGTCTTCACTATCCGGTCTCGTTCTGGGTCGAGACCAAGCCTTTTACACCACAAGCGTTGCGAACACCCTCGCGAGCTTGACTTTCTTCCTCTCACAACCCGAGAGGCACACTTCGGGCTTTCACTGAAGTCCTTGATTCTTTACAAACAACTTTTGAATGGATCACTCACTCTCTTACTTGAGCACACTTAGAGTATGATAGGATTTGAAACTAAAGTGTGGAAGTTTAGCTTGGAGAGTAGGATTTAGGGAATGGGAGACTTGGATCTTTCTCTTAGGTGTATATGACAATAAGAAGTGTAAGAGTTGACAAATTATGTCTTGGTAACATCTATTTATAAGCTCCTAAGGGGTTATAGCCATCGGGGTTAAGTGTGGTAAATGGTTATACAAAAAACACAAAACAAAAAACTGCAGCACACAATTTTGGGCAAGTGCGGTGGACCGAACGGGTCAAACGGTCGACCAGATGACTGTCCAGAAAAAGGTCCAGTGCAGTCCTGGAATAAAATGGTCGACCGGGAAGGGAATGGTTGACCGAATACATGCTATAACTTAAGTTCACTTAAGTTAACGGTCGAACGAGAAGGTGGAACGGTCAACCAAAAACTAACAGGCACACTGAACTTTTTTGATCAAACAAAGAGGTTTGGGCGGTCGACCGAGAAATGACAGGAGCTCTAGGGTTCAAGAAAACAACTTGGAATGGTCGACCGAGGTCAAGGTAACGGTCAACCGGAGGCCAAAGTATTTTGGGGTTTTGTTTGGTTTATACAAATACGACCGTTGGTATAATACGACAAATCTAACGGTCAAATGACATCTGTAGACGGTCAACCAGTTAAGTTGTTAAATTGAATTTTTGTTAAGGGGTCTATTGGTCGAACGGTGGCATTTCGATCGACCAAATTGGCACAAACAGTTTTGTTTAGTGAATTCTGGTCTAAGTTTAGGTGTCCTATTTAAGTCCAAATGATCTGAGATTTTATGTGACTTCTATAAGAAACCTAGCATGTGTTTAAGTTGTTTGTAACTCTTGTATGCTCAAATACACAATGTTCCTAAGACTCAAAAGAAATACAAATTACATGTCTTCAATAGCTTGATTACATGCCTTGACTTGAATTCCTTTCTTCCTTGAGTCTTGATCACATGTAGAAGTAGCACAATACAATATATATATGCCATGCATAATGTGTGCTACTCTAGATTGATTATAATTAAGATTAGGTTGATTAAATTATCAAAATATAGATTAAGGCCAAAATGCCAACACGAATCACTAAGGTTGTTCCGCTTCGGATTATGAGAGGAAGAATCAAATTCGTCGAGGTTTTTATCGAGCTCGAATTATACAAGGCTTGATCTCAACTCCGAAAGGAGTTCAAATTAGTGGATTCGTGAGCAGGCTCATGGTGTTTAGTGGACTTGCAAGAGAGGATTATGACATTATTGGGGTGACAAACATCTATAAAAATCTCCAGTCTACTTATCGTTTGCCTTTGGTTGTCTTTACTTTTTTGTTTGTGAATACCTCATCATTAGTAGAGGATTTTAGAATTTAGGGCTAATTGATCCTAATAAACTCTATCTCCCCTATACTCAGGCTAGTCTTGTAGCATTTTATTATCTCCCATCATATGATTGACGCAACCAAAGTCCATGATCCAATTATCATCATAATCAATTCGCTCCGAATTTGTGCTGTTGCACAAGGATGCTCCTCTACCGATGCCATAAATGCTTACACATCCCATTCTTTTTCACCGTCGTACTCCGTATGCCTATGTCTTGTAGGATTTCCTTCAGCAACTGTCACCATCAATCCCTTGCAAAGTGACCTATCTTGCCATAGTTGTTGCATTTGATGTTTTCTTTGTTTTCTCCTTTTTGTCTCGAGATTGGTGTGCAACTCTTGTTGTGAACTCCCCTTTTATTTCCTTGATTCACCTTTTTGTCGTCCACTAAAAAGTTCGTCTACCCCATTCTTTGATGAAACTTCTACCAACTTCTTTGTGAGAGCTTCTTGATTGACAAGTGAATTGTGCAACTTTGAGAAGAAAGGAGAAGTTAGTTAACCTTTAACTAATATGATTTTATGATAATAAACATATTACTATACATGACTGCATAAGAGATCTTGTGACTGAATTATCAACTACAAAAACTCCAACTTGCTCCCATATGAGAGATTTTCTTCAATAGCAAGTTGGAAGTTGAATACCATTACCAAGAAAAGTTGTTAGGTATTTTGTAGAAACATGTAGACATGCTTCTCATTGGTCGCATTGAGGTATTTGATGAACAGAAGAACATAACTTTACCTCAAGAAACTGAGGGTGTGTTTGGTTGTTCTAAAATTTATCAGTAATCTTCTTAAAAAGACATTATGTGACATAAAATAACAAACTGGTTTCGTGTCCCAAAAAACTAGGACAAATCCAAAAGGTTCTCCTTCACCAAGATTTTTAACTTTTCATGGGAAAAGTTTGTTTTGTCCTTAAATCTTCTTCAAAATTGAAAAGTGTTGTAAATATCAATTCCAACATGAGCAAAAATGTATTGCCCAAGCAAAACTGGAAAAAATCATATTTTGAGTTTTTGGGAGAAACTACACCTTAATTTAAGGGGTTTGGATGCAGGAGACAGAAAAGTCATCCAAACACACCCTCGTTTCAGATCCAAGAAATTCCTAAAATGAATTCCTAAAATGAATTCCTAAAAGGAAATGTGCGGTTATTTTCGTTGAATCTAGTTTCCAAATTATTGTTTTGACGCAACATAGTCAAGTGGATTGTTTCCAAGGAAACTAGCGGGTCCAAACCAAGTTTCCAAACACTACTACATGCATACAAATTAATCATAATACAATTCATGACTAATTCACGGCTCATAACATTTTATGTCACATTATCATCGTGACATACATACAACCACACGATCTCACACAAATTCCACACGCTTCAAAGGCCATATATAGAAGGGTGAATTGGTTTTGTGTATCTTGACTGAGTCATAATTGGTCACGTGCACCCATGTTTCAGGTATTTACTTGTGTGCATCTGAAGTTTCCACTTCATCACTTGTGTGCACATCTACCGTCAGTGGGCTCACTGCGTCCCCATTTTTGTCGAACTTCGTTAGAAATTTTAAAAATCACAACCCTTAAAATAGTAAGTGTCCTTAATGTTAATAACAAAAATTAAACAAATGAAAATCAGAAAAAACCAAAACACCTCATGTCCTTTCCCCACGTTCCTCCTCTTCTTCCTCCGCCTAAACCCAACCATCCGCTGACTGCTGCCAGCAGCAACGGGCACCGACTCTGACCTCCACCACCTCCTCTGATCCCCTCAACCACCCAACCTGAATCCTCCCCTTCATGTCTATTCTCCTAAATAATGAAAAGAATTGCATCCCATATCTACATGTGTATCAATTATCCTCTTGTAGCAATTTTAATTTTCCTCAACCACTAATTCATGGATCAAAATCGTTTGTAATTCTTGATTATATTTTGAGTAAGTGGATGAGTGGATGATGTTGTAATTTTAGTTATACATTACCATTAATCCACCTCAATCCATATTTACTTTTTTTTACTCGTGACGATTCTTATAGCGTTATGGCACGGTAAATGCAATATTCATCTCACAAATGGCAATAAAATCCAACACAAGTATACAACATACATGTTCATGTTAGGACTTCAAAATGGATCAGTTTTACCAGATCCAAGACCACCCAAATACACATTTTGGATTATATTTTGTCATTTGTAATTTGGTTGGGGGTGGGGATGATTCGGGTTGGGTGGTTGAGAGGGTTAGAGGAGGTAGTGTAGGTCAAAGATGGGGCTAACGGACAGCGGATAGACATGCATTGCATGACACGACCCCATCGTGCCCCTAAGAGGATGTTGATTAGTAGCATATCATACATTACATCCATGTTATACATCTTTAATTTACTTCCATATTTTTTCTACTCGAGTGTTTGTTTGATGTGTTTCAGGGTTGAGACAATAAAGAAGAGAAAAAGACCTAAACACAAGAAAAACAGACTAATTTGGAAGGTTTTTGGACCTATTTGTAATGCCCAAGGACTGGACTGAAAACACAGAGGGACCCAAGAGAAAACCCGGAGGGACCAAAGTGTAAAGAAATATATTGTCACAAAAGTCCATAACCTGAGCAGTAAATCAACAATTAAAATTTAAATTGACTTGAGACAATGGACCAGGGCGCAACCCCATGTGCAACAAAGCAACATTAACCCGATCGCCAAATTTGACACCGATTGGAGCTACCAAATCCGTGAATGGCTGATTTTAATCCATTAGTGGCGGATGGTTCTGCTTTGTTGGAGCTTAAATATGAGTTGCGGGTTGCTTATTGGGTCAGAGAAATAAGCAACATCCATATCTGAATTACAACTGTCCGATTGGGCCCAGTGTTGGATTTCGTGTCCCTATGTATGTGTATATTTAAAAAAAAATTAATACAAGCATACATGATCGATTTCATATTTCCATTGATTTTATGTAAAGGTTTATGTTTATTCTAATATCATGCAATCCCACACATATTAAAATAAACAAAAGGAGAGATGATCATACTCAAAGGTTCTCTAAAACCTTTTCGAAGATCCAGAGTTCCGTTACCTGTCGAATCGACCGCCGATTTGCCTCCAAGTGTTCACCAAACTCAAAAAAATAGAGAGAAATGAGCTAGCCCATCAATCTCTAATTAAGCTTAGAATCTAGCTTATAACTCCTCTAAACGATCCTGAGATTTTAATCTCCAAAACTTAAAACTATTAAGAGAATTTTCGGATGGATTAATTGGGTGGTAAGGGAGAGAGAATTTTTGCATTGACATAAAGAAGTAGGGCGATGGGTCCTTTTATAGGCTCCTAAGACACCCATATCATGAACTATTCTCTAGCCATGATCTCTTACTTTTTCTCTCCTAAAATTAATCCCAATTTGCCACATAAACATCCACAAAAATGTTTGACTAAATCTGGAATTAATCCAGCCCATGATTTAATTATTCTCTTAATAATTCAGGCAGAAATCGTGCTGAATGGTCGACCGGAATTTCCAATCGATCGACCGAACAGTTAAGTTTTTAATAAGTTCGGTCGGACCGTGAGCTAGATAGTCGACCGAATTTGCAAGACTAAGAGTGCCTGGACATTTCCGGTTAAAACATGTCTCACTCCGGTCAACCGTTTACCTACTAAAATTTCTCCTTGTAAATTTTGGTCGACCATGTCCTTGTACCAGTCGACCGCTATATCTCCAAGACATGTCCTGGAAATTTGCGGTCGACTGCATACACACGCCCGGTCGACCGATCCTATTATCACGACACGTCTTGATAATTTTCTGTCGACCCATGCGTTCTGATCCGTGTCCGGTCGACCGTCCCTAAGGACCTGGTCGACCAAACGCAAAACGGTTGACCGTTTTGACCCTGATTTTGCCTTCCTCAAAGTTTGGATTTATCTCCAACAAAATTTGATCTTTTGGGGTTTTAGAAAATTCATATCTCATGTAATATATTATCTTATGCAATGTCAAATTATTACATCCCATAATATATACATCTTATACGAATTTATCCATGATTCTAATTATGTCAATTCTCATGACATATTGATTTTATTAATTCACCACATGTGTCCCTTATTCACATGAAACTCGACACACCATATGAATTCAAAATCAATCTTCTTGTTTCCCAGTTTTGTGGTGTGACCTATAGGAGGATCTAAGCTAATTGGCAGCGATATTGAACACTTGATATCTCAAACTATAAGCGGTATCTAGCTACACATTATAGTTACCCTATTAGAATAGATGTCTTGTTCCACTCGAACTAAACACGATCCATTTACTGATGTAAGTGCATCACTTGTGTCTATCCCTTGCCTCATGATATTAAGAATATATACAAAGTAGAAATGTGTCACATTTCTATTATGTTCATTTCTTGATCTCTTTAAGTTAATTGTAACTATGTAACTTAACTCAAGTTAGAGTATGACATTATAATGTTGTTTTATCAAGGGGCGCACTAATATCATCACTCAATTAAGAGGGACAATAAAAAATCTTTTGACTAACTATATTTTCCAGCAGAAGTCATGCTCAACCAACTATTGTATTTATCACTACACTCATTGATAGCTTTTGACAATAATCAAATTGAACATCCCTTATGTGAAAAGATATAAGTCTCATATCTTAGGATCCAAGACACAGTAAAATATTATTGACACATAACACAATCCCATAATGTTTTACTTGTTAGGTCTATTCAATATATAAAAGTAATTTTTTCCTCTTTTATATACTCGTGTCGTCAATTATTTGTAGAGCTACAACAATCGATGACCAACACGACAATCTTATCTCGGTAATTAATGTTCCATGTTAATTACCATGATTGTCAATAACTTTTGATTTATGTAAACCATTATCTTTTAGAGCTGTACGGTTAAGGACCAAACGCCTTTTCCTTAACACTTCCAAATGACGAATACAATAATCAAGGAACAAAATGCTTGCACATTCAATTCATAACAATTGACATATAAAAGTAAAACTTTTAGAACACATGCCTTTCACCGAGATCCATCAAAACCCTCTAATCTTCTATAAATACACTTGTAATGTCTTCTTTCTTCGTCTTCCTTCATCTCCTCCTTATGTTAGTTTCCTTTCGTGTTTTGTAGAGTAGATTTTATTTCTTGTTTATTAGAGTAGGTTTTAGTTTCTTGGTTAGTAGTATAGTGGAGGAGAAGATGAGACAACTTTGTAATCTTCATTTTCTTAATCAAGTTAAGTTTCATTTGATGCAGATTTTGTTCATTTGCCTTGGTTAGCTTTAGTTTTCTTTACTAGCTTATGGTTCTTCTGCCTTTGTTGTTTTCTTGGTTATGGAGATGAATAGAGAGTAGTCCATCCCATTGGGGAATGGAGGGTGATGTAAAGTATTGATGTGTTGTATTAGTGTATGTGTTTAATCATAATCTTGGAGCCTCACATGAATTCCATAGCCATTTAGTAGGTTCCCCACTCTTTCCTTTTATGTGCTAATGGTCTTAATTGATTCTTAGCACATGTTGGCTAGTGGGCTAACTTTATGGGGATGATGAGGTGAGGATATGGTTGGAGTGGATAAAGAGATAAGGATGGCACGTGGGAGCACGTGCTTTTGTTGACTTCAACTTAATTAATGTCTTATATGTTTTAATGATAATGTTAAATCTTAATTCATGTGGAGACATAGTTGGGGTTGGGGTCATTATGAATTATATGTTTTTTATGTCATTAAACATGTAATCATGTGGTTATCTTTATCCACATTTTAGGTAGTGTTTGTATGTTTTAATGATGCTGATAAATCTTAATTCATGTAGAGACACACTTAAGATTGTGACATTATAAGATTACCATGTTATGCATTTCATTAACGCTTAATTGCACACACACAAGTAACACGCATCTACACTTTTACATTCATTCTCCACCCCCCCCCCCCAGGACTATTTTTGATTAGTTGTTATTTTGTGTCGCATTTGTCAACTAGTTTAGATACCCTCAATCTCCATTTTCCCCCGCTCGAGTATGGTGCGAATAACAACACATACAACTCCTAAAGATTCAACCCGTATTTGTCACGTCTTCACTGACGTCGTACACTTGTGGTTATTAAACACAATCAATCAGTAGTCGTGTCGTGCCGATACGACACATCTTTGAGGGTCATACCGGATCGGGGGGGGGGGGGGGGGGTGTCGTGTTCGGTTTTTCTGGGTCGGGTCGGATTTTGATTTCGATTGTTTTTTAATTTGCAGTAGATATACTATCATAATTAAATTAACAAACACAATTTATTTTTCCCCAAAGTAACCAATTTATTTTTAATAATTATTGACTCAAATCGAGAAACAATATAAATATATAATTGGTTATATATTAAAAAAGCTCGGAGACTAGCTAAATCTAAGGAGTAATGAAAAAAACTCAAGGGGTATTAGGAAAAAAATACTCTGTTAATAGAATGGTTTAGCTAATTCATCTTCAACCTTAATCGTTGTTGCTGTCATGAAGATTCATGTTTCACATTCTATCTGTAACGTCAATCCAATCCTTCAAGCATACACTCATCTCGATTGACGTATAGAACAAGTTTTGTCTTTTGTCAGACAGTACACGATTACTTTCACTAAATGCAGACTCCGACCCCAAAGTTGACATTAGAGGACATAATAAGTCTCGTGCCATCAAAGAGACTACTGAAAACCTACCTGAGTTTTCTCTCTACCAGTCAAAAGATTTTAACTCAGCAGTACTTAAGTACATTTCAGTGTTTAAACATCCAGTTAATTCATTTTGTGTGTTAGTTTGCATTAATTTTAATTTTTTTGCCTTAACTAATTCCCTTGGAAGTCGTCATTATCTGTATCCATTGCAGGTAGTTGTGATGATGAAATAACAACATTTGAATTTATTTGATTTACATTATGTAGTCTTTCATATTATTCAAAATATTTGATTAACAAAGACTTACAAGTATCTACATGATTCTGGAAATTTTCATAATTCATATTTGCAAAAGTTTCTTCAAAGAAAACTTGTAAACCACTAATCTTAAATCTATGATCCATAATAAAAGCTAAACAAAAACTAAATAGTTGAGGATTCCAATATTTATTAAACTTAGCCTCCATTACATTTAAAATTTCAACAAAACCAACATTTGCCTTATATTTTGCAAAAACTCTAGTAATTGGAAGTAATTCATACATAAATATGTTAGAGATAGGGTAATATTGTCCACTTAATCTAGTAGTTAAGGTAAAAAAAGATTTAAAAAAGTCTAACATAATTTTAAAATTATCCCAATCTTTGGGGGTTATCTTGAACTCATTTTATTTTTCATTATAAAATGTTGTAATTGCAAGATTATAAGGACAGCATTTTATATGTAGAATTCCATCTATAAGGGACATCCAATTTAAACTTGCTAGGTTTAACATGATTATATACACAAAATTCTTTAAATTCTTGATATCTAAATGTACTACTGCAACCTACTCCATCTTGTACCACCAAATTTAAAGTATGACAAACACATCTGATATGAAAGAGTAAACCATCTACAGGTGGATGACAATACTTTATTTTCAAGATTATTAGCCACAATGACATCTTTAATATGATTAAATATAACATTGGTAGTGTGTAGATGCAAAATAGGTAAAAAATGATTTTTTTATTTAAACACCATGAATCATCTAAATAACGAGCAATTGCGCAACAACAAGGATAATTATTGGGTTAATTGAGCTGGTGCACCTTGCTAAAGTTGAAATTGAGCGCGTGCACCAGTGTTTTTCAAAATTAGTGTGGTGCACCTGAACACTCAAATATTTTAACCCTATGCACCTTTGTCGTTAATAAAAGGGTTTAGTTACGGTTTTGGTTGGGAATTTTGCACATTACACCTTTTAAATTTTGCTAATATTTTTTTCTATTAGAGATATCCTTATAAAATAACAAATATCCTTATAATAGTCATCTCTCTTCCTTCTCTATCTTCTTTCCTCTCTCTCAAGTCCTCTCTTCTCTTCCTCTCTCTTCTTTCCTTTCTCTCTCCTCCGTCTCTCTCTTCTCTTCCCCTCTCCTCCCACTCTCTCTTCTTTCCTTTCTCTCTCTTCTCTCCTTTTCCCTTTCCTCCCTCTCTCTTCTTTCCTTTCTCTCTTCTCTCCGTCTCTCTCCTCTTCCCATCTCCTCCCTCTCTCATTTCCATTCTCCCTCTTCTCTTCGTCTCTCTTCCCTCTCTCTTCTCTTCCTCTCTCTCCACCTCCTGTCTCCTCATGTCACCTATCAAGGATAGATTACTAACCTGCAGCAGTGAAGAGTTCAAATCACCACATCTCAAGTCCATTTTTCCAAACACAAGTGAGGCCAACCCAAGACCATCTCAACAGTAGACCCCCTCTTCGTTGCCACTCCAATGTCTCTCTCCGACGGCCTCTAAAGCCACCTTGGCTATCCTAACATCAAAGAAGTGGACGACCACGATCCCTTCGGATAGGAGATGAGTTGCGTTGAGGACTCGGATGCCCTCGAAGTTTTTGAGGGAGAGGCAGAGGAGGCCTTCCATTGTGGAGTGGGGTGGGAGAGCAGGAGGGGACCGGGTTGGGATTGTATCTGAGAGGGATGGGGAGGGGGCGTTGAGGACGTAGGAGGGAAGGGCGCATGCTTCAACTGGAAGTGGGTGGTAGTCTTTGGCGATGGGGGAGAGGTGGAGGTGGTGGGTTTTCGTTTATTCCGTTATAGAGGGGAGAAGGGAAGAGAAGAGAGAGGTATGGGAGAGAAGGAGGAGAGAGAGGCGAAGGGAAGAGAGATGGGTGTGCCTCATCCAAAGGATGTGTACACAGCAACATCCGGCGGCCACATACCCGGCTTCAGTTATTGAGAGTGCAACACTATTTTGTTTCTTACTAAACCAAGAAACTAAAGATTTTCCCAAGAATTGACATGTCCCACTAGTACTTTTCCGATCGGATTTGCATCTGGCATAATCGGCATCACTATATGCAATGAGATCAAAAGATCGAGTCGTGGGATAAAACAATCCAAAATCACAAGTAGTTTTCAAATATCGAAAAATTTCTTTTCAATGCATGCATATGAGACTCTTTAGGACAAGATTGAAAACGAGAACAAAGACAAACACTAAACATAATATCAGGTCTACTAGCGGTTAAATAAAGAAGTGAACCAATCATACCTCGATATTTTTTAATGTCAACTTCTTTGCCTTCTTCATGTTTATCCAATTTCAAGCTTGTGCTCATGGGAGTATTGTGATGTTTGCTATCTTCATATCCAAATCGTTTGAGTAATTCTTTTGTGTATTTGATTTGGAGTCCAAGAAAGAAGTTGAGTTCACCCATCAAGCTCATTTCAAATTCACCTTGCATAGACTTAGAAAACTCTTGGCATAGACAATCATTAGTAGAACCGAAGATAATGTCGTCAACATATATTTGTACGATTAATAAATCTTTATCTTTGGTCTTAGTAAATAATGTGGTGTCAACTTTTCCCATGGTGAATCTGTTTTCAAGCAAAAATGTCTTCAACCTTTCATACCAAGCTCTAGGAGCTTGCTTAAGCCCATAAAGAGCCTTCTTAAGCTTGAAAACATGATCCGGGTATGTTTCATTCACAAAACTGGGTGGTTGTTTAACATAAACTTCTTCCATAATAAAACCATTCAAAAATGCACTTTTAACATCCATTTGAAAGAGTTTAAAATCCATGTATGATGCATATGCTAATAACATTCTAATTGCTTCTAATCGAGCTACCGGAGCATAGGTTTCATCAAAGTCGATGCCTTCCTCTTGGTTGTAACCTTGAGCGACCAATCGAGCTTTGTTTCTAACCACTCGCCCAGATTCATCAAGTTTGTTTCGAAAAACCCACTTGGTGCCCATTACCGTTTGATCTTTGGGTCTCAGAACAAGCTCCCAAACATCATTACGAATGAATTGGTTTAACTCTTCATGCATAGCTATTAACCAAAATTCATCATCACATGCATCTTCTATTTTCTTAGGTTCAAGTTGAGATATAAATCCATATGAGTCACATATAACAAGAGCATTAGACCTAGTAACAATTCCTTTTGATACATCACCAATTACTAGATCCTTAGGATGATCCTTTTTATATTGCCAATCTTTTGGAAACTCTTGTTTTTCTTGAGATGTTTCATTTGGTTGTTCTTGAGTTGTTATATCACGAATATGGTCAATAAGTTCATCATCAAGGTTAGAATTATCCTTATATGGTTCTTCTTGAAAGTGAACATGCATGGATTCTTCTACACAACTAGTTCTCTTGTTATAAACTCGATATGCTTAACTCCTACTTGAATATCCTAAAAATATTGCTTCATCGGATTTGGCATCAAATTTATCTAAATTATCTTTGGTATTGAGAACAAAACATTTAGAACCAAAAGCTTTGAAATATGAAATTTTTGGGGGTTTTCCAAACCAAAGTTCAAAGGGAGTTTTGTTTAAATTTGGTCGAATCAAAACACGGTTAAGAATGTAACAAGCCGTGTTAACCGCTTCACACCAAAAATACTTTGGTAAATCATTTTCACAAAGCATTGTTCTTGAGATTTCTTGAAGAGTTTTATTCTTCCTTTCAACTACCCCATTTTGTTGAGGAGTTCTTGGGATAGAAAAAGTATGTTCAATACCATTAGAATCACAAAATTCCTCAAAACCTTCATTTTCAAATTCACCACCATGATCACTACGATTTTTCAAAATCAAAGACCCTTTTTCTCTTTCAATTCATTTTGTAAAATTTTCAAATTGCTTGAAAGCTTCAATTTTATTTGCAAGAAACAAAACCCAAGTAAATCGAGTAAAATCGTCAATGATGACAAATGCATATCTCTTGCCAGCTAGACTTAAGGTTCTAGATGGACCAAAGAGATCCATATGCAAGAGTTCCAAAGGTTTTGAAGTAGAAACCATGTTAATTGACTTGAAAGAGCTTTTAAATTGTTTTCCAAATTCACAAGCATTGCAAAGTTTATTTTTCTTGAAATCCAATTTGGACAATCCTCTTACCAAGTCAAAATTAGAAAGTTTATGAAGTTGACTCATACTAATGTGGCCTAACCTCTTATGCCATAACCAAGATTCGTCATTTGAAGCAACTAAGCATGTTTCCTTAGAAAATTAGTCAATGCTATCGACATGTACAACATAAACATTTCCATATCTACAACCTTTAAAGGTGGTTTTCAAAGTAGCTTTAGAAATAATGTATACAATATGTTGATCAAAGGCAACTAAGAATTCTTTATCGGTTAATTGACTAACACTAAGCAAATTATGTTTTAAACCATCAACAAGAAGCACATTTTGAATTTGAGTAGTAGAATCATTACCAACATCGTCGATGCCAATAATGTGACCTTTAGAATTATCCCCAAATGTGGCGGTTGCACCTTTCTTTGATTTTAATGTTTTGAACATAGAGTGGTCTTCCGTCATGTGCCTCGAACATCCGCTATCTACGATCCACTTCCCCTTCTTTTTCACCTACATTCAAAGAAGAAGAAGATAACTTTCGTACCCATATTTGTTTGGGTCCTTTGGGGTTAGCTTTAGGTACCCAAACTTGTTTGGTTCGAGGTACCTAAACATTTGAAGAGAAATTCTTTTTCACTACACCATTTAAAGCATGCACAAAATAACTCTTAGAGTTTTTCTTTTCATTCATGTATCCTAGACCATGCTTTTCTAAAGATTAAATTTGACTATCAAGTAACATGTCTAGCATCTTCTTCCCTTTGGTGAATTTCTCAAGATCAATTCTTAATTGCTGATTGCATTCTCTAAGATCATGTATTTCTTTAGCATGAGATTCAACATTGAGTTCTTTCAAGCGTTTATTTTCCAATACAAGTTTATCAACTTCATTTGACAATGATTCATTTATACAAGCTAGATCATGATTAGCTTTCTTAGATAATTTACTTTGATGCCTTAGTATGTCACATTTTTCAAGCAATTCATGAAAAGCATCAAGTAATTCATCATATGAGTTTGATTCATGGGTTGAGATTATCTCTTTTTCTCCATCTTTGGCGACATTGCAAGTGTTGGGTTCGTCTTGCTCGCTTGATGAAAATGCACCATCTAATTCTCCATCGACTTCTTCTTGAGTGTAGAGACATAGATGAGCTTCTTCATTTTCCGATTCACTTGAAGAACCGGAGGATGAGTCGGATGATCCATCCCAAGTTGCCTTGAGGGCCTTTTTAATTTCCTTATACTTCTTCTCTCTTCTTTTGAATCTCCTTTCTTTTTCTTCATTCTCTCTTCTCTTTTCTCTTTCCTTTCCTTGGATTGGATTAAGGGACAATCTTTCTTTATATGTCCAACTTTATCACATCCATAACAAATAGGACCTTTTGAGCTCTCTCCATCATCCCTTCTCTTTCTTTAAAATTTATCTTTTATCCATCGCTTCTTGAATCTCTTAACCATCATTGCAAGCTCTTCATCACTCTCATTGTCATCCGATTTCTCGGATTCAAAGTTAGCCTTAAGAGCAATGACTTTTTCTTTCTTTTTCGAGCTCTCCATCTCTTTTCTCCCATTCATTTGAATCTCATAAGTCATAAGGCTTCCGATGAGATCCTCCATCGACAATGTGTTGAGATCTTGAGCCTCCTCAATGGCGGTTGTCTTTTTCTCCCAATCGTTTGAGAGAGATCGAAAAAAAAAATCTCACCTTGTCACCTTCAAATTGTTAGTAATCTCGGTTAAGCGAGTGTTCATCTCGTTTATACTTTCACCGGGTTGCATAGAGAATAATTCATATTTACGCACAAATATATCAACCCTAGTTTCTTTCATTCTAGATGATCCTTCATGATGAGATTCAAGTAATTTACATATCTCATAAGCGGTATCACATCGGCTAATCCTATCATATTCTTGAGTATCTACTCCACAAGCAAATATATTCATGAGTTTTGCATTCATCTCGGCATTAGCAATTATATCATCGGTTAATGTTGATAATTGTTCACTAGTGGGTGGAACATATTTATTACCAAGGAATATCCACATTTTTAAGGAAATTGATTGGATGTAGATTCTCATTCTATTCTTCCAATGTGCATAATTATTTCCGGTAAGCAAAGGGGGTCTAGTGGTAGATAGTCCTTCTCTAAGTTGATTAGTACTACTCTCCATGGCTAAATGGATTAGATGAGTAAACCAATGCTCACCAAATGTAAGTTAATCGGTCACTAATCTAGAGGGAGGTGAATAGATTATCTCCTAATTTTCTTAAACAATTGCATAATTAAAACAATAAGGGAAAGAATGCAAACCACAAGATGACTCCGGAGATTTATAGAGGTTCGATCACACCACCGTGATCTAGTCCTCTCCTCAAGTTCCGATCGATCCTCTGATCCCTACTCGAGAATTCACTATTATCTTCATTCTTGGTCGAAGATAAACCCTCTCATAATCGGAGCTTTGCGAACACCCTCGCCTTGCTCGGATATCCTCTCACAACCCGAGAGGGTGCTTCCTCGAAGCTTAACAACACAATGGAAATTGAATGTGGTTGTTGAACTCTAACTTGAATGCACTCAAGGATATGATTTAAGCTTGGAGTGAATTTAGTGGAAGTATGAGAGTTGGTGGAGCTATGAAGGCTTGAAGATTGAGAGCACAAGAGTAGGATTAATATTTGGCAAGTAAGGTAGTCAATGTGTCTCTTAGGTGAAGCTTATATAGCCTTCAAAACAAATAGAGCCGTTATGGTAAGTTGGTGAGAATTGGACTAAGGGAAAACAAGATGTGACTTAAGCTCGGGCAGATATCGAGATAGATTCGGTCGACCATTAGTCCAACGGTAGTCCGAAGAAATGGTCAGAAACAAGAACTCGGTTAACCGATTATAGGTCGGATAACCGTTCACCAACTTCTAGTAACTTTTTCCTAATATCGGATAATTAACTTTGGTTGACCGAGACCACTTCGGTGCACCGTTCAAGAGTGGACAGTAAAGATTTGGTGCGATTCGGTGATCATGTTTGGTAGACCGTGGCATGTTCGGTTGACCGATACATGTGCGGGTTTTCTGCTGACATTGTATGGGAAATTGGTTTATCGATAACGGTCGAAATATTACGTGGAAAAATAACCGTTATGATCTTACATATAACAACACTTCGGTAATCCGAAGAGCCATCGGTAGACCGGTATGGATGTTTTAAAGGATGTGGCTAAACGACAAAATATAAGTCCGGTGGAGTTAGTTGTGCTACGTGGGCCAATAAGATGAAGTCGGTTTAGGCCTAAAGACACATGGAAGTTCGGATGACCGATCTCGCTTCGGAATACCGAATAGAGATGTCCAGAGAAGTTTCGAAGCTACTGGGAATAGGGACACGGTCGACCAGGTACGGTTCGGTACACCGAAACAATGATTCCAGGAGATCAAGTTTTCTACTGACTCTAAGGAGACGGTTGACTGAATCACATTCGGTACACCGAAACAAGGATTCCAGGAGATCAAGTTTTTACTGACTCTAAGGAGACGGTTGACCGAATAAGGTTCGGTACACCGAAACAAGGGTTCCATGAGATCAAGTGGTTACTGACTCTATAGGGAACGGTTCACCGAGGGACACTCGGTTATCCGTGGGGAACCTGGGTCGGTACACCGATAAGGACACGGTCGACTGAGACAGACGGGTTTATCCTTTTGTGCATCAAGTGTACATTTGATCATATAACTCAAATAAATGGAAAATTACATATGAAGTCCTTGAGCTTTGATTACAAGTCTTGAGCCTTGATCTTGTAGTTGATTAGTCCCTTGGTTTGATCACCTACATTGTTAGGAATACACAATATCTATGCAATTTGACAATATGATGTGTGATGTTGTAATTAAAGTTATGCATAATATTAGTTTGTTAACCATCAACATTAAGATTAAAGGGCCAAAAAGCCAACACCTTGCTTCTTTGACAACAAATGAATGGAACAACACTCTCTAGCTTGAGCACACTTTGAATAGGATTTGGAATTGATCAAAGGTGTGGAAATCTAAGAAATTATGTGTGGAAGAGTTGTCTAAACAAGGTGTTCAATCCTCTATGTATAAGCTCCTAAGTTGTTATAGTTGTTGGGGATAAGTGTGGTGAAGAGTTGTGCATGAAATACAAAACAAAAAGCAGCAGAACACTTTTTTGGGCAAGTTCGGTCAACCGAACGGGTCAAACGGTCGACCGGTAGGCAGTTCAGAACAAGGAACGGTCGACCGAGTAGGGAACGGTCGAACGAAAATAGGTTGTAACATAAGTTCACTTAAGTCAACGGTCGAACGAGAAGATGGAACGGTCAACCGAATGTAACAGTCACTCTAGGGTTTTACGTTCGGTCGAACAAAGTGTTTTGGACGGTCGACCGAAAAACGACAGGAAGTCTGGGTTTCAAGAAAAAGACTTGGAACGATCGACCGGGGTCAAGGTAATGGTTGACCGGAGAACAAAGTATTTGGTTTTTGTTAGGTTTATACAAATACGACAAGTCTAACGGTCAAATGACACGTGTAGACGGTCGACCGAGAAGGTCTAAACGGTCAACCTAGCTGTTAAATTCACTATTTGAAAAAGGATCAAATGGTCAACCGAGGGCATTTCGGTCGACCGAATTGGTACAGGCAGTTCTGGTTTAGTGAATTTCGGTCTAAGTTTGGGTAAGCTTTTGAAGTCTAATTGTTGTGAGATTTTGTTTGAGATTTCTATAAGGAAGCTAGTGTGTGCTTAAGTTGTTTTTAAATCTTGTATGCTCAAATACACAAAGTTCCTAAGACTCAAAAGAAATACA
Organism: Triglochin maritima; assembly: GCA_963682175.1. Lineage (NCBI taxonomy): Eukaryota > Viridiplantae > Streptophyta > Magnoliopsida > Alismatales > Juncaginaceae > Triglochin > Triglochin maritima. Next base: position 19,741,775 of record OY821775.1, read on the forward strand.
AATTACATGTCTTCAATAGCTTGATTAGATGTCTTGACTTGAATTCCTTTCTTCCTTGAGTCTTGGTCACCTATAGAAGTTAGCACAGTACAATATATATCCCATGCATAATGTCTGCTACTCTACATTGATTATAATTAAGATTAAGTTGATTAAATCATCAAAACATAGATTAAGGCAAAAAAAAGACAACAAAAGGGAGTTAGTAGCTGAAGGTTACTCGGTCCGAGTTTCATGAGTGATCCAGACGATAGGAGGTCCCAATCATGATATGTCTTTCTTCTGAATGGTGGAGTCGTGAGTTGGCATAGTTGTAAACATACCACTTCGGCCGACTCAACCACCGCTTCAGAAGTGATGGTTGTTGTTAAAGCGAGCAAGGAAGGAGTGTGGATTAAGAAGTTCCAAGAAGTGCTTGGAGTAGTTCCCTCGAATGAGGGATCCATAGAGTTGTTTTGCGATAATAGTGTGTCTATCTCGCAAATCAATGGTCCTAAATCACATCACAAGGTGAAGTACATGGATCATAAGTACTTTGTTACCCGTGATTTCATCGACCAAGGCAAAATAAATTTATTATCGGTGGACACAAACAACAAACAGTTGATCCATTCACCAAACCTTTATCTCAAGCCAATGGAAAAATGTATTTCGAGGCCATGGGTTTGAAGAACCATGTAGAGTGGCATCATGAGTGAATGAAAGGGTTACTCTAGTTATTATAGTTTTATACATTGTGAATGTATATGAAAGAAAACTTTCATAACAAGTGGGAGATTGAAAGGAATGTGTTCTAAAAGTTTGCTTTTATATGTCTTTTATTATGAATTGAATGTATAGACATTTTGTTCCTTGATTAATCTATTCGTCTTTTGGAAGTGTTAAGGAAGAGACTCTTGATCCTTAACCATAAAGCTCTAAAAGATAATGGTTTACATAAATAAAAAATAATTCATAATCATGGTAATTAACATGGACATTGATTACCGAGATAAGATTGTCATGTTGGTTAAAGGATATTGTACCTCTACAAGTATTTAACAACATGAGTATAAGAAATAGAAATATTTTCTTTCATATATTGAATTGACCTAATAAATAAAACATTATGGAATTGTGTTTGTGTCATTAGTGTTTCATTGTATATTTGAATCCTAAGATATGAGACCTATATCTTTTCGCATGATAAGTATATCATTTGATTATTACCAAAATCTATCATTGAGTATAGTGATAAAGATAATAGTTGGTTATGTGGAGGATCAATGACCCCTAATTCTAATCACTTTTAAACTAATTCCTTACTTGCTTAATCAAAGTTGCAACAGAATATACAAACAAAACAAGCAAAGAAAGCAATGCAAACTACAATGGCACCGAAAGATTTTATAGAGGCTCGGCCTCCTGCCTACTTCCTCTCTTGCAAGCTCCTCTCGATCTCCCTCGAGCTCCGCCTACGTCTTCACTATCAATCTCGTTCCAGGGCAAGATTAAGCCTTTTACACAACAAGCTCCGCGAATAATCATTGCTAGCTTGATTTCTTCCTCTCAAAACCTAAGAGGGAACACTTCGGGCTTTCACCAAAATCCTTGCTTATTTGAACAACAATGTGAGTGGAACACACTCTTTAACTTGAGCACACTTTGAGTGAATAAGGAATTAATAACTAAAGTGTGAAGTTTAGGCTTGGAGAGTATATAGTTTGGGGAATTGAAAGCTTGAGAGTCTCTCCTAGATGTATTGATATTTTAGAGTGTAAGAGTTGTTAAATTGTGTCTTGGTAACATCTATTTATAAGCTCTAAAAGAGTTATGGCCATTCTGATGAAATTAGAAGTTGTTTGTGTAAGATACATAAAATAGAATTGAGCATATCACAGTTTTGGTCAAGTGGTTGACCGAAACAAGTCAAATGGTTGACCGGATGGTTCTCTATAAATGAGTTCAGCACAGTCCAGAAATTAAACAGTCGACCGAGTAGGGAATGGTCGAACAAAAATTGGCTATAACTTAAGCTCACTTAAGTTTGCTCGGTTTCCTCTCTCAAATTCCGCACGTCGGTTGAACAAAAAGGTTGGTTCGGTCGACCGAGAACTAACATGCTCTATGGGGTTGTCAAAATGTTTATGTTCCGTCGACCAAAACTAGGTCCACGGTCGACCGGTGGTCACTTGTATTCTTGGGTTTTAGGAAATCCAACTGTTGGAGAATAAGACGAGTCTAACGGTCATTTGACACGTGCAGACGATCGACCGGTCAGACTGTTTAACTCACTCTACGATAATAGATCATTCGGTCGAACGAAGGTGGTTCGGTCGACCAAATTTGCACAAGCAATTCAGGTTTCGGTTTAGTGATTCCAATCTAAGTTTGGGTGACGTATTGAAGTCCAATTGTTATGAGATTTTGTATGTGACTTCTACAAGGAACCTAGTGTGTATGTGAGTAGTTATTTACTCTAGTATGCTCATTCCTAAGACTCAAAAGAATTATAAAATTATATGTCTACAATAGCTTGATTACATGTCTTGACTTGAATTCCTTTCTTCTTTGAGTCTTGATCACATGTAGAGGTTAGCACAATGCAATATATATGCTATGCATAATGTGTGCTACACTAACTTGATTATAATTAGATTTGGTTGATTAAATCATCAAAACATAGATTAAAGCCAAAAGGTCAACATGTTATACATGACTTGCACCAGAAAGGATAATATGTCAAAAGATATTATTGTCTCTCTTGACTTGAGTGATGATATTGTTGGGTCCCTTGATAAAGCAAAATTATAATGTAAACAATGTAACTTATGTATAGTTACATATTTATAATTTGCTTAAGAGACCAAGAAATGAATATATAATACAAAGATGACACATTTCTACTTTCTATAATATTCTTATTATCATGAGGCAATGAATAGACATAAGTGATACTGTTTATATCACCGAGTTGATCGTGTTTAGTTCAAGTCAGCAAAACATCTTTGCTTTTTGGGAAACTATAATGTGTAGCATTATGAAGGGGTTATTTTCTAGATTTTAACCTTGTATTAGAGATCGATTGGCTAGCTTTGATATCTCTAATCTTGTTTAGAGTTTAATGAACACTTACAGGTGATTTGAGGCATTCCGACGTGTAACCTGACTTCCGATTGGTAAAAAAGTATTTGATAATCCTCAAGGTATGATCCAATCTATGTATTTCAATATTAATTAGTATATAATATATATTGAAATACAATTAGGAAATTTTGTACATAAAATTATTAAAAAATATGAAAATCGATCCTAATTGCTTTTAAATTTTAAAAATATACATACAAATATATGGCACAAAATCCTACAATAATTGCAAATTATCTTAACACAACACAATTTAACACCACTTAACACAACACAACTAAACAACATCCACAATCTTTTAACTTCAAACTAAACAAGCACCCCTAAAAATTGACCCACAAATAACAACTTTCTACATCAGTCATTTAACCAGCAGAACCAATACCCCAACATTCAACACTATGTCGACGTTGTTCTTGAAGAATGTGCTCTCCCCAACAAACACCTGCAGCTCACAAATACCAGCTCTCATCTCGAGTAGTAGCAAGTTGTTGTCCACCATGTACTCCTTCACTTCCTCAACCTTCCTGTCCAGATTAGTATTCCTTTCCAACAACATTTCACAAATCTCTCCTCATGCATACACACATCCACGGAGGCCCCTTCATTGGAAAAAACACACTTCCGGTGGTCGGGCTCATGCACATTTCATCGAAAACTTATTCTGCATTTCAAAAAAAATTAAACACCAAAGTAAAGGAGGCAAACCTTCTTGTAGTTGGGGCATCTGAAGAATCCTCGACCATATGACCACTCCTTCCTAGAAGTGTGGACATTGCACGACAGCCCATGTCCACAAAGTGGAATGAATATGTTGGCCGTGTGTCAGACCAATAGGAGGTGTTAGAACGGTCGCTCTTACTACTCGACGACTGGTAACTACTAGCGGTATTGATTTGGGATCGCGGGGTGTATGTGTTGTTTGTGTTGGAGTTCGAAACCAAGTCAACCAATTTGTCGTTGCTACCAGACGCCATGATCTCCACCACCAGCCAAAGGAGTCGGACATTGAAGTTGGAGTGGAGGTTCAACTTGGAAGGGGGAAGCATATGGAATGGGAGGGATTTGGGCGGGTAGAACTAGGGATTTATAACTCTCCGACTAAAATGGGGGGATATTACTGAAGTGCGGGAATCATTAGTCAAGTTGGTATTAATGCTAATCAAACAGATACACGTCGTCCCTACTCCTTATGGTGTGGACAATGTGGGACCCACAGACCGAACGGGTGCTCCCAAGCAATTTAACTAGAAGTGTGAGTGCACCCAAGGAAATAATGAGGCCCTCCCCTCCCTTCGTCGAGCCTTTCAAGGGGGGTTTGGGATGTGGTGTGATGGGTTTTTTCATCTAGGAAATGACATGATTGGAAGGGCGTGAAATACAAAAAAAAACACTTCCAAGAAAAGGTGAGGATGGTTGTGCTCAGCAATCTGTCACAGTTAATAAAATTACATCACAACATATATTTAATTAAAAATAACTTAGTTAACCAGACATAGAGTAAAACCTCAGAAAATGGAGGATGTACTTTGTCAATAAAAGGTTTAATAAAGTGTGAACCTCGGTGGAAAAAATGGGAAACCCCGGAAACTTGCAACTAAATTAATGAAGAAATTTCTTTGTCAATAAAGTGTGAACCTCGGTAGAAAAAATGGGAAACCCTAGGAAACTTGCAACTAAATAAACGAAGAAATTTATTTGATCGAAGAAACAAAAGAACGACCCATGTTTTTATTGATGGTCCAGATTTCCCAGTACCCAAGATGAATGTTGGATCTAAATTAGAAGCTATCCAATACTATTCGCATGAAGATATACAATGGTGGGAAGGCCGGCTTGAGTTCTCGAACCCTCCGGGCCGCCTTCACCGGAGCTTCGCGATTGAGAACGAGTGATTGCCGTTTGCACAAATCTCACCCCCTCCGTTGAATGATAAGAAACACCAATCCAATGAACCAAGTAAAATTTGGGTTTTGGCTTGGTATTCGATACCATCCACTCTTCCCTCATCTTTATTTATAACGTAAATTGTAAACATACAGTTAATACAAAACACCAATCAAGGGGAAAGTTTAAGGAAACAACTAGGAAAGCAAATAACTACATATTCGTAATTGCAATTGAAATAAATGAGATTGGAGCAATCAAGGTACTAGAAGAAATCTTCTTTATTCTCTCTCCTTTATTGGGCTCCACTAGCAAATCCATGCAAGTCCCATGCATATCAGCTCATGCACGTCCCAAGCACCTACGTAGCCTATCAAATACCCCCTCCGTGAAGACTGACCTTGTCCTCAAGGTCGATTTGCGTAAAGCAAGCACGAAAATTGAAATGGTCTTCCCCACGAGCATCATTCGGAACTTGTCCTTCCCATGCAACACAATTCGACGTAGCCGCTGGAGTGTCTTCTGGTACCCCTCTTGTTTGGATGTCGGTGTCATATGTGCTTCATGTAGCAGTTGTTGTGCGAGAGTTGGGTCACTAACCAAAACGACATGATTGTCATGATAAGGGATCCCACAACGATCAACATATTTTGTACCCAAACGTCCATTCTTCCTATGCTGCATGAGATCTTTACCTACTAGCACGCCACACCCAACCGGTTCGGTACTCACCATCGAGGTCTGAGGACCGTCCCCCCCCCCCCCCCCCCAAAGAGTTTCCACTTGGTATTTTCCATTGCAAACTCCATAGTTCGCTCCTTGACGTTCCAAAGAATGTCACCAAGACTTCCCAACCAATCCACTCGAAGCACCAAATCACACCCGCAAAGAGGGAGGATGTGGCAGTTGATCTTAATATGGAGCCCTTGTAACTCCAATGACACATTCCGACAAAGTCCTCCACTTGATATTTGTTCCCCATTGGCGAGACAAACTGGAGTTGAGTGTGACTGGTTGACGCGGAGGCCGACCCCTTTTACCATACGAGGATCGAGAAATGTGTGAGTGCTGCCAGAGTCCATGAGGGCCACTATTTCCCAACCATGAATGATTCCCTGAAGGGTCATTTGCTTGGGTAGACCTCAAAAGGTGCACAATTGGCGAAATACACTTGGATTTTTACTATTCACTTGGGTACACCTCGTTGCACTGCATATTGCTTGCATGCCCTCGGACCGTTCATGGGTCCCACCCCGTTAAATTTTCTGTTGGTTTATTTACGAAACACACCCTCTAAAATTCAAATATCCTTAATATTAAATATAAAAACACAAAACAAATATTTTCTTTACAAACACACCCTTATTCTCATTCTCTCTCTTTTCTTCTCTCTCTACTCTCTCTTTCCACCCCCTCTCTTGTTTTCTCTCTCCTCTCTCTCGCTACTCTCTCTCTTGTTCTCTCTCTCTACTCTCTACTCTCTCTCCCCTCTCTTTCTCTCTTTTGTTCTCTCTCTACTCTCCACTCTCTCTCTTGTTTTCTCTCTTCTCTCTCTCGCTACTCTCTCTCTTGTTCTCTCTCTCTCTACTCTCTCACTACTCTCTCTCTTGTTCTCTCTCTCTACTCTCTCTCCCCTCTCTTTCTCTCTTTTGTTCACTCTCTACTCTCCACTCTCTCTCTTGTTTTCTCTCTTCTCTCTCTCGCTACTCTCTCTCTTCACTCTCTCTCTTGTTCTCTCTCTCTCTCGCTACTCTCTCTCTTGTTCTCTCTCTACTCTCTCTCTCTCTTCGGTTCTCTCTTCTCATTCTCTCTTTCTCTCTCTCCTATTCTCTCTCCTCTCTCTCACATGTTCTCTCTCTCTCTCTCTCTCTCTCTCTCAAATTCTCTCTCTTCTCTCTCGAATTCTCTGTCCTCTCTCTCTCGAATTCTCTGTCCTCTCTCTCTCATCTCCCTCTCGAATTCTCTATCCTCTCACTTTTCTCCCTCTCAAATTCTCTCTCCTCTCTCTTTTCTCCCTCTCGAATTCTCCCTCTCAAAAGAATCTAAGATGGACCAAGTCCAATCTCAAGAGAATGAGACGTACGTAGTGAATATTGTTGTAATCAGTAATCTAAATATATAGGTCCCTCAAGAATTCGAGAGAGAAGAGGAGAGAGAGAAAGAGAGAACCGAAGAGAGGGAGATGAGAGAGAGGAGAGAGAATTCGAGAGAGAAGAGTGAGAGAGGAGAGAGAGAATTCAAGAGAGAGAGAGAGAGAAAGAGGGAGAAGAGAGAACATGAGAGAGAGAGAGAGTGGAGAGTAGAGAGAGAACAAAAGAGAGAAAGAGAGGAGAGAGAGTAGAGAGAGAAGGAGAAGAGAGAACCGCAGAGAGGGGGATGAGAGAGAGAGGAGAGAGAATTCGAGAGGGAGATGAGAGAAAGAGGACAGAGAATTCGAGAGAGAAGAGAGAGAATTCGAGAGAGAAAGAGGGAGAAGAGAGAACATGGGGGAGAGAGAGAGAGGAGAGAGAATAGGAGAGAGAGAAAGAGAGAATGAGAAGAGAGAACCGAAGAAAGAGAGAGAGAGAGTAGAGAGAGAACAAGAGAGAGTAGCGAGAGAGAGGAGAGAGAGAGAGAATAAGAGAGAGAGAGAAGAGCGAAAACAAGAGAGAGAGTAGTGAGAGAGAGAAGAGAGAAAACAAGAGAGAGAGTGGAGAGTAGAGAGAGAACAAAAGAGAGAAAGAGAGGGGAGAGAGAGGAGAGAGAGTAGAGAGAGAGAACAAGAGAGAGAGTAGCGAGAGAGAGGAGAGAGAAAACAAGAGAGAGGGTGGAGAGAGAGAGTAGAGAGAGAAGAAAAGAGAGAGAATGAGAATAAGGGTGTGTTTGTAAAGAAAATATTTGTTTTGTGTTTTTATTTTTAATATTAAGGATATTTGAATTTTAGAGGGTGTGTTTCGTAAATAAACCAACAGAAAATTTAACGGGGTGGGACCCATGAACGGTCCGAGGGCATGCAAGCAATATGCAGTGCAACGAGGTGTACCCAAGTGAATAGTAAAAATCCAAGTGTATTTCGCCAATTGTGCACCTTTTGAGGTCTACCCAAGCAAATGACCCTTTCCTGAACCCACATCGTCTTTGGTGAGATTTCTCCAATCAAGGCATGCAACGACATCTCGGGTGCAGATTGCGAAGAGAGTGGCTCGCCATTGTTTTTGGTTACATGTTCTTTACTCCCATCAAAGTCTTCCTCCTCGGGGTTTATCTGCAACATGAAAAATTTTAATTTTTTTTTGCATACCGCGTTGTGCCCCGTGCTCCACCTCGCTTTGCAATTATAACACAAGCCTTTGGACCTTCTTTGTGCCATCTCGTCATGGTTGAGCTTGATGATGGTTGGGTTTCGAGAAGCGGTCGGGGATGGAGACCCTCCACTTGTTCTCTCGAACCCTCCTCGGAATGATGAGTTCGGAACCCTCCTCTCCGGCCCGATCAACTTGGTCTCTTGCCAATTAGCTATCTCAATAGCTTCATTCAAAGTTCTTGGTCTAAAAGACCTTACCTCAGCTTCCAATTCACTTTTAAGTCCTCCCAGGAAGGTGCTTAGCTGGTGTTCCTTGCTAAATCCGACCACTTTGTTACACAAGTGCTCGAATTCGGTCTGGTAGGCCTTTAACGAGCTTGTTTGCCTCAATTTTGTGAGTCGGCTCATCAGATCCTCTCCCTTTGGTCCAAAACGTGTATCCAAACCCCGAACAAGTTCTGCCCAAGTTAAGTTCGGACTCCGATCTCTCACCCACCAAAACCACTCCAAAGCCTCGTCTTCCATGTAGTAGGCGGCCATGACCACCTTTTGCTCCTCGGGCGTCTCGTGAAAACGGAAGTATTGCTCCGTTTTGTAAACCCATTGTCTAGGGTCCTTCTTACCATCATACTCCCTCATGTTCACCGTCACACCCTTCGTCGATCGCGTATGGTTGGAGCTAGGTCGACTGCGATTACTACCCGATCTTGCATCCTCCTCATCACGTCGATCCAGCTTTAAGGCCTCCATCCTTGCTGCCACCTCTGAAATTTCCGCGCCCAAAGTTGCATTAACGCCTGAAATCTCGTTGCGCAACGTTCGATGGTTGTTATCTGCTTCTAGACGGATTGATTCGACCACTTCCTTCCTCATTATCTCAATTTCTTCCCGTACAATGCTCTTGAAAGCTTGGATCTCCTCCGGAAGTACCACTTCCGACCCACAAGTGCCAAGACCTGGCTCTGATACCAAATTGGTGGGAACGCCGGCTTGAGTTCTCAAACCCTCCGGGCCGCCTTCACCGGAGCTTCGCGATTGAGAACGAGTGATTGTCGTTTGCACAAATCTCACCCCCTCCGTTGAATGATAAGAAACACCAATCCAATGAACCAAGTAAAATTTGGGTTTTGGCTTGGTATTCGATACCATCCACTCTTCCCTCATCTTTATTTATAACGTAAATTGTAAAGATATAGTTAATACAAAGCACCAATCAAGGGGAAAGTTTAAGGAAACAACTAGGAAAGCAAATAACTACATATTCGTAATTGCAATTGAAATAAATGAGATTGGAGCAATCAAGGTACTAAAAGAAATCTTCTTTTATTCTTTCTCCTTTATTGGGCTCCACTAGCAAATCCATGCAAGTCCCATGCATATCAGATCGTGCACGTCCCAAGCACCTACGTAGCCTATCATACAATTTTAAAATTCGTGAAACCACATTTCTTCAGGCTCAACCGTTATAACAAAGTATTAAACCACACCCTACACAAGCAACACTACACCTTGAAATACAATACCAAGAATTGGAAGACCATTTCTAAACTAGCTGGGCTACGAGGCACTTCGATACCCTTGTTAAAACCACAACCACATTATGAATCAGGTGTGATTGCTCAAGTTGTCAACTCAAACCCTTTGCGGATAACTATAATGAAAGGAAACAATAATTATTAGACTGGAGTGCTAAACGTCGTCTGTAAATTACTTAAATCGTCTGTGTCAATTACTGTTTTGTCCTTCTGTCATTTCTACTTATATATCTCTTCATTTCACTCTCCTATCATCTCTCTCTTCATTTTCATCTCATAATCATCAAAAACAATGTCTCAGGGGCTAGAAAAGGAGCCAGCGGACGTCCCGGTGCACTCGAATACGGTAAAATTTACAATTTATTTAAGTTTAAAAAAAATCTGAGGGGTGTCTGCGGGCCGGAATGGGTTGGAGTTGGAGCGGGAGGAGGAGTATGGTAGATGATGTGGGCGAGATGAGCATGGTAGAGGACGGGGGCAACATGGTAGTGCTTCTGCTGAGTGGGTAATTCGGAATGGTAGTCAGTGACCGTCTGGATAAACTGCAACTTTGTGGTTGTGCTGACCATGAGAACTATCAGAAACTACGACTCACCCATCACGCTCCAGTCGTTCGACCACCTTTATAAAAAAATGACACCCACAACCCTTTCTTATCGTGTTCCTCTATACTGCAATATTCATATCCCAACAATCAATTTCATTTCTGCGGTCGCATCTCAGATAACAATTCATCCAATTATCTACTTGTAGTTTATAGGATGATATTATCGGAAAAAATCTGATTCCGATAGCAACTTGTTTCGTCTATCTATTCGCGTCATCGATTGTTGGAAATACTTGCGGATTTACAAAAAACTCACTGTAATCTACTTCATCACCACCCAAATCTTACAACGGAACATGAAATAATTTGAAATAACACAACATATAAATTTTAAATTAAAAAATGTGGGCATCTGACTAAGACGTCCCCTCATAGACATTTTCATGGTGTTGGTACTAGTAGAGTGAGAAAAATTGAGACAGAAACTTTTATTTAAAAGACATGACAAAATGTGTATTAAATGAATTGTAACTGGCAAAAGGACAATTTACACGAACGATTTTAGTAAAACCCGAACGGTGTTTAACAATTCGCTTATTAGAAGTCATATTATGCAAGCCAAATTTTCTATCATTTGGAGTTAGCATAGAGACGGCATGATACACTCTATAGTGAAACTTACAATAAGAATAGTTCGCCAATACAAGAAGTGTGTCCTAGCTCCTTGAAGGATTACTTGGATGAAGTGGGAACTAGAGTTGGATCCCCACTCCTGTACAAACTGTCATTCTTCACGCAACCCACTTTTAATTAAAATTCACCCTACCATTTATCAAAAAAGAGTTTGCCTTTACAAAAAAAATGGTATGCCAAACTTTTCTACCGTATACACGCGCACATGAACCCTTGTAATAAAATTAATTCAAAAGTTTTAAAAGAAATTATTTCAAATCGTGATTTTTTGAATCTCCTAAGACCTCTACGTGGTCCCTCCCCAAATCTGAACACAGTGCACATCACGACTAGGAATTGGAAAGAGTGCTACTCCTAAGAACGTAGAACATACTTAGCGTTCTAATATTCTCGCGTAAACAATAAACACGAACTTGTTGGAAGATGCTGCTATCAATGTTTAAAAATGAATTGGAGTAGCTAGCTTCACTAGAGGCGTTTATTTGGGAAGAATAACATTAAGCCCACCCACGTACGGCCTAATTGGTTCTGGAATGACAACGGATCCATCTTCTTGTTGAAAATTCTCGAGCAAACAAATCATCATTCGCGGGACAACACAGGCAGTGCCGTTGAGCGTGTGAACAAACTGTGTTGGTGCTTCTGGATTTCCCTTCCCCTTCTTCTAAGTGACTGATGGGGGATTGGGGGTTGATGGGCGATAGCGAATTCCTAACCTCCGGCTCTGGTAATCTGTGCAGTTCGACGCACTAGAGATCTGTCTACACACCACGAATTGAGCCTCTAATTATTTTACCAACTTCATATTAATATAAGAAAATGAAATCTAAAGCTTAAATCGCATCCAAGAAGAATTGATTATTTCTTAATAATCAACATCCATACCAAGTGGTAGTTCCGCATAAAACCATCAGTCAACAGATTTCACAAAGCAAAAGTAATTTCTTTTTCTAAATGCAGTAGTACAAAGGAGAATTGGATAGCGAACAAAAACCACTTCAACAATAAGGAAGCTCAGAAAACTGTTTATCTTACCTCACCATAGCGACCAAGACCAGGCATCCAAGCCTCTATGTCAAACTTACGGAAGGCAGGGGCTCCTAAATCCCCCATAGCCATGTCCAAAGTCCTGAACCAGTAGACCAGATAAATGTCTTGAAGATTTTTCATATTACAGCAAGACATAAAACCAAACAAATAACATATAATACTTGAAATGGAGCCCAAGAGATTTGAACAGATTTTCCTCGATGCTTAGAAGCTCCTCATGATAATGATTGCTATCCTCTGGCCGACAAATAATGAACATTTCAACCTTGCTGAATTGGTGAACACGGTACAGGCCTCTGTGAAGACATAGTACTGAAAATCAGACTTTCATGATTGCATATGCAAGCATTACATAACCAATCAAGTTCAAATTATTGAGCACAAAACAGTATGACGGGAAATAGATAATTAACTCGGCAGAAAATATACTCACAATATGACTGGTTTTGAAGAAGAAAATGATATAAAAGTGGGTGACTAAACTTTAAAAGCTTACCAACATGTGATGGTTTACTGGAAACTATAGAAAATTTCCAAACTGAAAGTGAAACTATACGCCAACATCACTTCTCTCTTCTCCAGTAAAATTGAAGTCAAAAGACTCAACTGTAGAAAACTAGAACATTTCTCAAACTTCCGAGTTAAAATTATCAAACAATTCACTAAAATCTTAATCTACTATCCTTAACTACAATTCTCATAACTACATTTCTAAAACTTTAGAATTTGTCTGAAACCAGAGACACCTTCTGAGTTAGAAGAGATGGTGCAAGAAAGCTTGCTAATTTACCTCGTTGATGCTCCAGCAGCACCAGCCTCTGTTCGAAAACAATGGGAATATGCCACATACTTTAGGGGCAATGCAGAATCAGGAAGAATAGAATCCATGTGGAGGCCACCAACAGGGATTTCTGCAGTCCCTACAAGGCACCTTCAATAGCATAAACCTGTAAGTAGAAAATAGGAACTTTGGTACTCAGTAAGATAATAAGATGATATTGAGCTATATGAATTAGATCAATCAGTTGAATAGATTCTAAACAACTTCTACATAAACCAACAGTCTTGACAGTAAATCTCAGGTAGACCTGACAATATTCGACATGGGACAACTTGGAACTTGTGACATGATTTGACAAAAAAAAACCTTGGTAGATGATTTGTTCAGATATGATGATTTGTGTGAAGTGAACATAAAGAATAGAATGAGACACAATTGGAAATGAACGAAAATGACATGATTTTACATGAGTTGAGAATTTTCACACGGAGATGAAATTATAAGCATCTTAAAACGATTCATCAGATTTTTACCTGAGAATAGTTGCTTAGGATGCAATATAAACATACTATTAGGCTACTATAAATCCAAATACAGTGACTTTTTTTTCAGATTATGTTGCACGAATGACAAAACACAACTGCAGAACTGCTCATCACAACGCGAAGACAACTATATGAATACGAGTAGACAATTGCATTACATGAAAAGGACTAATTATCAGTTCTAATCAAAATATAATATCTCAAATGCAGGCTGCCTGGCAATCTCACTTGTAAATGGTTTATCCAAAGATTCTATGTATCAAACCTTTTCCCGAAACAAGTATAACAAAAGTATCTTTAATAAGAACCAACTGTGTTACTCTATGAAGGACAATGTTATATACTCTTCATCTACATCTTGATATTTTGCATAGGATGTGCATTAAAGTACTGTGAAAACCATAGGTAGAACAAACCTGTGTATTTTGTCCATGTGGTTGAAAGCCACATTTCTCAACAACGGGAGACCTTACAATCTCTGGTGTGATTAGAGGTATGAACCCCCTCTTGGAAACCTCTGCAAGGGTCCAATTGATGAGGCCCATCTCTAACAGGACCGCTTCATTTTTTAGGTAATAAATTTTGGATCCACTGACCTAAAAGACAGATAATACATGTGACGACATGAAGGTCAATGCATTGTCATTTGAGGGCATCTAGCTACAGTTAAAGCTTCAATTTACAATAAACTTCATCAGTAAGCATGTATTTATGATTTATCACATTATAGAATATAAATTGCCACTTCAGATTATAGAATACAGATTTTAATTCGTACAGAAAAGGCACCTCTGCAGCAGCATCAAAGTCAAAAAGATCCAGTTCTTTACCCAGCTGCAAATGGTCCTTGACAAGGTAAATTCCCTTGGATTTCCAACCTGAATATTACAAAGATAGACCAGGCAGAGCATAAGTTATAAAAACTACTGTAGTTTTCGCACTGGAAAATTAAAAAAATGTGGGTGGATGTGAAATAAACTACCATATCTCGCAATGTAGAGGACTCCTCTCCACCAACACGAACATCTGGATGAGTAATATTAGGTATAGACTGTGCTTCTGATTGAAGCTTATCTGTTAGCTGAACAAGGCCTTCTTCTAGACCAGCAATCTGATCTTTCAGATTCTTCCCAGTGCAAATTCCAACAAATTTTAAAACAAACAAACCCAGAAGGTAGGATTTGCAGGCAAACAACTCTAGAGACCTTTTTCTATGAGAGCCTGACGCTCTGCCACTTCCAGCTTCCCTTTCATTTTGCTTGCAACAATATTTCTTGCCCCTCGGAGCCGTTCAACTTCCTGCAATCTGTGAATAAGAATTAGATATGACTACCATCTGACTCCACAAACATACTGAGATCCTTGATCACAAAAAAACGAAGGGCACCATAATCACGTAGTAGTGTATCAAGGAGAACAAATCCGACCCGCGCCATTTGCTAAACAGACAAACTTTTGAGCTACAAAAAGGCAGATTTAGGCAGACATGTGCTTTGAATTTTTGGAAAAAGACGCAACTTTTACGTCGCTTTCTATACAACAGAAAAGATAAAAATACACGCTAATAGGTCTGATAAGGCGGTCAACGTCATAAACACAATTTATAACATAACAGTCTTGGAAAAAATCCACCTTTCCAACTACAAAATGGTCATATCCTAACTGTAAAACCCCCAAGTTTAGTCCCACATTGCTTAACATGAGAATGTTGGGGTGGGATATAAAGACATGAGCCCACTACCATAACACTTACCAACTTAAGTTTTGTGGCAATAGGTGGGTGTTGTGGGCCAGTGGGCACATGGGTGACGGACCGGGACCCGAGTTCGATGCAGACTCGGGGACGGGACGTTACAGATGGTATCAGAGCCTGAACCAGCCGGAATTGTGGGAACTAAGTGTTACACCTAAAGGATGGGAGCCACCTCTAGAATCCCACAACGCCTGGTGACTGAGTGGCTTGACCCTGACGAGGACGTCAGGTGTTCAAGTGGGGTAGGTTGTAAAACCCCCAAGTTTAGTCCCACATTGCTTAACATGAGAATGTTGGGGTGGGATATAAAGACATGAGCCCACTACCATAACACTTACCAACTTAAGTTTTGTGGCAATAGGTGGGTGTTGTGGGCCAGTGGGCACATGGGTGACGGACCGGAACCCGAGTTCGATGCAGACTCGGGGACGGGACGTTACACTAACCTTCTGAACACCACCCATCTCCTCGTAAAGCTCCAACACGAGCTCCAGATCAGCGCCGGAGTTCCTCTTCCTTATGTTCTCGGCGACGAGATCCCTATTATCCCTTATCCACTTGAAATCGATCGCCGCCTTCCACTGCGGCGGCCTCGCAGCAGCTAAATGACCACGAAGAAGAAATAGAACCTAAGTGGGGCAAGGGGAGAGATATTGAACAGTAGTGCAGGAGAAAGAAGGCACCTCTGTCGTGTTGGAGTGGGAGAGGAGCGGTCTGGGAGGAGGAGGAGGTGGCGCGGAGAGGGGATGAGGTGGGGGTTTTGGAAGGGAAGAAGAGGGGTTTGGAGGGGAAGGTTAGGGTTTTGGAGGGGCGAAGTGGGAGGGCGAGTGCGGAGGAGAAGACGGTGATGGAAGCCATTGTAGGAGAGAATGGGGATAAGAGCGACTGTACTACTGGAGGAGGGAACTTCACTACTTGTTTTGGATTGATTTGATTTTGGAGTCTGTTTTGTGAGAGATGTAAAATGCCACGACTAACGACGTAGAATGGAATGAGTAATTTTGCCCTTTGTTTAAAAATGGAACTGAACCTAAACTGAACGGTTGGTTTACTGAAAATTCAGGAATTCAAAATACTAACCTCTAGTTATACTTGGGACTCGTGCACGGCTAAGCGAGCTGTGTCAGATCCGGGGATGGTCGGGTCGGGTTTTCTTCATTTGTTCGGGTCGGTTTTGATTTTTCGGTTATTTTTTTAAATTTGAAGTAAGTATACAATCACAATCGAATTAATAAAAACAAAAAGACAATTTTTCCTCCATATAACTAATTTATTTATTAATAATTTTTGACTTAATTAGAGAAATAATATATTGGTTACAAATTAAAAATGACTGATGATTAGCTAAACCTAAGAAATAATAAAAAACCTAAGAGATATTAAGAAAAAATTACTTCTTTAACATAATGATTTAACTAATTTTTCGTCAATCTTCGTCATCGTTGTTGTCATGAATATTCATGTTTTGTATTATGTTCGTAGCGTCGATCCAATCCTTCAGGCATACACTTATCTCGATCGATTTATTAGATAAGTTTTGCCTTTTGTCTGACAATACTCATTTACTTGCACTAAAAGCAGCCTCTGACGCCACAGTTGACGCGACACCACAGTTGACACTAAAGGACATAATAAATCTCGTACCATCAAATAGGCTAGTAAAACTTACATGAGTTTTTTCTCCACCAGCCTAAAATGTCAAAAGATTTTAACTCAGACGTACTTAAGTAAAGTAGTGTTTGAATATGCAGTTAATTCATTTTAAGTGTCGGTTTGCACTAATTTTGCATTCTTTTGACCTAACCAATTTCATTGTGAGTCATCATCATCTGGATTCACTGCAGTTGGAGGTGGTTGTGATGATGAACTAGCAACATTTGAACTCATTTGATTTACATTATTAGTCTTTCATATTCTTCAAAATTTTGATTAACAAAGACCTACAACTATTTACTTGATTTTGGAAAATTTCATAATTCATTTTTTTCAAAAAATTGTTCTAAGAAAACTTGTAAACCAATATCTTAAATGTAGGATCCATGATAAAAGCTAAACACAAACTAAATAGAGGAAGATTCCAATATGTATTACACTTAGTCTCCATTACATATAAAATTTCATCGAAACGAGCATTGTGCCTATATTTTGCAAATAGTCTAGTAATTAGAAGTTATTCATAGATAAATATGTTAGAGGTGTGATAATACTGTCTACTTAATCTAGTAGTGAATGTGAAAAAAAGTTTTTAAAAAATATGCATAATTTGACAGTTATTCCAATCTAAATCGGTTAACAGTTTTTCATTTTGTTTTTCATTATAAAAGGTTGAAATTGCAAAATGATGAGGAAACATTTTAACATTTTATATATAGAATTCCATGGGGACAACTAATTTAAATTTCCTAACTTTAATTTCATTATATGTAGAAAAATATCTAAATCTTGATATCTAGATGTACTACTACAACCTACATAAGCAATTACATTCCTAACATTTTCTACGTAATGTTTAATTATGTCAAATCCATCTTTTACAAGCAAGTTCAAAGTACAATAAACACACTTGATATGAAAAATGAAATCATCTAGAGGTGGATAACAATAATTTATAAGCATTTATTGATGTAGCATTATCACATGCAATTGCACAAACTTTATTTTTAAGATTATTAGCTACGATGACATCTTTAATGTGATCAAATATAACCTTGGTAATGTGTGGATGACATTTCATACGGTAATATAAACGAGGGACAACTAATTTAAAATCCCTAGGTTTAATTTCATTAGATGCAAAAAAATCTCTAAATTCCTGATATCTAGATGTACTACTTATAACCTACATAAGCAATTGCATTCCTAACATTTTCTAAGTAATGTTTAATTATGCTAAGTCCATGTTGTACCACTAAGTCAAAGTATGACAAACACATCTAATATAAAAAAGTAAACCATCTACACGTGGATGACAATAATTAGTAAGCATTTCTATTACAGAACTATTGTCAATAACATTATCAAATGCAATTGCACAAACTTTATTTTTAAAATTATTAGCTACGATGACATCTTTAATGTGATCAAATATAACCTTGTTAGTGTGTGGATGCAAATAGGTACAAAAGAAATAATATTTTTATTTAAACAACATGAATCATCTAAATAACGAGCAGTTACGCAACAATAAGGATAATTATTTGGACTAGTCCAAACATCGCTAGTTAATGCTACATTATTTTTCATTGATGAAAAATAACTAATCATGTGTTTTCTTTTACCAAATTTATCAAATGTAGTATTTTAAGTGTTTTTCTAGAAAATAATTTAAATTGCAGATTATGATAGAGAACTGCCTCCCTAAGGCATTTAGATTGACACATGTTAAATGATAGTTCATCTCTAATTATGAAATCAACAATAACTCTCTACCTTTAATTGGACAATATCTTCTGAAATTTAAAATTCCACTAGTTGTGTCTAAAACTAATTGACGTGAATCCATTACCGATGCAGGATTATTCTTAACTTTACATGAAAGTTGATGTCTACCTAGATGACTGGTTCCTCAACTTGACTTACAGTTGGTTTACTCTCTTCATCTTGTTCTTCTTTAAAACCATCACATACTTGACTAGTTTTTTTCCAGTACCCGTAGTAACCGTTGGAGATCTTTTATAAAAATTCCTAAACTACCCTCCCTCTGCCCTATATAAACCAATCAGAGATTTGATTTTCCAGCACGACACGACAGTCAGGTCTCCCGGCACAGCCTGATTCCCAGGTCTACTTCTGGTTGGACCGAAAAGCAAAAATTGACCGATTGATTTACTGAAAAAACTATATTCCTCATCTAACTGTATCAAATCAGATTAAACCGGAAAAGAACCCAAAAAATAGCAGATTTGGTTAATGGTTGAATGGTCCGACGAAAAAAAGGTCAAACTGTATTTTGTACCCTAAAAAATAAAAAGTAACAGTTTACTCCCAAAAACAATTATTTCGTTTCAATATAGCCCAAAAAATATATTTTATTTCAATTATTAAAATTTTCAAATATAATTAGTATTTTGAATTTGCAAAAAGGTAGATTACGACAAAGAAAAAAAATTAATTAACATCATGTAACCCTAAACTTCATCTTTTCCTTTTTGTTGATGTTGATGATCACTATATAATAACTAATACTTTTCAGTACTTTTATAAAACTCATAGTTAATTTCAATTACATATCATGAATAAGGTGTTTAAGAACGTAAGTATTTGGCAAAGTACATGTAAAATTCGGTTCAATAGGTCGGAGTACCGGTTGGATCGTCATCCTAGAGTCGGTTTGGTTCAACTTTCGGTTCACAAAATGATAATGTTTTGCTAACATCATTATCGATTGAATCATGTTGAACTATTTTGAATCAAACCGAGTATTTATCGGTTCACTCTTCCTCTCTTCGGTCGATTTCGAAAACCTTGCTTTTACAATGTTATAAAAGAGAAAAAAATCTTTCAATAATGAAATTATTTCTTGCAAGATTACCAATTTTTGCTTTATGGTATATAAACAAATGTTTTGTCGACTAGTGGTCCTAAACTCTAAAATGATGTTAAGATTGATGATTTATCTCTTAACGAACGCTAACATTCTAACAATATTTCCAACCCTTAATATGGACGATACTACTCCCTAATCTAACTTTCTTTCTACCCTTTCAATTTTCATATTTGTGTCTTATCACCATGTTTCCTGTTGTTCCTTGCAGCTTTCCGCAGCTCTTCAATGTCATTTAGTAAACTACTTACGAGTGAGAGGAGTTGGTGTCAATCGGGTTGCAGACGCTTCTACGATAACCAAGTCTCAAGTGCAATTCTGGGCATTACACTCCGCACACGAGTTATTAAGTGTTCATTGGGTTTTTCACTCTTTCCTTTGTATTTTTATTTAGTCTCAGAAATATTGTAAAAGGTGATGACTCCGAGTTCTAATGTGAATTTTCTGTTTCTTTAGAAATATTTATCGAATTGTTGTTTTGCAGGAACGGACGTGCGTTTCTCTCATCTCTTGTCCCTCCGCGATCACATAAATATTAAACAAAGTAACTCATACAAATTTACCGTCACAACATATATATATATATATGAGCATTTTCCAATGCGATTGACCTCACTAAAAGCTAAATGAGTTTGTTCAATAAAATCCATTTGATTTTAATCCAATGGATTTCTTGTGGCAGTCAAATATGGAAATTATTTAATGCGACAACCAATTGACCTTAGCTCAAATCCTTAAATTTATTGTCTTCAATTTGCAAGTTCTATTTGTAGGATCGTGAGAGTCTCTAATTCTAATCATTTTAAGCTAATTACCTACTTGTTTAATCAATCAAGATATGCACTGTGGAATTTAAACAAATACAAGTAAGCAAAGCAAACCACAATGATGACACCAGATTTTTATAGAGGTTCGGCATCCCGCCTACTTCCTCTCTTGCACGCTCCACTAGATCTCCCTCGAGCTTCGCTCGCGTCTTCACTGTCAACCTCGTTCTGGGCTGCGATTAAGCCTTTTACAAAACAAGCTCCACGAACACCCTCGTGAGCTTGACTTTCTTCTCTCACAATCCGAGAGGACACTTCGGGCTTTCACCAAAGTCCTTGCTTCTTTACAACTGAGATCTTGAGTGGAACACACTCTCTAACTTGAGCACACTTAGCTTAGGATGTGAAATTAATGCTAAGATGTGGAACTTTAAGCTTGGAGAGTAGGATTTCGGGAATGGGAGACTTGGGAGTTTCTCTTAGGTGTGTATGACAATAGGAAGTGTAAGAGTTGTCTAATTGTGTTCCACCTATTTATAAGCTTCTAAGGTATTATAGCCGTTGGGGTGAAGTTAGGTAAGAGTTGTGTAAGATACACATAACAGAAAACTGCATGACCCAAAACCGAGTAAGTTCGGTCGACCGGATCAGGCTGAACGGTCGACCGTTTGGCAATTTTGAACACAGTTCGGTCGACCGGTAAAAGAACGATCGACCGCCAAAGGATATTATCTTGGTACACTTAAGTTATCAGTCGAACACCGAGATAGGTTTGGTCAACCGAAAACCAACATGCTCTTTTGGGTTGACAAACAAAATTGAATTCGGTCGACCGAAACAAGGTCCACGGTCGACCGAAAACCACCAGGAAGTTTTGGTTTGTCGAGTCTTCTTAATTTCAGTCGATCAAACAAGGTCCTCGGTCGACCGATACACTAAATGTATTTGGGGTATATGGAGATAATATGAATACGACCGTTGGGTATAATAAGACAAAACAAACGGTCGGAAATTTGTTGTTACTCGGTCGACCGAAAATGTCTGGACGGTCGATCGAACATGGGAAGTAAAACACTAACAGAATATATGATCACTCGGTCGACCGAACGGTCTGTTTCGGTCGACCGAATGTGGGCAGACAGTTCAGGTTAAGGTTTGGTGTTTTCCGGTCTAAGTTTGGGTGATCTATTGAATTCCAAATTATATGAAATTTCGTGTGTGACTTCTAAAGGGAACCTAGTGTATGTTTGAGTAGTTTTTAGCTCATGTATGCTCAATTACACAAAGTTCCTAAGACTCAAACAAAACACAAATTTCATGTCTTCAATTTAGCTTGATTACATGTCTTGACTTGACTTCCTTTCTTCCTTGAGTCTTGATCACCTGTAGAGGTTAGCACAAAGCAATATATATGCAATGTAACATGTGTGCTACTCTACATGATCACAATTAAGATTAGGTTGATTAAATCATCAAAACGTAGATTAATGCCAAAAAGCCAACAATCTCACCATTTTTTATGATGGCGACCTATATCTTAATACTTGGAATTTTTAGATGTAAACTATGCATATAAATGCTTCCCCTATGGATGTGCATAGTTTTTGTTCAATTATAATCAAATTTCAAGTTACCACTTTAATTATCTCTCCCCCTTTGACATCCTTCAAAAATTATAACATTTAAGCATAGAATTGTGGATGTCTTGTAATGAAGTTACTCCCCCTAAATATTTCACTTCATTACACTAAGAAAGTGATATTCATTAAGCTTCCCCTATCAATATGAGTATGATTTTTCGATTAAGTTCAATTCTTAATTCTCCCCTATTAACATCAATTAAATATTACAATATAGCATGTGATGTATTCATTTCCGCTTTTTGACAACCATTTAAAAATTTGACACTTAAGCAATGGATGTTGTTCAAATTTAAAGATTTGCAATGAATGAATATATGATTTGTCAATTAAGCATATAAAATCTAGACTATAAACGATTGACTGAAAAATTTAGAGAATAAGACATTATACCCACTTTGAAGCTTTGAATTGGTTCCAATCTCCATTCGGTGATGCAACCGGCTTTGAATTTGACTCTTAGGCTCACCCGGTCACCACCGATTTCCTCCTCAAGCACCTACAAGTGTAGATTTAGGTACCCAAACAATTTTGGGTCCTTGATTGTTAGCTTTAGAAACCCAAACCATTTTGGTTTTAGGAGCCCACACACTTGAAGAGCTATGTTTTACAACTAAATGCTTTCCATTTAAAGTTGTATAAGATGCATGGTTTTTCAATTTTGCATTATATCCTAAACCATATTTTTGCTAAGATTGTCTTTAACTTCCTAATACCATATTATGCATCTTAGTTCCATTAGTGAATCTTTCTATATCTTTTCTTAATTGCGCATTGCAAGCATGAAGATCTAGTTGTTCATTATCAATGGATCTTTTCTTAATTTCTTTCATTTTGGGCCTAGAAAGTGAATCTAATTCATCTTCATTTTGGGCCTAGATTATTGATTTAGGTATGTAGGGGACCAACTTGTCAGATATGTATGGACCCTTGCTTGTCTCTGTGGGAGTGCCGCTGCTACAGGTCATCGTGTTGTTGTCGATTGGGTTGTACATGTGGCCAGTCTGGGGTTCGAAGGGTTGGAGGTGGACTTGGAGACATGATTGACCACCGGTATTGAGCTGTCGTCGCTGCCCGAGGGAGCAAAACCACCGCTCGGCCATGTCAACTGAGGGTGAGAGGCGGAAGATGGATGAAGGGAGAGGGGGGTTTGGTTGAGAAGAGGGACGAAGATAGATGGATGGATGGATAGAATCTGGCGGGTAGGATTACTGAGAGGCGGGATTTCTTAATGAACGACCGTTCACGGAATAGGCACGACGTTTGTGTGTGGTTGGTCCCACAAATGGGGGAGTGTATATGCACAAATAAAATGGGCACCGAGTGTTCATGGGCAATAGTAAAAAACGAGGTGTATATCACCAATTATCGCTCCCACCAGGTGTACTGTAGCAAAAAGCCCTATTACATATGATAATGTTATGAATTATTTGTGGTTATTTTTATAGAAAACAAAATGTGATGAGTAATGAATGTATGTGAGTTTTAATGGATTTTTTTTGTTAAAGTTGAGAAATATGTACGTGAAATATGTTGTGATTTGCATGTTGTTTGAATCACTGCTGGAAAAAAGGGTATAACGTCGGATATTAAGGGGGTACAACGTCGGGTTGACCAGCTTAGTCGACCGACATGATAGGTGAGAGACGTTATACAAGAGTACTCTTTCACGTCGGTCTAAAATCCGACGTGGTAGTGGGGGTCTACCACGTCGGTTTCCTATGCAACCGACGTTGTAGACCCCTTAATAATAAAAATATTTTTTTGATTTTTCAGTATTTATACCCTACTACTTCGGTTTTCTAGAAAACCGACTCTGTAGGGTGTTTTTTATTTTTAAATTTAATGTCTGTAATTCACACTCAATCCATGCAACATTCATATTCAATTCAACAAGTTTCAAATTCACATACATTTCTTGCAACATTCATTCAAGCAATACACAAAAGATTCATCTAATAAGGCAACAAATTAAAAAACCCCTTCTTATATATGGATCTATTTTTAAGTCAATCTACAAAAATGAATGAATGAATGTTTCCTTTCCCTCAAGAGATCAACTACGCTGATCCACAACTTGTATACTACTATGACACTGCAAGAAAAGTAATAAAAGGAAGAATGTGAGAGAATATTTGGGGTGTACTCGGGGTGGCCTTGGATTCCCATCACGTGATCTCCATAACAAACATCGCAATCCTTGTCTTCTCCAACCAGGCCACCACATTTGCTCCTTGAGGATACATGCATTCCGACAACCATTTGAGGAGCAAATTTCTAAGTCAAATATTGACATCAATGAACTTACATTTGAGGAGTAAATTATCAATTGTGGTGAAATGGACACCTCCTAAAATTCTTGCTTTAGAACACGACCTTCTGATTGAACGTTTTAATTATAACCGCAAGTGCACGACCGCGTTGAAGTGGTGGCAAATATAGGTTGATCCACAGGGAGGTGTGTCGACTTTAGTTTGTTCAAAGGCGAGTGGGAAAGAAATGAGAGAAAAAAGTTATGATCAAACTACACTAAAATGCAAAAGGAAATGGAAAATAAGCAATAAAACTAAACCCCATAGGGGGTAGAGAAAGAATGTGAATACAAAGATATGTGTATGTGTGTATTCAATTATGCTCATCACAACATATAGTGCATGAAAATCATAAAACTAAATCCAACTTTGCCTCCATATGAAATAAGATAACACAATATCATTAAAACATACAAGACAATAATTGGAATGAAGCTAAATGAACTCATGTATAAAGACCAAACCCCACTATGCCTCCACATGAAATAAGATAACACAATATCATTAAAACATACAAGACATTAATCAAGGTAAGGGCAACAAAAGCACATGCAACTACAAGCCATGTTTCCTTCATCAACTTCATCCTTATCCTCACCTCATCATTCCCCATAAAATAGGTCCACTAGTCTAAGCATATGCTAAGCTTCATTCAAGAGCATTAACATATCAAAGACAAGAGTGCAATCCCATCAGATGGTTATGGAAATCATAAGGCTCAAAGGATTAAGATAACACACACACCCGATACATCACATAATCACATCACATTATTCTCCACCCCCAAATGGGGATGGAACTACTCACTAATCATTACGCTACAACCTACATTAACAAAATGAAACATTCTACTGAAAGAAAATTAAACTAAGCAAGCAAGAAATATTAAAGAAGCTAAAAGGACATAAAACTAAAGAAGCATGCAAGACATATGAAATGAAATCAAATTAAGAAAGAAACAACGTAACTAAAGGAAAACTTTATTAATTTCAAACTCACAATACAAGTAGTCTTTCTCCACCAGGGGTTTTACTTCAAGGCTTTTACTCCTAGTAGAGAGGATGGCCACCAAGAGAGTGATCAATACAAGGGAGGAGGAGGAGTTCTATTTATAGTCAAAGGAAAAAGGCAATCAGGGACAATTCCCAGGTATGGGACTAAACATATACCAAAAATAGACAAAATACACCCTAATACATGACCCGACTAAACCGCATCGGATCTGGACCAAACAAGACCGCCAATCAACGGTCTATATGGTTCAGATCGGGTTCTCGTTCGGGGTGTGGTTGTCTGGCTCGATTTCTTCATGTCTGATGCACCCTAATTGGTTGTGTAGCTTGAGACCCAAATCCAATTGTCAAAATACTCCTCATGATGGTGTGGAGTTTCTTCATTTTCTCATAGGTCCTTTGGTTTTGCATTCGGGTCCCTCTCTCTTGCATCTTAGTCCATAAGTCTTACAACTTAGTCCATTTTCTTGCTTTTAAGTCCTTTTATTGTCTCTCCTTCTCAAACCTACTTATTCCTGAAACTTAAACATTAAACTCATTACATATCATTGTTTGGGTGAAAGATAATGAATATCAGACAAAAAGATATGCATGATAAGATGTCAATCACCTTCCTTCCCACCAAGTTGAACGTGCAAGATAGGAAATTAGTTCTTCCAAGATCTACCGCATAAGCACTAGATCAAAGACCAACCATCGTAACTAATCACACAAAATAAAAGCGTCAAAATTTCTTCCAAATTTAAATCTACAGCAAAAAATCAAAATCGAACCCCCACCTGGATGTACTGATTCGACTACGCTGGATCAGTCTTTAAGGTCTCCATTTTCTCGACTCCCGCTCGGTCGGTCGCCGGAGAAGGGACGACAGGGTCAGGGTTTGGAGGCGGAGGAGTGGATAACGTGGGATCGAGAGGTTGGAAGCGGATAGGAAGTGGAGAAGGAAACGAATCTCTCACCCATCTCTACTTCTGGATGGGAAGGTCGATGTGGTTAGGGAGAGGTAGGCTGCTAGGGTTTATGTTTGTTGATTTCCAGTTTGGCGGGATTTCAATTTGGTTTACGTGGCTATACCAAACAAAAAATTCAACCCTCCCACGTCGGAATATTTGAAGGCCGACGTAAAATACCCCCTACCACGTCGGATTAATTAAAATATGACGTGGTAGACCAATTCAGTCCAAATCCAGTCCAACGTCTAGGAAATCTGGTCCAGATCCCCTACCACGTCGGCTTATGTGTTCGCCGACGTAGAAGACCCCCTACGACGTCGGATGTCCTAAAACCGACATGGTAGGGTTTTAATTTAAAAAAAAATATTGAAAATGATATGCTTATCCAAATAAAAGGAACGCAAACCAAATGGGTTGACATTGACAGATGTTGCATCCAAATGCAATCAATAACAAATTGATGATATTAGCAATAATAGCATAGTACTGGGAATTCAAGGATATCCCAACTTCACAACAACAACAAAAAATAGAACATTAAACTTCTCATTTAACTAAAATATAGATGTATTCACATGATAAAACTAGGAATAAGCTTATAGATTATCATTATCAAATTAAGTTTTTTTTTCCTGAACCTACCACATATGTAAGTTGGTCTAGTGTAAATTTAAGTGATTTGGCCAATGAGAGTCGTATGACTCGTATCACATCATTTATTTCTTTCTTCAATTAATCAACTTTATTTACATACTTTATTGAAAAATACACAAACCATTACAAAATCATAGAATCAGATAATGCATGTGATGCCCGTGTCGGAGCGGCTTTCTTCATCACCCATTTGATTGCTTAATAGTATGACACATTAATCCTCCTCTCTTAATAAACCTATGATTTTATAAAACTCACATTTTTATTCAAACACTTCAGTAATGCATTTTCCAAAATTTAAAAAAAACCTACCACCTCGGATTTCCTAAAACCGACGTGGTAGGGTTTTAATTTTACAAAAAAATAAAAAGGCACCCTACCACGTCGGTTTTCCAAAAACCGACGTGGTAGGGTTTTAATTTAATAAAAAATATATTAAAAAGACACCCCTACCACATCGGTGTTGATAAAACCAATGAGGTAGGGGGTCTTCCACGTCTGCTAGCTAAACCCAACGTGGTGGGGGGTCTTCCACGTCGGTTTGTGATTAACCGACGTGGTAGACTGACTTTCTAGCAGTGAATGTATGTCACCTGAAGTTGTGAACTATGTTGTTATTTAGATGTTTGGAAGTAGAGAATGTTGTTTGTATTATTGTTAGTTCCTTTTACAATGCAAGTTTAAAATTTTCAAATATGAAAAATATAGGGGAGGTTCTGTCAAATTTAAAAATAAATTCTGATATTATTCGTAACGTTGTTTATTGTAGTGTATTTTGTTGGAGTGATTGCTCGGTGTTACAGTCGTTTGCTACTACCCCCGACTGAGGTAATTTCTAAATCATTTGAGTATTTTTAAAATTTTAATTAATTAGGAATAGAAGAACAACCATTTCACTTTAACACATTTTCAAATTTAATTAATATAGTTTAGGAATGGATAAAGATGATGAAGGATCTTTGTTGGTCATGTATGATGGGAAATTGGAATGTAACGGAGATGTGGCTGAATATACAGGATCCGAGCGCAAATCAGTAGTAGTTATGTTGAACATCAAATATGGGGATTTAGTGGATGTCATAATATTTGAATGTTGTTATCCAGAAAGTATGTTTGATGTCAAGTTGATCGCGAAATTGTCATTAAATAATGATTGGACATACACTCCTTTAACCAATGATAAGTCGGTTTATGGAATGATGCGTTTGTTTAAACGGATGTCTGTGGTTAGAGTGTGAGTAGACGTTGAACGTAAAGTACCCGACGCTACGTTGACAACCCAAACTTATTCGCCAGAGTATTATACAGTAAGGTCGACCAGTTGAACTGTGGAATAGATTTGAATATGAGTCTAAATCCTACAACCGAAGTTCCGACGTACCAGTGAATTCCATTTCTCCAATTGCAGAACTTCCAAACTGACAGCGAATGGCCACAAAATGTATGTGACATTTCTTCAAGTAGTGTAAATCATTATCTTGGTCTGTCGCAAATTGAAACCATGCATTACAGCCATGATGAATTTGTTGGCAGGGCTGGACCATCAACCTCATATCCATCCCTTGGTCTTGGTTTGTCGCCAATTGACCCAATTCATTTCAGACGACCAGATTTTCGACGCCTAGAAGAGATGCATAGTGATGAAGATGATGACATCGAAGAATTAGGGGATTACAGTACATCATTTGTTGTAGAAGATGAACCTGAAGGTGTTTTTGCCAATGATGTAGTTCCAAAGATGCAGGTTGTCATATATGTGATGGGTCAATCCATAAAGCAAGAAGACGATGACATTGTTGATGATGATGTTGCTAACAACGATATTGTTCCAACCCTTAATGAACTTCCCAATATCTTCAACGATGAAAATTGGATAGAGAACTATGTTATTGAACACTCATTCTTCGATGCTGCAAACAATTTGTCACATGGTGATTGGTGAACGGAAGATGGTCGTTCTTTCTGGGATAAATGAATTTTCCCAATGAAAGATGATTTGTTTCATGCTCTGCAGTCGTGGCACATTAAAAAATTGTTTAGAATTCAGTTGTGCTTTCTTCAACGAAACGCTACACTGTTCGTTGTCTTTGTCATGATGAGGATAACTGCAAATAGCATCTACATGCGTCTGTCCCAAAAGGTTGCAAATATTTTATGGTTAAAACGTACGATGTCGAGCACACTTCTTGCAATCCAATGTTGCTGAACAACAATAAACAATAAAGTGTTAATTTTATTTGCGACTTGATAATACATTCTGTTAGAACCAAGTTCACAATCAGTCCTGCTGAAATAATGGAAAGTGTGAAAACAAATACTCACTCGAAATCGGTTATGCTAAGGCATGACATGACACAAAAAACGTTGAACCGAATTTATGTTGCTGCAGAAGACAGTTTTAAGGATTTGCGAAGGTTCCTCACCATTCTATGTTAGAACAATCCAGAATATGTTGTCGAAATAGAGGTCATACGGGTAAATCCAGACGAGGAGATGTTTCAGCGCGTGTTTTGGGCGTTTGGGCGTTCATTAGTGGATTTGAATTTTGCAGACTCGTTGTCAGTGTCGATGGAACGCACCTTTATAGCAAATATAGAGGATTATTATTAATTGTTGCGGCCACAGATGCAAGCAACATAATTTTTCCTTTGGTATTTGCTGTTAGAGAGCAAGAAGACAGAGTCGTGGACGTGATTCCTCCAATTGCTGGCTAGTAGAGTGACCAGGTGACCCGATTTGTGTATTATCACCGACAAATTTTCGGGAACACTTGTGTGTGAGCTGTATTTCCACCTTTAGAGGGACATGTTCATCAATTCTAGCTTCGACA
The DNA here is from genome assembly GCA_963682175.1 of Triglochin maritima. Classification (NCBI taxonomy): domain Eukaryota; kingdom Viridiplantae; phylum Streptophyta; class Magnoliopsida; order Alismatales; family Juncaginaceae; genus Triglochin; species Triglochin maritima. The sequence continues at coordinate 19,771,687 of OY821775.1, forward strand.
CATGAAAACAAATCTTGCAACATAGTGAAGCTGCAAGGAAAGATTGGGACAAATCAAGTTTTATGAAGGGGGTAAAACTCATTCGTTTATAAAATTTGAAGAGCTAATGAAGACTATTTCAGATGAACATAAATTAGTATATGAGTGAATTCAACATCTAGGTCCTTTGGAAAGATGGATTTGTTGTCACAATGGGGGGTCGACGTTTTGGATGTATGACAACAAACATGGTGATGATCGAGGCGATGCGGTAATACAACTTGGTATTTCGTGGTTTTCCTTGTCCCACTTTTTCATAGTCCATGGTTGTATGGAGCCTAGAAATTGGTCGGAAAGCTTCAACAATGTCTTACGGGCACGCAGTATGCCAATTAAAACCATGATTTTGATGTCCTTTCTCCGTTTGAAAAAATTATTTGTCAAAAGAAGGGACGTTGTTGAGTCGTGGAATGAAATATATGTACCGAGAGTCCACACCGTGTTGACAACAAACAACAATATGGCTTGATCTCATACGATAACTCAGTACCACAAGTTGATGTACCAGGTTGAAGCCAATGGCTTGAAAAAATACGTTGTCAAATTTGAAGGAGTTATTAGTTGCAATTGTGGATACATAATTGCAATGCACATCCCCTGTTCACATGTACTAGCAATTTGTAGTGGCAGACATGTAAATGTCAGGACTTCACATTTGGTCTCCTCACATTATGAGGTTCAAATGTACAGACAGACGTACAAACCGATATTTGTCCCATTTCCTGATGTAAGGTATTGGCTAGAACGTGGCAGCATCATAATGAAGCTTCCCAAAACCAAAAGACCTCCCGGTCAGCCAAAATCAACGTGAATCCGAAACGAGCTGGTCGAGCACTCTGGAAGAAGGGTAAGGTGTAGGAGATGCAGCGGTTTAGGGTATAATAGAAAGTGATGCAAGGAACCTATATAGTGAAATTGTTTCAAAAATGTTTATGTTACAATAATGAGATAAGAGACTCATTCCTTTCACCCACGACATGGTGAGATCACTCTCACCTTGCGTGACATTTCCTTGATTACGGGCTTGCGGGTTGACGGTTTGCCGACATGTGAGTCCCAAGATTACGATTAGTCAGATGTCTGCATGGATTTATTGGCTCAGTGTCTGGATGGCCTGGGTGGTAAGGGTTTGGTAACTTTGGGTTGGTTGCAAATGCAATTTCAGGAGTTGCCTTTTGATGCTGAGGAGGTCACGATTACACGACACACTAGTGCCTTTATTCTGTTCCAGCTGAGAAGCAATATTTTGGCTAATAAGAGTGATACAGTGGTTCACTTGAAGTACCTTCTTTTGCTCAGAGATTTGGCTGTCGCATTGGAGTAAAGTTGGGGTAGTGTGGCTTTGGCCCACTTATATCACAGTTTCGACGAAGCTTCATTGACCACGACCAAACATCTGTGCGGATTTCTTATGTTTCTACAGTTGTGGTGCTGGGAACATTTCCACATTGGTTGACATTTCCACAAGAGTGATACAGTTGGAAATGGTTGTGTTTGTTGTTGAAATTTTTGTAGTTGGAATGATTGTGATTGTTGAAATTTTGTAGTTTGAATGATTGTGATTGTTTTCAAAATGTTCTCAAATGGGAGATGAAATTCTCGAGTTCAAAAATTAAATGAATGGGTGGAGTTCTATTATACCAAACTCAGTGATTAATGTGTCGATTCAAATTTTTGTTTGATAGAACTCAGCACTGGTGTTGTGGAGTTCTCTGTAGTAGAACACGGCAACACCAGTGTCGAGTTCTATAAAATAAAACTCAGCACTGGTGTTGTCGAGTTCTACTCAAGAGAACTCGGCAACTTCAGTGCCGAGTTTGATTTGGCACAAATTTGTGCAAGTGTTTGGAGTCAGCATCTATGTACACGTTTTCCCTATATAGAACTCGACGTTGCCAATGTCATGTTCTACAAAGATTTTTTTTCTACAGAACTCGGTGTCTGAGACGTCGAGTTATGTACACACTAAAAAATAAGACCCGCCGCCACCATGTGTCACCACATGGTGGCAAAGGGTCTAGTGTGAAAAATATTTACATGATTCATGGCTATACAAAGTACAAGAGAAGTTGCCCACACATGCTTCACGGCTATACAAGATGAAGAAAGTGAGGTAGCTTTTAACTCTAATTCTAGTAGTACAAATTCTTGCTCTACTAAATCTTATTCTAGTGATAGCTCATGTTCTAAGAAAGAAACATATAATTTTGATAAGCTTCAAAATGCATTCCATGTTTTAGTTAAACAATATGAGATCATTTGTGATAAGAATAAGAATGCTAGAAGACTATCAATGATCTCCAATGCCAAATTGAAACTATCATCAATGAGAGGAACAAGGTGATTGCTAAACATGAAAAACATGCATTACGACTTTCTAGTCTAAAAGCAACACCTATTGATGTTGAACAACTAAATCTTATAACTTGTAATGCACAATTAAGAAAAGATCTAGAAAGATTCACTAATTGAACAAAAATGCTTGACATGATTCTAGGTAGTCAAAGACAATCACTAGATAAAAATGGCTTACGATACAATGCTAAATTGAAAAACCATGTCTCATAAGACTTTAAATGACAAGCATTTGTTTGTTAATCAAAGTTCCTCGAGTGTGTGGGCTCCCAAAACCAAAATGATTTGGGTTCCTAAAGATAACATTCAAGGACCCAAAGTTGTTTAGGTACATAATTCTACACTTGTAGGTACTTAAAGAAGAATGGGAGATCTGTAGTGATCGGCCTAACTTGGAATGTGAAATTCAAAGCCGATTGTACTATCGAAAGGAGAATTGGAACCACAATTGAGAAATGTGACTTGGATAACAATCTCTTAATCCTCCTAAGTAGATAGAATTGGTTCCAATAGGAAAATGAATGCTTGATTGATATATTGTACAATTGCATCTCATTAAAAGATAGAAAACATCATATGCTTATATGTCCATTTTTTATTGATGTTAGAAAGGAGAGAAAAATTGAGCTTAATTGTTAGACCTATTCATTTTGATAGGGGGAGCTTAATGTATATCATTTTAGTTGGAGTGATGAATTATAAAATTAAGGTGGAGCAAATCCATCACATAATAAGGGGGAGAAGAAACTAGACATCACTTGATAATATCAGTTTGTATTTTGATTGATGTCAAAGGAGGAGAAGAAACTTTAAATTAGATTAATTGAACAAAACTATGCACATCCTTAGAGGGATCATCTTATATGCATATTTTACATCTTAAAAATTCAAGTATTAAGATATAGGTTGCCATCATAAAAAAATGGGGAGAATGTTGGCTTTTCGGCCTTAATCCATGTTTTGATGATTTAATCAACATAATCTTAATCACAATAAAATGTTGTGTAACACACATAATGCATAGAAGATATATTGTATTGTGCTAACATGTATAAGTGATCAGGACTCAAGAAGAATGGAATGAAGTCAAGAGATGTAATCAAAGTTATTTGAAGACATATAATTTTACTTTATTTTGAGTCTTAATAACTTGTGTAATTTTGAGAATAGAAGAGTTAAAAATTACTAGCATACACACTAGCTTCCTTGTAGAAGTTGCACACAAAATTTCACATCATTTAAACTTTAATAGATCACCCAAACCTTAGCCGAAAAATCACTAAACAAAAACCTATATTTCCTGTGCCAATCGGTCGACCGGAACATGTTCTTTGTTTGATCGATTTTAAAGGAGTCTCAGAGTGAATTTTTGTAGCTCAATCGGTCGTCCGTTCCCATATTTTTCGGATGATCGTTAACCTTGTCGTAATATACAACGATCGTATTCGTATAAATTCAGCCAACCCTTAAAATACAATTGGCCACCAGTCGAACATTGACCTTAGAACGGTCGATCGGATGAACACAATTCTTGTGCCCAAAACTTCCTATTTTTGGTCAACACATGTATCACACCTTTCGTTCAACCGATTACTATTTACCGTGGCCAAAACCCCTAGAGTAGTCGACAGACCGTTGTCTTGGTTCAATCGATGACTTAAGTCATAGCCTAATTGGTTCGACCGTTCAGTATTTTATTCAAACATTTCTTTATCCTTAAAGAAACGGTCGACCGTTTAGCCAAATTCCGTTGACCGTTGAGGGATAGAATTGCAAAACTTCTTTTTTGATTTGTGTATCTCACACACAACTTGCACAATTCCTTCCCTATAGCTAGAAATCTCTAGGAGCTTATAAATAGAGGTACCCCAATGTTATTTAGACAAAATCTTCCACTTCCACCTGTCTTATACACTAGAGAGCAATTCTCTAATATTAAAATCCCTAAATCCTACACTCAAGCTTAAACTTCCACCACTTTGATACCATTCCAATCATACTCAAAGTGTGCTCAAGTTAGAGAGTGTTGAATACTCAATCCCTTTCATTGTCAAAGGTTGTAAAGGTTTGGTGAAAGCCCGAAGCATCTCCCTCGGATTGTGAGAGGAGACTCCAAGCTTGGCGAGGGTGTTCACAAGCTTGATGTGTAAAGGCATTCTCTCCCGGCACAGAACGGGGAGTGGATAGTGAAGTCGTGAGTGGATCTCGTGGAATCGAGCGGAGCTTGCAGGAGAGAAAGTAGGCAGGATGCCGAACCTATATAAAAATGCATCGCCTTGCATCGTGTGGTTTGCTTGTTTTTCCTTAATTGTTTTTAAATTGTTTCTGCTACACATAATTTTAATTAAGTAGAGATTAAGTATAGATTGATTCGATAATTAGGGGTCATTACGATCCTACAAAAAGTTCATATATTCATTTTTCTATAAGAATAATTACATAACAAAAACAATACTGACTTTTAAATCACACCGAAATCAGAGTATTAAAATATAAAAGCAACATTATTATCCAACTGATAGATTTGATAATTTAGGATTTTCGAAATAAACAAAAAGTGAAAGTAGATTATAAATTTCGTAATAAATTGGTATATTTATAAATTGGTGATCATGTGAAGAAAATTTAGTATGTTTATAAATTAATAGAGTATAAATTTGGTCGACTTTCCTAATAAAATCACGCAACAAGAATTTAATTTATGTCTTTGTAAATTTACAAATTACTCCTTAAGTTATGATAGTTAGTATTCATATTGATTTGGTTTTGCTACTTAAGATTTCAAAAATGTTAAGTTCAAACACAACAATTTTTAACTGTTAGATCTAAATTCAACCATTTAAATTAGCAACATCATTTTGCTTCTAGTGACGTCAACATCATTGGAAAATTCACCAATATATATTCATGTTTGCAAGTCATACTGATCAAATAACAAAACGTACATAGTACTATATATTACGAGAGAATTGGTAAATCATAGGGGATGCTAGGTCTCTATGAATACATTTTCATCACTACTTTCTTTATAACATATCGCCTTATTATTGGGGATATAGGTTTAGGAGTTTGGATTGTAGGTCCAAACACTATGTTTATTAAGGGAGTTCAGTTTTACATTATATACCTTCTTTCATTCCATTTAAATAAGAATTCTTCAGACATTTTTGTAAGGTTATGGGTTATGGATCCAAATTTTCTTGTAAAGTAGCAAGAAATACTAAGAAAGCAAATGAGTCTTCGACTACAATTTTAATTATTTTCTGTTTCTATCATATAAATATAGTTGGTTGCAACTTTTATGTCAATAATATCCAATTCATCGTTGTTTCCCAAAGCCTTAGGATTTGATTGTTTTGTCTTACCAGGAATGTTGTGTTTAGCATATGCTTTTATTCTACCGAGTGTGAATTCTTTAGGAATAACCTCTTCGAAAGGTGCAATAAGTGAGTAACTTTTATTTTCATTTCCATAGAGAATATCATTTCGGTCCATGCTTCAGATGTTGGCTGGGTTGAAACATACAATATCCTGAGGAGCTCTCCACTTTATGTTACATGCTTTTGTCTAGTTATACGACTTGGCCACTCCTTTGTAATCAATAAACATGTATAACGATTACTTGCTACATATTTCAAGTTAATAATTTATGGATTCAGTTTCAATCAAACTTGTGCGTATATCTTTTTATGAATTTCAGGTTTAATATAATACATATTCTTGGCATTGTATGAACTTCTGGCTTTCTCCCCCTTGCATACAAGAAAGATTTTTTGTTTTTTCTTGTTCATTCATGACTTCAAATATTTTTCATTTTTGAAAATATAAGGGAGAAAATGCCAAAATTTTAAAATCATCCATTAAATGGGGGGGGGGGGGGGGTATAACACCATCAAACAGTGGAAAATATAAACTTTTAAACATACTATCAACCAGAGGATATTACTCAAGATACAAGAAAACATGTGCACCAACATATATAATATATATATCCAAGTATTTAAAAGTGTGATGACATCGAAAGGCTATACAAAAATACAAGTAATTACTCCGACCTCAAAATGAGAGAAAGCAGGATCTGGTAGCGGCGCGCCTCTCCTCGGTCCCCACCCTCTAATGTTGGTCACAACTTGAAAGGTAAACATGCAACAATATCTGAGTTTCCAGAAGGAAACCCCGTATGCCAAACCCCTAACATGTATATCAAACTGAAAGGACATCTAGCATTCAATTCTAACCACAACCTCAGCTACCACGACAAACAGGGGCTCCAGGGCTCTTTCACCCAACCCGAACGCTCTAAGGGCTCAGGGCTTTTTCACCCAACCCCTATCACACGGTCCTTGCTCAGACTCTAGGTCTCTTTCACCCAATCTAAACGTACTACAGGGCTCTAGGGCTTTTTCACCCAACCACCGCATAGACTAGCTGGGCTCTAGGGCTTTTCACCCAACCGCATCTTCACACAAAAATTACGGGGCTCTAGGGCTTTTTAACCCAACCACCGTAACACTCGTGATCACTTAGCACACCTACCTGAAGAACATTGGCACCACAACTCACCTCACAAGGACAACCATAACAAACGCACCTCACATGTGCAAAACTGGGCAAGAAAAGTCGAACCAAAGTCAGGGACCGGTCGACCGTTTAGAAAGTCACCTCCCCGGTTCAACCAAACAAATTACCAAACGGTCCAACGAAACACCTCAGGCGGTCGACGGCTAGAAGGGCCTATGCCACAACACCAAGAATATACATGTCCCAACGGTCGAACGGCAAAGGCAGTCCGATTGACCGAAAACTACCAAGGACTTCTACCGTCTCACCAAGTCGCACCGGCCGAACCACATCACACTGGTCGAACGAGGTTTAAGTCAGCATAAGTCATCGGTCGAACGAGATGAACAAGTGGTCGACCGTTTAGATGGTCTAGGCTCCAACTGACTTAGCTACATGTACGATCGATCAAACGGGTCAACGGGCAGTCAACCATTTAAATGGTCAATGCCTCCAACCGACCTACAATAGTGCACTTGGTCGAACGACAAAGGGGGGTCGTTCGACCAGAAATTACCAGGGCTTGCCTCTAACGCATCACCGATCGACCGCCCAGAGGCATCATTCGACCGACGTGAGGCAGAAACCCGAAATCTCACTAGAAATGGTCAACCGTTGCACCATCCGGTAGACTGTTCCAGTAGACAAATCTGTTGCACGTTACTGCAACGAGCCTTTCGGCCTATCGTTGACTTCACAATCTCTCAGACAACATAACTGAGTCAAAAAGCAATGTTGGACATACCGTGAAGGTTTGAAGAAACCTTTGAAGAACCTCGACGGTGCTTCCGCGAGCACTTCTCTCCAAAACCCATTTTCCGACGAACTTCCCTCCCGATCGATGATCACACCACCTCGTCGATCCATAGCAACCTCTTTGCCTTCATCGATTCCCACACCAACCACGATACCTAAGAGATAGAGTGATTTGAGAGAGAGAGAACAAAATGAAATGCAAGTAGGATGAGTTTAGCATTTAACCAACTCACCTCCACCAACCAAACGCGCGTCGATCACCTCTTATCGTCGGAGATCGCCTGAGTTACTGAGCTGAGAGAGAGATGAGTGAGTGAGAGTGATGTGTGAGAGAGAGGAAGGAAAAGAGAATGAAATGGTTGAAGCATATATAACCCCTCACCATAAAACTCTCCACCAATCCTAAGCCTCCACCTCACCCCCCCTCATATTTTCTCCTCAAAGCAAAGCATTAACCACCTAAAAATCAATTAGCACCTAATTAGGATTAGGATATCACAATCCACCCTCCTAAAAAGAATTCTGTCCTCGAAATTAGAACAGAAACTCACCAAACAGCTCTGGGAACTTTTTCCGGACCTCGTCCTCGATCTCCTATGTTGCCTCTCTCTCACTGTGGTGCTGTCACCTGACCTTCATGATCGGATTGGTCCTCCTCCTAGTTCATGCTCCATCCGATCCACAATCTCTAGAGGTCTTTCCTCAAGAGACAAATCCTGACATATCTCTGGAATCTCTAGCTGAATCACATGAGAATGATCTACGACGTACTTCCTCAACATCAAAACGTGGAAGATGTTGTGAAGACCCAAAAACTACGACGGCAGAGCAACTCTGTAGGCAACATCTCCAATACGATCGAGAATCTTAAACGGCCCGACATACCACAGACTGAGCTTCCCCTTCTTCCCGAATCTCATCACTCCTCGAGATGGTGAAATCTTCAGGAACACATGATCGCCTACCTCAAATATCAACACACGCCTACACCTATCCGCGTAGCTCTTTTGCCTACTCTGAGCTATCGCTAATCTCTGCCTAATCACGTCGACCTTCTCAGCATACATCTTCACAATCTCAGGCCTAACCAGCTGCCTCTCGCCTACATCACCCTAGCATACCGGTGATCTACACGGTCTCCCGTACAAGGCCTCGTATGGTGACACCCCAATACTCGAATGGTAGTTGTTGTTGTAGGCGAACTCTATCAACGGTAAATGCTCATCCCAGTGTCCTGCTCAATCTAGTGCACAAGCTCTCAGCATGTCCTCTAGCGTCTAAATCGTCCTCTCAGACTGACCATCTATCTGTGGGTGAAACTCCGTACTGAACTTCGGATGTGTCCCCAAAGCCTACTGTAGACTCCTCCAAAATCTAGAAGTGAACCTGGGATCTCGATCAGAAATGATACTCACTGACACTCCATGAAGTCTGACGATCTCGTCAATATACAACTTGGCTAGACCTTTTAGAGGTAAAGTGGTCCGGATAGCTAAGAAGTGTGCCGATTTGGTCAGTCGATCAATTATAACCCAAATTATGTCATGGAATCCCCTTGTCTTCGGCAGTCTGGTGACAAAATCTATAGTCACATGCTTCCATTTCCACCCTGGAAGCTCGATCTACTGCATCAGTGCCATGGGTCTCTAATGCTCAATCTTCACCTGCTGACAAACCAGACATCTATCAACAAACTCCATTATCTCCGTCTTCATCCTCTTCCACCAGAAATTCCTCTGAAGATCTCTTCGTGCTGCCCGAGTGGAGAGACAATGGGATCTGTGCGCCTCCTCTAAGATTTCCTTCTTCAGATCCCCTCCCTTCGGCACCTAGACACGACCTCTGAATCTCAGCCCTCCATCGACTCCTATGCAGAAGTCTGATCCATCTCTGCTAGTAAACTGCAACAACCCAGCTAACTCATCATCAGAACTCTGAGTCTGGATGATACTCGAGACCATCTGAGGCTCCACCCTCAGACCATCTGCACCCCGTGATACATCAGCGAACGACTTCCACTCAGCCAATGCCTCGAGCAACTTCCACTCCTGGATACAAAGACCTGCTGCAGTCACTCCCACCTCCTGCTCAAAGCATCTGCAACGGATTTCGCCTTCTCCGGATGATACGAGATGGTGAAATCATAATCCTTGATGAGCTCCAGCCATCTACGCTGCCTCATATTCAACTCGTTCTACAAAAATAGGTACTTTAGTCTCTGATGATCTGTGAAGACCTCGAACTGCTCGCCATAAAGATAATTTCTCCAGGTCTTCAATGGGTGCACCACTGCTGCCAACTCCAAATCATCAGTGGGGTACTTCCTCTCGTACACTTTTAGTTGTCTCAAAGCGTACGCAACCACCTGCCCGTATTGCATGAGTACGTATCCCAAACCAATGCTTGACGCGTCACTGTAAATCACAAATCCCCCACTAGCACTAGGAAGCATCAAAACTAGAGCAGTCGTCAACCGACTCTTCAATCCCTGGAAACGGTCCTCGTACTTCTGGGACCAAACGAAGTTGACGCCTTTCAGCGTCAAAGCTGTCAGAGGTGAAGCAAGTCTGGAGAAATCCTGGATGAAACGACAATAGTAACCTGCAAGTCCCACAAAACTCCTGATCTCCGTCACGCATGTCGGAGCTCTCACTGTGTCACAACCTCAACCTTCGCTGGATCTACCGATATTCTAGCTCCCAATACAATGTGTCCCAGAAAAGCAACATTGCTCAGCCAGAACTGGCACTTCGAGTACGTGGCATACAACTGCTGATCTCTGAATATACTAAGTACTATCCTCAGGTGCTCCCGATGTTGCTCCACATCTGACGAATATTCGAAAATGTCGTCCACGAAGACAATCACCAAATGGTCAAGGTACTAACTGAACGTCTTGTTCATCAAATCCATGAAAGTTGCAGGAGCATTCGTCAACCCAAAAGGCATCACCAAAAACTCGTAGTGCTTGTACCTCATCCTGAATGTTGTCTTCTGCACATCTGTCTCTCTGATCCTCAACCGATGGTAACCGGATCACAGATCAATCTTCGAGAACACTTTCGCCGACTGCGACTGGTCAAACAGGTCCTTGATCCTGGGTAAAGGATATTGATTCCTAATGGTAACGTTGTTCAACATCCTGTAGTCAATACACATCCGTAATGAGCCATCTTTCTTCTTTACAAAGAGTAGCGTCGCTCCCCAAGGCGAGACACTAGGTCGGATAAACCCAGTATCCATCAGATTCTGCAATTGCTTCTTCAGCTCACCCAAGTTAGCAGGTGCCATCCTGTATGACGCCTTCGACCGAGGCATGGTCCAAGCCACCAGATCAATGCCGAACTCTACCTCACTGTGCGGTGGCTGATTAGTAGCATATGATGCATCATATTCATGTTTTATATCCTTTATTTTACCCTAATATTGTGTTACTAGAGTTGTTGTTTGTAGTGTTTCAGGAGTTACGTAATAAAGAAGAGGAAGGGAGCAAAAATTGAAGGGAACGTGTTCTAAAAGTTTTACTTTTGAATGTCAATTATTATGAATTTAATGAGAAATCATTTTGTTCCTTGTTTATGTTATTCGTCTTTTAGAAGTGTTGCATCGTAAACAAAGATTTTGTCTGTTCGTTTTCGGTCGACCGAGTATAATCAGTCGGTCGACCGAACATCGCGATGAAATATTTTTTTCATGAACGATCGACCGAAACTTGGTCTAAACGGTTGACCGAGCCTCCAACACGGTCGACCGATTCAGACGGTTACTGCAGAATTAATTAGATCATGCATGGAATTTGTCCATAATTGATTTAATTTGTGGCTAAGATTATTAGTTAGCAAATAATGGATGGCTAGATGGAAGTTTGCATGAAATCATGGGCAAGAGGTTGGACATGAATAGGTAATTTGGAGAGAACTTATAAATACAGGTTTGTCTCATTACCTCATTAATTTAATTCATTATTTTCTTATGCAAACTTCTCTCTCCATAATTCTCCACGAATTTCACCTTAATTCTTGAGTTTAGTTTTAGTTTTCAGAGATCTTATTCTCAAGGGAACTAAAGAGGGGTTAGTAATTAGTTTCTAAACCCTATTGGAGATTGAGAGGCTAGATCTTCTCTCTCCAATCTTGTTTAGAGTTTGGTGAATACTCGGAGGCATCCGGCGCAGCGACAAGCATCTGCAACGTCTCCGAATCTTCAAGAAGTTTTAGAGAACTTATAGGTATGAATTTTGGAGTCCCATGTTTGTTTTAATAAAGTTTTAAAACTAGTTATTGAAACAACTGATGCATGCATGAAACAAATCATAGAAAAATTGTAATTGATCCTTATTGTGCATAAAAATTTCGAAAATATATATGTACAATTAAACTAGAAATCCTATGGTGGTATCAGAGCTTAGGGTTCAATTTTCTAATGATTTTAAACTATAAAGAAATTTAGTTTACCATCTAGGGTTCGAACAATTCGATTTTCCGTTTTTTCGGTCTTTAAATGTTTTGTTGGAATAATTCTTTGTAATAATTCGTTTTAAATGTTTTAAGTGGTTTAAAACATGTTATGTAATTATTAGAATTATGATTTAGACATAAGTCTAACTTGCAATAATTTCGTTTTAAGCATAAACGATTGTTTTGTAAGAGAATCAACAAAACCGAAAAACTACGGTTGGTCTTTCCTTTTAGGAAATTGGATGGACAGCGGTTCAAAATTATTTTTTGAACTAATGGATGGATGAAAAATGTTTTTAATGGATTTGAAAATGTTTTTCAAAGAATTGTTTGGGATTCTAGATGATTGCATAGTTTATAGCAATATTGCGTGCATGGATGCTCGAGTTGTCTTTGCAGGAATTGTGAGTTTATATGTTCCAAACCAGCAATTACACTTTTCCTACCTTCAACTTTATATGACAAGTGTAATTCAACTTTATATGCTCGAGTTTATATGTTCTTTAAAATATAAAGTTGAAGGTAGGAAAAGTGTAATTCCTGCAATATTCAGTATGAATGTATGTAATTGTTATTATACAGGGGCTTATTTATATGTAAAAGCCAAATTCTCTCTTTCTATCTTTAGATAATTGCATTGCATTTGAGAGGTTTTACATTGGACTTGCACTAGTCGGTTTTTATCGAATGTGAGGAGCATGTTTATTTTCTGTAAAATCTACATCTCTGGTGCAAGAGGAAGTCGCCACTGTAGTGCATCGATCGAGGATCGAGGATCGGGGATCGAGGATCAAGGATCAAAGGGAACATATAAACTCACACGATGTGGATTGTGTGAATGGTTTAATTTCTGTTTTTATCTTGCTATGCATGTGATGAATGTGTTGAATGTGTTGAATGTTAGGATGTGTATGAATGATAATATGCATGATAACCTAAAATTCTGAATCACATGTCAATATATGAAATTTTCCAACAAAATTAAGAGTAATTTTCCTTCTTATTTCATCCACTAACAACCAATGATCGAGGGATACTCTTCTCGCCCTTAGCGGGAGATAGCTCCCTCCATCTTTGGGAATAGTGGGAGATATAATGGTTGTCTATTGTTGTGCCACGATTAAATATATGAGGTGCATTTCACCCTAGTGAACCCCAAGTATGTTTAGTTGTGAATACAATGGATAAATGTATCTCGTATCAAATGAAAATAAGTTTTCTTAACATTACCTAGAGCCCTCGTTCGGTTTTGGGAAAAAGTTTTTCTTACGAGGATAGGTCGCATTCCCTCATAATTAAAACGACAAGAATCACAAGAGTTTGAAGATGCTAATATTGCTAAAATTCAAAAAGGTTGTGATTAGAAAGAGTTTTTCTTACCTTGATATTGTGATGTATTCGATAGCCATTACCTAGTCTATATTGCAATTAATGGGATCTTGGATTGCTGCATTTATGGGCAAAATTGTATTTGCAGTATTTACATTTTTATTCGATATATATGTATGTGGTTTAAAACATAAAATTGGCATTAAAATCCTGTATGATTTATTTTGTAGAAAAATATCGAACATCCAACCTATCGTATGATCCATGATAGAAAAACACCCTTTAGCAAATGATGGCTCAAACTTCATTAGTTGGCAACTCAAACTCAACATCGTGTTAAAGTTTGAGAAACTCTCTCACATTTTGGAAGGTCCAATCCCAAAATGGAATGAGAGATTAACCGATGAAGAGAAAGAGGCTAAAGCCAAGTGGGAAGACCAAGAGAACCAAGTTCACGGTCTTATGCTAGCATCCATGGGTGACTCGCTTCAAGAGAAATACTTGGATTCGAAACCCAAGAAGACCATGGAGGCTTTATCGAAGATGTTCATGGATAGTGCCCGAAAGGAGCGCTATAAGACCACCATCGCACTCACAAGGTGCCATATGGCGGAGGGAACATCGGTATCCATGCCTTTTCTCACGATGCAAGGGTACCATGAGAAGTTGGCAAAGGTCTCTTCACCAATGCCCGAGGACATTGCTGAAGATATGATTCTTGGCTCTCTAGCCCCGTCCTTTAAGGACTTTGTGATGCACTACCACGTGCGTGAAAAAGGGGTGAGTCTTGAGGAGTTGCACAACGCTCACAAAACTGCTGAAGTTGACATGGGCAAGGGTAGGGACAAGCATGTCCTTGCCGTCCATGGAAGGAGCCAAAAGATTGGTAAAGGAAAAGGCAAATCTACCAAAAGTGGTTCAATCAAGAGCAAGGGAGTAGGAGGTGCTCGTGCGAGTGCCTCAAGGGGGAAATCTAAGAAATCTCCAACTCCCAATACGGAGTGCTTTCACTGCGGTGAAAAAGGACACATCCGCCCAAATTACCCCAAGTACAAGGAAGACTTTGACAACGGAGTGATTGAACGTCGGCGCCCCAAAAAGGCCAAAGGTATATTTGTTATTGAAATAAATTTAGCCACCTCTGTCCAGGATTGGGTAATTGATACCGGATCTTGTGCTCACATAGTTTCTAATGTGCAGCTACTCAAGGATAGGAAGGAACTCGTACGGAACGAGATAGAATTGAAGGTCGGAAATGGTGCGAACGTTTCTGCGGTTGCACAAGGTTCTGTGGTGCTTCAATTACGTAGTGGTTTAAATTTATGTCTAAAGAATGTTTATTATGTGCCTTCGATTAGCAAGAACATTATTTCTGTATTATGTTTAGATATGGATAATTTTAATATAAATGTTTCAAATTCTTGTTTGTCTATATCGAAGAATGGTGTTTTCTATGCAAATGCATTCATAAGGAATGATCTCTATTTGCTTGAATTGAATAATAAACAAATCTTTAATATCAATAACAAAAGACTTAAGACCACTCACGAGAATGATACTCTCTTGTGGCACTATCGTCTTGGTCACATAAATGAAAAACGCATCAAGAAATTGCAAGAAGCTAACCTTCTTGGTCTACTTGATTTTAAATCATTGGAGACGTGCCAACCATGTTTAATGGGAAAAATGACCAAAAAGCCTTTCAAGAAGAAAGGTCCAAGGGTGAGTGGCTTGTTGGATTTGATACATTCCGATGTATGTGGTCCAATGAGTACTAGTGCACAAGATGGTTTCAGGTACTTCATTACGTTCACGGATGATTATAGTTGTTATGGCTATGTTTATCTAATAAGAAACAAAAGTGAATCCTTTGACAAGTTCAAAGAATTCAAGAATGAAGTAGAGAACCAACTCGACAAGATAATCAAGTCTCTACGAACAGATCGTGGAGGTGAGTACTTAAGTGCCGAATTTGACTCATACCTAAAGGAGTTTGGTATTGTACCTCAACTCACCCCTCCCGGTACACCTCAGTGGAATGGGGTATCCGAAAGGAGGAATAGGACATTGCTCGACATGGTTCGGTCAATGATGAGTCATGCGGAATTACCTCTTTACTTTTGGAGTTATGCACTACAAACTGCGACGTACACACTAAATAATGTTCCATCCAAATCCGTGGAGAAAACTCCTTATGAGCTATGGAGTGGTAAAACACCTAAGCTCAATTTTCTCAAGATTTGGGGTTGTGAGGCTTACGTCAAGAAATTGATGTCAACCAAACTTCAACCAAAAGCGGATAAGTGCTTCTTTATTGGTTATCCTCGTGAGACAAGAGGATACTACTTTTGGCATATCACCTCCAATCAAGTGATTGTAGAGAGGGATGCCACATTTCTGGAAAAGGAATTTCTGGAAAGAGTAAAAAGTAGTGGGAGTAGGGTTGTGCTTGAGGAAACTCAAGATACTCTACAAGATCATGACAGGAATGATGACATTCAAGATCATGAAGGCCCAACCGAGATTCCTTTGGTTAGTGGGAGCATGGGTGAGAGACCATCGCAAGAAATTGTGAGAGAATCTCAATCATCCCCACCTAGTGTACGTTCAAGAGTTGAACGTGAACCCACTCCTCAAGAAATTGTGGAAGTAGTTCGAGAGACACGAGAAGAACCAAAAGAACTTAGAAGGTCAACAAGGGAAAGGAAGAAACCCAACTTATATCTGGGACTTCATGAAATCACGGTACTTGATACCAATAATCCTTTGACCTTCCAAGAAGCAATGGAAATGGAAGACTCCAAACTATGGCTCAAGGCCATGGAATCCGAAATAGAATCCATGTATGATAATCAAGTGTGGAACTTGGTTGACCTTCCTCAAGGGAAAAAGGCCATTCAAAATAAATGGGTTTTTAAGAGGAAGATGGACATGGATGGGAACTTGACAACCTACAAAGCAAGACTTGTAGCGAAGGGTTTCACTCAAGTTCAAGGAATTGACTATGATGAAACCTTTTCACCGGTTGCCATGTTCAAGTCTATTCGGATTATGCTCGCTATTGCTGCATTTCATGATTATGAGATATGGCAAATGGATGTCAAAACGGCGTTCCTTAATGGGAACTTGGAGGAGGATGTGTACATGGTACAACCTCAAGGTTTTGAAGATCCAAAGAATAGCGAGAAGGTATGCAAGCTTCAAAGATCCATTTATGGATTGAAGCAAACATCAAGGAGTTGGAACAAACACTTTGACGAGGAAGTAAAGAAGCTTCACTTCATTCAAAGTAAGGAAGAACCTTGTATATAAAAGAAGGTTAGTGGGAGCCATGTAGTATTCCTAATCTTATATGCCGATGACATATTGCTCATGGGCAATCATATCCTTTGCTTGAGCAAACGAGAAGTTCATTGAAATCTGCATTTTCGATGAAAGATATGGGTGAGGCTCAATACATCTTGGGAATCAAGATATATAGAGATAGATCTCGTAGACTCATTGGCCGAAGTCAACGTACATACATTGACAAGGTCTTGGAAAGGTTCAAGATGAACAACTCCAAAAAGGGCAGTGTGCCAATGAGTATGGGTGTGCAACTCAAGAAGTCTCAACGTGCGCAATCACGTAAGGACTTAGAGTACATGAAGGATGTCCCTTAGGCTTCGGCAATTGGGTCGATCATGTACGCGATGACTTGCACAAGACCCGATGTCTCGTATGCTCTAAGCGTGACAAGTCGTCACCAATCCAACGTAGGTCCTGAGCATTGGACTGCGGTCAAGAATATCCTGAAGTACCTTAACCGGACTAAGGATAAGATTCTTGTTTATGGAGGACAAAGGGAGTTGATAGCCGAGAGTTACTCGGATGCGAGTTTCATGAGTGATCCAGACGATAGAAGGTCGCAATCACGATACGTCTTCCTTCTGAATAGTGGAGTTGTGAGTTGGCGTAGTTGGAAGCAAAGCACTACGGCCGACTCAACCACTGCTTCCGAAGTAATGGTTGTCGCTGAAGTGAGCAAGGAAGGAGTGTGGATTAAGAAGTTCCTTGAAAAGCTTGGAGTAGTTCCCTCGAGCGAGGGACCAGTAGAGCTATTTTGCGATATTAGTGCATCTATCTCGCAAATCAAGGATCCCAAATCACACCACAAAGTGAAGTACATGGATCGTAAGTACTTCGTGACACGTGACGTCATCGACGAAGGCAAAATAAATCTTTTATGGGTGGACACCAACAACAACACAACTGATCCATTCACAAAACCCTTATCCCAAGCCAAGGGCGAAATGCATTTCGAGTCCATGGGATTGAGGAACCATGTAGATTGGCTTGATGATTGATATGTAATGGGGTTTACCCTAGCTATTATTGTTTTATACATTGAGTATGTATGTGAAAGAAAACTTTAAAAACAAGTGGGAGATTGTAGGGAATGTGTTCTAAAAGTTTTACTTTTAAATGTCAATTATTATGAATTGAATGAGAAATCATTTTGTTCATTGTTTATGTTATTCGTCTTTTAGAAGTGTTAAGGAAGAGGCTCTTGGTCCTTAACCGTAGAGCTCTAAAAGATAATGGTTTACATAAAACAAAAGATATTCGCAATCATGGTAATTAACATGGGACATTAATTACCGAGTTAAGATTGTCGTGTTGGTCATAGATCATTGTAGCTCTACAAGTGAGTGACAACACGGGTACACAAAAGAGAAAAATAGTACTTTTGTATACTGAATAGACCTAATAAGTAAAATATTATAGAAATGTGTTTCTGTGTCATTAATATTGTACTGTGTCATTGGTCCTTTGATATGAGACTTATATCCTATCACTTAATAATTTCTTAATTAGACTAGTGTCTTGAGCTATCGATGTGTAGTGTAAAGAGATTAGTTGGTTAAGTATGACTTTCGTTGGAGAAAATAGTTAGTCAAAAGATTATCATTGCCCCTCTTAATTGAGTGATGATATTAGTGGGGCCCTTGATAAAGCAAAGTTATAATGTACACAATGTGATTTGAGTTAAGTCACATATTTGTAACTAGCTTAAAGAGATCAAGAAATGAATATTAATACAAAGATGACACAATACTACTTTGTGTGTATTCTTAATATCATGAGGCAAGGGACGGACACAAGTGGTGCACTCCATCACTAAATGGATCGGGTTTTGGTTTGAGTGGAATTAAGACAAGCTATAATGTGTAGCTAGATACCACTTATAGCTTGTGATATTAAGCTCTTAATATCACTGCCAACTTAGTTTAGACCCTACCATAGGTCACACCACAAAACTGGGAAACAAGAAATGAGGATTTTTAGTTCATAAGATGTGTCGGGTTTCTTGTAGAAAATAAGACACATGGGGTGAACAAGCAAAATCAAAATTATGTTATGATTAATAACATAATTATAATCTAAATTAAATTCATATGTGATGTAAATATTATGGGGTGTAATGATTTATCATTACATAGGATAATATGATACATAAGTTGTGAACTTACTACTAATCCCGAAATGTCAAATTTTGTAGGGGTTAAACCGAAATTTGACAAGTCTGCAAGTACTGTGCAAACAAGGTCGACCGCTAGACTCTAAACGGTCGACCGAATGTTGCATCGTAAACAAAGATTTCGTCTGTTCGTTTTCGGTCGATCGAGTATTATCAGTCGGTCGACCGAGTATTATCGGTCGGTCGACGGAACATCGCGATGAAATATTTTTGTTACGAACGGTCGACCAAAACTTGGTCTAAATGGTTGACCGAGCCTCCAACACGGTCGACCGATTCAGATGGTTACTGCAGAATTAATTTAAGAATTAATTAGATCATGCATGGAATTGGTCCATAATTGATTTAATTCGTGGCTAAGATTATTTGTTATCAAATAATGGATGGTTAGATGAAAGTTTGCATGAAATCATGGGCAAGAGGTTGCACATGAATAGGTAATTTGGAGAGAACTTATAAATACAAGTTTATCTCATTACCTCATTAATTTAATTCATTATTTTCTTATGCAAACTTCTCTCTCCATAATTCTCCACGAATTTCACCTTAATTCTTGAGTTTAGTTTTAGTTTTTAGAGATCTTCTTCTCAGGGAACTAAAGAGGGGTTAGTAATTAGATTCTAAACCCTATTGGAGATTGAGAGGCTAGCTCTTCTCTCTCCAATCTTGTTTAGAGTTTGGTGAATACTTGGAGGCATCCGGAGCAGCGACAAGCATCCCCAACGTCTCCGAATCTTCAAGAAGTTTTAGAGAACTTCTATGTATGAATTTCGAAGTCCCATTTTTTGTTTTAATAAAGTTTTAAAACTAGTTATTGAAATAAACCGATGCATGCATGAAACAAATCATAGAAAAATTGTAATTGATCCTTATTGTGCAGAAAAATTTCGAAAATATATATGTACAATTAAACTAGAAATCCTATAAAAATGACCTAAATATAACAAGTATGAACTGATTTGGAAGGTTCTGGACCTATTTGTAATGCATAAGGACTGGATCGCAAATCAGGAAGGTCCCAAGTGCAAACCCTGTGGGACCTGATTGTGAAGTGCAGAATATGGTGACACATGTCTTGAATCAGATTAGTATTTCCCCAATTAAACTCAAAGTGATTCGAGCCAGCAGACCGGGTTTTCACCCCACGTGCCAAATAGAGCAATTAAGCGCGACACAAAACTTCATCTCGATCATAGCCATTTGATCTGCCAGTGGCGGATTTGGATCCGTCACTGGCGGATTAAAATGGTCCAAATGAGCTGAAATTTCGGTCGTGGGTCGGGTACTCGGTTTGGAACATTCCCAGATCATCATATGTGATTTAGAACCGTCTGATTATTTCCATATTGATCCTAACCATGTATTAGTCCATATAAACTATTGTAATCCCTTCTCTACCTCTTCTTCCTCCTTTCCCCATTAGAGTAGGTCTTAGTTTCCTGTTTTAGTAGTGTAATAAGGGGGTTGGAGAGAAGCAAACTTTGTATTTTTGTTTCTTAATCTAGTTTTGTTCTTATTCTACACTTTAGTGTCTTTACTTTGATGCAATTTCTTTTATGTTCTTATTTGGTTAATCTTGTTTTCAGTTATCTACATTATGGTTTTTTTGTTTTTATGTTTTCTTTAGTGTAGAGATGAGTAGAGAGTAGTCCATCCCCAAGGTGGGTGGAGAGGAAGGTGATTTGATCATAGGATGGATTAGTATGTGTTAATCTTAATCCTTTGAGCCTTACATGATTTTCATAACCATCTAATGAGATTTCACTCTTATCTTTGACGTGCTAATGCTCTTGAATGAAGCTTAGCACATGCTTAGATTAGTGGCCCTATTTTATGGGGAATGATGAGGTTATGATAAGGATGGAGTGGAAGAAGGAAGCAAGGCATGTGCATGCATGTGCTCATGTTGGCTTTATCTAAATTAATGTCTTGTATGTTTTAATGATTGTGATCAATCTTATTTCTTGTGGAGATATAGTTGGATTTGAGTCATTTTGCATGTGAACATATTAGCTTCGTTTCTATTATTGTCTTGTCTGTTTTAATGATAATGTTTTATCTTATTTCATGTGGAGGCAAAGTTAGAGTTGAGTTTTATGGATTTCATGTATGACATGTTTTGATGAGCACATTTGAACACACACACAACACACATTTTCGTATTCACATTCTTTCTCTACCCCCCGAGGGGTTTAGTTTTATTGCTTGTTTTTCCGAATTCCCACACATTGTAGGTTAATTTCGATCACATCTCTCTTTTCTTCTCCCCCACTCGAGTATTGTGAATCTGACTCACACGTGCTCCCTGTGGACCGACCCGTATTTGCCACCGCTTCAACACGGTCGTGCAATTGTGGTATTTTAACCGATTCAAATCAAGTTTTTGGCGTCGTTGCCGGGGACAGACCAGTGATGTCATCTGGAAAAACCTCCGGGAACTCCTCGACTACCTCTTTATCTTCCAACCTCCTCGCCTCTGGATCTGGAACTACTAGGTTGGCCACAAAAGCTCTGCAATCCTATTACATCAACTTTTGTACCTTCACTGCTGATACAACCTCCTCTGTCCTTCATCCCCTTGATCAGCAAATCAGGTAGAGCCTTCCTCGAGATCAGAATTTTCTTCTCCCGGCACAAGACTCGCACATCGTACTGAGATAGTCAATCCATCCTCAGTATGACGTCGAAGTCCTCCATCGGCAATAAGACCAGGTCAGCCGGAAACTCCTGATCTTCCAAAAATATCGTGGTGCAGGGGAGGAAGCTTCCCATAGTGCCTACAAAACCCAAGGGTGTGCTAACTTCCAAAGTGGCAATTAACATCGCGGGGGTACGACCCAACACGCTCGCAAATCGTTCTGAGATGAACGAGTGTGTGGCCACACAGTCAAAAAGTACTCTAGCAACCAAACCAGCAACAGAAAGTGTACATTCCACCACAGTGCTGGCGTCCCTCACCTTATCTGCTTGGATGGTAAATAACCGTCCAATCCTCTAACCTTGTGGCAGTGGCGCAAAAGGACGACGACCTCCACCTCTGCCTGCTGCTGGCGGTCCAGGATGTCTGATGGACCCGCTCAACCCACTCAGACAATCCCTAACGAAATGCCTTGGCTTGCCACACCCGTGACAATCCCCAGAATGGCCCCAACACTCTCTAGAGTGAACTCGACCACAACTCTGGCTGGCGTGTCCCACCTCCGCCAATCGGGGCCTCTGGCCCGGATACCCTGACCTTCCCCTGTGATCTCCTGGCCTCAGCATAATTCTGATGGTAGTCCTGATCTATGATCATGGTGAACCTCACAACGTCGGCCAAGGTTTGAGGCATATTGTATGTCACCTGAGTACGGAGATGCTTCCGGAGCCCGCGCACAAACTTTCCCGCCGGCTGCATAGGCGTCACACAGATCTCCAGACAGTAACGCTCCAGTGCATTTAAACCTCCGGGTGTACTCTGCAAGGGCCGTCTCTCCCTACTCGAGGGTCATAAACTCCTCCCTCCTCCCATCTCTGACATTTTGTGTTTCTATCATATAAATATAGTTGATTGCAACTTTTATGTCAATAATATCCAATTCATTGTTGTTTCCCAAAGCCTTAGGATTTGATTGTTTTGTCTTACCATGAATGTTGTGTTTAGCATCTTCTTTTATTCTACTGGGTGTGAATTCTTTAGGAATGACCTCTTCGAAAGGTGCAATAAGTGAGTAACTTTTATTTTATTTCCATAGAGAACATCTTTTCGGTCCATGCTTCTGATGTTGGCTGCGTTCAAACATGTAATATCTCGAGGAGCTCTCCACTTTATGTGACGTGCTTTTGTCTAGTTATACGACTTGGCCACTCCATTGTAATCAATAAACATGTATAACGATTACTTGCTACATATTTCAAGTTGATAATTTATGGATTCAGTTTCAATCAAACTTGTACGTATATCTTTTTATGAATTTCAGGTTCAATATTATACATATTCTTGGCATTGTATGAACTTCTGTCTTTCTCCCCCTTGCATACTAGAAAAGATATGTGTTTTTTCTTGTTCATTCATGACTTCAAATATTTTTCATTATTGAAAATATAAGGAAGAAAATGCCAAAATTTTAAAATCATCCACTAAATGGGGGGGGGGGAGTGTAACATCCTCAAATAGCGAAAAATTTAAACTTTTTAAATACACTATCAACCAGAGGATATTACTCAAGATACAAGGAAACATGTGCACCAACATATATAATATATATATCAGAATATTTCAAAAGTGTGATTACATCAAAAGGCTATACAAAATACAAGTAATCACTCTGACCTCAAAATAAGAGAAAGCAGGATCTGGTAGCGGTGTGC
The DNA here is from genome assembly GCA_963682175.1 of Triglochin maritima. NCBI lineage: Eukaryota > Viridiplantae > Streptophyta > Magnoliopsida > Alismatales > Juncaginaceae > Triglochin > Triglochin maritima. The sequence continues at coordinate 19,795,054 of OY821775.1, forward strand.
CTCTCCTCGGTCCCCACCCCCTAACGCCGGTCACGACTTGAAAGGTAAACATGCAACAATGTCTGAGTTTCCAGAAGGAAACCTCGTACGCCAAACCCCTAACACATATATCAAACTGAAAGGACATCTAGCATGCAACACCATGCTGAGATTCAGGCTTTTTCACCAAACCTCAGCTACCACGACAAACCAGGGCTCCAGGGCTCTTTCACCGAACCCGAACGCTCTAAGGGCTCCAGGGCTTCTTCACCCAACCCGAACGCTCTAAGAGTTCCGGGGCGTTTTCACCCAACTCCTATCACACGGTCTTTGCTCGGATTCCAGGGCTCTTTCTCCCAATCCGAACGCACTACGGGGCTCCAGGAATTTTTCACCCAACCACCGCATAGACTAGCTGGGCCCAAGGCTTTTCACCCAAACGCAGCTTCACACAAATAGTTATGGGACTCAAGGGCTTTTTCACCCAACCACCGCAACACCCGGGTCACTTAGCACACCTACCTGAAGAACATCGGCACCACAACTCACCTCATAAGGACAACCATAACAAACTCTCATCATATGTGCAAAACTGGGCAAGAACGGTCGAACCAAAGTCAGGAACCGATCGACCGTTTAGAAGGTCACCTCCCTAGTTCAACCAAATAAACAACCAAACGGTCGAACCAAACACCTCAGGCGGTCGAACGCTAAAAGGGTCTACGCCACAACACCAAGAATATACATGTCCCAACGGTAGAACGGTAAAGGGGGTCCGGTCGACCGAAAACTACCAGGTACTCCTACCGTCTCACCAAGTCTTACCGGTCGAACCAAATCACACCGGTCGAACGAGGTTTAAGTAAGTATAAGTCATCAGTCGAACGAGATCAACAAGCGGTCGACCGTTTAGATGGTCTAGGCTCCAACCGACCTACACCAGTGCACTTGGTCGAACGGCAAAGGGGACTCGTTCGACCAGAAACTACCAGGGATTGCCTCTAACGCATCACCGATCGACCGCCCAGCGACATTGTTTGACTGACATGAGGCAGAAACCCAAAATCTCACTAGAAACGGTAGACCGTTCCAACAAACAAATCAGTTGCACATTACCTGCAACAAGCCTTTCGGCCTACTGTCAACTTAACAATCTCTAACACAACATAAGTGAGTCTAAAAGCAATGTTTGACATACCGTGAAGGTTTAAAGAAACCTTTGAAGAACCTCCACGATGCTTCCACGAGCACTTCTCTCCAAAACCCATTTTCCGACGAACTTCTCTCCCAATTGACGATCACACCACCTCGTCGATCCATGACAACCTCTTTGCCTTCGTCGATTCCTACACCAACCACAACAACTGAGAGATAGACGGATTTGAGAGAGAGAGAGAAAACAAAATGAAATGCAAGCGAGATGAGTTTAGTATTTAAACCAACTCACCTCCACCAACCGAACGCGCATCGATCATCTCTTCTCACCGGAGTTACTGAGCTGAGAGAAAGAGACGAGTGAGTGAGAGTGATGAGAGAGAGGAAGGAAAAGAGAAGGAAATGGTTGAAGCATATATAACCCCTCACCATAAAACTCTCCACCAATCCTAAGCCTCCACCTCAGCACCTCACCTTTTCTCCTTAAAGCAAAACATCAACCACCTAAACATCAATTAGCACCTAATTAGGATTAGGATATCACAGTGGGTGTTTAAGGTGTGGTGTGCCTCTTGTGCTTTGAGGTGGATTAGTTACACTTGCTTAAATTAACCAAAAAGGGATTTGGTTAATTGGATTTGTTATGAAAATACGACACAAAAAAGTTGGTTACCAACTTGGGGTTTCATTATGAAAATATCAATAGGTGCAAGAATCATTGCACCTTATACTAAAAAATAGAACGAGAATGCCAACTCATGTTCTGTGTTCAGGGAATCTCTTTGGTAATAATGCAAGGGGGAGATGAAGTAGAAACTCAATTTGCTGGTGCTCGAAAAGACAAAAGAATTCCAGTGGCAGTCTTGCACCACTTCCTGCTCAAACCAAGGCTTTGCAGGTTATATCTCACTGCTTATATTGTTAAGTCGATGAGATTGCATGTGGAGAAATAAGAAAGGGACGGGAAATTACTCAGTCAACTAATTGTGATTGTTGGACTGAGTTGGAGATGATAATTCCACTGAGTTTTTTTTGATGGTATGTTGCATCTGTCTGTCCACATGGCTTGGGAGGCACAACTGGAAGGTCCAGTGTACTGTTGTTGGATGTACTCATTCGAAAGATATACGAATAGGTTGAAATCTTATTTTCGAACAAGTAATAGACTTGAATGATAAATTGCTGAAGGTATTCTGGCCAAGGAGTGCACTACATTTTTGCTTTAGTTATTTGAAGAGTGTCGATACTATTTTTAATAAACCTCAAGGAATGATGGAGGTGAAAATCCCTGAGGTAATGGTCGAATGATTGTTCTAAGCGTCGTTGATCTAGAGAAATCTCACCATTGAGTGTTGAATAACACCGCCATTATTGATGAATATCAAGAGTAAGTGAACAAAAGTATTATTACTTTGGTCGTATTTATTGAATGTGTTTATTTCATCGTTAATGATGAAATTCGGGTCTTGCAAGAGCTTTAACTGTGACAATGCATTCATGGAAGTAGGAGTACATCGTGGCAAAGAGGTAATCAGGATATATCATCACTGTGTTAGGTTTCGCACAGATAAGCACGAGTCTAAAGAGAAAACCTAAAATTATGGAGTATTTGTAATGTTACAATAGAAAGATACTCAACAACACAAGATAACAACCATGTTAGTGCACCAACCGACTACTTTGGTGTCTTGCATGACATAATCGAACTTCACTAATACGGTGATGTGAAATATGTTTTTCTTAAGTACAAGTGGTACGACATTCTGGGCCAAGACAATACAACTATAAACGACGAATATGGGTTCACGTTAGTGAACACAAATAGATTTCTGAAACTAGTAAAACCATTTGTACTTGCATCCCCAGCGGAGCAATCTTTTATGTTGCAGAGCGCAAAGAAAGAGCAAGCGATGACCAATGAGTAGTTGTTGTGGGAATATTGCCAATGGATTTATCTAGCATGGAGAACGAAGTATCAAAAGTTTCCGAGTACTGTAAACGAAATCTTGTACAAGATAAAGTTTAATTAAACGATATTAATTTGGTCGATTTTGTTAGATCGAATTTAGAACCGCTGGTGCAGTAGTGCACATTTTAACATCTACGACCACGAATGTAATGACAAACGAAATGTCTCAATTATTTTATAATTTTATTATGTGACTGATGATAAATTACACTACATCAGAATTCAAGTATAACTAGACGTCGATCTTCGCCATCAGACTGTGTACCTGAGGGCACTGCTGATAGACGTAGACATCGACGATGTCAATAGGAGGATACCCCGGAAGTTGATATCCCACGAATTGGCAATGGTATTGTTGATCCATCGTAGAGTGGGGACATTCCTGGAACTTTGACCTCTGGTAATAAAAGTTAATTAGAATACAGTATTTGCTTATGTGAAATGCTATGTTACGCTTCATACAGGTGCAACCAGCGCGAGTAGTGGTTGTGGTTCCACACAACTTCCGAAGGATTGGAAATCGACAGAACCCTCTGAGATCGAGTTTACACCGGGGGTGTCCCAAAAGAAAATAACGCAGAACACTTTGAGAACTTCATTGGGACGATATGCAAGAGGACACAAGTACTTTGGTCGCATTATTCATGCTAGAGATTTGTGCAAAAGAAAAAAATTGGCATGACAGTAGTTCATGGTACTTTTACAAAGGTACTCAAGTCAATATTATTATTGATTTGAATTTAAAAATAAGTTTTTTACAGGCACACTGGAAAGTTCCTGAAGGTTTCAAAGACACGATTATGAGGTCTCTGAATACAAAATGGAAGGAAAGAAAATACCAATTGTACCTTGATGTGGTGGACTTGTAGACGAGATATGAGAGATTGACAACAAGATCACTTCATATCTCAACTGAAGGATTGGTTCACTCTTTTGGACTATTGGTTCAACGAGGCGCTAAAGGTTAAATTATAAAGTCTTTTAGTTAAATTATATGCAATGGTTGTAAAAAGTAACAATTTTGTTTTTTTAGTGATGTGGAAGAAGAGAGAGACCAACAAAAAAACATGATGAATTTGATAGTACTCCTACAGATATGTTCATTCAATTACATGACAAGAAGAACCCAGAAACAATGGTAGTCGTTGTAAGTTTATATTCATATTAGTTTTCAGTTACTTTATGTTGTAGGGTTGCATTCATTAATAATTTCTCATTTTATAGCTTGCAGGTACAATTAGAAACTTTATGAGAATCGGGTGGGACAAGCTCTCAGGGCTCTATCACTTCGGCAGCTGCTGCCGAGGACCCGGTCGAGACTATTCTTGGAGACACGCAAGAGAATATGAAGGTTGGAGGATGCACATCAGAGACATGTACGAACCTCGCAAGATGCCATTTCAGGCAGTGCTAAACGCTAGATTGGAGGTTGAGCGGAGTATCTAAGAGAATATGAAGTTAAAACGAGTGAGTAACGAGTTGGCGGATGCACAAAGCAAGATCGCGACATTGCAGTGACCATTGACTTTTTTATGGCGAAGGGGGATATAACTGTCAGGTGTTGTAATCGTAATTTAGTAATAGGTATTACATTTACTAGATTTATACAAAGTATTATCTCAAGATATAATGTATTGTAATGTGCAGGATATTAATATCATATCAATCTACACACCTCCACTGCCGCCAAGATGAGATGAAGATCATAGGCAGAAGATCACAGGCGGAGCAAGTGCTAAGGGTTTTATGCCCAAGTGTTTGTGTTGCTTGTCTACAATCATTGTTAAACTTTGTTCGACTACTTTGTGAATTGAAAACTTCATTTCAATATAGTTATAATTTTTGTGAATGTAGTTTCTTGTTTGAATGAATCATTCGGACACGAATGCATGTATGTGTTCTGCTATTTATATGTTTGAGGATGAATGCATGAATGTGTTGTGGGTGAATGATGAAAAATATTGGTTCTTTTGACCAGGGAAATCAGACCCAGAAAGATCCAATAAGATTTTTCTTGGTTCCGTCCAAAACTTATACTAATGGTACTTATCTGTCGGTGTAAGTTCCGCCATATGTCATGTAGACCACCAACAGTACTTATCCGTCAGTGTAGGTTACCAACAGATTACATCATCGGTTTTTATCCGTCGGTGTAAATCGTCATCTGTCGATGGTAGAAATGAAGTATTAGTCACTGTAACCTACACCGAAGGATACTTCAGTCGATGTAACCTACACCGACAAATACTTTCGTCGGTGTATATAAGTGAAATATCCTTTCGTGCTTCCCTGTCTGTGTCCTTTGCTTCGACGAAACCAGGAGAAAACATTTGGTAGAACATCCGTCAGTGGGACTAAACAGTTGTTAGGTCAATGATGACCGTTAATCTAATCTAAAGTGCTCTACTAATGATGGTTTAAGTAGTGGAAAAACAAAAGTAGAGACAACAAGCAAACCACAAGAAGACCGAGGATTTTTATAGAGGTCTGGCACCCTAACTAGCTCATAATCACTCTTGCAAACCCCGCTCACGAAACTCATCTAATATCCGCTCTACGCCGAGATCAAGCTTTTTACAATTCAAGCTCACAAAAAACCTTGTCAAGCTTCGTTCTTCCTCTCACATACCGAGATAGTGGCTTCCTCTGAAGGAATACAACTCTCCAACAACTGAAGATGATGTTACAAAACACTCTAACACTTGGGCACACTTGAGTATGATTAACTTTAAGAACATACGTGGGAAGTTTATGCTTTAAGTGTGTAGGATGTAATCATTGGATGGGAGAGATTTCTCTTTAAGGGTAAGCGCATATAGGAGTGTAAGAGATGTATTAAACTAAGGTTTGAACACCCATTTATAGGCTTTAAGATCCATATACCCGTTAGGGCTAAAGACAAAAGAAGCAAAAATATCTACCAGTCAGGTGCAAATTGGTCGACCATTTGGTCACTTCTGTTTGATCGTTAAGTTGTAAGTTAACGATCGGATGAATAGGCAAATTTGTCAGACGAAGAAAATGGAAAATTGGTCAACCGTTAGGGAAAAATGTCGGACGATTTCAAGAAAAGTTAATATTCAATTTTAGCTCTGATTCGTTCGACCGCAAAGTGTGGTCCGTGCGACCTAAGGTTTGAGTTCAAATTGGGTAAAGACACAATCTTGAAGGAGGATAACGACAAAAAATTGACATACAATAGAAATTTAAAAATCCAAGTGTTGCCTTTAGGCCTTAATCTATGTTAATGTTGATGATTAATCAAACTAATCTTAATTAATCAACTTAATCAATCAAAACGGACAAACATAACTACTTGCATTGCATATATACTCGTATGCAAATCATTTTAATAAGTTCATTAAGGTTATTAAGAGAAAAAACATTGGGACAAAGACTTAAGATTGTAACAAAGTTTTGGAGCAACACTTGTAATTTTCTATTTATTGATCATTAAATATAAACTTGTACACTAGGATTCTATACCAATCCAGTTCGCATGACCAAAGACCTAAAGGATGACCGAACACATTGATGCATTGCATACATTGCATCATATGTCTTTCATTTAGATTACTTTTACATCAATAAATGCTACTAAGGTATGTGTTTAGTCTTATTTACAGAATACAGGGACCTGAATGCAATTTACCCACATCCCGAGCATAAACGCATGCAAAAGACTCATTTCTATCATAAAGACCAAGCTCAAGATTATCGGGTTTCAAATGGAAATGTATCCAAGCATAAAAGCATTCAAGACCTAATTACAAAAAGAACAAGGACCTGAGCACAAAAGTAGCCGGGGACTTAATTGCAAAAAGATAAGGACCTAATTGCAATTCACGAGTTATTATGGAGAAAATCTAAAGAAAAATCAATGTAGTTCTCCAAACATACAAAGGAATTAATCCAGAGCTCAAAAGAATGGAAAGAATCAATCCAGACGCGCAAAGGAGGATCAAATCATACCATAAACTAACAGCAAAAATCCGGATTAAATCAGAGAAGATTGTGCGGCGAAATCGCCGCATATTACATGCATTGTGCGGCGATTCCGCCGCCCGCCTTGCGAACTGTGTGCTCCAATTTTGTCCAGTCGTGTCTGGACACGTGTACTCTCCAATTCTATACTTAGGTCTCTTGTAACAACTATAAATAGCCCCGAGAACGATGTTAGAAGGGTCCTTGGTCCTTAGTCTTAGGTTTTTATTTTTAGTCTTTGTTTTGTATTCATCTTTTTAGTAATAAAATTCTGTCTTTTATTTCTTGTTTTTAGTTTTCTTTTGTAATGCCTCTAGGATCCCTTCTTCCTCCCTCCATGAGTTTCTAACTCTTTCCAAAGGGTGGGGGTGACGGATTTAGGGTGATGAGAAGAGAATAAAGTTATTATTTTAATTTCGTATTAGTATGTTTTGATTACTTGAGTTTATGTTAAATCATTTATCATGTAATGCTTTATAACTAATGTGATTTATTATAAGTTTCAGAATTCTCTAATCTAAACCTTAAATCTAAACCTCCACCCAACGGAATTCACTTCTTTGTTCTTGCTTTAGTTTAATTGTTCTTGTTTCTTGCTTTAAATAACTAAAACCCAAAAATCTCAAAACCCAAATTTATTCTTCTCTCTTCTTCTTTTCCCTTAATCGAAATCACACAAATAACAAATCTCTCCCTCCTTGTGTTCGACCCGTACTTGCCACCGCTTCATCGCGGTCGTGCACTTGCGGTATAAATTTAATTCACATCACTCATCATATCAGTAGTTGTTAGAATTCTCACTAGAATTAATTGTCCACTGATTGACATCATATCATGCATATATTTGTGTCATATATCCTTTATTTTTAGCCTAAGCAATGCTACGTAACAAGTTTTATGTTTAAGTTTCAGGAATAAACAAGTTTGAGAAGAAGAGACTCAAAATGGACTTACAAGCAAGGAGAAGGAGTAAGATGCAAGACTTATGGACTTATATACAAAAAAGAAGGACCCGGATGTAAAACCAAATGGTCCAATGAGCAAATCAAGAAGCTTCACACCATCATGAGGAGTATTTTGACAATTAGATCCGAACCTCAACTCCAAAAACCACTTCGGATGCACCAAACATAACGAAATCGATCCACAAAAGTCTCCACCAAAGCACAACCCAATCAGCCCAAAATAGACCACCAATTTGCTGTCCTAAACCGCCAAAATAGACCATTTTGAATTCGATTGACCGGGTTCTGAGGGACGGTCGACCGAACAAAGATCGGAGCGCATGGGTCGACCAAAATTATCTGGACATGTCCTGATAATAGGATTGGTCGACCGAGCGTAGTACACGGTAGACCAAAAATCTCCAGGAGTTATCTTGGTGATACAACGATCGACCGATATAGTGACACGGGCGACCAAAATGTACTAGGATAAATTTTGGTAAATTAACGGTCGACCGGAATAAGACGTGGTTTGATCGAAATATTCCAGGGACTTATTCTCATAAACATTTGGTCGATTGTCTAGCTCACGGTCCGAAAAAACTTATAAAAACTTAACTGTTCGGTTGACCGATTGGTGAGTTCGGACGATCGTTGAGCATGATTTTTGCCAGAATTATTAAGAGAATTATGTAGATCATGGGCTGGATTAATTTCAGCTGTGGTGAAACATTTTTTAGGATGATTATATGACAAATTGTGATTGGTTTACGGAGAGAAAAGCAAGAGATCATGGCTAGAGAATAGTTCATGATGTGGGTGATTTGGGAGGCTATAAACAGGACCTCTCACCCTACTTGTTTTAAGGTTAATGCAAAATTCTCTCTCTCCCTTATCTCTCCACTAATCCATCCGGATTTTTCTTAATTATTTTGAACTTTTGGAGATTAATTCTCGTGGAGATTTAGATGGGTTATTAGCTAGATTCTAGGCTTAATTAGAGATTGATTGACTAACTCCTTTCTCTCTAATCTTGTTTAGAGTTTGGTGAATACTTGGAGGAATTCGAAGGGCAACGCATCTCCACATCTTCATAAAACTTTTAGAGAACTTTTGGGTATGATCATATCTTCTTTGTTTATTTGAATATAAGTAGATTTCCATGATATTAGAATAAACATAAAATAATGTACATGAAATCAATGAAAAATGTACATGAAATAACAAGACTGATCTGCTCGGTCTGATCTAACAAGACTGTTGGTTCCATGTCAATTATCATATGAGGACACACTCTTAGCTGAGTTGAGGTCTCAATTTCTGAATGTAAACATGTTGCTCACCCTTCAACCAAGTCCTAGGCCTACAGTTCAACCAAGTCCTAGGCCTGCAATTCAACCAAGACATAGGCTTGTAGGCCAACTTCTGATTAGCAACATCACTACCACCCAACAGAGAGCGCACAAAATATTTATTAGTGTAGTTCAAAGGGATGGTAAAAAAACCCACTTCCGTTCTCAGTAATGAAGGCAAAGACAATTTAGTGGCAAACTTTCATCGTGAGGTCAGGGTACCTCAAGTGTGATCAACACAAAATCATTGGGAATGATAAGTATAATAAGTTATATTTTACCATCTTAATTATCTCACTTTTGTATTTGAATAATGCAATGTCAGGTATTTTGTTTCATTTTTGTGTAAAACAGGGACTTATATGTAATCACCAAAATTACCGAAGAACATATTGATTTAAATGCAAAATGGGAGAGATAAAGAGAAGACACGGAATTACTACATAGTATGCGCCGAAATCAATTTATTGATATTTGGTCTTCCAATATGATGAAACTAATCCAAGTGATAGTGAAGTATCAAAATTCGGATTAAAGCATCTAAATACAAATAGGAAAGTTTGGATATCAGCACATGTCACTTTTTTTATTGAAAGCATCCACATCCAAATATCAAATTTGATGATTCCAGATTTGTTGAAAATATATTTAGACGAAGACGACTTTGGATCTTGTATTAATTTCAAAATCAAATTATAAAAGGCTCAAATGTTAGGACGATGGTAGATGAATTTGGAAACTCAATCTCCAGATAGACCCTCGCTAATTATGTAATAACTCTGACATCCATTATCCAAATCAAGTGATTCAAGCAGTGTTGGAAGATATATTTAGAAGGAGCATGATTTCCTCTCACATAATATTCCAAATTCAGATGTCTCAAGGGTCAAACGGCGCATGCAAGATGGCTGACCTGGGAGGGTGACAACTCCACAGTCAGCGCATTGCTAGTCCTGGAAGGAGGACGAATCTGGGGTTTTGGGAGATCCAAATGCTACAGCTAAATCATATGACGCAACTTGTAAATAACATGCAAGACAGACATCTCAGAGACATTACTTGCAACAAAAGTAGTTAAACATTTGCAAAAACTATATTATCATGAAATGGAAGCAAATTGTGTTCCCGAACGAACACCCAATCACATCATGTAAACTCAGTAAAGAAGAAGACGAGCTTATAAAACTCAAGTGAAGGTCTTGTTTTATATGAAAAGCAATATGGAGCGTAAATCTCACAGAACTTTGATGAGACAATAGAGAACAAAAATTTAATAGATGAGACAATTGAGTTATCTAAAATATCACCTACAACCTCAAACAACTAAATTACCAATTTATTGACATAATAATCCGAGCAAGACACCTTCAAACTTGTCCCAAAAAAAAAATCCAAGCAGTAATACAAACCATATGACATTGCATCGAATTGTCCTTCGCACCTTGATTTTATGTCTCTGAACAGCTTGTGAGCTTATAAAGCTTATTACTCAATGATAGTGCATTAAGTTACATGACACAATAATCAAATTAATTCAACTGTGGGCTCTACTTTTGGCTGCTCATCTACATCTCACGTACATATATTATGGTTATTCTTCTTTTTTTTATCATTCATATATTATGGTTATTCAAGTTAATGCGACAAAAAAAATTGAACTTTTCGAAGAAATGCGCAGCTGAAACTTCTGTTAGTGATTTATATTGTGTATAGAAAATTGTAGATCACCACTCACCGTCAGGCTTATTGATACCCATTCCAAAAGCCACCTATATTCAATCCAATGGTTTATTAGATGCCAATGCACAGAAAGGGGGCAGGAAAAATCTTGAGAATGATTTCCATACCGTACCAACAATGACCTGTATCTTGTTCTTGCTCCAACTGCAAAAAAATATAACGGAAAATGAGAAAATGAAAAAAAAAATTAAATACCCCCAGGCGTACAGAAACACACATAAGAAGTCTTCCGGTAGTTATACAGTTATTATGATACTTTAAATGAAAGAAACCAAAAACTTTGTGATACTGCAAAGATCAGACAATGATAGCTAGATAGATAGATGGGAATAATCAAGGGAGCAGGCTTCAACAGATAGCTAGATAGACAGATAGATAGATGGGAATAATCTGCATCTAGAGTGAAATACTCTTCTAAAACGTGGTTCACAAGCATATATGGACACTGTTATGCTCTCTTTGGATAACTTCTGGCACAAGAGTCCGAGATGCTGTCATCTAGGTTTACAGGCTTGCATTGTTATGCTCACGTTGGGTAACTTCTTGGAAAGTCATACCATGAATTGGTATCTAATATCTAACTCGTGCCTTCGCTAAACCAAATCTTTTGCTATACTTCCATGGAGTAAATTACAGATTGACCTCCAAAACCAAGTGCCCAATCCACTACTAGTCTACTACCATAAAGTTCGAATTTCAAACCTCACAGTTTCTTTTATTGGTAATTTCTTTTTTGTTATTGGTCATTTCAAACCTCACACAGTCACAATTAATTATCCCTCCACCACCACCACCACCAACCCCCCCCCCCCCCCCCCCCCCCCAACTCTATTGGTTCATTCAAGACCGTTAGAGACCTAATGAAGAATGGATTTGGGAATATTGGGGGCCAATGGACAAAGAAACAGTGCTTCTTTGGTTCGATCACTGAGAAGCATTGTTTGTTCAACCATTGAGACCAAATAGGCAACAACAACAAACCAATAATTGAGGGGAGTTAAGCGTTTAGGTTTCAAACTTAATGGGGGTAAAGAGAATCTGAACCTTTGGTTCGGGGAGGGGAGTGGGGGGCAATTTGTAATTTATCTTTTTTAAACTAGTATGTCATAAGTAATACAGGAAACTTAGACTGTTTTCCAATAGTTACCCCCCAACCCCGACCACTCCAAAAAGAGTACAACATGTAATACTCAATTAGGAAGTTTTGTATGGCATCTTCATAAATACCTAAAGTTGTTCTTTTGAGAGAAAATTAAAGGTATCAAAGCTATCAAACTATGTGGCTTAAGCATGTATTTGTAGTCTGGAAGCACGGACACTTCTGAATGGTCGTCGTGTCCGAGTCGTGGCCGTGTTGGACACCGACACTCCTCGGACATGCCTTGGACACGTGTCGGACACACCAGGTGGCGTGTCCGGGGCAGTTTTGACATTTCGCAGTGGTGGACACTCCTTGGACACTCTTCGGACACTCCTCGAACACGGCTAGGACACTCCTTGGTCTCGATTTTGACTTTTGACTTTTTTTTTCTTCCTCATTTTCGATACTGGAATGTTTATATAGAGGAGGAGAAGAAGATAAACCATTGAGTTAAGGAAGTTTCAATACAACCCTTGAAATATATTATTTTATTTGGTAGTAATCAGCTTGTTGCACTTTAAGAATAGACCTAATGACTACTTTTGTCATGGACAATGAGAAGGCAACATGAAACAACGTATATTATTTTATTATGAATATTTAACATTTATGAGTAATTATTTTTTACAAGTATATTATTATTTATTTATATATATTATAATTTTTAATTATAATTTTAATGCCGTGTCCGTGTCCTACTTTTTAGAAAAATGCCGTATCCCCGTGTCCGTGTCGTGTCCGTGTCCCGTGTCCGTCTCCGTCTCCGTCTCCGTCTCCGTCTCCGTCTCCGTCTCCGTGCTTCTTAAGTCTGTAGCCTATACCATATGAGAGATGCAATGTCAAGAATGGAATTAGAGTGTCTACTACAGACATAAAAAGACGTCGAGCTTCACAACTATGCAGATGATATACATGTAGAAATATGTACCGCATATGAACTTTCTCTCGAGTATCTACATCCATATCAGCATGGTAGTAATCAGTGGAAATTCCTCTCTGAAGCAACTCCATAGCAACCTGTCAGATTGTAAAATGCAAGGACTTGATGCATTCTCAGTCTTACTAACGGTACCCGCTTAACGAAAACATCATCCCTTGCACCCAAATATCCTACAAATTCAGGAGTTTTGCTGAGAAAAATGTAAGGTTTAGACTGTTCGGTAAAAAATCTTTTGCAACTTTACGTTGTTTTGATTTTGAATTGCATATTCTTTTATTTTGCTTTCAAGTTATCATCCAATTTTGAGGATTTTTACAGTTTGATAACTGATATGAGAGTAAATTAAGGACAGAGTAAGATATCCCCCCCTAAAACTTGAAATCCTAGATGACAGCATGACAAAATATATGAAAGTAAGAAAGAGAAAGTTTACAGGCTTGACAGGAAAGGATAACAGTAGCAGAGATCTTTGCAGCTGTTCTCTTCATCTTGAAATTTAGATTCTTTACAGATATCTTAGGGTACCAAACAAGCTTTCCCTACGGACAATGACTACATCTTTTTTGCAAAAATATGGAAAATAGATTTAATTAGAAATACTTATAATATTGGCTGAATTTATTTATCAATTAGATCTGAAAAACATGAAAGGTTTTCAAAAATCATTAGAAGCAAAGATAGATGGAAGGAATTTGACTGTGAGGTTAGCTAAATATCAGGGTTTTTAAGCAATAGCTAAACATCAGTTTAGATTAACATTTCGGCTTAATCCATAATAAAATATTAAAATGCACGACATTAATGCTAAAACTAATTTAACCTGCTGGCATTCCTTCCTTGTGAAGCAATAAACAATTCCTGATTCGTTGTTGGGGTATGAATCTCGAATAAAATCAGCAATTTCATCAACAACCAGCTTTGCAATTGCTGATTTCTCATGTACCTGGCATAGGATTAAAAGCACAAAACAATAATATCCAAAATTGAAGTTAGAAATTCCTGTTTTCTATCCTAAGAAATCTGAATAGCATAAAGATTTACTTTATAGAAAAGATTAGGCCTGTTAACTGAGCTGACAAACTTGACACATCTAGAAATGTGTAACATCTCCATTAGATCTGTTTGGACTTTTTGAGTAGCGGTGGCCTGTAGCATTGAGGAAAGAGCTAATTGACCACCGATGAAATCAATTAAACAGAAGAAAAAATAAAAGACAATCTGAAAGGAAATATAGGACCAAAACATACAGTTAAAGAAATGATAGGCACATTAGGAAACTGTGTCTTCAAGATACCAAGGTTTTTGTAGTCTGGACGAAAATCATGTCCCCATTGGCTACAGCAATGTGCTTCCTGCAAAGTTCATTGTATATCAATCCTAAACAGGATATCATTCCTTAACTAGGGTTTTTATACTTTTTGGATGAAGCTCTATTGGAAAAGCACTTAAAATATCACCTAGAATAATAACTTATAAAATCCAAATTTTGACACGTAATTAATTGTAATATCAAATTCCAAATAATTAAGTTTTTTATCATCAGTCAACAGATCCAGTTGTAAGAAGAAATATATTAAGTAATTTTACTACATTACATTGTTGAAAACGAAAGGGAAAGGAAAAATCAGGGTGCTCTAACATGATGCACAGTAAATTACAACACAAGTATTTAACTGATACTCACGTCAATTGATATAAGAGAAAGACGACCAGCACGATGACATTTTTCAAGTTTGGACATAAACCTCTTGCTCTTTGATATCTTCTCTGGTGTGACATATAATATCTTAAGTTCACCTTCACCTTTTTCAAGAGCTCTATAGATAAATTTTTCATCCTCTTTGCTAGTAGTTGAGGTAAACATTTGAGCTGGTATTCCTAGTACAGTAAGACCCATGACCTGAAATTTGTGAGAAGTAAAATAATAAAATTACAATAGAGAGCAAGAACATAAATCAAATAATTTATAACAAAATAGAAGTTAAGAACCAGACACCTGATCCTGAATAAGAGAAAGCAAGGGACTGACAACAAGAGCCAATCCATCCCGAAGAACAGCAGGAAGTTGGTAGCACAGACTTTTTCCTCCACCTGCAGCCATTATCACCAGGACGTCTCTTCCACTCATTACAGAATTTATTATCTGAAAAATGAAAATTAACTTGCTATTGGAAATTAAGAAATAAAAGGCAGGACGGAGCAGCTCTTCAAATTTCTCTCAAGACTCAGAACAATAAAATAAAACCAATGACAAGGTCACCAAGGGAAAGGAACAATTGCATCTTGAGATTTACAGTAAGTATGTGGTAAATACTTTATCCAAAGATCTCCATAAACCATCGATCAAGCTGATCTGGTAGAAAAAAACTCCAGAACAGATTAATAATACATGGCTTCCAAAGAAATTTTAAATTACACAAATTGCTAAGAAAACTGATAGTTTATAGTTAACCTGAATCAAATTTGAAGATTTAACAGGAAAGCAACGATAAATAGGTCATAAGTCTAGTTTTTATTTATTAGTAAGGTCATAAGTCTAGTTCAACAATTCTTAAGAAATTCATGATCCAGCATGTTGTAGTAGTTTTTAGCTATTTTTTCCTATAGTCGTTACCATATTCAAAAGCCTACTTGGAAAATAGAATTATAAGCAAAGTAATTAGTAGATAGCAGTGTGTCAGATTGGTAGAAATGTTTGTGGATTTGTGGATTTACACGATATATAGTTGTTTCGATTCAAAACAAGTCAAATAAAAATATTTGAAAATCTTAGATGAAGCAATCCTAAAGAATTGTGATACAGCACATGCATCTCAAGGAACAAGCTTTGATCCAATATCAGAAGATATGTATAAAAAAGTTGAATAGGATTGACGAGCTTTCAGACTGAATTCCAAAAGAAGTATAAGGTTCACATTAAACATATAAAATGCTATTATATTTAACTGATAAGAAATACAGCAAGACCAACCTCTCTTTGATTTGCACGTTAACTAGATATACCAAAAATATTAAATCTAACATCATCCGCAGGAGAATCCCACTCAAATACCCCAGACCAATCTTCAATGGCAACTGAAGTAGTTCTATTTAATGAGCTTTCGTCTACTTTAGAACATTCCAACAGAGCTTTTAATTCTGACTGCCTTTCATATAATTTCTATTGTCGATCAAGTAATACTCTTATCTGATCTGCAAAAGGAAGTTTACAAACTATAACACAACTTGCTGCTCTGATCTGAAATTTGAGCATTCAGCCTAAATTTGTAACTTGTGGATTTGAACTTTAGAAGTGATTTTTCAAATACCAGGTGAAAACTAAAAATATAATTGTAAATAAAGATCTCTAAGTCTACTAACCAAAAAGCACTATGATATTCAAACACTGCTGGTAACTTCAAATAACCAGACAAAAAGAATGAACATCAATGTCATACCACACCTCATCTATTACCTCTCGAAAAGCTCTAGGAAGAAAGAAAACTACAGCTAGTTCGTGAACAAAGTAAAATAGGTCGCTAGAATGACCTCATCTTTTACCTAGCTTGAGGTATGTAGAAACGATGATGTATGAGATTAGGGTGGATAACTAAGTGAAATCGTGAAATTTTAAATAGGTCGGACACAGGTCAATTGGAAACGTCCTGTATGTTAGCTCAGTAGTAAGGCCTGCATACATCCAACACCTTAAAGAGGTGGCCACCTCTTATGAGGCTTTGAGGTAACATTGACTTTGCAACCTTTAGACAAACTCCTTTGTGCCCAACTTCTTTGTCATCACTATCCTATTAACTCTTCTTCAAGTGCGTCCATCCTCTTAATCAAGAGTATGAGTACAAAGAAACAAGTGAATCGTCATAGGTAGTCGAAATCTGCGCACGGTTTATCCTACTCTTATGTCAAAATCCTAAAACAATTTTGGTTCACCATTATTGGATCCAATGGAATTCAATTCCATTTAATCATACTACATTCCCATTTATTGTATTCCTTGAAATCAAATTACATTGTTCGGTAACATTGGAATTTACCACAGGATCTTCAATGTAATTAAAAGCTAAAATAAGATTTTAATAGCTCTGACAAATGTCTGTTAAGGTTCGTCCGACAAATTTTCAACACGATCACAGTCGAGTTTTGACGATATGACATGCTCTCCATGATTTTAAATTAGTTGATTACATTTTTATATTATAACTGAATTACGACCTCCAATTAGGTAATTCAATTACCTTGAAACGAGTGTAATTGGATTACCTCCTAAAATTGGAGTACAGAGTGATTACAACCTTCAATTTCCACCCTTGATTACGGCGAACCAAACATGGCCCGATAGACGATTCTATTGAAACATCGACAGGGTGTATTTAATCGGTAGAACTAAATTAGGAAGTATTTATCTATTCCCGTGGCGCCAATCGTCGGTAAAAGAAGGGTTTGCGACTACGAGAGATTCAGAGAGGTGATGTGGTGGGAAAGAGAGGTGTGGGGAAGAGAAGGGTGACCTTGGACTTCGTCGAGCTCCGCCTCCACGCAGAGGAGCTCCTCCTCGATCTCCATTGCTGCAGTGAAACCCTAGGCGCACCAGCACCACAAGTAAGAGAGGTAACAGAAGTTGTTTCTGGTTGTGGTTCGAAGGAGGAAGTCTGGAGTACAGAAATACTGCTGCTGAAACAAGACTCGAGTTTGGGGGTTTTGGGGTTATGATTTTGTTATTGGTTTTGTTTTCGATTTTAGGTTGGAAATAAACCTTTTTCTTTTCTTTTTGTCGTCACAAAAGATTTGTTCACACGAACAAACAAAAGAAAATATTTTTTCTTTGAAAAGATATTTTTAGGGTGTTTGTGATTGTTGAGCAAAACAAATGTATTTTCTTCTATTTCCCTTGCATTCCTGATTGTATACTAAATAGTTTTTGTTCATTTCTCATGTCCCCTTGAGAAACCAAGGGAAATGAGAAAGTTAAGAACCGTATACAAGTTTGTTAAATAATTTAATAATTATATATATTATATAAAGCTTTAGTTATAAATTCTACTTTCGAAAAAGAAAAAACACAACACATTATTATTTTTAAACATTTACAATAATGTATAACAAAATTAATGGATTAAGACCAACAATATGAGATTTGTTTCCTTTGCATAATTTCATTGGTACACAAGATATTCATGATTTTCTTAAAAATTTGATGATGAGTTGGATGATACCCAAAATAGTAATTTGACTTCTTAGATAGAAGAAGTATTTGCAAGAGATGCAACTTAAATTAGATTATCTCAACAACAAATAAGATTCATGTCTTGAAAATCATTTTAAAACTTGAGTTTCGGAATTTTTAATGTCTTGAGACTGCCAATGACACATCAATCATTTTAAAAAACTTCAATGAACTAGAGAACTTGTATTCTATTTCCTTGAAGTTTTCTAAGATACTAATCACACATTAAATTGTGCAAATATTGTAGTCTTATCACATATGTCGAATTGATAAAGCTCAAAAATTTGCATCACTTTTTTATTTATGTGATTCTCAGTTCGGAACGATTTATTTATAATTTCTGTGTTTTTGTTTGACGTGGTCTACTAGACAAATTGAGAAAATGTTTACTGAGAATTATTGTAAATTCAAGTTGATGTGGAAACTGAAGACGTACTTATTACTTATGGCACTGCACCGTCACTGTTTTAAGCAATTGTTTGATCCGCCTAAGTTTTAAACATGTTTGAGGACACACCATGCACTTTCACACTCGGTCATAAGATTTAGATTTAGAGGAGCTCCGCCAAAGAAAATGAACCCGTGGCGTAGATGGAAGATGTGAAAGAGTAACTTTGAGCAATTAACTAAATACACCAGTGACTAGAACGAATAGAAATAGCTACCACTAGATTTTCTCCGGAATCATATATCAACCAATCAAGGATAATCTTTAACAAATCCAACCGAACCATTGTCGTAAAATCATCCCACCAACATTAGCACCATCTAGTCCCCCGGAACGTAGTTGAGGCGAGTGTTTAATTATCCTCCGACCGCAAGTTTGAACTCCAATAAGACACATCAAGCGTTCCAATGAAAACAATATTGGACCATCCGAGCTTAAAATAGCAACCCACCTATCCAAGTTGGGAGAGTGGGTGCCGAAAATTCCTGGGTCGAAGAAGAAAAAAATTAGCACCGTCTACGGTCTTTTTTCGCTCCCATCTCATCCACTTCCACCCACTACGACAGAGCAGCATTAAAAATAAAAAATAATAATTAGATATTACTAACGTGCAACATAACATAAACTGAAGTTCTGAACACCTGGTGTACCATTAGTACCAATCACCAGACGCCCGTCACCAACTAGCACATACTCTTCCTGCCACACAAGCATCAGAATCCACAAACCAAACGAAGGCAAGTATCAAAATCCACAAACTAAAAGGCAAGAAGCACGTTCTCAAACGCCCAGCATATAAGCTTCCATCTTATTGTTTAAAACAGGTTGCCATACCGAAGAACGTTACGGCACTACAATACATGTCCTTGGTAACCAGACACAAGACACTCGAAATAATAAAGAGCTCAGATAATCTCAAGTACTTAGAGCTACTACAGATTATAGTGGCTTAGAGATTGCAACTATGCTCGTACTGGTATAGAAACAGAAGGGTCTTGTACAGGTTAGGGATCGGAGCTTGAGGTTGTTTCCTCAGAGAATAAATTCTCTTCATGGAGGAGCTGCTGCTTTATTTCATATGCCCACTCTAAACCAGGACAGTAATGGATAGGCGGATTAAACCTGTTGTCATTGATGTTGTCAGGCAGGAAAGCCCCATTCTCAACCAGAAACTTGATCACCTTCTTTCTTCGCTCCTTCGCAGCGATATGAAGAGGAGTCCCTGGCAAGCAACACAAATGTACAAATCAGAAATCAGAGAAGCAACCAGTAATCAGAATTATTTCGAACAGCAATCAAGATCACGGATCAATGATGCAGCTGTATAAAAATTGGAACATGTGGTATTGAACTGAAGATAAAGGTATTTTACTGAGACTAATAGGTGGGTTGGTTACAAATTAAAACCATCAAATCTGAAACTCAGTGTCCATGAGAAAAAATTACTTACACCCACAAGCACCTTTCGTTCTAGCATCAATATTTGCACCTCGCTCAAGCAACTCGTCCATCACTTTCAGGTGCCCACCCTGAGTAGCAAGATGCAGAGGGGTCACTCCTTGTGATTTCGGACCCCAAGCAGGTACATTGACGTCCTCACCTTCATCTAAAAGTCGCCTCACCTGAATGAAAATGAAACAAACTCATGAAAACAGAGAGAAAATACGAAGTGATATTCCATATTTGACCGAAAATAGACATTATTTACTAAGAATAAAATGGTGTATAAAAGCCAACAAAAGACACCAAAGACACTAAGAATAAAATGCATTGAAATAGAGAGGAAATACTAAAAAGAGAACATTTTGTGCATGATCAAACAACTATCCTGCCTAAGATTAAAAATAATACAATCTTAAAGTTCTCAAACAGAGAGATCATGATTCATGAGCCATTTTATCATTACTGGATGGATATGACATTCGACTGATTAAACTATCTTACTAAGTAGCTAAAACATGTTCCAATTACTTACTAGGAATTGACAACTATTTACATAACCTGGGAAAAATAAGTTTGTTTTAAGGAAGATACCTAATCAAGCACTAACAAATAAAAAATACATATGGAACTATGAAGACCAAAAACCTACTACCGTACAATGTCATCCAGTCACACCAGGGTTAACAATACAAACAAGAGGTTCACGGATAATAGTTGGAGTGGTAAATAGAGCAAAAGAATCAACCTGTAACCCTGCTGTGAAACTCAAGAAGTTCATACACAAGATTTGCATATTGGTTCATTCAGATATTATACTTCTAACTTCACTGTTAATTCTTATTCTTGTGATGAAACTTCAGCCACTTGAGTAGATTTTTAGTACCAATAGATTAAGAATTCCCAGCTTACAGTCATGTCGAACTTAGAATACAATATTTATACAACTCATAGCCTTATAGTCTTGGTCCAATGGACTGTATCTTCCCTAACATTACCAATTCATGAATTGCCTATTATTCACATGTTTCATAATCATCAAACCTAATCCTTTCCAGAATAAATCAGATCACTCCTAATGATTTAAGGCTATGTTGTTATCATCAACACTACATGATTCAAATAGTTAGGAATAGGGAGAAAGCCATATTTGACAAAAAATATGGCATTATTAACGTAAGAATAAAATGGTGTATAAAAGCCAACAAAAGACACACTAAGAATAAAATACATCGAAATAGAGAAGAAATACTAAAAAGAGAACATTTTGTAGATTATGAAATGGTGAGGAACTTAAAATAGAGAATAG
Organism: Triglochin maritima; assembly: GCA_963682175.1. Taxonomy (NCBI): domain Eukaryota; kingdom Viridiplantae; phylum Streptophyta; class Magnoliopsida; order Alismatales; family Juncaginaceae; genus Triglochin; species Triglochin maritima. The sequence goes on from OY821775.1 coordinate 19,816,676, forward strand.
AGTACATTATGCTAAAGTACAACTGGAGATGATCTAGTTTGGAGCCATCTCAAATCAGAACTGAAAGAAAGACAACTTAGATTTGTAAAAAAAAACTAGTGTCCATAGTTAAAGATCCTTGTATGAAGTTAACAATACCATAAAGTATGATGTTCAGTTATCGGAAAGAAACTCTGATGCTCAAAGATCTTCAAATAAAGAGAACAGTTATAGGAATTATGATTACTGCAATGACATGAATAACTTTGAGTCCTATTTCTCTAAACACCGAGTTTTAAATTGTTTATCAGTCAAAAAAACGTATTTACTTATAAGAGCTAAACTTTGGAGAACGTATTTAGCTAGCCTACTCCATATCATACATGAAATTATCAAAACAAATATGTAACGGAAGAACACAAGCGCTCGTATACATAACACGACAAAGAAAAGCAAAATATAAAATTTCTGCTTACGCTATATCTCTACAAAATCGTATCTATTTAGTACATACCCGTCATCTACATAAACAACAATTCAAATAGGACAAATATCACAAATTTAAAACAAAAAATACTTTTAAACTAGCACGAAACAAACCTCTTTGAGATCGCCCCTCCGGGCACCAACGTGAAGAAGAGTCCAACCCCTATCATCCCTATCGTCCGAACTCCTCCTAAACGACCGCTTGCTCAACAACTTCCGTCGCGTCAACACCTTCTGCTCCGCCTCCATAGCTTCAAATCCCAAAGAAACAAAAAAAACCAAACACACAAAGAACACGCGAAGCCACGAACTCAAGATCGAATCCTAATTTACATAGTCGGATAAGTAAGACCCTAGGCGATGGTTGGGGATTTAGCGGTAGGAAACACGACCCATGCCAGCGGGAGCAAAGGGATTCAAACCGGGGCCGAAGACGCGGAGGTTCTGGCTGGTCGACATCGGGGAGATGACCATAACGGAGACGCGGATGGAGGAGGATTTGGGGGGGAGAATCAACTAGAATTGGGGATTTGGGGTGGAATCTAGGGTTTTGGAGAGTAACATAAGGGGGATGGAAGGGCGACGACGGAACCCTAATCGGGATGAAAGGGAATCTAGGAATTTATGAGGATTGGTTATGGTGGCGTGCTTGGTTTGGTACTTGTACCAACGGTGACGATAAGTACGGACTAGGGTTGTTATTTTTGGTTCCGCTCGACGTGAAAAAATGTTCAAACTCTAGTTTGACCTCAAAACACAATATCTTGATAAAAAATTTAAAAAAAAAACTTCCACTTGGTTTGATAACAAACCGTTCAAACTCGAAAAAAATTGAGACTCACTTTGATAGCTCATTTGAACTTTTTATTGCTCTATTTTTATAAAAAAATTATATTTGTAATAACATAATATAATACATATAGCTCGAAATTTTACTCAACCTGTTTACACCCCTAGTACGGATTGACCACAACATCAACGTTTATTTAAATGTTGGCTCCATTTTATCTCTATACCACATCATCCGCTCCACTTGATAGTATTTAATCACTATTTTTTTCTCTATTTTCTTCTCGATCACAACATTTAATATAATATCTTGTTGTCAAACAAGTTGGTACTGGAGACTGAGTTCGGGATTGCTCAGGAATGTGCTCGAAAATAATTGGGACTGGTTCGAATTTAAAATTGTAAAATTTTATATAACAATATGGATGTCTATTTGTAGATCTTGAAAAGATAAATTTTTTGGTGATTCTTTTATAAATTTATATGTTTTGTTTTACAAGATAAATAGATTACAAACTTCTTCTTTTATTCGTTAATGGGTCCTATTGGAAAAAAAAACCAAATTCAAAAAAAATTCTCTCTTTCTACGTGTTAGAACGTCTTTCTCTCGTACGTGGGAGAACATGGTCGTGCAAACGGCTAACGATTTTTTCTTTGTTTACGTTGCCAGGTCTTCATAAATATCATAAGCACAATATTTTCTTATAGTATTTTATTTTTCTCACTGTTGATAGCCTAAGAGTGTGCTTTGTCGATGCGGTTTCGTGGATATATTAGGGGAAAAGATTATTGATTTGTGGTTAGATTTTAGATATTTTTGACTGAGTTTTGATTTGGTAACTTGAATTCCAAACCTTGGCGATTTAGTACGAGAAATCGAACGTTTGTGTTAGAACTAAGGATGCAAATGTTTATCATAAAATTTATATTTTATTAATATTTGGAAGGCTTTGTCTTACCAATTGAAATTCAAATACGGAAGTTGTAAGAAAAAATTACCAACTACAATTCCGATACAATTCGGATACTGTACATTTCAAATCCAAGTATCCAAAACCAAATTATTTTCTTCATATATATAAAAAGCTACATAATTTCATGATAAAATGTGTCATCTCATTATTTCAAACATATAAAATTAGGTGTTTTTTGTTCAAAAGAATCATTTTAGTGCTACGAAAAGAGTATTTGCAAATTCGGACAATTGTTAATTTTGTTTCCGATTATATCCGAATTCCAATTTGTATTTGAAAACTACAATATTTGAATTGGAATTTTGATAGCCTAATGAATTTCGGATACAAATACAAAGTTGGTAACATATTTTAAAATTAGGATACGAATTCTAATACACTATATGCAATTCAAACAGTATTTGTTTGCATCTTTTACGAGAACCTAGTAGTATTGCAGTTTTATGTGAATTACTTGTCACATTTGTATTAAGTTCAAGCAAGCACACCCAATGTTTAAATTTCACCGGGGATGTAAGTGGATAAGGTAACCCATGAGTCGGTCAATTATAGGTAGAAAAAACCTAAACATTTTGTATAAGGGAATTTGTCTTTGTACACTCCTAAACAGCTGTAATTAGCTCTTCAATCCCGTGTTTTCACTATTTATTTGAGTACACATACATTTTAATACAAATTATTTAGAGACACTTGTATTTCACTACAAATTGTTTAGGTGCACATCCACAGTTTTTGAGACTCATTTCATTAAACAATTTGTTAGATTTTTTACAAAAAACACCTTATAAATTTAAGTCTTTAATATGAAATACAAAAAAAAACAAAAACAAATCTAAACCATCCCCTTTGCCTCTCTCTCTTGTGAGCTCGCCCTCTTTTACTCTCCACTTCTTTCCTCGCTTGACCCATTCCCCACCCCTACGGTTGTCGTTGTCGTTGACGTCGACGAACACCCGACCGTCGAGGAAGCTGCCCACTCCAGCAGCACCACCAACAACAACACGTACTACCTTCAAAACCACCAACACCGCTGTCTTCCTCTCTTGTTCTCTCTCTCGAGTTCTCAACTCATGCAAGCAAATCACCACTGTCTCCAACAGTGGTGTTTATCCATGCAATCTAGAATACAATTTATCCATGCAAATAAGTGGGAGAGGGGTTGTGATGGTCTTAATGTAACATCCCCGAATAGCGGAAAATTTAAACTTTTAAAATCAAAGGAAACACAATGATAAAGATCATCAAGAGTGGGGACATTACTCAAAGAAATACACAAATATATCTGGTGCATCATATTACATACGAGTTTGTCAAAAGAGTGATTACATCAGAATACGAAATAATACATGTAATCACGACAACCTAAAATAGGCAGACAACAGGATCCAGTCCCAAAGTGCAATCTCCCTCGGTCACCACCCGCCGGAACCTAACGCGGTCCTGAAAATAAACATAACAGCAATGCCTGAGTTTCCAGAAGAAAACCCCGTATGACAAGCTCACTTATATGCCATATCATACTAGTATAGCATGACATGAATAGAGAGCAATAAAACAACATTCCCACACAGGGCAAAACCGGACATCCGTCCTGCGATCGTTCACGTTGCCACACAGACCACGCGGTCTACAACCGCCACCGCTGCCACACAGGCCCAACGGTCCACAACCATCGGTGCCACACAGGCCACACGGTCCACAGCATCGCCGCCGCCACACAGGCCACACGGTCCAAACATCGGGTCTCCGTGGAGACCTACCGTAGGCACATACGGTCCAGCTGACAGTACGCAACACATCCCCACACGCGACTACACAAGCCAAGGGATCGGTGAAGAGGCGTTCGCACTTCCGCGCAGATAGAATGAGATCTGAAAACATCGTGGTCCACCACCACACCAACGGAGCCGTCGCTCAGGTCGGTCCATCACCGGCGCCACACAGACCGCACGATATCTCACTCGATAGGTGCCCAATCGAGCTACCTGCCGGAAAACATCATCGGCAGTGCATCGCCGCTACCACACAGGCCACGTGCGATCCTCCCTGCCGCCACACAGGCCGCACGGGCTCGTGCAATCACTGCCTATCAAGGCCAGTCGAACATATCCGCCACACAGAGGGTCAGACAATCGACAGATCCGAACCGAAGTCCGCGGGGTCATCGAGCTCCACGTGCAGACACCAACTCCACCGCTATAAAAGCAGGGCAGCGGTCTCCGTAGCAATCCAGAGCGGTAGTCACTTCACCCAACGGCAGTTGCGTGCCCGCTGAAAGCAATGAGATCCACGATCCCTCAGGCTTCTACTCTAATGTGAGAGACAAGGTACAAACTACGTCACCCTCTATAATACAGAGGCGACTCGTCCCAAGTATCTACACTCTTCCACATGGCGGTCCCTGGGCAGGCACGCGCAACGTACCCACGGTCACCTCCCGGCTTACGCTCCAAGCGAGGACACGGGTTTCCGTGGACAGAGTTGACACTCCACTAGGACCCAGAATTCTGGGCTGAAACGGTCCACCGAAAAAGGTATACCGGTCGACCGCTTCTGTGAAGGAATCGGTCGACCGAACGCCTACAACGGTCGAACTCTGTGCTCAAAACTCGATCCCCAACGGTCGAACAACCGTCTCAAACCGGTCGACCGAACGCGGTCAAAATCCAGAGTCTGGTCAAAATCACACAAGTCTATTCGGTCGACCGACTCAGGGGTCCCGGTCGACCGAAAACTACCAGGGTCAACCTAATAGTCTAAGTCATCTACCGGTCGAGCTAGATCATAAAATCGGTCGAACAGCATACAATACAATTTAGTTCACGTAAGTTCCGGTCGGACAAAAGGTCTAGAACGGTCAACCGTTTGGATGGTCAACGTCCGGTCCAAGCGAAACACGAAGCAATAGGTCGAACGATTCAGGGGTCCCATTCGACCGAAAACTCCCAGACAACCCCGACCCACCAACACAAGCACGACCGGTCGACCGCCACAAGGCATCGTTCGACCGGTGTTGGTTAAAGTCGGGCAAAATACACTAAACCGGTCGACCGCCCGAAGGCAATCGGCCGACCGTTGGTCGACAACAACCTTGCGTCAGCCAAGGATTTTACGTCGTTTCTCGCCGTCGGTGAGGTCTCCGACTTCCCGCGACCGACCACAACTCCACCCCAACGTGGGTGAGCAATGCAAGCATCTAATGCAAGAACTTGGCATACATTCTTCGCGAAGAATGACAAACTTCACCAGAGCTCACCGCCTTGCTTGCCTCCGACGATCACCACCTCGCACTGAGCTCCCCACCGGTCCCACTCAACGCACGCACGAAAGGAAAGGAAGACATGGGTGGAGAGGGGAAGAAGAAGAAAAGGAAGAGAAGGAAACGTTGGTTTCCTCTTAAGCCAACCAAGCCAACCCTCACCCATCACCTCAACCTACTCCCTACACTCCAGCCCATTGTTCAGCCATGCCTCCCCACACAACACCAACAACACACCTCCTATTCCTTCCCCCAACTCCCATGCGAAACTCCACCATTAAGCCCACCTAATCACCATTAATCCTTAAACAAGTTAGGGTCATTACACTTAAAGTGAAGGGTCTCTCTCTCTCTTAGTGGTTAATGTGTAGTGGGATTTCCGTCAAATTAATGGATAGTGGTTACCGAGGCGCTTGAGAAAGCATGCAGAGGGCAAGCCACTTCTTTCTTGTACTTTAAAATGTTGGTGATGAGGATAATATTTTCTAATTTTTCTACACTTGATGAAGGTGATCTGAAGAGTGAATACGAGAGAGAAAATAAAGAAGATATGAGAAGAGAGAGAGAGGAGAAGGGAGAGAAGTGGAGAAAGAGAATTCTAGAGGGAGAAAAGAGAACATGAGACAAGTCGAGGAAGAGGTTTGGGTTTTTTTTGTTTTTTTGTCATATTTAATATTAATTGTAGGTTCTAATGTGTCCTAATATTAATCTAAAGGTGGTGAATAGACTAATTAAGTTATTTAAACTAGAATTGCAAATCAAAAGCTATAACAATAAAAGTGTAGGAGAGATAAGAAAACCACAACACTGGATGTATAAAGGTTTGGATCCAACCACCAGATCCTAGTCCTCTCTTACGAATTGTTTTTCCTCGAGCAACTTCGCGTCCTCCACTAATTTGATCTCCGTTGCGGGCCAAGATCACGCATTTACACCACAAGCTTTGCAAACACTTTTGCCTAGCTTGGACCACCTTCTCATAATCCGAGAAGAGCTTCACTTCGGAAGCTTGTATGAAGAAATTACTTCAACAAACTAATCTTGGGCACTTGAAATGAATGATGCAATCAATGAGAGTAATTTCAAGTGGGAAGATGTGAGCACAAGGAAGTTTAGAGAAAAGTGTGAGTAGTAAGAATATTTGAGCTTGGAGAAAGATTGGTCACCTTAGAAGTGTGTTCTCAGCTCTATTTATAAGCTCTAAACTAATTCTAGCCATTGGGATTAAGTTGGGAAAAAGTTGTGTAAGAATATATAAAGCAGTGAAAGCCAGGACACAAATCTAGACACCCACAGTCGACCAGATCGACTCAATCGGTCAACTGATTAGAGACAAACAATAGTTCGTTCGAACACAAGATGCAGACGGCCTAACCAACTGGGCTAGAACTTAAGTGAATGGTCAAACAGATGAAAGGTTTGGTCGACCTTTTGGCAAATTTGGTTAGGATGAAATGGTGGGAATGAGCTAACGGTAGAACAAGGTAGAGATGTGGTCCAACCAAAAATGACTAGTAAAAATTGGAGCTGGATAGTTTCATGAATCGGTCGACCGATAGACCAAATCTAAAATAGTGGTTAGGTGAGTATGTGTATACAACCATTGGTATATACGACAAGTATAACGGTCATATTAAAGACAAATACGGAAATAAATTGGTCAAACCAAATGATCATTAGGTCAACCGGTTTCTACTCTAACAAGGCCACGTGTCAAGATATGATTGGAGAATGAGACGTGTATCGGTCGAACTTGGTTGATTCATCTTGACAAAGTGACACGGTCGACCGTGGAACAAGGTTCGGTCGACCAAATAAGCATGTGAAGGCACAATAAGGAGTCAATCGCTAAAGGAAAGTCTCGTCGACCGTTTGGAAGGGGAATGTGAGTCTGTTGAATTTCGGTCGAGCCAGATGGAACTCTGGTCGACCAATTTGACTATGAAATCTTGTTCTAGGGTAATTTCTAAGTTTGGTCGATGTCCTATTGAAGTCAAATGGACTTAAATGTGAGACTTCTATAGGTTTCTTAAGGGTTATGCAATGCAATTAATCAATGATTACATAACCTATCTACTCTTCATTCTTCATTTATTGTCTTCATCCATACTTGGTTACTGAAATGTTAGAAACACAATATATGCATGTGATGATATTAATAGATTACATGTGTTTATTGATATATTAGTTAATCATCAAAACGGATTAGCAATTATTTAGCCAAAAAGCCAACATTAATGACATTTCAATTTTAGAGGGTATGTTTTGTAAATGTTCTAACAGAAAAGTTAACGAAGTGGGTCCCCTATATGGTAGAGGTGCACCCAAGCAATTTGTAGTGAAATATAGGTGTAACCAAGAAAATAGTGAAAACACGGGTGTAAAGAACCAATCATGACCGTTTAGAGGTACACCTAAGCACATTCTTTTTTATAAATTGGACAGTAGGGTATTAAAATTTTAACCAATTATTGATTTGCTATTCATTGTCAAAAAACTACTTAAATCGCCCGTGTGAATTACCGTTTTGTCATTCTCTCATTTCTACTTATATATCTCTTCATTTCACTCTCTTACTACCACTCTCTCTTCATACAACTCTCATAATCATCAAAAATAATGTTTCGGATGTCAGGAAAAGAGTAATCGGACGCCCCGGTGCACTCGAATCTGGTAAAATGTCCAATTTATTTTTAGTAAAAAAAAATTAGAGGGCGTCCACCGAAGCTGGCCCCCATGGGGAGGCATCTAAGCCAGATGCCTCCCCAATGGGGATGGCATTTTTTGCAGACACCCAATTTTTTTAATAATTTTTTTTAAAATTATACGATGTGTTATCAAAAATTATATCAACTTCTATTCCAAGATTTTCGGTATTAATGAGGTAGATTATAGCGATTTTTTGTAAGTTAGGAAGTTTTACCAAATACCACCTCGACAGGTTAGTCGGGGGTCTCGCTTACCGGTGAGCGAGCGACATTCCACATCACTGTTGATTTTTGGATCTGGAAATTTTTGGATTTTCATCACTTACAAAAAAACTCATTGTAATCCAACCCGTTACTACCGAAATCTTGCAACGGAACCTCAAATAATTTGAGATAACACACCGTATAAATTTAATTTTTTTTTCCAGACGGTCGTCTACAACAGACTCCCCCCATGGGGGAGGCGTTTGGGTAAAATGCCTCCCCTATGGGGTGGCTGGGTAAAATGCCCTCTCCATGGCAATACAACAGTTTTACCCTTTAGCCACGCTAAGTATCCGTCGCTATGGAGCAACAGCCACAGATTTTTACTGTGGCTATTGCTGGCGTCACTATAGGGTATCAGCGACGGATTGTGTGACGGATGTGTACCGTTACTGATACTTTTTGGAGGGAAGAAATGGCGGGATGGAAAAAACCTTTAGTGACGGATTTTAAGACCTTTAGTGACGGATATATCCCGTGGCTAAAAGTTTTTCTCAGAAAAAAATATATAAATTCTCAGCATTTAATAAATCACTAATACACCTATATTTATAAACATATCTAGATTCATTCTAATAACATAAAAGTTAATCATAAATTTTCAGCATTGAATAAATCACTTGTACACCTATACTTATCAACATCCACAATTACATAGCATTGTAAACCACAATCAAATTCTTATAAACAATTATATAATACAAAATGAATATGATCTTGTCAAATAACACTAACAATATTCAAATTTATATTTCATTCTGAATCAATATCCTAATCGACAAATAAATTGCTCGAATAAAGCACAAATGCACAAATTTTAATTTTTACTTCTTCCACTCTTGCTCGAATAAAGCACAAATGCAGCACAAAACACTGTCAAATTCAGCACAAATCACTACCAAAATAAGCCAAGATGCAGCCGAATTGCAGTCAAAGATTCAATTCAAAATCTCAGCACAAACTCCAGCAGCTTCAGCACACAAAATAGCCCTTCAATTCAGTAATAAAGAAGCCCAAATGTATCTCAAGCACAACTACAATTGCAACCAAAATTTGACACTTAAATAGCCTAGTTGCACTACACATTGACTAAAGCACCTATACCTGCAGAGAGCAACATGATGTATTGTGAAAAGGCAGCTGCTCGTCTCAAGTGGTTCGAGACCCAACATCATGACCATTGAGGTGATGAGTTCCTTCCAAACTTCTTGAAGCAACTAAAGTACGATGTAAATGATAATGTCACCTAATTTCGATTTAGAAAAATCATATGCCTAGGACTCTCTTTTTAACGTGATGTATCCTATTGAGTCTCCTCAATTTTCATATCTTGGCAAATAAAGACTAAGGTGTTCCCGTGACACCTTGAGAAGAGATATAACCTGCAAACCCAACCTCAAACAAATGTCAAACAGGAAATATACAAAAATATGCAGCATGATGTCTCATAAGTATTTTAAGGAAAGTAACAATCAAAACCTAAAAATAGCGCTGATGGCTTATTTCAAGAAAGTCAGTTAAGCACACTGAAAAGAAAATCCAAACAGCACAACATTGTTTTGTGTGCAATAAAATCGGGATGGATATCAGTCTCTAAATTAAGCAACCAACCAGTATAAATTCTAAAGATACAGAAATGGTGTAGAGGATTGACCCAGCACATCAAAAACAGATAAACAAACCTATCGAATTGAACCTATGACTTTCAGAAGAGCAACATCAATTAGTGTCTAGTGACCATGAAAAGATTTCAGATAAATTAGTAACCAAGTTACAAAGACAAAGATTTCACCATTATTTAGAAGTAAATAATGCAGAGTCACCTCATCTAATCCCCGGGGAGATCGCCGAATCCTCCGTGCACGGTGGAGATGTCTGGGCGGAATCATATCAGATCCAAACGCGGCACCTCCACAGACAAATCTGGGGAATCAAGCAAAGCAGAAATCTGCTCTTGGCTATTCCCACCACGTCTTCCAGGATTGTGCATATCCTACAAAATAGACCAAATCGAAAATCACTTCAACAAACCCACCAAAAAAAATCTCAACCATAGTTAGACGAAAACAACCATAAATTTATAAAAACAACAATTTCAACCATCCACAATGAACCAAAGTAATTCACCTAGAAATCCCAAAATCAAACTACACAAACAACATAAATAATTTCTCCCACAATCCCTTCAGAAACAACAAATCCAAAACAACAAAAAAGTCTTTCAACCATAGTTACACGAAGACAACCTTTTTTTAAATCACCTCAAAAATCCCAAAACCAAACTACACAAACAAGCAAAGAAACAATTCCTCCTACAATCCTTTAACAAACAACCGAGCCGAAATCCCAACAAAACTCCAAAACTCGATTTAGAAAATTGAGGAGGTTGGGGCCAGGGGAAGGATGAGGTTGGGGTCGGCGGGAGGAGGTGGTGGTCGGGGGAGGGAGACGAGGAGAAGGCTGGGGTAGGGAGGAGGAGGTGGCGGCTGGGGGAGGAGGAGGAGGAGATTACCTGTGGCGGCAAGATGCGGAGGCAGCGCCGGCACGTTGAGGAGGAGGCTTCGGGGTGCGGAGGTGCGAATGAGGAGGTTTTGGGGATTTTTGTTGGAGGATTGCGGGATTTTGTTTTTACATATTGGGGTTAACTCTACCGCCACCGGATTTATCTGTGGCTGGTTGGTACATATCAGTCGCCGGGTAACAACAGTGACGGATTCTACGGCCACGGATACACCTCCCGTGGCTGTAGGCCTAATTTCTTGTAGTGTGGGGAGGCAATTTAGCCAGACGTTTGGCTCAATTTTTTATTTTTATTTTTATTTTGAAATTCACGTGTTCGAGACGATTTACGAGACATTTTCGTGGTGTTGGTACTGGTAAAGTAAGAAAACCTTAGACATAAGTCTTAGTTTAAGAGACAAGACAAATGAGTATTAAATGGACTGTGAAGAGCAAAATGGTAATTGTTGGGGTGTTTAAGTAGTTTTGCAACACGAATAGTAATTCTCTTTAATAAACGAGGTGGTTAAGAAAGTACGTCATTTTACTCGTTCATTTAACCATTTAACCATGAATTTTAAATAATATATATCTAATTATTTAATTATGTGGAACACGTTTGTGTTTTTTGTCATTTGTGTATATTTGATTAACAATTTATAGATGTTTGATGTTAAATGTTGTAGGAATTACAAGTTTTCAACTAGTCATCCGTTTATTTATCCATTTTAATAAGGTTTATCATATAACCATTTATCTGCATGAAATTCTAAATTTGGGCAGGCACGGTTATGAGTAGATGTAAAAATAGTACGAGTATGAGTAGAGGTAAAAATAAATGTGTTTAATCGTTTTAACTTAGACCATAAGTGCACAGCCGTCGGTGAAGATGGGTAAGTACGGGTCGATCCGCAGGGAGGTTAGCAGCCTCTGGTTTGACCGAAATCAGATGACGAAAAAGGGGAGTAGAGTTCTAGATATGCTAATCTAAGTTACACTAAACTAATAAGACAAAATGTGAAGGAAAACAACAACTAACGATGCAAACTAAATCAAAAGAACCTAAAGTGGAAGTGCAAATCAGGAAGATGGACCCCTGAGGGGTGGAGTGAGTGTACTCATATGTAGGTTGTATTTTCATGTATAGGAGGTGTCTAATGATTATGGCAAAACCTATCAATCTCATTACGAACCTAGTCGACTAACATTGACATACACAAGTTGGTTATTTGAGAACCTAAAGAAGCATGGGAGATGTCTAAGAGTTATGACAAAAGCCCATCAAGTTACAAGTTCTATCCTAAACAAGCAAGCATACATTCATATTTATCAACACATTTCATACAAAATATTCATTTCCATTCTTTATTGCATGTATAAAATATCAACTCCACCCCCCAAAGGGGATGAACTACTCACTATTCATTAAACTAATTATTATCCTAAGAAAGGAAAACATATTAACTAAGTCTACTAAGATTATTGAAATGAAATTAAACTAAGCATGCAAGCAATATAAAAGAAGCAACATAACAAAGAAAGTTTTATTTATTTCAGACTCACAATACAAGTAGCATCTCCCCACTTGAGTATTTGCTTCAAGGCTCCACTTCAAGTAGAGAGAATAGCCACCAAGTATGCAGTAGATTACAAGGAAAGATGAGGAGTTCTATTTATAGTCATTGAAAAATGTAATCAGGGACAATCCCCTGATGTGGGACTAATACAACACCAGAAATAGATATAAATCGCCCTAATACATGATCTGCCCGAAGCGTGTCGGATCCGGAGCCAACCCGGCCGCCAATTGGCGGTCTACAAAGTCTGAATCCGGTCTGTATTTTTGTGGGCTTTCCTAGATTGTGGTCTTCATGTGAGATGCACCCAAGTCGGTTGTTGGAGTTTAGGCCCGAATCGAATTGACAAAATACTCCTCATGATGGTGTGGAGTTTTTTCATTTGCTCATTGGTCCTTTGGGCTTACATTCAGGTCCTTCGGCCTTGCATCTCAGTCCCCAAGTCTCACAACTCAATCCTTTTTCCTGCTTTTAGGTCCTTTTATGCATCTTCTCCTCAAACTTGTTTATTCCTGAAACTTAAACGTAAAACTCGTTACGTAGCATTGTTTAGATTCAAGATAATGGATATAAGACACAAATGAATGCAGGATCATGGCAAGCAGATATATCAATATTAAATGCAACACACTAACATGACCCTAGCAATACAAACAAAAGAAAATGAAATAAAACAAAAGACACACAAAATATGTACAAACGTGAAAACACACCCCACACCGAATCCATGCATTGTCCTCAATGTATGGCAAAATAGCGCCAATGCATGGATAAGGTGTACTAGAATAATGGCGGCGGCCAGAGGTGCCTCAAGAGGCACCTCGCTCAAGAGCCGACAATTTCCTATGAATTTTCCGATTTTGCTGCTCAACCGACATCTTAGAAATGTCGGTGTTAAAGAGCAGTCCCGAACTTATAGATGAGTTTGGGGAACTGGCTCTAACATCCTCCTTCATGTAATTAGGCACCCATGCCTCTTGAAGGCATTGGAAAAATGACGGGGTCGTCTTTGCAACCTCGAGGTCGGTGCCTTGGCACCGCAGCAAGCGCTCAAATCGTGGGATGTCCAACATGCCACACAATTTGGTCACCAGAGTAGGCAAACAATGTATTTGTTTAAGCTTAGCGTTCACCAAAACGTGGAACAACGTTCGACAAATTTAGTGAGGTGAACCATCCATGATACTATACACTATTCACAAACTAGGTGTGAAGAATGTGGAGGTCCGCTCTTGGCCCAACACATTCCTACACACTCACCTGGCTACAATGTGAACATTGGAGTAGATGTGCGCATTAGGTATTCCCCCATGCTATGAAATGGGTTGCCCACGACCAAGCATAAATCGGTAAAAATTAATGTCACGGGTGGGCGCAAGATCATCGACTAAGGGGATCCTAGTCGCGTCGGAGATGAATTGGGGTGTCACGGTGTGCTTCACCCCTCTAAGAGTGACACTAAACTCGAGTTGTCCGGTCTGGGCATACTCAAGTATAGTAAAAAAACTCATGTACGAGAGGTTCTACGTACATGGTTTCATCACCCTCATACAATAAATAATGCCACCCTTTGGCTACGATTCTATCGTAGAAGAGTTCTCCGAACTCACGAATCAAGGAGGCAAAATTAAGTTCTGGAATTAAATGTGGGTTGACCATACCTGCACCTACCTTGGCGAGCTTTAATGGTGGATCACGCGGTGGCGAAGACGAACACGGTGGAAGCGGGTCGGAGACCACAACACGTCTACGAAAGCAGTAAACAACCTCCAAACCCACTGAAAATGACGGAAAACACAAAAGCGCACGCACGACCCACCAAAAATTGAAGAGTTGATCTGCACAACATACTGCTGATTAGAGGTCTGAAACCGCTAATTAGCGGTCTGATTGCAAGATTTGGGGAAGGGATTTGGGGGGGTGGCAGGAGAAGAAAAACGCATTTTCGTTGGGTGGATAATGGGTAGGGCAACAAAAATGTGTTTTTAACAAAGAAAAAAAGGGAAAATATCCAAAATGCACTTCTATTTTTTTCTTTTCTACTTTTTTTTCACTTTTTTTAAAACAAAGATTTGTACAACCAAATTAATGGATGAATCACATCTAAGTGACCACATCCACGGGGAGTTCGTGTAAAGACACGACTTCCGCCTCGACCTCTGTCGTGGTCCCTTCCAAGTATGGTTTGAGACGTTGTCCATTAACTTTGAACACATCCCCATTCCTTGGGTTCTGAATCTCAACCACACCATGAGGGGAGACGGTTAAAACAATAATGGGCCTAGACCAACGACTCTGAAGTTTCCCCGGAAACAAGTGGGGGCAAGAGTTATAGAATAAGACCTTTTGTCCCACCGTAAATGTTTTGATTCGGACCAAGCGGTCGTGGAAAATTTTAGTGCGGGACTTGCAGATCTTGGCATTCTCATATGCTTCATTTCTCAACTCTACCAACTCGTTGAGGTCTAGCTTGCGATTGGCACCAGGAACATCAAGACTCATGTTAAGATGTTTGATTACCCATAATGCTCGGTGCTCAAGCTCTACCGGAAGATGGCAAGCTTTGCCATAAACTAGCCAGTAGGGGGACATGCTAAAGTCGGTTTTAAATGCAGTGCGGAAAGCCCACAATGCATCATTAAGCTTGACTGACTAATATTTCTTTGAAGCATTAACCATTTTCTCAAAAAATTGCTTGAGTTGACGGTTGGAAATTTCCACCTGGCCACTGGTTTGAGGGTGATAAGGTGTGGCTAACTTGTGCGTTATGGAATATTTCCTCAACATTGCCTCGAGGGATCGGTTAACAAAGTGTGTCCCCCGATCACTTATGATACAACGAGGTGTCCCAAACCTCGCAAAAATGTGTTATTTAAGAAACTTGATCACAACCTTGCGATCGTTAGTGCAAGTGGTGATTGCTTCAACCCACTTCGACACATAATCAACCGCCACAAGAATGTATGTGTGCCCATGGGACATGGGGAAAGGACCCATGAAGTCAATTCCCTAAACATCAAAGATGTTGACCACTAAGATAGGATTGAGTGACATCATATCACATCTTCCAATGAGGCCCACACGTTGGCACCTATCGCATGTTTTGCAAAATGCAAAAGCATTTTGGAACAACATGGGCCAGTAAAAGCCACATTGGAGCACTTTGGCAGTGATTTTCTTGGAACCAAAGTGCCCACCACATGGCTCCTTATGGCTAAAGGACAAGACACTCTGAATCTCGTCGTTTGGGATGCACCTTCTTATGATTTGATTGACACAATACTTAAATGAGTAGGGGTCATCCCAATAGAAGTGCTTGACTAACGACTTGAACTTTGCTTTCTCACTGTGTGTCCAATAAGCTGGCACCTCCCCAGTTACTAAATAGTTTACAATGTCAGCGAACCAGGAGGGTGAGTCTATTTCCATAAAGTTCTCATCATGGAAGAACTCGTTCATCGTTGGGTCCGGTGAAAGATCAACTGGGATGCGAGAGAGGTGATCTGCTACGACATTCTTGCATCCCTTCTTGTCCCGTATTTCAAGGTCGAACTCTTGCAACAACAAGATCCAACACAGGAGACGGGGTTTCACATCCTTTTTAGACAAAAGGTAGCGAAGAGCTGAGTGATCAGTGTAGATGATGACGTGCGACCCAATGAGGTACTGTGAAAATTTTCCCAATGCAAATATGATCGCCGGGAACTCTTTCTCAGTAATGGAGTAGTTCAGCTGGGCGTCATTGAGAGTACGACTTGCATAGTAGATCACGTGAGGCAATTTGTCGACATTATGACCCATCACTGCTCCTATAGCATAGTCAGATGTATCACACAACAGCTCGAAAGGTAGAGTCCACACTAGTGCCTTAATAATGGGAGCGAAGGTCAACTCACGCTTTAGAAACTCAAACGAAGTCATGCACTCAGGTGTGAACTCAAAAGAGGTACCTTTAGCAAGCAAACTCGTCAAAGGGCGAGCTATCTTGCTGAAATCCTTAATAAACCGTCGGTAAAAACTGGCGTGACCAAGGAATGACCAGATTTCTTTTACCGAGGTGAGTGGCGGAAGCTTAGAAATAAGCTCAATCTTTGCCCTATCCACCTCGATACCATCACGTGTTACCACGTTACCTAATACGATGCCTTTTGTAACCATGAAATGACACTTTTCCCAATTAAGGGCTAATTTTGTTTCCGAACACCTCTTGAGAACAAGGCTCAGGTGGTGTATAGAAGCTGGTAAGAGGTTAACTGCCGACCCTAGATCTAGCAAGACATTATTAATGCGAGAGTCCCCAATGACACATGAAATTGTTGGACTACCTGGGTCCTTCAAATTTACGTACGTTGGGTTCAAAATGATCGAGCTCACATTAGCCGCCAAAAAGGATTTGCTAGGGACGTTGGTTTTCCTCTTTGTCGTACAAAGATCCTTCAGGAATTTTGCATAGGGAGGTATTTGTTGAATCATGTCTAACAAAGGAATGTTGACATTCACTTTCTTGAATATCTCCAGCATTTTATCCACACTGTCACTCTGTTTCTTAGACAACCTACTAGGATATAGAGCTTTTGGCAGGTAGGTTTTCTGCGGTGCCTGAGAATGAGGCGTTGGTGTGGCTAGCCCGGAGGTAGTAGAAGGAACCAGAGATTCAGGCATGAGTTTGGTACTCTCACCCTCGGCCTCTTTCTCACCACCATTCCCACAAAGGGGTTGCACAGATGGATTTAATGGCAAGGAAACGTGGTTGTTGACCTGGTTCCCATTTCTCAGGGTCACAATGGCATTGACATGGTCCACAGGTTCTTCCACATAGTTCACTTGCCCCCCCTGCGGTCTTGAACTTGCATTTTGCATGTTCGAGTGATGTTGAGCATGGGGGTTAGCCACAAGTTGGCTAGGCAGACTCCCTCTCTCTCTCACATGCATAGACTGAGCGAGTTGGCTCATCTGAAGTTCGAGAGATTTGATGGTCTGCTAGTTTGAAGTGAGGATTTGACTTGTGGATGACATAAAGTTTTTACAGAGTTCTCAAGTCCACGAGTTAAGTTTTCAAGCAAATTAAACTGGGTTTCCAAGTTGTTAGAATTTGGGAAACCTGGTGGGTTGGTGCTTTGAGCTTGGGGTTGATGTGAGACTGTGAATGCATGAGAGGTTGGTGTAGTCGGTTAGGTGGATGAGAGAAGTTTGAAAGACCACCTGGAGCATTGTTATGGTTCCATGAAAAATTAGGGTGGTTCCTTCATCCAGGGTTATATGATGATGAATATGGGTCATTCCTGGATCTATCATAGATGACATTGACATGTTACATCTCAAGAGGAATGGATGCACACTCACCTCCTATATGACTTATCCTACCACATAGATGATTGGGATCTGGACCAGACGCAGACACATGTGACACATTGTGCTGGTTTTGGAGCTCAATCGAATTCATACGGCGCATTAAGGATGTCATACGCGCCTCGGTGGCCGTAGTGGTATCGACACCAAATGTGGCACCCGATCTAGTCGAGTTTGCATTTGCGATCCTCACTCATATGCTAGATGATGCTGATGGTTCCCTCACACTCTTCCACTGCATGGTTTTCTCAGCCAGGTCTTCTAGGAAAGCTCATGCCTCCCTTTCATCCTTTCCTAAGAACTCTCCTTGACACATGGACTCAAGGAGCGTTCCGAACCGGATGTGAAGACCCTCGTAAACAATCTGACACATGCGCCAAAACTCGATGCCATGGTGAGGGCATGAGGATAGTAGCTCCTTGAACCTCTCTAAGTATGCATGGAATGATTCAGTCTCATGCTGATAAAACGAATTGATTTCATTCCTCAATTTTTGAGGCCAATGATTTGGAAAGTAATTCTTGAGGAATGCAGATCGAAACTCATCCTAAGTCCTAAAGGCATTCTCCTGGTTGCTGTACAACCACTTCATGACATCATCGTTCAGTGCAAAGGGGACAAGCCTAAGATGGATGGAGTTTGTGCTAAGTTGTTGCAGCTTGAACATAGCACAGACCTCCTCAGATTCCCTGGGAAAGATATAGGGGTCACTCTTCCCAGTGAAGTGAGGGAGCATTGATATAAACTGAGGCTAACCTCAAAGTGGTTCACATTCGCCTCTGGTAATATGATGCACGAGGGTAGAGTAGTACGGCTCGGGTAGCATCGATCACGGAGAGGTATGGGTGCAAGAACAGGAAGAACAAGTGGGATAGGTGGGTCCAGCAACTCCTCCTCCACGTGGTACTGAGCAGCCATGGAACCCGGACCGTGTGGGACACGAGAAGATGAAGGTGTCGAGAAATTGACTACTGAGGTAGGATTGATGACACGCCTCATCAAACGGCCACTCTTATCTCGTGCCCACACAAGTATGCACAAAGGTACACACACACGAATCAGACAAAAATAAAGAAGACTTTTTTATAACAAGGAAGTAGAATGTGCGTAGAGGAGAAGACGGGAGGACACAAAAGAGAGAATGACTCAGGAGAAAGGGAAGAAGTCCTTATGCTACATCGGGTAGGTACTGGTAGAAGTACACAAGCAAGCAAGACCCAAACAACCTAAGGTTCTTATAGGTCCTTACAACTAGACGACGCCTAACTACGAGGTCACGCAACCTCAACACGCCTCACCTCCCTACGGAGAAGACCACAAAGCCCAGCAAGTGAGCCACGATCCGGAGATCTCATCTCTCCTACTATCGACAGAGTGGGTGACGCCGATCAGGCCTAGATGGTCACGACCAAATCACTCTCCTAATGCATCTGAGATCCTTAGGGTCAATGTATACTTGATTTTAAAATTAGGCTCTTGATTAGTGTGGTTTTTGGGGCGAAGGAAAGGGTGATGAAATCCCCCACCTTATCTTATATGGGACAACCCCTCCTTAGTAGCGTTTTGGAGTCTTAATCTAGCAATCAACTCTCCAAACAAACGCTCAACTCATACTTGTTGCAATGCAATTCCTACTAACTAATGCATATTCATACGAAATGCATGAATGAGAGTAGGAAATGTGTACCTCACGCCATCGCTCAGCAACTGAAAGTAAAGCTAAAATAAAATACCATCTACGTGCCTAAGTCAAGTACATGATGCATGATGAGAATTTTATTTATACCGCAAGTGCACGACGTCAATGAAGATGTGGCAAGTACGGGTCGAACACAAGGAGCGAGAGATATTGTTATTTTTGTGATTTTCGAGTTAAGGGAAGAAAGAGAGAGAAAATAAGGTTGGTTTGAGATTTTTGGATTTTTAATTTCTAAAGCAAGAACAACAAAAACAAATTAAAAATAAAGCAAAGATGGATGAGAGTCCAGCGGGTGGGGGTTTAGATATCGGGTTTTGTTTAGAGAAATCTGAAACTTATAATAAATCACATTTAGTTATAAAGCATTACATGATAAATGATTCAACATAAACTCAAGTAATCAAAATATACTAATACGAAATTAAAATAATAACATCATTCTTCTTCTCATCACCCTAAATCCGTCACCCCCACCCTTTGGAGGGAGTTAGAAACTCATGGATGAAGGGAAGGAGAAGGGGTCCTAGAGAAACTACAAAAGAAAACTAAAAACACAAAATAAACCAACAGAATTTTATTACTAAAGCATGGAAAAAAAACAAGATCGTTTCAATACATGATTTGGCTTTATTTATAGCCTCAACCGGGAATCCCAATACATAAAAGGAAAGTACACGCGTCAATACAACATTGGTAAAATTTGAGCACACGGATAACTTTTGTGCGGCTAATCCGCCGCATTTTGTACATGAGGTGCGGCGGAATCGCCACCTTTTTTACTCAGAATCGATCCAGATTTTTCCTGTGTGTTTATGGTATGTTTTAAATGTCCTTTGCGCGTCCGGATTGATTTCTTTCCTTTCTTTTGAGCTCCGAATTAATTTTTCATATATTTGGAGATCCAAATTGATTTTTCTTTAGAATTTCTCCAAAATAATATTTTGGTAATTGTAATTTGCAGTCGGGTCCTCGGCTTTTTTGCAATTAAGTCCCTGACTACTTTTGTGCTTAGGTCCTTGGCCTTTTTGTAATTAGGTCTTTGAATGCTTTTATGCTTGGATGAACTTCCATTTGAATCCCGATAATCTTGAACTTGGTCTTTATGACATAAATGAGTCTCTTGCACGCATTTATGCTCAGGATAGGGGTAATTTGCATTCAGGTCCCTGTATTCTGTAAATAAGACTAAACACATACCTTAGTAACACTTATTGATATAAAATTAATCTAAATGAAAGACATATGATGCAATGTATGCAATGCATCAATGCATGACCTAAGCAAGCAAGAATGCCTAATCTTTTGCTTTGGGTTTTAGGGTCCAAGTTGCTGACGGGGGATTGATTATTGATTTGGGGGCAAACTAAAAGTCAAAACATGCCAAATTGATCCCCATACCTCTATATCAGACACAGAAAACAAGATACAGAAAGAAGAAGTAAAGCGCAGCTTACCAGACCGCCGGTTGGCGGTCTTAGGCCGCTGATTGGCAGTCCAACAAGCTCAGTTTGCCTCCAAACGTTTCCAGCTACCTCCCCTTGGGTCTCCAAGTCTCTTGCAAGAAATAAAACTACAAACAAAAAAATTAAATCCACCTGAATCGTCCAAACCAGAGTCTGGACTGACACCTCACCGACAACGGTGCCAAAACCTTGTTTAATCGTTTTAAATTTAGACCGCAAGTGCACAGCCGTCGGTGAAGACGGGGAAAGTACGGGTCAATCCGCAGGGAGGTTAGCAGCCTCTGGTTTGACCGAAATCAGATGGCGAAAAAAGGGAGAAGAGTTCTAGATATGCTAATCTAAGTTACACTAAACTAGTTAGAAGAAATGTGAAGGAAAACAACTAACGATGCAAACTAAATCAAAAGAACCTAAAGTGGAAGTGCAAATCAGGAAGAGGGACCCCTGAGGGGTGGAGTGAGTGTACACATGCAAGAAGATGGTGAAGAATGCAAGCATTAAGCACAAATGTAGATTGTATTTTCATGTATAGGAGGTGTCTAATGATTATGCAAAACCTATCAAACCCATTACCAACCTAGTTGATTAACATTAACATAGACAAGTTGGTTATTTGAGAACCTAAACAAGCATGGGAGATGTCTAAGAGTTGTGCCAAAAACCCATCAAGTTACAAGTTCTATCCTAAACAAGCAAACATACATTCATGTTTATCAACACATTTCATACAAAACATTCATTTTCATTCTCTATTGCATGTATAAAACATCAACTCCACCCCCAAGGGGATGGACTACTCACTATTCATTAAACTAATTATTATCCTAAGAAAGGAAAACATATTAACTAAGTCTACTAAGATTATTGAAATGAAATTAAACATGCAAGCAATATAAAAGAAGCAACATAACAAAGAAACTTTTATTTATTTCAGACTCACAATACAATTAGCATCTCCCCACTTGAGTATTTGCTCCAAGGCTCCACTTCAAGTAGAGTGAATAACCACCAAGTATATAGTAGATTACAAGGGAAGATGAGGAGTTCTATTTATAGTCATTGAAAAAGGTAATCAGGGACAATCCCCCGATATAGGACTAATACAACACCAGAAATAGATATAAACCACCCTAATACATGATTTGCCCGAAGCGTGTCGGATCCGAAGCCAACCCGACCGCCAATCAGCGGTCTACAGAGTCCAGATCCGGTCTGGATTTTATGTGGGACTTCCTGGATTATTGTCTTTATGTGAAATGCACCCAAGTCGGTTGTTGGAGTTTAGATCCGAATCGAATTGCCAAAGTACTACTCAAGATGGTGTGCAATTTCGTCATTTGCTCATTGGTCCTTTGAGCTTGCATTCAGGTCATTCTCTCTTGCATCTCAGTCCCCAAGTCTTACAAATCAGTCATTTTTCCTGATTTTAAGTCTTTTTATGCATCTTCTCCTTAAACATGTTTATTCCTGAAACTTAAACATAAAACTCGTTGCGTAGCATTGTTTAGGTTCAAGATAATGGATATAAGACACAAATGAATGCATGAAATGATATCAATCAAAATGAATTTTAAACCGACCCACGAACCATATCAGTAGAGGTTTATGAGTACGGTAAGCCATTAACCGTCCATCTACAACCCTAGATTTCATTGTTTATAGGTACAACTATGAGAAATTTATGGATTACTGGTTCGAGCTCAAAAATAATGAAAACGTTGATGAATGGCGATGGATATAGAATTATATATTATAAATAATAATATTTGTAACTGCCTCTCTCAGGCTCATCCCTATGTTTACTTTTATGGGCCAATGACCCCGCACACTCCAAACTAAATCTTCTAACAATCAAATTCATTTACCTTTAAAATTAAGTATTCCTACTCTTGGTTAACTTGTGTAGCACGTAATTAGCAGGGATGCTGCCAAGATTCGAGTCCAAGGGATCAGAACTTGTTAAGAAAGTATATAAAAAAATAATATATTAAAGGGCCAAAGTAAGGAAGTCAAAAGCTACCTAAGGTCAATCATTGTACATGTTCATTTGATGGTTAAAATTTTAATATATTTCCAATTTTATTCCTAAAATACCCTCACTCCCGTCACCACAACAAACTCACGTCTCAAACAAACCCACCAAATCTTCTCAATTCCCAAACCAAATCCTAAACATTTCAACCCACCGACGACCCTGCCTCTTGGACCATTGTTCCCGCTCGTTTCGACCAAACAACCCAACTCGTTTGGTGAAAACAATGCAGCTCGTTTGGTGAAAATGACCCAGGTCGTTGGTGCATCCTGTTTGGAGTGGAAAAACGACCCAACTTTTTTGGTGAAAACACGACCGAGCTCGTTTGGTGGAAAAAACGAGCCAACTCGTTTTTGTTTCCTCAAATCAGCAGTCTTCCACGCACTTTATGAACCCAAGGTTCTTAATTTGGGAATATGCCAAATATCAAAAAAATTGCATCTCAAAATCTTCTCTATAACGAGTCTTGAATCGTGTCATTTGGATATCAAATGAGAGAGATGTACAAATTATTGAAGATTTGTCAATTGTCAAGTTTCCAAATAGGATTTGTCTTCAAACACATTTTTTACCTTAGTATCATCAGTATTTCACAAGTCATAAAATAGACAAATATGTGCTCCTTTCTATTGCCTTTCCAACGGATCTGGAATCATCAAATTCCGAATTTGGATGTGGATGTTATGTATAAAACGATACAATTTGTTTGATCAAACGACCCAACTCGTTTGGTGAAAACGACCCAGCTCATTTGGGACTGGCTTGGGACTGGGCTCGGGATTGGTCGGGCACTACTTAGGACTTGCTCAGCACTTGGCTCGGGACTGCTCAAGACAACTATGGACTGCTCAAGACAACTTTTGACTGCTCGAGACTAATTTGAGCAAATTAGGTTCCCAATCTGGAAATATATTAAATACGAAAGTTTGCGTCTCCAAATTGTCTTTCTAAGACATCTAGAATCATCTTATTTGGATATCGGAGGAGAGAATTATGCACAAATTATTGATGATCTGTCGATTGTAGAGTTTTCAAATACGATTTGTCTTCACACACATTTTACACCCTCGTATCATTGGAATTTCGCAAGTCGTAAGAGAAAATAATATGTCCTCCTTTCAATTATCTTTCCAACAGACTAGAATCATCAAATTCTATGTTTGGATGTGGATGTTATGAACAAAACAAGTGAAGTGTCACACGGGGGACGAGTGTGTCCCGAGCAAGACTGATGCATCTCACGCGGGACGAGCGCATCCCGAGTTGGAGTGGTGCGTCTTCGACGCATTTATGATCCCATTAGGTTACGAATTGGGAAATATATTAAAGATGAAAATTTTGCGTCTCAAAATTTTCTTTGTAACACATCTTGAATCTCCTTATTTGGATATCAGAGGAGAGCATTATGCACAAATCAGTGATGATATGTCGATTGTCAAGTTTCCAGATACGGGTCTGTCTTCACACACATTTTTGAACATCGTATCATTGGAATTTGGAAAGTCATAAGACACACTAATATGTTCTCCTTTCAATTATCTTTCCAACGGATCTTGAATCATCAAATTCTATGTTTGGATGTGGATGTTATGAGTAAAACAAGTGACGTGTCACGCGCAGGACGAGTGCGTTCCGAGTTGGACTGGTGCATCTTCCACGCCCTTTATGGACTCATTCAGTTTCGAAATACAAAAATATGTAAAATACAAAGTTTTGCTTCTCGAAATTTTCTTTGTAATGAATCTATAATAGATTTATTTGGATATTGAGGAGACAATTATGCACAAATTATTCAAGATGTATTGATTGTCCAGTTTCCGAGTACGATCTATCTTGAGACAATTTTTCACCATCGTGTCATCGGAATTTGACAAATCATAAGAGAAACCAATATGTGATCATTTCAATTGTCTTTCGAACGGATCTGGAATAATAAAATTTTCATTTTTGGATGTGAATGTTATGAATAAAATGACCCAGCTCGTTTGGAAAAATGATCCAGCTGGTTTGGTGAAAACGACCCAGGTTGTTTGGGAAAACGACAAGCTCGTTTGGGGAAAACGACAAGCTCGTTTGGGGAAAACGACCCAACTCGTTTGATGGAAACGAACCAGCTCGTTCAGTGAAAACAACCCAGGACGTTTGGTCAACACCGACCGAGGTCGCTCGGCTCGTTTGTTGAAAACCAACAAGCTCGTTTGGTCAATTTTGTGTTAAAATCGAAAAAGAACCAAAATAAAGCCTACATAATGAAAATCTGAATTGCTAAACATCGCCCCAAAATTACTTAAATCGTCCCTTGAAATTACCAAATTGCCCTTCATCCTATTTTTTATTATATATCTCACAATTTCACTCTTTTTTCAAAACTTTCTCTTCCTATACCTACTACAGAAGATTATGAATATCTCGGAGGCCAGGCAAGCAGCCAACAGTTCCCCCGGTGTACCCGTATATGGTAATCTTACGTTATTTATTTGTTTTCAAAAAAATAAAAAAAATTAAAAAAAGTGGTCGGCGTCCGAGGGAGACGCCCCCCGCATGGGTCGGGCGTCCTCGGAAGCCGCTCCCCCCATGGTTGGAGCGGCTTCCGAGGACGCCCGACCCATGCGGGGGGCGTCTCCCTCGGACGCCGACCACTAGCGGGAGACGTCTGGGGAAGACGTCTTCGGCAGACGTCTCCCCCAAAGAGGAGGCATCTCCGACAGACGCCTCCACCACACGGGAGGCGTCTCTCCCAGACGCCTCCACAATTTTTTTTTTAAATTATTAAATCTGATAATTACTTTAATAAATTGTGATAAATCTGAAAATTTAATTTAACAAATTCTTATTAAGTTTAACATTTGTGATATTTAGTTTTAACAATTTTTGATTTAGTTTAACAATTGTTTTAATTTAGTTTAACAAATTTTGATTTAGTTTAACAATTGTGATAATTTAGTTTAACAAATTTTGATTTAGTTTAACAATTGTGATAAATATGATAATTTAGTTTAACAAATTTAACAAATTTGTAATTAAAATTTCAATTAGTGGTCATCGGGTCACAGTGGAGGGAAAGACAAGTCGATACCATTACACGCCTTCCGTTCTTTAGAGGATGATTCAGCACCGCGTCATCCACGTAGACGGGGGATATCTGCTTCGGTCAGGAGGGAGAGAGAGACATTACGTCGTCGTGAGGAGGATGATGATTCCTTCGATGATGAGCATGTGGACAGTCCCGACGACGGGAGCGACGATGATGACCCGTATGAGTTAGAGCGCCCGGAGGTGGAGAGGCAGGGGGAGTATAGCAGAGGACGTGGTCGAGCGGGTAGTTCTACTTCCGCCGGATGGATGGTGCGGAAGGGTAGGGGTGGGAGGTTTACGACCGGGGATTCGAGCTCGTGCACTGTTGATCCTCGTGCTCAGAAGAAGAAGAGGGTCCAGGACGATTCTTGGATCGTGAGCAGTATGACGCATGGTGGTCCTTTAGATGGGAGCATCATTCCTAGTTTCTGGGGTCACATCGCTAGACGAATCTGGGACGGAGAGGATCGGAAGGTTCTGAAGTGCCATAATCGGCACAGAGCCTGTACAACACTACAGGGTTGGCGGTCTACACTGAGTGCTGATATCAGAGAGGAGATTAGTGCCACGCATTAGGGGCACTTACCGTACAACATGTTCCCTTATCTCGACATGCCTTTGATTTCTGCGTTTGTGGAGCGGTGGCAGCCTGACACCAACACTTTCCACATGCCTTTCAGAGAGATGACGATCATGCTTCACGATGTTTTCCAGATCCTGCGCATTCCTGTGGATGGTCGTCTGGTTAGTGCTCAGGGGTCGACGTCTGAGCTGAGGTGTTATGTGGCAGAGTTGCTTGGTGTCACACCTGATGGTCTGGCGAGAGATACAACTTTATGGAGTGGTGGTAGTGTCGGCATCGACTCCCTTGAGGACCTATGCAGACGGGCACGACCTCCGCGGGCCGATGATACACAGTTGACGGCGTACCTATTCTTGATGCTCGGAGCCGTCTTGTTTGTCGACAAGAGTGGTTGCCGGATCAGACCACGCGATCTACTGGAGGCTAGGGACCCGGACACTGTTCGTGAGTACTCGTGGGGGTCAGCGACGTTGGCATACCTGTATCGTCAGCTTGGGATAGCTAGCTGTGCGGATTGTTCTGGGATTGCAGGTTGTCTTACGCTGCTGCAGGCGTGGATATACGAATACTTTCCCACATTCCGCCCGCATCGTGAGCGGAAGATTATCGACGAGGGTCATCCACGTTCGGGTATGTGGGCCGTCCGGAGCGAGGACAAGAGCGATGGACGATTGCGTTCCATCCGCGCACGGCTAGATCAGATGACTGCATCAGAGGTATCAAACTTTACACCATTTACATTTATTTATTTAATTTTAAGATGTATTATTATTAATGTGTTAAAGTTTAGGTGGAGTGGTTACCCTATGGTCCTGACCCAGCAGCGGATGTCCCGAGGACTTTATTGATGGGCCTTATTCGTTATCGGGATATCATAGAGCCTTATATGCCCGATCGGGTCTTGCGTCAGTTAGGATATGTTCAGGTGATCCCGGTTGATATCCCGACACCAGAGCATGCGGTGCGGTCTGCGACAGCAGCGACGTACGACGTCAGGTTCCCCGCTTCTACAGCGGAATCGACTTGGCGGACATTTCCGAGATCATGCCGACTGTTCCTTGGCGACTTCAGACGTAGTCGCGACCCCTCCGAGTGTGATGCACGTTATCTTGATTGGTTCGGTAGTTACTCACATCCTATCATCGTCCGTGGTGCCTCCCGGAGAGCAGATCGACCACCAGATAGGACGTGTGACGATCTGGTAATTTTTTCATTTTATCTATATTTATTTGTACCTTATGTTTTGTTAATGTACGTTAATGTTATTGTTATGTGCAGTGGATGGGTAAGATGATACGGGCTGTAGAGTCATTCTTGCAGAGGAGGGATGAGCTGCCAGACGATGACATGAGAGCTGCATGCGGAGATTTGGATGAGATCATACACTCGTGGCATACTCTGTTAGGTATCTCCGACCATGATTCGGATGATGAGTAGGCTGATCTGTTGTACCGTACTCTTAGTATTTGCATTTATATTTGTTTATCTGTCGTACGCTTATTATTTGTATTTGTGTTTGTGTTTGCTAACATATCATACGCTTATTATTTGTATTTGTGTTTGCTTATTTGTCATACACTTATTATTTTTATTTGTGTTTGCTAACGTATCGTACTATTATATATAATGCAAATAAAACAAACATATCAAAACATATTACATAATAAAGCAACACTATATAATGTACAAACATATCAAAACATATTACATAATTGTACAAACATATCAAAACATATTACATAATTGTTGCCAATATGCTATCCTATTTTGGTACTCCAGCTCCCATCCAATAACACTCTCATCTCGTACTTGAAACCACAGAGTCGCTATAGGAGGTACGGGGAATCCCTCATTCAAATCCAAATGAATGTAATGAGCGTAACTCCCTAAATGAGCAATAATCAACTCTCTGCACGGTCTCGTCACGGTAGGTGGACTCTCCCAAGGTAGAACTGTAAGACATGGGTACAACGAACCATCATTTCCGAGAGAGAAGAACATAACTGCACACTTGTAAAAAATTGCAATGGGAAACAAGTCCGTCCACGTCTCCATGTAGTGATTCTCGCCACAAGGTCCCCCGCCCCAATTAATCCGGTGACGAGCCTGCGCCACACCGTCGTAGTATACGTGCTCATAAAAAGATGGGTTCGCAGCTAGCTCATTTGAAATGGAATGACGGGCGAGTTGCCAATTGTCTTCACCACCGTGGAAAACATCGGCGACACATCGAAATCCACAGTTTCCATCAGCACGTACATCATTCCACTGGTGTAGGAATGGCATAATGATTCCTGGAATCCTATCCGCATGTGGGAAGTCGTCTACGTCAGCCCGCCCAGTCACTACAATATCAACAAAAAATACAGTTACATATAATAACAAAAGATACATATTTACTGAAATAAATAACAAAATTATAATAACAATAAATATAGGGATGGTATACCTGATCCTCCCCTCACAGACGAAGAACCAGAAGATCGACCACGACCTTTGCTTCCACTACCGGAAGAACGACCACGACCTCTACTCCCACTACCTGAAGATCGACCACTACCTCGCTCTGCATACTCAAACGCACTAGGGTCCCGTCGTGTCGACTTTTCCCTTGGTCGACCTCGTAGCTTTGTTTTTTCTGCAGGCTCTCTCAAATTCGCATGTTCGGGGTGTAGCTGCTCGAATAAAACCTGAGAGGCAGATCGAATTACGGTGGGGTCACTTCCTGCAATCTCATCAACCAGGCTGCGAAAATGTTCGGCGTCTTGAGCTGCCTGAGACACAAACTCTGCGTTCCCGGCTCCTTCCCCAATGACAAGTGTCCTCCAGAACGAATGAATCTGCTCTAAGTAAATTCCGTTGTCTGATTCAAGACATCCGCGGATGGTACATGCGCAAGGTATCCCATGAGAAGTCAGAAAAGCGCACTCACAACGATATTCAACTTCATCATCTAACTGTTGCATTCTTTTCACCTCCTGACTCAGCAATTGCAAGCAGTGATGCGAAACTCGACCATTTATGTGACGATATAGAGCATGTCCGAAATTAGTCAAATTTCGCCGTCTCGAGTCTTCAAGAGCGTTTCGAATATTCGTCAGCTGCATTTCAATAGCCGCGTTGACGCGCTCGAAAAGAGTGTCCAGAGCTGCAGTTGATGTAGAAATCCACTCTTTTAGAGACGAATGAGCACTTTCGACCCTACAATTCGTGGTGTTCCCAAAATGAAGGACTTTGTTCGTCCAATTCAGCACAAACTTTTCTTTATGCACCAACCACGTGGTTCCAGATACTCCGTGATAGCCGGCCACGATCTATACAAATCTTTCAGAGCATACACAGCTCTATCATACTCAGCTTCTGAAGTAGAAAGCATGATTTTCCTCCATCTTCCACGCCTCAAAGTCTCTGTCATCTGCTTATTTTTGCCGAATACGTGGTATGCGTAGTTCAATACGTCTTTGTTGATGTGCCATGTGCAGAGTAAATGAGCAGAGTCAGGAAATACCTCTCTCACTGGTCGCATAAGGCCTAACTCCCGGTCTGTTATTATTGCAGTCGGGCTGACAGTCCCCAATAACAGATCTCGCAACTTCTCCATCACCCACAGATAACTGGAGTAAGTTTCATCCATGAAAATCGCATATCCAATAAGGAAATTCATGTTTGTTGGTGTGACCCCAATCATTTCGAACAAAGGCATCTTATACTTGTTCGTCTTGTAAGTCGAATCCATGCAGATAACGAAAGGATATGTCCGCAACAACTGGACTGACGTCGGATGTGCCAAAAAAGCGTGAGTGACGACATCAGTTTCTGGATCCGCCATAATCCAATGTAAGTACTCACACTGCACTGCTTGATAGAGAAACTGCTGGACGGGATTCCGGTCTTCAGATTTTGTCCTCCTCATGTAATCTCTGAAATTATAAATATGCCTTTGAATTGGATTGTCCTCCGGGAATTTTTCTTTTACTGCATTCAAGATGTTCCGTGGTTTTGCTTGCGCCTCAGTCATATCACGAACAATCTTCTTCGCCCCAGAACTTAGACCACTAATTTGACGATGACCCTCTGGATAAACTGCCAGTCTGTGGTTGTGATGTCCGTGAGCACTATTAAAAACCACAACCCATCCATCACGATCTCGTCGCTCCACCACTTTTATTAAGAAACGGCAACCACAACCCTTTCGTTTGGTGTTTCTTCGAAGTGCAGTATCCATATCCCGAGACTCCATTTGATTTCGCCGGTCGCATCTCAAATAACAATCCATCCGACTATCTGATCTTGTTTTGTACGACGACACGACCAAAAAAACCCAGCTCCGATAGCTACTTGTTTGACCCATTTACATGCTTCATCGATTGTTTCAAAGATTTGTGTAGTTTGAAATAACTCACTGTAATCCACTCCATCACCACCGAAATCTTCCAACGGAACCTACAAAAATAAAATCGAAATTAAAAAAATCAAAAAAAATTCGGGCGTCTGTATTAAACGCCTACCCCATGGGAGGGGCGTCTGAGTTAAACGCCCTTCCCAAGGGTGAGGCGTCTGAGTAGGACGCCTGACCGAAGGGAAGGGCGTCTACTACAGACGCCTTACCCAAGGGGAGGACGTCTACATAAGACGCCTCTCCCATTGCGTAGGCGTCTGCGTTAGACGCCTCGGCCAAGGGGAGGACGTCCTACGCAGACGCCCTCACCTTGGGGGAGACGTCTAATGCAGACGCCCGACCCAAAATTTGCCCCGCGCCAGGCTTACCTCAGCGGATGCATCACCATCGCCAGACATTTTCGTGGTGTTTTTACTGATAAATTATGAATATACAAGACCGTAGGCCTAATTTATAGACACGAGACGATATGGGTATTAAATATATTGTTAAGGGCAATTTGGTAATTTCAAGGGGCGATTTAAGTAGTTTCGGGGCGACGTTTAGTAGTTCCCATGAAAATTGATCTTAATACTCTGGTGTATTAAGTAAGATGGTTGGACTGAGGTTGTTTGATTTAGGAGAGAAATATGTTGGGTGTGAGAGTTGGGAGAAATATGGATGTTGGAAAGAAGAATTATATGATTTGTAATTAGGAAAAATAAACAAAGGTAAATATGAAATTTAGTATTCTTTTTAAGACCTGAAAAAGTCAATGACCCTTAAATAAATAGACCATTGTTCAATGACCTTATAATTATTTTTCGGAAAAAAATTGCATTGACATGAACTATTTTATTATTATTATAATTGTCCTCTTCGAGTACACATATTCTAAAATCGATGTAAAATATCCTCATTTCCAATACTTTTGAAAGCATCTTTTTCAGTGTACGTGACTAACGAGTATGTTTGAAGTTCTTCTCCCATTTGATTACAAAACTCGTTTTTGATGATGTTCATAGCCAAAAATGCTCTATCAATTCCAACGCTGGCAACCGGTAACATTAGTGTCATTTGACAAGCAAGAATACCAACTGAATAAAGAACATTTTTACCATGTTCAACTTGTTTCATGCAAAGGATGCCAGTGTTGTTCAAATTCCTTAAGTTGCAAATAAACTGCATGTCCGGGACATAAATATCAAGTTGGCAATCAAGCCTCATTGACTTCGAATGTGAAGAAATCCCTCATGACTTCAAGCCTTATAAAAGTCAGCCAAATATGTCAATTTTGCTTTATCAAAAGCAACAAATGACTTCTTTGGATCTAAACAAGCTACATATAGAAGCAACTCATTGTTCACTTCATTAAATTGGTTGTTTAATTCTTGAAGTTGCATATCTATTAATGAGAAAAACAAATCAACACGGTGCAAGTTTGTTATTTCATGAGCATTATGCCTTGACCTTCCTCTAACCACAAACCTTTTTCCATAATCGACACACTTATGCTATGTGATTTACAAAAAGCCACAACTTCCTCAAGCATTTTTGCTCAACCATTGTCCCTTGGATTCCATAACCATTAGTAAAAACAAAGAGTCAGTAAAACATTATAATTGACAATAACTAAGTTAACAAAGTTAAATTGTCATAGGAGTTTCACTTGTAAAAATTCTTTGAGAGATTTTTACAAGATCAATGGTATTGACAATATCTTGATCCTTCCTTTGCAATGTTAGAGTATCCATGAGTATTGGAGCATGACCTTGTTGCTCAAAATGAGTTCTTTCTTCAGAAAGTAATTCAAGAACATCAATAACTGAAGGCCAGAACTGCATGAGACTCAACATGGATCCAAACTGAGAACTCCAATGTGCATCCCCTGCTAGGGTGCACATGGGTCGGGTTGAACCTGAAAACTGACCCGAACCCGACTGGTCGGGTTGGGTTGGGTTGGGTTGGGTTGGGTAGGGTTAGAAAAATCTGAAAATCAATTTTTTGGGTCGGGTTCGGGTTGAGGGGTCAGGTTCACCCAACATAATGAACTGCAAGTGCACGACATCGGTGAAGATGTGGCAAGTACAGGTCGTGTCCACGATGAGCGTGTGCGAGTTGCAGTCCACAATACTCAAGTGGGAAAGGAAAAGAGTGATATGAGATTGAATTACACTGCGATGCGTACTAAATCAGAAAACAAACGATAAAAATAAATCCCCTACGGGTAGAGAAAGAATGTAAAATTAGAATATGTGTAAGTGTGTGTCTTCATTGATGCTCATCACAACATGTAATACATAAAATCCATAAAAATCAAATCCAACTTTGTCTCCACATGAAATAAGATAAAACATTATCATTAAAACATACAATATAATAATTGAAATGAAGCTAACATGTGCACATTCATAATGATGAAACCCCACTATGTCTCAACGTGAAATAATATTTAACACAATCATTAAAACATACAAGACATTAAGTAGGATGAAACCAACATGAGCACATGCATACACATGTCATGTTTCCTTCTTTTCCACTCCATTCTTATCCTCACATCATCATTTCTCATAAAATAGGTTCACTAATCTAAGCATGTGCTAAGCATCATTCAAGAGCATCAACACATCAAAGATAAGCGTGAAAATCTCATTAGATGGTTATGGAACTCATGTAAGGTTCAAAGGTTAAGATTAACACATACACACACTTAATATATCACATAGTCACATCACTTTACTCTCCACCCCTAATGGGGATGGACTACTCCCTACTCATCTCTTAACTCAAGAAAGCATAAAAACAACCCAAAACCATAATGAAAATGTAAAAAAACTACATTAAAATAAAAGATTACAATGTTGCTTATCTTATCCTCCTCTACACTACTAATTGAGAAACAAAAACCTACTCTAATAA
The DNA here is from genome assembly GCA_963682175.1 of Triglochin maritima. NCBI lineage: Eukaryota > Viridiplantae > Streptophyta > Magnoliopsida > Alismatales > Juncaginaceae > Triglochin > Triglochin maritima. The sequence goes on from OY821775.1 coordinate 19,850,712, forward strand.
ACAAGAAATTAAACTTACTCTACTAAACGAGAAAGTAAACTAACCTAAGGATGGGAGGGAGGAAGAAGAAGAAATGAGACATTACAAGTCTATTTATAAAAGATTAGAGGGTTTGGATGGATTTGGGCATTATTGAAAGGAATGTGTTCTAAAAGTTTTACTTTTATATGTATTTTATTATGAATTGAATGTAATAACATTTTGTTCCTTGATTAATGTATTCGTCTTTTGGAAGTGTTAAGGAAGATGCTCTTGGTCTTTATCCGGAGAGCTCTAAGAGATAATGGTTTGCATAAATCAAAAGTGATTCAAAATCATGGTGATTAAGATGAGACATTAATTACCGAGATAAGATTGTCGTGTTCGTTAAAAGAGATATGTAGCTCTACAAATATTTAACAACATGAGTATATGAAATAGAAAATGTTTATTTCATATATTGAATTGACCTGACAAATGAAACATTATGGAATTGTATTTGTGTCATTAATGTTTCATTGTGTCTTTGAATCTTAAGATATGAGACCTATATCTTTTCATATAAGGAGTATATGATTTGATTTTTATCAAAAGCTATCAAAGCATATAGTGACAAAGGTATTAATTGGTTATACATGACTTGTACCGAAAAGATGATATGTCAAAAGATTATCATTACCCCTTTTGACTTGAGTGATGATATTGTTGGCCCCTTGATAAAGCAAAGTTATAATGTGCACAATGTAACTTTTGTATAGTTACATATATATAATTTACTTGAGAGATCAAGAAATGAATATATATTACAAAGATGACACATTTCTACTTTGTATAATATTCACAATATCTTGAGGCAAGGGATAGACACAAGTGATGTTACATATCACTAAATGGATCGTGTTTTGTTTGAGTGAGCAAAACATCTTTGTTATTTGGGTAACTATAATGTGTAGCTAGATACCGCTTATAGTTTATGATATAAAGTGTTTTATATCATTGTCAATATAACTTAGATCTTCCTTTAGGTCACACAACATAACTGGGAAACAATGAATTTGATTTTATATTTTATATGATGTATTGAAATACATGTGGTAAAATATTAAAATCAATATATTGTAATTACGACATGATTAGAATAATCAATAAATTTATATGAGATGTAAATATATTATGGGGTATAATGTTTGACATTATATATGATAATATGTCTCATATTATATTGTGGTTCGTAACATTGTAAAATATAAATTTGATAAAATCCCAAAAATCAGATTTTGTTGGATATTAATCCAAAATTTGATCAAGGCATAAATTGGTCAAACCGGTAGACCATTTGGCAAACGTGGTTTGACCAAAATCAGGAACTTTACCTGGTTAAGAATCGGTCTACCGTTTGGCAAACGTGGTTCAACCGAAATAAGGAATTTTCCTAATCAAGAGACAGTTGACCATTTGGGCTCGATCGTTTGGACATGTCGCTCGACCGAAACCAGGGATTTTGGTTGTGGTTAATCGGTCGACCGGTTCGATGTGTTGTTCGACCATTTACGTACGATTTAGCCTAAATTAGTAAGAGAATTTATTTGATCGTTGGTTGGATTTGTTCCAATTCGGTCAGAGAAGGATAATGTATGATTACGTCTCAAAATATGATTGGTTTAGAGGAGCTAAAAACAAGGGATCATGTGTAAGTAGGATGCACATGACGTGGGATGGAAGAATGCCTATAAATAGGTTCATCCTTTCTTCCTTGTTCATATGAAGGCAAAAATTCTCCTCTCCATATTTCTCCACCAAATTCCATCCAAAATATCCCTTGTTAGTTGTGTGTTTGAGAGATTAAATTCTGCAGAACATTAAAGGGGTAATTATCTAGATTCTAGCCTTGAATTAGAGATTGATTGGCTAGCTTCGATCTCTCTAAATTTTGTTTAAAGTTCTGGAACACTTAGAGTTATTCCGAGACAATCCGACATGCAACAAATCTTCCTATTGGTAAAAGGGATCCGATAATCCTCGAGGTATGATCTAATCTGGGTATTTCAATATTAAATAATTTATTGTGTATATTGAAATACAATTAGGAATTTTGTATATAAAATTATTGGAAAAATATGAAAATCGATCTTAAATGCTTTTTTATTATAAAATATACACAAGTATAAGGCACGAAATCCTACGGTAATCGGATAGTTGTAACTGAGATATGGATGTTGCATTTTTCTTTGACCCGACAACCCTACCCGTCGTCGAAATTCAGGCTCAAATGGATCCAAAATATCCACCGACGGAGGATTAAAATCCGCCACTAGCGGATCAAATGGCTTCGATCAGCCTCAAATTTTGCCAGCCAGTTAAGTTTGGTGTTTTGCATGTAGGGTTGAGCCCTGGTCCATTGTCGTGAGCCGATTTGATTTTAATTGTTGATTTACTCCACAAGTTATGGATTTTTCTGACAAAATATATTTCTTTACAATTTAGTCCCTCTGGGTTTTCACTTGGGTTCCTCTGGATTTATAGTCCACTCATTAGGCATTACAAACAAGTCCAGAAACCCTCCAAATTAATCCATTCTTCTTGCATTTAGGTCATTTCTATTCATTTCTCTTCTTTATTGCCTAAACCCTTAAACACATCAAACAAACATTCGAGTAGCACAAATATGAGGAAAAATAAAAGATATATAGCATGAATGCAATGTATGATTTCTTACTAATAATGAACCGTCTCAAGTTCTTCTCCTGAAGCATGACTTTACGTTTGCTTTTGTTCCAATAACATTAGTTACACTTGCAACTGTATCAAAAAAGGTGTTTCCATAGTTTTTTGCAACTTCAAGTGTTAACTGGAGTTAATGAGCAAAACAATGAATTATAGTGTTTCAACAACTGACAACAACATCACAAGACCACAAACCAAGCATCAACCACAACACCACCAAGGTTTCTAAATCAACCACTCAGAGAACAAACAAACTACAACTCCTACTACCAAACCAAACCAAAACAAAACCTAACATCAAAGTTGGAGCGCTCAGCCACAACTTCTTCTTTGAGTCCGCATAGCCATAAGTCAATCCATTCTCACTTACATTGCCTCCAATTTCTCAATGACGGTCTTCTGTACAATGAAAATCTTTTCATCAACAAAACACAAGTTCTTCTCAAGAACTAGGTTGGTAGGTTCGTAATCATCTACCTACATAAAGAACTCACATCCTTTGCTCTTTTATAGGGAAATAAAACAACTCTCATAGTTTTTTAACAAACACCTTATAAGCGCACATGGCGTAGTAAGTGTAGAAGTCACCTTGAAGTACTGACACCCATAAAATTTACGCCCATAACTATGAGGCTGGTGAGACGTCAACACCACCGTCGGTAGATGAAATTCACACTCGACACATTTTTCGTAACATCCCAAAATAGAGGAAATTTTAAATTTTTCATCAAGACAATAGAGATCAATAATCAAAGACGGGACTGTTACTTCTCATAAAATGCTATAAGCGGTGCACCATATTACATCAGAGTTTGTCAAAACGATACATGATTACAACAGAACAACAATGAAGATAAAAGCAATCATGTCGACCTCAGTGGTCCGAAAGAGAGGATCGGATCCCAAGATGCGCGCACCCGCTGATCACCACCCAACTGGACCTACTGCGGTCCTGAAAAAGATGTAACAACAATGCCTGAGTTTCCATAAGGAAACCCCGTATACCCAGCTCACCTATATGCATGTCATAGTACAAATGAACCTATCATACTAGTAGCATGTCATGTCATCAACAGTAAGGAAACAGTTCCTCTGAAGGGTAACACAAGACATCAGTCCGACAATCATCATCGGGTCTCCCAAGGAGACCTACTGTAGGCACATACGGTCTCACGGAGCAAGACGTGACACCCCCTACACGCGGCTACACTAATCATGGGGTTCGGCAAGGGGCATCCGCCACGTCCGCGTCATGAGAAACAGATCTGTAACTTCGTGGTCGAAACCACACCAACGGAGTCGTCGCTTGATCGGTCCATCAATCATCATCTCAGTAGGTGCCCATCTGAGGAACATAGCTGGAACAACATCGGCCCATCAATCATCATCGCCGGAACAACATCGGCGGCATCACCGAACAACATCGGTGGTCCATCAGTACGTCCGGCACAACATCGAACGGGTCCAGACCAAAGTCTGCCAGGTCATCAGACTCCACGAGCCGCAAACACCAACCGCGCCGCTATAAAAGCAGCGCAGCGACCTCCGTAGCCACATAGGCCGGTAGTCACCTTACCCAATGGCAGTTGCGTGCCCGCACATCATCATACATCGGGATCCGCGATCCCTCAGGCTTGCTACTCTACAATGAGTCCATCAATACATCACATTAGTCACGATCCATACATGGAGGTAACACGTCCCGAACACCCACACTCTTCTACACGGCGGTCCCTGGGTAGGCACGCGTAACACACCCACCGTCACCTGCAGGCTCACGCACAAGGCGAGGACACGAGTTTCCGTGGACAAAGTTGGCATCCTAAAAGGACCAGGAATTCAGTTCTCTGCAAAAACGGTCGACCGAAAAAGGCAATCCGGTCGACCGCTTTCACAAGAAAATCGGTCGACCGAAAGTCTACAACGGTCGAACTCTTTGCGCAAAACTTAAGTCCCAACGGTCGAATAGAGACCTAAAACCGGTCGACCGATATGAGGTCAAAATCCGGAGTCTGGTCAACATCAATTCAAAACTATCGGTCGACCGACTCAGGAGTCTCGGTCGACCGAAAACTACCAGGGCATCCTAGCAGTTCTAAGTCATAAACGGTCGAACGCATACAAATAATCGGTCGAACTAACATGCATTTCTACTTAAGTTCCAGTCGAACGACCACAAGGAACCGGTCGACCGAAACCAAACAGGCAATCTGATCCACCAGCAAAATGCAAGACCGGTCGACCGCCACAAGGTATCGTTCGACCGGTGATGGTTAAAATCGGCAAAATACGCTACATTCGGTCGACCGCCCGAAGGGACCCGGTCGACCGTTGGTCATCTTCAACCTTGCGCCAGCCAAGGATTTACGCAAAGCACGTCGCCGGAGAGGTCTCCGACCTCCCCCGACCGACCAACACGACCCCCACGCGAGGGTGAACAACCAAAACACACTATGAAGCCGACATACCTCTCGAAAGCATTGAAATCCGCCAGAGCCTCGCTCGCGCACGTCGCCTCCGGTGATCCTCCTCGCACGATCCACCTTCGCACACCTCACGCCGGAAATGCACAACCACGACCTCCGGAGCTCGATCAACTGAAGGAGAGGGAGAGAACGAAATGAGAGAGAAAGAGAGAGAGAGAGAGAGAGAGATTCCCAGTTTTTAAACCCAACAAAACACTCTCCTTGCTACAGTACCCGTCCCTCGCACCATCACCTACACCTCCTATTCTCCTCCATTCCCATGCACGTCACTGTGCTGCACCCCTTCCCGATGCAAACTCATTCCTTAATCACCCATTAGCACTCTAAACCTAAGTTAGGGATATAACATTTTTGGGGTCTCCTGATAAGCTACTTAAGATATTGGACGTCATTTGTGTATTGTGATGGAGAGAAGGATTGGAAGGTGAGAAAGAAACAAGAGGATAGTACAAATGAAGAGAGTGATTGGAAGGTCGGAAAGAAAAAAAAAAGGAATGAAGAGTTAGGGTGGTTGGCGGGAGAGATTACTGGGTGTTAAGGCTAAGTGAATGGAAAAACCCACTAAACTAACAGAGTGGCATCATTTTTGAAAAAAAATGGCACGCAAGCAAATACTAGTTTCTGCTAGTGGCATCTAAGTAAATAGTGTTTTGGGAGTGGCATTTCAGCAAATTTGATGCTTTCGAGCGTCATGCAAGCAAAAACCCAAGCCTAAATGGTTTAAAATATTGAACTCATTGTATGTTATACTATAAGCTCCTCATAGGGTATTCAATATTACCATGTATATCATGTACTAGCTAACGTGTACAATTGTGTAGTGTAACCAAGTATACGAAACTTTATCGTATATTTTTCCAGGTTATTACGTTTAGCCTATAGAGCCTTGGACACGAAAAAGACATGATATCTTATTGTGTCATGTCATATACAGTCATGTCATATACACTTATAGTTTATTGTGTCCGGTGACATGTACCCATACTTAAAAGTAGCCACAGATTCATTGTTTTTTTGTTTTAATTGTCTCTACTGAATTTCATGTTATTTACAATAAGAAATCAAATTATTACTTGGAAAACGATAAGATGCTTAAAAAACACAAAAAGAAACGTATCTAGTACGTTAGGTAAAATTCTTTTCTTTTAATCTACTTTGCTATCCACTTTTTTAAATTTCACACATCTCAAACATTCGATCTCTAGTCTTAACTATCTCAAAATAAATGATCTTCTACTTGAGCTAGCCATGGTTGGTTAAAATCCTAAATTACAAGTGCCATGTTAATTGTAGTTGGGTGGTTAATTGAACTTATTTCAAATTTGCAATATAAATAATGTTTCACTATCTCGTAACTTGTGCCTCGACTTGGATTGACCCTTCAGTTCTACCCAAACACAACTTGAGAACAAAACATGAGTTGCAACAATCTATGCTTTTGTTTGGGTATTAGGATAACATAGTTTCGGGATAGAAAGGTATGAAAATGTGTCAACGCAATGGTGGACAGAACATGTAAAAATGCCAAAAAATGTTCCAATTAAATTTGGGTAACGAGCCGTGCCAGTCCGGCCCAACACATCACGACCCGTTTCTAGCCAGGCTCGTGTCGTGCTATGCCGGGCACGACAATGTATTAGAGTCGTTGGGTTTTAAAAAAACACTAAAATATCTCGTCCTCCCTATATAAACCCCCAACCACTCTCATTTTTTTTCACACAAAATTCCTATTCTTCTAAATCTCTCTAATTTTTCTCTACTATTTCTCTAATTGCTTGGATTTTAGTGAAAATGGGCAGACCTAAAGCCTAAAACTTCTAATTGAGTCCTCCGCTCTTCATTTCGCAACATTTTCTAATCATTTTTAGTAGTTAATTTTAGTTCATTAATCATCATCATGATTTCTCATTTATGAAAAAAAATCACTTTTTGTTTGCATATTTACTAATTTTAATGGCTTTAACATCTGATTCTGAAAATAATAATAACCTCATTCTGTTAATCCACCTAGACCTAAGGGTAAAAGTAATAGAAAAACGCATCCACTATGGGATAATTTTGAAAGGCAAGTTGTTGAGGGTAAACCAATTGCTACTTGTAAACATTATGGTAACGTACATTCGGCTAAGTCAAGTGAAGGAATCGGGCATCTAAGTAGACATGTCTTGAGTGACAAGAGGTACAACTTGTCTGACAAGTCGACCGAGATGAGCGTATGCCTGAAGAATTGAATAGACGTCGCAGACAGAATGCAAAACAAGTATCTTAATGACAACAACAACGACAATGAAGATTGAAGACGAATTAGCTAAACCATTACGTTTAAGGAGTATTTTTTCCTAATACCCTTTAGTGTTTTTTTCATCTCTTTAGGTTTAGCTAGCCTCCGGATTTTTTTAATATGTAATCAATTATGTATTTATATTGTTTCTCAATTTGAGTCGACAATTATTAATTAATAAATTGGTTATTTTGGGAAAAAATAAATTGTGTTTGTGTTTGTTAATTCAATTGTGATTGAATACTTTTTTCAAATTAAAAAAATGACTGAAAAATCAAAACTCGACCTGGCCCAGAAAAACCTGACCTGACGCCCCCGAATCTGGCACGACCATGGATGTTCTTAGAAAATTTGTTTGGATGTTGCAATTTTCTTCAGGATCATTTTGTAAAAAAACATTAGGGTTTTTACTTGGATACGCCTACATAAGATGTCAATAACTGATTTACACTCGTATTTTCCATATTTACTTCATTACACCTTAGTTTGGTTTTTTTACTTGGATACGCTTTCCCCATCAACGGGACCCACGTCGTAACCCCCCTCGGTAATCGCCCCGTAACACCTCCGTCAGATTCCTTCCATTGATTAAAACGAACCCCTAAATGTTAGTGTCATTCCTCCCTCTGTCCTCCTCATCCCAGTCATCCTCAACCCGATGGCTTCCCACTCCTCCTCATCCCACTTCTCCACCGAACTTGAAAGCTCAAACCCTAAGTCATACCAGAGCCCCGTCCTGACCCTAAGCCCCTCTGAGTGGTCACTACCTTCTGGTGTACCTACTTAGGGTTCATGGAACACGTCTGACGTGCCAAACTCGTCGAAGAACACTGCTATCATGGAGCCCCTTCCCCTCTACGAGTGTGGCTTGGCATGCAAGGCTTAAACCTCAAGGCAGTAGAGGTCTTACGGTCATCGATTTGTTTGTTGTCTGAACTACTGACGAGCAGACAAGAGGAAATGCTCCATCTTCCAGTGGCTGGATTCTTATGAGACTCCGAGTGATGAACGCTCCTCAACTCAGCGGCTCCAAAAGGAATCATGGAAAGGTTAAGGGTGATTGAAAGAAAAGTTGACAAGATCAACCAAGAAATTTTGGAGGTGCGCGCGTTTGTTGGCGACATTAACCACTTTGTTGTTCAATGCAGGCGTTTCATTACCATAATTGTTGTATTTCTCAAAATTATGTTTGTTGTGATTGACGGATTTGTGTGTGCAAGGATGATGTAATTCGTGTTTCAGTCATGGTGTATGCTTCTGTTGTTGTTTAATGGGTTGATGTGGTTGTTGTGGCATGTTTAATTGTTGTTATTGTTAAGATCTATGGCCCTCTGATCACAAGATAAATGCGGAATTAAAAAACACTAATTGAAGGATTAAGAGATAAGACGTGCAAACCACAAAATCGACGACACCAGAGTTTAGAAAGGTTCGGCACCCACACTGGGGTCCTAGTCCTCCTCGCAAACCTCGCTCGATCCCCTGAGCCTTGCTTACAGTTCCAATTACCGATCTCCGTTCCGGGCCGAGATCAACGTCGTTTACAACTCTGAGCCTCTCGAACAATCCTCGCATCACTCGTGTCTCCTCTCACAATCCTCTAGGGAGCTTCCTCGAAGCTTTACAACTTGGTGATTCTTTGAATATGGAGATGGAATCACAATCTAACTAACACTCTATACTTGAGCACACTTGGATATTGATATGGAATTGGATATGCAAGTGGTGAAATTTAGGCTTGAGTGTTGTGGATTGAGAGCTTGAAGATGGAGAGGATTTGGCTTTGAGTATTGGATAGATGGGAAGTGTTCAAGAGATCCAAAACCAACAAATGAGGTCATATTTATAAGCCTTCAAGCTCAACTAACCGTTTGGGAGTTGGTGGGTAAATGGACTAATAGGAATGCAAGATGTGACTTACGCTCGGGCAGAAATAGATGCATCTTTGGTCGACTGTTAACCAAACGGTAGTCCGAAGAATTGGTCTGATTTAAGAATTTGGTTGACCGATTATGTATCGGATCACCGTTCACCAACCTCCAGTAGCTTTTATCTATTTAACCTCAATTAAGTTCGGTTAACTGAAGTCCATTCGGTTCACCGTTCGAAGGTGGACAGTAGAATTAGTTGGGCTCTGATCTACTCAAGTTCGGTTGACCGTGTACACTTCGGTAAACCAAAGTTAGCGCGGGTTTTGCGCTGACAGTTATAGCTCAAATAGTGGTTGGGTACAACGGTCAAGTGCCACGTGTAAATAGTCGTTGTGCACCTAAAAGCCAATAAGGAATCGGTAGACCGATAGGTATTCAGTCGTCCGAAGTGAGACAAGTCAATTGGGCTTTAGGGACTCGATTCGAATGCGACCGTTGGAGCAAAGTCCAAAACCGGTCCAGGGCTATTCGGTCGACCGAAGGTGGTTCGGTCTTTCGTTGGGGCAATTCCAGAGAACACCTAAGTTTTACTGGTGGGAAGTATTCGGGTATCCGAAAGGTGTTCGGTAGAACGAAGTAGGCAGGATGCGGTTGACCGAAGGTGGTTCAATTTACCGATGTTGGACGAGACAAAATCTTAGTGCTCAAGTTTACATAAAACCTTATGGACTCAATAATTACAAAATTACATGTCTTCGTCCAAAGCTTTGATTACATGTCTTGAGTCTTGATGTCTTTGTCCCAATGCTCATTTCGTTGATTGTCTTGATCAACCTATTAAGATGTTTACAAGTATACAAATATGTATGCAATGCATGTAATCATGTTTGCTCACTTTGATTGACTTGGTTGATTGATTAAGATTAGTTTAATTAATCATCAAAATTAATATAGATTAAGGCCAAAAGGCCAACAGTTATGTTGTTGTGGTGGTTGTTGTTATTGTGTGGTTGTTGTGGCATGTTGTTGGGGTTGTTGTGGTTGTTGATGTGACTGTTGTTGTTGTTTTGTGGTTGTTGGGGTTGTCTGTATGTAATTATTGTTTGGTTAATGAAAAGGAATGTTTTGGATGTTTGCTTGTTTGGCTTGCTATGCAAAGAGATATGGGGGTTTCATGCTTGCTTTGCAAAAGGGATATGCAATAACTATGAGGATGGTTGTCTTACATGTGTAGCTGTGGACATGTCTTTTAGATGGGCATTTCGATCAGATTTCAGAACAAAAATTCTCAACCAGAATAATATGAGATGTAAGCAAATTTTCGACCAGAGTGAGGTGCTGATCCAGAGGCATGAGAAATGCATATATCAAAGTGATGTAATCTGCATGAGATGTTTGAGACATGCATGAGATGTAATCTGTATGAGATGTATGAGAAATGCATAGATCAAAGTGATGTAATCTGTATGAGATGTATGAGAAATGCATGCGATGTAATATGTACGAGATGTAATCAATATGAGATCAATCCAACATCCAAGCACCATAAGATCTAGAAGCATAAATCAATTATTTTCCCATCCACATGCACATCATTTAAAGTGAACTCATACATCCAGAAGTACAACCAGAAGAAGTCACATTAACCTCAATTAATTATAAAGTTTACACATCAAGAAGAAGTCGCATTATCCATCATATGATACATCCACTAATTCTCAAACAAATCTTCAAATATGTCAGATCCTCTTGAGTGGTTGGCATTTGGTTTAGTAGTGGAAGCAACAGATGCAACACCATCACCAGCAGCAAAATGCATTGGGTTCCTTCTTCTGCTGAACCTGACAACATAATTAGATAGGGTAATGTTCAATTCAATTCACTTAATAGCAACATTCTGAACAAATCTGGACAGAAGTGCAGACAAATCTGGACAAGTCTGGACGAAGTCTGGACAAATGTGGACAAGTCCAGATTTGTCCAGACTTCGTCCAGATTAGTCCAGACATGTCCACACATTGAATCATAAGTAAGTTTACACAATTACCAGAATTATTGGTTTACCTTTGAGATTGTTGCTGACTTCCAATAGTCTCCTTGCACCTTCTAGCTTGGTGACCCAGCAATCCACACCTTGTACACTTCTTTTTTCTTCTACTGATCCCTTGATCCATGGTGGATTTGTATATCAACTTCTTGGGTCTACCATCTCCTCTTTTAACAGCAGGCAACAACATTTGGAATCCCACTACTCTGGGTCATTCAGTCATATCTGCCATTGGATTGATCCCTCGGGCATAAGCAGCCAAAAGTTTGTCTTTGGTGTAGCATTCATCCACATAGTCTTCCCACAGAGCTCCCCTTATGGAACCAATTACTGAAGCCGCATGTTGACAAGGTAGACCACACAATTGCCAATACCTACAACTGCATGTTTTTGCAACTAAGTCAACAACAAATCTTCTGCTTCTCTCTGTAACCTCTGCCCTCTCATTAGTTGATCTTGTGACATTCAACTGGCCTAGATCGCTAGATATTGCTGAGATCCAATTACTGGCTTTAGGGACTAAATTGTCTGTGTGAGCTCTACTAAATTCTTGTCTTTTATACACTGTGTGCATAAGCTTCTGCCTTAGGTTGTCTACCAATGTAACAATAGGCATGCGTATGATTTCTCTAATATAGTTGTTGAAACTCTCACTGCAGTTGTTGGTGATGTAGTCACATTTCGATTCCACACCAACTGACTTCTAGTCCAAACTTTCTCACTACCATCCACTCTGACCAACCAATCATGTGCTCCATCATTTATGTTTTTGATACTCTCCATGTTCCTGTTGAACTCTGTTACTGTGTAGGCACTAGAAGCATCCCACATCAGATTTACAAGCATAATGTTCTTGTATTTCTTTTGGAAATTTTGATACAAATGTCTTGCACAAGTCTTGTGCTCACATTCTCCAAACACTTCACGCACTCCTTCCTCTAGGCCCTTGCACCTATCATTAATTATCACCAAGTCATGTCTATGTCCAATTGCCTTTTCCAGATTCTTTAGGAACCAAGTCCAACTGATGCCTGATTCTATATCCACAATTGCAAAGGCAAGTGAGAATAACTTATGGTTCTCATCCAAAGAAACAACTGACAGCAAGGTCCCTTTATATTTCCCTTCAAGTGACATCCATCTATGCCAATCACTGGCCTGCACCCTTGAAGAAATCCCTCGCTACAAGCACTAAAACAAACAAACAACCTAAGACAGGTGCCATCCTTAGGGTTGACCTCAAAAGTTATAACACTCACAAGATTAATTCTATCCATTTCTGCCAACATGGAGGGCACCAACTCATATTGTTCCTAATCACATCCATATAACTTCTTCATGGCCAACTCCTTGCCCCTCCACACCTTCATACATGGTATCTTAAGGTTGAATGCGCTCTCTAGTTGGTTACTTATACTCTTAATAGACAATCTGTCATCCTGTGCTATTAATTCTAGGCATTGGTAAGCCACCAAATGCTTAGTGGCCATTTTAGACCCTCTATTGCTCACATAAGTACAAGTATGTGGAACCGTAAACGTCTTTATCTCAAAAACAGTGCCATCACTCAATCTACAAACATGTATCCTCCACCGACATGTAGGGTCCTTACACTTAGCAGTGACTTGGTCTGGCTGACTCTTCAAGTGTACTATTTCTGATTCTGTTAAAATGCAGTGGGTGATGAGGGTCGTTCTAAATGTGTGCACACTTGGGAACTTCTTATTAACAGTTAACTCAAGATTCTTCATGTCAACCATTAGTACAATAAACCCATCATCAATTGCATGAAGTCCTCAGTTTTAGCCTCATATTCTCCAACCTCACTACTCTCAGACTCTTCTATCTCTGAATTAGACAACATAAAATCTGGATCACTCTCATCAGATTCAGATGTGATGTGGAGTTGGGTTAGAGAGGGTTGTGGTACTACCCTCTGGTCCACGGTTCAATTCACTTTGGGGGACTATGTCTGAGAACTCATTACTTACACCCACACTGTCACCAGTTGTGGGCCATTATTGTTTGCAACTGAAGCAGGGCATTCATGGATAGTTTGGGTTATGTGGAGTTGATCTGGTGTGGCAGGATTTACATCAGGAGAGGGGTTAACAATACTACTGGGTTTGTTCTCCAAAGTGGCATAGACATTCAACTCCCATTTAGGATAACTATAGGTAGCAACTTCCTTCTGGTCATCGGAAGTGGCTATATCTCTATAATCCTTTCTCACTTTACTAGGAATCATGTATCTTAATTTCACATGATCAATTTCACTCCAATTTGTGGCTCCCAAAACCCGAGACTTAAGCAACTCCAAACTAAACTCTTCAATGACTACCATTGAGGCTTGTTGGCTTTTTGGCCTTAATCCGTATTTTGATGATGTAATTCAACCTAATCTTAATTAGGACATGTAGATTAGCACATGTAGTATAATGGTATACATGTTGTATTGTGCTAACATCTACAGGTGATCAAGACTCAAGAAAGAAGAAAAATCAAGTCAAGACATGTAATCAAGCTAGGATTGAAGACATGTAATTTTACCTTTCTTTGAGTATTAGGAACTTATGTGAATTGAGCATAACTTAAGCTAATATGCATGCATTCACACACTAGGTTCCTTTTAGGAGTCACACACAAAATATCATATCATTTGGACTCCATTAGATCACCTAAAAACATTGGTCGCCTGTCTGCCTGAGTTCGGTCGACCGGTTATACACAATATTTGTTATACCAGACCAATCAGTTCAACCGATCACACTTCTGTTTACCGTTTACCCAGACCTGTTCGGTCGACCATTTCGTTTGCTATTTCTGGTAAAAATACGACCGTTATCCTTGTCGTATTATACAACGGTCGTATACACATTTTTATCTTAATACACCCCCAAATACTTTTGAACCGGTCGAACAAAATACCTTGTTCGGTCGACCGTTCCATTAGGGAAAATCTACCTGCTATCGGTCGACACAAGTTTAGTTCAACCGATCTAGTTTTCCCTCTACCGAACCCTGTAGTTCGGTCGACCGGTACCTGTTCGGTCGACCGTTGACTTATAGAACTTAAGTGTTAGGTCGACCAGTACCTTTGTTCGGTCAACCGATCCTTTAACTTACTCAAGGGTTTGGTCGACCGTTACACCTTTCGGTCGACCGTTTCTGGACAGATTTCTGAATCCGATTTTCTGTTTTGTGTGCTTTGCACAAACCCCAATCAAATCTTGTCCAAACGGCTAGAAATCTTTAGGAGCTTATAAATAAAGGTTCACACTTAGTTTTCCACAAGATTTCACAACTCGAAAGTGTAAAATTTATATTGAGATTTTCCACAACCTCAAAGCTCGAAATTAGCCATCCAAAGCCTAATTTCCACATCCTTCATCAATCATCATACTAGCAATTGTTGTGCTCAACTAGAGAGTGAGTTCCACTGAAGGTTACCTCTGTTGTAAAGTGAGCAAGGGTCTTGGTGAAAGCCCAAGACAAGAAGCAAGGATTTCGGTGAAAGCCTGAAGTGTTCCTCTCGGATTGTGAGAGGTGGTGCCAAGCTCGGCGAGGGTTGTTCGCGAGCTTGAAGACTTGTAAAAGGCGTTGCTCCCGGCCCGGAACGGGGAGGCATAGTGAAGACGCAAGAGGGGCTCGAACAGAGATTCGAGAGGTGCTTGTAAGAGAGGACGTAGGCGCGGCCGAACCTCTATAAAACCGACGTGTCTTCTTGTGGTTTGCATTACTTTCTTACTTACTCGTTTAATTGTTTAAATTCCGCTGCATATAACTCTATCGATAAAACGAGTAGGTGATTAGATTAATAGTGATTAGTGGACCCATAACCCACACGATCCTACATTTGGTATCAGAGCCTCATTCGTTAATTTTGTTCTTAACCGATAAATTAACATGACTCTTAATGCATCCACACCTTTAGAATCATGTAAACCACCTTACTTTGATGGTAATAACTTTAGTTCATGGAAATCTAAAATGTCATCATTTATTAAATCCATGAACATTAACATGTGGTTTATGATTCAAACTCCATATGAATCACGTAGATGTCATATTAGTAAATGGAGTTTAGAAGATGAGAAAAATGCATCCCTAAATGCTAAAGCTATGAATGTCATATTTTGTGCATTAGGAGATGAACTTTTTAATGTTGTTTGTGAAGGGAATGTGTTCTAAAAGTTTTACTTTTAAATGTCAATTATTATGAATTGAATGAGAAATCATTTTGTTCCTTGTTTATGTTATTCGTCTTTCAGAAGTGTTAAGGAAGAGGCTCTTGGTCCTTAACCGTAGAGCTCTAAAAGATATTGGTTTACATAAAACAAAAGATATTCGCAATCATGGTAATTAACATGGGACATTAATTACCGAGTTAAGATTGTCGTGTTGGTCATAGATCATTGTAGCTCTACAAGTGAGTGACAACACGGGTACACAAAAGAGGAAAATAGTACTTTTGTATACCGAATTGACCTAACAAGTAAAATATTATAGGAATGTGTTTCTCTGTCATTAATATTTTACTGTGTCCTTGGTCCTTTGATATGAGACTTATATCCGATCGCTTAAGGCGTTCTTAATTAGACTAGTGTCTTGAGCTATCGATGAGTGTAGTGTAAAGACATTAGTTGGTTAAGTATAACTTTCGTTGGAGAAGATAGTTAGTCAAAAGATTATCATTGCCCCTCTTAATTGAGTGATGATATTAGTGGGCCCCTTGATAAAGCAAAGTTATAATGTGCACAATGTGATTTGAGTTAAGTCACATATTTATAACTAGCTTAAAGAGATCAAGAAATGAATACTAATACAAAGATGACACAATACTACTTTGTGTGTATTCTTAATATCATGAGGCAAGGGACAGATACAAGTGGTGCACTCCATCACTAAATGGATCGGGTTTTGGTTCGAGCGGAATTAAGACATCTAACTAATTGGGAGCTATAATGTAGCTAGATACCGCTTATAGCTTGTGATATTAAGCTTTTAATATCACTGCCAACTTAGTTTAGATCCTCCCATAGGTCACACCACAAAACTGGGAAACAAGAAATGAGGATTTTGAGTTCATAAGATGTGTCGAGTTTCATGTAGAAAATATGACACATGGGGTGAACAAGCAAAATCAAATTATGTTGTGATTAATAACATAATTACAATCTAAATTAAATTCATATGTGATGTAAATATTATGGGGTGTAATGATAGATCATTACATAGGATAATATGTTACATAAGTTGTGAATTTACTACTAATCCCGAAATGTCAAATTTTATAGGGGTTAAACCGAAATTTGACAAGTCTGCAGAACAGTTCTCCAACGGTCGACGGGTTAGCAATAAACGGTCGACCGATCGGGCACGGTCGACCGGATGTGTCTCGACCGATAACAGGGAATTTTCATCTGTTCGGACGGTCGACCAAATGTGATCGGTCGGTCGACCGAACATTGCGATGGAATAGTTCCTGTTATGAACGGTCGACCGAGTTATTGAACGGTCGACCGAAACTTGGTTCGAGCGGTCGACCGAACCTTGAAACGGTTGACCGGTCCAGACGGTTTTGTGCAGAATTAATTTAAAAATTAATTAGATCATGCATGGAATTGGTCCATAATTGATTTAATTCGTGGCTAATATTATTTATTATTAAATAATGGATGGTTAGATGGAATTTTGCATGAGATCATGGGCAAGGGGTTGCACATGAATAGGTAATTTGGAGAGAGCTTATAAATACAAGCTTATTTCATTACCCAATTTATTAATTATTTCTTGTGCAAAAATTCTCTCTCCATAATTCTCCACGAAAATCCCTTAATTCTTAAGTTTAGTTTTAGTTCTTAAGAGATCATTTTCTCAAGAGAATTAAAGAGGGGTTAGTAATTGGATTCTAAACCCTATCGGAGATTGAGAGACTAGCGTCCCTCTCTCCGATCTTGTTTAGAGTTTGGTTAATACTCGGAGGCATCCGGCGCAGCGAGGAGCATCCCCAACATCTCCGAATCTTCAAGAAGTTTTAGAGAACTTCTAGGTATGAATTTCGGAGCCCATATTTGTTTTAATAAAGTTTTGAAACTAGATATTGAAATAAATTAATGCATGCATGAAATAAATTATAGAAAATTGAAAATTGATCTTTATTATACATAAAAATTCGAAAATATATATGTATAATTAAACATGAAATCCTACAGTTTGCTCATGTGATAGTGCTTATTCAATATGGCAAACATTAGAAAGGAATTTTGGTGAAGGAGATTCACTAACCGGGAAGAAGGGAGAAGCAAATCCGAAGGATGTAGCTCAAGCAAAGAAAATGGAGATTAACTCAATATCTTCATCATCATCAAGTTCATCCAATGGAGAAAGTGAAGATGAGGTATCTTCTAGCTCTTCTTCAAGTAGTAGTTCAAAAGATAATGCCTATGATTTTAATGAACTACAAAATGCATTTCAAAGATTATTTGAAAAAATATAAAGAACTTCACAAGACTAATCAAGTAGCAAATGAGCAAATCCATGATCTTAAATGTCAAAATGCATCTATCTAAGATGATAAAGTTGATTTGCTTGCTAAAATTGAAGTTCTAACTTTAGAGAATGCATGCTTGAAGGAAGAAAATTTAAATGTTAAAAATACCTCATCTCATGCAATTAATAGTCATATGCTAGAAATTGATACTAATGACTTGCTTATTAAACTTGATAAATCTCATTTAGAAAGCAAGCAATTATTACATGACTTGAATTGCATGAATGAAAAGGTTGCAAATTTAGAGATTCACATGCTTAACATGAATGAAAAGCATAATTCTATGATTAAAAATCTAAATTGCTTAAATGAATCTCTAGCAACTAAAAACAGTGAACTTAATGCATTAAACAAAAAATTGTCAAATAAATTGCATAAGTTCACACATGGCAACACAAGTAATTATTATGTTTAGAACTTTCCTATTCAAATTAATGTTAAACATAATTTTGCCATTAAAAAGAAAGTAAGTGTAGAGGTACCAAAATCAACTTGGATTTGGGTACCAAAAGCTAAACTTAATGGACCCAAGCAAAAATGGGTACCAAAGTCTACACTTGTAGGAGCTTGAGGAGGACATTGGTGGTGACCGGATGAGCCAAAGCGTCAAATTCGAATCCGGTTGCATCACCAAGTCAAGATTGGAGCTATTCAAGATTCAAATTTGGTATAAATTTCTATCTTTGATATTTTTGAAAAAACAAATAGCTCCAATCTAGTTTATATGCTTAATTGTCATATCCTTAGATGTTCAATTCATTGAAAATCATTAACCCTATTCATTGCAAATCATTTATCACATCCATTGATTGTAAATCTCAAATTTTTAAATGGATGTTAGAATAAGGCCTAAGTTGAAACTCAAATGAAATTAACTTGAATCATATTCATAGTTTTCATCTAGCCTTATTGATAGGGGGAGCTTAAGTGTTTATATCTTTTATTAGTGTAATGAAGTGCAAAATTTAGGGGGAGCAACTTCATTACAAGACATCCAAATTCTATGCTTAAAGTCTAAATTAATTGTTGCTTTTGATGGATGTCAAAGGGGGAGAGATAATTATAGATAATTAAGGGGGAAACTTGAAATTTACATGATATTGTCAAGATAAACTATGCACATTCATAGGGGGAGCATTTATATGCATAGTTTACATATACAAAATTCAAGTATTAGGTTGGTTTAAGATATAGGTTGCCATCATCAAAAAGGAGGAGATTGTTGGCTTTTTGGCCTTAATCCGTATTTTGATGATGTAATTCAACCTAATCTTAATTAGGACATGTAGATTAGCACATGTAGTATAATGGTATACATGTTGTATTGTGCTAACATCTACAGGTGATCAAGACTCAAGAAAGAAGAAAAATCAATTCAAGACATGTAATCAAGCTAGGATTGAAGACATGTAATTTTACCTTTCTTTGAGTATTAGGAACTTATGTGAATTGAGCATAACTTAAGCTAATATGCATGCATTCACACACTAGGTTCCTTGTAGGAGTCACACACAAAATATCATATCATTTGGACTCCATTAGATCACCTAAAAACATTGGTCGCCAGTCTGCCTGAGTTCGGTCGACCGTTCACCTTTCGGTCGACCGGTTATACACAATATTTGTTATACCAGACCAATTAGTTCAACCGATCACATTTCTGTTTACTGTTTACCCAGACCTGTTCGGTCGACCGGTAGACCTGCGGTCGACCGTTTCGTTTGCTATTTCTGGTAAAAATACGACCATTATCCTTGTCGTATTATACAACGGTCGTATACACATTTTTCTCTTAATACACCCCCAAATACTTTTGAACCGGTCGAACAAAATACCTTGTTCGGTCGACCGTTCCATTAGGGAAAATCTACCTGCTATCGGTCGACACAAGTTTAGTTCAACCGATCTAGTTTTCCCTCTACCGAACCCTGTACTTCGGTCGACCGTTGACTTATAGAACTTAAGTGTTAGGTCGACCAGTACCTTTGTTCGGTCAACCGATCCTTTAACTTACTCAAGGGTTCGGTCGACCGTTACACCTTTCGGTCGACCGTTTCTGGACAGATTTTGAATCCGATTTTCTGTTTTGTGTGCTTTGCACAAACCCCAATCAAATCTTGTTCAAACGGCTAGAAATCTTTAGGAGCTTATAAATAGAGGTTCACACTTATTTTCCACAAGATTTCACAACTCCAAAGTGTCAAACTTATAGTGAGATTTTCCACAACCTCAAAGCTCAAAATTAGCCATCCAAAGCCTAATTTCCACATCCTTCATCAATCATCATACTAGCAATTGTTGTGCTCAACTAGAGAGTGAGTTCCACTGAAGGTTACATCTGTTGTAAAGTGAGCAAGGGTCTTGGTGAAAGCCCAAGACAAGAAGCAAGGATTTCGGTGAAAGCCTGAAGTGTTCCTCTCGGATTGTGAGAGGTGGTGCCAAGCTCGGTGAGGGTTGTTCGCGAGCTTGAAGAGTTGTAAAAGGCGTTGCTCCCGGCCCGGAACGGGGAGGCATAGTGAAGACGCAAGAGGGGCTCGAACGGAGATTCGAGAGGTGCTTGTAAGAGACGACGTAGGCGCGGCCGAACCTCTATAAAACCGACGTGTCTTCTTGTGGTTTGCATTACTTTCTTACTTACTCGTTTAATTGTTTAAATTCCGCTGCATATAACTCTATCGATAAAACGAGTAGGTGATTAGATTAATAGTGATTAGTGGACCCATAACCCACACGATCCTACATTTGGTATCAGAGCCTCGTTCGTTAATTTTGTTCTTAACCGATAAATTAACATGACTCTTAATGCATCCACACCTTTAGAATCATGTAAACCACCTTACTTTGATGGTAATAACTTTAGTTCATGGAAATCTAAAATGTCATCATTTATTAAATCCATGAACATTAACATGTGGTTTATGATTCAAACTCCATATGAATCACCTAGATGTCATATTAGTAAATGGAGTCTAGAAGATGAGAAAAATGCATCCCTAAATGTTAAAGCTATGAATGTCATATTTTGTGCATTAGGAGATGAACTTTTTAATGTTGTTTGCTCATGTGATAGTGCTTATTCAATATGGCAAACATTAGAAAGGAATTTTGGTGAAGGAGATTCACCAACCGGGAAGAAGGGATATGCAAATCCGAAGGATGTAGCTCAAGCAAAGAAAATGGAGATTAACTCAACATCTTCATCATCACCAAGTTCATCCAATGGAGGAAAGTGAAGATGAGGTATCTTCTAGCTCTTCTTCAAGTAGTAGTTCAAAAGATAATGCCTATGATTTTAATGAACTACAAAATGCATTTCAAAGATTATTTGAAAAATATAAAGAACTTCAAAAGACTAATCAAGTAGCAAATGAGCAAATCCATGATCTTAAATGTCAAAATGCATCTATCTTAGATGATAAACTTGATTTGCTTGCTAAAATTGAAGTTCTAACTTTAGAGAATGCATGCTTGAAGGAAGAAAATTTAAATGTTAAAAATACCTCATCTCATGCAATTGATAGTCATATGCTAGAAATTGATACTAATGACTTGCTTATTAAACTTGATAAATCTCATTTAGAAAGCAAGCAATTATTACATGACTTGAATTGTATGAATGAAAAGGTTGCAAATTTAGAGATTCACATACTTAACATGAATGAAAAGCATAATTCTATGATTAAAAATCTAAATTGCTTAAATGAATCTCTAGCAACTAAAAACAGTGAACTTAATCCATTAAACAAAAAATTGTCAAATAAATTGCATAAGTTCACACATGGCAACACAAGTAATTATTATGTTTAGAACTTTCCTATTCAAATTAATGTTAAACATAATTTTGCCATTAAAAAGAAAGTAAGTGTAGAGGTACCAAAATCAACTTGGATTTGGGTACCAAAAGCTAAACTTAATGGACCCAAGCAAAAATGGGTACCAAAGTCTACACTTGTGGGAGCTTGAGGACATTGGTGGTGACCGGATGAGCCAAAGCGTCAAATTCGAATCCGGTTGCATCACCAAGTCAAGATTGGAGCTATTCAAGATTCAAGTTTGGTATAAATTTCTATCTTTGATATTTTTGAAAAAAAATTAGCTCCAATCTAGTTTATATGCTTAATTGTCATATCCTTAGATGTTCAATTCATTGAAAATCATTAACCCTATTCATTGCAAATCATTTATCACATCCATTGATTGTAAATCTCAAATTTTTAAATGGATGTTAGAATAAGGCCTAAGTTGAAACTCAAATGAAATTAACTTGAATCATATTCATAGTTTTCATCTAGCCTTATTGATAGGGGGAGCTTAAGTGTTTATATCTTTTATTAG
This sequence comes from Triglochin maritima, assembly GCA_963682175.1. Classification (NCBI taxonomy): domain Eukaryota; kingdom Viridiplantae; phylum Streptophyta; class Magnoliopsida; order Alismatales; family Juncaginaceae; genus Triglochin; species Triglochin maritima. The sequence goes on from OY821775.1 coordinate 19,872,988, forward strand.
TGTAATGAAGTGCAAAATTTAGGGGGAGCAACTTCATTATAAGACATCCAAATTCTATGCTTAAAGTCAATTAATTGTTGTTTTTGATGGATGTCAAAGGGGGACAGATAATTATAGATAATTAAGGGGGAAACTTGAAATTTACATGATATTGTCAAGATAAACTATGCACATTCATAGGGGGAGCATTTATATGCATAGTTTACATATACAAAATTCAAGTATTAGGTTGGTTTAAGATATAGGTTGCCATCATCAAAAAGAAGGAGATTGTTGGCTTTTTGGCCTTAATCCGTATTTTGATGATGTAATTCAACCTAATCTTAATTAGGACATGTAGATTAGCACATGTAGTATAATGGTATACATGTTGTATTGTGCTAACATCTACAGGTGATCAAGACTCAAGAAAGAAGAAAAATCAAGTCAAGACATGTAATCAAGCTAGGATTGAAGACATGTAATTTTACCTTTCTTTGAGTATTAGGAACTTATGTGAATTGAGCATAACTTAAGCTAATATGCATGCATTCACACATTAGGTTCCTTGTAGGAGTCACACACAAAATATCATATCATTTGGACTCCATTAGATCACCTAAAAACATTGGTCGCCAGTCTGCCTGAGTTCGGTCGACCGTTCACCTTTCGGTCGACCGGTTATACACAATATTTGTTATACCAGACCAATCAGTTCAACCGATCACACTTCTTTTTATCGTTTACCCAGACCTGTTCGGTCGACCGGTAGACTTGCGGTCGACCGTTTCGTTTGCTATTTCTGGTAAAAATACGACCGTTATCCTTGTCGTATTATACAATGGTCGTATACACATTTTTCTCTTAATACACCCCCAAATACTTTTGAACCGGTCAAACAAAATACCTTGTTCGGTCGACCGTTCCATTAGGGAAAATCTACCTGCTATCGGTCGACACAAGTTTAGTTCAACCGATCTAGTTTTCCCTCTACCGAACCCTGTAGTTCGGTTGACCGGTACCTGTTCGGTCGACCGTTGACTTATAGAACTTAAGTGTTAGGTCGACCAATACCTTTGTTCGGTCAACCGATCCTTTAACTTACTCAAGGGTTCGGTCGACCGTTACACCTTTCGGTCGACCGTTTCTGGACAGATTTCTGAATCCGATTTTCTGTTTTGTGTGCTTTGCACAAACCCCAATCAAATCTTGTCCAAACGGCTAGAAATCTTTAGGAGCTTATAAATAGAGGTTCACACTTATTTTGCACAAGATTTCACAACTCCAAAGTGTCAAACTTATAGTGAGATTTTCCACAACCTCAAAGCTCCAAATTAGTCATCCAAAGCCTAATTTCCACATCCTTCATCAATCATCATACTAGCAATTGTTGTGCTCAACTAGAGAGTGAGTTCCACTCAAGGTTACCTCTGTTGTAAAGTGAGCAAGGGTCTTGGTGAAAGCCCAAGACAAGAAGCAAGGATTTCGGTGAAAGCTCGAAGTGTTCCTCTCGGATTGTGAGAGGTGGTGCCAAGCTCGGCGAGGGTTGTTCGCGAGCTTGAATACTTGTAAAAGGCATTGCTCCCGGCCCGGAACGGGGAGGCATAGTGAAGACGCAAGAGGGGTTCGAACGGAGATTCGAGAGGTGCTTGTAAGAGAGGACGTAGGCGCGGCCGAATCTCTATAAAACCGACGTGTCTTCTTGTGGTTTATATTACTTTCTTACTTGCTCGTTTAATTGTTTAAATTCCGCTGCATATAACTCTATCGATAAAACGAGTAGGTGATTAGATTAATAGTGATTAGTAGACCCATAACCCACACGATCCTACAAGGCTACCATTGTAGACCCAACAACTTTATCCTTACCAATGTTCTGTAACCGCCTAGGCGATTGGGCGCGTCCTGGCGCCTAGGCGATTGTGCAGTCGCCCATCTCTAGGCGACCCAATTTTTTTAAATCATTTTAATTTGATAAAATAGTTGAAAAATCACGAAACAATGCACAAAAATTATCTAAAAATATCATACATGTTTAGTGATGCATTGCATACATTGCATCATATGTCTTTCATTTAGATTACTTTTATATCAATAAATGCTACTAAGGTATGTGTTTAGTCCTATTTACAGAATACAGGGACCTGAATGCAAATTACCCATACCCCGAGCATAAACGCGTGCAACAGACTCATTTCTATCATAAAGACCAAGTTCAAGATTATCGGGTTTCAAATGGAAATGTATCCAGGCATAAAAGCATTCAATACCTAATTACAAAAAGAACAAGGACTTGAGCACAAAAGTAGCTGGGGACTTAATTGCAAAAAGACAAGGACCTAATTGCAAATCACGAGTAGCTTTTATTATCTTGGAGAAAATCTAAAGAAAAATCAATGTGGATATCCAAATATATGAAGGAATTAATCCGGAGCTCAAAAGAATGGAAAGAATCAATCCAGACGCGCAAAGGAGGATCAAATCATACCAAAAACACAGCAAAAATCTGGATTAAATCAGAGGAGATTGTGCGGCGAAATCGCCGCATATTACATGCATTGTGCGGCGGAAACGCCGCCCCCTTAGCGATCCGTGTGCTCCAATTTTGTCCAGTCGTGTCTGGACACGTGTACTCTCCAATTCTATACTTAGGTCTCTTGTAACAACTATAAATAGCCCCGAGAACGATGTTAGAAGGGTCCTTGGCCTTAGACCTTGTTTTTAGTTGCTGTTTATTTTTGTTCCTTAGTTTTATTAATAAAATTTTGTCTTTTATTTCTTGTTTTTACCTTTCTTTTGTAATGCCTCTAGGACCCCTTTATCCTCCCTCCATGAGTTTCTAACTCTTTCCAAAGGGTGGAGGTGACGGATTTAGGATGAAGAGAAGATGAATGAATGTTATTATTTTAATTTCGTGATTAGTATATTTTGATTACTTGAGTTTATGTTAAATCATTTATCATGTAATGCTTCATAACTAACATGATTTATTATAAGTTTCTGAATTCTCTAATCTAAACCCTAAATCTAAACCTCCACCCGACGGAATTCATCTCTTTGTTCTTGTTTTAGTTTTAATCGTTCATGTTTCTTGTTTTAGATAATTAAAACCCAAAAATCTCAAAAACCCAACTTATTTCTCCATCTTCCTTTCCCTCAATCGAAATCACACTAATAACAGAATCTCTCCCTCCTTGTGTTCGACCCGTACTTGCCGCGTCTTCATTGACGTCGTGCACTTGGGGTATAAATTTAATTCCCATCATTTAGGCTTCAAAAGACACGTAGTTCCTCGACCAAGGTCTTACTAGGCACCCCTTCTACCCACCTAAACACTTAGGTATACAATTTATTGCTTAGTAGTACGATCACAAAGTTAGTTAACTAACTCAAAGTTCATACAATAGCAGATAAGAAAGAGATTAAAATTACAAGACAACTAACTAATTCCATTGGACACATTGATCTAATGTCCAACTGGGAACCATATCAAATCCTCCACCAGGAGGACCACCACCATCAGAGTCGTCGGAGTGTTTTGCGTTCGGATACGTAGACATCATGTTCATCTTCTTCAGTTTCTTCATCATCGGATAGGACATATTGCTCGTCGATGTCCATCGGTGGTTGAGAGCTCGATGCACCTGGATGTCTAGAACTAATGTGAACGTTGTCATCATCCATGCCAACACCTAATAATGACGCGTTAGATGTTGTGGGCATGGATCGATGAAAGCGTCTCCGTGAAGAAGAAGGTCCTAAAGCTGCTTCCTCGACATCAACCCATGTAAACTCCTCTCCAGCGAAGACCGTATCTTCAGTTTCTACCAACCATGGATGCACGTCGAAGAGATCGTAGTCCACACTGATGGGGCCATAAAATCCAGGCTTATCCATCCTTTGCTGAAACCTTTGCCTCAAATTTTGGTTGTAGTTCACATACACCAAGTCATTCATCTTCTTCGCGGCCAACTTGTTCCTCCTCTTTGTGTGCAACTGCTCAAAGACACTTCAATTCCGCTCACAACTTGATGCCGAGCATGTCAATCCCAACACCCTCAGGGCCAACCTCTATAATGCAGTCTCGGTTTACTTTCCGTCCTTTGTCTGACAACCATATCTCTAGAGAACATTTTGAAGGAGTTCTTGTAACGATCAAGTAGACCGCAAATCTTGTCTTGTTCTTCAGCAGTGGGGACGAGACACTCTACGACATCAATGAATCCATGCATATGCTCATTGAAAGCTGCATTTTGATCTTGAGGTGGTATGGAGAAGAAGGTACCGGGGTTGAGTAAGAACCCAACTGAGTATAGTTGTGAGGACATCATCTCCTTGAACCCCACCTGGTGTCGATGACTTGCTTGTACAACCTCGGGTTTCCTTCGAAGTTCCTCAAGATTTGTCTTTTGGCTTTCTCTATTGCGTTGTGTAGATATCCCATCGGTGGTTTCTCATCGCCGTCAACAAGCCTAAGAACCTGAATCATAGGTTGTGAGGCCTTGAGTGCCTTCACGACGTTGGTCCAGAAACCACTTTGTAGAATGGGCTCAACAACTTCAGTAGAGATCTGCTTCGTTTTCTTGTTCTCCATCCAACTTGCATTAGGATCGTTGTACTCCGGGGAAACAACAAAGGCTGATAGTTTGTCTTTCTTCATAAACAACCTTTGGAAAGTCAAAAGGCAGTGACAAATCTCGTGACAGCAGGACGTAGCAGGTTCCCTTTAATGGCAGTTCACATCCTCGACAACAACAAGGCATGGTTGTTGAAGTGTCGCAACATCCGACGAGCTAAAGCAATGGTCTTCAGAAACAGCTTGTCGATGTCCTCCAAGATGAGATCGATGCAATGCGCTGCACAGGGAGTCCAAAACAATCTCCTTCTTGTTTGCTTCAACATCTTACCAACAAGTACGTATGCAACGACATTGTCGGTCACCACCTGGACAACGTGTTCTTTGCCAATCTCGCCAACTACCTTGTCCATCAGCTTGTACAGGTAGTCTGTGGTGTGAGAATGACTGGAAGCATCTATAGACCTCGAGAACATAATACCTGTCGGACAGTTTACTAGAAAATTGATTATATTCCTACCAGACCTATTGGTCCAGGCATCCGTCATCAACGTGCAACCGTATGTAACCTAATATTGTCTATATGACTGTAGGATACCTCTAGTGTAGTCAATTTCTTGTTTAAGGCATGATTCGCTAACTTCATGATATGTCATGGGTTTAAGTCCGGGTTTGTGAGTAGAAGTAGAGGATATCGCGTCATTCCACTCGGGCGTCCTTAGAACGTTGAATGATATACCACATCTATAGAAAAACCTAGCCCATTTTGATTGATTGTTTTCTTATCTTCCTTTTTAATGGTTCTTTCAATAGTTGTTTGTTGGGGGATGGAAACCACGTCCGCAAAACATTCCCCACCAACGTTTTTTTTGTTTCTTTTGAGAAAGAACGGGGTGAGGACGGGAGGTTGGGATCCGAGCGAAACCGGAACCCGACCCGATTTTCGAATCAAATTCTATGTTTTCTATGTCTACATAATCATCAAGACATACATTTTCATTTTGTAGTGTCCTACTGTTTCTAATCATGTATGCAGTTATTTCTTGTTTAACAGAGTCAATAACTTTTTCGCTAGGTCTAGCATTGCTACCGGGTGTGTGTACAAGATGTTGTTTATGATGAGCTATACCACCCCTAGTCTCCTTATCACATAACGTACATACAATGTAGTTTTTATCATTAGCACTAATGTAATGGGCAGTATTCCAACCGGGATCATTTGTACAAGTAGGTCTTAGGTCATTGTAACTCTCGTGATGCATGGGTAGACTAGTACCAGGTACGTTGGTCATATCTTAAGACTAGACTAATATGAAAATTTAGACTACTATGAAATACAGAAATATTAATTCTAAAGAGAAGTTAGAAAGAGTGCACTTGGTTTTGGCGGTTGAAGAATGAAGAACCGGATCATAGACTTCACTTTGAAACTTCAAAACTAAGCACCAGACCGGAACTCAATCGCAAAAACTTAAGGATTTGGAAACTTGAAGATTAGAAGAAGGAAGAAGAAAAGAATGAGAGAGATGTGAATAATGAAGAGGTTTGGAGGGGTTTATATAGGATTTGGGAGTAATGGCATTCTGTAAAAAAAACATTGAAGAATTCTCTCCAACGGCTATCGCGTAGGCGACCACGTCGTTGAGCGGTCACCTACGTGAACATTGGTCCTTATCCTTCCTCTTACACCAACTACCCCCACAGAGTAATTTCAACTTAAGGCTACCACTGAGATCACTACTGCTACAACAACCAAAAACCACAAAGAAGATACCCTGTAAGTTATCGAATTGAAAGCATGAAAGAATATACAACATCTATGAATTCAAGCAACAGATAAGAATGTAAATGATTTTAGGGTCTACGAATCAAAATTTTCTATCATTGTCAGGAGTCCAAATCTCTCTCTTCCATTAGTAGGTACAAACAAGAATATGGGCAATAGGAGTTCACATTGAACTAATCCTACCTAAAAAAACGAACAAAGTGAAGACAAGGAACTTGCTAGCGTCGTTTGTCAATCAACCCACTTCTAGTGTGCACCATTACATGTGAATGCAACTCGGCTGGGCTCCTAATTTGGGTCTTCCTGCGAAGGCGATTGAGATGGCTACTGGTGATCTGGAGAACGGAAAGCCGATTATGAGGACGAAGGTAGGAGAAATTGGGATTTAGAGTTTGATCTGGGGATTCTGGGATGTTGGAGGCCAAATTCGAGGATTTAGGATTGGGGAAAATGAATTTGAGGGGTTTAGGGTTTCTGTGATAGAGAATTTTGTGTTTTACTTGGGGATTGTGGTACTGTGACGGAGGTGTTATGTGGCGGTTATGGGGGGTTACGGCGTGTGTCCCGTTGACGGGGAAAGCATATTCAAGTAAAAAAACTGAACGTAAGGTGTACTGAAGTAAATATGAAAAATACAGATGTAAATCAGTTATTGACATCTTTTGTAGGTGTACCCACCACGACCGCGCAATGAACCCAAACAACCAATTTCTCCATTACAAATAAATAAAACAATACTAAATGGAATCCACCCACTTCCCCTAACGTTATTTCTATTATACATCTGTGACAGTGGTAATTATACTAATAGCTCGCATTATATATATATATATATATATATATATATATATATATATATATATATATGTTAAATATCTAGAAGAAAGCTATTTACTTAAGATGTTGCCCAAAACATTGACGAATCCAATCTGAAAGGGTTCTCCAGCTTTCACACTCACGGAATCAGTACGACAGAGGACAGCGATCGAGCATCGAATCCACGTCTCGACAACGCGGTTTCCCGAACACTTCCGCGTGAGCCTGGATAACCATTAACTGTGACGTCAGAGAGTCCAAAAAAATGCATTGGAAAATATCATTTTTTTTATCGATTTAGTTCCTCAATTCGTCAACGACAGCAGCTTCGATCAAACAAAAGGTGTCGCAGCTGTGCTCTTTTGTATTCTTTTGATGTGTTTGTAATATTGTATGAGAGTGGGGCAAGTTATACTAAGGATATATTAGTTTAGCTGTTTGTGATGAAAATTATCAACGAAGTGTGGCGATGAGTTCACAAATAAATGCGCATGATAAATTATAATCTCAACTCTTAAGAAGAAGACTGGTGGTTAGGTTAGAGACATAATCGAGAAAAACATGATAAACCATCGGTGTGTTTGAATTTCCTAAACGCTAACATTTTCTGCAGCTTAAAAGTCATGATGTTTTAAAGTAAAAAACTGATTTCTTTCCCTTAAAAACTAGGACAATAGTCAATCTTGTCTTCCACCTATTTTTTAATTTTTCATGGAAAAATATGTTAACTTTCTCAAATTTTCTTCCAAGTAGAAAAATGTTGCAAATATTGATTCCAACAATGATAAAAATGTATCACCTCAATTTTTTTGGAAAATCTCCGTTTTAAAGTTTTTTGAGTTCTGGTAAGAAACTACTCATTTGTTTAGAGTGTTTGGATATAGGAGACACAAAAGTCATTTTTTCGAGTAATTGACCAATATTTTAGTCAACTAAACACATCCCATATCTAACGTGTATGTGTGTCATCATAATTCGACCACACAAACTACGAACTCATAACAAAATCAAAAATGTGTTTTGCATAGTTAGGCTAAGTTCCATGCAACTTATTGAGTTTGATTGGGGCGAAAGTCATCCTGTTCTCATTTTGCTTGCCAAACACCAAACTAATCGTGGATGTAATGATTACAATCCAAAAAAATTCTTGGATTCTGCGACTTCACATATATACGGTCAGGAGTGGTGTCAGGAACTTAAGTTAGAAAACACAATTTATATGACATACATAAGAAAATTTAGGATGTTCAAAATTGAGTATATGCAATGATTAATTAAGTAAAATCTAAAATTTAGGAGGGGGCAAAATCCAATTATGGTATACTTAATTATTTGAAATCTAAAATCCAGGAGAGACAAAATCCAAGTTAGTATATATTTTATATGCAAAACTCAAAATTTCAAGAGACACTTGTCCTTGTGGGTATCACTACTACTATACACAGTGACAAAGAAGTAGGTAGCTTGGATCATGCTTTTATTCTGAAAGTAATTAAATAACTACAACCCTTGAACTTTGATATTATTTACGTTGTAGTATTCACAATAATGCTATCACTAGTACAGAGTAGGGAATAAGAGTTGTCCAATACACGTCAGTCTTCTATACATACGACATCTATAGGTATATACGTTACATTTACCGGTACTTTATTAGTAACATGTTGTTGAACTAACATGTTCTAATGTCATGACTGCAATTTTATTGAACCACATTCTTTATATTACCAACATGTTATTGAACTAACATTATTTGACTATATTTTTTATTTTAATATAATCAAACTTCTTTGTGAATGATTTTGTTTATGAATTTGTGAAAAATAAACGTGAGTGAATAAACTTAGTTGAATTTGTGTGTGATTGTGCAAGATGAATAATGATTGTGAATAAAATTTGTGTAGGATGAATGTATTGTTGTGCATGATGAATTTGTGCAGAATAAATGTGTTGTTGATTGCATTTAGCATTTATTTTTTCTAATTTCGGAAAGGTGTAGTCATCAGCTTTCCTTAGACTAGACGTTGGTTTTTCGGATAATCGACACGTATATACGTCGGCTGTGGGGACAATCGACGCGTATTCCCTTCAAATAGAAGTCGGTTGTGAGGATAACCGACACATATTCCCTTAGAATAGACGTCAATTGTGGGGATAACCGACACATATTCCCCTAGAATAGACGTCGACCTTTAGTGACTGACGTCTACGTATAGATGACCCATAGGTAGACGCCGGTTTGTGGAATGCCAATAACTTATGTATAGAAGCCGTATATGTTATATCCCAAACCTAGGGATTAAGGTGCTAATGAGGTTAAGGAGGAGCTTTGCATGGGAAATGGGCGATGAACAGTGGCGGTATGGGTGTAGGGGGGCGGTTACTGTGCGTGTGTTGGGTTGAGGAGAAGCTTTACCTTTTAACCTCTTCACTTCTTCATTTCTCTCTCTCTCTCTCATTTCGTTTGTTCTCTCTGACGTCCAGAGGTCGAAGGAGTTGCTCCGGCGTGTCGAGTCGTGCTGGGAGCAGCGGAGGCGCGAGTGTGAGGCGCGAGATCGGAGGTTGCAGTCGCGGGGGACGTCGAGCGACTCCGGTGTTCTTCGTCGTTCTTCTCGTCGAGGTATGCCGGCTTCTAGCTTGATTTTGTTGCTTCCCCACGTTGGTGGGATGTCGTTGGTCGGTCTAGGGTGGTCGGGGACCTCCCCGGCGTCGTGAGCGGCGAAGAAACCTCGGCTGGCGCGAGGTTGAAGACGACCAACGGTCGACCGGGCACTTTGGGTGGTCGACCGAAGTAGAGTATTATTGCATGTCTGTTGTGTTCCGGTCGACCGGGTCCCTTGTTCGGTCGACCGGAACTTAGGTTTATTGGATTTTTATAAATGATGTTCGGACGTTGGTTTTCGTTCGGTCGATCGTTATATGACGTAGAAATAATAGGATGACCCTGTTAGTTTTCGGTCGACCGAGACCCCAGAGTCGGTCGACCGATAGATTCGATTTTGATGTTGACCAGACTCCGGATTTTGACCTCGTTCGGTCGACCGGTTTTAGACCTTCGGTAGACCGTTAGGATTTTGTGTTGCGCAAATAGTTCGACCGTTGCAGATACTTCGGTCGACCGATTCCCTTGTGGAAGCGGTCGACCGAGCTGTCACATTCGGTCGACCGTTTTCCCCTGTGGAAGCGGTCGATCGGATGTCACTTCCGGACGACAGATTCCCTTGAGGAAAACGGTCGACCGAGTGGTCTATTTCGGTCGACCGTTTTTAACAGGACAGAAATCCCGGTTCCCCTTTTGATGCCAACTCTGTCCACGGAAACCTGTGTCCTCGCCTTGTGCGTGAGCCGGGAGGTGACGGTGGGCGCGTTATGCGTGCCTGCCCAGGGACCGCCGTGTGGAAGAGTGTGGGTGTCCGGGACGCGTCACCTCCATGTATGGATCGTGACAATTTGATGGATTGATTGGACTCATTGTATGAGTAGCAGACCTGAGGGATCGCGGATCCCAATGCGTGTGACGCATGGCTCGTGGAGCATGATGACCCTACAGACTACGGTCTTGACCCGTCCGATGTTGTGCCGGACGTAAGTTATACCGCCGATGTTGTGTCGGTGATGCCGCCGAGGTTGTTGTCGGCGATGATGGTGCCGATGAGATTCCGGCTTATGGTTGTACCATCCGATGTTGTGCCAGACGTATGTTGTACCGTCGATGTTGTGCCGGCGATGCCGCTGATGTTGTGTCGGCGATGATCCCCGATTGGGCACCTATCCTGGGATGTTGACTGACCGGGCTACGACTCCGTCGAAGGTGGTGTTGACCACGTGGTTCTCTGCACGGAAGTGCGGACGCTCCTCACCGATCCCTTAGGCTCGTGTAGTCGCGTGTGGGGGGACGCGTCGCGTACTGTCCGTAAGGCCGTATGTGCCTACGGTAGGTTTTCGAGGGAGACCCGTTGTGATTATTGCTGGACTGATGTCCTTGTGGACCCTGTTGAGGGTCGTGGTTGTTGGACTGAGGTCTCGTTTACCCTGTTGAGGGATTTCATGCATTGCAGATGTGACATGACATGCTTCTAGTATGATAGGTTCATTTACCGTACTATTGCATGCATATAGGTGAGCTTGGCATACGGGGTTTCCTAATGGGAAACTCATGCATCGTTGTTTGATTCATGTTTCAGGACTTGTTGAACGTTTTAATTTAAACCGCAAGTGCACGGCCGCGATAAAGCGGTGGCAAGTATGGGTCGTCCTCAGGGAGGTGAGCAGCCTCTTGTTTGCACGAAATCAAGTGGCGAAAATAATGGAGAAGAGAGTTGGTTACGCTACTCTACACTAAACTACGCTAAGAAGTACGAAATGCGAAAGAAAGAAATAAACGATCAAATAAAAACTAAGCTAAGAACAAAATAGAAGTGCTGGAATTTCAGGAATGGAAAACCCCTAAGGGGTGGAGTGAGTGCACACAAGCAAAGAGGTGGGTGTAGAATACATTCTTTAAGCACATGAAGGTGGTGTTTATCAAGCATAGGAAGTGTCTAAATGTTATGGCAAAACCTATCAATCTATTCACCAACTTGGTTGATTAACATTTACATATGCAAGTTGTTTATTTCAGAACCTAAACAAACATGAGAGGTGTCTAATCATTTTGGCAAAACTCATCAAGTTATAAATTCTATCCTAAACAAGCAAGCATACATTCATGTTTAATCAACACATTGAAATTAAAGCATTCATCCCATTCTCATTTGCATGTATGTACATCTACTCTACCCCCTAAAGGGGATGGAACTACTCACTAAACATTACACTAATTATTAAACTATGGGAAGAAAGCATATTAAAACTAAGCTAGAATTAAAAGACGATTAAACTAAAACATGCATAAACAATAAAAGAAGCATAAAACAAATAATGAAAGAAACACAAAACTTTATTGATAAAATGACTCACATTAAAAGTAGCATCCTCCTACTATAGTGTGTGCTTCAAGGCCTCACTTCTAGTAGGAAGAATAACCACTTAAAATATGGAGTGATTACAATAGGAGGTGAAGAGTTCTATTTATAGCCATGGAAAAAGCTAATCCGGGACAATCCCCCGATGTGGGACTAAACAGATACCACAAATAGCCTAAACGAACATTAATACAAGTCCAAGAGAAATCTTGGCGGATCTGGACTAATCCAGACCGCCAATTGGCGGTCCAAAATGTCCGGATCCAGTTGAGTTTTATTCTGGGCTTTTCTGTGTGCTTTTGGTGGTCTTTGATGCATCTACTTCGTTTGTTGGAGCTCCGACCCGAATCCATTTGCTAAAATACTCCCCATAATGGTGTGAAGTATTCTGTTTTACTCTTAGGTCCCTCTGTCTTGCAACCAGGTCCTTCTCCTTTGCATCTTGGTCCCTAGATCTCACAATTCAGTCCTTTTTCCCAGCTTTTGGGTCCTTTTATGCTTCATCTCTTCAAACCTATTTATTCCTGAAAACTAAACATAAAACTTGTGACATAGCATTGTTTAGGTGAAAGATAATGGATATAAGATACAAATATGAGCATGAAATGATGTCAATCAAATACCCCCACACCTAACTTTTGCTAGTCCCGAGCAAAACAAAGAAAGAGAAGAGCATGCGAAAAACAAGAAATCCTAACTCACTTTCGTAGGAATCACGGTTGCACTTAGCACGTGCAACAAGCCGTTAAACCTCCTTGTCGCCAAGGAGGAGTGTTGTCTCCTGAGGGTTTTCAGCGGATATACCCACAAAATCCGAACAAGATGCATTAATCAATCTAGATACACGACTCGTTGGACTTATTTTGTCGATCATGGGACGCGGTAATACTACGGGTCGACTCTATATATGTAATCAGTCCACACACCTAGCCTAATGAGTTATTCGTGAGAGTTGACTAAGGAATTAAGTGAAAGACATGGGCAACCTTAACTTCTGAATGTGATACAACGTGTAAAGTCCATTTTGGTTCTTATTTGACTCTTTTTTTTCTTTTTTTTCTTTTTTTCTTTTTCTTTGGAGCATTTATTGGTTGGTGTTTGATTCTCCCAGGGTCAGGTTTCGTGCATCATTGCCTATGAGGACTTACACTATCACGTACACCTTCCCCCAAATCTCCACATAGGGCGATCCCTACCACCCGTGTAACGGGAGTTCGGTCGGTGCATCCCAAGTCAGATGACTCGAAAGCACCAGGCACAAAGTCCCCTCAGACCTACTTTCCCGAGTGATAGGAGCCGTGCGAGAAGAGAGAACACCACTTATTTATCTACATGGGAACAAAAACCCCTACACTTAAGTTTCACAAAAAGAGATTAAGGGCCCTTGCCTACGACAAACTTCCTTATACTAACAGACACGAATTATTTGACTCACTAGGTTCAGGGTGGACTTCTTTAAATGTTTGAGTACTGAAACCCTATGATTACACGCCCCCTGAGGGAAAACCGGGGTGCATCCTCACGACTCGATAAGACCTAAAGCCAGTAAACTAGAAATCCTAATGCATCAAGTTCTAGACAATTTTGGGAGCTTTCTTTTTACTTTGCCTCTCAACGGTTTTGCACATGCTAAACACACGCAAAACCCACAAAAACATTTTCTTTCGCAAACACATGAAGATTTTGAAAGAAATGTGAAAATTTTAAAGCACTCGGCAAGCAAAAGAAGACAAGTCACCCAAGGATCATGGCAAGCAGATATATCGATATTAAATGCGGCACACTAACATGACCCTAACAATGCAAACAAAAGAAAATAAAACCAAATGAAAAAAGACTCGACTATGTACACACGTAAAACACCCCCCACACCTACTTCATGCATTGTCCTCAATGAATGTGAAGAAGATACTACATGGATACATGCATGAAAAAGGAAAGATCTCACCAACATGAAGTACAAAGGGACGTTCAGGGTCATGTTGATGGACACAAACCCAAATTCCCTCAAAACCTGTGAGAAGCTGAAGAAGGGAGATAAATACGTGAAGAAATTGGGCCCAAGTACACAAGGGTTGGGGCCCACAACAATCGATGCTCACTGAAGGAGTCTTTTATTACACACTTTTTTTTTGTTTTTTTTTTGTTTTTTTTTTGTTTTTTTTTGTTTTTTCAAGATATATACATCACCCAAGATATTCTCATAATCATTTGGTCAAGGAACATCAAATGAGAACATCAAGTCATGAGGACCAGAGACTTGCCGAGATGGGCAAACTCCACTGGTACTCTGAGGTGTCATGAGGGGTGAAAGGTCAAAGCTGAAAGGCTCGAACCCCTCATGATATAGGTTGGGTGTGGGCAACAAAGAATGAAGTTGTGTTGCCTCACTAGGGTTTAATTGCTCATCGAAGAAAACCCTCCAACCAATAGGCGGGTGCATCGGAATGAGTTCCTCAGGCTCATTCGATGGATGCAACAGACTTGCATCACTAAGAATGGGGCTTCTCCCCAAGTCATCCAACAAGGACCTCCCACCATCATTTAGATCATCAAGCATAAGCTCGGTCATAGGTGGGTCCTTGTTGGAGTCAATATGAAGCTCAACTGGCTCAATGGCCATGGGACATGAGGTAGAGACACCTTCTGGTATAGGCATATGATGAGGTGTCTCACTCTCACTAGTACTCTCAACTGAATCATGCAACGAACACTCCCTTTGGACATTCATGTTCGAGGCCAGCTCACCCTGTTGCATTGCAAAGACAGGCAATGAGTCTTCGCTGGGCCCACGAACATTCTCAATGGGTTGCATTGGGGTTAGGGGTGTTCGTTGATTTTGTGGTGCTTTTTCCAATTGGCGGATGAGATTTAGATTTAAAGGTTCATCCATGGGTTCCTGTTGCCTACCAGAATTGAACACATGAAACTCGGCACTCATGTTACCGAATGAGAGCTTCATGAGACCATTTCTACAATTAATCAAGGCATTGGAGGTTGCCAGAAATGGTCTACCCAAAATCAAAGGTATTTGAGAGTGGGTGTTCGCAACAGGATTGGTATCGAGGACAACAAAATCAACTGGAAATATAAAATCTCCAACTTTGATAAGCACGTCCTCGATAATCCCCATGGGAATACGAATGGATCTATCCGCCAGTTGGAGGGTGATCTTAGTTGGTTTCAATTCTCCCAAGTTCAACTGTTGATAAACAGAGAATGGGAGGAGGTTGACCGCTGATCCTAAATCAAGCAAAACATTGCTCAATCTAGTGTCCCTTGTCGTACACTGAATAGTAGGACACCCAGGGTCCTTGTATTTTGTGTAGGTAGGATTTGACAAAAGTGAGTTGATATTTGCAGCCAAGAATGCTTTCTTAGGAACATTGGTCTTCCTCTTGGTTGTGCAGAGATCCTTCAACACTTTGGCATATTGAGGTATTTGTTGTATGACATCCAACAAGGGGATGTTAACCTTTACTTGCTTAAACACCTCTACTATCTTGTCCATGTTGTCACTCTGCTTTTTGTTTAACCTACTTGGATAGGGAGCTCTTGGCAGGTAGGTTTTCTGCTGTGCCTGAGAAGAAAGCTTTGGTGTATTACCCTCACCCTCAGCTTCTTCTTCACCACCATTCCCACTGGGGGGCTGCATAGATGGTGGTGGGTGTGGTAAGGAAATGTGATTGTCAACCTGTTTTCCATTCCTTAAGGTCACAATGGAATTGACATGGTGAACAGGTTCCTCCACATGGTTCACTTGCCTCCCCCGAGGTACCACATTCTCATTTTGCATTTGTTGTTGTTGGTACATGCGGGGGTTAACCTCAGGCTGGCTAGGAAAAGACCCTCTCTCTCTTTCATGTACAGACTGAGCCAATTGGCCCATCTGAAGCTCTAGAGATTTGATGGTCTGCTGATTTGAAGTGAGAACTTGACTCGTGGTTGACATAAAATTTTTCATTGAGTTTTCAAGTCCACGAGTCAAGGTCTCAAGCGAATTGAATGGGGTTTCCATATTATTGGAATTTGGGAAACCCGATTGATTGGTGGTTTGCGCTTGGGGTGGCTGATAGGAATGCGCATGCATGGGAGGTTGGTGTGATTGGTAAGGTGGTCTAGAGGAGTTTGGAGGACCACCCGGGGCATTAGTTTGGTTCCATGAAAAATTGGGGTGGTTCCTCCATCCAGGATTATAAGATGATGAGTATGGGTCATTCCTGGCTCTATCATAGACGGCGTTGACACGCTCCATCTCAGGAGGAATGGACTCACACTCACTCTCTACATGACCTATCCTACCACATGAATGACAAGGAACTGGACCAGATGTGGACATGTGAGGTGCACTTTGTTGGTTTTGGAGCTCAATCGAATCCATACGGCGCATTAAGGCCGCCATGCGTGCCTCGGTGGCCGTAGTGGTATCGATAGCAAATGCGGTACCCAATCTAGTCGAGTTTGCATTTGCGATCCTCGCTCCTATACTAGATGATGCAGGTGGTTCCCTCACACTCTCCCACTGCATGGTTTTCTCAGCGTGGTCTTCTAGGAAGGCCCATGCCTCCCTTTCATCCTTTCTCAAGAACTCTCCTTGACACATGGACTCAAGGAGCGTTCTGGACGGGATGTGAAGACCCTCATACACAATCTGACAAAGACGCCACAACTCAATGCCATGGTGAGGGCACGAGGATAGTAGCTCTTTGAACCTCTCAAGATATGCATGAAATGGTTCGATCTCATGTTGATAGAACGAATTGATTTCGTTCCTCAATTTTTGAGTCTGATGATTAGGAAAGTACTTCTTGAGGAATGCAGATTGAAACTCATCCCAAGTCCTAAAGGAATTCGCCTGGTTGCTGTACAACCACTTCTTGGCGTCATCCTTTAGTGCAAAAGGAACGAGCCTAAGATGGATGGAGTCTGTGCTAAGTTGTTGCAGCTTGAACATAGCACAGACCTCCTCAAATTCCCTGAGAAAGATATAGGGGTCACCTTTCCCAGTGAAATGAGGGAGCATGGAGATAAACTGAGGCTTAACCTCAAAATGGTTCCCATTAGCCTCTGGTAATACGATGCATGAGGGTAGAGCTGTACGGCTCGGGTAGCATCGATCACGTAGAGGTATGGGAACGACAACTGGAAGCACTGGTCGAACAGGTGGGTCCAGCAACTGCTCCTCCTCACGGAAATTAGCAGCCATTGAACTCGGACTGCGTGTGACACGAGAGGAGGAAGGTGTCGAGAAATCGATGACCGAAGCCGGATTGACAACGCTCCTCGTCAAACGACCACTCTCGTCTCGTGTCCACGAAAGCATGCACAAAGGTGCACACACAAACCACAACTCTTTTTTTTTTAAAGAAGAATGTACGTAGAAGAGAAGACGAGGGAACACAGGAGAGAAAGAATGACTCAGGAGAGAAGGGAAGAAGTCCTTATGCTACGGCGGATGGGTACAGGTAGAAGCACACAAGCAAACAAGGCTCAAGCAATCCTAAGGTCGCTATAGGTCCTTACAGCTAGACGACGCCTAACTGCGAGGTCACACGGCCTCAACACGCCTCACCTCCCTACAACGAGGACCACAAAGCCCAGCAAGTGAGCCAAGATCCGGGGATCTCGTCTCTCCTACTATCGACAAAGTGGGCAACGCCGATCAGGTCATGACGGTCGGGACCGGATCACTCTCCTAATGCGTCCAAGATCCTTAGGGCCAATGTCTACTTGATTTTAAAATTAGGCTCTTGATTAGTGTGGTTTTTGGGGCGAAGGAAAGGGTGATGAAATCCCCCACCTTATCTTTTACGGGACAGCCCCTCCTTAGTAGCGTTTTGGAGTCCTAAATCTAGCAATCAACTCTCCAAACAATGCTCAACTCACACTTGTTGCAATGCACTTCCTACTAACTAATGCATGTTCATACGAAATGCATGAATGAGAGTAGAAGGTGCGTACCTCACGCCAGCTCTCAGCAACAGAAAATAAAGCTAAGATAAAAGACAATCTAAATGCCTAAGTCACATACATGATGCATGACCTAAACAAGAATGAATGCCTAATCTTTTGCTTTGAGTTTTAGGATCCAAGTTGCTTAAAGGAGGTTTGATTATTGATCTGGGAACGAACTATAAGTCAAAACATGCCAAATTGAGTCCCAGATAACTAGATCATTTAGAGAAACAACAGCAAGAAATTAAAAGATGAACAGAGCTCACCAGACCGCTGATTAGCGGTCTCAGACCGCTGATTGGCGGTCTGAAGTGCTCAGGTCGTCTGGAAATTTCTCCAGTAGCCTCCACTTGCTATTCCCCGTCTCCTGAAACAAAGAAAAACTACAACACACAAATTAAATCCACTCAAATCGTCCAAACAAGAGTCTGGACTGGCACCTCCCCGGCAACGGCGCCAAAAACTTGTTGAACGTTTTAATTTAAACCGCAAGTGCACGGCCGCGATGAAGTGGTGGCAAGTACGAGTCGTCCTCAGGGAGGTGAGCAGCCTCTTGTTTGCACGAAATCAAGTGGCGAAAATAATGGAGAAGAGAGTTGGTTACGCTACTCTACACTAAACTACGCTAAGAAGTACGAAATGCGAAAGAAAGAAATAAACGATCAAATAAAAACTAAGCTAAGAACAAAATAGAAGTGCTGGAATTTCAGGAATGGAAAACCCCTAAGGGGTGGAGTGAGTGCACACAAGCAAAGAGGTGGGTGTAGAATACATTCTTTAAGCACATGAAGGTGGTGTTTATCAAGCATAGGAAGTGTCTAAATGTTATGGCAAAACCTATCAATCTATTCACCAACTTGGTTGATTAACATTTACATATGCAAGTTGTTTATTTCAGAACCTAAACAAACATGAGAGGTGTCTAATCATTTTGGCAAAACTCATCAAGTTATAAATTCTATCCTAAATAAGCAAGCATACATTCATGTTTAATCAACACATTGAAATTAAAGCATTCATCCCATTCTCATTTGCATGTATGTACATCTACTCCACCCCCCAAAGGGGATGGAACTACTCACTAAACATTACACTAATTATTAAACTATGGGAAGAAAGCATATTAAAACTAAGCTAGAATTAAAAGCCGATTAAACTAAAACATGCATAAACAATAAAAGAAGCATAAAACAAATAATGAAAGAAACACAAAACTTTATTGATAAAATGACTCACATTAAAAGTAGCATCCTCCTACTATAGTGTGTGCTTCAAGGTCTCACTTCTAGTAGGAAGAATAACCACTTAAAATATGGAGTGATTACAATAGGAGGTGAAGAGTTCTATTTATAGCCATGGAAAAAGCTAATCCGGGACAATCCCCCGATGTGGGACTAAACAGATACCACAAATAGCCTAAACGAACATTAATACAAGTCCAGGAGAAATCTTGGCGGATCTGGACTAATCCAGACCGCCAATTGGCGGTCCAAAATGTCCGGATCCAGTTGAGTTTTATTCTGGGCTTTTCTGTGTGCTTTTGGTGGTCTTTGATGCATCTACTTCGTTTGTTGGAGCTCCGACCCGAATCCAATTGCTAAAATACTCCCCATAATGGTGTGAAGTATTCTGTTTTACTCTTAGGTCCCTCTGTCTTGCAATCAGGTCCTTCTCCCTTGCATCTTGGTCCCTAGATCTCACAATTCAGTCCTTTTCCCAGCTTTTGGGTCCTTTTATGCTTCATCTCTTCAAACCTATTTATGCCTGAAAACTAAACATAAAACTCGTGACATAGCATTGTTTAGGTGAAAGATAATGGATATAAGATACAAATATGAGCATGAAATGATGTCAATCAGGACCGCAGTAGGTTCTGTCGGGTGGTGACCACGGGCGCACACATCTTGGGGCCAGGATCCTCATCGGACTCTTCGAGGTCGTCGTGATTACTTTATCTGTCTTTCCATTGTATTATTGTAATCACGTCTTTTTGACAAACTCTGTTGTAATATTGGTGCACCGACAGTTGGTTTATTGAGTGACATTCTCGACGTTGGGTTTATTCTGATGATCTCTTGATGGTTTAAATTTTTAAATTTTCTGCTATTTCGAGATGTTACAGTATATCACTCCGCTAGTGTACAAATTCTAACAACTCCTTATGTTCGATCCTCCCGTAAAAAAGTCAAATCCTTTTCCTCTCCATCAATCTTTGTCTATCCGGTGGACTCTCCTCTCCACCACGTCCACTAGCACACAAGATCTACTGCATCACTCCAAGTGCACGAGGAGAGGGAAGACACTTTTGCAAGTGACACCCGACCGATTGATTACATTTGATTTTTGGATGCAAACATGTTGTAGGAGAATGAAGGATAACGGTGTATTAGGAATATTTCTACGAATGTAGCTTATATGTAGCACTTAGTTTGTGCCAAACAAAGTTTCTTCCATTGACCCTAATTATGCAAAATGGTGATTCTAATAGTTGGTCCAAAAGTTAGTTTTTTTTGTTTCAAAATTTGTCAAAGGTTGCAATACCCAAACACACCCTTAAAAGTAACAAACTCAAACTCAGTATCATGTAGTTTCATTTTATTCTTAAAAAAAGCATACAACTCGATGTTCCGAGAGATATTTGAAGAGTTACCATTCTAAATTTCTAATGTCCAAATCTGTCAACAATTCCCTCAACTCTTCTTATGATGTACTAATTATAAAGGGTAATGTTTTTTAATGTGAGATAAATTTGGAAAATTTGAGGAGGATAACATAAAAAAACTAATAATTTAAATGGTTAATATAGGTGGATTTGCATAATTAACTTTTTATTATTATTATTATCAATTACCCTACATTTTTACCGTGTTTACTTATTAACAAGGAAAAATCTAAAAGTGAGAAACCGTGAGGTGTGATGACATATGAAAAACTTGTCTCCTGGAACATAGCACACTTGTTGAGACTTGAGAGGTGCGAAACACTCTTCCAGGCGCAAATTCAAACCTCAACGACTTAGTTAATTACACCTTAGTGCACTTGGTGTTGGACTACTAGAGTGTAATCGTTTTGTCCCAATTCTAGGTTATTAAAACAAATGGAAGACCATGGCGGAGTGTACTTATTTCACACACGAACTGAAATTAATTATATATACAATTAATTTTAGAAAGCACAAACACATGTACGGAATTCTAAGCTTGACTTGGATAACATTCATTTTCCTATTCAGCCTCCCACTCTCAATCCCCTCCGCCGCACCACACAAACAAAATTTCCTATTCAGTAGCATACGTCGTCCATTTTTTTGGTTATATTATTCCACAACGAATCTTGCATTCATACTAAAAACTAATACACTGTTAATATGATGTTTCCAACTCCAAGAAAATTTACGAGGACATCCTATTGTTTCTTCAAATTTTTTAGATTGCGCATTCTTTTTATCTTTCCACAAGATGGGCAAGTAGCCAGCAAAGCAACGATTATTGGACCGGGATTCCAGAAGTATCACTTTTTCCCGTCTTCATCTCAATCCGGAAGTTGATGTTTCTTTTTGTTTCTTATTATTATATACACGTTCTGGTCCACCTAAACAAAATAATATTTGTTCTTGACGTTGTTTTACTAATAAGTTACGTATGACATGTTGGCTACTTCTTTGATAATTAGGAAATATTTTCATCCAATATTCTTGTACAGTTTGCACCAGGAAGAAGACTATATAAGTGCACACCACCAGAAATAGACATGCCCCACATTCACTTATTTTAAAACACAGTTAGACTCAACCTAAAATAATGGGAACTTGTGAAGTACTTACGTGCTCAAGCAACGCAAATAAGGAGATACAATTTCTCTTCTTCAAGTGTTTTTGATTAGTAGCATATCATACATTACATTAATATTGTATATCTTTTATTTTACCTCAATTTTGTGTTATTCGAGTGTTGTTTGATGTGTTTCAAGTTTTAGGTAATAAAGAGGGAAAATAACTAAAATTAACCTAAATGTAAGAAGAAATGACATTATTGAATCATCTTGGATATGTTTCTTATGCTCTAGAGGGACCTGAGCATAAGAAAAATATTTCTGGTGCAAAAAATCCTTATTATCACGATCTTGAGAAGTATTTAGGGAATTAAGACCAAACATGCTCGAACCAGCAGGTCATGAGTGCACCCCACGTGCAAAATGCATCAGTTAAGCTTCTGGGAGAAATCACGGCAAATCAAAGCCAAAAGATCCACCACTAGTGGATCATTTTGGTCCAAATAATTTCTCCCGTAGCTCAAACATGTTTATTTGGTGCACCAGACCAAAGATAAATTGATTGTGGCTGTCAGATTGCTCACAAATTCATCTATAACATTCTTTTTTCTATAATAGCAATGTTTCTCCTACCTTTCTTCTACTTCTCAACCTCCACTATTAAAATAACTTAGATTTTACCCATTTAGGCTGCAAGAATAAAGAGGTGGTTGGAACTTGTAAACTAGTGTTTTCTTTAATCTAATGGTAGAATCTTTTTTCCTCTTATCACTAACTTTTTTCCTATCTACTTAGTTTTGTGTTTTGTTGGTTAGTTTAGTAGTTAGTGATTCTTGCCATGTGTGATCTTGATTTATTGTTTTCCATGCTTGTAGTGATAAATAGAGAGTAGATCCACTTCATTTAAGGTGAAAATAATGTAGATTATGTGATGTCACTACTACAGAAAAGAGAATATACGTCGGATGTACGGGGCTATAAACGTCGGATATAAGCACTCCCCGATCCGACGTCTATGTGTGCGTCGTCTATACATAGACGTCGGCTATAGTATAGCCGATGTCTATACCTAACGAATATACGTCGGCTATAAAAAGAAGTCAACGTTTATTCGTTAACGCATAGACGTCGGTCTATACAACAACCGACGTCTATACTTTAGGGATAGACGTCGGTGATATAACACCCGGCGTATATTCTTTAGGGATAGACGTCGGTGAACTAACATGCGACGTCCATTCCTAATGAATATACGTCGGATTCCATGTAAAGCCGACGTCTATTCCTTTCTTCAGAGGAATATACGTCGGCTAATAACAACCGTCGTCTATTCCTAAACCTGGACAAAAAAAAAATAGCATCCGACGAAATTGTTTTTAGTCATCGTATTCGTGTACATACAACTGCACCAAATTCGTTCACCTATAAATTTGTTCACAAATACTCACAATTTCATCCACATATACATACAAGCACAAACAAACAAGCATACATGCACAAACACAAACACAAACATACAACCATACATGCACAAACATACAAAACATACACAATTGACATTCAACACACTTGCAATTAATTCATTCTAAAATTAAGGCGATTATATTAAGGCATAAAGTGTAGGTTTGTAATACAAGTGCACTTGTTAACTAAATTACAAAAAATACTATTGGCAGGAGAACCTCTTAGTTCGTCAGCATGTTTCTGATGAAATAGCGCGCCCATCGGTCGTGAGTTTCATCGAGCTCCTGTTGCGAGAAGGGATCACTACTTTTTGGGAAAACCTATCAAAAAAATACAAGTGTGTTGAATATTAATAACTAAATATTGAAACTACACAACTATACAATTGAATAACGATCTACATTACCTCGGATAGGCATACGTCTTGAGTTGCCAATTCGAGGATTTCCTCCATGTATCTCATCACGTAGTAACCGCATTCCGTATTTCCAACCTGCTTCCGATACTACAAACATAGGAATTCGCTAAATATTTGTTCCTAACTTAATTAACAAAAATGGGATAGAACGTACTCACCTCACTCTTGTTCCAATGCAAGTCCTACTAACTAATGCGTGCTTTCTAATGAATGATGAGTGAAAGATAGTACGTACTTTACGCCAGCAATCTACGACAGAAATCGTAAATAATAGAAAAATACAATGCATGCAAATCCTATATGATGAATGACTTAGCAAATATTGTCTAATCTTTTGCTTTGGGTTATTAAAGGCCAAGTTGTTTAAGGGGGGCAATGAGTTATTATCATAATATTAAAAATTCAAAAAATTAAGGCAATAAACATTTAAAATATTAAAAACAAGTATTAAAAATAATTACTTGAATTGACAGAAAAACATTTTAAACACAAACTATCATGTTATTAATAATAATTGGGAATAAAATTTAATTGAAATTTTGGCAGAACCTCCACTTAAAATTTGATATGTAAAATTCTTCAAATCCTGAAATCAACAAGAAAAATGTATATCTAGTTATCTACTCACATTCCCATCATGTATTTCTCTACTCAATCCAAACCAAATTCATAACATAATCCAAACCAAATCAATCCAATGAAAACAAAGTTTGGTTAAATCATCCAACCAACCCAAACTCAATCCAAACCAAATCAATCCAATGAATGAGTCAAATCAAATGAATTAAACATTCACACAATCACACTCTATTCACCAATAAACTTTGTTGAAAATTCTTCACCACCATGTATGTTTTCATGGGATTTTCACTCTCTCTTAACATATCTAAACATATCAAATATTTTTACAAGTTTAAGAATATTTCTAAACACCACAATCTAAACATATCTAAACATATCTGAACACCATTACAACCTAATCAAACAATATGATTTTTCTACAGGTGGTTAAACACAAACCAGATGAGGGAAAAGTTGTGATGCCGGAGGAGGTCTTTGTGGTTCCCGAAGACGTCGCAGAGGTGGTGCGGTGACGGCTGTAAACGACACGAGATGAAGGCTAACTTAGAAAAAATATGTGGAGAAAGACGGAGGAAGACGAACTTAAAACAACAAAAAACGAACTTAAAACTTACATGTGGAGAGAGACGGAGGAAGACGGAGGAAGAAGGAGAAGAGGGCCGGAGAAGTGGAGGAGAGCTTGGGAGCTCGCTGCGGTGCCGGAGACAGTGCGGATCGGTCGGAGGTCGGTCGCGGATGAGAGTTCGGTCGCGGGACGGCTAGGGTTTGGGTGAGTTTCGTCTGAAATGAATGAAAGAAAACGCGTCTGTCCGATTTCTTTAAGACCTATAGACGTCGGATGTTATGTAACGCCGACGTCCATACCTCGACGTCTATATGCATGGAGCATAGACGTCGATCGTATATTATATACGACGTCTATAGGGCGACGTCTATACCCTATCGACGTCAGATTCACAAGGTACTCAAACAACCGACGTCTATACCCTATAGACGTCGGCTAAACGTGTTATTCCCAAACCCGACGTCTATAATACTACATAGACGTCGGCCTCAATGAAGACCGACGTCCATTCTGTCCTCTCCCCACTAGACGTCGGTGGTTATAACGGCCGACGTCTATTGGGCGACGAGTAAAACTTATTCTGCACTAGTGTGTGTTGGTGATTAATTTCTTTATTTGTCTCATTTCATATGCTTAATGTAGATCTATGCAATGTAGCTTGCTAAAACTTGTATTAGATGGAATAATGGTCATATTATGTCCTTGTCTCATGCTAGATCTAGAGTTTATCTTGTTGCTTGTAAATGATCATCTTGTTATGATAAATGACTGTTTATGTATAGATGTTTGATTAGTAGAGAATGCATGAATATATTGAGTTGCATGGATGGTTAATTGATATCATATTGTCTATACTAGGTACTTAGTTCATTCTTGAGAACCCAAAAATGCATCTTAACTTCATGTCTAACTATATTAGTCATGTATTTATGTAAATATAATTGATGTTAATTAGACTCCATATTACTTTCTAGTTGATTTCACCTACTTTACACACTTATGCTTCATGTAATCAAGACTCACTCATACACACACCTACACACCTCTACTCCATAAGATTTAGTTTAATTGTTAATTAATTCATCATTTAGTGTAGTTAGTTAGCATAATCCTCACATTCTTCTCTTCTTTCCTACTCGAGTATGATAGTCACAACACTGATAAGTCCTTGAGGTTCGACCCGTATTTGTCACGTCTTCATCGACACCGTGTATTTGCGGTTATTAAAACGATAAATCAATTTTCTTAAATAAATATCAACTATGACTAGTTTAATTTGTAGATTCTTAGCCAGACATGTAGGTTATATTAGTATTTAACGTAAGAAAATATATTAATATTTCAAAAATTAAAGATTTCTTAAATATATTAACTTTACACATACCAAAAAAGAAGAAGTTCAAGTTCTAATAGAAAACCTCACGATCACCATTTTCGCGAAAAGTTAGACACAAATCCAAAACGATGGGAAAATGTAAAGAATTCTCACATGATCTACCACAGAGGTGTGGTTTCTTCTCCTCAAGTGTTTATGCAAAAATATAGCAACTGAGTCTAATTTTTTTTGTAGATCCATTCTCTAAGACCAATCTCAGCTGAAAGTTAAATCCCAGCACTAGAGTTAATTATTGGTATACGTAAAATATGTTTCCCCAGATATATTAATTTTGAAAATTTAACAAAAAAATAGTTTAAGTTCCAACGTAAAATCAAAATTCACCCCATGGACCCCTGAATCATGATCACCGATCAATTTTATTGTAATTATTAGCTGTACCGCACATCAGAAAACTCCCACTCAAAACCCCAATTCAACAAAACCAAAGCGCCATTTCCGCAGAACTCCCAGACAACTCACCATCCTCTGGTCTGCCAGAGAAATAAATATCCCGTGTTTGAGTTTCGTCGTTCCCTTCCCTTCTCTTCTCTTCTCCCCCACCAAACCTTCCATTCCCATCTCCAAACCCTAGACTGCGAATACCGTCCCAAAACCCTCCCTCCGGCGTCGTATGCGGGGTTCCAGCGATGGAGGAGATGATTCTCGGAGGAGGGGAGGCGCTGAGCAGGATGATGGCCTCTCTTCCTCTCCAGATGCCGGCGGAGACGAGCGGAGCGAGGAGGGAGGCGGCGTTGGGGGAGAGGGTGCCGCAGTGGGGGCAGCAGGAGACGAGGGAGTTCATCGCGATCAGGGCGGAGCTGGAGAGGGACTTCACGGTCTCGAAGCGGAACAAGACGCCGTGGGAGGTGGTCGCCGCGAGGATGGGGGAGAGGGGGTATAGACGGAGCCCCGAGCAATGCAAGTGCAAGTGGAAGAATCTCGTCAATCGTTATAAGGTCGGGCTGTTTTTGGTTTTCTGTTTTTTAGTCTATTGTTTTCGTGGTTTGGTTGGATTGGAACCTAATTATTGAAAGCGGGGGATGTGTGTATAAGGTGTGATTGGTTTAGACGGAAGTGGTGGTGCAATTGGTTCGAAGGAAGTCGGAGAAGATGTAGAACTAGAATTAAAACTTGAGTTCCTGATTTCAAATTCTGGTGTTTGGTACGAAAATGTACAAAGTTAAGAAAAATAATTCAATTTTTTGGATATTATTAGAAAAAAACATTCTTATGTAACCCGTATGGTACTGCACTTCTTTGGTTTTTGAGTGGAAGTGAAGGAACTCATATCTAATGTAAATTCTGGAAGTTCTGGAACTCGTGACACACCAGTTCTAGAACTTCTAAGTTTTCCTGCAAAACTATCACTCTGAACTCATCTAGGAAGTCTGATTCCCTCACTTTCTGCAAACCGATCACACCCTTAAGTGAGAAATTTAGTTATCTAAGCTACATTTTACTTCACAGTGATTATGGTGTAATTTGTTTGTAGTGAGTGAAGGGTAGTCTCGAACTCTAATTTCTTGATTTCCCATGGTTTTAGAGTGTAAGTGGGGAAGTCACCTCAAGTACATTTCAAGTCATAAAACTCTTGTTGGAGCTCTAATTCAAGTTTTTTTTTAATTTTTGTTTTTGCAAACCATTCACGTTGAAGTTATTTTGATAGTCAAGTTCTCCCACTTTTTTATGTTTTCCTACAAACCAATCACATATTTGAACTAGAGGAATGCCATTCATTTTGTGTTATAATGAGACAAGAACTTTAAGTAGAAACAAGAGTTTTTTTAATTAGTTGGATTTTAGTTTGCACATTTGATTTTAGAGGATATTGGCAATTCATATGGATTATTATATTTTCAATATGGCTTGGAACATGTATTGCAAATTGTGCTTCTGAAAAACTGGAGTTATGAATTGATATAACAACCAGATTGTAGATTTCCTTCACCTTCAAGGATAGAGAAGAACTTAATGCGCATGAAATATTTTTATTTGTTCTTCTCATTCTCATAGTGTACTATATTGCAAAACTAAATACTTAATTTTTAAGCTGGATCCTTAATAGGACCTTTAGATATAATGCCTCTTTGTTCGAAAGGATGTACAGAAAGTGTCTTCATTGTCCAGCCGATAATATGATTTTTATGGTTAAATGGGTTTCAGTTGTTTGCTTTGCGTGATGGGGATTGGAATAATTAAACTTGCTTGAGCTTATCATCATAATGAAGCTATTTTTGTTTCATTCATAACATATATTGGGGCATTTCACCTTCCACAAGGCAAGACCTTGGAAAATATTGTGATTGTGTTATTGTACTGGGTTTTAGGTTATGCTATATGAAACATGAAAAGATTCAGTGCTGTTATACATGATTTTTTTATGTAGTTTGCATTCTGCCTACCTCCCAAACAAAACAATTAAAAGAATCAGCTTATTAGGCCCTCTAAGATTTTCAATGTGCGTAGAAAGCAATATAACAATTTTCAATTTGGTATATTTCTATTTTAAGCTCTGAGCCCTCAAAAACAGGTGGTGAACCCTTGAAAATTTTAATTGAGATAGTGAATCTGTAGAGAAGAAAATATAGTATACATTGTAAAGTGTTATTAAATGGAACATTTTCCTTCAGGGTAAAGAGACATCCGATCCAGATAATGGAAGACAGTGCCCTTTCTTTGAAGAACTGCATGCAGTATTCACAGAGCGTGCAAAAGACATGCAGCGGCTCCTTCTCGAATCAGAAACAGGTGTCATCCACCCTAAGAAGAGAGCTAAGAGGACCAGTGGTGATAAATCCTCCGATGAGTTATCGGAGGATGATGATGATGACTTTAATGACAGTGAGAATGAGCGCCCAGTCCGAGGCAAAAAGAAGAAAATCGATAGAGATAGGCAACCTCAAAGTTCAGCCGCTGAGAGATCCTCCAGAGGAACTGGTAGTGTGGTTGATGTATTGCAGGACTTCATCCAGCAGCAGCAGCGGATGGAAGTCCAGTGGAGGGAGACGTTGGAACGGAGGGCTCAAGAGAGGCGACTGTTCGAGCAGGAGTGGCGCCACTCAATGGAAAAGCTTGAGAGAGAGCGCTTGATGTTGGACCAGGCATGGCGAGAAAGGGAGGAGCAGAGAAGGATCAGAGAGGAAAGCAGAGCTGAGAAGAGGGATGCTCTCTTAACAACTTTACTTAACAAGCTCATAAATGAAGATTGGTGAAGATAGGTGTTGTTTATTACTCTGGCAGATATCTGAAGCTTCAGTATTTGCTGTACACTAGTAGCAGTTTAGAAGATAGCATGTTTATTCGTTACCCTGATTATAGTTGAATGTATTTTTAGGGTTTAGGCTTTACTTTTGCTTTACAATTTATCTTGTTTTTTATATAATAATATATATAAGATTATACATATGTAGTTATGTACTCTTGTTTGTTTGTATTAATTTGTTTTCATCGTCTTCTGCTTTAATAACATTACAGAATATTTATTTATTTATCAAATGTCATGAATCCCTGTTATTCTTGATCATTGGCTGGGAGTCGTTAGTTTCCATAAAATCCCTTTAATTTGTGGGGGCTACCGGCAAACAGGAGTGTTCCTACATTTGACGTCCGATGGGCTATGCCATTGCTGATTAATTTATCCACCAAACTTTTAAGGGTTTTTTGCTATTCTGCTCAGAAATCATTGATTTGTTGAAATACCATCCAACTACTATTTGTCTAGGAGCAACTCTAAAACGTTTTATGCCTTCGAATTGTCATTATGATTATTTGTTTGTCACTTCGTTATGCTTGTAATGCTACCTTCCGTTATTGTGGTGTACGTGATACGATTTAGTTGGTAGAGAATCTAGAGATACCAAAATTAGCTTAACCCATTTAACCAAAACATTCGTTCTAATTAACCCTTTGATTAAGTCCTAAACCTTAGCCCCAAAATCCGGACTCATCTCTCTAACCCCAATCCAACCTCATCCCTCTTATTTCGTCCCCAATCAAAAATCCTAACACTCACCAAATCCCCTACTCGACGTCGACCTCTCCGTAGTCCTCCTTCCCCGTGTGTCTTCGGCCCATTTGATCAGGTGTCCGGTCGCCTCTCTTCCTGTTGTCTACAATGCGGCCCAGGAGATGGTGTGTGATGAAGAAAGAGTACGTTTTCCCTCTCCCTATTCGATTCATTTAGTTTTTGTTTGGTTGTTTGGTCGTTATGGTGTGTTGCTATGTTTTGTCGTTATGTTTGCATGTTGCATGTGTTATTAGCTCTGTTAGTATGCATTTTTGTATGTTGCATGCGTTAGGAACAAGAGGGTTGTATGTTGCATATTTTGTCTTTAGGGTTGCATGTTGCAACATTTGGTGCTTATAGTGCAACACTGGTCCTCCTAAACATTACACATTCAGAATATTTAGGGGGTGACAAATGGGTTAATAGGAAGGGGAAAAAGGTTACAATTAAATTTGTGTAGGTTGACAACTTCCTTATGATGGACAAATTCCATTATCAGACGCCCGAGTCCGGAAAAAAAAGTCCACCTCCGTTACCTCGCCGGATCCATGTGTTTCGCCAGACATTTTTGTGGTGTTGGTACTAGAAATGTGAGTAAAACTAAGTTAAAAATATTGTTTAAAGACACAGGTCGAAATGAGTATTAATTGATTTGTTAATGTCAAAAATGTAATTTTTAGGACGATTTAAGTAGTTTTCCGACGACGAATAGTAACCCCCTATCAAAAGAAAAAAATTGTTAATATTTATGTATATATATGCATAAATATTGTCAAACAACTTTTCCATTTTGGTTCCCTCTTTTCTAAAAGTGACAACTCATTGAGAGATCTTCATTTTTATTTTCAGCTACCTAAACCCTTATGGTGTTCTATACATAGTTATGTTTTCATCCAGGAGTACACATCTCCATACTGTGTTTTTCAGGATTACACATCTTTCGGACCAATCCACATTTTAAACATGGTTTACCGTCATTTATACTAGCGCTCTTAATTGTCCTATTGGGACATCTCATCAAATCAGAGAAATAACAACTGAGTTGTGAGATTCAGTAACTCTTTTTAGGGCAGTAAAACATCTAGCAACTGATTTGCAAGATTTTACAACTGCATTATCCTTTAAACCTGTAAGTTTATATTGCTTTGTGCACGGATCCAACTAGTATAGTAACAAAGCATTTCATTGAATCTCTTTTTCCAACTTATCATTCTCTCCCCTGATGTTGGAAAAAATGTTTTTCATCAAACAATCAGCAAATCTTTGTTGTAAATGAATGTCAACGTTTTTATTAATTGAGGTAGATTCATATCCAATATATATTCTCAACTATTAATCGAACAATTTTTTCATAGGAAAAAGTAGTATTTTACACTTTTTTTCACTCACATCTGACATGGCAAGCCGACTCATCAAAACAAGGTGAGTCACTGTACCACCAGAAAAAAACGATAAACAAAGTTTCAGAGTACAGATCATGCTTTATTCTCAGAATACAAGGTGACGTCACCTTGTTCTGTGTCTGTCCAGAATAAGTTGTATGTTTGTCCAGAATAAGTTCTGTGATTGTCCAGAATAAGTTGTGTGACTGTCCAGAATAGGTTGTGTGCCTGTCCAGAATAAGTTTTGTATCTGTCCAGATTAGGTTGTGTGTCTGTCCAGAATAATTTCTGTCTGTCCATAATAAGTTGTGTGTTTGTCCATAATAAGTTTTGTGCCTGTCCAGATTAAGTTGTGTCTGTTTATAATAAGTTGCATTGGGAAAATGTTGCATGATGAAACTAAATGTTGTATGAGGAAATGAAATATTAAATTGGAAACGTAATGTTGCATGGGGAAAGTAAAAATTGCATGTGACACAAAATAAATACGTTATTTATTTAATTTCAAAAAGTAAAATACATTTGACTTTTGCTGACTGGATTGCTGACTGTACTGACCATGTCAGCGCGTGTCCCGGACGCCACATCCGTGTATCACTAACCAAAAACCTTCTTCCACCCTCTGCTCCAACCTCCCCCTCCTTAGCATGTAAGCTTATTTTTCATCCCATTTTTTTGGCTTCACGAGTCATCTTTATTGGTGGTGAAAGGAGGTCTGATCTACACTCCGGCGGTCCAACCTTCACTCACCATAGCTTCTCGATCCGATCGCCATGGCCACCGCATCCACCCCCGTCACCATGAAGGTGGCCCTCACCGTGAGCTTTTCCGACCCCTTCTCTCCACCGTGTTCTGGTGGGTCTGTTCCTTTGGTGTCTACTGTCTAGGATGAATTTTGGATTTTGGGTCTGGAGAATTTTGGATTTTGGGTTGGTTCTGGGGTGGTGTTGGGGATACCCAGAAGATGACTTGGTTGGGAGGTTGCCAGGGGAGCCAGATGTTGGATTCAGACAGTTTGCTGGGTATGTCGATGTGGATGTGAAGAGTGGAAGGAGTCTATTTTACTACTTCGTGGAGGGTAATGGAGAACCTTCTCACAAGCTCCTCACTCTGGTTGATGGAGGTGTGATTTTATTTTATCGTAAAATTGTGGACTTTATTGTGTCTGTAAGTGAGATTTTGTGTTTGTTTGCATTTTGCAATTCATGTGCTTTAGAGAGTTTTGTTGTGGAGTTTGTGCTTTTTAATGAAACATGTTCTTTTATGTGCCTTTTTTATGTGATTGGTTTGTGCGTTATTCATACTTGTTTTTGTTTCTTTTTTTTTCTTGGTAAAAATGTGAACTTTAACTTTGCTGTGTTTAACTTTTGAGATTATGTGTGCTGCCAAAGAACATGTTTTTGTTTGCAATTCATGTGTTTCAGATAATTTGGTTGTGCAGTTCATATGTTTTTCCTGGAAATGTGTTTTTTCATGTGGCCTTTTGTGTAAGTTGGAGTAAGTAAGATTAATCAAGGGATGTTTCGTGGGGGGTAATCTTAACTGATGGACAGAGTAAATTAAATTTAACGGTAGTGTAAAATCTAGTTGAATGTAGCTGGGTAAATCTAGCAGGGTAATCCTGATTGGTTGACGAGTTAAGCTGAATTAAAAACGGGGTACCTGAAAATAACATTCGAGGTAAGCTGAATGCAATAGCAGGGCAACCCTAAGTAAATGACAGGGTAAGTTGAATTCAATAGCATGTTAACCATAGTCTAGTGGAATTTAGTTTGGTAAATCCGGCCAGGTAATCCTAATTTATTGGTTGGGGAAGTTGAATTTTGAATACATATTTAGACGTAAATACTAGACGGGGTAAGTGAAATCCAATAGCCGGGTAACCTAAATAATAGGTTGTGGTTAATATAGATGCGATAAATAGTAATTGGGTTCAACGGGACCGACAAGGTGGAGTAAATAAAATGAATCAAGTGATGTTTCTTGGGGGGTAACCTTAATAATGTACGAGGTAAGCTGAATGCAATAGAGGGGTAACTCTAAATAATGGACGAGGTAATTTGAATTCAATAGCATGTTGACCATGGTAACTTGTGGCGTCTCTACATACAACTTTTGTGGCATAATATTTTTTGCAGTTGACCATGGTAAATACAAGAACATTGGTGGGTATAAATTAGGGTTACTCTGCTATTGAAGTTAACTTACCTCTTCCATCAATTAGAGTTACCCTGTTATGGAATCCAACTTCCCGTCTATCGATGTAAGCTCTAAGGTCCTTAAAGTTGACCTTACATGAATACAAGTCAGATGCATATAATGAAGTCATGATATCTAGAAAATCAAAATTTAAAAGGTGCCACACTTCCTCCTCTGGCGGGGTAATGTGTAGTAGCGTGCATATAATGAAACCATGCCATCTAGAAAATCAAAATACAAGAAACAACTGGAAATGTTTTCTATCTAAATGGATCCATGTTCTGTGCTTTCTTTGGAGATGAGTCGTTCCAAAATCACGAATGTTAAGGGAGGTAATGGATGGAAATATTGGGTCGAGGAGGATCGAGAACAAGAGGGAGCTTGAGTTCGATGTACGGGTAACAAACAAAAAAAGGTCATGTCCTTTCTTTGAAGATGAGTCATTCCAATATAACGAACGTTCATTGTGTTGAATTTTGTGTCCCTATGTACGTGTATATTTTAAAATATTTTATACGAGCATACATGATCGATTTCATAATTTCAGCAATTTTTATGTACATCGCTTTGTGTTTATTCTAATATCATGCAATCATACATATATTAAAATAAACAAACACGAGAGGATTATACCCAAAGGTTCTCTAAAACCTTTTCGAAGATCCAATTCCGTTGCTCGTCGAATCATTCGCCGATTTGCCCCCAAGTGTTCACCAAACTCTAAACAAGATTAGAGAGAAAGAAGCTAACCAATTTATCTCTAATTAAGCTTAGAATCTAGCTAATAACCCCTTTATAGCTCCACGAGAAATAATCTCCAAAAGCTCAAAG
Source organism: Triglochin maritima (assembly GCA_963682175.1). Taxonomy (NCBI): domain Eukaryota; kingdom Viridiplantae; phylum Streptophyta; class Magnoliopsida; order Alismatales; family Juncaginaceae; genus Triglochin; species Triglochin maritima. Next base: position 19,907,660 of record OY821775.1, read on the forward strand.
TAATTAAGAGAAATTCGTGGTGATTAATGGGGAGATTAGGGAGAGAGAGAATTTTCAATAATATTAATTGTGTGTATAACAAGTAGGGTGAGAGGTCCTATTTATAGCCTCCCAAATCACCCACATCAAGAACTATTCTCTAGCCATGATCTCTTATTTTTCTCTCGCTTAAACCAATCACAATTTGTCACATAATCACCCTCAAACACGTTTGACCAAATCTGGATTTAATCCAGCCCATGATCTAATTATTCTTTTAATAATTCTGGCAGAAATCTTGCCAATCGGTCGACCGAAACTAACCAACCGGTCGACCAATTGTTTAGTAAATCGGGATTTCGGTTGGACCATGAAACCAAATGGTCGACCCATCACACGCACCTAAGGTTATTGTGATTTTCCGGTCGAACATAACACAAACGGTCAAACCGATTCAACATGATTCAACGCGATAATCAACTACTGGAAATTTCCGGTCGGACTAAGTCCTTAGTCGGTCGACTGATCACAACCAAGATCAATATGCGAAATCTCATGGAAGTTTTTGGTCGAACCATGACCCTCTACCGGTTGACCAGTCACTACCAACACGAGTTTACGGAAGCTACTGTGCATTTTTGGTCGACCGGTCTCTGAAAAATGTTCGACAAGTTTGTCCAATTTTTGCTTTTATCAAATTTTGGATTTATATTCAAGAAAATTTGATCTTTTGGGGTTTTAGCAAATTCATATATGATGTTATATATATATATCCTATGTAATGTTAAACAATTACACCCCATTATATATACATCTTAGATGAACTTATTTATGATTCCAATTATGTCAACTATCATGACATATTGATTTTATTGATTCACCACATGTGTCCATTTTCACATGAAACCCGACACATCATATGAACTCAAAATCAAGCTTCTTGTTTCCCAGTTTTGTGGTGTGACTTATAGGAGGATCTAAGCTAAATTGACAGCGATATGGAACACTCAATATATCAAACTATAAGTGGTATCTAGCTACACATTATAGTTACCCAATTAACATAGATGTCTTGTTATACTCGAACCAACATGATCCATTTGGTGATGTAAGTGTACAACTTGTGTCCGTCCATTGTCTCATGATATTAGGAATATATACAAAGTAGAAATGTACCATCTTTGTATTATATTCGTTTCTTGATCTCTTTAAGCTAATTATAATTATGTAACTTAACTCAAGTTACATTGTGCACATTATAATTTTGCTTTATAAAGGGGTCCACTAATATCATTACTCAATTAAGATGGACAATGATAATATTTTGACTAGCTATCTTATCCAGCACAAGTCATGTTCAACCAACTATTGCCTTTACCACTATACTCATTGATAACTTTTGACAATAATCAAATCAAGCACTTCTTCAATGAAAAGATATGTCTCATATCTTAGGATCCAAGACACAGTAAAACATTAATGACACGAAACACAATTCCACAATGTTTTACTTGTTAGGTATATTCAATATATAAAAGTAATCTTTTCCTCTTTATATACTCGTGTCGTCAATTATTTGTAGAGCTACAACAATCGAGATCAACACGACAATCTTATCTCGGTAATTAATGTTCCATGTTAATTACCATTATTGTGAATAACTTTTGATTTATGTAAACCATTGTCTTTTAGAGCTCTACGGTTAAGGACCAAAGACCTCTTCCTTAACACTTCCAAAAGACGAATACAATAATCAAGGAACAAAATATTTGTACATTCAATTCATAACAATTGACATATAAAAGTAAAACTTTTAGAACACATTCATTTCAATCTTCAACTTGTTATCAAAGTTTCTTTCACATACATCCTCAATGTATAAAACAACAATAACTAGGGTAACCCTCTCTAATCACTCATCAGGCCAATCCACATTGTTCCTCACACTCATGAACTCTAAATGCATTTCACCCTTGGCTTGGGATAAGGGTTTGGTGAATTGATCAGTTGTGTTGCTGTTTATGTGTACCCATAATAAATTTATTTTTCCTTTTCTGATGAAGTCATGTGTGACAAAGTACTTGCAATCCATGTATTTCACTTTGTGGTGTGATTTGGGATCATTGATTTGCGAGATAGATGCACTATTATTGCAAAAAAGGCTCTATTGGTCTCTCGCACGAGGGAACTACTCCAAGCTCTTTAAGGAACTTTTTAATCCACACTCCTTCCTTGCTCGCTTTAGTGACAACCATTACTTCAGAGGCGGTGGTTGAGTCAGTCGTAGTGGTTTGCTTCCAACTACGCCAACTCACAGCTCCACCATTCAGAAGGAAGACATATCCTGATTGTGACCTTCTATCGTCGGGATCACTCATGAAACTCACATTTGAATAGCCCTTGGCTATTAGCTCCCTTTGTCCTCCATAAACAAGAAACTTATCTTTGGTTCGCTTAAGGTACCTCAGAATATTCTTGACTGCAGTCCAATGCTCAGGACCTGTGTTGGATTGGTCACGACTTGTCACGCTGAGAGCATATGAGACATTAGGTCTTGTGTAAGTCATGACGTACATGATTGATCCTATTGCCAAAGCATAAGGAATATCGTTCATATACTCCAAGTCTTTACGTGATTCAGCACGTTGAGACTTCTTGAGTTGCACACCCATACTCATTGGCACACTTCCCTTTTTGGAGTTGTTAATGCTGAACCTTTCAAAGACCTTGTCAATGTTTGTACGTTGACTTTGTCCAATGAGTCTATAAGATATATCTCTATATATCTTGATTCCCAAGATGTATTGAGCATCTCCCATGTCTTTCATTGAAAATGCAGATTTCAATGAATTTCTCTTTTGCTCAACCAAAGGTATAGATTTCCCATGAGGAGTATGTCATCGACATATAAGATCAAGAACACTGTGACTCCCACTAACCTTCTTGTATATACAAGACTCTTCATTACTTTAAACTAAGTGAATCTTTTTGACTTCTTCATCAAAGCGTTTTTTCCAACTCTTTGATGCTTGCTTCAATCCAAAAATGGATCTTTGAAGCTTGCATACTTTCTCGCTATTCTTTGGATCTTCAAAACCTTGAGGTTGTACCATGTACACATCCTCCTCCATATTCCCATTAAGGAACGTCATTTTGACATCCATTTGCCATATCTCATAATCATTAAATAAGGCAATAACGAACATAATCCGAATAGACTTGAACATGGCAACCGGTGAAAATATTTCATCACAGTCAATTCCTTGAACTTGAGTGAAACCTTTTGGTACAAGCCTTGCTTAGTAGGTAGTCAAGTTCCCATCCATGTCCATCTTCCTCTTAAAGACCCATTTATTTTGAATGACCTTCTTTGCTTGAGGAAGGTTAAGCAAGTTCCACACTTGATTATCATACATAGATTATATTTCGGATTCCATGGCTTTAAACCATAGTTTGGAGTCTTCTATTTCCATTACTTCTTGAAAGGTCGATGGATCATCAGTATCAAGTACCATGATCTCATGAAGTCCCAAATACATATCGGGTTTCTTCCTTTCCCTCATTGACATTCTAAGTTCTTTTGGTTCTATGTGTACTTCTCGAACTTCTTCCATAATTTCTTGTGGAATCGATTCGTGTTCGATTCTTGAACGTACACTAGGTGGGGAAGATTGAGTTTCTCTCACAATTTCTTGCGAGGGTCTCTCACTCATGCTCCCACCAACCAAAGGAATCTCGGTTGAGCCTTCATGATCATGAATGTTACCATTCATATCATGATCTTGTAGAATATCTTGAGTTTCCTCAAGCACAATTCTACTCCCACTACTTTTAATTCTTTCCAGAAATTATTTTTCTAGAAATACGACATCCCTATCTACAATCACTCGATTGGAGGTTATATGTCAAAAGTATATCCTATTGTCTCACGAGGATAGCCTATAAAGAAGCACTTATCCCCTTTTGGTTGAAGTTTGGTCGACATTAATCTCTTGAGCTTAGGTATTTTACCACTTGATGTGCATTAAATTTATACCGCAAGTGCAGACGTGGCAAATACGGGTCGAACACAAGGAGGGAGAGATTTGTTATTAATGTGATTTCGATTGCGAGAAAGAAAGAGAGAAGAAATAAGTTGGTTTTGAGATTTTTGATTTTTAATTATCTAAAGCAAGAAACAAGAACAATTAAAACTAAAACAAGAACAAAGAGGTGAATTCCGTTGGGTGGAGGTTTAGATTTAAGGTTTAGAATAGAGAATTCAGAAACTTATAATAAATCATATTAGTTATAAAGCATTACATGATAAATGATTTAACATAAACTCAAGTAATCAAAATATACTAACACGAAATTAAAATAATAACATTCATTCATCTTCTCTTCACCCTAAATCCGTCACCTCCACCCTTTGGAAGGAGTTAGAAACTCATAGAGGGAGGAAGAAGGGGTCCTAGAGATATTACAAAAGAAAAGTAAAAACAAGAAATAAAAGACAGAATTTTATTATTAAAGTGAAGAGTACAAAACTGAAAATAAAAACAACTAAAAACTAGGTCTAAGGCCAAGGACCCTTCTACCATCGTTCTCGAGGCTATTTATAGCCGATACAAGGGATCCCAATATATAAATGGAACGTACACGCGTCAATACAACATTGGTAAAAATTTGAGCACATGGATCGACTTTTGTGCGGCTAAATCGCCGCAATTTGTACATGAGGTGCGGCGGAGTCGCCACCTTTTTGGCTCGGATTCGATCCATAATTTTCCTGTGTGTTTATGGTATGATTTGATCCTCCTTTGCGCGTCTGGATTGATTCTTTCCATTCTTTTGAGCTCCGGATTAATTCCTTTATATATATGGAGATTCACATTGATTTTTCTTTAGATTTTCTCCATAATAATAAAAGCTACTTGTGATTTGCAATTAGGTCCTTGACTTTTTGCAATTAAGTCCCCGACTACTTCTGTGCTTAAGTCTTTGTTCTTTTTGTAATTAGATCTTGAATGCTTTTATGCTTGGATACATTTCCATTTGTAACCTGATAAACTTGAACTTGGTCTTTATGATAGAAATGAGTCTTTTGCACACGTTTATGCTCGAGATGTGGGTAAATTGCATTCAGGTCCCTGTATTCTGTAAATAAGACTAAACACATACCTTAGTAGCATTTATTGATGTAAAAGTAATCTAAATGAAAGACATATGATGCAATGTATGCAATGCATCAAATACCCCCACACCTAGATTTTGCTAGTCCCTAGCAAAACAAAATATAAAAAATGAAAACAGGAAAATCCTAACTAACTTTCGTAGGAATCACGATTGCACTTAGCATGTGCAACAAGCCTTTAAACCTCCTTGTTGCCAAGGAGGACGAGTTTTGTCTTGTGATGGTTTTCAGTTGACACACCCACAAAGTCTTAATTCAACATTCCATTAATAGCTCTCAATATCCCTACCTCAACCATAATACATCTCACTTCGAATTCTTGTATGCTCATTATATGAATCTAACTCATTAAAAATATGACTTGGTCTTTGTTCCTCCAACATTCACACCACTAACCCTTCTACACATGATATTACTTAAATTATTTTGCACGCCTCCTCTGGTGGTGAAGTATCATTCGGATCAACCATGGCATGGATCATTCTTTTAGCTTTGGGCCTTGAGTATATTTTTTTTTTCTTTTCTTCCGTGATTCAACACATTTGCTTTTTGACACTTTTACCCTTTTTGCATTCGTGTAGCGAGTTTGGTCGATAATCCCGAGCTGGTAGACTCAAGTTACCGGGTTTCAAGATACCCCTACGGACCAGTGACTCAAAAGCTTGGGCTTTTGTAATCATTTTGCAAAATGTGTTTTCTTCACTTTATTCCTTTATTTTTATTTTTATTTTCCTCAAGGCTTAATTGCTATTAGAAGTCCACACTTCCCGGTATATTTTCCTCAACCTTTGCTTTTTATCAACCACTTGAAAGATTTGATTCATCCAATTTAAGTGCATACATGTCTTAAAGGGCAATGAGTTATTTCTTTGGAACTTAGATTTATGTCATAATTTGTACAAGCAGAACTATATAATAAGGAACAAAAACTCAGTGCAATTTGTACACGGGTTCTGGCAGTTCAATCTTGAGCTATGTCATGAAACATTGAATTTTTTTTAGAAATAAAAGACAGATCTATAGATAAATATATACATAAACATCCCCCCACACCTAAATCATGCATTGTCCTCAATGTATGCAAATATAAAGCAAATGCACTTATTACCTTGGTGAACTGCGGTGGAAGGATGAAATTTGCTCAAAGTCAACCATAGTCAGAACTGGATTGAATGACACCATACTGGTGCTTGTATCCAGTTGAATTATTCCCCATGTTGCAATGAGATTCCTGAGTCACAGGTTCCACACCCCTCACATAAATAGGTTCTCTTATTTGCTCGAGTGATGGTGGGTGTGTAGATGAATTTCTCCTCTTTTTCTTACTTCCTTTTTGATTTTGTGATGATTCAGAAATATTATAGATTCGCGATTTCATCACAACATCACTCTGATTGCATATTATTTCTGGCTCACTATCAATATGAAAGATATTAAATTCAGCTTTTAAGTTCCCAAAAGATAATTGCATGAGTCCATTTCGACAGTTTATCAATGCTTCAGAAGTGACTAAAAAGGGTCTGCCTAGAATTACAGGGATTTGTCGATTAGGATTTACAACAGCTGCGGTATCTAGTACGACAAAATCCACTGGGTAAATGAAGTCACCAACCTTGATCAAAATATCCTCTACTATACCTTTTGGTTTCTTAATAGAGCAATCAGCAAATTGAAGGGTTGTCTTAGAGGGTTTTAGTGGACCAAGGTTCATTTGCTCATAGACAGAGTACGGGAGTAAGTTAACACTAGCACCAAGGTCTAGAAGGGCTTTGTTGATAAAAGTATCTCCTATTGCACATGAAATTGTGGGACATCCAGGATCCGTATATTTTATAGGAGATGTGTTGGACAATATAGAACTTATGTTTGCAGTTAAGAATGTCTTCTTTGGTATGTTCGTTTTTCTCTTTTTAGTGCACAAATCTTTTAAGAATTTAGCATAATCAGGTATTTGTTGAATCATATCTAAGAGTGGAATGTTCACCTTAACTTGCTTAAATACTTCCAAGATTTTCTCTATTTGTGCACTTGAGTTCTTTTTGAGTCTATTGGGGAATGAGGCTTTAGGAACATAGACTCGCTCAGGTTCAGGTTGAGCTATGGGTTCAGGTTGAGTAGGTGGGTTGGGCGTTTCAGATTGGACGTCGGGTTCAATGGTTAGGTCATATGTGGTAGCTTGATGGCTCGATTGATTAGATGTTCTAGGATTTACCACATTATTATCAATCTATCTTCCGGACCGTAATGACACTACTGCATTTATTTGTTGGAACGATCCTTCCTCATTAACCATTTGAACCGGTCTAGGGTTGTTATTTCCTGAAGGTGGTTGATAGGATTGATATGAATTGTTAGATCTAGGGTTCACCTCAGGTTGACTTGGAAACCGACCCTTTTCTCTTTCACCTACTATTTGTGCTAGTTGGCTGACTTTTGTCTCTAGCCTTTGGAAGGTCTGGTTGGTTGTTTGTATAAAGGTTTTCATCAAATTTTCCAAGCTTGTCAACCTAACCTCATGATCGTTATTGTTACTAAACACAGATGATGTATTATTTTGATTATACGGGTTTGGTTGTTGTCTAGGAGGTTGACCCTGTTGGTTTGATGAGAAATTGGAATTATTACGCCAACCCGAGTTATAGGTTGATGCGTATGGGTCATTTCTAGCATGGTTATACATGGCATTAACTTGGTCTCATTCCGCACAATCCTCCATTACATGACCTGTTTGACCACATCTAGAGCAAGGGATAGACGAGGCTTGAGTCACTCGGTTTTAGGTTCGTAGCTCTAAACTTTCCATTCTGTGCATAAGGATAGCTAGTTTTGCTTCAGCCGCTATGTTGGCATCTATAGCTAAGACACCTGGTTTGAGTTGGCTTGCTATTCTAGATCCAATACTTGGGTTAAGCGGTGTTCTAGCGTTGTCCCATTGCATACTGTTTTCAGCTAATTCCTCAAGAAAAGTCCAGGCATCATTTTCATTTTTCGACATAAAGTTCCCTTGGCTTACGGATTCTACCATAACCCTAGATGTGGGTGTCAATCCCTCATAAATAATTTGACATAATTGCCATCTCGGAATTCCATGGTGAGGGCATTGGGTCAGAACACTTTTGAATCTTTCAAGATGAGAATAGAACGGCTCGCTCTCAGACTGAACGAATGCAACAATTTCATTCCTAATCCTCATAGTCTTATGGTTGGGAAAATATTTTTTCAGGAATACTTGAACAAACTCAGCCCAACTCCTAATAGATCTTTCGGCTAGACTATATAGCCATTTCTTAGCGTCATCCTTCAGTGCTAGAGGCACGAATTTCAGACGCACTGCCTCCCCAGGAATATGCTGGTATTGCATATGAGAGCAGATTTCCTCAAATTCTCTAAGGAAGAGGTATGGGTCTTCCTTAGAGGTGAACTTAGGCAACATACTCATGTACTGTGCCTTAAGTTCGAAGTCGCGACCCGGTATGGTGGGCATAACGATGCACGATGGCTGAGCAGCCATCCTTGGATAGCATCGATCCCTCAGAGTTATAGGTTGTGCAACAGGCGGGTCCACTACGTTCTCACCCATTGGATCCGGGTGAGGTGGTGCAACAGGTGGATTGGGGCTAAGTTCCAGACTGGAATCTAGATGAACTCGTGAGAGTCGATTACTCAAGTCCCGAATCCAAATCTGAGTGCACCGGGTTGAATCAATTTTTGAATTCAAATTCGGAATTTAAATTCCAAATTTAATTTCAAGAATTAATTACCATTTTTTTTTATATTTTCGTTTTATTTTTTTATTTTTTTTATTTTTTTTCAAAGGGGAAACAAAAAATAGAATGGGGAAAGATGAGAAAGGAATCCTAATCTAGAGAATTTAGGTGAGAAGAGAAAGAAGACTCAGATGAGAAGGGAAACCTAACTCTAAAGATAGAAAGAGGGTTGGTTAGAAAATTCCTAAGAAAGCACGGTTCAAACAATCCTAGACTTAGTGTCGCTTAGATCTAGACGACTCATAACTGGTTGAGTCGAATTGATTTGCTTGATTCACCTCCCTCACTAATCAAACAAACTTGGGCAGGCCGTGTATAGCTAGTTGGGGCGCTTCCGACAGAGTCGGTGCCAGTTAGACAACCACTTCGCTTGGAAGACTTACGTCAACACAAAAACACTTTCTAGACACCAAATTAAATTCAATCGGCTTCAGGTCATAGCAAGTCAAACCAATTCTTCTCCTTAAATGAGTCTGAGTCCTTAGGGGTCAATGTCTAGTTGATTTTAATTCAAGGCTTGGGTGACACTTTAGGTTTGTGATTTGTGGGCCACGGAAGGGTGGTCAAACATTGGTCTTAAGTTGGGGGCAATTGCGAGGTTGTATGCAAATTAGATTATATGCTTAAATGCAAGCGATGAAAAACACGATACGTACCTTGACTCCAGCACTCTTCAACAAAAATTAATTTGCAAGAATTTAGCAAGAATAATGCATACAAATCACTAGATGATGCATGCACTAAGGCCTTTCTAATTTTGCCAATTTTAGGTCAGAATTGAATTATTGCAAATTATGGAATTTTGCCCTAACACATGCAGTTCTACGAAAAGGAAATTTTTTGAAAATAGAAATTACGAGCAAAAAGAGGCAACAAAGGTTACCTTATGCAATGCTCAGTCGGGTTCACCGCCCGCTCTCGAAATTTGAGATGCTCTGCGCGTCCACCCAGCGATGATGCGTGTCCCAGAAAAGTTTGAAGCCCAGAAGCTCCAAGTGTGCGGGGATTCCGCCGCAGGTTGTTCTATAGGTGTGGCGATTTCGCCGCTCGTTTAGCTCAGATCGTGCTCGGATTTCGCCGTGCACTCTGTTGTCTCCTGAAACACAAATCCAAATAGTTAGATCGCGCACAAGATAAACAGGATAGAATCGAAATCAACAAAAAAAAGAAACTACGTCGCCTCCCCGGCAACGGCGCCAAAAACTTGATGTGCATTAAATTTATACCGCAAGTGCACGGCGTCAATGGAGACGTGGCAAATACGGGTCGAACACAAGGAGGGAGAGATTTGTTATTAATGTGATTTCGATTGCGGGAAAGAAGGAGAGAAGAAATAAGTTGGTTTTGAGATTTTTTATTTTTAATTATCTAAAGCAAGAAACAAGAACAATTAAAACTAACACAAGAACAAAGAGGTGAATTCCGTTTGGTGGAGGTTTAGAGTTAAGGTTTAGATTAGAGAATTCAGAAACTTATAATAAATCATATTAGTTATAAAGCATTACATGATAAATGATTTAACATAAACTGAAGTAATCAAAATATACTAACACGAAATTAAAATAATAACATTCATTCATCTTCTCTTCACCCTAAATCCGTCACCTCCACCCTTTGGAAGGACTTAGAAACTCATAGAGGGAGGAAGAAGGGGTCATAGAGACATTACAAAAGAAAAGTAAAAACAAGAAATAAAAGACATAATTTTATTACTAAAGTGAACAGTACAAAACTGAAAATAAAAACAACTAAAAACTAGGTCTAAGGCCAAGGACCCTTCTACCATCGTTCTCGGGGCTATTTATAGCCGATACAAAGGATCCCAATATATAAATGGAACGTACACGCGTCAATACAGCATTGGTAAATATTTGAGCACACGGATCGACTTTTGTGCGGCTAAATCGCCACAATTTGTACATGAGGTGCGGCGGAGTCGCCACCTTTTTGGCTCGGATTCGATCCATAATTTTCCTGTGTGTTTATGGTATGATTTGATCCTCCTTTGCGCGTCTGGATTGATTCTTTCCATTCTTTTGAGCTCCGGATTAATTCCTTTATATATACGGAGATTCACATTGATTTTTCTTTAGATTTTCTCCATAATAATAAAAGCTACTCGTGATTTGCAATTAGGTCCTTGACTTTTTGCAATTAAGTCCCCGGCTACTTCTGTGCTTAAGTCTTTGTTCTTTTTGTAATTAGATCTTGAATGCTTTTATGCTTGGATACATTTCCATTTGTAACCTGATAAACTTGAACTTGGTCTTTATGATAGAAATGAGTCTTTTGCACGCGTTCATGCTCGAGATGTGGGAAAATTACATTCAGGTCCCTGTAAACACATACCTTAGTAGCATTTATTGATGTAAAAGTAATCTAAATGAAAGACATATGATGCAATGTATGCAATGCATCACCACTCCATAGCTCATAAGGTGTTTTCTCGATGGATTTGGATGAAATATTATTTAGTGTGTAAGCCGCAACTTCTAGTGCATACCTCCAAAAGTAAACCGGCAATTCAGCTTGACTCATCATTGACCGAACCATGTCGAGCAATGTCCTATTCCTCCTTTCGGGTACCCCATTCCAGTGAGGTGTACCGGGAGGGGTGAGTTGTGGTACAATACCACACTCCTTTAGGAATGAGTCAAATTCGGTACTTAAGTACTCACCTCCACGATATGTTCGTAGAGATTTGATTTTCTTGTTGAGTTGGTTCTCTACTTCATTTTTGAATTCTTTGAACTTGTCAAAGGACTCACTTTTGTTTCTCATTAAATAAATATAGCTATAACGACTATAGTCATCCGTGAACGTAATGAAGTACCTAAAATCCTCTCTTGCACTTGATCATTGGACCACATACATCGAAATGTATCAAATCCAGCAAGTTATTCGCTCTTGGACTTTTCTTCTTGAAAGGCCTCTTGGTCATTTTGCCCATTTAGCAAGGTTCGCATGTCTCCAATGATTTAAAATCAAGTTGACCAAGAAGGTTAGCTTCTTGCAATTTCTTGATGCGTTTTTCATTTATGTAACCAAAACAATAATTCCACAAGAGTGTATCATTCACGTGAGTAGTTTTAGGCCTTTTGTTATTGATTTTTAAAATTTATCTATTATTCAATTCGGGCAAATAAAGATCATTCCTTACGAATGCATATGCATAGAAAATTTCATTCTTTGATATAGACAAGCAGGAGTTTGAAATATTTATATTAAAATTATCCATATCCAAACATGATACAGAAATAATATTCTTGCTAATCGAAGGCACATAATAGAAGTTCTTTGAACATAAATTTAAACCACTAGATAATTGAAGCTCCACGGAACCTTGTGCAATCGTAGCAACACTTGCACCATTTCCAACTTTCAAAAAATCATCTCGTTGTTTACGAGTTCCTTCCTATCCTTTAGTAGCTGCACATTAGAAACTATTGAGCACAATATCCGGTATTAATTACCCAATCGTGGACAGAGGTGGCTAAATTTATCTCAATAACAAATATACATTTGCCCTTTATGGGGCGCTTACGCTCAATCACTCCATTGTCAATGTCTTCCTTGTACTTGAGGCAGTTTGGCCGGATGTGTCCCTTTTCACCATAGTGAAACCACTCCGTATTGGGAGTTGGAGATTTCAAAGAATTCCCCCACGAGGTACTCACACGAGCACCTCCCAATCCCTTGCTCTTGATTGACGTCTTTTTGGTGAGTTTGCCTTTACCTTTGCTGATCTTTTTGCTCCCTCCATGGACGGCTAGGACGTTCTTGTCCCGACCCTTTCCCATGTCAACTTTAGTTGTTTTGAGAGCGTTGTGAAGTTACTCAATACTCACCCCTTTCTTGTGCACAAGATAGTGCATAATAAAGTCCTTGTAGGACGGGGCTAGAGAGACAAGAATCAAATCTTCCGCAATGTCATTGGGCATCGGGAAGAGAGCCTCGACAATTTCTTAGGGTTTCCTTGCATCATGTGTAAATGCGTAGATACCAATGTTCCCCTCCGCCATGTGGCACCTTGTGAGTGCGATGGTGGTCTTATAACGCTCTTTTCTAGCACTATTGATTGAATCAGTTATAATAACTGCAAGTGCACAACCACGTTGAAGCGGTGGCAAATAAGGGTCGATCCGCAGGGAGGTGTGTCTACTTTGGTTAGTTCGAAGGAGAGTGGGAAACAAAGGCGAGAAAAGATTGATTAAACTAACTAGACTAACTACGCTACGCTACACTAGTAAGCAACAAACAAGATGAAAGTGCAAGAAGAATTGAAACTAAGCGACTAATAGAAGAATTTAGAAATCAGGAATGGAAGACCCCTAAGGGGTGGAGTGTGTGTACACATGAAATAAGTGGTGATGAATGCATTCATTAAGCACAAGTGTAGGTAGTGTTTGCCATGCATAAGAATTACCTCATGACAAGACCTATCATCTAAATCACTAACCCAGCTGATTAATATGAGCATGACAAGTTTGTTATTAAGAACCTAAACAAGCATGAAATGTACCTAAATATTATGGCAGAAACCATCAAGTTAAGATTTCTCTTTAATTCAAACAAGCATACTAACATTTCTCACATACAACAATATTTAGCATTCATTCCATCTACATAACATGTATAAACGTCAACTCCACCCCCAAAGGGGGATGTAACTACTCACACATTAAACTATAAACTACATTAAGAAAAGAAAACATTCTATTTATACTACGATAAACAAAACAAAACAAAACAAAACAAACTAAGCAAGCAAGCATTGAAACAAGGACAACATTAAGACAAACTATGAAGAATTATTTTATTTACATGACTCGCATTACAGGTAGAATTCTTCTCCACCTTGATTTTTTACTCCAAGGCTTACTCCAAGTAAAGAGAATGCCACCAAGCAATGGGTAAATACAAAGGAGAAGGAAGATTTCTATTTATAGGTATGCAAAAAAGTAATCGGGGACAATCCCCCGGTATGGGACTAAAACGCATATGATAAATGGACTAAATACAACCTAATCTAACACCTGACCAAAGAATGTGCATTTTGAAGCAATCTTGACCGCTAACTGGCGGTCTATATTTGTCTGATCGGGTTTGGATTTGTTTGGCTTGGTTCTAGCTTGATTTCGTGGTGTTTGATGAACCCGATTTGGTTGTTGATGGTTGGGCCCGAATTTAATTGCCAAAATACTCCTCATTAAGGTGTGGAGCTTCTTGATTTGCTCATTGATCCGTTTGGTTTTACATCCGGGTCCTTCTCTCTTTCATCTCAGTCCATAAGTCTTGCAACTTAGTCATTTTCCTTGTTTTTTAGTCTTTTTGAATATATTCTTCTCAAACCTATTTATTCCTGAAACTTAAACATAAACTCGTTACATAGCATTGCTTAGGTTATGAATAAAGGATATAAGACACAATTATATGCCTGATATGATGTCAATCAAATACCCCCATACTTAACTTTTGCTAGTCCCGAGCAAAACAAAAAAAGAGAAAAATGAAAGAAAGGAAAAATCATTCGTAAAACAGGTAAATCCTAACTCACTTTCGTAGGAATCACGGTTGCACTTAGCACGTGCAACAAGCCGTTAAACCTCCTTGTCGCCAAGGAGGAGGAGTGTTGTCTTCTGAGGATTTTTAGCGGATATACCCACAAAATCCAAACATTGATGCATTATTCAATCTAGACACTCGACTCGATGGACTCATTTTTGTCGATCATTGGATACAATAACTCGACGGTCCGCCTCTATATATGTAATCAGTCCACACACCTAGCCTAATGAATCATCCGTGCAAGTTAATTAAGGACTTAAGTGAAAGACATGGACAACCTTAACATCCTCAAGTTATACAAAGTGTAAAGTCCGTTAAGATTCTTATTTGCATTACCATTTTTTTAATTTTTTTTTCTTTTTTTACTAGTTGGTGTGTAATTCTCCCAGGGTCAGGTTTCGTGCATCATTGCGTATGAGGACTTACACTATCACGTACACCTTTCCCCACATCTCCACATCGGGCAATCCCTACCACCTGTGTAATTGGAGTTTGGTCGGTGCATCCCAAGTCAGATGACTTGAAAGCACCAGGCACAAAGTCCCCTCAGACGTAATTTCTCGAGTGATAGGAGCCGTGCGAGAAGAGAGAACACATACTCACTTATTTCTTATCTACACATGAACCAAAACCCCTACACTTAATGTCTCACAATAGGAGTTAAATGGCCATTGACTACAACAAACTTCCTTATTTTAACAGACACGAATTATTCAACTCATGAGTGAACTTCTTTAAATGCTTGTGTACTCTAACCCTATGATTACTCGCCCCCACGAGGGAAAACCAGGGTGCATCCTTTCGACTAGATAAGACCTAAAGTCGGTATACTAGATATCTTAATGCATCATGTTCAAGACAATTTTGGGAGCTTTCTTTTTACTTTGTCTCTCAACGGTTTTGCACATGCTAAACACACGCAAAACCCACAAAACATTTTCTTTCGCAAACACATGAAGATTTTGAAAAAAATGAAAAATTTAAAGCACAAGGCAAGCTAAAGAAGACAAGTCATTCAAGGATCACGACAAGCAGATATATCGATATTAAATGCAGTACACTAACATGATCCTAACAATACAAAAAAAAATAAAACAAAAAAAAACCAAAGCAAAAGAGAACGACTCGACTATGTACACACGTAAAACACCCTCCACACCTATTTCATGCATTGTCCTCAATGAATGTGAGCATGACACTACATGGATATATGCATGAAAATGATAAGATCTCACCAACGTGAAGCGCAAAGGGAAGTTCGTGGTTATGTTGATGGACATAAAACCCGAATTCCCTCAAAACCTGTGAGATGCTAAAGAATGGATACAAATACGTGAAAGAAATAGGAGCTAAATACACAAGGGTTGGGCCCCACAACAATCAATGCTCGCTCATGGAGTCTTTTGTAGTACTTTTTTTTAATATAACTATGTACAAAAATAAGTTCCCATCTTCATTTGTCAAAGGACATCAAATGATAACCTCAAAAGTGGGTCAATGCACTAGGAATGGGAACATGACACCACGCGGGGCCAGAATACCCATGCGTGGGACCCCCTTACAAAGAACACAAGATGAAAGGAGAGGTTCATGAATTAGACGCAAAGGCGTCTCATTCAAAGGATCAAAATGAAAGAGCTTGAACCTCTCAAGAGTTTGGGACATAAGGGGCAATGGAAGAAGCGTTTCTCCAGTTGCGGTACCAAAGTTATGATCGTCAATCCAAACTCTTCAACCAACAGGTTGGTGGGTCGGAACGAGGTCAAGTACCTCATTATGCATGTCTGACTCACCAGACGAACAGAAAGTGGGTCTCTTACCCAAGGTATCCTCTAAGGTACTCCCAATACCCTCATTGGCGATGTAATTGTTTGATGTCTCATCATTTCCAAGATGATAAGGAACAATAGTGAGAGACATGAAAGGAATGTGTTCTAAAAGTTTTACTTTTATATGTCAATTATTATGAATTGAATGTGCAAACATTTTGTTCCTCGATTATGGTATTCGTCTTTTGGAAGTGTTAAGGAAGAGGCGCTTGGTCCTTAACCGTAGAGCTCTAAAAGATAAGGGTTTACATAAATCAAAAGTTATTCACAATCATGGTAATTAGCATGGAACATTAATTACCGAGATAATATTGTCGTGTTGGTCATCGATTGTTGTAGCTCTACAAATAATTGACGTCACAAGTATATAAAAGAGGAAAAAAATACTTTTATATATTGAATAGACCTAACAAGTAAAACATTATGGAATTGTGTTTCGTGTCATTAATGTTTTTACCGTGTCTTGGATCCTAAGATATGAGACTTATATCTTTTCACTCAAGAAGTGCTTAATTTGATTATTGTCAAAATCTATCAATGAGTGTAGTGATAAAGGCAATAGTTGGTTGAGCGTGACTTGTGCTGGAAATGATAACTAGTCAAACGATTATCATTGCCCCTCTTAATTGAGTGATGATATTAGTGGGCCCCTTGATAAAACAAAATTATAATGTGCACAATGTAACTTGAGTTAAGTTACATAGTTATAATTAGCTTAGAGAGATCAAAAAATGAATATAATACAAAGATGACACATTTCTACGTTGTATATATTCTTAATATCATGAGGCAAGGGACGGACACAAGTGGTGCATTTACATCACTAAATGGATCGTATTTTGGTTCGGGTGGAACAAAGACATCTATGCTAATTGGGTAACTATAATGTGTAGCTAGATACCGCTTATAGTTTGAGATATTAAGTGTTCGATATCTCTGCCCATTTGGCTTAGATCCTCCTATAGTTCACATCACAAAACTGGGAAACAAGAGGGTTGATTTTAAGTTCATATGATGTGTCGGGTTTCATATGAAAATGAGACACATGTGGTGAATGAATAAAATCAATATGCCATGAGAATTGACATAATCAGAATCATAATATTCTTATGAGGTGTATATATTATGGGGTGTAATAATTTAATATTACATAAGATAATATATTACATAAGATGTGAATTTGCTAAAAACCCCAAAAGATCAAATTTTGTTGGAAATAAATCTAAAATTTGGCAAAGGCAAAATCGGGGTCAAACACGGTGAACCGTTCATGGTTCGGTCGACCGGGGTATCTTCGGATCAGTTAACCGAATGAGGAACGGGTAAGCACAAATGGTTGACCGAAATTGTCTGGAGTGCCTGGACAATCAGGTTCGGTTAACCGAGTGTGAATGGTCAACCGAGAAAGAGTATTTCGGTAGACCGAAGGTGACGCGGTCATCCGATGACTATGTCCTAGGAGAGATTCTGGTGGGTCAACGGTCGACCGAGTAAAAGACGTGGTTTGTCCGAATTTTTCCAGGGAATTTTTCTCCTACGGATTCGGTCGACCGTCTGGCTTACGGTGCACCGAACACGTGTTAAAACCGAATGGTTCAGTTGACCGAGTAATTCTCGATTCACCGAACATAAAGATTCTGCCTGAATTATTAAGAGATTAATTAAATCATGGGTGGATTAATTCCAGATTTAATTAAAACGTTTTTAGGGTGCTTATGTAGAAATTAGAGATTAATTTTAGGAGAGAATAGACAAGGGATCATGGCTAAAGAATAACTCTTGATGAGGATGTTTTGGGAGCCTATAAAAGGGCACCTCCTCCTACTTGTTTAATGTTAATGCAAAAATTATTTCTCTCATTAATCTCTCCTCTAATCACCACAAAATCCTCTTAGTAATTTTGAGTTTAGGAGATAGAAATCTCAGGAGCTCAAAGAGAGGTTATTAGCTAGATTCTAAACCTTATTAGAGATTGATTGGCTACCTCATTTCTCTCTAATCTTGTTTAGAGTTTGGTGAACACTCGGAGGGAAATCCATGGACGATTCAACGGGCAACACGACTCTGGATCTTCAAAAAGGTTTTAGAGAACCTTTAGGTATGATTCTACCTTTGTGGTTTATTTTAATAAATGCCGGGTTGCATGATATTAGAATAAAATACAAAGTTATGTACATAAAATTATTGAAAGTATGAAATCGATCTTGTATGTTGTATTATTATTTTTAAATATATACATACATAGGGACACGAAATGCTACAAGACAAACTCTCATTTGGTCATTTGAAATTAAGGGTACTAGGGAGCTCATGCTCCACCAAAGGTGAGTCCTTAATAGGCACAACATGAAGATAATGTAGCTTAAGGGTCACATGACAAAAAGATAAGGCACAATCCTGTGCCGACTCATAATGAAGTTGCTCCATGTTTTTCTAAATTGGAATCGAATCCTTCACCAAGTGATCATGAATTCAAACCCCAAGTCCCACAGGCTGACTAGGAGTTTGACTTTGAAAGATGGTGCTTTGAATTTGTGGATGTGGTGGTGGTTTGATATCAAAAGGTGAATCCTCATGTTGACAAGAAAGGTTACCCTCCTCACGTTCATGTAATTGTGGTGTGATTTGACTCACTTGCATTGTCATATTTTGTATGGACCATTGAGTGGTTTCTATGAACGTAAGGAAAGTTTGTTTCAAGGAATCAGGTATACGGTCAACTATGAGGTCCAAGTCAGAGCTTGGGAAATTTTGGGGTTGGGTGTTGATAGGATGAGAATGAGTCCAATGATTCGGAGTGGGGTGTTGGTAGAATTCTGGGTATTCGGGAGGAGGATACTGGGGTGGAAATGATGTATAAGAATTTGAATAAGAATTGTCTCCCCCACGAATCCATCCCTCTCGGATTGTACACGGAAGCGTAAGGGTCAGATTGAGCATTTTGGGAAAAGGTGTGCTTATACTCAGGCTCTGGGGGAACATAAAGACATTCCCTGAAAACATGACCACTCAACCCGCAATAGTCACACGGTACAACTACTGGACCTACTGGTGCACTCATGTCATCTACCACATGCATGAAAGAGGCCAAAGGTTCTTGCAATGTCTCAGTTTGATGACCAACATATGATCTGACGTAACTAGATGATGATCTAGCAGTCGGTGCCTCTCTCATATTACCTCAATATGAAGATTGTTCAGCCACACAATTAAGATTGTCCCAACCATACGGGGTGTTTGACTGGAATACCAGGGAGAATTGTCTTGGTCCAACCAATGATATGGATGGTCGCCCATGTAACCATCCATCTCAACAAAAAACTCTCGAGTCAACCACTCTCACCACCACGAGACCAAGCTCGCAAAAAAGTGCTCGACTCAACCCTAAAACGCTAACAGAGAGTGTAAAGGGGAGGAGACTAGAACCTAGAAGTAGGTGAGAAAAAATGACTCAGAGGAGAAGGGAATAATCCATAAAAACTAGCTTGGGTAAAGCGTGAGGATAGAAGCCCAGTCTAGCAAACACGGTTTAAGCAGTCTACGGTCACTATAGGTACTTACAGCTAGACGACGCCTAATTGCGAGGGCACACGACCTCAACACCCCTCACCTCCCTACGATGAAGACCACAAAGCCCAGCAAGTGAGCCAAGATCCGGAGATCTCATCTCTCCTACTATCGACAAAGTGGGCGAAGCCAATCCGGCTATGATGGTCGTGACCAGATCACTCTCCTAATCCCCCACCTTACGGTGCACCGAACACGTGTTAAAACCAAATGGTTCGGTTGACCGAGTAATTCTCGGTTCACTGAACAGAACGATTATGCCTGAATTATTAAGAGATTAATTAAATCATGGGTGGATTAATTGCAGATTTAATTAAAACGTTTTTAGGGTGCTTATGTAGAAATTAGAGATTAATTTTAGGAGAGAATAAACAAGGGATCATGGCTAAAGAATAACTCTTGATGAGGATGTTTTGGGAGCCTATAAAGGGCACCTCCTCCTACTTGTTTAAAGTAAATGCAAAAATTATTTCTCTCATTAATCTCTCCTCTAATCACCACGAAATTCTCTTAGTAATTTTGAGTTTAGGAGATAGAAATCTCAAGAGCTCAAAGAGAGGTTATTAGCTAGATTCTAAAAATTATTAGAGATTGATTGGCTACCTCCTTTCTCTCTAATCTTGTTTAGAGTTTGGTGAACACTCGGAGGCAAATCCGTGGACGATTCAACGGGCAATGCGACTCCAGATCTTCAAAAAGGTTTTAGAAAATCTTTAGGTATGATTCTACCTTTGTGGTTTATTTTAATAAATGTAGGGTTGCATGATATTAGAATAAAACACAAAGTTATGTACATAAAATTATTGAAAGTATGAAATCGATCTTGTATGTTGTATTAATTTTTTTTAAAATATATACATACATAAGGACACGAAATCCTACAAATATTGGGTCAAGTATTTGGCCGAGAACAAGAGGGAGCTTGGGTTCGACGTACGGGTAATAACAAATAATTTATTTATTTCTATTTAATACCATTTACCTTGCTACTGAATTCAATTTATCTCCAAAAACAATAATTTAATCCATACTATTTACTACACATTACACATCCTACAAATCAAATTACCCCTTATAATAACTAGATTTACCTGTACAATCCCTTCTACAAATTTCATGTAAATTAGGATTACCCTGCTTTTGAATTTAACTTACCTCGTCCATCAATTAGGGTTACCCTGCTATTGAATCCAACTGACCTCTTCCAAGATAGCACATAACTCCATTGTTTCTTGTTGCCTACCAAATGCATCCATCACCAATTGGACAACTTTTTTGGGTTGTTCACCTAGAATGTTGTTTACATCTTTTCTCCAACGCCTTATGATTTCCATAAAATGAAAAAAAATTTGTCGATGGTGCTATTTAATATAATTTTTAGACGATATAAGTTGAATTCAATAGCCTGGTAACCCTAATTGATGGACGAGGTAAGTTGAATCAAATAGCAGGATAATCCTAATTGATTGTTGGGGTAAGTTGAATTCAATAGCAGGGTAACCCAAAATAATAGTCGGTGTAAGTTGAATTCAATAGCAGGGTGACCCTAATTGATAAATCAATTAGAGTTACCTTGCTATTGAATTCAACTTTCGATTATCTAGTTTGAATTCAACTTACCTCGACAATCCAAATTACCTTGCTATTGAATTAAACTTACCCTACCTATCATTCAAGTTTAGCACCACGAACCAACATTAAATTCATTCTATTTACTCCAACTTACTTGTCCTACAAAAACAAATTACCCCCAGCGGAGCTAGATTTTACCCCAACCTTCCATCCCTTCTACCATTGGATCTCAACTTAATTTCTTCTATTTAATACGTATTACCCTGCTATTAGATTTACGTTACCCCTTCTTTGAAATGGGCTTACCCCACGAACCGTCATTAAAAATTTCCTATTTAAATTTGTGTTACCCATTGTTTTAATTCGTGCTACCCCACGCACCATGATTTAATACATTCTATTTACTCCAACTTACTAGTCCTATTAAATCAGAGTTACCATTCCCTTGATATAAAAGCAATCACTATAGAAAATACCTAATTTAATTCTGCAACAAACTAATCAATACAACAAGTTAGTTCTTAAAAATAGGTACCCAACATTTAACACGTAATAAACATAACCATTACAACAATTTAGTTCTTAAAAATATGTACCAAACATTTAATAAGTTCATATAACTTAAAAATCAGAAACGTTAGATTACTTGACGAAGTCCAGTTTGGTCCAGAACCGGACCTATTTTTAATTGAAAACCTGGGAATCTGACGGTGTAAACGAGTCGAGTCAAGAAAAATTTCAAACCATAAGTATTATCTTATGTTATTATTAAATATAAAAAATAATTATAAATTGAGCAATAAAAAATCGAGCGAGCTATCGAGTTCGAGTGACTCATTTACTGAACCAAGTTGGAAGATTTGTTTTTTGTTTTTCATCAAGATCCTTCATTTTCAAGTTAAACCAGAGTCGAGTATTTTTTGAGTCGAGTTCGAGTCAAGCTATCGAGCCGAGCTAAAATTGACAGCCCCTACTGAGATGCATTAAAACAAAAATAAAGGCTATTTTACAAAGTTCAATATACTTTAAAGTTTACTCCCGAATGTTAGATACAGGAAAAAAGACGGGGAGCACCAGACCGAGCCACCTCAGAAAACGCCCTCCACCATGCGCACGTGGACCGCCAATCAGCAGTCCCAAACCGCCAATTGGCGGTTCAGAAGTCTCGCCTTGTTCTCCACACTGAGGGCCTTCTATTGCCCACTAGAACCATACTTTAATCTACTCAATTGATGGGCATGAATGAAAGAAGAAAACTAACTATTTATCACTCATAAGCAAAACAAGATTTGCACCAAACACTCATCTTTTTCTTTCTTCTTTCTCACTTACGTTCTCCTTTCTTTTTCTCCTTTTCACTCATTCTATGACTTGTTACAAATGGAGAACTCTTGTGCTTATATAAGCACTTACAATGACTCTTCAACTTAGCCTAAAACATAAACATACACTACATAAATATGACCATTCAAGATCATTACAACATCTACTTAAATTGCACCATAAAATAAGGACGAAAATCATAGAGAAATGAAGAGACTTTGTCTCTTCCTTTCCTTACACCTTTCATCTTCCAACTTGTTGAGTCATCAACTCCTAGATGACTCACCCTCCATAGATGATGTGGCTAGTGACTTGGATGCCACCTAGGATTAAGTTCGATTCTCAATACAGAATGCATACAAGTCAATCAACAATTAAAACCACCACAAGTTCACTTACAAAATAACTAATAAACATGTTCATTCCAAAAACGATATGTGCAACACATGGGATCCGGTCCCGTCTGGTCTTCATCGGGTTTAATCCAGATCGGATCGGAACCTGCAATTTTCAAATCACCTAACCCGAAACCTAGACCGACTCCTTGTTCGGTCTGGACCGGTCGGTCCGGTCTTCATCGGGTTTTGTCGGGTTCGATCCAGACTGGATCGGAACCCGGAATTTTCAAATCACCCGACCCGAAACCGAGACCGGCTCCTTGTTCGGTCGGTCTGGTCCAAAAACCCAGATCGCACTGGACTTTACTCTCCCTTAGTCTAACCTCAATCCAACTGCAAGTTCAGTTTAACTTTTAAAGTAGAGACCAAAACACAATCGAACCTCAATCCAATTGCATGTTCAGTTCAACTTTTAAAATAGTGACCAAAATACAAATTATGTTCACAAAATAAATGTACCATATTATATACATACAAGTTATGTTCACAACTCTAATGTTACTAGATTGCAAGTCAACGATATCCATGTCAACTACAAACACGTTCTCAAAAATAAACTACCAGTGTGACAAAAACCAACATAGACCAAAAGAAAGTCCATGACATAACTACCGTTCAAATTATTCGAAACCACGTTACAAAAAAAGCTTACGCAATGTCAGAAAAGAAAGCATCACATAAATAGTGTTCACACTCTAAACTTTCTTTTCAAACAAAAACCATTTCCCATCCATATCGACCCAATCAATCATTCCAAATATTATGGTTATTTACAATCAATACTCCTTTGATTCAGCAATGCATGTCTTTTGACCATGCTATTACGTATGTAATGACATATCAACCTAAAGTCAGGTAATTTTCTCAATACATTTTTCATGCCTGACATCATTTGTAACGGCCCCCGATCTCGCGGGTACGCACACTGGGAAAGGAACACAAGTGTCGCGATCAGAGATTTCCACGACGACCGAATGAGTTACAAAAGAGAGACAATATCGACTAACTCGACAATATGTAAAGACATACATGGAAAACAGACATAAAGAATAGAAACAGGTGAATATCCATCTATGAAAAAGCTCAATACAATATTTGAGTTTCAAAGGAAATACAATGACATAAGCGGAAACAAACGATAACTGAAGACTCTGGTCAACATGACCCTCGTGTACAGAATCTTCGACACTCGTCCTGTAATATCCTGGATTTTTGAGGTTGAGGTAATAATCAAATAAATTAATGACTATGGACTTGATTTTCATTTCATGAATTGTTTCTAGATTGTTCTCAATATTTCATAAGGTGTGGACTTTGATGCAATTTTCACAAACTTTACACGTGCTTTGCTGTTAGGAGAGAAGATGATGGCGGTGGATGGATTGATATATATACATGAGTTTTAAAGTGGAGAAGTAAGGTGAAGGTGGAGTGAGGGAAGAGTTGAATGGTGGTAGGATTCGTTATATACAAAGATGGAGATTGGATGTGATTATGGAATTAATATTGTGGTTGCGAGACAGGCAAGTACTGATTCGTTATTCTTTAGTTTCATGTCGTGTCTGTCTCTCTTGATATTCGTAGTTGCATGCATGCTGATTATCGATATTGAATTCATTGATGTGCATATGATTGCATGGTGGTGTTTCGGTCGACATGTCCTGTGGCTGTGTGTATGTTTCTGGCTGAGCCACTTAGGAAAGAGCTGCCTAGCGGACAATATGTAGCCACCCGAGAGAGGAAACGACTGCATGTCGTTAGTGTGGTGCTACCAGGTGTGCGTCTGACTGATTGATAGATTTCAGAAGCACAGGATGTGGTCGAATCCGAATGGGGGTTCCAGATTGTTATGCATGCATATTATTTGTGATGCATGTCTCTTGATTGTGCTCATTGACTGAACGTCATATTCTATGTTATTTTCCACATGATTATGATTCTGATTGATTGATGGTTGGTAGTTGCAGGCTGTCGAGCTCTCAAATTGTTGATTATATTTTTCAGATTATTATGGGCCTATCAGATGGATTTAAATATCTGAATGCGCAGTGGTCAGGATCGTGGATCGTATCTTAACGCACCGGGTTTGGGCGGGTAATCACCTGTCCGGGCTCGGGGCGTTACACGTCCAGTCTGCCCTGTGGGGAACCTAATACCTGTAAGCACCGCATTAACAAATGTGTGAGTTTTCAATTAAGAAAACCAAGTATGCCCCAACTAAACAATAACAGAACTATGCATGAAGTCTAGATAAGACAAACCTCAAAACATAATAGAACAGAAGAGCACATAATGCATCAGAAGGTTATGACTCCACAAGCCATGCCAGCCAAGCGCACCCAACACGTTCCTCGCAAGGAACCAGAACACCAGCCTCACTGGTCAGAAGTGGTCACTCGATAGTGACCCACCGCTCGGCACAAAGCGGTGCGTCGAATAAATGTCCCAATTAGCGGAAATAAACCTACACGGTGTCATCGCGAACTTTGGAACATCTACCCTAAGACAGAATGGCAGCGCGCCTGCCCAGGACTTATCTTACGCCTGACCTCCCAACGTGAAGGTCTTATGTGAATGACCTCTGAAGCTAGAGGACCCACTCGCTGCCCGTCGGCCCAGAAAAGAGAACGGGCCCAGAATTATTAATCAGATTAAATGCAATGCAAGCTACTTAAGCATCTAAGATCTAATGTAGCTACAGTATACGAAACGAGCTTCAAGGAAGAGTATCTGGATACCCTCCTAACATCCCCAAACAAATCAGAATCAGAACATCCCAATCAGGAATCAAACAAAACTCACAACAACAAGCAATCATAACCAGATCGGCAAATCAAGATAACAACTAATCGATAAGGTTTGTTATTGATTGATTCGTTTTATATTAAACCGCAAGTGCACGGCTGCGTTGAAGCGGTGATAAATACGGGTCGATCCACAAGGAGGTGTGTCGACTTTTGGTTTGTTCGAAGGCGAGTGGGAAAGAAAGGAGAGAGAGAGATTGATTACATTAAACTATACTAATGTAAACTAGTAAACTAGAAAGGAGGAAATGAAATCGTAAAACAAACTAAACTAAGCAACTAATCAAGGAAGATAGAACTCGGGAATGGAAATCCCCTACGGGGTGGAGTGTGTGTACACATGAAATAAGTGTGGTGAATTCATGCAATAAGCTCAAGTGTAGTTAGTGTTTGTTAATGCATAAGAAGTACCTAATGACAAGACCTATCATTCAAAGCACTAACCTAGGTGATTAATATGAGCATGACAAGTTTGTTATTAAGACACTTGACAAGCATGGAGTGCACCTAAGACTATGGAAGAAACCATCAAGTAAGTACTCTTTTTAATCAAACAAGTATACTAACATTTCTCACATACACAAAAGTTTAGCATTCATTCCATCTTCATAACATGTATAAACATTATTCCACCCCCCAAAGGGGGATGAAACTACTCAATACTCATTACACGACAACTAGATTAACAAATTGAAACATTCTAATGAAAGAAAATTAAACTAAGCAAACAAGAAATATTAAAGAAGCTGAAAAGAAATTAAACTAAAAAGCATGCAAGAATTAAAAGACAAGACAATATTAAAAGAAACTAAGAATAATTATTTTATTAACAATGACTCACATTGAAGGTAGCATTCTTCTCCACCTTGAGTTTTGCTTCCAGGCTTACTCCTTAATAGAGAGAATATCACCAAACAATGGGTGATTACAATAGAAGGTGAAGAGTTCTATTTATAGCCATAGAAAAAGGTAATCCGGGACAATCCCCCGATGTGGGACTAAACAAATACCAAAAATAGACTAAAAATCCTCTAATACACATGCTCCAGAAGTCTTAGCGGATTCCGAGTGATCTGGACCGCCAATTGGCGGTCTACAGGATCCGGATCGAGTTGGTTTTCATTCTGGGGTTTTCTTGATGTATTTTTCTTGGATGCATCTACTTTGCTTGTTGGAACTCCGACCCGAATCAAATTGCCAAAATACTCCCCATGATGGTGTGGAGTTTTCTGTTTTGCTCTTAGGTCCTTCGGTCTTACGTTCAGGTAATTCTCCCTTGCATCTTAGTCTTTGAGTCTCTCAACTAAGTCTTTTTTCTATCTTTTAGGTCCTTTCATGCATCTTCTCTTCAAATCTCTTTATTTCTGAAATTCAAAAATGAAACTCGTCACGTAGCATTGCTTAGGTGTAAGATAATGGATATAAGATACAAATATAAGCATGAAATGATGTCAATCAGTTATCCTAAGGGTCATACCCCAGCACAACATCACACATCACATCAGTAATGCTTCAACATGAAAGAAATAATGGGATGATGCAAGATAGCAAAACATGCCATAGTCGAAGGCAATAATAATCGAAGACATACATTCATCGATTTTAGAGTGTTCATGCGACTGTACCAAAACCTCATAATATGATCAGAGTTTACAAACGTATGAAATTCAATAAATACCAGTAGAACCACATGACAAAACATGCATATAGCATCAGCAATGCTATGGGTATCTGTTGGCATATATGCATGCAATCGGTATTCTACAACATGCATTTCAGAGCACATGTATGTTAGGAACTTAGAATCCCATACCATAATAGGCTTTATATGAATGTAAAATAGAGCTAATGCATGAACATGTGTACTATGATCTGTAAACAAGTCATGAAAGGTTATACAATAGGTTAAAGAAATGATGCACGATTACATGACCTAGGGTAAACAACCGATCGTGACAGAATCATCTATGTATGGCACGAAGAATACATGCGTATGAAATCCAAAATCAGTATCCAAGTATAGGACATTATCAGAATAAGGTTACTAAATAATAACGAACACATATGATGTCATTTCAGCACACTATCATGATTTGTTAGCAGAATGTAATCATTAGTTACGCATGACTATGTATGATCTGAAATCAGCAAGGACTCATTGACATATGATTGAACGTTTTAATTAACCGCAAGTGCACGACCACGTTGAAGCGGTGGCAAATACGGGTCGATCTACAGGGAGGTGTGTTGACTTTAGTTTATTCGAAGGAGAGTGAGAAAGAAAGGAGAGAAAAGATTGATTAAACTAAACTATACTACACTAAACTAGTAAACTAGAAAGGAGGGAATGAAAGCACGAAATGAACTAAACTAAGCTAGCAACTACTAAGAATAAAGATAAATCTAAGGAATGGCAAAACCCCTAAGGGGTGGAGTGTGTGTGTACACATGAAATAAGTGTGGTGAATGCATACAATAAGACAAGTGTAGTTAGTGTTTGTTAATGCATAATAAGTACCTAATGGAAAGACATATCATTTAAAGCACTAACCTAGGTGATTAATATGAGCATGACAAGTTTGTTATTAAGAACATAAACAAGCATGGAACGTACCTAAACATTATGGCAGAAACCATCAAGTAAAAGTTCTTATTAATTCAAACATTATACTAACATTTCTCACAAACAACAATGTCTAGCATTCATACCATCTACATAACATGTATACACATCTACTCCACCCCCAAAGGGGATGCATCTACTCACACATATTTAAATTAACATTTATACTAAGGAAAGAAAACATGCTTAAACTAATTATAAGAAGACTAAAACAACAAGTAAACTAAGTATGCAAAAATGTAATCCCGGACAATCCCCCGGTATGGGACTAAACATATACCAGAAATAGACTAAATACACTCTAATACATGACCCGACTAAACCGCATCGGATATGGAGCAACTTGGACCGCCAATCAGTGGTCCCAGACTGCCAATTGGCGGTCTAAAGGGTTCGGATTCGGTTGGGCTTTTGTGTGGGCTTTCCTGGATGGTTTTCTTCATGTGTGATGTACCCAAGTCGGTTGATGGAGCTCCGACCCGAATCGAATTGCCAAAATACTCCCCATGATGGTGTAGAGTTTCTTCGTTTGGTCATTGGTCCTTTGGTTTTGCATTCAAGTCCCTCACTTTTGTATATTAGTCCATAAGTCTTGCAACTTAGTCCTTTTATTGTCTCTTCTTCTCAAACCTACTTATTCCTGAAACTTAAACATTAAACTCGTTACATAGTATTGTTTGGGTGAAAGATAATGGATAAAAGACACAAAGGTATGCATGATAAGATGTCAATCAAACACCCCCATACCAAACTTTTGCTAGTCCCGTGCAAAACAATGAAAGAGAAAAATGAAAGAGAAAAATGAAAGAAAGGAAAACGCATACGAAAAACAGGGAAATCATAACTCTTTTTCGTAGGAATCACGGTTGCACTTAGCACGTGCAACAAGCCGTTAAACCTCTGTGTCGCCAAAGAGGAGTGTTGTCTCCTCAGGGTTTTCAGCGGATATACCCACAAAATCCGAACATAGATGCATTATTCAATCTAGTAACTCGACTTGATGGACTTATTTTTATCGATCATTGGACGCGGTAATCCTACGGGCCGACTCTATATAAGTATTCAGTCCACACACCTAGCCTAATGAACCATTCGTGCAAGTTAAATAAGGACTTAAGTGAAAGACATGGACAACCTCAACATCCTCAAGTGATACAAAGTGTAAAGTCCATTAAGGTTCTTATTTGCATTACCATTTTTTTTGTTTTTGTTTCTTTTCTTACTTCTTTTTTTCTTTTCTTTTTCTTACTAGTTGGAGTTTCATTCTCCCAGGGTCAGGTTTCGTGCATCATTTCCCATGAGGACTTACACTATCACGTACACCTTTCCGCACATCTCCACATAGGGCTATCCCTACCACCCGTGTAACGGGAGTTCAGTCGGTGCATCCCAAGTCAGATGACTCGAAGCACTAGGCACAAAGTCCCCTCAGATCTAATTTCCCGAGTGATAGAAGCCATGTGAGAAGAGAGAGCACCTACTCACTTATTTCTTATCTACACATGAACCAAAACCCCTACACTTAATATCTCACAACAAGATTTAAATGGTCCTTGACTACAACAAATTTCCTTAAATTAACAAACACGAATTATTGACTCACTAGGTTCGGGGTGGACTTCTTTAATTGTTTGAGTACTGAAACCCTATGATTATTCACCCCCCGAGGGAAAAATGGGGTGCATCCTAACGACTAGATAAGTCCTAAAGCCACTGGACTAGATATCCTAATGCATCAAGTTCAAGACAATTTTGGAAGCTTTCTTTTTACTTTACCTCTCAACGGTTTCGAACATGCCAAACATACGCAAAACCCACAAAACATTTCTTTCGCAAACAAATGAAGATTTTGAAAGATATGTGAAAATTGTAAAGCACTAGACATGCAAAAGAAGACAAATCACCCATGGATCATGGCAAGCAAATATATCGATATTAAATGCAGCACACTAACATGACCCTAACATTGCACACAAAAGAAAACAAAATCAAAGGAAAAATACTCGACTATGTACACACGTAAAACACCCCCATACACACACCTACTTCATGCATTGTCCTCAATGAATGTGAGCGTGAAACTACATGGATTTATGCATGAAAAAGGAAAGATCTCACCAACGTGAAGCGCAAAAGGAAGTTCATGGTTATGTTGATGGACACAAAACCAGTGAGATGCTAAAGACGGGATACAATTACGTGAAACAAATGAGACCCAAATACTCAAGGGTTGGAGCCCACAACAATCGATGCTCAGTGAAGGAGTCTTCTTCTTTTTTCTTGTTCTTGTTCTTTTTCTATTTTTTTGTTTTGTTTAAGAAAACTTAATAAAAATGAAAGTTCAACCATTCATGTAGGAACATGAATGGTTGAGTGCGAGAGAGGTTCATAAAGGAACATGACCTCCTCGACTTCAACTGGTGCCCCCTCCAAGTAGGGTTTCAGGCATTGTCCATTAACTTTGAACACGTCCACATTCCCTGGGTTCAGGATGTAAACCGCTCCATGAGGAAACACGGTTTAGACAATAAAAGGGCCAGACCAGTGACAACGGAGTTTACCGCAAACAGATGAAGCCGGGAATCATAGAGCAACGCCTTCTGCCCGACCGTAAACACCTTTCGCATAATCATGCGATCGTGAAACAACTTGGCTCGGGACTTATGAATTTTGGCATTTTCATATGCATCATTGCGTAGCTCTTCCAACTCCACAATGTCGAGTTTATGTCACACCCCTGGTTGATCAAGATCCATATTCAGGTTCTAGATCGCCCACAAAGCATGATGCTCAAGCTCGACGGGTAGGTGGCAAGTCTTGTCGTACACTACCCGATATGGGGGCATACCCAAATTGGTCTTATACGCGGTGCGGAAGGCCCACAACGTGTCATTTAACTTAGTTGACCAATCCTTCCTCGAGGAATTAACCGTCTTCTCAAGGATTTGCTTTAATTGACGGTTACAGACTTCGACCTGCCCACTAGTTTGCGGATGATATGAGGTCGCAAGCTTGTGGGTGATCGAATATTTCCTCATAAGCGCTTCAAAGGAGCGATTACAGAAGTGAGTACCCCTATCGCTGATTATGGTACGAGGAGTACCAAATCGAGCAAAAATATCCCTTAAGAATTTGGTGACCACCGTGTTGTCATTGCTCTTTGTGGGTATAGCCTTTACCCACTTAGATACATAGTCATCGGCCACCAGAATGTAAACATTCCCGAACGAGTTTGGGAAGGGACCCATAAAGTTGATGCCCAAGACATCGAAAATGTCGACAACAAGGACATTTTGCAAAGCCATCATATCATGTCGACTAATCCTGCCAAGGCGCTGGCACCTATCACATTGCTTACAAAAGTTGTAAGCATCTTTGAAAAGAGAAGGCCAGTAGAATCCAGATTGGAGCACCTTGCCGACAGGTTTCTTAGATCCAAAGTGTCCTCCACATGCCTTAGAGTGGCAGAAATGGAGCACACTTTGGAACTAGTTATCTGGGATGCACCTTTTGAAAATTTGGTCAGAACAGTATTTGAATAGGCAGGGGTCATCCCAGTGAAAGAATCTGACATAAGATCTAAATTTGGTTTGGTCAGATTTTAACCAACGCACAGGAAGTCACGAAGTAGTTCACGATGTCGGCAAACCAAGGGTTATCTTCGATCGTGAACAACTGCTTGTCAGGAAATTTGTCATTAATAATTTGGTCCTGTCGGTTGGTCGTCTCTAGACGAGACAACTGGTCCGCTACAACATTTTCACACCCTTTTTTGCCCCGAATATCGAGATCGAATTCTTGTAACAACAAGATACATCTCAAGAGTCGGATTTTGCATCTTTCTTCGCCATGAGGTGCTTGATGGTTGTGTGATCAGAATAGATAATCACGTAGGAGCCAATCAAGTAAGACCGGAATTTTCTAAAAAGCAAATATGATCGGTAAGAATTTCTTCTCAGTCACAGTGTAGTTCAATTGGGCATCATTGAGTGTTCTACTAGCATAGTAGATCACATGAGGCAATTTTTCCAATCGTTGCCCAAACACTGCTCCCACAGCGAAGTCAGATGCATCACACATTAACTCGAAGGGTTCGGTCCATACTGGTGCCTTGATTATGGGAGCTGAAGTCAACTCTTTCTTCAAGGTCAAAAAGACATGGTGGCAATCCGGTGTGAACTCAAAAATGACATCCTTAGCCAACAAGGCGGTTAGAGGTCGAGCAATTTTGCTAAAATCTCGAATGAACCGCCGATAGAATCTAGCATGCCCCAAAAATGCGCGGATATCCTTCACATTACGTGGCAGTGGGAGATTAGCAATAAGACCCACTTTCGCAGGATCGACCTCAATTCTCCTACTTGAGACCACATGTCCAAGTACAATCCCTCGCTTCACCATGAAGTATCATTTCTCCCAATTGAGAGCGAGGTTCTTCTCACGGTATCGCTTGAGGACAAGGCTCGAGTGACGAAGGCACTCATCAAAGGAAGCACCAAATATGGAAAAGTCGTCCATGAAAATCTCAAGGAAACCCTCTACCATATTGAAGAAGATGCTGATCATACACCTTTGAAATGTTGTCGATGCATTACATAACCCAAAGGGCATGCGACGGTAGGCAAACATGCCAAAGGAACAAGTAAAGGTGGTTTTCTCTTGATCCTCGGGGGTGATGGGAATTTGATTGTAACCAGAGTATCCATCAAGAAAACGATAATACTCATGTCCGACCAACCTTTACAACATCTGATCAATGAATGGCAATGGGAAATGATCTTTCCACGTTGCCGTATTGAGCTTGCGATAATCAACGCAAACTCGCCAGCCAGTTTGCAGGTGTGTTGGGATAAGCTCATTATTCTCATTCTCAACAACCGTCAGCCTGAATTCTTGGGAACCACATGGGCAGGACTCACCCACGAACTATCAGAGATAGGATAGATTATGCCATGATCCAAGTACTTAAGAACCTCCTTTCGGACGACTCCTTTCAGTACACGATTCAATCTTCGTTGTGGGTCCTGGCGGGGCCTAGAATCCTCTTCCATGTGGATCCGATGCTGAACAATACCATGGCTAATTCCCTTGATATCCTTCAAGGACCACCTGATAGCCTCTTTGTTTTCAAAGAGCACTTTTTTGAGGGCAACCTCTTCATCTTTTGCAACATCAGAAGCGATAATGAGTGGCAAGGTCTCATTATCCCCTAAAAAGATGTATTTAAGGTTATCGGGGAGCGGTTTAAGCTCGAACGGAGGTGTCTCCTTGTCAGGTTCAGAGTTAATTTCAAGTGGCTCAAGGGCCACGGGGTAAGATGAGCAAGCACCCAGATGTGCCTCCTCATCGAGAGATTCACAGGCGGATTCCTCAAGATGCTCTTCACTCGCAACCTCTTAATTAGGCACCTCAATAATATGTCGATGTCAGCCAAACATGTCTAATGACTCGGCCTCATCCGTGTCCTGAATGAAATTGGCTCTGACAACATCGTTGAAGAGCCCAGGTTGCTTACCAAGAGTAAAGATGTTGAAATCCGCCATGAGGTTTCCAAAAGACAACCTCATCAAGCCATTGTGACAATTGATCAAAGCATTAGATGTCGCAAGAAAAGGCCTCCCAAGGATCACTGTAATTTGTCATTGTGGGTTGGACACGGGTTCAGTATCAAAGATGATGAAATCAACTGGAAATACGAACTCACCCACTTTGATAAGGACATCCTCCACACTCCCTCGTGGAATCTTGATGGATCTGTCAGCCAACAGGAGGGTTGTCCTCGTTGGTTTAAGATCGCCTATTCCAAGGTTGACATATACAGAGTAGGGTAGGTGGTTCACAGATGCTCCCAAATCCAAAAAAGCTTGAGGAACTGTCACATTACCGATAATGCAAGAGACAGTTGGACAACCTGGGTCCTTGTATTTGACTTGCATGGGTTGTGTCAATATCGAGCTCACATTGGCGGCCAAAAATGCGTTTTTGGGAACATTTGTTCTTCTCTTAACGGTACAAAGGTCCTTAAGGAACTTGACATACAATGACATTTGTTGAACAACGTCCAACAACCGGATGTTCACCTTGACTTGCCTAAGTACCTCAACGATTTTGTCCCAATGCTCATCACGTTTTTTAGTAAAGCTATGAGGGATTGGTGCCTTGGGGACATAGCAATCACGAGGAGGAGTCTCAGAATTAGGTTCCATGACAGACTCACGACCCTCCTCGGAAAAGTCGCCAACAAGATTGGCTTCAGGCATTTCCACATTGTTGTCAACAACCCTTCCCAATCTTAAGGTATGGAAAACATTAACATGTTGGGAAGGGTCACTTTCAACATTGTGTACATTCTGACTAGCATGAGCAGGTTGACCCCTGGGATTTACCACAGGTTGATTCGGTAACTGACCCTTCTTGCGTTCATGGACTTGATGAGCCAACTAGCTAACTTACATTTCCAATGCTTTAACCGAATTATTGTTGGCCGCAAACATGGTTTGTGTGCTCTACATGAATGCGTGAAGGGTTTGTTCTAGAGTGGGGCCCTTCGGGTCAACCCGTTGGGGTAGTGGAGTTTGGTTAGAATAACCCGACGATGAGGCCTGAGCATGGTGGTAATTATGGTGTTGAGACCTTTGATGTGGGGGTTGGTAGGTCGCCGATGAGCGTGGAGGTTGAGCGTGCGAGCTTTGACCATGACTCCCACTAGGACCCCAAGAGAAGTTAGGATGGTTACGTCATCCTGGGTTGTAGGAGTGAGTGTACGGGTCGTTACGGGGCCTCTGTTGATACATCGCATTTGCATGCTAAGTATCCCTTGGAGACTAAGCGCGTTCCAAGTCATCATGGCCTGTAAGTCTACACCTACTACACCCAGGAGTAGCGACCTGAGCTACAGGAGCTCGGTCCAACTCTAAACTCTCAATCCTACGCATGAGAGCATCCAATTTCGCCTCAGACGCGATAGTTGACTCAACTTGATATGATCCAGCCCGACCAGAAAACTGTAGGATTTCATGTTTAATTATGCATATATATTTTCGAAATTTTTGTGCATAATAAGGATCAATTACAATTTTCTAGGATTTGTTTCATACATGCATCGGTTTGTTTCAATAACTAGTTTTAAACTTATATTAAAACAAACATGGGACTCTGAAATTCATACCTAGAAGTTCTCTAAAAATTCTTGAAGATTCGGAGACGTTGAGGATGTTTGTTGCTGCGCCGGATGCCTCCGAGATTTCACCAAACTCTAAACAAGATTGGAGAGAGAAGAGCTAGCCTCTCAATCTCCAATTACTAACCCCTCTTTAGTTCCCTTGAGAAGATGATCTCTGAAAACTAAAACTAATCTTAAGAATTAAGGGAATTTCGTGGAGAATTATGGAGAGTGATTTTTGCATGAGTAAAATAATGAATTAAAATTTAGAGGTAATGAGATAAACTTGTATTTATAAGTTCTTTCCAAATTACCTATTCATGTGCAACCTCTTGCCCATGATTTCATGCAAACTTCCATCTAACCATCCATTATTTTATAACAAATAATCTTAGCCACGAATTAAATCAATTATGGACCAATTTCATGCATGATCTAATTAATTCTGCATATAACCGTCTGGACCGGTCGACCGTTTGAAGGTTCGGTCGACCGCTCGAACCACGTTTCGGTCGACCGTTCGACATTTGGTCGACCGTTCGCAACAATAAAATATTTTATCGCAATGTTCGGTCGACCGTTCCGAACAGACGAAAATTTCCTGTTATCGGTCGAGATGTGTCCGGTCGACCGTGCACGATCGGTCGACCGTTTACTGCTAACCGGTCGACCGTTGAGCACTGTACTGCAGACTTGTCAAATTTCGGTTTAACCCCTACAAAATTTGACATTTCGGGATTAGCAGTAAATTCACAACTTATGTAACATATTATGTTATGTAATGATCAATCATTACACCCCATAATATTTACATCACATATGAATTTAATTTAGATTCTAATTATGTTATTAATCACAACATAATTTTGATTTTGCTTGTTCACCCCATGTGTCATATTTTCTACATGAAACCCGACACATCTTATGAACTCAAAATCCCCATTTCTTGTTTCCCAGTTTTGTGGTGTGACCTATGGGAGGATCTAAACTAAGTTGGCAGTGATATTAAGAGCTTAGTACCACAAGCTATAAGCGGTATCTAGCTACACATTATAGCTCCCAATTAGTTAGATGTCTTAATTCCACTCGAACCAAAACCCGATCCATTTAGTGATGGAGTGCACCACTTGTGTCCGTCCCTTGCCTCATGATATTAAGAATACACACAAAGTAGTATTGTGTCATATTTGTATTAGTATTCATTTCCTTATCTCTTTAAGCTAGTTATAAATATGTGACTTAACTCAAATCATATTGTGCACATTATAACTTTGCTTTATCAAGGGGCCCACTAATATCATCACTCAATTAAGAGGGGCAATGATAATCTTTTGACTAACTATCTTCTCCAACGAAAGTCACACTTAACCAACTAATGCCTTTACACTACACTCATCGATAGCTTAAGACACTAGTCTAATTAAGCACTCCTTAAGCGATCGGATATATGTGTCATATCAAAGGACCAAGGACACAGTAAAATATTAATGACACAGAAACACATTTCTATAATATTTTACTTGTTAGGTCAATTTGGTATACAAAAGTAATATTTTCCTCTTTTGCGTACCCGTGTTGTCACTCACTTGTAGAGCTACAATGATCTATGACCAACACGACAATCTTAACTCGGTAATAAATGTCCCATGTTTATTACCATGATTGCGAATATCTTTTGCTTTATGTAAACCGATATCATTTAGAGCCCTACGGTTAAGGACCAAGAGTCTCTTCCTTAACACTTCTAAAAGACGAATAACATAAACAAGGAACAAAACAATTTCTCATTCAAGTCATAATAATTGACATTTAAAAGTAAAATTTTTAGAACACATTCCCTTCAAAAACCTGGCGGCTGGTGGCTCTCTCATGGTGTCCCACTCAAAGGTACGTTCAACCATTAACTCAAAAGTGTCCCATGCCTCATTGATGGGTTGCATTTGGAAATCACCCTGACACATCGACTCCAACAATGTGCGGGTGTTGTAACTGTGGCCCTCATAAACAATCTGGCATAGCTGTGATAGCTCAAGTCCATGATTGAGGGCACTGCTGGAGAAGGTCCTTGAACCTCTCAAAGAAAGCAGTGATTGAGGGCACTGTTGGAGAAGGTCCTTCAATCTCCCACTTGTTATTAAAGTTTTCTTTCACATACATACTCAATGTATAAAACAATAATAACTAGGGTAAACCCCATTACATATCAATCATCAAGCCAATCT
Source organism: Triglochin maritima (assembly GCA_963682175.1). Lineage (NCBI taxonomy): Eukaryota > Viridiplantae > Streptophyta > Magnoliopsida > Alismatales > Juncaginaceae > Triglochin > Triglochin maritima. The sequence continues at coordinate 19,945,650 of OY821775.1, forward strand.
ACATGGTTCCTCAATCCCATGGACTCGAAATGCATTTCGCCCTTGGCTTGGGATTAGGGTTTTGTGAATGGATCAGTTGTGTTGTTGTTGGTGTCCACCCATAAAAGATTTATTTTGCCTTCTTCGATGAGGTCATGTGTCACGAAGTACTTACGATCCATGTACTTCACTTTGTGGTGTGATTTGGGATCCTTGATTTGCGAGATAGATGCACTATTATCGCAAAATAGCTCTACTGGTCCCTCGCTCGAGGGAACTACTCCAAGATCTTCAAGGAACTTCTTAATCCACACTCCTTCCTTGCTCGCTTCAACGATAGCCATTACTTCGGAAGCAGTGGTTGAGTCGGCCGTAGTGCTTTGCTTCCAACTACGCCAACTCACAGCTCCACCATTCAGAAGGAAGACGTATCCTGATTGCGACCTTCTATCGTCTGGATCACTCATGAAACTCGCATCCGAGTAACCATCGGCTATCAATTCCCTTTGTCCTCCATAACCAAGAATCTTATCCTTAGTCCGGTTAAGGTACTTCAGGATATTCTTGACCGCAGTCCAATGCTCAGGACCTGCGTTGGATTGGTGACGACTTGTCACGCTTAGATCATACGAGACATCAGGTCTTGTGCAAGTCATCACGTACATGATCGACCCAATTGCCGAAGCATAAGGGACATCCTTCATGTACTCTAAGTCCTTCCGTGATTGCGCACGTTGAGACTTCTTGAGTTGCACACCCATACTCATTGGCACACTGCCCTTTTTGGAGTTGTTCATCTTGAACCTTTCCAAGTCATTGTCAATGTATGTACGTTGACTTAGGCCAATGAGTCTATGAGATCTATCTCTATATATCTTGATTCCCAAGATGTATTGAGCCTCACCCATATCTTTCATCGAAAATGCATATTTCAATGAACTACTCGTTTGCTCAAGCAAAGGAATATGATTACCCATGAGCAATATGTCATCGACATATAAGATTAGGAATACTACATGGATCCCACTAACCTTCTTGTATATACAAGGTTCTTGATTACTTTGAATGAAGTGAAGCTTCTTCACTTCCTCGTCAAAGCGTTTGTTCCAACTCCTTGATGCTTGCTTCAATCCATAAATGGATCTTTGAAGCTTGCATACCATCTCGCTATTCTTTGGATCTTCAAAACCTTGAGGTTGTACCATGTACACATCCTCCTCCAAGTTCCCATTAAGGAACGCCGTTTTGACATCCATTTGCCAAATTTCATAATCATGAAATGCGGCAATAGTGAGCATAATCCGAATAGACTTGAACATGGCAACCGGTGAAAAAGTTTCATCATAGTCAATTCCTTGAACTTGAGTGAAACCCTTCGCTACAAGCCTTGCTTTGTAGGTTGTCAAGTTCCCATCCATGTCCATCTTCCTCTTAAAAATCCATTTATTTTGAATGGCCTTTTTTCCATTGAGGAAGGTCAACCAAGTTCCACACTTGATTATCATACATGGATTCTATTTCGGATTCCATGGCATTGAGCAATAGTTTGGAGTCTTCCCTTTCCATTGCTTCTTGGAAGGTCAAGGGATCATTGGTATCTAGTACCATGATTTCATGAAGTCCCAAATACAAGTCGGGTTTCTTCCTTTCCCTTGTTGACCTTCTTAGTTCTTTTGGTTCTTCTCGTGTTTCTCGAACTTCTTCCACAATTTCTTGAGGAGTGGGTTCACGTTCAACTCTTGAACGTACACTTGGTGGGGAAGATTGAGTTTCTCTCACAATTTCTTTCGAGGGTCTCTCACTTATGCTCCCACTAACAAAAGGAATCTCGGTTGGGCCTTCATGATCTTGAACGTCATCATTCATGTCATGATCTTGTAGAGTATCTTGAGTTTCCTCAAGCACAACCCTACTCCCACTACTTTTTACTCTTTCCAGAAATGTGGCATCCCTCTATACAATCACTCGATTGGAGGTGATATGCCAAAAGTAGTATTCTCTTGTCTCACGAGGATAACCAATAAAGAAGCACTTATCCGCTTTTGGTTGAAGTTTGGTCGACATCAATTTCTTGACGTAAGCCTCACATCCCCAAATCTTGAGAAAATTGAGCTTAGGTATTTTACCACTCCATAGCTCATAAGGAGTTTTCTCCACGGATTTGGATGGAACATTATTTAGTGTGTAAGCCGTAGTTTGTAGTGCGTAACTCCAAAAGTAAAGAGGTAATTCTGCATGACTCATCATCGACCGAACCATGTCGACCAATGTCCTATTCCTCCTTTTGGATACCCCATTCCACTGAGGTGTACCGGGAAGGGTGAGTTGAGGTACAATACCAAACTCTTTTAGGTATGAGTCAAATTTGGCACTTAAGTACTCACCTCCACGATCCGTTCGTAGAGACTTGATTTTCTTGTCGAGTTGGTTCTCTACTTCATTCTTGAATTCTTTGAACTTGTCAAAGGACTCACTTTTGTTTCTCATTAGATAAACATAGCCATAACGACTATAATCATCCGTGAATGTAATGAAGTACCTGAAACCATCTCGTGCACTACTACTCATTGGACCACATACATCGGAATGTATCAAATCCAACAAGCCACTTGCCCTTGGGCCTTTCTTCTTGAAAGGCTTTTTGCTCATTTTTCCCATTATACATGGTTGGCACGTCTCCAATGATTTAAAATCAAGTAGACCAAGAACGTTAGTTTCTTACAATTTCATGATGCGTTTTTCATTTATGTGACCAAGACGATTGTGCCACAAGAGAGTATCATTCTCGTGAGTGGTATTAAGTCTTTTGTTATTGATATTAAAGATTTGTTTATTATTCAATTCAAGCAAATAGAGACCATTCCTTATGAATGCATTTGCATAGAAAACACCATTCTTGGATATAGACAAACAAGAATTTGAAACATTTATATTAAAATTATCCATATGTAAACATGATACAAAAATATTGTTCTTGCTAATCGAATGCACATAATAAACATTCTTTAGACATAAATTTAAACCACTACATAATTGAAGCACCACAGAACCTTGTGCAACGGCAGAAACGTTCGCACCATTTCTGACCTTCAATTCTATCTCGTTCCTTGCGAGTTCCTTCCTATCCATGAGTAGCTGCACATTAGAAACTATGTGAGCACAAGATCCGGTATCAATTACCCAATCCTGGACAGAGGTGGCTAAATTTATTTCAATAACAAATATACCTTTGGCCTTTTTGGAGCGCCGACGTTCAATCACTCCGTTGTCAAGGTCTTCACTGTACTTGGGGCAATTTGGCCGGATGTGTTCTTTTCACCGCAGTGAAAGCACTCCGTATTGGGAGTTGGAGATTTCTGAGATTTCCCCCTCGAGGCACTCTTATGAGCACCTCCTACTCCCTTGCTCTTGATTGAACCACTTTTGGTAGATTTGCCCTTTTCCTTGACCAATCTTTTGGCCCCTTCCATGGACGACAATGACTTGCTTGTCCCTACCCTTGCCCATGTCAACTTCAGCAGTGTTGAGAACGTTGTGCAGCTCCTCAAGACTCACCCCTTTTTCACGCACGTGATAGTGCATCATAAAGTCCTTAAAGGACGGGACTAGAGTGCCAAGAATCATATCTTCAGCAATGTCCTCGGGCATTGGTGAAGAGAGCTTTGCCAACTTCTCAAGGTACCCTTGCATCGTGAGAAAATGCATGGATACCGATGTTCCCTCCGCCATATGGCACCTTGTGAGTGCGATGGTGGTCTTATAGCGCTCCTTTCGGGTACAATCCATGAACATCTTAGATAAAGCCTCCATGGTCTTCTTGGGTTTTGAATCCAAGTATTTCGCTTGAAGCGAGTCTCCCATGGATGCTAGCATAAAACCGTGAACTTGATTCTCTTGGACTTCCCACTTGGCTTTAGCCTCTTTCTCTTCATCGGTTAATCTCTCATTCCATTTTGGGATTGGACCTTCCAAAATGTGAGATAGTTTCTCAAACTTTAACACGATGTTGAGCTTGAGTTGCCAACTAATGAAGTTTGAGCCTTCATTTGCTAAAGGGTGTTTTTCTATCATGGATTGTACGATAGGTTGGATGTTCGACATTTTTCTACAAAATAAATCATACAGGATTTTAATGCCAATTTTATGTTTATACATACATACAAATGTAAATGCTGCAAATAAAAACTTTGCCCATAGATGCAATAATTCAAGATCCCATTAATTGTAATATAGACTAGCTAAGGGCTATTGAATACATTACAATATCAAGGTAAGAAAAACTTTTCTAATCACAACCTTTTTGAATTTTAGCAACATTAGTATCTTCAAACTCTTGTGATTCTTGTCATTTTAATTATGAGGGAATACGACCTGTCCTCGTAAGAAAAACTTTTTCCCAAAACCGAGCGAGGGCTCTAGGTAATGTTAGGAAAACTTATTTTCATTTGATACGAGATACGTTTATCCATTGTATTCACAACTAAACATACTTGGGGTTCACTAGGGTGAAACGCACCTCATATATCTAATCGTGGCACAACAATAGACAACCATTATATCTCCCACTATTCCCAAAGATAGAGGGAGCTATCTCCCGCTAAGGGCGAGCAGAGTATCCCTCGATCAATGGCTGCTAGTGGATGAAATAAGAAGGAAAATTACTCTTAATTTTGTTGGACAATTTTATATATTAACATGTGATTCAGAATTTTAGGTTATCATGCATATTATCATTCAGACACATCCTAACATTCAAGACATTCATCACATGCATAGCAAGATAAAAACAGAAATTAACCATTCACACAATCCACATCGTGTGAGTTTATATGTTCCCTTCGATCCTTGATCCTCGATCCTCGATCGATGCGCTACAGCGGTGACTTCCTCTTGCACCGGAGATGTAGATTTTACAGAAAATAAACATGCTCCTCACATTCGATAAAAAAACCGACTAGTGCAAGTCCTATGTAAAACCTCTCAAATGCAATGCAATTATCTAGAAGATAGAGAGAGAGAGAATTTGACTTTTACATATAAATAAGCACCTGTATAATAATAATTACATACATTCATAGTTGCTAATTTGGAACATATAAACTCACAATTCCTGCAAAGACAACTCGAGCATCCATGCACGCAATATTGTTATAAACTATTCAATCTAGTTTATCAATCATCTAGAATCCCAAACAATTCTTTGAAAAACATTTTGAAAAACATTCTTTGTCAACAACCCTTCCCAATCTTAAGGTATGGAAAACATTAACATGTTGGGAAGGGTCACTTTTAACATTGTGTACATTCTGCCTAGCATGAGCAGGTTGACCCGTGGGATTTACCACAGGTTGATTCGGTAACTGACCCTTCTTGCGTTCATGGAGTTGATGAGCCAACTAGCTAACTTACATTTCCAATTCTTTAACCGAATTATTGCTGGCCGCAAACTTGGTTTGTGTGCTCTGCATGAATGCGTGAAGGGTTTGTTCTAGAGTGGGGCCCTTCAGGTCAACCCGTTGGGGTAGTGGAGTTTGGTTAGAATAACCCGACGATGAGGCCTGAGCATGGTGGTAATTATGGTGTTGAGACCTTTGATGTGGGGGTTGGTAGGTCGCCGATGAGCGTGGAGGTTGAGCGTGCGAGCTCTGACCGTGACTCCCACTATGACCCCAAGAGAAGTTAGGATGGTTACGTCATCCCGGGTTGTAGGAGTGAGTGTACGGGTCGTTACGGGGCCTCTGTTGATACATCGCATTTACATGCTAAGTATCCCTTGGAGCGTAAGCGCATTCCAAGTCATCATGGCCCGTAAGTCTACACCTACTACACCGAGGAGTAGCGACCTGAGCTACAGGAGCTCGGTCCAACTCTAAACTCTCAATCCTACGCATGAGAGCAGCCAATTTCGCAACTTGATATGATCCAGCCCGACCAGAAAACTGTAGGATTTCATGTTTAATTGTGCATATATATTTTCAAAATTTTTATGCATAATAAGGATCAATTACAATTTTCTATGATTTGTTTCATGCATGCATCAGTTTGTTTCAATAACTAGTTTTAAACTTCTATTAAAACAAACATGAGACTCCGAAATTCATACCTAGAAGTTCTCTAAAACTTCTTGAAGATTCGGAGACGTTGAGGATGCTTGTTGCTGCGCCGGATGCCTCCAAGATTTCACCAAACTCTAAACAAGATTGGAGAGAGAAGAGCTAGCCTCTCAATCTCTAATAGGGTTTAGGATCTAATTACTAACCCCTCTTTAGTTCCCTTGAGAAGATGATCTCTGAAAACTAAAACTAATCTTAAGAATTAAGGGAATTTCGTGGAGAATTATGGAGAGAGATTTTTGCATGAGAAAAATAATGAATTAAAATTTAGAGGTAATGAGATAAACTTGTATTTATAAGTTCTCTCCAAATTACCTATTCAAGTGCAACCTCTTGCCCATGATTTCATGCAAACTTCCATCTAACCATCCATTATGTGATAACAAATAATCTTAGCCACGAATTAAATCAATTATGGACCAATTCCATGCATGATCTAATTAATTCTTAAATTAATTCTGCATATAACCGTCTGGACCGGTCGACCGTTTGAAGGTTCGGTCGACTGCTCGAACCACGTTTCGGTCAATCGTTCGCAACAATAAAAAAATTCATCGCAATGTTCGGTCGACCAACCGATAGATTCGGTCGACCGTTCCGAATAGACGAAAATTCCCTGTTATCGGTCGAGACGTGTCCGGTCGACCGTGCACGATCGGTCGACCATTTACTGCTAACCGGTCGACCATTGGGCACTGTACTACAGACTTGTCAAATTTCGGTTTAACCCCTACAAAATTTGACATTTCGGGATTAGTAGTAAATTCACAACTTATGTAACATATTATCTTTTGTAATGATCAATCATTACACCCCATAATATTTACATCACATATGAATTTAATTTAGATTCTAATTATGTTATTAATCACAACATAATTTTGATTTTGCTTGTTCACCCCATGTGTCATATTTTCTACATGAAACCCGACACATCTTATGAACTCAAAATCCCCATTTCTTGTTTCCCAGTTTTGTGGTGTGATTTATGGGAGGATCTAAACTAATTTGGCATTGATATTCAGAGCTTAATACCACAAGCTATAAGCGGTATCTAGCTACACATTATAGCTCCCAATTAGTTAGATGTCTTAATTCCAGTCGAACCAAAACCCGATCCATTTAGTGATGGAGTGCACCACTTGTGTCCGTCCCTTGCCTCAGATATTAAGAATGCACACAAAGTAGTATTGTGTCATCTTTGTATTAGTATTAATTTCTTGATCTCTTTAAGCTAGTTATAAATATGTGACTTAACTCAAATCACATTGTGCACATTATAACTTTGCTTTATCAAGGGGCCCACTAATATCATCACTCAATTAAGAGGGCAATGATAATCTTTTGACTAACTATCTTCTCCAACGAAAGTCACACTTAACCAACTAATGCCTTTACACTACACTCATCGATAGCTTAAGACACTAGTCTAATTAAGCACTCCTTAAGCGATCGGATATAAGTCTCATATCAAAGGACCAAGGACACAGTAAAATATTAAAGACACAGAAACACATTTCTATAATATTTTACTTGTTAGGTCAATTCAGTATACAAAAGTAATATTTTCCGATTTTGCGTACCCGTGTTGTCACTCACTTGTAGAGCTATAATGATCTATGACCAACACGACAATCTTAACTCGGTAATAAATGTCCCATGTTTATTACCATGATTGCGAATATCTTTTGCTTTATGTAAACCGATATCATTTAGAGCCCTACGGTTAAGGACCAAGAGTCTCTTCCTTAACACTTCTAAAAGAGGAATAACATAAACAAGGAACAAAACGATTTCTCATTCAATTCATAATAATTGACATTTAAAAGTAAAATTTTAGAACACATTCCCTTCAAAAACCTGGCGGCTGGTGGCTCTCTCATGGTGTCCCACTCAAAGGTACGTTCAACCATTAACTCAAAAGTATCCTATGCCTCATTGATGGGTTGCATTTGGAAATCACCCTGACACATCGACTCCAACAATGTGCGGGTGTTGTAACTGTGGCCCTCATAAACAATCTGGCATAGCTACGATAGCTCAAGTCCATGATTGAGGGCACTGCTGGAGAAGGTCCTTGAACCTCTCAAAGAAAGCATGAAAAGATTCAGTCTCAGTTTGATTCATTTTATGTATCTGGTGCCGTATTTGTTGAGTTTTCCTTTAAGGGAAAAATCTCTTCAGAAATACGGTCACAAAGTCATCCCAAGACCTAATAGAGCTCGCGGGGAGGCTGTACATCCATTTCTTCGCGTTATCCTTCAACGCGAAAGAAATCATCCTCAACCGGAGTGAATCCTCATCAAGTTCTTGAAGCTTGAACATGGAGCATACTTCCTCGAATTCACGTATAAAAATATATGGATCCTCCTTATTGGCAGTGAAGGTAGGAAGCATGCTCATATATTGAGGTTTCAATTCATAGATGTTCCCGCGAGTTGGGGGCAGAACTATGCAAGAAGGCTGCACGGCCCGAACAGGATGGGTCCGCTCCCACAAAGTCATCAGTCTATCCTGTCGAGCTAAAGGTAGTGGTGCACCAAGACCTCGATCCTGACCGAATCCCTCTTCCTCTCTAGTCAGAGGAGGAGGAGAAGGAGGTCTACGTGGTGGTGGGAGCGGACCGATGTAATCCATGTATGGAACCCGATCTCCCCCGTCACTACGAGAAGACTCGGACTCACACTCCAAAGGAGCACGAGGCGGAGATGGTCGATCACCTAGACCGTCCATCTCAGAAAAATGCACTCTCTCAAGTTGATCACCTCGACTCGACTCTAAAACACACAACAGAAGGTGTACTCAGAGGAGGAGACTACTCGTAGAAAATAGACAAGGAGAGGACTCAGATGAGGAGGGAAGAATCCTTAGAGCTAGTGTAGGGAGTGGTGAAGGTAGAAGCCTAATCTAGCAAGCACGGCTCAAACAACATAAGGCTATGGGTCCTTAGGCTAGACGATGCCTAACTTTGAGGTCACTAGTCTCGAGACGCCTCACCTCCCTACAACGAAGACCACAATGCCCAGCAAGTGATACCAGATCTGGAGATCCAGTACCTCCTACTATCGACAAGGCAGGCGACGCCGATCAAGTTATGACGGTCTCGACTAGATTACTCTCCTAGTGCATCTGAAATCCTTAGGGCCAATGTCTACTTGCTTTTAGAATTAAGGATTTTATTAAGAGTGATTTTTGGGGCTAAGGAAAGGGTGATGAAATCCCCCACCTTATCTTTTATGGGACAACCCCTCCTTGGTAGTGTTTTGATCCTAAATCTAGCAATCAACTCTCCAATCAAACACTCAACTCACTCTTGTCCTGATGCAATTCCTACTAACTAATGCATGGTCATACAAAATGCATGAATGAGAGTAGGAAATGTGTACCTCACGTCAGCACTCATCAACTGAAAGTAAGCTAAAATAAAAGACAACTACATGCCTAAGTCAAATATGTGATGCATGACCTAAACAAGTAAGAATGCCTAATTTTTTGCTTTGGATTTTAGTTGCCAAGTTGAATAAAGAGGATTGATTTTTAATCTGGGAGAAAACTACAAGTAACAACATGCAAGATTTTGCTCCCAGATAACTACACTGAAATACACAACAACCAGAACAAAAATGGGGGAAAGTGAAGCTCACCAGGCCACCAATTGGCGATCCCAGACCGCTGATTAGCGGTCACTGTTGAGTTTTTTGCTTTCTAATTCCTCCAGTCGCCTCCCCTTGATCCCCAGGATCCCTGAAACAAATCAAAACTAAAAAGAAAAATTAAAACCACTAGAATCGTCCAAACCAAAGTCTGGACATAACACCTCCCCGACAATGGCGCCAAAAACTTAAAGTCAGGTAATTTTCTCAATACATTTTTCATGCCTGACATCATTTGTAATGGCCCCCGATCTCGTGGGTACGAACACTGGGAAAGGAACACAAGTGTCGCGATTAGAGATTTCTGCGACGACCGAATGAGTTACAAAAGAAAGACAATACCGACTAACTCGACAATATGTAAAGACATACATGGATAACAGACATCTAAAGAATAGAAACGGGTGAATATCCATCTTTGAAAAAGGTCAATACAATATTTGAGTTTCAAAGGAAATACAATGACATAGGCAGAAACAAACGATAACTGAAGACTCTGGTCAACATGTCCCTCGTGTACAGAATCTTCGACACTCGTCCAGTCTGCCCTATGGGGAAACTAATACCTGCAAGCACCGCATTAACAAATGCATGAGTTTTCAATTAAGAAAACCAAGTATGCCCCAGCCAAACAATAACAGAACTATGCATGAAGTTTAGCTAAGACAAGCATCAAAACATAATAGAACAGAAGAGCACATAATGCATCAGAAGACTATGACTCCACAAGCCATGCCAGCCGGGCGCACCCAACACGTTCCTCGCAAGGAACCAGAACACCAGCCTCACTGGTCAGAAGTGGTCACTCGATAGTGACCCACCGCTCGACACAAAGTGGTGCGTCGGATAAATGTCCCAATTCGCGGAAATAAACCTACATGGTGTAATCGCGAACAAAGGGACATCTACCCTGAGACAGAATGGCAGCGCTCCTGCCCAGGACTTATCTTACGCTTGACCTTCCAACGTGAAGTTCTTATGTGAATGGCCTCTGAAGCTAGAAGACCCACTCGTTGCCCGTCGGCCCAGAAAACAGAACGTGCCCAGAATTATTAATCAGATTAAATGCAATGCAAGCTACTTAAGCATCTAAGATCTAATGTAGCTACAGTATATGAACGAGCTTCAAGGAAGAGTATCCGGATACCCTCCTAACAGCCCCAAACAAATCAGAATCAGAACATCCCAATCAGGAATCAAACAAAACTCACAACATCAAGCAATCATAACCAGATCGACAATTCAAGATAACAACTAATCGATAAGGTCTGTTATCCTAAGGGTCATACCCCAGCACAACATCACACATCACATCAGTAATGCATCAACATCAAAGAAACAATGGGATGATTCAAGACAGCAAAACATGCCATAGTCGAAAGCAATAATAATCGAAGACATACATTCGTCGATTTCAGAGCGTGCATGCGACTGTACCAAAACCTCATAATATGATCAGAGTTTATAAACGTATGAAATCCAATAAATACCAGTAGAACCACATGACAAAACATACATATAGCATCAGCAATGCTATGGGTATCTGCTGGCATAGATGCATGCAATCGGTATTCTACAACATGCATTTCAGAGCACATGTATGTTAGGAACTTAGAATCCCATACCATAATAGGCTTTATATGAATGTAAAACAGAGCTAATGCATGAATGTGTACTATGATGTGTAAACAAGTCATGAAAGGTTATACCATAGGTTAAAGAAATGATGCACGATTACATGACCTAGGGTCAGCAATCGATCGTGACAAAATCATCTATGTATGGCACGAATAATACATGCGTATGAAATCGAAAATCAGTATCCAAGTATAGGACATTATCAGATTAAGGTTACTATTTAATAACGAACACATATGATCTTATTTCAGCACATTGTCATGGTTTGTTAGCAGAATGTAATCATTAGTTACACATGACTATGTATGATCTAAAATCAGCAAGGACTCATTGACATATGATTGAATGTTTTAATTAACCGCAAGTACACGACCGCATTGAAGCGGTGTCAAATACGGGTCGATCTACAGGGAGGTGTGTCGACTATAGTTTATTCGAAGGCGAGTGGGAAAGAAATGATAGAAATGATTGATTAAACTAAACTACACTAAACTAAACTAGTAAACTAGAAATGAGGGAATGAAAGCACGAAATGAACTAAACTAAGCTAGCAACTACTAAGAAGAAAGATAAATCTTAGGAATGGGAAAACCCGTAAGGGGTGGAGTGTGTGTGTACACATAAATAAGTGTGGTGAATGCATACAATAAGCTCGAGTGTAGTTAGTGTTTGTTAATGCATAAGAAGTACCTAATGGCAAGACCTATCATTTAAAGCACTAACCTTGGTGATTAATATGAGCATGACAAGTTTGTTATTAAGAACATAAACAAGCATAGAATGTACCTAAACATTATGGCAGAAACCATCAAGTAAAAGTTCTTATTAATTCAAACAAGCATATTCATATCATCTACATAACATGTATACACATCTACTCCACCCCCAAAGGGCATGGATCTACTCACACATATTTAAACTAACATTTATACTAAGGAAAGAAAACATGCTTAAACTAATTATAAGAAAACTAAAACAACGAGTTAACTAAGCATACAAGAATTGAAAAGACAAGACAATATGAAGAAAACTTAACAAAACATCTATTATTACTCACTCAATTACAAGTAGTCTATCTGCACCAGGGGTTTTTGCTTCAAGACTTTTACTCCTAGTAGAGAGGATGACCACCAAGAGAGAGATGAGATACAAGAGAGGAGGGAGAGTTCTAAATATAGCCATAGAAAAATGTAATCCAGGACAATCTCCCAGTATGTGACTAAACATATACCTGAAATAGACTAAATACACTTTAATACATGACCCGACTAAACCGCATTGGATCCGGAGCAACTTGGACTGCCAATCAGCGGTCCCAGACCGCCAATTGGCGGTCTACAGGGTTCGGATTCGGTTGGTCTTTTGTGTGGGCTTTCCTGGATGATTTTCTTCATATGTGATGTACCCAAGTCGGTTGATAGAGCTCTCACCCGAATCAAATTGCCAAAATACTCCCCATGATGGTGTGAAGTTTCTTCATTTGCTCATTGGTCCTTTGGTTTTTCATTCGGGTACCTCTCTTGTATCTTAGTCCATAGGTCTTGCAACTTAGTCCTTTTATTGTCTCTTCTTCTCAAACCTACTTATTCCTGAAACTGAAACATTAAACTCGTTACATAACATTGTTTGGGTGAAAGATAATGGATAAAAGACACAAAGATATGCATGATAAGATGTCAATCAAACACCCGCACACCTAACTTTTATTAGTCCCAAGCAAAACAAAGAAAGAGAAAACTGAAAGAAAGGAAAAAGCATACGAAAAACAGGAAAATCCTAGCTCACTTTCGTAGGAATCACGGTTGCACTTAGCACGTGCAACAAGCCGTTAAACCTCGTTGTCGCCAAGGAGGAGGAGTGTTGTATCCTGAGGGTTCAGCGGATATACCCACAAAATCCGAACATAGATGTATTATTCAATCTAGAAACTCGACTCAATGGACTCATTTTTATCGATCATTGAACGTGGTAATCCTACGGGCCGACTCTATATAGGTATTCAGTCCACACACCTAGCCTAATGAACCATTCGTGCAAGTTAAATAAGGACTTAAGTGAAAGACATGGACAACCTCAACATCCTCAAGTGATACAAAGTGTAAAGTCCATTAAGGTTCTTATTTGCATTACCATTTTTTTCTTTTTGTTTCTTTTCTTACTTCTTTTTTGCATTCGGGTCCCTCTCTCTTGTATCTTAGTCCACAAGTCTTGTAACTTAGTCCTTTTATTGTCTCTCCTTCTCAAACCTACTTATTCCTGAAACTGAAACATTAAACTCGTTACATAACATTGTTTGGGTGAAAGATAATGGATATAAGATACAAAGATATGTGTGATAAGATGTCAATCAACATACTATCCGAGCATAGTAGTAATTAATGCATGAGTAACGATCTGAAATCAGTAACAAGGTATATGCTAAAGTCTGAATGAAATCATGAATCAAAACATGAGTATCAGAACTAATATTATCAAGCTCCTCTTGCGTGAAAATCTGGACAGTTTTGACAAATCACACATAACACCAGATCTGAAACTAATGATGATTTATGACATATATATATACATAAAGAGTCATGAAATCATGCCAATACGTGGAATCACTAATCAATAATATGACCAGGAGAAGGATTATGCTACAGCATGATAAACATATTAACAAACCATCAAAGAATCTCAAAAATCAGACCATACGCGTAGAGTTGTACCTCACGCGAGATGCACGTACAACCCCACCCGACATACTCCCCACAGCCTCGTCTCCTCCCTACTGATTTCTCCATCAACCACCCAGGAGACATAGAGAAGAGAACGTGCTAGAGGGAAGGGATGCATGGTCAGCCACTGAAGACCTGATTTGCACCACAATCCACCCGATCGGTGGCACTCTTGTTGTGCAAACCCTAGTCCTCATGACAGACTAACCACTGGTATTGAGCAGCATTCCGCCCAACACCCACCACTATATCCGATGCTAATGGCTAGAGGCATACCTCATCAACAAGGAAAAGGCTGAGCTGAGCCGGAGATCACCACTCCTCTTCTAGCCGCACAAATGATGCCCACTAGCTTGCTCTACCAATCTTGCCAGAGATCAGTCCAGTAGCTCGCCGGAGAGGGAGATGGAGGTGGTCTGAGGTTGATGGCGTGGAGGAGAGAAGGGAGGGGAGATATGGGACGGCTGGTTAGGGTTGTGATTGTCTCAAGGAAACTAACACAAAAGGCAAGGAGTGATTGCAATTGAAGGCCAATCAAAACTTACCAAAAGCTCCCAATTCAAAAGTTTACAAATCTCAAGAGATTTGCTCTTGCTGATGTGGCATCCACGTCACCCAGCCTTCACACCTCAGCCCTAAATGCCTCCTCAAAGCACAAGCCAAACCACACACGAATTGCACCCGATCGACCCGATTAAGTCAACCGATTGGAAAACTGCCTGATGGGTCGAACCCGTCCACGAGTCGCATTAACTCGCCAAAAAGGAAACTTTTCCCCGAAAGGAAGCTTTTCCAAAACAAAGCATAAAATCACACAACTAATATCATTCATCAAGAAAACACAAACTCGGGCTTAAGGATGAATAAGACTTAATAAGGTACCGGAGCGGGTCTTACATCATTGCAGCAATATAAAAATACTCCACTTGACATAAATTGTAGTCTCAATACAACCCATTCAAGAAATTTGAAACTGAATAATAAAATGCATCACTGAAAGTCAATATAATTCCACATGTATTTGTAGATTCATTCTTTTGGAGCCTTCTACCAAAGTCCTACGACTATGAACCCTAAACCCGGAACACTCATCTGTAGTGGTTTTGGTTTTTCTCAGTATAAAATTAAAGAAATACTTATGTGTCAGTAAGTATGCATACTCAACACTATACATGATGCAATAATAATCATATCTCTTGATCTTAGATCAAAAATGAAACCAGAGAATATCCATACTCTAATTTTCAAGCCAAATAAAATATTTGTTGTAGTTAAAATTGTTTATGCAACTATTATTGAACAAATGATAAGGTTCTTGCAACGATCAAAACTAGAAGCATGAATTAAAATCATATCAAGGTAAATTAACTTTAACATAACTTGGTATAAGCCTTTTTACATAGAAGTTATGCATAACAACATATTACCATATGCATGCATATTTTCTTTTCAAGAAAAGAAATGCAAATACTATCTTTGCTATTGAACATTAGAAGACATATTACAATGATTGCATAAACAGTCTTGACAAACATGAGAATGTAAGATATCAATCTACTAACAACTTATGCACTTGTATTATTAATATCTAGAAGAATCTCATCACAAGTAAGTAAATAAAAATCAAACACGTGGAAATACTTATGTGAGACTAATGAGAGCAATAACCAATTGAAATAGTTCTTACTTAAACAAGAATTAAATTTAAGACTTAAAGATAATAATTATGAAACTTTGATAATCAAATGAACATTAAAATTATTAAAATAATATTTGGAGCGAGGCTAAAGCTGGGTAACGGCCCGACACGGCTCGAGCTCATCGGCCCACGAAGCTAAATGGGTTAGGCTTCGGCCCGACTCATTTCAAGGAGGTCCACCCCGCCCCGGCCCGTAGCCCGTCGGGCTATTAATAACCGCCTCGTCCGCTCGTTTATTTTCTTCAGGCCTGGTCTGGCGGTCCGTTATTTTGGGTATGGCATGTCCAGAACCGGTTTTTTTACCTTTAAATTAAAAAATAAAAATAAAACCCGGACTGGTCCAGATCAGACCGAACCGAAACCCGGACCGGACCAAAACCCAAACTGGTCCTTGTCACCCCTACTTAGGAGACACTACTTTTCCTCCTTGGCAAGAATGAGGTTTAACGGCTTGTTACACGTGTCAAATGCAATTGTGATTCTAACGAAAGTGAGTTAAGATTTCCTTATTTTTCGTTTGTTTTTCCTTTGTTTCATTTTTCTCTTTCTTGGTTTTACTCAGGACTAGTAAAAGGTAAGTGTGATGATATTTGATTAGTAACATATCATATATCGTACTCATGATTTATATCTTTTATTTTACTCTAATATTGTGTTACTCGAGTGTGTGTTATATTTCAAGTATTATGCGATAAAGAAGAGAAGTGAAGAGAAAAATGATTGAAACGTAAGAAGAAAGGACTTAAATACCCCATGTGACGCGCGAACTTGGGTCACATCTAAACAATCGTGACAACCAATTGGCGGTCCATTTTGGTCAGGATCCGACCTGGTTTTGTGTGGTTGTGGGTTATGTTGTTTATGATCATTTTAGGTATGGTTAATTAATTCCACACTGGGGGATTGTCCCCCGTTGCATTTTTCATGTTTATAAACAAAACTCATCTTCTTCCTTTGTAATCACTCATTGTTTGGTTGTCATTCTTTATACTTGGAGTAAGTCTTTGTAACAAAACTCAAGTGGAGGGAATGCTACTTGTAATGTGAGTCATCAATAAAATAATATTTCCTACTTTTGTTCTAATGTTGTCTCATTTATGCTTGCATGTTTAACTTAACTTTGTTTTCTTAATCTTAATATATTTAGTTAGAATGTCTTTTTTTTAGTATAATTGTTAGTTTAATGTGCAGTGAGTAGTTTTAACTTTGTTTTCTTAATCTTAATATATTTAGTTAGAATGTCTTTTTTTTAGTATAATTGTTAGTTTAATGTGCAGTGAGTAGTTTCATTCTCCTTTAGGGGTAGAGATGATGTTTATACATGGTAATAAAGAATAAGAATGAATGTTATTTTATGTAATATGTGATGAATGTGAATGTATGTTTGTTTGTCTAAATGAGAATACTTAACCTGATGGGTTTTGTCACATCTTGTAGACATTTTTGATGCTTGTTTAGGTTCTTAATAACCAACTTGTTTATGTTCATGTTAATAAACTAGGTCAGTGATTGCATTGATGCGTTTTAACACAACCATTAAACACTTCTTATGCTTTAAAACATAATCTATACTTGTACCTTATTGAATGCATTTTTCACCACCTTATTACATGTGCACACATACTTCACCCTTAGTGGTTTTCCTTACTGAATGTAATCTTTTTCGTTTGTTAGTTGTTAGTTTAATGTAATCAAATTTCTTCTCCTCTTATTTGCTATTTGATCTATGAAGAACCACAAGTTTGACACACATTTATGTGGATTGGACATATACTTTTCATCGCTACCGGGCAATTGCGATCAATATCAATATATTTATTTATAACACATGCATATTTCTAAAACTTACCTTTTCCTTCGTTTCATAAATGAAAACGTGCACGTGTGCCAGCAGGTGTCATTAACACTAGTTATTGTATTGTAAACAACGTTTTATTAGTTCTGCCTTTTGGATACTCACATTATTTATATTTCTCATTTATCTTAATTTGAAGAATATTACTTGAAAAACATATAAACGTATCACATAATGAATGAAATATTAAGCCAATAAGATTTCGATGAAGTCATGTTTACCGCATAAGAGACGAGAATAAAGAGCAAAATGCCTATGAAAATTTACATTTATATTTGATTTTAGGCACAAAAAAAGTGATTAAAACCTAATCTACCATCACCAAGTTGAATCGTCCAGACACTTTCTCAAACCACAGCTTGTCAAGAAAATTAGAAGACCACTAAACGCTGGTTTATTTTATAAATTGCATCTCCACGTAAACCACTCCTCATATATAAAGGCAAAACAACAGAATATTTCCAGAGAGTTCTGCTTTAGATATTGATGAAATAGAGCACCATGCTTTGGCCATCGACTGGTCAACTGGAGACACTGGGAGGTTTCTCTTTTGGATGTTTTGCCCCATAATGATCAACGAGCTGGTTGGGGTTAGCTAGTTGCACCTATAACACAAAATTTGTGTGATTGTATGGGGTTTTCAACTTCATTTTTTGAGTGAACTTCTAACACTATGTGAGAGCAGATAAACAGATAGGTAGAGAACAACAATCAACAAAACCATAAATCTAAAAAATAACTGTCATTAAATAATGGAAACATGGGATAAACAGACAAATAACTTCCAATTTAAGCAATTTAGCAAGATCAAATTGTTAGTTCCAGTGACAATTCAATCACTTACTGAAATATAGATAATGGTTTGGGATCAGATCAGAGGATAAAAGGGCAACAATCAAAGATCACAATCGAAATCGTTTTTCAGAAAATAAATCGAAAATAGCTTGAGAACAGAGGATAAAAGTGGAATCCTAATGGTCTTTATGCTCTTTAGGTGGATAATCATATTGCTCTTCCTCGACCTCGAGAGCACCCCACAGAATTTTATTTGTAAAAAGAAGCAAACATAGGGGAACTAACAACAACAACAACAACAAAACCTTTTATCCCAAACTGGTTGGGGTAGACTAGAAATGAAATTCTAAGGAGTCACGGTTCAGGCACGTGAATTGCATTCTTCCACACGTTTCTATCAAATGCAAATTCTCGAGGAAGATTCCAATCTTTTAAATCTTTTTTGATTGCTTCCTCCCAAGTCAATCGTGGTCTGCTTCTTCCTCTTTTTATGTCTTCGATCCAATTCAAAACCCCTCTTCTTATAGGTGCATCCATAGGTCTTCTTTGTACATGTCCATAACATCTCAGTCTATGTTAGATAACTTTCTCTTCAATTGGAGCAACTCCAACTCTCTCACGAATGTCTTCATTTCTAATCTGATCCATTCGCGTATGGTCACACATCCACATCAACATCCTCATTTCAGATACACTCATCTTTTGTATATGTTGTCTTTTAGTGACCCAACATTACACACCATATAGCATTGCAGGTCTTATTGCGGTTCTATAAAACTTTTCTTTTAACTTAAGTGAAATTTTCTTGTTACATAAAACACCTGAGGCTTGTCGCCATTTCATCCATCATGCTCTAATCCTATGATTAACATTTCATTGATCTCCCCATTTTTTGATGTATTGATCCAAGATATCTAAAAATATCTTTTCTACGCACCACTTGCCCATCTAATATAATCTCATCTTCCTCGATATTAACGGTACTAAAACAACATTTCATATATTCAGTTTTAGATATACTTAGTTTAAAACATTTTGTTTCTAAAGTATTTCTCCACAACTCTAGTTTCTCTACACACCTACCCTACTCACGTCAATTAATACTACATCATCCGAAAAAAGCACACACCATGGAACCTCACATTGTAAGTCTTTTGTCACCTCGTCCATTATTAAAGCAAATAGATATGGACTTAAAGTTGAACACTGATGAAGTTCAATCTTAATCAGAAAAGCTTTAGTCACACAATCACAAATTTTAATGCTAGTTTCAACTCCTTCATACATATCTTTAATTAAATTCACATATTTTGTTGATACTTTCTTTTTCTCAAGGGCCCACCACATAACATCTCTTGGAACTCTATCATATGTCTTTTCTAAATCAATAAAAACCATAAGTAGATCTTTCTTTTGTTCTCTATACCTCTCCATAAGTTGTCTAATAAGAAATATGACATCTATCGTTGACCTTCCAGGTATGAAACCAAATTGATTATCTCTAACACAATGTCTCTTTCCTTAGACGGTGCTCAATTACTCTTTCCCACAATTTTATAGTATGACACATGAGTTTGATACATTTATAGTTAATGCAACTTTGAATATCCCCTTTTATTCTTGTAAATTGACCTAAAATATTTCTTCTCCACTCATTTGATATTTTATTTTTCCCAAATATACTACTAAACAATTTAGTTAACCACGTTATTACTTTATCCCCCAGACATTTCCACACCTCAATCGGGATCTCATCTGGTCCTAAAGTCTTACCAACTTTCATCATTTTTAAGACTTCCTTAACCTCAACTTCTCTTATCCTCCGTACAAATCGTCTATTAGATTCCTCAATTGTATCATCCAGTCGCTATCCTTTTCTCCATTAAACAACTTATCAAAATATTCTCTCCACCTTTCCTTGATATCCTCCGCATTAACTAAGATATTATTATTATCATTTTTAATGCATATAACTTGATTAAAATCTCTAGTTTTCTTCTCTCTTATTTTAGCCAACTTCTATTCCAACCTCTCCCTCATTTGATCCCAACTTTTGGTATAAATTCTCATAAACAACTCATCTAGCCTCTCTTACTGCTTTCTTAGCTTTTTTATTAGCCAACTTATACTCTTCTAAGTTAGTTTCATTTTTATCTTTAAACCACATCTTATAACATTCTTTCTTAGTTTTAATTGCTTGTTGTACATCATCATTCCACCACCACGTGTCTCTCGAATCTAGTTTACCTCCTCTACTCTCCTCACAAACTTCTTTAGTCACTCGACGAATGTAAAATGACATACTCTCCCACATACTATTAGCATCTCCTACAACATCCCAATGTCCTTCTGCCATAAGTCTATCCTTAAATCTCATACATTTTTCTCCTTTAAGATTCCACCACTTAATCTTCACATCTTTATTACACTTATACGAAAGCGAAAGTTCGCTACTACCAACTTATGTTGAGTCACCACACACTCTCCAGGTATTACCTTACAATCTATACAAGATCCTCGATCATCTTTTCGAGTAAGCACAAAATGAATTTGACTTCGATGTTGACCACTACAAAATGTGACTAAATGAGATTCTCTTTTCCTAAAGAAAGTATTTGCTACTATGAGGTCATATGCTATAGCGAAATTCAGAAAATCTTATCCTTTATTCCTAACACCAAACCCAACCCCTCTATGGATACGTTCAAACCCTTCGCTAACTTTACCAACATGACCGTTAAAATCTCCTTCAATACAAAGTTTCTCACTACTAGGAATCTCTCAACATAATGTCAAGGTCCTTCCAAAATTGTTTTTTCACTGTTTCGCTCAAACCTACTTGTGGGACATAGGCGCTAATGACATTCAAAATCAGTTTTCCGATAACTAACTTAATCAAAATTATTCGATCACCTTGTCTTTTAACCTCTACCACCTCATCTCTTAGGCTTTTATCTACTAAGATTTCTACTTCATTTTTATTTCTATATTTTCCACTATACCATAACTTAAACCCTGTATTTTCAACTTCTTTAGCTTTTTCATCTACCCATTTGGTCTCCTGAACTCAAAGAATAATGATTTTTCTCTTGTTGATCACATCCACTAACTCTCGCAACTTCTCTGTTAAAGATCCAACATTCCAACTACTTATGCATATCCTACTATCCTCAACTAGCTTCCTTACCCCTCGCACCCGTTGAGTAAAGTACGAGGATCCTAACTCCTTGTGCACTACATCCGGACGCTGATGCAGTGTGTCACTAAGGTGGTGGCGTCCCTCGACTAGCTTCCTTATCGCTCGCACCCGTCGAGAATGATGCGTAGACCCTTGGTCACTTTGAATCACTACATCCGGGACCCGATGTAGCGCGTTGCTAAGAGGGTGACGCCCCAAACACGATTCTCTTTTAAGTTTCATTTCCATGGGAGTAGCTAGGGTTTTACACTTGCTCGCAACACCTATCGCAACCCTCATCCTTTATCCTGGCTTGGGACAGGCTATGTACACGTACATAGGCCAACTCCAGAAAAAAAAAAAAAAAAAGACAGACCTAACATTAACTAAATAAATCTCTTCCAACGGATTGAGTAGCTTGGCAACACATAGTTCCAAACAGAAAAGAAACACCTCGTTCTAGAATACATTCCTATGTTGAATTTTTAGAGCCCAAGAATTTCTGTTACAAGATCAATACTGAAACACCAGATGTTGTGCCATTCATTGTCTATAAGAGGAAACCACGCAAAGAGCCACATGGCGCACCCACAAGTGTTACCCAAAGTCACTAGATTGACTCCCAAGTTATCTAGGATAATTATTATTATTTAGTTTCCATATTTGCTAGTTGCTAAATTCCAAAGTCTCCTTATCCCTTAATGTTTTGCTTATTAGTAAGTTTGCTAGTTGCTGAGATATTTCGATATCTCTTGTTTCCTTCCTATCCCTATATATAGATTGTAATAGATGGTAGAAGCAATGAAGAAAATATTTTAGTTTTTTTATCTCCATTTTCTACTTGTGTGTCCACCCTATCAACAATATACTCGCAGTTCATTGCTTCTTAAACTCTGCTCCTAACACCAGCTCCTTCACTTCACATTTCACCGTTAAAATTGGGTAAATATTAAGATCAAATCAACACGACTACCATTGCATGATCTCAAAACCAAAATCATGGTTCACTTGAAGTCATTCAAACAAACCCTAACTGACCCAAGTAAAACCATGAAGTAATTGTTTAACTCCTAACAACCTTCGTTCACATGGACAAACAGCATAAGCCCTTTCTGCCTCACTATGAATGCACATTTTCCAGAATCTCACTAGTTTTTCATATCTACATAAATCTCACTACTGAGTACTGAACACGGTCAGGGAGACAAGTAATGCAACAAGACACATACAATTGGAACCAAAAGGGTGCAACGCGACGCGAAGTTCGAATTCCTAAAGAAGCAGTAGTGTGGAAGCATTGGTATGCTTTTTTAGGGCTTCAATTGGGAACTGATTATCCAAATTTCGAGAATCGAGTTTCAACTACTACAAGTCCACAACATCCCAATACTCATCATGTTGAGGAATTTACAAGTGAAAAGAAATAATCCGGAACAATAATCCCAAAGTATATAAATTAGACAATAAAAAACAGTAAAAATCAGTTCGAAAAAACCAAGTCAAGTTGAGGATGCTGAATTCCAAACTCAAAGAACCCGTAATAATGTATTGTAATAAATTTTAGAAGAAAGGGAAGGGAACCTTGCAGATGGGGCAGACGGTCTTGAGGGCGGCGGCACGTGCCTCGAGTTGGGAACCCTTCGGCTTCTGGTTCTTCTCCGAGTTCTTCCTCTGGGCCTCAATCTTCTGCTTTCCCCGAGTCATGCTTCGTTGATGATACCTTTCTTCTCCCAATCCGATCGATCCCCAAACTCCACACCACCACCAAAATCAGGGACGGACCGAACCCGCTCGTGGGAAAACCGGAAGAATGGATGGGTATGTTGCACCTCTGTTTTAAAAACCGGACCAAACCGGAGGTCGGACCGGGTTGGACCGTGAACCGGTAGCAAACCGGTCGGTTCGGTCAAAAAACCGGTTTCTCTCGTGAACCGGAGTGAACCGAAGAAAACCGAAAAAACCGATCGAACCGATCGGTTTTTTCGGTTTGGTCGAACCGAAAAAACCGGTTTTTTCAATTTAAACAAAATTTGGTTTTTATTGTTTTATTTTTTGTTCAATTTTGACCCAAATTCTAAGATTTTTACTTTTTATTACTCCTTCCCCAACCCCTCACCACACCTCCACCCTCGCGATCTCCACCGGCCCACCCCTCATCGCACCGCCACCGCTCGCGATCTCCACCAAGACCGGCAGACTGACGGATCTCTAGGACAGTCTACCACCCCTATTGCTTTAGATGTTGAAGTAAATGTTTGTTCATTTGTTAGAAGAAAGACTAATATTACTTAGTTACATGTTTGTTCATTTTTTTACTGATTTTAATTAAGTTATTTTACAAATGGATAATTTTTGTTGAATTGTTCATAGTTTAGGTACTTGGTTATTACTTATTATGTTAAAAAATAATAGGAAAAATCGGTTCAATCGGTTGGACCGCCGCTACGGAGTCGGTTCGGTTCAACCCTCGATTCACAAAATACTGATGTCATGCTGACGTCATCATCGGTTGGACCATGTTGAACCATCGGTTCGACCACTTTGAACCAAACCGAGATGTTTTCGGTTCACTCTTCGGTTCGGTTTTTAAAACATGGTGTTGCACTCACACCCACGTTGTTTCTTTTCTTGTAAATCCCCATTCACGTATATTAAAAAGGAATATATATATCTAGTGAGTCTAGTAAGCCCTACAATATCCACCATTCATTTCAAATTGTAATGTAGATTAAGAAAAAAACGGTTATGCTAATGAACGATGAGATTAACGGTAAATAAGATCCAATGGTGAGATTATAGGAGGCTTAAATTAAATTTGATGAACTCTGGGCTCACTAGAGCTTGACCCTATATAAATATATAGGAATTAGCCTAGGACTTAATTTTTCTAAATTAAGCCCCCACAATATCCACCACTCATTTCAAATTGTAAGGTAGATTAAGAAAAAAACGGTTATGCTAATGAATGGTGAGATTAATTGTAAATAAGATCCAATTGTGAGATTGTAGATGACTTAAACTACATTTGATGAGCTCTGAGCTCACTAGAGCTTGACCCTATATATATATATATATATATATATATATATATATATATATATATATATATATATATATATATATATATGAATATTCCATATTCTGATCATGTTTCCTAAGTTAGCACGTGTGTTGCCAAATTCATAAGCTATATATATCTCGATAATATCGTGATTTATTTGTTAGATAAAAAATTTAAAAGTTGTTATAAGTCACATCAACCTAGTACAAAACACTTTCAAAGAGAAAAATACATATGAAGTGTCAACCACCAAATTTCATAAGCTCTAGATATATAACCCCACCAATTTTTTGGATTGCTAGTATCATTCCATTTGTACATCATATTTTGTTAATTGAATCGTATGTGGTAGTGATAGACTGGTGTGTGAAATTTACCAAGGACGAGCCAAAACAATTGGAAATAGATTGATTGGTTTGATTTAAAGTTTAATTTATGGGTTCCCTAGGTTAAGATGACGAGGGAAGGGAGGGACAATGGTCAGTAGTGATGAGGAGGGTAAAGAGGAAGAGTTTGAAGGCGAAGACGTGTTTGCCACATTTACGGAAGATGGACCACCCACCATAGATTTGAACTCTGAGTTCTTTATTGGTTAGAGATTTCCTAACAACGAGGCATTCAAATTTGCACTAAAACAATACTTTATGCTGAATGAGAGTTGTGTGGTTTTGGAGTTGTGACCCTAAGAGAGTTTTGTCCAGTGTACAAACTCCAACTGTAAGCGGAGGTGTCATGCTTCCAAGCTGCAATAGGGGTTTTAATTTCAGATAAAAACTCTACAAGAGGAACACACCTATTGTATTGCTAACAAAGTAGCCTCAATAATGATATCCAAGAATTTGATTGATCACATGTATTACAAGTGGTTATTGAAAGATGAGAGACTTAGAGTCATTCAGATAAGAAACAAGCTGTCAGAATACTCATACCATTTAGATCTCTCATATCATGGAGTGTGGAGAGGCAGAGAGTTGGCATTAGGTAGGATTCATGACAGTCATGGGACTCAATTTGAATTGATGCCCAATTTGATGTCAGAGTTAAATAGAAGGAACCTAGGTTCTGTGATCAGGATGGATGTTAATAGTGAGAACAAGTTCCTTAGGTGCTTCATTTGTTTACAAGCCTGCAAAGATGGGTTCCTACAAGGTTGTAGACCTATTATGGGCTTGAATGAGTGTCACTTGAAGTCCAAGTACAGAGGGGCTTGTTTAGCAGCAGTAAGTGTGGATGGAAACAATAGGATTCTCCCATTAACATATGTTGTGGTGAATGCTGAAGAGGGGGGGGGGGGGGGGGGGGGGGGGGGGGGGGAATTGAAGTTGTTTCTAAAGTGCTTAAAGATGGCAATTGGGGAGGTGCTTGGTCTTGTGTTTCCTAATGACAAGTGCAAGGGTTTGGGAAAAGGTGTGGCAGGGGAGTTACCTTATTTAGAGCATAAAACATGCCTAAGACACATTTACAAAAACTTTAGAAGACGGTTTAAGGGTGATCACATGATAGACATGGTGTGGGGAGAAGTGAGGGCCTATATTGAGTGATTTGCATTTCTCTTCCTCACATTTAATTGTTTTAGTTTTTAATTTGACATAGTTTGTTAAAATACTTAATTAGTCTATTCACCCCTCCCCCTAGACTAATATTAGGACATAGTAGATCATACAGTGATGTATTGTCAGCCTTAAAGCTTATTAAGCTCTTGTGTTGTACTAATTAAACAGTGTTCTATTTTTGCTCTTTCACTAATTTAGCAAGTGGATGTAAAGCTAACTAATTTTGAACTTAACTAAGTTGGGAGGTGGAAGTTGAGACGGACCTACCTTTTTTGCTCTAAGTTATGAATGTAACGAGGTATTTGATAACATGTTATTAGAAGATTTAATGTGACATGTGCACAAACACCTTAGTCAGTTTCATGAGCACCTATTTGATTCGACGTGTCCCAAACAAAACCACGACATATATCAACTTCAAATCCAACACATTTCATTAAGATAAAAAAAAACATAAACATCCATACCACCCATTAATACAACACCAACTCATGAGTAAGGCACAAACAATATTAATACCAACTTCAAATAATCTAGCACAACCATTACTACCAACAACAACTCATCTACCACAACCAGTCAACCACATCTCGTCAACTTGTACCCATAATAGTAACCAACAATAAACACACACAACAAAGTTTAACCCTACACCAATTTCTCCACCAATTGTTGTACATCTCCAACAGCTTTAACTGCCAGCTCCTTAATCTCCTCAAGTTCCAAAGCCTCTCTCCTTTGAGTATCTTGGTTGTCCTCCAACAAATGCTCAAGAGACTCCATCTTCTCCATCAAATCGTTCTGAAATGTATTAGTGTCGGGATTGCCATTCTCCACTGTCTCGACACACTTCGAGTCTACGCCATCCAACTAGTCGAAGAAGTCACAATCTTTGCCTTCTAGTACAAAACTAACATGTCATCCATGTGGGGCATTTCAAAAAACATTTGTGGAGTAGCACTACAAGGGGCATGAAAACATAAAACATTGCTTACCAGGAACCTTGCAAATCCAAAAAATATCCTCCCAAGCACCAAGGCTTCTCAAAGGTGCATAGCACTGCCAGAATGGCACATCCACATTGTGGCGACCGGAGACCAATCAAGCTCGACCTGGAGCTTTCACTGAGAATGGTCATCTAAGGTGTCAAAATTCGGAGAATCAAAACCCAATGGTTGAAATTTTGACGGATATTTATAAACTAAAGAAAATTTTAATATTCAGTTGTGTCCCGTGACCCTCCCCTTTGTGTACGTGGCACCGCCGTTTTGTGAGTCACATTACCTCATATTTTTCAAACATTCCTTTTGTTCAAGAATAACTAATTATTATATATGATAATGTATGCCCCAGTAAAAAAAGTACTAATCAAATAAAAAAAGACCTAAAACTCGTAGGTAGAACGTGTGCGAAACATGTAGTGACAATTAGTGCGTTCGGAAGAAATTTTTGCTATAAAAACAAGTAGGATCGAAATGGTCTTAATTTTCTAATCAATTTAAGTTAATATCTACTTGATCCAATCAAAGATAAGTAGCGGAATAAACAAATGAAAACAAGTAAAGAAATGCAAACCATAAGAATTCGGGGGATTTTTATAGAGGTTCGGCACCCCACCTAGGTCCTAGTTATCTCTTGCAAACCCGGCTCGAATCACCAAGCTCCGCAGACGACTTCACTATCCGCTCCCGTTTCAGGCCAAGAGACAACACCTTTACACTATTCAAGCTTGCAAACAACCCTCACCGAGTTTGGTTCCTCCTCTCACAATCCGAGAGAGATGCTTCGGACTTTCACTGAAACATTTATTGCCTTTTTGCCTTAATCTATGTTTTGATGATTTAATCAACCTAATCTTAATTATAATCAATGTAGAGTAACACACATATTACATAGCATATATATTGCATTGTGCTTACTTCTTCATTTATTTTAAGTCTTAGGAACTATGTGTAATTGAGCATACTTGAGCTAAAAACCACTCACATACACACTAGGTTCCCTATAGAAGTCACACACAAAATTTCACAACATTTGGACTTCAATAGATCACCCAAACTAGAACCGGAAAACACTTAAACCTAACTTGAACTGCCAGGACCAAATCGGTCGACCGAAACGAGTTTTTTGTTCAACCGATTGGGTTGTTAATTCTGTAGGATCGTGAGGGTTATGGATCCACTAACTCTAATTAACAATTTTAATCCTAATCACCTACTTGTTTAGACAATCGAAGAGATGCAGCAGAAATTAAAACAAATACACAAGTATGGAATAGAAAATGCAAACCACAAGCACACGGGGGATTTATAGAGGTTCGGCACCCCACCCGGGTCCTAGTCCTCTCTTGCAAGCTCTGCTCGGATCACCGAGCTCCGCCTACGACTTCACTATCCGCTCCCCGTTCGGGGTCGGGAGACAAAGCCTTACAACCGTCAAACTCACGAACAACTCTCGCCGAGCTTGGAATCCTCTTCTCACAATCCGAGAAGGATCACTTCGGGCTTTCACCGAAGTCTATACTTGTGTCTTGGGATTTCACCAAGACCCTTGCTCTCTTGACAACAAATGTAACTTGAGTGGAACTCACTCTCTAATTGAGCACACTTGAGTTGGATGAGGATATGATCACTAAGTGTGGATTTAGGCTTATAGAGTGAGATTGGGAGCTTTGAGGATTGAGAGCTTCTCTCTAATGAATTGGACAATTGGAAGTGTGAGAGTTTTGTTAACAACAGGTCTTGATCGTCTATTTATAAGCTCCTAAGGTATTCTAGCCGTTGGGGGTAGATTTGGTTGAGTTTTGTGTAAGATACACAAAGCAGAAAATCGGGCTGCAAATCTGTCCAGAACCGGTCGACTGAAACTAATAAACCGGTCGATCGTTCACTTGATTTCAAGGAGAACGGTCGAACAAATGAATATTCGGTCGGACAAACGAGCTAGAACTTAACTCTACTTAAGTGAATCGGTCGAACCAAAGTATGGGGCGGTCGACCGTTAAGGGGATTCGATTGAGACAAAGTTGGATCGGTCAAACGAAGAGTGTGTCGACCGATAGCAGGGATATAATAAGAATTCAACCGGTCGACCAAAACAAGGTCGTCGTTCGACCGATTACCGAATGTATTTTGGGGTTAAGTTTGATTTATACGAATACGACCGTTATAGGAATATGACAAAGGTAACTGCCATAATAAAATCCGGGATCGGTAGACCAAAAAGGTAGAACCAGTCGACCGGTAGAGTTCGGTAAAATCACTGTGGAGAGTCTGTTATAAACCGGTCGAACTGAGAACTGGTTCGGTCGACCGGTTCACACAGGAAAATTGGTTTTAGGTTTTAAGTGATTTCCGACTAAGGTTTGGGTGATTTAATGAAGTCCAAATAAGGTAAAATATTGTGTGTGACTTCTCTAAGGAGCCTAGTGTGTATGTGATAAGTTTTTAGCTCTTGTATGCTCAATTTACACATGTTCCTAAGACTTAAAATAAAATCAAGATTACAAGTCTTCATATAGCTTTATTACAAATCTTGACTTGATTTCCTTCCTTCCATGAGTCTTGATCACCTATAGAGGTTAGCACATGCAATATATATGCAATGCAATATGTGTGCTACTATACATTACTTATGATTAAGATTAGGTTGATTAAATCATCAAAACAAGGATTAAGACCAAAAAGCCAACAAATTCAGTTACAGGATTTAGTGTTAATATTGGTCGATCATTTAGAGTTTTTTGTTCGACCATCTACACGTGTCACATGACTATTAGACTTATCGTATTCTACAACGGTCGGATTTCCCAAACCCTCAATTTTACCAAACTTCCGGTCGACCGAAACTTTCCTAACGGTCAACCGATCCAACATTTCTTGGTCACCCTGAACACTCTGGTAGTTTCCGGTCGAACGTTGCCTAGACCTTGGTCGATCGAAACTCAATTTCTTCTTGAACCCAGGAGTGCCTGGAAGTTTCCGATCGAACCAACCATTTACCTTGTTCGACCGATTAATTCTTAACAGACCAAAAACCCTAGAACAGTCGACCAATCCCCATATTCCGTTCGACCGTTCACTTAAGTGAACTTAAGTTGTAGCCAAAATTGACCAACCGGTCAACCGGTTTACCCGATATGGTCAACCGATTTTGTGCTGAATTTGTGTCATGCACTTCACTGCCTAGTGTTTCTCACACAAACTTTTACCCAATTAATTTCAACGGCTATAACTTACTTGGAGCTTATAAATAGAGTTGTCAAACACATTTTCACACAACTTTCCCACTCCATATTGTCTCCAACATTAGAGAGAAATCTCCAAACACTCCAAGTCTCAAACCCACCACACTTTAGTCTTAAATCATATTCTACTCAAGTGTTCTCAAGATTAGAGAGTGTTGTTCCACTCAAACATTGTCAAAGTCGTAAGAGTCTTGGTAAAAGCCTAAGACATGAGTATAGACTTCGGTGAGAGACCGAAGTGATCCTCTTGTATTGTGAGAAAATGAGTCAAGCTCGGCGAGGGTTCTTCGCAAGCTTGAAGATTGTGAAGACATTCTCTCCCGGCCCGGAACGGGGAGTGGTTAGTGAAGTCGTGAGCGGAGCTCGGTGATTCGAGTGGAGCTTGCAGGAGAGGATTCGGACCCGGGTGTGGGTGCCGAACCTCTATAAAAATCCCCGTTTTCGATTGCGGTTTGCATTTTTCGATCTTTACTTGTTTGTTTGTTTTAATTCCGCTGCATCTTTGTTTGATAAGCAAGTAGAGTTTGTTTAAGGTTAAAAGTAATTTGAACTAATCCGCATTCACGATCCTACAACCTTTACAACCTTGATGACAAAGAACTTGAGTTGAACAATCACTCTCTAACTTTAGCACACTTGGAGTATGAGTATAATTGATATAAAGTGTGGAAAGTTTGGCTTGGAGAGAAGGATTTGGGAATGAAGGTTTGAGAGCTTTCTCTTTGATGTATATGACAATTTGGAGTGTAAGAGGTCTTGAATTATGTCTTGGTAACCTCTATTTATAAGATCATAAGGTGTTATAGCCATTGTGATTAATATGATACATGTTTGTGTGAGAAGCACAAAACAGAAATGCTCAGGGCACAATTCAGGTTAAGTTCTGTCAACCGAAACCAGGTTAACGGTCGACCAGGGGGTGTCCAGAAATGAAGTCCAGAAACGTCCAGGAACAAAATGGTCGACTGAACAACGGAACGGTCGAAGTAAAATATGAGACGGTCGATCGTTCAGGCAGTTTTGGAAGAGTAATTGTAAGTTAGGTTGACCAGAAACTACCAAGCACTTTGGATTTCAAGGGAAGTCTAATAGTCGACCGGTGGCCAAAGAATTATGGAGTTTTGGTAAATCAGACCGTTGTATAAAATGACATGTCTAACGGTCAAGTGACATGTGAAGACGGACGAGCGAGAAGGTCAAAACGATCGACCGGTCAAGCTAGGTGGATCACTATTGGCTAACTGAATAAACTGGTCATTCGGTCGACCGATTTAACATGGACAATTTTAGGTTAAGGTTTAGTGATTTTCCGGTCCAAGTTTGGGTGACCTAATGAAGTCCAATGGATTTAAGATTTGTGTGTGACTTCTAAAAGGAACCTAGTGTGTGTGAGTAGTTATTTACTCTAATATGCTTAAGTACACAAAGTTCCTAAGACACAATTAAAAGTATAATTACATATAAAAACTTGATTACATGTATTGACTTGAATTCCTTTTTTTCTTCAGTCTTGATCACCTGTAGAAGATAGCACAATGCAATATATATGTTATGCATAATGTGTGCTACTCTACTTTGGATGTTGATTAAGATTAGGTTGATTAAATCATCAAAAGATGTATTAAGGTCTACAAGCCAACAAAACATTGATACCATCCTACACATAAATGACTATGAACAAAATCTTCAAGTTGGTTGCAACCCAAACTCTGTTGCGACATATAACATTTTTGTTTTAAGACCCTTGAAACAGGAATTAAAATAAACAAAAAAAAACTTCTTCAGCTTTGAACTTCACATCTTTGGATTTCAAGTCGCAAAGGTATGCGAGTAACTGAGGGAACAAACGTCTCACCGTAGAAGCCCTTAACATGTTACTGTTACTAGATGCAAACGGTAAAATGTAATGACGATCCATCTCAGCAAGTGGTCATTCCACAATAAAAGGTACTGGTTCATTAAGGTGAAGAGTAGGTCGTTGATCAACATCATTCGTTAGTGGATAAAAAGAAAAGAATTAAAAAGCAATCATTTCACTGTTATCCCAATACGAGCTCTAGACAAAGAGCTCTGTAACCCCTATCCACTGATTGAAATCTTGTTATTGCGAAGATGACATCCAAGCTTGATGGTTGGAATAGTAAATGCCTCTCTATTAGAGGAAGAACGATCCTTCTGATTGCTTGCCTATCCTCTCTCCCTTCTTATTATACATCTATATCCACTAATTGTACGTGCAACCCAATTAATTGGGGGTAGAGTGTACAAAAGCAAACGTTCAGGAGGCCAAGGGGTTCTACACCTTAAGAATCACAACCTAGATCTTCGTTGCCACAAGGTGTGGGATCTTATTTCTAGGAAAGAATCCAATTGGTCTTATCTGACTAAACACAAGATTTATGGTCGTGGAAAAGAAGAACATTCTTTTAGGGAATTGCTCCAGATTTTCCGACTTACAGAGGGGATCTTATCTCCTCGTTCCCCACTCTATGCCGGTTCAGAAAGATTTCCTTAGGTCATCCTCGACAGTGATCTTGTTTTAAAGATCACAACCCACGTTCTCTCCTCCACATCAGCACGATCTTTACTCTCATAATTTTTACACTATTTACTACTCAACAGTGATCTTATCCCACTACTTTCTCTTTCTCCACCTCACTTTTTCTCCATTATTTTATATTTTCCCCCAACATCCAATATATAACTTAATTCATTTACATAACTTGTAATTAATTAATAATTACGAAATCATCAATAACATAATTAATTAATAATTTGGAAATTCAAAACAAAATATTATTAAATATTAATAACGTATTACAACAATTTAAGCTACAAATAATTAAAACATGATTAAATAAATTACATTCTCATTCATCATTTTGTCCAAAACGATCTCATATGTTCTTGACCAGATCCTTATTCAAAGCCAAATGTTTAACTCCGTCATGAACCCAATCTCTATTATCCAAGTATTCCCTAATATCCACAATATGATCGGAGGAGTACTGGAAAGGTTCATCGTTGGATGTTTTTGTTCTTCTGTGTTGATGTTGTT
Source organism: Triglochin maritima (assembly GCA_963682175.1). Lineage (NCBI taxonomy): Eukaryota > Viridiplantae > Streptophyta > Magnoliopsida > Alismatales > Juncaginaceae > Triglochin > Triglochin maritima. The sequence continues at coordinate 19,979,195 of OY821775.1, forward strand.
CTTCAACAATTCAGTTGTATCTGTGTGGTCATAAGAGTCTCGTTCATCATCCACTATCATATTGTGCATTATGATACATGCGGTCGTTATTTTGTTTAGTAAATCTGAATTCCATGGAAGAGATGGGCTCCTAACAATTGTAAATCTTGATTGAAGCACTCCAAATGCCCGTTCTACATCCTTACAGGCTGCCTCTTGTTGTTGGGCAAATAATCTATCCTTCGGAGTTTGCGGAAGAATAATAGACTGGATGAATGTCGCCCACTGTGGGTAGATACCATATACTTGATAGTATGTCATATTGTACTGATAATTGTTCACCACAAAATTTACTAGTGGTGCTCGTCCTTCTAGGACGTTATTAAAAATAGGTGATCGATGTAGTACATTCAGATTGTTGCACGAACCTGCAATAACCAAAAATAGAATGTCAAATCCAGAGATCGTGGGATGCCACTGCTTCAAGGACAATTGTTGCCCTTCCACTACACCCCTGATATTGTGCTTTGCAAGCAACAAGACAATTTTTCCACTCCCAATGCATGCAATCAATGCTCCCAATCATTTTTGGAAACCCGTGTGTCTCTCTGACATGAAGAAGTCTTGCCATGTCCGCCGGTGTTGGCCTTCAAAGGTATATGTCACCAAAGTTGGCAATGAGACTAGATGCAAATTTCTGCAGAGATGTTCCTGCAGTTCCCCTCACCAAGACGTAAATATTCATCAACTGTATCCGTTGTTGCACCGTAGGCTAACATACGAAGAGCCGTGGTGCATTTATGTAATCCAGAGATTCCAAGCTTACCCGTGGTGTCAGGTCGTCGTTGGAAGAAGACGTCAGAGGACTCGAGGGTAGTGACAATTCGAAGAAATACGGGCTTCCTCATTTTGAATCTTCTTCTGAACATTTGATCAGAATACACAGGATTTTCGACAAAGTAATCATTCAAGAGACGATTGTAACCTCACTCCCAATCTCTATCAGTGTGCAATATCTATTGGGTTGTGATCCCCGTCGTCTTGAGTTGGAACCTTGAAGTGCTTGTGTTAACTCACCCCTCATATCTGCAAGGATTTGCTCAAACCGCGTACTCCTCATATCTTGCGCGAAAGTTGTCATCATCAGAACCCGATGATGAAAGAGTTTGCGTTTACAGAAGATGGAGATGGGTAATCAAATTCGGAACTCATTTGGACAAGGTGATTGAAGTGTGAAGAGGTTGTAGGTGATCAAAATCGTAAGGTGATTGAAGTATGTGTGGGTAAAAGGGTTACAGTGTTGGTACTTAAAGAGAAATGAGTCGTTGGGTCACGAGAAAAGAGTCGTTTGGTTACGAGAAAATAGGCATTGGGTCATGAGAAAAGCAACTTCAGGATAGGGGAAATGATTCCTCAAGTCACGACAAAGGAATCTTCAAGTCACGTGAAAGGAGTTGTCGGGTCAGGAAAGAAGAGTCGTTGAGTCACAAGAAAAGAGGTGTTGGGTCACGAGAAAAGACAACCTCGGGATAGGGAAAAGGATTCCTCAGTTCACAACAAATGAATCTTCGGGTCACGAGAAAGGAGTCGTCGGGTCACGAGAAAATAATCGTTGGGGATATGGGAAAAGATTCCTTTAAATACTATAAAAGAATGGTTAGGTCACAAGACGGAGCACACTAATCTTCTAAACTTGATTGATTTGCAATGGATTCTCCTAACCATAACAAAGAACAACAACCACGTAACCACGTAGTATGTTTCCCAATCCTTATCCCCAATATCAACCACCAACAATCAATCACTCTTTCTATGTACACCCACAATATCCCTACACCCTTAATCGAAACCTTACCAGAACCCACAATATCCTCCACCACATCAACCCAACAATTGCACCATTTATTCAAACTACCTTCAATCTGAAGATGGTTTCAGGCATGTAAACGTAGAGGTAGACACAATTGACGAACCGGTTGTCAATTTAAAGGAAGAGCTTGTGGATGATTGTCCTGCCAATTTATCACAACAATTTAGTCCACCACCATTACAACCCGACACACAACCAATGACCCAGAGGAGCAAGAAATGGTTAACTAAGGAAGACAAGGTCCTCATCTCCTCATACATGAACGTAATGTTGGCATTTTGCCTTAATCCGTGTTTTAATGATTTAATCAAGCTAATCTAAATCACAATCAAATGTAGTATAACACACATAATGCATAGAAGATTATATTGTATTGTGTTAACATCTGCAGGTGATCAAGACTCAAGAAGAATGGAATGAAGTCAAGACATGTAATCAAAGCTATTTAAAGACATGTAATTTTACTTTATTTTGAGTGTTAAGAACTTGTGTAATCTTGAGCATACAAGAGTTAAAACTTACTCACATACACACAAAATTCACATCAATTAGACTTCAATAGATCACTCAAACCTTAGCCGAAAAATCACTACACCGAAACCTAAACCTCCTGTGCCAATCGGTCGACTGGAACAAGTTATTTCTTCGACAGATTTTAACAGTCTCGGAGTGCATTTTCCTCGCTCAACAAGTCGACCGGCCGTGACCTTTTGATCGACGGTTTTCGTATTTTCATATTGCCGTTATACTTGTCGTATTCTCCAACGGTCGTATTCGTAGAAATTCAACCAACCCCTAAAATACAATTGGCCACCAATCGAACGTTGACCTTAGAACGGTCGACCGGATGAAGACAAATATTGTGCCTCAACCTCCTGGTTTCAGTCGATACACCTTTCGTTCGACCGATCAAAATTTACCTTAGCGAAAACTCCTTGAAAGGTCGACCGTCCATGTATTTTGTTCGACCGTTCACTTAAGTAAACTTAAGCTTTAGCCTTGTTGGTTAGACCGATGACTTGTTTGTTTGAACGTTTCCTTACCATTAAGGAAACGACCGACCGATTATGCCAATTCGATCGACCGTTGAGGGACAGAATTGTGAATACTAAATTTCTTTTTATTTTGTGTGTTTTTCACACCAATCAATCAATTCTTCCCCAACGACTATATGCTTATAAATTTTGGTCCATACACCTTATTTATACAACTCTCTCACTTCCAATTGTCCCATACATTAGAGAGAGATTCCCAACTCCTAAAACTCTCAATCCTACACTCAAGAGCATAAATTCCACATCTTTGATCATTTCAATATCATACTCAAAGTATGCTCAAGCTAGAGAGTGTTGTTCCACTCAAGTTCTTCATTCTCAAAAGAGTAAAGGCTTCGATGAAAGCCCAAAACATTCTTCTTGGATTGTGAGAAGATGAATCCAAGCTTGCGAGGTGTTCTAAAGGATTGAAGTGTAAAGACATTCTCTCTCGGCCTGAAACAGGGAGTGGATAGTGAAGTCGTGGTCGGAGCTCGTAGAATCGAGCGTAGCTTGCAAGAGATGAAGTAGGCGGGAGGCCGAACCTCTATAAAAATCACCTTGTATCTTGTGGTTTGCATTGTTTCTTCCCTACTTATTTTAAATTCGTTTCTGTTACATATCTTGTTAATCAAGTGGGGATTAAGAGTAATTTGATTAGATAATTAGGGGCCATTATGATCCTACATGTAAGTGCGATGCGATTGTCAGCACCAACCAGAAAAGCAACAACCTCTGGAACAACGTGAAAAAACTACGACATCGCATACTTCACCAACAAAAAGCTGACATGACGGAGCACAACTTCTCTTAAACGACGTTGGAGAAGATTGGGAGCATCGGTCCTTAAGTGGGTCGGTTGTCACGACGAAGCACTACAGCCAAAAACGAGCAGATTGAATGATGAGGACGTAATCAGAGAAGCTCGTGTCATTTATCAGCGAACCGATAACAATAAGTTTCAATTCATTCATGCCTGCCCCCTTCTGAATAGGTATCTAAAATGGGATTCCATCCTTCGAACATCTGCCCTGAACAATCCACGCGGTCGTCGCCCCGACATCATGGTGGATGATTCTCCAAAAACAAGTAGCAGCGGGAAACGTATGCGTCTTTCTGAATCTGACGAATGCCCAACCCCAAATACAGAAAGTCCCCTCACTCATCCTGAAGGTGTGAAAAAGGTAAAAGCTAGAGGAAAAGGAAAGGTTTTCGGGCAACCCAGTGAACGCCTATATACTGCTTGTTCCTGACTCGAATACTCGTCGAAGGTAAAGCTGAAATATCAGAAATTAAAATTGCGACAATGAAAATAAAGACAAGAAAGACTTGTTGATGATGTGGCAGATTAAAGGAAATTAATTTGACGTCCGAGGAGGACATATTGAGAGAAAATCTATGCAAATAATTGTATAAGTAGAATTTATTTATTAATTATGCATTATGTATTGTTGTTTAAACGTAATTTTTTGTTGGTCTTAAAAATATAATAAATTTTAATTAATGATGTTTTTCATTTATTTTTTAATTTAATTTTATTTAAGAAAATTTGGTTGAATAATAAATTAAATTAGATTAAACAATATTAAAATAATTTGATGAAATTATTGAAAATTTTAACTGAATAAAAAAAACTAATAACATATAATTAACATAAACCAAAAAAAACAAATGGGGTGGGACCCACTCACATGGGATCACTCACCACCACCTCAATATTCCCGAGCGACAAACCGCGCAGGAACAGTATCCGCATGCCCCATGCCAGGGGTGCGCAGGTATGGATCCCCCATTGCACGATCCGATAAGGCACCCCATTGAGGGTGCCCTTAGGAGATGGAGAAAGCACCTTTTTTGGTACAACAAATGGTGCATTAACAACTTGTTAGCCGATTGTTGGCCCCACACCTTTGCCGCTGCCAAAAAAAATCATTTTAGTTAAAAGTTTATTCTCTATCCTCCTTCAAGACCCTTCGGGGCAGAATCACATTTTTAATAGTCCGCTTCTTAAAGGATTCTGCTTAGGGGTGTATGATCACTATGGCTTAATAAATATAATCAACTTCTTAATCCTACTTAAAATGTAGATGAAATAACAATAAAAAGCAAGTAAAAATAATGCAAACAAAAAAACGTAGCACTTTTACAAAGGTTCGGCACCCACAACTCGAGTCCTAGTCCTCTCTCCATTCCGGGTCGGGAGATAACGCTTTTACAAAGCAAGATCGCAAACACCCTCGTCGAGCTTGATGTTTTCCTCTCACAACCCGAGATGTGTGATCACTGTTACGAGCCGAGATTAATCTTTACAACTTTGATAGCAAAAGGAAACAAAAGTAACAATCAATCTAACTTTGAGCACGCTTGAGTAGGATAAAGAATTTGGTTAAGTTGTGAAGTTTAAGCTTGGAGTGTGTAGGATTTTGAGATTCTTGAGTGGGAGAGTCTCTCTAATGTATGAAGCAAAATGAAGTGTGAGAATTGTGTAAATAATGTGCGAGAATCACTATTTATAAGCTTCTAGAGAGATATAGTCGTTGAGATTTATTTGGTAATGATTTGTGTAAGATATGTAAAATAGGAAACTAAAGTTCAGCAAATCAGGACACCAACGGTCGACCAGTTAGGGCAAGGTGGTCGACCGTTTCCTTATAAATAAGAAAATGTTCGAACTGAATTAAAACTGATCGAACACTAAAGCTACAACTTAAGTGAACGATGAAACCAAAACTAGGGGAAGTCGACTGTTATGAGAGTTTTGGCCAGGGTAAAAGTGTTCACGGTCGAACGCAGAAGGAATCTCATCGGCCGAAAATAACAAAGACTTTTGAAGTACAAGATTTTTTTCCTCACGTCGACCATCGTCATGACAACGCTCGATCGGTGGCCAAAACAATTTAGGGGTTAGTGAAATTATATGTATACGGTCATTGCAGAATATGACAAGAATAACGATCATATGAAAATATAGGTAACACGGTCGACAGAAAGGTTAAAATAGGTCAACCGGTGGAACTAGGTAAATCACTTTTGGTGTACCAGTCAACTGATAGAAACGGCCGTACGGAAAGCTCATTTTGGTCGACGGTTCTACACATATAGGTTGAAATTTAATTTGAATGATTTTCCGACTAAATTTGGACGTAACGGAGGATAATATTCTTAAGGACGGCATGGATACCCCTTTTGTCCTCTTTGCAATAATGACCTGGAAACGGTCGAAAATCTACTTTTTGAGTGTCATGTACCTCAAACTTTTCGGAGACAACCTCCATTTTCGACCTAAACAACCCCTCAAAAAACAATTACTCCTTTAGAACGGGTTGTTTTAACATTCTTTAACTAACTAGGAAGGCTCGGAACACCTAGTTACATGCTTTCGCGTTGCAAATTTGGCTTGAAAGGAATAATATGACTTTTAGGACTGCTAGACCGATAGAAAAGATTATATCTTGTTCTTTGACTTTTGCTTACAATTGGCTAGGTACTATTGTTGATCGAAGGGGAGATTTCTCGATCTCTTCAAAGCAACCTAAACGCATCAGAAATGAGCTATGTAAGTATGTAACAGACTCAACATCCCCCGCTTCAACCTTGATGATAACGATCTTCTAGAGGAAAAAGTGCAGGCGCTAGAGAGTGCTGCTGAATTGTCAGGGAGAATTGCTGAATTGGTATGGCAAAATTCAGGGAGAGTTCTTCTCGTGTGCCAAGCATTGTCTGAGCTTTGCTGGCCTCATGGTTTCTCTGACTAGAGGCTTTGGTGTTTATGGCATCCTTTTGTGGTAACTCCTTTTATTTGCTTTCGATCCTGCCTGTGGGTAACTTATCTTTGGACTATGGTATGTTTCTCTAGAATGCAGCTTTTCACTCCCGATGAAACTTTGCTTTAATTAATGCAACCCATCTTTCAAAATCGAAGTGCTCCGAACCATTCACAAAGAGTAGAAGTAGACTGGTACAACTTGCCTTTACCCCAACAGCACCAGCAGCTCAGCCTGCTTAGAAATAATCCACAAGTTAAAGCATCATATGGAAACAAATGAAAAGGTAGAAAGCAACCTGGTGCTGAACTAATTACAGAAAAAAAGAGACTTGCCAAGTTGGAACATTTGCTAATCAAAGAGGCAAATATCTCATAACATTCTCTAACAATGTATAGTCAAACAACAAGGAGTATTATGCTGATGACTCTTTACATCAGCCTTTGTAAATAGCATACACCACAACTTGGTATCATAGAGAAGTACAGATTTAGTCTGGAAGAGCAGTTCCTCTCTCCAAATTATTCTTGATCTCAAGCGTGTATTTACCAAACGCTCTCTCAATTTTCTTATTGAAGTGTTCATTCCGGTCATTGATAGAATCAATATCCTTCTCATCGTGGAATCTTCTCCTTCTACTGAATGACTTCCGTTTTGCTTCCCTATCCTGAATCTCCTTCACCATTCTCTCTACATTCTCTTCTGGAAGCTTTGGTGCCTACAAGACAATAAGAATGGAATTCACATGCTGAAATGTACAGTAAGCGCATAACTTCTGTTACCAGAAAAAAACTCAAAATAGTTACCTTCCCATACTGCAGGCTAGATGTGCTGCGGAAAAATTCTGGATCTTCTTCTTTGGCTTTTTTGTAAGCTTCCATGTCACACTGAATGTTCTTTGTCCTTTTCTTATATGCATTATACAACGTCTTCTGATTGAAAACTGTTGGAATGAACAGTCAAACATAACCATCATGAAAAAGGTGACTGCAATATCAACAAAAAAAATAAAGAACATGATTCTTAAAGACACCAAATAGCATTTTTTTCCTCCAAAAGGAAATGAGACAATGCCGCAGTGAAAAGAAGAAAATTGTGCATCATCACAGAAAGAGCACTTGATTCTACATTGTATAAAAGATGTTCATATGTAACCTATCTAGTTTTTCCTCTCTCTCTCTCTCTCTCTCTCTCTCTATATATATATATATATATATATATATATATATATATATATATATATATATATATATATATATATATATATATATATATATATATATATATATATATATATATATACATGAATTATCTAGTGAGCTCGGGGCTTAATTTCTTATTTTAAGCTCCCACCATATCCACCACTCATCTGAAATTGTAAGGGTAGATTAAGAAGAAAGCGGTTATGCTAACAAAATGTGAGATTAACCGTAAGATCCAATGATGAGATTGTAAGGGACTTAAACTAAATATGATGAGTCATGTGCTCACTATATATATATATTGATTATATATATAGATAATGTCTTATATATATATATTGATTATAGATTAATAAACTATAAGAAATGTTCTTTGTCCTTTTCTGACATATTTATGCAATTTCTTCTGATTGAAAACTGCTGTAAAGAATGGAAAAAGATAATGATCTTGAAAATGAAAGCAAATGCATTACCAAAAAGAAAGGAACAATATGGTGCTTAATGACATAAAGAAGCATTTGTCCCCTTCATTTTTATAGGTCTTTCTCAAGCTCAAATGGACAAACAATGAAACGGTAAAGAGTGGAAAAATATGCATTATCACAGAAAAAGAATCGGATTTTACTTTGTATGAAAGACAATCTGACATAACCAACCAATTTATTCCAAGAAAGAGTAGACAAAACGGTTACTTTTCTTTACAATTGTCATTCAAAAAATTATTAGTTGCATCATATTCATATTAGACTGATATTATCATTATGATCTGATAAAAGTATTGATGTTTACCATCCCAGCCAAAGGGAGCTGGTTCTTTTTCCCACTTTTTGTATTTTTCTTCAGCCGTTTCTTGTGTGTCAAGCATGTAAGCCTTCGACATGTCTAAGCCATTAGAATCTAGAAGCTTCCCGATTCTCTTTTTCCTTTCCTCCATCCACTTAGTCTTGGAAACTCCTCTAGACTCTGCCGGAGCTTCCAGTTTGTTTTTCTCTGCCACCATGGCCATTTGGTTAGCCTTTCTAGCCTCATTCTGCAGATTCCAGGAATTACAGTGCAAAATCATTATGCCATATAACTCAAACATGTAAAGATGCAAAATAGAAATACTAAAGGCTCAATAGTTATCTACCATTTTTAGCTGAAGTTCAAACAATTTTTTTTGCCTTCCACTTAGCTGTGGATAGCCTTCATCAACAAGTTTACTATCATCTTCAGCTCCTTGTTCAGGGGGAAAATCAGCCTGATTGGTGGCATCTGAAGCTGTTGGAGACGGCTTACCACCATGCTCATTTTCTGCAATCAGTAAACCACAAAGATCAAGCAAAGACAAAGCACTAAACATGTGAAAATAATTAACTTAAAGGGTACGGCTGAGACATAAACCTTCAGAGTAAATATATAAATAAGAAAATTGTTGAAATGCTGTTAAAAATTGCCTACAAATTAAAACAATGGGACAACAATATGAAAAAAATATAACTTAAGAATGAAGGGCATGAAAAACAAATAGTCAAATATAATACAACCAATTAGACAATAAATGTATAATATTAAAAGAAGAAAACATGCTTCTGGCTAACATTGCAACAATTAAGGATGGAAAAGAGAAATGACTTTTTACATACAAGTTGAGTCATTAACACGACACTACACAATTACAAGAATAAGTATAGGCATCCATCAGACAACAATTTATAAGAAAAAATTTATAGGTTGGGCAAGGCAATTCATGATGAACCAATCAAATAAGTGACAAAATAAAGAATTTTGGCACTGATGACTTTGGTTTTGCTCGTTTCTTCAGGCACGATATCTAAGCGTATTTCAGAATAATGCTAAGATCCTATTATTCTAAAGATTAGAGAAGCATATCGAAATTCTTCTCACAGTTTCCATTCTTAATTTCTGGGTGTTTGGTACCTTGGAAAATTTCCAGGAATTGGGGAACTGCACTTTCATAATGAGTTCTAGGTGATTGGTAACCCGGCAAACTTCAAAAAACTAGAAGTCAAGTTCCAGAAAGACTTCCAAAACTTAAAAGAATGCATTAAGAGTGACTTCCACAACTTCCACTCTAAAATGAAGGGAAATCATGGAAGTGAAGTTCTACACTTTCCCCCAACTCCTGGGTGGTAAGTAGTAATCACACCTAAAAGGGTGATACCTTGTTCTCTTGAACAGGCTTTCACCTCCTATGAATTGCTGTCTAGATTAAAACACGGCCAATTACAAGTAAGCACAGACGAAAAGCAGGAAGAGCAATCAAACCTAAATTCGCATTATCTGCGCGCTCCTTGGCCTCGGCAATCCTCCTGAAACAAAATTCCCCACACTCATGGTAGGGATTAGAAGCGTTGACGCAGTCAGGGTGCACCGTCCTCTCCTCCGGGGGCTCCGCTGCCTTCCTACATTCTTCTGCAAAAAGAACCTCATCCATCAGCATCCAAAACCACAACCTGACTCCGAACAACAGAAGCATATACCTAATTCTCGCTGCTCTCGCTCCTTGGTCTCGGCAATCCACCTGAAGCAGAAGTCGACGCACTCGTGGTACGGATTCGACGAGTTCCGGCATTCCGGATTCGATTTGGCGTCCGCACCCATGGGATCGAGAAGGAGAAGAGAGAGATTCGTTAGGGTTTCTAGTAGAAGAGGAGAAAAGCGCGATTGGGGATTTGGAACGCTGGAAAGAATAATTTGGGGATAATAAGCAATTTAATAAGTGTAATCCCTAGAAAAGCTCAATATCTAATAAGTCCCCTCCCTTCTTTTCGATTTGTAAAGTTGGATTTGTAATTTTTATTTACTAGGCTGACTGTTAAATGTCGTCCGTAAATTACTTAAATCGTTGATGTTAATTATCATTTTGTTATTTTCTCTTTTTTATTTCTTTCTGTTCCCAATAGGCTCTTCTCTTTTCATACTACAATAAAAAATAATCATGAAAAATAAAATTATAGTAAAAATGCGGGGTGGCACAGGGCAGCTGCCCCTGGAGGGACGCTAGTCGAGCAGAGGAAGCGCGCTTTGCGGATGTTTTTTGTTTCGACACATTATTATTGTACTCCAGATATTGATCCGTTTACCTGTTTTATTTACATTTGTGTTATTTTTCCCGGAAAATGATATATGGACGCGGGTGTCAGGAACGTTGCCCAGTTGGTTGCTGATGTGGATGTGTTGATGTAGCAATTTCAATATTTTATTATCACGTGGGTGTGGGTGCGTTACAATCTATGCGACGGTTCGATTCCAAATATATATTTAAATGTTTTTTTCCCTCATTCCTCTACGGCTCTACCCTCTCCCTAAACTTTCGTATTCCATCTTCCTTATCCCTGCGTAGGCGGAATCTCCAGTGCGGCTCCGTCTCCTAGAGAATACGAGTGTCCCCTCGACGACGACAGCAAAGTCCGGAGGGCATCTTCGGGAGTCGCACTTGTAGACGGTGATGAATGTGGGAGATGGTGAGCATAGAGATGGCGATGGGGTCGAAGGGGTTTTGGAGAGTGTTGTGGATATGGGTGTTTTTGTGTAGTGAATGAAACTGAAATATGTTGAGTGGTCATATTTATGAGTGTTCAAGTTCGATTCTAAATATGTTTGATAAGTACTTAAAATATTCTAACTTTGTATTTGTAGTGTTTTCAAGAGCTATGAATGATTTGTCAGTTTCTTTTGTCTAGCATTTTTGTGTTTATAATGATTATATTCAAGAGTTATGAATGATTGATATGTTTGGATGTTAATGGTGGTGTGGATGTAAAGTGTGGAGATCATGATCTGATAAATAAAACACAATTTTATATAATCTACTTACCAGCCTACCAATACCAAGTGCAACGAGATAAAATCCTGACAGTATTATGTGTCCAAAATCATTCGAGAATGTATCCAGAATCATGCCAGAATGTATCTATAATGTGCCAGAATCAGTCCATAAAGAATGTGGCCAGAATGATTCCATAATGTGACCAGAATCATTACATAATGTTGCCAGAATCAGTCCATAATGTATCCAGAATCAGTCCATAAAGAATGTATCCAAAATCATTCTAGAATATGTCCAGAATCATTCCAGAATGTCCATAATCTGTCCAGATTGTTTCCAGAATGCTTCCAGAATGTATCAATAATCATTCCAGAATGTAATCATAAATCCTGAAATGTGTCCTCTAACAACCGGGATATGTCTTTTCACGTAGTAATGATATGTCCATATTTCCATGCACAACCGTCATTCTCCCGGGATAACGGGTATTTTATTTTTCAAATTTCAAACGCTTTGCCAGTTCAACCCTGATTCTGCCCACATGTTTGCTGAGTGGGTGCTGACATGTTGCGCGTGACGGACGCACAACGTCCGTGTATCAGCTTCCATTTTTTCCACCTCGTCACCACCGAAAACTTGCAACAAAACTTGAAATAACACACTGTATAAAATCAAGATTTAAAAAAACGGTGCATCTTAGCCAGACACCTCGATTTTTTACGGGACATAATGAGTATTAAATAGATTGTGAATGACAAAATAGTAAATGAGACGAGTGATTTTAGTAAAACTCGGACGATGTTTTAACAATTCCCTTTATTTATTCTTATAGTTTTGAAAACACGTAAACTAATTTGAGAGCAAGTTGAGAAAATTCTTGGGATCTATCTGATAATAAAGATTTGAGGTTGGATTTTAATTTTTAAGCCTCGTGAGACTAAAACCTCACTTTTCCTTCCAAACTACTCCATTTGACATTTTGAAGTTTGTGCAAGTTGCAGTCTGATTTGTAAACAAATCAACCCCCATTTGGATGCATCAGTTTCTTCAGGCCATCCCTTAACGCAGTATAAACTGCGGTCATCCTGCGGTCGTAGATGACCTTGAATAAAATATTATTTTTTTAACACAAAAGTTTCGGTTGTAGATGACCGGGTCGTCGACCCGGTCGTTCAAACGACCGGGTCGACGACCCGGTCATCAAATATTTTATTATATTTTGATTTTTTTATTTTTTTTTGTTTTTGTTTTGATTTTTTTATTTTTTTTGTTTGAGTTTTTTTATAATTTTTTTTTTTGAAAATTCGTTTTATAATTGTTTTGATTTTTTAGAAATTTTTTAATTTTTTTTTAAAATTTTACCAAGATGGACCCCGAAATGATGTGGAGGAGAGAGGTAGGTTGTTGTGGGTTGTGTTGGGTTGTGGTTAAGAGATGAATAGTGTAGGAAAGAGAAGAAGGTGGGTTGAGGAAAGAGAAAGCTGATGTGGAAGAGAGAGAAAGCTGATTTTGAAGAGAGAGAGAGCTGATGACCGGGTCGTCCAGGTCATGGTTAGTGATGGCCTCAGGAAACCAATTAATTGATTTGACATTTCGAAACTGATTTTAGGGTGTGACGGTTGATAAGTGTTTGGCTGCAAAAAAACGGATGAGTTGGATATGTGTCGTCTAATCAAATCATTTTACTGTAATATCCTTGTCATCGTTTCATCTCCCTTAACCCTCCTTCCCTTACCATTGCCATTATCATCTCCTTCTCCACTTATTCCAAAGCCTTAATCAAGAAACTTACCAACCTCATCAACGAAGATCACAGATATGACCCTCACCGGTGAAATTGACGTACCTCCCTAGGTCCTGAAAATGCTACTGCAGTTACTATGCCGACCGAGTGTGCGTCGGTGTGGTGCAAGTTCGCTGGGAGTGCGATGCATTGAACAATAACGTAAGTTATTTCGTATTTTATGGTCATATATGTAATTGTTATCATTGATTGACCCAATAAAAGTGTTCTGTTTATTTTAATGCTAAATGCCATGATATTTGATTGTTCATTTTGTTCTAACCAACATGTCCACCCCCGGACACTAAGTGGACTATAGTCCGAAAGTCGATGCACTGCTAGCACTCATGGGCTCCTTTGATAAACACGTCGTCGGGTTGGAGCGGATGATCAAGGGCCTCACCCGTGTACAACTCGGTATACATTTTCTGCACTCCTAATAACCTCCTTGCATTCCAAAGGCCATGCATTTACATGATGTCATTTCTTATCATAGATATAAATTTGTGTGTATTAGTTTGAATAATAGTTTGTCATTGTTGTGTTGTACTTGTAAGGGCACCTCCGGCTACTCCCCTAGACAAGTGTTTCAAGAACACCATTGTCCAAAATACGGTGCAGTTTGTAGGATCGATGTATGACTTAGTTCTAATCACTTTTAAGCTAATTGCCTAATTGTTTAAGAAATAGATATTCAGTAGAATTAAACAAGACAAAACAAGTAGAAATGAAAAAATTCAGCAAACCACAAGATGAGACTGGTGCTTTTTATAGAGGTTTGGCCTCCAGGCTACTTCCTCTCTTGCAAGCTTCGCTCGATCTCCTTCGAGCTTCACTCACGTCTTCACTATCAACCTCGTTCTGGGCCTAGATTAAGCCTTTACAACAGAAGCTCCGCGAACAACCCTCGTTAGCTTGATTTCTTCCTCTCACAACCCGAGAGGGAACACTTTGGGCTTTACCAAAATCTTTGCTTATTTGACAAACAAATGAGTGAGACACACTCTCTAAACTTGAGCACACTTTGATTAGGATATAGAAACGATCTAAAGTGTGGAAGTGTAAGCTTGTGAGTGTAGGTTTGGAGAATTGAAGCTTGGGAGTTTCTCTTAGGTGTATATGACAAATAGAAGTGTAAGAGTTGTCTAATTGTGTCTTGGTAACATCTATTTATAAGCTCCTAAGGTGTAATAGCCGTTGGGGATAAGTGTGGTAAGTTGTTGTGTAAGAACACAAAATAGAAACATGCATCACACATTTCAGAACAAGTTCGGTCAACTGAATCGGGTATAACGGTGGACCGATAGATAGTTTAGAACATAGAACGGTCGAACAAGTCAGACTATAACTTAGGTTCACTTAAGTCAACGGTCGAACACCGAGATAGGTTCGGTCGACTGAGAACTTCCAGACTCTATGGGGTTGACAAAAACGTTTATATTCGGTCGACTAAAATGGTTGGGTCGGTCGACCAAAAACTTCCAGGCACTTGGGATTTGTCAAGACGTTTAGGTTCAGTCAACCGAAACAAGGTCCATGGTCGACCGATGAGCACTTGTATTTTTGGTGTTTATGTAAAAATGAAAATACGACCGTTGGTATAATACGACAAGTCTAACGGTCAAAAGACACGTGTAGACGGTCAACTGAAAAGGTCTGAACGGTCGATCGGTCGGGTAGTAAAATTTACTATTTGCTAAAGGAAACAGACGGTCGGCCAGAGGCAGCTCAGTCGACCGAAATGGCTCTGGTAGCTCTAGTTAAGTGAATTTTGGTCTAAGTTTGGGTGACCTATTGAAGTCCAAATGTAGTGAGATTTTGTGAGTGGCTTCTATAAGGAACCTAATGTGTGTTTGATTAGTTTTTAGCTCAATTATGCTCAAGTACACATAGTTCCTAAGACTCAAATAATCAAGATTACATGTCTTCAAATGAGCTTTATTACATGTCTTGACTTGATTTCATTTTTTCCTTGAGTCTTGATCACCTGTAGAAGTTAGCACAAACAATATATACGCTATGCATAATGTGTGCTACTCTACATTGATTGTAATTAATATTATGTTGATTGAATCATCAAAACATAGATTAAGGCCAAAAAGCCAACATAGTTTGCTTTACAGAATCAACGTTTATCGATTGTCCTCCATCGATTCAAACTGGCTACGGCATTGAATTGTTTGCGATCAGCCAGACGGGTCAAAACGATATCCCCCCCCCCACCAAGCCTGATCACCACTCCCATGTCTGAGTTGGATTAGTATTAGTAGCACTGAATATTGCTAATTTGTTTTGGTATAGGTAGCTGACTAGTATCGTGTTGCTATGGTGTTTTGTTACTATGTGAGTAGTTTTATATTAGCAATTTTTTGGTCTAGCGTATTACAACATCGGTTTACTCTTACTAGACTCTTTTGGTTATAATCGCACTTGAAGTAAAATTTAAAGATGTGGAACGTAGTTTGTAAGATGTGGAATGTAGTTTGTGGACAGTTATGGTTTAATGAATGATACATGGACTACGGAAGTATATTTCTTTGATTGTAGTTGTGTTCTTGATTTGTCTCTCGCTAAGTAATTATGATATACCCATTCTTAACGTCAATAAACCCAAGTAATTCTGATAATAGATGTGTTGTGATTGACATCATTTCATGCATTCATTTGTGTCTTATATCCATTATCTTGAACCTAAACAATGTTATGTAATGAGTTTTATATTTGAGTTTCAGGAATAAACAGGTTTGAGGAGAAAATGCATAAAAGGACCTAAAAGCAAGAAAAAAGGCTGAGTTGTAAGACTTGGGGACTGAGATGCAAGAGAGAAGGACCCGGATGTAAACCAAAATGATCAATGAGCAAATCAAGAAGCTCCACACGATCATGAGGAGTATTTTGGCAATTAGATCCGGGCCCAAACATCAACAACCAAATCGGGTTCATCAAACATTAAGAAATCAAGTCATAAACGAGCCGCCAAAATCCAGACGCGATCCGACCATTCCAGACCACAAATTGGTTGTTCTGGACCGCCAATTTGCTGTCCTGGACCGCCAATTGGCTGTCCAAATTGGTCCAAAGCATTCATGGTTTAGTCGGGTCGTTGGTTATGTTCTTTTATGTCCATTTATAATATGTGTTTAGTCTCATATCGGGGGATTGTCCCCGATTGCTTTTTTCTATGACTATAAATAGAACTCTTCATTCTCCTTTGTATTCACACACTGCTTGGTGACATCCTCTCTACTTGGAGTAAAGCCTTGAAGCAAAACTCAAGTGGAGAAGAATGCTACTTGTAATGTGAGTCATGTTAATAAAATAATTTTCTTAGTTAGTTTCATATTGTCCTTTTCAATTCTTGCATGCTTAGTTAATTTCGTTTTGTTTTCTTTTCTTAATGATTAGTGATTAGTTTCATCCCCCTTTGGGGTTGGAGATGATGTAGATATATGTTGTGAAGTTTTGATGTTTGATGAATTTTTGATTGTGTAGACTTGCATGTTTATATGTTCATCCGTGGTATTTTGATGGGTTTTGTCATAAGATTTAGACACTTCCCATGCTTAGTTTCCTCATGTTTATTGACTGAAATTTCCTGTTGAATATGCTACATGTTAGTTAAGTGTTTGTATTTGTGGTTGCTTGCTTGATTGTTTAAAGAAATTTGTTTTAATGGGTTTTTCCATAACATTTAGACACCTCCCATACTTAGTTTTGTTCTTCACACGACTTCATGATTTTTGATGAGTCTTGCCATATCTTTAGACACTTCTCATGCTGAACCTAGTCTTATGATAATCAAGTAGTAATTGTTGATACATTATGTGAATGGATTGATAGGTTTTGCCACATCTTTAGGCACTTCCTATGCATGACAACACATACACGACACACACACATACATGCTTACATGCATTATTCATCACTAATTTCACTTCATATGTGCACACACTCCACCCCTTAGGGGTTTCTCTTCTTGATTTCTAATCTTTTGTTGCTTTCTTTCACATTTCTTACTTACTAGTTTAGTGTAGTTTAACTTAGCATAATCACATATTTTCTCCCTTTATTCTCCACTTGATTTTTGACAAACCAGAGGTTACTCACTTCCCCGTGGATCGACCCGTACTTGCCACCGCTTCATCGTGGTCGTTCACTTGCGGTAATTAATAAAACGTTTAAACATGTTGCACTTCATTGAACATTTTGATTAATTTCAACCATTGAATAGCGTACATAATATCCAATTTGTAGCACTCAACCGACAAGTAGATGACTCAACCACTAGGGTAACAATTCTGATTAGTAGCCCGACCAGTTTCGATATTGGATCACATCAATTCTCTCTCGATAGTGGATACTCAACATGAGATGTTGACATAGAGTCACATGAATTCTCTCCGGATTGTGGCTACTCCACAGGAGATCTTGATGACATTGAGCCGGGATGAACCATCTGGGATTCTAGTGATTGCCTACCGTGGTTTTTGCAGCCGGACACATCTTCATGCAGCACCTAAGAACCGACATAGGAGCGTATTACGTAGGCTAGCCATTTTGTGTGAACATTACTAGTACTTATTATCAATGAGGGAAGGGTTGTAGTAAGATATTATCATGGATAACATGTAATAACTATTTGTTGCTTTTTAACTTATTTTTCTAGTTTAGTTTTGTAAAATTGGAGAAAACAATAGCTTTACCTTATTTTTTCACTGAATAGCCATGGGCGTTTATTAATCTACTATCAACGTTTGTGGTAATGAAGTTAGCTTATGTGACTATCATATGAAGCATTTTGACAATCAAGAACTCCATTTACCTTGCTGCAGAAGAGTGATGGATATGGTTGCAAGTTACATAGATTCATTGTTTTGTAAAATTCTTATCACACAACCACTATCACATGCAAATTAAGAAATGTTTGAAGGTAGACAAAGAAACAGTTACAAACTAATGCTCAATGATTAGTAGCATATCATGCATCATATTGATGCTATATATCCTTTATATTACCCAATATTGTGCTACTCGAGTTGTTATTGTAGTGTTTCAGGTGTTACGTAATAAAGAAGAGAAAATGGAACAAAAAAGACCTGAATGCAACAAGAATGGACTGAATTGAAGACTTCTAGACCCATTTGTAATGCACAAGGACTGGATTACAAATCAGGAAGGACCCAGGTGAAAATCTAGAGGGACCTGATTGTGAAATGTAAAGCATTGTGACACATGACTTGAACAAGATCAATATTTTGCCAATTAAACTCAAATCGGTTCAAGTCAGTGGACCAAAGCTTCACCCAACGTGCAAAATAAAACATTGAAGCTCCTAGAAGAAATTAGAACCATTCGATGCAAATGATCCGCCGATGGCAGATTTGCGTCCGCCACTGGCGGATCATTTTGCTCCAATGGATCCCCAATTTCTCCAGTGACTTAGACTTGATTAATTGGGTGCACCAGTGTATAGAGAAAGTTAAGACAACCGTCAGATTGCTCAAAGATCCATCCAAACACTTATTTCTTCTATAAATACCATTGTAATCCCTCCTCTCCACCTCTTCCTCCTCCTTCCCTCATTAGAGTAGGTTTTAGTTCCTATTTTAGTAGTGTAATAAGGGGGTTGGAGAGGAGAAAACTTTATATTTTTATTTCTTAATCTACTTTAGTTGTTGTTCTTTATGTCGACGTTTTCCATTTTATGCAATTTCTTTTATGTTGTTGTTTGTTTAATCTAGTCTTCTACATTTCTTTAATGGGTTTATGTTCCTTTCATGCTTTCTGTAGTGTAGAGATGAGTAGAGAGTAGTCAATCCCCATTGGGGGTGGAGAAGAAATTGATTTGATCATTTGATGGATTAGTGTGTGTTAATCTTAAACCTTTGCGCCTTACATGATTTCCATAAACATCTAATGTGATTTTAATATTATCTTTGATGTGCTAATGCTCTTGAGTGAAGCTTAGCACATGCTTAGATTAGTGTGCCTATTTTATGGGCTTAGCACATGCTTAGATTAGTGATCCTATTTTATGGGAATGATGAGGTTAGGATAAGGATCGAGTGGAAGAAGGAAACAAGGCATGTGCATGCATGTGTTCATGTTGGCTTTCCAAATTAATGTCTTGTATGTTTTAATGATTGTAATAAATCTTATCTCATGGGGAGACATAGTTGGATTTGAGTCATGATGCATGTGAACATATTAGCTTCATTTCAATTATTGTCTTGTATATTTTAACAATAATGTTTTATCTTATTTCATCTGGAGGCAAAGTTGGCATTGAGTTTTATCGATTTGATGTATGACATGTTTTGATGAGCACATTTGAACACACACAACACACATTTTTCGTATTCACATTCTTTCTCTACCCTCGAGGGGTCTAGTTTTACTACTTATTTTCCAATTTCTTCCGCATTGTAGTGTAGATTCGACCTTCATCTCCTTTTCTTCTCCCTCACTCGAGTATTGTGACTCTGACTCACACTCCCTTCCTGTGGACCGACCCGTATTTGCTACCACTTCAACACGACCGTGCACTTGCGGTATTTTAACTGATTCAATCATGTTTTTGGTGTCGTTGTTGGGGAGTGTCATTTTCGTAGTTGGGTTCACCATTTCGATGGGGGGTTTCTTTGTTTTGTTTTGTTCACAAGATGAAGTGGACAATGGAACCTAAAGAGGCAATTTCAAGTTTTGTTCCTACAGTAGCTTCTTCTATTGTTTTCTAGTTGTTTCCTATCACTGTTGATGCCATGAATGCTCTGGTTTAGTATTGAAAATTAATTTGGCTTGCATGACCCCTTTTTAAGACAACTTGGAATCTAAAACTCAAAGCAAAAGATTAGACTAATTGTCATCTAGGTCATGCATCATTTGTAGACCTTCCACGCACTTGTCTTTTCTTTTCTTTACATCCTTGTTGTCGATTGCTAGCGTGAGGTACGTGCACCCGTTCTCTCATTCATGCATGGTAGAGGATGTATTAGTTAGTAAGGTGCATTGTTACAAGATTGAGGTGAGTGCTTGTTTGGTGAGCTGTTTGCTAGCCAAAGATTTCAAAACATTTTTAAGGGGCACCACCTATAGTCTTAAAGATAAGGTGAGAGATTTCTTCACCTCTCCCTTAGCCCCACAAACCACACTCGAGTGAAGCCTTAATCTAAAATCATGTAGACATTGGCCAGTAGGACTCGAGTGAATTAGGAGAGTGATCCGGTCACAACCGTCATGGCCTAATCGTCATTGCCCACTTTGTCGATAGTACGAGAGACGAGATCTCCAGATCTTGGCTCACTTGCTGGGCTTTGTGGTCTTCGTCGTAGGGAGCTGAGGCGTGTTGAGGTCGTGTGATCTCGCAGTTAGGCACCACTAGCTGTAATGACCCATAGCGAGCCTAGGCTTGTTTGAGCCGTGTTTGCTAGACTAGGTTTCTACCATCACCATCTACCCACGATAGTTTAGGGATTCTTCCCTTCTCCTCTGAGTTATATTCTTCTCACCTACTTCTATGTTCTATTCGCCTCCCCTTTACACTCGTTGCTAGCATTTTAGGGTCCAGTCGAACACTTTTTGCGAGCTTGGCCTCGTGGTGGTGAGAGTGGTCGACTCGAGAGTTCTTTTGCAAGATGGATGGTTACATGGGCGGCCATCCATATCATTGTTGGGACCAATACTATTCTCCCTGGTACTCCAGACCCATGCATCCTCGGGTGCCTCAGACAGACACCTTGTATGGTTGGGACAATCTTGATTGTGTGACAGAGCAGTCTTCAAATTGGGGGTAATATGAGAGAGACACTGACTGCTAGACCACCATCTAGTTACGTCAGATCATACAAACTGAGACATTACAAGAACCTTTGGCCTCTTTCATGCATGTGGTAGATGACATGAGTGCACTGGTAGCTTCTGTAGCTGTACAGTGTGACTATTGCGGGTTGAGCGGTCATGTTTTCGGGAAATGTCCTTATGTTCCCCAGATCCTGAGTATGAGCACACCTTTTCCCAAAATGCTCAATGTGACCTTTACACGTCCGCGTACAAACCAAGAGGGATGGATTCGTGGAGAGACAATTCTTATTGAAATTCTTATACATCATTTCCACCACAATATCCTCCTCCCGAATACCCAGAATTCTACCAACACCCTACTCAAAATCATTGAACTCATTCTCAACCCATCAACACCCAACCCCAAAATTTTCCAAGCTCAGACTTGAGTCTCACAATTGACCATATACCTGATTCCTTGAATCAAACTTTCCTTACGTTCATGAAAACCACTCAACAGTCCATACAAAATATGACAATGCAAGTGGGTCAAATGATGCAACCAATACGTGAACGTGAGGAGGGTAACTTTTCTTGTCAACATGAGTATTTCTCTTATGATATTGAGCCATCACCACATCCATACATTCAAGGAAAAATCTTTCAAAGTCAAACTCCTAGTCAGTTTGAGGGACTTGGGGTTTCAATTCACGATCACATGGTGGGGGATTCGATCCAAATTGAGAATAGCTTGGACCAGTTTCATTATGAGTCGGCACAGGATTGTTCCTTACCTTTTTGTCCTGTGGCACTTGAGCCACGTGATCTTGTTGTCGTGCCTCTTAAGAACTCGCCTATGGTGGAGCGAGAACTCCCTAGTACCCTTAATTTCATACGACCTGATGAGAGTTTGTCTGTCACTATTGCTTCTGATAATCTTGGAAATGATGGGACATCAAACAATTACATCGCCAATGAGGGTATTGGGAGTGCCTTAGAGGACACCTTGGGTAAGAGACCCACCTTCTGTTTGCCTAGTGAGTCAGAATGCATAACGAGGTTCTTGACCTCATTCCGACCCACCAGCCTGTTGGTTAGAGAGTTTGGATTGGCAATTATAACTTCAATTATGCAACGGGAGAAACTCTTCTTTCTTTGCACATTATGTCTCAAACTCTTGAGACGTTCAAACTCTTTCAGATTGATCCTTTGAATGAGACATTTTTGTGTCTAATTCATGAACATCTCCTTTCATCTTGTGTTCTTTGTAAGGGGGCACACATGAGTATTCTGGCCCCGCATGGTGTCTTGTTCCCATTCCAAGTGCATTGACCCATTTCTGAGGTTCTCATTTTATGTCCCTTGACAAATGAAGATGAGAACTTATTTGTGTACATAGTTACATTTCAAAAAAAAATCAAAAAAAGAAAAGAAAAAGAAAAAAATACAATAAAAGAGTCCAAGAGTGAGCATTGGTTGTTCTGAGAACCTTGTGTAGTTGGGCACATTTCTTTCACGTATTTGTCTCCCTTCTTAAGTATCCCTTCTTAAGTATCCGAATAGATTTTTAATATGGCAACCTCTCAGAAATCTCATCAAAGTCAATTTCTTGAATTTGAGTATAACTTTTGCTACAAGCCTTGCTTCGTAGGTTGTCAAGTTACTATCCATATCTATCTTCCTCGTAAAAGCTCATTTATACCAAATGATATTTTCTCTTGAGGAAGGCAAATCAAGTTCCATACCTGATTATCATACATGGATTCTACTTCGGATTCCATGGCCTTTAACCATAGTTTGGAGTCTTTTCTTTCCATTGCTTCTTGGAAGGTCAAGGGATCATTGGTATCTAGTACCATGATATCATGAAGTACCACATACTTATTGGGTTTCTTCCTTTCCCTCGTCGACCTTCTCTATTCTTTTGGTTCTTCTCGTGTCTCTCGAACTTCTTCCACAATTTCTTGAGGAATAGGTTCATGTTCAACTCTCGAACGTACACTAGGTGAGGATGATTGAGATTCTCTAACAATTTCTTGTAAGAATCTCTCGCTCATGCTCCCACTAACCAAATGAATCTCGGTTGGGGCTTCATGATCTTGAATGCAATATTCACATCATGATCTTGTAGAGTATCTTGAGTTTCCTCAAGCTTAACTCTACTCCCACTACTTTTCTCTCTTTTCCAGAAATTCTAGAAAAAAGAAAAAAAATATCTCTCTCTACAATCTTTCGATTGGAGGTGATACACCAAAAGTAGTATCCTCTTGTCATACGAGGACAACCTATAAAGAAGCACTTATCCGCTTTTGGTTGAAGCTTGGTTGACATCAATTTCTTGATGTATACCTCACAACCCCAAATCTTGAGAAAGTCGAGCTTAGGTGTCTTTCAACTCCATAGCTCACAAGACATTTTCTCCACGGATTTGGATGGAACATTATTTAGTGAGTTTGTCATTATTTGTAGTGCATAATTCCAAAAGTAAATAGGCAATTTAGATTGACTTATCATTGATCGAACCATGTTGAGCAATATCCTATTCCTACTTTAGGAATGAGTCAAATTAGGTATCCTAAGTACTCACCCCTACGAACCTTTCATAGAGACTCGATATTCTTGTTGAGTCGATTCACTACTCCATCCTCGAATTCCTTGAACTTATCAAAGAATTCACTTTTGCTTCCCATTAGACAAATATAGACATAATGACTACAGTTGTCCGTGAACAAAATGAAGTACCTTAAACCGTCTCTTGCACTTGTACTTATCGGACCACATACATTAGAATGTATCATATCCAATTAGTCATTCGTTTTCGTTCCTTTCTTCTTGAAAGGTCTCTTGGTCATTTATTTGAGCAATCCGATAGTGCTACAAGATTGTATCATTCACGTGAGTTATCTTAGTTCCTTTTGTTATTGTTTGTTTGAGTTTGTTTATTATTAATTTCAAGCAAATAGAAGTCATTCCAAACGAATGTATTTGCACAGAGAATTCCATTCTTCGATATAGACAAGCAAGAATTAGAAATATATATTAAGTTATCCATATCCAAAACATGATACAGAATAGTTCTTGCTAATCGAAGGCACATAACAAACATTCTTCAAAGCATAAATTTAAATCACTAGACTATTGAAGTTCCATAGAATCTTGTACAATCGCAGCTATGCTTGTACTATTTCCGATCTTCAATATCATCTCGTTCTCCACGAGTTCCTTCCTATCCTTCAATAACTGCACATCAAAATTATGTGAGCACAAGATCTGGTAACCATTACCAAATCAAGGACAGAGGTGATTAAATTTATCTCAATAACAAACATACCTACGACGTTTCTCAGGCGCCTACGTTCAATCATCCCATTTTCAAGGTCTTCCTTGTACTTGGGTCAATTAGGTCGGATGTGTCCCTTTTCACCGCAGTGAAAGCACTCCGTGTTGGGAGTTGGAGATTTGAAAGATTTCTCCCTTGAGACAATCCTATGAGCACCTCCTACTCCATTGCTCTTGATTGACATATCTTTGGTAAATTTGCCTTTACCTTTGTTGATCTTTCTGCTCCTCTCATGGACGGCTAGGACTTGATTGTCCCGACCCTTGCCCATGTCAACTTCTGCCGTTTTGAGAGCGCTGTGAAGCTCCTCAAGACTCACCCCTCTTTCACGCACATGATAGTGCATCACAAAGTCCTTAAAGGACGGGGCTAGAGAGCCAAGAATCAGATCTTCGGCAATGTCCTCGGGCATTGGAGAAGAGAGCTTCGATAACTTCTCAAGGTATCCTTGCATCGTGAGAAAATGCATGGATACCGATGTTCCCTCCGCCATGTGGCACCTTGTGAGTGTGATGGTGGTCTTATAGCGCTCCTTTCGGGCACTATCCATGAACATCTTTGTTAAAGCTTCCATGGTCTTCTTGGGTTTTGAATCTAAGTATTTCGCATGAAGCGAGTCACCCATGTATGCCAACATTAGACCGTAAACTTGGTTCTCTTGGTCTTCCCACTTGGCTATCGCCTCTTTCTCATTACCGGTTGCCTTCTCATTCAATTTTGGGATTTCACCATCCAAAATATGAGATAGTTTTTCAAACCTCAACACGATATTAAGATTGAGTTGCCATCTCATGAAGTTTGAGCCATCATTTTGCAAAGGATTCTTTTCGATCATAGATCGCACAATTGGTTGGATATTACACATTTCTACAAAATAAATTATACAGGATTTTAATGTCAATTTTATGTTTTAAAATACATACATATATATCAAATATAAATGTAAATACTGCAAATAAAATTTTGCCCATAAATGCAGTAATCCAAGATCCTATCAATTGCAATATAGACTAGCTAATGGCTATCGAATATATCACAATATCAAGGTAAGAAAAACTCTTTCTAATCATAACCTTTTTGAATTTTAGCAATATTAGCATCTTCAAACTCTTGTGATTCTTGTCGTTTTAATTATGAGGGAATATGATCTATCCTTGTAAGAAAAACTTTTTCCCAAAACCGAGTGAGGGCTCTACGTAATGTTAAGAAAACTTATTTTCATTTGATATGAGATACATTTATCCATTGTATTCACAACTAAACATATTTGGGGTTCATTAGGGTGAAACGCACCTCATATATTTAATCGTGGCACAACAATAGACAACCATTATATCTCCCACTATTCCCAAAGATGGAGGGAGCTATCTCCCGCTAAGGGCGAGCAGAGTATCCCTCGATCAATGGCTGCTAGTGGATAAAATAAGAAGGAAAATTACTGTTAATTTTGTTGGACAATTTCATATATTAACATGTGATTCAGAATTTTAGGTTATCATGCATATTATCATTCATACACATCCTAACATTCAATCACATTCATCACACGCATAGCAGAAATTAAAAGCAGAAATTAAACCATTCACACAATCCACATCGTGTGAGTTTATATGTTCCCTTCGATCCTTGATCCTCGATCTCTGATCTTCGATCTTTGATCGATGCGCTACAGCGGCGACTTCCTCTTGCACCGGAGATGTAGATTTTACAGAAAATAAACATGCTCCTCACATTCGATAAAAAACCGACTATTGCAAGTCCTATGTAAAAACCTCTCAAATGCAATGCAATTATCTAAAGATAGAAAGAGAGAATTTTGGCTTTTACATATAAATAAGCCCCTGTATAATAATAATTACATACATTCATAGTTGCTGATTTGGAACATATAAACTCACAATTCCTGCAAAGACAACTCGAGCATCCATGCACGCAATATTGCTATAAACTATACAATCTAGTTTATCAATCATCTAGAATCCCAAACAATTCTTTGAAAAACATTTTGAAATCCATTAAAAACATTTTTATCCATCCACAAGTTCAAAAATAATTTTGAACCGCTGTCCATCCAATTTCCTAAAAGGAAAGACGAACTGCAGTTTTTTCGGTTTTGTTGATTCTCTTACAAAACAATCGTTTATGCTTAAAACGAAATTATTGCAAGTTAGACTTATGTCTAAATCATAATTCTAATAAATACATGGCATGTTTTAAACCACTTAAAACATTCAAAACGAATTATTACAAAGAATTATTCCAACAAAACATTTAAAGACCGAAAAAACGGAAAATCGAATTGTTCGAACCCTAGTGGTAAACTAAATTTGTTTATAGTTTCAAATCATTAGAAAATCGAACCCTAAGCTCTGATACCACTTTAGAATTTCATGTTTAATTGTACACATATATTTTCGAAATTTTTATGCATAATAAGGATCATTCATATATTTTCTACGATTTGTTTTTCATGCATGCATCGGTTTGTTTTAATGATTGCTTAAAACACATCAAAACAAACATTGGGCTCCGAAATTCATACCTAGAAGTTCTCTAAAACTTCTTGAATATCCGGAGACGTTGAGGATGCTCGTCGCTTCCCGTTGCGCCGGATGCCTCGAGTGTTCACCAAACCCTAAACAAGGTTGGAGAGAAATGAGCTAGCCAATCAATCTCCAAACTAGCTTAGAATCTAGCTACAAACCCCTACCTTAATCTCTGAGATTTCTCCTTCCAAAGACTTAGAAAACTAAGAGAATTTTCGTGGCTTTTTGTGGTGAATTATGAGAGAAAATAATTAACAAAACATCTAACATAATTAAGGAGAATAAGGACCTATTTATAGGCTCCAATCTTACTCTCAATCATGGCTATTCTTAAGCCATGTTCTCTTGACATTTTCTCTCACAAACTAACTCAATAATGCATTACATGCATCCACAAAACGTTTGACCAAGTTTGGAGCTAATCCAACCATTGATCAAATTAATCTCTTAATTATAAAAGGCAGAAAATCGATCGCGGTTCGGTTTACCGAGTCACACTCGGTTAACCGAATATGTCACGTTTGGTTTACCGTGCATTAGACGGACGACCAATTCTTAGGGAGAAAAATTCTCCTTAACCGATCAGATGAACCCTCGTCTAAAACCGAATGCGATTCGGTTAACTGAAAATATCAGAACTGGACATTGTTCTGTCGACCGTTCCTGGTTCGGTATACCGAATCAGAACTCCAGGCACTTTAGTCAAGTTCGGTCAATCAACCATGACCATCCATTCCTCGTTCGGTTGACCGATCCACAGAACCTTCGGTCGACCGAACCATAACGGATTACCGAACTTTTACCCGATTTTGCCTTTTCAAATTTTGGATTTATTTCCAACAAAATTTGAACTTTAGGGGGTTTTAGCAAATTCACAACTTATGCAATATATTATCCTATGCAACAATAAATTATTGCACCCCATAATATATTCATCTCATATGAATTTATCATGATTCTAATTATGTTATATAATACAACATAATTGATTTTACTTGTTCACCACATGTGTCATATTTTCTATAAGAAACCCGACACATCATATAAACCAAAATCAAGCTTCTTGTTTCCCGGTTTTTGCGGTGTGACCTATGGGAAGATCTAGACTAAGTTGGCAGTGATATTAAGAGCTTAATATCACCAGCTATAAGCGGTATCACACATTATAGCTCCCAATTAGTTAGATGTCTTAATTCCACTCGAACCAAAACCCGATCCATTTAGTGATGGAGTGCACCACTTGTGTCCGTCCCTTGCCTCATGATATTTAGAATACACACAAAGTAGTATTGTGTCATCTTTGTATTAGTATTCATTTCTTGATCTCTTTAAGCTAGTTATAAATATGTGACTTAACTCAAATCACATTGTGCACATTATAACTTTGCTTTATCAAGGGGCCCACTAATATCATCACTCAATTAAGAGGGGCAATGATAATCTTTTGACTAACTATCTTCTCCAACAAAAGTCACACTTAACCAACTAATGCCTTTGCACTACACTCATTGATAGCTTAAGACACTAGTCTAATTAAGCACTCCTTAAGTGATCAGATATAAGTCTCATATCAAAGGACCAAAGACACAGTAAAATATTAACGACACAGAAACACATTTCTATAATATTTTACTTATTAGATCCATTCGGTATACAAAAGTAATATTTTCATCTTTTGCGTACCCGTGTTGTCACTCACTTGTAGAGCTACAATGATCTATGACCAACACGACAATCTTAACTCGGTAATTAATGTCCTATGTTAATTACCATGATTGCGAATATCTTTTGCTTTTTGTAAACCATTATCTTTTAGAGCTCTACGGTTAAGGACCAAGAGGCTCTTCCTTAACACTTCTAAAAGACGAATAACATAAACAAGGAACAAAATGATGTCTCATTAAATTCATAATAATTGACAATTAAAAGTAAAACTTTTAGAACACATTCCCTTCAGCACCACCTATAGTCTTAAAGATAAGGTGAGAGATTTCGTGACCTCTCCCTTAGCCCCACAAACCACACTCGAGTTAAGCCTTAATTTAAAATCAAGTAGACATTGGCCAGTAGGACCCGAGTGCATTAGGAGAGTGATCCGGTCACAACCGTCATAGCCTAATCGGCATTGCCCACTTTGTCGATAGTACAAGAGACAAGATCTCCGGTTCTTGGCACACTTGCTGGGCTTTGTGGTCTTCGTCGTAGGGAGCTGAGGCGTGTTGAGGTCGTGTGATCTCGCAGTTAGGCGTCACTAGCTGTAATGCCCATAGCGAGCCTAGGCTTGTTTGAGCCGTGTTTGCTAGACTAGGTTTCTACCATCCCCCTCTACCCACGATAGTTTAGGGATTCTTCCCTTCTCCTCCGAGTCATATTCTTCTCACCTACTTCTATGTTCTAGTCTCCTCCCCTTTACACTCGTTGCTAGCATTTTAGGGTCCAATCGAACACTTTTTGGGAGCTTGGCCTCGTAGTGGTGAGAGTGGTCGACTCGAGAATTCTTTTGCAACATGGATGGTTACATGGGCGGCCATCCATATCATTGTTGGGACCAATACTATTCTCCTTGGTACTCCAGACCCATGCATCTTGGGGTGCCTCACACAGACACCCTGTATGGTTGGGACAATCTTGATTGTGTGACAGAGCAGTCTTCAAATTGGGGGTATTATGAGAGAGACACCGACTTCTAGATCACCATCTAGTTACGTCGGATCATACAAACTAAGACATTACAAGAACCTTTGGCCTCTTTCATGCATGTGGTAGATGACATGAGTGCACTGGTAGCTCCTGTAGCTGTACAGTGTGACTATTGCGGGTTGAGCGGTCATGTTTTCGAGAAATGTCCTTATGTTCCCCAGATCCTGAGTATGAGCACACCTTTTCCCAAAATGCTAAATGTGACATTTACACATCCGCGTACAAACCAAGAGGGATGGATTCGTGGAGAGACAATTCTTATTGAAATTCTTATACATCATTTCCACCACAATATCCTCCTCCCAAATACCCAGAATTCTACCAACACCCTACTCCAAATCATTGAACTCATTCTCAGCCCATCAACACCCAACCCCAAAATTTTCCAAGCTCAGACTTGAGTCTCACAATTGGCCACATACCTGATTCCTTGAAACAAACTTTCCTTACGTTCATGAAAACCACTCAACAGTCCATACAAAATACGACAATGCAAGTGGGTCAAATGATGCAACAATTACGTGAACGTGAGGAGGGTAACTTTTCTTGTCAACATGAGTATTTCTTTTATGATATTGAGCCATCACCACATCCATAGATTCAAGGAAAAATCTTTCAAAGTCAAACTCCTAGTCAGTTTGAGGGACTTGGGGTTTCAATTCACGATCACATGGTGGGGGATTCGATCCAAATTGAGAATAGGGTGGACCAGTTTCATTATGAGTCGACACAGGATTGTGCCTTACCTTTTTGTCCTGTGGCACTTGAGCCACATGATCTTGTTGTCGTGCCTCTTAAGAACTCGCCTATGGTGGAGCAAGAGCTCCCTAGTACCCTTAATTTCATACGACCTGATGAGAGTTTGTCTGTCACTATTGCTTCTGATAATCTTGGAAATGATGGGACATCAAACAATTACATCGCCAATGAGGGTATTGGGAGTGCCTTAGAGGACACCTTGGGTAAGAGACCCACCTTCTATTTGCCTAGTGAGTAAGAATTCATAACGAGGTTCTTGACCTCATTCCGACCCACCAGCCTATTAGTTGGAGAGTTTGGATTGGCAATTATAACTTCAATTATGAAACGGGAGAAACTCTTCTTTCTTTGCACATTATGTCTCAAACTCTTGAGACGTTCAAACTCTTTCAGATTGATCCTTTTAATGAGACATTTTTGCATCTAATTCATGAACATCTCATTTCATCTTGTGTTCTTTGTGAGGGGGCACACATGAGTATTCTGGCCCCGCATGGTTTTGCGTATGTTTAGCATGTGCAAAACTGTTGAGAGGCAAAGTAAAAGAAAGGTTCCAAAATTGTCTTGAACTTAATGCATTAGGATATCTAGTACAATTGTTTTAGGTCTTATCTAGTCGTTAGGATGCACCCCGATTTTCCCTCGGGGGAGTAATGATAGGGTTTCAGTACTCAAACAAATAAAGTTCTTCCTGAACCTAATGAGTTGAATAATTTGTGTTTGTTAATATAAGGAAGTTTATTGTAGTCAAGGACCCTTAAACTCCTGTTGTGAGACATTAAGTGTAGGGGTTTTGGTTCATGTGTAGATAAGAAATAAGTGAGTAGTTTTACTATTTTCTCGCACGTCTCCTATCATTTGGGAAATTAGGTCTGAGGGGGACTTTGTGCCTGGTGCTTTTGAGTCATCTGACTTGGGATGCACCGACCGAATTCCCGTTACACGGTTGATAGGGATCGCCCTATGTGGAGATGTGGGGAAAGGTGTATGTGATATTGTAAGTCCTCATAGGCAATGATGCATGAAACCTGAGTTTGAGAGACTTACACACCAACTAAAAAATGAGAAAAAAGAAGAAAAACAAAAGAAAAAAATAGGAATGCAAATAAGAACCTTAATGGACTTTACACTTTGTATCACTTGAGGATGATAAGGTTGTCAATGTCTTTCACTTAACTCCTTAATTAACTTGCACGAATGATTCATTAGGCTAGGTGTGTGGACTGGATACATATATAAAGTCGGCCCATAGTATTACTGTGTCCAATGAACGACAAAAATGAGTCTATCGACTTGAGTTTCTAGGTTGATTAATGCATAAATGTTTAGAATTTATAGGTATATCCGCTGAAAACCCTCAGAAGACACCACTCCTCTTTTAAACGACAATAAGGTTTAACGACTTGTTGCATGTGCTAAGTGCAATATTGATTCCTACGAAAGTAAGTTTGGATTTCCCTGTTTTTCGTATGTTTTCCTTTCTTTCATTTTTTCTCTTTCCTTGTTCAACTCAGGACTAGCAAAAGGTAAGTGTGGGGGTATTTGATTAGTAGTATATCATGCATCATATTGATGCTATATATCCTTTATTTTACCCCAATATTGTGCTACTACAGTTGTTGTTGTAGTGCTTCAGGTGTTAGGTAATAAAGAAGAGAAAAGCAAATAAAAAGGACCTGAATGCAACAAGAATGGACTGGATAGAAGACTTCTAGACCCATTTGTAAAGCACAAGGACTGGATTGCAAATTAGGAAGGACCCATGTGAAAATCCAGAGGGACCGGATTGTGAAATGTAAAGCATTGTGACACATGACTTGAACAAGATCAATATTTTGCCAATTAAACTCAAATCGGTTCAAGACAATGGACCAGGGCCTCACCCAACGTGCAAAATAAAGCATTGAAGCTCCTGGAAGAAATTGGAACCGATAGGGAGCAAATGATCCGCCAGGGGCAGATTTGCATCCGCCATTGGCGGATCATTTTGCTCCAATGGATCCCCAATTTCTCCAGTGGCTTGGACCTGATTAATTGGGTGCACCAGTGTATAGAGAAAGTTAAGACAACCGTCAGATTGCTCACAGATCCATCCATACACTTATTTCTTCTATAAATACCATTGTAATCAATCCTCTCCACCTCTTCTTCCTCCTTCCCTCATTAGAGTAGGTTTTAGTTCTTTTTTTAGTAGTGTAATAAGGGGGTTGGAGAAGAGCAAACTTTATATTTTTATTTCTTAATCTACTTTAGTTCTTGTTCTTTATGTCGATGTTTTCCATTTTATGCAATTTCTTTTATGTTGTTGTTTGTTTAATCTAGTCTTCTACATTTCTTTCAGGGGTTTATGTTCTTTTCATGCTTTCTATAGTGTAGAGATGAGTAGAGAGTAGTCAATCCCCATTGGGGGTGGAGAAGAAGTTGATTTGATCATTTGATGGATTAGTGTGTGTTAATCTTAAACCTTTGAGCCTTACATGATTTCCATAAACATCTAATGTGATTTTACTATTATCTTTGATGTGCTAATGCTCTTGAGTGAAGCTTAGCACATGCTTAGATTAGTGTGCCTATTTTATGGGGAATGATGAGGTTAGGATATGGATCGAGTGGAAAAAGAAACAAGGCATGTGCATGCATGTGTTCATGTTGGCTTTATCCAAATTAATGTCATGTATGTTTTAATGATTGTGATAAATCTTATCTCATGGGGAGACATAGTTGGATTTGAGTCATGATGCATGTGAACAAATTAGCTTCGTTTCAATTATTTTCTTGTATGTTTTAACGATAATGTTTTATCTTATTTCATGTGGAGGCAAAGTTGGAATTGAGTTTTATGGATTTCATGTATGACATGTTTTAATGAGCACATTTGAACACACAACACACATTTTCGTATTCACATTCTTTCTCTACCCCCGAGAGGTCTAGTTTTATTGCTTATTTTCCAATTTCTTTTGCATTGTAGTGTACTTTCGACCTTCATCTCCTTTTCTTCTCCCTCACCCGAGTATCGTGAATCTGACAAACACGCGCTCCATGTGGACCAACCTGTATTTGCCACTGCTTCAACGCGGTCGCACACTTGCTGTATTTTAACTGATTCAATCTCCCAACTCCTTGGATAACAAAAAATTTCGATTAGTAAGGTCACCTAGGGCGATAAACATTTCCCTTTTTTTGGTTGTTTTCAAATTTCTACCCAGCACAAACCCACTTGTCTGTTCTAGATGGTAGACCATCCTCTCGGGCAAATTCCAAGCATTGTATGACTGGGTATTGATTGAAGCGATGGCAAAGCGTGGTCTTCCTCTCTTTTAGTTCATTCTCCACTAAAGTAATTCCCTCGCTCAAAACCTGGGTAGACGGCGGTATTCGTTGTTTACGCTTAACCTTATCATCTTTGGATGGTGATGGTCTTATTTGCGTTGTCCTCTCCCTCTTGCTCCCCAAAATCCACACTATCTCCGGCAGTGACGTATTTACTTCCAAAGCGGTTGTTGTAGTGAGATGATGTTGATTTGAATTAATTCGGCTTGTAGAACCACCCAAAGTCATAGACCTTGCGAATATGACATCCAACTCATCTGCAAAAGACAAAGGTTCGTGCTTGAATTTTTCTAAGTTGAATTGAGCCTACTGATTGACATTATTTCATGCTTATATTTGTACCTTATATCCATTATCTTACACCTAAGCAATGCTACGTGACGAGTTTTATGTTTAGTTTTCAGGAATAAAGATGTTTGAAGAGAAGAGCCATGAAAGGACCCAAAAGCAGGAAAAAAGACTTAATTGTGAGACCTGGGGACTAAGATGCAAGGGAGAAGGACCTGATCGTAAGACCGAAGGACCTAAGAGCAAAACAGGAAACTCCACACCATCATGGGGAGTATTTTGGCAATTCGATTCGGGTCAGAGCTCCAACTAACCAAGTAGATGCATCAAAGACCAAGAAATACTTCCAGCAAAGCCCAACACAAAACCCAGACGGATCTGGGCCTTATAGACCGGCAATGGGCGGTCTGGAACCGCCAATTGGCGGTCTGGATCATCCCAGATCCACTAAGTTTTCTCCTGGACTTGTATTAATGTTTGTTTAGGCTATTTTTGGTATTGGTTTAGTCCCACATCGGGGGATTGTCCCGGATTAGCGTTTTCCATGCTTATAAATAGAACTCTTCACCTTCCCTACTAAGAGTGAAGCCTTGAAGCAAAACTCTGGTGGAGGAAGAGCTGCTTGTAATTTGAGTGAGTTAATAATAGTTGTTTTCATTAGCTTGTTAATTCTTGCTTAGTTAATTTCCTTTAATGTGTTTGCTTTGGTGCTTGTTTAGTTTTATGCTTCTTTAATATTTCTTGCTTGATTAGTATAGTTTCATTTCAGTATAATGTTTCATTTTATTAGAGTAGTTAGTTTACATATGTGTGAGTAGTTCCATCCCTATTTGGGGGGTGGAGAAATATGTGATATAATCATGTAGTGTATTAAGTGTGTGTTATCTTTATCCCTTGAGCTTTATATGATTTCCATAACCATCTAATGGGTTTTCACTCTTATCTTTGATATGCTAATGCTCTTGAATGAAGCTTAGCTTATGCTTTGATTAGTGGACCTATTTTATGGGGAATGATAAGGTTAGGATATAGATGAAGTTAATATTGGAAACACAATTTGTAGCGTATGTGCTCTTGCTGCCTTTACCTTAGCTAATGTCTTGTATGTTTTAATGATGTAGTCTTATCTTAATTCATGTGGAGGCATAGTAGGGTCTAGTCTTTATACTTGAGTTCATGTAGCTTCATTCCAATTATTGTCTTGTATGTTTTAATGATGTAGTATTATCTTAATTCATGTGGAGGCAAAGTTGGATGTAGTTTTATGATTTTATGCACTACATGTTGT
Source organism: Triglochin maritima (assembly GCA_963682175.1). NCBI lineage: Eukaryota > Viridiplantae > Streptophyta > Magnoliopsida > Alismatales > Juncaginaceae > Triglochin > Triglochin maritima. The sequence continues at coordinate 20,014,632 of OY821775.1, forward strand.
GAGGAGCTTAATGAACACACACACACTTCTTTATGTTCACATTATTTCTGTACCCCCTATGGGGCTTAGTTTTATTGCTTATCTTCATTTCCTTTTTGCACCTTAGTGTAGTTTAGTGTAACCAACCTTTCTCTCCTTCTTTTTACCTCTCGCCTTCGAACGAACCAATCGTCGACACACCTCCCAGTGGACAACCCGTATTTTCCACCGCTTCAACGCAGTCGTGCACTTGCGGTTAATATAAAATGATCAATCAAGTTTTTGGCGCCGTTGCCGGGGAGGTGATCTGTCCAGACGTTGGTTTGGACGATTCGAGGGGTTTTTAATTTTTTTGTTTTCAGTTTTTCTTAGTTTCAGGGATCCTAGAGCTCACGGGGAGGCTACTGGAGGAGTTGGAGCACCCAATCTTCAAAAAGCACCGCCAATCAGCGGTCTCAGACCGCCAATTGGCGGCCTGGTGAGGGTTTCTGACTCTCAGTTTTCTTCTGGTAGTTGATTAGTTCATTGTTGTTATCTGGGAGCCCTATTCTGCATCCTATGACCTCTAGTTTGCTCCCAGATCATTAAACAAATCCCCTTTAATCAATTTGGCCTTAAAATCCAAAGCAAAAGATTAGACATTCTTATTTGTTTAGGTCATGCATCATACACTTGACTTAGGCATATAGACGTCTTTTCTTTTAGCTTTATTTTCAGTTGTTGAGCGCTGGCGTGAGGTACGCAATTTCCTACACTCATTCATGCATCTCGTATGCCCATGCATTAGTTAGTAGGAATTGCATCAGGTCAAGAGTGAGCGAGCGTTTGATTGGAGCGATTGATTGCTAGATTTAGGATCAAAACGCTATTAAGGAGGGGTTGTCCCATAAAAGATAAGGTGGGGGATTTCATCACCCTTTCCTTGGCCCCAAAAATCACTCTTAATAAAGCCTTAACTAAAAGCAAGTAGACATTGGCCCTAGGATTGCGGCCGCACTAGGACAGTAATCTAGTTGAGATCGTCATGACCTGATCGGCGTTGCCTACCTTTCGATAGTAGGAGGTACTGGATCTCCGGATCTGGTATCACTTGCTGGGCATTGTGGTCCTCGTTGTAGGGAGGTGAGGCGTGTCGAGGCTAGTGACCTCGAAGTTAGGCGTCGTCTAGCCTAAGGACCCATTGCCTTACATTGTTTGAGCCGTGCTTGCTAGTTAGGCTTCTTCCTGATCCCACTACCCACGCTAGCTCTAGGGATTCTTCCCTCCTCACCTGAGTCCTCTCCTCATCTATTCTCTACGTATAGTCTCCTCCTATAGTATACCTTCTGTTGTGTGTTATTTTTGAGTCGAGTCGAGCACTTTATGCGAGGTTGGGCTCGTTTTGGTTAGAGCGCTCGACTTGAGAGAGTGCATTCTTCTGAGATGGACGGTCTTGGTGATCGACCATCTCCTCCTCGTGCTCCTTTGGAGCAAGAGGCCGAGTCGTCTCGCGGTGACGGGGGAGATCGGGTTCCATACATGGAATACCTCGGTCCGCTTCCGCCATCACGTAGACCTCCTTCTCCTCCTCCTCTGACTCGAGAGGAAGGGAGATTCGGTCAGGATCGAGTTCTTGGTGCACCACCACCTTTAGCTCGACATGATAGACCGATGACTTTGTGGGAGCGGACCCATCTTGTTCGGGCCGCGCAGCATTCTTGCATAGTTGTTCCCCCTTCTCGCGGGAACAACTATGAGCTGAAGCCTCAACATGTGAGCATGCTTCCAACCTTTACTGCCAATAAGGAGGATCCGTATATCTTTATACGCAAATTCGAGGAAGTATGCTCCATGTTCAAGCGTCAACAACTTGACAAGGATTCAGTCCGGTTGAGGATGATTTCTTTCGCATTGAAGGATAATGCGAAGAAATGGATGTATAGCCTCCCGGCGAGCTCGATTCGGTCATGGGATGACTTTGTGACCGTCTTTATGAAGAGATTTTTCTCTCAAAGGAAAACTCAACAGATACGGCACCAGATACATCAAATGTATCAGACCGAGACCGAATCGTTTCATGGTTTCTTTGAGAGGTTCAAGGACCTTCTCCAGCAGTGCCCTCATCATGGATGAGTTATGGCAGTTGTGCCAAATTGTTTATGAGGGCATCAATTACAACACCCGCACATTGTTGGAATCGATGTGTCAGGGTGACTTCCAAATGAAACCCATCGAGGAGGCATGGGATACTTTTGAGTCTATGGCTGAACGTACCTTCGAGTGGTACCATGAGAGAGCCACCAGCCGCCAGATCTTCTGGTCGAGCTGGATCTTATCAAGTTGAGTCATCGATCGCATCTGAGGCAAAAATGGCTGCTCTCGTGTGTAGGATTGAGAGTTTAGAGTTGGACCGAGCTCCTGTAGCTCAAGTCGCTACTCCCGGGTGTGGTAGGTGTGGACTTACGGGCCATGATGACTTGGAATGTGCTTGCACTCCAAGGGATACTGAGCATGCAAATGCGATGTATCAACAAAGGCCCCGTAACGACCCGTACAATCAGTCCTACAACCCGGGATGGCATAACCATCCTAACTTCTCTTGGGGGCCTAGTGGGGGTAACGGTCAGAGCTCACACGCTCAACCTCAACCTCCACCTTATCAACCTCCACGCCCATCGGTAACCTACCAACCTCCACATCAAAGGTCTCAGAACCATAATTACCAACCTCCTCATGCCTCATCGTCGGGTTATTCCAACCAGACTCCACAACCCCAGCGGGTTGACCCCAAGGACCCTTCTTGTGATCCGACCCTTCAAGCGTTGCAAAGTACAATCAAGTCTTTGGAAATGCAAGTTAGCCAGTTGGCTTATCAACTCCATGAACGCGAGAAGGGTCAGTTCCCGAGTCAACCTGAGGAGAATCCTCGGGGTACCCATTCTCAAGGAAGGACACCTTTACCTCATGCTACCTCTGAACCAACCCATCATATTAATGTGATTCATACTTTGAGGTATGTTAAGGAGGTGGATAACCACATTGGGTGCCTTCTTTGTCATCACCATCTTTGAGGGAGCCGGATCCTGAGGCTCCCTCCACAAATACTTTCAGGAAGGAGCCAGATCCTGAGGTTCTTTCTACATTTCCTTCGACAAAGGGGCCGAACCCTGAGGTCCCCTTGTCTCCTCTTGTGTCGAAGGAACCAGATTCTGAGGTCCCCACTCATGTTTCTTTGGACCAGAATTCTAGGGTTCCTTCACATCCTTATGCCCCGAAGGCACCATTCCCTGAGCGCCTTAAAAAGAAAACCTCTGATCAGCATGACAAGATGCTTGAGATGTTTAGGCAAGTTAAGGTGAACATCCCTCTGTTGGAGGTGATTCAGCAAATGTCACCTTATGCCAAGGTTCTCAAGGACTTATACACCAAGAAGAGAAAAACTCATGTTCCAAAGAAAGCTTTTCTTGCGGCTAACGTGAGTTCTTTGTTGGCACAACCCATGCAAGTCAAGTACAAGGACCCTGGTTGTCCTACTATCTCTTGTGTGATTGGTGATGTGTCCATACATCGAGCCTTATTGGACCTTGGTGCATCTATTATCTTCTTCCATATTCTATCTACGTCCACCTAGGTCTTGGAGACCTCAAACAAACAAAGATCACTCTTCAATTGGCTGATAGGTCTATGAAGAAACTGAGGGGTGTGGTGGAAGATGTGTTGATCAAAGTAGGAGAGTTCATTTATCCAGTCGACTTCTTTGTCTTGGATACTGAACCTGTGCCAAACCCACTTGGGAAAATTCCTGTCATTCTGGGGTGACCTTTTCTTGCGACTTCCAATGCATTGATCAATTGTCGCAATGGTCTGATGCGCTTGACTTATGGTAGTCAATGCGCTGATTTCAACATCTTCACCATCGGCAAGAAGCCAGGTGCCTTCAATGACCCTGTTGGGGTCAACCTTATCCAGGGTTTGGATGAAATTGAAGTTGAGGGCACCTTCAAGTACTTCAGAGAATTGTTCGATGAAGACCCTGACGGTGGTGAAGATGTTTCACCTGGGCTGGCACAAGAAGGTGCCTTATGTTCTGATCATGTGGCCTCAGTGCCACCTCCTTTTGATCTTGTGGCCCTTGAGCCATATCCTTTTGATCTCGTGGCCCTTGAGCCACATTCTTTTGATCTCGTGGCCCTTGAGCCACATTCTTCTCATCATGTGGCCCTTGAGCCACTTCTTTTTGATCACGTGGCCCTTGAGCCACATCCTTTCGATCATGTGGCTTTTGAGCCACAAGATACCATTTTTATGGCCTCTGGGCCACATGATCTTCATTCTGTATCTGCTGAGGACCCCATGTGGGTTAAGAATCAACCACATGATACCCTTCAACCTGATAGAGGTTCACCTCTCATTCATGCCTCCTATCTTGCTCACTCTCAAGAGAATCAAACGACCACAACACTTATAAGGGTATCAGGTGGTCAAGCATTTCGGATTTGTATGTCGAGAGCCCATGCATGTGCATTTTTAACTCGAGAGATGGCGGGTTCCCATTTGATGTCCCTTGACATATGAAAATGGGAGCCCATTTTTGTACATAGTTAAAATAAATAAATAAAAAACTCTTTCAGTGAGCATCGATTGTTGTGAGCCCCAACCCTTGTGTATTTGGGCTCCATTTCTTTCACGTATTTGTATCCTTTCTTTAGCATCTCACAGGTTTTGAGGGAATTCGGGTTTGTGTCCATCGACATGACCTTGAACTTCCCTTTGTACTTCATGTTGGTGAGATCTTTCCTTTTTCATGCATAAATCCATGTAGTTTCACGCTCACATTCATTGAGGACAATGCATGAAGTAGGTGTGGGAGGGTGTTTTACATGTGTACATAGTCGAGTCTTTTCTTTTGATTTTGTTTTCTTTTGTATACATTTTTAGGGTCATGTTAGTGTGTTGCATTTAATATCGATATATCTGCTTGCCATGATCCTTGGGTGACTTGTCTTCTTTTGCTTGCCTAGTGTTTCAAAATTTTCACTTTTCTTTCAAAATCTTCATGTGTTTTCGAAAGAAAATGTTTTGTGGGTTTTGCGTGTGTTTAGCATGCGCAAAACCATTGAGAGGCAAAGTAAAAAGAAAGCTCCCAAAATTGTCTTGAACTTGATGCATTAGGATATCTAGTACAGTGACTTTAGGATTTATCGAGTCGTTAGGATGCACCCCAGTTTTCCTTTGGGGGTGAGTAATCATAGGGTTTCAGTGCTCAAACATTCAAAGAAGTTCACCCTGAACCTAGTAAGTCAATAATTCGTGTCTGTTAACTTAAGGAAGTTTGTTGTAGTCAAGGACCCTCTAAATCTTGTTGTGAGACATTAGTGTAGGGGTTTTGGTTCATGTGTAGATAAGAAATAAGTGAGTAGGTGTTCTCTCTTCTCGCACGGCTCCTATCACTCGGGAAAATAGGTCTGAGGGGACTTTGTGCCTGGTGCTTTCGAGTCATCTGACTTAGGATGCACCGACCGAACTCCCGTTACACGGGTGGTAGGGATAGCCCTATGTGGAGATGTGGGGAAAGGTGTACGTGATAGTGTAAGTCCTCATGGGAAATGATGCACGAAACCTGACCCTGGGAGAATGAAACTCCAACTAGTAAGAAAAAGAAAAGAAAAAAAGAAGTAAGAAAAGAAACAAAAACAAAAAAAATGGTAATGCAAATAAGAACCTTAATGGACTTTACACTTTGTATCACTTGAGGATGTTGAGGTTGTCCATGTCTTTCACTTAAGTCCTTATTTAACTTGCACGAATGGTTCATTAGGCTAGGTGTGTGGACTGAATACTTATATAGAGTCGGCCCGTAGGATTACCGCGTCCAATAATCGATAAAAATAAGTCCATCAAGTCGAGTTACTAGATTGAATAATGCATCTATGTTCGGATTTTGTGGGCATATCCGCTGAAAAGCCTGAGGAGACAACACTCCTCCTCCTTGGCAACAAGGAGGTTTAACGGCTTGTTGCACGTGCTAAGTGCAACCGTGATTCCTACGAAAGTGAGTTAGGATTTCTTGTATTTAGTTTGCTTTTCTCTTTCTTTATTTTGCTCGGGACTAGCAAAAACTTAGGTGTGGGGGTATTTGATTGACATTATTTCATGCTTATATTTGTACCTTATATCCATTATCTTACACCTAAGCAATGCTACGTAACGAGTTTTATGTTTAGTTTTCAGGAATAAAGAGGTTTGAAGAGAAGAGCCATGAAAGGACCCAAAAGCAGGAAAAAAGACTTAATTGTGAGACCTGGGGACTAAGATGCAAGGGAGAAGGACCTGATCGTAAGACCGAAGGACCTAAGAGCAAAACAGGAAACTCCACACCATCATGGGGAGTATTTTGGCAATTTGATTCGGGTCAGAGCTCCAACTAACCAAGTAGATGCATCAAAGACCAAGAAATACTTCCAGCAAAGCCCAACACAAAACCCAGACGGATCTGGGCCTTATAGACCGGCAATGGGCGGTCTGGAACCGCCAATTGGCGGTCTAGATCATCCCAGATCCGCTAAGTTTTCTCCTGGACTTGTATTAATGTTTGTTTAGGCTATTTTTGGTATTGGTTTAGTCCCACATCGGGGGATTGTCCCGGAATAGCGTTTTCCATGCTTATAAATAGAACTCTTCACCTCCCATTGTATCTATCTCTCTCTTTGGTGGCATCTTCCCTACTAAGAGTGAAGCCTTGAAGCAAAACTCTGGTGGAGGAAGAGCTGCTTGTAATTTGAGTGAGTTAATAATAGATGTTTTTATTAGCTTGTTAATTCTTGCTTAGTTAATTTCCTTTAATGTGTTTGCTTTGGTGCTTGTTTAGTTTTATGCTTCTTTAATATTTCTTGCTTGATTAGTATAGTTTCATTTCAGTATAATGTTTCATTTTATTAGAGTAGTTAGTTTACATATGTGTGAGTAGTTCCATCCCCATTTGGGGGGTGGAGAAATATGTGATATAATCATGTAGTGTATTAAGTGTGTGTTATCTTTATCCCTTGAGCTTTATATGATTTCCATAACCATCTAATGGGTTTTCACTCTTATCTTTGATATGCTAATGCTCTTGAATGAAGCTTAGCTTATGCTTTGATTAGTGGACCTATTTTATGGGGAATGATAAGGTTAGGATATAGATGAAGTTAATATTGGAAACACAATTTGTAGTGTATGTGCTCTTGTTGCCTTTACCTTAGCTAATGTCTTGTATGTTTTAATGATGTAGTCTTATCTTAATTCATGTGGATGCATAGTAGGGTCTAGTCTTTATACTTGAGTTCATGTAGCTTCATTCCAATTGTTGTCTTGTATGTTTTAATGATGTAGTCTTATCTTAATTCATGTGGAGGCAAAGTTGGATGTAGTTTTATGATTTCATACACTACATGTTGTGAGGAGCTTAATGAACACACACACACACTTATTTATGTTCACATTATTTCTCTACCCCTTATGGGACTTAGTTTTATTGCTTATCTTCATTTCCTTTTTGCACCTTAGTGTAGTTTAGTGTAACTAACCTTTCTCTCCTTCTTTTTACCTCTCGCCTTCGAACGAACCAATCGTCGACACACCTCCAAGTGGACGACCCGTATTTGCCACCGCTTCAACGCGGTCGTGCACTTGCGGTTAATATAAAACGATCAATCACCTACATAGGAAATTACAACTTAATTAAATGCTTCATTGTTGAATCTTTATACATATAAATAAACGTAATTAAATGGCCTAGAAAGGACTTATGGTCGTGTTTTCTTTCCACCAACTATCGTCCTTTTGAATTGTCCCAAGATTAAGATCTCATCCCTTGCCGGTTTGTGCCTTCAACCACCTCCAAGTATAGTATTCTTTCTTTGTATTCTCCCAATGGTTCTTATGTTGATCCCTCGTGTAGTAGATTTCACTTTCACTGTGGAAGTTTCGAACAAGGTCCCCCCATTAGTCAGAACTGATCCTGGTTTATTACCATTAATAACCTCCTATGCGCATCACCAAGCGAACCAATAATTCATGTCACCTTGGTGTCTAGTTGGCTTTCTTGGGATTCATGGTTGGTGGGAGAAGAACCTCTCGTGCTCTGGGCTGTACAGATTGGGCAGAGGAACCTCTTATACTTGTCTCTCCCCCTCCCTGTAAGTATTGGCTGCTAAGGTCTGCAGATAGGTACTCTTCATCTAATGATAGTTCGTAATCATCCTAAGCAGCCCTGACTTCCAACAAAAGTATGGGTTTAGTTTATTTCCCATTTCTATGTTGGCCGCTCATGTCTACAAGTCGACGTTAGTGGAAAAAATGTTTAAATGAATGTTTATCAGGAATTTGGTAATGTTTCACAGGAATTCCCTTATGATAAAAATGTTAAACTAGTACACACGATAAATAAACCAGTAATTATAATTTTTACTAAGAAATATCTTGAGAAAAATTGACACTAAGAACTCGTAGCAGCGGCAATTGCATTCCATATCTAGTCTCTAACAAAGACAATAGTTGATCTGTCGCCTCCTTCTCTATTGGTGTGGTTGGCCACCCTTGCTGATGTGGAATCTACTATCTCTGTGTTGTTATACTGTTGGACTAGTACGTGGTTCCGCTCGTCTATAATATAATAGTGCAACACCATGGCCACTATCACAATTCTAGCTTGCTTTTCTAGGTTGTAAGGTCCCTACGACATTACTTAATGATGACTGCATTTGATTGAATGCCTCTTCCTTCCCTCGAGGTTGAGTACACTGGAAATCACTACGGTGGTATCTCGTGTTGCGATAAGGTACCAAAAAGCTCTTATGGTTAGGGTACCCAACATCGACAAGGTAATACTTATATGACCAATCACCAAAAAATACGTTTACCGTTGGGTGTAAGTTCATAGTTTATAAAAACCTAACATATTTTATTTACCATTAGGAGGCATGAGGAAATTCTGGTTCCGATCATATATTGCTTCATTAAGGATCTGGTTATCATGTGCATTGTCTTCCTATCCCGCAATTGCAAAGGTGAACCGCATGTTGAAGTCACAGACCCCCAACACATTTTGAGTGGTGTGACTTGGGTCGCGCCCACAACGATATCACGGTTGTTTTTCCCTTGGAAAATAGTCATCAACATGGGTGCCATTTATTGCCCCAACATAGTTCTTAAAATAAGGGGAAAACTTTCCACTAGCCCGAGTCTTATTTGATCAAGAATCTCATCCAAACTATTTTTAACCTTTATAACATCAGACGCCCACATAGTTAGGGCATCGAGGATGACATTGAAATGTCGACTCATTATTTCTCGAGAGTGCTAGAACTCATCCTAAACAATCATATTAACGTGTGTGTGTCATAATGCCCATAAAAACATGTGAAGTTGTTCTTCGACTGATACATGCCTCGTATTTCTTTAAAGTTGTTGGTTTTTCAAAGTATCACACAAACTAAGGAAGGTAGCTAGGTGCATGTGACAGCCATCGTAGCATACACGCCAATAACCTCTCTGCATGTCTACTATTTTTTGGTTCCTGGTAAATGGTGCAGTGTGAACTATGTTCTTACTTAGGTGACTACCTATGTAGTCCTGAACACAAGACATGACACCTAAGACAAGGAGGTCAATCTCATTCTCATCTTCTAGAATTTCGTTTAGTTCTGCGTCATCCATTATGCAAATATGATTATAATACGATAATTGTACTGGAACTGAAATGTCACCACTTTTTTCTAGCAACCCTACAACATAAGGAATGCAACCTTAGTTTAAAACAAGTTAGTACTAACCTAGTTTTAACCACGTAAAAAAAATCCTATCAACCAATTTCAGAAGGTGGTCGGAATCGAACATGCGCAAAAGTAAAAGATAAACAAATTATTAGCTTGAATACTTATAATTCATTACAGTGAAATTCTCATGCATGGAAACATTGCGGCAATAATTTGTAATTTAAGATAATGAGTTTTGGGTTATGGTCCTGTAAGGTCAAAATGGCAGATTGTAAAAGCTAAGTTCACAAAATATGTAAAATTAGTAAATCCAAATTCAAACATTTGGGAATAATCCCCTCCAAACGAAGATTTGGGAAAAACAACCCACACAACATATCGTTTTCATGACAATGGGGTAATGCAATAGTAATTAGAAACGTGCAAATCCCAACAGTTAATAAATTCAAAATATTTCCATGGTCATAGATCGGGTTTGGAAAAAAATGCAATACAACTTCATTGGAAGAAGATTGAATAAATTTTGACTGAAAAAATAATCACAACAAAAATATATTGTGCCTAGAGAAGAAAAATACCCAAGCCGGCCAACACAACCGGACATACCTTCCAACGGAAGTGGACACTACATTCGACCTTGGCTGGTTTGGGCTCCGCGAGAAGCACCTGCCCGGAGACACACGACAACGTGGCGGCCGGGGAGAGCGATTGAACAACTACACAATTGGAGGTGACTAGTCTGGTGAACAAGGAGGAATGAGAAATGGTTAGGGTAAACTTTAGTTGACTACTATCGGGAATATGGAATGATATTTCACAGTTGTACGAGAGTAGTATCGGTAAATAGACGATGGCAAAAAAATGTAATTTAACTAGATTGGTTGGGTATTCACGTACTCTTTTTGCATGGGCCTCACCATAAATGGGAAAAACTAACCCCTATGGTTTTTCGCTTCACGTTATAAATTTTAAAAATACAGTTTTCAAAACAACAAAAAAACTACATTTTTTGTTATTTACTAAAATTTATACTTTTCCCCCACAACACTATTATATTTGTTCACCACTTTTTTTCTCATTTCTTATTCTTTGTTATTTCTTGATTAAGTTATTTACTAGTACAATTGTGGTTGTTGATGATAATAAAAAATTGATGGTAAATTCATGTACATAGTACAGTACATTCATGTACACAGTAAGGTTACTTTGCTATTGAATTCAACTTACTCCGACTATCATTTCGGGTTACTCTGCTATTGAATTTAACTTTACTCCAATAATCAATTAGAGTTACCCTACTCGATTCAATTAGATTTACCCTGCTATTGGATTCAACTTACCCCGTCCATCAATTAGGGTTACTGATTGATCGTTTTATATTTCTACCGCAAGTGCACGGCCGCGTTGAAGCGGTGGCAAATACGGGTCGTCCACTGGGAGGTGTGTCGACACTTGGTTCGTGCGAAGGCAAGAGGTAAAGAAAGGAGAAAAGGATTGGTTACACTAAACTACACTACAATGCTAAACTAGAATGCAAGAGGAAATGAAGATAAGCAATAAAACTAAACCCCAAAGGGGGTAGAGAACTGATGTGAACATAAAGATGTGTGTGTGTGTGTGTGTTCAATTAAGCTCCTCACAACATGTAGTGCATGAAATCATAAAACTACATCCAATCTTGCCTCTACATGAATTAAGATAAGACTACATCATTAAAACATACAAGACAGTGATTGGAATGAAGCTACATGAACTCAAGTATAAAGACTAGACCCTACTATGCCTCCACATGAATTAAGATGACTACATCATTAAAACATACAAGACATTAGCTAAGGAAAAGGCAACAAGAGTACATACACTACAAATTGTGTTTCCAACATTAACTTCATCCATATCCTAACCTTATCAATCCCCATAAAATAGGTCCACTAATCAAAGCATATCAAAGATAAGAGTGGAGACCCATTAGATGGTTATGGAAATCATATAAAGCTCAAGGGATAAAAATAACACACACTTAATACACTACATTATTATATCACATATTTCTCCACCCCCCAAATGGGGATGGAACTACTCACTACTCATTACACTAACTACATTAACAAAATGAAACATTCTACTGAAATGAAATTAGACTAAGCAAGAAAGGAAAATTAAAGAGGCTAATTGAAAGAAACATAAACTAAAGAAACAAGCAAGAATCAAAAGACAAGATTGAAAGAAACAAATAAACTTTTATTAACAATGACTCACATTGAAGGTAGCATTCTTCTCCACCTTGAGTTATTGCTTCAAGGCTCACTCCTTAGTAGAGAGAATGCCACCAAACAATGGGTAATTACAATGGAAGGTGAAGAGTTCTATTTATAAGCATGGAAAAAGCTAAACGGGGACAATCCCCCGATGTGGGACTAAACCAATACCAAAAATAGCCTAAACGAACATTAATACAAGTCCAGAAGAAATTTCGACGGATCCTGAGCAATATGGACCGCCAATTAGCGGTCCAAACTTGTCGGATCGTGTTGGAATTTGTTGTCGGCTTTGCTTTCTGGTATTGTTGGTCTTTGATGCGGTTACTCGACTTGTTGGAGCTCCGACCCGAATAGAATTGGTAAAATACTCCCCATGATGGTGTGGAGTATTCTGTTTTGCTCTTAGGTCCTTTTGTCTTACATTCAGGTCCTTCTCCCTTGCATCTTGGTCCCTAGATCTCACCATTCAGTCCTTTTTCCCAGCTTTTGGGTCCTTTCATGGCTCTTCTCTTCAAACCTCTTTATTCCTGAAAACTAAACATAAAACTCGTTACGTAGCATTTCTTAGGTGTAAGATAATCGATATAAGATACAAATATGACCATGAAATGATGTCAATCAAATACCCCCACACCTAAGTTTTTGCTATTCTCGAGCAAAACAAAGAAAGAGAAAAACAAACGAGAAACAAGAAATCCTAACTCACTTTCGTAGGAATCACGGTTGCACTTAGCACGTGCAACAAGCCGTTAAACCTCTTTGTTGCCAAGGAGGAGGAGTGTTGTCTCCTGAGGGTTTTCAGCGGATATACCCACAAAATCCGAACAAGATGCATTATTCAATCTAGACCTCGACTTGTTGGAAATATTTTGTCGATCAATGGACGCGGTAATGCTACGGGCCGACTCTATATAGGTGATCAGTCCACACCTCTACCCTAATGAACCATTCGTGCAAGTTAAATTAGGAATTATGTGAAACACATGGACAACCTCAACATCCTCAAGTGCTACAAAGTGTAAAGTCCATTAAGGTTCTTATTTGCATTATCATATATATTTTTTTTCTTTTTGTTTCTTTTCACATTTTTTTTTCTTTTACTTTTTATTAGTTGGAGCTTCATTCTCCCAGGGTCAGGTTTCGTGCCTCATTGCCCATGAGGACTTACACTATCACGTACACCTTTCCCCACATCTCCACATAGGGCAATCCCTACCACCCGTGTAACGGGAGTTCAGTCGGCGCATCCCAAGTCAGATGACTCGAAAGCACCAGGCACAAAGTCCCCTCAGACCTACTTTCCCGAGTGATAGGAGCCGTGCGAGAAGAGAGAACACCTACTTACTTATTTCTTATCTACACATGAACCAAAACCCCTACACTAATGTCTCACAACAGGATTTAGAGGGTCCTTGACTACAACAAACTTCCTTAAGTTAACAGACACGAACTATTGACTCACTAGGTTCAGGGTGGACTTCTTTGAATGTTTGAGCACTGAAACCCTATGATTACTCATCCCCAAGGGAAAACTGGGGTGCATCCTAACGACTCGATAAATCCTAAAGCCACAGTACTAGATATCCTTATGCATCAAGTTCAAGACAATTTTGGGACCTTTCTTTTTACTTTGCCTCTCAACGGTTTTGCACATGCTAAACACACGCAAAAACCCACAAAACATTTTCTTTCGAAAACACATGAAGATTTTGAAAGAAATGTGAAAATTTTGAAGCACTAGGCAAGCAAAAGAAGACAAGTCACCCAAGGATCATGACAAGCAGATATATCGATATTAAATGCAGCACCCTAACATGACCCTAAAAATACAAACAAAAGAAAACAAAATCAAAGGAAAAAGACTCAACTATGTACACACGTAAAACACCCCCCACACCTACTTCATGCATTGTCCTCAATGAATGCAAGCAAGATACTACATGGATTTATGCATGAAAAAGGAGAGATCTCACCAACGTGAAGTACAAAGGGAAGTGTATGGCTATGTTGATGGACACAACCCAAATTCCCTCAAAACCTGTGAGATGCTAAAGAAAGGGTACAAATACGTGAAAGAAATGTAGCCCAAATACACAAGGGTTGGGGCTCACAACAATCGATGCTCACTGAAGGAGTCTTTTATTGTACTTTTTTTTATATATATAACTATGTACAAACATAAGTTCCCATCTTCATTTGTCAAAAGACATCAAATGGGAACCCAAACAGTGGGTCAATGCACTTGGAAAGGGAACTTGACACCACGCGGGGCCAGAATACGCATGCGTGGGCCCCCTTCACAAAGAGCACCAGATGAAATGAGAGGTTCGTGAATTGGACGCAAAGGCGTCTCATTCAAAGGATCAAACTGAAAGAGCTTGAACCTCTCGAGAGTTTGGGAAGTAAGGGGCAACGGAGGAAGAGTTTCTCCCGTTGCAGTACTGAAGTTATGATCGTCAATCCAAACTCTCCAACCAACAGGCTGGTGCGTCGGAACGAGGTCAAGAACCTCGTTAGGCATGTCCGACACACCAGGCGAACAGAAAGTGGGTCTCATATCCTCCAAGGAACTCCTAATACCCTCATGAGCAATGTAGTTGTTTGATGTTCCATCATTTCCAAGATGATCAGGAACAATAGTGAGAGGCAAACTCTCATCAGGTCGTATGAGATTAAGGGTACTAGGGAGCTCTTGCTCCACCAAAGGTGAGTCCTTAGGAGGTACAACAATAAAATCATGTGGCTCAAGGGCCACGGGACAAAAAGGTAAGGCACAATCCTGTGCCGACTCATAATAGAACTGGTCCAAGCTATTCTCAGTTGGAATCGAATCCTCCACCAAGTGATCATGAATTGAAACCCCAAGTCCCTCAGACTGACTAGGAGTTTGACTTTGAAAGGTTGTGCTTTGAATTTGTGGATGTGGTGGTGGTTCGATATCAAAAGATGAATCCTCACGTTGACAAGAAAGGTTACCCTCCTCACGTTCATGGAATTGTTGTGTCATTTGACTCACTTGCATTTCCATATTTTGCAAGGAATTCAAGTTGGACTTCAATAAATTTTGAGTGGTTTCCATGAACGTTTGGAGAGTTTGTTTCAAGGAATCAGGTATGCGGTCAACTATGAGGTCCAAGTCAGAGCTTGGGAAATTTTGGGGTTGGGTGTTGATGGGCTGAGAATGAGTCCAATGATTTGAAGTGGGGTGTTGGTAGAATTCTGGGTATTCGGGAGGAGGATATTGGGGTGGAAATGATGTATAAGAATTTGAATACGAATCCATCCCTCTCGGGTTGTACGCGGATGCGTAATGGTCATAATGAGCATTTTGGGAAAATGTATGCTCATACTCAGGCTCTGGGGGAACATAAGGACATTCCCCGAAATCATGACCACTCAACCCATAATAGTGACACGGTACGGCTACTGGAGCCACCGGTGCACCCATGTCATCTACCACATGCATGAAAGAGGCCAAAGGTTCTTGTAATGTCTCAGTTTGATGACCAGCATATGATCCGACGTAACTAGATGGTGGTCTAGCAGTCGGTGCCTCTCTCATGTTACCCCAATACGAAGATTGCTCAGTGACACAATTGCGATCATCCCAACCATACGGGGTGTTAGTCTGAGCCACCCCAGGTTGCATGGGTCCGGAATACCAGGGAGAATCGTCCTGGTCCCAACAATGATATGAATGGTCGCCCATGTAACCATCCATCTCAAGAAAAACTCTCGAGTCGATCACTCTCACCACCACGAGGCTAAGCTCGCAAAAAGTGCTCGACTCGACCCTAAAACGCTAACAGAGAGTGTAAAGGGGAGGAGACTATAACGTAGAAGAAGGTGAGAAGAAGATGACTCAGAGGAGAAGGGAAGAATCCCTAGAGCTAGCGAGGGTACAGGGTGAAGGTAGAAGCCTAACTAGCAAGCAAGGCTCAAACAATGTAAGGCAATGGGTCCTTAGGCTAGACGACGCCTAACTTCGAGGTCACTAGCCTCGACACGCCTCACCTCCCTACAACGAGGACCACAATGCCCAGCAAGTGATACCAGATCCGGAGATCCAGTACCTCCTACTATCGACAAGGTAGGCAACGCCGATCAGGTCATGGCGGTCTCAACTAGATTACTCTCCTAGTGCGTCCGAATTCCTAGGGCCAATGTCTACTTGCTTTTAGTTAAGGCTTTACTTGAGTGTGCTTTTTGGGGCTAAGGGAGGGGTGATGAAATCCCCCACCTTATCTTTGAAGACTATAGGTGATGCCCCTTAAAGATGTTTTGAAATCTTAGGCTAGCATGCAACTCACCAAACAAGCACTCACCTCACTCTTGTTTCGATGCAAACCTTACTCACTAATGAATGTCCTAATGCGTGAATGAGTGATAAGGAATGCGTACCTCGCTCCAGCAATCAACGACAAAAAGTAAAGCAAAGAAAAGAAAGATGCATGCAAGGTCTACATATGATGCATGACCTAGATGGCAAGAAGTCTAATCTTTTGCTTTGAGTTTTATGGTCCAAGTTGATTAATGGGGATTGAAATTAATGATCTGGGAGCAAACAAGAAGTCACAGCATGCAAAATTAGACTCCCAGATAACACAAGTTACAGCACTAACTACCACAAAAAAAATGGAAGCAGGCAGCCCTTACCAGGCCGCCAATTGGCGGTCTCCAACCGCTGATTGGCGGTCTGTTTTTGGACTTGCTTCCTCAAACTTTCCCAGTAGCCTCCCCTTGATCTGATGGTTCCCTGAAACTAAGAAAACTGGACACAAAAAATCAAAAACCCCTCGAATCGTCCAAACCAAGGTCTGGACAGAGCACCTCCCCGGCAACGGCGCCAAAAAACTTGATTGATCGTTTTATATTTCTACCGCAAGTGCACGGCCGCGTTGAAGCGGTGGCAAATACGGGTCGTCCACTGGGAGGTGTGTCGACACTTGGTTCGTGCGAAGGCAAGGGGTAAAGAAAGGAGAAAAGGATTGGTTACACTAAACTACACTACAATGCTAAACTAGAATGCAAGAGGAAATGAAGATAAGCAATAAAACTAAACCCCAAAGGGGGTAGAGAACTGATGTGAACATAAAGATGTGTGTGTGTGTGTGTGTTCAATTAAGCTCCTCACAACATGTAGTGCATGAAATCATAAAACTACATCCAATCTTGCCTCTACATGAATTAAGATAAGACTACATCATTAAAACATACAAGACAATGATTGGAATGAAGCTACATGAACTCAAGTATAAAGACTAGACCCTACTATGCCTCCACATGAATTAAGATGACTACATCATTAAAACATACAAGACATTAGCTAAGGAAAAGGCAACAAGAGTACATACACTACAAATTGTGTTTCCAACATTAACTTCATCCATATCCTAACCTTATCAATCCCCATAAAATAGGTCCACTAATCAAAGCATAAGCTAAGCTTCATTCAAGAGCATTAGCATATCAAAGATAAGAGTGGAGACCCATTAGATGGTTATGGAAATCATATAAAGCTCAAGGGATAAAAATAACACACACTTAATACACTACATTATTATATCACATATTTCTCCACCCCCCAAATGGGGATGGAACTACTCACTACTCATTACACTAACTACATTAACAAAATGAAACATTCTACTGAAATGAAATTAGACTAAGCAAGAAAGGAAAATTAAAGAGGCTAATTGAAAGAAACATAAACTAAAGAAACAAGCAAGAATCAAAAGACAAGATTGAAAGAAACAAATAAACTTTTATTAACAATGACTCACATTGAAGGTAGCATTCTTCTCCACCTTGAGTTATTGCTTCAAGGCTCACTCCTTAGTAGAGAGAATGCCACCAAACAATGGGTAATTACAATGGAAGGTGAAGAGTTCTATTTATAAGCATGGAAAAAGCTAAACGGGGACAATCCCCCGATGTGGGACTAAACCAATACCAAAAATAGCCTAAACGAACATTAATACAAGTCCAGAAGAAATTTCGACGGATCCTGAGCAATATGGACCGCCAATTAGCGGTCCAAACTTGTCGGATCGTGTTGGAATTTGTTGTCGGCTTTGCTTTCTGGTATTGTTGGTCTTTGATGCGGTTACTCGACTTGTTGGAGCTCCGACCCGAATAGAATTGGTAAAATACTCCCCATGATGGTGTGGAGTATTCTGTTTTGCTCTTAGGTCCTTCTGTCTTACATTCAGGTCCTTCTCCCTTGCATCTTGGTCCCTAGATCTCACCATTCAGTCCTTTTTCCCAGCTTTTGGGTCCTTTCATGGCTCTTCTCTTCAAACCTCTTTATTCCTGAAAACTAAACATAAAACTCGTTACGTAGCATTTCTTAGGTGTAAGATAATCGATATAAGATACAAATATGACCATGAAATGATGTCAATCAAATACCCCCACACCTAAGTTTTTGCTAGTCTCGAGCAAAACAAAGAAAGAGAAAAACAAACGAGAAACAAGAAATCCTAACTCACTTTCGTAGGAATCACGGTTGCACTTAGCACGTGCAACAAGCCGTTAAACCTCTTTGTTGCCAAGGAGGAGGAGTGTTGTCTCCTGAGGGTTTTCAGCGGATATACCCACAAAATCCGAACAAGATGCATTATTCAATCTAGACCTCGACTTGTTGGAAATATTTTGTCGATCAATGGACGCGGTAATGCTACGGGCCGACTCTATATAGGTGATCAGTCCACACCTCTACCCTAATGAACCATTCGTGCAAGTTAAATTAGGAATTATGTGAAACACATGGACAACCTCAACATCCTCAAGTGCTACAAAGTGTAAAGTCCATTAAGGTTCTTATTTGCATTATCATATATATTTTTTTTCTTTTTGTTTCTTTTCACATTTTTTTTTCTTTTACTTTTTATTAGTTGGAGCTTCATTCTCCCAGGGTCAGGTTCCGTGCCTCATTGCCCATGAGGACTTACACTATCACGTACACCTTTCCCCACATCTCCACATAGGGCAATCCCTACCACCCGTGTAACGGGAGTTCAGTCGGCGCATCCCAAGTCAGATGACTCGAAAGCACCAGGCACAAAGTCCCCTCAGACCTACTTTCCCGAGTGATAGGAGCCGTGCGAGAAGAGAGAACACCTACTTACTTATTTCTTATCTACACATGAACCAAAACCCCTACACTAATGTCTCACAACAGGATTTAGAGGGTCCTTGACTACAACAAACTTCCTTAAGTTAACAGACACGAACTATTGACTCACTAGGTTCAGGGTGGACTTCTTTGAATGTTTGAGCACTGAAACCCTATGATTACTCATCCCCAAGGGAAAACTGGGGTGCATCCTAACGACTCGATAAATCCTAAAGCCACAGTACTAGATATCCTTATGCATCAAGTTCAAGACAATTTTGGGACCTTTCTTTTTACTTTGCCTCTCAACGGTTTTGCACATGCTAAACACACGCAAAAACCCACAAAACATTTTCTTTCGAAAACACATGAAGATTTTGAAAGAAATGTGAAAATTTTGAAGCACTAGGCAAGCAAAAGAAGACAAGTCACCCAAGGATCATGACAAGCAGATATATCGATATTAAATGCAGCACCCTAACATGACCCTAAAAATACAAACAAAAGAAAACAAAATCAAAGGAAAAAGACTCAACTATGTACACACGTAAAACACCCCCCACACCTACTTCATGCATTGTCCTCAATGAATGCAAGCAAGATACTACATGGATTTATGCATGAAAAAGGAGAGATCTCACCAACGTGAAGTACAAAGGGAAGTGTATGGCTATGTTGATGGACACAACCCAAATTCCCTCAAAACCTGTGAGATGCTAAAGAAAGGGTACAAATACGTGAAAGAAATGTAGCCCAAATACACAAGGGTTGGGGCTCACAACAATCGATGCTCACTGAAGGAGTCTTTTATTGTACTTTTTTTTATATATATAACTATGTACAAACATAAGTTCCCATCTTCATTTGTCAAAAGACATCAAATGGGAACCCAAACAGTGGGTCAATGCACTTGGAAAGGGAACTTGACACCACGCGGGGCCAGAATACGCATGCGTGGGCCCCCTTCACAAAGAGCACCAGATGAAATGAGAGGTTCGTGAATTGGACGCAAAGGCGTCTCATTCAAAGGATCAAACTGAAAGAGCTTGAACCTCTCGAGAGTTTGGGAAGTAAGGGGCAACGGAGGAAGAGTTTCTCCCGTTGCAGTACTGAAGTTATGATCGTCAATCCAAACTCTCCAACCAACAGGCTGGTGCGTCGGAACGAGGTCAAGAACCTCGTTAGGCATGTCCGACACACCAGGCGAACAGAAAGTGGGTCTCATATCCTCCAAGGAACTCCTAATACCCTCATGAGCAATGTAGTTGTTTGATGTTCCATCATTTCCAAGATGATCAGGAACAATAGTGAGAGGCAAACTCTCATCAGGTCGTATGAGATTAAGGGTACTAGGGAGCTCTTGCTCCACCAAAGGTGAGTCCTTAGGAGGTACAACAATAAAATCATGTGGCTCAAGGGCCACGGGACAAAAAGGTAAGGCACAATCCTGTGCCGACTCATAATAGAACTGGTCCAAGCTATTCTCAGTTGGAATCGAATCCTCCACCAAGTGATCATGAATTGAAACCCCAAGTCCCTCAGACTGACTAGGAGTTTGACTTTGAAAGGTTGTGCTTTGAATTTGTGGATGTGGTGGTGGTTCGATATCAAAAGATGAATCCTCACGTTGACAAGAAAGGTTACCCTCCTCACGTTCATGGAATTGTTGTGTCATTTGACTCACTTGCATTTCCATATTTTGCAAGGAATTCAAGTTGGACTTCAATAAATTTTGAGTGGTTTCCATGAACGTTTGGAGAGTTTGTTTCAAGGAATCAGGTATGCGGTCAACTATGAGGTCCAAGTCAGAGCTTGGGAAATTTTGGGGTTGGGTGTTGATGGGCTGAGAATGAGTCCAATGATTTGAAGTGGGGTGTTGGTAGAATTCTGGGTATTCGGGAGGAGGATATTGGGGTGGAAATGATGTATAAGAATTTGAATACGAATCCATCCCTCTCGGGTTGTACGCGGATGCGTAATGGTCATAATGAGCATTTTGGGAAAATGTATGCTCATACTCAGGCTCTGGGGGAACATAAGGACATTCCCCGAAATCATGACCACTCAACCCATAATAGTGACACGGTACGGCTACTGGAGCCACCGGTGCACCCATGTCATCTACCACATGCATGAAAGAGGCCAAAGGTTCTTGTAATGTCTCAGTTTGATGACCAGCATATGATCCGACGTAACTAGATGGTGGTCTAGCAGTCGGTGCCTCTCTCATGTTACCCCAATACGAAGATTGCTCAGTGACACAATTGCGATCATCCCAACCATACGGGGTGTTAGTCTGAGCCACCCCAGGTTGCATGGGTCCGGAATACCAGGGAGAATCGTCCTGGTCCCAACAATGATATGAATGGTCGCCCATGTAACCATCCATCTCAAGAAAAACTCTCGAGTCGATCACTCTCACCACCACGAGGCTAAGCTCGCAAAAAGTGCTCGACTCGACCCTAAAACGCTAACAGAGAGTGTAAAGGGGAGGAGACTATAACGTAGAAGAAGGTGAGAAGAAGATGACTCAGAGGAGAAGGGAAGAATCCCTAGAGCTAGCGAGGGTACAGGGTGAAGGTAGAAGCCTAACTAGCAAGCAAGGCTCAAACAATGTAAGGCAATGGGTCCTTAGGCTAGACGACGCCTAACTTCGAGGTCACTAGCCTCGACACGCCTCACCTCCCTACAACGAGGACCACAATGCCCAGCAAGTGATACCAGATCCGGAGATCCAGTACCTCCTACTATCGACAAGGTAGGCAACGCCGATCAGGTCATGGCGGTCTCAACTAGATTACTCTCCTAGTGCGTCCGAATTCCTAGGGCCAATGTCTACTTGCTTTTAGTTAAGGCTTTACTTGAGTGTGCTTTTTGGGGCTAAGGGAGGGGTGATGAAATCCCCCACCTTATCTTTGAAGACTATAGGTGATGCCCCTTAAAGATGTTTTGAAATCTTAGGCTAGCATGCAACTCACCAAACAAGCACTCACCTCACTCTTGTTTCGATGCAAACCTTACTCACTAATGAATGTCCTAATGCGTGAATGAGTGATAAGGAATGCGTACCTCGCTCCAGCAATCAACGACAAAAAGTAAAGCAAAGAAAAGAAAGATGCATGCAAGGTCTACATATGATGCATGACCTAGATGGCAAGAAGTCTAATCTTTTGCTTTGAGTTTTATGGTCCAAGTTGATTAATGGGGATTGAAATTAATGATCTGGGAGCAAACAAGAAGTCACAGCATGCAAAATTAGACTCCCAGATAACACAAGTTACAGCACTAACTACCACAAAAAAAATGGAAGCAGGCAGCCCTTACCAGGCCGCCAATTGGCGGTCTCCAACCGCTGATTGGCGGTCTGTTTTTGGACTTGCTTCCTCAAACTTTCCCAGTAGCCTCCCCTTGATCTGATGGTTCCCTGAAACTAAGAAAACTGGACACAAAAAATCAAAAACCCCTCGAATCGTCCAAACCAAGGTCTGGACAGAGCACCTCCCCGGCAACGGCGCCAAAAAACTTGATTGATCGTTTTATATTTCTACCGCAAGTGCACGGCCGCGTTGAAGCGGTGGCAAATACGGGTCGTCCACTGGGAGGTGTGTCGACACTTGGTTCGTGCGAAGGCAAGGGGTAAAGAAAGGAGAAAAGGATTGGTTACACTAAACTACACTACAATGCTAAACTAGAATGCAAGAGGAAATGAAGATAAACAATAAAACTAAACCCCAAAGGGGGTAGAGAACTGATGTGAACATAAAGATGTGTGTGTGTGTGTGTGTTCAATTAAGCTCCTCACAACATGTAGTGCATGAAATCATAAAACTACATCCAATCTTGCCTCTACATGAATTAAGATAAGACTACATCATTAAAACATACAAGACAATGATTGGAATGAAGCTACATGAACTCAAGTATAAAGACTAGACCCTACTATGCCTCCACATGAATTAAGATGACTACATCATTAAAACATACAAGACATTAGCTAAGGAAAAGGCAACAAGAGTACATACACTACAAATTGTGTTTCCAACATTAACTTCATCCATATCCTAACCTTATCAATCCCCATAAAATAGGTCCACTAATCAAAGCATAAGCTAAGCTTCATTCAAGAGCATTAGCATATCAAAGATAAGAGTGGAGACCCATTAGATGGTTATGGAAATCATATAAAGCTCAAGGGATAAAAATAACACACACTTAATACACTACATTATTATATCACATATTTCTCCACCCCCCAAATGGGGATGGAACTACTCACTACTCATTACACTAACTACATTAACAAAATGAAACATTCTACTGAAATGAAATTAGACTAAGCAAGAAAGGAAAATTAAAGAGGCTAATTGAAAGAAACATAAACTAAAGAAACAAGCAAGAATCAAAAGACAAGATTGAAAGAAACAAATAAACTTTTATTAACAATGACTCACATTGAAGGTAGCATTCTTCTCCACCTTGAGTTATTGCTTCAAGGCTCACTCCTTAGTAGAGAGAATGCCACCAAACAATGGGTAATTACAATGGAAGGTGAAGAGTTCTATTTATAAGCATGGAAAAAGCTAAACGGGGACAATCCCCCGATGTGGGACTAAACCAATACCAAAAATAGCCTAAACGAACATTAATACAAGTCCAGAAGAAATTTCGACGGATCCTGAGCAATATGGACCGCCAATTAGCGGTCCAAACTTGTCGGATCGTGTTGGAATTTGTTGTCGGCTTTGCTTTCTGGTATTGTTGGTCTTTGATGCGGTTACTCGACTTGTTGGAGCTCCGACCCGAATAGAATTGGTAAAATACTCCCCATGATGGTGTGGAGTATTCTGTTTTGCTCTTAGGTCCTTCTGTCTTACATTCAGGTCCTTCTCCCTTGCATCTTGGTCCCTAGATCTCACCATTCAGTCCTTTTTCCCAGCTTTTGGGTCCTTTCATGGCTCTTCTCTTCAAACCTCTTTATTCCTGAAAACTAAACATAAAACTCGTTACGTAGCATTTCTTAGGTGTAAGATAATCGATATAAGATACAAATATGACCATGAAATGATGTCAATCAAATACCCCCACACCTAAGTTTTTGCTAGTCTCGAGCAAAACAAAGAAAGAGAAAAACAAACGAGAAACAAGAAATCCTAACTCACTTTCGTAGGAATCACGGTTGCACTTAGCACGTGCAACAAGCCGTTAAACCTCTTTGTTGCCAAGGAGGAGGAGTGTTGTCTCCTGAGGGTTTTCAGCGGATATACCCACAAAATCCGAACAAGATGCATTATTCAATCTAGACCTCGACTTGTTGGAAATATTTTGTCGATCAATGGACGCGGTAATGCTACGGGCCGACTCTATATAGGTGATCAGTCCACACCTCTACCCTAATGAACCATTCGTGCAAGTTAAATTAGGAATTATGTGAAACACATGGACAACCTCAACATCCTCAAGTGCTACAAAGTGTAAAGTCCATTAAGGTTCTTATTTGCATTATCATATATATTTTTTTTCTTTTTGTTTCTTTTCACATTTTTTTTTCTTTTACTTTTTATTAGTTGGAGCTTCATTCTCCCAGGGTCAGGTTCCGTGCCTCATTGCCCATGAGGACTTACACTATCACGTACACCTTTCCCCACATCTCCACATAGGGCAATCCCTACCACCCGTGTAACGGGAGTTCAGTCGGCGCATCCCAAGTCAGATGACTCGAAAGCACCAGGCACAAAGTCCCCTCAGACCTACTTTCCCGAGTGATAGGAGCCGTGCGAGAAGAGAGAACACCTACTTACTTATTTCTTATCTACACATGAACCAAAACCCCTACACTAATGTCTCACAACAGGATTTAGAGGGTCCTTGACTACAACAAACTTCCTTAAGTTAACAGACACGAACTATTGACTCACTAGGTTCAGGGTGGACTTCTTTGAATGTTTGAGCACTGAAACCCTATGATTACTCATCCCCAAGGGAAAACTGGGGTGCATCCTAACGACTCGATAAATCCTAAAGCCACAGTACTAGATATCCTTATGCATCAAGTTCAAGACAATTTTGGGACCTTTCTTTTTACTTTGCCTCTCAACGGTTTTGCACATGCTAAACACACGCAAAAACCCACAAAACATTTTCTTTCGAAAACACATGAAGATTTTGAAAGAAATGTGAAAATTTTGAAGCACTAGGCAAGCAAAAGAAGACAAGTCACCCAAGGATCATGACAAGCAGATATATCGATATTAAATGCAGCACCCTAACATGACCCTAAAAATACAAACAAAAGAAAACAAAATCAAAGGAAAAAGACTCAACTATGTACACACGTAAAACACCCCCCACACCTACTTCATGCATTGTCCTCAATGAATGCAAGCAAGATACTACATGGATTTATGCATGAAAAAGGAGAGATCTCACCAACGTGAAGTACAAAGGGAAGTGTATGGCTATGTTGATGGACACAACCCAAATTCCCTCAAAACCTGTGAGATGCTAAAGAAAGGGTACAAATACGTGAAAGAAATGTAGCCCAAATACACAAGGGTTGGGGCTCACAACAATCGATGCTCACTGAAGGAGTCTTTTATTGTACTTTTTTTTATATATATAACTATGTACAAACATAAGTTCCCATCTTCATTTGTCAAAAGACATCAAATGGGAACCCAAACAGTGGGTCAATGCACTTGGAAAGGGAACTTGACACCACGCGGGGCCAGAATACGCATGCGTGGGCCCCCTTCACAAAGAGCACCAGATGAAATGAGAGGTTCGTGAATTGGACGCAAAGGCGTCTCATTCAAAGGATCAAACTGAAAGAGCTTGAACCTCTCGAGAGTTTGGGAAGTAAGGGGCAACGGAGGAAGAGTTTCTCCCGTTGCAGTACTGAAGTTATGATCGTCAATCCAAACTCTCCAACCAACAGGCTGGTGCGTCGGAACGAGGTCAAGAACCTCGTTAGGCATGTCCGACACACCAGGCGAACAGAAAGTGGGTCTCATATCCTCCAAGGAACTCCTAATACCCTCATGAGCAATGTAGTTGTTTGATGTTCCATCATTTCCAAGATGATCAGGAACAATAGTGAGAGGCAAACTCTCATCAGGTCGTATGAGATTAAGGGTACTAGGGAGCTCTTGCTCCACCAAAGGTGAGTCCTTAGGAGGTACAACAATAAAATCATGTGGCTCAAGGGCCACGGGACAAAAAGGTAAGGCACAATCCTGTGCCGACTCATAATAGAACTGGTCCAAGCTATTCTCAGTTGGAATCGAATCCTCCACCAAGTGATCATGAATTGAAACCCCAAGTCCCTCAGACTGACTAGGAGTTTGACTTTGAAAGGTTGTGCTTTGAATTTGTGGATGTGGTGGTGGTTCGATATCAAAAGATGAATCCTCACGTTGACAAGAAAGGTTACCCTCCTCACGTTCATGGAATTGTTGTGTCATTTGACTCACTTGCATTTCCATATTTTGCAAGGAATTCAAGTTGGACTTCAATAAATTTTGAGTGGTTTCCATGAACGTTTGGAGAGTTTGTTTCAAGGAATCAGGTATGCGGTCAACTATGAGGTCCAAGTCAGAGCTTGGGAAATTTTGGGGTTGGGTGTTGATGGGCTGAGAATGAGTCCAATGATTTGAAGTGGGGTGTTGGTAGAATTCTGGGTATTCGGGAGGAGGATATTGGGGTGGAAATGATGTATAAGAATTTGAATACGAATCCATCCCTCTCGGGTTGTACGCGGATGCGTAATGGTCATAATGAGCATTTTGGGAAAATGTATGCTCATACTCAGGCTCTGGGGGAACATAAGGACATTCCCCGAAATCATGACCACTCAACCCATAATAGTGACACGGTACGGCTACTGGAGCCACCGGTGCACCCATGTCATCTACCACATGCATGAAAGAGGCCAAAGGTTCTTGTAATGTCTCAGTTTGATGACCAGCATATGATCCGACGTAACTAGATGGTGGTCTAGCAGTCGGTGCCTCTCTCATGTTACCCCAATACGAAGATTGCTCAGTGACACAATTGCGATCATCCCAACCATACGGGGTGTTAGTCTGAGCCACCCCAGGTTGCATGGGTCCGGAATACCAGGGAGAATCGTCCTGGTCCCAACAATGATATGAATGGTCGCCCATGTAACCATCCATCTCAAGAAAAACTCTCGAGTCGATCACTCTCACCACCACGAGGCTAAGCTCGCAAAAAGTGCTCGACTCGACCCTAAAACGCTAACAGAGAGTGTAAAGGGGAGGAGACTATAACGTAGAAGAAGGTGAGAAGAAGATGACTCAGAGGAGAAGGGAAGAATCCCTAGAGCTAGCGAGGGTACAGGGTGAAGGTAGAAGCCTAACTAGCAAGCAAGGCTCAAACAATGTAAGGCAATGGGTCCTTAGGCTAGACGACGCCTAACTTCGAGGTCACTAGCCTCGACACGCCTCATCTCCCTACAACGAGGACCACAATGCCCAGCAAGTGATACCAGATCCGGAGATCCAGTACCTCCTACTATCGACAAGGTAGGCAACGCCGATCAGGTCATGGCGGTCTCAACTAGATTACTCTCCTAGTGCGTCCGAATTCCTAGGGCCAATGTCTACTTGCTTTTAGTTAAGGCTTTACTTGAGTGTGCTTTTTGGGGCTAAGGGAGGGGTGATGAAATCCCCCACCTTATCTTTGAAGACTATAGGTGATGCCCCTTAAAGATGTTTTGAAATCTTAGGCTAGCATGCAACTCACCAAACAAGCACTCACCTCACTCTTGTTTCGATGCAAACCTTACTCACTAATGAATGTCCTAATGCGTGAATGAGTGATAAGGAATGCGTACCTCGCTCCAGCAATCAACGACAAAATGTAAAGCAAAGAAAAGAAAGATGCATGCAAGGTCTACATATGATGCATGACCTAGATGGCAAGAAGTCTAATCTTTTGCTTTGAGTTTTATGGTCCAAGTTGATTAATGGGGATTGAAATTAATGATCTGGGAGCAAACAAGAAGTCACAGCATGCAAAATTAGACTCCCAGATAACACAAGTTACAGCACTAACTACCACAAAAAAAATGGAAGCAGGCAGCCCTTACCAGGCCGCCAATTGGCGGTCTCCAACCGCTGATTGGCGGTCTGTTTTTGGACTTGCTTCCTCAAACTTTCCCAGTAGCCTCCCCTTGATCTGATGGTTCCCTGAAACTAAGAAAACTGGACACAAAAAATCAAAAACCCCTCGAATCGTCCAAACCAAGGTCTGGACAGAGCACCTCCCCGGCAACGGCGCCAAAAAACTTGATTGATCGTTTTATATTTCTACCGCAAGTGCACGGCCGCGTTGAAGCGGTGGCAAATACGGGTCGTCCACTGGGAGGTGTGTCGACACTTGGTTCGTGCGAAGGCAAGGGGTAAAGAAAGGAGAAAAGGATTGGTTACACTAAACTACACTACAATGCTAAACTAGAATGCAAGAGGAAATGAAGATAAGCAATAAAACTAAACCCCAAAGGGGGTAGAGAACTGATGTGAACATAAAGATGTGTGTGTGTGTGTGTTCAATTAAGCTCCTCACAACATGTAGTGCATGAAATCATAAAACTACATCCAATCTTGCCTCTACATGAATTAAGATAAGACTACATCATTAAAACATACAAGACAATGATTGGAATGAAGCTACATGAACTCAAGTATAAAGACTAGACCCTACTATGCCTCCACATGAATTAAGATGACTACATCATTAAAACATACAAGACATTAGCTAAGGAAAAGGCAACAAGAGTACATACACTACAAATTGTGTTTCCAACATTAACTTCATCCATATCCTAACCTTATCAATCCCCATAAAATAGGTCCACTAATCAAAGCATAAGCTAAGCTTCATTCAAGAGCATTAACATATCAAAGATAAGAGTGGAGACCCATTAGATGGTTATGGAAATCATATAAAGCTCAAGGGATAAAAATAACACACACTTAATACACTACATTATTATATCACATATTTCTCCACCCCCCAAATGGGGATGGAACTACTCACTACTCATTACACTAACTACATTAACAAAATGAAACATTCTACTGAAATGAAATTAGACTAAGCAAGAAAGGAAAATTAAAGAGGCTAATTGAAAGAAACATAAACTAAAGAAACAAGCAAGAATCAAAAGACAAGATTGAAAGAAACAAATAAACTTTTATTAACAATGACTCACATTGAAGGTAGCATTCTTCTCCACCTTGAGTTATTGCTTCAAGGCTCACTCCTTAGTAGAGAGAATGCCACCAAACAATGGGTAATTACAATGGAAGGTGAAAAGTTCTATTTATAAGCATGGAAAAAGCTAAACGGGGACAATCCCCCGATGTGGGACTAAACCAATACCAAAAATAGCCTAAACGAACATTAATACAAGTCCAGAAGAAATTTCGACGGATCCTGAACAATATGGACCGCCAATTAGCGGTCCAAGACCGCCAATTGGCGGTCCAAACTTGTCGGATCGTGTTGGAATTTGTTGTCGGCTTTGCTTTCTGGTATTGTTGGTCTTTGATGCGGTTACTCGACTTGTTGGAACTCCGACCCGAATAGAATTGGTAAAATACTCCCCATGATGGTGTGGAGTATTATGTTTTGCTCTTACGTCCTTCTGTCTTACATTCAGGTCCTTCTCCCTTGCATCTTGGTCCCTAGATCTCACCATTCAGTCCTTTTTCCCAGCTTTTGGGTCCTTTCATGGCTCTTCTCTTCAAACCTCTTTATTCCTGAAAACTAAACATAAAACTCGTCACGTAGCATTTCTTAGGTGTAAGATAATCGATATAAGATACAAATATGAGCATGAAATGATGTCAATCAGTTACGCCCACGGACCATCATTTAATACATTTTATTTACTCCAAGTTACCCATCCTATTAAACTTAATTACCACAATCCCTTTAGGATTTCGTGCCCCTATGTATTTTAAAAAATTATACATTCATGTATGATCGATTACCATATTTTCAAAAGACTTTATGTACATTATTTTATATTTATTCTAATATCATGTAATCTACATTTATATTAAAATAAATAGAAGATGATCATACCCAAAGGTTCTCTAAAACCTTTATGAAGATACGGAGATGCGTTGCTCGTCGATTTACCTACAAGTATTCACCAAACTCTAAACAAGATTAGAGAGAAATGAGCTAGTCAATTCAATCTCTAAATCAAGCTTAGAATCTAGCTAATAACCCCTTTTGTAGGATGAGTAAGTTGGATAAAAAAGAATGGATTAAATGATGGATCATGGGGTATTCCTAAATGTCAAGTGGGGTAGGTTGGATTCAATATCAAGGTAAATTGGATTACATAGAAGGATATGATAATTGATCAGCGAGTAACCCCAGTTGATAAAATGGGTTAGAATGGGGTAAATCTAGTAGCGATGGGGGGTAATTAGGTAAATCTAGCAGTGATAGGAGTAATGTACTCGTCCTATCGAATCAAATTACCAACTCTCGAAACTAGATTTACCCCATCCTACCATCCCTTCTACTACCCCTCAAGCTAGATTGTCGGGGTAAGTTAAATTCAATAGCAGGGTAACTCAAAATAATAGTCGGGGGTAAGTTGAATTCAATATCAGGGTAACCCTAATTGAATCCAATGTACCCGTACTTTCGAACCAAATTACCCACTTTCGAAACTAGATTTACCTTAACCTATCATCCCTTCTACCAATTGGATTTATCGATTATGAGTCCCCTTTTATTGAATCCAACTTACCCCGACTATTATTTCGGGTTACCCTTCTATTAAAAACAACTTACCCCGACAATCAATTAAGGTTACCCTAATTGAATTCAATAGCAGGGTAACCCAAATTGTATTCAATGTACCCGTCGTTTCGAATCAAATTATCAACTTTTGAAACTAGATTTACCTTAACCTAACATCCATTCTACTAATTGGATTTATCAATTAGGGTTACTCTCATATTGAATTCAACTTACCCCGACTATTATCTCGGGTTACCCTTCTATTAAAAACAATTTACCCCGATAATCAATTAAGGTTACCCTAATTGAATTCAATAACAAGGAAACCCTAATTGAATCCAATGTACCAGTCTTTTCGAATCAAATTACCCACTTTCGAAACTAGATTTACCCCAACCTACCATCTCTTCTACCAATTATTTTCAATAGCATGATCAACCGATGTTTCTCATTTTATGGAAATTGTAAGGCGTTGGAGAAAAGATGTAAACAAAATTCTAAGTGAACTGCCCAAAAAAGATGTCTAATTGGTGATGGGTGCATTTGGTAGGCAACAAAAAACAATGGAGTTCTATGCTTAATTTGGAGAGGAGTCGTTCCAATCTCACGAACAATCATTAGAGGTGATGGAATGTCTAAGGTCTTTAAACTTGAGCTTACTTGAATCTAAGTCGAACACAATATCCTAAACCCTAAACCGCAATGCATAGTGATTGTGTCGAAGAATGGGTCGAGGAGGATCGAGAACCATAGGGAGCTTGTGGAGCTTTGCGAGAAGGTTGGGTTTGATCAGGTTTACCCCCACGAACAATCAGCTAATCCATTCTATTAACTCCACGATACCCATCCTATTAAATCAAATTACCCACATTCACAACTAGAATTACCCCCAATCACATTAGCAGAGTGGTAAATCTTCGTGGATAATTGGTTGCAATTTTATTAGCTTATACAAGACTGAAGGTAAACCATTGAACTAGGTGGGTTATGACTGAATGTAAACTAATTTGTTATTTTTTTACTTCATTATTGTAAGTTTTGGTAGAGAGTAGTTTAATATGAAAAACAAGGTAAATACAAGTAGTTAGTAAGGTATTTTCATCGTGATTTTACATCATTTGGAATAGTCATCTAAGTACCATTTTAAGAGGAAGATGATGAAGGTTGTTGAATAGCATTTTGAGAGGAATAAGTAAAATCTTCATACGTAGTATTCTAGATGTGAGGTTGTAGACTAGAATCTTCATATGTAGCATTCCAGACGCAAGTTTCATTCTCGGTTATGTATTACCTAGTCTGTTTGTAACCACCTAGTCTGTCGGAATACCCTATATTATATCTGAGATTACCTTATTTACTCCAAGTTACTCGTCCTATTAAACCAAATTCCATTTAGAATTACCCTGCTG
The DNA here is from genome assembly GCA_963682175.1 of Triglochin maritima. NCBI lineage: Eukaryota > Viridiplantae > Streptophyta > Magnoliopsida > Alismatales > Juncaginaceae > Triglochin > Triglochin maritima. The sequence goes on from OY821775.1 coordinate 20,046,919, forward strand.
GATTTACCAGACTAAATTCCAGTAGACTATGGTCCCTTACTTAAGGTTACCCCACTATTGCATTCAACTTACCTTGTATATTATTTTTGGGTACCCCATTTTTGGATTCAGCTTACCTCCATCAACCAATTAGGATTACCGTGCTAGTTTTACCCTGTTACATTCAACTAGATTTTACACTACTGTTAAATTTAATTTTCCTGGTTCTTCAGTTAGGATTACCCTTACGATTGATTCATCTTATACTCCAACTTATCGGTCCGTTGAACCAAATTATTCTCCATCACATCTATATTAACCTCCTAGTTTCCTATACCGCCACAGCCCACTCTACCTGCGAGTTACGATCGATGTCCAGTTTCATATCAATCACTAACCTAGCAATCATAAAAAGATTTACAAGGGCGACAGTACCAAAATCGATGTTAATTTTGTTGGCTTTTTTACCTTAATCTATGTTTTGATGATTTAATCAACGTAATCTTAATTGTAATCATGTAGAGTAGCACACATATTGCATAGCATATATATTGTATTGTGCTAACTTCTACAGGTGATCAAGACTCAAGGAAGAAAGGAAATCAAATCAAATGTATTAAAGCTATATTGAAGACATGTAATCTTGCTTTCTTTGAGTCTTAGGAACATTGTGTAATTGAGCATACTTGAGCTAAAATCAACTCACATACACACTAGGTTCCTTATAGAAGTCACACACAAAATTTCATATAATTTGGACTTCAATAGATCACCCAAACTAAGATCGGAAAATACTAAACACCTAACATGAACTGTCTGCCCACATTCAGTCGACCGAAACAGACTGTTTGGTAGACCGGGTGATCAATTACCCAGTTAGTGTTATACTGCCCAGTTTCGGTCGACCGTCCAGACCTTTTCGGTCGACCGAGTTAACATATTTATCCGACTGTTAGATTTGTCGTATTATACCCAACGGTCGTATTCATATTATTGCCATATACCCCAAAATACATTTAGTGTATCGATCGACCGAGGACCTCTTTCGGTCGACCAAACTTATGATATCTCGACAAACCCAAAGTGCCTGTCGATTTTCGGTTGACCGTGGACCTTGTTTCGGTCGACCGAATTTGATCTTGTTTGTCAACCCCGTAGAGCCTGTTATGAATCGGTTGACCGAACCCTATTCGGTGTTCGACCGATAACTTAAGTGTACCTAAGTGATAGCCTGATACACTCGACCGCATCTTTATCAGTCGACCAATTTGAGTTCATATTTGCCTAACGGTCGACCATTGAGCCCAATCTGATCGACCGAACTCACTCAGTTTTGGGTCCTGCAAGTTTCTATTTTCTCAATCTTCCACAATCTTTTACCAAAGTTGCTATAACTCACTTAGAGCTTATAAATAGGTGTTCCCATGACACAATTACAAAAACTCTTACATTTCCTATTGTCTTATACACTTAAGAGAAACTCCCAAGTCTCCCAATCCCCAAATCTACTCTCCAAGCCCTCCACACTTAGTATCAATTCCACATCATAAGCTAAGTGTGCTTAAGTTAGAGTGTGTGTTCCACTCAACATCTCTGTTGTAAAGAAGCAAAGACTTCGGTGAAAGCCCGAAGTGTTCTTCTCGGATTGTGAGAGAAGAAAGTCAAGCTCACGAGGGTATTCGTGGAGCTTGTTTTGTAAAAGGCTTAATCTCGGCCCAGAACGAGGTTGATAGTGAAGACGCGAGCGGAGCTCGAGGGAGATCGAGCGGAGCTTGCAAGAGAGGAAGTAGGCGGGAGGTTGAACCTCTATAAAAATTTGGTGTCATCATTGTGGTTTGCTTTACTTGCTAGTTTTTGTTTAATTCCGCTGTGCATTCTTTGATTGCTTAAACAAGTAGGTAATTAGCTTAAAAGTGATTAGAATTAAAGACCCTCACGATCTACAAATTCAACATATGCAAAGCATTACAACTTACAAGACCTTCAAAACACAAACTTACATAACGAACTTAGTACCAACCTTACATTATTCATAGACGCATACATCACAACAACATACTCAATCGAACACCCTAGACGAACGAAAAATTTAATTCATTATAGTAACTCTCTCCCTCTTCATGCATTCACTTAGTCAGAGATATCGATGGACTTGACGCCGGGCTTCTCTTTAGGGACACCATTCTCCATGGAGGCCTTTACCTGATTCACCTTGGCGTTCTCCGGGAAACAGAACCTCCTCAGGAACTTCTTGTTCCTCCTCTCAACCTGATGCCATCGGTTTGTCTTCTCTTCAGTTACTTACCCTGCGTACTTTATGAATTTACCCTGACTACTTTATGAATTTACCTTAAGTACCAAACCACATCTAAAGCATGAAACAAACTTACCTGAAATTAATTTACAAATTCCTATCAACACTTGGATCTTGTTCCACTTTAGAAAATATTTAAATGAAAATGGTCTTCAAACAACACGAAAAAATTAACCATGAAATATACCTACATTTCCGAAAGCTATTGGAGTTTCCTCCTGCAACCGCTAGAAATAAGACGAATGATGCTAGGGTTTGGATTTATGGTTTTGAATTTTAAAACTAAAGAAAAGTAAGGTTGTGAGTCTCATTAATGGGAGGTTGGGTGGATGTACAACAAGGAGGGAGAGAGAGTGGATTTCATCGATTGCAGGGGATTTTGGAGAGAGAGAGAATGGAATGGAGTGGGAGGTGGCAGAAACAGCAGGAGGTGGAGGGAGTTTGACGTGGAAGTGTGATATTTTGCTGATTGAGTTGTTTTGCTGATGTGAATATTCACCTCACATTTGCGTGAGGAAGTGGGTAGAAAATGGGTTAGGAATCTTTTATTCCTTTTCGTACATGATGATTGGAGAACATGTGCACATGGACGAATTGTGTTCGGCCCAATTTTCATGTTGTTTGGATGTAATTTCGGTCCAAAACAGGTTTCCTTCGAAGACAACATTTCCATCCACACACCCAAACATTAGTGATCCTACCAGATTGCATTTGATGGTTTGAGATTTGAGAATGATCGTATTGAAATTTTTATATCCAATTTGGTTTTAATGGATTCTAAGTTTTAGGAATAATCAAGATTCAACCTTGGTCTGGAGTTTAGACGTTCGGATATAATTTATTTTCACATTATATTTGTGAGAATCCTAAACTCTAATTAAGATAAACAAAAAAATACTGAAGGATTGATTAAGCTAATTGAATAGTTAAGTGAGTTAATGTATATCCTTGGATTGGAGATGAAGAAAACGAAGATAAGAGTGAGGAGATAAGAATGGTAAGATGAGGTGTCTTGCTGTGATTGGAGGATGGAAAGGTTGGTTGGTGGTGTAAGAATGTGATTGGAGAAAAGAGAGGTGTTAAGTTAAAAGTAAATATATATATATATATATATATATATATATATATATATATGTAAGTTGGTGTTTATCGGATGACTTTTTGGCTGAAACGTGAAGTAAGAGAGAGGATTGAGGGATTCGTGAGATGAGTAGTTTAAGTGAGGTGTGAGAGAGAAGGTGGTGAAGAGATGGAGGAGAAATGAAGTTGGTGGTGAACGAGGTGATGTTTCTAGCTAAATAGTTAATCTACCTTATTTTTATGTTAAAATTTCACTGATTTGGTTAAGAACACCAAAGATAATGATTTAGATGATGATCTCTATATTTGACTAGGTTTTTCTGGTGCAAAAGATATAAACGAAAATATGGAGATTGGAAGTGATTTGTGGAAGTAATATTGTGGTTGCAAGACAGGCAAGTACTGATTCGTTATTCTTCAGTTTCATATCATGTCTGTCTCTCTTGATATTCGTAGTTGCATGCATTCTGAGTATTGATGTTGATTTCATTGATATGCATATTATTGCATGGTGGTGTTTCGGTAGACATGTCATGTGACTGTATGTATATTTCTGACTGAGCCACTTAGGAAAGAGCTGCCTAACGGACAGCGTGGAGCCACCCGAAAGAGGAAAGGACTGCCTGTAGTGTGGAGCTACCAGGTGTGCGTCTGACAGATTGATAGATTTCAGAAGCACAGGATGTGGTCGAATCTGAATGGGGGTTTCAAATTGATATGCATGCATTTTATTTGTGATGCATGTCTCTTGATTGTGCTTATTGACTGAATGTCATATTCTGTATTATTTTCCACATGATTATGATTCTGATTGATTGACGGTTGGAATTTGCGGGTTGTCGAGCTCACAATTTGTTTATTATATTTTTCAGATTATTATGGGTCTATCAGATGAATTTAATTATCAGAGTGCGCAACGGTCAGGATCGTGGATCGTATCTTAACGCACCGGGTTCGGACAGGTGAGCAGTTGTCCGGACTCGGGGCGTTACAATATTTGTTAAAACGCAATCTGTAAACTTCAAAAATCAACCCAAAAGAAAGAAAAAAATCATAAAGCAATAATGGTTTGGAAAAGGATACATAAAACTCAAAAGGTTAAACTTCTAATCCCCAGACATGATGTTGCGGTTTGGAAACTTCAACTTCAAACCTTCAAACCTCCATCTAAGAACACCTGTGTGGTATAGAGGTTGTGGTTGTTGTGGTTGGAGGTGGCGGTTTAGCCTTGAATTTTTTGAAGAATGTAGCATCTTAAAAATAACTATTTAGACATGGGTCCGTTTAGGACACCCAATTTTTGAGTCCGGGATTCTGAAAAATTGCGTTTGAGAGGTGGATAGTCTTTTGACTAGTTCAGTGTTTTTGAATTGTGAGTCTCATTTTTCTGCTTGGGCCAACAGAGTTTGGGTTTATTTTTTTATGTTTTAGGTATCTTTCCAGATGTCAAACAATAGTATAAGTTGTTTGAGATATATTTTAAAATGTTGAGAACACATTTGATAGTAAATAAACATGACACCATTTATAAGCAATTAAACATGTAGGGGAAATGCTTCGAGTCGATGTGTGTAATCTTGTAAAAAATTCGAAGTTTCAGTATTTGCGGAATAAGTAACCAAAACAACCAAAGCTGCAGCAAGTTACTCCCTGTATGTTAGCAAACTACATTTCAGAAGTACTGTAATTACTAGCATCAACCTAAACTACTATCAGCATCACTACTATATATAAAAGCTCGTCCATGGTAACATGAGCTACCAACGAATCGCAATCTTCGTGAGAAAGGGTCGCGATCAAGAACATGCACCGGGCAATACAAGCCCATCATCAATCGGCTCGACCTGGAAATTGTTTGCGAATAGGCTAGAGAACCTCCTTCGAAACGCGTACCCAACGGAGATCACGCGACCGATCTCAGCAAGGAAAAAAGCAACAGAGAACATGATTTCCCTCAGAACCATCATTCACATCAGCCCAATACCAACTCCTACAGAATTAAAAGACAACAAAGAGGCCGAAGAGAGACCACCAGAGGACCAAAACAAACACCTCAATCATCACAAGCAACGATACTCGGCGCCAACATGTCAGCCACATTGACAATATCCACGATCTTCCTCTCCAATTCCTCCTTGGTTTTCAGAAGCTTGTCATGAGTAGGGGTGGTGTGGTTGGATCGGATGTATTTCTCTTCCTCAAGCATTTGCTGCTTCTGAGTTAACGAAGAGTCGATGTCAGCAATGATCCTCCAGTATCTTCGTTTCTGCTCTTCCAATTCTGCAATTCTCTCGGCTATCGACTTGCTTGAGATGATGTGGTCAATTCTCTTTTCCTCAGCCTCAATTTCAAGTTTCACCTTCTCAAGTTCGCACTTAGCAGAGGCTTGGTTGGCTTGCAGATGGCAGGTTGTGTTGATGTACGCTTTAAGGTGTCTGAAATCAAATCCTTGTTCTGTAAAACGTGTGATCCGATGCTCAACCGCTGCAATCTCATTCGTATTGTTCTTTCTAACTGCGGAAAGCCCTCTCTGCATCACGGGCATGAACAAATCCCAGTAAGTCTCGGCATTGGCCGCCTTCACATTTTCCAGAGATGTTTCGCCATAATGTGGGTGTTGTGGAACACACATGAAGAACTTGGGGTACTCATTCAGTGTAGTGAGGCCAAACCTATCCCCATACTGAACAAGGCTCGGATCGAAGTGTTCATTGTTGGATCTCTGAAGATAACCTGATTTTTCAAATTCCAAGAGCTCCAAAGCAAGTTTGTACTCCTCCTCATCAACCCCCCTTTGAACTTGCCCACTTGAAGTTTCAGATTTGGTTCTCTTGGACGCCTCTTGGACTTCAGACATGTCTTGGACAGTCCTTGATTCCATGACATTTTCTGAAGTTTTGGCAAATCTTTTAGATGATGTATATTCAGAAACAAAAAAGAAGCACATATTGGTGACAATAACAACACAAAGCTTTACTTTGCATACAGTATGAATCTGTATGAAAGTTGAGAAAAAGAAACACAGAGAGAAGATTACAACACCAGTAGTAATGCAAATCAACCAACCATTTGAAGAAAGAAAAGCAGCAAAGTGGGGATACATATCATAATATTCCTCAACTTTAACTAAAAGAGAATGGCAACACAATGAAGTTTTCAAGGGCAATAGACTTGTTTAGTGTAATGCACCCAAGATCTAGATCACCTCTCGAGGGCGTTACCGTTTCGAAGCTGACTTTTGCAGCAACTTCTAATTAGCGATCTACTTCCATAAGAACTCGAAAAATAAATCATAAAAGCGTACGACAAAAAAAGTATCGTTCCATAACTTAAAAAATAATGCTTGGCAGGCCAGGAACCCTTAAAACCAGGACAACTCAAATTATCCTTTCATTATACTACCAATGAAAGAAATGATCTCCTCTCGCTTCCACGTAATGTGCATTTGTACGAACCCTCACAAAGCAAACTAGCTAGGGTTCTGTAACCTCTTAAAATTTGCTTCTCTGACCCACTCATTATTAGCACAACCCGATCCATTCCCGGTTGAAGACATACTCCAATACAACATAAGCAAAATAAATTGTTATAAACTAGTAATTAATCCAAATTGACTCAAAATAGACAAGCATAAAATTTACTGGAAGTGGAAATGTTTTCTTCGGGAAGTGATGGGAACCTGAAGCGTTGGGTGACGGTGAAGGTCTTTGCTGCCTGCGCCTGCTAATGCAAATGACTTTTCTTCCCATCTTTCAGGTAAAAAATAAATCTCCACTCTATCTTCTACTTTACCTTTACCTTTACCTTTACCTTACCTTTGTCTTGATTGTGGTTCGTCTACTGTTCGATTGGAGTAGGAATCTGATGTGCCATGTTATCTGTACGTGCGCTGGAGTGGAGGTTGGTGGTGTTATTGTGGTTTAACCTTAAACTTCTGGAATTTTATTTTGAAAGCTAGTTTTGAATAAAAGTAATAGAGTTTTTTTTCGAGAAGGATTTATGATATACATAGAAATAAAATAGAAACTCCTAGAGAAGGATTTATGAAATACAACACTAGGTCCTGAGAAGAGAAAAGTTAGAAACTGAAGTGCTGTATACATTAGGATCTTAACCGAAACAATAGAATATGCAAATCCAACAAGAAGTAGTGCCAGCAGGATTGAGACTTAGCAGTCGTAAATCATAATGCTAAGCGAAAGCCAAATTTTCTATAGAAAACCAAGCATCCATAAGTTCTGTACGTCAAAGAACGTTGCTATTTGGCCGAAGATGTTACCTAAATTAAAAGAGTTTAGAAGTTATGATCCACAACGTTCTCTCAAGCATCCAAAATCACAAAAGGGAGTCTTAGTCAAAGTGACTGGGCGTAACACAGCAACAAAGAAGTTCCAAAGTTGGTGTTATTGTAGTCTAACCTTAAACTTCTGGGAATCGTTGAAGTCTAGCTTTGTTTGGAATATGCCTATCTTAGTTATGAGATGGATAGTGGACTCCCACCCTACAGGATGAAGTTCAGTTCAAATCTGAATATTTTATGATGTATGGTTCTAATGTAATTGGGTTGGAGGATGGTTTTATTTATCGGGTTCAATTGCACTTTGGAAATAAATTGACAAAAAATAGGAAACAGAGCAAACTGCCAATTCTCAAATGTCTACAAGGCAAGTTTGAGCTTTTGAAGGAAAGCATGCAAACATATTATAAAGTAAACGTTGAGAGGGTCAAACGGCATCTATAGAATGGCTTTTTTTCTATAGATTGTACGATTTGAAATTAGTTGAAACTTGAAACTGTGATTCCTATCAAATGTCACATTGAAAAATTGCATGGATTTTCACCAAAACTGGGACAAAAGGGTAAAAACCTGCAACAATAAAGTTGACCCAAAACACAACATCTACGGATCATTATTTCCTCAAATTTCCTTAAAAACAACACTTCTACGGATCATTAATGAACATTGAAATTTGTAGGACCACTGTAAGTACTACGTTTTAGACTATTTTTTTATAAAAGTTTTAGACTATTTGTTGATATATCTAAACACTAGATCCTAAATATGGATGTCTAAAGTTACCTTTAGGTATCCACCCCATCACTTAACTTGCAACCACCAGAATCCAGAAAGTAGATGAGTTATGCAGTCGTTGCTTTATTGACCAGGCTCCATAGACAAAGTTTTCAGAACCAGATTTCTCATACTAGCATTTTTTGTAGGAAGATTGCGTGTTGGATTGAGCAAAGAATGGAAATGCCAATTTGATCCAACAGCCTTCAGAAAATTGTCATAACCCATAATAGTGTAAAACAAGATCAGGGTAGGTTTCCCTTTAGTCAATGAAACATATTAAGATTCAAGGCCTACTTAAGTTCCTAGATGATATTTGCAATAACATTTGTGATGTTTATAGGTTATTATGAATTTTATCCCTGGTTCAGTTTAGGTTTGTGAAGAATTTTGTCCCTCTCGGTAATATTTTGTGATGAAATTTAATCCCTGTGAATAGCATTTGTGACGAATTTTGGATCCTGCTTGAAATATCCATGACAAAACGCAGAATTAAACATAGAACTGAAAAAATTACGAGTAGATTTTTAGTTTTACACTTTTCCAAAGGAAAAAGAAGAAAGAAACGTATGCTACATGCAGCAGTGCAAATTTCCACTGTTTCAATAGTCAAGATTAAAAATCTATAACTTATACTGCCGGCGTTTACTCTGAACTTGAATCATAGAAGTCACTTGGACATGGAGTCATGACCTCAGATTCTAAAACCTGAACCACCATATGCATAGTAGGACGATCGTCCTGGCTTGTTGAAACACACTGAATCCCAATTGATAGCAGAGCATCTAGGTTTTGACTTTGCACACCATCGCAATGTGGATCAACGATTTCTCTTTGCCGGTTTTCTGAAACCAGGAAATTTAGCTGCAAAAAAGAAATGCAAGTTCTAAAAATGTTACGTTAAGAGATTTATGCAGATTGAGACAAATTGTATTTAAGAGAAAAAAGTCCACAAAACGAAAGGAGAGCAACATTGCTATCAGAAATACATACCCAACCTACGATATTCAGGCCTTTCTCAATGAATGAAGAATCAGTGGGTCTCTTTCCACTTAATATTTCAAGAACAAGAACTCCAAAGCTGTATACATCTGTCTTTTCAGTTGCCCGACCACTTTGCATGTATTCTGCAGATTGTGCATTTGGTAAAACAAGTTAAAAGGATAATAGGCAAAGAACATCCTCTCTTTAGCAGCAACTTGGAATGGTTAGCAAGATATCTGTGATGGTCTATTAATGACACGAGCAAGATAATAACTACAACATTTCATCCTCTTTTCAAGTCTATACAACACCTCAGAACAGATGTATCCTCTACGTTATTTTCCATTAGCTAAGCAGCTCCTTTCATTTGACTGGTTAAGGCCTAAACACGTCTAAAAAATCATATTATTACTTCAAATAAATTTGACCAACAATCACAATCCTCTAAAACCTCCATTTTTACAGCTCACCATATAACTTTGTATATTTGCAATCTAATTTCCAACAAGACAGCCTTAATATATGCCTTGCATTAGTGAAAACCTTTTGATATCGACTTGGTTCCTCAAAATCAAAATGGCAATCCAATTTAGTAGGAGAAAAACTAAACATTAAACATCCAGAAACCAATTTATACTTGCCACTTGCAATGTATTTAAGGAGTCGTGTATGGAAGCACCATGGGATCAAATCTTGCATTGTTCAAACAAATAATGATCTCAAAACCTTCTATGGTACAGAAGTAAACTCTGAGTGAACTTATAATATTCGGTAAGGCTTAAAAAGAACTATGATGGTCTTAGCATTGAAAAAAATAAGGAGACACAAGTTCAACTGTTGTTCACACACTAAGGATGACACTAGAAAAATGTAAGTCATAAGTATGAATGAGTTCAAATGCATATACAGAAAAAAGACACCTCACTCTGCCAATTATCAGTTTATAATATACTTAAGTAGCAAAAGCACTTAGTAAACGACTTTCCAAAATATAACTGAACTCTACATGCTAAATCATGTATGCTTTCAAAAACATTCAGTGTTACTTTGCGGCATTAATGATCAAAGTAATCCAGAAACTCTTAATTAACAATATATTCAGATATGAATATGGTAGAACAGGTACAACAACCCAACCAAGGGATCAAAAGGTCAGGCATGAAATGACAAAAGACGATGCAGGTCTGTGTCATGCAATGCCGCAAGTTCCTGCCATGCATCCATCTCACAATCTGTCTGGCATAATGGTGTAGTTCGGCATTTCGGCTTACTTAGCATAACAAAAAATTGAAGAGTAATGGCATAACATATCATTTTTAGCAATGATAATGAGAAGTCAGGTGATGTGCCTACATAAACGAAAAGAAAATATAAAGGAAACCTGAAACTAAACGTTATGAAGCATAAGGTGAGAAGGTATCTTGTCAATTATGATAATAACTATTTATATAGAAGCATAGAAAATAAAATCAATTAGAGAAACCATGTTGCTATCATGGAACGAAGGTTTCCACAAATATGTACAAATATGAATCAATATGGGTCTTCATGGAAGTGTGCAACCCTCACATGTGCTAGAAACAATGCGAATATGCGATGCTTAGTATGCAGCTATATGACGTAACAGATCTTTCTGTAATATAATATACCTGGAGCGAGGTAACCAAATGTCCCAGCGACAAAGGTGGTTGTTATATGAGATTGTTCGTCCTCAAGCAATTTGGCCAGACCAAAATCAGATACACGGGCTTCCATGTTCCTGTCAAGCAAAATGTTGCTGGACTTTATGTCACGGTGGACGATTCTAGGAGAACAATCATGATGTAGATAAGCAAGTCCTTTTGCAGCTCCCATTATAATATTAAGTCGAGACTCCCAATCCAACTGCTCAGATCTTTCTGTCCACACAAAGCTAGATTTTAGTTCATGATAAGCTTGAATCACAAATTAGAAATGACATGTTCAGCCAAACAAGAAGAAGCTAGAAGAAGAGAATATATAGAAAATAGAGTACTTATATGAACATGCACGTGAATATCAGACCGAAAGAGTTCCAACACTGGGAAAGCAAACAAGGTGTATAGAGCAAGAATAAATTGCAGATTGTACGCACTTATATTAGAGCATACGGCAAGCTTAATATTGAATGTTCTAAGTTTTGTGAAGGAAGATCGAAAATGGTCTTTTTAGAAATTAGAGAGTACTTTTGGGCAATTTCTTGCAATGCGAATTGTGTTTCACGAGCTCCATTCCAGACAAAAGGTGTAGAAGGAAGCCTGAAATTTCCACACTACTATATTTTACTGCTAGCGAAAAATTGCTCTTCTGGCAAAACCATGACTATTTATCAATCTTGAAGCATTATTGGTACTCCAAGTGAAGAGACTTAAGTGCAGCATTAAGATGTTGATCTCACACCGATAAAAAAAGGATGTCAATTTCATGAGTCATAAAGAACTTCCAAATTCACACGTAAAGAAATGTTACTACAGCACAAGGGGCTTGAGCGTAAAAGGTATTCGAACAGAAACTCAGAACTAAAGATGTGAAACCCTGTTAGAAGAAGAAATAAAAAAGAATAATGTGTTAAGGAAAATTCTCTTACCATGCAGTGCCTCATCTAAGCTTCCACCAGGTAAGTAGTCATAAATTAGCAGCTTAGAGGAAGGAGAATTGCAGTAGCCTCGTAAATTAACTAAATATCGATGCTTAATGCTTCCAAGGATTTCAAGCTCCCTTTCAAAAAAGCGATCTTAAACATCATTTGTTTTCATTATCTTTTTCACAGCAAAATCACTCCCATCATCCATTGAAAGTCTGTAAACAGTTCCAAAACCACCAGAACCAATGATATGTTCATCGTTGACGGTCTCTATTTTTTTTAATATATCCTTTGAAGAATATGGCAGGTCTCCATGAAACATAACAATAGAAGCACCTGTAATGTAGTAATCTTGTTAGAATGCTTCCAGATTTGGATTAATCTAGGACTATGGAAATAGAGTCATGCAAAAATTGTATATATCTATTATATACTTTTTAACCAATTTATACATCTATTATGCACTTTTTAACCAATTTATACATCTATTATGCACAATATTTTAAAAGGCACAAACCTTTGCCGACGTCGATTACAAGTTCTTTACCATTGCTTCTACCAAACTTCTTGTAAAGGAAACAGCCCCAGAAACACATTAATGCCACCAACAATAATGCACCTATTGTTGCCACTGCACTTATCACAAGTCTTGTGGAGTTTGTAGATCTCTTTTTGGACTCTTCACTGCCTGAAAGAATTTGCCATTGTAAATAATAAGAAATTATATGTTGGAGGTGATCAAACTTTACTTGTTTATCATTTATAATTTATTTTTAGCTCTTCACCTCTTCATCATCAATTAATAAACAAAAATATTAAGTGAAAAAGAATCACAAATAGTTCCCATTCATGACAAGACATTTCTCACTGTGAAGCTTCGTTATGTTTTATGTATTTTGTGAAGAATGATTACATATGTAAAACTTTAGTTTTTGAGAAGTAAAAACATGCAGATAACTAATAACAGTTAGAAGCCTATAAAATTGTAGAAACGTGTGCAGAAGACTTCTATTTCCTTTCTTCTCTCTAGCAAAAAAAATGTATCTCATACAACTGAGAAGGCATGATTTAGAGAACAAAAATGAAATCTTCTCTGACATTCTAAATGCATATGATCGAGGTTTCCCACCAAGAACTAACTCTGATATAATCAAGATTGTTTGAAACTTTGGATCCAAATTACAAGTTTTACAAGGTTAGCCTCTATGTATTCTCATTTTGCTCATGAAACCTGCTACGTAGTTTGATGATTTAACCACTTCACTTGTTTCGACTAGCAGCATAAACAGCAGGTGGTATTGGGAACTTGAAGAGTTTTTTTCTTTAGCGAATGTCATTTCTTATGAAATGAATGCTGAATACATATTCAATTATATGTCCACCAACAGTAGAAGTCTACAATCTTGCAATAATATCAAAAAGATAAAAATAAATAGAAAAAGAAATGTCATTCCACAATGTATATGACATTATTAAATGCATGCGTAATTAACAAATACCTGAAAGTTGAATACCATTTGGAGATTCCTGATTCTCATCTTTACAGACCACATTAAGTTGTTGACCGCACAGGCCACGGTTTCCAACAAAACTGCATTGAAGTGCAAGAAGTATAAGTTTCAATTTAATCATCATATTCTCTGTAAGATGCTTCGATTAATGTATAGTTGATACTTATATCTAATATGACATCAGACAAGAGTTTTTCCATCTGAAAGACTGTCCAGTGTGGCGGTTTTGTTCAATATAATTGCAGCGGGGACTTCTAAACAGTTCATGGAGATTTCTGCACCTTACAACTTGTCAGAGATAAGATCTTGTGTTTCAGATGCCATCGTTTAACTCATCATATTTAACATAAACGAAAGTGTAGAAATCAAGAAGAAAGCATGCCCAATGATACAAAAAATGTGCATATATGAGTAGATCGCACTGATTAGACATTTGCCGTTCAGGATATTATGTACATATTACATTTCATACTGGGTTTAACGGATCTTCTAATAACAAAGAGTGTTATGACGCACAGTATTGATATCATACTGGGCCTTTATTGGATTTTCTAACCAAGCAATTTATTTTATTTGCAAAGATCTGCCACAGAAGCTATATCTAAATTCTAAATTATGTGATGCATCAAGATCTAGACTTTGTTACAAAATAACCAAAAGATTATACCACTGAAAGTCTAGTTAGTTTAGTATCAACATGATTTGGAAAATTTAGAAAATTATAGAGATTTAGTAGTTTTTTATTTGATGGTTCAATAATCTATACGTTTAAAGACATGGTTGTGTTCTTATATTTACATTAATAAATATAACAAGGAGTGAATGTGACTGGACATAACAGTGTTATTTTGCTTAGGCTTTGTATTTTAATAAAAAATGTTATCACATTTTTATGTTTTAGATAAACTCCTCCAACAGGAAGAGAGGAGATTTCCATCCAATGTCAATCATCAACACGAGATAAATTTCCTGAAAGATGACCTATAAGGGAACTGTCCCGACCAATCATTACACACACCAAAAGATAGTCGGGGTTGATGATCTGATGTACATATGATGAAGCAAAAACTCGGCTGCGTGTATCAGAAGAGAGAGTGAGAGATCAACATTTGTTTGTTTAAAGTATGGAGTATGCCTTGAATTACAGGAGTGCTGCAGAGCATTCTCCAGAAACAGTCAACTGGCAGTTCTGGGTGGTCGACCGTTTTGGCAAACAGGAGAAGACAGCAGACAACGGTCGACTGATGCCCTGCCTCGGTTGACTGGTTGGAGTGCAGTGGTTATGCTTCCCAGCAAGGATATCCTCCAAGAAGCCATGTCCATTTTGGAGTTATAAGTGATCACCAGTCAACTGATCGACCCAAGAACTGCCAACTTATTAGGGCTAAATTTTATAAAATTTTAGCCTTAATTCTTGGTCAAAGGACGAATCTACTCTTTGATGGGGTTTTGGAGTTTCTCTTGTTTTTGGAGGTGTCGATCCATCCAAACCCTAGCCTTTCTATTCCAGGTTTTATGCTCACAAGTCCTTCACCATCCCCTTGCAATTTATACACGTTTGTTGATAGTGGAAACTCGCTGATCATTCTCACTTGTGGTTTTTCCCCATCTCATATCGAGAAAGGGTTTCCACATAAATCTTCTGTTTCATGAATTGCTGTTTATGGTGTGTGGTTTGGTTCTGGATTAAAGCCTCTAAATCGTGTTTGTTTTGCATTCTTGGTTTATCTGCTGTGATTCTTTTCCCCCTACATTGTGATGTCAGACTTCCCTATGTTTAGATTGCCTACAAATGTTTTCCAAGGAGAAGACCTTAGAGAGGTGCTTCTTGATATCCATAGGCCTGGCGTGTTGACGACCTTGGTCCATGTTGGGTCCACATTCAATCACGGGATGATGACTAAGAAATAATGAGTTCAGAACCAACCACAATCTCTTGTTTTCTTTATGTTTTTGACTTTACGAATCATCTGAGAAGTAGAGTTGGATGGTTATTTAACTTACATTGTGGACCTTACTTCTAAAGTGAACTTTTTTTATCAATTGCTTCTAGAGTAATTTTATAGGTCCTTTCATTAGATTTACTTCTTTTTTTTATTTTTTAGCACAGGAGACAACATGAGGATGGACTACCAAAAGTTGCTGCTTCAAATACATACTCTGGGTAGTAACTATTAAATGGAAATAAATATATGACATCAAATGAAACCAGAGACTGTGTTCCAACAAGTTATATCATAATAATAACAATTGTGCACTAAACATGTTAAAAGATGGGACATACATAGATTTGTTTTCTACCCAGTCTTAAAAATCACATGACATGTATAGTGGTGTTACTAATGAATGAAGAAAGAACAGACTGTTCAGAAGGTCTTCATATGTGCATGAAAAATCAAAAAACTCCTACACAATGCACCAATTGCTGGTTATCATGAACATGAAGAAATATACTAAAGAAAATAACTTCTTACGTATTCTTTGCAAATTTGAGTAGCACACCATCATCTGGTATTGTCCCAGTCAAAAAGTTCATGGACACATTGCTGCAAGAAAAGAAAAAAAACCATTTTAGAAGTTTCAATGCATTCGATATGAAATACATGATCAGTTTTTAGCAAAACAATCACTTACAAGGATGAAAGTTCTGTTAATTTTGCGAGTGATTGTGGAATAGATCCGCTAAGAGCATTACTTGATACATCTCTGGAAATAAGGCAAAACAAAGAAAAAGATGAGACATATAGGCAAATCCCAAACTCATACTGCAAAGCAAATAACTTATTATTATACCCTAAATACGAAAATGAAATGTCAATTGAAATGTCTAATATTACTTTACCATTATGAATAGATGATTGTCTTAGCATGCATGTTTTACTTCTTGACCATTATAATTGTGTCTCATATTATGCATGTAAAATTATGGAATCAATTATGCTAAAACCAGTATGTGCTCATTGATATGAATGGTAACTGCCTATTATTGTTGTGGCAAAAATTTATGCATGGTCAAACGAGGTTTCAAGTTTTATAGTTCTCCATTGGTGCAAATTTCAAGGTGAACGATATCCTTGCCCACATGGTTGGAAGAATATAAAATTAAGTTGCCCAACGTGTGGTAAAGAATGTGGGTAGAAAAAGAGAAAAGAGGCAAGTTTTCTATAATTGGGAAACCTAGGCTGATGTGAAATGATGGTTATGAAGGGAATCACGTCCTCTGTTTCTTTCTCCTAGTATTACTTCAGTTTAGTTGAATTTCTTTCCGGAAGATCTGGAGGAAGGTTTGCATTGATGTCTAGACATGTCGTGATTTACTATGTTTGGGAATTGCAAGTTGAAAGTTCCGAATGTGATTTTTCCTTCAATCTCATTGCCAGCGAATTGACCAACCTGAGACCTGACAACAGTTGGAGTCTCACCTCAAATATAAACTAGTAGATTTCACTTTTATAAAATTTTCTCAACACTCACATCATGGAAATCTTGAATTCCAAAATGTAACACACATACAACAAATACAAAATAAAGAGAGAATCCATGACTTTCGGAGTTCAATTTCCATTGTATATCCATGACATTTAATGTGCAATGCTACTAACTTTGAACTGTATTCAAAACAAAATATTGAACCTCCAAACTTAAAATACAAAAATCTTGGTTATAACTATACAACTACAGAAGAAAAGCAACACTTACAATGTTACAAGGTCTAAAAGCTGCCCAAGCTCCGTGGGGATGGCTCCACTTAGATAGTTACCTTGTAAGTATCTGCAAGAGAAATTACATTGTATCAGCAAATTGACATTGACAAACACACACAGGAAGAGATGAGCCTACCTTTGGCCATTCTATGGTCGCATCTAAATTACTAATAGGAACCTTAGCATTCTAGGTCAGCTTATTGTCTATAAAAATATTTAATCATTTAAAGAACCACAAGTAGTCAAAGTGTCAATGAACCTTAAAAGGTATGAAAATCAAAAAAATATGCTCACAAGAAGTGTTCACCAAAGCAACAATTTCGAAATGAATAACTGGCAGCAGGAAGAAAGATGTAGTGGAAGATGTCAATGCAACAAGAATAGAAACTATAAGTGCATTAGCATCATTCCACTATACCATTGCAGTTATTCTTCTAGATTAATCAGATGTATTTTTCGTGTTTTCCGTGTTTTCGACCTATGAGAGTTTGGTTAACATCTATGTAAAGCTCAAGTGCAGAAAGGGCAATCTTGACGTCTCCAATTTAAAGCACCAAGAGATATATAACAAGGAAGAGTTACAAGCACTTTGCGCTCATTTTCTCATGGAATTGTATGGTGACTCATTAAATTCTTTTCAGCTTAGAAATGTTGTAACTATTTTAGTGATAATTAAAGAAATTGTTTCAACCTGACACCATACAACTGAAAATAAGTACACCAAAATAGCTCTCTTAACCATTTGACTGGTCCGTTTCGTTTCTTATAACAAATACAGAAGGCTAATAAAAGCTTGAAGCCCACAACAAATTAACTGAATTCTATGCTTTCATTTGCAATGGTATGGTGGAAGGGCATCCATTTTAGGTCAAACATACCCTTACTAATTGTATTCTTACAAGGAATGTTTTGATTATTAAGTAAGACAGTTTGCAGCAGATTTCCTGGAATATGCTCGATACAAGATTTTTTGAACAAACGTAGTGGGGTTTAGTTGGCCATTTACTTAGGCTTCTTACCTTTTAAAAAATAGCATATATAACACATTAGATGACATTGAAGATTATCTAAGTGAATAGAAAAAAAGAAGGCTAAAAGAATTACTTACAACATTTGTAAGTCAGTACAGTTTCCCAATTCCGAAGGAATTGATCCATACAGATTATTATCATGAAGATCTCTGCGATTTACAAATTTGGAAAAGAATGAGAACAGAAAATCTTCTAAATAGGAGTTATTTGAACGAATGATGTACTAAATTAAGAGTTACTAGAAATTATACTTCATGAGATACTCACAAATGCCTTAGGCGAGACAATTTTCCAATATCTGGTGATATATACCCACTTAATTTATGATCAGCAAGGTTTCTGAAGCATCACATGGTAACAAAGAAGTATAGATATATGAGAGCGGGAAAAAGCAGCAAAACATGAGGTACAAACAATACATTTTAGTAAATGGTATTATCGTGGACAGGGTAAAAATGAATGAATTGAAATGAACCAAGCAGAAAATTCTAATAGCACCAACAGGAACCCACTATCAAGAATAAAAAGATAATTTTGTGTTATATGTTCTCCTTAACAATGCTCTGATTCCAACTTAGAGTGGATTGGAATCTAGTGTAGTGAAGTTGAAGATCCAACGATCCCATGTGTCATCACTTGGTTGAAGAAACCAAAGATGTTATCAGATGATTTCAAGATCATCATCTTCTGACTTAGAGGATACATAAGGCATCAAAGAAAACCAAATCATGCAAGGATCAAAGCAGATCTTTATGGAAACTGAATAACACATTCTCTTCAATATATTTGGAGGCTTATAAGAGACATCCGTATTACTTGCAAAAAAAGAGCATTCTCTTTACACATTTTTACTAATTTGATTTTCAAAAAAAGTAAAATATTACATTAACACCAAATTTAAGTTGGGCCGCAATTCAATAGCAGACCAAACGCAAACTTTACAGAAGTGGTAGGCAAAATCGTCTAGGACTCACAAATATATCACTCGCATGGTTTGAGGATCACAGGTCACTCCTTTCCAACGACAAGGATCAGGATCCTCTTGCTTCCAGTTGAGGAGTGCACCATTTGTACCAGCAAAAGGGGCTTTGAAGCTTAGAAGCGCCTCACCTAGAATAAAGAGTTGAAGTTGATATTGAGTTGAGGATTAACCATTGAACCACATGACCAACATAACCATAAGGACTAACCATCAGAGCTTATTGCTCCTAAGTTCGCTATTTTAAAGAACAGCAAGAACGCGGAAAGAAATGACAGCAGCTGACATTGCCAAAGAAGCCAGTCCATGGGTACACTTGCTAGATCACATCAGTTATGGAATATTGAAACACCGAGAAGAAGCCAGAAAGGTTTCTCAATCTTCCTAAAACAGCTCCGAATTTCAGCAAGTGATTACCTTTAAAACCAAAAGAACAAAGCCTTTCAGATAAATGATAATGTACAAAAACACACAAGTAACTACTTGGTGAAATTGAAAGACACCACTGGTTAGCCGCCACATGCTCCTCGACTCTGAGCACATTTAACTTACCGTTCTCAAGTTCATGGGGTGTGATTGGAAACTAAGAAATGGAGAGAAGTTTAGAACTCCACTTCCATGAAGAAAGGGAACTCACTATAAAATTTTGAGTACATATTTTTAAGCCATGAAACCGTGTCCATTCCTAATGGAGTTAAAGATTAAGTTATTTTTTGGTTTTGGTTACAATGGACTAAATCAAATTGGTTCGTATAAGTTGTATGTGATTCTTATTTATTGTGGATTAACAAAGTGTAATCTAGGCATCAGATCATAGGTCAATCAGAAACAACCTCTCTATCACAAGCGACGGGTATTGCAACATCCGAACCCTCCTTACCCTGATTAATATGGGAGCCTCTTTTGTGGTTTTGGGGTATTGTTGATGTTGATTTTAAGCCATGAAATGCGATAACATTTAACGTTCCTGGAACTGAAGTGCTGTAACATTTAAAATTACCAATGACACAGAAGTCCAGTTCTTTTCGCTTTCTTAAAGTTTTCGTTGGAAATTGCATGTTTTTAGATCTTAAAATGCTGCTAATTCGATCTCTTGCCCACAAAATTACCTTATCTTTATACCCTTTTTTTTGCTGAAAATTTAGTAGGTCACAAACCACTAATCCCCCATCCTCACACCTACATTCTCCAGACAGTTGAACTAAACAGAAATTGGCAAACAAACTCCAGAAAAAGCCAGCTTAAGTAACGATTCCACGAAACGAACCTTGCCGATGAAATCGAAGAGAAGGAAGCGAATCTGGAGAATTGGTGGTGGTTGCGGCGATCCGGGAGGGGAATCTGGAGGGGAGAGGGATCCGGAGAGAGAGGGGTTTGGTTTGGGAATAGGATTGTGGCGTTGGGGTGAGTGAGTGGTGTAGTGGTCCCAGTGGCAGTGGACCCTTGTATAGTTGTGTGGGTCTCTCACTGTTGTGTGGTGGGAGAGATTGGGGATATGTGAGAAATTTATTCAATCGTGTAGTGTTGCTTAATTTTGTGTAAGCTTAGTTTTATTTTAGGAAAAAAAATCGATATTAATTAGTTTTTAAAATCCAAAATAAATCAAACACATTTATCAAACTAGACATGTTGCTACCACGTGGCGGCTGTGGGTCTTGTTTTTTAGCGTCTACGTCAAGTTCTGTAAGGAAAAAAAATCTTTGCAGAATTCGACGTGTCAACGCCGAGTTCTATATTATGACAAACACTCTGAGCAATTTGTATCAAACTGAACTCGACAACACATGTGTCAAGTTCTCTTTGAGGGAACTCGCAACACCAGTGTCGAGTTCAATTTTGATTTTTATTCATTTAATAAAATCAAAGGAGAGATCGTGCATGTGGCGCCTTTATCGAACTAGGTATTAAAGTGAACACGACGTCTAGGATGTCGAGTTCTAAAGGTAGAACTCGGCATCCACAACGTGCGTTCACTTAAAAAAGTGAACTCCACCGAGTTCCGTCGGGTTATAAAAGTGGTAGTCTTAAAAATTATGGAATTTAAGTTTGATTATTGTGATTGAATTATATTTGTTGTTGTTAAAACTTAATAATTTGATTTGTATTAAATTATTTTCGAAGTTGTTGTTGATTGTGATATTACATATGATAATGTTGTGAATGATTTGTGGTTGTTTTTGATACAAAACAAAATGTGATGAGTAATGAATGTATGTGGTTCGTAATAGAAAAAATGTGTTGAAGTTGAGAAATGTGTGTGTGAAATATATTGCGATTTGCATAGTGTTTGAATATATGTCATCGTTGTGAAATATGTCGTTATTTAGATGTTTGGAAGTTGAGAATGTTGTTTGTATTTTTGTTAGTTCCTTTTACAATGCAAGTTTAAATTTTTTGAATATGAAAATATATGGGAGGTTTTGTCAAAAAAAATTAAAATTCTGTATTCATAATGTTGTTTATTATAGTTGATTTTGTTAGAGTGATTGCTCGATGTTTACAGTCGTTTGCTACTACACCCGACTGAGTTAATTTCTAAATCATTTGATTATTTTCAAATTTTTAATTAATTAGGAATAGAATAACAATCATTTCACTTGAACACATTTTCAAATTTAATTAAATATAGGTTAGGAATGGATAAAGATGATGAATGATCTTTGTTGGTCATGTATGATGGCAAATTAGAATGTAACGAAGATGTGACAAAATATACAGGATCCGAGCGTAAATTAGTAGTAGTTCCGTTGAACATCAAATATGTGGATTTAGTGGATGTCATAAGATCTGAATGTTGTTATCCAGAAAGTATGTTTGATGTCAAGTTGACGGTGAAATTGTCTTTAAACAATGATTGGACATACACTCCATTAACCAATGATAAGTCGGTTTATGGAATGATGCGTCTGTTTAAACGGATGTCTGTGGTTGGAGTCTATGTAGAAGTTGAACCTAAAGTATCTGACCCTACACTGACAACCAACACTTATTTTCGGAGTATGGTAGAGCAAGGTCGACCGGTTGAGACTGTGGAATAGATTTGAATACGAGCCTAAATCCTACAAACGAAGTTCCGACATACCAACAATTTCCATTTTTCCAATCGTAGAACTTCCAAACAGGCAGTGAATGACCACTAAATGTAGGTGATATTCCTTCAAACAATGCAAATCCTTATCTTGGTTTATCGCAAATTGAAACCATGCATTACAACTATGATGAGTTTGCTGGCAAGGCTGGATTGTCGACCTCATATCCCTCCCTTGGTCTTGGTTTGTCGTCAGTTGACCCGATTCATTACAGTCGACCAGAACTTCGACGCCCGAAAGAAGAGATGCATAGTGATGAAGATGATGACACTGAGGAATTAGGGGATTACAATACACTATTTATTGTAGAAGATGCACTTGAAGGTATTTCTGCTAATGAAGTTGTTCCGGAGGCACAAGATGTCATATATGCGATGAGTCAATCCATAAACCAGGAAAATGACGACATTGTTGATGATGCAGTTGCTAACAACAACACAGTTCCAACTATTAATGAACTTCCCGATATCTTCGATGATGACAATTAGATAGAGAACTCTGTCATTGAACACTCATTCTTCGATGTTGCGAACAATGTCACAAATTCAAAGGCAGAAGATAGTTTTAAGGATTTGCGAAGGTTCCTCGCCGTTCTGTGTCAGAACAATCCAGGATCTGTTGTCGAAATAGAGGCCTTACGGGTGAATCCAGACAAGGAGATATTTCAGCTGGTGTTTTGGGCATTTAGGCATTCAATTAGTGTATATGAATTTGGCAGACCCGGTATCAGTATGGATGGAACACACCTCTATAGCAAATATAGAGGATTATTGTTAATTGTAGTGGCCACAGATGCAAGCAACAGAATTTGTCCTTTAGCATTTGTTGTTGTAGAGAGCAAGAAGACAGAGTCGTGGACGTGGTTCCTCCAATTGCTGGCAAGTAGAGTGACCAGGTGACCAGATTTGTGTATTATCACCGACAGATTTTCGGGAATAAACGCTTGTGTGCGAGCTGCATATCCACCTTCAGAGGGACTGTACATCGATTATGTCTTCGACACATGAAAGAAAAACTTGCAAAATAGTGTAACTCCAAGGAAAGATTGGGACAAATCAAGTTTTGCGAAGCAGGTAAAACTCATTCGTTTATGAATTTTGAAGAGCTAATGAAGGTTATTGCAGAGGAACATAGACTGATATATAAGTGGATTCAGCATCAGAGTGCTTTGGAAAGATGGACTTGTTGTCACGACGGGGGTTGACGTTTCGGATGTATGACAACAAACATGTCAGAAAGGTTCAACAATGTCTTACGAGGGGCACGCGATATGCCAATTACAACCATGATTTTGTTGACGTTTCTCTATTTCAACAAATTCTTTGTCATAAGAAGGGACTTCGCTGAGTCGTGGAATGAAATTTATGTATCGATAGTCCACACTGTGTTTACGGTAAATAGTAATCTGGTCAGATCTCATATGGTAACTCGATACCACCAGTTGATGTACCAGGTTGAAGCCAATGACCAGAAAAATACCTTGCAAATGTCAAGGAGTTATTAGTTGCACCTGTGGATACATAATTGCAATGCACGTCGCCTGATCACATATACTAGCAGTTTGTAGCAACAGACATGCAAATGTCAGCACTTCACATTTGGTGTCCCCGTATTATGAGGTTCAAATGTACAGACAGACGTACATACCTATATTTATCCTAATTTCTGATATAAGGTATTGGTCAGATATTGGTAACATCACAATGAAGCCTACCAAAACCAAAAGACCTCTCGTTCGGCCAAAATCAATGTGAATCTGAAACGAGATGAACGAGCACTCTGGAAGAAGGGTAAGGTGTGGGAGATGCGGCAGTACATGGCATAATATAAAGCAATGCAAGGAACCTATATAGCGAAATCATTTCAATAATGTGTATGTTACTATTATGTAGGACTTTGGATAAATGTAAGACTTGAATGGTTCTTAAGATTTGATTAAATGTAAGACTTGAATGAATGTAAGACTTGAATGTTTTTTAAGATTTGATTATGATGTAAGACTTAAATTGATGTAAAGTATTTTGTTATGACTCGTATTATTTATGACTGTAATTTTTTACAACTCCAATGTTTTGCAACACTTGAATGTTTTCTAATATTTAACGTGTTATGTATAGATGGAGTTTGGTGGTTCCAGTACCGATTTAGTTAGAGGCAGCTACGTTTCACATGGTCTGGTAGATAAATTAGTGTTGGTTCTGCAAGCCAACCACAAGTCTGATTTGTTCAAGGATTTTGTAAGTATTTTACTACTTTCAAATTAAATATTTGCACATACGTATTAATATTTTGACATTTATCTTAATTTATGCAGAAGAATGTAGAGAGTGTTAAAAGCGTTGAGCATGGATCCAAGCTCAACTCCTGGCAGGTCACTGATGAGAGGATGTTGTTTCTGCTAGATCTGGCAAGGTTTGACCTAGTCACTCGGTTAGGCTCAGTCCAGTTGAACCATACCTTGTTGGCGGCGATGGTGGAGCGTTGGAGACCAGAAACTCATTCCTTTTTGTAAGTTGATCGATCACTAATCTAGAGGGGGTGAATAGATTATTTCGCAATGTAGCTGAATAATGCACAATTAAAATAGTTAAGAAAAGATTGCAAACCAAAAGACAATTCCAGATATTTATAGAGGTTCGATCACACCACCGTGATCTAGTCCCCTCCTCAAGTTCTGATCGCTCCTCAAATCCCTACTTGAGAATTCATTATTATCTTTGTTCCGGGTCGAAGATAAACCTTCTTACAATCGGAGCCTTGCGAACACCCTCGCCTTGCTCGGATTGCCTTGCTCGGATCGCCTTGCTCGGATCGCCTCTTACATTCTGAGAGGGTGTTTTCTCGAAGCTTTACAACACAATGGAAGATGAATGAAGTTGTTGAAGTCTGACTTGAATGCACTCAAGAATTGGAATTGAGCTTGGAATGAATTTAATTGAAATTTGAGAGTTAATGGAGCTTTGAAGACTTGATGTGACATCCCGGAACAATGGAAAATTTTGAAAATTTTAACAATAAAAAGATCTCAAGATAACGATCATCAAACGAGAATGTTAGTCGTATAAATAATCAGTCGGTGCACCAATTACAACAGAGTTTGTCAAAATACATGATTACATCAATATAACAAAAGAAACACATGTAATGATGACGACCTCGAATAGTCCAAAGATGATCTTGGCCCCAAAATGAGCACGCCCGCTGTCACCACCCAACAAAACCTACCGCGGTCTTGAAATATGAATGAAACAACAATGCGTGAGTTTCCCATAAGGAAACCTCGTATGCCAAGCTTGCCTATATGAATGCAACAATATAATAAAATGAACCTATCATACTAGTGACATGTCATGTCATCAACAATAAGGAAACAGTTCCCCTCTAATGGTAAATTTGGACATCAGTCCCACAATCATCATCGGGTCTCCCTCGGAGACCTACCGTAGGCACATATGGTCTTACGAACAGTACGCAACGCACCCCACACGCGACTACACAAGCCAAGGGTTCGGTGAGGGGCGCCCGCACTTCCGCATCATAAGAATCAGATCTGAATCATCATGGTCAAAACCACACCGACAATGTCACCTAGGTTGATCCATCAATCACTCAGTAGGTGCCCAGTTGAGGTATCATGCCAGAACAACATCGGCAACATCATAGCCAGAACATCGTCGACAGCATCATCATTGGGACAACATCGACGGTACAACATACGTCAGACACAACATCGGACAGTACAACATACGTCCGACACAACATCAGATGGTAACCGGACCAAAGTATGCCTGGGTATTATGCTCCATGGGTTATACATCATCATACATTGGGATCCGTGAACCTTCAGGTCTACTACTCTACAGAGAGTCAATCATAACATTTCTTTACGCCACAGTCTAACAACAAAGGTGGGACATCCCAAGTATCCGCACTCTTCCACTCGGCGGTCCTTAGGCAGGCACGATCAACACGCCCACCGTCGCCTCCTAGCTCACGCACTAGGCGAGGACACAAGTTTTCGTGACTAGAGTTGGCACTTCGCTAGGACTAGAAATCAGTTCTGAGCACAAACGGTCGACCGAAATAGGCAACCCGGCCAACGGTTCCTAACGGTCAAACTCTTTGCTCATAACCTAAGTCCCAACGGTCGAACAATCATACAGAACCGGTCGACCGATACGTGGTCAAAATCCAGACTCAGTTAAAATCATACAAGTCAAACGGTCGACCGACTCAGGGGTCCCAGTCAACCGAAAACTACCAGGGGCAACCTAGAAGTTTCTAGTCATCAATCGGTCAAATTATCAACTAATCGGTCGAACAGTCATTAAGTTACTTAACTCACCGGTTGGACAAAGTCAAGAGTGGTCGACCGTTTAGATAGTCCACGCTCTGTCTAGACCTGTCCAGAAAGCAACAGTCGACTAAGTCAGGGGTCCCAGTCGACCGAAAGACAACATGCATTCCTCCAACCCACCAGCATAAGCACAACCGGTCGACCGTCATATGCATTGTTCGATCGGTGTTGGTTAAAGTCAGGCATTTACACTACATTCAGTCGACCGCCTGAACACACAGGTCGACCGTTGGCCGACAACTACCTAGCCGAACTAAGTCTATCTTGCTACACTCACAACGTCAGTGAGGTCTCCGACCACCGCCAACTAGCCAACACCTCACACCACAAGTGCAAGCAAAATGAAAAGCATTTATTGAACCAACATACTTTTCTTCACGCGACGACTGACGTTCACTGGAGCTCCGTTTACAACCTTCTCCGCTCAAGAACACGGACGCCGACCTCCAACGTCGCTTCCACGTTAAGCCTCCTTCTCCACTGGTTGCTCGACCTTCGCTAGACAACCCGGATTTGCACCTTAGGAGAGGGAAAAGAGGTGGTAAGTGGATGGAAGAGGAGATGAAGATGAGAAGAAAAGAGTTGAAGAAGAAGGAAGAGAAACGTTGGTTTTCTCAGCCAGCCCATCCCTCTCCCATCAAATCACAAACACTCCACTCATACTCCATCACCTCAACCCATCTCTTCATCTAACCACCATTAGTACCCTAATAAGTGTTAGGAATTTTACACTTGAAGTTTGAGAGCACAAGAATGTGAAGGAGTTTTGGCAAGTAAAGTGTGGATTGCGTCTCTTAAGTGAAGCTTTTAAATCCTTCAAAACAAATAAAGACATTATAGTGAGTTGGTGAAGTTCATGTAGGATCGTGAATGTGGTTTAGTTCTAATCAATTTTAAGTTAATTACCTACTTGTTTAAGCAATCAAGGAATGCACAGCGGAATTAAAAAACTAAACAAGCAAGTAACGAGGAAATATTGCAAACCACAAGAAGACGGGGGATTTTTATAGAGGTTCGGCACCCCACCTGGGTCCTAGTCCTATCTTGCAAGCTCCTCTTGAATCACCGAGCTCTGCTCACGACTTCACTATCCACTCCCCGTTCTGGGCCGGGAGAGAACGCATTTACAATCTTAAGATCGTGAGCAACCCTCGCCAAGCTTGGCTCCTCTCATAATCCGAGAGGAACGCTTCGGGCTTTCACCAAAACCTTTACAAGACTTTGACAACAAAGGATGAGTGGAACAACACTCTCTAAATCTGAGCACACTCGAGTAGAATATGATTTAAGACTAAAGTGTGGAAGGATTTAGGCTTGGAGTGTTTGGAGCTTTCTCTCTAATGTTGGAGACAATATGAAGTGGGTGAGTTGTGTGAAAATGTGTTAGACAACTCTATTTATAAGCTCCAAGTAAGTCATAGCCGTTGGGGTTAATTGGGTAAACGTTTGTGTGAGAAACACAATGAAGTGAAGTGCAGGACACAATTCAGCACAAAATCGGTCGACCGAATCGGGTAAACTGGTCGACCGGTTGGTCAATTTTGGCTACTACTTAAGTTCACTTAAGTGAACGGTCAAATGGATTATGGGTATTGGTCGACCGTTCTAGGGTTTTTGGTCTGTTAAGAATGGATCGGTCGAACAAGGTAAATGATTGGTTCGCTCGGAAATGTCCAGGCACTCCTGGGTTCAAGAAGAATTTGAGTTTTGGTCGACCAAGGTCTAGGCGACGTTCGAACGGAAACTACCAAAGTGTTCAGGGTGACCAAGAAATGTTGGATCGGTCGAGCTCTAGGAAAGTTTCGGTCGACCGGAAGTTTGGTAAAATTTGAGGGTCGAACAAAAAACTCTAAAAGGTCGACCGATATTGACACTAAATCCTATAACAGAATAAACAACCCAATCAGTCGAACGAAGCACTCGTTCCGGTCGACCGATTTGGTCCTGACAGTTCTAGTAAGGTTTAAGAGTTTTCAGGTTCTAGTTTGGGTGATCTATTGAAGTCCAAATGATGTGAAATTTTGTGTGTGACTTTTATAGGGAACCTAGTGTGTATATAAGTGGTTTTTAGCTCAAGTATGCTCAATTACACATAGTTCCTAAGACTCAAAATAAATCAAGATTACATGTCTTCAAATGAGCTTTATTACATGTCTTGACTTGATTTCCTTTCTTCCTTGAGTCTTGATCACCTGTAGAAGTTAGCACAATACAAAATATATGCTATGCTTAGTGTGTGCTATTCTACATTGAATGCAATTAAGATTAGGTTGATTAAATCATCAAAACATAGATTAAGGCAAAAAAACCAACAGTTTGGACCAATAAGAAGCAAGTAATGACTTAAGCTCGGGCATAATTCAGAACATATTCGATACCAGGAAACAAGCGGATGTCTGACAAGATGTGGGTGTATTAGTCAGAATGCAGAACACGGTTGACCAACTAGTGGTCGGATAACCGTTCACCAACTTCCAGTAACTCTTTTCTAATATCGACCAATTAAATTAAGTTCACTGTGCAAAGATGGACAGTAAATAATGATCGGGCTCTGATGATCAAGTTCGGTCGACTGTGGGATCTTCGGTAGGCTGACATAAGCGCGTGTTTTTCACTGACACTATGGCTCAAAATTTGGTTAACAAATAATGGTCAAAAAGTTACAGGGAAAAGAGTTGTTATGCTATGATTTGCAACAAGGATTCGGTGGACCGAGGAAGACTCGATACACCATTTAGGGACATTTCAAAGGTTGTTGCTAAACGAAAAAATATAAGTCCGTTGAAGAACTTTTTGCCACGTAGGCCAATAGGATCGGGTCGTTAGAATAAAAAAACATGGGTCAACTTCGGATGACCGATATCTATTCGGTAGACCGAATGAAGATATCCAGAGATGGTCTGAATGCTACTGAAAGGAATAGGACGGTTGACCGGTATACCTTTGGTATCCCGAACTAAGGATTCCAGGAAAGATCAGATAGCTACTGATTCTAAGGAAGCGATACACCGAGGGAAACTCGGTCGTCCGTTGGAGACACGTTCGGTAGACCGAATCAGAAATGGTCGACCGACAGAGATGAGTTTATCCTTTGGTGCATCAAGTGTACATTTGAACCTATGACTCAAATAAATAGAAATCACATGTAAAGTCATTGAGCTTTGATTACAAGTCTTGAGTCTTGATCTTGAACTTGATTTGTCCTTTGGTTTGAGCATCTATAATGTTAGGAATATACAATATATATATATGCAATTTGACAATATGATGTATGTGACGTGTTAATTGGAGTTGTGCATAATATCTTTTGTTTAATCATCACCAGGGCTTCGTGAACGGTCGTTCGCTATACGTACTTATAGAGTCCTCTGATGTCGACCAAGTACTCCATGTACCAAATTTTGGTTCATTGTGTGGCATCACAGAACAAGAAATGGTTGAAAATGTACCAAATGAGGAGACAAACGTACTCCTCGTGCTCCCCAATAGCCTGGCACCCAACATCTGACCACAGAGCGAACCTTTGAAAATGTCCTCCTCCCAAAAAAGGTTTGCAAGACACCTCTTGCATCCATGTGGACTGTCTTGCCAAAATTAGGGCAACATCTTCTTCTGTAAAGGGGACTATCCCAGACCCGAGCCTCGACCCCACCTCCTTGGGGTCATAGTGGTTTACGAACAAGTCCACAATGTCATTATCCACCTGGATGCTATTCAGCATTAGGAAGTGACCAAAGGGGGTCCCCCCGAATAGGTCCTTTTGTTCATTTGTCATATTTTCCAATTGTTGAATTGGTTTCCAGGGGCATTTCGACGCCTGGAAGTAGTGGGCGGACTCCTAAGACAACAAAAACACCATCTTTAATGATCAATCACATCAAACAAAGGAAGAAACAACGGTTACGTCGACATACCTGATGCACCACCACTTGGGATGAGGAAGCAAGTCAGGGAGAATCCATTAGTCAAGGGAGAAGGTGGAAGAAAAAAATTCTTTGCCTTTTCAAATGGGGAATATGTTGGATTTCGTGCCCTATAGTATGTATATATTTTCGAAATTTTATAAACATATAGGATCGTAGTATTCATATTTTCTTCGATTTTCAAATAGACATGTATTTGTTTATCCTAATTATTTAACATGCATTAGAATAAACAAACAATTTCAAAAAGGATCATACCTAGACGTTCTCTAAAACCTCTTGAAGATCCAGAGTCGCGTTGACGGTCGAATCACCCGGTGGATTGCCTCCGAGTATTCACCAAACTCTAAACGAGATTTGAGAGAGAAGAGCTAGCCTCTCAATCTCCAATAGGGTTTAGAATCTAATTACTAACCCCTCTTTAGTTCCCTTGAGAAGATGATCTCTTAAAAACTAATACTAAACTTAAGAATTAAGGAAATTTCATGGAGAATTATGGAGAGAGTTTTTTGCATGAGAAAAAACAATGAATTAATTTAACGTAATGAGATAAACTTGTATTTATAAGTTCTCTCCAAATTACCTATTCATGTGCAACCTCTTGCCCATGATTTCATGCAAACTTCCATCTAACCATCCATTATTGGCTAACAAATAATCTTAGCCACGAATTAACTCAAGTATGGACTAATTCCATGCATGATCTAATTAATTCTTAAATTTATTCTGCAGAACACCGTCTGGACCGGTCGACCGTTTGGAGGTTCGGTCGACCGCTCGAACCAAGTTTCGGTCGACCGTTCGATATTCGGTCGACCGCTCGCAACAATAAAATATTTCATCGCAATGTTCGGTCGACCGACCGATAAATTCGGTCGACCGTTCCGAACAGACGAAAATTCCCTATTATCGGTCGAGACGTGTCCGGTCGACCGTGCACGATCGGTCGACCGTTTAC
The DNA here is from genome assembly GCA_963682175.1 of Triglochin maritima. Lineage (NCBI taxonomy): Eukaryota > Viridiplantae > Streptophyta > Magnoliopsida > Alismatales > Juncaginaceae > Triglochin > Triglochin maritima. The sequence continues at coordinate 20,078,501 of OY821775.1, forward strand.
TGTTAATCGGTCGACCGTTTGTGCACTGTACTGCAGACTTGTCAAATTTCGGTTTAACCCCTACAAAATTTGACTTTTTGGGATTAGTATTAAATTCACAACTTATGTAACATATTATCTTATGTAATGATCACTCATTACACCCCATAATATTTACATCACATATGAATTTAATTTAGATTCTAATTATGTTATTAATCACAACATAATTTTGATTTTGCTTGTTCGCCCCATGTGTCATATTTTCTACATGAAACCCGACACATCTTATGAACTCAAAATACCCATTTCTCGTTTCCCAATTTTGTGGTGTGACCTATGGGAGGATCTAAACTAAGTTGGCAGTGATATTAAGAACTTAATATCACAAGCTATAAGCAGTATCTAGCTACACATTACAACTCCCAATTAGTTAGATGTCTTAATTCTACTTGAATCAAAACCCGATCCATTTAGTGATGGAGTGTACCACTTGTGTCTGTCCCTTGCCTCATGATATTAAGAATACACACAAAGTAGTATTGTGTCATCTTTGTGTTAGTATTCATTTCTTGATCTCTTTAAGCTAGTTATAAATATGTGACTTAACTCAAATCACATTGTGCACATTATAACTTTGCTTTATCAAGGGGTCCACTAATATCATCACTCAATTAAGAGGGACAATGATAATCTTTTGACTAACTATCTTTTCCAACGAAAATCATACTTGACCAATCAATGCCTTTACACTACACTTCTCGATAGCTTAAAACATTAGTCTAATCAAGCATTTCTTAAGTGATCGGATATAAGTCTCATATCAAAGGACCAAGGACACAGTAAAATATTAATGACACAGAAACACATTTCTATAATATTTTACTTATTAGGTCTATTCAGTATACAAAAGTAATATCTTCCTCTTTTGTGTACCCGTGTTGTCACTCACTTGTAGAGCTACAATGATCTATGACCAACACGACAATCTTAACTCGGTAATTAATGTCACATGTTAATTACCATGATTGCGAATATCTTTTGTTTTATGTAAACCAATATCTTTTAGAGCTCTACAGTTAAGGACCAAGAGCCTTTTCCTTAACACTTCTAAAAGACGAATAACATAAACAATGAACAAAATGATTTCTCATTCAATTCATAATAATTGACATTTAAAAGAAAAACTTTTAGAACACATTCCCTTCAGAATATGTCGGGAGGATTTTTGAACCATCATGGGATTCTGAAAGGAAACTGGAAATATTAAGCAGATTTATTTTGCTTTTTGACGTTCGAATTTCTTCATTACTCGATTGGAGCGTCTGAATTAATTACTTCCATATTAAGTCATAAAGCATCGAGCACCGTCGAGCGTCCATCGCGATCAATCAATGTTAACATGTAAGTGGAGACAATAGGAGGGGATGTTGTGGATGCTGAAATCACTATTTGGTTTAAACTCGTTTTGAAGAATCCGAACTTAATATGAACTATCGATCTACATCGAGCACTAATCGGACCGTTTAAAATAAAGCAAGTTAAGATTTTTTCATGTTAGATAAAAGCATCGAGCACTGTCAACCTTAGATCGCTCTCGCTCATGGTAGAGTAGATATCGCTCCCTATCGAGTACAAGGCCAGAGCATATCCAAACGAATTGAACCTCAAAAGAAAACGCCCATCGAGCACTTTACGGGCACTTGTTAGTGAACTCGATCGAGCAATAGTCTATCGCCCTCGATCGACTAAAACAACAAAAAAGAGGATAAGGAACTCAACGTTATATAATAACGACAGCCAAGGCAAATATATTGTCCATCGAACATTACCGAGTGCAACTTCAAAACATATTAAACCAATAGCTCTATAGTCAAACTTTACATCCCCTCCTATTGTGTCCACTTCCACCACAACTACTGCACCTACGTGATTTGACCACAACTTCCCCTAGAGATGGTAGATGTTTTCTCTTTATCCTTCCTACCTTTATCTTCTTTGGTCGACCAACTGGATTTCTTTCAATATGCACCTTCACAACCATATTTTTTATGTCATCAGGAGCAGTCCAATCATCCTTGTTGCCACAAGGATAAATTGTTTCTTTATATGTCAACCTCTACGACTCGTTTGCGTAAAATGGGGAACACAATGTGTACATATTGACACCACGATCAAGCGTTGCAGCAGTCACATGAACACAAGGTATTCCAATAATTTGAAACATGCCACAAGAACACTCGTTTGTCATCAAATTAACCTCATCGTCGCCATCCCGACCTACCACATGAAATTCAAATTGATTAAGCTTGTGGACTTTCAAGAACCCTGCTTTGTTAGCTATTTCAGTTATATCACGCTCCATAAGAGGTGACAATTTGGTTGTGCTTGCCTCAGCAGTTGCTTGTCGTTCACAAAATCAGGTTTGGAGTGTGAACCGAATGTACTCTACAAAAGTCGTGACTGACCATGTCCGGGCCTCCTTTGTTTTGTTGTTCAGGATTTCAGCGTAATTGCTTGTCATTAAATTGTACTGATTCCCAGGAAAGTAAGAACAAACCCACTTATCTAAACCAATGTCTTCAAGATAGGCTACTAGGGGAGGATCAATTTCTTTTGTCGTGGCAAAGTGCTGGTGGAAATCTGACTTCCGGAATGGGTATGCCACGCACCACATCTTTTCATGACAATGGTTCATCTTGATCTTTGAAACCACATTTATACAGATGTGATGGTAGCATGCACCATGATGGGCATCTGGAAAATGACGTCTCCAAAGCATGAACAATGCTAACATGCCTATCTGATATAAAAGCTAAGTTCTCGATGTCCCCAATGACTTCCTTCAATTTATTCATGAAATAGGTCAAAGAGTTGTGATTCTCGTCGTTCACCAGTGCAAACACAATAGGATACAAGTGGCTGGCCGTCTGCATCCAATGCAGTGGCACATAACATGTGCCCACCTTATCTGGTCTTCAAGAATGTGCGATCAATACATAGCACAAGATGACACCATCTAAATCTCCTTCTTGAAGCTCCAAGAGAGAATAACCAATATAGGAAGTATCCATCTTCTGTGAGAAAATAAGTGATTGTTCCTAGATTCATTTGCTCCAACATGTACAGGTACACAAGTAACTTTAAATAAGATTCCTCAACTGTGTCTTTCACATACGTAAATGCATTCTCTTTACATCTCCACACATTTTCGTAACTCATATTTATGCCGTATTGTTCCTTCATATCGTCCCTTATATTTTTGGCCAAGTAAGTAATTTCATCACTAGCATATTTGTTCTTGATGAGGTGGCGAACTACCCAATGTGCGGCTGTAGAATCGTAATGGCCCCTAATTATCTAATCAAATTACGCTTAATCCCTACTTAAACAAACAAGATGTGTGGTGGAAACAATTATAAACAAGATAGGGAAGAAACAAGCAAACCATAATTGAGATGAAGATTTTTACAAAGGTTCGGCCACCCACCGACGTCCTCTCTTGCAAGCTCCGCTCGACACTTCGAGCTCCATTGGTTGAATTTATACGAATACGATCGTTGGTATAATACGACAAGGTTAACGGTCATTCGAAAATGCGGAAACGGTTGACTGAAAAGGTATGAGCGGTCGACCGAAGGAGTTAGGTAAAATCACTGTAGGATACTGGTAGAAAACGGTCAAACTAAAAACAGGTTCGGTCGACCGTTTTTTCGATTTAGGTTTAGGTAATTTTCCGATCTAAGTTTGGGTGATTTATTGAAGTCAAATTGATGTAAAATTTGTGTGTGACTTCTACAATGAACATAGTGTGTAGGTAAGTATATTTTATCTCTTGTATGCTCAGGTTTACACAAGTTCCTAAGACTCAAACTAAAAGCAAATTACATGTCTTCAAGAGCTTGATTACATGTCTTGACTTCAATTCCATTCTTCCTTGAGTCTTGATCACCTGTAGATGTTAGCACAAAACAATATATCTTCTATGCATTATATGTGTTACTCTACAATTGATTGTGATTAAGATTAAGTTGATTAAATCATCAAAATACGGATTAAGGCCAAAAAGCCAACAACGGTTTGACGGTGGTCTTTCTGTCTGAGTTCCAATGTGCAATTATGTACATTGTGGAAGACAGTAAACTCAAACATGGGTGAGCAATTATTTCTTGGCCCTCAATCTCCAACCACAATTAGGATCTTTTCGAAGTGTACATCAAAATACGGATTAAGGCCAAAAAGCCAACAACGGTTTGACGGTGGTCTTTCTGTCTGACTTCCAATGTGCAATGATTTACATTGTGGAAGACAGTAAACTCAAACATGAGTGAGCAATTGTTTCTTGGCCCTCAATCTCCAACCACAATTAGGATCTTTTGGAAGTGATATATCACACCCATTTACCATACTTCTTCACTACAAACTCAAAATTCATCTTAATTGCAAAGAGAGCAGCTTTGGTTTTCAATTCAACATTGCTTTCGAAAGTCTTGCCAATGTGGAATTCGGAAGATGATTCGCTAGCAGAGGACGTACGAGTTTGGTTAGGATCCAATATATCTTCTCTTGTTAACATTGGAGCAGTCCATCTTCTGTGATCTTCTAATAAAAATAATTGAGAACTTCATCCTGTATTATTTCCCGTTCTACTTGGAAGACTACTGTTTGTCTCAGGTGTTAGGCTTCCTGGAGTTTCAAGCTATGAATTGGTGTTTGTTCTCGTGGGTCAGGGTTTTCAAGAGATTAGGGTATTTGGTTTGAGTTAAATAAATCATTTTTAGACTGAAATACCTAATTACTTATTAAAGTATCATTGTTCAATTATGCAGTTGGATTTTTTAGGCTGCATCTTAGATATGCGGTGCATCCGGAGGCTGCATTGGTTATCTGCTTCCCCGACTGCTTAATCCGACCTTCCTAAACCATGCTCCTGTAGACACACAAACTAAATCTATATACCAAATTAAAAGTAATATAATAATAGTTTATCATGTAAATATTTTGAACAAGAAACCATCAGGTTTGCATGAATTACTTGTGTAAATATAAATTTGTTCCGTATTGTTAGAATTTGAAAACAATCACATTAATTTTACCGTTACTTCAAAAATATTGTACTTTTGATGTTATTGTTGTTGATATAAGTTTTGCGTCAAAAATATTTTAAGATTTTTTGAACATGTTAATACATAATATCTAACTTTTCATGACTTTAAATCACATTATCCATGTGTACATGAGTGAATCTAGAATTTTTTAAATGTGTCCACTTACAACCACACATAAAACGTTTTTAGGGTAAATTACAGTTTGTCATCCTTAACTATTGTCGAGTAACACTTTAACCTTCTGAACTTTAAAATATCACATTCACACTGCTTAAACTTTGATATCTTTAACACTTTAACTCATTCTCCATCATAAAAATATTATTTCTGAACAGGGAATCTCAGAAGAACAACTGGCAAACAAACTGCGAGCACATTTTATTTTAACGAAAAGATCGTCACAAACAGAATTTGGTCGCATCGTTACTTGCATTTGGTAATGCTAATAATACACACATGTACAGATCAAACCCAGAAAACATAACTATAGACAGGTTGCATCACTCTTACCTTTACATAAGTGCCTATGCATCTATGAGAGTTTCAAAATCAAAACATAAAAAAATTCAAGCAAGCTTCAATAGCTGCCATGTTGTAGTAGCATAAACTATGCAAGCTGTAGAGTTCAAGGGCTGGTCCCAATCACCTCGTTTGCAGGAGCTTTGTCACACAATACAACATATGCAGATGGAAACCAACCAGTACTTCCCTTGAGTTCTCCTTCAGACCATCCAGTGTCGGATACCTGCCAATTCTCATATGATGTTTCAATGAGGTACGAGGTTGGAAGATGTGTGCATCATGGATAATAAAAAATCTATCAACAGCCTAAGTATTGGCTAAAAAACGTAAAAAAATGGTATGCTGCCTAGAATGTGACGTGAAGGTGCAAACCCGACTGCACATCGTATTAACAGCACAATCAGGTACTTTGATGTTTGGTAATGACATGTAATACTATCTCACTTTTGTTTAGTTATAATTTTTTTCTGTAAAATAATGTTTCTAAACAATCTATATTGGTGCCAATGTTTTACAAACTTCGAAGAGTAATTGATATTTGGTAATGACTGTTAAAGAAAAACATCACGCATCTGTTACTTACAAAAGCTGCAAGGATAGCTTGATAAAAATGTCCAAGTATAGAATGTTGATAAAACTGAGGGTAGATTGTGCTTTAGCTATTAGCTTAAAATTAGAGGGTAATTCAGATAATTTACAAACTATTTGAAGGTTGTCTGAGAAATTAACCCTATTCAAATTTAGTGACCTCAGTATTTTTTTATTTTCCCTAAAATATATGGCACTTCGTAGTAGCTCTGAAAATTTTCAACCTTGAGAAAAATGAGACTTCAAAATTCTCTCCCTGCCTAACCAATTTTCAGCTTGACAAACTTAATACAGTAAGGACCATTACACTTTCATTCTATATTGCTTTGAATTCGTTCCCCTTCCTGCCTAACAATTTTCATCTGACAAACTCACAAGTCACAACAGTTAAAACAATCACATATGTGATACTTCATTGTTAAATGAGAATTTAAGATGCTTCAAATATTGTAATAGATAAGTTGGGACATATAATCCCACATTGTTTCAGAAGTGAATCTAAAACACGTCATGACAGTTGTTTCCACCACCTCATACATGGGTACTTGTGTATTAAAGAAGTGATGGATCAACTAAATCTATCATGGTATCGAAATTCAGTTGGCCGATTGTTTTCCCAGCCAACATAGCCTCCCCCATGTAATACACATCTTGGACCGAAGAGTGACCAATGACGACCATAAGGAGGGGCATTGTATATGGCATTCTAATCAATTATACGATTTTAAGTCACTCCACTCAACTCCAATTGCTTTAACAAAGTCCAGAATATACCAAAATATTAAAAGAAATACCCAATGAAATGGTTCTAAGAATACCTTCCGTACAGCTACATAGTCACCAACAGAGAGAGTTAGTTCACCATCTGCTTGGGCATCGAAAGGATGTACAACCTGCAGGGAAAGTGGTTAGCCAATGTTGCATGCTACAGTGCTCCATGTCAGTATCATACTCTTGATTTGAGGTTTGTGAGTTTATCAACTCAGTTTGAATGAGCTTTACATACGGAAAATCCTACAAGAAACTCAAAGTTTCAGAAGCCACTTACTTCAGCAATGTGGAGTATTGCTCCTTCACCATTTGCTGCATCATTATTAGATTCTTGTGATTGTTCAGCCTTACATGCAATTCGTTCGTGCGTATCAGGAAGATTAGTTGTTGACTTTGCTCCCGAATCTACCATTTGCTTTTGTTGTACCATCTAAATACCATGGTCACATGTTATTAGAACTTAGCAGACTTTCCCAAAGGAAAACTTAGTACTATGACATTACTGGTGATTAAAATCACATACCTCAGCGTGGAGTTTATCTAGAACAGAAGCAACATTTTGATGATAAATTCTCTCAGCATCAACCTATAAGAAACATCACCATAAACTACTGTGGGCATAAATGCGAAGGGGAATAATAGTGCTAATAAATATCATCAAGTTGAAAAGAATTAAAATTAACAACCATAGCAAGGAGCTTTTGGAAAGTGACATTTTGCTGTTGTGATTCTACTGAAACCATTGCAGAAGTTGCCTCTCTTCCTAATGCAGACAAAACAGATTTTAGCTCCGACAACCTGACTTCTGCATTTTGAAGCTTTATCATACTTTCTTCGTTTGCTGAGGCTTCTCGGGTCTTTAATTGGCGCCGTGCAACATCTACTGCCTGGTTTATGCATTTGGACTTATTGATGACTAAATAGATTTTGCTAACACTACCAACATCATAAAACAAACCATACCTGAGCTTCCACTTCGCGCTTGATTTTTTCATAACGATATGTCAAGTGACGAGCATCTTCCAAAGGAGCACTCAATATCATTGCATGGATTGGTTCAAAAACCTATAAATATCAAAAAATGTATATAAGACTGAAAAAAATGGAGATACTGGTAAACAGCAGCCAAAGACAGAATTTGTTATATTTAACTTAAAGCATGATGAGTGATGACATAAATGAGAGTCAACTGAATTAAGTGAAATTTTCTTTGAAGGCACAATCAAAATCACAGTTATCAGTGGTAGTGCAGAGTTATCACTTATCACCAAGCTGTTTAGTGATTGTTAAACAATTGAGCTTGCAGAATAATGGTGCGAATGGATGTAGATTATCCATGTAGTAGTTTATAGGAAAAAATTTCAAAATAATCAAAAAAAATAAAAAATTGGAAAAATATGCACTTCAGAAACTTAATTGACAAAGTATGCACATTGAAAAACGGCACCACAGGTGCCGTTTTCATTAAGTAAAAACGGCACTGTAGATGCCGTTTTTACTTGAGCAAATTTTTTCTTAGTTTCGAGATGTCGTTTTTATCTAATACATGTTGAACTAGAAACGGGTCGGTCGGGGGTCTCGCTCACCGGTGAGCGAGCGGCATTCCACCTCGCCGGTGAGGTGGCGGGGGTTGCAAGGGGGCAGCGCCCCCTGGAAATTTTTTGGATCTTCAAATTTGTTATATATCAAAAACCTATAAATATCAAAAAATGTATATAAGACTGAAAAAAATGGAGATACTGGTAAACAGCAACCAAAGACAAAATTTGTTATATTTAACTTAAAGCATGACGAGTGATGACATAAATGAGAGTCAACTGAATTAAGTGAAATTTTCTTTGAAGGCACAATCAAAATCACAGTTATCAGTGGTAGTGCAGAGTTATCACTTATCACCAAGATGTTTAGTGATTGTTAAACAATTGAGCTTGCAGAATAATGGTGCGAATGGATGTAGAATATCCGTGTAGTAGTTTATACCCAAATGTATTTTTTCAATGATGTGTTTCTTTTCATTATTTGGTTGGATAAGGATGTAGATATTAATTTTTGAGTTTTTCTGGATACAAACATGGATATTGAATTTTAAATTTTACAGATATGGATGCCAAAAGTGGATAAAGATACTACTAATATGTGCAGGACCTTTTTCTAGTAATATGTTGAAAAAAAGGGGAAGATACTTGCTGCCCCTATAGAAATTTCCTACATAATTTCCTTCTATTCTACTTGAAGACCATGATCCTAGCAAAATTAAGAAATGCTTTTATATAACCTCTTTACATTCCTCAATGACTTCCAAATTCCAATAAACTCCTCGATATACGCTGAAATGATAGACGGCATAGTTTCTATTTAAAGGTTTATTGAGAACTCAAGCACACATATTGAAAGCTGCTACAAAATCAACAAGGTATGCAAATAGCTGAGCTTGTGTCCCACGAATTTTGGTATTGCCATGCATCAAAGAATAGGAATTTGATTATCAGTTCCATGGAAATAGATGAATCCCATGAGGTTGTTGATCCTTTACAGGCAAATGTTGGGTTGATACAAATCATTGAAGGTGAGTAGGTGACATAAAAGTGAAAATCACATGTGCACATCATTCCAGGTACCTACAGATCCACACATCCAAGATTCCCCACAAAATAAATTAAAAACTGAAAATTTATGGGTGATGCTGAATTTATCATCAAAACTATATTTAAGATAAGATATCACATATACTATACATACATGGAACGCAAAATTAAAAGGCTGAAGTGTCATGGCAAGCATGTCTTGTAGTACCTCCTCACCAAAGAATTTGAGAAGATTTTCCCTCTCATTTTCCATTACTTTGTGAGAATTGCCAAAATGAAGTGAGGCTTTCGCAATGGCAGAACTTTCATTCTCTTTTGTATATCTACAACAGCTTTCAGCTAGCTTTCTTGCTGAATAAAGTAGAAAAATAATATAAGCGGCAGCAGGTACATTAGCACTGTTGTCAAAAACTCAAAACAACCTTACATATTTCCATTTGCTTGGAACCTATAGAGATAAAACCATCTACAGCTCGTACAAGGTCCTTTTGCAAGTGCTGCAAGACAAAATCTCAGAAATGATATACTCTACTTTTATAGTTCTACTGATTTATCTGAAATTAACATCACAAGAATATCTCCACAAGGAAAGCTGAAACAATAATACCTTTATAACTCTGGTAGAACTATAAAGCGTCCGTAGTTTTTGATGACACTCAATGTCCGCCTCATCCAAAGCGGCAAGATTTGGGAAACGTCCACTAAATTGCTTTAGAACAGCCTGCCAAGAGGTAAAGTCCAGGTCAGAAAATGAAACATCTGAAATTATAGGGCATATATTGAGAATAGAAGAACAGAGTGTCGATCTATAGTTACACTGAGAAATAGTAGTAGTACACGTGCTTTTCTGTAATACCTTATCGGACCAAAGACTATGTTTATGATCTTTGGAATAGTTTTCGCTATCTTTCAACTTTACAAAGGCATCCAATTTTATTTTGTGAGCATATATTTGTGCTGTTGATTAAAACATCAGTTAAGAAAAAATCAAAATCATATTACAGCAGAAAAACAAGGTAGCATAATTGGGAAAACTCAACTCTACTACTCAACTGTCAAATAGTCTATTTGAGCCCAAATGTTCTCTCTCTCTTTCACTTACAAATTGGCACCATAATAAATCAAAGACAAAAGTATCAGATATCGTCATCGACGAGCGCCTCCACAAATATTACTGATGAATTAGAACTACTTGCTTAGCCTTCACTTTCCCTTAAACAAGAGTTCTCAAAATCCCAATCTAAACTGAAATAACAGAATTCTCAAAATACCAATCTAAAACTAAAAGTGACACTCCTGAACCCAGACAAGACAAAAATAGAATCAACCAAACAGGAAACACAACACAAATAGCACAAAACAACAACGCCAAAATCCAATATTTTACGGAAACAGCTAAAATCACCAATCAAACCAAACGAAACAACACAGACACAAATCACACAAACAATCGAGCTTCCGAAACAAACAAGAATTCCAGAATCGATCACAACCACCTGTTGCTGCTTCGCCACCTGCTCCCGGAGCTTGCTTGCTTGCTTCTTGATGGAATCCATCAGAAAATCCCCCCAAAAATTATAAAAACTAAAACCGGCGATCCATAGTAGAGTAGGCAATCGAGGTGGGTTCCACGAGAAGTGGATTGGGGGAATAGGGTTCCGAGAGGAAACCCTAGAAGTGGATTGGGGGAGAGGTGTGTGTGGGGTTGGAGAGGAGAGTAGAAGTAGGTGTTGCTGTTATTCTTTGCTTTTCTCTTCCACTTCTCTTTACAGGAATTGCACAACGGAACGGCTGCACGAACTTGGGCAGAATTACTGGAATGCCCTTAACTTGAGTTACATGGATTCTCAGACTTCTCGTGTATTTTCTCCCAGTAGAGGAGGGTACCCGGCCGGCCGACCCGTTTTGGCCCCGGCCCGTGGACCGTCGGGCCTACAGGCTGGGCCGGGTCCGGAGAAAATAACGGGCCAGTCCATTAAGATAAACGGACTCCGATAGACCCAGGCACTAACGGGTCGAACCCATTTAATCCAACGACTCTTAGAACCGTTGGATTGCTGACGTCAACACGACACACAAACGGTTCTAAGAGTCGTTTTTTTAAATTACGAAAATGTCATTACAAAAATCTATATAAGCTTTTTTTCATTTATTTCTTTACATCAATTCTTTTTTTCTCTTCCAAATTCCAATCTTCTTAATCTTTCACTAAGTGTTCTCATTGTGCTACAACAAAAAACCTAAAGTTGTTGCCCTATTCGTCTGGTTTTGCGACACCTCACACAATTTTCTCTGTTTCTCGCCTTCTAGTTTGCATTTCTTTACCCTTTTAGTTTATTTAGTATAATTAGTTTGTTTTGAATTAATTATCGATGGTTAGAAAATTTAGATTTTTGTTTGCCTACTCTTTAATTTCAATGACATCTGACCCATCAATTAATTCGTCACCTGAACCTGAGGGGGATAGTAATCCACCTATTAGTGCATCAAGTAAAGGCAAAAGTACTATAAAAAGAACTAGTAAGGTTTGGAATGAATTTGACTTATTACAAGATAAAAATGGAAAAAATGGGCTATATGTAAAATATGTGGTGATGAACTCACTACAACCGGTAGTAAATGAACTACTCATCTAACAAGACATGAAACAAAATGTAAACTTAAATGTTGGAGAATCTACTTCACAACAATATATTTTAGACTATACTTCTGGAACATTAGATACTAGGAAATACGATTTAATTAAATGTAGAGATGTAATTGTTGATTATATAATTAGAGATGAATTACCGTTTAGCCAAGTTGAATCTCCAAATCTTAGAAAATCATTTTGTTACCATAATTCACAATGTCAACCATTTTCCAGACGCACATTAGGTGTTGCTGAAAATACAAAATATGATAAGGAAAAAATAGACTTAATTAATACATTTGCATCAATGCCTTATATGATAGCATTAAAAAGTGATATTTGGATCTCAAAATCTAGCTTTCCATTTTACTGTATAACTGCTGAATTATCTAGATAATTCATGGGTTTTACATAAAAACATTATATCTTATGTACCGATTTTGCACTCATATAATACTATGATTATATATAACCAGATAAGAGATGTACTGCATGAATATTCAATTACAAATAAAATTTGTGCAATTTTTTTTGACAATGCTAGTAATAACTCTGGAGCAGTAGAATTACTTGTAACATTATGTAATCCACTCTTAGATGATATTCTTTTTTATATTAGACGTGTTTGTCATGTTTTAAACTTAGTTGTACAAGATGGACTTGAAATAATAAAATATTATTTGCAAAATGTTAAAGATTCTATCACCTATTTAGGTAGTAATAGTACATATAAATATCAAGATTTTAGAGAATTGTGTTATAGTAATAATGTTAAACCTAGAAAATTTAAATTAGACGTTTCTCATAGATGTAACTCTACTTATGAAATGTTGAAATGTTGTTTTCCTTATAAATATTTAATTACAACTTTTTATAATGAAAACCAAAATGAAAGAATTTTAACTAATTTTGATTGGGAAAATGGTAAAATTATGTTAGATTTTTGAAACCTTTTTTAACTTCACTAACACATTAAGTGGAGCATATTATACAACTGCTAACTTATTTATATCTGAATTACTTCCAATTACTAAAATATTTAAGAAATATAGGAATAATGGTAGTTTTGTAGAAATTATAAATGTAATGGAGCCTAAGTTTAATATACTGCAAACCTCCACCATTAAAATTTTGTTTAGCTTTTGTCATGGATCCTAGATTTAGAATGACCGGTTTACAAATTTACATTGAAATAATTTTTGAAGACATGAATTATGAAGATTACTTAAAACAAATTAGAACACACCTTAATAGATTTTTAGTCTATATGAACGATTACATAATGTTAATCAAGTAGACTCAAACATTGCTAGTTCATCATCATACCAACACCACCTACTTTTGGATGAAGATGATGATGAAAACTTTCAATGGAATTGGTTAAATAAAAAAAGATTAATATTAGAACAAAATGATTCACCTAATGAATTAACTGCATATTTAAATATGGATATGTACTTAACTACTGCACTTTGCAAATCTTTTGATGTTTTAAATCGATGGAAATGTTAGATTTCCAATAGTTTCTTTATTAGCATGTGATTTACTAACTCCTCCGGCGTCAACAGTTGCGTCTAAGGCTGCATTTAGCGCTGGTAAACGAGTTTTGACCGACAAAAGACGCAACACATTAGCTATATCACTAGAGACGAGTGTATGCTTGAATGATTGGTTGGACGCGGAAGAGAGAATGCAGAACATGAAAGGAATGTGTTCTAAAAGTTTTACTTTTATATGTCAATTATTATGAATTGGATGTGCAAACATTTTGTTCATTCATTATTGTATTTGACTTTTGGAAGTGTTAAAGAAGATGCGCTTGGTCCTTAACCGTAGAGCTCTAAAAGATAATGGTTTACATAAATCAAAAGATATTCACAATCATGGTAATTAAACGTGGAACATTAATTATCGAGATAAGATTGTTGTGTTGGTCATCGATTGTTGTAGCTCTACAAATAATTGACGACACGAGTATATAAAAGAGGAAAAAATTACTTTTATATATTGAATAGACTTAACAAGTAAAACATTATGCAATTGTGTTTCGTGTCATTAATGTTTTACTATGTCTCGGATCCTAAGATATGAGACTTGTATCTTTTCACTCAAGAAGTGCTTGATTTGATTATTGTCAAAATCTATCAATGAGTAGTGATAAAGGCAATAGTTGGTTGAACATGACTTATGCTGGAAATAATAGTTAGTCAAAAGATTATCATTGCCTCTCTTAATTGAGTGATGATATTAGTGGGCCATTTGATAAAGTAAAATTGTAATGTGCACAATGTAACTTGAGTTAAGTTACATAGTTATAATTAGCTTAAAGAGATCAAGAAATGAATATAATACAAAGGTGACACATTTCTACTTGCATATATTCTTAATATCATGAGGCATGGGACGAATACAAGTGATGCACTAACATCACTAAATGGATCGTGTTTAGTTCAAGTGGAACAAGCCATCTATGCTAATTGGGTAACTATAATGTGTAGCTAGATACCGCTTATAGTTTGAGATATTAAGTGTTTAATATCGCAGCCAATTTAACTTAGATCATCCAATAGGTCACACCACAAAACTGGGAAACAATGAGCTTAATTTTTGGGTTCATATGATGTGTCGGGTTTTATGTGGAAAATGGACACATGTGGTGAATCAATAAAATCAATATGTCACGAAAAATAACATAATTAGAATCATGGATAAATTCATATGAGGTGTATATATTATGTGCTGTAATAATTTAATATTACATAGGATAATATATTACATTAGATATGAATTTGCTAAAAAACCCTAAAGATCAAATTTTGTTGGATATAAATCCAAAATTTGACAAAGGCAAAATCGGGGTCAACACGGTAAACCGTTTAGGGTTCGGTCGACCGAGGTTTCTTCGGAACGGTCCACCGGAGGGGGAACAGATAACACAATTGGTTGACCCAAATTGTCTGGAGTGCCTGGACAATTGGGACCGGTCAACCGGGCTTAAACGGTCAGCGAAAGAAAATATCCAAGAGCTATCTTGGGATATTTTCGGTAGACCGAAAGTGACACGGTCGTCTGAATAAATTCGCTAGGAGAAATTTTGGTGGGTCAACGGTCGACCAGAGCGTGACGTGGATCGACCGAAATTTTCAGGGAATTTTTCTCATCTATATTTGGTCGACCGTCTAGCTCACGGTCAACCGAACATGTGTTAAAACCGAATGGTTCGGTCAACTAAGAAGAAATCTCGGTTAACCGAATAACACGATTTTTTCCTGAATTATTAAGAGAATAATTAGATCATGGGTTAGATTAATTCCAGATTTGATCAAACATATATTAGGATGCTTATGTGGAAATTTGAGTAATTTAGGAGAGAATAAGCAAGAGATCATGACTAGAGAATAATTCATGATATGAGTGTTATGAGAGCCTATAAAAGGACCAATCATCCTACTTGTTTAAGACATGCATAATTCTCTCTCCCTTTAATCCTTCCCTTAATAACCACGAAAATCTCTTAATAGTTTTAAGTTTTGGAGATAGAAATCTCAGGAGCTTAAAGTGAGGTTATTAGCTAGATTCTAAGCTTAATTAGAGATTGATTGACTAGCTCCTTTCTCTCTAATCTTGTTTAGAGTTTGGTGAACACTTGGAGGCAAATCGGCAGACGATTCGACGAGCAACGGAACATCGGATCTTTTGAAAGGTTTTAGAGAACCTTTGAGTATGATCCTCTCTCATTTGTTTATTTTAATTTGTGTAGGAATGCATGATATTATAGTAAACATATACATGTAGGTAAAATCAATGAAAATATGAAATCGATCAAGTATGCTTGTATTAAAATTTTAAAATATACACATACATAGGGACACGAAATCCTACAGTGGTATCAGAGCATTTAGTTCATATTTTCAATGATTAGATTATTTAATTAATTTTAGTTTACCATCTACAATCAAAACAATTCATGTTCTATATCTTTTTTGAGTTTTCCGATAGTTTTGTTGATTTAATTCTAATTGATTCTTTTGATAGTTTTAAATGTTTTGAAACACATCATGTGAATGTTAGAATTAAATTTTAGACTTATGTCTAATATATAAAATTTTCGTTTTTATTAAACGATTATTTTATAAGGAATAGACAAAACGAAAAATGCATATGTTTATCTTTCCTTAAAAAAAATTATTTTGGAAATTGGATAAACAATGGTTCAAATGTTTTGTATTTTGAACTATGGATGTATAAAATAATTTTTAAAGGATTTCAAATGGTTTTAGAATTTTTTGATTTAGAGATGTATGATAAACTAAATCGAGTAATTCATAGTATATGTACATGCATTGCTCGAGTTCTCTTATGCAGGGATATGTGAGTTTGTATGTTCCTTTTAAGCCATGTGTGAATGAATGAATGTGTATGTTATTATTATTCAATCACATGGGCTTATGTATATGTAAAAGCCAAATTTTTATTTCTATGTATATGCCTGCATATGAGAGAGTTTTTACATAGGACTTGTACTAGACAATTTTTGAAATTGTTATATGCATGTTTATATTTTTGCAATATTCAAAAAATATGAACATTCTTTATTGTGCCCTTAATGAGGGTGAATACAATAGAACTAGGGGTTGTGAGAGTGTTTTTGAAATTTGGCATAGATTACAAATGCATCATAAGGGTGATAGTAAAACCAAAGAAACTAGAATTAGTCTCCTCATGCATAAATATGAGATATTTTCTATGCAAATCGGTGAGAACATAAGCAACATGAACAGTCGCTTCACCGATATTACTAACTCTCTTTTGGTTCTTGGAAGAAAAATCAATGAAGGAGAGATGACAAGGAAATTCCTCCGGTCGTTAAGCAATGATTGGGAAGATAAGATGATTGCTATTGAAGAAGCTCATGACATTTCCTAACTCAAGATGGAGGAATTAATTGGAAATGTGATGGCGTATGAACTCCAAATCAATCATCGAAAGGAAAAGGAAGCCTTCAAAAACAAACCCACCTTGGCATTACATGCAAATTTTGTTGAACCAAGGAGGAGTGTAGAAGATGAGGACATTGAAGTCCTGGCCAAAGACTTCTTCAAATACCTCAAGAATGATAAAGGAGAAACAAGAGAAAATAGAAGAGGTAGAAGAAGTGAAATGAGAGAAAAGAAAAGGAGGAGAGTGAACATGAGAGAAAAGAGAAGGAGAAGAAAAATGAGAGAAGTGAGAAAATGAGAGAAAAGGAGAGGAGTAAGAGAAAAAAAAGAAGATGTTGGAAGTTCACAAGGCTACATGAGATGATTCATCATCATCATCTTCATCCTATTCAACCGCACCTTCATCAACAAAGAAATTTGCACATATGTGCTACATGGCAATTCAAGATAAAGGAAGTGAGGTATCCTCTAACTCTTGCTCTACTAGATCACATTCATGCTCAACTAAGTCATATTATAGTGATAGCTCACATTCTAGTGTTAATGAAGAAACTTATACACATGATGAGCTTCAAAATGCATTCCATGACTTAGTTAAACAATATGAGATCATTTCTGAAAAAATAAAAGTGCTAGAAAATTGATAAATGATCTCCAAAGTCAAATTGAGATATGCATGAATGAGAAAAATGAGATGCTTGCTGGACTTGAAACTAATGCATCAACTCTTGATAGTTTAAAAGCAACACCTATAGATAGTGAACTAGATCTTAAGGCATCAAATGCACAATTAAGAAAAGATCTAGAAAGGTTCACAAATGGAACCAAGATGCTTGACATGCTTTTAAGTAGCCAAAGACAATCACTAGATAAACAAGGTTTATGATACAATGCCAAATTGAAAAACCATGTATCTCATACTACACTAAATGTGAAGCATTTGTTTGTTAATCATAGCTCTTCAAGTGTGTGGACTCCTAAAACTAAAATGGTTTAGGTTCCCAAAGATAACATTCAATTTGGGTACCTAAATCTATACTTGTAGGTTCTTGAAGGAGGAGATCGGGGGTGACCGGGCAGGCTTACGAGTCGAATTCAAAGCCGGTTGCATCACCGAATGGAGATTGGAACAAATTCAAAGCTTCAAAGTTGGGTATAATTTACTATCCTCTTCAATCTTGAATTAATTGGTTCTAGTCTAAGTTTTAATATGCTTAATTGACATATGAAATAGATTATTTATTGCATATCTTAAATTTGAATAACATCCATTGCTTAAGTGTCATATTTGTATATGGATGTTAAAGGGGGAATTAATACATCACATGCCTATTGTCATATATGTTTGATGTTAAAAGGGGAGAATAGAATTGAACTTAATTGATATATCATATTCACATTGATAGGGGGAGCTTAATGAATATCATTTACTTAGAGTAATAAAATGTAAAATTTAGGGGGAGCAACTTCATTACAAGACATTCAAATTCCATATTTAATCTTATATATTTTTAATAGATGTCAAAATGGGAGAGATAATTGATGGGTAACTTGAAATTTAATAATAATTGAACAAAAACTATGCACATCCATAGGGGGAGCATTTATATGCATAATTTACAACTAGAAATTTCAAGTATTAAGATATAGGTTCCCATCATCAAAAAAGGGAGATTGTTGGCTTTTTGGCATTAATCCATGTTTTGATGATTTAATCAACATAATATTAATTGTAATCAATGTAGAATAGCACACACTATGCATACCATATATTTTGTATTGTGCTAACTTCTACAGGTTATCAAAACTCAAGGAAGAAAGGAAACCAAGTCAAGACATGTAATAAAGCTCATTTGAAGACATGTAATCTTGATTTATTTTGAGTCTTAGGAACTATGTGTAATTGAGCATACTTGAGGTAAAAGCACTCACATACACACTAGGTTCCCTATAGAAGTCACACACAAAATTTCACATCATTTGGACTTCAATAGATCACCCAAACTAGAACCGGAAAATACTTAAACCTTACTAGATCTTCTCGGACCAAATCAGTCGACCGGAACGAGTTCTTCGCTCGATCGATTGGGTTGTTTATTTTGTTATAGGATTTAGTGTTAATACTGGTCGACCGTTTAGAGCTCTTTGTTCGACCGTCTACACGTGTCACATGACCGTTAGACTTGTCGTATTCTACAACGGTCGGATTTCCCAAACCCTCAATTTTACCAAACTTCCGGTCGACCGAAACTTTCCTAGCGGTTGACTGATCCTTTCGTGGTCACCCTGAACATTCTGGTAGTTTTTGGTCGAACGTCGCCTAGACCTTGGTCGATCGAAACTCAAATTCTTCTTGAACCCAGGAGTGCCTGGAAGTTTCCGGTCGAACCAACCATTTACCTTGTTCAATCGATCATTTCTTAACAGACCAAAAACCCTAGAACGGTCGACCAATCCCCATAATCCGTTTGACCATTCACTTAAGTGAACTTAAGTTGTAGCCAAAATTTACCAACCAGTCGACCAATTTTGTGCTGAATTGTGTCCTGCACTTCACTGCCTTGTGTTGCTCACACAAACTTTTACCCAATTAATCCCAACGACTATAACTTACTTGGAGCTTATAAATAGAGTTGTCTAACACATTTTCACACAACTCTCCCACTCCATATTGTCTCGAACATTAGAGAGAAAGCTCCAAACACACCAAGCCTCAAACCTTCCATACTTTAGTCTTAAATCCTATTCAACTCAAGTGTGCTCAAGATTAGAGAGTTTTGTTCCACTCAAACATTGTCAAAGTAGCAAGAGTCTTGGTGAAAGCCCAAGACAAGAGTATAGACTTCAGTGAGAGCCCAAAGTGTCCCTCTCCCGAGGGCTGTTCACAAGTTTGATGATTGTAAAGGAGTTCTCTCCCGGCCCAAAAGGGGGAGTGGATAATGAAGTCGTGAGCGGAGCTCGGTGATTTGAGCGGAGCTTGCAAGAGAGGACTAGGACCCGGGTGTGGGTGCCGAACCTCTATAAAAATCTGCATCTATGAGCCTACATTTCTTTCTTTACTTGCTTTTAGTTTTTAATTCCGCTGCATCATTGATTGTTAAGAAAGTAGAGCTTGTTTAGGGCTAAAAGTGATTAGAACTAAGCCGCATTCACAATCTTACATTGGTGACTTTCATATGATCTTTTTTGAGACTTGTGTGAATGGTCAAACGAAGGGGTTAAGTTGAGGGTATTTTTGTCTTTTCAACATGCAATGGTCACCCGATGTAGAAGTAAAAGTCGAATGACTTAAGGTTTTCATATGAATTTTGAATGTGAAGAAATGATAGGTCGATTGTTAGGAAAGGAATGGTCGAACAAAATATAGAAAAGTTACTATCCGGTTTTGGGTTCGATTCGTTCAACCACTAAGAGGGGTTTGGTCGGTTGGTCCCCTAAAGACCAAATTGAGTAAAGACGTGATTTTCAAGATAGTCGTTGGGGGGGGGACAAAAAATAAGCTTGAAACACAAATTTGAAAACTTGGAAATGGTCAGACCAAATTGCCATACCGGTTGACTGTTCCACCAAGAGAAGTTATGTTGCAAACGGTCGGACCAAAGAAAGTGGCAGCCGACCGTTTTGGCATTAAGCAGACTTAAGTTGATTTTGGGTGGTTTTTCGGATTTGGTTTGAGTAATCTATTGAAATTCAAACGATATGATATTTTGTGTGTGACTTATATAGGTAACTAATAAATCGACTTAAATGCTCAAGTTTACATCATTTGCTAAGGACTCAAGAAAGAGAAAAATACATTCAATTTTGTCTTCATTTCTTGATCCTTTTTTCGCACGTTTGAGTCATATTTCTTCATTTCCAAACCTGAAACTCAATTTCTCCAAAAGGTATGCAATATAGTGTACGATGTATGCATGTGAGATTTTCTGTTTGATTAACACAAGTAGTGATAGGTTTAACCTAAATCATCAAAATAACTATATGATTAGCCAAAAAAGCAGCACTTTCTCCTTGTAATTAATTCTTTTCTGCTTCATTTCTTTCTTTATTACTCCAAGAATAACAACTCAATACAAAAACTAAATTAACTCGAAATCGACGTAAATAAAGCACAACATTTTTAGTCTCTTTCTAATTAACTAAAGCGAAGCAATTTTCAACTTAGCACCATTATCGATCTCGAGCAAATGTGGGAGATGAGGTTGTAAGAGAGAAACGGCCATCTTAAGTGGTGGTTTGTATGAGGAGGTAAGAGCAAGTTCTGTGGAAACATGTTTGATGGCTGAAGTCGAAGGTGCCGGAGGTGGTGGTAGCGCGTTGGGTTGAGGCACCGGTTGAAGAAGATGTTTGCGAAGGAGGCCAAAAAAACCTTGATTTTTAATGTAACGTTTGTGACATATATATGTCCGGGTTTTTCGAACATCGACGAGTTGGTCCATGATGAAAGCTTCAATGAGTCATCCTTTGCTCGAGACTAATGATTCAGGATGCTTCCATCCGCTAACTCATTAGAGCAGTGGCGGAACCAGGAATTATATTGGTGTGAGGCTTAATATAAAATCATGAGAAGATTATCATTACATATATGATAATTAAGGTGATTATTTTTTTCTCAAAAAGAAGACTTACGTTTTCCTAAACAAATTACAATTGACCACTGTGAGTTTTCATATTTCGAAAATGATATATGATTGCATCATTAGAAACTTTGTCAAACAAAACTTTTTCGTGAGAAGCTATTAAGTTGTCATTCATCCAATTGTCCCTCATCCGATTGAGCTAACGGTTAGTTACAATACTCATTGCTGAAAAAAGACCTTTCAACATCGCAATTGCGTCTGGAAGCATCAAAACGAATCTTAGTAGTAAGTAAACCAGAGAAATCTAAGATTTTTCTTCATCTCAACCATCTTCTCTGTTAAAACACCTATTCTTTCCAAATGAGAAAGAACCTCAAAACTGTGCATGGAAAGTTCATCTGTAAGTACAACACGCTCTATGCTAGCAAGCCTTTTGGATAATATTCAGCTAAACAAACAAACTTATCTTCATCAAAGGCCAAAAAAACAATTGTTGGGGATCTAAACATGACATGGAAAGGAGTAGTTCTGTACCAGTTTCATTGAAACGACTATTCAATTCTTGAAGCCGCATGTCTATGACAGAGTAAAACAATTGAACACGATAGTGATGGAGATTGTAATTTCTTGAACCCGTCGACATGGTCTGCCATCAAGTAAAAATGGTTCATCCATATTACAAATGACTATTTCATGTTTGGCACAAAATGAGCATTGTCTTTAGCAAGTCATCCCAACCATCATCTCTGAAGGTCTGCAATCGTTTCTTTGACTGTGCTACAAAGCTCATAGCGTTCACAATGTTTTAATCCTTGCGTTGTAGTGCTTGACAAAGTGTATGCGTAATTGACAAAATGTGTTTCATCAAATGCAATGTGAACAAAAAGTCAGAAGATTGAAGACATTTTGAAAGAAGATGCGCTTTATTTCTTTGGTCCACATCTAATGCATCCTCTGCAATACAATCAAGAACATCAAGAACGGGCTAACAAATAAATTAAGCTAATTAGTGAACCATAATGGGAACTGTTATATCCCTAAACTAGGTTAGAGTGCTAATGGTGTTTAAGGAGGTGTTTTGCTTGGGGAAGTGGGGAGGCACAATGGTTGCATGGGAATGGAGGAGAATAGGTAGTGTAGGGTGATGGAGAGGGTTGGGTTTAAGTGTTGGTTTTGTTCTCTCTCTCTTTTGGATCTCTCTCTCACTCTCATTCCTTCTTTTCTTCCGGCGAACCAGAGAACGCGGAAGCTTCGGCGTGAGGCGTGTGAAGGCCGTTGCGAGGAGGCGATCGCGTGAGGAGGATCACTGGAGACGACGTGCGTGTGCGAGGCTCCGGCGGGTTTTCATCGTCTTGAGAGATATGCCTCTCCTTAGTGTGTTTTTGTGGTTAACCCTCGTGGGAGGGTTGTGTTGGTCGGTCGGGGGAGGTCAGAGACCTCTCCGACGAAGCGTTTTGGTGAAAAACCTTGGCTGGCACGAGGTTGAAGACGACCAACGGTCGACCGGGCCCTTCGGGTGGTCTACCGAATGTAGTGTATTTTGTCTGTCTGTTGTATTTCGGTCGACCGGTTCCTTGTGTTCGGTCGACCGGAACTTAAGTGTACTGGTTATTATGCATGTTTGCGGTCGACCATTATATGACGTAGAAATACTAGGATGTCCTGTTAGTTTTCGGTCGACCGAGACCCCTGTGTCGGTCGACCGATAATTTTAAATTGATGTTGACTAGACTCCGGATTTTGACCTCGTTTCGGCCGACCGGTTTTAGACTTTCGGTAGACCGTTGGGACTTAAGTTTTGCGCAAATAGTTCGACCGTTTCAGACTTTAAGTCGACCGATTCCCATGAGGAAACGGTCGACCGAGATGGCTCTTTTGGTCGACCGTTTTTGCACAGGACTGAATTCTTGGTTCCCTTTTTGAATGCCAACTCTGTCCACGAAAACCCGTGTCCTCGCCTTGTGCGTGAGCCGGGAGGTGACGGTGGACGCGTTCCGCGTGCCTGCCCAGGGACCTCCGTGTGGAAGAGTGTGAGTGTTCAAGACGCGTCACCTCCATGTATGGATCGTGACTAATATGATGGATTGATTGGACTCATTGTACAGTAGCAAGCCTGAGGGATCACGGATCCCAATGTATGATGATTGTACGGGCACGCAACTGTCGTTGGGTGAGTTGACTACCGGCCCATGGGGCTACGGAGGTCGCTGCCCTGCTTTTATAGCGGCGCGGTTGGTGTTTGCGGCTCGTAGAGACTGATGACCTGGCAGACTTCGGTCTGGACCCGTCCGATGATGTGCCGGACGTATTGATGGACCACCGTTGCAGCGCCGGTGATGCCGCCGATGTTGTTCCGGTGATGATGATTGATGGGCCGATAATGATGTTTGATTGACATCATTTCATGCTCATATTTGTATCTTATATCCATTATCTTACACCTAAGCAATGCTACGTGACGAGTTTTATGTTTAGTTTTCAGGAATAAAGAAGTTTGAAGAGAAGAGTCATGAAAGGACCCAAAAGCAGGAAAAATGACTTAATTGTGAGACCTAGGGACTGAGATGCAAGGGAGAAGGACCTGATCGTAAGACCGAAGGACGTAAGAGCAAAACAGGAAACTCCACACCATCATGGGGAGTATTTTGGCAATTCGATTCGGGTCGGAGCTCCAACAAGCAAAGTAGATGCATCCAAGACCAACATATCTATCAAGAAAAGGCCACAACCAAAACCAACGCGATCTGGATCATATAGACCGCCAATTGGCGGTCTTGGACCGCGAATTGGCGGTCCATATTGCTCTGGATCCACTAAGATTTGTGGAGTACGTGTATTAGTGTATTCTTAGTCTATTTTTGGTATTGGTTTAGTCCCACATCGGGGGATTGTCCCGGATTAGCTTTTTCCATGCCTATAAATAGAACTCTTCACCTTCTATTGTAATCACCCATTGCTTGGTGGCATTCTCTCTACTAAGGAGTGAGCCTTGAAGCAAAAACTCAAGGTGGAGAAGAATGCTATGCTACCTTCAATGTGAGTCATTTGTTAATAAAATAATTCTTCTAGTTTCGTTTAATCTTGTCTTTTAATTTGTGCATGCTTGTTTAGTCTTTCCTTTCCTTTTAAGCTTCTTTAATATTTCTTGCTTTCTTAGGGTAATTTCATTTAAGTATTATGCTTCATTTTGTTAATATAGTTAGTGTAATGAGTAGTGAGTAGTTCCATCCCCACTTGGGGGTGGAGAAATATGTGATATGATCATGTAGTATATTAAGTGTGTGTTATCTTAATCCCTTGAGCTTTATATGATTTCCATAACCATATAATGGGTTTTCACTCTTATCTTTGATATGCTAATGCTTTTGAATGAAGCTTAGCTTATGCTTTGATTAGTGGACCTATTTTATGGGGAATGATAAGGTTAGGATATGGATGAAGTTAATATTGGAAACACAATTTGTAGTGTATGTGCTCTTGTTGCCTTTACCTTAGCTAATGTCTTGTATGTTTTAATGATGTAGTCTTATCTTAATTCATGTGGAGCCATAGTAGGGTCTAGTCTTTATACTTGAGTTCATTTAGCTTCATTCTAATTATTGTCTTGTATGTTTTAATGATGTAGTCTTATCTTAATTCATGTGGAGGCAAAGTTGGATGTAGTTTTATGATTTCATGCACTACATGTTGTGAGGAGCTTAATTGAACACACACACACACACATCTTTATATTTACATTATTTCTTTACCCCTATGAGGTTTAGTTTTATTACTTATCTTTCATTTCCTTTTGCATCTTAGTGTAGTTTAGTATAATCAACCTTTGCCTCCTTTCTTTACCACTCGCCTTCGCACAAACCAAACGTTGACACACCTCCCAGTGGACGACCCGTATTTGCCACCGCTTCAACGCGGCCGTGCACTTGCAGTTTAAATAAAACGATCAATCAATGTTCTGGCTATGTTCCTCAGATGGGCACCTACTGAGATGATGATTGATGGTCCGACCGAGCGACGACTCCGTTGGTTTGGTTTCGAACACGAAGTTACAGATCTGTTTCTTATGGCGCGGACCTAGCGGATGTTCCCTGCCGAAACCCATGATTAGTGTAGCCGCGTGTGGGGGGTGTCGCGTCTTGTTCCGTTAGACCGTATGTGCCTACGGTAGGTCTCCTCGGGAGACCCGATGATGATTGTCGGACTGATGTCCCATGTTACCCTTCGGGGGAATTGTTTTCCTTACTGTTGATGACATGACATGCTACTAGTATGATAGGTTCATTTGTACTATTGCATGCATATAAGTGAGTTTGGCATACGGGGTTTTCTTATGGAAACTCAGGCATTGTTGTTGCATCTTTTTTAGGACCACAGTAGGCCCAGTTGGGTGGTGATCAGCGGGCGCGTGCATCTTGGGATCAGATACTCTATTCGGACCACTGAGGTCGATATGATTACGTTTATCTTCCTTTTGTTATTCTGTTGTAATCATGTACCGTTTGACAAACTCTGATGTAATATGGTGCACCGCTTTTATGTTTTATGAGAAGTAACTGTCCCGTGTTTGATTATTGAGTTCTATTGCCTTGATTATAAATTTTTAAATTTCCGTTGTTTCGGGATGTTACAGGAACTCCAACGAGTGCCACTAGGTCTTCTCAAACCGGACTCCTGATTTAGACCCCAACCTACTGAAATTTCACCAATATCCAAAGCTTTCGCAATCACATCAGCCTATCTTTCTCGAAGAGCATTCACAACTTTGCATGAAGAATCGACAACATTTGTTATGTTACCGATCAAAGTAAATAGCAAAGCAATATTATCATCCCTTTTTGCAACCACAACCAATGCAAGTTGAAGTTGGTGTGCAAAACAATGTACAAAAATTGCAAATTCATTCTCCCTTTCAATTATAGCTTGAAGCCCATTGAACTTTCCAGACATTTTATTAGCTCCATCATAACCTTGACTGCATATTGTTGATATGCTAATTCCGTGAGTAGAAAAAGGTGCTTCAATTCCTTCTTTCAAAGATATAGTGGTTGCCTCATTCAAATGGACAATTCTTAAGAACCATTCTATAACTTTTCTTTTCTTATTTACAAAGCATAAAACAACTGACATTTGCTCTTTTGTAGAAACATCTCGAGCTTCATCAACTAATAAGGAAAAAAATTACCAAGTTCTTTGGTTATAAGATTAATAATCTCAACTGCCACGCAATGTGCAATCTCCTTTTGAATAGCACCTGAAGCGAGTTTGTCATTTCTAGGAGCATCAATATACAACTTGTTGAAGTCCTCGTGCATGGTAGACAGATTCTCAGAATTTTAAATAATTTTCTTTGTCTAGTGATTGTTCGGATTCATCATGGCCACAAAAAGCTAAACCTTATTTGAGAAGATAACGAACGACCCGATTGACGTTTTTAGACGCCTCCTATAGTCCTCGCAAGCACGATTTGTATGCTTCACAATTATGGTCTCTGTGTGTTTGTTTTGATTCATTAATGCTTCAAAACTTGTCCATGATAAATTATGTGCACTAGAATGACTACCAACATGATCCTATCAGCAACATTTTTCCAGTTTGAGAAACCTTTACTGACGAAAGCTTCTTCACCATCTGTTATAAAAATATAACAACAAAGACAAAATGCAGCATCCTTTGCTTCGCTATGTTCCAACCATCTTGGATATTCAATAGGCCATTTTGGATTACATTTCTGATTCTGTTTTCCAAACTTAGTTGCTGGGTAAGTCTGAATATCAGGTCGAGCAGGTCCCTTTTGTAGATAATATCTTCTGACAACATCTTGGTCATTTGCATTATAAGAAAATATTGGTCATCATTTGCCGGGATCAGAATGTATAGTTGAGAAATCCAACTCTATGCCAGGTTGTTTGGAACTACTAACTACCATGTCAACATCTTCTTGCCCTTTTTGTTTTCAGTAATTTTTCCATGATGTTTTAAGATTACTGCAATTATCTAATTAACAAAAATAACATGACAGCGCAACAGTAAAATTCTTAAGTTTGAGAATATTCAAGTTAAAAAAGAACAATTACAAAACTTAAAGCAATCAATTGATCATGTCGGTTGGAACTAAGATGTTAGCTTTAACTAACAAAACCGCTCCTTATGCATTGTCCAGAAACAGCCATCCAGAATTGTCCAGATGAAGCCGTTGATTTTACTGTTCATCTTCTCCCCAAGTCGGCGAGCAAAATAGATTTTCTGTTTTGATTTGTGTTTAGTCAAAGTGACATTGGCAATTTCGTTTTAACGGTTGTAACAAACTTTCATGTGAGTTCAATTCATATAACTACCCACTAACGACCTGAATTGGGTCGTGAATTGTTTTGTGATCGAAATCTAAGGTCGAATTTGAGCTGACGAGAGCTAAAATCTCGTATTCCTTCTTCCACCACCATTCTAAGGGTCCGTCGACCCTTCCCCCCACATAGACGGTGTATTATACACGTCGCCGTGCTCGGACCAACCCATCGCCGCCAACGGAGATCCAGGGTCTATCAATTTGGTATCAGAGCCACCGTCGGTGCCGATGGCTGAGGAGGAGGACAACTACGACCTTTTCCGAAACATCTTCAAGGAGGAGTTAGTTGTGATTAACCAATGGATCAACAAAATGGAAGAGGGCCGGAGATCAAGGTCTCCTGGGGATGGCGATCGTCGTATCAGTCGTCCTCCTCTGCCTATTCCATGTCCTTCCTGGTTAAACCGACCCTCCTCTAGTTTCCCATGTACTCCGAGATGGAGGAACCCCAAGATTGGGTGTTTAAAGGGAAAGCCTTGAAGTGGTTCTTGTGGACTTGTCACAACTCTAAGGTCATGGACTGGAAGCAACTGGTAGAGGCACTCGATGGGAGATTTGGCTTGCAACGGGAAGATCCACTTGCCTTGCTAAAGCACTTATATCAAACATGTTCATTGGAAGACTACCTGTGCCGCTTCGAAAATCTAAGCAACAAAATTGATGATCTTCCAGAGAAATGATTGATTCAGTTAAAATAATCGCAAGTGCACGACCGCGTTGAAGCGGTGACAAATACGGGTCGATCCACAGGGAGGTGTGTCGACTTGGTTAGTTCGAAAGCGAGTGAGAAACAAGATGGAAAAAAATGTGTGATTACACCGCACTAAACTAAGAATGAACAAACAATAAAACTAAACCCCATGGAGTGGAGGTGTGTAGGTATGTGTGTGTGTGTGAGTATTCTTTTCAATTAGAAACAAGTGTTGTTTGTGTGGCATACAAGTAGAAGCTAGTGTAGAATCTAAGTGTAAGATACACAACACTACATGGCAAACCATGAACATGCATATCTCACATAAAGATGATGTTGATTTTAGATTCTCAAGCATGCAATAAGTACCTAGTGTGACCATTAGAACATCAATCAATTCTAGATACAACCTAAATCATTCATGTAAATGTGCACCAAACATGGATCCATACATAACAAGCCATTCCCATGAAATCATAACAAGCAACAAGATAAACTCTAAAGCTAGCATGAGATAAGTACCTAGTGTGCACACTATACCATCTAATACAAGTTTAAGCATGCTACAAGTATATATCTATATTAAGCATATGAAATGACACAAATAAAAGAACCCATCGCTATCACATATTCTACATTACCTCTACCTCATATGGGGATAAAACTACTCACTACTCATTAAGAAGATAAAACAAAATTAAACTAAGCATGCATGAATTGAAAGAGACAATATAAAACTAACTAAGAAAATTATTTTATTGACAAGACTCACATTACAAGTAGCATTCTTCTCCACCTTGAGTTTTTGCTCCAAGGCTTACTCTAAGTAGAGAGAATGTCACCAAACAATGGGTGAATACAAAGGAGAAGGAAGAATTCTATTTATAGTCATAGGAAAAGGCAATCGGGGACAATCCCCCGATGTGGGACTAATGCACTACTAAAAATAGACATAAAACACTCTAATACATGACCCTCCTAAATCTAATCGGATCCTAAGAAAAACATACCGTTAGTCAGCAGTCTTGGACTACCAATTGACGGTCTATATGGTCTCGATCCGGTCTGGATTTGGAGTGTGGTTGTCTGGCTTGATTTTTTTGATGTCTGATGCACCCTAATCGGTTGTGTAGGTTGTGACCCGAATCCAATTGTCAAAATACTCCTCATGATAGTGTGGAGATTCTTCATTTGCTCATTGGTCCTTTTGGTTTTACATTCGGGTCCCTATTTCTTGCATCTCAGTTCATAAATCTTACAACTTAGTCATTTTTCTTGCTTTTAAGTCTTTTTTAGTCTCTTCTTCTCAAACATGTTTATTCCTGAAGCATAAACATAAAACTCGTTACGTAGAATTCCTTAGGACAAGAATAAAGGATCTAAGACACAAATATATGCATGATATGATGTCAATCAAATACCCCCGCACCTAACTTTTGCTAGTCCCGAGCAAAACAAAGAAATGGAAAAATGAAAGAAAGGAAAAAGGCATACGAAAAATGGGGAAATCCTAACTTATTTGTAGGAATCACGGTTGCACTTAGCACGTGCAACAAACCATTAAACCTCCTTGCCGCCAAGGAGTAGGAGTGTTGTCTTGTGAGGGTTTTCAACGGATATACCCACAAAATCCGAACATTGATGCATTATTCAATCTAGAAACTCGACTCGATGGACTCATTGTTGTCGATCGTTGGACACAGTAATCCTAAGGGCCGACTCTATATATCTATCCAATCCACACACCTAGCCTAATGAATCATTCGTGCAAGTTGATTAAGGAGTTAAGTGAAAGACATGGACAACCTTAACATCCTCAAGTGATACAAAGTGTAAAGTCCATTAAGGTTCTAATTTGCATTACATTTTCTTCTTTTTGTTTCTTTTTTGTTTCTTTTTTTACTAGTTGGTGTGTAATTCTCCCAGGGTCAGGTTTCGTTCATCATTGCCTATGAGGACTTAAATTATCACGTACACCTTTCCCCACATCTCCACATAGGGCAATCATTTTCACCCGTGTAATGGGAGTTCGGTCGGTGCATCCAAGTCAGATGACTCGAAAGCACCAAGCACAAAGTCCCCGCAGACCTAATTTCCCGAGTGATAGGATCCGTGCGAGAAGAGAGAACACCTACTCACTTATTTCTTATCTACACATGAACCAAAACCCCTACACTTAATGTCTCACAACAGGAGTTAAAGGGTCCTTAACTACAACAAACTTCCTTATATTAACATACACGAATTATTTGACTCACTACGTTCAGGGTGGACTTGTTTAATTATTTGAGTACTGAAACCTATGATTACTTGCCCCCCGAGGGAAGACCGGGGTGCATCCTTACGACTCGATAAGACCTAAAGCCGGTATACTAGATTCTAATGCATCATGTTCAAGACAATTTTGGGAGCTTTCTTTTTACTTTGCCTCTCAACGATTTTGTACTTGCTAAACTCACAGAAAACCCACAAAACATTTTCTTTCGCAAACACATGAAGATTTTGAAAGAAATGTGAAAATTTAAAGCACAAAGCAAACAAAAGAAGACAAGTCACCCAAGGATCATGGCAACAAATATATCTGTATTAAATGTAGCACACTAACATGATCCTAACAATGCACACAAAAGAAAACGGAAGAACGCAAAAGAATTTGAGAAAGACTCGACTTTGCACACACGTTAAACACCCCCTACACCTACTTCATGCATTGTCATCAATGAATGTGAGCATGATACTACATGGATTTATGCATGAAAAAGAAAAGATCTCACCAACATGAAGCGCAAAGGGAAGTTCATGGTTATGTTGATGGACACAAACCCGAATTTCCCTCAAATCCTGTGAAATACTAAAGAAGGGATACAAATACGTGAAGAAAATGGCGCCCAAATACACAAAGGTTGGATCCCACAACAATCAATGCTCACTCATGGAGTCTTTCTCGTTTTTTTAATATAACTATGTAGAAAAATGGGCTCCCATTTACATTTGTCAATGGACATCAAATGGGAATCCGCCATTGCGCGAGCCAGAAATGCAACAACATGGGCTCGCAACATAGGAAATAGGAGGATTGTTAAGAGGTTTATGAACCAAGGATGACGGTTCATGCCTCTCAAAATCAGGGTCGGTCACAGGAAATGGGAACAACGATGTTTCCACTCCACAACAAAGTTGATGGTCATTGATTGACATCATTTCATGCATACATTTGTCTTATATCCGTTATCTTTCACCTAAACAATGTTACGTAACGAGTTTTATGTTTGAATTTCAGAAATAAATAGGTTTGAGGAGAAGAACCATAAAAGGACCTAAAAGCTAGAAAAAGGACTGATTTGAGAGACTTAGGGACTAAGATGCAAGGGAGAAGGACATGAATGTAAGCCCCAAAGGACCAATGAGCAAATGAAGAAACTCCACTCCATCATGAGGAGTATTTTGGCAATTAGATTCGGACCGACACTCCTATAACCGATCTGAGTGCACCCCATGTGAAGAATTGAAGAAATAAAGCACATATACAAAAAATGGGTCGGATCCAGGAAAAAGTAACAGCGAATTGGCGGTCCAAGACCTCCAATTAGCGGTCTGTTTGTGTCCGAATCCGACCCAGTTTCTCCAGGAGATGGGTTATGTGTTTATATGTATTCTGGGAAGGTTTTATTAGTCCCACATCGGGGGATTGTCCCCGATTACCTTTTTCTATGACTATAAATAGAACTCATCTTCCTTTTGTATTCACCCATTGCTTGGTGGCATTCTCTCTACTTGGAGTAAAACCCTTGAAGCAAAAACTCAAGGTGGAGAAGAATGCCACTTGTAATGTGAGTCATGTAAATAAAATAATTGTTCATAGTTTCTTTTAATCTTGTCTTTTAATTCTTGCATGCTTCTTTAGTTTTATTTTCCTTTCAATTAGCTTCTTTAATATTCCTTTCTTGCTTAGTTTAATTTCCTTTCAGTATGATGTTTCATTTTGTTAATGTAGTTAGTGTAATGATTAGTGAGTAGTTTCATCCCCATTTGGGGGGTGGAGAAATATGTGGTGTGATTATGTGATGTATTAGGTGTGTGTTATCTTAATCCTTTGAACCTTATATGATTTCCATAACCATCTAATGGGATTTCACTCTTGTCTTTGATATGCTAATGCTCTTGAATGAAGCTTAGCATATGCTTAGACTAGTGGACCTATTTTATGGGGAATGATGATGTGAGGATGTGGATGGAATTGATAAAGGAAACATGAATTGTAGTGTATGTGCTCTTGTTTCCCTTACCTTTATTAATGTCTCGTATGTTTTAATGATTGGGTAAATCTTATTTCATGTAGAGGCATAGTGGGGTTTGGTCTTTATACTTGAGTTCATTTAGCTTCATTCCAATTATTGTCTTGTATATTTTAATGATATGATCTTATCTTATTTCATGTGGAGGCAAAATTGGATTTAGTTTTATGATTTTCATACACTACATGTTGTGATGAGCATAATTGAACACACACATACACACTATTTGTATTCACTTTTTTTCTCTACCCCCTTTGGGGTTTAGTTTTATTGCTTATTTTTCATTTCCTTTCGCATTGTAGTGTAGATCATCACTCATTTTCTCTCCTTTCTTTTCCACTCGCCTTCGAACAAACCAGAGTCGACACACTTCCCTGTGAATCGACCCGTATTTGCCACCGCTTCAACGCGGTCATGCACTTGCGGTTAATTAAAACATTTCATTCAGTTATCAATGTATATCATCCAACTGATATTTTGGTGCACCAGGATCATTTCATCCACACAAGGTGACACTGTAGACTTATTACCCAGATGGCGAAGTCCAGAAATAGAATTGCTTGCCCACCTGACACCCTTATAAACATTGTGGTCGTTTGATGCCTATTGAGAATGAGAACTATAGGACGCATGAATGAGAGGTAAATCTTTGTGTGGTTGATTGAAACGAAGACTATTAGGCGGTTGATTTTTAACCCACATGGGGTCCTCAACAAATACAAAGTGAAGAGCAGGTGGCCCAGAGGATACAAAAATGGTATCTTGTGGCTCAAGAGCCACATGATCAAAAGGATGTGGCTCAAAGGCCATTTGATCACAAGATAAGGCACCTTCCTGTGCCATCCCAAGAGAAACATCTTCACCACCATCAGAATCTCCATCGAACAATTCTCTGAAGTACTTGAAGGTACCTTCGACTTCAATCTCATCCGTGTCCTGGATAAGGTTGACCCCAACAGGGTCATTGAAGGCACCTGACTTCTTGCTGATGGTGAAGATGTTGAAATTAATGCATTGACTACCATAAGTCAAGTGCATCTGACCATTCTGACAATTGATCAAGGCATTGCAAGTTGCTAGAAATGGTCGCCCCAAAATAGCAACAAAGAAAGTCTTCTTAGGAACATTGGTTTTACTCTTCTTGGTGCATAAATCCTTGAGAACCTTGGCATAAGGTGGCATTTGCTGAATCACCTCCAACAGAGGAATATTCACCTTAACTTGCTGAAAGATCTCAAGCATTTTGTCATGCTGATCAGAAGTTTTCTTTTTAAGGCGCTCAGGGAATGACGTCTTTGGGGAATAAGGGTCTTTCGAAGGAACCTCCGAATTCTGGTCCATAGAAACATGAGTGGGGACCTTAGAATCTGATCCCTTTAACACAAGATAAGGCAAGGGGACCTCAGGGTTCGGCCCCCTCGTAGATGTAGGTATCAGCGCAGGTCTGATGACACCAAGAGATGGTGATTGCAAGGAAGGCAACCCAATTTGGTTGTCCACCTCCTTACCGGACCTTAAAGTACGAATCACATTAAGATGATGGGTCGGTTCAGAGGTAACTTGAGGTACTAGTGGCATTCCTTGAGATTGTGTACCCCAGAGATTCACCTCGGATTGACTTGGGAATTGACAATTCTCACGCTCATGGAGCTGATGAGCCAACTGGCTAACTTGCACTTCCAAAGATTTGACTGTACTTTGCATGCTCTGCATGAACTCTTGAAAGGTCAGATCACTAGAGGGGTCCTTTGGGTCAACCCGCTAGGGTAGTGGAGCTTGGTTAGAATAACCCAACGATGAGGCCTAAGGAGGTTGGTAATTATGGTGCGGAGACGTTTGATGTGGGGGTTGGTAGGTCGCCAATGGGCGTGGAGGTTGATAAGGTGGAGGTCGAGGTTGAGCGTGCGAGCTCTGACCGTGACCCCCATTAGGCCCCCAAGATAAGTTAGGATGGTTACGTCATCCCGGGTTGTAGGAGTGACTGTACGGGTCGTTATGGGGCCTCTATTGATACATCGCATTTGCATGCTCAGTATCCCTTGGAGCGTAAGCACATTCCAAGTCATCATGTCCCGTAAGTTCACACCTAGTACACACGGGAGTAGCGACCTGCGCTACAGGAGCTCGGTACAACTCTAAACTCTCAATCCTACACATGAGAGTAACCAATTTTGCCTCAGACGCGATAGTTGACTCAACTTGAAATGATCCAGCTCGACCAGAAGACCTGACAGCTGGTGGCTCTCTCATGGTGTCCCACTCAAAGGTACGTTCAGCCATTAATTCAAAAGTGTCCCATGCCTCATCGATGGGTTTCATTTGGAAATCACCCTTATACATTAACTCCAACAATGTGCGGGTGTTGTATTTATGGCCCTCATAAACAATCAGGCACAACTGCCATAACTCGAGTCCATGATGAGGGTACTACTGGAGAAGGTCCTTGAAGTTCTCAAAGAAAGCATGAAAAGATTCGGTCTCAGTCTGATACATTTGATGTATTTGGTGTCGTATATGTTTAGTTTTCCTTTGAGGGAAAAATCTCTTCAGAAAGACGGTCACAAAGTCATCCCAAGACCGAATAGAGCTTGCCAGGAGGCTGTACATCCATTTCTTCACGTTAACCTTCAACGCGAAAGAAATCATCCTCAACCGGACAGAATCCTCATCAAGTTGTTGATGCTTAAACATGGAGCATACCTCCTCGAATTCATGTATAAAAATATACGGATCCTCTTTATTGGCAGTGAAGGTAGGAAGCATGCTCACATATTGAGGTTTCAGTTCATAAATGTTCCCGCGACCTGGGGGAAGAACTATGCAAGAAGGTTGTGCGGCCCGAACAGGATGAGTCCGCTCCCACAATGTCATCGCCTTATCCTGTCGAGCTAAATGTGGTGGTGCACCCAGAGCTCGAGCCTGACCGAGATCCTCTTCCTCTAGAGTTGGAGGAGGGGAGGAGGTCTACGTGGTGGTGGGAGTGAACCGAGGTAATCTATGTATGGAACCCAGTGTCTCCCATCTCTATGAGATAAGTCGGCCTCATGCTCAAAAGTACGTAGCACGAGGCGGAGATTGACGATCACCTAGACCGTCCATCTCAGAAAAATGCACTATCTTAAAACGAGCGCTCTCACCAGAACGAGCGCAACTTCGCATAAAACGCTCAACTCGACTCTAAAACAACACACAACAGAATGTGTAATGAGAGGAGGAGACTATAACGAAGAATATAGAGGAGGAGAAGACTCAGATGAGAAAGGAAGAATCCTTAGTGCTAGCGTGGGTAGTAGGTGAAGGTAGAAGCCTAATCTAGCAAGCACGGCTCTAACAACCTATGGCTATAGATCCTTAGGCTAGACGATGCCTAAGTTTGAGATCACTAGTCTCGACACGCCTCACCTCCCTACAATGAAGACCACAATGCCCAACAAGTGATACCAGATCTGGAGGTCCAGTACTTCCTATTATCGACAAGGCAGGCGACGCCGATCAGGTCATGTCGGTCTCAACTCGATCACTCTCCTAGTGCGTCCAAACTCCTAGGGCCAATGTCTACTTGCTTTTTTAGAATTAAGGCTTTGATTACAAGTGATTTTTGGGGCAAAGGAAAGGGTCATGAAATCCCCCACATTATCTTGTATGGGACAACCCCTCCTTAGTAGCGTTTTGAGTCTTAATCTAGCAATACACTCTCCAAACAAACGCTCACCTCACTCTTGTCCCGATGCACCTTACTAACTAATGCATGCTTTAACCATGCATGGATGAGAGAATGGGTGCACGTACCTCATGCCAGCAATCAACAACAAAAGTGTAAAGAAAAAAAAAGACGAGTACGTGCAAGGTCTACAAATGATGCATGACCTAAATGACAATCAATCAAATCTTTTGCTTTGAGATTTAAGGTCCAAGTTGTTTAGAAAGGGGATTGGTTATTAATAGATCTGGGAGAAAATTACAGGTTAAAATAAGAAAAATTGATCTCCTAGTCAACTAAAATGAACAAACAAACCACCAGAACAAAAATTGGAGCAAAATCAGCTCACCAGGCCGCCAGTTGGTGGTTTCAGACCGCTGATTGGCGATCCAAAGAGTTATTCTCTGCTCACAATTTATGCTGGTGTGTCCCCTTGATGCTGCAATATCCCTAAAACAAAAACAAACTAAACACAAAAGATTAACCCCACTCGAATCGTCCAAACCAAAGTCTAGACAAAGCACCTCCCCGGCAATGGTGCCAAAAGCTTGATTGATTCAGTTAAAATAACCGCAAGTGCACGACCGCGTTGAAGCGGTGGCAAATACGGGTCGATCCACAGGGAGGTGTGTTGACTTGGTTAGTTCGAAGGCGAGTGGGAAACAGGATGGAAGAAAATGTGTGATTACACCACACTAAACTAAGAATGAACAAACAATAAAACTAAACCCCATGGCATGGAGGTGTGTAGGTATATGTGTGTGAGTGAGTATTCTTTTCAATTAGAAACAAGTGTAGTTTGTGTGGCATTGATTGACATCATTTCATGCTTATATTTGTATCTTATATCCATTATCTTACACCTAAGCAATGCTACGTGACGACTTTTTTGTTTGAATTTCAGAAATAAAGAGGTTTGAAGAGAAGAGGCATGAAAGGACCCAAAAATAGGGGAAAAAAGACTTAATTGTGAGACCTGGGGACTAAGATACAAGGGAGAAGGACCTGAACGTAAGACCGAAGGACCTAAGAGCAAAACAGAAAACTCTACACCATCATGGGGAGTATTTTGACAATTCGATTCGGGTTGCAGCTCCAACAAGCGAAATAGATGCATCCAAGACCAACAAATATATCAAGGGAGACCAAAACAAAATTTAGCCAGATCCGAATCCTGTAGACCGCCAATTGGCGGTCCGGATCTTCCCGGATCCGCTAAGATTTCTGGAGCGTATGTTATTAGTGTTTGTTTAGGCTATTTTTGGTATTTGTTTAGTCCCATACCGGGGGATTGTCCCGGATTACCTTTTTCTATGGCTATAAATAGAACTCCTCCTCCATTGTATTCTACCCATTGCTTGGTGGCATTCTCTCTACTTGGAGTAAGCCTTGAAGCAAAACTCAAGGTGGAGAAGAGTGCTACCTTCAATGTGGGTTATTTTAATAAAATAATTGTTCGTAGTTTCTTTTAATCTTGTCCTTTAATTCTTGCTTGCTTCTTTAGTTTTACTTTCCTTTCCTTTTAGCTTCTTTAATATTTCTTGTTTGCTTAGTTTAATTTCATTTCAGTACAATGTTTCATTTTGTTAATGTAGTTAGTGTAATGATTAGTGAGTAGTTCCATCCCCATTTAGGGGGGGGGGTGGAGAAATATGTGATATCAATAATGTGATGTATTAGGTGTGCGTTATCTTAATCCGTTGAACCTTACATGATTTCCATGACCATCAAATGGGATTTCACTCTTGTCTTTGATATGCTAATGCTATTGAATGAAGCTTAGCATATGCTTAGACTAGTTGACCTTTTTTATGGGGAATAATAAGGTGAGGATATGGATGTAATTAATATTGGAAACACAATTTGTAGTTGTATGTACTCTTGTTGCCTTTACCTTGGTTAATGCCTTGTATGTTTTAATGATATTGGGTTATTTTATTTCATGTGGAGGCATAGTAGGGTCTAGTCTTTATACATGAGTTCATTTAGCTTCATTCCAATTATTGTCTTGTATGTTTTAATGATATAATCTTATCTTATTTCATGTGGAGGCAAAGTTGGATGTAGTTTTATGATTTTCATGCATTACATATTGTGATGAGCTTAATTGAACACACACACATACACAAATCTTTGTATTCACACTTTTTCCCCTACCCCCTTTGGGGTTTAGTTTTATTGCTTATCTTCCATTTCCTTTTTGCATATTAGTGTAGTTTAGTGTAATCAACCTTTCTCTCCTTTCTTTCCCACTCGCCTTCGAACAAACCAAAAGTCAACACACCTCCCTGTGGATCGACCCGTATTTGCCACCGCTTCAACGCGGCCGTGCACTTGCGGTTAATTAAAATGTATCAATCAGGCATACAAGTAGAAGCTAGTGTAGAATCTAAGTGTAAGAGACACAACAATACATGGCAAACCATGAAGATGCATATCTCACATAAAGATGAGGTTGATTTTAGATTCTCAAGCATGCAATAAGTACCTAGTGTGGCCATTAGAACATCAATCAATCCTACATACAACCTAAATCATTCATGTAAATGTGCACCAAACATGGATCCATACATAACAAGCAATTCCCATGAAAACATAACAAGCAACAAGATAAACTCTAAAGCTAGCATGAGATAAGTACCTAGTGTGCACATTATCCCATCTAATACAAGTTGAAGCATGCTACAAGTATATATCTATATTAAGCATATGAAATGACACAAATAAAAGAACCCATCACTATCACATAGTCTACATTACCTCTACCCTATATGAGGATGGAACTACTCACTACTCATTAAGAAGATAAAACAAAATTAAACTAAGCATGCATGAATCGAAAGAGAATATAAAACTAACTAAGAAAATTATTTTATTGACAAGACTCACATTACAAGTAGCATTCTACTCCACCTTGAGTTTTTGCTCCAAGGCTTACTCTAAGTAGAGAGAATGCCACCAAGCAATGAGTGAATACAAAGGAGAAGGAAGAGTTCTATTTATAGTCATAGAAAAAGGCAATCGGGGACAATCCCCCGATGTGGGATTAATGCACTACTAAAAATAGACATAAAACACTCTAATACATGACCCGCCTAAATCTTATCGGATCTGAAGAAAAACAGACTGCCAGTCAGCGGTCTTGGACCGCCAATTGGTAGTCTATATGGTCTCGATCTGGTCAGGATTTGGAGTGTGGTTGTCTGGCTTGATTTCTTCATGTCTGATGCACCCTAATCGGTTGTGTAGGTTGTAACCCGAATCCAATTGTCAAAATACTCCTCATGATGGTGTGGAGTTTTTTAATTTGCTCATTGGTCCTTTTGGTTTTACATTCGGGTCCCTCTCTCTTGCATCTTTGTCCATAAGTCTTGCAACTTAGTCATTTTTCTTGCTTTTAAGTCTTTTTTTAGTCTATTCTTCTCAAACATTTTTATTCCTGAAACTTAAACATAAAACTCGTTACGTAGCATTGCTTAGGCCAAGAATAATGGATATAAGAGACAAATATAATCATGATATGATGTCAATCAAGAAACATCTTCTAAGTCACTTCATGGGGGTTGAAGGCAGAATTGGAGAGAAACGTGCAGGTTGAGGCACCCAAGTCCATCAAGGAGGCAGTAAGGTTGGCCAGGTTGTTTGAGAGGGAGAATCAGCTAGTAACCAAAAGAGGTAGATTCCCCTCTCAATCCCTTGTACCCCTAGGGTGAAATGATTGATCATTTATATTACCGTAACTGCACGACGTCAGTGAAGATGCGACAAGTGCGGGTCGTGTGCACGAGGAGGTGTGTCGAGTCTGGTTTGTTCGAAGGCAAGTGGGAAAAGAGGGGAGAAGAAATTGATTACACTAAACTAGACTAAACTAGTCCCATCCCGGGGGATTGTCCCCGGTGTTGGATTTCCTGTCCCTATGTATGTGTATATTTTAAAAATATTAATACAAACATACATGATTGCTTTCATATTTTCATTGATTTTATGTACATGTCTATGTTTATTCTAATATTATGCATTCCTACACATATTAAAATAAATAAAAGGGAGAGGATCATACCCAAAGGTTCTCTAAAACCTTTTAGAATATCCGATGTTCCGTTGCCCATCGAATCGTCTGCTGTTTCGCCTCCAAGTCTTCACCAAACTCTAAACAAGATTAGAGAGAAATGAGCTAGCCAATCAATCTCTAATTAAGCTTAGAATCTAGCTAATAACTCCTCTAAAAGCTCCTGAGATTTGATTTCCAAAACTTTAAACTATTAAGAGAATTTTCATCGTGATTAAGGGAGAGATTAGGTAGAGAGAATTTTACATTAATTCTTTTGAAACAGATAGGGTGAGAGGACCTATTTATAGCATCCCAAATCACCCACATCAAGAACTATTCTCTAGCCATGATCTCTTGTTTTTTCTCTCCTAAAATTAATCCCAATTTTCCACATAGGCATCCTAAAAAACGTTTGATCAAATCTGGAATTAATCCAACTCATTATCTAATTATTCTCTCAATATTTCAGGTAAAAATCGTGCTGCTCGGTTAAGCAAGATCTTCACTCGGTCAACCGAACCATTCAGTTTTACGTAAGTTCGGATGACCGTGAACTAGACGGTCGACCGAAAATTCATAAGAAAAATTCCCTGGAAATTTCGTTCGAACCACGTCTTGCTCCGGTCGACTGTTGACTAACCAAAATTTCTCCTGGTAAATCTCTTGAGACGACCGTTGTCACTTTCGGTCTACCATCATATCCCCAAGACAACTCCTGGATATTTTCTTTCGGCTGACCATTTACATCCGGTTGACTGATTCCAATTGTCCAGGCACTCCAGACAATTTCTGTCAACCAATCACGTTTATCTGATCTTTGTCCGGTCGACCGTTTCTAAGAAACCCGGTCGACCGAACTCAAAACGGTTGACTATTTTTGACACTGATTTCGCCTTTGTCAAATTTTGGATTTACATTTAACAAAATTTGATCTTTTGAGATTTTTAGCAAATTCATATCTCATGTAATATATTGTCCTATGTAATATCAAAATATTACATCACATAATACATACATCTTATATGAATTTATTCATGATTCTAATTATGTCAATTTCGTGACATATTGATTTTATTCATTCATGTGTCCTTTTTCACATGAAACCCGACACATCATATGAACTCAAAATCAAGCTTTTTGTTTCCCAGTTTTGTGGTGTGACCTATAGGAGGATCTAAGCCAAATTGTCTGCGATATTAAACACTTAATATCTCAAACTATAAGCGGTATCTAGCTACACATTATAGTTACCCAATTAGCATAGATATCTTGTTCCACTCAAACAAAACACGATCCATTTAGTGATGTGAGTGCACCACTTGTGTACGTCCCTTGCCTCATGATATTAAGAATATATACAAAGTAGAAATGTGTCACCTTTGTATCATATTCATTTCTTGATCTCTTTAAGCTAATTATAACTATGTAACTTAACTCATGTTACATTGTGCACATTATAAATTTGCTTTATCAAGGGGCCCATTGATATCATCACTCAATTAAGAGGGGCAATGATAATATTTTCACTAGCTATCTTTTCCAGCACAAGTCATGTTCAACCAACTATTGCTTTTATCACTATACACATTCATAGCTTTTGAATAATCAAATCAAGCACTTCTTGAGTGAAATGATATAAGTCTCATATCTTAGGATCCAAGACACAGTAAAACATTAATGACACGAAACACTATTCCATAATGTTTTATTTATTAGGTTTATTCAATATATTAAAGTAACCATTTTCCTCTTTTATATACCCGTGTCGTCAATTATTTGTAGAGCTACAACAATCGATGACCAACACGACAATCTTATCTCGGTAATTAATGTTCCATGTTTAATTACCATCATTGTGAATATCTTTTGATTTATGTAAACCATTATCTTTTAGAGCTCTACGGTTAAGGACCAAACACCTCTTCCTTAACACTTCTAAAAGATGAATACAATAATCAATGAACAAAATGTTTGCACATCCAATTCATAGTAATTGACATATAAAAGTAAATTTTTTAGGACACATTCCTTTCACGCAGTTACCTTTTTTCATGCCTATAAATAAAACTCTTCCTTCTCCTTTGTATTTACCCATTACTTGGTGACATTCTCTCTACTTCGAGTAAGCCTTGGAGCAAAACTCAAGTGGAGAAGAATGCTACTTGTAATGTGTCATGTAAATATAATAATTTTCATAGTTAGTTATATAGTATCTCTTTCAATTCTTGCATGCTTAGTTTAATTTCGTTTTTCTTTGTTTTTTATTGATTATTGAGTAGCTCCATCCCCCTTTGGGGGTGGAGATGATTTACATATATGTTGTGAAGTTTGGATGTTTGATAAAAAAATTTATTGTGTAAACTTACATGTTTGTATGTTCATTGGGGAGAATTTTAATCATGTACATGTTGGGGGATGTTTGATGAGTTTTGCCATAAGATTAGACACTTCCCATGCTTAGTTTCCTCATATTTATTGACTGAAATTTCCTGTTGAATATACTACATCTTAGTTAAGTGTTTGTATTTGTGGTTTCTGGCTTGATTGATTGAAGAGACTCTGTTTTCATGGGTTTTGCCAAAAGATTT
This sequence comes from Triglochin maritima, assembly GCA_963682175.1. NCBI lineage: Eukaryota > Viridiplantae > Streptophyta > Magnoliopsida > Alismatales > Juncaginaceae > Triglochin > Triglochin maritima. Next base: position 20,121,874 of record OY821775.1, read on the forward strand.
AGACACCTCCCATGATTAGCTTTGTTCTTCACATGAGTTTATGGTTTTTGATGAGTCTTGTCATATCTTTAGATGCTTCTCATACTGAGCATAGTCTTATGATAATCAAGAAGTAACTGCTGATACGTTGTGTGAATGGATTGATAGGTTTTGCTACATCTTTAATGCATGAAAACACACACACGACACACACACATACATGCATCATTCATCACTTATTTCACTGCATATGTGCACACACTCCACCCTTTATGGGTTTCTCTTCCTGATTTCCAATCTTTAGTTGTTTTCTTTCGCACTTCTTTTTTACTAGTTTAGTGTAATTTAGCTTAGCATAATCAAATCTCTTTCCCCTTTTTCGCCACTTGATTTCGGATAAACTAGAGACTACTCACCTCCCCGTGGATCAACCCGTACTTGACGTGCCTTCACCGACGTCGTGCACTTACGGTATTTAAAACATTTAAACAAGTTTTTGGTGCCATTGTCGGGGAGGTGCCAATCCAGATCTAGTTTGAACAATTCGAGTGGTTTGAATTTTTGTTTTTTAGTTTTCTGTGTTTCAGGAGATTTTCTCAAGGGAAGTAACCAGGGGAAGTTTGGAGGAGAATAAAGCTACTTGGACTGCCAGTCAGCGGCTTGAGACCACCAACTGGCGGTCTTGTGAGCTCCAATTTCCCCCTTCTTTCTTTGGTTTGTTGTTACATATCATATAGTGGTCTGGGGCTCAATTTGGCATATTTTGACTTGTAGTTTGCCCCCTGATCAATAATCAATCCCCTTTTAATCAACTGGGAACCTAAAATCCAAAGCAAAAGATTAGGCATTCTGATGGGAATTTTATTTATACCGCAAGTGTACGGCGTCAAGGAAGACGCGACAAGTACGGGTTGAACACAAGGAGGGAGAGATATTGTTATTTTTGTGATTTTCTATTAAGGAAAGAAAGAGAGAGAAATAAAGTTGGTTTGAGATTTTAGATTTTTAATTTTCTAAAGCAAGAACAACAAAAACAAACTGAGAATAAAGAAAATATGGATGAGAGTCCAGCGGGTGGAGGTTTAGATATCGGGTTTTGTTTAGAGAAATCTGAAACTTATAATAAATCACATTAGTTATGGTATGATTTAAATGTCCTTTGCGCGTCTGGATTGATTTCTTTCCTTTCATTTGAGCACCAAATTTATTTCTTCATATATTTGGAGATCCAAATTGATTTTTCTTTAGAACTTCTCCAAAATAATATTTTGGTACTTGTAATTTGCAGTCGGGTCCTCGGCTTTTTGCAATCAAGTCCCTGGCTACTTTTGTGCTTAGGTCCTTGACCTTTTTGCTTGGATGGACTTCAATTTGAAACCCGAAAATCTTGAACTTGGTCTTCGTGACAGAAATGAATCTCTTGCACGCGTTTATGCTCGGGATATGGGTAATTTGCATTCAGGTCCTTGTATTATGTAAATAAGACTAAACACATACCTTAGTAGCATTTATTGATATAAAATTAATCTAAATGAAAGACATATGATGCAATGTATGCAATGCATCAAATACCCCCACACCTAGATTTTGCTAGTCCCGAGGAAAACAGAATATAAGAAAAATGAAAACAGGGAAATCCTAACTCACTTTTGTAGGAATCACGGTTGCACTTAGCATGTGCAACAAGCCTTTAAACCCCCAAGTTTCCTTAGAGGACGAGTTTTGTCTCGTGAGGGTTTTCAGTTGACACACCCGCAATGTCTTAGTTCAACATTTCATTAATAACTCTCAATATCTCCACCTCAACCTTATACATCTCACTTAGAATTCTTGCATGCTCATTATATAAATCTAACTCATAAAAAAATCTGACTTGGTCTTCATTCCTCTAATATTCACACCACTAACCCTTCTACACATGTTATCACTTAAATTATTTTGCACGCCTCCTCTGGTGGTGAAGTATCATTCGGATCAACCATGGCATGGATCATTCTTTTAACTTTGGGCCTTGAGTATCTTAAAGTATTTTTTTCCGTGATTCAACACATTTGCTTTTTTGACATTTTTACCATTTTTGCATTCGTGTAGCGAGTTTGGTCGATCATCCCGAGCTGGCAGACTCAAGTTACCGGGTTTTAAGATACCCCTACGGACCAGTAAGGCTTGGGCTTTTGTAATCATTTTGTAAGATGTGCTTTCCTCACTTTTATTCCCCTTTGATGAGAATTAAATTCATACCGCAAGTGCACGACGTCAATGAAGACGTGGCAAGTACGGGTCGAACACAAGGAGGGAGAGATATTGTTATTTTTGTGATTTTCGATTAAGGAAAGAGAGGGAGATAAATAAGTTTGGTTTGAGATTTTTTGTTTTTTAATTAATTTCTAAAGCAAGAACAACAAAAAACAAATTAAAAATAAAGCAAAGATGGATGAGAGTCCAGCGGGTGGAGGTTTAGATATCGGATTTAGATTAGAGAATTCTGAAACTTATAATAAATCACATTAGTTATAAAGCATTACATGATAAATGACTCAACATAAACTCAAGTAATCAAAATATACTAACACGAAATTAAAATAATAACATTGTTTTTCTTTTCATCACCCTAAATCCGTCACCCTCACCCTTTGGAGAGAGTTAGAAACTCATGGATGGAGGGAAGGAGAAGGGGTCCTAGAGAAACTACAAAAGAAAACTAAAAACAAGAAATAAAAGAACAGAATTTTATTACTAAAATATGGAATAAAAACTAAACTTTTCTTACAACATCGTTTCGGGACAATTTATAGCCGATACAAGGGACACAAGTATAAAATAGGAAAGTACACGCGTCAAGATACGACTGGACAAAATTCAGGGCCACGGATCGCAAGGGGTGTGGTGTTTCCGCCGCATGTTGTATGTAAGGTGCGGCGATTTCGCCGCAATATATGCTCCGATTGGATCCGGATTTTGTCCTGTGTGTTTATGGTATGATTTAAATGTCCTTTCCGCGTTTGGATTGATTTATTTCCTTTCTTTTGAGCTCCGAATTTATTTCTTCATATATTTGGAGATCCACATTGATTTTTCTTTAGGATTTCTCCAAAATAATATTTTGGTACTTTAATTTGCAGTCGGGTCCTCGGCTTTTTGCAATTAAGTACCTGGCTACTTTTGTGCTTAAGTCCTTGGCCTTTTTGTAATTAGGTCTTTGAATGCTTTTATGCTTGGATGGAGTTCCATTTGAATCCCGATAATATTGACTTGGTCTTTATGATAGAAATGAGTCTCTTGAACGTGTTTATGATCGGGTATGGGTAATTTGCATTCAGGTCCCTGTATTCTATAAATAAGACTAAACACATACCTTAGTAGCATTTACTGATATAAAATTAATCTAAATGAAAGACATATGATGCAATGTATGCAATGCATCACCCTTTTATTTTCCTCAAGGCTTAATTGCTATCAGAAGTCCACACTTCCCGGTATATTTTCCTCAACGTCTGCTTTTTATCAACCACTTCAAAGATTTGATTCGTCCAATTTAAGTGCATACATGTCTTAAAGGGTAATGGGTTATTTCTTTGGAACTTAGATTTATGTCATAATTTCTACAAGCAGAACTATATAATAAGGAACAAAAACTCAATGCAATTCGTACACGGGTTTTGGCAGTTCAATCTTAAGCTATGTCATGGAGCATTGATTTTTTTAAACGAACATGATATATAGATAGATAAATAGATAGATAGATAGATGCCCCCACACCTAAATCATGCATTGTCTTCAATGTATGCAAAGATAAAACAAATGCACTTATTACCTGAGTCAACTTGTGGTAGAGGCGTTGAATTTGCTCAGAGTCAACCATAGTCAGAACTGGATTGAATGTCACCATGTTGGTGCATGTATCCAGTTGAATTGTTCCCATGTTGACCTGAGAGTCTTGGGGTAAAGATTACACACCCCTCACATGTGTTGGTTCTCTTATTTTCTCGAGTGATGGTTGTTGGGTAGATGAATTACTCCCCTTTTTCGCACTTTCTTTTTGATTTTGTGATGATTTATTTGATTCAGAAATCTTATAGATACGCGATCTCATCACAACATCACTTTGATTGCATACTATTTCTGGTTCACTATCAACATGAAAGATATTAAATTCAGCTTTTAAGTTTCCAAAAGATAGTTGCATGAGCCCATTTCGTCAATTTATCAAAGCTTCAGAAGTGGCTAAAAAGAGTCTGCCTAGTATTACAGGGATTTGTCTCTTAGGATTGACAACAGGTTCAGTGTCTAGAACGACAAAATCCACTGGGTAAATGAAGTCACCAACCTTAATCAAAACATCCTCTACTATACCTCTTGGTTTCTTAACAGAGCAATCAGCAAATTGAAGGGTTGTCTTAGAGGGTTTTAGTGGACCAAGGTTTAGTTGCTCATAGACAGAGAACGAGAGTAGCTTAACACTAGCACCAAGGTCTAGAAGGGCTTTGTTGATAAAAGTATCTCCTATCGCATATGAAATTGTGGGACACCCAGGGTCCTTATACTTTATAGGAGACGAGTTGGACAGAGTAGAGCTTATGTTTGCAGTTAAGAATGCATTCTTTCGTACGTTCGTTTTTTTCTTTTTAGTGCACAGATCTTTTAAGAATTTAGCATAAGCAGGTATTTGTTGAATCATATCTAGGAGTGGAATATTCACCTTAACTTGCTTAAATACTTCCAAGATTTTCTCCATTTGTGCACTTGAGCTCTTCTTGAGTCTATTGGGGAATGGGGCTTTAGGAACATAGACTTGCTCAGGTTGAGCTATAGGTTCAGGTTGAGTAGGTGGGTTGGGCTTTTCAAATTGGACTTCAGGTTCAATGGTCAGGTCATATGTGGGTGCTTGACGGCTAGATAGATTAAGAGCCCTAGGATTTACCACATTGTTATCAACTTGTTTTCCGGACCGTAATGATACTACTGCATTTATTTGTTGGAACGGTCATTCCTCATTAACCATTTGAACCGGTCTAGGGTTGTTACTTCCTAGAGGTGGTTGATAGGGTTGATATTGATTATTACGTCTTGGATTCACCTCAGATTGACTTGGAAACTGACCCTTTTCTCTTTCACCTACAATTTATGCTAGTTGGCTGACTTGTATTTCTAGCCTTTGGAAGGATTGGGTGGTTGTTTGCATAAAAGTCTTAACCATATTTTCCAAGCTTGTCAACCTAACATCATAGTCTCCATTGTTACTAAACCCAGATGATGTATTATTTTGGTTATACGGGTTTGGTTGTTGTCTAGGAGGTTGACCTTGTTGGCTCCATGAAAAATTGGGATGATTACGCCAACCAGGGTATAGGTTGATGCGTATGGGTCATTTCTAGAATGGTTAAACGTGACATTAACTTGTTCCAAGTCCGCACAATCCTCCATTATATGACCAGTCTGACCACATCTAGAGCAAGGGATAGAAGATGCTTGATTCACTAGGGGAAAGAGTTTTTAGCTCTAGACTTTCCATTCTACGCATAAGGGTAGCTAGTTTTGCTTCAGCAGCTACAATGGCATCTACAGCTAAGACACCTGGTTTGGGTTAGCTTGCTATTCTAGATCAAATACTCGGGTTATTCGGTGCTCTAGCATTGTCCCATTGCATACTATTTCGGCTAAATCCTAAAGAAAAGTCCAAGCATCATTCTCATTTTTGGACATGAAGTTCCCTTGGCTTACAGATTCTACCACAACCCTAGATGTAGGTGTCAATCCCTCATAAATAATTTGGCACAATTGTCATCTTGGAATTCCATGATGAGGGCATTGGGTCAACAAACTTTTAAATCTTTCTAAATAGGAATAGAACGGCTCGCTCTCAGATTGAACGAATGCAACAATTTCATTCATAATCCTAATAGTCTTATGGTTGGGGAAATATTTCTTTAAGAACATTTGAAAAAACCCGGCCCAACTCCTAATAGATCTTTCAGCTAGACTATATAGCAATTTCTTAGCGTCGTCCTTCAGTGCTAGAGGCACGAATTTAAGACGCACTGCCTCCTCAGAGATATGCTGGTATTGCATAAGAGAGCAGATTTCCTCAAATTCTCTAAGGAAGAGATATGGGTCTTCCTTAGAGGTGAACTTGGGCAACATACTCATGTATTGTGCCTTTAGTTCAAAGTCGCGACCCGGTATGATGGGCGTAACAATGCACGATGACTGAGCAGCCATCGTTGGGTAGCACCGATCCCTGAGAGTCCTAGGCGGGTCCACTACATTCTCACCCATTGGATCCGGGTGAGGTGGTGCAACAGGTGGATTGGGGCTAAGCTCTAGACTGGAATCTAGATGAACTCGTGAGAGTCGATTGCTCAAGTCTCGAACCCAAATCTGAGTGCACCGGTTTGAATCAATTTTTGAATTCAAATTTGAAATTTAAATTCCAAATTCAATTTCAAGAATTAATTACTTTTTTTTAATTTTTAAAAAAATGGAAACAAACAATAAGTAAACAAACAAGACTCAGATGAGAAGGGAAACTTAACTCTAAAAGATAGATGAGAGGGTTGGTCAGAAGTTTCCTAAACAAACATGGTTTACACAATCCTAGACCTAATGTCGCTTAGATCTAGACGACTCCTAATTGGTTGAGTCGAATTGGTTCGCTTGATTCACCTCCCTCACTAATCAAACCAAATTGGCCAAGCAGTGTATAGCTAGTGGGGGCGCTTCCGACAGAGTCGGTGCCAATTGGACAACCACTTCGCTTGGAAGACTTACGTCAACACAAAATCACTTTCTAGACACCAAATTAAATTTGATCAGCTTCAAGTCATAGCCAGTCAAACCAATCTTCTCCTTAATTGAGTCCGAGTCCTTAGGGGCCAATGTCTAATTGATTTTAATTTTTAAGGTTTGGGTGACACTTTAGGATTGTGATTTGTGGGCCACAGAAGGGTCATGAAATCCCCACCGTATCTTTTCCTATGGAGTTGCCCTTAAGATAGTTTAACTTAAATCTAGCAAAGATAGTCAAACATTGGTCTTTAGTGGGGGACAATTGCAAGGTTGTATGCAAACTAAATTATATGCTTAAATGCAATCGATAAAAACCGCGCACGTACCTTGCCTCCAACACTCTTCAACAATGAATTGATTTGCAAAATTTAGCATGCATAATGCGAGAAAATCTCTAAATGATGCATCCACTAAGGCCTTTCTAATTTTGCAAAATTTTAGGTCACAAGTTGAATTAGTGCCAATTATGGAAGCTTGCCCTACACATGCAATTCTACCAAAAAGGAAATTTTTCGAAAATAGAAATTACCAGGAAAAGGCAACAAAGGTTACCTACGCACGCTCAGTCGGGTTCGCCGCCCGCTCTCGAAAATTTCCATTTGCTCTACGTGTCCACCCAGAGATGAGTGGCATCCCAGAGAAATTTCACGCCCAGATTTCCAACCCGTGTGGCGTTTCCGCCGCAAACTATACTTCTAGAGCGGCGTTTTCGCCGCTTCTTCACCTTGGATCGCCTCCGGATTTTTGCGTCGTCTCTACTACTTCCTGAAAAGCACAGAGAAAACGTTAAATCGCGAAAAACCAAAATCCAAACAAAAAAGAAATCACAAAAACTTGAAATTCTTGTCGCCTCCCCGGCAACGGCACCAAAAACTTGATGGGAATTTTATTTATACCACAAGTGGACGGCGTCAATTAAGACGCGGCAAGTACGGGTCGAACACAAGGAGGGAGAGATATTATTATTTTTGTGATTTTCGATTAAGGAAAGAGAGGGAGAGAAATAAGTTTGGTTTGAGATTTTTGGTTTTTTAATTAATTTCTAAAGCAAGAACAACAAAAACAAACTGAGAATAAAGCAAATATGGATGAGAGTCCAGCGGGTGGAGGTTTAGATATCGGGTTTTGTTTAGAGAAATCTGAAACTTATAATAAATCACATTAGTTATAAAGCATTACATGATAAATGATTCAACATAAACTCAAGTAATAAAAATATACTAATACGAAATTAAAATAATAACATCATTCTTCTTCTCATCACCCTAAATCCGTCACCCCCACCCTTTGGAGAGAGTTAGAAACTTATGGATGGAGGGAAGGAGAAGGGTCCTAGAGAAACTACAAAAGAAAACTAAAAACACGAAATAAAACAATAGAATTTTATTGCTAAAGAATGGAGAAAAACAAGCTCTTTTTCTTTACAACATCGTTTCGGGGCTATTTATAGCCGATACAAGGGACCCAAGTGTAAAATAGGAAAGTACACGCGTCATGACACGACTGGACAAAATCCGGGGCCACGGATCTAAAGGGGTGCGGCATTTTCGCCGCAAGTTGTATGTGATGTGCGGCAGAAACGCCGCAATTTTAGCTCTGATTGGATCCGGATTTTTCCTGTGTGTTTATGGTATGATTTAAATGTCCTTTGCGCGTCTGGATTGATTTCTTTCCTTTCTTTGAGCTCCAAATTTATTTCTTCATATATTTGGAGATACAAATTGATTTTTCTTTAGAAATTCTCCAAAATAATATTTTGGTACTTGTAATTTGCAGTCGGGTCCTCAGCTTTTTGCAATTAAGTCCCTAGCTACTTTTGTGCTTAGGTCCTTGGCCTTTTTGCTTGGATGGACTTCAATTTGAACCCCGATAATCTTGAACTTGGTCTTCATGACATAAATGAATCTCTTGCACGCGTTTATGCTCTGGATATGGGTAATTTACATTCAGGTCCCTGTATTCTGTAAATAAGACTAAACACATACCTTAGTAGCATTTATTGATATAAAATTAATCTAAATGAAAGACATATGATGCAATGTATGCAATGCATCACATTCTTCCTTGTTTATGCATCATATACTTGACTTAGGCCTGTAGTTTGTCTTTTGTTGTAGCTTTACTTTCAGTTGTTGAGTGTTTGGTATGACCATGCATTAATTAGTAGGAATTACATTGCAACAAGTGTGAGTTGTGCATTTGTTTGGAGACTTGATTTCTAGATTAGGACTCCAAAATGCTACTAAGGAGGGGTTGTCCCATATAAGATAAGGTGGGGGATTTCACCACCCTTTCTTTTGTCCAAAAAATCACACTAATCAATGGCCTAACTTTAAAATTAAGTAGACATTGGCCCTAAGGATCTCGGGCGCATTAGGAGAGTGATCCGGTCACGACCGTCATAGCCTGATCGGCGTCGCTCACTCTGTCAATAGTAGGAGAGATGAGATCTCCAGATGTCGGCTCACTTGTTGGGTTTTTTGGTCTTTGTCGTAGGGAGGTGAGGCGTGTTGAGGCCGTGTGACCTTGTAGTTAGGCGTCGTCTAGCTGTAAGGACCTATAGTAACCTTAGGTTGTTTGAGCCTTGCTTGCTTGTGTGCTCTACCGGTACCTACTGGTCGTAGCATAAGGACTTCTTCCCTTCTCTCCTAAGTCATTCCCTCTCATCTGTGTCCTCTCATCTTCTCCTCTACACACATTCTGCTTTAGTTGTTTTAAAAAAATGCTTTCTTTTTCGTCTGACTCGTGTGTGTGTGTGCAATCTTTGTGCACGCCAGTGTGGTCACGAGATGCTGAGGGTCGTTTTACGAGATCCAACATCGATCTATCCTCGATTGTTGACATTTCGAATGCATCCCCGTCTCGTGTCCTACACAGTCCCGGGACCATGACCGGTCGTCAACGACACGAGGGCGACCCAGATTTTGGATTCACACCACCTTCTGGTCTAGAAGGTGGGGATCCACAATCTCATCACCTGGTTCCCTAGGCTCCCATCCCCCTCCACGATCGATGCTATCCAAGTCGTACCGCCTTACCTTCTTGCATCGTATTGCTCGAGGCAAATGGGAACCACTTTGAGGTTAAGCCTCAATTTATCTCCATGCTCCCTCACTTCACTGGGAAGGGTGACCCCTATATCTTTCTTAGGGAATTTGAGGAAGTCTGTGCTATGTTCAAGCTGCTACAACTTAGCACAAACTTCATCCATTTAGGCTTGTCCCCTTTTCACTAAAGGATAATGTCAAGAAGTGGTTGTACAGAAACCAGGCGAATGCCTTTAGGACTTGGGATGAATTCCAATATGCATTCCTCAAGAAGTACTTTCCAAATCATCAGACTCAAAAATTGAGGAACGAAATCAATTCGTTTTATCAACATGAGACTGAATCCTTTCATGCATACATAGAGAGGTTCAATGAGCTACTATCCTCATGCCCTCACCATGGCATCGTGTTGTGGCACCTTTGTTAGATTGTCTACGAGAGTCTTCACATCTCATCTCGAACACTCCTTGAGTCCATGTGTCAATGAGAGTTCTTAGGAAAGGATGAAAAAGAGGCATGGGCTTTCCTAGAAGACCTCACTGAGAAGACCACGCAGTGGGAGAGTGTGAGGGAACCACCACCATCATCTAGCATAGAAGCGAGGATCGCAAACGTAAACTCGACTAGATCGGGTGATGCATTTGCTGTCGATACCACTATGACAACCGAGGCACGCATGACAGCCTTAATGTGGCGTACGGATTCGATTGAGCTCCAAAACTAGCAAGGTGTGTCACATGTGTCTGCATCTGGTCCACTTCCTTGTTATCTATGTGTTTCAAAAACTTGATTGATACGTTTTAAAATAACCGCAAGTGCACGGCCGCGTTGAAGCGGTGGCAAATACGGGTCGATCCACCGGGAGGTGTGTCGACTTTTGGTTTGTGCGAAGGCGAGTGGGAAAGAAATGAGAGAAAGGTTGGTTACATTAAACTACACTAAAATGCAAAAAGGAAACGGAAGTGAAGCAATAAAACTAAACCCCATAAGGGGTAGAGAAATAATGTGAGTATAAAGATGTGTGTGTCTGTGTGTTCAATTATGCTCCTCACAATATGTAGTGCATTAAATCATAAAACAAAATCTAACTTTGCCTCCACATGAAATAAGATAAGATCATATTATTAAAACATACAAGACAATAATTGGAATGAAGCTAAATGAACTCATGTATAAAGACTAGACCCTACTATGCCTCCACATGACATAAGATAACCCAATATCATTAAAACATACAAGGCATTAACCAAGGTAAAGGCAACAAGAGTACATACACTACGAATTGTGTTTCCAATATTAATTCTATCCATATCCTCACCTTATCATTCCCCATAAAATAGGTCCACTAATCTAATCATAAGCTAAGCTTCATTCAAGAGCATTAACATATCAAAGATAAGAGTGAAATCCCATTAGATGGTTATGGAAATCATATAAGGCTCAAGGGATTAAGATAACAAAAACCTAATACACTACATGATCATATCACATATTTCTCCACCCCCCAAATGGGAATGGAACTACTCACTACTCATTACACTAACTACATTAACAAAATGAAACATTATACTGAAAGGAAATTCAACTAAGCAAGAAAGGAATATTAAAGAAACTAATTGAAATGAACATAAAACTAAAGAGACATGCAAAAATTAAAAGACAAGATTAAAAGAAACTAAGAACAATTATTTTACTAACAATGACTCACATTGAAGGTAGCATTCTTCTCCACCTTGAGTTTTGCTTCAAGGCTTACTCCAAGTAGAGAGAATGCCACCAAGCAATGGGTAATTACAATGGAAGGTGAAGAGTTCTATATATAGCCATAGAAAAAGGTAATCCGGGACAATCCCCAGGTATGGGACTAACCATATACCAGAAATAGAATAAACACACTCTAATACACATGCCCGCCAACGCTTAGCGGATTCGGAGCCAAACAGACCGCCAATTGGCGGTCTATCGGTTCTGGATCTATCTCTAATTTGTTGTGGGCTTTTCTGGACGTCTTTGTTGATCTTTGATGCATATACTTCGTTTATTGGAGCTCCGACCCGAATCGAATTGCCAAAATACTCCCCATGATGGTGTGGAGTTTTCTGTTTTGCTCTTTGGTCCTTCGGTCTTACGTTCAGGTCCTTCTCCCTTGCATCTTAGTCCTCGATTCTTTCAGCTCAGTCATTTTTCCTATATTTTAGGTCCTTTCATGCCTCTTCTCTTCAAACCTCTTTATTTCTGAAATTCGAACATAAAACTCGTGACGTAGCATTGCTTAGGTGTAAGATAATGGATATAAGATACAAATATAATCATGAAATGATGTCAATCAAATACCCCCACACCTAAGTTTTTGCTAGTCCCGAGCAAAACAAAGAAAGAGAAAAGCAAACGAGAAACAAGAAATCCTAACTCACTTTCGTAGGAATCACAGTTGCACTTAGCACGTGCAACAAGCCGTTAAACCTCCTTGTTGCCAAGGAGGAGGAGAGAAGTCTCCTGAGGGTCTTCAGCGGATATACCCACAAAATCCAAACAAGATGCATTATTCAATCTAGACACTCGACTCGTTGGACAAATTTTGTCGATCATTGGACGCGGTAATCCTACGGGCCGACTCTATAAAGGAAATCAGTCCACACACCTAGCCTAATGAACTATTTGTGCAAGTTAAATAAGGAATTAAGTGAAAGACATGGACAACCTCAACATCCTCAAGTGATACAAAGTATAAAGTCCATTAAGGTTCTTATTAGCATTACCATTTTTTTCCTTTTGTTTCTATTCTCATTTTTTTATATATATTTTTTTATTTTCTTTTTATTAGTTGGAGTTTCATTCTCCCAGGGTCAGGTTTCATGCATCATTGCCCATGAGGACTTACACTATCACGTACACATTTCCCCAAATGTCCACATAGGGCAATCCCTACCACCCGTGTAACGAGAGTTCGATCGGCGCATCCCAAGTCAGATGACTCGAAAGCACAAGGCACAAAGTCCCCTCAGACCTACTTCCCCGAGTGATAGGAGCCGTGCGAGAAGAGAAAACACATACTCACTTATTTCTTATCTACACATGAACCAAAACCCCTACACTTAATGTGTCACAACAAGATTTAAAGAGTCCTTGACTACAACAAACTCCCTTAAATTAACAGACACGAATTATTGACTCACTAGGTTCAGGGTGGACTTCTTTAAATGTTTGAGCACTGAAACCCTATGATTACTTGCCCCCGAGGGAAAACTGGGGTGCATCCTAATGACTCGATAAGTCTTAAAGTCACTGTACTAGATATCCTAATGCATCAAGTTCAAGACAATTTTGGGAGCTTTCTTTTTACTTTGCCTCTCAACGGTTTTGCACATGCTAAACACACACAAAACCCACAAAACATTTTCTTTCGCAAACACATGAAGATTTTGAAAGAAATGTGAAAATTTTGAAGCACTAGACAAGCAAAAGAAGACAAGTCACCCAAGGATCATGGCAAGCAAATATATCGATATTAAATGCAACACACTAACATGACCCTAACAATGCACACAAAAGAAAATAAAATCAAAGAAAAAAGACTCGACTATGTACACACGTAAAACACCCCTCCACACCTACTTCATGCATTGTCCTCAATGAATGTGAGCAAAATACGACATGAATTTATGCATGAAAAAGGAAAGATCTCACTAATATGAAACGCAAAAGGAAGTTCAAGGTTATGTTGATGGACAAAAACCCGAATTCCCTCAAAACCTGTGAGATGCTAAAGAAGGCATACAAATACGCGAAAGAAATGGGCCCCAAATACTCAAGGGTTGGAGCCCAAAAGAATCAATGCTCGCTCATGGAGTCTTTTATTGTACTTTTTTTTGAATATAGCTATGTACAAAAATAAGTTCCCATCTTCATTTGTCAAAAGACATCAAATGGGAACCTCAAAAGTGGGTCAATGCACTTGGAAAGGGAACATGACACCACGTGGGGCCAGAATACTCATGTTTGGGCCCCCCTCACAAAGAGCAAAAGATGAAAAGAGAGGTTCATGAATTAGACGCAAAGGTGTCTCATTCAAAGGATCAAACTGAAAGAGCTTGAACCTCTCAAGTGTTTGGGAAATAAGGGGCAACGGAAGAAGAGTTTTTCCCGTTGCAGTACTGAAGTTATGTTCGTCAATCTAAAGTCTCCAACCAACATGCTGATGCGTCGGAATGAGGTCAAGAACCTCGTTAGGCATGTCCGACTCACCAGGTGAACAAAAAGTGGGTGTCATACCCAAGGTATCCTCCAAGGAACTCCTAATACCCTCATTAGCAATGTAGTTGTTTGATGTTCCATTATTTCCAAGATGATTTGGAACAAAAGTGAGAGGCAACCTCTCATCAGATTGTTTGAAATTGAGGGTACTAGGGAGCTCTTGCTCTACCAGAGGTGAGTCCTTAAGAGGCACAACATGAAGATCAAGTGGCTCAAGGGCCACGGGACAAAAAAGATAAGGCACAATCCTGTGTCGACTCATAATGAAGCTGGTCCATGTTATTCTCAATGTGAATCGAATCCTCCACTAAGTGATCATGAATTGAAACCCCAAGTCCTTCAGACTGACTAAGAGTTTGACTTTGAAAGATTGCGCTCTAAATTTGTGGATGTGGTGGTGGTTCGATATCAAAAGATGAATCCTCATGTTGACCAGAAATGTTACTCTCCTCACGTTCACGTAATTGTTGCGTCATTTGACTCACTTGCAATGCCATATTTTGTATGGACTATTGAGTGGTTTCCATGAACGTAAGGAAAGTTTGTTTCAAGGAATCAGGTATGCGGTCAATGATGAGGTCCAAGTCAGAGCTTGGGAAATTTTGGGGTTGGGTGTTGATGGGCTGAGAATGAGTCCAATGATTTGAAGTGGGGTGTTGGTAGAATTCTGGGTATTCGGGAGGAGGATACTGGGGTGAAAATGAAGTATAAGAATTTGAATAAGAATTGTCTCCCCATGAATCCATCCCTCTTGGGTTGTACATGGATAAGTAATGGTCATATTGAGCATTTTGGGAAAATGTATGCTCATTCTCAGGCTCAGGGGGAACATAAGGACATTCCCCGATAACATGACCACTCAACCCACAACAGTCGAACGGCACAACTACTGGAGCCACCGGTGCACTCATGTCGTCTACCGTACGCATGAAAGAGGCCAAAGTTTGTTGTAATGTCTCAGTTTGTTGACCCGTGTATGATCCGACGTAACTAGATGATGGTCTAGCAGTCGGTGCCTCTCTCATACTACCCCAATATGAAGATTGCTCAGTCACACAATTAAGATTCTCCCAACCATACGGGGTGTTAGTCTGAGCCACCCCAGGTTGCATGGGTCCAGAATACCAGGAAGAATGTTCCTGGTCCCAACAATGATATGGATGGTTGCCCATGTAACCATCCATCTTAACAAAAAAACTCTCGAGTCGACCACTCTCACCACCACGAGGCCAAGCTCGCAAAAAGTGCTCGACTCGACCCTAAAACGCCAACAAAGAGTGTAAAGGGGAGGAGACTAGACGTAGAAGTAGGTGAGAAGAAGATGACTCAGAGGAGAAGGGAAGAATCCCTAGAAACTAGCGTGGGTAGTGGGAGAGGGTAGAAGCCTAATCTAGCAAGCACGACTCAAACAATGTAAGGCAATGAGTCCTTAGGCTAGACGACGTCTAACTTCGAGGTCACTAGCCTCGACATGCCTCACCTCCCTACAACGAAGACCACAATGCCCAGCAAGTGATACCAGATCCGGAGATCCAATACCTCCTACTATCGACAAGGTAGGCGACGCCGATCAGGCCATGACGGTCTCAACTAGATTACTCTCCTAGTGCGTTCGAAATCCTTAGGGCCAATGTCTACTTGCTTTTTGAATTAAGGCTTTTATTAAGAGTGATTTTTGGGGCCAAGGAAAGGGTGATGAAATCCCCCACCTTATCGTTTATGGGACAACCCCTCCTTAGTAGCATTTTGATCTTAAATCTAGCAATCAACACTCCAATCAAACACTCAACTCACTCTTGTCCCGATGCACCTTACTAACTAATGCATGATCAAAACATGCATGAATGAGAGATTTGGGTGCACGTACCTCACGTCAGCAATCAACAACAAAATGTAAAGCAAAGAAAAGACAAATGCATGCAAGGTCTACAAATGATGCATGACCTAGATGGCAAGAAGTCTAATCTTTTGCTTTGAGTTTTATTGTCCAAGTTGATTAAAGGGGATTGATTTTTAATCTGCGAGCAAACTAGAAGTCACAGCATGCAAGATGTTGCTCCCAGATAACTACAATGAAATAAACAACAACCAGAACAAAATTGAGAGAAATCTAAGCTCACCAAACCGCCAATTGGCGGTCACTGTTGAGTGTTTTGCTCTCAAATTCCTCCATTCGCTTCCCCTTGATCCTCAGGATCCCTGAAACAAATCATAACTAAAAAACAAAAAATTAAAACCACTCGAATCGTCCAAACCAAAGTCTGGACAGAGCACCTCCCCGGCAGCGACGCCAAAAACTTGATTGATACGTTTTAAAATAACCGCAAGTGCACGGCCGCGTTGAAGCGGTGGCAAATACGGGTCGATCCACAGGGAGGTGTGTCGACTTTTGGTTTGTGTGAAGGCGAGTGGGAAAGAAAGGAGAGAAAGGTTGGTTACACTAAACTACACTAAAATGCAAAAAGGAAACGGAAGACAAACAATAAAACTAAACCCCATAAGGGGTAGAGAAATAATGTGAGTATAAAGATGTGTGTGTGTGTGTGTGTTCAATTATGCTCCTCACAAGATGTAGTGCATGAAATCATAAAACTAAATCTAACTTTGCCTCCACATGAAATAAGATAAGATCATATTATTAAAACATACAAGACAATAATTGGAATGAAGCTAAATGAACTCATGTATAAAGACTAGACCCTACTATGCCTCCACATGAAATAAGATAACCCAATATCATTAAAACATACAAGGCATTAACCAAGGTAAAGGCAACAAGAGTACATACACTACGAATTGTGTTTCCAATATTAATTCTATCCATATCCTCACCTTATCATTCCCCATAAAATAGGTCCACTAATCTAATCATAAGCTAAGCTTCATTCAAGAGCATTAGCATATCAAAGATAAGAGTGAAATCCCATTAGATGGTTATGGAAATCATATAAGGCTCAAGGGATTAAGATAACAAAAACCTAATACACTACATGATCATATCACATATTTCTCCACCCCCCAAATGGGAATGGAACTACTCACTACTCATTACACTAACTACATTAACAAAATGAAACATTATACTGAAAGGAAATTCAACTAAGCAAGAAAGGAATATTAAAGAAACTAATTGAAATGAACATAAAACTAAAGAGACATGCAAAAATTAAAAGACAAGATTAAAAGAAACTAAGAACAATTATTTTAATAACAATGACTCATATTGAAGGTAGCATTCTTCTCCACCTTGAGTTTTGCTTCAAGGCTTAATCCAAGTAGAGAGAATACCACCAAGCAATGGGTAATTACAATGGAAGGTTAAGAGTTCTATTTATACCATAGAAAAAGGTAATCCGGGACAATCCCCCGGTATGGGACTAAACATATACCAGAAATAGAATAAACACACTCTAATACACATGCCCGCCAACGCTTAGCGGATTCGGAGCCAAACAGACCGCCAATTGGCGGCCTATCGGTTCTGGATCCATCTCTAATTTGTTGTGGGCTTTTCTGGATGTCTTTGTTGGTCTTTGATGCATATACTTCGTTTATTGGAACTCCGACCCGAATCGAATTGCCAAAATACTCCCCATGATGGTGTGGAGTTTTCTGTTTTGCTCTTTGGTCCTTCGGTCTTACGTTCAGGTCCTTCTCCCTTTCATCTTAGTCCTCGAGTCTTTCAACTCAGTCATTTTTCCTATCTTTTAGGTCATTTCATGCCTCTTCTCTTCAAACCTCTTTATTTCTGAAATTCGAACATAAAACTCGTCACGTAGCATTGCTTAGGTGTAAGATAATGGATATAAGATACAAATATAAGCATGAAATGATGTGAATCAGTCGTAGTCAGGGACCCTTAAAATCTTGTTGTGAAACTTTAAGTGTAGGGATTTTGGTTCCTATGTGGATAACAAAAAGTGGTGTTCTCTCTTCTCGCATGACTCCTATCACTTGGGAAATTAGGTCCAAAGGGACTGAGTGCCTGATGCTTTCCAGTCATCTAACTTGGGATGCACCGACCGAACTCCCGTTACACGGGTGGTAGGGATCACCCTATGTGGAGATTTGGGGGAAGGTGTACGTGATAGTGTAAGTCCTCATAGGCAATGATGCACGAAACCCAACCTTGGGAGAATCAAACACAACTAGTGTAAGTCATAATGCTTCAAAAAGAAGAAGAAAAAGAAGAAAAAAGAAAGAGAAAAAGAAAAAAAGACAAATAAGAACCTTAATGGACTTTACACTTTGTATCACTTGAGGATGTTAAGGTTGCCCATGTATGTCACTTAAGTCCTTAACTAACTTGCACGAATGGTTCATCAGGCTAGGTGTGTGGACGGAAGACATATATAGAGTTAGCCCGTAGTATTACCACACCCTATGATCGACAAAGATAAGCCCATCAAGTCTTGTTGCTAGGTTGAATAATGCATCTATGTTCGGATTTTGTAGGTATATCCGCTGAAAACCCTCAGGAGACAGCATTCCTCCTCTTTGGCGACAAGAAGGTTTAACAGCTTGTTGCACATGCTAAGTGCAACCATGATTCCTACGAAAGTGAGTTAAGGTTTCCCAGTTTTACGTATGATTTTTCCTTTCTTTCATTTTTCTCTTTCTTTGTTTTGCTCGGGACTATCAAAAGTTAAGTGGGGGTATTTGATTAACATCATATCATGCATATAATTGTGTCTAATATCCATTATTCTTAACCTAAGTAATGTTGCGTAACGAATTTTATGTTTAAATTTTGAGAATAAAACAAGTGAGAAGAATAGACACAAAAAGGACCTAAGAGCAAGAAGAAGGACTAAATTGCAAGGCTTATGGACTAAGATGCAAGGGAGAATGACCCAAATGTAAACCAAAATGACCAATGAGAAAATCAATAAGCTCCACACCATTATGATGAGTATTTTGGCAATTAGACATGGGCCTAACCATCAACAACCAAATCGGGTTCATCAAACATCAAGATATTAAGCCAGAACCGAGCCACCAAAATCCAGACTCGATCAGACACATCCAGACCTCCAATTGGCGGTCCAAGACCGCCAATCAGTGGTCCAAATGTGTCCAAATGACACATGCTTCAGTCGGGTGTTAGATTAGGTTGTATTTAGTCCATTTATGGTATGCGTTTTAGTCCCATACCGGGGGATTGTCCCCGGTTACCTGTTTTCATGCCTATAAATAGAACTGTTCCTTCTCCTTTGTATTTACCCATTGCTTAGTGGCATTCTCTCTACTTAGAGTAAGCTTTGGAGAAAAACTCAAGTGGAGAATAATGCTACTTGTAATGTGAGTCATGTAAATAAAATAATTTTCTTAGTTAGTTTTATATTAACTCTTTCAATTTTCTTGCATGCTTAGTTTAATTTCATTTTTTTTTCTTTTCTTAATGATTAGTGAGTAGTTCCATCCCTCTTTGGGGGTGGAGATGATGTACATTTATGTTGTGAAGTTTGAATGTTTGATGATTTTTTTATTGTGTAAACTTACATGTTTGTATGTTCATTGGGGAGTATTTTAATCATCTACATGTTGGGGGATTTTTTATGGGTTTTGCCATAAGATTAGACACTTCCCATGCTTAGTTTACTCATGTTTATTGACTGAAATTTCCTGTTGAATATGCTACATGTTAGTTAAGTGTTTGTATTTGTGGTTTCTTGCTTGATTGAATGAAGAAACTTTGTTTTCATGGGTTTTGCCATAAGATTTAGACCTCCCATGCTC
Organism: Triglochin maritima; assembly: GCA_963682175.1. Lineage (NCBI taxonomy): Eukaryota > Viridiplantae > Streptophyta > Magnoliopsida > Alismatales > Juncaginaceae > Triglochin > Triglochin maritima. The sequence goes on from OY821775.1 coordinate 20,141,679, forward strand.
AGCTTTGTTCTTCACATGAGTTTATGGTTTTTGATGAGTCTTGCCATATCTTTTGACACTTCTCATGCTGAGGCTAGTCTTGTGATAATCAAGTAGTAATTGCCAATACGTTGTGTGAATGGATTGGTAGGTTTTGCCACATCTTTACACACTTTCTATGCATGAAAACACACACATACATACATGCTTACATGCATCATTCATCACTTATTTCACCTCATATGTGCACACATTCCACCCCTTAGGGGTTTCTCTTCCTGTTTTCCAATCTTTAGTTGCTTTCTTTTGCATTTCTTACTTACTAGTTTAGTGTAATTTAGCTTAGCATAATCAAATCTCTTCCCCCTTTTTCGCCACTTGATTTTGGATAAAACAGAGGCTACTCACCTCCCCATGGATCGACCCATACTTTCCGCGTCTTCACCCACCTCGTGCAGTTGGGGTATTTAAAACGTTTAAACAAGAGCGACATTTGTAAAACTGCTTTTAAAACTCATGAGGCACATTATGAGTTTGTTGTTATGTCTTTTGGTTTAACTAATCCCCCTTCCACCTTCCAAAATCTCATGAATGACATTTTCAGGCGGTCCTTAAGACACTTTGTCTTAGTTTTCTTTGATGACATACTTATGTACAGTGCAAGCTTGCAGGAATATCTTGAACATTTAAGACATGTATTTCACGTGTTGGGTCAGAATCACCTTTACCTCAAGTTCTCCAAGTGTAAGTTAGGATTCTGTCAAGTGGAATACTTGGGGCATGTGATTCAGGAAGGGTAGGTTGCCAGGGATCAAAAGAAGATTGACATCATGCTGAGGTGGCTTGTACCTCAGACCATTAAATCACTAAGAGGTTTCTTGGGCTTAACGGGATATTACACGAAGTTTGTCAGAAACTATGGTGTCATTGCTAGACCCCTCACATAATTACTCAAGAAGGATGCCTTTCAGGCTCTCGAGGAGGCTACGGTTTCAGCTTCAGTCCTTGCCCTACCAGACTTTTCCCAACCATTTGTAATAGAAGGTGATGCAAGTGGAGTTGGGATGGGGGCTGTGTTAATGCAAAATAATAGGCCAATTGCATTTGAGAGTAAGGCCTTCAAGGGAAAACAAGTGGTGATGAGTATTTATGAGAAAGAGATGGAAGCTGCCCTCTTTGCTATTCAAAGGTGGAAGCCATACTTGATGTTTCAGCCCTTTATTCTTAGAACTGATCACCAGAGCTTGCAACACTTGATGAGACAGAAGATTCACACCACACCACACCACAACACAACACATCACAGGTGGCTAGTGAAGTTGATGGGATATGACTTCAAGGTGGAGTATAAGGCTGGCCACCACAACTATGCAGCAGATGCCTTATCAAGGGTGATGGAAGAACCCCAAGAGGATCAAGAAGTCCACTCTCTCCTGGCTGTGTCTCTTCTGGTGGCATCTTAGGTATAGGAGGTTAGGAGTACTTACCAAGAGAATCTTGACTATTTGAAACTTAAGAAGAGGTGGGAAGAAGGAGAGTTGAACAAGAACAAATATGAATGGAAAGATGGGCAAAGTTAGGGACAAATATGGGCAAAGTTAGGGACAAGAATGCCCTAGCCGTATATAGTGGAAGTAGAAAGATCACCAAAGGTAAAGGGAAAGGCAAGAACAAATTAACCAAAAAGGCACCAAACAAGAGCAAGGGAGTAGGAGGTGCTCATGCGAGCGCCTCAAGGGAGAAATCTTCAAAATCTCCAACTCCCAACATGGAGTGTTACCAGTGCGGTGGGAAAGGACACATCCACCGAAATTGCCCCAAGTACAAGGAGGACTTTGACAACAAAGTGATTGAGTGTAAGCACCCCCAAAAGGCCAAAGGTATATTTGTTATTGAAATAAATTTAGACACCTCTATCCATGATTGGGTAGTTGATACTGGATCTTGTGCCCTCATAATTTTCATGTGCAGCTACTAAAGGATAGGAAGGACCTAGCAAGTGGAGAGATGACTCTGAAGGTCGGAAATGGTGCAAGTGTCGCTGTCATTGCACAAGGCTCCCTGCATCTTCATTTTTAGTTTAAAGAATGTCTATTTTGTACCTTCGATTAGCAAGAATATTATATTTGTATCACGTTTAGATATGGATGGCTTTGTCATAAACATTTCAAACTCTTGCATGTCTTTATCAAAGAATGGAATATTCTATGCAAATGCTTTCGTAAGAAATGACTTTATTTGCTTGAATTGAATAATAGACAAGTTTTAAACATCAATAACAACAGACTTAAAATAACTCACATAAATGATACAATCTTATGACACTCTCACCTTGGTCACATCAATGAAAAACATATCAAGAAATTACAAGAAGCTAACCTTCTTGGCCCAATTGATTTTCAATCATTGGAGACATGCAAACATTGCCTTATGGGCAAAAATGACCAACCGACCTTTCAAGACCAAAGGTCTAATAACAAAAAACTTTCTGGATTTGATATATTCTAATGTATGTGGTCTAATGAGTACAAGTGCAAGAGATGGTTATAGGTACTTCATAACGTTCACGGATGATTATAGCTGTTACGGTTACATTTATCTAATGAAGAACAAAAGTGAATCCTTTGACAAGTTCAAAGAATTCAAGAATGAAGTAGAGTACAACCTGAATAAGAATATCAAATCTGTACAAACCGATCGTGGAGGTGAGTACTTAAGTACCGAATTCAATTCATTCATGAAGGAATGTGGTATTGTACAACTCACTCCACCCGGTACACCTAAGTGGAATGGTGTATCCAAATGGAGAAATAGATGTCGCTCAACATGGTTTGATCAATGATGACTAAAGCTGAATTGCCACATTACTTTGGAGTTATGCACTACAATCTACAACTTACACACTGAACAATGTTGCATCCAAACCTGTAGAGAAAATGTATGAGCTCAGTGGTAAAATACCCTGATGAGAATTAAATTTATACCGCAAGTGCACGGCGTCAATGAAGACGTGGAAAGTACGGGTCGAACACAATGAGGGAGAGATAATGTTATTTTTGTGATTTTCGAGTTAAGGAAAGAGAAAGAGAGAACAATAATGAGGTTGGTTTGAGATTTTTGGTCTTTTTAATTTTCTAAAGCAAGAACAACAAAACAAACTAAGAAGAAAACAACTATGAATGGGAGTCCAGCGGGTGGAGGTTTAGATGTCGGGTTTTGATTAGAGAATTCTGAAACTTATAATAAATCATATTAGTTACAAAGCATTACATGATAAATGATTTAACATAAACTCAAGTAATCAAAATATACTAATACGAACTTAAAATAATAACCTAATTCTTCTTCTCGTCACCCTAAATCCGTCACCCCCGCTCTTTGGAGAGAGTTAGAAACTCATGGATGGAGAGGAGGAGAAGGGGTCCTAGAGAAAACTACAAAAGAAAACTAAAAAAACAAGAAATAGAAAAACAGAATTTTATTACTAAAATATGGAATATAACAAGAACTAAAATTAAGAACATCCTCTACAACATCGTTTCAGGGCTATTTATAGCCGATACAAGGGACTTAGGTATAAAATATGAAAGTACACGTGGCAAGACACGACTGGACAAAATCCGGAGCCACGGATCACAAGGGGTGCGGCGGAATCGCCGCATATTACACATAAGGTGCGGCGGAATCGCCTCACTATTCGCTCTGATTTAATTTGGATTTTTCCTGTGTGTTTATGGTATGATTTTAATATCCTTTGCGCGTCTGGATTAATTCTTTCCTTTCTTTTGAGCTCCGACTTTATTTCTTTATATATTTGGAGATCCACATTGATTTTTCTTTAGACTTTCTCCATAATAATAAAAGCTACTCGTAATTTGCAATTAGGTCCTTGGCTTTTTGCAATTAAGTCCCTGGCTAGTTTTGTGCTTAAGTCCTTGGCCTTTTTGTAATTAGGTCTTTGAATGCGTTTATGTTTGGATGGACTTCCATTTGAATCCCGATAATCTTGAACTTGGTCTTTATGACAAGTGATTGACATCATTTCATGCTTATATTTGTATCTTATATCCATTATCTTTCACCTAAACAATGCTATGTTACGAGTTTTATGTTTAGTTTTCAGGAATAAATAGGTTTGAAGAGATGAAACATAAAAGGACCCAAAAGCTGGGAAAAAGGACTGGATTGTGAGATCTGGGGACCAAAATGCAAGGGAGAAGGACCTGAACGCAAGACAGAAGGACCTAAGAGCAAAACCTATCATGGGGAGTATTTTAGCAATTGGATTCGGGTCGGAGCTCCAATAAACAAAGTAGATGCATCCAAGACCACCAAATACACAAAGAAAAGCCCAGCACAAATTCTAGATGGATCCGGATCTTTTTGACCGCTAATTGGCGGTCTGTTTTGGCCCAAATCCGCCAAGTTTTCTCCTGGACGTGTATTAATGTTTGTTTAGGCTATTTGTGGTATTGGTTTAGTCCCACATCGGGGGATTGTCTCGGTTTGCCTTTTTCCATGGCTATAAATAGAACTCTTCACCTTCCATTGTAATCACTCCATATTTTAAGTGGTTATTCTTCCTACTAGAAGTGAGGCCTTGAAGCACACACTAAAGTAGGAGGATGCTACTTGAAATGTGAGTCATTTTATCAATAAAGTTTTGTGTTTCTTTCATTGTTTGTTTATGCTTCTTTTATTGTTTGTGCATGTTTTAGTTTAATCGTCTTTTATTTCTAGCTTAGTTTTAATATGCTTTCTTTGCTTAGTTTAATAATTAGTGTAATGTTTAGTGAGTAGTTCCATCCCCTTTGGGGGTGGAGTAAATGTACATACATGCATTAGAGAATGGGATGAATGCTTTATTTTTGATGTGTTGATAAAACATGAATGTATGCTTGCTTGTTTAGGATAGAATTTATAACTTGATGAGTTTTGCCAAAATGATTAGACACCTCTCATGCTTGTTTAGGTTCTGAAATAAACAACTTGCATATGTAAATGTTAATCAACTAAGTTGGTGAATAGATTGATAGGTTTTGCCATAACATTTAGACACTTCCTATGCTCGATAAACACCACCTTCATGTGCTTAAAGAATGTATTCTATACCCACCTCTTTGCATGTGTGCACTCACTCCACCCCTTAGGGGTTTTCCCATTTCTGTATTCCAGCATTCTTCCTTTGTTCTTAGCTTAGTTATTATTTCATTGTTTGGTTCTTCCTTTCGCATTTCCTACTTCTTAGCGTAGTATAGAGTAGAGTAGCATAAACATCTTTCTCCCCCTATTTTTGCCACTTGATTTCGTACAAGCAAGAGGCTACTCAGCTCCCTGAGGACGACCCGTACTTGCCACCGCTTCATCGCGGCCGTGCACTTGCGGTTTTAATTAAAACGTTCAACAAGTTTTTGGCGCCGTTGCCGGGGAGGTGCCAGTCCAGACTCTTGTTTGGACGATTCGAGTAGATTTAATTTGTGTTTTGTAGTTTTTCTTTGTTTCAGGGACTGGGGATAGCAAGAGGAGGCTGCTGAAGAAATTTCCAGACGACCTGAGCACTTCAGACCGCCAATCAGCGGTCTGGTGAGCTCTGTTCATCTTTAAATTTCTTTGTGTTGTTGTTCTACATGATCTAGTAATCTGGGACTCAATTTGGCTTGTTTTGACTTATAGCTCGTTCCCAGATCAATAATCAAACCTCCTTTAAGCAACTTAGACCCTAAAACTCAAAGCAAAAGACTAGGCATTCTTTCTTGTTTAGGTCATGCACCATGTATGTGACTTAAGCATTTAGATTGTCTTTTATTTTAGCTTTATTTTCAGTTGTTGAGTGCTGGCGTAAGGTACGTACCTTCTACTCTCATTCATGCATTTCGTAAGACATGCATTAGTTAGTAGGAAGTGCATTGCAACAAGTGTGAGTAGAGCGTTGTTTGGAGAGTTGATTGTTATATTTAGGACTCCAAAACGCTACTAAGGAGGGGTTGTCCCGTAAAAGATAAGGTGGGGAATTTCATCACCCTTTCCTTCGCCCCACAAACCACACTAATAAAGAGCCTAATTTTTAAAATCAAGTAGACATTGACCCTAAGGATTTCGAACGCATTAGGAGAGTGATCCGGTCCCGACCGTCATGACCTGATCGGCGTTGCCCACTTTGTCGATAGTAGGAGAGATGAGGTCCCCGGATCTTGACTCACTTGCTGGGCTTTGTGGTCCTCGTCGTAGGGAGGTGAGGCGTGTTGAGGCCGTGTCACCTCGCAGTTAGGCGTCGTCTAGCTGTAAGGACCTATAGCGACCTTAGGATTGCTTGAGCTTTGTTTGCTTGTGTGCTTCTACCTGTACCCATCCGCCGTAGCATAAGGACTTCTTCCTTTCTCTCCTGAGTCATTCTTTCTCTCCTGTGTCCCCCCGTCTTCTCCTCTACGTACATTCTTTGTTTAAAAAAAAATGGTGTGTGTGCACCTTTGTGCATGCTTTCGTGGACACGAGACGAGAGTGGTCGTTTGACGAGGAGCGTTGTCAATCCGGCTTCGGTCATCGATTTCTCGACGCCTTCCTCCTCTCGTGTCGCACGTAGTTCGGGTCCAATGGCTGCTAATTTCCGTGAGGAGGAGCAGTTGCTGGACCCGCCTGCTCAACCTGTTCTTCCAGTTGTCGTTCCCATACCTCTTCGTGATCGATGCTACCCGAGCCATACCGCTCTACCCTCGTGCATCGTATTACCAGAGGCTAATGGGAACCATTTTGAGGTTAAGCCTCAGTTTATCTCCATGCTCCCTCATTTCACTGGGAAAGGTGACCCCTATATCTTTCTCAGGGAATTTGAGGAGGTATGTGCTATGTTCAAGCTGCAACAACTTAGCACAGTCTCCATCCATCTTAGACTCGTTCCTTTCGCATTAAAGGATGATGCCAAGAAGTGGTTGTATAGCAACCAGGCGAATTTCTTTAGGACTTGGGATGAGTTTCAATCTGCATTCCTCAAGAAGTACTTTCCAAATCATCGGACTCAAAAATTGAGGAACGAAATCAATTCATTCTATCAACATAAGACCGAACCATTTCATGCATACTTAGAGAGGTTCAAGGAGCTACTATCCTCATGCCCTCACCATGACATCGAGTTGTGGCGCATTTGTCAGATTGTTTACGAATGTCTTCACATCCATCAAGAACGTTCCTTGAGTCCATGTGTCAAGGAGAGTTCTTAGGAAAGGAAGAAAGGGAGGCATGGGCTTTCCTAGAAGACCTCGCTGAGAAAATCATGCAATGGGAGAGTGTGAGGGAACCACCTGCATCATCTAGTATAGGAGCGAGGATCGCTAATGCAAACTCGACTAGATCGGGTTCCGCATTTGCTATCGATACCACTACGGCCACCGAGGTACGCATGGCGGCCTTAATGCGCCGTATGGATTCGATTGAGCTTCAAAACCAACAAAGTGCACCTCACATGTCCACATCTGGTCGAGTTCCCTGTCATTCATGTGGTAGGATAGGTCATGTAGAAAGCGAGTGTGCGTCCATTCCTCCTGAGATGGAACATGTCAACGCCATCTATGACAGAGCTAGGAATGACCCATACTCATCATCTTATAATCCTGGATGGAGGAACCACCCCAATTTTTCATGGAACCAAAATAATGGCCCGGGTGGTCCTTCAACCTCCTCTCGACCACCTAATTAACCACACCAACCTCCCATGCATGCTCATTCATATCAGCAACCCCAAGTTCCAAGCACCAACCAACCAGGTTTCCCAAATTCCAATAATATGGAAACCCGATTCAATTCCCTTGAGACCTTGACCCGTGGACTTGAAAACTCAATGAAAAATTTTATGTCAACCACGAGTCAAGTTCTCACTTAAAATCAGCAGACCATCAAATCTCTAGAGCTTCAGATGGGCCAATTGGCTCAGTCTGTACATGAAAGAGAGAGGGTCTTTTCCTAGCCAGCCTGAGGCTAACCACCGTGTGTACCAGCAACAACACATGCAAAATGAGAATGTGGTACCTCGGGGGAGGCAAGTGAACCATGTGGAGGAACCTGTTCACCATGTCAATTCCATTGTGACCTTAAGGAATGGAAAACAGGTTGACAATCACATTTCCTTGCCACAACAACCACCATCTATGCAGCCCCTCAGTGGGAATGGTGGTGAAGAAAAGGCTGAGGGTGAGAGTAATACACCAAAGCTTTCTTCTCAGGCACCGCAGAAAACCTACCTGCCAAAAGCTCCCTATCCAAGTAGGTTAACCAAAAAGCAGAGTGACAACATGGACAATATATTAGAGGTGTTTAAGCAAGTAAAGGTTAACATCCCCTTATTGGATGTCATCCAAAAAATACCTTAATATGCCAAAGTGTTGAAGGATCTCTGCACAACCAAGAGGAAGACCAATGTTCCTAAGAAAGCATTCTTGGCTGCAAATATCAGCTCACTTTTGTCCAATCCCACCTACACAAAATACAAGGACCCTGGGTGTCCTACTATTCAGTGTACGATAGGGGACACTAGAATGAGCAATGTTTTGCTTGATTTAGGATCAGCGGTCAACCTCCTCCCATTCTCTGTTTATCAAAAGTTGAACTTGGGAGAATTGAAACCAACTAAGATCACCCTCCAATTGGCGGATAGATCCATTCGTATTCCCATGCGGATTATCGAGGATGTGCTTATCAAAGTTGGAGATTTTATATTTCCAGTCGATTTTGTTGTCCTCGATACCAATCCTGTTGCGAACACCCACTCTCAAATACCTTTGATTTTGGGTAGACCATTTCTGGCAACTTCCAATGCCTTGATTAATTGTAGAAATGGTCTCATGAAGCTCTCATTCGGTAACATGAGTGCCGAGTTTCATGTGTTCAACTCTGGTAAGCAACATGAACCCATGGATGAACATTTAAATCTAAATCTCATCCGCCAATTGGAGAAAGCACCACAAAATCAACGAACACCCCTAACCCCAATGCAACCCGTTGAGAATGTTCGAGGGCCCAACGAAAACTCATTGTCTGTCTTCGCAATGCAACAGAGTGAGCTGACCTCGAACATGAATGTCCAAAGGGAGTGTTCGTTGCATGATTCAGTTGAGAGTACTAGTGAGACTGAGACACCTCATCATATGCCTATACCAGAAGGTGTCTCTACCTCATGTCTCATGGCCATTGAGCCATTTGAGCTTCATATTGACTCCAACAAGGACCCACCTATGACCGAGCTTATGCTTGATGATCTAAATGATGGTGGGAGGTCCTTGTTGGATGACTTGGGGAGAAGCCCCATTCTTAGTGATGCAAGTCTGCTGCATCCATCGAATGAGCCTGAGGAACTCATTCCGATGCACCCGCCTATTGGTTGGAGGGTTTTCTTCGATGAGCAATTAAACCCTAGTGAGGCAACACAACTTCATTCTTTGTTGCCCACACCCAACCAATATCATGAGGGGTTCGAGCCTTTCAGCTTTGACCTTTCACCCCTCATGACACCTCAGAGTACCAGTGGAGTTTGCCCATCTCGGCAAGTCTCTGGTCCTCATGACTTGATGTTCTCATTTGATGTTCCTTGACCAAATGATTATGAGAATATCTTGGTTGATGTATATCTTGTAAAAAAAACAAAAAACAAAAAAAACAAAAAAAGAAAAGAAATAAAAGTGTGTAATAAAAGACTCCTTCAGTGAGCATCGATTGTTGTGGGCCCCAACCCTTGTGTACTTGGGCCCAATCTCTTCACGTATTTATCTCCCTTCTTCAGCTTCTCACAGGTTTTGTGGGAATTTGGGTTTGTGTCCATCAACATGACCTTGAACGTCCCTTTGTACTTCATGTTGATGAGATCTTTCCTTTTTCATGCATGTATCCATGTAGTATCTTGTTCACATTCATTGAGGACAATGCATGAAGTAGGTGTGGGTGGGGGGGGGGGTGTTTTACGTGTGTTCATAGTCGAGTCTTTTGATTTTGTTTTCTTTTTGTGTGTATGTTAGGGTCATGCTAGTGTGCCGCATTTAACATTGATATATCTGCTTGCCATGATCCTTGGGTGACTTGTCTTCTTTTGCTTGCCTAGTGCTTTAAAATTTTCACATTTCTTTCAAAATCTTCATGTGTTTGTGAAAGAAAATGTTTTTGTGGGTTTTGCGTGTGTTTAGCATCTGCAAAACCGTTGAGAGGCAAAGTAAAAGAAAAGCTCCCAAAATTGTCTTGAACTTGATGCATTAGGATATCTAGTTTACTGGCTTTAGGTCTTATCGAGTCGTTAGGATGCACCCCGGTTTTCCCTCGGGGGGCGTGTAATCATAGGGTTTCAGCACTCAAACATTTAAAGAAGTCCACCCTGAACCTAGTGAGTCAAATAATTCGTGTCTGTTAGTATAAGGAAGTTTGTCATAGTCAAGGGCCCTTAATCTCTTTTTGTGAAACTTAAGTGTAGGGGTTTTTGTTCCCATGTAGATAAATAAATAAGTGGTGTTCTCTCTTCTCGCACGGCTCCTATCACTCGGGAAAGTAGGTCTGCGGGGACTTTGTGTCTGGTGCTTTCGAGTCATCTGACTTGGGATGCACCGACCGAACTCCCGTTACACGGGTGGTAGGGATCGCCCTATGTGGAGATTTGGGGGAAGGTGTACGTGATAGTGTATGTCCTCATAGGCAATGATGCACGAAACCTGGCCCTGGGAGAATCAAACACCAACCAATAAAATGCTCCAAAGAAGAAAAAAAAAGAAAAAAAGAGTCAAATAAGAACCAAAATGGACTTTACACATTGTATCACATTCAGAAGTTAAGGTTGCCATGTCTTTCACTCAAGTCCTTAACTAACTTTCACGAATAACTCATTAGGCTAGGTGTGTGGACCGATTACATATAGAGAGTCGACCTGTAGTATTACCGCGTCCCATGATCGACAAAATGAGTCCAACGAGTCGTGTAGCTAGATTGATTAATGCATCTTGTTCGGATTTTGTGGGTGTATCCGCTGAAAACCCTCAGGAGACAACACTCCTCCTCCTTGGCGACAAGGAGGTTTAACGGCTTGTTGCACATGCTAAGTGCAACCGTGATTCCTACGAAAGTGAGTTAGGATTTCTTGTTTTTCGTATGCTTTTCTCTTTCTTTGTTTTGCTCGGGACTAGCAAAAGTTAGGTGTGGGGGTATTTGATTGACATCATTTCATGCTTATATTTGTATCTTATATCCATTATCTTTCACCTAAACAATGCTATGTTACGAGTTTTATGTTTAGTTTTCAGGAATAAATAGGTTTGAAGAGATGAAACATAAAAGGCCCCAAAAGCTGTGAAAAAGGACTGGATTGTGAGATCTGGGGACCAAAATGCAAGGGAGAAGGACCTGAACGCAAGACAGAAGGACCTAAGAGCAAAACAGAATACTCCACACCATCATGGGGAGTATTTTAGCAATTGGATTCGGGTCGGAGCTCCAATAAACAAAGTAGATGCATCCAAGAGCACCAAATACACAAAGAAAAGCCCAGCACAAATTCCAGATGGATCCGGATCTTTTTGACCGCCAATTGGCGGTCCAAGACCGCTAACTGGCGGTCTATTTTGGCCCAAATCCGCCAAGTTTTCTCCTGGACGTGTATTAATGTTTGTTTAGGCTATTTGTGGTATTGGTTTAGTCCCACATCGGGGGATTGTCCCGGTTTGCCTTTTTCCATGGCTATAAATAGAACTCTTCACCTTCCATTGTAATCACTCCATATTTTAAGTGGCTATTCTTCCTACTAGAAGTGAGGCCTTGAAGCACACACCAAAGTAGGAGGATGCTACTTGAAATGTGAGTCATTTTATCAATAAAGTTTTGTGTTTCTTTCATTGTTTGTTTATGCTTCTTTTATTGTTTGTGCATGTTTTAGTTTAATCGTCTTTTATTTCTAGCTTAGTTTTAATATGCCTTCTTTGCTTAGTTTAATAATTAGTGTAATGTTTAGTGAGTAGTTCCATCCCCTTTGGGGGGTGGAGTAAATGTACATACATGCATTAGAGAATGGGATGAATGCTTTATTTTTGATGTGTTGATAAAACATGAATGTATGCTTGCTTGTTTAGGATAGAATTTATAACTTGATGAGTTTTGCCAAAATGATTAGACACCTCTCATGCTTGTTTAGGTTCTGAAATAAACAACTTGCATATGTAAATGTTAATCAACTAAGTTGGTGAATAGATTGATAGGTTTTGCCATAACATTTAGACACTTCCTATGCTTGATAAACACCACCTTCATGTGCTTAAAGAATGTATTCTATACCCACCTCTTTGCATGTGTGCACTCACTCCACCCCTTAGGAGTTTTCCCATTTCTGTATTCCAGCATTCTTCCATTGTTCTTAGCTTAGTTATTATTTCATTGTTTGGTTCTTCCTTTCGCATTTCCTACTTCTTAGCGTAGTATAGAGTAGAGTAGCATAAACATCTTTCTCCCCCTATTTTTGTCACTTGATTTCGTACAAGCAAGAGACTACTCACCTCCCTGAGGACGACCCGTACTTGCCACCGCTTCATCGCGGTCGTGCACTTGCGGTTTTAATTAAAACGTTCAACAACAGGAATGAGTCTCTTGCACGCATTTATGCTCGGGATATGGGTAATTTGCATTCAGGTCCCTGTATTCTGTAAATAAGACTAAACACATACCTTAGTAGCATTTATTGATCTAAAATTAATCTAAATGAAAGACATATGATGCAATGTATGCAATGCATCAAATACCCTCATACCTAGATTTTGCTAGTCCCTAGCAAAACAGAATATAAAATAAAATGAAAACAGGGAAATCCTAACTCACTTTTGTAGGAATCACGGTTGCACTTAGCATGTGCAACAAGCCTTTAAACCCCCAAGTTTCCTTAGAGGACGAGTTTTGTCTCGTGAGGGTTTTCAGTTGACACACCCACAAAGTCTTAATTCAACATTCCATTAATAACTCTCAACATCCCTACCTCAACCTTATACATCTCACTGAGAATTCTTGCATGCTCATTATATAAGTCTAACTCATAATTTTTTTTGACTTGGTCTTTGTTCCTCCAACATTCACACCACTAACCCTTCTACACATGATATCACTTAAATTATTTTGCACGCCTCCTCTGGTGGTGAAGTGTCATTCGGATCAACCATGACATGGATCATTCTTTTAGCTTTGGGCCTTTAGTATCTAAAAGTATATATATATTTTTTTTCTTTTTCCGTGATTCAACACATTTGTTTTTTCTGACACTTTTACCCTTTTTGCATTCGTGTAGCGAGTTTGGTCGATAATCCCGAGCTGGCAGACTCAAGTTACCGGGTTTCAAGATACCCCTACGGACCAGTGACTCAAAGGCTTGGGCTTTTGTAATCATTTTGCAAAATGTGTTTTCCTCACTTTATTCCTTTATTTTTACTTTTATTTTCCTCAAGGCTTAATTGCTATTAGAAGTCCACACTTCCCGATATATTTTCCTCAACCTCTGCTTTTTATCAACCACTTCAAAAATTTGATTCATCCAATTTAAGTGCATACATGTCTTAAAGGGTAATGGGTTATTTCTTTGGAACTTAGATTTATGTCATAATTTCTACAAGCAGAACTATATAATAAGGAACAAAAACTCAATGCATTTTGTATACGGGTTTTGGCAGTTCAATCTTAAGCTATGTCATGGAACATTAAATTTTTTTTAAAACAACAAAACTAATAGAATATATAGATATATAGATATACACCCCCCCACACCTACATCATGCATTGTCCTCAATGTATGGAAATATAAAGCAAATGCACTTATTACCTACGTCAACTGTGGTGGAGGGATTGAATTTGCTCAGAGTCAACCATAGTCAGAACTGGATTGAATGACACCATGTTGGTGCATGGATCCAGTTGAATTGTTCCCCATGTTGCAATGAGAGTCCTGAGTCACAGATTCTACACCCCTCACATGTATTGGTTCTCTTATTTGCTCGAGTGATGGTGGGTGTGTCGAAGAATTACTCCCCTTTTTCTCACTTCCTTTTTGATTTTGTGATGATTTATTTGATTCAGAAATCTTATAGATACGTGCTATCATCACAACATCACTTTGATTGCATATTATTTCTGGCTCACTATCAACATGAAAGATATTAAATTCATCTTTGAAGTTCCCAAAAGATAATTGCATGAGCCAATTTCGACAGTTTATCAATGCTTCAGAAGTGGCTAAAAAGGGTCTGCCTAGTATTACAGGGATTTGTCTATTAGAGTTTACAACAGGTGCAGTATCTAGTACGACAAAATCCACTGGGTAAATGAAGTCACCCACCTTGATCAAAACGTCCTCGACTACACCTCTTGGTTTCTTAATAGAGCAGTCAGCAAATTGAAGAGTTGTCTTAGAGGGTTTTAGTGGACCAAGGTTGAGTTGCTCGTAGACAGAGAACGGGAGTAGGTTAACACTAGCACCCAGGTCTAGAAGGGCTTTGTTGATAAAAGTATCTCCTATCGCACATGAAATTGTGGGACACCCGGGGTCCTTATACTTTATAGGAGAAGAGTTTGACAGAATTGAGCTTATGTTTGCAGTTAAGAATTCCTTCTTTGGTACGTTTGTTTTTCTCTTTTTAGTGCACAGATCTTTCAAGAATTTAGCATAAGCAGGTATTTGTTGAATCATATCTAAGAGTGGAATATTCACCTTAACTTGCTTAAATACTTCCAAAATTTTCTCCATTTGTGCACTAGAGTTCTTCTTGAGTCTATTGGGGAATGGAGCTTTAGGAACATAGACTCGCTCATGTTGAGCTATGGGTTCAGGTAGAGTAGGTGGGTTGGGCGTTTCAGATTGGACGTCAGGTTTAATGGTTAGGTCATATGTGGTTGCTTGATGGCTAGATTGATTAGACGTTCTAGGATTTACCACATTGTTATCAACTTGTCTTCCAGACCGTAATGATACTACTGCATTTATTTGTTGGAACGGTCCTTCCTCATTAACCATTTGAACTGGTCTTGAGTTGTTACTTCGTAGAGGTGGTTGATAGGGCTGATATTGATTATTAGATCTAGGATTCACCTCAGGTTGACTTGGAAACTGACCCTTTTCTCTTGCACCTACAATTTGTGCGAGTTGGCTGGCTTGTGTCTCTAGCCTTTGGAAGAACTGGTTGGTTGTTTGTATAAAAGTCATCATCAAATTTTCCAAGCTTGTCAACCTAACATCATAATCTCCATTGTTACTAAACCCAGATGATGTATTATTTTGATTATACGGGTTTGGTTGTTGTCTAGGAGGTTGACCTTGTTGGCTTGATGAAAAATTGGAATTATTACGCCAACCCGAATTATAGGTTGATGCGTATGGGTCATTTCTAGCATGGTTAAACGTGACATTAACTTGTTCCCAGTCCGCACAATCCTCCATTAAATGACCAGTCTGACCACATCTAGAGCAAGGGATAGTCGATGCTTGATTCACTCGGGGGCGGGTTTGTAGCTCTAGACTTTCCATTTTGCGCCTAAGGGTAGCTAGTTTTGCTTCAGCCGCTATATTGACATCTACAGCTAAGACACATGGTTTGGGTTGATTCACTATTCTAGATCCAATACTCGGGTTAAGCGGTGCTCTAGTATTAATTTTATATATTTTTTTATCAGTCTATTTTAACTAGAATTAATTTCACCTGTTCAACTGGAGAACAATAGATATGCCTGAATTCTTTAGAGTGATTCCTGAGAAAGTCTTGCAATGCAGGAACGTCCTGCCGACGGAAAATATCCCATAAAGCACCCCCAGTTCTAATAGATTTTTCTTTCAGTGAACTTTCAGTGGAGATATTGACATCCAGTTCCTCAGTTGTATTCTTGCTACAACTATTTGATTCCACTAAGCAACATTCATCGCCATTTTGGTTATCATTACCACTTCCTTCATCATTATAGGTTGTCAGTCTTAAAATTTGCTCTCTTTCATCTTGAGCTTTGTGTTTCCTTTTCAATGTTGTTATTGCTCTTTTCTGCTCTGAAGAACATGGTAATTCTGAAGTATGCATGAGTACATTGACCTGGAAATAGGAAGGCATGGCGAATATTACTGCAAGGCACGTCAATGCAAAAACTGTGATAATGCCATGATCACAGAATTGTTGGGTCATCTAACAAGACTCCAGTATCTGAGTACAAAATGTGAAAAAACAAGTAATAAAAAAATTTAAACTTCTAGCATAATACAAGTATGGCTTCTTGAATACTTGACTTGTCATTTGCATGTGTCAGTTAAAGTCCTAAACCTACCTTTCGACTGAAAGCATATATCACATGTCTTACATGAAAACTCAAATAACAACATAGTTATTAAAAAAACCATGTTATAAGGTTCAAAGAGAATCACCAATTGTTTCGATTAAATAATATTAATTTTATATTGAAAAACTGTTCTTACAAGTTACAACTGAGTGACTGAGTGACTGAGATATTACTTGCAGAGGATTCCTACTGATAACCGATAAAAATATACTATGATATTACTATTGTGCCTTTCTGCCATGCACTAATTTCTTACTTGGTAAATTTGATCAGAGACAACAGCAGTTTCTGGAGTTTAAAACTTACTGCATCTGACATGTCACAATGAAGCTTGGTTACGGAATCTCCCCTTCCAAGTTCTTCTCTCATTCCAAATGCGATATACGACTTCGGACCCAAATCTGGCTTTATTATCTTGTTGGGATGTTTTGCAGTTGCAGCAATGTTTAGAAGCCCATTTTGAGGATTCGTGTATTCTGGAAAGGGAAGCATTTCGATGAATTCATCACCATGACGTGGTAAACATTTTTCAAAATCATTAGTTGAGGGCCAATCCTTGAGCTTGAGCATTCCAGGCCATAGATTTTCATATTCAATTCCTTCTACATAACCTTTGAAAAATTGTGATGTAGCAATCTCTACCTGCTTGATTATATACAATTCCATTAGTTGAGAAACACAGACGAGAAGCAGCAAGATCTTAATTTTCAATGATTTTGCTAAATAAAGTACATCCATCAATCTTAGTTTGTTATTAATCCAAAATCTATATGCAAAGCTTTCCCTCTCATTTTTCTTGAACATACTCTAGTTAAAACTGATAGGCATTGTGCAAGAGTGAAGCACCATTTATTTAATGGAACTTAAAAGCAATTGTAATAACTAATAATGCAAGGGTAGCGTTCTAGACCCATGAAAAAAAGTTTCTTACCTCACAGAACGCCAAACAGTCTATAGCTTTCAACAACTTTGTATTCAAACGCGTAGCACGCCACATAACTTTTGGTTCCCAGCTCAATCCTGAAGTGCTTTCAAGCACATCACGGACAATAACGGGTTCTCCCTTGGACCAATGTTTCTGGAAATGCTCGAGATTTCCATTATTAGCATCAATACAAGATGGATAATACAAGTGGTTATCATCAGAATCAAATCTAGAAGCAGCTTTTATTGAGCATGGACTATCGTTTTCTGCACAATTGCAATCTGAGAAGTGATTATTGTAGGAAGATTCCAGGCCTCCAACTAATTGATCAGCCTGCCTTTTTAAATCTGGGACCCAATTTTCACTCTGAAGATGTCTCAGTTCCATGACAGAACCACCACAACCACCATATTCTTCAGCAGGACAACAAATTCTACCATTCAAATCTGCTTTCCAAGAAGCAACCTCAGTGTTAGATTCATTTGAAATGGAATTGCCATGTTCAATATCAGCACCATTACTAGCAATCTTTTCACAACATGAGCCTTTTCCATGCATGTAATCTGCACCCCTATCTGGATAAAGCGGAATCACTTTATTGCAATCTCTTAGTTTATTTTCACGGATCTCCCAAGAACAACTTAAGCACAACTCATATGCACATTTTGAGCAGCTTCTGTAAAGATCAACTATAGATGTTTGACAGTTGTTACTGCAACAAAACATGATACAACATGAAGATGCTTTAGTATTTACGTCGCAATTTTGTAACAGCAAAATAACTGATATTAAATAAATATAAATGCAAGATAACAACAAAAGAAACTGCAAAGAGATAAAAAAAATCTATTATATATCTTACAATCAAGTTTAGGTGGGAAATCAACTTTACCAGTACACACGTTCTTCATGGGACCAAAGCGATTGTTGTAATTTCAACTCCGTTACAGAAATGCCTCTTCAACTCAGCAAGCGAATAAATTAACAAATGTAATGTTATATAAGAAGAAAAGAATTTAAGAATATGCGACAGTGGCATACTTGCATACCTTGAATAGAAGCCTCAATCTTTTTCTCATTGATCTGCTCTTCATTCAATTGTCTCAAGAATGGCAATAACAATCTTAACGCATGCTTGTAGTGCCTGGCTTTCTTGACTTTGTTTGCCTTCTCTTCTATGGTCTGACAAAGGAAATTGAGATTTCTATGAGTAGGAAACCCTCCATCAAAAAGGAACTAGAAAGGAAGATAGCAATGTGCAACCTTCCATTTGTTGCACTGCAACGAGAGCACCCGCAAAGCATGGGGAAAGTACATAATAAACACAAGACTGGAGATGGTAAAAATAGCAGACTAAAGTTTCTATCATATACTTTAATGAATCTTAAATATATATATATATATATATATATATATATATATATATATATATATATATATATATATATATGATGCGTTTGAGTAAAAACAGAGGACAAAATAATTAGGTTACAGACAGCAGCTAGCTTAAGTTCGCAATTGAGATCACAGTTCAACCTGTATTCAAGCCACTTTATACATTATTATCCATTGAGCAATTAATGATAACAATATATTGTCAATCTCGGACATTCAGTGAGACCTTATTATCTAAGTGAATGACATATAGAAGAGATCATGGAACAAATGATAAGCACGGTGCATTCCGCTCTTAAGGTCACCAGCATAGTGGACGTGATCAAGTATTAAGAACTCTTTCAAGAAAGTGGTTTTAAATGTTGGAAATTGATTCTAAAAGTTATTCAGAATTGAAAAGTTAGGAAACGTGTCTAATTTAGTATTGCCTTTCAGCTCAACTTTTTAAGTTTGAATTAAAATGATAACGGGGAAATCATCTCATTGACAAATTTAAATGCATGAACTGTAGTGGAAATTTCTATAAATCACCAACATTCCAACAATAACTCAAAAGTTACTATTGGTTGATTTGAGTCTTGTGGTCCGCTTCCTCCTGGTAGGCAACCTCAGCTTTTTATGACTGAAATTGACTTAGCATCAGTTTGGTGTTTTGCAAACTAATGACATCCTTAAGCAATCATAAGCAAGAGAAAGCCAACGAATGCAACACTTGTTTTTACTATCTGTCTATTACGATTGCTTACAAAATCCCGGTCCAGAAGGTACCACTACAAGAAACACCAACCAGAATACATATTTACAAAGAAGTGCCCCGACAACATGCCTTGGCTGTCTAATGTAACGTGTTATGTGAACAGTAGTGCACTGATGAACTTGAATATGATACGGGCATCACAAAACTTGGCGTTTAACAATTAATGAAAAAATGCAAGGCCAATGATATCAATTAAGAAATAGAAAATGTATGAATGCAGAAAATAACCCTCACCTGAGGACATGTGTGCTTCCGTAAGCAGTCTGTGCAGTTAAAATTTCCACGACAAAATGGACAAGATGAAGAAAAAGAGGCTTCTAATAAATGTGGATACCTGAAAGACCAATGTGGTCAGTACATAATAACATAGGGAGGACAAAAAGAAACCATATGAATTGAGCAGTTAGTGACACAAGGTACCCTTCATCAATCAGTCACATATTCCAGTGAATAAAATCACAGCATGAATATTGGATATACTATATTTTACATACATTAAAAAGGAACCTTTATTGCATTACATTATTGAGTACAAATGAACTAAGGAACAATATAGCTAGGCAACAACCAGAACGAGTAATACATACTTCAAAAGGCCCATCAGCTCTGAACCGCAAAATATGTAGGTTGGGTCGGTCTTTAGTCTTGATGGCTCAATTTAGACTTCTACTGAGTTACAATAGTGAGAAATGGTTCATCAAAATTTTATACAAAAGAAATTACCAAGACTTTGGTACTTATAAAATAATTTACAAATAAAATATTGCCTATACTACACAACTATTTACATTTGCTTACTACTTGAGTACAATTTATTAATAACCTCATTCATCCATATATTTTACTTCTTTATCTCCAATATAACTGTGAGAATAGTCCAACGTCCATGTTTCAACTTGGTACAAAAGCAGATTCATTGATTTATAGGAGCTTACTCCTGCCCACATTGTCAACCAGTAGACACGAAAAATAATTTTGATAATAAGTGAATGTAAGTTTTGAGAAAATAATCACAAATTGCCTAAGAAATGTGACTCTATATTACAACTATAATAGGCTACCCAGAAGTCACAAATAAGTATTTAGGTTTGAAAAATGAGGCACGAACCAAATTTCACGTGGGATCACCAAGGTTGTGCACAGGGCAGGTTCAACCCACTAACTCACTAACCCATTTGGTTTATAGTGGGTGGCAGTCATAAGTTTCAACCCACCAACCCATCTATTAAATGGGGAGAGTTGCGATCGTGATCCTACACGCCACCGAGCTAACATGCTTAAGAATTACTCTCTATAATTCATGTTTGAAACTCAAATAATTTTACTTTCTTAAACTTTGTTACTATTAAACTAAATATTATCATAGTTAACAGAATAACAGTCAACAAACAAAAAATATAATGATGTGTTGTGAATGTCGTGTTGGGTTCGCATTTTTATCCTGTGTTGGGCTACATGCTACTTATGTAAGGATTACATTTAAGGCCCATGAGTCTCTTCCTTAAGCATGCTTTTGAGGTGTAGAGATCCATGTAGGGACAGTTTCTACAATAAGCGTCAAAATATTAAATTTTAAGGTTTTCATTTGCTAGTATATACTTGATTTATAACTAGATGCCTCAATTCTCTAACGTCTCTCACCTCTAGTGGAGATGTAGTTTGGGCCTCTTGTTCAACATATTGTTTGTCTTCAACTTAATTGCATTGCACGTTTTAGCATCTATCATATGTGGACCACAACATCTAAGAGCAAATGTTGTATCATAAATGTAGGATTTCATGTTTAATTATACATATATATTTTTCGAATTTTCATGTATACTAAGGATCTATCATAATTTTCTTCGATTTATTTATGCATCGGTTTGTTTTAACAACTAGTTTCAAAAACTTATTAAAACAAACACAAAGGGACTCCGAAATTCATACCTAGAAGTTCTCAAAAACTTCTTGACGTTTCAGAGACGTTGAGGAAGCCAATCTTCGCTTCTCGTTGCGCCGGATGCCTCCGAGTGTTCACCGAAACCCTAAACAAGGTTGGAGAGAAAGGAGCTAGTCAATCGATCTCCAAACAAGCTTAGAATCTAGCTACAAACCCCTTCCTTAGCCTCTGAGATTTCTCCTTCCAAAGACTTAGAAAACTAAGAGAATTTTCGTGGGTTTTTGTGGTGAATTAAGAGAGAAAATAATTATTGAATTGTGTAACCCAATTAGGGAGAATAAGGACCTATTTATAGGTTCCAATCTTACTCTTAATCATGGCTATTCTTTAGCCACGTTTTTCTTTACATTTTCTCTCATAAATTAATTCCTTAATGTATTACATGTACCCACAAAACGTTTGACCAAGTTTGGAGCTAATCCAACCATCAATCAAATTAATCTCTTAATAATCAAGGCAGAAAATCAATCGTTGTTCGGTTGACCGAGACCCACTCGGTTAACCGAATATGTCACGATTGGTTGACCGAGTACTAGACGGATGACCGATTCTTAAAGGGAAAAATTCTCCTTAACCGATCGGACGAATTCTCGTCTAAGACCGAGTGACATTCGGTTAACCGAAAATATCGGAACTTAACATTGTTCGGTCGACCGATTTTGGTTCGGTACACCGTACCAAAGTTCCAGGCACTTTGGTCAAGTTCGGTCAATCAAATATGACTATCCGTTCCATGTTCAGTTGACCGATCCACAGATCCTTCGGTCGACCGAACCTCAACGGATTACCGAACTTTTACCCGATTTTGCCTTTTTCAAATTTTGGATTTATTTCCAACAAAATTTGAACTTTAGGGGTTTTTAGCAAATTCACAACTTATGCAATATATTATCCTATGCAACAATAAATTATTGCACCCCATAATATATGCATCTCATATGAATTTATCATGATTCTAATTATGTTTATATACAACATAATTGATTTTACTTGTTCACCACATGTGTCATATTTTCTATAAGAAACCCGACACATCATATGAACCAAAAATCAAGCTTCTTGTTTCACGGTTTTTGCGGTGTGACCTATGGGAGGATCTAAACTAAGTTGGCAGTGATATTAAGAGCTTAATATCACAAGCTATAAGCGGTATCTAGCTACACATTATAGCTCCCAATTAGTTAGATGTCTTAATTCCACTCGAACCAAAACACGATCCATTTAGCGATGGAGTGCACCACTTGTGTCCGTCCCTTGCCGCATGATATTAAGAATACACACAAAGTAGTATTGTGTCATCTTTGTATTAGTATTCATTTCTTGATCTCTTTAAGCTAGTTATAAATATGTGACTTAACTCAAATCACATTGTGCACATTATAACTTTGCTTTATCAAGGGGCCCACTAATATCATCACTCAATTAAGAGGGGCAATGATAATCTTTTGACTAACTATCTTCTCCAACAAAAGTTGTACTTAACCAACCAATGCCTTTACACTACACTTATCGATAATTCAAGACACTGATCTAATTAAGTATTCCTTAAGTGATCAGATATAAGTCTCATATCAAAGGACCAAGGACACAGTAAAATATCAATTACACAGAAACACATTTCTATAATATTTTACTTATTAGGTCTATTCAGTATACAAAAGTAATATTTTCCTCTTTTGCATACCCGTGTCGTCACTCACTTGTAGAGCTACAATGATCTATGACCAACACGACAATCTTAACTCGGTAATTAATGTCTCATGTTAATTACCATGATTGCGAATATCTTTTGTTTTATGTAAACCAATATCTTTTAGAGCTCTACGGTTAAGGACCAAGAGTATCTTCCTTAACACTTCTAAAAGACGAATAACATAAACAAGGAACAAAATGATTTCTCATTCAATTCATAATAATTGACATTTAAAAGTAAAACTTTTAGTACACATTCCCTTCAATAAATGCATGCACCTTTTAGCTTCTACCATATGTGAACCACAACATCTAAGAGCAAGGACTTTGTTCCTGAATCGTGACAATATGACAATGTTCTTCAAACAATCTAGTTGTGGTGAGGGTGAACATGTTGATTTCCATAATGAACCATTATCTAGTAAACATTTCAAAAGTTGATGGTGCGTGAGCTCACCCTATTGACATCATATCAAAGAACATCACCAAAGCACCCTACAAAGACATTTGACATTATCTATTCTTGACAAAGTTGCAATGATATAGTTGGTGGGGCCAAGAGTTTCTATCTCGTTCTTGAAGCATTCTCTAGAAAACGTCTACGAAAATTACTGTGCCAACACACCCTTTAAATCAAAATACACTACCAAACCAAGTATCTATTGTAACACCCAAAAGGCATTTGCTTGCTCTGCTACTGCTCTAAGATGTTGATATATGTTCAAAATGATTTGCTTGCTCTGCTACTACTCTAAGATGTTGATATATGTTCATAATGATGTCGTTGGTGGTTGACATTCCTTAGAAATTGTTTTTCAATTTTCTTCATTGCTCAACAAGTGATCGAATGAAACTTCTCATTGCCACCCACCCGTTGAAATGCATCAACTATTGATTATATAGCTTTCGGAGCCTTTGCCACATTCTCCAAAATCAAATATTCAAGACTTTGCAACTATATGATCTTTTCTTTTGGCATCTTCTGAGTTTGTGTTTTCTTCGTGGTCAACAATCTAAAGGGGAACGTGAATGTCCAACTTATATTTTCCTTTGCACATAGGATCTGGGTAAGGAGAAAAGTCAAGTGTTTTTTTGCAAGATTTGGAAAGTTTCGACATATACTTTTCTACGAAGTTCAGAAAACCAAACCAAACATGGAACCAACACAAACACTAGTTCTATAGGTCAATGGTTCAACCGCATTGAACAATTGATGTCAACATGATGTGACAAATACATATAATATTAAATTTTCTATAAAAATTAAAATGGAGAAAAATAGGAAATAACATGTATAAATATAAAAACATTAAAATTGACAACATAGCATCCAAGGCCATATTTGTGCACTTGCAATGTGCCAGAAGATATTTTATGTGGTCAAAAGGGAAATCAAACGAAAAAAAGAAACAAGTGTGATCCAGTTTCCCTTCAACTTTTTTTTTGATTTTTTGCAAGTTACTCGAAATTTATTGGAACATTCAAAAGACAATTCACGTGTTAAGAATTGTGATTCTTATTGAGTTGCATTTCTAGCCTACCACAACTAGTTTGGAATTAAAGCCCTTGTGTGTTGTTAAACAAATGAAATTATTTGACTATTATTTATGAACAAGATATTGTCAGGTGCAAACTATATTATTATGGATTGTAACTAGCACATAATGTTTCTTATATAATTTTTGACATCTGACCTCCTTGCAGTGTGGGCCCTTGTCATTTGAAAATAGGCATTTGCCCCACTGGCCTTCTGATTTTGGTGGTCCCCCCCCCCCAAAATTGCCCTTCATATTACAAAAAAAGTTTCATTTATCATCAATTTTCTTTGTTTCCTTTTACCTTTCTTTTCTCAAACTTCTCTTTTTGTTTATTTTATTTTATTTTTTTAGAAAGTGAAAGAAAAAAATAAAAATGATAAAGAATAGGGATTTTATCTTGTAAAAGTTAAAGAAGAGGCAAACTGCAAAAATCACAAAGGTCAGGGGGTAAGTGCCTATTTCAAAAGGATAGGAGAGCAAAGTACAACTAGACAAACTGCAATTAACTCTTTTGTTAATTAGATTTCCCCAAGGACATGAGAATTTCAATCTAAAAACTCCTACATGTTCAAAATTTCAGAACAGAGGGATTTTCATTGTCCAAAATTAGCATACAAACTTGGACTACAATAAGTTAACTAGAATTTTAAAATTCCTTTTTAAATGGATTCCAAGTGGCCAAACCCTCTCTAAAGATAAATGCATGGTTTTCAGAACCGAACCGGACGTCGAACCGGCAACGTCAAATGTTCAAAAGTTCAGAGGTTCAACAACGAATCGAACCGGTTGAACCAGTGACATCAGCATGACGTCATAAATACATATTATAGATACAATAGTCATATTTATTAAGAAAAAAGTATTCAAAAAATCTACAATATCAACATTTCTAGAGTTGGGGTATAAATTTGGGTTTGGTTTTTTTTGGATATGTAGTAATCGAATAATTGAATACATATTCGGGTACCGATATAAAAAACAGCATAATTGGGTTTTTTTCCTGAACCGGTGGTTGAACCGCCTTTTCAACACGGTTCTTGGCAAAATAAAGATTTGTGGGGCAAACCGGACCGGACAGACCTCCGGTTCACGGTTGAACCGGTCGGACCGGTCTGGTTTTCAAAACAGTGCCCATAACGATCATGGCTCACCAATTACCACTGGTTTGACTATGTTGGAGCAATCATCATCGTTGGAGGCGTTTTCTCTTCCTCCAACTCTTCCTATTGTGTTTCTTTCGAATCTTTAGGGTTCTTCCTCCATGTGTGTGTGTGTGTGTGTCTATTTTATGTATTTAGGTGTCACGGTTCGACTGGTTCAATGCACCAGTTAAACTAGTACCTTGTGACCCAGTGCTCTGTCAAGTCAAGTTCGGCCAGGGTTTATAAATCATGATGGGCACCCATTTGGTATCGGAACCGACCGGTTCAAATACCAGTTCATGAATTATTGTGGTTGAATATTGGTTCACTATGGTTCACTACGATTCATCCGAAGTGTTTTGTAATCCAAGTGTCAAGTGCAAAACTCAGTTCAGTTACTTTTGTTGCAAATTACTAAGCTTGCTAATATAGAAATACGAAAATTTGATCGTGTAGACAGAGAAATAATCAAAGCAAACCTTTGAATAACAAGTTCATTAGACATCAAAACCACACTACAGTTTATAAGTTTCTTACAACTCAAATATCACAATTTAAACAAACCTGTAAGTCTTTTAGTTCGAATGTTTGACGTAACTAGCTAATCTGAAGTGTTCCCTTAAATCTTGTCTTCTTTTTCTTTGGTTGTTGGCCTCTACCACTACCACGTCCACCAACACGTTCTCGACACCTTTGTTATCCCACACTCATCTCAAACTTATTTTCTCCAATCAATATATATTCATCCATGTCTTGTGTTGGTGGGAACAACTCATTGTCTCCAAATTCGTGACACAAAATGATCTTTTCCATTGGCTTTGTTGTTGGATCCTATGAGAGGTGGTCTGTAGATTCTTTAA
The DNA here is from genome assembly GCA_963682175.1 of Triglochin maritima. Taxonomy (NCBI): domain Eukaryota; kingdom Viridiplantae; phylum Streptophyta; class Magnoliopsida; order Alismatales; family Juncaginaceae; genus Triglochin; species Triglochin maritima. The sequence goes on from OY821775.1 coordinate 20,168,214, forward strand.
ATTGAAAACATGAAATACAACTGGCGAGCTCGCTTCTTAAGCTCTTTAAGTTAGCGTGGAGCTCTAAAATGTGTTTGTATTTCTAACTCTATTTGTATAAATCCACATGGAGCTCGTATGATGGGCCATGAAGGAAAAGAACGTGTCAATAAAATATATTAAATTAGTTAAGTATATGTATGATGTAGTTGTAACTAGCCTGAGAAGATGTGATAGGGAGACAAGTGCATTTCCTATTATGATAGGACTGCATCAATGGTCGGTCTTAAGTTCTTATCATTTAGTTGTAGTTTTGGATGAAGATACCCAAGTCATACAATTTGAGATCCCTTGGTGTATACCTTTTGCAAATGATTTAATAGTAATTGACGAGAGTATTATAGGTGTGGATAGAAAACTAGAATTGTGGAGAATTAGATTAGAAACAAATGGTTTTACATTAAGCAGAACTAAACTGAGTATATGGAATGCAGTTTTAGTACAATTGGTACAGAGGAGTGAGAGGTGCATGGATGGCAAGGTTGTGTGCAAGAAGGATAGTTTTAGATACTTAGGATCAAGACTTCAAAAAGAGGGGCAAATTGATGAAGATGTTAATCATCATATAAGAACAAGGTGGAAGAAATTGCGATTTTCTGCGATATGAAAATCCTAATTAAGCTAAAACGTAAATTTTATAGAACGTCTAAAAGACCCGCAACCAGAGCATCAAATAAGGGGTGTTTGTACATGTCGTGCAAAAAATGACTAGTTTGCATGACATTTAGTTGCATTTTACGGGGTAGGCACATCTAGCCTTGTGGAAAAGGGTGGGTAGATGTGCCCCTTTTGTGAGAAATGTCTATTAGATCATACTTCATTTTCTATTGTTCTTTTGTGTTGGTGGAGATGATGGTGGTACATGTGGCATTGTCTGATTGAGTATTATCTTGTATTTTAGATTGGGTGACATTTTCCTGATAAAATGTTAGATATGAGAAATAGTGGAGTGAGAAATAAGTGTTTTTGGGCACACTTGACATTTTGTAACTGGGGAGGGGAAACGATGCTTTGATGTACGAAGTAGAATGTTAGGCCAAAAGACATAACATGCAAAAGATGAATTAAAGAAAATAAGAATGTTGCAGTGGACGTGTGAAATTATGACGGATCGGATCAGAAATGAGAATACTCAGCAGTAGGTTGGAGTAGCTTGATCGAGAAGAAGCTTATATAACACCATTGAAATGATTTGGACATATACAATGGAGACTTATGTATGCCTCGACAAGGAAGTGTTTTAGGTCGTCAAAAGGCACAAACATAAATAGGGAAGACCAAGATTAACGTTAGAGAAGGTGGTCAAGAGAGATTTAAAATGAGTGGAATATCTTCAAGGCTTTGACATCGAATTGGAGTGCGTAGAAGAAGGCGATCCATGTGCAGGAATTGTGATCCTTGTTGAGTTCCATTCAAGCCTACTAGTAGGGATTAAAGACTTTGTCGTTGTGGTTATTGCTGCTGCTACTGCTACCACATGGAACTCACACATTCTATGCACCTGTACACACAATTTAGAAAGATAAAATTATTGAAAATTATGTACTCTTACAGTTAATTTTTTTATTGAAAGTTTAAGGTTACCATTTCTCGGACTCTTTCTACACATAATTTGTAGGTAAAGTGGGCTGGATTTGTAGCAAGTTGAGTTAACCACAATATCTCAAATACCAAACCATGTATAGACATCTATGCTCAGTTGGGTATTCTGATAACAACGGTCACCCTTGATGAATTGTACCCTCCTTTGGTTTCACACATCAACATAGGTTCCCAGTTTGTCCAATCAGTTGATGTTTGACTTTCTCATCGCTGGCAAAAACTTATCAAACTTCATTCTATCAGGTATATGCCGAAGCAAACCAAATTAATGAACTGCATTATCTGAAGCATGTAATACCAAGGTTTAGGTAACGCCAAGTCGTTTTTTTGGTTATTAAGGTAACCCAAAGTGCGATTTTTATGTTTGTGATTATGTCATATTGTCAGGGGAACTATCGAAATCTCTACAATAGATCATCCAAAAGGTGGACATGATCATTCGCCTTTTGGGAGGAGAACAAAACGACCAAAAAGTCGGGAATGTGATGTATCTGTCGGTGGTATAATTTATCCTGTCTTTTTTATTTGTGTTACAAATTCATTTTTGTTTGTAATAGCATTTCATTGTCACCTATAATTAATGATTATTGCAGGCCATCCCTCCCATCACACCCCCGAGTCCTCTTGCTTTCAAGACCTTCAATGCGCAAACTGTGGAGTCGTGACCGTGGCTGAGACCCCCTTCCCCTTTTGAAGCCTCTTCGAGAAACTCACCTTGACGTTTATGTTGGTATGGAAATGAACCTCGACAACATGGACACATACTTATGAAGATGCTTCTATGTTCAAATTGATTTTTGGTTAGGCTGTTTAACTTAAATCTAATGTTCTAGGCATGTTTTATGCTTCATTTTTTGGCATGTTAACTTAAGATATTGGGTAATTTATAACGAAACTTTTGTTTAACATAGAAATTAAACCATTTTTGCTTGTGATGTAAAATTGGAAAATAGTTTACTAATTGATGAAGAAAGTTTATGGGCATACTTACTCATACATATTGTTGTTTGATATAATGGTGTGCTTTGCTATGAGTTGATGTTGTTGCCTAGAATTAATGTTGTCATTGCTTTGAATTGTAGTTAAACCATTTTTGGTTTGCTTTGCTATGTTTGACATAGTAATTAAAACATTTTTTGTTTGGTTTGCTTTGTTTAACCTAGTAGTTTAACCATTTTTGGATGTGATGTTAAATTAGAACAACACAGTCCTAATTGTTTAAGGGCTTACTTACTCATACTTCATATTGTTGCTGGATATAATGGTTTTCTTTGCAATGGATTGATGTTGTTGTTTCCTTGTGTTTAAACGTTTTAAATACCGCAAGTGCATGACGTCGGTGAAGATGCAGCAAGTACGGGTCGATCCACGGGGAGGTGAGTAGTCTCTCGTTTGTCAGAAATCAAGTGGCGAAAAAGGGGAAAGAGGTTTGATTATGATAAGTTAAACTACACTAAACTAGTAAGTAAGAAATGTGAAAGAAAACAACTAAAAAAGATTGGAAATCAGGAAAAAAAAACCCTAAGGGGTGGAGTGTGTGCACATATGAAGTGAAATAAGTGATGAATTATGCATGTAAGAATGTATGTGTGTGTGTCGTGTGTGTTTTCATGCATAGGAAATGTCTAAAGATGTGGCAAAACCTATTAATCCATTTACACAACGTATCAGCAATTATTACTTGATTATCATAAAACTAGACTCAGCATGAGAAATGTCTAAAGATATGACAAGACTCATCAAAAACCATAAAATCATGTGAAAAACATAGCTAAGCATGGGAGGTGTCTAAATGTTATGGCAAAACTCATCAAAACAAAGTTTCTTCAATCAATCAAGCAACCACAAATACAAATACTTAACTAACATGTACCATATTCAACATGAAATTTCAGTCAATAAACATGAGGAAACTAAGCATGAGAAGTGTCTAAATATTATGACAAAACTCATCAAAATCACCCAACATGTAGATGATTAAAATACCCCCAATGAACATACAAACATGCAAGTTTACACAATCCAAAATTTATCAAACATCAAACATCACAACATATATGTACATCATCTCCACCCCCAAAGGGGATGAAACTACTCACTAATCATTAAGCTAACTATTATCTTAAGAAATGAAAACATATTAACTAAGTCTACTAAGATTAATGAAACGAAATTAAGCTAAGCATGCAAGAAGATAAAATAGACAATATAAAACTAACTAAGAAAATTATTTTATTGACATGACTCACATTACAAGTAACATTCTTCTCCACTTGAGTTTTGCTCCAAGACTTGCTCTAAGTAGAGAGAATGTCACCAAGCAATGAGTGAATACAAAGGAGAATGAAGAGTTCTGTTTATAGTCATAGAAAAATGCAATCAAGGACAATTTCCCGGTATAAGACTAAACACATACTATAAATGGACATAAACCAACATAATCCACGACCTGACTAAACCATGAATTGTTTGTACCAATTTGGACCGCCAATTGGCTGTCTGGGACAGTCAATTGGCGGTCTGGAATGGTTGGATTGCATCTGGATTTCGGTGGCTCGTTTATGGCCTGATTTCTTGATGTTTGATGAACCCGATTTGGTTGTTGATGTTTGGGCCTGGATCTAATTGCCAAAATACTCCTCACGTTGGTGTGGAGCTTCTTGATTTTCTCATTGATCCTTTTGGTTTACATTCGGGTCCTTCTCTCTTGCATCTCAGTCCATAAGTCCTGCAATTCAGTCATTTCCCTTGCTTTTAAGTCTTTTTTGAGTCTCTTCTTCTCAAACCTGTTTATTCCTAAAACTTAAACATAAAACTCGTCACATAGCATTGCTTAGGCTAATAATAAAAGATATAAGACACAAATATATGCATGATATGATGTCAATCACCTTGAATTGTAGTTGTTATTATCAACTTCAATTGCAACTATAAAAATTGGTAATATATTCATTTGGATTTTTGTTCCACTTTCAGTTGATGTGAATGTCGGTAACGCCAATGACGGTTCACTTAGGGGCAATTTAATACTGGTCCAATCTATGCAGTGGTTAAGAGGAGAATGACAACATGGATACCACCCATAACTACCGGGGATAGTCTTTAGGCAATATTGAAGATGAGTGGGCGGGCTACGACTACGGAGGCATCATCCCTTCTGCTACCTGGTACCTTTGAAGCTCAACGGGCTCTGATTGTTCATAGGGGTGTGGAAGAATGATAGCCTCTGAAATTGCAAATTTTTAGTGTTTTGTAATAGTAGTAGTTGTGTTGCATTTCTTCAGTTATGTAGTACCATACTGAAGACCAATCTTTATGACTTCTAACTGTTGTATTTGAATTTAACACCCATGGTTTGTAAATGTAATGCTATTTCCTTAGATATTTCTTGTAATTCTTCTGCATTCAATCGTCAAGTTGTTTTGGATGAAGTTTTGGTAATTAATGTTGAATTGTTCAATTGAAGGTTAGCAATCTCCAAATTTGTTGCAAGGTCCGTTGGTTGATTATCAAAATGTTTAGCCTATAGTACTTCCAGTTCATTTATCATTCCTATATCTTCCATATGCATATTACCATATAAGAATCTAAACATTGTGCACAATTATGACGGTAGATAAATGAGACAATCAAAGCAAAGCGTGGTCACAAAGGCTCGTTGCATATTTAGTTCATTAGTTTCTTAGTGGAATTGTTACCACGACACTGTCTGAAATTAACAGATAACGTGAACATCTAAAAGAAAACTAGTCGAGGGTCTATCTGTGTTTGCAATTAGGTCCCTGACATTTTCATTTATGTCCAAAACCATTGCACACTAGTCCTTTCTTCTTGTAATTAAGTTCTTTTTTCTTCCATTTCATTCTTTATTACATAAACCCTAAAATATACAAAAAATACCCGAGTGGCACAAATATGGGTAAAATAAAGAACATATAACATGAATGTATTATATGATATACTACTAATCAATAATCTTTGAACCTATCTTACATAAAGATCCTAATTGCTAATCCTAATCTACCTCGTAAATAGAATGTAAATTACAAATATATATGTCAATCAATTAAAATCTACATCTCTTTATGATTTGCTTTTATCCATGACTTGCACTTTTGGGGTAAAAAATATTTATCACTTGGTAAGTAAGACTCTATACTTCTGAATTAATTATGTTGTCATTATCAATACCAAAGGATTCAATGTAAACACATTGTAATGACTGGGTTGATAAGGGAGTTGAAGGGAGTGACATAGAGGTAGAGGAGGATTCCTCATATGGGTTTGAGGAATCACATAATGTCGATGAGGAGGGCAGTGATGAGGGGAACCTAAAGGAAGAAATGGATGTTGACCAACAATACTAACTAGATTATGAAGAGTATGTGATTGTTTTGGAGGATGGAGTGGAACTAAAAGATGATATGTGATATCATAATCCTTGATTAGGTGTTAATTGGTGTTTAGGAGGCTAATTTGGTTGTTTGGGGAGAGAATGGTGGAAGGTGAGGTGGAGGCTTTGGATTGGTGGATGGGTTTTGGGGGAGTAATTAAGGTAAAACTCTTCCCTCACTTTACCTTTTTCACTCATCTCTCTCCCTCTCTCAATCTGTCCCTCCTCTTAGCTGTTGAGTTCGTTGTGGTGTCGTCGTCGACGAAGGAGTAGAGGATTCGACGAAGTTGTCGAGTGCACATGATCGTGTTCGTCGGAGGAAGAGTTCAGTGGAGAAGAAGGCAAATCGTGCAGTGGAGATCGTCGTGGTTCTTCAAAGGTTTATTCAAACCTTCACAATATGTCAACCTTTGCTTTTATGCTCACCTAAAATTTGTGTGAGTGTTTGAGTAGTCGACAGTAGGCCGAAAGGCTCGTCAGACGTTTTCTTTGAGTAGTCGATTGGTTGGTGATACAGTTGACCGCTGACAGTGTGATTCTGGTAGTTTTGCCTTGCACCGGTCGAACGATGCCTTGTGCGGTCGACCAGTGAAGCCTATTAGGCAAACCCTGGTGTATTTTGGTCGACCGGGTTCGCTTTGTCGTTCGACCCAATGCACTGTGGTAAGTCGGTTGAGGGCGTAGACCATAAAAACGGCTGACTGTCTTTTGATCTGTTCGACCGATTGTACCTGTAGCTAAGCCAGTTGGGGCCTAGACCTTCAAAATGGTCGACCGCCTTTGTGATTCGTTCGACCGATAGCTTATGTTAAGTTAAAGTCTGTTTTACCGGTGTGTGCGTTGTTCGACCAATCTTGGACTTTGAGAGAACGTGAAGTCCTTGTTATTTTCGGTCGACTGAGTCCCCTTTGTCGTTTGACCGTTGGGATGTTTATTATTAATAATTTTGTGGCGCAGACCATCCAAACGATCAACCGCCCTTGACCTTTGTTCGACTGATTGGTCGTTTTGTTTGTTGGTTGTGGTTTGACCGGTCGTGGAGACAATCGAGCTCTTGTGCATTCCTGTAGGGAACCAGTCGATCGGCATGCCAATTCAGTCTGATGTTTTGTTATGTTGTGAGATATGCTTTGAGGGCAATGGGTCCCCGGCCTTTTAGGGCGACAGTGGACATTTCCGGCCTGATAGCAATCTGTGGTGTGCTTGTGTTGTGGCCGAGGATGTTCCAGCTGTGGTGCTTGAGTGCACGTGTTGTTGGCCGAGGATGTTTCGGGTTGTGGTGCCAGTGTGCACGTGATGTGATGGCCGACGATTATTCTGACTGTGGTGCCTAGGTGCACGTGTGGGTGGTGGGTAAGAGGACCCTTGAGACCCGTTGTGGTTTGTGTATGTTGTGGCTGGGAGAGAGATCCTTGGGGCCCAGTTTGACGGCAACGTTTGTTTTACCGTATTTTTGCTCCATACCATGCTAATAGTTGTCTAGTTCATTTATGTAATGGGGGTTTGGCATACGGGATTTCCTTACGGGAAACTCATGCATAGTTCCATGTTTTATTTTAGGTCCTGACCAGTGTTAGGGGTTGGGGACCGAGGAGAGGCACTTTGCGACTAGATCCTGCTTTCTCTCAGTTTGAGGTCGGAGTGATTACATGTATATTTCTTTACAACTTTTTGATGTAATCACACTTTTGAAATACTCAGATATATATATATATATATGTTGGTGCACCGGGTGTTCTTTGTGTTTTTCGTAATATCCTTGTGTTGATTGTATGATTAATTTTTTTAAATTTTCGGCTATTTGAGGATGTTACATGATCCATGCTTACTTAGGTCCATGTCGATGAACTACCCACATTTCCAAAATAAACTTCAAAACTCAATCCACTATTTACTAAGTCTAGTATGAAAATCCCCACCACTGACCCTGATATTGAATTGGATTTATAGGAGTCCCCAATGAAGAGTTGATGAGGAGCCTAGGGCTCTTTGATTGAATCAGTTAAAATAACGCAAGTGCACGACCGCATTGAAGCGGTGGCAAATACAGGTCGGTCCACAGGGAGCATGTGTGAGTCAGATTCACGATACTCAAGTGGGGAGAAGAAGAGAGAGATGTGATCGAAATTAAACTATAATGCGTGGGAAATCGGAAAAACAAGCAATAAAACTAAACCCTTCGGGGAGTAGAGAAAGAATACGAAATGAAAATGTGTGTAGTGTGTGTTTATTTGTGCTCATCAAAACATGTCATACATGAAATCCATAAAACTCAATTCCAACTTTGCCTCCACATGAAATAAGATAAGACATTATCATAAAACATACAAGACAATAATTGAAATGAAGCAAATATGTTCACATGCATAATGAATCAAATCCAGCTATGTCTCCACATGAAATAAGATTTATCACAATCATTAAAACATACAAGACATTAATTTGGATAAAGCCAACATGAGCACATGCATACACATGTCTTGTTTCCCTCTTCCACTTCATCCTTATCCTAACCTCATCATTCCCCATAAAATAGGCTCACTAATCTAAGGATGTGCTAAGCTTCATTCCAGAGCATTAGCACATCAAAGATAAGAGTGAAATCTCATTAGATGGTTATGGAAATCATGTAAGGCTCAAAGGATTAAGATTAACACACCCACTAATCCATAACATGATCAAATCACCTTCTTCTTCACCCCCATGGGGATGGACTACAATCTACTTATCTCTACATTAAAGAAAACATCAAAAGAACATAAACCCATGAAAGAAATGTAGAAGACTAGATTAAACAAACAACAACATAAAAGAGATTGCATAAAATGGAAAACATCAACATAAAGAAGAAGAAGAACTAAAGTAGATTAAGAAATAAAAATACAAAGTTTGGTCCTCTCCACCCCCTTATTACACTACAAAAACAGGAAAATAAAACTTACTCTAATGGGGGAAAGAGGAAGAAGAGGTGGAGAGGAGGGATTACAATGATATTTATAGAAGAAATAAGGGTTTGGATGGATTTGGGAGCGATCCGACGACTGTCATAACTTTCTTTATACTCTAGTGCACCCAATTAATCAAGTCCGAGTCACGGGAGAAATTGGGGATCTATTGGAGCAAAATGATCCGCCAGTGGTGGATCCAAATCCGTCACTGGCGGATCATTTGCGCCCGATAAGTCCCAATTTCATCCAGGAGCTTCAATATTTTATTTTGCACGTTGGGTGAAGTCATGGTCCACTATCTTGAACCGATTTGAGTTTAGTTGGCAAAATGTTGATCTTGTTCAAGTCATGTGTCACAATACTTTACGATTCACAATCAGGTCCCTTCGGATTTTCACTTGGGTCCTTCCTGATTTGCAATCCAATCCTTGTGCATTACAATTGGGTCCAGAAGTCTTCAATTCAGTCCATTCTTGTTGTATTCAGGTCCTTTTGTTCCATTTTCTCTTCTTTATTACCTAACACCTGAAACACTACAACAACAACTTGAGTAACACAATATTGGGGTAAAATAAAGGATATATAGCATGAATATGATGCATGATATGCTACTAATCACTCTTCATTAGCGAAGGTTAACCGTCCACTTGTGATTAAAAAGAGTAAAAAAATTAGAACTCTAAATCTCGGTCATCCTTTAACTCATTTGATCCAAAGTGCCGAAAACCAAGAATTTCCACACTTACCCTAGTTCATTCATGTAACATGCATCAAACCATGAAACCGTTCATATCACGCCAAATCCATAATCGCATAAAAACCCATAACATGTAACATATCAAACATAGATCTAAAATGGGATACGTACCTAGTGTGACCATTGACCCATCTACACCATGTTTAAACATGATACAAGAATTGATTTAGCATTAAAGACATGAAAATGGAAAATATAAGTGCAACCATCAACACACATATATCACCTACGTCATCCTCCTGAAGGGAATGTGTTCTAAAAGTTTTACTTTTAAATGTCAATTATTATGAATTGAATGAGAAAACATTTTGTTCCTTGTTTATGTTATTCGTCTTTTAAAAGTGTTAAGGAAGAGGATCTTGGTCCTTAACCGTAGAGATCTAAAAGATAATGGTTTACATAAAACAAAAGATATTCGCAATCATGGTAATTAACATGGGACATTAATTACCGAGTTAAGATTGTCGTGTTGGTCATAGATCATTGTAGCTCTACAAGTGAGTGAGAACACGGGTACACAAAAGAGGAAAATACTACTTTTGCATACTGAATAGACCTAATAAGTAAAACATTATAGAATTGTGTTTTCTGTGTCATTAATGTTTTACTGTGTCCTTGGTCCTTTGATATGAGACTTATATCCGATCACTTAAGAAATGCTTGATTAGACTAGTGTCTTGAGCTATCGATAAGTGTAGTGTAAAGGCATTGGTTGGTTAAGTATGACTTTTGTTGGAGAAGATAGTTAGTCAAAAGATTATCATTGCCCCTCTTAATTGAGTAATGATATTAGTGGGCCCTTGATAAAGCAAAGTTATAATGTGCACAATGTGATTTGAGTTAAGTCACATATTTGTAACTAGCTTAAAGAGATCAAGAAATGAAAACTAATACAAAGATGACACAATACTACTTTGTGTGTATTCTTAATATCATGAGGCAAGGGACGGACACAAGTGGTGCACTCCATCACTAAATGGATCGGGTTTTGGTTCGATTGAAATTAAGACATCTAACTAATTGGGAGCTATAATGTGTAGCTAGATACCGCTTATAGCTTGTGATATTAAGCTCTTAATATCACTGGCAACTTAGTTTAGATCCTCCCATAGGTCACACCACAAAACTGGGAAACAAGAAATGTGGATTTTGAGTTCATAAGATGTGTCGGGTTTCATATAGAAAATATGACACATGGGGTGAACAAGCAAAATCAAAATTATGTTATGATTAATAACATAATTAGAATCTAAATTAAATTCATATGTGATGTAAATATTATGGGGTGTAATGATTAATCATTACATAGGATAATATGTTACATAAGTTGTGAACTTACTACTAATCCCGAAATGCCAAATTTTGTAGGGGTTAAACCGAAATTTGACAAGTCTGCAGTACTGTACAAAAATGGTCGACCGCTAAACGTTAAACGGTCGACCGAATGTTGCACCGATAACAGGGAATTTCGTCTGTTCGTTTTCGGTCGACGGAGTATAATCGGTCGGTCGACCGAACATCGCGATGAAATATTTTTGTTACGAACGGTCGACCGAGTTATTAACGGTCGACCAAACCTCCAAAACGGTCGACCAGTCCAGACGGTTTTATGCAGAATTAATTTAAGAATTAATTAGATTATGCATGGAACTGGTCCATAACTGATTTAATTCGTGGCTAAGATTATTTGTTAGCAAATAATGGATGGTTAGATGGAAGTTTGCATGAAATCATGGGCAAGAGGTTGCACATGAATAGGTAATTTGGAGAGAACTTATAAATACAAGTTTATCTCATTACCTTATTAATTAATTCATTATCTTCTTGTGCAAACATCTCTCTCCATAATTCTCCACGAATTTCCATTAATTCTTGAGTTTAGTTTTAGTTTTCAGAGATCTTCTTCTCAAGGGAACTAAAGAGGGGTTAGTAATTAGATTCTAAACCCTATTGGAGATTGAGAGGCTAGCTCTTCTCTCTCCGATCTTGTTTAGAGTTTGGTGAATACTCGGAGGCATCTGGCGCAGCGACAAGCATCCTCAACGTCTCCGGATCATCAAGAAGTTTTAGAGAACTTCTAGGTATGAAATTCGGAGCTCATGTTTGTTTTAATAAAATTTTGAAACTAGTTATTAAAACAAACCGATGCATGCATGAAACAAATCATAGAAAATTATAATTGATCCTTATTGTGCATAAAATTTCGAAAATATATACGTACAATTAAACTAGAAATCCTACACCTCCACCCCAAGGGGTGGATCTATTCACCAATCATGTCTAGGAACATGGAAACATACATAAACACAGAACCCATCAATTGACTCTAAGTAATGAGGAAAACTCAATGTAAACTACAAACTAACTTTACGAGATAAGGAAACTTCAAAATAAAATAAAGAAAACACCACCAAAGTCTTCATTCCATCATTCAAATTCAGCTTTCCCCATTTAAAAAACGTTTCCAAATGGAGGCAAAACCTAGATTAGGGAAGGAGAAGAGAAAAAGATGGAAAATATGTTTCCTTTTATAGAACACAAGTTAAGATTCCCTCTCCTCACATGATTATAATTATTTGACGTTGGGATTAAGAAAACTAGATCTGGGTGTGTGGAACTCATTGAGTCAACTCTGACAAAATTCGTACTCGAGAGCCAACGCATTAGACCCATTTTAGCGGATTTTAATATGTCATTTGCGGATCTGGTATTTCTGATCCGACATGGATTTCAATAGGTGACTTAAATATGCATAAACGTACGTGGAGTGAACTGGTCGGTATGACTTGTCTTGGGTTGGAGTTGAATTACAAGAATGTGAATATGGGTGTTGTTTGCGATCGTAATTAATGAGCTTGCATGCTTTCGTGCATGTGGGTCTCTCCTGGTTTGCAAATATGTCCCTAACCTTTGCAAATCAGTCCAAAATCCTTACAGAAAGGTCCTTACGTAATGCTACTGGGTCCAAATCTCTCTCATTCTTTTGTTAAGCACCTAAAACTTGTAATATACACAATAACTACCCGAGTAATACAAATATAAGGTAAAATAAAGGATATATAACACGAATGCAATGTATGATATGATACTAATCATGTAGATAGGACACGACAATCAATCCTAGAACTCAATAAATGGAAAATACACATATTCATGAAGTTTGATTACAAATTTTGAGTCTTATTCAAGCTCCATGGCAATGTGAAGTCCTTATCACATTGGAAACATATAGAAATGTTATCTCAATTGCAATGTTTATCACACATCATGCATGTCTAATGCATGGTTGACCATTGTTGGACTAATTTAATAAGAATTTGAATGTTAGTCAATTACTATAAATTAAGATATTATTATTGTCCATTATCAAAACATCAACAAAATTAAGTCCAAAAGGCCAACACTTTAGAAATTTTTTTTTGTCACGATCGATTTAGTCTCAATCTCTTTGACCTTTGCATGAATCTTAAACCCTATCTTTTTTTGGTGATACTAGCGAGTGGTAGTGCTGAAAATTGATTAGTAGCATATCATGCATGCATATTCATGATATATATCCTTCATTTTACTCCAATATTGTGCTACTCGAGCTGTTGTTTGTAGTATTTCAGGAGTTAGGCAATAAAGTAGAGGAAGGGAGAAAAAAGACCTAAATATAACAAGTATGGATTGATTTGAAAGGTTCTGGACCTATTTGTAATGCACAAGGACTGGATCGCAAATCAGGAAGGACCCAAGTGCAAACCCGTAGGGACCTGATTGTGAAATGCCAAATATGATGACTGATTGACATCATTTCATGCTTATATTTGTATCTTATATCCATTATCTTACACCTAAGAAATGCTACGTGACGAGTTTTATGTTTGAATTTCAGAAATAAATAGGTTTGAAGAGATGAAGCATGAAAGGACCCAAAAGCAGGGGAAAAAGACTTAATTGTGAGACCTGGGTACTAAGATGCAAGGGAGAATGACCTGAACCTAAGACCGAAGGACCAAAGAGCAAAACAGAAAACTCCACACCATCATGGGGAGTATTTTGGCAATTCTATTCGGGTCGGAGCTCCAACAAGTGAAGTAGATGCATCCAAGACCGACAAATACATTAAGACAAGCCCACAACAAAAATGAGTCAGATCCGGATCCTGTAGACCTCCAATTGGCGGTCTAGAACCGCCAATTGGGGGTCCGGATCTTCACGGATCCGTTAAGATTTCAGGAGCACGCATATTAGTGGATGTTTAGTCTATTTTTGGTATTTGATTAGTCCCACATCGGGGGATTATCCCGGATTACCTTTTTCTATGGCTATAAATAAAACTCTTCACCTTCTATTGTTAACTACCCATTGCTTGGTGGCATTCTCTCTACTAAGGAGTAAGCCTTGAAGCAAAACTCAAGGTGGAGAAGAATGCTACCTTCAATGTGAGTCATTGTTAATAAAATAATTGTTCTTAGTTTCTTTTAATCTTGTCTTTTAATTCTTGCATGTTTCTTTAGTTTTTGTTTCTTTCAATTAGCGTTTTTAATGTTCGTTTCTTGCTTAGTTAAATTTCCTTTTAGTATAATGTCTCATTTTGTTAATGTAGGTAGTGTAATGATTAGTGAGTAGTTCCATCCCCTTTGGGGGTGGAGTAGATGTATGTACATGTTATGTAGGTGGTATGAATGCTACATATTATTGTTTGTGAGAGATATTAGTATGCTTGCTTGAATTAATAAGAACTTTACTTGATGATTTCTGCCATAGTTAGGTACACTTCATGCTCGTTATGTTCTTAATAACAATCTTGCATTGCTCATATTAATCACCTAGGTTAGTGTTGTAAATGATAGGTCTTGCCATGAGGTACTTCTTATGCATTAACAAACACTAACCACACTTGAGCTTATTGTATGCATTCACCACACTTATTTCATGTGCACACACACACTCCACCCCTTAGGGGTTTTCCATTCCTGAGTTTTATCTCCTTTCATTAGTTGCTTAGTTTAGTTTGTTTTGTGATTTCATTTCAGATTTCCTAGTTTACTAGTTTAGATTAGTGTAGTTAGTGTAATCAATCTTTCTCTCCTTTCTTTCCCACTCGCCTTCGTACAAACCAAAAGTCGACACACCTCCCTGTGGATCGACCCGTATTTGCCACCGCTTCAACGCGGTTGTGCACTTGCGGTTTAATATAAAACGAATCAATCAATGACACATGACTTGAATCATATCAGTATTTCGCCAATTAAACTCCAAGTGATTCGAGCCAGCAGACCAGGACTTCACCCCACGTGCCAATTGAAGAAATAAAGCAACACACAAAATTTCAACCCGATCGGACCCATTTGATCCGGCAGTAGCGGTTCAAAATGGTCCAAATGGGCTGAAATTTTGGTCATGGGTCGGGTATTCGGTTTGGAGGATTCCCGGACCATCATATGTTATTTTAAGTCGTCCGATTATTTTCAGATTGATCCTAACCATGTATTAGTCTACATAAACCATTGTAATCCCTCATCTACCTCTTCTTCCTCCTTCCCCTATTAGAGTAGGTTTTAGTTTAACGACAATGAGACATTCAGACAGGAAGGGCCGATAGGGACATCAATTACCACCAAACATGTAGCCGAGAGAAGAGCCACCACTAAGGGCAAAATGCACCTTCGTGTAATAAGGGGGTTGGAGAGGAGCAAACTTTGTATTTTTGTTTCTTAATCTAGTTTTGCTCTTGTTCTTTAGTTTAGTGTCTTTACTTTGATGCAATTTATTTTATACTATTGTTTGCTTAATCTTGTTTTGCTTCATTTCTATTTTGGGTTTACGTTCTTTTCATGCTTTCTTTAGTGTAGAGATGAGTAGATAGTAGTCCATCCCCATGAGGGGTGGAGAAGAAGGTGGTTTGATCATGTGCCGAATTAATGTGTGGGTTAATCTTAATTCTTTGAGCCTTACATGATTTCCATAACCATATAATGAGATTTCACTCTTATCTTTGTTGTGCAAATGCTCTTGAATGAAGCTTAGCACATGCTTAGATTAGTGGACCTATTTTATGGGGAATGATGAGGTTAGGATAATGATGGAGTGCAAGAGGGAAAGAAGACATGTGCATACATGTGCTCATGTTGGCTTTATCCAAATTAATATCTTGTATGTTTTAATGATTGTGATAAATCTTATTTCATGTGGAGACATAGTTGGATTTGATTCATTATGCATGTGAACATATTTGTTTCATTTCAATTATTGTCTTGTATGTTTTAATGATAATGTTTATCTTCTTTCATGTGGAGGCAAAGTTGAATTTGAGTTTTATGGATTTCATGTGTCACATGTTTTGATGAGCACATTTGAATACACATACAACACACATTTTCGTATTCACTTTGTCTCTACCCCTAGGGGTTTAGTTTTATTGCTTATTTTCTGATTTCTTTTGAATTGCAATTTAGTTTCGATCACATCTCTCTCTTCTTCTCCCCCACTCGAGTATTGTGAATCAGACTCACACACTCTCCTTGTGGACTGACCCATATTTGTCACCGCTTCAACGCGGTCGTGCACTTGCGGTATTTTAAGTGATTCAATAAAAAAATCATTGTGTATAATTTATGTACCATATACCAATCTAAAGCCTCAAGAGTTAAGGTATTGTAGCAATGGGAATTATTAGCGTGTTGCACGTTTTTTAAGTTATGGAAGTTCGGCTAGCTTATGTGAATATGAGAAATATGTGTTCTTAAATGGAATTTTTGCTTATGTATACTTGTAAAGTCCTCTTATTGGAACATTGCTCACCCATTATTCTATAGTGGCCCTGTGCACTTGTGAAGTCCAAATATTACCTTTATACACTTGTTTCCTTTTTCCCATTACTTTTCCAACCAACAATGTTAGTTTAACTTAATGGGATGTTTCAATCAGCAGTTAGCAGAGAATAATTAGTGTTTAATGTGGTTAGTCATCTACAATAATATGTAAGGATCTATGGCCCTCTAATCACTAGATAATTGCAAAATTAAAAAATATTAATTGAAGGATTAAGAGATGAGACAATTGCAAACCACAAAATCGTCGACAACGGAGTTTAGAGAGGTTCGGCACCGCACCCGGTCCTAGTCCTCCTCGCAAGCCTCGCTCGATCCCTCGAGCCTCGCTTACTGTTCCACTAACCATTCTCCATTTCGGGTTGAGATCAACATCGTTTACAACACCGAGCCTCACGAACAATCCTCACCTCGCTCGTGTCTCCTCTCACAACCCGAGAGGGAGCTTCCTCGAAGCTTTACAACTCTTTGGTGATCTTTGAATATGGAAGTTGAATCATAATCTAACTAACACTCTATACTTGAACACACTTGGATATTAATATGGAATTGGATATGAAAGTGGTGAAGTTTTGACTTGAGTGTTGAATAATGAGAGCTTGAAGATGGAGAGGAATTGGCTTTGAGTATGGGATAGATAAGAAGTGTTCAAGAGGGTCAAAACCAAAAAAATGGGGTTATATTTATAAGCCTCGAAGCTCTACTAGCCGTTTGGGAGTTGGTGAGGAAATGGACCAATGAGAAGCACGATGTGACTTAACCTCGGGTAGGTTTTAGACCAGGTTTGGTCGACCGTTAATGTAACAGTAGTCCGAACCACAAACGTATGATTGGTCTGAACTAAGAATACGGTTGACCGAATAAGGTTCGGATCACCGATCACCAAATTCCAATAGGTATTTTCATTTTAGCCCTAATTAGGTTCGGTTAACCGAATTCCATTCGGTTCATCGTTCCAAGGTGGACAGTAGGATTGGTTGGGCTTTAATTACTTAAGTTTGATACACCATGTATGCTTCGGTAGATCAAAGTTAGCGTGGTTTTTGCGCTGATAGTTAAGGCTCAAATAGTCGTTGGGTACAACGGTCAAGTGTCACTTGTAAATAGTCGTTGGGCGTCTAAAGCCAATATGGACTCGGTTGACCAATAAATATTCGATCGTCCGAATTAGGACAAGTCAATTGGGCTACAAGGGCTTGATTCAAATGTGACCGTTGGAGAAAAATCCAAAACCGGTCTAGGGCTATTCGGTTGACCGAAGGTGGTTCGGTCTTCCGACATGGCAATTCCAAAGAACAACCTAATGTTTACTAGTGGGAAGTATTCAGATAACCGATAGGTGTTTGGTGGACCGAGCAAGAAAGGTTCCAGTGGACCGTGAGGGTTTTGGTTTACCGAATCTTGACGGGATGGAATTCTAGTGCTCAAGTGTACATTAAACCTTATGGACTCAATAAATACAATATTACATGTCTTGGTCCAAAGCTTTGATTACAAGTCTTGAGTCTTGATGTCTTTGTCCCAATGCTTATTTCCTTGATTGTCTTGATCAACCTATTAAGATGATTGCAAGTATACAAGTATGTATGCAATGCATGTAATCGTGTTTGCTCACTTTGATTGATTAGGTTGATTGACTAAGATTAGTTTGATTAGTCATCAAAATTAATATAGATTAAGGTAAAAAAGCCAACAATCTCCCCCTTTTTGATGATGACAAACCTATATCTTAATACTTGAGTTACAATTTATGTTCTCCCATTTTCTATATTATTGCTCCCCCATCATATTTGTAAATTATGCGTGTTAAGATACTCTCCCTAACAAAATGCATAGTATGAGTAAATTGAAGCTCAATCCTTATCATTCTCCCCCTTTGACATAAATCAAATGCAAACAATAAAAGCACATGATGCAAAGATTAGGATTACATAGTTCTCCCATTTAATTAAATGATATAACATTATATGCTCCTCCTATCACTAAGGCTTAAAAGTAATGATGTATGATATCAATTAAGCATGCAATAACCCTAGATTAGAACCAAATGTTAAAGTTAAGAGGATTGAGAATATTACCCAACTTTTGATCCTCGATTTGGTATTGGTTCCAACCTTCTTTCGATAGCGACAACGACTTTATGAATTCGATCCAAATGATTTCCTTGAAGCTTGGAATCAATATTTTATTTCTTGAGTCGATCGCTACCGATTCTCCTCCTTCTAAGTACCTACAAGTCTTTGGTACCCAAACCATTTTGGTCTTAGGTGCTCAAACACTTGAGGAGCTCTTATTCACTAAGAAATACCTTCCATTCATGGTAGTGTGAATAACATGGTTTTTGTAGTTGTTAACATAATAATCTACACCATGCTTATCTAAAGGTTGTTTTTGACTACCTATGAGCATATCAAGCATTTTCTTTCCATTGGTGAATCTTTCAAGATCTCTTTGTAATTGAACATTCTTAGCAATAAGAATTTGTGTATCACCACTACATGAAGGTTTTGTATTTAGAGTTGCAATTTTATCAATCAAATGAGTGTTCTGTAATGCAATTTTATCATGACTAGCAAGCGATTCATTTTTCTCATTCATGATAAATTCAATTTGAGATTGTAGCTCATTGATTTTCTTTCTTGCTAGTTTGTTTCTTTGAAAATTTTGTTCAAGTTCTCAAGCAATTCATTGAATTCACTTTGAAGTTCATTATATGAATTTCAAAGTGAATTCAATGAATCGCGACTAGAGTAAGAAGAGACCTCACTATCTTCATCTTCTATTGCCATGAAGCACATCGAGCCAAGTTCGCCTACAATTGATGAAGATGATGAATCATCCCAAGTTGCTTTGAGAGCTTTCTTCTTCTCTTTTCTCTTCCTCTTATTCTTGTCTTTTCTCCTTTCCTTTTCTTCTTTGAGGAATTCCTTGAATTGTTGTGTCACCAATTGTTCTTCAATGTCACTATCTCCTTTGATTGAATTGTTGACAACGTGTAGCACTAATGGTTTCTTGACTTAGTTTCCAAAATTTGTGGTATGCTCGAAACTAAGTTTTCGAGATGAGTTTTGGAGAGTGGCCTTTTGGGGTATTGGGTTTCATGTGGTTGGGACCTGAAGTTGTGGTTGCTGGAGGAGTTCTTGAGATAGCACTGACTGAGATTTAACTTGTTAGCACCTATACTCTGTGATTCTGAAAGTTCATGGTTTTATGTAACCTTTGGACGTCGTCTGGTGAGGTAGAATTTTGGAAGTGGATTTTGCATGATTCAAGTGATTATTATTATTAAAAATGCCTTTCAAGTAATTTTTGTTTGTTTGGATAAGCATTGCACACATGGATATTATAGTAAGCTAACATTTGCTTATGGTAAAACAACAAATCACTATGTTCTCCAACTTGTGTTTGAAATATTATTTTCATAAAGTAAACATTCTATTTCGGAGACTAATTAACATTATTCAGATTAACATCTGCCTTTGAATTTACATTTGCAAACTCAGTTCGAAATAAGCCCTCGCTAGTTTGAAATGGTATTATGGGTTGTGATTGATGTGTGAAGCATTTACCTTGGTGGATCAAAATAACACGAAATATGAAAAGGATTCACAATTGCGTGAAATATTTAATTAGTGACCAACCAATCCAAAAATGGTAGCAAGGAGACCAAAAGAACATAATCTAAGAAGGTAACAAGTTCAAAAGAACACAGTCGGTTTCTGTTTGGGATTATAGTTTGATTTTAGTAGTTGTGGAGTGATATACGGCATATACGTTTGATTTTAGCTGTTGTGGAGTGATATACTCCCTTTTAGTTTGAACTTTTTTATAAGTAACTTTGTTTTGGAAACTCTTAATTTATCTAACCAGGAACGGTAGAGTGACTAAAATGAATCTTAAATTGCACATTGGAGGAAAATGGGTATTTAGAAAGGGACATAGGTGTGCTGTGGGTTTCAAAGAGGTAGATCGATTTCTCAATCTGCAATCACGTGTATATACCCTTTAAAACTCAACAACAAGTCTCTCTTCTGGTTGGACATAATACAAGGGATGATCATTATTGAAAAAGTAAATTTAGTGATCTTCAGAGGTGGGCTGAGAAGTTTGTTGGGGTTGGTGTCAACTAGGTATTGAGAATTCACTACATGGTTCCTCATCCGAAGATGAAAGAGTATAAGATCATCTCTTCAGATATGGATTTAGAGGAAGCACTATTATCCAATAATCAGAAGATGGAGTTGCACATCTTGACAGTGCAGAAAATGATACGAATAGGGAGGAAGAATGTGGGGTTGAAGGACTACACCATGTGGACTCATGTTCTGGTAGCAGAACTGTGGATAAGCCTGAATGTCCAATTGTTTCAGTAACAGAAGGGCAAGTTTAGGAAACCAATCTGGCCCAATGATTGACATCATATCATGCATATATTCGTGTCTTATATCCTTTATTCTTAGCCTAAGCAATGCTACGTAACGAGTTTTATGATAAGTTTCAGGAATAAATAGATTTGAGAAGGGGAGACTCTAAAAGGACTTAAAAGCAAGAAAATGGACTAAGTTGCAAGACTTATGGACTGAGATGCAAGAGAGAGGGACCCGAATATAAAACCAAAGGACCAATGAGCAAATGAAGAAAGTCCACACCATCATGAGGAGTATTTTGGCAATTGGATTTGGGTCGCAAGCCACACACAACTGATTAGGATGCATCACATGAAGAAATCGAGCCAAACAACAACACTTCGAACCAGAGCCCCATCTAAAACATATAGACCGCCAGTTGGCGGCCCAAGACCGTTGATTGGCGGTCTGGATTGGTCCGGATCTTCTGAGGTTTAGTCGGGTCATGTATTAGGGTGTTTTATGTCTATTTTTAGTAGTGTATTAGTCTCATACCGGGGGATTGTCCCCGATTGCCTTTTTCTATGACTATAAATAGAACTCCTCCTCCTCCCTTGTATTCTACACATGCTTGGTGGCCATGCTCTCTACTTGAAGTGAGCCTTGAAGCAAAATCTCTTGTAGGGAGAGGCTAGTTGTATTGTGAGTTTGAAATTAATTAAGTTTTCCTTTAGCTATGTTGCTTCTTTCTTAGTTTAATTTCCTTTCATATGTCTTGCATGCTTCTTTAGTTTTATGTCCATTCAATTAGCTTCTTTAATATTTCTTGTTTGCTTAGTTTAATTTCCTTTCAGTAGAATGTTTCATTTTGTTAATGTAGGTTGTAGTGTAATGATTAGTGAGTAGTTCCATCCCCATTTGGGGGTGGAGAAATATGTGATGTATTAAGTGTGTGTTATCTTAATCCCTTGAGCTTTATATGATTTCCATAACCATCTAATGGGTTTTCACTCTTATCTTTGATATGCTAATGCTCTTGAATGAAGCTTAGTTTATGCTTTGATTAGTGGACCTATTTTATGGGGAATAATGAGGTGAGGATATGGATGGAATTAATAAAGGAAACATGACTTGTAGTTGCATGAACTCTTGTGGCCCTTACCTTGGTTGATGTCTTGTATGTTTTAATGATATTGTGTTATCTTATTTCATGTGGAGGTATAGTGGGGTTTGGATTTTTTACATGAGTTCATTTAGCTTCATTCCAATTAATTGTCTTATATGTTTTAATGATATTGTGTCATCTTATTTCATGTGGAGGCAAAGTTGGATTTAGTTTTATGATTTTCATGCACTACATGTTGTGATGAGCATAATTGAACACACACACATACACATATCTTTGTATTCACATTCTTTCTCTAGGATTTTAGTTTTATTGCGTATTTCCAATTCCTTTCGCATTGTGGTGTAGTTTAGATCATAACTCCTTTCTCTCATTTCTTTCCCACTCGCCTTCGAACCAACTAAAGTCGACACACCTCCATGTGGATCGACCCGTATTTGCCACCACTTCAACGCGGTCGTGCACTTGTGGTTATAATTGAAACATTCAATCACCCAACAACAACCACAATCTCCAATCCAATCTCCAACAAATGAACCTACCCACATGGAAGGTTTGAAAAAGGGTAGTCAACCAAGAAGGTCTAGTAGTGGCACCTGTAGGAGGGTTTTTTGTGGAGTCCCAAATGATGACCCCATAATCAAAGACAACGATGATGTTGACATGGCTGCCGCTAGGGATTCTGATGAAGAAGGACCTGAATACACGTCAGGTCGAGAGTCAGAGTTGGAAACATATGGGCAAGAAGAAGTCATCTTCCCAGAGTTTGATGACACCTTCGAGGAAGAGGATGACCTTCTGCAAAAGTTGGACTTTAGTTTTGATGATGGGCCACAACCAATTCATGTTGACATGAAGAACCTTGTGATGTCTGTGGGGGCAATTTTTGCGGATGTGGCCTGCTTCAGAATGTGTTTGTTGCAACATCATATCTTGACTGAGAGTGAAGTCGATATCATTAAGAGCCAACCAGATCAAGTGACTACAAAGTGCCCAGAAGCAAATTGCACAGGGAGAATTCATGCATCACGAATGCAAGAGTCAAAGTCATTTCAGATCAATAAACTTAGAACTCCCCACACGTGTTCATCTGTCAATAGTTGTGGTTCAAAGATGGTTACGAAGCACTGGATTGCATGTCAAGCACATGAATTGTTAAGGCAGGATGAGAGACTCACTGTGAAGAATATTGTTGATCACCTACAGAGAGAATATCACCTGAAACTCCCGTATCATAGAGTGTGGAGAGGTCAAACATTGGCATTACAGAAACTCCAAGGAGCAGACGGTCTTCAATATGAGTTAGCTCCCAGTTTGGTGCGTGAATTGAAGAAGCGGAACCCCGACAATGTTATCCGGTTCCAACTTCATTCCAACAATCAATTTCAATACTTTTTTTGTATGCTTGAATGCTTGTAGCAGGGCTTCCTGCAGGGATGCAGAGCCACCGTAGGGCTAGATGAATGTCATCTGAAGCACAAGTACCATGGAGTTCTACTGTCTGCGACTGTTGTCGATGGGAAGAAAGGTATACTACCTTTATCATTTGGGATTGTAGATATTGACACTACTGTAGAAAAGGGAATATAATTCAAATATACGGGCTATATACGTCGGATATACGGCTTCCCGTGAAAGGAATGTGTTCTAAAAGTTTTACTTTTATATGTCAATTATTATGAATTGGATTTGCTAACATTTTGTTCCTTGATTATTGTATTCGGCTTTTGGAAGTGTTGAGGAAAAGGCGTTTGGTCCTTAACCGTAGAAATCTAAAAGATAATAGTTTACATAAATCAAAAGTTATTCACAATCATGGTAATTAACATGGAACATTAATCACCGAGATAAGATTGTCGTGTTGGTCATCGATTGTTGTAGCTCTACAAATAATTGACGACACGAGTATATAAAAGAGGAAAAGATTACTTTTAAATATTGAATAGACCTAACAAGTAAAACATTATGGAATTGTGTTTCATGTCATTAATATTTTACTATGTCTTGAATCCTAAGATATGAGACATATCTTGTCACTCAAGAAGTGCTTGATTTGATTATTGTCAAAAACTATGAAAGCGTACAGTCATAAATGCAATAGTTGGTTGAACATGACTTGTGGTGGAAAAGATAGCTAATCAAAAGATTATCATTGCCCCTCTTAATTGAGTGATGATATTGGTGGGCCCCTTGATAAAGCAAAATTATAATGTGCATAATGTAACTTGAGTTAAGTTACATAGTTATAATTAGTTTAAAGAGATCAAGAAATAAATATGATACAAAGGTGACATTTTTCTACTTTGTATATATTCTTAGTATCATTAGGCAAGGGACAAACATAAGTGGTGCACTAACATCACTAAATGGATCGTGTTTAGTTCGAGTGGAACAAGACATCTATGCTAATTGGGTAACTATAATGTGTAGCTAGATACCGCTTATAGTTTGAGATATTAAGTGTTTAATATCGTTGCCAATTTGGTTTACATCCTCCTATAGGTCACACCACAAAATTGGAATACAAGAAGTTTGATTTTGAGTTCATATGATGTGTCAGGTTTCATGTGAAAAGGGACACATGGTGAATCAATAAAATCAATATGTCATGATAATTGACATAATTTGAATCATGGATAAATTCATATGAGGTGTATATATTATGGGGTGTGATAATGTAATATTACATAGGATAATATATTACATAAGATATGAATTTGCTAAAAACCCCAAAAGATCAAATTTTGTTGGATGTAAATCCAAAATTTGACAAAGGCAAAATCAGGGTCAAAACGGTCATCCGTTTTGGGTTCGGTCGACCGAATTTGTTGGAAACGGTCGACCGGACGAAGATCGGATAACGCGATTGGTTGACCGAAATTGTCTGGAGTGCATGGACAATTGGGATTGGTCAACCGGACGTAAACGGTCAACCGAAAGAAAATATCCAGGAGCTGTCTTGGGGATATGACGGTAGACCGAAAGTGACACGGTCGTCCGAAGAGATTTACCAGGAGAAATTTTGGTGAGTCAACCGTCGACCAAAGCAAGACGTGGTTCAACCAAAATTTTCCTGAAAATTTTTCTTATGAATGTTCGGTCGACCGTCTAGTTCACGGTCATCCGAACATGCGTAAAACCGAATGGTTCGGTCGACCGAATGGAAATCTCGGTTAACCGAACAACACAATTTCTGCCTGAATTATTAAGAGAATAATTAGATCATGGGTTGGATTAATTCCATATTTGATCAAACTTTTTTTAGGATGCTTATGTGACAAATTGAGATTAATTTTAGGAGAGAAAAAGTAAGAGATCATGGCTATAGAATAGTTCTTGATGTGGGTGATTTGGGAGGCTATAAATAGGTCCTCTCACCCTACTTGTTTCATAAGAATTAATGCAAAATTCTCTCTCCCTAATCTCTCCCTTAATGACCACGAAAATTCTCTTAGTATTCTAAGTTTTGGAGATAAAAATCTCAGGAGCTTTTAGAGGGGTTATTAGCTAGATTCTAAGCTTAATTAGAGATTGATTGACTAGCTCATTTCTCTCTAATCTTGTTTAGAGTTTGGTGAACATTTGGAAGCGAATCGGCGGGCGATTCGACGAGAAACGGAACTCCGGATCTTCTAAAAGGTTTTAGAGAAACTTTGGGGTATGATCATCTCTTTTTTGTTTATTTTAATATGTGTAGGAATGCATGATATTAGAATAAACATAAACATGTACGTAAAATCAATGAAAATATGAAATCGATCATGTATGTTTGTATTAATTTTTTTAAAATATACACATACATAGGGACACGAAATTCTACAGTGTTATCAGAGCATTTAGTTCATATTTTCAATGATTAGACTATATAATTAATTTTAGTTTACCATCTACAATCGAAACAATTCATGTTCTATGTCTTTTTCGAGTTTTCCTATAGTTTTGTTGATTAAATTCTATTTTATTATTTTGATAGTTTTAAATGTTTGAAACATATCATGTGAATGTTAGAATTAAAATTTAGACTTATGTCTATTATATGAATTTTTTGTTTTTAATTAAATGAAGATTTTATGAGGAATAGACAAAAAACGAAAAAGGCATATGTTTATCTTTCCTTAAAAAAATTATTTTGGAAATTGGATAAACAACGGTTCAAATGTTTTGTATTTTGAACTATGGATGCATAAAATCATTTTTAAAGGATTTCAAATGGTTTTAGAATTGTTTGATTTAGAGATGCATGATAAACTAAATCGAGTAATTTATAGTATATGTACATGCGTTTCTCGAGTTCTCTAATGCAGGGATATGTGAGTTTGTATGCGTAGGATCTTCTAGCCCCTAAACTTACTCTAAAAAGGGAGGTGAATAGACTAATTAAGGTTTTTAAAGGAACTATGCCAAATGAAAAGATAAGACAATAAATATGAAAGTGAGAACAACAAACCACAACTCCGGATGTATAGAGATTTGGATCCAACCACCGGACCCTAGTCATCTCTTACGAATTGCTCTTACTCGAGCAACTTCACGTCCTCCACTAATCTGATCTCCGTTGTGGGCCGAGATCACACCTTTACACCACAAGCTTTGCGAACACCCTCGCCTAGCTTGGACCACCTTCTCACAATCCGAGAAGAGCTTCACTCCGGAAGCTTTGTACAACTCTTGAAGACTAATACTTCAGCAACTAATCTTGAGCACTTGAAATGAATGATGCAATCAAAGGATGGTGATTTCAAGTGAAAAGATGTGAGCACAAGTGTTTAGAACAAATTCAGAGTAGTAATGAGATTTTAGCTTAGAGAAAGATTGGCGATCTTGTAGAAGTGTTCTCAGCTCTATTTATAAGCTCTAAACTAGTTCTAGCCGTTGGGATTGAAATGGTGAAAGGATGTGCAAGAAAACACAAGTCAGTAAGTGTCAGGACACATTTCAGGACACGAACGGTCGACCGGATCGAGTAACACGGTCGACCGGAATGCGACTGTGCAAGGATCGGTCAAGCGAAGATGCAAACGGTCGATCCAATATGGATAGAACTTAAGTGATTGGTTGAACGGTTTGGAACACTAGTTCGACCGAAAATGATCAGTAGGACTGGATCAGGAAAAGATATAAGTATCGGTCGACCGTGAGTAGAGTTTCGGTCGACCAATTGTCGTATTGGATTTTAGACAGGATTAAACAAATGCAATCGGTCGGACAGAATGAGTTTATGGTTCGACCGAAAATGCCCAGTAAGAATGGGTCGGGGAAGTTTTCAAGAATCGGTCGACCGTTAAGGAACTTTCGGTCGACCGGAAGACCAAATCCAAAAGAGGGTTAGTTGAGAAATGTGTATACGACCGTTGGAGTATACGACAAGTATAACATTCATATTTAATATAAATACAGAAATACAATCGGTCAAACAAATACAAAGTTTCGGTCGACCGAAGGTCTCACTAACTGGACACGTGTCGACAACTGATAGGCTGAAGGATTTGTATAGGATAAACTAATTCGTATCACTCGACAAGGTGCGACGGTCGAACCAAACAAGGGTTCCGGTTGACCGATTTCAGACAGGCAAACCAAATAGATGGCACGGTCGAATGGGAAATGTATGTTGGTCGACCGTTTGGACAGATTAAGTTTCCTGTGTAGTTCTGTTGAAATTCGGTCGAACCAAATGGTTCTACCGGTCGACCGTTTGAGTGCAGATTTCCTATTCTACAATTCTAATGAGTTTCGATGATTTTCTATTGAAGTCTAAGATAGTTGGAATGTAGTGTGAGACTTCTATAGGTATTCTAAGTGTCATGCAATGCAATTAATCAAAGATTTCAAGTGCCAAGTTACATTTGTAACGTAAATACATGGAATTTAAACCTAGCTACGCTTCAATCTTCATCTTTAATTCAACTCAAACTTGATTCCTGAAACGTTAGATAATACACGTATATGCAAGCAATGATCTTTTAATTGATACATGTGTTTATTGATATGTTGATTAATTATCAAAACGGATTAACGATTATTAGCCAAAAAGCCAACAGTATGTTCCAATGAAGCCATGTGTGAATGAATGAATGTGTATGTTATTGTTATTCAATCACAGTGGCTTATGTGTATGTAAAAGCCAATTTCTATTTCTATGTATATGCATGCATATGAGAGAGTTTTTACATAGGACTTGCACTATACAATTTTCGAAATTGTGAGATGCATGTTTATATTTTTGCAATATCAACATCCATGGTGCAAGAGGAAGTCGCAGAGAAGGCACAAAGTCAAAGAGGCGGGAACATATAAACTCACACCAATGTGTGAGTGAATGGATATATTTATGTTTGTGTGCTTGACATGTATGTGATTGTATGAATGAATATTAGGATGTGTATAGATGATAAATATGCATGATCACCTAAATTCTAAAATCACATGTAAATGTTTAAATTGTCCAACCAAAAATTAAGAGTATCTTTCTTTCTTATTTCATCCACTAGCAGCCATCAATCAAGGGATATTCTGCTCGCCCTTAGCGGGAGATAGCTTCCTCCATCTTTGGGAATAGTGGGAGATATATGGTTGTCTATTGTTGTGCCATGAATAAATGCACGAGGTGCGATTCACCCTTAGTGGACACCGAGTATATTTGTTTGTGAATACAATGGATAAACGTATCTCGTATCAAATGAAATGAGTTTTCTTAACAAGACCCGGAGCCCTAGCTCGGTTTTGAGAAAGAGAGTTTTTCTTACGAGGATCGGTCAAATTCCCTCTTAATTAAAACGACAAGAGTCATAAGAGTTTGAAAATGCAAATGTTGCAAACTTTTGTAATGGTTATGATTAGAAAATGTTTTATTTCCTTGATTTTCTAATATATCTGATAGTCCTTAGCTAGTTTGTATTATAATTGATAGGATCTTGAATTGCTGCATTTATGGACAAATTTTTATTTGCGGTATTGATTTTCAAACATAAAATTGAAATTAAATCCCATATAATCTATTTTGTAGAAATGTCGAATATTCAACCTATTGTGCAATCTATGATTGACAAACATCATTTGGCAAATGATGGCTCAAACTTCATATGCTGGCAACTCAAGCTCAATATCGTATTGAAGTTTGAGAAACTATCTCATATTTTGGATGGTGAAATCCCAAACTTAAATGAGAAGACAACTGATAGTGAGAGAGAGGCAAAAGCCAAGTGGGGAGACCAAGAGAGCAAGGTTCACGGTCTAATGTTGGCCTCCATAGGTGACTCGCTTCAAGCGAAATACTTGGATTCAAACCCCAAGAAGATCATGGAATCTTTAACAAAGATGTTCATGGATAGTGCTAGAAAAGAGCGTTATAAGACCACCATTGCACTCCCAAGGTGCCACATGGCGGAGGGAACATCGATATCCATGCATTTTCTCACGATGCAAGGATACCTTGAGAAATTGTCGAAGCTCTCTTCCCCGATACCTGATGACATTACGGAAGATTTGATTCTTGGCTCTCTAGCCCCATCCTACAAGGACTTCATTATGCACTATCATGTGCGTGAGTAAGGTGTGAGTCTTGAGGAACTTCACAACGCTCTAAAAACGGCTGAGGTTGACATGAGCAAGGGTCGGGACAAGCACGTCCTAGCCCTCCATTAGAGGAGCAAAAGGATCACCAAAGGTAAAGACAAATTTACCAAAAAGACGCCAATCAAGAGGAAGGGAGTTGGAGGTACTCACGGGAGTGCCTCGATGGGGAATTCTTCGAAATCTCTGACTCCCAATACGGAGTGCTTTCACTACGGTGAAAAGGGACACATCCGGCAAAATTGCCCCAAGTACAAGGAAGACCTTGACAATGGAGTGATTGAGCGTAAGCGCCCCAAAAAGGCCAAATGTATATTTGTTATTAAGATAAATTTAGCCACCTCTTTCCATGATTGGGTAATTGATACCGGATCTTATGATCACATAATTTCTAATGTGCAGCTACTAAAGGATAGGAAGGAACTCATGAACAACGAGATGATTTTGAAGGTCGGAAATGGTGCGAGCATTGCTGCGATTACACAAGGTTCCGTGGAGCTTCAATTCTCTAGTGGTTTATATTTATGTTTAAAGAATGTTTATTATGTCCCTTCGATTAGCAAGAATATTATTTCTGTATCGTGTTTGGATATTGATAATTTTAATATAAATATTTCAAATTCTTGCTTGTCTATATCGAATAATGGAATTTTCTATGGAAATGCATTCGTGAGGAATGGTCTCTATTTGCTTGAATTGAATAATAAACAAACCTTAAACATCAGTAATAAAAGGCTTAAAACTACTCACGTGAATGATACACTCTCGTGGCACTATCGTCTTGGTCACATAAATGAAAAACACATCAAGAAATTGCAAGAAGCTAACCTTCTTGGTCAACTTGATTTTAAATCATTGGAGATGTGTGAACCTTGCCTAATGGGCAAAATGACCAAGGTTCCTTTCAAGAAGAAAGGTCCGAGAGTGAATAACTTGTTGGATTTGATACATTCCGATATATGTGGTCCGATGAGTACGAGTGCAAGAGACGGTTTTAGGTACTTCATTACGTCCACGGATGACTATAGTCGTTATGACTATATTTATGGAGGTGAGTACTTAAGTACCGAATTTGATTCATTCCTTAAGGAGTGTGGTATTGTGCCACTACTCACACCTCTTGGTACACCTCAGTGGAATGGGGTATCCGAAAGAAGGAATAGGACATTACTCGACATGGTTCGATCAATGATGAGTCAAGCTGAATTGCTGCTTTACTTTTTGAGTTATGCACTAGAAGCTGTAGCTTAGACACTAAATAATGTTCCATCCAAATCCGTAGAGTGATGCCGTATTCCTAGAAAAAGAATTTCTGGAAATAATTAAAAGTAGTGGGAGTAGAGTTGTGATTGAGGAAACTCAAGATATTCTACAAGATCGTGATATGAATGGTGACATTCGAGATCATGTAGGCCCAACCGAGGTTCCTTTGGTTAGTGGGAGCGTGAGTGAGAGACCCTCGCAAGCAATTGTGAGAGAAACACAATCATCCCCACACAGTGTACGTTTGAGAATCGAACACGAACCAATTCCGCAAGAAATTGTGGAAGAGGGAAGTGCACGTAGAACCAAAATAACTTAGAAGGTCAACGAGGGAAAGGGAAACCCGATATGTATTTGGGACTTCATGAGATCATGGTACTAGATACCGATGATCCCTCGACCTTTCAAGAAGCAATTGAAAGAGCGGACTCCAAACTATGTTTAAAGCCATGGAATCTGAAATAGAATCCATGTATGATAATCAAGTGTGGACTTGGTTGACCTTCCTCAAGGGAAGAAAGCCATTCAAAATAAATGGGTTTTCAAGAGGAAGATGGACATGGATGGGAACTTGACAACCTACAAAGCGAGGCTTGTAAGCAAAAGGTTTCACTCAAGTTCAAGGAATTGACTATGATGAATTTTTTTCACCGGTTGCCATGTTCAAGTCTATTCGGATTATGCTCGCTATTGCCACATTTCATGATTATGAAATATAGCAAATGGATGTCAAAATGGAGTTCCTTAATGGGAACTTGGAGGAGGATGTTTACATGGTACAACCTCAAGGTTTTCAAGATCCAAAGAATTGCGAGAAAGTATGCAAGCTTCAAAGATCCATTTATTGATTGAAGCAAGCATCATGGAGTTGGAACAAGCGCTTTGACGAAGAAGTCAAAAAGATTCACTTCGTCCAAAGTAAGGAAGAGCCTTGTATATACAAGAAGGTTAGTGGGAGCCACATAATGTTTTTGATCTTATATGTCGATGACATACTTCTCATGGGAAATCATATACCTTTGCTTGAGCAAACGGGAAATTTGTTGAAATCTGCATTTTCAATGAAAAACATTCGTGAGGCTCACTACATCTTGGGAATCAAGATATATAGAGATAGAACATGTAGACTCATTGGCCTAAGTCAACATACCTACATTGACAATGTCTTGGAAAGGTTCAACATGAACAACTCCAAAAAGGGCAATGTGCCAATGAGTATGAGTGTGCAACTCAAGAAGTTCCAACGTGCTGAACCACGTAAAGACTTGGAGTACATGAAAGATATTCCTTATGCTTCGGCTATAGAATCAATCATGTACGCCATGACTTGCACAAGACTCGGTGTCTCGTATGCTCTAAGCGTGACAAGTTGTCACCGATCCAGCGTAGGTCCTAAGCATTGGACTGCGGTCAAGAATATTCTGAGGTGCCTTAACCGGACCAAAGATACGTTTCTTATTTATGGAGGACAAAGAGAACTGATAGCTGAGGCCTACTCGGATGCGAATTTCATAAGTGATCCCGATAATAGGAGGTCGCAATAATGATATGTCTTCATTCTGGAAGGTGGAGCCACGAGCTAGCGTAGTTGGAATCAAATCACTACGGTCGACTCAACCACCGACGAAGGCAAAATAAATTTATTATGGGTGGACACAAATAGCAACACAACTGATCCATTCAACAAACCCTCATACCAAGCCAAGAGGCGAAATGCGTTTTGAGTCCATGGATCCGAGGAACCATGTGGATTGGCTTGATGAGTGATTAGAGAGGGTTATCCTAGTTATTGTTTTTTATACATTGAGAGTGTATGTGAAAGAAAACTTTGATAATAAGTGGGAGATTGAAAGGAATGTGTTCTAAAAGTTTTACTTTTATATGTCAATTATTATGAATTGGATATGCAAACATTTTGTTCCTTGATTATTGTATTCGTCTTTTGAAAGTGTTGAGGAAGAGGCACTTGGTCCTTAACCGTAGAGCTCTAAAAGATAATTGTTTACATAAATCAAAAGTTATTCACAATCGTGGTAATTAACATGGAACATTAATCACCGAGATAAGATTGTCGTGTTGGCCATCTTTTGTTGTAGCTCTAGAAATAATTGACAACACGAGTATATAAAAGAGGAAAAGATTACTTTTATATATTGAATAGACCTAACAAGTAAAACATTATGGAATTGTGTTTCATGTCATTAATATTTTACTATATCTTGGATCCTAAGATATGAGACTTATATCTTTTCACTCAAGAAATGCTTGATTTGATTATTGTCAAAAACTATCAAAGAGTATAGTGATAAATGCAATAGTTGGTTGAACATGACTTGTGGTCGAAAAGATAGTTAGTCAAAAGATTATCATTGCCCCTCTTAATTGAGTGATGATATTGGTGGGCCCCTTGATAAAGCAAAATTATAATGTGCATAATGTAACTTGAGTTAAGTTACATAGTTATAATTAGTTTAAAGAGATCAAGAAATAAATATGATACAAAGGTGACATTTTTCTACTTTGTATATATTCTTACTATCATTAGGCAAGGGACGGACACAAGTGGTACACTAACATCACTAAATGGATCGTGTTTAGTTCGAGTGGAACAAGACATCTATGCTAATTGGGTAACTATAATGTGTAGCTAGATACCGCTTATAGTTTGAGATATTAAGTGTTTAATATCGCTGCCAATTTGACTTAGATCCTCCTATAGGTCACATCACAAAACTGGGAAACAAGAAATTTGATTTTGAGTCCATATGATGTGTCGTGTTTCATCTGAAAAGGGACACATGTAGTGAATCAATAAAATCAATATGTTATGAGAATTGACATAATTTGAATCATGGATAAATTCATATGAGGTATATATGTTATGGGGTGTGATAATCTAATATTACATAGGATAATATATGACATAAGATATGAATTTGCTAAAACCCGAAAAGATCAATTTTTGTTGGATGTAAATCCAAAATTTGACAAAGGCAAAATCGGGGTCAAAATGGTCATCCGTTTTGGGTTCGGTCGACCGTGTTTGTTGGAAACGGTCGACCAGACGAAGATCGGATAACACGATTGGTTGACCGAATTGTCTGGAGTGCATGGACAATTGGGATTGGTCAACCAGACGTAAACGGTCAACCGAAAGAAAATATCCAGGAGCTGTCTTGGGGATATGACGGTAGACCGAAAGTGACACGGTCTTCCGAAGAGATTTACCATGAGAAATTTTGGTGAGTCAACGGTCGACCGGAGCAATACGTGATTCGACTGAAATTTTCGAAGGAATTATTCTTATGAATGTTCAGTCAACTGTCTAGTTCATTGTCATCCGAACTTGCATAAAACCGAATGGTTCGGTCGACCGAATGGAAATCTCGGTTAACCGAACAACACGATTTCTGCCAGAATTATTAAGAGAATAATTAGATCATTGGTTGGATTAATTCCATATTTGATCAAACATTTTTAGGATGCTTATGTGACAAATTGGGATTAAGTTTAGGAGAGAAAAAGTAAGAGATCATGGCTAGAGAATAGTTCTTGATGTGGGTTATTTGGGAGACTATAAATAGGTCCTCTCAACCTACTTGTTTCATAAGAATCAATGCAAAATTCTCTCTCCCTAATCTCTCCCTTAATCACCACGAAAATTCTCTTAGTATTCTAAGTTTTGGAGATAAAATCTCAGGAGCTTTTAGAAGGGTTATTAGTTAGATTCTAAGCTTAATTAGAGATTGATTGGCTAGTTCCTTTCTCTCTAATCTTGTTAAGAGTTTGGTGAACATTTGGAAGCGAATCGGCAGGTGATTCGACGGGAAACGGAACTCCGGATCTTATAAAAGGTTTTAGAGAAACTTTGGGGTATGATCATCTCTTTTTTGTTTATTTTAATATGTGTTGGAATGCATGATATTAGAATAAACATAAACATGTACGTAAAATCAATGAAAATATGAAATCGATCATGTATGTTTGTATTAATTTTTTTTAAATATACACATACATAGGGACAAGAAATCCTACACCCCAGACCCGACGTCTATGTATACATCATATATACTTAGACGTCAGTCGTTTAACGTCCAACGACGTTTATTTTGGTATAGACGTCGACTGTTATATACGATCAATGTCTATACCTAGACAATAGACGTCGGTTGTTATACAACCGATGTCTATTCCTAAACTTGGACCCAAAAAAATAAATAGCAATCATCCTGCACCAAATTTATCCTGCACAAGAAAAGCAATCATCCTGCACCAAATAATACTGAAAACTCAGAGAGCAAGGGAAAAAACATTTAAAATAATAAAAGCTTTGGTAGGGTTTTGGTAGGAAGTGATGGTTGGGGAAGTGGAGGAAGACGAACGGTGTTGCAGAGGCTAGGGTTTTGGTCAAGTTTTGGCCAGAGTTGTCAAAGGGGAGGAAGACGGCTAAGGTTTTCGTCGGGTTTTGGTGCCTAAGAGAAAAGATAAAAGATAAAACTGAAGAAATACTTGCATTATTATACCTATAGACGTCGGATGTACCTTGCATCCGACGTCTATACAGGATGGGGAATAGACGTCGGATGTAACAAATATTCGACGTCTATTGGTCAACGTCTGAGGGGCATAGATGTCGGATGCAATGCATCTTCCAACAACCAACATCTAGAGTACACAATAGATGTCAGCTCTACTATTGGCCGACGTCTATACCTATAGACATCGACTTGTAATACAACCGATGTCTATTACGCGACAAATATGCACTGTTCTGCACTAGTGTGGGAGTAAGGCCTCTTGACAGTGGTTCATGGATAATATGATGGAAGCTATTGGCCGACCAGAAGGGTTAGTGTTTATATCTGACCGTTGCAAGGGCCTTGAGGAGGCAGTAGCTACAACTTACCCTGAATGTGAGCATAGAAGTTGTATGAGGCACTTATACAACAACTTTAGGACAAAATTCCTTGGAGGTTATTTGCAAACCCTCCTTTGGCGTGCAGCTCAGTCGTACAAAGAGGATGACTTCCATTCTCTCATGTCAAAAATAACGATAGTAAATAAGTCGGCATATGACTGGATATCGAACATGGAGTACAAGGACAAAGTTTGGTCAAGAAGTCAGTTTGGTATGTATGCGAAGTGTCCTTTCATCACGAATAATTGCAGTGAGTCCAACAATGCATACATCAATGAAGCCAGATACTACCCTGTTGTTAGTATGGTTGAAAAAATTGCGGCAGAAGTACATGAAGACCATTTATACTCGTCAATGCAAGGTAAAGACGTGGACTGGAACTTTGGTACCGCTAGCGAAGAAGTGGTTGCATAATATGACAAGAGAGTTGGGGAGCTACACTGTCATACGATCAAGTGACACCCACGCAGAAGTTACATTCAACAAAGGGAGATGTATTATAGACCTCGGCGAGAAGACTTGTTCATGTAGAGTGTGGCAAATCATGGGTTTACCTTGCAAGCATGTTTGTGCCTTGCTTTCAACACTTAGGGGGTTGTGTGGTAGAATTACATGAGCAAATGGAACACTGTCGAAAAATACAGACGCATTTACGCTATGAACATTAGTCTAATGTCGGACATAGCAAATTGGGTCAAAGAAGTCGGTGTTGTGTTGCCACCGAGGACCAGGAAGAAAGCTGGAAGACCTACATTAAAGAGGAAAACAATGTGACGAGCCGACGAACGCACAAAGACATAAATGAAAGAATTGTGGGAATTTAGGACACTAGGCTAGGAAATGCAAGGAACCAATTATGGATCAACACTCCTTCCCGGATAGGTGAAGTTGCTTAAACTTGTACATTTTACTTGTTCAACCATTTTTTATGAAAATTATAATTAGTGGTTTTATGATAGCATCTTATAATTATGTGTTGTTTTTTCCTAAATAACAAATTAATAGACAGTCGTGGCTTTATAAAGTTAATGCAACCCAATATTTGTTGTTTATTTGAGATGTTGAAACACATTGTTATATGTTTGTTTTACTTTCAACATCTCCTGGACATACTAGGTTTCTATGTTGCTTTGGTTTTCCTTAGTTTCATTGTTAAACTCAACTCCAATAAGTGACACAGATAGGATAAAGCTAGATTGTTCAAGTTTACAACTTCTACTATAAACACATGCGAATCATTTGTACATGTATTAAATTTGCAAATGGAGAATACTATTGTAAAGATCATATTATTTGATTAACATTGAGTGTCGGTTATTACATAAAACATGCATGTTTCCTAACAACATAACCATACAAAAGGGTCGTAAGGTGTTAAACTGACTGTGGTCCTACAACAAGCACAACCAGAAGAGCCATTAAATTATCATTACCTGCAGTTATCATTAAACATATGATTTCTCCATAAAGCTGATATCATAGTTCTGCAAAGATGCAACAATACTTGGAAAGAACCATTATTTGGAATTCAGATTA
Organism: Triglochin maritima; assembly: GCA_963682175.1. Taxonomy (NCBI): domain Eukaryota; kingdom Viridiplantae; phylum Streptophyta; class Magnoliopsida; order Alismatales; family Juncaginaceae; genus Triglochin; species Triglochin maritima. Next base: position 20,205,532 of record OY821775.1, read on the forward strand.
TGTTAACCACAGGAAAGGTTTTTTAAACTTGAAATGAATTTCATAGCATAAAAAGACCTTTTGCCTCGAAAGAGTAGTATTGTATTGCATGATTCAGAAGGTTTTTAAAAAAATTATGAAATAAGAAATTGGACGCTAAAAAATTCGTTGTTTTATTACTAAAATTTCATTGTTTTATTAAAGAGGGCCTCAACGTACCTCGAATAGAGGGGGTGATAGGAGGACTTGTGCAAGTTCTTCAACAACTCATACAAATACTTCTGAAGCACCAACAATATTTAGTACGACAACTCCACCACCTATAATGACTGCTTGTGTATTGGATTAATCTATGATTAATAAGATATTTGCCCAAAGCACTGACACATGGCGCGTCCCTATTGGACTACACATTTAAGGGTTTAGGGTGGAGCCATCTATATAAGGAGGGGAGCCTCCCATTGGATGAGAAGAACAAGTGTGCAAACCCTAGCCTCCACCCACCCTAGCTGCCACCTTCTCTCTCTCCCATTTCGTCCCTCCACCTCCACCAAGCTCATTCCGTGGACTCCTGGGTTGTGGACTCGCGCTCCTTCTCCAAGAGAGTAGGAGACCGACCGGTGAAAAGGATTCCGTAAGGTGACCTCCGATCTTCGTTTCGCTGCCACATGTTCTCTCCAAGAAAGGTACTCCTGAACCTGTAGAATCGTTGTTTGCTAACATTGGTACCAGAACCATCTTGGTTACCTTCGAATCCTCACCATGCTTGACGAATTTTTGTTTCATGATAATCTGATTTGAGATAAAAATTCGGTGGTTATGTTTTTTGGAGAAAGAAAGATAACAGAAAAATCAGCATTGCTTATTTACATGATGCACATGTTATAGATGTTGATTGTTCATGTTTTTTCCTTTCAAATTCATTTTTTGATATTCTGGAAATGAAAACTCAGAGGTTTTGTTTTATCTTTAAATGAAATAATATGATCATTCATTTAGAGATATAAGTGGTGCATGTTTGCTGAGTTCTTTCTAACATGCGATTAGGGTTTAGACTAGACTTTACTTGTTGCGCATGTTTTGGTTCATTAGAGCATGTATCTAGGGTTAGATTTTGCTCCTCCATTCTTGTGCATGTATGCATGGTTTAAGATGGATTTTTCCTGATTTTATTTCGAGCCAATATGATATGTTGCTCTCCTATGATTGCACATACATAGATGTGACCAGAATTCTGTTTTTTCTGTGTTGTTACCTCTATTCTTTGCGCATGTATTAGATAAAATCAGAAGTTATTTTCCATGTTGATTCTTCTAAATCATGCACATGTATACATGAAATCAGATGTCTATTTTTCCTGATTTTTCCGAATTAGGGTTAGATATTATTTATTCTAATCTTTGATCATGTATACATGAAATCTGTGTTAACCCTATCATGATGATCTTCTGTTTTTGCGCATGTTTTATATGATAATCAGTAGTTTAATTCTCTGATATTTTTTCATGCTTGAATTAGATGATAATGTTTGTATGTCATTTGTATATCATCATGCATGTCGGATTGCATGGATGGATCAAATGTTGTTATCTCTTATTCGTGTACATGCATGACTAGATCTCATGTTTGCTGGAATTTCGTGTATATGCTTGTTTATTTAGAATTTTTCAATATGAGCATGCATCTAGAGTAGATGTTTATTGCCATATGCATATGCATGATAATTGTATTGCCTTGTTGCTCCAAAGAATTTCGGATATGGTTGTTTTTGGAGCATTAACATGCATGTGATTGATTGTTTCCTTACTGAAAAATGCGCATATATGTTTGTTGTTCTCTTGAAAATTTCGAATTTTTTTCTTTCCAATACAAGTAGCATAATATTTGGTGATTGCATGCTTATATTGATTAAGGAAAGATTGACAAATTCTGAAAAATTTTAGAGTATATTATGGGCTGGAGTTTTGTTGCCTTAAAAGTATTTTTTGAATGCTTTCCTTTGATGCACATATATGTGTTGATCTCATTTAAGGAATTTCGGATTTTTTGGAATGATAGCATGCATTTCATTTGAAATATTTCCTTTATGTTTAAATTCACATACATGTGTTGATCTCATTGAGGATTTTTCCGGATTTTTCTTTCCTAATGCGAGTAGGATAATTTTTTACGCTCTCATGATTATGTTGATTGGGGAAAGAAAAGAAAATTTCTGTTTTGAGATACTATTATGGAGATTGATTGGTATTTCCATATACGTTTTTCTTATGCTCCGTATATGCGTTGTTTCCTTATATATTACTTCCTTCTTATTTGGAAGTGGTGTACACTTTATTCATGCGTGTGATTGTGCTAACGTATGGAAAGATTGCGCTTGTATGGTATGAATGGTGTGAATGGATGCTGATTTATTTTTGCTGCCTTATTGAGAGTTGAGCGTAATTTCATTCATTCATTTCCATTTGCAATAGATATCGCAATGGGCTGTAATATTTATGGACTGTAATAATTATGGACTGTGGACTGTTTATTGCCCTAGGGAGACGAGGGGCTCCTTTATTTTTATTATTGCGATATTATTGCTATAAGGCTTATGCAGGTTCCCATCTACAGTGCTAAATCCCTATGGGGGATCCTTAGCTCGATATGGAAGTAATGTAGCAATTAATTTCTGTGTGATCTTGATTGGAATGTTCTGAAAGGAACGTTTTTTTTTGGAACTTGCATGCCTAGTGGGAGTTGCAAGGTAGAAGTGTTTTGTGTAAACCACCTTGCAACTGGCGGATAATTATTTATTTGCTGCTGATTTGCCATGATTTATATGTTTTTTTGGGTTATTAAATCATGATGGAGCGCAATATATGAATTGGTAAAATAGCTTTATTAACTATTGCATGAGGATTTGGTCGAACGCTTTATGTTTTCCTTTGGTCTGAATGCTATAGTTATTAAGTTAGTTTATTTTTTTATGACTATTGCGGCTTGTTGTATTTTATGCTAGAACTCATGTATCGCTATGTGGTTTTTTGTCCTAGATTTTTATGGCTGCTTTCAAAAGCATTGTCGCTGATCTGACTCGAGGAGATAAACTCAATGAAAGAAATTACGATCTGTGGCATCATAAAATTGAGTATCTCTTAGAGGATCAGGACATGTTAGAAAATATAACCCAAACTATGTCTCCCCCCAAGGAGGGGAACACTGCACAGCATCGCAGAAATATGGATGTCTATAATGCATGGAAAAAGAAAGACCGTATTGCTCGCATTACAATTCTGAGTTCGATGCGAGATGATCTGTTACTGCGGTTCGAAAAATTGCGAACTGCAAAGGCCTTATGGGAAGCTGTGAAGTTTCAGTACGGAGTGACCTCCGTCACAAGGGCCCGCCAGCTTGGGCTCATGTTTGATGGGTATAAAATGCACCAAGGTCACTCGATGAGGCAGCATATTACCGCAATGTCAAACATGATAAACGAGCTGAGCGCTGCCGGTCGTGCTAAAACCGATGAGGAGCAAGTGTCTGCTCTCATCAGATCATTACCTTCGAAGAGTTGGGAGCATATGAAGGTCCATCTGACTCATGCTGATGACATCAAGACATTTGACCAGGCCGTAAAACACCTAGAGCTGGAGGAGGACCGCATGCTTGCGGAAGCCCCTTTAACTGAAGTGTTTGCTGCTGAAGCTGGCGCTCCTCGGAGGAGTGCAGGTTTTAAGCGGAAAAGAGATAGAGCTCAGGGTTTTAAAGGAAAGAAGGGTGCAAATAAAAACAAAACAGAAAACAAAGCTGGAAAGAAACGACCTCGAGGATCCAGAGGTGGGAAAGATAAGTCTAATGTGACTTGTTTTAACTGCCAAAAGACTGGACATTTTGCTCGTGAGTCCATTGAGCAAAAGTTAATTACTGTGTGTAATCCCTTGAATTGTAACGTGACTAATTTTGTGATGCTCACTGATCACTCTCCTGTGTGGATTGTGGATTCAGGTGCCACGGACCACGTAACAAAGGATCGTTCTGCCTTCATGGAATATCGCCGTGTTCCTAGTGGGAGGCGAATAAACATGGCGAACAACACTAGCATTGAAGTTCTTGGAGTTGGCACATGCAAAGTGGCTTTGCGAAGTGGCCGGATCCTATTACTTCACGACGTGTTGTATGCACCACCTATACGGCGAAATATTATTTCTGTTGTTGTTTTGATGAGACATGGTTTTAAAGTTGTTTTTGAGAACAATGATATGGGTTTATACCTTGATAACATTTATTATGGACGTGCCTTTCTTTCAGACGGTTTTATTGTGTTGGAGGCAATATATGATTTCAATCATAACACTAGTGCCTTTATGAGTCAAAGTTCCATGAATAATTATTCAGTTATGTGGCATGCTAAAGGGAATGTGTTCTAAAAGTTTTACTTTTAAAGTAAAGTTATAATGTGCACAATGTGATTTGAGTCCTAGTTGTCGTGTTGGTCATAGATCATTGTAGCTCTACAAGTGAGTGACAACACGGGTACACAAAAGAGGAAAATACTACTTTTGTATACTGAATAGACCTAATAAGTGAAACATTATAGAATTGTGTTTTCTGTGTCATTAATGTTTTACTGTGTCCTTGGTCCTTTGATATGAGACTTATATCCGATCATTTAAGAAATGCTTGATTAGACTAGTGTCTTGAGCTATCGATAAGTGTAGTGTAAAGGCATTGGTTGGTTAAGTATGACTTTCGTTGGAGAAGATAATTAGTCAAAAGATTATCATTGCCCCTCTTAATTGAGTGATGATATTAGTGGGCCCCTTGATAAAGCAAAGTTATAATGTGCACAATGTGATTTGAGTTAAATCACATATTTATAACTAGCTTAAAGAGATCAAGAAATGAATACTAATACAAAGATGACACAATACTACTTTGTGTGTATTCTTAATATCATGAGGCAAGGGACGGACGCAAGTGGTGCACTCCATCACTAAATGGATCGGGTTTTGGTTCGAGTGGAATTAAGACATCTAACTAATTGGGAGCTATAATGTGTAGGTAGATACCGCTTATAGCTTGTGATATTAAGCTCTTAATATCACTGCCAACTTAGTTTAGATCCTCCCATAGGTCACACCGCAAAATCCGGGAAACAAGAAGCTTGATTTTTGGTTCATATGATGTGTCAGGTTTCTTATAGAAAATATTACACATGTGGTGAACAAGTAAAATCAATTATGTTGTGATGCATAACATAATTAGAATAATGATAAATTCATATGAGATGCATATATTATGGGGTGCAATAATTTATTGTTGCATAGGATAATATATTGCATAAGTTGTGAATTTGCTAAACCCCCCTAAAGTTCAAATTTTGTTGGAAATAAATCCAAAATTTGAAAAGGCAAAATCTGGTAAAAGTTCGGTAATCCGTTTATGGTTCGGTCGACCGAAGGTTCTGTGGATCGGTCAACCGAACGTGGAACGGAGGGTCATAGTTGATTGACCGAACTTGACCAAAGTGCCTGGAACTCTTGATCGGTATTCCGAACCAGAAGCGGTCGACCGAACAATGTCCAGTTCCGATATTTTCGGTTAACCGAATGACATTCGGTTTTAGACGCGGGTTCGTCCGATCGGTTAAGGAGAATTTTTCTCCTTAAGACTCGGTCGTCCGTCTAATGCACGGTAAACCAACGTGACATATTCGGTTAACCGAGTGTGACTCGGTAAACCGAACCCCGATCGATTTTCTGCCTTTGATAATTAAGAGATTAATTTGATCAATGGTTGGATTAGCTCCAAACTTTGTCAAACGTTTTGTGGATGCATGTAATACATTATGGAATTAGTTTTCTGAGAGAAAATGTCAAGAAAACATGGCTTAAGAATAGTCATGATTGAGAGTAAGATTGGAGCCTATAAATAGGTCCTTATTCTCCTTAATTAAGTTAGATGTTTTTCTAAATTTTTTCTCTCCTAATTTACCACAAAAGCCACGAAAATTCTCTTAAGTTTCTAAGTCTTTGGAAGGAGAAATCACAGAGATTAAGGAAGGGGTTTGTAGCTAGATTCTAAGCTAGTTCGGAGATTGATTGGCTAACTCCTTTCTCTCCGACATTGTTTAGGGTTTGGTGAATACTCGGAGGCATCCGGCGCAACGGGAAGCGACGATCGTCATCTTCAATGTCTCTGGATCATTAAGAAGTTTTAGAGAACTTCTAGGTATGAAATTCGGAGCCCATGTTTGTTTTAATAAAGTTTTAAAACTAGTTATTGAAACAAATCGATGCATGCATGAAACAAATCATAGAAAAATTGTAATTGATCCTTATTGTGCATAAAAATTCCGAAAATATATATGTGCAATTAAACTAGAAATCCTACACATGCTAGACTAGGTCACATTGGTGTTGACCGGATTTACAGGTTTGCAAAGGAGGGTGTATTAGGAGAATGCTCCAAATTTGAATTGCCGACCTGTGAATCTTGTCTAGCTGGAAAGACAACTAGAAAACCATTCGGAAAAGCCATTAAATCTACTTCTCCTTTAGAACTAATTCACTCGGATATTTGTGGACCTTTGAATGTGCGTACTAGACATGGACAAAGTTACTTCATCACATTTATTGATGACTACACTAGATATGGTCATATTTATCTTATTTCTCACAAGTCAGAAGCTCTAGAATGCTTTAAGAAATTCATGAGCTTGGTAGAGAATCAATTGGATAATAAGATAAAAACTCTCAGAACGGACAGAGGTGGGGAGTATCTCTCCATAATATTCAAGGAGTTATGTGATGAAAATGAGATATCTAGACAACCCACTATGCCTTATACTCCTTAGCAAAATGGTGTTGCCGAAAGAAGGAATAGAACGTTGCTAGACATGGTTAGATCCATGATGGCGTATGCGAGCTTGCCAATTTCGTTTTGGGGAGATGCTCTAATGACTGCTGCCAACATCCTCAATAGAGTTCCAACAAAATCGGTTCCCTCAACTCCATATGAGTTATGGACAGGACAGAAGCCTGATTTTAGTCTGCTGCATCTTGGGGATGCACGACATACATTCATTCTACTAGTCACCGATATGGAAAACTAGGACCTAGAGGGAAAATGTGTATCTTTGTAAAATACAGTAATCTCTCCAAAGGTTATATTTTTATCAGGTTAGACGAGAATGAAAGAAGGACGGAACTGGAGTCTAGGGATGCCACATTCTTGGAAAATGTTTTTCCAACTCTTGCTGGAGCTATCAAAGAGTCAGTGGACTTCTTTGAACAACAAGATGAGAACATTGCCACTCCACGGGATCAGGATTTGGAAGTTGAACATGAGGTTCCACCAGTCAATCCTAGTGGGAGCAGCAATGCTGAGGATTCGATAGGTCTCACGGAGGATGAGCCATCAGATACCCATCTGCGTCGAAGTAAATACGGGCTCATTCCTCGTAGGCGGTTTCACTTAGAGGAAGAGGCCCTCATGATAGCTCAAGAAGAAATTGATAATGAATCATCTGGGATGACAGTAATCGATGAGCAAGAACCGAAGACCTTGAAAGAGGCTTTGGAAGGTCCAAATGCGAAAGATTGGTTAGAAGCTATAAAGGAAGAGTTGGAGTCGATGAAAGATAATCGAGTCTGGGACTTGGTCGACTTACCGCCGAACCGAAAGGCCATTGGGGCCAAGTGGATCCTCAAGATTAAGAGGAAGGCGGATGGATCTATTGATAGATTCAAGGCTAGACTGGTAGCTAAAGGCTACACCTAAAGAGAAGGCGTGGATTTTGAGGAAACCATTTCACCCGTGGTTAGGTTTGCCTCCATCCGCCTTCTACTAGCTATTGTAGCTCAGATGGACTTAGAGCTTTACCAAATGGATGTAAAGACTACTTTTCTCAATGGAGAACTTGAGGAGGAGATCTATATGGATCAACCTCAAGGTTTTGAAGTCAAAGGACAAGAGCGCAAAGTGTGCAAGCTCAATAAGTCCTTGTATGGCTTAAAACAAACGTCTAGACAGTGGAACATTCGCTTCCATCAAGCTATATCAGAGAATGCGTTCTCTATGCTTGAGGAAAATCATTGTGTGTACGTTAAGAGATCCAATGGCAAATTTGTCATTCTGAGCTTGTATGTTGATGACATACTCATGGCTGGCAATAGCAAAGAGTTGCTGAAATCCACTAAAGAGTGGTTGTCCTCCACGTTTGATATGAAGGACATGGGTGAAGCTAGCTACGTCCTTGGTGTCAAGATAGTTAGAAATAGGTCCAAGAGACTTCTGGGATTGTCTCAAGAGACTTATATTAACAACATCTTGAAGAAATACCATATGGACAAATGCAAACCAATCGACACTCCTGTTGAGAAGGGTTTGCACTTGAGCCTTGATAAGCATCCTAAGACTCCTCAAGAGAAAGCCAAAATGAGCAAGGTTCCATACTCCAATGTTGTGGGAAGCCTTATGTACGCTATGATGTGTACTAGGCTAGACATTTGTTATGCTGTGGGCATGGTGAGTCGATGCCAGTCTAGCCCAAGCATGGAGCACTGGAAGGCAGTCAAGAGAATCATGAGATACCTCAGAAGAACGAGTAACTACATGTTGTGTTACCAAGCATCAGATCTCCGCCTGATTGGCTATAGTGATGCCGATTGGGCTGGAGACATTGATGAAAGGAAGTCTACCTCTGGTTATGCTTTCTTGCTCGCTAATGGGGCCATCTCATGGTCCAGCAAGAAGCAAACTTATATAGCCTTGTCGACTATGGAAGCAGAGTATGTTGCATGCTCTGCAGCAGTACAAGATGCAATTTGGTTGAGAAGGTTCTTACAACATACTGGGCTAGTAGAGACATCGAATGAGCCTGTTGTTGTCTATTGTGACAGCATGGCTGCCCTTTGTTATGTGAAAGACCCCAAATATCATGGAAAGAACAAACATATACAGGTTAGGTATCATTTTGTGAAGGACATCATAGCGAGAAAGGAAGTTGTGTTAAGACATGTGTCTACTAGTCTTATGGTAGCTGACCCTCTTACCAAGGCTATAGCTAATGATTCGTCTGTGTCCCATGTGAAGTCCTTAGGGTTACACAGACTTTGATGCATTGACATGTCTAACTTCCTTTTATGAGTGATTGTGTTTTCCTTTCAACTATATCTGTTTGGTTGATGTAGTTGTTCTAGCATAAAATATTATTCTGTCAATAGGTTGAAGAATGCTCACTCACACGAGCATTCGCCTCTGGCGCTTTTGATAGCGAGCAGAGATGGGACTGATCATGAGGAGATCTTGTATGATAGATCTTGAGCAGTTCATGATAGGACAGTCGCCTTGATTAGGAATCCAGATGAGATCCTCTATGTTGGTGAGGATTGACATGAATGTTCCCACGATTCATGTGACCTATAGAAGCCAAGTGCGAGCATCACATGTGGCGCCAGGTGGCACTTGTATGGTGTTAAGGCGACAATGATGAAGCTCGGATCAGGCGCAGAGGGGGTGCGACTGGACTAAGACTTTTATGTTGTTGAGAGATAGACATACTGTTGTGTACAGTATGATCCACCATAACATGTTTGTCATACAACATGTGCTAAGTGACCATTTGGAAATGAAATGATGGATCCCTGCTCCTTCACTGTGTGAGTCCAAGACTTGATTGTCATTAGTTGCCCTCAGTGTCCTTCGACGACACTATGAATCAAAGAGTTGATGTGGCTAATTTGGGATGTTATCTATGACCATGAGAGATTCGGTCTAAAGAGGCATCTTCGGGAAAGGAGTCAACTCTGAGTGTAATGGTGGTCTGGGGCGAAGGGAAAGGTTTGACTCGACTGCACTAAAAGTATTTGCTGGGCCCAACTGTATTGGATACAGTAGCAAGTACCTTGAGGACAAGAAGGTATTCTCTCCAAGGGATCGAGATACCGTTCATGTTAAGTGAGTTTCTGAGTAAACCTGGGGAACTGTGATGTGCATTTTGACTGCTTATTTGTTGTTTTATGAGGATGTTGTCATTCTGGCCTTCTAGTAAGGTTTCTAGTTTGAGACTCCTAAATTGCAGGTGCATCACCGGTCGCATGACCCATTTGTCCGTATGATCGGAAGAGTACATGTGTCGGGAACACAGATGGTCGTGTATCGAGGATACATGATCAGAGACTTGCGTATTGTGGATGTGTACTTGGAGAGAGGAGTAGTTGTATGTATCATGGATATATACATATGTGTCGGGGACTCATAAAGAGGTGACATATTGCCATTGTGTGATTGTATGTATCAGGGATATATGCATATGTGTCGGGGACACAAAAGCAGATGACATGTTGTTATCGTGCTGTTGTGCAAGTGAGAGATATTGGATTAATATAGGATTAATAAGATATTTGCCCAAAGCACTGACACATGGCGCGTCCCTATTGGACTACACATTTAAGGGTTTAGGGTGGAGCCATCTATATAAGGAGGGGAGCCTCCCATTGAATGAGAAGAACAAGTGTGCAAACCCTAGCCGCCACCTTCTCTCTCTCCCATTTCGTCCCTCCACCTCCACCAAGCTCATTCCGTGGACTCTTGGGTTGTGGACTCGCGCTCCTTCTCCAAGAGAGTAGGAGACCGACCGGTGAAAAGGATTCCGTAAGGTGACCTCCGATCTTCCTTCCGTTGCCACAGGTTCTCTCCAAGAAAGGTACTTCTGAACCTGTAGAATCGTTGTTTGCTAACATTGTGGACCAATGATAGAATTGCTTGGACAAGTTAGCAGTGGATGTCTCCCATGATCCAAGTTTAGTTCATTTTTTTATAATTCAGTTGTGATGCAGACACATGTGTTTAGTAGTTTAGGGATAGATTTGTTGTTTGTAGTTTAAATTTCGCATTACCTTCTTTTGTTAAAAATTGTCATCCGTAATATGTTTATGCTTTCCTAAACATAAATTGAATTGAAAATGTGGTGGTTCAATTTTTCTACGGTTTATACTTTCCTTAACAAAAGTTGAATTGACAATTTGGTGGTTCAATTTTGCTACAGTTTTTGATGATGGATTTGAGATGTTTGGAGCAGTAGAGTATGGATGCAAGTGTGGGTCACAACTCTTGAGTGAATGTTTGTCAATAGAATTCTTTGGTAATGCCGTAATTATTTTGCTTCTAGACAACTCCCCCTCTACTCTGAATGTTAAATTTGCACTCCAGTGGTATGGAGAACAACAAGAATATATTGTTCTATTTTTAGATGCTCTTGTGCAGACTTGCCACATCTAGATGGATAGCATACCAAGAGAATTTCTTAAAACAAAATGGTGTTGTGGCACTGAAATCATATACCAATAAGCTAAGACAAGGGAAGCTGAATAATACAAGCGCAAGTTCAAGTATGTGAGAATTGTTCTAGCAGATACTAGAGTGATAAACTGTAAGTATGACGGTAATCAAATAGACAAACCAAAACATTTAATTCAGTGACAACCATTTCATCAATTTTAATTCAATGTCACATTCCCATAGCATCGCATTTAGTTCAGTTAAAGCAAAACATTTAACACATAACAAACATCTCAAGACACATACCAAACATCAAAACACACATAGACATTCATTCGAAACAACTAACTTTACGAACAGAGCAAGGACTACAACAACAAACACCAAGAAAAACATGTCGACCTTCTTCACGATTACATTCACCTCCTCCACATTTTGCTTCACTTCACGAAGCAGTGCATGCATCTCCCTGACCCGAACATTGAGAAGTTCGTCCAAGCAATACTCCATCTTATCATTAATCAAACTAAACTTTTCCATCTCCGGTTTCTTCAAGTCGTTGTCGAACCACCTATAAAGTCACACAAATCTGAACTCTACAAAAATAAATAACAATTATTTGTAGAATAACCAATACATCCTTAAAATTATCGAGTAAAGTCATGAAATAACCTATAAGCCAAATTAGGGATTTAAGAGGGTGTATACTGAATTCAGGCAGAATAATCTTCACTTCTTTATTTACGTTTCACTCAACAGAAGACCAAGATGGCACTAAAGTGGAGAACTTCCAAACAAGTTAACAATAAAATTCACACACTTAAACTCAACCCAGCTCAATTCGTGTGGAAAAAGTAGTTAAAGCTCACATATACAATTGTACTATCAAAAAAAATAACATGTCAACTTCCAAACAAGTCAACAATAAAACTCAAACTTTAACATTAAAATTCAGACACTAAATGGTAACTCAAACTTTAGCATTTGTTTTAGATGGTTGTCGTTGAGAGATCGGGAATGAAGGATTTAAAGGGTTTGGACGGAATTAGGGGTTTTGGGAGAGGGGGAGAGGATTTTGGGGGAGAAAGGGTGGGTCGGGTCGATTGGGAAGAAGGTTTGAAATTGGGGATGAAATTGGGTCCAAATATTACTGTAGCGTTGACTAATTACAAGACTAATTTTTCTTTGCTAACAACTAAATCTAACGGGATGTCAACTTCAAGTTACGGCGAGAGTGTGAATGTAACATGAAGATGTGGGAAGTGTATAAACGCAATATCTGGGATTTGCACCTACACAAGGTCAATATAAAATTATAGGTGAGCAAATGTCCAATAAGGAGACTTTATAAGTGTACCCAAGCAAAAATCTCATTCTTAAATTGGATATCTTATATTAGATTGTCCAGCCTACAAAATAATTTCAGGATTTTTGCTTGGGTGCACTTTCAAAAGTGTCTTATTGGACCTTTGCATATGTATAAGTTTTTATTGGCCCAGTACACTTGGAAAGTTGACTATTTACTTTGGTGCACTTCCCCGAAAAAATCGTTAACATCCGTTAGTAGGTTACCTGATGGTGTTAGGATAATTTGCATTTAACCCCTTCCACTTTCACAAAATGACCATTTGCCCCAAAACCCATCCAATTTGCGGCAGAAGTGAAAAACCTGATTGCACCCCCAAAATCCCTACAAAAATCCTTGTCTCCTCCGACTTGTTCTCCTCATTGTCTTCCAAGCCATCCTCGCCATCCCTCCTCCAGTCGTCCCTCCTCCAAGTGTCCCTCCTCGGTCATCCCTTCCTATTTCCATTTCAGTTGGACGTGTGTGTGGATTTTTTGTGGATTTGAGATCTGATCTGGATAGGACAAGGGGTGAAGCTGATGGGGAAGTACAAGATCAATGTTCCCAAAGGGGTCGCCATAGCGTATGTGGATGAGGTCAGGAAGGCGATCAAGGGTGTTTTCCCCGGGGTGAATGAGGTGAGGATATATCAAAATTTTATCTTTTTTGGGTCTATTTTGTGTATTATGCACGGGATCGTGGGGTATTGGAGAGTTTAGATGTTTTACGAATTGGGAAATTAGAATCTTTATGAGAATGTTATTGTTATTCTTTTGATCATTGAAGTGTTAAGGTATGTTTAACTCATGTTCTTTTTGGGCAAAACCCAGTTGATTAACATTTTCAAAGAAACGTAGCTAGAATTTGCTGAAGTGTTTAGAAGTGATTTGATTTGGATAGTTTACGAACTGGGAAATGAGAATCTTTATGAGGTTTTGGTTGTTGTTGTTTCTCTTGCTTTGACCAATTCTGGATGGGTTAAGGTTGCTATTATGTTGTAGCTCTTTATTACCACATATCCAGAAACTTTGTTATTCTATATTAAAGACAAGTGCATTACAGTTCTAATTAATTAAACTAGAAGTGTCATCTATTATATTTACTAATTAATTCCTTGTTGAGGCATCATTTCTGCTACCTGTGGGCGTATTACATCATTTTTAAGTACTGAAAATTCAACTTCATATCTTTCAACGTTTTATTTCTCTAGGGATGTTTGGATCATGAATATTCAACTAAAGTTGCACATTGGACGAAAATGGATGATGAGAATAGGACGCAATCATGCTGTGGATTTCAAAGAAGTAGAGGGGGAGATTTTTATCGAGGCCCTGAAATTTAGTGATCTTAAGAGCTGGACTGAAAAGTTTGTTCAAGTTGGTGTGAACCAAACATTGAATAGTGTTGCTTTTCTAGCTGCATTTTGAATGTTGAATTCATGCTAAATTGTTGTTGAATTTTGGACCGATTCATGCTAAATACAAGCTGAATTTTGGACTGAATTCAAGCTGAATTTAAAAGGAATGTGTTCTAAAAGTTTTACTTTTATATGTCAATTATTATGAATTAGATGTGCAAACATTTTGTTCCTTCATTATGGTATTCGTCTTTTGGATGTGTTAAGGAAGAGATTCTTGGTCCTTAACCGTAGAGCTCTAAAATATAATGGTTTACATAAATCAAAAGTTATTCACAATCATGGTAATTAACATGGAACATAAATCACCAAGACAAGATTGTCGTGTTGGTCATCGATTGTTGTAACTCTACAAATAATTGACGACACGAGTATATAAAAGAGGAAAATATTACTTTTATATATTGAATAGACCTAACAAGTAAAACATTATGGAATTGTGTTTTGTGTCATTAATGTTTTTACTGTGTCTTGGATCCTAAGATATGAGACTTATATCTTTTCACTCAAGAAGTGCTTAATTTGATTATTGTCAAAAGCTATCAATAAGTGTAGTGATAAAGGCAATAGTTGGTTGAGCATGACTTGTGCGGGAAAAGATAGCTAGTCGAACGATTACATTGCCCCTCTTAATTGAGTGATGATATTAGTGGGCCCCTTGATAAAGCAAAATTATAATGTGCACAATGTAAAGTTACATACTTATAATTAACTTAGAGAGATCAAGAGATGAATATAATACAAAGATGACACATTTCTACTTTGTATATATTCTTAATATCATGACGCAAGGGACGGACACAAGTGATGCACGTAAATCACTAAATGGATCGTGTTTTGGTTCGGGTGGAACAAAGACATCTATAATAATTGGGTAACTATAATGCGTAGCTAGATACCGCTTATAGTTGGAGATATTAAGTGTTTAATATGACTGCCAATTTGGCTTACATCCTCCTACAGGTCACACCACAAAACTGGGAAACAAGAGGCTTGATTTTAAGTTCATATGATGTGTCGGGTTTCATGTGAAAATAGGACACATGTGGTGAATGAATAAAATCAATATGTCATGAGAATTGACATAATTAGAATGATAATAAATTCATATGAGGTGTATATATTATGGGGTGTAATAATTTAATATTACATATGATAATATATTACATAAGATTTGAATTTGCTAAAAACCCCCAAAAGATCAAATTTTGTTGGAAATAAATCCAAAATTTGACAAAGGCAAAATCGGGGTTAAACACGGTGAACCGTTCAAGGTTCGGTCGACCGAGGTATCTTCGGATCGGTTAACCGAATGCAGAACGGGTAAGCACAATTGGTTGACCGAAATTGTCTAGAGTGCCTGGACAATCGGGTTCGGTTAACCGAGTGTGAACGGTCAACCGAGGAAGTAGTATTTTCGGTAGACCGAAGGTGGCACGGTCGTCCGATGAATGTTCGCTAGGAGAAATTTTGGTGTGTCAACGGTCGACCGAGCAAGACGCGGATCGTCTGAATTTTTCCAGAGAATTTTTTCTCATGTAAATTTGGTCGACCGTCTAGCTCACGGTCCACCGAACACGTGTTACAACGGAATGGTTTGGTTAACCGAGAAAAATTCTCGGTCAACCGAACAGTGCGATTTCTGCCTGAATTATTAAGAGATTAATTAGATCATGGGTGGATTAATTCCAGATTTAATTAAAACGTTTTTTAGGGTGCTTATGTGGAAATTAGAGATTAATTTTAGGAGAGAATAAACAAGGGATCATGGATAAAGAATAGCTCTTGATAAGGATGTTTTCGTAGCCTATAAAAGGGCACCTACTCCTACTTGTTTAATACTAATGCAAAAATTATTTCTCTCATTAATCTCTTCTCTAATCACCACGAAATTCTCTTAGTAATTTTGAGTTTAGGAGATAGAAATCTCGGGAGCTCAAAGAGGGGTTATTAGCTAGATTCTAAACCTTATTAGAGATTGATTGACAAACTCATTTCTCTCTAATCTTGTTTAGAGTTTGGTGAACACTTGGAGGCAAATCCGTGGACGATTCAACGGGCAACGCGACTCCGGATCTTCAAAAGGGTTTTAGAGAACCTTTAGGTATGATTCTACCTTTGTAGTTTATTTTAATAAATGTAGGGTTGCATAATATTAGAATAAACACAAAGTAATGTACATAGAAATTGTTGAAAATATGAAAACGATCTTGTATGTTGTATTAATTTTTTTTAAAATATATACATACATAGGGACATGAAATCCTACAGTGGTATCAGAGCTTTTAGTTCCTATTATCAATGATTAGACTATATAATTAATTTTAGTTTACCATCTACAATCGAAACAATTCATGTTTTGTCTTTTTCGAGTTTTCCGATAGTTTTGTTGACTTAATTCTAATTGATTCTTTTGATAGTTTTAAATGTTTTGAAACACATCATGTGAATGTTAGAATTAAAATTTATACTTATGTCTAATTTATAGAATTTTCGTTTTTAATTAAATGATTATTTTATAACGAATCAACAAAACGGAAAAAGACATGTTTATCTTTCTTTAAATTTTTATTTTCGGAAATTGGATAAACAATGGTTCAAATGTTTTATGTTTTGAACTATGGATGCATAAAATCATTTTTAATGGATTTCAAATAATTTTAGAATTGTTTGATTTAGAGATGCATGATAAACTAAATCAAGTAATATATAGTATATGTACATGCGTTGCTCTAGTTCTCTTATGCAGGGATATGTGAGTTTATATGTTCCGTTGAAGGCATGTGTGAATGAATGAATGAATGAATATGTATGTTATTATAATTCAATCACCGAGGCTTATGTATATGTAAAAGCCAAATTTCTATTTCTATGTATATGCATGCATTTGAGAGGATTTTTACATAGGACTTGCACTAGATAATTTTCAAAATTGAGAGATGCATGTTTATATCTTTGCAATATCAACATCCATGGTGAAAGAGGAAGACGTTGAAGAAGCGCAATGATCAAGGGTCAAGGACGCGGGAACATATAAACTCACACAATGTGTGTGTGAATGGATTTATTTATGTTTGTGTGCTTGATATATATGTGATTTCATGGATGAATGTTAGGATGTGTATAGATGATTAATATGCTTGATCACCTAAATTCTAAAATCACATATTTATGTTTAAATTGTCTAACCAAAAATTAAGAGTACCTTTCTTTCATTTTTCATCCGCTAGCAGTCATCGATCGAGGGATATTCTGCTCGCCCTTAGCGGGAGATAGCTTCCTCCATCTTTGGGAATAGTGGGAGATATATGGTTGTCTATTGTTGTGCCATTAATAAATGCATGAGGTGCGATTCACCCTTAGTGGACACCGAGTATATTTGTTTGTGAATACAATGGATAAACGTATGTCGTATCAAATGAAATAAGTTTTCTTAATAAGACCCGGAGCCCTAGCTCGGTTTTGAGAAAGAGAGTTTTTCTTACGAGGATTGGTCGAATTCCCTCTTAATTAAAACGACAAGAGTCATAAGAGTTTGAAAAGGCAAATGTTGCAATATTTCGAAATGGTTATGATTAGAAAAATATTTTGTTACCTTGATTTTATAATATATCTGATAGATCTTAGCTAGTTTATATTATAATTGATAGGATCTTGAATTACTGCATTTATGGACAAATTTTTATTTGCACTATTGATTTTTAAAACATAAAATTAACATTAAATCCCATATAATTTATTTTGTAGAAATGTCGAATATTCAACCTATTGTGCGATCTATGATTGAAAAACATCCTTTGGCAAATGATGACTTAAACTTCATAAGCTGGCAACTCAAGCTCAATATCGTGTTGAAGTTTGAGAAACTATCTCATATTTTGGATGGTGAAATCCCAAAATTAAATGAGAAGAAAACCGATAGCGAGAGAGAGGCAAAAGCCAAGTGGGAAGACCAAGAGAACCAAGTTCACGGTCTAATGTTGGCCTCCATGGGTGACTCTCTTTAAGCGAAATACTTGGATTCAAAACCCAAGAAGACCATGGAAGCTTTAACAAAGATGTTCATGGATAGTGCTAGAAAAGAGCGCTATAAGACCACCATCGCACTCACAAGGTGCCACATGGTGGAGGGAACATCGGTATCCATGCATTTTCTCACGATGCAAGGATACTTTGAGAAGTTGTCGAAGCTCTCTTCCCCAATGCCCGTTGACATTGCGGAAGATTTGATTCTTGGCTCTCTAGCCCCGTTCTACAAGGACTTCATTATGCACTATCTTGTGCGTGAGAAAGGGTTGAGTCTTGAGGAACTTCACAACGCTCTCAAAACGGATGAAGTTGACATGGGCAAGGGTCGGGACAAGCACGTCCTAGCCGTCCATGGAGGGGGCAAGAAGATCACCAAAGGTAAAGGCAAATTCACCAAGAATACGTCAATCAAGAGCAATTGAGTAGGAGGTGTTCATAGGAGTGCCTCAAGGGGAAATCTTTGAAATCTCCGACTCCTAACATGGAGTGCTTTCACTGCGGTGAAAAGGGACACATCCGGCCAAATTGCCCCAAATACAAGGAAAACCTTGACAATGGAGTGATTAAACGTAAGCGTCCCAAAAAGGCCAAAGGTATATTTGTTATTGAGATAAATTTAGCCACCTTTGTCCATGATTGGGTAATTGATACTGGATCTTGTGCTCACATAATTTCTAATGTGCAGTTACCAAAGGATAGGAAGGAACTCGTAAAGAACGAGATGATTTTGAAGGTCGGAAATGGTACGAGCGTTGCTGCGATTGCACAAGGTTCTGTGGAGTTTCAGGTGGTTTAAATTTATGTTTAAAGAATGTTTATTATGTGCCTTCGATTAGCAAGAATATTATTTATGTATCATGTTTGGATATAGATAATTTTAATATAAATATTTCAAATTCTTGCTTGTCTATATCGAAGAATGGTATTTTCTATGCAAATGCATTCGTGAGGAATGGTCTCTATTTGCTTGAATTGAATAATAAACAAATCTTAAACATCAATAACAAAAGGCTTAAAAATACTCACGTGAATGATACACTCTTGTGACACTATCGTCTTGGTCACATAAATGAAAAACGCATCAAGAAATTGCAAGAAGCTAACATTCTTGGTCAACTTGATTTTAAATCATTGGAGACGTGCGAACCTTGCCTAATGGGCAAGATGACCAAGAGGCCTTTCAAGAAGAAAGGACCGGGAGCGAATGACTTGTTGGATTTGATACATTTCGATGTATGTGGTCCAATGAGTACTAGTGCAAGAGACGTTTTTAGGTACTTCATTACGTTCATGGATGACTATAGTCTTTATGGCTATATTTATCTAATGAGAAACAAAAGTGAATCCTTTTACAAGTTCAAGGAATTCAAGAATGAAGTAGAGAACCAACTCAATAAGAAAATCAAGTCTATACGAATGGATCGTAGAGGTGAGTACTTAAGTACCGAATTTGACTCATTCCTAAAGGAGTGTGGTATTGTACCACAGCTCACCCCTCCCGGTACACCACAGTGGAATGGGGTATCCAAAAGGAGGAATATGACATTACTCGACATGGTTTGATCAATGACGAGTCATGCTGAATTGCCGCTTTACTTTTGGAGTTATGCACTAGAAGCTGCGGCTTACACACTAAATAATGTTCCATCCAAATTCGTAGAGAAAACGCCTTATGAGCTATGGAGTGGTAAGACACCTAAGCTCAATTTTCTCAAGATTTGGGGTTGTGAGACCTACGTCAAGAGATTGATGCCGACCAAACTTCAACCAAAAGCGGATAAGTGCTTCTTCATAGGTTATCCTCGTGAGACAAGAGCATACTACTTTTGGCATATAACCTCCAGTCGAGTGATTGTAGAGAGGGATGCCGTATTTCTAGAAAAAGAATTTCTGGAAAGAATAAAAAGTAGTGGGAGTAGAGTTGTGCTTGAGGAGACTCAAGATACTCTACAAGATCATGATATGAATAATGATATTCAAGATCATGAAGGCCCAACCGAGGTTCCTTTGGTTAGTGGGAGCGTGAGTGAGAGACCCTCGCAAGAAATTGTGAGAGAAACTCAATCTTCCCCACCTAGTGTAGGTTCAAGAATCGAACACGAAGGAATTCCACTAGAAATTGTGGAAGAAGTTCGAGAAGTACACGTAGAACCAAAAAAGCTTAGAAGGTCAACGAGGGAAAGGAAGAAACCCGATATGTATTTGGGACTTCATGAGATCATGGTACTAGATACCGATGATCCCTCGACCTTTCAAGAAGCAATGGAAATAAAGGACTCCAAACTATGGTTCAAGGCCATGGAATCCGAAATATAATCCATGTATGATAATCAAGTATGGAACTTGGTTGACCTTCCTCAAGGAAAAAAACCATTCAAAATAAATGGGGTTTCAAGAGGAAGATGGACATGGATGGGAACTTGACAACCTACAAAGCGAGGCTTGTAGCAAAAGGTTTCACTCAAGTTCAAGGAATTGACTATGATGAAACTTTTTCACCGGTCGCCATGTTCAAGTCTATTCGGATTATGCTCGCTATTGCCGCATTTCATGATTATGAAATATGACAAATGGATGTCAAAACGACATTCCTTAATGGGAACTTGGAGGAGGATGTGTACATGGTACAACCTCAAGGTTTTGAAGATCCAAAGAATAGCGAGAAAGTATGCAAGCTTCAAAGATCCATTTACGGATTGAAGCAAACATCAAGGAATTGGAACAAGCGCTTTGACGAAGAAGTCAAAAAGATTCACTTCGTCCAAAGTAAGGAAAAGCCTTGTATATACAAGAAAGTGGGAGCCACATAGTGTTCTTGATCTTATATGTCGATGACATACTCCTCACGGGAAATCATATACCTTTGCTTGAGCAAACGAGAAGTTCATTGAAATCTACATTTTCAATGAAAGATATGGGTGAGGCTCAATACATCTTGGGAATCAAGATATATAGAGATAGATCCCGTAGAGTCATTGGCCTAAGTCAACGTACATACATCGACAAGGTCCTGGAAAGGTTCCGCATGAACAACTCAAAAAAGGGCAGTGTGCCAATGAGTATGAGTGTGCAACTCAAGAAGTCTCAATGTGCTGAATCACGTAAAGACTTGGAGTACATGAAAGATATCCCTTATGCTTCGGCAATAAGATCAATCATGTACGCGATGACTTGCACAAGACCCGATGTCTCGTATGCTCTAAGCGTGACAAGTCATCACCAATCCAACGCAGGTCCTGAGCATTGGACTGTGGTCAAGAATATTCTTGAGGACCCTTAATCAGACCAAAGATAAGTTTCTTGTTTATGGAGGACAAAGGGAGTAAATTGCCAAGGGCCATTAGGATGCTAGTTTCATGAGTGATCCCGACGATAGGAGGTCGCAATAATGATATGTCATTATTCTCGAAGGTGGAGGCATGAGGTAGCGTAGTTGGAGCAAATCACTACGGCCGACTCAACCACCAACGAAGGCAAAATAAATTCACTATGGGTGGACACAAACAACAACACAGCTAGTCCATTCAACAAACCTTTATCCCAAAGCCAAGGGTGAAATGCATTTCGAGTCCATGGGTCAGGGGAACCATGTGGATTGGCTTGATAAGTGATTAGAGATGGTTAGCCTAGTTATTATTGTTTTATACATTGAGAATGTATGAGAGAGAAAACTTTGATAACAAGTGGGAGATTGAAAGGAATGTGTTCTAAAAGTTTTACTTTTATATGTCATTTATTATGAATTGGATGTGCAAACATTTTGTTCCTTGATTATGGTATTCCTCTTTTGGATGTGTTAAGGAAGAGACGCTTGATCCTTAACCGTAGTGCTCTAAAAGATAATGGTTTACACAAATCAAAAGTTATTCACAATCATGGTAATTAACATGGAACATAAATCACTGAGACAAGATTGTCGTGTTGGTCATCAATTGTTGTAGCTCTACAAATAATTGATGACACGAGTATATAAAAGAGGAAAAAATTACTTTTATATATTGAATAGACCTAACAAGTAAAACATTATCGAATTGTGTTTCGTGTCATTAATGTTTTTACTGTGTCTTGGATCCTAAGATATGAGACTTATATCTTTTCACTCAAGAAGTGCTTAATTTGATTATTGTCAAAAACTATCAATAAGTGTAGTGATAAGGCAATAGTTGGTTGAGCATGACTTGTGCTGGAAAAGATAGCTAGTCAAACGATTATCATTGTCACTCTTAATTGAGTGATGATATTAGTGGACCCCTTGATAAAGCAAAATTATAATGTGCACAATATAACTTGAGTTAAGTTACATATTTATAATTAGCTTAGAGAGATCAAGACATGAATATAATACAAAGATGACACATTTCTACTTTGTATATATTCTTAATATCATGAGGCAAGGGACGGACACAAGTGATGCACTTACATCACTAAATGGATCGTGTTTTGGTTCGGGTGAAACAAAGACATCTATGCTAATTGGGTAACTATAATGTGTAGCTAGATACCGCTTATATTTTGAGATATTAAGTGTTTAATATGGCTGCCAATTTGGTTTAGATCCTCCTATAGGTCACACCATAAAACTGTGAAACAAGAGGCTTGATTTTAAGTTCATATGATGTGTCGGGTTTCATATGAAAATAGGACACATGTGGTGAATGAATAAAATCAATATGTCATGAGAATTGACATAATTAGAATTATAATAAATTCATATGAGGTGTATATATTATGGGGTGTAATAATTTAATATTACATATAATAATATATTACATAAGATGTGAATTTGCGAAAAACCCCAAAAGATCAAATTTTGTTGGAAATAAATCCAAAATTTGGCAAAGGCAAAATCAGGGTCACACACGGTGAACAATTTAAGGTTAGGTCGACCGAGGTATCTTCGGATCGGTTAACCGAATGCAGAACGGGTAAGTACAATTGGTTGACCGAAATAGTCTGGAGTGCCTGAACAATCGGGTTCGGTTAACCGAGTGTGAACGGTCAACCGAGGAAGTAGTATTTTCGGTAGACCGAAGGTGGCACGGTCGTCCGATGAATGTTCGCCAGGAGAAATTTTGGTGTGTCAACGGTCGACCGAGCAAGACGCGGATCGTCCGAATTTTTCAGAGAATTTTTTCTCATGTAAATTCGGTCGACCATCTAGCTCACGGTCCACCGAACACGTGTTATAACCGAATGGTTCGGTTCACCGAGAAAAATTCTCGGTCAACCGAACAGTGCGATTTCTACCTGAATTATTAAGAGATTAATTAGATAATGGGTGGATTAATTCCAGATTTAATTAAAACGTTTTTAGGGTGCTTATGTGGAAATTAGAGATTAATTTTAGGAGAGAATAAACAAGGGATCATGGCTAAAGAACAACTCTTGATAATGATGTTTTGGTAGCCTATAAAATAGCACCTACTCCTACTTGTTTAATACTAATGCAAAAATTATTTCTCTCATTAATCTCTTCTCTAATCACCACGAAATTCTCTTAGTAATTTTGAGTTTAGGAGATAGAAATCTCAGGAGCTCAAAGAGGGGTTATTAGCTAGATTCTAAACCTTATTAGAGATTGATTGACTAGTTCATTTCTCTCTAATCTTGTTTAGAATTTGGTGAACACTTGGAGGCAAATCCGTGGACGATTCAACGGGCATCGCGACTCCGGATCTTCAAAAGGGTTTTAGAGAACCTCTAGGTATTATTCTACCTTTGTGGTTTATTTTAATAAATGTAGGGTTGCATGATATT
This sequence comes from Triglochin maritima, assembly GCA_963682175.1. Classification (NCBI taxonomy): domain Eukaryota; kingdom Viridiplantae; phylum Streptophyta; class Magnoliopsida; order Alismatales; family Juncaginaceae; genus Triglochin; species Triglochin maritima. The sequence continues at coordinate 20,229,324 of OY821775.1, forward strand.
AGAATAAACACAAAGTAATGTACATAGAAATTGTTGAAAATATGAAAACGATCTTGTATGTTGTATTAAAATTTTTAAAAATATATACAAACATAGGGACACGAAATCTTACAAAATTCACGTGGGTGATTTTTTTTATTGTTGTACTTTGAATGTCGATATGTTTTAAATTAAAGTTGAATTCATACTAAATTGAAGTTGATTTCTGGACTGAATTCAAGTTGAAATCATGTGGGTATAAAACTCTTTTTTAATTAGGAAGTAAATGGTGATTTCGTGGAAGTAAATGTGTTAAATGCAAATTAGATGTGTTATGAGGTAAATGGTTATTTTGTGGAAGTTTGAGGGGGTTAAATGCAAATTTTATGGGTTTCGGGGTTAAATGGTTATTTGGTGTATATAGAGGTGACACGTCCCAAACATGCACACCCTTCCACTCGGCGGTCCATGGGCAGGTACAAGAAATGTACCCACTGTCACCTCCCGGCTCACGCACTAGGCGAGGACACGAGTTTTTGTGGCAGAGCTGACACTTCACAAGGACAAGGATTCAGTTCGGGGCCCAAATGATTTACCTAACATTAATAGAACGTAAGTTACCAGTCGGACAGAAGTCACGAGCGGTCGACCATTGGGTGGTCAACGCTCGGTCCAACCCGCAAACACAAGGAAACAGTCGAACAACTCAGGGGTCTTGTTCGACCCAAAATATTACTAACTCCAACCCATAAAATATGCTCAAACGATCTACCGTCTCAAGACATCGTTTGACCGGGACTGGGTAAAATCAGATATTTACACTACATTTGGTCGACCGTCCAAAGGCATTGGTCGACCGTTAACTGGCATCTACCTGACCTTGCTAAGTATAACTTGATGCCCTCATCGTCAGCGAGGTTTTCGCCCTCCGGCGATGAGCCAAACACACGCACATACAAGTGTGAGCAACATTTAATGCAAGAACTTGGCATACCTCTCTTGTTTGTTGGAGTTTCGCCAGAGCTCGCACAAGGACGCCTCCGGACCGTAACCTCTCGCACGTCCTCCTCCTCATTGTCAAACTCCACGCGCCTCACGGCCACGATCTTGCCGTCTTCCTTGCTCAGTGTGTGCCGCCTCTCGCCAGATATCTTGCAGCCTTGTCGCCGGCATCACCTTGGGGAGGGGGAGAGAATGAGATGAGTTTGGTGAAAGAGAAATGGATTGGGAGAGGAAATGGAAGAGTGAAGTGTGTTTCCCCTTTTTGAAAACAAAACCTCACCAACCAACACAACCCCAACCATACCTCCCCATCCACTCACCACGCCCACCATCACATCACCTTACTTCCCCCATACCCAACCATCATGTCTCCTCCTTTCCCATGAAAATCTTGATTAGAACCCTAAGAAAGGGTTAGGATATCACAATAACACTGTGGTGATATAATCATATTTCATGTTCCATTCTTTCTCTCACTCTTCCCATCTTTTTTATCACCTCAAGCTCGATCAAGCCATGGATGCTGACATCATCATCCTTCTTGTTTTGGCCAACGTGTTCGTCGTCACCTCCATAGTCAGGGGCGGATGCACCTTAGTGCCTGGTGGGGCACGTACCCCACAATTATAAAAAATAAAGTTTCAATTTTTTTACGTGGAGAATATTCCAAATATAGAGGAAAAAATGTTGTCCCAGGAAGAATAATGTTTCGAGATAATAGCCACAAGTGACAAATCTTCATCATTTTTTAGTTAAGTTTTTAAAGTGTGATTGATCTACAATTGCAAGAACTTGAAAATCGGTTCAAGGAGGTAAGCAAAGAATTACTTGTTTGTATGTTTTACTTCAATCCAACTAACCAGTTATCTTGTTTGTATGTCTTGCTGAATTCTATCGATCCTAATGAATTTTCAAGTGCCTATTTGATATTCTTTGAATATTCACTTGACAATTTCATTGTTGACATTCAAAATGATGAGAGTTTTTTAACGTGAAGAATCTTAATGAACTTTCCGTGAAACTTAAGTGTGTTGAACTTTGTGTTACTTCTTTCCGTGGCAACGACATGTGTTGAAAAAATGTTTTCGAGAATAACTCTAGTGAAAGATAAGTTGCGTAATAGCATGGGAGATCAAATGTTGAATGATTATTTGGTTACTTATCTAGAGAAAGATTTCTTTTTTAGGGTTGGTGTGGCTTGGAACTCTTATTGAGTCTACACGCGCTGGGCAAACCGATTCCAAAATATGAAAACTCATCGAGAATAATTGTAATAATTTAAAAATATTATTATGTTGTAATTTGAATTATTTAAAACATTTTTCATTTACCTAAGAATAAGTTTTGATTTTAAATTTATTGCAATTACTTCTTTTTTTTCCTTTTCATAATTTCAGAACAATCTAAATCTATATAAATTTGCAGAATTAATTAAGAATTAAATAATAATAAAAATGAAATGTATCTAGGGAAAATCCATTTTTATGAAATATTAATTTGTTTGGCTGGTTTGTTATTTTTTGGTTGTCGATTGATGTACTAGTGCGTACTGCCCTACCATACTCCTTGATCCGCCACTATCCAGTCGTCTACATCTGCTGGTGGTTGCCACAAAGACAGCCAATCCGAGAACCTAGCCGAAGGTTTGGAGCTCCAAGCCATCCAACAACCGTCCGGTTCGGAAGGCGAAGGAGCTTCCAGACCGCATGGCAAAGAACAGCCGAGAATTCTGGCGAGACATGTGGTTATATTTAGGGGTGAGCTTCGGTTCAGGACCGGACCGGACCGGACCGAAACCCGAATTTTCAGGAAGTCCGGACCGAAGACCGGACCGAAGTCCAAAATCCGAATTTTCCCCTTAAATTTTCGGTCCGGTCCGGACCGAAGACCGAATTTCCAAAATTTTGTGGACCGAAGACCGGACCGAAAAAATTCGGTCCGGTTCGGTCCGGACCGAAAAATTCGGTTCGGTCCGGGTGCCCAGACCGGACCGAATTTTGCTCACCCCTAGTTATATTGTTCGTGATTGATCGCCATTCGAAGTCATGGTCCTTGCTTTCTGTTCAATGTTGGTTCTTGGTAATGTAGTGGGGATTCTTCTTGTTTCATGGTTTGACTTCGTTAGTTCGTTGAGTTCATTTCTTATTTTGAGGTTCGATGGTGGATGTGATGTGGTTTTACTTGCTGTTTTCTTCAGTTTCTTGGAAGGCAACGTACGCATGATGTATTGATGATGTGAATAAGAAAGACTAGGATTTACTTGCTGGCGTTAAATACGTGCTTTTGGATGCTCCAATGGCCGATTGGATTCCGTCAAATTAAATATGTGTTGCTCGAATGGTCGATTGCATTCCGTCAAATTAAATGTCCTTTGAGAAACTAAAATCTGTACACAGTGTGACAGCGGTACTTAATTGGACCATCACCGGTAGATTCATTATTATGAAAGCGACTTTAATGAGAATTGCCTAATTTCATTACATATATGGGAAATTAATTAGTACCTATTAAAACTACACTTTGGTAATTTGTGTTTAAGGATGTTTTTTATGCTTGAGAGAACAATTAAATTGTTATAATAGTTATGATTGGGTGGATATAACGATTAGTTTGTCTATGGTGAGCTTTGTGACGACCATAATTAGTTATTTCATTTTTTTAATCTGATAAAGACACAAGCTATTAGTTTTTCCATGCATGATTAAGAGAAAACTTCTTTGTTAAGTTTGAATTTTGGGTTTATTACTTTAGTTTGAGAACTAAAATTTGTGTAATACCATTTCAGCTCTACGATAGCCAAGAAATAGGATCTCCAAACCTAACTAGTTATTTCTGTCACGTCCCTAACCCTTGTTAGGGTACTGTTGGGGTATCGGTGTTGGAGAGACAGGGTGGCTGGATTGATGGGTTGAATTTGGTAGGGATTTGGTTTGCATTTGGGAGAAAACCAACGTTCTTCTCTCCTTCCTCTTCTCTTCTTCCATTTCCATCTCACTTCCACTCTTCATCTCATCTCTCTCACTCTCTCTCTCTTTCTTTTTCCGTTCTCTTATCACAGTGGGTCGGTTGGACGGCGTGGTGGCGGAGACGGTGTCGACATTGGGTGAGCAAAGTGTGGCGTGAGGCGAGGGGAGCTCGTGCGCGGCTCCGAGGTTGCGTGCGACGTTGAGCGGATCTCCGACGTGTTCCGTCTTGCACTTGAGGTATGTCGGCTTAGTAGTTTGGTTTTGTTGTTCCCCACGTTGGTGGGAAGTTGTGGTCGGTCGCAGGAAGTCGAAGACCTCAACGGTGACGAGAAACAACGTAAAATCTTCGGCAGGTGCGGGGTTGTTGTCGACCAACGGTCGACCGGTGCCTTCGGGCAGTTGACCGATTTTACTGTTTTGCCCAACTTTAACCAACACCGGTCGAACGATGCCATGTGGCGGTCAACCGGTTGCTTGTATGCTGGTGGGTTGGAGGTTTTCTGTCGGATTTCGGTCGACCGTCCTTAGCTTTTGGTTCGACCGGAACTTAAGTGTATTTGACTATTATGCATGATGTTCGACCGATTTTGATATATTGTTCGACTGTTATATGACGTAGACTACTAGGATGACCCTGGTAGTTTTCGGTCGACCGGGACCCCTGAGTCGGTCGACCGAATAGTCTTGTGTGATTTTGACCAACTCCGGATTTTGACCTCATCTTCGGTCGACCGGTTTTAGATTGTTGTCCGACAATTTGGACTTAAGTGATGCGCAGAGAGTTCGACCGTTGCAGACTTTCGGTCGACCGAACCTATTGGGAACAATCGACCGGTTAGGCTTTTTCGGTCGACTGTTTGTGCACAGAACTGAATTCCTGGTCCTTGTGTTGTATCAACTCTGTCCACGGAAACCCGTGTCCTCGCTTAGAGCGTGAGCCGGGAGGTGACGGTGGGTATGTGCTCGTGCCTGCCCAGGGACCGCCGTGTGGAAGAGTGTGGGCACGTGGGTCGCGCCACCTCCGTTGATGGACAGTGGTGTGAGGTGTTGTTGTTTGACTCTCTATAGAGTAGCAGACCTGATGGATCGTGGATCCCAATGCATGTTGATGGATGGCTCGTGGAGCATGATGATCCTGCAGACTACGGTCTGGACCCGTCCGATGTTATGCCGGATGTATGTTGTACCGCCAAGGTTGTACCGCCAAGGTTGTGCCGGCGATGATGGTGCCGACGATGTTCCAGCTTGTGGTTGTGCCGTCCGATGTTGTGCCGGACGTATGTTGTCCTGCCGATGTTGTGCCGGCAATGCCGCCGATGTTGTTCTGGAGATGATCCCTGATTGGGCACCTATCTTGGGATGTGACCGACCGGGCTACGACTCCGTTGAGGTGGTGTAGGCCACATTGTTACCTTGCGCGGAAGTGCGGATGCTCCTCACTGATCCATTTCGCTCGAGTAGTCGCGTTTGGGGGTGCGTCGCGTACTGTCCGTAAGACCGTATGTGCCTACGGTAGGTTTCCAAGGGAGACTCGTTGTTGTTGCTGGACTGATGTCCTTGTTGACCAATGAGGGTCCTTGTGTTGTTGGACTGACGTCCCGTTTACCCTTGGAGGGATTTGTTGCATTGCAGATGTTGACATGACATGCTACTAGTATGATAGGTTCATTTACTGTACTGTTGCATTCAGATAGGCGAGTTTGGCATACAGGGTTTCCTAATGGGAAAGTTAGGCATCATTGTTTGATTTGTGTTTCAGGACCGCAGTAGATTATGTCGGGTGATGATAGCCGGCGCACACATTTTGGGGTCAGGATCCTCTTCGGAATCTTCGAGGTCGTCATGATTACTTGTACCTGTCTTGCGTTGTATTGTTGTAATCATGTCTTTTGACAAACTCTGTTGTATTTTGGCGCACCGACTGTTGATTTATATAAGTAACATTCCTGTTGATGAGTTTTATCTGGTGATCTCTTGGTTATTTAATTTTTTTAAAATTTCCGATATTTGAGGATGTTACAATTTCACCTAAGGGTGTGTAAAATTGCAAGGATAAATTGATGCATCTCCACTTGGATTGATTTTTTAAAACTACACAGGTTTGTATCATTTCGTTTGAAACTAAACTGACTCGATTAGATTGGACTTAATTGATATCTCCATTTTCATTTTAGATGTAGTTGTGGTTTTAGGCATCAGACTATATGTAACCATAAACTTAGGAGTTATGTAATTAATGTGATGTATCTCACAATTCTAAGTTACCGAGATATTCAATAGAGTCGGACATATGTTTTAGATGTTCATTTCCGAGGCACCAGTATTTGAAGAATATTTGTAATAACCTAATCTAAAACATCTTAATTAACTAAACCTAAACCTAATTAACCTAATCTAATCCTGGAATAGTGTAGCATGAGGTGTTGAAAGGAGAGAGAGTGTGTTGGCTGGTTATAATTGGAAAGGTTTTAGGTGTATGGTGATTGGAGGATGGGGAGGTGAGATAAGATTAGGCTTTTAGTATAAATAGGAATGTGAGGATTAGCTGAAAACGTTTCTTCATCATTTGCTTTTACCAGAGAGTGAGAGAGAGAGAGAGACTTTCGGAGCAGAAGAAGGAGGAAAGAAGAAGTAAAGAAGAGGAAGAAGAAGAAGAAAGGAAGGAGAAGAGAAGAGGTGTTGAAGGGAGCTCGGGAGGCTTCTTCACTCGACCAAAAGGTATGCCAAATCTTCAATATAACTCACTTGTGCCTTGTGAGTGTTGGGGATCGACGTTGGTGTCGAATTCACCGTCGGAATTCAACCAATTCAGAGGTTGAAGACGACGATCGGTCGACCGGTGCCTGTGGGCAGTCGACCGATCCTATTATTATATTGATGTTTACCCGCAAACGGTCGAACGATGTCGTTAGACGGTCGACCGTTATGCCAGATTTGTGCGGGAAAAAGGGGATATGCTGTTATCGGTCGAACGGGACCACTTAGCCGGTCGACCGAATAACGATGAGAATGGGTCGGTTGGGGATTTTGACTTATTAAACGGTCGAACGTCCTTTACCTTGTTCGACCGATCCATTCGATGCTAAGTCGGTTGGGAGCTTTGACCATCAAAACGGTCGACCGCTCTTTAACTCTCGGTCGACCGACTGAGCATTTAATTAAGCGGTAGAGTGCTTGTGTCGATTCGGTCGAACTGTATTTCAGTTCCGGTCGACCGAACGAGACTTGGGCAAAATATTGAAATCCCTGTTATCGGTCGAACGGCCCCTTGGTTCGACCGGTCGGATATATATGTTATATAAAATTGTATAGCGTAGACCTTCCAAACGGTCGACCGCTAGATGACTTTTGTTCGACCGATTGATCGGTAATTCGGTTGGCGTGGTTCGACCGGTAGATTTGTTTGTACAGTACTGTGTACTGTGTGGGGGACCGGTCGACCGGTGTGCTTGTAGCGGTCGACCGATCTGCCGCAGGTTGGTGGATTTATCCACACGCGATCCGTCGATGTCAGGTCGACTACCGGCTCCGAGGCGACGGTTGATTACCGGCTTTGAGAGCTACGGATTTCACCTTCGACGAAGGCGTATTATTGTTGTACTTTTTCCTCTCTTACCGAGCGGGGTGTGAGGGATGTGTACCGTAAACCTTGGGCAGTTTGCGAGGGTTTAGCGGTAGGCCGAGGATGTTCCGGCAGGGTGCGCGCTAGGCGACTCTTGGGGGAGCAGTGGCTGTCGTCTGACCCGAGTTGTGTATTCGGCGGGCTGACTCGCTCCTTGGGTGCGGCGTGTACCGGGGGTTCCTTCCTGCACTTTTTGGGGAGCAGTGGTGACGACTGACCCTTGTGAGGCAGCGGTGGACTGACTTGACCCTAGTGGCAGGAGTGGTTCAGTGCCGCGGAGGCGGTGAGGGCATTATTGTGGGCCCGAGGCGGATGATCATGTGCATAGCATTGCATTATCTTTAATTCCTTTTTATATTTTTAGGAGGTTTGGTATACGGGGTTCCCGCAGGGAACTCAGGCATGTTTGTTGTTTGCATTTCAGGTAGCGAGCAGGGTTAGAGGTTGAGGTGGTGACCTAGGACGGTGCCCCCGAGATCAGATCCTGTAGTTGTCAGTCTCTTTCTTTTGAGGTGATTACATATTGTATAGCTTTTGTCGTAATCACAGTCATTTTGTATATTTGACTTCCACGTGGATCATATTTATATTATATATGTTGGTTTGTTTCCCGTGACGTGCCCAGTGTTGACCGTTGACGGTCTTTATTATTGTTTAAATTTTCCGCTGTTTTCGGGTACGTTACAATTTGGTATCAGAGCGTTGATCTCGGCGTACTTGTCCAATGAAACCACCTTTGAGTTAGGAGTTAGGTCTAGAGGATCATGCATGCACAGATTATATTGATATTGCCTTGTTTCCTTTGGCAGATGCCTCCTAGACGGGGGAAGGCGGTTGCCCATACTCGCGGTGAGAGTGAGACTGCGAGGGATGAGGCTTGGGAGGATGAGCGTCGGACGTTGTTCGATACGGTCGGACGTCTGACAGAGATGCTACAGCAGCAGACGGCACAGACTGGGCAGACGGGGACTGGCGCTATGCATGACCGGTTTATGCGCCAGCATCCGCCTACCTTTCTGGGGCAGTACGACGCAGAGGCTGCGGAGGAGTGGATCTTCACGATGCAGAAGATCTTCAGTGCTATTGGTTGTCCTCCAGAGGCGAGAGTGGGCCTGGCTACTTATGTTTTGGGCGGTGCTGCGTCCAACTGGTGGAGGTCCACATCTGCAGTGGTGTTTGCAGACAGAGATGATATAGCCTGGGAGGAGTTCGTTGGCGAGTTCAACGAGCAGTATTTTCCGCAGCATGTCCAGGATGCGAAGAGGGAGGAGTTTCTGAGTCTTCAGCAGGGAGACATGACCCTGGCAGGCTACATCGGGAAGTTCAACGCCCTTGAGCGTTACTGTCCCGAGATGTATGTTACACAGGAGCAGAGAGCAGGGAAGTTTGTCCGAGGGCTCCGGAAGCAGTTGAGGACGAAGGTGCTGACACACATGCCGAGCACGTTGGCCGATGCAGTGAAGAGTGCCTCTGTTCTTGATCGTGACTACAGGGAGAACTACCAGGATGAGAGGAGGCCATCAGGTAGGTTCTCTGGGAGGCCAGGAGGTCAGAGTGGAGGGAATCCGGGCAAGAGGCCCCGATTCGAGGGAGCAAGAGTTGCAGTACCACGACCTGAGCCTTGTGGTACTTGTGGGAGGTTTCACTCCGGGCCGTGCTTCACCCCCGGAGCATGTCATGGTTGTGGCCAGATGGGTCACTTTATCAGGAGCTGTCCGAGCCGAGGAGCTGGGCCGAGCAGACCACCGGGTTTACCCGCACCAGGCAGAGGGGGAGGCGGAGGTAGACCACCTTTCCGACCATAGCAGGGGCAGCGCATTGGCAGAGTTTTCACCATCCAGGCAGAGGAGGCTCGGGATGGAGGTGCTGTCGTGGAAGGTACACTTCTTGTCGCAGGTTCAGTAGCTAGGGTGTTATTTGATTGTGGCGCGACACACTCGTTCATCTCAGAGCGATTTGCGGGAGTGTTGGGCTGTACCCTTGCGATGTTGACTGCCACGTTGGAGGTCAGCACACCCCTGGGTCTGGTGGGCACTGTGGGGAGATTTGTCCCCGGCGCCACGGTTGTTTCGGGAGATCAGGAGTTTCCGGCATACCTGGTCTTGCTACCGATGGAGGACTTTGATGTCATACTTGGGATGGATTGGCTGTCCCAATATGATGTTCGAGTCTTGTGCCGTGAGAAGAAGATTTTGATCCCGAGGAAGGGTTTGCCTGATATTCTGATTAGAGGGATCAGAAGCAGAGGGGGTCGCATTATTGTATCTGCTGTGAGAGCTCAGAGACTGTTACAGCAGGGATGTGCAGCTTTTCTGGCGACACTTGTGGTTGCGGAGGCAGAGTCTCAGAGGCTAGAGGACATTGAGGTGGTGCAGGAGTTCGCGGATTTTTTTCCAGCGGAGATTCCAGGTTTACCACCACACCGGGAGTTGGAGTTCGGCATAGAGTTGGTAGCTGGTACTACACCACAGTCGAAGGCTCCATACCGGATGGCACCTGCTGAGTTGACAGAGTTGAAGAAGCAGTTGCAGACGCTTTGAGCCGGAAGGTGGAGGTATCAGTAGCAGGCCTATGCATTCAGGAGTGGCGACTGCTGGAGTCTTTAGCAGAGTGGAGACCATTTGCTGACAGCTCTGAGGGCGCAGTGATTGCCGGATTGAGAGTAGAGCCTCAGACAGTATCAACAGTGATTCATGCTCAGACTACAGATGAGGAGTTGAGCAGTTTGTTACAGTTAGCTGCCAGAGATGGGTCAGACTTCAGAGTTGGAGTGGATGGAGGTCTGAGATTCAGAGACCGTATCTGGGTGCCGAAGACAGAGGACCTGAGACATGATATCATGGAGGAGGCACACAGATCGAGGTATTCCATTCATCCAGGGAGCACCAAGATGTACAAAGATCTCCAGCGGAACTTCTGGTGGCGAGGTATGAAGAAGGACGTTGCAGACTTCGTGTCGAGGTGTTTGGTCTGTCAGCAGGTGAAGATCGAGCACCAGAGACCAGCAGGACAGATGCAGAGGATTGAGTTGCCCGAGTGGAAGTGGGAGCACGTGACGATGGATTTTGTTACGGGGCTACCGAAGACACGGAGATTCCACGATGCGATTTGGGTTATAGTCGATCGACTGACCAAGTCAGCACATTTCTTAGCTATTAAGACCACTCTTGCTCTGGAGGGTCTAGCTAAGTTATATATTGAGGAGATTGTCAGACTTCATGGCGTGCCGGTCAGTATCATTTCAGATAGAGATCCCAGATTCACTTCGAGATTTTGGGAGAGTCTACACAGAGCACTGGGGACACGTCTGAAGTTTAGCACAGCTTTCCACCCACAGACAGATGGCCAGTCAGAGCGGACGATACAGACATTGGAGGACATGCTGAGAGCGTGTACACTTGACTGGGCCGGACATTGGGATGAGCATTTGCCACTGATCGAGTTCGCCTACAACAACAGCTACCACTCGAGTATTGGGATGGCACCCTATGAGGCATTATACGGGAGACCGTGTAGATCGCCGGTATGCTGGAGTGATGTGGGCGAGAGACAGCTAGTTGGACCTGACATTATCCAGTTGTATTCAGAGAAGGTCGACGTGATTCGGAGACGACTAGCTACGGCGCAGAGCAGGCAGAAGAGTTATGCTGATACGCGGAGGCGTGAGCTGACTTTTGACGTAGGAGATCATGTCTTCCTGAAGATCTCGCCTTCCAGAGGGGTGATGAGATTCGGGAAGAAGGGGAAGCTGAGTCCGAGATATGTTGGACCTTTTGAGATATTGGATCGGGTCGGTGAGGTGGCATATAGGATTGCACTACCACCACAGTTCGCAGGGCTTCACAACGTCTTCCATGTTTCTATGTTGAGGAAGTACGTGGCCGATCCAGCTCATGTGATAGAGATATCAGTACCGGAGATCCAGCAGGATTTGTCATTAGATGAGAGACCAGTTGAGATTGTGTATCAGATGGTACATCAGCTCAGGAGGAGAGCGATTCCGATGGTGAAGGTCAGGTGGCAGCATCACAGTGTCAGAGAGGCTACCTGGGAGATCGAGGAGGATGTCAGGAAGCAGTATCCAGAGTTATTCCGGTAAGTCAGTTGTTTCGAATTTCGCGGACGAAATTCTTTTAAGGAGGGTAGATTGTAATAACCTAATCTAAAACATCTTAATTAACTAAACCTAAACCTAATTAACCTAATCTAATCCTGGAATAGTGTAGCATGAGGTGTTGAAAGGAGAGAGAGTGTGTTGGCTGGTTATAATTGGAAAGGTTTTAGGTGTATGGTGATTGGAGGATGGGGAGGTGAGATAAGATTAGGCTTTTAGTATAAATAGGAATGTGAGGATTAGCTGAAAACGTTTCTTCATCATTTGCTTTTACCAGAGAGTGAGAGAGAGAGAGAGACTTTCGGAGCAGAAGAAGGAGGAAAGAAGAAGTAAAGAAGAGGAAGAAGAAGAAGAAAGGAAGGAGAAGAGAAGAGGTGTTGAAGGGAGCTCGGGAGGCTTCTTCACTCGACCAAAAGGTATGCCAAATCTTCAATATAACTCACTTGTGCCTTGTGAGTGTTGGGGATCGACGTTGGTGTCGAATTCCCCGTCGGAATTCAACCAATTCAGAGGTTGAAGACGACGATCGGTCGACCGATCCTATTATTATATTGATGTTTACCCGCAAACGGTCGAACGATGTCGTTAGACGGTCGACCGTTATGCCAGATTTGTGCGGGAAAAAGGGGATATGTTGTTATCGGTCGACCGAATAACGATGAGAATGGGTCGGTTGGGGATTTTGACTTATTAAACGGTCGAACGTCCTTTACCTTGTTCGACCGATCCATTCGATGCTAAGTCGGTTGGGAGCTTTGACCATCAAAACGGTCGACCGCTCTTTAACTCTCGGTCGACCGACTGAGCATTTAATTAAGCGGTAGAGTGCTTGTGTCGATTCGGTCGAACTGTATTTCAGTTCCGGTCGACCGAACGAGACTTGGGCAAAATATTGAAATCCCTGTTATCGGTCGAACGGCCCCTTGGTTCGACCGGTCGGATATATATGTTATATAAAATTGTATAGCGTAGACCTTCCAAACGGTCGACCGCTAGATGACTTTTGTTCGACCGATTGATCGGTAATTCGGTTGGCGTGGTTCGACCGGTAGATTTGTTTGTACAGTACTGTGTACTGTGTGGGGGACCGGTCGACCGGTGTGCTTGTAGCGGTCGACCGATCTGCCGCAGGTTGGTGGATTTATCCACACGCGATCCGTCGATGTCAGGTCGACTACCGGCTCCGAGGCGACGGTTGATTACCGGCTTTGAGAGCTACGGATTTCACCTTCGACGAAGGCGTATTATTGTTGTACTTTTTCCTCTCTTACCGAGCGGGGTGTGAGGGATGTGTACCGTAAACCTTGGGCAGTTTGCGAGGGTTTAGCGGTAGGCCGAGGATGTTCCGGCAGGGTGCGCGCTAGGCGACTCTTGGGGGAGCAGTGGCTGTCGTCTGACCCGAGTTGTGTATTCGGCGGGCTGACTCGCTCCTTGGGTGCGGCGTGTACCGGGGGTTCCTTCCTGCACTTTTTGGGGAGCAGTGGTGTCGACTGACCCTTGTGAGGCAGCGGTGGACTGACTTGACCCTAGTGGCAGGAGTGGTTCAGTGCCGCGGAGGCGGTGAGGGCATTATTGTGGGCCCGAGGCGGATGATCATGTGCATAGCATTGCATTGTCTTTAATTCCTTTTTATATTTTTAGGAGGTTTGGTATACGGGGTTCCCGCAGGGAACTCAGGCATGTTTGTTGTTTGCATTTCAGGTAGCGAGCAGGGTTAGAGGTTGAGGTGGTGACCTAGGACGGTGCCCCCGAGATCAGATCCTGTAGTTGTCAGTCTCTTTCTTTTGAGGTGATTACATATTGTATAACTTTTGTCGTAATCACAGTCAGTTTGTATATTTGACTTCCACGTGGATCATATTTATATTATATATGTTGGTTTGTTTCCCGTGACGTGCCCAGTGTTGACCGTTGACGGTCTTTATTATTGTTTAAATTTTCCGCTGTTTTCGGGTACGTTACAATATTCGAGTAGTCTTTTAAGAACTCAAAATACTATTTGTCCTTTATATTTTAAAGAATTAAAATATCCTTAATATCTTAGACAATGTTCGTTTTACTGAAACTTTCAATATACCTCATTTTTAATCATATACGAATTTGGCATTCGTAACGTATATAGCACCGAATGCTTTAAAGTCAAATTCAATCGAAGCGGAATTAGTTGCACGTTGAAGACAAGGTTAATAATGGCTACTTATGATACAATTAAAAGATTCTAGCAAAACTAGAAAGTAAGTAAAAACTCACGATCGAAACTTTCATTGAAGAATGTTCATTATCCAAACTACCTTAAACTTGAGATTCGTACCAACGACCGTAATCCACGAAACAGTATTCCCCTCTCTCCACTTTGCCGGTTCGAGTCCAACGACCTCCACCAACTTCCTGGACGTTAAACTCGCTGACGACGCGTCGACGACGTCGCAACTTCGACTGGGTATACACTTTTCTTAGACATTACTCTTCCTCTCCCTCCTCTGCAAGGTTGCACCCGTGGACCCCTAGATCGGTTCGTCAATCGTGGAAGACAAGAGGACGTTCTTGATTTTTGTGCATGGTTAGGATAGGAGCTAGCTAGGTGGCGAATAGAGCAGTTTTTACCGTCGTAAAGTCGCACTGAGGTGGTGATTATAGTTAGGGTTTGGTTTTTGGGGTTTGAACTTTTCGAAGAGGGGGCATAGAATTGGAGAGAAATGAAGCAATGTCGGTGTGCAATTATAACGTTATTGATTTTCTTTCTAAACCCTTTCGTTAAGTTTTTTCTCTAAACTTTTCTGGGAAAGCATGATCTTCCAAACACCGACAATTTGAAGAAAACTATAAATTCAAAACGAAGTATTTGCATTCGTTGTCGTTAGTAAAACTTAATTAGGTATCAAAACTTTATCTTGAAATATAAAAAATTCCCAAACGGGACCTTAATCGTATATGAATTTTGATAGTGCTATCGCGGTCATTGTAATACCAAATAGTTTAAAGTTAAATTCAAGTCACGTGGAAGAAGTTGCACGTTGAAGTCAAAGTTAACAAACGACTACTTGAGGAGGAATGCTCGTGGCATTTCCTGAATTATCCAAACTAACTTAAACTTGAGAAGAAAAACGAACCAAAATTGAAATTGAATATTCCCGCCCGCTTAGTTATACAACAAACGAAGCTTCGGCCGTACGTTGTGATTAGTAACGGAAACCTAACGATAAAAGTACACATGTACGCACAGTACATATCGCCTCCAACTCTATATAAACCCCTCGAAATCCAGAAGCGTTCACAATCGCAAACACTTCCTGCCCACTTCTCTCTCTCTTCTCTCTTATTATCTCTCTGGACTTGAGCGGAGCGATGAAAAGAAAAGACTTGATATTGATGCTTGTCATCTTCGGGGCGCTCATCGTGTACTTTCTAGGTTTTTGCAGCCGCAAGTGCCGGCGGTACTATAGACAGTGGAAAACCAGCCAGCAGCTAGAAGGACCTCATCCGCAAGCCACCCAACCGGCCCAGAAACAAGGAGCGCTGCCGCAACCAGCCCATTCGGTACCACCGCAAGGCCCTCAAGCAGCACAGCCACAGATCCCTCCGCTGGTACCACCTGCTCCACCTGGAGATGAAGCGCAGACGCAACCCGCGTCGCACGGAAGAGAAGCACCGCAAGCGGCAAAACCCAATCCAATATGAGGAGGAGGTGATGCATGCTTCGGCTTCGGGGTCTCTGTTAGTTGTTGCTCATTCTTAGTTTTGCCGCTGTTCGGTCGCCTTAGTTTGTTCTTAGTTTCTGTTTAGGATGGTTCTTGGCAGTGTACGTCGTGTTCTTCTTTTGTTTTGGGATAACTTTGGTGCTTCGTTTGGTTTTTGTTCTTGTTTTGAGGTTCTTTGATGGTTGTGTTGTGGGGAAGTGTACTACGTGGGTTTGATCTTCTTTTACTTCAGTTTCTTGGAAGTCAATGGACTGATCATCGATGTATCATGTACTGTCAATGGGAATCAAAGATCTCATACTATATGCAATATATACTTCTCATTCTGTTGATTGCCTTAACAAAAATATGCTTCTTGTAGTGCCTTGTGTTTATCTCTCTTAAATTTGTTCCTCTCCGTTTATTTGGTTATGGAAATCTTTCCATAGCGGTACTTAAACGGCTTTGGATTATGTGGATTTAGAAGCTCTTTGGTAAGCAAGTGCAATGGTATAAGTTGACGATTGCATGCATGGCCGACAATGGTTAAATTTTAAACTATAAATTAATTATAACTAGTTATCAGATTGTGGATAATTTTGTCATCAAAATATTTTTGAAGAGGCACAAAGGAGAGAAATTATTGGGGATTTTTGCTTGAGTGCAATTCCAAAAGTGTCTTATTAGACCTTTGCACATGTATAAATTTTTATTGGCCTAGTACACTTGGAAACTTGACTATTTACTTTGGTGCACTTCCCTGAAAAAACCGTTAAGATCCGTTAGTAGGTTACCTGACGGTGTTAGGATAATTTGCATACGAGGTGTTTGTCTGAGGCACTTAGGATCCATGGGTATGGAATACCAGGGAGAATAGTCCTGGTCCCAACAATGATATTGATGGTCGCCCATGTAACCATCCATATCGCCAAAGAACTCTCGAGTCGACCACTCTCACCACCATGAGGCCAAACTCACAAAAAGTTCTCGATTCGACCCTAAAATGCTAACAAATAGTGTAAAGGGGGGGGGACTAGAACGTAGAAGTAGGTGAGAAAAAGATGACTCAGAGGAGAAGGGAAAAATCCCTAAAGACTAGCGTGGGTAAAGGGTGAGGGTGGAAGCCTAGTCTAGCAAACACGACTCAAGCAGCCTACGGTCACTATAGATACTTACAGCTGGACGACGCCTAACTGCAAGGTCACACGGCCTCAACACACCTTACCTCCCTACGACGAAGGCCACAGAGCCCAGAAAGTTATCCAAGATCCGGAGATCTCGTCTCTCCTACCATCGACAAAGTGGGCGACGCCGATCAGGACATGACGGTCGTGACAGGATCACTCTCCTAATGCGCCCGAGTCCTAGGGCGAATGTCTACTTTCTTTTAGATTAAGGCTTTACTTGAGTGTGCTTTTTGAGGCTAAGGGAGGGGTGATGAAATCCCCAACCTTATCTTTGAAGACTATAGGTGATGCCCCTTAAAGATGTTTTGAAATCTTAGACTAGCAAGCAACTCACCAAACAATCACTCCTCACTCTTGTTACAATGCACCTTACTAACTAATGCATGCTCTAACCATGCATGAATGAGAAAATGAGTGCACGTACCTCACGCCAACAATCGGCCACATGAATTTAAAGCAATTGAAAGACAATGTGCATGCGAGGTCTACAAGTGATGCATGACCTACATGATAATTAGTCTAAACTTTTGCTTTGAGTTTTATGGTCCAAGTTGTCTTAAAAAGGAGAATTGATTGATCTGGGAGCAAACTACATGTCACAACATGCACAATTGAGCTCCCAGACCACTAGATTGAAATAAAAAACAACCAGAAGAAAATTTGGAGCAAAAGAAGCTCACCAGGCCGCCAATTGGCGATCCAAATAGCTACCCTCTTCTCCAAATTTCTCCTGGTGCCTCCCCTTGATGCCGAGATATCCCTGAAACAAACAAAAACTAAAAAGAAAAGATTAAACCCACTCGAATCGTCCAAACCAGACTCTGGACAGAACACCTCTTCGGCAACGACGCAAAAAACTGGATGGAATCAGTTAAAATAACCGCAAGTGCACGACCGTCGGTGAAGACGGGGCAAGTACGAGTTGATCCACAGGGAGGTATGTCGACTCTCGTTTTCTTTCGAAGGCGAGTGAGAAACAAGATAGGAGAAATTGTGTGATTACACTAAACTAAACTACGAATTAACAATCAATAAAACTAAACCCCATAGGGGGTAGAGAAAGATTGTGAATACAAAAATATGTGTATGTGTGTGTATTCGTTTGTGCTCATCACAACATGTAGTACATGAAAACCATAAAACCAAATCCAAATTTGCCTCCACATGAAATAAGATAAAACATTATCATTAAAAAATACAAGACAATAATTAGAATGAAGCTATATGAACTCATCCATAAAGACCAAACCTCATTACGTCTCCACATGAAATACGATTTACAAAATCATTAAACATACAAGACATTAATTAAGGTGAGGCCAACAAGAGCACATGCTACCACTTGTCATGTTTTCTTCATTCACTCCATCTTTATCCTTATCAAATATTAAAAATGATTTTATACATCCATAGTTCAAAATATCAAACGTTTGAACCACTGTTTATCCAATATCCGTAGTTCAAAATTATGTATGATTTCGTGTCCCTATGTATGTATATATTTTAAAAAAAATTAATACAACATACAAGATCGATTTTCATATTTTCAACAATTTCTATGTACATAACTTTTTGTTTATTCTAATAACATGCAACCCTACATTTATTAAAATAAATCACAAAGGTAGAATCATACCTAAAGGTTCTCTAAAACTTTTTTGAAGATTCGGAGTCGCGTTGCCCGTTGAATCGTCCACGGATTTGCCTCCGAGTGTTCACCAAACTCTAAACAAGATTAGAGAGAAATGAGCTAACCAATCAATCTCTAACAAGGTTTAGAATCTAGCTAATAACCCCTCTTTAAGATCCTGAGATTCTTATCTCTAAAACTTAAATTTACTAAGAGATTTTCGTGGTGATTAGGGAGAGATTAATGAGAGAAAGAATTTTTGCATTAGTTTTTAAACAAGTAGGAGTAGGGGTCCTTTTATAGTCTCCAAAACATCCTTATCAAGAGCTATTCTTTAGTCATGATCCATTGTTTATTCTCTCCTAAATTAATCTCTAATTTCCACATAATTACCCACAAAAAACATTTTAATTAAATCTGGAATTAATCCACCCATGATCTAATAAATCTCTTAATAATTCAGGCAGAATCAGTCTTGGTCGGTAGATCGAGTATTATTCGGTCAACCGAACCATTAAGTTATAACACATGTTCGGTGCACCGTGAGCAAGACGGTCGACTGAATCCGTATGAGAAAAATTCCCTGGAAGAATTTGGACGAACCACGTCTTTTACTTGGTTTACCGTTGACCCACCACAATCACTCCTGGGACATAGTCATCGAATGACCGTGTCACATTCGGTCTACCAAAAATACTACTTCCTTGTTGACCGTGCAAACTCAGTTAACCGAACCAGATTGTCCAGGCACTCCAGACAATTTCGGTCAACCAATTGCGCTTACCCGTTCCCTATTCGGTTAACCGATCCGAAGATACCCCGGTCGACCGAACCATGAACGTGAAGGGAATGTGTTCTAAAAGTTTTACTTTTAAATGCCAATTATTATGAATTGAATGAGAAATCATTTTGTTCCTTGTTTATGTTATTCGTCTTTTAGAAGAGTTAAGGAAGAGGCTCTTGGTCTTTAACCGTAGAGCTCTAAACGATATTGGTTTACATAAAACAAAAGATATTCACAATCATGGTAATTAACATGGGACATTAATTACCGAGTTAAGATTGTCGTGTTGGTCATAGATCATTGTAGCTCTACAAGTGAGTGACAACACGGGTACACAAAAGAGGAAAATATTACTTCTGTATACTGAATAGACCTAATAAGTAAAATATAATAGAATTGTGTTTTCTGTGTCATTAATGTTTTACTGTGTCTTTGGTCCTTTGATATGAGACTTATATCCGATCGCTTAAGGAGTTCTTAATTAGACTAGTGTCTTAAGCTATCGATGAGTGTAGTGTAAAGGCATTAGTTGGTTAAGTATAACTTTCGTTGGAGAAGATAGTTAGTCAAAAGATTATCATTGCCCCTCTTAATTGAGTGATGATATTAGTGGGCCCCTTGATAAAGCAAGGTTATAATGTGCACAATGTGATTTGAGTTAAGTCACATATTTATAACTAGCTTAAAGAGATCAAGAAATGAATACTAATACAAAGATGACACAATACTACTTTGTGTGTATTCTTAATATCATGAGGCAAGGGACGGACACAAGTGGTGCACTCCATCACTAAATGGATCGGGTTTTGGTTCAAGTGGAATTAAGACATCTAACTAATTGGGAGCTATAATGTGTAGTTAGATACCGCTTATAGCTTGTGATATTAAGCTCTTAATATCACTGCCAACTTAGTTTAGATCCTCCCATAGGTCACACCACAAAACTGGGAAACAAGAAATGGGGATTTTGAGTTCATAAGATGTGTCGGGTTTCATGAAGAAAATATGACACATGGGGTGAACAAGCAAAGTCAAAATTATGTTGTGATTAATAACATAATTAGAATCTAAATTAAATTCATATGTGATGTAAATATTATGGGGTGTAATGATTGATCATTGCATAGGATGATATGTTGCATAAGTTGTGAATTTACTACTAATCCCGAAATGTCAAATTTTGTAGGGGTTAAACCGAAATTTGACAAGTATGCAGAACAGTTCTCAAACGGTCGACCGGTTAGCAGTAAACGGTCGACCGATCGGGCACGGTCGACCGGATATGACTCGACCGATAACAGGGAATTTTCATCTGTTCGAACGGTCGACCGAATGTAATCGGTCGGTCGACCAAACGTTGCGATGAAATAATTCCTGTTACGAACGGTCGACTGAGTTATTGAACGGTCGACCGAAACCTGGTTCGAGCGGTCGACCGAACCTCGAAACGGTCGACCGGTCCAGACGGTTAATGCAGAATTAATTTAAGAATTAATTAGATCATGCATGGAATTGGTCCATAATTGATTTAATTCGTGGCTAAGATTATTTATTATTAAATAATGGATGGTTAGATGGAAGTTTGCATGAAATCATGGGCAAGAGGTTGCACATGAATAGGTAATTTGGAGAGAACTTATAAATACAAGTTTATCTCATTACCTCATTAATTAATTCATTGTTTTTCTCATGCAAAAAACTCTCTCCATAATTCTCCACGAAATTCCCTTAATTCTTAAGTTTAGTTTTAGTTTTTAAGAGATCATCTTCTCAAGGGAACTAAATAGGGGTTAGTAATTAGATTCTAAACCCTATTGGAGATTGAGAGGCTAGCTCTTCTCTCTCCAATCTTGTTTAGAGTTTGGTGAAATCTCGGAGGCATCCGGCGCAGCAACAAGCATCCTCAACGTCTCCGAATCTTCAAAAAGTTTTAGGGAACTTCTAGGTATGAATTTCAGAGTCCCATGTTTGTTTTAATAAAAGTTTTAAAACTAGTTATTGAAACGAACCAATGCATGCATGAAATAAATCATAAAAAATTGCAATAGATCCTTATTACGCATAAAAATTCCGAATATATATATGTGTAATTAAACATGAAATCCTACAGTGGTATCAGAGCATAGGGTTCAATTTTCTTATGATTTAAGGCTGTAAACAAATTTAGTTTACCATCTAGGATTTAAACAATTCGTTTTACCGTTTTTTCGGTCTTTAAATGTTTTGTTGAAATAATTCTTTGTAATAATTCGTTTTGAATGTTTTAAGTAGTTTAAAACATGCCATGTAATTATTAGAATTATGATTTAGACATAAGTCTAACTTGCAATAATTTCGTTTTAAGTATAAACGATTATTTTGTAAGAGAATCAACAAAACCGAAAAACTGCGGTTCGTCTTTCCTTTTAGGAAATTGGATGGACAACGGTTCAAAATTATTTTTGAACTATGGATGGATGAAAAACTTTTTTAATGGATTTCAAAATGTTTTTCAAAGAATTGTTTGGGATTCTAGATGATTGATAAACTAGATTGTATAGTTTATAACGATATTGCATGCATGGATGCTCGAGTTGTTTTGCAGGAATTGTGAGTTTATATGTTCCAAATCAGCAACTATGAATATATGTGATAATTATTATACAGGGGCTTATTTATATGTAAAAGCCAAAATTCTCTCTTTCCGTCTTTTAGATAATTGCATTTGCATATGAGAGGTTTTACTTAGGACTTGCACTAGTCGGTTTTTTATCGAATGTGAGGAGCATGTTTATTTTCTGTAAAATCTACATCTCCAGTGCAAGAGGAAGTCGCCGCTGTAGCGCATCGATCGAGGATCAAAGATCAGGGATCGAGGATCAAGGATCAAGGGAACATATAAACTCACACGATGTGGATTGTGTGAATGGTTTAATTTCTTTTTTTATAATCTTGCTATGCATGTCATGAATGTGTTGAATGTTAGGATGTGTATGAATAATAATATGCATGATAACCTAAAATTCTAAATCACATGTTAATATAGACAATTGTCCAACAAAAATTAAGAGTAATTTTCCTTCTTATTTCATCCACTAGCAGTCATTGATCGAGGGATACTCTGCTCGCCCTTAGCGGGATATAGCTCCCTCCATCTTTGGGAATAGTGGGAGATATAATGGTGATCTATTGTTGTGCCACAATTAAATAGATGAGGTGTGTTTCACCCTAGTGAACCCCAAGTATGTTTAGTTGTGAATACAATGGATAAATGTATCTCGTATCAAATAAAAATAAGTTTTCTTAACATTACCTAGAGCCCTCGCTCGGTTTTGGGAAAAAGTTTTTCTTATGAGGCTAGGTCATATTCTGTATGCATGTGAAGACATTAACCCGGATCTCTAAAGATATGCAATAATTAATTCGGACGCGCAAATGACAGTTAAATCATACCATAAACACACATGAAAAATCCGGATCGATTCCGAGCCAAAAAGGTGGTGATTCTGCCGCACCTCATGTTCAAATGCGGTGATTCCGCCGCACAAAAGTCGATCCGTGCGCTCAAATTTTTACCAATGCTGTATTGACGCGTGTACGTGCCTTTTATGTATTAGGATCCCCGGTTGAGGCTATAAATAAGGTCGAATCATGAATTGGAAGGGGCTCCTCTCCTCCTCTTCTTTTTAGCAATAAAATTCTATTCTTTTATTTTGTGTTTTTAGTTTTCTTTTGTAGTTTCTCTAGGACCCCTTCTCCTTCCCTCTATCCATGAGTTTCTAACTCTCTCTAAAGGGTGGGGGTGACGGATTTAGGGTGATGAGAAGAAGAATTACGTTATTATTTTAATTTCGTGTTAGTATATTTTGATTACTTGAGTTTATGTTGAGTCATTTATCATGTAATGTTTTATAACTAATGTGATTTATTATAAGTTTCAGAATTCTCTAATCAAAACCCGATATCTAAACCTCCGCCCGCTGGACTCTCATCCATATTTGCTTTATTCTTAATTTGTTTCTTGTTGTTCTTGCTTTAGAAATTAAAAATCCAAAAATCTCAAACCAACCTTATTTCTCTTTCTTTCTTTCCTTAATCGAAAAATCCCAAAAATAACAATATCTCTCCCTCCTTGTGTTCGACCCGTACTTGCCACGTCTTCATTGACACCGTGCACTTGCGGTATAAATAAAATTCTCATCAACAAAGTAGAAATGTGTCATCTTTGTATTATATTCATTTCTTGATCTCTCTAAGCTAATTATAACTATGTAACTTAACTCAAGTTACATTGTACACATTATAATTTTGCTTTATCAAGGGCCCACTAATATCATCACTTAATTAAGAGGGGCAATGATAATCGTTTGACTAGCTATCTTTTCCAGCACAAGTCATGTTCAACCAACTATTGCCTTTATCACTACACTCATTGATAGCTTTTGACAATAATCAAATTAAGCACTTCTTGAGTGAAAAGATATAAGTCTCATATCTTAGGATCCAAGACACAGTAAAAACATTAATGACACGAAACACAATAAATCCACACTCCTTCCTTGCTCGCTTCAGCGACAGCCATTACTTCGAAAGCGGTGGTTGAGTCTGCCGTAGTGCTTTGCTTCCAACTACTCCAACTCACAACTCCACCATTTAAAAGGTAGACGTATCCTGATTGCGACCTTCTATCGTCGGGATCACTCATGAAACTCGCCTTCGAATAGCCCTCAGCTATTAATTCCCTTTGTCGTCCATAAACAAGAAACTTATCTTTGGTCCGTTTAAGGTACCTCAGAATATTCTTGACCGCAGTCTAATGCTCAGGACCTGCGTTGGATTGGTGACGACTTGTCACGCTTAGAGCATACGAGACATCAGGTCTTGTGCAGGTCATCGCGTACATGATTGATCCTATTGCCGAAGCATAAGGAATATCTTTCATGTACTCCAAGTCTTTACGTGATTCAGCACGTTGAGACTTCTTGAGTTGCACACCCATACTCATTGGCACACTGCCCTTTTTGGAGTTGTTCATGCTGAACCTTTCCAAGACCTTGTCAATGTATGTACGTTGACTTAGGCCAATGAGTCTACGGGATCTATCTCTATATATCTTGATTCCCAAGATGTATTGAGCCTCACCCATATCTTTCATCGAAAATGCAGATTTCAATGAACTTCTCGTTTGCTCAAGCAAAGGTATAGTATTTCCCATGAGGAGTATGTCATCGACATATAAGATCAAAAATACTATGTGACTCCCATTAACCTTCTTGTACATACAATGCTCTTCCTTACTTTGGACGAAGTGAATCTTTTTGACTTCTTCGTCAAAGCGCTTGTTCCAACTCCTTGATGCTTGCTTCAATCCAACTCCCTAGCTCGGTTTTGAGAAAGAGAGTTTTTCTTACGAGGATTGGTCAAATTCCCTCGTAATTAAAACGACAAGAATCATAAGAGTTTGAAAATGCAAATGTTGCGATATTTCGAAATGGTTATGATTAGAAAAATATTTTCTTACCTTAATTTTATAATATATCTGATAGCCCTTCGCTAGTTTATGTTATAATTGATAGGATCTTGGATTGCTGCATTTATGGACAAATTTTTATTTGCGGTATTCATCTTTTGGAAGTGTTAAGGAAGATGCGCTTGGTCCTTAACCGTAGTGCTCTAAAAGATAATGGTTTACATAAATCAAAAGTTATTCACAATCTTGGTAGTTAACATGGAACATTAATTACCAAGATAAGATTGTCGTGTTGGTCGTCGAGTGTTGTAGTTCTACAAATAATTGACGACACGAGTATATAAAAGAGGAAAAAATTACTTTTATATATTGAATAGACCTAACAAGTAAAACATTATGGAATTGTGTTTCGTATCATTAATGTTTTACTGTGTCTTGGATCCTAAGATATGAGACTTATATCTTTTCACTCAAGAAGTGTTTAATTTGATTATTGTCAAAAGCTACCAATGAGTGTAGTTATAATGGCAATAGTTGGTTGAACATGACTTGTGCTGGAAAAGATAGCTAGTAAAACGATTATCATTGCCCCTCTTAATTGAGTGATGATATTAGTGGGCCCCTTGATAAAGCAAAATTATAATGTGCACAATGTGACTTGAGTTAGGTCACATAGTTATAATTAGCTTAGAGAGATCAAGAAATGAATATAATACAAAGGTGACACATTTCTACTTTGTATATATTCTTAATATCATGAGGCAAGGGCTGGACACAGGTGGTGCACTTACATCACTAAATGGATCGTGTTTTGGTTCGGGTGGAACAAAGACATCTATGCTAATTGGGTAACTATAATGTGTAGCTAGATACCGCTTATATTTTGAGATATTAAGTGTTTAATATCGCTGCCAATTTGGCTTAGATCCTCCTATAGGTCACATCACAAAACTGGGAAACAAGAGGTTGATTTTAAGTTCATATGATGTGTCAGGTTTCATGTGAAAATAGGACACATGTGGTGAATTAATTAAAATCAATATGTCATGAGAATTGACATAATTAGAATCATAATAAATTCATATGAGGTATATATTATGGGGCGTAATAATTTAATATTACATATGATGATATATATAGGATGTGAATTGCTAAAAATCCCAAAAGATCAAATTTTGTTGGAAATAAATCCAAAATTTGACAATCGGGGTCAAACACGGTGAACCGTTCATGGTTCGGTCGACCGGGGTATCTTCGGATCGGTTAACCGAATAAGGAACGGGTAAGCGCAATTGGTTGACCGAAATTGTCTGGAGTGCCTGGACAATCGGGTTCGGTTAACCGAGTGTGCACGGTCAACCGAGAAGTATTTTGGTAGACCAAAGGTGACACGGTCATCCGATGACTATGTCTCAGGAGAGATTTTGGTGGGTCAACGGTAGACCGATTAAAAGACGTGGTTCGTCCGAATTCTTCCAGGGAATTTTTCTCATACGGATTCGGTCGACCGTCTAGCTCACGGTGCACCGAACACGTGTTATAACCGAATGGTTCAGTTGATCGAATAATTCTCGGTCTAACAAACAAGAACGATTCTGCCTGAATTGTTAAGAGATTAATTACATCATGGGTGGAATAATTCCAGATTTAATTAAAACGTTTTTTGTGGGTGATTATGTGGAATTTAGAGATTAATTTTAGGAGAGAAAAACAAGGGATCATGGCTAAATAATAGCTCTTGATAAGGATGTTTTGGGAGCCTAAAAAGGGCACCTATTCCTATTTGTTTTAATACTAATGCAAAATTCTTTCTCTCATCAATCTCTCCTTAATCACCACGAAAATCTATTAGTAAATTTAAGTTTTGGAGATAAGATTCTCAGGAGCTTAAAGAGGGGTAATTAGCTTGATTCTAAACCTTGTTAGAGATTGATTGACTAGCTCCTTTCTCTCTAACTTTGTTTAGAGTTTGGTGAACACTCGGAGGCAATTCCGTGGACGATTCAGCGGGCAACGCGACTCCGGATCATCAAAAAGGTTTTAGAGAACCTTTAGGTATAATTCTATCTTTGTGGATTATTTTAATAAATGTAGGTTGCATGTTATTAGAATAAAACACAAATAGATGTACATAAAATTGCTGAAAATATGAAAATCGATCTTGTATGTTATATTAAAATTTTAAAATATATTCATACATAGGGACACGAAATCCTACAAGTATGTCATTGACATATAAGATTAAGAACACTATGTGGCTCCCACTAACCTTCCTGTATATACAAGTCTCTTCCTTACTTTGGACGAAGTGAATCTTTTTGACTTCTATGTCAAAGCTCTTGTTCCAACTCCTTGATGCTTGCTTCAATCCGTAAATGGATCTTTCAAGCTTGCATACTTTCTCGCTATTCTTTGGATCTTCAAAACCTTGAGGTTGTACCATGTACACATCCTCCTCCAAGTTCCCATTAAGGAACACCGTTTTGACATCCATTTCTATATCTCATAATCATGAAATGCGGCAATAGCGAGCATAATTCGAATAGACTTGAACATGGCAATCGGAAAAAAAGTTTCATCATAGTCAATTCCTTGAACTTGAGTGAAACCTTTTGCTACAAGCCTCACATTGTAGGATGTCAAGTTCCCATCCATGTCCATCTTCCTCTTGAAAACCTATTTATTTTGAATGACCTTTTTCCCTTGAGGAAGGTCAACCAAGTTCCACACTTGATTATCATACATGGATTCTATTTTGGATTCCATGGCATTAAACCATAGTTTGCAGTCCTTTCTTTCCATTGCTTCTTGAAAGGTCGAGGGATCATCGGTATCTAGTACCATGATCTCATGAAGTCCCAAATACATATCAGGTTTCTTCCTTTCCCTCGTTGACCTTCTAAGTTCTTTTGGTTCTACGTGTACTTCCCAAACTTCTTCCACAATTTCTTGTGGAATTGGTTCGTGTTCGATTCTCGAACGTACACTAGGTGGGGAAGATTGAGTTTGTCTCACAATTTCTTGCGAGGGTCTCTCACTTACGCTCCCACTAACCAAAGGAACCTCGGTTGGGCCATCATGATCTTTAATATCATCATTCATATCATGATCTTGTAGAGTATCCTGAGTCTCCTCAAGTACAACTCTACTCCCACTACTTTTTATTCTTTCCAGAAATTCTTTTTCTAGAAATACGACATCCCTCTCTACAATCACTCGATTGGAGGTTATATGCCAAAAGTAGTATCCTCTTGTCTCACGAGGCTAACCTATGAAGAAGCACTTATCCGCTTTTGGTTGAAGTTTGGTCGGCATCAATCTCTTGACGTAGGCCTCACAACCCCAAATCTTGAGAAAATTGAGCTTATGTATTTTACCACTCCATAGCTCATAACGCGTTTTCTCTACGGATTTGGATGAAACATTATTTAGTGTGTAAGCCGCAGCTTCTAGTGCAAAACTCCAAAAGTAAAGTGGCAATTCAGCTTGACTTATCATTGATTGAACCATGTCGAGTAATGTCCTATTCCTCATTTCGGATACCCATTCCACTGAGGTGTACCGGGAGGGGTGAGCTGTGGTACAATACCACACTCCTTTAGGAATGAGTCAAATTCGGTACTTAAGTACTCACCTCCACGATCCGTTTGTAGAGACTTGATTTTCTTGTTGAGTTGGTTCTCTACTTCATTCTTGAATTCCTTGAACTTGTCAAAGGATTCACTTTTGTTTCTCATTAGATAAATATAGCCATAACGACTATAGTCATCCGTGAACGTAATGAAGTACCTAAAACCGTCTCTTGCACTAGTACTCATCGGACCACATACATCGGAATGTATCAAATCCAACAAGTTATTCGCTTTCGGTCCTTTCTTCTTGAAAGGCCTCTTGGTCATCTTGCCCATTAGGCAAGGTTGACACGTCTCCAATGATTTAAAATCAAGTTGACCTAGAAGGTTAGCTTCTTGCAATTTCTTGATGTGTTTTTCATTTATGTGACCAAGACGATAGTGCCACAAGAGTGTATCATTCACGTGAGTAGTTTTATGTCTTTTGTTATTCATGTTTAAGATTTGTTTATTATTCAATTCAAGCAAATAGAGACCATTCCTTACAAATGCATTTGCATAGAAAATACCATTCTTCGATATAGACAAGCAAGAATTTGAAATATTTATATTAAAATTATCCATATCCAAACATGATACAGAAATAATGTTCTTGCTAATCGAAGGCACATAATAAACATTCTTTAAACACAAATTTAAGCCACTAGATAATTGAAGCTCCACAGAACCTTGTGCAATCGCAGCAACGCTCACACCATTTCCGACCTTCAAAATCATCTCGTTCTTTACGAGTTCCTTCCTATCCTTTAGTAGCTGCACATTAGCAATTATGTGAGCACAAGACCCGGTATCAATTACCCAATCATGGACAGAGGTGGCTAAATTTATCTCAATAACAAATATACCTTTGGCCTTTTGGGGCGCTTACGTTCAATCATTCCATTGTCAAGGTCTTCCTTGTACTTGGGACAATTTGGCCGGATGTGTCCCTTTTCACCGCAGTGAAAGCACTCCGTGTTGGGAGTCAGAGGTTTCAAATATTTCCCCCTTGAGGAACTCCCATGAGCACCTCGTACTCCCTTGTTATTGATTGATGTATTCTTGGTGAATTTGCCTTTACCTTTGGTGATCTTCTTGCTCCCTCCACGGACGGCTAGGACATGCTTGTCCCGACCCTTGCCCATGTCAACTTCAGCCGTTTTGAGAGCGTTGTGAAGTTCCTCAAGACTCACCCCTTTCTCACGCACATGATAGTGCATAATGAAGTCCTTGTAGGACGGGGCTAGAAAACCAAGAATCAAATCTTCCGCAATGTCATCGGGCATCGGGGAAGAGAGCTTTGACAACTTCTCAAGGTATCCTTGCATTGTGAGAAAATGCATGGATACCGATGTTCCCTCCGCCATGTGGCACCTTGTGAGTGCGATGATGGTCTTATAGCGTTTTTTTCTAGCACTATCCATAAACATCTTTGTTAAAGCTTCCATGGTCTTCTTGGGTTTTGAATCCAAGTATTTCGCTTGAAGCGAGTCACCCATGGAGGCCAACATTAGACCGTGAACTTCGTTCTCTTGGTCTTCCCACTTGGCTTTTGCCTCTCTCTCGCTATCGGTTGCCTTCTCATTTAATTTTGGGATTTCACCATCCAAAATATGAGATAGTTTCTCAAACTTCAACACGATATTGAGCTTGAGTTGCCAACTTATGAAGTTTGAGCCATCATTTGCCAAAGGATGTTTTTCAATCATAGATCGCACAATAGGTTGAATATTCGACATTTCTACAAAATAAATTATATGGGATTTAATGTCAATTTTATGTTTTAAAAATCAATACCGTAAATAAACAAAATTGTCCAAAAATCAGCAATCCAAGATCCTATCAATTACAATATAAACTAGCTATGGGCTATCAGATATATTATAAAATCAAGGTAAGAAAACATTTTCTAATCATAACCATTTCGAAATATCGCAACATTTGCATTTTCAAACTCTTATGACTCTTGTCGTTTTAATTAAGAGGGAATTTGACCGATCCTCGTAAGAAAAACTCTCTTTCTCAAAACAGAGCTAGGGCTCCGGGTCTTGTTATGAAAACTTATTTCATTTGATACGAGATACGTTTATCCATTGTATTCACAAACAAATATACTCGGTGTCCACTAAGGGTGAATCGCACCTCATACATCTATTCGTGCCACAAAAATAGACAACCTTATATCTCTCACTATTCCCAAAGATGGAGGAAGCTATCTCCCACTAAGGGCGAGCAGAATATCCCTCGATCGATGGCTGCTAGTGGATGAAATAAGAAAGAAAGATACTCTTAATTTTTGGTTGGACAATTTAAACATTAATATGTGATTTTAGAATTTAGGTGATCATGTATATTTATCATCTATACACATCCTAACATTCATCCATGCAATCACATATATATCAAACACACAAACATAAATAAATCCATTCACACACATTGTCTGAGTTTATATGTTCCCGCGTCCTTGATCCTTGATCCCCTATCCTCGATCATTGCGTCCCCTATCCTCGATCATTGCGCTTCTTCAGGGTCTTCCTCTTGCACCATGGATGTTGATATTGCAAAAATATAAACATGCATCTCTAAATTTTGAAAATTGTCTAGTGCAAGTCCTATGTAAAAATCCTCTCATATGCATGTATATACATAAAAAAAATTGGCTTTTACATATATATAAGCCCCTGTGATTGAATAATAATAACATACACATTATTGATTCATTCACATTTGGCTTCTTCCGAACATATAAACTCACATTTCCATGCATTAGAAAACTCGAGCAACGCATGTACATATTCTATATATTACCCGATTTAGTTTATTATGCATCTCTAAATCAAACAATTCTAAAATCATTTGAAATCCATTCAAAATGATTTTATGCATCCATAGTTCAAAACATAAAATATTTGAACCGCTGTTTATCCAATTTCCAAAATAAAAATTTAAAGAAAGATAAACATATGCCTTTTTCGTTTTGTCGATTCCTTATAAAATAATTATTTAATTAAAAACGAAAATTCTATAAATTAGACATAAGTATAAATTTTAATTCTAACATTCACATGATGTGTTTCAAAACATTTAAAACTATCAAAAGAATCAATCAGAATTAAATCAACAAAACTATCGGAAAACTCGAAAAAGACATAGAACATGAATTGTTTCGATTGTAGAGTGTAAACTAAAATTAATTATATAGTCTAATTATTGAAAATATGAACTAAAAGCTCTGATACCACTGTAGAATTTCGTGTCCCTATGTATGTATATATTTTAAAAAATTTAATACAACATACAAGATCGATTTTCATATTTTCAACAATTTTTATGTACATAACTTTGTGTTTATTCTAATAACATGCAACCCTACATTTATTAAAATAAATCACAAAGGTAGAATCATACCTTAATGTTCTTTAAAACCTTTTTGAAGATTCGGAGTCGCGTTGCCCGTTGAATCGTCCACGGATTTGCCTCCGAGTGTTCACCAAACTCAAAACAAGATTAGAGAGAAAGGAGCTAGCCAATCAATCTCTAAAAAGGTTTAGAATCTAGCTAATAACCCCTCTTTAAGATCCTGAGATTCATATCTCTAAAACTTAAATTTACTAAGAGATTTTCGTGGTGATTAGGGAGAGTAATGAGAGAAAGAATTATTGCTTTAGTTTTTAAACAAGTAGGAGTATGAGTCCTTTTATAGTCTCCCAAAACATCCTTATCAAGAGATATTCTTTAGCCATGATCCCTTGTTTATTCTCTTCTAAATTAATCTGTAATTGCCACATAATTACCCACAAAAAATGTTTTAATTAAAACTGGAATTAATCCACCCATGATCTAATAAATCTCTTAATAATTCAGGCAGAATCGTTCTTGTTCGGTAGACCGAGTATTATTCGGTCAACCGAACCATTCGGTTATAACACATGTTCGGTGCACCGTGAGCTAGACGGTCGACCGAATCCGTATGAGAAAAATTCCCTGGAAGAATTTGGACGAACCACGTATTTTACTCGGTCTACCGTTGACCCACCACAATCGCTCCTCGGACATAGTCATCGGATGACCGTGTCACCTTCGGTCTACCAAAAATACTACTTCCCGGTTGACCGTGCATACTCGGTTAACCGAACCCGATTGTCCAGGCACTCCAGACAATTTCGGTCAACCAATTGCGCTTACCCGTTTCCTATTCGGTTAACCAATCCGAAGATACCCCGGTCAACCGAACCATGAGTGGTTCACCGTGTTTGACCCCGATTTTACCTTTGTCAAATTTTGGATTTATTTCCAACAAAATTTGATCTCTTTGGTTTTTTAGCAAATTCACATCTTATATAATATATTATCATATGTAATATTAAATTATTACACCCCATATATATACCTCATATGAATTTATTGTGATTCTAATTATGTCAATTCTCATGACATATTGATTTTAATTAATTCACCACATGTGTCCTATTTTCACATGAAACCCGACACATCATATGAACTTAA
The DNA here is from genome assembly GCA_963682175.1 of Triglochin maritima. Taxonomy (NCBI): domain Eukaryota; kingdom Viridiplantae; phylum Streptophyta; class Magnoliopsida; order Alismatales; family Juncaginaceae; genus Triglochin; species Triglochin maritima. Next base: position 20,261,854 of record OY821775.1, read on the forward strand.
AGTCAACCCTCTAGTAATATCATCACTCAAGTAAAGAGGGGCAATGCTAATCTTTTGACGGACTATCTTTTCCAGCATAAGTCATGTTTAATCAACTATTGCCTTTGACAATAATCAAATTATGTGACAATAATCAAAGTAATCAATTATTACTTTTCTATGATAGCTTTTGACAATAATCAAATTAAACACACATTCTGTGAAAAGATATAAGTCATATCTTAGGATACAAGACATAGTAAAACATTAATGACACATAACACAATTCCATAATATTTTACTTGCTATGTCTATTCAATATATAAAACTAATCTTCTCTTTTTTTATATACTCGTGTCATCAAATATTTGTAGAGCTACAATAATCGATGACCAACACGACAATCTTATCTCGGTAATTAATGTTCCATGTTAATTACCATTATTATGAATAAATTTTGATTTATGTAAACCATTATCTTTTAGATATCTACGGTTAATGACCAAGAGCATCTTCCTTAACACTTCCAAAAGAGGAATACATTAATCAATGAACAAAATATTTGTACATTCAATTCATAATAATTGACATATAAAAGTAAACTTTTAGAACACATTCCCTTCAAAGCGGTCGATTGGTATACCTTTTTCGGTCAACAATTTGGGCCCATAACTGAACCCTTGTCCTTGTGAAGTGCCAACTCTGTCCACCAAAATCTGTGTCCTCGCCTAGTGCGTGAGCCGAGAGGTGACAGTGGATACATTCCTCGTGCCTGCCCATGGACCGCCTAGTATAATGGTGTTGACTCTTGTGACTTACCACCTCTGTATTATAGACTATGGCATAATGTATGGTTTACTTGACTCATATTAGAGTAGTAGATCTGAGGGATCGTAGATCCCAATGCACGATGTTACACGGCTCTACGGAGCGAGATGACCTGACGGACTTCAATCTGGGTGAGTCATTTGGCCAACCTTATGGGCAACGGATGCCTTCGACTGACCTTGATGGCGATGTTTTACCGTCCAATGTTGTTCCGAACGAGATTGACCCGACCGATGTTGTTTTGTCAAGTGTTTACTTACCGACGATGTATTCCAGCAGGTAGCTTAGCTGTGGCCCAACCAGGTGAGATGAACTGACCTGAGCGACAGCTCCGTCGGTGAGGTATTCACCAAGAGATTCAGCTGATTTTACTGACATGGATGTGCGGACGTGCCTCACCAAACCCCATGATTAGTGCAGGTGTGTGGGGTACATTGCGTACTTTCTGTAAGACCGTATTTGCCCGCGGTAGGTTCGTACGGGTGACCCGTTGACGGATTGATGGACTGGTTGTGTGAGATCCTAACCCTTGCTTATGGTTTAATGGTGTTAAGGAGAGGTTTAGTGGTGTATTGAGATGGACGGCTGAGATCGAGTGTGGGAAAAGTTTATAAAGGTTGGTTTTCTCATCTCTCTGATTCTCTCTCTCCCACGATCTCTCTCTCACTCGTCTCTCTCCCTCAGTGTTCGTCTGTGTTGGTGGAGGCAAAGGAGTTCTGGTTGGAGCGTTGGAGTCGCCAGAGGAGTGAGGATCGTCGTTGTGGGAGGCTCGTCGGAGAAGCGCCGGTTGCGAGGAGTTCTCGAGGAAATGCTCGTCGTCGTTTCTTCTAAGGCATTTTCACGCCTTATGGTATGTCAAACTTGCTTTTACGCTCACCTATTATTAGTGTGGGGGTGGGAGCGGTCGACGGTAGGCCGTTTTGGCTCGTCGGACATGCACAACAGTTTCTGCACTAAAATCGGTCGACCGGTGTTCTGAGTTCGGTCGACCGGTTATAGTGTATTTTGGGCAAATTCCTCGCACCGGTCAAACGATACCCTTTGGGTGGTTGACCGGTTGTGCAATTTTAGCGAGAGAATGACGCTCTGGGTATTTTCGGTCGAACGGGACCCCTTTGCCGGTCGACCGAAAGTACTGTTGTATGTCGGTTGGGGCGTTGACCATCTAAATGGTCAACCGCCTGTTTGACTCGTTCGACCAACGACTTAAGTTAACTTAAGTTAACTCAGACATGTTTCATGTCTGCTTTCAGGCCGAGAGTGGCGATAGGCGGGTGGTGACTGCGGAGGGGTCGCTCGGGACCGGATCCTTCTTTCCTTCCTTTTTGAGGTCGTTGTGATTACACGTGTATATTTTATGTTATGAGCTTTTGATGTAATCACATTCTTTTGTAGACTCGATCACATATATATTATATGTTGGTGCACCTGTGTGTGTATGTTCTCTCATAATGTCCTCACTTGAATGTATGTTTTAAATTTTAAATTTTCTGTTGTGTTTGAGGACATTACAACTTGGTGTCAGAGCGGTCAGTTTCCGTGTCTTTTTCTAAAGGAACCACCCTTAGAGTTGTGTCGAGCATGCATTGTTCTGATTCATGTTTTGTGTCTCTTGTGTAGATGGCACCGAGACGCGTGAGACCTCCTCCCCGAGATCGTAGGCCAGTGATGAGGTGGGTGAGGGGAGCAGGGGTGAGGAGTGGAGGACGCTCCAGGGCACGCTGGGTAGACTGGAAGAGATTCTCGAGTGCCAATCTGCCCAGGCCGAGCAGGGAGAATCAGGTGCAGTACTGGATCGGTTCATGCGTCAGCATCCCCCCATCCTTCGATGGTTGTGGCGACCCTGAGGCAGCAGAGGACTGGGTCTTTAAGATCCAAAAAATATTTCGGGCGATTGGGTGTCCTCCTGAGAGGAAGGTGGATCTGGCCACCTACGTGTTGGACGGCAGCGCAGCCAACTGGTGGAGGTCCACTTCTGCGGTGCTTTTCGAGGACAGTGAGGAGTTGGGCTGGGAAGATTTCCTGGTAGAATTCAACCAGCAGTATTTCCCGCAGCACGCATGTTGAACGTTTTAATTAAACCACAAGTGCACGGCCGCGTCAAAGCGGTGGCAAATACGGGTCGTCCTCAGGGAGGTGAGAAACCACTCGTTTGCACGAAATCAAGTGACAAAAATATGGAGAAGAGAGTTGTTTATGCTACTCTTCGCTACACTACACTACGAAATACGAAATGCGAAAGAAAGCAACAAACGATTAACTAAAACTTAACTAAGAACAAAAGAAGAGTGCTGGAATTCAGAAATGGAAAACCCCTAAAGGGTGGAGTGAATGCACACATGCAAAGAGGTGGGTGTTGAACACATTCTTTAAGCACACATGAAGGTGGTTTTATCATGCATAGAAAGTGTCTAAGTGCTATGGCAAAACCTATCAATCCATTCACCATCCTAGTTGATTAACATTTACATATGCAAGTTATTTAATTCAGAACATAAACAAGTATGGGAGGTGTCTAATCATTTTGGCAGAACTCATCAAGTTATACATTCTATCCTAAACAAGCAAGCATACATTCATGTTTTATCAACACATTGGAAATAAAGCATTCAATCCATTCTCATTTGTATGTATGTACATCTACTGCACCCCCCAAAGGGGATGGAACTACTCACTAAACATTTGAGTAATTATTAAACTAAACAAAGAAAGCATATTAACTAAGCTATTAAAACTAATGAAATGAAATTAAGCAAAGTAAAACAAACAACATAAAGAAGAAACTTTTATTAAGATGACTCACAATTCAAGTAGCATCCTCCCACTTTAGTGTGTGCTTCAAGGCCTCACTTCAGTAGGAATAATAGCCACTGAAAATATGGAGTGATTACATTAGAAGGTGAAGAGTTCTATTTATAGCCATAGAAAAAGGCACTCCGGGACAATTCCCTGATGTGGGACTAAACAGATACCAAAAATAGCCTAAACGTCCTCTAATACACGTGCTGGAGAAATTGGGGCGGATCCAGACTAATCTGGACCGCCAATTGGCTATCCATAAACTTTGGATCGGGTTGGAATTTATTGTGGGCTTTTCTTGCTGGTATTGTTTGTCTTTGATGCGGTTACTTGACTTGTTGGAGCTCCGACCCGAATCGAATTGCTAAAATACTCCCAAGGTTGGTGTGGAGTATTCTGTTTTGCTCTTAGGTCCTTCGGTCTTACGTTCAGGGTCTTCTCCCTTGCATCTCAGTCCCTAGATCTCACAATTTAGTCGCTTTTTCCAGCTTTTGGGTCCTTTTATGCTTCATCTTTTCAAACCTATTTATTCCTGAAAACTAAACATAAAACTCGTTACATAACGTTGTTTAGGTGAAAGATAATGGATATAAGAGTCAAATATGAGCATCAAATGATGTCAATCAACGTATGTGACAGGAAAAGAGAGGAGTTCCTAGCTTTAGAGCAGAGGGACATGACTCTGGCTGCCTACATCAACAAATTTCACGCATTGGAGCGATATTGCCCAGAGATTTATATGACACAGGAGCAGAGGGCTCAGAGGTTTGTGCGTGGCCTGAGGCCGCAGTTCAGGGCCCGTGTTACCATGAGCATGGCAGAGACGTTAGCAGACGCTGTGAAGTTTGCGACCATTATGGATCAGGATAGCCAGGACATTGAGGAGGCTTGGAGGTCGCAGGTGAAAACCGGAGTACGTCCGGGGAGTTAGTTGTCAGGGAATTCGGGCAAGAGGCCCCGGGTTGACGGAGGTGGACCACCGCAGGCTGGGCAGTGCAGGTAGTGTGGTGGAGTTCATCCGGGACGCGGTTGTGGGCCCTGTTCTGGTGCGTGTCATGGTTGTGGCCAGCTGGGTCACTTTATTCTTTCTTGCCCGAGTAGGCCGGGTGGACCTATTGTTCGACTGGGATCATCCACAGCTGGTGGAGATGGACCGAGTCGTTTAGCAGCACCACCCCAACAGGGGAAGAGAGCAGGTCGAGTGTTCACTATCCAGGCGGAGGAGGCTAGAGATGCCAGCACGATGGTGGAAGGTACGCTACTCGTTGCAGATTTGGTAGCTAGGGTGTTGTTCAACTCTGGTGCCACACACTCGTTTATCTCTGAGCAGTTTGCGAGCGTGTCGGGCCGTACCCCTGCGATGTGGACTGCCACTTTAGTAGTCAGCACACCCCTGGGTTTGGTGGGCACTGTGGGAAGATTTCTTCCCAGCGCCACGATTGCTTTGGGAGGCCAGGAATTTCCGGCTGACCTGGTCTTGCTACCGATGGTAGACTTTGACGTAATACTCGGGATGGATTGGTTGTCCCAGTACGATGTTCGAGTCTTATGTCGTGATAAGAAGATTATGATTCCGAGGCAGGGTTTGCCTTATCTGCTGATCAGAGGAGCGAGGGACAGAGGAGGCCGGTTGGTGGTTTCGGCAGCTAGAGCTTAGAAGTTGATTCAGCAAGGTTGCAGAGCTTTTGTGGCCACTCTTTTAGTTTCAGATCCTCAGGTGGGCAGTTTAGAGGACATAGAGGTGGTCCGGGATTTTCAAGAGGTATTTTCAGAGATCACTGCTTTGCCACCTGCTAGAGAGATAGAGTTCGGCATAGATTCGGTAGCTGGGACCACGCCGCAGTCAAAGGCTCCGTACAAGATGGCGCCTGCAGAGTTGGCGGAGCTGAAGAAGCGGTTGCAGGATCTGATGGATACTGGGTTTATCCGACCTAGTGTCTAACCATGGGGTCCGCCGATATTATTCGTGAAGAAGAAGGATGGCTCGTTGCGGATGTGTATAGACTACCAGATGCTGAATAAGGTTACAGTGAGGAATCAGTATCCTTTGCCCAGGATCGAGGACCTGTTTGACCACTTGCAGTCAGCGAAGGTGTTCTCGAAGATTGATCTGCGATCTGGGTACCATCAGTTGAGGATCAGAGAGGCAGATGTTCAGAAGACAGCTTTCCGGACGAGGTACAGACACTTTGAGTTTCTGGTGATGCCGTTCGGGTTGACGAACGTGCCTGCAGATTTCATGGATCTGATGAATAGGACATTCAGTCAGTACCTCGACAATTTTGTGATTGTCTTCGTAGACGATATCTTGGTCTATTCACCAGTATGGAGCAGCACCTGAAGCATCTGAGGATTGTACTTGGCATTCTGAGAGATCAGCAGTTGTACGCCAAGTTTTCGAAGTGCGAGTTCTGGCTTCACAGTGTAGCATTTTTGGGGCATATAGTATCGGGAGCTGGGATATCAATGGATCCAGCGAAGGTCGAGGCAGTGACACAGTGGAGAGCCTCGACGAGTGTGACTGAGATTAGGTGTTTTGTTGGATTGGCGGGTTATTACGGTCGGTTCATCAAAGACTTCTCGAGACTTGGTTTACCTCTGATAGCGCTGACACAGAAAGGAGTGAAGTTTGTTTGATCCCAGAAGTGCGAGGACAGTTTTCAGGAACTGAAGAGTCAGTTGACGACTGCTCAAGTTCTGACTCTTCCCAGTGGTAGCAGAGGTTTCGTGTTTACAGCGACACTTCAGGTGTTGGTTTGGGGTGTGTACTGATGCAGCACGGGCAGGTAGTGGCGTATGCTTCGAGGCAACTGAAAGTGCACGAGAAGAATTACCCCACTCACGATTTAGAGTTGGCAGCGGTGGTTCATGCTCTGAAGATTTGGCGTCACTATTTGTATGGTGAGCAGTTTGAAGTCTTCACGGATCATCAGAGTCTGAAGTACATGTTTTCACAGAATGAGTTGAATATGAGACAGCGCAGATGGCTCGAGTTGATTAAGGATTTTGATTTCACCATCTCCTACCATCCGGGCAAATTCAGTTGCACACGTACTGAGCAGGAAGGTGGAGGTGTCTGCTGCGAGTTTGTGCATTCGGGAGTGGAGGCTGCTCGAGACATTGTCAGAGTGGAGGCCGTTCACAGAGAGCTCAGAGGGGGCAGTGATTGCGAGACTTCGAGTGGAGCCGCAGACTGTCAGTCGAGTTGTTCAGGCTCAGCACGGTGATGAGGATTTGACTAGTCTGCTACAGTCAGCTGCCAGGGATGGATCAAACTTCACTGTGGGGGTGGATGGAGGTTTGAGGTTTAGGAGTCGGATCTGGGTGCCAAAGGTCGATAAGCAGAGAGATGACATCATGGAGGAGGCACACCGAGCCAGATATTCCATTAACCCGGGGAGTATGAAGATGTATAAAGATCTGCAGCGGAACTTCTGGTGGAGAGGGATGAAGTGTGATGTGGCTGATTTTGTGGCTAGGTGCTTGGTTTGCCAGCAGGTGAAGATCGAGCACCAGAGACCAGCGGGACCGATGCAGAGTATAGAGCTACCTGAGTGGAAATGGTAGCATGTGACGATGGATTTCGTCACCAGGTTGCCGAAGACGAAGAGCTTCCATGACGCGATTTGGGTTATAGTCGATCGACTGACCAAGTCGGCACACTTTTTGGCCATCCGAATTACTCTACTTTTGGAAGGTCTTGAGAGGTTGTATATTGAGGAGATCGTCAGACTACATGGGGTGCCAGTGAGTATCATTTCAGATCGAGATCCGAGGTTTACTTCCAGATTCTGGGGAAGTTTGCAGCAGACTCTGGGAACTCGTCTGAAGTTCAATACAACTTTTCATCCACAAACCGATGGGCAGTCCGAGAGGATTATTCAGACTTTGGAGGACATGCTGAGAGCGTGCACTCTGGATTGGGCAGGGCATTGGGAGGAGCACTTGCCATTGATCGAGTTCGCCTACAACAACAGCTACCACACGAGTATTGAGATGGCGCCGTACGAGGCTTTGTACGGGAGACCTTGCATATCACTGGTGTGCTGGAGTGAGGTAGGCGAGAGACAACTAGTCGGGCCTGAGATTGTGCAGATGTATGCTGAGAAAGTTGGCGTGATCAGACAGAGGCTAGCGACAGCTCAGAGCAGGCAGAAGAGCTACGCGGATCGGCATAGGCGTGTGCTCATTTTTGAGGTTGGCAATCATGTCTCTCTGAAGATCTCACTGTCGCGTGGGGTGATGAGATTCGGGAAGAAGGGGAAGCTCAGTCCGAGATATATTGGGTTGTTTGAGATATTAGACCGAGTTGGAGAGGTCGCCTACCGGATCGCGATAAGTTGCCGCCACAGTTTTCTGGTCTTCATAATGTCTTCCATGTTTCGATGCTGAGGAAGTACGTGGCAGATCCTTCTCACGTGATCCAGATTGAGGCTCCAGAGATCCAGCAGGATTTGTCTCTTGAGGAGAGACCCGTGGAGATTGTGGATTAGATAGAGCACCAACTTAGGAGGAGGACTTTCCCTATGGTTAAGGTCCGGTGGCAGCATCACTTTGAGCGAGAGGCTACTTGGGAGGTTGAGGAAGAGGTCCGGAAGTTGTATCCGGGGTTGTTTGGTAAGCACTAGATTTAATTTTGTGGGCGAAATTCTTTTATGGAGGGTGGATTGTTAGATCATAAGTCTTGCTTATGTTTTAATGGTGTTTAGGAGAGGTTTAGTGGTGGATTGAGATGGACGACTGAGATCGAGTGTGGGAAAAGTATATAAAAGTTGGTTTTCTCATCTCTCCCATTCTCTCTCTCTCTCACGATCTCTCTCTCACTCGTCTCTCTCCCTCAGTGTTCGTCTGTGTTGGTGGAGGCAAAGGAATTCTGGTTGGAGTGTTGGAGTCGCCGGACGAGCGAGGATTGTTGTTGTGGGAGGCTCGTCGGAGAAGCGCCAGTTGCGAGGAGTTCTCGAGGAAACGCTCGCTGTTGTTTCTTCTAAGGCATCTTCACGCCTTAAGGTCAAACTTGCTTTTACGCTCACCTATTATTAGTGTGGGGGTGGGAGCGGTCGACGGTAGGCCGTTTTGGCTCGTCGGACCTGCACAACAGTTTCTGCACTAAAATCGTTCGACCGGTGTTCTGGGTTTGGTCGACCGGTTATAGTTTATTTTGGGCAAATTCCTCGCACCGGTCGAACGATACCCTTTGGGTGGTCTACCGGTTGTGCAATTTTAGCGAGAGAAGGACGCTCTGGGTATTTTCGGTCGAACGAGACACCTTTGCCGGTCGACCGAAAGTACTGTTGTATGTCGGTTGGGGCGTTGACCATCTAAACGGTCGACCGCCTGTTTGACTCGGTCGACCGCCTGTTTGAGGTTTCACAGTTTGTGCAAAATGAAGATTATCTTAGTTGGTAATGATGTTAAAGAGATTTTAGAAGAACATTCTTCGCTAGCATGATTGTTGTAATGAAATTGAGTAACAAATAAGTGATATTTGATGTGTGACTATATCAGTGGTGAAAAAAAGATATTTTTAATATGTACGTAGACATCAAACAATGTTTCAATTTAAAAAAAAGGGGGTTGGGAATGTCATCACGTGAAAATCTAAAAGTCAAAACACTGCAATAAAATTTTCGTTCTTTGAGATATCTAATCACAAATTAAGAAACTCCCGGCGAAAGTATTAAATTTTTTGTGTGGTTCTTCTAGTTTATGAAGAAATTATATTAGAGTCTAAAATAAAAAAAACCAAATTAATTAAAAATCTTTTTTTCGAGAAAATAGAATAACTAAAGCTTCCGTTGACCCTAGAAATGTAATCAGAAAAACTATAATTGAAATGGCCAAATCAAAACGTTCATATAAATAAATATTAAGGTGTCCGGTATGTGATGGACGTGGAAAACTAAAATTAGATAACTGAAACTTACAGTATTAGTGGGAGCTTTTTAACTGATAGTGTTATTATTCTATTAAAAGTCTTTCGGTACTAAAGCCTATAAAATTATTCTTCGTTCTTAAACCACCATTATATGTCCATATAATTCCAAGATATACGCAAAAGACTACCACGTACTGATCATTATGCTTAACCAATGAATTAAAAAAGTTGTACCTTTTAAGTTGATTCCACCAATTTCAGAGAAAGACATTCCTACTTTGACCATTTTATATCATTTTGCATAGACTTCGAGAATTTGATTTAATACTGACATTAGTTTATCAAGGTGTGACACAACTTAAATCATTCACCAGTGCCTCCATCTACTGCCCATGTTGGTAATGCGGCCATAATAGGTATTTGGACATTTACGTCTTATAGCTTTTCCTAGACACTCTTAACCTGTAAAAGTAGTTTGAGTGTTAGGATCACGATTCACGAAGGGTTTATCGTCATTTATCACCATGTTCGTTCAGCCATATTGTCCATTAACGGTACTATCTTGAATATAAATATCAAGTCAAATTCATGCAGAAGATATGGATGTTCTGATGTTTAAAATTGCATGATCATCGTCCCGTTGGGAGGAGATTTAACAATGCACTAACTCGAAACACGGATTAAACGCACCACGTATATCAAATATTAATTGCGGAATTAAATTCGGACCCTCTCCCAAACTCAATTGCAACAAGAACACTAATAAGATGGAAATAAACAAGAAAACACAAATGCACACCTGAAACAACCACGACACACGCGATTTACAAGATTCGGCAACGTGCCTACGTCCATGGAGGGTCTCCCGCGGGTTTCCTTTCCTTCTTCCGTTTCTCCAACAAGAGAAACAACCAAGATTACAAGTATATGGAGGCAATAGGTCCTCCAAATCACTCTAGATCTATCTCTAGCCTTAATCTCTCAACATACAATGAAGAAAACTATGTTGTATGCAATTGTTTTTCGAAAATAAGAGCAAACAAGCCCTTTTATAGACTCAAAAACCGAGATACAATTAAGCAAAACCGAACAGAACTATTCGTGGGGACACGGTTAACCGATGCTCGTTCGGTTAACCGTGCGTGCTTCAATAGGAGTGATTCCTGTTTCGATTCGGTTAACCGAATCCTTCCCGGTTGACCGCGGGAACGCTTCTTACGCGGCTCGGTAGACCGTGAGAACGATTCTTCCACGAACTAACGAATTCTTCAACAACCCCACGATCGACCAAGCACCCCTCGGTGGACCGTGCCAAATTGGACAAGCACTTCCAGATTCTCGGAACACCAAAAATTTCTCCAACGGTTTACCGAATCCGTTGTTCCGAAGTGCTTGTTACCTTCTGACGGTGGACCGAATCCAATTCGGTCGTCCGATTCCAGCTGCACACGGAGTGCCTGGAACCCTCGGTTCGGTGGACTGAATCCAATTCGGTAGACCGACCCGTCTTCGCCGAAATTTCCTGGGTTGTGCGTCGGTGGACCGAATCCAATCCGGTCGACCGACTCTTCCTGGATTTGCTTCCTTAACAAATATAAGCCAATATTGAACAATATCCAATATTATAGATAGAAATAATATCAATTGCAACAAGAACACTAATAAGATGGAAATAAATAAACAAACACAAATGCACACCTCAAACAACCACGACACACGCGATTTACAAGGTTCGGCAATATGCCTACGTCCTTGGGGGGTCTCCTGCGGGTTTCCTTTCCTTCTTCCGTTTCTCCAACAAGAGAAACAACCGAGATTACAAGTATATGGAGGCAATAGGTCCTCCAAATCACTCTAGATCTATCTCTAGCCTTAATCTCTCAACTCACAATGAAGGAAACTATGTTGTATGCAATTGTTTTTCGAAAATAAGAGCACACAAGCCCTTTTATAGACTCAAAAACCGAGCTACAATTAAGAAAAACCGAACAGAACTATTCGTTAGGACACGGTTAATCGATGCTCGTTCGGTTAACCGTGCGTGCTTCAACAGGTGTGATTCCGTTTTCGATTCGGTTAACCGAATCCTTCCCAGTTGACCGCGGGAACGCTTCTTACGCGGCTCGGTAGACTGCGAGAACGATTCTTCCATGAACTAACGAATTTTTCAACAACCCCACGGTCGACCAAGCACCCCTCGGTGGACCGTGCCAAATTGGACAAGCACTTCCAGATTCTCGGAACACCAAAAATTTCTCCAACGGTTTACCGAATCCGTTGTTCTGAAGTGCTTGTTACCTTCTGACGGTGGACCGAATCCAATTCGGTCGTCCGATCCCAGCTGCACATGGAGTGCCTGGAATCCTCGGTTCGGTGGACCGAATCCAATTCGGTAGACCGACCCGTCTTCGCCGAAATTTCCTGGGTTGTGCGTCGGTGGACCGAATCCAATCCGGTCAACCGACTCTTCCTGGATTTGCTTCCTTAACAAATATAAGCCAATATTGATCAATATCCAATATTATAGATAGAAATAATATCAATTCCAACAAGAACACTAATAAGATGGAAATAAATAAACAAACACAAATGCACACCTGAAACAACCACGACACACGCGATTTACAAGGTTCGGCAATATGCCTACGTCCTTGGGGGGTCTCCTGCGGGTTTCCTTTCCTTCTTCCGCTTCTCCAACAAGAGAAACAACCGAGATTACAAGTATATGAAGGCAATAGGTCCTCCAAATCACTCTAGATCTATCTCCAGCCTTAATCTCTCAACTCACAATGAAGGAAACTATGTTGTATGCAATTGTTTTTCGAAAATAAGAGCACACAAGCCCTTTTATAGACTCAAAAACCGAGCTACAATTAAGCAAAACCGAACAGAACTATTCGTTGGGACACGGTTAACCGATGTTCGTTCGGTTAACCGTGCGTGCTTCAACAGGTGTGATTCCTGTTTCGATTCGGTTAACCGAATCCTTCCCGGTTGACCGCGGGAACGCTTCTTACGCGGCTCGGTAGACCGCGAGAACGATTCTTCCACGAACTAACAAATTTTTCAACAACCCCACGGTCGACCGAGCACCTCTCGGTGGACCGTGCCAAATTGGACAAGCACTTTTCAGATTCTCGGAACATCAAAAATCTCCCCAACGGTTTACCGAACCCGTTGTTCCGAAGTGCTTGTTACCTTCTGACGGTGGACCGAATCCAATTCGGTCGTCCGATCCCAACTGCGCAGGGAGTGTCTGGAATCCTCGGTTCGGTGGACCGAATCCAATTCGGTAGACCGACCCCTCGTCTCCGAAATTTCCTGGGTTGTGCGTCGGTAGACCGAATCCAATCCGGTCGACAGACTCTTCTTGGATTTGCTTCCTTAATAAATATAAGCCAATATTCAACAATCTCCACCTTGGTTTAGATTTGTTACCTGAGTCTTCTTTTAACCCGCATCCTTCGTGTCTTCACGAGACACCGCTTGGCGCTACCCCCGGAGCGCCCTCCTTCTCACTTTCTGAGGACATTGAGAAGCTTCGAGCAGAACTCGAACTTGTCCCGATTGACAACCTTGGTCATCATATCCGTAGGATTCTCACTTGTGTTGATTTTCTGGAGAACAACCTGCCCTTCTTCGATCCACTCTCGGATCTTATGGTACCTTACTTCAATATGTTTGGTCTGTGAATGGAACGTCTGATCCTTGTCTAGATAAATTGCCTTTTGACTATCGCAATGCAATTTGGTCACTTCCTGTTCCATCCCCAAAGAGCTAACCAAACCCTTCAACCATATAGCTTCTTTTCCGGCATCGACATCAGCCATGTACTCCGCTTCCGTTGTAGACAACGCGGTAGTATGTTGGAGAACCGATCTCCAACTCACTGGACCTCCAGCCAAAGTGAACACGTACCCTGTTGTGGACCTCCATTTATCAAGATCTTCAGCGTAATCTGAATCGACGTACCCCTCCATCTGCCTTTGTGCTCCATTTTTGGTGAATTTCAAGCTAACATCCATGGTTCCCTTCAGGTACCTCAATAGTTACTTCAACGCTTCCCAATGCTCTTTTCCTGGGCTAGCCATATAATGACTCACGAGGCTAACTGCGTGTGAAATGTCTGGCCTAGTGCAGATCATAACATACATAACGGATCTGATTGACATCATTTCATGCTTATATTTGTATCTTATATCCATTATCTTATACCTAAGCAATGCTAAGTGACGAGTTTTATGTTTGAATTTCAGAAATAAATAGGTTTGAAGAGATGAAGCATGAAAGGACCCAAAAGCAGAGAAAAATGACTTAATTGTGAGACTTGGGGACTAAGATGCAAGGGAGAAGGACCAAAACGTAAGACCGAAGGACCAAAGAGCAAAACAAAAACTCAACACCATCATGGGGAGTATTTTGGCAATTCTATTCGGGTCGGAGCTCCAACAAGTGAAGTAGATACATCAAAGACCAACAAAGACATCCAGAAAAGCCCAAAATAAAATCCAGCATGATCCGGACCATATAGACCGCCTATTACACTCTCTACGTTATAGTCTCCTCCCCTTTACACTCTCTGGTAGCGTTTTAGGGTCGAGTCGAGCACTTTTTGTGAGCTTGGCCTCGTGGTGGTGAGAGTGATCGACTCGAGAGTTCTTTGTTGAGACGGATGGTTACATGGGTGACCATCCATATCATTGTTGGGACCAGGACAATTCGCCCTGGTATTCTGGACCCATGCAACCTAAGGTGGCTCAGACTAACACCCCGTATGGTTGGGACAATCTTAATTATGTGACTGAGCAATCTTCATATTGGGGTAGTATGAGAGAGGCACCGACTGCTAGACCACCATCTAGTTACGTCGGATCATTTGTTGGTCATCAAACTGAGACATTACAAGAACCTTTGGCCTCTTTCATGCATGTGGTAGATGACATGGGTGCACCGGTGGCTCCAGTAGCCACACCGTGTAAGTGTTGTGGGTTGAGTGGACATGTTATCGGGAAATGTCCTTATGTTGCCCCTGAGCCTGAGTATGAGGACACATTTTCCCAAAATGCTCACTATGACCATTACGCATCCTCGTACAACCCGAGAGGGATGGATTCGTGGGGAGACAATTCTTATTCAAATTCTTATACATCATTTTCACCCAGTATCCTCCTCCCGAATACCCAGAATTCTACCAACACCCCACTTCAAATCATTGGACTCATTCTCAGCCCATCAACACCCAACCCCAAAAATTCCCAAGCTCTGACTTGGACCTCATAGTTGACCGCATGCCTGATTCCTTGAAACAAACTCTCCAAACGTTCATGGAAACCACTCAAAATTTATTACAGTCCAACATGAATTCCTTGCAAACTATGGAAATGCAAGTGAGTCAAATGACACAGCAATTACGTGAACGTGAGGAGGGTAATTTTTCTTGTCAACATGAGGATTTATCTTCTGAAATCGAACCACCACCACATCCACAAATTCAAAGCACAATCTTTCAAAGTCAAACTCCTAGTCAGTCTGAGGGACTTGGGGTTTCAATTCACGATCACTTGGTGGAGGATTTGATTCCAATTGAGAATACTATGGACCAACTTCTTTATGAGTCGGCACAAGATTGTGCCTTATCTTCTTGTCCCGTGGCCCTTGAGCCACATGATCTTATTGTTGTACCTCCTAAAGACCCACCTCTGGTGGAGCAAGAGCTTCCTAGTCCCCTCAATTTCAAACAACCTGATGAGAGTTTGCCTCTCACTATTCTTCCTGATCATCTTGGAAATGATGGAACATCAAACAACTACATTGCTCATGAGGGTATTAGGAGTTCCTTGGAGGATACCTTGGGTATGAGACCCACTTTTTGTTCGCATGGTGTGTCGGACATGCCTAACGAGGTTCTTGACCTCGTTCCGACGCACCAGCATGTTGTTTGGACAGTTTGGATTGACGATCATAACTTCAGCAACGCAACGGGAGAAACTCTTCTTCCGTTGCCCCTTATTTCCCAAACACTTGAGAGGCTCAAGCTCTTTCAGTTTGATCCTTTGAATGAGACGCCTTTGCGTCCAATTCATGAACCTCTCATTTCATCTTGTGCTCTTTGTGAAGGGGACCCACACATGAGTATTCTGGCCCCGCGTGGTGTCATGTTCCCTTTCCAAGTGCATTGACCCACTTTTGTGGTTCACATTTGATGTTTTTTGACAAATGAAGATGGGAACTTATGTTTGTACATAGTTATATTAAAAAAAAGTACAATAAAAGACTCATTCAGTGAGCATCGATTGTTGTGGGCTCCAACCCTTGTGTATTTGGGCCCCATTTCTTTCACGTATTTTATTTCCCTTTTTAAGTATCTCACAGGTTTTGAGGAAATTCGGGTTTGTGTCCATCAACATGACCTTGAACTTCCCTTTGTACTTCATGTTGGTGAGATCTCTTCTGTTTCATGCATACATCCATGTAGTATCTTGCTCGCATTCATTGAGGACAATGCATGAAGTAGGTGTGGGGGGGTGTTTTACGTGTGTACATAGTCGAGTCTTTTCCTTTATTTTTTGTTTTCTTTTGTATGCATTGTTAGGGTCATGTTAGTGTGCTGCATTTTCTTTGGGTGACTTGTCTTCTTTTGCTTGCCTAGTGCTTAAAACTTTCACATTTCTTTCAAAATCTTCATGTGTTTGCAAAAGAAATTTTTTTGTGGGTTTTGTGTGTGTTTAACACGTGCAAAACCGTTGAGAGGCAAAGTAAAAAGAAAGCTCCCAAAATTGTCTTGAACTTGATGCATTAGGATATCTAGTACTGTGGCTTTAGGATTTATCGAGTCGTTAGAATGCACCCCAGTTTTCCCTTGGGGGTAAGTAATCATAGGGTTTCAGTGCTCAAATATTCAAAGAAGTCCACCCTGAACCTAATGAGTCAATAATTCGAGTCTGTTAACTTAAGGAAGTTTGTTGTTGTCAAGGACCCTTTAAATCTTGTTGTGAGACATTAAGTGTAGGGGTTTTGGTTCATGTGTAGATAAGAAATAAGTGAGTAAGTGTTCTCTCTTCTCGCACGGCTCCTATCACTCGGGAAAGTAGGTTTGAGGGGACTTTGTGCCTGGTGCTTTCGAGTCATCTGACTTGGGATGTGCCAATCGAACTCCCGTTACAATGGTGGTAGGGATTGCCCTCTGTGGAGATGTGGGGAAAAGTGTACGTGATAGTGTAAGTCCTCATAGGCAATGATGCACGAAACCTGACCCTGGGAGAATGAAGCTCCAACTAAGAAAAAGAAAAATAAATAAATAAGAAAAGAAAAGAAACAAAAAGAAGAAGAAATTGCAAATAAGAACCTTAATGGACTTTACACTTTGTATCACTTGAGGAGGTTGAGGTTGTCCATGTTTTTCACTTAATTCCTTATTTAACTTGGACGAATGGTTCATTAGATTAGGTGTGTGGACTGATTACCTATATAGAGTCGGCCCGTAGGATTAACGCGTCCAATGATCGACAAAATTTGTCCAACGATTCAGGTGTCTAGATTGAATAATGCATCTTGTTCGGATTTTGTGGGTATATCCGCTGAAAACTCTCAGGAGACAACACTCCTCCTCCTTGGCAACAAGGAGGTTTAACGACTTGTTGCACGTGCTAAGTGCAACCGTGATTCCTACGAAAGTGAGTTAGGATTTCGTGTTTCTCGTTTGCTTTTCTCTTTCTTTGTTTTGCTCGGGACAAGTAAAAACTTAGGTGTGGGGGTATTTGATTGACATCATTTCATGCTTATATTTGTATCTTATATCCATTATCTTACACCTAAGCAATGCTACGTGACGAGTTTTATGTTTAGTTTTCAGGAATAAAGAGGTTTGAAGAGAAGAGCCACGAAAGGACCCAAAAGCAGGAAAAATGACTTAATTGTGAGACCTGGGGACTAAGATGCAAGGGAGAAGGACCTGATCGTAAGACCGAAGGACCTAAGAGCAAAACAGGAAACTCCACACCATCATGGGGAGTATTTTGGCAATTCTATTTGGGTCGGAGCTCCAACAAGTGAAGTAGATGCATCAAAGACCAACAAAGACATCCAGAAAAACCCAAAATAAAATCCAACGTGATCCGGACCATATAGACCGCCTATTGGCGGTCCAAGACCGCTAATTCACGGTCTGTGTTGGCCCAAATCCGCTAAGATTTTGGTGGGTGGCGTATTAGTGTGTATTTAGTCCATTTCTGGTATTTGTTTAGTCCCACATCGGGAAAATGTCCCGGATTGCCTTTTTCTTTGGTTATAAATAGAACTCCTCACCTTCTATTGTAAACTACCCATTTCTTGGTGGCATTCTCTCTACTAAGGAGTAAGCCTTGAAGCAAAACTCAAGGTGGAGAATAATGCTACCTTCAATGTGAGTCATTGTTAATAAAATAATTGTTCTAGTTTCTTTTAATCTTGTCTTTTAATTTGTGCATGCTTGTTTAGTCTTTCCTTTCCTTTTAAGTTTCTTTAATACTCCTTTCTTGCTTAGTTAAATTTCCTTTCAGTATAATGTTTCATTTTGTTAATGTAGGTAGTGTAATGATTAGTGAGTAGTTCCATCCCCATTTGGGGGGTGGAGAAATATGTGATATGATTATGTAATGTTGTAGTGTGTGTTATCTTAATCCTTTGAGCCTTATATGATTTCCATAACCATCTAATGGGATTTCACTCTTGTCTTTGATATGCTAATGCTCTTGAATAAAGTTTAGCATATGCTTAGACTAGTGGACCTATTTTATGGGGAATGATGAGGTAAGGATAATGATGGAATTAATATAGGAAACATGACTTGTAGTGTATGTGCTCTTGCTGCCTTGACCTTGGTTAATGCCTTGATGTTTTAATGATATAGTCTTATCTTAATTCATGTGGAGGCATAGTAAGGTCTAGTCTTTATACATGAGTTCATTTAGCTTCATTCCAATTATTGTCTTGTATGTTTTAATGATGTAGTCTTATCTTATTTCATGTGGAGGTAAAGTTGGATTTAGTTTTATGATTTCTTGCATTATATGTTGTGAGGAGCATAATTGAACACACACACACATCTTTATATTCACATTATTTCTCTACCCCTATGGGGTTTAGTTTTATTGCTTATCTTCATTTCCTTTTGCATCTTAGTGTAGTTTAGTGTAACTAACATTTCTCTCCTTTCTTTACCACTCGCATTCCCACAAACCAAAAGTCGACACACCTCCCTGTGGATCGACCTGTATTTGTCACCGCTTCAACGCGGCTGTACACTTGCGGTTAATATAAAACGAATCAATCAAGTTTTTGGGGTCGTTGCCGGGGAGGTGCTCTGTCCAGATTTTGGTTTGGACGATTCGAGTGGTTTTAATTTTTTATTTTTAGTTTTTGTGTGTTTCACGCATTATGAGGAACAAGTGGAAGAGACTGGAGGAATTTGAGAGCTAGAGACCCAAAAGGGACCGCCAATCAGCGGTCTGGGACCACCAATTGGCGGCCTGGTGAGCCTCAATCTCTCTCAATTTTGTTTTGGTTGTTTTTTTGTTCATTGTAGTTACCTGGGAGCACTATTTTGCATGCTGTGACTTCTAGTTTACTCCCAGATTAAAAATCAATTCCCTTGAATCAACTTGGACAATAAAACTCAAAGCAAAAGATTAGACTTCTTGCCATCTAGGTCATGCATCATTTGTAAACCTTGCATGCATTTGTCTTTTCATTGCTTTATATTTTGTTGTTGATTGTTGGCGTGAGGTACGTGCACCAAAATCTCTCATTCATGCATATTTCAATCATGCATTAGCTAGTAAGGTGCATCGGGATAAGAGTGAGTTGAGCGTTTGATTGGAGTATTGATTGCTAGATCTAGGATCAAAACGCTACTAAGGAGGGGTTATCCCATAAAAGATAAGGTGGGGAATTTCATCACCCTTTCCTTGGCCCCAAAAATCACTCTTAATCAAGCCTTAACTAAAAGCAAGTAAGCATGGTTAAGATGTATTTAAAATTAGTGTTTTTATAAGATGAATTTAATCATCGTTCCTGGCTTGTAAATATTATATAAACCATCATTTTTGCCTTGCAATTTTAGGATAATTGGAACTTCTAAAATAAAGATAATTTACATTATATCGTAAATATCTAGTGCTTGAACATGACAAAGTTGATACGTAAATATGATCAAATAAAAGAATATTGATGTAGCCAGAGTAATATTAATATAATTCATTGAATGAACAAAGTGTCTGAACATTGCTCAATGATGCATATTAAATTCAAGTGGAATTGTTCTATCATGTCCAACTGCTTCTAAATATCGGTGGAGCCTAAACCTTCTTTGAATGCCACCGTGTTCACCAGATTCATTTTCTTGGTGCTCATCATTGCACTTTAGGCATGCCTTCTTTCTGGTAAAATTCGAGTTGCACCTAAAAAATCAAATATCACGTTAACAGATGTTAAGAATGGAACTGAAGCACATCAATGAGCCAAAGTTCATCGCATTCAACATAAAAGCATCTCATGCATGAGAAACTCCCACTCACAGGGTTCTAGTTGTCATGAAGGAAGAGATTCTTGACATTCCCTGCAAGTCTTATTCTGGGCAAAATTCATGGATTGGCATCTACAAATTTCAGAGGCTTTTAAGGTTGGCTAAAACAACCAATGTCTTCAGGTGACTTGGGATTCCTATGGAGTTTAAAAATATTACAAGTCATTGTAGGATTAAAAACATACGCTCGGCAACTCCAATCCCCCTTTTTCATCTCAGGGCTACAAATCTAACCTCCTGTGCCGATCTGGTTTGCATCGTAGACACTGTTGATTTCAAGCATAATTCATAAAATTACACCTGTATCAAGTCATGGGCTTATTATTTCACACGCAAAACCATCAATACAGTAAGATGCTGATATGAAAGAATGAAAACAAAATGTAAGTTGAGTGTATAAATGTGACAACCTTATTTGGCATGATAAATAAAGTTGCCCAAATATGTTGTACTTTTCAATACAAACATATGCACATATCAGTCTAACGTTGCTAATACTTACTTTTGATATCCAATCTCCTCTCTCTTTATATCAGTATTTTGGTTTGTATTAGTTTCCCAAACCATAGCAACTTGGAGTGAGCCTTCAATGCCTTTTCTTATTGCTTTGACAATGTCCAGATAAGGTGTTGTCTGAG
The DNA here is from genome assembly GCA_963682175.1 of Triglochin maritima. Taxonomy (NCBI): domain Eukaryota; kingdom Viridiplantae; phylum Streptophyta; class Magnoliopsida; order Alismatales; family Juncaginaceae; genus Triglochin; species Triglochin maritima. The sequence goes on from OY821775.1 coordinate 20,282,534, forward strand.
TCAAGTTGATGAGCTCCCACAGCAACTTATGTGCAGAGTCTTCAAGAGATGGTTTTAGAGAACACTTTTCTTTCGAACTAATACCAAATGTGTTGCTGCGTATTGAAATAATATACGCAAAAAATCAATGGTACAGGCAAAATACCTTGCGCTGCAAGGAATGCCTTCATTTTCCTTTGACATTACGTAAGCCCTGTCACGAGTTCAAGGAAATTAAGTACAGGAATGGCACACCTGAACAAAGAAAATTGTATTTTGTTCAGTCCAAAAACCTTGTATTTTGTTAGTTAAGTTGTGATAATAATGCCACCTTTGAAGTCAATGAGACCTTGATTGCTAGAGAAGCAGACTTAACGTAATCAAAATCGACTAATTTTGAGAACAAAGACCGAACTTGACTGGTGCTGCTCAACATTGGGAAGCTCCCAGGTCAAGAGCAACATGAACTTGTAGTGGTGGAGGTGATGGTGATTTCGACAATCCTATTGAGGAGTTAATCTGTTAGAACCCTAACCCTTGATTAGGGTTAATCACAGATTAGAGAGAGGGTTTGCATGGGGAAGGAGTAATGAGCAGTGTCCTGGTGATGGGTGAGAGGTGTAGGAGGCGTGCACTGTAGCATTTTCGGCTTTATAACCCAAGCTTTTCTTCTTTCTTCTTTTCTTCTCCTTCCTTTCCCTCATTCCTTCCTTTCCTTGCTGGTGCGCGTGTTGGTAGAGCAGATGCGGAGGCGTCGGGCGAGGAAGGTGCTCGTGCGGGAGAGGCGCGACGCGTGATCGAGGTCTAACGGAGGCGAGGCGTAGGAGCTCCGGCACCGTCGACTTCACGCGGGTGAAAGGTATGTCGACTCATTAGTGTGGTTTTGTGGTTTCTAACCCTCGTGGGAGGGTTGTGTTGGTCGGACGGGGAGGTCGGAGACCTCTTCGGCGTTGTTTCCGTGAGAAACCTCGGCTGGTGCGAGGTGGAATCGGTCGACCAAATGTAGTGTTTTACCCGACTTTAACCATCACCGGTCGAACGATGTCTTGTGGCGGTCGACCGGTAGTGCGTATTTGCTGGTGAGTTGGGACTCTCTGTCTGTTGTCGGTCGACCGGTGCCTTTGGGTCGTTCGACCGGAACTTGGTGTACCGATTATTATGCATGCTTGTTTTGACCGTAGTATGTTTGCGTTCGACCGATTATATGACGTAGAATACTAGGTTGACCCTGTCTGTTTTCGGTCGACCGAGACCCCTGAGTCGGTCGACCGATAGATTTGAATTTATGTTGACCAGACTTCGGATTTTGACCTCGTTCGGTCGACCGGTTTTAGACCTTTGTTCGACCGTTGGAGATTGTGTTTTGAGCGCAGCGGTAGACCGTGTTAGGCGTACGGTTGACCGGTTTTAGACCTTTGTTCGACCGTTGGAGATTGTGTTTTGAGCGCAGCGGTAGACCGTGTTAGGCGTACGGTCGACCAATTCCTTTTTGGAACCGGTCGACCGAATCACCTCTTCCGGTCGACCGTTTGGCCCCATGACAGAATTCTTGGTTCCCTTTTTGAATGCCAACTTTGTCCACGGAAACCCGTGTCCTCGCCTTGTGCGTGAGCCGGGAGGTGACGGTAGGCGCGTTCCGCGTGCCTTCCCAGGGACCGCCGTTAGGAAGAGTGTGGGTGTTCGGGACGCGTCACCTCCATGTATGGAGTGTGACTAATGTGTTGGATGGATTAGACTTATTGTAGTATAGCAGGCCTGAGGGATCGCGGATCCCAATGTTGATGTTTGTGCGGGCACGCAACTGACGTTGGGTGATGTGACTACCGGCCTACGGGCTACGGAGGTCCCTGCCTTGCTTTTATAGCGGCGCGGTTGGTGTTTGCGGCTCGTGGAGCCTGATGACCTGGCAGACTTCGGTCTGGACCCGTCCGATGTTGTGCCGAACGTTTGTGATGGACCACCGATGTTGTGCCGGTTATGTCGCCGAGGTTGTGCCGGCGATGATGATTGTTGGGCCGAGGCTGTTCTGGCTATGTTGATTCCTCGACTGGGCACTTATCGAGATGTTGTTGTTATACCTTCCGTGCGACGGTCCCGTTGGTCCCAGTGGCTCCGACCACAGAGATTTGCAGATCTGTATTCTATCGGTGCAGGCGTGACAGAGGCTCCCTACCGAACCCTTGAGTAGTGTAGCTGCGTGTGGGGGGTGCGATGTCGCGTGCTGTAAGGCTGCATGTGCCTACAGTAGGTCTCCGCGGGAGACCCGATGTTGATTGTCGGACTGATGTCATGTTTTACCCTTCGGGGGAACTGTTTTCCTTGCTGTCGATGTCATGATATGCTACTAGTATGATATGTTCATTTGTGTAATGCATGCATATAGGTGAGTTGGCATACGGGGTTTCCTTCTGGAAACTCAGGCATTGTTGTTATATATTTTCAGGACCGTAGTAGGTCCAGTTGGGTGGTGATCGGCGGGCACGCGCATTTTAGAGTTTGATCCTCTTCTCGGACCGCTGAGGTCGACATGATTACGTTTTATCTTCTGTTGTCGTTTTGTTGTAATCATGTATCATTTTGACAAACTCTGATGTAATTTTGGTGCACCGCTATTGTTTTATGAGAAGTAACAGTCCCGTCTTTGATTATTGAGTTCCTGTGTCTTGATTATAAATTTTTAAATTTCCGCTGTTTCGGGATGTTACATAATCAGTTGTCGAAAACTTGAGGTACGATATGTCTTTCCACATGGTGGATTAAAGCATCTTGGATTTCATCTCCATCCTCTGCAGAAAAATATAAAGGAGAAAATGGTTAAATTTCTCAAAATCTTTAGAAAAACTTTTTTTTTGTTTTATAAATTTCAGATACTCAAGTCTAGTGAAGATACTATCACCTACTCAGAAAGTGTTGTTTGCATAAAGTCCCCCATTAAGATCTAGTATTTAAATTAGGAATAACTCAAAATCGTTATTTGTAAGCATGCTTGAATTTATGAAAAGAAACACATAGATTTATGAAAAAACACTTGGATTTATTTGCAGTGCATGTAAATCTAAAGAAATCAACTGAGAATTTTTATGTGAGTTTAAGGACATTTGCTTGAATTCAAAACTGGAACGAAAGAAGAATAGAGGGATGCAGGAAAATAAACAACCATAGGAAGACCACACACTGATACGCTACTCTCTTGGCTGTCGACGCCAAGGCGGAGGGTGACATAGCTCCAAGTTCGTTGCACGTTATTGTGAAAGTAAATGAAAGCTTAGTCTCCTCTACCAAATCAACATCAAGAAAACCACAATCCTCTCTAAAATTACTGAAACAAAACACTTGAAATACAAAAAACAGAAATCACAACTAAACAAACAACGTCAAGTTTAAGAACAAAAAAGTAAAAAACTAAAGCAATATTGTAAACCTTGAGGACCCAGAACCAGTTTATGCATGTAAGATTTGGAAGGGCTAACCTTTTACTCACGCCCTTGCGAAGATCGAATTCCATTCTATTCAACCTTATATAATTTGAAAGACATAATCTGAAACTATTAAAACCCTTCCACCAAATAAATTAAATCACATAAAGGCATTGCTTGCATCACAAATGGGGTATTGTTTAATAGTTTTCAATGAATTTTATTATGTAAGACCTCTAAAATGGGACAAAACTAAGAAACCTAGGCGGTATTGTTAGCATGCATGGTATTGTTGGACTCGGTCTTCCTCTCATCCCCAAATTTGAACTTGGTTGTCTCATTTCACCTTCAAAGGACTTGGGAAGCCAAGCAAACCATAATAGAAGAGAAATCAACTCAAAATGTGCACTCTAATACAAATCACCAAGAGGATAGTCAAGCAAAGACAAAATAGATATACCAAATTAGTAAACCATGTACGTACTTTTTCCCCATTTTTTCCAATTGGGTTAAGCTAAAAATAGAAATATAAATCTCAAATGGAACTAACCTGCGCAAGTACGATCGAAGTTGGGAGAAAAACACATCTTCTATGATAACATAATCCTCCAAATCATACCCGCAACGCAAACCCAAACCCAAACTTAGCATCAAACTTGGTCTTCAAACCATTCTCATCTCACCACAACCTCCACCAATCCACCTCCCAGTCGACTTTCAACGCACCATGATTTTCTGTCGTTCACGCTTCTTTTAACCTCGAAGATATCTATAATCATCCAACAACCGTATGTAAAAGACAATCTCAAATGCTCAAATCGTCGTGTCGTAAAAGTTTTTTTAACGACCTGGGTATATATGGATCAACAGTTGGTAGGGGTGTGCATCTGGATCGGATTTTTTTTCCAAGGTCTAGACCGTAAATCGGACCGGACTGGTCCGGTCCGGAATCGAATTTTTATCTTAATTTTTTTAAAAACAAAACCGGACCGGATTGGACCCGAATTTTCACCTGAGACTGAACCGGAACCCAGACTGGACCGGACCGGTCGATGCACACCCCTAACAGTTGGGATGGGTTCTCGCCGATTCAATATATTTAGAGCATCATTAACGGCGCCCGGGTAGTTCCCGCGCGCCCTGGTTTCTTTCTCAGCCACGTCAGTTTCTCTTTCCACCACGTCAGCTCAAACGAATCCCCAATTTTTTCTTAATCACACCTAGAAACAACTTAAACGCCCTACATTCTCTGTCCTACACGTAATTTCGGGATCAATTCTAGACAACACACGAAAAATTATCAAAAAATTATAAAAAATATAAACAAATAAAAAACTTATTTTCATAAAATATATTTGAAAAAACGATTTTAAATGATTTTTAAAATATTTTTGAAAAATATAACACAAAAAAGAGACCAATTGGGGGTCACGTGGCCCCCCACACGGGGCGCCCTCCTCGGGCACGCCCTCCCGTTAAGGGAGGGCAACTCGGGTACTCTTTTTGGACGCCCTGAGTGTAGAGCACCCGTCGATCTTAGTAGAACCAAATGACGTGGAAAACAACCCAAAGAACTTAGAATATTAACTGTTTAGGGACAGCTGTAAATAAGTGATTGGGTACGGAGACAAAAGATCGACTACATTAAAATAATGTACGCCATCAACCTTGGAAATAAACATTACGTTGATATGAATAAACGACTGCATTGAATATGTAAGTGGTCTTAATAGGTTAATTCATACAGCTGTGAGATCGATGCATCACATTAATTCGAGATCTCTTAAGTTTAAGTTTACATATACTTTGATACCTAAACCCACACCCAGTTCTGAAACATATCGTGGAAACGTAAATTAAGTCCAATCTAATCTAATTAGTTAAGTTTTAAAATAAATGATGTAAACTTAGGTACGTAGTTTTGAAAAATCCGTGCAATTTCAAACATTCTTACTAGTGATATACTAAGGTGTTTGGAGGCCTAATACTATTTCCTCATTCATCTCTTGCCCATCCTAGAGCTGAAATGGGGATTTACAAATTTAAGACATGCATTGATAGAATTTTTAACTTTTATTCATGCAGATTGCAGGTTTTGATATTTGTAAGTGGCAAAAAGGGGAAAATATGCTATACATGAATTATTTGAGATTGAGGCTACATTTTTCGTGAGTCGATTTTTTAGATTCACACTCCGGTGGTCATTAACATTCCGATTGGTTGATTCATTTACTTCACTTTGCAAACACCTCACCGTAGGTAGATGATGAGGTTTCAGAGTCACTAACATGATAATGAATCCACTAATGATGGTCTACTTATAATACCACGTAGTATGGTCACTTGAGCAATGCAAGTGTAAATTTCAGAAAACAAATTAACAAACAAGAGCACATTTAAATGCGACAAACACGAACCACAACAAGAAGTATACTTTGCGAAGGTAACTAAAATAACAAGTATCAGATATTTGATTTCAATATTTTCCATTCAAAAAGTAGATGATACATCGACCCATTGCCTTCCATGAAACTGAACAAAAGAAGAAGTAAACCAACGTACTACACTTCCCCACATCACAACTGCCGCGGACCCTCAAAACAAGAATTAAACCAAACGAACCAACAAAGTTAATCCAAAAAACAAAGAACGACACACCGGAACTAACAATGAACGGAAATCACGAATCAAAGAACAAACTAAGACGATTATCCCCATCAAAGGCAAAGATCCCGAAGCCGAATCATGAATCACCTCCTCCTCATATTGGGGTTCCATGCGCACGACTCCCCGACACATAATTGTTCGTTATTTCCACCGCCCGGTGGGTTTGCGACTTGCGGTGCTTCTCCTCCATGTGGGGCTGGTTGCGCCTGTGCTTCATCTCCAGGTGGAGCTGGTGGTTCGTCTCCATGTGGCGCCTGTGCGTCATCTTCATGTGGCGCCGGTGGTGCCTGTGCCTCATCTCCATGTGGGGTAGGTGGCGCCTGCAGTGGTTCATCTCCAGTTGGAGCAGGTTCTACTGGCGGAGGGATCTGTGGTTGTGCTGCTTGAGGGCCTTGCGGTGGTACCGGCTGTGCCGGTGGGACGGCTTGCGGCTGCGCTCCTTGCTGTTGGCTGGCTTTCCACCGTCTATAGCAGTGCCAGCACTTGGGGATGCAAGAAGCCAGGAAGAGCAAGACAAACGCCCCGATTATGCACAGCACCATTATCATGTCGTCTCTTTTGTTGATGTCCATCGCTGCGCTAAAGTCTGCAGAGAGAAGACAGAAAGAATGAGAGAGGAGAAGGATTGGGAAGAAGTGTTTGCGATTGTTAACCGTTTCAGGGTTTCGGGGGCTTTATATAGAGTTGGAAGCGACGTCGGTTCGTTGCTGTGCGTACACGTGTACTTTTATCGTTAGGTTTCTGTTACGAATCAATAAACTGGAAGATTCTATTTCAAATCGAGTTCGTACGTTTTTCTCCTCAAGTTTAAGTAAAATTCGATAAATGCCACGAATATTCTTCAATGGAGAAGGATTGGGAAGAGGTGTTTGCGATCGTTAACTGTGTATTTTAGATACTTTATGGTTTTGCTAGAATCTTTTAATTTTACTCTTTAAGTAGTCGTTTTTAGCTTTGACTTCAACATGCAACGTATTCCCTTTTATTTGAATTTGTGTTCAAATCATTTGGTATTATAGTAAGTACGACAAGACGGTCAATTCATATACGATTTAACATCACGTAAGGTGAAACTTCAAAGTTTAAGTAAACTGTATTGTTGGGATATTAGTGATATTTTAGTTTTTTAAAGATATTTGCACAAATATTCTTTTGAGTTTTAAGATGTTTTAATCGAATATTCTTCAAATAGTCGAACCTTGGAAATTCAATCATATGACCAACCGACTCTATTGAATATCTCAGTATATATCTTACGATTGTGAGATATATCACGTTAGTTTGAGAACTCCTAAGTTTATGGTTACATATAGTTTGATGGCTAAAACCAACTACATCTAAATTAAAAATGGAAATATGAATTACGTCTAATCGAATTAGTTACGTTTCCCAAAATGATGAAAACTTATAAAGTTTTAAAAAATAATCCAAGTGGATATGCATAAATATCCAAAATAAGTTTATGTTTCCGTTCTACCCAAAATACCCAAGCCTAAACCGTAGAACCATTCCCTTTCTCCATCTTTCTATCTCTTTCAGCCCTTAAATTTCGTACGGTGAACAGTTCTCGACACCCAAACGATTCGAATTCCATTCGTCATAAAACGTTCTCAAAAATCGTGTAGTGAAAAATAACGTCTTTTCAAAAAAATCTAAATTATCGATGTCATATTGCACACATATCGAGCACATCGAGCGTATCGAGTTTATAGTTCTCCAAACCCAAACGATTCAAATTTTGTCCTTCATAAAACTCGTGCGGTGAAAAATATGTTTTTTTCAAAAAATCTAAATTATCGAGGTCACATCGTGCACATATCGAGCACATCGAGTTTACAGTTCTCCACACCCAAACAATTTGAATTCTGTTCTTCATAAAACTTCCTCAAATATCGTGCTGTGAAAAGTAGCATTTTCACAAAAAAAACTAAGGTCGTCCTATTGCGCACATATCGAGCACATAGAGTTTACAGTTGTCCACACCTAAACGATTCGATTTTTGTTCGTTATAAAACATCCTCAAAAATCGTGATGTGAAACGACATTGAGCTCCATCGAGCCTCTATCGAGCACATGAAAACAAACTCAACACTAAGTTAAAACAAACTCAATAAACTGTTGTCGAGCCTTATCAAGCTCACATGAAAAAGTAATCGAGCTTATCGAACACAACAGTCGTGTTCCAATCAAACTCACATCGAGCCCATCGAGTTTCGTTGGAAACACATAAGATCGTCCATTTTTGGCATCCACACTGTTAGAATTCCTAATAAGTCCCCAAGCCCAAAATACATTGTGCTTGCCTTCCAGGGAGCGAGACCCCCGACCAACATGTCAGAGTGAGCATAAGGAGTATGAGTTACTCACTGCTGGAATTGGCTTATCACATCGGTTAATTAGAAACCGATGTGGAAGGGTGGCTTCCACGTCGGTTAATTAAAATGGACGTGGAAGACTCCCTACCATGTCGGTTTTAGGAAAACCGACGTGGTAGGGGGTCTTTTAATATTTTTTGAAAGATTTCAAACCCTATCACGTCAGGTTTAGTAAACCGACGTGGTAGGGGTCTTTTTAATTTATATTTTAAATATTCAAACCATACCACGTCGATTTTAGTAAGGCGACGTGGAAGGATTCTTTTTTTAAAATTAAATAATCCATACCCTTACCACTTCGGTTTTGTCAGACCGATGTGGTAGGGTGGTCTTCCACGCTGACTTTTAAATAATCAAATGTGGAAGGGTTGAATTTTTTTGGGTATAAGGCGAGTAAACCAAAACGAAATCCATTTCAAAATTTGATTCAACGAACATATAATATAGTATATATACGACACTCCCCCTCTTTCTTATCGTCTTTTACTTCGAGTGCATTTCTCAACTCTTTATCGCGTTCGTCTCCATTTTCTTGTCTCTCAAAATTCAGTTTCAGGTGGATTTCAGCTTCGAGGCATCGAGATCTTGTTTTACTGATGTCGCACATGGCCTCCACGATGCTCTCACTCTCCTTTGCCTCACCTCCCTCGAGCGAAGGGCTTAAGGTAGTTACGGAAGCTACTGATCATTTTAATTTCGTACTTTCATTTTCTGTTTGTGCTTGCTTAACTCTTATTTTGCAGAAGAGTGACATCTGTGGAGATGGGATTAGGAAGAAGAGAAGCAATCTAGTTATGAAAGGGGAGGTATGGACTATTTTCAAAGTTTGTTTGATTCTGACCAGCGGAATCAATTGATATGACCAGCGAAATCAAGTGTTCTTTGTAATTTCTGGTTTACTTTGCATAGGTGGGAATACTAAAATTTTAGGTTTGAGGTTATTGTCTGGATGTATTTTAGCCTGCGTGTTGTTATTACTTCAGTAGGAAATTTCTCTGCATTGATTGAATGTGGAAAGATATGTATATGAATTTGAATGTTGCTGAATTGAATATGGATGTTTTAGGGAGCGAGTGTTGAACGTTTTATTTAAACCGCAAGTGCACGGCCGCGATGAAGCGGTGGCAAGTACGGGTCGTCCTCAGGGAGGTGAGTAGCCTCTTGCTTGTACAAAATCAAGTGGCAAAAATAGGGGGAGAAAGATGTTTATGCTACTCTACTCTATACTACGCAAAGAAGTAGGAAATGCGAAAGGAAGAACCAAACAATGAAATAATAACTAAGCTAAGAACAAAGGAAGAATGTTGGAATACAGAAATCGGAAAACCCCTAAGGGATGGAGTGAATGCACACATGCAAAGAGGTGGGTGTAGAATACATTCTTTAAGCACATGAAGGTGGTGTTTATCAAGCATAGGAAGTGTCTAAATGTTATGGCAAAACCTATCAATCTATTCACCAACTTAGTTGATTAACATTTACATATGCAATTTGTTTATTTCAGAACCTAAACAAGCATGAGAGGTGTCTAATCATTTTGGCAAAACTCATCAAGTTATAAATTCTACCCTAAACAAGCAAGCATACATTCATGTTTTATCAACACATCAAAAATAAAGCATTCATCCCATTCTCTAATGCATGTATGTACATCTACTCCACCCCCCAAAGAGGATGGAACTACTCACTAAACATTACACTAATTATTAAACTAAGCAAAGAAAGCATATTAAAACTAAGCTAGAAATAAAAGACGATTAAACTAAAACATGCACAAACAATAAAAGAAGCATAAACAAACAATGAAATAAACACAAAACTTTATTGATAAAATGACTCACATTAAAAGTAGCATCCTCCTACTTTAGTGTGTGCTTCAAGGCCTCACTTCTAGTAGGAAGAATAGCCACTTAAAATATGGAGTGATTACAATGGAAGGTGAAGAGTTCTATTTATAGCCATGGAAAAAGGCAAACCGGGACAATCCCCCGATGTGGGACTAAACAGATACCAAAAATAGCCTAAACATCCTCTAATACATGTGCTGGAGAAATTTTAGCGGATTTGGGCCAAAATGGGCCGCCAATTGGCGGTCTAAAAAGTCCGGATCCATCTGGAATTTGTGTTGGGCTTTGCTTAGTGTATTTGGTGGCCTTGGATGCATCTACTTCGTTTATTTGAGCTCCGACCCGAATAGAATTGTCAAAATACTCCCCATGATGGTGTGGAGTTTTCTGTTTTGCTCTTAGGTCCTTCGGTCTTGCGTTCAGGTCCTTCTCCCTTGCATCTTGGTCCCCAGATCTCACAGTTCAGTCTTTTTTCCAAGCTTTTGAGTCCTTTTATGCTTCATCTCTTCAAACCTATTTATTCCTGAAAACTAAACATAAAAATTCACTAGCAAAAGTTAGGTGTGGGGGTATTTGATTGACATCATTTCAGGAAGACCACCCTACCACATCGGTCTGACAAAACCGAAGTGGTAAGGGTATGGATTATTTAATTTTAAAAAAAGAATCCTTCCACGTCGCCTTACTAAAATCGACGTGGTATGGTTTGAATATTTAAAATATAAATTAAAAAGACCCCTACCACGTCGGTTTACTAAACCTGACGTGATAGGGTTTGAAATCTTTCAAAAAATATTAAAAGACCCCCTACCACGTCGGTTTTCCTAAAACCGACATGGTAGGGAGTCTTCCACGTCCATTTTAATTAACCGACGTGGAAGCCACCCTTCCACATCGGTTTCTAATTAACCGATGTGATAAGCCAATTCCAGCAGTGAGTAACTCATACTCCTTATGCTCACTCTGACATGTTGGTCGGGGGTCTCGCTCCCTGGAAGGCAAGCACAATGTATTTTGGGCTTGGGGACTTATTAGGAATTCTAACAGTGTGGATGCCAAAAATGGACGATCTTATGTGTTTCCAACGAAACTCGATGGGCTCGATGTGAGTTTGATTGGAACACGACTGTTGTGTTCGATAAGCTCGATTACTTTTTCATGTGAGCTTGATAAGGCTCGACAACAGTTTATTGAGCTTGTTTTAACTTAGTGTTGAGTTTGTTTTCATGTGCTCGATAGAGGCTCGATGGAGCTCAATGTCGTTTCACATCACGATTTTTGAGGATGTTTTATAACGAACAAAAATCGAATCGTTTAGGTGTGGACAACTGTAAACTCTATGTGCTCGATATGTGCGCAATAGGACGACCTTAGTTTTTTTTGTGAAAATGCTACTTTTCACAGCACGATATTTGAGGAAGTTTTATGAAGAACAGAATTCAAATTGTTTGGGTGTGGAGAACTGTAAACTCGATGTGCTCGATATGTGCACGATGTGACTTCGATAATTTAGATTTTTTGAAAAAAACATATTTTTCACCGCACGAGTTTTATGAAGGACAAAATTTGAATCGTTTGGGTTTGGAGAACTATAAACTCGATACGCTCGATGTGCTCGATATGTGCGCAATATGACATCGATAATTTAGATTTTTTTGAAAAGACGTTATTTTTCACTACACGATTTTTGAGAACGTTTTATGACGAATGGAATTCGAATCGTTTGGGTGTCGAGAACTGTTCACCGTACGAAATTTAAGGGCTGAAAGAGATAGAAAGATGGAGAAAGGGAATGGTTCTACGGTTTAGGCTTGGGTATTTTGGGTAGAACGGAAACATAAACTTATTTTGGATATTTATGCATATCCACTTGGATTATTTTTTAAAACTTTATAAGTTTTCATCATTTTGGGAAACGTAACTAATTCGATTAGACGTAATTCATATTTCCATTTTTAATTTAGATGTAGTTGGTTTTAGCCATCAAACTATATGTAACCATAAACTTAGGAGTTCTCAAACTAACGTGATATATCTCACAATCGTAAGATATATACTGAGATATTCAATAGAGTCGGTTGGTCATATGATTGAATTTCCAAGGTTCGACTATTTGAAGAATATTCGATTAAAACATCTTAAAACTCAAAAGAATATTTGTGCAAATATCTTTAAAAAACTAAAATATCACTAATATCCCAACAATACAGTTTACTCAAACTTTGAAGTTTCACCTTACGTGATGTTAAATCGTATATGAATTGACCGTCTTGTCGTACTTACTATAATACCAAATGATTTGAACACAAATTCAAATAAAAGGGAATACGTTGCATGTTGAAGTCAAAGCTAAAAACGACTACTTAAAGAGTAAAATTAAAAGATTCTAGCAAAACCATAAAGTATCTAAAATACACAGTTAACGATCGCAAACACCTCTTCCCAATCCTTCTCCATTGAAGAATATTCGTGGCATTTATCGAATTTTACTTAAACTTGAGGAGAAAAACGTACGAACTCGATTTGAAATAGAATCTTCCAGTTTATTGATTCGTAACAGAAACCTAACGATAAAAGTACACGTGTACGCACAGCAACGAACCGACGTCGCTTCCAACTCTATATAAAGCCCCCGAAACCCTGAAACGGTTAACAATCGCAAACACTTCTTCCCAATCCTTCTCCTCTCTCATTCTTTCTGTCTTCTCTCTGCAGACTTTAGCGCAGCGATGGACATCAACAAAAGAGACGACATGATAATGGTGCTGTGCATAATCGGGGCGTTTGTCTTGCTCTTCCTGGCTTCTTGCATCCCCAAGTGCTGGCACTGCTATAGACGGTGGAAAGCCAGCCAACAGCAAGGAGCGCAGCCGCAAGCCGTCCCACCGGCACAGCCGGTACCACCGCAAGGCCCTCAAGCAGCACAACCACAGATCCCTCCGCCAGTAGAACCTGCTCCAACTGGAGATGAACCACTGCAGGCGCCACCTACCCCACATGGAGATGAGGCACAGGCACCACCGGCGCCACATGAAGATGACGCACAGGCGCCACATGGAGACGAACCACCAGCTCCACCTGGAGATGAAGCACAGGCGCAACCAGCCCCACATGGAGGAGAAGCACCGCAAGTCGCAAACCCACCGGGCGGTGGAAATAACGAACAATTATGTGTCGGGGAGTCGTGCGCATGGAACCCCAATATGAGGAGGAGGTGATTCATGATTCGGCTTCGGGATCTTTGCCTTTGATGGGGATAATCGTCTTAGTTTGTTCTTTGATTCGTGATTTCCGTTCATTGTTAGTTCCGGTGTGTCGTTCTTTGTTTTTTGGATTAACTTTGTTGGTTCGTTTGGTTTAATTCTTGTTTTGAGGGTCCGCGGCAGTTGTGATGTGGGGAAGTGTAGTACGTTGGTTTACTTCTTCTTTTGTTCAGTTTCATGGAAGGCAATGGGTCGATGTATCATCTACTTTTTGAATGGAAAATATTGAAATCAAATATCTGATACTTGTTATTTTAGTTACCTTCGCAAAGTATACTTCTTGTTGTGGTTCGTGTTTGTCGCATTTAAATGTGCTCTTGTTTGTTAATTTGTTTTCTGAAATTTACACTTGCATTGCTCAAGTGACCATACTACGTGGTATTATAAGTAGACCATCATTAGTGGATTCATTATCATGTTAGTGACTCTGAAACCTCATCATCTACCTACGGTGAGGTGTTTGCAAAGTGAAGTAAATGAATCAACCAATCGGAATGTTAATGACCACCGGAGTGTGAATCTAAAAAATCGACTCACGAAAAATGTAGCCTCAATCTCAAATAATTCATGTATAGCATATTTTCCCCTTTTTGCCACTTACAAATATCAAAACCTGCAATCTGCATGAATAAAAGTTAAAAATTCTATCAATGCATGTCTTAAATTTGTAAATCCCCATTTCAGCTCTAGGATGGGCAAGAGATGAATGAGGAAATAGTATTAGGCCTCCAAACACCTTAGTATATCACTAGTAAGAATGTTTGAAATTGCACGGATTTTTCAAAACTACGTACCTAAGTTTACATCATTTATTTTAAAACTTAACTAATTAGATTAGATTGGACTTAATTTACGTTTCCACGATATGTTTCAGAACTGGGTGTGGGTTTAGGTATCAAAGTATATGTAAACTTAAACTTAAGAGATCTCGAATTAATGTGATGCATCGATCTCACAGCTGTATGAATTAACCTATTAAGACCACTTACATATTCAATGCAGTCGTTTATTCATATCAACGTAATGTTTATTTCCAAGGTTGATGGCGTACATTATTTTAATGTAGTCGATCTTTTGTCTCCGTACCCAATCACTTATTTACAGCTGTCCCTAAACAGTTAATATTCTAAGTTCTTTGGGTTGTTTTCCACGTCATTTGGTTCTACTAAGATCGACGGGTGCTCTACACTCAGGGCGTCCAAAAAGAGTACCCGAGTTGCCCTCCCTTAACGGGAGGGCGTGCCCGAGGAGGGCGCCCCGTGTGGGGGGCCACGTGACCCCCAATTGGTCTCTTTTTTGTGTTATATTTTTCAAAAATATTTTAAAAATCATTTAAAATCGTTTTTTCAAATATATTTTATGAAAATAAGTTTTTTATTTGTTTATATTTTTTATAATTTTTTGATAATTTTTCGTGTGTTGTCTAGAATTGATCCCGAAATTACGTGTAGGACAGAGAATGTAGGGCGTTTAAGTTGTTTCTAGGTGTGATTAAGAAAAAATTGGGGATTCGTTTGAGCTGACGTGGTGGAAAGAGAAACTGACGTGGCTGAGAAAGAAACCAGGGCGCGCGGGAACTACCCGGGCGCCGTTAATGATGCTCTAAATATATTGAATCGGCGAGAACCCATCCCAACTGTTAGGGGTGTGCATCGACCGGTCCGGTCCAGTCTGGGTTCCGGTTCAGTCTCAGGTGAAAATTCGGGTCCAATCCGGTCCGGTTTTGTTTTTAAAAAAATTAAGATAAAAATTCGATTCCGGACCGGACCAGTCCGGTCCGATTTACGGTCTAGACCTTGGAAAAAAAATCCGATCCAGATGCACACCCCTACCAACTGTTGATCCATATATACCCAGGTCGTTAAAAAAACTTTTACGACACGACGATTTGAGCATTTGAGATTGTCTTTTACATACGGTTGTTGGATGATTATAGATATCTTCGAGGTTAAAAGAAGCGTGAACGACAGAAAATCATGGTGCGTTGAAAGTCGACTGGGAGGTGGATTGGTGGAGGTTGTGGTGAGATGAGAATGGTTTGAAGACCAAGTTTGATGCTAAGTTTGGGTTTGGGTTTGCGTTGCGGGTATGATTTGGAGGATTATGTTATCATAGAAGATGTGTTTTTCTCCCAACTTCGATCGTACTTGCGCAGGTTAGTTCCATTTGAGATTTATATTTCTATTTTTAGCTTAACCCAATTGGAAAAAATGGGGAAAAAGTACGTACATGGTTTACTAATTTGGTATATCTATTTTGTCTTTGCTTGACTATCCTCTTGGTGATTTGTATTAGAGTGCACATTTTGAGTTGATTTCTCTTCTATTATGGTTTGCTTGGCTTCCCAAGTCCTTTGAAGGTGAAATGAGACAACCAAGTTCAAATTTGGGGATGAGAGGAAGACCGAGTCCAACAATACCATGCATGCTAACAATACCGCCTAGGTTTCTTAGTTTTGTCCCATTTTAGAGGTCTTACATAATAAAATTCATTGAAAACTATTAAACAATACCCCATTTGTGATGCAAGCAATGCCTTTATGTGATTTAATTTATTTGGTGGAAGGGTTTTAATAGTTTCAGATTATGTCTTTCAAATTATATAAGGTTGAATAGAATGGAATTCGATCTTCGCAAGGGCGTGAGTAAAAGGTTAGCCCTTCCAAATCTTACATGCATAAACTGGTTCTGGGTCCTCAAGGTTTACAATATTGCTTTAGTTTTTTACTTTTTTGTTCTTAAACTTGACGTTGTTTGTTTAGTTGTGATTTCTGTTTTTTGTATTTCAAGTGTTTTGTTTCAGTAATTTTAGAGAGGATTGTGGTTTTCTTGATGTTGATTTGGTAGAGGAGACTAAGCTTTCATTTACTTTCACAATAACGTGCAACGAACTTGGAGCTATGTCACCCTCCGCCTTGGCGTCGACAGCCAAGAGAGTAGCGTATCAGTGTGTGGTCTTCCTATGGTTGTTTATTTTCCTGCATCCCTCTATTCTTCTTTCGTTCCAGTTTTGAATTCAAGCAAATGTCCTTAAACTCACATAAAAATTCTCAGTTGATTTCTTTAGATTTACATGCACTGCAAATAAATCCAAGTGTTTTTTCATAAATCTATGTGTTTCTTTTCATAAATTCAAGCATGCTTACAAATAACGATTTTGAGTTATTCCTAATTTAAATACTAGATCTTAATGGGGGACTTTATGCAAACAACACTTTCTGAGTAGGTGATAGTATCTTCACTAGACTTGAGTATCTGAAATTTATAAAACAAAAAAAAAGTTTTTCTAAAGATTTTGAGAAATTTAACCATTTTCTCCTTTATATTTTTCTGCAGAGGATGGAGATGAAATCCAAGATGCTTTAATCCACCATGTGGAAAGACATATCGTACCTCAAGTTTTCGACAACTGATTATGTAACATCCCGAAACAGCGGAAATTTAAAAATTTATAATCAAGACACAGGAACTCAATAATCAAAGACGGGACTGTTACTTCTCATAAAACAATAGCGGTGCACCAAAATTACATCAGAGTTTGTCAAAATGATACATGATTACAACAAAACGACAACAGAAGATAAAACGTAATCATGTCGACCTCAGCGGTCCGAGAAGAGGATCAAACTCTAAAATGCGCGTGCCCGCCGATCACCACCCAACTGGACCTACTACGGTCCTGAAAATATATAACAACAATGCCTGAGTTTCCAGAAGGAAACCCCGTATGCCAACTCACCTATATGCATGCATTACACAAATGAACATATCATACTAGTAGCATATCATGACATCGACAGCAAGGAAAACAGTTCCCCCGAAGGGTAAAACATGACATCAGTCCGACAATCAACATCGGGTCTCCCGCGGAGACCTACTGTAGGCACATGCAGCCTTACAGCACGCGACATCGCACCCCCCACACGCAGCTACACTACTCAAGGGTTCGGTAGGGAGCCTCTGTCACGCCTGCACCGATAGAATACAGATCTGCAAATCTCTGTGGTCGGAGCCACTGGGACCAACGGGACCGTCGCACGGAAGGTATAACAACAACATCTCGATAAGTGCCCAGTCGAGGAATCAACATAGCCAGAACAGCCTCGGCCCAACAATCATCATCGCCGGCACAACCTCGGCGACATAACCGGCACAACATCGGTGGTCCATCACAAACGTTCGGCACAACATCGGACGGGTCCAGACCGAAGTCTGCCAGGTCATCAGGCTCCACGAGCCGCAAACACCAACCGCGCCGCTATAAAAGCAAGGCAGGGACCTCCGTAGCCCGTAGGCCGGTAGTCACATCACCCAACGTCAGTTGCGTGCCCGCACAAACATCAACATTGGGATCCGCGATCCCTCAGGCCTGCTATACTACAATAAGTCTAATCCATCCAACACATTAGTCACACTCCATACATGGAGGTGACGCGTCCCGAACACCCACACTCTTCCTAACGGCGGTCCCTGGGAAGGCACGCGGAACGCGCCTACCGTCACCTCCCGGCTCACGCACAAGGCGAGGACACGGGTTTCCGTGGACAAAGTTGGCATTCAAAAAGGGAACCAAGAATTCTGTCATGGGGCCAAACGGTCGACCGGAAGAGGTGATTCGGTCGACCGGTTCCAAAAAGGAATTGGTCGACCGTACGCCTAACACGGTCTACCGCTGCGCTCAAAACACAATCTCCAACGGTCGAACAAAGGTCTAAAACCGGTCAACCGTACGCCTAACACGGTCTACCGCTGCGCTCAAAACACAATCTCCAACGGTCGAACAAAGGTCTAAAACCGGTCGACCGAACGAGGTCAAAATCCGGAGTCTGGTCAACATAAATTCAAATCTATCGGTCGACCGACTCAGGGGTCTCGGTCGACCGAAAACAGACAGGGTCAACCTAGTATTCTACGTCATATAATCGGTCGAACGCAAACATACTACGGTCAAAACAAGCATGCATAATAATCGGTACACCAAGTTCCGGTCGAACGACCCAAAGGCACCGGTCGACCGACAACAGACAGAGAGTCCCAACTCACCAGCAAATACGCACTACCGGTCGACCGCCACAAGACATCGTTCGACCGGTGATGGTTAAAGTCGGGTAAAACACTACATTTGGTCGACCGATTCCACCTCGCACCAGCCGAGGTTTCTCACGGAAACAACGCCGAAGAGGTCTCCGACCTCCCCGTCCGACCAACACAACCCTCCCACGAGGGTTAGAAACCACAAAACCACACTAATGAGTCGACATACCTTTCACCCGCGTGAAGTCGACGGTGCCGGAGCTCCTACGCCTCGCCTCCGTTAGACCTCGATCACGCGTCGCGCCTCTCCCGCACGAGCACCTTCCTCGCCCGACGCCTCCGCATCTGCTCTACCAACACGCGCACCAGCAAGGAAAGGAAGGAATGAGGGAAAGGAAGGAGAAGAAAAGAAGAAAGAAGAAAAGCTTGGGTTATAAAGCCGAAAATGCTACAGTGCACGCCTCCTACACCTCTCACCCATCACCAGGACACTGCTCATTACTCCTTCCCCATGCAAACCCTCTCTCTAATCTGTGATTAACCCTAATCAAGGGTTAGGGTTCTAACAGATTAACTCCTCAATAGGATTGTCGAAATCACCATCACCTCCACCACTACAAGTTCATGTTGCTCTTGACCTGGGAGCTTCCCAATGTTGAGCAGCACCAGTCAAGTTCGGTCTTTGTTCTCAAAATTAGTCGATTTTGATTACGTTAAGTCTGCTTCTCTAGCAATCAAGGTCTCATTGACTTCAAAGGTGGCATTATTATCACAACTTAACTAACAAAATACAAGGTTTTTGGACTGAACAAAATACAATTTTCTTTGTTCAGGTGTGCCATTCCTGTACTTAATTTCCTTGAACTCGTGACAGGGCTTACGTAATGTCAAAGGAAAATGAAGGCATTCCTTGCAGCGCAAGGTATTTTGCCTGTACCATTGATTTTTTGCGTATATTATTTCAATACGCAGCAACACATTTGGTATTAGTTCGAAAGAAAAGTGTTCTCTAAAACCATCTCTTGAAGACTCTGCACATAAGTTGCTGTGGGAGCTCATCAACTTGACTCAGACAACACCTTATCTGGACATTGTCAAAGCAATAAGAAAAGGCATTGAAGGCTCACTCCAAGTTGCTATGGTTTGGGAAACTAATACAAACCAAAATACTGATATAAAGAGAGAGGAGATTGGATATCAAAAGTAAGTATTAGCAACGTTAGACTGATATGTGCATATGTTTGTATTGAAAAGTACAACATATTTGGGCAACTTTATTTATCATGCCAAATAAGGTTGTCACATTTATACACTCAACTTACATTTTGTTTTCATTCTTTCATATCAGCATCTTACTGTATTGATGGTTTTGCGTGTGAAATAATAAGCCCATGACTTGATACAGGTGTAATTTTATGAATTATGCTTGAAATCAACAGTGTCTACGATGCAAACCAGATCGGCACAGGAGGTTAGATTTGTAGCCCTGAGATGAAAAAGGGGGATTGGAGTTGCCGAGCGTATGTTTTTAATCCTACAATGACTTGTAATATTTTTAAACTCCATAGGAATCCCAAGTCACCTGAAGACATTGGTTGTTTTAGCCAACCTTAAAAGCCTCTGAAATTTGTAGATGCCAATCCATGAATTTTGCCCAGAATAAGACTTGCAGGGAATGTCAAGAATCTCTTCCTTCATGACAACTAGAACCCTGTGAGTGGGAGTTTCTCATGCATGAGATGCTTTTATGTTGAATGCGATGAACTTTGGCTCATTGATGTGCTTCAGTTCCATTCTTAACATCTGTTAACGTGATATTTGATTTTTTAGGTGCAACTCGAATTTTACCAGAAAGAAGGCATGCCTAAAGTGCAATGATGAGCACCAAGAAAATGAATCTGGTGAACACGGTGGCATTCAAAGAAGGTTTAGGCTCCACCGATATTTAGAAGCACTTGGACATGATAGAACAATTCCACTTGAATTTAATATGCATCATTGAGCAATGTTCAGACACTTTGTTCATTCAATGAATTATATTAATATTACTCTGGCTACATCAATATTCTTTTATTTGATCATATTTACGTATCAACTTTGTCATGTTCAAGCACTAGATATTTACGATATAATGTAAATTATCTTTATTTTAGAAGTTCCAATTATCCTAAAATTGCAAGGCAAAAATGATGGTTTATATAATATTTACAAGCCAGGAACGATGATTAAATTCATCTTATAAAAACACTAATTTTAAATACATCTTAACCATGCTTACTTGCTTTTAGTTAAGGCTTGATTAAGAGTGATTTTTGGGGCCAAGGAAAGGGTGATGAAATTCCCCACCTTATCTTTTATGGGATAACCCCTCCTTAGTAGCGTTTTGATCCTAGATCTAGCAATCAATACTCCAATCAAACGCTCAACTCACTCTTATCCCGATGCACCTTACTAGCTAATGCATGATTGAAATATGCATGAATGAGAGATTTTGGTGCACGTACCTCACGCCAACAATCAACAACAAAATATAAAGCAATGAAAAGACAAATGCATGCAAGGTTTACAAATGATGCATGACCTAGATGGCAAGAAGTCTAATCTTTTGCTTTGAGTTTTATTGTCCAAGTTGATTCAAGGGAATTGATTTTTAATCTGGGAGTAAACTAGAAGTCACAGCATGCAAAATAGTGCTCCCAGGTAACTACAATGAACAAAAAAACAACCAAAACAAAATTGAGAGAGATTGAGGCTCACCAGGCCGCCAATTGGTGGTCCCAGACCGCTGATTGGCGGTCCCTTTTGGGTCTCTAGCTCTCAAATTCCTCCAGTCTCTTCCACTTGTTCCTCATAATGCGTGAAACACACAAAAACTAAAAATAAAAAATTAAAACCACTCGAATCGTCCAAACCAAAATCTGGACAGAGCACCTCCCCGGCAACGACCCCAAAAACTTGATTGATTCGTTTTATATTAACCGCAAGTGTACAGCCGCGTTGAAGCGGTGACAAATACAGGTCGATCCACAGGGAGGTGTGTCGACTTTTGGTTTGTGGGAATGCGAGTGGTAAAGAAAGGAGAGAAATGTTAGTTACACTAAACTACACTAAGATGCAAAAGGAAATGAAGATAAGCAATAAAACTAAACCCCATAGGGGTAGAGAAATAATGTGAATATAAAGATGTGTGTGTGTGTTCAATTATGCTCCTCACAACATATAATGCAAGAAATCATAAAACTAAATCCAACTTTACCTCCACATGAAATAAGATAAGACTACATCATTAAAACATACAAGACAATAATTGGAATGAAGCTAAATGAACTCATGTATAAAGACTAGACCTTACTATGCCTCCACATGAATTAAGATAAGACTATATCATTAAAACATCAAGGCATTAACCAAGGTCAAGGCAGCAAGAGCACATACACTACAAGTCATGTTTCCTATATTAATTCCATCATTATCCTTACCTCATCATTCCCCATAAAATAGGTCCACTAGTCTAAGCATATGCTAAACTTTATTCAAGAGCATTAGCATATCAAAGACAAGAGTGAAATCCCATTAGATGGTTATGGAAATCATATAAGGCTCAAAGGATTAAGATAACACACACTACAACATTACATAATCATATCACATATTTCTCCACCCCCCAAATGGGGATGGAACTACTCACTAATCATTACACTACCTACATTAACAAAATGAAACATTATACTGAAAGGAAATTTAACTAAGCAAGAAAGGAGTATTAAAGAAACTTAAAAGGAAAGGAAAGACTAAACAAGCATGCACAAATTAAAAGACAAGATTAAAAGAAACTAGAACAATTATTTTATTAACAATGACTCACATTGAAGGTAGCATTATTCTCCACCTTGAGTTTTGCTTCAAGGCTTACTCCTTAGTAGAGAGAATGCCACCAAGAAATGGGTAGTTTACAATAGAAGGTGAGGAGTTCTATTTATAACCAAAGAAAAAGGCAATCCGGGACATTTTCCCGATGTGGGACTAAACAAATACCAGAAATGGACTAAATACACACTAATACGCCACCCACCAAAATCTTAGCGGATTTGGGCCAACACAGACCGTGAATTAGCGGTCTTGGACCGCCAATAGGCGGTCTATATGGTCCGGATCACGTTGGATTTTATTTTGGGTTTTTCTGGATGTCTTTGTTGGTCTTTGATGCATCTACTTCACTTGTTGGAGCTCCGACCCAAATAGAATTGCCAAAATACTCCCCATGATGGTGTGGAGTTTCCTGTTTTGCTCTTAGGTCCTTCGGTCTTACGATCAGGTCCTTCTCCCTTGCATCTTAGTCCCCAGGTCTCACAATTAAGTCATTTTTCCTGCTTTTGGGTCCTTTCGTGGCTCTTCTCTTCAAACCTCTTTATTCCTGAAAACTAAACATAAAACTCGTCACGTAGCATTGCTTAGGTGTAAGATAATGGATATAAGATACAAATATAAGCATGAAATGATGTCAATCAAATACCCCCACACCTAAGTTTTTACTTGTCCCGAGCAAAACAAAGAAAGAGAAAAGCAAACGAGAAACACGAAATCCTAACTCACTTTCGTAGGAATCACGGTTGCACTTAGCACGTGCAACAAGTCGTTAAACCTCCTTGTTGCCAAGGAGGAGGAGTGTTGTCTCCTGAGAGTTTTCAGCGGATATACCCACAAAATCCGAACAAGATGCATTATTCAATCTAGACACCTGAATCGTTGGACAAATTTTGTCGATCATTGGACGCGTTAATCCTACGGGCCGACTCTATATAGGTAATCAGTCCACACACCTAATCTAATGAACCATTCGTCCAAGTTAAATAAGGAATTAAGTGAAAAACATGGACAACCTCAACCTCCTCAAGTGATACAAAGTGTAAAGTCCATTAAGGTTCTTATTTGCAATTTCTTCTTCTTTTTGTTTCTTTTCTTTTCTTATTTATTTATTTTTCTTTTTCTTAGTTGGAGCTTCATTCTCCCAGGGTCAGGTTTCGTGCATCATTGCCTATGAGGACTTACACTATCACGTACACTTTTCCCCACATCTCCACAGAGGGCAATCCCTACCACCATTGTAACGGGAGTTCGATTGGCACATCCCAAGTCAGATGACTCGAAAGCACCAGGCACAAAGTCCCCTCAAACCTACTTTCCCGAGTGATAGGAGCCGTGCGAGAAGAGAGAACACTTACTCACTTATTTCTTATCTACACATGAACCAAAACCCCTACACTTAATGTCTCACAACAAGATTTAAAGGGTCCTTGACAACAACAAACTTCCTTAAGTTAACAGACTCGAATTATTGACTCATTAGGTTCAGGG
Source organism: Triglochin maritima (assembly GCA_963682175.1). Classification (NCBI taxonomy): domain Eukaryota; kingdom Viridiplantae; phylum Streptophyta; class Magnoliopsida; order Alismatales; family Juncaginaceae; genus Triglochin; species Triglochin maritima. The sequence goes on from OY821775.1 coordinate 20,306,469, forward strand.
TGGACTTCTTTGAATATTTGAGCACTGAAACCCTATGATTACTTACCCCCAAGGGAAAACTGGGGTGCATTCTAACGACTCGATAAATCCTAAAGCCACAGTACTAGATATCCTAATGCATCAAGTTCAAGACAATTTTGGGAGCTTTCTTTTTACTTTGCCTCTCAACGGTTTTGCACGTGTTAAACACACACAAAACCCACAAAAAAATTTCTTTTGCAAACACATGAAGATTTTGAAAGAAATGTGAAAGTTTTAAGCACTAGGCAAGCAAAAGAAGACAAGTCACCCAAAGAAAATGCAGCACACTAACATGACCCTAACAATGCATACAAAAGAAAACAAAAAATAAAGGAAAAGACTCGACTATGTACACACGTAAAACACCCCCCCACACCTACTTCATGCATTGTCCTCAATGAATGCGAGCAAGATACTACATGGATGTATGCATGAAACAGAAGAGATCTCACCAACATGAAGTACAAAGGGAAGTTCAAGGTCATGTTGATGGACACAAACCCGAATTTCCTCAAAACCTGTGAGATACTTAAAAAGGGAAATAAAATACGTGAAAGAAATGGGGCCCAAATACACAAGGGTTGGAGCCCACAACAATCGATGCTCACTGAATGAGTCTTTTATTGTACTTTTTTTTAATATAACTATGTACAAACATAAGTTCCCATCTTCATTTGTCAAAAAACATCAAATGTGAACCACAAAAGTGGGTCAATGCACTTGGAAAGGGAACATGACACCACGCGGGGCCAGAATACTCATGTGTGGGTCCCCTTCACAAAGAGCACAAGATGAAATGAGAGGTTCATGAATTGGACGCAAAGGCGTCTCATTCAAAGGATCAAACTGAAAGAGCTTGAGCCTCTCAAGTGTTTGGGAAATAAGGGGCAACGGAAGAAGAGTTTCTCCCGTTGCGTTGCTGAAGTTATGATCGTCAATCCAAACTGTCCAAACAACATGCTGGTGCGTCGGAACGAGGTCAAGAACCTCGTTAGGCATGTCCGACACACCATGCGAACAAAAAGTGGGTCTCATACCCAAGGTATCCTCCAAGGAACTCCTAATACCCTCATGAGCAATGTAGTTGTTTGATGTTCCATCATTTCCAAGATGATCAGGAAGAATAGTGAGAGGCAAACTCTCATCAGGTTGTTTGAAATTGAGGGGACTAGGAAGCTCTTGCTCCACCAGAGGTGGGTCTTTAGGAGGTACAACAATAAGATCATGTGGCTCAAGGGCCACGGGACAAGAAGATAAGGCACAATCTTGTGCCGACTCATAAAGAAGTTGGTCCATAGTATTCTCAATTGGAATCAAATCCTCCACCAAGTGATCGTGAATTGAAACCCCAAGTCCCTCAGACTGACTAGGAGTTTGACTTTGAAAGATTGTGCTTTGAATTTGTGGATGTGGTGGTGGTTCGATTTCAGAAGATAAATCCTCATGTTGACAAGAAAAATTACCCTCCTCACGTTCACGTAATTGCTGTGTCATTTGACTCACTTGCATTTCCATAGTTTGCAAGGAATTCATGTTGGACTGTAATAAATTTTGAGTGGTTTCCATGAACGTTTGGAGAGTTTGTTTCAAGGAATCAGGCATGCGGTCAACTATGAGGTCCAAGTCAGAGCTTGGGAATTTTTGGGGTTGGGTGTTGATGGGCTGAGAATGAGTCCAATGATTTGAAGTGGGGTGTTGGTAGAATTCTGGGTATTCGGGAGGAGGATACTGGGTGAAAATGATGTATAAGAATTTGAATAAGAATTGTCTCCCCACGAATCCATCCCTCTCGGGTTGTACGAGGATGCGTAATGGTCATAGTGAGCATTTTGGGAAAATGTGTGCTCATACTCAGGCTCAGGGGCAACATAAGGACATTTCCCGATAACATGACCACTCAACCCACAACACTTACACGGTGTGGCTACTGGAGCCACCGGTGCACCCATGTCATCTACCACATGCATGAAAGAGGCCAAAGGTTCTTGTAATGTCTCAGTTTGATGACCAACAAATGATCCGACGTAACTAGATGGTGGTCTAGCAGTCGGTGCCTCTCTCATACTACCCCAATATGAAGATTGCTCAGTCACATAATTAAGATTGTCCCAACCATACGGGGTGTTAGTCTGAGCCACCTTAGGTTGCATGGGTCCAGAATACCAGGGCGAATTGTCCTGGTCCCAACAATGATATGGATGGTCACCCATGTAACCATCCATCTCAACAAAGAACTCTCGAGTCGATCACTCTCACCACCACGAGGCCAAGCTCGCAAAAAGTGCTCGACTCGACCCTAAAACGCTACCAGAGAGTGTAAAGGGGAGGAGACTATAACGTAGAGAGTGTAATAGGCGGTCTATATGGTCCGGATCATGCTGGATTTTATTTTGGGCTTTTCTGGATGTCTTTGTTGGTCTTTGATGTATCTACTTCACTTGTTGGAGCTCCGACCCGAATAGAATTGCCAAAATACTCCCCATGATGGTGTTGAGTTTTTGTTTTGCTCTTTGGTCCTTCGGTCTTACGTTTTGGTCCTTCTCCCTTGCATCTTAGTCCCCAAGTCTCACAATTAAGTCATTTTTCTCTGCTTTTGGGTCCTTTCATGCTTCATCTCTTCAAACCTATTTATTTCTGAAATTCAAACATAAAACTCGTCACTTAGCATTGCTTAGGTATAAGATAATGGATATAAGATACAAATATAAGCATGAAATGATGTCAATCAGATCCGTTATGTATGTTATGATCTGCACTAGGCCAGACATTTCACACGCAGTTAGCCTCGTGAGTCATTATATGGCTAGCCCAGGAAAAGAGCATTGGGAAGCGTTGAAGTAACTATTGAGGTACCTGAAGGGAACCATGGATGTTAGCTTGAAATTCACCAAAAATGGAGCACAAAGGCAGAGATGGAGGGGTACGTCGATTCAGATTACGCTGAAGATCTTGATAAATGGAGGTCCACAACAGGGTACGTGCTCACTTTGGCTGGAGGTCCAGTGAGTTGGAGATCGGTTCTCCAACATACTACCGCGTTGTCTACAACGGAAGCGGAGTACATGGCTGATGTCGATGCCGGAAAAGAAGCTATATGGTTGAAGGGTTTGGTTAGCTCTTTGGGGATGGAACAGGAAGTGACCAAATTGCATTGCGATAGTCAAAAGGCAATTTATCTAGACAAGGATCAGACGTTCCATTCACAGACCAAACATATTGAAGTAAGGTACCATAAGATCCGAGAGTGGATCGAAGAAGGGCAGGTTGTTCTCCAGAAAATCAACACAAGTGAGAATCCTACGGATATGATGACCAAGGTTGTCAATCGGGACAAGTTCGAGTTCTGCTCGAAGCTTCTCAATGTCCTCAGAAAGTGAGAAGGAGGGCGCTCCGGGGGTAGCGCCAAGCGGTGTCTCGTGAAGACACGAAGGATGCGGGTTAAAAGAAGACTCAGGTAACAAATCTAAACCAAGGTGGAGATTGTTGAATATTGGCTTATATTTATTAAGGAAGCAAATCCAAGAAGAGTCTGTCGACCGGATTGGATTCGGTCTACCGACGCACAACCCAGGAAATTTCGGAGACGAGGGGTCGGTCTACCGAATTGGATTCGGTCCACCGAACCGAGGATTCCAGACACTCCCTGCGCAGTTGGGATCGGACGACCGAATTGGATTCGGTCCACCGTCAGAAGGTAACAAGCACTTCGGAACAACGGGTTCGGTAAACCGTTGGGGACATTTTTGATGTTCCGAGAATCTGAAAAGTGCTTGTCCAATTTGGCACGGTCCACCGAGAGGTGCTCGGTCGACCGTGGGGTTGTTGAAAAATTTGTTAGTTCGTGGAAGAATCGTTCTCGCGGTCTACCGAGCCGCGTAAGAAGCGTTCCCGCGGTCAACCGGGAAGGATTCGGTTAACCGAATCGAAACAGGAATCACACCTGTTGAAGCACGCACGGTTAACCGAACGAACATCGGTTAACCGTGTCCCAACGAATAGTTCTGTTCGGTTTTGCTTAATTGTAGCTCGGTTTTTGAGTCTATAAAAGGGCTTGTGTGCTCTTATTTTCGAAAAACAATTGCATACAACATAGTTTCCTTCATTGTGAGTTGAGAGATTAAGGCTGGAGATAGATCTAGAGTGATTTGGAGGACCTATTGCCTTCATATACTTGTAATCTCGGTTGTTTCTCTTGTTGGAGAAGCGGAAGAAGGAAAGGAAACCCGCAGGAGACCCCCCAAGGACGTAGGCATATTGCCGAACCTTGTAAATCGCGTGTGTCGTGGTTGTTTCAGGTGTGCATTTGTGTTTGTTTATTTATTTCCATCTTATTAGTGTTCTTGTTGGAATTGATATTATTTCTATCTATAATATTGGATATTGATCAATATTGGCTTATATTTGTTAAGGAAGCAAATCCAGGAAGAGTCGGTTGACCGGATTGGATTCGGTCCACCGACGCACAACCCAGGAAATTTCGGCGAAGACGGGTCGGTCTACCGAATTGGATTCGGTCCACCGAACCGAGGATTCCAGGCACTCCATGTGCAGCTGGGATCGGACGACCGAATTGGATTCGGTCCACCGTCAGAAGGTAACAAGCACTTCAGAACAACGGATTCGGTAAACCGTTGGAGAAATTTTTGGTGTTCCGAGAATCTGGAAGTGCTTGTCCAATTTGGCACGGTCCACCGAGGGGTGCTTGGTCGACCGTGGGGTTGTTGAAAAATTCGTTAGTTCATGGAAGAATCGTTCTCGCAGTCTACCGAGCCGCGTAAGAAGCGTTCCCGCGGTCAACTGGGAAGGATTCGGTTAACCGAATCGAAAACGGAATCACACCTGTTGAAACACGCACGGTTAACCGAACGAGCATCGATTAACCGTGTCCTAACGAATAGTTCTGTTCGCCCAGAGGGGCTATAATTGGAGATACCATTGTTTCTGGTACAGAAGTTCCTATATCAATGGGAAATGCCCTACCTTTGAGTGCGGTTTGAACTATTGATTTACGTAATTGGAAGTAACCAATTAGGTTTACGACGAAACCTAGAAATCGATCACTGAACCTATTTATTCCTGAACATATAATATAGTATATATACGACTAAACCTATTTATTCCTGAACATATAATATAGTATATATACGACACTCCCCCTCTTTCTTATCGTCTTTTACTTCGAGTGCATTTCTCAACTCTTTATCGCGTTCGTCTCCATTTTCTTGTCTCTCAAAATTCAGTTTCAGGTGGATTTCAGCTTCGAGGCATCGAGATCTTGTTTTACTGATGTCGCACATGGCCTCCACGATGCTCTCACTCTCCTTTGCCTCACCTCCCTCGAGCGAAGGGCTTAAGGTAGTTACGGAAGCTACTGATCATTTTAATTTCGTACTTTCATTTTCTGTTTGTGCTTGCTTAACTCTTATTTTGCAGAAGAGTGACATCTGTGGAGATGGGATTAGGAAGAAGAGAAGCAATCTAGTTATGAAAGGGGAGGTATGGACTATTTTCAAAGTTTGTTTGATTCTGACCAGCGGAATCAATTGATATGACCAGCGAAATCAAGTGTTCTTTGTAATTTCTGGTTTACTTTGCATAGGTGGGAATACTAAAATTTTAGGTTTGAGGTTATTGTCTGGATGTATTTTAGCCTGCGTGTTGTTATTACTTCAGTAGGAAATTTCTCTGCATTGATTGAATGTGGAAAGATATGTATATGAATTTGAATGTTGCTGAATTGAATATGGATGTTTTAGGGAGCGAGTGTTGAACGTTTTATTTAAACCGCAAGTGCACGGCCGCGATGAAGCGGTGGCAAGTACGGGTCGTCCTCAGGGAGGTGAGTAGCCTCTTGCTTGTACAAAATCAAGTGGCAAAAATAGGGGGAGAAAGATGTTTATGCTACTCTACTCTATACTACGCAAAGAAGTAGGAAATGCGAAAGGAAGAACCAAACAATGAAATAATAACTAAGCTAAGAACAAAGGAAGAATGTTGGAATACAGAAATCGGAAAACCCCTAAGGGATGGAGTGAATGCACACATGCAAAGAGGTGGGTGTAGAATACATTCTTTAAGCACATGAAGGTGGTGTTTATCAAGCATAGGAAGTGTCTAAATGTTATGACAAAACCTATCAATCTATTCACCAACTTAGTTGATTAACATTTACATATGCAATTTGTTTATTTCAGAACCTAAACAAGCATGAGAGGTGTCTAATCATTTTGGCAAAACTCATCAAGTTATAAATTCTATCCTAAACAAGCAAGCATACATTCATGTTTTATCAACACATCAAAAATAAAGCATTCATCCCATTCTCTAATGCATGTATGTACATCTACTCCACCCCCCAAAGAGGATGGAACTACTCACTAAACATTACACTAATTATTAAACTAAGCAAAGAAAGCATATTAAAACTAAGCTAGAAATAAAAGACGATTAAACTAAAACATGCACAAACAATAAAAGAAGCATAAACAAACAATGAAATAAACATAAAACTTTATTGATAAAATGACTCACATTAAAAGTAGCATCCTCCTACTTTAGTGTGTGCTTCAAGGCCTCACTTCTAGTAGGAAGAATAGCCACTTAAAATATGGAGTGATTACAATGGAAGGTGAAGAGTTCTATTTATAGCCATGGAAAAAGGCAAACCGGGACAATCCCCCGATGTGGGACTAAACAGATACCAAAAATAGCCTAAACATCCTCTAATACATGTGCTGGAGAAATTTTAGCGGATTTGGGCCAAAATGGGCCGCCAATTGGCGGTCTAAAAAGTCCGGATCCATCTGGAATTTGTGTTGGGCTTTGCTTAGTGTATTTGGTGGCCTTGGATGCATCGACTTCGTTTATTTGAGCTCCGACCCGAATAGAATTGTCAAAATACTCCCCATGATGGTGTGGAGTTTTCTGTTTTGCTCTTAGGTCCTTCGGTCTTGCGTTCAGGTCCTTCTCCCTTGCATCTTGGTCCCCAGATCTCACAGTTCAGTCTTTTTTCCAAGCTTTTGAGTCCTTTTATGCTTCATCTCTTCAAACCTATTTATTCCTGAAAACTAAACATAAAACTCGTAACATAGCATTGTTTAGGTGAAAGATAATGGATATAAGATACAAATATAAGCATGAAATGATGTCAATCAAATACCCCCACACCTAACTTTTGCTAGTCCCGAGCAAAACAAAGAAAGAGAAAAGCATACGAAAAACAAGAAATCCTAACTCACTTTCGTAGGAATCACAGTTGCACTTAGCACGTGCAACAAGCCGTTAAACCTCCTTGTCGCCAAGGAGGAGGAGTATTGTCTCCTGAGGGTTTTCAGCGGATATACCCACAAAATCCGAACAAGATGCATTAATCAATCTAGCTACGCGACTCGTTGGACTTATTTTGTCGATCATGGGACGCGGTAATACTACGGGTCGACTCTATATATGTAATCGGTCCACACACCTAGCCTAATGAGTTATTCGTGAGAGTTTGTTAAGGACTTAAGTGAAAGACATGGGCAACCTTAACTTCTGAATGTGATACAATGTGTAAAGTCCATTTTGGTTCTTATTTGACTCTCTTTTTTTTCTTTTTTTTTCTTTAGAGCATTTTATTGGTTGGTGTTTGATTCTCCTAGGGTCAGGTTTCGTGCATCATTGCCTATGAGGACTTACACTATCACGTACACCTTCCCCCAAATCTCCACATAGGGCGATCCCTACCACCCGTGTAACGGGAGTTCGGTCGGTGCATCTCAAGTCAGATGATTCGAAAGCACCAGGCACAAAGTCCCCTCAGACCTACTTTCCCGAGTGATAGGAGCCGTGCGAGAAGAGAGAACACCACTTATATATTTATCTACATGGGAACCAAAACCCCTACACTTAAGTTTCACAAAAAGAGATTAAGGGCTCTTGACTACGACAAACTTCCTCATACTAACAGACACGAATTATTTGACTCACAAGGTTCAGGGTGGACTTCTTTAAATGTTTGAGTACTGAAACCCTATGATTACACGCCCCCCGAGGGAAACCGGGGTGCATCCTAACGACTCGATAAGACCTAAAGCCAATAAAGTAGAAATCCTAATGCATCAAGTTCAAGACAATTTTGGGAGCTTTCTTTTTACTTCGCCTCTCAACGGTTTTGCACATGCTAAACACATGCATAACCTACAAAACATTTTCTTTCTCAAACAGATGAAGATTTTGAAAGAAATGTGAAAATTTGAAAGCAGTAGGCAAGCAAAAGAAGACAAGTCACCCAAGGATCATGGCAAGCAGATATATCGATATTAAATGCGGCACACTAACATGACCCTAACAATGCACACAAAAGTAAAAGAAAAAAAAGACTCGACTATGTACACACGTAAAACACCCCCCACACCTACTTCATGCATTGTCCTCAATGAATGTGAACAAGATACTACATGGATATATGCATCAAAAAGGAAAGATCTCACCAACATGAAGTACAAATGGACGTTCAGGGTCATGTTGATGGACACAAACCCAAATTCCCTCAAAACCTGTGAGAAGCTGAAGAAGGGAGATAAATACGTGAAGAGATTGGGCCCAAGTACACAAGGGTTGGAGCCCACAACAATAGATGCTCACTGAAGGAGTCTTTTATTACACTTTTTTTACAAGATATATACATCAACCAAGATATTCTCATAATCATTTGGTCAAGGAACATCAAATGAGAACATCAAGTTTTGAGGACCAGAGACTTGCCGAGATGGGCAAACTTCACTGGTACTCTGAGGTGTCATGAGAGGTGAAAGGTCAAAGCTGAAAGGCTCGAACCCCTCATGATATTTGTTGGGTGTGGGCAACAAAGAATGAAGTTGTGTTGCCTCACTAGGGTTTAATTGCTCATCGAAGAAAACCTTCCAACCAATAGGCGGGTGCATCGGAATGAGTTCCTCAGGCTCATTCGATGGATGCAGCAGACTTGCATCACTAAGAATGGGGTTCTCCCCAAGTCATCCAACAAGGACCTCCCACCATCATTTAGATCATCAAGCATAAGCTCGGTCATAGGTGGGTCCTTGTTGGAGTCAATGAAGTCAAATGGCTCAATGGCCATGGGACATGAGGTAGAGACACCTTCTGGTATAGGCATATCATGAGGTGTCTCACTCTCACTAGTACTCTCAACTGAATCATGCAACGAACACTCCCTTTGGACATTCATGTTCGAGGCCAGCTCCCTCTGTTGCATTGCGAAGACAGGCAATGAGTTTTCGCTGGGCCCACGAACATTCTCAACGGGTTGCATTGGGGTTAGGGGTGTTCGTTGATTTTGTGGTGCTATCTCCAATTGGCAGATGAGATTTAGATTTAACGGTTCATCCATGGGTTCATATTGCCTACCAGAGTTGAACACATGAAACTCGCCACTCATGTTACCGAATGAGAGCTTCATGAGACCATTTCTACAATTAATCAAGGCATTGGAGGTGACCAGAAATGGTCTACCCAAAATCAAAGGTATTTGAGAGTGGGTGTTCGCAACAGGATTTGTATCGAGGACAACAAAATCGACTGGAAATATAAAATCTCCAACTTTGATAAGCACGTCCTCGATAATCCCCATGGGAATACGAATGGATCTATCCGCCAATTGAAGGGTGATCTTAGTTAGTTGGCTGATATTTGCAGCCAAGAATGCTTTCTTAGGAAGATTGGTCTTCCTCTTGGTTGTGAAGAGATCCTTCAACACTTTGGCATATTGAGGTATTTGTTGGATGACATCCAACAAGGGGATGTTAACTTTTACTTGCTTAAACACCTCTAATATCTTGTCCATGTTGTCACTCTGCTTTTTGGTTAACCTACTTGGATAGGGAGCTTTTGGCAGGTAGGTTTTCTGCGGTGCCTGCGAAGAAAGCTTTGGTGTATTACCCTCACTCTCAGCCTCTTCTTCACCACCATTCCCACTGAGGGGCTGAATAGATGGTGGTTGTTGTGGCAAGGAAATGTGATTGTCTACCTGTTTTCCATTCCTTAAGGTCACAATGGAATTGACATGGTGAACAGGTTCCTCCACATGGTTCACTTTGTAGGAATTTCATGTTTAATTGTACATATTTTTTTTCGAATTTTTTATGCACAATAAGGATCAATTTACAATTTCCTATGATTTATTTCATGCATGCATCAATTTGTTTCAATATCTAGTTTTAAAACTTTATTAAAACAAATATGGGCTCCGAAATTCATACCTAGAAGTTCTCAAAAACTTCTTGATGTTTCAGAGACGTTGAGGAAGCCAATCGTCGCTTCTCGTTGCGCCGGATGCCTCCGAGTGTTCACCGAAACCCTAAACAAGATTGGAGAGAAATGAGCTAGCCAATCGATCTCCAAACAAGCTTAGAATCTAGCTACAAACCCCTTCCTTAGCCTCTGAGATTTCTCCTTCCAAAGACTTAGAAACCTAAGAGAATTTTCGTGGGTTTTTGTGGTGAATTAAGAGAGAAAATAATTATTGAATTGTGTAACCCAATTAGGGAGAATAAGGACCTATTTATAGGTTCCAATCTTACTCTTAATCATGGCTATTCTTTAGCCACGTTTTCTTTACATTTTCTCTCATAAATTAATTCCTTAATGCATTACATGCACCCACAAAACGTTTGACCAAGTTTGGAGCTAATCCAACCATCGATCAAATTAATCTCTTAATAATCAAAGGCAGAAAATCAATCGCTGTTCGGTTGACCGAGACCCACTCGGTTAACCGAATATGTCACGATTGGTTGACCGAGTACTAGACGGATGACCGATTCTTAAGAGGAAAATTTCTCCTTAACCGATTGGACGAATTCTCGTCTAAGACCGAGTGCCATTCGGTTAACCGAAAATATCGGAACTTAACATTGTTCGGTCGACCGTTTCTGGTTCGGTACACCGTACCAAAGATCCAGGCACTTTGGTCAAGTTCGGTCAATCAATTACGATTATCCGTTCCACGTTCGGTTGACCGATCCATAGATCCATCGGTCGACCGAACCTCAACGGATTACCAAACTTTTACCCGATTTTGCCTTTTTCAAATTTTGGATTTATTTCCAACAAAATTTGAACTTTAGGGGTTTTTAGCAAATTCACAACTTATGCAATATATTATCCTATGCAACAATAAATTATTGCACCCCATAATATATGCATCTCATATGAATTTATCATGATTCTAATTATGTTTATATACAACATAATTGATTTTACTTGTTCACCACATGTGTCATATTTTCTATAAGAAACCCGACACATCATATGAACCAAAAATCAAGCTTCTTGTTTCCCGGTTTCATGCGGTGTGACCTATGGGAGGATCTAAACTAAGTTGGCAGTGATATTAAGAGCTTAATATCACAAGCTATAAGCGGTATCTAGCTACACATTATAGCTCCCAATTAGTTAGATGTCTTAATTCCACTCGAACCAAAACCCGATCCATTTAGTGATGGAGTGCACCACTTGTGTCCGTCCCTTGCCTCATGATATTAAGAATACACACAAAGTAGTATTGTGTCATCTTTGTATTAGTATTCATTTCTTGATCTCTTTAAGCTAGTTATAAATATGTGACTTAACTCAAATCACATTGTGCACATTATAACTTTGCTTTATCAAGGGGCCCACTAATATCATCACTCAATTAAGAGGGGCAATGATAGTCTTTTGACTAACTATATTCTCCAACAAAAGTTGTACTTAACCAACCAATGCCTTTACACTACACTTATCGATAGTTCAAGACACTGATCTAATTAAGTATTCCTTAAGTGATTAGATATAAGTCTCATATCAAAGGACCAAAGACACAGTAAAATATTAATGACACAGAAACACATTTCTATAATATTTTACTTATTAGGTCTATTCAGTATACAAAAGTAATATTTTCCTCTTTTGCATACCCGTGTTGTCACTCACTTGTAGAGCTACAATGATCTATGACCAACACGACAATCTTAACCCGGTAATTAATGTCCCGTGTTAATTACCATGATTGCGAATATCTTTTGTTTTATGTAAACCAATATCTTTTAGAGCTCTACGGTTAAGGACCAAGAGCATCTTCTTTAACACTTCTAAAAGACGAATAACATAAACAAGGAACGAAATGATTTATCATTCAATTCATAATAATTGACATTAAAAAGTAAAACTTTTAGAACACATTCCCTTCAATCTCCCACTTGTTATCAAAGTTTTCTTTCACATACATTCTCAATGTATAAAACATTAATAATTAGGATAACCTTCCCAAATCACCTATCAAGCCAATCCACATGGATCCTCGGATCCATGGACTCGAAATATATTTCGTCTCTTAGCTTGGTATGAAGGTTTGTTGAATGGATCAGTTGTGCCACTGTTGTGTCCACCTATTTATTTATTTTGTCTTTCGTTGGTAGTTGAGTTAGCTGTAGTGATATTACTCCTAACTACACTAGCTCATACCTCCACCTTCGATAATGATGACGCATCATCACTCCAACCTCTTATTGTCTAGAATTCCTATAAGAATTGCATCAAAATAGCCCTCGGCTATTTTCCCCTTTGTCTTCCATAAACAAGAATCTTATCTTTAGTCCGGTTAAGGTACTTCAGAATATTCTTGACCGCAATCCTATGATTAGGACTTGCGTTGGATTGGTGACCTCTTGTCACGTTTAGAGCATACGAGATATTGAGTTTTGTGCAAGTCATCGTGTACATGGTCCTTCCTTTTGCCGAAGTATAAGGGATACCTTCATGTACTCCAAGTCTTGGTGTGATTGAGCACATTGAGACTTCTTGAGTTGCACACCTATACTCATACTTATTGGCATATTGTCCATATCGGAATTGTTCACCCTGAACATTTCAAAGACCTTGTCAATGTATACACGTTGACTTAGACCAATGAGTCTATGAGATGTATCTCTTTATATCTTGATAATCAAGATGTATTGAGCCTCACTCACATCTTTTCATTGAACATACTGATTTCAACGAAATTTCTCGTTTGCTAATGCAAAGGTATATGATCGCTCATGTGCAATATGTCATCGACATATAAGATCAGAAGTACTACATGGCTCCCACTAATCTCCTTGTATCAACAAGGTTTTCCTTTACTTTGAATGAAGTGAATTTCTTTCACCTCTTCGTCAAAGCGTTTGTTCCAACTTCTCGATGCTTGCTTCAATCCATAAATGGATTCTCGAAACTTGCATTTCTTCTCGCTATTATTTGGATCATCAAAACCTTGAGGTTGTACCATGTACATATCCTCCTCCAAGTTCCTGTTCAAGGAACGCCATTTGATATCCATCTTCCATATCCCACAATTGTGAAATGCGGTAATAGTGAGCATAATCCGAATAGATTTTAATATGGCAACTTCTCAAAAATTTCATCAAAGTCAATTTCTTGAATTTGAGTATAACTTTTGCTACAAGCCTTGCTTTGTAGGTTGTCAAGTTACTATCAATGTTTATCTTCCTCCTTAAAGATCATTTATACCAAATGATATTTTCTCTTGAGGAAGACTAATCAAGTTTCATACTTGATTATCATACATGGATTCTACTTCGGATTCCATGGCTTTTAACCATAGTTTGGAGTCTTTTCCATTGCTTCTCGGAAGGTCGAGGGATCTTTGGTATCTAGTACCATGATCTCATGAAGTCCCACATACTTATTGGGTTTCTTCCTTTTCCTCATTGACCTTCTTAGTTCTTTTGGTTCTTGTCGTGTCTCTCGAACTTCTTCCACAATTTCTTGAGGAATAGGTTCATGCTCGACTCTCGAACGCACACTAGGTGAGGATGATTGAGATTCTCTCACAATTTCTTGTAAGGATTTCTCGCTCACGCTCCCACTAACCAAATGAATCTCGGTTGGGCTTTCATGATTTTGAATGCAACATTTACATCCTGATCTTGTAGAGTATCTTGAGTTTCCTCAAGCACAACTCTACTCCCACTACTTTTCTCTCTTTTCCAGAAATTCCAGAAAAACCATATCTCTCTCTACAATCTTTTGATTGGAGGTGATACACCAAAAGTAGTATCCTCTTGTCACACGAGGACAACCTATAAAGAAGCACTTATCCGCTTTTGGGCGAAGCTTGGTCGACATCAATTTCTTGATGTATACCTTACAACCCCAAATCTTGAGAAAGTCGAGCCTAGGTGTCTTTCAACTCCATAGCTCACAAGACATTTTCTCCACGGATTTGGATGGAACATTATTCAGTGAGTTTGTCATTATTTGTAGTGCATAATTCCAAAAGTAAATAGGCAATTTAGATTGACTTATTATTGATCGATCCATGTCGAGCAATATCATGTTCCTACTTTAGGAATAAGTCAAATTAGGTATCCTAAGCACTCACCCCTACGAACCTTTCATAGAGACTCGATATTCTTGTTGAGTCGGTTCACTACTTCATCCTCGAATTCCTTGAACTTGTCAAATAATTCACTTTTGCTTCCCATTAGTCAAATATAGCCATAATGACTATAGTTGTCTGTGAACAAAATGAAGTACCTTAAACCGTCCCTTGCACTTGTACTTGTCGGACCATATACATTAGAATGTATCATATCCAATTAGTTATTCGTTTTCGTTCCTTTCTTCTTGAAAGGTCTCTTGGTCATTGATTGACATCATTTCATGCTTATATTTGTATCTTATATCCATTATCTTACACCTAAGCAATGCTACGTGACGAGTTTTATGTTTAGTTTTCAGAAATAAAGAGGTTTGAAGAGAAGAGCCATGAAAGGACCCAAAAGCAGAAAAATGACTTAATTGTGAGACCTGGGGACCAAGTTGCAAGACAGAAGGACCTGATCGTAAGACAGAAGGACCTAAGAGCAAAACAGGAAACTCCACACCATCATGGGGAGTATTTTGTCAATTCGATTCGGGTCGGAGCTCCACTAAACAAGTTAGATGCATCCAAGACCAAGAAACACTCCAAGCAAAGCCCAAAACAAAAACCAAGCACATCTGAAGTTTATAGACCGCCAATTGGCGGTCTTGGACCGCTAATTGGCGGTCCATATGGCCCCAGATCCGCCAAGCTTTCTCCTGGACTTGTATTATCATGTGTTTAGGCTATTTTTGGTATTGGTTTAGTCCCACATCGGGGGATTGTCCCCGATTAGCTTTTTCCATGCTTATAAATAGAACTCTTCACCTTCCATTGTAATTACCCATTGTTTGGTGGCATTCTCTCTACTAAGGAGTGAGCCTTGAACCAATAACTCAAGGTGGAGAAGAATGCTGCCTTCAATGTGAGTCATTGTTAATAAAAGTTTATTTGTTTCTTTTAATCTTGTTTTGTTATGTTGCTTGTTTTGTGTGGGTTGCTTTACTTTGTTTAATCTCTTGTTTAGTAATTTTAGTATCTTAGTTAAATGTTTTCTTTACTTAGTCTAATCAGTAGTGTAATGAGTAGTGAGTAGTTCCATCCCCATTTGGGGGGTGGAGAAATATGTGATATAATCATGTAGTGTATTAAGTGTGTGTTATCTTTATCCCTTGAGCTTTATATGATTTCCATAACCATCTAATGGGTTTTCACTCTTATCTTTGATATGCTAATGCTCTTGAATGAAGCTTAACTTATGCTTTGATTAGTGGACCTATTTTATGGGGAATGATAAGGTTAGGATATGGATGAAGTTAATATTGGAAACACAATTTGTAGTGTGTGTACTCTTGTTGCCTTTACCTTAGCTAATGTCTTGTATGTTTTAATGATGTAGTGAAATCTTAATTCATGTAGAGGCATAGTAGGGTATAGTCTTTATACTTGAGTTCATGTAGCTTCATTCCAATTATTGTCTTGTATGTTTTAATGATGTAGTCTTATCTTAATTCATGTAGAGGCAAAGTTGGATGTAGTTTTATGATTTCATGCACTACATGTTGTGAGGAGCTTAATGAACACACACACACACTTCTTTATGTTCACATTATTTCTCTACCCCCTTTGGGCTTAGTTTATTGCTTATCTCCATTTCCATTTGCATCTTAGTGTAGTTTAGTGTAACCAACCTTTCTTCCCTTTCTTTACCTCTCGCCTTCGCACAAACCAAGTGTCGACACACCTCCCAGTGGACGACCCGTATTTGCCACCGCTTCAACGCGGCCGTGCACTTGCGGTTAAATAAAACAAGATCAATCAGTCATTTATTTGACCAATCCGATAGTGCTACAAGATTATATCATTCATGTGAGTTATCTTAGTTTCCTTTTGTTATTGTTTGTTTGAGTTTGTTTATTATTTATTTCAAGCAAATAGAAACCATTCTATGCGAATGTATTTGCATAGAAAATTCCATTCTTCGATATAGACAAGCAAGAATTAAAAATATATATTAAGTTATCCATTATCCAAAACATGATACAGAATAGTTCTTGCTAATCGAAGGTACTTAACAAACATTCTTCAAAGCATAAATTTAAATCACTAGACTATTGAAGTTCCATAGAATCTTGTACAATCGCAGCGATGCTTGTACTATTTCCAATCTTCAATATTGTCTCGTTCTCCACGAGTTCCTTCCTATCCTTCAATAGCTGCACATCAAAATTATGCGAGCATAAGATCCGGTAACCATTACCAAATCAAGGACAGAGGTGATTAAATTTATCTCAATAACAAACATACCTATGGCGTTTCTCGGGCGCCTACGTTCAATCATCCCATTTTCAAGGTCTTCCTTGTACTTGGGGCAATTAGGTCGGATGTGTCCCTTTTCACCGCAGTGAAAGCACTCCGTGTTGGGAGTTGGAGATTTCAAAGATTTCCCCCTTGAGGCACTCCTTTGAGCACCTCCTACTCCCTTGCTCTCGATTGACGTATCTCTGGTAAATTTGCCTTTACCTTTGTTGATCTTTTTGCTCCTCTCATGGACGGCTAGGACGTGATTGTCCTGACCCTTGCCCATGTCAACTTCCACCGTTTTGAGAGCATTGTGAAGCTCCTCAAGATTCACCCCTTTTTCACGCACATGATAGTGCATCACAAAGTCCTTAAAGGACGGGGCTAGAGAGCCAAGAATCAGATCTTCGGCAATGTCCTCGGGCATTGGAGAAGAGAGCTTCGACAATTTCTCAAGGTATCCTTGCATCGTGAGAAAATGCATGGATACCGATGTTCCCTCCGCCATATGGCACCTTGTGAGTGCGATGGTGGTCTTATAGCGCTCCTTTCGGGCACTATCCATGAACATCTTAGATAAAGTCTCCATGGTCTTCTTGGGTTTTGAATCCAAGTATTTCGCTTGAAGCGAGTCACCCATGGATGCTAGCATAAGACCGTGAACTTGGTTCTCTTGGTCTTCCCACTTGGCTATCACCTTTTTCTCATTATCGGTTGTCTTCTCATTCAATTTGGGATTTCACCATCCAAAATATGAGATAGTTTCTCAAACCTCAACACGATATTAAGATTGAGTTGCCATTTCATGAAGTTTGAGCCATCAGTTTGCAAAGGATTCTTTTGGATCATAGATCGCACAATTGGTTGGATATTAGTCATTTCTACAAAATAAATTAACAGGGTTTTAATGTCAATTTTATGTTTTAAAATACATGTATACTATTGTAAATGTTGCAAATAAAAATTTTGCCCATAAATGCAACAATCCAAGATCCTATCAATTGTAATATAGACTAGCTAAGGGCTATCAAATATATTACAATATCAAGGTAAGAAAACATTTTCTAATCACATCCTCTTTGAATTTTAGTAACATTTAGCATCTTCAAACTCTTGTGACTCTTGTCGTTTTAATTATGAGGGAATGCGACCTATCCTCGTAAGAAAAACTTTTTCCCAAAACCGAGCGAGGGCCCTTGGTAATGTTAAGAAAACTTATTTTCATTTGATACGAGATACGTTTATCCATTGTATTCACAACTAAACATACTTGGGGTTCACTAGGGTGAAACACACCTCATATATTTAATTGTGGCACAACAACAGACAACCTTTATATCTCCCACTATTCCCAAAGATGGAGGGAGCTATCTCCCGCTAAGGGCGAGCAGAGTATCCCTCGATCAATGGCTGCTAGTGGATGAAATAAGAAGGAAAACTATTCTTAATTTTTGTTGGACAATTTCATATATTTACATGTGATTTAGAATTTTAGGTTATCATGCATATTAATATTCATACACATCCTAACATTCACCACATTCATCACATGCATAGCAGAAATTAAAAAAACAGAAATTAAACATTCACACAATCCACATCGTGTGAGTTTATATGTTCCCTTCGATCCTTGATCCTCGATCCACGATCCTCGATCCTCGATCGATGCGCTACAGCGACGACTTCCTCTTGCACCGGAGATGTAGATTTTACAGAAAATAAACATGCTCCTCACATTCGATAAAAACCGACTAGTGCAAGTCCTATGTAAAAACCTCTCATATGCATATGCAATTTATCTAAAAGATGGAAATAGAGAATTTGACTTTTACATACAAAAGCCCCTGTATTATAACAATTATAAACATTCATAATTGCTGATTTGGACCATATAAACTCACAATCCTGCAAACCAACTCAAGCATCCATGCACGTAATTGCAATAAACTACAGAATCTAATTTATCAATCATCTAGAATCCCAAACAATTCTTTGAAAAATATTTTGAAATCCATTAAAAACATTTTTCATTCATCCATAGTTCAAAAAATTAATTATGAACCACTGTCCATCCAATTTCCAATGGAAAGATGAATCGCAGTTTTTCGGTTTTGTTGATTCTCTTACAAAATAATCGTTTATACTTAAAACGAAATTATTGCAAGACTTATGCCTAAATCATAATTCTAATAATTACATGACATGTTTTAAACATTCAAAACATTTAAAATGAATTATTATAAAGAATTATTTCAACAAACATTTAAAGACCGAAAAACCGGTAAAACGAATTGTTTAAATCCTAGATGGTAAACTAGATTTGTTTATAGCCATAAATCATGAGAAAATTGAACCCTAAGCTCTGATACCACTGTAGGAATTTCATGTTTAATTGTACATATTTATTTTCGAAATTTTTATGCACAATAAGGATCAATTTACAATTTCCTATGATTTATTTCATGCATGCATCAATTTGTTTCAATATCTAGTTTCAAAACTTTATTAAAACAAATATGGGCTCCGAAATTCATACCTAGAAGTTCTCAAAAACTTCTTTATGTTTCAGAGACATTGAGGAAGCCAATCGTCGCTTCTCGTTGCGCCGGATGCCTCCGAGTGTTCACCGAAACCCTAAACAAGGTTGGAGAGAAAGGAGCTAGCCAATCGATCTCCAAACAAGCTTAGAATCTAGCTACAAACCCCTTCCTTAGCCTCTGAGATTTCTCCTTCCAAAGACTTAGAAACCTAAGAGAATTTTCGTGGGTTTTTGTGGTGAATTAAGAGAGAAAATAATTATTGAATTGTGTAACCCAATTAGGGAGAATAAGGACCTATTTATAGGTTCCAATCTTACTCTTAATCATGGCTATTCTTTAGCCACGTTTTCTTTACATTTTCTCTCATAAATTAATTCATTAATGCATTACATGCACCCACAAAACGTTTGACCAAGTTTGGAGCTAATCCAACCATCGATCAAATTAATCTCTTAATAATCAAAGGCAGAAAATCAATCGCTGTTCGGTTGACCGAGACCCACTCGGTTAACCGAATATGTCACGATTGGTTGACCGAGTACTAGACGGATGACTGATTCTTAAGAGGAAAAATTCTCCTTAACCGATTGGACGAATTCTCGTCTAAGACCGAGTGCCATTCGGTTAACCGAAAATATCGGAACTTAACATTGTTCGGTCGACCGTTTCTGGTTCGGTACACCGTACCAAAGATCCAGGCACTTTGGTCAAGTTCGGTCAATCAATTACGATTATCCGTTCCACGTTCGGTTGACCGATCCATAGATCCATCGGTCGACCGAACCTCAACGGATTACCAAACTTTTACCCGATTTTGCCTTTTTCAAATTTTGGATTTATTTCCAACAAAATTTGAACTTTAGGGGTTTTTAGCAAATTCACAACTTATGCAATATATTATCCTATGCAACAATAAATTATTGCACCCCATAATATATGCATCTCATATGAATTTATCATGATTCTAATTATGTTTATATACAACATAATTGATTTTACTTGTTCACCACATGTGTCATATTTTCTATAAGAAACCCGACACATCATATGAACCAAAAATCAAGCTTCTTGTTTCCCGGTTTCATGCGGTGTGACCTATGGGAGGATCTAAACTAAGTTGGCAGTGATATTAAGAGCTTAATATCACAAGCTATAAGCGGTATCTAGCTACACATTATAGCTCCCAATTAGTTAGATGTCTTAATTCCACTCGAACCAAAACCCGATCCATTTAGTGATGGAGTGCACCACTTGTGTCCGTCCCTTGCCTCATGATATTAAGAATACACACAAAGTAGTATTGTGTCATCTTTGTATTAGTATTCATTTCTTGATCTCTTTAAGCTAGTTATAAATATGTGACTTAACTCAAATCACATTGTGCACATTATAACTTTGCTTTATCAAGGGGCCCACTAATATCATCACTCAATTAAGAGGGGCAATGATAGTCTTTTGACTAACTATATTCTCCAACAAAAGTTGTACTTAACTAACCAATGCCTTTACACTACACTTATCGATAGTTCAAGACACTGATCTAATTAAGTATTCCTTAAGTGATTAGATATAAGTCTCATATCAAAGGACCAAAGACACAGTAAAATATTAATGACACAGAAACACATTTCTATAATATTTTACTTATTAGGTCTATTCAGTATACAAAAGTAATATTTTCCTCTTTTGCATACCCGTGTTGTCACTCACTTGTAGAGCTACAATGATCTATGACCAACACGACAATCTTAACCCGGTAATTAATGTCACATGTTAATTACCATGATTGCGAATATCTTTTGTTTTATGTAAACCAATATCTTTTAGAACTCTACGGTTAAGGACCAAGAGCATCTTCTTTAACACTTCTAAAAGACGAATAACATAAACAAGGAACAAAATGATTTCTCATTCAATTCATAATAATTGACATTTAAAAGTAAAACTTTTAGAACACATTCCCTTCACACTTGCCTCCCCCGAGGTACCACATTCTCATTTTGCATGTGTTGTTGTTGGTACATACGGGGGTTAGTCTTAGGCTGGCTAGGAAAAGACCCTCTCTTTCTTTCATGTACAAACTGAGCCAATTGGCCCATCTGAAGCTCTAGAGATTTGATGGTCTGTTGATTTGAAGTGAGAACTTGACTCGTAGTTGACATAAAAAATTTCATAGAGTTTTCAAGTCCACGAGCCAAGGTCTCAAGCGAATTGAATCGGGTTTCCATATTATTGGAATTTGGGAAACCCGATTGATTGGTGGTTTGCGCTTGGGGTGGCTGATAGGAATGCGCATGCATGGGAGGTTGGTGTGATTGGTAATGTTGTCTAGAGGAGTTTGAAGGACCACCCGGGGCATTAGTCTGGTTCCATGAAAAATTGGGGTGGTTCCTCCATCCAGGATTATAAGATGATGAGTATGGGTCATTCCTGGCTCTGTCATAGACGGCGTTGACATGCTCCATCTCAGGAGGAATAGACACACACTCGCTTTCTACATGACCTATCCTACCACATGAATGACAGGGAACTGGACTAGATGTGGACATGTGGGGTGCACCATGTTGGTTTTGGAGCTCAATCGAATCCATACGACGCATTAAGGCCGCCATGCGCGCCTCGGTGGCCGTAGTGGTATCGACAACATTTGTGGCACCCGATCTAGTCGAGTTTGCATTCGCGATCCTTGCTCCTATACTAGATGATGCAGGTGGCTCCCTCACACTCTCCCATTGCATGGTTTTCTCAGCGAGGTCTTCTAGGAAAGCCCATGCCTCCCTTTCATCCTTTCCCAAGAACTCCCCTTGACACATGGACTCAAGGAGCGTTCTTGACGGGATGTGAAGACCTTCGTAAACAATCTGACAAAGGTGCCACAACTCGATGCCATGGTGAGGGCATGAGGATAGTAGCTCCTTGAACCTCTCTAAGTATGCATGGAATGGTTCAGTCTCATGTTGATAGAACGAATTTATTTTGCTCCTCAATTTTTGAGTCTGATGATTTGGAAAGTACTTCTGGAGGAATGCAGATTGAAACTCGTCCCAAGTCTTAAAGGCATTCGCCTGGTTGCTGTACAACCACTTCTTGGCGTCATCCTTTAGTGCAAAAGGAACGAGCCTAAGATGGATGGAGTTTGTGCTAAGTTGTTGCAGCTTCAACATAGCACATACCTCCTCAAATTCCATGAGAAAGATATAGGGGTCACCATTCCCAGTGAAGCGAGGGAGCATGGAAATAAACTGAGGCTTAACCTCAAAATGGTTCCCATTAGCCTCTGGTAATACGATGCATGAGGGTAGAGCTGTACGGCTCGGGTAGCATCGATCACGTAGAGGTATGAGAACGACAACAAGACGCTCAGGTGGGTCCAGCAACTGCTCCTCCGCGCGGAAATTAGCAGCCATTGAACCCGAACTATGTGCGACACGAGAGGAGGAAGGTGTCGAGAAATCGATGACCGAAGCCGGATTGACAACGCTCCTCGTCAAACGACCACTCTCGTCTCGTGTCCACGAAAGCATGCACAAAGGTGCACACACACAAAAAAAAATTTAACAAAGAATGTACGTAGAGGAGAAGACGGGGGGACACAGGAGAGAAAGAATGACTTAGGAGAGAAAGGAAGAAGTCCTCATGCTACGGCGGATGGGTACAGGTAGAAGCACACAAGCAAACAAGACTCAAGTAATCCTAAGGTCGCTATAGGTCCTTACTGCTAGACGACGGCTAACTGCGAGGTCACATGGACTCAACACGCCTCACCTCCCTACAATGAGGACCACAAAGCCCAGCAAGTGAGTCAAGATCCGGAGATCTCGTCTCTCCTACTATCGACAAAGTGGGCAACGCCGATCAGGTTATGACGGTCGGGACCGGATCACTCTCCTAATGCGTCCGAATTCCTTAAGGCCAATGTCTACTTGATTTTAGAAATTAGGCTCTTGATTAGTGTGGTTTTTGGGGCGAAGGAAAGGGTGATGAAATCTCCCACCTTATCTTTTACGGACAGCCCCACCTTAGTAACGTTTTGGAGTCTTAATCTAACAATCAACTCTCCAAACAAAACACTCAACTCACACTTGTTGCAATGCACTTCCTACTAACTAATGCATGTTCATACGAAATGCATGAATGAGAGTAGAAGGTGCGTACCTCACGCCAGCTCTCAGCAACAGAAAATAAAGCTAAGATAAAAGACAATCTAAATGCCTAAGTCACATACATGATGCATGAGCTAAACAAAAAGAATGCCTAATCTTTTGCTTTGAGTTTTAGGGTCCAAGTTGCTTAAGGGAAGTTGATTATTAATCTGGGAACAATCTAAGAGTCAGAACATGCAAAATTGAGTCCCAGATTACTAGATCAATTATGGAAACACGACAAAGAAATAAGAAGGCAAAAGCAGCTCACCAGACCGCCAATTGGTAGTCTCACGTCGCTGATTGGCGGTCCAAACTGCCCAGCTTTCCTCCAAATTTTTCCAGATGCCTCTCCTTTCGACTCCAAGTCTCCTGAAACAAAGAAAAACTACAAAACAAAAATTAAATCCACTCGAATCGTCTAAACAAGAGTCTGGACTGGCACCTCCCCGGCAACGGCGCCAAAAACTTGTTGAACGTTTTATTTAAAACGCAAGTGCACGACCACAATGAAGCGGTGGCAAGTACGGGTCGTCCTCAGGGAGGTGAGTAGCCTCTTGCTTGTACGAAATCAAGTGGCAAAAATAGGGGGAGAAAGATGTTTATGCTACTCTACTCTATACTACGCTAAGAAGTAGGAAATGCGAAAGGACGAACCAAACAATGAAATAATAACTAAGCTAAGAACAAAGGAAGAATGCTGGAATACAGAAATGGGAAAACCCCTAAGGGGTGGCGTGAGTGCACACATACAAAGAGGTGGGTGTAGAATACATTCTTTAAGCACATGAAGACGGTGTTTATCAAGCATAGGAAGTGTCTAAATGTTATGGCAAAACCTATCAATCTATTCACCAACTTAGTTGATTAACATTTACATATGCAAGTTGTTTATTTCAGAATCTAAACAAGCATGAGAGGTGTCTAATCATTTTGGCAAAACTCATAAAGTTATAAATTATATCCTAAACAAGCAAGCATACATTCATGTTTTATCAACACATCAAAAATAAAGCATTCATCCCATTCTCTAATGCATGTATGTAGATCTACTCCACCCCCCAAAGGGGATGGAACTACTCACTAAACATTACACTAATTATTAAACTAAGCAAAGAAAGCATATTAAAACTAAGCTAGAAATAAAAGACGATTAAACTAAAACATGCACAAACAATAAAAGAAGCATAAACAAACAATGAAAGAAACACAAAACTTTATTGATAAAATGACTCACATTTCAAGTAGCATCCTCCTACTTTAGTGTGTGCTTCAAGGCCTCACTTCTAGTAGGAAGAATATCCACTTAATATATGGAGTGATTACAATGGAAGGTGAAGAGTTCTATTTATAGTCATGGAAAAAGGCAAACTGGGACAATCCCCCGATGTGGGACTAAACAGATACCAAAAATAGCCTAAACATCCTCTAATACATGTGCTGGAGAAATTTTAGCGGATTTGGGCCAAAATGGACCGCCAATTGGCGGTCTAAAAAGTCCGGATCCATCTGGAATTTGTGTTGGGCTTTGCTTAGTGTATTTGGTGGTCTTGGATGCATCTACTTCGTTTATTTGAGCTCCGACCCGAATAGAATTGCCAAAATACTCCCAATGATGGTGTGGAGTTTTCTGTTTTGCTCTTAGGTCATTCTGTCTTGCGTTCAGGTCATTCTCCCTTGCATCTTGGTCCCCAGATCTCACAGTTCAGTCGTTTTTCCCAGCTTTTGAGTCCTTTTATGCTTCATCTCTTCAAACCTATTTATTCCTGAAAACTAAACATAAAACTCGTAACATAGCATTGTTTAGGTGAAAGATAATGGATATAAGATACAAATATAAGCATGAAATGATGTCAATTAGCGAGTGTGAATTACAGACATCAAATTAAAAAAGAAATAAAAAATAAAAAATAAAAATATTGTACCATGTCGGTTTTCTATAAAACTAACGTTGTAGGGTACATAGACAGAAAAAATATCATACTATGTTGGTTTTCTATAAAACCGACGTTGTAGACTCCCTACAATGTCGGTTTATACAAAACCGGCGTAGTTGGGTATAAAATCTAGAAAAAAATTGATTAAAGGGTCAACCATGTCGGTTCTTCTTTGGATTTTAGACCGTCGTGATAGAGTATTCTGGTATAACTTCTTCCACCTACCACGTTGGTTGATTAGTAGCATATCATGTATCATATTCATGCTATATATTCTTTATTTTACCCCAATATTGTGCTACTCGAGTTGTTGTAGTGTTTCAGGTGTTAGGTAATAAAGAAGATAAAAGGGAACAAAAAGGACCTGAATGCAACAAGAATAGACTGATCTGAAAACTTCTAAACCCATTTGTAAAGCATAAGGACTTGATCGCAAATCAAGAAGGACCCAAATGAAAATCTGGAGGGACCTGATTGTGAAATGTAAAGTATTGTGACACATGACTTGAACAAAATCAGGATTTCGCCAATTAAACTCAAAGCGGTTCAAGATAGTTGAAGCTCCTGGAAGAAATCAGGACTGATCGGGTGCAAACAATCCACCACTGGTGGATCATTTTGCTCCAATTGATTCTCAATTTCTCCAGTGGCTCAGACTTGATTAATGGGGTGCACCAGTGTATAAAGAAAGTTATGACTGTACGATTTCGTGTCCTATCTATGTGTATATTTTAAAAAATTAATACAAACATACATGATCGATTTCATATTTCCATTGATTTTATGTAGATGTATATGTTTATTCTAATATCATGCATTCCTACACATATTAAAATAAACAAAACAGAGAGTTAGATCATACCCAAAGGTTCTCTACAACTTTTTAGAAGATCTGGTGTTTTGTTGCTCGTCGAATTGCCCGCCGATTTGCCTCCAAGTATTTACCAAACTCTAAACAAGATTAGAGAGAAAGGAGCTAGCCAATCAATCTCTAATTAAGCTTAGAATCTAGCTAATAACCCCTCTAAAAGCTCATACGATTTTAATCTCCAAAATATAAAACTATTAAGAGAATTTTCGAGGTGATTAAGGGAGAGATTAGGGAGAGAGAATTTTGCATTAATTCTTATGAAACCAGTAGGGTGAGATGACCTATTTATAGCCTCCCAAATCACCCATATCAAGAACTATTCTATAGCCATGATCTCTTAGTTTTTCTCTCCTAAATTAATCCCAATTTCCCACATAAGCATCTTCAAAAATGTTTGATCAAATCTGGAATTAATTTAACCCATGCTCTAATTATTCTCTTAATAATTCAGGCAAAAATCGTGTTGTTCGATTAACCGAGATTTCCATTCGGTCGACCAAACCATTCGGTTTTACATAAGTTTGGATGACCGTGAACTAGACGGTCGACCGAATATTCATAAGAAAAATTCCCTAGAAAATTTCGGTCGAACCATGTCTTGCTCCCGTCGACCGCTGACTCACCAAAATTTCTCATGGTAAATCTCTTCGGACGACCGTGTCTCTTTTGGTGTACCGTCATATCCCCAAGACAACTCCTAGATATTTTTCTTTCGGTTGACCGTTTACTCCCGGTTGACCGGTCCCAATTGTCGAGGCACTCCACACAATTTCGGTCAACCAATTGTGTTCCCTCCGTCATGTGGCACCTTGTGAGTGCAATTGTGTTCCGTGGTCTTCTTGGGTTTTGAATCCAAGTATTTCACTTGAGGCGAGTCACCTATGAAGGCCAACATTAGACCGTGAACCTGGTTCTCCGGGTCTTCCCACTTGGCTTTTGCCTCTCTCTCGCTATCGTTGCCTTTCTCATTTAATTTTGGAATTTCACCATCCAAAATATGAGAAGTTTCTCAAACTTCAACATGATATTGAGCTTGAGTTTCCAGCTTATGAAGTTTGAGTCATCATTTGCCAAAGGACGTTTTTCAATCATAGATCGCACAATAGGTTGAATTGTTTTTAGACATTTCTACAAAATAAATTATATGAGATTTAATGTCAATTTTATGTTTGAAAATCAATACCGCAAATAAAAAAATTTGTCCATAAATGCAGCAATTCAAGATCCTTTCAATTATAATATAAAGTAGCTAAGGGCTATCAGATATATTATAAAATCAAGGTAAGAAAACATTTTCTAATCATAACCATTTTGAAATTTTGCAACATTTGCATTTTCAAACTCTTATGACTCTTGCGTTTTAATTAAGAGGGAATTTGACCAATCCTCGTAAGAAAAACTCTTTTTCTTAAAACCGAGCTAGGGCTCCGGGTCTTGTTAAGGAAACGTATTTCATTTGATATGAGATAGGTTTATCCATTGTATTCACAAACAAATACACTCGGTGTCCACTAATGGTGAATCACACCTCGTACATCTTTTCATGGCAAAACAATAGACAACCTTATACCTCCCATTATTCCCAAAGATGGAGGAAGCTATCTCCAGGTAAGGACGAGCAGAATATCTCTCGATCGATGGCTGCTAGCGGATGAAATAAGAAAGAAAAATATTCTTAATTTTTGGTTGGACAATTTAAACATTTACATGTGAATATAGAATTCGGGCGATCATGCATATTTATCATCTATACACATCCCAACATTCATTCATAGAATCACATACATGTCAAGTACACAAACATAAATATATTCATTCACACATATATCGGTGTGAGTTTATATGTTCCCGCATCCTTGACTCTTGCACTTCCTCAGTGTCTTCTTTGCGACTTCCTTTTGCACCATGGATGTAGATATTGAAAAATATAAACATGCACCTCTCAATTTTGAAAATTGTCTAGTGCAAGTCCTATGTAAAAACTCTCTCATATGCATGCATATACATAGAAATAAAAATTTGGATTTTACATATACATAAGCCCCTGTAATTGAATAACAATAACATACACATTCATTCACACATGTCTTCAACGGAACATTCAAACTAACATATCCCTGCATAAGAGAACTCGAGCAGCACATGCACATATACTATAAATTACTCGATTTAGTTTATCCTTCATCTCTAAATCAAACAATTCCAAAATCATTTGAAATCCATTAAAACTGATTTTATATATCCATAGTTAAAAATATAAAACATTTGAACCGTTGTTTATCAAATTTCCAAAAATAAATTTTTAAGGAAAAATAAACATGTCTTTTTCCGTTTTGTCGATTTCTTATAAAATAATCATTTAATTAAAAAAGAAAATTTTATATTTTAGACATAAGTGTAATTCTTAATTCTAACATTCGTATGATGTGTTTCAAAACATTTAAAACTATCAAAGAAATCA
Source organism: Triglochin maritima (assembly GCA_963682175.1). Taxonomy (NCBI): domain Eukaryota; kingdom Viridiplantae; phylum Streptophyta; class Magnoliopsida; order Alismatales; family Juncaginaceae; genus Triglochin; species Triglochin maritima. The sequence continues at coordinate 20,335,128 of OY821775.1, forward strand.
ATTAGAATTATATCAACAAAACTATCGGAAAACTTGAAAAAGACATCAAACGTGAATTGTTTCAATTGTAGATGGTAAACCAAAATTAATTATATAGTCTAATCATTGAAAATATGAACTCAATGATATGATACCACTGTAGGATTTCATGTCCCTATGTATGTGTATATTTAATGTTTTTTAATACAAACATACATGATCGATTTCATATTTTCATTGATTTTATGTACATGTATATGTTTATTCTAATATTATGCATTTGTACGCATATTAAAATAAACAAAAGAGAGAGGATCATACCCAAAGGTTCTCTAAAATCTTTTAGAAGATCCGGTGTTCCGTTGCTCGTCGAATCGCCCACTGATCCCTTTCCAAGTGTTCACCAAACTCTAAACACGATTAGAGGAAAAGAGCTAGTCAATCAATCTCTAATTAAGCTTAGAATCTAGCTAATAACCCCTCTAAAAGCTCCTGAGATTTTAATCTCCAAAACTTAAAACTATTAAGAGAATTTTCGTGGTGATTAAGTGAGAGATTATGGAGAGAGAACTTTGCATTAATTCTTATGAAACAAGTAGGGTGAGATTACCTATTTATAGCCCCCAAATCACCAACATCAAGAACTATTCTCTAACCATGATCTCTTACTTTTTCTCTCCTAAAATTAATCTCAATTTGCCACATAAGCATCCTAAAAAACGTTTGATCAAATATGGAATTAATCTCAATTTGCTGCGATTGCACAAGATTCTGTGGAACTTCAGTTGTCTAGTGGTTTAAATTTATGTTTAAAGAACGTCTATTATGTACGTTCGATTAGCAAGAACATTATTTCTGTATCATGTTTGGATATGGATAATTTTAATATAAATATTTCAAACTCTTTCTTGTTTATATTGAAGAATATAATATTCTATGCAAATGCATTCGTAAGAAATTGTCTTTATTTGTTTGAATTAAATAATAGAAAAAAATTAAACATCAATAAAAAGACTTAAAAATTACTCACGTGAATGATACACTCTTGTGACACCATCGTCTTGGTCACATAAATGAAAAACGCATCAAGAAATTGCAACGTTGTCTAATGGGCAAAATGACCAAGAGGCGTTTCAAGAAAAAAGGTCCGAGAGCGAGTAACTTGTTGGATTTGATACATTCCGGTGTATGTGGTTTAAGGAGTACAAATGCAAGAGACGGTTTTAGGTATTTTATTACGTTCACGGATGACTATAGTCGTTAAGGCTATATTTATCTAATGAGAAACAAAAGTAAATCCTTTGACAAGTTCAAGGAATTCAAGCATGAAGTAGAGAACCAACTCAACAAGAAAATCAAGTCTCTAGGAACCGATCGTGGAGGTGAGTACTTAAGTACCGAATTTGATTTGTTCATAAAGGAGTGTGGTATTGTGCCACAACTCACTCCTCCTGGTACATCTTGGGAATCAAGATATATAGAGATAGATCATGTAGACTCATTAACCTAAATCAACGTACGTACATTGACAAAGTATTGGAAAGGTTAAACATGAACAACTCCAAAAAGAACAGTGTGTGAATGAGTATGGGTGTGCAACTCAAGAAGTCTCAACGTGCTGAATCACGTAAAAACTTGGAGTACATGAAACATATTCCTTATGCTTCAGCAATAGGATTGATCATGTACGTGATGACTTGCACAAGACCCGATGTCTCGTATGCTTTAATCGTGACAACTCGTCACCAATCCAACGCAGGTCCTGATCATAGGAATGCGGTCAAGAATATTCTAAGGTACCTTAACTGGACCAAAGATAAGTTTCTTGTTTATGGAGGACAAAGGGAGCTAATAGCCGAGGGCTATTCGGATGCAAGTTTCATGAGTGATCCCGACGATAGGAGATCACAATCATGATATGTCTTCCTTATAAATGGTGGAGCTGTGAGTTGGCATAGTTGGAAACAAACTACTATTGCCGACTCAACCACTGCTTCGGAAGTGATGGTTGTCGCTGAAGCGAGCAAAGAAGGAGTGTAGATTAATAAATTCCTTGAAGAGCTCAGAGTAGTTCCCTCAAGCGAGGGACCAGTGGAACTATTTTGTGACAATAACGCACCTATCTTGCAAATCAAGGATCATAAATCGCACCACAAAAGTCAAGTACATGGATCGAAAGTACTTTGTCACACATGAGTTCATCGACGAAGGCAAAAGAGATTTATTATGGGTGGATACCAGTAGCAACACAACTGATCCATTCACCAAACCTTTATCCCATGGCAAATGCGAAATGAATTTCGAGTCCATGGGTCTGAGGAACCATGTGGAGTGGCTTGATGTGTGATTTGAGAGAGTTACTCTAGTTATTATTGTTTTATACATTAAGAATGTATGTGGAAGACAACCTTGATAGCAAGTGGGAGATTGAATGAAATGTGTTCTAAAAGTTTACTTTTATATGTCAATTATTATGAATTGAATGTGCAAACATTTTATTCCTTGATTAATGTATTCGTCTTTTGAAAGTGTTAAGGAAGAAGCTCTTGGTCCTTAACCATAGAGCTCTAAAAGATATTAGTTTAAATAAATCAAAAGTTATTGAAAATCATGGTAATTGACATGGAACATTAATTACCGAGATAAGATTATCGTGTTGGTTATAGATTATTGTAGCTCTACAAATATTTAACGACACGAGTATATGAAAGAGGAAATATTTACTTTTATATATTGACAAATGAAACATTATGAAATTTTATTTAGTGTCATAAATGTTTTACTTTGTCTTAGATCCTAAGATATGAGACTTATATCTTTTCACACAAGGAATGTTTAATTTGATTATTGTCAAAAACTATCAATGAGTATAGTGATAAAGACAATAGTTGGTTAAACATGACTTATATTGCAAAAGATAGTTTGTCAAAAGATTATCATTGCCCATCTTTGCTTGAGTGATGATGTTATTGGACCCCTTGATAAAGCGAAATTATAATGTGCACAATATGATTTATGTTAGCTTACATATTTATAATTAGCTTAAGAGATCAAGAAATGAATATAAAATACAAAGGTGACACATTTCTACTTTGTATTATATTCTTAATATCATGAGACAAGAGATATATGGACACATGTGATGTCCTTACATCACTAAATGAATCATGTTTAGTTCGAGTGAACAAAGACATCTATGTTAATTGGGTAACTATAATGTGTAGCTAGATACTGTTTATTGTTTATGATATTAAGTGTTTAATATCATTTCCAATTGACTTAAATCCTCCTATAGGTCACACCACAAAACTGGAAAACAAGAAGTTTTGATTTTTTATTCATATGATGTATCAGATTTCGTGTGAAATAGTATATACGTGGTGAATCGATAAAATCAATGTGTCATGAAAATTAGATAGTTAGAATCATTTATAAGTTCATATGATAATATATTACATAATAAATGAATTTACTAAAAACACCAAAGATCAAAATTTGTTGTAAATCCAAAATTTGGTAAAAGGTAAAAAAACGATTAATACGATTTTGCCCCAATTAATAAGGAATCGGTATTAATCATGTATTGGAAATATTCCAATATCGTTAAATGTGGATGTCGATGATTATGTGTCAAATTATGATTGATTTTAGGGAGAGAAAAATAAGAGATCATGAGTTAGTGGTTAACCCATGATCTCTTATTGGGAGACCCTATAAATACGTCTCCTCTCCCTCATTGTTTTAATTAATCTAAAAATTTCTCTCTCCCTAACCACCCTATTAATCCATCCGAAATTTCCTTAATTATTTCAAGCTTTTGGTAATTTAAATTCTCAGGGATCATAAATGGGTTTAATCTTGTTTAGAGTTTGATGTACACTTGGAGGCAAATCGGGGGGGGGGGGGGGGGGGGGGGGGTGATTCGACGTGCAACGCAACTCCGGATCTTCTTAAAAGTTTTAGAGAACCTTTGGGTATGATCCTCCATCAATTTATTTTAATATATATATATATAAATATTATATTATATTTGAATAAATATAAAATAGTGTACATGAAATTGTCGAAATATGAAAATGATCATAATTGCATGTATAATTCATTTAAAATATATACATACACATGGACACAAAATCCTACATTTTTTCCAACATTGAATCCCAACATGCCCCTCTCTTAAATCACTTTTCGAACATGCACAAAACAATATAATTCTGTCAAAGGGAGAGAGAGAGAGAAGACATGAGTGATAGAGAAAGGGAAAGAGAGAGGATGAGAAGATGCGTGATAGAGTGTTGGATTTTGGTTTTTTAAAGGGTATGAGTATTTTGGATAGAACGGGAAACATAAACATATTTTTCAGAGAGTGTCAAAGTGGAGTATATTTTTCAGAGGTGGGACACCTGAGGCATAGAAAGTCAACTTTTCCTTTTAAAACTAGAATATGGTAACTCAAATACCGTTTTATATTTATTCTACTTATTTTAAGGAAATCATGTTTTAAATTTTTTAATGATAAATTAGAGATTTTGTGAAAACTATAGTAAAATTGGTACTTGAATTGAGGATAAAAATACAAGGAAGTCGATTTTTTTAATCAAAACATCAAAACAAAACTCATGTTTTGAGTTGAATTTAAATTTTTTTTAGCTCAAAATAAGTCTTAACCTTGAAATAGGAATATAGCAAATTCAAATTCTCAAAATTTAAAAGAAAAAATTATTCTCAATGGATTTTTTTTAGAAAATTCGAACCAAAAGATTATAAATTTTTTCTTACAAATATTTTTGATTTTTCGAATTTTTCAGAATAAGATGTGCATCAACTTCAAATATATACATTCAAATTATATGCAATCAATGAGTTTCGTTTTGTTATTTTGATAACAAAATCGAATTCTTCGTCTTTTTACGTGAAATCCTTGATTTGTAATTAAAAAAATTAATTTGAAAATCAACAAAAAGATTGTGTATTTTTGTTGCAGCCTCTTTTGAGGAGTAGGTTGACATTGCTATGTGTAGCATAAGTAGAATTGTAGAATTGCATTCGTGGCGGACCAATCGACCGTATAGAGTACACATAGAACCGTTTGAAATGATTGTTTACGCATCGATCCGCATATCGTCGTGAGAACAGGTCGTTACATTAATTGTTCTCTCATGCATAACAAGGCATCTTATACACAAACTAGCAGAGGATAATTAACAATATGTAATTAAATTATCTAATTCTCATTAATATGTCGCATACATGACAACAATCTACTAATAATGGTAAAAGGACATCTAAATCGACGTATTCTAAGCGGTCATTCGAGCAACAAAGCTAGATTTCCAAAATTAAATAAACACGAAACAAATTTAAATGTGAGAAAATTGAACAACTGGTATATATATTTTTGTGAAGGTAATCAAAAGCAGAATAAGGATTTATCTCCCTTAACCTCTTGTCTTTTTACTTGATCATCATTTTATAACACGTTATTAGCACGAATCGATTCTGACACAACTAAAGTCAAATCTTGGGAGCTCTGCGCATGCTACCAACATGGGAGATGTTTTCTTGATCGAGCAATTCCCTGGATAATATCTTAATTCTTTTGTGTAGGTTACCAATGTTGATCTTAATTGCAACAACGATGCTAGATCCGGGAAATCATATGGTATGATTGGTATACCTCCCCATCACTTTCTAGAAATAAGTAGTTTTCTTTCTTTATTTTAACTCCTCACATGTCTCACCTAAACCGTATTTTGCTTATATTTTACATATGATCTCAAGCCTTCATTTTTATGTCTTTAATATATTAATTTCATGAATTTCGAGGATGTGTGGATGTGAGACCTTGCAATGAGTTAGCTCTTGGAGAGGGTATTTTGCTATAAATTTCAATAAAATAATTTTAGAAATTTGTATCACCATGTTTTCCTTCCAGCACCATATTCAATCCTAACTATAATTGAAATTTTGGTGAGATTTATTGCTTATTTAATTGGTGCATAGGTTACTATATTCATGGTAACATATTGAAAATTTGATGATCTATAGTAACCATTTGTTTGGATCAATTAATTTAATGTTTGATGCTACATTCATTGGATGCCTTTTGATATATATGTTCATATACTTTATCTTACATGAACATTTTAAGATTATGTTCTACTAAGTTACGTAGATATACCTTAGTGTAATCTTGTAGTTCGATGTACTCTAGAATATCATTCATTGTACGTTACTTATACAATGTTTGATCTTCCAAGGTCATACTTGTATGGGAGTCTGTGTAGTTTCATTGACTTTGCTTCATTTTACTTAATCTTTTTACCTACATCTTAGAATGTTTATTTGTTCATGATCATGAGATAATTAATTTTATTCACATGGTGCATAGAATATATCATGTCAATTTTGTAAATAAAATAAGTGAGACTACATATATGCAAGATATGTTGCTTTTGGAATTGCTAATATGCACTTTTGTTTATCATATGCTTCATGTACGTAATAATATATTCCTTTTTGAGATGTTTTAGTATGCACCGATAAGCAATACATGTATATGAGTTTTTAAAAAAAGTAATAAGTTGTATGTACCAATTATACTTTGATGCTTATACATTATGACTTTTAACTTTATACTTGACATTGTGGATAAGAATGACTTATCATGGATTATGGATGTTGAACCCAACCCATGACTTTTAAAATATCAATGACTAGAGAAAGAAACATCAAATCAAGATAAAGTGGAGGTTTTGATTTTCTATTGCTATCATCTTTGTTAAAATGATTTTAAAACGTATATATTAGGATTTAATCTCATGTCTATTTTTGTGGTTGGACAAAACATCAAGTTATTGATCAAAATTTCAGGATTTCTCGATCCAACGAAGCATGAAAAGAAATAGTTACATATTTCGTAGTGCTTCTATAATTAAATGATTATATATTTCTCATGCAACTTTGTATTGATTCACTTGCTTTATATAAATTATATGAATTCTTAATATCATGTTGATTAAAAAAGTATATGTAAAGTGGTTCAAGCATGTGATTATTACTTGTTAATTTTGATGATCATTCACAACTAGTACGAGCATTCTTCTCGTGAGCACATAATATCTATCTTGATAGATGTATATATATATAATACAATGTGCTATATTATAGTGGAATTTGAATTACCATGTTACAAGTGATCATTCTTATTAAAATGATATGTATTGGCCCAGAAGGCAAATATCTTGTGATCATTGTTATTGAAAATGATATGCATTTGCCTAGAAGGCGAATATCTTAATATTCATAAAATGCTACTATACAAAGATTTAGAGATTATTCATTTAAAAAGGGTTATGAAATTCTATGATAATCTCTGAAGGATTCTTATGACTGTCTAAACGACGTGCAAATAACTAATTGAGTAAAAAATGCACGTCGGTCTCTAAATGAAACCTTATGACCAGAAGTTCATAGATATAGAGGTTAGTAGTAAAAGAAATAAATATTTTATTGATCACTTTACAAATTAATGACCCAATACTTTTTTGGGTTATGCAACACCGATGATTGAAGGTCATGAGAGTTGTTGGAAAATCACGATACCATTCTTGTTTATTTTTTGGTGTGCCAGAAGCACACACTACAAAGTATTGTGAAAACAAGAGCATAAGCAGTGGACTAAATTTTGTGCAAATAAGAAGTATGAAATAAAGACGACATCAACGAGATGAAAGATGCCCAGAAGTGCCTAAATATAATCATCTCTTATATTAATTATGGATGTCATCATTGGTATTGTTTTTGTGAAGCTTTAAATAATTTTGTTGACTTCTATCACGACCAAAATGATGTCAAATTTGTCGACCGATTTGCACAATAAAATGGGAGTTCCTATGTTTTTAAAATATCTCTTAATATAGATCATTATGAGATCTTAAAATAGATACATGATACATTAATGTGCATACATGGTGATATTAATTATTCTTTTTTTTCAAATTTTATATACATCATGTCATGATTGTTCTCCTATTTTACTTGTATAAAATTGAATGAAATATTTCCCATCGTCTACGATTAATAGATTAGCACCTCCTAAATTTAGTGGCCTCGAATTAAATTGGACATTTCAACATGATTCATATGCCTCATAATATTAAAATACTTGAAACCCCTGAACGGCGATGTATTTTATTGTCCAGTCCAACATTTATATATAGAGACATATTTTTTTGGCATTAGGGGGAGAAAGCGAGAAGCATAAAGAATGCCAAGAAAATGTATTATATTGAATCTAAAGCTCATAAGAGAGTATACGTACAAGTGTCGTTGAACCTGAAGTTCATAAAATCATTAACTTGCAATATCTAGCAAGTAATTGTCATACATTTTTATTGATCACAAAAGAGTGACCATTTCTTGTATTACTAGACGTAAAACACATAATATAAAGTGAACATCTCCACATGATAAAATATATTTGAGCCAGAAGCGTGGACTATAACATATATTATTTGTGGAAATGAAATAAAAGTTAGTAAGTCTCATTGCACCTCTTGAAGAAGTTATTCCTAAAGAATATAAACCCATAAACATAAATGCAGCTGTTGAATAAAAAATTAATGAAATTACGGGGATATAGAACGGTTAAATCCTAAAGTTTTGGGAAACTATGAGGATTTGATTATTATTGATGTAAAACTTGCAATCAACTATATATGTTGATACGAGAGATATTAAATAATTTTTAAAATTATTTTCGACAATTCATTCGCCTTCTTAATAGTATGCTATATCAAGAGAAAAATTGGATCCAAAACCTATGATATTATAAGGATGCCAGAAACATTCGTATTTGATATAAACAAAAGAAGGCGAACAATATAGAATAAACTCGCTGAATAAATATATTATTTGGACTTGTAGTCCTGATTTCTGAAATTATATCCCTGCAGGATACAAATAGAAATCAAAATAACAATGTGATACATTATAAAGTGAGAAATAATATATGGGTATTCGCAGGACCCAACATCCATCGCGATGTTACTCATTCTCTCGTAATATTGATAATACGTTCTGTTACATAATCAATATGATATGCATATAAGATATGTTGTGACTTTAAAAATTTATAAGTCACTTAATATTGGTACTTATATGAGAGTCTCTGAAGGACAAAGATGACAAGTATATTATAACAAGAATCAAAAGAAGCACTATACAAAGATCACTATATGAAGAAACAAGTAAGGGTGTGCATATAACCTCTTCAATCAAAGTCATCCCGAATAATGATACGAAGTCGATCTTAGCCATCCATATTTTTCACCCAATAACAAAATTTACTATTATTTATTATATGCATATGAATTTATGTCATAGAAACTCCAACATAGTTTTTGAAAACCTGTGAAATATTTAAATGAGAATTTTTTTAAATAAGTGACTAGAGATAAATCAATTTTGTTTTCGACCAGAAGTTTGAACATTCTTAAGAAGAGAATTGGTACAATGATGTAAATGTAGAAAGGGAATATTGAAGATAAAATATTTTACTAAATGCCCACCTTGAAAGCACATTAACAAAGGACATCTATTGTATATCGACAAAGACCCAATTCTTTTAGGACGTGAAGTTCCTTATCATGTTCACAGTAAATGTTTTTCTGAAAACATTTAAATGGCGTTCAAGGATCTACCAATTTCTAGTCATGTGATAAAGATTTATATCAATGATGTTTCCTACATGTCCAATACACATTAATTATTATCACAAATCATTTGGTGTCATTATGTGGAGTTATTACAACTTTATGCAAGTTGGTAAATCAGTTATTTATTCTTACATTCCCATATTGCTATGACATCAATATAAATATGAGACATCTTTAAATGGTCCGTAAGTAATATCATTTGAAGTAATATATTCATATTTTGCAAAAGTTACCACAATTTGTGTTACTCCCAGTATATATTTTGAGAAAAAATACGCAAACACATTTCACAATCCTATTGTCTAAGTGAAATATAGTAAATATCCATTAAATATGTTAAACTATCATGTATTTGTTTATTGAATCCCCATGCACTTTTGTGTTTAATGACTTTGTAAAATATATTTGTAAGTTTTGTAAACTACGAATCAGGGAGAGCGGATTTGTATTTATCGTCCCTGAAGGACGGATACCTGAAGGAAAAAACTTGAGAGGCTTGTAGTTGCACTCTTTTTCCCTTTTTCCATTTTTTGTCCTAAAATGTTTTATTGGTTAAAGGTTTTTAATGAGACAACTTGTGCAATTTTGTTAACGTATGTTATGCATTTTTTTCGTTAGCTACTTTTTCCCACAGGGTTTTGTAGCAATGTTTTTAACGAGACATAAACATAACACATATTATCTAAGGGAGTGTTATAAATGTATGTTGAATTGAGGGGGAGAATTATACAGAGCACTCTTTTTTTCTTCACCAAGTTTTTGTCCCACAAGGTTTTACTTGACAATGTTTTTAATGAGGCAGACCGATCAAGTGACAACTGATTAGATCTAATCAAGCGAGAATTTGTCGGAATTATTTACAAAGTCATTGCCACTAAAGTCTTTGAGAATCTTGTCTTCAAAATTGATGTTCGTTGTTTGAAGAATGTATGTTGAAGTGAGGGGGAGCATCATACGCACTGCAATCTTTTTTCCTTCACCAAGTTTTTATCCCATCGGATTTTTCTTGGTAAGATTTTTAACGAGGTAACATCCCTAGCGTATAAATGTGATACTCAAAAGGGGAGTGTTATGAAATTCACCTTCCTTAACATCCACAATTTAAGTAGATTGTTATTATTATTATGTAATTTATTGATTTGGTTGTAAGAACTACTTTTCATCCTATATATAAGAGACTATTGTACACATTTGAAGAAGACAATGAAATGAAATACCACTTCCTCATTCTCCCTCAACTTCTTGTCATTTTACTTGATCATTATTTTATAACTAAAAAGGACATCTAAATCGACGTAATCTAAGCGGTCGAGCAACAAAGCTAGATTTCCAAAATTAAATAAACACGAAACAAATTTAACTCACATTATCACATATACATCATACATCCATTACCTTTCAAGAAACTGAAGAAAACAAGAACTTAAGCCACGTTCGTATCACATTTCCCCACATCATAACAGCTAGCTTCCATGTCAAAACAAGAACTAAACTCAACGAAGTAACAAAGTTAACCCAGAAACAAAGAATACAGGAACTAACTTCCAACTGTGATCACGAACTACAGAACCACACATCTCGCCCCGACAACCGGCTATTCTTCTCCCTGCGGACCCGAAGGTCCTCCGCGTCCCGAAGCAGATGGTTGCCGGAGGACTGGGAACTCCATTCCTCGGAATCGTAGTGGATTGGGGAACCACTGAGAGATGCAGTACACTATGGAGAGGAGGAACAACAAGCCAGTCGCAACAAGAAGGGCGGTGAACATGACAGTGCCTCCTAGATCCATTTCTACCTGGAGATGGAGCTTGGAAGACCGGAAGAGCTCAAATGGAGAGAGAGAGAGAGAGAGAGAGAGAGAGAGAGTTATGATGTTGTGAAGTAGAAGACGGAGCTTTGTAGAGTTTTCATGGCCATTGTGGACGTTATAATCGTTACGTTTCTGTTAAGAATTGCAACGGTAGAATGGAAGGGTTTGATTCGAAATCGGGTTGATTCCGTAATTTGCTTCCGTAAGAGAGCATGCATAGCAAATATTCTTAGATGGTTCACGATTCCTTTAGATGGTTTCTAGTTTTATTAGATCTTGTGACTATACGTACGGTCCATACTCCTTAACTCTTTTGGGTAGTCATTTTAACTTTAGCTCCAACGTAGAAGATTATATTGAACATTTCCAAATAACGGAAAATTTAAACTTTTAAAATCAAAGGAAATCTAAGGATAAAGACCATCAATAGTGAGGACACTACTCATAGAAATACCCAAATATATGTAGTGAACTATATTACATAAGAGTTTGTCAAAAGAGTGATTACATCATAATACGAAATACATAATACATGTAATCACGACAACCTAAAATAGGCAGACAACAGGATCCAGTCTCAAAGTGCAATCTTCCTCGGTCACCACCTGTCGGAACCTACCGCGGTCATGAAAATAAACATAACAACAATGCCTGAGTTTCCATAAGGAAACGCTGTATGACAAGCTCACCTATATGCCCTATCATAGTAGTATAGCATGACATGAAATATAAAGCAATAAAACAACATTGCCACCAAGGGTAAAACTGGACATCCGTTCCACAATCGTTCTTGCTGCCACACAGGCCTTACGGCCTACAATCGCTACCGCTGCCAAACAGACCCCACGATCCACACATCACCGCCGCCACACAGGCCGCACGGTCCACAATATCACTACAACAGTTTTACCCTTTAGCCACGGTAGTTATCCGTGGTTGTAGCTAAGTATCCTCGTTATGGAGCAACAACCACGGATTTTTACCGTGGCTATTGCTGGCGTCGCTGTAGGGTATTAGCGACGGATTGTATGACAGATGTGTACCGTTACTGATACTTTTGGAGGGAATTAATGGCGGGACGGAAAAGACCTTTAGTGACGTATTTTAAGACCTTTAGTGACGAATTTGTCCCGTGGCTAAATGCTTTTCTTAGGAAAAAAATATAAATTTTCAGCATTTAATAAATCACTAATACGCCTATATTTATAAACATATAGATTCATTCTAATAACTTACAACTGTACAATAAATAAAACATAAATATGAACATATCCCTATTTTCAACGTTCATAACTCACAATCTCGACAAACCATCATCATATATAACACATATCTCTCAACAAAATACAACTCTTCAATTCGTAACTATAAATGTGATTCAACTTTAAGTACATCAACTCAACAAGAGTATAAAACTTAAACATAAATTTTTAGCATTGAATAAATCACCTGTACACCTATACTTATCAACATCCACAATTACATTGTAAACCACAATCAAATTCTTATAAATGAATATGATCTTGTCAAATAACACTAACAATATTCAAATTGATATTTCATTCCGAATCAATATCCTAATCGAGAAATAAATTGACAAATATGATTCCACTATTCACACATTTCATAAAATACAAACAAGTACTTTGACATTGATATAAGCATCTCAAAATTTTAAATTTTTACTTCTTCCACTCTTTTTCGAATAAAGCACAAATGCAATACAAACCATTGTCAAATTCAGCACAAATCACTACCAAAATAAGCCAAGATGCAGCCGACTTGCAGCCAAAGATTCAATCCAAAATCGCAGCACAAACTTTAGCAACTTCAGCACACAAAATAGCCCTTCAATTCAGTGAAAAAGCAGCCCAAATGTATCTCAAGCACAACTACAATTGCAACCAAAATTTGACACTTAAATAGCCTAGTTGCAGCACAATATTAGCTCAATTATTAAGCACAAATGTAGCAGAGGATTATATGCGATTCAGCTCAAAAATTCAGCACAAGAGAGACACAATAATTCAAGATTAATCAAGCAAATACCAACTCAAGTCGAGACAAAAATTAGCAATTAAAGGCAAAATCAGAATTTTAAGAAAGCTCAATTTCAAGTCAATAATTAGGCAATGTCAGTAGAATAATCCAAATACGAATCAACAATTGCAGCAAGCGAACTCATGCAATCACACAATCACAAACGAAACACTCCTAGCTAAAATGAAGAATTGAAGAGAAGTATTTCTGTGATAGTCTGGAATCATTTATAAAACATAAACAAACAAAAAAGGTGTTTATTTTTCTTTATCATTTATGACATACCTTTGTAGGAACTTCAACCCCATCAACAAGTTTTGCGATTTCTTTGGAAAAAAATGTCACACTATTAAGTTTTGCAAGCAGAGTGAGGGTACAACTATTGTACTCATCTAGATAGTCATGTTTATTAGCAACTTATATGACATGATCTTTTATATCTTCCATCTCCTTCTTAGGACAAGCCAAGTTCCAAACGTTGCCGATTTGATCTTCACAGAAGCATATGAATCCATTTAATCGGCCGCTACAGAAACCACGCCATAACCATTTGAACTGTTCAACTCAAATAATCAAAAAGAAAATAATTAAATATGAAACTGAAAATAAAAACTCTACATGGTGTTGCAGTCTATTTACATGTTAAATTTAGATTGGCACATGCAAACATATACTATCAAAATATTGTCCAATTTTCTTGTTTCATTCAGAAGCAGCCCTTCCTCAACAAATGTCAATACAGAGTTCTAGTAACTATGTCAATACTTGCACAAATGTAATTTACATAGCAGAAAGAAAGAGAAAAACAATGACATAAATTCTTGCAAGCAAAAGAAAACCATACCTGTGCAATTGAGTTAAAGCACTCGAGCAATGGGAAAAGATCCTTGTCGCAATTCGATAGTTGTTGCCATTTTGCTATAAATAGAGGCATCAAAATTTCAAGATACTTGGGTTGTAAAATTTTGATGCATTAACATTGAAGCAAGAGTGTAATATCGCACAACACTAAATGGAAATTATAGGCTACTCATTTAAATAATGAAAACATGACACAAGCCTTTTTTTAAATTAACACTATAATCACAAAATAAAGCTACCATATTTGAATTTTCAGAACCTGATTAAGTTATGCACCAACTACATCCGTCAAACTGTCAATAGCATCATATACAATTCTGAGATTGCGCGCCTCTAGATTGAATGAAACCAAACATCATTTTTAAATAAATTACGCATGGTTGAAGGGCCATCAGAATGTTACAAAAGACAGAAAATAAGAGACACCAAATGAAAAGGATAATTGGATAAATTACTCGATATATACCAAAAGCACATAGTAGGTGTTGCAAGATGATCTCCAAGTGTGGCACTAACATTCTACGGCTTCCTATCAGAAGATACAAGCTTTCCGGCCAATTTTGAATATTCCACTAATATTGTAACTAATATTTAAAAGAGAAACATGCATAATGGCTAATGAGTACGTCAGTCAACTAAACAGAAACTCCACAATCTCACTAGAATTCATAGATAGCAAAATTGTGAAGCATAATTATCAACAACCTTAACTGGACATGTTTTTGTAAAGGTTGTGTCAACATGTTAAGCAGGAAATGAAATTGGCAACATCATTTTCTAGCTAAATCCAACATAAAAGATTTATTAATGATACTTAGGATAAATCAAATTACTTTAACTCTTCACAAAGAAATCAAGGACAAATGATGCCCTAAATTTCTTTTTAAGAAAGAGAGATTACCCATTTCTAAGTATAAAAATAACACAAAATCACCCAAATTGGAACAAAAGAACACTCAAATCCAAAACAAACTATACATGGAAAACAAGTCTGAATCCCTCCAAATCAGACCTCAGTGGGACAACGCTAGCAAGGGGAGGGATAATGGCAACGTGAAATTGAAGTGGACATTTTCTCAAGCCTGTGTTTCCCAACCAAAATTTCTCCACCAAATTACTTCAATCCCAACCAAACCCTAAGGACCCAAATCCCAGCAAGACAAATCAGAACAAGAATCTAATCAAGTTGGAATACCGATGATGAGGAGGGTGCGAGTGACGACCAGAGAACAACGAGGGTGGCAAGTGAACGACGATGGTGGCGGGCAAACGACAAGGACAACGGAGGAACCACATGGGCTTGGAGTGAACGCCGCGGAGGTGGAAGAGGGACGGGCTGCAGAAGGGACTTCGGACGATGGCAAAGGTTTGAGGTTTTTGTGATTCGAGGGAGTGGGCGGCGAGGGGTCGGTTATGTTTTGGCTTAAAGGGGTCATTTGCCACGGGAATCACACATTTTTGTCGCTGATTTATTCAATCAGCCACGGATATTTTAGCCACCGTATAGCCTACCGTGGCTAAAACTCTACTTTCTTGTAGTGATCGTCGGCGCCACACAGGTCACACGATCCACAACCACCGGCACCACACAAGTCACACGGTCAACAAACATCGGGTCTCCGTGGAGACCTACCATAGGCACATACGGTCTAGCGGACAGTACGCAACACATCCCCACACATGGCTACATAGGCCAAAAGGATCAATGAGGAGGTGTTCGCACTTCCGCGCAGGTAGAATCATATCTGAAAACATCGTGGTCCACCACCACACCAACGGAGCCGTCGCTCTGGTCGGTCCATCACCGGCGCCACACAGACCGCATGATATCTCACTCGATAGGTGCCCAACCAAGTTAGCTGCCGGAAATCATCATCGACAGTCCATCGCCGCTACCACAAAGGCCACGCGCGATCCTTCCTGCCACCACAAAGGTCGAATAGGGCCCCTCCTGCCGCCTCACAGGTTGCACGGGCTCGTGCAATCACTACCTATAAGGCCAGTCGAACCTATCCACTACGCAGAGGGCTAGACAATCGACAGATCCGAACCGAAGTCTGCAGGGTCATCGAGCTCCACGTGCAGACACCAACTCCGCCGCTATAAAAGCAGGGCAGCAGTCTCCGTAGCCATCCAGGCCGGTAGTCACTTCACTCAACAACAGTTGCGTGCCCGCTAAAAGCAATGGGATGCACGATCCCTCAGGCTGCTACTCTAATATGAGATTCAAGGCATAATCTACGTCACACTCTATAACACATAGGCGACACGTCCCAAGTATCCACACTCTTCCACACGATGGTCCCTGGGTAGGCACGCGCAATGTACCCACCGTCACCTGTCGGCTCACGCTCCAAGAGAGGACACGGTTTTCCGTGGACAGAGTTGACACTTCATTAGGACCAGGATTCAGTTCTGAGCTCAAACGGTCGACCGAAAAAGGTATACTCGTCGGCCGCTTCCGCAAAGGAATTGGTCGACCGAACGCCTAGAACGGTCGAACTTTGTACCCAAGGCCTTATTCGTAACGGTCGAACGAAAGTCTAAAATAGGTTGACCGAACGTGATCAAAATCCGGAGTCTGGTCAAAATCATACTAGTCTATTCGGTCGACCGAGATAGGGGTCCAGTCGACCGAAAATAACCAGGGGCATCCTAGCAGTTTAGGTTATCTATCGGTCGAACAAGATACAACAATCGGTCGAACAACATACAATTCAAATAGGCTATGATGTTTGAATTGTTAAGTGAGCCTATTTGAATTGTATGTTGTTCCACCGATTGTTGTATCTTGTTCGACCGATAGATGACCTAAACTGCTAGGATGCCCCTGGTTATTTTCGGTCGACTGGACCCCTATGTCGGTCGACCGAATAGACTAGTATGATTTTGACCAGACTCCGGATTTTGATTACGTTCGGTCAACCGATTTTAGACTTTCGTTCGACCGTTACGAATAAGGCCTTGGGCACAAAGTTGGACCGTTCTAGGCGTTCGGTCGACCAATTCCTTTGCGGACGATCATACAATTCAAATAGTGGACACGTCCGACCAAAAACATCCAGGCAAACCCCGACCTACCAGCACAAGCACGACCGGTCGATCGCCACAAGGCATCGTTCGACCGGTGTTGGTTAAAGGCGGGCAAAATACACTAAACCGGTCGAGCGCCCGAAGGTACCAGTCGACCAATTACGACAACAACCTTGCGCCAGCCAAGGATTTTACGTCGTTTCTCGCAGCCAGTGAGGTCTGCGACCGACCACAACTCCACCCTAACGTGGGTGAGCAACAAAGGCCTCTAATGCAAAAACTTGGCATACCTCTTCGCGAAGAACGACGACGAACACCGTAGTTCACACGACTACGCGTCGGGACCACGACCCCACGCATGTCCTCCTCGCACCGCACCACGCCCAACACTCCCTTGCCTCATGCGTGCCTTCCCCATCGGAATGCGAGAAGGGTTGAAGAAGAATGAAAGAAGAGAGCAAGGAAACGTGAGAGGGAGTGAGAAGAAACGGAGAGAGAGATGAGTTTTCTCCACCAAAAACCCAGCCAACCCATGTTTCCATCACTTTTCCATCACCTCACCCAACACATCACCACCCCACACCATGCACCTACCCCCTAGCCCATGCCTTCGTCACGTAACTCCATCCATACCTCCACCATTCTTCCCTCAATTCCCATGCAACCCCTCCATTAACCCCACCTAATCACCATTAGTCCATAAGCAAGGTTACGGTCTTTACAACAATAGTCCTCTTAAATTAAATGGTGTGAACAATATGTGTGTTTAGTTCAACAAAATCACGTGACTCATGCATTAATCTCAAAATTTTGTGGATCACTACACTATTTATAGGGGTTTTCTCTCTCTTAATCTTAAAGTGTATCAAACTAATTTTATAAAAAATCAAGTATACCAAAGTAAAATTTAAAAACTCAATTATAAAGATCTAATATTGAACTTTTTGAAATGCACCCAAACAAATAACTTTTAGCTAATGGTAGATTAATGTATCTTTCGGTAAAAAGTGTCGTTGACTGTGGCCTAAAATCTAATTCTAGCTACGACCAGAAACCTAGTTTTTTTTCTTTTGTCAAATCTGTAATCTTAATGCTATAGGTGCCTAATCAATGTTTTTTAAGACTTGAATGTTTTGCAACACATGAATGTAGGGGTGAGCAAAATTCGGTCCGGTCCGGGCACCCGGACCGAACCGAATTTTTCGGTCTGGACCGCACCGGACCGAATTTTTCGGTCCGGACTTCGGTCCACAAAATTTTGGAAATTCGGTCTTCGGTCCGGACCGGACCGAAAATTTAAGGGGAAAATCCGGGTTTTGGACCGACCCGGACCGGACCGGACCAAACCTATTCGGTCCGGTCTTCGGTCCGGACTTCCCAAAAATTCGGGTTTCGGTCCGGTTCGGTTCGGTCCGGTCCGGTCCGGTCCTGGACTGAAGCTCACCCCTACATGAATGTTCTCTAAGACTTGAATTTTTTAAAGACATATAAGATAATGTTAAGACTTGAATTTTTTATGACTGCAATGTATTTACAACACTTTAATGTTTTTTAATAGTTCACATGTTATCTACATATGATGTTTGGTGGATCAAGTTCAGAGTCAATTAGAGGCAATCACGCTTCACAAGGTCCAGTGGTTGAATCAATGTTGGTTCTACAGGCCAACCACGAGTATGACATGTCTAAAGATTTTGTAAGCATTTTACTGAAAGGAATGTGTTCTAAAAGTTTTTCTTGTATATGTCAATTGTTATGAATTGAATGTGCAAGCATTTTGTTGCTTGATTATTGTATTCTTCTTTTCACTCAAGAAGTGCTTGATTTGATTATTGTCAAAAACTATCAATGAGTATAGTGATAAAGGCAATAGTTGGTTGAACATGACTTGTGCTAGAAAATATAGCTAGTCAAAAGATTATCATTGCCCCTCTTAATTGACTGATGATATTAGTGGGCCCCTTGATAAAGCAAAATTATAATGTGCACAATGTGACTTGAGTTATGTTACATAGTTATAATTAGCTTAAATAGATCAAGAAGTGAATATAATACAAAGGTGACACATTTCTACTTTGTATATCTTCTTAATATCATGAGGCAAGGGACATACACAAGTGGTGCACCTACATCACTAAATGGATCGTGTTTGGTTCTAGTGGAACAAGAAATCTGTGTTAAATTGGGTAACTACAATGTGTAGCTAGATATCGCTTATAGTTTGAGAGAGTTTCATGTGAAAATGGACACTTGTGGTGAACGAATAAAATCAATATGTCACGAAAATTGACATAATTAGAATCATGAATAAATTCATATAACGTGTATGTATTATGGGTGTAATAGTTTGATATTACATAGGAAAATAGATTACATGTGATATGAATTTGCTAAAAACCTCAAAAGATCAAATTTTGTTAGATGTAAATCCAAAAGTTGACAAAGGCAAAATCAGGGTAAAAAACAGTCAACCGTTTTGAGTTCGGCCGACTGGACGAAGATCGGATACGCGAGTGGTCGACCGAAATTGTCTGGACATGTCTAGAAAATAGGATTGGTCAACCGAAGAAAAATATCCAGAAGCTATCTTGGGATATGATGGTCGACCGAATGAGACACGGTCGTCTGAAGAAATTTACCGGGAGAAATTTTGGTAGGTAAACAGTCGACCAGAGCTAGACGTGGTTTGACCGAAATTTCCCAGGAATTTTTTTATCATGAATATTTGGTCAACCATATGGCTCATGGTCCTATCGAACTTGTAAAAAAACCCAAATTGTTCGGTCGACCGATTGGAAAGTTCGGTCGACCGTTCAACGCGATTTCTGCCTGAATTATTAAGAGAATAATTAGATCATGGGTTGGATTAATTTCAGATTTGGTCAAACATTTTTTAGGATGCTTATGTGGCAAATTTGTATTAATTTTAGGAGAGAAAAGGCAAGAGATAATGGCTAGAGAATAGTTCATGGTATGGGTGTTTTGGGAGCCTATAAAAGGACCCCTCACCCTACTTGTTTATGTTAATGCCAAAATTGTCTCTCTCCCTAACCACCTAGTTAATCCATCCGAAAATTCTCTTAATAGTTTTAAGTTTTGGAGATTAAAATCTCAGGAGCTTTTAGAGGAGTTATTAGCTAAATTCCAAGCTTAATTAGAGATTGATTGGCTAATTCCTTTCTCTCTAATCTTTTTTAGAGTTTGGTGAACACTTGGAGGCGAATCGCCGGTCGATTCGACGGGCGACGAAACTCCGGATCTTCGAAAAGGTTTTAGAGAACCTTTGGGTATGATCCTCTCTCATTTTGTTTATTTTAATATGTGTAGGATTGCAGGATATTAGAATAAACATAAACATGTACATAAAAACAATGAAAATATGAAATTGATCATGTAGGCTTGTATTAATTTTTGAAAAATATACACATACATGGGGACACAAAATCCAACAAAGGTATCAGAGCATTTAGTTCATACTTTCAATGATTATACTATAAAATTAATTTTAGTTTGCCATCTCTAATTGAAGCAATTCGAGTTTTATGTCTTTTTGAGTTTTCTGACAGCTTTGTTGATTTAATTCTAATTAATTCTTTTGATAGTTTTAAATGTTTTGAAATACATCATGTGAATGTTAGAATTAAGAATTAGACTTATGTCTAAAATATAAATTTTCGTTTTTTATTAAATCATTATTTTATAAGAAATCGACAAAACGAAAAGACATGTTTATCTTTCCTTAAAAAAATTATTTTTGGAAATTGGATAAATAACGATTCAAATATTTTATATTTTGAACTATGGATATATAAAATCATTTTTAATGGATTTCAAATGATTTTGGAATTGTTTGATTTAGAGATGAAGGATAAACTAAATCGAGTAATTTATAGTATATGTACATGCGTTGCTCGAGTTCTCTTTTGCAGGGATATGTGAGTTTGTATGTTCCGTTCAAGCCATGTGTGAATGAATGAATATGTATATTATTATTATTCAATCACAGGGGCTTATGTATATGTAAAAGCTAAATTTCTATTTCTATGTACATGCATGCATATCAAAGAGTTTTTACATAGGACTTGCACTAGACAATTTTAAAAATTTAGATGCATGTTTATATTTTTCAATATCTACATCCATGGTGTAAGAAGAAGTCACAGAGTAGACACTGAGGAAACGCAAGAGTCAAGGATGCCAGAACATATAAACTCACACCTCTATATGTGTGAATGAGTATATTAATGTCTGTGTGCTCGACATATATGTGATTATGTAAATGAATGTTAGGTGTATAGATGATAAATATGCAAGATCAATTAAATTCTAAAATCACATATAAATGTTTAAATTGTCCAACCAAAAATTAAGAGTATTTTTCTTTCTTATTTCATCCACTAGCAGCCATCGATAGATGAATATTCTGCTCGCCCTTAGCGGGAGATAACTTCCTCCATCTTTGGGAATAGTGGGAGATATTATGTTGTCTATTGTTGTGTCATAAATAGATGTACAAGGTGTGATTCACCCTTAGTGAACACCGAGTATTTATTTGTGAATACAATGGATAAACGTATCTCATATCAAATGAAATAAGTTTTCTTAAAACGACCCGTAGCCCTAGCTCGGTTTTGAGAAAATGAGTTTTACTTAGGAGGATTGGTCAAATTCCCTCTTAATTAAAATGACAAGAGTCATAAGAGTTTGAAAAGGCAAATGATGCCAAATTTCGAAATGGTTATGATTACAAAATGTTTTCTTACATTGATTTTATAATATATCTAATAGCCATTAGCTATTTTGTGTTATAATTGATAAGATCTTTAATTACTGCATTTATGGACATGTTATTTATTTGCGGTATAGATTTTCAAATATAAAATTGGCATTAAATCCTATGTATAAATTTATTTTGTAGAAATGTCGAATATACAACCTATTGTGCGATCTATGATTGAAAAACATCCTTTGGCAAATGATGTCTCAAACTTCATAAGCTGACAACTCAAGCTCAATATCGTGTCAAAGTTTGAGAAACTATCTCATATTTTGGATGGTGAAATCCCAAAATTAAATGAGAAGACAACCGATAACGAGAGAGTGGCTAAAGCCAAGTGGGAAGACCAAGAGAACCAAGTTCACGATCTAATATTGGCGTCCATGGGTGATTCGCTTCAAGCAAAACACTTGGATTCAAAACCCAAGAAGGTCATGGAAGCTCTAACAAAGATGTTCATGGATAGTGCTAGAAAAGAGCGCTATAAGACAACCATCACACTCACAAGGAGCCACATGGCGGAAGGAACATCGGTATCTATGCATTTTCTCATGATGCAAGGATACCTTGAGAAATTGTTGAAACTCTCTTCCCCGATGCCCAATGACATTGCGGAAGTTTTGATTCTTGGCTCTCTACCTGTCCTACAAGGACTTCATTATGCACTATCATGTGTGTGAGAAAGGGGTGATCCTTGAGGAACTTCACAACGCTCTCAAAATGGTTGAAGTTGACATGAGCAAGGGTCAGTAAAAGAACGTCCTAGCCGTCAATCGAGGGAGCAAGAAGATCATCAAAGATAAATGAAAATTCACCAAAAAGATGCCAATCAAGAGCAAGGGAGTGGGAGGTGCTCGTGTGAGTGCCTCAAGGGGGAATTCTTCGAAATCTCCGACTCTCAACAAGTAGTGCTTTCACTGCGGTGAAAAGGTACACATACGACCAAATTACTCCAAGTACAGGAAGACTTTGACAATGGAGTGATTGAGTGTAAGAGCCCCAAAAAGGCCAAAGGTATATTTCTTATTGAGATAAATTTAGTCACATCTGTCCATGATTGGGTAATTGATACCGAATCTTGTGCTGACATAGTTTCTAATGTGCAGCTACTAAAGAATAGAAAGGAAATCGTGAAGAATGAGATGATTTTGAAGGTTGGAAATGGTGCAAGCATTTATGCGATTGCACAAGGTTCCGCGGAGCATCAATTATCTAGTGGTTTAAATTTATGTTTAAAGAACGTCTATTATGTGCCTTCGATTAGCAAGAATATTATTTCTGTATCATGTTTAGATATGAATAATTTTAATATGAATATTTCAAACTCTTGCTTGTCCATATCGAAGAATGAAAGTTTCTATGCAAATGCATTCGTAAGGAATGATCTTTATTTGCTTGATTTAAATAATAGACTAATTTTAAACATCAATAATAAAAGGCTTAAATCTACTCACGTGAATGATACACTCTTGTGGCACTATCGTCTTGGTCACATAAATTAAAAATGCATCAAGAAATTGCAAGAAGCCAACCTCCTTGGTCAACTTGATTTTAAATCATTGGAGACGTGCGAACCTTGCCTAATGGGCAAAATGACCAAGAGACCTTTCAAGAAGAAAGGTCCTAGAGTGAGTAACTTATTAGATTGGATACATTCCGATGTATGTGGTCCAATGAGTACTAGTGCAAGAGACGGTTTTAGATACTTCATTACGTTCACGGATGACTATAGTCGTTATGGCTATATTTATGTAACGAGAAACAAAAGTGAGTCCTTCGACAAGTTCAAAGAATTCAAGAATGAAGTAGATAACCAACTGAACAAGAAAATCAAGTCTCTACGAATGGATCGTGGAGGTGAGTACTTAAGTACTGAATTTGACGCCTTCCTAAAGGAGTGTGGTATTGTGCCACAACACACCCCTCCTGATACACCTCAGTGGAATGGGGTATCCAAAAGGAG
Source organism: Triglochin maritima (assembly GCA_963682175.1). Lineage (NCBI taxonomy): Eukaryota > Viridiplantae > Streptophyta > Magnoliopsida > Alismatales > Juncaginaceae > Triglochin > Triglochin maritima. The sequence goes on from OY821775.1 coordinate 20,359,310, forward strand.
GAATATGACATTGCTCGACATGGTTCGGTCAATGATGAGTCAAGCTGAATTGCTACTTTACTTTTGGAATTATGCACTAGAAGTTGCGGCTTACACACTAAATAATGTTCCATCCAAATCCATGGAGAAAACACATGATGAGCTATGGAGTGGTAAAACACCTAAGCTCAATTTTCTCAAGATTTTGGGTTGTGAGGCCTACGTCAAGAGATTGATGTCGACCAAACTTCAACCAAAAGCAGATACGTGCTTCTTTATAGGTTATCCTCGTGAGACAAGAGGATACTAATTTTGGCATATAACCTCCAATGGAGTGATTGTAAAGAGGGATGATGTATTTGTAGAAAAATATTCTTAATGGGACTAGAATTGTGCTTGAGGAAACCCAAGATATTCTATAAAATCATGATATGAATGGTAATATTCAAGATCATGAAGGCCCAACTGAGGTTCCTTTGGTTCGTGGTGGGAGCATGAGTGAGAGACCCTCACAAATAATTGTGAGTGAAACTCAATCATCCCCACTTAGTGTACGTTCAAGAATCGAACACGAACCAATTCCGCAAAAAAATGTAGAAGACAATCAAGAAGTACAGGTAGAACCAAAAGAACTTAGAAGGTCAACAAGGGAAAGGAAGAAACCCGATTTGTATTTGGGACTTCATGAGATCATGGTACTAGATACCGATTATCCCTTGACCTTTCACGAATCAATGGAAAGAGAGGACTCCAAACTATGGTTTAAAGCCATGGAATCCGAAATAGAATCCATGTATGATAATCAAGTGTGAAAGTTTGTTGACCTTCCTCAAAGGAAGAAAGCCATTTAAAATAAATGGGATTTCAAGAGGAAGATGGACATGGATGGGAACTTGACAACCTAGAAAGCGAGGCATGTAGCAAGGGTTTAGGGTTTAGGGTTTAGGGTTCAAGGAATTGACTATGATGAAACTTTTTCACCAGTTACCAAGTTCAAGTCTATTCGAATTATGCTCGCTATTGCCGCATTTCATGATTATGAAATAAGCACATGGTACAATGATTGACATCATTTCATGCTTTTATTTGTATCTTATATCCATTATCTTACACCTAAGCAATGCTACGTGATGAGTTTTATGTTTGAATTTCAGAAATAAATAGGTTTGAAGAGATGAAGCATAAAAGGACCCAAAAGCAGGGAAAAAAGACTTAATTGTGAGACCTGGGGACTAAGATGCAAGGGAGAAGGACCTGAACGTAAGACCGAATGACCAAAGAGCAAAACAAAAAAACTCCACACCATCATGGGGAGTATTTTGGTAATTCTATTCGGGTCGGAGCTCTAACAAGTGAAGAACATGCGTCAAAGACCAACAAAGACATCCAGAAAAGTCCCAAATAAAATCCAACGTGATCCAGACCATGTACACCGCCAATTGGCGGTCCAAGACCGCTAATTGGCGGTCTGTTTTGGCCCAAATTCGTTAAGATTTTGGTGGGTCGCGTATTAGTGTGTAGTTAGTCCATTTCTGGTATTTGTTTAGTCCCACATCGGGGGATTGTCCCGGATTTCCTTTTTCTTTGGCTATAAATAGAACTCTTCACCTTCTATTGTAAACTACCCATTGTTTGGTGGCATTTTCTCTACTAAGGAGTAAGCCTTGAAGCAAACCTCAAGGTGTAGAAGAATGCTACCTTCAATGTGAGTCATTGTTAATAAAATAATTTTTCTTAGTTTCTTTTAATCTTGTCTTTTAATTCTTGCAAGTTTCTTTAGTTTATGTTCCTTTCAATTAGATTCTTTAATATTCCTTTCTTGCTTAGTCTAATTTCATTTCAGTAGAATGTTTCATTTTAATGTAGGTTATAGTGTAATGATTAGTGAGTAGTTTCATCCCCATTTGGGGGTGGAGAAATATGTGATATGATCATGTAGTGTATTAAGTGTGTGTTAGCTTAATCCCTTGGGCCTTATTTGATTTCCATAACCATCTAATGGGATTTCACTTTTATCTTTGATATGCTAATGCTCTTGAATGAAGCTTAGCTTATGCTTAGATTAGTGGACCTATTTTATGGGGAATGAAAGGTGAGGATATGGATGGAATTAATATTGGAAACACAATTTGTAGTGTATGTACTCTTGTTGCCTTTACCTTGGTTAATGCCTTGTATGTTTTAATGATATTGGGTTATCTTATTTCATGTGGAGGCATAGTAGGGTCTAGTATTTATACATGAGTTCATTTAGCTTCATTCCAATTATTGTCTTGTATGTTTTAATGATATAGTCTTATCTTATTTCATGTGGAGGTAAAGTTGGATTTAGTTTTATGATTTCATGCACTACATGTTGTGAGGAGCATAATTGAACACACACACACACATCTTTATATTCACATTATTTCTCTACCCCCTATGGGGTTTAGTTTTATTGCTTATCTTCCATTTCCTTTTTGCATTGTAGTATAGTTTAGTGTAACCAACCTTTCTCTCATTTCTTTCCCACTCGCCTTCGCACAAACCAAAAGTCGACACACCTCCCTGTGGATCGACCCGTATTTGCCGTGCACTTGCGGTTTAATATAAAACAAATCAATCAAGTTTTTGGCGCCGTTGCCGGGGAGGTGCTCTGTCCAGACCTTGGTTTGGACGATTCGAGTGGTTTTAACTTTTTTGTTTGTAGTTTTTTCTTAGTTTCAGGGATCCTAGAGCTCACAGGGAGGCTACTGGAGGACTTGGAGCACAAAAGCTTCAACAGGGACCGCCAATCAGCGGTCTGGGACCGCCAATTGGTGCCCTGGTAAGCTTTGCTTGCTCTCCGTTTTGTTATGGTAGTTGTTTGCTTCGATATAGTTGTCTAGGAGAACAATTTGGCATGTTTTGACTTCTAGTTTGCTCCCAGATCATTAAACCAATCCCCATTAATGAACTTGGCCTTAAAATCCAAAGCAAAAGACTAGACATTCTTACTTGTTTAGGTCACGCATCATGTACTTGACTTAGGCAAGTAGTTGTTTTTTTTCTTTTAACTTTATTTTCAGTTGTTGAGCGCTGGCGTGACGTACACATTTCCAGCACTCATTCATGCATCTTGTATGCCCATGCATTAGTTAGTAGGAATTGCATCAGGACAAGAGTGAGTTGAGCGTTTGATTGGAGCGTTGATTGCTAGATCTAGGATCAAAACACTACTACCGAGGGGTGTCCCACAAAAGATAAGGTGGGGGATTTCATCACCATTTCCTTGGCCCCAAAAATCACTCTTAATCAAGCCTTAACTAAAAGCAAGTAGACATTGGCCCTAAGATTTCAGACGCACTAGGAGAGTAATCTAGTTGAGACCGCCATGGCCTGATCGGCGTTGCCTACCTTGTCGATAGTAGGAGGTACTGGATCTTCGGATCTGGTATCACTTGCTGGGCTTTGTGGTCCTCGTTGTAGGGAGGTGAGGCGTGTCGAGGCTATTGACCTCGAAGTTAGGCGTCGTCTAGCCTAAGGACCCATAGCCTTAAGCTGATTGAGTCGTGCTTGCTAGTTAGGCTTCTACCTGATCCCATTACCCACGCTAGATTTAGGGATCCCTTCTCCTCTGAGTCATCTTCTGCTCACTTTCTTCTACGTTATAGTCTCCTCCCCTTTACACTCTCTGTTAGCGTTTTAGGGTCGAGTCGAGCACGTTTTGCGAGCTTAGCCTCGTGGTGGTGAGAGTGGTCGACTCGAGAGTTGTTTGTTGAGATGGATGGTTACATGGGCGACCATCCATATCATTGTTGGGACCAGGACAATTCTTCCTGGTATTCCGGACCCATGCAACCTGGGGTGGCTCAGACGAACACCCCGTATGGTTGGGATAATCTTCATTGTGTGATTGAGCAATCTTCATATAGGGGTGATATGAGAGAGGCACCGACTGCTAGATCTCCATCTAGTTACGTCGGATCACATGTTGGTCATCAAACTGAGACATTGCAACAAACTTTGGCCTCTTTCATGCGTGCGGTAGACGACATGAGTGCACTGGTGGCACCAGTAGCCGTACCGTGTGACTGTTGTGGGTTGAGTGGTCATGTTATCGGGGAATGTCCTTATGTTACCCAGAGCCTGAGTATGGCATACATTTTCCCAAAACGCTCAATATGACCATTACGCATCCGCGTACAACCCGAGAGGGATGGATTCATGTGGAGACAATTCATATCCAAATTCTTATACTTCATTTTCACCCCAATATCCTCCTCCCGATTACCCTGAATTCTATCACCACCCCACTTCAAATCATTGGACTCATTCTCAGCCCATCAACACCCAACCCCAAAATTTCCCAAGCTCTGACTTGGACCTCATAGTTGACCGCATACCTGATTGAAACAAACATTCCTTACGTTCATGGAAACCACTCAACAGTCCATACAAAATTTGGCACTGCAAGTGAGTCAAATGTCGTAGCAATTACGTGAATGTGAGGAGAGTGACTTTTCTTGTCAACATGAGGATTCATCTTTTGATATCCAACCACCACATCGACAAATTCAAAGCACAATATTTCAAAGTCAAACTCCTAGTCAGTCTAAGGGACTTGGGGTTTCAATTCACGATCACTTAGTGGAGGATTCGATTAAAATTGAGAAAAACAAGGACCAAATTCATTATGAGTCGGCACAGGATTGTGCCTTATCTATTTGTCCCGTGGCCCTTGAGCCATATTATCTTCATGTTGTTCCTCTTAAGGACTCACCTCTGGTGGAGCAAGAGATCCCTAGTACCCTCAATTTCAAACAACCTGATGAGAGTTTGCCTCTCACTATTGTTTCTGATCATCTTGGAAATGATGGAACATCAAACAACTACATTGCTCATGAGGGTATTAGGAGTTCCTTGGAGGATACCTTGGGTATGAGACCCACTTTTTGTTCGTCTGGTGTGTCGGACATGCCTAACGAGGTTCTTGATCTCGTTCCGACGCACCAGCCTGTTGGTTGGAGAGTTTGGATTGACGATCATAACTTCAGCAGCGCAACGGGAGAAACACTTCTTCCATTGCCCCTTATTTCCCAAACTCTTGAGAGGTTCAAGCTCTTTCAGTTTGATCCTTTGAATGAGACTCGTTTGCGTCCAATTCATGAACCTCTCTTTTCATCTTGTGCTCTTTGTGAAGGGGGCCCACGGAAGAGTATTCTGGCCCCGCGTGGTGTCATGTTCCCTTTCCAAGTACATTGACCCACTTTTGAGGTTCCCATTTGATGTCTTTTGACAAATGAAGATGGGAACTTATGTTTGTACATAATTATATTAAAAAAGAAGTACAATAAAAGACTCCTTCAGTGAGCATCGATTGTTGTGGGCTCCAACCCTTGTGTATTTGGGCCCCTTTCCTTTCACGTATTTTTGTCTTCCTTTTTAAGTATCTCACAGGTTTTGAGGGGAATTTGGGTTATGTCCATCAACATAACCACAAATTTCCTTTTGCGCTTCATATTGGTGAGATCTTTCCTTTTTCATGCATAAATCCATGTAGTATTTTGCTCGCATTCATTGAGGACAATGCATTGAGTAGCTGTGGGGAGTGTTTTTACGTGTGTACATAGTCGAGTCTTTTCCTTTGATATTTGTTTTCTTTTGTGTGCATTATTAGAGTCATGTTAGTGTGCTGCATTTAATCTCGATATATCTGCTTGCCATGATCCTGAGATGACTTGTCTTCTTTTGCTTGCCTAGTGCCTTAAAATTTTCACATTTCTTTCAAAATCTTCATGTGTTTGCGAAAGAAAATGTTTTGTGGGTTTTGTGTGTGTTTAGCATGTGCAATACTGTTGAGAGACAAAGTAAAAAGAAAGCTCCCAAAATTGTCTTGAACTTGATGCATTAGGATATCTAGTACAGTGGCTTTAGGACTTATCGTGTCGTTAGGATGCACCCCAGTTTTCCCTCGGGGGGCGAGTAATCATAGGGTTTCAGTACTCAAACATTTAAAGAAGTCCACCCTGAACCTAGTGAATTATTAATTCGTGTATGTTAATTTAAGGTAGGTTGTTGTAGTTAAGGATCATTTAAATCTTGTTGTGAGACATTAAGTGTAGGGGTTTTGGTTCATGTATAGTTAAGAAATAAGTGAGTAGGTGTTCTCTCTTCTCGCACGGTTCCTATCACTTGGGAAAGTAGGTCTGAGGGGACTTTGTGCCTGGTGCTTTCGAGTCATCTGACTTGGGATGCACCGACCGAACTCCCATTACACGGATTGTAGGGATTGCCCTATGTAGAGATTTGGGGAAAGGTGTACGAGATAGTGTAAGTCCTCATGGGCAATGATGCACGAAACCTGACCCTGGGAGAATGAAGCTCCAACTAATAAAAAGAAAAGAAAAAAATTGAGCAAAGAAAAAAAAAGAAAAAAATGGTAATGCAAATAAGAACCTTAATGGACCTTACACTTTGTATCACTTGAGGATGTTGAGGTTGTCCATGTCTTTCACTTGATTCCTTATTTAACTTGCATGAATGGTTCATTAGGTTAGGTGCGTGGACTGATTACCTATATAGAGTCGGCTCGTAGGATTACCGCGTCCAATGATCTACAACATATGTCCAACGAGTCGAGTGTCTAGATTGAATAATGCATCTTGTTCAGATTTTGTGGGTATATCCGCTAAGAACCCTCAGGAGACAACACTCCTCCTCCTTGGGAACAAGGAGGTTTAACGGTTTGTTGAACGTGCTAAGTGCAACCGTGATTCCTACGAAAGTGAGTTAGGATTTCTTGTTTCTTGTTTGCTTTTCTCTTTCTTTGTTTTCTTCGGGACTAGCAAAAACATAGGTGTGGGGGTATTTGATTGACATCATTTCATGCTTATATTTGTATCTTATATCCATTATCTTACACCTAAACAATGCTACGTGACGAGTTTTATGTTTGAATTTCAGAAATAAATAGGTTTGAAGAAATGAAGCATAAAAGGACCCAAAAGCAGGGGAAAAAGACTTAATTGTGAGACCTGGGGACTAAGATGCAAGGGAGAAGGACCTCAACGTAAGACCGAAGTACCAAAGAGCAAAACAGAAAACTCCACACCATCATGGGGAGTATTTTGATAATTCTATTCGGGTCGGAGCTCCAACAAGTGAAGAAGATGCGTCAAAGACCAACAAAGACATCCAGAAAAGCCCATAATAAAATCCAACGTGCTCCGGACCATATAGACCGCCAATTGGCGTTCCAAGACCACTAATTGGTGGTCTGTTTTGGCCCAAATCCGCTAAGAGTTTGGTGGGTCGCGTATTAGTGTGTAGTTAGTCCATTTCTGGTATTTGTTTAGTCCCACATCGGGGGATTGTCCCGGATTGCCTTTTTATTTGGCTATAAATAGAACTCTTCACCTTCTATTGTAAACTACCCATTGCTTGGTGACATTCTCTCTACTAAGGAGTAAGCCTTGAAGCAAAACTCAAGGTGGAGAAGAATGCTACCTTCAATGTGAGTCATTGTTAATAAAATAATTGTTCTTAGTTTCTTTTAATCTTGTCTATGTTCCTTTCAATTAGCTTCTTTAATATTCCTTTCTTGCTTAGTCTAATTTCATTTTAGTAGAATGTTTCATTTTAATGTAGGTTATAGTGTAATGATTAGTGAGTAGTTTCATCCCCATTTGGGGGTGGAGAAATATATGATATGATCATGTAGTGTATTAAGTGTGTGTTATCTTAATCCCTTGAGCCTTATATGATTTCCATAACCATCTAATGAGATTTCACTCTTAGCTTTGATATGCTAATGCTCTTGAATGAAGCTTAGGTTATGCTTAGATTAGTGGACCTATTTTATGGGGAATGATAAGGTGAGGATATGGATGTAAATAATATTGGAAATACAATTTATAGTGTATGTACTCTTGTTGCCTTTACCTTGGTTAATGCCTTGTATGTTTTAATGATATTGGGTTATCTTATTTCATGTGGAGGCGTAGAGGGTCTAGTCTTTATACATGAGTTCATTTAGCTTCATTCCAATTATTGTCTTGTATGTTTGAACGATACAGTCTTATCTTATTTCATGTGGAGGCAAAATTGGATTTAGTTTTATGATTTCATGCACTACATGTTGTGAGGAGCATAATTGAAGACACACACACACATCTTTATATTTACATTATTTCTCTACCCCCTATGAGGTTTAGTTTTATTGCTTATCTTCCATTTCCTTTTTGCATTGTAGTATAGTTTAGTGTAACCAACCTTTCTTTCATTTCTTTCCCACTCGCCTTCGCACAAACCAAAAGTTGACACACCTCCCTGTGGATCGACCCATATTTGCCACCGCTTCAACGCGGCCGTGCACTTGCGGTTTAATATAAAACGAGTCAATCATACAACCTAAAGGTTTTGGAGGTCCAAAGAATAATGAGAAAGTATGAAATCTTCAAATATCCTTTTATGGATTGAAGCAAGCATCAAGAAAGCCATAGAATCAACGTGATATATGCTTTTTTCAGAAAAAATATATTTATTTGTTATAAATCTACTGATATGTCCCTGCACTAAACACATTCACAATCACATCACATTCACAATCACAATCACATCTCATACTCAATGTAATATAAGTGTCAACACTCGAGTCATTAAATCACAATCACAATTCATTTTAACATTCAATGTCTTCGATTTCTAGCTGAACATACTAACAAGCATTCAATATATCGAGCAAACTATCAAGCAATATTCAATATAACGAGCAAACTAACAAGCATTCAATGTATCGAGCAAACTAACAAGCATTCAATGTATCGAGCAAACTAACAAGTTAACAATCAATACATTGAGGAAACTAGCAAGTTAATAAATATTGAGTAAACTAACATTAATAATGTCATCAACTTAGAAGCATACATGTAATGAAAAAGGAAGCCCATCTCTCACGTGTGTAGTCGAGCTCTTCTGGTGAAAAGGTTCAAGAGTTGATCCAAAGATCTACAAATTAAACAAAATTTTCCGTAAGCATACGCCTTTATCAAAATAAGATATATTACTTCAATGTAGTGTCAAAACTAGATATTACCTTTGCGTAAATCTCCCCCACCAAACTGAACTCCACAATTTGTTCCATAGTACCCGTACTCCGTATTTCTGGTTTGTTTATGGCACTAAAATTAAGAAAAATGTATATTACTAAACAACAAAATTAATAGAAAATATATTGTTCATTGTTTCGTAAATAAATAAATTACCCTACCTTCATAGGATACCATGTTGTTTTCTTTTTTTGGCTTCGGTTTCATCCCAATCACTTATATATATCAATAGCTCTACAAAGATTGATAAATATCGAAATTTGTTATATAATCTACTAACTACAACATATTTTTAGGTTTCAAAATAGTAAATTAATATAACTTACAATTGCACCAAGTCCTGCAACTATTTCCTTGGTTTCTCAGAAGCTAAAGGATCAAACCAATATCCAATATTTGTATCGGGACGTATAACAACTAACATCCAATGATCACCAGACAACATTCATTTTAAAAAAACATAAGTAATTCATTTTATTACTACATGTATTATATCAAATAATAAAATCATACCTCTCCCAATATGGTACAAGATAATACCTCTTGTTCCCCTCATCCATCACATTCACCATTGTTTGGGATCGGGTGTGGTCACTTTTTTGTCCGGGACGATTGAGCAACGTTGGACACAAATATCCAAAGTTCTTGTGCACATTCTTTTGTGCAAACTCTAGAAATTTATCAACTCTGTACTCATACTCATCACTCAACCGACTTGCAAAAATCCAATTTCGATTCATTGTTATCTACACAACAACACAAACAATCGTTATACAAAATAAACTTAATATATAGGAATTTTTCAAAATTTTGCAGAACCTCCTCTTTAATTTCATATTAATATAAATTTCCCGTGGATAAAACACAAACAAACCAAAACTATATATACTAAAATGACTCTTTTTTCACTCTTCTGAAAATTTGTGAAATTGGGCAACTTGAAAAGAAGTATAGAAAAGGGAAATATAAAATTTATCTTATGTAGCAATTGTTATAACCCAACTATTGCTATTAACTCCTTATTTTGACGAAATGGGTGATGGTGAATATCTTAAACACAAAAGTAGAACGTTAGCCAATCCAAGCCCGAACTCACTACCAATCCTTGCTTAAACTATAGACTAAACCTTGATAAGTTTGGTTTTGAAACACATGATAAAAGCAAAACACAAAATGAACAAAAATATACTTTACCATAATATTGATGCAGCAAGACGACCATAAGAGTATAAGACCAAAGCATAATAAATGTACAAAACCTAAGTATATGAAACATTAAATTCATCCTCACAAAAAATTGAATAAAAAAGAAGTAGAAAAAAAGCTGCACAAATTCATCGGGATGCAAGAGTGGATTAATTTGTTTGGACCATAAGTAGAAGGAGACTTGCCGGCGGTGGCATGGGTCGGGGTGACCATTGCGTCGTCCGGTGGTGGTGTGAGTTGAGGTTGGTGCGGAGTACTCTTGGGATTGATCAAGGTACGTTGGATTGTTCACCATACAGTTTGAACCTCGAACTTGTACACCCCTAGCGAGTAGGGAACGAGAGATGGTAAGATCTCAATTTACAATCCACCACTTATGATGTATTTAAAATGTGTTTGATGTTTGCCTAACCTTAAAATTTTCTGTAGGTCCATGTTGAACGTTTTATTTAAAACCGCAAGTGCACGGCCACGATGAAGCGGTGGCAAGTACGGGTCGTCCTCAGGGAGGTGAGTAGCCTCTTGCTTGTACGAAATCAAGTGGCAAAAATAGGGGGAGAAAGATGTTTATGCTACTCTACTCTATACTACGCTAAGAAGTAGGAAATGCGGAAGGAAGAACCAAACAATGAAATAATAACTAAGCTAAGAACAAAGGAAGAATGCTGGAATACAGAAATGGGAAAAACCCCTAAGGGGTGGAGTGAGTGCACACATGCAAAGAGGTGGGTGTAGAATACATTCTTTAAGCACATGAAGGTGGTGTTTATCAAGCATAGGAAGTGTCTAAATGTTATGGCAAAACCTATCAATCTATTCACCAACTTAGTTGATTAACATTTACATATGCAAGGTGTTTATTTCAGAACCTAAACAAGCATGAGAGGTGTCTAATCATTTTGGCAAAACTCATCAAGTTGTAAATTCTATCCTAAACAAGCAAGCATACATTCATGTTTAATCAACACATTGAAATTAAAGCATTCATCCCATTCTCTAATGCATGTATGTACATCTACTCCACCCCCCAAAGGGGATGGAACTACTCACTAAACATTACACTTAATTATTAAACTATGGAAAGAAAGCATATTAAAACTAAGCTAGAATTAAAAGACGATTAAACTAAAACATGCATAAACAATAAAAGAAGCATAAAACAAACAATGAAATAAACACAAAACTTTATTGATAAAATGACTCACATTAAAAGTAGCATCCTCCTACTTTAGTGTGTGCTTCAAGGCCTCACTTCTAGTAGGAAGAATAGCCACTTAAAATATGGAGTGATTACAATGGAAGGTGAAGAGTTCTATTTATAGCCATGGAAAAAGGTAATCCGGGACAATCCCCCGATGTGGGACTAAACCAATACCAAAAATACACTAAGCATACACTAATACACGTGCTACAGAAAACTAAACGGATTCTGGGCCATCTGGACCGCCAATTGGCGGTCTATATGGTTTAGATCCGTTTGGTTTTCTTTGTGGGCTTTGCTTGAAGTGTTTGTTGGTCTTGGATGCATCTGGTTGGTTTGTTGGAGCTCCGACCCGAATCCAATTGCTAAAATACTCCCCATGATGGTGTGAAGTATTCTGTTTTGCTCTTAGGTCCCTCTGTCTTGCGTTCAGGTCATTATCCCTTGCATCTTGGTCCCCAGATCTCACAATCCAGTCCTTTTTCCCAGCTTTTGGGTCCTTTTATGCTTCATCTCTTCAAACCTAATTATTCCTGAAAACTAAACATAAAACTCGTGACATAACATTGTTTAGGTGAAAGATAATGGATATAAGATACAAATATGAGCATGAAATGATGTCAATCAGTCCATCAAGTTTACGAGTTCCACAAGGAACTTCACAAATTGCACACAGAATGATTAAGGACAATTAGAAAGCCTGCACAGTCGTTAGAAAGCTGAAGGATAAGATCAATGCCTTCCTGACATGTTTTGGTGCTCACGACACTACGCTATGATTGACTCAGTATTGAGTGGAGGAGGAGGAGGAGGAAGAAGAAGATGATGGTGATGGTGATGGTGATGGTGATGGTGTTTGAGTTACTACAGGAGAGATGGCAAATGCCGGACAAGGTGGTGGTTGCGGTCGTGGTAGAGAACGTGCTCATGCACGTCCTAAGAAGAAGAAGAGGTTGAGGGGGCACTTAGGATAAATATTTGGTTGTATTAAACTTCTTTTCTTGTTATTTCAAATGCAAAACGATATTACTATATTAATGTTGCTTTGGTTTATGATTTCAAAATGTTTAACTTGTTCTTTTGGATGTTATTTTGGTTTTATTTTGGTTGTTTGCGTTTGAGTATGTCTTCCATATTTTAGGTATTACTATTGTGATTTCAAGTAAGCGCATGTCTTTGAAATGTTTGTTGTTGAATTTGTTTTAATAGGAAATGATTTATCGCTGAATGAATGATCAGAATTCCAAATCTATCCAAATAGAACTCGACACTCGAGTTGCCGAATTCTGTAAAATAGAACTCGACTCTTATCTTGCCGAGTTTAAGTTTACAGACCTCGACAATGCCGACGCTGAGTTCTATTTAATTAAACTCGACAAGCACATTGTTGACTATTAAGACTCTGAACAGGCGTCACACCCTACTAGGTGTGCGTACTTTTTTCTAAGTGTTAGAACATGACGTCCTCAACATTGAGTTTGTTTATAGAGAACTCGACGTCCTTAACACTAAGTTTGTTTATGAAGAATTCTACGTCCTCAACACCTAGTTCTGTAGCCGAGTTCTTTACGAAATTTATTTCTACAGAACTCGGTGTCTAAGAGATGTCGGGAGAAGAAATGAGAATGTCAAAATAAGGTTTATGAGTTTTAGGATGTAAAGACCTGAATAGGGTTTTCGGATCCGATATTTTGTGCCAACTTGGGTTGGATTTCGGGTCACATCTTACCAACCACTGTGGTTATGGAGTTTACTCATACCCATAACCATTTAATTAATCAGTTCACGATTTGGTTAAATAGTCAAATATTTTTTAGCTTTACCCATGATCCTACCTCACCCATTTAAGTAAATGGTTTTTGGTGGATAAATGGTTATTTGGGTAAAATTTAGTGGATTTGGATAGATGGACTAAGTAAATCATTAAATGGGTAAAAACATGTCAGAGAGATAAACGGATAAATTGTTAAAACTTATAAAACCTACAATATTGAACACCAAAAATCCACAAATTAATAATCAAAACATTCATAAATTCATTATCGACATCCATAAATGACATAAAATACACAATTACTCAATTGTTGCACATAATGACAAACATCAAAATAACCTTAAAGTTAAAAGACAAACACATGTTTGAATTTAGAGACATCATATATATTTATATCTATTATTTATATTTTTTGGTTAAATGGTTAAATGGGCGGGTGAAAACTCATTCCATTACTCGTCCTATTTATTAAACTGTTAAAAATTCCATACCCTTACCTGCCCCCATTTATTTAATGGTTAGGATTTTCTACCTATAATCATAACCCCTCGTGTCCTTCGGGTGGTTAAACAATTATTGCCCTATACATTTACTTACAACCCTACATTGAACGTAAGTTCAAACCCATGTCCCATGCCAGATAATATTTGTACCAGGTGAGATACACATTGTGTACTGGTTGTACGAATTTTGTAACCCAAATTGACTCGAGCTTATATATTAGAAATTTGGTCGTTTGATCTAACAGAACAGATATAATTCAAGTACTTGTAAATTAAATGACCAAGTGAAGGTACACCAATTTATAAGTCATTTTGGTCTTGGATGGATCAGGAGTAGAAGTTGTGCCCTAACATGTAAGTTGCATGTTGGAATTAGTTAAAAAAATCCAAAGTTTTTTGGCAAAAAATATCCATATAATTTAAATGACTTTAATTAGCTGGTTAAGGCGTAATTGAGTTTCACTGTCTCCAGTCTCGTGCAATTTAAGTGAAGAAGTCATTTTACCTTTTAGTAATCCCGACCGACACACTCCTCAAAGTGCATACCAAACTCTACTTTACTATGGTTTTGAGCGAAATTTTGGTTGTTTTATTGAGTGGATAGTGGATGGCACTTATAGCAGATACTTTTGCTGCCTAAGTAAAGTTATGTTGATGAAAATTGAGGTCCTTTTTATTTATAATTTTGTTTTGCATGTCAACCCTTATCATTAGACGAAAACATATATATTCCAGTGAAACAAGACACTAAGACAGTCCATATATATTACATTACTTTGACACACCATATTTTGCTAATAGGAAGTTATGTACATACATTAAAATCACACACATGGAATGGAGTATATAGAAAAAAGTATATATACAACTTTATATAGAAAATAAGAAGATACATAGAGAGTTTTTATAGCAAGGTGATAAGATGTATGGGATTCTTTTTTTTTCTTTAAAATTCCCCTCCAAAGTCTCTAGAATGTATATTCTTTGGAGGTGCACATCTTGTTTGGTCTCTAGATCTGTAGATGCCTGAGTAGCCTGCCGAAGGAGAAGCCAAAATATATATACATTTTTAATGGATTTCTAATGATAAAAATTAAATATAATTCTATTTTTGGCAAAATAATAAAACGACAAAGGTGGATCATCCAACATAGTTAAAGGTAGAAAAAAATCTTATACCTTTGCTCATCATCATTGAAATTACCGCCTCCACCGCTATTACCTGAGACTCCCCGACCGCTACCAAAAGGAAATGAAACATGTCCCGACTCGATCTGCCTCACGTCACGAGTGAGAAGTTCATAGTGTTGCTTCACGTCCTCCACTGACTTGCCACGCACCACACGAGCGATGTGTAGGATCGTGTGGGTCAGGTTAATCTAATCACTTTTATTCTAATCCCTAACTAATCAAACAATAAACGCAGTGGAAACAATTTAAAGACTAGTAGGGAAAAGGAACAAGCAAACCACAAATCGACTCAGCGTTTTTATAGAGGTTCGGCACCCCACCCGGGTCCTAGTCCTCTCTTGCAAGCTCCGCTCGGATCACCAAGCTCCGCTTACGACTTCACTATCCACTCCCCGTTCCGGGCCGGGAGACCGCCTTACAACCATCAAACTCGCGAACAACCCTCGCCGAGCTTCGAATCCTCTTCTTACAATCCGAGATGGATGACTTCGGGATCTCACCGAAATCTATACTTGTGTCTTGGGCTTTCACCAAGACCCTTGCTCTCTTGACAACAAATGTAACTTGAGTGGAACTCACTCTCTAATTGAGCACACTTGAGTTGGATGAGGATATGATCACTAAGTGTGGATTTAGGCTTATGGAGTGAGATTGGGAGCTTTGAGGATTGAGAGCTTCTCTCTAATGAATTGGACAATTGGAAGTTGGAGAGTTGTGTTAACAACAGGTCTTGATCCTCTATTTATAAGCTCCTAAGATATTCTAGCCGTTGGGGATAGATTTGGTTGGGTTTTGTGTAAGATACACAAAGCAGAAAATTGGGCTGCAAATCTGTCCAGAACCGGTCGAGCGAAACTAATAAACCGGTCGATCGTTAACTTGATTTCAAAGAGAACGGTCGAACAAAATAAATAATCGGTCGGACAAACGAGCTGGAACTTAACTCTACTTAAGTGAGTTGGTCGAACCAAAGTATGGGTTGGTCGACCGATAAGGGGATTCGGTTGAGACAAAGGTGCACCGGTCGAACGAAGAACGTGTCGACCGATAGCAGGGATAAAATAAGCGTTCAACCGGTAGACCGAAACAAGGTCGTCGTTCGACCGGTTACCGAATGTATTTTGGGGTTAAGTTTGTTTTATAGGAATACGACCGTTATAGGAATACGACAAAGGTAACAGTCATATTAAAATCCAGGATCGGTCGACCGAAACGGTAGAACCGGTCGACCAGTAGAGTTCGGTAAAATCACTTTGGAGAGTCTGTTATAAACCGGTCGAACGGAGAACTGGTTCGGTCGACCGTTTCACACAGGAATTCTGGGTTTAGGTTTTAAGTGATTTCCGACTAAGGTTTGGGTGATCTAATGAACTCCAAATAAGGTGAAATTTTGTGTTTGACTTCTCTAAGGAACCTAGTGTGTATGTGATATATTTTTAGTTCTTGTATGCTCAATTTACACATCTTCCTAAGACTCAAAATAAAATCAAGATTACAAGTCTTCATATAGCTTTATTACAAATCTTGACTTGACTTCTTCCTTCCATGAGTCTTGATCACCTGTAGAGGTTAGCACATGCAATATATATGCAATGCAATATGTGTGCTACTCTACATTACTTATGATTAAGATTAGGTTGATTAAATCATCAAAACAAGGATTAAGGCCAAAAAGCCAACAATCTCCCCTTTTTTGATGATGGCAACCTATATCTTAATACTTGAAAATTTTAAGTGTAAACTATGCATGTAAATGCTCTCCCTATGGATGTGAATAGTTTTTTCAATTTTAACCAATTTTCAAGTAGCTCCCCTCTAATTATCTCTCCCCCTTTGATATCCATCAAAAACAAAATAATTATGACTTTAATCATAGAATTTAGATGTCTTGTAATGAAGTTGCTCCCCCTAAATTTTGCACTTCATTACACTAATAAAAGATATAACATTTAAGCTCCTCCTATCAATAAGGCTATATGGAAACTAAGAGTATGATTCAAGTTAAGTTCATTTAAGTTTCTACTCAAGCCTTATTCTAACATCCATTCAAAATTTGACATTTATAATCAATGGATGTGATATATGATTTGCAATGAATTAAACTTCTAAAGATATGACAATTAAGCATATAGACTAGATTAGAGCTAATTTTTCAGAAAAATTCAAAGATAGAAATTTTATACCAAACTTGAATATTGATTAGCTCCAATCTTGACTTGGTGATGCAACCCGATTCGAATTTGACGCTTTGGCTCGTCCGGTCACCACCAATCTCCTCCTCAAGCTCATACAAGTGTAGACTTTGGTACCCATTTTTGCTTGGGTCCATTAAGTTTAGCTTTTGGTACCCAAATCCAAGTCGATTTTGGTACCTCTACACTTACTTTCTTTTTCATGGAAAAATTATGTTTAACATTAATTTGAATAGGAAAGTTTTTAACATAAAAAATGTTTTTATTGCCATGTGTGAACTTATGCAATTTATTTGATAAATTTTCATTTAAGGCATTAAGTTCACTGTTTTTAGTTGCTAGAGATTCATTTAAGCAATTTAGATTTTTAATCATAGAATTATGCTTTTCATTCATGTTAAGCATGTGAATCTCTAAGTTTGCAACCTTTTCATTTATGCAATTCAAGTCATGTAATAATTGCTTGCTTTCTAAATGAGATTTATCAAGTTTAATAAGCAAGTCATTAGTGTCAATTTCTAGCATATGACTATCAATTGCATGAGATGAGGTATTTTTAACATTTAAATTTTCTTCCTTCAAGCATGCATTCTCTAAAGTTAGAACTTCAATTTTAGCAAGCAAATCAACTTTATCATCTAAGATAGACGCATTTTGACATTTAAGATCATGGATTTGCTCATTTGCTACTTGATTAGTCTTGTAAAGTTCTTTATATTTTTCAAATAATCTTTGAAATGCATTTTGTAGTTCATTAAAATCATAGGCATTAACTTTTGAACTACTACTTGAAGAAGAGCTAGAAGATACCTCATCTTCACTTTCTCCATCGGATGAGCTTGATGATGATGAAGATGTTGAGTTAATCTCCATTTTCTTTGCTTGAGCTACATCCTTCGGATTTTCTTCTCCCTTCTTCCCGGTTGGTGAATCTCCTTCACTATAACTCCTTTCTAATGTTTGCCATATTGAATAAGCACTATCACATGAGCAAACAACATTAAAAAGTTCATCTCCTAATGCACAAAATATGACATTCATAGCCTTAACATTTAGGGATGCATTTTTCTCATCTTCTAAACTCCATTTACTAAAATCATATCTAGGTGATTCATATGGAGTTTGAATCATAAACCACATGTTAATGTTTATGAATTTAAAGAATGACATCATTTTACTTTTCCATGAAACAAAATTATTTCCATCAAAATATGGTGGTTTACATGATTCACTAGGTATGGATGCATTAATAGCCATGTTAATTTATCGGTTAAGAACAAAATTAACGAACGAGGATCTGATACCAAATGTAGGATCGTGTGGGTCGGGTTAATCTAATCACTTTTATGCCAATCCCTAACTAATCAAACAATAAATGCAACGGAAACAATTTAAAGACTAGTACGGAAAAGGAACAAGCAAACTACAAATCGACTCGGCATTTTTATAGAGGTTCGGCACCCCACCCGGGTCCTAGTCCTCTCTTGCAAGCTCCGCTCGGATCACTGACCTCCGCCTACGACTTCACTATCCACTCCTCGTTCCGGGCCGGGAGACAACGCCTTACAACCGTCAAACTCGCGAACAACGCTCGCCGAGCTTGGAATCCTCTTCTAACAATCCGAGAAGGATCACTTCGGGCTCTCACCGAAGTCTATACTTGTGTCTTGGGCTTTCACACAGACCCTTGCTCTCTTCACAACAAATGTAACTTGAGTGGAACTCACTCTCTAATTGAGCACACTTGAGTTGGATGAGGATATGATCACTAAGTGTGGATTTAGGCTTATGGAGTGAGATTGGGAGCTTTGAGGATTAAGAGCTTCTCTCTAATGAATTGGACAATTGGAAGTTGGAGAGTTGTGTTAACAACAGGTCTTGATCCTCTATTTATAATCTCCTAAGGTATTCTAGCCATTGGGGATAGATTTGGTTGGGTTTTGTGTAGGATACACAAAGCAGAAAATCGGGCTGCAAATCTATCCAGAACCGGTCGACCGAAACTAATAAATTGGTCGACCATTAACTTGATTTCAAAGAGAACAGTCGAACAAAATAAATAATCGGTCGGACAAACGGGCTAGAACTTAACTCTACTTAGGTGAATCGGTCGAACCAAAGTATGGGACGGTCGACCGATAATGGGATTCAGTTGAGACAAAGGTGCAACGGTCGAACGAAGAATGTGTCGACCGATAGCAGGGATAAAATAAGCGTTCAACCGGTCGACCGAAACAAGGTCGTCGTTCAACCGGTTACCGAATGTATTTTGGGGTTAAGTTTGTTTTATAGGAATACGACCGTTATAGGAATACGACAAAGGTAACGGTCATAATAAAATCCGGGTTCGGTCAACCGAAAAGGTAGAACTGGTCGACTGGTAGAGTTCGGTAAAATCACTTTGGAGAGTCTGTTATAAACCGGTCGAACGGAGAACTGGTTCGGTCGACCGTTTCACACAGGAATTTTGGGTTTAGGTTTTAAGTGATTTCCGACTAAGGTTTGGGTGATCTAATGAAGTCCAAATAAGGTGAAATTTTGTGTGTGACTTCTCTAAGGAACCTAGTGTGTATGTGATATGTTTTTAGCTCTTGTATGCTCAATTTACACATGTTCCTAAGACTCAAAATAAAATCAAGATTACAAGTCTTCATATAGCTTTATTACAAATCTTGACTTGATTTCCTTCCTTCCATGAGTCTTAATCACCTGTAGAGGTTAGCACATGCAATATATATGCAATGCAATATGTGTGTTACTCTACATTACTTATGATTAAGATTAGGTTTATTAAATCATCAAAACAAGGATTAAGGCCAAAAAGCCAACACGATGTTCTGCCAATGCTCCGTTGTTTCCTTGTCATAAACGGTTAAAGCCTTCTCGAACAACTTATTTTGCTTGGAACTCCACATGGTCGCCATTCTTAATTTTCATAGTGTAGAAGTAGAAGAAGATAAACTTTGTTGATATAATCTAAGACTACATGTACTTAAGTAGGAGGGCAATGCTTTAGGACTAGAGTTGTTTGGAGTGAGACCTCAGTATGCATTAGAATGTGAAGGTTATGGGCTTAGATATAGAAAGAAGAAGGATGTATTTTTTGGCAAGTTGAGAGGAGAATAATTCAAGTGAGCCCACAGAATAGATGGAACCACATTAAGATGAGGTACTTTTCCTCTTCTTTCCACTTTGTTCCAATGTTATCAACATCAACATCAAGTCTTTGCTATTATCTCTTTTTGCTTTGTGGGCACACATGAATTATTCTTCTCTCAACTTTGATATGTTGCACTTCACCATGTCCAATGTAGTATCAAAAGGAATGACATACTTATAAGTTTATCACTTATAATCCCATGATCTTTTTTCAGGTGTGCATCTTGATAAAGTTCTATGATTTTTTCTCCTACAATGACCAAATAGTTATGTTATAATAATACCCAACAACATTTATATGTTAGGTTTCAGATATAACCTTTCTACTGTTTGCATCCGAAATCCCATTGGATTTTATTCAGATTTGCTCCTCCTTGATAAATTCTTACCCAACATCTTATCTTACTTTCTTGTATAATATCATTATCAAAATCTTTCCATGCCAAACATGTGAAATTCGGCTCGTTCATCATCCCTTTAAAATTATGTACGTTGATACAAGAGACATTAGACAAATTTATTTCATAAAGTGATCCTTATTTTATTTTTAATCAAGACACACATGATTATATTATTCTTTGCATGGTATATACTTGTTGGGTTTCATCGCAGCGGAAAAAGAACATAGAAACGATTCTAAATTCATCAACCAGCCAAGATCCATACACATGACAAAAATGAGGAAATCTAACGTTCAACGATTTATACCTTTGATGCGTGCCTTTCTTTTGCTCATGGAGGATGTGTGGATAATCCCAAGCATGATTCCTCTACTCGGGACACACGAACCACGGACAAAACTCCACCAACACGTTAGCTAGAACGAGAGGAGTGGAAGAACAACTTTCTTCCTTGTTGGAGAGAGAGGGGACGGCTAAAGGGGGTGGCGGCTAGGGCTAGGAGAAAAAAATTGGTTTGCATCCATTTCTCCTCTTATTAAGTCTCTCCAAAGCTAACCCTAATCTCATTAGGTAAGTTAGCTTAATGGGCCCCTTTAGACATCCATGTGTTTAGTCCATTGGATCAATGTGTGTAACCCTTTGTAAGACCCGATTGTATTAGTAACACGTGGAACGGTTGACACGTAGATCGTAATTGGTTTCTAGTTATACGTTACGACTCCTAATATAATCGGATTGAATTCCTTTCAACTATTATTCATTACCACCTTGATTAATGGACCTTCTTCAATTTCCCACTTGTCCTTAAGAAGTGTGCAATAATAAATTCCTTTGTCTCTTATTGTCTTGATCTGAATATTAGGTAAGATAGTATGTCATCCCATTCCGTTTAGACCATTTCTTGAAATCCGAGTTCAAACTGCCGAAACAAATGATTAACTTTTAATCCATTTGAGCATTTCATGCATTTCAGTTTTCACTCTTCAAGAGGCCCAAAGACAACCATCGTATAAAATAAGAGGACAATTCAATCTTGAACATCCACAATTCTCTATATGATTCATGTCAATGTTGACCTCCGCCTTTATACTCTCCTTTTAGGGTGCGACGTTTGACGGAGTCAAGAATATACCAATTCTCATATAAGTAAAGTGATGGACTCAAGTTTGAGGAATTTACATAAATAGTCAATGAGAAATCTTATGACATACCAAATCTTTTAAAGATTCTCATAGCAGGTTAGTCCAATATATGTTCTCCAACATATATTCATGTAATTGACTGGGCATCGAATATCTCTATAGCCAATGAAATGCCGTTATCCATCAACTTACAAGTCACTAGCATCCAACTCAATGACCTAGACCAGGGACAACAATAAAATATATATTTACATTATAGGGTTTCATTTATCAAATCAAGTATTTGACAAACCTATTCGAATTTATAATTTCTTTTGGACAAATGTAAACAATACCAATATTGATGAACTACTTCATAATACTAGATATTACATAATCAAAGCCATTTTGCAATGTGCTCTATTCCTATGGTACTAGTATAACTCTCATGCTTGGGCTGAGACAATGGTTTAGTTAACAGACCGACCACATTATTGTCTGTATGAACCTTGCAAATCTTTACATCTTTCCTTTCAGTGATATCTCGTATTACATGAAACTTCTTGAGAATAAGTTTGGATTTCTGGTGAGATCTAGGTTCATTCGCTTGAGCAATGACACCATTATTATCACAATAAAGGTCCACTCCTCTATCAATGCTAGGAACTACAGCAAGCTCAGCAATAAACTTCTTAACCCAAACCCCTTCCTTTGCAGCTTCCGAAGCTGCAACGTATTCTGCTTCAGATGTAGAATTAGCGACAATACTTTACTTTGAATGTTTCTAGCTCACTGATCCTCCATTCAGACGAAAAATGTATCTGGATTGAGACCGGAAATCATCTCTGTGAGTTTGGAAGCTCGCATCAACATAACCTTCGATAATAAGCTTATTTTCTCCTCCAAACACCAAGAAACTATCCTTAGTCATTCACAAGTACTTAAGGATGTTCTTAGCTGCAGTCCAGTGTGCCTTACCTAGATTTGATTGGAATATGCTACACATCCTCAGAGCATATGCAACATCTAGGCGAGTACAAATGATGGCAAACATGATAGATCTGATTATCGAGGCATAATGTATCATATTCATACGCTTCTGCTCATCAGACCCAGATGGACACTGAATTTTGCTTAGCGTTGTGCCATGAGACATGGGTAGAAATCCTCTCTTAGAGTCTTTCATGTTGAATATTTCAAGTACCTTATCTATATATATATATAAGTTTCTTCACTTAATCCAATCATCCTTTGAGATCTATCTCTATAGATCTTGATGCCCAAGATGTACTCTGCCTCTCCCAGGGCTTTCATTGAGAACCACTTTCCGAGCCAGATATTTGTAGATTCAAGCATTAGAATGTCATTTCCTATGAGCAGTATGTCATCTACATACAAAACCAAGAAAACAACACAGCTCCCACTAACCTTCTTGTAGACACAAGATTCTTCTTCATTTCTGAGGAAACCAAACCTTTTGACGGCCTCATTGAAATGAAGATTTAAGTTCCGTAATGCTTGCTTCAGTCCATAAATGGACTTCTAAAGCTTACATACTTTCCCAGCATTCATGGAGTCCATAAAACCCTCAGGTTGTGTCATATACACATCCTCTTCCAAACCCCGTTTAGGAAGGCCGTTTTGACATCCATCTGCCAAATCTCATAATCATAATGAACGACAATTGCTAAGAGTATCCGAATGGATTTAAGCATGAGACTGGAGAAAAGTTTTCATCATAGTCAATACCATGAACTTGTCAGTAACCTTTTGCTACCAACCTAGCTTTGAAAATGCTCACGTTTCCATCCTTGTCTGTTTTCAATTTGAAAATCCATTTGCAGCCTATGGGTGTTACACCATCTGGCAAATCAACCAAGTTCCAAACTTGATTTTCAGACATGGATTCCATTTCAGATTTCATGGCTCCAAACGATTTTTCGGAATTTGGACCTGTCATAGCATCTTTGTAGTTGTTAGGCTCCTGACATTCCAAAAGTAGGATTTCACAACTCTCGGATGTGTCCTATCAGATCTACATAGGACTGGAACAACATGAGAAGTGTTCACAACGGTTTGTGAATCTTCGCACGAATTAAATTCATGTGGTGAATGTGTGACTTCAGATACATTATTTGTAACCCTTGTCGGGGTTTCAGAGTCATGTACCTCTACCTCCGGCATAGGAACTCCCACCTCGATTGAGGTGTCATACACAAATGATGTTGCCTCTGATGTAGGTTGAGCCCCATCCATTTGTTGCTCTTCTCGAATTTCTTCGAGAACTATATTACTCTCACGTGTCTGTTTGGAAAGAAATTCCCTTTCCAAAAAGACACCATCACGAGCAACAAACACTTTGTTCTCTAATTAGTTATAGAAGTAATGGCCCTTTGTTTCTTTTGGATAACCCACAAAAAAACATTTGTCTGACATAGGTACAAGCTTATTAGAGAGTAAAAGTTTTACATAAGCTTCACATCCCCACACTTTCAGAAAAGACAACTTTGAAACTTTTCTAGTCCATATCTTATATGGAGTTTTTCCACAACTTTTGACGGAGTTCTATTTAGTGTAAAAGCAGCTGTTTCTAGAGCATATCCCTAGAAAGATATTGGAAGACTGGCAAAACTCATCAGAGATCAAACCATGTCAAACAATGTTCGATATCTCCTTTCGGACACACGATTCTATTGTGGTATTTTTAGTGGAGGTAGTTGTGAAACGTTTCCACAACTCCTAAGATGATCATTGAATGCTTGACTCAAATATTCGCCACCACGATCTTTATCGTAATGACTTGATTTTCTTGCCAAGTTGGTTTTTCTACTTCATTCTAAAATTGTTTGAAGTTTTCAAATGATTCAAATTTACGTTTAATTAAGTATACGTAATCGTATCTACTTAAGTCATCAGTGAACGTGATGAAGTAATTGAAACTTCCTCTAGCCATGGAACTCATTGGACCGCACACATCTATATGTATGAGTCCCAATAGTTCACTTACTCTCTCACCCTTTCCAATAAAAGGTGTCTTCATAATCTTTCCCATCAAACATGATTCACATCTATTGTATGATTCTAGATCAAATGATGTTAGAAGTCCATTCTTTTGGATCTTCTGTATACGCTTCAGGTTGATGTGACCAAGGCAACAATGCCAGAGTTAAGTGGGATTCAATTCGTTCGATTTTTTCCTTTTGGTGTTTATGTTAAAGATATGACGATCTAATTCAAGTAAATAGAGGTCATTAATTAATTTAGCACTGACATAAAACATGTCATCTTTATAGATAGAACAACATTGATTCTTTATTATAAATGAATAACCTTCAATATCCAATACTGAAGATGAAATAATGTTTCTACCAATAACGAGAACAAAATAACAATTATTAGTTCTAGAACTAAGCCTGAAGGTAAACATAAACCATAAGATTGATCCTACAGCTAGTGCAACAACTCTTGCTCCATTTCCAACTCGTAGGTTAACTTCCCTTTTTGCCAAGTTCCTAATTCTTCTTACTCCCCCTGCACATTGGAAACAATGTGGGATCCACATCCGGTATCAAATACCGATGAAGAAGGATTTGCTAAATTAACATCAATAACAAAGGCACCTGAAGAAGAAGCTAATGTGCCACTCTTCTTTTTTTCCAAGTACTTTGGGCAGTTTCTCTTCCAATGGCCAGTGCCATTGTAGTAGAAACAGTTTGTGTTAGAATCAACACCTTTGGGTTTGAAATCGACAACCTTTTTGCCTTTTCCTGTGGACCCTTGCATCTTCTTTACACCATCTGACTTCTTAAATCCCTTCCCTTTTTTGAATCATCAAAACTTTCTTTTTAGATTCTAAGGTCCCAATATTTTGCTCAACGGTTTTCAATATGCCATGCAATTCTTCCAAAGTATTATCCAAACCTTGCATGTTAAAGTTTAACCTAAATTGGTTAAACCCAAAATGGAGCGAGTAGAGAACAATGCTTGTGGCCAACTCTTGATCATAGGGAAACCCAACTTGGGCCATGTTCTCAAAAGACCGATCATCTTGAAAACATGGGGCCCGACAGGTTTGCCCTTCTCAAGACGACTCTCGAGAATAGCCTTTGAGGTCTCATACCTCTCCATCCGGGACTGCATCTGGAACATGTTCCTTAGTTGTTGGATGATAGTATATGCATCCATGTCCACAAACCTCTTTTGGAGGTTAGTGTCCATAGTTTCCAACATTAGGCAGGTGACAGTGATAGACTTACTACGAATACTCCTCTCAGCAGCTCGCTCCTCATTAGTTGAGATGGAAGTCAATTTTGGGATATGAGAGTTAAGGACATTCTCTTTGTTTTCTTATACGAGAACAATTCTCAGATTCCTTTACCAATCAAGGAAATTATTTCTGTTCAGCTTGTCCATCTCAAGGATAGAACAGAGGTTGAAAGCGGTATTACTATTTCCGACCATTAATCTACATTTGAAAGAAAAGAATTGCAAGTTGATTACGTTTGTCATAAAAAAGCTCAAACAATTCAAACAATTAAGCTAAAACACACCATTTTAATTTCGAAATTTGTCCCATATTGAACTAGTGATTCCAAGACCCCTTTTCACATAATCTTAAGCAGACTTTGGTCCTTCCTTAAAACTAGGTGGTCAAGGTAAGTAAACACATTTACTAGTTATAATTCTTATAACTCTTGGTTGGTAGGTAACATCTCATGTTTAATTCCCACCCCTTTGCCTCAAAATCAAAAACTCTTTTGATGATTTTACTGAGATGAACCAAATTAGCCATGTAAACCCCTTCTTTGAATATATGCGTACTATCCCAAGAGAAAAGGTGACGCTTGCTTTGACATAACCCATCACCAATTTTCGAGGGCTTCACAGGTGTTCATTTGGAAAGGCAATTAATCTCAAATTCCTTATAGGGACTTATGTTTATTATGTTTGTCTATAATGTGAACTCATAACATAAACATCCAACATACATAAACATAAACATACACAAAGCATGCGAATAAAATGTGATCCTAGTATGGCCCAACACCTAAGAGACTAATCTTCATATGAACACCGTCTTGAACAACTTGGATATCCATCATTGATTTTTTAATCAAGCTTACAAGACAAAGAAATAACAATAATAATATTCCTAATTACTATTATAATTTCTACATCACGATACACAGTTTGTATAAAATGAAGACATAATGAAATTAGGATTACAAAATAATGTGCAACGATATGCAGATCGTCAACTGGGCCACACTAGTCATCTCACAAAGCAATACATTCATTACATCACATATTAAAAACACACACGATGCATTCACAATAATATCACACACAATATTATCCATGCACAATATCACAATTCTTCCATGCGTAATATCATCCATAATATTATATATTTATTACTATATGAATGCAAGATATCATTAATCAAATTAATAAATCTAATTTAAACTAATCAAATCAGTCATTTAAATTAGTCCATCAACCTTTTCTGCGTATTAATTAAATAAATCAAAACATGCATATTACCATAAATCAAAGTAATCAAAGTTGCATCCTATATGGTAAATCTAATTTATCAAGCATATATGTTTAAATTACCATAAACATGCATATTACCATAAATCAAAGTAATCAAGGTTGCATCATATATGGTAAATCTAATTTATCAAGCAAATATGTTTAAATTACCATAAACAAGCATATTACGTATCAAGCATAATCAAGCATATATGCATATATTACCAAAACATGCATATTACGTTAAAATCTATTGAGCTCCAAGTCGAATCCGAAAATAGGAAATAAAATTCATAACTCCCACTCAAAAGCATACATGATCTAATCACATATTAACTCTAAAATCATGCATGTACTTAAAACAACAATTGTTCATATCAAGCATGAATATTTAAACAACTTTTGTTCATATAAAACGGCATAAGTAATATGAAGTTATCTAATAATATCAATTTATCAATATGTTAATCATCATTATCACATCAAAGGGTTTAGCCGATTTGAGCGAATAATCATGAAAAATTAACCAAAACAATCTAGAAATGCATCATATGGTTCTAGATCCATGATTAAAACATAAAACTTATTTTCATTCAAGTTTCATCCAATTAAATCGATCATGTGTTCACGCTTAAAATATGTAACTCTACCCAAAAAATCGGCAATACATATATACAAAACACATGAAAGAAAGAGAAAAGAAAAAAACATTTTTTTTTAAATTTTGGAAATGCATCAAATCAGAAAAAAACATTTTTCTTTTTGGTTTAACCAATAAAACCATATGCACGAGGCTCTGATACCACTGTTTGGTTACGATGACACGTAGTGGAAAAATAACATAGAAACGATTCTAAATCCATCAACCACCCAAGATCCATGCTCATGACAATAATGAGGAAAACTAACACACAACGATTTATACCTTTGATGTGTGCCTTTCTTTTGCTCACGGAGGAGGTGCGGAGAATCCCAAGTGTGATTCCTCTACTCGGGACACACGAACCACGGACAAAACTCCACCAACACGTTAGCTAGAATGAGAGGAGTGTAACAAGAAATTTTCTTCCTTGGTGGAGAGAGAGGGGGGACGGCTAAAACGGGTGGCGGCTAGGGTTAGGAGAAAAAACTTGGTTTGCATCCATTTCTCCTCCTATTTATAAGTCTCTCCAAAGCTAGCCCTAATCTCATTAGGTAAGTTAGCTTAATGGGCTCCTTTAGCCATCCATGTGTTTAGTCCATTGGATCAATGTGTGTAACCCTTTGCAAGATCCGATTGTATTAGTAACACACGGAATGGTTGACACGTATATCGTAATTGGTTTCTAGCTAAACGTTACGACCCCTAATATAATCAGATTAAATTCCTTTCAACTATTTATTCATTGCCACCTTGATTAATGGACACCTCTTTCAATTTCCCACTTGTCCTTAACAAGTGTGCAATAATAAATTCCTTTGTATCTTATTGCCTTGATGTGAACATCAGGTAAGATGGTATGTTAAAAGGACAAACTCATAGCTCTAAAAGGGCAAACCCACATCTTAAAAAGGACAAACCGATATATTAAAAAGGACAAACACAGTTGATAACAAGGACAAACACATATGATAACAAGGACAAGTCCATATATTAAAAGGACAAACTCATAGCTTAAAAATGATAAACCCATATATTAAAAATGACAAAGACATGAACTCTTCATTTTATCTTTGTATCCAAATGTTGCATGGGAAAGCCAAAGGTTGCATGACACAAAATAAATAAACATGTTATTTAATTAATTTCAGAAAGTAAAAAACAATTGACTTTTGCTGACTAAACTGCTGAATGGACTGACCACATAAGGTGCATCGAGGACGCACCACGTCTATTTATCATTTTCTGTCCTTATAGATGGACGTGCGCATCCATGATGCGGCTTACGTGACGTCTTTAGTTTGTGGAGTCAACGTCCAGTCAGTTTGCGAAGTGCACTCGCCGCGAAGTGCCATTTATTTGATTGCAAATAAGAAATTGACCTTTTTTGCGTCAACGATTGCCTTCCAAATGAGAGATAAGACATCGATCATAAATCGAACTAGTGATGGTTCGGAATCTGAGGAAGGAAACAAATTGACAAGGGTGAAAGGAGAAGATGCCTTGGTCCTTGTTCACTCCATTTTTAAGACTCCGACGCTAGTTGAAAACAATTTCTCTTACACATTTCCCCCTCAAATCGGTGAATGGATTCGCCACAGTCTATTATCGCAAGCGAAGTGCTGGGGCACCAGATTGGTCGATTTTAATGTCTTTTCTTCATTCTTTCTTACATCATTTGATGTACGACATTGGTTTATTCTTTCATCTATTTTAGGAGTCCACCCACTCTTTCCGGGAGTCTAAGTGCACCTGGACCCCAGTAGAAAAGCAGTTTGGCAAGATGAAGGACCCTGAGAAGGATATATTTCGGCGAACCCCCTTTGGTTACATCCTAGATCTTCCGAACCTCCCGACCGATAACAACATTATCAGTTGATTAGTCGAACACTATGACGCAAAGGAGGTGGGGTTGAGGATCGGATCGGGGGTAGTTCCCTTTAAAGCTGAAGACGTTGACTTAATCATCGGCCTAAGCATCCGTGGGAAGACGTAAAAATGGAAGAAACGAGCGTACAAAGGTGAGAAGGGGAGAACCTTTACAAATATCAGCTTCTTAAACATCTGAGTGCTACCAGTCAAATGGGCGAAACAAAGGAGTACGTTCGTCTCCTCATACGTTACATATTCAACCATTTGTTGTTCTTTGATGGAACACTTCAACCAAAATGCTGATTCATGGAACATTTGGGGGATATACAACACATCCACAAATACTCATGGGCATCAGCAGTTCACTCAGCCCTGGTGCAGGGGCTGGAGAAAGCAAGCAAGTTTCTCCAAGAAAGGAGATCTGCCGAGAACTACGCTATGAAATAGGGGAACGTCGATGGATGTGTTGCCCTACTACAAGTAAGGGTTTGTCCTTCTTAAGATATGGGTTTGTCCATTTTAACTGTTGGCTTTGTCGATTTTAAGTTGTAGGTTTACACTTTTTAAGTTATGGGTCTGTCCTTTTTAAGGTGTGGATATGTCCTTTTTAAGTTATGGGTCTGCCCATTTTAATGTGTGTTTGTCCTTTTTCAGTTATGGGTCTATCCATTTTAAGGTGTGTGTCTGACCATTTTAAGGTATAGGACTGCCCATTTCAAGGTGTGGGTTTGCCCATTTTAAGGTGCGGATCTGTCTATTTTAAGTTATGGGTATGTCCATTTTGAGGTGTGGGTCTGTCCATTTTAAGTTATAGGTATGTCCATTTTAAGGTTTAGGTCTATCCATTTTAAGGTGTAGGTCTATCCTTTTTAGGTTATGGGTATGTTCATTTTAAGGTGTGGGTCTGCCCATTTTAAGGTGCGGATCTGTCTATTTTAAGTTATGGGTCTGTCTATTTTGAGGTGTGGGTCTGTCCATTTTAAGTTATAGGTATGTCCATTTTAAGGTGTAGGTCTGTCCATTTTAAGGTGTGGGTCTATCATATGTAAGTTATGGGTCTGTTCATTTTAAGGTGTGGGTCTGTCCATTTTAAGTTACGGGTCTGGCCATTTTAAGGTGCGGATTTGCCCTTTTTTAGTTATGGGTCTGTCTATTTTAGGGTGTCGGTCTGCCTATTTTAACCAACTATTTTGCCCTTTTATGTTATGGGTCTGTCTATTTTAACCAATTGTTTAGTCCTTTTTATAACTTTAGTCTGCCCCTTTTAACCATTGAAGTTGTCCATTTTAAGGTGTGGCTTTGTGAGAAGTTCAGCGTGAGGGAGGCCAGGATGGGTGCCTATCCGCGGATGAAAAGGTGGTCTGCAATGTTCTACATATGGATAATTCTGTAGAAATGGGAGGAACACGGAATCACACTTCCTATTACAACGACGATTTCTCCTTGAGGCAGCCTCTGGCACTCTCTTTGAAGGAGCAAGAATTAATTAGTTCACCTCCAATTCTTGTTCCAACCTGTCACCCAGAAACTGAGGGTGCTTCAATAGGTACCGAACCTAGGCTGCAATTAAGAGACTACAACATCCCTAGGGACCCACTACTAAAAGAGTTGGACCTTAGTGAAGTGAAGATGAAATGGCTGCAAGCCGAGGTTGCCCTGAATAAGGCAACTGAAGAGGTTAACAACCTAAAGGAAGAATTAAGGAAGTCCCGGGAGGAGTGTAGGAAAATGAGGGAAGATATTGTATCTCTTCGCGAGTGCAACTGGAAAAAAATTATGGGGAAGAGGAAAGGGACGAAGATGAAGAGAAGTCGAGAGGAGGCAAAGAAGATGGGGGAGGAGGAGAAGGAAGAACATGGGGGAGGAGGAGAAAGAAGAACATGGGGGAGGAGGAGGAAGAAGAAAGGAGGATGGAGGAGGAGAAGGAAAAAAAGAGGAGCAGAGAGGATGAGAAAGTGAGGGAGGACGAGAATGAAGAATGAGAGGAGGAGGGATGAGGAGAAAATGAGGGTGGAAGAAGAGAGGAAGAGAGAGGAGAAGAGAAAGAGGAGAGGAAGAGATAAGAGAGGAAGACAGAGGAGGAGGAGGAGGAGGAGGAGATGAGGGAGGTAGAGAAGAAAAATAAGAATTTGGAGGAGGAAGAAAAAGAGAAGGCGAGGAGAGCAAACTGGGGGTTGAAAAAATGTCGCACAAGGGCCTCTGTAGAGCACCATGAAAAAAAGATGAAGTGAAGGATAAGAATAAGGAGGAAGAGGAACTAAAGAGAAATGAAAGAGTGGTCCAAAGGAGCCGAAAAGAGAGGAAGATAATAGAGGTTGATTTTAGGTTGGCTCACCACTCAAGAGAGACAAGGCAAGAAGTGGACATGGATGCATTAGCCTCGTGGAGCAGTGATGAGGTCAACATCTTATTGAACCTGACCGCAACCACCAACGATCAAAGAGAGGTGATCTGAAGAGGTGATCTGTGCAATGTCACACGTACCGACGTGAACGAGCTAATAACGCCCAGGATGGATATGAGCGACCAAATTATCGACGCTAGGATGTTGGTACTGGAAGAATAACTCCACGAGCAAAATGTTATTCTATCTCAACCTTCTGTTCCTGCCGAATTAAGAGTGGCCAAGGCAAGGACGTTGAAGAGTTTATCGCTCCTAAACGAAAAGGCGTCGATCCGAGAAAGACCATAATCATACAACAATTATGGAATACAGGTCATTGGACGTTGGTGGGTTTCCACGATCCGTCTGAGGACATCCTGCAGATCAACGATATCTCTAGGGAGCTAGTTGGAGGAGAATATCCTAACCAGACGGTAGGTGCACATGAATGCTCTGTAATGGACGTGAGTCAATACTGGAGGGATCTACTTAAGTGGAATGCCCATTGAGAATCCTCAGGGATACGAGCCAACGAAAACCACCGGGTTGCAAAGATTGCGAAGCTTATGTGTTATACTAGATAAGGTGCCTAATGCTAAAACTGTTGCCGACGAAGGAGAGGAACCCCAAGATCCTTCACTATACCAAGGGGAATTGACAATGTGTTTACTTAGGGACTCCTGATCCTGTCTTCAAATCTCAAGTACAATTTATGGACTGGTGTGCTTTATACATGTAAAATTACAATTACAAACCTACTTTTAAAATTTTAATGTATAATTTACATAATAAATGTTCCCCCTATTCATGTTTCCTTATAACTTAAAATGGACAAACACAATGAGTAAAATGGATAGACCCATAACTTAAAAAAGGCAAACCAGTTCATTAAAATGGAGACACCCACATCTTAAAAAGGGCAAACCCACACCTTAAAATAGACATACTCATAGCTTAAAAAGGGTAGACCCAATGGAGTACGAAGTTGCCTTGTGGGCTGGATGCGTGATCTTGTCAAGGGTGCACGTTCGACCTGGCTGGGCGCGTAGTCGCCTTGGGACATCTGACAATTCTGTCGTGAGAGTGGGTTGAGTGTTGCTTCTAGATCAGATGCGCAGTGGGTTGAGGTGCGCACTCGACTTCATTGGGACGCATGGTCGCCTACAGACACGAGACCAGTGTGAGCTGTGTGGA
This sequence comes from Triglochin maritima, assembly GCA_963682175.1. Classification (NCBI taxonomy): domain Eukaryota; kingdom Viridiplantae; phylum Streptophyta; class Magnoliopsida; order Alismatales; family Juncaginaceae; genus Triglochin; species Triglochin maritima. Next base: position 20,392,729 of record OY821775.1, read on the forward strand.
AGGCATTACTTAGTTAGTGTGAGACTCAAGCGTGAATTTTGGGTGTGCATGTGAGACGCAATAGGTGGCTGAAGTAGACTTGGGCTAGGATACTTGGACTGGATCAGTGAGCTCAGTTGTTATATATATCCTTGTTCCCTTTAGTAGTCTTGTAGTTGGAATGTAAGAGTTCTTGTATTTCTCTTCCGTATTGTACTCTGATTTTGACTTTATGATATATTTTAATTTGAGGCCTCGACTTGGTTATTGTCAGTTAATGTCCATTTTTTGCTTCTTATAGTTGTGATTGATTGTTGTGTATCGATTGCGGATTAATGGCGTTGTATCTTGGTATCAGAGCTCAGGTCAGTCCATTCGCGTATAACCCAAGTTGAGATCCTTTAGCGCAATTTTGTTAGTTTTGTATGTGTTTTGAGATTCTTGTTTGGGTGGTCCGATGTCGCCCCATAGACGTGCCAGATCGAGGTGTGTGAATTCCTTCATACCCAGTTCTCAAGATGAGGACCAATGAGCAATACGAGATCAGTTAGAGTGAATGGGTGCATTTATAAAGGAGCATGCCCAGAGACCGCAGTATGAGGACCAGGGTGAGATTCTCGATCTCTTTATACGCTAGAACCCATTGACCTCTATTGGAGGGACATACCCGAAGGCGATAGAAGACTGGATTTTCAGAATTCAGCAGATATTTGAGGCGATCGCTTGTCCACCCGAGTGTCAGGTGGGGCTAGATATGTATATATTTAAAAGGCTAGAAATCAGATGGTGGAACACTACTATTGTTGTAGTTTTTTGGAGGTGCCACTCTGATTAGTTTGGAAGACTTCCTGGAGGAGTTTCAGAAGAAGTATTTTCCCTCACATGTTCGCGATCGTCTGAGGCGTGAGTTTCTGGCACTTCATAGAGATATGAACTTGGATCAATATATTTACAAGTTCAGTTCTCTCGAGAGATATTGCTCAGAGATTTATAGCACACCCGAGCAGAGGGAAATGAAATTCACTGAGGGACTTCGACAACTGCTTTGACGAGCAGTACTTACCAGTATGCCTCAGACATTGGAGGATGCATATAGTTCTGCGATGCGCTTGATGCTGACTATCCTAGGTACACTCAGGAGAGTAAGAGATTTGGAGGCGGTAGTCGCCGAGATAGGAGTCAGTACAGGGTTAGATTCGGGGTCACCCTGATAAGAAGCAGAGGTCATCTAAGGGTAGTGGGAGTGGTATTTGTGGGTGTTGTCGTCGAACACACCCAGGAAGAGAGTGCGGCCTAGTGACTGGTGGATGCATTGAGTGTGGATAGCTGCGTCACAACACAGGTGATTGCCCATGGCCTTGGGGACCAGGCAGTGGTAGTAGAAGTATTGGTAGTGGTGGAGCGACGAGGTATAACTATGGGAAGCAAGAACACCTTGCGCGTGATTGTAGGGAAAAAATATCGGGTATCGGAGGTACCAAGTGTGCAACTAGGTCATCAAAGACTCCGGGTTATGTTTTCGCTGAATGGTTGGAGAATTGAACTTTTGCATCAACTGATGTGGTGGAAGGTACGCTTGTTGTTGCTAGTCATGTTGCTAGGATTCTGTTTGATATTGGTGTGACACATTCTTTCATCTCGGAGAGGTTTACGAGCCTAGTAGACCTTAGCCCCATGAGTCTGACCTCCCGCCTTGAGGTCAGCACCCTGGTAGGAGAGAGGCTTGAGCTCGGGAAGTTTCTAGTTTGCATTCTGATTGTGTCAGACGACGAGAGCTTCCTGGTTGACCTGGTGTTGTTGTCAATGGTGGACTAACGTGATACTCAGAATGGACTGGTTGGCTGTCATGATATGACATGCAAGTTCAATGTTGAGAAAGGAAGGTTTTGATTTCAAGAGCAGTGGGTCAGTATCTGGGGATTAGCATGCGCAGCAGGGAGGGTCGCATTATTATTTCGGCGATGAAGGCGCAGAAGCTCTTAAGTCAGGGGTGTATAGAATTCCTGGCAAGCGTAGTGTTGACTGAGTGCCAGAGTCCCATCCTTGAGGATGTTGAGACGGTCTGGGATTTTGCGATGTCTTTCCAGAGGATATGCTAGGATTGCCTCCGCATATTGAGATCGAGTTTTCTATCGATCTACTTCCCGGTACTACGCCTCAGTGTAAGGCATTGTAACAGATTGCCCTTGTTGAGCTGGCCGAGTTGAAGACTCGGTTGCAGGAATTGTTAGATAAGGGGTTCATTCAGCCCAGTGTGTCATCATGGGGAGCCACTTTCTTGTTTGTGAAGAAGAAGGATGGTTCCATAACAATGTGTATCGATCATCGGATGCTGAATAAGGTGACCGTCAGGAACCGTTATCCATTGGCAAGGATTGATAATTGATTGACATCATTTCATGCTCATATTTGCATCTTATATCCATTATCTTTCACCTAAACAATGCTATGTAACGAGTTTTATGTTTAGTTTTCAGGAATAAATAGGTTTGAAGAGATGAAGCATAAAAGGACCCAAAAGCTGGGAAAAATGACTGAATTGTGAGATCTAGGGACTGAGACGCAAGGGAGAAGGACCTGAACGTAAGACCGAAGGACCTAAGAGCAAAATAGAATACTCCACACCATCATGGGGAGTATTTTAGCAATTCGATTCGGGTCGGAGCTCCAACAAGTCAAGTAACCGCATCAAAGACAAACAATATCAGTAAGAAAAGCCCACAACAAATTCCAACCCGATCCAAAGTTTATGGACCGCGATTTGGCAGTCCCGATCACTCTGGATCCGCCCCAATTTCTCCAGCACATGTATTAGAGGATGTTTAGGCTATTTTTGGTATTTGTTTAGTCCCACAACGGGGAATTGTCCCGGAGTGCCTTTTTCTATGGCTATAAATAGAACTCTTCACCTTCTTATGTAAGCACTCCATATTTTGAGTGGCTATTCTTCCTACTAAAAGTGAGGCCCTGAAGCACACACTAAAGTAGGAGGATGCTACTTGAAATGTGAGTCATTGGTTAATAAAAGTTTCTTTGTTATGTTATTAGTTTCATTTTTCTTGTTTTACTTTGTTTAATTTCATTTCATTAGTTTTAGTAGCTTAGTTAATATGCTTTTCTTGCTTAGTTTAATAATTAGTATAATGTGTAGTGAGTAGTTCCATCCCCTTTGAGGGTGGAGTAGATGTTCATACATGCATTAGAGAATGGAATGAATGCTTTATTTACAATGTGTTGATAAAACATGAATGTATGTTTGCTTGTTCAGGATAGAATTTATAACTTGATGAGTTTTGCCAAAATGGCTAGACATCTCTCATGCTTGTTTAGGTTATGAAATAAACAACTTGCATATGTAAATGTTAATCAACTAGGTTGGTGAATGGATTGATAGATTTTGCCATAACATTTAGACACTTCCTATGCATGATAACATCAGCTTTATTTGTGGTTGAAGAATGTGTTCAACACCCACCTCTTTGCATGTGTGCACTCACTCCACCCCTTAGGGGGTTTTCCATTTCTGAATTTCAGCACTCGTCTTTCATTCTTAGTTTAGTTTTAGTTAATTGTTTGTTGTTTTCTTTCGCATTTCATACTTCATACTTTGTAGTGTAGCGTAGCGTAGCATAATCAACTCTCTTCCCTATTTTGCCACTTGATTTCGTGCAAATGAGAGTCTGCTCACCTCCCTGAGGACGATCCGTATTTGCCACCGCTTCAACGCGGTTGTGGACTTGCGGTTTAATTAAAACGTACAAGTGTTTGGCGCCGTTGTCGGGGAGGTGCCAGTCCAGGCTCTTGTTTGGACGATTCGAGTGGATTTAATTTGTGTTTTGTAGTTTTTCTTTGTTTCAGGAGACTTGGAGCCGCTAGGAGGAACACCTGAAGAAATTTTGAGGCAAGATGGGCACTGTAGACCGCCAATCAGCGGTCTGGTAACCTCTGTTTGCTCTCTCATTTCTTTGGTCTGTTTGCATAATTGATGTAGTGATCTGGGACTTGATTTCGCATGTTTTGACTTATAGTTTGTTCCCAGATCAATAATTAAACCTCCTTTAAGCAACTTGGACCCTAAAACCCAAAGCAAAAGATTAGGCATTCTTTTTGTTTAGGTCATGCATCATGTATGTGACTTAGGCATATAGATTGTCTTTCATTTTAGCTTTATTTTCAGTTGCTGAGTGTTGGCGTGAGGTATGCACCTTCTACTCTCATTCATGCATTTTGTATGAACATGCATTAGTTAGTAGGAAGTGAATTGAAACAAGTGTGAGTTGAGCGTTTGTTTGGAGAGTTGATTGCTAGATTAGGACTCTAAAACGCTACTAAGGAGGGGCTGTCCCATAAAAGATAAGGTGGGGGATTTCATCACCCTTTCCTTCGACCCACAAACCACACTAATCACTAGTGCAGAATGCTCAATAGACGTCACCAAATAGACGTCGGATATAAAAACATCTGACGTCTATTGGTATAGACGTCGGATGTTTGGACATCCGACGTCTATAGGTTTGTATAAACGTCGGTTGTTTAGTATAACCGACGTCTATACCTCCTAAAAGAAGAAAATATTTTTTATTTATTTTTTTGAATTTATTTCGTATAAGAATTTATGTGGATTATTTTGTATCAGAAATAACACATTTTTTTGGGATTTATTTCGTGTAAGAATTAACACATTTTTTTGGGATTTATTTTGTATAAGAAATAACGTAATTTTTTGGGATTTATTTTGTGTAATAATTTATGGGGATTATTTTGTGTAATAATAGTTACATCATTATAACTATCACATGTGTGTTGTACACATGTGTGTGTATGGTGACATGTTTAGTCCCACATTGGAGAAAGTTTTTTATTGGTGGAGTTGAAGTACTCAACTACCCCTTTACTTCTAAATGGTAGTTTGGTACCACATTACAAAATACAAGTGAGATACATATATATATTTAATGGTCAAAAGATTGGCACTTGGGGCACTTGGGCTTCAAATGGTTGCAACGTCTTTTTTTTACTATTAACTCATGTATAGACGTCGGTTGTATATGGTAGCCGACGTCTATAGGGCGTATTTTTTATTAATTATTGTTATTTCAATGTATAGACGTCGGATGTATAGCATGACCAACGTCTATAGGTCGTGCTGTATGAATAGACGTTGGTCAATATACATATCCGACGTCTATTGGGTGTAATACTTTAGTCCCACATCGGAGAATTTATTTTTGTTAGTGTGGTTGATGTACTCCACCACTCCTTTACTGCTGAACGCGAACGACTTGGAGCACCTGGTTATGATGACCTTGATATTCGTGGTTATTTGTCAAAAGATTGGCACTTGGGGCACTTGGGCAGCTTGGTATACGTTCCAATGTATTTTATTGTTAATTAACATATAATAGACGTCGGTCGTATATAGCCGACGTTTATACACTGTATAGACGTCGGTCGTATATAGCCGACGTCTATACAATAAGGAATAAACGACGGGAAAATAGACGTCGGGTACTTGGACCGTCGAAATCCGACGTCTATACCCCTGTATATCCGACGTATATGGACTTTTCTGCACTAGTGAATCAAGAGCCTAATTTTTAAAATCAAGTAGACATTGGCCCTAAGGATTTCGGGCGCATTAGGAGAGTGATCCGGTCCCGACCGTCATGACCTGATCGGCGTTGCCCACTTTGTCGATGGTAGGATAGATGAGATCTCCAGATCTTGGCTCACTTGGTAGGCTTTGTGGCCCTCGTCGTAGGGAGGTGAGGCGTGTTGAGGCCGTATGACCTCGCAGTTAGGCGTCGTCTAGCTGTAAGGACCTATAGCGACCTTAGTATTGGTTGAGCCTTGTTTGCTTGTGTACTTCTACTTGTACCCATCCGCCTTAGCATAAGGACTTCTTCCCTTCTCTCCAGAGTTATTCTTTCTCTCCTGTGTTCCCCCGTCTTCTCCTCTAGCACATTCTCTGTTTCAAAAAAAAGATTTGGTTTGTGTGTGTGCACCTTTGTGCATGCTTTCGTGGGCACGAGACGAGAGTGGTCGTTTTACGAGGCGTGTTGTCCATCTGGATTCGGTAATCAATTTCTCGACGCCTTCCTCCTCTCGTGTCGCAAACAGGCCGGGTTCAATGGCTGCTAATTTCCGTGAGGGCAGTTGCTGGACCCTCCTGTTCGACCGGTTCTTCCTGTTGTCGTTCCCATACCTCTCCGTGATCGATGCTACCCGAGCTGTACTGCTCTGCCCTCATGCATCGTATTGCCAGAGGCAAATGGGAACCATTTTAAGGTTAAGCCTCATTTTATTTCCATGCTCCCTCACTTCACTGGGAAAGGTGACCCCTATATATTTCTCAGGGAATTTGAGGAGGTCTGTGCTATGTTCAAGCTGCAACAACTTAGCACAGAATCCATCCATCTTAGGCTTGTCCCCTTTGCGCTGAAGGATGACGCCAAGAAGTGGTTGTACAGCAACCAGGCGAATGCCGTTAGGACTTGGGATGAGTTTCAATATGCATTCCTCAAGAATTACTTTCCAAATCATCAAACTCCAAAATTGAGGAACAAAATCAATTCGTTCTATCAACTTGAGACCAAAACATTTCATGCATATCTAGAGCGGTTCAAGGAGCTACTATCCCCATGCCCTCACCATGGCATTGAGTTGTGGCATCTTTGTCAGATTGTTTACGAGGGTCTTCACATCCCGTCCCGAATGCTCCTTGAGTCCATGTGTCAATGAGCGTTCTTGGGAAAGGATGAAAAGGAGGCATGAGCTTTCCAAGAAGACCTTGCTGAGAAAACAATGCAATGGGAGAGTGTAAGGGAACCACCTGCATCATCTAGTATAGGAGCAAGGATCGTGAATGCAAACTCGACTAGATCGGGTGCCACATTTGCTATCGATACCACTACGGCCACCGAGGCACACATGGCGCCTTTAATGCGCCGTATGGATTTGATTGAGCTCCAAAACCAACAAAGTGCACCTCACATGTCCACCTCTGGTCGAGTTCCCTGTCATTCATGTGGTAGGATAGGTCGTATAGAAAGCGAGTGTGCGTCAATTCCTCCTGAGATGGAATGTGTCAATGCCATCTATGACAGAGCTAGGAATGACCCATACTCATCATCTTATAATCCTGGATGGAGGAACCACCCCAATTTTTCATGGAACCAAAATAATGCCCCGGGTGGTCCTTCAAACTCCTCTCGACCACCTAACCAATCATACCAACCTCCCATGTATGGACAATCTTATCAGCCACCCCAAGCTCCAATCACCAATCATTCGGGTTTCCCAAATTCCAATAATATGGAAACCCGATTCAATTCGCTTGAGACCTTGACTCGTGGACTTGAAAACTCAATGAAATATTTTATGTGAACCACAAGTCAAGTTCTCACTTCAAATCAGCCGACCATCAAATCTCTAGAGCTTCAGATGGGCCAATTGGCTCAGTCTGTACATGAAAGAGAGAGGGTCTTTTCCTAGCCAGCCTGAGGCTAACCCCGCATGTACCAACAACAACTGATGCAAAATGAGAATGTTGTACCTCGGGGGAGGCAAATGAACCATGTGGAGGAACCTGTTCACCATGTCAATTCCATTGTGACCTTAAGGAATGGAAAGCAGGTTGAGAATCACATTTCCTTGCCACCACCACCACCATCTATGCAGCCTCTTAGTGGGAATGGTGGTGAAGAAGAGGCTGAGGGTGAGGGTAATACACCAATGCCTCCTTCTCAGGTATTGGAGAAAACCTACCTACCAAAAGCTCCCTATCCAAGTAGGTTAACCAAAAAGCAGAGTGACACAATGGACAAGATATGAGAGGTGTTTAAGCAAGTTAAGGTTAACATCCCCTTGTTGGATGTCATCAAACAAATACCTCAATATGCCACAGTGTTGAAGGATCTCTGCACAACCAAGAGGAAGACCAATGTTCCTAAGAAAGCATTCTTGGCTGCAAATGTAAGCTCACTTTTGTCCAATCCCGCCTACACAAAATACAAGGACCCTGGGTGTCCTACTATTCAGTGTACGATAGGGGACACTAGCATGAGTAATATTTTGCTTGATTTAGGATCAGCGGTCAACCTCCTCCCATTTTCTGTTTATCAACAGTTAAATTTGAGAGAATTGAAACCAACTAAGATCACCCTCCAATTAGCGGATAGATGCATTCGTATTCCAAAGGGGATTATCGAGGACGTGCTTATCAAAGTTGGAAATTTTATATTTCCAGACGATTTTGTTGTCCTCGATAACAATCATGTTGCGAACACCCACTCTCAAATAGCTTTGAGTTTGGGTAGACCATTTCTGGCAACTTCCAATACCTTAATTAATTGTAGAAATGGTCTTATGAAGCTCTCATTCGGTAACATGAGTGCCGAGTTTCATATGTTCAACTCTGGTAGGCAACAGGAGCCCATGAATCAACCTTTAAATCTAAATCTCATCTGCCAATTGGAGAAAGTACCACAAAATCAACGAACACCCCTAACACCAATGCAACCCATTGAGAATGTTTGTGGGCCCAGCAAAAACTCATTGCATGTCTTTGAAATGCAACAGAGTGAGGTGGCATCAAACATAAATGTTTAAAAGGAGTGTTTGTTGCATGATTCAGTTGAGAGTACTAGTGAGAGTGAGACACATCATCATATGCCTATACCAGAAGGTGGCTCTACCTCATGTCCCATAGCCATTGAGCCATTTGAGATTCATGTTGACTCCAACAAGGACCCACCTATGATCGAGCTTATGCTTGATGATCTAAATGATGGTGGGAGGTCCTTGTTGGATGACTTGGGGAGAAGCCCCATTCTTAGTGATGCAGGTCTGCTGCATCCATCGAATGAGCTTGAGGAACTCATTCCGATGCACCCACTTATTGGTTGGAGGGTTTTGTTCGATGAGCAGCTAAACCCTAGTGAGGCAACAAAACTTCATTCATTTATGTTGCCCATACCCAACCAATATCATGAGGGGTTCGAGCCTTTCAGCTTTGACATTTCACCCCTCATGACACCTCAGAGTATCGGTGATGTTTGCCCATCTCGGCAAGTCTCTGGTCCTCATGACTTGATGTGCTCATTTGATGTTCCTTGACCAAATGATTATGAGAATCGTTGTTTCTATATATATCATTTTAAAAAAAACGAGTAATAAAAGACTCCTTGAGCGAGCATTGATTGTTGTGGGCCCCAACCCTTGTGTACTTGGCCCCCATTTCTTCACGTATGTGTCTCCCTTCTTCAGTATCTCACAGGTTTTGAGGGAATTCGGGCTTGTGTCCATCAACATAACCACAAACTTCCTTTTGCGCTTCATGTTGGTGAGATCTTTCATTTTTCATGCATAAATCCATGTGGTATCATGCTCACATTCATTGAGGACAATGCATGAAGTAGGTGTGGGGGGTGCTTTACGTGTGTACATAGTCGAGTTGTTTTCCTTTGAGTTTGTTTTCTTTTGTTTGTACTGCTAGGGTCATGTTAGTGTGCTGCATTTAATATCGATATATATGCTTGCATCCTTGGGTGACTTGTCTTCTTTTGCTTGCCTAGTGCTTTACAATTTTCACATTTCTATCAAAATCTTCATGTGTTTGCGAAAGAAAATGTTTTTGTGGGTTTTGTGTGTGTTTAGCATGTGCAAAAACCGTTGAGAGGCAAAGTAAAAAGAAAGCTCCCAAAATTGTCTTGAACTTGATGCATTAGGATATCTAGTTTACTGGCTTTAGGTCTTATCAAGTTTTCCCTCGGGGGGCATGTAATCATAGGGTTTCAGTACTCAAACATTTAAATAAGTCTACCCTGAACCTAGTGAGTCAATAATTTGTGTCTGTTAGTATAATTAAGTTTGCCGTAGTCAAGGGACCTTAATCTCTTTTTGTGAAACTTAAGTGTACGGGTTTTGGTTCCCATGTAGATAAATAAATAAGTGGTGTTCTCTCTTCTCGCACGACTCCTATCACTCGGGAAAGTAGGTCTGAGGGGACTTTGTGCCTGGTGCTTTCGAGTCATCTGACTTGGCATGCACCGACCGACCTCCCGTTACACGAGTGGTAGGGATCACCCTATGTGGAGATTTGGGGGAAGGTGTGCGTGATAGTGTAAGTCCTCATAGGCAATGATGCACGAAACCTGACCCTGGGAGAATCAAACCCAAACCAATAAACTGCTCCAAAGAAACAGAAAAGAAAAAAGAAAAAAAGAGTCAAATAAGAACCAAAATGGACTTTACACATTGTATCACATTCAGAAGTTAAGGTTGCCCATGTCTTTCACTTAAGTCCTTAACTAACTTTCTCGAATGTTTCATTAGGCTAGGCGTGCAGACTGATTACCCATATAGAGTTGACCCATAGTATTACCACGTCTCATGATTGACAAAATAAGTCCAACGAGTCGTGTAGCTCGATTGATTAATGCATCTTGTTCGGATTTTGTGGGTATATCCGCTGAAAACCCTCAGGAGACAATACTCCTCCTCCTTGGCGACAAGGAGGTTTAATGGCTTGTTGCACGTGCTAAGTGCAACCGTGATTCCTACGAAAGTGAGTTAGGATTTCTTGTTTTTCTCGTATGTTTTTTCCTTTCTTTATTTTGCTCGGGACTAGAAAAGTTGGGTGTGGGGTATTTGATTGCCATCATTTCATGCTCATATTTGCATCTTATATCCATTATCTTTCACCTTAACAATGCTATGTAACGAGTTTTATGTTTAGTTTTCAGGAATAAATAGGTTTGAAGAGATGAAGCATAAAAGGACCCAAAAGCTGGGAAAAAGGACTTAATTGTGAGATCTAGGGACTGAGATGCAAGGGAGAAGGACCTGAACGTAAGACCGAAAAACCTAAGAGCAAAACAGAATACTCCACACCATCATGGGGAGTATTTTAGCAATTCGATTCGGGTAGGAGCTCCAACAAGTCAAGTAACCGCATCATGTATGTACAATATCAGCAAGAAAAGCCCACACCAAATTCCAACCCGATCCAAAGTTTATGGACCGCCAATTCGCGGTCCCGATCACTCTGGATCCGCCCCAATTTCTCCAGCACATGTATTAGACGATGTTTAGGTTATTTTTGGTATCTGTTTAGTCCCACATCGGGGAATTGTCCCGGAGTGCCTTTTTCTATGGCTATAAATAGAACTCTTCACTTTCTAATGTAAGCACTCCATATTTTGAGTGAATATTCTTCCTACTAGAAGTGATGCCTTGAAGCACACACTAAAGTAGGAGGATGCTACTTGAAATGTGACTCATTTGTTAATAAAAGTTTCTTTGTTATGTTACTAGTTTCATTTTCCTTGTTTTACTTTGTTTAATTTCATTTCATTAGTTTTAGTAGCTTAGTTAATATGCTTTCCTTGCTTAGTTTAATAATTAGTATAATGTGTAGTGAGTAGTTCCATCCCTTTTGGGGGGTGGAGTAGATGTTCATACATGCATTAGAGAATGGAATGAATGCTTTATTTAAAATGTGTTGATAAAACATGAATGTATGCTTGCTTGTTTAGGATAGAATTTATAACTTGATGAGTTTTGCCAAAATGATTAGACACCTCTCATGCTTGTATAGGTTCTGAAATAAACAACTTGCATATGTAAATGTTAATCAACTAGGTTGGTGAATGGATTGATAGGTTTTGCCATAACATTTAGACACTTCCTATGCATGATAACACTCATTTTTCGTTCTTAGTTTAGTTTTAGTTAATCGTTTGTTGCTTTCTTTCGCATTTCATACTTCATACTTTGTAGTGTAGCGTAGCGTAGCATAATCAACTCTCTTCCCTATTTTGCCACTTGATTTCGTGCAAACGAGAGACTGCTCACCTCCCTGAGGATGACCCGTATTTGCCACCGCTTCAACGCGGCCGTGCACTTGCGGTTTAATTAAAACGTACAACAATGATCTCTTTGATCAGTTGAAGAATGTGAAGGTCTTGTCGAAGATCGATTTGAGATCTGGATATCATCTGTTGAGAATCATAGATGACGACGTGTCGAAGACAACTTTTCGCAGGAGATATGGACATTATGAATTTCTAGTGATGTCTTTCAGATTGATGAATGCACCTGTAGCGTTCATGGATTTGATGAACAAGGCTTTTAAGCCATTTTTGGATCAGTTCGTGATTGTGTTCGTGGATGATATCCTGATCTACTCACTAGATCAGGTAACACATAGAGATCATCTGCTGACAGTATTAGAGGTACTGAGGGAGCAACAATTGTATGCTAAGTACTCAAAGTGTGTGTTTTGGCTAGATAATGTGGCATTCCTTGGGCACATCGTGTCAAAGGATGGAATTTCGGTGGATCCAGCGAAGGTTGAGGCAGTGACGCAGTGGCGGGCACCCACCTCAATGACAGGTTAGAAGCTGTGTCGGGTTGGTAGGTTATTATCGACATTTTTTCAGGATTTTTGAAGATTGCGTCTCCATTGACAGCATTGACAAAGAAGGGTGTGAAGTTTGTCTGGTCACAGAAGTACGAGGACAACATCCAGGAGTTGAAGAGACGATTGATGATGGCTCCCATCCTGACCATCCATAGTGGTAGTGGCGGATACGTGATCTATAGTGATGCATCCGGTGCCAGTTTGGGATGCATGCTGATGCAACATGGAAAGGTAGTGGCCTACGCATCGAGACAGTTGAAGGTCTACGACCAGAATTATCCTACTCATGATCTGGAGTTAGCAGCAGTGGTAATGCACTGGAGATTTGGAGTCACTACCTATATGGCGAGCAGTTTGAGGTGTTCACAGATCACTGGAGTTTGAAGTACTTATTCTCGCACAAAGAACTGAACATGCGGCAGCAACGATGCTTAGAGTTCATTAAAAAATTTGACTTCACGATCTCCTATCACCAGGGCAAGGTGAATACGGTACTCGACGCTTAAAGTCGGAAGTGGCAGAGTTCAGTTGCGAGTCTGCGAGTATGTGAGTGGAAACTATTGGAGGACCTCGTTCAGTGGAGGTTGTTTATAGTAATGGATAGTGGACCCATGCTTGCCGATTTTCATGTCGAGACAGATATAGTGGAGCGTATTGTCGTGTTGGTCATCGATTGTTGTAGCTCTACAAATAATTGACGACACGAGTATATAAAAGAGGAAAAGATTAGTTTTATATATTGAATAGACCTAACAAGTAAAACATTATGGAATTGTGTTTTGTGTCATTAATGTTTTACTGTGTCTTGGATCCTAAGATATGAGACATATCTTTTCACTCAAGAAGTGCTATTTGATTATTGTCAAAAGCTATCAATGAGTATAGTCATAAAGGCAATAGTTGGTTGAACATGACTTGTGTTGGAAAAGATAGCTAATCAAACAATTATCGTTGCCCTTCTTAATTGAGTGATGTTATTAGTGGGCCCCTTGATAAAGCAAAATTATAATGTGCACAATGTAACTTGAATTAAGTTACAAAGTTATAATTAGCTTAGAAATGAATATACTACAAAGGTGACACACTTCTACTTTGTATATATTCTTAATATCATGAGGCAAGTGACGGACACAAGTGATGCACTTACATCACTAAATGGATCATGTTTAGTTCGAGTGGAACAAAGACATTTATGCTAATTGGGTAACTATAATGTGTAGCTAGATACCGCTTATAGTTTGTGATATTAAGTGTTTAATATCACTGCCAATTTAGCTTAGATCGTCCTATAGGTCACACCACAAAACTGGGAAACAAGAAACTTGATTTTGAGTTCATATGATGTGTCGGGTTTCATGTGAAAAAGGGACACATGTGGTGAACGAATAAAATCAATATGTCATGAGAATTGACATAATTAGAATCATAATAAATTCATATGAGGTGCGTATATTACGGGGTGTAATAATTTAATATTACATAAAATAATATATTACATAAGATATGAATTTGCTAAAAACCCTAAAAGATCAAATTTTGTGGGAAATAAATCTAAAATTCGACAAAGGACAAATTGGGGTCAAACACAGTGAACCGTTTAGGGTTTGGTCGACCGAGTTGTCTTCGGAACGGTCAACCAAACGGGGAACGGGTAAGCACAATTGATTGACCGAAATTGTCTGGAGTGCCTCGACAATTGGGTTCGGTCAACCGAGCCTGAATGATTAACCGAGAGAAAATATCTTGGGATATTTTCGGTAGACCGAAGGTGAAACGGTCGTCCGATGAATGTTCGCCACGAGAATTTTTGGTGAGTCAACGGTCGATCGAGCATGACACGGATTGTCCGAATTTTTCCAGAGAATTTTTCTCATGCATATTCGGTCGACCGTCTAGCTCACGGTCCACTGAACATGTGTTATAACCGAATGGCAGACCCACACCTTAAAATCGGTAAACTGAACAGTGCGATTTTTGCCTGAATTATTAAGAAAATAATTAGATCATGGGTTGGATTAATGATTGATTCATTTTATATTAACCGCAAGTACACGGCTGATGAGAATTAAATTTATACTGCAAGTGCACGGCGTCAATGGAGACGTGGCAAATACGGGTCGAACACAAGGAGGGAGAGATTTCGTTATTTTTGTTATTTCGATTGGGGGAAAGAAGGAGAGAAGAATTAATTTGGGTTTTTGGGATTTTTGATTTAATTATCTAAACCAAGAAACAAAAACAATTAAAACTAAAGCACAAAAATTAAAGATGGAAGTCCAGCGGGTGGAGGTTTAGATTTAAGGTTTAGATTAGAGAATTCAGAAACTTATAGTAAATCATGTTAGTTATGAAGCATTACAAGATAAATGATTTAACATAAACTCAAGTAATCAAAATATACTAATCACGAACTTAAAATAATAACATTCATTCATCTTCTGTAACCCTAAATCCGTCACCTCCACCCTTTGGAAAGAGTTAGAAACTCATAGAGGGAGGAAGAAGAAGGGGTCCTTGAGACATTACAAAAGAAAACTAAAAGTAAGAAATAAAAGACAAAATTTTATTAATGAAAAGAAGATTACAAAACTAAGATTAAGAATAAAAACTAACACCAAAGACTAAGGACCCTTCTAACATCGTTCTCGGGTCTATTTATAGTTGCTACAAGGGATCTAGGTATAATATTGGAACGTACACGTGTCCAGACACGACTGGACGAAATTGGAGCACACGGATCGAAGCTTGGGCGGCGGAAACGCCGCATATTGCATGTGTGGTGCGGCGGAAACGCCGCACAATCTGGCCTGATTTTGCCCGGATTTTGGTTGAATGTTTATGGTATGATTTGATCCTTCTTTGCGCGTCTGGATTGATTCTTTCCATTCTTTTGAACTCCGGATTAATTCCTTCACATATTTGGAGATATACATTGATTTTTCTATATATTTTCTCCAAGAGAATAAAAGCTACTCGTGATTTGCAATTAGGTCCTTGACTTTTTGCAGTTAAGTCCCCGGTTACTTTTGTGCTTAAGTCCTTGTTCTTTTTGCAATTAGGACTTGAATGCTTTTATGCTTGGATACATTTCCATTCGTAACCCGATAATCTTGAACTTGGTCTTTATGATAGAAATGAGTCTTTTGCATGCGTTTATGCTCAGGATGTTGGTAAATTGCATTCAGGTCCCTGTAATCTGTAAATAAGACTAAACACATACCTTAGTAGCATTTATTGATGTAAAAGTAATCTAAATGAAAGACATATGATGCAATGTATGCAATGCATCAAATACCCCCACACCTAGATTTTGCTAGTCCCTAGCAAAACATAATATAAGAAAAAATGAAAACAGGGAAATCCTAACTCACTTTCGTAGGAATCACGGTTGCACTTAGCATGTGCAACAAGCCTTTAAACCTCCTTGTTGCCAAGGGGGAGGAGTGTTGTCTCCTGAGCGTTTTCAGCGGATATACCCACAAAATCCTAAATCTACATTTCATTAATAGTTCTCAATATCCCTACCTCGACCTTATACATATCACTGAGAATTCTTGCATGCTCATTATATAAATCTAACTCATTAAAAATATGACTTGGTCTTTGTTCCTCCAACATTCACACTACTAACCCTTCTACACATGTTTATCACTTGAATTATTTTGCACGCCTCCTCTGGTGGTGAAGTATCATTTGGATCAACCATGGCATGGATCATTCTTTTAGCTTTGGGCCTTGAGTATTATTATTTTTTTTCTTTTCTTTTCTTCCGTGATTCAACACATTTGCTTTTTGACACTTTTACCCTTTTGCATTCGTGTAGCGAGTTTGGTCGATAATCCCGAGCTGGTAGACTCAAGTTACCGGGTCTCAAGATACCCCTACGGACCAGTGACTCAAAGGCTTGGGCTTTTGTAATCATTTTGCAGAATGTGTTTTCCTCACTTTATTCCTTTTATTTTTATTTTTATTTTTATTTTCCTCAAGGCTTAATTGCTATTAGAAGTCCACACTTCCCGATATATTTTCCTCAACCTCTGCTTTTTATTAACCACTTCAAAGATTTGATTCATCCAATTTAAGTGCATACATGTCTTAAAGGGCAATGGGTTATTTCTTTGGAACTTAAATTTATGTCACAATTTCTACAAGCAGAACTATATAATAAGGAACAAAAACTCAATGCAATTTGTACACGGGTTTTAGCAGTTCAATCTTAAGCTATGTCATGAAACATTGATTTATTTATTATTATTATTTTTTTAAATAATAAAAGACAGATCTATAGATAAATATATACATAAACATCCCCCCACACCTAAATCATGCATTGTCCTCAATGTATGCAAATATAAAGCAAATGCACTTATTACCTTGGTGAATTGCGGTGGAAGGATGGAATTTGCTCAAAGTCAACCATAGTCAGAACTGGATTGAATGACACCATATTGGTGCATGTATCCAGTTGAATTGTTCCCCATGTTGCAATGAGCATCCTGAGTTACAGGTTCCACACCCCTCACATAAATTGGTTCTCTTATTTGCTCGAGTGACGGTGGGTGTGTAGATGAATTTCTCCCCTTTTTCTTACTTCCTTTTTTCTTTTGTGATGATTTATTTGATTCAGAAATCTGATAAATACGTGCTCTCATCACAACATCACTTGGGTTGCATATTATTTCTGGCTCACTATCAATATGAAAGATATTAAATTCAGCTTTTAAGTTCCCGAAAGATAATTGCATGAGCCCATTTCGACAGTTTATCAATGCTTCCGAAGTGGCTAAAAAGGGTCTGCCTAGAATTACAGGGATTTGTCGATTAGGATTTACAACAGGTTCAGTATCAAGTACGACAAAATCCACTGGATAAATGAAGTCACCAACCTTAATCAAAACGTCCTCTACTATACCTCTTGGTTTCTTAACAGAACAATCAGCAAATTGGAGGGTTGTCTTAGAGGGTTTTAGTGGACCAAGGTTGAGTTGCTCGTAGACAGAGAATGGGAGTAAGTTAACGCTTGCACCAAGGTCTAGAAGGGCTTTATTGATAAAAGTATCTCCTATTGAACATGAAATTGTGGGACACCCAGGGTCCTTATATTTTATAGGAGATGTGTTGGAAAGAATAGAGCATATGTTCGCAGTTAAGAATGCCTTCTTTGGTACATTCGTTTTTCTCTTTTTAGTGCACAAATCTTTTAAGAATTTAGCATAAGCAGGTATTTGTTGAATCATGTCTAGGAGTGGAATGTTCACCTTAACTTGCTTAAATACTTCCAAGATTTTCTCTATTTGTGCACTTGAGTTCTTTTTGAGTCTATTGGGGAATGGGGCTTTAGGAACATAGACTCGCTCAGGTTCAGGTTGAGCTACAGGTTCAGGTTGAGTAGGCGGGTTGGGTGTTTCATAATGGACGTCGGGTTCAGTGGTCAGGTCATATGTGGTTACTTGATGGTTAGATTGATTAGAAGTTCTAAGACTTACCACATTATTATCAATTTGTCTTCCGGACCGTAATGACACTACTGCAGTAATTTGTTGGAACGGTCCTTCTTCATTAACCATTTGAACCGGTCTAGGGTTGTTATTTCCTGAAGGTGCTTGATAGGATTGATAGGAATTATTAGATCTAGGGTTCACCTCAGGTTGACTTGGAAACCGACCATTTTCTCTTTCACCTACTATTTGTGCTAGTTGACTGACTTGTGTCTCTAGCCTTTGGAAGGTCTGGTTGGTTGTTTGTATAAAGGTTTTCATCAAATTTTCCAAGCTTGTCAACCTAACCTCATGATCGTTATTGTTACTAAACCCAGAAGATGTATTATTTTGGACATACGGGTTTGGTTGTTGTCTAGGAGGTTGACCTTGTTGGTTTGATGAGAAATTGGAATTATTACGCCAACCAGAGTTATAGGTTGATGCGTAGGGGTCATTTCTAGCATGGTTATACATGGCATTAACTTGTTCCCAGTCCGCACAATCCTCCATTACATGACCAGTCTGACCACATCTAGAGCAGGGGATAGACGATGCTTGATTCACTCGGGTTTGGGCTTGTAGCTCTAGACTTTCCATTCTGCGCATAAGGGTAGCTAGTTTTGCTTCAGCCGCTATATTGGCATCTACAGCTAAGACACCTGGTTTGGGTTGGCTTGCTATTCTAGATCCAATACTTGGGTTAAGCGGTGTTCTAGCATTGTCCCATTGCATACTGTTTTCGGCTAAATCCTCAAGGAAAGTCCAGGCATCATTTTCATTTTTCGACATAAAGTTCCCTTGGCTTACGGATTCTACCATAACTCTAGATGTGGGTGTCAATCCCTCATAAATAATTTGGCATAATTGCCATCTTGGAATTCCATGATGAGGGCATTGGGTCAGTACACTCTTAAATCTTTCTAGATAGGAATAGAACGGCTCGCTCTCAGACTGAACGAATGCCACAATTTCATTCCTAATCCTCATAGTCTTATGGTTGGGAAAATATTTTTTCAGGAATACTTGAACAAACTCAGCCCAACTCCTAATAGATCTTTCGGCTAGACTATATAGCCAATTCTTAGCGTCGTCTTTTAGTGCCAGAGGCACAAATTTCAGACGCACTGCCTCTTCAGGGATATGCTGGTATTGCATAAAAGGGCAGATTTCCTCAAATTCTCTAAGGAAGAGATATGGATCTTCCCTAGAGGTGAACTTAGGGAACATACTCATGTATTGTGCCTTAAGTTCGAAGTCGCGACCCGGTATGGTGGGCATAACGATGCACGATGGCTGAGCAGCCATCGCTGGATAGCATCGATCCCTCAGAGTTATAGGTTGTGCAACAGGCGGGTTCACTACGTTCTCACCCATTGGATCGGGTTAGGTGGTGCAACAGGTGGATTGGGGTTAAGTTCCAGACTGGAATCTAGATGAACTCGTGAGAGTCGATTACTCAAGTCCCGAATCCAAATCTGAGTGCACCGGGTTGAATCAATTTTTGAATTCAAATTCGAAATTTAAATTCCAAATTTAATTTCAAGAATTAATTACAATTTTTTTTTAATTGTCGGTTTTTTTTTATGTTTTTTTTTCAAAAGGGAAACAAACAATAGAATGGGGCAAGATGAGAAAGGAATCCTAATCTAGAGAATTTAGGTGAGAAGAGAAAGAAGACTCAGATGAGAAAGGAAACTTAACTCTAAAGATAGAAAAGAGGGTTGGTCAGAAATTTCCTAAGAAAGCACGGTTCAAACAATCCTAGACCTAGTGTCACTTAAATCTAGACGACTCCTAACTGGTTGAGTCGAATTGATTCGCTTGATTCACCTCCCTCACTAATCAAACCAAATTGGCCAGGTAGTATATAGCTAGTGGGGGCGCTTCCGACAGAGTCGGTGCCAATTAGACAACCACTTCGCTTGGAAGACTTTCGTCAACACAAAAACACTTCCTAGACACCAAATTGAATTCGATCGGCTTCAGGTCATAGCAAGTCAAACCAATTCTTCTCCTTAATTGAGTCCGAGTCCTTAGGGGCCAATGTCTAATTGATTTTAAATTTTAAGGCTTGGGTGACACTTTAGGATTGTGATTTGTGGGCCACGGAAGGGTGATGAAATCCCCACCGTATCTTTTCCTACGGAGTTGCCCTTAAGATAGTTTAACTTAGATCTAACAAAGATAGTCAAACGATGGTCTTTTTAATGGGGGCAATTGCAAGGTTGTATGCAAATTAAATTATATGCTTAAATGCAATCGTTAAAAACCGCGATACGTACCTTGCCTCCAGCACTCTTCAACAGAAATTGATTTGCAAGAATTTAGCAAGAATAATGCAAACAAAACATTATATGATGCATGCACTAAGGTCTTTCTAATTTTGCGAATTTTAGGTCAGAGTTGAAATATTGCCAATTATGGAATTTAAGCTTAACACGTGCAATTCTAATAAAAGGAAATTTTCTGAAACTTGAAATTACGAGGAAAAAAGCAACAAAGGTTACCTACACAATGCTCAGTCGGGTTCGCCGTCCGCTCTCGAAATTTCAGTAGCTTTACGCGTCCACCCAGAGATGAGTCGCATCCCAGAAAAAGTTGAAGCCCAGAAGCTCCAAGTGTGCGGCGGATTCGCCGCAAGTTGTTCTTCAGGTGCGGCGATTTTGCCGCTCGTTTAGCTCAGATGGTGCTCGGATTTCGCCGCGCACTCTGTTGTCTCCTGAAACACAAATCCAAATACTTAGATCGCGCACAAGATAAATAGGATAAAATCGAAATCAATAAAAAACAAAATCTGCGTCGCCTCCCCGGCAACGGCGCCAAAAACTTGATGAGAATTAAATTTATACCGCAAGTGCACGGCGTCAATGGAGACGTGGCAAATACGGGTCGAACACAAGGAGGGAGAGATTTCGTTATTTTTGTTATTTCGATTGGGAGAAAGAAGGAGAGAAGAATTAATTTGGGTTTTTGGGATTTTTGATTTAATTATCTAAAGCAAGAAACAAAAACAATTAAAACTAAAGCACAAAAATTAAAGATGGAAGTCCAGCGGGTGGAGGTTTAGATTTAAGGTTTAGATTAGAGAATTCAGAAACTTATAGTAAATCATGTTAGTTATGAAGCATTACAAGATAAATGATTTAACATAAACTCAAGTAATCAAAATATACTAATCACGAACTTAAAATAATAACATTCATTCATCTTCTCTAACCCTAAATCCGTCACCTCCACCCTTTGGAAAGAGTTAGAAACTCATAGAGGGAGGAAGAAGAAGGGGTCCTTGAGACATTACAAAAGAAAACTAAAAGTAAGAAATAAAAGACAGAATTTTATTAATGAAAAGAAGATTACAAAACTAAGATTAAGAATAAAAACTAACACCAAAGACTAAGGACCCTTCTAACATCGTTCTCGGGTCTATTTATAGTTGCTACAAGGGATCTAGGTATAATATTGGAACGTACACGTGTCCAGACACGACTGGATGAAATTGGAGCACACGGATCGAAGCTTGGGCGGCGGAAACGCCGCATATTGCATGTGTGGTGCGGCGGAAACGCCGCACAATCTGGCCTGATTTTGCCCGGATTTTGGTTGAATGTTTATGGTATGATTTGATCATTCTTTGCGCGTCTGGATTGATTCTTTCTATTCTTTTGAACTCCGGATTAATTCCTTCACCTATTTGGAGATATACATTGATTTTTCTATATATTTTCTCCAAGAGAATAAAAGCTACTCGTGATTTGCAATTAGGTCCTTGACTTTTTGCAGTTAAGTCCCCGGTTACTTTTGTGCTTAAGTCCTTGTTCTTTTTGCAATTAGGACTTGAATGCTTTTATGCTTGGATACATTTCCATTCGTAACCCGATAATCTTGAACTTGGTCTTTATGATAGAAATGAGTCTTTTGCATGCGTTTATGCTCAGGATGTTGGTAAATTGCATTCAGGTCCCTGTAATCTGTAAATAAGACTAAACACATACCTTAGTAGCATTTATTGATGTAAAAGTAATCTAAATGAAAGACATATGATGCAATGTATGCAATGCATCAAATACCCCCACACCTAGATTTTGCTAGTCCCTAGCAAAACATAATATAAGAAAAAATGAAAACAGGGAAATCCTAACTCACTTTCGTAGGAATCACGGTTGCACTTAGCATGTGCAACAAGCCTTTAAACCTCCTTGTTGCCAAGGGGGAGGAGTGTTGTCTCCTGAGCGTTTTCAGCGGATATACCCACAAAATCCTAAATCTACATTTCATTAATAGTTCTCAATATCCCTACCTCGACCTTATACATATCACTGAGAATTCTTGCATGCTCATTATATAAATCTAACTCATTAAAAATATGACTTGGTCTTTGTTCCTCCAACATTCACACTACTAACCCTTCTACACATGTTTATCACTTGAATTATTTTGCACGCCTCCTCTGGTGGTGAAGTATCATTTGGATCAACCATGGCATGGATCATTCTTTTAGCTTTGGGCCTTGAGTATTATTATTTTTTTTCTTTTCTTTTCTTCCGTGATTCAACACATTTGCTTTTTGACACTTTTACCCTTTTGCATTCGTGTAGCGAGTTTGGTCGATAATCCCGAGCTGGTAGACTCAAGTTACCGGGTTTCAAGATACCCCTACGGACCAGTGACTCAAAGGCTTGGGCTTTTGTAATCATTTTGCAGAATGTGTTTTCCTCACTTTATTCCTTTTATTTTTATTTTTATTTTTATTTTCCTCAAGGCTTAATTGCTATTAGAAGTCCACACTTCCCGATATATTTTCCTCAACCTCTGCTTTTTATTAACCACTTCAAAGATTTGATTCATCCAATTTAAGTGCATACATGTCTTAAAGGGCAATGGGTTATTTCTTTGGAACTTAAATTTATGTCACAATTTCTACAAGCAGAACTATATAATAAGGAACAAAAACTCAATGCAATTTGTACACGGGTTTTAGCAGTTCAATCTTAAGCTATGTCATGAAACATTGATTTATTTATTATTATTATTTTTTTAAATAATAAAAGACAGATCTATAGATAAATATATACATAAACATCCCCCCACACCTAAATCATGCATTGTCCTCAATGTATGCAAATATAAAGCAAATGCACTTATTACCTTGGTGAATTGCGGTGGAAGGATGGAATTTGCTCAAAGTCAACCATAGTCAGAACTGGATTGAATGACACCATATTGGTGCATGTATCCAGTTGAATTGTTCCCCATGTTGCAATGAGCATCCTGAGTTACAGGTTCCACACCCCTCACATAAATTGGTTCTCTTATTTGCTCGAGTGACGGTGGGTGTGTAGATGAATTTCTCCCCTTTTTCTTACTTCCTTTTTTCTTTTGTGATGATTTATTTGATTCAGAAATCTGATAAATACGTGCTCTCATCACAACATCACTTGGGTTGCATATTATTTCTGGCTCACTATCAATATGAAAGATATTAAATTCAGCTTTTAAGTTCCCGAAAGATAATTGCATGAGCCCATTTCGACAGTTTATCAATGCTTCCGAAGTGGCTAAAAAGGGTCTGCCTAGAATTACAGGGATTTGTCGATTAGGATTTACAACAGGTTCAGTATCAAGTACGACAAAATCCACTGGATAAATGAAGTCACCAACCTTAATCAAAACGTCCTCTACTATACCTCTTGGTTTCTTAACAGAACAATCAGCAAATTGGAGGGTTGTCTTAGAGGGTTTTAGTGGACCAAGGTTGAGTTGCTCGTAGACAGAGAATGGGAGTAAGTTAACGCTTGCACCAAGGTCTAGAAGGGCTTTATTGATAAAAGTATCTCCTATTGAACATGAAATTGTGGGACACCCAGGGTCCTTATATTTTATAGGAGATGTGTTGGAAAGAATAGAGCATATGTTCGCAGTTAAGAATGCCTTCTTTGGTACATTCGTTTTTCTCTTTTTAGTGCACAAATCTTTTAAGAATTTAGCATAAGCAGGTATTTGTTGAATCATGTCTAGGAGTGGAATGTTCACCTTAACTTGCTTAAATACTTCCAAGATTTTCTCTATTTGTGCACTTGAGTTCTTTTTGAGTCTATTGGGGAATGGGGCTTTAGGAACATAGACTCGCTCAGGTTCAGGTTGAGCTACAGGTTCAGGTTGAGTAGGCGGGTTGGGTGTTTCATAATGGACGTCGGGTTCAGTGGTCAGGTCATATGTGGTTACTTGATGGTTAGATTGATTAGAAGTTCTAAGACTTACCACATTATTATCAATTTGTCTTCCGGACCGTAATGACACTACTGCATTAATTTGTTGGAACGGTCCTTCTTCATTAACCATTTGAACCGGTCTAGGGTTGTTATTTCCTGAAGGTGCTTGATAGGATTGATAGGAATTATTAGATCTAGGGTTCACCTCAGGTTGACTTGGAAACCGACCATTTTCTCTTTCACCTACTATTTGTGCTAGTTGACTGACTTGTGTCTCTAGCCTTTGGAAGGTCTGGTTGGTTGTTTGTATAAAGGTTTTCATCAAATTTTCCAAGCTTGTCAACCTAACCTCATGATCGTTATTGTTACTAAACCCAGAAGATGTATTATTTTGGACATACGGGTTTGGTTGTTGTCTAGGAGGTTGACCTTGTTGGTTTGATGAGAAATTGGAATTATTACGCCAACCAGAGTTATAGGTTGATGCGTAGGGGTCATTTCTAGCATGGTTATACATGGCATTAACTTGTTCCCAGTCCGCACAATCCTCCATTACATGACCAGTCTGACCACATCTAGAGCAGGGGATAGACGATGCTTGATTCACTCGGGTTTGGGCTTGTAGCTCTAGACTTTCCATTCTGCGCATAAGGGTAGCTAGTTTTGCTTCAGCCGCTATATTGGCATCTACAGCTAAGACACCTGGTTTGGGTTGGCTTGCTATTCTAGATCCAATACTTGGGTTAAGCGGTGTTCTAGCATTGTCCCATTGCATACTGTTTTCGGCTAAATCCTCAAGGAAAGTCCAGGCATCATTTTCATTTTTCGACATAAAGTTCCCTTGGCTTACGGATTCTACCATAACTCTAGATGTGGGTGTCAATCCCTCATAAATAATTTGGCATAATTGCCATCTTGGAATTCCATGATGAGGGCATTGGGTCAGTACACTCTTAAATCTTTCTAGATAGGAATAGAACGGCTCGCTCTCAGACTGAACGAATGCCACAATTTCATTCCTAATCCTCATAGTCTTATGGTTGGGAAAATATTTTTTCAGGAATACTTGAACAAACTCAGCCCAACTCCTAATAGATCTTTCGGCTAGACTATATAGCCAATTCTTAGCGTCGTCTTTTAGTGCCAGAGGCACAAATTTCAGACGCACTGCCTCTTCAGGGATATGCTGGTATTGCATAAAAGGGCAGATTTCCTCAAATTCTCTAAGGAAGAGATATGGATCTTCCCTAGAGGTGAACTTAGGGAACATACTCATGTATTGTGCCTTAAGTTCGAAGTCGCGACCCGGTATGGTGGGCATAACGATGCACGATGGCTGAGCAGCCATCGCTGGATAGCATCGATCCCTCAGAGTTATAGGTTGTGCAACAGGCGGGTTCACTACATTCTCACCCATTGGATCGGGTTAGGTGGTGCAACAGGTGGATTGGGGTTAAGTTCCAGACTGGAATCTAGATGAACTCGTGAGAGTCGATTACTCAAGTCCCGAATCCAAATCTGAGTGCACCGGGTTGAATCAATTTTTGAATTCAAATTCGAAATTTAAATTCCAAATTTAATTTCAAGAATTAATTACAATTTTTTTTTAATTGTCGGTTTTTTTTATGTTTTTTTTTCAAAAGGGAAACAAACAATAGAATGGGGCAAGATGAGAAAGGAATCCTAATCTAGAGAATTTAGGTGAGAAGAGAAAGAAGACTCAGATGAGAAAGGAAACTTAACTCTAAAGATAGAAAAGAGGGTTGGTCAGAAATTTCCTAAGAAAGCACGGTTCAAACAATCCTAGACCTAGTGTCACTTAAATCTAGACGACTCCTAACTGGTTGAGTCGAATTGATTCGCTTGATTCACCTCCCTCACTAATCAAACCAAATTGGCCAGGTAGTATATAGCTAGTGGGGGCGCTTCTGACAGAGTCGGTGCCAATTAGACAACCACTTCGCTTGGAAGACTTTCGTCAACACAAAAACACTTCCTAGACACCAAATTGAATTCGATCGGCTTCAGGTCATAGCAAGTCAAACCAATTCTTCTCCTTAATTGAGTCCGAGTCCTTAGGGGCCAATGTCTAATTGATTTTAAATTTTAAGGCTTGGGTGACACTTTAGGATTGTGATTTGTGGGCCACGGAAGGGTGATGAAATCCCCACCGTATCTTTTCCTACGGAGTTGCCCTTAAGATAGTTTAACTTAGATCTAACAAAGATAGTCAAACGATGGTCTTTTTAATGGGGGCAATTGCAAGGTTGTATGCAAATTAAATTATATGCTTAAATGCAATCGTTAAAAACCGCGATACGTACCTTGCCTCCAGCACTCTTCAACAGAAATTGATTTGCAAGAATTTAGCAAGAATAATGCAAACAAAACATTATATGATGCATGCACTAAGGTCTTTCTAATTTTGCGAATTTTAGGTCAGAGTTGAAATATTGCCAATTATGGAATTTAAGCTTAACACGTGCAATTCTAATAAAAGGAAATTTTCTGAAACTAGAAATTACGAGGAAAAAAGCAACAAAGGTTACCTACACAATGCTCAGTCGGGTTCGCCGTCCGCTCTCGAAATTTCAGTAGCTTTACGCGTCCACCCAGAGATGAGTCGCATCCCAGAAAAAGTTGAAGCCCAGAAGCTCCAAGTGTGCGGCGGATTCGCCGCAAGTTGTTCTTCAGGTGCGGCGATTTTGCCGCTCGTTTAGCTCAGATGGTGCTCGGATTTCGCCGCGCACTCTGTTGTCTCCTGAAACACAAATCCAAATACTTAGATCGCGCACAAGATAAACAGGATAAAATCGAAATCAATAAAAAACAAAATCTGCGTCGCCTCCCCGGCAACGGCGCCAAAAACTTGATGAGAATTAAATTTATACCGCAAGTGCACGGCGTCAATGGAGACGTGGCAAATACGGGTCGAACACAAGGAGGGAGAGATTTCGTTATTTTTGTTATTTCGATTGGGGGAAAGAAGGAGAGAAGAATTAATTTGGGTTTTTGGGATTTTTGATTTAATTATCTAAAGCGAGAAACAAAAACAATTAAAACTAAAGCACAAAAATTAAAGATGGAAGTCCAGCGGGTGGAGGTTTAGATTTAAGGTTTAGATTAGAGAATTCAGAAACTTATAGTAAATCATGTTAGTTATGAAGCATTACAAGATAAATGATTTAACATAAACTCAAGTAATCAAAATATACTAATCACGAACTTAAAATAATAACATTCATTCATCTTCTCTAACCCTAAATCCGTCACCTCCACCCTTTGGAAAGAGTTAGAAACTCATAGAGGGAGGAAGAAGAAGGGGTCCTTGAGACATTACAAAAGAAAACTAAAAGTAAGAAATAAAAGACAGAATTTTATTAATGAAAAGAAGATTACAAAACTAAGATTAAGAATAAAAACTAACACCAAAGACTAAGGACCCTTCTAACATCGTTCTCGGGTCTATTTATAGTTGCTACAAGGGATCTAGGTATAATATTGGAACGTACACGTGTCCAGACACGACTGGATGAAATTGGAGCACACGGATCGAAGCTTGGGCGGCGGAAACGCCGCATATTGCATGTGTGGTGCTGCGGAAACGCTGCACAATCTGGCCTGATTTTGCCCGGATTTTGGTTGAATGTTTATGGTATGATTTGATCCTTCTTTGCGCGTCTGGATTGATTCTTTCCATTCTTTTGAACTCCGGATTAATTCCTTCACATATTTGGAGATATACATTGATTTTTCTATATATTTTCTCCAAGAGAATAAAAGCTACTCGTGATTTGCAATTAGGTCCTTGACTTTTTGCAGTTAAGTCCCCGGTTACTTTTGTGCTTAAGTCCTTGTTCTTTTTGCAATTAGGACTTGAATGCTTTTATGCTTGGATACATTTCCATTCGTAACCCGATAATCTTGAACTTGGTCTTTATGATAGAAATGAGTCTTTTGCATGCGTTTATGCTCGGGATGTTGGTAAATTGCATTCAGGTCCCTGTAATCTGTAAATAAGACTAAACACATACCTTAGTAGCATTTATTGATGTAAAAGTAATCTAAATGAAAGACATATGATGCAATGTATGCAATGCATCAACGGCCTTGTTGAAGCTGTGGCAAATACGGGTCGATCCATAGGGAAGTGTGTCGACTTTTGGTTTGTTCGAAGGCGAGTGGGAAAGAAAGGAGAGAAAGATTGGTTACACTAAACTACACTAGAATGCCAAATGGAAATGAAAGATAAGCAATAAAAACTAAACCTCGTAGGGGGTAGAGAAATAATGTGAATATAAAGATGTGTGTGTGTGTGTTCAATTAATCTCCTCACAACATGTAGTGCATGAAATCATAAAACTACATCCAACTTTGCCTCCACATGAATTAAGATAAGACTACATCATTAAAACATACAAGACAATAATTGGAATGAAGCTAAATGAACTCATGTATAAAGACTAGACCCTACTATGCCTCCACATGATTTAAGATAACCCAATATCATTAAAACATACAAGACATTAACTAAGGTAAAGGCAACAAGAGTACATACACTACAACTTGTCTTTCCAATATTAATTCCATCCATATCCTAAACTTATCATTCCCCATAAAATAGGTCCACTAATCAAAGCATAAGCTAAGTTTCATTCAAGATCATTAGCATATCAAAGATAAGAGTGAAAACCCATTAGATGGTTATGGAAATCATATAAAGCTCAAGGGATTAAGATAACACACACTTAATACACTACATGATTATATCACATATTTCTCCACCCCCAAATGAGGATGGAACTACTCACTACTCATTTACACTAACTATATTAACAAAATGAAGCATAATACTGAAATGAAACTACACTAAGCAGCAAGAAATACTAAATAAACTTAAAAGGAAAGGAAAGACTAAACAAGCATGCACAAATTAAAAGACAAGATTAAAAGAAACTAGAACAATTATTTTATTAACAATGACTCACATTGAAGGTAGCATTCTTCTCCACCTTGAGTTTTTGCTTCAAGGCTCACTCCTTCGTAGACAGAATGCCACCAAGCAATGGGTAGTTTACAATAGAAGGTGAAGAGTTCTATTTATAGCCAAAGAAAAAGGCAATCCAGGACAATCCCCCGATGTGGGACTCAACAAATACCAGAAATGGACTAAACACACACTAATACGTAACCCAGAGAAATCTTAGCGGATTCGGACCAAAAGTGACCGCCAATTAGCGGTCTACAGTGTTTTGATGGGTCTGGATTTTCTTGTGGGCTTTTCTGGAAGGCCTGGTTTGTCTTTGATGCATCTACTTCGATTGGTGGAGCTCCGACCCAAATAGAATTGCCAAAATACTCCCTATGATGGTGTGAAGTATTCTTGTTTGCTCATTGGTCATTTGATCTTACGTTCAGGTCCTTCGATCTTGCATTTTAGTCCTTGAGTCTCTCAACTCAGTCCTTTTTCCCTGCTTTTGGGTCCTTTAATGCTTTATCTCTTCAAACCTATTTATTTCTGAAATTCAAACATAAAACTCGTCACGTAGCATTGCTTAGGTGTACGATAATGGATATAAGATACAAATATAAGCATGAAATGATGTCAATCAATTAATTCCAGATTTAATCAAACGTTTTTATGGGTGCTTATGTGGCAATTTGAGATTAATTTTAGGAGAGAATAAGCAAGAGATCATGACTAAAGAATAGTTCTTGATAAGGATGTTTTGGGAGCCTATAAAAGGACCCGTCATCCTACTTGTTTATGTTAATGCAAAAAAATTTGTCTCATTAATCTCTCCCTTAATCACCACAAAAATCTCGTAATAGTTTTAACTTTTGGAGATAGAAATCTCAGGAGCTTAAAGAGGGGTTATTAGCTAGATTCTAAGCCTAATTAGAGATTGATTGACTAGCTCATTTCTCTCTAATCTTGTTTAGAGTCTGGTAAATACTTGGAGGCGAATCGACATATGATTCAACGGGAACCACGACTTCGGATCTTCGAAAGGTTTTAGAGAACCTTTGGGTATGATTCTCTCTTTGTGATTTATTTTAATATATGTAGGATTGCATGATATTAAAATAAACACAAAGTAATGTGCATAAATTGTTTGAAAATATGAAATCGATCTTGTATGTTGTATTAATTATTTCAAAAAATATACATATATGGGGACACGAAATCCTACAGGCAGTACCATACCCCACGAGAGGCTACGTAGGAGATCGAGGTGGATGTGCGAGAGAAGTACCCAGAGCTTTTCGGTACGTAGTTTGTTTTTATTTTGCGGACAAAATTCCTTTTTTGTGGGGTGATTGTTGCACCGCTCATATATATCCCTCTCTCTTATAACCCACCACCCTTTTTATATTCTCTCTCTTACCTCTTCTCCCTCACCTCTCCTTCTCATCTCCTCTCCACACAACCAAAACTTAACTCAATTAACTCGAATCCGACCTTTCCCCTTAGCTCTGGTGACGAACAACAACTTCGGCGACGTGAGAGCATAGCCGATCACATCAAGACATAGAAGGTACGCCATCCCTCCCTTGAGTGTAGAGTTTAGGAGGTCGAGGAAGCGGGAGGAGGAGCCACAGAGGCAGATCGGGGTTTGTACGTGGGCTGGCGTCACTTGTGACCGGACGGAATTGCGCCAAAGCTGCACCGATGGGCGTGTTGGAGCCACATGTGCTGCTGCGTGAGTCGTGCCACCTCGCGGAGGCAGTGGACATCTACCTCTGCACCCAGCGGTGGCTGTTCTGTGGCGACGGCGTGGCCGGGGGGTCAGAATTTTGCGAGCGGCGAATGGATTTTGTTGGGTTCACATGGCGGGAGGATACATATGGGCAATTTGAAAATAGCTGATGTAAATTATGGTTATTTGTTTGGGGAAGAGTTAATTGGAATAATTCAAACTAAACTAGTAAGTTAAGGTATTTGTCTAATCAATAAATAACTGGGAGAATTGTGGAATAAATCTTAGACTTTCTAAGTATTTTGTAAAATAAGTTAATCTAGGAGAATTGCATAAGAAATCCTTTGGTTTATGGTATTTGAATTAAAATGTGAATAATTGGTTTTAAGTGCATTGAAAACCTTGAAATTAATTGTATTTGATTAATTGATTAATAATTAGAATAATTGCTGGGAAAACCCTGGATTTGTTTGTATTTGAAAATGACTAGTATTTTTTTAAAATTGCTGAAGAAACCTAGGACTTTCTACATATACATGAGAATTGTGTTTTGTTCGGGAATTTGATAAAATTACACTTATATCCTGTATTCTGATTGTGGATTTTAAGATATATTTCCTTACGCTGCTTATATGATTTATAGTCTCGTTAATATTTATTGTTCTATATCTTGTTGTGATGTTGACTCGTGCTTTTGGGCTTAATTGTGTTTACCCCATTGTTCTGTGAGAAGTTGTTGGAACAGAATACGTTGTGACGAGTGACCGTTAGGGAGCGTTGCTCACGAACTCGAGCTTGGGGTGGCAGAGAAATGACATGTGAGGCACGTATGACTAGAGGCTAGGCGTTTCCCCTATGTTGTAGTGGTTCGGGAAGGGTCCATGCATACTGTGACGAGTGACTATTTGGAAGCGTTGCTCACCAGCTAGGGCGTGTGGTCGACTCCCGAAGCCGAATGCAGGACTTCTCAGCTCACCAGCATTGTGACGAGTGACCGTTAGGGAGCATTGCTCATGGGCTCAGTTGCGTGGTTGGAGTAGGGCGTTGCGTTGTGTGCTAGATGCGTGATCTTGTCGAGGGTGTACGCTCGACCTGGCTGGGCACATGGTCTCCTTGGGACGTGTGACAGTTCTATCGTGAGAGCGGGTTGAGTGTTGCTTGTGGATCGGATGCGCGATTGGGTCGAGGTGCACGTTCGACTTCACTGGGACACGTGGTCGCCTTGGGACACAATACCAGCGTGAGCCTTGTGGACGGATTGATTAGTTAGTGTAAGCCGTGTGGACGACATTGATTAGTTAGTGTGAGCCGTCAGGGACGACTAGATCATGTCCAGTGTCGGGTCATGGAGAGCACATAAACCATGTATATGGACAATAACAATTCGGTCAAAATATTAGAAGTGCAAGTTAGCCAGTTGGCTCATCATCTCCGTGAACATGAGAATGGTCAGTTGCAGAGTCAACCCGATGTAAATCCGCGCATGTACCAGAAACCACAAATGCAAAATAGGAGTTCGGTACCATGGGGAAGGCAAGTAAACCATGTGGTTTGTAACATTAAGGAATGAAAAACAGATCGACAATCACATTTCCTTGCTTCCACCACCATCTATGCAACCTGTCGTGGGAATGGTGGTGAGAAAGAGGTTGGGAGAGAGGATAATACACCAACGTCTCATTCTCAAGCACCGCACAAAACCTACCTGCCAAAGCTCCCTATCCTAGTAGGTTAAACAAAAGGCAGAGTGACACAATGGATAAGATATTAAAGGTCTTCAAACGAGTGAAAGCTAACATCCTCTTGTTGGATGTCATCCAACAAATACCTCCATATTTCAAAGTGTTCAAAGATCTCTGCACAACCAAGAGGAAGACCAATATTCCCAAGAAAGCATTATTAGCTGCGAGTATGAGCTCACTTTGTCCAATCCCATATACACAAAATACAAGGACCCGGGGTGTCCTAATGGAAGACCTATCATTTAAAGCACTAACCTAGGTGATTAATATGAGCATGACAAGTTTGTTATTAAAGCATGGAATCTACCTAAACATTATGGCTGAAACCATCAAGTAAGAGTTCTTATTAATTCAAACAAGCATACTAACATTTCTCACATACAACAATGTTTAGCATTCATACCATCTACATAACATGTAAACACATCTACTCTGTAGGATCGTGTGGGTTATGGGTTCACTAATCACTTTTTAATCTAATCACCTACTTGTTTAAGCAATCGATATGCGCAGCGGAAATTTAAAACAAAACAAGCAAGTGTAGGAAATATGCAAACCACAAGAAGTCGGGTCGATTTTTATAGAGGTTCGGCACCCCACCCGGGTCCTAATCCTCTCTTGCAGGCTCCGCTCGGATCACCGAGCTCCGCCTACGACTTCACTATCCGCTCCCCGTTCCGGGCCGGGAGACAACGCCTTACAACCGTCAAAATCGCGAACAACTCTCGCCGAGCTTGGAATCCTCTTCTCACAATCCGAGAAGGATGCTTCGGGCTTTCACCGGAGCCTTTACTTTCTTGACAGCAAATGTAACTTGAGTGGAACACACTCTCTAAACTTTGAGCACACTTGAATGAGATTGGAAATATGATTAAGTGTGGAGATTTGAGGTTTGGAGTGTATGGAATTCTCTCTAAAGTTTGGGACAAGTTTGTAGTGGGAGAGTTGTGTTAAAATGTGTTTTACAACTCTATTTATAAGCATTAGAGAGAATAGATCCGTTGGGACAAGATTTGGTTGGATATTGTGCAAAGAACACAAAGCAGAAAATTGGGCTGCAAATCTGTCCAGAAACGGTCGACCGAACGCTTGGGTTCGATAGGGATACGGTCGACCGAAATATGAATCGGTCGACTGAACACTTAAGTCAATTAAGAAAATGGTCGACCGAACAAGATTACCGGTTGATTGATCGTTTTATATTTAACCGCAAGTGCACGGCCGCGTTGAAGCGGTGGCAAACGAAGGCGAAGGCGAAGGCGACACTTGGTTTGTGCGAAGGCGAGAGGTAAACGAAGGAAAGAAAGGTTGGTTACACTAAACTACACTAAGGTGCAAATGGAAATGGAAGAAAAGCAAGAAAACTAAACCCCAAAGGGGGTAGAGAAATAATGTGAACATAAAGAAGTGTGTGTGTGTTCATTAAGCTCCTCACAACATGTAGTGCATGAAATCATAAAACTACATCCAACTTTGCCTCCACATGAATTAAGATAAGACTACATCATTAAAACATACAAGACAATAATTGGAATGAAGCTACATGAACTCAAGTATAAAGACTATACCCTACTATGCCTCCACATGAATTAAGATTTCACTACATCATTAAAACATACAAGACATTAGCTAAGGTAAAGGCAACAAGAGCACATACACTACAAATTGTGTTTCCAATATTAACTTCATCCATATCCTAACCTTATCATTCCCCATAAAATAGGTCCACTAATCAAAGCATAAGCTAAGCTTCATTCAAGAGCATTAGCATATCAAAGATAAGAGTGGAGACCCATTAGATGGTTATGGAAATCATATAAAGCTCAAGGGATAAAAATAACACACACTTAATACACTTCATAATTATATCACATATTTCTCCACCCCCCAAATGGGGATGGAACTACTCACTACTCATTACACTAACTATATTAGCAAAAGAAAGCATAATACTGAAATGAAATTTATACTACTCAAGCAAGAAACATTAAAGAAGCATAAAACTAAACAAGCATCAAAGCAAAAACATTAAAGGAATTTAACTAAGCAAGAATTAACAAACTAATGAAAACTTTTATTATGAACTCACTCAGATTACAAGAAGCCCTTCCTCCACTAGAGTTTTGCTTCAAGGCTTCACTCTTAGTAGGGAAGGAGGCCACCAAGAGAGAGATAGATACAATGGGAGGTGAAGAGTTCTATTTATAAGCATGGAAAAAGCTAATCAGGGACAATCCCCCGATGTGGGACTAAACCAATACCAAAAGTAGCCTAAACGAACACTAATACAAGTCCAGGAGAAGTTGGGGCGGATCTTGCATGATCCAGACCGCCAATTGGCGGCCTATAAAGCCCAGATCTGTCTGGGTCTTCTGGTGGGCTTTCCTTGGTGTGTTTCTTGGTCTTGGATGCATCTAACTTGTTTAGTGGAGCTCTGACCCGAATCGAATTGACAAAATACTCCTCATAATGGTGTGGAGTTTCCTGTTTTGCTCTTAGGTCCTTCTGTCTTACGATCAGGTCCTTCTCCCTTGCATCTTGGTCCCCAGGTCTCATAATTAGGTCCTTTTTTCCTGCTTTTGGGTCCTTTCATGGCTCTTCTCTTCAAACCTCTTTATTTCTGAAAACTAAACATAAAACTCGTCACGTAGCATTGCTTAGGTGTAAGATAATGGATATAAGGTACAAATATAAGCATGAAATGATGTCAATCACCGGTCGACCGAACAAGCGTTTCGGTAGAAGGAAAAATGGATCGGTCGAACGAAATTGTGTTGACCGATAGCAGGGGATTTTGACAAGGTTAAACGGTCGACCGAAACTGGTTTTGGCGGTCAACCGATTATAGACAGGCACTTTGGGTTTGTCAAGTGATGAAACAACGGTCGACCGATCGTGGTCCTCGGTCGACCGATACATGAAATACATTTGGGGTATTTTTGGTTTAATACGAATACGACCGTTGGGTATATACGACAAAAGTAACGGTCGAGAAAATATGATATGACGGTCGACCGAAAGATATGGTGCGATCGACCGAAACTAGATAGGGAAACACAAACAGGATTAATTGATCATCCGGTCGACCGAACGGCACGTTGCGGTCGACCGAATGTGGGCAGACTTTTGCAATTCAGGTTTTGGTGTTTTCCGGTCTAAGTTTGGGTGATCTATTGAAGTCCAAATAATGTGAAATTTTGTGTGTGACTTCTATAGGGAACCTAGTGTGTGATTAAGTTGATTTTAGATCAAGTATGCTCAATTACACTTTGTTCCTAAGACTCAAAAGAAATTAAGATTACATGTCTTCGATTTAGCTTTAATTACATGTCTTGACTTCATTTCCATCTTTCTTGAGTCTTGATCACCTGTAGAGGTTAGCACAATACAATATATATGCAATGCATAGTGTGTGCTACTCTAATTAAGATTCGGTTGATTAAATCATCAAAACATAAGATTAAGGCCAAAAACCCAACAATCTCCCCCTTTTTGATGATGGCAACCGATATCTTAATACTTGAAAATTGTATATGTAAACTATGCATATAAATGCTCCCCCTATGGATGTGCATAGTTTTTGTTCAAATTTTATCAAGTTTTTCAAGTTACCCCCTTAATTATCTCTCCCCCTTTGACATCCATCAAAAACAACAATTAATTAAGACTTTAAGCATAGAGTTTGGATGTCTTGTAATGAAGTAGCTCCCCCTAAGTTTAGCACTTCATTACTCTAATAAAAGATATATCATTTAAGCTCCCCCTATCAATAAGGCTAAATGGAAACAATGAGTATGATGAAATTAAGTTCATTTAAGTTTCAACTTAAGCCTTATTCTAACATCCATTTAAAAAATTTGACATTTAAAATCAATGAATGCGGTAATTGATTTGCAATGAATAGGGTAAATGATTTTCAATGAATTGAACTATATGATATGTCAATTAAGCATATGAAGCTAGATTAGAGCTAATTTAACATGAATTGTATAGATAAGAATTTATACCAATGTTGAATTCGAATTTAGCTCCAATATCATTTGGTGATGCAACCGGATTTGAATTTGACTCTCGAGCTCACCCGGTCACCACCAATCTCCTCCTCAAGCTCCTACAAGAGTAGATTTAGGTACCCAAACAACTTTGGGTCCTTGAATGTTAGCTTTGGGAACCCAAACCATTTTGGTTTTGGGAGCCCACACACTTGAGGAACTATGATTTACAACTAAGTGCTTTCCATTTAGAGTAGTGTGAGATACATGTTTTTTCAATTTTGCATTGTATCCTAACCCATGTTTTTGCAAAGATTGTCTTTGACTACCTAATAGTATGTTAAGAAACTTAGTTCCATGTGTGAATTTTTCTAGATCTTTTCTTAATTGCACATTGCAAGCTTGAAGATCTAATTATTCACAATCTATAGGTGTTGCTTTTAATTTATCAAAATTTGATGCATAATTTTCTAGTTTAGCAACCACTTCATTCTTCTCATTCATGCATGTTTCAATTTGGCTTTGGAGATCTTTGATTAACTTTCTAGCATTCTTGTTTTTATCACAAATGATCTCATATTGTTTAACTAAGTCATGGAATGCATTTTGAAGCTCATCATGTGTATAATTTTCATTATTTGCACTAGAGTTTGAGCTATCACTATAATAAGACTTAGTTGAGCATGAATCACTAGAACAAGAGTTAGAATCTACCTCACTTTGATCTTCAATAGCCATGAAGCATGAGTGAGCCACTTCTCTTCTACTTTGCAAGGAAGAAGACGATGATGATGGTGATGAAGAATCATCCCATGTAGCCTTATGTGCTTCCTCCTTCCTTTCTCTTCTCTTGCTCTTCTCCTTTTCTTTTCTCCTCTCCCTTCTCTCCTTTTTCTTCTCCCCTTCTCTTCTCTCATTTTCACTCTCCTCCCTCTCTTTTTCTTTTTCTCTTTTCTCACTTCTTCTACCTCTTCTTTCATTCTTTTCTCCCTTATCCCTCTTGAGGTATTTGAAGAAGTCTTTGGCTAGGACTTCTATGTCCTCATCTTCTATACTCCTCCTTGGTTCATCTAAATTTGCATGTAATGCCAAGGTGGATCTTTTCTTGGTGGCTTCCTTCTCCTTCCGATGATTGATTTGAAGTTGATAAGCCATCAAGTTTCCAATGAGCTCCTCCATCTTTAATTTTGAGAGATCATGCGCCTCTTCAATTGCGACGACTTTATCTTCCCAATCGATGCTAAGTGACCGGAGGAACTTCCTTGTCATCTCTCCTTCATTGATTTTTCTTCCAAGAACCAAAAGAGAGTTAGTGATATCGGTGAAGTGAGTGTTCATTTCGCTTATGTTTTCACCGATTTGCATAGAAAAAATCTCATATTTATGCATGAGGAGACTAATGCGTGTTTCCTTAGTTTTACTATCCCCCTCATGGTGCATTTGAAGTCTATGCCATATCTCATGTGCACTAACACACCCTCTAATCCTATTATATTCACCCTCATTTAGCCCACAATATAGAATGTTCATGATTTTTGAGTTCATCTCAATTTCTTTCATTTTGGGCCTAGTGAGTGAATCTAATTCATCTTCATTTGGTGGTGTGTATGGATTTTGGAGAAACATCCAATACTTAAGGTCATTAGAAATTAGGAAAATCTTCATCCTATTCTTCCAATAATCATAATTTGACCCATTAAGCAAAGGAGGTCTAGTGGTGCATAATCCCTCTACATGATTAGATGTGCTAGCCATGCTAAAAATACGATTAAGTATAGAATTTAGCTAACAAGGCTCTGATACCAAATGTAGGATCGTGTGGGTTATGGGTTCACTAATCACTTTTTAATCTAATCACCAACTTGTTTAAGCAATCGATATGCGCAGCGGAAATTTAAAACAAAACAAGCAAGTGTAGGAAATATGCAAACCACAAGAAGTCGGGTCGATTTTTATAGAGGTTCGGCACCCCACCCGGGTCCCATTCCTCTCTTGCAAGCTCCGCTCGGATCACCGAGCTCTGCCTACGACTTCACTATCCGCTCCCCGTTCCGGGCCGGGAGACAACGCCTTACAACCGTCAAACTCGCGAACAACTCTCGCCGAGCTTGGAATCATCTTCTCACAATCCGAGAAGGATCCTTCGGGCTTTCACCGGAGCCTTTACTTTCTTCAAGGCAAATGTAACTTGAGTGGAACACACTCTATAAACTTTGAGCACACTTGAATGAGATTGGAAATATGATTAAGTGTGGAGATTTGAGGTTTGGAGTGTATGGAATTCTCTCTAAAGTTTGGGACAAGTTTGTAGTGGGAGAGTTGTGTTAAAATGTGTTTTACAACTCTATTTATAAGCATTAGAGAGAATAGATCCCTTGGGACAAGATTTTGTTGGATATTGTGCAAAGAACACAAAGCAGAAAATCGGGCTGCAAATCTGTCCAGAAACGGTTGACCGAAAAGGTGCAACGGTCGACCGAACGCTTGGGTTCGATAGGGATACGGTCGACCGAAATATGAATCGGTCGACTGAACACTTAAGTCAATTAAGAAAACGGTCGACCGAACAAGATTACCGGTCGACCGAACAAGCGTTTCGGTAGAAGGAAAAATGGATCGGTCGAACGAAATTGTGTTGACTGATAGCAGGGGATTTTGACAAGGTTAAACGGTCGACCGAAACTGGTTTTGGCGGTCGACCGATTATAGACAGGCACTTTGGGTTTGTCAAGTGATGAAACAACGGTCGATCGATCGTGGTCCTCGGTCGACCGATACATGAAATACATTTGGGGTATTTTTGGTTTAATACGAATACGACCGTTGGGTATATACGACAAAAGTAACGGTCGAGAAAATATGATATGACGGTCGACCGAAAGATATGGTGCGATCGACCGAAACTAGATAGGGAAACACAAACAGGATTAATTGATCATCCGGTCGACCGAACGGCACGTTGCGGTCGACCGAATGTGGGCAGACTTTTGCAATTCAGGTTTTGGTGTTTTCCGGTCTAAGTTTGGGTGATCTATTGAAGTCCAAATAATGTGAAATTTTGTGTGTGACTTCTATAGGGAACCTAGTGTGTGATTAAGTTGATTTTAGATCAAGTATACTCAATTACACTTTGTTCCTAAGACTCAAAAGAAATTAAGATTACATGTCTTCGATTTAGCTTTAATTACATGTCTTGACTTCATTTCCATCTTTCTTGAGTCTTGATCACCTGTAGAGGTTAGCACAATACAATATATATGCAATGCATAGTGTGTGCTACTCTAATTAAGATTCGGTTGATTAAATCATCAAAACATAAGATTAAGGCCAAAAAGCCAACATACTCCACCCCCTACATATGAACAAAAACCCCTACACTTAATGTCTCGCAACAAGATTTAAAAGGACCTTAACTACAACAAACTTTTTTAAATAAATAGACACGAATTGTTGACTCACTAGGTTCATGGTGTACTTCTTTAATTGTTTGAGTACTGAAACCCTATCATTACTCTCCACCTGAGGGAAAATCGGGGTGCATCCTTACGACTAGATAAGACCTAAAGTAGATGTACCAGATATCCTATAAATCATGTTCAAGTCAATTTTGGGAGCTTCCTTTTTCATTTGACTCTCAATGATTTTGCACATACTAAACTCACGCAAAACCTACAAAACATATTTTTTTTGCAAACACATGAAGGTTTTGAAAGAAATGGAAAAATTAAAGCACTAGGCAAGCAAAAGAAGACAAGTCACCCAAGGATCATGGTATAGAAGATATATCAATGTAAATTGGAGCACACTATCATGACCCTAACAATGCAAACAAAAGAAATAAAAGAAAAGACTCGACTATATACACACGTAAAACACCCCCCACATACTTCATGCATTACCTCAATGAATGGGCGTATGATACTATATGGAGTTTTGCATGAAAAAGAAAAGATCTCACCAACTTGAAGCGCAAAAAGAAGTTTCTGGTTATGCGGATGGACAAATACGCGAAACAAATGGGGCCCAAAGACACTAGGGTTGGGCCCAACAACAATCAATTCTCACTTATGTAGTCTTTTGTTCTTTTTTTCTTTTGTTGGTTATAGACAAGATATATACATCAACAAAGATATTGTCATAAACATTTGGTCAATGAACATCGAATGAGAACATGAAGTCATGCGGACCAGAGATCTGCCATGATGGGCCCTCTTTTTTGGTACTCTGAGGTATCATGAGGCGTGAAAGGTTATACGACTAGATAAACCTTATGATTACTCACCCCCCGAGGGAAAACCGGGGTGCATCCTAATGACTAGATAACTCCTAAAGCCACTGTATTAGACATCGAAATGCATCAAGTTCAATACAATTTTGGGAGCTTTCTTTTTACTTTGCCTCTCAATGATTTTGCACATGTTAAACACACGCAAAACCCACAAAACATTTTTCTTTCGCAAACACATGAATATTTTGAAAGAAATGTGAAAATTTTAAAGCACTAGGCAAGCAAAAGAAGACGAGTCACCCAAGGATCATGGCAAGCAGATATATCGACAGTAAATGCGGTACACTAACATGACCCTAACAATGTACACAAAAGGAAAAAAAATCAAAGGAAAAGACTCAACTATGTACACACGTAAAACACCCCCTCACACCTACTTCATGCGTTGTCCTCAATGAATGTGAGCATGATGCTACATGGATTTATGCATGAAAAAGAAAAGATCTCACCAACGTGAAGCACAAGGAACATGAATGGTTGAGTGCGAGAGAGGTTCATGAAGGAACATGACCTCCTCGACTTCAGCTGGTGCTCCCTCCAATTAGGGTTTGAGGCATTGACCATTAACTTTGAACACTTCCCTATTCCCTGGGTTCAGGATGTCAACCGCTCCATGAGGAAATACGGTTTGGACAATAAAAGGGCCAGACCAGCGACTGCGGAGCTTACCCGGAAACATATGAAGCCAGGAATTGTAGAGCAACACCTTCTGCTCGGCCGTAAACACCTTTCGCATAATCATGCGATTGTAAAACAACTTGGCTCGGGACATATGAATTTTGGCATTTTCATACAAATCATTGCGTAGCTCTTCCAACTCCACAATGTCGAGTTTACGTTGCACCCCTGCTTGATCAAGATCCATATTCAGGTTCTTGATCGCTGATTGACATCATTTAATGCTCATATTCGTATCTTATATCCATTATCTTACATCTAAGCAATGCTATGTGACGAGTTTTATGTTTGAATTTCAGAAATAAAGAGGTTTGAAAAGAAGAGCCATGAAAGGACCAAAAAGCAAGAAAAGGGACTTAATCGTGAGATCTGGGGACTAAGATGCAAGAGAGAAGGACCTGATCGTAAGACCAAAGGACCTAAGAGCAAAACAGGAAACTCCACACCATCATGGGGAGTATTTTGGCAATTCGATTCGGGTCGGAGCTCCAATAGACGAAGTAGATGCATCCAAGACCCAGAATTACTTGAAGCAAAGCCCACAAAGAAAACCAGACGGATCTAAAGCTTATAGACCGCCAATTGGCGGTCCATATAGCCCAGGATCCGTTTAGTTTTCTGTAGCACGTGTATTAGTGTATGCTTAGGCTATTTTTGGTATTGGTTTAGTCCCACATCGGGGGATTGTCCTCGATTAGCTTTTTCCATGCTTATAAATAGAACTCTTCACCTTCCATTGTAATTACCCATTGCTTGGTGGCATTCTCTCTACTAAGGAGTGAGCCTTGAAGCAAAAACTCAAGGTGGAGAAGAATTCTACCTTCAATGTGAGTCATTTGTTAATAAAATAATTCTTCTAATTTCTTTTAATCTTGTCTTTTAATTTGTGCATGTTTGTTTAGTCTTTCCTTTCCTTTTATGTTTCTTTAATACTTGTTGCCTTCTTAGTTAACTTTCATTTCAGTATTATGCTTTCTTTTGTTAATATAGTTAGTGTAATGAGTAGTGACTAGTTCCATCCCCATTTGGGGGGTGGAGAAATATGTGATATAATCATGTAGTGTATTAAGTGTGTGTTATCTTTATCCCTTGAGCTTTATATGATTTCCATAACCATCTAATGAGTTTTCACTCTTATCTTTTATATGTTAATGCTCTTGAATGAAGCTTAGCTTATGCTTTGATTAGTGGACCTATTTTATGGGGAATGATAAGGTTAGGATATGGATGAAGTTAATATTGGAAACACAATTTGTAGTGTATGTACTCTTGTTGCCTTTACGTTAGCTAATGTCTTGTATGTTTTAATGATGTAGTCTTATCTTAATTCATGTGGAGGCATAGTAGGGTCTAGTCTTTATACTTGAGTTCATTTAGCTTCATTCGAATTATTGTCTTGTATGTTTTAATGATGTAGTCTTATCTTAATTCATGTGGAGGCAAAGTTGGATGTAGTTTTATGATTTCATGCACTACATGTTGTGAGGAGCTTAATTGAACACACACAAACACATCTTCATATTCACATTATTT
Source organism: Triglochin maritima (assembly GCA_963682175.1). Lineage (NCBI taxonomy): Eukaryota > Viridiplantae > Streptophyta > Magnoliopsida > Alismatales > Juncaginaceae > Triglochin > Triglochin maritima. The sequence continues at coordinate 20,435,755 of OY821775.1, forward strand.
CTCTACCCCCTATGGGGCTTAGTTTTATTGTTTATCTTCATTTCCTTTTTGCATCTTAGTGTAGTTTAGTGTAATCAACCTTTCTCTCCTTTATTTACCACTCACCTTCGCACAAACCAAACGTCGACACACCTCCCAGTGGACGACCCATATTTGCCACCGCTTCAACGCGACCATGCACTTGCGGTTTAAATAAAACGATCAATCAAGTTTTTGGCGCCGTTGCCGGGGAGGTGCTCTGCCCAGACGTTGGTTTGGACGATTCGAGGGGTTTTTAATTTTTTGTTTTTTAGTTTTTGTATGTTTCGGGGAACCTAAGGGTCAAGGGGAAGCGACTGGAGGAATGGGAGAGAAAAAGACCCCAAAGTGACCGCCAATCAGCGGTCTGGGACCGCCAATTGGCGGCCTGGTGAGCCTCAATTGCTCTCAAATTTGTTCCAGTCGTTATGTTGTTCATTTTAGTTATCTGGGAGCACAATTTTGCATGCTGGGACTTCTAGTTTGCTCCCATATTTAATTTCAATCCCCTTTAATCAACTTGGAACATAAAACTCAAAGCAAAAGACTAGACTTCTTGCCATCTAGGTCATGCATCATGTGTAGACCTTGCATGCATTTGTCTTTTCTTTGCTTTACATTTTGTTGTTAGTTGCTGGCGTGAGGTACGTGCACCCAAATCTCTCATTCATGCATGTTTCGATCATGCATTAGTTAGTAAGGTGCATCGGGAAAAGAGTGAGTTGAGCATTTGATTGGAGTGATTGATAGCTAGATTTAAGCTCAAAACGCTACTAAGGAGGGGCTGTCCCATAGAAGATAAGGTGGGGATTTCATCACCCTTTCCATGGCCCCAAAAATCACTCTTAATCAAAGCCTTAATTCTAAAAGCAAGTACACATTGGCCCTAAGGAATTCGGACGCACTAGGAGAGTAATCTAGTCGAGACCGTCATGACCTGATCGGCGTTGCCTACCTTGTCGATAGTAGGAGGTACTGGATCTCCGGATCTGGTATCACTTGTTGGGCATTGTGGTCTTCGTTGTAGGGAGGTGAGACGTGTCGAGGCTAGTGACCTCGAAGTTAGGTGTCGTCTAGCCTAAGGACCTATTGCCTTACATTGTTTGAGTCGTGCTTGCAAGTTAGGTTTCTACCTGATCTCGTTACCCACGCTAGCTTTAGGGATTCTTCCCTTCTCCTCTGAGTCATCTTCTTCTCACCTTCTTCTACGTTATAGTCTTCTCCCCTTTACACTCTCTGGTAGCGTTTTAGGGTCGAGTCGAGCACTTTTTGCGAGTTTAGCCTCGTGGTGGTGAGAGTGGTCGACTCTAGCGTTCTCTGTTGTGATGGATGGTTACATGGGCGACCATCCATATCATTGTTGGGACCAGGACGATTCTCCCTGGTACTCCCGACCCATGCATCCTGGGGTGACTCAGACTAACACCCCGTATGGTTGGGATAATCTTCATTGTGTCACTGAGCAATCTTCATATAGGGGTAACATGAGAGAGGCACCGACTACTAGATGTTGAACGTTTTATTTAAAACCGCAAGTGCACGGCCGCGATGAAGCGGTGGCAAGTACGGGTCGTCCTCAGGGAGGTGAGTAGCCTCTTGCTTGTACGAAGTCAAGTGGCAAAAATAGGGGGAAGAAAGTTGTCTATGCTAATCTAGACTACGCTACACTAAGAAGTATGAAATGCGAACGAAACAAACAAACGATGGAATAACAACTAAACTAAGAACAAAGGAAGAATGCTGGAATACAGAAATGGGAAAACCCCTAAGGGGTGGAGTGAGTGCACACATGCAAAGAGGTGGGTGTAGAATACATTCTTTAAGCACATGAAGGTGGTGTTTATCAAGCATAGGAAGTGTCTAAATGTTATGGCAAAACCTATCAATCTATTCACCAACTTAGTTGATTAACATTTACATATCAAAGTTGTTTATTTCAGAACCTAAACAAGCACGAGAGGTGTCTAATCATTTTGGCAAAACTCATCAAGTTGTAAATTCTATCCTAAACAAGCAAGCATACATTCATGTTTAATCAACACATTGAAATTAAAGCATTCATCCCATTCTCTAATGCATGTATGTACATCTACTCCACCCCCCAAAGGGGATGGAACTACTCACTAAACATTACACTAATTATTAAACTAAGGAAAGAAAGCATATTAAAACTAAGCTAGAATTAAAAGACGATTAAACTAAACATGCACAAACAATAAAAGAAGCCTAAAACAAACAATGAAAGAAACATAAAACTTTATTGATAAAATGACTCACATTAAAAGTAGCATCCTCCTACTTTAGTGTGTGCTTCAAGGCCTCACTTCTAGTAGGAAGAATAACCACTTAAAATATGGAGTGATTACAATAGGAGGTGAAGAGTTCTATTTATAGCCATGGAAAAAGCTAATCCGGGACAATCCCCCGATGTGGGACTAAATAGATACCACAAATAGCCTACACATCCTCTAATACATGTGCTGGAGAAATTTGAGCGCATTTGGGCCAAAAGTGACCGCCAATTAGCGGTCTTGGACCGCTAATTCGCGGTCTACAGTGTCCGGATCGCTCTGGAATTTCTTGTGGGCTTTTCTGGAAGGCTTTGTTGGTATTTGATGCATCTATTTTGCATGTTGGAGCTCCGACCCGAATAGAATTGCCAACATACTCCCCATGATGGTGAGGAGTATTCTGTTTTGCTCTTAGGTCCTTTGGTCTTGCATTCAGGTCCTTCTTCCTTGCATCTTGGTCCACAGATCTCACAATTCAGTCCTTTTTCCCAGCTTTTGGGTCCTTTTATGCTTCATCTCTTCAAACCTATTTATTCCTGAAAACTAAACATAAAACTCGTAACATAGCATTATTTAGGTGAAAGATAATGGATATAAGATACAAATATGAGCATAAAATGATGTCAATCAAATACCCCCACACCTAACTTTTGCTAGTCCCGAGCAAAACAAAGAAAGAGAAAAGCATGCGAAAAAAACAAGAAATCCTAACTCACTTTCGTAGGAATCACGGTTGCACTTAGCACGTGCAACAAGCCGTTAAACCTCCTTGTCGCCAAGGAGGAGTGTTGTCTCCTGAGGGTTTTCAGCAGATATACCCACAAAATCCGAACAAGATGCATTAATCAATCTAGCTACACGACTCGTTGGACTTATTTTGTCGATCATGGGACGCGGTAATACTACGGGTCGACTCTATATATGTAATCGGTCCACACACCTAGCCTAATGAGTTATTCATGAAAGTTAGTTAAGGACATGAGTGAAAGACATGGGCAACCTTAACTTCTGAATGTGATACAATGTGTAAAGTCCATTTTGGTTCTTATTTGACTTTTTTTTTTCTTTTTTTCTTTTTTTTTTCAATGGAGCATTTTATTGGTTGGTGTTTGATTCTCCCAGGGTCAGGTTTCGTGCATCATTGCCTATGAGGACTTACACTATCACGTACACCTTCCCCCAAATCTCCACATAGGGCGATCCCTACCACCCGTGTAACGGGAGTTCGGTCGGTGCATCCCAAGTCAGATGACTCGAAAGCACCAGGCACAAAGTCCCCTCAGACCTACTTTCCCGAGTGATAGGAGCCGTGCGAGAAGAGAGAACACCACTTATTTATCTTCATGGGAACCAAAACCCCTACACTTAAGTTTCACAAAAAGAGATTAAGGACCCTTGACTACGACAAACTTCCTTATACTAACAGACACGAATTATTTGACTCACTAGGTTCAGGGTGGACTTCTTTAAATGTTTGAGTGCTGAAACCCTATGATTACACACCCCCCGAGGGAAAACCGGGGTGCATCCTAACGACTCGATAAGACCTAAAGCCAGTAAACTAGAAATCCTAATGCATCAAGTTCAAGACAATTTTGGGAGCTTTCTTTTTACTTTGCCTCTCAACGGTTTTGCACATGCTAAACACACGCAAAAACCTACAAAACATTTTCTTTCGCAAATACATGAAGATTTTGAAAGAAATGTGCAAATTTTAAAGCACTCGGCAAGCAAAAGAAGACAAGTCACCCAAGGATCATGGCAAGCAGATATATCAATGTTAAATGCGGCGCACTAACATGACCCTAGCAGTACACACAAAAGAAAAGAAAACCAAAGGAAAAAGACTCGAATATGTACACACGTAAAACACCCCCCACACCTACTTCATGTATTGTCCTCAATGAATGTGAACAAGATACTACATGGATACATGCATGAAAAAGGAAAGATCTCACCAACATGAAGTACAAAGGGACGTTCGGGGTCATGTTGATGGACACAAACCCAAATTCCCTCAAAACCTGTGAGAAGCTGAAGAAGGGAGATAAATACGTGAAGAAATTGGGGCCCAAGTACACAAGGGTTGGGGCCCACAACAATCGATGCTCACTGAAGGAGTCTTTTATTGAACTCTTTTTTTATATATATAACTATGTACAAACATAAGTTCCCATCTTCATTTGTCAAAAGACATCAAATGGGAACCTCAAGAGTGGGTCAATGCACTTGGAAAGGGAACATGACACCACGCGGGGCCAGAATACTCATGCGTGGGCCCCCTTCACAAAGAGCACCAGATGAAATGAGAGGTTCGTGAATTGGACGCAAAGGCGTCTCATTCAAAGGATCAAACTGAAAGATCTTGAACCTCTCGAGAGTTTGGGAAGTAAGGGGCAACGGAAGAAGAATCTCTTCTGTTGCGCTGCTGAAGTTATGATCGTCAATCCAAACACTCCAACCAACTGGCTGGTGAGCCAGAACGAGGTCAAGAACCTCGTTAGGCATGTCCGACTCACCAGGCGAACAAAAAGTGGGTCTCATACCCAAGGTATCCTCTAAGGAACTCCTAATACCCTCATTAGCAATGTAGTTGTTTGATGTTCCATCATTTCCAAGATGATCAGGAACAATAGTGAGAGGCAAACTCTCATCAGGTGGTTTGAAATTGAGGGTACTAGGGAGCTCTTGCTCCACCAGAGGTGAGTCCTTAAGGGGCACAACATGAAGATCATGTGGCTCAAGGGCCATGGGACAAAAAGATAGGGCACAATCCTGTGCCGACTCATAATGAAATTGGTCCATGTTATTCTCAATTCGGATCGAATCCCCCACAATGTGATCGTGAATTGAAACCCCAAGTCCCTCAGACTGACTAGGAGTTTGACTCTGAAAGATTGTGCTTCGAATTTGTGAATGTGGTGGTGGTTCGATATCAAACGATGAATCCACATGTTGACAAGAAATGTCACCCTCCTCACGTTTACTTAATTGTTGTGTAATTTGACCCACATACATTTCCATAGTTTGCAGGGAATCGTGATTGGACTTCAACACATTTTGAGTGGTTTCCATGAACGTTTGGAGGGCTTGTTCCAAAGAATCAAGTTTGGGGTCAACTGTGAGGTTCATGTCAGAATTTGGGAAATGGATGGGTTGGGTGGTGATGGGCTGAGAATGAGTTCAATGATTGGTCGTGGGGTGTTGGTAGAATTCAGGATATTCAGAAGGAGGGTACTGGGGTGGGAGCGATGTATAAGAATTTGAATAAGAATTGTCTCCCCATGAATCCATCCTTCTCGGGTTGTACGCGGATGCGTAATGGTCATACTGAGCATTTTGGGAAAAGGTATGTTCATACTCAGGCTCTGAGGGAACATAAGGACATTCCCCGCAAACATGACCACTCAACCCACAACAGCGACACGGTACGCCTACTGGAGCCACCGGTGCACTCATGTCTTCTACCACATGCATGAAAGAGGCCAAAGGTTCTTGCAATGTCTCAGTTTGATGACCAACATATGATCCGACGTAACTAGATGGAGATCTAGCAGTCGGTGCCTCTCTCATATCACCCGTATATGAAGATTGCTCAGTCACACAATGAAGAGAATCCCAACCATACGGGGTGTTTGTCTGAGCCACCCCAGGTTGCATGGGTCCGGAGTACCAGGGAGAATTGTCCTGGTCCCAACAATGATATGGATGGTCGCCCATGTAACCATCCATCTCGACAAAGAACTCTCGAGTCGATCACTCTCACCACCACGAGGCCAACCTCGCAAAAAGTGCTCGACTCGACCCTAAAACGCTAACAGAGAGTGTAAAGGGGAGGAGACTAAAACGTAGAAGTAGGTGAGAAGAAGATGACTCAGAGGAGAAGGGACGAATCCCTAAAAACTAGCGTGGGTAAAGGGTGAGGTTAGAAGCCTTGTCTAGCAAACACGGCTCAAACAAGCTTAGGCTAGCTATGGGTCCTTACAGCTAGACGACGCCTAACTGCGAGGTCACACGGCCTCAACACGCCTCACCTCCCTACGACGAAGACCACAATGCCCAGCAAGTGAGCCAAGATCCGGAGATCTCGTCTCTCCTACTATCGACAAAGTGGGCGACGCCGATCAGGCTATGACGGTCGTGACCGGTTCACTCTCCTAATGCGCCCAAGTCCTAATGGCCAATGTCTACTTGCTTTTAGATTAAGGCTTTACTTGAGTGTGCTTTTTGGGGCTAAGGAAGGGGTGATGAAATCCCCCACCTTATCTTTGAAGACTATAGGTGGTGCCCCTTAAGATGTTTTGATCCTTAAGCTAGCAAGCAACTCACCAAGCAAACACTCACCTCACTCTTGTTTCGATGCAAACCTTACTCACTAATGAATGTACTAATGCGTGAATGAGTGTTAAGGAATGCGTACCTCGCTCCAGCAATCAACGACAAAGATTAAAACTAAGAGAAGACAATTAACATGCTCAAGTCATTACTAGATGATGCATGACCTAAACATAGCAAATGCCTAATCTTTTGCTTTGGGTTTTAGTGTCCAAGTTGATTAAAGGAGGGTTGATTGGTTATTTATTGATCTGGGAGCAAACTATAGGTTCACACATGCCAAATTGGGCTTCCAGATAACTAAACTGTAAATAGAAACAAACAGAAGAAAACTGGGGGTGAAAAGGTCTCACCAGGCCGCCAAACAGCGGTCCCAGACCACTATTTGGCGGTCTTGAGGGCTTGAAGTGTTCCCAAATTTTTCCTGCTGCTTTATCCTTGAATCCCAAATGTCCTGAGACAACACAAAACTAAAAAAAAATCAAATCCACTCGAATCGTCTAAACAAGAGTCTGGACTGGCACCTCCCCGGCAACGGCGCCAAAAACTTGTTGAACGTTTTATTTAAAACCGCAAGTGCACGGCCGCGATGAACCGGTGGCAAGTACGGGTCGTCCTCAGGGAGGTGAGTAGCCTCTTGCTTGTACGAAGTCAAGTGGCAAAAATAGGGGGAAGAAAGTTGTCTATGCTAATCTAGACTACGCTACACTAAGAAGTATGAAATGCGAACGAAACAAACAAACGATGGAATAACAACTAAACTAAGAACAAAGGAAGAATGCTGGAATACAGAAATGGGAAAACCCCTAAGGGGTGGAGTGAGTGCACACATGCAAAGAGGTGGGTGTAGAATACATTCTCTAAGCACATGAAGGTGGTGTTTATCAAGCATAGGAAGTGTCTAAATGTTATGGCAAAACCTATCAATCTATTCACCAACTTAGTTGATTAACATTTACATATGAAAGTTGTTTATTTCAGAACCTAAACAAGCACGAGAGGTGTCTAATCATTTTGGCAAAACTCATCAAGTTGTAAATTCTATCCTAAACAAGCAAGCATACATTCATGTTTAATCAACACATTGAAATTAAAGCATTCATCCCATTCTCTAATGCATGTATGTACATCTACTCCACCCCCCAAAGGGGATGGAACTACTCACTAAACATTACACTAATTATTAAACTAAGGAAAGAAAGCATATTAAAACTAAGCTAGAATTAAAAGACGATTAAACTAAACATGCACAAACAATAAAAGAAGCCTAAAACAAACAATGAAAGAAACATAAAACTTTATTGATAAAATGACTCACATTAAAAGTAGCATCCTCCTACTTTAGTGTGTGCTTCAAGGCCTCACTTCTAGTAGGAAGAATAACCACTTAAAATATGGAGTGATTACAATAGGAGGTGAAGAGTTCTATTTATAGCCATGGAAAAAGCTAATCCGGGACAATCCCCCGATGTGGGACTAAACAGATACCACAAATAGCCTACACATCCTCTAATACATGTGCTGGAGAAATTTGAGCGCATTTGGGCCAAAAGTGACCGCCAATTAGCGGTCTTGGACCGCTAATTAGCGGTCTACAGTGTCCGGATCGCTCTGGAATTTCTTGTGGGCTTTTCTGGAAGGCTTTGTTGGTATTTGATGCATCTATTTTGCATGTTGGAGCTCCGACCCGAATAGAATTGCCAAAATACTCCCCATGATGGTGAGGAGTATTCTGTTTTGCTCTTAGGTCCTTTGGTCTTGCATTCAAGTCCTTCTTCCTTGCATCTTGGTCCACAGATCTCACAATTCAGTCCTTTTTCCCAGCTTTTGGGTCCTTTTATGCTTCATCTCTTCAAACCTATTTATTCCTGAAAACTAAACATAAAACTCGTAACATAGCATTATTTAGGTGAAAGATAATGGATATAAGATACAAATATGAGCATAAAATGATGTCAATCACTAGACCACAATCTAGTTACGTCGGATCAAATGCTGGTCAACAAACTGAGACATTACAACAAACTTGGGCCTCTTTCATGCGTATGGCAGACGACATGAGTGCACCGGTGGCTCCAGTAGTCGTACCGTGCGGCTGTTGTGGGTTGAGTGGTCATGTTATCGGGGAATGTCCTTATGTTCCCCCTGAGCCTGAGTATGAGCATACCTTTTCCCAAAATGCTCAATGTGACCATTACGCTTCCGTGTACAACCCGAGAGTGATGGATTCGTGGGGAGACAATTCTTATCCAAATTCTTATACCTCATTTTCACCCCCGTATCCTCCTCCCGAATACACAGAATTCTACCAACACCCCACTTCAAATCATTGGACTCATTCTCAGCCCATCAACACCCAACCCCAAAATTTCCCAAGCTCTGACTTGGACCTCAATGTTTACCGCAAATTTGATTCCTTAAAACAAACCCTCCAAACGTTCATGGAAACCACTCAAACTTTATTGAAGTCCAACTTGAATTCCTTGCAAAATATGGAAATGCAAATGAGTCAAATGACACAACAATTCCATGAACGTGAGGAGGGTAACCTTTCTTGTCAACATGAGGATTCATCTTTTGATATCGAACCACCACCACATCCACAAATTCAAAGCACAACCTTTGAAAGTCAAACACCTAGTTAGTCTGAGGGACTTGGGGTTTCAATTCACGATCACTTAGTGGAAGATTCGATTCAAATTGAGAATAACTTGGACCAGCTGCATTATGAGTCGGCACAAGATTGTGCCTTATCTTTTTGTCCCGTGACCCTTGAGCCACATGATCTTCATGTTGTACCTCTTAAGGACCCACCTCTGGTGGAGCAAGAGCTCCCTAGTCCCATCAATTTCAAACAACCTGATGAGAGTTTGTCTCTCACTATTGTTCCTGATCATCTTGGAAATGATGGAACATCAAACAACTACATTGCTCATGAGGGTATTAGGAGTTCCTTGGAGGATACCTTGGGTATGAGACCCACTTTTTGTTCGCCTGGTGTGTCGAACGTGCCTAACGAGGTTCTTGACCACGTTCCGACGCACCAGCCTGTTGGTTGGAGAGTTTGGATTGACGATCAAAACTTCAGCAGCGCAATGGGAGAAACTCTTCTTCCGTTGCCCCTCATTTCCCAAACTCTTGAGAGGTTCAAGCTCTTTCAGTTTGATCCTTTGAATGAGACGCCTTTGCGTCCAATTCATGAACCTCTCATTTCATTTGGTGCTCTTTGTGAAGGGGGCCCACACATGCGTATTCTGGCCCCGCGTGGTGTCATGTTCCCTTTCCAAGTGCATTGACCCACTCTTGAGGTTCCCATTTGATGTCTTTTGACAAATGAAGATGGGAACTTATGTTTGTACATAGTTATATAAAAAAAGTGAAATAAAAGACTCCTTCAGTGAGCATCGATTGTTGTGAGCCCCAACCCTTGTGTATTTTGGCTTCATTTCTTTCACGTATTTGTATCCTTTCTTTAGCATCTCACAGGTTTTGAGGGAATTCGGGTTTGTGTCCATCAACATGACCTTGAACTTCCCTTTGTACTTCATGTTGGTGAGATCTCTCCTTTTTCATGCATAAATCCATGTAGTATCTTGCTCACATTCATTGAGGACAATGCATGAAGTAGGTGTGGGGGGGTGTTTTACGTGTGTACATAGTTGAGTCTTTTTCCTTTGATTTTTTTTTCTTTTGTGTGCATTGTTAGGGTCATGTTAGTGTGCTGCATTTAATATCGATATATCTGCTTACCATGATCCTTGGGTGACTTGTCTTCTTTTGCTTGCCTAGTGCTTTAAAATTTCGACATTTCTTTCAAAATCTTCATGTGTTTGCGAAAGAAAATGTTTTGTGGATTTTGCAAGTGTTTAGCATGTGCAAAACCGTTGAGAGGCAAAGTAAAAAGAAAGCTCCCAAAATTATCTTGAACTTGATGCATTAGGATATCTAGTACAGTGACTTTAGGATTTATCGAGTCGTTAGGATGCACCCCAGTTTTCTCTTGGGGGTGAGTAATCATAGGGTTTCAGTGCTCAAACATTTAAAGAAGTCCACCCTGAACCTAGTGAGTCAATAATTCTTGTCTGTTAACTTAAGGAAGTTTGTTGTAGTCAAGGCCCTCTAAATCCTGTTGTGAGACATTAGTGTAGGGGTTTTGGTTCATGTGTAGATAAGAAATAAGTGAGTAGGTGTTCTCCCTTCTCGCACGGCTCCTATCACTCGGGAAAGTAGGTCTGAGGGGACTTTATGCCTGGTGCTTTCGAGTCATCTGACTTGGGATGCGCCGACCGAACTCCTGTTACACGGGTGGTAGGGATTGCTCTATGTGGAGATTTGGGGAAAGGTGTACGTGATAGTGTAAGTCCTCATGGGCAATGATGCACAAAACCTGACCCTGGGAGAATGAAGCTCCAACTAATAAAAAGAAAAAGAAAAAAATGAGAAAAGAAACAAAACGAAAAAAAATGGTAATAAGAACCTTAATGGACCTTACACTTTGTAGCACTTGAGGATGTTGAGGTTGTCCATGTCTTTCACTTAATTCCTTATGTAACTTGCACGAATGGTTTAGTAGGCTAGGTGTGGACTGATTACCTATATAGAGTCGGCCCGTAGGATTACCGCGTCCATTGATCGACAAAATATTTCCAACGAGTCGAGGTCTAGATTGAATAATGCATCTTGTTCGGATTTTGTGGGTATATCCGCTGAAAACCCTCAGGAGACAACACTCTGCCTCCTTGGCAACAAGGAGGTTTAACGGCTTGTTGCACGTGCTAAGTGCAACCGTGATTCCTGCGAAAGTGAGTTAGGATTTCTTGTACTTCGTTTGCTTTTCTCTTTCTTTGTTTTGCTCGGGACTAGCAAAAACTTAGGTGTGGGGGTATTTGATTGACATCATTTCATGCTCATATTCGTATCTTATATCCATTATCTTACATCTAAGCAATGCTATATGATGAGTTTTATGTTTGAATTTCAGAAATAAAGAGGTTTGAAGAGAAGAGCCATGAAAGGACCCAAAAACAAGAAAAAGGACTTAATCGTGAGACCTGGGGACTAAGTTGCAAGGGAGAAGGACCTGATCGTAAGACCAAAGGACCTAAGAGCAAAACAGGAAACTCCACACCATCATGGGGAGTATTTTGGCAATCCGATTCGGGTCGGAGCTCCAACAGACGAAGTAGATGCATCCAAGACCCAGAAATACTTCAAGCAAAGCCCACAAAGAAAACCAAACGGATCTAAAGCTTATAGACCGCCAATTGGCGGTCCATATAGCCCAGGATCCATTTAGTTTTCTGTAGCACGTGTATTAGTGTATGCTTAGGCTATTTTTGGTATTGGTTTAGTCCCACATCGGGGGATTGTCCCCGATTAGCTTTTTCTATGCTTATAAATAGAACTCTTCACATTCCATTGTAATTACTCATTGCTTGGTGGCATTTTCTCTACTGAGTGAGCCTTGAAGCAAAAACTCAATGTGGAGAAGAATGCTACCTTCAATGTGAGTCATTTGTTAATAAAATAATTCTTCTAGTTTCTTTTAATTTGTGCATGTTTGTTTAGTCTTTCCTTTCCTTTTATGTTTCTTTAATACTTCTTGCCTTCTTAGTTAACTTTCATTTCAGTATTATGCTTTCTTTTGTTAATATAGTTAATGAGTAGTGAGTAGTTCCATCCCCATTTGGGGGTGGAGAAATATGTGATATAATCATGTAGTGTATTAAGTGCGTGTTATCTTTATCCCTTGAGCTTTATATGATTTCCATAACCATCTAATGGGTTTTCACTCTTATCTTTGATATGCTAATGCTCTTGAATGAAGCTTAGCTTATGCTTTGATTAGTGGACCTATTTTATGGGGAATGATAAGGTTAGGATATGGATGAAGTTAATATTGGAAACACAATTTGTAGTGTATGTACTCTTGTTGCCTTTACCTTAGCTAATGTCTTGTATGTTTTAATGATGTAGTCTTATCTTAATTCATGTGGAGGCATAGTAGGGTCTAGTCTTTATACTTGAGTTCATTTAGCTTCATTCCAATTATTGTCTTGTATGTTTTAATGATGTAGTCTTATCTTAATTCATGTGGAGGCAAAGTTGAATGTAGTTTTATGATTTCATGCACTACATGTTGTGAGGAGCTTAATTGAACACACACAAACACATCTTCATATTCACATTATTTCTCTACCCCCTATGAGGCTTAGTTTTATTGTTTATCTTCATTTCCTTTTTGCATCTTAGTGTAGTTTAGTGTAATCAACCTTTCTCTCCTTTATTTACCACTCGCCTTCGCACAAACCAAACGTCGACACACCTCCCAGTGGACGACCCGTATTTGCCACCGCTTCAACGCGGCCGTGCACTTGCGGTTTAAATAAAACGATCAATCAATCGCCCAGAAAGAATGATGCTCAAGCTCGACAGGTAGGTGGGAAGACTTGCCGTACACTAACCTATATGGGGACATACCCAAATGGTCTTATATGTGGTGTGGAAGGTCCACAACGCGTCATTCAACTTAGTTGACCAATCCTTCCCCGAGGAATTAACCATTTTCTCAAGCATTTTCTTTAATTGACGGTTAGAAACTTCGACCTACCCACTAGTTTGCGGATGATACGATCATGGGATGCGGTAATACTATGGGCCGATTTTAAATATGTAATCAGTCCACACAACTAGCCTAATGAATCATTCGTGAAAGTTAATTAAAGACTTAAGTGAAAGACATGGGCAACCTTAACTTCTGAAAGTGATACATTGTGTAAAGTCCATTAAATTTCTTATTTGAGTTTTTGTCTTCCTCTTACTAGTTAAGATTTGTGGCAAAACCCATCTAGTGAAGTGTTCTATTCTAACAAGCAAGCATACATTCATATTAATCTACACATTTCAAAATAAAGCATTCTTCCATTCTTAATTGCATATATAAGTATCATCTCCACCCCCCAAAGGGGAGTTTACTCACTAAAATTAAACAAACTATTACACAAAGATAGGAAGACATTTTTTAATTAAGCCTACTAGATTTAATAAAAGACAATTAAGCTAAGCATGCAAAAACTATAAAAGAGGCAACAAAAGAAGCAATAAAACAAGGAAAACTTTATTGATTTCAGACTCACAATACGAGTACCATCTCCCCACTTGAATTTCTAGCTTCAAGGCTTTCACTTCAAGTAGAGAGAATGGCCACAAAGCATGGAGTGATTACAAGAGAAGGTGAAGAGTTCTATTTATAGCCATAGAAAAAGGTAGTCGGGGACAATCCCCATGTATGGGACTAAACAAATACCAGAAATAGACTGAATACACACTAATACATGCCCCACATAAAGATTAAAGCAATCGGAGCAACCCGGACGGCTAATTAGCTGTCCCAGACCGCTAATTGGCGGTCTACAGAGTTCGGATCGCTCTGGGCTTTCTTCTCGGCTTTTCTGGATGTCTTTGTTTGTCTTTGATGCATCTACTTCGCTTGCTGGAGCTCCGACCGGAATAAAATTGCTAAAATACTCCCCATGATGGTGTGGAGTATTCTTGTTTGCCCATTGGTCCTTCAATCTTGCATTCAGGTCCTTCGATCTTGCATCTTAGTCCTTAAGTCTCAAAACTCAGTCCTTTTTCATGCTTTTAGGTCCTTTTATGCCTCTTCTCTTCAAACCTATTTATTTCTGAAATTCAAACATAAAACTCATCACGCAACATTGTTTATGTGAAAGATAATGGATATAAGATACAAATGTAAGCATGAAATGATGTCAATCAGGGCCATACCCAAATGGTCTTAAACGTGGTTGACCAATCATTCCTTGAGGAATTAACCGTTTTCTCAAGGATTTGCTTTAATTGACGGTTAGAGACTTCGACCTGCCCACTAGTTTACGGATGATATGGGGTCGCAAGCTTGTGGGTGATCGAATATTTCCTCATAAGCGATTCCAAGGAGCGATTACAGAAGTGCGTACCACTATCGCTGATTATGGTACGAGGAGTACCAAATCGCGCAAAAATGACCCTTAAGAATTTGGTGACCACCTTGTTTCCATTGGTCTTTGTGGGGATACCTCAACCCACTTACACACATAGTCAACGGCCACAAGAATGTAAGCATTCCCGAACAAATTAGGGAAGGGACCCATAAAGTCGATACCTCAAACATCAAAGATGTCGATAACAAGGACATTTTGCAAAGACATCATGTCACGTTGACTAATCCTGCCAAGACGATAGCACTTATCACATTGCTTACAAAAGTCGTACGCATCTTTGAAAAGAGAAGGCCAGTAGAATCCAGATTGGAGCACCTTGGCAGCAATTTTCTTTGCTCCAAAGTGTCCTCCACATGCCTTAGAGTGGCAGAAATTGAGCACACTTTGGAACTCGTTATTTGGGACGCACCACCTGAAAATTTGGTTAGAGTAGTATTTGAATAGGAAGGGGTCGTCCCAGTGAAAGAATCTGACAGAAGATCTAAATTTGGTTTGGTCAACTTTTGACCAACCCACCGGAAGTTGCTCGGTCACGAGGTAGTTCACGATGTCGGCAAACCAAGGCTTATCTTTGATCCTGAACAACCGCTCGTCAGGAAATTTGTCATTAATAATTTGGTCTTGTGGGTTGGTCATCTCAAGACGAGACAGGTGGTCTGCTACAACATTTTCACACCCTTTTTTGTCGCATTCTTGTAACAACAAGATCCATCTCAAGAGTCGGGATTTTGCATCTTTCTTCGCCGTGAGGTGTTTGATGGATGTGTGATCAGAATAGATAATCACGTGGGAGTCAATCAAGTACGGCCGGAATTTCTCCAAAGCGAATATGATCGCTAAGAATTCATTCTCGGTCACAGTGTAGTTCAATTGGGCATCATTGAGTGTTCTACTGGCATAGTAGATCACATGAGGCAATTTGTCCAATCGTTGTCCAAGCACTGCTCCAATAGCAAAGTCAGATGCATCACACATTAACTCGAAGGGTTCAGTCCACACCGGTACCTTAATTATGCGAGCTGAAGTCGACTCTTTCTTCAAGGTCAAAAAAGCATGGTGGCAATCCGGTGTGAACTAAAAAATGACATCCTTCGCCAACAAGGTGGTGAGAAGTCGAGCAATTTTGCTAAAATCCTGAATGAACCGCCAATAGAATCCAGCATGCCCCAAAAAGGCACGGATCTCCTTCACATTACGTGACAATGGGAGATTAGCAATAAGACCCACTTTGGCGGGATCAACCTCAATTCCCCTACTTTAGACGACATGTCCAAGTACAATCCCTCGCTTCACCATGAAGTGACATTTCTCCCAATTGAGAGCGAGGTTCTTCTTACGTCATTGCTTGGGCACAATGCTTAAGTGACGAAGGCACTCATCAAAGGAAGCGCCAAATATAGAAAAGTGGTCCATGAAAATCTCAAGGAAACGCTCTACCATATCGGAGAAGATGTTGATCATACACCTTTGAAACGTTGCCAACGCATTACATAACCCAAAGGGCATGCAACGGTAAGCAAGCATGTCAAAGGGACAAGTAAAGGTGGTTTTCTCTTGATCCTCGGGGCGATGGGAATTTGGTTGTAACCAAAGTATCCATCAAGAAAACAATAATACTCATGTCCGACCAACCTTTCCAACATCTTATCAATGAATGGCTACGGGAAGTGATCTTTCCGCGTTGCCACATTGAGCTTGCGAAAATCAACACAAACTCGCTAGCCAGTTTGCTGGCATGTCAGGATAAGCTCATTATGCTCATTCTCAACAACCGTCACGCCTAACTTCTTGGGAACCACATGGATAGGACTCACCCACGAACTATCAGAGATAGGATAAATTATACCATGATCGAAGCACTTAAGAAGCTCCTTTCGAATGGCTTCTTTCAGTACAGGATTCAACCTTCGTTGTGTGTCCCGGCGGGGCATAGAATCCTCTTCCATGTGGATCCGATGCTGAACAATACCAGAGCTATTTCCCTTGATGTCCTTCACGGACCACCTGATAGCCACTTTGTTTTCAAAGAGCACTTCTCTGAGGGCAACCTCTTGATCTTTTGCAGGATCAGAAGCTAAATGAGTGGCAATGTCTCATCATCCCCTAAAAAGATGTATTTGAGGTTATCGGGGAGCGGTTTGAGCTCGACCAGAGGTGGATCCTTGTTGGATTCAGAGTTGATTTCAAGTGTCTCAAGGGCTACAGGGTAAGAGGAGCAAGAACCCAGATGTGCCTCCTCATCCAAAGATTCATAGGCGGATTCCTCAAGATCATCTTCACTCGCAACCTGGTCATTAGGCACCTCAATAATATGTTGATGTGAGTCGAACATGCCTAATGAATCTGGCTCATCCGTGTCCTAAATTAAATTGGCTCCGACAGCATCGTTGAAGAGCCCAGGTTGCTTACCAAGAGTGAAGATGTTGAAATCCTCCGTGAGGTTTCCAAAAGACAACCTTGATTGATATGTTTTAATTAACCACAAGTGCACGACCGCGTTGAAGCGGTGGCAAATACGGGTCGATCCACAGGGAGGTGTGTCGACTTTAGTTTGTGCGAAGGCGGGTGGGAAAGAAAGGAGAGAAAGGAGTTATGATCTACACTACACTACAATGTCAAAGTAAATGGAAAATAAGCAATAAAACTGAACCCCAAATGGGGTAGAGAAAAGAGTGTGAAGACAAAGATATGTGTATGTGTGTGTGTTCAATTAAGCTCCTCACAATGTGTAGTGCATGAAAATCATAAAACTACATCCAACTTTGCCTCCACATGAATTAAGATAACACAATATCATTAAAACATACAAGACAACGATTGGAATGAAGCTAAATGAACTCATGTATAAAGACTAGACCCTACTATGCATCCACATGAAATAGGATAACACATTATAATTAAAACATACAAGGCATTAACCAAGGTAAAGACAACAATAGTACATGCAACTACAAATCATGTTTCCTTCATCAATTCCATCCATATCCTCACCTTATCATTCCCTATAAAATAGGTCTACTAATCTAAGCATAAGCTAAGCTTCATTCGAGAGCATTAGCATATCAAAGACAAGAGTGAAATCACATTAGATGGTTATGGAAATCATATAAAGCTCAAGGGATGAGGATAACACACACGTAATACACCACATGATCATATCACACATTTCTCCACCCCCCACCCCCCAAATGGGGATGGAACTACTCACTTATCATTACACTACAACCTACAATAAAATGAAACATTCTTCTGAAATGAAACTAAACTAAGCAAGCAAGAAATATTAAAGAAACTAAAAGGACAAAAAACAAAAGAAGCATGCAAGCATATGAAAGGAAATTAAACTAAGAAAGAAACAACATAACTAAAGGAAAACATCTATTATTACTCACCCAAGTACAAGTAGCCTCTCTCCACCAGGGTTTTTGCTTCAAGGCTTTAACTCCTAGTAGAGAGGATGACGGCCAAGAGAGAGATATCGATACAAGAGAGAATGGAGAGTTCTATTTATAGCCATAGAAAAGGTAATCCGAGACAATCCCCTCGTATGGGACTAAACAAATACCAAAAATATACTAAACACTCTAATACATGCTCCACATAAATCTTAGCGGATCCATACCAAAAGAGACCACCAATTAGAGGTCTACAGTGTTCGGATCGCTCTGGATTTTCTTTTGGGCTTTTCGGGATGTATTTGTTGGTCTTTGATGCATCTACTTCGCTTGTTGGAGCTCTGACCTGAATGGAATTGTCAAAATACTCCCCATGATGTTGTGGAGTATTTTTGTTTGCTCATTCGTCCTTCTATATTGCATTCATGTCCTTCGATCTAGCATCGTAGTCCTCAAGTCTCTCAACTCAGTCCTTTTTCCTGCTTTTAGGTCCTTTCATGCCTCTTCTTTCAAACCTATTTATTTCTGAAATCAAACATAAAGCTTGTTACGTAGCATTGTTTAGGTGAAAGATAATGGATATAAGATGGAAATGTAAGCATGAAATGATGTTAATCAAACCTCATCAAGCCATTGCGACAATTGATCAAAGCATTAGATGTCGTAAGAAATGGCCTCCCAAGGATCAATGGAATTTGTCCTTGTGGGTTGGACACAGGTTAAGTATCTAAGATGATGAAATCAACTGGAAATACGAACTCATCCACTTTAATAAGGATATCCTCCACACTCCCTTGTGGAATCTTGACGGGTCTGTCAGCCAAGTGGAGGGTTGTCCTTGTTGGTTTAAGATCGCCTATTCCAAGGTTG
The DNA here is from genome assembly GCA_963682175.1 of Triglochin maritima. Taxonomy (NCBI): domain Eukaryota; kingdom Viridiplantae; phylum Streptophyta; class Magnoliopsida; order Alismatales; family Juncaginaceae; genus Triglochin; species Triglochin maritima. Next base: position 20,454,667 of record OY821775.1, read on the forward strand.
AGATAGACAGAGTAGGGCAGGAGGTTCACAGATGCTTCCAAATCCAATAGAGCTTGAGGAATTCTCACATTACCGATCATGCACGAGACAGTAGGAGAATCGGGGTCCTTGTAATTGACTTGCATGGTTTGTGTCAGTATCGAGCTCACATTGGCGACGAAAAATGCCTTTTTGGGAACATTTGTTCTTCTCTTAACGGTACAAAGGTCCTTAAGTAACTTGGCATATGGTGGCAATTGCTGAACAACGTCCAACAATGGGATGTTCACCTTGACCTGCCTAAGTACCTCAACGATTTTGTCACAATGCTCATCACATTTTTTAGTCAACCTATGAGGGAATGATGCCTTGGTGACATAACTATTACGAGGAGGAGTCTCAGAAATAGGTTCCTTGAAAGACTCACGACCCTCCTCGGAAGAGTCACCAACAGGGTTGGTTTCATGCATTTCCACATTGTTATCAACAACCCTTCCGGATCTTAAGGTATGGACATTTGCATGTGGGGAATGGTCACTATCAACATTGTGCACATTCTGCCTAGCTTGAGCAGGTTGACCCCTGAGATTTACCACAGGTTGACTTGGTAACTGAGACTTCTCACGTTCGTGGAACTGATGAGCCAACTGGCTAACTTGCATTTCAAAAGCTTTGACTGTACTTTGCATGCACTGCATGAACGCTTGAAGGGTCGGATCACTAGGAGGGTCCTTGGGGTCAACCCGCTCGGTATTGGAGTTTGGTTAGGATAACCCGACGATGAGGCTGAGCAGGTTGGTAATTATGGTGCTAAGACCTTTGATATGGGGGTTGGTAGGTTGCCGATGGGCATGGAGGTCGATAAGGTAAAGGTTGAGGTTGAGCAAGAGAAGTTAGGATGGTTACACCATCCCAGGTTGTAGGAGTGACTGTACGGGTCGTTACGGGGCCTCTGTTGATACATCGCATTTGAATGCTCAGTATCCCTTGGAGTGTAAGCAAATACCAAGTCATCATGGCCCGTAAGTCCACACCTACTACACCCGGGAGTAGCAACTTGAGCTATAGGAGCTCGGTCCAACTCTAAACTCTCAATCCTATGCATGAGGGTAGCTAATTTCGCCTTAGACACGATAGTTGACTCAACTTGATATGATCCAGCTCGACCAGAAGACCTGGCGGCTGGTGGCTCTCTCATGGTGTCCCACTTAAATGTACGTTCAACCAATAACTCAAAAGTGTCCCATGCCTCATTGATGAGTTTCATTTGGAAATCACCTTGACACATCGACTCCAACAATGTGCGGGTGTTGTAGTTGAGGCCCTCATAAACAATCTGGCACAACTGCCATAGCTCAAGTCCATGATAAGGGCACTGCTGGAGAAGGTCCTTGAACCTCTCAAAGAAAGCATGAAAAGATTCAGTCTCAGTCTGATACATTTTATGTATCTGGTGTCGTATTTGTTGAGTTTTCTTTTGAGCGAAAAATCTCTTCAGAAAGACGATCACAAAGTCATCCCAAGGCCTAATAGAGCTCGATGGGAGGCTGTACATCCATTTCTTTGTGTTATCTTTCAACGCGAATGAAATCATCCTCAACCGGACTGAATCCTAATCAAGCTGTTGAAGCTTGAACATGGAGCATACATCCTCGAATTCAAGTACAAAAATATATGGATCCTTCTTATTGGCAGTAAAGGTAGGAAGCATGCTTACATACATAGTTGTTCCCGCGAGCTCGGGGAACAACTATACAAGAAGGTTGCGGGGCCCGAATAGGATGGGTCCGCTTCCACAAATTCATCGACCTATCTTGTCGAGCTAAAGTTAGTGGTGCACCAAGAACTCGATCCTGACTGAATCCCTCTTCCTCTCGAGTCAGAGGAGGAGGAGAAGGTCTACGTAGTGGTGGGAGTGGACCGAGGTAATCCATGTATAGAACCTAGTCTCCCCCGTTACCATGAGAAGACTCGGCCTCACGCTCCAAAGGAGCACGAGGCGGAGATGGTCGATCACCAAGACCATCGATCTCAGCTAAATGCACTCTCTCAAGTCGAGCGCTCTCACCAGAACGAGCCCAACCTCGCATAAAAACACTCGACTCGACTCTAAAATAACACACAACAGAATGTGTACTCAGAGGAGGAGACTACTCGTAGAATATAGATGAGGAGAGGACTCAGGCGCGAGGGAAGAATCCATAGAGCTAGCGTGGGTAGTGGGTGAAGGTAGAAGCCTAATCTAGCGAGCACAACTCAAACAATGTATGCCTATGGGTTCTTAGGCTAGACGACGCCTAACTTCGAGATCCCTAGTCTCGACACGCCTCACCTTCCTACAATGAAGACCACAATGCCCAGTAAGTGATACCAGATCCGGAGATCCAGTACCTCCTACTATCGACAAGGTAGGCAACACTGATCAGGCCATTTCGGTCTCAACTAGATCACTCTCCTAGTGCGTCCGAAATCCTTATGGCCAATGTCTACTTGCTTTTAGATTTAAGGCTTTATTAATAGTGATTTTTGGGGCCAAGAAAAGGGTGATGAAATCCCCCACCGTATCTTGTATGGGACAACTTCTCCTTAGTAGCGTTTTGATCCTAAATCTAGCAATCAACTCTCCAATCAAACGCTCCACTCACTCTTGTCCCGCTGCACCTTACTAACTAATGTATGATCTAAATAAGCATAAATGAGAGAATTGTGTGCACGTACCTCATGCTAACAATCAACAAAGAAAATGTAAAGCAAAGAAAAGACAAATGCGTGCAAGGTCTACAAATGATGCATGACCTAGATGGCAATCAATCTATTCTTTTTCTTTGAGTTTTAAGGTCGAAGTTGATTAAAGGGGATTGATTGTTGATCTGGGACCAAACTAAGAGTCAGAACATGTAAGATTGTGCTCCCAGACAACTAATATGAAAGCACAAACTACCAGAACAAAATTTGAAGCTAAAGACACTCACCAGGCCGCCAATTGGTGGTCCCAGACTGCTGATTGGTGGTCACTGTAGTGGAGTTCTTCCTCCAATTCGTCCAGTGGCCTCCCATTGATACTAAGAATACCTAAAACAAACCAAAACTAAAAACAAAAAATTAAAACCGCTCGAATCGTCCAAACTAAAGTCTGGAAAAAACACTTCTCCGACAACGGTGCCAAAAACGTGATTGATACGTTTTAATTAACCGCAAGTGCACGACCACGTTGAAGCGGTGGAAAATATGGGTCGACTCATAGGGAGGTGTGTCGACTATAGTTTGTTCGAAGGTGAGTGGGAAAGAAAGGAGAGAAAGGATTGATTAAACTAAACTACACTAAACTAGTAAACTAGAAAGGAGGAAATGAAAGCACGAAATGAACTAAACTAAGCTAAGCAACTACTAAGAAGAAAGACAAATCTCATGAATGGGAAAACCCCTAAGGGGTGGAGTGTGTGTACACATGAAATAAGTGTGGTGAATGCATACAAAAAGCTCAATTGTAGTTAGTGTTTGTTAATGCATAAGAAGTACCTAATGGCAAGACCTATCATTTAAAGTACTAACCTAGGTGATTAATATGAGCATGACAAGTTTGTTATTAAGAAAATAAACAAGCATGGAATCTACCTAAACATTATGGCAGAAACCATCAAGTAAGAGTTCTTATTAATTCAAACAAGCATACTAACATTTCTCACATGCAACAATGTTTAGCATTCATACCATCTACATAACATGTATACACATCTACTCCACACCCAAAGGGCGATGGAACTACTCACACATATTTAAAGTAACATTTTTATACTAAGGAAAGAAAACATGCTTAAACTAATTATAAGAAGACTAAAACAACAAGTTAACTAAGTATGCAAGAATTGAAAAGAGGCAATATGCAGAAAACTTAACAAAATATCTATTATTACTCAGTCAATTAAAAGTAGCCTCTCTCCACCAGGGTTTTTGCTTCAAGGCTTTTACTCCTTGTAGAGAGGATGGCCACCAAGAGAGAGATGAGATACAAGGGAGGAGGAAGAATTCTATTTATAGCCATAGAAAAAGGTAATCCGGGACAATCCCCCGCTATGGGACTAATGCAATACAAAGAAAGACATAACACACAATTATACAAGACCCGACTAAACCACATCGGATACGGAACAACCTGGGCCGCCAATTAGCGGTCTACAGGGTTTGGATCTGGTATGGAATTTTTGTGGGCTTTTCTGCATGGCTTTCTTCATGTGTGATGTATCCAAGTTGGTTGCTGGAGCTCCGACTTGAATCGAATTGCCAAAATACTCCCATAATGGTGTGGAGTTTCTTGATTTGCTCATTTGTCCTTTGATCTTACATTCAGGTCCTGCTCCCTTGCATCTCAGTCCCTAAGTCTCTCAAATCAGTCATTTTCCCTGCTCTTAGGTCCTTTTATGCATCTTCTCCTCAATCCTGTTTATTCCTAAAATTCAAACATAAAACTCGTTACGCAGCATTGTTTAGGTGAAAGATAATAGATATAAGACACAAATGTATGCATGATATGATGTCAATCAGTTAGTGAGGGGGACACCTCATCATATGCTCATACCAGAAGTTGTCTTTACCCCATGTCTCGTGGCCATTGAGCCTCATGAGCTTCATCTTGACATCAAAATGACCCACCTGTGATTGTGCTTATGATTGATAATATAAAGGAGGTTGGGTGGTCCTTACTGGATGACTTGAGGAGAAGTCACATACATAGTGAGACAGGTGTGTCACATCAAACGAATGAGCATGAGGAACTCATTCAGATGCACCCACCTATTTGTTGGATGGTTTTGTTCGACGAGCATCTAACCCCTAGTGAGGCAATGCAACTACAATAATTCACATTGCCTACACCCAACCAATATTATGAGGGGTTCGAGTCTTTCAGTTTTGACCTTTCACGCCTCATGATACCTCAGAGTACCAAAAAAGAGGGCCCATCATGGCAGATCTCTGGTCCGCATGACTTCCTGTTCTCATTCGATGTTCATTGACCAAATTTTTATGACAATATCTTTGTTGATGTATATATCTTGTCTATAACCAACAAAAGAAAAAAAGAACAAAAAGCTACATAAGTGAGAATTGATTGTTGTTGGGCCCAACCCTAGTGTCTTTGGGCCCCATTTGTTTCCTGTATTTGTCCATCCGCATAACCAGAAACTTCTTTTGAGCTTCAAATTGGTGAGATCTTTTCTTTTTCATGCATAACTCCATATAGTATCATACGCCCATTCATTGAGGTAATGCATGAAGTAAGTGGGGGGTGTTTTACGTGTTTATATAGTCGAGTCTTTTCTTTTATTTCTTTTGTTTGCATTGTTAGGGTCATGATAGTGTGCTCCAATTTACATTGATATATCATCTATACCATGATCATTGGGTGACTTGTCTTCTTTTGCTTGCCTAGTGCTTTAATTTTTCCATTTCTTTCAAAACCTTCATGTGTTTGCGAAAAAAATATGTTTTGTAGGTTTTGCGTGAGTTTAGCATGTGCAAAATCATTGAGAGTCAAAGGTAAAAGGAAGCTCCCAAAATTGACTTGAACATGATGCATTAGGATATCTAGTACATCGGCTTTAGGTCTTATCTAGTCGTAAGGATGCACCCCGATTTTCCCTCAGGAGGAGAGTAATGATAGGGTTTCAGTACTCAAATAAATAAATAAGTTCACCCCGAACCTAGTGAGTCAAATAATTCATGTCTGTTAGTATAAGGAAGTTTGTTGTAGTCAAGGTCTTTTAAACTCCTGTTGTGAAACCTGAAGTGTATAGATTTTAGTTCACGTGTAGATAAGAAATAAGAGAGTATGGTGTTCTCTCTTCTCGTAAGGCTCATTCACTCGGGAAATTAGGTCCGATGGGACTTAACTTTTGAATCATTTGACATGGGATGCACTGACCGAACTCCCATTACACGGGTGGTAGGGATCGCCCTATGTAGAGATTGGGGGAAGGTGTACGTGATGGTGTAAATACTCATAGACAATGATGCATGAAACCTAATCCTGGGAAAATCGCACACCAACTTATTAAAAAAGGAAAAAAAAAAAGAACAAGAAAAAAAGGAATACAAATAAGTACCTTAATGGACTTTTCACGATGTATTACTTGAGGATGTTAAGGTTGCCCATATCTTTCACTTGAGTCCTTAATTAACTTGCACAAATAGTTTACTAGACCAGGTGTGTGGACATTATACATATTGAGAGTCGTCGCGTAGGAATATTGTGCACAGTGATCGACAAAAGTAGGTCTGACAAGTCAAGTTGCTAGGTTGAATAATGCATCAATGTTTGGATTTTGTGGGTATATCTGCTAGAAACCCTCAGGAGACACCAATCCTCCTTGGCGAGAAGGAGGTTCAATGGCTTGTTGCACGTCCTAGTGCAACCGTGATTCCTACGAAAGTGAGATAGAATTTTCCTATTTTTTCGTATGTTTTTCCTTTCCGACTTTGTTTTCTTTTTGTTTTTTTGCTCGAGACTAGCAAAATGTAAGTATGGGGTATTTGATTAATATCATATCATGCATATATTCATGCTTTATATCCTCTATTGTGAACCTAAGCAATGTAATGTAACGAGTTTTATGTTAAGTTTCAGAAATGAAGTTTAAGAAGAACATGACACAAAAGGACTAAAATGATTGTTCGGTGAGACTTGTGGATCTATCTGCAAGAGGAAGGCCCTAGAAGTATGTCTGGAAGGCCCAAATAGCAAACCGAGAAACTCTACACCATCATGAGGAGTATTTTGGCAATTAGATTCAGACGCAGACTAAAATAACAAATCCAGGCGCACCCCACGTGGATAATTGACGCAATGAAAATGCTAGGGGTGTAAACGAGCCTAAATGAGTAAAGTCTAACCTGTTTGAACTCGGCTCATTTTATAAACGAGCCGAGCTCGGGCTTGGCTCGTTTATTGAACGAGCCCGTTGTCCTGCTCGAACTCGGCTCGGCTCGAGCTCACAAGCAGCTCGGCTCAGCTCGTTTGCTCGTTTACCAAGCTTCTCAACAAGCTTTTAAGCTCGTCTAAGCTCGAACTCGGCTTGTTTGCTTGTTTACCAAATTGCTCAACAAGCTTTTATGCTCATTTAAGCTCGAACTCGGCTCGTTTACTCGTTTACCAAACTGCTTAACAAGTTTTTAAGCTTGTTTAACCTGTTGTAAAATCACACTTAAAATTGAATCCATAAAACATAAATTTAGTTTGAGAAACAAACAAGCAAATAATCAAAAAAACATACAAATAGTTAAAGAAACAAACAAATAGTTCAATCCAAAAACACGGGAATGTTTCCAACAACCCAATTCATTCTTCAAACTTTAATCTTCAAGCAAAGCGTAAGTCCCAAATCACATTTCACGCCTATAATGTTAAACACACAATGTATAAATATCAATATTTAAATAGAAAAACTAAACATTAAAAATTGAATTACTTACATTTAGTCCACCACACCAACATCATTTGATAATTATATACCAGATTCCTTAGTATTTGGAGGATGCACACCGACATCTTCATCTTCCAAATAATGGGTACATACAGAAATCAAAATTATTTAAATCTCATTAACAACTAAAAAAAGTATGACATTGAACATAAGTAAACACTTACACTTGGATCAGTGATATGAGTGTAATGACTTCGCAACCAACTTCTGGCACAAACTAATGCATTGACGGTGTGAGGAGTCAAAAAGCTCCTATAAGGATAAAGCACTCGTCCAATTTATGCATACAAAGATGCCACTCCCACAGGGAATACAAAGAAAAGTAAAAAAATTCAAACCAATTATCGAATCATCAAATATGTGTGTTGGAACTTGGAATATACAAAGATGGATTCAAGCTTCTTCTTTTTTCTGAAACATTCGAAGGAAGTGTAAATGGAAATATAAATGTCAGATTCAGTTTTGTGAGTAATTTAACCTACAATAATAGCCCCAAAAATTCTGTTTTACATAGACAACTTTAATTGGTGATGCAGCCCTGAAATGAAAGGAATTATTTGGTGACAAGCAAACCCAACATCCATCCTAACTAATCTGTTTCCAACATTTTTTAACAAACCCACATGTTTATATTTCCACATCAGTCATTATGAAACACATCCTTAAGACTTGAATGATTTAAAAATCAAAATGTTACTTGACAGGAGGCGAGTCGAGTTGAGTGGAGGTGGGTGGAAGGATGAGAGGTCGGCGGAGTGGAGGTGGGTGGCAGGATGCAAGGCTGACAGAGTGTTGGTGAGTGGTAGGAGGTGAGTCTGGCAGAATGGAGGTGGGTGGCAGGAGGAGAGGCCGGTAGAGTGGAGGTGGGTGGCAGGAGGCGAGGTAGGAGAAGAGGCGGCAGTCAGAGGCGAAGGGGTTTAAGTGTTGAGTTGGAGGAGGAAAGGGTATTAGCTATTAGGGTTAGGTTAGGTTAGATTAGATTTTTGTTTTCTCTTTTTGGTTTTTTGTATTTTAGTTTTATACTTTATAAGGTATTATGGGGTACGTGTAATATATATATATATATACCGAGTCGAGCTCCGATTTGACTCGTTTATTAAACAAGCATATTTCTGTGTTTGATCTTGGCTCGTTTATTAACCGAGTCGAGCTTTATCGAGCCCTAGAATTTGACAGCCCTAGAAAACGCCAACCAAAACTGGGTCGAATCCGACCAAACATGACCGCCAATTGACGGTCTAGTTGGGTCAAGATCCGATCCGACTTCTCGTGGTTGTATATTACCTTGTTTTTATCCATTAGAAGTTTCATTAGTCCCACATCGATGGATTGTCTCAAGTTACCTTTTCCATGTCTATAAATAGAACTTTTCTTCCTCTTTTGTAAAAGATACATTGTTTAGTGGTCATTCTCTCTTCTTGGAGTAAGCCTTCGAGCAAAACTCAAGTGGAGAAGAATACTACTTGTGATGTGAGTCATCGATAAAATATTTTTTCTTAGTTTTGTTTTAATGGGGTCTCTTTTAATGCTTACATGTTTAGCTTAGTTTTGTTTTCTTAATTTAGTATAATTAGTTAGAATATCATTCTTCTTTAATATAATTTGTAATTTAATGTGTAGTGAGTAGTTTCATCCCCTTTTGGGGGTGGAGATGATGTTTATACATGTAATGAAGAATGAGAATGAATGTTATCTTATGCAATATACGATGAATGTGAATGCATGCTTGTTTGTTTTAGAATACTTAACTTGATGAGTTTTGCTACAACTTTTATACATCTCTCATGCTTGTTTAGGTTCTTAATAACCAACTTGTGTACGCTTATGTTAATCAACTAGGTTTGTGATTGCAATGATAGTCTTGCAACAACCATTAGACACTTGCTATGCATGAAAACACAACATGCACTTGTGTCTTATTTAATGCATTTTTAACCACCTTATTACATGTGTTTACACACTCCACCACTTGGGGATTTTCTTGCTGAATTTCAACTTTCTTGTTTGTTAGTTGCTTAATTAGTTTTACTTAGTCTTGTGCTTTCGTCTTTCTCGTTTGTTAGTGTTAATTTATTGTCATCAAACTTCTTCTTCCGTTGTTTTCTACTTGATTTCTGAAGAACCAAAGTTGATATACCTCTCTGTGGAATCGACCCGTATTTGTTATGTTTTCACGGACACCATCCACTTACGGTTCTTATAACTGAATCAATAACATATGCTAACTACAGTTACTATTTTTTGCTTTCATGCAAAATATGTTGGTGAACTTGTCATTCTTTGACTGAAAAACAAAACTAATTTACTAGTGACTAAGCAAAAAAGGACAAACGTATGCACTATAAAAGGGTTAACAGTCCATATCCTTGGGACACGATAATGAAAGTTGGTATGCTTATTTTTATAAAGAAAATTAATAAACTGAAACCTAGTTAGGGCTGTTCGTGGGGCGGGTTGCGGTTGAAATTTTTTCTACCGTGACCCGTTAACCCACTACCCGTTAACCCGCCGAACTAAACGGGACGGGTTGCGGTTAATGTGTTACCCGCCCCGTTAACCCGTTTACCCGTTACAAATATAATTATTAAAAAAATACATATTTATGTATTAAAACTTTCATTATTTCATTAAAACTTCTAACATTTATGTGATGGTTTGTGACTTTATGTGTTTGTTAATTATGCATTGAAGCACTTTAAATCGTAGACTTGTAATTTTATGGACTTGTATAAATATTTTATGCATGTAAGTTTAATTATAGAGTTGTAGAAATGCATTTATGTGTGTGTGTCAATGTAATAAGTTAAAATGAGTTTTACAGGAATTCACCCATTACGCTCGCTGAACCCGCCCCGCCCCGCATAACCCGCCCTTAAGTGGGGCGGGTAGAGGCCCAATTTTTTTTACCCGCCCTGCCCCATCCCGTTTGCCCGCCTGACTTTGGTGGGGCGGGTAGCGGGCCGAGCCAAACCCGCCCTGCCCTGCCCCGTTTGCAGCCCTAAACCCAGTGTTGCATTCCCCGTAGAAATACAAAGTAAACCATCACATTTGCTTCCATATTCCCAAAGTAATTGATACAATTTATTCAAGCAAAATCTAAAAGTGCAAATTTCCCAAACTCCATAGTAAACATCTAGGTTTACAAAATTACAATGAACTTAACACCTACAAAGAATGATGAATGAGTTGGAAAAATTAACCACTGAAAAGGGAAAAATTATAAAGGGAAGAAACTAACATATGAGAGGGAAGGATTAATTGAAAAGGGTAATTGGAGGCAATGATAAAATTAATTTTTGTGGGGATAACTATCTTAAGTTGGATTTAATGCTTTGATGATTAAGGAAAATCAAACTAATAAATCAATAGTTAAAAAAATCTGGATTTACTAAGATGAGTAAATGTAGATTTCCATGTAGATGATTAGTAACACTAAGATTGTCAATAATTATATAAAAGCTTGCATAGGGAAAAATGTACCATCTTGAGGGCATAAAGTATCTTTGAATATTTGAACTAATGAAGATCTTATTAGGAAAGCACGAGAGTTGTTACAAATTTGAAAAGTACAAATAACCATTTTTTACATGAAAGAAAAGGAGGATGAATTGGTACCTCTTCATTTGTGCGAGAAATTTGCGTCCACTCATGCAATGGACCACTAAAATATGCCAATTCTATTTTGTAAGAATTTTCTCTGTAATATGCTATTGAAAGTGATTAATACAACAAAAGTAATTAAACTTTGTTCTTGTTAATAGAAAAGCGGTAGAAAAGTCCATCACAAATGTTGACGACGTCGATCAAGTTTGTATATGAAAACCCATTTTCTTATAATATGAAGATAGGAGTTTATGTCCTCTAATAGCATATTAGAGAAGACCAAATCTTAGTCTTTACTCTCTTTTGAATCTGGTAAGCTTAATCATGATTAATGTTTCTGTACGTGACACTTTTGCTCCAACAACAGTATGACTTTCAAGAGTTAATGAGTGTTCGGAGTAGAGCAGTTGTTTCTCATAATGGCGGGGATGATTTCAAGAATTATCACACAAACACATACCCCAACACAAACACACATTCCAACACAAACAATAGTGGGAATGAAACTATCATGTATAAGGTAGGGAGACGCAAGAGCCAACTTTTAACTTTATAAGGACCTTTGAAAAAAAAATCAAATTAATGAAAGAAAATCGATTGACAATATTAGAAATCCCCACTGGAAGTTCAAAATTGAAACCCCACAAAACCGAGCCCACAACAAATTACCATCACAGCAAAGAAATTCATAATTCTGAGATCTCGGTCGCCGCAAATTTTAAATTGATTGAGATAAATTGTCAAGTAAAAAGAAAATTAAGAAAGTAAAAAGGAATAAAACAGGTGCAAGCATTTAATCAGGCGTTACACTGGGAGACATGCATGGCTATTAGGGTATCCTAAAACGAGTATTCTATTCTCAAATAAATAAAGAGAAGATAAAAAATAAAAAAGTTGCTCTTAGTAATGAACCCATGGAAGACATGTAAAATCCTCAACACAGTGGAAAATTTAAAATTTCTAAACAACAATCAACAGAGGATATTACTCAAAACACAAGGAAGAATCTGCACCAACATATAATATATATATGTATATATATATATCCGAGTATTTCAAAAGTGTAATTACATTCCAAAAGGTTAAACAATAGATAGAAGTAATCACTCCGACCTCAAAATGAGAGAAATCAAGATCAGGTAGCAGCGCTCCTCTCCTCGATCACCACCCCCTATCACTGGAAACGAGATGAGTTGAGAGGGTGAAAAGAGAAAACGCAAAAGAGATGAATAAGTAGGACAACCCAACTCACCTCCACCAACCAAACGGAGCCGACCACTTCTCCTCACCGGAGATCACCTCTGACCACCACGTTGAGAGAGAGAGAGAGATGTCAGAGAGAAGTGATGGAGACGTGAGAGAGAGCTTCACCTATAAATATCTTCCTCCAATCCATCTCAATCATCCATCCACTCCACTCCATCTCAGCCGTCCAAAACCATCTCCTCCTAATCACCTCCTAAAACATCATTAAAACTCAATTAGGATTAGGATCCCACAATCCACCCTCCTAAAAGAATTTCGTCCCCGAAATTAGGACCGCAACTCACCAAACAGCTCCGGAAACTCTTTCTGGACCTCCTCCTAAATCTCCCAAGTGGCCTCTCGCTCACTGTGGTGCTACCACCTGAGCTTCACCATCGGAATGACCCTCCTCCTCAACTGATGCTCCATCCGATCTACAATCTCAACTGATCTCTTCTCAAGAGACAAATCCTGACGGATCTCTGGAACCTCCAACTGAATCACATGAGAAGGATCTGCGACTTACTTCCTCAACATTGAAACGTGGAAGACATTGTGAAGACCAGAAAACTGCGGTGGCAGCGCAACCCTATAGGCAACCTCTCCAACCCGATCGAGAATCTCAAACGGTCCGACATACCTCGGACTGAGCTTCCCTTTCCACCCAAACCTCATCACTCCTCGAGATGTTGAAATCTTCAGGAAGACATGATCGCCTACCTCAAACCTCAACTCTCGCCTACGCCTATTAGCGTAGCTTTTCAGCCTGCTCTGAGTTGTCGCTAGTCTCTTCCTGATCACATCAACCTTGTCAGCATACATCTGCACAATCTCAGGGCCAACTAGTTGTCTCTTGCCTACATCACTCCAACATATCGGTTATCTACACGGTCTCCCGTACAGAGCCTCGTACGGTGTCATCCCAATGCTCGAATTGTAGCTGTTATTGTAGGCAAACTCGATCAACGACAAATGTTCATCCCAATGACCTGCCCAATCCAAAGTACAAGCTCACAGCATATCCTCTAACGCCTGGATGGTCCTCTCAGACTGACCGTCTGTATGCGGATGGAATGTCATACTGAACTTCAACCGAGTCCCCAGAGCCTGCAGCAAACTCCCCCAGAATCTAGAAGTGAACCTCGGATCTCGATCCGAGACAATATTCACAGGCACTCCATGAAGTCTGACGATTTCCTCATTATATTCACAGGCACTCCATGAAGAGGTAACGTTGTCCGGATATCTAAGAAGTGTGCCGACTTGGTCAGTCGATCGACTATAACCCAAATCGCATCATGGAATCCTCTTGTCTTCGGCAGCCTGGTGACAAAATCCATCGTCACGTGCTCCCACTTCTACTCTGGAAGCTCGATCCTCTGCATCGGCCCTACAAGTCTCTAGTGCTCAATCTTCACATGCTGAGAAAGCAAACATCTGTCAACGAACTCTACAATCTCCGTCTTCATCCTCTTCCACCAGAAATTCCTCTGAAGATATCTATACATCTTCGTGCTGCCCGGGTGGATCGAATAACGGGATCTATGTGCCTCCTTCAAAATGTCCTTCCTCAGATCTCCTCCCTTCGGCACCCAGACACAACCTCTGAATCTCAGCCCACCATCGACTCCAATATTGAAGTTTGATCCATCTCTGGCAGCTAACTGTAACAACCCGGCTAACTCATCATCAGAACACTGAGCCTGAACAATACTCGAGACCATCTGCGGCTCCACTCTCAACCCGGCAATCACAGCACCTCGCGATTCATCGGTGAACGGTCTCCATTCGGCCAGCGCCTCAAGCAACTTCCACTCCTGGATACAAAGACCTGCTGCGGTAACCTCCACCTTCCTGCTCAACGCATCTGCAACAGAATTCGCCTTCCCCGGATGATATGAGATGGTGAAATCATACTCTTTAAGCAGCACGAGCCATCTACGCTGCCTCATATTCAGCTCCTTCTCCGAAAACAGATATGATTGACATCATTTCATGCTTATTCTTGTATCTTATATCCATTATGTTTCACCTAAACAATGCTACATGACGAGTTTTATGTTTAAATTTCAGAAATAAATAGGTTTGAAGAGAAGAGGCATAAAAGGACCTAAAAGCATGAAAAATGACTGAGTTGAGAGACTCAATGACTAAGATGCAAGATCGAAGGACCTGAATGTAAGATCGAAGTGTTGGATCGTGTGGAATATGGGTCCACAATTAAGGCTAATTACCAAATATAACCCTAAACAAACTCTACTTGCAAGTCAAAAGATGATGCAGCGGAATTTAAAACAAATACAAGCAAGTAGGGAATAAATAAGCAAACCACAATCACACGGGGGTTTTATAGTGGTTCGGCACCCCACCCGGGTCCTAGTCCTTCTTGTAAGCTCCGCTCGACTCCGCGAGCTCCGCCTACGTCATCACTAACCACTCCCCGTTCCGGGCCGGGAGAGAACGCCTTTTTACAAAACAAGCTCCGCGAACAACCTCGCGAGCTTGACTTTCTTCTCTCACATTCCGAGAGGAACACTTCGGGCTTTCACCGAAGTCCTTACTTGCTTTGACAAACAATTGAGTGGAGCAACACTCTAATTATTGAGCACACTTGAGTAGGATTGGAATTATGACTAAAGTGTGGAAGGTTTGAGTGTTTGGGATTCTCTCTAATGTATTGGGGAAGTTTGTAGTGGGAGTTTTTTTAAAATGTGTTTTACAACTCCTTATATAGGCATTAGAGAGAATAGAGCCGTTGGGATTGATTGGGTATGAGTTGATGTGTGATTACACAAAACAGAAACTGCAGGACCCAATTCTGGATGAATTCGGTCGACCGGATCGGGATGAATGGTCGACCGTTTGGCATTTTTGAACTAAGTTCGGTCGACCAGTTAGGTAACAGTCGACCGCCCAACGCTACGACATAGGTACACTTAATCATCGGTGGAACACAAGAAAAGGGTTCGGTCGACCGATTTCGTCCAGGCACTTTGGGGTTGACAAACAATTAGATAGTCGGTTGACCGAAACATGTCTAGCGGTCGACCGATTTTGTCCAGGAGATTTGGGTTTGTCAAGAGATGAACAAACGGTCGACCGATCATGGTCCTCGGTCGACCGATACATGAAATGTATTTGGGGTATTTTTGGTTTAATACGAATACGACCGTTGGGTATATACGACAAAAATAACGGTCGGAAAATTAAGTTCAAACGGTCGACCGAAAGAGATGGTGCGGTCGACCGAAACCAGACAGGGAAACACAAACAGAATACTTGATCATCCGGTCGACCGAACGGCCTGTTGCGGTCGACCGAATGTGGGCAGATAGTTAGGGTTCAGGTTTAGTGTTTTCTGGTCTAAGTTTGTGTGATCTATTGAAGTCCAAATTATGTGAAATTTCGTGCGTGACTTCTATATGGAACCTAGTGTGTGTTTAAGTTGATTTTAGCTCAAGTATGCTCAAAATACACAAGTTCCTAAAGACTCAAAGAAATACAAAATACATGTCTTCAAATGAGCTTGATTACATGTCTTGACTTGTTTTCCTTTTTCCTTGAGTCTTAATCACCTGTAAAGGTTAGCACAAAGCAATATATATGCAATGCAATATTTGTGCTACTCTACATAATCATAATTAAGATTAGGTTAATTAAATCATCAAAACATAGATTAAGGCCAAAAGGCCAACAATCTCCCCCTTTTTGATGATGGCAACCTATATCTTAACTATATCTGTAAACTATGCATAATAATGCTCCCCCTATGGATGTGCATAATTTTTGTTCAATTTGATTACAAAATTCCAAGTTACCCCCTTAATTATCTCTCCCCCTTTAACATCCATCAAAAATTGATATTAATAACACAAAGATTATACAATTGAAGGCAATGTGGATGTCTTGTAATGAAGTTGCTCCCCCTAAATTTTGCACCTCATTACTCTAATAAAAGATATAACATATAAGCTCCCCCTATCAATAAGGCTATATGGAAACTAAGAGTATGATTCAAGTTAAGCGCATTTAAGTTTCTACTCAAGCCTTATTCTAACATCCATTCAAAATTTGACATTTATAATCAATGGATGTGATATATGATTTGCAATGAATAGGGTAAAAGATATGTCAATTAAACATATAAGTAGTCTAGACTAGAACCAATTTAACCAATAATTTTAGAGGATAGGAAATTATACCAACTTGAAGCTTGAATTGGTTCCAATCTCATTTGGTGATGCAACCGGATTTGAATTTAACTCTTAAGCTCACCCGGTCACCACCGATTCCTTCCTCAAGCACCTACAAGTGTAGATTTCGGTACCCAAACAACTTTGGGTCCTTGAATGTTAGCTTTGGGAACCCAAACCATTTTGGTTTTAGGAGCCCACACACTTGAGTAACTATGGTTTACAACGAAGTGCTTTCCATTTAATCTAGTGTGAGATACATGGTTTTTCAATTTACCATTGTATCCTAAACCATGTTTTTGCAAAGATTGTCTTTGACTCCCTAATAACATGTTAAGAATCTTAGTTCCATTAGTGAATTTTTCTAAATCTTTTCTTAATTGCACATTGCAAGCTTGAAGATCTAGTGGTTCACAATCTATAGGTGTTGCTTTTAATTTATCAAAATTTGATGCATAGTTTTCTAGTTTAGCAACCACCTCATTTTTCTCATTCATGCATGTTTCAATTTGGATTTGGAGATCTTTAATTTGCTTTCTAGCATTTTTGTTCTTTTCACAAATGATCTCATATTGTTTAACTAAGTCATGAAATGCATTTTGAAGCTCATCATGTGTATAAGTTTCTTCATTAATACTAGAATGTGAGCTATCACTATAATATGACTTAGTTGAACATGAATTATTAGAGCAAGAGTTAGATTCTACCTCACTTCCTTCATCTTGAATGGCCATGTAGCACATGTGTGCATATTCTTTTGTTGATGAAGGTGTGGTTGATTTGGATGACGATGAAGACAATGAATCGTCCCATGTAGTCTTGTGAGCTTCCAACCTCTTCTCTTTTCTCTTACTCTTTTCCTTTTCTCTCCTTCTCTCCCTCCTCTCATTTTTCTTCTCCTTCTCTTTTCTCTCATTTCCACTCTCTTCCTTCTCCTTCTTTTCTCTCTTTTCACTCCTACCTCTTCTTTCATTCTTTTCTTCTTTATCCTTCTTGAGGTATTTGGAGAAGTCTTTTGCTAGGACATCAATGTCCTCATCTTCTACACTCTTCCTTGGTTGGTCAATGTTTGCATGTAATCCCAAGGTGTGTTTGTTCTTGGAGGCTTCCTTCTCCTTCCGATGGTTTATTTGGAGCTCATAAGCCATGAGATTTCCAATTAACTCCTCCATCTTGAGTTGGGAAAGGTCGTGTGCTTCTTCAATTGCGACCACCTTATCTTCCCAATCGTGACTTAGCGATCGGAGGAATTTCCTTGTCATCTCTCCTTCATTTAATCTTCTTCCAAGAACCAAAAGAGAGTTAGTGATATCGGTGAAGCGAGTGTTCATTTCACTTATGTTTTCACCGATTTGCATAGAAAAAATCTCATATTTTTGCATGAGGAGACTAATGCGAGTTTCCTTAGTTTTGATATCCCCCTCATGATGCATTTGCAATCTATACCAAATTTCATATGCACTAACACACCCTCTAATCCTATTATATTCACCCTCATTTAGCCCACAATATAGAATGTTCATAATCTTTGAGTTCATCTCATTTTTTTTCATTTTGGGCCAAGTTAGTGAATCTAATTCATCTTCATTTGAGGGTGTGTATAGATTTTGGAGAAACATCCAATACTTAAGGTCATTTGAAATTAGGAATATTTTCATCCTATTCTTCCAATAATCATAATTTGACCCATTTAGCAAAGGAGGTCGAGTTGTGCATAATCCCTCTACGTGATTAGATGTACTAGCCATGCTAAAAATACGATTAAGTATGCAATTTAGCGCATAAGGCTCTGATACCAAATGTTGGATCGTGTGGGTTATGGGTCCATAATTAAGGCTAATTACCAAATATAATCCTAAACAAACTCTACTTGCAAGTCAAAAGATGATGCCACGGAATTTAAAACAAATACAAGCAAGTAGGGAATAAATAAGCAAACCACAATCACACGGGGATTTTATAGTGGTTCGGCACCCCACCCGGGTCCTAGTCCTCTCTTGTAAGCTCCGCTCGACTCTGCGAGTTCCGCCTACGTTTTCACTAACCACTCCCCGTTCCGGGCCGGGAGAGAACGCCATTTTACAAAACAAGCTCCGCGAACAACCTCGCGAGCTTGACTTTCTTCTCTCACAATCCGAGAGGAACACTTCGGGCTTTCACCGAAGTCCTTACTTCCTTTGACAAACAATTGAGTGGAGCAACACTCTCTAATTCTTGAGCACACTTGAGTAGGATTGGAATTATGACTAAAGTGTGGAAGGTTTGAAGCTTTGAGTGTTTGGGATTCTCTCTAATGTATTGGGCAAGTTTGTAGTGGGAGTTTTTTTTAAATGTGTTTTACAACTCCTTATATAGGCATTAGAGAGAATAGAGTCGTTGGGATTGATTGGGTATGAGTTGATGTGTGATTACACAAAACAGAAACTGCAGGACCCAATTCTGGATGAATTCGGTCGACCGGATCGGGATGAATGGTCGACCGTTTGGCATTTTTGAACTTAGTTCGGTCGACCAGTTAGGTAACAGTCGACCGCCCAACGCTACGACTCAGGTAGACTTAATCATCGGTCGAACACAAGAAAAGGGTTCGGTCGACCGATTTCGTCCAGGCACTTTGGGGTTGACAAACAATTAGATAGTCCGTTGACTGAAACATGTCTAGCGCTCGACCAATTTTGTCCAGGACATTTGGGTTTGTCAAGAGATGAACAAACGGTCGACCGATCATGGTCCTCGGTCGACCGATACATGAAATGTATTTGGGGTATTTTTTGTTTAATACGAATACGACCGTTGGGTATATACGACAAAAATAATGGTCGGAAAATTAAGTTCAAACGATCGACCGAAAGAGATGGTGCGGTCGACCGAAACCAGACAGGGAAACACAAACAGAATACTTGATCATCCGGTCGACCGAACGGCCTGTTGCGGTCGACCGAATGTGGGCAGATTGTTAGGGTTCAGGTTTAGTGTTTTCCGGTCTAAGTTTGGGTGATCTATTGAAGTCCAAATTATGTGAAATTTTGTGTGTGACTTCTCTATGGAACCTAGTGTGTGTTTAAGTTGATTTTAGCTCAAGTATGCTCAAAATACACAAGTTCCTAAAGACTCAAAGAAATACAAAATACATGTCTTCAAATGAGCTTGATTACATGTCTTGACTTGTTTTCCTTTCTTCCTTGAGTCTTGATCACCTGTAGAGGGTAGCACAAAGCATTATATATGCATTGCAATATGTGTGCTACTCTACATGATCATAATTAGGATTAGGTTAATTAAATCATCAAAACATAGATTAAGGCCAAAAAGCCAACACGAAGGACCAATGAGCACAAAAGAATACTTCACACCATCATGGGGAGTATTTTGGCAATTCTATTCGGGTCGGAGCTCAAGCAAGCGAAGTAGATGCATGAAAGACAAGCAAAGCCATCCAGAAAAGCCCATAAGAAAATCCAAAGCGATCCGAACACTGTAGACCGCTAATTAGCGGTCCAAGACCGCTAATTAGCGGTCCAAGACCGCTAATTGGCGGTCTCTTTTGGTACGGATCCACTTTGATTTATGTGCGGCGTGTATTAGAGTGTGTTTAGTTTATTTTTGGTATTTGTTTAGTCCCATACCGGGGGATTGTCCCGGATTACCTTTCTCTATGGCTATAAATAGAACTCTTCACCTTCTATTGTAATTACCCATTGCTTGGTGGCATTCTCTCTACTTGGAGTAAGCCTTGGAGCAAAATCTCAAGGTGGAGAAGTGATGAGAATTAAATTTATACCGCAAGTGCACGGCGTCAATGAAGACGTGGCAAGTACGGGTCGAACACAAGGAGGGAGAGATATTGTTATTTTCGTGATTTTCGAATTAAGGAAGAAAGAGAGAGAAATATGGTTGGTTTGAGATTTTTGGTTTTTTAATTATCTAAAGCAAGAACAACAAAAGAAAAAAACTAAAAAGAAAAGAAAACAAATATGGATGGGAGTCCAGCAGGTGGGGGATTAGATATCGGGTTTTGATTAGAGAATTCTGAAACTTATAATAAATCACATTAGTTATAAAGCATTACATGATAAATGACTCAACATAAACTCAACTAATCAAAATATACTAACACGAAATTAAAATAGTAACGTAATTCTTCTTCTCATCACCCTAAATCCGTCACCCCCACCCTTTGGAGAGAGTTAGAAACTCATAGATGAAGGGAAGGAGAGGCGGTCCTAGAGAAACTACAAAAGAAAACTAAAAACAAAAAATAAAAGAACATAATTTTATTGCTAAAAAGAAGAGGAGGAGAGGAGCCCCTTTCAATACATGATTCGGCCTTATTTATAGCCTCAACCGGGGATCCTAATACATAAAAGGCATGTACACGCGTCAATACAGCATTGGTAATAATTTGAGCGCACGGATCGACTTTTGTGCGGCAGAATCGCCGCATTTTGTACATGAGGTGCGGAGGAATCGTCACCTTTTTGGCTCGGAATCGATCTGGATTTTTCCTGTGTGTTTATGGTATGTTTTAGCTATCATTTGCACGTCTGAATTAATTATTGCATATCTTTGGAGATCCGAGTTAATTTCTTCATATATTTGGAGATCCAAATTGATTTTTCTTTAGAAATTCTCCAAAATAATCTTTTGGTACTTGTAATTTGCAGTCGTGTCCTCGGCTTTTGCAATGAAGTCCCTGGCTACTTTTGTGCTTATGTCCTTAACCTTTTTGTAATTAGGTCTTTGCATGCTTTTATGCTTGGATGAACTTCCAATTGAATCCCGATAATCATGACTTGGTATTTATGATAGAAATGAGTCTTTTGCACGTGTTTATGCTCGGGATATGAGTAATTTGCATTCAGGTCCCTGTATTCTGTAAATAAGACTAAACACATACCTTAGTAGCATTTATTGATATAAAATTAATCTAAATGAAAGACATATGATGCAATGTATGCAATGCATCAAGAAGAATGCTACCTTCAATGTGAGTCATCTAATAAAACAATTTTCCATTGTTTTTTTCTTATGTTGTTTCTTTATGCATGCTTAGCTTAGTTTTATTTGTTTGATTCTAGTCTAAAGTAGTTAGAATGTTTCTTTTCTTCTTTAGTTTAATTTTTAGAGTAATGTTTAGTGAGTAGATCCATCCCCCTTTGGGGATGGAGATGATGTTCATACATGCATTAAAGAATAGAGATGAATCCTTTATATTTTGATTGTGTTGATAAATGTGAATGTATGCTTGCTTGTTAGAGTAAAATACTACACTTGATGGGTTTTGCCATACATCTTAGACACCTCCCATGCTTGTTTAGGTTCTAAAATAACCAACTTGTGTATATGAATGTTAATAACTAGGTTAGTGAATGGATTGATAGGTTTTGCCATAACATTTAGACACTTCCTATGCCTGAAAACATTACCTTCATTTGTGCCTATATTTTTGTGTAATCACAACTTCTTCCCCTCTTTTCCCACTTTCCTTCGAACAAACTAGAGTCTACACACCTCCTTGTGGATCGACCCATATTTTTCACAGCTTCAACGCGGCCGTGCACTTGCGCTATTTAAAACGATTAAACAAGTTTTTGGCGCCGTTGCCAGGGACGTGCTCTGTCCAGACTTTGGTTTGGACGATTCGAGTGGTTTTAATTTTTCATTTTTAGTGGTTTGTTTCAGGAGTTGCAAGAAGAAAGGGGAGGCTACTGGATAAACTGGGGTAATAATTGCGCAGAAGGGACCGCCAATCAGCGGTCCGAAACCGCCAATTTGCGGTCTGGTGAGCTTCAATTTCTCCCAATTTTATTATGGTGGTTTCTTATTACATTATAGTTATCTGGGAGCACCATCTTGCATGCCGTGACTTTTAGTTTGCTCCCAGATTAAAAATCAATCCTTTTTAATCAACTTGGACCACAAAACTCAAAGCAAAAGATTAGACTTCTTGTCATCTAGGTCATGCATCATTTGTAGACCTTGCACACATTTGTCTTTTCTTTGCTTTACATTTTTGTTGTTGATTGCTGGCGTGAGGCACGTGCACCCAAATCTCTCATTCATGCATGTTTCGATCATGCATTAGTTAGTAAGGTGCATCGGGACAAGAGTGGGTTGAGCGTTTGATTGGAGTGTTGATTGCTAGATTTAAGATCAAAACGCTACTAAAGAGGGGTTGTCCCATAAAAGATAAGGTGGGGGATTTCATCACCCTTTCCTTGGCCCCAAAAATCACTCTTAAGAAAGCCTTAATTCTAAAAGCAAGTAAACATTGGCCTTAAGGATTTTGGACGCACTAGGAGAGTTATCTAGTTGAGACCGTCATGACTTGATCAATGTTGCCTACCTTGTCGATAGTAGGAGGTACTGGATCTCCGGATCTGGTATCACTTGTTGGGCATTGTGGTCTTCGTTGTAGGGAGGTGAGGCGTGTCGAGACTAGTGACCTCGAAGTTAGGCGTCGTCTAACCTAAGGACTCATTGCCTTACATTGTTTGAGTCGTGCTTGCTAGATTATGCTTCTACCTTCTCCCATTACCCACGCTAGCTCTAGGGATTCTTCCCTTCTCCTCTGAGTCATTTTCTTCTCACCTACTTCTACATTCTAGTATCCTCCCCTTTACACTCTTTGTTAGCATTTTAGGGTTGAGTCAAGCATTTTTTGAGAGTTTGGCCTCGTGGTGGTGAGAGTGATCGACTCGAGAGTTCTTTGTCGAGATGGATGGTTACATGGGCGACCATCCATATCATTGTTGGGACCAGGACAATTCTCCTTGGTACTCCGGACCCATGCATCTTGGGGTGCCTCAGACAAACACCCCGTATGGTTGGGACAATCTTCATTGTTTGACTGAGCAATCTTCATATTAGGGTAATATGAGAGAGGCCCCGATTGCTAGACCACCATCTAGTTACGTCGGATCATATGTTGGTTCTCCAACTGAGACGTTGCAAGAACCTTGGCCTCTTTCATGCATGTGGTAGATGACATGAGTGCACCAGTGGCTCTAGTAGTCGTACCGTGTGACTGGTGTGGGTTGAGTGGTCATGTTATCGGGGAATGTTCTTATGTTCCCCCACAGCCTGAGTATGAGCATACCTTTTCCCAAAATGCTCAATATGACCATTACGCATCCGCGTACAACCCGAGAGGGATGGATTCGTGGGGAGACAATTCTTATTCAAATTCTTACACATCATTCCCACCCCAGTATCCTCCTTCTGAATATCCTGAATTCTACCAACACCCCACGACCAATCATTGGACTCATTCTCAACCCATCACCACCCAACCCATCCATTTCCAAAATTCTGACATGAACGTCACAGTTGACCCCAAACTTGATTCTTTAGAACAAGCCCTCCAAACGTTCATGGAAACCACTCAAAATGTGTTGAAGTCCAATCACGATTCCTTGCAAACTATGGAAATGTATGTGAGTCAAATTACACAACAATTAAGAAAACGTGAGGATGGTGATATTTTTTGTCGACATGAGGATTCATCTTTTGATATCGAACCACCACCACATTCACAAATTCAAAGCACAATATTTCAGAGTCAAACTCCTAGTCAGTCTGAGGGACTTGGGGTTTCAATTCACAGTCACATTGTGGGGGATTCGATCCAAATTGAGAATAACATGGACCAACTTCATTATGAGTCGGCACTGGATTTTGCCGCATCTTTTTGTCCCGTGGCCCCTAAGCAACATGATCTTCATGTTGTACCTCTTAAGGACTCACCTCTGGTGGAGCAAGAGCTCCCTAGTACCCTTAATTTCAAACAACCTGATGAGAGTTTGCGTCTTACTATTGTTCCTGATTATCTTGGAAATGATAGAACATCAAACAACTACATTGTTAATGAGGGTATTATGAGTTCCTTGGAAGATACCTTGGGTAAGAGACCCACTTTCTGTTCGCCTGGTGAGTCGGACATGCATAACAAGGTTCTTGACCTCGTTCTGACCCATCAGCCTATTGGTTAGAGAGTTTGGATTGACGATCATAACTTCAGTACCGTAATGGTAGAAACTCTTCTTCCATTGCACAATTATTCCCAAACTCTTGAGAGGTTCAAGCTCTTTCACTTTGATCCTTTTAATGAGAAGCCTTTGCGTCCAATTCATGAATCTCTTCTGTCATCTTGTGCTCTTTGTGAGGGGGGGGGGCAAACATGAGTATTCTGGCCCC
Source organism: Triglochin maritima (assembly GCA_963682175.1). Lineage (NCBI taxonomy): Eukaryota > Viridiplantae > Streptophyta > Magnoliopsida > Alismatales > Juncaginaceae > Triglochin > Triglochin maritima. The sequence goes on from OY821775.1 coordinate 20,479,361, forward strand.
ACGTGGTGTCATGTTCCCTTTCCAAGTGCATTGACCCACTTTTGAGATTCCTATTTGATGTTTGATTGACATCATTTCATGCTTATATTTGTATCTTATATCCATTATCTTAAACCTAAGCAAGGCTACGTGATGAGTTTTATGTTTGAATTTCAGAAATAAAGAGGTTTGAAGAGAAGAGCCATGAAAGGACTCAAAAGCAGGAAAAAGGACTTAATTGTGAGAACTGTGGACTAAGATGCAAGGGAGAAGGACCTGAATGTAAGACCGAAGGACCTAAGAGCAAAACAGGAAACTCCACACCATCATTGGGAGTATTTTGGGAATTCGATTCGGGTCGGAGCTCCAACAAGCAAAGTAAATGCATCCAAGACCAACAAATATATCAAGACAAGCCCAAACAAATTTCAACTCGATCTGGATCCTGTAGACCGCCAATTGGCGGTCCGGATCTTCCCAGATCCCCTGAAACTTCTGGAGCGCGTGTATTAGTGGATGTTTAGGCTATTTTTGGTATTTGTTTAGTCCCACATCGGAGGATTGTCCCGGATTAACTTTTTCTATGACTATAAATAGAACTCTCCCTCCTCTCATGTATGCTATCTCTCTCTTTGGTGGTCATCTTCCCTACTAAGAGTGAAGCCTTGAAGCAAAACTCTGGTGAAGGAAGGGCTACTTTTAATTGAGTTAGTTAATAATAGATGGTTTCCTTTAAATGTGTTGTTTCTCTCTTACTTTAATTTCCTTTCATATGCATGCTTGCTTGTTTTGTTTTATGTCATTTTAGTCTTTCATAATTCTTGCTTTCTTAATTTAATTTCATTTCATTAGAATGTTTCTTGTTAATGTAGGTTGTAGTGTAATGATTAGTGAGTAGTTCCATCCCCATTTGGGGGTGAAGAAATATGTGATATAATCATGTAGTGTATTAGGTGTGTGTTATCTTAATCTCTTGAGCCTTATATGATTTCCATAACCATGTAATGGGTTTCACTCTTGTCTTTGATTTCCTAATGCTCTTGAATGAAGCTTAGCTTATGCTTACATTAGTGGACCTATTTTATGGGGAATGATAAGGTTAGGATATGGATGAAGTTAATATTGGAAACACAAGTTGTAGTGTATGTACTCTTGTTGCCTTTACCTTAGTTAATGCCTTGTATGTTTTAATGATAATATGGTATCTTATTTCATGTGGAGGCATAGTAGGGTTTAGTCTTTATACATGAGTTCATTTAGCTTCATTCCATTTATTGTCTTGTATGCTTTAATGATATAGTGTTATCTTAATTCATGTGGAGGCAAAGTTGGATGTAGTTTATGATTTCCTGCACTACATGTTGTGAGGAGCTTAATTGAACGCACACACACACATCTTTATATTCACATTATTTCTCTTTTCCCTTTGGGGTTTAGTTTTATTGCTTATCTTTCATTTCCTTTTGCATTCTAGTGTAGTTTTGTGTAATCAATCTTTCCCTCCTTTCTTTACCACTCACCTTCACACAAACAAAACGTCGACACACCTCCCAGTGGACGACCCGTATTTGCCATCGCTTCAACGCGGTCGTGCACTTGCGGTTTAATATAAAACGATCAATCAAGATTTTGGCGCCGTTGCCGGGGAGGTGCTCTATCCAGACCTTGGTTTGGACGATTCGAGTGGTTTTTAATTTTTTGTTTTCAGTGTTTCTTAGTTTCAGAGATCCTAGAGATGACAGGGAGGCTACAGGACGATTTGTAGCACAAGAGCTTCAACAAGGACCGCCAATCAACGGTCTTGGACCGCCAATTGGCGACCTGGTGAGTGTTTTTGGCTCTCAATTTTCTTCTGGTAGTTGATTCTTTCACTTTAGTTATCTGGGAGAACTATTTTGCATGCTATGACTTCTAGTTTGCTCCCAGATCATTAAACTAATCCCCATTAATCAACTTGGCCTTAAAATCCAAAGCAAAAGACTAGACATTCTTCCTTGTTTAGGTCACGCATCATGTACTTCACTTAGGCATGTAGTCGTCTTTTCTTTTAGCTTTATCTTTAGTTTTTGAGTGCTGGCGTGAGGTACGCATTTCCTACACTCATTCATGCATCTTGTATGCCCATGCATTAGTTAGTAGGAATTGCATCAGGACAAGAGTGAGTTGAGCGTTTGATTAGAGCGATTGATTGCTAGATTTAGGATCAAAACGCTACTAAGGAGGGGCTATCCCATAAAAGATAAGGTGGGGGATTTCATCACCCTTTCCTTGGCCCCAAAAATCACTCTTAATCAAGTAGACATTGGCCCTAGGATTTCAGACGTCCTACGAGAGTAATCTAGTTGAGACCGCCATGGCCTGATCGGCATTGCCTACCTTGTCGATAGTAGGAGGTACTTGATCTCCGGATCTGGTATCACTTGCTGGGCATTGTGGTCCTCGTTGTAGGGAGGTGAGGCGTGTCGAGGCTAGTGACCTCGAAGTTAGGCATCGTCTAGCCTAAGGACCCATAGCCTTAAGATGATTGAGCCGTGCTTGCTAGTTAGGCTTCCACCGGATCCCATTACCCACGTTAGATCTAAGGATTCTTCCCACCTCATCTGAGTCCTCTCCTCATCTATTCTCTACAAGTAGTCTCCTCCTCTGAGTACACCTTCTGTTGTGTGTGTTTTAGAGTCGAGTCGAGCATTTTTTATGCGAGGTTGGGCTCGTTCTGGTGAGAGCGCTCGACTTGAGAGAGTGCATTTTTCTGCGATGGACGGTCTTGGTGATCGACCATCTCCGCCTCGTGCTCCTTTGGGGCGTGAGGCCGAGTCGTCTCGTGGTGACGGGGAGACCCGGGTCCATTCGTGGATTACCTCGGTCCTCTCCCACCACCACATAGACCTCCTTCTCCTCCTCCTCTAATTCGAGAGGAAGGGAGATTCGGTCAGGATCGAGTTCTTGGTGCACCACCACCTTTAGCTCGACAGGATAGACCGATGACTTTGTGGGAGCGGACCCATCCTATTCGGGCTGCGCAACCTTCTTGCATAGTTCTTCCCCCTGCTCGCGGGAACAACTATGAGTTGAAACCTCAATATGTGAGCATGCTTCCAACCTTTACTGCCAATAAGGAGGATCCATATATTTTTATACGTGAATTCGAGGAAGTATGCTCCATGTTCAAGCGTCAACAACTTGACGAGGATTCAGTCCGGCTGAGGATGATTTCTTTCGCGTTGAAGGATAACGCGAAGAAATGGATGTACAGCCTCCCGGTGAGCTTTATTCGGTCTTGGGATGACTTTGTGACCGTATTTCTGAAGAGATTTTCCCCTCAAAGGAAAACTCGACAGATACGGCACCAGCTACATCAAATGTATCAGACTGAGACTGAATCTTTTCATGCTTTCTTTGAGAGGTTCAAGGACCTTCTCCAGCAGTGCCCTTATCATGAACTTGAGTTATGGCAGTTGTGCCAGATTATTTATGAGGGCCTCAACTACAACAGCACATTGTTGGAGTCGATGTGTCAGGGTGCCTTCCAAATGAAACCCATCGATGAGGCATGGGACACTTTTGAGTTAATCGCTGAACACACCTTTGAGTGGGACACCATGAGAGAGCCACCAGCCGCCAGGTCTTCTGGTCGAGCTGGGTCTTATCAAGTTGAGTCATCTATCGCGTCTGAGGCGAAAATGGCTACTCTCATACGTAGGATTTAGAGTTTAGAGTTGGACCGAGCTCCTGTAGCTCAAGTCGCTACACCCGGATGGCTAGGTGTGGACTTATGGGCCATTATGACTTGGAATGCGCTTATGCTCCAAGGGATATTGAGCATGCAAATGCGATGTATCAACAGGGTCCTATAACGACCCGTACAGTCACTCCTACAACCCAGGATGACGTAACCATCCTAACTTCTCTTGGGGGCTTAGTGGGGGTAACGGTCATAGCTCGCACGCTCAACCTCCGCCTTATCAACCTCCACGCCCATCAGTGACCTACCAACCTCCACATTAAAGGTCTCAGCACTATACTTACCAATCTCCTCAGGCCTCATCGTCGGGGTATTCTAGCCAAACTCCACCACCCCAGCGGGTTGACCCGAAGAACCCTTCTTGTGATCCTACCCTTCAAGCATTCATGCAAAGTACTATCAAGGCTTTGGAAATGCAAGTTAGTCAGTTGGCTACTCAGCTCCATGAACGCGAGAAGTGCCAATTACCGAGTCAACCCGAGGTGAATCCTGTACCTCATGCTACCTCTGAACCGACCCATCATATTAATGTGATTCATACTTTGAGGTCTGGTAAGGAGGTGGATAACCACATTGGGGTGTCTTTCTTGTCATCACCATCTCTTGGTGTCACCAGACCTGCGGTGATACCTGCATCTCTGAGGGAGCTAGATCCTGAGGTTCCTTTCACCAATACTTCCAGGAAGGAGCCTGATCATGAGGCTCCTTCTACATTTCCTTCGACAATGGAGCCGAACCCTGAGGTCCCCTTGTCTCCTCTTATGTCGAAGGAATCAGATTCTGAGGTCCCCACTCATGCTTCTTTGGACCAGAATTCTGATGTTCCTTCGCACCCTTATGCCCCGAAGGTGCCATTCCCTTAGCGCCTTAAAAAGAAAACCTCTGAGCAGCGTGACAAGATGCTTGAGATGTTTCGGCAAGTTAAGGTGAACATCCCTCTATTGGAGGTGATTCAGCAAATGCCACCTTATGGAAGGTTCTCAAGGACTTATGCACCAAGAAGAGAAAAACTCATGTTCCAAAGAAAGCTTTTCTTGCGGCTAACGTGAGTTCTTTGTTGGCACAACCCATGCAAGTCAAGTACAAGGACATTGGTCGTCCTACTATCTCTTGTGTGATTGGTGAAGTGTCCATACATCGAGCCTTATTGGACCTTGGTGCAACGTTAATCTTCTGCCATATTCAGTCTACATCCACCTCGGTCTTGGAGACCTCAAACAAACAAAGACCACTCTTCAATTGGCTGATAGGTCTATGAAGAAACTGAGGGGTGTGGTGGAAGATGTGCTGACCAAAGTGGGAGAGTCGTTTATCCAGTCGACTTCTTTGTCTTGGATACTGAACCTGTGCCAAACCCACTTGGACAAATTCTTGTCATTCTGGGGCGACCATTCCTTGCGACTTCCAATGCATTGATCAATTGTCACAATGGTCTGATGCGCTTGACTTATGGTAGTCAATGCGATGATTTCAACATCTTCACCATCGTCAAGAAGCCAGGTGCCTTCAATGACCCTGTTGGGGTCAACCTTATCCAGGGTTTGGATGAAATTGAAGTTGAGGGCACCTTCAAGTACTTCAGAGAATTGTTCGATGGAAATCCTGAAGGTGGTGAAGATGTTTCACCTAGGCTGGCACAAGAGGGTGCCTTATGTTCTGATCTTGTGGCCCTTGAGCCACATTCTTTTGATCTTGTGGCCCTTGAGCCATATCCTTTTGATCACGTGGCCCTTGAGTCACATACTTTCGATCATGTGGCCTTTGAGCCACAAGATACCATTTTTATGGTCTCTGGGGCACATGCTCTTCATTCTGTATCTGCTGAGGACCCCATGTGGGTTAAGAATCAACCACCTGATACCCTTCAACCTGATAGAGGTTCACCTCTCATTCATGCCTCCTATCTTGCTCATTCTCAAGAGGCATCAAACGACCACAACACTTATAATCGTATCAGGTGGTCAAGCAATTCTGTTTTGTATGTCGCGAGCCCATGCATGTGCATTTTTGGCTCGAGAGATGGCGGGTTCCCATTTGATGTCCCTTGACATATGAAGATGGGAGCCTTTTGTTGTACATAGTAAGAAGAAAAAAGAAAGAAAAACAACTCATTCAGTGTGCATTGATTGTTGTGGGCTCCAACTCTTGAGTATTTGGGCCCCTTTTCTTTCACGTATTTTATCTCCCTTTTTAAGTATCTCACAAGTTTTGAGGGGAATTTGGGTTGTGTCCATCAACATAACCACGAACTTCCTTTTGCGCTTCATGTTGGTGAGATCTCTCATTTTTCATGCATAATTCCATGTAGTATCTTGCTCGCATTCATTGAGGACAATGCATGAAGTAGGTGTGAGGGGTGTTTTACGTGTGTACATAGTTGAGTCTTTTGTTTTGATTTTATTTTCTTTTGTGTGCATTGATAGGGTCATATTAGTGTGTTGCATTTAACATTGATATATCTGCTTGCCATGATCCTTAGGCGACTTGTCTTCTTTTGCTTGCCTAGTGCTTCAAAATTTTCACATTTCATTGAAAATCTTCATGTGTTTGCGAAAGAAAATGTTTTGTGGGTTTTGAGTGTGTTTAGAATGTGCAAAACCGTTGAGAGGCAAAGTAAAAAGAAAGCTCCCAAAATTGTCTTGAACTTGATGCATTAGGATATCTAGTACAATGATTTTAGGACCTATCGAGTCGCTAGGTTGCACCCCAGTTTTCCCTTGGGGGTGAGTAATCATAGGGTTTCAGTGCTAAAACATTTAAAGAAGTCCACCCTGAACCAAGTGAGTCAATAATTCATGTCTGTTAATTTAAGGAAGTTTGTTGTAGTCAAGGGCCCTCTAAATCTTGTTGTGAGACGTTAGGTGTAGGGGTTTTGGTTCATGTGTAGATAAGAAATAAGTGATTAGGTGTTCTCTCTTCTCACACGGATCCTATCACTTGGGAAAGTAGGTCTGAGGGGACTTTATGCCTGGTGCTTTCGAGTCATCTGACTTGGGATGTGCCGACTGAACTCTCGTTACACGGGTGGTAGGTATTGCCCTATGTGGAGATTTGGGGAAAGGTGTACGTGATAGTGTAAGTCCTCATGGGAAATGATGCACGAAACCTGACCCTGGGGAATGAAGCTCCAACTAATAAAAAGAAAAAAAATGAGAAAAGAAACAAAAAGAAAAAAATGGTAATGTAAATAAGAACCTTAATGGACGATGCACTTTGTATCACTTAAGGATGTTGAGGTTGTCCATGTCTTTCACTTAATTCCTTATTTAACTTACACGAATGGTTGATTAGGCTAGGTGTGTGGACTGATTACCTATATAGAGTCGGCCTGTAGGATTACAACGTCCAATGATCTACAAAAATTTGTCCGACGAGTCGAGCGTCTAGATTGCATAATGCATCTTGTTCGGATTTTGTGGGTATATCCGTTGAAAACCCTCAGGAGACAACACTCCTCCTCCTTGGCAACAAGGAGGTTTAACGACTTGTTGCACGTGCTAAGTGTAACCGTGATTCCTACGAAAGTGAGTTTGGATTTCTTGTTTCTCGTTTGTTTTTCTCTTTCTTTGTTTTGCTCGAGACTAGCAAAAACTTAGGTGTGGGGGTATTTGATTGACATCATTTCATGCTCATATTTGTATCTTATATCCATTATCTTACACCTAAGCAATGCTATGTGACGAGTTTTATGTTTTAATTTCAGAAATAAAGAGATTTGAAGTGAAGAGCCATGAAAGGACTTAAAAGCAGGAAAAAAGACTTAATTGTGAGACCTGAGGACTAAGATGCAAGGGAGAAGGACCTGAACGTAAGACCAAAGGACCTAAGAGCAAAACAGGAAACTCCACACCATCGTGGGGAGTATTTTGACAATTCGATTCGGGTCGGAGCTCCAATAAGCGAAGTAAATGCATCCAAGACCAACAAATATATCAAGACAAGCCCAAACAAATTTCAACTCAATCTGGATCCTGTAGACCGCCAATTGGCGGTTTGGATCTTCACGGATCCGCTGAAACTTCTGGAGTGCGTGTATTAGAGGATGTTTAGGCTATTTTTGGTATTTGTTTAGTCCCACATCGGGGGATGGTCCCGGATTACCTTTTTGTATGGCTATAAATAGAACTCTCCCTCCTCTCATGTATACTATCTCTCTCTTTGGTGGTCATCTTCCCAACTAAGAGTGAAGCCTTGAAGCAAAACTCTGGTGGAGGAAGGGCTACTTGTAATTGAGTGAGTTAATAATAGATGTTTTCCTTTAATTGTGTTGTTTCTCTCTTAGTTTAATTTCCTTTCATATGCATGCTTGCTTGTTTTGTTTTATGTCATTTTAGTCTTTAATAATTCTTGCTTTCTTAGTTTAATTTCATTTCATTAGAATGTTTCTTGTTAATGTAGGTTGTAGTGTAATGATTAGTGAGTAGTTCCATCCCCATTTGGGGGTGGAGAAATATGTGATATAATCATGTAGTGTATTAGGTGTGTGTTATCTTAATCTCTTGAGCCTTCTATGATTTCCATAACCATCTAATAGGTTTCACTCTTGTCTTTGATATGCTAATGCTCTTGAATGAAGCTTAGCTTATGCTTAGATTAGTGGACCTATTTAATGGGGAATGATAAGGTTAGGATATGGATGAAGTTAATATTGGAAACACAAGTTGTAGTGTATGTACAAGTTGATTCTTTACCACTCGCCTTCTCACAAACCAAACGTCGACACACCTCCCAGTGGAAGACCCGTATTTGCCACCGCTTCAACTCGGTAGTGCACTTGCGGTTTAATATAAAACGATCAATCAATGTCCTTTGACCAATGAAGATGGGAACTTATTTTTGTACATAGTTTTATTAAAAAAAGAGTACAATAAAGGACTCCATGAACGAGCATTGATTGTTGTGGGCCCCAACCTTTGTGTATTTGGGCCCCATTTCTTTCACGTATTTGTATCCCTTCTTTAGCATGTCACATGTTTTGAGGGAATTTGAGTTTGTGTCCATCAACATAACCATGAACTTCCTGTTGTACTTCATGTGGCTGAGATCTTTTCTTTTTTTATGCATAAATCAATGTAGTTTCATGCTCACATTCATTGAGGACAATGCATGAAGTAGGTGTGTGGGGTTTTTTTACGTGTGTACATAGTCGAGTCTTTTTCCTTTGATTTTGTTTTCGTTTGTGTGTATTGAGAGGGTCATGTTAGTGTCCTGCATTTCATATTGATATATCTGCTTGCCATGATCCTTGGGTGACTTGTCTTCTTTTGCTTGCCTAGTGCTTTAAAATTTTCACATTTCTTTCAAAATCTTCATGTGTTTGCGAAAGAAAATGTTTTGTGGGTTTTGCATGTGTTTGGCATGTGCAAAACCGTTGAGAGGCAAAATAAAAAGAAAGCTCCCAAAATTGTCTTGAACTTGATGCATTAGGATACCTAGTATACCGGCTCCAGGTCTTATCGAGTTGTTAGGATGCACCCCGGTTTTCCCTCGGGGGGCGAGTAATCATAGGGTTTCAGTACTCAAACATTTAAAGAAGTCTACCTTGAACCTAGTGAGTCAATAATTCGTGTCTGTTAATATAAGGAAGTTTGTTGTAGTAAAGGACCCTTTAAATCTTGTTGTGAGACATTAAGTGTAGGGGTTTTGGTTCATGTGTAGATAAGAAATAAGTGAGCAGGTGTTCTCTCTTCTCGCACAACTCCTATCAGTCGGGAAATTAGGTCTGAGGGGACTTTGTGACTGTTGCTTTCGAGTCATCTGACTTGGGATGCACCAACCGAACTCCTGTTACACGGGTGGTAGGGATTGCCCTATGTGGAGATTTGGGTAAATGTCTACGTGATAGTGTAAGTCATCATAGGCAACGATGAATGAAACCTGACCCTGGGAGAATGAAACTCTAACTAGTAAGAAAAAGAAAAAAAGAATAAGAAAAGAAACGAAACGAAACGAAACGAAAAGAAAAAAAGTAATGGAAATAAGAACCTTAATGGAGCTTACACTTTAACTTTCACGAATGATTCATGAAGGGAATGTGTTCTAAAAGTTTTACTTTTAATTGCCAATTTTTATGAATGGAATGAGAAATCATTTTGTTCCTTGTTTATGTTATTCGTCTTTTAGAAGTATTAAGGAAGATGCTCTTGGTCCTTAACCGTAGAGCTCTAAAGATATTGGTTTACATAAAACAAAAGATATTCGCAATCATGGTAATAGACATGGAACATTTATTACCGAGTTAAGATTGTCGTGTTAGTCATAGATCATTGTAGCTCTACAAGTGAGTGACAACACGGGTACACAAAAGAGGAAAATATTACTTTTGTATACTGAATAGACCTAATAAGTAAAACATTATAGAATTGTGTTTTCTGTGTCATTAATGTTTTACTGTGTCTTTGGTCCTTTGATATGAGACTTATATCCGATCACTTAAGAATTGCTTAATTAGACTAGTGTCTTGAGCTATCGATGAGTGTAGTGTAAAGGCATTGGTTGGTTAAGTATGACTTTTGTTGGAGAAGATAGTTAGTCAAAAGATTATCATTGCCCCTCTTAATTGAGTTATGATATTAGTGGGCCCCTTGATAAAGCAAAGTTATAATGTGCACAATGTGATTTGAGTTAAGTCACATATTTATAACTAGCTTAAAGAGATCAAGAAATGAATACCAATACAAAGATGACACAATACTTCTTTGTGTGTATTCTTAATATCATGAGGCAAGGGACAGACACAAGTGGTGCACTCCATCACTAAATGGATCAGGTTTTGGTTAGAGTGGAATTAAGACATCTAACTAATTGGGAGCTATAATGTGTAGCTAGATACCGCTTATAGCTTTTGATATTAAGCTCTTAATATCACTGTCAACTTAGTCTAGATCCTCCTATAGGTCACACAGCAAAAACCGGGAAACAAGAAGCTTGATTTTTGGTTCATATGATGTGTCGGGTTTCTTATAGAAAATATGACACATGTGGTGAACAAGTAAAATCAATTGTGTTGTGATATATAACATAATTAGAATCATGATAAATTCATATGAGATGCATATATTATGGGGTGCAATAATTTATTGTTGCATAAGATAATATATTGCATAAGTTGTGAATTTACTAAAACCCCCTAAAGTTCAAATTTTGTTGGAAATAAATCCAAATTTTGAAAAAGGCGAAATCGGGTAAAAGTTTGCTAATTCGTTATGGTTCGGTTGACCGAAGGATCTGTGGATCGGTCAACCGAACGTGGAACGGATGGTCAAAATTGATTGACCGAACTTGACCAAAGTGTCTGGAGTTCTGGTTCGGTGTACCGAACCAGGAACGATCGACCGAAAAATATTTAGTTCCGATATTTTCGGTTAACCGAATGGCACTCGGTTTAGATGCGAATTCGTCCGATCGGTTAAGGAGAATTTTTCTCCTTAAGAATCGGTCATCCGTCTAAACGATCGAGACATATTCGGTTAACCGAGTGGGACTCGGTAGACCGAACCTCGATCGATTTTCTGTCATTGATAATTAAGAGATTAATTTGATCAATGGTTGGATTGGCTCCAAACTTGGGCAAACGTTTTGTGGATGCATGTAATGCATTATGGAATTAGTTTGTGAGAGAAAATGTCAAGAAAACGTGGCTTAAGAATAGCCATGATTGAGAGTAAGATTGGAGCCTATAAATAGGTCCTTATTCTCCTTAATTAAGTTAGATGTTTTTCTAATTATTTTCTCTCCTAATTCACCACAAAAGCTACGAAAATTCTCTTAGTTTTTAAGTCTTTGGAAGGAGAAATCTCAGAGATTAAGGAAGGGGTTTGTAGCTAGATTCTAAGCTAGTTTGGAGATTGATTGGCTAGCTCCTTTCTCTCCAACCTTGTTTAGGGTTTCGGTGATCACTCGGAGGCATCCGACGCAACGCGAAGCGACGATCGTCTTCCTCAACGTCTCTGGAACATCAAGAAGTTTTAGAGAACTTCTAGGTATGAATTTCGGAGTCCCTTGTGTTTGTTTTAGTAAGTTTTGAAACTAGTTATTAAAACAAACCGATGCATGCATGAAATAAATCGTAGAAAATTGTAATTGATCCTTATTATGCATAAAAATTCGAAAAATATATATGCACAATTAAACATGAAATCCTACAATTCATTAGGCTAGGTGTGTGGAATGATTACATATATAGAGTCGGCCCGTAACATTACCGTGTCCAGTGATCGACAAAATAAGTCCAACGAGTCGTGCAGCTAGATTGAATAATGCATCTTTGTTCGGATTTTGTGGGTGTATCCGTTGAAAACCCCCAGGAGACAACACTCCTCCTCCTTGGAGACAAGGAGGTTTAATGGCTTGTTGCACGTACTAAGTGCAATCGTGATTCCTACGAAAGTGAGTTAGTATTTCTTGTTTTTCGTATGCTTTTCCCTTTTTTGTTTTGCTCAGGACTAGCAAAAATTAGGTGTGGGGGTATTTGATTGACATCATTTCATGCTTATTCTTGTATGTTATATCCATTATCTTTCACCTAAACAATGATACGTGGCGAGTTTTATGTTTAAATTTTAGAAATAAATAGGTTTGAAGAGAAAAGGCATAAAAGGACCTAAAAGCATGAGAGATTCAAGGACTAAGATGCAAGATCGAAGGACCTGAATGTAAGATCGAAGGACCAATGAGCACACAAGAATACTTCACGCCATCATGGGGAGTATTTTGGCAATTCTATTTGGGTCGGAGCTCCAACAAGAGAAGAAGATGCATCAAAGACAAGCAAAGTCATCCAGAAAAGCCCAGAAGAAAATCCAGAGCGATCCGAACACTGTGGACCGCTAATTGGCGGTCTCTTTTGGTATGGATCCGCTAAGATTTATGTGGGGCGTTTATTAGAGTGTGTTTAGTCTATTTCTGGTATTTGTTTAGTCCCATACCGTGGGATTGTCCCGGATTACTTTTTTCTATGGCTATAAATAGAACTCTTCACCTTCTATTGTAATTACCCATTGCTTGGTGGCATTCTCTCTACTTGGAGTAAGCCTTGGAGCAAAATCTCAAGGTGGAGAAGAATGCTACCTTCAATGAGAGTCATCTAATAAAATAATTTTTCCATTGTTTTGTTCTTATGTTGTTTCTTTATGCAGGCTTAGCTTAGTTTTATTTCTTTGATTCTAGGCTAACGTAGTTAGAATGTTTCTTTTCTTCTTTAGTTTAATTGTTAGAGTAATGTGTAGTGAGTAGATCCATCCCCCTTTGGGGGTGGAGATGATGTTCATACATGCATTAAAGAATAGAGATGAATGCTTTATATTTTGATTGTGTTTATAAATGTGAATGTATGCTTGCTTGTTAGAGTAGAATACTACACTTGATGGGTTTTGCCATAGATCTTAGACACCTCCCATGCTTGTTTAGGTTCTGAAATAACCAGCTTGTGTATATGAATGTTAATGAACTAGGTTAGTGAATGAATTGATAGGTTTTGCCATAACCTTTAGACACTTCCTATGCATGAAAACACTACCTACATTTGTGCCTATAGAATGCATTCTTCACCATCTTTTTACATGTGTGCACACTCCACCCCTTAGGGGTTTTCCATTTCTGATTTCCAGCTTTCAATTTCCCTCGCTTTCGTATTCCTTGCTTGATGCTTACTCGTTTAGTGTAGTTAGTCTAGTTTAGTGTAATCACAACTTCTTCCCCTCTTTTCCCACTTGCCTTCGAACAAACCAGAGTCTACACACCTCATTATGGATCGACCCATATTTGTCACTGCTTTAATGCGGCCGCTTCAGGTTCTGATGATCTGTGAAAACCTCGAAATCTTCGCCATACAAGTAATGTCTCCAAGTCCATCTTCAACGCATGCATAACTGGCGCCAACTCCAAATCATGAGTGGGGTAGTTCCTGTCGTGCTCCTTCAGCTGTCTCGAAGCATACGCAACCACCTGCCCATGCTGCAAGAGTACGCATCCCAGTCCAACGCTTGACGCGTCACTGTAAATCACAAACCCACCACTACCACTAGGAAGTGTCAAAAATGGAGCAGTCGTCAGCCGACTCTTCCGTTCCTGGAAACTGTCCTCGTACTTCTAGGACCACACGAACTTGACGCCCTTCCGCGTGAAAGCCGTCTGCGACGAAGCCAACCTGGAGAAATCCTGAATAAAACGACGATAGTACCCCACAAGTCCCACAAAACTCCAGATCTCTGCCAGACTCGTCGGGGCACTCCACTGCGTCACGACCTCAACCTTCGCTGGATCTACTAAAATCCCATCTCTCAATACAATGTGTCCCTGAAAGGTGACACTGCTAAGCCAGAACTCGCACTTCGAAAACTTGGCATACAACTGATGATCTCTCAAAATACCAAGTACAACTCTCAAGTACTCTCGATGCTGCTCCACATCTGCCGAGTAAACCAAAATGTCATCCACGAAGACAATCAAAAACCGCTCGAGATACTGACTGAACGTCTCGTTCATCAAATCCATAAATGTTGCAGGAGCGTTCGTCAACCCGGACGGCATCACCAAAAACTCGTAATGCCCGTACCTCGTCCTGAAAGTTATCTTCTGCACATCTGCCTCTCTGATCCTCAACTAATGATAACCGGATCGTAGATTAGTCTTCGAGAACACCTTCGCTGACTGCAACTGGTCAAACAGGTCCTCGATCATTGGCAATGGATACTGATTCCTAAGGGTAACCTTGTTTAGCATCCTGTAGTTAATACACATCCGTAGCGATCCATCCTTCTTCTTCACGAAGAGTACCGGCACTCCCCAAGGTGAGACACTGGGGCGGATAAACATTGTATCCATCAAATCCTGCAACTGCTTCTTCAGCTCTGCCAGCTCAGCAGGTTCCTTCCGATACGGTGCCTTCGACTGCGGCGTAGTCCAAGCTACCAAATCAATACCAAACTCAACCTCTCTCTAAGGCGGCAACCCGGAGACATCATCAGAAAATACCTCTGGAAACTTCCGGACTATCTCAATGTCCTCCAATCTCCTCGCCTCTAGATCTGGAACTACAAGAGTGGCCATGAAAGATCTGCAATCCTGCTGCAACAACTTTTGTGCCCTTACTGCTGATACCACTACTTTGCCTCCTCTGTCCTTCGTCCCCCTGATCAGCACATCAGGTAGACCCTTCCTCGGGATCAGAATCTTCTTCTCCCGGCACTAGACTCGCACATCGTACTGGGATAGCCAATCCATCCCCAGTATGACGACGAAGTCCTCCATCGGCAACAAGATCAGGTCAGCCGGAAACACCTGATCTTCCGAACCAATCGTGGCGCTGGGGAGTAAACTCCCCACAATGCCCACCAGACCCAAGGGTGTGCTGACTTCCAACGTGGCAGTCAACATCGCAGGCGTACGGCCCAACAGGCTCGCAAAATGCTCCGAAATAAACGAGTGTGTGGCCCCACAATCAAACAACACTCTAGCACTCAACTCAGCAACAAAGAGAGTACCTTCCACCACCGTACTGGCGTCTCTCACCTCATCCGCCCAGATGGTAAAGACCCGTCCAGTCCTCTAACCCTGCTGTGGCGGTGCAAAAGGACGGTGACCTCCGCCTCTGCCTGCGTCCCTGGATGTCTGCTAGACCCACTCAGCCCACTCGGACAATCCCGCACAACATGGCATGGCTTGCCACACCCGTGACAAACCCCAGAACGGCCCCAACTCTCCTGAGTGAACTCGACCACAACCCCTGCACACCTCAGGCTAGCGTGATCCACCTTCACCAATCCAGGGCCTCTTGCCCGGATTCCCTGCTAGCGAAGCACCTGGACGTCCACTGACCTTCCCCGGTGCTCTCCTGGCCTCAGCATAATTCTGCTGATAATCCCCGATCAATGATCGTGGCAAATCTTAAGGCATCGGCCAGCGTCTGCGACATAATGTACGTCACCTGAGTACGGAGGTGCTTCCTGAGCCCCATACAAACTTCCTCGCCCTCTGTAGCAGCGCCACACAGATATCCGGACAGCAACGCCCCAGCACATTGAACGTCTGGGTATACTCAGCCAGGGTCTCATCTCCCTACTCGATGGTCATGAACTCCTCTCTCCTCCCATCTCTGACATGATCTGGGAAATACTGCTCATTGAACTCCCGGAGGAAGTCCTCCCAACTGATGTCAGTCCTGCCCTCAAACACCACCGCAGATGTGGTCCTCCACCAGTTGGACGCGTCTCCACCCAACACAAACGCTGCCATGCCTGCCTGCCTCTCAGGGGGGCACTCGATCGCCTGAAGGATCTCCTAGATCTTCAAGACCCAGTCCTCTGCAGCCTCAAACTCTCTCCTACCATCGAAAGTAAGTGAGTGTTGTCTCACAAAGCGATCGAGCATCGCTCTTGCTGCTGCTCGCTCTCCTCTGCCTGACTGGTGATCCAACATCGCACCCAGTCACCCCCAACGTGTCATAGAGTATCCGTCGCTCCTCTGCCCAGTATGTGCCCCAGTCTCACCGGTGGTGCTACGGTCCTATCGGGGAGGTCTCACGCGTCTCGGAGACATCTATACACAAAGAAGACAACACACGTCAAACCCATGAATGCATGAACATATGCAGACTCTAAAACTCTAAGGGTAGTTTCTTTGGATAAGGACACCAGAACCAACCGCTCTGATACTAAGTTGTAACATCCTCAACACAACGGAAAATTTAAAATTTCTAAACAACAATCAACAGAGGATATTACTCAAAACACAAGGAAGAAGGTGCACCAGCATATATAATATATATATCCGAGTATTTCAAAAGTGTGATTACATTCCAAAAGGCTAAACAATAGATACAAGTAATCACTCCGGCCTCAAAATGAGAGAAAGCAGGATCAGGTAGCAGCGCTCCTCTCCTCGGTCACAACCCCTTATCACTGAAAACGAGATGAGTTGAGAGGGTGAAAGGAGAAAACGTAAAAGAGATGAATAAGTAGACAACCCAACTCACCTCCACCAACCAAACAGAGCCGACCACTTCTCCTCACCGGAGAGATCACCTCCACCTTCGACCACCACGCTGAGAGAGAGAGAGAGGGAGAGAGATGTGAGAGAGAAGTGAGGGAGACGTGAGAGAGAGAGAGAGAGCTTCACCTATAAATATCTTCCTCCAATCCATCTTAACCATCCATCCACTCCACTACATCTCAGCCGTCCAAAACCATCTCCTCCTAAAATATCATTAAAACTCAATTAGGATTAGGATCCCATAAAACATCAAATAACTTGGCACTCGCGAGGGATATTTTGGCAAATTAACATGCGATGCACCGTGATACAACAATAACATTGGAAAGCATAACATGCATTACCAGAAGAAAACATAGCATTCTGTAGTAGTGGGGGATGAATTGAGCTTCAACCACATTGTCT
Source organism: Triglochin maritima (assembly GCA_963682175.1). NCBI lineage: Eukaryota > Viridiplantae > Streptophyta > Magnoliopsida > Alismatales > Juncaginaceae > Triglochin > Triglochin maritima. The sequence continues at coordinate 20,496,477 of OY821775.1, forward strand.
TAAACGGCCAAGTTTCTTCTAATATTATATGTACAACAATAGGTCTGCAAAATTCATACCATTCAAGATAAGGAATGGATTGAAAGTTTGAGTAAAATGGAGATTGTCTTAGATGCTAACAATGTTTTAATATGAAGAGATTGTCTTAGTATATTGATATGACTAACCGACTATATTCAATATCTTAGTGTCTTATAAGGTTAATTCTTACAATTGTGAGATCTCTTAAGTTTATGTCTACATGTAGTTTGATACCTAGACAACCAATTAGATCTGCAGTTGCAACGTCCCCAAAATAGTGGACAATTTAAAATTTAAAAACAAAGTATTACCATGAATAAGACACAAAAAAGTGGGAACATTACTCATAAAATATTCAAGAGATGCATCATAATACATCAGAGTTTGTCAAAAGGTATAACTACATAAGAGTACAGGAACGTGTCAAAAGGTATAACTACATCAGAATACATCAGAGTTTGTCAACTCATATGGTTGTGCCATAGCTAGGCCTGTAAACAAGTTGGGTACGAGGAGGGTAAGCCTTCACCCATACCCGTACCCGCCCAAATTAACAGGTACGAGTATATACCCATACACAATATTGGTCTACCTGTATCCGCCCCGTACCTACTTGGTTAGCGGGTACGGGGCAGGTAAACAGGTTTTCTAACATAGTTTCTATTAGCAGTTGTCAACTTCATGGTCTCTAACATTTTTCTTCAAGAGGCAGACCGTAGACGTGTAGGAGTCTCATAGTACCGTGAGACAAAAAACACTGAAAGAAACCTCAAATAGAACATGTTATTAAGAACTAAATACAACTCCTTTTCCCAGACAATAGTAACCACACATTGATTATCCAATCATATATTAACATACAAGCCTTTGTGCTCAAACACTAGAGATTTGGATACCCATCTGCCACACTGGTGCACCATAATCTCAGCACAAGCAAAAAGAAAACAAACGCAATTTAACATACTAAGAGAGGTTCTTTTTTCTCAGAAGTGGTGGCAAATCTTCATTTCAAAGGCTTCATCTTGCAAAGTGTGGTCGTAGAATACTCTTACAAGTGAAGAAGTAAACTAGCACGACTTGTAAATCAATCAAGATGAACACAATCAACATTGTATTTTGCATTCTTCAAAATGTAAGAGTCAATTTTATTCATCCTGCAAAAAATGTTGTTAAGGGTGTAATAAACTTAGACAACAAACAAACAAGGGAAAAACATGGAATAAGTGAGTCTAAACTCTAAACCATCATCTCCTCGGTATTACTAGAATCTCAAAGGGTGCCAAATAACACCATCCCAAACCTTACAAATACAACCCACAACAATCTCAAGTGTTTGGCATCAGAATTGTTAAAAAACAAAACCCACCCGAAAAAAACACAAGACAGAGATGAGAACGAAATGGTGTAGCCTTCATGGCGCATGCGTGCCTTTCTTCTTCAATCTCTTCTTCAAACCAGAAGAGGAAGGGACAAGGTTTTAGAGTCGTTAGAGGATAGGATGGCGATGTTCTCTCCGATGTCGCCAGTGGAAGATGTGACAGTGAGGCCAACAGTGGAGGCGAGGGCGATGGAATAGGCGGCGAGACTCATGAGAGGAGGGGACTTTGGTTTGAGAGTCGGTGTGTTAGGGTTAGATTTTTATTTTTTCCTTTTTGATTTCTCATTTAGTCTTTTATATTTATGTTTCTTAAGTATTTAATATATATAATATCTATATTGATAACGGGTAAACGGGTATACTGGTACGGGTAATGCACGTACCCATACCTGACTCATTTATCCAGCAGGTAAATGGGTATGGGTTAGCAGGTACAAATTTTTAAACGGGTATAGAATTTTGTACCCATACCCGTACCCATACAGATCAGGTACAAGGGTATAACCCACCTCATTTACAACCCTAGCCACAACGAAGCTACCTGCCAAAATAGATCATCGGACAACCACCACCGCCACTCGGTCGCGTGGGTCACATCATTGCCCTCAAGGTCAGTCGACCGTATTCGTCGCCCACAAGTCGGCCGATAGCCCGTATCGAAGTTTGCAGGGTCATCTTGCTCTGTAGAGCCATGCAACATCGTGCATTGCGATCCATGATCCTTGAGGTCTAGTACTCTAGTAAGAGTCAAGTAAATGCTCTAACGTATGGGACTGTCCCTAATACGGAGGTGATGCGTCCCAAGTATCCACACTCTTCGACTCAGTGGTGGCAAGTTCATCGCACACACCGTCACCGTATGGCTCACGCACTAGGCGAGGACATGGGCTTCCGTGGAAAGAGTGGACATTTTATAAGGACAAGGACTTAGTTCTAGGTACAAATGGTCGACCGAAAGAGGCCAACGAGTCAAGCATTCCCAATGAGTAGAGAAACATTCAAACAGACCTCTACAAAGGTCGCTCAAGGCTTAAGCCACAACGATCGTATTAAAGGTCGATGGTGCTCGACCGTTTAGATTGTCTAGACCAGACTAAGGCTAAGTCATCAGGGCAACAGTCAAACAGCTAAGGGACCCCGTTCGACCAAACATATCAAGATCTTTCTCATGTTCACATAGTCAGATACCGGTCGGACATGAGTCTAGAGTGGTTGATCGTTTACAATGCCCGGTCCAGGTCAAAATTACAAGGCAACGGTCGAATGCAAGAAAGGCTTGTTCAATCGAAATATCAAACATTTCTCAAACCTAACAAATATTCCCAACCGGTCGACCACCGACGGCCATCGTTCCACCGGTGCTGGGTGAGGACAGAGAAATACACTTCATCAGGTCGACCATCCATAGGCTCTGTTCGACTATTAGCCGACAACCACCAGGCCTTGCTAGGCATTGCTGCCCCTCGTCAGTGATGAGCAAAACCTCACACATGCTTTTGTGAGCAAAATCTAATACATTGAACTTGGCATACCTTCCCACACTTCGTCGGATCTCCAACCATCCCTATCACCTCCTTCTGAGACGCTTGGTGATGCATTGCATACATTGCATCATATGTCTTTCATTTAGATTAATTTTATATCAATAAATGCTACTAAGGTATGTGATTAGTCTTATTTTACAGAATACAGGGACCTTAATGCAAATTACCCATATCCCGAGCATAAATGCGTGCAAGAGACCCATTTTTGTCATAAAGACCAAGTTCAAGATTATCGGGTTCAAATTGAAGTTCATCCAAGCATAAAAGCATCCAAGACCTAATTACAAAAAGACCAAGGACTTAAGCACAAAAGTAGCCAGGGACTTAATTGCAAAGAGTCGAGGACCCGACGGCAATTACAAGTACCAAATTATTAATTTGGAAAAGTTCTAAAGAAAAATCAATTGGGATCTCCAAATATATGAAGAAATAAATTCGGAGCTCAAAAGAAAGGAAAGAAATCAATCCAGACGCGGAAAGGACATTTAAATCATACCATAAACACACAGGAAAAATCCGGATCGAATCTCAGCCAAAAAGGTGGCGATTCCGCCGCACCCCATGTACAAAATGCGGCGGATTGGCCGCACAAAAGTCGATCCGTGCACTCAAATTTTTACCAATGCTGTATTGACGTGTGTTCTTTTCTTTGATGTATTGGGATCCCAGTTGAGGTTATAAATAAGGCCGAATCATGTATTGAAACGAGTCTTAGTTTTTATTCCATTCTTTAGCAATAAAATTCTGTTGGTTTATTTCTTGTTTTTAGTTTTCTTTTGTAGTTTCTCTAGGACCCCTTCTCCTTCCCTCCATCCATGAGTTTCTAACTCTCTCCAAAGGGTGGGGGTGACGGATTTAGGGTGATGAGAAGAAGAATGATGTTATTCTTTTAATTTCGTGTTAGTATATTTTGATTACTTGAGTTTATGTTGAATCATTTATCATGTAATGCTTTATAACTAATGTGATTTATTATAAGTTTCAGATTTCTCTAAACAAAACCCGACATCAAAACCTCCACCCGCTGGACTCTCATCCATCTTTGCTTTATTTTTAATTTGTTTTTGTTGTTCTTGCTTTAGATAATTAAAAACCCAAAAATCTCAAACCAAACTTATTTCTCTCTCTTTCTTTTCTAAATCGAAAATCACAAAAATAACAATATCTCTCCCTCCTTGTGTTCGACCCGTAATTGCCACGTCTTCATTGACGTCGTGCACTTGCGGTATAAATTTAATTCTCATCAAGTTTTTGGCGTCGTTGTCGTGGAGGCGATGAAGATTTTGTTTATTTTTTGTGATTTCGATTCTATTCTGTTTATCGTGTGCGTGATCTAACTCTTTGGGTTTGCGTTTCAGGAGACAACAGAGTGCGCAACGAAATCCGGGCACATTCTGAGCAAGAAGAGCAGTGAAATCGCCGCATCCAAAGAAGAATCTGCGGCGGATCCGCAGCACGTCTGAAGCATCTGGGCTTCAAATATTTCTGGGGTTGTCTCCATCTCTGGGTGGACGCGTAGAGCAACTGGAAATTTTCGAGAGCAGGCGGCGAACCCGACTGAGCGTGCGTAGGTAACCTCTGTTGCCTTTTTCCTCGTAATTTCTAGTTTCGGAAAATTTCCTTTTCGTAGAACTGCACGTGTTAGGCTCAAATTCCATAATTGGCGATAATTCAACTCTGACCTAAAAATTGGCAACATTAGAAGGACTTAGTGCATTCATCATATAGTGATTTGTTTGCATTATTCTTGCTAAATTCTTGCAAATTAATTCTTGTTGAAGAGTGTTAGAGGCAAGGTACGTGCGCGGTTTTATCGATTGCATTTAAGCATATAAATTAGTTCGCATACAACCTTGCAATTGTCCCCAAATTAAAGACCAATGTTTGACTATCTTTGCTAGATTTAAGTTAAACTATCCTAAGGGCAACTCCGTAGGAAAAGATACGGTGGGGATTTCATCACCCTTCCGTGGCCCACAAATCACAATCCTAAAGTGTCACCCAAGCCTTAAAATTAAAATCAATTAGACATTGACCCCTAAGGACTCGGACTCAATTAAGGAGAAGATTGGTTTGACTTGCTATGACTTGAAGCTTATCGAATTTAATTTGGTGTCTACAAAGTGTTTTTGTGTTGACGTAAGTCTTCCAAGCGAAGTGGTTGTCTAATTGGCACCGACTCTGTCGGAAGCGCCCCCACTAGCTATACACTGCCTGACCAATTTGATTTGATCAGTGAGGGAGGTGCATCAAGCGAACCAATTCGACTCAACCAGTTAGGAGTCGTCTAGATTTAAGCAACATTAGGTCTAGGATTGTTTGAACCGTGTTTGTTTAGGAAAATTCTGACCAACCCTCTTATCTATCTTTTAAAGTTAAGTTTCCCTTCTCATCTGAGTCTTCTTTCTCTTCTCATCTCAATTCTCTAGATTAGGATTCCTTTCTCATCTTTCCCCCTTCTATTGTTTGTTTCCATTTTTGAAAAAAAAATTCTAAAAAAAATTAAAAAGTTGATTCTTGAATTTGAATTTGGAATTTAAATTTCGAATTTGAATTCAAAAATTGATTCAAACCGGTGCACTCAGATTTGGGTTCATGACTTGCGCAATCGACTCTCACGAGTTCATCTAGATTCCAGTGTAGAGCTTAGCCCCAATCATCTGTTGCACCTCCTCACCCGGATCCAATGGGTGAGAATGTAGTGGACCCACCTGTTGCACCACCTATGACTCTGAGGGATCGGTGCTACCCAACGATGGTTGCTCAGCCATCGTGCATTGTTATGCCCACCATACCGGGTCGCGACTTCGAACTGAAGGCACAATACATGAGTATGTTGCCCAAGTTCACCTCTAGGGAAGACCCATATCTCTTCCTTAGAGAATTTGAGGAAATCTGCTCCCTTATGCAATACCAGCATATCTCTGAGGAGACAGTGCATCTTGAATTCGTGCCTCTAGCACTGAAGGACGACGCTAAGAAATGGCTATATAGTCTAGCCGAAAGATCTATTAGGACTTGGGCCGAGTTTGTTCAAGTGTTCTTAAAGAAATATTTCCCCAACCATAAGACTATTAGGATTAGGAATGAAATTGTTGCATTCGTTCAATCTGAGAGCGAGTCGTTCTATTCCTATTTAGAAAGATTTAAAAGTCTGTTGACCCAATGCCCTCATCATGGAATTCCAAGATGACAATTGTGCCAAATTATTTATGAGGGATTGACACCTACATCTAGGGTTATGGTAGAATTTGTAAGCCAAGGAAACTTCATGTCCAAAAATGAGAATGATGCTTGGACTTTTCTTGAGGATTTGGCCAAAAATAGTATGCAATGGGACAATGCTAGAGCACCGAATAACACGAGTATTGGATCTAGAATAGCAAGTCAACCCAGACCAGGTGTCTTAGCTGTAGATGCCACTGTAGCTCCTGGAGCAAAACTAGCCACCCTTATGCGTAGAATGGAAAGCCTAGAGCTAAAAACCTGACCCCTAGTGAATCAAGCATCTTCTGTCCCTTGCTCTAGATGTGGTCAAACTGGTCATACAATGGAGGATTGTGCGGACTTGGAACAAGTTAATGCCGTATTTAACCATTCTAGAAATGACCCCTACACATCAACCTATAACCCGCGTTGGCGTAATCATCCCAATTTGTCATGGAACCACCAAGGTCAACCTCCTAGACAACAACCAAACCCGTATAACCAAAATGATACATCATCTGGGTTTAGTAACAATGGAGATTATGATGATAGATTGACAAGCTTGGAAATTTTGGTTAAGACTTTTATGCAAACAACCACCCAATCCTTCCAAAGGCTAGAAACACAAGTCAGCCAACTAGCGCAAATAGTAGGTGAAAGAAAAAAGGGTCAGTTTCCTAGTCAACCTGAGGTGAATCCAAGATCTAACAATCAATATCAGCCCTATCAACCACCTCCAGGAAGTAACAACCCTAGACCGGTTCAAATGGTTCATGAGGAGGGACCGTTTCCAACAAATAAATGCAGTAGTATCATTATGGTCCGGAAAACAAGTTGATAACAATGTGGTCAATCCTAGAGCTCGTAATCAATCTGGCCATCAAGCACCCACTTGTGACCCGACCATTGAACCTGAAGTCCAATTTGAAAAGCCCAACCCACCTACTCAACCTGAACCTATAGCTCAACCTGAGCGAGTCTATGTTCCTAAAGCCACATTCCCCAATAGACTCAAGAAGAACTCAAGGGCACAAATAGAGAAAATCTTGGAAGTATTTAAGCAAGTTAAGGTGAATATTCCACTCCTAGATATGATTCAACAAATACCTACTTATGCTAAATTCTTAAAGGATTTGTGCACTAAGAAGAGAAAAACGAACGTACCAAAGAGGGCATTCTTAACTGCAAACATAAGCTCTATTCTGTCCAACTCATCTCCTATAAAGTATAAGGACCCTGGGTGTCCCACAATTTCATGTGCGATAGGAGATACTTTTATCAACAAAGCCCTTCTAGACCTTGGTGCTAGTGTTAACCTTCTCCCGTTCTCTGTCTATGAGCAACTAAACCTTGGTCCACTAAAACCCTCTAAGACAACCCTTCAATTTGCTGATTGCTCTGTTAAGAAACCAAGAGGTATAGTAGAGGATGTCTTGATTAAGGTTGGTGACTTCATTTACCCAGTGGATTTTGTCGTTCTAGACAGTGAACCTGTTATCGATCCTAAGAGACAAATCCCTGTAATACTAGGCAGACCCTTTTTAGCCACTTCTGAAGCTTTGATAAATTGTCGAAATGGGCTCATGCAACTATCTATTGGAAACTTAAAGGCTGAATTTAATATCTTTCATGTTGATAATGAACCATAAATAGTATGCAATCAAAGTGATGTTGTGATGAGATCGCGTATCTATAAGATTTCTGAATCAAATAAATCATCACAAACTCAAAAAGAAAGTGAGAAAAGGGGGAGAAATTCATCTACCCAACCACCATCACTCGAGCAAATAAGAGAACCAACATATGTGAGGGGTGTGGAATCTTCACCTCAGGACCCTCAGGGCAACATTGATACATGCACCAACATGGTGACATTCAATCCAGTTCTGACTATGGTTGACTCTGAGCAAATTCAAATCCCTCTACCTCAAGTTGACTCAGGTAATAAGTGCATTTACTTTATCTTTGCATACATTGAGGACAATGCATGATTTAGGTGTGGGGGGTGTTTGTTTATCTATCTCTCTATATTTTGTTGGTTAAAAAAATATTCAATGCTCCATGACATAGCTTAAGATTGAACTGCCAAAACCCGTGTACAAATTGCATTGAATTTTTTGTTCTTTATTATATAGTTCTGCTTGTAGAAACTATGACATAAATCTAAGTTCCAAAGAAATATCCCATTGCCCTTTAAGACATGTATGCACCTAAATTGGATGAATCAAATCTTTGAAGTGGTTGATAAAAAGCAGAGGTTGAGGAAAATATACCGGGAAGTATGGACTTCTAATAGCAATTAAGCCTTGAAAAAAATAAAAGGGGAATAAAAGTGAGGAAAGCACATTTTGCAAAATGATTACAAAAGCCCAAGCCTTCGAGTCACTGGTCCGTAGGGTATCTTAAAACCCAGTAACTTGAGTCTGCCAGCTCGGGATTATCGACCAAACTTGCTACACGAATGCAAAAAGGGTAAAAGTGTCAAAAAAAGCAAATGTGTTGAATCACGGAAAAAAAAGAAAAAAATATACTCGAGGCCCAAAGTTAGAAGAATGATCCATGCCATGGTTGATCCGAATGATACTTCACCACCTGAGGAGGCGTGCAAAATAATTTAAGTGATAACATGTGTAGAAGGGTTAGTGGTGTGAATGTTGGAGGAACAAAGACCAAGTCAGAATTTTTATGAGTTAGATTTATATAATGAGCATGCAAGAATTCTAAGTGAGATGTATAAGGTTGAGGTGGAGATATTGATAGTTATTAATGAAATGTTGAATTAAGACTTTGTGGGTGTGTCAACTGAAAACGCTCACGAGACAAAACTCGTCCTCTAAGGAAACTTAGGGGTTTAAAAGTTTGTTGCACTTGCTAAAGTGCAACCGTGATTACTACGAAAGTGAGTTAGGATTTCCCTGTTTTCATTTTTCTTATATTTTGTTTTGCTAGGGACTAGCAAAATCTAGGTGTGGGGGTATTTGATGCATTGCATACATTGCATCATATGTCTTTCATTTAGATTAATTTTATATTGTCACTCGACCATATTAAAGGTCGTATTAAAGGTCGATGGCGCTCGACCATTTAGATTGTCTAGACAGACTAAGGCTAAGTCATCAGGGCAACAGTCAAACGGCTAAGGGACCCCGTTCGACCAAAAATATCAAGATCTTTCTCATGTTCACATAGTCAGAACTGGTCGAACCCTAACAAGGTATACTTAAGTTACCGGTCGGACAAGAGTCTAGAGTGGTTGATCGTTTACAATGCCCGGTCCAGGTCAAAATTACAAGGCAACAGTCGAATGCAAGAAAGGCTTGTTCAATCGAAATATCAAACATTTCTCCAACCTAACAAATATTCCCAACCGGTCGACCGCCGACGGGCATCGTTCGACCGGTGTTGGGTGAGGACAGAGAAATACACTTCATCCGGTCGACCGTCCATAGGCTCTGGTCGACTATTAGCCGACAACCACCAGACCTTGCCAAGCACTACTACCCCTCGTCAGCGATGAGTAAAACCTCACACATGCATTTTGTGAGCAAAATCTAATGCATTGAACTTGGCATACCTTCCGACACTTCGTCGGAGCTCCGACCGTCCCTATCACCTCCTTCTGAGACCCTTGGTGATGCATTGTAAACATTGCATCATATGTCTTTCATTTAGATTAATTTTACATCAATAAATGCTACTAAGGTATGTGTTTAGTCTTATTTACAGAATACAGGGACCTGAATGCAAATTACCCATATCCCGAGCATAAACGCGTGCAAGAGACTCATTTCTGTCCTAAAGACCAAGTTCAAGATTATCGGGTTCAAATTGAAGTTCATCCAAGCATAAAAGCATTCAAGACCTAATTACAAAAAGGCCAAGGACTTAAACACAAAAGTAGTCAGGGACAATTGCAAAGAGCAAAGGACCCGACTGCAATTACAAGTACCAAAATATTAATTTGGAAAAATTCTAAAGAAAAATCAATTGGGATTTCCAAATATATGAAGAAATAAATTCGGAGCTCAAAAGAAGGGAAACAAATCAATTCACACGCGCAAAGGACATTTAAATCGTACCATAAACACACAGGAAAAATCCGGATCGAATCTGAGCCAAAAAGGTCGCGATTCCGCCACACCCCATGTACAAAATGTGGCGGATTAGCCGCACAAAAGTCGATCTGTGCGCTCAAATTTTTACCAATGTTGTATTGACGCGTGTACTTTTCTTTTATGTATTGGGATCCCCGGTTGAGGCTATAAATAAGGCCGAATCATGTATTGAAACGAGTCTTAGTTTTTATTCCATTCTTTAGCAATAAAATTCTGTTGGTTTATTTCTTATTTTTAGTTTTCTTTTGTAGTTTCTCTAGGACCCCTTCTCCTTCCCTCCATCCATGAGTTTCTAACTCTCTCCAAAGGGTGGGGGTGACGGATTTAGGGTGATGAGAAGAAGAATGATGTTATTATTTTAATTTCGTATTAGTATATTTTGATTACTTGAGTTTATGTTGAATCATTTATCATGTAATGCTTTATAACTAATGTGATTTATTATAAGTTTCAGATTTCTCTAAACAAAACCCGACATCTAAACCTCCACCCGCTGGACTCTCATCCATCTTTGCTTTATTTTTAATTTGTTTTTGTTGTTCTTGCTTTAGATAATTAAAAAACCAAAAATCTCAAACCAAACTTATTTCTCTCTCTTTCTTTCCTAAATCGAAAAATCACAAAAATAACAATATCTCTCCCTCCTTGTGTTCGACCCGTACTTGCCACGTCTTCATTGACACCGTGGACTTGCGGTATAAATTTAATTAGCATCACTTGGTCTTCCAATAGACACCGACTCTGGTTCTACTAGCACCGCCTCTACACACGGAACCCCCACGTCGACTCGCCTCTATCGCCGTCTATCGAGCTGAGGGGTGGGGAGAAGAGATGGATTAGAAGGAGAGGAAAGGTGGAGTTGGGAGAGAAGAAAAAAGAAGGAATGGTGCATTCTTCTCCTTTTAAAAGCAACCCGAACACCCTCACCATACCCCGTCCCATCAACCAAACCTCCACCGTCCCTCCACTTGTTCCCATGCAAACCCCTATAATCCACTAAACCCCCACCTAAACAAGAGTAACACCCTAATTAGGGTTTGGGATTTAACAATCTACCATCCTCAAAGAAATTTTGTCCTCGAAATTTAAACCAAACGACTCACCGAAAAGCTCCGGGTACTGCTTCCAAACTTCCTCCTCGATCTCCCAGGTGGCCTCACACTCAAAATGACAACTAACATATACAAAGTACATATGATACATCGATCCACTACCTTCCAAGAAATAGAAGGTCGCATCATGATTGAACATTTTAAAATAACCGCAAGTGCACGACCGCGTTGAAGCGGTGGAAACTACAGGTCGATCCATTGGGAGGTGTGTCGACTTTGGTTAGTTTGAAGGCGAGTGGGAAATAAAGGGGAGAAGAGATTGATTAAAGTAAACTACACTAAACTAGTTGCAACAAGGAAGGAAATGAAAGTAGAAAACAAACTAAAACTAAGCGACTAATAAAAGAAGATAGAAAAAATAGGAATGGAAAACCCCTAAGGGGTGGAGTGTGTGTACACATGAAATAAGTGTGGTGAATGCATACAATAAGCTCAAGTGTAGTTACTGTAGTTAGTGTTTGTTAATGCATAAGAAGTACTTAATGGCAAGACCTATCATTCAAAGCACTACCCTAGGTGATGAATATGAGCATGGCAAGTTTGTTATTAAGAACATAAACAAGCATGGAATGTACCTAAACATTATGGCAGAAACCGTAAAGTAAGAGTTCTTATTAATTCGAACAAGCATACTAACATTTCTCACATACAACAATGTTTAGCCTTCATTCCATCTACATAACATGTATAGACATCTACTCCACCCCCAAAGGGGGATGGAACTACTCACACATTTTAAACTAACATTCATACTAAGGAAAGAAAACATGTTTAAACTAATTCAAAGAAGACTAAAACAAACAAGTTTACTAAGTATGAAAGAATTGAAAAGAGGCAATATGAAGACTTAACAAAACATCTATTTATTACTCACTCAATCACAAGTAGCCTCTCTCCACCAGAGTTGTGCTTCAAGGCCTTACTCCTAGTAGAGAGGATGGCCACCAAGAGAGATGTAATACAAAGGAGGAGGAAGAGTTCTATTTATAGCCATAAAAAAGGTAATTCGGGACAATCCCCCGGTATGAGACTAATATAATACCCAAAATAGACATAACACACAATTATACATGATCCGCCCGAAGCATGTTGGATTCAGACCCAACCCGACTGCCAATCTGCGTTCTACAGGGTTTGGATCCGGTATGGTTTTTGTGTGGGCCTTCCTGGATTGCTTTCTTCATGTATGATGCACCTAAGTCGGTTGTTGGAGCTCAGGTCCGAATCGAATTGCCAAAATAGTGGTCCTTTGGGCTTACATACGGGCCCTTCCCTCTTCCATCTCAGCTCCCAAGTCTTGTTGTTCAGTACTTTTTCTTACTGTTAGGTTCTTTTATGCCTCTTCTCTTCCAACCTGTTTATTCCTGAAACTCAAACATAAAACTCGTTACGTAGCATTGTTTAGGTTCAAGATAATAGATATAAGATACAAATGAATGCATGAAATGATGTTAATCACATCATAACTCTAGCCGTCCCTCAAAACAAGGACTAAACCAAACAAAACATCAAAGTTAATCCAAATAAAAGAACCACACACCAGAACTAACAACGAACGGAAATCACGAACTAAAGAGCAAACAAAGACTTCCCATTTCTCAAGACTCTGAGTTATATTTGTTGCTCTCAGAAGATCACAAATATGAATCCTCATTGGAAGACTTTTAAGCTTGACGTCCAAAAGGTTATCGAAGTAAATACTAAAGGAAATATTGACTTTCTATGCCTCAAGTGACCCAATCTCTGCAAATAAGCCCCCACTTTGACACCCACTAAAAATATGTTGATCTTTCCACTTCTTCCTAAAATACTCTTGCCTATCTCTTGGACCACTAACATGGAACAACTTATGCTTGATCATTGATGATGCTGATATGTCCTTTCCACGATGAGCTCGATATGCACTTGATAGGGGGTCGATAATTGTAGTCAACCCACAAGGGCATGATTACTAAGAAAGTCTTTGACGGTTCCGTTTCCTTCCCTCCAAACGTCACATCACTAATTAAAAGCAAAGCATGACAACTGCACAATGGCGGTATGATGTGACCCGATATGATGAATCAAGAGGGTCGTTTTTGTTTACATCGATGACTCAATATGAACACGATAGTGACTTGATAGTTTACTCAACATGATTATTGGGGATGTTTTTTTCGTTTCACTTACCTAATCACCAAATGCCAACTCAGAAAATTGTACCAATGTGTGGTTCGAGGTGATACTATGTTGGGATTGATGAGCTCGATATGTACTCGATATGAGCTTCATAGGTAAGTGGACTGTCAAGGCACGTAAGTTTTCGACGGTCGTGTCTCCTTCTGTCGAAATGTCTCGTAAGTGCATGACAAGATGAAGAAAGAGAGTTCTCTACATTGGGATCGATATATACTAGACAAGAGCTCAATATTCTCTCAACCTGCTCTCTACCGTATGAGGGCGATTGAAACACACGATAATCAAGGGCATTTTTTATGGTTTGGTTACCTTCTCTCCAGACGTCATGTTTGTCATCAGAAGAGTATAAAATGACATTCTCTTCTTTTGGCCTTACACCATTACACTTCTCTTGCCAATCTGCTTCTTCCCTCGACCACATTCCAGTCTCAATTGATGTACAACAACAAGATCGTCGAGGTCTCACCCATCGACGACATCCTCGGCTTGTGTCCTTACCTCACATGACAGGTGTATGTCGGGTCCTCAATAGAGGTGGTGCAACATTTCTGTCATTGCGGGGCCCCGCAACCAAAAATGCATGTTTTAGGTGCATGACACCATGTCTTCAGTTCGACCTCCCCCGGAACAACTAGAGGAGGTCAAGCAGACCCGGGCAAAACTCCATCACATGATAGGCGACGTGGAACGTCGTTTGGCCATTGTACAATACACGGTGGTAGACCTCCTCGTCGACAATGGTAGGTTTAATCATTTCTTTCTTTATTTTTCAGTTACATGTGGTTATAAGTTAATGTCCACTAATATTTGAATATTTGGTTTACGTAGTTTCCACCCCGAGGACACCAACCCCAAGACCCCCTTTCTTGGAGCACACCTGCCCCAAATGTGGGGTGACCAACCTTGCCGAGACACCCATCCCTGACCCAACACTCTCTCCACTGCGTGACGTCCCTCTTGGCTTCAAAGAACATACCGGGTGGACAAGGAAGAGGGCGAAGTTATTTTAGTTAATGTTTTATTCTATCATACTTTTTTTGTTGTGTATGTGTTAGTTGCAAACTTTGAGAAACCTGTTTTTTGTAAAAGTGGTCAATACATCGGCCAACGTCGAGCAACCATCGAGCTCAATTGAGGTATAAGGAAATGACTGACTTGGACGTGCGAAGTTTGTTTGAAACTGCACAATGACCATCGAGCTCTTATCAAGCCATTATCGAACTAAATTTTTGTTAAACCCTAAACCATAATGTCCTTGAGGACTTTGTTTGAAAAGACACAAGTAAATGGTGTTTTTTTCTATTTTAGTCATAGATCGTCGAGCCCGTAATAAACCACAATCGAGGTTAAAAGGAAGACTTCATACAGACTTCGTGCTTGAAAAGAGACAAGTATATGACGTTTCTTTCTTTTGTAGTCGTAGCCCGTCGAGTCCGTATCAAACCACCATTGAGCTTAAAGGGGAGACTTTATCCAATCTTGGTTTGAAAATACACAAGTAAATGGTGTTTCTTTTTTAGTCGTGTAGACCGGGGAGTCCGTATCGAACCACCATCGAACCACAATCGAGGTTAAAGGGGAGAGCAATGACAAATCACAAACACAAAGTCAAACAAAAAACACAAACATCGAGCTATTGTTGATAGTAACTATTACTGAGGTAGAATGAGAGAACACAAACACAAAGACAAACACACAAAAATTATCTCAGTCAATCGGAAGAGAATGGTCTAATCAGATGTTGCCAACATGCCCAAAAGATAGCTTTTTCTATCTCTTGGCTCTGACTCAACTTAGCAGCCTTCTAGAGAAGCTTCTGCATCCCTGGGTCCTTTACGCTCTGGTCTGGTTTATCCACTAGTGGTATCCATATTCCATCATCCCAGACAAAGTACCAACAACGACGGGTTGACTCCGAGGAGCCACGGATGTAGAACTTCTTGCTAATCTTGTTCGGAGTGTTGGACCATAGCTCCCTTGCCTTCGGCCTGCACCTACATGTGTGATAGGGCACTCCCAGTATGTGTTAGTAATCTACGATTGAATCTACAGGTTCAGAATTACCTTTGGTGGAGAGAACCTGTGGCAGCGGAATGGATCGACGATCACCTCACGGAATCCTCTCGAGCACCGATCAGTCTTCTACTCTCTTGGAGAAGAAGCACGAGTCCACAACCCAAGAGTCCACGGATTGGCTTGGTGGATGTGGAGGGACGAATGGGAGGCAGAGGGAGAGGGCGGCTAGGGTTAGGGTGGAGGCTAGGGTTTGCACACAAGAATTAGTCCATCAAATGGGAGGCTCCCCTCCTTATATAGATGACCCCACCCTAAACCCTAATGCGCAGCCAATGAGACTGCACCACGTGTCAGTGCTTTGGGCAAACATCATCTTAATCCTTAGATTAATCCAATATCTCCCACTTGCACAACAGCACGTCAACAACACGTCATCTTCTTTTGTGTCCCTGACACATACGTATATATCCCCGATACATACAATCATAAGATGGCAATGTGTCACCTCTTCATGTGTCCCTGACACATATGTATACATCCCTGATATATACAACTATTTCTCTCTTCCAAGAATGCATCCACAATACGCAAGTCTCTGATCATGTATCCCTGATACAAGACCATATGTGTCCCCGACACATGTACTCTTCCGATCATACGGACAAATGGGTCGTGCGACAGGTGATGCACCTGCAATTTAGGAGTCTCAAACTAGAAACCTTACTAGAAGGCCAGAATGACAACATCCTCACAAAAATAACAATTAAGCAGTCAAATGCACATCACTGTTCCCCAGGTTTACTCAGAAACTCACTTGACATGAACGGTATCATGATCCCTCGGAGAGAATACCTTCTTGTCCTCAAGGTACTTGCTACTTTATCCAATACAGTTGGGCCCAACAAATACTTTTAGTGCAGTCGAGTCAAACCTTTCACTTCGCCCCAGACCACCATTACACTCAGAGTTGACTCCTTTCCCGAAGATGCCTCTTTAGACCGAATCTCTCATGGTCATAGACAACATCCCAAAGTAGCCACATCACTCTTTGCTTCATGGTGTCGTTGAAGGTCACTGAGGGAAACTAAATGACAATCAAGTCTTCGACTCACACAGTGAAGGAGCAGGGATCCATCCTTTCACTTCCAAATGTCGCTCAACACATGTTGTATGACAAACATGCTATGGTGGATCATACTGTAGACAACAGTATGTCTGTCTCTCAACACCATACAAGTCTTAGTCCAGTCACACCCCCTCTGCGCCTGACCCGAGCTTCATCATTGCCGCCTTAACACCATACAGGTGTCACCTGGTGCCACATGCGATGCTCGCACTTGGCTTCTATAGGTCACATGAATCGTGGGAACATTCATGTCAATCCTCACCAACATAGAGGATCTCATCTTGATTCCTAATCAAGGCGACTGTCCTATCATGAACTATTCTGGTTCTATCATACAAGATCTCCTCATGATCAGTCTCATCTCTGCTCGCTACCAAAAGCGCCGGAGGCGAATGCTCGTGTGAGTAAGCATTCTTCAACCTATTGACAGAATAATATTTTATGCTAGAACAACTACATCAACCAAACAGATATAGTCGAAACGAAAAACAAAATCACTCATAATAGGAAGTTAGACATGCCAATACATCAAAGTCTGCGTAAGCCTAAGGACTTCACATGAGACACAAACGAGTCCTTAGCTATAGCCTTGGTAAGAGGGTCAGCTACCATAAGACTAGTAGATACATGTCTTAACACAACTTCCTTTCTCGCTATGATGTCCTTCACAAAATGATACCTAACCTGTATATGTTTGGTCTTTCCATGATATTTGGGGTCTTTCACATAACAAAGGGCAGCCATGCTGTCACAATAGACAACAACAGGCTCATCAGATGTCTCTACAAGCCCAGTGTGTTGTAAGAACCTCCTCAACGAAACTGCCTCCTGTACTGCTGCAGAGCATGCAACATACTCTGCTTCCATAGTCGACAGGGCTATACAAGTTTGCTTCTTGCTGGACCATGAGATGGCCCCATTAGCTAGCAAGAAAGCATAACATGAGATGGCCCCATATGAGATCTTATGCTTGGTAACACAGCATGTAGTTACTCGTTCCTCTGAGGTATCTCATGATTCTCTTGACCGCCTTCCAGTGCTCCATGCTTGGGTTGGACTGGTATCGACTCACCATGCCCACAGCATAACAAATGTCTGGCCTAGTACACATTATAGCGTACATAAGGCTTCCCACAACATTGGAGTATGGAACCTTGCTCATTTTGGCCTTCTCTTAAGGAGTCTCAGGATGCTTATCAAGGCTTAAGTGTAAACCCTTCTCAACAGGAGTGTCGATTGGTTTGCATTTGTCCATGTGGTATTTCTTCAAGACGTTGTTAATGTAAGTCTCTTGAGACAATCCCAGAAGTCTCTTGGACCTATCTCTAACTATCTTGACACCAAGGACGTAGCTAGCTTCATAAATGTCCTTCATATCAAATGTGGAGGACAACCACTCTTTAGTGGATTTCAGCAACTCTTTGCTATTGCCAGCCATGAGTATGTCATCAACATACAAGGTCAGAATGACAAATTTACCATTGGATCTCTTAACGTACACACAATGATCTTCCTCAAGCATAGAGAATGCATTCTCTGATATAGCTTGATGGAAGCGAATGTTCCATTGTCTAGACGCTTGTTTTAAGCCATACAAGGACTTGTTGAGCTTGCACACTTTGCGCTCTTGTCCTTTGACTTCAAAACCTTGAGGTTGATCCATATAGATCTCCTCCTCAAGTTCTCCATTGAGAAAAGCAGTCTTTACATCCATTTGGTAAAGCTCTAAGTCAATCTGAGCTACAATAGCTAGTAGAAGGTGGATGGAGGCAAACCTAACCACAGGTGAAAAGGTTTCCTCAAAATCCACGCCTTCTCTTTGGGTGTAGCCTTTAGCTACCAGTCTAGCCTTGAATCTATCAATAGATCCATCCGTCTTCCTCTTAATTTTGAGGATCCACTTGGCCCCAATGGCCTTTCGGTTCGGCGGTAAGTCGACCAAGTCCCAGACTCGATTAACTTTCATCAACTCCAACTCTTCCTTTATAGCTTCTAACCACTCTTTAGCATTTGGACCTTCGAAAGCCTCTTTCAAGGTCTCCGGTTCTTGCTCATCAATTACTGTCATCCCGGATGATTCATAATCAATTTCTTCTTGAGCTATCATGAGGGCCTCTTCCTCTAAGCGAAATCGCCTACCAGGAATGAGCCCGCAGTTACTTCGACGCAGATGGGTATCTGATGGCTCATCCTCCGTGAGAGCTATCGGATCCTCAGCATTGCTGCTCCCACTAGGATCGACTGGTGGAACCTCATGTTCAACTTCCAGATCTTGATCCCGTGGAGTGGCAATGTCCTCATTTTGTTGTTCAAAGAAGTCCACTGACTCTTTGATAGCTCCAGCAAGGGTTGGAAAATCATTTTCCAAGAATGTGGCATCCCTAGACTCCAGTTTCGTCCTTCTTTCATTCTCGTCTACCCTGATAAAAACATAACCTTTGGAGAAATCACTGTATTTTACAAAGATACACTTTTTCCCTATAGGTCCTAGTTTTCCATATCAGTGACTAGTAGAATAAATGTATGCCGCGCATCCCCAAGGACACAGCAGACTAAAATCAGGCTTTCGTTCTGTCCATAACTCATATGGAGTTGAGGGAACCGATTTTGTTGGAACTCTATTCAAGATATAGGCAACAGTCATTACAGCATCTCCCAAAAACGAAATTGGTAAGCTCGCATGCGCCATCATGGATCTAACCATGTCTAGCAACGTTCTATTCCTTCTCTCGGCAACACCATTTTGCTGAGGAGTATAAGGCATAGTGAGTTGTCTAGATATCCCCTTTTCATCACATAACTCCTTGAACATTATGGAGAGATACTCACCACCTCTATCCGTTCTAAGAGTTTTTATCTTATTATCCAACTGATTCTCAACTAAGCTCATGAATTTCTTAAAACATTCTAGAGGTTCTGACTTGTGAGAAATAAGATAAATATGACCATATCTCGTGAAGTCATCAATGAATGTGATGAAGTAACTTTTTCCATGTCTAGTGCGCACATTCAAAGGTCCACAAATATCTGAGTGAATTAGTTCTAAAGGAGAAGTAGCCCTAATGGCTTTTTCGAACGGTTTTCTAGTTGCCTTTCCAGCTAGACAATGTTCACAGGTCCGGAATTCAAATTTGGAGCATTCTCCTAATACCCCCTCCTTTGCCAACCTGTTCATCTGATCAACACCAATGTGACCTAGTCTATCATGCCACATAACTAAATCATTATTCATGGAACTTTGGCTCATAAAGGCACTAGCGTTATGATTGGAATCATAAATTGCGTCCAACACAATAAAACCGTCTGAAAGAAAGACACGTCCATAATAAATGTTAGCAAGGTATAAACCCATATCATTGTTCTCAAAAACAACTTTAAAACCATGTTTCATCAAGACAACAACAGAAATAATATTTCGCCGTATAGCTGGTGCATACAACACGTCGTGAAGTAATAGGATCCGGCCACTTCGTAAAGCCACTTTGCATGTGCCAACTCCAAGAACTTCAATGCTAGTGTTGTTTGCCAGGTTTATTCACCTCCCACTTGGAACACGACGATATTCCACGAAGGCAGAATGATCCTTTGTTACGTGGTCCGTCGCACCTGAATCCACAATCCACACAGGAGAATGATCAGTGAGCATCACAGAACTAGTCACGTTACAATTCGAGGAATTACACACAGTAATTACCTTTTGCTGAGTGCACTCACGAGCAAAATGTCCAGTCTTTCGGCAGTTAAAACAAGTCACATTAGACTTATCTTTCCCACCTCTGGATCCTCGAGGTCGTTTCTTTCCAGCTTTGTTTTCTGTTTTGTTTGCATTTGCACCCTTCTTGCCTTTAAAACCCTGAACTCTATCTCTTTTGCGCTTAAAACCTGCACTCCTCTGAGAAGCGCCAGCCTCAGCAGCAAGTATTTCAGATAAAGGGGCTTCCGCAAGCATGCGGTCCTCCTCCAGCTCTAGGTGTTTTGCGGCCTGGTCAAATGTCCTGATGTCATCAGCATGAGTCAAATGGACCTTCATATGCTCCCAATTCTTTGAAGGCAACGATCTGATGAGAGCAGACACTTGCTCCTCATCGGTCTTAGCACGACCGGCAGCGCTCAGCTCGCTATCATGTTTGACATTGCGGTAATATGCTGCCTCATCATGTGACCTTGGTGCATTTTATACCCATCAAACATGAGCCCAAGCTGGCGGGCCCTTGTGACGGAGGTCACTCCGTACTGAAACTTCACAGCTTCCCACAAGGCCTTTGCAGTTCGATACTTTTCGAACCGTAGTAATAGATCGTCCCTCATTGAACTTAGAATTGTGATTTGAGCAATTCGATCTTTCTTTTTCCATGCATTATAAACATCCAAGTTTCTACGATGTTGCGCAGTATTCCCCTCCTCGGGGGGAGACATAGATTGGTTTATATTTTCTAACATGTCCTGATCATCTTAGAGATACTCAATTTTACGATGCCACAGATCGTAATTTGTTTCATTGAGTTTATCTCCTCGAGTCAGATCAGCGACAATGCTTTTGGAAGCAGCCATAAAGAATCTAGGACAATCAAAATACATAGAGATACATGAGTTCTAGCATAAAATATAACGAGCTACAATAATCATAAAGAAAAAAACTGACTTAATAGCTATAGCATTCAGACCAAAAGAAAACACAAAGCATTCGATCAAATCCTCATGCAATAGTTAATAAAGCCATTTTACTAATCTAGATATTGAGCTCCATCATGATTAGTGACCCAAAAAAAACGTTTTAAATCATGGTAAATCAGCAAATAAAAAAAATATTTGCCGCCGGTTGCAAGGTGGTTTACACAAAACACTTCAACCTTGCAACTCCCACTAGGCATGCGAGTTCCCAAAAACGGTTTTCAAAAAAATCCAATCAACATCACACAGATATGATTACTACATTACTTCCATATCGAGCTAATGATACCCATTAGGGATTTAGCCTCGTCGATGGGAACCTGCATGAGTCTTATAGAAATAATATCGCAATAATAAAAATAAAGGAGCCCCTCGTCTCCTTAGGGCAATAAACAGTCCACAGTCCATAATTATTACAGTCCATAAATATTTCAACCCATTGCGATAACCATTGCAAATGGAAATAAATGAATGAAATTACGCTCATCTCTCAATAAGGTAGTAAATAAAATCAACAATCATTCATTCCACATAGCCACAATCTTTCCATACGTTAGCACAATCCGACGTATGAAAAAAATACCATAAAGTGTGCACCTCATTCAAACAATAAGGAAGTAATGCATAAGGCAACAATGCATGAATGGGGCACGAAAATAGGCAAAAAAACGTGTTAGTTAATGACAACCAATCTCCACAATAATCATTCTCAAAACAGAATTTTTTTCTTCTTTCCCTAATCAATATAATCATGATAGCACAAAATTATCCTACTTTGATTAGGAAAGAAAAATCCGAAATTATATGGTGGAGAGCAACACATATTTTTGCATCAAATGAAAGCATCCAAACATATTTTAAGGCAATAAAATTACAGCCCATAATATCTCCCAAAAATTTCAGAATTAGCCAATCTTTCCATAATCAATATAAGCATGCAATCAACAATAATTATTCTACTTATAATGGAAATAAAAATTCGAAATTTTTTGGTGGATGGCATCACATATATGCACATTTGATGAAAAGGAAATATTTCAAATGAAATGCATGCAATCATTCCAAAAGAAATCCGAAAATCCTTAATGAGATTAACATATATGTGCATTCAATCATTAAGGAAATATTTCAAATGAAATGCATGCATTTATTCCAAAAGAAATCTGAAATATCCTTAATGAGATTAACATATATGTGCATTCAATCATAAAGGAAATATTTCAAATGAAATGCATGCAATTATTCCAAAAGAAATCCGAAATATCCTTAATGAGATTAACATATATGTGCATTCAATCATAAAGGAAATATTTCAAATGAAATGAATGCTCTCATTCCAAAAATCCGAAATATACAATATGGTAACTCAATATTCATGTATGTGCATGATTTTGCAATCAACATCTAATCCTAGATGCATGCACATGAGATTAAAAAAATTACATATACATGAATAAGGCAACAAGCATCTAACCTTAGATATATGTACAAGAGTTTTTAAAAAATGCACAATCAAATCATACCATCCGAAATATATGATCACATTATATGATACAAGCAATAATTAACTCTTGTAAAATTATCATCATATTTCAAACAACATATATGTGCAAATAATCAAGAATAAACCAACTCTAGCCGCAAGCTTTGGTTGAAAGAAATATACGCAACAAACATAGATTAACATGTAACCCTAGGTACATGCATAAAGTGAAATCTAAGCTATGCTCAAGAATGAAATAATGATGAAACTTGTAATACAATTCGCATGTAATGAAATGAATAAAAAAAACATGCGCAAGGGTGAGAAAAATGCCATCAAACCCTAGGCACATGATGAAAAGAAAAAAAAACTACACATGTATGCGATTTCTCTCAACAACTACCGAAATTATTTCAACATATATGAAATAAGAAAGTGCTAAAAAAATTCGGAGGTGACCAAGATGGCTCTGGTACCAATGTTAGCAATCTACGATTGAATCTACAGGTTCAGAATTACCTTTGGTGGAGAGAACCTGTGGCAGCGGAATGGATCGACGATCACCTCACGGAATCCTCTTGAGCACCGATCGATCTTCTACTCTCTTGAAGAAGAAGCACGAGTCCACAACCCAAGAGTCCACGGATTGGCTTGGTGGATGTGGAGGGACGAATGGGAGAGAGAGGGAGAGGGCGGCTAGGGTTAGGGTGGAGGCTAGGGTTTGCACACAAGAATTAGTCCATCAAATGGGAGGCTCCCCTCCTTATATAGATGACCCCACCCTAAACCCTAATGCGCAGCCAATGAGAGTGCACCACGTGTCAGCGCTTTGGGCAAACATCATCTTAATCCTTAGATTAATCCAATAGTATGGGGGGATACCCTCCCCATATTGGTCCACCGACGATGTACTCAGCTTCGTTAGATGAGTAGTCTGAGTCATTGTGTTGGAAGGCCAGTTTTTTGGGTGGAGGAGACGAATCGAATATACTTAGTTAGGAAGTGGGAGAGAATCGAATACACAACCAAATGGAAGATACCCTCACCTCTGATATGATAGACCCTCTAATGAAGGATTGCATCTCTTTCCGTGAAAGGTTGTGTCCTTTCAAAAGAAAGGAATGCCAAATGGTCACGTCTCTTCGCATAATAATGATTCATCCCACCATGAGATGTGTCACTTCGACATGTGAATATTTATCATGTTGACCATCGAGCGGAATTAAGCTTATATTGAGTTTTCGTATAACACATGCATATCACCTAGTGTAACTATCGAGCATACATCGACCACACTATCTATCTCGTACCGTCGAGTACTATCGAACCTTGTCGATTTCTGAAACAATTTAAAATATCGAGAAATAGAGAGACAGAGAGAGTTCCAAACGATGTTAGTGGTCCTATGAGATAGGAGCACTAGTGCAGAATTGGCTTTACTCGTCGCCCAATAGACGTCGACCGTTACAACAGCCGACGTCTATTGTGGAGAGGACAGAATAGACGTCGGCTGACATGGAAGCCGACGTCTATGTGACACTATAGACGTCGGGTTTTGGAATAACACGTTTAACCGACGTCTATAGTGTATAGACGTCGACCTTTAGACGTCGGTGTTTTAGTACCTTGTGAATCCGACGTCTATATGGTATAGACGTCGGACTATAGACGTCGGACATAATGTAAGACCGACGTCTATAGTCTATCCACATAGACGTCGAGGTATAGACGTCGGTGTTATGGAACATCCGACGTATATAGGTCTTAAAGAAAGCGGACAGACGCGTTTTCTTTCATTCTTTTCAGTCGAAACCCACCCAAACCCTAGCCGTCCCGCGACCGAACTCTCCTTCGCGACCATCCTCCGACCGATCCGCACCGTCTCCGGCACCGCAGCGAGCTCCCAAGCGCTCCTCCACTTCTCCGGCCCTCTTCTCCTTCTTCCTCCGTCTTCCTCCGTCTCTCTCCACATGTAGGTTTTAAGTTCGTTTTTTCTTGTTTTAAGTTCATCTTTCTCCACATATTCTCTCTAACTTAGCCTCCTCCGCATGTAGCTTCATCGTGTCGTTTACAGCCGTCTCCTCCGCGACGTCTTCGGGAAACACAAAGAGCTCCTCCGGCAATACAAATTTTCCCTCCTCTGGTTCGTGCTCAATTTTAGATTCTTAATTTAGGATTAGTTTAGACCAAGAATCCAACGCCAAATTAGGGTTAGTGCAAATATTGGTTAGATAACGATTCAATGTGGATGTACACTCTTGACATGTAGACGTGATAAACAACTTCTTCTCGGAGTTTTTTTGCATGTGTGTTATGTGTTGATATTTGATAAACATATTCATTGGATTGATTTAGTTTGGATTGAGTTGGGTTGGTTGGATGATTTAACCAAACTTTGTTTTCATTGGATTGATTTGGTTTGGATTATGTTAAGAATTTGGTTTGGATTGAGTAGAGAAATACATAATGTGAATGTGATTAGATAACTAGATATTAGGATTTGAATAAAATTTAAGTGGATAACTAGATGTGAATGTGATTAGATACCTAGATATTAGGATTTTCTTGTTGATTTCAGGATTTGAAGAATTTTACATATTAAATTTTAAGTGGAGGTTCTGCCAAAATTTCAATAAAATTTTATTCCCAATTATTATTAATAACATGATAGTTTGTGTTTAAAATGTTTTTCTGTCAATTCATGTAATTAGTTTTAATACTTGATTTTAATATTTTAAATGTTTATTGCATTAATTTATTGAATTTTTAATATTATGATAATAACTCATTGCCCCCC
Source organism: Triglochin maritima (assembly GCA_963682175.1). Classification (NCBI taxonomy): domain Eukaryota; kingdom Viridiplantae; phylum Streptophyta; class Magnoliopsida; order Alismatales; family Juncaginaceae; genus Triglochin; species Triglochin maritima. The sequence goes on from OY821775.1 coordinate 20,522,125, forward strand.
TTAAACAACTTGGCCTTTAATAACCCAAAGCAAAAGATTAGACAATATTTGTTAAGTCATTCATCATATAGGATTTGCATGCATTGTATTTTCTATTATTTACGCTTTCTGTCGTAGATTGCTGGCGTAAGGTACGTACTATCTTTCACTCATCATTCATTAGAAAGCACGCATTAGTTAGTAGGACTTGCATTGTAACAAGAGTGAGGTGAGTGTTTGTTTGGTGTGTTGTTTGTTAGATTAAGGTATGAAAAACACTTAGGGGGCAGTCACCTATAGGAGATGAGGTGGGGGATTTCATCACCCTTTCCTTGGCCCAAAAACCACTTAATAAAAGAGCCTTAATAAAATCAATTAGACGTTGGCCCCTAGGATTTTCGGACGCATTAAGGAGAGGAAACCGTTTAAGACCGTTATGGCCTGAATGTCGTTGCCCATCTAGTCTCCCTGAGATTTTAGGAACCTCCGGGTTCTTGATTTCCTATAGATTAGTGGTCCTCGATGTTTAAGACCCTTTCGGCCTGAACGTCGTTGCCCATCTAGTCTCCCTGAGATATTAGGGACCTCCGGGTTCTTGATTTCCTACAGACTAGTGGTCCTCGGTGGGACCTCGAAGTTAGGCGTCGTCTATTACTAAGGACCTATAGTGGACTTTAGGTTTGTTTTGGCCTTGATTGTTTAGTTAGATTTCTAACCTTCCTTATTCCACGCTAGATTAAGGACTTCATCTCTTCTCCTCTGAGTCATTCTTTTCTCATCTTAATGTCTCCGAATCTTCTCATCTACGTACACATTCTTTTAAATTGAAATTTTATTTATGTTCTGCAATAATAACTATCATTTTTGCCTCTGTTTAGATTGAAATGGATCGAGAGTGGATAGTTTCAAACAGATTGAGTGATGAATATGAGAACGGAGTGAATATGTTCTTAGAGGTTGCCAAAAAACATTCTAAGAAAATGAAAGACAGCGACATGGCGTATTGTCCGTGCAATAAGTGTCATAATATGTCAGTGTTGACTTTTCGGAAAATGAAAGATCATTTGTTTGAGAAAGGTTTCGACCCAAATTACAGACGGTGGATATGGCACGGCGAAAATGAATCATGTAGTCGTTCCAAGAATGATGGAGAAGATGTTAGTGTGGAAGATCACTTAGAGGAAATGGTTCAGGATATGGCTGAAAAGTTTTCGTCCAACCCCGATTTACTTGGTAATTTGTTGAGTGACAATGAGAAGCCGTTGTATAAGAATTGTACCAAATTGTATAGACGACGCACACATATACGTCGGATAGGGGTGTGCATAAATCCGACGTGTATAAGCCCTTACATCCGACAAATATTCCCTTTTCTGTAGTAGTGGAGAGGTATTTTGGGAGAAGTGGAAAGATCAACATATTTTTCAGAGGGTGTCAAGGTAAGGGCTTTTTGTAGAGGTTGGGTCACTTGAGGCATGGAAAGCTAAATTTTCCATACTAAATCTACAAGTCAAGCATAATAAATGGTTTTGCCTTACTCTTGGAAAGTCATAACCACTGCCTCTTGCGTTTGGATGTTGTATTTTCAAGTTCCACGAATTTTGCAATTGATAGGATTTACAAATTCCAGGATTTATAAATGACGTTATTTGTATTTACTATGTTTGGATAAACATATTACTTTGAAATAAAATTAAAAATTTATATGTGTTTTAGTAGTTTTTTAATATGTAATTATATTCAAACTATAAAAATCACATGATATTGTGCATAAAATCATATACGGAGCATAATATTGATATTTTGTATCAATTTAAATGACAAGTTATGTGGAGTTTTGAAATTCTACCTTTTAGCCTTGAATTTGGTGGACAAAGTTTGCATAGAGTTGAAATTTCAAATGCCATGAAGAATTTGCAAATTCAAGCACAAGAATTTACTCTTTTAGACACCTTTATAACCCAAGAAGGTCAGTCTTTTCCGACGATCAACTATTTGGATTTGTTAGTCCATCTACCTATATATCCGGGAATGACGATAAATCGGGTCAGGTTGCGACTCTCATGAAAGAACAAAGCAAATATATTATCTCCTCCTTTATCATAAGTGGTAAATTTGTTAATTTAAAGTAAGTGGAAATTTATTTTGTAATAAACTTCAAATTATATATTTTAAAAAAACTCATTTGATGTTTGTCGTTCTATGCCCCAAGACTAATTTGTCATATTGGTTTGAGGAAGATAATCAAGGGAGAATATCGTGCTTTCATTCTTTATTTGGAGGTTGCATGCATGGACAAGCTAGAACCCTAGCTGTCACACCCCTCTCCATCCTTGTCCCTCCCCCACACAAAATCCTCTTCTCCCCCTCCCCTCCAACGTATGGTGGCTGGGAACTCCGGCAGGTCAAAGCAAGCAAGAGGTGCAAGTGGTGAGGCGCGTCTAGCTAGCATAGAGAGACGACAAGAGGAGATTCCAGCGATCTCCGGGCTTCTTTTGGAGTCAATTAAACCAAGGGAATTCATTAAGAAACTTGTTTCAATGTAAGTTCGTTTTAATCATCGTATTTGTAATACATGTATTTTTACTAGTACTATCGAATTCATGTTGAATAATTTGTGCTACTCTAGACAATGAAGATTTACAAAGTGTTAGGTGGCAGGAGAACAACTCCAAAACCAGGAGTAACGTGGCATGGAATGAGAGTAAGTTCTTTCTCCCATTTTTGTTAATTAGGTTAAGTAATGGAACAAATATTTAGCGAATTTATATTTTTGTAGTACCACAAGTAGACTGGAAATATGGAATGTGGTTACTACGTGATGAGATACATGGAGGAAATCCTCAAAATTGCATCTCAAAACGTATACATATCCTATTGAGGTAACATAGATCGTTATTCAGTTGTATAATTATAGGTTTATTATTTAGATACTAATATTTTTACTTGTATTTTTATCGGTCTTCCAACAGAATAGTGATCCCTACTCGCAACAGGAGCTTGATGATACTCGCGACCAATGAGTGTGACTATTTTATCAGAAACATGTCAATGAACTAAGAGATTCTTATATCAATAACACTTTCTTTATACATGTTTACTTGTATTACCAACATACAATCTGATCTTTAATATGTCAATCATTTTTGTGAATGAATGTCAAATGTTTGTGTATGTATGTTTTGTGGTTGAATGATTGTGTTTATGTATTTGTGTTTGTGAATGAATTATTGTGCAGGATGAATGTTTTTCTTATGCAGGTTGAATGTGTTTGTTATGCAGGAATATATGATTGCTACATTTGTATTTTTTTAAACTGGTAAGGGTATAGACGTCGGTTGTACTTAATAGTCGATGTCTATCCCGTTAAAAAATGAATAGACGTCGACTATTAGGTACAACCGACGTCTATACCTAGAGAGTAGGTGTCGGTGAGGAGATCAAATCGACGTCTATCATCTTGGTATAGATGTCGGTTGGGGGGAACAACCGACGTCTATACCTAGAGAATAGACGTCGGCTATTGAACGACCGACGTCTATGTATATATGACACAAATAGACGTCGGGTTAGGAGAGACGAATATCCAACATATATTCCATTTTCTATACTACTGTGAGCCAAATAGTTTTTGCAAATGTGACTCTTTGAAATTCCACATTCAAATGAAATTTCAAGTTGACGTGTCGCATCCAAACTCACTAGAAAAGTACATGTACCTAACATTCACCTACAACTAACATATTCTCTTGTGCCTAACAATCCATCACAACACATAATACCGGATGTGATTAATTAGCCAATTCACTTTAAAAAATTCGTTACATGATAACGACTCTAGAGGTGACGACGTTCTAGACTTTCGCAACGTAAAGTGGGTTACACAAAGTCCGCCATGCATGCAATCGTCAAGTGATACCATTACAAACTACTTTTCTGCTTCTCAAAGAATTTCTAAATCCGCACAAAATGCCGTTTAAGTACTATTAAGGAATGATTTTCATAACCAAATAAATGGACATGAACAAATTTAAGAGTGAAAAACACAATTAAACAACAACAAGAAGCATATATTTTGCGAAGGCGATCAACAGAATGAGAAGTATTTATTGCATCAACTGATACATCGATGTGATCCATTGCCTTCCACGAAACTGAAGGAAAAGAAGAACTAAATCCACGCAAGTATTATACTTCCCAATAATTTAACTTTAAAACTAAAACTAAAACAAAACGAACCAACAAAGTTAACTCAAAACGACACCACATACACTACATGAACAGAGCGAACGAACTAACTTCGAACAGATATCACGAATCAAGACTAAGACGAACCACATCAATTACAATGGCGAAACCAAGAACAAACAACATCTAACAGAGAAGCGACGGAGCCTCAGAAGCCGAAGCATACATCACCTCCTCATATTGGGGTTACATGCGCACGTTTCCCCGACACATCCTCGTTCGTTATTTCTACCGCCCGGTGGGTTTGCGGCTTGTGCTGCTTCTCCTCCATGTGGGGCCGGTGGGGCCGGTGGTTCATCTCCAGGTGGAGCAGGTGGTAGCGGAGGGACACGATGAGTGCCCCGAAGATGACTAGCATCAATATCAAGTCTTTTCTTTTCATCGCTGGGCTCAAGTCCAGAGAGATAATAAGAGACAGAAATAAAAAGAGAGAAGTGGGCAGAAGTGTGTGCGATTGTGAACTGCTTCTGGATTTGAAGGGCTTTATAGAGAGTTGGAGGCGACATGTACTGCGCGTATATGTGTACTTTTATCGTTAGGTTTCCGTTACGAATCACAACGGCCGAAGCGTCGTTTGCTGTATAACTAAGCAGGAATATTCAATTTCATTTTGGGTTCGTTTTTCTACTCAAGTTTAAGTTAGTTTGGATAATTCCGGAAATGCCACGAACATTCGTCTTCAAGTAGTTCGTTTGTTAACTTTGACTTAAATGTGCAACTTCTTCCACATGCACTTGAATTTGACTTTAAACTATTTGGTATTACAGTGACCGCGATAGCACTATCAAATTCATATACGATTAAGGTCCCGTTTGGGGGGGGGGGGGGGGGGAATTATTATTTCAAGATAAAGTTTGGATACCGAAGTTTTACTAACGACAACGAATGCAAATACTTAGTTCTGAATTTACAGTTTTCTTAAAATTGTCGTTGTGTCTGGAAGATCATGCTTTTCTAGGAAAGTTTAGCCAAAAAAAGGGCGAAAAGTTCTAGAAAGAAAATCAATAACATAATCATCGCACGCCCACAGTGCTTCATTTCTCTACTATATGCCCCCTCTTAGAAAAGTTCAAACCCGAAAAACCAAACCGTAACTATAATCACCACCTCAGTGCGAATAGCTTGGTACGAATCTCAATTTTAACGTAGTTTGGATAATGAACATTCTTCAATGATAGTTTCGAACGTGAGTTTGTAGATACTTTCTAGTTTTACTATAATTTTTTAATTGTATCATTAGTAGCCATTTTTAATTTTGACTTCATCGTGCTACTAATTCCGCTTCAATTGAACTTGACTTAAAAACATTCGGTGCCATAAAGAGTACGGAACGACTGCCAAATTCAAATATGATTAAAAATGAGGTAGATTGAAAGTTTCAGAAAAACGAATATTGTCTAAGATATTAATGATATTTTAGTTCTTTAAATTATAAAGGACAAATAGTAATTTGAGTTTTTACAAGATTCTAGTCGAATATTCTTCAAATAATTGTACCTCGGAAATGAACATCTAGTACATATGTCCGACTCTATTGAATATCTCAGTAACTTACAATTGTGAGATACATCACATTAATTAATTACAGAACTCCTAAGTTTATGGTTACATATAGTCTGATGCCTAAAACCACAACTACATCTAAAATGAAAATGGAAATATCAATTAGTTCCAATCTAATCGAGTGAGTTAAGTTTCAAACGAAATTATACAAACCTGTGTAGTTTTAAAAAATCAATATATCCAAGTGGAGATGCATCAATTTAGCCTTGCAATTTTACACACCTTTAGATGAAAGGGCTAGTGGTGTTTGAAGGCCTATCTCTGTATCTCACCCTATTTCCTCATCTCTTGCCTATCGTAGAGCATGAAATGGTGATACACCAATTTAGTTATCAAACTAAAGTAATAAACTCAAAATTTAAACTTAACAAACAAGTTTTCTCTTAATCATGCATGGAAAAACTAATAGCTTGTGTCTTTATCAGATAAATAAATGGAATAATTATGGTCGTCACAAAGTTCACCATAGACACAAACTTATAATCGTTATATCCACCCAATCAGAACTATTATAACAATTTAATTGTTCTCTCATGCATAAAAACACATCCTTAAACTGTTAAACACAACAAATTCCCAACGGGTAGTTTTCATAGGTACTAATTTACCATATATGTAATCTAATTTGACAATTCTCATTAAAGTCGCTTACATAATAATGAATTGGCGCCCAATAATGAATATGCTAGTGACGGTCTAATTAAGTTTCTCAAAGGACATTTAAATTGCACGGAATCCAATCGACCATTGGAGCAACACAAGGCTATATTTCCAAATGCACGTATTTAACGCAGGAAGCAATTCCCAGTCTCTCTTATTCACATCATCAAATACATCATACGTCCATTGCCTTCCAAGAAACTGATGAAAACAAGAAGTAAAACCACATCACAACCACCATCGAACCTCAAAATAAGAACTGAACTCAACGAACTAACGAAGTCAAACCCTGAAACAAGAAGAATCCCCACTACATTACCAAGAACCAACATTGAACAGAAAGCAAGAACTGACTTCGAATGGCGATCAATCACGAAGTATATAACCGCATGTCTTGCCGGACTTGTCGGCTGTTCTTCGCCATGCAGTCCGGAAGCTCCTCCGCCTCCCCAACCGGACCGTTGTTGGATGGCTTGGAGCTCCAAACATTCGGGTTCTGGGACTGGCTGTCTTTGTTGCAACCACCGGCAGATGTAGACGACTACGGAGGTGACGACCAACACGCCGGCCAGAAGAAGAAGCATGATAATGTCAGCATTCATGGCTTGATCGAGCTTGAGGTGATAAAAAAGACGGGAAGAGTCAGAGAAATGGAAGCCGGAAGAGGTTTGATTATACCAACACTGGGTTGTGTTGCTTCTTTAGAGAGTTTGGCCACGAGGGGACGTTCATGTGCCTGCACGTGTTATGGGAGAACGAAGAGAGGGAGGAGGAGGAGGAGGAGAGGAGAGAGAGTTTTTTTATGTTTTTAATTTTTTATGTTTTTTATGTAATATTAAGGACATTTGGATTTTACCAGGTTTATTTTGTAAATTCAGTAATGTCAAGTAACGACTGAAGTGCATATGAAAAAAAATGTTCGACTTACAAGTGCATATCCGGCACTACAAAAACTCATATTGACGCATATTGCCAATTAGATCATCCGAGATGTGTACAGTAGTGAAAAAAATATTTTACCGTTAGATTTGTGTTTCGAATGAAGATTCCATTTCAATTTGAGTTCGCTTTTCTCCTCAAGATTAAGTAAGTTTCGATAAAGGAATATTTACAGTGTTGCACTTGGAAAACATCAAAATTACGGAAACACACCTTAAAAGTTTGAATTCACAGTGTTGCACTTGAACAACTTAGGAAATTACAATGGTACACTCGTAACTGACGTCGTTAGTCTCCGTCCAATTTAAGTTTGACGGACGTTTGATTACACCATTTAATTATTCTTTAATTAAAGGGATATTTACAGTGGTGCACTCGGAAAATATCGAAATTATGAAAATGCACCTCAAAAGTTTGAATTTACAGTGGTGCACTCGAAAAACTTAGGAAATTACAATGATGCACCCGTAATTGACGTGCTAGCGTCCATTCGATTTAAGTTCGACTGATGTTTAATTACACCCTTTAATTACCTCAAATCTAATTCCATCCACCTTCCACTTCCATCGCTCCCGAATCCCCCATCCACCTCCTAGTTTGGATCATTCTGGAATTTTACTACTCATTTTTGGCTGCATTATCACTTAATTATCTTTGAATTTTACTACTTATTCTTGCTGAAGTTTGAGCTAAATTTTGAAGTTGCTTTTGGTTGAAGATTGACGGTAATTTGGCTCAATCTTGGATACATTTTAGGGCTCAATTTTGACTGCACTTTTACCTACATTATCTCTGAATTTTTCTTAAATTTTACTACTCATTCTTGGCTGCAATTTGGGCTAAATTCTTAGTTTGTTTTGGTTGAAGATTGGCTAGAAATTGGCTCAAATTTCGATAGATACACGTCCATTTTTCAAGTGGGATGCGGATGAGGGATTTAGGAGCGATGGAAGTGAGAGGTCGAGGTTTGGTGTTGTAAGTGGGATGTGAATGAAAGTGAGATTTGGGGTAGTTAAATGAGTTAAGTTTAATTAAAGGGTGCAATCAAATGTTCATCGAACTTAAATTGACGGAGGCTAGCGGTGTTAGTTACGGGTGCACCATTGTAACTTCATAAGTTTTTCGAGTGTATCACTGTATATTCAAACTTCTGGGGTGTATTTTCGTAATTTCGATGTTTTCGAGTGCACCACTGTAAATGTCCCTTTAATTAAAGAGTAATTAAATAGTGTAATCAAACGTCTGTCAAACTTAAATTGGATGGAGACTAACGACAACAAGTATGGGTGCATCATTGTAATTTCGTAAGTTTTTCGAGTGTACCACTGTAAATTCAAACTTTTCGGTTGTATTTCCATAATTTCGATGTTTTCCGAGTGCACCATGTTTTCGATGTTAATTCAAACCAGAGCATTCCCCTACCCTTGCCCGTGTGACCTCCTATCCGGTAACCCCCTTGCTCGCGCGACCTCCCCTTCCGGCAATCCCCTTGCCCGCGCGACCTCCCCTTCCGGCAACACCCTCGCTTGCGCGACCTCTCCTTCCAGCCTTCAGTTAGTTCATCGTCCATTAGCAATCTCTTGTAGACTTTCATTTTTTACTTGAATTGCCATTTTATAATCTCCACTTAAGTTGGCATATGTTTGATTTAATTTTGAATTATTATGCCTTCTCTTGTGCTGCAGTTTAGTGTGGAATTTTGATTGCATTTTTGTGTTGATTTTGTCGCATTTAATCCTACATACCTCTGCAATTCTTGGCTGATTTTGCTGCACTTGATCCTTAATTCTTGCTGAAAATTTGCTGTCTTGTGCTGTATTTGTTCTGAATTTGATCACCACATTTGAGCTGCACCTTGGGCTGAGTTTTGAACTTAGTTGTGCTGAAATTTGATCTTCAATACTGGTATGAATTGGGGCGGAGATTGGCTGACTTTTGTGCTGACATTGTTGCTGAATTTGGACATGAATTGCTAGAATTTTATCTCCATTTGAGCATGTCTTTATTTTATTTCTTTTTTAATGTGCAATAGTGGAAATGATTTACACTTGTTGTCGTAGTCCATTTCTGATTGTGTTGTCATGATTCTTTTTTGTCTTCTTTCAGGTTATTGACTCCCAGCAAGAAGAACCGCCCCCAAACTTGCGATGACGTCCTGACATCGGTTTCTCCACGTGGAGCAACTCTTATGTTAGAGTTTTAAACAAAAAATAAAATGTGGAGATCCATTGCCTTTGGACTTTGATTCTCTCTTAGAGCCGATCAGAGATAATAAAACATATTGGCCTAGTTATTTGGGTACTGTCACTAGAACCAAGGTTGATATATGTATTGAAAAGTAGTCACAAGTTGATTCTTCTCTAAAAGAACAAATTTGGGTGGATGTAACGGTATGACTTTGTTTATTAGTTTTATTTATAATTTCCCCAATTATTGATTCTAATTTACAATTTTTTGGTTGAAGGACAAATTCATTTTTCAATCCACTAAAGCATTGAAGAAGTGGATTTCGTATGTTGGTAACCGGTGGAAATACTTTAAAACAAAGCTCACGTACATGTTTATCTTTGGGGAATATAAGGATCATGACACTTGTGCTATATATAATTTCATTTCACCGATGTCATGGGCTCAGCTCAAAAGAAAAGACTTTGTCCAGAATTTATGGTACTCTATATATACTCATTTTTTAATACGTAGAATTTATTATGTTTATTTTGAAAATTAATCAATTATATTTTGTTTCAGGAAATACGAGATCTGAACAAGAAACGATAATCTCTTAACAAGTTTCAACATAGATTGTTCAGAGGCGGTTACCGCAAACATGAGGAAGATATGATGAAGGAAAAAATTTCAAAAAAAGAAGAAGCTCTGGAAGCAGGTATGAGTGAAGAACATGCAAGTAATTTGTCGCCTCCATCACCGATATCTAGAGAAGAGAAGTGGAAGAAAACACGTATTACTCCGAAAGACATCTATATTAATGAGGAGTCTGAACTAGTTGCCTCCAAGATTTTAAGTTAACTTTACTTTTTTTGCTTTGTTTACATATACGGTTAATAATCAATAATAGGATTTAAATTAATTTCGTATAGGATGAACTTTTAATTAAAACTTCCAAAGGCAAATTTGTTTCATATGGAAGAAGTGATATATTATCCACAACCTTGGGTAAGGAGGAGCATCTTGGGTCATCATCGTGGTGTAGGTAGTCGAATAGGACTACACCAGTATTGTGGGTCATAATCCTCACAACGCCATTCCAAAGGTATTGAGCACATGAAATGCGACGAGAAGATCGATCACCTGGAAAACCTGGTGAAGAGTTTGTATCATCACCTTGGAGTTTCCACCGATATTGCCACAAATTTACCAACCCCTCGTACTGCTTCAAGTGTACAACCTAGGGAAGTGTTCCCACAAGAAGTATCTGAGCAGGACACGCTTGGCCATTTTGAGGTAAAATAAAAATTATAAGTATTTATTTTTTGTTATGCATTGTAGTACATGTGATAATTTCGTGTTTAAATTTACAGGATGAATCTCAATGTGAACTCTTTGTGAATGATCCTGATATGTGACTTATAGCATATGGGAAGGTGTACACACTGAAGTCTCATCACGAGGAACAAATTGGATCCAAGAATTTGAAGGTGACTTTGGATACATATGTTTGTGGTGATGCACTCCTACCAATTCCTGAATCTGAAGTTCAGACGGTGGGCGATGCTGAACGATGGGTGTTGTAATGGTCTCATTCGTTGATTAAAATAAATGCAAATGCAAAGGTATCAACTTTAATTTTAATAATTGCATAAATATTTGATGTATAGTAATCATGTAAATATGTTCTAATAATATAGTTTTTTAATTTCATAAGGTCGAAGGTCCAACATCCATGCAATTTGAAAATGAAATTGCATTTGACGAGAGACAATTTCCACCGAGTTGTCAAATGTCATACAATTTCATACGACATAAGAATGAGGATTCTATAGTTCAAAGTGTTATGAATAAAGAGATTATAGGAAACATGACTGACAATTGCATCGAACCTAAGTTGTATGTCAGTGATGTCATACAATTTTGAGGATGGGATTTTTTTTAACAATCACCCAAATTCAATTAAAGTAAGTCATTTTGTTCTTTTATATATTTGATTACGAATTGTTTTAATATTAATTATAGTATATTGATTTTTGAACAGACTTATCTACGAGTTGCCTTTTGGGGAAAATTTGGTTTTTTGCGTCCCACAATATTTATGATTCGAGGCAATTCAAGCGATGACATTAGACCACAAAAGATTGCTCAGGTTATGTGTGAAAGCGAGAAGAAGATTTATCTAGCACCATATTGGGAGGCGTAAGTATTTCGTTATATTTTATATAACTTGTTATCTTAGTATTCAATGATTAATAAAGTTATTCAACATGATTGACTTACACTGATCATTAGATGTTGGTCGTTTTAGTTCCTGATATGAATAGTACATATTGGTTTGATCAACTAGCATCAGATAAACCGAGAAATCATTGAAGAATATTGTTCAGTTGTAAGTTACTTTTAGTATAGTTAATTTAAATTTCTTCACTAATTTATCAGTAGTTGCAGATTTGAGGATAACTTCCGACCACATGTTTAATTTTGACAGAGACATGAATATAATTAAAATGATGGGTCGAAAAAGGAGTCTGAAGAAGCTAACAACTTGGCATGCAACGAAGGTAATTTATTCATTATTATAGTAAACCCATGAAGCCATTAATATGCATTCATTTCATTATTTGGATATACTCACGAATATATTTTTATTTGTAATTGTTGTATTACAAAGAAAAGTTGAAAATACAGAATGCGGTTACTACGTAATGACTTTTATGCATTACAAGAAAAATAACCTTTGCCGATGGAATATTGCCATAGGAATTTCCATCGGGATGGTTTCCGACAAAAAGTCGCGAGGCCTGCTCAAAATCTGTCTGCAAAGTTAGGGCAACAAAATCCCTGCCCCAACTTTAAAAGCCCAAGCCGAACACCAACCCCACGCCTCCTCTTCCAATCCCCCTCCACCGCCATCACCTCCTCCTCCACCTCCAGCCCCTCCACTGTATTCGCCTCCTTCTCCCCCCACCTCCTCCCCCTCCCACCCCTCCCCAGTCATCGACCTCCAACCACTTCTCCTCCCTCGTCAACCCATCCCAAACCCAAACCATAACCGTCTCCTTCCCCCCACCAAGTTCACATATCTGCCTCCCTCCTCGACACCGACCTTGTAAACCTCAAGTACACTCCCTAGCTCATCGTCGGCTTTGGCAACCCCAGGAACAAGTACCACGACAATCACAACAACTTAAGGTTCGCGATGGTGGGTCAGATTGCCGAACACGAAGGAATCACCCTCAACACCGACCAGTCCAAGGCCTTGCTCGGAAGCAATAGTAAAAGTTGGAGATTTTTTATTTTTGAAGATTTTTTTGGAATACTTTTGACAATATTCAGAGTTTGTGTTGTAGGTTCTGTTGGGTTACGATGAAACACAATGGAAAAATAACATAGAAGTGATTTCTAAATTCATCAACCATCCAAGATCCGTGCATATGATAATAATGAGGAAAACTAACGTACAACGATTTATACCTTTGATACGTGCCTTTCTTTTGCTCACGGAGGAGGTGCGGAGAATTCGAAGTGTGATTTCTCTACTCGGGACACACGAACCACAGACTAAACTCTACCAACACGTTAGCTAGAATGAGAGGAGTGGAAGAACAACTTTATTCCTCGGTGGAGAGAGAGAGTAGACGACTAAAGGGGGAGCGGCTAGGGTTAGGAGAAAAACTTGGTTTGCATCCTTCTGTCCAAAGCTAAACCTAATCTCATTAGGTAAGTTAGCTTAATGGGCCCTTTTAGTCATCCATGTGGCTAGTCCATTGGATCAATGTGTGTAACCCTTTGTAGGACCTGATTGTATTAGTAACGCGCGTAACGGTTGACACGTAGGTCGTAATTGGTTTCTAGATAAACGTTACGACCCCTAATATAATCGGATTAAATTCCTTTCAAGTATTTATTCATTGCCACCTTGATTAATGAACACCTCCTTCAATCTCCCACTTGTCCTTAACAAGTGTGCAATTATAAATTCCTTTGTCTCTTATTGTCTTGATCTGAATATCAGGTAAGATAGTATGTCATCCCAATCTATTCAGACCGTTTCTTGAAAATCGAGTTTAAACTGGTGAAACAAATGATAAACTTTTAATCCATTTGAGAACGGCCATGCATTTAAGTTTTCACTCTTCAAGAGGCCCAAAGACAACCATCTTATTTCATAGGAGGGTTATTCAATCTTGCACATCCACAATTCTCTATATGATTCATGTCAATTCTGACCTCCACCTTTATAGCCACCTTTTACGGTGCGACGTTTGACAGATTCAACAATATACCAATGCTCATATATGTAAAGTGACACACTCATATTTGAGAAAATTACATAAATAGTCAATGAGAAATCTTATGACATTCAAAATCTCTTAAAGATTCTAATAACGGGATAGTCCAATATATGTTCTCCAACATATATCCATGTAATTGATTAGACATCGAATGTCTCTATAGCCCATGAAACAACACTATCAATCAACTTACAAACTAATCTTTATAAGTCATTGTCATCCAATTCAATGACCTAGACGAGGGAAAATAATAAAATATACATTCAAGTTCACATTATAGGGTTTCATTTACCAAATCATGTATTTGACAAACCTATTTGAATTTATAATTTATTTTGGACAATTATTTAATTCTAAACCAAAATTAAATAAATACTAAAATTTATTTCATTTGACAAACGTAAATAATACCAATATTCATGAATGTCTTCAAAATACTAGGTATTACATAATCAAAACCATTCTGTAATGTGCTTTATTCCAATAGCCCTGGTATAACTCTCATGCTTGGGTTGAGGCAATGGTTTAGTTAACGGAACGGCCACATTGTCATCCGTATGAACCTTGCAAATCTTCACATATTTCCTTTTAGTGATATCTCGTATTACATGAAACTTCCTGAGAATATGTTTGGATTTCTAGTGAGATCTAGGTTCCTTCGCTTGAGCAATGACACCATCATTATCACAATAAAGGTACACTCCTCTTTCAATGCTAGGAACTACACCAATCTCAGTAATGAACTTCTTAATCCAAACCCCTTCCTTTGCAGCTTCTGAAGTTGCAAGGTATTTGATGCATTGCATACTTGCATCATATGTCTTTCATTTAGATTACTTTTACATCAATAAATGCTACTAAGGTATGTGTTTAGTCTTATTTACAGAATACAGGGACCTGAATGCAATTTACCCACATCCCGAGCATAAACGCGTGCAAAAGACTCATTTCTATCATAAAGACCAAGTTCAAGATTATCGGGTTACGAATGGAAATGTATCCAAGCATAAAAAGCATTCAAGTCCTAATTGCAAAAAGAACAAGGACTTAAGCACAAAAGTAACCGGGGACTTAACTGCAAAAAGTCAAGGACCTAATTGCAAATCACGAGTAGCTTTTATTCTCTTGGAGAAAATATATAGAAAAATCAATGTATATCTCCAAATATGTGAAGGAATTAATCCGGAGTTCAAAAGAATGGAAAGAATCAATCCAGACGCGCAAAGAAGGATCAAATCATACCATAAACATTCAACCAAAATCCGGACAAAATCAGACCAGATTGTGCGGCGTTTCCGCCGCACCACACATACAATATGCGGTGTTTCCGCCGCCCAAGCATCGATCCGTGTGCTCCAATTTCGTCCAGTCGTGTCTGGACACGTGTACTTTCCAATATTATACCTAGATCCCTTGTAGCAACTATAAATAGACCCGAGAACGATGTTAGAAGGGTCCTTAGTCTTTGGTGGTAGTTTTTATTCTTAATCTTAGTTTTGTATTCTTCTTTTCATTAATAAAATTCTGTCTTTATTTCTTACTTTTAGTTTTCTTTTGTAATGTCTCAAGGACCCCTTCTTCCTCCCTCTATGAGTTTCTAACTCCTTCCAAAGGGTGGAGGTGACGGATTAGGGTGAAGAGAAGATGAATGAATGTTATTATTTTAATTTCGTGTTAGTATATTTTGATTACTTGAGTTTATGTTAAATCATTTATCATGTAATGCTTTATAACTAATATGATTTATTATAAGTTTCTAAATTCTCTAATCTAAACCTTAAATCTAAACCTTCACCCGACGGAATTCACATCTTTGTTCTTGTTTTAATTTTAATTGTTCTTGTTCTTGCTTTAAATAACTAAAACCCAAAAATCTCAAAACCCATTTATTTCTTCTCTCTTTCTTTTCTCCAATCGAAATCACACTAAAAACAGAATCTCTCCCTCCTTGTGTTCGACCCTTATTTGCCACGTCTCCATTGACGCCGTGCACTTGCGGTATAAATTTAATTCTCATCAAGTTTTTGGGGCCGTTGCCGGGGAGGCGACGCAGATTTTGTTTTTTGTTGATTTCGATTTTATTCTGTTTATCTTGTGCGCGATCTAACTATTTGGATTTGTGTTTCAGGAGACAACAGAGTGCGCGGCGAAATCCGAGCACCATCTGAGCTAAACGAGCGGCGAAATAGCCGCACCTGAAGAACAACTTGCGGCGAATCCGCCGCACACTTGGAGCGTCTGGGCTTCAACTTTTTCTGGGACGCGACTCATCTCTGGGTGGACGCGTAAAGCTACTGAAATTTCGAGAGCGGGCGGCGAACCCGACTGAGCATTGCGTAGGTAACCTTTGTTGCCTTTTTCCTCGTAATTTCTATTTTCAGAAAATTTCCTTTTCATAGAACTGCACGTGTTAAGCTTAAATTCCATAATTGGCAATAATTCAACTCTGACCTAAAATTGGCAAAATTAGAAAGGCCTTAGTGCATGCATCATCTAGTGTTTTGTATGCATTATTCTTGCTAAATTCTTGCAAATCAATTTCTGTTGAAGAGTGTTGGAGTCAAGGTACGTATCGTGGTTTTTACCGATTGCATTTAGGCATATAATTTAGTTTGCATACAACCTTGCAATTGCCCCCAATTAAAGACCATTGTTTGACTATCTTTGCTAGATCTAAGTTAAACTATCTTAAGGTCAACTCCGTAGGCAAAGATACGGTGGGGATTTTATCACCCTTCCGTGGCCCACAAATAACAATCCCAAAGTGTCACCCAAGCCTTAAATTAAAATCAATTAGACATTGACCCCTAAGGACTCGGACTCATTTAAGGAGAAGAATTGGTTTGACTTGCTATGACCTGAAGCCGATTGAATTTAATTTGGTGTCTAGAAAGTGTTTTTGTGTTGACGTAAGTCTTCCAAGCGAAGTGGTTGTCTAATTGGCACCGACTCTGTCGGAAGCGCCCCCACTAGCTATACACGGCCTGACCAAGTTGGTTTGATTAGTGAGGGAGGTGAATCAAGCAAATCAATTCGACTCAACCAGTTAGGAGTCGTCTAGATCTAAGCGACACTAGGTCTAGGATTGTTTGAACCGTGCTTTCTTAGGAATTTTCTGACCAACCCCCTTTCTATCTTTAAAGTTAGGTTTCCCTTCTCATCTGAGTCTTCTTTCTCTTCTCACCTAAATTCTCTAGATTAGGATTCCTTTCTTATCTTTCCCCATTCTATTGTTTGTTTCCCTTTTGAAAAAAAAAACGAAAATTAAAAAAAAAATTATTTGTAATTAATTCTTGAAATTAAATTTGGAATTTGCATTTCGAATTTGAATTCAAAAATTGATTCAACCCGGTGCACTCAGATTTGGATTCGGGACTTGAGTAATCGACTCTCACGAGTTCATCTAGATTCCAGTCTGGAACTTAGCCCCAATCCACCTGTTGCACCACCTCACCCAGATCCTATGGGTGAGAATGTAGTGGACCCGCCTGTTGCGCAACCTATAACTCTGAGGGATCGATGCTATCCAACGATGGCTGCTCAGCCATCGTGCATCGTTATGCCCACCATCCCGGGTCGCGACTTCGAACTTAAGGCACAATACATGAGTATGTTGCCTAAGTTCACCTCTAGGGAAGACCCATATCTCTTCCTTAGAGAATTTGAGGAAATCTGCTCTCTTATGCAATACCAGCATAGCCCTGAAGAGGCAGTGCGTCTGAAATTTGTGCCTCTTGCACTAAAGGACGACGCTAAGAAATGGCTATATAGTCTAGCCGAAAGATCCATTAGAAGTTGGGCTGAGTTTGTTCAAGTATTCCTAAAAAAATATTTCCCCAACCATAAGACTATGAGGATTAGGAATGAAATTGTTGCATTCGTTCAGTCTGAGAGCGAGCCGTTCTATTCCTATCTAGAAAGATTTAAGAGTGTACTGACCCAATGCCCTCATCATGGAATTCCAAGATGGCAATTATGCCAAATTATTTATGAGGGATTGACACCCACATCTAGGGTTTTGGTAGAATCCGTAAGCCAAGGGAACTTTATGTCAAAAAACGAAAATGATGCCTGGACTTTCCTTGAAGATTTAGCTGAAAACAGTATGCAATGGGACAATGCTAGAACACCGCTTAACCCGAGTATTGGATCTAGAATAGCAAGTCAACCCAAACCAGGTGTCTTAGCTGTAGATGCCAACATAGCGGCTGAAGCAAAACTAGCTACCCTTATGCGCAGAATGGAAAGTTTAGAGCTACAAAACCAAAACCGAGTGAATCAAGCCTCGACTATCCCGTGCTCTAGATGTGGTCAGACTGGTCATGTAAAGGAGGATTGTGCGGAATGGGACCAAGTTAATGCCATGTATAACCATGCTAGAAATGACCCATACGCATCAACCTATAACTCGGGTTGGCGTAATAATTCCAATTCCTCATCAAACCAACAGGGTCAACCTCCTAGACAACAACCAAACCCGTATAACCAAAATAATACATCATCTGGGTTTAGTAACAATAACGATCATGAGGTTAGGTTGACAAGGTTGGAAAATTTGATGAAAACCTTTATACAAACAACCAACCAGACCTTCCAAAGGCTAGAGACACAAGTCAGCCAACTAGCACAAATAGTAGGTGAAAGAAAAAAGGGTCGGTTTCCAAGTCAACCTGAAGTGAACCCTAGATCTAATAATAATTCATATCAATCCTATAAAGCACCTTCAGGAAATAACAACCCTAGACCGGTTCAAATGGTTACTGAGGAAGGACCGTTCCAACAAATAAATGCAGTAGTATCATTACGGTCCGGAAGACAAGTTGATAACAATGTGGTAAATCCTAGAGTGTCCAATCAATCTAGCCATCAAGCACCCACATATGACCTGACCATTGAACCCGACGTCCAATCGGAAACGCCCACCCCACCTACTCAATCTGAACCCGTAGCTCAACCTGAACCTGAGCGAGTCTATGTCCCTAAAGCCCCATTTCCCAATAGACTCAAAAAGAACTCAAGTGCACAAATAGAGAAAATCTTGGAAGTATTTAAGCAAGTTAAGGTGAACATTCCACTCTTAGACATGATTCAACAAATACCTGCTTATGCTAAATTCTTAAAAGATTTGTGCACTAAAAAGAGAAAAATGAACGTACCAAAGAAGGCATTCTTAACTGCAAACATAAGTTCTATTTTGTCCAACACATCTCCTATAAAATATAAGGATCCTGGGTGTCCCACAATTTCATGTTCAATAGGAGATACTTTTATCAACAAAGCCCTTCTAGACCTTGGTGCTAGTGTTAACCTACTCCCATACTCTGTCTATGAGCAAATGAACCTTGGTCCATTAAAACCCTCTAGGACAACCCTTCAATTTGCTGATTGCTCTATTAAGAAACCAAGAGGTGTAGTAGAGGATGTTTTGATCAAGGTTGGTGACTTCATTTACCCAGTGGATTTTGTCGTACTAGACACCGCACCTGTTGTAAATCCTAATCGACAAATCCCTGTAATTCTAGGCAGACCCTTTTTGGCCACTTCTGAAGCATTGATAAACTGTCGAAATGGGCTCATGCAATTATCTTTTGGGAACTTAAAAGCTGAATTTAATATCTTTCATATTGATAGTGAGCCAGAAATAACATGCAATCAAAGTGATGTTGTGATGAAATCGCGTATCTATAATATTTCTGAATCGTCACAAAATCAAAAAGGAAGTAAGAAAAAGGGGAGGAATTCATCTACACACCCACCGTCACTCGAGCAAATAAGAGAACCAATTTATGTGAGGGGTGTGGAACCTGTAACTCAGGACACTCATTGCAACATGGGGAACAATTCAACTGGATACATGCACCAATATGGTGTCATTCAATCCAGTTCTGACTATGGTTGACTTTGAGCAAATTCCATCCTTCCACCGCAATTCACCAAGGTAATAAGTGCATTTGCTTTATATTTGCATACATTGAGGACAATGCATGATTTAGGTGTGGGGGGGTGTTTATGTATATATTTATCTATATATTCTGTCTTAAAAAAAATTAATGTTTCATGACATAGCTTAAGATTGAACTGCTAAAACCCGTGTACAAATTGCATTGAGTTTTTGTTCCTTATTATATAGTTCTGCTTGTAGAAATTGTGACATAAATCTAAGTTCCAAAGAAATAACCCATTGCCCTTTAAGACATGTATGCACTTAAATTGGATGAATCAAATCTTTGAAGTGGTTGATAAAAAGCAGAGGTTGAGGAAAATATACCGGGAAGTGTGGACTTCTAATAGCAATTAAGCCTTGAGGAAAATAAAAATAAAAATAAAGGAATAAAGTGAAGAAAACACATTTTGCAAAATGATTACAAAAGCCCAAGCCTTTGAGTCACTGGTCCGTAGGGGTATCTTGAAACCCGGTAACTTGAGTCTACCAGCTCGGGATTATCGACCAAACTCGCTACACGAATGCAAAAGGGTAAAAGTGTCAAAAAGCAAATGTGTTGAATCACGGAAGAAAAGAAAAAAAAAATACTCAAGGCCCAAAGCTAAAAGAATGATCCATACCATGGTTGATCCGAATGATACTTCACCACCAGAGGAGGCGTGCAAAATAATTCAAGTGATAAACATGTGTAGAAGGGTTAGTGGTGTGAATGTTGAAGGAACAAAGACCAAGTCATATTTTTAATGAGTTAGATTCATATAATGAGCATACAAGAATTCTAGGTGAGAGGTATAAGGTTAAGGTGGAGATATTAAGAGCTATTAATGGAATGTTGATTTAAGACTTTGTGGGTGTGTCAACTGAAAACCCTCACGAGACAAAACTCGTCCTCTAAGGAAACTTGGAGGTTTAAAGGCTTGTTGCACATGCTAAGTGCAACCGTGATTCCTACGAAAGTGAGTTAGGATTTCCCTGTTTTCATTTTTCTTATATTCTGTTTTGCTAGGGACTAGCAAAATCTAGGTGTGGGGGTATTTGATGCATTGCATACATTGCATCATATGTCTTTCATTTAGATTACTTTTACATCAATAAATGCTACTAAGGTATGTGTTTAGTCTTATTTACAGAATACAGGGACCTGAATGCAATTTACCCACATCCCGAGCATAAACGCGTGCAAAAGACTCATTTCTATCATAAAGACCAAGTTCAAGATTATCGGGTTACGAATGGAAATGTATCCAAGCATAAAAAGCATTCAAGTCCTAATTGCAAAAAGAACAAGGACTTAAGCACAAAAGTAACCGGGGACTTAACTGCAAAAAGTCAAGGACCTAATTGCAAATCACGAGTAGCTTTTATTCTCTTGGGGAAAATATATAGAAAAATCAATGTATATCTCCAAATATGTGAAGGAATTAATCCGGAGTTCAAAAGAATGGAAAGAATCAATCCAGACGCGCAAATAAGGATCAAATCATACCATAAACATTCAACCAAAATCCGGACAAAATCAGGCCAGATTGTGCGGCGTTTCCGCCGCACCACACATATAATATGCGGCGTTTCCGCCGCCCAAGCATCGATCCGTGTGCTCCAATTTCGTCCAGTCTTGTCTGGACACGTGTACTTTCCAATATTATACCTAGATCCCTTGTAGCAACTATAAATAGACCCGAGAACGATGTTAGAAGGGTCCTTAGTCTTTGGTGGTAGTTTTTATTCTTAATCTTAGTTTTGTATTCTTCTTTTCATTAATAAAATTTTGTCTTTATTTCTTACTTTTAGTTTTCTTTTGTAATGTCTCAAGGACCCCTTCTTCCTCCCTCTATGAGTTTCTAACTCCTTCCAAAGGGTGGAGGTGACGGATTAGGGTGAAGAGAAGATGAATGAATGTTATTATTTTAATTTCGTGTTAGTATATTTTGATTACTTGAGTTTATGTTAAATCATTTATCATGTAATGCTTTATAACTAATATGATTTATTATAAGTTTCTAAATTCTCTAATCTAAACCTTAAATCTAAACCTTCACCCGACGGAATTCACATCTTTGTTCTTGTTTTAATTTTAATTGTTCTTGTTCTTGCTTTAAATAACTAAAACCCAAAAATCTCAAAACCCATTTATTTCTTCTCTCTTTCTTTTCTCCAATCGAAATCACACTAAAAACAGAATCTCTCCCTCCTTGTGTTCGACCCGTATTTGCCACGTCTCCATTGACGCCGTGCACTTGCGGTATAAATTTAATTCTCATCAGTATTCTGCTTCAGTTGTAGAATTAGTGACAATACTTTACCTTGAACATTTCCAGCTCACTGCTCCTCTATTCAGCAGAAAAATGTATGTGGACTGAGATCGAAAATCATCTCTATCAGTTTGGATGCTCGCACCAACATAGCCTTCGATAATAGGCTCACTTTCTCCTCCAAACACCAAGAAACTATCCTTAGTCCTTCACACATACTTAAGGACGTTCTTACCGCCAGTCCAGTGTGCCTCACCTAGATTTGATTAGAATCTGCTACACATGCTCAGAGCATATGCAACATCTGGGCGAGTACAAATCATGGCATACATGATAGATCTGATTGCCTAGGCATAAGGGATCACACTTATACTCTTTTGCTCAGCAGACCCAGATGGACACTGAGTTTTGCTTAGCGTTGTACCATGAGACATGGGTAGAAATCCTCTTTTAGAGTCTTTCATGTTGAATCTTTCAAGTAGCTTATCTACATAAGTTCCTTGACTTAATCCAACCATCGTTTTAGATCTATCTCTATAGATCTTGATGCCCAAGATGTATTATGCCTCTCCCGGGTTTTTCATTGAAAAACACTTTCCAAGCCAAATCTTTGTAGATTCAAGCATTCGAATGTCCTTTTCTATGAGCAGTATGCAATCTACATACAAGACCAAGAAAACAACACAACTCCCACTAACCTTCTTGTAGACACAAGATTCTTCTTCATTTCTGAGGAAACCAAACCTTTTGACGGCCTTATTGAAACGAAGATTCCAGTTCCATAATGCTTGCTTCAGTCCATAAATGGACTTCTGAAGCTTACATACTTTCCCAACATTAATGGAGTCCACAAAACTCTCAAGTTGTGTCATATACACATGCTCTTCCAAAAGCCCATTTAGGAAGGCAGTTTTGACATCCATCTACCAAATCTCATAATCATAATGAACGACGATTGCTAAGAGTATGCGAATGGATTTAAGCATGGAGACTGGAGAAATGTTTCATCATAATCTATACCATGAACCTGTCAGTAACATTTTGCTACCATCCCAGCTTTGAAAATGCTCACGTTTCCATCCTTGTCTGTTTTCAATTTGAAAATCCATTTGCAGTCTATAGGTGTTACCCATCTGGCAAATCAACCAAGTTCCAAACATGATTTTCAGACATGGATTCCATTTCAGATTTCATGGTTCCAAGTCATTTTCGGAATTTGGACCTGTCATAACTTCATTGTAGTTGTTAGGCTCCTGACTTTCCAAAAATAAGATCTTACAACTCTTGGTCAAAAGGAAATCAACATACCTCTTGGGCCAAGATTGTGGCTTATCAGATCTACGTAGGACTGGAGCAACAGGAGAAGTGTTCACAACGGTTTGTGAATCTTTGCACGAATGTGATTCGAGTGGGACATTAGTAGAGTCGTGTGGTGAATGGACGACTTCAGAGACATTATCTGTTACCCTTGTTAGGGTTTCGGAGTCATGTACCTCTATCTTCGACACAGATACTCCCACCTCGATTGAGGTGTCATACACAGATGTCGCTGCCTCTGATGTTGGTTGAACCACAACCATTTGTGCTCTTCTCAAATTTCTTCAAGAACTACTTTACTCCTACTTGTCTGTTTGGAAAGAAATTTCCTTTCCAAAAGCACACCATCACGAGCAACAAACACTTTGTTCTCTGATTGGTTATAGAAGTAATAGCCCTTATTCTTTTGGATAACCCACAAAGAAATATTTGTCTGACTTAGGTGCAAGCTTATCAGAGAGTAAATGTTTTACATAAGCTTCACATCCCCAGACTCTCAGAAAAGACAACTATGGAACTTTTCCAGTCCATATCTCATATTGAGTCTTTTCCACAGCTTTTGACGGAGTACTGTTTAGTTTAAAAATAGTTGTTTCAAGAGCATATCCCCAGAAGGATACTGGAAGACCGATAAAACTCATCATAGATCAAACCATGTCTAACAATGTTCAATTTCTCCTTTCGGACACACTATTCCATTGTGGTGTTCCTGGTGGAGTTAGTTGTGGAACGATTCCACCACTCCTAGGATGATCATTGAATTCTTGACTCAAATACTCGCCACCACGATCTGGTCATAATGACTTGATTTTCTTGCCAAGTTGGTTTTCTACTTCATTTTGAAAATGTTTGAACTTTTCAAATGATTCAGATTTACATCTCATTAAGTATACATAACCGTATATACTTAAATCATTAGTAAATGTGATGAAGTAATTGAAACTTCTTCTAGCCATGGAACTCATTGGACCACACACATCTATATGTATGAGCCCCAATAGTTCACTTGATCTCTCACCCTTTCCAGTAAAGGGTGCCTTTGTCATTATTCCATCGAACACGATTCACATGTATCCTATGATTCTAAATCAAATGATGTTAGAAGTCCATTCTTTTGGAGCTTTTGCATGCGTTTCAGGTTTATGTGACCAAGGCGACAATGCCAGAGGTAGGTGAGATTTGATTCGTTTGATTTTTGTCTTTTGTTATTTATGTTAAAGATGTGACGATGTAATTCAAGTAAATAGAGACCATTAATTAATTTAGCACTGACATAAAATATTTCATCTTTATAGATAGAACAACATTGATTCTCTATTATAAATGAATAACCTTCAATATCCAATACGGAAGATGAAAAATATTTCTACCAATAACGGGAACAAAATAACAATTATTAAGTTCTAGAACTAAGCCTGAGCGCAAACATAAATCATAAGATCCTACAGCTAGTGCAGCAACTCTTTCTCCATTTCCAACTTGTAGGTCAACTTCCCCTTTTGCCAAGTTCCTAATTCTTCTTAGTCCCTGCACATTGGAAACAATGTGGGATCCACATTCGTTATCAAATACCCATGAAGAAGAATTTGCTAAATTAACATCAATAACAAGGGTACCTTTAGAAGAAGCTACTACGCCATTCTTCTTGTCCTCCAAGTATTTCAGGCAGTTTCTTTTCCAATGGCCAGTGTCATTGTAGTAGAAACACCTAGTATTAGAATCAACACCTTTGGGTTTGGGATCGACAACTTTCTTGCCTTTTCCTGTAGACCCTTGCTTCTTCTTTTACCACCCGACTTCTTAAACCCCTTCCCCTTTTGAATCATCAAAACTTCCTTTTTAGATTCTAGGGTCCCAATATTTTGCTCAGTAGTTTCAAACATGCCATGCAATTCTTCCAAACTCTTATCCAAACCTTGCATGTTGAAGTTCAACCGAAAGTTGTTAAATCCATCATGGGGCGAGTGGAGAACAATGTTTGTGGCCAACTCTTGACTATAGGGAAACCCAAGTTGGGCCATATTCTCAAAAAGACCGATCATCTTGAAAACATGGGGTTCAACATGTTTGCCCTTCTCGAGACGACTCTCAAGAATAGTCTTTGAGGTCTCATACCTCTCCATCCGGGACTACATCTGGAACATGTTCCTTAGCTATTGGATGATAGTATATGCATCCATGTCCACAAACCTCCTTTGGAGGTTAGTGTCCATAGTTGCCAACATCAGGCAGGTGACAGTGATAGACTTATTGCGAATACTACTCTCAGCAGCTCGCTCCTTAATGGTTGAGGTGGAAGTTAGCTTTGGGATAAGAGTTGTAAGGACATCCTCTTTGTTTTCTGACCAGAGAACAATTCTCAGATTCCTTTCCCAATCAAGGAAATTATTTCCGTTAAGCTTGTCCTTCTCAAGGATAGAACGGAGATTGAAAACGGTATTACTATTTTTGGCAATTAATCTACATTTGAAAGAAAAGAATTGCAAGTTTATTACATTTGTCATAAATAGCTCAAAACATTTAAACAATTTAAATAGTTAAGCTAAAACACACTACTCAATTTATAATTTGTCCCTTATTGAACTAGTGATTCCAAGACCCTATTTCACATAATATTAAGCGGACTTTAGCCCTTCGTCAAGACTAGGTGATCAAGGTAAGTAAACTCTTTTACTCGTTATAACTTTTATAACTCTTGGTTGGTAGGTGACATCTTATGTTAAAATTCCCACTCCTTTGCCTTAAAATCCAAAACTATTTTGATGATTTTGTTGAGATCAACCGATTTAAATATATAAACCTCTTCTTTGAATTTACCCATACTATCCCAAGAGAAAAGGTGACACCTTGCTTTGACATAACTCATCACCAATTTTCGAGGGCTTCGCAGGCGTCAATTTGGAAAGACATGTAAACTCAATTATCTTTTAGAGACTTATGTTTATTATGTTTGTTTATAATGTGAACTCATAATATAAACATCCAACATACATAAACATACACAAAGCATGCAAAAAAAAATCGTGATCCTAGTATGACCCCTACTCCTAAAAGACTCATCTTCAAAGGAATACCGTCTTGAACGCCTTGGATCTCCATCCTTAATTTTTCCAATCAAGCTCACAAGATAATATATATATATATATATATATATAATCCTAATTACTATTACAATAATACAGCACGATACGCAGATCGTATAAAATAAATAAAATAATAAATTAGGATTTAAAAATAATGTGCAACGATATGCAGATTGTATAACTGGCCATACTAGCCATCTCACAAAACCATACATTCATAACATCACATTATAAACATACACCATATATTCACAATAATATCACATATCACACATATTATTACTCATCCATGCATAATATTATCCACGCATAACTAGGCCAATAAATTTTATTCTCTCCGATCGGCTCTAAGAGAGAATCAAAGTCCAAAGGCAATGGACCTTCACGTTTTATTTTTGTTGAAAATTTTAACATAACAGTTGGCTCGACCTGGAGGAAATGACGTCGGAATTGATTTTCATGGGCTGAACAAGAAACGATCCGGCCTGTCGATTGTCCAATTGGCGATGAAGGTCCTAATCGCAGAGGTATGTAGGATTAAAAAGGGACAAAATCAACACAAAAATACAATCAAAATCCGACACTAAAATGCAGCACAAGAGAAGGCACAATAATTCAAAATTAAATCAAGCATATACCAACTTAAGTGGAGATTATAAAATGGCAATTCAAGTCAGAAAGGAAAGTCCACAAGAGATTGCTAATGGACGATGAATTACCTGAAGGCCGGAAGGGGAGGTTGCGCGAGCGAAGGGGTTGCCGGAAGTGGAGGTCGCGCAGGCAGGGTGTTGCTAGAATGGGAGGTCGCACGGGCAAGGGAGAGGAATGCTCTGGTCGGGGAGAAGGAGGGGTTGCGTCTGTTGAATTCTGGGTTGGAATTTTGTTGGGTTTACGAATACCCTTCCATGTCAGATAAATTCAACACGGACGTGGAAGATACCCTACCACGTCGGATTAATGAAACACCAACGCGGTATGGAAGAGTCCATTTGAAAAGGAATTTTAAAAAATAAACCCTTCCATGTTGGATTACATAACAGCCGACGTAGATGACCCCTACCACGTTGGATTCCAAACCCGACGTGGTAGGATATGAAAAATGGACCTTTCACGTCGGATTACGTAAATACCGACGTGGAATACCCCCTACCACGTTGGTTTCCAAATCCGACGTTGTAGGGTATAAGTTTTTTGACACTTCCACGTCGGTTTGGTAATTGCCGACATAGTAAGAGGTCTGCCATGTCGATTTGGTAATAACCGACGTGTTGTGGGCGACGTGGAAGACCGACTTTCCAATCGTGAGACAATTCTTTAAATTTTGCAATTTTCGCCGTCGGTGGTTTAACCCCAGCCGTTGCTAGATCAAGTTAGATGAAGCGATGGGACATTTATAGTGGAGCAGGATGTATATATGATATTAGAACGGACAAATAATCTTAGTGCACATCACTCTCTTACTATCAACTCACGTACTTGAAGTTAAGTACCCAATAGGCCACTAATAGAAAGCATATCATCTTACGTGTGTGATATATTTGTCTAATATATCCTCAATTTGACCACCCGACAAACTCTTTTTAATGAATTTTTCACAACTAGATATCATTCAGTTGGTAGACCAGTACTTATTTTGGACTTTGGATCTCTTCCAGAGTCAGTCCGCATGATTTGAATTACCATTTTAAAACAGTATTGCCTCAAATCATATTTTATTGGATGAACTACTTCAAAAATGTAAAATCTAAATACAATTTTTATTGAATTACAATAAACTGTAATTACCCCCAAATTATGGGCTTCCTCCGGTTGATACAAGTCCAGTTTTTAAGGTAATAAAACTTCATATTTCATTTGAGAAAGAAAAAAAACCAACCATTTTTTTATTTTGACACTTTCAAATTCGAATAAAGTCAATAACGTTGGCATCATGGCACATGGTTAAGCAGAACTAATTCACAAATAGAAAACATTAGAAAAGGAACAAAACAAACGACAATAATACACCGATCACAGAATTAACGAAAGAATAACCCGTCGTTGGAGTAGTTGGAGAGCAGTTGTAACAACATTGAAATATTGCACCAAAGCCACCACTCAAACAGTCCAAACCATTACACATTCTATCATGCCAAAGCCTTGGGCTCTGGAAACCGCGACCTGCTGCACTGCTGATGTCAGCCAGGTTGTCGGCGGTCTGAGCCAGTGCAGGCCTCCGCGTTCCGAGTTCTCGAGCAAAGTTGGCCAATTGCCGTCTCTTTCGGCTTTTTCGGACTCATGTGAGTTAACATTTTGTAACATCCCGAAACAACGGAAATTTAAAAATTATTATGAAGTCATCAGAGACCAATAATCAAAAGACAAGACTGTTACTTCTCATAAACCATTTAAGCGGTGCACCATCATATTACATCATAGTTTTTTCAAAAAGGTACATGATTACACCAGAAACAACAAAAGAAAAATACAAGTAATCATGTCGACTCCAGTGGTCTGAATGAGAGGATCCGATCCCAAGATGCGCGCACCCGCTGATCACCACCCAACTGGACCTACTGCGGTCCTGAAATAAAACATGCAACAACAATGCCTAAGTTTCCAAAAGTAAACCCTGTATGCCAAGCTCACCTATATGCATGCAGTAGTACAAATGACCCTATCATACTAGTAGCATGTCATGTCATCAGCAGTAAGGAAAATAGTTCCCCCGAAGGGTAAAACAGGACATCAGTCCGACAATCATCATCGAGTCTCCCAAGGAGACCTACCGTAGGCACATACGGTCTAGCTGAACAAGACGTGACGCTCCCCACACGCGGCTATACTAATCATGGGGTTCGGCAAGGAGCATCCACCAAGTCCGCGCCATAAGAAATAGATCTGTAACTTCGTGGTCGAAACCACACCAACGGAGTCATCACTCGCTCGGTCCATAAATCATCATCTCAGTAGGTGCCCATCTGAGGAAAACATAGCCGAAACAGCATCGGCCCATCAATCATCATCACCGAAACAACATCGCCGGCATCACCGGCACAACATCAGTGGTCCAACAATACGTCTGGCACAACATCGGACGGGTCCAGACCGAAGTCTGCCAGGTCATCAGGCTCCACGAGCCGCAAACACCAACTCCACCGCTATAAAAGCAAGGCAGCGACCTCCATAGCCATATAGGTTGGTAGTCACCTCACTCAACGACAGTTGCGTGTCCGCACAACATCATACATTGGGATCCACGATCTCTCAGGCTTGCATTGCTACAATGAGTCCATTAATCCATCATATCAAGACACGATCCATACGCGGAGGTGACACATCCCGAACACCCACACTCTTCCACACGACGGTCCCTGGGCAGGCACGCGTGATGCGCCCACCGTCACCTCCCGACTCACGAACAAGGCGAGGACACGGGTTTTCGTGGACAGAGTTGGCATCCTAAAAAGGACTGGGAATTCGGTTCTGTGCACAAACGGTCGACCGAAAGAGGTGATCCGGTCGACCGTTTCCAAAAAGGTTCCGTCGACCGAAAGTATGCAACGGTCGAACTTTCTGCGCAAAACCTAAGTCCCAACGGTCGAACAAGTCTCTAAAATCGGTCAACCGATACGAGGTCAAAATCCGGAGTCTGGTCAACATCAATACAATACTACCGGTCGACCGACTCAGGGGTCCCGGTCGACCAAAAACTACCAGAGCATCCTAGCAGTTCTAAGTCACATAACGGTCGAACACATATAAATAATCACACGAACAAGCATGCATCAAATCAAGTACACTTAAGTTTCGGTCGAACGAACACAATGAACCAAGACCGAAACACAACAAGCAATCCCAACCCACCAGCGCAATGCACGGCCGGTCGACTGCCACAAGGCATCGTTCGACCGGTGATGGTTAAATTCGGGCAAAACACACTAAATCGGTCGACCGACCAAAGGAACCCGATCGACCGTTGGTCGTCTGCAACCTTGCGCCAGCTAGGGGTGAGCAAAACCGGATATCCGAATTTTCGGATACCCGAAATATGGATATCCGGTTTTCCGGATCACCAAAATACCATTCCGGATCCGATCCGGATCAAACTGGATATCCGGATTTCGGGTATCCGAAAATTCGGATTTTTGTTTCCGGATATCCGGTTATTGTTCTCATAAATACCTGCATAAATTTTCACACATTCTCTAAGTTTTGCAATCCAAATTTCAGTCCAAAATAATAATATTAAATACTATATCAATAATTATACAGGGATAACGAAATCATAATCACCAAAACATTCACAAAACTGATTCTCCACCATAAACACGAAAAGATCAAATGATTCGTAACAAATAAAAATTACAAAGTCAATTTGGAATTCAGGAGTCCAATACAAAGTCAATGTTCTTATAGTGTTCTTATAGTAATGTCGGAGTTGGAGAGGAAGGGGACGATGGACTGGAGAGGTTAGGGTGCGGTCAAATGAAGAGGGATTCGTGGGAATCCGGTTATTCGGATTTGACGAGCATTCATAATTCGGATTCTGAAATTCGAATTCTCCAAATATTTGATCCGAATCCGATCCGAAAAGGAGGGTAGAAAATCGGATCGGATACCCGATCCGGATTATTAGGGTCGGATATCCGAATATTCGGATGTAATAAATCGGATACCGGATCGGAAAACCGGATATCCGAATTTTCGGATTTTTTTACTCACCCCTAGCGCCAACCAAGGATTTATGCCAAAACTCGTGGCCGAAGAGGTATCCGACCTCCCCTGACTGACCAACACATCCCTCACACGAGGGTCAACAACAAACCACACTAAGAAGCCGACATACCTCAAGAGAACAGCAAAACCGCCGGAGCCTCGCTCGCGCAACGTCGCCTCCGCACGCCACACGCCTGGACTGCTCGCCTACTCCACCAGAGTCACCACATCCGTCGCTGCTCGCCGGACAAGGAAGAGAAAGAGGGTGAGAGTGTGCAAGTGAGAAAAATGAATGGGAGAGAGAGAGGGTTTTCTTCTTAAAACTAAAGCACCCATCACGTCATCTACAACACCCTACACACCCCAACCCATCACCTCCACGCCGCCACTGTTCACGCCACCTCTTCCCCATCCAAACTCCCACTAAACCTAGGATTAACCCTAAGCATGGGTTAGGATCATAACAATCCACCCACCTTAAAAGAATTTCGTCCCAAAATCAAAGCAAGAACTCACCGAAAAGCTCCAGATCTCCCAAGTTGCCTCACGCTCGTTGTGATGCTGCCACCTGAACTTCACCATAGGAATGGTCCTTCTCCTGAGCTGATGATCAATGCGATCCACGATCTCTACTGGTCTCTCCTTGAGTGACAAGTCCTGCTGGATCTCTGGCACTGCAATCTCAATGACGTGAGCTGGATCTGCAACGTACTTCCTCAGCATCGATACATGGAAGACGTTGTGAAGACCTGAAAGCTGCGGTGGCAATGCAATCCGGTAGACAACCTCTCCAACTTGGTCGAGGATCTCGAACGACCCAACATACCTCGGACTGAGCTCCCCTTTTTTCCCAAACCTCATCACTCCTCTGGCTGGGGAGATCTTCAGAAACACATGGTCGCCTGATTGACATCATTTAATGCTTATATTTGTATCTTTTATCCATTATATTACACCTAAGCAATGCTACGTGACGGGTTTTATGTTTGAATTTCAGAAATAAATAGGTTTGAAGAGATGAAGCATGAAAGGAACCAAAAGCAGGGAAAATGACTTAATTGTGAGACATGGGGACTAAGATGCAAGGGAGAAAGACATGAACGTAAGACCGAAAGACCAAAGAGCAAAACAGAAAACTCCACATCATCATGGGGAGTATTTTGGCAATTCTATTCGGGTCGGAGCTCCAACAAGTGAAGTAGATGCATCAACGACCAACAAAGACATCTAGAAAAGCCAGAATAAAGTCCAGCGTGATCCGGACCATATAGACCGCCAATTTACTGTCCAAGACCGCTAATTGGCGGTCTGGTTTGGTCCAAATCTGCTAAGATTTTGGTGGTCGCGTATTAGTGTGAATTTAGTCCATGTCTGGTATTTTTTTAGTCCAACATCGGGGGATTGTCCCGGATTGCCTTTTTCTTTCGCCATAAATAGAACTCTTCCCTTCTATTGCTTGGTGGCATTCTCTCTACTAAGGAGTAAGCCTTGAAGCAAAACTCAAGGTGGAGAAGAATGCTACCTTCAATGTGAGTCATTGTTAATAAAATAATTGTTCTTAGTTCTTTAAATCTTGTCTTTTAATTTTTTCATGTTTCTTTAGTTTATGTTTCTTTCAATTAGCTTCTTTAATGTTCCTTTCTTGCTTAGTTGAATTTCTTTTCAGTAATATGTTTCATTTTGTTAATGTAGTTAGTGTAATGAGTAGTGAGTAGTTCCATCCCCATTTGGGGGGTGGAGAAATATGTGATATGACAATGTAGTGTATTAGGTGTGTGTTATCTTAATCCCTTGAGCCTTATATGATTTTCATAACCATCTAATGGGATTTCACTCTTATCTTTGATATGCTAATGCTCTTGAATGAAGTTTAGTTTATGCTTAAATTAGTGGACCTATTTTATGGGGAATGATAAGGTGAGGATATGAATGGAATTAATATAGGAAACATGACTTGTAGTGTATGTGCTCTTGTTGCCTTGGCCTTGATTAATGCCTTGTGTGTTTTAATGATATAGTCTTATCTTAATTCATGTGGAGGCATAGTAGGGTCTAGTCTTTATACATGAGTTCATTTGGCTTCATTCCAATTATTGTCTTGTATGTTTTAATGATGTGGTCTTATCTTATTTCATGTGGAGGCAAAGTTGGATTTAGTTTTATGATTTCATGCACTACATGTTGTGAGGAGCATAATTGAACACACATACATACATCTTTATATTTACATTATTTCTCTACCCCCTATGGGGTTTAGTTTTATTGCTTATCTTCATTTCCTTTTGCATTCTAGTGTAGTTTAGTGTAATCAATCTTTCTCTTCTTTCTTTACCACTCGCCTTCGCACAAACCAAACGTCGACACACCTCCCAGTAGACGAACCGTATTTGCCACCGCTTCAACGTGGCCGTGAACTTGTCGTTTAATTAAAACATATCAATCAAGTTTTTGGCGCCGTTGCCGGGGAGGTGCTCTGTCCAGACTTTGGTTTGGACGATTCGAGTGGTTTTAAATTTTTATTTTTAGTTTTCGCTTGTTTCAGGGGACCTTTGATCAAGGGGAGACTACTGGACGAGTTGGAGCACAAAAGCTTCAATAGGGACCGCCAATCAGCGGTCTGGGACCACCAATCAGCGGCCTGGTACCGCCAATTGGCTGCCTGGTGAGCGTGTCTTGCTCTCAATTTTCTTCTGGTAGTTGGTTCTTTCAGTTTCGTCATCTGGGAGCACTATTTTGCATGCTGTGACTTCTAGTTTGCCCCCAGATCATTAAACCAATCCCCATTAATCAACTTGGCCTTAAAATCCAAAGCAAAAGATTAGACATTCTTATTTGTTTAGGTCACGCATCATGAACTTGACTTAGGCATATAGTCGTCTTTTATTTTAGCTTTATCATCAGTTGTTGAGCGCTGGCGTGAGGTATGCATTTGCTATACTCATTCATGCATCTTGTATCATCATGCATTAGTTAGTAGGAATTGCATCAGGACAAGAGTGAGTTGAGTATTTTGATTGGAGCGTTGATTGCTAGATTTAGGATCAAAACGCTACTAAGGAGGGGCTGTCCCATAAAAGACAAGGTGGGGGATTTCATCACCCTTTCCTTCGCCCCAAGAATCACTCTTAATCAAGCCTTAACTAAAAGCAAGTAGACTTTGGCCCTAGAATTTCGAACGCACTAGGAGAGTAATCTAGTTGAGACCGTCATGGCCTGATCGGCGTTGCCTACCTTGTCGATAGTAGGAGGTACTGGATCTCCGGATCTGGTATCACTTGCTGGGTATATTGTGGTCTTCGTTGTAGGGAGGTGAGGCGTGTCGAGGCTAGTGACCTCGAAGTTAGGCGTCGTCTAGCCTAAGGACCCATTGCCTTACATTGTTTGAGCCGTGCTTGCTAGTTAGGCTTCTACCTTCACCTTTTACCCACGCTAGCTTTAGGGATTCTTTCCTTCTCCTCTGAGTCATCTTCTTCTCACCTACTTCTATGTTCTAGTCTCCTCCCCTTTACACTCTCTGGTAGCGTTTTAGGGTCGCGTCGAGCACTTTTTGCTAGTTTAGCCTCGTGGTGGTGAGAGTGGTCGATTATAGAGTTCTCTGTTGAGATAGATGGTTACATGGGCGACCATCCATATAATTGTTGGGACCAGGACAAGTCGTCCTGGTATTTCGGACCCATGCAACCTGGGGTGCCTAAGACACCCCGTATGGTTGGGATAATCTTAATTGTGTGACTGAGCATTCTTCATATTGGGGTAATATGAGAGAGGCACCGACTGCTAGACCACCATTTAGTTACGTCGGATCATATGTTGGTCATCAAACTGAGACATTACAAGAACCTTTGGCCTCTTTCATGCCTGTGGTAGATGACATGAGTGCACCGGTGGCTCCAGTAGTCGTACCGTGTGACTGTTGTGGGTTGAGTGGTCATGTTATCGGGGAATGTCCTTATGTTGCCCCTGAGCCTGAGTATGAGCACACATTTTCCCAAAAAGCTCATTATGACCATTACGCATCCGCGTACAACCCGAGAGGGATGGATTCTTGGGGAGACAATTCTTATTAAAATTCTTATACATCATTTCCACCCCAGTATCCTCCTCTCGAATACCCAGAAGTCTACCAACACCCCACTCCAAATCATTGGGCTCATTCTCAGCCATCAACACCCAACCCCAAAATTTCTCAAATTCGGACTTGGACCTCATAATTGACCGCATACCTGATTCCTTGAGACAAACTTTCCTTACGTTCATGGAAACCGCTCAACAGTCCATACAAAATATGGCACTACAAGTGAGTCAAATGTCGCAGCAATTACGTGAACTTGAGGATAGTAACTTTTCTGGTCAACATGAGGATTCATCTTTTGATATCGAACCACCACCACATACACAAATTCAAAGCACAATCTTTCAAAGTCAAATTCCTAGTCAGTGCAGGATTTCGTGTCCCCATGTATGAATATATTTTTAAATTTTTAATACATCATACGAGATCGTTTTCATATTTTCAGTAATTTTATGTACATCTATTTGTGTTTTATTCTAATAACATGCAACCTACATTTATTAAAATAATCCACAAAGATAGAATCATACCTAAAGGTTCTCTAAAACCTTTTGATGATCCGAAGTCGCGTTGCCCGTTGAATCGTCCACGGAATTGCCTCCGAGTGTTCACCAAACTCTAAACAAAGTTAGAGAGAAAGGAGTTAGCCAATCAATCTCTAACAAGGTTTAGAATCAAGCTAATTACCCCTCTTTAAGCTCCAGAGAATCTTATCTCTAAAACATAATTTTACTAAGAGATTTTCGTGGTGATTAGGGAGAGATTAATGAGAGAAAGAATTTTGCATTAGTTTTTAAAACAAGTAGGAATAGGTGCCCTTTTATAGTCTCCCAAAACATCTTTATCAAGAGCTATTATTTAGCCATGATCTCTTGTTTTTCTCTCTTAAAATTAATCTCTAAATTCCACATAATCACCCACAAAAAACGTTTTAATTAAATCTGGAATTAGTCCACCCATAATTTAATTAATCTCTTAATAATTCAGGCAGAATTGTTCTTGTTCGGTAGACCGAGAATTATTCGGTCAACCGAACCATTCGGTTATAACACGTGTTTGGTGCACCGTGAGCCAGACGGTCGACCAATTCTTTATGAGAAAAATTCCCTGGAAGAATTCGGACGAACCACGTCTTTTAATCGATCTACCTTTGACCCTCCAAAATCGCTCCTGGGACATAGTCATCGGATGACCGGGTCACCTTCGGTCAACCGAAAATACTATTTCTCGGTTGACCATTTCCAATCGGTTAACCGAACCCGATTGTCCAAGCACTCTGGGTAATCTCGGTCAACCAATTGTGCTTACCCGTTCCCTATTCGGTTAACCGATCCGAAGATGCCCCGGTCGACCGAACCACGAACGGTTTGTGGGTATATCCGCTGAAAACCCTCAGGAGACAACACTCTTCCTCCTTGGCAACAAGGAGGTTTAACGGCTTGTTGCACGTGCTAAGTGCAACCGTGATTCCTACGAAAGTGAGTTAGGATTTCTTGTTTCTCGTTTGTTTTTCTCTTTCTTTGTTTTGCTCGGGACTAGCAAAAACTTTGGTGTGGGGGTATTTGATTGACATCATTTCATGTTTATATTTGTATCTTTTATCCATTATCTTACACCTAAGCAATGCTACATGACGAGTTTTATGTTTGAATGTCAGAAATAAATAGGTTTGAAGAGATGAAGCATGAAAGGACCCAAAAGCAGGGAAAATGACTTAATTGTGAGACCTGGGGACTAAGATGCAAGGGAGAAGGACCTGAACGTAAGATCGAAGGACCAAAGAGCAAAATAGAAAACTCCACATCATCATGGGGAATATTTTGATAATTCTATTCGGGTCGGAGCTCCAACAAGTGACGTAGATGCATCAAAGACCAACAAAGACATCTAGAAAAGCCCAGAATAAAATCCAGCGTGATCCGGACCATATAGACCGCCAATTGGCGGTCCAAGACCGCGAATTGGCGGTCTGGTTTGGCCCAAATCCTCTAAGATTTTGGTGGGTCGCGTATTGGTTTGTATTTAGTCCATTTCTGGTATTGTTTTAGTCCCACATCGGGGGATTGCCTTCTATTGTAAACTACCCATTACTTGGTGGCATTCTCTCTACTAAGGAGTAAGCCTTGAAGCAAAACTGAAGGTGGAGAAGAATGCAACCTTCAATGTGAGCCATTGTTAATAAAATAATTGTTCTTAGTTTCTTTTAATCTTGTCTTTTAATTCTTGCATGTTTCATTAGTTTATGTTTCTTTCAATTAGCTTCTTTAATGTTCCTTTCTTGCTTAGTTGAATTTCTTTTCAGTAATATGTTTCATTTTGTTAATGTAGTTAGTGTAATGAGTAGTGAGTAGTTCCATCCCCATTTGGGGTGGAGAAATATGTGATATGATAATGTAGTGTATTAGGTGTGTGTTATCTTAATCCCTTGAGCCTTATATGATTTCCATAACCATCTAATGAGACTGTTATCTTTGATATGCTAATGCTCTTGAATGAAGCTTAGATTAGTGGACCTATTTTATGGGGAATGATAAGGTGAGGAGGATATGGATGGAATTATTATAGGAAACATGACTTGTAGTGTATGTGCTCTTGTTGCCTTGGCCTTGGTTAATGCCTTGTATGTTTTAATGATATAGTTTTATTTTGATTCATGTGGAGGCACAGTAGGGTCTAGTCTTTATACATGAGTTCATTTAGCTTCATTCCAATTATTGTCTTGTATGTTTTAATGATGTAGTCTTATCTTATTTCATGTGGAGGCAAAGTTGGATTCAGTTTTATGATTTCATGCACTACATGTTGTAAGATGATTTCATGCACTACATAATTGAACACACACACACACATCTTTATATTCACATTATTTCTCTACCCCCAATGGGGTTTAGTTTTATTGCTTATCTTCATTTCCTTTTGCATTCTAGTGTAGTTTAGTGTAATCATTCTTTCTGTCCTTTCTTTACCACTCGCCTTCGCACAAACCAAACGTCGACACACCTCCCAGTGGATGACCCGTATTTGCCACCGCTTCAACACGACCATGCACTTTTGGTTAATATAAAACGAATCAATCATCGCCCACTTTGAAACTCAACACCCATTTGCGTCGATCAACATAACTCTTCTGCCTGCTATGTGCTGTGGTCAGTCTCCTCCGGATCACATGAACCTTCTCTGCATACATCTGCACAAGCTCTGGCCCCACTAACTGCCTCTCGCCCACATTACTCCAACATACTGGTGTTCTGCAAGGACTCCCGTACAACGCCTCGTACGGTGTCATCCCAATACTCGAATGGTAGCTGTTGTTGTAGGTGGACTCTATCAACGGCAGGTGCTCATCCCATTGTCCTGCCCAATCCAGTGTGCATGCCCTCAACATATCTTCCAAGGTCTAAATCGTCCTCTCTAACTGCCATCTGTCTGCGGATGGAACGTTGTACTGAACCTCAGACGCGTCCCCAATGCCTGCTGCAGACTCCCCCAAATTGGAAGTGAATCGAGGATCTCGATCGGAGTTAATACTAACTGGCACTCCATGCAGCCTGACTATCTCCTCCATGTACAAACTAGCTAGACCCTCCAAAGGCAATGTGGTCCTGATCGCTAAGAAGTGCACCGACTTGGTCAGTCGATCGACTATCACCCAAATCGCGTCGTGGAATCTCCTCGTCTTCGGCAACCCTGTGACAAAATTCATCGTCACGTGCTCCCACTTCCACTCCGGAAGCTTAATACACTGCATCGGTCCTGCTGGTCCCTAGTGCTCAATCTTCACCTACTTATAGACTAAGCATCGGTCCACAAATTCTGCAATGTCCTTCATGCCCTTCCACCAGAAGTTCCGCTGCAGGTCCTTATACATCTTCGTGCTCCCAGGGTGAATGGTGTATCTCGCTCTGTGTGCCTCCCCCATAATGTCATCTCTCAGCCCATCGACCTTAGGCACCCAGATCCGACCCGTGAACCTCAAACAACCATCAACGCCCACACTGAAGTCTAACCCATCTCTGGAATCTAACCGTCGCAGACCAGCTAACTCATCATCCCCATTCTGAGCCAGCGCCACTCGTGAGACAGTCTGTGGCTCCACTCGAAGCCCAACAATCACTACTCCCTCTGAGCCCTCTGTGTACGGCCTCCACTCTGACAATGTCTCGAGTAGCCTCCACTTCTGAATGCACAAACTCTCAACTAACACCTCCACTTCTGAATGCACAAACTCTCAACTAACACCTCCACCTTTCTGCTCAGCGCATCTGCAACCGAATTCGCCTTCCCTGGATGATAGGAGATGGTGAAGTCGTAGTCCTTAGTGAACTCGAGCCATTTGCGCTACCTCATATTCAGCTCCTTCTGCGAGAAAAAATACTTCATGCTCTGACGATCTTTGAAGACCTCAAACTGCTCTCCATAAAGAAAATGCCGCCAGGTCTTCAACGCGTGAACCACTGATGCTAACTCCAGATCATGAGTAGGGTAGTTCTTCTCGTGTACCTTCAGCTGCCTCGAAGCGTACGCCACCACCTTCCCATGCTGCATCAGAACACAGCCCAAGCCAATCCCTGACGCATCATTGTATATCGCATAACCTCCACTGCCACTCGGTAGTGTCAGTATCGGTGCTGTCGTCAGTCGCCTCTTCAGCTCCTCAAAGTTGTCCTCGCACTTCCGGGACCAAACGAACTTGACGCCCTTCTACGTGAACACTGTCAGCGGCGAAGCAAGTCTGGAGAAACCCTGAATGAACCGTCTATAATACCCTGCTAGTCCTACAAAGCTCCTGATCTCTGTCACGCTCATCGGGTCTCTCCATTGAGTCACTGCCTCGACCTTCGATGGATCCACCAAAATCCCATCTGCTGACACAATATACCCCAGAAAAGCAACCTAATCCAACCAAAACTCGCACTTCGTGTACTTGGCATAGAGATGCTGATGTCTCAGGATGCCAAGCACAATCCTCAGGTACTCTCGATGATGCTCTTTGTCAGGAGAGTACACTAAGATGTCATCCACGAATACAACGACAAATCTGTCGAGGTACAGCTGAAAGATTCTATTCATCACGTCCATCAATGTTGTCGGTGCATTCGTCAGTCCAAACGACATCACCAAGAACTCGTAGTGCCCGTACCGCGTCTTGAAGGCTGTCTTCTGAACATCTGTCTATCTGATCCGCAACTGGTAATAACCCGAACGCAGATCAATCTTCGAGAACAATCTCGTCGTTAGTAGCTGATCAAACAAGTCATCAATCCTGGGCAAAGGGTACTGGTTCCTGACGGTAACCTTATTCAGCATCCTATAGTCGATGAACATCCGCAACGACCCATTCTTCTTCTTCACGAATAGCACATGCGCTCCCAATGGAGAAACACTCGGTCGAATAAACCCAGAGTCCATCAACTCCAGCAACTGCTTCTTCAGCACTGTCAACTCAGCAGGTGCTATCCGATATGGTGCTTTCGACTGAGGTGTCGTACCCGCTACCAACTCGATGTCGAACTCTATCTCTCGGTGCGGCGGTAATGATGTAATCTCTGCTGGAAACACATCTGGGAACTCTTGTACAACCTCTATATCCTCCATCCTTCTCGTCTCAGGATCAGGAACAACCAGCATGGCCACAAACGCTCTGCATCCCTACTGTATCATTCTATGTGCCTTAACTGCAGACACAATCAGACGACCTCCTCTGCTCCTTGTCCCTCTGATTAAAACATCTGGCCAACCCTTCATCGGAATCAGGACCTTCTTCTCGCGGAAAAAGAGTCGCACATCGTACTGTGACATCCCTAGTATGACGTCGAAGTCCTCCATCGGTAACAAGACCAGATATGTCAGAAAATCATGGTCTCCCGAAACAACTGTGGTGATGGGGAAATAACTCCCCACAGTGCCCACCTCACAGATGGGCATGCTGACCTCCAAACAATCAGTCAGCAACATAGGGGTCTGACCCAACTCGCTAGCAAACATCTCCGAAATGAAGGAGTGAGTGGCACCGCAATCAAACAACATACGCGTTATCGAAGCAGAAACAGAAAGTGTACCTTCCACCATGGTGTTGGAGTCCCTCGCCTCCTCAGCCTGGATGGTGAAGACTCGCCCGGTCTTCCTGCCCTGTCCTGGTGAAACAACGGATCGACTGCCTCCGCTCTTCCCTGCTACTGGTGGCCCAAACTTCATGCTAGGCTCGCCCAGCCGAGTCGGGCACTCCCGAATGAAGTGGCCCAACTTCCCGCACCCCATGCAAGCTCCAATGCGCCTGAAGCACTCCTGACCTGGGGTAAACCTCCCACACAAGGTGCACGCTCCAGACTAACGTGCTCCTCCCCCATCAAACCTTGGCCTCTTGCCCGAGTTCCCTGCTCCACGACCGACTTCTCGGCTACCAGTGCTCACTGGTGCCTTCCTCGCCTCCTGAAGACACTCCCTCTGGTCCTACTCAATGATGGTAGCATGCTTCACCGTGTCTGCAAGGGTCTGCGGCATACTGTTGATCACACGTGATCGGAGCGGCTGCCTCAGTCCCTTCACGAACTTCCTCGCCCGCTGCTCAGGGGTCACAGATATCTGGCAGTAACGCTCCAAAGTGTTGAACCTGCTGATATAACTCGCCAGAGTCATCTCCCTCTCCTTCAGCGACATGAACTCCTCTCTCTTTCGATCCCTGACATGCTAGGGAAGTATTGCTCATGAAACACCTCCTAGAACTCCTCCCAGCTGACGTCCTCACAGTCCTCGAACATAACTGTGGACACGGTCCTCCAACAGTTGGCTGCCTCGCCATCAAACACATAGGTGGCAAGATCCACCCTCCTCTCAGGTGCAACTCCAATCGCTCGGAAGATCTTCTGCATCTTGAAAACCCAGTCCTCTGCTACCATTGGAGCAGTCCTGCCATCAAAACTCGATGGGTGCTGACACATAAACCGACCGTGCTCAGCGCCCATCCCACCCTGCACATTCTGGGCTGCCCGACGCTCCAGAAACTCGCCCAACCAGTCCCAGTTGGCGCCCTCAGTGGCGTCACTGGCACAACGATCACGCGGAGAACTCCTCACGCGTCTAGGAGGCATCTGACAGAAGAAACAATCACAAACTTCAGCCATGAATGCATGCTAAAAGATAAAATGCATGTGTCCTATTACTACAAGGGTGATTTAATTGGTAACAACTTAGGAATCGACCGCCCTGATACCAAATTGCAACATCCCAAAATAGTGAAAATTTAAAATATTGTTATCAAGACATCAGAGACCAATAATCAAAAGACGGGACTGTTACTTTTCATAAAATATTTAAGCGGTGCACCATATTACATCAGAGTTTTGTCAAAAAGCTACATGAATACACCAGAAACAACAAAAGGAGATACAAGTAATCATGTCAATCTCAGTGGTCCGAATGAGAGGATCTGATCCCAAGATGCGCGCACCCGCTGATCACCACCCAACTGGACCTACTGCGGTCCTGAAATAAAACATGCAACAACAATGCCCGAGTTTCCATAAGGAAACCCCGTATGCCAAGCTCACCTATATGCATGCAGTAGTACAAATGGACCTATCATACTAGAAGCATGTCATGTCATCAGCAGTAAGGAAAATAGTTCCCCCGAAGGGTAAAACAGGACATCAGTCCGACAATCATCATCGGGTCTCCCAAGGAGACCTACCGTAGGCACATACGGTCTAGCTGAACAAGACGTGACACTCCCCACACGCCGCTATACTAATCATGGGGTTCGGCAAGGAGCATCCGCCAAGTCCACGCCATAAGAAAAACAGATCTGTAACTTCGTGGTCGAAACCACACCAACGGAGTTGTCGTTCGGTCGGTCCATCAATCATCATCTCAGTAGGTGCCCATCTAAGGAAAACATAGCCGAAACAACATCGGCCCATCAATCATCATCGCCGAAACAACATCGGCGGCATCACCGGCACAACATCAGTGGTCCAACAATACGTCTGGCACAACATCGGACGGGTCCAGACCAAAGTCTGCCAGGTCATTAGGCTCCACGAGTCGCAAACACAACTCCACCGCTATAAAAGCAGGGCAGCGACCTCCGTAGCCATATAAGCTGGTAGTCACCTCACTCAACGACATATACGTGTCCGCACAACATCATACATTGGGATCCATGATCTCTCAGGCCTGCTTCGCTACAATGAGTCCATCAATCCAT
Organism: Triglochin maritima; assembly: GCA_963682175.1. NCBI lineage: Eukaryota > Viridiplantae > Streptophyta > Magnoliopsida > Alismatales > Juncaginaceae > Triglochin > Triglochin maritima. The sequence goes on from OY821775.1 coordinate 20,565,547, forward strand.
CACATCAAGTCACGATCCATACGTGGAGGTGACACATCCCGAACACCCACACTCTTCCACACGCCGGTGCATGGGCAGGCACGCGTGACGTGACCACCGTCACCTCCAGGCTCACGCACTAGGCGAGGACATGGGTTTTCGTGGACAGAGTTGGCGTCACACAATGATCAGAGATTCAGTTCTGCGCACAAACGGTCAACTGAAAGTCTGCAACGGTCAAACTCTCTACGCAAAACCTAAGTCCCAACGGTCGAACACGAGTCTAAAACCGGTCGACCGAAACGTGATAAAAAACTAGAGTATGGTCAAAATCAATGAATACTAACGGTCGACCGAAAACTACCAGAGCATTCTAGCAGTTTGAAGTCACATAATATTCGAACGCATATAAATAATCGGTCGAATAAGCATGCATCAAATCCAGTACACTTAAGTTCCGGTCGAACGAACACATGGAACCAATCGACCGAAACACAACAGGCAATCCCGACCCACCAGCGCAATGCATGACCGGTCGACCGCCACAAGGCATCATTCGACCGGTGATGGTTAAAGTCGGGCAACACTACATCGGTCGACCGCCCGAAGGAACCCGGTCGACCGTTGGTCGTCTGCAACCTTACGCCAACCAAGGATTTACGCCAAAACTCATCGCCAGAGAGATCTCCGACCTCCCCCGACTGACCAACACATCCCTCACACGAGGGTGAACAACAAACCACACTAAGAAGCCAGCATACCTCAAGTGAACGGCGAAACCGCCGGAGCCTCGCTCGCGCAACGTCGCCTCCGCACGCCACACGCCTGGACTGCTCGCCTACTCCACCGGAGTAACCTCCTCCGTCGCTGCTCGCCGGACAAGGAAGAGAAAGAGGGTGAGAGTGTGCAAGTGAGAAAAACGAATGGGAGAGAGAGAGGGTTTTCTTCTTAAAACCCAAGCACCCATCCCTCACCATCACCTCATCCACAACACCCTACACACCCCAACCCATCACCTCCATGCAAACTCCCACTAAACCCGGGATTCACCCTAAGCATGGGTTAGGATCATAACACATTTGCTGCTGGTCTGATTGCATTTTGGCTCGAAGAGCTGCGGGGAATAACCCTTAATTTTTCGGATGATTTTCTCCTCGGAGAGGGTGGGTTTGGGACTGTCCACAAAGGGTTTATTGGCAGAAAGCTACGGAGAGGGCTTAAGCCTCAAGCTGTTGCAGTTAAGATTCTCGACGTTCATGGGCCTCAAGGTCACAGGGAATGGCTGGTGAGTGCATAATTACAATTTTTTTAATCTACACATTTATTATTATTAAATAATTATCACAATTAGTTATATCACAATGGCAAAAATTTCTAGGCATCGGTTATGTTTCGTAGATCGGTTCTAAATTTTAGTTTTGAATTATAGTGAACCATGATTAAGGTTTTTCGTTATCTTTTACAATTGCCTAATTTTGCTACTTGGATGTGGGGAAGAAGTTTATTGAAATCACATAGTAGACGTTAGGAAAGTGCAATATTACTGGGCACTTGTTTATTATGTTCAAGCTTCTAGAGTTATTTCCTTGGGTGCACTTGGGAAGTATTGCCATCGGAGGAATGCACTTTAATTTTCCGATTTTAGTACGCTTATAAAGTTCACAAATTGTTTTGGTTCACCTATATCTGATGGTATTAGTTACCGAAATACTTCTCACAACCAACATAGTAGTAAAAATAGACAAAAAAATTTGAATAAAAAAGATTGACAACGCAAATGCCCTACATTCAAACAACGAGGAAGAAGAAGAGAGAACCAAACTTACCACCATTTAATTCCAACCATGCCAATCCGCGTGTGCATCTTAACCACCAATATAGTGCTCATGACAGCCGGAAGGAAGGAATTTGGTGGGGGCAACAATTTCCATAATATGATTCCTTAAGGTACATAACTTATTTGGTTAAGAAATCTAGCTCATAAACCTCCTAGAACTACTTTCAATCGTTTGTGGTCACAAACAATTAACTCTTTAACAACCAAACAACATTATTCTATGGTAATGTGAGGTTATGCTATATGTCCCCACAACTACCTCACACACACTAACGTTGGGTGTGATCTACCTTTTGACAAGTGCACCAAGATAATATTTGAATTTACGGCTATAACAAAATAAAATTGGAAAACTCAAAACCGATGTTCCATGCATTATCGATACTTCGCAAGTACTCCCAAGCGAATGACCCTATCATTTACATTACGTTATAAAAAAAAGTTGCATACGTGGTTCCAATGAAAAATAATTGTTTGCTCGTTTGCGACTTGAAATTTGAAAAGACTAATTGCGATTTATTAAAATAGTGTTACAAATTTACCTTAATTGACTGACATTCTTTGGAAACCATATTTATTAGGGGTTTTTGCTACAGTACACCCTGCAAGTGTCCAAATTGGCCACATGCACCTGCTTTTTCGGTATTGCCGCATATGCATCTGGAAAGGATCCTATTTGCGCAAATGCACCTGGGTCGTTCGTTGGCCCCACTCCAGAGAGACGACGTGAATGAGCCATTAACGGTCGTCCGAATCGGTTCGTGATCCGTTTGGTAGAACGTGTGATTTGTGATTGACTGTAGCCGAATAAATTTTACTAAGACTAATCTAAGACCATGACTAAACCATTACAGTGCTGGAATCACTCTGCATCGAATCACTCTGGATCGACTCTGGCATCACTCTGGATCGTCTATGGAATCGTTCTGGATCGTCTCTAGAATCGTTCTGGATCGTCTCTGGAATCAATCTGGATCGACTCTGGACAATCTGGATCGGCTCTGGAATGGCTCTCATTTTATTGATGGTAAGTCTTGTTCTCGATGTTCAACAATCGTTCTCCTTTGATCACGGGAACCTTTGCGCTTCAACTTACGAAGGAATTGCCATATCAACTCCTTTTTGTGGACACGTATTTGTCTAGTGGTCACTGACGTGTGACGCGTCATTCCAGAGCCATTCCAGGGTCGAACGACCATGTCTCATACGTGTCCGTGGGACTACAGTCACCGGATCCAGAGTGATTCGAGAGCCGATCCAGATTGTCCAGAGTCGATCCAGATTGATTCCAGAGTCGATCCAAATTGATTCTAGAGACGATTCAGAACGATTCCATAGTCGATACTAAACGATTACAGAGTCGATACTGAGTGATTCCATAGATGATCCAGAGTGATGCCAGAGTCGATCCAGTGTGCTTCGATGCAGAGTGATTCCAGCATTGTAATGGTTTAGTCATGGTCTTAGATTAGTCTTATTAAATTTATTTGGCTACAGTCAATCACAAATCACACGACCTACCAAACGGATCACGAACCGATTCGGACGGTCGTTAACGGCCCATTCACGTCGTCTCTCTGGAGTGGGGCCCACGGATGGCCCAAGTGCATTTGCATAAATAGGTTGCTTTCCAGATGCATATGCGGTAATACCATAAAAGTAGGTGCATATGGTCAATTTGGACACTTGCGGGGTAAACTGTAGCAAAAGCCCCTATTTATTATTGGAAGTGTAATATTTGGTTGTTTTTGTAAAATCCCTAAACCCATCTTAGGGTCTATATTTGATTAGGGAGGAGTGGTAGGTTTTGACTTTTGTGGCTTAAGGAAAGAGGTGATGGTGTAGGGGATGGGTGGAGGTATGGGCTTGGAGTGTAGGGGAATGGTGGGGGTGTTGCTTGGGGTTTTGGTTTTGGTTAAAAGCAAAAACCATTCCAGTCCTCCATTCTTCTTCTTCTCCAATTTATTCTTCCTCACTCATCTCATCTCTCACTTTCTTTCTTCTTTTCGAAGACGCAAAGGAGGCGGAAACTGGTCCAGCGTGAGGGTGCGGAGGTCTTTACGAGGAGGCAGTCGTGCGAGGAGGATCATCGGAGGCGACGTTGTGCGAGCGAGGCTCCGACGGGTTCATCGTTTTTGAAAGGTATGCCGGCTTAATAATGGGTTTTTGTTGTGCACCCACGTTGGGGTGAAGTGGTGGTCGGTCGCAGACCTCACCAGCGACGAGAACGACGTAAATGCTTGGCTGACGCAAGGTTGCAGACGACCAACGGTTGACCGGTTCCTTCGGGCGGTTGACCGGTTTAATGTATTTGCCCGACTTTAACCAACACCAGTCGAACGATGCCTTGCGGCGGTCGACTGGTAGTGCATGTACTGGTGGGTCGGGGGTTTGCCTGTTGGTTTTCGGTTGACCAATTCAATAGTTGGTTTGATCGAAACTTAAGTTTACTTATGTGTTGTTCGACCATTTTTATGCACTGTTCGAGCGTTGATGACTTAGAACTGCTAGGATGCCCTGATAGTTTTCGGTCGACCGTTAGTATTGATTGATTTTTACCAGACTCCGGTTTTTGACCAAGTTTCGGTCGACCGGTTTTAGACTCTTGTTCGACCGTTGGGACTCAGGTTTTACGCAGAGAGTTCCACCGTTGCAGACTTTCGGTCGACCAAACTCCATGGGAACGGTCGACCGGATTGCCTCTTCCGGTCGACCGTTTGTGCGCAGAACTGAATCCCTGCTCCTTTTGTGATGCCAACGCTGTCCACGAAAACTCATGTCCTCGCCTAGTGCGTGAGCCGGGAGGTGACGATGGGCGAGTTACTCGTGCCTGCCCAGGGACCACCAGGTGGAAGAATGTCGGTATTCGGGACGTGTCACCTCCGTGTATGGATCGTGACTTAATGTGATGGATTGATGGACTCATAGTAGAGTAGCAGACCTGAGGGATCGCAGATCCCAATGTATATTGATGTGTGGCTCGTGGAGCTTGATGACTTGGTGGACTTCGGTCCGGAACCGTCCGATGTTGTGTCATACGTATGTTGGACCATCAATGTTGTGCCGGTGATGAAGCCAATGTTTTTTCGGCGATGATGGGCTGATGTTGTACTGGCTATGATCATCAAAAGGTGGGACTGTTACTTCAATAAAACATTCAAACGGTGCACCATATTATATCTGAGTTTGTCAAAACTACATGATTACATCAGATATAATAAAAGACAATACAAGTAATTATGACGACCTCAATGGTCCGAAGGAGTGGATCCCGGTCCCAAAATGTGCGCGCCCATAGTAACCACCCAACTGAACCCACTGCAGCCCTAAAATAAAACATGCAACAACAATGCATGAGTTTCCATAAGGAAACCCCATATGCCAAGCTCACCTATATGAATACAGTAGTACAAATGATCCTATCATACTAGTAGGATGTCATGCCATCAACAGTAAGGAAAATAGTTCCCCCGAAGAGTAAAACATGACATCAGTCCGACAATCATTATCGGGTCTCCCTCGGAGACCTACCGAAGACACATACAATCTTACGAAACAATACGCGATGCTCCCCATACACAACTATACTAATCATGGGGTTCGGTAAGGGGCGCCTTCAAGGTCCGAGTCGTGAGAAACATATATGTATCTATAGTGGTCAAAACACACCAACGGATCCGTCGCTCGGTCGGTCCATCAATCATCTCAGTAGGTGCCCAGCTAAGGAATCATAACCGGAACAACATCGACAACATCATAGACGGAACAAGATCGGCCCATCATCGCCGGAACAACATCTGCGGCATCACCGACACAACATCGATGGTCCAACATACGTACGACACCGCATCAGATGGTTCCAAACCGAAGTCGGCCAGGTCATCAGGCTCCGCGAGCCGCACATCATCATACATTGGGATTTGCGATCCCTCAAGTGTTCTATTCTTCCATGAGTCCATAATTCATCACATTATGCCACAATCCATACACGGAGGTGACACGTCCCAAATACCCACAATCTTCTACACGGTGGTCCCTAGGCAGGCACGCGTAACGCACCCGCCGTCACCTCCCGGTTCACGCACTAGGCGAGGACACGGGTTTTCGTTGACAGAGTTGTCACGCAACCATGACAAGGAATTTGGTTCTGCGCACAAACAGTCGACTGAAATAGGCAATCCGATTGACCGTTCGCATGGGTACGGGTTGGGTATTCGGGTTAAAGAATTTCAGGACCATCAGATGTGATTTACAACCGTCCAATATATTATGCCTAGATCCATCCAAACCCTCTACTCTTCTATAAATAGGCTTGTAATGCCTCCTTTCTTCTAATTTCTCCTTCCACCATTAGAGTAGGTTTTAGTTTCCTATTTTAGTAGTGTAAATAAGGGGGTTGGAGAGGAGCAAACTTTGTATTTTTATTTCTTAATGTAGTTTTGCTCTTGTTCTTTATGGGGAATGATGAGTGGACCTCTTGAGTGAGGCTTAGTACATGCTTAGATTAGTGGCCCTATTTTATGGGGAATGATGATGTGAGGATAAGGATGAAGTCGAAGAAGAAAACATGACATGTGGTAGCATGTTCTTTTGTTGGCACCACTTTAATTAATGTCTTGTATGTTTTAATAATTTTGTAAATCTCATTTCATGTGGAGACAAAGTGGGGTTTGATCTTTATGCATGAGTTCATTTAGCTTCATTTCAATTATTGTCTTGTATGTTTTAGTGATAATGTTTTATCTTAGTTCAAGTGGAGTCAAAGTTGGATTTCGTTTTATAATTTTCATGCAGTACATATTGTGACGAGAACAAATGAACACACACACACACATATTTTCGTATTCATATTCTTTCACTTCCACTTAAGCGGTTTTGTTTTATTATTTGTTTGCTGATTTCATACGCATCATAGTGTAATTCCGACCTCATTCCTCTCTTCTTTCCCCACTCGAGTATGGTGTATTTCAACTCACACGCGCTCCCTGTGGACTCGACCCGTACTTGGCGTTGTTTCATTGTGGTCGTGCATTTGCGGTATTATAACTGATCAATCAGTAGACAATATTATATGCTCTCTTATCATAATAGGTAAATTTCTTAATTGAAAGTAACTAGAATTTGAGTTTGTAATAAACTTGTAATTATATATATAAACAGAGATCATTGATGCTTGCCGTTCTATGCCCCAAAGCTAATTCTGCATATTGGTTTGATCCTTTGGGTTCGACTACACCAAGGGCATCCTTAAAGAAACGTGTTTCACTATAACTTTGTTTTAATCATCGTAATTGTAATTTGTGTATTTTTATTAGTATTATCGACCTCATATTGAATAACTTGTGCTACTCAGGACAATGAAGGTTTACAAAATGGTCGGTAGAACAAGGACTACCAAAAATACGGGTGTAGCCAACATGCAATGGGAGTAAGTTTCTCCCTTTTTTGTAAATTTTGTTAATTACTTGAACATATATTTAGTAAATTTATATCTTTGTAGTACCGCAAATAGACGGACAATATTGAATGTGGGTACTACATTATGAGATACATGCAGGAAATCATCGAGATTGCACCTGAAAACGTAGAGCTATTTGAGGTAATATAGATCATTTTCAGTGGTATAATTCCAGTTTCATTATTTACATATTTCTATGGTGTACTTGTATTTTCATAGGCCTTGCAAAAGAATAGCGATCCCTATTCGCAACAGTAGCTCGATGATACTCGCGAGCGATGGGCTCGTTACTTTGTTAACAACATGTTAATGAACTAACATGTTCTAATATCATGAACCACATTCTTTTTAATTAAACATGCAACTTTATTGAACCACATCCTTTGTGTTACCAACATCTTATTGAACTAATATTTATTTGACTATAATTTTTACTTTAATATTATCAAACTTCTTTGTGAATGATTGTGTTTATGAATTTCTGAAATATAAATGGGGGTGAATGAAATTAGTTGAATTTCTGTATGATTGTGCAGGATGAATGTGTTGTGAATGAAATTAGTTGAATTTCTGTATGATTATTGATGAATGTCTTGTGCAGGATAAATGTGTTTGTTGTGCAGGATGACGATGTTGATTGCATTTAGCATTTTTTTAATTTGGGAAGGGTATAGACATTAGTTATTTGGTTAACCTGATGTGTAATATAGGTTGTAGATGTTGGTTATTAGGTTATTGCGACGCCAAGTCTTTTTTAAGGATATAGACGTCAGTTTTAAGGGATAACCAATGCGTATTCTCATAGAATTAACGTTGGTTGTAAGGGATAACCGACACATATTCTCTTAGAATAGACGTCGACTGTAATGCTAGTCTGTTGACATAATAAAGGTAATGGATGCTAAATTTAGTACATATTGGAAACCTCCACCATTAAATTAGTGTTTATCTTTTGTTATGGATTCGATTTAAAATGATTGGTTTACAAATTTACATAGAAACTATTTTTGAGAACATGAACTATGAAGGTTGTGAATATTATTTAAAAGAAATGAAAGTACACCTTAATAGATATTTTATTATATATGAATGATTACATAATATGCATAAAGTAGGTTCAATTATAGCCAGTTTATCATTATCCCAACAACACCTATTTGTGGATAAAGTTGAAGATGATGAGAACTCTCAGTAAAATTGGTTAAACAAAAAAAATTAAGATTAGTACAAAATGAAACACATAACAAATTCATTGGATATTTATATAGTGAAATGTACTTAACTCCCGTAGAAGCAAAAATGTTATGATGTTTTAGAGTGGTGGAAATCTAACTCTGATAAATTTCCAATAGTTTCTTTAATAGCACATGATTTACTAACTCCTCCGACTAAATTGTTGTGATGTCATTTCCTCCTGAGTTGGTATCCCTTCTGCTGAGGGTGTTGAGGCATTCATAGATTCATTTGTTGCTCTTTCTATTCAACACGCTTCAGCTTTGAGGACTCTCTTCCACTTCCATTTCCTCAGACGTATTATGTTGTTCGCGTGCAACACCCACTATAGTAGAAGAAAGAAATGACTCCCATTTCAGATACCTGCGGAAGATGATCCAAGCATTAGAGTAAAGAAAATTGGATTTATTAGTGCGCTCATAAATACAATGACTTTAACAAATGGCATCTTCATCGTTGAATCCTTTCCTTTTCCGTTGCACAACTTTATCATACGCTCATTTCACTCGACTGACTCATCGTACGCTCATTTGACTTTGGTCCGTAACACTATAGATTTTGGTTGGTCCCAACAACTACATCGCAACAGACATGCTTATACACCAAGAAGAGTTTCTCGTCCTCCTTTGTAGACCACACTTTTGGTTTGTTCACCTTGACAGGTTGTTGTGGGAGATGACTAGAGAAAGGATTACCATCGTTTTCGTCATTCACATCCAGTGTATTGTCACCACGGTTTGCACTAGTTTCCCCACTTAGGAACCGCAAATACATTTGATATTGGTTTGTGTGTCGTGAGGTTGGTATTGTTGGTCTAGTGGGAATTGTTGGTATATTGTTGGTATTGGTTGTCTAGATGGTATTGCTGGTATGGTGGGAATTGTTGGTATTGGTCGTAAGGTTGATACTGGGGGAATGGTTCATTCGTGGACGACGCTCTTCACGATTGTGATCTGGAGAAGACATTGCAAGGTGGGTGAAGGAGTAAGAGTGGAATGTTGGTGATAGGATTAAGATGTTGGTGATACAAGTAAGAGTGGATTGTTGTTGAGAGGATAAATAAGAGGGTGAGAGTGTCACGATTTCACTTTCAAGTCACATGACAACTGTGTCACCACAAGTTTACTATGGAGTCACGCAATTGCTTTGTCAGAGATTCGTTGGTGTCACATTTTCACTATTCAGTCACGTGATAACTGTGTCACCATGGGTTTACTTTGGAGTCACACAATTGCTTATTTCCGAGATTTGTTGATGTCACATTTTCACTATGCAGTCAAGTGATAGCTGTGTCACCACGTGTTTAATGTGGAATCACACAATTGCTTTGGTTGAAGATTGATTGGGATCACGTTTTCACTGTGCAGGCATGTGATTATATAGGAGTTCTCATCTTTTACTCGACCAACATCACATCCTCAACAATTCTTACACTCATAAATTCCTTGTTCTCTCAATGGATTCTGTAGGTGGAGGGAGAAATTTGAATTTGTCTTGAAGTTCAACCTCAAAGTCTTCATCATTTGATTACGAGAACTCTGGTTCCACATATGTTGCGCTGAAATATGTAACGGAAATGGTTTGTCAGATGATGCCTAAATTAACTGGACCATGTAAGAGGCGTAGAAGGTGAGCTCGTAACCCGAACAAATATTGTGAGGTCGGTTACTGATTGACATCACATCATGCATACATTTGTGTCTTATATCCTTTATTTTGAACTTAATCAATGTTATGTAACGAGTTTTATGTTTAAGTTTCATGAATAAACATGTTTGAGAAGAAGAGACACAAAAAAGACGAAAATCTCAGAAAGGACTTATCAGTAAGACTTATGGATCAATCTGAAAGAGGGAAGGACCTGGATGCAAGCCAAGAGGACCAATTAGCAAATCGAGAAACTCCACACCATCATGAGGCATATTAATCCAATTCCGCTCGCATGTAGATCCCAATGGCCAAACTGTGTGCACCTGACATTAATAATTGAAGATGAAAAGGCACTAGACGAATACTAGTCGGAACTGACATTTGATGACCGCCAATCAGCAGCCATAGACCACCAATTGGTGGCCCCTTATGATCCAAATTCAACCATCTTTGGCTCAGATGTTGGTTATGTTGTTTATATCCATGTTTGGAAGGTTTCATTTGTCCCACACCGGGGGATTGTTCCCTGTTACCTTTTTTCATGCATTTAAATAGAACTCTTCTTTCTCCTTTGTATTTACCCATTGCTTGGTGGTATTCTCTCTACTTAGAGTAAGTCTTGGAGCAAAACTCAAGTGGAGAAGAATGCTACTTGTAATGTTAGTCATGTAAATCAAATAATTTTTCTTAGTTAGTTTTATATTGTCTTTTTCAATTCTTGCATGTTTAGTTTAATTTCATTTTGTCTTCTTTTCTTAATGAGTAGTGAGTAGTTCCATCTCCATTTGGGGTGGAGGTAATGTAGAATATGTGATAGTGATGAGTTCTTTTATTTGTGCTATTTCATATGCTTAATGTAGATCTATACATGTAGCATGCTTAAACTTGTATTAGATGAGATAATGTCCACACTAGGTACTTATCCACATGTTTGGTGCACATTCACATGAATGATTTAGGTTGTATGTAGAATTGATTGATACTCTAATGGCCAGACTAGGTACTTATTGTATGCTTGATAATCTAAAATCAACCTCAACTTTATGTAAGATATGCATGTTCATGGTTTGCCACACAAACTTCACTTGTTCCTAAATGAAATGAAGACTCACTCACACACACATACCTACACACCTCCACTCCATGGGGGGTTTAGTTTAATTATTAGTTCATTCATAGTTTAGTGTAGTTAGCATAATCGTTGCTGGAAAGTTGGCCTACCACCACGTCGGTTGAAGTAAACCGACAAGGTAGGGGTTTTTTTAATATATTTTTTAAAATTAAAAGCCTACCACATCGATGTTCGAAAAACTGACGTGGTAGGGGGTCTTTTTAATATTTTTAAAATTAAAAATCTACCACGTCGGATTTCCAAAAACCGACGTGGTAGGAGGTCTTTTTAATATATATATTTAAAAATTAAAACCCTACCACGTTGGATTTCCAAAAACCGATGTGGTAGGGGGTCTTTTTAATATATATTTTTTAAAATTAAAACCCTACCACTTCGATTTTCGGAAATCCGACATGGTAGGGGATCTTTTTAATATATATTGTGGATGTTATTGAAATATAACTCAACTTCTTGTAAGCATTGTACTCACTACATGGCCATGAAATTCAGATTTTCCTACTTGAAAACAAAAAAATTACCTTTTTAAAATGTACGTAATTTTCACACATGCTTTGTGGTTTTTAGTTATAGCAATAGTTATCACACAATTTCTGTGATGATGCAACATATGAGATCCAAAGAAACTACCTGTGGAAAATGTTGTTTGGTTGGTGATATGCCGATATTCCCTGCCATCTATATGTTCAATTGCTTATTCTTTTTTGTAATTTTCTTTTCATAAGATATGTGTTGTTTCCAAGAATTAGTCGATTATTCTTTCCATGATATGTGATATTGGTTTTTAATTTTTTTAAAATTAAAACCCTAACACATAAGCCGATGTGGTAGGGGACCTCGTCTTGATTTTCTGGATCTGGATTGAAGGGGTCTTCCACGTCGGCCTTCTAATAGTCCGATGTGGAAGGGTTGAATTTATTGTTTGGTATAGCCGCATAAACCAAATTGCAATCCCGCCAATCCTGAAACAAACATAAACCCTAGCCACCTACCTCTCCCCAACCACATCAACCTTCCCATCCAGAAGTAGAGATGGGAGAGAGATCCATTTCCTTCTCCACTTCGTATCCGCTTCCGACGTCGCAATCCCACGTCGTCCACGACTCCAGCATCCCACCCAAACCCTCGTCAGAATCTACTCCTTCGCCACCAAACCCCGACCTCAACGTTCCACCCAAACCCTCTTCCGAATTCACTCCGCCTCCAAACCCCCACCCCACCCTCCCTTCTCTGGTGACTGATCGAGCGGGAGTCGAGAAAATGGAGGCCTTAAAGACCGATCTGGCGTTGGCAAAGGAACGTAACATTCTCCTTTGCCACCATCACCTTCTCCTCCTCTACTGTCCCCATCTTTGTGATTTGAATTTTTATGTTACTGAGAATAATATAATTAAGTTAATGTTTTCCTATCAGCATTTGTCCTGCCAAAATACTTTAGTTGATATGGTGAACTACTGAAACAAATTTATTACTTTTCTCTAATTTCTTCAAACTGATTTCTTCAACGTTGTGTAGTTGCCTCGTTGGTATTTCCTCAATCTTGATCACACTTAGCTATGTTTGAACATGTATGACTATGTAATGATGCAGTCGTTTATTGAAGAATTTAATTATCCCATGCCTAAAGAACTATTGTTGTAGATGCTTTTAAAAGTGCACTGTTTGGCTTGAGTTGGAGGAAAAGCAAGAAGAAGTTGACCAGGAGCTACGAGATGCTCAAGTATTTTCATTTTTGTAGATTGACTTAAAAAATTGGTCCATAAATAAGAAGGTTTTTTTATATATTTGTGTAGGTGAATTTGAATGCTCCTGAATTGAATATGAATGTTGAAGGGATTGAGTGTGAATTACAGACATCAAATTAAAAAAAATGAAAAATATAAAATACCCTACAACGTCGGTTTTCTAGAAAACGAACGTTGTAGGGTACAAAAAACTTAAATAAAAAATACCATACTACGTCGGTTTCCTAGAAAACCAACGTGGCAGACACCCTACAACGTCAGGTTTCTACAAAACCGACGTATTAGGGTATAAAAAACTGAAAATAAAAACACAAAAAAATTGATTAAAGTGGATAACTGACGTAGTAGACCCCCTACCACGTCGGATTTTAGACCAACGTGAAAGACTACCCACGCATAATGTCTCCCACCTACCACGTCGATCAACTAAGTCGGTGAACCCAACATTGTACCCCCTTAATATCCAACGTTATAACCCTTTTTTCCAGCAATGAATCACATTTCTTCTCCCCTCTTTTCCCACTTGCCTTCGAATGAATCGGAGTCAACACACATCCCTGTGGATCGACCCGTACTTGCCCCGTCTTCACTGACGACCGTGCACCTATAGTTTAAACTTAATATTCACATTAGTTACAATTGTCTTATTTCCGATTATTTTTCTTTTCTGGCAACCCTATGTATTCTACTACTCTTTTTAGAAGAAAGTTTAGGATGCGGAAGCATGTCTTTCTTGTTATTGCTAATGCCATTGATGCATCCAATGTCTTGTGTCAAGAAGCATTAAAGAATATATCCAAAATAAGATCACATCAGATGAAAAGTGACCGCCAATTTGCGGTCCATTTTTCTCTGAATCCAACCTGGTTTCGCATGGTTGTGGGTATTGAAAATTATAAATATATAATTTTCATTAGTTTCACACCGAGGGATTGTCCCCAGTTGCCTTTTTTATGTCTATAAATAGAACTCCTCTTTCATATCTCATACGAATTTATTTATTATTCTAATCATGTTGTTTTAACGACATATTAATTTTATCATTTTACCATATGTATTTAATTTCATATCATATGAATTGTAATACATCATATAAAATACAAAATTATATTTCTTGTTTCACAGTTTGGTAGTATGACTTATAGGATGATCTAAGTTATGTTGGCAATGATGTAAACATTTTATATCATAAACTATAAGCGGTATCTAGCTACACATTATCGTTACCCAAATAACAAAGATATTTTGTTCACTCGTACTAAACTTGATCCATTTAGTGATTTGTAATATATCATTTGTGTCTATCTATTGCCTCATGATATTAAGAATATCATACAAAGTAGAAATGTGTCATATTTGTATTATATATTCTTTTCTTAATCTCTTAAGCTAATTATAAATAAGTTAACATAAGTTACCTTTATGCACATTATAATTTTGCTTTATCAAGGGGCCCAATAATATCATCACTCAAGTGAAGTGCGCCAATGATAACCAATTAATATCTTTATCACCATACGTAATCATAGCTTTTGAAAATAATCAAATTGTATACTTCTCATGTGAAGAAGACATAGGTCTCATATCTTAGGATTAAAAGACATAATCAAAATATTAATGACACAAACACAATTCCATAATGTTTCATTTATTAAGTCTATTGAATATATGAAATAAAACATTCTCTATTTCATATATTCATATTGTTAGAATATTTGTAGAGCTACAATATCATTTAACGAACATGACAATCTTATCTTGGTAATTAATGTTCTATGTTAATTACTATGATTGTGAATTACGTTTGATTTATGTCAACCATTACGTTTTAGAGCTCTACGGTTAAGGACCAAGAGTCTCTTTCTTAACACTTCCAATAGACCAATACATTAATCAAGGAACAAAATATTTGTACACTCAATTCGTAATAAAAGACATATAAAATAATACCTTTAGAACACACATTCATTTCAATCTCCCACTTGTTATCAAAATCTTCTTTCACATACGTTCACAATGTGTCAAACTTAAATAACTAGGGTAACTCTCCTATCTTACTCATCAAGCCACTCTATGTGGCTCTTCAAACCCATGGACTAGATATGCATTTTGCCTTTGGCTTGAGATAAGGGTTTGCTGAATGGATCAGTTGTGTTGTTTTTTGTTTCCACCCAAAATAAATTTATTTTGCCTTCGTCGATCAAATCACGGGTGACAAAGTACTTGTGATCCATGTACTTCACCTTGTGATGGGATTTAGGATCATTGATTTGCGAGATAGATGTGCTATTATCGCGAAACAGTGCTATGGGTTCCTCACTCGAGGGAACTACTCCAAGCTCTTTAAGGAACTTCTTAATCCACACTTCTTCCTTGCTCACTTCAGCGACAACCATCACTTTTGAAGTGGTAGTTGAGTAGGTCGTAGTGGTTTGTTTCCAGCTACACCAACTCACGGCTCCACATATCATGATTGAGACCTCGTATCGTATGGATCACTCATGAAACTCGCATCCGAGTAGCCCTCGACTACCAGCTCCCTTTTTCCTCCATAAACAAGAAAGTTATCTTTGGTCCGGCTAAGGCACCTCAGAATATTCTTGACCACAGTCCAAGGATCCGGACCTGTGTTGGATTGGCGACGACTAGTCACGCTTAGAGAATACGAGACATCGAGTCTTGTGTAAGTCATCGCGTACATGATCGATCCTATTGTGGAAGCATAAGGAATTTCTTTCATGTACTCTAAGTCTTTAGTGATATAGCAAGTTTAGACTTCTTGAGTAGAAAACTCATACTCAGTGGAACATTGTCATTTTTGGAGTTGTTCATATTGAACCTCTCCAAGACCTTGTCAATGTATGTACGTTTACTTAGGCCAATGAGTCTACGAGGTCTATCTCTATATATCTTGATTCCCAAGATGTATTAAGCCTCGCCCATGTCTTTCATTGAAAATGGATATTTCAATGAACTTCTCGTTTCCTCTAACAAAGGGAGATGATTTGCCATGACGAGTATGTCATTGACATACAAGATCAGAAACACTACACGACTCTCGCTGTCCTTCTTGTATATACTAATCCTTAGTTTGGACGAAGTTAATCTTTTTGACTTCTTCTTCAAAGCGTTTGTTCCTATTCATCGATGCTTGCTTCAATCCATAAATGGATCGTTTAGGCTTGCATACTTTCTCACTATTCTTTGGATCTTTAAAACCTTGAGGTTGTACCATGTACACATTCTCTCCAAGTTCCCGTTAAGGAAGACTATTTTGACATCCATTTGCCATATTTTAGAATCATAAAATGCGGCAATAGAGAGCATAATCCGAATAGATTTGAACATGGCAACCGGTGAAAAAGTTTCATCATAGTCAATTATCTGAATTAGAGTGAAACCTTTTTCTACAAGCCTTTCTTTATAGGTTGTCAAGTTTCCATCCATTCCCATCTTCCTCTTAGAAAGCAATTTGTTTGGAACAACTTTCTTTCCGTCAGGAAGGTCAACCATGTCCCATACTTGATTTTCATACATGGATTGTATTTCAGATTCCTGGCTATAAACCATAGTTTGAAGTCTTTTCTTTCCATTGCTTCTTGAAAGGTCGATGGACCATCGATATCAAGTACAATGATCTCGTGAAGTCCCAAATACATATCAGGCTTCTTTCTCTCCATCGTTGACCTTCTAAATCTGTTGGTTCTATGTGTGCATTTTGAACTTATGATAAAAGTAGTATCATCTTGTCTCACGAGGATAACCTATGAAGAAATATTTATCTGATTTTGGTTGAAGTTGGGTCAACATCAATCTTTTGACGTAGGCCTCACAACCCCAAATCTTGAGAAAATTGAGCTTAGCTGTTTTACCACTCCATAGCTCATAAGGCATTTTGGCCACGGATTTGGATGGAACATTAGTTACTGTGTAAGCCGCAACTTCTAGTGCATAACTCCAAAAGTAAAGTGACAATTCAGCTTGACTCATCATTGATCGAACCATGTAGAGCAACGTCCTATTCCTCCTTTCAGATACCCCATTTCACTGAGGTGTACCAGGAGGAGTAATTTGTGGTACAATACCACACTTCTTTAGGAATGAATCAAATTGAGTACTTAAGTACTTGATGAGAATTTAATTTATACCGCAAGTGCACGGCGTCAATGAAGACGTGACAAATACGGGTCGAAGACAAGGAAGGAGAGATATTGTTATTTGTGTGATTTTTGAGTTAAGGGAAGAAATAGAGAGAAAACATAATTTTGGTTTGAGATTTTTGGTTTTTGATTTCTAAGGCAAGAACAACAAAAACAAATTAAGAATAAAGCAAAGAAGGGTGAGAGTCCAGTGGGTGGAGGTTTAGATGTCAGGTTTTGTTTAGAGAAATCAGAAACTTATAATAAATCATATTAGTTATAAAGCATTACATGATAAATGATTTAACACAAACTCAAGTAATCAAAATATCCTAGCACGAAATTAGAATAATAACCGCATTCTTCTTCTCATCACCCTAAATCTGTCACCCCCACCCTTTGGAGAAAGTTAGAAACTCATGGATGGAGGGAAGAAGAAGGGGTCCTACAGAAATTACAAAAGAAACTAAAAACACAAGATAAAACAACAAAACTTTACTACTAAATTATGGAATAAAAATAAGAACATCCTCTACAACATCGTTTCGGGGCTATTTATAGCCGATACAAGGGACCTAGGTATAAAATAGGAAAGTACACGTGGCGAGACACGACTGGGAAAAATCCGAAGCCACGGATCCACAAGGGGGCGGCGTTTCCGCCGCACATTACATGTGATGTGCGGCGGATTCGCCTCAAGAATGTGTCTGATTCGATCTAGATTTTTCCTGTGTGTTTATGGTATGATTTAAATGTCCTTTGCGCATCCAGATGATTTCTTTCCTTTCTTTTGAGCTCCGAATTAATTCTTTGTATATTTGGAGATCCAAATTGATTTTTTAGAACTTCTCCAAAATAATATTTTGGTCCTTGCAGTAGGGTCCTTGGCTTTTTGCAATTAAGTCCCTGGCTACTTTTGTGCTTAAGTCCTTAGCCTTTTTGTAATTAGTTCTTTGAATGCTTTTATGCTTGGATGGATTTCCATTTGAATCCCCATAATCTTGAACTTGTTCTTTATGACAGGAATGAGTCTCTTGCACGCATTTATGCGCGGGATATGGGTAATTTGCATTCAGGTCCCTGTATTCTGTAAATAAGACTAAACATATACCTTAGTAGCATTTATTGATATGAAATTAATCTAAATGAAATACATATGATGCAATGTATGCAATGCATCAGTACTCATATTCATGATCGGTTCGTAGAGACTTGATTTTCCTGTTGAGTTGGTTTTGTACTTCGTTCTTGCATTCCTTGAACTTGTCAAAGGATTCACTTTGGTTTCTCATTAGATAAATATAACCGTAACGGCTAATCATCCATGAATGTAATGAAGTACCTATAACCATCTCTTGCATTTGTACTCATTGGACCACATACATTAGAATGTATCAAATCCAGCAAGTCGCTCTTTACTTCTTGAAAGGTCGCTTGGTCATTTTCCCCATAAGGCAATATTCATACGTCTACAATGATTTAAAATAAATGGACCACGAAGGTCAGGTTCCTATAATTTCTTGATGCCATTTTAATTGATGTGACCAAGGCGATAGTGCCATAAGATTGTATCATTTATGTGAGTTGTCTTAAGTCTTTTTTATTGATGTTTAAAACTTGTCTATTATTCAATTCAAGTAAATTGAGTCATTTTCTTATGAATGTATTTGCATTGAAAATTTCATTCTTCCTTAAAGACATACAAGAATTTGAAATATTTATTATAAAGTTATCCATATCTAAACACGATACAAATATAATCTTGCTAATCGAAGGTACATAATAGACATTCTTTAAACTTAAAATTAAACCACTAGATAAATTAAGATCCATGGAGCCTTGTCCAATCGTAACGACGCTTGCACCATTTTTGACCTTCAGAAGCATCTCTCCTCTTGCGATGTCCTTCCTATCTTTATTTGCTGCACATTAGAAATTATGTGAGCACAAGATCTGGTATAAAGTACCCAATCATGGATAGAGGTGGCTATATTTATTTCAATAACAAATATACCTATGACCTTTTTGGAGCGCTTGCGCTCAATCACTCCATTATCAAGGTCTTCCTTGTACTTAGGGAAATTAGGCCGGATGTGTCCCTTTTTCATCTCAGTGAAAGCACTCCGTGTTGGGAGTTGGAGATTTCGAAGAATTTTCCATTGAGGCACCCCCATGAGCAACTCCCACTCCCTTGCCCTTGATTGACACTTTTTGGTTAATTTGTCTTTGCCTTTACTCTTGGCGATCTTTCTACTTCCACCATAGATGGCTAGGATATTCTTGTCCCTGACTTTGCCATATGAACTTCAGTCATTTTGAGAGAGTTATGAAGCTCTTCAAGACTCACCACATTCTTATGTACATGGTAGTGCATGATAAAGTCGTTGTAGGATGGGACTAGAGAGCCAAGAATCAAATCTTCTGCAATGTCCTTGGGCATCAAGGAAGAGAGTTTTTCTAACTTCTCAAGGTATCCTTGCATTGTGAGAAAATGCATGGACACAGATGTACCCTCCGCCACGTGGCACATTGTGAGTGTTATGGTGGTCTTTTCGCGCTCTTTCCTAGCACTATCCATAAACATATTTGTTAGAGCTTCCATGGTCTTGTTGGGTTTTGAATCCAAGTATTTTTCTTGAAGCAAGCGACCAAATTGAGGTAAGCATTAGACCGTGAACTTGGTTCTCTTAGTCTTCCCACTTTGTTGCAACTTCAAGCTCAACATCGGTTGCTTTCTCCCTTAATTTTGGGATTTCACCATCCAAAATGTCAGATAGTTTTTCAAACTTCAATGTTGAGATTTAGCTGTCAACTATTGAAGTTGGAGTCATCGTTTGCTAATGGATGTTTTTCAATCATAGATCACAAATAGGTTGAATGTTCAACATTTCTACAAAATAATTTATTAGGGTTTTCATGTCAATTCTATGTTTATAAAAATTGTACTGCAAATAAATAATGTGTCCATAATTACAGTAATACAAGATCCCATCATTTATGACAGGCTAGTTAAGGGATAGCAAATATGTCACAAACTCAAGGTAAGAAACATTTTCTAATCATAACCATTTTGAAATTTCGCAATTTGTCGGATTTATCAAACTCTTATGATTTTAATTAAGAGGGAATTTGTCCATACTCCTAAGAAAAAACTCTCTTTCTCAAAATCGAGCGAAGACTCCTAGTTTTGTTCAGAGAAGTTATTGATTTGATATGAGATACGATTGTACATTGTATCCATGAACAAATACACTTGGCGTCCACTAAGGGTGAAACTCACCTTATGTATTTATTGATAGCACAATAATGTATATCCTAATATCTTCCACTATTTCCAAAGATTAAGGAAATTGTCTCTCACTAAGGACGAGCAGAATATCCCTTGATCGATGGCTTCTAGTTGATGAAATAGGAAAGAAAGGTATTCTTAATTTTAATTTGGACAATTAAACAATTCATATGTGATTTTATAATTTAGGTAGTCATGTATGTATTCATTCACACCTATCCTAACCATTCAATCACATATAATCAAGCACATGAACAAAAAATAAATCCATTCACACATTGGTGTGAGTTTATATGTTCCCACGCACTCAATAAAATCTTCACTTCTTCTTCTTGTACCAAGGATGTAAATAGCACAATATTTAAACATGCATCTCGCAATTTGAATTTTATAAAAATTAAAATTGGCTAGTATAAGTCTTATGTAAAGTCCTCTAATATGCATGCATATAAAGTAAATGGATCTAATAAATTCATAAGCTCCTATGAATAATAATTAATGATATATGTATCACACATTCACATATGGCTTGATGGAACATATAAACTGACTTATTCCAGGAAAATAGAACAAGTGCAACAATTTTGTATATATATATGCTACTTTACACTATTTAGTTGATCATTCAACTCTCAATTAAATAATTCAAAAGTCATTTGAACTCTTTCAAAATGATTCAAGCACCCATAGTTCAAGATATAAAAATATTTGGACGGAAGTTTATCCAAATTCCCATAAGAAAAACTTCAAGGAAAATAAACTTATTTGCTCCTTTTTGTTTCGTCAACTTCAAGTAAAATTTTCATTAAAAATAAACGAAAATTTTACAAAATAAAACTTAATTCTAATAATCACATGACATGTTTTAAAACATTTAAACTCTCAAAAGAATGATTAGAATCAAAATCGACAAAATAGTCATATTTTTAAGATTTTCTTTGTTTCACTTTAAAGATCAGAATTAATTCATTGATCTTAGTGGTTAACATATTTTATAACATTACAAAATAATGTAGAAAATAAAAAACATAAAAAACCAAAAATTCATTTTATTCATCCATCAAAATAGAAGAGGACTCAAAATGGCAAATCAATGAATTATTTGATCATGAGATGGTAAACTAAATATATTATATAGCCTAATTATGGAAAATATGAACAAAAAACTCTGATACCAATGTTGGATTTCGTGCCCCATTCTTGTATTTTAAAAAAAAATTACAAGCAATTAAGATCGGTTTTCATATTTCTCAATAATTTTATATACAAGATTCGTAATTGTATTTTAATATATATTTATACTAATTAATATTGAAATACATAGATTGTATCATATGTAGGAGATTATCAAATCCTTTTTACCAATCGGAAGTCGGGTTGCACGTTGGATTGCCTCGGAATCACCTCCAAGTATTCACCAAACTTCAAACAAGATTAGAGAGATCCAAACTAATCAATCAATCTCTAATTCAAGGTTAGAATCGAGCTAATAACCTCTTCTATGCTTCAATGAATATAAGCTCACAAGAACTCTATTAATAAGAGAAATTTTGGATTGAATGATGGAGAAAATATGAAGAGGAGAGGTTTTTGCATTAGTTAAACAAAGGAAGGGATGAAGGAACTATTTATAGGCCATCTTCAAACCCACATCATGTGCAAAACCACTTGCACATGATCCCTTGTTAATCTCCCCACTAAACCACATGATGTGCAAAACCACTTGCACATGATCCCTTGTTAATCTTTCCGCTAAACCACATGATGTGCAAACCACTTTGCACATGATCTCTTATTTATTTCTCCTATCATCATCTTATAACTACCTTTTAACAGGGTGGATTAAATCCCGCCATTAATCAACAAAAAAACTCTTATTAATATATGCAAAAATGTGGGCAAACGGTCGGATCATTTTTCACTATTTTTGACTTTATACCAAATTTTGGATTAATATCCAACAAAGTTTGGGCTTTGGGTTTTAGCAAATTCATATGTTATAATATTGCAGATCACATTATATCATATAACATATTATCATATAGAATGCCAAAATGTTATATCCTGGCGTTTTACCATATACATCTGATACAGATTTATTTATTATTCTAGCCATGTCGTTTTCACGAGAGATTAATTTAGTCATTTCACCATATGCATTTGATTCCATATCATATGAATTTTAATACAACATATAAAATACAAAATTATATTTCTTGTTTCCTAGTTTTGTAGTGTGATCAATAAGAGAATCTAAGTTATGTTAGCAATTATATAAATACTTTATATCATAAACTATAAATGGTATCTAATACACATTATCGTTACCCAAATAACAAAGATATTTTGTTCACTCGAACTAAACACGATCCATTTAGTGATTTGTAATATATCACTTGTGTCTATCACTTGCCTCATAATATTAAGAATATTATATAAAGTAGAAATGTCTCATATTTGTATTAATTTTTTTATATCTCCTAAGATCATTATAAATATGTATCTATACAGAAGTTACATTGTGCACATTATAATTTTGTTTCATTAAGGGGCCCAATAATATCATCACTCAAATGAAGAGGGTAATAATAATCTTTTGACATATGCCTTTTTCCCCCACAAGTTGTATATAACCAATTAATATCTTTATCACTATATGTAATCATAGTTTTGATAATACAAATTGTATACTTCTCATGTGAAAAGACATAGGTCTCATATCTTAGGATTAAAAGACACAATGAAAATATTAATGACACAAACACAATTCCCTAATATTTCATTTATTAGGTCTATTAAATATATGAAATAAAACATTCTCTATTTCATCTACTCATATTGTTAGAATATTTGTAGAGCTACAATATTCTTTAACCAATATGACAATCTTTTCTCGGTAATTAATGTTCTATGTTAATTACCATGATTGTGAATTACTTTCGATTTATGTAAACCATTATTTTTTTGAGCTCTATGGTTAAAGACCAAAAATCTCTTCCTTAACACTTCTAAAGGACGAATACATTAGTCAAGGGACAAAATGGTTGTACATTCAATTCACAATAAAAGACATGGAAAAGAATACTTTTAGATCATACATTCCTTTCAGGCATATCGGGCTTACAAAAAAGTACAGCTACACTGCGGATGCTAGCATATGGCGTAGCGACGGATGAGGTTGATAAGTACTTGCGTCTTAGCAAAGCAACAACAAGAAAATCCTTCCAATTTTTTTGAAGGTGTGATTACCAACTTCGGTGGCTTGTATCTACCTAGTCAGACTGCTACTGACTTAGCATTGCCACTTCATGTAGGTGAGCAACGTCGCTTCCCATGTATGATGGGGAGTATCGATTGTATGCACTGGGTGTGGAAAAATTGCCCAACTGCTTCGAATGGACAACATCAAAGGCAAAGTGGGAAGGCAATACTTGTCCTTGAGGTTGTTGCATCGTATGACCTATGGATCTGACATTCTTTTTTGGTACCCTGGGTTCGTGCAATGACTTAAACGTCCTGCAACGATCTCCAGTTTTTAATGATGTACTGGAAGGACGAGCTCCACCTATAACTTATGAGGTTAATTGTTGACGATGTAATATAGGTTACTATCTTATAAATGATATTTATCAAAAATGGGTTGCATTCATAAATTCCATCATTCCTCCTCAAACCACGAAGGACAGGTTATTTGCTCGAGTGCAGGAGGCAATGCGTAAAGATGTAAAACGCGTTTTTGGAGTGCTACAAGTGCGATTCACGAACATCAAAAAAGTCAAATCTTGCATGGAGTAAGGACATACTTAACAAAATAATTACAACATGCATCATCATGCATAATATGACAGTGTAGGATGAACGCGATTCTTACACTAATTTAGCTTATTTAAACAAATTTATCCAAAACTGACATTGGAACATTAGTGAAACTCTGGATGAGGAGCAATTGCAATATCTGATTAGTAGCATATTATGCATCATATTCATGCTATATATCCTTAATTTTAGCTCAATTTTGTGTTACTCGAGTGTTAGTTGTGTATTTTCAGGTATTAAGTAATAAAAAGATAACGGAAGAGAAAATGGTTGAAATATAAGAAGAAAAGACTTAAATGAAGCAAACTAGATATGTTCGTCATACACAAGGACCCATCTGCAAGAGGGAGACTTGAATGTAGCTCGAAGGACCAAATAGCAAACTGAAAAACTTCACACCATCATGAGGAATATGTTGGCAATTAGATTTAGGTCTAGACTCCAATAACCGATCTGAGTGCACCCCACGTGAAGAATTGAAGTATTAAAGAAGATATCCGAAATTGGATCACATACGACAAAAAGTGACTGCCATTTTGGTCAAAATCCGACCCAATTTCGCATGGTTGGGTTATGTAGTTTATGTTTATTCTAGGTATGTTTCATTAGTCCCACACCGGGGGATTGTCCCCAGTTGACTTTTTCACGTCTATATATAGAATTTCCTCTTCCTTCTTTGTAACCTAGTCATTGCTTGGTGGTCATTCGTTCTACTTGGAGTAAGTCTTTGAAGCCAAACTCAAGGTAGAGAGGATGCGACTTTGTAACGTGAGTCATGTAAATAAAATATTTTCTTTTTAGTTAGATATTGTTTACTTTAGTCTTGCATACTTTTTCCCTTAAATCTTAGTATAATTAGTTAGTTTAATGAGTAGTGAGTAGTTTCATCCCCCTTTAGGGGTGGAGATAATGTTTGTACATGTAATAAAGAATGTGAATGAATGCAATCTTATGCAATATGTGATGAATGTGAATGTATGATTATTTGTTTAAATGTGAATACTTAACTTGGTGGGTTTTGCCACAACGTTTAGACACTTTCCATGCTTGTTTACGTTCTTAATAACCAACTTGTTTATGATAATGTTAATCAACTAGGTAAGTGATTGGAATGATAGGTTTTTCCACAACCATTACACACTTCATATGCATGAAAACACAATCTATGGTTGTGCCATATTGAATTCATTTCTCATCACCATATTACATGTGTACACACACTCCACCCTTTAGGAGTTTTCTTTACTAAATTTCATCTTGCCTTGTCAGTTGTTTAGTTTAGATTAATTGTTAATTCACTCATAGTTTAGTGTAATTAGTTAGCACAATCCACCCATTCTCCTCTCCTTTCCATGGTTGGAACAAGATCACTTACAACTCCTTGAGGCCCCACCCGTATTTGCCACGTCTTCACTGACGTCGTGTACTTGCTGTTTTTAAAATGATCAATCAGTATCCCAGTGATCGTATTATGGACAGTAACATTTATTTGGATAATAGATATCCAGTTCAAGACAAACATAAACATTTGATTATGAAATCTTATTTGGTCGACAATATATGGCAATGCTATGGAGGAAATGTGAATTGACAATGTTTTCTTGTAATGTAGATTTTAATTTTTACAATTTTAATTTGAGTAATATGTAGTGTGATTTGTTAATTATTATTAATATTTTCATGGTTGAATAATAAAATGTGTTAATTAATTGGTTATGTAATTTTTTGATTGTTGTCAAAGAAACAAAAAAGAAACTTGTATCCCTACCATTTGCTTTGTCCTTTACTCCTCTCATTCTCCTCCATTAGAGTAGATTTTATTTCTTGCTTGGTAGTGTAGTGGAGGGGAAGAAACCACCATTTGTAATCTTTCTTTCTTAATCAAGTTTAATTTATTGTTTTTATGGTTTTGTCTTTTATTTGATGCAATTTTTATTCCATTGCTTTAGTTAGATTTAGATTTGTTTACTTGTCGATATGATGTTTTCTTGTGTTGCTTTCTTCATTATTGAAATGATTAGTGAGTAGTCCATCTCCTTAGGGGCGGCAAATGATGTGAAGTATGGATGTAGTGAATTTTTGTGTGTTTGAATCTTAATCTTTGAGTTTCATATGATTTTGATAGCCATTTTGATGGGTTTCTACTCTTTCCTTTGATGTATTACTAGTTCTAATGGATGCTTAGCACATATTTTGGTTAGTGTCCTACTTAATGGGGAATGATGAGGTGGGAATAAGAATAAAGTGGATAAAGAGACGAGGAGAACATGTGGAAGCATGTGGCTTTATCTTGATGAATGTCTTGTATGTTGAATGAATGTTTTAATTAAACCGCAAGTGCACGGCCGCAATGAAGCGGTGGCAAGTACGGGTCGTCCTCAGGGAGGTGAGTAGCCTCTTGCTTGTACGAAATCAAGTGGCGAAAATAGGGGGAGAAAGATGTTTATGCTACTCTACTCTATACTACGCTAAGAAGTAGGAAATGCGAAAGGAAGAACCAAACAATGAAATAGTAACTAAGCTAAGAACAAAGGAAGAATGCTGGAATACAGAAATAGGAAAACCCCTAAGGGGTGGAGTGAGTGCACACATGCAAAGAGGTGGGTGTAGAATACATTCTTTAAGCACATGAAGGTGGTGTTTATCAAGCATAGGAAGTGTCTAAGTGTTATGGCAAAACCTATCAATCTATTCACCAACTTAGTTGATTAACATTTACATATGCAAGTTGTTTATTTCAGAACCTAAACAACCATGAGAGGTGTCTAATCATTTTGGCAAAACTCATCAAGTTATAAATTCTATCCTAAACAAGCAAGCATACATTCATGTTTTATCAACAAATCAAAAATAAAGCATTCATCCCATTCTCTAATGCATGTATGTACATCTACTCCACCTCCCAAAAGGGATGGAACTACTCACTAAACATTACGCTAATTATTAAACTAAGCAAAGACGGCATATTAAGCTAGAAATAAAAGACGATTAAACTAAAACATGCACAAACAATAAAAGTAGCATAAACAAACAATGAAAGAAACATAAAACTTTATTTATAAAATGACTCACATTTCAAGTAGCATCCTCCTACTTTAGTGTATGCTTCAAGGCCTCACTTCTAGTAGGAAGAATAGCCACTTAAAATATGGAGTGATTACAATGCAAGGTGAGGAGTTCTATTACAATGCAAGGAAGAATAGCCAAAATGGACCGCCGATTGGCGGTCTATATGGTTCCGATCCTGCTCATTTTTGTTGTGGGCTTTTCTTGGTATATTTGCTGGTCTTGGATGCATTCACTTGGTTTGTTGGAGCTCCGACCCGAATCGAATTGCTAAAATACTCCCCAAGATGGTGTGGACTATTATGTTTTGCTATTAGGTCTTTCTGTCTTACATTCAGGTCCTTCTCCCTTGCATCTTAGTCCCCAGATCTCACAATTCAGTCATTTTTCCCAGCTTTTGGGTTCTTTTATGCTTCATCTCTTCAAACCTATTTATTCCTGAAAACTAAACATAAAACTCGTAACATAGCATTGTTTAGGTGAAAGATAATGGATATAAGATACAAATATAAGCATGAAATGATGTCAATCAAATACCCCCACACCTAACTTTTGCTAGTCCCGAGCAAAACAAAGAAAGGAAAAAGCATACGAAAAACAAGAAATCCTAACTCACTTTCGTAGGAATCACGGTTGCACTTAGCACGTGCAACAAGCCATTAAACCTCCTTGTCTCCAAGGAGGAGGAGTGTTGTCTCCTGAGGGTTTTCAGCGGATATACCCACAAAATCCGAACAAGATGCATTAATCAATCTAGCTACACGACTCGTTGGCCTTATTTTGTCGATCATGGGACGCGGTAATACTACGGGTCGACTCTATATATGTAATCGGTCCACACACCTACCCTAATGAGTTATTCGTGAGAGTTAGTTAAGGACTTAAGTGAAAGACATGGGCAACCTTAACTTCTGAATGGGATACAATGTGTAAAGTCCATTTTGGTTCTTATTTGACTCTTTTTTTCTTTTCTTTTTTTTCTTTTTTTTTCTTTAGAGCATTTTATTTGTTGGTGTTTGATTCTCCCAGGGTCAGGTTTCATGCATCATTGCCTATGAGGACTTACATTATCACGTACACCTTCCTCCAAATCTCCACATAGGGCGATCCCTACCACCCGTGTAACGAGAGTTCGGTTGGTGCATCCCAAGTCAGATGACTCGAAAGCACCATGCACAAAGGCCCCTCAGACCTACTTTCCCGAGTGATAGGAGCCGTGCGAGAAGAGAGAACACCACTTATTCATTTATCTACATGGGAACCAGAACCCCTACACTTAAGTTTCATAAAAGAGATTAACGGCCCTTGACTACGACAAACTTCCTTATACTAACAAACACGAATTATTTGACTCACTAGGTTCAGGGTGGACTTCTTTAAATGTTTGAGTGCTGAAACCCTATGATTACACACCCCCCGAGGGAAAACCGGGGTGCATCCTAACGACTCGGTAAGACCTAAAGCCAGTAAACTAGAAATCCTAATGCATCAAGTTCAAGACAATTTTGGGAGCTTTCTTTTTACTTTGCCTCTCAACGGTTTTGCTCATGCTAAACACACGCAAAACCTACAAAACATTTTCTTTCGCAAACACATGAAGATTTTGAAAGAAATGTGAAAATTTTAAAGCATTAGGCAAGCAAAAGAAGACAAGTCACCCAAGGATCATGGCAAGAAGATATATCGATATTAAATGCGGCACACTAACATGACCCTAACAATGCACACAAAAGAAAACAAAAAAATCAAAAGGAAAGACTCGACTATGTACACACGTAAAACACCCCCCACACCTACTTCATGCATTGTCCTCAATGAAGGTGAACAAGATACTACATGGATATATGCATGAAAATGGAAAGATCTCACCAACATGAAGTACAAAGGGACGTTCAGGGTTGATGGACACAAATCCCAATTCCCTCAAAACCTGTGAGAAGCTGAAGAAGGGAGATAAATACGTGAAGAGATTGGGCCCAAGTACACAAGGGTTGGGGCCCACAACAATCGATGCTCACTGAATGAGTCTTTTATTACACACATTTTTTTTATTTTTTTATTTTTTTTTGTTTTTACAAGATATATACATCAACAAGGATATTCTCATAATTATTTGGTCAAGGAACATCAAATGAGAACATCAAGTTTTGAGGACCAGAGACTTGCCGAGATGGGTAAACTTCACTGGTACTCTGAGGTGTCATGAGGGGTGAATGGTTAAAGCTGAAAGGCTCGAACCCCTCATGATATTTGTTGGGTGTGGGCAACAAAGAATGAAATTGTGTTGCCTCACTAGGGTTTAATTGCTCATCGAAGAAAACCCTCCAACCAATAGGCGGGTGCATCGGAATGAGTTCCTCAGGGTCATTCGATGGATGCAACAGTCTTGCATCACTAAGAATGGGGCTTCTCCCTAAGTCATCCAACAAGGACCTCCCACCATCATTTAGATCATCAAGCATAAACTCAGTCATAGGTGGGTCCTTGTTGGAGTCAATATGAAGCTCAAATGGCTCAATGGCCATGGGACATGAGGTAGAGACACCTTCTGGTATAGGCATATGATGAGGTGTCTCACTCTCACTAGTACTCTCAACTGACTCATGCAACGAACACGCCCTTTGGACATTCATGTTTGACGCCAGCTCACTCTATTGCATTGCAAAGACAGGCAATGAGTCTTTGCTGAGCCCACAAACATTCTCAACGGGTTGCATTGGTGTTCGGGGTGTTTGTTGATTTTGCGGTGCTTTCTCTAATTGGCGGATGAGATTTAGATTTAAAGGTTCATCCATGGGTTCCTGTTTCTTACCAGAGTTGAACACATGAAACTCGGCACTCATGTTACCGAATGAGAGCTTCATGAGACCATTTCTACAATAATCAAGCCATTGGAGGTTGCCGGAAATGGTCTACCCAAAATCAAAGGTATTTGAGAGTGGGTGTTCGCAACAGGATTGGTATCGAGGACAACAAAATCGACTGGAAATATAAAATCTCCAACTTTGATAAGCACATCCTCGATAATCCCTATGGGAATACGAATGGATCTATCCGCCAATTGGAGGGTGATCTTCGTTGGTTTCAATTCTCCCAAGTTCAACTGTTTATAAATAGAGAATGGGAGGAGGTTTACCACTGATCCTAAATCAAGCAAAACATTGCTCATTCTAGTGTCCCCTATCGTACACTGAATAGTAGGACACCCAGGGTCCTTGTATTTTGTGTAGGTAGGATTGGACAAAAGTGAGCTGATATTTGCAGCCAAGAATGCTTTCTTAGGAACATTGGTCTTCCTCTTGGTTGTGCAGAGATCGTTCAACACTTTAGCATATTGAGGTATTTGTTGGATGACATCCAACAAGGGGATGTTAACCTATACTTTCTTAAACACCTCTAATATCTTGTCCATGTTGTCACTCTGCTTTTTGGTTAACCTACTTGGATAGGGAGCTTTTCGCAGGTAGGTTTTCTGCGGTGCTTGAGAAGGAAGCCTTGGTGTATTACCCTCACCCTCATCCTCTTCTTCACCACCATTCCTACTGAGGGGCTGCATAGATGGTGGTGGGTGTGGCAAGGAAATGTGATTGTCAACCTCTTTTCCATTTCTTAAGGTAACAATGGCATTGACATGGTGAACAAGTTCCTCCACATGGTTCACTTGCCTCCCCCAAGGTACCACATTCTCATTTTGCATGTGTTGTTGCTGGTACACATGGGGGTTAACCTCAGGCTGGCTAGGAAAAGACCCTCTCTCTCTTTCATGTACAGACTGAGCCAATTGGCCCATCTGAAGCTCAAGAGATTTGATGGTCTGCTGATTTGAAGTGAGAACTTGACTCGTGGTTGACATAAAATTTTTCATTGAGTTTTCAAGTCCACGAGTCAAGGTCTCAAGCGAATTGAGTCGGGTTTACATATTGTTGGAATTTGGGAAACACGATTGATTGGTGGTTTGCGCTTTGGGTGGCTGATAGGATTGCGCATGCATGGGAGGTTGGTGTGATTGGTAAGGTGGTCTAGAGGAGTTTGAAGGACTACCCTGGGCATTATTTTGGTTCCATGAAAAATTGGGGTGGTTCCTCCATCCAGGATTATAAGATGATGAGTATGGGTCATTCCTAACTCTGTCATAGACGGCGTTGACACGCTCCATCTCAGGAGGAATAGACATACACTCGCTTTCTTCATGACCTATCCTACCACATGAATGACAGAGAACTGGACTAGATGTGGACATGTGAGGTGCACCCTGTTGGTTTTGGATCTCAATTGAATCCATACGGCGCATTAAGGCCGTCATGCGCGCCTCGGTGGTCGTAGTGGTATCGACAACAAATGCGGCACCCGATCTAGTCGAGTTTGCATTCACGATCCTTGCTCCTATACTAGATGATGCAGGTGGCTCCCTCACACTCTCCCATTGCATGGTTTTCTCAGCGAGGTCTTCTAGGAAAGCCCATGCCTCCCTTTCATCCTTTCCCAAGAACTCTCCTTGACACATGGACTCAAGGAGCGTTCTTGACGGGATGTGAAGACCTTCGTAAACAATCTGACAAACGCGCCACAACTCGATGCCATGGTGAGGGCATGAGGATAGTAGCTCCTTGAACCTCTCTAAGTATGCATGGAATGGTTCGGTCTCATGTTGATAGAACGAATTGATTTCGTTCCTCAATTTTTGAGTCCGGTGATTTGGAAAGTACTTCTTGAGGAATGCAGATTGAAACTCCTCCCAAGTCTTAAAGGCATTCGCCTGGTTGCTGTACAACCACTTCACGGCGTCATCCTTTAGTGCAAAAGGAACGAGCCTCAGATGGATGGAGTCTGTGCTAAGTTGTTGCAGCTTGAACATAGCACAGACCTCCTCAAATTCCCTGAGAAAGATATAGGGGTCACCCTTCCCAGTGAAGCGATGGAGCATGGAAATAAACTGAGGTTTAACCTCAAAATGGTTCCCATTAGCCTCTGGTAATACGATGCATGAGGGTAGAGCTATACGGCTCGGGTAGCATCGATCACGTAGAGGTATGGGACCGACAACTGGAAGCACTGGTGGAGCAGGTGGGTCCAGCAACTGCTCCTCCTCACGGAAATTAGCAGCCATTGAACCCGAACTGCGTGCGACACGAGAGGACGAAGGTGTCGAGAAATCGATGACCGAAGCCGGAATGACAACGCTCCTCGTCAAACGATCCCTCTCATCTCGTGTCCACGAAAGCATACACAAGACGCACACACACCATTATTTTTTTTGTAACAAAGAATGTTCGTAGAGGAGAAGACGGGGGGACACAGGAGAGAAAGAATGACTCAGGAAAGAAAGGAAGAAGTCCTTATGCTACGGCGGATGGGTACAGGTAGAAGCACAGAAGCAAACAAGGCTCAAGTAATCCTATGGTCGCTATAGGTCCTTACAGGTAGACGATGCCTAACTGCGAGGTCACACGGCCTCAACACGCCTCACCTCCCTACAACGAGGACCACAAAGCCCAGCAAGTGAGTCAAGATACGGAGATCTCGTCTCTCCTACTATCGACAAAGTGGGCAACGCCGATCAGGTTATGACGGTCGGGACCAGATCACTCTCCTAATGCGTCTGAATTCCTTAAGGCCAATGTCTACTTGATTTTAGAAATTAGGCTCTTGATTAGTGTGGTTTTTGGGGCGAAGGAAAGGGTGATGAAATCCCCCACCTTATCTTTTATGGGACAGCCCCTCCTTAGTAGCGTTTTGGAGTCTTAATCTAACAATCAACTCTCCAAACAAAACACTCAACTCACACTTGTTGCAATGCACTTCCTACTAACTAATGCATGTTCATACGAAATACATGAATGAGAGTAGAAGGTGCGTACCTCACGCCAGGTCTCAGCAACAGAAAATAAAGCTAAGATAAAAGACAATCTAAATGCCTAAGTCACATACATGATGCATGAGCTAAACAAAAAGAATGCCTAATCTTTTGCTTTGAGTTTTAGGGTCCAAGTTGCTTAAGGGAAGTTGATTATTAATCTCGGAACAATCTAAGAGTCAGAACATGCAAAATTGAGTCCCAGATTACTAGATCAATTATGGCAACACGACAAAGAAATAAGAAGGCAAAAGCAGCTCACCAGACCGCCAATTGGCGGTCTCAGGCCGCTGATTGGCGGTCCAAACGGCCCAGCTTTCCTCGAATTTTTTCCAGATGCCTCTCTTTTCGACTCCAAGTCTCCTGAAACAAAGAAAAACTACAAAACAAAAATTAAATCCACTCGAATCGTCCAAACAAGAGTCTGGACTGGCACCTCCCCGGCAACGGCGCCAAAAATTTGAATGAATGTTTTAATTAAACCGCAAGTGCACGGACACAATGAAGCGGTGGCAAGTACGGGTCGTCCTCAGGGAGGTGAGTAGCCTCTTGCTTGTACGAAATCAAGTGGCAAAAATAGGAGGAGAAAGATGTTTATGATACTCTACTCTATACTACGCTAAGACGTAGGAAATGCGAAAGGAAGAACTAAACAATGAAATAGTAACTAAGCTAAGAACAAAGGAAGAATGCTGGAATACAGAAATGGGAAACCCCTAAGGGGTGGAGTGAGTGTACACATGCAAAGAGGTGGGTGTAGAATACATTCTTTAAGCACATGAAGGTGGTGTTTATCAATCATAGGAAGTTTCTAAATGTTATGGCAAAACCTATCAATCTATTCACCAACTTAGTTGATTAACATTTACATATGCAAGTTATTTATTTCAGAACCTAAACAACCATGAGAGGTGTCTAATCATTTTGGCAAAACTCATCAAGTTATAAATTCTATCCTAAACAAGCAAGCATACATTCATGTTTTATCAACACATCAAAAATAAAGCATTCATCTCATTCTCTAATGCATGTATGTACATCTACTCCACCCCCCATAGGGGATGGAACTACTCACTAAACATTACACTAATTAGTAAACTAAGCAAAGAAAGCATATTAAAACTAAGCTAGAAATAAAAGACGATTAAACTAAAACATGCACAAACAATAAAAGAAGCATAAACAAACAATGAAAGAAACACAAAACTTTATTGGTAAAATGACTCACATTTCAAGTAGCATCCTCCTACTTTAGTGTGTGCGTCAAGGCCTCACTTCTAGTAGGAAGAATAGCCACTTAAAATATGGAGTGATTACAATGGAAGGTGAAGAGTTCTATTTATAGCCATGGAAAAAGGCAAACCGGGACAATTCCCCCATATGGGACTAAACAGATACCAAAAATAGCCTAAAAATCCTCTAATACATGTGCTGGAGAAATTTTAACGGATTTGGGCCAAAATGGACCGCTAATTAGCGGTCTTGGACCGCCAATTGGCGGTCTATATGGTTTCGATCCTGCTCATTTTTGTTGTGGGCTTTTCTTGGTATATTTTCTGGTCTTGGATGCATTCACTTGGTTTGTTGGAGCTCCGACCCGAATCGAATTACAACAATACTCCCCATGATGGTGTGGAGTATTCTGTTTTGCTATTAGGTCCTTCTGTCTTACATTCAGGTCCTTCTCCCTTGCATCTTAGTCCCCAGATCTCACAATTCAGTCATTTTTCCCAGCTTTTTGGTTCTTTTATGCTAAATCTCTTCAAACCTATTTATTCCTAAAAACTAAACATAAAACTCGTAACATAGCATTGTTTAGGTGAAAGATAATGGATATAAGATACAAATATAAGCATGAAATGATGTCAATCAATGTTTTAATGTTTATGTTAAGAATCCTCCTCCTCCTTGGCGACAAGGAGGTTTAACGGCTTGTTGCACGTGCTAAGTGCAATCGTGATTCCTACGAAAGTGAGTTAGGATTTCCCTATTTTTCGTATGCTTTTCCTTTCTTTTATTTTTCTCTTTCTTTCTTTTGCTCGAGACTAGCAAAAGTTAGGTGTGGGGGTATTTGATTGGCATCATTTCATGCATATATTTGTATCTTATATCCATTATCTTTCACTCTAAACAATTCTATGTAACGAGTTTTATGTTGAGTTTTCAAGAATAAGTAGGTTGGAGAAGGAGAGACTATAAATAGCAAGGAAAATGACTAAATTGTGAGACCTGGGGACTGAGATGCAAGGGAGAAGAACTCGAACGTAAGACCAACGGACCTAAGAGCAAAACAGAAAACTCCACACCAACATGGGGAGTCTTGTGGCAATTCGATTTGGGTCGGAGCTCCAACAATCGAAGTAGATGCATCCAAAACCACCAAAGATATCCAGAAAAGCCCACAACAAATTCCAGACC
The DNA here is from genome assembly GCA_963682175.1 of Triglochin maritima. Taxonomy (NCBI): domain Eukaryota; kingdom Viridiplantae; phylum Streptophyta; class Magnoliopsida; order Alismatales; family Juncaginaceae; genus Triglochin; species Triglochin maritima. Next base: position 20,601,163 of record OY821775.1, read on the forward strand.
GATCCAGAACCATTAGACCGCCAATTGGCGGTCTGTTTGGCTCCGGATCCGCTAATCTTTGGCGGGCATGTGTATTAGAGTTTGTTTATTCTATTTCTGGTATTGGTTTAGTCCCACATCGGGGGATTGTCCCGGATTACCTTTTTCTATGGCTATAAATAAAACTCTTCACCTTCTATTGTAACTACCCATTGCTTGGTGGCATTCTCTCTACTAAGGAGTATGTCTTGAAGCAAAACTCAAGGTGGAGAAGAATGTCACCTTCAATGTGAGTCATTGTTAATAAAATAATTGTTCTTACTTTCTTTTAATCTTGTCTTTTAATTCTTAAATGTTTCTTTAGTTTTTGTTCCTTTCAATTAGCTTCTTTAATATTCCTTTCTTGCTTAGTGTAATTTCATTTCAGTAGAATGTTTCATTTTAATGTAGGTTGTAGTGTAATGATTAGTGAGTAGTTTCATCCCCATTTCGGGTGGAGAAATATGTGATATGATCATGTAGTGTATTAGGTGTGTGTTATCTTAATCCCCTGAGTCTTATATGATTTCCATAACCATCTAATGGGATTTCACTCTTATCTTTGATATGCTAATGCTCTTGAATGAAGCTTAGCTTATGCTTAGATTAGTGGACCTATTTTATGGGGAATGATAAGGTGAGGATATGGACGAAATTGATATTGGAAACACAATTTGTAGTGTATGTACTCTTGTTGCCTTTACCTTGGTTAATGCCTTGTATGTTTTAATGATATTGGGTTATCTTATTTCATGTGGAGGCATAGTAGGGTCTAGTCTTTAAGGGAACCACCGGATCAAGGGGAGGCTACTGGACGAGTTTGAGCACAAAAGACTCAACAGTGACCGCCAATTGGCGGCCTGGTGAGCATCTTTAGTCTTCATTTTTGTTCTGGTGATTTGTGCTTTGATATTAGTTGTTTGGGAGCACAATCTTGCATGTTCTGATTTCTAGTTTGCTCCCAGATCATTAAAGCAATCTCCATTAATGAACTTGGCCTTAAAAATCCAAAGCAAAAGACTAGACATTCTTACTTGTTTAGGTCACGCATCATGTACTTGACTTAGGCACGTAGTTGTCTTTTATTTTAGCTTTATTTTCAGTTGTTGAGTGCTGGCGTGAGGTACACATTTCCTACACTCATTCATGCATCTTGTATGCCCATGCATTAGTTAGTAGGAATTGCATCAGGACAAGAGTGAGTTGAGCGTTCAATTGGAGCGTTGATTGCTAGATTTAGGATCAACACGCTACTAAGGAGGGGCTGTCCCATAAAGGATAAGGTGGGGGATTTCATCACCCTTTCCTACTCCCCAAAAATCACTCTTAATCAATCATTAACTAAAAGCAAGTAGATATTGGCCCTAGGATTTCGGACGCACTAGGAGAGTAATCTAGTTGAGACCGTCATGGCCTGATCGGCGTTGCCTACCTTGTCAATTGTAGAAGGTACTGGATCTCCAGATCTGGTATCACTTGCTGGGCATTGTGGTCTTCGTTGTAGGGAGGTGAGGCGTGTAGAGGCTAGTGACCTCGAAGTTAGGCGTCGTCTAGCCTAAGGACTCATTGCCTTACATTGTTTGAGCCTTGCCTGCGAGTTAGGCTTCTACCTTCACCCTTTACCCATGCTAGCTTTAGGGATTCTTTCCTTCTCATCTGAGTCATCTTCTTCTCACCTACTTCTACGTTCTAGTCTCCTCCCCTTTACACTCTCTGGTAGCGTTTTAGGGTCGAGTCGAGCACTTTTTGCGAGTTTAGCCTCGTGGTGGTGAGAGTGGTCGACTCTAGAGTTCTCTGTTGAGATGGACGGCTAAATGGGCAACCATTCATATCATTGTTGGGACCAGGACAATTTGTCCTGGTATTCCGGACCCATGCAACCGGGCGTGGCTCAAACGAACACCCCGTATGGTTGGGATAATCTTCATTGTGTGACTGAGCACTCTTCATATAGGGGTGATATGGGAGAGTCACCGACTGCTAGATCTCCATCTAGTTACGTCGGACCATATGTTGGTCATCAAACTGAGACATTGCAAGAAACTTTGGCCTCTTTCATGCGTGAGGTAGATGACATGAGTGCACCGGTGGCTCTAGTAGTTGTACTGTGTAACTGTTGTGGGTTGAGTGGTCATGTTATCGGGGAATGTCCTTATGTTCCCCCAGAGCCTGAGTATGAGCATACCTTTTCCCAAAATGCTCCATATGACCATTACGCATCCGCGTACAACCCGAGAGGGATGGTTTCGTGGGGAAGCAATTCTTATTCAAATTCTTATACTTCATTTTCACTCCAGTATCCTCCTCCCGAATACCCGGATTTCTGCCAACACCCCGCTTCAAATCATTGGACTCATTCTCAGCCCATCAACACCCAACCCCAAAATTTCCCAACCTCTGACTTGGACCTCATAGTTGACCGCATACCCGATTCCTTGAAACAAACTTTCCTTACGTTCATGGAAACCATTCAACAGTCCATACAAAATATGGCACTACAAGTGAGTCAAATGTCGCAGCAATTACGTGAACGTGAGGAGAGTAGCTTTTTTTGTCAACATGATGATTCATCTTTTGATATCGAAGCACCACCACATCCACAAATTCAAAGTACAATCTTTCAAAGTCAAACTCCTAGTCAGTCTGAGGGACTTGGGGTTTCAATTCACGATCACTTAGTGGAGGATTCGATTCAAATTGAGGAAAACAAGGACCGAATTCATTATGAGTCAGCACAGGATTGTGCCTTATCTTTTTGTCATGTGGCCATTGAGCCACATGATCTTCATGTTGTGCCTCTTAAGGACTCACCTCTGGTGGAGCAAGAGCTCCCTAGTACCCTGAATTTCAAACAACCTGATGAGAGTTTCCCTCACTATTGTTCCTGATCATCATGGAAATGATGGAACATCAAACAACTACATTGCTAATGAGGGTATTAGGAGTTCCTTGGAGGATACCTTGGGTAAGAGACCCACTTTTTGTTTGCCTGGTGAGTCGGACATGCCTAACGAGGTTCTTGACCTCGTTCCGATGCACCAGCCTGTTGGTTGGAGAGTTTGGATTGACGATCATAACTTCAGCACCGCAACGGGAAAAAATCTTCTTCCGTTGCCCCATATTTCCCAAACTCTTGAGAGGTTCAAGCTCTTTCAATTTGATCCTTTGAATGAGACGCCTTTGCGTCCAATTCATGAACCTCTCCTTTCATCTTGTGCTCTTTGTGAGGGGGGCCCAAACATGAGTAATCTGGCCCCACGTGCTGTCATGTTCCCTTTCCAAGTGCATTGACCCACTTTTGAGGTTCCCATTTGATGTCTTTTGACAAATGAAGATGGGAACTTATGTTTGTACATAGTTATATTAAAAAAAAGTACAATAAAAGACTCCTTCAGTGAGCATCGATTGTTGTGGGCTCCAACCCTTGAGTATTCAGACCCCATTTCTTTTGCGTATTTGTATCCCTTCTTTGGCATCTCATAGGTTTTGAGGGAATTTGAGTTGTGTCCATCAACATAGCCATGCACTTCCCTTTGTACTTCACGTTGATGAGATCTTTCCTGTTTCATTGCATAATTCCATGAAGTATCTTGCTCGAATTCATTGAGGACAATGCGTGAAGTAGGTGTGGGGGGTGTTTTACGTGTGTACATAGTCGAGTCTTTTCTTTTGATTTTGTTTTCTTTTGTTTGCATTGTTAGGGTCATGTTAGTGTGCTGCATTTAATATCGATATATCTGCTTGCCATGATCCTTGGGTGACTTGTCTTCTTTTGCTTGCCTAGTGTTTTAAAATTTTCACTTTTCTTTCAAAATCTTCATGTGTTTGTGAAAGAAAATGTTTTTGTGGGTTTTGCGGGTGTTTAACATGTGCAAAACCATTGAGAGGAAAAGTAAAAAGAAAGCTCCCAAAATTGTCTTGAACTTGATGTATTAGGATATCTAGTACAGTGGCTTTAGGACTTATCTAGTCGTTAGGTTGCACCCCGGTTTTCCCTTGGGGGTTGAGTAATCATAGGGTTTCAGTGCTCAAACATTTAAAGAAGTCCACCCTGAACCTAGTGAGTCAATAATTCGTGTTTGTTAATTTAAGGAAGTTTGTTGTAGTCAAGGACCCTTGAAATCTTGTTGTGAGACATTAAGTGTAGGGGTTTTGGTTCATGTGTAGATAAGAAATGAGTGAGTAGGTGTTCTCTCTTCTCGCACGACTCCTATCACTCGGGAAAGTAGGTCTGAGGGGACTTTGTGCCTGGTGCTTTCAAGTCATCTGACTTGGGATGCGCCGACCGAACTCTCGTTACGGGTGGTAGGGATTGCCCGATGTGGAGATTTGGGGAAAGGTGTACGTGATAGTGTAAGTCCTCATGGGCAATGATGCATGAAACCTAACCCTGGGAGAATGACTCTCCAACTAATAAAAAAAAGAAAAAAAAGAGAAGAAACAAAAACAAAAAATTGGTAATGCAAATAATAACCTTAATGGACCTTACACTTTGTATCACTTGAGGATGTTGAGGTTGTCCATGTCTTTCACTTAATTCATTATTTAACTTGCACGAATGGTTCATTAGGCTAGGTGTGTGGACTGATTGCCTATATAGAGTCGGCCCGTAGGATTACCGCGTCCAATGACTGACAAAATTTGTCCATCGAGGCGAGTGTCTAGGTTGAATAATGCATCTTGTTCGGATTTTGTGGGTATATCCGCTAAAAACCCTCAAGAGACAACACTCCCCCTCCTTGGCAACAACGAGGTTTAACGGCTTGTTGCACGTGCTAAGTGCAATCGTGATTCCTACGAAAGTGAGTTAGGATTTCCCTGTTTTTCGTATGCTTTTCCTTTCTTTTATTTTTCTCTTTCTTGTTTTGTTCGAGACTAGCAAAAGTTAGGTGCGGGGGTATTTGATTGGCATCATTTCATGCAAATCTTTGTGTCTTATATCCATTATCTTTCACCCTAAACAATTCTATGTAACGAGTTTTATGTTGAGTTTTCAGGAATAAGTAGGTTTGAGAAGGAGAGACTATAAATAGCAAGGAAAAAGACTAAATTGTGAGACCTGGGGACTGAGATGGAAGGGAGAAGAACCTGAACGTAAGACGGACGGACCTAAGAGCAAAACAGAAAACTCCACACCAACATGGGGAGTCTTGTGGCAATTCGATTCGGGTCGGAGCTCCAACAATCGAAGTAGATGCATCCAAGACCACCAAAGATATCCAGAAAAGCCCACAACAAATTCCAGACCGATCCAGAACCATTAGACCGCCAATTGGCGGTCTGTTTGGCTCCGGATCCGCTAATCTTTGGGGTGCATGTGTATTAGAGTTTGTTTATTCTATTTCTGGTATTGGTTTAGTCCCACATCGAGGGATTGTCCCGGATTACCTTTTTCTACGGCTATAAATAGAACTCTTCACCTTCCATTGTAACTACACATTGCTTGGTGGAATTCTCTCTACTAAGGAGTATGTCTTGAAGCAAAACTCAAGGTGGAGAAGAATGCTACCTTCAATGTGAGTCATTGTTAATAAAATAATTGTTCTTACTTTCTTTTAATCTTGTCTTTTAATTCTTCCATGTTTCTTTAGTTTATGTTCCTTTCAATTAGCTTCTTTAATATTCCTTTCTTGCTTAGTGTAATTTCATTTCAGTAGATGTTTCATTTTAATGTAGGTTGTAGTGTATTGATTAGTGAGTAGTTTCATCCCCATTTGGGGGTGGAGAAATATGTGATATGATCATGTAGTGTATTAGGTGTGTGTTATCTTAATCCCCTGAGTCTTCTATGATTTCCATAACCATCTAATGGGATTTCACTCTTATCTTTGATATGCTAATGCTCTTGAATAAAGCTTAGCTTATGCTTAGATTAGTGGACCTATTTTATGGGGAATGATAAGGTGAGGATATGGATGAAATTGATATTGGAAACACAATTTGTAGTGTATGTACTCTTGTTGCCTTTACCTTGGTTAATGCCTTGTATGTTTTAATGATATTTGGTTATCTTATTTCATGTGGAGGCATAGTAGGGTCTAGTCTTTATACATGAGTTCATTTAGCTTCATTCCAATTATTGTCTTGTATGCTTTAACAATATAGTCTTGTCTTATTTCATGTGGAGGCAAAGTTGGATTTAGTTTTATGATTTCATGCACTACATGTTGTGAGGAGCATAATTGAGCACACACACACATCTTTATATTCACATTATTTCTCTTCCCCCTTATGGGGTTTAGTTTTATTGCTTCTCTTCCATTTCCTTTTTGCATTTTAGTGTAGTTTAGTGTAACCAACCTTTCTCTCCTTTCTTTCCCACTCGCCTTCGCACAGACCAAAAGTCGACACACCTCCCTGTGGATCGACCCGTATTTGGCACCGCTTCAACGCGGTCGTGCACTTGCGGTTTAATTAAAACGAATCAATCAATATGCAATAGACGTGTCTTGAAAAATCATGAAAACTAGTAGTTAATAACGTACACAATCTAAAAATCAAAATTAAAGTACAATCTTTTCAAAAAACATTAAAACACATTTTGATGCTATTTATCGTGCTAATAACGAAAAGACAAACAAGCATAACATAGGAAGCCCATCGACACCGTCATATATATATGAGTGTGTGTGTCAGCTATGAATGCTAGTCTGGGTGTTGGGCTAATGTGGGATCCAGCCCACTAATGAGGTTGAAAAAAGGGAATTGCTCTCACTGCTCCACTTCATAGCTGTCACTTTTCAAGGAGAAGATAAAAAGTGATTAGGAGACGAGAAGATAAGGAGAAAGGCAAAAGAAGAACAAGAAGTTTGGCCTGTGCTCCAAGTACTTTTCCAACACAAACACCACATGAAGGATTCCATCTTGCGAGGAACAAGTTGAATCTGGGTTCTCCAACTCGTTTCGATCAGAAGTTTCTTTATGGAATTGATCGGGTCTTCACTTAAATCAAGGTAACCTTGTAGATCTCTTCTTCTAGTAGATTTCTAAAGTTTTGGGTACACACTTGAGAATAGGGTTGTAAATGGGTAGGATTTTATCCGCAAACCCGCTCTGCTCCTCCTAATGCGGGTAGCGGTCAAAAAATCATTACTCGCCAACCCGCCACCCGCATAACCCACCTACTAAGCGGGGAAGTGTCTAATCATTTTGGCAAAACTCATCAAGTTATAAATTCTATCCTAAACAAGCAAGCATACATTCATGTTTTATCAACACATTGAAAATAAAGCATTCATTCCATTCTCTAATGCATGTATGAACATCTACTCCACCCCCCAAAGGGGATGGAACTACTCACTACACATTAGACTAATTATTAAGCTAAGCAAGGAAAGCATATTAACTAAGCTACTAAAAGTAATGAAATGAAATTAAACAAAGTAAAACAAGCAAAATGAAACAAACAACATAATAAAGAAATTTTTATTAAAATGACTCACAATTCATTTAGCATCCTCCTATTTTTAGTGTGTGCTTCAAGGCCTCACTTCTAGTAGGACGAATAGCCACTCAAAATGTGAAGTGATTACAATAGAAGGTGAAAAGTTCTATTTATAGCCAAAGAAAAAGGCAATCCGGGACAATCCCTCGATGTGGGACTAAAAAAACACCAAAAATAGCCTAAACATCCTCTAATACATGTGCTGGAGAAATTTGAGCTGATTCAGAAGGATCCAGACCGCCAATTAGCGGTCCATAAGATCTGGATCCGGCTAAATTTCATTCTGGGCTTTTCTGGATTCCTTTGTCGGTCTTTTATGCATCTACTTTATTTATTGGAGCTCCGACCCAAATCTAATTGCCAAAATACTCCCCAAGATGGTGTGGAGTTTTCTGTTTTGCTCTTTGGTCCTTTGGTCTTACGTTCAGGTCCTTCTCCCTTGCATCTTAGTCCCCAGATCTCACAATTCAATCCTTTTTCCCAGCTTTTGGGGCCTTTTCTGCTTCATCTCTTCAAACCTATTTATTTCTGAAATTCAAACATAAAACTCGTAACATAGCATTGTTTAGGTGAAAGATAATGGATATAAGATACAAATATAAGCATGAAATGATGTCAATCATCCACCAAACTTCCCCTGGTCACTTCCCTTGAGCCTGAGGGTCTCTTTAAACACAGAAAACTACAAAATAAAAATTAAATCCACTCAAATCCTCAAAACCAGTCTGGACTATCACCTCCCCAGCAACGGTGCCAAAAACTTATTTAAACATTTTAAATCCCGTAAGTGCATGGCATCGGTGAAAACGCGGCAAGTACGTGTCGATCCACAGGGAGGTGAGTAGTCTCTGCTTTATCAAAAATCAAGTGGTGAAAAAGTGGAAGAGATTTCATTATGCTAAGCTAAACTACAATGAACTACTAAGTAAGAAATGCAAAAGAAAACAACAAAAGATTGGAAATCAGGAAGAGAAACCCCTTTGGGGTGGAGTGTGTACACATATGAAGTGAAATAAGTGATGCATGATGCATGTAGGCATGTATGTGTTTGCATGCATTGGAAGTGTCTAAAGATGTGGCAAAACCTATCAATTCATTCACATAACCTATCGGCAATTACTACTTGATTATCATGAGATTATGCTCAGCATGAGAAGTATCTAAAGATATGGAAAGACTCATGAAAAACTATCAAGTCATGTGAAGAACAAAGCTAAGCGTGGGAGGTGTCTAAATCTTATGGCAAAACCCATCAAAACAAAGTTTCTTCAATCAATCAAGCAAGCAACCACAAATACAAACACTTAACTAACATGTAGCATCTTCAATAAGAAATTTCAGTCAATAAACATGAGGAAACTAAGCATGAGAAGTGTTTAAATCTTATGGAAAAAACCATCAAAAATCCCCTAACATGTAGATGATTAAAATACTCCCCAATGAACATACAAACACGAAAGTTTACACAATCAAATAATTCATCAAACATCCAAACTTCACAACATATATGTACATCATCTTCACCCCCAAAGGGGGATGAAACTACTCACTACTCATTAAGAAAAGAAGACAAAACAAAATTAAACTAAGAATGCAAGAATTGAAAGAGACAATATAAACTAACTAAGAAAATTATTTTATTGACATGACTCACATTACAAGTAGCATTCTTCTCCACTTGAGTTTTGCTCCAAGAATAACTCTAAGTAGAGAGAATGCCACCAAGCAATGGGTAAATACAAAGGAGAATGAACAGTTCTTTTTATAAGCATGAATTTTTTTTAAATGTAACCAGGGACAATCCCCCGGTATGGGACTAAAATGCATACCATAAATGGACTAAATACATACTAATACACCATGCGGCTGAGGCTTATCGGGTTTGGATCCAACTGTACCGCCAATTGGCCGTTTGGGACGGCAAATTGGCGGTCTAGGTTGGGCTGATTGGGTTGTTCTTTGGAGGATACTTTTGTGGATCGATTTCTTTATGTTTGGTGCACCCGAAGTGGCTTTTAGGCCGGCCCGGATCGAATTGCCAAAATACTCCTCATGATGGGGTGGAGCTTCTTGATTTTCTTATCGGTCCTTTTGGTATTACATCCGGGTCCGTCTCTCTTGCATTTCAGTCCATAAGTCTTGCATCTTACTCATTTCCTTGCTTTTAAGTATTGGATTAATCTGGGATTAATAAGCTATTTGCCCAAAGCACTAACACATGGCACGTCCCTATTGGACTACACATTAGGGTTTCGGGAGGGGCCATCTATATAAGGATGGAAGCCTACCATTGGATGGATGTTCATGTGTGCAAACCCTAGCCCCACCAACCCTAGCCGCCACCTCTCTCTCTCTCCCATTCGTCCCTCCACCTCCACCAAGTCAATCCGTGGACTCTTGGGTCGTGGACTCGTGCTTCTTCTCCAAGAGAGTAGAAGACTGACCGGAGCTCCAGAGGATTCCGTGAGGTGATCGCCGATCCCTTCCGCTGCCATAGGTTTTCTCCAAGAAAGGTACTCCTGAATTTGTAGATCGTTATAAACTAACATTGGTATCAGAGCCATCTTGGTCACCTCCGATTTTTTTAGCACTTTCTTATTTCATATATGTTGAAATAATTTTGGTAGCTTTTGAGAGAAATCGCATACATGTGTGGTTTTTTTTCTTTTCATCATGCGCCTAGGGTTTGATGGCATATTTCCTCACCCTTGCGCATGTTTTCTTGATTCATTTCATTACATGCGAATTGTATTACAAGTTTCATCATTATTTCATTCTTGCGCATAGCTTAGATTTCATTTTATGCATGTACCTAGGGTTACATGTTAATCTATGTTTGTTGCGCATATTCCTTTCATCCTTCAAGCTTGCGACAAGAGTTTGTGTTTTCTTGATGATATGTGCATATATATTGTTTGAAATATGATGATAATTTTACAAGAGTTAATTATTGCATGTATCATATAATGTGATCATACATTTCGGATTGTATGATTTGATTGTGCATTTTTTTTCTTTCTAAACTCTTGTACATACATCTAAGGTTAGATGCTTGTTGCCTTATTCATGTATATGTAATTCTTAATCTCATGTGCATGCATCTAGGATTAGATGTTGATTGCAAAATCATGCACATACATGAATATTGAGTTACCATATTGTATAATTCGGAAATAATTTTTTTTGGAATGATAGCATGCATTTCATTTGAAATATTTCCTTTATGATTGAATGCACATATATGTTAATCTCATTAAGGATTTTTCGGCTTTTTTGGAATGATAGCATGCATTTCATTTGAAATATTTCCTTTTCATCATATGTGCAAATACGTGTTACCCTCCACCAAAGAATTTCGAATTTTTCTTTCCAATACAAGTAGCATAATTATTGTTGATTGCATGCTTATATTGATTAAGGAAAGATTGGCTAATTCTGAAATTTTTGAGGGGATATTATGGGCTGGAGTTTTATTGCCTTAAAAATATTTTTGAATGCTTTCCTTTGATGCAAAAATATGTGTTGCTCTCCACCATAGAATTTCGGTTTTTTTCTTTACTAATCAAAGTAGGATAATTTTTTGTGCTACCATGATTATATTAATTAGGGAAAGATGAAAAAATTCTGTTTTGAGAATGATTATTGTGGTGATTGGTTGTTATTACCTAACACGTTTTTTTGCCAATATTTGTGCACCATAAATGCATTGTTTCCTTACGCATAACTTCCTTCTTGATTGAAAGAGGTGCATACTTTATGGTACTTTTTCATACGTCGGATTGTGCCAACGTATGGAAAGATTGTGCTTGTATGGAATGAATGGTTGCTGATTTTATTTACTGCATTATTGAGTGTTAGCGTAATTTCATTCATTCATTTCCATTTGCAATAGATATTGCAATGGGCTGTAATATTTATGGACTGTAATAATTATGGACTGTGGACTGTTTATTGCCCTAAGGAGACAAGGGGCTCCTTTATTTTTATTATTGCGATATTAATTCTATAAGGCTCATGCAGGTTCCCGTCTAAGAGGCTAAATCCCTATGGGGGATCCTTAGCTTGATATGGAAGTAATGAAGCAATCGATTTCTGTGTGATCTTGATTGAATTTTTTTTGAAAGGAAACGTTTTTTTGGAACCTACATGCCTAGTGGGAGTTGCAAGGTAGAAGTGTTTTGTGTAAACCACCTTGCAACCGGCGATAATACTTTCTTTATTTGCTGATTTACCATGATTTAAACGTTTTTTTGGTCTCTAAATCATGATGGAGCTCAATATATAGATTAGTAAAATGGCTTTATTAACTATTGCATGAGGATTTGATCGAATGCTTTATGTTTTCCTTTGGTCTGAATGCTATAGCTATTAAGTCAGTTTATTTTTTATGACTATTGTAGCTCGTTCTATTTCATGCTAGAACTCATGTATCGCTATGTGTTTTTTGTCCTAGATTCTTTATGGCTGCTTCCAAAAGCATTGTCGCTGATCTGACTCGAGGAGATAAACTCAATGAAAGAAATTACGATCTGTGGCATAGTAAAATTGAGTATCTCTTACAGGATCAGGACATGTTAGAAAATATAACCCAAATTATGTCTCCCCTCGAGGAGGGGAACACTGCGTAGCATCGCAGAAATATGGATGTCTATAATGCATGGAAAAAGAAAGACCTTATTGCTCGCATTACAATTCTGAGTTCAATGCGAGATGATCTGTTACTGCGGTTCGAAAAATTGCAAACTGCAAAGGCCTTGTGGGAAGCTGTGAAGTTTCAGTACGGAGTGACCTCCGTCACAAGGGCCCGCCAGCTTGGGCTCATGTTTGATGGGTATAAAATGCGCCAAGGTCACACAATGAGGCAACATATTACCGCAATGTCAAACATGATTAGCGAGCTGAGCGCTGCCCGTCGTGCTAAGTCCGATGAGGAGCAAGTGTCTGTTCTCATCAGATCATTGCCTTTGAAGAGTTGGGAGCATATGAAGGTCCATCTGACCCATGCTGATAACATCAGGACATTTGACGAGGCCGCAAAACACCTAGAGCTGGAGGAGGACCGCATGCTTGCGGAAGCCCCTCTAACTGAAGTGTTTGCTGTTGAAGCTGGCGCTCCTCGGAGGAGTGCAGGTTTTAAGCGCAAAAGAGATAGAGCTCAGGGTTTTAAAGGCAAGAAGGGTGCAAATAAGGACAAAACAGAAAACAAAGCTGGAAAGAAACGACCTCGAGGATCCAGAGGTGGGAAAGATAAGTCTAATGTGACTTGTTTTAACTGCCGAAAGACTGGACATTTTGCTCGTGAGTGCACTGAGCAAAAGATAATTACTGTGTGTAATCCCTCGAATTGTAACGTGACTAGTTCTGTGATGCTCACTGATCATTCTCCTGTGTGGATTGTGGATTCAGGTGCCACGAACCACGTAACAAAGGATCGTTCTGTCTTCGTGGAATATCGCCGTGTTCCAAGTGGGAGGCGAATAAACATGGCAAACAACACTAGCATTGCAGTTGTTGGAGTTGGCACATGCAGAGTGGCTTTGCGAAGTGGACGGATCTTATTACTTCACGACGTGTTGTATGCACCAGCTATATATTGTTTCTATTGTTGTTTTGATGAGACATGGTTTTAAAGTTGTTTTTTAGAACAATAATATGGGTTTATACCTTGCTAACATTTATTATGGACGTGCCTTTCTTTCAGACGGTTTTATTGTGTTAGACGCAATTTATGATTTCAATCATAACACTAGTGCCTTTATGAATCAAAGTTCCATGAATAATGATTCAGTTATGTGGCATGCTAGACTAGGTCACAATGGTGTTGACCGGATGAACAAGATGGCAAATCAGGGGGTATTAGGAGAATGCTCCAAATTTGAATTGCCGACCTGTGAATCTTGTGTAGCTGGAAAGGCAACTAGAAAGCCGTTCGGAAAAGCCATTAGGACTACTTCTCCTTTAGAACTAATTCACTCGGATATTTGTGGGCCTTTGAATGTGCGTACTAGACATGGACAAAGCTACTTCATCACATTTATTGATGAGTACGCTAGATATGGTCATATTTATCCTATTTCTCACAAGTCGGAAGCTCTAGAATGTTTTAAGAGATTCATGAGCTTGGTAGAGAATCAATTGGATAATAAGATAAAAAATCTCAGAACGGATAGAGGTGGGGAGTATCTCTCCATAATGTTAAAGGAGTTATGTGATGAAAAGGGGATATCTAGACAACTCACTATGCCTTATACTCCTCAGCAAAATGGTTTTGCCGAGAGAAGGAATAGAACGTTGCTAGACATGGTTAGATCCATGATGGCGCATGCGAGCTTGCCAATTTCGTTTTGGGGAGATGCTCTAATGACTGCTGCCTATATCCTCAATAGAGTTCCAACAAAATCGGTTCCCTCAACTCCATATGAGTTATGGACAGGACGGAAGCCTGATTTTAGTCTGCTGCGTCCTTGGGGATGCGCGGCATACATTCATTCAACTAGTCACCGATATGGAAAACTAGGACCTAGAGAGAAAAAGTGTATCTTTGTAAAATACAGTGATCTCTCCAAAGGTTATTTTTTTATCGGGTTAGACGAGAATGAAGGAAGGACGGAACTAGAGTCTAGGGATGTCACATTCTGGGAAAATGATTTTCCAACTCTTGCTGGAGCTATCAAAGAGTCAGAGGACTTCTTTGAACAACAAGATGAGGACATTGCCACTCTACGGGATCAGGATCTGGAAGTTGAACATGAGGTTCCACAAGTCAATCCTAGTGGGAGCAGCAATGCTGAGGATCCGATAGCTCTCACGGAGGATGAGCCATCAGATACCCATCCGCGTCGAAGTAAATACGGGTTCATTCCTTGTAGGCGGTTTCGCTTGGAGGAAGAGACCCTCATGATAGCTCAAGAAGAAATTGATTATGAATCATCTGGGATGACAGTAATCGGTGAGCAAGAACCGGAGACCTTGAAAGAGGCATTGGAAGGTCCAAATGCGAAAGAGTGGTTAGAAGCTATAACGGAAGAGTTGGAGTCGATGAAAGTTAATCGAGTCTGGGACTTGGTCAACTTACTGCCGAACCGAAAGGCCATTGGGTCCAAGTGGATCCTCAAGATTAAGAGGAAGGCGGATGGATCTATTGATAGATTCAAGGCTAGACTGGTAGCTAAAGGCTACACCCAAAGAGAAGGCGTGGATTTTGAGGAAACATTTTCACCCGTGGTTAGGTTTGCCTCCATCTGCCTTCTACTAGCTATTGTAGCTCAGATGGACTTAGAGCTTTACCAAATGGATGTAAAGATTGTTTTTCTCAATGGAGAACTTGAGGAGGAGATCTATATGGATCAACCTCAAGGTTTTGAAGTCAAGGGACAAGAGCGCAAAGTGTGCAAGCTCAATAAGTCCTTATATGGTTTAAAACAAGCATCTAGACAGTGGAACATTCGCTTCCATCAAGCTATATCAAAGAATGTGTTCTCTATGCTTGAGGAAGATCACTGTGTGTACGTTAAGAGATCCAATGGTAAATTTGTCATTCTGACCTTGTATGTTGATGACATACTCATGGCTGGCAATAGCAAAGAGTTTCTGAAATCCACTAAAGAGTGGTTGTCCTCCACGTTTGATATGAAGGACATGGGTGAAGCTAGCTACGTCCTTGGTGTCAAGATTGTTAGAGATAGGTCCAAGAGACTTCTGGGATTGTCTCAAGAGACTTATATTAACGTCTTGAAGATATACTATATGGACAAATGCAAACGAATTGACACTCCTGTTGAGAAGGGTTTGCACTTGAGCCTTCATAAGCATCCTGAGACTCCTGAAGAGAAGGCCAAATTAAGCAAGGTTCCATACTCCAATGTTGTGGGAAGCCTTATGTACGCTACGATGTGCACTAGGCCAGACATTTGTTGTGCTGTGGGCATGGTGAGTCGCTACCAGTCCAGCCCAAGCATGGAGCACTGGAAGGCGGTCAAGAGAATCATGAGATACCTCAGAGGAATGAGTAACTACATGTTGTGTTACCAAGCATCAGATCTCCGCCTGATTGGCTATAGTGATGTTGATTGGGCTGGAGACATTGATGAAAGGAAGTCTACCTCTGGTTATGCTTTCTTGCTGGCTAATGGGGCCATCTCATGGTCCAGCAAGAAGCAAACTTGTATAGCCCTGTCGACTATGGAAGCAGAGTATGTTGCATGCTCTGCAGCGGTACAGGAGGCAGTTTGGTTGAGGAGGTTCTTACAACATATTGGGCTAGTAGAGACAACGGATGAGCCTCTTGTTGTCTATTGTGACAGCATGGCTGCCCTTTGTTATGTGAAAGACCCCAAATATCATGGAAAGACCAAACATATACAGGTTAGGTATCATTTTTTGAAGGACATCATAGCGAGAAAGGAAGTTGTGTTAAGACATGTGTCTACTAGTCTTATGGTAGCTGACCCTCTTACAAAGGCTATAGCTAAGGACACGTTTGTGTCTCATGTGAAGTCCTTAGGCTTACGCAGACTTTGATGTATTGGCATGTCTAACTTCCTTTTAAAAGTGATTGTGTTTTTTCTTTCGACTATATTTGTTTGGTTGATGTAGTTGTTCTAGCATAAAATATCATTTTGTCAATAGGTTGAAGAATGCTCACTCACACGAGCATTCGCCTCTGGCACTTTTGATAGCGAGAAGAGATGAGACTGATCATGAAGAGATCTTGCATGATAGATCCAGAGAAGGTCATGATCGGATAGTCGCCTTGATTAGAAATCAAGATGAGATCCTCTATGTTGGTGAGGATTGACATGAATGTTCCCACGATTCATGTGACCTGTAGAATCCAAGTGCGAGCATCACATGTGGCGCCAGGTGGCACCTGTATGGGGTTAAGGCGACAATGATGAAGCTCGGGTCAGGCGCAGAGGGGGTGCGACTGGACTAAGACTTGTATGGTGTTGAGATACAGACATACTGTTGTGTACAGTATGATCCACCATAACATGTTTGTCATACAACATGTGCTGAGCGACCATTGGTAAGGATGGATTCCTGCTCCTTCACTATGTGAGTCCAAGACTTGATTGTCATTAGTTACCCTCAGTGACCTTCGACGACACCATGAAGCAAAGAGTTGTTGTTGCTACTTTGGTATGTTATCTATGACCATGAGAGATTCGGTCTAAAGAGGCATCTTCGGGAAAGGAGTCAACTCTGAGTGTAATGGTGGTCTGGGGCGAAGGGAAAGGTTTGACTCGACTGCACTAAAAGTATTTGTTGGGCCCAACTGTATTGGATACATTAGCAAGTACCTTGAGGACAAGAAGGTATTCTCTCCGAGGGATCGAGATACTGTTCATGTCAAGTGAGTTTCTGAGTAAACCTGGGGAACAATGATGTGCATTTGATTGCTTAATTATTATTTTTGTGAGGATGTTGTCATTCTGACCTTCTAGTAAGGTTTCTAGTTTGAGACTCCTAATTGTAGGTGCATCACCGGTCGCACGACCCATTTGTGCGTATGATCGGAAGAGTGCATGTGTCGGGGACACAGATGGTCGTGTATCGAGGATACATGATCACAAACTTGCGTATTGTGGATGCGTACTTGGAGAGAGGAATAGTTGTATATATCAAGGATATATACATATGTGTCAGGGACACATAAAGAGGTGACATATTGCCATCTTGTGATTGTATGTATCAGGGATATATACTTATGTGTTGGGGACACAAAAGGAGATGACGTGTTGTTATCGTGTTGTTGTGCAAGTGGGAGATATTGGATTAATCTGGGATTAATAAGCTATTTGCCCAAAGCACTGACACATGGCACGCCCCTATTCGACTACACATTAGGGTTTCGGGAGGGGCCATCTATATAAGGAGGGAAGCCTCCCATTGGATGGATGTTCATGTGTGCAAACCATAGCCCCACCAACCCTAGCCGCCACCTCTCTCTCTCTCTCCCATTCGTCCCTCCACCTCCACCAAGTCAATCCGTGGACTCTTGGGTCGTGGACTCGTATTTCTTCTCCAAGAGAATAAAAGACCAACCGGTGCTCCAGAGGATTCCGTGAGGTGATCGCCGATCCCTTCCGCTGCCATAGGTTCTCTCCAAGAAATGTACTCTTGAACCTGTAGATCGTTATAAACTAACATTAAGTTCTTTTTTAATCTTTTGTTCTCAAACATGTTTATTCCTGAAACTTAAACATAAAACTCGTTACACAGCATTACTTAGGCAAAAAATAAAGGATATGTGACACAAATATATGCATTATATTGTGTCAATCAATACCTCTCCCAATACGATGCAAGATATTACATCTTGTTCCCCTCAGCCATCACATTCTCCATTGTTTGTGATCGGGTGTCATCACTTTTTCATCCAGGACGATCGAACAACGTTGGACAGAAATATCCAAAGTACTTTCCATTGGGCATTTTGGAAGAGACCTATATATCACAATCAATAAACATGATTTAAATTTCAAACTTAAAACACAAACAAATATCATGAAAAATAACATATATAAAATGACTTACTTTATATGAACTTCAATAATTGATATACGTAATTTTCCATCTTCAGAATTGTTGACATCACCAAAGATGACATATACTTTCGGTTCTAAGCCATCTTCAAACGTGTAGCCTACAATTTTTCTTCCTCCAAAGAACTCATCACAGCATCGTCCTCGGGTTTATATTTTACGATATTATATAACATTAAACAGTTCTTTGGCAACACATTTTCATCAAACCCGCTAGAATATTTGGATCCGTTGGATGGTGGATGTTGAACCTTTAACATTAAAATATACATTGTTAGAACATTTCTACTAAAACAATATGTATGACTATTAAAATTCGTATATTAATACTAAATAATTACCTTCTTTTTCGGTTTTACCGAAAAGCGTGGTCATTCCAATACTTGTCCTTCAATGTCCCCAACCATATAAACTTCAGATTCCGGTATTGGCAAGAACGCATCACATTTGACTGGAACATCTAAAGTCACTACTATATTATTTGATCCGATTTCTGCCGCTTTATGCGTCTTCAACACATATACCTTTCCATAAGCTACAAGTCTCAAATCGGGATCACTTAAAAAAGTCCACATTCACGACCATCTTGTAAATATATTTAATTTAGAATTAACCACTAACAATATATACAAACTTGGCCTCATATGTACGGTCCGGAGGCTCATTCGTTTCTGGAATAATTTCTTTTAACAGTTTAAGTAAGCCAGTAAAACTAACATCACTCCAACCGCTCGAGGATTTAAAGGTATATAACAGTAACACTGCAGACAATCTACTGAAATCAGTGCAACCCAGACACAAATGTTTTTTATTATCAGACAACAAACTACTAAGTACTTGGGGTTTATCATCAATCTTATCGGCAACATCTCGAATCATATCATCTAACCGTTCTTCATCATTAACATCTTGATTTGAAGAATTATAAATTTCTTCCTTCGTACGTATTTCATTCTCACCATGACATATCCAATGTGTGTATCCTTCATCAAATCATTTCTCAAGCAAATGAGTCTTGATCTCTTTTACATCCCTTAAGAACATGTTAAGACAGTTCCTACATGGACATAAGACCTTTCCTTCATTTCTAAAATGTGCATTTTTTTGTGCAAACTCCAAAAATTTATCAACTCCGTACTCTTACTCATCACTCAACTGACTTGCAAAAATCCAATTTTGATTCATTGGTATCTACACAACAACACAATAAGTAGTAATACAAAATCAACCTGATATATAGGAATTTTTCAAAATTTCGGCAGAACCTCCACTTAATTCTCATATTAATAAAAATATTCTTGTGGAAAAAACCAAAATAAACCACAACTATATAACAAACAACTTTAATACAACCATTCACTTAATTTCCAAATGAAGTGGATAGAATCGTTGGATAAAAATCACTTGAGTTTACTACTTAATAGTCACTAAAACCACATGGAATGTCATATGAAGATAGAGAGGTTAGTATGATAAAGAACATTTTATAGAATTAAAACAATCAAAATTTGTATGGTTCCAACTGTCACCCACACTTTTTATTTTTATGGGTTTTCATAGAGATTCCAATAGCTGAATAAGTTACAACTATAACGTTCAGAGAAATAAAAATCACCATTTTTTAATCAAGTTATTTCCTGCATATCCATCCGACTCTAATTTGACATGATTGAAACTGTGTTGGTTAGATTGCATGAAGTTGTGATTTCTGTTGTGAACTACAATTACGGATCAAGCTTTAGAGCATGATTAATCATTCTAGTAATTTTCGTAATACTTACAAATTATGATATGATATCCTTTTAAGTGCATAAATCAATCAGAACTATCCATCACCAACCTCTATTTTGGTTTATGGCACAATGCAGATAAACTTTATTCTTAATTTGCAACATTCATTCCACTCACATGGTCAACCTACATACATATTCCTACATATAAGGTATCACCTTCTCTACAAAATCATTCCAATCAATGTAACAATATTTTTTTTCTTCTCTACAATTAAATTTAGTTTCTGTTGCAAATAATACGAAGAAAGTGATACCTTCCGAGTGTGTTTCCAAGATCTGCACAAAGTGATCGAATGTATGTTCCTTTGGGGCATTTAGTGCAAAGAGAGTAGCATAAGGTGGATCAACGTGGGGAGGTGGCTTGGGTGTGCCTTGGGTCAAGGTCAGAGTTGGATCAGAGGTGCAGATCGGAGTTGGATCAGAGGTGCTGCGGTGTGGGGGGATGCCGCTTGGGTGGAGCTCGAGGCAGAGTGGTTCGGGTCGGAGTGGGTGCGGCTGTAGGATTTCATGTCCCTATGTATGTATATATTTTAAAAAAATTAATACAACATACAAGATTGATTTTCATATTTTCAACAATTTCTATGTACATTACTTTGTGTTTATTCTAATAACATGCAACCCTACATTTATTAAAATAAATCACAAAGGTAGAATCATACCTAAAGGTTCTCTAAAACCTTTTTGAAGATCCGTAGTCGCTTTGCCCGTTGAATCGTCCATGGAATTGCCTCCGAGTGTTCACCAAATTCTAAACAAGATTAGAGAGAAAGGAGCTAGCCAATTAATCTCTAACAAGGTTTAGAATCTAGCTAATAACCCCTCTTTAAGCTCCTGAGATTCTTATCTCTAAAACTTAAATTTACTAAGAGATTTTCGTGATAATTAGGGAGAGATTAATGAGAGAAAGATTTTTGCATTAGTAGTAAACAAGTAGGAGTAGGGGTCCGTTTATAATCTCCCAAAACATCCTTATCAAGAGCTATTCTTTAGCCATGATATCTTCCTTATTCTCTCCTAAAATTAATCTCTAATTTCCACATAAGCACCCACAAATAACATTTTAATTAAATATAAAAATTAATCAACCCATCATTTAATTAATCTCTTAATAATTCAGGCAGAATCGTTCTTGTTTGGTGAACCGAGAATTATTCGGTCAACCGAACCTTTCAGTTATAACAGGTGTTCGGTGCACCGTGAGCTAGACGGATGACCGAATCCGTATGAGAAAAATTCCCTAGAAGAATTCGGACGAACCACGTCTTTTACTTGGTCTACCGTTGACCCACCAAAATCGCTCCTGGGACATAGTCATCGGATGACCGTGTCACCTTCGGTCTACCGAAAATACTACTTCTCGGTTGACCGTGCATACTCGGTTAACCGAAACCAATTGTCCAGGCACTCCAGACAATTTCGGTCAACCAATTCCGCTTACCCGTTCCCTATTCGGTTAACCGATCCGAACATACCTCGGTCGACCGAACCATGAACGGTTCACCGTGTTTGACCCCGATTTTGCCTCTGTCAAATTTTGGATTTATTTCCAACAAAATTTGATCTTTTGGGGTTTTTAGAAAATTCACATCTTATATAATATATTATCATATGTAGTATTAAATTATTACACCCCATAATATATATACCTTATATGAATTTAGTATGATTCTAATTATGTCAATTCTCAAGACATATTGATTTTATTCATTCACCACATGTGTCCTATTTTCACATGAAACCCGACACATCATATGAACTTAAAATCAAACCTCTTGTTTCCCAGTTTTGTGGTGTGACCTATAGGAGGATCTAAGCCAAATTGGCAGAGATATTAAACACTTAATATCTCAAACTATAAGCGGTATCTAGCTACACATTATAGTTACCCAATTAGCATAGATGTCTTTGTTCCACTCGAACCAAAACACGATCCATTTAGTGATGTAAGTGCATCACTTGTGTCCATCCCTTGCCTCATGATATTAAGAATATATACAAAGTAGAAATGTGTCATCTTTGTATTATATTCATTTCTTGATCTCTCTAAGCTAATTATAACTATGTCACTTAACTCAAGTTACATTGTGAACTTTATAATTTTGCTTTATCAATGGGCCCACTAATATCATCACTCAATTAAGAGGGGCAATGATAATCGTTTGACTAACTATCTTTTCCAGCACAAGTCATGCTCAACCAACTATTGTCTTTATCACTACACTCATTGATAGCTTTTGACAATAATCAAATTAAGCATTTCTTGAGTGAAAAGATATAACTCTCATATCTTAGGATCCAAGACACAGTAAAAACATTAATGACACGAAACACAATTCCACAATGTTTTACTTGTTAGGTCTATTCAATATATAAAAGTAATCTTTTCCTCTTTTATATACTCGTGTCGTCAATTATTTGTAGAGCTACAACAATCGATGACCAACATGACAATCTTATCTCGGTAATTAATGTTCCATGTTAATTACCATGATTGTGAATAACTTTTGATTTATGTAAACCATTATCTTTTAGAGCTCTACAGTTAAGGACCAAGCGTCTCTTCCTCAACAGTTCCAAAAGATGAATACAATAATCAAGGAACAAAATGTTTGCACATTCAACTCATAATAATTGACATATAAAAGTAAAACTTTTAGAACACATTCCTTTTACCGTGAACGTAATGAAGTACCTAAAACCGTCTCTTGCACTAGTACTCATTGGACCACATACATCGGAATGTATCAAATCCAACAAGTCATTCGCTCTCGGTCCTTTCTTCTTGAAAGGCCTCTTGGTCATTTTTCCCATTAGGCAAGGTTCGCACGTCTCCAATGATTTAAAATCAATTTGACCAAGAAGGTTAGCTTCTTGCAATTTCTTGATGCGTTTTTCATTTATGTGACCAAGACGATAGTGCCACAAGAGTGTATCATTCACGTGAGTAGTTTTAAGTCTTTTGTTAATGATGTTTAAGATTTGTTTATTATTTAATTCAAGCAAATAGAGACCATTCCTTACGAATGCATTTGCATAGAAAATACCGTTCTTCGATATAGACAAGCAAGAATTTGAAATATTTATATTAAAATTATCCATATCCAAACATGATACATAAATAATGTTCTTGCTAATCGAAGGCACATAATAAGCATTCTTTAAACATAAATTTAAACCACTAGATAATTGAAGCTCCACATAACCTTGTGCAATCGCAGCAACGCTTGCACCATTTCCGACCTTCAAAATCATCTCGTTTTTCACGAGTTCCTTCCTATCCTTTAGTAGCTGCACATTAGAAATTATGTGAGCACAAGATCCGGTATCAATTACCCAATCATGGACGGAGGTGGCTAAATTTATCTCAATAACAAATATACCTTTGCCCTTTTTGGGGAGCTTACGTTCAATCATTCCATTGTCAAGGTCTTCCTTGTACTTGGGGCAATTTGGCCGGATGTGTCCCTTTTCACCGCAGTGAAAGCACTTCGTGTTGGGAGTCGGAGATTTCAAAGATTTCCCCCTTGAGGCACTCCCATAACATACATATTCATTCATTCACACGTGGCTTCAACGGAACATATAAACTCACATATCCCTGCATAAGAGAACTCGAGCAACGCATGTACATATACTATATATTACTCGATTTAGTTTATCATTCATCTCTAAATCAAACAATTCTAAAATCATTTGAAATCCATTAAAAATGATTTTATGCATCCATAGTTCAAAACATAAAATATTTGAACCGTTGTTTATCTAATTTCCAAAAATAAAATTTAAAGAAAGATAAACATATGCCTTTTTCCGTTTTGTTGATTCCTTAAAAAATCTAATCATTTAATTAAAAACGAAAATTCTATAAATTTGACATAAGTCGAAATTTTAATTCTAACATTCACATGATGTGTTTCAAAAAATTTAAAACTATTAAAAGAATCAATTATAATTAAATCAACAAAACTATCGGAAAACTCGAAAAAGACTAACAAGGTTTAGAATCTAGCTAATAACCCATTTTTAAGCTCCTGATATTCTTATCTCTAAAACTTAAATTTACTAAGAGATTTTCGTGGTGATTAGGGAGAGATTAATGAGAGAAAGATTTTTGCATTAGTAGTAAACAAGTAGGAGTATGGGTCCTTTTAAAGTCTACCAAAACATCCTTATCAAGAGCTATTCTTTAGTCATGATCTCTTCCTTATTCTCTCCTAAAATTAATCTCTAATTTCCACATAAGCACCCACAAAAACGTTTTAATTAAATCTGAAATTAATCCACCCATGATTTAATTAATCTCTTAATAATTCAGGCATAATCGTTCTTGTTCGGTGAACCGAGAATTATTTAGTCAACCGAACCGTTCGGTTATAACAGGTGTTCGGTGCACCGTGAGCTAGACGATCAACCAAATCCGTATGAGAAAAATTCCCTGGAAGAATTCGGACGAACCACGTCTTTTACTCGGTCTACCGTTGACCCACCAAAATCGCTCCTGGGACATAGTCATCGGATGACCGTGTCACCTTCGGTCTACCAAAAATACTACTTCTCGGTTGACGGTGCACACTCGGTTAACCAAACCTGATTGTCCAGGCACTCCAGACAATTTCGGTCAACCAATTGCGCTTACCCGTTCCCTATTCGGTTAACCGATCCGAAGATACCCCGGTCGACGGACCATGAACGGTTCACCGTGTGTGACTCTGATTTTGCCTTTGTCAAATTTTGGATTTATTTCCAACAAAATTTGATCTTTTGGGTTTTTAGCAAATTCACATCTTATATAATATATTATCATATGTAATATTTAATTATTACACCCCATAATATATGCACCTCATATGAATTTATTATGATTCTAATTATGTCAATTCTCATGACATATTTATTTTATTCATTCACCACATATGTCATATTTTGATCTGAAACCCGACACATCATATGAACTTAAAATCCAACCTCTTGTTTCCCAGTTTTGTGGTGTGGCCTATAGGAGGATCTAAGTCAAATTGGCAGCGATATTAAACACTTAATATCTCAAACTATAAGGGGTATCTAGCTACACATTATAGTTACCCAATTAGCATAGATGTTTTTGTTCCACCAGAACCAAAACACGATCCATTTAGTGATGTAAGTGCACCACTTGTGTCCATCCCTTGCCTCATGATATGAAGAATATATATAAAGTAGAAATGTGTCATCTTTGTATTATATTCATTTCTTGATCTCTCTAAGCTAATTATAACTATGTAACTTAACTCAAGTTACATTGTGAACATTATAATTTTGCTTTATCAAGGGGCCCACTAATATCATCACTCAATTAAGAGGGGCAATGATAATCGTTTGACAAGCTATCTTTTCCAGCACAAGTCATGATTAACCAACTATTGCCTTTATCACTACACTCATTGATAGCTTTTGACAATAATCAAATTAAGCACTTCTTGAGTGAAAAGATATAAGTCTCATATCTTAGGATCCAAGACACAGTAAAAACATTAATGACACGAAACACAATTCTATAATGTTTTACTTGTTAGGTCTATTCAATATATAAAAGTAATCTTTTCATCTTTTATTTACTCGTGATTGACATCATTTCATGCTCATATTTGTATCTTATATCCATTATCTTTCACCTAAACAATGCTATGTTACGAGTTTTATGTTTAGTTTTCAGGAATAATTAGGTTTGAAGAGATGAAGCATAAAAGGACCCAAAAGCTGGGAAAAAGGACTGGATTGTGAGATCTGGGGACCAAGATACAAG
Organism: Triglochin maritima; assembly: GCA_963682175.1. Lineage (NCBI taxonomy): Eukaryota > Viridiplantae > Streptophyta > Magnoliopsida > Alismatales > Juncaginaceae > Triglochin > Triglochin maritima. The sequence continues at coordinate 20,626,750 of OY821775.1, forward strand.
GGAGAAGGACCTGAACGCAAGACAGAGGGACCTAAGAGCAAAACAGAATACTTCACACCATCATGGGGAGTATTTTAGCAATTGGATTCGGGTCGGAGCTCCAACAAACCAACCAGATGCATCCAAGACCAACAAACACTTCAAGCAAAGCCCACAAAGAAAACCAAACGGATCTAAACCATATAGACCGCCAATTGGCGGTCTGGAACCGCCAATTGGCTGTCCAGATGGCCCAGAATCCGTTTAGTTTTCTGTAGCACGTGTATTAGTGTATGCTTAGTGTATTTTTGGTATTGGTTTAGTCCCACATCGGGGGATTGTCCCGGATTAGCTTTTTCCATGCTTATAAATAGAACTCTTCACCTTCCTTTGTAATTACTCCATATTTTAAGTGGCTATTCTTCCTACTAGAAGTGAGGCCTTGAAGCACACACTAAAGTAGGAGGATGCTACTTTTAATGTGAGTCATTTTATCAATAAAGTTTTGTGTTTCTTTCATTGTTTGTTTTATGCTTCTTTTATTGTTTCTGCATGTTTTAGTTTAATTGTCTTTTAATTCTAGCTTAGTTTTAATATGCTTTCTTTCCATAGTTTAATAATTAGTGTAATGTTTAATAAGTAGTTCCATCCCCTTTGGGGGGTGGAGTAGATGTACATACATGCATTAGAGAATGTGATGAATGCTTTAATTTCAATGTGTTGATTAAACATGAATGTATGCTTGCTTGTTTAGGATAGAATTTATAACTTGATGAGTTTTGCCAAAATGATTAGACACCTCTCATGCTTGTTTAGGTTCTGAAATAAACAACTTGCATATGTAAATGTTAATCAACTAAGTTGGTGAATAGATTGATAGGTTTTGTCATAACATTTAGACACTTCCTATGCTTGATAAACACCACCTTCATGTGCTTAAAGAATGTATTCTACACCCACCTCTTTGCATGTGTGCACTCACTCCACCCCTTAGGGGTTTTCCCATTTCTGTATTCCAGCACTCTTCTTTTGTTCTTAGCTTAGTTGTCATTTCATTGTTTGTTTGCTTCTTTCACATCTCGTACTTCTTAGCGTAGTGTAGCGTAGGTTAGCATAATAACATCTCTTCCATCTTTTTTGCCACTTGATTTTGGATAAACAAGAGCCTGATCACCTCCCTGAGGACGACCCGTACTTGCCACTGCTTCATCGCGGTCGTGCACTTGCGGTTTAATTAAAACGTTCAACAACTCGTGTCGTTAATTATTTGTAAAGCTACAACAATCGATGACTAACACGACAATCTTATCTCGGTAATTAATGTTCCATGTTAATTACCATGATTGTGAATAACTTTTGATTTATGTAAACCATTATCTTTTAGGGCTCTACGGTTAAGGACCAAGCGCCTCTTCCTCAACAGTTCCAAAAGATGAATACAATAATCAAGGAACAAAATGTTTGCACATTCAACTCATAATAATTGACATATAAAAGTAAAACTTTTAGAACACATTCCTTTTACCGTGAACGTAATGAAGTACCTAAAACCGTCTCTTGCACTAGTACTCATTGGACCACATACATCGGAATGTATCAAATCCAACAAGTCATTCGCTCTTGGTCCTTTCTTCTTGAAAGGCCTCTTGGTCATTTTTCCCATTAGGCAAGGTTCGCACGTCTCCAATGATTTAAAATCATGTTGACCAAGAAGGTTAGCTTCTTGCAATTTCTTGATGCGTTTTTCATTTATGTGATCAAGACGATAGTGCCACAAGAGTGTATCATTCACGTAAGTAGTTTTAAGTCTTTTGTTAATGATGTTTAAGATTTGTTTATTATTTAATTCAAGCAAATAGAGATCATTCCTTACGAATGCATTTGCATAGAAAATACCATTCTTCGATATAGACAAGCAAGAATTTGAAATATTTATACTAAAATTATCCATATCCAATCATGATACATAAATAATGTTCTTGCTAATCGAAGGCACATAATAAGCATTCTTTAAACATAAATTTAAACCACTAGATAATTGAAGCTCCACATAACCTTGTGCAATCGCAGCAACGCTTGCACCATTTCCGACCTTCAAAATCATCTCATTTTTCACGAGTTCCTTCCTATCCTTTAGTAGCTGCACATTAGAAATTATGTGAGCACAAGATCCGGTATCAATTACCCAATCATGGACGGAGGTGGCTAAATTTATCTCAATAACAAATATACCTTTGCCCTTTTTGGGGCGCTTACGTTCAATCATTCCATTGTCAAGGTCTTCCTTGTACTTGGGGCAATTTGGCCGGATGTGTCCCTTTTCACCGCAGTGAAAGCACTCCGTGTTGGGAGTCGGAGATTTCAAAGATTTCCCCCTTGAGGCACTCCCATGAGCACCTCCTACTCCCTTGCTCTTGATTGACGTATTCTTGGTGAATTTGCCTTTACCTTTGGTGATCTTCTTGCTCCTCTCATTGACGGCTAGGATGTGCTTGTCCCGACCCTTGCCCATGTCAACTTCAGTCGTTTTGAGAGCGTTGTGAAGTTCCTCAAGACTCACCCCTTTCTCACGCACATGATAGTGCATAATGAAGTCCTTGTAGGACGGGGCAAGAGAGCCAAGAATCAAATCTTCCGCAATGTCATCGGGCATCGGGGAAGAGAGCTTCGACAATTTCTCAAGGTATCCTTGCATCGTGAGAAAATGCATGGATACTAATGTTTCCTCCGCCATGTGGCACCTTGTGAGTGCGATGATGGTCTTATAGCGTTCTTTTCTAGCACTATCCATGAACATCTTTGTTAAAGCTTCCGTGGTCTTCTTGGGTTTTGAATCCAAGTATTTCGCTTGAAGCGAGTCACCTATGGAGGCCAACATTAGACCGTGAACTTGGTTCTGTTGGTCTTCCCACTTGGCTTTGGCCTCTCTCGCTATCGGTTGTCTTCTCATTTAATTTTGGGATTTCACCATCCAAAATATGAGATAGTTTCTTAAACTTAAACACGATATTGAGCTTGAGTTGCCAGCTTATGAAGTTTGAGCCATCATTTGCCAAAGGATGTTTTTCAATCATAGATCGCACAATAGGTTGAATATTCGACATTTCTACAAAATATTATATGGGATTTAATGTCAATTTTATGTTTTTAAAAAGAACAATACCGCAAATAAAAAAAATTGTCCATAAATACAGCATATCCAAGATCCTATCAATTATAATATAAACTAGCTAAGGGCTATCAGATATATTATAAAATCAAGGTAAGAAAACATTTTTCTAATCATAACCATTTCGAAATATCGCAACATTTGCATTTTCAAACTCTTATGACTCTTGTCGTTTTAATTAGGAGGGAATATGACCAATCCTCGTAAGAAAAACTCTCTTACACAAAACCGAGCTAGGGCTCCGGATCTTGTTAAGAAAACTTATTTCATTTGATACGAGATACGTTTATCCATTATATTCACAAACAAATATACCCGGTGTCCGCTAAGGGCGAATCGCACCTCGTACATCTATTCGTGGCACAACAATAGACAACCTTATGTCTCCCACTATTCCCAAAGATGGAGGAAGCTATCTCCCGCTAAGGGCGAGCAGAATATCACTCGATCGAGGGCTGCTAGTGGATGTAATAAGAAAGAAAGATACTCTTAATTTTTGGTTGGACAATTTAAACATTAATATGTGATTTTAGAATTTAGGTGATCATGCATATTTATCATCTATACACATCCTAACATTCATCCATGCAATCACATATATATCAAGCACACAAACATAAATAAATCCATTCACACACACATTGTGTGGTTTATATGTTCCCGCGTCCTTGATCCTCGATCATTGCGCTTCTTCAGTGTCTTCCTCTTGCACCATGGATGTTGATATTGCAAAAATATAAACATGCATCTCTCAATTTTGAAAATTGTCTAGTGCAAGTCCTATGTAAAAATCCTCTCATATGCATGTATATACATAAAAATAGAAATTTGGCTTTTACATATACATAAGCCCCTGTGATTGAATAATAATAACATACATATTCATTCATTCACACATGGCTTCAACGGAACATATAAACTCACATATCCCTGCATAAGAGAACTCGAGCAACGCATGTACATATACTATATATTACTCGATTTAGTTTATCATTCATCTCTAAATCAAACAATTCTAAAATCATTTGAAATCCATTAAAAATGATTTTATGCATCCATAGTTCAAAACATAAAATATTTGAACCGTTGTTTATCTAATTTCCAAAAATAAAATTTAAAGAAAGATAAACATATGCCTTTTTCCGTTTTGTTGATTCCTTAAAAAATCTAATCATTTAATTAAAAACGAAAATTCTATAAATTTGACATAAGTCGAAATTTTAATTCTAACATTCACATGATGTGTTTCAAAAAATATAAAACTATTAAAAGAATCAATTATAATTAAATCAACAAAACTATCGGAAAACTCGAAAAAGACTAACAAGGTTTAGAATCTAGCTAATAACCCATTTTTAAGCTCCTGAGATTCTTATCTCTAAAACTTAAATTTACTAAGAGATTTTCGTGGTGATTAGGGAGAGATTAATGAGAGAAAGATTTTTGCATTAGTAGTAAACAAGTAGGAGTATGGGTCCTTTTAAAGTCTACCAAAACATCCTTATCAAGAGCTATTCTTTAGTCATGATCTCTTCCTTATTCTCTCCTAAAATTAATCTCTAATTTCCACATAAGCACCCACAAAAACGTTTTAATTAAATCTGAAATTAATCCACCCATGATTTAATTAATCTCTTAATAATTCAGGCATAATCGTTCATGTTCGGTGAGCCGAGAATTATTTAGTCAACCGAACCGTTCGGTTATAACAGGTGTTCGGTGCACCGTGAGCTAGACGATCGACCGAATCCGTATGAGAAAAATTCCCTGGAAGAATTCGGACGAACCACGTATTTTACTCGGTCTACCGTTGACCCACCAAAATCGCTCCTGGGACATAGTCATCGGATGACCGTGTCACCTTCGGTCTACCAAAAATACTACTCCTCGGTTGACGGTGCACACTCGGTTAACCAAACCTGATTGTCCAGGCACTCCAGACAATTTCGGTCAACCAATTGTGCTTACCCGTTCCCTATTCGGTTAACCGATCCGAAGATACCCCGGTCGACGGACCATGAACGGTTCACCGTGTTTGACTCTGATTTTGCCTTTGTCAAATTTTGGATTTATTTTCAACAAAATTTGATCTTTTGGGGTTTTTAGCAAATTCACATCTTATATAATATATTATCATATGTAATATTAAATTATTACACCCCATAATATATACACCTCATATGAATTTATTATGATTCTAATTATGTCAATTCTCATGACATATTTATTTTATCCATTCACCACATGTGTCATATTTTGATATGAAACCCGACACATCATATGAACTTAAAATCCAACCTCTTGTTTCCCAGTTTTGTGGTGTGGCCTATAGGAGGATCTAAGCCAAATTGGCAGCGATATTAAACACTTAATATCTCAAACTATAAGGGGTATCTAGCTACACATTATAGTTACCCAATTAGCATAGATGTCTTTGTTCCACCAGAACCAAAACACGATCCATTTAGTGATGTAAGTGCACCACTTGTGTCCATCCCTTGCCTCATGATATGAAGAATATATATAAAGTAGAAATGTGTCATCTTTGTATTATATTCATTTCTTGATCTCTCTAAGCTAATTATAACTATGTAACTTAACTCAAGTTACATTGTGAACATTATAATTTTGCTTTATCAAGGGGCCCACTAATATCATCACTCAATTAAGAGGGGCAATGATAATCGTTTGACAAGCTATCTTTTCCAGCACAAGTCATGATTAACCAACTATTGCCTTTATCACTACACTCATTTATAGCTTTTGACAATAATCAAATTAAGCACTTCTTGAGTGAAAAGATATAAGTCTCATATCTTAGGATCCAAGACACAGTAAAAACATTAATGACACGAAACACAATTCTATAATGTTTTACTTGTTAGGTCTATTCAATATATAAAAGTAATATTTTCATCTTTTATATACTCGTGATTGACATCATTTCATGCTCATATTTGTATCTTATATCCATTATCTTTCACCTAAACAATGCTATGTTACGAGTTTTATGTTTAGTTTTCAGGAATAATTAGGTTTGAAGAATGAAGCATAAAAGGACCCAAAAGCTGGGAAAAAGGACTGGATTGTGAGATCTGGGGACCAAGATACAAGGGAGAAGGACCTGAACGCAAGACAGAGGGACCTAAGAGCAAAACAGAATACTTCACACCATCATGGGGAGTATTTTAGCAATTGGATTCGGGTCGGAGCTCCAACAAACCAACCAGATGCATCCAAGACCAACAAACACTTCAAGCAAAGCCCACAAAGAAAACCAAACGGATCTAAACCATATAGACCGCTGGAACCGCCAATTGGCGGTCCAGATGGCCCAGAATCCGTTTAGTTTTCTGTAGCACGTGTATTAGTGTATGCTTAGTGTATTTTTGGTATTGGTTTAGTCCCACATCGGGGGATTGTCCCGGATTAGCTTTTTCCATGCTTATAAATAGAACTCTTCACCTTCCTTTGTAATTACTCCATATTTTAAGTGGCTATTCTTCCTACTAGAAGTGAGGCCTTGAAGCACACACTAAATTAGGAGGATGCTACTTTTAATGTGAGTCATTTTATCAATAAAGTTTTGTGTTTCTTTCATTGTTTGTTTTATGCTTCTTTTATTGTTTCTGCATGTTTTAGTTTAATCGTCTTTTAATTCTAGCTTAGTTTTAATATGCTTTCTTTCCATAGTTTAATAATTAGTGTAATGTTTAGTGAGTAGTTCCATCCCCTTTGGGGGGTGGAGTAGATGTACATACATGCATTAGAGAATGGGATGAATGCTTTAATTTCAATGTGTTGATTAAACATGAATGTATGCTTGCTTGTTTAGGATAGAATTTATAACTTGATGAGTTTTGCCAAAATGATTAGACACCTCTCATGCTTGTTTAGGTTCTAAAATAAACAACTTGCATATGTAAATGTTAATCAACTAAGTTGGTGAATAGATTGATAGGTTTTGCCATAACATTTAGACACTTCATATGCTTGATAAACACCACCTTCATGTGCTTAAAGAATGTATTCTACACCCACCTCTTTGCATGTGTGCACTCACTCCACCCCTTAAGGGTTTTCCCATTTCTGTATTCCAGCACTCTTCTTTTGTTCTTAGCTTAGTTGTCATTTCATTGTTTGTTTGCTTCTTTCACATCTCGTACTTCTTAGCGTAGTGTAGTGTAGGTTAGCATAATAACATCTCTTCCATCTTTTTTGCCACTTGATTTCGGATAAACAAGAGCATGCTCACCTCCCTGAGGACGACCCGTACTTGCCACCGCTTCATCGCGGTCGTGCACTTGCGGTTTAATTAAAACGTTCAACAACTTGTGTCGTTAATTATTTGTAAAGCTACAACAATCGATGACCAGCACGACAATCTTATCTCGGTAATTAATGTTCCATGTTAATTACCATGATTGTGAATAACTTTTGGTTTATGTAAACCATTATCTTTTAGAGCTCTACGGTTAAGGACCAAGCGCCTCTTCCTTAACACTTCCAAAAGACGAATATCATAATCAAGGAACAAAATGTTTGCACATTCAATTCATAATAATTGACATATAAATGTAAAACTTTTAGAACACATTCCTTTCACCTTGTGGGTCCAAAAAGATCTAAGTGTAAAAGCTCAAGGGGTTTTGAAGTTGACACCACATTTAGAGATTTGAAGGAAGATTTAAATTGTTTTCCACATTGACATGCATCACAAAGTTTTTCCTTTTTCAAATCAATTTTTGGTAGTCCTATAACCAATTCAAGTTTGGATAATTTGTGCAATTGTGACATACTAATATGTCCCGTACGGTTATGCCATATACAAGCTTCGTCATGTGAGGCAACTAAGTAAGTTTCAACATTTAAGTTTCTAAGGTTATCAACATTCACAATGTAGATGTTATTTGACCTATAACCTTTAAAAACAATTTTCATGTCATGTTTAGAGATGATATGGCAAGTATGTTTATCAAACACAACTAGAAAATTCTTATCGGTTAATTGACTAACACTAAGCAAGATATGTTTCAACCCATCTACTAATAAAACTTTTTCAATATTTGGAGTAGTAGAATTACCAACATTGCCAATACCGACAATGTGTCCTTTAGCATTATCTCCAAATGTGACGGTTCCTTGAGCACCCGCTATCGAGAATCCACTTCCCTTTTCTCCTTGCTTTTATCTACAAACAAAGAGACAAGTGAAGAGTTTGGTACCCAAATTTATTTGGGTCCTTGAGGGTTACCTTTTTGTACCCAAACTTGAGTAGTCTTAGGTACCGAAACATTTGAATAATTTGTTTTCTTAACAAGTGAGTTATTCATTTTAACAAAGTATGATGTGGGTTTCTTTTGTTTACCTCCCTTGTAGCCTAGACCGTGTTTTGTTAGGGATTGAGTTTGTGTTCCAAGAAGCATGTCAAGTATCTTTCTACCTAAAGTGAATTTCTCTAAATCTTTGTGAGTTGCTTATTTTTGCCAATGTGATCTTCATTTGTATGTCTATCTTTTGTAGATTTCAGAATTTTTATCTCATCATTTAGAGTCTCAAGTTTTTGGTTAGCATGTCACATTTGATAGATTGATCTAAATGCACTTTTGTAGCTAATTTGTTTTTATGACAAATCATTTCATAACGTTCGGCAAGTTAATGAAAAGCATCTAACAAGTCATCATAAGGAGGAGTTTCGTTTAGGGATACCTCATCGTCGTCAATCTCCGCCACGAGAGGCTGATCATGCTGGCTATTTGGCCTTAATCTATGTTTTGATGATTTAATCAACCTAATCTTAATTGTGATCATGTAGAGTAGAACACATGTTGCATTTCATATATATTGCTTTGTGCTAACCTTTACAGGTGATCAAGACTCAAGGAAAGAGGAAATCAAGTCAAGACATGTAATCAAGCTCATTTGAAGAATACTTGAGCTAAAAACTACTCAAACACACACTAGGTTCCCTATATAAGTCACACATAAAATTTCATATAATTTGGACTTCAATAGATCACCCAAACTTAGACCGAAAAACACTAAACAGTCTGCCCACATTCGGTCGACCGAAACAGACCGTTCGGTCGACCGAGTGATCATATATCTTGTTAGTGTTTAACTGCCCGAGTTCGATCGACCGTCCCGACCTTTTCGGTCCACCGAGTATCAACAAATTTCCGACCATTTGTTTTGTCGTATATACCCAACGGTCGTATTCGTATTATCTCCAAATACCCCAAATACATTTTGTGTATCGGTCAACCGAGGACCTTGTGCGGTCGACCGAACCTAAGAAGACTTGACAAACCCAAACTGGCTGTTAGTTTACGGTCAACTAAGGAATTTGTTTCGGTCGACCGAATATGATCTTGTTTGTCAAACCTTAAAGTGTCTGGTGTGAATCGGTCGACCGAACCTATCTCGGTGTTCGACCGATCACTTAAGTGTACCCAGATTGTAGCCTTTGGCGGTCGACCGTTCCTTAACCGGTCGACCGAACCTTAATCTAAATTGCCAAACGGTCGACCAAACAGACTGATCCGGTCGACCGAACTTACTCAGAATTGGGTCCTGTCAGTTTATGTTTTGTGTATCTTACACAATCTTTACCCAATTCATCCCCAATAGCTATAACTCTTTTGGAGCTTATAAATAGATTTGTAAAACACATTTTAACACAACTCTTCCACTACTATTTGTCCACTACATTAGAGAGAAAGCTCCAAACACTCCAAGCCTCAAACCTTCAACACTTTAGTCTTAAATCCTATTCTCACTCAAGTGTGCTCAAGATTAGAGAGTGTTGCTCCACTAATTGATTGTCAAAGAAGCAAGGGTCTTGGTGAAAGCCCAGGACAAGAGTATAGACTTCGGTAGGAGCCAGAAGTGATCCCTCTCGGATTGTGAGAGGAAGAGTCAAGCTCGGCGAGGGTTGTTCGCGAGTTTGAAGATTGTAAAGGCGTTCTCTCCCAGCCCGGAATGGGAGTGGTTAGTGAAGTCATGAGCGGAGCTCGGTGATCCGAGTGGAGCTTGCAAAAAAGGACTAGGACCCGGATGGGGTGCCGAACCTCTGTAAAATCCCCCGACTCCTTGTGGTTTGCATTATCTTCCTCTTTACTTGCTTGTTTAGTTTTAAATTCCTCTGCATATCTTTGATCGATTAAACAAGTAGGTAATTAGCTTAGTGATTAGAATTAGAGACCCTCACGATCCTACATTTGGTATCAGAGCCTTGTGAGCTACATTTCATTACTTAATCGTAATTTTTAGCAATGTCTAGCACATCTAATTATGTAGAGGGTTTATGCACAACTAGACATCCTTTGCTAAATGGGTCAAACTATGATTATTGGAAGAATATGATGAAAATTTTCCTAATTTCAAATGACCTTAAGTATTGGATGTTTCTTCAAAATCCATACACACCCCCAAATGAAGATGAATTAAATTCACTTACTATGCCCAAAATGAAAGAAATTGAGATGAACTAAAAAATCATGAACATTCTTTATTATGGCCTTAATGAGGGTGAATACGATAGAATTAGGTGTTGTGAAAGTGCATGTGAAATATGACATAGATTGCAAATGCATCATGAGGGGGATAGCAAAACTAAGGAAACCCGCATTAGTCTACTTATGCATAAATATGAGATTTTTTCTATGTAAATCGGTGAAAACATAAGCGAAATAAACACCCACTTCACCGATATTACTAACTCTCTTTTGGTTCTTGGAAGAAAATTAAATGAAGGAGAGATGACAAGGAAATTCCTCCGGTCGCTAAGCAACGATTGGGAAGATAAGGTGGTCGCAATTGAAGAAGCACACGACCTTTCCCAACTCAAGATGGAGGAGTTAATTGGAAATATCATGGCTTATGAGCTCCAAACACTAGTGCAGAATAGGCTTTACTCGTCGCCCAATAGACGTCGGCCGTTATAACAGCCGACGTCTAGGAGGGAGAGCATAACATAGACGTCGGTTGTTACTACGACCGACATCTATGTGTAATATAGACGTCGGCTATTGTATTGCCGAGTTTATCCGACGTCTATTGGATATAGACGTCGACAAATAGACGTCAGATATTAGAATACACTGTTCAGCCGACGTCTATAAAGTATAGACGTCGACCTATAGACGTCGGATGTTATAAATGGATGACGTCTATAATCCTTGCATATAGACGTCCGGGTATAGACGTTGGACATTTATAACATCCGACGTCTATAGGTCTTAAAGAAAACTAACAGACGCGTTTTCTGTCATTCATTTCAGACGAAAACCCACCCAAACCCTAGTCGTCCCGCGACCGAACTCTCCTCCACGACCGATCTCCGACCGAGTTGCACCGTCTCCGCCACCGTATCAACGTCCCTTGTGCTCTCCTCCCCTTCTCCGACCCTCTGCACCGTCTCCGTAGCCCGCCGCGACCACTGTCACCTCACCCTCCTCCGCGACCGCCGTCACCGCACGACCTCCTCCTCCTCTGGTTCGTGCTCATATTGTTAATGTTCCTCGTAGTATGGTAGTGATAGTGATTAATGGTAGTAACTAACTTGTTGCATATATAAGAAATGACGATGGTAATTTAGTATGGTCTCGAAGCCCTGATCTTGTGCATGTATCCTTTTTGGATGGTTAGCTCTAATGCATGTATTGTTAGATGATTGTGAGGATGATTTTAGCGGTAAAGTTTGTCGTTTGATCATTTTGGGTATTGGTTCAGAAACTTTTAGGTGATTGGGTATTTAATTTGTCTCATTTTTGTTAACCACCGAAAGGAGAAGGAAGCCTCCAAGAACAAACCTTTCTTGTCATTACATGCAAATCTTGAGGAACCAAGGAGGAGTGTAGAAGATGAGGATATTAAAGTCCTAGCGAAAGACTTCTTCAAATACCTCAAGAATGATAAAGAAGAAAAGAATGAAAGAGGAGGTAGAAGAAGTGAAATGAGATGATTAGGACCCGGGTGGGGTGTCGAACCTCTGTAAAATCCCCCGACTCCTTGTGGTTTGCATTATCTTCCTCTTTACTTGCTTGTTTAGTTTTAAATTCTGCTACATATCTTTGATCGATTAAATAAGTTGGTAATTATCTTAAAAGTGATTAGAATTAGAGACCCTCACGATCCTACAGATCACTCATCTTTGGTGATGAAGGAGGGCTCGAGTCAGAATCGACATTAGACGCCATGAAACACATGTGTGCTTCTTCTTCTTGGGAGTATTCAGATTCGGAGTCCCTTGATGAGCTTGAGTCATCCCAAGTAGCCTTGAGAGCTTTTTTCCGATATTTTTCGCAATGATCCCTTCTCTTGTAATCATCACGTGTTCTAGGCCTCTCTTTTTTTTCTTTTCGGGATGGCCTTTCATCTCTATCTCTTCTTGGTCTCTCATCCCTTTCTCTTCTAAGAGGATATTTCTTTTCTTCTCTTCGTTCACAATCCCTCGGCCTAAGCAATGCGAAATCCTTCTTCATGTGGCCAGTTTTGTTACACTCATAGCAAGTGAATGTTCGAGAAGATTCTCCTCGTCCTTCTGCAAATTTTCTTTTCGAGAGGAACTTCTTGAAGTTGCAGGTTAGGAAGGCAACATCTTTATCGGTGTCCGCATCTTTGATTGCGTCCGAATCTGATGTTGCTTTTAAAAGCAATTTGCTTCTCTTTCCGTCTACACCCTTCCCATTCCTTCTCCTTCTCTCTTCTTTCTTCCATTTGAATATCATACGCCATGAGGCTTCCAATGAGATCATCCATCTTCAAATTTGAGAGATATTTGGCTTCTTCAATTGTCGTAGTCTTTTTCTTCCAATCCAAAGTCAATGACCTAAGAAACCTTACCAAGGTTCTTCAAAGAGTTAGTAATAAGAGTAAAGCGAGTATGCATCTCGCTAATGGATTAATTCGGTTTCATAGCAAACATTTCATACTTTTGCATAAATGAATCTATCCTACTTTCCTTAACCAATGATCGACCTTCAAAGTGACTTTCTAACATATGTCAAACTTCAAATGCAGAATCACATGCGTTAATTCTACTATATTGTTCTTCGATCAAACTACACATAAGTATGTTCATGAGTTTAGCATTCATTTGAATTATGGCTAATTCATCATCATCCATGTGTTCTAATGGTTTGGTTTGTCTATATGGTATTTGAAAGAACACCCATAGTTTAACATCAAAAGATTGTATGAACGTGGTCATACGTTTCTTCCAATAAGCATAGTTGGTTCCATCAAACAACAGAGGTCTTCCGGTGTGAAATCCCTCTTGTTGTTGGGTCATTGCTACAAATGTAAATTTGTCTAAATGCAATTAACAATGCTCTGATACAAATTGTAGGATCTACTAGCTCCTAATCTGTCTAAAGGGGGTGAATAGACTAATTAAGGTTGTTTAACAAATTATGCCAAATTAAAAGCTAAGACAATTTATATGAAGGAGAGAACAACAAACCACAACTCCGGATGTATAGAGGTTTGGATCCAACCACCGGATCCTAGTCCTCTCTTACGAATTGCACTTACTCGAGAAACTTTGCGTCCTCTACTAATTTGATCTCCGTTGCGGGCCGAGATCACGCCTTTACACCACAAGCTTTGCGAACACCCTCGCCTAGCTTGGACCACCTTCTCACAATCCGAGAAGAGTTTCACTCTGGAAGCTTGGTACAACCCTTGAAGACTTAACTTCAGCAACTAATCTTGAGCACTTGAAATGGATGATGCAATCAAAGGATGGTGATTTCAAGTGAAAAGATGTGAGCACAAGTGTTTAGAGCAAATATGAGAGTAGTAATGAGATTTGAGCTTAGAGAAAGATTGGTGATGTTAGATGAGTGTTCTCATCTCTATTTATAAGCTTTAAACTAGTTCTAGCCGTTGGGATTGAAATGGTAAAAAATTGTGCAAGAAAATACAGGTCAGGAAGTGACACGACACATTTCAGGACCCGAACGGTCGACCGGATCGTGATACTTGGTCGACCGGAATACAATAGTAAAAGGTTCGGTCGAGCGAAGATGCAAACGGTCAGCCCAATTTGGCTAGAACTTAAGTGATCGGTCGAACAGTTTGGATCACCAGTTCGACGAAAAACGACCAGTAGGACCTGATCTGGAAAAGATGTGAATATCGATCGACCGTGAAAAGAGTTTCGGTGGACCATTTGACTTGTTGGATTTTAGACAAGAAAAAACCAAATGCAATCGGTCGAACAGAATGAATTGAGGGTTCGACCGAAAACTCCCAGTAAAAATGAGTCTCAGAAGTTTTCAAGATTCGGTCGACCGTTAAGAAACTTTTGGTCGACCGGAAGATCAAATACAAAAGAGGGGTTAGGTGAGAAATGTGTATACGCCCGTTGGAGTATACGACAAGTATAACGGTCATATTTAATATGAATACGAAAATGCAATCAGTCGAACAAAAATTAATTTTTGTTCGACCGAAAGTCTCACTAACCAGGACATGTGTCGACAACTGATAGGCTGAAGGATTTGTCTGGAATGAACTAATTCCTATCACTTGACAATGTGAGACGGTCGAACAAAATAGGTATTTCGGTCGACCGATTTCAGACAGGCAAAATATGTTGAGTCGGTCGAACTGGAAATGTAAGTCGGTCGACCGTTTTGGACAAAATAAGCTTTCTGGGATAGTCTGTTGAAATTCGGTCGAACCAAATGGTTCCACCGGTCGACCGTTTGAGTGCAGAAGTCATGTTCTAGATTTCTAATGAGTTTCGATGATTTTCTATTGAAGTCTAAGATAATTGGAATGTTTTGTGAGACTTCTATAGGTCTTCTAAGTGTCATGCAATGCAATGAATCAAAGATTTCAAGTGTCAAGCTACATTTGTAACCTAAATACATAGAATTTAAACCTAGCTACGCTTCAATCTTCATCTCTCAATTCAACTCAAACTTGGTTCCTGAAACGTTAGATAATACAAGTATATGCAAGCAATGATCTTTTAATTGATACATGTGTTTATTGATATGTTGATTAATTATCAAAACGGATTAACGATTATTAGCCAAAAGGCCAATATTATATTATAGTGGTAGGTTGAAATTATACGAATAACGGTCATCCAAAAATGAGGAAACGGTCGACCAAAATATCAAAACCGGTCGATCGGTGGAAAAAGGAAAATACACTCTGAGATTGTTATAAATGGTTGAACTGACGTATAAGGTTTTGGTTTTGGGTGATTTTCCGACTAAGGTTTGGGTGATCTATTGAAGTCCAAATGATGTGACATTTTGTTTGCGACTTCTACAAGGAATCTATTGTGTATGTGAGTAACGTTTAACTCTTGTATACTCAAGATTACACTAGTTCCTAAGACTCAAAATAAAGTAAAATTACATGTCTTCAAATAACATTGATTACATGTCTTGACTTCATTCCATTCTTCTTCAGTCTTGATCACTTGTAGATGTTAGCACAATATAATATATCTTCTTATGCATTATATGTGCTACACTAATTTGATTGTGATTAAGATTAGGTTGATTAAATCATCTAAACACGGATTAAGGTTAAAAACCAACAGATTGTCCAGACTTAGTCCAGAATGGACACGATCGGGACACGATTGTCCCAACTCTGGCCAGACTTAGTCCAAAATGGACACGTTCTGGACATGATTGTCCAAACTTTGTCCTTACGCTGTCTAGAATAGACACGGTTCTCGACACGATTATCCAAACTGTCCCATAATGTGAACAATCATATCTTTTTTTGGAAAGAAAACTCTAAAATTTTAGGAATCATAATTTGTTTATAAACAATTAAAGTCATCCTCCTTTATCGGGGAATCCCCACAACCATGGCAATAATGCTCACATGGCTGCTACACGTCCGGGGATGTGCCACATGTCTAAAAATCATTTCCTATTTTTTTCTCTTTGATCCATGTGGGCTTTCATGTTATGATTGAGTTATCGAATCTTGTGATCGGCAGGTGACGAACTTTAGATGGGTTTTTTCGACCAACAAAGCGATGGATGATGTTTCATTATGTATGGTCGGCATAATGGATCGATTAAACTAATAATTGTTTCATTAATTTCTAAGTTGAAGGAAGTAACGCCTGGGTACTTATAAACTATCATATGTTGAGAAGAGATTATATTAAGAGTTGTTTTATCAGCTTCGATCTAAAGCGTACGAACTAACATCAACATAAAGAAGGAGAAGTGTAACATCCTCAACACAGCGGAAATTTAAAATTTTAATAACACACAATCAACAGAGGATATTACGCAAATACTAAACACAGGTGCACCAACATATATAATATATATATATATGAACATCAGAGTATTTCAAAAGTTGTGATTACATAAAAAGACTAACCAAATGGAAGCAGTAATCACTCGACCTCAACTGAGAGAAAGATGGATCCGGTAGCGGTGCTCCTCTCCTCGGTCACCACCCCCTATCGCCGCTCACGGCCTGAAAGTAAACATGCAACAATGCCTGAGTTTCCTAAGGAAACCCCGTATGCCAAACTCTACAATACATGAATTGAAAG
Source organism: Triglochin maritima (assembly GCA_963682175.1). Lineage (NCBI taxonomy): Eukaryota > Viridiplantae > Streptophyta > Magnoliopsida > Alismatales > Juncaginaceae > Triglochin > Triglochin maritima. Next base: position 20,643,450 of record OY821775.1, read on the forward strand.
ACGCCCTAGCATGCAATTCTACTGAACAAGAAAGCATCTCCAATAAAAGGCTGGGCTCCAGGGCTCTTTCACCCAACCACAGCACACACCACGGTCACGGGGCTCCAGGTCTAATCTCAACCAACCACCGTACCACACACTCGTCGCCAAGTTGGGCTCCAGGTCTAATCTCAACCAACCGTAGCTACCACGACACGACCAACGGCTCCAGGTCTATTTTCAACCAACCCAAACGCATAAGGGCTCCAGGTCTATTTTCAACCAACCCCTACACGCGGTCCCTGTTCAGGCTCCAGGCGTCTTTCAGCCAACCTGAACGCACTACGGGGATCCAAGTCTATTTTCAACCAACCCCGCACAGACTAGCTGGGCTCCAAGTCTTTTTCAACCAACCGCAGCTCTCACACAGTCACGGGGCTCTAGGTCTTTTTCAACCAACCGCCGCAACACCACAATTCTAAGTTGGGCCTCAGGCCTATTTCAGCCAATCCCAAGCTCTCACACAGTTACGGGGCTCCAGGTCTTTTCCAACCAACCACCGCAACCCTCGTGCACCCTAGCACACTTGTCGGAAGAACATTGGCACCACACTCGCCCCACACGGACGACCACAACGAATGCACCTCCATAGTGCAAAACTGAACACAAACGGTCGACCGAACCAAAAGTCCCGGTCGACCGAATCAAGCAAATACGGGCAAATCACCTCGCTTGGCATTCCCTCGGTCGACCGATTTCCCAAACCACACTCATTCGGTCAAACCAAAGTCAAGGGACGGTCGACCGTTTAGATGGTCAACTCCCAGGTTCAACGAACAAAACGACCATTCGGTCGAACGGTAAAGGGGCCTCGTCCGACCGAAAGTCACCAGGGACAAATCCCACAACGAATTCGGTCGAACACCCGAGCACTCTCGGTCGACCGAATCCCACCAGGGAATAATCCCTCACTCGCACCACGAATCCGGTCGAACGCCGAGACCTCCTCGGTCGACCGAATTCCACCAGAGTGTTCCCCACGCTCAACACACAGGTCCGGTCGACCGAATCCACCTTCGGTCGAACCGACCACTCTTCTAACTTAAGTCACGGTCGGACAAAGTCAATGAGTGGTCGACCGTTTAGATTGTCAATCGCTCCCAACCGACTTAAGACGATGCACACGGTCGAACGGCAAAGGGGACCTGATGCATTGCATACATTGCATCATATGTCTTTCATTTAGATTACTTTAACATCAATAAATGCTACTAAGGTATGTGTTTAGTCTTATTTACAGAATACAGGGACCTGGATGCAATTTACCCACATCTCGACCATAAACGCGTGCAAAAGACTCATTTCTATCATAAAGACCAAGTTCAAGTTTATCACGTTACAAATGGAAATGTATCCAAGCATAAAAGCATTCAAGATCTAATTACAAAAAGAACAAAGACTTAAGCACAGAAGTAGCCGGGGACTTAATTGCAAAAAGTCAAGGACCTAATTGCAAATCACGAGTAGCTTTTATTATTATGGAGAAAATCTAAAGAACAATCAATGTGAATCTCCATATATATAAAGGAATTAATCCAGAGCTCAAAAGAATGGAAAAAATCAATCCAGACGCGCAAAGGAGGATCAAATCATACCATAAACACACAGGAAAAATCTGGATTGAATCCGAGCCAAAAAGGTGGCGATTCCGCCGCACCTCATGTACAAATTGCGGCGATTTAGCCGCACAAAAGTCGATCCGTGTGCTCAAATTTTTACCAATGCTGTATTGACACGTGTACGTTCCATTTATATATTGGGATCCCTTGTATCGGCTATAAATAGCCCCGAGAACGATGGTAGAAAGGTCCTTGGCCTTAGACCTAGTTTTTAGTTGTTTTTATTTTCAGTTTTGTACTCTTCGCTTTAGTAATAAAATTCTATCTTTTATTTCTTGTTTTTACTTTTCTTTTGTAATGTCTCTAAGACCCTTTCTTCCTCCCTCTATGAGTTTCTCACTCCTTCCAAAGGGTGGAGGTGACGGATTTAGGGTGAAGAGAAGATAAATGAATGTTATTATTTTAATTTCGTGTTAGTATATTTTGATTACTTGAGTTTATGTTAAATCATTTATCATGTAATGCTTTATAACTAATATGATTTATTATAAGTTTCTGAATTCTCTACTCTAAACCCTATATCTAAACCTCCACCCAACGGAATTCACCATCTTTGTTCTTGTTTTAGTTTTAATTGTTCTTGTTTCTTGCTTTAGATAATTAAAAATCAAAAATCTCAAAACCAACTTATTTCTTCTCTCCTTCTTTCCCCCAATTGAAATCACACTAATAACAAAATCTCTCCCTCCTTGTGTTCGACCCGTATTTGCCACGTCTCCATTGATGTCGTGCACTTGCGGTATAAATTTAATTCACATCAAGTTTTTGGCGCCGTTGCCGGGGAGGCGACGCAGATTTTGTTTTTTTTTGTTGATTTTGATTCTATCCTGTTTATCTATTGCGCGATCTAACTATTTGGATTTGTGTTTCAGGAGACAACAGAGTGCACGGCGAAATCCGAGCACGATCTGAGCTAAACGAGCGGCGAAATCACCGCACCTATAGAACAACCTGCGGCGGAATCGCCGCACACTTGGAGCTTCTGGGCTTCAAACTTTTCTGGGACGCGCATCATCGCTGGGTGGACGCGCAGAGCATCTGAAATTTCGAGAGCGGGCGGTGAACCCGACTGAGCATTGCATAAGGTAACCTTTGTTGCCTCTTTTCCTCGTAATTTCTATTTTCAGAAAATTTCCTTTTCGTAGAACTGCATGTGTAGGGCAAAACAATTCCATAAATTGCAATAATTCAACTCTGACCTAAAAATTGGCAAAACTAGAAGAACTTAGTGCATGCATCATCTAGTGTTTTGTATGCATTATTCTTGCTAAATTCTTGCAAATTAATTCTTGTTGAAGAGTGTTGGAGGCAAGGTACGTATCGCGGTTTTTATCGAATGCATTTAAGCATATAATCTAGTTTGCATACAACCTTGAAATTGCCCCCCTCTAAAGACCATTGTTTGACTATCTTTGCTAGATCTAAGTTAAACTATCTTAAGGGCAACTCCGTAGGCAAAGATACGGTGGGGATTTCATCACCCTTCCGTAGCCCACAAATCACAATCCTAAAGTGTCACCCAAGCCTTGAATTAAAATCAACTAGACATTGACCCCTAAGGACTCGGACTCATTTAAGGAGAAGAATTGGTTTGACTTGCTATGACATGAAGCCGATTGAATTTAATTTGGTGTCTAGAAAGTGTTTTTGTGTTGACGTAAGTCTTCCAAGCGAAGTGGTTGTCTAATTGGCACTGACTCTGTCGGAAGCGCCCCCACTAGCTATACACGGCCTGACCAAGTTGGTTTGATTAGTGAGGGAGGTGAATCAAGGAAATCAATTCGACTCAACCAGTTAGGAGTCGTCTAGATCTAAGCGACACTAGGTCTAGGATTGTTTGAATCGTGCTTTCTTAGGAATTTTCTGACCAACCCTCTTTTTATCTTTAGAGTTAGGTTTCCCTTCTCATCTGAGTCTTCTTTCTCTTCTCACCTAAATTCTCTAGATTAGGATTCCTTTCTCATCTTTCCCCATTCTATTGTTTGTTTCCCTTTTGAAAAAAAAAATAAAATAAAAAAAAAACGAAAATATAAAAAAAAATTGTAATTAATTCTTGAAATTAAATTTGGAATTTAAATTCCGAATATTGAATTCAAAAATTGATTCAACCCGATGCACTCAGATTTGGATTCGGGACTTGAGTAATCGACTCTCACGAGTTCATCTAGATTCCAGTCTGGAACTTAGCCCCGATCCACCTGTTGCACCACCTCACCCGGATCCAATGGGTGAGAACGTAGTGGACCCGCCTGTTGCACAACCTATAACTCTGAGGGATCGATGCTATCCAGCGATGGTTGCTAAGCCATCGTGCATCGTTATGCCCACCATACCGGGTCGTGACTTCGAACTTAAGGCACAATACATGAGTATGTTGCCTAAGTTCACCTCTAGGGAAGACCCATGTCTCTTCCTTAGAGAATTTGAGGAAATCTGCTCTCTTATGCAATACTAGCATATCCCAGAGGAGGCAGTGCGTCTGAAATTCGTGCCTCTAGCACTGAAAGATGACGCTAAGAAATGGCTATATAGTCTAGCCGAAAGATCTATTAGGAGTTGGGCTGAGTTTGTTCAAGTATTCCTGAAAAAATATTTTCCCAACCATAAGACTATGAGGATTAGGAATGAAAGTGTTGCATTCGTTCAGTCTGAGAGCGAGCCGTTCTATTCCTACCTAGAAAGATTCAAAAGTGTTCTGACCCAATGCCCTCGTCATGGAATTCCGAGATGGCAATTATGCCAAATTATTTATGAGGGATTGACACCCACATCTAGGGTTATGGTAGAATCCGTAAGCCAAGGGAACTTTATGTCGAAAAATGAAAATGATGCCTGGACTTTTCTTGAGGAATTAGCTGAAAACAGTATGCAATGGGACAATGCTAGAACACCGCTTAACCCAAGTATTGGATCTAGAATAGCAAGCCAACCCAAACCAGGAGTCTTAGCTGTAGATGCCAACATAGCGGCTGAAGCAAAACTAGCTACCCTTATGCGCAGAATGGAAAGTTTAGAGCTACGAACCCAAAACCGAGTGACTCAAGCCTCGTCTATCCCTTGCTCTAGATGTGCTCAAACAGGTCATGTAATGGAGGATTGTGCGGAATGGGACCAAGTTAATGCCATGTATAACCATGCTAGAAATGATCCATACGCATCAACCTATAACTCGGGTTGGCGTAATAATTCCAATTTCTCATCAAACCAACAGGGTCAACCTCCTAGACAACAACCAAACCCGTATAATCAAAATAATACATCATCTGGGTTTAGTAACAATAACGATCATGAGGTTAGGTTGACAAGCTTGGAAAATTTGATGAAAACCTTTATACAAACAACCAACCAGACCTTCCAAAGGCTAGAGACACAAGTCAGCCAACTAGCACAAATAGTAGGTGAAAGAGAAAAGGGTCGGTTTCCAAGTCAACCTGAGGTGAACCCTAGATCTAATAATTCATATCAACCCTATCAACCACCTTCAGGAAATAACAACCCTAGACCGGTTCAAATGGTTAATGAGGAAGGACCGTTCCAACAAATAAATGCAGTAGTGTCATTACGGTCCGGAAGACAGATTGATAATAATGTGGTAAATCCTAGAACATCTAATCAATCGAGCCATCAAGCTACCACATATGACCTAACCATTGAACCCGACGTCCAATCTGAAACGCCCAACCCACCTACTCAACCTGAACCCATAGCTCAACCTGAACCTGAGCGACTCTATGTTCCTAAAGCGCCATTCCCCAATAGACTCAAAAAGAACTCAAGTGCACAAATAGAGAAAATCTTGGAAGTATTTAAGCAAGTTAAGGTGAACATTCCACTCTTAGATATGATTCAACAAATACCTGCTTATGCTAAATTCTTAAAAGATTTGTGCACTAAAAAGAGAAAAACGAACGTACCAAAGAAGGCATTCTTAACTGCAAACATAAGTTTTATATTGTCCAACACATCTCCTATAAAATATAAGGATCCTGGGTGTCCCACAATTTCATGTTCAATAGGAGATAGTTTTATCAACAAAGTCCTTCTAGACCTTGGTGCTAGTGTTAACCTACTCCCGTACTCTGTCTATGAGCAAATGAACCTTGGTCCACTAAAACCCTCTAGGACAACCCTTCAATTTGCTGATTGCTCTATTAAGAAACCAAGAGGTGTAGTAGAGGATGTTTTGATCAAGGTTGGTGACTTCATTTACCCAGTGGATTTTGTCGTACTAGACACCGCGCCTGTTGTAAATCCTAAACAACAAATCCCTGTAATTCTAGGCAGACCCTTTTTAGCCACTTCTGAAGCATTGATAAACTGTCGAAATGGGCTCATGCAATTATCTTTTGGGAACTTAAAAGCTGAATTTAATATCTTTCATGTTGATAGTGAGCCCGAAATAATATGCAATCAAAGTGATGTTGTGATGAGAGCACGTATCTATAAGATTTCTGAATCAAATAAATCATCACAAAATCAAAAAGGAAGTGAGAAAAGGAGGAGTAATTCTGCGACACACCCACCATAACTCGAGCAAATAAGAGAACCAATACATGTGAGGGGTGTGGAATCTGTGCCTCAGTGCAACATGTGGAACAATTCAACTGGATACATGCACCAATATGGTGTCATTCAATCCAGTTCTGACTATGGTTGACTTTGAGCAAATTTCATCCTTCCACCGCAGTTCACCAAGGTAATAAGTGCATTTGCTTTATATTTGCATACATTGAAGACAATGCATGATTTAGGTGTGGGGGGATGTTTATGTATATATTTATCTATATAGCTGTCTTTTATTTCAAAAAAATATACCTTAAAAAAATCAATGTTTCATGACATAGCTTAAGATTGAACTGCCAAAACCCGTGTACAAATTGCATTGATTTTTTGTTCCTTATTATATAGTTCTGCTTGTAGAAATTATGACATAAATCGAAGTTCCAAAGAAATAACCCATTACCCTTTAAGACATGTATGCACTTAAATTCGATGAATCAAATCTTTGAAGTGGTTGATAAAAAGCAGAGGTTGAGGAAACTATACCGGGAAGTGTGGACTTCTAATAGCAATTAAGCCTTGAGGAAAATAAAAATAAAAATAAAGGAATAAAGTGAAGAAAACACATTTTGCAAAATGATTACAAAAGCCCAAGTCTTTGAGTCACTGGTCCGTAGTGGTATCTTGAAACCCGGTAACTTGAGTCTACCAGCTCGGGATTATCGACCAAACTCGCTACACGAATGCAAAAAGGGTAAAAGTGTCAAAAAGCAAATGTGTTGAATCACGGAAGAAAAGAAAAAAATACTCAAGGCCCAAAGCTAAAAGAATGATCCATGCCATGGTTGATCCGAATGATACTTCACCACCAGAGGAGGCGTGCAAAATAATTTAAGTGATATCATGTGTAGAAGGGTTAGTGGTGTGAATGTTGGAGGAACAAAGACCAAGTCATATTTTTAATGAGTTAGATTCATATAATGAGCATACAAGAATTCGAAGTGAGATGTATAAGGTTGAGGTAGGGATATTGAGAGCTATTAATGGAATGTTGAATTAAGACTTTGTGGGTGTGTCAACTGAAAACCCTCACGAGACAAAACTCGTCCTCCTTGGCAACAAGGAGGTTTAAAGGTTTGTTGCACATGCTAAGTGCAACCGTGATTCCTACGAAAATGAGTTAGGATTTTCCTGTTTTTATTTTTCTTATTTTCTGTTTTGCTAGGGACTAGCAAAATCTAGGTGTGGGGGTATTTGATGCATTGCATACATTGCATCATATGTCTTTCATTTAGATTACTTTTACATCAATAAATGCTACTAAGGTATGTGTTTAGTCTTATTTACAGAATACAGGGACCTGCATGCAATTTACCCACATCTCGAGCATAAACGCGTGCAAAAGACTCATTTCTATCATAAAGACCAAGTTCAAGTTTATCAGGTTACAAATGGAAATGTATCCAAGCATAAAAGCATTCAAGATCTAATTACAAAAAGAACAAAGACTTAAGCACAGAAGTAGTCGGGGACTTAATTGCAAAAAGTCAAGGACCTAATTGCAAATCACGAGTAGCTTTTATTATTATGGAGAAAATCTAAAGAAAAATCAATGTGAATATCCATATATATAAAGGAATTAATCCGGAGCTCAAAAGAATGGAAAGAATCAATCCAGACGCGCAAAGGAGGATCAAATCATACCATAAACACACAGGAAAAATCTGGATTGAATCCGAGCCAAAAAGGTGGCGATTCCGCCGCACCTCATGTACAAATTGCGGCGATTTAGCCGCACAAAAGTCGATCCGTGTGCTCAAATTTTTACTAATGTTGTATTGATGCGTGTACGTTCCATTTATATATTGGGATCCCTTGTATCGGCTATAAATAGCCCCGAGAACGATGGTAGAAAGGTCATTGGCCTTAGACCAAGTTTTTAGTTGTTTTTATTTTCAGTTTTGTACTCTTCACTTTAGTAATAAAATTCTGTCTTTTATTTCTTGTTTTTACTTTTCTTTTGTAATGTCTCTAAGACCCCTTCTTCCTCCCTCTATGAGTTTCTAACTCCTTCCAAAGGGTGGAGGTGACGGATTTAGGGTGAAGAGAAGATAAATGAATGTTATTATTTTAATTTTGTGTTAGTATATTTTGATTACTTGAGTTTATTTTAAATCATTTATCATGTAATGCTTTATAACTAATATGATTTATTATAAGTTTCTGAAATCTCTACTCTAAACCCTATATCTAAACCTCCACCCAACGGAATTCACCATCTTTGTTCTTGTTTTAGTTTTAATTGTTCTTGTTTCTTGCTTTAGATAATTAAAAATCAAAAATCTCAAAACCAACTTATTTCTTCTCTCCTTCTTTCCCCCAATTGAAATCACACTAATAACAAAATCTCTCCCTACTTGTGTTCGACCCGTATTTGCCACGTCTCCATTGACGCCGTGCACTTGCGGTATAAATTTAATTCACATCAGGACCCGTTCGACCGAATCTCACCAGGCTTGCCTCCCATGCATAATCGGTCGACTGCCCCTTGGGCATCGTTCAACTGATTTGAGGCAGAACCCGAATTCTCTTCACGAACGGTCGACCGTTTGCACCAACCGGTCGACCGATCAAGCAGTGAAATCTGCTGCATGTTTACTCGCGACGAGCCGAAAGGCCTGCCGTGGACTTCCAAATACTCACGATAACTAAGTGAGAGAGCTTGACATACCGGAAGGCTTGAAGAAGCCTTTGAAGAACCGCGACGATGCCTCCACGAGCACGTCTCCCCAAATACTCGCGTCCAAACGACGATAAATCGCCTCCTCGACGATCCACAGCCACAACACCACCTCCGGCAACCTCCAACAACCAACCACAACCACCGAAACACGAGTTAGGTAGAGGGAGAGAGGACCAAAACGGAAACCACGGGATGAGCTAACAACCGACCAACTCACCTCCACCACAAACGGCTCCGAACTCGACTCGCCGGAGATCACCTCTTCTTCACCGGAGCACCACTGCAGGAGAGAGAGAGAGAGAGAGAGAGAGAGAGAGAGAGAGAGAGAGAGAGATCGCGAGTGAGAGAGAGCAACGAGAGAGAGAGAGAGATTTCCCCCCAAATATCTCCTCCAATCAAATCCTCACCATCCATTTCCTTCCTTTCCATCTCCACCACACATCTCATCTCCTCTCCATCTCAACCCTCCATCCATCCATCTTCAATCCAAGCCATCCATCACCATCTCCCCCTAATCACCACCTAAACAACAACAAAGCACAATTAGGATTAGGATAGAATCCTACAAGAAGTCTCTACAAACTTGAGTAAATTAGAAACGAAGTTCATTGACAAGGACATCTAGTGCAAGTGTGCAACTTCAAAACATGCTCCGTCTTAAACTAAATGGATGAGTTTAAAACGCACGATCCAAAACGTAAGGTAGTTACAAAATGTGTAGAGAAAGAGCAAGTGAAGAAGAACTTATCCGACCTCATTCTTATTCATATTTTATGTCATTATTAGCAAGCTTAAATATGTAACTATGGTATTTGGATCCATTAATTGGAGGATGTTCTTGAAATTTTCCGTGTCATATGTCCAACTGAAACTGATTAAATTCGATCTAAACGTAAGTACTAATGCGTAAAAGAACTTAATACACGTTTATATAATTAATCTAACTTTATGTCGTGCCAAAACGTTGCAATGTGTTGGAGACATTTGGACAATGAAATATCACCCAATGTTGTCGGATTGAAGAAAAAGAAAAGGGAGTGACAGTGGTGCATCAAAGTTGGGTGCATGTGGCATTTAAGTGAAATTTAAGTTGAGGTAACAAACTAGTTTTTATAAACCTTTCTTTACCAACCAACCTATAGTTTAGATTAGATCGAATAGTTGACTTGTTTGTTGCGAAGCATGTGATAGATTCCAGTGAACTGTCAAGATCACTGTTTCTATTAAAGCAAAGAATTCGAAATTTTAATGACAAGAAGAGATCTGGTATACTGCAAGGGTTCAGCCACCTGAAATCCGTCCACACATTTACAAAAAAACGTGGGGGATAGAATGACGGCAGGTAAGTACATACAAAAATAACAAGAAAGATAGATCAAATACAACATGAACAAATATTTAACTGGATGCTTTGTCCAACTAGAGATGGGAAACCACGAGTCCACGCGCATGAGTGATAATTAATATATCCTGTAACGTCCCGCAACAGCGGAAGAAATTTTTCAAATTTAAAACATAAACATACAACCGTCAACGGTCAACAAGGACACGTTACTGGAAAGACAACTGAATACATATATATAAAATATCTCCACGTGAAAGTCATAATACAGAGTGTCAAAAGAGCGATTACATGTCTAATACATAACTACTGTAATCACTACCTCTACAAAAAGCTAAGAAGACAGGACCCGATCCCGGAGGTACTCCCCTCGGTCACCACCAACCTACGTCTGCCTACTCCCTGAAAATGAAACATGAAATCTGCCTGAGTTCCCGAAAGGAACCCCGTATGCCAACATCTCCTAACATATACAAAAATACAGACGAAATGCCAAAGATGCTCATGCAATGCAAATCCGCCTCGGGCCCACTGACTGCCTCCGCTCTCCTACACAAGGAAAGTGCATCCCCTCCCTACACAAGGAAGAAGGCGTCTCTCGGCCGCACAGGCACAAGTGACCTCGCTCTCCGACACACGGAAAGTGCAACCCCTCCCTACATAAGGAAGAAGGAATCTCCCACCCACACAAGCATGAAAGGCATCCCTCTGCCGCACAGGCTCAAGGGGTCCAACTGAAATACGCTCTCGTCGAAGGTGAAATCCGTAGCTCCGAGGTCCGATGAACGACCGTGGGCTCGGCAGCCGGTAGTCGCGTATGCTCGACGTCTCGCGTGTGGATAAATCCACCAAAGAGTAATTCGACCCAGCAGTCGAACAAGGTCAAATCTAGCGGTCGACCGTTTGGAAGGTCTACGCTATACGTTTTATATACATATATATCTTGTCTGTCGAACCAGGGTCCGTTCAACCGATAAGAAAGCCTGCCTCAATCCTGCCCACTGTATTCGGTCGACCAAAACTTTTCCGGTCGACCGGATCAACAAGCACTTCACTGCAGGAAAACTGCACGCGGTCGGTCGACCGGATCACAACGAGCGGTCGACCGTTTAGATGGTCAACGCTCTTGACAGACTTTGCGCAGTTCGGTCGACCGAGACACACACTCGGTCGGCCGAAGGTCTGTCTAACCTATCTACTGGGATTCGGTCGACCGAAAGAAAACCACCGGTCGACCGGCTAATATAACCCTTAGATTCCCGCTAAAATTTAGCATAAACGGTCGACCGTCACACAGACGTCGTTCGACCGTTTTCGGGCAGTAAGTTATAATTTACAATTATCGGTCGACGGACCCAACTACCGGTCGACCTAACTATACATTTTCCCTCTGGACAGACATCATTTAGATGGCGTTCGGTCGACCGAACTCTCAATCAGTCGACCGAACAGAGCGTCTTCAACCTTTGTCCAGTCGGCTTTTCACCGGAGAAACGGCACCAACGTCGTCCCCTACACTCCCACACCTCTTGGGGAGTTACTATGAAGACTTGGCATACCTCTCAAGACGACGAAGACCCGCCAGAGCCTCCCTCGTGCACCGCCGTCTCCGAAGACCTCCTCACGTTCCTCCCTCGTGCTCGCCTCCACCACACCGCTGGAGATCTTCTCCTCCTGGTCGCCGGAACAAGGGAAGGTGGTGAGATGGGTGAAAACGAAATGGAGAAAGGAAATGGGAGAAAGGGTTGGGTTTTGTATTTAAACCAAAACCTACACCTACCCCATACTCCTCTCCATACCCCCCCCCCCCCAATACCACCTACACCCTAACCACACTCCACCCCATACCTCTCTCTCTCTCTCTCAGATCTTTACAATCCACCCTCCTTAAAAGGATTTCGCCCCGAAATCAGAAAAGTAACTCACCGAAGAGCTCCGGATACTGCTTCCAAACTTCCTCCTCGATCTCCCAAGTGGCCTCGCGCTCACTATGATGCTGCCATCTGACCTTAACCATCGGGATGGTCCTCCTCCTGAGCTGATGGTCCATCCGATCGATGATCTCAACTAGCCTCTCCTCAAGTGACAAGTCCTGTCGGATCTCAGGTACTGCAATCTCTATCACATGTGTCGGGTCTGCAACATACTTCCTCAACATAGAAACATGGAAGACGTTGTGAAGGCCAGAGAACTGTGGTGGCAAAGCAACTCTGTAGGCGACCTCCCTGATACGGTCCAAGATCTCAAAAGGTCCGACATACCTCGGACTGAGCTTCCCCTTCTTCCCGAACCTCATCACTCCCCGAGCTGGTGAAATCTTCAGGAAGACGTGATCTCCAACCTCGAAGCTCAAAGTCCGTCTGCGTCGATCAGCATAACTCTTCTGTCTGCTCTGTGTTGTAGCCAACCTCCTCCTGATCAGGTCAACCTTCTCTGCGTACATCTGCACAAGCTTCGGACCCACTAACTGCCTCTCGCCTACGTCACTCCAGCATACCGGTGATCTGCACGACCTCATGTACAATGCCTCATATGGTGCCATCCCAATACTAGCATGGTAGTTGTTGTAGGCGAACTCGATCATAGGTAGATGCTCTTCCCAGTGTCCAGCCCAGTCCAGCGTGCAAGCCCTCAGCATATCCTCCAAAGTCTGGATAGTCCTCTCTGACTGACCGTCTGTCTGCGGGTGAAAAGTTGTACTGAACCTCAGACGTGTCCCCAGTGCCTGCTGCAGACTCCGCCAAAGTCAGAGATGATGCTCACCAGTACTCCGTGCAATCTGACGATCTCCTCTACATACAGCTTCGCCAGACTCTCCAAAGGCAAGGTGGTCCTAATGGCTAGAAAGTGCGCCGACTTGGTCAATCTATCGACTATCACCCAAATCGCGTCATGGAACCGCCTCGTCTTCGGTAGCCCCGTAACGAAGCCCATCGTCACGTGCTCCCACTTCCACTCTGGAAGCTCGATACTCGGCATAGGCCCAGCTGGCCTCTGATGCTTAATCTTCACCTGCTGACAGACCAAGCACCGACTCACAAACTCTGCAATGTCCTTCTTCGGGCCTCTCCACCAGAAGTTCCGCTGCATGTCCTTATACATCTTCGTGCTCCCTGGATGGATGGTGTACTTCGCTCGGTGTGCCTCCTCCATGATGTCATCTCTCATCCCATCAACCCTCGGCACCCAGATCCGCCCTCTGAATCTCAGACCTCCATCGACCCCAACACTGAAATCTGACCCCTCTCTGGCAGTCAACTCCAGCAAACTGGCCAACTCATCATCCTCATGTTGCGTCTGCACTACTTGTGAGACTGTCTGTGGCTCCACCCGCAACCCATCTAACACTGCTCCCTTAGAGTCTCCAGTGAACGACCTCCACTCTACTAATGACTCAAGCAGTCTCCACTCCTGAAGGCACAAGCCTGAAACTGATACCTCCACTCTCCTACTCAAGGCGTCTGCAACTGAATCCGTCTTTCCCGGGTGGTAGGAGATGGTGAAATCGTAGTCCTTAATGAACTCCAACCAACAGCGTTGTCTCATATTCAACTCCTTCTGGGAGAAGAGGTACTTCAGACTCTGGTGATTGGTGAATACCTCGAACTACTCACCATACAGGTAGTGTCTCCATGTCTTCAATGCGTGCACAACTGCTGCCAACTCCAAGTCATGTGTCGGGTAGTTCTTCTCATGAGTCTTCAGCTGTCTCGAAGAGTATGCAATCACCCTCCCGAGCTGCATCAACACGAAACCCAAACCAACGCCAGACGCGTCACTGTAGACCACAAAACCTCCTGTGCCGCTCGGTAGAGTCAAAATTGGAGCTGTCGTCAGTCGTCTCTTCAGCTCCTGAAAGTTGTCCTCGCACTTCTCGGACCAAACAAAAGTGACTCCTTTCTCGTTAGGGCAGTCAGCGGTGCAGCTAACCTCGAGAAGTCTTTGATGAAGCGACGGTAGTAACCCACCAATCCATCAAAGCTTCTGATCTCCGTCACGCTCGTAGCGGCTCTCCACTCAGTCACTGCCTCTACCTTCGCCGGATCCACCGAAATACCCTCTGCAGAAACAATGTGACCATGAAATGCGACTCTGTCCAACTAGAATTCGCACTTCGAGAACTTAGCATACAACCTCTGGTCTCTCAAAATGCTAAGTACAATCCGCAGGTGCTCTCTGTGCTGCTCCACATCGAATGAGTAGATCAGGATATCATCCACAAAGACAACGACACAACTATCCAAGTAATGCCTGAACGTCCAGTTCATCAGATCCATGAAAGCTGTCGGAGCATTCGTCAACCCAAAAGGCATCACCAAGAACTCATAATGCCCATATCTGGTCCTGAATGCTGTCTTCTGGACATCCTCCTCTCGGATCCTCAGCTGATGGTATCCTGAACGTAGGTCTATCTTAGAGAAGACCTTCGCTGACTGCAACTGATCGAACAGGTCCTCAATCCTAGGTAGGGGATACCTATTCTTGATGGTGACCTTGTTCAGCATCCTATAGTCAATGCACATCCGCAATGACCCATCCTTCTTCTTCACAAACAACACTGGCGCGCCCCAAGGTGAGACACTCTGTCTGATGAAACCAGCCTCCATCAGCTCTTGTAGCTGCTTCTTCAACTCTGCCAACTCTGCGGGTGCCATCCTGTACGGGGCTTTTGACTGTGGTGAGGTGTCTGCTGCCAGCTCAATGCAAAACTCCATCTCTCGCGGAGGTGGTAGTCCTGGAATATCATCTGGAAACACATCTGTAAACTCCCGCACCACATCTATCTCGTCCAACCTCGGCGACTCAGCCTCTGGAGCAACCAGCGTTGCTAGGAATGCTCTGCAACCCTGCTGTATTAACCTCTGAGCCCTCAAAGCTGACACCACAATGCGACCTCCTCTGTTCCTGACTCCTCTAATCATGATATCAGGCAACCCCAACCTCGGAATCAATATCTTCTTCTCACGGCAAAGGACACGCACATCATGCTGGGACAGCCAGTCCATCCCAAGAATAACGTCGAAGTCCTCCATCGGTAGTAAGACCAGATCTGCCGGAAAATCTTGGTCTCCCGAAACAATCGTGGCGCCGGGGATGAAGCTCCCCACAGTGCCCACCAGGCCCTGGGGTGTGCTGACCTCCAAAGTGGCAGTCAACATCGCAAGGGTACAGCCCAACACTCCCGCAAATCGCTACGAGATGAACGAGTGTATCGCGCCACAATCAAAAAGCACCCTAGCCTCTAAACCTGCCACAAGAAGTGTACCTTCCACGACAGTGTTGACGTCCCTCGCCTCCTCCGCCTGGATAGTGAAGACTCGTCCAGTGCGCTGACCCTGCTGAGGTGCTGCAGGTCTCCTAGCTCCGCCTCCACTAGCAATCGGAGGTCCCGGAGGTCTGCTCGGTCCAGCGCCCTTGCTAGGGAACCTCCTGACGAAATGGCCCAGCTGACCACAACCATGACAAGTACCCGGCCCAAAGCAGCGCCCAGTGTGCACTCTGCCACAGCTCCTGCACGCCTCTGGCTGCGGCGCCCCTGCTCCTTCGATCTGGGGCCTCTTGCCCTGATTCCCCAAACTCTGCCCTCCTGGCCTCCCTGAGGATCTCCCGACTGGTCTCCTCTCATCGTGGTAGTTCTCCCGGTAGTCCCTCTCCATAATCGTGGCACTCCTCACAGCATCCGCCAAGGTGCGCGGCATGCTCGACAGCACTCGGGTCCTCAGCTGCTTTCGGAGTCCCCTAACAAACTTCATCGACCTCTGCGCCTGGGTGACGAAGATCTCTGGACAGTAACGCTCAAGGGCGTTAAACTTCCCGATGTACTCCTCCAATGTCATGCTCCCCTGCTCCAGGGCCAGGAACTCCTCCCTCTTCCTGTCTCGCACGTGCTACGGAAAGTACTGCTCGTTGAACTCCTCAACGAACTCCTCCCATGACACATCCTCTCGACCGGCGAACAGAACTGCTGAAGTCGACCTCCACCAGTTCGCCGCAGCTCCTCTCAGCACGTAGGTTGCCAGGTCCACCTTCTTCTCCGGAGTACAGTCGATAGCCCTGAAGATCGTCTACATAGTGAGGATCCACTCAGCTACTTATACATCCATCTGCCTAGTAAAAGTCGGAGGGTGCTGCCTCATGAACCGGTCGTGCATCGCACCGGCCCCCGTCTGCGCACTCTGCGCTGCCTGACGCTCCAACATCCCGCTCAACCGCTCCACGGTATCGAACAGGATCCTACGCTCTGCCTCTCGGGCCTCCTCTCTCCCAGTCTCACTCGAATCGCGAGTCTCAACCACAGGCACGACCCGTCTCGGAGGCATCACTCTAGAGGACAAAAAAGCTCAAGTCAGAATGATCATGAATGCATGCCATGGACCTATAGACTCTAATCCTAACTCGATGGTGGTTTCTTTGGGAAAGTACGCCGGAATCAAGGCTCTGATACCAAGTTGTAACGTCCCGAAACAGCAGAAGAAATTTTTCAAATTTAAAACATAAACATACGACCGTCAACGGTCAACAAGGGCACGTTACTGGAAAGTCAACTGAATACATATATATAAAATATCTCCACGTGGAAGTCATAATACAGAGTGTCAAAAGAGCGATTACATGTCTAATACATAACTACTGTAATCACTACCTCTACAAAAAGCTAAGAAGACAGGACCCGATCCCGGAGGTACTCCCCTCGGTCACCACCAACCTACGTCTGCCTGCTCCCTGAAAATGAAACATGAAATCTGCCTGAGTTCCCGAAAGCAACCTCATATGCCAACATCACCTAACATATACAAAAATACATACGAAAATGCCAAAGATGCTCATGCAATGCAAATCCGCCTCAGGCCCACCGATTGCCTCCACTCTCCTACACAAAGAAAGTGCATCCCCTCCCTACACAAGGAAGAAGGCGTCTCTCGGCCGCACAGGCACAAGTGACCTCGCTCTCCGACACACGGAAAGTGCAACCCCTCCCTACACAAGGAAGAAGGCATCTCCCACCCACACAGGCATAAAAGGCATCCCTCTACCGCACAGGCTCAAGGGGTCCAACTGAAATACGCTCTCGTCGAAGGTGAAATCCGTAGCTCCGAGGTCCGGTGAACGACCGTGGGCTCGGCAGCCGGTAGTCGCTTATGCTCGACGTCTCGCGTGTGGATAAATCCACTAAAGAGTAATTCGACGCACCAGTCGAACAAGGTCAAATCTAGCGGTCGACCGTTTGGAAGGTCTACGCTATAAGTTTTATACACATATATATCTTGTCGGTCGAACCAGGGTCCGTTCAACCGATAAGAAAGCCTGCCTGAATCTTTCCCACTGTATTCGGTCAACCGAAACTCTTCTGGTCGACTGGATCAACAAGCACTTCACTACAGGAAAACTGCACGTGATCGGTCGACCGGATCACAACGAGCGGTCGACCGTTTAGATGGTCAACGCTCTTGACCAACTTTATGCAGTTCGGTCGACCGAGACAAACACTCGGTCGACCGAAGGTCTGTCTAACCTATCTACTGGGATTCGGTCGACCAAAAGAAAACCACCGGTCGACCGGCTAATATAACCCTTAGATTCCCGCTAAAATTTGACATAAACAGTCGACCGTCACACAGACGTCGTTCGACCGTTTTCGGGCAGTAAGTTATTATTTACAATTATCGGTCGACCGACCCAACTACCGGTCGACCTAACTATACATTTTCCCTCTGGATAGGCATCATTTAGACGTCGTTCGGTCGACCGAACTCTCAATCGGTCGACCGAACAAAGCATCTTCAACCTTTGTCCAGTCGGATTTTCACCGGAGAAACGGCACCAACGCCGCCCCCTACACTCCCACACCTCTTGGGGAGTTACTATGAAGACTTGGCAAACCTCTCAAGATGACGAAGACCCGCCGAAGCCTCGCTCGCGCACCGCCGTCTCCAAAGACCTCCTCACATTCCTCCCTCGTGCTCGCCTGCACCACGCCACCGGAGATCTTCTCCTCATGGTCGTCGGAACAAGGGAAGGTGGTGAGATGGGTGGAAACGAAACGAAGAAAGGAAATGGGAGAAAGGGTTGGGTTTTGTAGTTAAACCAAAACCTACACCTACCCCATACTCCTCTCCATACCCCCCCCCCCTTTCCACCTACACCCTAACCACACTCCACCCCATACCTCTCTCTCTCTCAGGTCTTTACAATCCACCCTCACATCCGACGTGTATTCGCATGACCTCTATTCTTAGACGTCAGACGTATAGACATTCGACGTCTATTGTCCAAGGAATAGACGTCGGATATTCAAGACATCCGACGTCTATTCGTAAACATTGACAAAAAAATAAATAGCATCCTGCACAAACACAAACATACAAGCATATATAGACAATCATTCATTCATTCATTACAAAGAAATGTACAACACAAGTCTTCAGTTGCCACGTCGAGAATTTCCTCCATGTATCTCATCACGTAGTGTGGGCTGAAAGGAAAGGAAAAGGAAAAGGAAAAAGTTGTTAGTTAGTGTATTAATTAGGATTTTAGCTAGGTAAGGAGGAGACACCTTGAGGAGTTTGTTGACAATTTTGCAGACCAAGGTCTTGGGGAAACCAAGCGGACGCATGGCGTCGATGACGACGTTAATCCTCTTTAAATCTACCTGCAGACAGAGGAAGGTAGGTTTAAAGATGATTGACGCCGCCGTCGACGCCATACAATTACTTGTACATCATTGTTCGGCCATATCAATGTAAATAAAATGCTGAGCAAACCGTATCGCCTTCACATACGCCGTGTGAATGTTTTTATCTATCTAATTTTTCAAACATAATTAGAAAAGTGAACACATCATTGTTAGAGGAAATAAACTACAAATGAACAAAAATAAAGCTTTACTTACATGGAATCTGACGTCCCCATAGTGGAACTGTAGTGGCGGAGGAGATCGCGGGATGGATCGGAGAAATCAGACGGGATGGATCGGAGGAATCAGACAGGATGGATCGAGGAATCGGATCGCGGCGGCTAGGGTTTCGTATTTTCTGTCTGGAAAGAGTGAAAGAAAACGCAACTGTCTGATTTCTTTTAAAGACATATAGACGTCGGATATTGCATATCTCCGACGTTTATTCCCTGACGTCACCAATAGACGTCGGCTTCTGTGAAGTCCGACGTCTATTCCCCGACGTCTATTGAATATAGACGTCGTATTATAACAGACGACGTCTATTCCCCGACATCTATTGGGTATAGACGTCGGAGTTATATGCGGCCGACGTCTATTCGATCTTCTCTATATTAGACGTTGGCCTTTGTCACAGCCGACGTCTATTAGGCGACGAGTATTCCCAATTCTGCAGTAGTGATACCACCTACACCCTAACCACACTCCACCCCATACCTCTCTCTCTCTCTCTCTCTCTCTCTCTCTCAGGTCTTTACATATCCACTGTTATAAAAACACAGAGTACTCTTTCATTTTTTTTCTCGAAGGGTTGTCCAGCTATATGTGACTATATACACTAATGTAGGGGAGTAGGTCCATAACACTTCAATAACTAACTATCTTTGCTTGAGGCATGTCAAAATTAAATAGTCGACCAAGATCTATTTCTTTACCGGTTCATGCCCAATCATGGTTTGTAAATTCGTCTCCTGCAATCCTCCTTCAATTACTTGTCCTACAGCTTGTATAGTCCTTTTACAACCTAATTATGTTCCGCGGTTAGGACTGATCTAAGGAAAAATCAATTGATGCAAATATTTTTCTGTGTATTTCGATTGGAAACAAGTTGTACGTATATTATCTATAACAAGAGTTGAATTTGAATCGGGCAGTTGTATGGATTCGATAGTACATGACTCACTGGCAGCATGAGTCGGACCTCAAACAAACAAAACTTTAGAATATCTGACGGTTGCACCAAGAGAGCATAAAAGAATATCTGACAAGACCCAATGTGATGGTTGAATCCATCTCGACTACTAATTATGAATTATGTCCTCATCTGTTCAATTTTGTTAGCTAATCAATTCTCAAGGGACAGCAACATGCACAAATTAAGAACATAGGTTGTCACATTAATCACCCTATAAAAGCAACACATGAAGCGCAAAGTCAGCTAAGTGCAACAAAGCCCCAAGCAGTGAACGTGGTAACTCATCCAAGTTCATGATGAACATGATGTGAGGCTTGAACTGTTTTACACAGAAGAGCTTAGGTTTTCCGAATGATGACATACTTTTCTCTTTTCTTCTGTTTCAGAAACTCTTTTCTGCCTTTTCAGGTTAATGTTAGTATTAAATTGTATTCTTTTT
Source organism: Triglochin maritima (assembly GCA_963682175.1). Taxonomy (NCBI): domain Eukaryota; kingdom Viridiplantae; phylum Streptophyta; class Magnoliopsida; order Alismatales; family Juncaginaceae; genus Triglochin; species Triglochin maritima. The sequence continues at coordinate 20,664,001 of OY821775.1, forward strand.
TTTCCGAAAGTAGGTTTAGATTGTAATTTGAAACTCCGTGGTCGTGGATTAGTGTAATGAGTTAACTATATTACTATTTTTATTAACTACCATGTATAACTACATTTTTTTAAATTTATTTCATTCAAATAGCATCTTGATCTATTGTGTATCTCATAATCTTATACTATGACTAGCGAGATCTAACAACTAAAATAATTTCAATTGGTAGTATTTTAGTAGAATTCTTTAGCAACCAATCAATAACCTACATAACTTATAAAAAGCAAACTATTTCTGACTTTTTGAGTTATGATCTGATTCCACTTCTCTCAACTGCTGTTGTGATTGTAGCAGCCACCTATGCACCTTTGCAATTATCCTTCATTAAACATGCATTAGGAAGAGGTCTCTTTGTGGTTGTTTCAACTAAAGAAAACAATAGTAAGTAAGGATTTTCTTCTTCTGCTCCTTTAGATTAACGGGTGCAAAGTTAGTTAATAGAAAAAGTTAAAAGTAATTTTAAAAAATACGTTAAGAAATACATATACGTATTCAACAATATAGAAAAGTTGGTATTCAACGAGCACTAATACGTATAGAGAATCGTCAAGTCGTGCTGTATATCATACTACCAAATAAGACCAAACTCAAATAACACAAGTATATAACCAAGCAAAACGGAGTCAAACCCAAACCATCCCACCAACATTATGGCGAGCGGATGGGTGAAATCCCTCCAATGCAAAACCAACGCCGCCGACGACGTCCACCCCAACCCTTCCACTCCCAAACCCAAGAAAATCAAACCCAAACCGACCACCACCCAAACCGACCATCGAACCAAACTCCCGAGCCTCGCCTCCTTCCCGAACCTAACCCTTCTCAAGCCCACCCACTCCTCCTGCCGCGTCGTCGAGCTCATCTTCACCTCCACCTGGTCCCACTCCCACTCCTTCCCGGGTCAAATCGAGACGCTCTTCAAGGTTCACAACCCGACCCGAATAACCTCCCGATTCGAGGACTTCCGGGCCCACGTCCGCGCCGTAGCCGTCGATCCCCGCTGCGCCGCAGACGGCAACGAGATGATGCGCTTCTGCCCCGCGCCGTTTCCCGACGCTATCTCCATTGGGATGACGTCGTTCGCCGGAAGCGGCGACGCGCACGAGAGGAGCGGCGGGGGGAGAAGGAGGGCTATGGTCCTTTGCCGGGTCATTGCCGGTCGAGTGGGAATCGGATCCGATTATGATCCGGTTAGGTACGAGTCGGTTTCGAGGAAAGGCGAGTTGGTAATTTTCGACCCGAGAGCTGTGCTCCCTTGCTTTCTCGTCATTTACAAAGTTTGACATCTTCTTTGCAAAGAAGTCCTTGTTTATTGTGGATATTATCTTTTACTAGAATTAACCCCGGGCTGATGTTGTAGTGTTTTGTTGGAGGTGATGATTTTGTTGTCCCCTCTTTTTGTGTTGGTTTGTGGTGTTCTGATTTTTTATTATTAATGTAGTTGTTAACTTGGAATGTCTTGTGCTGTGTATTTTGTGTGCTTCATGTAATCATTGATCTTGTCCTTTTGTTTTCAAATTTGAATGGATTTGCAATTTTAAATGTCTCATGTTTGTCACTAATGCCTTTATCGGATTCATAAGAGTTTCACTTGGATTGAGAGATAAATCCAGAGAAAATAAAATATTTAAATGGGAAGCCCACAAGCTAAACGTCAATATATATATATATACAGATGATGCCCAACTCTTATCTTGTGCCCATTTTTTACCCCTGTGAGCATGATAGCGTTGGTGTGCTACAGACGAGGAACAGCTCCCATGCAAGCTATGTTTAATGTTTAAAAAAAAAAAGTTTGGCCGGCTGGATTCTGTCGTGCACATGCTATTGTTTGGTTGGATGTGCAAGAAAATGATTAGTCTCCTGTTCTCTGCGACCCATCATGAGCTCGGACAGATTGGAATTGTCAATATTTTATTCTCCTTTAATTATTGCAGACTTCAAATGGCAAATGGATGAACGCCTTTCGGCTCAACCACTTAGTGGAACACAATAAAACCTTCTTGCAACAGGGATTTAAGTAGTCTGGCATTGTCAGCTATTTACTATAGTTAGAGATGCATGGTTGGGAATGGGCAGGTTGGTTTCAATAGATTGCTCGTCTGTAACTAAGATAATGGACTTATTATTATTATTATTTCTTTGGAGAAGTGCGTGGGAGCAGAAGAAACCTCGTTGCGAATCCTGGGCCGGGGAGATAACATTTTAAGTCAAATTACGATTTCGAGGGGAGATAACATTTTAAGTCAAATTATGATTTCGAGAGTTCAACTTGTTAACAATTGTAAAAAATAACTTAAATCATCGGTGACCATGACCCGCACAACCTTGTCATGAGTTTTCTCACTTTCTTCCAAATCAATTTTCTCTCTCTTTCACATCAGTTTTCTATCTCCTCAACCTATTTTCTTCTCTTTCCTACATTATTCACTTCTTAACCACAACCCAACACAACTCATCTCTCTCCCCCACATCATTTCGTGATCGATCTTGAAAAAAAAATCAAAAAACGTATTTTCAAAAAAAAAAAAATTACAACTAATTTTGAAAAAAAAACAAAAAAAAAGTTAAAAACGTGACAACCGTGTCGTCGGAGGTCGTCAGGTGAGACGACCCCCCGTTACTGGTGGTGTTATATGCTAGAAAGTATGAATGCAAATAGGGGACAAGACATGACACGACATGGCAAGGACGTTGTGTAGACATATTACCAATTTATAGCTGAACAACTGGATATCTAGATATTTGATTCCAATATATTTTGTTCAAACATTTGGTGACATGTCCAACAAACACAAACATATGAAAATTTAAAGGCAAACATCTATCTGACACCAATAATCAATTTCATAAACTTGTTAATCTATATCCAAACGAATAAATATAGACATCTTATATATTTACAAACCTTGTACTGATTTGGAAAAAGTGGGGTAGTATATATCTGTATAAGTGATGATACAAGATAATTGTGTGTTGTCCAACTGTTTGATACATCCTATGTATGTCCTGAAAGGAATGTGTTCTAAAAGTTTTACTTTTATATGTCAATTATTATGAATTGAATGTGCAAACATTTTGTTCCTTGATTATGATATTCGTCTTTTGGAAGTGTTAAGGAAGATACTCTTGGTTCTTAACCGTAGAGCTCTAAAAGATAATGGTTTACATAAATCAAAAGTTATTCACAATCATGGTAATTAACATGGAACATTAATTACCGAGATAAGATTGTCGTGTTGGTCATCGATTATTGTAACTCTACAAATATTTGACGACACAAGTATGTAAAAGGGGAAAATGATTGCTTTTATATATTGAATAGACCTAGCAAGTCAAACATTATGAAATTGTGTTACGTGACATTAATGTTTTCACTATGTCTTGAATCCTAATATATGAGACATATCTTTCAAATAAGAAGTACTTAATTTGATTATTGTCAAAAGTTATCAATGAGTATAGTGATAAAAACAATAGTTGGTTGAAGATAACTTATGATGGAAAAGGTAGCTAGTCAAAAGATTAACATTGTCCCTCTTAATTGAGTGATGATGTTAGTGGTCCCCTTGATAAAGCAAAGTTATAATGTGCACGATGTGACTTAAGTTAAGTTACATATTTATAACTAGCTTAAGAGATCAAGAAATGAGTATTTAATACAAAGGTGACACAATTTTACTTTGTAAATACTATTATCATGAGGTAAGGGATAGACACAAGTGGTGCACTTATTGTTAGAACCCTAACCCTTGGTTTAGGGTTAATTTGGATTAGAAGATGGGTTAGCATGGGGAAGTGTGGGTGCATTGGGAAGAGTTGGGGGCGTGCACTGTGGATGAGTGGGAGAGGTGATGGGTCGGTTGGGTAGGGCACTGTAGAGCCGAGTTTGGTTTATAACCCAACGTTTCTTCCTTTCTTCCTTTTCCTCTCCATTCCAACACTCATTCCTCCCTTCTTCTTTCTTGTTCGGGTGTTCCAGAGGACGCGGAAGCTCCGGCGTGAGGAGGTCATCGCGAGGAGGAGGTCGCGCGTGCGGAGGTGACGGAGGCGCGAGCGTTGCTCCGGCATTTCGTCGTCTTGGTGGAAGGTATGTCGACTCATTAGTGTGGTTTTGTGGTTTCTAACCCTCGTGGGAGGGTTGTGTTGGTCAGACGGGAAGGTCGGAGACCTCTTCGACATTGTTTCCGTGAGAAACCTCGGCTGGCACGAGGTGGAAGACGACCAACGGTCGACCGCTCCCTTCGGGCGGTCGACCGAATGTAGTGTTTTTACCCGACTTTAACCATCACCGGTCGAACGATGCCTTGTGGCGGTCGACCGGTAGTACGTATCTGCTGGTGAGTTGGGACTCTCTGTCTGTTGTCGGTCGACCGGGGCCTTTGGGTCGTTCAATCGGAACTTAAGTGTACCGATTATTATGCATGCTTGTTCGACCGTGGTATGTTTGCGTTCGACCGATTATATGACGTAGAATAATAGGTTGACCCTATCGGTTATCGGTCGACCAAGACCCCTGAGTCGGTCGACCGATAGTTTTAAATGATGTAGAAATGCCATGTTAGTTTGCGGTCGACCGGGACCCCTGAGTCGGTCGACCGATAGTTTGATTTTGATGTTGACCAGACTCCGGATTTTGACCTCGTTCGGTCGACCGGTTTTAGACCCTTGTTCGACCGTTGGGGGATTGTGTTTTGAGCGCAGCGGTAGACCGTGTTAGGTGTACGGTTGACCGATTCCTTACTGGAACCGGTCGACCGAATCACCTCTTCTGGTCAACTGTTTGGGCCCAGGACAGAATTCCCGGTTGCCTTTTTGAATGCCAACTTTGTCCACGGAAACCCGTGTCCTCGCCTTGTGCGTGAGCCGCTAGGTGACGGTAGGCGCGTTCCGCGTGCCTGCCCAGGGACCACCGTTGGGAAGAGTGTGGGTGTTCGGGACGCGTCACCTCCATGTATGGAGCGTGACTAATGTGTTGGATGGATTGGACTCATTGTAGTATAGCAGGCCTGAGGGATCGCGGATCCCAATGTTGATGTTTGTGCGGGCACGCAACTGGCATTGGGTGAGGTGACTACCGGCCTACGGGCTACGGAGGTCGCTGCCCTGCTTTTATAGCGGCGCGGTTGGTGTTTGCGGCTCGTGGTGATCGGCGGGCACGCGCATTTTGGAGTTTGATCCTCTTCTCGGACCGCTGAGGTCGACATGATTACGTTTTATCTTCTGTTGTCGTTTTGTTGTAATCATGTATCATTTTGACAAACTCTGATGTAATTTTGGTGCACCGCTATTTGTTTTATGAGAAGTAACAGTCACGTCTTTGATTATTGAGTTCCTATGTCTTGATTATAAATTTTTAAATTTCCGCTGTTTCGGGATGTTACAATTTGGTATCAGAGCGGTCGATTCCTACGCGGTTCCCAATGAAATCACCCTTGTAGTAATAGGATTCATGCATTTTATATTTTGGCACGCATACATGGCTGAAGTTGTGATTGTTTCTTCTATTAGATGGCACCTAGGCGTGTGAGGAGTTCTCCACGCGATCGCGATCCCAGTGACGACACTTCAGGTGCTCATTGGGACAAGTTGGGCGAGTTCCTGGAGCGTCAGGTAGCCCAGACTGCGCAGGGTGGGGTGGGAGCTGAGCACGATCGGTTCATGCGTCAGTGATTGACATTATTTCATGCTCATATTTGTATCTTATATCCATTATCTTTCACCTAAACAATGCTATGTTACGAGTTTTATGTTTAGTTTTCAGGAATAATTAGGTTTGAAGAGATGAAGCATAAAAGGACCCAAAAGCTGGGAAAAAGGATAGGATTGTGAGATCTGGGGACCAAGATGCAAAGGAGAAGGATCTAAGAGCAAAACAGAATACTTCACACCATCATGGGGAGTATTTTAGCAATTGGATTCGGGTCGGAGCTCCAACAAACCAACCAGATGCATCCAAGACCAACAAACACTTCAAGCAAAGCCCACAAAGAAAACCAAACGGATCTAAACCATATAGACCGCCAATTGGCGGTCCAGATGGACCAGAATCCGTTTAGTTTTCTGTAGCACGTGTATTAGTGTATGCTTAGTGTATTTTTTGTATTGGTTTAGTCCCACATCGGGGGATTGTCCCGGATTAGCTTTTCCATGCTTATAAATAGAACTCTTCACTCCTTTTGTAATGGCTCCATATTTTAAGTGGTTATTCTTCCTACTAGAAGTGAGGCCTTGAAGCACACACTAAAGTAGGAGGATGCTACTTTTAATGTGAGTGATTTTATCAATAAAGTTTTGTATTTCTTTCATTGTTTGTTTTATGCTTCTTTTATTGTTTTTGCATTTTTTAGTTTAATCGTCTTTTAATTCTAGCTTAGTTTTAATATGCTTTCTTTCCATAGTTTAATAATTAGTGTAATGTTTAGTGAGTAGTTCCATCCCCTTTGGGGGGTGGAGTAGATGTACATACATGCATTAGAGAATGGGATGAATGCTTTAATTTCAATGTGTTGATTAAACATGAATGTATGCTTGCTTGTTTAGGATAGAATTTACAACTTGATGAGTTTTGCCAAAATGATTAGACACCTCTCATGCTTGTTTAGGTTCTGAAATAAACACCTTGCATATGTAAATGTTAATCAACTAAGTTGGTGAATAGATTGATAGGTTTTGCCATAACATTTAGACACTTCCTATGCTTGATAAACACCACCTTCATGTGCTTAAAGAATGTGTTCAACACCCACCTCTTTGCATGTGTGCACTCACTCCACCCCTTAGGGGTTTTTCCATTTCTGTATTCCAGCATTCTTCTTTTGTTCTTAGCTTAGTTGTCATTTCATTGTTTGTTTCTTTCGTTCGCATTTCATACTTCTTAGCGTAGTATAGAGTAGAGTAGCATAAACATCTTTCTCCCCTATTTTTGCCACTTGACTTCTGATAAACAAGAGGCTGCTCACCTCCCTGAGGACGACCCGTACTTGTCACCGCTTCATCACGGCCGTGCACTTGCGGTTTAAATTTTAAAACGTTCAACAGTCAGCACCCACCGACTTTTGATGGCAGGAGGGCTCCGGAGATTGCGGAGGACTGGGTCTTCAGGATGGAGAAGATCTTCCGCGCTATTGGAGTAGCACCAGAGAGGATGGTGGAGCTGGCCACCTATGTGTTCGATGGCGAGGCCGCCAACTGGTGGAGGTCCACATCCACGGTGTTGTTTTATGACCGTGTGGATGTTAGCTGGGAGGAGTTCTTAGAGGTGTTCCATGAGCAATACTTTCCCCAGCATGTCGGGGATCAGAAGCGCGAGGCGTTCATGTCGCTCGAGCAGAAGGAGATGACTCTGGTGAGCTACATCAGCAGGTTCAACGCCTTAGAGCGTTATTGCCCAGAGATTTGTGTGACCCCAGAGCAGCGGGCGAGGAAGTTCGTGAAGGGACTGAGGTAGCCGCTTCGATCTCGGGTGATCAACAGCATGCCGCGGACCCTTGCAGATGCGGTGAAGCATGCTACGATCATAGAGCAGGACCAGAGGGAGTGTCTTCAGGAGGCGAGGAAGGCACCAGTGAGCACCGGTAGCCGTGTAGCCGGTCGTGGAGCGGGAAACCCGGGAAAGAGGCCCATGTTTGATGGAGGAGGAGCACGTCAGTCTGGAGCGTGCACTTATTGCGGGAGGTTTCATCCAGGACAGGAGTGTCCCCGTCGGACTGGAGCATGTATGGGTTACGGTCAGATGGGACATTTCGTCTGTGATTGTCCTCAGAGGCAGGGAGAGCCGAGCAGGAGGCCAAGACCACCAGCAGTAGGTCCTCAGTTGCTTCACCGGGCCAGGGCAGGAAGACCGGGCGGGTCTTCACTATTCAGGCTGAGGAGGCGAGTGACTCCAACACCGTCGTGGAAGGTACACTTTCTATTTCCGGCTTAGTTGCGTGTGTGTTGTTTGATTGCGGCGCCACTCACTCCTTCATTTCGGAGAAGTTTGCTGGCGAGTTGGGTCGGACCCCTGTGTTGCTGACTGATGCTTTGGAGGTCATCACGCCCATGGGTGAGGCGACCGAAATAGACCGTTCGGTCGACCGAGTGATTATATATCATGTTAGTGTTTAACTGCCCGAGTTCAATCGATCGTCCCAACCTTTTCGGTCGATCGAGTATCAACAAATTTCCGACCATTTGTTTTGTCGTATATACCCAACGGTCGTATTCGTATTATCTCCAAATACCCTAAATACATTTAGTGTATCGGTCGACCGAGGACCTTGTTTGGTCGACCAAACATAGAAGGCTTGACAAACCCATAAGTGTCTGTCGGTTTTCGGTCGACCGTGGACCATGTTTCGGTCGACCGAACTTAATCTTGTTTGTCAACCCCAAAGTGCCTGGTGTGAATCGGTCGACCGAACCTACCTCGGTGTTCGGCCGATCACTTAAGTGTATCAAGATTGTAGCCTTTGGCGGTCGACCGTTCTTTTACCGGTCGACCAAACCGAGTTCTAAATTACGAAACAGTCTGCCGAACTGCCCGATCCGGTCGACCGAATTTACTCAGAATTGGGTCCTGTCAGTTTCTATTTTCTGTATCGTACACAATCTTTACCTAATTCATCCCCAACGGCTATAACTCTTTTGGAACGTATAAATAGAGTTGTGAGACACATTTTAACACAACTCTCTCACTACTATTTGTTCCCAACATTAGAGAGAAGTTCCACACACTCAAAATCTCAAAACCTTCCACACTTAGTAATCAATTCCATATTCTACTCATGTGTGCTCAAGTTTAGAAAGTGTTGTTTGATTGATCATTTTATATTAACCGCAAGGGCACGGCCGCGTTGAAGCGGTGGCAAATACGGGTCATCCACTGGGAGGTGTTTCGACAATTGGTTTGTTCGAAGGTGAGAGGTAAAAGAATGAGAGAAAGATGTATTACACTACACTACCCTAATCTAAACTAGTAAACAAGCAAGCTGAAATGAAATAACTAAACAACTAAGCTAAACAACTAATGAAGAAGATAAAAAGACAAGAATGGAAACCCTTAAGGGGTGGAGTGTGTGTGTGTGTGTGTGTGCACATGAAATAAGTGTGGTGTTGAATGCATACTATAAGCTCAAGTGTGGTTAGTGTTTGTTCATGCATAAAAAGTACCTCATGGCAAGACCTATCATTTACATCACTAACCTAGGCGATTAATATGAGCAATGCAAGGTTGTTATTAAGAACATAACGAGCATGGAGTGTACCTAACTATGGAAGAAACCATCAAGTAAAGTTCTTATTAATTCAAGCAAGCATACTAATATCTCTCACAAACAATAAAATCTAGCATTCATGTCACCTACAAAACATGTACATACATCTACTCCACCCCCAAAGGGGATGGAACTACTCACACATATTTAAACTAACTACTCTAACTAAATGAAGCATTATACTGAAATCAAACTACACTAATCAAGCAAGAAATATTAAAGAAGCATAAAAGGAAATGAAAGACTAAACAAACATGCACAAATTAAAAGACAAGATTAAAAGAAACTAGAAGAATTATTTTATTAAGAAATGACTCACATTGAAGGTAGCATTCTTCTACACTTTGAGTTTTTGCTTCAAGGCTCACTCCTTAGTAGAGAGAATGCCACCAAGCAATGGGTGATTACGATGGAAGGTGAAGAGTTCTATTTATAGGCATGGAAAAAGCTAATCCGGGACAATCCCCCGATGTGAGACTAAACAAATACCAAAAATAGACTAAGCATACACTAATACACGTGCTCCAAAAAGTTAAGCGGAACCAGAGCTATCTAGACCGCCAATTAGCGGTACCAGACCGCCAATTGGCGGTCTATAAGCTCCAGATCCGGTTGAGTTTTGTTGTGGGCTTTGCTTGATCTATTACTTGATTTTGGATGCATCTGATTTGTTTATTGGAGCTCCGACCCGAATCGAATTGCCAAACTACTCCCCATGATGGTGTGGAGTTTTCTGTTTTGCTCTTAGGTCCTTCTGTCTTACATTCAGGTCCTTCTCCCATGCATCTTAGTCCCCAGGTCTCACAATTAAGTAATTTTTCCTACTTTTGGGTCCTTTCATGGCTCTTCTCTTCAAACCTCTTTATTTCTGAAATTCAAACATAAAACTCGTCACGTAGCATTGCTTAGGTGTAAGATAATGGATATAAGATATAAATATAAGCATGAAATGATGTCAATCAAATACCCCCACACCTAAGTTTTTGCTAGTCCCGAGCCAAACAAAGAAAGAGAAAAGCAAACGAGAAACAAGAAATCCTAACTCACTTACGTAGGAATCACGGTTAAACTTAGCACGTGCAACAAGCCGTTAAACCTCTTTGTTGCCAAGGAGGAGGAGTGTTGTCTCCTGAGGGTTTCCAGCGGATACACCAACAAAATCCGAACAAGATGCATTATTCAATCTAGACACTCGACTCGTTGGAAATATTTTGTCGATCATTGGACACGGTAATCCTACGGGCCGACTCTATATAGGTAATCAGTCCACACCTAGCCTAATGAACCATTCGTGCAAGTTAAATAAGGAATTAAGTAAAAGACATGGACAACCTTAACATCCTCAAGTGATACAAAGTGTAAGGTCCATTAAGGTTCTTATTTGCATTACCATTTTTTTTTCTTTTTTTGTTTCTTTTCTCTTATTTTTTTTCTTTTTATTAGTTTGAGCTTCATTCTCCCAAGGTCAGGTTTCGTGCATAATTGCCCATGAGGACTTACACTATCACGTACACCTTTCCCCAAATCTCCACATAGGGCAATCCCTACCACCTGTGTAACGAGAGTTCGGTCGCCGAATCCCAAGTCAGATGACTCGAAAGCAGTAGGCACAAAGTCCCCTCAGACTTACTTTGCCGAGTGATAGGAGCCGTTCGAGAAGGAAGAACACCTACTCACTTATTTCTTATCTACACATGAACCAAAACCCTACACTTAATGTCTCACAACAAGATTTAAAGGGTCCTTGACTACAACAAACTTCCTTAAGTTAACAAACACGAATTATTGACTCACTAGGTTCAGGGTGAACTTCATTAAATGTTTGAGCACTGAAACCCTATGATTACTCACCCCCAAAGGAAAACTGGGGTGCATTCTAACGACTCGATAAATCCTAAAGCCACTGTACTAGATATCCTAATGCATCAAGTTCAAGACAATTTTGGGAGTTTTCTTTTTACTTTGCCTCTCAACGGTTTTGCACATGCTAAAAAACACACGCAAAACCCACAAAACATTTTCTTTCGCAAACACATGAAGATTTTGAAAGAAATGTGGGAATTTTAAAGCACTAGGCAAGCAAAAGAAGACAAGTCACCCAAGGATCATGGCAAGCAGATATATCGATAAAATGCAGCACACTAACATGACCCTAAAAATGCAAACAAAAGAAAACAAAATCAAAAGAAAAGACTCGACTATGTACACACGTAAAACACCCCCCACACCTACTTCATGCATTGTCCTCAATGAATGCGAGCAAGATACTACATGGAGTTATGCATGAAAAGTATAGATCTCACCAACATGAAGTACAAAGGGAAGTTCAAGGTCATGTTGATGGACACAAACCCGAATTTCCTCAAAACCTGTGAGATGCTAAAGAAAGGATACAAATACGTGAAAGAAATGTAGCCAAAATACACAAGGGTTGGGGCTCACAACAATCGATGCTCACTGAAGGAGTCTTTTATTGTACTTTCTTGTTTCTTTTTTTTCTTTTTATATATATATATATATATAACTATGTACAAACATAAGTTCCCATCTTGATTTGTCAAAATACATCAAATGCGAACCTCAAGAGTGGGTCAATGCACTTGGAAAGGGAACATGACACCACACGGGGCCAGAATACGAATGTGTGGGCCCCCTTCACAAAGAGCACCAGATGAAATGAGAGGTTCATGAATTGGACGCAAAGACGTCTCATTCAAAGGATTAAACTGAAGGAGCTTGAACCTCTCAAGAGTTTGGGAAATGAGGGGCAACGGAAGAAGAGTTTCTCCCGTTGTGCTGCTGAAGTTATGATCGTCAATCCAAACTCTCCAACAACCAGGCTGGTGCGTCGGAACGAGGTCAAGAACCTCGTTACGCATGTCCGACACACCAGGTGAAAAAAATGTGGGTCTCATACCCAAGGTATCCTCCAAGGAACTTCTAATACCCTCATGAGCTATGTAGTTGTTTGATGTTCCATCATTTCCAAAATGATCAGGAACAATTGTGAGAGGCAAACTCTCATCAGATTGTTTGAAATTGAGGGGACTAGGGAGCTCTTGCTCCACCAGAGGTGTAACGTACCCGAAAACAGCGGAAATTTAAACAATAATAAAGACCGTCAACGGTCAACACAGGGCACGTCACTGGAAAACAAACCAACATATATATATATATAATATATAAGATACAGACCCACGTGGAAGTCAAAGTATACATAAGAGTCAACTGTGATTAAAACAAAATGAATGTACATGTAATCACTACCTCAACAAAAGAAGTATAAAAGAGGACACAGGATCTGATCCCGGGGGCACCGTCCTCAGTCACCACCTCAAACTCTAACCCTGCTCGCTACCTGAAATGCAAACAAACAAACATGCCTGAGTTCCCTGCAGGAACCCCGTATACCAAACCTCCTAAAATACGAAAAGGAAAATTAAAGACAATGAAATGCAATACACATGATCATCCGCCTCGGGCCCACAATAATGCCCTCACCGCCTCCGCGGCACTGAACCACTCCTACCACTAGGGTCAAGTCAGTCCACCGCTGCCTCACAAGGGTCAGTCGACACCACTGCTCCCCAAAAAGTGCAGGAAGGAACCCCCGGTACACGCCGCACTCCAGGAGCGAGTCAGCCCGCCGAATACACAACTCGGGTCAGACGACAGCCGCTGCTCCCCCAAGAGCTGCCAAACGCGCACCCTGCCGGAACATCCTCGGCCTACCGCTAAACCCTCGCAAACTGCCCAAGGTTTACGGTACACATCCCTCACACCCCGCTCGGTAAGAGAGGAAACAATAATACAATAATACGCCTTCGTCGAAGGTGAAATCCGTAGCTCTCAAAGCCGGTAATCAACCGTCGCCTCGGAGCCGGTAGTCGACCTATACTCAACGGATCGCGTGTGGATAAATCCACCAACCTGCGGCAGATCGGTCGACCGCTAAAAGCACACCGGTCGACCGGTCCCCCACACAGTACACAGTACTGTACAAACAAGTCTACCGGTCGAACCACGCCAACCAAATTACCGACCAATCGGTCGAACAAAAGTCATCTAGCGGTCGACCGTTTGGATGGTCTACGCTATACAATTTTTATATAATATATATATCCGACCGGTCGAATCAAGGGGCCGTTCAACCGATAACAGGACTTTCCGCATTTTGCCTAAGTGATATTCGGTCGACCGGAACTGCTATACAGTTCGACCGAATCAACACAGGCACTCTACCGCTTAAATAAAATGCTCAGTCGGTCGACCGAAAGTTAAAGAGCGGTCGACCGTTTTGATGGTCAAAGCTCCCAACCGACTAAGCATCGAATGGATCGGTCGAACAAGGTTAAGGACGTTCGACCGTTTGATAAGTCAAAATCCCCAACCGACCCATTCTCATTGTTATTCGGTCGACCGGCTAAGTGGTCCCGTTCGACCGATAACAGCATAACCCCTTTTTCCCGCACAAATCTGGCATAACGGTCGACCGTCTAACGACATCGTTCGACCGTTCGCGGGTAAAAATCCATATAATAATAGGATCGGTCGACTGCCCACAGGCACCGGTCGACCGATCGTCGTCTTCAACCTCTGAATTGGTTGAAATCCGACGGGGAATTCGACACCAACGTCGATCCCCAACACTCACAAGGCATATGTGAGTTATAATGAAGATTTGGCATACCTTTTTGACGATTGTGGAGGCCTCCCAAGCTTTGGCAACCTCAACCCACTTCTTCTTCTTCTTCTCCTCTTCCTCTTCTTCTCTCCTTCTTCTTCTTCACCAAAATCGCCTCTCTCACGCTCTGGTTAACTTAAGAAGTGAAGAAAACGTTTCAATTTATCTAACACCCCTATTTATACATAAACCCAATCTTATCTTCAACTCACCTCCAAATCCTCCAATCCAAACAAGCCACCTCATACTATACTAATCAAGGCTTAATTAGGTTAATTGGTTTAGTTTAGTTTAATTTAGGTGCTTAGATTAGGTTATTACAATCTACCCTCCTTAAAAGAATTTCGTCCGCGAAATTCGAAACAACTGACTTACCGGAATAACTCTGGATACTGCTTCCTGACATCCTCCTCGATCTCCCAGGTAGCCTCTCTGACACTGTGATGTTGCCACCTGACCTTCACCATCGGAATCGCTCTCCTCCTGAGCTGATGTACCATCTGATCCACAATCTCAACTGGTCTCTCATCTAGTGACAAATCCTGCCGGATCTCTGGTACTGCTATCTCTATCACATGAGCTGGATCGGCCACGTACTTCCTCAGCATAGAAACATGGAAGACGTTATGAAGTCCTACGAACTGTGGTGGTAGTGCAATCCTATATGCCACCTCACCGACCCGATCCAATATCTCAAAAGGTCTGACATACCTCGGACTCAGCTTCCCCTTCTTCCCGAATCTCATCACCCCTCTGGAAGGCGAGATCTTCAGGAAGACATGATCTCCTACCTCAAAAGTCAGCTCACGCCTCCGCGTATCAGCATAACTCTTCTGTCTGCTCTGTGCTGTAGCTAGTCGTCTCCGAATCACGTCGACCTTCTCTGAATACAACTGGATAATGTCAGGTCCAACTAGCTGTCTCTCGCCCACATCACTCCAGTATACCGGCGATCTACACGGTCTCCCGTATAATGCCTCATATGGTGCAATCCCAATACTCGAGTGGTAGCTGTTGTTGTAGGCGAACTCGATCAACGGCAAATGCTCATCCCAATGCTCGGCCCAGTCAAGTGTACACGCTCTCAGCATGTCCTCCAATGTCTGTATCGTCCGCTTTGACTGGCCATCTGTCTGTGGGTGGAAAGCTGTGCTAAACTTCAGACGTGTCCCCAGTGCTCTATGTAGACTCTCCCAAAATCTCGAAGTGAATCTGGGATCTCTGTCCGAAATGATACTGACTGGTACGCCATGAAGTCTGACAATCTCATCAATATATAACTTAGCTAGACCCTCCAGAGCAAGAGTGGTCTTAATAGCTAAGAAATGCGCCGACTTGGTCAGTCGATCGACTATAACCCAAATCGCATCGTGGAATCTCCGTGTCTTTGGTAGCCCCGTAACAAAATCCATCGTCACGTGCTCCCACTTCCACTCGGGCAACTAAATCCTCTGCATCTGCCCTGCTCGTCTCTGGTGCTCGATCTTCACCTGCTGACAGACCAAACACCTCGACACGAAGTCTGCAACGTCCTTCTTCATACCTCGCCACCAGAAGTTCCGCTGCAGGTCTTTGTACATCTTGGTACTCCCTGGATGAATGGAATATCTCGATCTGTGTGCCTCCTCCATGATATCATGTCTCAGGTCCTCTGTCTTCAGCACCCAGATACGGTCTCTGAATCTCAGACCTCCATCCACTCCAACTCTGAAGTCTGACCCATCTCTGGCAGCTAACTGTAACAAACTGCTCAACTCCTCATCTGTAGTCTGAGCATGAATCACTGCTGATACTGTCTGAGGCTCTACTCTCAATCCGGCAATCACTGCGCCCTCAGAGCTATCAGCAAATGGCCTCCACTCTGCCAAGGACTCTAGCAGTCGCCACTCCTGAATGCATAGGCCTGCTACTGATACCTCCACCTTCCAGCTCAAAGCGTCTGCAACTGTGTTCGCCTTCCCCGGATGGTAAGAGATAGTGAAATCGTAGTCCTTAATGAACTCAAGCCATCTGCGCTGCCTCATGTTCAGCTCCTTCTGCGAGAACAGGTACTTCAGACTCTGATGATCTGTAAACACCTTGAACTGCTCGCCATAAAGGTAGTGTCTCCAGGTCTTCAGTGCGTGAACTACTGCTGCTAACTCCAAATCATGTGTCGGGTAATTCCTCTCATGGACCTTCAGCTGTCTGGATGCGTACGCGATCACCCTCCCGTGCTGCATAAGTACACATCCTAAGCCAACACCTGAAGCGTCGCTATAAATCACGAATCCACCCGTGCCACTCGGCAATGATAAAACTGGTGCTGTGGTCAACAATCTCTTCAGCTCCTGAAAGCTGTCCTCGCACTTCTGCGACCAAACAAAAGTGACTCCCTTCTGCGTCAGAGCCGTCAGTGGTGCTGCCAATCTCGAGAAGTCTTTGATGAAGCGACGGTAATAACCCGCCAGTCCAACAAAGCTTCTAATCTCCGTCACACTCGTAGGGGTCCTCCACTGTGTCACTGCCTCCACCTTCGCCGGATCCACTGATATCCCCTCTGCCGATACAATGTGTCTGAGGAATGCCACTCTGTCCAACCAAAACTCGCACTTTGAGAACTTAGCATATAACTGCTGAGCCCTCAATATGCTGAGTACAATCCTCAGATGCTCTCTGTGCTGCTCCACATCTGGTGAATAGATCAAAATGTCATCCACGAAGACAATCACAAATATATCAACAAACTGCCTGAATGTCCGGTGCATCAGATCCATGAATGCTGCCGGAGCATTCGTCAATCCAAATGGCATCACCAAGAACTCATAGTGTCCATATCTCGTCCTAAAAGCTGTCTTCTGGATGTCCTCATCTCGGATCCTCAACTGGTGATATCCTGAACGCAGGTCAATCTTCGAGAAAACCTTCGCTGACTGCAGCTGGTCAAAGAGGTCCTCGATCCTAGGTAAGGGATACCTATTCTTCACCGTCACCTGGTTCAGCGTCCTGTAGTCTATGCACATCCTCAAGGATCCGTCCTTCTTCTTCACAAACAAAACTGGTGCACCCCAAGGCGAGACACTCGGCCTGATAAATCCAGAGTCCATCAACTCCTACAACTGCTTCTTCAACTCTGTCAACTCAGCAGGTGCCATCCGGTATGGAGCCTTCGACTGTGGTGTAGTGCCAGCTACCAACTCAATGCCGAACTCCAACTCCCGGTGTGGTGGTAAACCTGGAATCTCCGCTGGAAAAACATCCGCGAACTCCTGCACCACCTCAATGTCCTCTAGCCTCTGAGACTCTGCCTCCGCAACCACAAGTGTCGCCAGAAATGCTGCACATCCCTGCTGTAACAGTCTCTGAGCTCTCACAGCAGATACAATAATGCGACCCCCTCTGCTTCTGATCCCTCTAATCAGAATATCAGGCAAACCCTTCCTCGGAATCAAAATCATCTTTTCACGGCACAAGACTCGAACATCATATTGGGACAGCCAATCCATCCCAAGTATGACATCAAAGTCCTCCATCGGTAGCAAGACCAGGTCTGCCGGAAACTCCTGATCTCCCGAAACAGCCGTGGCGCCGGGGACAAATCTCCCCACAGTGCCCACCAGACCCAGGGGTGTGCTGACCTCCAAAGTGGCAGTCAACATCGCAAGGGTACAACCCAACACTCCCACAAATCGCTCTGAGATGAACGAGTGTGTCGCGCCACAATCAAAGATCACCCTAGTTACTGAACCAGCGACAAGAAGTGTACCTTCCACAACAGCGCCTCCATCACGAGCCTCCTCTGCCTGGATGGTGAAAACTCTGCCGGTGTGCTGTCCCTGCTGTGGTCTAAATGGTGGTCTACCTCCTCCTCCACCTCTGCCGGGTGCTGGTAACCCCGGTGGTCTGCTCGGTCCAGCTCCTCGGCTCGGACAGCTCCTAATAAAGTGGCCCAGCTGGCCACACCCATGACATGCTCCGGGGGTGAAGCACGGCCCGGAGTGAAACCTCCCACAAGTACCACAAGGCTCAGGTCGTGGTACTGCAACTCCTGCTCCCTCGAATCGGGGCCTCTTGCCCGGATTCCCTCCAGTCTGACCTCCCAGCCTCCCAGAGAACCTACCCGATGGCCTCCTCTCATCCTGGTAGTTCTCTCTGTAGTCACGATCAAGAACAGTAGCACTCTTCACTGCATCGGCTAACGTGCTCGGCATATGTGTCAGCACCTTCGTCCTCAACTACTTCCGGAGCCCTCGGACGAACTTCCCAGCTCTCTGCTCCTGTGTGATGTAGATCTCAGGACAGTAACGCTCTAGGGCGTTGAACTTCCCGATGTAGCCTGCCAAAGTCATGTCTCCTTGCTGAAGACTCAGAAACTCCTCCCTCTTCTCATCCTGAACGTGCTGCGGAAAATACTGCTCGTTGAACTCGCCAACGAACTCCTCCCAGGCTATATCATCTTTGTCCGCAAACACCACTGCAGATGTGGACCTCCACCAGTTGGATGCAGCACCGCCCAAAACGTAAGTAGCCAGGCCCACTCTCGCCTCTGGAAGACAACCAATAGCACTGAAGATCTTCTGCATCGTGAAGATCCACTCCTCCGCAGCCTCTGCGTCGTACTGTCCCAGAAAGGTAGGCGGATGCTGGCGCATAAACCGGTCATGCATAGCGCCAGTCCCCGTCTGCCCAGTCTGTGCCGTCTGCTGCTGTAGCAACTCTGTCAGACGTCCGACCGTATCGAAAAACGTCCGACGCTCATCCTCCCAAGCCTCATCCCTCGCAGTCTCACTCTCACCGCGAGTATGGTCAACCGCCTTCCCCCGTCTAGGAGGCATCTGCCAAAGGAAACAAGACAATATCAATATAATCTGTGCATGCATGATCCTCTAGACCTAACTCCTAACTCAAAGGTGGTTTCTTTGGACAAGTACGCCGAGATCAACGCTCTGATACCAAATTGTAACGTACCCGAAAACAGTGGAAATTTAAACAATAATAAAGACCGTCAACGGTCAACACAGGGCACGTCACTGGAAAACAAACCAACATATATATATAAAATATATAAGATACAGACCCACGTGGAAGTCAAAGTATACATAAGAGTCAACTGTGATTACAACAAAATGAATGTACATGTAATCACTACCTCAACAAAAGAAGTATAAAAGAGGACACAGGATCTGATCCCGGGGGCACCGTCCTCAGTCACCACCTCAAACTCTAACCCTGCTCGCTACCTGAAATGCAAACAAACAAACATGCCTGAGTTCCCTGCAGGAACCCCGTATACCAAACCTCCTAAAATACGAAAAGGAAAATTAAAGACAATGCAATGCAATACACATGATCATCCGCCTCGGGCCCACAATAATGCCCTCACCGCCTCCGCGGCACTGAACCACTCCTACCACTAGGGTCAAGTCAGTCCAC
This sequence comes from Triglochin maritima, assembly GCA_963682175.1. Lineage (NCBI taxonomy): Eukaryota > Viridiplantae > Streptophyta > Magnoliopsida > Alismatales > Juncaginaceae > Triglochin > Triglochin maritima. Next base: position 20,683,396 of record OY821775.1, read on the forward strand.
CGCTGCCTCACAAGGGTCAGTCGACACCACTGCTCCCCAAAAAGTGCAGGAAGGAACCCCCGGTACACGCCGCACTCCAGGAGCGAGTCAGCCCGCCGAATACACAACTCGGGTCAGACGACAGCCGCTGCTCCCCCAAGAGCTGCCAAACGCGCACCCTGCCGAAACATCCTCGGCCTACCGCTAAACCCTCGCAAACTGCCCAAGGTTTACGGTACACATCCCTCACACCCCGCTCGGTAAGAGAGGAAACAATAATACAATAATACGCCTTCGTCGAAGGTGAAATCCGTAGCTCTCAAAGCCGGTAATCAACCGTCGCCTCGGAGCCGGTAGTCGACCTATACTCAACGGATCGCGTGTGGATAAATCCACCAACCTGCGGCAGATCGGTCGACCGCTAAAAGCACACCGGTCGACGGGTCCCCCACACAGTACACAGTACTGTACAAACAAGTCTACCGGTCGAACCACGCCAACCGAATTACCGACCAATCGGTCGAACAAAAGTCATCTAGCGGTCGACCGTTTGGATGGTCTACGCTATACAATTTTTATATAATATATATATCCGACCGGTCGAATCAAGGGGTCGTTCAACCGATAACAGGACTTTCCGCATTTTGCCTAAGGGATATTCGGTCGACCGGAACTGCTATACAGTTCGACCGAATCAACATAGGCACTCTACCGCTTAAATAAAATGCTCAGTCGGTCGACCGAAAGTTAAAGAGCGGTCGACCGTTTTGATGGTCAAAGCTCCCAACCGACTAAGCATCGAATGGATCGGTCGAACAAGGTTAAGGACATTCGACCGTTTGATAAGTCAAAATCCCTAACCGACCCATTCTCATTGTTATTCAGTCGACCGGCTAAGTGGTCCCGTTCGACCGATAACAGCATAACCCCTTTTTCCCGCACAAATCTGGCATAACGGTCGACCGTCTAACGACATCGTTCGACCGTTCGCGGGTAAAATCCATATAATAATAGGATCAGTCGACTGCCCACAGGCACCGGTCGACCGATCGTCGTCTTCAACCTCTGAATTGGTTGAAATCCGACGGGGAATTCGACACCAACGTCGATCCCCAACACTCACAAGGCATATGTGAGTTATAATGAATATTTGGCATACCTTTTTGACGATTGTGGAGGCCTCCCAAGCTTTGGCAACCTCAACCCACTTCTTCTTCTTCTTCTCCTCTTCCTCTTCTTCTCTCCTTCTTCTTCTTCACCAAAATCGCCTCTCTCACGCTCTGGTTAACTTAAGAAGTGAAGAAAACGTTTCAATTTATCTAACACCCCTATTTATACATAAACCCAATCTTATCTTCAACTCACCTCCAAATCCTCCAATCCAAACAAGCCACCTCATACTATACTAATCAAGGCTTAATTAGGTTAATTGGTTTAGTTTAGTTTAATTTAGGTGCTTAGATTAGGTTATTACAAGAGGTGAGTCCTTAGGAGGTACAACAATAAGATCATGTGGCTCCAGGGCCACGGGACAAGAAGATAAGGCACAATCCTGTGCCGACTAATAAAGAAGCTGGTCCATAGTATTCTCAATCGGAATCGAATCCTCCACCAAGTGATCGTGAATTGAAACCCCAAGTCCCTCAGACTGACTAGGAGTTTGACTTTGAAAGATTGTGCTTTGAATTTGTGGATGTGGTGGTGGTTCGATTTCAGAAGATAAATCCTCATGTTGACAAGAAAGGTTACCCTCCTCACGTTCATGGAATAATTGTGTCATTTGAATCAAATTTGGGGTCAACAGTGAGGTCCAAGTCAAAGCTTGGGAAATTTTGGGGATGGGTGTTGATGGGCTGAGAATGAGTCCAATGATTTGAAGTGGGGTGTTGGTAGAATTCTGGGTATTCGGGAGGAGGATACGGGGGTGAAAATGAGGTATAAGAATTTGGATAAGAATTGTCTTCCCATGAATCCATCACTCTTGGGTTGTACGCGGATGCGTAATGGTAACATTGAGCATTTTGGAAAAAGGTATGCTCATACTCAGGCTCAGGGGGAACATAAGGACATTCCCCGATAACATGACCACTCAACCCACAACAGTCGCACGGTACGGCTACTGGAGCCACCGGTGCACTCATGTCGTCTGTCATACGCATGAAAGAGGCCAAAGTTTGTTGTAATGTCTCAGTTTGTTGACCATCATATGATTCGACATAACTAGATTGTGGTTTAGCAGTCGGTGCCTCTCTCATGTTACCCCTATACGAAGATTGCTCAGTCACACAATGAAGATTATCCCAACCATACGGGGTGTTCGTCTGAACCACCCCAGGTTGCATGGGTCCGGAATACCAGGAAGAATTGTCATGGTCCCAACATTCGCATTACTTAACCGTAATTTTTAGCATGACTTCAACTTCTAATCATGTAGAGGGTTTATGCACAACTCGACCTCCTCTACTAAATGGGTCAAACTATGATTATTGGAAGAAAATGATGAAAAATTTCCTAATTTCAAATGACCTTAAGTATTGGGTGTTTCTTCAAAATCCTTACACAACCCCAAATGAAGATAAATTAGATTCACTTACTAGGCTCAAAATGAAAGAAATTGAGATGAACTCAAAAATCATGAACATTCTATATTGTGGGCTAAATGAGGGTGAATATAATAGGATTAGGGGTTGTGAAAGTGCATATGAAATATGGCATAGACTACAAATACAGCATGAGGGTGATAGCAAAACTAAGGAAACCCGCATTAGTCTCCTCATGCATAAATATGAAATATTTTCTATGCAAATCGATGAGAACATAAGCGACATGAACACTCGCTTCACCGATATCACTAACTCTCTTTTGGTTATTGGAAGAAAATTAAAGAAGGAGAGATGACAAGAAAGTTCCTCCGGTCATTTAGCATCGATTGGGAAGATAAAGTCGTCACAATTGAAGAGGCACATGATTTTTCCAAATTAAAGATGGAGGAACTCGTTGGAAACTTGATGGCGTATGAACTTCAAATCAACCATCGAAATGAGAAGGAAGCTTCAAAGAACAAACCCTTATTGTCATTACATGCAAACATTGAGCAACCAATGAGGAGTATAGAAGATGAGGACATTGAAGTCTTAGCCAAAGACTTCTTCAAATACCTCAAGAAAGATAAGGGAGAAAAGAATGAAAGAAGAGGTAAAAGAAGTGATAAAAGAGAAAAAGAAAAGGAGAAGGAGGAGAGAGAAAATGAGAGAAAAGAAAGGGAGAAGAAAAAGGAGATAAGGAAGAGGAGAAGAGAAAAGGAGAAAAGCAAGATAAGAGAAAGGAAGGAGGAAGCTCACAATGCTACATGGGATGATTCTTCATCAACATCATCATCATCATCATCTTCCTCGCAAAGTAGAAGAGAGGTGGCTCACTCATGCTTCATGGCTATTGAAGATGATCAAAGTGAGGTAGAATCTAACTCTTGTTCTAGTAATTCATGCTCAACTAAGTCATATTATAGTGATGACTCACATTCTAGTGTTAATGAGGAAACCTATACACATGTTGAGCTTCAAAATGCATTCCATAACTTAGTTAAACGATATGAGATCATTTCTGAAAAGAACAAAAATGCTAGAAAGCTAATCAAGGATCTCCAAAGCCAAATTGAATCAATCACGCATGAGAAAAATGAGGTACTTACTAAACTTGAAACTAATGCATCAACTCTTGAATGTTTAAAAGGAACACCTATTGATAGTGAACAACTAGATCTTCAAGCTTGCAATGTGCAATTAAGAAAAGATTTAGAAAGATTCACTAATGGAACTAAGATGCTTAATATGTTTTTAGGAAGTCAAAGGCAATCCTTGCAAAAATATGGTTTAGGATATAATGATTCATATGTTAAGAACCATGTGAAACATACAACTTTAAATGGAAAGCACTTAGTTGTAAAGCATAGCTCTTCAAGTGTGTGGGCTCCTAAAACCAAAATGGTATGGGTTCCCAAAGCTAACATTCAAGGACCCAAAGGTTTTGGGTACCTAAATCTACACTTGTAGGTACTTGAGGAGGAAATCGGTGGTGACCGGGCAACCTAACGAGTCAAATTCAAAGCCGATTGCATCACCAAATGAGATTGGAACCAATTCAAGCTTCAAGTGGGTATAATTTATTATTCTCTAAATTTTTGAATAAATTGGTTCTAGTCTAGATTTTAACAAGATTAATTGACAAATCATTTATTCATTCATTGAAAATCTTTAAATTTGAATCACATCCAATGTTTTAGAGTCAAATTTTCTAAATGGATGTCAAAAAGAGGAATGAATACATCACATGCTTAATTGTAATATTTACTTGATGTTAATAGGGGAATTTGAAAATTGAACTTAATTGATAAATCATATTCATATTGATAGGGGGAGCTTAATGAATATCATTTTCTTACTGTAATGAAGTGCAAAATTTAGGGGGAGCAACTTCATTACAAGACATCCTCATTCAATGCTTATATCGTATAATTTTTGAGGGATGTCAAAGGGGAGAAATAATAAATGGGGTAACTTGGAATTTGATTTTAATTGAACAAAAACTATGCACATCCATAGGGGGAGCATTTATATGCATAGTTTACATATAAAAAATCCATGTATTAAGATATAGGTTGTCATCATCAAAAAATGGAGATTGTTGGTTTTTTGAGCTCAATATATGTTTTGATGATTTAATCAACCTAATCTTAATTGTGAGCGTGTAGAGTAGCACACATGTTGCATTGCATATATATTGCTTTGTGTTAACTTCTACAGGTGATCAAGACTAAAGGAAGAAAGGAAATCAAGTCAAGACATGTAATCAAACTCATTTGAAGACATGTAATTTGTATTTCTTTGAGTCTTAGGAACTTTGTGTAATTGAGCATACTTGAGCTAAAAACTACTCAAACAAACACTAGGTTCCCTATAGAAGTCACACACGAAATTTCATATAATTTGGACTTCAATAGATCACCCAAACTTAAACCGGAAAACACTAAACAAAACATGAACAATCTGCCCACATTCGGTCGACCGAAACAGACCGTTCGGTCGACCGAGTGATCATATATCATGTTAGTGTTTAACTGGCCGAGTTCAATCGATCGTCCCGACCTTTTCGGTCGACCGAGTATAAACAAATTGCCGACCATTTGTTTTGTCGTATATACCCAACGGTCGTATTCGTATTATCTCCAAATACCCTAAATACATTTAGTATATCGGTCGACCGAGGACCTTGTTTGGTCGACCAAACATAGAAGGTTTTACAAACCCATAAGTGTCTGTCGGCTTTCGGTCGACCGTGGACCATGTTTCGGTCGACCGAACTTAATCTTGTTTGTCAACCCCAAAGTGCCTGGTATGAATCGGTCGACCGAACCTACCTCGGTGTTCGACCGATCACTTAAGTGTACCAAGATTGTAGCCTTTGGCGGTCGACCGTTCTTTAACCGGTCGACCGAACTGAGTTCTAAATTACCAAACAGTCTGCCGAACTGCCCGATCCGGTCGACCGAATTTACTCAGAATTGGGTCCTGTCAGTTTCTATTTTGTGTATCGTACACAATCTTTACCCAATTCATCCCCAACGGCTATAACTCTTTTTGAGCGTATAAATAGAGTTGCAAGACACATTTTAACACAACTCTTCCACTACTATTTGTTCCCAACATTAGAGAGAAGCTCCACACACTCAAAAGCTCAAAACCTTCCACACTTAGTAATCAATTATATATTCTACTCAAGTGTGCTCAAGTTTAGAGAGTGTTGTTCCACTCAAACATTGTTCAAGAAGCAAGGGTCTTGGTGAAAGCTCAATACACGAGTATAGACTTCGGTGAGAGCCCGAAGTGATCCCTCTCGGATTGTGAGACGAAGAGTCAAGCTCGGCGAGGGTTGTTCGCGAGTTTGAAGATTGTAAAGGCGCTCTCCCGGCCCGGAACGGGGAGTGGTTAGTGAAGTTGTGAGCGGAGCTCGGTGATCCGAGCAGAGCTTGGAAGAGAGGACTAGGACCCGGGTGAGGTGCCGAACCTCTGTAAAATCCCCCGACTCCTTGTGGTTTGCATTATCTTCCTCATTACTTGCTTGTTTCGTTTTAAATTCCGCTGCATATCTTTGATCGATTAAATAAGTAGGTAATTAGCTTAGAAGTGATTAGAATTAGAGACTCTCACGATCCCACACATGTCACCTCGCTGCGCACCAAGCACCGACGCCGATCTCGTCGCGTCCCAAAACCATCCAAGTCCACATATCGGATTGCACACGTGGCACACAGTATCGCCACGCCGACACTCTCCCACTTGGTAGTCCCTGGGAAGGTAGAATTGTTACGCCTAGCGTCACCTCTCGGCTCACGTACGAAGCGTTGACACGGGTTTCCGACGGAAACATGCTGGCACATGGTCTACTCACCGTTGATAATATGATTCATACAAAAAGAATAAAACTACAACTAATATCCATATAAAGGTGCACGATGGGTAATGTATCAAGGAATACAGTACAAGTTCACTAGGACATATGAATACAATTAATTAAGCTTCTAAATAGAACAAGTATATAATTCTACCTATAAGAAAAAGGTTGCAACAAACTTACTAAGTCGTACATTATATTATGATCTTCGTGAGAATCTATTAGTACGACTAAACGTACATGTGACTTATATGTTGAAGTCAACATTAAATACGAGGAAAAGTATCTTGTGACTATATATTCATACTTATACATGATACTACCTCCTTAGACTAGTCCACTAAATGAAGTGTTGTTCAAAAGGCGCCCATGTAACATGCAACATGATGCATCCCAGGTACTTGGCATCGAGTATGGCCAGGACATATGCAAGTGGACATGGTATGGTAAATAATGAAATGCAGCAACAGTGAAGGCAACGTGAGCATAACTATCACAACTCATAACAATATGATTGAAATTAAGCCCGGTTAGTTGCAGCATAGGCAAAACGTGTTAACAACCATGTGTGAATATGACAAGGTTGAATTAACAATAATTTGCATGGCAGCTCGAATTGACAAAATTTATCACAATACATTTATAACTAATTGACTAGCTTTTCTAAATTGGTTTCACATTTCAAGGCATTAAGATAATCATGTATATATATACAATTTTTTATTTTTTGCACGGAAAAGGGAGGTTGCCCTCCAAAATTTTTATTGATTTTGTAATGGTAGATACATACTCTGTAATATATACATCTAGGAAACGAAAAAACAACTGACTAATGCGTAAACTAAATGACATAGAAAGCAACAAACGGCATAGCAACAACGACATAGAAGCAGCAAGTAGAATAGCAGCCATGCTAGTGCAACCCAAGTGCCGGCTTTAGAGTAGTGACCCCTGATCCCCTCCTGATCACCACCCTACGGCCCTAATCAGAGCATTTACCGAGCACTTGTCTCACTAGTACATCAATTACAACAGCAAGTAGCTATCGGGGAACGCACGATACACTAAATCCAGAGCCTCTCAAAGGAGCAAAAAGTGGGGTCTTCAGCAGCCTTCCTAACCCTAGGTCCTCGGATTTGCATGACCCGCGAGAAGCCATACAAACAGCCTTATAGCCTCTCCTATCACCACCAAAGATGCGTGAGTTCCGTTCTGCCCAAATTTCATGAATCGTGGCTGAGAAAGTGATGCCAACCTATGCCTTTATCACCCTGGTGCGATGTACTAAGTCTTGTTCAAGCCGAGCAATCTCAGCCACTACAGTGTTCTTACAGTTGGCACGGAGTTGAAGCTTAGAATAGATTTCAGCCCAAACCCAATGCGCAAATTCATAGCCAAGCATAACATGGATGTTTGTTTCCTCCTCGTGATCACAAAGGGGGCAAGCTGGGCAGCCTACAATCTTCATGTTGCGTTTTCTCATCAAGTCAAGTGTCAGAAGTCGGCCCCGAACCGTCCTCCACAAAGTCATAAAATGCTTGGGCACACGATTTTGATGGCAAACTGTAACATCCTCAAAAGCGGAAGAAATTAAATTTTTAATAAAACACAACACGAGGATATTACCAACGAAAAGGCCAACTGGTGCACCAACATATATACAATATGTATATCTGAGAGTTTACAAAAGTGTGATTACAACAAAAGATGAGGAAAATATACATGTAATCACTCGGACCTCCAAAACAGGGAAAGCAGGATCTGGTCCCGAAGGCGCTCCTCCGCGGTCACCACCTCCTAATGCTGCCTACGACCTGACATAAAACATGAATATGCCTGAGTTTCCCGAGAGGAAACCCCGTATGCCAAACCTCTATAACAATAAATGACTAGATATCTAAAGCATGTATGATATGAAATGTGATAGACCAACAAACGTCTCACTGGGTCCTCGGGAACTCTCTCCCTACCACAGTAGACACCAAACAGTGACGGGTCCCACGGGTCCTCTAGCCCAACCCTCACACACGTGCCCCAGGCACCTCAGCCAGAAACTCCCTCGGCGACAACACACGTGCCCCAGGCACCACGACCGGAAATATCCTCGGTCAACACACACATGTGCCCAGGCACCGCCGGATTACTCTCAGGTCGGTATCCTCTGTACCGCTGCCATCTTGAGCTGTCCAGAAGACCACTCTCAGGCCGGCACCGTCACCCCTCTAGGGCCGGAGATCCGTTGCCATCTTGAGCTGGCCCCACACGCGAACCACCCTCAGGCCGGCACCGGTCACCCCACTAGGGCCGGAGATCCGTTGCCTTCTTGGGCTGGCCCGACAACACTCGTGAACCACTCACTGGCCGGCACCTTCACCCTCCAAGGGCCGGAGATCCGTCACCAACATGAGCTGGCTTGACAACACAAGAACACGCGAAAACCGTACCAAACGGTCGAACAAAATGTCCCAACCGGTCGACCGAATCCTCTCAGCAGGACTGGCCCAACCAACAAAACTGTCAATCGGTCGAACGGCAAAGGGGTCCCGTTCGACCGAATTCGACCAGTAAAACTTGTGCCACAGTAATATGCACCAACGGTCGAACGACCCAAACTCACCGGTCGACCGAAAACGACCAGTACCAAACCCCAAAATCCGCATAGTGCATCGGTCGACCGGAACATCTCACGGTCGAACCAACTTAAGTTATTTTTAATCGCCGGTCGAACAAGTCAACAAGGCGGTCCACCGTTTGGATGGTCAACGCCCCCAACCGACTTACAACAGTGCTTTCGGTCGACCGGCAAAGGGGTCCCGTTCGACCGAAAACACACAGAGCCTTTTCTCCCTTGATCAAACGTACCACCGGTCGACCACTCGAAGAGTATCGTTCGACCGGTGCAAGGGTTTTCCGCCCAAATTCCTCTACAACCGGTCGACCGAACCATGCCACCGGTCGACCGATTATAGTGCAGAACGCTGCTGCACGGGTCCGACGAGCCCCCCGGCCTACCGTCGACCACCCCAACACCCACCAAAGCATAAGTGAGCATCAAAGTAAAGCTTGACATACCTTGAAGACTTGAAGAAGCCTTCGAAGACTCGACGGCGAGCTTTTCCTCGCAAATCACCTCCTCCGGTGAAAACCAACCGAACGACGATCTACCCTCACCGGCGAACGTCCGATCCTTGCCTCGCCTTCAGAACCGCACGGCTCGAGCTCCTCCACGCACCGGAGGTCTGATCAGAGAGAGAGAGAGAGTTTGAGCGAGTGAGGGAGAGAAAATGCGAGAGAGAGGGAGAGGGAGAATCATTCACCACTAATAAACCCCTCCTCTCATCTCCACCATCCATCCCATCTCATCCAAAACAAACCAATCTCAGCCCTCCATCATAATCTAACCAATTAAGCACCTAATCAAAGCCAAAACACGATTAATCTTAAGATGGATTAAGGATATTACAATCCACCCTCCTTAAAAGAATTTCGTCCACGAAATTAGGACCGAAACTCACCAAACAATTCCGAGAACTCCTTCCGGACCTCTTCTTCAACTTCCCAAGTAGCCTCTCGCTCACTATGGTGTTGCCACCTGACCTTCACCATCGGAATGATCCTCCTCCTGAGCTGGTGGTCCATCCGATCCACGATCTCCACCGGTCTCTCCTCGAGAGACAAATCCTGACGGATCTCCGGAACCTCTAACTGAATCACGTGAGAAGGATCCGCCACGTACTTCCTCAACATAGACACATGGAAGACGTCGTGAAGACCTGAAAACTGCGGCGGCAACGCAATCCTGTAGGCAACCTCTCCGATCCGATCAAGAATCTCAAACGGCCTGACGTACCTCGGACTGAGCTTCCCTTTCTTCCCGAACCTCATCACTCCTCGAGATTGTGAAATCTTCAGGAAAACGTGATCGCCTACCTCAAACATCAACACTCGCCTACACCGATCCGCGTAGCTCTTCTGCCTGCTCTGCGCTGTCGCTAATCTCTGCCTGATCACATCAACTTTCTCGGCATTCATCTGCACAATCTCAGGCCCGATCAGCTGTCTCTCGCCTACATCGCTCCAGCACACTGGCGATCTACAAGGTCTCCCGTACAAAGCCTCGTACGGTGCCATTCCGATACTCGAATGGTAAATGTTGTTGTAGGCGAACTCTATCAGCGGTAGATGCTCATCCCAGTGCCCTGCCCAATCCAGCGCACAAGCTCTTAGCATATCCTCCAGAGTCTGGATCGTCCTCTCTGACTGCCCGTCTGTCTGCGGGTGGAATGTTGTACTAAACTTCAACCGTGTCCCCAGAGCCTGCTGCAGACTTCCCCAAAATCTGGAAGTAAACCTGGTGTCTCGATCAGATATAATACTGACTGGCACTCCATGCAAACGAACTATCTCATCAATGTACAGCCTAGCCAGGTCCTCCAAGGGTAAAGTGGTCCGGATTGCCAGAAAATGCGACGACTTGGTCAGTCGATCAACTATCACCCAAATCGCGTCATGAGATCTCTTCGTCCTCGGCAACCCGGTGACGAAATCCATCGTCACGTGCTCCCATTTCCACTCTGGAAAATCTATCATCTGCATCGGTCCCGCGGGTCTCTGGTGCTCAATTTTCACCTGCTGACAAACCAGACATCTCCCAACAAACTCCGCTATCTCAGTCTTCATCCCCTTCCACCAGAAATTCCTCTGAAGGTCCTTGTACATCTTCGTGCTACCCGGGTGGATGGAATAACGGGACCTGTGTGCCTCCTCCAAGATTTCCTTCTTCAACTCTCCCCCATTGGGTACCCAGACTCGGCCTCTGAATCTCAGACCTCCGTCAACCCCTATACTGAAATCTGATCCGTCTCTAGCAACCAACTGCAACAACCCAGCTAAATCTTCATCAGCCCTCTGAGCCTGGACAATACTCGTGACCATCTGAGGCTCCACTCTCAGTCCAGCTATCACTGCGCCCCCAGAGTCCGTGGAGAATGGCTTCCACTCTGACAAAGACTCGAGCAGCTTCCACTCCTGAACACACAAACCAGCAGCCGAAATTTCCACTTTCCTACTCAAAGCATCTACGACTGTATTCGCCTTCCCCGGATGATAGGAGATAGTGAAATCATAGTCCTTAATCAGCTCGAGCCACCTGCGCTGCCTCATATTCAGCTTCTTCTACGAAAACAGATACTTCAGACTCTGATGGTCCGTGAAAACCTCGAACTTCTCCCCATACAGATAATGACGCCAGGTCTTCAGAGCGTTAACCACTGTCGCCAACTCCAAATCGTGAGTGGGGTAGTTCCTCTCGTGTACTTTCAACTGCCTCGAAGTATAAGCAACCACCTGACCGTGCTGCATCAGTACACAACCCAACCCCACACCAGATGCGTCACTATAAATCACAAAACCTCCACTGCCACTGGGAAGAGTCAGAACTGGAGCAGTCGTCAACCGACTCTTCAGTTCCTGAAAACTGTCCTCGCACTTCTGGGACCAAACAAACTTCACTCCCTTCTGCGTCAGTGCCGTCAAAGGTGAAGCCAGCCTCGAGAAGTCCTTGATGAATCGACGATAATAACCTGCCAATCCAACAAAACTCCTGATCTCCGTCACACTAGTCGGTGCTCTCCACTGAGTCACTGCCTCCACCTTCGCTGGATCCACTGATATTCCAGCCCCAGATACAATGTGACCAAGAAAAGCGACACTGTCCAACTAGAACTCGCACTTCGAAAACTTGGCGAACAGCTGATGATCTCTCAAAATGCCAAGCACGATCCGTAAGTGCTCCCTGTGCTGCTCTATGTCCGGTGAATAAATCAGGATGTCGTCTACAAAGACCACCACGAATCGGTCGAGGTACTGACTGAACGTCCTGTTCATCAGATCCATGAAAGCTGCAGGCGCGTTCGTCAATCCGAACGGCATCACCAGAAACTCAAAGTGCCCGTACCTCGTCCGAAAAGCTGTCTTCTGAACATCTGCCTCTCTGATCCTCAACTGATGATACCCGGATCGCAGATCAATCTTTGAAAATATCTTCGCTGACTGCAGCTGGTCAAACAGATCCTCAATCCTGGGTAAAGGATACTGATTCCTCACAGTAACCTTGTTCAGCATCCTGTAGTCGATGCACATCCTCAACGAGCCATCTTTCTTCTTCACAAAGAGTACCGGAGCTCCCCAAGGCGAGACACTGGGGCGGATAAACCCAGTATCTAACAAATCCTGCAGCTGCTTCTTCAGCTCAGCTAACTCAGCCGGTGCCATCCTATAAGGAGCCTTCGACTGTGGAGTGGTCCCAGCCACCAAATCAATACCGAACTCCAACTCTCTGTGAGGCGGCAACCCAGAAACATCTGAAAACACATCAGCAAACTCCTGGACAATCTCTATGTCCTCCAACGATCTCATCTCTGGATCTGGAACAACCAAGGTAGCCACGAAAGCTCTGCAGCCCTGCTCAACCAGCTTCCGTGCCCTCACTGCTGACACTACGACCCGACCACCACGGTCCTTCCTTCCCCTGATTAGCAAATCAGGTAGCCCATTCCTCGGGATCAGAAGCTTCTTCTCCCGGCACAACACTCGAACATCATACTGGGATAGCCAATCCATCCCCAGTATAACATCGAAATCCTCCATCGGCAACAAGATCAGGTCAACAGGAAACTCCTGATCTTCCGAAACAATCGTGGCGCCGGGGAGGAAGCTCCCCACAGTGCCCACCAAACCCAAGGGTGTGCTGACTTCCAACGTGGCAGTCAACATCGCAGGGGTACGGCCCAACACACTCGCAAATCTCTCAGAAATGAACGAATGTGTGGCCCCACAATCAAACAATACTCTGGCTACCAACCCAGAAACCAAGAGTGTACCTTCCACCACAGTGCTGGCGTCCTTCGCCTCCTCTGCCTGAATGGTGAATACCCGTCCGATCCTCTGTCCCTGCTGAGGTGGTGAAAAAGGATGACGGCCTCCGCCTCTACCTGCTACCGGAGGTCTCACTCGAGAACTGGACTCGCCTGGTCCGCTCCTGCAGTCTCTGGCATAATGGCCTGGCTGGCCACAACTGAAACAAACACCAGGACGGCTCCCACACTCACCACCTGGGTGGGCTCTGCCACATTTCCTGCACGGCTCAGGCTGGCGTGCACCACTCCCCTCAATCCGGGGCCTCTTGCCCGGATTTCCTGCCAGTGGAGCTCCTGGACGTCCACTACTCTTCCCCTGAGGCCTCCTGGACTCTGCATAGTTTTCCTGATAGTCCTGGTCAATGAGAGTCGCGAACTTCACAGCATCTGCTAAGGTCTGAGGCATGCTGTAAGTCACGCGGGTACGGAGCTGCTTCCGAAGCCCCCGTATAAACTTCCTCGCCCTCTGAATCGGGGTCACACAGAACTCCGGACAATAACGCTCCAAAGCGTTGAACTTCCGGACGTAATCTGCTAGTGTCATCTCACCCTGCTCGAGGCTCATGAACTCCTCTCTCTTCCTGTCCCTGACATGCTCTGGGAAGTACTGCTCATTGAATTCCCCGAGGAACTCATCCCAGCTGACATCTGTCCTGCCCGGAAACACCACTGCAGCCGTGGTTCTCCACCAGTTGGACGCCTCACCGCCCAACACGTACGTAGCCAACCCCACCATCCTCTCTGGTGGACTCCCAATCGCCTGGAAGATCTCCTGGATCTTAAAAACCCAGTCCTCGGCAGCCTCAGCATCTCCTCTGCCATCAAAAGTAGGTGGGTGCTGGCGCATAAACCGGTCGTGCACCGCCCCTACCCCTGTCGTCTCCTCTCTGCCAGACTGACGATCTAAAAGAACGCCCAGCCTCTGTACAGTGTCGAAGAGCATCCGGCGCTCCTCCGCCCAATCCATGGCGCCAGTCTCCTCACTGGTACTCGGGCCACGTGGGGGAAGTCTCTTGCGTCTCGGAGGCATCTACACACGAGACAACAAAACTGGAAATCAGATGATTATGGATGTATGCTCTAAAATGCGACTAACTAAAAGACATCTAAGGTGGCTTCTTTGGACAAGTGCGTCGGAACAGACCGCTCTGATACCAATTTGTAACATCCTCAAAAGCGGAAGAAATTAAATTTTTAATAAAACACAACACGAGGATATTACCAACGAAAAGGCCAACTGGTGCACCAACATATATACAATATGTATATCTGAGAGTTTACAAAAGTGTGATTACAACAAAAGATGAGGAAAATATGCATGTAATCACTCGGACCTCCAAAACAGGGAAAGCAGGATCTGGTCCCGAAGGCGCTCCTCCGCGGTCACCACCTCCTAATGCTGCCAACGACCTGACATAAAACATGAATATGCCTGAGTTTCCCGAGAGGAAACCCCGTATGCCAAACCTCTACAACAATAAATGACTAGATATCTAAAGCATGTATGATATGAAATGCGATAGACCAACAAACGTCTCACTGGGTCCTCGAGAACTCTCTCCCTACCACAGTAGACACCAAACAGTGACGGGTCCCACGGGTCCTCTAGCCCAACCCTCACACACGTGCCCCAGGCACCTCAGCCAGAAACTCCCTCGGCGACAACACACGTGCCCCAGGCACCACGACCGGAAATATCCTCGGTCAACACACACATGTGCCCAGGCACCGCCGGATTACTCTCAGGTCGGTATCCTCTGTACCGCTGCCATCTTGAGCTGTCCAGAAGACCACTCTCAGGCCGGCACCGTCACCCCTCTAGGGCCGGAGATCCGTTGCCATCTTGAGCTGGCCCCACACGCGAACCACCCTCAGGCCGGCACCGGTCACCCCACTAGGGCCGGAGATCCGTTGCCTTCTTGGGCTGGCCCGACAACACTCGTGAACCACTCACTGGCCGGCACCGTCACCCTCCAAGGGCCAGAGATCCGTCACCAACATGAGCTGGCTTCACAACACAAGAACACGCGAAAACCGTACCAAACGGTCGAACAAAATGTCCCAACCGGTCGACCGAATCCTCTCAGCAGGACTGGCCCAACCAACAAAACTGTCAATCGGTCGAACGGCAAAGGGGTCTCGTTCGACCGAATTCGACCAGTAAAACTTGTGCCACAGTAATATGCACCAAAGGTCGAACGACCCAAACTCACCGGTCGACCGAAAACGACCAGTACCAAACCCCAAAATCCGCATAGTGCATCGGTCGACCGGAACATCTCACGGTCGAACCAACTTAAGTTATTTTTAATCGCCGGTCGAACAAGTCAACAAGGCGGTCCACCGTTTGGATGGTCAACGCCCCCAACCGACTTACAACAGTGCTTTCGGTCGACCGGCAAAGGGGTCCCGTTCGACCGAAAACACATAGAGCCTTTTCTCCCTTGATCAAACGTACCACCGGTCGACCACTCGAAGAGTATCGTTCGACCGGTGCAAGGGTTTTCCGCCCAAATTCCTCTACAACCAGTCGACCGAACCATGCCACCGGTCGACCGATTATAGTGCAGAACGCTGCTGCACGGGTCCGACGAGCCCCCCGGCCTACCGTCGACCACCCCAACACCCACCAAAGCATAAGTGAGCATCACAGTAAAGCTTGACATACCTTGAAGACTTGAAGAAGCCTTCGAAGACTCGACGGCGAGCTTTTCCTCGCAAATCACCTCTTCCGGTGAAAACCAACCGAACGACGATCTACCCTCACCGGCGAACGTCCGATCCTTGCCTCGCCTTCAGAACCGCACGGCTCGAGCTCCTCCACGCACCGGAGGTCTGATCAGAGAGAGAGAGAGAGTTTGAGCGAGTGAGGGAGAGAAAATGCGAGAGAGAGGGAGAGAGAGAATCACTCACCACTAATAAACCCCTCCTCTCATCTCCACCATCCATCCCATCTCATCCAAAACAAACCAATCTCAGCCCTCCATCACAATCCAACCAATTAAGCACCTAATCAAAGCCAAAACATGATTAGTCTTAAGATGGATTAAGGATATTACACAAACAAAATTGTACCATGCAACCGACGGGGAAGAAGTTTATATGAGCTCCCAAGCATGCTTCATTGAGAATTTCTGCCTGATTGTTCCTCTATCCCATGTCAAGGTGTCTGACTCCCGACTAGGTGTGATGGCCTTAATTTGGTACCAGAGTTGCTCCATCTGTCGTGACCGTGGAAGAGAAAGCATCCACTGCCCCTCCTTGATAAAGGCGGAGACACGAATGTCCCAAGGATGATTACCCATGTTGTAACGCAAGCGTGTCCCGAACTCCTCACAAAGAAGTGGACGGCCCAACCAGGGGTCTTCATAGAAGTGCACCAACTCCCAACTTCCAATCCTGTAGCAAAATTTCTCGCGAGCGACCACACGAACCTGGAGAATACCCCACCAAGCCCATGAGCATACCATCATCGGTCAGGCCACCCAAATACTTTTGCCACGTAAGTATTTACTCCTCATCCATCTTGCCCACAAAGAATCATCATCTGAGATGAGGATCTAGAAGAGGCGCAACATCCCAGCATCATTCCACTTTACAAGGCTCCAGAAACCTAGACCCCCAGTGGCACGCGGTACGCAGCAATCCTTCCATGATACCATAACAACAGACCTTGTCTTGTCCTGGCCCCAAATGAATTGGCACATCAAACCTTCAATCTCATGGGGAACCTGACGTGGGAGAAGGAAGGACTGACTCCAGAAAATGCTGAAAGATGCAAGCATTTTGTTACTTAACTATTTTCAATCTAAATTGACATGATATGCATCTTTTGTTAGATAATCAATTGTGTTTACTTGATAATAGTCAATTAAGATGTTATTTAGAATGAAAAATATCAATATAACATGTCACTTATCTATTTTCAATCTAAACATGATGGAATCTTTTCAATTTGTACTATACACGATAACACAAAATCCTGACACGAATGCAGAACTGTCAGACACGATAGTACACGAACACGTCCCAATTGACAGGTCTAGGTGGCCCAACTCGTGCGGAAGCAATATGTTATCTGAAATACGGCATCCTGATACAAAGGCACTTTGAGAAGGCCCCACCAGACGTCCCAACACCTTGTTTAGTCTATTCACAAGAAATTTCATGGTAAAACAATATATAAGATTGCAGAGTGCGATAGGGCGATAATCACTTACGGATTGAGGTTAGGTCTTCTTTGGGATGAGCGTAATACTCAGCTTGTTAAATTGTTTGTGCATACCCATGCCAGCCATAAAGGAGCGAATGGCAGCAAAGACATCCAACTTAATGACCCCACGTTGAGCGGAAGAACATGGCATTGAAGCCATCCGGGCGCGGCGCCTTATCTATGTTCCTGTGAAAGACCACGTACTCAAGTTCCTCCATTGTGTTCGGGGCATCCAACATAGCACTCTCGACCTCAGTGAGCCTCGGGAGCATGACGTCAGGATCAAGGGGGTGGACCTGCAGACTATTAGAGAAGAGGTTAGCATAGTAGCACCTGAATCCATCGCGAATGGCATCATCTCCTTCAAGACGCACGCCTTCCACTTCCACAGGTCGGATCATGTTCACAGCCCGTTATGCCTTGACAGAAGCATGGAAGAATGTCGTATTAGAATCGCCCTCGGTGAGCCAACGAACATGAGAGCACTATCGGGTGAGCGAGAGATTCTTCAAAGGCCAACGCCTCTTCAAACATATGTCGTGCTAATTGTGTCGCCTCAAGGCATGTAGGGTCATCTTGGTGGGCATCCTCCACTGATCTAGTGGTCTCCAACTCAACTTGAGCACGCGCGACAAGAGAGTCCAGAGAACCAAAGTAGAGTGACTCCAAGCAGTGAGCGCTTCATGAGTGTGATTCAGACGGTGTGCAAGACGAGCCATAGGTGGTCCATCCACGCGTCCTACACAACAGCCAAGAAGTGATCATGTTTTACCCAAGGATTAATAATTCGGAAAGGGCCATGCCTTGGCCGCATTCTCAGCTCCTCCACTTGAATAACAGGTTCTCAATGGTCGCTAAGCTCGCGCTCCATGAGAACGCAAAACGAGTACTGAAATATATGTAACCATGCCCCGAAGATGAGGGCACGGTCAATACTGAAAGGAATGTGTTCTAAAAGTTCTACTTTTATACGTAAATTATTATGAATTGAATGTGCAAACATTTTGTTCCTTGATTATGGTATTCGTCTTTTGGAAGTGTTAAGGAAGAGGTACTTAGTCCTTAACCGTAGAGCTCTGAAAGATAATGGTTTACATAAATCAATAGTTATTCACAATCATGGTAATTAACATGGAACATTAATCACCGAGATATGATTTTCGTTTTCGTCATCAATTGTTGTAGCTCTACAAATAATAATAAAGACAATAGTTAGTTCAACATGACTTGTGCTGGAAAAGATAGTTGGTCAAACAATTATTGTTGCCCCTCTCAATTGAGTAATGATATTAGTGGACCTCTTTCAGTAAAGATAGTTGGTCAAACAAAGATGACACATTTCTACTTTGTATATATTCTTAATATCATGAGGCAAGGGACGGACACAAGTGGCGCACTTACATCACTAAATGGATCGTGTTTAGTTTCTAATGGAACAAAGACATCTATGATAATTGGGTAACTATAATGTGTAGCTAGATACCGCTTATAGTTTGAGATATTAAAAGTTTAATATCGCTGTCAATTTAGCTTAGATCCTCCTATAGGTCACACCACAAAACTGGAAAACAAGATGCTTGATTTTAAGTTCAAAGATGCGTCGGGTTTCATGTGAAAATGGGACACATGTGGTGAATGAATAAAATCAATGTCATGAGAATTGACATAATTAAAATTATAATAAATTCATATGAGGTGTATATATTATAGGGTGTAATAATTTAATTTGCATAGGATAATATATTACATAAGATGTGAATTTTTAAAAAACCCAAAAGATCAAATTTTGTTGGAAATAAATCTAAAATTTGACAAAGTAAAAATCGGGGTCAAACACGGTAAACCGTTCAGGATTCGGTCGACCGGGGTATCTTTGGATCGGTTAACCGAATGGGGAACGGGTAATCACAATTGGTTGACCGAAATTGTCTGGAGTGCCTGGACAATCGGGTTCGGTTAACCGATTGTGAACGGTCAACCGAGAAAGAGTATTTTCGGTAGACCGAAGGTGACACGGTCATCCGATGACTATGCTCCAGAAAAAATTTGGTAAGTCATCGGTAGATCGAAGAGAAGACGTGGTTCGTCCGAATTTTTCCAGAGAATTTTTCTCATGTGGAATCGGTCGACCGTCTAGCTCACGGTTCACCGAACACATGTTATAACCGAACAGTTCGGTTGACCGAATAATTCTCGGTCGACCGAACATTGCGATTTCTGCCTGAATTATTAAGAAAATAATTAGATCATGGATGGATTAATTCCAGATTTAATTAAAAGATTTTAGAGGATGCTTATGTGGCAATTAGAGATTAATTTTAGAAAGAATAAGCACGAGATCATGACTAAGGAGTAGTTCTTGAGAAGGATGTTTTGGGAGCCTATAAAAGGACCACTCCTCCTACTTGTTTATGTTAATGCAAAAATTCTTTCTCTTATTAATCTCTCCTCTAATCACCACGAAAATCTCTTATTAATTTTGAGTTTAGGAGATAAAAATCTCAGGAGCTAAAAGATGGATTATTAGCTAGATTCTAAGCCTTATTAGAGATTGATTGGCTAGCTCCTTGCTCTCTAATCTTGTTTAGAGTTTGGTGAACACTTGGTGGCAAATTGGTGGACGATTCTACGGGAAGCGCGACTCCGGATCTTTAAAAGGTTTTAGAGAACCTTTAAGTATGATTCTCTCTTTGTGATTTATTTTAATATATGTAGGATTGCATGATATTAGAATAAATACAAAGTAATGTAAATAAAATTGTTGAAAATATGAAATCGATCTTGTATGTTGTATTAAATTTTTTAAAATATATACATCCATGGGGACACGAAATCCTACAAATACGTGTACCAATACGATAAGACCCCTGAGAGGAATTCGTCCAGGTAAAAAAAACCTCCCAAAGTAGGAACCTCCAATAACATCTCCTGATCGATCCAATCATTGAAATCCTTTACCGCCCGCGTCGGAATCCCAATGCCTCCCTCCATTTCATGAGGTTGGCGTACGACATTAAAATCGCCCCCCACTAGCCAGAGAGTAGTTATTTGCACAAGATGTGCAAGATCCGTCCACAATTCACGCCTTTCCCTGGTATCGTTGGAAGCATAAACAAAAGTCACAATGAAGGCGATAGAAGAGTGCTTCCATACCCTGCGTAAATGAAGAAGCTGTTGTATTGACTCTATCATCTCCAGTTCCACGCGCCTTTCGTCCCATACAACAAAAATCTGTTCACCAACACAAACGGAGCAAGTGGACACCCAGCTTGTGTGTGGCCAAACTTGACTGACAAACGGTGGTACCGTATTTGGCTTCAGCTTATGCTCCAAAATACCCATAATCGCCACCTGAGTCCTAGATATCTTCTCCCGCACCATGCGCACGCGTCCAGGCTTATTCGCATCGCGTACGTTCCAAGAGAGGACCTTCATTGGGGTGGCAAGCGAATAGACGGTCCCTTCGACCCCAAGTTCTGGCCCCGAGTAGGATAAAATAGACGTGATTGGGCTTTAATCAAACGCGGAGATGCACGAGGTGGCAGGGGTGATTTCAGGAATCTTTGGTTACTCTATCCATCATGAATGCGTAAGGGAAAACCTCAAATTCCGTTGGTTCCATGCGGTCATGGGCTGGCACCATGATGGACTCCTCGTTCGGGTGCACCACTTTGGTTGGATATCGCCTTTCCTGAGTTGTCGTCTGACATGCATGGGAACTTTCCAAATCCTGGATTACATCAAATCCTACGACAACACGTGCATGGGAAGTTTCCTCTTGCATAAGCTCCTCATCATTGCACGAAACAACCAAGGCACCTTCCATATCCTCGGGGTGGGCCTCTAAAGATACTAACTTTCCTAATTCAGTGTCCATCACCTCATTAGGGCACCCTTAACGGGGGTGCCCCGCCCGGGCGCCCGGGCGCACTCCCGTTAACGGGTGAGGCACCCGTGGGCCGCCCACCCGGGCGCGTGGCCGGGCGCGTGGACGTCCCGGGCAGACGCTCGGGCGCCCAAGGGAGGGGGACACGTGTCCCCCTCCGATTGGTTTTTTTTAAATTTATTTAGTTTAGGTTTTGTTATTAATGGATTGGGTATTTGTTATAAATGTGGGGTAATAATTTTTTGTAAGTGATTAAAATTAAGAAATTTCTAAAACCAACAATTTCAAAATCTAAAAAATTTCCAGGGGGCGCTGCCCCCTTGCCACCCCCGCCACCTCACGGGCGAGGTGGAATGCCGCTCGCTCACCGGGGAGCGAGACCCCCGAACGAACTGTAATTAGAATTAGATTTATATAAAAATGTAATTTGTTAAATGTTGTGTGAGAATTAAATTTGTTTAATTAAGAAATGATGTGGAGGAAAGAGAGTGTAGGGTGGGTGAGGGTAGCCCGGACATGGGTAAGAGGGTTTTTTGGGTGGGTTGGGTGAGCTGACGTGGCAGAGAGAGAATGTGACGTGGCAGAGAGAGAGTGCAGGGCGCCCGGAGGTAGCCCAGACGCTGTTATTTGTGCTCTTAGTAGGCAACCCACGATTGGCAACAAAGGAAGATCGTCCCTGATTTGAAGTGGGATTGTAACGCGTTTCCACCTAGTTACCTTTGTTGGTGCATTTCGAAACCAAACTTGCATTATCTTGTGGAAATTCCTGATTTGGTGATGCCAGCTTATCCATGGGAGTGTTTCCCGCCATCCCTCCCGGCGATTCATCTCCGACTATCAGCACGGTTGGGGCACTAGCTTCAGATGTGTGTGGGTCTGCACCAGTCCTAGAATTCCGACCCCTTGCTGCACAACACGCCACCCAGGCGGTTTAACGGTAAACTTGTTTGGGTGGCGCACTGGTGGGCAGCGTGATTCCGAGTGGCCAAAAGATGTGCAAGTTGTGTAAGACGGTGGTTTGCATTCGTATTCAACAACTAGGTAATCCTCCCGATCCTCCTCATCACGAATACTGATCACTGGGGGAAACGAGAAGCCCACCATAACCTCCACACAAACCCTAGCAAAGGTGAGCTTTCGACAAGCAGTTGTGCCTTCATCCATGTATAATGACGTGCCAAGCACACTTGCCACAACCTCTAGAACCGCAGGTGACCAGAACCTTAATTCCAGTTCTAGAAAGCACACCTAAATAGGCATGGATGCCACCTTCTTCTTCTCAAATCTAAACCCGGCAGTCCATTCTTGTAACGCCAATGCTGAACCCAAACAAACCAAGGACCTCCCTCTAAAACATGCTTCCTAACTTCCCCAAGCGTAAATCTAAAAATAATGAAATTGTTCTTACGCCAGAAAGCTTCAAGATGGCCAGAAATCTTCCAAATCTTCCTAAGGTGTGTGACCAATGTGGGGAGATGTGGCTTGAAATCCACAAAGTGCCCCACAAACATGTTAGCCCACTTCTTCGTCGTCTCCTCAACAACCTTGCTGGAGTAAACCCCCACCCTCTACCATGTTTCCTCCGCCGAGGAAACAAAGTGGAAGGTAGTAGGTGCGCGGGTTGTGGTGTGAAACAAGTCAGCCCAAGCTCGAGGCTTCCCCACAGGCACGTCATGTTGACGCCTGGATGTAGTCTCGACCTGGAATGGGAGGAATGACATCTCCTAGAGCCTTCACCCGTCCTCTCCACAACAAGAGGATCACGTGGGGCTCCTTCTAACGAACTAAACTGAGCCATTCAGGAGAGAAAGTAATGGAGAGAGGTGGATTTCGGTGGAGAAAAGGCTATGGCGACTAGGGAAATCCTAGAATCGCCAAAGCCATCCTTCTCTCTGGGCTATTTTTTATACATATATTTATTCATTCACCTACTCATGCATTACTAACAAAAAGATCAATGTAACAAATGATTAATGCAAACACAAGCAAGACAAGTGCTCAGGATAACCATTAGATATTTCTAACATGAACCCAAGCAACCACACAACGTCGATGCAGCCGAGAGATTGCCCCATCGCAAGCGACTCACGCCGGAGCCCAGCCCCAACAAGCAGCATCGGCCAGCCTCAACCGAGCACCGGCAAGACCGAGCCACCCACACGCACGCTCATTCACAAGTGCCCGAACAGCCAGCTTGCACGGTCCTGCACGTGTCTCCAACCCATGCCCAACTCAACGATGGTCACCTCAGTGACCAGCCAGAGGCTACATGCCTCCGACCATGTGGTGCATGCACCCCCACCCCGCCTGATCTAGTGGTACAACAAAACTCCACCACCAGTAAAAACGTGGTGCAACCACACCAACCTTCACCTCAACATCTTGAAAACCCATGGCATACCTCACATCCTCCACCACGCTCTACACGCCGGGAGTGACACCTGTAGCAAGTGGAAATAGAAGGAATGGGGGAGGTTAAGAAGAAAGGGTGTCGAAGTAAGGAGATGAACTAAAACTAGAAGGCACCAAGTGAAACCCCACCACACACGCAAGTCCACCTGAGTTGTTGTCGAGATGCCCACCAAGGCTTACCCTCCGCCAACCTTGTGGATTGCCACCAAGTCTTGCGCACACGGACCCACAAGAAGAAGAAGGAAGTGATGAAATAATGACCTTCAAAAGTGAGATGAAGGTGGAAGGACAAGTGAGGCTAAAGAAGACACGAAGGAGGAGTGAAAGAAGATTGACCCGTTGGAAGACTTCCAAGCTCTCTTGGGTCGCGCACCCCCTTAACCATAGGGTCTGCTACCAACTATTCACTAGTTGTTGTCATCCTAGTCTTCATGATAATCTACTAGTTAAGTATCAGCTAACCACACCATTCTAACACACACCTAAATCAAGGAACTGTAATAAACTCTAATGAGTTAAAGAAAATGAATGTAACAGTTTGAGAGAGAGGAAGGAAGAAGAAAAATAAAATAAAAGGAAAAGAAAAAAGTCAATTATTCAACAAAGAAATTAGAGGAGGTCACGGTTCTAACAGAGTGAGTAGTGAGATAGCTGATACAAAAGGCAAGCTCACGAACACGCAGGACTATCGATTTTTTGATGGTGAAGGTGGCCTATAACGATTAGATCTTGTATTCATAATTTAGTAATGTGTATAACATTTACTAATTATTTTATATAAAATATCATTTTTATATACAATATATTGTAATGTGCAGGATATTAATATCACATACATTTGCACGTCACCATCGCCACCGAGACGAGATAACGATCACGGACCATTGGGTGGAGCAAGCACTAGAGGTTTAAAGGCACAAAATTTGTGTAATTTAACTACTACCGTTATCAAACTTTGTTTTCTATTTTGTGAATTGAAAACTTCATTTCAATATAGTTACAACATTTTGTATGCAGTTTGTTATTTGAATGATTGTGTTGTTGTTTGATTGAATGTATTTCAGATGAATGCATATATGAGTTCTTTTGACTATATGTTTGTGGATGAATGCATATATGAGTTCTTCTAGTTATATGTTGTGGATGAATGCATAAATGTGTTGTGGATAAATGATGAAAAATATTGTTTCTTTTGATCGGGGAAATCGGAACCCGAAAAAAGCCAATAGTCTTTTTCTGGGTTCTTGACAAGACTTACATCGTCGGTACATATTCGTCGATGTAAGTTCCATCATTTTTCGAGTAGCCTACACCACAGTACGTATCCATCGGTGTAGGTTACTCACAGAATACACTGAAGGATAATTTTCGTCGATGTACGACGACATCCGTTGGTGATACTGGGAAAGAAGTATTAGTCAATGTATGATGATTTCCTCGGTGATCATCCATCGATGTTCTGCATTTCAACAAAACAAGACAGAAGAAATTAGGAGGAAATTTCACACCAAAATTAACAGTGACGACATTTATTTATCTTAACATCCATCAGTGTAACTAAACACCTAGGAAACACCGAAGGTAGGTTTATCTATCGGTGTTCACCTATACCATCGGATAGTGCCCTACAATAATGGATATGTTTCGTCGGTGAAACTCTGCTATGTTGTAGTGTGAGCAAGGACATGAGAAGAATTGATTGGATCAATTATTAGAGAGCACCTAGTGGATGCAACCCAACTTCCTTTTTTAACGGGTCAAAGAGAACTGGGCTTGTATTTGGACAAGTTAATTTGGAAATAACTGCCCATGTTGAAGTAGTTACACCCATGTTCAAGTAATTATTATAGGCTCGTAACCACCAAGTAACAACCCACTATATTGGAATAGAAAGTAGCCATTACCCACTAATAGGGTCGTACACCTATGTTTGTGGATGATGTCATTTTTTTCTATTTCTATCTCTTTCTCTTTTGTATTCTCTCTCATGTGTTGAAAACAAACAATTCCATAATTAAAGTATTTGATTGAAGAAGTGGAAATTAGAATTAAGAAATGCATCAATAGAGTATATTTCTAGCAAAACAAATATTGATTCATTAATTAGTTATTGGTGGATACTAGTAGAGGCGTCAACGTTTTGGTGTTTCCGTAGCAAAGACGACGTCAACCTGGAAGTCGTACTTGACGATTTGTGCTATCAACGTCATCCTGGAAATCAAAAGGTACGTATTTCCACTTTGTAATTTTGAGATTTAGAATTAGTCACAAAGTCAATCGTTTGGTTCTTGATTGTATTAGTTCAAATGAAGTTTTTTTACTTTTAACTTCTTCGAGCAACCATAAAGTTCCTTCAGATTCTACACGAAGGAGAGGGATAAACACCAATTTTTTAGGGCCAATGAAAAGTTGTCATTTTCCCATTCAGGTCTCCCAATATAAAGATAATTCACAAAACTAGGTAATTTGTAAAATTAACCCCTAACTATACTAAAATACTATGACTAGCTATTATTCATTTATTCAAGTAAAAGACAACATTAAGTTTGAAACCACATTTTAGTCTTCCTACCATCTCTTACGTTAGTCCCTCCCACATAAAGAAAACTCACCCTCGAGTTACAGCATGCATTGTGATGTGGTGTCGTGACGTGATCTTCAAATGCTCATGCCAAGTTCAATGTATTCGCTCAAGCCCAATGGACATCCATGAGTGACTCTATCCTCCTCATTCTCAGCCAACATTTTGTTCGCATTTGTCACATACCGGATGAAAATCAACTTCGTCATCGTGAAAACGCACTTGTTAGTCCCCCATGCACGGATCAAACATTGACGTAATTCTCAATCGAACTTCAGACCACAAATAGTTGGTCCCACATGCCTGTAGAAATAAATTTGGGCTCACAATAACAGTGCCCTTCACAAGTAGCAAAACACAGATGGTCAGCTCATGAGCTCCCACTCCTTTCACAACTTAAACTAGGATGGTCAACTCTAGTTCGAGCTCGACACTCAATGGAAATTAGACTTCAAAAACGTTCGACTCTGGTTTAACTTTAAACTGAAAGATTATCTATAAAAAATGATTTAGTTTCGTAAACGAGTCGCTCCAACTCGAAAAATTGATGTTAAACTTGAATGTTCGACTCAATTTTTTTATTGCTAAATTTATATTAAAAAATTGTATCTATCATTAAAATAGGTTAATACATGAGGTTCAAATTTTTTGCTCAATTCGTTTACACCCCTAACTTAGACCACGTCCATACCTTGTAGCTCAGAATACATGACTCGTTTGGTCATGCCATGCACTTGCACCCACTTGTTTCACAACCCAAATTTTACTTCCCGATCCCCACTAAAGTTCTGTTGCGAATAAGATCCACCACATGACAGCGTGAAACAAGTAGAGCTTGGTTATCAAACTTTACGGTGGCTTATTTCATCGTAATTGCATTTCTCTTCCATGTCATTGAAAACAAATAGGATCCACTATAACGCCCCAAAAACAGTGGAAAATTTGAACTTTTAAAAGATACAAGAATCAAACACCATGGCCGATACCCAACCACAATATTATATATAAATCAAGTGGCACAACGTGATACAGGAGTCAAAGATGATTACAACAAAAGATATACAAAATACATATACACCGGGGTAATCATCAACCTCAACAAAAGAAGGATATGATCTGGTTTGGGTGCTCCTGTCCGCAGTCACCACCACCTACAGACGCACACGACCTGAAATGCAACACAACAATGCCTGAGTTTCCCATAGGGAAACCCTGTATGCCCCTAAGATATGAACATAACATATATATATGAGACATGAAATGAAGAATGCAATGAACAACACATCTATCACCGTCCAACCGGGCTCTAGGGATCTCTCACCCAACCGCAGTTGACGTCACAACTCGGGTCTCAAGGGTCCTCTCACCCCAACCCCCAATAACTCGTGCACACATGACACCGCTGGAAAATCATCGGTCACGGGTCTCAAGGGTCCTCTCACCCCAATCACTCGTGCACACAAGGCACCGCCGGTCAGAGTCTTGGCACAACAAATGTGCTCACAAGGCACCGCCAGTCAGAGTCTCAGCCACAACCAATGTGCTCACAAGGCACTGCCGGTCAGAGTCTCGGCCACAACAAATGTGCTCACAAGGCACCCGCTCCGTAGAGCCACAACCACGATCTTTCTCTCAGGCCGGCATGTCCGTACCGTCGCCCCCAAAAAGGTCGGGGACCTGTTGCCCTCAAGGCAGATCCAACTCACAACACCACAAGCATCCATATGCAAAACAGTGCACAAACGGTCGAACGACAAACCTCACACGGTCAACTGAAACCCTACTATTGTTCCTAAATTAACCGAAATAACGTCCAACCGGTCGAACGGAAAAGGGGACCCGTTCGACCGAAACCCACAAGTAGAAAACCACATTTGCTCATTAAGCATAAACGGTCGAACAACACATGCCCATGGTCGACTGATTATCACCAGTAAATTCTACCATCTACCTGCATCACACCAGTCGACCGAACCAAGCAACCGATCAGACCCACATTAAGTGAACTTAAGTTACCGGTCGGATAAGTCAACGAGAGGTCGACCGTTTGGATGGTCAACGCCCCAATCGACCTACGACAGTGTTTTCGGTCGACCGGCAAAGGGGTCTCGTCCGACCGAAAACACCCAGAGTCTCCATCTTCTCGCCTAACACGCAAAATCGGTCGACCACCTATGGGTATCGTTCGATCGGTGCGAGAGATGTCGCACCAAATACACTACATCCGGTCGACCAAACCACTTCCTCGGTCGATCGTTCCCATGCAGAAATCTGCTGCACAAGTCAGACGAGCCTTTCGGCCTACCGTCGACCACTCCAATCCTCACGAAGGCTTAAGGGAGGATTAAACTAAAGCTTGGCATACCTTTAAGGCTTGAAGAAGCCTTTGAAGAACCCACGAAGGTCGCTTCCACGAGCACTTCTATTCCTCCTCCGTTGAACCCAACCGAGCAACTGATCCTCGCGATCCTCGCGGACTCCACTGAGTCGTCTTCCTCACTGAATCCACTCCACCACGCCCCGGTAGCTGAAAGAGAGCGAGAGTTGAACGTGAGAGAGAGAACCGCGCGAGTGAGAGAGAGAAGTGAGAGAAAGAGAGAGAAAATTACCTTTTATACTCTTCTCCTCCACTCATCTCAGCCATCCATCTCAATCCATCTCAACCCCCTCTAATCCACCACCTAAAACACAATTAACCTATAAGCAAAGGGTTAGGATATAACATCCACCACATCAAACAACGTTAATTAACTCATATGAAAAATCTACAACACTAAAATCTTTAACATCTCCAACAACTTGTTTTGACCTCTTCCTCTAACTAAGTGCAGTAGATGCAACTTTATCTTTAAGTAACCAAGGAATGGTTTTATTCTCATCTTGGTCGAAAAGTGTCTCTAGTGGACATACTATTAACGGACGTGCCTAAGGAAACTTAATCCTTCTCAAGCCCCATTACATATTGATCAAAAGAGCAAGATCCACCCCCAAAATCAACCTCAATTATCACTAACTTCATCAGTTGCTTTTATAGAGTTAATTGTAATTTGTCCCCTGACTTTTTGCCACTTTGTACCTCTGATCTATAAAGGGTGGCAGTTTGCTTCCTATATTTTACTTGTTGGCATTTTGTCCCCCTTTTAGTTTTGACCCCAAAAAATGACAAAAATGTTTTCAACTTGAAAATATAAAATTATCACAACTTATTTACAAAAAAGTTAAAAAAAACACTATAGTGTATCTTGTTTATTTTTAACATTAAACTTTTAAAAATGTTTTTTTCAAAATAAATTAAGACATCCTTGGATTTCCAGGATGACGGCATTTTGATCATTTTTGAGTCCAAACTGACAGAATGGCAAAAACGCCAACAAGTAAAAAGATAAGGTACAAACTGCTACGTTCTAATGATCAAGGGTGCAAAATGCCAACAATCGAAATCTGAGGGCCAATTGCAATTGACCATTTTTATTTATGCACATAAGATTTCCAAGGAAACCACTATCCCATGTACAAAAACGTCGATATGCATTTGCATCCCGCACGAATTAAATTTCATTATTGAAGTTATAGGGTCTGTTTGGAAGCTTGACTTCCCAGCTCCTCCTTCATGCAGGATCCACTACAGCCGATTCCAGTGCATCCAAATGTTGAGTGGCACCCGAGAAGTTGAGCTCCCAACCTGCATCCGAAAGGTTCGTTTTGGCCTTAATAACAGGAGCTCATGCTTCTCGTTGTTCATCTCCATCGCGCAAGCAAAATTTTGATTTTTGAATGGTCTTGTGCCCGATCATTACACGATAGCCCTTATCATCCCAGACATCAGTTCAAAGTTGGGCGGGCCTCAAGCCATTATTACCATCAAAACCATGGTCAAAATTACCATTCATGCCACTAGTGTTAAATTGAGCTCAACTACTACTCATGATATTTCCTTCTTTCTTTGGGTGGAGGTATGGATCTGGAAGTCCATCTCTACGCCGAGGATTTGCATCTATCGGTGGCAGTGTATGCAAGTTGGTTCGAAAGAAACTTCTTCTCTGTGTCTGAGGTATGCATCGTTAACCTCTTTTGATGTGGACCTTCGTGGGTCCTTGTGACAAGTAATCCTAATTGTACATTTTAAAAGGAATGTATTCCAAAAGTTTTACTTTTATATGTCTTTTATTATGAATTGAATATAATTACATTTTGTTCATTGATTAATGTATTCGTCTTTTGGAAGTGTTAAGGAATAGGTTTTTAGTCCTTAACCTTAAAGTTCTAAGAGATAATGGTTTGTATAGATCAAAAGTGATTCACAATCATGATTATTAATATTAGACATTAATTACCGAGATAAGATTGTCGTATTGGTTAAAAGAGATATTGTAGCTCTACAAATATTTAACAACATAAGTATATGCAATAGAAAATATTTCTTTCATATATTGAATTGACCTAACAAATGAAACATTATGGAATTGTGTTTGTGTCATTAATGTTTCATTGTGTCTTTGAATCCTAAGATATGAGACTTATATATTTTCACATAAGGAGTGTATGATTTCATTATTATCAAAAACTATCAATGCTTATGGAATTGTGTTTGTGTCATTAATGTTTCATTGTATCTTTAAATCCTAAGATATGAGACCTATATCTTTTCACATAAGAAGTGTATGATTTCATTATTATCAAAAACTATCAATGCGTATAGTGATAAAAGTATTAGTTGGTTATACATAACTTGTGATGGAAAAGTTGATATGTCAAAAAATTATCATTACTCCTCTTGACTTGAGTGATGATATTGCTGGGCACATTGATAAAGCGAAATTATAATGTGCACAATGTAACTTGTGTATATTTACATATTTATAATTAGTTTGAGAGCTCAAGAAATGAATATATATTACAAAGATGACACAATTCTACTTTGTATAATATTCTTAATATCATAAGACAATGGATAGACACAAGTGATATTAAATATCACTTAATGGATCGTGTTTAGTTTGAGTGACCAAAACATATTTGTTATTTGAGTAACTATAATGTGTAGCTAGATAACGCTTAT
This sequence comes from Triglochin maritima, assembly GCA_963682175.1. NCBI lineage: Eukaryota > Viridiplantae > Streptophyta > Magnoliopsida > Alismatales > Juncaginaceae > Triglochin > Triglochin maritima. The sequence goes on from OY821775.1 coordinate 20,714,893, forward strand.
AGTTTATGATATGAAGTATTTTATATCATTGCCAACATAACTTAGATCATCTTATAGGTCACACCACAGAATTGGAAAACAAGGAATTTGATTTTACATTTTATACGATGTATTAAAATACATGTGGTAAAATATTAAAATCAAATGTGTCGTGATTACGACATTGTTAGAATAATCAATGACTTTATATGAGATGTAAATATATTATGTGGTATATGTTGGTTTTTTGGCCTTAATCCTTGTTTTGATGATTTAATCAACCTAATCTTAATCATAAGTAATGTAGAGTAGCACACATATTGCATTGCATATATATTGCATGTGCTAACCTCTACAAGTGATCAAGACTCATGGAAGGAAGGAAATCAAGTCAAGATTTGTAATAAAGCTATATGAAGACGTGTAATCTTGATTTTATTTTGAGTCTTAGGAACATGTGTAAATTGAGCATACAAGAGCTAAAAACTTATCACATTCACACTAGGTTCCCTGTAGGAGTCACACACAAAATCTCATATCATTTGGACTCCATTAGATCACCCAAACCTTAGTCGAAAATCACTTAAAACCTAAACCCAAAATTCCTGTGTGAACCGGTCGACCGAACCTGTTCTCAGTTTGACCGGTTTATAACAAACTCTCCACAGTGATTTTACCGAACTCTACCGGTCGATCGGTTCTTTCTTTTCGGTCGACCGATCCCGGATTTTATTATGGCTATTACCTTTGTCGTATTCCAATAACGGTCGTATTCGTATAAAACAAACTTAACCCCCAAATACATTCGGTAATCGGTCGAACGACGACCTTGTTTTGGTCGACCGGTTGAACACTTATTATATCCCTGCTATCGGTCGACACACTCTTCGTTCGACCGATCCAACTTTGTCTCAACTGAATCCCCTTAACGGTCGACCACCCCATAGTTTGGTTCGACCGATTCACTTAAGTAGAGTTAAGTTCTAGCTCGTTTGTCCGACCAAATATTCATTTGTTCGACCGTTCTCCTTGAAATCAAGTGAACGGTCGACCGGTTTATTAGTTTCGGTCGACCGGTTCTGGACAGATTTGCAACCTGATTTTCTGCTTTGTGTATCTTACACAAAACCCAACCAAATCTATCCCCAACGGCTAGAATACCTAAGGAGCTTATAAATAGAGGATCAAGACATGTTGTTAACACAACTCTCCAACTCCAATTGTCCCAATACATTAGAGAGAAACCTCAATCCTCAAAGCTCCCATTTCTACACTCCATAAGCCTAAACTACACACACTTGTTCAATCACTCATCCTACTCAAAGTATGCTCAATTAGAGAGTGAATCCCACTCAGTTACATTTGTTGTCAAAAGAGTATAGACTTCGGTGAGAGCCCGAAGTGATCCTTCTCGGATTGTGAGAAGAGGATTCCAAGCTCGGCGAGGGTTGTTCGCGAGTTTGACGGTTGTAAGGCGTTGTCTCCCGGCCTGGAACGGGGAGCGGATAGTGAAGTCGTAGGCGGAGCTCGGTGATCCGAGCGGAGCTTGCAAGAGAGGACTAGGACCCGGGTGGGGTGCCGAACCTCTATAAAAATGCCGAGTCGATTTGTGGTTTGCTTGTTCCTTTTCCCTACTAGTCTTTAAATTGTTTCCGCTGCGTTTATTGTTTGATTAGTTAGGGATTAGCGTAAAAGTGATTAGATTAACCTGACCCACACGATGCTACAGTATAATGTTTGACATTATATATGATAATATGTTGCATATTATAATGTGGTTCGTAACATTATAAAATATAAATTTGCTAAAACCCCAAAGATCAGATTTTGTTGGATATTAATCCAAAATTTGATAAAGGCATAAATCGATCAAATCGGTCAAATGTTTAACAAACTTTGTTCGACCGAAATCAGGAATTTTCCTGATTGAGAAACGGTCGACCGTTTGGATGTGTTGTTCGAACGAAATTAACAATTTGCAACCAATCGGTTAAACGGTTGACTATTTTGGTCGACCGTTTACATACGGTTTTGCCTGAATTAATAGGAGAATTTCTTTGATCATGGGTTGGATTTGTTCCAATTTAGTTAGACGAGGTTAAGTGATGATTACGTGTCAAAATATCATTAGTTTAGATGAGCTAAAAATAATAGATCATGTGTAAATGGGTTACACATGATGTGGGATGGAGGAAGCCCTGTAAATAGATCCCTCATCTCCTCCTTGTTTATATGAATGCAAAAATTCTCCTTTCCATATTTCTTTACCAAATCCATTCGAAAATTTCCTTGTTAGTTAAGTGTTTGACAGATAAATTCTCCAGAACATCAAAGTGGTAATTACCTAGATTCTATCCTTGATTTAGAGATTCATTCACTAGCTCCGATCTCTTTAATCTTGTTTAGAGTTTGATGAACACTTGGATAAATTCTGAGGCGATCCGGCCTGCAACAGATCTTCCTATTGGTAAAATGGAGTCGATAATCCCCAAGGTATGATCCAATATATGTATTTCAGTATTAAATAGTTTATTATGTATATTGAAATACAATTAGAAATTTTGTATATAAAATTATTGGAAAATATGAAAATCAATCATAAATGCTTGTTAATTTTTAAAAAAAATATACACAATATAGGGCACAAAATCCTTCACCTCTTTGGAACGAGTGTATGAGAAATTTGGGGCTTTTCGTTTTGCTAAAAAATAACAAAGTTAATTGTCCGAGTTATTGATTATGTCCTTTATTTTTTACTTTTAATTCGATCACTGGACATCAGTGTTAGGACTATTCATGTGGACAATTGTGGGATTTTTCATTAGGCCATATTTGTTAGTGTTATATCCTAAACATGCAAGCTACGTAAATCATCATGTTTTTATGCCTTTTAGAGATATGGATTTATCATATTTGGATGAATGATGCCTTACGTTAGGTAATCTATATTTGATAAATAATGAACATGAATTGGTTCCAGTCTTGTAATTAGTTGTTTAAATGGGTGGTGGTGTACACACTACTACAGAAATCGGAATATACGTCGGATGTATGGGGGTATATACGTCGGATATAAGCACTCACATATCCGACGTCTATGTGTGTCGTCTATACATAGACGTCGGATGTTAGATATCTGACGTCTATTCCTAACGAATAGACGTCGGCTTTATATATCAACCGACGTCAATACTTTAGGAATAGACGTCGGTGAAATAAAGAATGACGTCTATTCTTTAGGAATAGACGTCGGCGTTTAACTCAGATCGACGTCTATATGGATTCAAAATTACTATAGACACTTTACTTGTAGCATAATATTGTTGTGTAAGATAGAAAGCTTAATATTTCTTTTAACTAAATGATTCATATTTTAACAAGAAAATTTAAAATTTCTGAATCCATATTTCAACAGCATTTGAATCCATATTGCAACGTCATTTGAATCCATTTCAACAGCAACATTTGAATCCATTTAAAATTTCTACCATAAATTTATATCATGCATTTATCATCTCAAACAAAATACGAATACTCATACCAAATCAAATAGAAAACCAAAATGTTAAGTATAACTCCAAATCACGAAAATACGAATATATTCAATATTAAAACCAAAAAAATCGAAATGTTGCATTCACCAACAATAAACGAGAGGAGAAGTTTACTAACATTGAAAAGAATCGTTACTACAAGAAAAATCCGAAAATAAACCAACAAAAATGAACTTAACACTTACATTGGTTAGGATGTGGAGGAAGACGGAGGAAGAAGGAGTAGAGGGCCGGAGAAAGGGAGGAGAGGTTGGGACGTCGCTGCGGTGCCGGAGACGGTGCAGATCGGTCGGAGATCGATCGCGGAGGAGAGTTCAGTCGCGGGACGGCTAGGGTTTGGTTGGGTTTTCGTTTGAAATGAATGACAGAAAACACGTATGTTCAATTTCTTTAAGACCTATAGACGTCAGATGTTATATATGTTCGACGTCTATACGCCCAACGTCTATATGCAGGGAGTATAGACGTCAGACATATAGAACATCTGACGTCTATACACTATATATGTCGGATGCACAAGGTATTCTAAAACCCGATGTCTATTGGTCGACGTCTATACCCCATAGACATCGGATAAATGCCGTATTACAATAGCTGACGTCTATAGTACCACATAGACGTCGGCCGTAGTAACGACCAACGTCTATGCTATGCTCTCCCTACTAGACGTCAGACGTTATAAAGGCCGACATTTATTGGGCGACGAGTAAAGCCTATTCTGCACTAGTGATATTTTATGTTTCTGTTCAATTTGTCTTTCCACTTATTGATTCTCACTATAGTTGGATCTCAGTAATCGTCAACACCTAAAATATTGGTTAAGGTGGTTCTACCTTATTAATCTTGGACAATTGGGTTGCCGAATAATGTAACATTATACCTACCTACTCACAACTACATTTGAAGAAAATCCTATTTGGAACATAATCATCAACCCTTTTCCCACACCTTCGTCGGCACTCCGCAAAAGCAAAAGGACGATGGAGTTGGGGGTTCAACACGAGTTGAAGGTCCGACCATGTTCACCATCGTTATCGGGCGGAGATGTTGCAGGCTCGATGCGAGAGAGGAAGGGGTGAGGTTCGCTTGGGGTTGAAGATAAGGGACAACAAGATTAGTGTAAACAAGAGGTGTGCAACCTTAGCAGGAGGGTGGTTTGGGGTTTTACTACGACAAAACGTCTAGAGGAGATCTGTCATTACTGCCATCCAAACAACTTCGGCTTCTGGTGCGTTTGGAACCAATCCTGGGTGAAGAAGCAGAAACTAGCTTTCTTGGACAATCCACTTGGAGCGCCCAATCCAAAACGGGCCCTTAGTGTATAATTGATTCTTGTACTATCTCAACAAATGCATCCATTATTTGTTTCAAAGCTTCGACATTTTGTGAGGAAGTGTAAGTCTCATAAATCGGTTGTGGCACTACATTCTTTTTGTCATCTTCTTGTATTGTGGGCCTGCTGCGCTCATATCATCACAAATCCCAAATAATGCAGCAAAATGAGGGGAATGAGAGTTGACATTAATATCTAGCTCAATTAGATTTTCAACACCCAATCTGTGTTGCAAATATCCATGTGCTCCTTTCGACCCTTTGATCCACATCTACACGGCTACATCACTTCCCTTTGCATTTCAATCACATCGACTCCAACTAAGTGTTCAAATCCATGTTGCAAATCTGCAGGTGCTTCTCCAAATATCGGGAGCAAGACAACACGTTGCAATGACTCTTGTAAGGCCATCAGCGCCCGGGTTACCCCTTGGCGCTCTCGTTTATCTCTCAGTCACGTCAACTTTTCTATTTGTTACATCGTACGAGCACATTCACTCCCAATATTTTCTTAACCATGCCCTGAAATCCCCAAACACATTATATTTTCTTCCCTCCACGTCATATCGAGATCAATCCTACCAAAAATAAATAAATAAATAAAATTTAAAAAACTTCAAAAAATAAAAACAAATAAAAAAATATATTTTCAGAAAAATAAAATAAAATGAGACCAACTGCACAATTTTCCGCCCCGGAAAAGCATCCTGTTAAGGATGCTCTGACAATTTGCTCTTCCTCCTAGGGAATCACTTTCTTATCCCCATTCTGAACGAAGCACCAACCTCCCCGAGGTCCATGTAACTTGGTTGACATTCTGGTGCCATCAAAGAAGGTAGAGGCTCCATGTAGTCTACCATCAACATTTTGTCGAACACTTTATATTCACTGGTTTGATCAACCAAACGCTCAATCATTAAGGACTTGCTTGGTGTGTCCACAGAAATAACATGCGAATTGTGTTGAAGTAGAGAGCCTTGGGGAGTGAAACATGAGAGGAGAGAGAGTTTCTGGTGCGCATGGGGAGCCTTGGCTCCTCTAGGGTTTCCGACCCCATTTCTTCACCAAATTGCTTGATTTTTTCACCAAAATGGAGAAAAAGACTAGCTCTACACGTTTGCAACAACAAGATGGAGATTGTGGTACAACAAAGGATCTCCATTTCGTCTCAAAGGAAAGCTCTTCCACAGCTTTGGAAGAGCTTGCTGCTGCGCCACCTCTAGGGAGTGTTGAAGCTCCCCTAAGGAAGTGGTCTGACCTCTTCTCAGCAAAGCCAAGGGCATCCACGACCCTAGACTTCATTCAACCTGCTGTTAAAAGAGGGGAGAAGGTGGCTGTTTGCTCAAAGATGGAAGTAGTGGAGGCACTGAAAAGATGGGATACGGTTTTGGTAGGTCACTTCATCGGGTTCAGACCTCATCTACCAACATTGGAGAAGCACCTCCAAAAGCTATGGGCTCTTGCTGGACACTTGGAAGTCATTAGGAGGGGGCAAGGGTTCTTGTTATTTCGTTTTTCTCTTGGAGAAGTTAGGATGAAAGTCCTCCAAGGAGGACCATATTGTGTTAGAGGAGCTCCACTTGTGGTTCAAGAATGGCTCCCGGAAATGACATTGGAGAAGGCACATATCACAATGGTTCCTATATGGGTTTGTTTGCCGGAGCTTGACCTTCGATTTTGGTCGCAAAGAACATTGAGTAATATTGCAAGTGTCCTCGGGAGACCACTCTACATGGATGACAACACGGCTTATGGAAGGAGATTAGCTTTTGCTCGGGTGTGTATTGAGGTAAGTCCTGATTTCTTATACCCTAGTTGGGTAGATGTTCAAGTAGAGGATGGTGCAACACATAGAGTTTTCGTGGAATACGAGTGGCGCCCCGGTTATTGCAAGGATTGTCTTGAGTTTGGTCACGAGGAGGAGAAATGTCCACGACAGAAGCTACCCTCAAAGGTGATTGCTTCCCAACTTCACATTGCTGAAAAATGGGTGGTGGTTACTCGTGGTAAGGGGGCAGACATGAAGGTTGTGAGGAGAGAGTGGAGGGAGAGGCGAGTGGGAGTGGGTGTGGGAATGGGGATAGGGTAGATGGTTTGGTGAGGGTGAGTGAGACTCACGAAGAGAGGGAGGGGCTGGTGGTGAGGGAGGAAAGGGAGGAGAGGGTGGAAGGGATGATGAGGTGGAGGTTGGTGCAGCTGAGGTGGAGATAGACACGAGTGTGGAGATGCCATGTGGAAAGGCGGGTGAGGTGGCGCAAGATGCATTAGGAGGCAATCAACTAAGCAAGGAACAAATCTGATTGGAAGGTGCACATGAGGAGAGGTTTAGTGGTATAAGACATTTCATGTGCAAGACAAGTTGGATCTCTCTCCAAGGAGTCCAACGATTTGCAGCTTGGGATTACAAAGGGGATACCTCATTGGTGGACAAATAGGGCAAAGAGAGGTGGGTGGGAAAAGTGCTAGGTCTATTTCTGGACCAACCAATGAGGAGGGAGGTGAGTGCTCTACAAAAAGCTGGGCCAATAAGGAGAGGAGCAGCCCTCTTGCAAAGAATGAATGGGGGACCAGGTGGAAATGATTGGGGTCTCATTAGTGGAGGAGGTCCTAGCTGAAGATAGTGGGCAACATTCAAAACGTGTTAGTGGGACTGCTTTGGAAGCACTTGCCTCACGTGAAGATGGAGTGGGTTTGGGTGGGGGACACTTAGTGAGGGCCTTTCAAGGTGAACAGAGTGAGTATAAAGAAGTGGTTGGCTTGCATGGGCTGGAGACAATTAGAAGAACACGTGATGGGAGTGCGAGCCATGCACACAATACAAATGATATGGGAAAGGAAGAAATCACGCACAATAATAGTGGGCTGGAGGAATGTGGGGGGACAAACCAAGGAGGAGGAACGTGAACCAAGTAGGCTAGACTCGTTGATGCATAAGGAGAAGGGTTGGACATCTCCCTCGAGGGTGGCCCGAGGAAAGGAAGTCCCAAAAACTAGCAACGTGCAAAATGGGGGAAAATTTGACCTCCTTAGGAGTGAAGCGAATTCGATGATGGAAGATCAAGGGAGTATAGTGACTCCTGGGCAGCAAGCTTGTCCCCCGTCCCTCACTCTCCGGCGCTCCGGTAGGAAGATAAGAAGTAAAACTTTCCCATGTGGAGGTAAAGGGGTCACCCCGCACCTAAACCCATGAATATCCTAATGTGGAATGTGCACGGTGCAAATGGACCCGACCGTGCACTTATGATTAAGGGTCGTATAAAGGAGGTGAACCCGGATGTGGTTTGCCTTGTGGAACTAAGGTAAAGCTTAAGAAGATTGAGCGCTTCAAAAGAGCGATTTGGCCTAATGCTTGGATATCAAATAGTTTGGTTATGGACTCCGACCGAATTTTGGTTCTTTGGAACGACCAAATAGTGGATATGAGAGTTGCCTATGAAACATCACAACTACTACACTTCAGGGCACGTTGGATGAGGGACGGCCTTGACTTCGACCTCACGGCTGTCTATGGTGATAATGGGCATGTGGATCGGCGTCACTTGTGGAGTGACCTTCTCCAAGTAGCACCACCCGCATCTAGGCCATGGATGGTGGGGGTGACCTCAATTGTATTCGGAGGGCGAGCGAAAAGAGAGGAGGGATTGCTGGAAATGAGGTTGCTATGGCAGAATTTAATGATTGTATTGATGCCCTCGAACTCCTTGAGATGTCGTCCACCGGGGGAAATTTACGTAGTCGATCTCCTCCGAAGGTAGTGCATGTATCGAGATGCGGATTGACCGTATCTTGATCAACAATGTATGTCTTGAGTTATTCCCGGAATCCTACTATCATGTGGGTGCAAAGGACTTGAGTGATCACACAATGCTTATTATGAAGACGGACGGAAATGCAAGACGGAAGAAGAAGATGTTTCGCTTAAAAAATCATTGGGCTGGCCATGAGGACTTCCATGGGCTGGTTGCACGTGCATGGTCCACCTACGTGAGGGGCACACCCATGTTTCGAGTGGCAGCAAAACTACAAGAAGTTAAGAAGATGCTTGTTCGGTAGAGTAGCTCAAAGTTTGGAAATGTCACAAACAAGGTGGGAGAGGCACGTGCTACGCTCGAGGAAGTGAGGAAACAATGTCTTGGAAACCCCCTTGATGCTGACCTCTCCCGCGCCGAATGGGTTGCAAAGGACTCCTTTGCTCGAACTCTTGCTTGGGAGGAGTCTATCACCCGACAAAAATCAAGGGTGAAGTGGTTAAAAGAGGGGGACTGGAACACTAGGTTTTTCCATGCACACCTTCGAGTGAGGAGAGCCACCAACCAAGTGAGACGAGTGTGTGAGGGTGCCACCATCATTGAAGAAGTGGGTGCGATCCGTGACGCCTTTCGGCATTTTTATACTAACTTGTTTGCTAATGATCTGCAGGTGATACCCATTCCCCCCTCCCTCTCTTTACCACACCTCCGTCTGGAGGAGGGGGCGGAGCTTTTGCGTGACCTTGACATGAAAGAGTTGGAGGATGTAGTGCTGAACATAAACGTTGATAAAGCACCGGGACCCGATGGGTTCAATGCTAAATTCTTCAAAGCTGCATGGGAGCTCATAAAAAAAAGACATGTTCAAGGTCATACACTCTTGTCTGGACAGCGGAAAGGTGCTGGCCAAATGGAACTCTACCTCACTTACGCTCATCCCAAAGAAGACGGCATTGGTTTCAGTAGAAGACTATAGACCCATCGCTTTGTGCAATATGACGTATAGATTCACTTCAAAGGTGCTTGCAAAACGTCTAAAGAAGTTGCTGCCACGCCTTATTGGAGAAAAGCAAAGTGCTTTTGTCAAAGGCCGGCGGATTGGGGACAACGTTCTCCTTGCACATTAGCTATGTCATAACCTCCACCTCGACAAAGGAAAAGGAAGAATGTGTATCAAACTTGATATACGGAAAGCATATGACTCCATCTCATGGACTTTCTTGGATGGAGTTTTGGAGCGCTTTGCTTTCCCGGTTAAGTGGAGACGCCTTATCATGAATTGTGTTCGGGCTTCGTTTGTGGTGACGGTAAATGGTGCAAACTCCTCAAGCTTCGTGGCCAGAAATGGATTGAGACAAGGTGATCCTTTGGCTCCCTACCTATTTGTTATGTGTATGGAAGTTTTAAGCGAGATGGTTAAGAAGATGGTTATAGATGGGCACATTTAACCACTTACTTGTGGGCATATTGATGTATCATATCTTCTTTTTGCTGATGACGTCCTTCGATTTGCAAAAGCAACAAAGGCAAATGCAAGGGCAATTCGAGGTGTCCTGGAGGACTTCACGTCTTGTTCGGGGCTTAGCTTTAGTGTGCCAAAAAGCCAAATTTTCATGGGAGGTGATGTACGGGATGGCGCATGGATTGCAGCACACCTTCGGATGGAGCGAAAGGATTTCCCCGTCTTCTTTCTTGGATTGCCGCTGTTCTCGGGAATGATGGGGAAAACCCATTGCACGACACTTGTGAATAAGGTAAAAGCACGACTGAGCACATGGCAGCAAAACTTCTTATTCATTGCTGGAAGGGTGGAACTTGTAAGGAGTGTGCTTGTGTCCCTCAGTGTTTATTGGACCTCCGCGTTCCTCATTCCCCGGAAAATCTTACAAGAGATCGAGAGTCTCATGTGCCACTTCATTTGGGGAGGTCCAAGAAAGTGGGTTCCAGTAGCATAGATAGATATATGCATACCAAAGGAGGAAGGTGGCATTGGTCTCAAACGCCTATCGGACTGGAATGATGTGGGCCTTTTGCGTCTATTCTGGCTTGTGGTGGCGGACGAACAATCACTTTGGGTCAAGTGTGTGCGCCGGAAATACTTGAGGAACCAGTCAATCTGGCTAGCACGTCCCCCATCCACCTATGAGGTGGGAAATGGTATGAGGTGGGAAATGGTATAAGGGGCTCCTTAGAGTCCGGGACATAGCGAGACGGCATATCCGGTATGAGGTGGGAAATGGTGAAGACATCCGCTTCTTCCAATATCCTTGGTGTGGACAGTCATTCCAATGTGAAAATTGGGGGACCGATTACATTATGAGTTGGGAGTGTCTTGGGACATAAAAGTCTCATACTTTATAAAAGACGGAGTGTGGATGCTGCCCCCCCCCCCCCCCAAGATCTACATTGATGGAGGAAATTCATTCGAGGATAGCAAACACACAAATCCATGGAGGCGTCGACCAGCCAAAGAGGATAGATGGCAAGAGAACCATGCTTGGTATAAGAAAGGTGTGGACATGGGTAAAGCCACCAGGAAGGAAGGTTGCGTGGGCTGGTATGGTGTGGCACAAGCATGCTATCCCAAAGCACTCACTCACGGCCTGGAGGGCTTTGAGGGGTCGGTTACTCACAAAGAAACTTATGAATCAACACGGCGCAAAGTACGACCCGATTTGTAGCCTTTGTGAGAGGAACGAGGACTTGGAGTACCTTTTCTGGGGGTGTATGTTTATCAAGGAGGTTTGGGTAGCCCTTCTACACTTACCGAAAATCAGTGACCGACATGCATGTTCGCTAGAAGGAGAAGCGATACGACTAGCACATGCACGTGTTAGCCTTCTTGGAAAAGTGGTAAGGCGTTGGCTTTCAATGCCATGATACACGAGTGCTGGCTTGAACGGAATCGCAGAATCTTTGAGGGAGAGAAGGTATTGCCAAAGGATATAATAGCTGCCATCAAAGACACCATTCGCTGCCTATGGGATAGAGTGAAGAACCTTGCGAAGGATGCTGAGGAGGAGCATGATTTCCAGATCATGTGGAGTTAGGAGTTAGTGCTTTTTGCTTGATTGACACGTTGTATATGAAGGAAACTTCTCTTGTCTTTACCTACTATGTTCCTTATCAGCTACTACGTACATGATTAGTAGGGAAGAGGTCAGGTATGCATGTAGTATGTCCCGCACACTTCTTTTCAAAAAAAAAATTGGTAGGATGTAATCTTTACTTCAGTAATATACTTCAAGGTAATCCTCCCTTTTTGCCTTGCAAAAAAAATAATAATAATAACATGCGAATTTGAATGCTACTTTGGTTCGTCCCCGCCAGCAGCAAGTTTAGGCTTCTTAACATTTAAATGCTCTTTTGGAGTGAGATCACACGCAAAATCCCTTGTTTGAACTGGACTGAGTATTTTCTCAAACAATTTGTGGTCAGCAGTTTGATCAAAGATGTGTGCTAGGGGCACCTTTGGTTGTTCCTCCAAGTTAATACCTTGCTAATCACAAAGTAGGTTTAGTTCATTTCTTCCAACAACAACAGGTCCACAGAGCTTCACATCATCCAATGACTCTTTCGAAGTGTGCACACAAGTGAGGCGTATGAACTTTCACAAGCTTCACCATGTCGCAGCAAATCCCCTCAACATCGAGCTCACGAAATGAACTTGACAAATGATTGGAATTCTTCGCATCTCAAATGCCCACTAAACATCACGAAGCCCATCCGAGACGACTAAATTCCTGTTTGAATTTCCAAAGAAGTATGAAACACCTATCCTTAATTGATACTCATCGAACTCACGTTTCTGACGAAGACGACTCAATCGGTTTCTTCCTTCTACACAACGACCTTGAACTCCACGCAATTTCTCAAATATCAATGCCTCCAAAGATTTGTATATATTAGCAAATCCCACCTCCATTTCATGGGTTTGAACGACGATGGAAGTCTGTAACGCCTCCACGCTGCGATTATATCCACCACCGACAACTTCCTCCTAGTCGTACGACATACGAGGAACCGACAAACTCTGATGCCACTTGATGCGGGACGGAAGTGAGTTGTCTGGATATCGCTTCGGCTGGGAGATGATATCGCGAATATACCCGACTTCAAATTCACCGAGGAGAGAGATAAACACCAATTTTTTAAGGTAAATGAAAAATTGCCCTTTACCCATTCATGTTTCCCAACGTCACAAAAGTAGGTAATTTGCAAAATTAATCCTTAATTATACTAAATTACTATTACTAGCTACTATTTAAGTGAGACAACATTAAATTTGAAACCACATTTTGATCTTCATATCATCTCCTACATCAGAATATATGGAGCATATAAATTGTATAAATATGAATAAAGAAGGGGAGATGTTTGTCTTCTTGTCCATGTCAGAATTCCACGTCGATTGTCGACGGTGTGAAATGAGCATCAAATGTAACATAGGAAGCATACTTTCCTAGACAAAAATAGTTAAAAGGCAATTTAGTAAAATTTTAGGGGGGTTACAGCCCCCACACCTTCATACTTGCTGCGATTTTGAGTTTTTCAGTTTGAAAATGCTTGACATCTTAATCCCATGATTAAACATAAACCTCAGATCATGTTCTACTTCTACAAGCAAGAAAAATCTTTCAGTTCCAAATCCAATTGATATCTGGTGGACCACAAGCTCACAACCATTTAACACTAGCAGGTCTCAGAACATACGGTGTGAGAACCTAATCCCTTGATTAAGGTTAATTAAGTTTAAGAACCTTAAACCCTTATTAGTGAGAGTATATAAACCTAAACCAACCCAAACCTTTTCCTTCTCATTCTTTCCTTCTCTCTCTTTTTCATCTCACTCTCTCCCTCAACACTTTCTCTCCCTCCCTTGTAGTTCGTCGGTGGAAGAAGGAGGAGCTGCGGGTGCGCCGGCAAGTCGAGGTCGCCGGAGATCAAGGAAGGCGTGGAGATCCGCGTTCGTGTGAGGAGTTCGCCGGAGATACGCCCTTTTGCGTGGGAGGATCGTCGTTGCTCTTCGGAAGCTTCTTCAAGCTTCCAAGGTATGCCAAGCCTTGCTTTTACGCTCACCAAGGTTGTGTGGGTGTTTGAGTGTTCGACGGTAGGCCGAATGGCTCGTCGGAATAGTGTGGCAGAAGTTCTGCTCTATTTCGGTCGACCGGTGCTCAATTCGGTCGACCGGTTGTAGTGTAATTCGGGCGTTCTCGCTCGAATCGGTCGAACGATACCCCATGGGTGGTCGACCGATTGTTCGTGTGAGCGAGAAGATGAAGTCTCTGAGTGTTTTCGGTCCACCGGGTCCTCTTTGTCGGTCGACCGAATGCACTGTTGTATGTCAGTTGGGGGCGTTGACCTTCTAAACGGTCGACCGCCTCTTTGACCATGTTCGACCGGACGTACTGTTTTAAGTCGGTTGGGGGTGTAGACTTCTAAACGGTCGACCGCCCTGAGATCCCGTTCGACCGATGACTTAAGACAACTTAAGTGTGGTTCGACCGATTCATATTTCGGTCGACCGGTAATGACCTTGTAGAATGTTGAAGTCCCTGATGTTTTTCGGTCGACCGGAAGCCCATTGCCGTTCGACCGTTGGGGATGTTTTATTTATTATTTATTTGTGGCGTAGACCTTCTAAACGGTCGACCGCCCAGAGACCTTTGTTCGACCGTTTCGATGTTTTCCTTGGTTCGACCGTTGGATTGTGGTTCGAACCAAGTACCGGTTTTAACGACCAACCGGTCGACCGTATGACCTTTTCCGGTCGACCGTTGGAGCCCAGTATTTGTATTGGTTGTTTTTAAGCGCGTTGGTGCGTGGATTGCATTTATTGCTTATGTTCCCATGATATGACATGTGCATTGAGACCTAGGTAGTAGACCTGTGGGATCATATTCCCCTTTTGCATGATCTATATGTGATGACTGTTATGACTGTCGGCCTGTGTGGCGACAGAGGTGACTGTTGGCCTGTGTGGCGACAAAGATGACCTTAGCCTTTGTGGCGAAGGAGATGACCTTAGCCTGTGTGGCGACGGAGATGACTGCTAGCCCTTGTGCAGCAGAGTTCTGTGCCTTAGCCTGTGTGGCGACGGAGATGACCGACCGATGATGTTCCGGCGGATGTGCTCGACCGATGCTGTTCCGGCGAGTATGATCGTCCAGCTATGGCACGGCTGGCGAGTATGACCGACCAGAGCGACGGCTCTGGCGGATTGTGGTCTTCGACCACTGATCAGATCTGATGATGACTCGGAATTGCGTGCGACCCTCACCGAACCCACATGACTAGTGTAGCTGCGAGTGGGGGTGTGTCGCGTATTTTCCGTATGACCGCATGTGCCTGCGGTGGGTATCTACGGATGTCCAAAACTAGACTTATGACTAATGAACCCCGGTTGGGGAAATGACTATTATGACCTTATGACCCGTTTGGGGAATGACCAGTTAGGAGTTATGTTTGGCATAATACTAGTATGATAGGTCATGATTGCATTGCATGTAGGTGGGTTTGGCATACGGGGTTTCCTTCGGGAGACTCACGGCATTGTTGTTTGCTTTCAGGTTCCCTCTTCGGGAGCTGCTTGGGTGGGGACTGAGGACGAGTGCATCTTGGAGTCGGGTCCTCGTGTCGGTTTTGAGGTTATTATGACTACTTGTATATCTGTATATTGTATTTTGATGTAGTCATTCTTTTGACAACTCTTGTATACGGTGCAGCACCATATATATTATATTTATATTTTCGAGTAGCGTCCCCTGTGTTAATGTTTATCCTTTGATTATCATTTATTTAAAAGTTTAAATTTTCCGTTGTTTCGGGGATGTTACAACTTGGTATCAGAGCGGGTCGATTCCAATGCACTCATCTAAAGAAACCACCCTTAGGAGTAGTGGATAGAGGCATGCATTTCTTTTGTAGATCATGCATGCATTCAAGTTGTTGATTATTGTTGTTTTGATTTTGGTGCTAGATGCCTCCGAGACGCGCGCGACTTCCTTCTCGTGACCGTAGCACTAGCGATGAGACTGGTGGCACGGACTGGGCGGAGGAGCGGCGGATGCTCTACCAGACGGTTGAGAGATTAGGCGTGCTTCTGGAGCGCCAGTCTGGCCGAGAGGAGTCAGTAGGGGCTGGGGCAGTACATGATCGGTTTATGCGCCAGCATACGCCTATTTTTGATGGCAGGGGTGACTCAGAGGCTGCTGAGGATTGGGTCTTCAAGATCCAGGAGATCTTTCGGGCGATAGGAGTTCCTCCGGAGAGGATGGTGGGTCTGGCCACTTATGTCTGAGGCGGTGATGCATCTAGTTGGTGGAGGACCACGTCTGCAGTGGTCTTTGCGGGCAGAGACGACGTCAGTTGGGAGGACTTCCTCGGAGAGTTCAACGAGCAGTACTTCCCAGAGCATGTCAGGGATGGGAAGCACGAGGAGTTTATGAGCCTTGAGCAGGGAGAGATGACACTGGCAGTTTACACGCGCAAGTTCAACACTCTGGAGCGTTATTGTCCTGAGATCTGTGTGACTCCAGTGCAGCGGGCGAGGAAGTTCATACGGGGGCTTCGGAAGCAGCTCCGTACGCGCGTGACTTACAGTATGCCGCAGACTTTGGCAGATGCAGTGAAGTTCGCGACCCTCATAGATCAGGATTATCAGGAGAACTACGTAGATGTCGGGAAGACCTAGGGGAAGACCAGGGGACGAGATGAGGTCAGTGCTGGGGGAAGTCAGGGCAAGAGGCCCAGGATTGAGGAGAGTGACACTCGACAGCCTGAGGGGAGCAGCTCTCGCAGACCAGAGGTGTGCAGGAACTGTAGCAGGATCCACCCCGGACGACCTTGTTTCTTTCGCGCGGGGACTTGTTTGGGTTGCGGTCAGCTTGGACACTTCGTCAGGGAGTGCCCGAACCGTCAGGGAGAGCCGAGCAGGAGACCTGGACCATCAGAGGCAGGCAGAGGCATTGTTAGTCGACCTATTTCGAGGCCGGAGCAGGGAAGGCCAGCTGGACGAGTCTATTCTATCCAGGCTGAGGAAGCGAGGGATGGCAGCAACTGAGGAGAGGTATGCTTTGGATTTTGATTGCTTCTGGCGTGTTGTTGTTTTTCCTGCTTACTGTTTTATTGCGTTTGCACGGAGAATGGTTGGAAGGAACTGGAGCTTTGGAGTTGCTGGTTGCTTGAATTTTGAGGACGAAATTCCTTAAGGAGGGTAGATTGTGAGAACCTAATCCCTTGATTAAGGTTAATTAAGTTTAAGAACCTTAAACCCTTATTAGTGAGAGTATATAACCCTAAACCAACCCAAACCTTTTCCTTCTCATTCTTTCCTTCTCTCTCTTTTTCATCTCACTCTCTCCCTCAACACTTTCTCTCCCTCCCTTGTAGTTCGTCGGTGGAAGAAGGAGGAGCTGCGGGTGCGCCGGCAAGTCGAGGTCGCCGGAGATCAAGGAAGGCGTGGAGATCCGCGTTCGTGTGAGGAGTTCGCCGGAGATACGCCCTTTTGCGTGGGAGGATCGTCGTTGCTCTTCGGAAGCTTCTTCAAGCTTCCAAGGTATGCCAAGCCTTGCTTTTACGCTCAC
The DNA here is from genome assembly GCA_963682175.1 of Triglochin maritima. Classification (NCBI taxonomy): domain Eukaryota; kingdom Viridiplantae; phylum Streptophyta; class Magnoliopsida; order Alismatales; family Juncaginaceae; genus Triglochin; species Triglochin maritima. The sequence goes on from OY821775.1 coordinate 20,732,092, forward strand.
CAAGGTTGTGTGGGTGTTTGAGTGTTCGACGGTAGGCCGAATGGCTCGTCGGAATAGTGTGGCAGAAGTTCTGCTCTGTTTCGGTCGACCGGTGCTCAATTCGGTCGACCGGTTGTAGTGTAATTCGGGCGTTCTCGCTCGAATCGGTCGAATGATACCCCATGGGTGGTCGACCGATTGTTCGTGTGAGCGAGAAGATGAAGTCCCTGAGTGTTTTCGGTCGACCGGGTCCTCTTTGTCGGTCGACCGAATGCACTGTTGTATGTCGGTTGGGGGCGTTGACCTTCTAAACTGTCGACCGCCTCTTTGTCCATGTTCGACCGGACGTACTGTTTTAAGTTCGTTGGGGGTGTAGACTTCTAAACGGTCGACCGCCCTGAGATCCCGTTCGACCGATGACTTAAGACAACTTAAGTGTGGTTCGACCGATTCATATTTCGGTCGACCGGTAATGACCTTGTAGAATGTTGAAGTCCCTGATGTTTTTCGGTCGACCGGAAGCCCATTGTGGTCTTCGACCACTGATCAGATCTGATGATGACTAGGAATTGCATGCGACCCTCACCGAACCCACATGACTAGTGTAGCTGCGAGTGGGGGTGTGTCGCGTATTTTCCGTATGACCGCATGTGCCTGCGGTGGGTATCTACGGATGTCCAAAACTAGACTTATGACTAATGAACCCCGGTTGGGGAAATGACTATTATGACCTTATGACCCGTTTGGGGAATGACCAGTTAGGAGTTATGTTTGGCATAATACTAGTATGATAGGTCATGATTGCATTGCATGTAGGTGGGTTTGGCATACGGGGTTTCCTTCGGGAGACTCACGGCATTGTTGTTTGCTTTCAGGTTCCCTCTTCGGGAGCTGCTTGGGTGGGGACTGAGGACGAGTGCATCTTGGAGTCGGGTCCTCGTGTCGGTTTTGAGGTTATTATGACTACTTGTATATCTGTATATTGTATTTTGATGTAGTCATTCTTTTGACAACTCCTGTATACGGTGCAGCACCATATATATTATATTTATATTTTCGAGTAGCGTCCCCTGTGTTAATGTTTATCCTTTGATTATCATTTATTTAAAAGTTTAAATTTTCCGTTGTTTCGGGGATGTTACAACTTGGTATCAGAGCGGGTCGATTCCAATGCACTCATCTAAAGAAACCACCCTTAGGAGTAGTGGATAGAGGCATGCATTTCTTTTGTAGATCATGCATGCATTCAAGTTGTTGATTATTGTTGTTTTGATTTTGGTGCTAGATGCCTCCGAGACGCGCGCGACTTCCTTCTCGTGACCGTAGCACTAGCGATGAGACTGGTGGCACGGACTGGGCGGAGGAGCGGCGGATGCTCTACAAGACGGTTGAGAGATTAGGCGTGCTTCTGGAGCGCCAGTCTGGCCGAGAGGAGTCAGTAGGGGCTGGGGCAGTACATGATCGGTTTATGCGCCAGCATCCGCCTATTTTTGATGGCAGGGGTGACTCAGAGGCTGCTGAGGATTGGGTCTTCAAGATCCAGGAGATCTTTCGGGCGATAGGAGTTCCTCCGGAGAGGATGGTGGGTCTGGCCACTTATGTCTGAGGCGGTGATGCATCTAGTTGGTGGAGGACCACGTCTGCAGTGGTCTTTGCGGGCAGAGACGACGTCAGTTGGGAGGACTTCCTCGGAGAGTTCAACGAGCGGTACTTCCCAGAGCATGTCAGGGATGGGAAGCACGAGGAGTTTATGAGCCTTGAGCAGGGAGAGATGACACTGGCAGTTTACACGCGCAAGTTCAACACTCTGGAGCGTTATTGTCCTGAGATCTGTGTGACTCCAGTGCAGCGGGCGAGGAAGTTCATACGGGGGCTTCGGAAGCAGCTCCGTACGCGCGTGACTTACAGTATGCCGCAGACTTTGGCAGATGCAGTGAAGTTCGCGACCCTCATAGATCAGGATTATCAGGAGAACTACGTAGATGTCGGGAAGACCCAGGGGAAGACCAGGGGACGAGATGAGGTCAGTGCTGGGGGAAGTCAGGGCAAGAGGCCCAGGATTGAGGAGAGTGACACTCGACAGCCTGAGGGGAGCAGCTCTCGCAGACCAGAGGTGTGCAGGAACTGTAGCAGGATCCACCCCGGACGACCTTGTTTCTTTCGCGCGGGGACTTGTTTGGGTTGCGGTCAGCTTGGACACTTCGTCAGGGAGTGCCCGAACCGTCAGGGAGAGCCGAGCAGGAGACCTGGACCATCAGAGGCAGGCAGAGGCATTGTTAGTCGACCTATTTCGAGGCCGGAGCAGGGAAGGCCAGCTGGACGAGTCTATTCTATCCAGGCTGAGGAAGCGAGGGATGGCAGCAACTGAGGAGAGGTATGCTTTGGATTTTGATTGCTTCTGGTGTGTTGTTGTTTTTCCTGCTTACTGTTTTATTGCGTTTGCACGGAGAATGGTTGGAAGGAACTGGAGCTTTGGAGTTGCTGGTTGCTTGAATTTCGAGGACGAAATTCCTTAAGGAGGGTAGATTGTGAGAACCTAATCCCTTGATTAAGGTTAATTAAGTTTAAGAACCTTAAACCCTTATTAGTGAGAGTATATAAACCTAAACCAACCCAAACCTTTTCCTTCTCATTCTTTCCTTCTCTCTCTTTTTCATCTCACTCTCTCCCTCAACACTTTCTCTCCCTCCCTTGTAGTTCGTCGGTGGAAGAAGGAGGAGTTGCGGGTGCGCCGGCAAGTCGAGGTCGCCGGAGATCAAGGAAGGCGTGGAGATCCGCGTTCGTGTGAGGAGTTCGCCGGAGATACGCCCTTTTGCGTGGGAGGATCGTCGTTGCTATTTGGAAGCTTCTTCAAGCTTCCAAGGTATGCCAAGCCTTGCTTTTACGCTCACCAAGGTTGTGTGGGTGTTTGAGTGTTCGACGGTAGGCCGAATGGCTCGTCGGAATAGTGTGGCAGAAGTTCTGCTCTGTTTCGGTCGACCGGTGCTCAATTCGGTCGACCGGTTGTAGTGTAATTCGGGCGTTCTCGCTCGAATCGGTCGAACGATACCCCATGGGTGGTCGACCGATTGTTCGTGTGAGCGAGAAGATGAAGTCCCTGAGTGTTTTCGGTCGACCGGGTCCTCTTTGTCGGTCGACCGAATGCACTGTTGTATGTCGGTTGGGGGCGTTGACCTTCTAAACGGTCGACCGCCTCTTTGTCCATGTTCGACCGGACGTACTGTTTTAAGTTGGTTGGGGGTGTAGACTTCTAAACGGTCGACCGCCCTGAGATCCCGTTCGACCGATGACTTAAGACAACTTAAGTGTGGTTCGACCGATTCATATTTCGGTCGACCGGTAATGACATTGTAGAATGTTGAAGTCCCTGATGTTTTTCGGTCGACCGGAAGCCCATTGTGGTCTTCGACCACTGATCAGATCTGATGATGACTAGGAATTGCGTGCGACCCTCACCGAACCCACATGACTAGTGTAGCTGCGAGTGGGGGTGTGTCGCGTATTTTCCGTATGACCGCATGTGCCTGCGGTGGGTATCTACGGATGTCCAAAACTAGACTTATGACTAATGAACCCCGGTTGGGGAAATGACTATTATGACCTTATGACCCGTTTGGGGAATGACCAGTTAGGAGTTATGTTTGGCATAATACTAGTATGATAGGTCATGATTGCATTGCATGTAGGTGGGTTTGGCATACGGGGTTTCCTTCGGGAGACTCACGGCATTGTTGTTTGCTTTCAGGTTCCCTCTTCGGGAGCTGCTTGGGTGGGGACTGAGGACGAGTGCATCTTGGAGTCGGGTCCTCGTGTCGGTTTTGAGGTTATTATGACTACTTGTATATCTGTATATTGTATTTTGATGTAGTCATTCTTTTGACAACTCCTGTATACGGTGCAGCACCATATATATTATATTTATATTTTCGAGTAGCGTCCCCTGTGTTAATGTTTATCCTTTGATTATCATTTATTTAAAAGTTTAAATTTTCCGCTGTTTCGGGGATGTTACATACGGAGTGGAATGTATTAACACTTCTATATTTCTACTATATTTTCATAACAAAACAAATGTTTTTTTTTTCGGTTTTATAATGATAATATTAAGATTTAAATATATGTAAATAATAATCAAATACGATTTTAAACCATATATTATCTCCTTAGCTTGTAAATTTATGAAAAATATTTGAAGTAAGACAGGCGACATGAGCGCCCTCGCAATCACGACCGCCAATCGTCTCCACACCAACACCATGAATCTCAAGCCCAAGTAATGGTTAAAAATATTAATGCATCTGATTATTGTCCTATAGATATTCCATGTAACTATACACTCAGTTTGGTTGGTGTGGCCGTTGATGGTGCAGGTTGCATGATTTCCGAGAGGCGGCGAGTGGTCTGACAAGGGAAGCCTACGATGTCTGCATGACTGCGTACTACGACGACACAGCTACACCGGTCTGGCGGAAATGGCAAAGGTCATAAGTTGGGAGGTGCAAAAGAAGTCGCTTGACGCAGCTTTGCGGGCGGCCGAGGGGGCCAAAGCGGACGTGATGACGTGTAAGGATGCGTTTAAGATGGAGAAGTGCGTGAACATGTTATCTCAGATAGCTAAGGAGAATGAGGATCTTTTGAATCTTTGCAAGTTGTGTTCTTATTATATAGTTAAGGCTGCTCAGACAGTGAGGTTGGGATAGTGTCTGGTTGGTTGGTTGATCGGATTCTGTCATAAGAGTATAAGACATTTAATAACATGATATATAAATGGTTCGTGATGCCGTAATTTTTTAATATAATAAAAAATAAATAAAAATTAAGAAATTTCGGAAAAAAAATTTCGAAAACTAAGTGGATCGCGGGTGGGAACCGCGATCCGTCGCGGGTATGACCTGCGATCCGTGGGGCACGGATCGCGGTTCCCACCCGCGATCCTTCCCTCCCGCCAAATTTTTTTTTTTTAAGTTTTCTGTTTTATTTTCTTTATTTCTGTTTTTCTTTTTTATTATAATTACTTTTAATCTTTTTTAAAATCTTTTTTTTAAAATATGTTTTCTAATTTATATTATTTTTTAAAAATTTAAATTTTTTTAATTTTTTCAAAAATCGACCTCCAAATCACGTCGATAATTGGACGTATTGAAATGTTAGGGTATTTTATACAATAAAAAAATGTGAACATGTTATCTCAGATAGCTATTAACTAGGTACATTTAGAATATAGTATTAACTAGGTACATTTTTTTATCTAATAAAAAAAATTAAATTTCGAATACCAATATATGTACATTTTAAAATTGGTAACGTTGTCAAAAATTCGTAGAGTGAATACACATTACAAACAGTTTTCTAATACTTCAAAAAATTAAAAACACAATTAATTTTTTTTAAAAATTTATAAAAATTAGAAAACATATTTTGAAGTATATATATATATATAACATAGTTAAAATGATTTTAAAAAATTCAAAACATAAAATCAAAAACGATAAAAGAAAATAAATAGAGTCACGGATTTTAGTTGGAGTGTTTTATGTTTTGATTTTTTTTAAATCATTTTTAATTAAGTTTTTTTATTATATTTCTTTTCAAAATATGTTTTGTAATTATTATTATTTTTTTAAAAAAAATTATTGTGTTTTTAATTTTTTGCTGTATCGACCTCCAAAACTGTTTGTAATGTGTGTACACCCTAGGAATTTTCGACAACGTTATCGATTTTTTGTTTTAATTAGTTTTAGTATTTGTTTAAAATTCATTTGTAAATAATTTCTTATTCTTGTTAAGAAATTTTATTTTTTTATTGTATAAAATACCCTAACATTTCAATACGTCCAGTTATCGACGTCGATTTTTGAAAAAATTAAAAACAAATTTTTAAATTTTTAAAAAATAATATAAATTAGAAAACATATTTTGAAAAAAAAAGATTTTAAAAAAGATTAAAAATAATTATAATAAAAAAGAAAAACAGAAATAAAGAAAATAAAACAGAAAACTTAAAAAAAATTAAAAAAAAATTTTTTGGCCGGAGGGACGGATCGCTGGTGGGAACCGCGATCCGTGCCCCACGGCCACGATCCACTTAGTTTTCGAAAAAAAAAATTCTTAAATTTCGAAATTTTAATTTATTTTTTATTATATTAAAAAATTACGGTCGTGGTGCATGTATTTGTTGTGAATGTGATCCGTAAATAACTAGGTTAACATCTTTTGTGAATGTGGCTGAGTATTGAGTTTGTTTTGACTTTTGCTCTTTGTATTATTTATAAGAACTTCAATCTTTCCACCTTCACATAAATTTGTGACATTGTGAGCATATGAGAACAGCGAGAGACATAAACCTTGAGTCTTGTACTACGGTGGGGTATGAGAACCCTCAAATATACGAATTGAATATTTGAGGTTTCTCCTAACACCAATGAGCTTTTTTTTTATGAGTTCATGCTTGGTTACATTTTATTGCACAGAATGTCTGTTTAAGGACGAACATTGGAAAATGAGGTCCAACAAATAAAGAAACAGAATCTTGAGATTGTTAATATTCAACTCATCATAATCATTACAACTACAAGGTGAGTAAATATTTTCTTGCCAACGAGCTTGCACCTCAAAATCATGTTTCTGCATTGAATCCATCTTTGTCCACCTATTGGCTAAAATTTGACATTGGTTTCCTACTTTTGATATTCAAATTTACAAGGGAGTCGTGGTGAATCTGAATATAAGAAACAAGGAATAATAAGAATTCCTTTTAAGAAAAACAAATAATAGGAATTTCATGTCGAATAATACACACGATCTATAGTATACTACCCTCGTTATCTTTTATGAAATGTTTCATCTGAAAAGTTAGATTCCCATCTTACTACAACAAAAATTTGAAGTCGAGATATGATAAGCATAAAAAAATCCTATCCACGACTGACAATGGATAACACACACCACAGCAACTTTGGAAATGAAAATAAATGCAAAGCTTCCCATGACAAAGAAAAAAAAGAGGCACACTACCAAATAAGTTAAGCAAACATATTATCTAAAAAGTGTGAGATAGTTCCATTTTTAAAAATACCTAAAACAACATTCTTCCTGATTCTATGGAACATGAGCCCCACGGTAACACATCGTGAAGAGTTCTAAAGATGAAAAAGGACTATTGTTTTCACCTTTTTCTTGCTTATAACAAAAAAATGCAGTCAATTTTTAGAAAGCAGCTGCTGAACTGAGGACTTGATTCTTGTTTCGGAGCACGCTTCATGCAAGAATCTAGCCCCAATATAGAAGACTTATCAGCACTAAATCAGTATCTTCTTGCTCTTTAAAATCTACCAAATGCCATTGATTGTCTGCTTTGATCTCTTCCTAGTTTTAGCTTCCTTTGTCCTCATGTTCTAGACTTTCTTATATGATGTATGGAGAACATCCTGTTCAGCAAACAGCAGTACCAACACACGGCAAAGCTTTGGAATAATCTCTGGATCTTTTTAACTGGAGAAGGCCCACAAAAGAACGATAACGAAAAAATCTGAAAATGCTGTCCAGAAAAACCTGAAACATCTGCAATACTTAACAGTACTCAAAGAACAATCATGGACTCGGAACAAGAAATGTAATGGTTCTCGTGGTCTAAATATAGTGTTAGAAAGAAACAAATATTAGGCTTCGGAAAGTAAGGGTTGTTGAGATCTAATCGTGGCGCCTCCAACCGGAGCGGTAAGGCCCCGACCTTCTATTTCTAGCCATATTGGCCTTGGAAGGGCTTTTCCTGCTAACCTGATGCATTTTAGTTATTTGTGCGAAGGAGTGCAAGTCCTCGCAAATTTCATGCCTTGAAAGGGATACCAGGCCAGGAAGTATGTCTTTCTGAAAATCCTGGAGTCGTCTTCCGCTTCTTGATTTAAGTCTGCGTGATTCAGTGTTTAGAGCAGTTTCCGTACCAATTGATAATGCAGGGCTGGAGCACTCATGCACTTTTTCCTCCTGTAATGCCAACACGATTGTTTCCAATGAATCAGAAGAATATTGCGGTCCCTTGCACATTGTATCAATCTCCATTTCTGCAGGCCCTCCTTCAGGACTTGAGTACAAGTGGCGTGCTGAAGCCTTTGAAAATATTTGGACAAGTGATTCAGCAGCAATAAGGACCACTTCATCTGCCTGCAGTGAACACTTCTGAGATTCTTCAGTACACCCTTTAACTACTGGATCTTGCAGGACAGTAAGAACATTTTTCACAACAGGATTATTAACATCCCCACCGTTCAAAATGCCGGTGGGTTGTTGGTGATCCTTGCATCCCATGCAGTAAGAATTGCTGCTGTTAGTCTCAAATGACTGATCTCCTAGAGGAAGCTTTCCACTTCGCTCATCATTAGCCAAAGATCTACCTTGGGCTATTTTACAATTCCCATATATTTTAGAAGAGAGAGTATCTTCTTCACTCTTCTCGCCTTCAGTTTTGCTGACTTCTACAACTGCTTGTAAATTAGACTCATAATGTGGTGATTGAACTGTTATATCTGTAGAACTAGTGAGGTATTGCACTGTTCTATTATTGAGAACTGATGGCTCCAATGATACAGCTGCACTGTAATAACTGTTATAAAGAGTATCTACTGGAATGAATAAATTTTCATTTGACCATTGCTGGGATACACCACTAAAGCCAGCAGAAACTCCTTCAGGTGTATTCTCAAGCTGTGGTGGTTCATTCAAATCTAATCCAGCAAAGCCACGTTTTGCATCGTTTGTATCATCATTGAACCCATTTCTCAGTTTTGCATGATCTTCAGAATGTCTTGAATTATGATGAAGCTTTTCAGCTCCATTGAGCTCAAATCCCACCATGTTGGCATTAAGCGAGATTGAAGACTCTCTCAGCAACATGTTGTTTGACTCTTTCCAAGAATTAGCATTTTGATGAGGACTGGCATGTTTCTCATCTAAACTTCCATTTGAAATGAGGGACAGGGAAGATGGTACTGAAGCACCCAGCACCTCAGGATTATCCAAGTCGCTGGATGACTCTGCAAGCTGAACCGTGTTAAGGTCAAACTCAAAGTGTGGGATTCTCTGAGTAATCGAACTTTTGCTGGTGGAACACAAAATGCTTGATGGTGGCATGTCAGTGTCTTCATTTTGTCCTACAAAGTTGATAAATAAAGATAACCTTTCAAATTTAAGACATTTAATTTTGGCAAGCATGAATAGCTGCCCAAAGAAATTAAGAAATTAGATTAATGGTGTTTCTTTTAATACATAGTTATACACAATATAATTAAAATAACTCCATCATGAATAGCAGGAACAGAGAGAATCACACATACAATCCACACCAGCATCACCGCATAACCTGGAACCTTGAATTTCATAACACCTTATGTAACTGAATCTGAAAGAAGCTTACCTTCGGATGGTAATTTAGCAGACAGAGTAGAACAAGAATCTTTGTCGGTTCTCCCGCAATAAGTCAAATCAGAGACAACAGCAAATTGGCCTCCAAGCACCCCGTCGCGTACCAAGGGAACATCGAAAGTAGATGAAGTAGCTATAGCTTCCTCTTCGGATTCCTCATCCACTGAAACATTCAAATCAATACAACCTGGAGGGTGTGAAGAACTCCTATCATTAGCCACGTCACCGTCACGAATAATTCGCTTGGCATGATCAAGCTTCTCGCTCGCAAGCACATTTCCGTCGGAATTAACGTGCGTCCAATAGAAACGATGGAGATCGACAAGCTGGAGAAATCCGACCGAACTCCATTAATAATTACGAAACGAAGACACAAATCCTCAACATTCCAAACACGAGATCAAATCACCACCAACTAAAACACAACGCGAACATACCTGATTCTCTAAAACAACCTCGTGCCGGAGCATTGCGGAGCGAATAGCCTCTGTTAGTCGCTCGCTCTCCGATATTCCGCCGAAATCAAGCGAATCTATCACTTCATTCATTATCTGCCGGACAAAACCCGGAATATTATTTCCTCTACAAAACAGACAGACAAACAAACAAACACACCAAATCGAACAAAACGAAAATACGAAACCGAACAAAGCACTGAAAATTCAACAAAACAAATATTTATTTATTTATTTTTCTTTTCAGGAAACACGACGGGACTTTTTTTTTTCCACAAAGAAGCGTCATTTTCCGACAACGACCGGAACAGGGATATCATCCGCTATCTCAAGAAGGAGAAAGAGACGTTACCTCAGATCGCGAGCAGGAGAGGGGAGTAGGAGGATCTTCCTCTTCCTCTTCCCCTCCCAAGTTCTCGTGTGAAGAACAGAAGGGACAGAGAAAGAGAGAGATGTGAGGGTGTGTTTTGCTTTTTCTTTCCCACGTTGGTTCTTTATTGAGTTTTGTTTCGTTGTTTTGTTTGTTTGTTTCTTCTCCTCTTCTTTTGCGCTAAACCTGCTGCGTACGACACAACCCCACACATCTGATCTCACCGCCAATTCCCATTTCTACCCCTCGCAAACGCTTCCCGAGTTGTTTTACCGATATGCCCTTGACAACTGACACCTGCTGCTTCCTACTCCCACTGGCCTTTAATTCCTTTTTTATTTGTTCATTACTGTCGCTTTTTTGGGGAATCGTTAAGCGACACTTAAGGTTTACTCAAATCGTTTATTTCGATTATTATTTTTTCATTCAGCATCTATTTAATATTCATTATGTCACGTAATTAATAAAAAAATTGGGATGTCTAGCTAGGATGTCCCAACTTTTTTTTTAATTTTGCATTTATATGATGTGTTATTTCAAATTATTTCAGGTTCCGTTGTAAGACTTTTGTGGTGATGAAGTGGAAAAAAACACAAACGTAATAAACAGGTAAACGGATCAATATCTGGTGTACAATAATATGGTGTTGAAACAAAAAAACATCAACAAAGCACGTTCCCTTAATAGCATGCTATATCAAGAGAAAAATTAGATTCAAAAATTATGATATTATAAGAATGTCAGAGGCATTCGTATTTGATATAAACAAAAGAATACGAACAATATAGAATAAACTCGTTGAATAAATATATTTATTTTGACTTGTAATCCTGATTTCTGAAATTATATCCTTGAAAGATACAAATAAAAATCACAATAACAATATGATACATTATAATGCGAGAAGTAATATAAGGGTATTCGCAGGACCCAACATCCATTGGAATGTTATTCATTCTCTCGTAATATTGATAATACGTTTTGTTACATGATCAATATGAAATGCATATAAGATATGTTGTAGCTTTAAAGTTTTATAAGTCGCTTATTATTGGTACTTATATGAGAGTTCCTGAAGGACAAATATGATCAAGTATATTATAACAAGAATCAAAAGATGCACTATAAAAAGATCACTATATGAAGAAACAAGTAAGGGTGTGCATATAACATCTTCAATCAAAGTCATCCCGAAGAATGATACGAAATCGATCTTAGCTGTCTATATGTTTCACCAAATAACAAAAAAATTCTATTATTTATTATATGCATATTAATTGATGTCATAGGAACTCCAACAGAGATTTTGAAAACCTATGAAATATTTAAATGAAGAATTTTTAAATAAATGACTAGAGATAAACTAATTGTTTTTCGACCTGAAGTTCGAACATTCTCCAGAAAAGAATTGGTACAATGATTCAAATATAGAAAGGAAATATTGAAGAAAAATATTCTACTAAATGCTCACCTTGAAAGCACATTAACAAATAGCATCTATTGTATATCGACAAAGATCTAATTCCTATAGGACCTGAAGTTCCTTATCATGTTCACAATAAAAATGTTTTTTTCTAAAAACATTTAAATAACATTCAAGGATCTACCAATTTCTAGTCATGCGACAAAGATTTATACTAGTGATGTTTCCTACATGTCCAATACACACCAATTATTATCACAACTATTTGGTGTCATTACGTTGAGTCATTACAACTTTATGCAAGTTGGTGAATCAATTATTTGTTCTTACATTCACATATTGCTATGACATCAATATAAATATGAGACATCTTTAAATCGTCCATAAGTAATATCTCCTAAGGTAATATATTATATTTTGCAAAACTTACCACAATTTGTGTTACTCCTAGTATATCATTTGAGAAAATTTATGCAAACACATTTCACAATCTTATTATCTAAGTGAAATATAGTAAATATACATTAAATCCGTTAACTATGATGTATTTGTTTATTGAATCCTCATGCACTTTTGTGTTTAAGGACTTTGTAAAATATATTCGTAAGTTTGGTAAACTACGAATCAGGGGAGCGGATTTGTATTTATCATCCCTGAAGGACGAATATCCCTGAAGGATAAAGCCTGGAAGGTTTATAGTTGCACTCTTTTTCCTTTTTTCCATATTTTGTCCTATAATGTTTTATTGGTTAAAAGTTTTTAATGAGGCAGCTTGTGCAATTTTATTAGCGTATGCTATGCACTTTTTTCCTTAGCTACCTTTTCCCACAGGGTTTTGTAGCAAGGTCAAAATGCATATTTTCTAAAGGAATGTTATAAATGTATATTTCATGATGGGGAGAATTATACGGTGCACTCTTTTTTCATTCACCAAGTTTTTGTCCCACAATGTTTTACTTGTCAAGGTTTTTAATGATGCAGACCGATCAAGTGACAACTGATCAAATCCAATCAAGCGAGAATTTAACAGATTTATTTACAAAGTCATTGCCCACTAAAGCCTTTGAGAAGCTTGTCTTCAAAGTTTGTGTTCGTTGTTTGAAGAATGTATGTTGAAGTGAGGGGAAGCATCATACGTGTTGCACTTTTTTTTCATTTACCGGGTTTTTATCCCATGAGGTTTTTCTTGGTAAGGTTTTTAACGAGGCAGCATCCTTAGCGTACAAAGGTAATCCTCCAAGGGGAGTGTTATGAAATTCAAATGTATTATTATTGATTCACCTTCCTTAACCCCCACCACTCAAGTATATTTTTACTCTTATTAATATGGTGTAATTCCATTTATTTGGTTGTAACCCCATATTGCCTCCTTATCATATATAGGAGCCTATTGTACACGTTTGTAGAAATAATAAAAGAAAATACATATCTCTCCCCTCCTAAATCTTTTCTTCTTTGGATTATTTGTTTTATAACATACTTTTTTGCAAAATCTGGGTGGGGTAGGTGCCCCCACATGTCATGTACGTAGCTCCGCCACTGGGTATAATCACAACAAGTTTGTATATATCACCAAAAACTTGAAAAAATAAAATACATATAACATAACATATAACACTTTCATAATTTCGTGTCCGAAAAATGATAATATCTAAGTCCAAAATAAATAAATAAAACATACACAAAGTGTGTAACCATGTAAATAGTCCTTTAGTCTAAGGACTATGAACCACAAGTCTACAATCACATTTTATAACTCAATAATATAGAGTAAGATATGTTATTTGACTAAGCTAGATTTTAAGTCTTGATAATAAAATCTTAATTATATTTTATAATATACTATATAAAAATTAAAAATAATATTTTTTATTTACGTTGCGGATTAGACAGAATAGATAGAGAGATAACCAGAAACCGCTCCATTTAAAGAGTGATGGGTTGACAGATAATGATTTTTTGACCGCAACCCGTACAAGTGGGGAACTAGTTAAACCCTTTGTAACGTCCTACTAAATATATCCTAACTTGGAATCGCTCCCATGTCGGTTAAGTTGCAACGATTTATTTTAGCATTCTGTAGACACACCCATTGGACTTCCTTTTTTATAATTGTTAAGCTTAGAGCAGTCACAACCATTGTTAGGATCGATGACCCTCTAATAACTAAACTAATTGCTGAATGAAAACAATTAAGTGAAGGATTAAGTAAGAAGACAATTGCAAATCATAAAATCATCGACACCAGAGTTTAGAGAGGTTCGGCACTACACCTCAGTCCTAGTCCTCCTCGCAAGCCTCGCTCGATCCCCCCGGCATCGCTAACGGTTCCACTAACCGATCTCCGCTTCGGGCCGAGATCAACGTCGTTTACAACACCTAGCATCGCGAACAATCCTCGTCTCGCTTGTATCTCATCTCACAACCCGAGAGGGAGCTTCCTCGAAGCTTTACAACTTGGTGATTCTTGGATATGAAAACAAATCACAATCTAACACTTTATACTTGATGGCACTTGGATATTGAAATGGAATGGATATGCAAGTGGTGAGTTACGCTTGAGTGTAGAAGAATGAGGGTTTTAAGATGAAGATGATTTGACTTAGAGTATAGGATCGATAGGAAGTGTTCAAGTGTTCTAAAACCATCAAATGAGATCCTTTTTTATAAGTTTTCAAGTTCTACTAGCCGGTTGGGAGTTGGTGAGAAATGGACCAATGAGAAACATGGATTTGCATAAAGTTCGGGTAGAATTCTATGCAGGTTCGGTCGACCGTTTATAGAACGGTAGACTGAAACAAGAAGGTTGGATTGGTCTGAGATAAGCATACAATTGACCGAATAAAGTTCGGATCATCGTTCACCAACTTCCAGTAACTATCTTTAATTTAGCTTTATTTGGTTCACCGAATTTCATTCGGTTCACCGTTCCAAGGTGGACAGTAAGATTGGTTGGGCTCTGATTTCTCAAGATCGGTTGACCGTGTATACTTTGGTAGACCAAAGTTAGCGTGAGTTTTGCACTGACAGTTAAGACTCAAATAGTCGTTGGGTATAACGGTCAAGTGTCATGTGTAAATAGTCGTTGGGTGCCTAAAGCCAAGAAGGACTCAGTTGACCGATAAACATTCGGTCGTCCGAATTAGGACAAGCCAATTGTGCTTTAAAGGCTCAATTGAAATGCGACTATTGGAGCAAAGTCCAAAAACGGTCCAAGGCTTCGGTCGATCGAAGGCTTTTCGGTCGTTCCTTAGGACAATTGCAGAGAGCATCCTATCATCTACTAATGGGTATAACTCGGTTGTCCGATATGTGTTCGGTGGACCGAACGGGAAAGATTACGGTGGACTGTGAAGGGTTTGGTTGACCAAATTTTGACGGGACAGAATCCTAGTACTCAAGTTTACATAAAAACGTATGGACTCAATAAATATAAAATTACATGTCTTGGTCCAAAACTTTGATTACAAGTCTTGAGTCTTGACGTATTTTTCTCAATGGTCATTTTCTTGATTATCTTGATCAACCTATTAAGATGATTGCAAGTATATAAGTACGTATGTAATGCATGTAATCATGTTTGCTTACTTTGATTGATTATGTTGATTTATTGAGATTAATTTGATTAATCATCAAAATTAATATAGATTAAAGCCCAAAAGTCAACAACCATGACCCAGATGGCCTAGGTCATCCTTTTTTTTTCTTCTCCAAATGACATGTCACGTCATCACGACACAACGTCATCTTTCTCCTTCACTATTCACTCATTAATCATGACCTAGTCATCCTTCTATCTTTCTTCCACATCATTAATTTTCTTCTCAACTTTTATTATATTCCAAAATCATTTATATTTACCAAAAATATTAATAATCTATTTGGAAAAACATTTAAATTTATATTTCAGTTAAATTGTTGTTTCTACTTTAAATTTAGTACAATATTCCATATTTCAGAGAAGTTGGTGTATTTCAGTATAATTTTCAGACTTTAGGATTGACTCATATGTCTCATGCCCACCTCGACGGGTCGGTCGGGTGTCTCGCTCAATGTTTATTTTGGGCTTAAAATTTATTAGTAATTCTATACCGATTTGTATGTTTGGATCTTGAAAATGTAATCATTATCAAAATATAATAAACTCTAATCATTATCAAAATATAAACTAAAAATACTTAAATACTAACTATTTATCAAAATATAAATCTCTAATTATTAAAACAAATAACAAAACAAAAAAACAAAATAAAAATAAAAAGCAGGATCAACTCGGTCCACGACCGGGACGGGCGACCCTGTCAAGGATGGTTTTAAAGTATAATCCAAATAGGTTTTCGCAAGAGTAGTTTTGACTTATGGATTTGATATAGATCGAGGCAAGTGTTCTATCTTTAAGTGGATTGGTAACTAGATATTTACGAAATGATTTTTTTAACTAGATTAAGTGACTATAATCTCATCTACCTTCTTATACTAGAAAAAAAAAATGCAGGAGTGGCAAAATACAAGGATATCAAAAATAGAAAGATGTCAAATTCTAAAATGATTACAGAAAATTTCTTATCTTGACCCTCCTCCTCCTCTGTACTTAGCATGACCACTAAATCCTCAAAATACTTATTTCAAGATGATTTTTTATTATTTGAAATTTCTCGATATTATTTTCCATTTCAATACAGATGGATTGTTATTCAAACTAGAGGTTACCTTATTGTTTTCATTGAGCGATTTTACCCAGCGTCACCACTAAACTTAAGCAACAACCTCATTCATGGGAGCAGGAATGCTTCCATCGTTGATTGGGCTACGCTTGAAGTATGTTATCTTCAGGACGTTGTCAAATTGTTTGATTCAACCACAGTTGACACAGGAACACAATTTAACATGTAATCAAACACTTAAGGGTGTTGTTAACGGGTCGTGCGCCCCCACGACCTGGTCGTCCGGGTCGTGCAACCTGGACGCGTCACATGACGCGTCCGGGTTGGTTTTTTTTCGTTTTCTTTAATTTGTGTTGAATAAATTTGTTAAATGTTAAGTTTATTTATTTGTTCTAGATGTTGGGTTTAATTATTATTTGGTTTAAATGTTTTGGGGTATTATTTGGTAAGTAGTTTGGTATGTAAACTATATTAGCACACTTGGATTGAAATTAAACTACATTACACTGCTTAATTGAAATTAAACTAGATTTACAACGCTTAAACGAAAACTAAGTTACATCAACTGCTTACGTACATTTTGTAGCTTACTTTTTTATTGATAAAAATAATTATATGCTAATTAATATATTAATTATTAATGTTTTGGGTAAATATAATTGATTTTGGAATAAAATAAAAGTGAGTGGAAATAAAAAATGACGTGGAGGAGAGAAATAAGTTGTGGTGGGTTGCAGTTAAGCGGTGAATAGTGTAGGAAAAGGAAGAAAATATGTTAGAGAGAGAGAAAACTGACGTGGAAGAGCGAGAAAGTTGATTTGTAAGAAAGAGAAAGTTGATTTGGAAGAAAAAGAAAACTCGTGACCAAATCGTCATGGTTGACGGAAGAACACTAGGTGAGTACGGTCGTTCTACCTCAAGCTTGGAACGGCGCACGCGACATGACCAATCCCAGATTGTGCTTAAACTACCCCTACGAGTGAACTATTATAAGTAGTCACTGTAGCATATTCCGGTTGGTACTGTTGTCTAATGCTGTAGTCCAATAATAAATTTGTATGTTCGATCCTACGGGGGTAGTTTCGTCAACCGACCTCTCTCGGAGGGTTTTTTATAGGCAAAAAATTGGAACCTCCTTCGAACGTTTTCTCAGGAATGTATGCTAGTGGTGGGGTCCGCGCTGAAGATGGGATTTTTTGGCGTCAACTGTTTTCTGATCTCTGACTCTCTCTGTTTTTGAGTAATTGATCTTGACTTGTTTGATTGGTATTATTTCAGAAAACGAAATATTACAGCATCTGATTGGGATTTTTTCGATGTTAGATCCTATAAACTGAGGTTTTTAAATTCCAAATCTGCTCAACAACAAAATTTACGTAAGACCTAACTTCATGAATATTCTCCTACAAGCTTTTCTAGTTTTTTTGTTCCAAATAGAATGAGTGTCTTGAAACTTGAAAGCATTTCGAAAACTAAAATCTAAAAATTGTCGTTCTAGTTTATATGACCACTCATCGGAACAACTCTCGTGCCAAATGATCTATGTAAACATGCCTTTGGTTTGTCATTTGAACTAATAGCCAATACAAGAAGTTGTAAAGAATGAAGTTAAAAACTTCAATTATATTATTTAATTAGTCATTCAGTAGAAAATTAAGGTAATAAGGTTATTAATTCTAAAAAATTCGACAAACTAGATGAAATATTTTTGAAACCAACTAATACCCAAAAATTAATAATAATAAACGTTATTAGCATATAAAGATATTAAAGTCATGTTTTTTGAATGTAAATGCCTTTTGTGATTCTCCTCCGTCCACGCAATGAATGGATCATGCAGTGCTCTCTTTCAGGCCATCATGCCATTTTTTTTGCTGCAATCATGCTGACATAAGTTGGACAAGTTAAAATCTCGTCAGTCCTTTGGGCGGCATTTGGAGCCTTGGACTGACTTCAACTTAAGTGGGAAACAGCGGCGGTCCAACATGTGAGGAGGGGTTCGGCTAGCTGACTCCTTCGGACTTTGTGATTTCATCTTATTTCTAAGGAAAATTTTTCAAAATAATTTTTTTAAAAAAAAAATTACCAAAATAAACCTCCACTAAAAGTAATTTCCAAACTAGACCCGCTGCCACCACATGGTGACACGTGGCGGCAGCGGGTTTTGTTTTTTTGTGCATAGAGAACTCGACATCACCAGTGCCGAGTTCATCTTTTGAGAACTCGGCACTGGCGATGTCGAGTTCAACTGGTATAACTCGGCATGGGTGATGCCGAGTTCAACTTTGGTAGAACTCGGCATGGATGATGCCGAGTTCAACTTTGGTATAACTCGGGATGGGTGATGCCGAGTTCTACTTGGTTTTTTATTGGCCAACACTTGCGACATTTTTTCTTCGGTGATTGGCTCTAATAGAACTCGGCACTTAGAGTGCCGAGTTCTATTTAAGAAACTTCTCCTGGCGATCAGATCGTGTATGAGATTGATTGCCAGGAGAACAGTTACTTAAATAGAACTCGGCACTCTAAGTGCCGAGTTCTAAAGGAAGAACTTCACGTTGCTAACGCCGAGTACGCCGATTTCACCTGAGAAAAAGTGAGTTTGCAAATTTGCGTCCTAAAAAATACATTACATTCATTCGTCTTACAATTAATCAACTCTTAAAAAGGATTTAAGTCTTCGTACATTCATTCAAGTCATAACAAAATACATTACAAGTCTTACAATTAATCAACTCTTACATTCATTCGTCTCACATACAAAATATTTTGCTATATAGGTTCTTTACATCGCTTTCGGTTATGCCCTATACCGCCGCATCTCCCACACCTTACCTTTCTTCCAGAGTGTTCGTCCATCTCGTTTCGGATTCACGTTGATTTAGGCCGACCGAGAGGTCTTTTGGTTTGGGGAGGCTTCATTGTGATGTTGCCTCGATCTGACCAGTACCTCACATCAGGAATTGGGACAAATATCGGTTTGTACGCCTCCCTGTACATTTGAACCTCATAATACGGGGACACCAGATGTGAAGTGTTGACATTTGCATGTCTGCCACTGCAAACTGCTAGTACATGTGAACATGGGACGTGCATTGCAATTATGTATCCACAAGTGCAAGTAATAACTCCTTCTTCAAATTTGACGAGGTATTTTTTGTGGTCATTGGCTTCAACCTGATACATCAGCTGGTGGTACCGAGTTACTGTATGTGTTCTGGCCAGATTACTGTTTGCCATCACCACGGTGTGGACTGTCGGTACATATGTTTCATTCCACGACTCGGCGACGTCCCTTCTTTTAACAAAGAATTTGTTCAAGCGGAGAAATGTCATCAAAATCATGGTTGTAATTGGCATACCGCGTGCCCCTCGTAAGACATTGTTGAAGCTTTCTGACATGTTTGTTGTCATACATCCGAAACGCCGACCCCCGTCGTGACAACAAGTCCATCTTTCCAAAGGACCTTGATGTTGAATCCACTCATATATTGGTTTATGTTCCTCTGCAATAGCCTTCATTAACTCTTCAAATTTCATAAATGAATGAGTTTTACCCGCTTCGTAAAACTTGATTTGTCCCAATCTTTCCTTACAATTTCGATGTTTAGCAAGATTTGCTTTCATGTGTCGAAGACAGAATCGATGTACATGGCCCTCCGAAGGTGGAAATGCGGCTCGCACACAAGCATTTATTCCCGAAAATCTGTCGGTGATAATACACAAATCGGGTCGCCTTGTAACTCTACTTGCCAGCAAATGAAGGAACCACGTCCACGATTCTGTATTCTCGCTCTCTACAACAGCAAATGCCAAAGGAAAAATTCCGTTGTTTGCATCCGTGCCCACAGCAATTAGCAATAAACCTCTATATTTGCTATAGAGGTGCGTTCCATCCACACTGACAACGGGTCTACAATAATGAAACCCACTAATTGAAGGCCCGAACGCCCAAAACACACGCTTAAACATCTTCTCGTCTGAATTTACCTGGACAGACTCTATTTCGACAACAGATCCTTCATTGTTCTGACAGAGAACTGTGACGAACCTTCGCAAATCTTTAAAACTGTCTTCTTCGGCACCATATATTCGGTTCAACGCTTTTTGCCTAGCATGCCATGCTTTAGCGTAACCAATTTCAAGTGAGTATTTGGTCTTCACCCTTTCCATTATTTCAGCAGGAGTAATTGTGAACTTAGTTCTAACAGATGGCATTATCAAGTCGCATACAAAATTAGCACTGCATTGTTTGTTGTCGTTTAGCAAGATCGGATTGGAACAAGTGTGCTCGGCGTCGTATGTTTTAACTTGAAAATATCTGCAGCCTTTTGGAACAGACGCATGTAGACGCCATTTGCAGTTATCTTCATCACGACGAATACAATGAACAGTATACCGTTTCGTTGAAGAAACCACAACTGAATACTGAACAAACTTTTTAATGTGCCACGATTGCAGAGCATGAACCAAATCATCTTTCGTTGGGAAAATTCGTTTATCCCAGAAAGAACGACCATCTTCCGTATGCCAATCACGCCGTTCCAAATTGTTCGCAGCATCGAAGAATGAGTGTTCAATTACCGAATTCTCTATCCAGTTGTCGTCCTCGAAGATATCGGGAAGTTCATTAAGAGTTGGAACCATGTCGTTGTTAGCAACTGCATCATCAACAACGTCGTCGTCTTCACGGTTTATGGATTGTCCCATCGCATATATGACATCCTGCGTCTCCGGAACGACTTCATTAGCAGAAACACCTTCAGGTTCATCTTCTACAGCGAATGGTGTGTTGTAATCCCCTAATTCCTCAGTGTCATCGTCTTGAACGCTATGCATCTCTTCCAGGCCTTCTGGTCGACTAAAATTAATTGGGTCAACAGCTGACAAACCAAGCCCAAGGTAGGGATATGAGGTAGATGGTCCAGCTCTTCCAGCAAACTCATCATGACTGTAATGTGTGGGTTCAAATTGCGACAAACCAGGATAAGGATTTGCACTGCTAGAAGGAATGTCACACGCATTTTCTGGCCATTCGGTGCCTGTTTGGAAGTTATGCGATTGGAAAAATGGCATTTGCTGATATGCTGGAACTTCGGTTGTAGGATTTAGACTTATATTCAAATCTATTCCACAGTCCCAACCGGTCGACCTTACTGTACCATACTCCGGCGAATGAGTGTTCGTTGTCAGCGTAGGGTCGGGCACTTTAGGTTCAGCTTCCATATACACTCCAACCACAGACATCCGTTTAAACAAACACATCAATCCATAAACCGACCTATCATTGGTGAGTCTCCGGTCTCCAACGCTCGACCATCACCCCCAGTAAGGTATGATCCAACTGAACTCGGCTCAACCGAGTGACTGTGTCAAACCCTGCCATATCTAGCAGAAACAACATTCTCTCATCAGTGATCTGCCATTCGTTGAGCTTCAATCCATGCTCAACGCATTTTACACCATCAACATCCTTCTGCATAAATTTAGAGAAATGTCAGAATATTGAAATTCACGTGCAAATATTTAACTTGAAAACGTAAAATACTTACAAAATCTTTGAACAAGTCAGACTTGTGGTTGGCCTGCAAAACCAACACCGATATGTCTACCGGACCCTGTGAAGCGTAGCTACCTCCAACTGAACCAGTACTAGAACCACCAAACTCCATCTGTACATAACACGTTAACAAGTGAGATGATCGAATTTCTTACTAAATACTTAAAAAGTTGAGAATACTCTAATGTTTTAGAAATTACCTCAATCGAGTGTAGTAGCAAACGGCTGTAAACGTCGAACAATCTCTCCAATAAAACCAACTACAATAAACAACATTACGAATCATGTCAGAATTTTTTTTAAAATTTTGACAGAACCTCTCCTATATTTCTTAAATTGGTAAATTTAAACCTGCACGGTAGAACAAACTAACAATACTACAAAATTCAATTCTAACATACATTCAAACTCACATACATTTAAACTCAAATAAATCACTTTTAAGTTTACATTCATTCAAATTAACATACATTCAAACCTAAATAACAACATAAAATCTATTTTTAATCACAATAATAGTACTTAAATTCAACTATTTTTAAGATGACTACCGTAGACCTATAATCAACAAAACTAAATTCAATAATCAACTATCAAACAAGAAATAAAACGTTTTGCCTAAAAACCCAAAATCGAATTCGAGTTTCCACCAAAACGGGTTCCTAAATCAACAAAAATACTACAATCATACATAAAACAACAATGTATATCATCCTAATAGATAATAAGGCAAGAAAACGGTGGAAAATGAAAAAAAATCGAAACCCTAACCTTATAAACTCGGAACTCGGCGGAGGGGGAAGAGGGGGGGCGTCGGGCTGCTTTTATAGCCCGACGGAACTCGACGTTGGTAACGCCGAGTTTACTTTTTTTTAAGTGAACTCGGCGTTACTAACGCCGAGTTATGCCTTTAGAACTCGGCACTTAGAGTGCCGAGTTCTATTTAAGTAACTGTTCTCCTGGCGCGTCAATCGTCTCATGCACGATCTGAGCGCCAGGAGAACAATTTCTTATATAGAACTCGGCACTCTCAGTGCCGAGTTCTACCAAAGTTGAACTCGGCATCATCCATGCCGATTTCTACCAAAGTTGAACTCGGCATCATCCATGCCGAGTTCTACCAAAGTTGAACTCGGTATCACCCATGCCGAGTTCTACCAAAGTTGAACTCGGCATCACCAGTGCCGAGTTCTATTTGAATCACATCAGTAAAAATTGTCAAGTGTGGCCAATAAAAAACAAAGTTTAACTCAGCATCACCAGTGCCGAGTTCTCAAAAGATGAACTCGGCACTGGTGATGCCGAGTTCTCTATGCACAAAAAAACAAAACCCGCCGCCGCCACGTGTCACCACGTGGTGGCAGCGGGTCTAGTTTGGAAATTACTTTTAGTGGAGGTTTATTTTGCTATTTTTTTTTTTAAAAAAATTATTTTGAAAAATTTTCCTATTTCTAAGAGCACCCGTTAAGGGATTCAACCCGACCCAGCCCCCTTAACGGGGGCAAACCCAGGTCGGGTTCCCGACCCAAAATGCGCCCCCAGGTTGGCCACATGGCCAACCCGGGTTGGTTGATTTTTTTTGTTGTTTTTATAAATGATTTAAAATTTATTTTTATATTTGTTAAATGATATGTATATGTTTTTATATAATTAGAATTTATTTCTGAATATTAAAATAAATGAAAATAAATAATGAAAATTAGTAAAATAAATCAATTAAATTAAGTATACTAATACAAAATTAATGGAAAATCATAAAGTCCAAAATACATTGTGTTTGGTTTCTCGGGGGCGCTACTCCCTCACCCCCGACTGACCTGTCGAAGTGAAAATCATAAGTATGAGCCAATTGTAACCCAAATAAAGGAAAATAAATTAACTTAAAACGGTTAATAACCAAGTACATAACACAACTACTACTTCCATAATTGAAAATACGAAGGAAATTTACTTAAACAAAGTGCATAATTGTAAATTAACTTAAACCCGAAGAAAAATGAAATACATAACTAAACTAAATTTCAGACATTCAAAGAAAATTAAAGATGTCCATTTTTCTCTGCCTAATCCAGCAACTTTGCGAGTGTCTGCTCCTCCACTTCTGTGCGTTTCGACTTACTAAACAATGTGTTCATCAATGCTATCTTCCCTGTCGTCAGCATCAACATATGTTTTCGCTCCGATTTTTCACTTCTAACTTGTGAAACGTGTTCAAGTCTCGAACATAGCTCTACAATCCGATCGTCCAGTTGATTTGGTGCTAGGCCTTTTCCTTCTTCTTTGCCTTTTTTTACTCCTTCTGGGCGCTGAAAGGGTTGTTGTGGGATTTCATCTGATGTTGCTTCGTCTGACGGAGGTGACCGAGTCGAAGAGCCTTCCGTGCTCTTTCTCTTGCTCCCACTTCCTGTTGTCGGAGTACTATCTACTTCCTCACTTTGTGTACTTGCGTAATATTTACCATGCATGGAGGAATGAGAACTTAGAACCGACAGTGGATTCGTAAATTTTGTGCGTGTCATGAACAACATCTTCATGGTTGTATTCGCTCCTTTGCCGTCGTAGAACTTCATCGTAGCAACCGCCCCACTTCATTACTAGTGGTGCAAACCTCCTCCAACGACCTTTTAAGGAGTCCGAGAGGCGTGGGGCTATCTTCTTGTTCGAGCGAGTGGCCTGCTCGTACACGCGTGCCACTCTACCCCATAAAACTCTGGCTTTCTGTGAGGTGCCTACAACGACATCCATACTAACCTGCATGTAAGCTAAGATCAACGCTTCATCATCCAACGTGGACTAGGCCTTCACCTTGTGTAATTGTGGTGATCGCGCTGGCGATCGAGACAACATGCGTTGTGTTGGTTGGGCAGAGGGGTGGTCATCGTTTTGATTCTCGTCATCGGAAATATTATTTGGGAAGTTTGTAGTAGTTTGTCCACTAAGTAGGTTGGCATATATTTCATAAGGAGGTAATGAGTTGTCATATTGTTGTGGTGGTAATATTGTTGTGGTGGGAAATATTACGGTGGTGGTAAAGTGTTGCTATGGGAAATATTGCGGTGGTGGATTTTGTGAAGAACTTGTATGGTTGTAAGGGTCACATTGGTAGGGGTTCGGATGTGGAACATGTCCATAACCACTGGGAAATAGTGGCCGAGGGGTTCCTCGTCCACGATGTAACTCACGATTGTGGTCATGGGAAGACGTTTTGGTGTAAGTTGCGGTGGTGGCTTAAGTCGAGTTGTAGGAAATGAAGTCAGAAGTGTTAGTTTATATAACCTTCTTCAGAGATAGACATGAAAGGATTCATTTTTCAACTTTCAAATGTGAACACATAAGTTGCTTCCGACAACGCATGAAACGTTAACAGTTAAGATTCGTTCGACAATGCATGAAACATGAACAGTTAAGATTTGTCAGACAACGCATGCAACGTGAACAATTAAGATTCACCCGACAACACATGAGACGTGAATAATTAAGATGCTTCCGACAAAGCATGAAACATCAACAATTAAGATTCGTCTGACAACACAAGAGGCGTGAACACATAAGATGCTTCTGACAACGCATGCAACATGAACAGTTAACGTGAGACGTGAATAGGTAAGATGCTTCCGATAACGCATGAGATGTGAACAATTAAGATTCATTTTAAAACCTTCAACGGTCTAGATTCCACCGACAAAGATGTGAATTAATGTTACAAATAGGAGGTTCTTGTAAAACGAACCTTAAACCACAAGTCATCCTGAAACCCCAAGTGAGAAGTATGACCAGTGACAATTCTTCTAACTCCAAGTCCTCCTCTTCATCATCTGATGCCCTAGATGAGGCAATAGACCAAACAACCAATGTAATTGTGGAGTACCTCTCCTCTTACCTTAATACGCAACCTCCACATAGGAGGACGAGACAAACTTCTAACCCGGACATAGATAGGACAGTTGGTTATAATCGTCTAATTGCAGATTATTTTACTGACAGTCCAGTGTATAGTGATCGTATTTTCAGAAGAAGGTTTCGAATGCGGAAG
The DNA here is from genome assembly GCA_963682175.1 of Triglochin maritima. NCBI lineage: Eukaryota > Viridiplantae > Streptophyta > Magnoliopsida > Alismatales > Juncaginaceae > Triglochin > Triglochin maritima. The sequence goes on from OY821775.1 coordinate 20,757,993, forward strand.
AATGTTTTCCTTCGAATTGCAAACACGCTCGAGGCTACCGATATCTTCTTCCAGCAACGAGCAGATGTTGTGGGTCAACGTAGCATACCATGTATCCAAAAATATTCTACAGCGCTCCGAATGTTAGCTTATGGTGTAGCAGTAGACGAGGTGGACGAGTACTTACGTCTCAGCAAAGCAACAACAAGAATGTCCCTCCAAAAATTCTGTGAAGGTGTCATTATTAATTTTGGTGTTGAATATCTACGAACGACTACTCCAGCAGACCTAACAAGACTGCTCCAAGTTGGTGAGTTACGAGGGTTTCCATACATGATGGGTAGCATCGATTGTATGCATTGGGAATGGAAGAATTGTCCAGCTGCTTGGAAGGGTCAATATCAAGGGTGAAGCGGAAAATCGACACATGTTCCGGAAGCTGTTGCATCTTACGACCTATGGATTTGACATTCATTTTTTAGGATCCCAGGATCGTGTAACGATATCAATGTCCTCCAACGTTCTCCGGTTTTCGATCACATTATGGAGGGTGTGCGCCACCTGTTAGATATGAAGTGGATGACAACCCGTATGATATGGGTTACTATCTCACATATGACATTTATCCCGAATGGGCAAGATTTATGCAATCAATCCTTCTTCCTTAGACACCCAAAGATAGATTGTTTGCCCAATTTCAGGAAGTCGCAAGGAAATATGTGGAACGTGCGTTTTTTGTGCTTCAAGTAAGATTTGCCATCGTGAAAAGGCCATTGCTAGCATGGAGTCCAGATATTCTCGATAAAATTATGATTGCATGCATAATCTTGCACAACATGATCGTGGAGGACGAACGCGACTCTTACGAATAGTTGGTGGATATAAACAAATTTATCCTTGAGCGACCTCAAAACATCAGCGAAAGTTCAAACGAGTCGGGTCTTTGGTATTCCACCGATAGTATCGTGGGTATTAACAGATATCTGCATAACAGAGATCGAGTTCGAGACTCCCGAAAACACATGGCATTGCGAGCCGATTTGATCGAAAATATATGGCAACGTTTTGGAAGGAATGCAAGTTAAATTTGTTCGTAATATGTATTGTAATATTTTAATTTTAAATTATCGTAATAATTACTTGTCAAATTTTTATTAAATGTAACTTTTGCGTGTTATGCGTAATTATCGTAATTTAATTAGATTAAGTCATTGTAAAAATATTTTATTTAATAGTTTGTGTATTTTTGTGATGGAATAGAAAATGAGGTAAAAAGAAATGATGTGGATGACAAAGAGTGTTGGAAATGAGGTTGGGGTTAAGGAGTGAAAAGGAGTTGGGTTGGGTAGTGAGTTGCATAGTATTTTTTGCTGATGTGGCAGAGAGAGAAATTAGGTTGGGGAGAAGATGGGGTTGGGGTTAAGGATGGTCTTAGAAGTCAGAACCAATTCCAAGTTCCAACTGTATTGAATTTTTCTATTTTTAGGATGTTGATATTTTTGTTTTTTAGATATTTATAGTAAGATAGATAAATGAAATTTTGTGTAATTAGTCCAATTTAAGAATTTCAATTAGAAAATTTGACTTTCTATGTTTCAAGTGACCCAACCTCCGAAAAAAATAATTAACTTTGACATCTTCTAAAAAATATATTTATCTTTCAACTTCTTCCCAAAATATCTTTCAACTTCTTGATATTTAAAATTATGATAAAGTTCATAAGAGAGTCTTCTATGTTGGGATTGATGATGTTGATATGCCCTCTATACGACGAGCTCGATATGCACTCGATAGTGACTCGATAATTTACTCGACCCACAACGACACGATTACTGAGAATATTTTAGACGGTTCAGTTTTCTTCCCTCCAAACAGCACGTCAGTAATTAAGAGCGAAACATGAAAACTACACAATGACAGTACGATGTGACATCGATATGATGAAGCAAGTGAGTCGTCTTTGTTTGGACAATGAGCTCGATATGCACTCGATAGTGGCTCGAAGTAAGACATCATTTTCTAAGAGATCATGCCACTAAGGAAGACATCAAACTAGTCTTTGTTCCTACAAATGATCAATTAGTGGACATTTTTACCAACCTTTAAATGTTGATCAATTCAATCATATAAGACTCAATCTAGGCATGTGCAACTTAAATGATATATAACTCGATAGTAGCTCGATAGTTTACTTAACCAACAACAATACGATTATTGAGGATGATTTTGACGTTTCACTTACCTTATCCAAACGCCAACTCAGCAATTAAGAAGGAAGCGTGAAAACTGAATCCAATGTGTGGTTCGAGGTGACGTTATGTTGGGTCGATGAACTCGATACATACTCGATCTAAGCTTGATAGGTTACTCGACTGTCAATGGCACACTTTTAGGGTATTTTAGACGCTCAAGATATTTCTTTAGTTATGAGCAAAGTTGAAAAACCATACCAGTAGGAGGCTCGATATGCGCGTGAAGAAAGAGAGTTCTCTATGTTGGGATCAATGAACTCGATATGAGCTCGATAGGTTACGCAACTGAAATGGTGTGGTATTCAAGGGCGTTTCCGACGATTCTGTTGGCTTTTTGGTTAATAATCGTTAATCTATTTTGATGATTAATTAACATATCAATTAACACATGTATATCTATTTTAACAAATATTAACATATTTGGTTTTACTAACCATTTCGGGAGACAAGTGTTGCACAAGACAAGAAATGAAGTTGAGGAGTAGAAAGGATTTATGTTTCTTGTACTTAGGATGATATTGTAATTTGGGCACTTGGAATCTTGATTGAATTGCATGACCCATAGAAAACCTATAGAAGGCTCATACTTAATTCCATATCAAACCGACTTTGTTAGGTGACCAATGACACTTAGAAATTCCAAATAGAATAGGAATTCTGTTTCAACCGGTCGACCGATTCTAGCAGGCTCATATTCAATCCCCAACGGTCTACCGTTTCTTCATCTTCGTTCGACCGTTATCATGTGTCAACCGAGATATCCAAGTTTGATCGTTTCTATCTTCTTCATCAGTTATATCTTGACACGTGTCCCGTAACTGGTCAACCGAAACTTGACTTTTGTTCGACCAGTTGACACCTTGTATTACATTTCAATATGACTATTATACTTGTCGTATTATACAACGATCGTATACACATACTTCAACTATCCCAATTCGTATTTTGCCACCGGTCGAACTATGCCATGACAGATATCAAAATAGTGGAGTACGCGAAGTTGGTCGAGGAAGAGGAATTCGTAAGAGAGAACTAGATACGGTGGTTGGATCCAAACCTATATACATCTGTATCGTGGTTTACATCTCTTTCTACTTTTCATTATATTGTTCTTACTTTAAATTATCTACACTTTTAAAGAACTTAATTAGTCTATTCACCCCCTTAGACTAATCTTAGGGCCTATTAGATCCTACATGTTCGATTACCTTCTTTCCAAAGGTTGCGTATGTTATCAGGATAGTATAAAATGCCTTTCCCTTCTTTCAGCCTTACACCATTATACTTTTGTTGCCATCGCCTTATTCTCTCAACTACATTCCAGTCCAAGATGTAGGATCGTGAATGCGGCTTAGTTCTAATCGATTTTAAGTTAACTACCTACTTTTTAAGCAATCAAGGAATGCACAACGGAATTAAATACTAAACAAGCAAGTAATAAGGAAATAATGCAAACCACAACAAAGCATCGAATTTTTATAGAGGTTCGACCTCCCGCCTACTTTCTCTCTTGCAAGCTCTGCTCAAACACCCTCGAGCTCCGCTCGTGTCTTTACTATCAACTTCATTTCAGGCTGAGATTAAGCATTTACACCACAAGCACAACAAACACCCTCGCTTGCTTGATTTCTTCCTCTCACAATCCGAGAGAGACACTTTGGGATTTCACCGAAGTCCTTACTTCTTTACAATTGTGGGTTGAGTGGATCACTCACTCTCTAACTTGAGCACACTTAGCCTAGGATATGAAATTGATCTAAGATGTGGAAGTGTAAGCTTTGAGAGTATGATTTGAGGAATGGGAGACTTGGAGCTTTCTCTTGAGTGTATATGACAATAGGAATTGGAAGAGTCGTGTAATTGTGTCATAGGAATACCTATTTATAAGCTCCTAAGGTGTTATAGCCGTTGGGGATAAATTGGGTAAGAGTTGTGTAATATACACAAAACAGAAACTTGTAGGACCCAATTCAGAACAAGTCCGGTCGACCAAATCGGGTAGAACGGTCGATCGATTGGCAATTTTGAACAATGTTCGGTTAACCGATAAGGGAATGGTAGAACGAAACAAGCTATAACTTAGGTACACTTAAGTTAACGGTGGAACACCGAGTAGGGTTTGGTCGACCCTAAATTTCCAGACTCGACGGGGTTGACAAAAATGATCAAGTTCGGTTGACCGAAACAAGGTCCACGGTCGACCGGAATCTTCTAGGTAATTTGGGTTTGTCGAGACATTTATGTTCGGTCAACCAAAACAATGTCCACGGTCGACCGGAAACTTCCACGCAGTTTGGGTTTGTCGAGACATTTATGTTCGGTCAATCGAAACAAGGTCCACGGTCGACTGATGGGCATTTGTATTTTGGGTATAGGTGAATAATTAGAATACAACCGTTGTATAATATGACAAGTCTAAAGAGTTAGAAAAATATGTTGACATGGTCGACTGATCGGGTAGTAAAATTCACTCTTAGTTAAAGGAAACAAATGGTCGACTGAAGGTCTGAGCTGTGGACCGAATTGACTTTGGCAGACATAATTAGTGAATTTTGGTCTAAGTTTGGGTGATCTATTGAAGTCCAATTGATGTGAAATTTTTGTGTGACTTCTATAGGGAACCTAGTGTGTATGTGAGTGGTTTTAGCTCAAGTATGCTCAATTACACATAGTTCCTAAGACTTAAAATAAATCAAAATTACATGTCTTCAAATGAGCTTTATTACATGTCTTGACTTGATTTCTTCTCTTCCTTGAGTCTTGATGACCTGTAGAAGTTAGCACAATACAATATATATGTTATGCAATATGTGTGCTACTCTACATTGATTATAATTAAGATTATGTTGATTAAATCATCAAAACATAGATTAAGACAAAAAAAGCCAACAATCTCCCCCTTTTTGATGATGACAACCTATATCTTAATACTTGAAATTTCTATAGGTAAACTATACATCTAAATACCCCCTATGGATATGCGTAGTTTTTGTTCAATTATAATCAAATTTGAAGTTACCCCTTTAATTATCTATCCCCCTTTGACATCCATAAAAAACACAAGATTAAACATGGAATTTGGATGTCTTGTAATGAAGTTGCTCCCTCTAGAGTTTGCACTTCATCACTCTAAGTAAATGATATTCATTAAGCTCCCCCTATCAATGTGAATATGATATATCAATTAAGTTCAATTCTAACTCTCCTCTTTTTAACATCAAACAAATATAATAATAGGAATGTGATGTTTTGTCCCCTATTGACATATGACACTCAACAGTGGATGTTATTCAAATTTAAGATATGCAATGAATAATAAATAGGGATTTTTGCTTGGGTGCACTTGCAAAAGAGGTTTATTGGACCTTTGCTCATCCGAAGTTTTTTATTGGCCACAAACACTTGTAAAACTCTATATTTGCTTTGGTGCACTCTCTGTTTAACGCCGTTAACGCATTTCTGTTAGACTCTGACACCGTTAACGGAAAAAATACAATATTTAACCCTGTCTACCACACGTATAGTTCGGTCAACTGTTACAAACCCGGTCATCCAAACTTGGAATTTTGAGTTGTATCTCTTCTTGGAAACGGACGATCGAATTCAATTCGGGCGTCAGTTTCTGGGGTTCCAGTGATATTATGAAATGTCTATAGGCTTGGAAATGGTCGTCCGAGTGGAATTCGATCGTTTGTTTGCTTGTGATTTGTTGTTGCTTGTGATTTGTTGTTTTTCGTATGCATTTGCTTTTGTATCACTATTATCCTCCATTTTAGTAGTAAAATTTCACATTAATATTTCACATTATTTGTTGGGTCTATGCATGGGCCTGATGAGGAATGTGGGGGTGGCAGGGAGCGGCAAATTGTATACCGGATATTCATGTGTTTACCCATTTATCTACATTTGATGTACGGTGCCATGATTTTTCCCACAAGGGTTTCCAAGTAAAATCGTTTTGTGTTTGATGAGAATTTTATTTATACCGCAAGTGCACGGCGTCAATGAAGACGTGGCAAGTACGGGTCGAACACAAGTAGGGAGAGATTTGTTATTTGTGTGATTTCAATTAAGGGAAAGAAGGAGAGAAGAAATAAATTTGGTTTTGAGATTTTTGGGTTTTAATTATTTAAAGAAAGAAACAAGAATTAAAACTAAAGCAAGAACAAAGAAGTGAATTCCGTCGGGTGGAGGTTTAGATTTAGGGTTTAGATTAGAGAATTCTGAAACTTATAATAAATCACATTAGTTATAAAGCATTACATGATAAATGATTTAACATAAACTCAAGTAATCAAAACATACTAATACGAAATTAAAATAATAACTTTATTCTCTTCTCATCACCCTAAATCCGTCACCTCCACCCTTTGGAAGGAGTTAGAAACTCATAGAGGGAGGAAGAAGGGGTCCTTGAGACATTACAAAAGAAAAGTAAAAGTAAGAAATAAAAGACAGAATTTTATTAATGAAAAGAAGAATACAAAACTAAGGTTAAGAATAAAAACTAACACCAAAGACATCGTTCTCGGGTCTATTTATAGTTGCTACAAGGGATCTAGGTATAATATTGGAACGTACACGTGTCCAGACACGACTGGACGAAATTGGAGCACACGGATCGAAGCTTGGGCGGCGGAAACGCCGCACAATCTGGCCTGATTTTGCCCGGATTTTGGTTGAATGTTTATGGTATGATTTGATCCTTCTTTGCGCGTCTGGATTGATTCTTTCCATTCTTTTGAACTCCGGATTAATTCCTTCACATATTTGGAGATATACATTGATTTTTCTATATATTTTCTCCAAGAGAATAAAAGCTACTCGTGATTTGCAATTAGGTCCTTGACTTTTTGCAGTTAAGTCCCCGGTTACTTTTGTGCTTAAGTCCTTGTTCTTTTTGCAATTAGGACTTGAATGCTTTTATGTTTGGATACATTTCCATTCGTAACCCGATAATCTTGAACTTGGTCTTTATGATAGAAATGAGTCTTTTGCATGCGTTTATGCTCGGGATGTTGGTAAATTGCATTCAGGTCCCTGTAATCTGTAAATAAGACTAAACACATACCTTAGTAGCATTTATTGATGTAAACGTAATCTAAATGAAAGACATATGATACAATGTATGCAATGCATCAAATACCCCCACACCTAGATTTTGCTAGTCCCTAGCAACACAGAAGATACGAAAAAATAAAAACAGGGAAATCCTAACTCACTTTCGTAGGAATCACGGTTGCACTTAGCATGTGCAACAAGCCTTTAAACCTCCTTGTTGCCAAGGGGGAGGAGTGTTGTCTCCTGAGGGTTTTCAGCGGATATACCCACAAAATCCTGAATCAACATTTCATTAATAGTTCTCAATATCCCTACCTCGACCTTATACATCTCACTGAGAATTCTTGCATGCGCATTATATAAATCTAACTCATTAAAAATATGACTTGGTCTTTATTCCGCCAACATTCACACCACTAACCCTTCTACACATGTTTATCACTTGAATTATTTTGCACGCCTCCTCTGGTGGTGAAGTATCATTCGGATCAACCATGGCATGGATCATTCTTTTAGCTTTGGGTCTTGAGTATTATTATTTTTTTCTTTTCTTTTCTTCCGTGATTCAACACATTTGCTTTTTGACACTTTTACCCTTTTGCATTCGTGTAGCGAGTTTGGTCGATAATCCCGAGCTGGTAGACTCAAGTTACCGGGTTTCAAGATACCCCTACGGACCAATGACTCAAAGGCTTGGGCTTTTGTAATCATTTTGCAAAATGTGTTTTCCTCACTTTATTCCTTTATTTTTATTTTCCTCAAGGCTTAATTGCTATTAGAAGTCCACACTTCCCGGTATATTTTCCTCAACCTCTGCTTTTTATCAACTACTTCAAGGATTTGATTCATCCAATTTAAGTGCATACATGTCTTAAAGGGCAATGGGTTATTTATTTGGAACTTAGATTTATGTCACAATTTCTACAAGCAGAACTATATAATAAGGAACAAAAACTCAATGCAATTTGTACACGGGTTTTAGCTGTTCAATCTTAAGCTGTCATGAAACATTGATTTTTTTTTTAAGAAATAAAAGACAGATCTATAGATAAATATATACATAAACACCCCCCACACCTAAATCATGCATTGTCCTCAATGTATGCAAATATAAAGCAAATGCACTTATTACCTTGATGAACTGCGGTGGACGGATGGACTTTGCTCAAAGTCAACCATAGTCAGAACTGGATTGAATGACACCATATTGGTGCATGTATCCAGTTGAATTGTTCCCCATGTTGCAATGAGCGTCCTGAGTCACAGGTTCCACACCCCTCGCATAAATTGGTTCTCTTATTTGCTCGAGTGATGGTGGGTGTGTCGCAGAATTACTCCTCCTTTTCTCACTTCCTTTTTGATTTTGTGATGATTTATTTGATTCAGAACTCTTATAGATACGTGCTCTCATCACAACATCACTTTGATTGCATATTATTTCGGGTTCACTATCAACATGAAAGATATTAAATTCAGCTTTTAAGTTCCCAAAAGATAACTGCATGAGCCCATTTCGACAATTTATCAATGCTTCAGAAGTGGCTAAAAAGGGTATGCCTAGTATTACAGGGATTTGTCTCTTAGGATCTACAACAGGTGCGGTATCTAGTACGACAAAATCCACTGGGTAAATGAAGTCACCCACCTTGATCAAAACGTCCTCGACTATTCCTCTTGGTTTCTTAGTAGAGCAATCAGCAAATTGAAGGGTTGTCTTAGAGGGTTTTAATGGACAAGGTTGAGTTGCTCGTAGACAGAGTACGGGAGTAGGTTAACACTAGCACCAAGGTCTAGAATGGCTTTGTTGATAAAAGTATCTCTTATTGAACATGAAATTGTGGGACACCCAGGATCCTTATATTTTATAGGAGATGTGTTGGACAATATAGAACTTATGTTTGCAGTTAAGAATGTCTTCTTTGGTACGTTCGTTTTTCTCTTTTTAGTGCACAAATCTTTTAAGAATTTAGCATAAGCAGGTATTTGTTGAATCATATCTAAGAGTGGAATGTTCACCTTAACTTGCTTAAATACTTCCAAGATTTTCTCTATTTGTGCACTTGAATTCTTTTTGAGTCTATTGGGAAATGGGGCTTTAGGGACATAGACTCGCTCATGTTCAGGTTGAGCTACGGGTTCAGATTGAGTAGGTGGGTTGGGCGTTTCAGATTGGACGTTAGGTTCAATGGTCAGGTCATATGTGGGTGCTTGATGGCTAGATTGATTGGACACTCTAGGATTTACCACATTGTTATCAACTTGTCTTCCGGACCGTAATGATACTACTGCATTTATTTGTCGGAGCGGTCCTTCCTCATTAACCATTTGAACCGGTCTAGGGTTGTTATTTCCTGAAGGTGCTTGATAGGATTGATATGAATTATTATTAGATCTAGGGTTCACTTCAGGTTGACTTGGAAACCGACCCTTTTCTCTTTCACCTACTATTTGTGCTAGTTGGCTGACTTGTGTCTCTAGCCTTTGGAAGGCCTGGTTGGTTGTTTGTATAAAAGTTTTCATCAAATTTTCCAAGCTTGTCAACCTAACCTCATGATCGTTATTGTTATTAAACCCAGATGATGTATTATTTTGGTTATACGGGTTCGGTTGTTGTCTAGGAGGTTGACCCTGTTGGTTTGATGAGAAATTGGAATTATTACGCCAACCCGAGTTATAGGTTGATGCGTATGGGTCATTTCTAGCATGGTTATACATGGCATTAACTTGGTCCCATTCCGCACAATCCTCCATTACATGACCAGTCTGACCACATCTAGAGCAGGGGATAGACGATGCTTGATTCACTCAGGTTTGGGCTTGTAGCTCTAGACTTTCCAATCTGCGCATAAGGGTAGCTAGTTTTGCTTCAGCCGCTATATTGGCATCTACAGCTAAGACACCTGGTTTGGGTTGGCTTGCTATTCTAGATCCAATACTTGGGTTAAGCGGTGTTCTAGCATTGTCCCATTGCATACTGTTTTCGGCTAACTCCTCAAGGAAAGTCCATGCATCATTTTCATTTTTCGACATAAAGTTCCCTTGGCTTACGGATTCTATCATAACTCTAGATGTGGGTGTCAATCCCTCATAAATAATTTGGCATAATTGTCATCTTGGAATTCCATGATGAGGGCATTGGGTCAGTACACTCTTAAATCTTTCTAGATAGGAATAGAACGGCTCGCTCTCAGACTGAACGAATGCAACAATTTCATTCCTAATCCTCATAGTCTTATGGTTGGGAAAATATTTTTTCAGGAATACTTGAACAAACTCAGCCCAACTCCTAATAGATCTTTCGGCTAGACTATATAGCCATTTCTTAGCGTCGTCTTTTAGTGCCAGAGGCACAAATTTCAGACGCACTGCCTCTTCAGGGATATGCTGGTATTGCATAAGAGAGCAGATTTCCTCAAATTCTCTAAGGAAGAGATATGGATCTTCCCTAGAGGTGAACTTAGGCAACATACTCATGTATTGTGCCTTAAGTTCGAAGTCGCGACCCGGTATGGTGGGCATAACGATGCACGATGGCTGAGCAGCCATCGCTGGATAGCATCGATCCCTCAGAGTTATAGGTTGTGCAACAGGCGGGTCCACTACGTTCTCACCCATTGGATCCGGGTGAGGTGGTGCAACAGGTGGATTGGGGTTAAGTTCCACACTTGAATCTAGATGAACTCGTGAGAGTCGATTACTCAAGTCCCGAATCCAAATCTGAGTGCACTGGGTTGAATCAATTTTTGAATTCAAATTCGAAATTTAATTTCAAGAATTAATTACAATTTTTTTTTAATTTTCGTTTTTTTATGTTTTTTTTTTTCAAAAGAGAAACAAACAATAGAATGGGGCAAGATGAGAAAGGAATCCTAATCTAGAGAATTTAGGTGAGAAGAGAAAGAAGACTCAGATGAGAAAGGAAACTTAACTCTAAAGATAGAAAAGAGGGTTGGTCAGAAATTTCCTAAGAAAGCACGGTTCAAACAATCCTATACCTAGTGTCACTTAAATCTAGACGACTCCTAACTGGTTGAGTCGAATTGATTCGCTTGATTCACCTCCCTCACTAATCAAACCAAATTGGCCAGGTAGTGTATAGCTAGTGGGGGCGCTTCCGACAGAGTCGGTGCCAATTAGACAACCACTTCGCTTGGAAGACTTTCGTCAACACAAAAACACTTCCTAGACACCAAATTGAATTCGATCGGCTTCAGGTCATAGCAAGTCAAACCAATTCTTCTCCTTAATTGAGTCCGAGTCCTTAGGGGCCAATGTCTAATTGATTTTAAATTTTAAGGCTTGGGTGACACTTTAGGATTGTGATTTGTGGGCCACGGAAGGGTGATGAAATCCCCACCGTATCTTTTCCTACGGAGTTGCCCTTAAGATAGTTTAACTTAGATCTAACAAAGATAGTCAAACAATGGTCTTTTTAATGGGGCAATTGCAAGGTTGTATGCAAATTAAATTATATGCTTAAATGCAATCGTTAAAAACCGCGATACGTACCTTGCCTCCAGCACTCTTCAACAGAAATTGATTTGCAAGAATTTAGCAAGAATAATGCAAACAAAACATTATATGATGCATGCACTAAGGTCTTTCTAATTTTGCGAATTTTAGGTCAGAGTTGAAATATTGCCAATTATGGAATTTAAGCTTAACACGTGCAATTCTAATAAAAGGAAATTTTCTGAAACTAGAAATTACGAGGAAAAAGGCAACGAAGGTTACCTACGCAATGCTCAGTCGGGTTCGCCGCCCGCTCTCGAAATTTCAGTAGCCTTACGCGTCCACCCAGAGATGAGTCGCGTCCCAGAAAAAGTTGAAGCCCAGACGCTCCAAGTGTGCGGCGGATTCGCCGCAAGTTGTTCTTCAGGTGCGGCGATTTCGCCGCTCGTTTAGCTCAAATGGTGCTCGGATTTCGCCGTGCACTCTGTTGTCTCCTGAAACACAAATCCAAATACTTAGATCGCGCACAAGATAAACAGGATAAAATCGAAATACAAAAACAACAAAATCTACGTCGCCTCCCCGACAACGGCGCCAAAAACTTGATGAGAATTTTATTTATACCGCAAGTGCACGACGTCAATGAAGACGTGGGAAGTACGGGTCGAACACAAGGAGGGAGAGATTTGTTATTTGTGTGATTTCAATTAAGGGAAAGAAGGAGAGAAGAAATAAATTTGGTTTTGAGATTTTTGGGTTTTAATTATTTAAAGAAAGAAACAAGAATTAAAACTAAAGCAAGAACAAAGAAGTGAATTCCGTCGGGTGGAGGTTTAGATTTAGGGTTTAGATTAGAGAATTCTGAAACTTATAATAAATCACATTAGTTATAAAGCATTACATGATAAATGATTTAACATAAACTCAAGTAATCAAAACATACTAATACGAAATTAAAATAATAACTTTATTCTCTTCTCATCACCCTAAATCCGTCACCTCCACCCTTTGGAAGGAGTTAGAAACTCATAGAGGGAGGAAGAAGGGGTCCTTGAGACATTACAAAAGAAAAGTAAAAGTAAGAAATAAAAGACAGAATTTTATTAATGAAAAGAAGAATACAAAACTAAGGTTAAGAATAAAAACTAACACCAAAGACTAAGGACCCTTCTAACATCGTTCTCGGGTCTATTTATAGTTGCTACAAGGGATCTAGGTATAATATTGGAACGTACACGTGTCCAGACACGACTGGACGAAATTGGAGCACACGGATCGAAGCTTGGGCGGCGGAAACGCCGCACAATCTGGCCTGATTTTGCCCGGATTTTGGCTGAATGTTTATGGTATGATTTGATCCTTCTTTGCGCGTCTGGATTGATTCTTTCCATTCTTTTGAACTCCGGATTAATTCCTTCACATATTTGGAGATATACATTGATTTTTCTATATATTTTCTCCAAGAGAATAAAAGCTACTCGTGATTTGCAATTAGGTCCTTGACTTTTTGCAGTTAAGTCCCCAGTTACTTTTGTGCTTAAGTCCTTGTTCTTTTTGCAATTAGGACTTGAATGCTTTTATGCTTGGATACATTTCCATTCGTAACCCGATAATCTTGAACTTGGTCTTTATGATAGAAATGAGTCTTTTGTATGCGTTTATGCTCGGGATGTTGGTAAATTGCATTCAGGTCCCTGTAATCTGTAAATAAGACTAAACACATACCTTAGTAGCATTTATTGATGTAAACGTAATCTAAATGAAAGACATATGATGCAATGTATGCAATGCATCAGTGTTGTGGCGTGTTTCTTCTTCGATTTTGTGTCGTGTGAATGTCTTCTACAGGTCAAAATCCCAACATTCTTATTGTTTTACGAGATAAATGTTAGGGAGAGGGGTGAAAAAAGGAAAATGTTATGTCTCAATGGAAGAGGTAAAAGTTAAGAAGTTCACTAATGCTTCAAGTTCGGTCGTCCGAATTCCACTCGGACGACCGTTTCCAAGCCTATAGACATTTCATAATTTCACTGGAACCCTAGAAACAGACGCCCGAATTGGATTCGGTCGTCCGTTTCTTAGAAGAGATACAACTCAGAATTCCAAGTTCGGATGACCGGGTTTGTAACGGTCAACCGAACTATACGTGTGGTAGATGGGGTTAAATACTGTATTTTTGTCATTTAACGGCGTTAGAGTCTAACGGAAATCCATTAACGGTGTTAGACGGGGTGTGCACCAAAGCAAATATAGAGTTTTACAAGTGTTTGTGGCCAATAAAAAACTTCAGATGAGCAAAGGTCCAATAAACCTCTTTTGCAAGTGCACCCAAGCACAAATCCCATAATAAATATGATATGTCAATTAAGCATATTAAAACCTAGACTAGAACCAATTTATTCAAAATTTAAGAGGATAGAAAATTATACCCAACTTTGAAGCTTTGAATTGGTTCCAATATCCATTCGGTGATGCACCGGCTTTGAATTCGACTCTCAACCTTCCCTGGTCACCACCAATCTCCTCTTCAAGCACCTACAAGTGTAGATTTAGGTACCCAAACAACTTTGGGTCCTTGAATATTAGCTTTGGGAACCCAAACCACTTTGGTTTTAGGAGCCCACACACTTGAAGAACTATGCTTTACAAATAAGTTCTTTCCATTTAAAGTTGTATGAATTACATGGTTTTTAACATATAAATCATTTTATCCTAAACCATGTTTTTGCAAAGATTACCTTTGACTTCCTAAAAGCATGTTAAGCATCTTAGTTCCATTAGTGAATCTTTCTAGATCTTTTCTTAATTGCACATATGATGCCTTAAGATCTAGTTGTTCACTATCAATAGGTGTTGCTTTTTAACTATCAAGAGTTAAGCATTAGTTTCAAGTCTAGCAAGCACCTCATTTTTCTCATTCATGCATGTTTCAATTTGACTTTGGAGATCATTGATTATCTTTCTAGCATTCTTGTTCTTTTCACAAATAATCTCATATTATTTAACTAAGTCATAAAATGCATTTTGAAGTTCATCATGCGAATATGTTTCTTCTTTAGAACATGAACTATCACTAGCATATGACTTAGATGAGCAAGAATGTGATCTACTAGAGTAACAGTTATAAGATACCTCACTTCCTTCATCTTGAATGGTCATGTAGCACATATGTGCATATTCCTTTGTTGATGAAGGTGCGGTTGAATGGGATGAAGATGATGTTGGATTTCATGTTTAATTATACATATATATTTTCGAAATTTTTATGTATAATAAGGACCATCTACAATTTTCTACGATTTATTTCATGCATGTATTGGTTTGTTTCAATAACTAGTTTTAAAAACTTATTAAAACAAACATGAGTCTACGAAATTCATACCGAGATGTTCTCTAAAACTTCTTGAAAATTCGGAGACGCTGTGGATGCTTGTTGTTGCGCCGGATGCCTCCGAGATTTCAACAAACTCTAAACGAGATTGGAGAGAGAAGAGCTAGCCTCTCGATCTCCAATAGAGTTTAGAATCCAATTACTAACCCCTTTAGTTTCCTTGAGAAGATGACCTCTTGAAACTAAATCTAAACTTAAGAATTTGTGGAAATTTCGTGGAGAATTAAGGAGAGAGATTTTGCATGAAAAACAATGAATTAATTCAACTAAGGAGGTAATGAGATAACTTGTATTTATAAGTTCTCTCCAAATTACCTATTCATGTGCAACCTCTTGCCCATGATTTCATGCAAAATTCCATCTAACCATCCATTATTTAATAATAAATAATATTAGCCACGAATTAAATCAATTATGGACCAATTCCATGCATGATCTAATTATTTTTTAAATTAATTCTGCATTAACTGTCTGGACTGGTTGACCGTTTGTAGGTTCGGTCGACCGCTCGAACCTGGTTTCGGTCGACCGTTCAATAAGTCGGTCAACCGTTCGTAACAGGAATTATTCCATCGCTATGTTCGGTCGACCGACCGATCACATTCGGTCGACCGTTCGAACAGATGAAAATTCTCTGTTATCGGTCGAGACATGTCCGGTCGACCGTGCCCTATCGGTCGACCGTTTACTGCTAACCGGTCGACCGTTGGAGCACTGTTCCGCATGTAGGATCGTGTGGGTTATGGGTCCACTAATCACTTTTAATCTAATCCCTAATTTTCTACTTGATTAAGCAAACAAATGCGCAGCGGAATAAACAAACAAGTAGAGAAAGAAAGACAATGCAAACCACAAAGAGACTCGGCGTTTTTATAGAGGTTCGGCACCCCACCCGGGTCCTAGTCCTCTCTTGTAGACTCCGCTCGACTCCGCGAGCTCCGCCTACGTCTTCACTAACCACTCCCCGTTCCGGGCCGGGAGAGAACGCCTTTACACCACAAGCAACGCGAACAACCCTCGCTTGCTTGAATTCTTCCTCTCACAATCCGAGAGGGACACTTCGGGCTTTCACCGAAGTCCTTGCTTCTTTTGACAACACTTGTAACTGAGTGGGATTCACTCTCTAATTGAGCACACTTTGAGTAGGATGAGTATATGATCAAATGTGTGAAGTTTAGGCTTAAAGAGTGTAGAATTGGGAGCTTTGAGGATTGAGGTTTCTCTCTAATGTATTGGGACAATTGGAGTTTCGTGATCCTCTATTTATAAGCTCCTAAGGTTTTCTAGCCGTTGGGGATAGATTTGATTGGGTTTTGTGCAAGATACACAAAGCAGAAAATCGGGCTGCAAATCTGTCCAGAACCGGTCGACCGAAACTACTAAACCGGTCGACCGTTCACTTGATTTCAAGGAGAACGGTCGAACAAAAGAATATTCGGTCGGACAAACGAGCTAGAACTTAACTCTACTTAAGTGAATCGGTAGAACCAAAGTATGGAGCGGTCGACCGAAAAGGGGATTCGGTTGAGACAAAGGTCAATCGGTCGAACGAGAAATGTGTCGACCGATAGCAGGGAATTTTGTTTCTTGAAGAAATGTTCAACCGGTCGACCGAAACAAGGTCGTCGTTCGACCGGTTACCGAATGTATTTTGGGGTTAAGTTTGTTTTATACGAATACGACCGTTATAGGAATACGACAAGAAAAACGGTCATATTAAAATCCGGGATCGGTCGACCGAAAATGTAGAACCGGTCGACCGGTAGAGTTCGGTAAAATCACTGTGGAGAGTCTGTTATAAACCGGTCGAACTGAGAACTGGTTCGGTCGACCGGTTCACACAGGAAATCTGGGTTTAAGTTTATAAGTGATTTCCGACTAAGGTTTGGGTGATCTAATGAAGTCCAAATAATGTGAAATTTCTTGTGTGACTTCTATAGGGAACCTATTGTGTATGTGATTGGTTTTTAACTCTTGTATGCTCAATTTACACATGTTCCTAAGACTCAAAATAAAATCAAGATTACAAGTCTTCATTTAGCTTTATTACAAATCTTGACTTGATTTCCTTCCTTCCATGAGTCTTGATCACCTGTAGAGGTTAGCACATGCAATATATATGCAATGCAATATGTGTGCTACTCTACATCATCATAATTAAGATTAGGTTAATTAAATCATCAAAACCTAGATTAAGGCCAAAAAGCCAACAATCTCCCCCTTTTTGATGATGGCAACCTATATCTTAATTCTATCTAAATACATGGAATTTGTATATGTAAACTATGCATATTAATGCTCCCCCTATGGGTGTGCATAGTTTTTGTTCAATTTTATGTCAAATTCCAAGTTACCCCCTTAATTATCTCTCCCCCTTTGACATCCATCAAAAATAATAATTATTTAAGACTTTAAGCATAGCATTTGGATGTCTTGTAATGAAGTTGCTCCCCCTAAATTTTGCACTTCATTACTCTAATAAAAGATATAACATTTAAGCTCCCCCTATCAATAAGGCTAAATGGAAACAATGAGTATGATTCAAGTTAAGTTCATTTAAGTTTCAACTTAAGCCTTATTCTAACATCCATTTAAAATTTGACATTTAGAATCAATGGATGTGATAAATGATTTGCAATGAATAGGGTATATGATTTGCAATGAATTGAACTTCTAAAGATATGACAATTTAGCATATAAACTAGATTAGAGCTAAATTTTCAGAAATTTCAAGGATAGAAATTTATACCAAACTTGAATCTTGATTAGCTCCAATCTTATTTGGTGATGCAACCGGATTCGAATTCGACGCTTTGGCTCACCCGGTCACCACCAATTTCCTCCTCAAGCTCCTACAAGTGTAGACTTAGGTACCCAAACAACTTTGGGTCCTTGAACATTAGCTTTTGGGATCCAAACCATTTTGGTTTTGGGTGCCCACACACTTGAGGAACTAGATTTAACAAATACATGCTTGCCATTTAAAGTAGTATGAGATACATGGTTTTTCAAATGCACATTGTATCCTAAACCATGTTTAGCTAATGATTGTCTTTGACTACTCAAAAGCATATCAAGCATTTTTGTTCCTTTAGTGAACATTTCAAGATCTTTTCTTAATTGCATATTTGAGGCTTTAAGATCTACATGTTCATCAATAATGGGTGTTTTACTTAGACTAGCAAGTGATGATTCATTTGATTCAAGTCTAGCAATCACCTCATTCTTTTCATTCATGATTAATTCAATTTGGCATTTGAGATCATTTATAGTTTTTCTAGCATTTTTGTTCTTTTCACAAATGATCTCATATTGTTTAACTAAATCATGAAATGCATTTTGAAGCTCATCATATGTATATGATTCATCATTAGTATTAGAATTAGAGCTAGCACTAGAATATGATTTATTTGAACATGAATTGCTTCTAGTGGTGTAAGAGTTAGAAGATACCTCACTTCCTTCATCTTGAATTGCCATGTAGCACATATGCGCATATTCCTTTGTTGATGAAGGTGCGGTTGATTTGGATGACGACGACGACGTATCGTCCCAAGTGGCCTTGTGAGCTTCCAACCTCTTTTCTTTTCTCTTACTCCTCTCCTTTTCTCTTCTTCTCTCCCTTCTCTCATTTTTCTTTTCCCCTTCTCTTCTCTCATTTTCGCTCTCCTCCCTCTCTTTTTCTTTTTCTCTTTTCTCACTTCTTCTACCTCTTCTTTCATTCTTTTCTCCCTTATCCCTCTTGAGGTATTTGAAGAAGTCTTGGGCAAGGACCTCAATGTCCTCTTCTTCCACCCTCCTTGGCTCATCAAAATTTGCATGCAATGCCACCATGGAGTTTTTCTTTGAAGCTTCCTTCTCTCTTCGATGACTCAATTGGAGCTCATAGGCCATGAGATTTCCAATGAGTTCCTCCATCTTCAATTTTGAAAGATCGTGCGATTCTTCGATTGCCACGACCTTGTCTTCCCAATCGTTGCTCAATGACCGGAGGAATTTTCGAGTCATCTCTCCTTCATTTATCCTTCTTCCAAGAATCAAAAGAGAGTTAGTGATATCGGTGAAGCGAGTGTTCATGTCGCTTATGTTCTCACCGATTTGCATAGAAAATATTTCATATTTATGCATGAGGAGACTTATCCTAGTTTCTTTGGTTTTGTTATCACCCTCATGATGCATTTGTAACCTATGCCATATTTCATTTGCACTTTCACATCCCCTAATTCTATTGTATTCTCCCTCATTAAGGCCACAATAAAGAATATTCATAATTTTTGAATTCATTTCAATTTCTTTCATTTGAGCCCTAGATAGAGAATCTAAATCATCTTCATTTGGGGGTATGTATGGATTTTGAATAAACTTCCAATACTTAAGGTCATTTGATATTAAAAAGATTTTCATTCTATTTTTCCAATAATCATAATTTGACCCATTAAGCAAAGGAGGCCTTGTGGTGCATAAACCCTCTAAGTGATTAGATGTTGAAGCCATGCTAAAATTACGGTAAAGTAATGAAATTTAGCTAACAAGGCTCTGATACCAAATGTAGGATCGTGTGGGTTATGGGTCCACTAATCACTTTTAATCTAATCCCTAATTTTCTACTTGATTAAGCAAACAAATGCGCAGCGGAATAAACAAACAAGTAGAGAAAGAAAGACAATGCAAACCACAAAGAGACTCGGCGTTTTTATAGAGGTTCGGCACCCCACCCGGGTCCTAGTCCTCTCTTGTAGACTCCGCTCGACTCCGCGAGCTCCGCCTACGTCTTCACTAACCACTCCCCGTTCCGGGCCGGGAGAGAACGCCTTTACACCACAAGCAACGCGAACAACCCTCGCTTGCTTGAATTCTTCCTCTCACAATCCGAGAGGGACACTTCGGGCTTTCACCGAAGTCCTTGCTTCTTTTGACAACACTTGTAACTGAGTGGGATTCACTCTCTAATTGAGCACACTTTGAGTAGGATGAGTATATGATCAAATGTGTGAAGTTTAGGCTTAAAGAGTGTAGAATTGGGAGCTTTGAGGATTGAGGTTTCTCTCTAATGTATTGGGACAATTGGAGTTTCGTGATCCTCTATTTATAAGCTCCTAAGGTTTTCTAGCCGTTGGGGATAGATTTGATTGGGTTTTGTGCAAGATACACAAAGCAGAAAATCGGGCTGCAAATCTGTCCAGAACCGGTCGACCGAAACTACTAAACCGGTCGACCGTTCACTTGATTTCAAGGAGAACGGTCGAACAAAAGAATATTCGGTCGGACAAACGAGCTAGAACTTAACTCTACTTAAGTGAATCGGTCGAACCAAAGTATGGAGCGGTCGACCGAAAAGGGGATTCGGTTGAGACAAAGGTCAATCGGTCGAACGAGAAATGTGTCGACCGATAGCAGGGAATTTTGTTTCTTGAAGAAATGTTCAACCGGTCGACCGAAACAAGGTCGTCGTTCGACCGGTTACCGAATGTATTTTGGGGTTAAGTTTGTTTTATACGAATACGACCGTTATAGGAATACGACAAGAAAAACGGTCATATTAAAATCCGGGATCGGTCGACCGAAAATGTAGAACCGGTCGACCGGTAGAGTTCGGTAAAATCACTGTGGAGAGTCTGTTATAAACCGGTCGAACTGAGAACTGGTTCGGTCGACCGGTTCACACAGGAAATCTGGGTTTAAGTTTATAAGTGATTTCCGACTAAGGTTTGGGTGATCTAATGAAGTCCAAATAATGTGAAATTTCTTGTGTGACTTCTATAGGGAACCTATTGTGTATGTGATTGGTTTTTAACTCTTGTATGCTCAATTTACACATGTTCCTAAGACTCAAAATAAAATCAAGATTACAAGTCTTCATTTAGCTTTATTACAAATCTTGACTTGATTTCCTTCCTTCCATGAGTCTTGATCACCTGTAGAGGTTAGCACATGCAATATATATGCAATGCAATATGTGTGCTACTCTACATCATCATAATTAAGATTAGGTTAATTAAATCATCAAAACCTAGATTAAGGCCAAAAAGCCAACAATCTCCCCCTTTTTGATGATGGCAACCTATATCTTAATTCTATCTAAATACATGGAATTTGTATATGTAAACTATGCATATTAATGCTCCCCCTATGGGTGTGCATAGTTTTTGTTCAATTTTATGTCAAATTCCAAGTTACCCCCTTAATTATCTCTCCCCCTTTGACATCCATCAAAAATAATAATTATTTAAGACTTTAAGCATAGCATTTGGATGTCTTGTAATGAAGTTGCTCCCCCTAAATTTTGCACTTCATTACTCTAATAAAAGATATAACATTTAAGCTCCCCCTATCAATAAGGCTAAATGGAAACAATGAGTATGATTCAAGTTAAGTTCATTTAAGTTTCAACTTAAGCCTTATTCTAACATCCATTTAAAATTTGACATTTAGAATCAATGGATGTGATAAATGATTTGCAATGAATAGGGTATATGATTTGCAATGAATTGAACTTCTAAAGATATGACAATTTAGCATATAAACTAGATTAGAGCTAAATTTTCAGAAATTTCAAGGATAGAAATTTATACCAAACTTGAATCTTGATTAGCTCCAATCTTATTTGGTGATGCAACCGGATTCGAATTCGACGCTTTGGCTCACCCGGTCACCACCAATTTCCTCCTCAAGCTCCTACAAGTGTAGACTTAGGTACCCAAACAACTTTGGGTCCTTGAACATTAGCTTTTGGGATCCAAACCATTTTGGTTTTGGGTGCCCACACACTTGAGGAACTAGATTTAACAAATACATGCTTGCCATTTAAAGTAGTATGAGATACATGGTTTTTCAAATGCACATTGTATCCTAAACCATGTTTAGCTAATGATTGTCTTTGACTACTCAAAAGCATATCAAGCATTTTTGTTCCTTTAGTGAACATTTCAAGATCTTTTCTTAATTGCATATTTGAGGCTTTAAGATCTACATGTTCATCAATAATGGGTGTTTTACTTAGACTAGCAAGTGATGATTCATTTGATTCAAGTCTAGCAATCACCTCATTCTTTTCATTCATGATTAATTCAATTTGGCATTTGAGATCATTTATAGTTTTTCTAGCATTTTTGTTCTTTTCACAAATGATCTCATATTGTTTAACTAAATCATGAAATGCATTTTGAAGCTCATCATATGTATATGATTCATCATTAGTATTAGAATTAGAGCTAGCACTAGAATATGATTTATTTGAACATGAATTGCTTCTAGTGGTGTAAGAGTTAGAAGATACCTCACTTCCTTCATCTTGAATTGCCATGTAGCACATATGCGCATATTCCTTTGTTGATGAAGGTGCGGTTGATTTGGATGACGACGACGACGTATCGTCCCAAGTGGCCTTGTGAGCTTCCAACCTCTTTTCTTTTCTCTTACTCCTCTCCTTTTCTCTTCTTCTCTCCCTTCTCTCATTTTTCTTTTCCCCTTCTCTTCTCTCATTTTCGCTCTCCTCCCTCTCTTTTTCTTTTTCTCTTTTCTCACTTCTTCTACCTCTTCTTTCATTCTTTTCTCCCTTATCCCTCTTGAGGTATTTGAAGAAGTCTTGGGCAAGGACCTCAATGTCCTCTTCTTCCACCCTCCTTGGCTCATCAAAATTTGCATGCAATGCCACCATGGAGTTTTTCTTTGAAGCTTCCTTCTCTCTTCGATGACTCAATTGGAGCTCATAGGCCATGAGATTTCCAATGAGTTCCTCCATCTTCAATTTTGAAAGATCGTGCGATTCTTCGATTGCCACGACCTTGTCTTCCCAATCGTTGCTCAATGACCGGAGGAATTTTCGAGTCATCTCTCCTTCATTTATCCTTCTTCCAAGAATCAAAAGAGAGTTAGTGATATCGGTGAAGCGAGTGTTCATGTCGCTTATGTTCTCACCGATTTGCATAGAAAATATTTCATATTTATGCATGAGGAGACTTATCCTAGTTTCTTTGGTTTTGTTATCACCCTCATGATGCATTTGTAACCTATGCCATATTTCATTTGCACTTTCACATCCCCTAATTCTATTGTATTCTCCCTCATTAAGGCCACAATAAAGAATATTCATAATTTTTGAATTCATTTCAATTTCTTTCATTTGAGCCCTAGATAGAGAATCTAAATCATCTTCATTTGGGGGTATGTATGGATTTTGAATAAACTTCCAATACTTAAGGTCATTTGATATTAAAAAGATTTTCATTCTATTTTTCCAATAATCATAATTTGACCCATTAAGCAAAGGAGGCCTTGTGGTGCATAAACCCTCTAAGTGATTAGATGTTGAAGCCATGCTAAAATTACGGTAAAGTAATGAAATTTAGCTAACAAGGCTCTGATACCAAATGTAGGATCGTGTGGGTTATGGGTCCACTAATCACTTTTAATCTAATCCCTAATTTTCTACTTGATTAAGCAAACAAATGCGCAGCGGAATAAACAAACAAGTAGAGAAAGAAAGACAATGCAAACCACAAAGAGACTCGGCGTTTTTATAGAGGTTCGGCACCCCACCCGGGTCCTAGTCCTCTCTTGTAGACTCCGCTCGACTCCGCGAGCTCCGCCTACGTCTTCACTAACCACTCCCCGTTCCGGGCCGGGAGAGAACGCCTTTACACCACAAGCAACGCGAACAACCCTCGCTTGCTTGAATTCTTCCTCTCACAATCCGAGAGGGACACTTCGGGCTTTCACCGAAGTCCTTGCTTCTTTTGACAACACTTGTAACTGAGTGGGATTCACTCTCTAATTGAGCACACTTTGAGTAGGATGAGTATATGATCAAATGTGTGAAGTTTAGGCTTAAAGAGTGTAGAATTGGGAGCTTTGAGGATTGAGGTTTCTCTCTAATGTATTGGGACAATTGGAGTTTCGTGATCCTCTATTTATAAGCTCCTAAGGTTTTCTAGCCGTTGGGGATAGATTTGATTGGGTTTTGTGCAAGATACACAAAGCAGAAAATCGGGCTGCAAATCTGTCCAGAACCGGTCGACCGAAACTACTAAACCGGTCGACCGTTCACTTGATTTCAAGGAGAACGGTCGAACAAAAGAATATTCGGTCGGACAAACGAGCTAGAACTTAACTCTACTTAAGTGAATCGGTCGAACCAAAGTATGGAGCGGTCGACCGAAAAGGGGATTCGGTTGAGACAAAGGTCAATCGGTCGAACGAGAAATGTGTCGACCGATAGCAGGGAATTTTGTTTCTTGAAGAAATGTTCAACCGGTCGACCGAAACAAGGTCGTCGTTCGACCGGTTACCGAATGTATTTTGGGGTTAAGTTTGTTTTATACGAATACGACCGTTATAGGAATACGACAAGAAAAACGGTCATATTAAAATCCGGGATCGGTCGACCGAAAATGTAGAACCGGTCGACCGGTAGAGTTCGGTAAAATCACTGTGGAGAGTCTGTTATAAACCGGTCGAACTGAGAACTGGTTCGGTCGACCGGTTCACACAGGAAATCTGGGTTTAAGTTTATAAGTGATTTCCGACTAAGGTTTGGGTGATCTAATGAAGTCCAAATAATGTGAAATTTCTTGTGTGACTTCTATAGGGAACCTATTGTGTATGTGATTGGTTTTTAACTCTTGTATGCTCAATTTACACATGTTCCTAAGACTCAAAATAAAATCAAGATTACAAGTCTTCATTTAGCTTTATTACAAATCTTGACTTGATTTCCTTCCTTCCATGAGTCTTGATCACCTGTAGAGGTTAGCACATGCAATATATATGCAATGCAATATGTGTGCTACTCTACATCATCATAATTAAGATTAGGTTAATTAAATCATCAAAACCTAGATTAAGGCCAAAAAGCCAACAATCTCCCCCTTTTTGATGATGGCAACCTATATCTTAATTCTATCTAAATACATGGAATTTGTATATGTAAACTATGCATATTAATGCTCCCCCTATGGGTGTGCATAGTTTTTGTTCAATTTTATGTCAAATTCCAAGTTACCCCCTTAATTATCTCTCCCCCTTTGACATCCATCAAAAATAATAATTATTTAAGACTTTAAGCATAGCATTTGGATGTCTTGTAATGAAGTTGCTCCCCCTAAATTTTGCACTTCATTACTCTAATAAAAGATATAACATTTAAGCTCCCCCTATCAATAAGGCTAAATGGAAACAATGAGTATGATTCAAGTTAAGTTCATTTAAGTTTCAACTTAAGCCTTATTCTAACATCCATTTAAAATTTGACATTTAGAATCAATGGATGTGATAAATGATTTGCAATGAATAGGGTATATGATTTGCAATGAATTGAACTTCTAAAGATATGACAATTTAGCATATAAACTAGATTAGAGCTAAATTTTCAGAAATTTCAAGGATAGAAATTTATACCAAACTTGAATCTTGATTAGCTCCAATCTTATTTGGTGATGCAACCGGATTCGAATTCGACGCTTTGGCTCACCCGGTCACCACCAATTTCCTCCTCAAGCTCCTACAAGTGTAGACTTAGGTACCCAAACAACTTTGGGTCCTTGAACATTAGCTTTTGGGATCCAAACCATTTTGGTTTTGGGTGCCCACACACTTGAGGAACTAGATTTAACAAATACATGCTTGCCATTTAAAGTAGTATGAGATACATGGTTTTTCAAATGCACATTGTATCCTAAACCATGTTTAGCTAATGATTGTCTTTGACTACTCAAAAGCATATCAAGCATTTTTGTTCCTTTAGTGAACATTTCAAGATCTTTTCTTAATTGCATATTTGAGGCTTTAAGATCTACATGTTCATCAATAATGGGTGTTTTACTTAGACTAGCAAGTGATGATTCATTTGATTCAAGTCTAGCAATCACCTCATTCTTTTCATTCATGATTAATTCAATTTGGCATTTGAGATCATTTATAGTTTTTCTAGCATTTTTGTTCTTTTCACAAATGATCTCATATTGTTTAACTAAATCATGAAATGCATTTTGAAGCTCATCATATGTATATGATTCATCATTAGTATTAGAATTAGAGCTAGCACTAGAATATGATTTATTTGAACATGAATTGCTTCTAGTGGTGTAAGAGTTAGAAGATACCTCACTTCCTTCATCTTGAATTGCCATGTAGCACATATGCGCATATTCCTTTGTTGATGAAGGTGCGGTTGATTTGGATGACGACGACGACGTATCGTCCCAAGTGGCCTTGTGAGCTTCCAACCTCTTTTCTTTTCTCTTACTCCTCTCCTTTTCTCTTCTTCTCTCCCTTCTCTCATTTTTCTTTTCCCCTTCTCTTCTCTCATTTTCGCTCTCCTCCCTCTCTTTTTCTTTTTCTCTTTTCTCACTTCTTCTACCTCTTCTTTCATTCTTTTCTCCCTTATCCCTCTTGAGGTATTTGAAGAAGTCTTGGGCAAGGACCTCAATGTCCTCTTCTTCCACCCTCCTTGGCTCATCAAAATTTGCATGCAATGCCACCATGGAGTTTTTCTTTGAAGCTTCCTTCTCTCTTCGATGACTCAATTGGAGCTCATAGGCCATGAGATTTCCAATGAGTTCCTCCATCTTCAATTTTGAAAGATCGTGCGATTCTTCGATTGCCACGACCTTGTCTTCCCAATCGTTGCTCAATGACCGGAGGAATTTTCGAGTCATCTCTCCTTCATTTATCCTTCTTCCAAGAATCAAAAGAGAGTTAGTGATATCGGTGAAGCGAGTGTTCATGTCGCTTATGTTCTCACCGATTTGCATAGAAAATATTTCATATTTATGCATGAGGAGACTTATCCTAGTTTCTTTGGTTTTGTTATCACCCTCATGATGCATTTGTAACCTATGCCATATTTCATTTGCACTTTCACATCCCCTAATTCTATTGTATTCTCCCTCATTAAGGCCACAATAAAGAATATTCATAATTTTTGAATTCATTTCAATTTCTTTCATTTGAGCCCTAGATAGAGAATCTAAATCATCTTCATTTGGGGGTATGTATGGATTTTGAATAAACTTCCAATACTTAAGGTCATTTGATATTAAAAAGATTTTCATTCTATTTTTCCAATAATCATAATTTGACCCATTAAGCAAAGGAGGCCTTGTGGTGCATAAACCCTCTAAGTGATTAGATGTTGAAGCCATGCTAAAATTACGGTAAAGTAATGAAATTTAGCTAACAAGGCTCTGATACCAAATGTAGGATCGTGTGGGTTATGGGTCCACTAATCACTTTTAATCTAATCCCTAATTTTCTACTTGATTAAGCAAACAAATGCGCAGCGGAATAAACAAACAAGTAGAGAAAGAAAGACAATGCAAACCACAAAGAGACTCGGCGTTTTTATAGAGGTTCGGCACCCCACCCGGGTCCTAGTCCTCTCTTGTAGACTCCGCTCGACTCCGCGAGCTCCGCCTACGTCTTCACTAACCACTCCCCGTTCCGGGCCGGGAGAGAACGCCTTTACACCACAAGCAACGCGAACAACCCTCGCTTGCTTGAATTCTTCCTCTCACAATCCGAGAGGGACACTTCGGGCTTTCACCGAAGTCCTTGCTTCTTTTGACAACACTTGTAACTGAGTGGGATTCACTCTCTAATTGAGCACACTTTGAGTAGGATGAGTATATGATCAAATGTGTGAAGTTTAGGCTTAAAGAGTGTAGAATTGGGAGCTTTGAGGATTGAGGTTTCTCTCTAATGTATTGGGACAATTGGAGTTTCGTGATCCTCTATTTATAAGCTCCTAAGGTTTTCTAGCCGTTGGGGATAGATTTGATTGGGTTTTGTGCAAGATACACAAAGCAGAAAATCAGGCTGCAAATCTGTCCAGAACCGGTCGACCGAAACTACTAAACCGGTCGACCGTTCACTTGATTTCAAGGAGAACGGTCGAACAAAAGAATATTCGGTCGGACAAACGAGCTAGAACTTAACTCTACTTAAGTGAATCGGTAGAACCAAAGTATGGAGCGGTCGACCGAAAAGGGGATTCGGTTGAGACAAAGGTCAATCGGTCGAACGAGAAATGTGTCGACCGATAGCAGGGAATTTTGTTTCTTGAAGAAATGTTCAACCGGTCGACCGAAACAAGGTCGTCGTTCGACCGGTTACCGAATGTATTTTGGGGTTAAGTTTGTTTTATACGAATACGACCGTTATAGGAATACGACAAGAAAAACGGTCATATTAAAATCCGGGATCGGTCGACCGAAAATGTAGAACCGGTCGACCGGTAGAGTTCGGTAAAATCACTGTGGAGAGTCTGTTATAAACCGGTCGAACTGAGAACTGGTTCGGTCGACCGGTTCACACAGGAAATCTGGGTTTAAGTTTATAAGTGATTTCCGACTAAGGTTTGGGTGATCTAATGAAGTCCAAATAATGTGAAATTTCTTGTGTGACTTCTATAGGGAACCTATTGTGTATGTGATTGGTTTTTAACTCTTGTATGCTCAATTTACACATGTTCCTAAGACTCAAAATAAAATCAAGATTACAAGTCTTCATTTAGCTTTATTACAAATCTTGACTTGATTTCCTTCCTTCCATGAGTCTTGATCACCTGTAGAGGTTAGCACATGCAATATATATGCAATGCAATATGTGTGCTACTCTACATCATCATAATTAAGATTAGGTTAATTAAATCATCAAAACCTAGATTAAGGCCAAAAAGCCAACAATCTCCCCCTTTTTGATGATGGCAACCTATATCTTAATTCTATCTAAATACATGGAATTTGTATATGTAAACTATGCATATTAATGCTCCCCCTATGGGTGTGCATAGTTTTTGTTCAATTTTATGTCAAATTCCAAGTTACCCCCTTAATTATCTCTCCCCCTTTGACATCCATCAAAAATAATAATTATTTAAGACTTTAAGCATAGCATTTGGATGTCTTGTAATGAAGTTGCTCCCCCTAAATTTTGCACTTCATTACTCTAATAAAAGATATAACATTTAAGCTCCCCCTATCAATAAGGCTAAATGGAAACAATGAGTATGATTCAAGTTAAGTTCATTTAAGTTTCAACTTAAGCCTTATTCTAACATCCATTTAAAATTTGACATTTAGAATCAATGGATGTGATAAATGATTTGCAATGAATAGGGTATATGATTTGCAATGAATTGAACTTCTAAAGATATGACAATTTAGCATATAAACTAGATTAGAGCTAAATTTTCAGAAATTTCAAGGATAGAAATTTATACCAAACTTGAATCTTGATTAGCTCCAATCTTATTTGGTGATGCAACCGGATTCGAATTCGACGCTTTGGCTCACCCGGTCACCACCAATTTCCTCCTCAAGCTCCTACAAGTGTAGACTTAGGTACCCAAACAACTTTGGGTCCTTGAACATTAGCTTTTGGGATCCAAACCATTTTGGTTTTGGGTGCCCACACACTTGAGGAACTAGATTTAACAAATACATGCTTGCCATTTAAAGTAGTATGAGATACATGGTTTTTCAAATGCACATTGTATCCTAAACCATGTTTAGCTAATGATTGTCTTTGACTACTCAAAAGCATATCAAGCATTTTTGTTCCTTTAGTGAACATTTCAAGATCTTTTCTTAATTGCATATTTGAGGCTTTAAGATCTACATGTTCATCAATAATGGGTGTTTTACTTAGACTAGCAAGTGATGATTCATTTGATTCAAGTCTAGCAATCACCTCATTCTTTTCATTCATGATTAATTCAATTTGGCATTTGAGATCATTTATAGTTTTTCTAGCATTTTTGTTCTTTTCACAAATGATCTCATATTGTTTAACTAAATCATGAAATGCATTTTGAAGCTCATCATATGTATATGATTCATCATTAGTATTAGAATTAGAGCTAGCACTAGAATATGATTTATTTGAACATGAATTGCTTCTAGTGGTGTAAGAGTTAGAAGATACCTCACTTCCTTCATCTTGAATTGCCATGTAGCACATATGCGCATATTCCTTTGTTGATGAAGGTGCGGTTGATTTGGATGACGACGACGACGTATCGTCCCAAGTGGCCTTGTGAGCTTCCAACCTCTTTTCTTTTCTCTTACTCCTCTCCTTTTCTCTTCTTCTCTCCCTTCTCTCATTTTTCTTTTCCCCTTCTCTTCTCTCATTTTCGCTCTCCTCCCTCTCTTTTTCTTTTTCTCTTTTCTCACTTCTTCTACCTCTTCTTTCATTCTTTTCTCCCTTATCCCTCTTGAGGTATTTGAAGAAGTCTTGGGCAAGGACCTCAATGTCCTCTTCTTCCACCCTCCTTGGCTCATCAAAATTTGCATGCAATGCCACCATGGAGTTTTTCTTTGAAGCTTCCTTCTCTCTTCGATGACTCAATTGGAGCTCATAGGCCATGAGATTTCCAATGAGTTCCTCCATCTTCAATTTTGAAAGATCGTGCGATTCTTCGATTGCCACGACCTTGTCTTCCCAATCGTTGCTCAATGACCGGAGGAATTTTCGAGTCATCTCTCCTTCATTTATCCTTCTTCCAAGAATCAAAAGAGAGTTAGTGATATCGGTGAAGCGAGTGTTCATGTCGCTTATGTTCTCACCGATTTGCATAGAAAATATTTCATATTTATGCATGAGGAGACTTATCCTAGTTTCTTTGGTTTTGTTATCACCCTCATGATGCATTTGTAACCTATGCCATATTTCATTTGCACTTTCACATCCCCTAATTCTATTGTATTCTCCCTCATTAAGGCCACAATAAAGAATATTCATAATTTTTGAATTCATTTCAATTTCTTTCATTTGAGCCCTAGATAGAGAATCTAAATCATCTTCATTTGGGGGTATGTATGGATTTTGAATAAACTTCCAATACTTAAGGTCATTTGATATTAAAAAGATTTTCATTCTATTTTTCCAATAATCATAATTTGACCCATTAAGCAAAGGAGGCCTTGTGGTGCATAAACCCTCTAAGTGATTAGATGTTGAAGCCATGCTAAAATTACGGTAAAGTAATGAAATTTAGCTAACAAGGCTCTGATACCAAATGTAGGATCGTGTGGGTTATGGGTCCACTAATCACTTTTAATCTAATCCCTAATTTTCTACTTGATTAAGCAAACAAATGCGCAGCGGAATAAACAAACAAGTAGAGAAAGAAAGACAATGCAAACCACAAAGAGACTCGGCGTTTTTATAGAGGTTCGGCACCCCACCCGGGTCCTAGTCCTCTCTTGTAGACTCCGCTCGACTCCGCGAGCTCCGCCTACGTCTTCACTAACCACTCCCCGTTCCGGGCCGGGAGAGAACGCCTTTACACCACAAGCAACGCGAACAACCCTCGCTTGCTTGAATTCTTCCTCTCACAATCCGAGAGGGACACTTCGGGCTTTCACCGAAGTCCTTGCTTCTTTTGACAACACTTGTAACTGAGTGGGATTCACTCTCTAATTGAGCACACTTTGAGTAGGATGAGTATATGATCAAATGTGTGAAGTTTAGGCTTAAAGAGTGTAGAATTGGGAGCTTTGAGGATTGAGGTTTCTCTCTAATGTATTGGGACAATTGGAGTTTCGTGATCCTCTATTTATAAGCTCCTAAGGTTTTCTAGCCATTGGGGATAGATTTGATTGGGTTTTGTGCAAGATACACAAAGCAGAAAATCAGGCTGCAAATCTGTCCAGAACCGGTCGACCGAAACTACTAAACCGGTCGACCGTTCACTTGATTTCAAGGAGAACGGTCGAACAAAAGAATATTCGGTCGGACAAACGAGCTAGAACTTAACTCTACTTAAGTGAATCGGTCGAACCAAAGTATGGAGCGGTCGACCGAAAAGGGGATTCGGTTGAGACAAAGGTCAATCGGTCGAACGAGAAATGTGTCGACCGATAGCAGGGAATTTTGTTTCTTGAAGAAATGTTCAACCGGTCGACCGAAACAAGGTCGTCGTTCGACCGGTTACCGAATGTATTTTGGGGTTAAGTTTGTTTTATACGAATACGACCGTTATAGGAATACGACAAGAAAAACGGTCATATTAAAATCCGGGATCGGTCGACCGAAAATGTAGAACCGGTCGACCGGTAGAGTTCGGTAAAATCACTGTGGAGAGTCTGTTATAAACCGGTCGAACTGAGAACTGGTTCGGTCGACCGGTTCACACAGGAAATCTGGGTTTAAGTTTATAAGTGATTTCCGACTAAGGTTTGGGTGATCTAATGAAGTCCAAATAATGTGAAATTTCTTGTGTGACTTCTATAGGGAACCTATTGTGTATGTGATTGGTTTTTAACTCTTGTATGCTCAATTTACACATGTTCCTAAGACTCAAAATAAAATCAAGATTACAAGTCTTCATTTAGCTTTATTACAAATCTTGACTTGATTTCCTTCCTTCCATGAGTCTTGATCACCTGTAGAGGTTAGCACATGCAATATATATGCAATGCAATATGTGTGCTACTCTACATCATCATAATTAAGATTAGGTTAATTAAATCATCAAAACCTAGATTAAGGCCAAAAAGCCAACACCGCAGACTTGTCAAATTTCGGTTTTAACCCCTAAAAAATTTGACATTTCGGGATTAGTAGTAAATTCACAACTTATGTAGCATATTATCCTATGTAATGATCAATCATTACACCTCATAATATTTACATCTTATGTTTTGATGATTTAATCAACCGAATCTTAATTAGAGTAGCACACACTATGCATTGCATATATATTGTATTGTGCTAACCTCTACAGGTGATCAAGACTCAAGAAAGAAGGAAATGAAGTCAAGACATGTAATTAAAGCTAAATCGAAGACATGTAATCTTGATTTTTTTTGAGTCTTAGGAACAAAGTGTAATTGAGCATACTTGAGCTAAAATCAACTTAATCACACACTAGGTTCCCTATAGGAGTCACACACGAAATTTCACATTATTTGGACTTCAATAGATCACCCAAACTTAGACCGGAAAAACACAAAACCTGAACCCTAACTGTCTGCCCACATTCGGTCGACCGCAATATGCCGTTCGGTCGACCGGATGATCAAGTAATCCTGTTTGTGTTTCCCTGTCTAGTTTCGGTCGACCGCACCATATCTTTCGGTCGACCGTTTGAACTTACTGTTCCGACCGTTATTCTTGTCGTATATGCCCAACGGTCGTATTCGTATTAAAACTATATACACCTCCATATACTTAACCAAATGGTCGAACCTTGTGCCAAGTTCGGTCGACCGTTTAACCTTGTCAAGAATTCCCTGCTATCGGTCGTTACGATTTCGTTCGACCGATCCAATTTTCCCTGTACCGAAACGCTTATTCGGTCGACCGGTAACCCTGTTCGGTCGACCGTGTTCTTAATAGACTTAAGTGTTCGGTCGATCTATTCATATTTCGGTCGACCGTATCCTTATCAAACCCAAGCGTTCGGTCGACCATTCCAGTTTTCGGTCGACCGTTTCTGGACAGATTTGCAGCCCGAATTTTCTGCTTTGTGTATCTTGCACAAAACCCAATCAAATCTTGTCCCAACGGATCTATTCTCTCTAATGCTTATAAATAGAGTTGTAAAACACATTTTAACACAACTCTCCCACTACAAACTTGTCCCAAACTTTAGAGAGAATTCCAAACACTCAAAGCTACAAACCTTCCACACTTAGTGATCATTTCTTCATCCTACTCAAGTGTGCTCAAAGTTTAGAGAGTGTTGTTCCACTCAAGGTTACAATTGTTGTAAAAGGAAGCAAGGACTTCGGTGAAAGCCCGAAGTGTCCCTCTCGGATTGTGAGAGGAAGATTCCAAGCTCGGCAAAGGTTGTTCGCGAGTTTGACGGTTGTAAGGCGTTGTCTCCCGGCCCGGAACGGGGAGCGGATAGTGAAGTCGTAGGCGGAGCTCGGTGATCCGAGCGGAGCTTGCAAGAGAGGACTAGGACCCGGGTGGGGTGCCGAACCTCTATAAAAACGACACGTCTTCTTGTGGTTTGCATTTTCCTACACTTGCTTGTTTTGTTTTAAATTTCCGCTGCGAATATCGATTGCTTAAACAAGTAGGTGATTAGATTAAAAGTGATTAGTGAACCCATAACCCACACGATCCTACATAGTGTTGTGTCATCTTTGTATTAGTATTCATTTCTTGATCTCTTTAAGCTAGTTATAAATATGTGACTTAACTCAAATAACATTGTGCACATTATAACTTTGCTTTATCAAGGGGCCCACTAATATCATCACTCGATTAAGAGGGGCAATGATAGTCTTTTGACTAACTATCTTCTCCAACAAAAGTTGTACTTAACCAACCAATGCCTTTACACTACACTTATCGATAGTTCAAGACACTGATCTAATTAAGTATTCCTTAAGTGATCAGATATAAGTCTCATATCAAAGGACCAAAGACACAGTAAAATATATATGACACAGAAACACATTTCTATAATATTTTACTTATTAGGTCTATTCAGTATACAAAAGTAATATTTTCCTCTTTTGCATACCCGTGTTGTCACTCACTTGTAGAGCTACAATGATCTATGACCAAACACGACAATCTTAACCCGGTAATTAATGTCCCATGTTAATTACCATGATTGCGAATATCTTTTGTTTTATGTAAACCAATATCTTTTAGAGCTCTACGGTTAAGGACCAAGAGCATCTTCCTTAACACTTCTGAAAGACGAATAACATAAACAAGGAACAAAATGATTTCTCATTCAATTCATAATAACTGACATTTAAATGTAAAACTTTTAGAACACATTCCCTTCAGATGAAGATGATGAATCGTCTCATGTAGCCTTGTGAGCTTCCTTCCTCTTTTCTTTTCTCTTACTCCTCTCATTTTCTCCCATTCTCTCCCTTATCTCATTCTTCTTCTCCTTCTCTTTTCTCTCATTTTCACTCTCCTCGTTCTCCTTCTTTTCTCTCATTTCACTTCTTCTACCTCTTCTATCTCTTATTTCCCCTTTATCCTTCTTGAAGAATTTCAAGAAGTCTTTGGCTAGGACTTCAATGTCCTCATCATCTACAGTCCTCCTTGGTTCATCAAGATTTGCATGCAATGCCAAGGTGGGTTTGTTCTTGGAGGCTTCTTTCAATGGTTGATTTGAAGCTTATAAGCCATGAGATTTCCAATTAGCTCCTCCATCTTGAGTTGGGAAAGGTCGTGCGCTTTTTCAATTGTGACCACCTTATCTTCCCAATCGTTGCTTAGCGACCGCAGGAATTTCCTTGTCATCTCTCCAGCATTTATTCTTCTTCGAAGAACCAAAAGAGAGTTAGTAATATCGGTGAAGCGAGTGTTCATTTCACTTATATTTTCACCGATTTGCATAGAAAAGAATTCATATTTATGCATGAGGAGACTAATACGAGTTTCCTTAGTTTCGCTATTACGCTCATGTTACATCTACAATCTATGCCATATCTTATGAGCACTCTCACAACCCCTAATCCTATTATATTCTCCCTCATTAAGGCCACAACAAAGAATGTTCATAATTTTAAAATTCATCTCAATTTCTTTCATCTTAGCCCTAGATAGTGTGACAAATTCTTCTTCCATAGGAGGGGTGTAGGGGTTTTGAAGGAACATCCCAAACTTTAGGTCACTAGAATCAAGAGTATCTTAATCATATTCTTCCAATAATTATAATTTGACACATTTAGCAAATGAGGTCTAGTGGTGCAAAGTCTCTCTACATGATTCGATGTACTAGACATAGGGGTGAGCAAAATTCGGTTCGGTCCAGGTGTCCGGACCGAACCGAATTTTTCGGTCCAGACCGAACTTTTTCGGTCCGGGAGACCATGGGAATTCGGTCTTCAGTCCGGTCCGGTCAAAGACCGAAATTTTAAGGGTTAAATTCGGGTTTTGGACCGAACCGGACCGAACCGAACCGAATTTATTCGGTCCGGTCTTCAGTCCGGGCTTCCGAAAATTTTGGTCTTTGGTTCGGTCCGGTTCGATCCGGTCCTGGACCGAAGCTCACCCCTAACTAGCCATGCTAAAAATACGATTAGGTATGCTATTTAGCTCACAAGACTCTGATTCCAATTGTAGGATCGTGAATGCAACTTAGTTTTAATTGATTTTTAAGTTAATTACCTACTTTTTAAACAATCAAGGAATGCACAACGGAATTAAAAACTAAACAAGCAAGTAATGAGGAAATAATACAAACCACAAGAGGCACCAAATTTTTATAGAGGTTCGGCCTCCCGCCTACTTCCTCTCTTGCAAGCTCCGCTCAAACTCCCACGAGCTCTGCTCGCATCTTCACTAGCAACCTCGTTCTGGACCAAGATTAAACATTTACACCACAAGTACAACAAACACCCTCGCTTGCTTGATTTCTTCCTCTCACAATCCGAGAGAGACACTTTGGGCTTTCATCGAAGTCTTGCTTCTTTACAACAGTGGGTTGAGTGGATCACTCACTTTCTAACTTGAGCACACTTAGCCTATTATATGAAATTGATCTAAGATGTAGAAGTGTAAGCTTGGAGAGTATGATTTGGGGAATGTGAGACTTGGAGTTTTCTCTTGAGTGTATATGACAATAGAAATTGGAAGAGTTCTGTAATTCTATCATACGAACATCTATTTATAAGCTCCTAAGGTGTTATAGCTGTTGGGGATAAATTGGGTAAGGGTCGTGTAAGATACACAAAACAGAAACCTACATGACCCAATTCAGAACAAGTTCGGTCGACCGAATTGGGTAGAACGGTCGACCGATTGACAATTTTGAACAATGTTCGGTCGACCGATAAGGGAACAGTCGAACGAAACATGCTATAACTTAGGTACACTTAAGTTAACGGTCAAACATTGAGTAGGGTTCGGTCAATCGTGAACTTCTAGATCCATTTAGTGATGTAAGGACATCACTTGTGTCCGTTCCTTGCCTCATGATATTAAGAATATTATACAAAGTAGAAATGTGTCACCTTTGTATTTTATATTAATATCTTGATCTCTTTAACTAATTATAAATTTGTAACTTAACATAAGTCACATTGTGCACATTATATGTTCACTTTATCAAGGGGCCCAGTAATATCATCACTCAAGTAAAGAGGGGCAATGATAATATTTTGACGAACTATCTTTTCCAGCATCAATCATGTTTAATCAACTATTGCATTTACCACTATATTTTATGATAACTTTTGACAATAATCAAAATAAACACTCATTATGTGAAAAGAAATAAGTCTCATATCTTAGGATTCAAGATACAGTAAAACATTAATGACACATAACACAATTCCATAATATTTTTCATGCTAGGTCTATTCAATATATGAAATTAATATTTTTCATTTTTATATACTCGGGTCGTCAAATATTTGTAGAGCTACAATAATCGATGACCAACACGATAATCTTATCCCGGTAATTAATGTTCCATGCTAATTACCATGATTGTGAATAACTTTTGATTTATGTCAACCGTTATCTTTTAGATCTCTACGGTTAAGGACCAAGAGCATCTTCATTAACACTTCCAAAAGACGAGTACATTAATCAAGGAACAAAATGTTTGCACATCCAATTCATAATAACTGATATATAAAAATAACCTTTTAGAACACATTCCCTTCAGATTTGTCGATTCTCGAGTTTCCAATATCGGACCCAGCTTGTTTGCTAGAACGACCCAACTTGTTTGGTGAAAATGACTCAGCTCGTTTGGTAAAAACAACCAAGCTCGTTGGTGTGTCCCACGCGGGGTTGTTGCGTCCCAGCTTTGTTTTGTGGAAAAACGACCCAGTTTTTTTGCTAGAACGACCCAACTTGTTTGGTGAAAACGACCCAGCTCGTAGGTGTGTCCCGCACAGGACTGCTGCATCTGAGCTTTGTTGTGTGGAAAAATGACCCAACTCGTGTGCTAGAACGACCCAACTTCTAGGTGCGTCCCGCGCGGGATTGCTGTGTCCCGACTTTGTTTTGTGGAAAAACAACCTCGCTCGTTTCCTAAAAAATCATGTTGTGAATAGTTGTGTTTTTTCAACGACCCAGCTCGTTTCAGCAAAACGACCCAGCTCGTTAAGTTAAAATAGACTCAACAAACTTTTGTCAAGCCTTATCGAGCTCATATGAAAAAGGAATAGAGTCTATTGAGCACAACAATCGTATTCCTATCGAACATCTATCGAGTCCATCGAGCTTCTAGTTTCCAAATTAGATATATCTTAAGACACATTTTTCACCCTCGTATCATTGGAATTCGGCAAGTCATAACACAATAATATGTTCTCCTTTCAATTATTTTTCCAACGGATCTAGATTCATCAAATTCTATATTGGGATGTGGATGTTATGAGTAAAACACGTGTCCTATCATGCGTGGGACGAGTGCGCCCCGAGCAGGACTGATGCATCTTCCACGCCATTTATGAGCCCATTAAGTTCCGAATTGGGAAATATGTTAAGTATGAAAGTTTTGAGTCTCACAATTGTGTTTGTAACACATCTTGAATCACCTTATTAGGATATTGGAGGAGAGCGTTATGCACGAATCAGTGATGATTTGTCGATTGTCGAGTTTCCAAATACAGGTCCGTCTTCACTAGGGCAGCAAACAAGGCGGGGTGGGCGCGGATTTGGCTCCACTTGTTATCTGCCTCGCCGAAGTTAGGCGAGCAAATGGAGTGGGGAGTAAAAAAGATTTGACCGCTACCCGCCCCACTTAAGGGCAAGTTAGGTGGGGTGGGGCGGGTTACGCAGGCGAAACGGGTAAAAAATCAAGATGATTGAGGAAAAATTAATCACATAAGACATAACCATGAAAAATATACCTATTCATATCATGACTTAAATTGATCATTAAAAATAATACCTCCATCTTCATCAAAAATAACATATTAAAATCATTAAAAATAATTTGGCATTAACAGTGAGATGCACAGTGATTTTACATAGGAAAAAAGTGAGACGCGTGCTCAAGCAAATTTAGTCATTAAGGAATCAAATAAGGTAAAGAAAAACGTTCTCAATCAATCGAACAAGCCTGTGGACCAGCAGTGATCTCAAAATTTGTTTTTAAGGTGTTATCAGTCAAAACATTATCAAGTGCCTCTTCCTACTAATGTTAAAGTTTGTCAGTTTCTGGTAAAGCAACTAGAAGGACCCATTTGGTAGATCAACATCATGATCAACATTTCTAGTTAGGATAATGTTTGAGCCAACAAAAGCGAAATCAGATGTTTGAGCCAACATAAGAAATACTGAAATATAAATATGTTTATTTTATAATTATGTGTTTAACGGGTAAAATGGGTTAACGGGGCAGGTTACACATCAACTGAGACCCGCCCCGTTTAGTCTGGCGGGTTAACGGGTCGCAGGTAGTGAAAAATTCTACAGCAACCTGCCCCACGCGGGGCGGGGTGGGGTGGGGCGGGTTGGCGGGTCAAACCCGCCTCGCAAACAACCTTAGTCTTCACACACATTTTTCACCATCGTATCATCGGAATTTGGCAAATCATATGACACATAAATATGTTATCCTTTCAATTATCTTTCTAAATGATCTGGTATCATCAAATCCTATATTTGGATGTAGATGTTATAAGTAAAACAACTGATGTGTCACGAACGGGACGAGTGCGTCCGGAGCAGGACTGGTACGTCTTCCACGACCTTTATGGACTCATTCGGTTCTGAATATGAAAATATGTAAAATATCGAGGTTTGTCTTTTCAAAATTCTCTTTGTAACGAGTCTATAATAACCTTATTTGGATATTGGAGGAGAGAGTTATGTACAAATTATTCAGGATCTTTTGATTGTCCAGTTTCCAAATACGATCTATCTTGAGACACATTTTTCATCCTCGTATAATTGCAATTTGGCAAATCATTAGAGAAACAAATATGTGCTCCTTTCAATTGTCTTCCAACAGATCTGGAATCATCAAATTCCATTTTTGAATGTGGATGTTATGAATAAAACGACTCAGCTCGTTTGGGAAAACGACACAACTTGTTTGGTGAAAATGACCCAGGTAGTTTTGGAAAACGATCAACTTGTTTGGTGAAAACGACCCAGATTGCTTGGGAAAACGACCAACCCGTTTAGTGAAAATGACCGAGGTGGTTTGGGAAAATGACTCAACTCGTTGGGTGGAAACGAGCCAGCTCGTTCGGTGAAAACGACCCAGAGCGTATCATTTTCAGATTTACTTTACAACGTCACAAATCCTCATTACTTTGGTCACTAGTACTGGACGAGATCTAAAAGAAACACCATGTCAGAAAGAGTAGCGCGACCTGTAGAGGAAACATAACCTAGTGACACGATTACCCTGATTGAGAGGCACGTAGCAAGAACGCTAGAGGGTATGAACCAAATACAAAGGCAACTGAGTGCACGATCAGAACCACACTCACACGTTAGGTTAGAAGAGAGAGATCAAGACGAAATGAAATTCCAGGTAGATTTGAAGCAAATCTGACATTCAATTTGGTTTGAACTTTACCGTAAAAATATATTAAAAGTATGTTTTGCAAACAACACTAATTGTTTTGAAAAAAAAATACGTTGAAAAATAACAATATTATGATGAAAAATTGGTCAAAGTGTTACACAAATTATAGTTTAAGGGTATGAAGGTGAACTTTCAATGTTCATAGGGCCAAAATATTACTTTGCCAAAAATGAGAGGGAGAAACTATAATTGATCCAATTTAAGTTTATAAATTTTTTTAGAACTGAAGT
Organism: Triglochin maritima; assembly: GCA_963682175.1. NCBI lineage: Eukaryota > Viridiplantae > Streptophyta > Magnoliopsida > Alismatales > Juncaginaceae > Triglochin > Triglochin maritima. The sequence continues at coordinate 20,798,838 of OY821775.1, forward strand.
TCTCAACTTACAAAATGATGATATTGTTTGTGTTGTTTCCTTATCAAAATATATATAAAAATAGTTTGCAGTCTTGTGTTGAAAATGACATTCTAATAGCCTTTACCACAAAAAAGTAAACTCATATGACTATCAGGACTTCATGATCTGTTCATAATTATTTTTGTTACCTTACACTTAAAAAGAGCTATTTGTCGCGTATCTAAATAAAATTTCCAAAAAACGTCAAATTTGCTGCGAAATTGAAAATGGGAATTTGATTCCCAATTTTAGACCTCTCATATGTGGCTGAAAAACCATAAATTTCTGTGCAATTTTATAGGCGGCCGAACACACATACAATGTTTTCTGTGGATTTCAAAGTCACACTGATTTAAGTTGAGTGAATAGAATTAAGAACATGTTATTGTGGAACAAAATATCACATCATGCTTATCGCAATATACAACTAGGCCCTAAGTTTGAAGAATTAATACATCATGCTTTTCGTTCTTCGTTGTTCAATTCCCACGATGACTCTTCGTTACAGTTTTCGAGAAGCTAAGTTTTCGTCAAAATGAATATGAAACATGCATTATTGATATAGGTGCCAATTGGTAACACTACTTCAACATCACAATAAGTAGAAGCTTGATTCTAAACATGCTCAATTTTTGGGCTTCTTAATACTATGATTTAGTCCTTTTTTGAGTCAGGAAGATATTACCTATGACTCAAAGTATGACTTAGGAATGTTTGAAAATAGACAGTGATTTAACAAATTTTAGGAGATCAGTTCACTTAGTTGATCAACTTGAATGATGGATTCCTACCATGATTAAACCTTGTTTCCTGCTACAGTTGAAATAATTTCGAAAATGAAAATTTAGTATTCATAAAAGATTATTGCATTATTTCATATAATATAGGTGAAAATAAAATTACACGATAATTTTAGAAAACATTGCTCCAAATAATTAGCTTTAGCAATTCGTCCCGAGACACATTCAAGGATTGCTACAAAAGCCCCTCATCAAGCCATTTGTCATTCTTGGCTACCAAATCTTTGAGACAACTAAACTGTTCATGCATATCAAATGCTAACATAACCGGATGAATAATGAGGAGAGAAGTTTGGTAGATTTTGGTCTGAATTGAGTGGCATCAATGATCAAATCGCAACCACATGAAAACATGTGTGGCACTTAAGTTTACAGGCACGGCACCACAACTTTCTTGAAGTCCAGCTCAAAACTCTATCCAAAATCTCCGACAACATCATTTCAAATGTACACTCATATGGTTACTTGTTCACCTGCCTCTTGGTTATGCTCTCATACACTAGCTAAATTAAATAATTAAGCGATACATGTGGAAATTGGGGTTTACCTTCTGGTTTAACTGCTAATCAGAATTTCGAAAATTTCTACGTGAATCGAGATTGAGGAAAAGGAAAAGAAGTTTTTGAATCATTGACTCAGACCCATTGTTGAATCCGACTCAATAGAATACGGAGGTAGTACTTATGGAGCTGCCTGCACATACCATACCTTTTTACGATCTTTCTTTCGATAAGTCATGTCTTAGACCTGTAGTTTTCTCAAAACTACAGAGGAAACTACAGCAACAAAACCTAAACAGTTAAAAAAATTAATACTCCTGAGATCAAATGCCTACTACAGCAGAACAAGGTCATGAGATGTGTGGAACCATAAGATTTAAAAAATATACATATAAAGTTTAGGACCACACCCTTGTGCTTGGTTTTAGTTGGCTAAACAAAAAATGCATGGCATCATTCTAGTAACTCGTCATATACATTCTAACAGATCTTTGCAAATACAAATGTCCAAATCAGATGCTTACCCCGACGACCATGAGGAGGTCGACTTTGAGCTGCTAGGACATGAGAAAAGGAAACAATGGGTGCTGCGAACAAACATCTACGGCAATGGCAGCGTGAGTACTGTAAAGGAGGATAGATTATAAATAACTCCAAATTACAACATAATAGTTCCTCGAGTAAAGATATATTACGATATTAAAAAAAGACACCCTAGTTAATTCCTTTATGAAAAGTGAAAATGCAACACAATGTTTTAACAAATTGATTTATTGCAGAGGTTATAGCACCTTCAAATGGCCTAGTTCAAGCTACCTATTTTAGTCTGATGTCGAACTCCGGGCTATGGTGTAATAATTAGGATTGTAAATGGAAGGTTCGTGGGTGGTTATAGGGTTTACCCATGAACCTACCCGCCTAATTAAACGGTTCGCGGTTAGATTTGAAACCCGTTTATTTTTACCTCTACCCATAAACCTACTCGTTTAATTTAATTAAACGGTTTTGGACGGTTAAATGATTATATGGTTAAATCTTAATAGATACTAAAATCGATATAAGAATTGGATAAATGGTTAAATGAATAAAAATTTGTTAAACTTGTTAAAAACATCATAACATCCATAATTTTATAATCAAAACCTCAAAAAATTCATAATCTAAACATCCACAAATTCATATAAAACAACGTCAAACATCTACACGTAATGACAATAATAGTACAAACAATTATATGTATATAGTATATATAATAAAATATTATATATATTTATTATGTTTCGCGGTTAAACGGTTAAACAGACGGGTTAAATCATGTAACCTTATCCGCCCATTTATTAAATTGTTATAATTTTGACAACCCTAATCCGTTCATTTATTAAACGGTTATGATTTTTACAACCCGTAACCCTACTCGTCGGTTCGGTTAAAACGATTTTTACCTAACTCATTTACGGCCCTAGTAGTAATGCATAAAAAGCACAAAAATATCACTACCACCATCAAAATCCAGACATTCTTCATTTCTTCCGTGTCCGGACTCTATTAGTTTTTCTAAAAGAACTTATAAAACACAAAAACAAAAACAAAGAAATTACCAAAATCTCAATCCACCGTCACCAATATCAACATTTCCTGCCAAACCTAAACCCATTGGTTCTTCTATAACTAATTAAATGAAAACGAAAACCAAAAAGAAAAACACATAAATATCACACCAAAAATCCAAATTCATTGGGTTCTTCCAAATTATTGTACAGAAAACACCAAAAATCCCACATCACCGTCTTAAAAAACCAGCATTTCACCTAAATCTAAACTCATAAAAGTTATGAATATTGCAAAGATAATTTAGTATAATAGTGGCTCTTCTATAATCACAAATGCAATCTCAAAAATGGTCAAAACCACTAAAACACCACCATCACCAAAATCCATCCAAAACAAAACTCATTGGGTTCTTCCCAAAAAACATAAAAAATCTCACACCAAATGAAACATCAAAATCCAACCTTCCTTCCAATTCCAAGTACTATTTAAGTTCTTCCAAACCTAAAAACACAATTCAAACCCAACACTAGCAAAATCCACCAAAATCTGAATCCTATCACCAAAATCGAGCCCTTCTTCGAAATCTGGAATTATTGTGCTCTTCTAAAACTAATACCAATCCAAAAATAAGACTAAGAAAAACACCAATAATCTTATAAAAAAACGAATTCTGACATTCGGAATCCAAACTGATTTGAGTTATTCCAACTTTTTCACAAAAAAACAGTCCACCACTATCAAAGTGCCAACATTCTTCCAAATTTGGACACTTTAACTTTTTCCAAACCCAAAAACATAAACCAAAAAAATCCAAAACCAAACCCCACATCAAACTCCATCCTTTCTTCCAAACACAAACCAAAACAATCCAAAATCAAACCCCACTTCGATCAAACTCCAACTTTTTTCCAAACCCAAACTGTAACATCCTGAAACAGTGAAAATTTTGAAAATTTAAACAAACGAGATCTCAAGACAAAAGTCATCAACAGGAATGTTACTCATATAAATATAACCAGTCGATGCACCACAATACAATAGAGTTTGTCAAAATACATGATTACATGAATACAACGAAAGACAGATACAAGTAATCATGAAGACCTCGAAGAGTCCGAAGAGGATCCTGACCCCAAAATGTGTGCGCCCGCTGTCACCACCCGACAGAACATACTGCAATCTTCAAACATTAATCAAACAACAATGCCTGAGTTTCCCATTAGGAAACCTCGTATGCCAAACTCACCTATATTAATGCAACAGTACGATAACGAACCTATCATACTAGTAGCATGTCATGTCATCATCAGCAATGCAACAAATCCACTCCAAAGGTAAAACATGACATTAATCCCACAACAACGGATCTCCCTCGGAAACCTACCGTAGGCACATACGATCTTACTGACAGTACGCGACACACTCTCACGCGACTACTCGAGTCAAAGGGATCAGTGAGGGGCGTCCGCACTTCCGCGCAAAATGAACCACGTGGTCTACACCACCCCAACGGAGTCGTAGCCCGGTCTGTCCAACCATTCCCCGATAGGTGCTCAATCGAGGAATCATCGCCGAAACAACATCAGCGACATCGCCGACACAACATCGGCGGTATAACATACGTTGGGCACAACATCGGACGACACAACAAACCGGAACATCACCGTTGGCAAAAACCTCGGCGGCATCACCGACACAACCTCGGCGGTACATCATACGTCCGGTACAACATCAGATGGGTGCAGACTGTAGTCTGCACGTTCCTCATGCTCCACGAGTCATGCATCAACATGCATTTGGATCCGTGATCCCTCAGGTATGCTAATCTACATAGAGTGAAGCAACAACTCGTCACACCACCATCCCTCAACGGAGGTGGTACGACCCAAGTATTCACTCTTCCACACAGCGGTCCCTAGACATGCACGAACAATGTACCCGTCATCACCTCCCAGCTCACGCTCTAAGCGAGGACACCGGTTTCCGTGGACAGAGTTGACACGGCACAAGGACCAGAAACCCAATTCTGCGCACAAATTGTCAACCGAAATAGGCAATCCGGTCGACCGTTCCCAATAGGTTTGGTCTACCGAAAGTCTGCAACGGTCGATCACTTAAGTCCCAACGGTCGAACACCAATCTAAAACCGGTCGACCGAATACGGGGTTAATATCCGAAGTCTGGTCAAAATCATTCAAGTCTAATCGGTCGACCGACTCAGGGGTCCCGGTCGACCGAAAACGACCAGGGGCATCCTAATAGTATAGGTCAAAAATCGATCGAATAAGATAAATAATCGGTCGAACAACATTCAATAATATTAAGTTCACTTAAGTTCCGGTTGAACCCAAAAATAGGAACGGTCGACAGAAAAATAAAAGGCAATCTTCCGACCCACCAACGCACATGCAATCGGTCGACTGCCACATGACATCGTTCGACCGGTGTTGGTTAAAATCGGGCAAAAATAGTAAACTGGTCGACCGCCAGAAGGCACCGGTCGACCATTGGTCGACAACAACCACACGTCAGTCAAGGATTTTACGCCGTTTCTCGTCACCGGTGAGGTCTCCGACCTTCCACTACCGACCACAACTCAACCCCAACGTGGGTGAGCAACAAAATCAACTAAAGAACTTGCCTACCTCAATTGCAAGACGGAGCACGCTAGAGTTCGCTCAGCGTCACCCGCAATAGCCACTGCCCGCGCGTCCTTCCCCCCGCACCGACTCCACGCCTCACTCCTCGGGGTCGCGGACGCCACCAACCACAGGAACTTCGATCACCACCTCTGGTTACCGGAAAAAGGAAGAGAGTGTGAGAAGAAGCTGGAGATGATATTGGAATGGATGAAGAGGGAGAGAAAAATGGACGTTGGTTGCTTCCCAAACAAAACAAAACTCATCACTTCTGCCACTCTACTCCCATCACCCTACACACCTTTCTTTATCACACCTTCCTTCTTCCCCATGCACCCCATCATCACCACAGTAACCCTACAAAGGGTTAGGGACGTCACACAAACTCATCTAATTCATCCAAAACTACCAACAAACTCCATGTAAATCCAATTCTTTCTCCCGAACTTCAAATTTGTTTAACTCACATACTTCAAAAAAAAACTTCAAAAATCCAATCTTTCGACAAAATCCGAACACCTCAACTTCTTCCAAACCAATAACACAACAGAAATGAAAATCAAAATCCAACTTCTTCAACAAAACTTCCAAAACCCAAACCCACTGACTTCTCCCTTCATCGTAAAAACCGACCTTTCATCTAAAGACTAATATCTTCATGGAACAAGTGAACATACCTCAACAAACAAAGGTCGTCCCATGACGTGGATCCAGCACGGTCCAAACACAAGCTGCTTCTGAGCAGCAGGGTATATTAGCTCCAGCCTGCTGTTTACAGGATCAAAACTGAAGTGCCACTCCATCTTGACACCACGAGAGTGATCATAAAGTACACCTCTATCAAGGTATCAAAGAATAGAGCGTCCTTGTATGTCTTCCTCGGCCACTATATTTTCAGCATCTACATAAGTGATTATTTTTAACAAGTAGACCAAAGCAGAATTGTAAGCCAATTTTTGGCCACATGTACCGGAAGCACGGAATTCAATAGTTCCCTTGACCGGTGAGAACATACTAGAAGCTTTGGAAATCAAATACCGCTTGAAGTCCGTTGGAAGCAATTCTAGAATCTTGAATATGATGAAAGATATGGGTGTGCATAATTCTTTTAAGATCTTTATTAATGGTTTTTCTTGGATGGGTGTGGAATCCGTAGCAACTGGAGCTACACTCTTAGCCTCAGCCTTTGGGTTTTCATCACAACCCGCAGCGGTCCCAAATGAAAATTTCCAATTTAACTACACCAAAAATTAAAAACGTCAAACCAAATACTAAAATGAAAATTAAGAAAAAGTAAAGTAATTGATACCATGGCAGTCTTAAGATCCCGCCTATGATCATCAGATTGCCTGAATAAATAAAAAAAGCCACTTTAATGGTATAGTTACCAAAAACTCTTCCAACCACCAAAAAATCAAAATCAAAACATCCCGGACACAACAAAACAAAACAAAACAAAACAAAACAAAAAACTCCAAATCGCATTCCAAAATCAATTTCCCGAGATAAGGAACCAGAAACCAACGAAGCACAATCCCAACCACCAACCTCACAATCAGATAAGCCAAAATCCCCAAATCATAATCGAAATGAAGAAGAAAAACACGGAACTATAGAGCAGAGTGATCTCATCTTCAACGGCCACAGCGAATCCAAACAGATTGATCCGATGGAAATAAACCGTAGGGTTGGGGAGATGGAGTGGAGGGACCAAATCAAGAATTATGCCGCTTAGAAGGAAATCTACCGAAATCAGACATCAACAAAAAATGCGACCGGAACTCAGACGAGAAGAGAGTACCGGTAGTTCGGGTTGAAGAGTGGCGACCCACTAAAGAGGGACTAATCGTGGCGGCGAATAATCGATCGGGTCGGCGGCGGTTGGTTGTCAGGGGCGGCGGTAGGCATTGCGGCAGAGATGAAGTCTCCGTTGGGAGTCGTAAACGAGTCGAGTCTAAAAATTACGAGATATATGTATTATCATATTTTATTACCAAATATAAAAAATAGGATCAAGCTCCAGTAAGCCCATGGTTTAAACCTCATACAATTTCACTATTGGATTTTATTTACAGTTAATCTCACCATTCATTAGTATAACCGTTTTTTTCTTAATCTATCTTACAATTTGAAATGAGTGGTAGATATTGTGGGGGTTTAATTTAGAAAAATTAAGCTCTGGAGTTAATAGAGAATTTCTGATAAAAAATAATTATAAATAAAGCAATAAAAAATTCGAACGAGCTATCGAGTTAGTCTTAATTTTTTTCGAGTTCGAACGACTCATTTATTGAACAAAGTTGGAAGTTTTTTTTATTTTTCATCAAGTCCTTCATTTTCAAGTTAAACTAGAGTTGAATTTTTTTCGAGTCGAACTATCGAGCCGAGTCAAAATTGACGGTTCTAGTTGGGAACCTAATTGGGGGTTATGTTTTGATATTTTAATGGGTAAACTAAAGATATCAACCATGAATTATGGGATTTGTTCGTCAACTGCAAGAACATTAAAATGTGACACTTAACCCTCTGAGTTTTTGATTTTCTAACACTTTGTCGTATTGTGCATCGTTAATGTGTTATATTTCAATGTATTCACCATTTTGTTTATATTTTTCGCATTATTTCAAGGATTATCCTTAATATTAACAAAAATGACAAGTTTTGATTGAGGTATGCATCAAAAATGTTACAAATTTGCATGAAATGTACATCATATTTTGCAGCAAATTTGAACCAAATCTGATACAATTCTAACTCCAAACTTGTCATAAAGATAGTGTTACGTGTAATATTAAAATAATGCAAATAAATCCAAAATCAATAACGTATATGTTGAAAAATAACACATTATCGACACACAAGGGGAGAAGTGTAAGAAAATCGAAAGTTCAAAGTGTCAAGTGTCACATTTCAAAGTCTACGGGGTTAAGTGAATTTGGCTCATAATCGAAACGTGTCTCCTTATTTTCAGATAATAAAACTTGCATTCAACCATTACGAATAAGCTATTTTCGAAAAGTAGATTAATGATGTACTGCAAGAATTAATAAAACAGGGTCCTTGGTTGGCATGCAAAAGTAACCTTTTAAAAAATTGTCATTATTGGTATAAAGTATAGCTCATAACTTATTACTCCTTCGTTGACATATTTGGTTATATTGATATTCTTCTAGGAAATAACTTGGTTGTTGCATGGTAATATAAAACGTGTGAGCCAAGATCCGGATATCCCGTCTGTCCTACTATTGACAAAGTGGGATACGCCGATTAGGTTATGATGGTCGTGACCAGATCGCTCTCCTAATGCGCCCGAGGTCCTTAGGGGTCAATGTCAACTTGATTTTAGATTAAGACACTTAATCAAGAGTGATTTTTGGGCTATGGAAAGGGTGATGATATCTCACACATTATCTTGTATGGGACGACCCTCCTTAGGCCATCCCTTAACGGGATAAAAGTATCGGTCGTGACAGGTCGTGGCAGGGTTGTTGTATTAAAAAATATTTTTTTCGTTTGAAAACTTCGGTCGAAGATGACCGGGTCGTCGACCCGGTCGTTCAAACGACCGGGTCGACGACCCGGTCATCAAATATTTTATTATTTTTTGATTTTTTGATTTTTTTTGATTTTTTTTGTTTTGATTTTTTTAATTTTTTGTTTGAGTTTTTTTTTTAATTTTTTTTTCCGAAAATACGTTTTATAATTGTTTTGATTTTTTAGAATTTTTTTTTATATTTTTTAAATTTTTACCAAAATGGACCCCGAAATGATGTGGAGGAGAGAGGTAGGTTGTTGTGGGTTGTGTTGGGTTGTGGTTAAGATGTGAATAGTACAGGAAAGAAAAGAAAAGAAAGTGGGTTGAGGAAAGAGAAAGCTGACGTGGAAGAGAGAGAAAGCTGATTTTGAAGAGAGAGAGAGCTGATGACCGGGTCGTCCAGGTCATGGTTAGTGATGGTCTTAGGTTGTTTTGAATTCTAAGTTAGAAATCAACACACCAATTAATCACTCGTCTCACTTTTGTCCTGATGCACCTTACTAACTAATGCATGCTCTATCCAGGCATGAATGAGAGAATTGGTGCACGTACCTCACGCCAACACTGAATAACACAAAAAATAAAACAAACAAAAGACAAATGCGTAGAAGATCTAGAATTGACGCATGACCTAAATGACAATCCACTAATATTTTTGCATTGACTTTTAAGGTCCAAGTTGTATTAGGAGGGAAGCATGCAAAGGAAATTATTTTTGGCATCAAAACAAAGCATGCATGGAGTCAACAGTGGAAGGTATCAACTAGAAATAAGCAGAGAAAGCTACTAGTGAAATAGAAACAAAAAATGTCTTACCAAATCCGCCACTGGCGGTTCTTTTAGGGATTTTGGTCCCAACGTTCACTAGTGTGCTCTTCTACTCTTGTAGGCTCCCCTGCCCCACTTGTTTCCTTGTTCGGTAACCAAAAAAGAAAAAAAAACGTAAAAACAAAACCCCCACCAAAATGGGGTCAACTCCACTACAAAAATGGCTCCTCGGCAACGGTGTTAAAACTTGATTGATTCAATTATAATACCGCAAGTGCACGACGTCGGTGAAGGTACGACAAGTAAAGGTCGTGTGCAGGAGGAACGCGTGCGAGTTGAAGTTCCCAATAGTCGAGTGGGAGAGGAAAAGCGAGGTATGAGGTTAGAAGTACACTACAATGCGTACTAAATCAGAAAACAAACGATAAAAATAAACCCCCCATGGGTAGAGAAAGATTGTGGAAATGAGAATATGTGTATGTGTGTGTGTTCATTGGTACTCATCACAACATGTAATACATGAAATCCATTAAAACAAAATCTAACTTTGTCTCCACATAAAATAAGACAAAACATAATCGTTAAAACATACAAGAAAATAATTGAGATGAGGCTAACATGAAATGCATAATGACCAAACACCGTTATGTCTCCACCTTAAATAAGATTTAACACAACTATTAAAATATACGAGACATTAATTCGGATGAGACCAACATGAGCACATGCACACATGTCATGTTTCCTCCTTATCAACTACATCTTTATCCTCACCTCATCATTCCTTATAAATAGGCTCACTAATCTAGGCATGTGCTACGCATCACTCAAGAGCATTAACACATCAAAGATAAGAGTGAAAATCTCATTAGATGGTTATGGAACTCATATGAGGTTCAAATGTTATGATTAACACACACACTTAATACATAACATAATCACAACACCTTCTTCTCCACCCCCAATGGGGATGAACGACTCCATACTCATCTCTAAACTCAAGAAAACATAAAAACAACACAAAACCATGAAGGAAATGTAGGAAACTAGATTAAACAAGGAACAAACATAAAGGAAATTGCATCAAAATGGAAGACATCAATGTAAAGAACAAGAATTAAACTAGATTGAAATGAAAGATTACATGGTTTCCTCCTCCTCCTCTACACTACTAATTAAGAAATTAAAACCTACTCTAATAAACAAGAAATAAAACATACTCTACTAAAAAAGAAAGGAAATTAACTTAAGAAGAGAGTAAGGAAGAAGAAATGAGGCATTTCAAGTCTATTTATAAAGGAATAGAGGGTTTGGATGGATCTGGGCGTAATCGGACGGTTGTAACTCAGATCTGGATGTTGCATATTTCTCTGACCCGACTTGTTACCAAAATTTAGGCTAACATGGAGAAAAAATATCCACCACTAGCGGATCAAATGGATCCGATCAGGCTTGAATTTCGTGCCGGTTAAGTTTGGTGTTTTACACGTGGGTTGAGCTCTGGTCCATTGTCTCGAGCCGATTTGATTTTAATTGTTGATTTACTCAGGATATGGACTTTTGTCACACAATATATTTCTTTACACTTAGGTCCCTCCAATTTTTCACTTGGGTCCTTCCTGACTTACATCAACTCCTTGGGCATTACAAATAGGTCCAGAAAGCTTCAAAATCAGTCATTTCTTCTTGAATTGAGGTCCTTTTCGCTTTCTTTCACTTTTTTATTACCTAAAACCTGAAACACATCAAACAAACACTCGAGTAGCACAAAATTGGGGTAAAATAAATGATATATAGCATGAATGCAATATTTGACATGCTACTAATCAAAAAGTCAGATATTTCGGTCTACCGATTTTTCTTGGTCGACCATTTCCATTGTTCGTTGATAGCGTGTGACAACTCCTTCCATGGGTCATAGTCATACCCGTAGACTCACAAAAGATATTTGATTTCCACTTGCTGGTGCTAAACGACAAGCTGTTGATTCAGACAACCGAATTGGTCGTGGACGATTGAAATCAATTTGATCAGAGCCTGACCAATTGTTACTGTCTACCTTGGAATGGCTAGCCAAACCCTATTCGATGAACCAGAGTTTAATTAGTCGAAATTTAAAGAAAAAAGTTACTGGAAGTTAGTGATCTGTTAACCGAACCTTATTCGGTCATCTGAACTTGTTGTAAGTGTTGACGTGGAGAGAGGGGATAGAAAGGAAAAAGAGGAGAGTGACGAGAATGGTTGGAGAGGAAGGTGGAGGGAAAGAACCTATAGGTAGTTGATTGACATCATATCAAGCATATAATTCTGTTTTATATCTTTTATTCTTAACCTAAGCAATGCTACGTAACGAGTTTTATGTTTAATGTTAAGGATTAAAACAAGTGAGAAGAAGAGACACAAAAAAACCTCAAAGTAAGAAAAAAGATTGAATTGCAAGACTTATGGACTGAGAGCATTTGAGAAGGACCCGGATGTAAACCAAAAGGACCAATGAGCAAATCAAGAAACTCCACATCATCATGAGGAGTATTTTGGCAATTAGATTCTGGCACAAACATCAACAACCAAATCAGGTTCACCAAACGTGAAGACATCAAGCCAAAATCAAGCCACCCAAAACTAGACCCAATCAACCCAATCTAGTCCGCCAATTGGCTCCAAATGACACATTCTTCAGTTGGGTGTAAGATTATGTTGTATTTAGTCCATATATGATATGCATTTTAGTCCCATATCGGGGGATTGCCCCCGGTTACCTTTTCTATGACTATAAATAAAACTCTTCCTCCTCCTTTGTATTTACTCATTGCTTTTTTGTCTAATCCCTCTACTTAGAGTCAAGTCTTGAAGCAAAACTAAAGTGGGGAGATGCTACTTGTAATGTGAGTCATTTAATAAAATGAATTTTTATTAGTTTAATGTTGTCTCTTTTGCTCGTTTCTTGCTTAGCTTAATTTTTGTTTAATTAATCTTAGTTGAATTAGTTAGAATATTTTCTCTTCTTAAGATAATAGTTAGCTTAATGATTAGTGAGTAGTTTCATCCCCTTTAGGGGGTGGAGATGATGTACATATATGTTATGATGTTTAGATGTTTGATGAATTTTTGATTCTGTTAACTTTCATGTTTGTATGTTCATTGGGGGTATTTTAATCATCTACATGTTGGGGATTTTTGATGGGTTTTGCCATAAAATTTGGAAACTTTCCATGCTTAGTTTCCTCAAGTTTATTGCATGAAATTTCCTGTTGAATATGCTACATGTAAGTTAAGTGTTTGTATTTGTGGTTGTTTGCTTGATTGATTGAAGAAACTTGTTTTAATGAGTTTTGTCGTATGATTTAGACACCTATTTGCCATAAACACAAATAAATCTGAAATTTACGAAATAAACCCAAATAAATTTGGAATTTAGTAGATAAACCTGAAATAGTGTTTTAAATAAACATAAAATCTCTAACAACACAAATTACATCACAATATTACTTCAAATAACATAATCAATAAGCAGGAACAATATCAGATTCCAACTATCGTAATCTCTCTACTTTGAGTCAGACTTCTTGCATGCTTTGCATCTCCCTCATACTTACTTTTTGCCCTTGAAAATCATCTCGACTTCCTCAAAGACATTCCAAGCCCTTGATGTTTTTGTTCTTTTGACTTTTGGTTCTTCTACCTGTTGGTCTCACTAGTGCAGAATAAGCTTTACTCGTCGCCCAATAGACGTAGGCCGTTATAACAACCGACGTCTTGGATAGACGTTATAGCATAGACGTCAGTTGTTGCTACAACCGACATCTATGTGGTAATATAGACGTCGTCTATTGTATTACCGCGTTTATCCGACATCTATGGGGTATAGACGTCGACAATAGACGCTGGGTATTAGAATACCCTGTGCAACCGACGTCTATAAGGTATAGACGTCGACTTATAGACGTCGGATGTTATACATGTTCGACGTCTATAATCCATGCATATAGACGTCGGGGTATAGACGTCGGCGATGTATAACATCCGACGTCTATAGGTGTCATTCATTTCAGATGAAAACCCACCCAAACCCTAGCCGTCCTGTGACCAAACTCTCCTCCACGACCGATCTCCGACCGAGTTGCACCGTCTCCGCCACCGCAGCGACGTCCCTTGTGCTCTCCTCCCCTTCTCCGTCCCTCTGCACTGTCTCCGTAGCCCGCCGCGACCACCGTCACCGCACCCTCCTCCGCGACCGCCATCACCGCACGACCTCCTCCTCCTCCTTTGGTTCGTGCTCATACTGTTAATGTTCCTCGTAGTATGGTAGTGATAGTGATTAATGGTAGTAACTAACTTGTTGCATATATAAGAAATGACGATGGTAATTTAGTTTGGTCTCGAAGCCCTGATCTTGTGCATGTAACCTTTTTGGATGGTTAGCTCTAATGCATGTATTGTTAGATGATTGTGAGGATGATTTTAGCGGTAAAGTTTGTCGTTCGATCGTTTTGGGTATTGGTTCAGAAACGTTTAGGTGATTGGGTATTTAATTTGTCTCATTTTTATTTAACTTTATGGTTTGAAAGAAAAAATGAGCATATAAAGTATGAATTGGGTATGAAAATTTGGAAAAAAAACAAAGGATTGACAAATTGATTCAATACGAATGTGGTGCTCTTGATAAATTGGGTATGAAAATAGAAAGTATGAATTGACAAATTTGAATTGGGTATGAAAATTTGAACACAAAATATCTTTAAATTATGTTTTCATTTTGATCTCCATTTAGAGGTAGATGCTCTTTCTTTGTGCTTAACATGATATTTTGTGTTTAAAATATTTTTCTGTCAATCCAAGTAATTATTCTTAATACTTGCTTTTAATATTTAAATTGTTTATTGCCTTGTTTTTTTGAATTTTCAATATTATGATAATAACTCATTGACCCCCTTAAGTAACTTGGCCTTTAATAACCTAAAGCAAAAGATTAGACAATATTTTCTAAGTCATTCATCATATAGGATTTGCATTCATCGTATTTATTATAAATTTTACGTTTTCTGTCGTAGATTGTTGGCGTAAGCTACGTAATATCTTTCACTCATCATTCATTGGAAATACGGAATGTGCTTACTACGTGATGAGATACATGGAAGAAATCCTCGAATTGGCAACTCAAGACGTATGCCTATCCGAGGTAATGTAGATCGTTATTCAATTGTATAGTTGTAGTTTCAATATTTAGTTATTAACATTCACACTTGTATTTTTTTGATAGGTCTTCCCAAAAAGTAGTGATCCCTTCTCACAATAGGAGCTCGATGAAACTCGCGACCGATGGGCTCGCTATTTTATCAGAAACATGTTGACGAACTAAGAGATTCTCCTGTCCCTAGCATTTTTTGTAATTTAGTTAACAAGTGCACTTGTATTACAAACCTACAATTTATGCCTTAATATAATCGCCTTAATTTTAGAATGAATTAATTGCAAGTGTGTTGAATGTCAATTGTGTATGCTTGTATGTTTGTGCATGTATGGTTGTATGTTTGTGTTTGTGCATGTATGCTTGTGTGTTTGTGCTTGTATGTACATGTGGATGAAATTGTGAGTATTTGTGAATTTTTTTATTGGTGAACGAATTTGGTGCAGTTGTATGTACAGAATACGATGACTAAAAACAACTTTGTAGGATTCTATTATTTTTGTCCAGATTTAGGAATAGACGTCGGCTGTTTGTATTAGCTGACATATATTCCTCTGAAGAAAGGTATAGACATCGACTATTAGTTCACCGACGTCTATACCTAAAGAATATATGTCGTCTGTTATTTCACCGACGTTTATACTTAAAGAATAGACACTGGTCTTAAATAACGATTGATCCGACGTATATAGCCCCGTACATCCGACGTATATTCCCTTTTCTGTAGTAGTGTCTCCACTTGAAATTTCATCATTCTCCTCCTCACCAACACCCTCAGGTGATCGAGATCGAACTCTTGATAAACTCATGCTTAATTGCATACAAGAAATAAAGCAAGTTGTTGGTCATTGATAATCACATTCTTAATTGCAAAAAATGTCATCATGTTTGGTTCAAAGATTTAAAGTGGCTTTAACTAAGACGATTGATCTTTTCAGACTAAATCCAAGTAAGGAAGGCAAAGTGATCTTAAATTAGCTTTATTGTTTTTAAATGACAAATTACTACGCTGTCAAAATTAGCATCCACAAGGATCTCTAAATTTACGTTATCGGTAGTAATCAACAACTATCTATTTATCCAATACTTGTACAACACACAAAATCTTTTGATTGACATGATATCATGCATATATTTGTGTCTTATTTTCTCTATTTTTAATGTAAGCAATGTTACGTAATGAGTTTTATGTTTAAGTTTCAGGAATAAACATGTTTGAGGAGAAGAGGCACAAAAAGGACATAAAAGCAAGAAAAAGAACTGAGTTGTAAGACTTATGGACTGAGATGCAAGAGAGAAGACCCCGGATGTAAACGCAAAGGACCAATGAGCAAATAAAGAAACACCACACCATCATGAGGAGTATTTTGGCAATTCGATTCGGGCCTAAAATCTAACAACCAACTCGGGTGCATCACACATGAAGAAACTAAGCCAGACAACCACATTCCAAATCCAGAACTAATCCAGAGTCTATAGACAGCCAATTGGTGGTCCCAGACCGCTGATTGGTGGTCCGGTCCTCTCTAGATCCAATAAGATTTTGGAGGGTCATGTATTAGAGTGTTTTATATCTCTTTTTTGTAGTGCATTAGTCCCACATCGGGGGAATGTCCGTGATTACCTTTTTCTATGACTATTAATAGAACTCTTCCTCTTTCCTTGTATTTTACCCATTACATAGTAGCCAATCCCTCTACTTAGAGTCAAGCCTTCAAGCAAAGACTCAAGTAGGGAGATGTTGCTTGTAACGTGAGTCATTTAATAAAAGATATTTTTGTTAGTTTAATGTTGTCTCTTTTATCTTTTGCATGCTTAGCTTGATTTCGTTTCACTAATCTAAATAGACTTAGTTAATATGTTTTCATTTCTTAACATAATAGTTAGGTTAATGAATAGTGAGTAGTTTCATCCCCCTTTGGGGTGAAGATGATGTACATATATGTTATGATGTTTGGATGTTTGATGAATTTTTTATTATGTAAACTTTCTTGTTTGTATGTTCATTGGGGGCATTTTAATCATCTACATGATGGGGGGTTTTGATGGGTTTTGCTATAAGATTTAGACACTTCCCATGTTTAGTTTCCTCATGTTTATTGACTGAAATTTCCAGTTGAATATGTTACATGTTAGTTAAGTGTTTGTATTTATGGTTGTTTGCTTAATTGATTGAAGAAACTTTGTTTTGATTGATTTTTCCATAATATTTAGACACCTCACATGCTTAGCTTTGTTCTTCACATGAGTTTATGAGTTTTGATGAGTCTTGTCATATCTTTAGACACTTCTCATGCTGAGCCTAATCTTATGATAATCAAGTAGTAATTGCTGATGTATTGTGTGAATGGATTGATAGATTTTACCACATCTTTAGATACTTCCTATGCATATACACACACACGACACACATACATGCATCATTCATCACTTATTTCACTTCATATGTGCACACACTCCACTCCTTAGGGGTTTCTCTTCCTGATTTCCAATCTTTAGTTGTTTTCTTTCACATTTCTTACTAGTTTAGTGTAGTTTAACTTAGCATAATCAAATCTCTTTTCCATTTTTTGCCACTTGATTTCGGATAAACCAGAGACTACTCACCTCCCCATGGATCAATATGTACTTGTCGCGTCTTCAACAACGTCGTGCACTTGCGGTATTTAAAATGTTTAAACATCTTTATTGAGGCGGATGGTAACAATTTTTGTAGAATTTAGACATTTCAAAATAGTTCTAAAAAAATATTGTTACCAGATCTGTTGAAATTAACATGAAAACCAGAGAGACGTTTTGTTTGGGTATGAAATGATTACCTTTTGATGTTGGCGGATTAGAGGCTAAGTACAAAACCCTAATCCGAGTGTCGACTGTGAAGAACGAGGAGGTCGTCGGAGGCCCGGAGAAGAGGAGGCACGGGCGTGGTCGTTGGAGGCCCGCAGAAGAGGATGCGGCGGTGAGATTTTAGGGCTTTAACGTGTAGGGGAAGGGAAGAGCAAACAAGATTCGTGAATGACCTAACAAAAACGTTTTTTTACTCTTTTAGACTTTTTGGCTTTAGACTTTAGGACTTTAGTTTAAATTTTTTAAATGGTTTAATAGAAATCTCCCCCTAATATGGATAATAATAATTGGATATAGTAAATATAATAATTTAGTATTTTAACGAGCGAGCGAGCGAACGAACAATTGAATGTCGAGCATCGAGCGAGCATGGTTTTCTCGTGCTCAGCTCGTTCGGTTTGTTGAGCGGTTGTGTTTTTCTCGTGCTCGGCTTGTCCGTAATTGAATCCAGCATGATCGGAGCAAAATCGAGCGATCCTTCGATTCCGAGCCAAACTTGACAGACTACCGTTTATAGATCTAACCAAATAAATATTATTTTTGTTTTTTTGTGTGAAAACAGTAAGATAAATGAAAGTGCTAATTAAGAAATATAATCAAATAAATATTGTTTGATTTTTATTAGACTAATTAGAAAATATTATCAAATTACTAACAAATAAACTAAGCTTTGCACTGTGTAATTGTAAACAAACACTGATAAGACTCCACGGATGAATGCGTAATTTTATAACTTTAGATGGGTATCCCAAAACTAATTTAACATTAATTAAACTAATTGCGTCGTTTGACACGTGGCTAACAATGTTAGTGAATTACTAACAACATAAGTATAAAAGCAATTTTGTCGCAGAGTATGAGCATCAAACCAAATCTTTGAAAGTGATGAGCAAAAAAACATTTCACTGTTTCAGATAGGTGGGCAAGCAAAACACTAATGTTTTTTTGTATTTTTACTTAGGAAAAATGATTTTTTCCCTCTTAAACTAAGTGTTCAATGACTTTAACATCCAACAGCAGTACGGTATTGGAGTTTTTTTGGTTTTCGAGTCATTTTCTAAATACTTAATATACTAGGTAAACCTTTTCATATATGGTTTTTGTTTTGTTTTTTTCTTTATTTTATATTTTGTTTTTACAGTAATAAAATCGTTCTTCGGTAGTTTCTTATTATAAATGTTGTTTAACCCTAAAAATAGTTATTTCTTTATCTTCATAAGTGTAACTTATTAATTTTCTAATATAAATGTCATATAAATTCCTAATAGGGTGAAACACATTAATAGTAATACTCCATAATCATAATATTTGTAAATTTGATCCTTTTCATGTCAGCATTTTGGTCTCATTTATCTTAATTTTGATGATTAGCAAATTAATATGACTATAATTTTAATTACACATCACCTAAGTCATATAATCAAATTGCATATATATTTTATATTTTCATAATTGAAGAATCAAGGTCCAAGATTTACGATTCAAGATTTTTAACGGAACTAAGACAAAAGTCATGTCATTTTTCATTTATTTGAATCTTAGGAGCAATTTGTATATTTGTTGCACAAAACGGAAAATCGTGTGTAACATCCCGAAACAGCGGAAATTTAAAAATTTAAACAATCAAGAGAATATCGGAATAACTCATCAACGGGAATGTTACTCAAATAAATCAGCAGTCGATGCACCAATAATACAACAAAGTTTGTCAAAATGCGTGATTACAACAATACAATGACATGACATATAAAGTAATCACAACGACCTCGAAGAGTCAGATGAGGATCCTGACCCCAAAATGTTTGCGCCCGCGGTCACCACCCGACATAACCTACTGCGGTCCTGAAACATGAATCAAACAACGATGCCTGAGTTTCCCATTAGGAAACCCCGTATGCGAAGCTCACCTGTATGCATTCAATAGTACGGTAAATGAACTTATCATACTAGTAGCATGTCATGTCACATCTGCAATGCATCAAGTCCTTCAACAGGGTAAACAGGACATAAGTCCAACAACAACGACCCTCAACAGGGTCCACAAGGACATCAGTCCAGCAACAACAAAAACGGGTCTCCCTCGGAAACCTACCGTAGGCACATACAGTCTTACAGACAGTACGTGACGCGTCCCCCGACACGCGACTACTCGAGCCAAAGGGATCGGTGAGGAGCGTCCGCACTCTCGTGCAAGGAACCACGTGGTCTACACCACCTTCGACGGAGCCGTAGCCCTTTCGGTCAACATCCCAGGATAGGTGCCCAATCGGGGATCATCGCTGACACAACATCAGCGGCATCGCCGACACAACATCGGCGGTACAACATACGTCCGACACAACATCGGATGACACAACCACAAGCCGGAACATCGTCGACACCATCATTGCCGGCAACAACCTCGGCGGCATCGCCGGCACAACATCGGCGGTACAACATACGTACGGCACAACATCGGACGAGTCCAGACCGTAGTCTGCAGGGTCATCATGCTCCAAGAGCCATGCGTCACACGCATTGGGATCCACGATCCCTCAGGTCTGCTACTCATCAGAGAGTAAGGCAACAACACGTCACACCACGCCCAATCCGGAGGTGGCGCGACCCAAGTGTCCACACTCTTCCACACGGCGGTCCCTGGGCAGTACGAGCACGTACCCGCCTTCACCTACCGGCTCATGCTCTAAGCGAGAACACGGGTTTCCGTGGACAGAGTTGACACGACCACAAGACCAGGAATTCAGTTCTGCACACAAACGGTCGACCGAAAAGCCTAACCGGTCGACCGTCCCCAATAGGTTCGGTCGACCGAAAGTCTACAACGGTCGAACTATTTTGCACGTCACTTAAGTCCAAACGGTCGAACAGAAGTCTAAAACCTGTCGACCGAATACGATGTCAAAATCCAGAGTTGGTCAAAATCACCAAAGACTATTCGGTCGACCGACTCAGGGGTCCCGGTCGACCGAAAACTACCATGGTCATCCTAATAGTCTACGTCAAATAACGGTCGAACGATATACATAAAACGGTCGAACAACATGCATAAAACCGGTACACTTAAGTTCCCGTCGACCGAACGCAAGGAACCGGTCGATCGAAACACAACAGACAGATAAAAATACAAACGTTCGATCGACCGCTCGAAGGGACCGGTCGACCGTTGGTCCTCTTCAACCTCGCGCCAGCCGAGGTTTTTCACGGGAAACGACGCCGGAGAGGTCTCTGACCTCCCCGACCGACCAACACAACCCTCCCACTAGGGTGAGCAACAACAAATCAAACTAAGAACCGGCATACCTCTCAAGACGACGAAGATCCGCCGGAGCCTCGCTCGCGCAACGTCGCCTCCCGAACGCAACCACCCGCGCGATCGCCTCGTCGCACGCTACACGCCGGACCCGCCTCCTCCACCTCTGCGCCATCGGAAAGAGGAAGAAGTGAGAAGCAAGGTGAGTGAGGAAGAAGAGGTTGGAGAAGAAGAATGGAGGAGAAAGGTTTTTGCTTTAAAAACAAAACCCAAACCCAAGGCAACACTCCCCACCATCCCCTACACTCCTAGCCCATACCTCCCTCACCTCCCATACCCTCTCACATCAACCCCACCTAAACTCCATTAAGGCCCTAAGATGGGTTAGGTACATAACAATCCACCCACCTTAAAAGGATTTTGTCCCGAAATCAAAGCAAACTACTCACCGAAAAGCTCTGGATACTGCATTCTGACTTCCTCCTCGATCTCCAAGTGGCGTCGCGCTCACTGTGATGCTGCCACCGGACCTTCACCATCGGAATGGTCCGCCTCCTGAGCTGGTGATCCATACGATCAACGATCTCAACTGGTCTCTCCTCGAGTGACTAGTCCTGCTGGATCTCTGGCACTGCAATCTCAATCACGTGAGCTGGATTTGCAACGTACTTCCTCAACATCGATACATGGAAGACGTTGTGAAGACCGGAAAACTACGGTGGCAATGCAATCCGGTAGGCAACCTCTCCAACACGGTCTAGGATCTCGAACGACCCGACGTACCTCGGACTGAGCTTCCCCTTCTTCCCAAACCTCATCACTCCCCGAGCTGGGGAGATCTTTAGGAACACATGGTCACCAACCTCAAAGCTCAATGTCCGTCTGCGTCTGTCAGCATAACTCTTCTGCCTGCTCTGTGCCAGTACTGGACCAGATCTAAAAGAAACACCATGTCAGAAACAGTAGCGAGCCCTGTAGAGGAAACACAACCCAGTGACACAATTACCCTGATTGAGAGGTACGTGGCAAGAACGCCATAGGGTATGAACCAAATACAAAGGCAACTCAGTGAACGATGAGAACCACACCCAGATGTCAGGTTGGAGGAGAGAAATCAAGACGAAATAAAATTCCAGACAGATTGGAAGCAAATATGACCGCCGATTTGGTTTGACTATAAAGATATATTAAAGTATGTTTGGCAAACAACACTAATTGTTTTGAAAAAAAATACGTTAAAAAATAATAATATTACGATGAAAAATGGGACAAAATGTTACACAAATCATAATTTAAAAATATGAACGTGAACTTTTGAAGTTCATGGGGCCAAAATATTACTTTGCCAAAAATGAGAGGGAGAAACTATAATTGATCCAATTTAAGTTTATAATTTTTTTAGAACTAAAGTTCTCAACTTACAAAATGATGATATTGTTTGTTTTGTTTCCTTATCAAAATATATAAAAATAGTTTGCAGTCTTGAATTGAAAATAACATTCATATATAATGACCTGCACCACAAAAAAAAGTAAACTCATATGACTATCAGGACATCGTGATCTGTTCATAATTATTTTTGTTACCTACACTTAAAAAGAGCTATTTGTCGCGTATCTAAATAAAATTTCCAAAAAACGTCCAATTTGCTGGGAAATTGGAAATGGGAATTCGATTTCCAATTTTAGACCTCTCATATGTGGGCTGAAAACCCATAAATTTCTGTGCAATTTTATAGGCGGCCGAACACAAATTCCATGTTTTCTGTGGATTTCAAAACCACAGTGATTTAAGTTGAGGGAATAGAATTAAGAACATGTTATTGTGGAACAAAATAACACATCATGCTTATCGTAATATACAATTAGGCCCTTAGTTTGAAGCATAATTGCTAGACAGAATTCAAATATTCGCTGTTCAATTCCCACGATGACTTTCATTTCAGTTTTCGAGAAGCTAAGTTCGTCAAAAGGAATATGAAACATGCGTTACTGATAGGGTCCGGATACCCACGCAGGATTTCACCCTATCTACGCATCACACATGACACCTTACTGTCCACGCATCACACGTGACTGCCACGTACGAATGACTGGGTTTGAATGAGTTTTTTTTGGTTTAAACATTTTGAATAAATGTTAAGTGAGTCTCTAGGACTGCATATTGTACTGTACTTGTTGTCTTTTATCTGTTTTTTCTGAGTTTTGCCAGATTTGAGTTAAAGTTTACTTTTACATGGTTAATAAGTATGATTGGACCGGATTATAGGTTAATATGGAAACGAATATGATTTTTAACGGTTCAAATGATAAACCATCATCAATTTTATATCTCTCCAGCTTTTGCAGCATAATACATTGTATCTTTTGCATGAAGTATCCAATTTTGAATTTATTTGAAATTTAACTGAAAGTTTTTTTTCCAGAACACTATTATATTTGTTCACCACATTTTTCCTTTTTTTGTTATTTCTTGATTAATCTATGCATGATTCAACTTTTGGGGTTGAAATTCCACACTGAAGGGTTTATATATTGCAGTTGGTTTGTGGGTTAACCCTAATTAATAGACGGGGTAAGTTGAATTCAATAGCTGGATAAATGTAGTTCAATCTAACAGGGTAAATCTGGCGCGTAAACCTAATTGATTAATGAGGTATTTTGAATTTAAAAGCCAGGCAACCCTACATAATAGACGAGGTAACTTGAAATTCAGATAATATTTGCGCTCCTTCCAAAACACTACAATATTTGGTTACAACTTTCTATACGGTAAGTTGAAATCCAGATAATATTTGGTCACCACTTGGTTATAGCAATTTGTGATTCAACTATTATTTGGGGATGAGTGTATATCACGAATGATCCTGGGACACCCACCGAAAAATCCACGTGATGGTAGGTTGGGGTAAATCTAATTATGGACAGGGGTAATTGGATTTAATGGGATAAGTAACTTGAAGTAAATAGAATAAATTAAAGGATGGTTTGTGGGGGTTACACGAAAAAAGTAGACGGGGTAAATTGAATTCAGGAGTAGGGTAAATTGGATTAAATAGAAAGAAGTAAATTAAATTCAATTAGTATTGTCCTGCTATTGAATTCGACTTACATAGTCTATCAATTAGGGTTACCCTGTTAGATTTATCATGTTAAATTTATAATGGTATTGAATTCAACTTAGCTCGTTTATCAATTAGGGTTACTGATTGATCGTTTTATATTAACCACAAGTGCATGACCGCGTTGAAGCGGTGGCAAATACGGGTCGTCCACTGGGAGGTGTGTCGACAATTGGTTTGTTCGAAGGCGAGAGGTAAAGGAAGGAGAGAAAGATGTATTACACTACACTACACTAATCTAAACTAGTAAACAAGCAAGCTAAAATGAAATAACTAAACAACTAAGCTAACAACTAATGAAGAAGATAAAAAGACAGGAATGGAAACCCCTAAGGGGTGGAGTGTGTGTGTGTGCACATGAAATAAATGTGGTGTTGAATGCATACAATAAGCTCAAGTGAGTTAGTGTTTGTTAATGCATAAGAGGTACCTAATGGCAAAACCTATCATTTACAACACATAACTAATGTGATTAATATGAGCAATGCAAGGTTGTTATTAAGACACTTAGACAAGCATGGAATGTACCTAAGCTATGGCAGAAACCATCAAGTAAGGTTCTTAATAATTCAAGCAAGCATACTAATATCTTTCACAAACATTCATATTAAGCATTCAAACCATCTACATAACATGTACACACATCTACTCCACCCCCAAAGGGGATGAAACTACTCACACATATTTAAACTAACTACTCTAATAAAATGAAGCATTATACTGAAATGAAACTATACTAATCAAGCAAGAAATATTAAAGTAGCATAAAACTAAACAAGCACCAAAGCAAACACATTAAAGGAAATTAACTAAGCAAGAATTAACAAGCTAATGAAAACTTCTATTATTAACTCACTCAAATTACAAGCAGCCCTTCCTCCACCAGAGTTTTGCTTCAAGGCTTCACTCTTAGTAGGGAAGAAGGCCACCAAGAGAGAGATGGATACAATGGGAGGTGAAGAGTTCTATTTATAAGCATGGAAAAAGCTAATCCGGGACAATGCCCCGATGTGGGACTAAACCAATACCCAAAATATCCTAAACACACATTAATACAAGTCCAGGAGAAAGCTTAGCGGATCTGGGCTGATCCATACCGCCAATTGGCGGCCTATAATCTTCAGATCCGATTGGTTTTGGTTGTGGGCTTTGCTTTGAGTGTTTCTTGGTCTTCGATGCATCTACTTTGTTTAGTGGAGATCTGACCCGAATTGAATTGACAAAATACTCCCCATGATGGTGTGGAGTTTCCTGTTTTGCTGTTAGGTCCTTCTGTCTTACGTTCATGTCATTCTCCCTTGCATCTTGGTCCCCAGGTCTCACAATTAAGTCCTTTTTCCTGCTTTTGGGTCCTTTCATGGCTCTTCTCTTCAAACCTCTTTATTTCTGAAATTCAAACATAAAACTCGTCACGTAACATTGCTTAAGTGTAAGATAATGGATATAAGGTACAAATATAAGCATGAAATGATGTCAATCAAATACCCCCACATCTAAGTTTTTGCTAGTCCCGAGCAAAACAAAGAAAGAGAAAAGCAAACGAAATACAAGAAATCCTAACTCACTTTCGTAGGAATCACGGTTGCACTTAGCACGTGTAACAAACCGTTAAACCTCCTTTTTGCCAAGGAGGAGGAGTGTTGTCACCTGACGGTTTTCAGCGGATATACCCACAAAATCCGAACAATATGCATTAATCAATCTTGCTACACGACTCGTTGGACTCATATTGTCGATCGTGGGACGCGGTAATACTTACAGGTCCACTCTATATGGGTAATCAGTCCACACACCTAGCCTAATGAACCATTCGTGAAAGTTAGTTAAGGACTTAAGTGAAAGACATGGGCAACCTTAACTTCTGAATGTGATACAATGTGTAAAGTCCATTTTGGTTCTTATTTGACTTTTTTTCTTTTTCTTTTTCTTTTCCTCTTTTTTTTTCTTTGGAGCATTTTATTGGTTGGTGTTTGATTCTCCCAGGGTCAGGTTTCGTGCATCATTGCCTATGAGGACTTACACTATCACGCACACCTTCCCCCAAATCTCCACATAGGGCGATCCCTACCACCCGTGTAACGGGAGTTCGGTCGGTGCATCCCAAGTTAGATGACTCGAAAGCACCAGACACAAAGTCCCCTCAGACCTACTTTCCCGAGTGATAGGAGCCGTGCGAGAAGAGAGAACACCACTTATTTATTTATCTACATGGGAACTAAAACCCCTACACTTAAGTTTCACAAAAAGAGATTAAGGGCCCTTGACTACGACAATCTTCCTTATACTAACAAACACGAATTATTTGACTCACTAGGTTCAGGGTGGACTTCTTTAAATGTTTGAGTGCTGAAACCCTATGATTACTCACCCCCAAGGGAAAACTTGGGTGCATCCTAACGACTTGATAAATCCTAAAGCCACGTACTAGATATCCTAATGCATCAAGTTCAAGACAATTTTGGGAGCCTTCTTTTTAATTTGCCTCTCAACGGTTTTGCACATGCTAAACACACACAAAGCCCACAAAACATTTTCTTTCGCAAACACATGAAGATTTTGAAAGAAATGTTGAAATTTTAAAGCACTAGGCAAGCAAAAGAAGACAAGTCACCCAAGGATCATGGCAAGCAGATATATCGATATTAAATGCAGCACATTAACATGACCCTAACAATGCAAACAAAAGAAAACAAAATCAAAAGAAAAGACTCGACTATGTACACACGTAAAACACCAAGAAAAGACTCGACTATGTACACACGTAAAACACCCCCCACACCTAGTTCATGCATTGTACTCAATGAATGCGAGCAAGAAACTACATGGAGTTATGCATGAAAAAGAATAGATCTCACCAACGTGAAGTACACAGGGAAGTTTCTGGATATGTTGATGGAAAAACCCAAATTCCCTCAAAACCTGTGAGATGCTAAGGAAGGGATACAAATATGTGAAAGAATTGGGGCCCAAATACACAAGGGTTGGGGCTCACAACAATCGATGCTCACTGAAGGAGTCTTTTATTGTACTTGGGACTAGCTCACTGAATTCTTTCACATATTCCTTCACATGACATCCTGAACATAGTCGAGGAGGTCATGTTCCTTCATGAACCTCTCTCGCACTAGGGACTAGCAAAATCTAGGTGTGAGGGTATTTGATGCATTGCATACATTGCATCATATGTCTTTCATTTAGATTAATTTTATATCAATAAATACTACTAACTACGTGTTTAGTCCTATTTACAGAATACAGGGACCTGAATGCAAATTACCCACATCCCGAGCATAAACGCGTGCAAAAGACTCATTTCTATCATAAAGACCAAGCTCAATATTATCGGGTTTCAAATGGAAATGTATCCAAGCATAAGAGCATTCAAGATCTAATTAAAAAAAGAACAAGGACTTAAGCACAAAAGTAGCCGGGGACTTAATTGCAAAAAGCCAAGGACCTAATTGCAATTAAAGCACCAAAATATTATCTTGGAGAAAATCTAAAGAAAAATCAATGTGGATCTCCAAGTATATGAAGGAAATAATTCGAAGCTCAAGAGAATGGAAAGAAATCATCCAGACGCGCAAAGGAGGATAAAATCATACCATAAACACTCAGCAAAAATCCGGATTGAATTTGACTTGATTATACGGCGTTTCCGCCGCACAACACCTACAACCTGCGGCGATTCTGCCGCCCCCTTAGCAATCCGTGTGCTCCAATTTTGTCCAGTCGTGTCTGGACACGTGTACTTTCCAATTTTATACTTAGGTCCCTTGTAGCAACTATAAATAGCCCCGAGAACGATGTTAAAAGCGTCCTTGGTCCTTAGTCTTTGGTTGTTGTTTTTATTTTTAGTCTTAGTTTTGTGTTCTTCTTTTTAGTAATAAAATTCTGTCTTTTATTTCTTGTTTTTAGTTTTTTTTTGTAATTCCTCAAGGACCCCTTCTTCCTCCCTCTATGAGTTTCTAACTCTTTCCAAAGGGTGGAGGTGACTGATTTTGGGTGAAGAGAAGAGAATAAATGTTATTATTTTAAGTTCGTGATTAGTATATTTTGATTAGTTGAGTTTATGTTAAATCATTTATCATGTAATGTTTCATAACTAACATGATTTATTATAAGTTTCTAAATTCTCTAATCTAAATCCTATGTCTAAACCTCCACCCGACGGAATTCACCTCTTTGTTCTTGTTTTAGTTTTATTTGTTCATGTTTCTTTCTTTAGATAATTAAAATCAAAAATCTCAAAACCCAAATTTATTCTTCTCTCATTCTTTCCCCTAATCGAAAATCACACAAATAACAAATCTCTCCCTCCTTGTGTTCGACCCGTATTTGCCACGTCTTCATTGACGCCGTGCACTTGCGGTATAAATTTAATCCACATCAAGTTTTTGGCGCCGTTGCCGGGGAGGCGACGCAGATTTTGTTTTTTTTGTTGATTTCGATTCTATTCTGTTTATCTTGTGCGCGATCTAAGTATTTGGATTTGTGTTTCAGGAGACAACAGAGCGCGCGGAGAAATCTGAACGCAGTCTGAGCAACAAAGGCGGTGGAATCGCCGCACAACAGAGGCTTCTGGGCTTCAAATTTTTCTGGGAAGCGACTCATCTCTGGGTGGACGCGTAGAGCTACTGAAATTTTGAGAGCGGGCGGTGAACCCGACTGAGCATTGCATAGGTAACCTTTGTTGCCTCTTTTCCTCGTAATTTCTATTTTCAGAAAATTTCCTTTTAGTAGAAATGCACGTGTTAGGGCAAAAATTCCATAATTGGCAATAATTCAACTCTGACCTAAAATTGGCAAAATTAGAAAGGCCTTAGTGCATGCATCATTTAGTGTTTTGTATGCATTATTCTTGCTAAATTCTTGCAAATTAATTTATGTTGAAGAGTGCTGGAGTCAAGGTACGTGCACGAGTTTTATCGATTGCATTTAAGCATATAATATAATTTGCATGCAACCTTGAAATTGCCCCCCTCTAAAGACCATTGTTTGACTATCTTTGCTAGATCTAAGTTAAACTATCTTAAGGGCAACTCCGTAGGCAAAGATACGGTGGGGATTTCATCACCCTTCCGTGGCCCACAAATCACAATCCTAAAGTGTCACCCAAGCCTTAAAATTAAAATCAATTAGACATTGGCCCATAAGGGCTCGGACTCAATTAAGGAGAAGAATTGGTTTGACTTGCTATGACCTGAAGCCGATCGAATTTAAGTTGGTGTCTAGAAAGTGTTTTGTGTTGACGTAAGTCTTCCAAGCGAAGTGGTTGTCTAATTGGCACCGACTCTGTCGGAAGCACCCCCACTAGCTATCCACGGCCTGGCCAATTTGGTTTGATTAGTGAGGGAGGTGAATCAAGTGAATCAATTCGACTCAACCAGTTAGGAGTCGTCTAGATTTAAGCGACACTAGGTCTAGGATTGTTTGCACCGTGCTTTCTTAGGAAATTTCTGACCGACCCTCTTTTCTATCTTTAGAGTTAAGTTTCCCTTCTCATCTGAGTCTTCTTTCTTTTCTCACCTCAATTCTCTAGATTAGGATTCCTTTCTCATCTTTCCCCATTCTATTGTTTGTTTCCCTTTTGAAAAAAAAACATAAAATATATATAAAAAAAACGAAATTTTTTTTGTAATTAATTCTTGAAATTAAATTTGGAATCTAAATTTCGAATTTGAATTCAAAAATTGATTCAACCCAGTGCACTCAGATTTGGATTCAGGACTTGAGTAATCGACTCTCACGAGTTCATCTAGATTCCAGTCTGGAACTTAGCCCCAATCCATCTGCTGCACCACCTCACCCGGATCCAATGGGTGAGAATGTTGTGTACCTGCCCATAACTCCGTGGGATCGATGCTACCCAGCGATGGCTGCTCAGCCATCGTGCATCGTTATGCCCACCATACCGGGTCGCGACTTTGAACTAAAGGCACAATACTGAGTATGTTGCCAAAGTTCACCTCTAGGGAAGACCCATATCTCTTCCTTAAAGAATTTGAGGAAATATGCTCTCTTATGCAATACCAGCATATTCCTGAGGAGGCAGGGCGTCTGAAATTCATGCCTCTAGCACTGAAGGACGACGCTAAGAAATGACTATATAGTCTAGCCGAAAGATCCATTAGGAGTTGGGCCGAGTTTGTTCAAGTTTTTTAAAGAAATATTTCCCCAACCATAAGACTATGAGGATTAGGAATGAAATTGTTGCATTCGTTCAATCTGAGAGCGAGTCGTTCTATTCCTATCTAGAAAGATTCAAAAGTATGCTGACCCAATGCCCCCATCACGGAATTCCAAGATGGCAATTGTGCCAAATTATTTATGAGGGATCGACACCCACATCCAGGGTTATGGTAGAATCCGTAAGCCAAGGGAACTTTATGTCAAAAAATGAAAATGACGCCTGGACTTTTCTTGAGGATTTAGCTTAAAACAGTATGCAATGGGACAATACTAGAACTCCGCTTAACCCGAGTATTGGATCTAGAATAGCAAGTCAACCCAAACCAGGTGTCTTAGCTGTAGATGCCAACATAGCAGCTGAAGCAAAACTAGCTACCCTTATGCGCAGAATGGAAAGTCTAGAGCTACAGACCCGAGTGAATCAAGCATCGTCTATCACTTGCTCTAGATGTGGTCAGCCTGGTCATTAAATGGAGGATTGTGCGGACTGGGAACAAGTTAATGCCATGTATAACCATGCTAGAAATGACCAATACGCATCAACCTATAACTCGGGTTGGCGTAATAATTCCAATTTCTCATCAAATAATTCCAATTTCTCATCAAGCCAACAAGGTCAACCTCCTAGACAACAACCAAACCCGTATAACCAAAATAATACATCAGCTGGGTTTAGTAACAATGGTGATCATGAGGTTAGGTTGACAAGCTTGGAAATTTTGATGAAAACCTTTATACAAACAACCAACCAGACCTTCCAAAGGCTAGAGACACAAGTCAGCCAACAAGCACAAATAGTAGGTGAAAGAGAAAAGGGTCGGTTTCCAAGTCAACCTGAGGTGAACCCTAGATCTAATAATTCATATCAACCCTATCAAGCACCTTCAGGGAATAATAACCCCAGACCAGTTCAAATGGTTAATGAGGAAGGACCGGTCCAACAAATAAATGCAGTAGTATCATTACGGTCCGGAAGACAAATTGATAATAATGTGGTAAATCCTAGAACTTTTAATCAATCTAGCCATCAAGCAACCACATATGACTTAACCATTGAACCTGACGTCCATTCTGAAATGCCCAACCCACCTACTCACCCTGAACCCATAGCTCAACCTGAACCTGAGCGAGTCTATGTTCCTAAAGCCCCATTCCCTAATAGACTAAAAAAGAACTCAAGTGCACAAATGGAGAAAATCTTGGAAGTATTTAAGCAAGTTAAGGTGAATATTCCACTCTTAGACATGATTCAACAAATACCTGCTTATGCTAAATTCTTAAAAGATCTGTGCACTAAAAAGAGAAAAACGAACGTACCAAAGAAGACATTCCTAACTGCAAACATAAGCTCTATTTTGTCAAATTCGTCTCCTATAAAATATAAGGATCCTGGATGTCCCACAATTTCATGTGCAATAGGAGATAGTTTTATCAACAAAGCCCTTCTAGACCTTGGTGCTAGTGTTAACTTACTCTCGTACTCTGTCTATGAGCAAATGAACCTTGGTCTACTAAAACCCTCTAAGACAACCCTTCAATTTGCTGATTGCTCTATTAAGAAACCAAGAGGTATAGTAGAGGATGTTTTGATCAAGGTTGGTGACTTCATTTACCCAATGGATTTTGTCGTACTAGAAACCGCACCTGTTGTAAATCCTAATCGACAAATCCCTGTAATTCTAGGCAGACCCTTTTTAGCCACTTCTGAAGCATTGATAAACTGTCGAAATGGGCTCATGCAATTATCTTTTGGGAACTTAAAAGCTGAATTTAATATCTTTCATATTGATAGTGAGCCAGAAATAATATGCAATCAAAGTGATGTTGTGATGAAATCGCGTATCTATAAGATTTCTGAATTAAATAAATCATCACAAAATCAAAAAAGAAGTAAGAAAAAGGGGAGGAATTCATCTACACACCCACCATCACTCGAGAAAATAAGAGAACCAATTTATGTGAGGGGTGTGGAACCTGTGACTCAGGACTCTCATTGCAACATGGGGAACAATTGAACTGGATACATGCACCAATATGGTGTCATTCAATCCAGTTCTGACTATGGTTGACTTTGAGCAAATTCCATCCTTCCACCGCAGTTCACCAAGGTAATAAGTGCATTTGCTTTATATTTGCATACATTGAGGACAATGCATGATTTAGGTGTGGGGGGTGTTTATGTATATATTTATCTATATATCTGTTCTTTTATCTCTTAAAAAAATTTCAATGTTTCATGACATAGCTTAAGATTGAACTACCAAAACCCGAGTACAAATTGCATTGAGTTTTTGTTCCTTATTATATAGTTCTGCTTGTAGAAACTATGACATAAATCTAAGTTCCAAAGAAATAACCCATTA
Source organism: Triglochin maritima (assembly GCA_963682175.1). Taxonomy (NCBI): domain Eukaryota; kingdom Viridiplantae; phylum Streptophyta; class Magnoliopsida; order Alismatales; family Juncaginaceae; genus Triglochin; species Triglochin maritima. The sequence continues at coordinate 20,831,613 of OY821775.1, forward strand.
CCCTTTAAGACATGTATGCACTTAAATTGGATGAATCAAATCTTTGAAGTGGTTTATAAAAAGCAGAGGTTGAGGAAAATATACCGGGAAGTGTGGACTTCTAATAGCAAGTAAGCCTTGAGGAAAATAAAAGAAAATAAAGGAATAAAGTGAGGAAAACACATTTTGCAAAATGATTACAAAAGCCCAAGCCTTTGAGTCACTGGTCCGTAGGGGTATCTTGAAACCCGGTAACTTGAGTCTGCCAGCTCGGGATTATCGACCAAACTCGCTACACGAATGCAAAAATGGGTAAAAGTGTCAGAAAAAGCAAATGTGTTGAATCACGGAAAAAGAAAATAATAATAATAATACTCAAGGCCCAAAGCTAAAAGAATGATCCATGCCATGGTTGATCCGAATGATACTTCACCACCAAAGGAGGCGTGCAAAATAATTGAAGTGATAACATGTGTAGAAGGGTTAGTGGTGTGAATTTGGAGGAACAAAGACCAAGTCAAAAAATTTATGAGTTAGACTTATATAATAAGCATGCAAGAATTCTCAGTGAGATGTATAAGGTTGAGGTAGGGATATTGAAAACTATTAATGAAATTTTGATTTAAGACTTTGTGGGTGTGTCAACTGAAAACCCTCATGAGACAAAACTCGTCCTCTAAGGAAACTTGGAGGTTTAAAGGCTTGTTGCACATGCTAAGTGCAACTGTGATTCCTACGAAAGTGAGTTAGGATTTCCCTGTTTTTATTTTTCTTATATTCTGTTTTGCTAGGGACTAGCAAAATCTAGGTGTGGGGGTATTTGATGCATTGCATACATTGCATCATATGTCTTTCATTTAGATTAATTTTATATCAATAAATACTACTAAGGTACGTGTTTAGTCCTATTTACAGAATACAGGGACCTGAATGCAAATTACCCACATCCCGAGCATAAACGCGTCGAAAAGACTCATTTCTATCATAAAGACCAAGCTCAATATTATCGGGTTTCAAATGGAAATGTATCCAAGCATAAGAGCATTCAAGATCTAATTACAAAAAGAACAAGGACTTAAGCACAAAAGTAGCCGGAGACTTAATTGCAAAAAGCCAAGGACCTAATTGCAATTAAAGCACCAAAATATTATCTTGGAGAAAATCTAAAGAAAAATAAATGTGGATCTCCAAGTATATGAAGGAAATAATTCGGAGCTCAAGAGAAAGGAAAGAAATCATCCAGACGCGCAAAGGAGGATAAAATCATACCATAAACACTCAGCAAAAATCCAGATTGAATCTGACTTGATTATACGACGTTTCCGCCACACAACACCTACAACCTGCGGCGATTCCACCGCCCCCTTAACAATCCATGTGCTCCAATTTTGTCCAGTCGTGTCTGGACACGTGTACTTTCCAATTTTATACTTAGGTCCCTTGTAGCAACTATAAATAGCCCCGAGAACGATGTTAAAAGGGTCCTTGGTCCTTAGTCTTTGGTTGTTTTTATTTTTAGTCTTAGTTTTGTATTCTTCTTTTTAGTAATAAAATTCTGTCTTTTATTTCTTGTTTTTAGTTTTTTTTTGTAATTCCTCAAGGACCCCTTGTTCCTCCCTCTATGAGTTTCTAACTCTTTCCAAAGGGTGGAGGTGACGGATTTAGGGTGAAGAGAAGAGAATAAATGTTATTATTTTAAGTTCGTGATTAGTATATTTTGATTACTTGAGTTTATGTTAAATCATTTATCATGTAATGTTTCATAACTAACATGATTTATTATAAGTTTCTAAATTCTCTAATCTAAATCCTATGGCTAAACCTCCACCCAACGGAATTCACCTCTTTGTTCTTGTTTTAGTGTTATTTGTTCATGTTTCTTTCTTTAGATAATTAAAATCAAAAATCTCAAAACCCAAATTTATTCTTCTCTCCTTCTTTCCCCTAATCGAAAATCACACAAATAACAAATCTCTCCCTCCTTGTGTTCGACCCGTATTTGCCACGTCTTCATTGACGCCGTGCACTTGCAGTATAAATTTAATCCACATCACCCACTTTGGCGGGATCGACCTCAATTCCCCTACTTGAGACCACATGTCCAAGTACAATCCCTCGCTTCACCATGAAGTGACATTTCTCCCAATTAAGAGCGAAGTTCTTCTCACGACATCGCTTGAGGACAAGGCTCAAGTGATGAAGGCACTCATCAAAGGAAGCACCAAATATGGAAAAGTCGTCCATGAAGATCTCAAGGAAACACTCAACCATATCAGAGAATATGTTGATCATACACATTTGAAACGTTGCCGGCGTATTACATAACCCAAAGGGCATGCGACGGTAGGCAAACGTGCGAAAGGGACAAGTAAATGTGGTTTTCTCTTGATCCTCGGGGGGGATGTGAATTTGGTTGTAACCAGAGTATCCATCAAGAAAACAATAATACTCATGTCTGGCCAACCTTTCCAACATCTGATCAATGAATGACAACGGGAAATGATCTTTCCACGTTGCCGCATTGAGCTTGCAATAATCAACGCAAACTCGCCAGCTAGTTTGCAGGCTTGTCGGGATAAGCTCATTATGCTCATTCTCCACAACCGTCACGCCTGACTTCTTGGGAACCACATGGACAGGACTCACCCACGAACTATCAGAGATAGGATAGATTATGCCATGATCCAAGCATTTAAGAACCTCCTTTCGGACGACTTCTTTCAGTACAGGATTCAATCTCCGTTGTGGGTCCCTGCGGGGCCTAGAATCCTCTTCCATGTGGATCCGATGCTGAACAATACCAGGGCTAATTCCCTTGATATCCTTCAAGGACCACTCGATCGCCTCTTTGTTTTCAAAGAGTACTCTTTTGAGGGCAACCTCTTGATCTTGTGCAAGATCAGAAGCAATAATGAGTGGCAAGGTCTCATTATCCCCTGAAAAGATGTACTTTAGGTTATCGGGGAGCGGTTTAAGCTCGACCAGAGGTGGGTCGTTGTCGAATTCAGAGTTACTTTCAAGTGGCTCAAGGGCCACGGGGTAAGAGGAGCAAGCACCCAGATGTGCCTCCTCGTCCAGAGATACGCTGGCGGATTCCTCAAGATCCCCTTCACTCGCAACCTGGTCATTAGGCACCTCAATAATATGTCGATGTGAGTCGAACATGCCTAATGAATCGGGCTCATCCGTGTCCTGGATGAAATTGGCTCCGACAGTGTCGTCGAAGAGCCCGTGTTGCTTACCAAGAGTGAAGATGTTGAAATCCGCCGTGGGGTTTCCAAAAGACAACCTCATTAAGCCATTGCGACAATTGATCAAAGCATTAGATGTCGCAAGAAATGGCCTCCCAAGGATCACATGAATCTGTTCTTGTGGGTTGGACACAGGTTCGGTATCCAAGATGATGAAATCAACTGGAAATACGAACTCGCCCACTTTGATAAGGACATCCTCCACACTCTCTCATGGAATTTTGACGGATCTATCAGCCAACTGGAGGGTTGGCCTCGTTGGTTTAAGATCGCCTATTCCAAGGTTGACATAGACTGAGTAAGGCAGGAGATTCACAGATGCCCCCAAATCCAATAGAGCTTGAGAGATTGTCACATTCCCAATCATGCAAGAGACAGTCGGACAACCTGGGTCCTTGTACTTGACATTCATGGGTTGTGTCAATATGGAGCTCACATTGGCGGCCAAAAAGGTCTTTTTGGGCACATTTGTTTTTCTCTTGGTGGTGCAAAGGTCCTTGAGGAACTTGGCATACAGTGACATTTATTGAACAACGTCCAACAACGGGATGTTCACCTTTACTTGCCTAAGTACCTCAACGATCTTATCCCAATGCTCATAACGTTTTTAGTCAACCGATGAGGGAATGGTGCCTTGGGGACATAAGAATTACGAGGAGGAGTCTCAGAATTAGGTTCCTTGACAGGCTCAAGACTCTCCTCGGAAGTCTCGCCAACAGGGTTGGCTTCCGGCATTTTCACATTGTTGTCAACGACCCTTCCCGATCTCAAGTATGAACAACATTGGCATGTTGGGAAGGGTCACTTTCAACATTGTGTACATTTTGCCTGGTATGAGCAGGCTGACCCCTGGGATTAACCAAATGTTGACTCGGTAACTGACCATTCTCACGTTCATGGAGCTGATGAGCTGACTGGCTAACATGCATTTCCAATGCTTTGATCGAATTATTGCTGGTCGTAAACATGGATTGAGTGCTCTGCATGAACGTTTGAAGGGTTTGTTCAAGGGTAGAGTCCTTAGGGTCAACCTGCTGGGGTGGTGGAGTCTGGTTAGAATAACCCGACGAAGAGGCCTGACCAGGTTGGTAATTATGGTGCTGAGACCTTTGATGTGGGGGTTGGTAGGTTGCCGATGGGCGTGGAGGTTGATAAGGTGGAGGTTGAGGTTGAGCGTGCAAGCTCTGACCGCGGCCTTCACTAGACCTCCAAGAGAAGTTAGGATGGTTACGCCATCCCGGGTTGTAGGAGTGACTGTACGGGTCGTTACGGGGCCTTGGTTGATACATCGTGTTGAACGTTTTAATTAAACCGCAAGTGCACGGCCGCGATGAAGCGATGGCAAGTACGGGTCGTCCTCAGGGAGGTGAGCAGCCTCTTGTTTATCAGAAATCAAGTGGCAAAATAGGGAAGAGAAAGATTGATTATGCTAACCTACGCTACACTACTCTAAGAAGTATGAAATGTGGAAGAAGCAAACAAACGATGAAATAAGAACTAAGCTAAGAACAAAACAAGAATGCTGGAATTTCAGTAATGGAAAAACCCCTAAGGGGTGGAGTGGGTGCACACATGCAAAGAGGTGGGTGTAGAATACATTCTTTAAGCACATGAAGGTGGTGTTTATCAAGCATAGGAAATGTCTAAATATTATGACAAAACCTATCAATCTATTCACCAACTTAGTTGATTAACATTTACATATGCAATGTGTTTATTTCAGAACCTAAACAAGCATGAGAGGTGTCTAGTCATTTTGGCAAAACTCATCAAGTTATAAATTCTATCCTAAACAAGCAAGCATACATTCATGTTTAATCAACACATTGAAATTAAAGCATTCATCCCATTCTCATTTGCATGTATGTACATCTACTCCACCCCCCAAAGGGGATGGAACTACTCACTAAACATTACACTAATTATTAAACTAGGCAGAGAAAGCATATTAAAACTAAGCTAGAAATAAAAGATGATTAAACTAAAACATGCACAAACAATAAAAGAGGCATAAACAAACAATGAAAGAAACACAAAACTTTATTGATAAAATGACTCACATTAAAAGTAGCATCCTCCTACTTTAGTGTGTGCTTCAAGGCCTCACTTCTAGTAGGAAGAATAGCCACTTAAAATATGGAGTAATTACAATGGAAGGTGAAGAGTTCTATTTATAGCCATGGAAAAAGGCAAACCGGGACAATCCCCCGATGTGGGACTAAACAGATACCACAAATAGCCTAAACATTCTCTAATACATGTGCTGGAGAAATTTAAGCGGATTTGGGCCAAAATGGACCGCTAATTAGCGGTCTATATGATTCAGATTCTGCTCAGTTTTGTTGTGGGCTTTTCTTTCTGGTATTGTTGGTCTTTGATGCGGTTACTTGACTTGTTGGAGCTCCGACCCGAATCGAATTGGTAAAATACTCCCCATGATGGTGTGGAGTATTCTGTTTTGCTCTTAAGTCCTTCTGTCTTGCAATCAGGTCCTTCTTCCTTGCATCTTGGTCCCCAGATCTCACAATCCAGTCCTTTTTCCCAGCTTTTGGGTCCTTTTATGTTTCATCTCTTCAAACCTATTTATTCCTGAAAACTAAAAATAAAACTCGTAACATAGCATTGTTTAGGTGAAAGATAATGGATATAAGATACAAATATAAGCATGAAATGATGTCAATCAAATACCCCCACACCTAACTTTAGCTAGTCCCGAGCAAAACAAAGAAAGAGAAAAGCATGCGAAAAACAAGAAATCGTAACTCATTTTCGTAGGAATCACGATTGCACTTAGCACGTGCAACAAGCCGTTAAACCTCCCTGTTGCCAAGGAGGAGGAGTGTTGTCTCCTGAGGGTTTTCAGCGGATATACCCACAAAATCCGAACAAGATGCATTAATCAATCTAGCTACACGACTCGTTGGACTTATTTTGTCGATCATGGGACGCGGTAATACTACGGGTCGACTCTATATATGTAATCCGTCCACACACCTAGCCAAATGAGTTATTCGTGAAAGTTAGTCAAGGACTTAAGTGAAAGACATGAGCAACCTTAACTTCTGAATGTGATACAATGTGTAATGTCCATTTTGGTTCTTATTTGACTCTTTTTTTTTTCTTTCTTTCTTTTTTTTTCTTTTTCTTTGGAGCATTTTATTGGTTGGTGTTTGATTCTCCCAGGGTCAGGTTTCGTGCATCATTGCCTATGAGGACTTACACTATCACGTATACCTTCCCCCAAATCTCCACATAGGGCGATCCCTACCACCCGTGTAACGGGAGTTCGGTCGGTGCATCCCAAGTCAGATGACTCGAAAGCACCAGGCACAAAGTCCCCTCAGACCTACTTTCCCGAGTGATAGGAGCCGTGCGAGAAGAGAGAACACCACTTATTTATCTACATGGGAACCAAAACCCCTACACTTAAGTTTCACAAAAAAAAGATTAAGGGCCCTTGACTACGACAAACTTCCTTATACTAACAGACACGAATTATTTGACTCACTAGGTTCAGGGTGGACTTCTTTAAATGTTTGAGTACTGAAACCCTATGATTACACGCCCCCTGAGGGAAAACCAGGGTGCATCCTAACGACTCGACAAGACCTAAAGCCAGTAAACTAGAAATCCTAATGCATCAAGTTCAAGACAATTTTGGGAGCTTTCTTTTTACTTTGCCTCTCAACGGTTTTGCACATGCTAAACACACGCAAAACCCACAAAAACATTTTCTTTCGCAAACACATGAAGATTTTGAAAGAAATGTGAAAATTTTAAAGCACTCGGCAAGCAAAAGAAGACAAGTCACCCAAGGATCATGGCAAGCAGATATATCAATGTTAAATGCGGCACACTAACATGACCCTAGCAGTACAAACAAAAGAAAATAAAACCAAAAGAAAAAGACTCGACTATGTACACACGTAAAACACCCCCCACACCTACTTCATGCATTGTCCTCAATGAATGTGAACAAGATACTACATGGATATATGCATGAAAAAGGAAAGATCTCACCGACATGAAATGCAAAGGGACGTTAAAGGTCATGTTGATGGACACAAACCCAAATTCCCTCAAAACCTGTGAGAAGCTGAAGAAGAGAGATAAATACGTGAAGATATTGGGCCCAAGTACACAAGGGTTGGGGCCCACAACAATCGATGCTCACTGAAGGAGTCTTTTATTACACACTTTTTTTTTCAAGATATATACATCAACCAAGATATTCTCATAATCATTTGGTCAAGGAACATCAAATGAGAACATCAAGTTTTGAGGACCAGAGACTTGCCGAGATGGGCAAACTTCACTGGTACTCTGAGGTGTCATGAGGGGTGAAAGGTCAAAGCTGAAAGGCTCGAACCCCTCATGATATTGGTTGGGTGTGGGCAACAAAGAATGAAGTTGTGTTGCCTCGCTAGGGTTTAATTGCTCATCGAAGAAAACCCTCCAACCAATAGGCGGGTGCATCGGAATGAGTTCCTCAGGCTCATTCGATGGATGCAGCAGACATGCATCACTAAGAATGAGGCTTCTCCCCAAGTCATCCAACAAGGACCTCCCACCATCATTTAGATCATCAATCATAAGCTCGGTCATAGGTGGGTCCTTGTTGGAGTCAATATGAAGCTCAAATGGCTCAATGGCCATGGGACATGAGGTAGAGACACCTTCTGGTATAGGCATATGGTGAGGTGTCTCACTCTCACTAGTACTCTCAACTGAATCATGCAACGAACACTCCCTTTGGACATTCATGTTCGAGGCCAGCTCACTCTGTTGCATTGCGAAGATAGGCAATGAGTTTTCACTGGGCCCACGAACATTCTCAACGGGTTGCATTGGGGTTAGGGGTGTTCGTTGATTTTGTGGTGCTTTCTCCAGTTGGCGGATGAGATTTAGATTTAAAGGTTCATCCATGGGTACCTGTTGCTTACCAGAGTTGAACACATGAAACTCGGCACTCATGTTACCGAATGAGAGCTTCATGAGACCATTTCTACAATTAATCAAGACATTGGAGGTTGCCAGAAATGGTCTACCCAAAATCAAAGGTATTTGAGAGTGGGTGTTCGCAACAGGATTGGTATCAAGGACAACAAAATCGACTGGAAATATAAAATCTCCAACTTTGCTAAGCACGTCCTCGATAATCCCCATGGGAATACGAATGGATCTATCGGCCAGTTGGAGGGTGATCTTAGTTGGTTTCAATTCTCCCAAGTTCAACTGTTGATAAACAGAGAATGGGAGGAGGTTGACCGTTGATCCTAAATCAAGCAAAACATTGCTCAATCTAGTGTCCCCTATCGTACACTGAATAGTAGGACACCCAGGGTCCTTGTATTTTGTGTAGGTAGGATTTGACAAAAGTGAGCTGATATTTGCAGCCAAGAATGCTTTTTTAGGAACATTGGTCTTCCTTTTGGTTGTGCAGAGATCCTTCAACACTTTGGCATATTGAGGTATTTGTTGGATGACATCCAACAAGGGGATGTTGACCTTTACTTGCTTAAACACCTCTACTATCTTGTCCACATTGTCACTCTGCCTTTTGTTTAACCTACTTGGATAGGGAGCTTTTGGCAGGTAGGTTTTCTGCTGTGCCTGAGAAGAAAGCTTTGGTGTATTACCCTCACCCTCAGCTTCTTCTTCGCCACTATTCCCACTGAGGGGCTGCATAGATGGTGGTGGGTGTGGCAAGGAAATGTGATTGTCAACCTGTTTTACATTCCTTAAGGTCACAATGGAATTGACATGGTGAACAGGTTCCTCCACATGGTTCACTTTCCTCCCCCGAGGTACCACATTCTCATTTTGCATGTGTTGTTGTTGGTACATACGGGGGTTAGCCTCAGGCTGGCTAGGAAAAGACCCTCTCTCTCTTTCATGTACAGACTGAGCCAATTGGCCCATCTGAAGCTCTAGAGATTTGATGGTCTGCTGATTTGAAGTGAGAACTTGACTTGTGGACGACACAAAATTTTTCATAGAGTTCTCAAGTCCACGAGTCAAGGTCTCAAGCGAATTGAATCGGGTTTCCATATTATTGGAATTTGGGAAACCCGATTGATTGGTGGTTTGCGCTTGGGGTGGCTGATAGGAATGCGCATGCATGGGAGGTTGGTGTGATTGGTAAGGTGGTCTAGAGGAGTTTGGAGGACCACCCGGGGCATTAGTTTGTTTCCATGAAAAATTGGGGTGGTTCCTCCATCCAGGATTATAAGATGATGAGTATGGGTCATTCCTGGCTCTATCATAGACGGCGTTGACACGCTCCATCTCAGGAGGAATGGACTCACACTCGCTCTCTACATGACCTATCCTACCACATGAATGACAAGGAACTGGACCAGATGTGGACATGTGAGGTGCACTTTGTTGGTTTTGGAGCTCAATCGAATCCATACGGCACATTAAGGCCGCCATGCGTGCCTCGGTGGCCGTAGTGGTATCGATAGCAAATGCGGCACCCGATCTAGTCGAGTTTGCATTCGCGATCCTCACTCCTATACTAGATGATGCAGGTGGTTCCCTCACACTCTCCCACTGCATGGTTTTCTCAGTGAGGTCTTCTAGGAAGGCCCATGCCTCCCTTTCATCCTTTCCCAAGAACTCTCCTTGACACATGGACTCAAGGAGCGTTCTGGACGGGATGTGAAGACCCTCATACACCATCTGACAAAGACGCCACAACTCAATGCCATGGTGAGGGCACGAGGATAGTAGCTCTTTGAACCTCTCAAGATATGCATGAAATGGTTCGGTCTCATGTTGATAGAACGAATTGATTTCGTTCCTCAATTTTTGAGTCCGATGATTAGGAAAGTACTTCTTGAGGAATGCAGATTGAAACTCATCCCAAGTCCTAAAGGCATTCGCCTGGTTGCTATACAACCACTTCTTGGCGTCATCCTTTAGTGCAAAAGGAACGAGCCTAAGATGGATGGAGTCTGTGCTAAGTTGTTGCAGCTTGAACATAGCACAGACCTCCTCAAATTCCTTGAGAAAGATATAGGGGTCACATTTCCCAGTGAAATGAGGGAGCATGGAAATGAATTGAGGCTTAACCTCGAAATGGTTCCCATTAGCCTCTGGTAATACGATGCATGAGGGTAGAGCGGTACGGCTCGGGTAGCATCGATCACGAAGAGGTATGGGAACGACAACTGGAAGCACTGGTCGAACAGGTGGGTCCAGCAACTGCTCCTCCTCACGGAAATTAGCAGCCATTGAACCCGGACTGCGTGCGACATGAGAGGAGGAAGGTGTCGAGAAATCGATGACCGAAGCCGGATTGACAACGCTCCTCGTCAAACGACCACTCTCGTCTCGTGTCCACGAAAGCATGCACAAAGGTGCACACACAAATCACAACTCTTTTTTTAAACAAAGAATGTGCGTAGAGGAGAAGACGGGGGAACACAGGAGAGAAAGAATGACTCAGGAGAGAAGGGAAGAAGTCCTTATGCTACGGCGGATGGGTACAGGTAGAAGCACACAAGCAAACAAGGCTCAAGCAATCCTAAGGTCGCTATAGGTCCTTACAGCTAGACGACGCCTAACTGCGAGATCACACGGCCCCAACACGCTCACCTCCCTACGACGAGGACCACAAAGCCCAACAAGTGAGCCAAGATCCGGGGATCTCGTCTCTCCTCCTATCGACAAAGTGGGCAACACCGATCAGGTCATGACGGTCGGGACCGGATCACTCTCCTAATGCGTCTGAATTCCTTAAGGCCAATGTCTACTTGATTTTAAAATTAGGCTCTTGATTAGTGTGGTTTTTGGGGCGAAGGAAAGGGTGATGAAATCCCCCACCTTATCTTTTATGGGATAACCCCTCCTTAGTAGCGTTTTGGAGTCCTAAATCTAGCAATCAACTCTCCAAACAACGCTCAACTCACACTTGTTGCAATGCACTTCCTACTAACTAATGCATGTTCATACGAAATGCATGAATGAGAGTAGAAGGTGCGTACCTCACGCCAGCTCTCAGCAACAGAAAATAAAGCTAAGATAAAAGACAATCTAAATGCCTAAGTCACATACATGATGCATGGCCTAAACAAAAAGAATGCCTAATCTTTTGCTTTGAGTTTTAGGGTCCAAGTTGCTTAAGGGAGGTTTGATTATTGATCTGGGAACAAACTATAAGTCAAAACATGCCAAATTAAGTCCCAGACCACTATATCATATAAAGTAAACAGACCAAAGAAATAAGAGAGCGAGCTGAGCTTACGAGACCGCCAATTGGCGGTCTCAGGCCACTGATTGGCGGTCTACAGTGAACAGCTTGCTTCAAAACTTCTCCAGGTGCTCCTCCTGACCACTCCAAGTCTCCTGAAACAAAGAAAAACTACAAAACAAAAATTAAATCCACTCGAATCGTCCAAACAAGAGTCTGGACTGGCACCTCCCCGGCAACAGCGCCAAAAACTTGTTGAACGTTTTAATTAAACCGCAAGTGCACGGCCGCGATAAAGCGGTGGCAAGTACGGGTCGTCCTCAGGGAGGTGAGCAGCCTCTTGTTTATCAGAAATCAAGTGGCAAAATAGGGAAGAGAAAGATTGATTATGCTAACCTACGCTACACTACGCTAAGAAGTATGAAATGTGGAAGAAGCAAACAAACGATGAAATAAGAACTAAGCTAAGAACAAAACAAGAATGCTGGAATTTCAGTAATGGAAAAACCCCTAAGGGGTGGAGTGAGTGCACACATGCAAAGAGGCGGGTGTAGAATACATTCTTTAAGCACATGAAGGTGGTGTTTATCAAGCATAGGAAATGTCTAAATGTTATGGCAAAACCTATCAATCTATTCACTAACTTGGTTGATTAACATTTACATATGCAAGGTGTTTATTTCAGAACCTAAACAAGCATGAGAGGTGTCTAGTCATTTTGGCAAAACTCATCAAGTTATAAATTCTATCCTAAACAAGCAAGCATACATTCATGTTTAATCAACACATTGAAATTAAAGCATTCATCCCATTCTCATTTGCATGTATGTACATCTACTCCACCCCCCAAAGGGGATGGAACTACTCACTAAACATTACACTAATTATTAAACTAAGCAGAGAAAGCATATTAAAACTAAGCTAGAAATAAAAGATGATTAAACTAAAACATGCACAAATAATAAAAGAGGCATAAACAAACAATGAAAGAAACACAAAACTTTATTGATAAAATGACTCACATTAAAAGTAGCATCCTCCTACTTTAGTGTGTGCTTCAAGGCCTCACTTCTAGTAGGAAGAATAGCCACTTAAAATATGGAGTGATTACAATGGAAGGTGAAGAGTTATATTTATAGCCATGGAAAAAGGCAAACCGGGACAATCCCTCGATGTGGGACTAAACAGATACCAAAAATAGCCTAAACATCCTCTAATACATGTGCTGGAGAAATTTGAGCGGATTTGGGCCAAAATGGACCGCCAATTGGCGGTCTATATGATTCAGATCCTGCTCATTTTTGTTGTGGGCTTTTCTTTCTGGTATTGTTGGTCTTTGATGTGGTTACTTGACTTGTTGGAGCTCCGACCCGAATCGAATTGGTAAAATACTCCCCATGATGGTGTGGAGTATTCTGTTTTGCTCTTAGGTCCTTCTGTCTTGCAATCAGGTCCTTCTTCCTTGCATCTTGGTCCCCAGATCTCACAATCCAGTCCTTTTTCCCAGCTTTTGGGTCCTTTTATGTTTCATCTCTTCAAACCTATTTATTCCTGAAAACTAAACATAAAACTCGTAACATAGCATTGTTTAGGTGAAAGATAATGGATATAAGATACAAATATAAGCATGAAATGATGTCAATCACATCGCATTTGCATGCTTAGTATCCCTTGGAGCGTAAGCGCATTCCAAGTCATCATGTCCCGACAGTCCACACCTACTACACCCGGGAGTAGCGACCTGAGCTATAGGAGCTCGGCCCATCTCTAAACTCTCAATCCTACGCATGAGAGCAGCCATTTTCGCCTTAGACGCGATAGTTGATTCAACATGATATGATCCAGCTCGACCAGAAGACCTGGCAGCTGGTGGCTCTCTCATGGTGTCCCACTCGAAGGTACGCTCAGCCATAGCCTCAAAAGTGTCCCATGCCTCCTTGATGGATTTCATTTGGAAGTCACCCTGACACATCGACTCCAACAATGTGCGGGTGTTGTAGTTGATGCCCTCATAAACAATTTGGCACAGCTGCCATAACTCAAATCCATTATGATGACACTGCTGGAGAAGGTCCTTGAACCTCTCAAAGAAACCATGAATCGATTCGGTCTCGGTCTGATACATTTGATGTATCTGGTGTCGTATCTGTTGAGTTTTCCTTTCAGGCAAAAATCTCTTCAGAAAGACGGTCATAAAGTCATCCCATGACCGAATCGAGCTCGCCGGGAGGCTATACATCCATTTCTTCGCATTATCCTTCAATGCGAAAGAAATCATCCTCAACCGGACTGAATCCTCGTCAAGCTGTTGAAGCTTGAACATGGAGCATACTTCCTCGAATTCGCGTATAAAGACATACGGATCCTCCTTATTGGCAGTAAAGGTTGGAAGCATGCTCACATATTGAGGTTTCAGCTCATAGTTGTTCCCGCGAGCAGGGGGAACAACTATGCAAGAAGGCTGCGCGGCCCGAACAGGATGGGTCCGCTCCCACAAAGTCATCGGTCTATCATGTCGAGCTAAAAGTGGTGGTTCACCAAGAACTCGATCCTGACCGAATCTCCCTTCCTCTCGAGTCAGAGGAGGAGGAGAAGGATGTCTACGTGGTGGCGGAAGCGGACCGAGGTATTCCATGTATGGAACCCGGTCTCCCTCGCCACCACGAGACGACTCGGCTTCATGCTCCAAAGGAGCACGAGGCGGAGATGGTCAATCACCAAGATCGTCCATCTCAGAAGAATGCACTCTCTCGAGTCGAGCGCTCTCTCCAGAACAAGCCCAACCTCGCATAAAATGCTCGACTCGACTCTAAAATAACACACAACAGAAGGTGTACTAGAGGAGGAGACTAAACGTAGAGAATAGATGAGGAGAGGACTCAGGTGAGGAGGGAAGAATCCCTAGAGCTAGCATGGGTAGTGGGATCAGGTAGAAACCTAACTAGCAAGCACGACTCAAACAATGTAAGGCAATGGGTCCTTAGGCTAGACGATGCCTAACTTCGAGGTCACTAGCCTCGACACGCCTCACCTCCCTACAACGAGGACCACAATGACCAGCAAGTGATACCAGATCCGGAGATCCAGTACCTCCTACTATCGACAAGGTAGGCAACGCCGATCATGTCATGACGGTCTCAACTAGATTACTCTCCTAGTGCGGCCGCAATCCTTAGGGCCAATGTCTACTTACTTTTAGTTAAGGCTTTATTAAGAGTAATTTTTGGGGCCCAGCAAAGGGTGATGAAATCCCCCACCTTATCTTTTATGGGACATCCCCTCCTTAGTAGCGTTTTCATCCTAGATCTAGCAATCAATCGCTCCAATCAAACGCTCAACTCACTCTTGTCCTGATGCAATTCCTACTAACTAATGCATGGGCATACAAGATGCATGAATGAGTGTAGGAAATACGTACCTCACGCCAGCACTCAACAACTGAAAATAAAGCTAAAAGAAAAGACAACTATATGCCTAAGTCAATACATGATGCGTGACCTAAACAAGTAAGAACGTCTAGTCTTTTGCTTTGGATTTTAGGGCCAAGTTGATTAATGGGGGAGTGATTAATGATCTGGGAGCAAACTAGAAGTCAAAGCATGCAAAATAGGGCTCTCAGATAACACAAATTACAGAACTAACTACCAGCAAAAATTTGAGAGCACGAATCCCTCACCAGGCCGCCAATTGCCGGTCTCCAACCGCTGATTGGCGGTCCTTTTGGAGCTTTTGTTCCTCAAACATGTCCAGTAGCCTCCCCTTGATCCGATGGTTCCGTGAAACTAAGAAAAACTAGAAACAAAAAATTAAAAAACCCTCGAATCGTCCAAACCAACGTCTGGACAGAGCACCTCCCCGGCAACGGCGCCAAAAACTTGATTGATCGTTTTATATTAACCGCAAGTGCACGACCGCGTTGAAACGGTGGAAAATACAGGTCGTCCACTGGGAGGTGTGTCGACAATTGGTTTGTTCGAAGGCGAGAGGTAAAAGAAGGAGAGAAATATGTATTACACTACACTACACTAATCTAAACTTGTAAACAAGCAAGCTAAAATGAAATAACTAAACAACTAAGCTAACAACTAATGAAGAAGATAAAAAGACAGGAATGGAAACCCCTAAGGGGTGGAGTGTGTGTGTGCACATGAAATAAGTGTGCTGTTGAATGCATACAATAAGCTCAAGTGAGTTAGTGTTTGTTAATGCATAAGAGGTACCTAATGGCAAAACCTATCATTTACAACACATAACTAATGTGATTAATATGAGCAATGCAAGGTTGTTATTAAGACACTTAGACAAGCATGGAATGTACCTAAGCTATGGCAGAAACCATCAAGTAAGGTTCTTAATAATTCAAGCAAGCATACTAATATCTTTCACAAACATTCATATTAAGCATTCAAACCATCTACATAACATGTACACACATCTACTCCACCCCCAAAGGGGATGGAACTACTCACACATATTTAAACTAACTACTCTAATAAAATGAAGCATTATACTGAAATGAAACTATACTAATCAAGCAAGAAATATTAAAGAAGCATAAAACTAAACAAGCACCAAAGCAAACACATTAAAGGAAATTAACTAAGCAAGAATTAACAAGCTAATGAAAACTTCTATTATTAACTCACTCAAATTACAAGCAACCCTTCCTCTACCAGAGTTTTGCTTCAAGGCTTCACTCTTAGTAGGGAAGAAGGCCACCAAGAGAGAGATGGATACAATGGGAGGTGAAGAGTTCTATTTATAAGCATGGAAAAAGCTAATCCGGGACAATCCCCCGATGTGGGACTAAACCAATACCACAAATAGCCTAAACACACATTAATACAAGTCCAGGAGAAAGCTTAGCGGATCTGGGATGATCCAGACCGCCAATTGGTGGCCTATAATCTTCAGATCCGATTGGTTTTGGTTGTGGGCTTTGCTTGGAGTGTTTCTTGGTCTTGGATGCATCTACTTTGTTTAGTGGAGCTTCGACCCGAATCGAATTGACAAAATACTCCCCATGATGGTGTGGTTGCTCTTAGGTCCTTCTGTCTTACGTTCATGTCCTTCTCCCTTGCATCTTGGTCCCCAGGTCTCACAATTAAGTCCTTTTTCCTGCTTTTGGGTCCTTTTATGGCTCTTCTCTTCAAACCTCTTTATTTCTGAAATTCAAACATAAAACTCGTCACGTAGCATTGCTTAGGTGTAAGATAATGGATATAAGGTACAAATATAAGCATGAAATGATGTCAATCAGTTACCCCACACGAACCAACATTTAATTCATTCTATTTACTCCAAGTTACTCATCTCATTAAATTACATTACCCCCTATAGTATCTAGATTTACCCCAACCTACCATCTGTTCTACAAACTAGACATATCAATTGAAGTTACCCCTAGATTTACTCCTTAGCATGGTCGCCATATGTTTCTCCAAAACAAAATAGATATTACACACGAATGAGTCCAAATAAGTTGTAGAACTTCTATTACCTAAAAAAGGTAACATCAGCAAACAAGTACTTGGAATATAACACACAAATGGTTCAAAATAATAGTCACACTGGTGTTTGATTTAATAGGAGTAAGTTTTGATGATTTACATAAAATGAGGAACAAATGTCGACGGTGTAAGTTGAATCCAGCAGTAGGATAACCCAAATTTATAATCGGGGAAGTTGAATTCAATAGCAGGGTAACCCTAATTGATCAATCCAATTGGTAGAAAGATGGTAGGCTGGGGTAAATGTAATTGTGAAAGGGGTAATTTGATTTAATAAGACAGGTAACTTGGAGTAAATAGAATCGATTACAAGATGACTCGTGGGGTAACCCTAATTGAAAGATAAGGTAAGTTAAATTCAATACCATGGTAAATTGGGATTACTCTTACAAATTTGCCACGAACATTTATATTTATGTATTAAGAAATATGCATCACTATACAACTGAAATACCCCACGAGTATCACATTGATCGCCCATTGTGTGGCCGACTTTCTAATTGTTGATGTTATAATTTTTGTTGAGGCCGTTAAGAAGATGTACATTCAAGTTGGGATCATCTCAATACTCTTTTAGAATAGAATAGAGTTACTTTCTTTAATCATTAATTGAAAATACACACGTCAATAGTTGAGAATACTCAAGAATATGTTCATACGACTAACATACAAAACTTTTAGATACTCTTTAAGAGTTGACAAATAGCCACAAACAATAGATGAGAATACTCACCAATGTTCTTGTATTTACCATGGTCAATTGGCCGTATTAATAAGCCACAAAAGTTGTATGTAGAGACGCCACAAGTTACCATAGTCAACCTACTATTGAATTCTACTTACCTCGTCCGTTATTTAGCGTTACCCCTCTATCGTATTCAACTTACCTCGTCTTGGCTTTTTGGTCTTAATCTATGTTTTGATGATTTAACCAACCTAATCTTAATTGTAATCATGTAGAGTAGCACACATGTTGCATTGCATATATATTGCTTTTGTGCTAACCTCTACAGGTGATCAAGACTCAAGGAAGAAAGGAAATCAAGTCAAGACATGTAATCAAGCTCATTTGAAGACATGTAATTTGTATTTCTTTTACCGGTCGACCGAACCGAGTTCTAAATTGCCAAACGGTCGACCATTTAGCCCGATACGGTCGACCGAACTTATTCAGAATTGGGTCCTGTCAGTTTTTGTTTTCTGTATCTTACACATTTTTTACCCAATTCATCCCCAACGACTATAACTCTTTAGGAGCTTATACATAGAGTTGTAAAACACATTTGAACACAACTCTCCCACTACTATTTGTCCCCTACATTAGAGAGAAAGCTCCAAACACTCGAAGCCTCAAATCTTCCACACTTTAGTCTTAAATCTTGTTCTCACTCAAGTGTGCTAAAGATTAGAGAGTGTTGTTCCACTCTTTGGTGAAAGCCCAAGACAAGAGTATAGACTTCGGTGAGGGCCCGAAGTATCCCTCTCAGATTGTGAGAGGAGGAGCCAAGCGCAGCGAGGGTTATTCACGTGTTTGAAGATTGTAAATGCATTCTCTCCCGGTCCGGAATGGGGAGTGGTTAGTGAAGTCGTGAGCGGAGCTCGGTGATCCGAGCGGAGCTTGCAAGAGAGGACAAGGACCCAGGTGGGGGTGCCGAACCTCTATAAAAATCCCCCGACTCCTTGTGGTTTGCATTTTCCTTACATGTATTTGTTTAAATTCTGCTGTGCATATCTTGATTGTTTAAACAAGTAGGCAATTAACTTAAAAGTGATTAGAATTAGAGACCCTCATGATCCTACACCTCGTACATTGTTTTTGTTTACCCCATTTTTTAATCCAGCTTACCCCGTGAACTAATTAAGATTACCCTGCTACATTCAACTAGATTTTACACTACTGTTAACTTTAATTTACCTCGTCCACAAACTAGGGTTACCCCCCACGAAACATCACTTGATTCATCTTATTTACTCCAACTTATCGGTCCCATTGAACAAAATTACCCTCTATAGCATCTATATTAACCACAACCTAGCATCTCTACCATTTGGATTTATTAATTGGGGGTGGCCTGCGATTGAATTTAACTAACCCAGTCTATCAATTTAATTAAATAGCAAGGTCAATATATGTTCCTCATTTATTGCCAAAAATTATCACCCATTGCTAGTGAATGCAATTGGTAGACAACAAATAATAATGGAATTTAGTGCGTTCTTTGTAGAGTAGTTCAAATCTCAAGAACGATCTATGGAATTGTTGTATGGTCTAACAATTGAAAAGTTGAGTTACTGGAAGCTAAGCCGGATGCAGGGTGACCTCAATCAAAAAAATGATAAGCTGCAACTCTTCCTCTACTGACATAATACTTAAAGACAATCCATGGACACTAGCTGCAAATATTTTACATATAAATGAATCACCGTATAAGGGCATCACACAAGGGTTTGGATGCTAATCTGGTGAAGTAAAAAGGCCACCTAGGTAATACTAGGATAAAGTCTAGAGTAGAGGAAATTAAATCCAATCTACACATCCTATTGAATCAAAAAACCCACTTGTGACACTAAATTTACCCCAATCGATCATCCATTCTACCCTTCGGATCTATCATTTTAGGGTTACCCTACTGTTAACTTCAACTTATCCCGTCTATTATTTAGGTTACCCCATCTAGTATTTACGTCTAAATTGGTATTCAAAATTCAACTTCCCCAGCCAACCAATTAGGATTACCCGACCGAATTTAGAAGAGTAAATTCCACTATACTAAACTTAGCAGACCGAATTTAGCATGCTGTTGAATTCAACTTATCTCGTCCTTTACCTAGGGTTACCCCGCTATTGCATTCAACTTACCTCGTGTATTATTTTTGGGTTCCCCATTTTAAAATTCAGTTTACCCTATCAACCAATTAGGATAACCCTACTAGTTTATCCTTGCTACATTCAACTAGATTTTACATTGCTGTTAAATTTAATTTACCCCATTCATCAGTTAGGATTACCCTCCACAAAACATCCCTTGATTCCTCTTATTTAGGATTACCCTCTTAGTTTCCTATACTGCCACAACCCACTCTACCTGCAAGTTACGATCGATGTCCAGTTTCTTATCAATCACCAACCTAGTGATCATATACCGTGTCAAAGCGATCAGAAGATGTTTAATTTACCTCTCTAGGTTCATTCAATTTACCCCTGGATCTAAAATAATAATTGAAGAACAACATGTAGTCATAGAGCTAAACGTTGCACAATAACATGGTGAATGTATTTACCCTATGAATAATGTAAACTTACTAATGGTTAGGGTAAGTTAAATTCACGAGCAGGGTAAATTGGATTAAATAGAAGAAATTGAATGTATTGTTATTACCCTCGAATTGTGTTTACATATTTTCTCCAAGACTTTACGTTTTACATAAAATTAGTTTACATAGTTGGGGTAAATTTTATTGGTCGACAAGGTAATTTATGTTAAATAGCAGGGTAACAAGTAAAACATTGTGGAATTGTGTTTCGTGTCATTAATGTTTTACTGTGTCTTGGATCCTAAGATATAAGACTTATATCTTTTCACTCAAGAAGTGTTTGATTTGATTATTATCAAAAACTATCAATGAGTATAGTGATAAAGACAATAGGTTGTTGAACACGACTTGTGCTAGAAAAGATAGCTAGTCAAAAGATTATCATTGCCCCTCTTAATTGAGTGATGATATTAGTGGGCCCATTGATAAAACAAAATTATAATGTGCACAATGTAACTTGAGTTAAGTTGCATAGTTATAATTTGTTTAAATAGATTGAGAAACGAAAATATAATACAAAGATGACACATTTCTACTTTGTTTATATTCCTAATATAATGAGGCAAGGCACAGACATGATTGATTCGTTTTATTTATAATCGCAAGTGCACGGCCGCGTTGAAGTGATGACAAATACGGGTCGATCCACAGGGAGGTGTGTCGACTTTAGTTTGTTCGAAGGCGAGTGAGAAAGAAATGAGAGAAATGAGTTATGATCTAAACTACACTACAATGCGAAGGGAATGAAAAATATGCAATAAAACTAAACCCCATTGGGGGTAGAGAAAGAATGTGAATACAAATATGTGTATGTGTGTGTGTTCAATTAAGCTCATCACAACATGTAGTGCATGAAAATCATAAAACTAAATCCAACTTTGCCTCCACATGAATTAAGATAACACAATATCATTAAAACACACAAGACAATAATTGGAATGAAGCTAAATGAACTCATTTATAAAGACCAACCCTCACTATGCCTCCACATGAATTAAGATTTACACAATCATTAAACCATACGAGACATTAACCAAGGTAAAGGCAACAAGAGTACATGCAACTAGAAATCATGTTTCCTTCATCAATTCCATCCATATCCTCACCTTATCATTCCCCATAAAATAGGTCCACTAATCTAAGCATATGCTAAGCTTCATTCAAGAGCATTAGCATATCAAAGACAATAGTGAAATTCTATTAGATGGTTATGGAAATCATGTAAGGTTCAAAGGATTTAGATAACACACACCTAATACATCACATAATTATATCACATATTTCTCCACCCCCAAATGGGGATGGAACTACTCACTCATATTTAAACTACAACCTACATTAAAATGAGACATTCTACTAAAAGGAAATTAAACTAAGCAAGCAAGAAATATTAAAGAAGCTAAAAAGACATAAAACTAAAGAAGCATGCAAGACATATGAAAGGAAATTAAACTAAGAAAGAAACATAATAACCAAAGGAAAACATCTATTATTACTCACTCAATTACAAGTAGTCTCTCTCCACCAAGGGTTTTTGCTTCAAGGCTTTTACTCCTAGTAGAGAGGATGGCCACCAAGAGAGTGATGGGATACACCAGAGGAGGGAGAGTTCTATTTATAGCCATAGAAAAAAGTAATCCGGGACAATCCCCTGGTAAGTGACTAAACATATACCATAAATAGACTAAATACACTTTAATACACGCCTCACAGAAATATTAGCGGATCCGGACCAACCAGGACCGCCAATCACCGGTCTATAGGGTTTGGATCAGGCTGTTGTTTCGTGTGGGCTTTTCTGGATGTCTTTGTCTTTGATGCATCTACTTCGCTTGCTCGAGCTCCGACCCGAATATAATTGTCAAAATACTCGATGGTGTGGAGTATTCTTGTTTGCTCATTGGTCCTTCGATCTTACATTTAGGTCATTCGATCTTGCATCTTACTCCTCGAGTCTCTCAACCCAGTCTTTTTTCCTACTTTTAGGTCATTTTATGCCTCTTCTCTTCAAACCAATTTATTTCTGAAATTCAAACATAAAACTCGTTACGTAGCATTGTTTAGGTGAAAGATAATGATGTAAGATACAAATGTAAGCATGAAATAATGTCAATCAGAACACAAGTGGTACACTTACATACTAAATGGATCGTGTTTCGTTCGATTGGAACAAAACATCTATTCTAATTGGGTAACTATAATGTGTAGCTAGATACCGCTTATAGTTTCAGATATTGAGTGTTCAATATCGCTGCCAATTTAGCTTAGATCCTCTTATAGGTCACACCACAAAACTGGGAAACAAGAAGCTTGATTTTGAGTTCATATGATGTGTCGAGTTTCATGTGAAAAGAGACACATGTGGTGAATCAATAAAATCAATATGTCATGAGAATTGACATAATTTAACCATAAATAAGTTCATATAAGATGTATATATTATGGGGTATAATTGTTTAACATCACATAGGATAATATATCACATGAGATATGAATTTTCTAAAACCCCAAAATATCAATTTTTGTTGAATATAAATCCAAAATTTGATAAAGGCAAAAATCGGATAAAACGATCGAAAATTTTTGGGAGACCGGTCGACCAAAAATCCACACTAGCATCCGCGAGATCGTGTTGCTAGTGACCGGTGGAGGGTCGTGGTTCGACCGAAAACTTCCAGGAGATTTTGCATATTGATCTTGGTTGTGATCGGTTGACCGACTAAGGACTTAGTCCAACCGGAAATTTCCAGTAGTCGATTCTCGCGTTGAATTGTGTGGAACCGGTAGACCGTTTGTGTGTTCTGTTCGCCCGAAAAATCACAATAGCTTTAGGTGCGTGTGATGGGTCGACCATTCGGTTTCATGGTCCAACCGAATCGCGATTTACTAAACAATCGGTCGACCAGTTGGTTAGTTTCGGTCGACCACTTGACACGATTTTTTCCAGAATTATTAAGAGAACAATTAGATCATGGGCTGGATTAATTCCAGATTTGGTCAAACGTGTTTGAGGGTGATTATGTGGCAAACTGTGATTGATTTAAGGGAGAGAAAAACAAGAGATCGTGACTAGAAAATAGTTCTTGATCTGGGTGATTTGGGAGGCTATAAATAGGTCCTCTCACCCTACTTGTTTCATAGGAATTATTGCAAATACTCTCTCTCCCTAATCTCTCCATTAATCAGCACAAATTTCTCTTAATTACTTTGATCTTTAGGAGATTATTTCTCGTGGAGCTTTAAAGAGTTATTAGTTAGATTTTAAGCTTAATTAGAGATTGATTGACTAGATCCTTTCTCTTTAATCTTGTCTAGAGTTTGGTGAACACTTGGAGGCAAATCGGCGAATGATTTGACGGGCAATGGAACTCCGAATCTTCAAAAAGATTTTAGAGAACCTTTGGGTATGATCCTTTTTGTTTGTTTATTTTAATATATGTAGGATTGCATGATATTAGAATAAACACAAAGCGATGTACATAAAAATTGCTGAAAATATGAAATCGATCATGTATACTCGTATAATTTTTTTAAAATATACACATACACAGGGACACGAAATCCAACATAAACTTATCGATTGTCGGGGTAACTTAAATTTACAAGCATGGTATATTGGATTAAATGGAAGATATTGAATGGATTGTTATTACCCTCAAATCGTGTTTACATCTTTTCTCCAACGCTTTACGTTTTACATACAATTCGTTAACTTACATAATTATCATTCTACATTATTATCATTTGTGAGGTTAGAAGGACTCATCACATTGTGTGCAAGGTGTTAAAAAAGTTTACAATTGTGTGTCGTTGTGGAAAACATCCATAAACTGTTAGCAATGTATTAAATGATGGTTTGTGGGGGTAATCCTAAATGACTCATAGGGTAACTTAATGTCACTATGAAGGTAAATTGGATTACATAGTTGGGGTAAATTTAATTGGTCCACATGGTAATTTATATTATTATAGTAATTTAAGCATGTAGGCTTCTTTTGTTATTACAACTCCAATCCCAACCACCAAGACAAAAAAATCCAACAAAACTGTACTCACACATTTATCCAAACTATATAGCACATAAGTTATTAAAACTGCAATATTAATCACTTCATACTATACATCAAATACAACTAACATAACAACCATAATCTTAACTAATGAAATGGAGAGAGAAAACCCCAAAAAATACAACTTTGCTGCAGTTAGAAACAAAATGGAGTACAACAATATATACTTAATGCACAATAACTTGAGGCATGACAACGAAAGGAGGTTGTAAAATGAAGTTTCCTTCGTACAATTCCAAACGATGATGTGAGAACTTTATTAACTAATTGAATATATTGGTGACTAAAAACACCCACGCCCCGTATAAAAAAAATTCATTATAATTTTCAGAAAATAATGGACTTAATATCCACAAACAATTTGTTCTCCCGCAACTAAATGTGAAAATCTAGAATTATAAGGCACCTTAATGAGAATACCCTACAACCTAAAATAGAAAATAGTAACATTGACTTCATTATATCTTCTCTAATAATACTTGAACATAGACAACATACAACTAAAAAAACTTACCTTTTTTCAAAAATAACCCAACACACCTACAAAAATACCATTGACGCTTTATTGGCCTCGTCTTGGCAAAAACCTAGTACAACGTCCATACTGCACTTTGAGCATGACAAACATCAGGAACGACTTCAAGAACTCCACAATCTGTGCGTCCCTATCGGGCATTGCGATCAACCTCACAACAAACACCAAAACTTGCATGAGAAGCTCTTTGTAAACCTCAGCCTTACACAAAAGCACCTAAAAAGTAAAAATGTTTAATACATGGTTGAAGCAAAAAGTCTAGTAAAGGTCTCACCTATACGAAGATTTAGGGATCAGAGTGCGACGGGAGAGGAATCTTATGACCTTGACGATGAGGGAAACAGAGGAGGTCGAAGAGGTTTCGATGGCGGAGCGGAGCTCGAGGACGGCGACAGAATGGGAAAAGGAAGGAGGGAAGAAGAAGTCTTGAGGTTAGAGATGGAAGGAAGAGGGAAGAAGAAATCGGAGGAGAGGGAGGAGAATGATGCAACATGCTTTTTATTCTGCCTATGTACTGTCACCTTTTAATTTTTTCCATATTTTAATTTTAACTATCAATTTCAAATTTTGAAATGATGTGAGGTAGAGTCTTAACAAACTTTTTATATTGGATTCAATTGCCAACTCACATTCCACGTCACTTGCGTGAGAAAAAAGGTGTGAAATAGTGTAGGGTGCTACTTTTCCTTATTGATATAGGTACCAATTGGTAACACTACTTCAACATCACAATAAGTAGAAGCTTGATTCTAAACATGCTCAATTTTTGGGCTTCTTAATACTATGATTTAGTCCCTTTTTTGAGTCAGGAAGATATTACCTATGACTCAAAGTATGACTTAGGAATGTTTGAAAATAGACAGTGATTTAACAAATTTTAGGAGATCAGTTCACTTAGTTGATCAACTTGAATGATGGATTCCTACCATGATTAAACCTTGTTTCCTGCTACAGTTGAAATATAATTTTAAAAATGAAAATTTAGTATTCATAATTGTTACATTATTTCATATAATATAGCTGAAGATAAAATTACATGATAATTTAAGAAATCATTTCTCCAAAAAATTAGCTTTAAGCAATTCAAGGATTGCTGCAAAAGCCCCTCACCACGTCATTTGTCATTCTTGGCTACCAAATCTTTAAGACAACTAAACTGTTCATGCATATCAAATACTAACATAACCGAATGAATAAGGAAATACTAACATAACCGAATGAATAAGGAAGAGAGAAGTTTGGTAGATTTTGGTCTGATTTGAGAGGTATCAACTAGGGGTGAGCAAAATTCGGTCCGGTCCGGACACCCAGACCGAATCGGACGAAATTTTTTCGGTCCGTCTTTGGTCCACAAAATTTTGGAAATTCAGTCTTCGGTCCGGACCAGATCGAAAATTTAAGAGGAAAATCCAGGTTTTGGACCGACCCGGACCGGACCGGACCTATTCGGTCCGGTCTTCGGTCCGGACTTCCCAAAAATTCAGGTTTCGGTCCGGTCCAGTTCGGTCCGGTCCGGTCCGGTCCGATCCTGAACCGAAGCTCACCCTAGTATCAACTATCAACGATCAATTGGCAACTACATGAAAACATAAGTAGTTAATGGCACTTAAGTTTACCCGCACGACACCACAACTTGCTTGAAGTCCAGCTGAAAACTCTAACCAAAATCTCTGACAACATCATTTCAAATGTCCACTCATCTGCTTACTTGTTCACCTGAGCCTCTTGGTTATGCTATGCAAATACCTGACCCTTTTACGATCTTTCTTTCGATAGGTCCTGTTTTAGACCTGTAGTTTTCTCAAAACTACAGAGTAAAACTACAAAAAACTACAACAAGAAAACATAAACAGTTAAATAAATTAATACTCCTGAGATCAAATGCCTACTACAGCAGAACAAGGTCATGAGATGTGCGGAACCATCAGATTTAAACAAATATACGTATAAAGTTTCGGACCACACCCTTGTGCTTGGTTTTAGTTGGTTAAACAAAAAATGCATGGCATCATTCTAGTAACTCGTCATATACATTCTAGCAGATCTTTGCAAATACAGATGTCAAAATCAGATGCTTATCCCGACGACCATGTGGAGGTCGACTTTCAGCTGCTAGGACATGAGGAAAGTAAACAATGGGTGCTGCGAACAAATATCTCTGGCAACGGCAGAGTGAGTATCGGAAAGGAGGAAAAACGCATGCTCCGGTTTGACCCTACACAAGAGTACCACCGTTACATCATCCTATGGAACAATTAGGGTTGTAAATGGGTAGGATTTTACCTGCAACCTGTCCCGTCTCGTCTAACGTGGTTTGCGGACAAAAAAATTATTACCCGCCAACCCGCCACCCGCACAACCCGCATAATAAGCGGGACAAGTTGCGGTTTTCACAAGTGTGCGGTCATGTAATTTTTACAAGTGGAGGTTTGGGACTCCGCTGGCCCAAGGGGGAGGCGTCTCCCGCGGGCGCCCGACCGTTGGGTCAGGCGTCTCCCGTGGACACCTCACCCAATTTTTTTTTAAAAACTAAACACGACAATTTACCAGATTTGAGTGATCTGGGGCGTCTGCTGGTTATTTTCTCGGCATCCGAGACATTTTTTGGTGAATATAAGAGTAATATGAAGAGAGAGTGGTGTTAGGAGAGTGAAATGAAGAGTTATATAAGTAGAAAAGGTAGAAGACCAAAATGGTAATCTGTAAGGACGATTTAAGTAGTTTTCCGACGATGAATAACAGTTCAGGTAAAATAAGTCACCCTAGTTAATTCCTTTATGGAAAAAGTGAAAATGCAACATAAATTTTTAACAAATTGATTTATTCCAGAGGTTATAGCTCCTTCAAATGGCCTAGTTCAAGTTACCTATTTTAGTCTGATGTCGGGCTACGGGCTACGGTGCAATAATGCATAAAAAACACAAAAATCTCACACCACCACCGTCAAAATCCAGACATTCTTAATTTCTTCCGTATCTGGATTCTATGAGTTTTTCTAAAAGTACTTATAAAACACAAAAAACAAAGAAAAGCACCAAAATCACCAATATCAGCCTTTCCAGCCAAACCTAAACTCATTGGTTCTTCTATAGCTACTAATTAAATAAAAATGAAAACCGAAAAGAAAAACACAGAAATATCACACCAAAAATCCAAATTCGTTAGGTTCTTCCAAATTATTGTACAGAAAACACCAAAATCCTACATCACCATCTTAAAAAACTAGCATTTCACCTAAATCTAAACTTATAAAAGTTATGAATAATGTGAAGATAATTTAGTATAATAGTGGCTCTTCTATAATCACTAATGCAATCCTAGAAAATGGTCAAAAACACTAAAACAGCACCATCACCAAAATCTAGCTTGTCATCCAAAACAAAACTCATTGGGTTCTTCCCAAAAAAACATGAAAATTCTCACACCAAATGAAACATCAAAATGTAAACTTCCTTAACCAATTCCAAGTCTTGACTCTTTAAGTTCTTCCAAACCTAAAACCACAACTTAAAAACAACACTAGCAAAAACCACCAAAATCTCAATCCACCATCACCAAAACCAAACCCTTCTTTGAAATATGGAATTATTGTGTTCTTCTAAAACGAATACCAATCCAAAAAGAAGACTAAGAAAAACACCAATAATCTTATAGAAAAACAAATTCTGACATTCGTAATCCAAATTGAATTGAGTTATTCCAACTTTTTTCACAAAAAACAGTCAACTACTATCAAAGTGCCAACATTCTTCCAAATTTGGACACCTTCACTTTTGCGGAACCCAAAAACACAAACAAAAAATCCAAAACCAAAGCCCACCTCTGTCAAACTCCACCCTTTCTTGCAAACACAAACCAATACAATCCAAAATCAAACCCCACCTTTCTTATGTCCTTAACCTCTCTTAAATGGTTAATCCCGAGTTTAGGGGTGGATTTGCATGGGGAAGTGGTGGTGCACAATGTTGTGCGTGGGGAAGGAGAAGGATGGGATGGGCTGGACGAGTAGGGTGATGGTGGGGGTGTTCTTTTGGTTTTTGTGTTGGTTGAGAAGGGTTTCCTCCTTCATTCTTGCACCCAACTTATCTCTCTCACTCTCATTCCCCTACCTTTTCCGGTGGCCAAAGTGGAGGAGGAAGCTCCGGTGTGTGGATGCGAGCTTGGGGGAGCGGAGTCGCGGACGTGAGGCGCGTTGGATCGGAGGTTGCTTTCGGGTGGCGACGTTGAGCGAACTCCGACGTGCTCCATTTTGTTTTAAGGTATACCAGTTCTTTAGCTTGGTTTTGTTGCTCACCACGTTGGGGTGGAGTTGTGGTCGGTCGTGGGAGGTCGAATATCTCATCGGTGGCGGGAAACGATGTAAAATCCTCGACTGACGCAAGGTTATTGTCGACCAACGGTCGACTGTTCAAACGGTCGACCGTTCCTGACCTTTAGTCCGACCGGAACTTATGATTTTGTTCGACCGTTTTTATAGTTGTTTGACTGATAGATCACTAGACTTCTAGGATACCCCTGATAGTTTCCGGTCGATCGGGACCCCTGAGTCGGTCGACCGTTGGATTTCTATGATTTTCTCCAGACTCTGGATTTCGACCCCGTATTCGGTCAACCGGTTTTAGATTGTTGTTCGACCGTTGCAGACTTTTGGTCGACCAACCCTATTGGGAACAGTCGACCGGACTGCCTATTTTGGTCGACCGCTTGTGCGCAGAACTGAATTTATGTTCCTTCTGCTGTGTCAACTCTATCCACGGAAACTTGTGTCCACGCTTAGAGAATGAGCCGGGAGGTGATGGCGGGTACGTTGCTCTTGCCTGCCGACGGACTGCCGTGTGGAAGAGTTTGGATACTTGGGTCGCGCCACTTCCGTTGATGGACTGTGGTGTGACTTGTTATTGCTTGACTCTCTGTAGAGTAGTACACCTGACGGATCGCGGATCCCAATGCATGTTGATGCTTGACTCTTGGAGCATGATGACCCTGCATATTACGATCTCGACCCGTCCAATATTGTGTCGGACGTATGTTGTACCGCCGATGTTGTGCCGGTGATGCCACCGAGGTTTATGTCGGCGATGTTCCAGCTTGTTGTGCCATCCGATGTTGCGCCAGACGTATGTTGTTTCGCCAATATTGTGCCGGAAATGCCGCCGATGTTGTGCCGATGATGATTCCTCGATTGGGCACCTATCAGGGGATGGTTGGACCGTCCAGGATACGACTCCGTTGGGGTGATGTAGACCACGTGGTTTCGTTTTGCGCAGAAGTGTGGACGCTCCTCACTGATCCCTTTGGCTCGAGTAGTCGCGTGTAGGGGTGCGTCGCGTACTTTCTGTAAGACTGTATGTGCCTACAGTAGGTCTCCGAGGGAAACCCGATGTTGTTGCTGGACTGATGTCATTGTTGACCCTTAAGGGTATTTATTGGTTGTTGTAGGACTGATGTCCTGTTTTACCCTTGGAGGGATTTGTTGCATTGCTGATGATGACATGAAATGCTACTAGTATGATGGGTTCATTTACCGTATTGTTGCATTCATATAGGTGAGCTTGGCATACGGGGATTCCCGATTGCAAACTCAGGGATTGTTGTTTGATTCATGTTTCAGGACCGCAGTAGGTTCGGTAGGGTTGGTGACAGTGGGCGCGCACATTGTGGGGCCAGGATCCTCTTCAGACTCTTTGAGGTCGTCATGATTACTTGTATTAATTTTGTTGTATTGATGTAATCATGTTTTTTGAAAAACTCGGTTGTATTTGGTGCACCGACTGGTTATTTATATGAGTAACATTCTCGTTGATGAGTATGAACTTGAAATCTCTTCTTTGTTTAAATTTTCAAAATTTCTGTTGTTCGGGAGGTTACAACCTCGATCAAACTCCAACTTTTTTTCCAAACCGAAACTCATCTAATTCTTCCAAAACTACTTTCATCTCTTTCTCTCGAACTTCAATTTTTTAACTCACATACTTCAAAGGAAAACTTCAAAAATCCAACCTTTCGATAAAATCCAAACACCTCAACTTCTTCCAAACCAATAACACAACAAAATTGAAAATCAGAATCCAACTCCTTCAACCAAACTTCCAAAACCCAAACCCACTGACTTCTCCCTTCATCGTAAAAACCAACCTTTCATCTAAGACTAATATCTTGACGGAACAAGTGAACATACCTCAACAAACAAAGGTCGTCTCATGACGAGGATCCAGTACAGTCCAAACACAAGCCGCTTGTGAGTAGCAAGGTATATTAGCTCAAAACTGAAGTGCTACTCCATCTTGACACCGCAAGAGTTAGGGTTGTGCATTCGGTCTAGACCGGACCAAACCGGATTTTTATCCGGCATCCAGACCGAAGACCGGACCAGACCGAACTGGTATGGACCGGAAATCGGATCGGACCGGTTGGATTCGGTCCGGTCCATGACCGATTTTAACCTTAAAAATTAAAAAAAAACCAGACTCTTCCGAAATCGAATTTTCAAAATGTCCAGACCGGAACCCGGACCAGTTGGTTCCAGTATGAACCGAACCCGGACCGACCGGTCCGGTTGACCGGACCAACCTGGTTTCTGCACAGCCCTAGCAAGAGTGATCATAGAGTACACCTCTATTAGGGTATCGAAGAATAGAGTGTCATTGTATGTGTTAATCGGCCACTATCTTTTCAGCATCTACATAAGTGATTATTTTCAACAAGTAGACCAAAGCAGAATTGTAAGCCAATTTTTGGCCATTTGTACCGGAAGCACGGAATTTAGTAGTTCCCTTGACAGGTGAGAACATACTAGAAGCTTTGGAAATCAAATAGCGCTTGAAGTATGTTGGAAGCAATTCTAGAATCTTGAATATGATGAAAGATATGTCTGTGCATAATTCTTTTAAGATCTTTATTAATGGTTTTACTTGGATGGGTTTGGAATCCATAGCAACTGGAGCTACACGCTTAGCCTCAGCCTTTGGGTTTTCGTCACAACCCACAGTGGTCCCAAATGAAAATTTCCAATTTAACTACACCAAAAATTAAAAATATCAAACCAAATACTAAAATAAAAACTAAGAAAAAAGTAAAGTCTACATAGATAAAAATTGATACATGACGGTATTAAGATCCCACCTAGGGGAGAGTAGAATTCGATCCGGTCTGGGGTTTTGGACCAGACCAGACCGATCGGTCCGGACCGAAACCAACCGGTCCGTGTTTCGGTCCGGACCTCGGGAGGGATTCGGGTTTCGGTCCGGTCCGGTTCAGTCCGATCCCGTTCCAAAACCCAAAAATCCCCACAAATATTCGGTCCGATCTGGGTTTTTGGACCGGACCGGACCGATCAGTCCAGGTTCGGTCCGGATCGAATCTGACTGGTCCGGTCTTCGGTGCGGACCCCAGAGAGAATCCGGGTCCGGACCGAAGCTCTCCCCCAATCTCACCTATGATCATGAGACTGCCTGAATAAAATAAAATAAAATCAAAAGCCACTTTAATGATTTAGTTACCTAAAACTCTTCCAACCGCCAAAAAATAAAAATCAAAACTTCCAAATCGCGTTCCAAAATCAATTTCCCAACCAGAAACCAACGAAGCACAATCCCAACCACCAACCACCAACCTCACGATCAGATAAGCCAAAATCCCCAAACCAGAATCGAAATGCAGAAGAAAAGCATGGAACTATAGAGCAGAACGATCTCATCTTAACCAGCCACAACGAATCCGAACATATTGATACGATGGTACCAATCCCCAGGGTTGGGGAAAGGGAGTGGAGGGAGCAAATCAAGAATTCTGCCGCTCAGAAGGAAATCTACCGAAATCAGACATCAACAAAAGAAACAAACAATGCGGCCAGAACTCAGACGAGAAGGGAGTACCGGAAGTCCGGGTTGATGAGTGGCAACACACTAAAGAGCAACTTTACCATGACAGAAAAGATCTCATGGCCCCGGTGGTGAAGAATCGATCGGGTCAGTGGCGGTCGGTTGTCAGGGGCGACAGTAGGCATCACGGCATAGATGAAGTCTCCGTTGGGACTAGGGCGGTAAACGAGTCGAGTCTAGTAAAATTTTAAGCTATATGTTCTATCTTATTTTATTACCAAATACAAAAAAATAATTACAAAAAGAACGATAAAAAATTCGAGCGAGCTAACGAGCCAAGTCTCAGTTTTTGGAGAGGAAGGTGGAGGGAAAGAACCTAGAGGTAGGACTACTGCTACCACAGTGTAATTGAAGGAAAATATTTTTGTCGTATTTTGAGTAGAATTATGAGGGATACCATAGTTTTATGGGTTTTTGAAAAATATTTCCATCTATATACCCACCCTTTGAAAAGCCAAAACAAAAATCCAACAAACCAAATTGCATGGTTAAATTTACTAAAAATAAAGGCAATAAATTTCTAACCATGTATTATTTTTGCACCAACAATATCAAAATTAAATTATGTAAAATATTACTAAATATTAAATACTCTTTTAGAATATAGAAAAACATCCGCCATGGATAAATACTCTTAAACAACCAATTATGTTTTACGGTTCTGATATTTTTTCTTATCTTTTTCACCCATTTAAATACAAATGTAATGTAGCGGTTATACCTTAAAAGTTTGTGTTCCATATGCAAGATGACCAATAATTTTCATTCATTACAGTTTTAAATGTAATTTTTCAATTACACGTGCTAGGTTTTTTTGTAAAACTTAGATCGTTGTTAATGCTACACTTAGAAGTGTACATCCGGTTAAAACTGGCAAGAATTGGAATTAGATTTTCAGAAATTCGAGAACCAGAAATCAAACTGGCTGGGTCCTATTTAGAAGCTAACAATACTGGTCATTTCCGGTTGGAACCGGGCCGAGCCGGTTTCGTCCGGATTAATTTTTTCATTTTTTGGTAAAATATACTATTTTTAGTGTTTTATTGTTTCGAAAATTAAAATTTTGTTGTAGAAATTTATCTTATCAAGTTAATTTTAAATTAAAACACAATTAAAAACATAAGAATACGTTCAAAAAAATTAATACAAGCATTAGAAATAATCATGAAAATAAAAAAATATCATTCTTACCAAGAAGGATGGAACAGATCATAACCGAACGGGACGGGGATGTCTAGTTCTCTGATTTGGAGGATTGAAACTGAACATGACCTATTCTTATGACTATACTGATATTTTAACATCAACAACTAGGTGTCATACGCCGTTAATTTAAAACTAAAATAATCTCAAATATAATTGTGGTAAGATGCTCATCCAAAATTGGTAAGATTTTTCCCTAGCAGCTCTTAGAAGTTGGGCATTGTGACATCCAAACGGGCCCATGTTTACAGGCATGACACCACAACTTGCTTGAAGTCCAGCTCAAAACTCTAACCAATACTTCAATCTCCGAAACATCATTTCAAATGTTCACTCATCTGGTTACTTGTTCAATTGAGCATCTTGGTTATGCTATGCACATACCAGACCTTTTTACGATCTTTCTATCGATAGGTCAAGTTTTAGACCTGTAGTTTTCTCAAAACTACAGAGGAAACTACATAAAACTACAACGAGAAAACATGCTCTAGTTTGAACAGTTTGAAGGTCTCTGGCGTGACTGTGGTATTTGGTCTGCTTTTGGGCGGAAGGCACTTTGACATAACGAAAAATAAGACAAGCAAATGAGAAGGGAGGCTCCTGGAGAAGTAAAATGTTGCAGTACATCTACAACATTTGCATGGAAAAGGAGACAACGAAGAGTTTGTGATGGTCCTGTTCTATCTGATGTTTAGTAGATTACAAGTCTGTGACGGTACGATCAGAGCAAAGGAATGGTACGCTCCTCATATCGAAAACCTAGAGGTAATGAGGGATACACATGGGCGGAGGCAATTTAAGAAAACCTGAGTGTCAATATTGAAAAGCCTAGTACAGATTTAACCGAGAAGAAAAACATCGAGAACACTACAAACAAGAGAACGAGCTACATTGACGATTGCGTAGCCATACTTGAGGTCAGACTTTTATTATATTCTTCTTGTTTTTATATCGTCACCTTCCGAGACGCCGTCGTCCAGGGCAGGTCACCTGTGTAGGATCTAATGGGCCCCAATATAGTCTAGAGGGTGAATAGACTAATTTTGTTCTTTTAAAACGATAAAGCAATTTTAAGCAAGAACCCTAAAAAGGTAAAAGATAAGAGAGCAAACCAAAACAATGATGTATAGAGGTTTGGATCCAACCATCGGATCCTAGTCCTCTCTAACGAATTGCTCCTCCTCGAACAACTTCACGTCCTCCACTAATCAAATCTCCATTCCGGGCCGAGATCATGCCTTTACACTTCAAGCTTTGCAAACACCATTGTCTAGCTTGTACCACCTTCTCACAATCCGGAAAGAGTTTAACTTCAGAACCTATTACAACATTTTGAATGAAAGCTTGAGTAACCTAACTTGAGTACTTGAATGAATGATGGGAGCAATGTATTGATTCAAGTGGAAATATGTGAGCACAATGTAGTTTAGAGCAAGTTTGAGAGTAGTATGAGAATTTAAGATTTGTGAAAGATTGGTGACCTCAGAAGTGAGTTCTAATGTTTATTTATAAGCTCTAAACTTAATCTACCCTTGGGATTAAATTGGTAATGAGTTGAGTGAAAAACATAAAACCTAGAAGTTCATAACTCAAATCAGAACATAAACGGTCGTCCGGATCCGACAAATTGGTCAACCGGTTTCAAGAAAATAAGGGAAATGTCGAAATAAAGTGTATCCGGTTGATCCACCTAGGCAATAACTTAAGTGAACGGTCGAACCATATAAAGGTTCGGTCGACCGATAAGGTAGAATTGGCCGTAGAAGAATTAAACAATAGATGTAACGGTGAAACTAAATAAACATCCAGTTTGACAAAAAATAACAGGAAGTTTGGGATTTCTAATTGAGTCTGATCTGGTCGACCGATGTCTTGACATGTTCAACCGGTAGCCAAATATCCGAGTAGTGTTGGTAGAAATTGAAAGGAATGTGTTCTAAAAGTTTTACTTTTGTATGTCAATTGTTATGAATTGGATGTGCAAATATTTTGTTCCTTGATTATTGTATTCGTCTTTTAGAAGTGTTAAGGAAGAGACTCTTGGTCCTTAACTGTATAACTCTAAAAGATAATGGTTTACGTAAATCAAAAGTTATTCACCATCATGGTAATTGACATGGAACATTAATTATCGAGATAAGATTGTCGTGTTGGTCATCGATTATTATAGCTCTACAAAATAATTGACGACACAAGTATATAAAAGAGGAAAATGGTTAATTTTATATTTCGAATAGACCTAACAAGTGAAACATTATAGATTTGTGTTATGTGTCATTAATGTTTCATTGTGTCTTGAATCCTAAGATATGAGACTTATATCTTATCAAATAAGAAGTGTTTAATTTGATTATTGCAAAAAATTATCAAAGTGTATAGTGGTAAAGACAATGGTTGGTTTAACATGACTTATGCTGAAAATGATTGCTAGTCAAAAGATTATCATTGCCCATCTTAGTTTAAGTGATGACATTAGTGGGCATTTTGATAAACCAAAATTATAATGTGCACAATGTGACTTGAGTTAGGTTACATATTTATAATTGACTTAAGAGATCAAGAAATGAGTATATAATACAAGGTGACGCAATTCTACTTCGTATATACTCTTAATATCATGAGGCAATGGATAGACACAAGTGGTGCACCTGCATCCCTAAATGGACCGTGTTTTGTTCCAGTGGAACAAGACATGTATGCTAATTCGGTAACTATAATGTGTAGGTAGATACCGCTTATAGTTTATGATATTAAGTGTTTAATTTCTTTGTCAATCTAGTTAGATCCACCTATAGGTCACACAACAAAACTAGAAAACAAGAAGCTTGATTTTGGGTTCATACGATGTGTCAGATTTCATGTGAAATGAGACACATGTGGTGAATCAATAAAATCAATATGCCATGAAAATTGACATAATTAGAATCATGAATAAATCCATATAATATGTATATATTATGGGGTGTAATAGTTTAACATTATATATGATAATATACTACATGATATATGAATTTGCGAAAAACACCAATGATCAAATTTCGTTGGAAGTAAATCCAAAATTTGACAAAGGCAAAATCAGGGTCAAAACGATAGACCATTTTGCGTTCGGTCGACCGGACAAAGATCGGATACGTGAGTGGTTGACCAAAGTTACCCGGACGTGTCTTGATAATAGGTTCGGTTGACCAGGTGTAGTAAACGGCCGACCAAAAATTTCCAGGAGATATCTTGGTGATATAACGGTTGGCTGGTAAAGTGATGCCATCGCCGAAATGTACTAGGAGAAATTTTACTAACTAAATGGTCGACCAGAGTGAGACGTGGTTCGACCAAAATTTTCCAGGAAATTTTTCTCCTGAATATTCGGTGGACCGTCTAGCTCATAGTCCGACCGAACCTGTCAAAATCACAACCGTTCGGTCGACCGAGTGGTATTTCGTCGACCGTTCGACACGATTTATGCTAGAATTATTAAGAGAATAATGTTGATCATGGGCTTGATTAATTCCAATTACGGTCAAACGTGTTTGAGGATGATTATGTGCCAATTTGTGATTGATTTAAGAGAGAGAAAAGCAAGAGATCATGGGTTAATGTGTAGCCTATGATGTAGCTGTTTGGAGAGCCTATAAATAGGTATCCTCTACCTACTTGTTTGAGGTTAATGCAAAAATTCTCTCTCTCCCTAATATCTCCGCTAATCCATCCGAATTTATCTAAATTAGTTAGAGCTTTTTGAGATTTATTGTCGTGGAGCCTTACAGGGGTTATTAGCTAGTTCTAAGCTTGATTGAGAGATTGAATTGGCTAGCTCATTTCTCTCTAAGCAAGACTCTAAGCTTGATTGAGAGATTGAATTAAGCTCATGCATATATTTGTGTCTTATATCCTTTATTCTTAACCTAAGCAATGCTACGTAACGAAATTTATGTTTAAGTATCAGGAATAAACATGTTTGAGAAGAAGAGACTCAAAAAGGACTTAAAAGCAAGAAAAATGGACTAAGTTGCAACACTTATGGATTGAGATGCAAGAGAGAGGGACCCGAATGTAAAACCAAAAGGACAGATGACCAAATGAAGAAACTCCACACAATCATGAGTATTTTGGCAATTCGATTCGGGCCTAAACTCCAACAACCAACTTGGGTGCATCAGACATGAAGAAATTAAGCCAGACAACCACACTTTAAATCCAGACCCGATGAAGAGTATATAGACCAGTGATTGGTGGTCCAAGACCACTGCTTGGTGGTCAGTTCTTCTCCAGATCCGATAAGATTTTGGCGGGTCATGTATTAGATTGTCTTATGTCTATTTTTAGTAGTGCATTAGTCCTACATCGAGGACTTTTTTAGGACTAGAAATAGAACTCTTCATTCTATGACTATAAATAGAACTCTTCACTCTACTTTGTAACCACTCATTGCTTGGTGGCATTCTCTCTGCTTGGAGGAAGCCTTGGAGCACAACTCAAGGTGGAGAAGAATGCTTCCTGTAATGTGAGTCATGTAAATAAAATAATTCTTCATAATTTGTTTTAATGTTGTCCTCTCTTTTAATTCTTGAATGTTTAGCTTAATTTTGTTTTGTCTTAGTAGAAGTAATTAGAATGTTTCAGTTTCTTAATGTAGCTTGTAGTTTAATGAGTAGTGAGTAATTCCATCCCCATTTGGGGTTGGAGAAGAATGTGATGTGATTATGTGATGAATTTGGTGTGTGTTAATCTTAATCCTTTGAGCCTTACATGATTTTCATAACCATCTAATGGGATTTCACTCTTATCTTTGATGTGTTAATGCTCTTGAGTGATGCTTAGCACATGCCTAGATTAGTGGGTTTATTTTATTGGGAATGATGAGGTGAGGATAAGGATGGAGTGGATGAAGGAAACATGACATATGGTAGCATGTGCTCTTGTTGGTCTCACCTTAATTAATGCATTGTATGTTTTAATGATTGTGTAAATCTTATTTCATGTGGAGACATAGTGGGGTTTGGCTTTATGCATGAGTTCATTTAGCTTCATTCCAATTATT
Source organism: Triglochin maritima (assembly GCA_963682175.1). Taxonomy (NCBI): domain Eukaryota; kingdom Viridiplantae; phylum Streptophyta; class Magnoliopsida; order Alismatales; family Juncaginaceae; genus Triglochin; species Triglochin maritima. Next base: position 20,870,591 of record OY821775.1, read on the forward strand.
GTCTTGTATGTTTTAATGATAATGTTGTATCTTATTTCATGTGGAGGCAAATGTTGATTTGGTTTTACGGTTTTCATGTACTACATGTTTTGACGAGCACAGATGAACACACACATACACATATTTTTTATTCGCATTCTTTCTCTATCCCCTATGGGGTTTAGTTTTATTGTTTGTTCATTTGTAGTTTAGTGTAATCACACATTTTCTCCTATCTTTTTCCCACTTGCCTTTGAAAGAACCAGAGTCGACACACCTCCCTGTGGATCGACCCGTACTTGCGTCGTCTTCACTGACTGTCATGCACTTGCGCATTAAAACATACACATCACTAAGCAGACATACCCAAACAACCAAGACTTCGCGGGAGGAGGAGATTAATGAAGGTGCGGGTGAAGATTTAATCCCCTCAGCGGATGGTTTCAACAAAACCAAGATGTCACAACCTTATAGGCCTTCACGGATCAGGACATTCCAGCAGACAAATGTGTTGATGGGTTGACGTCGTTTGCAGAATGTGCATAGAGGGCCGAGACCATCCAACTAGGGAGGACTTCTCTGGTGGTGGATATCACTGAAGACACACTGACGACACCAGCAGATGTGGTCGACATATCCAAGAATTCACACCCGCATAGGCCTTCTGTGGCGTAGGATATTTTGGAAGACGAGCATTATGACGAGCTGAGTTCACTTGCACAATGTGCTTCGAGGGCCAAGACCATCACTACTACAGAAAAGGGAATATACGTCGGATGTACGGGACTATAAACGTCGGATATAAGCACTCCCCGATCTGACGTCTATCTGTGCGTCGTCTATACATAGACGTCGGCTATCGTATCACCGACGTCTATACCTAACGAATATACGTCGGCTATACGTAGTAGCCGACGTTTATTCGTTAACGCATAGACGTCGGTCTATCCAACACCCGTCGTATATTCGTTAGGGATAGACGTCGGTGATATAACAGACGACGTATATTCGTTAGGGATAGACGTCGGTGAACTAACATGCGACGTCCATTCCTAATGAATATATGTCGGATTCTACATAAACCCGACGTCTATTCCTTTCTTCGGAGGAATAGACGTCAGCTAATAGAAACAGCCGTCGTCTATTCCTAAACCTGGACAAAAATAAATAAATAGCATCCGACGAAATTGTTTTTAGTTATCGTGTTCGTGTACATACAGCCGCACCAAATTCATTCACCTATCAATTTGTTCACAAATACTCACAATTTCATCCACATATACAAGCACAAACAAACAAGCATACATGCACAAACACAAACATACAACCATACATGCACAAACATATAAAGCATACACAATTGACATTCAACACACTTGCAATTAATTCATTCTAAAATGAAGGCGATTATATTAAGGCATAAAGTGTAGGTTTGTACAAGTGCACTTGTTAACTAAATTACAAAAAATACTATTGGCAGGAGAACCTTTTAGTTCGTCAGCATGTTTCTGATGAAATAGCTAGCCCATCGGTCGCGAGTTTCATCGAGCTCCTGTTGCGAGAAGGGATCACTACTTTTTGGGAAAACCTATCAAAAAAATACAAGTGTGTTGAATATTAATAACTAAATATTGAAACTACACAACTATACAATTTGAATAACGATCTACATTACCTCGGATAGGCATACGTCTTGAGTGGCCAATTCGAGGATTTCCTCCATGTATCTCATCACGTAGTAACCGCATTCCGTATTTCCAACCTGCTTCCGGTACTACAAACATAGGAATTCGCTAAATATTTGTTCCTAACTTAATTAACAAAAATGGGATAGAACGTACTCTCATTCCATGCCATGTTATTCCTGCTTTTGTGGTTGTTCGCCTACCACCTAAAGCTCTGTAAACCTTAATTGCCCTGAGTTGCACAAGTTAAAATATCATTCAATAATACTAATAAAAATCCACGAATTACTTTATTCACGACTAAACGAACTTACATATTTAGAAGTTTCTTTATTGAGTCCCTTGGTTTATTCGACCCCAACGGATCAAACCAATATGCCGAATTAGTCGTGGGGCATACAACGACAAGCATCCAATGAGCCCTGTGTTATATATATAATTAGAAGCTTATTACAAAATAAAATTTTACTTTGAATTACAAAGTTTACCTCTCATGATAAGGGAGCAGATAATATCTTTTGTCTTCTTCTTTAAAGAATGTCCCAAGTTGACCCGATTTATCGTCATTCCCGTATATATATGTAGATGGACTGATAAATCCAAATACTTGATCCTCGGGAAAGATTGACCTTCTGGCGTCGTAAAGATGTCTACAAGTATAAAAATTATAATTTATTACAGTTTTGATAAAATTATTCAATACTTTTCATTGTATACGAAAAAACACTTACTTCACTTGCAGTCGATAATCATGATACACAACAAATCCATCGCCATGAACTGCATGATATCCTCTTTGGTGACGTACAAAGCGGGAGATAACCCTTTATCCCCCTCCAACTCCCAGGTACTTAAGGATTGTGCTTCCCTACGTACCATACATTGATACAACATTTTGCACCTACTTCGAAGCGAATTAATGTTGATCGGAGATTGGTTGTTTGACCCTTTGCTCAGGGGGCTTGACACCTTACAGATATGAATACAACCGTTAAAATACAATTGTTAACAAATTTGAAGTTTAAAGTCTTTCAAAGTTAAACTATACCTCATGTTTGTCGTTTAGCTCTACTAAATAACTAGGCCACCGCACGAACCCACCGATAGCATCGCCGAGAGTAACAATCTCTTCTTCCGGAAATGGCACAAAAGCACCAGGATCTAAGCAACTCTCAACTGCAACCTTCAATTCTCCCTCTCCTACCTTTGTGAAGTGGTGTCGGGAGATGTTATAAACTTTCCCGTGTCCCACCAATCTTCGATCAGGGTCTTCGACAAATAAAGCACATCTAGATCCATCCGCGAACTTTCCAAACGAGGGACCGTCGACCATGGCCAATTCTCGAGAATGAGACCCGAAATCATCTTGTCGATCTGGGTGGAACACTGGCGGAACTGGAGTAGTCTCCAAGGAAGAACCGGTCTTACGACGGGTAGGAGAAGTAGGCAAACTATCCAATCTCTCCAAAACCAGTTGCAACGTATTCTTCAAATCTGCGATCTCTTGCTGGCATTTGGTATGACCAGTCGACGAAGTAGACCGTTGAGTCTTCCCATAATATTGTCGAAGTGCAACTCTACTCCCTACCCCTCGCACACGACCAGGGTGTTCGTCATTTCCCAATGCCTCGCATAGAATATCATTCCGACCATCGGAAGCAAATTCACCTTGAGATTCTCTCAACTTCAGGGAGTCCTAAGTTTAAAACAATATTTACTAACATTTGAAAAATATAAAATTAATTATTCTGAATTTATATAAGTGATGCAACTTACTATCTTCACACACTAACATATTCTGACTCAACAAATTACCAAGTAAATCGGGGTTGGAAGAAAACTTTTCAGCCATATCCTGAACCATTTCCTCTAAGTGATCTTCCACACTAACATCTTCTCCATCATTCTTGCAACGACTAAATGATTCATTTTCACCGTGCCATATCCACCGTCTGTAATTTGGGTCGAAACCTTTCTCAAACAAATGATCTTTCATTTTCCAACAAGTCAACACTGACATATTATGACACTTATTGCACGGACAATACGCCATGTCGCTGTCTTTCATTTTCTTAGAATGTTTTTTGGCAACCTCTAAGAACATATTCACTCCGTTCTCATATTCATCACCAATCTGTTTGAAACAATCCACTCTCGATCCATTTCAATCTAAACAGAGGCAAAAATGATAGTTATTATTATAGAAAATAAATAAAATTTCAATTTAAAAGAATGTGTTCGTAGATGAGAAGATTCAGAGACATTAAGATGAGAAAAGAATGACTCAGAGGAGAAGAGATGAAGTCCTTAATCTAGCATGGAATAAGGAAGGTTAGAAATCTAACTAAGCAATCAAGGCCAAAACAAACCTAAAGTCCACTATAGGTCCTTAGTAATAGACGACGCCTAACTTCGAGGTCCCACCGAGGACCACTAGTCTGTAGGAAATCAAGAACCCGGAGGTCCCTAATATCTCAGGGAGACTAGATGGGCAACGACGTTCAGGCCGAAACGGTCTTAAACATCGAGGACCACTAATCTATAGGAAATCAAGAACCCGGAGGTTCCTAAAATCTCAGGGAGACTAGATGGGCAACGACATTCAGGCCATAACGGTCTTAAACGGTTTCCTCTCCTTAATGCGTCCGAAAATCCTAGGTCCCAACGTCTAATTGATTTTATTAAGGCTCTTTTATTAAATGGTTTCTGGGCCAAGGAAAGGGTGATGAAATCCCCCACCTCATCTCCTATAGGTGACTGCCCCTTAAGTTTTTTTCATACCTTAATCTAACAAACAACACACCAAACAAACACACCTCACTCTTGTTCCAATGCAAGTCCAACTAACTAATGCGTGCTTTCTAATGAATGATGACTGAAAGATAGTACATACCTTACGCCAGCAATCTACGACAGAAATCGTAAATAATAGAAAAATACAATGCATGCAAATCCTAGATGATGAATGACTTAGCAAATATTGTCTAATCTTTTATTTTGGGTTATTAAAGGCCAAGTTGTTTAAGGGGGGCAATGAGTTATTATCATAATATTAAAAATTCAAAAAATTAAGGCAATAAACATTTAAAATATTAAAAGCAAGTATTAAAAATAATTACTTGAATTGACAGAAAAACATTTTAAACACAAACTATCATGTTATTAATAAAAATTGGGAATAAAAATTTATTGAAATTTTGACAGAACCTCCACTTAAAATTCTTAAAATCCTGAAATTAACAAGAAAAATGTATATCTAGTTATCTACTCACATTCACATCATGTATTTCTCTACTCAATCCAAACCAAATTCTTAACATAATCCAAACCAAATGAATCCAATTAAAACAGAGTTTGGTTAAATCATCCAACCAACCCAACTCAATCCAAACCAAATCAATCCAATGAATGAGTCAAATCAAATGAATTAAACATTCACACAATGATCACACTCCATTCACCAATAAACTTATCAAACTCCCAAATTAAAAAATTATGTTGAGGCATGATTGAATGGAGAATACATGTATAAGGGTAGGGTTACTAGGGTAGGTCTTTTAACATATTTAACGTAGGTTCGGCCATGAGAAGAATAGTGCTGCATTAGTTGGATATGTTTATCAAATATCAACACATAACACACTAGATATACTAACCTACCGGTGTCAGTTTCGTTGCAAAAAAAGTTGATTTTCAATCTTAAACTCAGGGTTTTCTGTAGGTTTTCAAGTTTGTTTTTCCACAAGTAACGACACAAGGATTTCCACAAGGATTTCAAGTTTGTTTCAAGTTTGTTTTTCTGTAGGTTTTCTGTAGGATTTCCACAAGTTATTTCAATTAAATCTCAACAAGTAACCAACATACATGCATGTTGGCGTTGGATTGTTGGTCTAAACTAATCCTAAATTAAGGATCTAAAATTGAGCACGAACCAGAGGAGGGAAAAGTTGTGATGCTGGAGGAGGTCTTTGTGGTTCCCGAAGACGTCGCGGAGGTGGTGCGGTGACGGCTGTAAACGACACGAGATGAACTTAGAAAGAATATGTGGAGAAAGACGAACTTAAAACAACCAAAAACGAATTTAAAACTTACATGTGGAGAGAGACGGAGGAAGAAGGAGAAGAGGGCCGGAGAAGTGGAGGAGAGCTTGGGAGCTCGCTACGGTGCCGGAGACGGTGCGGATCGGTCGGAGGTTGGTCGCGGAGGAGAGTTCGGTCGCGAGACGGCTAGGGTTTGGGTGGGTTTCGTCTGAAATGAATGAAAGAAAATGCGTCTGTCCGATTTCTTTAAGACCTATAGACGTCGGATTTTGTATAACGCCGACGTCTATAACTCGACGTCTATGTGGATGGAGTATAGACGTCAGACCTACATTACGTCCGACGTCTTTAGGGAGACGTCTATACCCTATAGACGTCGGATTCATAAGGTACACAAACGGCCAACGTCTATAGGTCGACGTATATACCCTATAGACGTCGGCTAAACGTGTTATTCCAAAACCCGACGTCTATAGTACTACATAGACGTCGGCCTCAATTAAGACCGACGTCCATTCTGTCCCCTCCCCACTAGACGTCGGTGGTTATAAAGGCCGACGTCTATTGTGCGACGAGTAAAGCCTATTCTCCGGTAGCAGACATCCCTAAAGACAACTACAATAATGTAACAGTTCGTGTATTTTAATTACTAAAAATAATAAATCATCTCTCAGGATAATAGCTTCCCGAGCGTCTCTATGGGATCCTTTCATTTCACGAGCAGGACATGACAATACCAAATTGGGACACTTCAATGTTTAATGTTTGTATAAGTAAACTTGTTAACTTGTAACAAGTTGTCATGTGATATTTTCAACTTGTTTGTTTTAATTCAATCCTACCATGTAACAAGTTTGTTTGTCCGTCTCCATGTGTGTACAAGTTAACTTGTAACAAATTCACTTGACAAATTAAATTGAACTTCATATTAATGGTCTAACGCTAAAAAATAATCATTTGCAATTGGATATGTTGTTAATTAAACTTTCTCATATTGGACAAGTGATTTTAGGGGTGTAATCGATCTCTAAACGAGCGATCCGAGTCTGCTCAAGATCGGCTCGTTAAGGGTTTCGAGCGGAAAATTCTGCTCGTGCTCGGTTCGATCTGCTCGCGAGCGGTTCGTTAACCTAAACCTTTTTTTTGGTATTGAATTCATAATAATGTTGTCCTAATAAGTAAATTATAAAATTACTTAAGACAAATATCATAATAGTTACTAACACAATCTTTAAATTAACACCTAAAATAATACACAATCTTATAAATTATACGACAACATTAACATCTTATAAATAAGATTATACACTTGGATCAAACAAAATCAACACAATATTAAAATCAAACACAATCTTCTAAATTGTAGGACAACTCACAACATCAACATCTTATAAATAAGATCATCTACCTGACCCAAACCTTAATTTATTTGAACTTTTGGTGTGTGGAAAAGAATGAGAAAAAAAATGAAAAAAATGAAAAGTTTAGTACTAATATGGTTTTGATTCTAATGAGTATTTTGGTTTGATTTGTTAAATGGATTGTTGGGTTTGGTAAATTAGTTTATTTAATGAGTTTAACACTTTACCGATCGGGTAATTGGATAGAATATTCAGGTTAATCAAATAATTGGATATAGTAATCAGGTTTCGAGCGAGAATTGAGCGAGCATCGAGCGAGTATCGAGCGAGCGGGGTCTGCTCGTGCTCGGCTCGTTACTAACCGATCCGAGCAATTTCGAGCAAAATCAGAGCAAAATCAAGCGAACATCGAGCGATCTATCGATCCCGAGCAGAACTTGACAGCCCAAAGTGATTTCATGTATTAGAGAAAAGTATATTTATTTTTTAAGACTAGCCTCGAACCGACCTAGCTCGTTTAATCTAATGACACAGGTCACTTTGATGGAACGATCCAGTTTGTTTCCACCGAATGATTATCATGGAACACTTGTGTTCCGAGCGGGATAGAGTTGTCCCTATAGATTACATTTGTTGTTACATATTAATGATCCAACACCAAAAATAATCATTTGTTAATTAAGTTTTCTCCTCTTGGAAAGTTGTTTGATGTCTTAGAGAGAAGTACCTTTTTTAAAAAAGAAGCAAGTTGTTACTTAAGTTGCAACAACCCAACTTGTTACAACTCCTTTAGCTCCTCTGGGATGGCTCAGTCCCCCATCGGCACAACTCAGTCCCCTCTCGGGATGACACGGACCCTTCTCGGGTCAATTGAGTCCCCTCGCAGGACGACTAAGAACCTTCTCGGGACGAAACAATCCTCTCGCGGGATGACTCAATCACCTCACTAGAATACTTAGTCAACCTGCTTTGTATCATCTTTGAACGTTGATGCCTACTTCCATTTCATGGATTGTTTTTGGGTCATCTTGGTGGATTTCAAATTTAAGGGTTTTTGGGTTTAAGGCGGACGAGAGGTTCATGTTAACTTTCCAATCGTCTCTCAAATTATGGGAAATGATATGTTTCAATGAGAAATTGTATTCTTCATATTGAGTGAGAACTCGTAAACACAACATGGAATAGTGAGAACTAGCAAACAAAACATGCAACTACATATATTTAATGCAGAAACAAAATCACAATACACACCAAACATTTTTAATCTCTCCCAAGTGAAGAGACATTTGTAATCAGGCATTGCCTGAATGCATAAAGATAATGCATTGCACCTCCATCGTCTGATCCAATTTCTCAATTAACCAGAGCATTTCATGCAGCCCTGGGTTTGTTACTGTCTTGTCAGGTCCTTCCGCTAGTGGTGCTGGTGTGCCATCATCTCACACAAAGTATCGGAAAAAGAGGTGTTGTATCTCTGAGCCGCAGATGTAGAACTTGTGGCTAACGGTGTAGGGGGTGGCAGACCATAGCTCTGAGGCCTTGAAACAACACCAACAAGTGCGACAAGGTAATCGTGAGGCCCCTGGTATATCAACAAGGGATACCCTTCCCATATCGTTCCATGGGGCCAATACTCGTCCTAAAGGACTCGAAGATGGAAATTTGTTGTAAGGTCATTTTTTTACTGGAGTAGTGGTAGTTTGAATGATGTTGGAAGGGTTTAGGGTTTAGGTAGTATGTATGGAATATGCTACAACCAATGATTTTATAGAAGGAATAGAACTATGGAAGGTTGATTCTCTTCGTATACCACGAACTGCAAATGATTCCTTAAAGTCCATTAGATGGTTGTTTGTCATGTGGTTTATCAGTTTCCATTAGATAGTTGTTTGACTTCCAAAACTATCGTGGAGGGACTAAACGATGTCATTATTCACTAGACCTGCCATTTTATCAACTATTTCATATGTTTCCAAAATTAATGGCATCATAATCTCGGAAACCATTGGTTCATTAGGTCTCCCTTAACGAAAGGCAAAATTTCCAGCGCCCTTAATGGGTGGGCGGTGGCCCTCCCCCCAATGGTTTTTTTTAAATTTTTTTTTTGTTTTTTATGGTTTAAAAAAAGATTTGAGATGTAATTAGGGTTTTGTAATTTAATTGTGTTAATGTATTGATGTTGTTTCAATTTCGCAATTATTGTAGGATTAATAATAATAATTAAATTGTTTTTGATTGATTAAGATTTATTCAAATTTAAAAATGATAAAATCAAATATGAAATTCAGATAAATCACAAAAGACCAATACAATGCAAATATGAAATAGGGGTTTCCTATTTATATATTAATTGTTAATTATAATCGAATGAATTAATTACATTGAGTAATTACACTAATGATTAGTAATGTAATTTGTTGATTGTTGTGAGAGTTTTAGAGAAGAGAATAAAAATAATAACGCGACAACAAATATTGTAGCCCGACTGGGTGGATTGGGTAATGGTTAAAGATTTTGTAGGGGGTTGATTGTGCTGACGTGACAGAAAAAAGCTGACGTAGCAGAGAGAGAAAACCAGACACCCGGGAAGTGCCCGAGCGCTGTTAATGGTGGCCTTAGTTCCCTCTGTTAGATTTCATGTTTAATTACACATATATATTTTCGAAATTTTTATGTATAATAAGGATCAATTACAATTTTCTACGATTTATTTCATGCATGTATCGATTTGTTTTAATAACTAGTTTCAAAAAACTTATTAAAACAAACACAAGGGACTCCGAAATTCATACCTAGAAGTTCTCTAAAACTTCTTGATGATCTGGAGATGCTGAGGAAGACAATCGTCGCTTCACGTTGCGCCGGATGCCTCCGAGTGTTCACCGAAACCCTAAACAAGGTTGGAGAGAAAGGAGCTAGCCAATCAATCTCCAAACTAGCTTAGAATCTAGCTACAAACCCCTTCCTTAATCTCTGAGATTTTTCCTTCCAAAGACTTAGAAAACTAAGAGAATTTTCGTGGCTTTTTGTGGTGAATTAGGAGAGAAAATATTTAGCAAAACTTCTAACATAATTAAGGAGAATAAGGACCTATTTATAGGCTCCAATTTTACTCTCAATCATGGCTATTCTTAAGCCATGTTTTCTTGACATTTTCTCTCACAAATTAATTCCATAATGCATTACATGCATCCACAATACGTTTGACCAAGTTTGGAGCTAATCCAACCATTGATCAAATTAATCTCTTAATTATCAAAGGCAGAAAATCGATCGCAGTTCGGTTTACCGAGTTACACTCGGTTAACCGAATATGTCACGATTGTTTTACCGAGTATTGGACGGATGACCGATTCTTAAGGAGAAAAAATCTCCTTAACCGATCGGACGAATTCTCGTCTAAGACCGAGTGCCATTCGGTTAACCGAAAATATCGGAACTGGACATTGTTCGGTCGACCGTTTCTGGTTCGGTACACTGTACCAGAGTTCCAGGCACTTTGGTCAAGTTCGGTCAATCAACTATGACTATCCGTTCCACGTTTGGTTGACCGATCCACAGATCCTTCGGTCGACCGAACCATAACGGATTACCAAACTTTTACCCGATTTAGCCTTTTCAAATTTTGGATTTATTTCCAACAAAATTTTAACTTTTGGGGTTTTAGCAAATTCACAACTTATGCAATATATTATCCTATGCAATAATAAATTATTGCACCCCATAATATATGCATCTCATATGAATTTATCATGATTCTAATTATGTTATATACACCATAAATTATTTTACTTGTTCACCACATGTTTCATATTTTCTATAAGAAACCCGACACATCATATGAACCAAACATCAAGCTTCTTGTTTCCCAATTTTTGCGGTGTGACCTATGGGAGGATCTAGACTAAGTTGCCAGTGATATTAAGATCTTAATATCACAAGCTATAAGCGGTATCTAGCTACACATTATAGCTTCTAATTAGTTAGATGTCTTAATTCCACTCGAATCAAAACCCGATCCATTTAGTGATGGAGTGCACCACTTGTGTCCGTCCCTTGCCTCATGATATTAAGAATACTCGAACCAAAACCCAACACAAAGATGACACAATACTACTTTGTGTTAGTATTCATTTCTTAATCTCTTTAAGCTAGTTATAAATATGTGACTTAACTCAAATCACATTGTGCACATTATAACTGTGCTTTATCAAGGGGCCCACTAATATCATCACTCAATTAAGAGGGGCAATGATAATCTTTTGACTAACTATCTTCTCCAACAAAAGTCATACTTAACCAACCAATGCCTTTACACTACACTCATCGATAGCTCAGGACACTAGTCTAATTAAGCAATTCTTAAGTGAACGGATATAAGCCTCATATCAAAGGACCAAAGACACAGTAACACATTAATGACATAGAACACAATTCTATAATGTTTTACTCATTAGGTCTATTCAGTATACAAAAGTAATATTTTCCTCTTTTGTGTACCCGTGTTGTCACTCACTTGTAGAGCTACAGTGATCTATGACCAACACGACAATCTTAACTCGGTAATTAATGTCCCATGTTAATTACCATGATTGTGAATATCTTTTGCTTTATGTAAACCAATATCTTTTAGAGCTCTACGGTTAAGGACCAAGAGCATCTTCCTTAACACTTCTAAAAGACGAATAACATAAACAACGAACAAAATGATTTCTCATTCAATTCATAATAATTAACATTTAAAAGTAAAACTTTTAGAACACATTCCCTTCACCCTCGCGGGACGAGACAATTCCTTCGAGGGACGGAAAGTCCCTCGCGTGATTGAGAAGATAGGACTTAATTTAGGGTTGTGTAGTGTAAATGATATTCATCTTTGAATAATTTTTATATGTGTTAAAACTTCACCAATTACCTCTAAATCATTCAAGTGTTTGCTTCAGTTGCTTGCATTTTTGGGTTGAAGTGGGGTTGGGGGAGGGTTTAAGTAAACATAAACTATCATTGTTTAGATAGTTGATCACATCTTTGTTTGTTTATATAATATTAATTTGCATATGAACTTATTAAGTTGTTGTTTTAAATGACAATCTAATAAACTTGGTTTTAGGCCATCCGAGCAAAAAACCAAAAGATTAGGTCTTCTAACAGGTATATGCATCGTATATCTCGAGCGGGGTACCAAAAGTTAGAAGCACAAATGATGGATGAAAAAATTGCTCTGAAGAAATAAGAGGTAATTGACTCCGGTTTGAGTGAGGACCAAGCAAGCAACTTGTCTCCTTCTTCTCCCATAGCTCGTTGTGATTCTTAGAAGAGAGTGAGGCTTAGCTTTAGAGGGGAGTAGGTCACAGGCGAGTCGCAAGTGATCGGCTCGAAGATAGTAAGTTGTATCACTTGTATATGTTATTGATTCACATTCAGTAATTTATATTTTTCAATTGTTGGTAAATATTATTTTAAATTTTAGGACTCTCTGAAGTTGAGAGAATCTCAAGGAGATTTTTCTTCGGATGGCCGGAATGATATTCTAGGAGAGGCCTTGGGAAATAACAAACACCCTGGTCGTATGCGGGGGGTAGGGAGTAGGGTTCGACTGTGACAATATTATGGAAAGACTCAATGGTCTACTTCGTCAACAAGTCATAACAAATGGCAGCAAGAGATCGCAGAATTGAAAAATACGTTGCAACTTGTTTTAAAGAGATTGGATCGCGATTTATCTACTTCTCCTACCCATCGTAGGACCGCTTCTTCCCCGGAGACCACTCCTCTAGTGCAGCCAGTGTTCAACCCCGAACGACAATAAGATTTTGTGGCTCATTCTCGAGAATTGGCCCTCGTAGGTGGTCCCTCGTTAGGAAAGTTCGAGGATGGATCTAGATGTGCTCTATTTGTCGAAGACCCTGATCGAAGATTGGTGGGATATGGGAAAGTTTATAACATCTCCAGACACCACTTTACAGAGGTGGGAGAGGAAAAAGTGAAAGTTGTAGTGGGGAGTTGCTTACATTCTGGTATTGTGATGCCAATTCCAGAAGAAGAGATTGTTACCCTCGGCGATGCTATCGGTTGGTTCGTGAGGTGGCCTAGTCATTTAGTAGAGCTAAATGACACACATGAGGTATACTTTAATTTTGAAAGACTGTAAATTTCAAATTTATTAACAATTGTATTTTTAAAGGTTGTATATATATTTGTAAGGTGCCAAGCCCCCGGAGTAAAGGGTCAAACAACCAACCTCCAACAACATTAATTTGCTTCCAAGTAGGTGCAAAATGTTGTATCAATATATGGTAGGTAGGGATTCACAATCCTTGAGTGCCTGGGATTTGGCGGAGGGGGTTAAAGGGTTTCCTTCGGCTTTGTACGTAACCAAAGAGACTTTGCACTCTCATGAAAGAAGAAGACAAAATTTATTATCTTCTCCCTTATCATGAGAGGTAAAGTTGTTAATTCAAAGTGGAATTTTATTTTGCAATAAACTTCTAATTATATATATAAACAAGGCTCATTGGATGCTTGTCGTTATATGCCCTGCGACTAATTCGGCATATTTGTTTGATCCGTTGGGGTCGAATAAACCAAGGGACTCCATAAAGAAACTTGTAAATCTGTAAGTTCGTTTTAGTCATCGTATTTGTTATTCATGGATTTTAATTAGTATTATTAAATGAAGGTTTTCAATAACTTGTGCTACTCAGGATAACGAAGACTTACAGAGCGTTAGGTGGCAGGAGATCAACCCCAAAAGCTGGAGTAACATGACATGAAATGGGAGTAAGTTCTTTCTCCCATTTTTGTTAATTAGGTTAAGTAGTGGAACATATATTTAGTGAATTTATATGTTTGTAGTACCGCAAGCACACTAGAAATACGGAACGTGGTAACTACGTGATGAGATACATGGAGGAAATCATCGAATTTGCAACGCAAGACGTAGACCTATCCGAGGTAATATAGATTGTTATTCAGTTTTATAATTGTAGTTTCATTATCTAGATTTAATATTTTTAATCTATATTTTTATAGGTCTTCCAAGAGAATAGCGATCCCTACTCGCAACTGGAGCTCGATAATACTCACGACCGATAGACTCGCTATTTTATCAGAAACATTGTAATGAACTAAGAGGATTCTCATATCACTAACATATTTTTTGTAATTTATTTAGCTAGTTTACTTGTATTACAAACATACAATGATATGCCTTAATATAATCGCCTCATTTTTGGAATGAGAATGCCAAGTGTTTGTGTATGAATGCCAAGTGTGTTGAATGATTATGTGTATGTATTTGTAAATGAATTTGGTGCAGGATGAATGTTTTTCTTATGCAGGTTGAATGTGTTTTCTATGCAATATTTTTGGTGTAGGATGAATTTGGTGCAGGATGATTGCTATTTTTTTGAATCTAGGTTTAGGAATAGACATCGGTTGTTTGTATTAGCTGACGTCTATTCTTTTAAAAAAGGGTATAGACGTCGGCTTTTATATACGACCGACGTCTATACCTAGACAATAGACGTTGGTTAGGCTAGACGACCGACATCTATTGTTTAGGTATAGACGTCCGTCGTATATAACAGCCGACGTCTATACCTAACTAATAGACATCGACCGTTAAGCGACAGACGTCTATGTATATATGACGTATACATAGACGTTGGGTCTGGGGAGGCCTAAATCCGACGTATATACCCCTAAATATCCGACGTATATTCCCTTTTCTACAAAAGAGAAGTAAACTCTATAAACTATCTTTGTTTAGATAGTTTATCACATCTTTGTTTGCTTATATAATATAAGTTGTGTCTACAGACTACATGGGTGATTAGAATGTTAATTAGGTTATTAAATATGCACATTAAGCTTTCTGATGGTCATATTTTGTCGAGAGTGTAAGGCATGTTATCCCTAGCTTCGACTTTTAATAGCCTGTTTCCCATCACCATCTAGAGATTTGTAGCCAAAAAATTGAACGAGGACTGATCAATTATCAAAATAAAAGAAAAAAAGAGAGAAGACTGATTAGTGTTAGATTTGCAATTCTCCGAAAAAAAGTGTTAAATTTGAAGTCAAGAGAGTAGACGTCCGGATATCTACTTAAGTCTAGAGTACCTACACATGTAGATGTAATTGATTATTTTCTCAAAGTAATATCAATGCAAGAATGTAAAGCACATAACCCTCTATTTCTTCGACTGCAATCTCCTAAAAAAGGCCCCACAATATGGACTTTGCAGCGACCATTATTTTATATTTGATTGATTTTCTATTTAGAATCTGCAATTTAAGATTCGAGATTGTAACATGGAATCAATATGGTAATAAAACTCTTCTCACCTCTTAGTTGAAAATTCCATTCTAAACACAAAATGATATATATGACACTTTTTCAGTTTCTTTGTTAATTATGGGTGTTGTTTTGCTACATCTTTATTCACTCCCTTGTTTCTCAAGTATATGGTTATTTATTTACACCCTACATTTATGTCATATTGCAGATGGTTTGTGAACATGTCACTCAGTGATGGCTTATGTTCAAGAAGCTGAGGATAGAGCGGTACAAAAATTGCCCTTTTCTTACGTGCCACTACAAAATACCGAAATTAGCCTTTTTGTCACCATTCTTATGGTATTTCTCCAATTGTCTTTTCAAAGTTTATGTGCACTTATGCCATTGAATACCCTAGTTATTTGTATTTTTGTCATTATTTTTTCAAATTATGCCACTATGTAGTTAACTTTTCAGTTGTTAATACAAATTAATTTTTAATTATAATTTTTACAAATTTTCCCATGAACAATCTAGGAAAATAGAAAACACCTCAATAATTAGGGTCAAGCTCTAGTGAGCCCAGGGCTCATCAAATTTAGTTTAAGCCCCCTACAATCTCACCATTGGATCTTATTTACAGTTAATCTCACCATTCATTAGCATAACCGTTTTTTCTTAATCTACCTTACATTTTGAAATGAGTGGTGGATATTGTGGGGGCTTAATTTAGTTTGATTAAGCTCTGGGCTCACTTGAGAATTCCTGTCAATAATTAACTCTTATTCTCTTTCTTTCTCCACTCAGTTCTTGTGTCTTCTCACTCTTATTTCCTTATCTTCTCTCTCTAGCTCTTCCTCTTTTCTCTTTTTTCATCTCTCTCTTCACATTTCTTCTTTCTCTCTCTCTTCTCTCTACATTTTTATCTCTCTCTACATATAATTTCCTCTCATTTCGTCTCTTCCCACTACTCTCTATTTTCTATCTTCTCTCTCTTTTTATCTCTCCCTCTCTTCACATTTCATTTTTCTCTCATCTCGTCTCTTCCCACTTCTCTCTTCTCTCTCTCTCTCTCTCTCTTCACATATCTTTCCTGAGACTAGAGAAGTGGGGCTTTTACTAATTACGTGCCACTACAAAATACAGAAGAGTAGAGAGATGAAAAAAAAGATAGAGAAGAGAGAGATAGAGAGAATGGAGAGAAGTGGGAAGAGATGGGATGAGAGAGAAAAACAAAATGTGAAGAGAGAGAAAAAAGATAGAGATAAGAGATAGTAGAAAGAAGTGGGAAGAGATGAGAATTAAAATATGAGAGAGAAAAATAAATGTGGAGAGAGATAAGAAAAGATATAGAGAATAGAGAGAAGTATGGACAAGATGAGATGAGAGAGAAAGAAGAAATGTGAAGATGGAAATGAAAAAAGAGAGAAGAGATAGAGCTAGAGAAAGAAGATAAAGAAATGAGAGAAAAGAGGTAAGAAATGAGTGGAGAGAGAATATTAGAAGAAAAGAAGAGTTGACTATCGAGGTGTTTTCTATTTGTTGGATGTTTAGGGGAAAACTTGTAAAAGTTAAAATTAAAAAATAATATTAACATCGATAACTGAAAAGTTAACAGAATGACATGACTTGAAAATGTAACAACATAAACGCAAATAAATAGGACTTTAAATGGCGTAAGTCCAAATAGACAACTTGGTGATTACACTTAGAGAAATACTGATAGAATGGTGTAAGAAAATTAATTTTAGTATTTTGTAGTGCCACACAAGCAAAATAAAATCTAGCTTCATTGTAGAATTAGATTTTGACTCATCTTAATCCTTTCTTTTAATTTAACATAAAACTATCTTGATCTATTCGTTATTCTATCTTGTGCTTCAATTAAGACCATAAAAACAATTTTGTTTTCAAATGAACAATTCATAGTCCCTTTTTACAATTCTTAGAAAAATGACACCCATATATTTTTTCAAAACGTGGTGGGATATCTAAGATTTAGAATGATTGATCCAACATTTTCGCTAATAAAAATCCGAATAACACTACTCTTTTTTTCTACTTCCCTACTCGTATTTTCCCACTACTGCAGAAAAACTCATATACGTCGGATATACATGGGTATATATGATGGATTTTGGTGGTCTAACGGCCGATGTATATGTCCCTGATGCCTATGCCCTGGTGGATAGACGTCGACTTATACAACTGACGTCTATCCAGGGTATAGACGTCGACCATATAGGGTAGCTGATGTCTATACCTGACGCTTATACACAGTATAGACGCCAGCTATCCTATAAAACCAACGTCAATATCTTTAAATATTCTAAAAAACACATTGTAATACTACGCCATGAATCTATATATTGGTTAAGCTATATATTCAAAATTTGGTTTGTTCTGTTTTCCTTACTTGAACAAAAACATGGTTTTATACCTTATTCTTTCATCTCGCACCAAAAATGTAAGCCAGAATCACACTACTCTTCAAATTGAAACAAGCTTGCCATAAGTTCTCATTTTTTAGGAATTATCAACATCTAGCCAGAATAAAACACTTACATGCATGTAACCAGAAAAATAATGTGATATATGATACATCAAAGAGAATGAAAATATATATTAACACAAAATTATATATCAAACATTCATCTCAACGTATGTAGGCATCAGAAAAAGAATAAATGGTTATATATCAAACATTCATCTTTGTAACCCTATTCTCAATTCCCAAAAATAGATTATCAAAAAAAAACATCCAACCAAAACCAAAAAGAATAGCACCTTAAAAGAAGATTCTAAACCGAAAATAAACACAAGTATTCAAATACCAAATCATATAAATCCAACAAAAAATTCGAATCACAAATCAAATCAATCCTTAACCTTCTGAATCGAATCCTCCAAAGACGAAGTAAACAACGATTCAGCAGCCATCATAGCCTAAAACTCCTCGAAGTAATCCTCACACTGGAGAAAACACAAGAAAACGTGAGGGTTTGAGATTTTGGTACCAATCGAGAGGGGAGGAGGAGGGGAAGAAGGTGGAGTGTTCAATGTGAGCGGGGGTGATTGACATCATTTCATACTTATATTTGTATCTTATATCCATTATCTTTCACCTAAACAATGCTATGTTACGAGTTTTATGTTTAGTTTTCAGGAATAAATAGGGTTGAAGAGATGAAGCATAAAAGGACCTAAAAGCTGGGAAAAAGGACTGAATTGTGAGATCTGGGGACCAAGATGCAAGGAAGAAAGACCTGATTGCAAGACAGAAGGACCTAAGAGCAAAACAGAATACTCCACACCATCATGGGAGTATTTTACCAATTCGATTCGGGTCGGAGCTCCAACAAGTCAAGTAACCGCATCAAATACCAAGAATACCATCCAGGAAAGCCTCCAAGAAAGCCCAGACGAATCCGGACCCTGTAGACCGCCAATTGGCGGTCTGAAACCGCTAATTGGCGGCCCAGGTGGATCCAAATCCGCTTAGTTTTTTCTGGAGTGTGTATTAGAGAGTGTTTATGCTATTTCTGGTATTGGTTTAGTCCCACATCGGGGGATTGTCCCGATTTGCCTTTTTCCATGGCTATAAATAGAACTCTTCACCTTCCATTGTAATCACTCCATGCTTGTGGCCATTCTCCCTAATTGAAGTGAAAGCCTTGAAGCAAGAAACTCAATGGGGGAGATGCTACTGGTATTGTGAGTCTTCAATCAATAAAATTTCCTTAGTTTTGTGCTTCTTTTATTGTTGATGCATGTTTTAGTTTAATTGTCTTTTATTAAATCTAGCTTAGTTAATATGTTTTCTTTGCTTAGTTTAATAATTAGTGTAATGTTTAGTGAGTAGTTCCATCCCCTTTGGGGGGTGGAGTAGATGTACATACATGCAAATGAGAATGGGATGAATACTTTAATTTCAATGTGTTGATTAAAACATGAATGTATGCTTGCTTGTTTAGGATAGAATTTATAACTTGATGAGTTTTGCCAAAATGATTAGACACCTCTCATGCTTGTTTAGGTTCTGAAATAAACACCTTGCATATGTAAATGTTAATCAACCAAGTTGGTGAATAGATTGATAGGTTTTGCCATAACATTTAGACACTTCCTATGCTTGATAAACATCACCTTCATGTGCTTAAAGAATGTATTCTACACCCACCTCTTTGCTTGTGTGCACTCACTCCACCCCTTAGGGGTTTTCCATTCCTGAAATTCCAGCATTCTTGTTTTGTTCTTAGCTTAGTTCTTATTTCATCGTTTGTTTGCTTCTTCCACATTTCATACTTCTTAGCGTAGTGTAGCGTAGGTTAGCGTAAACAACTTTCTTCCCCCTATTTTTGCCACTTGATTTCGTACAAGCAAGAGGCTACTCACCTCCCTGAGGACGACCCGTACTTGCCACCGCTTCATCGCGGCCGTGCACTTGCGGTTTTAAATAAAACGTTCAACAAGTTTTTGGCGCCGTTGCCGGGGAGGTGCCAGTCCAGACTCTTGTTTGGACGATTCGAGTGGATTTAATTTTTTTTTTGTAGTTTTTCTTTGTTTCAGGAGACTTGGAGTGGTCAGGAGGAGCACCTGGAGAAGTTTTGAAGCAAGCTGGGCACTGTAGACCGCCAATCAGCGGCCTGAGACCGCCAATTGGCGGTCTGGTAAGCTCAGCTCGCTCTCTTATTTCTTTGGTCTGTTTACTTTATCTGATATAGTGGTCTGGGACTTAATTTGGCATGTTTTGACTTATAGTTTGTTCCCAGATCAATATTCAAACCTCCCTTAAGCAACTTGGACCCTAAAACTCAAAGCAAAAGATTAGGCAGTTTTTTTGTTTAGGCCATGCATCATGTATGTGACTTAGGCATTTAGATTGTCTTTTATCTTAGCTTTATTTTCTGTTGTTGAGAGCTGGCGTGAGGTACGCACCTTCTACTCTCATTCATGCATTTTGTATGAACATGCATTAGTTAGTAAGAAGTGCATTGCAACAAGTGTGAGTTGAGCGTTGTTTGGAGAGTTGATTGCTAGATTTAGGACTCCAAAACACTACTAAGGAGGGGCTGTCCCATAAAAGATAAGGTGGGGGATTTCATCACCCTTTCCTTTGCCCCAAAAACCACACTAATCAAGAGCCTAATTTTAAAATCAAGTAGACATTGGCCTTAAGGAATTTGGACGCATTAGGAGAGTGATCCGGTCCCGACCGTCATGACCTGATCGGCGTTGCCCACTTTGTCGATAGTAGGAGAGACGAGATCCCCGGATCTTGGCTCACTTGCTGGGCTTTGTGGTCCTCGTTGTAGGGAGGTGAGGCGTGTTGAGGCCGTGTGACCTCGCAGTTAGGCGTCGTCTAGCTGTAAGGACCTATAGCGACCTTAGGATTGCTTGAGCCTTGTTTGCTTGTGTGCTTCTACCTGTACCTATCCGCCGTAGCATAAGGACTTCTTCCCTTCTCTCCTGAGTCATTCTTTCTCTCCCGTGTTCCCCCCGTCTTCTTCTCTACGCACATTCTTTGTTAAAAAAAAGGTTTTGTTTTGTGTGTGCACCTTTGTGCATGATTTCGTGGACACGAGACGAGAGTGGTCGTTTGACGAGGAGCGTTGTCAATCCGGCTTCGGTCATCGATTTCTCGACACCTCCCTCCTCTCGTGTCGCACGCACTCCGGGTTCAATGGCTGCTGATTTCCGTGAGGAGGAGCAGTTGCTGGACCCACCTGTTCGACCAGTGCTTCCAGTTGTCGTTCCCATACCTCTACGTGATCGATGCTACCCGAGCCGTACAGCTCTACCCTCATGCATCGTATTACCAGAGGCTAATGGGAACCATTTTGAGGTTAAGCCTCAGTTTATCTCCATGCTCCCTCATTTCACTGGGAAAGGTGACCCCTATATCTTTCTCAGGGAATTTGAGGAGGTCTGTGCTATGTTCAAGCTGCAACAACTTAGCACAGACTCCATCCATCTTAGGCTCGTTCCTTTTGCACTAAAAGATGACGCCAAGAAGTGGTTGTACAGCAACCAGGCGAATTCCTTTAGGACTTGGGATGAGTTTCAATCTGCATTCCTCAAAAAGTATTTTCCAAATCATCGGACTCAAAAATTGAGGAACGAAATCAATTCGTTCTATCAACATGAGACCGAATCATTTCATGCATACTTAGAGAGGTTCAAGGAACTACTATCCTCATGCCGTCACCATGGCATTGAGTTGTGGCGCCTGTGTCAGATTATCTACGAGGGTCTTCACATTCCATCCCGAACGCTCCTTGAGTTTATGTGTCAAGGAGAGTTCTTGGGAAAGGATGAAAGGGAGGCATGGGCTTTCCTAGAAGACCTCGCCGAGAAAACAATGCAATGGGAGAGTGTGAGGGAACCACCTGCATCATCTAGCATAAGAGCGAGGACCGCGAATGCAAACTCGACTAGATCAGGTTCCACATTTGCTGTCGATTCCACTACGGCCACCGAGGCGCGCATGACGGCATTAATGCGCCGTATGGATTCGATTGAGCTCCAAAACCAGCACGATGTATCTCATGTGTCTGCATCTGGTTCAGTTCCATATCATTTATGTGGTAGGATAGGTCATATAGGGGGTGAGTGTGCATCCATTCCTCCTGAGATGGAACATGTAAACGCCATCTATGATAGATCCAGGAATGACCCATATTCATCATCATATAACCCTGGATGGAGGAACCACCCTAATTTTTCATGGAACCATAACAATGCCTCAGGTGGTCCTTCAAACTTTTCTCGACCACCTAACCGACCACACTACCCTCCCATGCATTCACAGTCTCATCAGCCACCCCAAAGTCAGAATACCAACCAACCAGGTTTCCCAAATTCAAACAACTTGGAAACCCGGTTTAATTCGCTTGAGAACTTAACTTGTGGACTTGAGAACTCTGTAAAAAACTTTATGTCGTCCATGAGTCAAGTTCTCACTTCGAACCAGCAGACCATCAAATCTCTCGAGCTTCAGATGGGTCAGTTGGCTCAGTCTGTACATGAGAGAGAGAGGGAGCCTGCCTAGCCAACCTGTGGCTAACCCCCGTGCTCACCAGCACTCGAACATGCAAAATGCAAGTTCAAGACCACAGGGGGGGCAAGTGAACTACGTGGAAGAACCTGTAGACCATGTTAATGCCATTGTGACCCTGAGAAATGGGAAGCAGGTCAACAATCACGTATCCTTGCCAGAAAATCTATCTGTGCCGCCCCCTTGTAGGAATGATGGTGAGGAAGAGGCCGAGGGTGAGAGTAATACACCAAAGCCTCCTTCTCCGACTCCGCCCAAGACATACCTACCAAAAGCTCCTTATCCGAGTAGGTTGTCTAAGAAACAGAGTGACAGTGTGGATAAAATGATAGAGATATTTAAGAAAGTGAATGTCAACATTCCTTTGTTAGACATGATTCAACAAATACCTCCATATGCAAAATTTCTGAAGGACCTCTGTACAACTAAGAGGAAAACCAATGTCCCTAGCAAAGCCTTTTTGGCAGCTAATGTGAGTTGGATCATCTCGAACCCAACGTACGTGAAATTGAAGGACCCGGGCAGTCCAACAGTTTCATGTATCATTGGGGATTCTCGCATTAACAATGTTTTGCTAGATCTAGGGTCGGCGGTTAACCTCTTACCTGCTTCTGTGTATCAACGATTAAGCCTAGGCACTCTCAAGCCTACGAAAACAACTTTACAGTTGGCTGATCGTTCGATCAAAGTCCCATTGGGGGTCATTGAAGATGTCCTAATCAAGGTCGGTGATTTCATATTTCCTGTTGATTTCGTCGTCCTTGAGACCGAACCAATTAAGACTACCCACTCTCAGATTCCATTGATTTTGGGTAGACCTTTCTTGGCGACGTCAAATGCCTTGATCAATTGTCGTACTGGACTCATGAAATTGTCATTTGGGAACTTGACCGCGACATTCCATGTGTTCAATATGGCTAGGCAGCCGGCATCTTTCGCGGATCCCATGGAAGTCAATCTTCTCCGGGACTTGGAAGAGGAATTGGAAGAAGAGTACCCCCTGATTCATGAGAATTTAAATGATCACTTCATGGATGACTCCGATCATGAAGAGGACGGGGGTGAGTTGAGCAATGATGTGCATGCTGTTCAGTACATGCGAGCTCCTCCTATCTTACATCTCGAGCTAGATATCACGCCTCATCTTGAGGAGCCACCCGCGCCTGAGCTCAAAGAACTCCCCAAGGAATTGAAACACGTTTTTCTTGGTCCCAATAGGTCATTTCCGGTGATTGTTTCATCGACGTTGACTGGCGATCAGGAAGAACGTTTAATTCAAGTCCTAAAGGAGCACAAATCAGCCATTGGGTGGTCCTTGAGGGACATCAAAGGGGTAAGTCCCGACATCGTGCAGCACCACATCTTTATGGAGGATGAGGCACGACCACGTCGCGACCCACAGAGGCGTTTAAATCCAGCCATGACAGAAGTAGTTAAGAAAGAGATCATCAAGTGTTTAGATCATGGCATCATTTTCCCCATTTCGGACAGTACTTGGGTAAGTCCTGTCCAGGTTGTGCCCAAGAAGTCGGGTATCACTGTTGTCCAGAATGACAACAATGAGTTTGTTCCCACACGACTTCAAACTGGGTGGCGAGTTTGTATTGACTATAGGAAGTTGAACGCGGTCACGCGTAAAGACCACTTCCCTCTACCTTTCATCGACCAGATGTTGGAGAGACTCGCCGGGCACGCCTATTACTGTTTCCTTGATGGTTATTTGGGGTACAATCAAATCCCAGTCGCCCCCGAAGACCAGGAGAAAACCACGTTCACTTGTCCTTTTGGGACGTTTGCTTATAGACGAATGCCTTTTGGGCTATGCAATGCACCTGCAACATTCCAACGTTGCATGTTAAGTATCTTTTCCGATATGGTCGAGAACTTCCTTGAGATCTTCATGGATGATTTCTCGGTTCATGGCACCTCCTTTGATGAGTGCTTGCACCACCTGAGCCTTGTTCTCAAAAGGTGTTCAGAAACGAACTTAGCCCTTAATTGGGAAAAGTGTCATTTCATGGTCACAAAAGGCATCGTGTTGGGTCACGTGGTATCTCGTGATGGTATCGAGGTGGATAGGGCAAAGATTGAGCTTATTTCTAAGCTTCCGCCACCCACCTCGGTAAAAGAAATCCGTTCATTCCTTGGACACGCCGGTTTTTACCGGCGATTTATTAAGGATTTCAGCAAGATAGCTCGTCCTTTGACGAGCTTGCTTGCTAAAGGAACCTCCTTTGAGTTCACACCCGAGTGCCTGACTGCTTTTGAGTTTCTGAAGCGTGAGTTGACCTCCGCTCCTATTATTAAGGCACCGGTGTGGACTCTACCGTTCGAGCTGATGTGTGATGCTTCTGATTACGCGATAGGAGCGGTTTTGGGTCAGAAAGTCGACAAATTGCCTCATGTGATCTATTATGCAAGTCGTACTCTCAATGACGCCCAACTCAACTACTCCGTTACTGAGAAAGAGTTCCTCGCGATCATATTTGCGTTGGAAAAATTTCGCCAGTACCTCATAGGGTCGCATGTCATCATCTACACTGATCACTCAGCTCTTCGCTACCTTTTGTCTAAAAAGGATGCGAAACCCCGTCTCCTGCGTTGGAACTTGTTGTTACAAGAATTCGACCTTGAAATACGGGACAAGAAGGGATGCGAGAATGTTGTGGCTAATCACCTTTCTCGCATCCCCATTGATCTTTCACCGGATCCACCGGTGAACAAGTTTTTTCCTGATGAGAACCTTATGGCAATAGCCTCACTCCCCTGGTTCGCTGACATTGTGAACTATTTAGCAACCGGGGAGGTGCCTGCTCATTGGAGACACAGTGAGACAGCAAAATTCAAGTCGTTAGTCAAACACTTCTATTGGGATGATCCATACTTATTTAAGTATTGTGCTGATCAAATCATAAGGAGGTGCATTCCTGACGACGAGATTCAGAGTGTCTTGTCCTTTTGCCATAAGGAGGCATGTGGTGGGCACTTCGGTGCCAAGAAAACCGCTGCCAAAGTACTCCAATGCGGTTTTTACTGGCCCACGTTGTTCCAAGACGCTTTTGCATTTTGCAAAGCATGCGATAGGTGCCAACGTGTGGGCCGCATTGGTAGACGCGATATGATGCCACTCAATCCTATCTTAGTGGTTAACATCTTTGATGTTTGGGGAATTGACTTCATGGGTCCTTTCCCCGTGTCCCATGGTCACAACTACATCCTGGTGGCGGTCTATTATGTGTCAAAGTGGGTTGAAGTAATCCCCACTCGCACTAACGATCACAAGGTTGTGATCAAATTTCTTAAAGAACACATCTTCGCGAGGTTTGGGACACCTCGTTGTATCATAAGTGATCGGGAGACACACTTTGTGAACCGATCCCTTGAGGCAGTGCTGAGGAAATACTCCATCACGCACAAGTTGGCCACACCTTATCATCCTCAAACCTGTGGCCAGGTGGAAATTTCCAACCGTCAACTGAAGCAAATTCTTGAGAAAACGGTTAATGCTTCAAGGAAAGATTGGTCGGTCAAGCTTAATGATGCATTGTGGGCTTTCCGCACTGCATTTAAAACCGACCTTGGCATGTCCCCCTACCGGCTAGTTTATGGCAAAGCTTGCCATCTTCCGGTAGAACTTGAGCACCGAGCATTGTGGGCAATCAAACATCTCAACATGAGTCTTGATGTTTCCGGTGCCAATCGCAAGTTAGACCTCAACGAGTTGGAGGAGTTGAGAAATGAAGCTTATGAGAATGCCAAGATCTGCAAGTCCCGCACTAAAAATTTCCACGATCGCTTGGTGCGAATCAAAACCCTCGAGGTGGGACAAAAGGTCTTGTTATATAATTCTCGCCTCCACTTGTTTCCGGGGAAACTTCGGAGCCGTTGGTCAGGTCCCTTCATTGTTTTAACCGTCTCCCCTCATGGGGCGGTTGAGATTCAAAATCCTAGGAATGGGGACGTGTTCAAGGTTAATGGACAACGCCTCAAACCATACTTGGAAGGGACCACGGTAGAGGTCGAGGTGGAAGTCGTGCCTTTGCACGAACTCCCCACGGATGTGGTCACTTTATGTGGCCCATCCCTCCATTAGTTTGTACATATCTTTGTTTTGTGTTAAAAAAAAATGGAAGACCTATGTGATATTTGCCCTTTCCCTTGATTAAAAACGCGTTTTCTCCTTCCCTACACATTAGTACAGCAGAGCCAAAATGCGTTTCTCCTTCACATAGCGCCTCCACCCAAATTTCTCCCCCAGATCCACTGACCCAACTGCTAATTAGCGGTTTAGAACCACCAATCAGCGGTCGTTTGGTCTCCGTTTCCTGATTTTCTTCGTCGGGGTGTTGGATTTGGTATTCTCTGTTGGCTTCGTGGTTGGGCGTCTGTGTTGCGGCAGGAAACGGCGTGCGGTGGTCTCTTCTCCTCTCGCGCCGTGTTCGTCTTCGCCGTAGTGTGCTTCGCCGCTAAAGCTCGCCCAGGTAGGTTCAGGTATGGCCAGCCGTCATTTAATTCCAGAACTTAATTTTTCCTCCCTGATTCGTGCATTCGGAGAGCCCTTCTACGATCGAATCGTAGCTAAAGGGTGGCACCATTTATTGTATGAGGGCGATGAGTCCATGTACGTAGAGCCTTTGGTACATGAATTCTTTACTAAACTCGAGTGTGACCAGACCGGTCCACTCGAGTTCAGTATAACTCTCAGAGGGGTGAAACACACCGTGACACCCCAGCTGATCTCCGACGCGACTGGGATCCCCTTGGTTGATGAGCTCGCGCCTACCCACGATATCAATTTTTATCGATCTATGCTTGGGCGTGGGCAGCCTGTATCATCACATGGGGGAGTACCGAATGCGCACATTTTCTCCAATGTGCACATTGTAGCCAGGTGGGTCTGTAGAAATGTGTTGGGCCAAGAGCGGACCTCCACATTTTTTACACCTAGTTTGCGAATCGTGTATAGTCTGATGGACGGTTTACCACACTGCATTTGTCGAACATTGTTCGACGTTTTAGTGAACGCCAGTCTGAAAGATATACATTGTTTGCCGACTCTGGTTACCAAACTGTGTGGCATGTTGGACACTCCACGATTTGAGCGCATGCTGAGGCGCCAAGGCACCGACCTCGAGGTAGCGAAGATGACGCCGTCATTTCGCCATTGCCTTCCTGAGGCATGGGTGCCTGACTTTATGGAGGACGATGTTAGAGCCAGTTCCTCAAGCTCGTCTGTGAGCTCAGGAACACTCTTCAACACCGACATTTCTGAGATGGCGGTCGAGCAGCAGAACGTCATCTTAGCCAAGCAAAACCGGAAGATCTATAGGAAGTTGTCGGCTCTTGAGAGAGGTGCCTCTTCAGGCACTTCTGGCCGTCGTCATTAGTCCGGTACACCCTATCCATGCATTGGCACCATTTTGCCATACATTGAGGACAACGCATGGATTAGGTGTGGGGGGTGTTTTCACGTTTGTACATAGTTTGTGTTTTGTTTTGATTTTTTTTTGCTTTCTTTTGGTTGTACTGCTAGGATCATGTTAGTGTGCCGCATTTAACATTGATATACCTGCTTGCCATGATCCTTGGGTGACTTGTCTTCTTTTGCTTGCCTAGTGCTTTAAAATTTTCACATTTCTTTCAAAATCTTCATGTGTTTGCGAAAGAAAATGTTTTTGTGGGTTTTGCGTGTGTTTAGCATGTGCAAAACCGTTGAGAGGCAAAGTAAAAAGAAAGCTCCCAAAATTGTCCTGAACTTGATGCATTAGGATTTCTAGTTTAATGGCTTTAGGTCTTGTCGAGTCGTTAGGATGCACCATGGTTTTCCCTCAGGGGGCGTGTAATCATAGGGTTTCAGTACTCAAACATTTAAAGAAGTCCACCCTGAACCTAGTGAGTCAAATAATTCGTGTTTGTGAGTATAAGGAAGTTTGTCGTAGTCGAGGGCCGTTAATCTCTTTTTGTGAAACTTAAGTGTAGGGGTTTTGGTTCCCATATAGATAAATAAGTGGTGTTCTCTCTTCTCGCACGGCTCCTATCACTCGGGAAAGTAGGTCTGAGGGGACTTTGTGCCTGGTGCTTTCGAGTCATCTGACTTGGGATGCGCCGACCGAACTCCCGTTACACGGGTGGTAGGGATCGCCCTATGTGGAGATTTGGGGGAAGGTGTACGTGATAGTATAAGTCCTCATAGGCAATGATGCACGAAACCTGACCCTGGGAGAATCAAACACCAACCAATAAAATTCTCCAAAGAAAAAAAAAGAAAAAAAAGAAGAAAAAAAGAAGAGTCAAATAAGAACCAAAATGGACTTTACACATTGTATCACATTCAGAAGTTAAGGTTGCCCATATCTTTCACATAAGTCCTTGACTAACTCTCACGAATAACTCATTAGGCTAGGTGTGTGGACCGATTACATATATAGAGTCGACCCGTAGTATTACCGCGTCCCATGATCGACAAAATAAGTCCAACGAGTCGTGTAGCTAGATTGATTAATGCATCTTGTTCGGATTTTGTGGGTATATCCGCTGAAAACCCTCAGGAGACAACACTCCTCCTCCTTGGCGACAAGGAGGTTTAACGGCTTGTTGCACGTGCTAAGTGCAACCGTGATTCCTACGAAAGTGAGTTAGGATTTCTTGTTTTTCGCATGCTTTTCTCTTTCTTTGTTTTGCTCGGGACTAGCAAAAGTTAGGTGTGGGGGTATTTGATTGACATCATTTCATGCTTATATTTGTATCTTATATCCATTATCTTTCACCTAAACAATGCTATGTTACGAGTTTTATGTTTAGTTTTCAGGAATAAATAGGGTTGAAGAGATGAAGCATAAAAGGACCTAAAAGCTGGGAAAAATGACTGAATTGTGAGATCTGGGGACCAAGATGCAAGGAAGAAGGACCTGATTGCAAGACAGAAGGACCTAAGAGCAAAACAGAATACTCCACACCATCATGGGAGTATTTTACCAATTCGATTCAGGTCGGAGCTCCAACAAGTCAAGTAACCGCATCAAATACCAAGAATACCATCCAGGAAAGCCTCCAAGAAAGCCCAAACGAATCCGAACCCTGTAGAACGCCAATTGGCGGTCTGAAACCGCTAATTGGCGGCCCAGGTGGATCCGAATCCGCTTAGTTTTTTCTGGAGTGTGTATTAGAGAGTGTTTATGCTATTTCTGGTATTGGTTTAGTCCCACATCGGGGGATTGTCCCGATTTGCCTTTTCCCATGGCTATAAATAGAACTCTTCACCTTCCATTGTAATCACTCCATGCTTGTGGCCATTCTCCCTAATTGAAGTGAAAGCCTTGAAGCAAGAAACTCAATGGGGGAGATGCTACTGGTATTGTGAGTCTTCAATCAATAAAATTTCCTTAGTTTTGTGCTTCTTTTATTGTTGATGCATGTTTTAGTTTAATTGTCTTTTATTAAATCTAGCTTAGTTAATATGTTTTCTTTGCTTAGTTTAATAATTAGTGTAATGTTTAGTGAGTAGTTCCATCCCCTTTGGGGGGTGGAGTAGATGTACATACATGCAAATGAGAATGGGATGAATGCTTTAATTTCAATGTGTTGATTAAAACATGAATGTATGCTTGCTTGTTTAGGATAGAATTTATAACTTGATGAGTTTTGCCAAAATGATTAGACACCTCTCATGCTTGTTTAGGTTCTGAAATAAACACCTTGCATATGTAAATGTTAATCAACCAAGTTGGTGAATAGATTGATAGGTTTTGCCATAACATTTAGACACTTCCTATGCTTGATAAACACCACCTTCATGTGCTTAAAGAATGTATTCTACACCCACCTCTTTGCTTGTGTGCACTCACTCCACCCCTTAGGGGTTTTCCATTCCTGAAATTCCAGCATTCTTGTTTTGTTCTTAGCTTAGTTCTTATTTCATCGTTTGTTTGCTTCTTCCACATTTCATACTTCTTAGCGTAGTGTAGCGTAGGTTAGCGTAAACAACTTTCTTCCCCCTATTTTTGCCACTTGATTTCGTACATGCAAGATGCTACTCACCTCCCTGAGGACGACCCGTACTTGCCACCGCTTCATCGCGGCCGTGCACTTGCGGTTTTAAATAAAACGTTCAATATGGGGTCACCGAGGAGGGCGGTCCAGAGGGGCTGGAGTACGAGGTGGGAGTTGAAAAGAGCAGCAGTTCAGAGGTTAGGGATTTAGGATTCGATCGTCAGCTACATAATTTTTTTAACTTATAACATTTATAAGGAGTATTATATGTAGGCTATACAACAATTGATGCAAGATTGTTCGTTTATATTACTGCAAATGCATGACGTCAGTGAAGACGTGACAAATACGGGTCGTGTCCACGAGGAGGTGTCTTGACTCTGGTTTGTTCGAAGGCAAATGGGAAAAGAGGGGAGAAGAAGTTGATCACGCTAAACTAGACTAAACTAAACTAGTAATCACAAACAAGGAAATGAAAGCACGCAATAATAAAACTAAACTAACGAAGACAACAAGCTGAAATTCAGGAATGGAAGTCCCTAAGGGGTGGAGTGTGTGCACATATGAAGTGAAATAAGTGATGAATGGCGCATGAAAGCATGTATGTGTTTGTGTCATGTGTGTGTCTTCATGCATAGGAAGTGTCTAAAGATGTGGCAAAACCTATCAATCTATTTACACAACGTATCTGCAATTACTACTTGATTAGCATAAGACTAGGCTCAGCATGAGAGGTGTCTAAATGTTATGGCACAACTCATCAAAAACTAGTAACTCATGTGAAAAACAAAGCTAAGCATGGGAAGTGTCTAAACGTTATAGCAAAACTATCAAGGCAAAACTTCTTCAATCAATAAAGCAAGCAAACACAAATACAAACACATAACTAACATATAGCATATTTAACAGGAATTTTCAGTAGGAAACTAAGAATGGAAAGTATCTAAATCTTATGACAAAACCCATCAAAGATCCCTCAACATGTAGATGATTAAGACACGCTCGATGAACATATAAACATGCAAGTCTACACAATCAAAAATCCATCAAACATCCAAACTTCACAACATATATGTACATCCTCTCAACCCCCAAAGGGGGATGAAACTGCAGGATTTCATGTTTAATTATACATATATATATTTCGAATTTTCATGTATAATAAGGATTATTACAATTTTGTTCGATTTATTTATGCATGCATCGGTTTGTTTTAACAACTGGTTTCAAAAACTTATTAAAACAAACACAAAGGGACTCCGAAATTCATACCTAGAAGTTCTCAAAAACTTCTTGACGTTTCAGAGACGTTGAGGAAGCCAATCTTCGCTTCTCGTTGCGCCGGATGCCTCCGAGTGTTCACCGAAACCCTAAACAAGGTTGGAGAGAAAGGAGCTAGCCAATCGGTCTCCAAACAAGCTTAGAATCTAGCTACAAACCCCTTCCTTAGCCTCTGAGATTTCTCCTTCCAAAGACTTAGAAAACTAAGAGAATTTTCGTGGGTTTTTGTGGTGAATTAAGAGAGAAAATAATTATTGAATTGTGTAACCCAATTAGGGAGAATAATGACCTATTTATAGGTTCCAATCTTACTCATAATCATGGCTATTCTTTAGCCATGTTTTTCTTTACATTTTCTCTCATAAATTAATTCCTTAATGTATTACATGCACCCACAAAACGTTTGACCAAGTTTGGACCTAATCCAACCATCAATCAAATTAATCTCTTAATAATCAAAGGCAGAAAATCAATCGCTGTTCGGTTGACCGAGACCCACTCGGTTAACCGAATATGTCACGATTGGTTGACCGAGTACTAGACGGATGACCGATTCGTAAAGGGAAAAATTCTCCTTAACCGATCGGACGAATTCTCGTCTAAGACCGAGTACCATTCGGTTAACCGAAAATATCGGAACTTAACAATGTTCGGTCGACCGTTTTTGGTTCGGTACACCGTACCAAAGATCCAGGCACTTTGGTCAAGTTCGGTCAATCAATTACGATTATCCGTTCCATGTTCGGTTGACCGATCCATAGATCCTTCGGTCGACCGAACCTCAACAGATTACCGAACTTTTACCCGATTTTGCCTTTTTCAAATTTTGGATTTATTTCCAACAAAATTTGAACTCTAGGGGTTTTTAGCAAATTCACAACTTATGCTATATATTATCCTATGCAACAATAAATTATTGCACCCCATAATATATGCATCTTATATGAATTTATCATGATTCTAATTATGTTTATATACAACATAATTGATTTTACTTGTTCACCACATGTGTCATATTTTCTATGAGAAACCCGACACATCATATGAACCAAAAATCAAGCTTCTTGTTTCACGGTTTTTGCGGTGTGACCTATGGGAGGATCTAAACTAAGTTGGCAGTGATATTAAGAGCTTAATATCACAAGCTATAAGCGGTATCTAGCTACACATTATAGCTCCCAATTAGTTAGATGTCTTAATTCCACTCGAACCAAAACACGATCCATTTAGTGATGGAGTGCACCACTTGTGTCCGTCCCTTGTCGCATGATATTAAGAATACACACAAAGTAGTATTGTGTCATCTTTGTATTAGTATTCATTTCTTGATCTCTTTAAGCTAGTTATAAATATGTGACTTAACTCAAATCACATTGTGCACATTATAACTTTGCTTTATCAAGGGGCCCACTAATATCATCACTCAATTAAGAGGGGCAATGATAATCTTTTGACTAACTATCTTCTCCAACAAAAGTTGTACTTAACCAACCAATGCCTTTACACTACACTGATCGATAGTTCAAGACACTGATCTAATTAAGTATTCCTTAAGCGATTAGATATAAGTCTCATATCAAAGGACCAAAGACACAGTAAAATATTAATGACACAGAAACACATTTCTATAATATTTTACTTATTAGGTCTATTCAGTATACAAAAGTAATATTTTCCTCTTTTGCATACCCGTGTCGTCACTCACTTGTAGAGCTACAATGATCTATGACCAACACGACAATCTTAACTCGGTAATTAATGTTCCATGTTAATTACCATGATTGCGAATATCTTTTGTTTTATGTAAACCAATATCTTTTAGAGCTCTACGGTTAAGGACCAAGAGCCTCTTCCTTAACACTTCTAAAAGACGAATAACATAAACAAGGAACAAAATGATTTCTCACTCAATTCATAATAATTGGCATTTAAAAGTAAAACTTTTAGAACACATTCCCTTCAGAAACTACTCACACATTACTAAGCTAACCTTCATATTAAGGGAAGAAAACATGCTAATTAATTCTACGAAGATTAAAACAAACGAGATTAACTAAGTATGCAAGAACTAAAAGAAACAACAAGAAACTAACAAAACATTCTTTATTACTCACTGACTTTACAAGTAGCATCTCTCCACCAGAGTTTTACTCCAAGGTTTTTCTCCTAGTAGAGAGAATGGTCACGAAGAGAAGAGATGTATTACAAAGGAGGAAGAGTTTTATTTATAGTCATAGAAAAAGGTAACTCGGGACAATCCCCCTGTATGGGACTAAACGCATACAATAAATGGACATAAAATAACACAATCCACGACCCGACTAAACCATGAATCATTTGGACCAATTTGGACCTCGAATTGGCAGTCTGGGACAACCAATTAGCAATCTGGATTGGTTGGATTGAGTCTTGATTTTGGTGGCTCGTTTCTGGCTTGTTTTCTTAATGTTGATGAACCCGATTTGGTTGATGTTGTTTGGGCCCATATCTAATTGCCAAAATACTCCTCATGATGTTGTGGAGCTTCTTGATTTGCTCATTGAACATTTTGGTTTACATCCGGGTCCTTCTCTCTTGCATCTCAGTCCATAAGTTCTGCAATTCAGTCTTTTCCTTGCTTTTAAGTCATTTTTGAGTCTCTTCTTCTCAAACTTATTTATTCCTGAAACTTAAACATAAAACTCATTACGTAGCATTGCTTAGGCTAAAAATAAAGGATATAAGACACACATATATGCATGAATGATGTCAAATACCCTAACACCTAACTTTTGCTAGTCCCGAGCAAAACAAAGAAAGAGAAAATGAAAGAAAGGAAAAATCATTTGTAAAATAGGGAAATCCTAACTCACTTTCGTAGGAATCACGATTTCACTTAGCACGTGCAATAAGCAGTTAAACCTCCTTGTCGCCAAAGAGGATGAGTGTTGTCTCCTGAGGGTTTTCAGCTGATACACCGTAAAAACCCGAACATAGATGCATTATTCAACCTAGCACACGACTCGATGGACTCATTTTTGTCGATCATTGGACACGGTAATTCTAGAGGCCGACTCTACTTAGGTATTTAGTCCACACTCCTAGCCTAATGAACCATTCATGCAAGTTAGTTAAAGACTTAAGTGACAGGCATGGACTTACACTATCACATACACCTTCCCTCAAATCTCCACATAAAGCGATCCCTACCACCCGTGTAATGGGAGTTCGGTCGGTGCATCCCAAGTCAGATGACTCGAAAACATTAAGCACTAAGTTCCCTTAGACCTATTTTCCCGAGTAACAGGAGCCGTGTGAGAAGAGAGAACACCACTTATTTATTATCTACGTGGGAACCAAAATCCCTACACTTAAAGTTTGACAATAAGATTTTAAGGGTCTCTTACTAGGACAAACTTCTTTATACTAACATAGACGAATTATTTGACTCACTAGGTTCATGGTGGACTTCTGTAAATGTTTGAGTGCTGAAACCCTATGATTAATCACCCCCTAGGGATGACCGGGGTGCATCCTTACGACTCGAGAAGACATAAAGCTATTATACTAGATATCCTAATGCATCATGTTCAAATCAATTGTGGGAGCTTTCTTATTTACTTTGCCTCTCAATGGTTTTGCACATCCTAAACACATGCAAAACCCACAAAACATTTTCTTTCGCAAACACGGAGAGTTTTAAAAGAAATGAAAATTTTAAATCACTAGGCAAGTAAAAGAAGACAAGTCACCCAAGGATCATGATAAACAGATATATCGATATTAAATGCAGCACACTAACATGACCCTATAAACAAAATAAAACAAAAGGAGAAATACTCGACTATGTACACACATAAAACACCTCCACACTTACTTCATGCATTGTCCTCAATGAATGTGAGCATGATACTACATGTATTTTGAATGGAAAAGTAAAAGTTCTCACCAAACTTTGAAGCACAACAAAGGTTTCATGGTCATGTTGATTGACACATTCCCGAATTTCCCTTAAAATCTATGAGATACTAAAGAAAGGAGACAAATACGTGAAAGAAATGGGGCCCACAACAATCAATGCTCACTCTTGGAGTCTACTTTCTTTTCTTTTCTTTTCTTTTTTTCAAATATAACTATGTACAACAATGGGCTCCCATGTTCATTTGTCAACGGACATCAAATGGGAACCTGCCATCTCTCGAGCCAGAAATGCAACTACATGGGCCCGCAACATATGAAACAAGAGGATTATTAAGAGGTGTATGACCCAAGGATGACGGTTCATGCCTCTCAAAACCAGGGTGAGTGAAAGGAAATGGAAACAAAGATGTTTCCACTCCACGATAGAGTTAAGGGTCATCAATGTATACCCTCCAACCGATATTTGGGTGCACTGGGATCATTTCATCCACACAGTGTGACACTCTGGACTTATTCCCCAGATGGTGAAGTCCAAACACAGAATTGCATGACCACTTGACACCCTTATAATCATTGTGGTCATTTGATGCCTCTTGAGAATGAGCAAGATAGGAGGCGTGAATGAGAGGTGAACCTCTGTCTGGTTGTTTGAAATGTAGGGTATCAGGTGGTTGATTCTTAACCCACATGGGGTCCTTAATAGATACATAGTAAAGAGCAGGTGGCCAAGAGGCCACAAAAATGGTATCTTGTGGCTCAAAAGCCACATGATCACGAGATAAGGCACAGTCCAGTGCCAGCCAAGTGAAACATCTTCACCACCATCAGGATCTCCATTGAACAACTCTCTGAAATACTTGAAGGTGCCTTCAACTTCATTTCCATCCATGTCTTGGATACGATTGACCTCAACAGGGTTATCGAAGGCACTAGGCTTCTTCTCGATGGTGAAGATAAGGAAATTAGCGCATTGACTACCATAAGTCAAACGCATAAGACCATTACGACAATTGATCAAGTCATTGGAAGTCGCTAAAAATTGTCACCCCAAAATGACAGGAATTTGTCCAAATGGATAGGTTCAGTATCCAAAACAAAGAAATCGACTGGATAAATGAACTCACCCACTTTGATCAGGACATCTTCCACCACGCCCCTCAGTTTCTTCATTGACCTATCAGCCAGCTGAAGAGTAGTTTTTGTTTGTTTGAGGTCTCCAAGACCAAGGTGGACGTAGACAGAATACAACAAAAGATTGACAGATGCACCTAGGTCCAATAAAACTCCATGTATAGACACATCACCAATCACACAAGAGATAGTAGGACAATGAGGGTCCTTGTATTTGACTTGCGTGGGTTGTGCCAACAATGAACTCACGTTAGCCACAAGAAAAGCTTTCTTGGGAACATGAGTTTTTCTCTTCTTGGTGCATAAGTCCTTGAGAATCTTGGTATAAGATGACATTTGCTAAATCACCTCCAACAAAGGGATGTTCACCTTAACTTGCCGAAAGATCTCAAACATCTTGTCATGCTGATCTGAAGTGTTCTTTTTAAGGCGCTCAGGGAATGCCACCTTTGGGGTATAAGGGTCTTTAGAAGGAACCTCAGAATTTTGGTCCATAGAAACATGAGTGGGGACCTCTGAATCTGATTCCTCCGACACAAGATAGGACAAGGGGACCTCAAGATTCGGTCCCCTCGTAGATGTAGGTATCACTGTAGGTTTGGTGACACCAAGAGATGTAGGTATGCCCCCCAATGTGGTTGTCCACCTCCTTAGCAGACCTCAAAGTATGAATCACATTAAGATGATGGGTCGCTTGAGGTACCAGGGGCCTTCTTTGAGAATAGGTACCCTGGGGATTCACCTCTGGTTGACTTGGGAAATTGTCCCTTCTCACGTACATCGAGCTGATGAGCCAACTGGCTGACTTGCATTTCCAAAGTTTTAAACAAACTTTGCATGCTCTGCATGAACGCTTAAACAGATTGATCAGGAGAGGGATCCTTAGGGTCAACCCGTTGGGGGTAGAGTCTGACTAGAATAACCCGAAAGGGAGGCGTGAGTAGGTTGGTGAGTATGAGGCTGAGACCTTTGATATGGGGGTTGGTAGGTCGTCGTTGGGCGTGGAGGGTGATAAGGTGGAGGTTGAGGTTGAGCTGGCGAGCTCTGACCGTGGCCCCCCACTAGGCCCCCAAGAGAAGTTAAGGTGGTTTCGCCATCCCATGTTATAGGAGTGACTGTACAGGTCGGTACGGGGCCTCTGTTGATACATTACATTTGCATGCTCAGTATTGCTCGGAGCGTAAGCACACTCCAAGTCACTATGTTCCGTAAGTCCACACCTACTACACGTGGGAGTAGCAACCTGAGCTACAAGAGCTCGGTCCAACTCTAAACTCTCAATCCTAAGCATGAAAGCAGCCGATTTCACCTCAGATGTGATAGTTGACTCAACTTGATATGATCCAGCTCGACTAGAAGACCTGGCGGCTGGTTTCTCTCTCATTGTGTCTCACTCAAGGGTACGTTCAGCCATTAGTTCAAATGTATCACCTACCTAATCAATGGGTTTCTTTTGGAAATCACCTTAACATATAGACTCCAACAATGTGCGGGTGTTGTAGTTGAGGTCCTCATAAATAATTTGGCACAACTGGCACAACTTAATCCCATGATGAGGGCACTGCAAGAGTAGGTCCTTGAAACTTTCAAAGAAAGTATGAAACAATTCGGTCTCAGTCTGACACATTTGATGTATGTGGTGTTGTATCAGTTGAGTCTTCCTTTGGGGGAAGAACCTCTTCAGAAGGACGGTCACAACGTCATCCCAAGACCGAATCAAGTTTGTCGGGAGGTTGTACATCCATTTCTTCACGTTCTCCTTCAACGCGAAAGAAATCATCCTCAACCAGATGGAGTCCTCGTCAAGCCATTGAAGCTTGAACATGGAGCATACCTCCTCGAATTCACGTAAAAAGATATATGGATGCTCCTTATTAGCACTGAAGGTAGGAAACATGGTCACATATTGAGGTTTTAGCTCATAGTTATTCCCGTAAGCAGGCGGGAAAACTATACAAGAAAGTTGCACGACCAGAACAGGATGAGTCCACTCCCACAAAATCATCGGCCTATCCTGTAAAGCTAAATGTGGTGATGCACCCAGAGCTTGATCCTGACCAAGACCCTCTTCCTCTATAGTCGGAGGAAGAGGTCTACGTGGTGGTGAGAGTGGGCCGAGGTAATCCATGTATGGAACTCGGTCTCTCCCATCTCCATGAGACGACTTGGCCTCCTTCTCCAAAGGAGCACGAGGTGGAGATGGCCGATCACCTAGACTGTCCAGCTTAGAAAAATGCACTCTCTCAAGTCGAGCGCTCTCACCAGAACGAGCCTAACCTCTCATAAAACGCTCAACTCGACTCTAAAACCACACACAAGAGAAGGTGTAATCAGAGGAAGAGACTACTCGTAGAATATAGATGATGAGAAGACTTAGATGAGGAAGGAAGAATCCCTCGAGCTAGCGTGGGCAGTGGGAGAAGGTAGAATCACACAAGTAAACAAGGCCCAAACAACTTACGACTAAATGTCCTTAGGCTAGACGACACCTAACTTTGAGATCACTAGTCTCGACATGCCTCACCTCCCTACAACGAAGACCACAATGCCCAGCAAGTAATACCAGATTCGGAGATCCAGTACCTTGTACTATCGACAAGGCAGGAAACGCCAATTATATCATGACGGTCTTAACTCGATCACTCTGTTAGTGTGTCCAAAATCCTTAGGGCCAATGTCTACTTGCTTTTAGAAATTAGGCTTTGATTAGTGTGATTTTTGGGGTTAAGGAAAAGGTGATGAAATCTCCCACCTTATCTTGTATGGGACAACCCCTCCTTAGTAGAGTTTTCGAGTCTTAATCTAGAAATCAACTCTCCAAACAAACGCTCAACTCACACTCGTTGCAATGCAATTCCTACCAACTAATGCATGGTCATACAAAATGCATTAATGAGAGTAGGAAGTGTGTACCTCACGCCAACACTCAATAACTGAAAGTAAAACTAAAACAAAAGACAAACTACGTGTCTAAGTCAAGTATTTGATGCATGACCTAAACAAGCAAGAATGACTAGTCTTTTTCTTTGGATTTTAGTGGCCAAGTTGATTAAAAGGGATTTATTATTGATATGGGGGTAAACTATAAGTCAAAATATGCCAAATTGAGCCTAGACCACACTATTGAATGTAGAAACAACATGAAGAAATTATAGAGCAAACATAGCTCACCAGGCCGCCAGTTGGCGGGCCACCACCACTGATTGGTGGGGGGATCCCTCTGCTCCCCTCCAAACATTTCGTTGTGATATCCCTTGATCTTTAGAGCTTCCTAAAACAAAGAACAACTACAAACAAAAAATTAAACCACTTGAATCGTCCAAACCAAAGTCTGGACTAAGTACCACCCCAGCAACGATGCCTAAAATTTGGTTGTTTGTTTATATTACCGCAAGAGCACGGTGTCAGTGAAGACGTGGCAAATAATGGTCTTGTCCACGAGGAGGTGTGTCGACTCTGGTTTGTTCGAAGGCAAGTGGGAAAAAAAGGGAGTATAAGTTGATCACGCTTAACTAGACTAAACTAAACTAGTAATCACAAACAAGGAAATGAAAGCTGGAATTCAGGAATGGAAACCCCTAAGAGGTGGAGTGTGTGCACATATAGAGTAAAATAAGTGACAAATGACGCATGTAAGCATGTATGTGTGTGTCTTCATGCATAGGAAGTGTCTAAAGATGTGGCAAAACTTATCAATCAATTCACACAACGTATCGGCAATAATGATTGACATCATATCATGCATATATTTGTGTCTTATATTCTCTATTTTGAACCTAAGCAATGCTACGTAATGAGTTTTATGTTTAAATTTCAGGAATAAACATGAAAGAAAAAGAAGAGACACAAAAAGGACCTGAACGTGAGAAAAAAGATTGAATTGTAACACTTAAGGACTGATATGCAAGAGGGAAGGACTCAGATGTAAATCAAAAGTACAAATGAGCAAATTAAGAAGCTCCACACAATCATGAGGAGTATTTTGGAAATTATATTCGGGCCTAAACATCAACAACAAAATCAGGTTCACCAAACATGAAGAAATCAAGCCACCCAAAACCACACCCGATCAACCCAACCTAGACCGCCAATTGGGTGTCCCAAACTGCTAATTGGCGGTCTATTTGGACCCAAACCGGTTAAGACTTAGTCAGGTGTTGTATTAGTATGTATTTAGTTCATTTATGGTATGCGTTTAGTCCCATACCGGGAGATTGTCCTCGGTTACCTTTTTCATGGCTATAAATAGAACTCTTCTTCCTCCTTTATAATTACCCATTGCTTGGTGGCATTCTCTCTACTTTGAGTAAACCTTGGAGGAAAACTCAAGGTGAAGAAGAACGCTACCTATAATGTGAGTCATGTAAATAAAATAATTCTTAATATGTTGTTTTAATGTTGTCTTCTCTTTTAATTTTTGCATGCTTAGTTTAATTTCGTTTTGTCTTCTTTTCCTAATGTGTAGTGATTCTTTTCCTAATGTGTAGTGAGTAGTTCCATCCCCCTTTGGGGATGGAGATGATGTACATATATGTTGTGAAGTTTGGATGTTTGATGAATTTTTGATTGTGTAGACTTACATGTTTATATGTTCATCGGGGGTATTTTAATCATCTACACGTTGGGGGATTTTCGATGGGTTTTGCCATAAGATTTAGACACTTCCCATGCTTAGTTTCCTCATGTTTATTGGCTGAAATTTCCTGTTGAATATGCTACATGTTAGTTAGGTATTTGTATTTGTGTTTGCTTGTTTGATTGATTGAAAAAACTTTGCTGTGATGGATTCTGCCATAACATTTAGACACTTTTCATGCTTAGATTTGTTATTCACATGAGTTCCTGGTTTTTTATGAGTCTTGCCATAACATTTAGACACCTCTCATGCTGAGCATAATGTTATGCTAATCAAGTAGTAATTGCCGATACGTTGTGTGAATGGATTTGATAAGCTTTTCCACATCTTTAGACACTTCCTATGCATGAAGACACACACAAGACACACACATACATGCGTCATTCATCACTTATTTCGCTTCATATGTGCACACACTCCAACCCTTAGGGGGTTTCTTTTCCTGAATTTTATCTTGCTTTCGATTTCTCTCGCTTCCATTTTCCTTATTTGATGCTTGCTAGTTTAGTGTAGTTTAGCTACTGTAATCACAACTCTTCTCCCATCTTTTACCACTTGCTTTCGATCGAACAAGAGTCGACACACTTCCCTGTAGATCGACCCATATTTGTCACGTCTTCACCGACGTCGTGCACTTGAGGTATTAAAACGAACACATCAAATTACTACTTGATTATCATAAGACTAGGCTCAGCATGAGAGGTGTCTAAATGTTATGGCAAGACTCATCAAAAACTAGGAACTCAGGTGAAGAACAAAGCTAAGCATGGGAAGTGTCTAAATGTTATGGCAAAACCCATCAATGCAAAGCTTCTTCAACATGTAGCATATTCAACAAGAATTTTTAGTCAATAAACATGAGGAAACTAAGCATGTAAAGTGTCTAAATCTTATGGCAAAACCCATCAAAAATCCCTCAACATGTAGATGATTAAAACACGCTCGATGAACATATAAACATGTAAGTCTACACAATCAAAAATCCATCAAACATCCAAACTTCACAACATATTTGTACATCATCTAAACCCCCCTAAGGGGGATGGAACTACTTACACATTATTAGGCTAACATTCATATTAAGGAAAGAAAACATGTTAATTAATTCTACGAAGATTAAAACAAACGAGATTAACTAAAGAAACAACAAGGAACTAACAAAACATTCTTTATTGCTCAGTCACTTTACAAGTAGCACCTCTCCACCAGAGTTTTGCTTCAAGGCTTTACTCCTAGTAGAGAGAATGATCACCAAGATAAGAGATGTATTACAAAGGAGGAGGAAGAGTTTTATTTATAGTCATAGAAAAAGGTAACCCGAGACAATCTTCCGGTATGGGACTAAACTCATACTATAAATGGACATGAAATAACATAATCCATGACCCGACAAAACCATGAATCATTTGGACCTCCAATTGACGGTTTGGGATAACCAATTGGAGTCTGGATTGGTTGGATCGAGTCTAGATTTCGGTGGCTCGTTTCTAGCTTGATTTCTTGATGTTTGATGAACCCGATTTGGTTGTTGATGTTTGGACCCGGATCTAATTACCAAAATACTCCTCATGATTATGTGGAACTTCTTGATTTGCTCATTGATCCTTTTGGTTTACATCCGAGTTCTACTCTCTTGCATCTCAGTCCATAACTCCAACAATTCTGTCATTTTCCTTGCTTTTGAGTCCTTTTTGAGTCTCTTCTTCTCAAACATTTTTATTCCTGAAACTTAAACATAAAGCTCGTTACGTAGCATTGTTTAGGCTAAAAATAAAGGATATAAGACACAAATATATGCATGATATCAAGTGAATCAATGCATGTACATAACTATAGAAGTCGGTTGACGTCTATAGTTATGTGTAGACGTCGGGCTTGTATACACGTGACGTATATGCCTATAGACGTCTCAATTATGGGAGACCGATGTATATTTAGCGACACTTATTCCTCATCCTTCACTAGTGTCCTTTACTGACAAACCTTTCAAATTTTGATATGAATGATGTTTTCCTATCTAGTTCTTGTTGAAGAATCACTAGTTAAGCAAAAAGAACCTAAACAAGGTATCAAGATATCGCCAAGCTCTTCGAAAATGACATCGCTATTACTCTATGATCAAACTGGAAAGAGAAAAACCGAGAAGCCAAGAATGACATGGCTTGGATTGTGTTGCAGATCATAATTTGCTTTTGCTGCCAATTGAAAGAAAAAGTATCAATTTTGGTTCTATTGTTTCTTCATTAAGCCATTCTTTAGGTAACACTGGCAGGTTGATATTTTGACATGCTACAAGTCTTTATGGTTGTTATATCTCCATGATTGTTAGACTTCACCGAAGATTGAGCTAGAGAAGCGGATCCCATATTTTCCTTCTGACGACCTCTTGGATTACTTGTATGGCTTATTTATTTTGGTACTAATCCCTTTTTTCGGTATATATATTAACTCCTTTATTGCTTTTTTCCTTTGATAAGAACTACACACTTCATTTTGTGAAACCTAAGATGTAACCCGCTAGTGTTAAGATCCCATCCCTACTTTTAGATTATTTTCAACTAATAATCTATGAGTTGAGTTAAGTCTGGTTGAGTATGAGTCTTGAATTATCGTATTACTAACCAAGTTCAAGAGGAATCATTGTTTCTGATAAGCAATCGACGTAAGGGCTTCGTAGAAAGCTAAATGAAGCCTTCTCGCCCCCATCTCACATCAAGAGAAATCATAAACAATTTGTTTTTAATTTTCAAATATTGTCTAGACACATGCAACAAAAACTTGGTTAAATGGAAAATATATTATATGAGTAATTTTTTATTGATTTTTTGTTGACTTCGAAATCCATGTTCTGACATTTTCTTTGACACAAACAAAAGAGAGAAGCAGCAGACAGAAACAAATAGTATTTGTTGTTAGAGTTAGGCTTTGCTTGTTGGGTTCCAATTGAATGGATCTTCGTAGAACAAAATGAAGAAAGGAAAAGAATAAAATATGGGAACAATTTTCTTCGTATATATGTTGAAGAAGAAAACGTTTACAAGTCTAATTGTTGTGGGTTTTTTTAAACCTTTGTAAACAACTCTATTTATAGGAAAACAAAAAAGGTGAATCAGCCCAAAAACCGTAGGCTTTAAACAAAAACACTAATGCCCATAATAGACAATAAAAACAAGAAAATTCAAGAATAGAAAACAGCCAAAAAACGTTTGGCCTTTATTGTCTTCCAATCTTCCCCTTTAGTGCCAAATGAATGCACTTTTGTAACTGATCCAAACCATTCAAATTTCCAACAATCAAAGCTTATACTCACAATCTCCCCCATAAGCTTGATTTGGTTCGAGAT
Source organism: Triglochin maritima (assembly GCA_963682175.1). Lineage (NCBI taxonomy): Eukaryota > Viridiplantae > Streptophyta > Magnoliopsida > Alismatales > Juncaginaceae > Triglochin > Triglochin maritima. The sequence continues at coordinate 20,915,271 of OY821775.1, forward strand.
TCTTCATGCCGAGCAGCTCCCGCATCTCTGCAAATTTGACTCTTGCTAGGGCTTTGGTGAGAATGTCTGCACGTTGCTCTCCGGTGCTTACGAACTCTACGACAATCTGTCGGTTCTCGACACACTCACGAATGAAATGGAAGCGAGTGTCAATGTGCTTGCTGCGTCCATGAAACACCGGGTTCTTGATCAGTGCGATTGCAGACTTGTTGTCGACGTAGAGAGTTACCGGCTTTGGCTCACTTCCGGTCACCTCACTCAACAAGCTTCTCAGCCAAAGTGCTTGACATGACGCCGCAGTAGCTGCCATGAACTCCGCCTCACATGAGGATAAATCAACAGTTCGCTGCTTCTGAGATTGCCAGGTGAGCAGATTTCCGTTTAGATAAAACACCATCCCTCCGGTACTCTTTCTGTCATCTATGTTACCAGCTAGATCGCTGTCAGTGAAACCGACAAGTTCCTCAGCTCCTCGTCCTCTTTTGTACTGAATCCCGTAGCTCGTTGTTCCCTTCACGTAGCGGAGAATATGTTTCACCGCCTGTTGGTGTAGAGTAGTAGGATGCTCCATGTAACGACTCACAATGCCAACTGCATATGAGATATCGGGTCGAGTGTGCGTCAAGTACCTTAGACACCCGATGACACGCCTATACTCCGTCGGATCTACTAAGTTTCCTTCCGCATCCTTCCCGAGTTGCAGCTTTGCTTCCATCGGATAATTGCTCGGGTTGCAATCCACCATCGCGAACTGTTTCAACACCTTCTTTGCATAAGCCGCTTGCTTCACCTCGATGCGATCTTTCTTCTGGTCCACCTCGATACCGAGGTAGTATGAGAGCAACCCGAGATTACTCATCTCAAACTCCTTCATCATCTGCTTTTTAAACTCCTCAACGCCCTTGATGCTTGATCCTGACACGATCAAATCGTCGACGTATACGCCAACGATGAGTACTTCTTCTTCATGGTTCCTCGTGTATACAGCCTGCTCTTGAGCACATTTCACGAAGCCGAGACTCACCATTCTCTTGTTGAGGCAAGTGTTCCACGCCCTTGGTGCTTGACGTAGTCCGTAGAGGGCCTTGGATAGCTTGTACACCTTGTGCTCTTTATTCTTAATGATGAAGCCTTCAGGTTGAGCGACGTAGACTTCTTCTTCGATGTCACCGTTGAGAAATGCTGATTTGACGTCCAAGTGGTGGATCTCCCATCCACGGTGAGCTGCGAGAGCTAGAATCAGCCTGACGGTATCGAGTCTTGCCACCGGTGCAAAGGTCTCCTCGAAGTCAACTCCTTGCTTCTGCACGTAGCCTTTCGCTACCAATCTCGCTTTGTGCTTGAGGATGTTGCCTTCGCTGTCTCTTTTCAACTTGAAAACCCAATTCAACCCGATGGTCTTGTGACCGGGTGGCAAGTCGGTGAGCTCCCATGTCTTGTTCTTCTCGATGGACTCGAGCTCTTTCTTCATGGCCTCATTCCACGCTTCTTCGGTTGCCGCCTCATGATATGTTGTTGGCTCGTCGGTGGTGAGGAACAACAATTCATCAAGATCCATCTCTACTAGTGGTGCCTCCGCATAGACATCGGCGAGGGAACGGAGTTTGATGGGGCCATCTTCGGTTGTGGACCCACCCGAGCTCTCTTGTTGACGAGGAGAGTTCGGTGTAGCTGTTGCGTTCTCCAACTCTGTTACGTCGTCGTCATCTCGTAGGATTCCGAACTCCACGGAATTTTGTACGAGCTCGTTGTTGTCGTTGCACCATTCCCACTTTTTCTCCTCCTCGAACACGGCATCTCTGCTCACACGGATTTTCCCGCAAGCTGGATCAAGAAACCTGTGCGCCTTGCTTCCGTCTTCAACACCGAGGTACACCATGGCTTGACTTCGATCATCGAGTTTCTTGAGATATGGTCCCACAGTCTTCACATGTGCGATACACCCAAACACTCTCAAGTGCTTCAGATGAGGTCGCTTACCGGTCCATGCTTGGTAAGGGGTGCAATCTCCTAGTACCTTTGTCGGCAAGCGGTTCAAGAGATAAACCGCATGACGCACCGCCTCTCCCCAGAGGTTTGTCGGTACTTGCATGCTCTTGAGCAAGCTCCTCGCAGTACTCATCACGGTACGATTTCTTCTCTCCACCACGCCGTTTTGCTGTGGAGTGTATGGTGCCATGAGGTGACGTTCGACTCCTTCCTCTTTGCAAAACTCTGCAAATTTCTGTGATGTGAATTCTCCACCTCGATCAGTTCGCAAAGTCTTTAGCTTGTGCTCGAACTTGTTCTCCACAAGTCTCTTGAACTTCTTGAATGCTTCAAACGCTTCTTCTTTTTCTCTGAGCATGTACACCCACATCCATCGACTATAATCATCAACAAGTAGAAGAAAATACTTGTTACCAGCGAACCACACAGATCCGCGTGCACAAGTTGTAGAGGATGCTCGGCTCGGAAGTTGGCTTGGGCAGGAAATGGGAGCCTTGTTTGCTTTGAGACCAAGCAACTTTCACACACTTGGCTGGGGTGTGTGATCCTGGGCAGCCCCTCGGCCATCTCCTTCTCCCCCATCATCTTGAGCGCATAAAAGTTTACGTGCCCAAGTCTCGCATGCCATAACCAAGCCGGATCTGCTAGCGATGCTAGTAGAGACACAGGTTTGCTCGTCTCTAGGGAAATCTTGTACAACTGATTTGGCGATTTCTCCACCTTCATCAACAGGACGCCATTTCGATCGAACATCTTCAAGAACGAGCCCACTAAGGTGATCGTGTTGCCTACTTCTGTCATCTGCCCGAGACTTATGATATTACTTTTCAATTTTGGAATGTAATATACCTCGGTCATTAGACGTTGATCACCATTCTTGCATACAAACAGGATGGATCCTCGGCCCTTGATCTCGACGAGTGAGCCGTCTCCGAACTTCACATTTCCGGTGATCTTCTCGTCGAGCTCATTGAACTTCTCTCGATGGCCCGTCATATGGTTGCTTGCTCCGTTGTCGAGGTACCACACGTCTGTGTGATTGTAATCTTCGCCACTTGCGAGGAGGTTCGCCATGACCTTCTCTTCATTGAGCATCAACAAATCGGGTATCTCTTCTGCCGTCTTTTGTGCGAGCTCCTGGTCATCTCCATAGTCGAGGTTCGACTCCTCGTCTTCGGGAAATGGATTCGCCAACCCCTCAGCGAACATCAACGCTGGCTCCTTGTCATGGAGACTTGTGAGGTTTGCCTCCTCATCGGGCTCCTTGTTTCGGCACTCGTTCGCGTAGTGCCCGTACTTTTGACAAGCGTAACACTTCACCTTGCTCTTGTCTTTACGGGGTTTGGTGTCTTCTTGTTGAGGTGAGCTGCTCCCTCGACCTCGTCCCCGACCTCGACCTCGGCCACGTCCTCGGCTATCTCCACCGTTGCCGTTGTGACTTGACGATCCGGAAGAAAAATCGCCTTCTCCGTTTTTCTTCCTTCGTGACATCCATTCTGCATGCGTGAGCAATAGGTGCTTCTCCTCCTCTCTATCACCGTATCCGCGAAGTCTCTCCTCGTGGACTTTAAGGCGACCGACGACCTCCTCAACCGTCATGTTCTTGAGGTCACCGAATTGCTCGATCGTGGTAACGATTTGCATGTATTTTTGTGGCAAGGCTCGTAGGAACTTCTTGACGACGGAGATCTCCTCCACCTTCTCTCCCAACGAGCGGATACCAGTCACAATGGATGTCAATTTCATGGCGAAGTCGTCCACCGACTCCCCGTCCTTCATGCGAATTGCCTCGAAATGAGTCCTCAAGGTTTGCACCTTCGCCTCCTTGACTCGTTCCACTCCAACGTGCATCGTCTTTAGCGTCTCCCACGCTTCTTTGGCGGAATCCTTCTCGGCCACCATGAGAAGGACGTCCTCTGGAAGCGCTTGATAGATGGCGGCGAGAGCCATTCTATCCTTCCGTTCGTCGACCTCGTCGAGTTCCACATCCTCGTCGAGTTCCACAGCTTCCCACACTCCTTGCGCTTGTAAATTCACCCTCATTTTCAACGCCCACACGGAGTAGTTACTCTTCGTGAGTAACGGATACGAGAGCGTCACGCTCCCTTCTCTTCCGATCTTCGTTGCCGCCATATCTCCTCCAGTTGCTTTGCTCGGTGACGACTTGTCCTTCGGTCTTGCTCTGATACCAAATGTTGGGTTCCAATTGAATGGATCTTCGTAGAACAAAATGAAGAAAGGAAAAGAATAAAATATGGGAACAATTTTCTTCTTATATATGTTGAAGAAGAAAACGTTTACAAGTCTAATTGTTGTGGTTTTTTTAAACCTTTGTAAACAACTCTATTTATAGGAAAACAAAAAAGGTGAATCAGCCCAAAAACCGTAGGCTTTAAACAAAAACACTAATGCCCATAATAGACAATAAAAACAAGAAAATTCAAGAATAGAAAACAACCAAAAAACGTTTGGCCTTTATTGTCTTCCAATCTTCCCCTTTAGTGCCAAATGAATGCACTTTTGTAACTGATCCAAACCATTCAAATTTCCAACAATCAAAGCTTATACTCACATTGCTTACAAGATTATATTTGTGTCCATCTTTATAATCTTCTTTATTCATAATCAGTTGAACAATTGGATCTACGAGTATAAGTGGGGCGGGTAAAAAAAACCCGCTACCTGCCCCGCCTAAGGGTGGACTAGGTGGGGTGGGTTTGGCGGGTTATTTTTTGACATTTTAGATTTAGTTTCCCTAATAAAAATATAAAAAATTGAGAAATAGGTAAATGTGCATGAACTAAAATCGATTTATTAGTTTGATTTGATGGTGTGGATAACAAATTACAAATTTATAATCCACTTGTCAGAAGTTATTGTGGCTAAAGTTATTGTGATATGTGATAATATTCTTATGATCACAACACAAGTAGTTACCAGATATATCAAATGATCAGTTATTAGCCGTTGCAATCTTGCAGTTGTTGAAAGGAATATATTCTTAAAGTTTACTTTTATATGTCTTTTATTATGAATTGAATGTATAAATATTTTGTTCCTTGGTTAATGTATTTGTCTTTTAGAAGTGTTATGAAATATGTTCTTGGTCCTTAACCGTAGAGCTCTAAAAAAATAATGGTTTACATAGATCAAAATGTAATTCACAATCATGGTGATTAACATGAGACATTAATTACCGAGTTAAGATTTCCATGTTTAAGGGTACACATGGGTTGAGTTGAACCCGAAAACTGACCCGAGCACGACTTGTCAGGTCAGGTTGGGAAGGGGTTCGGATTGGGCCAGGTTGGAAAATTCTGAAAACCGAATTTTTGGGTCAGATTCATGTTGAGGGTTGGGTTGACCCAACCCAAATGAAAGATTTTTGTTAATGTATTTCCCTCAATGTATCGTGATTGTTCCCTCAGGCCTCAACCGATCTGCACCTAATGTCCTAATTCCTAACCTTAAAAGATCTATTTCCCCTCAGTGCCCTCACCCTTAAAGAAAATGCAGCCCCTTCCTTGCCGGTTCGCCCTTTCCTCGCCCTCAACCCTCTCCTCGCGTCCTCGCCCCCTCTCCTTACGGCTCCACTCCTTGCCACGCCTCTCCCTCGACCTTGTCTGCATATGACGATGTTAATTATAACAGTGAGTTTGATGTCGATTTAGGTGTTTGGATCTGTGAGGTGAACTCCACTTGAACCACCAAAGCTGAAGTAATGTTTTGGTAGTGTATATGTGTAATTTGATAATGTTGTGGTTGCATTTCTTCCAACATGTATAAGTAAGATTTGTTCTTTTTTGTGATGGTTTACTGGAGATTGTAAAATGTGCAAAAGATTAACTGAAATATTGGTAATCTTAGGGTTTCCATATTTCAAGTGAATGGTTCGAAATCATTCCTAAATTATAAACTAATTTATATTATGGATTTACTAAAGTGGGCTAAGGGAGTCAAGTAGTTTGAGAAGAATAGTTTGCTGAACATGTAATAGGGAAATTGGTAGCTATGAGAGGTGTTTCTTGGTAGCTAGTTAAAAACTTATATCGTTGCGTGGTTTAGAGGTTTATTCCTTTGGGTGATCAGATTTGTTGTTGTCCTTCGATTTTAATGGAGCAGTTTGTGCTTGCATATATCCAGGTTTGATATGTCTATTTTGCTATGTAGTTGAAGCATCTCTCAAATATTGATTAAGACTGTCTTTTCAGTGGCATTTGATGTATTTCTCTTCATTCTCATAATCCATTGCTTGTTCGTGTCTTTGATGATCAGTTCGATCTATGACTTGTTTGTTATCAATTTGGGAATAGATGTGTGATTATTAGCATATGATGCATCATATTCATGCTATATATCTTTTATGTTACCACAATATTTTGCTACTCGAGTTGTTGTTGTGGTGGTTCAGGTGTTAGGTAATAAAGAAGAGAAAATGGAACAAAAATGACCTGAATGCAACAAGAATGGACTGAATTGAAGACTTCTGGACCTATTTGTAATGCACAAGGACAAGATCGCAAATCAAGAAGGAACCAAGTGAAAATCCGAAGGGACCTGATTGTGAAATGCAAAGTATTGTGACACAAGACTTGAACCAAATCAATATTTCACCAATTAAACTCAAATTGGTTCAAGACAGTGGACCAGGCCTGCTTCACCCAACGTGTCAATTACAACTTTTAAGCTCCTGTTGCCCGTGCTAAGTGCAATCCATCGGCTTGTTGCCCGTGCTAAGTGCAATCCTGACTCCTACGAAAGTGAGATATGATTTCCCAGTTTTTGTATGTTTTCCTTTCCTTCATTTTTCCTTTTCTTTGTTTTGCTCGGGACTAGCAAAAGTTAAGTGGGGGGTATTTTATTATTAGCATATGAAGCATCATATTCATGTATATATCCTTTATTTTATCTCAATATTGTGCTACTCGAGTTGTTGTTGTGGTGTTTCAGGTGTTAGGTAATAAAGAAGAGAAAAGGGAACAAAAAGGACCTGAATGCAACAAGAATGGACTGAATTGAAGACTTCTGGACCCATTTGTAATGTACAAGGACAAGATCGCAAATCAGGAAGTGCCCAAGTGAAAACCTGGAGGGACCTGATTGTGAAATGCAAAGTATTGTGACAGAAGACTTGAACCAAATCAATATTTTGCCAATTAGACTCAAATCGGTTCAAGACAGTGGACCAGGGCTTCACCCAATGTGCCAAATACAACTTTTAAGCTCCTGGAAGAATTTGGGACCGATCGGGTGCAAATGATCAGCCAGTGGCAGATTTGGATCAGCCACTGGCGGATCATTTTTCTCTAATTGAGCCCCAATTTCTCTTGTGGCTCGTACTTGATTACTTGGGTGCACCAGAGTAAATGGAAAGTTGTGCCATCCATGGGATTGCTCCGAGATCCATCAAAATCCTTATTTCTTCTATAAATACCATTGTAATCCCTCCTCTCCAACTTCTTCCTCCTTCCCCCGTTAGAGTAGTTTTAGTTTCCAATTTTAGTAGTGTAATAAGGGGGTTGGAGAGGAGCAAACTTTGTATTTTTGCTTCTTAATCTAGTTTTGTTCTTGTTCTTTACTTTGGTGTCTTTACTTTGATGCAATTTCTTTTATATTGTTGTTTGCTTAATCTTGTTTTGCTTCATTTCTTTTATGGGTTGTTGTTGTTTTTATGCTTTCTTTAGTGTAGAGATAAGTAGAGAGTAGTCCATCCCTGTGGGGGTGGAGAGGAAGGTGATTTGATCATGTGATGGATTAGTGTGTGTTAATCTTAATCTTTTGAGCCTTACATGATTTCCATAACCATCTAATGGGATTTCACTCTTATCTTTGATGTGCTAATGCTATTGAATGAAGCTTATCACATGCTTAGATTAGTGGGCCGTATTTTATGGGGAATGATGAGGTTAGGATAAGGATGGAGGGGAAGAAGGAAACAATGCATGTGCATGCATGTGCTCATGTTGGCTTTATCCAAATTAATGTCTTGTATGTTTCAATTATTGTGAGACATGTTATTTCATGTGGATACTGATGAGAATTAAATTTATACCGCAAGTGCACGACGTCAATGGAGACGTGGCAAATACGGGTCGAACACAAGGAGGGAGAGATTTGTTATTTTCGTGATTTCGATTGGGGAAAAGAAGGAGAGAAGAAATAAATTGGGTTTTGAGATTTTTTATTTTTAATTTCCTAAAGCATGAAACATAAAAAACTAAAGCAAGAACAAAGATGTGAATTCCATCGGGTGGAGGTTTAGATTTAAGGTTTAGATTAGAGAATTTAGAAACTTATAATAAATCATATTAGTTATAAAGCATTACATGATAAATGATTTAACATAAACTCAAGTAATCAAAATATACTAACACGAAATTAAAATAATAACATTCATTCATCTTCTCTTCACCCTAATCCGTCACCTCCACCCTTTGGAAGGAGTTAGAAACTCATAGAGGGAGGAAGAAGGGGTCCTTGAGACATTACAAAAGAAAACTAAAAGTAAGAAATAAAAGACAGAATTTTATTAATGAAAAGAAGATTACAAAACTAAGATTAATAATAAAAACTACCACCAAAGACTAAGGACCTTTCTAACATCGTTCTCGGGTCTATTTATAGTTGCTACAAAGGATCTAGGTATAATATTGGAAAGTACACGTGTCCAGACACGACTGGACGAAATTGGAGCACACGGATCGACTAGGGGGCGGCGGAATCGCCGCATGGTGTGTGTGATCTGCAGCGGAATCGCCGCACATCATGCTCTGATTTGGTCCAGATTTTGGTTGAATGTTTATGGTATGATTTGATCCTCCTTTACGCGTCTGGATTGATTCTTTCCATTCTTTTGAGCTCCGGATTAATTCCTTCACATATTTGGAGATATACATTGATTTTTCTATATATTTTCTCCAAGAGAATAAAAGCTACTCGTGATTTGCAATTAGGTCCTTGACTTTTTGCAGTTAAGTCCCCGGCTACTTTTGTGCTTAAGTCCTTGTTCTTTTTGCAATTAGGACTTGAATGCTTTTATGCTTGGGATGCATTTCCATTCGTAACCCGATAATCTTGAACTTGGTCTTTATGATAGAAATGAGTCTTTTGCATGCGTTTATGTTCGGGATGTGGGTAAATTGCATTCAGATCCCTGTAATCTGTAAATAAGACTAAACACATACCTTAGTAGCATTTATTGATGTAAAAGTAATCTAAATGAAAGACATATGATGCAATGTATGCAATGCATCAAATACCCCCACACCTAGATTTTGCTAGTCCTTAGCAAAACAGAAGATACGAAAAATAAAAACAGGGAAATCCTAACTCACTTTCGTAGGAATTACGGTTGCACTTAGCATGTGCAACAAGCCTTTAAACCTCCAAGTTTCCTAGGAGGAGGAGTGTTGTCTCCTGAGGGTTTTCAGCGGATATACCCACAAAATCCTAAATCAACGTTTCATTAATAGTTCTTAATATCCCTACCTCAACCTTATACATTTCACTAAGAATTTTTGCATGCTCATTATATAAATCTAACTCATTAAAAATATGACTTGGTCTTTGTTCCTCCAACATTCACACCACTAACCCTTCTACACATGTTTATCACTTGAATTATTTTGCACGCCTCCTCTGGTGGTGAAGTATCATTCGGATCAACCATGGCATGGATCATTCTTTCAGCTTTGGGCCTTGAGTATTATTTTTTTTCTTTTCTTCCGTGATTCAACACATTTGTTTTTTGACACTTTTACCCTTTTTGCATTCGTGTAGCGAGTTTGGTCGATAATCCCGAGCTGGTACACTCAAGTTACCGGGTTTCAAGATACCCCTACGGACCAGTGACTCAAAGGCTTGGGCTTTTGTAATCATTTTGCAAAATGTGTTTTCTTCACTTTATTCCTTTATTTTTATTTTTATTTTCCTCAAGGCTTAATTGCTATTAGAAGTCCACACTTCCCGGTATATTTTCCTCAACCTCTGCTTTTTATCAACCACTTCAAAGATTTGATTCATCCAATTTAAGTGCATACATGTCTTAAAGGGCAATGAGTTATTTCTTTGGAACTTAGATTTATGTCATAATTTCTACAAGCAGAACTATATAATAAGGAACAAAAACTCAATGCAATTTGTACACGGGTTTTGACAGTTCAATCTTAAGCTATGTTATGAAACATTGAATTTTTTATTTTATTTTTTTTAAGAAATAAAAGACAGATCTATAGATAAATATATACATAAACACCCCCCCCCCCCACACCTAAATCATGCATTGTCCTCAATGTATACAAATCTAAAGCAAATGCACTTATTACCTTGGTGAATTGCGGTGGAAGGATGGAATTTGCTCAAAGTCAACCATAGTCAGAACTGGATTGAATGACACCATATTGGTGCATGTATCCAGTTGAATTGTTCCCCATGTTGCAATGAGATTCTGAGTCACAGATTCCACACCCCTCACATAAATAGGTTCTCTTATTTGCTCGAGTGATGGTGGGTGTGTAGATGAATTTCTCCCCTTTTTCTTACTTCCTTTTTGATTTTGTGATGATTCAGAAATCTTATAGATACGCGATTTCATCACAACATCACTTTGATTGCATGTTATTTCTGGCTCACTATCAATATGAAAGATATTAAATTCAGCTTTTAAGTTCCCAAAAGATAATTGCATGAGCCCATTTCGACAGTTTATCAATGCTTCAGAAGTGGCCAAAAAGGGTCTACCTAGAATTACAGGGATTTGTCGATTAGGATTTACAACAGGTGCGGTATCTAGTACGACAAAATCCACTGGGTAAATGAAGTCACCAACCTTGATCAAAACATCCTCTACTACACCTCTTGGTTTCTTAATAGAGCAATCAGCAAATTGAAGGGTTGTCCTAGAGGGTTTTAGTGGACCAAGGTTCATTTGCTCATAGACAGAGTACGGGAGTAGGTTAACACTAGCACCAAGGTCTAGAAGGGCTTTGTTGATAAAAGTATCTCCTATTGAACATGAAATTGTGGGACACCCAGGATCCTTATATTTTATAGGAGATGTGTTGGACAAAATAGAACTTATGTTTGCAGTTAAGAATGCCTTCTTTGGTACGTTTGTTTTTCTCTTTTTAGTGCACAAATCTTTTAAGAATTTAGCATAAGCAGGTATTTGTTGAATCATGTCTAAGAGTGGAATGTTCACCTTAACTTGCTTAAATACTTCCAAGATTTTCTCTATTTGTGCACTTGAGTTCTTTTTGAGTCTATTGGGAAATGAGGCTTTAGGGACATAGACTCGCTCAGGTTCAGGTTGAGCTACGGGTTCAGATTGAGTAGGTGGGGTGGGCGTTTCAGATTGGACGTCGGGTTCAATGGTTAGGTCATATGTGGCAGTTTGATGGCTAAATTGATTAGACGTTCTAGGATTTACCACATTATTATCAATCTGTCTTCCGGACCGTAATGATACTACAGCATTTATTTGTTGGAACGGTCCTTCTTCATTAACCATTTGAACCGGTCTAGGGTTGTTATTTCCTGAAGGTGCTTGATAGGATTGATATGAATTATTAGATCTAGGGTTCACTTCAGGTTGACTTGGAAACCGACCCTTTTCTCTTTCACCTACTATTTGTGCTAGTTGGCTGACTTGTGTCTCTAGCCTTTGGAAGGTCTGGTTGGTTGTTTGTATAAAGGTTTTCATCAAATTTTCCAAGCTTGTCAACCTAACCTCATGATCGTTATTGTTACTAAACCCAGATGATGTATTATTTTGGTTATACGGGTTTGGTTGTTGTCTAGGAGGTTGACCCTGTTGGTTTGATAAGAAATTGGAATTATTACGCCAACCCGAGTTATAGGTTGATGTGTATGGGTCATTTCTAGCATGGTTATACATGACATTAACTTGGTCCCATTCCGCACAATCCTCCTTTACATGACCAATCTGACCACATCTAGAGCACGGGATAGTCGAGGCTTGATTCACTCGGTTTTGGGTTTGTAGCTCTAAACTTTCCATTCTGCGCATAAGGGTAGCTAGTTTTGCTTCAGCCGCTATGTTGGCATCTACAGCTAAGACACCTGGTTTGGGTTGGCTTGCTATTCTAGATCCAATACTCGGGTTAAGCGGTGTTCTAGCATTGTCCCATTGCATACTATTTTCAGCTAATTCCTCAAGAAAAGTCCAGGCATCATTTTCATTTTTCGACATAAAGTTCCCTTGGCTTACGGATTCTACCATAACCCTAGATGTGGGTGTCAATCCCTCATAAATAATTTGGCATAATTGCCATCTTGGAATTCCATGATGAGGGCATTGGGTCAGAACACTTTTGAATCTTTCTAAATAGGAATAAAACGGCTCGCTCTCAGACTGAACGAATGCAACAATTTCATTCCTAATCCTCATAGTCTTATGGTTGGGAAAATATTTTTTCAGGAATACTTGAACAAACTCAGCCCAACTCCTAATAGATCTTTTGGCTAGACTATATAGCCATTTCTTAGCGTCATCCTTCAGTGCTAGAGGCACGAATTTCAGACGCACTGCCTCCTCAGGAATATGCTAGTATTGCATAAGAGAGCAGATTTCCTCAAATTCTCTAAGGAAGAGATATGGGTCTTCCCTAGAGGTGAACTTAGGCAACATACTCATGTATTGTGCCTTAAGTTCGAAGTCGCGACCCGGTATGGTGGGCATAACGATGCACGATGGCTGAGCAGCCATCGCTGGATAGCATCGATCCCTCAGAGTTATGGGTTGCACAACAGGTGGGTCCACTACGTTCTCACCCATTGGATCTAGGTGAGGTGGTGCAACAGGTGGATTGGGGCTAAGTTCCAGACTGGAATCTAGATGAACTCGTGAGAGTCGATTACTCAAGTCCCGAATCCAAATCTGAGTGCACCGGGCTGAATCAATTTTTGAATTCAAATTCGAAATTTAAATTCCAAATTTAATTTCAAGAATTAATTACAATTTTTTTTTAATTTTCGTTCTTTTTTATGTTTTTTTTTCAAAAGGGAAACAAACAATAGAATGGGGCAAGATGAGAAAGGAATCCTAATCTAGAGAATTTAGGTGAGAAGAGAAAGAAGACTCAGATGAGAAGGGAAACCTAACTCTAAAGATAGAAAGAGGGTTGGTCAGAAAATTCCTAAGAAAGCACGATTCAAACAATCCTAGACCTAGTGTCGCTTAGATCTAGACGACTCCTAACTGGTTGAGTCGAATTGATTTGCTTGATTCACCTCCCTCACTAATCAAACCAACTTGGCCAGGCCGTGTATTGCTAGTGGGGGCGCTTCCGACAGAGTCGGTGCCAATTAGACAACCACTTCGCTTGGAAGACTTACGTCAACACAAAAACACTTTCTAGACACCAAATTAAATTCAATCGGCTTCAGGTCATAGCAAGTCAAACCAATTCTTCTCCTTAAATGAGTCCGAGTCCTTAGGGGTCAATGTCTAATTGATTTTAATTTAAGGCTTGGGTGACACTTTAGGATTGTGATTTGTGGGCCACGGAAGGGTGATGAAATCCCCACCGTATCTTTGCCTACGGAGTTGCCCTTAAGATAGTTTAACTTAGATCTAGCAAAGATAATCAAACAATGGTCTTTAGAGGGGGCAATTGCAAGGTTGTATGCAAACTAGATTATATGCTTAAATGCAATCGATGAAAACCACGATACGTACCTTGACTCCAGCACTCTTCAACAGAAATTGATTTGCAAGAATTTAGCAAGAATAATGCATACAAAACACTAGATGATGCATGCACTAAGGCCTTTCTAATTTTGCCAATTTTTAGGTCAGAGTTGAATTATTGCAATTTATGAAATTTTTACCCTACACATGCAGTTCTACGAAAAGGAAATTTTCTGAAAATAGAAATTACGAGGAAAAGAGGCAACAAAGGTTACCTTATGCAATGCTCAGTCGGGTTCACCGCCCGCTCTCGAAATTACAGTAGCTTCACGCGTCCACCCAGAGATGAGTCGCGTCCCAGAAAAATTTGAAGCCCAGAAGCTCCAAGTGTGCGGCGGATTCGCCGCAAGTTGTTCTTCAGGTGCGGCGATTTCGCCGCTCGTTTAGCTCAGATGGTGCTCGGATTTCGCCGCGCACTCTGTTGTCTCCTGAAACACAAATCCAAATACTCAGATCGCGCACAAGATAAACAGAATAAAATCGAAATTAACAAAAAAAAACAAAATCTGCGTCGCCTCCCCGGCAACGGCGCCAAAAACTTGATGAGAATTAAATTTATACCACAAGTGCACGGCGTCAATGGAGACGTGGCAAATACGGGTCGAACACAAGGAGGGAGAGATTTGTTATTTTCGTGATTTCGATTGGGGGAAAGAAGGAGAGAAGAAATAAATTGGGTTTTGAGATTTTTGATTTTTAATTTCCTAAAGCATGAAACATAAAAAACTAAAGCAAGAACAAAGATGTGAATTCCGTCGGGTGGAGGTTTAGATTTAAGGTTTAGATTAGAGAATTTAGAAACTTATAATAAATCATATTAGTTATAAAGCATTACATGATAAATGATTTAACATAAACTCAAGTAATCAAAATATACTAACACGAAATTAAAATAATAACATTCATTCATCTTCTCTTCACCCTAATCCGTCACCTCCACCCTTTGGAAGGAGTTAGAAACTCATAGAGGGAGGAAGAAGGGGTCCTTGAGACATTACAAAAGAAAACTAAAAGTAAGAAATAAAAGACAGAATTTTACTAATGAAAAGAAGATTACAAAACTAAGATTAAGAATAAAAACTACCACCAAAGACTAAGGACCCTTCTAACATCGTTCTCGGGTCTATTTATAGTTGCTACAAGGGATCTAGGTATAATATTGGAAAGTACACGTGTCCAGACACGACTGGACGAAATTGGAGCACACGAATCGACTAGGGGGCGGCGGAATCGCCGCATGGTGTGTGTGATCTGCGGCGGAATCGCCGCACATCATGCTCTGATTTGGTCCAGATTTTGGTTGAATGTTTATTGTATGATTTGATCCTCCTTTACGCGTCTGGATTGATTCTTTCCATTCTTTTGAGGTCCGGATTGATTCCTTCACATATTTGGAGATATACATTGATTTTTCTATATATTTTCTCCAAGAGAATAAAAGCTACTCGTGATTTGCAATTAGGTCCTTGACTTTTTGCAGTTAAGTCCCCGACTACTTTTGTGCTTAAGTCCTTGTTCTTTTTGCAATTAGGACTTGAATGCTTTTATGCTTGGGATGCATTTCCATTCGTAACCCGATAATCTTGAACTTGGTCTTTATGATAGAAATGAGTCTTTTGCATGCGTTTATGCTCGGGATGTGGGTAAATTGCATTCAGGTCCCTGTAATCTGTAAATAAGACTAAACACATACCTTAGTAGCATTTATTGATGTAAAAGTAATCTAAATGAAAGACATATGATGCAATGTATGCAATGCATCAAATACATAGTTGGATTTGAGTCATTTTTCATGTGAACATATTAGCATCATTTGAATTATTTTCTTGTATGTTTTAATGATAAGGTTTTATCTTATTTCATGTGGAGTCAAAGTTGGAATTGAGTTTTATGGATTTCATGTATGACATGTTTTTAAGAGCACATTTGAACACACACACAACACACATGTTTCGTATTCCCATTCTTTCTCTACCCCCTGAGGGGTTTAGTTTTATTTCTTGTTTTTTCCCAATTTCCCACGTATTGTAGTTTAATTTCGATCACATCTCTTTTTTCTTCTCCCCCACTCGAGTATTGTGAATCCAACTCACACGTGCTCCCTGTGGACCAACCCGTATTTGCCACCGCTTCAACACGGCCGTGCACTTGCGATTATTTTAACTGATTCAATCAAGTTTTTTGCGCCATTGTCGGGGAGCGTCGTTTTCGTAGTCGAGTTCACCATTCCAGTGGGGGGGTTTCCTTTGTTTTTTCGTTTTCTTTTCCTGTTTTGGTGACTGGAAGGGCCTTAAGTGGACAAAGGGACCTAATGGAGCGTGGGAGCACTCAGGTGAAGTCTGGGGACCAGAATCCCCAGACAATCCATCAGTAACGGATTTGAATCCGCCACTGGTGGCCTTAGTGAGCCAGTTTGGATTTCTGTTTTTACAGTAGCTTCATTTTCCAATATCTAGTTGTTTTCTGTCACTGTTGATGTCATGCATGCTATGTTTTAGGTTTTGAAATTAATTTCACTTGCATGATCCCTTGTTAAGACAACTTGGACCATAAAACTCAAAGCAAAAGATTAGACTTCTTGCCATCTAGGTCATGCATCATTTGTAGACCTTGCACATTTGTCTTTTCTTTTCTTTACATTCTTGTTGTCGATTGCTGGCGTGAGGTACGTGCACTCGATCTCTAATTCACGCATGTTTAGATCATGCATTAGTAAGTAAGGTGCATTGGAACAAGAGTGAGGTGAGTGCTTGTTTGGTGAGTTGCTTGCTAGCCTAAGATTTCAAAACATTTTTGAAGGGGCACCACCTATAGTCTTAAAGATAAGGTGGGGGATTTCATCACCGCTCCCTTATCCCCACAAACCACACTCAAGTGAAGAGTTAATCTAAAATCAAGTAGACATTGGCCACTAGGACTCGAGCGCATTAGGAGAGTGATCCGGTCACAACTGTCATGGCCTGAACGACATTGCCCACTTTGGCGTTAGTAGGAGAGACGAGATCTCCGGATCTTGATTCACTTGCTAGGCTTTGTGGTCTTCGTCGTAGGGAGGTGAGGCGTGTTGAGGCCATGTGACCTTGTAGTTAGGCATTGTCTAGATGTAAGGACTCATAGCCAGCCTAAGTTTGTTTGAGCCGTGTTTGCTAGAATAGGTGATTGAACGTTTTAATTATAACCGCAAGTGCATAGCCGCGTAGAAGTAGTTGCAAATACGGGTCAATCCACATGGAGGTGTGTCGACTCTGGTTGTTCGAAGTCAAGTGGGAAAGAAAGGAGAAATGATTGATTAAATTAAACTATACTAAATTAAACTAGTAAACTAGAAATGAGGAAATGAAAACACGAAATGAACTAAAATAAGTAACTAATAACAGAAGATAGAAATCAGGAATGGAAAACCCCTAAGGTGACTCAACATATACCAGAAATAGACTAAACACACTCTAATACATGACCCAAAGAAATATTAGCGGATCTAGAGCAACCCGGACCGCCAATCAGTGGTCTACAGGGTTCAGATTGGTCTGGGCTTTCTTCAGGGCTTTTCTGGATGGATTTGTTTGTCTTTGATGCATATACTCTGCTTGCTGGAGCTCCGACCCGAATAGAATTGCCAAAATACTCCCCATGATGGTGTGGAGTATTCTTGTTTGCTTATTGGTCCTTCGATCTTACATTCGGGTCCTTCGATCTTGCATCTTAGTCGTCGAGTCTCTCAACTCAGTCTTTTTTCCTGCTTTTAGGTCATTTCATGTCTCTTCTCTTCAAACCTATTTATTTCTTAAATTCAACATAGAGCTCGTTACGTAGCATTGTTTAGGTGAATGATAATGGATATAAGATACAAATGTAAGCATGAAATGATGTCGATCACTAGGCTTCTACCATCACCGTCTACCCATGCTAGTTTAGGGACTCTTCCCTTCTCCTCTGAGTCATCTTCTTCTCACCTACTTCTACATTGTAGTCTCCTCCCCTTTACACTCTCTGTTAGCATTTTAGGGTCGAGTTGAGCACGTTTTGCGAGCTTGGCCTCGTGGTGGTGAAAGTGGTCAACTTGAGAGTTCTTTGTCGAGATGGGTGATTACATGGGCGACCATCTATTTCATTATTGGGACTATGACTATTCTCCCTGGTATTCCGGACCCATGTATCCTGGGGTACCTCAGACAAACACCCCGTATGGTTGGGACAATCTTGATTGTGTGGTTGAGCAATCTTCAGATTGGGGTAATATGAGAGAGGCATCGACTGCTAGACCACCATCTAGTTACGTTGGATCATATGTTGGTCATTAAACTAAGTCATTACAAGAACATTTGGCCTCTTTCATGCATGTGGTAGATGACATGAGTGCACCTGTAGGTCCTGTAGTTGTACCGTGTGGCTATTGCAGGTTGAGTGGTCATGTTTTTGGGGAATATCCTTATGTTCCCCCAGAGCCTGAATATGAGCGTACATTTTCCCAAAATGCTCAAGATGACCTTTACGCATCCGCGTACAACCCGAGAGGGATGGATTTGTGAGGAGACAATTCTTATTCAAATTCTTATACATCATTCCCACCCTAGGATCCTCCTTCCGAGTACCCAGAATTCTACCAACACCCCCACTACCAATCATTTGACTCATTCTCAGCCCATCAACACCCAAACCATCCATTTCCCAAATTTGGACATGAACCTCACAGTTGACCCAAACTTTATTCTTTAGAACAAACTCTCCAAACGTTCATGGAAACCACTCAAAATTTATTGAAGTCCAACTTCAATTCCTTGCAAACTATGGAAATGCGAGTGAGTCAAATGACACAACAATTACGTGAGCGTGAGGAGGGTAACCTTTCTTGTCAACATGAGGATTTATCTTCTGATATCAAACCACCATTACACCCATAAATTGAAAGCACAATACTTCCAATTCAAACTCCTAGTCTATCTGAGGGACTTGAGGTTTCAATTCACGATCACTTGGTGGATTCGATTCCAATCGAGAAAAACATGGACCAGCTTCATTATGAGTCAGCATAGGATTGTGCCTTATCTTTTTGTCATGTGGCCCTTGAGCCACATGATCTTCATGTTGTATCTCTTAAGGACCCACCTGGGGTGGAGCAAGAGCTCCCTAGTACCCTTAATTTCAAACGACCTAATGAGAGTTTGTCTCTCTCTATTGTTCATGATCATCTTGGAAATGATGGAACATCAAACAACTACATTGCCAATAAAGGTATGGGAGTGCCTTAGAGGATACCTTGGGTATAAGACCCACCTTCTCTTTGCTTGGTGAGTTGGATATGCATAACGAGGTTCTTGAACTCGTTCCGACCCCCAACCTGTTGGTTGGAGAGTTTAGATTGACGATTATAACTTCAATTCTACAATGGGAGAAACTCTTCTTCTGTTGCATATTATGTCGCAAACTCTTGAGAGGTTCAAGCTCTTTCAGTTTGATCCTTTGAATGATACGCCTTTGCGTCTAATTCATGAACCTCTCCTTTAATTTTGTGCTCTTTGTGAAGGGGGCCCACAAATGAGTATTCTGGACTCACGTGGTGTCATGTTCCCATTTCAAGTGCATTGACCCACTTTTGAGGTTCCCATTTGATGTCCTTTGACAAATGAAGATGAGAACTTATTTTTGTACATAGTTATATTTCAAAAAAAAGTTAAAGATACAACAAAAGACTCCATGAGTGAGCATTGATTGTTGTGGGCCCCAACCCTTTTATATTTGAGCCTCATTTCTTTCACGTATATGTCTCCCTTCTTAAGTATGTCATAGGTTTTGAGGAAAATTCGGGTTTATGTCCATCAACATGACCATGAAACTTTCTTTGTGCTTCACGTTGGTGAGATCTTTTTTTTTCATGCATAAATCCATGTAGTATCATGCTCACATTCATTGAGGACAACCCATGAAGTAAGTGTGCAGGGTGTTTTACGCCTGTACAAAGTCGAGTCTTTCTCCTTTTGTTTGTTTTCTTTTGTTTGTATTGTTAGGGTCATGTTAGTGTATTGTATTTAATATCCATGTATTTGCTTGCCATGATCATTGAGTGAGTTGTCTTCTTTTGCTTGCCAAGTGCTTTAAAATTTTCATTTCTTTCAAAAATCTTCATGTGTTTGCGAGAGAAAATGTTTTGTGGGTTTTGCGTGTGTTTAGCATGTGCAAAACCATTGAGAGGCAAAGTAAAAAAAACTCCCAAAATTGTCTAGAACATGATGCATTAGGATATCTTGTATACCAGCTTTAGGTCTTATTGGGTCCTAAGTAGGGGTGCACATGGGTCGGGTTGGGTCGGGTTTGGGCCTCACCCGACCCAACCCGAAATTTTCGGGTTGGGAAAAAACCCAACCCAAAATTTTCGGGTGTGGAAAAAACCCAACTTGAATCCGAACCCGAACCGGTTTAGGTTCAACCCAACCCGACCCAAAATTTTCGGGTTGGGTCGGTTGGATCGGGTTGAACCCAAATTCAGAAATTTTCTCCAAAACTTGGTCTGGTTCGGTCGACCGGTGGCTTGAACACCCAAAATTTTTGGGTTGGAAACGGTCGACCGAGTGATGTTCGGTCGACCGGTTTAGTTGGGAAAAAATAAAAATAAAAAAAATAAAAATCGGGTTCATGTTGGGTTGGGTCAACCCGACCCCCTCAACCCCAAACCCGACCCGAAAATTCGGGTTTTTGATTTTCCCAACTCGACCCGAACCCCTCCCCAGTCGGGTTCGGGTTGGTTTTTGGGTTGAACCCAACCCATGTGCACCTCTAGTCCTAAGGATGCACCCTGGTTTTCCTTCGGGGGAGAGTAATAATAGGATTTTAGTACTCAAATAAATAAAGAGGTCCACCATGAACCTAGTGAGTTGAATAATTCGTGTCTGTTAATATAAGGAAGTTTGTTGTAGTCAATGACCATTAAACTCCTGTTATGAGACATTAAGTGTAGGGTTTTTGGTTCATGTGTAGATAAGAAATAAGTGAGTAGGTGTTCTCTCTTCTCGCACGGCTCCTACCACTCGGGAAATTAGGTCCGATGGGACTTTGTGAATGGTGCTTTCAAGTCATCTGACTTGGGATGCACTGACCGAACTCCCGTTACACGGGTGGTAGGGATTGCCCTATGTGGAGATGTGGGGAAAGGTGTACGTGATAGTGTAAGTCCTCATAGGCAATGATGCATGAAACCTAACCTTGGGAGAATTACACACCAACTAGAAAACAAATAAGAAAAAAAATGTAATGCAAATAAGAACCTTAATGGACTTTACAATTTGTATCACTTGAGGATGTTAAGGTTGTCCATGTTTTTCACTTAAGGCCTTAATTAAATTGCACGAATGATTCATTAGGCTAGGTGTCTGGACTGGATACATATATAGAGTCGGCCCGTAGTATTACCGTGTCCAATGATCAACCAAAGATAAGACCATCGAGTCATGTTGCTTGGTTGAATAATGCATCTATGTTCGGATTTTGTGGGTATATCTGCTGAAAACCCTAAAGAGACAACACTCCTCCTCATTGGCGACATGGAGGTTTAACGGCTTGTTGCCCGTGCTAAGTGTAATCCTGATTCCTACGAAAGTGAGAAAGGATTTCCCAGTTTTTGTATGTTTTCCTTTCCTTCATTTTTCCTTTTCTTTGTTTTGATCGGGACTAGCAAAAGGTAAGTGTGGGGGTATTTGGTTAATATCATATGAAGCATCATATTCATGTATATATCCTTTATTTTATCCCAATATTGCTCTACTCGAGTTGTTGTTGTGGTGTTTCAGGTGTTAGGTAATAAAGAAGAGAAAAGAGAACAAAAAGGACTTGAATGCAACAAGAATGGACTGAATTGAAGACTTTTGGACCCATTTGTAATGTACAAGGACAAGATCGCAAATCAGGAAGGACCCAAGTGAAAACCCGGAGGGACCTGATTGTGAAATGCAAAGTATTGTGACACAAGACTTGAACCAAATCAATATTTTGCCAATTAAACTCAAATCGATTCAAGACAGTGGACTAGGGCTTCACCCAACGTGCCAAATATAACTTTTAAGCTCCTGGAAGAATTTGGGACCGATCGGGCACAAATGATCAGCCAGTGGCAGATTTGGATCAGCCACTAGCGGATCATTTTTCTCCAATTGAGCCCCAATTTCTCTTGTGGCTCGTACTTGATTACTTGGGTGCACCAGAGTAAATGGAAAGTTGTGGCATCCTTGGGATTGCTCTGAGATCCTTCCAAATCCATATTTCTTCTATAAATACGATTGTAATCCCTCCTCTCCACCTTCGTCCTCCTTCCCCCGTTAGAGTAGGTTTTTGTTTCTTGTTTTAGTAGTCTAATAAGGGGGTTGGAGAGGAGAAAACTTTGTATTTTTGTTTCTTAATCTAGTTTTGTTCTTGTTATTTACTTTGGTGTCTTTACTTTGATGCAATTTCTTTTATATTGTTGTTTGCTTAATCTTTTTTTTCTTCATTTCTTTTATGGGTTGTTGTTGTTTTTATGCTTTCTTTAGTGTAGAGATGAGTAGAGAGTAGTCCATCCCCATGGGGGGTGAAGAGGAAGGTGATTTGATCATGTGATGGATTAGTGTGTGTTAATCTTAATCCTTTGAGCCTTACATGATTTCCATAACCATCTAATAGGATTTCACTCTTACCTTTGATGTGCTAATGCTATTGAATGAAGCTTAGCACATGCTTAGATTAGTGGGTCGTATTTTATGGGGAATGATGAGGTTAGGATAAGGATGGAGGGGAAGAAGGAAACAATGCATGTGCATGCATGTGCTCATGTTGGCTTTATCCAAATTAATGTCTTGTATGTTTCAATTATTGTGAGACATCTTATTTCATGTGGATACATAGTTGGATTTGAGTCATTTTGCATGTGAAAATATTAACATCATTTGAATTATTGTCTTGTATGTTTTAATGATAAGGTTTTTATCTTATTTCATGTGGAGTCAAAGTTGGAATTGAGTTTTATGGATTTCATGTATGACATGTTTTGAAGAGCACATTTGAACACACACACAACACACATGTTTCGTATTCCCAGTCTTTCTCTACCCCCCGAGGGGTTTAGTTATATTGATTGTTTTTTTCGATTTCCCACGTATTGTAGTTTAATTTCGATCACATCTCTTTTTTCTTCTCCCCCACTCGAGTATTGTGAATCCAACTCACACGTGCTCCCTGTGGACCAACCCGTATTTGCCACCGCTTCAACACGGCCGTGCACTTGCGATTATTTTAACTGATTCAATCAAGTTTTTTGCGCCATTGTCGGGGAGCGTCGTTTTCGTAGTCGAGTTCACCATTCCGGTGGGGGGGTTTCCTTTGTTTTTTTCGTTTTCTTTTCCTGTTTTGGTGACTGGAAGGGCCTCAAGTGGACAAAGGGACCTAATGGAGCGTGGGAGCACTCAGGTGAAGTCTGGGGACCATAATCCCCAGACAATCCATCAGTAACGGATTTGAATCCGCCACTGGTGGCTTTAGTGAGCCAGTTTGGATTTCTGTTTTTACAGTAGCTTCATTTTCCAATATCTAGTTGTTTTCTGTCACTGTTGATGTCATGCATGTTGTTGTATACACATACTTCAACTAACCCAATTCATATTAGATACTTCTCTCTTGCAAATAGCTCCAAAAGTCTCACCAATTAGTCATTTTCTCGTGTTTTTGTCCTTTTTGTCTCTTCTTCTCAAACATGTTTATATCTGAAACTTAATCATAAAAATCATTATATAGCATTGCTTACGCTCAAAATAGAGGATATGAGACATGAATATATGCATGATATGATGTCAATCAATCCTAGTGCTCAAGTTTACATTAAACCTTATTGACTCAATAAATATAAAATTACATGTCTTGGTCCAAAGCTTTGATTACAAGTCTTGAGTCTTGATGTCTTTGTCCCAATGCTCATTTCCTTGATTATCTTGATAAACCTATTAAGATGATTGCAAGTATACAAGTATGTATTCAATGCATGTAATCGTGTTTTGCTCACTTTGATTGATTAAGATTAGTTTGATTTATCATCAAAATTAATATAGATTAAGGCAAAAAGCCAACAAGTATGGGCTTTTGAGAAAGGATTGATGACTTTGTAAGGTTGTTCTAAGCTCTATTCATAGGCTCCAAACTTAATCTAGCTATTGGGTTTGAAGTGGTAGTGATTTGAGTAAGATACATAAAATAAAAAAATTCAGAACTCAAATCGAGACACAAACGGTTGACCGGATTGGGCAAAGTGGTTGACCATTTTCTAGTAAATAAGGAAATATTCGAGGTTACGTACATATCGGTCAAACCACCAATGCTAGAACTTAAGTGAACAGTTGAACCAGATATAGGAACGGTCGACCGTTCTATGGGTTTTGGCCAGAATAATATTAAACAAATAATGTAACAGTCAAACCAAATGTGGATCTAGTCCGATAAAAAGTAGCAGGGAGTTTGATACTCTAATTGTTCTTGATCTGGTCGACTGCCGTCATGGCCCTATTCGACCAGTGACAAAAAAATATGAATTGGGTTAGTTGAAGTATGTGTATACGACAGTTGTATAATACGACAAGTATAACGATCATATTTAAGTCAAATGGTCAAAGAAAAGGCAAGTTTCGGTCAACACGTGTCAAGATATAACCGATGAAGAAGATGGAATCCGTTGAATTGGGATATATCGTTTGACACATGATAATGGTCAAACTGGGATAAAGAAACGACCAACCATTTTGGACAGGAAAAAAAGCCTGTTAAAATCGATCGAACCACTAGACAGTCGTTCGATTGTTCTCGGAAAGAACTGAGAGTTTGTTGTTCTATGTGGAATTTCTACGTGTAATCGGTCACCTAACAAAATTGGTTGATATGGAAATATGTATGAGACTTCTATAGGTTTCTATGAACCGTGCAATGCAATTCAATCAAGTGTTCAAGTGCCCAAGTTACATTTAAATCCTAAGAACAAGAAGCATAAATCCTAATATATTCTTCACCTTGATTTCTTGTCTTGTGTAACACTTGTCTCCTGAAATGGTTAGTAACCAAATATATGTGTACATGCATGTGAGGTAATGATAAATACACATGTGTTTGTTGATATGTTACTTAATCATCAAAATGAATTTATCCAGTATTAGCCAAAAAGCCAATAGTTTGCACCGTTTAATTTTTGTCAAGATCCACATTATGAGTATTGATCGTAGGGGCATCAAAACATACATCATTGCTTGTCCTGTCCAACTTGAGACATACCCAAATATAGTTGTTTAATTCCTTTAGTCTATTTTGTCTCTAATCTTGGCATATTGTGAGCCTATAAATAGAGCCTTATTCTTCAACATATATCAATTCATACACTCTCTTGCTCAGAACTGTCAAGCTCTCACAATCTCATACTTCACTTACTTGGAAACAATCAAGATACACCTAGATTCCCAAGTGTTCAAGTTAAAGTTTAATCGACTTCATTCAAGGTGTTAAGACTCCAGATCTAGGAATCACCTTCCGGTCTATGGGAGGAGATAAATTCCATGAGGGTGTTTTAGACTCAGAATGTACTCGATGTTGGTCTTTGCCTATACACAGAGATTGGATAGTAGACACACGTAGTGGGCTCAAGGGTTGAGCGGAACTAGATTGTGTGGAGATCAAGCATCTATACACTGGGACTCTTTTTAGTAGTTTTCCTATTGTTTACTTAATTGCTTTCTAATTATTCAAGTTTATTGATAGATTACTTCTCCATGAGCAAATGTAGTCTAAATTGGTGCTCTTTACTCATCAATGAACCTTATTTTCTATATTATGACATTGCATGTTGAAATCGACAATCACTTTGATCAGGAAAAGGTGACATCACTAGCACTTGAAATTGAAAGTCGATGATGAGTACGTGAATCATACTAACCAAGGGAATGATCCAATGAGATTGTGGTTACCCACCAAAAGATCTATGATTGGACTCAGAAATATAAGGCCAGTTGTTCAACAATATGGCAATGAGATCAATTCACTAGTGCAGAATGCTCAATAGACGTCACCAAATAGACGTCGGATATAAAAACATCTGACGTCTATTGGTATAGACGTCGGATGTTTGGACATCCGACGTCTATAGGTTTGTATAAACGTCGGTTGTTTAGTATAACCGACGTCTATACCTCCTAAAAGAAGAAAATATTTTTTGTTTATTTTTTGGGATTTATTTCGTATAAGAATTTATGTGGATTATTTTGTATCAGAAATAACACATTTTTTTGGGATTTATTTCGTGTAAGAATTAACACATTTTTTTGGGATTTATTTTGTATAAGAAATAACGTAATTTTTTGGGATTTATTTTGTGTAATAATTTATGGGGATTATTTTGTGTAATAATAGTTACATCATTATAACTATCACATGTGTGTTGTACACATGTGTGTGTATGGTGACATGTTTAGTCCCACATTGGAGAAAGTTTTTTATTGGTGGAGTTGAAGTACTCAACTACTCCTTTACTTCTAAATGGTAGTTTGGTACCACATTACAAAATGCAAGTGAGATACATATATATATTTAATGGTCAAAAGATTGGCACTTGGGGCACTTGGGCTTCAAATGGTTGCAACGTCTTTTTTTTACTATTAACTCATGTATAGACGTCGGTTGTATATGGTAGCCGACGTCTATAGGGCGTATTTTTATTAATTATTGTTATTTCAATGTATAGACGTCGGATGTATAGCATGACCGACGTCTATAGGTCGTGCTGTATGAATAGACGTCGGTCAATATAAATATCCGACGTCTATTGGGTGTAATACTTTAGTCCCACATCGGAGAATTTATTTTTGTTAGTGTGGTTGATGTACTCCACCACTCCTTTACTGCTGAACGCGAACGACTTGGAGCACCTGGTTATGATGAGCTTGATATTCGTGGTTATTTGTCAAAAGATTGGCACTTGGGGCACTTGGGCAGCTTGGGCTTGATTAATGTGAGTGCAGAATGCCCGATATACGTTCCAATGTATTTTTTTGTTAATTAACATATAATAGACGTCGGTCGTATATAGCCGACGTTTATACACTGTATAGACGTCGGTCGTATATAGCCGACGTCTATACAATAAGGAATAGACGACGGGAAAATAGACGTCGGGTACTTGGACCGTCAAAATCCGACGTCTATACCCCTGTATATCCGACGTATATGGACTTTTCTGCACTAGTGATTGGAATCAAAATTGTAGTATTCAATCATAGTCACACATTTATTAGCGCACTAGATCCAATTAGGGGTGTAAATGGGCCAATTATGCTGTCGTATTATACAACTGTCGTATACACATACTTCAACTAACCCAATTCATATTTTTTGTCACTGGTCGAATAGGGCCATGACGGCAGTCGACCAGATCAAGAACAATTAGAGTATCAAACTCCCTGCTACTTTTTATCGGACTAGATCCACATTTGGTTTGACTGTTACATTATTTGTTTAATATTATTCTGGCCAAAACCCATAGAACGGTCGACCGTTCCTATATCTGGTTCAACTGTTCACTTAAGTTCTAGCATTGGCGGTTTGACCGATATGTACGTAACCTCGAATATTTCCTTATTTACTAGAAAATGGTCAACCACTTTGCCCAATCCGGTCAACCGTTTGTGTCTCGATTTGAGTTCTGAATTTTTTTTATTTTATGTATCTTACTCAAATCACTACCACTTCAAACCCAATAGCTAGATTAAGTTCGGAGCCTATGAATAGAGCTTAGAACAACCTTACAAAGTCATCAATCCTTTCTCAAAAGCCCATACTTGTTGGCTTTTTGCCTTAATCTATATTAATTTTGATGATAAATCAAACTAATCTTAATATATCAAAGTGAGCAAAACACGATTACATGCATTGAATACATACTTGTATACTTGCAATCATCTTAATAGGTTTATCAAGATAATCAAGGAAATGAGCATTGGGACAAAGACATCAAGACTCAAGACTTGTAATCAAAGCTTTGGACCAAGACATGTAATTTTATATTTAGTGAGTCAATAAGGTTTAATGTAAACTTGAGCACTAGGATTGATTGACATCATATCATGCATATATTCATGTCTCATATCCTCTATTTTGAGCGTAAGCAATGCTATATAATGATTTTTATGTTTAAGTTTCAGATATAAACATGTTTGAGAAGAAGAGACAAAAAGGACAAAAACACGAGAAAATGACTAATTGGTGAGACTTTTGGACCTATTTGCAAGAGAGAAGGACATAATGTAAGCCAAAAGGACCAATTAGAAAATCAAGAAACTCCACACCATCATCAGGAGTATTTTGGCAATTAGATTCGGGCGTAGACTCAAACAACAAATCCGAGTGCACCCCACGTAGAGAATTAAAGTAATGAAGAGGCCAACCAAAATCGAGTCAAATCCAACGAAAAGTAACAATGTGTTGGAATTTTTTGCCATAATCTATGTTTTGATGATTTAATCAACCTAATCTTAATTATAATCAATGTAGAGTAGCACACATTATGCATGGCATATATATTGCATTGTTCTAACTTCTACAAGTGATCAAGACTCAAGGAAGAAAGGAATTCAAGTCAAGACATGTAATCAAGCTGATTGAAGACATGTCTTTTATATTTCTTTTGAGTCTAAGGAATTCATGTAATCTTGAGCATACAAGGGTAAATTACCAATCACATAGATACTAGGTTCCTTAGAGAAGTCACACACAAAATCGCATAACATTTGGACTTCAATAAGTCACCCAAACTTAGACCGAAAAACACTAAAACCCAATCCTGAACTGTCTGAGCTAAATCGGTCGACCGAACAAGTTCTTAGTTTGACCGATTGCATCAGTTAATCAGTTCACCTTCAGTGTCAAACTGGTCGACCATTGCGTACAAGTTGTTCAATCGTTCACACGTGTCTTGTTACCGTTAAACTTGTCGTACAATACCAACGGTCGTATTCATATAAACTTAACAAAACCCCAACATACTTTGGCCTCCAGTCGACCGGTACCTAGACCCCGGTCGACCGTTCCAAGACTTTTTCTTGAAACCCAGAGTTCTTGTCGTTTTTCGATCGACCGCCCAAACCTTGTTGTCTGACCGTTAACTTTAGTGAACTTCATTATAGCCTATTTCCGTTCGACCGTACCCTGCTGGGTCGACCATTTCATTTCTGGACTGTGTTGGACCCATTTCTGGATAGTCGTCCGGTCGACCATTTGACCCATTCGGTCGACCGAATGTGCCCTGAAAAGTGTGTTGTTCTTTTCTGTTTTATGTTTCTTGCACAACCTTTTACCACACTTATCCCCAACGGCTATTACACCTTAGGAGCTTATAAATAAAAGATTGAACACCTTGTTTAGACAACTCTCCTACACACAATTGTCCCACACATTAGAGAGAAGTCTTCAAATCCCAAAATCTCCTAACACACACTCTAAGCCTCAAATTTCCACACCTTTGATCATTTCCAAATCCTACTCAAAGTAGTCTCAAGCTAGAGAGTGTTGTTCAACTCATTTGTTGTCAAAGAATCAAGGGTCTTGGTGAATTCCATTATTGTTTCTTATCTTTACTTGCTTGTTGTTTTAAATTCCGCTGCAGCTCTTTGATTAAGCAAGTAGAGATTAATTAAGCTTAAATTGATTAGATAATCTGATCCAGAATGATCCTACAAGACGAGATCTCCGGATCTTTGCTCAGTTGCTGGGCTTTGTGGTCTTCGTCGTGGGGAGGTGAGGCATGTTGAGGTCGCGTGACCTCGCAGTTAGGCATCATCTAGTTGTAAGTTCCTATAGTGACCATAGGTTGTTTTAGCTTTGTTTGCTTGTGTGCTTCTACCATTACCTACCCATCGTAGCATAAAGACTTCTTCCCTTCTCTCCTGAGTCATTTCTTCTCATCTGAGTTTTCCCATCTTCTCCTGTACGCACCTACTATTTTAATTGTTTTTTAAACAAAAAAGATTTTCTATGTGTTTCATGTTTTCAACTATGGTAGATGCCAAGAACCCTTGGACGAACCTTTAAAGCTCAACTTCATCCTCCAATTGGAGAAAGCACCACAAATCAACAAACACCCCTATCTCCAACACAACTTGTTGAGAATGTTTGTGTGCCCAGCGAACACTCATTACCTTTCTTCGGAATGCAACAAAGTGAGCTGGCATCAAACAGGAATACACAAAATAAGTGTTTGTTGCATGATTCAGTTGAGACTATTAGTGAGGAGGACACACATTATCATATGCCCATACCAGAATGTGTCTTTACCCCATGTCCTGTGGTCATTGAACCTGATGAGCTTCATCCTGACTCAAATGATTTCTTATTTGCAAGAAAATAGTTGACCGCTTTGCCCGGTCGACCGTTTGTGTCCTAATTTGAGTTTTGAAATTTTCTATTTTATGTATTTAAGTCAAATCACTACAACTTCAATACCAACAACTAGATTTTATGTATCTTTTGCTTGTATTGTTAGGGTTATGATAGTGTGTTGCATTTAATATTGATATATCTGCTATGCCATGATCCTTAGGTGACTTGTCTTTTGTTTGTTTGTCGAAGTGTTGTCATGCTGTCATTTTCCATTTCCTTCAAAAATTTGATGAGTTTGCGAAAGAAAAATATTTCGTGGGGTTTATGTATGTGTTCAGCGTATGTAAAACAGTTTAGAGGCAATCAAAAGATAAGCTCCCAAAATTGACTTGAACATGATGCATTAGGATATCTAGAACACTGACTTTAGGTCTTATCTAGTCGTAAGGATGCACCCTGGTTTTCCCTCGGGAGTGAGTAATCATAGGGTTTCAGTACTCAAACAAATAAAGAAGTCCACCCTGAACTTAGTGAGTCATAATTTGTGTCTATTAGTATAAGGAAGTTTGTTGTAGTAAGGGAATCTTAAACTGCTGTTGTGAAACCTTAAGTGTAGGGGTTTTGGTGCCCATGTAGATAAAGAAATAAGTTAGCATGGTGTTCTCTCTTCTTGCGTGTCTCCTATCACACGGGACATTAGGTCCGAGGGGGTTTAGTACCTGGTGCTTTGGAGTCATTTTACTTGGGATGCACCGCCAAACTCCAGTAACACTGGTGGTATGGATCATCCCATGTGAAGATTTGGGGGAAGTTGTACGTGATAGTGTAAGTCCCCACAGGCAATGATGCACGAAACTGGACCCTGGGGAATAAAACACCAACTAGTTGTAATTCCTAATGCTCAAACAAGAAAAGAAAAATGAGAGAAAAAAGAAAAAAATGGAGAAAAATACAAATAAGAACCTCAATGGACTTTACATGATGTATCATTTTAGGATGTTAAGGTTGCCCATGTATTTCACTTAAGTCCTTAATTAAGATTCACGAATGGTTCCCTATGCTTGGTGTGTTGACTCAATACATATATAGAGTCGGCCTATAGAATTACCGTGTCAAAGGACCAACAAAAATGAGTCCATCGAGTCATGTTGCTAGGTTGAATAATGCATCTATGTTTGGATTTTGTGGGCGGTTAAACATTTTAAATACCGCAGTGCACTACTGTGATGAAGCAGTGGCAAGTACGTGTCGATCCATGGGGAGGTGTGTAGCCTCTAGTTTATCCAAAATCAAGCGGAGAAAAAGGGAAAAGAGATTTGATTATGCTAAGCTAAACTACACTAAACTAGTAAGTAAGAAATGCGAAAGAAAGCAACTAAAGATTGGAAATCAGGATGAGAAACCCCCAACGGGTGGAGTGTGTGCACATATGAAGTGAATTAAGTGATGAATGACGCTTGTAAGCATGTATCTGTGTGTGTTGTGTGTGTGTTTTCATGCATAGGAAATGTCTAAACAAAACCTATCAATCCATTCACACAACGTATCTGCAATTACTACTTGATTATCATAAGACTAGGCTCAGCATGAGAAGTGTCTAAAGATATGGCAAGACTCATCAAAAACCATAAACTCATGTGAAAAACAAAGCTAAGCATGGGAGGTGTCTAAATCTTATGGAAAACCCCATCAAAACAAAGTTTCTTCAAGCAAGCAAGCAACCACAAATATAAACACTTAACTAACATGTAGCATATTGAACATGAAATTTCAGTCAATAACCATGAGGAAACTAAGCATGGGAAGTGTCTAAATCTTTTGACAATACCCATCAAAACCCCCCAACATATAAATGATTAAAATACCCCCAATGAACATACAAACATGCAACTTTACACAATCAACAATTCATCAAACATTCAAACATTACAACATATATGTACATCATCTCCACCCCCTAAAGCGGGATGGACCTACTCACTAATCATTAACAGAACTATTATGTTAAAAGAGGAAAACATATTAACTAACTCTACTAGGATTAGCTAAACAAAATTAAGCTAAGTGTTTATTCAATTAAGTTTAGACCGCAAGTGCACAACCGTCGGTGAAGACGGGGCAAGTACGGGTCGATCCACGGGGAGGTGAGTAATTTCTGGTTTGTCCAAAATTAAATGGTGAATAAAGGGAGAAGAGATTTGATTATGTTAATCTAAGATACACTAAACTAGTAAGAAGAAATGCGAAAGAAAGCAACAACGAGTGATTCAAACTAAACCAAAAGAAAACTTAATGTGAAGCTACAGATCAGAAAGAGAGACCCCTCAGGGGTGGAGTGAGTGCACACATGCAATAAGATGGTGAATAATGCATTCAAAAGGCATAAATGTAGGTAGTGTCTTCATATATAGGAAGTGTCTAATGGTCATGACAAAACCTATCAATCCAGTCACTATCCTAGTTGATTAACATTCAGATACACAAGTTGGTTATTTCATAACCTAAACAAGCATGGGAGGTGTCTAATACTTGTGTTAATACCCATCAAATGAAGTGTTCTACTCTAAACAAGCAAGCATACATTCACATTTATCAACACATTTCAAAATAAAGCATTCATTTTCATTCTTTATTGCATGTATGAACATCATCTCCACCCCCAAAGGGGGACGGATCTACTCACTAACCACTAAGCTAACTATTATATTAAGAGAGAGAAACATATTAACTAAGTCTACTAAGATTATTGAAACGAAATTAAACTAAGCATGCAAGCAACATAAAAGTAACAACATAAGAAGGAAAATTTTATTAATTTCAGACTCACAATACAAGTAGCATCTCCCTACTTGAGTATGCTCCAAGGCTTCACTTCAAGTAGAGAGAATAGCCACCAAGCATGTAGTGAATACAAATAAGGAGGAAGAGTTCTATTTATAGGCATGAAAAAAGGTAACCGGGGACAATCCCCCGGTACGGGACTAAACACATACTATAAATGGACATAAAACAACATAAAACACGACCCGACTCAACCATGAAACCTTTGGACGGATTTGGACTGCCAATTGACTGTCTAGATAGCTTTGATTGAGTCTGGATTTCGGTGGTTTGTTGCTGGCTTGAGTTCGTGATGTTTCATGAACCCGATTTGGTTGTTGATGTTTGGGCCCGGATCTAATTGCCAAAATACCCCTCATAATGGTGTGGAGCTTCTATATTTCCTCATTAGTCCTTGGTTTTACATCCGGGTCCTTCTCTCTTGCACCTCAGTCCATAAGTCTTGCAACTTAGTCCTTTTTTAGTCTCTTCTTCTTAAACATGTTTATTCCTGAAACTTCAACATAAAACTCATTGCATAGCATTGCTTAGGCTAAAAATAAAAGATATAAGACATAAATATATGCAGGATATGATGTCAATCATTGCTCAATGAACAAAACTGTCCAACCAATAGGCGGGTGCATCAGAATGAGTTCCTCAGGCTCATTAGAAAGATGTGGCACACCAGTTTCACTAAGAATGAGGCTTCTCCCCCAAGTCATCCAACAAGGACAACCCAACCTCCTTTATATTATCAAGCTTAAGCTCGGTAACAGTTGGGTCCTTGATGGAGTCAAGATGAAGCTCAAAGGGCTCAATAGCCATGGCACATGGGGTAGAGACAACTTCTAGTATGGGCATATGATGAGGTGTGTACCCCTCACTAATAGTCTCAACTGAATCATCTAACAAACACTCTCTTTGTATATTCATGTTTGATGCCAACTCACTCTGTTGCAATGCAAAGACAGGCAATGAGTTTCCGCTGGGCACACAAACATTCCCAACGGGTTGCATTAGTGTTGGGCGTGTTTGTTGATTTTGCGGTGTTTTCTCTAATTAACGGATGAGGTTGAGATTTAAAGGTTGGTCCATGGGCTCCTGTTGCTAACCAAAGTTGAACACATGAAACTCAGCACTCATGTTACCGAATGAGAGCTTCATGAGACCATTTCTACAATTAATTAACGTGTTGGAGGTTGCCAGAAATGGTCTACCCAAAATCAAAGGTATTTGAGAATGGGTGTTGGTGTATTTTTGTGATGCAGGTAGGTTTTTTGTGATGCCTGAGAAGGAGGTGTTGGTGTATTACCCTCACCTTCAGCCTCTTCCTTACCATCATTCCCACTGAGGGGCTGAACAGATGGTGGTGATGGCAAGGAAATGTGATTGTCAACCGGCTTTCCATTCCTTAAGGTTACAAAGGCATTGACATGGTGAACAGTTTCCTCCACAAGGTTCACTTGCCGCCCCCAAGTTACCTAACTCTCATTTTGCATGTGTTGTTGCTGGTACATGTGGGGGTGAGCCTTAGGCTGACTTGGCAGAGTCCATCTCTCTCATGTTCAGACTGAGCCAATTGTCCCATCTGAAGCTTTAGAGATTTGATAGTCTACTGATTTGAAGTGAGAACTTGACTTGTGGATGATAAAGTTTTTCATTGAGTTTTCAAGTCCATGAGTCAAGGTCTCAAGCGAATTGAATATGGTTTCCATATTGTTGAAATTTGGGAAACCCGAATTATTGGTGATTTAAGCTTGGGGTGACTGATAAATTGTGCATGCAAGGGAGGTTGGTATGGTTGGTTAGGTGGTCGAGAGAAGTTTGTAGGACCACCGTGGGCATTTTTTTTGTTCCATGAAAAGTTAGGGAGGTTCCCCATCCAAGGTTATATGATGATGAATATGGATCGTTCTGGGATCTATCATAGATGACATTAACTTGTTCCATCTCAGGAAGAATGGATGCACGCTCCCCTCCTACATGACCTATCCTACCACATAGATTACAGGGAACTGCACCAGATGCAGACACATTTGACTCACCTTGCTGGTTTTGGAGCTCAATCAAATCCATACGGCGCATTAAGGCCGTTATGTGTACATCGGTGGTCAGAGTGGTATCGACAGCAAATGCAGCACCCGATCTAGTCGAGTTTGCGTTTGTGATCCTCGCTGCTATGCTAGATGATGGTGATGGTTGGTCACACTCTCCTACTGCATGGTCTTCTCAGCGAGGTCTTCTAAGAAACCCCATGCCTCCCTTTCATCATTTCCTAAGAACTCTCCTCCACACATGGACTCAATGAGCGTTCAGGACGGGATGTGAAGACCCTAAGGGTGTAAGTAGGGCGGGGCGGGGCAGGTTTTTTGCCCACCGCTACCCGCCCTGCCTAAGTTAAGCAGGTATGCGGGGTGGGGTGGGGTGGGTCAAAAATAAAAAAACCGCTACCCACCCGCCTAAGGTTGGACCAGGTGAGGCGGGGCGGGTTATGCGGGTTTGGCGGGTTTTTTGTTTTTTTTGTTTTTTCCTAAGAAAAATAAAAGAACATCAAAACTTGAGAAAAAGTAATCACTCATTGTATTTTTGGAAAATTGGATGTGTAGTGAGTGAAAAATTAGACATTTGGTGAGTGTTGAATAGTGACTTGATACGGTGGGTTAATGGTTATAAGTAAACTTGAAACATTAAAATGATTTTAGTATATAAAAAATTAAAAATATATTTGAGTAGGCGGGTTGCATGTTATGCGGGGCAGGTTGCAAGACAACTGCAACCTGCCCCGCTTATTAGGCTGGTTATGCAGGTGGCAGGTTGGCGGGTAACATTTTTTTGACCGCTACCCGCATTAGGCGGGGCGGGGCGGGTTGTGGGTAAAATCCTACCCATTTACGTCCCTAGAAGACCCTCGTAGACAATCTGACAAAAGCACCACAACTCGATGCCATGGTGAGAGCATGAGGATAGTAGCTCCTTGAACCTCTCTAAGTATGCATGAAATGATTCGGTCTCATGTTGATAAAACGAATTGATTTTGTTCCTCAACGTTTGAGTTCGATGATTTGGAAAGTACTTCTTGAGGAATGCAGATTGAAATTCATCCCAAGTCCTTAAGGCATTCACCTAGTTGTTGTACAACCACTTCTTGGCATCAACCTTTAGTGCAAAGGGGACAAGCCTAACATGGATGGAGTATGTGCTAAGTTGTTGCAGCTTGAACATAGCACCGACCTCCTCAAATTCCCTGAGAAAGATATAGGGGTCACCCATCCCAGGGAAGTGAGGGAGCATGGAGATAAATTGAGGTTTAACCTCAATTGATTCGCATTTGCCTCAGGCAATACGATGCAAGAAGGTAAGGCAGTACGACTCAGATAGCATCGATCGTGAAGAGGGATGGGAGCCTGGGAACCAGGTGATGAGATTGTGGATCCCCACCTTCTGGACCAGAAGGTGGTGTGAATTAAAAATCTGGGTCGCCCTCGTGTGGTTGATGACTGGTCATGGTCCCGGGACTATGTAGGACACTGAACGGGGATGCGTTCAAAAGGTCAACAATCGAGGATAAATCGATGTCGGATCTCGTCAAAGTGTCTCGTGACCACACTGGCATGCACAAAGATTGCACACCCACACGAGTCAGAGGAAAAAGAATGGGAAAAAATTCAAGATATAAAGTAGAATGTGTGTAGATGAGAAGAGGGGAGGACACATATGAGAGGGAATGACTCAGGAGAGACGGGAAGAAGTCCTTATGCTACGGTGGGTATCTACCGATAGAAGCACACAAGCAAACAAGGCTCAAACAACCTAAGGTCGTTATAGGTCCTTAGAGCTAGACGACGCCTCACCTCCTTACGACGAGCACCATAAAGCTCAGCAAGTGAGCCAAGATCCGGAGATCGCATCTCTCCTACTATCGGCAGAGTGGTAAACGCTGATCACGCCATGACGATTGCGACTGGATCACTCTCCTAATGCACCCGAGATCCTTAAGGGTCAATGTCTACTTGATTTTAAAATTAGGTTCTTGATTAGTGTGATTTTTGGGGCAAAGGAAAGGGTGATGAAATCCCCCAACTTATCTTATGTGGGACAACCCTCCTTAGTAGTGTTTTGGAGTCCGGATGTGAATTAAATTTATACCGCAAGTGCACGGCGTCAATGGAGACGTGGCAAATACGGGTCGAACACAAGGAGGGAGAGACTTGTTATTAATGTGATTTCGATTGGGGGAAAGAAGGAGAGAAGAAATAAGTTGGTTTTGAGATTTTTGATTTTTAATTATCTAAAGCAAGAAACAAGAACAATTAAAACTAAAACAAGAACAAAGAGGTGAATTCCGTTGGGTGGAGGTTTAGATTTAAGGTTTAGATTAGCGAATTCAGAAACTTATAATAAATCATATTAGTTATAAAGCATTACATGATAAATGATTTAACATAAACTCAAGTAATCAAAATATACTAACACGAAATTAAAATAATAACATTCATTCATCTTCTCTTCACCCTAAATCCGTCACCTCCATCCTTTGGAAGGAGTTAGAAACTGATAGAGGGAGGAAGAAGGGGTCCTAGAGACGTTACAAAAGAAAAGTAAAAACAAGAAATAAAAGACAGAATTTTATTACTAAAGTGAAGAGTACAAAACTGAAAATAAAAACAACTAAAAACTAGGTCTAAGGCCAAGGACCCTTCTACCATCGTTCTCGGGGCTATTTATAGCCGATACAAGGGATCCCAATATATAAATGGAACGTACACGCGTCAATACAGCATTGGTAAAAATTTGAGCACACGGATCGACTTTTGTGCTGCTAAATCGCCACATTTTGTACATGAGGTGCGGCGGAATCGCCACCTTTTTGGCTCGGATTCGATCCAGATTTTTTCTGTGTGTTTATGGTATGATTTGATCCTCCTTTGCGCGTCTGGATTGATTCTTTCCATTCTTTTGAGCTCCGGATTAATTCCTTTATATATATGGAGATTCACATTGATTTTTCTTTAGATTTTCTCCATACTAATAAAAGCTACTCGTGATTTGCAATTAGGTCCTTGACTTTTTGCAATTAAGTCCCCGGCTACTTTTGTGCTTAAGTCTTTGT
Organism: Triglochin maritima; assembly: GCA_963682175.1. Lineage (NCBI taxonomy): Eukaryota > Viridiplantae > Streptophyta > Magnoliopsida > Alismatales > Juncaginaceae > Triglochin > Triglochin maritima. The sequence continues at coordinate 20,953,262 of OY821775.1, forward strand.
TCTTTTTGTAATTAGATCTTGAATGCTTTTATGCTTGGATACATTTCCATTTGTAACCTGATAAACTTGAACTTGGTCTTTATGATAGAAATGAGTCTTTTGCACGCGTTTATGCTTGAGATGTGGGTAAATTGCATTCAGGTCCCTGTATTCTGTAGATAAGACTAAACACATACCTTAATAGCATTTATTGATATAAAAGTGATCTAAATGAAAGACATATGATGCAATGTATGCAATGCATAAATGCCTAATCTAGAAATCAACTCTCCCAAGAAACGCTCAACTCACACTTGTTGTAATGAAATTTCTACTAACTAATGCATGGTCATTCCAAATGCAAGAATGAGTGTAGGAAATACGGACCTCACACCAGCGCTCAACAACTGAAAGTAAAGCTAAAACAAAAGACAAACTACGTGTCTAACTCAAGTATATGTTGCATGACCTAAACAAGCAAGAATGCCTAATCTTTTGCTTTGGATTTTAGAGTCCAAGTTGATTAAAAGGGGATTGATTATTGATCTTGGGGCAAACTACAAGTCAAAACATACCAACTTAAGCCCCAGACCACTATATCAGATGCAATAACTAACCAAATAAAGAAAGAGGAAATTGGAGGTCACCAGACCCCCAGTTGGTCGTCTTAGAGTCTCCTGAAACAAAGAAAACTACAAAACAAAAATTAAATCCACTTGAATCGTCCAAACAAGAGCCTGGACTGAGCACCTCCCCAACAATGGTGCCAAAAACTTGTTTAAACGTTTAATACCACAAGTGCACGACCGCGACGAAATGGTGACAAGTACGGGTTGATCCACGGGGAGGTGAGTAGCCTCTGGTTTATCCGAAATCAAGCGACGAAAAAGAGAAAAGAGATTTGATTATGCTAAGCTAAACTACACTAAATTAATAGGTAAGAAATGCGAAAGAAAGGAACTAAAGATTGGAAATCAAGATGAGAAACCCCTAAGGGGTGGAGTGTGTGCACATATGAAGTGAAATAAGTGATTAATGACGCGTGTAAGCATGTATGTGTGTATGTCGTGTGTGTGTGTGTGTGTGTTTTCCTGCATAGGAAGTGTCTAAACAAAACCTATCAATCCATTCACACAACGTATCGGCAATTACTACTTGATTATCATAAGACGAGGCTCGGCATGAGAAGTGTCTAAAGATATGGAAAGACTCATGAAATACCATAAACTTATGTGAAAAACAAAGCTAAACATGGGAGGTGTCTAAATCTTATGGCAAAACCCATCAAAACAAAGTTCCTTCAATCAATCAAGCAAGCAACCACAAATATAAACACTTAACTAACATGTAGCATATTCAATAGGAAATTTCAGTCAATAAACATAATGAAACTAAGCATGGGAAGTGTCTAAATCTTATGGCAAAACCCATCAAAACCCCCCAACATGTAGATGATTAAAATACCCCCAATGAACATATAAACATGAAAGTTTCCACAATCAACAATTCATCAAACATCACAACATATATGTACATCTCCACCCCCAATGGGATGGACCTACTCACTAATCATTAACCTAACTATTATGTTAAGAGAGGAAAACATATTAACTAAGTCTACTAAGATTAACTAAACAAAATTAAGCTAAGCATGCAAGAAGATAAAAGAGACAACATTAAACTAACAAAAAATTCTTTAATTAAATGACTCATATTACAAGCAGCATCTCCCTACTTGAGTTTTTGCTTCAAAGCTTGACTCTAAGAAAAGGGATTAACCACTAAGAAATGGGTAGATTACAAGGGAGGAGGAAGAGTTCTATTTATAGGCATGAAAAAAGGAAAGTGGGGATAATCCCCCGATGTGGGACTAATAAAACATTCTCATAATAAACATAAACACATAACCCATATCCGGGCGAAACTGGGTCGGATTCTGAGTCAAGACCGCCAATTGGAGGTCACTTTTTCCCGGATCCGGACCATTTTCGGATATTATCTTTATTTCTACAATTCTTTACATGGGGTGCACTCGCATCGGTTATTGGAGTTTAGGCACGGATCTAATTGAAAAAAATACTCCTCATGATGGTGTGGAGGTTCTTGATATGCTAATTGGTCATTTTGGTTTACATCTGGGTCATTCCCTCTTCCATATCAGTCCATAAGTCTCACAATTCAGGTCCTTTTTGTGTCTTTTCTTCTCACTTGTTTTATTCTTAAAACTTAAACATAAAACTCATTACATAGCATTTCTTAGGTTAAGAATAAAGGATATAAGACACAATTAAATGCATGATATGATGTCAATTAGTGGTGTATCCACTGAAAACTCTCAAGAGACACCACTCCTCTTTGGCGACAAGGAGGTTTAACGGCTTGTTACATATGCTAAGTGCAACCATGATTCCTACAAAAGTGAGTTAGAATTTATCATGTTTTCCATTTTGTGTTTCCACTTCTTAGTTTCTCTTTTCGTTGTTTTATTCGGGACTACAAAAATTAGTTGTAGGGGTATTTGATTGATATCATATCATGCATATATTTGTGTCTTATATCCTCTATTTTGAGCGTAAGTAATGCTATGTAATGAGTTTTATGTTTAAGTTTCAAGAATAAATATGTTTGAGAAGAAGAGACACAAAAAGGACAACAAGAAAATGACTGATCTGTGAGACTTATTGCCCTATTTGCAAGATGGAATGACACAGATGTAAGCCTAAATGACCAATTAGAAAATAAAGAAACTCCATACCATCAGGAGTATTTTGGCAATTAGATTCGGGCATAAATTCAAACAACCAATCTGCGTGCACCCCATGTGGAGAATTGAAGCAATGAAGAAGCCAACCAAAATCGGGTTGAATCCGACGAAAAGTGACTGCCAATTGGCAGTCCAATATGCTCCGGATCTGACCTGGCTTCTCGTGGATGTGTATTATGTTGTTTGTTTGCATTTTAGATGTTTCATTAGACCCACATCGAGGGATTGTCAACGATTACCTTTTTCATGCCTATCAATAAAAAAATTCTTCCTCCTTCGTAACTACTCCTTGCTTGGTGGAAATTCTCTCTACTTGGAGTAATGCCATAGAGAAAAAACTCAAGTGGAGAGATGCTACATGTCACGTGAGTCCTGAATAAAATAAATCTTTTTTAGTTTCATGTTGTCTCTTTTAATTCTTGCATACTTAGCTTAATTGTGTTTTAGCAATCTTAGTATAATCAGAATGTTTTCTCTTCTTATTTTGAATGTTAGCAGAATGAGTAGTAAATAGTTTCATCCCCCTTTGAGAGGTGGAGATGATGTACCATTTACCTTTTGAGGTTTTGATGTTTGACAAATTTTGATTGTGTAGACTTGAAACGTTTGTATGTTCATCGGGTTTGCTTTAATCATCTACATATTGGGGGATTTTTGATGGGTTTTGCCATACAATTTAGACACTTCTCATGCTTGGTTTCATCGTGTTTATTGGCTCAAATTTTCTATTGGATATGCTACATATTAGTCGTGTGTTTGTATTAGTGCTTACTCGCTTGATTGATTGAACAAACGTGGTTTTGAGGGGGTTTGCCTTGAAATTGAGACACCAACCATGCTTAGCTTTGTTCTTCACATTAGTTCCTGGTTTATTATGAGTCTTGCCATAATTATAGACATTTCTCTTGTTAAGCCTCAACTTGTCATAATCAAGTAGTAATTGCTAATATCTTGTGTGAATGGATTGATAGGTCTTGCCAAATCTTTAGACACTTCCTATGCATGAAGACACACACATGACACACATATATATGAAGGGAATGTGTTCTAAAAGTTTTACTTTTAAATGTCAATTATTATGAATTGAATGAGAAATCATTTTGTTCCTTGTTTATGTTATTCGTCTTTTAGAAGTGTTAAGGAAGAGGCTCTTGGTCCTTAACCGTAGAGCTCTGAAAGATATTGGTTTGCATAAAACAAAAGATATTCGCAATCATGGTAATTAACATGGGACATTAATTACCGAGTTAAGATTGTCGTGTTGGTCATAGATCATTGTAGCTCTACAAGTGAGTGACGACACGGGTATGCAAAAGAGGAAAATATTACTTTTGTATACTGAATAGACCTAATAAGTAAAATATTATAGAAATGTGTTTCTGTGTCATTAATATTTTACTGTGTCTTTGGTCCTTTGATATGAGACTTATATCTAATCACTTAAGGAATACTTAATTAGATCAGTGTCTTGAACTATCGATCAGTGTAGTGTAAAGGCATAGGTTGGTTAAGTACAACTTTCGTTGGAGAAGATAGTTAGTCAAAAGATTATCATTGCCCCTCTTAATTGAGTGATGATATTAGTGGGCCCCTTGATAAAGCAAAGTTATAATGTGCACAATGTGATTTGAGTTAAGTCACATATTTATAACTAGCTTAAAGAGATCAAGAAATGAATACTAATACAAAGATGACACAACACTACTTTGTGTGTATTCTTAATATCATGAGGCAAGGGACGGACACAAGTGGTGCACTCCATCACTAAATGGATCGGGTTTTGGTTCGAGTGGAATTAAGACATCTAACTAATTGGGAGCTATAATGTGTAGCTAGATACCGCTTATAGCTTGTGATATTAAGCTCTTAATATCACTGCCAACTTAGTTTAGATCCTCCCATAGGTCACACCGCAAAAACCGTGAAACAAGAAGCTTGATTTTTGGTTCATAAGATGTGTCGGGTTTCTCATAGAAAATATGACTCATGTGGTGAACAAGTAAAGTCAATTATGTAATATATAACATAATTAGAATCATGATAAATTCATATGAGATGCATATATTATGGGGTGCAATAATTTATTGTTGCATAGGATAATACATTGCATAAGTTGTGAATTTGCTAAAACCCCCTTAAGTTCAAATTTTGTTGGAAATAAATCCAAAATTTGAAATAGGCAAAATCGGGTAGAAGTTCGGTAATCCGTTGAGGTTCGGTCGACCGAAGGATCTATGGATCGGTCAACCGAACGTGGAACGGATAATCGTAATTGATTGACCGAACTTGACCAAAGTGCCTGGAGCTTTGGTACGGTGTACCGAACCAGAAACGGTCTACCGAACAATGTCAAGTTCCGATATTTTCGGTTAACCGAATAGCACTCGGTCTTGGACGAGAATTGGTCCGATCGGTTAAGGAGAATTTTTCTCCTTAAGATTCGGTCATCCGTCACGTACTCGGTTAAACGATCGTGACAAATTCGGTTAACCGAGTGGGACTCGGTAAACCGAACAGCGGTCGATTTTCTGCCTTTGATTATAAAGAGATTAATTTGATCGATGGTTGGATTAGCTCCAAATTTGGTCAAACGTTTTGTGGGTGCATATATGCATTATAGAATTAATTTGTGAGAGAATTTGTCATAAAACTGTGGCTTAAGAATAGCCATGATTAAGAGTAAGATTGGAACCTATAAATAGGTCTTTATTCTCCCTAGTTGTGACACACAATTCAATAATTATTTTCTCTCCTAATTCACCACAAAAACCCACGAAAGTTCTCTTAGTTTTCTAAGTCTTTGGAAGGAGAAATCTCAGAGGCTAAGGAAGGGGTTTGTAGCTAGATTCTAAGCTTGTTTGGAGATCGATTGGCTAGCTCCTTTCTCTCCAGCCTTGTTTAGAGTTTCGGTGAACACTCGGAGGCATCCGGCGCGGCGAGAAGCATCCCCAACATCTCCGAATCTTCAAGAAGTTTTTGAGAACTTCTAGGTATGAATTTCGGAGCTCTTGTTTGTTTTAATAAAGTTTTGAAACTAGATATTAAAACAAACCAATGCATGCATGAAATAAATCAAAGAAAATTGTAATTGATCCTTATTATACATAAAAATTTCGAAAATATATATGTATAATTAAACATGAAATCCTACAGTGGTATCAGAGCTTAGGGTTCAATTTTCTCATGATTTATGGCTGTAAACAAATCTAGTTTACCATCTAGGATTTAAACAATTCGTTTTACCGGTTTTTCGGTCTTTAAATGTTTTGCTGAAATAATTCTTGTAATAATTCGTTTTAAATGTTTTGAATATTTAAAACATGGCATGTAATTATTAGAATTATGATTTAGACATAAGTCTAACTTGCAATAATTTCGTTTTAAGTATAAACGATTATTTTGTAAGAGAATCAACAAAACCGAAAAACTGCGATTCATCTTTCCATTGGAAATTGGATGGACAGCGGTTCATAATTAATTTGTGAACTATGGATGTATGAAAAATGTTTTTTAATGGATTTCAAAATATTTTTCAAAGAATTGTTGAGAATTCTGGATGATTGATAAATTAGATTCTCTAGTTTATAGCAATTGCGTGCATGGATGCTTGAGTTGCTTTGCAGGATTGTGAGTTTATATGTTCCAAATCAGACACTGCAAATGTATGTGATTATTATTATACAGGGGCTTATGTATGTAAAAGCCATATTCTCTATTTTCTATCTTTAGAATTGCATTTGCATGTGAGAGGTTTTTACATAGGACATGCACTAGTTTGTTTTTATCGAATGTGAGGAGCATGTTTATTTTCTGTAAAATCTACATCTCCGGTGCAAGAGGAAGTCGCCGCTGTAGCGCATCGATCGAGGATCGAGGATCGGGGATCGAGGATCAAGGATCGAAGGGAACATATAAACTCACATGATGTGGATTGTGTGAATGTTTAAATTCTGTTTTTATAATTTCTGCTATGCATGTGATGAATGGTGAATGTTAGGATGTATATAAATTTTAATATGCATGATAAACTAAAATTCAAAATCACATGTTGATAAATGAAATTGTCCAACAAAAATTAAGATTAATTTTTCCTTCTTATTTCATCCACTAGCAGCCATTGATCGAGGGATACTCTGCTCGCCCTTAGCGGGAGATAGCTCCCTCTATCTTTGGGAATAGTGGGAGATATAAAGGTTGTCTGTTGTTGTGCCACAATTAAATATATGAGGTGTGTTTCACCCTAGTGAACCCCAAGTATGTTTAGTTGTGAATACAATAGATAAACATATCTCGTATCAAATGAAAATAAGTTTTCTTAACATTACCTAGAGCCCTCACTCGGTTTTGGGAAAAAGTTTTTCTTACGAGGATAGGTCGCATTCCCTCATAATTAAAACGACAAGAGTCACAAAAGTTTGAAGATGCTAAATGTTGCTAAAATTCAAAAAGGTTGTGATTAGAAAATGTTTTCTTACCTTGATGTTGTAATGTATTCGATAGCCCTTAGCTAGTCTATATTACAATTGATGGGATCTTGGATTACTGCATTTATGGGCAAGATTTTATTTGCAGTATTTACATCATATTCGATATATATATGTATGTATGTATTAAAACATAAAATTGGCATTAAAACCTATATAATTTATTTTGTAGAAATGTCAAATATCCAACCAATTGTGCGATCTATGATCGAAAAGAACCCTTTGCAAAATGATGGCTCAAACTTCATGAAATGGCAACTCAATCTTAATATCGTGTTGAGGTTTGAAAAACTATCTCATATTTTGGATGGTGAAATCCCAAAATTAAATGAGAAGGCAACCGATAAAGAGAAAGAGGCGATAGCCAAGTGGGAAGACCAAGAGAACCAAGTTCACGGTCTTATACTAGCATCCATGGGTGACTCGCTTCAAGCGAAATACTTGGATTCAAAACCCAAGAAGACCATGGAGGCTCTAACCAAGATGTTCATGGATAGTGCCCGAAAGGAGCGCTATAAGACCACCATCGCACTCACAAGGTGCCATATGGCGGAGGGAACATCGGTATCCATGCATTTTCTCACGATGCAAGGATACCTTGAGAAGTTGTCGAAGCTCTCTTCTCCACTGCCAGTGGACATTGCCGAAGATCTAATTCTTGGCTCTCTAGCCCCGTCCTTTAAGGATTTTGTAATGCACTATCATGTGCGTGAAAAAGGGGTGAGTCTTGAGGAGCTTCACAACGCTCTCAAAACGGCTGAAGTTGACATGGGCAAAGGTCAGGACAATCACGTCCTTGCCGTCCATGAGATGAGCAAAAAGATCAACAAAGGTAAAGGCAAATTTACCAAAGATACGTCAATCAAGAGCAAGGGAGTAGGAGGTGCTCATGAGAGTGTCTCAAAGGGGAAATATTTCAAATCTCCAACTCCCAACACGGAGTGCTTTCACTGCGGTGAAAAAGGACACATCCGACCTAATTGCCCCAAGTACAAGGAAGACCTTGAAAATGGGATGATTGAGCGTAGGCGCCCGAGAAACGCCGTAGGTATGTTTGTTATTGAGATAAATTTAATCACCTCTATCCTTGATTTGGTAATGGTTACCGGATCTTGTGCTCACATAATTTTGATGTGCAGCTATTGAAGGATAGGAAGGAACTCGTGGAGAACGAGATGATATTGAAGATTGGAAATAGTACAACCATCGCTGCGATTGTAGAAGATTCTATGGAGCTTCAATAGTCTAGTGATTTAAATTTATGCTTTGAAGAATGTTTGTTATATGCCTTCGATTAGCAAGAACATTTCTGTATCAAGTTTTAGATATGGATAAATTTTAATAAATATTTTAATTCTTGCTTGTCTATATCGAAGAATGGAATTTTCTATGCAAATACATTCATATAGAATGATTTCTATTTGCTTGAAATAAATAATAAACAAACTCAAACAAACAATAACAAAAGAGAAACTAAGATAACTCACGTGAATGATACAATCTTGTAGCACTATCGGATTGGTCAAATAAATGACCAAGAGACCTTTGAGGAAGAAAGGAATGAAAACGAATAACTAATTGGATATGATACATTCTAATGTATGTGGTCCGATAAGCACAAGTGCAAGAGACGGTTTAAGGTACTTCATTTTGTTCACGGACAACTATAGTCATTATGACTATATTTGTCTAATGGGAAGCAAAAGTGAATTCTTTGACAAGTTCAAGGAATTCGAGGATGAAGTAATGAACCGACTCAACAAGAATATCGAGTCTCTATGAACGGTTCGTAGGGGTGAGTGCTTAGGATACCTAATTTGACTTATTCCTAAAGTAGGAACATGACATTGCTCGACATGGTTCGATCAATAATAAGTCAATCTAAATTGCCTATTTACTTTTGGAATTATGCACTACAAATAATGACAAACTCACTAAATAATGTTCCATCCAAATCCATGGAGAAAATGTCTTGTGAGCTATGGAGTTGAAAGACACCTAAGCTCAACTTTCTCAAGATTTGGGGTTGTGAGGTCTACGTCAAGAGATTGATGTCGACCAAACTTCAACCAAAAGTGGATAAGTGCTTCTTTATTGGTTATCCTCGTGAGACAAGAGGATACTACTTTTGGTATATCACCTCCAATCGAAAGATTGTAGAGAGAGATATGGTTTTTCTGGAATTTCTGGAAAAGAGAGAAAAGTAGTGGGAGTAGAGTTGTGCTTGAGGAAACTCAAGATACTCTACAAGATCATGAAATGAATGATGACATTCAAGATCATGAAGGCCCAACCGAGATTCCTTTGGTTAGTGGGAGCGTGAGTGAGAGACCCTCGCAAGAAATTGTGAGAGAATCTCAATCATCCCCACCAAGTGTACGTTCAAGAGTTGAACGTGAACCCACTCCTCAAGAAATTGTGGAAGAAGTTCGAGAGACACGAGAAGAACCAAAAGAACTTAGAAGGTCAACAAGGGAAAGGAAGAAACCCGATTTATATCTGGGACTTCATGAAATCATGGTACTAGATACCAATGATCCCTTAACCTTCCAAGAAGCAATGGAAAGGGAAGACTCCAAACTATGGCTTAAGGCCATGGAATCCGAAATAGAATCCATGTATGATAATCAAGTATGGGACTTGGTTGACCTTCCTCAAGGGAAAAAGGCCATTCATAATAAATGGGTTTTTAAGAGGAAGATGGACATGGATGGGAACTTGACAACCTACAAAGCGAGGCTTGTAGCGAAGGGTTTCACTCAAGTTCAAGGAATTGACTATGATGAAACTTTTTCACCGGTTGCCATGTTCAAGTCTATTCGGATCATGCTCGCTATTGCCACATTTCACGATTATGAAATATGGCAAATGGATGTCAAAACGGCGTTCCTGAATGGGAACTTGGAGGAGGATGTGTACATGGTACAACCTCAAGGTTTTGAAGATCCAAAGAATAGCGAGAAGGTATGCAAGCTTCAAAGATCCATCTATGGATTGAAGCAAGCATCAAGGAGTTGGAACAAACACTTTGACGAGGAAGTGAAGAAGCTTCACTTCATTCAAAGTAAAGGAGTACCTTGTATATACAAGGAGATTAGTGGGAGCCATGTAGTACTTCTGATCTTATATGTCGATGAAATATTGCTCATGAGCAATCATATACCTTTGCATTAGCAAACGAGAAATTTCGTTGAAATCAGTGTATTCAATGAAAAGAAAAGGATGAGGCTCAACACATCTAAAGAATCAAGATACATTGAGATACATTCCGTAGACTCATTGGCTTCAGTCAACGTGCATACATTGACAATGGCTTTGGAAATGTTCAGGGTGAACAATTCCGATATGGACAATATGCCAATAAGTATGAGTATAGGTGTGCAACTCAAGAAGTCTCAATGTGCTCAATCACACAAAGACTAGGAGTACATGAAGGTATCCCTTATGCTTCGGCAAAAGGAAGGACCATGTACACAATGACTTGCACAAGACTCAATATCTCGTATGCTTTAAATGTGACAAGAGGTCACCAATCCAACGCAAGTCCTAATCGTAGGATTGCGGTCAAGAATATTCTGAAGTACCTTAACCGGACTAAAGATAAGGTTCTTGTTTATGGAAGACAAAGGAGAAAATAGCCGAGGGCTGTTTTGATGCAATTCTTATAGGAATTCTAGACAATAAGAGGTTGGAGTGATGATGCGTCATCATTATCGAAGGTGGAGGTATGAGCTAGTGTAGTCAGGAGTAATATCACTACAGCTAACTCAACCACCAACGAAAGACAAAATAAATAAATAGGTGGACACAACAGTGGCACAACTGATCCATTCAACAAACCTTCATACCAAGCTAAGAGACGAAATATATATTTCGAGTCCATGGATCCGAGGGTCCATGTGGATTGGCTTGATAGGTGATTTGGGAAGGTTACCCTAGTTATTGATGTTTTATGCATTGAGAATGTATGTGAAAGAAAACTTTGATAACAAGTGGGAGATTGAAGGGAATGTGTTCTAAAAGTTTTACTTTTAAATGTCAATTATTATGAATTGAATGAGAAATCATTTTGTTCCTTGTTTATGTTATTCGTCTTTTAGAAGTGTTAAGGAAGAGGCTCTTGGTCCTTAACCGTAGAGCTCTGAAAGATATTGGTTTGCATAAAACAAAAGATATTCGCAATCATGGTAATTAACATGGGACATTAATTACCGAGTTAAGATTGTCGTGTTGGTCATAGATCATTGTAGCTCTACAAGTGAGTGACGACACGGGTATGCAAAAGAGGAAAATATTACTTTTGTATACTGAATAGACCTAATAAGTAAAATATTATAGAAATGTGTTTCTGTGTCATTAATATTTTACTGTGTCTTTGGTCCTTTGATATGAGACTTATATCTAATCACTTAAGGAATACTTAATTAGATCAGTGTCTTGAACTATCGATCAGTGTAGTGTAAAGGCATTGGTTGGTTAAGTACAACTTTCGTTGGGGAAGATAGTTAGTCAAAAGATTATCATTGCCCCTCTTAATTGAGTGATGATATTAGTGGGCCCCTTGATAAAGCAAAGTTATAATGTGCACAATGTGATTTGAGTTAAGTCACATATTTATAACTAGCTTAAAGAGATCAAGAAATGAATACTAATACAAAGATGACACAACACTACTTTGTGTGTATTCTTAATATCATGAGGCAAGGGACGGACACAAGTGGTGCACTCCATCACTAAATGGATCGGGTTTTGGTTCGAGTGGAATTAAGACATCTAACTAATTGGGAGCTATAATGTGTAGCTAGATACCGCTTATAGCTTGTGATATTAAGCTCTTAATATCACTGCCAACTTAGTTTAGATCCTCCCATAGGTCACACCGCAAAAACCGTGAAACAAGAAGCTTGATTTTTGGTTCATAAGATGTGTCGGGTTTCTCATAGAAAATATGACTCATGTGGTGAACAAGTAAAATCAATTATGTAATATATAACATAATTAGAATCATGATAAATTCATATGAGATGCATATATTATGGGGTGCAATAATTTATTGTTGCATAGGATAATACATTGCATAAGTTGTGAATTTGCTAAAACCCCCTTAAGTTCAAATTTTGTTGGAAATAAATCCAAAATTTGAAATAGGCAAAATCGGGTAGAAGTTCGGTAATCCGTTGAGGTTCGGTCGACCGAAGGATCTATGGATCGGTCAACCGAACGTGGAACGGATAATCGTAATTGATTGACCGAACTTGACCAAAGTGCCTGGAGCTTTGGTACGGTGTACCGAACCAGAAACGGTCTACCGAACAATGTCAAGTTCCGATATTTTCGGTTAACCGAATAGCACTCGGTCTTGGACGAGAATTGGTCCGATCGGTTAAGGAGAATTTTTCTCCTTAAGATTCGGTCATCCGTCACGTACTCGGTTAAACGATCGTGACAAATTCGGTTAACCGAGTGGGACTCGGTAAACAGAACAGCGGTCGATTTTCTGCCTTTGATTATTAAGAGATTAATTTGATCGATGGTTGGATTAGCTCCAAATTTGGTCAAACGTTTTGTGGGTGCATATAATGCATTATAGAATTAATTTGTGAGAGAATTTGTCATAAAACCGTGGCTTAAGAATAGCCATGATTAAGAGTAAGATTGGAACCTATAAATAGGTCCTTACTCTCCCTAGTTGTGACACACAATTCAATAATTATTTTCTCTCCTAATTCACCACAAAAACCCACGAAAATTCTCTTAGTTTTCTAAGTCTTTGGAAGGAGAAATCTCAGAGGCTAAGGAAGGGGTTTGTAGCTAGATTCTAAGCTTGTTTGGAGATCGATTGGCTAGCTCCTTTCTCTCCAGCCTTGTTTAGGGTTTCGGTGAACACTCGGAGGCATCCGGCGCGGCGAGAAGCATCCCCAACGTCTCCGAATCTTCAAGAAGTTTTTGAGAACTTCTAAGTATGAATTTCGGAGCCCTTGTTTGTTTTAATAAAGTTTTGAAACTAGATGTTAAAACAAACCAATGCATGCATGAAATAAATCAAAGAAAATTGTAATTGATCCTTATTATACATAAAAATTTCGAAAATATATATGTATAATTAAACATGAAATCCTACAATATATGTGTTCATGTGTGATTCACCACTTTCCTCACTTCATATGTGCACACACCACCCCTCAGGGAATCCATCCATATTTCGTTCCACATAGTTTGTTGATTTTTTATAGTTGTCATTTGAATCGTAATCTAGTTTGTTTTGTGTTTGTAGCATCATCGTCTTTTAATAGTAGCGTAATAATCTCTTCTTCCATTGTCATTTTCCACTTGATTTTGCTCACTCAAAGGTAGGCAACGCTCTCTGCGGATCGACCCGTACTTGCCCCATCTTCACCGATGGTCGTGCATTTGTGGTTAATTAATAAAACATGTAATAAGGATTTTGTCCCTTCAAGATTAGGTATACCAAACCCTTCACACTCAATCGAAACCTTCCAAGTTCGGTCCACCGAACACTTATCGGATAACCGAATCACACTCATTACATGATGATAGGATGCTCTCTGGAATTGTCCTGATGGACAACCAAAACACCTTCGGTCGATCAAATGCCTATCGGTCAACTGAGTCCTTCTTGGCTTTAGGCGCCCAACGACTATTCACATGTGGCACCTGACCGTTGTACCCAACGACTATTTGAGTCTTAAATATCGGCGTAAAACCCACGCTAACTTCGATCTACCGAAGTATACACCGTCAACCGAACATGAGTAATCAAAGCCCAAACAATCTTACTATCCACCTTGAAATGGTGAACCGACTGGAATTCGGTTAACCAAAATTAAATAGGCGAAATTTCAAATAATTACTGGAAGTTGGTGAACGGTGATCTGAAGTATATTTAGTCAACCGAGTGCTTATATGTGACCTTACTGCTAGACGACGCCAAGAAGTGGTTGTACAGCAACCAGGCGAATTCCTTTAGGACTTGGGATGAGGTTCAATCGACATTCCTCAAGAAGTACTTCCCAAATCATCGGACTCAAAAATTGAGGAACGAAATCAATTCGTTCTATCAACTTGAGACCGAGACATTTCATGCATATCTAGAGAGGTTCAAGGAGATACTATCCTCATGCCCTCACCATGGCATTGAGTTGTGGCGCCTTTGTCAGATTGTGTACGAGGGTCTTCACATCCCGTCAAGAACGCTCCTTGAGTCCATGTGTCAAGGAGAGTTCTTGGGAAAAGATGAAAGGGAGGCATGGGCTTTCCTAGAAGACCTTGCTGAGAAAACCATGCAATGGGAGAGTGTGAGGGAACCACCTGCATCATCTAGTATAGGAGCGAGGATCGCGAATGCAAACTCGACTAGATCGGATACCGCATTAGATATCGATACCACTACGGCCACCGAGGCATGCATGGCGGCCTTAATGCGCCGTATGGATTCGATTGAGCTCCAAAACCAACAAAGTGCACCTCACATGTCCACATCTGGTCGAATTCCCTGTCATTCATGTGGTAGGATAGGTCATGTAGAAAACGAGTGTGAGTTCATTCCTCCTGAGATGGAGCGTGTCAACGCCATCTATGATAGAGCCAGGAATGACCCATACTCATCATCTTATAATCCTGGATGGAGGAACCACCCCAATTTTTCATGGAACCAAACTAATGCCCCGGGTGGTCCTTCCAACTCCTCTAGACCACATTACCAATCACACCAACCTCCCATGCATGCACATTCCTATCAGCCACCCCAAGCGCAAACCACCAATCAATCGGGTTTCCCAAATTCCAATAATATGGAAACCCGATTCAATTCGCTTGAGACCTTGACTCGTGGACTTGAAAACGCAATGAAAATTTTTATGTCAACCACGAGTCAAGTTCTCACTTCAAATCAGCAGACCATCAAATCTCTAGAGCTTCAGATGGGCCAATTGGCTCAGTCAGTACATGAAAGAGAGAGAGGGTCTTTTCCTAGCCAGCCTGAGGCTAACCCCCGAATGTACCAACAACAACACATGCAAAATGAGAATGTGGTACCTCGGGGGAGGCAAGTGAACCATGTGGAGGAACCTGTTCACCATGTCAATTCCATTGTGACCTTAAGGAATGGAAAACAACCACCATCTATGCAGCCCCTCAGTGGGAATGGTGGTGAAGAAGAGGCTGAGGGTGAGGGTAATACACCAAAGCTTTCTTCTTAGGCACCGCAGAAAACCTACCTGCCTAAAGCTCCCTATCCAAGTAGGTTAACCAAAAAGCAGAGTGACAACATGGACAAGATATTAGAGGTGTTTAAGCAAGTAAAGGTTAACATCCCCTTGTTGGTTGTCATCCAACAAATACCTCAATATGCCAAAGTGTTGAAGGATCTCTGCACAACCAAGAGGAAGACCAATGTTCCTAAGAAAGCATTCTTGGCTGCAAATATCAGCTCACTTTTGTCCAATCCTACCTACATAAAATACAAGGACCCTGGGTGTCCTACTATTCAGTGTACGATAGGGGACACTAGAATGAGCAATGTTTTGCTTGATTTAGGATCAGCGGTCAACCTCCTCCCATTCTCTGTTTATAAACAGTTGAACTTGGGAGAATTGAAACCAACTAAGATCACCCTCCAATTGGCAGATAGATCCATTCGTATTCCCATGGGGATTATCGAGGATGTGCTTATCAAAGTTGGAGATTTTATATTTCCAGTCGATTTTGTTGTTCTCGATACCAATCCTGTTGCGAACACCCACTCTCAAATACCTTTGATTTTGGGTAGACCATTTCTGGCAACCTCCAATGCCTTGATTAATTGTAGAAATGGTCTCATGAAGCTCTCATTCGGTAACATGAGTGTCGAGTTTCATGTGTTCAACTCTGGTAAGCAACAGGAACCCATGGATGAACCTTTAAATCTAAATTTCATCCGCCAATTGGAGAAAGCACCACAAACTCAACGAACACCCCTAATCCCAATGCAACCCGTTGAGAATGTTCGTGGGCCCAGCGAAAACTCATTGCATGTCTTCGCAATGCAACAGAGTGAGCTGACCTCGAACATGAATGTCCAAAGGGAGTGTTCGTTGCATGATTCAGTTGAGAGTACTAGTGAGAGTGAGACACCTCATCATATGCCTATACCAGAAGGTGTCTCTACCTCATGTCCCATGCCATTGAGCCATTTGAGCTTCATATTGACTCCAACAAGGACCCACCTATGACCGAGTTGATGCTTGATGATCTAAATGATGGTGGGAGGTCCTTGTTGGATGACTTGGGGTGCAGCCCCGTTCTTAGCGATGCAGGTCTTCTGCATCCATCGAATGAGTCTGAGGAACTCATTCCGATGCACCCGCCTATTGGTTGGAGGGTTTTCTTCGATGAGAAATTAAACCCTAGTGAGGCAACACAACTTCATTCTTTGTTGCCCACACCCAACCTATATCATGAGGGGTTCGAGCCTTTCAGCTTTGACCTTCCACCCCTCATGACACCTCAGAGTACCAGTGAAGTTTGCCCATCTCGGCAAGTCTCTGGTCCTCAAAACTTGATGTTCCTT
This sequence comes from Triglochin maritima, assembly GCA_963682175.1. Classification (NCBI taxonomy): domain Eukaryota; kingdom Viridiplantae; phylum Streptophyta; class Magnoliopsida; order Alismatales; family Juncaginaceae; genus Triglochin; species Triglochin maritima. The sequence continues at coordinate 20,970,057 of OY821775.1, forward strand.
GACCAAATGATTATGAGAATATCTTGGTTGATGTATATATCTTGCCAAAAAAAGTGTAATAAAAGACTCCATGAGCGAGCATTGATTGTTGTGGGCCCCAACCCTTATGTACTTGGGCCCAATCTCTTCACGTATTTATCTCCCTTCTTCAGCTTCTCACAGGTTTTGAGGGAATTTGGGTTTGTGTCCCCCAACATGACCCTGAACGTCCCTTTGTACTTCATGTTGGTGAGATCTTTCCTTTTTCATGCATATCTACATGTAGTATCTTGTCACATTCATTGAGGACAATGCATGAAGTAGGTCTGGGGGGTGTTTTACGTGTGTACATAGTCGAGTATTTTCTTTTGATTTTTTGTTTTCTTTTGTGTGCATTGTTAGGGTCATGTTAGTGTGCCGCATTTAATATCGATATATCTGCTTGCCATGATCCTTGGGTGACTTGTCTTCTTTTGCTTGCCTAGTGCTTTAAAATTTTCACATTTCTTTCAAAATCTTCATGTGTTTGCGAAAGAAAATATTTTTGTGGGTTTTGCGTGTGTTTAGCATGTGCAAAACCGTTGAGAGACAAAGTAAAAAGAAAGCTCCCAAAATTGTCTTAAACTTGATGCATTAGGATTTCTAGTTTACTGGATTTAGGTCTTATCGAGTCGTTAGGATGCACCATGGTTTTCCCTCGGGCGGCGTGTAATCATAGGGTTTCAGTACTCAAACATTTAAAGAAGTCCACCCTGAACCTAGTGAGTCAAATAATTCGTGTATGTTAGTATAAGGAAGTTTGTCGTAGTCAAGGGCCCTTAATCTCTTTTTGTGAAACTTAAGTGTAGGGGTTTTGGTTCCCATGTAGATAAGTAAATAAGTGGTGTTCTCTCTTCTCGCACGGCTCCTATCACTAGGGAAAGTAGGTCTGAGGGGACTTTGTGCCTGGTGCTTTCAAGTCGTCTGACTTGGGATGCACCGACCGAACCCACGTTACACGGGTGGTAGGGATCGCCCTATGTGGAGATTTGGGGGAAGGTGTACGTGATAGTGTAAGTCCTCATAGGCAATGATGCACGAAACCTGACCCTGGGAGAATCAAGCACCAACCAATAAAATGCTCCAAAGAAAAAGAAAAAAAAGAAAAAGGAAAAAAAGAAGAAAAAAATAGTCAAATAAGAACCGAAATGGACTTTACACATTGTATCACATTCAGAAGTTAAGATTGCCCATGTCTTTCACTTAAGTCCTTGACTAACTTTCACGAATAACTCATTAGGCTAGGTGTGTGGACTGATTACATATATAGAGTCGACCTGTAGTATTACCGCGTCCCATGATCGACAAAATAAGTCCAACGAGTCGTGTAGCTAGATTCATTAATGCATCTTGTTCGGATTTTGTGGGTATATCCGTTGAAAACCCTCAGGAGACAACACTCCTCCTTGGCGACAAGGAGGTTTAACGACTTGTTGCACGTGCTAAGTGCAACCGTGATTCCTACGAAAGTGAGTTAGTATTTCTTGTTTTTCGTATGCTTTTCTCTTTCTTTGTTTTACTCGGGACTAGCAAAAGTTAGGTGTGGGGGTATTTGATTGACATCATTTCATGCTTATATTTGTATCTTATATCCATTATCTTTCACCTAAACAATGCTATGTCACGAGTTTTATGTTTAGTTTTCAGGAATAAATAGGTTTGAAGAGATGAAGCATAAAAGGACCCAAAAGCTGGGAAAAAGGACTGAATTGTGAGATCTGCGGACCAAGATGCAAGGAAGAAAGACCTGATTGCATGACAGAAGGACCTAAGAGCAAAACAGAATACTCCACACCATCATGGGGAGTATTTTGTTTTGCTCTTAGGTCATTCTGTCTTGCAATCAGGTCCTTCTTCCTTGCATCTTGGTCCGCAGATCTCACAATTCAGTCCTTTTTCCCAGCTTTTGGGTCCTTTTATGCTTCATCTCTTCAAACCTATTTATTCCTGAAAACTAAACATAAAACTCGTGACATAGCATTGTTTAGGTGAAAGATAATGGATATAAGATACAAATATAAGCATGAAATGATGTCAATCAGTGACCAATCCATTTGTTGTGTCTCGGACTACCGTTACATAAATTGTCGACCAAACATGGTCTAAATTTTGCCCAAGCTTAAAGTAAATACTTGCTTCTCATTGGTTCTTATCTCACCAACTCCCAAATGGCTAGTAGAACTTGAAGGCTTATGCTAGGATCCCATTTTTTGGTTTTAGAACTATTGAACACTCCTTATTGATCACATACTCAAAGTCAAATCCTCTACATCTTTAAGCTCTCATTCTTTTACACTCAAGCAAAACCTTCACCACTTGCATATCCATTCTATATCAAAATCCAAGTGTGCTCAAGTATAGAGTTTTTAATTGTGATTCCATCTATTGAATAATCACCAAAGAGTTGTAAAACTTCAAGGAAGCTCCCTCTTAGGTTGTGAGAGGAGACACGAGCGAGGCGAGGATTGTTCGCGAGGCTCGGTGTTGTAAAAAATATTGATCTCAGCCCCGATTGGACATCGCTTAGTAGAACTATAAGCGAGACTCAAGGGGTGGAGTGAGTCTTGCAAGGAGGACTAGGACCGGGGTGTGGTGTCGAACCTCTCTAAATTTCGGTGTAGACGATTTTGCGGTTTGCAATAGTCTTCTCCCTTAATCTATAAAAAAATTAACAATCGTGTATGATCATTTTTCAACAATTTTATGTACAAAATTCCTAATTGTATTTCAATATATATAATTAACTATTTAATATTGAATACATAGATTGGATCATACCTAGGGGATTATCGAATTATACCAATTGGAAGTTGAGTTCCACATCAGATCATCTTGGAATTCCTCCAAGTGTTCACCAAACTCTAAACAAGATTAGAGATATCGGAGCTAGTCAATCAATCTCTAAATCAAGACTAAAATATAGCTAATTAACCTGTAAATGGTCCAGAGAATTTAATTTCTCAACCACTCAACTAACAAGGGAATTTTCGGATGGACTTGATAGAGAAATACGGGGAGGAGAATTTTTGCATTCACTGTAAATAATGAAGAAAGGAGGGACCTATTTGGATTTTTGCATTTTTGGTCCTCCATCCCACATCATGTGTAACCAACTTACAAATAATTCCTTGTTTCTAGCTCCTCCAAACCAATCATATTTTGACACGTAATCATGGTTTCACCTCTAACCAAATTGGAACAAATCCAACCCATGATTAAAGAAATTCGCTTATTAATTCGGGCAAAACCGAATGCAAATGGTCGACCAAAATAGTCAACCGTTTAACCGATCAGTTAAAATCATCAATTTCGGTCAGACAACACGACCAACCGATCAATTGATTCACCACAACCAAAAGTCACTGGTTTCAGCCGAGTGACACGTCCAAACAGTTGATCGTCTCTCAATCAGGAAAATCCCTGATTTCAGTCAAACCACGTTTGCAAAATAGTGAACCGATTCTCAACCAGGTGAAGTCCCTGATTTTGGTCGAATAAAGTTTATCAAACGGTCGACCGATTTGACCGATTTATGCTTTTATCAAATATTGTATCAATATCCAACAAAATCTGATCTTTGGGGTTTTAGCAAATTTATATTTTATAATGTTATGAACCACATTATAATATGTAACATATTATCATATATAATGTCAAACATTATACCCCATACCATATTTACATCTCATATAAATTTAATGATTATTCTAACCATGTTGTAATCACGACACATTGGTTTCAATATTTTACCACATGTATTTCAATACATCATATAAAATATAAAATCATATTTCTTGTTTCTTAGTTTTATAGTGTGACCTACAAGAGGATTTAAGTTATGTTGACAATGATATAAAACACATTATATCATAAACTATATGCGGTATCTAGCTAAACATTATAGTCACCCAAATAACAAAGTTGTTTTGGTCTCTCGAACTAAACACGATCCATTTAGTGATATTTAATATCACTTGTGTCTATCTCTTTCTTCATGATATTGAGAATATTATACAAAATAAAAAATGTGTCATCTTTGTATTGTATATTCATTTCTTGATCTCTCAAGATAATTATAAATATGTAACTATACATAAGTTACATTGTTCACATTATAATTTTGCTTTATCAAGGGCCCAACAATATCATCACTCAAGTCAAGAGGAGCAATGATAATCTTTTGACATATCATATTTTCCACCACAAGTTATGTATAACCAATTAATACCTTTATCACTATACACATTGATAGTTTTTGATAATAATCACATCATACACTCCTTATGTGAAAAGATATGTCTCATATCTTAGGATTCAAAGACACAATGAAACATTAATGACATAAATACAATTCCATAATGTTTAATTTGTCAGGTGAATTGAATATATGAAAGAAACATTTTCTATTTTATATACTCATATTGTTAAATACTTGTAGAGCTACAATATCTCTTTTAACCAACATGACAATCTTAACTCGATAATTAATGTCCCATATTAATTACCATGATTGTGAATTACGTTCGATTTATTTATACCATTATCTTTTGGAACTCTACGACTAAGGACCAAGAGTCTCTTCCTTAACACTTCAAAAAGACAAATTTATTAATCAACGAACAAAATGTTCAATACATTCAATTCATAATAAAAGACATTTAAAACAAAAACTTAGAACACATTCCTTTTAGTTTAGTGATTAGAGGGTCATTGATTCTAACAATGCTCTCATACTACTCTCAATTGCCCTAAACTTCTCAGTTGTGCTCAATCTTCCACTTGAATCACTCATTGCATTCAACAATCATTCAAGTACTCAAGATTAGAAGTGGTTACTCATTCTCCAGCAAAGTCTTGTATTAGCTTCCGGAGTGAAGCTCTTCTCCGATTGTGAGAAGGTAGTCCAAGCTTGGCCAGGGTGTTCGCAAGCTTGAAGTGTAAGGGCTTGATCTCGGCCTGAAATGGAGATAAAAAAATAGTAGAGTACACGAAGTTGATCTAGGATGAGCAATTCGTAAAACAGGACAAGGTTTTGGTGGTTGGATCCAAATCCCTATACATCGGTGTTGTGGTTTGCATCTCTTTCTCTATTTTTCTCTATTGTTCTCGTAGATTACTTTCAAACAAATTAACTTTTGTAGTAATAACCCAATAACGTGAGGGATTCCACACCGGTAAACCTCCTTTGTTCAATGGAACTAATTATGCTTATTGGAAGAAAGGCATGACTACTTTTATCCAACCATATGATATAAAATTATGGGTGTTCTTTCAAATTTCATACATTCAAAATAAGGAAATAAACCTCATGATGGATGATGACCTCGAAATGGTTCAAATGACCGAGGAAGAATATGGTAGGATAAGTGCTTGTGACTCCACATTTGAGGCATGATATATGCTTGAAAGTGACTTTGAGGGATGATCATCCGTCAAGGAGACTAGGATAGATTTGTTTATGCAAAAATATAAAATGTTTTCCATGAAACCTAATGAAACTATAAGTGAGATGCACACTCGCTTTACACATATTACTAACTCCTTGAAGAACCTTGGTAAAGTTTTGGTTGAAAGTGATAGGGTGCGGAACTTTCTTAAGTCGCTATCCTTGGAATGGGAGAAAATTAAAGACTACGACTATTGAAGAAGCCAAATACCTTTCCAAGTTAAAGATGGAGGATATCATAGAAAGCTTGGTGGCTTATGAGATTCAAATGGAAGAAGGCAAAAGAAAAAGGAATGGGAAAGTTCAAGAAGGAAGGGAAAGACAATTGTTCTAAAAGAAACCTCAGATTCAAAAGTAATCGAAGACAAGGACACTGATGATGACATTGCTTTCCTAACCCGAAAATTCAAGAAGTGTCCCTCTAAGGGAAAATTCACAAGAGGAAAGGGTGAATCGTCTCACATGTTCACATGCTATGAGTGCAGCAAAACCGGCCACATGAAGAAGGACTACCCCTTTCTTAGGCCGAGAGACCGTGAAAGAAGAGAATAAAAGAGATATCCTCCTAGAAGAAAAGGGAGGAGAGACCAAGGAGAGATAGAGAAGTAAGACCCTCAAGAAGAGACAGAGTAGAGGCCTAGAAAACGAGAACGTGATGATCACAAAAGAAGAGAATATTGCGAGAAAGATAGGAAGAAGGCTCTCAAGGCCACTTGGGATGATTCAAGCTCATTCGTAACTTCCAGTTCCGAGTACTCTCAAGATGAATACGCATTCATGTGTTTCATGGCTACCAATGAGAATTCGGATTCAAGTCATTCTTCATCGCAAGAGAAGGATGATCAACCTCAAGTGGTGGAAATTGATGACGATGAGGTACCCTATCATGAAACCTCTCCTTATGATGATTTGTTAGATGCATTTCATGAAATCTCTGAGCTATATGAATTAATTTGTCATAATAACAAGTTAAGAAGAAAAGTGCATCTAGATTTATCCATCACATATGAAGCTTTATTTAAAGAAAATGAATTGCTTACTACTGAAATAAAAAAAATCAAATCTACCAATGTTTGTAATACTAATGAAGATTTTATTACCAAGAATAAACAACTTACAAAAAATCTAGAGAAATTTACATTGGGAAGAAAGATACTTGACATGATTCCTGGCACTCAAACTCAATCTCTTACAAAGCATGGTTTAAGATACATGGGAGGGAAACAAAATAAATCTACATCATATTTTGTTAAATTGAACAACTCTCTTGTTAAAAATTTTAATAATTCAAATGTTTGGGTACCTAAGACTACTCAAGTTTGGGTACCAAAAGCTAACCCTCAAGGACTCAAACAAATTTGGGTACCAAAGTCTTCACTTGTTTCTTTGCATGTAGATCAAAGCTAAGATAAAGGGAAAGTAGATACTCGATAGTCGATGTTCGAGACATATGACGGGAGTCTCATGTCCTATCAATCTTAATGCCTAAGAATGGAAGAATTGTCATGTTTGGAGATAACGCAAAAGGTTATATTGTCCACATTGGTAATGTTGGCAATAATTCTACTCCAACTATTGAGAAAAATTACTAGTAGATGGTTTGAAGCATAGCTTGCTTAGTGTGAGTTAATTAACTGATAAGAATTTATTAGCTATCTTTGATAAGCCTACTTTCTATATCATTTCCAAACATAACATGAAAACCATTTTCAAAGGTTATAGATCAAACAAAATTTACATCATGCATGTTGATAATCTAAATTATTTAGATGTTGAAACTTGTCTTGTTGCCTCACATGACGAAGCTTGGTTATCGCATAACCGTTTGGGAGATATTAGTATGTTACATTTGTACAAATTATCCAAACTTGAATTAGTTAGAGGACTTCCGAAAATCGATTAAAAAAGACAAGCTTTGTAATGCATGCCAATTTGAAAAACAATTTAAATCCTCTCTCAAATCTTTAAATGTAGTATCAACTTCAAAACCTCTTGAGCATTTGCACCTAGATATTTTCGGACCTTCACGGACCGTGAGTCTAGGAGGAAAAAAATATGCTTTTGTGATTGTCGATGATTTTTTCACGATTTACTTGAGTTTTGTTCTTAAGCAAACAAACATGATGCCTTTGAAAAATTAAAAAGTTTTGTAAACGTGTTCAAATGGAAAAAGATTCCAACATCATTGCTATTTGTAGTGATCATGGAGGTGAATTTGAAAAGGATTCATTTCATAAACTTTGTGAAAAATGTGGTCTTGAGCACAATTTTTCTTTTCCTCAACAAAATGTGGTAATTGAGAGGAATAATAGAACACTATAAGAAATAGCAAGAACTATGCTTGTGGAGAAATGGCTTCCAAAGTACTTTTGGTGTGAATCCATTAGTACATCTTGCTATGTCTTGAACCGTATTCTCATTCGACCAATTTTAAAGAAAACACATTTTGAGCTTTGGTATAACTGCATTCCGAAGATCTCTTATTTCAAAGTTTTTGGCTCAAAATGTTTTGTCCTCGACACTAAAGATAATTTGGATAAATTTTATGCTAAATCTGATGATGCCATCTTTTTAAGGTATTCCGATATGAGTAGGGCTTATAGAGTCTATAATAAAAGACAAGTTGTGTTGAGAAATTTCTACACATCAACTTTGATGAATTGGCATGTATTGATAATTCCTCTTTTGATGATGACTACATGGATATCATTAGACATGTCTTACCCAACTTGTTCAAGGTTTTGGTGGTTGGATCCAAACCTCTATACATCTGTGTTGTGGTTTGCATATTTTTTTTCTTTTTCTGTATTGGTTTTGTTTTGATTGTTTAAGTTTTAAAGAACTTAATTAATCTATTCACCCCTTTTAGACCAATTCTTGGACTAATTAGATCCTACACAAATATGCACGATATAAATAAGTATTATTACTCAATGGGAAAGGAAAATAGGCATCCTCTTGAGGTAGATATCGTCCCATGGAAAGATGATTAGAATACGATAAATTAGGATATAATCGTTCGGTTAAAGTAAAGATTTGACACATACTCATGATTATATTTGCTATAAACACTCACTTGGTCATTGGACAAAATTATCAAATCTGACGGTGCAAGGATCTTGATACCGACCGATTTGGCAATGTGAAAAACCAATATAGATTGGACGGTACAAGTCTAATTAGTTTCTCTGACACCTATTAAGCAAAAGGTGTTTAAACTACTATCTAGAAAGCAGACGGTGCAAGAGGCATGCTGTCGTCTGATACGTGAAGATTCAAAGTGAAACCATGTTTCTAAGATGTGGATCGGATGGTACAAGAGACTAACTATCATCTAATACGGTGGGCATGTGGTCCATTGAAGATTTCAAGACTTTCTATTGTGTTGTACTTGATTCCTACAAGTACCCAAGCTTACATATATGATCCTAAGATTCAAACAAATGTAAAACTACGTAGGCTTTTGAGGTTTTATATGTCTTGATTTCAATTCATTACTCCTTGAGTCTTGAATCCTTTTGATCACCAGTTAGGAGAAAAATGTGCACAATCCACAATATAATATATATGTGCTTCAGTGTCGGTGATATGAATCATGTTTACAGTTAAATTAAGTATTAAATTAGAGAGTTGTCATCAAAATAGAGTCAAACAACATTGGTCAGTAGCCCGATATTACCCAAATTAAGTATTAAACAACATCATTACCCAAAAATAATGATATTAACAAACAACATTGGTCAGTAGCCCGATATTCAAACATAGATTGGATTTGTTAGTACATAAAAGAGGTTGCTTTCAATAGCAATAATTGACCTCATAAAAGTAGATAAATATAAAGTTCATGTTTTCTTGAAGTAGAATATATGAAGAATATAAGGGGGTGTTTATGTATAGAAAACCACCGGAAAATGGATTCCATGGTCAAAGGAAAATCAAAGGAAACCAGTTTTTCTTTGACCAAAATTCTATTATTTGTGAAAGCCACTGGAATTCGCTAAAAAATTAGAAAAATTCAATTAATTGACTATCACTTATGGAAAATGGATATTATTTATAAATGTTGTATATATAAATGTATAATTTTATTGTGAAGAGTGTGTTGTACGTTAAAATTTAAATAGACATTGCACAGTTTAGTATAATTTAACTCAAAATGTGATGTGTGAATTATATATTATATACATATACCTTGTTGAATATTAAATTAATTAATAAGATTATTGTATTTATACACTTTTAAACAATACACTAAATTAAAATTTGAATAATATTTTATTTTAGAATATTTTTTTAACAAGATATGTAGTTCAAGATATATTCTTATGGTTAATCTTTATTATCTAGTTTTATAGTAAAATTTTGTAACATATTGTCAATGTTTTTGTAAAGATAACCATATTGTATATAAAATGATTTTAATATTTTTGTAATTAAGTTTTTATGTAATAAAAATAAAAATTAAATAAATTTGATAGATATGTACATTTTTTTACAATTTGGATGTAGTTTCCATTGGTTTCCTGTGAGGAGTATGGGAAGGAAATCTTTCTCTTTTTCATTACTGACACAAACACCAGAAAAACATTTGGTAAAAGGAAAATTATTTTCTTTTGCATATGTTTCTCTAGGTGCACAAATACCTCCAATACCTCCTAAAGTACATTTCGTTTACGAGCTTGCACGGGAAGTTGAGTCTTCAAGGAACCATGAGAGTGAGTCCTTGCTTACAATAGGTCACGATCCATATTCCAATCTTTGTCTCTTGTGGATATCTCATAATCTAGTTAGTAATTAACAGTTTAACACCATCAAAAGTTGTCAGAGAGCCTTAAGTTATTCTTTAATGATTAGTTACAATCTTATCTATTTACAATTGTGCCATTTCATGGTTGTATATAAACCCATTTCATGTAACATAGTTTTTTTTACCCTAATCAATAATACCATAGTCACCACCTTTAAACATAGTATCATAGCTTGGTTGAGGAAGAGGAGGAGCTCCTATCGTTCTCCAACAAGATCCATGACGTCAAAACTCATCAATGGCGAGATCGACACTTCTTCAGCCTTGCCTCGGATTCATCTCTTAAGCAACACATTTTTCACAGACGTAACCTTGATCTAAATCGAATAATAATATACGGAAACATTGATGCCACAATGGCAGTAGAAACTAGAGAGAAGACCAAATCCATTGTTGGACCCAACGTGCTGAGCCCTTACTACGTACCTTTATCCCTCAAACAATCCAGGGACCGTCATGGTGTTGAAGGTCCTCAATAGTGACAATGCCCAACATGGTCAACAACAATGTCTACGGTGTTGATGCCAAAAAACAAGAAGTTTGTGGAAGGCTCGATGTTGTTACCGTCGGCTGCAACTTCACCGAACAATTTCATTTTGTGGAAAAATTACAACAACATGGTCATGTCCCGATTCGTTAACACTCCACAAATCCTGTTATTGGTTCTAGTGTTATGTACTTTGGTTCTACCATAGAGATATGGAACAACCTACATGACCATTTTTCACAATCTAATGCCCCTCAGATATTCGAACTTCGTTGACCCTCGACATCGACAACTCAAGGTGATGATTTTGTTGTCACATGGGTACAACTTAGGCTGAACGAGTATACATTTGTGTCGGTCTTGTTGAAAATCCTACTAATGTTGACTTGAATGAACCACACAATAGCCGAACCAACATCCAAACACATTTGCAATGATCTTTGGTGTGTGAGACCTATATCCTCTTGACTTAACATCCACCGTCAGGAGAACTCAAACCCAATACCAGGAAATCACAGGATTAGAGTTCTAGACTTACTTCGGCTACTAAGCAAAATGCAAAATAATCACACAGTTAAGGTTAGTGATTTTATTTTAGGGTGTCTAACTTACCGTCCAATTAATCATGAAAATAATTTTAGTGGTCTTAAGTTACCTCCCTCCTGTGAATCACATTGCCCTCTCCCATCAATATTATGTTGGGTTTTCCCATTATTAAACAATGGAAAGTTAAAATTGTCCTTAATCTTGTCATTATTAAGTCATCTTTGGTTGTTTTTCTCCTTTAAAGCTCATTACATCTTCCTACTTACTAAAAGTATGATTTTGTAGAGGATGAATATTGAGCAATGTTATTGTTTTGTGCATGGAAGAATGAAATTCTTGTTGAAAATATGTAGATTTGTGAGAGAATTATAATATTTATAAATTTTCATCGCTTAACAACGATCAAAATTTATAGGAACTGCCTGGAGCTGGGGGGATGTTTGTGTGTGTGTGTGTGTGTGTGGGGGGGGGGGGGGGGGGGGGGGTTTAAGTGAGACTAATCAAAAAGTAAAAAGGGAGATTGTGACCTTTTAAATGTAAGAGATGCATGTAAGTTGATCGGTCACTAATCTAGAGGGGGTGAATAGATTATCTCATAATTTTCTTGAACAATTGCACAATAAAAATAATAAGGGAAAGAATGCAAACCACAAGATGACTTCGGAGATTTATAGAGGTTCGATCACACCACCGTGATCTAGTCCCCTCCTCAAGTTCCGATCGATCCTCCGATCCCTACTCAAGAATTCACTATTATCTTCGTTCCAGGTCGAAGATAAACTCTCTTACAATCGGAGCCTTGCGAACACCCTCGCCTTGCTCGGATCTCCTCTCACAACCCGAGAGGGTGCTTCCTCGAAGCTTTACAACACAATGGAAATTGAATGTGGTTGTTGAACTCTAACTTGAATGCACTCAAGGATATGATTTAAGCTTGGAGTGAATTTAGTGGAAGTATGAGAGTTGGTGGAGCTTTGAAGGCTTGAAGATTGAGAGCACAAGAGTAGGATTGATTTTTTGCAAGTAAGGTAGTGAATGTGTCTCTTAAGTGAAGCTTATATAGCCTTCAAAACAAATAGAGCCGTTATGGTAAGTTGGTGAGAATTGGACCAAGGGAAAACAATATGTGACTTAAGCTCGGACAGAAATCGAGACAGATTCGGTCGATCCTTATCCAAACGGTAGTCCGAAGAAATGGTTAGAAACAAGAACTCGGTTAACCGAGTATAGGTCGGATAACCGTTCACCAACTTCCAGTAACTTTTTCCTAATATCGGATAATTAACTTCGGTTGACCGAGACCACTTCGGTGCACCGTTCAAAATGGAGAGTAAAGATTTGGTGCGACTTGGTGATCATGTTCGGTAAACCGTGGCAAGTTCGGTTGACCGATACATGTGCGGGTTTTCGGCTAATATTGTATGGGAAATTGGTTTATCGATAACGGTCGAAATATTACGTGGAAAAATAGTCGTTATGTTCGGATAGAAAAGAACACTTCGGTAATCTGAGGCATTATCGGTAGACCGGTATGGAAGCTTCAAGTGTGTGGCTAAACGACAAATTATAAGTCTGGTGGAGTTAGTTTATGTCGTTTAGGCCAAAAGACACAAGAGAATTCGGATGACCGATCCATCTTCGGAATACCGAATAGAGATGTCCAGAGAGATTTCGAAGCTACTGGGAATGGGGACAGTTGACCGGGTAAGGTTCGGTACACCGAAACAAGGATTCCCGGAGATCAAGTTCTTACTGACTCTAAGGAGACGGTTGACCGGATAAGGTTCGGTACACCGAGAGAAGGGTTCCAGAGATCAAGTGGTTACTGACTCTATAGGAAACGGTTCACTGAGAAACACTCGGTTATCCGTGGGAACCAGATTTGGTAAACCGACAAGGACACGGTCGACCGAGACAGTCGGGTTTATTCTTATGTGCATCAAGTGTACATTTGATACTATAACTCAAATAAATGGAAAATTACATATGAATTCCTTGAGCTTTGATTACAAGTCGTAAACCTTGATCTTGAAGTTGATTAGTCCCTTGGTTTGATCACCTACATTGTTAGGAATACACAATATCTATGTAATTTGACAATATGATGTGTGTGATGTTGTAATTGAAGTTATGCATACTATTATTTTGTTAATCATCAAAATTAAGATTGAAGGGCCAAAAAGCCAACAATCTCCCCTTTTTTTATGATGAAAAACTAATGTCAAATTGTGTAAGTGCTCCCCCTATCAATATGCAAAAGATATATTAACTCCCCTTACTCAATGCATGAGTTTCAAATATTTGAATTAGGCATTTTGTATCCATTTGTTCTCCCCCTTTTGACATCCATCAAAAAGAACATAATAATGAAAGTTTGGGACAAAAAAGACACACAATATGAAAATGAAATTGCATTTCTTAAAAGGGAAGATAAGGCATAAAGCCGATGCAAAAGAAAACACACCAAAGCAAACAAATCAAACAAACACAACAAACAACAAGAAGCAAGAACAAGCAACAAAGATAGTCTAGTTGTCCAGCTTGTTCATGTTTCGAAGAAGCTCCATCATCTCATTTTGTGAGTCGAGAAAAGGTTGAAGAGAGTCTCCAACCACACGAATTTGATCGTTGATCTCGTTCAGCGAGTTCGACGTCGTCAATTGAAAGTATTGGAAGTCGGAGGTGAGGTCTTGAATACTTTGATAGTTACGATTCACTAAACTCCGAACGTCGTGAATCTCTTCGCAATTCCCGTCCAAGAGCTTCTCGTGACGATAGGCCCATGCCGGTTGGTTCCATTGAGCATCAGTGTCGGATGACCATTCGGGACGAACGTATCTCCGTGTACCACGAGTCGAGCTGAGATCCCAATTTGGATTCACTTCGGCATCGTATGGAGGAGGAGACCAATGTGGAGCTTCGGTGGAGACTTCATCATCCTCATTTTCAGAGGAATCATCTTCCACTTCCTCTTCTACATGTGCTTGCTTCCCCGAGCGCATCCGTTTGAGAGTTTATTTGTCGATGACCGTTTTAGAGGATTTGAAAAGATCGCGGTCAAATTGGATGTTAAAGTGATCTATGACCAGCGAGATTAACATAGGAAAAGGGAGAAAGTTGCACTTCTTCCAGGAAATGTAGATCATATGGTTGATGATAAATAAGGGCCAATTAATGCGAGTATCGGTAGAGAGGTTGAGTCACTGAAGGAAATGTGTTCTAAAAGATTTACTTTTAAATGTCAATTATTATTAATTGAATGAGAAATCATTTTGTTCCTTGTTTATGTTATTCGTCTTTTAAAAGTGTTAAGGAAGAGACTCTTGGTCCTTAACCGTAGAGCTCTAAAAGATTTTGGTTTACATAAAACAAAAGATATTCGCAATCATGGTAATTAACATGGGACATTAATTACCGAGTTAAGATTGTCGTGTTGGTCATAGATCATTGTAGCTCTACAAGTGAGTGACAACACGGGTACACAAAAGATGAAAATATTACTTTTTGTATACTGAATAGACCTAATAAGTAAAACATTATAGAATTGTGTTTTCTGTGTCATTAATGTTTTACTTTGTCTTTGGTCCTTTGAGCTATCGATGAGTGTAGTGTAAAGGCATTGGTTGGTTAAGTATGACTTCTGTTGGAGAAGATAGTTAGTCAAAAGATTATCATTGCCCTCTTAATTGAGTGATGATATTAGTGGGCCCCTTGATAAAGCAAAGTTATAATGTGCACAACGTGATTTGAGTTAAGTCACATATTTATAACTAGCTTAAAGAGATCAAGAAATGAATACTAATACAAAGATGACACAATACTACTTTGTGTGTATTCTTAATATCACGAGGCAAGGGACGGACACAAGTGGTGCACTCCATCACTAAATGGATCGGGTTTTGGTTCGAGTGGAATTAAGACATCTAACTAATTGGGAGCTATAATGTGTAGCTAGATATCGCTTATAGCTTGTGATATTAAGCTCTTAATATCACTGTCAACTTAGTCTAGATCCTCCCATAGGTCACACCGCAAAAACCGGGAAACAAGAAGCTTGATTTTTGGTTCATATGATGTGTCGGGTTTCTTATAGAAAATATGACACATGTGGTGAACAAGTAAAATCAATTATGTTGTGATATATAACATAATTAGAATCATGATAAATTCATATGAGATGCATAAATTATGGGGTGCAATAATTTATTATTGGATAGGATAATATATTGCATAAGTTGTGAATTTGCTAAAACCCCAAAAGTTCAAATTTTGTTGGAAATAAATCCAAAATTTGAAAAGGCAAAATCGGGTAAAAGTTCGGTAATCCGTTATGGTTCGGTCGACCAAAGGATATGTGGATCGGTCAACCAAACGTGGAACGGATAGTCATAGTTGATTGACCGAACTTGACCAAAGTGCCTAGAACTCTGGTACGGTGTACCGAACCAGAAACGGTCGACCGAACAATGTTCAGTTCCGATATTTTTGGTTAACCGAAAGGCATTCGGTTATAGACAAGAATTCGTCCGATCGGTTAAGGAGAATTTTTCTCCTTAAGAATCGGTCATCCGTCTAATACTCGGTAAAACAATCATGACATATTCGGTTAACCGAGTGTGACTCGGTAAACCGAACCGCGATCGATTTTCTGCCTTTGATAATTAAGAGATCAATTTGATCAATGGTTTGATTAGCTCCAAACTTGGTCAAACGTTTTGTGGATGCATGTAATGCATTATGGAATTAGTTTGTGAGAGAAAATGTCGAGAAAACATGGCTTAAGAGTAGCCATGATTGAGATTAAGATGGGAGCCTATAAATAGGTCCTTATTCTCCTTAATTAAGTTAGATGTTTTTCTAATTATTTTCTCTCCTAATTCACCACAAAAAGCCACGAAAATTCTCTTAGTTTTCTAAGTCTTTGGAAGGAGAAATCTCAGAGATTAAGGAAGGGGTTTGTAGCTAGATTCTAAGCTAGGTTGGAGATTGATTGGCTAGCTCCTTTCTCTCCAACCTTGTTTAGGAATTCGGTGAACACTCTGAGGCATCTGGCGCAACGAGAAGCGACGATCGTCTTGCTCAACGTCTCTGGAACATCAAGAAGTTTTAGAGAACTTCTAGGTATGAATTTCGGAGTCCCTTGTGTTTGTTTTAATAAGTTTTTGAAACTAGTTATTAAAACAAACCGATGCATGCATGAAATAAATCGTAGAAAATGGTAATTGATCCTTATTATGCATAAAATTTCGAAAACCATATATATGCACAATTAAACATGAAATCCTTCAGTCACCTCTAGAAATTGACTCATATAGCCACAAACATTTTCCCAAGAGAGCTTGTAGATGTCTTCGCCGGCACTAGGAAGTCTGGTGATCTCCGAGAGGAGAGAGGTAGTGAGAGAGAAGGAGATGGAATCGACTTGGGTGGTAAGCGCCGCTTGAGTGCCATCAAGAGCGGTAGTCTCCAAGAGATTGGCATAGAATTGACGACAAGCTTCCCCGGAGAAAGGGACCGGAAGTTTGTCATGAAAGAAGATGCCAAGGTTATCAACCATGAGATAGGTAGAGAGACCAATCGACTCGAAATCTTTGAGGATTATCTTCCGTTCCGGAATTTGATTTGCACCACTAATACTGTAGTAGTGCTCCTCCGCCTTAAGATTGTAGAAGATGCCATTTTTGAAGGGCCGAAGATATTCGTCGACGGGTTCGCTCGCCGGATTAGTAGAAGAAGAAGGTATGTCGGGGTTGAGCCTTGACTTCCTTACCGGAGGAGCGGGTTTCTTTCCTCTCCTAGTTGTCGGTTTCTTTGGTGGTCCCACCACCTTCTTGGAAGAGCATATTTTTCTAGGACCCATGAAGAAGAATGGAGGAAGTGATGAAAGGTTTGAAGTGAGAGAGGGAGGAAGCAAAAGTATGCATTGGGGATGATAGAAATGGAAGAGGGGATCCAAATATATAGAAGATGGGAGATTTTAGGGGTTTTCAAACATGAAAAAACGTGTCCAACGGTCATCCATTATTGTCTCGGAAGACCATTGGACCAGTTCCAATGGCTAGAAATGCAACGCGTCGATCGACCAAACTGGCCTCGGTATACCATCACGAAGAGAACAATAAATGAAGAAACGTTACTGGAACGAGGTCACAGATGACCGACTTGCGTCTGGTCGTCCGTTTTGGGAGAAACATGAACGTACAAACGTTTCACAACGGTCATCCGATTAAAAATCGGATACCCAAGAATTCAAAAAGATTCGTTCAAAAAGGGGTCAACAAGGAATTCAAAAATTCACCCAAATATTGCGATCGTCTGATCTGGGTTCGGATAACCGATGGATTTGGAACAGGGAAGATTTCTAATTTTAGCACAGCAAATCCTTCGGTTGACCGTGTATGACACGGTGTACCGAAACAATGAATCCATACCAAGTCTGAATCCCTGTCCAGACACAATCCGGTTCACCGAACCATGTTCGGTCATCCGTTGTGTGCTGACAGACCAACAAAGCAAACAAAGAATGGAATGAATTTTGAGCAAATGAGATGAATTATGATATTTCTTTAGCACTACACATCCCTAGTTCTTGTCTAATTTTATCAAATTGATCAACATTTAATGGTTTAGTAAATATATCCGCTAATTGATCATGTGTTGAAATAAATTGCAATTCAATATCACCTTTAAGAGCATGATCTCTAAGAAAGTGATGACGAACATCTATATGCTTGGTTCTTGAATGAAGAATCGGATTTTTAGATAAGTTTATAGCACTAGTATAATCACAAAATATGGGTATAGTTTGAAACTCAAGTCTCAAATCCTTGAGGGTTTGCCTCATCCAAAGGATTTGTGCACAACAACATTTGGCGGCACATACTCGACTTCGGTTGTTGAGAGTGCAACACTATTTTGTTTCTTACTAAACCAAGAAACTAAAGATTTTCCCAAGAATTGACATGTCCCACTAGTACTTTTCCGAACGGATTTGCATCCGGCATAATCGGCATCACTATAGGCAATGAAATCAAAAGATCGAGTCTTGGGATAAAACAATCCAAAATCACAAGTAGTTTTCAAATATCGAAAAATTCTTTTCAATGCATGCATATGAGATTCTTTAGGACAAGATTGAAAACGAGAACAAAGACAAACACTAAACATAATATCGGGTCTACTAGCGGTTAAAAAAAGAAGTGAACCAATCATACCTCGATATTTTTTAATGTCAACTTCTTTGTCTTTTTCATCTTTATCCAATTTCAAGCTTGTGCTCATGGGAGTATTGTGAGGTTTGCTATCTTCATATCCAAATCATTTGAGTAAGTCTTTTGTGTATTTGGTTTGGTTGATGAAGTTTCCCTCCGAGATTTGCTTGATTTGGAGTCCAAGAAAGAAGTTGAGTTCACCCATCAAACTCATTTCAAATTCACCTTGCATAGACTTAGAAAACTCTTGGCATAGACAATCATTAGTAGAACCGAATATAATGTCATCAACGTATATTTGTACGATTAATAAATCTTTATCTTTGGTCTTAGTAAAAAATGTGGTGTCAACTTTTCCCATGGTGAATTCGTTTTCAAGCAAAAAGGTCTTCAACCTTTCATACCAAGCTCTAGGAGCTTGCTTAAGCCCATAAAAAGTCTTCTTAAGCTTGAAAACATGATCCGAGTATGTTTCATTCACAAAACCGGGTGGTTGTTTAACATAAACTTCTTCCATAATAAAACCATTCAAAAATGCACTTTTAACATCCATTTGAAAGAGTTTAAAATCTATGTATGATGCATATGCTAATAACATTCTAATTGCTTCTAATCGAGCTACCGGAGCATAGGTTTTATCAAAGTCGATGCCTTCCTCTTGGTTGTAACCTTGAGCGACCAATCGAGCTTTGTTTCTAACCACTTGCCCCGATTCATCAAGTTTGTTTCAAAAAACCCACTTGGTGCCATTACTGTTTGATCTTTGGGTCTCGGAACAAGCTCTCAAACATAATTACGAATGAATTGGTTTAACTCTTCATGCATAGCTATTAACCAAAATTCATCATCACATGCATCTTCTATTTTCTTAGGTTCAAGTTGAGATATAAATGCATAAGAGTCACATATAACAAGAGCATTAGATCTAGTAACAATTTCTTTAGATACATCACCAATTTCAAGATCCTTAGGATGATCCTTCTTATATTGCCAATCCTTTGGGAACTCTTGTTTTTCTTGAGATGTTTCATTTGGTTGTTCTTGAGTTGTTATATTTCGAATATGGTCAATAAATTCATCATCAAGGTTAGAATTATCCTTATATGGTTCTTCTTGAAAGTGTACATGCATGGATTCTTCTACACAACTAGTTCTCTTGTTATAAACTCGATATGCTTTACTCTTACTTGAATATCCTAAAAATATTGCTTCATCGGATTTGGCATCAAATTTGTCTAAATTATCCTTGGTATTGAGAACAAAACATTTAGAACCAAAAGCTTTGAAATATGAAAATTTTGGGGGTTTTCCAAACCAAAGTTCAAAGGGAGTTTTATTTAAATTTGGTCGAATCAAAACACGGTTAAGAATGTAACAAGCCGTGTTAACCGCTTCACACCAAAAATACTTTGGTAAATCATTTTCACAAAGCATTGTTCTTGACATTTCTTGAAGAGTTCTATTCTTCCTTTCAACTACCCTATTTTGTTGAGGAGTTCTTGGGAAAGAAAAAATATGTTCAATACCATTAGAATCACAAAATTCCTCAAAACCTTCATTTTCAAATTCACCACCATGATCACTACGAATTTTCAAAATCAAAAACTCTTTTTCTCTTTGAATTCGTTTTGTAAATTTTTCAAATTGCTTAAAAGCTTCATTCTTATTTGCAAGAAACAAGATCCAAGTAAATCGAGTAAAATCGTCAATGATGACAAATGCATATCTCTTGCCACATAGACTAAAGGTTCTAGATGGACCAAAGAGATTCATATGCAAGAGTTCCAAAGGTTTTGAAGTAGAAACCATGTTAATTGATTTGAAAGAACTTTTAAATTATTTTCCAAATTCACAAGCATTGCAAAGTTTATTTTTCTTGAAATCCAATTTGGGCAATCCTCTTACCAAGTCAAATTTAGCAAGTTTATGAAGTTGGCTCATACTAATGTGGTCTAACCTCTTATGCCATAACCAAGATTCGTCATTTGAAGCAACTAACCATGTTTCCTTAGAAAATGAGTCAATGCTATCGACATGCACAACATAAACATTTCAATTTCTATAACCTTTAAAGGTGGTTTTCAATGTAGCTTTAGAAATGATGTATACAATATGTTGATCAAAGACAACTAAGAATTCTTTATCGGTTAATTGACTAACACTAAGCTTATGTTTTAAACCATCAACAAGAAGCACATTTTGAATTTGAATGGTAGAATCATTACCAACATTGTCGATGGCAATAATGTGACCTTTAGAATTATCCCCAAATGTGACGGTTCCACCTTTCTTTGATGTCAATGTTTTGAACATAGAGTGGTCTCCCGTCATGTGTCATGAACATCCACTATCTACGATCCACTTCCCCTTGTTTTCCACCTACATTCAAAGAAGAAGAAGATAACTTTGGTACCCATATTTGTTTGAGTCCTTTGGGGTTAGCTTTAGGTACCCAAACTTGTTTGGTTCTAGGTACTCAAACATTTGAAGAGAAATTCTTTTTCACTACACCATTTAAAGCATGCACAAAATAACTCTTAGAGTTTTTCTTTTCATTCATGTATCCTAAACCATGCTTTTCTAAAGATTGAATTTGACTACCAAGTAACGTGTCTAGCATCTTCTTCCCTTTGGTGAATTTCTCAAGATCAATTCTTAATTGTTTATTGCATTCTCTAAGATCATGTATTTCTTTAGCATGAGATTCAACATTGAGTTCTTTTAAGCTTTTATTTTCCAACACAAGCTTATCAACTTCATTTGACAATGATTCATTTATACAAGCTAGATCATGATTAGCTTTCCTAGATAATTTAATTTTATGCCTTAGTATGTCACATTTTTCAAGCAATTCATGAAAGGCATCTAGTAATTCATCATATGAGTTTGATTCATGAGTTGAGATTACCTCATTTTCTCCATCTTTGGCGACATTGCAAGTGTTGGGTTCGTCTTGCTCGCTTGATGAAGATGCACCATCTAATTCTCCATCGATTTCTTCTTGAGTGTAGAGACATAGATGAGCTTCTTCATTTTCCGACTCACTTGAAGAACCGGAGGATGACTCGGATGATCCATCCCAAGTTGCCTTGAGGGTTTTTTTCTTCTCCTTATACTTCTTCTCTCTTCTTTTGAATCTCCTATCTTTTTCTTCATTCTCTCTTCTCCTTTTGTCTTTCCTTTCCTTGGATTGCATTAAGGGACAATCTTTGTTTATATGTCCAACTTTATCACATCCATAACAAGTAGGACCTTTTGAGCTCTCTCCATCATCCCTTCTCTTTCTTTGAAATTTATCTTTTATCCATCGCTTCTTGAATCTCTTAACCATCATTGCAAGCTCTTCATCACTCTCATTGTCATCCTATTTTTCGGAATTAAAGTTAGCCTTAAGAGCAATGACTTTTTCTTTCTTTTTTGAGCTCTCCATCTCTTTTCTCCCATTCATTTGAATCTCATAAGCCATAAGGCTTCCGATGAGATCCTCCATTGACAATGTGTTGAGATCTTGAGCCTCTTCAATGGCGGTTGTCTTTTTCTCCCAATCGTTTGAGAGAGATCGAAGAATTTTTCTCACCTTGTCACCTTCATTTACCTTCTTACCAAGATTTTTCAAATTGTTAGTAATCTCGGTGAAGCGAGTGTTCATCTCGCTTATACTTTCACCGGGTTGCATAGAGAATAATTCATATTGACGTACAAATATATCAACCCTAGTTTCTTTCATTCTAGATGATCCTTCATGATGAGATTCAAGTAATTTCCAAATCTCATAACCAGTATCACATCCGCTAATCCTACCATATTCTTGAGTATCTACTCCACAAGCAAATATATTCATGAGTTTTGCATTCATCTCGACATTAGCAATTATATCATCGGTTAATGTTGCTAATTGTTCACTAGTGGGTGTAACATATTTACTATCAAGGAATATCCATATTTTTAAGGAAATTGATTGGATGTAGATTCTCATTCTATTCTTCCAATGTGCATAATTATTTCCGGTAAGCAAAGGGGGTCTAGTGGTAGATTATCCTTCTCTAAGTTGATTAGTGCTACTCTCCATGGCTAAATGGATTAGATGAGTAAACCTATGCTCTGATACCAAATGTAAGTTGATCGGTCACTAATCTAGAGGGGGGGGGGTGAATAAATTATCTCATAATTTTCTTGAACAATTGCACAATAAAAATAATAAGGGAAAGAATGCAAACCACAGGATGACTTCGGAGATTTATAGAGGTTCGATCATACCACCGTGATCTAGTCCTCTCCCCAAGTTCCGATCCCTACTCGAGAATTCACTATTATCTTCGTTCCGGGTCGAAGATAAAACCTCTTACAATCGGAGCCTTGCGAACACCCTCGCCTTGCTCGGATCTCCTCTCACAACCCGAGAGGGTGCTTCCTCGATGAAGGGAATGTGTTCTAAAAGTTTTACTTTTAAATGTCAATTATTATGAATTGAATGAGAAATCATTTTGTTCCTTATTTATGTTATTCGTCTTTTAGAAGTGTTAAGGAAGATGCTCTTGGTCCTTAACCGTAGAGTTCTAAAAGATATTGGTTTACATAAAACAAAAGATATTCGCAATCATGGTAATTAACATGGGACATTAATTACCGAGTTAAGATTGTCGTGTTGGTCATAGATCATTGTAGCTCTACAAGTTAGTGACGACACGGGTATGCAAAAGATGAAAATATTACTTTTGTATACTGAATAGACCTAATAAGTAAAATATTATAGGAATGTGTTTCTGTGTCATTAATATTTTACTGTGTCTTCGGTCCTTTGATATGAGACTTATATCCAATCACTTAAGGAATGCTTAATTAGATTAGTGTCTTAAGCTATCGATGAGTGGAGTGTAAAGGCATTAGGTTGTTAAGTATGACTTTCGTTGGAGAAGATAGTTAGTCAAAAGATTATCATTGCCCATCTTAATTGAGTGATGATATTAGTGGGTCCCTTGATAAAGCAAAGTTATAATGTTCACAATGTGATTTGAGTTAAGTCACATATTTATAACTAGCTTAAAGAGATCAAGAAATGAATACTAATACAAAGATGACACAATACTACTTTGTGTGTATTCTTAATATCATGAGGCAAGGGACGGACACAAGTGGTGCACTCCATCACTAAATGGATCGGGTTTTGGTTCGAGTGGAATTAAGACATCTAACTAATTGGGAGCTATAATGTGTAGCTAGATATCGTTTATAGCTTGTGATATTAAGCTCTTAATATCACTGCCAACTTAGTCTAGATCCTCCCATAGGTCACACCGCAAAAACCGGGAAACAAGAAGCTTGATTTTGATTCATATGATGTGTCGGGTTTCTTATAGAAAATATGACACATGTGGTGAACAAGTAAAATCAATTATGTTATATATAACATAATTAGAATCATGATAAATTCATATGAGATGCATAAATTATGGGGTGCAATAATTTATTATTGGATAGGATAATATATTGCATAAGTTGTGAATTTGCTAAAACCCCAAAAGTTCAAATTTTGTTGGAAATAAATCCAAAATTTGAAAAAGGCAAAATCGGGTAGAAGTTCGGTAATCCGTTAAGGTTCGGTCGACTGAAGGATCTGTGGATCGGTCAACCGAATGTGGAACGGATTGTCAAGTTGATTGACCGAACTTGACCAAAGTGCCTGGAACTCTGGGTCGGTATACCGAACCAGAAACGGTCGACCGAACAATGTCCAGTTCTGATATTTTTGGTTAACCGAATGGCACTCGGTCAAAGACGCTAATTCGTCCGAATGGTTAAGAAGAATTTTTCTCCTTAAGAATCGGTCATCCGTCAAGTGCACGGAAATCCGAACGTGACATATTCGGTTAACCAAGTATGTCTCGGTAGACCGAGTCCCGATCGATTTTCTGCCTTTGATAATTAAGAGATTAATTTGATCAATGGTTGGATTAGCTCCAAACTTGGTCAGACGTTTTGTGGGTGCATATAATGCATTATGGAATTAGTTTGTGAGAGAAAATGTCAAGAATTTGTGGCTTAAGAATAGCCATGATTGAGAGTAAGATTGGAGCCTATAAATAGGTCCTTATTCTCCTTAATTATGTTAGAAGACGTTTGCTAAATATTTTCTCTTCTAATTCACCCCAAAAATCCACGAAAATTCTCTTAGTTTTATAAGTCTTTGGAAGGAGAAATCTCAGAGATTAAGGAAGGGGTTTGTAGCTAGATTCTAAGCTTGTTTGGAGATTGATTGGCTAGCTCCTTTCTCTCCAACCTTGTTTAGGGTTTCGGTGAACACTCGGAGGCATCCGGCTCAACGGGAAGCGACGATCGTCTTCTTCAGCATCTCCGGATCATCAAGAAGTTTTAGAGAACTTCTAGGTATGAATTTCGGAGCCCATGTTTGTTTTAATGAGTTTTGAAACTAGTTATTAAAACAAACCGATGCATGCATGAAATAAATCGTAGAAAATTGTAATTGATCTTTATTATGCATAAACAATTCGAAAAATATACATGCATAATTAAACATGAAATCCTACAGTGGTATCATAGTTTAGGGTTCAATTTTCTCATGATTTAAGGCTGTAAACAAATTTAGTTTACCATCTAGGATTTAAACAATTCGTTTTACCGGTTTTTCGGTCTTTAAATGTTTTGTTGAAATAATTCTTTGTGATAATTCGTTTTGAATGTTTTAAGTAGTTTAAAACATGTCATGTAATTATTAGAATTATGATTTAGACATAAGTCTAACTTGCAATAATTTCGTTTTAAGTATAAATGATTATTTTGTAAGAGAATCAACAAAACCGAAAAACTGCGGTTCGTCTTTCCTTTTAGGAAATTGGATGAACAGCAGTTCAAAATTATTTTTTAACTATGGATGGATGAAAAACGTTTTTAATGGATTTCAAAATGTTTTTCAAAGAATTGTTTGAGATTCTAGATGATTGATAAACTAGATTGCATAGTTTATAGCAATATTGCGTGCATGGATGCTCGAGTTGTCTTTGCAGGAATTGTGGGTTATATGTTCCAAATCAGCAATTATGAATGTATGTAATCATTATTATACAGGGGCTTATGTATGTAAAAGCCAAAATTCTCTCTCTTTCCGTCTTTTAGATAGTTGCATTTGCATATGAGAGGTTTTTACATAGGACTTGTACTAGTCGGTTTTTATCGAATGTGAGGAGCATGTTTATTTTCTGTAAAATCTACATCTCTGGTGCAAGAGGAAGTCGCCGCTGTAGAGCATCGATCGAGAATCGAAGATCAGGGATCGAGGATCGAGGATCGAAGGGAACATATAAACTCACACGATGTGGATTGTGTGAATGTTTAATTTCTGTTTTTGTCTTGCTATGCATGTGATGAATGTGTTGAATGTTATGATGTGTATGATTAATAATATGCATGATAACCTAAAATTCTAAATCACATGTTAAATTGTCCAAACAAAAATTAAGAATAAATTTCCTTCTTATTTCATCCACTAGCAGCCATTGATCGAGGGATACTCTGCTCGCCCTTAGCGGGAGATAGCTCCCTCCATCTTTGGGAATAGTGGGAGATATAATGGTTGTATGTTGTTGTGCCACGATTAAATGTATGAGGTGCGTCTCACCCTAGTGAACCCCAAGTATGTTTAGTTGTGAATACAATGGATAAATGTATCTCGTATCAAATGAAAATAAGTTTTCGTAACATCACCTAGAGCCCTCGCTCGGTTTTGGGAAAAAGTTTTTCTTACGAGGATAGGTCGTATTCCCTCATAATTAAAACGACAAGTCACAAGAGTTTGAAGATGCTAAATGTTGCTAAAATTCAAAAAGGTTGTGATTAGAAAATATTTTCTTACCTTGATATTGTAATGTATTCGATAGCCCTTAGCTAGTCTATATTACAATTGATGGGATCTTGGATTGTTGCATCTATGGGCAAAATTTTATTTGCAACATTTACATTTATATTCGATATATGTATGCATGTGTATTAAAACATAAAATTGGCATTAAAACCTGTATGATTTATTTTGTAGAAAAATGTCGAACATCCAACCTATCGTACGATCCATGATAGAAAAACACCCTTTAGCAAATGATGGCTCAAACTTCATTAGTTGGCAACTCAAACTCAACATCGTGTTAAAGTTTGAGAAACTGTCTCACATTTTGGAAGGTCCAATCCCAAAGTGGAATGAGAGATTAACCGATGAAGAGAAAGAGGCTAAGGCCAAGTGGGAAGACCAAGAGAACCAGGTTCACGGTCTTATGCTAGCATCCATGGGTGACTCGCTTCAAGCGAAATACTTGGATTCAAAACCCAAGAAGACCATGGAGGCTTTATCTAAGATGTTTATGGATAGTGTCCGAAAGGAGCGCTATAATACCACCATCGCACTCACAAGGTGCCATATGGCGGAGAGAACATCGGTATCCATGCATTTTCTCACGATGCAAGGGTACCTTGAGAAGTTGGCAAAGCTCTCTTCACCAATGCCCGAGGACATTGCTGAAGATATGATTATTGGCTCTCTAGCCCCGTCCTTCAAGGACTTTGTGATGCACTACCACGTGCGTGAAAAAGGGGTGAGTCTTGAGGAGCTGCACAACGCTCTAAAAACTGCTAAAGTAGACATGGGCAAGGGTAGTGACAAGCATGTCCTTGCCGTCCATGGGAGGAGCCAAAAGATTGGTAAAGGAAAGGGCAAATCTACCAAAAGTAGTTCAATCAAGAGCAAGGGAGTAGGAGGTGCTCGTGCGAGTGTCTCGAGGGGGAAATCTCAGAAATCTCCAACTCCCAATACGGAGTGCTTTCACTGCGGTGAAAAAGGACACATCCGGCCAAATTGCCCCAAGTACAAGGAAGACCTTGACAATGGAGTGATTGAACGACGGCGCCTAAAAAAGGCCAAAGGTATATTTGTTATTGAAATAAATTTAGCCACCTCTGTCCAGGATTGGGTAATTGATACCGGATCTTGTGCTCACATAGTTTCTAATGTGCAGCTACTCATGGATAGGAAGGAACTCGTAAGGAACGACGTAGAATTGAAGGTCGGAAATGGTGCGAACGTGTCTGCGGTTGCACAAGGTTCTGTGGTGCTTCAATTATGTAGTGGTTTAAATTTATGTCTAAAGAATGTTTATTATGTGCCTTCGATTAGCAAGAACATTATTTCTGTATCATGTTTAGATATGGATAATTTTAATATAAATATTTCAAATTCTTGCTTGTCTATATCGAAGAATGGTGTTTTCTATGTAAATGCATTCATAAGGAATGGTGTCTATTTGCTTGAATTGAATGATAAACAAATCTTTAATATCAATAACAAAAGACTTAAGACCACTCACGAGAACGATACTCTCTTGTGGCACTATCGTCTTGGTAACATAAATGAAAAACGCATCAAGAAATTGCAAGAATCTAACCTTCTTGGTCTACTTGATTATAAATCATTGGAGACGTGCCAACCATGTATAATGGGAAAAATGACCAAAAAGCCTTTCAAGAAGAAAGGTCCAAGGGCGAGTGACTTGTTGGATTTGATACATTCCGATGTATGTGGTCCAATGAGTACTAGTGCACGAGATGGTTTCAGGTACTTCATTACGTTCACAGATGATTATAGTCGTTATGACTATGTTTATCTAATGAGAAACAAAAGTGAGTCTTTTGAGAAGTTCAAAGAATTCAAGAATGAAGTAGAGAACCAACTCGACAAGAAAATCAAGTCTCTACGAACGGATCGTGGAGGTGAGTACTTAAGTGCCGAATTTGACTCATACCTAAAGGAGTTTGGTATTGTACCTCAACTCGCCCCTCCCGGTACACCTCAGTGGAATGGGGTATCCGAAAGGAGGAATAGGACATTGCTCGACATGGTTCGGTCAATGATGAGTTATGCAGAATTACCTCTTTACTTTTGGAGTTATGCACTACAAACTGCGGCTTACACACTAAACAATGTCTCATCCAAATCCGTGGAGAAAACTCCTTATGAGCTATGGAGTGGTAAAACACCTAAGCTCAGTTTTCTCAAGATTTGGGGTTGTGAGGTTTACGTCAAGAAATTGATGTCGACCAAACTTCAACCAAAAGCGGATAAGTGCTTCTTCATTGGTTATCCTCGTGAGACAAGAGGATACTACTTTTGGCATATCACCTCCAATCGAGTGATTGTAGAGAGGGATGCCACATTTCTGGAAAAGGAATTTCTAGAAAGAGTAAAAAGTAGTGGGAGTAGGGTTGTGCTTGAGGAAACTCAAGATACTCTACAAGATCATGACACGAATGATGACGTTCAAGATCATGAAGGCCCAACCGAGATTCCTTTGGTTAGTGGGAGCGTGAGTGAGAGACCATCACAAGAAATTGTGAGAGAATCTCAATCATCCCCACCAAGTGTACGTTCAAGAGTTGAACGTGAACCCACTCCTCAAGAAATTGTGGAAGAAGTTCGAGAGACACGAAAAGAACCAAAAGAACTGAGAAGGTCAACAAGGGAAACGAAGAAACCCGACTTATATATGGGACTTCATGAAATCATGGTACTAGATACCAATGATCCCTTGACCTTCCAAGAAGCAATGGAAAGGGAAGACTCCAAACTATGGCTTAAGGCCATGGAATCCGAAATAGAATCCATGTATGATAATCAAGTGTGGAACTTGGTTGACCTTCCTCAAGGGAAAAAGGCCATTCAAAATAAATGGGTTTTCAAGAGGAAGAT
This sequence comes from Triglochin maritima, assembly GCA_963682175.1. NCBI lineage: Eukaryota > Viridiplantae > Streptophyta > Magnoliopsida > Alismatales > Juncaginaceae > Triglochin > Triglochin maritima. The sequence goes on from OY821775.1 coordinate 20,999,316, forward strand.
GGACATGGATGGGAACTTAACAACCTACAAAGCGAGGCTTGTAGCGAAGGGTTTCACTCAAGTTCAAGGAATTGACTATGATGAAACTTTTTCACCGGTTGCCATGTTCAAGTCTATTCGGATAATGCTCGCTATTGCTGCATTTCATGATTATGAAATATGGCAAATGGATGTCAAAACGGCGTTCCTTAATGAGAACTTGGAGGAGGATGTGTACATGGTACAACCTCAAGGTTTTGAAGATCCAAAGAATAGCGAGAAGGTATGCAAGCTTCAAAGATCCATTTATGGATTGAAGCAAGCATCAAGGAGTTGGAACAAACGCTTTGACAAGGAAGTGAAGAAGCTTCACTTCATTCAAAGTAAGGAAGAACATTGTATATACAAGAAGGTCAGTGGGAGCCATGTAGTATTCCTAATCTTATGTGTCGATGACATATTGCTCATGGGCAATCATATTCCTTTGCTTGAGCAAACGAGAAGTTCATTGAAATCTGCATTTTCAATGAAAGATATGGGTGAGGCTCAATACATCTTGGGAATCAAGATATATCGAGATAGATCCCGTAGACTCATTGGCCTCAGTCAACGTACATACATTGACAAGGTCTTGGAAATGTTCAAGATGAACAACTCCAAAAAGGGCAGTGTGCCAATGAGTATGGGTGTGCAACTCAAGAAGTCTCAACGTGCGGAATCGCGTAAGGACTTAGAGTACATGAAGGATGTCCCTTATGCTTCGGCAATTGGGTCGATCATGTACGCGATGACTTACACAAGACCCGATGTCTCGTATGCTCTAAGCGTGACAAGTCGTCACCAATCCAACGCAGGTCCAGAGCATTAGACTGCGGTCAAGAATATCCTGAAGTACCTTAACCGGACTAAGGATAAGATTCTTGTTTATGGAGGACAAAGGGAATTGATAGCTGAAGGTTACTCGGATGCGAGTTTCATGAGTGATCCAGACGATAGAAGGTCGCAATCAGGATACGTCTTTCTTCTGAATGGTGGAGCTGTGAGTTGGCGTAGCTGGAAGCAAACCACTACGGCCGATTCAACCTCTGCTTCAGAAGTAATGGCTGTCGCTGAAGCGAGCAAGGAAGGAGTGTGGATCAAGAAGTTCCTTGAAGAGCTTGGAGTAGTTCCCACGAGCGACGGACCCATTGAGCTATTTTGCGATAATAGTGCATCTATCTCGCAAATCAAGGATCCTAGATCACACCACAAAGTGAAGTACATGGATCGTAATTACTTCGTGACGCGTGACCTCATCGACGAAGGCAAAATAAATCTTTTATGGGTGGACACCAATAGCAACACAGCCGATCCATTCACAAAACCCTTATCCCAAGCCAAGGGCGAAATGCATTTCGAGTCCATGGGATTGAGGAACCATGTAGATTGGCTTGATGATTGATATGTAATGGGGTTTACCCTAGTTATTATTGTTTTATGCATTGAGTATGTATGAGAAAGAAAACTTTAATAACAAGTGGGAGATTGAAGGGAATGTGTTCTAAAAGTTTTACTTTTAAATGTCAATTATTATGAATTGAATGAGAAATCATTTTGTTCCTTATTTATGTTATTCGTCTTTTAGAAGTGTTAAGGAAGATGCTCTTGGTCCTTAACCGTAGAGCTCTAAAAGATATTGGTTTACATAAAACAAAAGATATTCGCAATCATGGTAATTAACATGGGACATTAATTACCGAGTTAAGATTGTCGTGTTGGTCATAGATCATTGTAGCTCTACAAGTTAGTGACGACACGGGTATGCAAAAGATGAAAATATTACTTTTGTATACTGAATAGACCTAATAAGTAAAATATTATAGGAATGTGTTTCTGTGTCATTAATATTTTACTGTGTCTTCGGTCCTTTGATATGAGACTTATATCCAATCACTTAAGAAATGCTTAATTAGATTAGTGTCTTAAGCTATCGATGAGTGTAGTGTAAAGGCATTAGTTGGTTAAGTATGACTTTCATTGGAGAAGATAGTTAGTCAAAAGATTATCATTGCCCCTCTTAATTGAGTGATGATATTAGTGGGTCCCTTGATAAAGCAAAGTTATAATGTTCACAATGTGATTTGAGTTAAGTCACATATTTATAACTAGCTTAAAGAGATCAAGAAATGAATACTAATACAAAGATGACACAATACTACTTTGTGTGTATTCTTAATATCATGAGGCAAGGGACGGACACAAGTGGTGCACTCCATCACTAAATAGATCGGGTTTTGATTCGAGTGGAATTAAGACATCTAACTAATTGGGAGCTATAATGTGTAGCTAGATACCGCTTATAGCTTGTGATATTAAGCTCTTAATATCACTGCCAACTTAGTCTAGATCCTCCCATAGGTCACACCGCAAAAACCGGGAAACAAGAAGCTTGATTTTGATTCATATGATGTGTCGGGTTTCTTATAGAAAATATGACACATGTGGTGAACAAGTAAAATCAATTATGTTATATATAACATAATTAGAATCATGATAAATTCATATGAGATGCATATATTATGGGGTGCAATAATTTATTATTGGATAGGATAATATATTGCATAAGTTGTGAATTTGCTGAAACCCCTAAAGTTCAAATTTTGTTGGAAATAAATCCAAAATTTGAAAAAACCAAAATCGGGTAGAAGTTCGGTAATCCGTTAAGGTTCGGTCGACCGAAGGATCGGTCAACCGAACGTGGAACGGATGGTCAAGTTGATTGACCGAACTTGACCAAAGTGCCTGGAACTCTGGGTCGGTATACCAAACCAGAAACGGTCGACCGAACAATGTCCAGTTCCGATATTTTCGGTTAACCGAATGGTACTCGGTCAAAGACGCGAATTCGTCCGAACGGTTAAGAAGAACTTTTCTCCTTAAGAATCGGTCATCCGTCAAGTGCACGGAAATCCGAACGTGACATATTCGGTTAACCGAGTATGTCTCAGTAGACCGAGTCCCGATCGATTTTCTGCCTTTGATAATTAAGAGATTAATTTGATCAATGGTTGGATTAGCTCCAAACTTGGTCAGACGTTTTGTGGGTGCATATAATGCATTATGGAATTAGTTTGTGAGAGAAAATGTCAAGAATTCGTGGCTTAAGAATAGCCATGATTGAGAGTAAGAATGGATCCTATAAATAGGTCCTTATTCTCCTTAATTATGTTAGAAGAAGTTTGCTAAATATTTTCTCTCCTAATTCACCACAAAAATCCACGAAAATTCTCTTAGTTTTCTAAGTCTTTGGAAGGAGAAATCTCAGAGATTAAGGAAGGGGTTTGTAGCTAGATTCTAAACTTGTTTGGAGATTGATTGGCTAGCTCCTTTCTCTCCAACCTTGTTTAGGGTTTCGGTGAACACTCGGAGGCATCCGGCGCAACGGGAAGCGACGATCGTCTTCTTCAGCATCTCCGGATCATCAAGAAGTTTTAGAGAACTTCTAGGTATGAATTTCAGAGCCCATGTTTGTTTTAATGAGTTTTGAAACTAGTTATTAAAACAAACCGATGCATGCATGAAATAAATCATAGAAAATTGTAATTGATCCTTATTATGCATAAAAAATTCGAAAAATATACTTGCATAATTAAACATGAAATCCTACACTCGAAGCTTTACAACACAATGGAAATTGAATGTGGTTGTTGAACTCTAACTTGAATGCACTCAAGGATATGATTTAAGCTTGGAGTGAATTTAGTGGAAGTATGAGAGTTGGTGGAGCTTTGAAGGCTTGAAGATTGAGAGCACAAGAGTAGTATTGATATTTTGCAAGTAAGGTAGTGAATGTGTCTCTTAAGTGAAGCTTATATAGCCTTCAAAACAAATAAAGCCGTTATGGTAAGTTGGTGAGATTTGGACCAAGGGAAAACAATATGTGACTTAAGCTCGGACAGAAATCGAGACAGATTCGGTCGACCGTTATCCAAACGGTAGTCCAAAGAAATGGTTAGAAACAAGAACTCGGTTAACCGAGTATAGGTCGGATAACCGTTCACCAACTTCCAGTAACTTTTTCCTAATATCGGATAATTAACTTCGGTTGACCGAGACCACTTCGGTGCACCGTTCAAAATGGAGAGTAAAGATTTGGTGCGACTTGGTGATCATGTTCGGTAAACCGTGGCAAGTTCGGTTGACCGATACATGTGCGGGTTTTCGGCTGACATTGTATGGGAAATTGGTTTATCGATAACGGTCGAAATATTACGTGGAAAAATAGCCGTTATGTTCAGATAGAAAAGAACACTTCGGTAATCCGAGCCATTATCGGTAGACCGGTATGGAAGCTTCAGGTGTGTGGCTAAATGACAAATTATAAGTCTGGTGGAGTTAGTTTATGCCACGTGGTCCAAATAGATGAAGTCGTTTAGGCCAAAAGACACAAGAGAATTCGGATGACCGATCCATCTTCGGAATACCGAATAGAGATGTCCAGAGAGATTTCGAAGCTACTGGGAATAGGGACACGGTCGACCGGGTAAGGTTCAGTACACCGAAACAAGGATTCCAGGAGATCACGACGGTTGACCGAAAACGGTTCCGTACACCGAAACAAGGATTCCAGGAGATCAAGTTTTTACTGATTCTAAGGAGACGGTTGACCGGATAAGGTTCGGTACACCGAGAGAAGGGTTCCATGAGATCAAGTGGTTACTGACTCTCTAGGAAACGGTTCACCGAGAAACACTCGGTTATCCGTGGGAACCAGATTCGGTAAACCGACAAGGACACGGTCGACCGAGACAGACATGTTTATCCTTTTGTGAATCAAGTGTACATTTGATCCTATAACTCAAATAAATGGAAAATTACATATGAAGTCCTTGAGCTTTGATTACAAGTCTTGAGCATTGATCTTGAAGTTGATTAGTCTCTTGGTTTGATCACCTACATTGTTAGGAATACACAATATCTATGCAATTTGACAATATGATGTGTGTGATGTTGTAATTGAAGTTATGCATACTATTAGTTTGTTAATCATCAAAATTAAGAATGAAGGGCCAAAAAGCCAACAATGCAAAGTAAAATCAAGGTATATATGCGGGGAGAAACTGCAACATACCCCTTATTTCAAGAGTAATGCAATATAAATCAACTGGTTGTTGTTTGGATTCTTGGGAATGAGCATGCATGAGTACAATCTCCTTGGCGGCCTCATTAGTGTGATCTCAATCCACATCCACTTCCTCTTGAAGTTTGTTGATAGGAAAAAAATCTCATATTTGATGTATAATACATTAAATATTGTGCAAATTGTGAATTTTGGTTGATCAACAACTTCAACAAAATTTAAGCACTTAGGTAAAGCGTAGTTGATTCATCTCTATCATATAGTGTTCGCACATTTTGTGTTTAGCAATGTGAGACTAATTGCTCAACACTTCCCCGTATGCGTAACCGAGATTATTTTATTTGTCTCTACGTGTAGACGATATGGGTTGGAGTGGGCCCCCACAAGTCGATCGACCATCTCTATGTGAAATTTGGTTGGTCCACCACCTTAACAAAACCTAAGCACTTAGGTAAAAAGTAGTAGATTCAACTCTATTATATAGTGTTACACACAGACATCGTGTTGTTCAACACACACAGACATTAGCAATATGAGACTAATTGTTCAACACAGACATCGTGTTGTATGGGCATCTGTTGGAAACAGTCCACCAGGATTTCGTTCCACTGTCCACTTTTGAAATTATTTATTTGTAGGGGAAATTTCATGAATACCCTTGAAATGGCTTCAATATCACTACTACCATTGAATTAAAAAAAGCTATCATTAACACCCTCCGATCTCAAATTCTCTTTTACCTATAACATTTTCTCCCATCTCTTAACATATGATTCAATTAAGTTCAATCTTAATGCTTAAAATTACATTTTTACCCTTTTTTTCTTACAAATATCAAATATAAATTCAAATAAAATATGAAAAGACTAAATATGAGAAATAAAAATACAGTAGACCGGACTTTGAATTTTTACAAGCACTAAAACATGAAGAACCCGAACGATTTTTTCTTCTTACTTTTCTTTTTTATTCTTTAAATATAGTTATTTTTTATATTTATAAGAAATAATAATGGCAAACTTGGAACCAACCTCTTAAAAGTTAACATAAGTTTATGTTGAAAATTTGATAGAAAGATGCAGGTAAAAGAAGATTTGAAATTGGAAGTATAGGTGATAACATCTTTATTTAAAGGGCATCGGTGATATTGAAACTTATTTGAAAAGGGCATAAGTGATATTGAAGCTTATTTGAAAAGTATTTGTATGAACCACATGATATCTAGAGGACTTACACTCAACTACTTAACCCCTCACAACCCAATAAACATTCTCAAACCCTAGTGGCCTAGTCCATTTCAACCGAACAGATCCAACCCAAACTACAGCATCTAAATCCACCTAATCTAAACACCTCTCAGCCCAACCCAAAACCCATTCCAACTCGCCCAAACCAAAACCCTACGAGCCTAAGAACGACCAGTTTAGTCGTCCCATTTTTTGATTTTCAGCTCTTCCAAGCCACCGTTCCCACTCCCTCCCTCCCTCCCTCCCTCCCCTCCGCATCCCAATCCAACCCCACAAAAGATGCCACTCTTCCGGGCGCTGTCGTCATCACGGCGTTCTCTCCCTGCCTTCCGGTCCCTCACCTCCCGTAGGACCTTCTCCGCCCACCCTGTCGCCGCCGCCGACGAGGATCAGGTTCGCCCTCTCCCTTCCTAATGTGGGAAGGATTTGATCTGACGGTCTAGTGTGCTTGTGTAGTTGCATGTCGAAGGCGGGGCGGCGTCGAGATCGGTGGTGCTGCATAGGCCGGCTGCGCTGAATGCTCTTAATACCAACATGGTAGTGCTTTCCGTTGTTTGGCGATAATGGATTGTTGCCTTTACTCTTTAGTTGGGTTTTGAAACTTCTATTTCGAAAATATGTTTTTCAAGTTGGCATTCAGTTCAAGTCCTATATTTTCATTACACATTTTTTAATGTTATAATGTATTTGGATTAAATCATAGGTTTCTTAAGAAACTAGGATAGAAGAAAGGTCGCGACATATTTGAGAAGAAAAAAATGTCTTGTCACTTCTTCCAAAAAAGTAGTAACAGCAAATGCCATTATTTAGGGGGTGTTGCAAAATACTCATAGGTTTGAAAATTTTCTAGAAAATACAGATTTTCTTCTTATTTTAGGTTATCCAAACAAGCCCATAGTTGATGTTGTTGAAGTCGTTGCCTTTTGTGAAATTATTGAGATTTTTTACGACTTCTTGCAGGCAGCTCGATTGGTTAAGCTCTATGAGAGTTGGGAAGAGAATCCCGACATTGGGTTTGTTATGATGAAGGTTTGTTCTAACGCTTTGTTCATTTGCATGACGTTTTTTATGTTTTAAGGATTGGATTGTAGTCATGAAGTCCTTCTGTAAATTTTGTTTTTCAATCTGAAGGGCAGTGGCAGAGCATTTTGTGCTGGTGGAGATGTTATCAACCTCTATCACTTGATAAAGGAAGGTAATGCCATTCTAATTGTTTAACAGACTTTTGAAGATCACCTTAATCATCAGATGTTGTAAGATTATTTTACTGATTATATGGTTAGTTCATGGTATGCCACTTGACTGGATTCTGTTTTTTGGGAAGTTATGTGTCTGTAGTTCGGGACTAAATTTTAAACATTGTGGTAATCTTGTTGACAACTACTCTTACTCACAGAAGAAGCTTCTGTGTTGAGGATAGATTAGCAAGTATACTTGGAATGTAAAATTTCAAGTGTTCAATAACGTACTAGAGAATCATCAAAGTAATGGCTAATGAATATAGCATAGAACAATTTTGTGTTGTCATTTTAATGTAATTGGGAATTTTCGTGAAGTAACCTTATTCTGAGTTTCTTAAGTACGTTCTCAGACTGCAAACGTTTTTTGATCAGTCTCAAACTGCAAACCGAACTTCATATTTTCAGCTATATTGATGGTAATTTTCTTATCGTCCATTTTATGCCGAATTCAGGTAAGTTAGAGGATTCTAAAGATTTCTTCAGGACCTTATACCGATTCATATATATTCTGGGTACATATCTCAAACCACATGTGAGTTTGCACTCCTCTGTTAGGCACTTACTTTACTTCCTAGTGGCATTATACGTCAAATTTTTGATATTACATGTGTACCTTTAAATTTTATTTCTTACTCTGTTAATAATATAACATGTTGGTAAAGGAATGCATTATGGTGAGTTTCTATATGAAGACAATAAAGTAACATGTAATGTACTTAGGTGAGAGCCCCTTTAGATATTTCCATCAGCTTGTAGTAGAATAATTCTGCATGATCACCTGATACTGCATGACACTTTGACTCCTGCACTCTGCACTTCAATTTTGCATATGCTTCTTTTATGTTGAAGTGGAAGAACCCTTCTTTTGAAGCATTGAGGTCCTTTCCTTGAGTACCAGTTGTCTGTATCTGTGCTTCATTGGCCATAGTTATCCTTACAAGTGATTGCATGGTTTCTTTGTAGTTTGTGATCTGCTTCACATTGGCATTTGACAAACAACTGTTTTTCTCAAACACATTCTTTTTCGACCCCTTTTTCTAATGGGTTATTTGCTTGGGTGCACTTACATAAAAATCATATTAGTTTTGTGCACTCCACAATTGATGGTGTTCCACTCCGTCATTTTACTGCTAGTAGATATTGTTATCCCTTCGTCATGTTACTACTGTTCCCAACCATCTCCTCCAGTCAAAAACCCCCATGGACTCAAACTTCCCTTAATTACAATCCCCTCCCTGACTCCTCCAACTCGCTCTACGCCCTTTTTCGTTCGTCACCTCCGCCAAATCCCCTCCGTCTTCGAGGTGTTCGTCGAGTGGGTCATTTGTATGGTGATACGTTGTCAGAAGGTCAAGATTTTTGGCATCGTCAATTTTAAGTGCACAAAATAAATATAGTTTTTATACAAGTGCACCCAAGTAAAATCCGAAAACTAAAGTGCATAAATCCAATATCACTACTTTGCAAGTGCACCCAAACAAATTACCCTTTTCTAATCCACATGTTGAATCAAGCCATTTTGTTCAATTAGCCAATAAGTTTTAGAAGATGGGTTTGCCTGTTTTGGCCCATTTTTGGTGGCTTCCATGATATTTTAATTCTAACCATGCACTTTTTTTATGTAGGTGTCTATTCTGGATGGTATTACCATGGGAGGTGGAGGAGGAGTTTCAATTCCGGGCACATTCCGTTTGGTTACTGACAGAACTGTGAGTAATGGATATACAATACACCATCTGAAATGGATATACCACTCTTGTATGAGCTTGTATTCTTTCAATTTTAGAATGAATAATGCTCACTGTTTACTGTTCAACTGCGTAGCAGGTTACATACTTATCTGTTTAAACTTGTAATTATAATTCACAACTAAGTAAGATTGCAGCTACATTTCCTTGGAAAATGTGTAGTCAGAATGTGACTTATGTGGGATAATTTGACTGAGTAAGTACAAGTAAGAAACAAATGGTAGCATTTTCACTGACTTGGGAAAGTAGGGAATGAGTTCAAATTAAAATCCTCCCATTAATTAACTTTATATTACTGAGCAATTCGGGAACGTTGCATTTTTAATGTATCAAGATGCAATACCTATTTGCTTGGATATCAGAATCCTTAAAAATCATCAAAAAAGGTGCTAACTAAATTTAAAATTAAGTTTGAGATTGGACATATTGTAGCGGGTGATATGGCTCTGACTGATGCACGGAAGTTTACTATGTTTTATGTTTTTTTCTCGCAGGGTTGGTCAGAAATTTGGAATGAGTGGGCAGTAGGCTTGTTAATATTTTACAGTGTCTTAGATCTTCAATGTTAATATTACTTTTCTGAATTTTTCATGGTTTTTGTGTTTGAGAAATCTTATGTAACCCCAATATTTTCTAGCCCTCCTAAACTTTTGATTGTCTGACTTCTTTCTTAAATAAAAGCGTAAAGGAGTACGGTAGAATTGTAAAATCCTATAGGTGCTTCCTTGTCCATCTCCTCAATTCCCTTAAATCATCGACACTTATTTTCTTTGAAGATTTTATACATAATTCCATTTTCTTCACAGTTAGGCATAGTAATTTGAAATGTTTGCTGAATCTCAAGTTTGGTCGGCAATTAAACACAAATTTCAATGCCAGTGAATCATCACAACATTTTTAGCTAATGAGCACTTCTGGAGTTCTTGTTAAAATCAAGTGATGACCTGAAATAATTGAGTCATACTACCACCAAAAATCCTGTCTATAATTCAAAATTGAACCATTGTGATCAAATCAAAACACTTCCATAGATAATGATCTGAATTTTGCAATTGGATGCAGATTTTTGCTACTCCTGAAACTATTATTGGTTTCCATCCTGATGCTGGGGCTTCATTTTATCTTTCGCATTTACCTGGACATTTAGGTAAGTTTTTTTTCCTATGTATGCCTTTAGTTTTATTTATTCAGAAGTTGTTCTTCAGTTCTTTTAGTCTTTATGTCGGCAAGATCATAGTTTTATCAGCTTCCAACCTCCATTGCCTGAAAGCCCTATCCAACTATTTAACTGCAGATACATGCACAAGGTCGAACTAATAAAGATCATAGATCTTGTGTTATGCTTGAACACTAGCTGGTATGAACAAAACAAGGAGATAATGGATTGGACAGTAATTGGTAGAAAATATGCTCCCTAAATACATATTGTTTTATTATGTAATTTTGACAAATAATTCATCTTAAATTGCCTTATATTTGCTTCGTAAATGAGGGTATGTAAAAGGTAAACTGTTCGATTATATTACAGTTGGATGATGTAATATGTGAGTTTCTTTAGTTTAGGGACCTGAAGCTACTGAGTAATAATAAAAGATGAGTGAAGCTTCGTTGTGTAGTTAATGTGTACTTTTCTATCTTTATTGTTTGGATGTAGTAGTTACCTATCAGAATATCAGATAATAAAATTGACATTTATATGCTTACGAATTTTTATTACCATGGCTTAGTGCTTTCTGTTGATTAGATGTGTGCTACAGAAGAGCTTCAGGAATCCTGCATATTATTATTTTGCGTTACATCCTCTACATGCAGGTGAATACTTGGCTCTAACGGGTGAGCAGCTGGATGGTGTGGAAATGATTGCATCTGGCCTTGCTACCCACTACTACCCTAGTGAGGTAAAATCCTACATTTGTGATGAAGCTTCGATATTATAAATTGTATTACTTCTAGTTATTTTTTCTGATATCATTTTGTTTTTTGCTTTCTTAAACAGAAACTTGAGTGGATTGATCATAGGCTTGGCACACTAGTTACTGATGACCCTTCTGTTATTGAAACTTCGCTTGAGCAATATGGTGATATTGTCTATCCAAACAAGGAGAGTGTTATCAAAAGGTGTGGCAGCTTGTCAGTTTATTTTTTATTTTTTGAGTGTTTTTTAAAGGATAGAGGGATGCCCATACTCATTCAGGACTACTGTCATTTCATTTTACAACTTTGAACTTGCTCAAATTAGTTAACTTCATGCTAGAACACATCTTGGGATAAGTACTTAGCTTAGGATTAGTGAAAGAAAAGGGTAATTATGGGACAGATAAGATCAGATTGTCTCATATGTGAAAAGTTAAATAAAATTTCTAAATACCGTAATTAGTTTTTTGTTTTCTATATATGAATGGTTTTCTTTAAAAATTGCAAGTTTCCTTTCCCCTCAATATCTGTACCACTATATTATAGAAAAAAAACGAAGGGTAGAGTTCCTACACGTCCGCATATCATTTTCCTAGAGTAACAGTTTTCGAGTTGTCATGTAATATATCTCAAGAAGAAATGTGAAAATGTCTGTATTGTGCTGTCCTCTGTGCAGGATGGAGATGGTTGATAAATGTTTTGGCCACGAAACCGTTGAGGAAATAATTGATGCTTTGGTAAGTCCAGTCCCTATTTCTATCGTTGTTTGGCCAACTCAACACTGTTATGGGTAAACATTTAGGTGTTAATGAATCACCGCCTTGGTAGTGTAGTGATATTAGTGATGCTAGTTCCCTTCAAGGGTATCGTGGGAAATAATAATTGCTGCTACATGGCCTGGGGCTGTGGCCAGAGATGGGTCACAGAAGATCAAACCTTCGACCATGTTGGGAGGGTGTGCTTGAGTTACTGGCCATTTGTTGTAACTTATTACCATGTTTGAAACTTATTTCTTATTGAAAATGAATGTGTTATATCTTGTCTTATAAGATGGAGTCATTTGTTTTTCTTAGATGCATGGGTTTCATCTTTGAACAAGAATTTTTAAAGTGGATGTTGTGGAATGAGGTCAACATGGTGTACTCACGGTTTAATTTACCCCTACAGGAACATCCTAGTGTTGGGGTTCTGATAATAAATCATGGTCTTCAACTATCACTCACCAGAATACATTTTCTTAAATGAGGTCAATATTCCTTTGTTAAAAATGCTCTTAAGTTATCAGGTTATATTTTGCGTTATCATTCAAACCATGTTTGAATTTATCGGGTTCCTGCAGCTTTTTTGCCATGGCACAAGAAGTTATCAAAATACTGATGTTATATCTGGAAAAGAGAACATATTCCATTATGTTATACGCATTGCCTTTCCCTCTGTATTTTTCCCAGATTGCATCTTTTCCAGCTTCTCTTTCTTGACCAGGAATCAGAGGCTTCTTCATCTGACAATGAATGGTGTATGTCAGCACTAAGGAAACTTAAGCAGGCTTCTCCGTTGAGCCTGAAAGTTTCTCTTGAATCAGTAAGTTTTTTAACTTAAGCTTCCCATTATTCTTCTGTTGTTTGGAGACATGCTTAACATCTTGCCTTGGATTCTACCCTTGATAGATACGCGAAGGTAGATTTGAGTCCCTTGATCAATGTCTTGTACGAGAGTACAGAATGTCCCTACATGGGATTTTGAAGCATGTTAGCAACGATTTTTGTGAAGTATGTGCTCCCCAAATGAAAACTGATTTACTTCCTTTAGATAACCATATACTTATGTCTAAAGTTGTTTGTTTGCATTACTTAAGGGTGTCCGAGCAAGGTTGGTTGAAAAGGATTATAGACCAAAGGTATCAATATTGTTTCAGCAGGTTCATAATTTTACTCAATAATTACCTTTGTTGATCCTCCTGTTGGTTTATGTTTGCAGTGGGATCCTCCAACTCTGGATCATGTATCAGAAGACATGGTAGATCGTTATTTCTCACCATTGGATGGTGTCGAACCTGAACTTGAGCTACCTGTAAAAGTCAGAGAAGCATTTCTCTGATTCTGATAAAAAAAGTCGATTATTTCAGTTGAAATCCAGGTTATGTTTTGTAATTGCCTCTGGAATAGCTTTATAAATCAATAATATTGGCTCATGGAAAGGTCGACTACACTTGAATTTTTTAGTTTTTTTTTCTCTACTAAAATTTGAATTGGTTTTTGCTTGATATCGTTGGCTGGAGATGATCCGAAGCCTGCAAAACAAGTTCTTGAATTTTCTTTCTGAAATTTAGATTCTTTGTCATTTTTGGTTGGCATTAAACTTTTGTTGAGATCTCTAAGTAGTCAGTCTAATTGAGATGGAATGATGGAGAGGTAAGTAAGAGCAAGGCGGGGCTCTGCTGTTTAACATTCTACTCAAGTAATATTTTCATCGATGGTGTTAGTTCTATTTCATGCGCTGATCATCTTAAGACATAACTGTACTTGTAATTGCACTTTTATCTTCTAAACAAGGTGTCAGAAATATATGACAGTGTTATTAGCAGACGTGGTTAGAAGGCTAGCCTCCTGGCTTTCTTATGTCGACATTTGATTTTGAACGAGAACCATCTTTTTGTTGGCTTGTTGCCATTTCCTGTCTTTTTGTTGCCATTTCCTGTCTTTTTGAACGAGAACCATCTTTTTGTCGGCTTTTTGTTGGCTTGTTGCCATTTCTTAGGGCCTGTTTGGATGGATGGTTTGAAATAGTAATTTTTAGGGGAAATTACTATTGACCCCAAACCCCATCCAAAGTTCCAAACATCGTAGTTTGATCAACAGTAACTGGTGTTTTGATAACTGGGTTTTTAAAAAAGAACCGTGATAGACGGACGCGCGCGTCACGGACGCGTCTTACGTGGATCTGTACAGCTCAGATATTTTTCTTTGAGTCAGCGTCCAGTCAGCGAAATTTCTCTTCGCGCGTTTTGGTCTTTTTAAAAAACGCCGATTCTTTAAGTTGAACGATTCATTTCCCAATACACAGATAAGACAGTGTGCAGACCCTAGGACATCGTGCAGTCTCATTATTCGTGCAGAGCCCACACTTATCATAATAAAATATTTGTTTTTAAGTTTTACGTTGGATCAACTTAATTTGTCTAGCTTACTTTATGTGTATGTGCAGTTTACATTATGTGTTTGTCCTGTTTACGTTATGTGTCTGTCCGGAATAAGTGTATTTGCAGTCCGAAATAAGTGTATTTGTTGTCCGGAATAAGTGTATTTGTTGTCCGGTTTAAGAATAAAGTGTGTCCAGAAACAGAACATAAAGTTTGTCCGGAATAAGTTGATTTGTTGTTCGGAATAAGTGTATTTGCTGTCCGGAATAAGTGTATTTGCAGTCCGGAATAAGTGTAGTCGTCCAGAATAACAATAAAGTGTGTCCAGAAACGGAACAGAAAGTTTGTACGGAATAAGTGTATTTGCTGTCCGGAATAAGTGTATTTGTTGTCCGGACTAAGTGTATTTGTTGTCCGGTTTAAGAATAAAGTGTGTCCAGAAACGGAACATAAAGTTTGTCCGGAATAAGTTGATTTGTTGTCCGGAATAAGTGTATTTGCTGTCCGGAATAAGTGTATTTGCAGTCCGGAATAATATATGTCTTCATTATTGTCTGAATAAACGAATTAATATATGGAATGCAATAATATGATGTCAAAACAAAAAAACGTCCGCAAAGCGCGCTCCATCTGTCCGCTCGCTTTGCGCGGTGGGGGGGGGGGGGGGGGGGGGGGGAGGGGGGACTCACGTCCCCCGCAGGGGCTGCCACCCCCGCACAAACTCAACAAACCTCCCACTGTATATTTTACCCCAACAATGCAGCAAAGATGTTGTGGTGCGAAGTCTTCACCACCGGATCGTCACATTCACGATGCTAACGCTGACAAGAACATCGGGAAGTCTTCGCACCGTCTCATTCACGCTGCTTACGCTGTGAAGAATCCTGGGAGTCGGCATCAGACGCTTCTTCGACCTAATATCTTGCTCGAAATGGTGATTTATTCTGGAGAGAAAGAATGAAGAAGAAAGAAAGAGTGTCATCATATTTGTATTTTGGTGGAGAGAGAGAACGTGCTGAGTTGAAACGCATTTAATGTGATTTGAGTGGACATCAGGAAGAAAAAACAAAAAAACATTCATGCCTTGGCCACGTAAGGGCTGACATGGATGTCCACGTAGAGCGCGTCCGTGACGCGCTGCGTTCATAAATCATTTTCCTTTAAAAAATTAACACATGAATCAAGAAATGACAAGTTGACAACGTTTCTGGTGGGCCTTGTGCATAAAGTTTTTCCTAACGCCCCTCCCAACGTAATAATTTACTATGGCATTGTTTCTTTACAAATATTGTCGTTGAAATTTGATTTTCCAGTCCGTATCTTGAAACATGAATAATGTTTAACCTAACGTCCAATAACTCATCTCGATCAAATTCTCTTGCCCCATCTTCCCTTTCTGAGGACCTCTTGAATGTATATCGTTGAATCCCTCTCACCTGTCAGCATGTTGTTCTTCTAGCGCTTTACTCGACCATCACTTCTCCGGACGTTGGTGCTACCGGATTAAACCCTAGACGTGGAGGTTGAAAGCAACATCACTTTTGTCGGAAGGTATGGTTAGTTTAAATATTGTTAGTGTTTTATTTCGTTGAATTTGTTATTGAATACTCTCTTGAAGTGTTTATTTATTGTGTATTGGTTCAACCTGTTTGTTATTAGGAAAAAAATTCAAAATAATATATTTTTAAACTTTTTGCCAAAATAAACCTACTGAGAAAATATTTTTCACACTAGACCATACCGGATTAAATCTACATGGTGACTTGTGCTGTCACCACGTGGTGACTTGTGGTGACGATAATTTTTTTGTGTCTAGAGAACTCGACATCATTAGTGTCGAGTTCTGCTTGAGAGAACTCAACATTGGTGTTGTCGATTTCTTTTTTAGAGAACTCAACACTTGTGATGTTGAGTTCTTTTTTAGAGAACTCGACATCTTCAATGTCAAGTTCAGTTTGATTTTTATTGCGGGAACACCCTACATCTCTCGAAATGATCTTCTAGGAGAACAGTTCAAATAGAACTCGACACGGTTGACACGTCAGGAGAACAATTTCTTAAATATAACTCGACATCCTACATGCCGAGTTCTAAAGGTAGAACTCGGCGTTTGTAACGCCGAGTTCACTTAAAAAAAGTGAACTCGGCGCTACAAACGTCGAGCTCCGTCGGGCTATAAAACCAGCCCGACGCCCCCCCCATGTCGAGTTCTCGCAATTTTAAGGTTAGGGTTTATATTTTTTTTTATTTTCCATCATTTTCTTGCCTTTTTTATGTATTAGGATGATATACATTGTTGTTTTAGGTATGACTTTTAGTATTTTTGTTGATTTAGGAACCCATTTTGGTTAGATTTAGATTTTGGGTTTTTAGGTCAAACTATTTATTTCTTGTTTCTTAGTTGATTATTGATTTCATTTTTGTTGATTGTAGGTTTACGGTGATAATCTTAAAAATAGTTGAATTTAAGTTTGATTATTGTGATTGAAATTAGATTTTGTTGGTGTTATTTTGGTTTGAATGTATGTTAGTTTTAATGAATGTAAACTTAAAAATAATTTATTTGGGTTTGAATGTACGTGGGTTTGAATGTTTGTGGGAATTTAAGTTTGATTATTGTAATCTTAAAAATAGAGTAATGATATACACATGAGATTTAATGGAAAAAATGTGTTGAAGTTGAGAAATATATGTTTTAAATATGTCGTGATTTGTATGTTGTTTGAATGTATGTCGTTTGAATTTATGAAACATGTCGTTATTTATATGTTTGGAGGTTGAGAATGTTATTTGTAGTATCGTTAGTTCGTTTTACAGTGTATGTATAAATTTTACGAATTTGAAAATATAGCGGAGGTTCTGTCAAATTGTAATTTTTTTAACATTAATTGTAATGTTGTTTATTGTAATTGATTTTGCTACTACACTCATTGCTCGACGTTTACAGTCGTTTGCTACTACACTTGATTGAGGTAATTTTTACTTTTTAGTACTTTCAATTTTTTAATTAATTAGTAATAGAAGAACAATCATCTCACTTGAACACATTTTCAAATTTAATTAATATATGTTTGGAATAGATAAAGGTGATGAAAGATCTTTGTTGGTCATGTATAATGAGAAATTAGAATATAACGGAGATGTGACAGTATACAGGATCTTACCGCAAATTGGTAGTTGTTCTGTTGAACATAAAACATGGGGATTTAATGGATGTCATAAGATCTGAATGTTGTTATCCACACAACATGTTTGATGTGAATTTGACGGCGAAATTGTCATTTAACAATGATTGGACATACGCTCTATTAACCAATGATAGGTCGGTTTATGGAATGATGTGTTGTTTAAAAAGATGTATGTGGTTGGAGTGTATGTGGAAGTTGAACCTAAAGTGCCCGACCCTACGCTGACAACCAACATTCATTCGCCAGAGTATGGTACAGTAAGGTCGACCGGTTGAGACTGCGAAATAGATTTGAATATAAGTCTAAATCCTACAACCAAAGTTCTGCATACCAGCAAATTCCATTTTTCCAATCACAGAACTACCAGCAAACATGCAATGAATGACCAGAAAATGCATGTGACATTCTTCTAGCAGTGCAAATCATTATCATGGTCTGTCGCAATTTGAACTCATGCATTACAGTCATGATGAGTTTGCTGGTAGGGCTGGACCGTCTACCTCATATCCCTCCCTTGGGCTTGGTTTGTCAGCTGTTGACCCTATTCATTTTAGTCGACCAGAATGCATGCAAGAGATGCATAGCGTTGAAGATAATGACACTGAAGAATTATGGGATTACATTACACCATTCTCTGTAGAAGATAAACCTGAATGTGTTTCTGCTAATGAAGTCGTTCCGGAAGCACAAGATGTCATATATGCGATGAGTCAATCCATAAACCGTGAAGACGACGACGTTGTTGATGATGCAGTTGCTAACAACGAAATGGTTTCAACTCTTAATGAACTTCCCGATATCTTCGAGAAGACAGAGTCGTGGACGTGGTTCCTTCAATTGCTGGCAAGTAGAATGACTAGGCGACCAGATTTGTGTATTATCACTAACAGATTTTTGGGAATAAAAGCTTGTGTGCGAGCCACATTTCCACCTTCAGAGGGGCATGCACATCGATTCTG
The DNA here is from genome assembly GCA_963682175.1 of Triglochin maritima. Taxonomy (NCBI): domain Eukaryota; kingdom Viridiplantae; phylum Streptophyta; class Magnoliopsida; order Alismatales; family Juncaginaceae; genus Triglochin; species Triglochin maritima. Next base: position 21,017,850 of record OY821775.1, read on the forward strand.
TCTTCGACACATGAAAGCAAATCTTGCTAAACATTGAAATTGCAAAGAAATAATGGGACGAATCAAATTTTACGAAGCAAGTAAAATTCATTCCTTTATGAAATTTGAAGAGCTAATGAAGGCTATTGCAGAGGAACATAAACCGGTATACGAGTGGATTCAACATTAAGGTCCTTTGGAAAGATGGACTTGTTGTCACGACGGGGGTCAATGTTTTGGATGTATGACAACAAACATGTCAGAAAGTTTCAACAATGTCTTACGAGGGGCATGTAGTATGCCAATTACGACTATGATTTTTATGATCTTTCTCCGTTTGAACAAATTCTTTGTTAAAAGAAGGGATGTCGCTGAGTCATGGAATGAAACATATATACCGACAGTCCACACAATGGTAACGACAAACATCAATCTGGCATGAACTCATATAGTAACCCAATACCACCAGTTGTTGTACCAGGTTGAAGCCAATGACCAGAAAAATACCTTGTGAAATTTGAAGAATGAGTTATTACTTGCACTTGTTGATACATAATTGCAATGCACGTCACCTGTTCACATGTACAAGCAGTTTGCAGCGGCAGACATGCAAATGTTAGCATTTCACATTTGGTCTCCCCGTATTATGAGGTTCAAATGTACAGACATGCGTACAAATCGATATTTATCCCAATTCTTGATGTGAGGTATTAGCCAGATCGTGGCAACATCACAATGAAGCCTCTGCAAACCGAAAGACCTCCTGGCCAGACAAAATTAACGCGAATCCGAAACAAGATGAACGAGCACTCTGGAAGAAGGATACAGTGTGGGAGATGCGGCGATTTGGAGCATAATAGAAAACGATGCAATGAACCTATATAGTAAAATTGTTTAAAAAATGTTTATGTTACTATTATGTAGGATTTCAGATAAATGTAAGACTTGAATGGTGATTAAATGTAAGAGTTGAATTGATGTGGTGTAAGAGTTGAATGATTTTTAAGATTTGATTGTGATGTAAGACTTCAATGAATGTCATTCCCTATTGCTAAAAAACTAGATGTTTGATTTTTATGACTTTAATTTTTCGTAACTATAATTAATACTACGTTGATTCTTAAGATATGATTTGCAACACTTCAATGTTTTTAATATTTAACGTGTTATGTACAGATGGAGTTTGGTGGTTCCAGTACCGGTTCGGTTAAAGACAGCTACGCTTCATAGGGTCCGGTAGACAGATCAATGTTGGTTTTGCAGGCCAACCACAAGTTTGACATGTTTAAAGATTTCGTAAGTATTTTACTACTTTCAAATGAAATATTTGCACCTATGTATTAATATTCTGACATTTCTCTTAATTTATGCAGAAGGAGGTTGATGGCGTAAAATGCGTTGAACATGGATCGAAGCTCAACGAACGACTGGTCACTGATGAGAGGATGTTGTTTCTGCTACATATTGCAGGGTTTGACACAGTCACTCGGTTGGGCCGAGTCCAGTTGGATCATACCTTGCTGGGGGCGATGGTCGAGCATTGGAGACCGGAGACTCATTCATTTCACTTGCGACATGGTGAGATCACTTGCAGCTTACCTGACATCTCTCTGATTACCGGCTTGGGCGTAGATGATTTGTCAGTGTGTGAGTCTCAGGAGTACGTTTGGTCAGATCTATGCATGGATTTATTTGGTCAGGTCCCCAATGACTTGGGTCGTAAGGGTTCCGTAACTCTGAGTTGGTTGCAAGCTCAGTTTCAGCAGTTGTCTTTTGATGCTGACGAGGAGACGGTGACACAACACACTAGATCCTTTATTATGTTCCAGCTGGGATGCAGTATTTTGGCAAATAAAAGCGACACGATGGTTCACTTGAAGTACCTGTCTTTGCTCAGAGATTTGGTCGTCGCATCAGAGTACAATTCGGATAGTGCGGCTCTGGCCCACTTATATCAAATGTTAGACGAATCTTCATTGATTCTGACCAAACATCTGTGTGGTTTTCCTACGTTCCTGCAGTTGTGGTGCTGGGAACATTTACACATTGGGAGACTTTTGGAGAGCAGACCATTAGCATACCAGGAGAACCACATGGCACCATTAGGTGCCCGTTGGAGACGACTAAGATCATTCACGGGTAGTGCAAAGACGACGACACTTGATTTTTATAAAAATGAGTTGGACGTGTAGGATTTCAATCAAGTGATCTGGGACTCTTCTCACATTTGGATCTTAGTCAGTTACTACCACTATGCACGGAAGGTTTAGAGATCTGGACGAGCCGTACTTGGCTTATAAATTTTGGTGAGGTGGTTATGCATTGTCCAGATCGAGTGATGAGATGTCCTCTTCTCGGAATCAAACACACGGAGAGTTCCACATCTCCTACATTAGGCCGAAGTCGCCTGTATATTCAGGCGTATGGTAGACAGTTCGGTCTACAATAGCACATTCCAGAGACGATGAGGAGACTTGTAGTGAAATCGGCTCAGAGGAGGTTTAATGTTAATTGGTTGACGGAAAATCACCGATTTATTCAGCATTGGTCGCACAGAAGATATCATCTACAGTTTGAGCGACCACTCCTAGGTGTCACTCGTGAACAGAGCACACATCTGTATATGGAATGGTACTGGATCATCACCGTACGTTGGATTGTTCATCACACCTTGGCTCCGATTCATAGCTTATACAGACCTCGAGCGGGTAGAGAGCGGGAGATGGTAAGATCTAAACATTTATTTAAACAATTACCACGTTTTAAAATTGTGTTTAGTGTTTGATGAACTGTTTAATTATCTGTAGGTGCACGTATGAGTTCCATGAAAAACTCCATCAAATTCACGAGGCGATCAGAGATCACAAGACATGCTCTTTGATGGTTGAAAAATTGAAGGAAAAAATGAAGGCTTGGCTCATGTGTTTTGGTGCTGAAGAACCGACATTACATTTGAGTCAGAATCGCGTCGTTGAATAAGAAGATCCACACACACAAGAAGACGGTGGCTGTCTGACGCAGGATACAGAGAATGCAACACGAGGAGGGGGACGCGGCAGGGGGAGATGACGTGCTCAGCCATGTCCTAAAAAGAAGAAGAGATTGAGATGTCACTTAGGATAGATATTTAGTTGTATTAAACTTATTTGGTTGTTATTACTCTAGTTTTGGTTTTATTTTTGTTAAAATGTTAAACTAGTTATTGTGGATGTTATTTTCATTTTATCGTAGTCGTTTGTGTTTTGTGGTTGAATTGTGTTTCCTGTTTAAAAATATTCGATGATTGTGTTGCTGAAATTTTTGGTACATTGATTTTTTTGGTGTGTTGAAATTTAGGAAGTGGGAAATGGTGATATTTGTTGTATTTTTCTACTTGGAAATGATTAGGTTTGTTGTTGAATTTTTGTAATTGAAACACTTGTCTTTGTTGTCAAAAGATTTTTAAACAGGAAATGAAATTGTCGAGTTCTAAAATTAAATGAACTCGCTCTTCAATAGAACTCGGCATCACCAGTGCCGAGTTCGCTTGATGTGAACTCGACATCACGAGTGTCGAGTTCAATTTGAAATCTTGTTCTCCTGGCAGATCACTTCGAGAGATATAGGGTGTTCCCGCAATTAAAACCAAACTGAACTAGCCAATATTTTTAAAAAAATATTATTTTGAAAAAAAAATCCTTGTTATTATGGGATTTTTATTAAATTTGAACATCCAGTTATTCTGGTTTTGCTTCATTTTGGCTTGTTCAACGATTGCATGGTATAAGGGTTTAATTTTGTAGTTTTTTTTTTAAAAATTGTAGACATGCAAATATCAGGGGACAATCTAGGAACAACACATCAACACAATCCATCTTCCCGGTTGAAACTACAGGTGCATTGCATGATTGTGAACTATCACTAGATGAGGACTACCTATCCACATACCTTACACTCAATATCTTCATGTTGTGGGAGAGAAGTATAAGAGGTTCCGCCTATCAATCCGGGAAGACTAAAGCGCGAGAGGTTGTCCACCAACCACAAAGCCCAGGAAAGCCAATTGGACACCAAGACTCCATTAAATATGAATTCTCTTGTTGACGTAGGAGGTGGATGTCGGGAATAAGCTCAAGATTGTGCTTAGTAACAACCATAAAAAAACTTGTTAGAAACTTCCATCGTGAATGTGGAATCTGAAAGAAATGTGTGTTCTAAAATAATAATTTACATGTCTTTTATTATGAATTGAATGTACAAATATTTTGTTTTTTGATTAATGTATTCGTCTTTTGTAAATGTTAAGGAAGAAACTCTCTCTTCATTTGAGTGATGATATTATTGGGCATCTTCATAAAACAAAATTATAAACCCATTTTCATTTGGCATTGGTTGTTCAGTGCAACCCATGCTTCATTGGATTTCGGCGGACCAAGAGGCGGGGTTTCCGCAAAGCAGACCACACCGCATTTGGGGGCATTGGAGTGCCTTGAATGGTTGATTTGGTGGGAGAGTGGATGGAGGTGCCCCTTACACTTAAAATAAGAACAACAAGAACTATTCAAATAACCCCCCACCGGGTAGTTCAGCTGGTGAAGGCCCATGTAACATGAGGTTGGAGGTTCGATTCTCCCCGGTGCCAATGACACCCCTTTCTTGGCGAGTGGGGCCCTTTCCGGTTGAGGGTAATAAGGGGGTGGGTCCTATGAGCCCCGGGGTTTATAGTATGACCGGTGTCCAATGTGGCGGTGGTCCGATGAGTTTTCCGGTCACCAAAAAAAAGAACTCAAATAACTCCAACAAATGGAAATTAGCAAAATTAAGGACATTATCAAAATAAAGTTGGGGTTAACAAAACAAACAAATTTAAGTATAGGCATATATATTCGTAACAAAAAATTGTTGCAGGAATAAGACATTAAAAAAAATGGGATCCTTAAAATGTTGTATACCAAAATCAAAGTTTAAAACAAGCCTAGAACATAGGTGCATGCATTATCCAAAAAAATGCAAAGACTAATGGAAGGAATACCAAGGTGCGGCCAGAATAGTTCCTCGGTCATCCGCTCCAGCCCGACCAAGCGATGTTCAAACACGACCATCAGTGTTAGCTTAGTGTCGGGGGCTGAAGAGGTTGTTCGTGGATTATAAAGGGGCAAATGGAATGACCCTGATCGACATACATATTCGACAGTATGTTGTCAGATCAACTGTAAAAATGGGGTATTTAATAAAAAGAAAACCTAGAATACTCACTTCGATGTTTCAGGTATTAGGTAATAAAGAAGAGAAGAGAAGAGAAGAGAAATGAGACTGAAACGTAAGAAGAAAGGACTTAGATGAAGCAAAATGGACATTTCGGTCATACACAATGACCCATCTGCAAGAGGGGAGGACCTGGACGTAAGCCCGAAGGGACCAAATAGCAAACTCAGAAACTCCACACCAGGAATATTTTGGCAATTAGATTCGGGTCAAGACTCCAATTACCGATCTGAGTGCACCCCACATGACGAATTGAAGCACTAAAGAAGATATCCGAAAATCGGTCCGATTCGAGAAAAAGTTACCGCCAATTGGTGTTCCCTTCTTCTCCGAATCCGACCCGGTTTCACGTGGACATGGGTTAACCATTTATGTCTATTCTGGGAATGTTTTATTAGTCCTACATCCGAGGATTGTCCACAGTTTCGTTTTTTCATGCCTATAAATATAACTCTTCCTCCTCCTTTGTAATCCACCTGTTGCTTGATGACCATTTTCTCTACTTGGAGTAAGCCTTGGAGCAAAATTTAAATGGAGAAGAATGCTACTGGCAATGCGAGTCATGTAAATAAAACAATTCTTCATCGTTTTGTTTTAATGTTGTCTTTGTTAATGCTTGCATGTTTAGCTTAGTTTGTTTTCTTAATCTTAGTATAGTAGAATGTCTTTTTTCCTTAATACAATTGTTAGTTTAATGAGTAGAGAGTAGTCCATCTCCATTTGGGGGGTGGAGAAGAAGGTGATGTGATTATGTGTTGTATTAGGTGTGCGTGTTAATCTTAATCCTTTGAGCCTTACATGATTTCCATAACCATCTAACGATATTTCACTCTTATCTTTGATGTGCTAATGCTCTTGAATGATGCTTAACACATGCTTAAATTAGTGAGCATATTTGATGGGGAATGATGTGGTAAGTATAAGGATGGAGTGGAAGAAGGAAATATGACATGTTGTAGCATGTGCTCTTGTTGGCATCACCTTAATTAATGTCTTGTATGTTTCAATGATTGTGTAAATCTTATTTCATGTGGAGACATAGTTGGGTTTGGTCTTTATGCATGAGTTATTTAGCTTCATTTAATTTATTGTCTTGTATGTTTTAATGATAATGTTTTATCTTATTTCATGTGGAGACAAAGTTGGATTTAGTTTTATGGTTTTCATGTACTACATGTTGTGACGAGCACAAATGAACACACATACACATATTTTCGTATTCGCATTCTTTCTCTACCCGCTAGGTATAATACCTCACTCCTTTAGGAATGAGTCAAACTCGGCATTTAAGTACTCACCTCCACGATCGCTTTGTAGAGATTTTATCTTCTTATTGAGTTGGTTCTCTACTTCATTCTTGAATTCCTTAAACTTGTTAAAGTATTCACTTTTGTTTCTCATTAGATAAATATAACCGTAACGGCTATAGTCATCTGGGAACGTAATGAAGTACCTATAACCATCTCTTGCACTTGTACTCAGTAGACCACATACATCGGAATGTATGAAATCCAGCAAGTTGCTTGCTCTTGGACCTTTCTTCTTGAAATGCCTCTTGGTCATTTTGCCCATAAGGCAAGGTTTGCATGTCTCTAATGATTTAAAATCAATAGGACTATGAAGGTTAGCCTTTTGCAATTTCTTGATGTGTTTTTCATTGATGTGACCAATGCGATAGTGCCATAAGATTGTATCATTCACTTGAGTTGTCTTAAGTCTTTTTTATTTATATTTAAAACTTGTCTATTATTCAGTTCAAGCAAATAGAGTCAATTTCTTGTGAAAACATTTGCACGAAAATTCCATTCTTCGATAAAGACATGTAAGAATTTAAAATATTTATTATAAAGTTATCCATATCTAAACACGATACAGATATAATATTCTTGTTAATCGAAGGTACATAATAGACATTCTTTAAACTTAAAATTAAACAACTAGATAAATGAAGATCCACGGAGCCTTGTGTAATCGCAGTGACGTTTGCACCATTTCCGACCTTCAGAATCATCTCTCCTACTGCGAGGTCCTTCCTATCCTTTAGTTGTTGCACATTAGAAACCTTGTGAGCATAAAATCCAGTATCAAGTACGCAATGATGGACATAGATGGCTAAATTTATTTCAATAACAAATATACCTTTGACAATTTTAGAGCGTTTACGCTCAATCACTTGTCAAGGTCTTCATTGTACTTGGGGCAATTAGGCAAGATGTGTCATTTTTTACCGCAGTGAAAGCACTCGGTGTTGGGAGTTGGAGATTTCAAACAATTCCCCTTGGAGGCACTCGCATAAGCACCTCCTATTCTCTTGCCCTTGATTGACGTCTTTTTAGTGAATTTGCCTTTTGCTTCACTCTTGGCAATCTTTCTACTTGCACCATGGATGACTAAGACATTCTTGTCCCTACCCTTTCTCATATCAACTACAGCCATTTTGAGAGTGTTATGAAGTTCCTCAAGACTCACTCTTTCTCACGCACATGGTAATGGATGATCAAACCATCATAGGATGGGGCTAGAGAGCCAAGAATCAAATCTTCCGCATTGTCATTGGGCATCGAGGAAGAGAGCTTTTCTAACTTCTCAAGATATCCTTCTATTGTGATAAAATGCATGGACACAAATGTTCCCTCCGCCATATGGCACCTTGTGAGTGCTATGGTGGTCTTATAGCACTCCTTTCGAGCACTATCCATAAACATCTTTGTGAGAGCTTCCATGGTCTTCTAGGGTCTTGAGTCCAACTATTTCACTTGAAGCGAGTCACCCGTAGAGGCTAGTATTAGATCGCGAATTTAGTTCTTTAGATCTTCCCACTTTGCTGCAGCCTCTTTCTCAGCATCGGTAGCCTTCTCCTTTAATTTTGGGATTTCACCATCTAAAATATGAGATAGTTTTTCAAACCTGAACACGATGTTAAGCTTGACCTGTCAACTATTGAAGTTGGAGCCATCATTTGCCAATGGATGTTTCTCAATCATAGATCACACAATAGGTTGAATGTTAGACATTTCTAGAAAATAATTTATAAGAGTTTTCATGTCAATTTTATGTTTGTAAAAATTTGTACTGCAAAGAAATAAATATATATGTTCATAATTGTTGTAATACAAGATCCTATCATTTTTTAATATAGACTAGCTAAAGGCTATCGAATATGTCACAAACTCAAAGTAAGAAATATTTTTCTAATCATATCCATTTTGATATTTTGCAATTTTTTGCCTTTTCAAACTCCTATGATTCTTCTCATTTTAATTAAGAGGAAATTTGCCCAAACCTCCTAAGAAAAACTCTATTTCTCAAAATTGAGCGAGGGCTCCTAGTTTTGTTATGAAAACTTATTTCATGTGATATGAGATACGATCGTCCATTTTATTTATGAACAAATGCACTTAGTGTCTACTAATGGTGAAACTCACTTCATGTACTTATTGATGACACACCAATGAATATCATTATATCTCCCAATATTTTAAAAGTGGAGGAAATTATCTTCCGCTAAGGTTGAGCAGAATGTTCCTCGATCGATGACTTCTAGTGGATGTAATAAGAAAGAAAGAACTTCTTAATTTTTAGTTTGGACAATTAAATATTTTCATACGTGATTTTAGAATTTAGGTGGTCATGCAAGCATACATTCATACCTATCCTAACCATTCATTCAATCACATACATGTCAAACACACAAACATAAAATAAATCTATTGACACATTGGTGTGAGTTTATATGTTCCTACGTCCTCGACCTTCACACCTTATTCTTGCACCATGGTGTAAATATTGGAAAATATAAATATGCATCTCTCAATTTGAAACTAAATTGTCTTGTGCAAGTCCTATGCAAAGTCCTCTCATATGCATGCACATAAAATAAATGACTTTTATATATACATAAGCCCATGTGATTAATAATGATAACAATAATGATATACACATATCATTCATTCACATATGGCTTCAATTGGAACATATAAAGTCACTTATTCCTACAAAACTGAACAAATGCAACAATATGTACATATGTTATTTTACACTATTTAGTTGATCATTCATCTCTCAATTAAAAAATTCAAAATCATTTGAAATCCTTTAAAATGATTCAAGTATCCACAGTTCAAGACATTAAAAATATTTGAACCGAAGTTTATCTAAATTCCGGAGAACACTTCAAGGAAGATAAACTTATTTGCTCCTTTTTGTTTTGTAGATTTAAAGTAAAAAAACATTTAAAATAAACAACTTTTTTACAAAATTAGACATAAGTCTAGAACTTGATTCTAATAATCACATGGCATGTTTTAAAAACATTTAAAAATATGAGAAGAATAATTAGAATCAAAATCGACAAAATAGTCATATTTTACCGATTTCCTTCGTTTCACCTTAAAGATCAGAATTAATCCATTGATATTAATGTTTTATATATTTTCTAACATTAGAAACTAATGCAGGAAAATAAGAAACATAAAAACAGATGATTACAATTTGATGCATCCATCAAAAATTAAAAGGACTCCAAAAAGGGGCAAAACTCGAAATATTCAATCATGAGATGGTAAAATAATATATTAAATAACCTAATAATTGAACATATGAACAAAAAACTCTGATACAAATGTAGGATTTCGTGCCCTACACTTTTGTATATTTTTAAAAAAATTACAAGCATTTAAGATCGGTTTTCATATTTTTCAACAATTTTAGGTACAAAATTCCTAATTATATTTCAATACATACAATATATTAATTAATATTGAAATACATAGATTGGATCATACCTAAACGATTATAGAATCACTTTTACCAATAGGAAGTTGAGGTGCATGTCGAATCGCCTCGAAATTCCTCGAAGTGTTCACCAAACTCTAAACAAGATTAGAGAGATCGAAACTAGTCAATTAATCTCTAATACGAGGTTAGAATCAAGTTAATTACCCCTCCAATGCTCCAAATAATTTAATCTCTCAGGCACTCAATTAATAATATAATTTTTTGATAGATTAGGTGGGGAAATATGGAGAGGAGAATTTTGGCAATCATGTTGACATGGAATAGAGGAAAGACATATTTATAGGGTTTCCTCCAACCCACATCACGTGTCACCTACTACACGTGATCCCTTGTTAATAGCTCCTCTAAATCAATCATATTTTGACACATAATCATCCCATATCGTCCTTTGGCCGAATTGGAACAAATCCAACCCATGATTAGAAAAAAATCTCTTATTAATTCAAGCAAAACCGTATGCAAACGGTCGACCGAAATAACCAATCGTTCGACCGATCGGTTAAAAATTGACAATTCGGTTTGATAACACGTCCAAACGGTCGACCAAGTCATCACAAGAAAAAGTTCCTGGTTTTGGTTGAGCAACACGTCCAAACGGTCGACTGTTTCTCTATAAGGAAAAGTCCATGATATCGGTCCAACCACGTTTGCCAAACGGTCGACTGGTTTGACCAGTTTTTTGACTTTATCAAATTTGGATAAACATCCAACAAAATTTGATCTTTGAGTTGTAGCAAATTTATATTTTATAATGTTGCGGATCACATTATACTATGCAACATTTTACATATATAATGTCAAACATTATACCCATAATATATTTACATCTTATATAAATTTATTGATTATTCTAACCATGTCGTAATCACAACACATTGATTTTAATATTTTACCATATGTATTTCAATACATCATATAAAATGTAAAATCAAATTCTTTTTTTCCCAGTTCTGTGGTGTAACCTATAGTAGGATCTAAGTTATGTTGACAAAGATATAAAACACTTTATATCATGAACTATAAGCGGTATCTAGCTACTCACTATAGTAACCCAAATAATAAAGATATTTTGCTCACTCGAACTAAACACGATCCATTTATTGATATAAGGAATATCACTCGAACTAAACTCGAACTATAGTGTATCCATTGCCTCGTGATCGATATTGAGAATATTGTACAAATTCGAAATTTGTCATCTTTGTATTATATATTCATTCATTGATCTCTCAAGCTAAATATAAATATGTAAATACACAAGTTATATTGTACAAATTATAATTTTACTTTATCAAATGACCCAACAATATCATCACTCAAGTCAAGAGGGGCAATGTCAATCTTTTGATGTATCACATTTTCCTCCACAAGTTATGTATAACCAACTAATACATTTATCACTTTACACAATGATAGTTTTTGATAATAATCAAATCATACACTCTTTATGTAAAAACATATAGGTCTCATATCTTAGGATTCAAAGACATAATGAAACATTAATGAAACAATTACAATTCCACAATGTTTCATTTGTTAGGTCAATTCAATATATGAAAGAAACATTTTCTATTTCATATACTCATGTTGTTAAATATTTGTAGAGCTACAATATCTCTTTTAACCAACAAGACAATCTTAACTCGGTAATCAATGTCCAATGTTAATCACCATAATGGTGAATTACTTTTGATTTATGTGAACCATTATCTTTTAGAGCTCCACAGTTAAGGACTAAGAACCTCTTCCCTAACACTTCTAAAAGACGAATACATTTAATCAATGAACAAAATGTTTAATACATTCAATTCATAATAAAAGACATATAAAAGTAAACTTTTAGAAGATATTCCTTTCAGAAACAAGTAAGAGTGTTCATATAATCTCTTCAATCAAAGTCATCCCGAACAATGATACGAAGTTGCTCTTACTCGTCCATATGTTTTACCTAATAACAAAATATACTATTATTTATTATATTTATTACATGCTTATGACTTGATGTCATAGAACCTCCTGCTGATTTTTTGGAAACCTGTGAAATATTAAAATGACGAATTTTAGAAATAAACGACTAAAGAAAAACCAATTATTTTTGACGAGAAGTTTGAACATTCTCTAGAAGAGAATTGGTACAATGATTCAATTGTAGAAAGAGAACATTGAAGAAAAATATTCTAGTAAAATGCTCACCTTGAAAGCACACTAACAACAGGGCGTCTATTGTATATCGACAAATATCCAATTTGTAATAGAACCTGAAGTTCCTTATCAGAACGTCATGAATTTTTTTTATAACTTGAAACCTAATAAGGTTCATTGTGAATGTTTTATCTAAGCATAATGTCATAAAATCCATTTAGCTATGATGTATTTGTTCATGGAATCCCAATGGACTTTTGTGTTTAAGAATTTTGTAAAATATATTTGTACGTTTGGTAAACTACCAATCAAGGTGAGTGAATTTGTATTTTTCACCCCTGAAGGACTGATATCCCTGAAGGATAAAGTCCGGAAGGCTTGTAGTTTCCCTCTTTTTCTCATTTTCCAATTTTTGTCCTAAAATGTTTTATTTGTTAAAGGTTTTGAATGAGGCAACTTGTGCAATTTTATTAGCGTATGTTATGCACTCTTTTTTCTTAGCTATTTTTCCCCATAGGGTTTTGTAGGAAAGTTTTTAAGGAGACATAAACATAACGCATATTGTCTAAGAGAGTATTATAAATGTATGTTGAATTGAGGGAGGAAATTATACGCTCTTCAATCTTTTTTCGTTCACTATGTTTTTGTCTCACATGATTTTTTCTTGGCAATATTTTCAATGAGGCAGATGGAAAGGCGTATAGCAAAGGTGATCATCCAGGGGAGTGTCATGAAAATTGTATATAGTGGATGATTCACCTTCCAAGATGGTTCATCTTCCAACCAATCCATTGTAACTCCTATATTAAAATATGTTGTAATGTGCATTGTATTTACATCCTTATTTAGTGTAGGCTATGTAAATACCACACCTCTATGTGTGACATTACAACAAAGGGTGTCCATATTCCTTCCCCTCCACATACTTCTTTTGTCTTGTGTTTCCAAGGATCTTCGACATATTTACAACAATGAGTAGTTATATAATACACTTAGTATTAAACTAATAGTATCAAAGTATAAACACTAAACTCGATCTACTCTTACAAGCACACCAACTAAATTGGGTCAATTTTATAATTCAACATGTTTAACCGGCAAACTTGCCTTGCCCTGCCAAACCCGTACTTTAGTAGAGCGGGTAGCGGTAAAAAAAATTCAACCCAACTGCCCCACTAAACTAGACTTTGGCAGGACGGGTAGTGGTTCAGCGGAAATCCATCATGCCCCGTCCGGTTTGCAGCCCCACCCACTCCAAGTACATTTTCTTAGGTCTTGGATGTTTTTTGAAACTTGAGTTCCTAATTTTTTAAAGTTTTTAGAGTATCAATCACTCAAGTCATTTTCAAGGTCTAGTTTCCCACTTTCTAGAAGATTTTCAAGGTACCAATCACACCATAGTTCCTAATGCTATTTGAGCCTATAAAACATGCTCTGCTGGGTGCTTAATCAATAATTCTAGTTTGACGTGATGAAATTTCCATATTTAGAAAGTATACCTTTGGATAGTGTTGTGCTAAAAAAACTTATTTTGATAGGTCTTTCCTGGAATATATAATCATGCAAAACTGAATAACTGACATTCATATGTTCAATATCGTGGTAAATATGCTCAAACAAATATGTAGGATGATTCTATAATATGTAAAGATTTGGATGAAAGTAATTTAACTTGGTGAGACCTTGCCATTCTTTTTCGTACCTAATGGCAGTCTCTTTACGATTCTCTGCAAATACCACCTCAGCAGCTCCGAACTCTTATGATTTGGACTATCTGAATAAGATGATGGAGATCACGTAATGATAGATGTTATCTTGTGTTGAAATCTTAATGCACTTGATATAGCACATTCCATAATGTGTCATAAAACCCTAAGTACTACGTATCTTAACGTGTTCCTAATTAAATAGGCTAGCTTATTTAAATGGATTAGGTTTGTGAGGTTTCTTAAGTTAGGGCATTAGGAAATTGCATCCAACAATTTTCCACTTGACTTGCTTAACCTATGTTATATTAGATAACTTTAAGTGGAGCGACCATAAACTTATTTACAAAAGAGAACACATCTTTTATTTTAACATGACAGCCTCTAGAAACACAAGTCATAGCGATAGTGCAATATTAAAAATGTATATTTCTTCTATTTATGTACTAATATATCCAAGTTTGAAGTCAAAATAAATACTCTATGTGGTAATCAAACTTTATAAATAAATTAGCAAAATATCATAACAAAGTATTTAATCAAATAAATTCATTTAGCGACAGGTAGTTCAATACAAACTTCAAACATAGGTCATTTAAACGAAAGCGATATCAAAAAATAGCATCATTAACATAAAATCATTGTAAAAAAGAACCAATTAATTCCATCTTAAACACATGCTCTTTGTAAGACATTTCAGTTGTTCTTATATGCTCGGTCGACAGTAAATGATCTCTAATTCCCTCTTGAACAATCAACAACTTCATCTTCATGTGCTTACACACTCTAGAGATATTATTGTTAACGGAGATTTCACTGCTGCATAATTATCATAACCATCTTGATGTGTCCGTTTATAAATTCAACGTACTCTTACGTATGTAACGAAATTACACAGCCAAATGGCTTGCGGAGATGACATATAACAAGCTATATACTCAGGGGTGGATCCAAAAAATAAATTGGGTGGGGCAGAAGTCGATTTTTTTGGAAGACTCACAACTTTAAGATGATATTTTAAATTAATTAATTAATTAAAAAATAATTTTACAATGATTAATTAATTAACTAGATGATACTCTAAATACAAGAAAAACACAAGTATATATGGTTATGCGGGTTGCGAATTATGTGGTGCGGGTTGCGAGAAAATCGCAATCCACCCCACATTTTATGCGGGTTGTGTGAGTGGTGGGTTGACGGGTAGGTTTTTTTTGTCTGCAACCCGCATTAGACGGGACGGGATGGGACGGTGGGTCAAACTCGCCCCATTTACATCCCTAACGAGTAGGCTGAATTTTTACATTCATCCCTCGCTGACGGTGTCCCAAATGAATTTTTGGACCTTTAAGGTTTCGCTTTTAGCTACTCATTTTTGTATTAAGAATTGCGTCTTACAAGGAGATTGGAGTGAGGATGTAACATCCCCTTCCTGAGCCAAAGTTCAATCCGCCACGCACGAGTCTACTGGCCCGCAATATCCTTCCTCAAAATTTGCCACAAAATCTCAAGCCGGTTCGGTGGTGTAGTAATCATCACTATATCTCGTACTTCTAATTTTTCATTACCCGAAGTTGGACTAAATACCTTTGGGTGTTACGGAGGAATTTGGATGAAAAGATGCATTGGGACTTGGGAGTAGTAGAGAAAATATGCTCGAGGGATACGATTGATGTTTAGATGATGCCAGACTTAAGTTGTCCCAAATAGTTGCTGATTTATCATCAATTACGAAAAAAGTTCCTACAAATCATACGGATGAAAACACGATTGAAACATTGTCTTTCTCTTTCATACCAACCTCAATTAATCATCCGACAAGCAGTGCTCTCATTGCTAAAAAACAGGATGAATAATTACACTTCAAAATTATTGATTATCCAAAACCACGAAACATCCCAAATTTGAGTTCCATGATAAACTCTTCAAGTCATGTGACGTTTGTTCGAATAATTTGAAGCAAACATCACAATAACACCAGGCCTCGTTCGCAAAGTGTCTGCATTATTGTGGAATGGGGTAGAGAACCAGTGGACGAGACCACCCTATCTATCCATAACTTGCTAATTCGGATTCTAAATTATTTTTGTCTGGTCTACGAAAGTGCAATTTTTTCTTATCAATTATTTTTTTGTCGGTGGATGGGAATATTGTTGCTCTCTTGTTTGGCTTTTGTCATTTTGGAAAAGATTGGTGATTGTTGTATGCTATAGACCTCAAATTATGTTAATATGAGATTTTAGGAAAAGAATTTTGGGGAAAAAGAATTAGTGTGACAAATGAGATGAAATTTGTTCACATGTTGGAGTGTCCAGAGCTTTTCCCCCTCGGTGAAAAGGATTGCCTTTTACAAGTATATTTAACAGATGTAGAATTACATACTAATTTTGATAGTTCGTGTGCAATGAAAATTCTGCTTAAACTCTGCTTGGAATCTTATTTTGGTAATCCAATTTTAATCACAAAATCACTTTAAAACGAATCATTACGTTTCTGTGAAAATTCTAAAATTTTAGATCTAAATATTTACAAATTAAATTTGATTCTTGATTTTTGAGGAAAAATTTATTACTAAAACGTGTTGTTAAACGGACTCAGTTTGTTTTAAATGTTTTAATTTGATAAACTATGATGCTACATTATTTTGACCTTTTTGTAAATTTTACCCATTAGATCAGGTTGAATAAGGTATACCAACTAAGCGTCACACCCTTGTCTTGGTTTACAAACTCATCAACATTACCCTAGTGCCTTGAAAGATGCTCCCGCCTAAAGCGAGATAACGGGGCTTGGTGTAAGCAACCGTACAACTATAAAGCAGTGAGGTTATTTTCGGTTGACCAAATGTGGTGCAAATGGCAACTCAATAGATAAGAAATACTTATCGTTTAAATAGTCATTTGATATGATCCATGATGGTCCAAATGCCAAAAAATTCTTAATCTTTGACAAACTATGAGTACAAAATAAAGGCTTAGAATGAGTGGTGCAACACGAATGAGGTTCAATTTTTTTTCTGGTGGCAAGATTGGAGTTCAATGTTGGTTTCTAAGGTGACATACACTAAGCTTATGCACTTACATAACTATCTATGGTTAATTATAGTTTACATTCTGAATTATACGTTGATATCATTTTACACCTTTGAAGTTTTAAAGTTGACAGTTACCCCCCCTGAACTTTCGTTTTGTAACGCTTTGTCTCATTGAACTTTAAAATCCATTATTTAAACCAACGTTCGCCTTTTTTTGTATCCCTAGTACATTCATAAATCTATATTTACGTGAAATTTCGGATCAAAACGGAGGTCAGATATAGTTGGAATTTGGATCTGATTCTTACCAATCTGAAATTTACCAATCTGATCCAAATTTCAACAATATCTGACATCCGTTTCGATTTGAACTTTCACGTAAATATAGGTTTAGGAGTGAACTAGACATACAAAAAAAATTGCATAAAAAGGATGATTGTGGGTGTAAGTAATGGATTTTTAAAATTCAATGGACCAAAGTGTGACAAAACGAAAGTTCAGTTTGGTGTGTGTTGTTTAATCGTTTTAAATACCGCAAGTGCATGGTCGCGTTGAAGCGGTGACAAGTACGGGTCGATCCTCAGGGAGGTGAGTAGCCTCTGGTTTTTCAAAAATCAAGTGACAACAAAAAGGGGAAGAGTTTTGTTTATGTTAATCTACGCTACACTAAACTACTAAAAAAATGCAAAGTAAAGCAACTAACGATTACTTCGAATCAAAACTAAAAGAATGTAAAACTAAGCTGGAATCAAGAAGAAAAAGACCCCTTAGGGGTGGAGTGTGTGCACACATGTAAAAAGATGGTGAAGAAAACATTCTATAGGCACAAATGTAGGTAGTGTTTTCATGCATAGGAAGTGTCTAAAGGTTATGACAAAACCTATCAATTCATTCACTAACCTAGTTGTTTAACATTCATAAACACAAGCTGGTTATTTTAGAACCTAAACAAGCATGGGAGGTGTCTAAGATGTGTGGCAAAACCCATCAAGTGTAGTATTCTACATCAAAAGCAAGCATACATTCACATTTATCAACACAATCAAAATATAAAGCATTCATATTCATTCTTTAATGCATGTATGAACATCATCTCCACCCCCAAAGGGGGATGAATCTACTCACTACACATTATTCTAACAATTAAACTAAAGAAAAAAGGAAACATTCTAACTACTTTAGCCTACAATCAAAGAAATAAAACTAAGTTAAGCATGCATAAAGAAACAACATAAGAACAAAACAATTGAAAAAATATTTTATTAAATGACTCACATTGAAGGTAGCATTCTTCTCCACCTTGAGATTTTGCTCCAAGGCTTACTCCAAGTAGAGAGAATACCACCAAGCAATGAGTGAATACAATAGAAGGTGAAAAATTCTATTTATAGTCATAGAAAAAGGTAATCCGGGACAATCCTCCGGTATGAGACTAAACAAATACCAAAAATAGACTATACACGTCCCACAAAAAGCTTAACGGATCTGGAGCAAAAAAGACCGCCAATTAGCAGTCTTGGACCACCAATTGGCGGTCTATATGGTTCGGATCACGCTGGATTTTCTTCTGGGCTTTTCTGGATGATTGTGCTTGTCTTTGATGCATCTACTTCGTTTGTTGAAGTTCCGACCCGAAAAGAAATTGTCAAAATACTCCCCATGATGGCGTGAAGTATTCTTGTTTGCTCATTGGTCATTCGATCTTACATTCAGGTCATTAGATCTTGCATCTTAGTCATTGAGTCTCTAAATTCAGACATTTTAATGATTTTATGTTCTTTTATGCCTCTTCTCTTCAAACCTATTTATTTCTGAAATTCAAACATAAAACTCGTCACGTAGCATTGTTTAAGTGAAAGATAATTGATATAAGATACAAATATAAGCATGAAATGATGTCAATCATGTGTGTTGGGGGAGTGACTGTTAACTTTGAAATTTCAAGGGTACAAAGTAATATCAAGACATAATTCAAATGACAAACTCTAATTAACTCAACTCTCTACTAGCCTATTAGGCAGCCCAAAAATTTAAAATCTCAACTTTATGATCAAAGTACTCTTTTTACTGAGCTAAACCCCTTAGAAAACCACCACGTTGAATGACTTATACAACATATATAAGGTGTATATCATAATTTTCTTCGTACATTAAATTTGATTTCAAATCCATCGAAAAGTCTTTTTAACTTTTTCTACATTTTTATTAGGTTGTTTGCTTGCGTGCACCTGCAAAGTGGCCAAATTGACGTTTTGTACCTGTATTTTCCGCATTGACTTGTGTGCACTCGCAAACCACCATCGTTGGGGGTTCCACACCATGTCTAATTATGTTAGGATAATCGTTAAATTGATACTATTTTAATAAGAAGATCGTACATTAACACTCATATTTATTACCTTTTAAATATTAACTTCATCTTAGGATAATTTCAGCTCTGCAGTCCACCCAAGCAAAAAAAACCTTTTATTATGAAACTTTGAAGCTTAAAAAATGTATGCGTTGACTCATTTTCAATCTTATCCATATGTGCCCTGCTCTAAATAGTTTTTGTCTACTCATGGAAATTAAAACGGAGTTATAATTTGACAATCGCTACGCAATATCTAGACTAAAAAACAAGCAATAATGATATTAATCAAGTATGCCTTCTCATTTAAGTATTAGTGGAATATATATGTATATATACAATCCAATAATTTCAACATCCATCAATATTAAATTAAATTACAGGTAAAAGAAGTGAGCAGCTACACGTTTCCTATATCAATTACGTGGAAGAGTATGCAACATCAACATATGATAATTAATTATAAACAATATTCAAAGGAAAATTTTTCAAAATAATACGTTTAAAATAAAAAATTGGAAGAATATGCACGTTAAAAACTTAATTGGCAAAGTATGCACATTAAAAACGGCACCTGTGATGCCGTTTTCATTAACTAAAAACGGCATCACTGCCGCCCCCTGCCACCCCCGCACAAACTCAACAAATCTCCCACTGTATATTTTACCCCACAAGAATTACGTTTAGGAAAAAAATAGCATCTCAGATTTCCATTTTTATAGCGTTATTTTCATATGAAAAACAGGATCTCAGATTTTTTTTTACCCAGGTAAAAACGGCATCACTGATGCCGTTTTCATTTATGATAAAAACGGCATCAGTGATGCCGTTTTTAGTTAATGAAAACGGCATCACAGGTGCCGTTTTTAATGTGCATACTTTGCCAATTAAGTTTTTAACGTGCATATTCTTCCAATTTTTTATTTTAAACTTATTATTTTGAAAATTTTTCCATATTCAAAACTTAAATATTCAAAAAAGTCTTCGTACGCTACTTGGTGCCTTTTACCATGAAGTACAAGACACATCAAACTTTTAACTTGCGAAATTATTTTACATAAATATTGTATTCGTTTGGTCATATTATGATATTTATATTGGACACTTCAATTTGATGTAGTTATGTTAAACAAAAATCCTTGTTAAATTCTATGGAATCGTTATCTAGTCGTTTCACTACAATTTTCTTGTTTGCACCGCCATGTTGGTGCATCTTTATCAAAGATAAAGAAATAACTATTTGATCCGCAAAAATTAATAATAGCTAAAGAAAACATAAATAAAGTGAGGATTGTAGTTAAAAATGGTATCAATAAGAATAGACAAATAATAATAATGGTCAGAAATCTGTAGTTTTCATGTAGTGTGAGTGTATGACTACTCTAATATTTATATTGGTAGATTGTCAGAAAATGTATACTTATATCGCTCAAGTGACCAGTATTTGTTAACTTTTAATTATTTAATATTGTGATCGTAATTGAGAATTGAACTCAGTCCTAGGTGACATCCTAATCACTTGCCACAGAATCTATGAAGGGTGAGTCATCTAGGTATTGATGACTCAACAAATTGGAAGGTGAGATATTGAAGGAAAGGAAGAGACAAAGTTTCTTGTTATGAAATAATAGAACAAAGAAGATGATGATTTCAGGAAGAATAATTATTTATATTTTCAATCCACAAAATATTACAATGGTCTCCTATTTATAGGCTAAAGGAGGCAAATGAAATGATGTATGTTACAAGAGTTTACAAATGAGAATGTGAGAGGTTGATGGAGTTATGAGAGGAGAATGTGAGTCATCTAAGACCTTTGAATTTCATAACACTCCCCCTTGGAGGATCACCTTTACACGTTCGGGATGTTGTCTCGTTAAAACCTTACCAAGAAAAACCCGATGGGATAAAAACTTGGTGAAGGAAAAAAGAGTACAACGCCTATGTTGCTCCCCCCCCCCCCCCCCCCCCCACTTGAACATACATTCTTCAAACGACGAACACCAATTTTGAAGACAAACTTCTTAAAGACTTTGGTGGGCAATAACTTTGTAAATAAATCTGTCACATTCTCGTTTGATTAGATCTGATCAGTTGTCACTTGATTGGTCTGCCTCATTAAAATCATTGCCAAGTAAAACCTCATGGGACCAAAACTTGGTGAAGGAAATATGTTTATAACACTCCCTTAGATAATACGTGTTACATTTATGTCTCGTTAAAAACATTGCTACAAAACCCTGTGGGGGAAAAGTAGCTAAGGAAAAAAGTACATAACATACGCTAACAAAATTGCACAAGTTGTCTCATTAAAAACCTTTAACCAATAAAACATTTTAGGACAAAATTTTGAAAAAGGGAAAAAGAGTGCAACTACAAGTCTTCCGGGCTTTATCCTTCAGGGATATCCGTCCTTCAGGAACGATAAATACAAATCCACTCCCATTGATTCGTAGTTTATCAAACTTACGAATATATTTTACAAAGTTCTTAAACACAAAAGTGCACGAGGATTCAATAAACAAATACATGATAGTTGAACGGATTTAATGGTCATTTACTATATTTCACTTAGATAATAAGATTGTGAAATATGTTTTCACATTTTTTCTCAAATAATATGTTTAGAGTAACCCATATTGTGGTAACTTTTGCAAAATACAAATATGTTACTGTTGGCTTTTTGGCCTTAATCCTTGTTTTGATGATTTAATCAACCTAATCTTAATCATAAGTAATGTAGAGTAGCACACATATTGCATTGCATATTTATTGCATGTGCTAACCCCTACAGGTGATCAAGACTCATGGAAGGAAGAAAATCAAGTCAAGATTTGTAATAAAGCTATATGAAGACTTGTAATCTTAATTTTATTTTGAGTCTTAGGAACATGTGTAAATTGAGCATACAAGAGTTAAAAACCAATCACTTACACACTAGGTTCCTTGTAGGAGTCACACACAAAATCTCATATCATTTGAACTCCATTAGATCACCCAAACCTTAGTCGGAAATCACTTAAAACCTAAATCCAGAATTCCTGTGTGAAACCGGTCGACCGAACCAGTTCTCAGTTCGACCGGTTTATAACAGACTCTCCACAGTGATTTTACCGAACTCTACCGGTCGACCGGTTCTACCTTTTCGGTCGACCGATCCCGGATTTTAATATGGCCGTTTTTCTTGTCGTATTCCTATAACGGTCGTATTCGTATAAAACAAACTTAACCCCAAAATACATTTGGTAACCGGTCGAACGACGACCTTGTTTCGGTCGACCGGTTGAACATTTCTTCAAAAAAACAAAATTCCCTGCTATAGGTCGACTCATTCTTCGTTCGACTGTTGCACCTTTATCTCAACCGAATCCCCTAAACGGTCGACCGCCCCATACTTTGGTTCGACCGTTTAACTTAAGTAGAGTTAAGTTCTAGCGTATTTGTCCGACCGAGTATTCTTTTGTTCGATTGTTCTCCTTGAAATCAAGTGAACGGTCGACCGGTTTAGTAGTTTCGGTCGACCGGTTCTGGACAGATTTGCAGCCCAATTTTCTGCCTTGTGTATCTTGCACAAAACCCAATCAAATCTTGTCCAAACGGCTAGAAATCTTTAGGAGCTTATAAATAGAGGATCAAGACATGTTGTTAAAACAACTCTCCAACTTCCATTTGTCCAATTCATTAGAGAGAAGCTCTCAATCCTCAAAACTCCCAATTTCACTCCACAAGCCTAAATCCAGACTTAGTGATCATATACTCATCCTACTCAAAGTGTGCTCAATTAGAGAGTGAATCCCACTCAGTTACAAGTGTTGTCAAAAGAAGCAAGGACTTCGGTGAAAGCCCGAAGTGTCCCTCTCGGATTGTGAGAGGAAGAATTCAAGCAAGCGAGGGTTGTTCGCGTTGCTTGTGGTGTAAAGGCGTTCTCTCCCGGTCCGGAACGGGGAGTGGTTAGTGAAGACGTAGGCGGAGCTCGCGGAGTCGAGCGGAGCTTACAAGAGAGGATTAGGACCCGGGTGGGGTGCCGAACCTCTATAAAAACGCCGTGTCTTCTTGTGGTTTGCATGTTATTTCCCTACTAGTCTTTAAATTGTTTCCGCTACGTTTATTGTTTGATTAATTAGGGATTAGCGTAATTGTGATTAGTGGACCAATAACCCACACGATCCTACATTTGGTATCAGAGCCTTGTTAGCTAAATCCTCATACTTAATCGTATTATTTAGCATGGCTTCTACATCATCTAATCACATAGAAGGATTATGCACCACTAGACCTCCGTTGCTTAATGGGTCAAACTATGATTATTGGAAAAATAGGATGAAAATCTTTTTAATATCAAATGACCTTAAGTATTGGATGTCTCTCCAAAATCCATACACACCCCCTAAAGAAGATGAATTAGATTCACTTACAAGACCGAAGATGAAAGAAATCGAAATGAATTCGAAAATTATGAACATCTTGTATTGTGGCCTTAATGAGGGTGAATATAATAGGATTAGGGGATGTGAAAGTGCACATGAGATATGGCATAGACTTCAAATGCACCATAAGGGGGATAGTAAAACTAAGGAAACTCGCATTAGTCTCCTCATGCATAAATATGAGATTTTCTCTATGCAAATCGGTGAAAACATAAGCGAAATGAACACTCGCTTCACCGATATTACTAACTCTCTTTTGATTCTTGGAAGAAGGATAAATGAAGGAGAGATGACTCGGAAATTCCTCCGGTCATTGAGCAACGATTGGGAAGACAAGGTCGTGGCAATCGAAGAATCGCACGAATTTCAAAATTGAAGATGGAGGAACTCATTGGAAATCTCATGGCCTATGAGCTCCAATTGAGTCATCGAAGAGAGAAGGAAACTTCAAAGAAAAACTCCATGGTGGCATTGCATGCAAATTTTGATGAACCAAGGAGGGTGGAAGAAGAGGACATTGAGGTCCTTGCCCAAGACTTCTTCAAATACCTCAAGAGGGATAAGGGAGAAAAGAATGAAAGAAGAGGTAGAAGAAGTGAGAAAAGAGAAAAAGAAAAAGAGAGGGAGGAGAGCGAAAATGAGAGAAAAGAGAGGGAGAAGAAAAATGAGAGAAGAGAGAGGAGAAGAGAAAAGGAGAAGAGTAAGAGGAAAGAAAGGAAGGAGGAAACTCACAAAGCCACTTGGGATGACTCTTCATCTCCATCATCATCATCCTCTTCCTTGCAAAGTAGAAGAGAGGTTGCACATTCATGCTTCATGGCCATTGAAGATGAACAAAGTGAGGTAGCTTCTAACTCCTCTAAATCTTATTCCACTAGAAGTAATTCATGTTCAAGTAAATCATATTCTAGTGCTAGCTCTAACTCTAATGCTAATGATGAATCATATACACATGATGAGCTACAAAATGCATTTCATGATTTAGTTAAACAATATGAGATCATTTGTGAAAAGAACAAAAATGCTAGAAAAACAATAAATGATCTCAAATGCCAAATTGAATTAATCGTGAATGAAAAGAATGAGGTGGTTGCTAGACTTGAATCAAATGAATCATTACTTGCTAGTCTAAGTAAAACACCGATTGTTGATGAATATTTAGATCTTAGAGCTTCAAATATGCAACTAAGGAAAGATCTAGAAATGTTCACAAAAGGAACAAAAATGCTTGATATGCTTTTAAGTAGTCAAAGACAATCCTTAGCTAAACATGGTTTATGATACGATGTGCATTTGAAAAACCATGTATCTCATACTACCTTAAATGGCAAGCATTTATTTGTTAAGTCTAGTTCCTCAAGTGTGTGGGCACCCAAAGCCAAAATGGTTTGGATCCCAAAAGCTAATGTTCAAGGACCCAAAGTTGTTTGGGTACCTAAATCTACACTTGTAGGTGCTTGAAGAGGAAATTGGTGGTGACCGGGTGAGATCAAGAGTCAAATTCAAATCCGGTTGCATCACCAAATGAGATTGAAGCTAAATTCGAATTCAACATTGGTATAAAATTCCTATCTATACAATTCATGTTAAATTAGCTCTAATCTAGTTTTATATGCTTAATTGTCATATCCTTAGTATTCAATTCATTGTAAATCATTAACCTTATTCATTGCAAATCATATATCACATCCATTGATTTTAAATGTCATATTGTAAATGGATGTTAGAATAAGGCTTAAATTGAAACTAAATTGAACTTAACTAGAATCATACTCATAGTTTCCATCTAGCCTTATTGATAGGGGGAGCTTAAATGTTATATCTATTATTAGAGTAATGAAGTGCAAAATTTAAGGGGAGCAACTTCATTACAAGACATCCAAATTCTTTGCTTAAAGTCATAATTATTTTTGTTTTTGATGGATGTCAAAGGAGGAGAGATAATTAAAGGGGATTTACTTGAAAATTGCCTACAATTGAACAAAAACTATGCACATCCATAAGGGGAGCATTTATATGCATAGTTTACATTTAAACTTTTCAAGTATTAAGATATAGGTTGTCATCATCAAAAAGGGGGAGATTGTTGGCTTTTTGGCCTTAATCCTTGTTTTGATGATTTAATCAACCTAATCTTAATCATAAGTAATGTAGAGTAGCACACATATTGCATTGCATATATATTGCATGTGCTAACCTCTACAGGTGATCAAGACTCATGGAAGGAAGGAAATCAAGTCAAGATTTGTAATAAAGCTATATGAAGACTTGTGAACTTAATTTTATTTTGAGTCTTAGGAACATGTGTAAATTGAGCATACAAGAGTTAAAAACCAATCACTTACACACTAGGTTCCTTGTAGGAGTCACACACAAAATCTCATATCATTTGGACTCCATTAGATCACCCAAACCTTAGTCGGAAGTCACTTAAAACCTAAATCCAGAATTCCTGTGTGAAACCGGTCGACCGAACCAGTTCTCAGTTCGACCGGTTTATAACAGACTCTCCACAGTGATTTTACCGAACTCTACCGGTCGACCGGTTCTACCTTTTCGGTCGACCGATCCCGGATTTTAATATGGCTGTTTTTCTTGTCGTATTCCTATAACGGTCATATTCGTATAAAACAAACTTAACCCCAAAATACATTCGGTAACCGGTCGAACGACGACCTTGTTTCGGTCGACCGGTTGAACATTTCTTCAAAAAAAACAAAATTCCCTGCTATCGGTCGACTCATTCTTCGTTCGACCGTTGCAGCTTTATCTCAACCGAATCCCCTAAACGGTCGACCGACTCATACTTTGGTTCGACCGTTTAACTTAAGTAGAGTTAAGTTCTAGCGTATTTGTCCGACCGAGTATTCTTTTGTTCGACCGTTCTCCTTGAAATCAAGTGAACGGTCGACCGGTTTAGTAGTTTCGGTCGACCGGTTCTGGACAGATTTGCAGCCCGATTTTCTGCCTTGTGTATCTTGCACAAAACCCAATCAAATCTTGTCCAAACGGCTAGAAATCTTTAGGAGCTTATAAATAGAGGATCAAGACATGTTAAAACAACTCTCCAACTTCCATTTGTCCAATTCATTAGAGAGAAGCTCTCAATCCTCAAAACTCCCAATTTCACTCCACAAGCCTAAATCCACACTTAGTGATCATATACTCATCCTACTCAAAGTGTGCTCAATTAGAGAGTGAATCCCACTCAGTTACAAGTGTTGTCAAAAGAAGCAAGGACTTCGGTGAAAGCCCGAAGTGTCCCTCTCGGATTGTGAGAGGAAGAATTCAAGCAAGCGAGGGTTGTTCGCGTTGCTTGTGGTGTAAAGGCGTTCTCTCCCGGTCCGGAACGGGGAGTGGTTAGTGAAGACGTAGGCGGAGCTCGCGGAGTCGAGCGGAGCTTACAAGAGAGGACTAGGACCCGGGTGGGGTGCCGAACCTCTATAAAAACGCCGTGTCTTCTTGTGGTTTGCATGTTATTTCCCTACTAGTCTTTAAATTGTTTCCGCTGCGTTTATTGTTTGATTAATTAGGGATTAGCGTAATTGTGATTAGTGGACCCGTAACCCACACAATCCTACAGTTACCTCAAAAGATATTACTTATGAACAATTTAAAGATGTCACATAATTATATTGATGTCATAGCGATATGAGCATAAGAATCAATAACTGATTCAACAACTTACATAAAGTTGTAATGACTCCACATAATAACACCAAGATTTGTGATAATGATTGATGTGTATTGGACATGTAGGAAACACAACTAATATAAATCTTTGTCGCATGACTAGAAATTTGTAGATGCTTGAACGTCATATAAATATTTTCAGAAAATATTTACTGTGAATATGATAAGGAACTTCAGGTCCTATAAGAATTGGATCTTTGTCGATATACAATAGATGTCATTTGTTAATGTGCTTTCAAGATGAGCATTTAGTAGAATATTTTTCTTCAATATTCATTTTCTACAATTGAATCATTGTACCAATTCTCTTCTGAAGAATGTTCAAACTTCAGGTCGAAAAACAATTAGTTTATCTCTAGTCATTTATTTAAAAATCCATCATTTAAATATTTCACAGTTTTTCACAAACTCTGTTGGAGGCCCTATGACATCAAGTCATATGCATATAATAAATAATAATAAATTTTGTTATTGGGTGAAACAAATGGACGACTAAGATCAACTTCGTATATTTCTTCGGGATGACTTTGATTGAAGAGGTTTATGCACATTCTTACTTGTTTCTCATATAGTGATCTTTGTTTAGTGCATTTTTTGATTCATGTTTATTATATAATATACTTTGTCATCTTTGTCCTTCAGGGACTCTCATATAAGTACCAATATTGAGTGACTTATAAAACTTTGATGTCACAACATATCTTATATGCACATCATATTGATCATGTAACAGAATATATTATCAATATTACGAGAGAATGAGTAATATCACGTTGGATGTTGGGTCCTGCGAATACCTTTATATTATTTCTCGCTTTAGAATGTATCACATTGTTATTGTGATTTCTATTTGTATCCTTCAGGGATATAATTTCAGAAATCAGGACTACAAGTCCAAATAATATGTTTATTCAGCGAGTTTATTCTATATTGTTCGCCTTCTTTTGTTTATATCGAATAGGAATGCTTCTGACATTCTTATAATATTATAGGTTTTGGATCCAATTTTTCTCTTGATATAGCATGCTATTAGGAAGGCGATTGAATTGTCGACAATAATTTTAATAATTATTTAATATCTCTCGTATCAACATATATAGTTGATTGCAAGTTTTACGTCAATAATAATCAAATCCTCATCGTTTCCCAAAATTTTAGGATTTGATCATTCTGTATCCCCGTAATTTCTTTAATCTTTTGTTTAGCAGCTGCATTTATTTTTACGGGTTTATATTCTTCAGGAATAACCTTTTCAGGAGGTGCAATGAGGGTGACTAACTTTTATTTCATTTCAACAAATAATGCATGTTATGGTCCACACTTCTGGCGTTGGTTGAGCTCAAATATATTTTATCATATATGTGGAGATCTCCACTTTATATTATGTGGTTTATGTCTAGTAATATAAGGCTTAGTCGCTCTTTTGAAATCAATAAAAATGTATGATAATTACTTGCTAGATATTGCAAGATAATGATTTTATGAAATTCAGGTTCAATCATACTTGTACGTATATTCTCTTATGAACTACATGTTCAATATAGTACATTTTCTTGACATTCTTTAACCTTCTAGCTTCTCCCCCTAATGCCAGAAAATGTACATCCTATATATATGATTATTGGATTGGACAATAAAACTTAGCCCTTCATGAGCTTTAAATTGCAGGAGGGAAACAATTTATTCATTATTGTACAAGTAAAGTAGGGGAAGATTCATAACATGATGTATATCAACCATAAAATTAATGGATAATATTAGCAGGTATATATGCACATTATGTATCATGTATAAATTTTAAGATCACATAATAAACAATATTCAGAGATATTTTAAAAACAGAGGGATTCTCATTTTATTGTGCAAATCGGTCGACAAATTTGACCTCATTTTGGTCGTGATAGAAGTCAACATAATCATCTAAAGCTTTAGAAAAACAATACCAATGATGAAATTCATAATTAATATAAGAGATGATTTTATTTAGGCACTTCTGGGCATGTTTCGTCTCTTTGATGTCATCTTTATTTTATACTTCTTATTTTCACAAAATTTAGTGCACTGTTTATGCTCTTGTTTTCACGATACTTTGTAATGTTTGCTTCCGACACACCAAAAAATAAAGAAATGTATCATGATTTTCCAACAACTCTCATGACCTTTAATCATCGGTCATGCATAACCCAAAAAAGTATTCGGTCATTAATTTTTAAAGTGATCAATATTTTTTTTCTTCTTTTACTACTAATCTCTATATATCTGTGAACTTCTGGTCATAGGGTTTGATTTATAGATCGACGTGCATTTTTACTCAATTAGTTATTGGCACGTCATTTAGATGGTCATACGAATCCTTCAGGGATTATCATAAAATTTTATAACCCTCTCTAAATGAATAATCTCTAAATCTTTGTATAATAGCATTGTATGAATATTAAGATATTCGCCTTCTGGGCAAATGCATATCATTTTCAATAACAATGATCACACGATATTTGTCTTCTGGGCCAATACATATCATTTTTAATAACAACGATCACTTGTAACATGATGATTCAAATTCCACTATAATGTAACGCATTGTACTATACATATACATCTATCAAGATGGATATTATGTGCTCACGAGATGAATGCTCGTACTTGTTGTGAATGATCACGTGATGCATCAAAATTAACAAGTATTAATCACATGATTGAACCACTTTACAAATACTCTTTTAATCAGCATGATACTAAGAATTCATATAACTCATACTAAGCAAGTGAATTAATACATAGTTGCATGAGATATATATCATTTAATTTTAGAAGTACTACTAAATATGTAACTATTTCTTTTCATGCTTAAGCACTACTAAATATGTAACTATTTCTTTTCATGCTTCATTGGATCGAGAATTCATGAAATTTGGATCAATAACTCAATGTTTTGTCCAACCACAAAAATAGACATGAGATTAAATCATAATACTTTTAAAATCATTTGTGCCACATTTATGCATGCAAGGAAACTCACACAAAAGAAAACACGAATATACTCAATCATATATCAATGTTGAGAATATATTGTGCAAATTTCGAACAAAAAATAATCATAATCATAATCATGAACATGAACATGCATTACATGTATCAAAAGAGCATCAATTATTATATACACATGATCTTGGAAATGAACTCAAGGTTGTGACATGTAAAACAAATTCCGGTAGAAATAGATAATCAAGTAATATCTGAGTTTTGAAACAATAAACAAAAAAATTCAATTCTTTTGTCATTTAAATCGCTTTTGGTTATCTTTGAACATATATGCCCAAGAGAAGGTCACTCACATGTGGATGAAGGGTTTATGAATTTGAATGACTAATAGCAATAACTAACATCACAAACATTCATATAAGCACCAGGCAACATCACAATCAAACTATGTAGTAACAAGTAAAAATCTCAATAGAATCAAATATTATGACAAACAATATTATATATATATGTGTGTGTGAGTGATAACTGACTCCATATTAACATAATAATTTAACACATAACTGTAAGTATTTTCATACTAATCAACATAAACATGTGCAAGGTATGATATATTAAAAATAATGCTAAAAATCAATATTTCAATTTGTATAATGAATATCAATCAAGTGAATCTATAAAATACCACGTGAGATAGAAATCATTTCCTCATTCTTCCCTTTTTTAGCATATTATAAAATGTCACATGATATTAAATTCCAAACCAATGTTTGCACTTCTATTTCAACAAATCAATACAGAATGAATTAATCGTGGAAGGAAATTCAGCATTCACGTGTCTAACACTATAATCATGAATCTATAGTGCAAGGATTTCAAGACAAATGGATGACATGAAATCAATACATGTATGAGCAGTTTTAAGACTAAACTATGGATTGGTGGTATAAATACGTAGTTGGTAGCCAGTGCAAAATTCTTTCAGCATGGATAATGACATCGTAAAATTAGCGCATACAAGATTTAAAAGAAATTTGTATATTCATGATTGATATCAATGTCTGAATCTATTATGGGAAGAAAACAAATCAAATAATGTCGGGATAAAAACTTGATTTCGATTGACATAACCGGTCATCAAAACAATCACTCATAACCTATATGTATTATTAACATTTTTCTCGATCATATTGTTGACATTTTATTTTATGATATTAAAGCCTTTTTCTTTTTCTTCAAATCAACAGTAATGGGTTGAAGGATGCATGATACACACATCATATTAAATTACATACCTCTATTTTGCGTTCCACTAAGTCGATCTGTGCCACATTTATCATCAATTACGAATTTTTTTCCTACAAATCATACGGATGAAAACACGATTGAAACATCGTCTTTCTCTTTCCTACCAACCTCAATTGATCATCCGACAAGCAGTGCTCTCATTGCTAAAAAACAGGACGAATATTTACACTTCAAAATTATTGATTCTCCAAAACCACGAAACATCCCAAATTTGAGTTCCATGATAAACTCTTCAAGTCATGTGACGTTTGTTCGAATAATTTGAAGCAAACATCACAATAACACCAGGCCTCGTTCGCAAAGTGTCGGCATTATTGTGGAATGGGGTAGAGAACCAGTGGACGAGACCACCCTATCTATCCATAACTTGCTAATTCGGATTCTAAATTATTTTTGTCTGGTCTACGAAAGTGCAATTTTTTCTTATCAATTATTTTTTTGTCGGTGGATGGGAATATTGTTGCTCTCTTGTTTGGCTTTTGTCATTTTGGAAAAGATTGGTGATTGTTGTATGTTATGAGATGTCAGTGTTTGAACTTGACTCGTTTAATAAACGGGTCAGATGTCATGTTTGGGCTTGAGTTTGACTCGTTTACTCGTTTAAAATTTTCAACAAGTTTTTTAGTCTGTTTAAGCTTGTTTAAGGCTTGATTAACTTGTTGTAAAATATAATAATGACATTTTATAAATATCGTTAGCATATAAATGAATTTTTTTATAAGTTATATGTTCTACTTTTAGGTAATTGAGATATAGAAAATAATATGTTTATTTGTGACATATATGTAATATGTGTGTAAACTTAAATGAGTCAAACGAGCTCTTATCGAGCTAACTGAGCCGAGGTAGGACTTGACTCGTTTATTATACGAGCAGATTTTGGTGTTTGAGCTTGACTCGTTTAATAAATGAACCGAGCTCGAGTCGAGCTTTATCGAGCCGAGCTCGAGCGAGCTTACGGGCTCGAGTAGAATTTGACAGCCCTATGTTGGAGTGTCCAGAGCTTTTCCCCCTCGGTGAAAAGGATTGCCTTTTACAAGTATATTTAACAGATGTACAATTACATACTAATTTTGATAGTTCGTGTGCAATGAAAATTCTGCTTAAACTCCTCTTGGAATCTTATTTTGGTAATCCAATTTTAATCACAAAATCAATTTAAAATGAATCATTACGTTTCTGTGAAAATTCTAAAATTTTAGATCTAAATATTTACAAATTAAATTTGATTCTTGATTTTTGAGGAAAAAAATGTTTACCAAAACATGTTGTTAAACAGACTCAGTTTGTTTAAAATGTTTTAATTTGATAAACTATGATGCTACATTATTTTGACTTTTTTTGTAAATTTTACTCATTAGATCAGGTTGAATAAGGTATACCAACTAAGCGTCACACCCTTGTCTTCGTTTACAAAGTCATGAACATCATCAACATTACCCTAGTGCCTTCAAAGAGGCTCCCGCCTAAAGCGAGATAACGGGGCTTGGTGTAAGCAATTGTAACTCAATGTGGTGCAAAGGGCAACTCAATAGATAAGAAATACTTATCGTTTAAATAGTCATTTGATATGATCCATGATGGTCCACATGCCAAAAATTCTTAATCTTTGACAAACTATGAGTACAAAATAAAGGCTTAGAATGAGGTGGTGCAACACGAATGAGGTTCAATTTTTTTTCTGGTTGCAAGATTAGGGTTCAATGTTGGTTTCTAAGGTGACATTCACTAAGCTTATGCACTTACATAACTATCTATGGTTAATTATAGTTTGCCCTCTGAATTATACATTGATATCATTTTACACCCCTGAAGTTTTAAAGTTTGTCCTGTTTATGTAGAAAGTTTGTCCTGTTTTGTCGTGTTTATGTAGAAAGCTTGTCCTGTTTTGTCCTGTTTATGTAGAAAGTTTGTCCTGTTTATGTAGAAAGTTTGTCTTGTTTATGTAGAATGTTTGTCCAGTTTATGTAGAAAGTTTGTACTGTTTATGTACAAAGTTTGTCATGTTTATGTAGAAAGTTTGTCCTGTTTATGTAGAATGTTTGTCCTGTTTATGTAGAAAGTTTGTCCTGTTTATGTAGATACAATGAGAGCACAATGAAATATTGATGGTACATATTATTAATGATAACTATTACACAATAAGATACAATGAGAGCACAAAGACAAACAAACAATACAAGCACAAACACAAACACACAAAAATTACAAAAATAATATATCTTCTCCAAGTAAATCACACACAAACAAACAATACAAACACACACAAATTACAAAGATAATATATATTTTCCCAGTAAATCGGAAAGAAGATGTAAGACTTAAACATGATTGTCTCATTCACGCTGCTTACGTTGTGAAGAACCTTGGGAGTCGACATCAGACGCTTCTTCGACGTAATATCTTACTCGAAATGGTGATTTATTACGGAGAGATGTACGACATAAACCGAACAGATGTAAGTCTTCACCATGGAGCGTTGTACCTCTCTCCGGAATAAATCACCATTTCGAGCAAGATATTATTTCGAAGAAGCGTCTGATGCCGACTCCCAGGGTTCTTCACAACGTAAGCAGCGTGAATGGGACGGTCGATGACACTCTTTCTTTCTTCTTTCTTCTTTTTCTGTCACAGGCACTCCAACAATGCAGCAAAGATGTTGTGGTGCGAAGTCTTCACCACCGGATCGTCACATTCACGATGCTAATGCTGACAAGAACATCGGGAAGTCTTCGCACCGTCCCATTCACGCTGCTTACATTGTGAAGAATCCTGGGAATCGGCATCAGACGCTTCTTCAACATAATATCTTGCTAGAAATGGTGATTTATTCTGGAGAGAAAGAATGAAGAAGAAAGAAAGAGTGTCATCATATTTGTATTTGGGTGGAGAGAGAGAACGTGCTGAGTTGAAACGCATTTAATGTGATTTGAGTGGACATCAGGAAGAAAAAACAAAAAAACATTCATGCTTTGGCCACGTAAGGGCTGACATGGATGTCCACGTAGAGCGCGTCCGTGATGCGCTGCGTTCATAAAACATTTTCCTTCACAAAAGCCTTGCCAATTTGTTTGTATGTGAAGTTGTGAAATCATCTTGAAATGGAGGATGGAAGATGATTAAGTTCAAGGAGGAGTATTGAGAATTGAACTCAATCCTAGGTGGCATCCTAGTCACAAGCCACATCATTTATGGAGGGTGAGTCATCCACGTATTGATGACTCAACAAGTTGGAAGGTGAGATGTTGAAGGAAAGGAAGAGACAAAGAGTTTCTCAATTTATCCATCATTTTCGTCCTTGTTTTATGGTGCAATTTAAGTAGAGGTTTTAATGATCTTGAATGACCATCTTTATGTGGTGTATGTCTTGATTATGGAAGAGTTAGATTTAAGTTAAGTTGAAGAATCATTGTAAGTGCCTATATAAGCACAATTGTTCTCTATTTGTAGTATGAGAGAAAAAGAGAAAAAAAAGAACGTAAGTGAATAAAAAGGAGTAAAGATGAATGTTTGTTGCAAATCTCATTTTGTATTTGAGTGTTAAGTAATCATTTTCTTCTTTCATTCGTGACCACCTATTACGTAAATCAAAGTATGGTTTTAGTGATGGTAATGGAAGACCCTCAAAATGGAGAGCAAGGAGAGCCAAAACCGCACACCAGGCGCGGCTTCTGAACCGTTGAATAGCGGTTCGAGACCGCTGGTTGGCGGTCCAAGTGCGCCAGGCGGAGGGTGATCGAATTTCTGGGGTGACATTGTTGGTTGCTCCCCGTCTTTCTCCCGTATCTAACAATCATATCTGTGCTTTCTAAATTTAATCATTTCAAATCTCAGAATTATAATACCTGCCATTGATTGATTTATCTTCGTAACATAAAATAAAATAGTAACCTTCTGCAGGAGATATATTTCGTTGACAACGGGTTCTTTTTTCCGGAATAATAGGGAGAGCATGACACACAAGGCGGCAAATAAAGCCACAATTTTCTATGGGTATGACTATTAGTATTATTAGGAAGTCGGAACAAGCAACTTCTAAGACTTGTACATCCGAGCAGAAACAAGTGGTTGTTGGCCCCCATAACCAATGCATAGATAATCATCTAGATGTATTTCCCTTTCTACTCCTACAAGTGTTTCTATTAATCGTCAATACTCATGCATCCTATGTATGCATTAATTTATTAGTAGATGGCCTTGAAATGAACCCAAGAAATGAACTTAACGCCATCAAGCTTAAGTTCTGCTAAACAAAATTCCAAAGAGAGGTGATGATACTGAACAGAAATTAGGCAGGACAATGAGATTTTAGATCTTTTTGTCGTATTTGTTAATTACTTTAGGTACCAACAATGCAGAGGAAAACAAAGAAAAGAAGAGAGAGAGATGCGTCCTTCTATTGTTTGAATGGAAATGAGTTAAAGAGAAAAGAAAAAAAAAGATTGCGTCATATTACTAAAATATTCTTGCTTGTTGGACCGATATATTCCACTTTGGAGTATTTTGAGCAATGTGGAGAGAAAGTTAAATTGAGAGAAAATTGTGAGGTTATTATACATAGAAAATTTTCTACCAACTACGTTTTCTATCTCTTGTTTCATTCCTTAAATTGTTATTCAGATTAGAGCAAAATTAACGTTTTCTTTTCTTTTCTCTACATTCATCTCATTAAGTTCCTATTCCTACACACCATTAATCCCACCATGTTGGATCCATAATTCAAACTTACGCGTACATATATAAGAAATAATTACGGGACAAGGAGTATCATGATTAAATCAACCATTTGAAAGTGGTCAACTTTAATCTGGAAACTGAGGGGTTATGTGTCTGCTCTCTGCTGGGATGTAAACTAGGGACTCATTGTTCAATCCCAAAAGTTTGACTCAATATTGCTTCATTGCCTTGTAGAAAATCTTTTATCATACTATGCAACAGCGAAAACTAAATACGTTAGACACACATAAATATATGTTTTATCTAGTGATGCAACTGGATATAGATTCTTCGTGGATAATTTGTATTTGCATCCGTTTGCTTTAAGGATATGAATGTCATTGTATAACAAGGTGTATAATGATATGAAAATGATACGGGCTAAAAATATTGATATATTCTTACTTTTTTGCGGTTACATATATAGATATTAAAATGAGATTTTTAGTGAATACCGATAAGGATACCCATATCCGTTTAGGCGACTCGTATCCACATATGCAAATCAAATACGAACACTGATATGAACAACCATATTTGTTCCGTATCCGATCACCCTTGCACCTATGCTGATCTTAAGAGTCAACCGTAACGTGAATTTCATCTTCTCCACTACTAAATCAACCATGAATATGTTTGGTTTCACTGCTTCTGATTGATTATGTTGCATTGCCCAACCGGCCAACAGACAACATGTGAACGTGCTCGTAATAAATTTGAACAACCACCCTTTCGGATCTTCACACCCACCGAACTACCATTGCTGCATCACCCAGACAAGATCTAGCAATAATAGCACCAGTATCAATCAGATTTGAAATAGACTTGAAACTAAAACTAATTAAAAAAGGGCCATGCGCGCACCGTGTTACTGATTGATAAGAAATAATTAAATAACATTTTAATTACCATCAACATCAACACATGCGATCCACGTTTACGTATATGCCAATCCACTTTAACCAAAGAAGTTCTTATTTTTGAGATAAACCAACCAAAGAAGATATCAAGTGTGTGGATATAACAAAGCAATACATCAAATATTAAAATTCAAGTTGAAGAATATCATATTTTTAAATGTTTGAATTCGAATTATATTTTTACGTATGTTCTCAAATCCAAAGGATTAATACCCTGTAATTAGCCTCATCATAGCAAACTGGCACCTTGGCTGTTGTGGATCCAAGTACCACCACACTCGCGAGATACGTGGCATGAACCTATGCAATGATTTATGGATCATGCATTTCACGTAAGGTGTGCATTTATGAACAGCCGACAAGTATGTGATGGTGAGGTGGTGATGTATGTGTTGGAGGAAAATTTATGTTGGTTTTGGAAAATTTGTCTTCCGGATAGTGAGATAGATGAGATGTGTAGGTTGCTTGGTTAGTCTAACTACTATGCCCAACAATAATTTGCAATAATATATATATATATATATATATATATATATATATATATATATATATATAGAGAGAGAGAGAGAGAGAGAGAGAGAGAGAGAGAGAGAGAGAGAGGGAGAGAGAGAATTAGTAGGATTACTTTGCAGAAATAATTCAAGGAAATTTTTACAAGCGTGATACTGCTTGGCGGGAATGGGCACGACCCAACTGTCAGCCGTTGTTAGGGCTTAGGAGATAAGTGTTGCACTGTTCTTAAGCTATGGATGAAGTTTCATTTGGAAATAGTCCATTTTAATCTCACCCATACCCACCTTCTGAATTACCAACTTAAGTACGTAAAACGGTTGAAAATTTGACATGTTCAAGATTTTATTACCATTTTGTTATGAAACAAGAATATAAAGTGGATGATACACCTTACATTCAATTCCTATGTCTAAACATATTTCTTATTCAAGTATATTCATTTGTATTAAATTTTGTATTGAGTTGTACTATTTACCTCATTGTAACTCATATGTCTTTTTAAGCCTATAAATAAATATTATTGTAATGTCCAAATAGAGAAAACAATGAGATGAAATACAACTCCTCCATTCTCCCTCAACTTCTTGTCATTTTGCTTGATGGTTATTTTATAACACGTTATCAGCACGATTAGTTCTCCTGATTCACGAGTTTCACTATCCAAATGTTAAAGCACAATCGGAGATACGAACTATACCATGTTGGTCTTATAGTTATGAGATATAAATTATGTTAATACCTTTTGAGACCCTTTCATTTCCTACGTTCTTGAATTTTATTTGTAGACATAAATGTGGTTTGCTTTGAACGCAATGTTCAAATGTGTATTGACTCGAAATTGTGAACGATGTCCTAAATCTTAACCCTTTGGATAAAAATCACACTTTAAATCCTTGTTTTGTGTTCTTAAGGATGCAATTGAAAATCTTGATTTTTCTAAAGTCAAAGGCATTCTAAGATCATTCCATCTAATCTTGACATACTATAAGGATTTAGTTATTAGGTATCATATTGAAACTATGGTATCTAAATCCGTTTTAAATATGCGGGTCCTTAAGGTTTTTTAATATTCTCAAGCTTTTATTTAGCTTTGTTTCCCTTTTCAATGTACAAAAGGTTATTTTTGAGATCTTATATTTTTCGATGTTTTCCCATGCATGCTTTGTTTATGCATGTAACTGATGATTACTGAATTTTGTTCACAATTATTCATAGCACTTATCAAGATTGTATTTGGAATATTTCTTGCTCATACAATATTATTCATGTTATTTTTATATGTAAAGTTAAGATTGTACTCTAGAATTTTATATTCTTGATTACCTTAATGAAAAGTAGAGTTAATTGAGATTTTATAGTTCATGTAGTTTTAAGGGTCTCTACACATGTCTCAATAAATCAAGAAATCCGTTTTCAGTTTGCTCGTTGTAGATCCATGAGTTTACGAGTACATGTACATCTTATTTGCACATTATTTTGAACAATATTCAGGGGATGTACTTTAAATCATTGTTTTTACCTAGCATTAGTTCTTCACTTGGGGTATATCAGTATATGTCGTCAAAGATCAATTTTATCGGTGCATGGTTTCGAACCTTTTCTTTAGTTTTGGTGCGTCTGGTGCATAATAAATTGGTATTATAATATAATCTTAGAGTTCTTAAGTTTACAAATGAGAAAGCATTCTACTTCTGCTTTGATCTCGAACTCTAATTTGAGTGTTTAAAACTCCATTTTATGGTAACGGCGTAGGCATTGAATTATATACTTATTTTCTTTATATGCATCATTTTTCTTAAATTGCAATACTTGCAGGCTGCTTAAATATTATGTTGCCAAAAAGGAATATTATTAATTGCAATTGGCATTAAACATATTTCATTATGATATTAATCAATATATGGAAGGAATATTTCTTTTGGAGCCTTCGAAACTTGATTTGAAATGTTGTTGTGACTGATATTTGGGTTTAAGTTCTTATAAATCTAAAAGATTTATAATATGCTAGAAAGGGGGAAACGGTTTCTATCTCATGTGGCCTTTTATAGATTCACTTTCTTGATATTCATTATACAAATTGAAATACTGATTTTTAGCATGCATGTGAGTGA
This sequence comes from Triglochin maritima, assembly GCA_963682175.1. NCBI lineage: Eukaryota > Viridiplantae > Streptophyta > Magnoliopsida > Alismatales > Juncaginaceae > Triglochin > Triglochin maritima. The sequence goes on from OY821775.1 coordinate 21,057,772, forward strand.
TTTAAATGGCAAAAGAATTGAAAATTTTGTTTGTTGTTTCAAAACTCAGATATTACTTGATTATCTTTTTCTACCAGCTTCTGTTTGACATGTCACAACCTTGACTTGATTTCCAAGATCACGTGCATATAATAAGTGAAGCTCTTTTGATACATGTAATGCATGGTGATGAGTAGCATATCATGCATCATATTCATGCTATATATCCTTAATTTTACCCTAATATTGCACTACTCGAATGTTTGTTATTATATTTCAAGTATTAGGTACTAAAGAAGAGAAGGGAAGAGAAAAATTACTGAAACATAAGAAGAAATGACTTAAATGAAGAAAAATGGACCTCTCAGTCATACGCAAGGACCCATCTGCTCTAGGGAAGGACCTGGACTTAAGACCGAATGGACCAAATAGCAAACCGAGAAACTCTGCACCATCATGAGAAGTATTTTGGCAATTAGATTTGGGACCATACTCCAATAACCAATCCGAGTGCACTCCACGTGAAGAACTAAAGCACTAAAGAAGATATCTGAAAATGGGTTCGGTCCGACAAAAAGTGACCGTTAATTAGCAGTCCTTTTTTCTTAGAATCTGACCCAGTTTCGCGTGGATATTGGTCATATGTTTATGTCTATTCTGGGAATGTTTCATTAGCGCACATTGAGGGATTATCCTAGTTGTCTTTTTCATGTTTATAAATAGAACTTCTATTCCTCCTTTGTAAAACACTCATTACTTGGTGGTCATTCTCTCTAATTAGAGTAAGCCTTGGAGCAAAACTCAAGTGGAGAAGAATGCTACTTGTAATGTGTGTCAGGTAAATAAAATAATTCTTCATAGTTTTGTTTTAATGTTGTCTTTTTTTAATGCTTGCATGTTTAGCTTGGTTTGTTTTCTTTATCTTAGTATAATTAGTAAAATGTCTTTTTCCTTAATACAATTGTTAGTTTTATGAGTAGAGAGTAGATTCACTCCATTTGGGGTGGAGGTGATGTAGATTATGTGATAGTGATGAGTTCTTTTATTTGTGTCATTTCATGTGCGTAATATAGATCTATACTCGTAGCATGCTTAAACTTGTATTAGATGAGATAATGTCCACTCTAGGTACTTATCTTATGCTAGCTTTAGAGTTTATCTTGGTTGTAATGGCATGATGAAAATGGTTTGTTATATATAGATCCATGTTTGGTGCACATTCACATGAATGATTTAGGTTGTATGTAGGACTAATTGATGCTCTAATGACCACACTAGGTACTTGCATGCTTGACAATCTAAAATCAACCTCAACTTTATGTGAGTTATGCATGTTCATGGTTTGCCATGTTGTGTTGTGTATTTTACACTTAGATTCTACACTAGCTTCTACTTGTATGTCATACAAACTACACTTGTGCCTAATTAAAATAAAGACCCCCCTACACACACATACCTACACACCTCCACTCCATTGGGGTTTAGTTTAATTATTAGTTCATTCATAGTTTAGTGTAGTTAACATAATAAACAAAATTTCCTCTCCTTTCTCACTCGATTTCTAAAGAACTAGTGTTGACACATCTCCCTGTGGACTCCGCCCGTATTTGTCACGTCTTCGGCGATACCATGCACTTGCGGTATTTAAGACAATTCAATCACATGGCCATGATTATGATTATTTTTTGCTTGAAACTTGCACAATTTTTTCTCAACATTGATATATGATTGAGTATATCCGTGTTTTCTTTTGTGTGAGTTGCCTTGCATGCATAGATGTGGCACAAATGCTCTTCTGTATGTTTTGAGGAGACATTACCAATTTGACTTCATTACCCACTTAATGCATATGACAGATTTATTGACATAATGGACTTTCAATGTCCATTGTTTCTATCATGCATACTTTTAAATGCAAATTCATGCCAATTGATCTTAATTTATTACAATTATTAAGAATCAAATGAATCACCCATATATAAGTTATATGAATTCTTAGTACCATGTTGATTAAATGAGTATTTGTAAAGTAGTTCAAGCATGTGATTATTACTTGTTAATTTTGATGCATCACATGATCATTCACAACTATTATGAGCATTCATCTCATAAGCACATAATATCCATTTTGATAGATGTATATATAATACAATGTGCTACATTATAATGGATAAGCATGTTATAAGTAATCATTGTTACTGAAAATGATATGCATTGGCCTAGCAGGCGAATATCTTAATATTCATGCAAAACTACTATACAAAGATTTAGAGATCATTCATTTAAAGTGGGTTATGAAATTTTATGATATTCCTTGAATGATTCATATGACCATTAAAATGACGTGCAATAGCTAATTGAGTAAAATGCACGTCAATTTCTAAATCAAACCATATGGCCAAAAAATCTTAGATATATATAGTTCAGTAGTAAAAGAGGAATATTTTATTTATAACTTTACAAATTAATGGCACAATACTCTAGTAGTAGTAGAGAGTCAAAAAACCATAAGTTTTGGATTGTGCATTACATATGCGATTGAAAGTCATGAACACGAATCATGATATTTTTCCTCGTGTATTATATTGGTGTGCCTGAACCACACACTACAAAGCACCATGAAAATAAGAGCATAAGTAGTGGGAGAATTTTTTTGCAAATAAGAAGAATTTTTTTATTTTTTTGAAATGACTCTCGAAGGTCAACTAGATGAAATATGCCCAAATAAAATTATCACATTTTGTTGTGGATGTCAGCATTGGTATTGTTTTTGTGAAACTTTAATAAACTTTGTTGACTTCTATCAGTCGTACAAAAACGAGATTAAGTTTATCAACCGATTTGCACAATAAATGAGTCCCTCAGTTGCTAGAACATCTCTCAAATATAGATCACTTTGGGATCTCAAAAATGCTAAAATTATTGAACACTTCTTATTGCTCATATTTATATGTGTAATATAATCTAGACATGGTTTATTAACATGCATATTTGTCAATTTTTTTATTTATTAGACCAATATTATATTATAAACACTCATTTACTTACTTGTGGGATAATGAATAAATTGTTCCCCTCTTGCGATTTAAAGCACATTAAGGGTTAAGTTTTTATTGTCCAATCCAATGATCATATATATGATGTACATTTTCTGGCATTAGGGGGAGAAGCTAGAAGCTTAAAGAATGCCAAGAAAATATAATATGTTGAACCTGAAGTTCATTAATAAGATTATAAGGCAAATGTTTAACGAATGTTAAGAAAGTGTACTATATTGAACCTGAAGTTCATAAAATAACAATAAACATACAACTATGATTGAACCTGAAGTTCATAAAAAGAATATACATACAAGTAGGATTGAACCTAAAGTTCATCAAATAATTAACTTGCAATATCTAGCAAGTAATTATTATATGTATTTATTGATCAGAAATGAGTGACTAATTCTTGTATTACACTTTTACTAGACATAAAACACATAATATTAAATGGAGATCTCCACAATGTATGATATATTGAGCTTAACCAATGCCATAAATGTGGACTGAAAAACAGATCATCTGTGGAAATAAAAATAAAAGTGAGTCATTCATTACTCCTCCTGAAGAGGTTATTTCTGTAGAATACAAACCCGGTAAAATAAATGTAGCTGCTAAACCCATCATATTACAAGAATGACAGAAGCATTCATATTTGAAATGAATAAAAGAATGTGAACAATGTAGAACTAAACTTTCTTAATAAACATATTATTTGGACATGTAGTCCAAAATTCTATTTGATTACTTAAGTTATATCCCTGAAGTCCAAATAGAAATCACAATAGAAGGGTATTTGCTGGACCCAATGTCCATCATGATGTTACTCATTCTCTCGTAATATTGATAATATGTTCTATTACATGATCAATATGATTTATGAAAAGATTTTCATATAAGATATGTTGTGACTTTAAAGTTTTATAAGTAATTTAATGTTGGTACTTATATGAGAGTCCTTAAAGGATTAATATGACAAAGTATATTATATAATCACAGGAATCAGAAGGCACACTATACAAATTTTGAAAAGATTACCATACGAAGAAACAAGTACGAGTATTTGTATAACCTCTTCAATCAAAATCATCCCAAAGAATAATACGAAGTTAATCTTATTCGTCCGTATGTTTTACCTAATAACAAAATTTACAATTATTTACTATATGCTTATGACTTCATGTCATAGGACCTCTTGCAGAGTTTTTTAAAACCTATGAAATATTTAAAGGATGACTTTTTGAATTAAATGACTAGATAAAAATCAATTGTTATTCGACCTGAAGTTCGAACTCTCTCTAAGAGAATTGGTATAATGATTCAATTGTAGAAAGAGAATATTGAAGAAAAATATTCTATTAAAATGCTCAACTTGAAAACACACTAACAACAGTTCATCTATTGTATATCGACAAATATATAATTGTAATAATAATCTAAAGATGCAATAGGACATGAAGTTCATTATGAGAACGTCATAAAAATTTTCTTAAACCTAATAAGGTTCATATCGTATGTTTTATCTAAGCATAATGTTTCTCTGAAAATATTTAGATGATGTTCAAGGATCTACCAATGTCTAGTCATGCAATAAAGATTTACATTAATGATGTTTCCTACATTTCCGATCCACATCAATTATTATCACAAACTATTTGATGTCATTATGTTGAGTCATTACAATTTTAGGCAAGTTGGTGAATCAGTTATTGATTCTTACATTCTCATATCGATAAGACATCAATATAAATATGAGACATCTTTAAATTATCCATGAGTAATATCTTTTGACGTAACATATTCATATTTTATAAAAGTTACCACAGTTTGTCATTTAAGAAAAATTGTGCAAATATATTTCACAATCTTATTATGTAAGTGAAATATAGTGAATATGCACTTTGTAAAATATATTCGTATGTTTGGTAAACTACGAATCGGGGGAAGCGGATTTGTATTTGTCGGCTGGTTTTATTGGTTAATGGTTTTTAATGAGGCGGCTTGTGCAATTTTGTTAGCATATGTTATGCATTCTTTTCCTTAGTTTTTTTCTCACAGGGTTTTTAGCAAGGTTTTTAACGAGACATGAACATAACACATATTGTCTAAGAGAGTATTATAAATGTATGTTGAATTGAGGGGCAGAATTATACGTTCTGTACTCTTTTTCCTTCACCCAGTTTTGTTCCACATGGTTTTTCTTAGCAAAGGTTTTAACGAGACAAATCAAAAAAACGTATATTAGACGATGATCATCCAAGGGAGAGTGTTATGAAACACGAATATAGAGTGGATGATACACCTTACATTCAATTCCTATGTTGTAAACTATTTCTCATTCATGTATATTTATTTGTATTAAATTGTATGATTTATACTAATTCATCATTTACCTCTTTGTAACTTCTATGTCTTTCTAAGTCTATAAATAAATGTCATTATAATGTCCAAATTGAGAAGACAATGAGGCCAAATACAACTCTCTCGTTCTCGCTCAACCTCTTGTCCTTTTGCTTGATGATTATTTTATAATACATTTCAATATATTAATGTATTTCAAGATTTACGTACGTCCTTTTTTCTCGTAACATTTTTTTAACTTTCTAAAACTTGTTAGTCAACGAAACATGTGATTATCTTTGTGTTATTTATTTACATTTGTGCCATTAGAATTTTAACTTATTTGCATTTATACAAACCCAAGCCAGACCTATTTACACCGATTGAAAAAGAAAAACCCGAAACCGAATTAATCATTTAATATCTTGTCAATCTAACCCAACCTACTTAATTCATTAAATAAATAGGTCTGCACTGCGCAAATCATACTTACCCATATAAATTGTTAGTTGTGACAAAATAAAAAACAAATTGTAATTCTGGTGCACATGCATACATTTCGAATAGGATATACCCAGTATCCGAATAAAAATCCGAATTCCAAGCATATGCCAAATCTGAATGTGAATTCGAATTTTATTCAAGTTTATAATATTTAAATTTATATCCATATTCATATAACATGGTCTTTCCAGGTTCTTTGCTATATAATCTTAAGTAATTTTAACAGGTGTACGTCTTATGACTAGTATATATTTTAATTTGCTCATATATCATATTTTTGTGTATATGTACAAAAAAATAATTGAGTTCTTTTCTAAAATCATCACATAAATATTATTTACTAGATATTGTTGGTTTTTCGCTAATAATCACTAATCCATTTTGATGATTAATTAACATATCAATAAATACATGCATATCTATTATAACATCACATGCACATGTACACATATATCTTGGTGTGACTAACATTTCAGGTGACAAGTGATACACAAAGACAAAAAAATCAAGTGGGAGAATGGATAGAATTTTCATTTCTTGTTCGTATGACTAAAATGTAACTTGTCACTACAAATATTGTCTATTTGCATTGCATTGATCCATAGAAAACTTATAGAAGTCATATACAAAATTTCATATCAAACAAAATCTTTTAGGTGACCCACTACACTTACGATTTATATTGACTCATAAATCCTGCTTAAAACGGTCGACCAGTTGACCATCTGGTTCGGCCGTTTGAAACCTTTTATGAATTTTTTCCTTGAACGGTCGAACCATAAATTACCTTGTTCGACCAATTTTAACAGACTCTTACCCTGTCTAAAATGGTCGATTGAATATTTATCCTTGTTTGACCTTTTAACAGTGTCAACCGATATATCCCAGGACGACCGATTCCTTCTTATTCATCAATTATATCTTGACACGTGTCCCTAATCGGTCGACAGAAACTAGATTTTAGTTCGACCATTTCACATCTCATATTTCATTTGACATGCCCATAATGCATGAACATATGGTCTGAAATCAGTGAATAATATACAGGAGATTATCCAGATATAATCACTACACAATCCTAGCACTTATGATATAAAATCGGCACCCCATTATGGAATGAGATCAGAACATGGACATCAACTAATGCATGAATATACGTCTTATAACCCGAAACATATCATGGGAAAGTCTTCTAATCATGACCACAAAAGTATGCAAGATATATAATAAAAAATCAGAAGGAGTCATGCAACATTATATGGACCTGTCAGCTAGATCACGCATGACTATAAGATCTGAAATCAGTAATGGCTCACGAACTATCAACGTAACAAGTCATGAATTCATGCAAGATCATGTTGTCTAACATCAGTAACATCTCATAGAAAATCGAATATTATAGGAAGTTAGAACACCAACACGAAATCCTTAAATCATCACAAACTCAACGACAAGGGATGTACCTCACGCAAGCATGCATGCATTCACCCTTTCCCGACGTGCTCCCCACAACCCAGCCTCCTCCCTTCCGGTTTCTTCATCAAACCACTAAGGGAGACATGAGGCAAGGGTCTTGATGGTGGGAGGGACGTCTAGCCAGCCACTGAAGTCATGAGCATGCACCACAGTCCACCCTATATGGTAGAACTCCACCGGTGCAACCCCAACTTCAGATCGACCAGCCCACTGGTGCTGGACTAAACTCTGTCCAACACCCCCTACTTCCTCTTACACAAAAGGGTCAGGATCGTACCTGATCAACAAGGAAGTTGCTTGAATTTAGCCGGAGGTGCTTCCCATCGCTTCTCTTCTAGCTGTACAAAGTTGTCTTGACGTTGCTTTGCTCAACTCGTCGGAGATCAGCCCATCAACAAGCCGGAGAGGAGAGGATGAGTGGTCTGAGGAGAGGTGTGTGTGAAAGGAGAGGGGAGGGAAGATGACGTCTGGGTGGGGGCTATTTTCTTGCATCCAACCCTCCAACTTCCGAGCTATCATGGCTAATCAAGCCACTTCAACACTTGCCAAACAAATGGCACCAGCAAGGTCATCCAAAAGCCACCCTTGAAAATGCGTTTAACTCCAAGTACCCCTTCCAATTCCATGCCACCCAACATGGGTTCAGCCCAAAACCGTCCATTCACTCACTCAGACCCGGATTGAGTTGATCGAGCCAAACAACCACGCACTCACTCGGTGTGTCGCCCGTAATCGACCAACAAGAAATCTGGTCAAAATCTACTTATACAAACATACCACAACACAATTAGATAATCTAAGAACTAAATTAAGCATAAACGAGAGGAGTGGACCTTTTAATATTATTACAGGAGAGCGGGTCTTACAGAATCTCACTTAAATGCTTTGGAAAGGACTTTCCGATATCTTTAAGGTTCTCAAGATTTTGGCATGTTTTATCTCAAGACTAGGGCTTTTGATCTTATTGCTTATAGTAATGTTGACTATGTCGGTTGTATCTTAGATTGCAAAAGCACTAGTGGCACTTGCCAATTCTTGGGAAAATCTCTTGTCTCTTGGTTTAGTAAGAAACAAAATAGTATTGCATTATCGACAACCGAGGCCAAATATATCGCCACCAGTTGTGCATGTGCACAAGTATTATGGATGAGGCAAACCCTCAAAGACTTGAAACTTGAGTTTCAAACTACTCCTATTTTTTGCGATAATACAAGTGCCATAAATCTTTCAAAAATCCCATTTTGCATTCAAGAACCAAGCATATAGAAGTAAGACATCATTTTCTTAGAGATCATGCAGCTAAAGAAGACATTAAACTTGTATTTGTTCCCAAAAATGATGAATTAGCGGATATTTTCACAAAATATTTAAATGTTGATTAGTTCAATCATATAAGACTCAATCTAAGCATGTGCACTTACATGATATATAACTATGTCATATTATGCCATATTTTCGAAAATTGCATTTTGTTTGAGTTATGCCTTCCTTTTTTCGTTTATTTGGTGTGTTTAGAGTGTGTTTGGGCTGCAATTCTCATTTAAGGCACCTTTCAGTCGACCGGAATAGGCTTTCCATTGGACCGATTTGCATTTTCTCAATCTTATCCTTAAGTTCACTTAAGTGATCGGTCGAACGTTTGTTACCGGTCGACCGTTTCCGCTCGATCGTTGACTCTTTTGTTGGATCGAATTTGTCTGGTTCTTTTTCTTCTCAGGTGAGGTTCAACCATTTCTATCGTTCGTTCGACCGAATTCTTTAGGAAGTTTTCTTTTCTTAGTTCGGTCGACTGGGTTATTCTTTTTGTTTGACCGATATTTAGAGGCACTTCCTGCCTCTTCATTCGGTTGACCGTTTCATTTGTTCTGTACGATCGAGTTTAACAGGCACTTCGTGCCTCCTCGTTCGGTCAACTATTATGGTCTTTCGTTCGACCGTAATTTTCAGGATTTTCTCTCTCTTAGTTTCTGATCGACCGTTGGTGCAGTATGTTCGACCGAATATAACAGGCACTTTTCGCCTCTCAGTTCGATCGATCGTTGGAATATTTTAGCACTTTTTCAAACCGAAAACTTCCTAGCACTTTTTCACTTATCGTTTTGGTCGACCATTACTCTTATTGGTCGAACTATCGCCCAAATCATCTAAATTTTCCCTCCAAATTTAACTCTTCGGTCGACCATTGTCCCCTTTCAGTCAACCGTTTACGCACTTTCTACTACTTCTAGGGTAAAATCGTGGTTTCACTTTCACCTTTCTCCCTCTTTTACCCTAGAAGCCGCCTCTTCCTCCGGTCGACCTATTTCCCCTATCGATCGGTGATCTGGTGTTTTGCAACTATTTTTCATCTCCCCTCTTCTTCCTCTAGCCATTCCACCCTTCATTTTAACATTTTCAATCCTCATCATGTAGGGAGAGCCAAGATGAATTGCCTGAAGAAACGGGGCGAACCGGATGTTGTCGCCACTGAATGTCGCATAAAGAAGAAGCATGATCGACCTCCCTCCTCCCCAAATGTTTGCCATCCACCCGCACATCCGACGCATCCCTTCTATGCCATCAACAAGAACACTCAAGCCGCTTGGGACAAATACTTTTCGGGCGCTCCTTTCATTCCATGTCGGACGGTTAAGGTATCAGATTTCTCTGATTTTTTCAAGAGAATTTCTTGATGCAAATAAGCTCACCATTAGCCAAACCAAACTAGCATCCAAACCATATTACCCATTCCTTGTACAACAATTTTATTGCAACTTGAGGAAAGATCCAAATTGGCACATCCTTACAACCATGATAAATGGGTCAAATATGAAATTGTACCTGACCTGATTGCCACTGCCTTAGGACTTGATTATTCTGGTGTTCATCTTTATTTAGACCACCCACATACCGCGTTACAAGACATTAATATTAGTGACATGATTGATGAACTCTATGCCATTCCATCTCCCAAGAAAAATGGAAAAGTTGTGCATAATGTCTCTCTTTTGCATCCACTTCCTAGGATATTAGAACACATAGTATCCTACAACCTTTATCCCAAGTTTGGCCACCATAACGAAATATCCTTACTCAAGGTTATTTGCATCTATTGTCTCTTTAAGAAGATTCTGGTTAATTGGCCTCTGTTTGTATTTCTTCACATGTGGTTTCGCAAAGGAAGGTACCTTCCTTACCTGATGTGGCTCACATGTATTTTTGAGCATCTAAAGATTAAGGTTTCCGCATTTCCTTTGGCCGTCTACAAATATATTATTTGTAAGACAACTTTGTCAAAGATGAAAATTGGTGCCTCCATATCTCAACAATCATCATCTGACGAGGAAACAGAAAAAGAAGATGATGAGGCTCCCACTGACACGCGTCGGGTGCCACACCAAACTCTGAGGGCGATGAGTGACTCGTGGGGTGAAGGAGATAAAGATGCGTGGAACCATAGCGGGTGGTCGACTGATTATGCTAGCTCAAGCAATGCTTATTCCTTTCAGCAAATTTCAGATCATTTTGATGATTTTGAGGCTTCTTCTTCTGCGCATTTTGATCATCTTGAAGCCATTATCGAAGACGATAATCGATCAGCCGAAGCTCGCTTTGATCGTCTTGATGCTCTCCTTGATTCAGTGATGAGTAAGATTGACTCTCTTTCATCCTCTATTCGTGATTAGCATCTTGGTTGAGTCTTGTGTGGTGGATCTTGGTTATTGTTTCCATTGATTTAGTTGCTTTGAACCTGTACTTATTTGTTAAATTTGCTTTGATACTTTGGTTGTTTGACATACTTGTTTTGACTATTTGTTTGTGATTTATTTTTAACCTTGTGATGTTTGGTTATTTACTAAGTGGTGTTGGATTCTACTTTGAATGCATGATTAATTGATTACTCTATTGTTTTTTTCTTTTTCGCATTTTATTTGCGCTTCCGTTATATACTCTCTTGATATGCAATCCAATTCCATATTATCTTCATGTCTATAATCTTTTTGATTATACCAAATGGGGAGAAATAAATACATAACATATGAAAAATTGCTAGGGGGAGCTATTTAGATAGGGCGAGTTATAAGATAGGGGGAGCTTTCAATGATAAAAATTTAAGATTAACATGTATTTAGATTGATAGTTTGTCATCATCAAAAAGGGGGAGATTGTTGGTTTTTTGGATAATAATCGTTAATCCATTTTGATGATTAATTAACAAATCAATAAAAACATATATATCTATTATAACATCACATACATATGTACACATATATTTGGTGTTACTAATATTTCAGGTGACAAGTGATACACAAAGACAAAAAAATCAAGTGGAAGAATAGATACGATTTTCATTTCTTGTTCTTAGGACTAAAATGTAACTTGGCACTTGAAATATTATTTATTTGCATTGCGTTGATCCATAGAAAACCTATAGAAGTCATCTACAAAATTGCATATCAAATTGACTCTTTTAGGTGACCCACTACACTTACGAATTATCTTGATTTAGAATTCCTGCTTATAACGGTCGACCGGTTAACCATCTGGTTTGACCGTTTGCCACTTTTTATGAATTCTTTTCGCTGAACAGTCGAACCATAATTACCTTGTTCGACCAATTTTAACATACTCTTACCCTATCTAAAATGGTCGACCGAATATTTATTCTTGTTCAACCGTTTAACTGTGTCAACTGATATATCCCAAGATGATCGATTCCTTCTTATTCATCAATTATATCTTGACATGTGTCCCTAACCGTTCGACCGGAACTCGACTTTAGTTCGACCATTTGACATCTCGTATTTTATTTGAATATGACCATTATACTTGTCGTATTATACAACGGTTGTATACACATACTTCAACCAACCCAATTCATATTTTTGGCCGCCGGCAGAACAATACCATGACGGCGGTCGACCGGATATGACAATAGGAATTCCCAAACTTCCTATTATTTTCTGTCGAACTGGACCCTTATTTGGTTCGACCGATACATAAATTTATTTAATATTATTCTGTTCAATTCTCCCTTAACGGTTGATCGATCCTATATCTTGTTCGAACATTCATTTAATTTATTGCCTGGGTGGATCGACCGGTATACACTTTATATCGATCATTTTCTTATTTACAAGAAACCGTTTGATCGATTAGCCCGATACGATCGACCATTTGTGTCTTGATTTGAATCTGAACTTTCCAGGTTTTATGCATTTCACTCAAATCATTAACATTTCAATCCCAACTGCTAGATTTAGTTTGGAGCTTATAAATAGAGCTCAGAACAACCTTACAAGTTACTGATCCTTTCTCAAAAGCTCATACTCTCATACTACTCCCAATTGCTCCAAACGTCTCTTTGTGCTTAATCTTTCCACTTGAATCACTCATTGCATTCATCAATCTTTCAAGTGCTCAAGATTAGAAGTGGTTACATAACTTTTCCAGCAAAGTGTTGTAATAGCTTCAGGAGTGAAGCTCTTCTCGGATTGTGAGAAGGTGGTCCAAGCTTGGCGAGGGTGTTCGCAAAACTTGAAGTGTAAAGGCTTGATCTCGGCCCGAGACGGAGATCAGACTAGTGGAGGATGTGAAGTTTCTCCAGGAGGAGCAATTCGTAAGAGATGACTAGGATCTGGTGGTTAGATCCAAACCTCTATACATCTGTGTCGTGGTTTGCTTCTTGTTTCTCTTTACATTAAATTGTTCTTGCTTTATATTGCTTAATATTTTAAAGAATGTAATTACTCTATTCACCCCCCTTTAGACAAATCCTAGGGCCCATTAGATCCTACAGATATCTGGATGTTGGAAATTGATATTTTCGAATATCAGTATATGGTTTCACCTATATCCAAATTTGAAATTTGTAAGGTTTCATAAAACAATTTCAATTCCAAATTGTAATTGGTCAGCACTTAATTCCTTGCAAAAATGCTAACCAAATTTTGAATTTTGAATTGATGCTAATCAGTCGACAAACTTGATCTCATTTTTGTTCAACTAGTAAATGTCAATTAAGTTATCAAAGTTACATGATCACTGTCGATACCTATAATGAATAAAATGATAACTTCATTTGGGCACTTCTAGGTTGGTATCTCAAGTTAACTTGTTTTAGAGTCATTTAAATATCTTATGACTTCATATTGCATAATTTATTTTTCTACCGTGTATGCTCTTTTCTTTCACTATGATTTGTAACGTGTGCTTCGGGCACATGATCCAAAATACAAGGGTATATAATGTGATTTTACAATAACTTATGCCTATGGCTTTCAATTTACAAGTAATACATAACACAAGTAATCATATCCTACGAAAAGATAGAGCCCGTGGATACCCACTTAGTTGAAGAATCTTCGCATTCTTCAATGGATGGTTATTTGAAATTTCAACAATATTTGTCATCATATCTGACTCAATGTATGAAAATACAGGATATATTATGACCACCCATAATAAATATCAGTGATATATTATTTAGGCACCGCCAAGTCTATTTTGACTACTTGACCTTTTTGAGAGTCACTTAGACCTCTTTATATTTCACTTGGATTTCACCATTTAAAGGGGGAAAATGAGTGCATGTATGAAAATTGTAACATGAATATCAATATGTAATATATTTTAGCCAAATAGCATATGTGGCTTGATAAGACACTACGGAGACTATTTCTCAAGTTTGCTACTTAAAGGGCCACTTGGACATTTATGACTCAATATGTGCTTCAAGCATAGTCATATGAATGCAACGATTGACTAAGAAACTTTTTATTTCTTATTGGACATGTACTACTGCTAGAGTACTAGTTATTAATATAGAAAGTGGAACAATTTTTTTCTCTTTTTATGCATTTTATTATTGGTCATGAAATTTGACTTTTGATGTAATGTGATGAATATATAATTGATTAAACGTTTTAAATACTGCAAGTGCATGGCCGTCGGTGAAGACGGGGCAAGTACGGGTCGATCCACAGGGAGGTGTGTCGACTTTGGTTAGTTCGAAGGCAAGTGGGAAACAAGATGGGAGAAAATGTGTGATTACACTAAACTAAACTACGAATGAACAAACAATAAAACTAAACCCCATAGGGGTAGAGAAAGAATGTGAATACAAAAATATGTGTATGTGTGTGTATTCATTTGTGCTTGTCACAACATGTAGTACATGAAAACCATAAAACCAAATCTAATTTTGTCTCCACATGAAATAAGATAAAACATTATCATTAAAACATACAAGACAATAATTGGAATGAAGCTAAATGAACTCATGCATAAAGACCAAACCCCACTATGTCTCCACATGAAATAAGATTTACACAATCATTGAAACAGACAAGACATTAATTAAGGTGAGGGAACAAGAGTACATGCTACCACAAGTCATGTTTCCTTCATCAACTCCATCCTTATCCTCACCTCATCAATCCACATAAAAAGGCTATCTAAGCATGTGCTAAGATTCATTCAAGAGCATTAGCACATCAAAGATAACAGTAAAATCTCATTAGATTGTTACGGAAATCATGTAAGGCTCAAACGATTAAGATTAACACACACACACACCTAATACATCACATAATCACATCACCTTCTTCTCCACCCCTAAATAGGGATGGAATTACTCACTACTCATTAAACTACAAACTAAATTGAGAAAATGAAACATTCTAATTACTTCTACTAAGACAAAACAAAATTAAGCTAAGCATGCAAGAATTAAAATAAAGAAAATATTAATTGATGAACCTGATTTGGTTGTTGATGTTTAGGCCCAGATATAATTGCCAAAATAATCCCATGATGGTGTGGAGCTTCTTGATTTGCTTATTTATCCTTTTGGTTTACATCTGGGTCCTTCTTTCTTACAACTCAGTCCATAAGTCCTGCAATTCAGTCATTTTCGTTGTTTTTAAGTCCTTTTTGAGTCTCTTCTTCCCAAACTTGTTTATTCCTGAAACTTAAACATAAAATTCATTACGTAGCATTGCTTAGGCTAAGAATGAAGGATATAAGACACAAATATATGCATGATATGATGTCAATCAATAACAACACACATCAAGTTATACACACACATATATAAATATATATATATATAAATACAACCTTTTGATGATCATATGGATCCTTCAGGAACCAGTTCATACGAAAATTCTCGATTTTCTACATCTTAATGAATAAATGATTTCAAGTAAATTTTAATGAATTAGCCTTCCAGGCTAATTTACATATTGTATATTCGAAAATTAATGACCCAATTCTAATAGAGATGTGAATCTTGACATCAAATTCTTGTACTAGATTATTACTTCTGGTAATATCTCCCGTAACAAATAATGCTTTTGAATGCTAACAAAGTGGTTTAGCATATCAATTTCAGCAAATCATGGATGTATACATATGTATAATCAAATAAATACATCATATGTCACACGCATAGATTGTCAATAATTAATCTCAACCGTCTATTGGTACATGATTGGTACATGCACGTGTGAAGGAACAAAAATATGTTCATTTTTATATTGCATATGCAACTTATGACCACTTTTAACACATACATGTACTACTCTCTTTTTTATGCATACTAAAACATCTCAAATATGAATATATTATATTGTACTTGGACCATATAATAAACATATGTTCATATCAACAATTCTAAAAGCAACAAATAGCGATGCCGATTGTATGTAATATATCCCCTCCTCTCTCTCTCTCTTTTATACAAAATTGGCATGATATATTCTATGCACCATGTCTCTCTCCAAGGATTGATAAAATAAGGTCGAGTTGATTATGATCCGAACACCAAACAATTGGAACTGTTGTTGTTGTTTTCCTTAGCTTGTTCCAATTTACACATGGATGTGGCCTATTGAATTACGTTACATGGGACATACAAAATCTAAAAGAAATTTGTACATTCACGATCGATTTAAAAATCTAAAAGTCATCACGGGAAGAAAACAAATCAAATAACGTCGGGATAAAAACTTGATTTCGATTGGCATAACCAATCATCAAAACCATCGCTCATAACATATATGTATTATAAACATTTTCGTCGATCATATTATTGACATTATGATATTAACTCCTTCCTCTTTCTTTTTTTCAAATCGACAACAATTGTTTGAAGGATGCATGATACATACATCATATTGAATTGCATACCTCCGTTTCTTGCTCCACCAAGTTGATCCACGAGTCGAGAAATTTTTCCCAAGATCAACATCTTCAATTGGTTAAGCTAGAGACATGATGGTGCGCATAACGTGTTGTGAAATGAGAAGACATGGAGATTTGGGGGAGGAGGATGAAGACTTTTCATTGCTATATCATATAAACAATACAATGAGCCTCTATATAGACAAGAGACATATATAGATGTTATAATGCAATAACAAGCTAATGAATGAGACATATGATGTACATCAATGAGAAAATTATATTGTATTTGAGTGTGGATGTTACAAGAAGTTGTAACACGAAGTGATAAGGTGACTCATACATAAGATATATTTCTTGTTTCATAAGACTAAAGAAGATTTCTAATTTGTTGGACCAATCATTGTGGTATGCTATCAAGTATGAATGGTTCATTCCTGTTACAAATGACATGTTCATGTTGACACAAAATGAGCTTAATAAGTCATCCCACAATCATCTTTAAAAGTGTGTAGATGTTTCTTTAAGCTTGCATTTTAAATTAAGAATTAAAAAGGGTTAATTACACTTTGCCCCCTGAACTATGCTTTGATATCACTTGACACCTTTGACATTTCAAAGTTGACAATTACCCCCTTGAACTTTCTTTTTGTAACACTTTTTCTCCCTGAACTTTAAAAATCCATTATTTAAACACACATTCGTCATTTTTTGTATTTTTTTGTTGTATCTCTAATACACTTCTATATCTATATTTATATGAAAATTCAGATCGAAACGGAGGTTCGATTTGGTTGGAATTTGGGCTGAATTCAGTACCAATTCGATCCAAATTCCAACAATATCTGACATTTGTTTCGATCCAAACTTTCATGTAAATATAAGTTTAAGAGTTTATTACGGATACAACAAAACAATTACAAAAATATAACAAATGTGTGTTGAAATAATGGATTTTTCAAGTTCAGGGTGGGGGGAGTGCTACAAAATAAACTTTCAGGAAGGTAACTGTCAACTTTAACTTTCAGGAAGGTAACTGTCAACTTTGAAAGTTCAGGGGTACAAAGTGATATCAAGACATAATTAAAAATCTAATAAATTAAATTTTCAAATCTTATAAGATTATATATATACATATACACACACACTACATAATACTTACTTCCTTAAAATCTTGCGAAAATTAGAGTTGGACTTCAATTTTCAAATGTCTCATTCTGGTTTCACATTATACCACTTCATCAAAAATTCTATGAAAGTTAGGGTAGGACTTTAGCGCTCAAATGTTGTAACATCCTCAAACAACGGAAAATTTAAACTTTTTACATATAATCAAACACGAGGATATTACGGAAAAACACAGAACACCAAGTGCACCAATATATATATCATATATATCTGAATGTTTCAAAAGTGTGATTACATTAAAAGATTATAAGATAAAAGTACATGTAATCACTACAACCTCCGAAATGGGGAAAATCAAGATCTAGCCCCAGATGTGCTCCCCTCAATCACCACCTCCTAGTGCCTCTCATGGCCCGAAACAAAACATGGAACCATGCCTGAGTTTCCCATAAGGAAACCCCGTATGCCAAACTCCTATCACATATATGAACTAGACAACTACAAACATGGTATGATACAACAACAACAATACAAAAATCATCATCAATACTGGGCTCCAGGGATCTCTCTCTCCCTACTACAGCAAACAAGAAACACAACGGGTCTCAAAGGTCCTCTCACCCATCACCACAAGTGCACATAGGCACTACAGCCAGAATAATTGTCGGCCATCACATCATGTGCACACTAGCACCATAGCCGGAAACATCCTCGGCCAACAACACGTGCAACAAGCACACCACATATCACTATCAGGCCGGAAATGTCCATACCGTCGCTCCAAAAAGGCTGGGGACCCGTTACCCTTAAGATGATCCCACAACATAACAAATCACCAAACTGAGCAGAAACGGTCGACCGAAACAGGCATGCCAGTCGACCGGTTCCCTCCAGGAATGCACAAGGGCTCGACCGTCTCCACGACAAGTTGAACCACAATCAACAAACAAAACGACCAATCGTTCGAACAAAGGTCACAGGCGGTCGACCATTTGGATGGTGTATGCCTCAACATTATTGATAATAAGTGTCCCAACGTTCGAACGGCAAAGGGGGGCCAGTCGACATAAAATAATAGGGACTTCACATTCCCTCAAAGTCCAAGACCGGTCGAACAAGGCACACACTGGTCGAACAGACCGGAAGTTAACTTAAGTCATTGGTTGGACAGAATCAGCCGACGGTCGACCGTTTGGACAGTCCACTCCAGTTGATTGACATCATATCATGTAACGCCCCCCGTTCCGCACACGGGACACAGCACACCAAAAGGACTGAAGAACATATACAGAGAGGGTATAAATCATATAACACGACCACGGGGTCTCAAAACATATTTATATATATACATAAAAATATGTTACATCCAGGTACTGAATTACGGAAGGAAAATACATAAGGAACTCTATCCCTGCTACATATGAGGGAGAGACAAAAAGATAAGGAGACCAACACTGAGCTCGACGAATCCAGTCCACGCGTCCCTAGCCCAAGTCGCCTCCAGCCATGCTCCACCTAAGGCACCACTCCTGCACACGCGTGCCACGCCTGAGTCTACAATAACTCAGTACACCACAAGCAAAAAGAAAAGGGTCTCGCAAAACCACCCTCTCGGAGCCTACTGTACCCCACAAAGTCCTGACCATCTGCTGACCCACGCAGCTACTCCCACAAGGCGAGTTCCTGCACCTGAACCCCCTTGCATGAACCACGTGGCGTCACACCGCACCACTCCCACCTATGGGCCAGCGAGCAAAGCTCCACAGCTGCCACTCCCAGGTATGGATGCACAGACCGATCACACCAATCTGACCCAAGGAAAAATCAACCTGACCCCAGGACACGTGTCGACACCTCTGACCGTGCTGGGAACCCTGGGGAGGGTGACCACCCCACCATCCACTCTCCCAACAAGGAGAGGTCACACAGGTAAATAATAATTTACCCAAACTCGCAAAAACACAATCAAACGCATGATCTAAAAGAAAACACATCCACAAGGTAGATATCCAACAATTAAAAGACTATCCACACCAACCAACATATGATTTCAACTCACATAACAATATTAGAATCACAACATAAAGCACATGCTCTTAAAAACATGAATAAATCTACATAATCTACAAGACTTAAAAAGGCACACATACGTCTTAGTATTTCATCAAGCATATGAACATGTCATTATTCCTGTCAACCTATTGCATACTCCATCTATCCTTTCCAAGGCATATTATAGATCCAAAATCACATCTATTCAATTTAATAACTAACACTTGTTAAGCATGCATACCCCAACAAGAAAGCATGATTTAACCATCACCACAAGTCATTAAATATGAAAATGAGCATATCAAGGATTGATTTTCGAAAATCAAACATCAACCAACATGTAAGACTATTCCAAGATCAACAATTATATATACAATGTTTTAAGGAACCATGATTCTCCAACAGGAATTGAAAGTGACCCAAAATCAGACTGACTTTCAATCCAAAACTAATAAATCATTTAATATCAATGACTCATGCAAAAGCCTACTGTCAACTAACAATATCTTCAACAACATGACACATCAAGCTATCTACGTGACATTCAAGCAAGCAAGGTCAAAATCAGCAAAATATAAACTAATGGAAGACCAGGACAGCATGGCATTCATGTTTAACAAGGGCTTGCATTGGCAGGAGATTAAGCTAACACCACAATAATCCTACCACGAGATCCACCCATCACCACTTGCGAGACCCCCGGTCCAGCACAACAAACCAGGCAGCACTAAAGCCTGCGAAGCCCAACACGACGACCCGGACCATCCCGGCACCGACGATGCCATCCCTAATCCGACCACACACCTCACTCCCACAACCACACCATCTAGGACACTAGCTAGGGAAAACCGACAATGGTGGCGTACCTAACCGAGACGTGCCTCCGGCGAGCTTCTCCACTACGCCAACGTCTCCACCCGCACGATCTACCGCCAATCGCCGGATCAACGAGGTTGAAGGAAGCGAGGAAGGCTTGGAAGGGAAGAAGATGGGTTTGGAGAGAAAAAGAAAAAGTCGGCAGCAAGGTTGGTGAGGGATTTAAGGGGATGGGATTAGGTTGGGTAAATATCAAAAATTACCCTAACAACCCAAAATATAACAACCAACCCACCAAAAAAAAAGTTTTCGCCCACGAAAAATGAGAGAGAAAAACAACATACCGAAAAGCTCAGGGTACTTCTGACGCATGTCCGCTTCAACCTCCCACGTCGCCTCTCGACTGGTATGGTGTTGCCATCGGACCTTCACCATCGGGATGACCCTCTTCCGCAACTGGTGCTCCATTCGGTCAACAATCTCAACTGGACCTTCCACGACTGACAAATCCGACTGTATTTCTGGCATCTCTATTCCCAAAACATGAGATGGGTCAGTCACGTATCTCCTGAGCATAGATACATGGAACACATTGTGCAACCCAGACAATCGAGGTGGCAAGGCCAACCGATAGGCCACTGACCCGATGCGATCCAAAATCTCGAACGGACCCACGTATCTTGGGCTTAGCTTTCCTCGGTGTCCAAACCTCATAACACCCTTAGCAGGAGAAACCCTCAAAAACACATGGTCACCAACATCAAACTCTAACTCGCGTCTGCGGCGGTCAGCGTAACTCTTCTGTCTGCTCTGAGCTGCAGCCAATCTCTGCCTGATAACATCAACCTTCTCTGCACACTGCTGGATGATATCTGGCCCTATCAACTGTCTCTCGCCTACCTCGCCCCAACACGACGGTGACCTGCATGGTCGCCCGTACAATGCCTCGAACGGTGCCATCCCAATACTAGCATGAAAGCTGTTATTGTACGCGAACTCGATCAAAGGTAGGTTCTCATCCCAACTGCCTGCCCAGTCCAGACTGCACGCTCTCAACATGTCCTCGAGTGTCTGTATGGTCCTCTCTGACTGACCGTCCGTTTGCGGGTGGAATGCTGTACTGAACTTCAACCTCGTCCCGAGTGCCTTCTGCAGAGCTTCCCAAAATCGAGACGTGAAACGAGCATCTCGGTCTGAGATAATGGACACCGGTACTCCATGAAGTCTAACAATCTCATCGATGTAAAGTTGTGCCAAACCCTCCAACGGCAAGGTCATCCGCATCGCTAAGAAATGTGCTGATTTGGTCAAACGATCCACGATCACCCAAATCGCGTCATGAAAACGCTTCGTCTTAGGCAAACCCGTGACGAAGTCCATAGTCACGTGCTCCCACTTCCACTCAGGAAGCTCAATCAGCTGCAACAAACCTGCCGGCCTTTGATGCTCGATTTTTACCTGCTGGCAGACCAAGCACCGAGACACAAACTCAGCTATATCTCTCTTCATGCCCTGCCACCAGTAATGTCTCTGCAAGTTTTTATACATCTTCGTACTCCCAGGGTGGATAGTGTATCTAGTACGATGAGCCTCCTCCATGATCTCTCTCCTCAAATCATCAGACGCTGGCACCCACAATCTGGTCCTGAACCTCAAACCTCCATCATGTGCCACTCGGAAGTCTGAACCCTCGGTCGCAGCTGACTTCATCAGCACTGACAACTTTGGGTCTTTTGCCTGTGCACGAACAATACGCTCAACGATGTCCAGCTCAACCCGCAACCCAGCAAAAACTACTCTCTCATGCAAGGCTGCAAATGGTTGCCACCGTGCTAAGTCCTCAATCAACTGAGATCGACTGACTCGCAAACTGGCCGCGGAACCCTCCCATTTCCGACTCAAGGCGTCGGCTACAGAGTTCGCCTTCCCTGGATGGTAGGCGATCGTGAAGTCATAGTCCTTGATGAACTCAAGCCATCGACGTTGCCTCATGTTTAGCTCTTTCTGTGAGAATAAGTACTTCAGACTCTGATGATCTGTAAACACCTCAAACTGCTCCCCATAAAGATAATGCCTCCAGATCTTCAGTGCGTACACAACTGCAGCAAGCTCCAGATCATGGGTGGGATAATTACGCTCGTGAACCTTCAGCTGCCTCGAAGCGTAGGCCACGACACTCCCTCTCTGCATCAGAACGCATCCTAAACCAGTGGTTGATGCATCACTGTAAATCACAAACCCACCGCTACCACTAGGAATAGTCAAAATCGGTGCAGTCGTCAACCGCCTCTTTAACTCTTGAAAGCAATCCTCACACTCTTGTGACCAAACAAACTTCACCCCCTTCTTGGTCAGTGCGGTCATCGGAGATGCAATCTTCGAAAAATCCTGGATGAAACGTCGGTAGTAGCCTGCCAGGCCTACGAAACTCCTGACCTCTGTCACCGATGTAGGGGTCTGCCACTGCGTCACAGCCTCAATCTTTACAGGGTCCACAGAGATCCCATCCTTTGACACGATGTGCCCAAGGAAGGCCACGCTATCAAGCCAAAACTCGCACTTTGAGTATTTGGCGTACAATTGTTGTTGTCTCAGCACTTCCAAAACAATCCGCAGGTGCTCCTTATGTGTGTCTTGGTCTGGAGAGTAGACCAAGATGTCGTCCACAAAAACTATCACAAACTGATCCAAAAATGGCTTAAAAACCCTGTTCATCAAATCCATAAACGCCGCAGGCGCGTTCGTCAATCCGAAAGGCAGCACCAGGAACTCATAGTGCCCATATCTCGTGCGAAAGGCTGACTTCGGTACATCATCATCTTTGATCCTCAACTGATGGTACCCAGATCGCAGATCAATCTTCGAGAAAACTCTCGCGGTCTGCAGTTGGTCAAAAAGGTCGTCTATCCTCGGCAAAGGATAACGGTTCCTAACTGTTACCTTGTTCAGCATCCGATAATCGATGCACATCCTCATCGACCCATCTTTCTTCTTCACGAATAAAACAGGTGCCCCCCATGGTGAAACACTTGGCCGGATGAACCCCTTGTCCATTAAGTCCTGTAGCTGAACCTTCAACTCTGACAACTCTGCTGGTGCCATCCTGTACGGTGCCTTTGACAAAGGCATCGTACCGGGAAGCAGGTCGATGGCGAACTCGATCTCTCGGTGTGGCGGTAGCCCCTCCAAGTCGTCTGGAAACACATCGACGAACTCTTCAACTATCTCCACATCCTCCAAGCTCGGTCGTTGCACATCCGACAACACTGCACTCGCCAGAAAAGCTGCACAACCCTGACTCAAAAGTCTATGAGCCTTCAGTGCGGATATGATGACGCGACCCTCTTTGCTACGTATGCCACGTATCACTAGGCTCTGCCCCACGCCTCTCGGAATCAGAATTTTCCGTTCTCGACAATGCACTTGCACATCATACCGGGACAACCAGTCCATTCCCAATATTACGTCAAAGTCCACCATAGGCAACAACACCAGGTCTGTTGGAAAGCTC
The DNA here is from genome assembly GCA_963682175.1 of Triglochin maritima. Classification (NCBI taxonomy): domain Eukaryota; kingdom Viridiplantae; phylum Streptophyta; class Magnoliopsida; order Alismatales; family Juncaginaceae; genus Triglochin; species Triglochin maritima. The sequence goes on from OY821775.1 coordinate 21,081,784, forward strand.
TCACCGTCCGACTCAATTGGCACATCTAAAAGATACTTATCCAACGCAAGCCTCTCTCCTACTGGGGTGCTGACCTCGAGACGAGAGGTCAGACTCTGGGGGCTAAGGTTTAAAGCACTCGCAAATCCTTCGGAGATGAAGGAATGTGTCGCACCACTATCAAACAAAATCCTAGCAACGTGACTTAAAACGACAAGCGTACCTTCCACCACGTCAGCAGATGCTGCAGCAGACTCCTCCAACCGCGCAGCAAAAACTCGCCCTCCTGGCCTCACCGTACCCGCACTCATCCGACCACTAGCTGCATCAGACCTCTGGGCCCTGCAGTCACGTGCCAGGTGTCCTAGTTTCCCGCACTTGAAGCATGACCTCTGTGCACTGCCCCTGCTGGTACTGACATTACCACTGCCACTAGTACTGGCTGCTCCACTGCGCCTCGGGCAGTCTCGTGCGCGATGCCCGTGCTGGTCGCACACGTAGCATGCTCCAGACACTAGCCCCCCAGCCTCCACTGATCTTAGCCTTTTGTCCGGGCGACCCCCGAACCCAAACCTGCTCTGACTGCGGTCACGACGTTTGCCACCTCCAAACGCCGCCGCCCGATCACCGTCGCGCCTTGTAATCATGACATCTGGCTGTCGGGTCTGCGACGCCTCATCCAAGCTCATCGCGATCTCTAGGGCCTCCTCCAGCGTCTGCGGCCTGCCTGAAAGAACTTGCATCCGCAACTGCTTCGTCAAACCATCAATGAACTTTCTCGCCCTCAACTTAGGCGTGCTGACGATCGCGGCACCGTACCTCTCCAAGGAACTGAACTTGAAAATATACTGCTCTAAACTCAGGTCTCCCTGCTGCAATGCCAAGAACTCTCGTTGCAACCGATCACGAACGTGCTGTGGAAAGTACTTCTTCTGGAATTCTCCCAAGAACTCTTCCCAGCTAATCGTTGCTGATCCTCCAAAAACCACAGCCATCGTGGACCTCCACCAACAGGATGCCATCCCCACTAGGACGTAAGTGGCCAGCTTCACCTGGCGCTCTGGTGGGCAGTCAATCGCCTCCAAAATCAATTGGATCCTATAGATCCAATCCTCAGCAACCTCAGGGCTCATGCCACCCTCAAACGTCGGCGGATGTTGACGCATGAATCGATCAAGCACCTCCCCTCCGCCATCCCGAGGCGGCCCTCGAGCGTGCTCCTCCATGAATGCCCCGATGCGCTCCATCTGCTCGCGCATGGCCTGCTGATCTTCCTCCAATGAGCTAGGTGTACCAGGGTCCACGCGTCTCAATCTCGGCGCTCGACGGGGTGGCATCTGCTTACACCCAAGAAACAATTAGATGAAAACATCACTCTACCTCACTACTGGCCTAAACTTAGGTTGTACGACAATGGACTGACCTGAGCTCTGATACCAAAACTGTAACGCCCCCCGTTCCGCACACGGGACACAGCACACCAAAAGGACTGAAGAACATATACAGAGAGGGTATAAATCATATAACACGACCACGGGGTCTCAAAACATATTTATATATATACATAAAAATATGTTACATCCAGGTACTGAATTACGGAAGGAAAATACATAAGGAACTCTATCCCTGCTACATATGAGGGAGAGACAAAAAGATAAGGAGACCAACACTGAGCTCGACGAATCCAGTCCACGCGTCCCTAGCCCAAGTCGCCTCCAGCCATGCTCCACCTAAGGCACCACTCCTGCACACGCGTGCCACGCCTGAGTCTACAATAACTCAGTACACCACAAGCAAAAAGAAAAGGGTCTCGCAAAACCACCCTCTCGGAGCCTACTGTACCCCACAAAGTCCTGACCATCTGCTGACCCACGCAGCTACTCCCACAAGGCGAGTTCCTGCACCTGAACCCCCTTGCATGAACCACGTGGCGTCACACCGCACCACTCCCACCTATGGGCCAGCGAGCAAAGCTCCACAGCTGCCACTCCCAGGTATGGATGCACAGACCGATCACACCAATCTGACCCAAGGAAAAATCAACCTGACCCCAGGACACGTGTCGACACCTCTGACCGTGCTGGGAACCCTGGGGAGGGTGACCACCCCACCATCCACTCTCCCAACAAGGAGAGGTCACACAGGTAAATAATAATTTACCCAAACTCGCAAAAACACAATCAAACGCATGATCTAAAAGAAAACACATCCACAAGGTAGATATCCAACAATTAAAAGACTATCCACACCAACCAACATATGATTTCAACTCACATAACAATATTAGAATCACAACATAAAGCACATGCTCTTAAAAACATGAATAAATCTACATAATCTACAAGACTTAAAAAGGCACACATACGTCTTAGTATTTCATCAAGCATATGAACATGTCATTATTCCTGTCAACCTATTGCATACTCCATCTATCCTTTCCAAGGCATATTATAGATCCAAAATCACATCTATTCAATTTAATAACTAACACTTGTTAAGCATGCATACCCCAACAAGAAAGCATGATTTAACCATCACCACAAGTCATTAAATATGAAAATGAGCATATCAAGGATTGATTTTCGAAAATCAAACATCAACCAACATGTAAGACTATTCCAAGATCAACAATTATATATACAATGTTTTAAGGAACCATGATTCTCCAACAGGAATTGAAAGTGACCCAAAATCAGACTGACTTTCAATCCAAAACTAATAAATCATTTAATATCAATGACTCATGCAAAAGCCTACTGTCAACTAACAATATCTTCAACAACATGACACATCAAGCTATCTACGTGACATTCAAGCAAGCAAGGTCAAAATCAGCAAAATATAAACTAATGGAAGACCAGGACAGCATGGCATTCATGTTTAACAAGGGCTTGCATTGGCAGGAGATTAAGCTAACACCACAATAATCCTACCACGAGATCCACCCATCACCACTTGCGAGACCCCCGGTCCAGCACAACAAACCAGGCAGCACTAAAGCCTGCGAAGCCCAACACGACGACCCGGACCATCCCGGCACCGACGATGCCATCCCTAATCCGACCACACACCTCACTCCCACAACCACACCATCTAGGACACTAGCTAGGGAAAACCGACAATGGTGGCGTACCTAACCGAGACGTGCCTCCGGCGAGCTTCTCCACTACGCCAACGTCTCCACCCGCACGATCTACCGCCAATCGCCGGATCAACGAGGTTGAAGGAAGCGAGGAAGGCTTGGAAGGGAAGAAGATGGGTTTGGAGAGAAAAAGAAAAAGTCGGCAGCAAGGTTGGTGAGGGATTTAAGGGGATGGGATTAGGTTGGGTAAATATCAAAAATTACCCTAACAACCCAAAATATAACATATCATGTATATATTTGTGTCTTATAATCTCTATTTTTAATCGAAGCAATGCTACGTAACGAGTTTTATGTTTAAATTTCAGGAATAAAATAAGTGAGAAGAAGAGACACAAAAAGGACCTAAGAGCAAGAGAAAGGACTAGATTGTGAGATTTATGGACTGAAATGGAAGAGGAAGGACCCGGATGTAAACCAAAATGACCAATGAGAAAATCAAGAAACTTCACACCATCATGAGGATTATTTTGGAAATTAGATTCGGGTTGGCACTCAAACAACCGATCCGGATGCACTACACGTAATAAAATGAAGCACGGAGGAAGATATACAAATTTGGAGCAAATCGGACAAAAGGTGATCGTCAATTGGTGGCCCATTTTTCGTCCAATTTCAATAAGGCTTCTTGTAGTTGTGTTATTATGTTGTGTTTATCCATTGGTAGTAGTTTTATTAGTCCCACATCGGGGGATTCTCCCCGATTACCTTTTTCTAGCACTATAAATAGAAATCTTCATTCTCCTTTGTATTCACTCATTGCTTGGTGGCATTCTCTCTACTTGGAGTAAGCCTTAGAGCAAAAACTAAAGGTAGAGAAGAATGTTACTAGTAATGTGAGTCATTTAATAAAATAATTTTTCATTGTTTTGTTCTCATGTTGTCTCTTTTTTATGCATGCTTAGCTTAATCTTGTTTCTTTGATCTTAGGCTAAATTAGTTAGAATGTCTCCTTTCTTCTTTACTTTAATTGCTAGCATAATGTGTAGTGAGTAGATCCATCCACTTGGGGGGGGGGTGGAGATGATGTTCATATATATTGTGAAGTTTGGATGTTTGATGAATTTTTGATTGTGTAGACTAGCTTGTTTTGTATGGTCATTGGGGGTATTTTAATCATATACATGTTGGGGAATTTTGATGGGTTTTGCCAAAAGATTTAGACACTTCCCATGCTTAGTTTTTCATGTTTATTGACTGAAATTTCCTGTTGAATATGCTACATGTTAGTTATGTGTTTGAATTTGTGCTTGCTTGATTGATTGAAGAAACTTTATTTTGATGGGTTTTGCCATAACATTTAGACACATCACATGCTTACATTTGTTCTTCACATGAGTTTATGGTTTTTGATGAGTCTTGTCATATCTTTAGATACTTCTCATGTTGAGCCTAATCTTATGTTAATCAAGTAGTAATTGCCGATACATTGTGTGAATGGATTGATAGGTTTTGCCACATATTTAGACACTTCCTATGTATGAAGACACACACACACATGCTTACATGCGTCATTCATCACTTATTTCACTTCATATGTGCACACACTCCACCCTTATGGGTTTCTCTTTCTGATTTCCAATCTTTTGTTGATTTCTTTCGCATTTCTTACTTCCTAGTTTAGTGTAGTTTAGCTTTAGCATAATCACATTTTTCTCCCTTTATTCGCCACTTGATTTCTGACAAACCAGAGACTACTCACCTCCCTGTGGATCGACCCGTACTTGTCACCGCTTCATCGCGGTCGTGCACTTGCGGTAATTAATAAAACATTTAAATACCAGTTCAGATTTGTCCAGCAAACATCGGTCGAACAATCATACAGGTGGTCGACCGTTTTGAATGTCTAGGCCCCAACCGACTTAGCTACAAGTAAAATCGATCGAACGGATCAAAAGGCGTCCAACCGTTTAGATGGTCTATGCCCCCAACCGACTTACCATAGTGCATTCGGTCGAACGGCAAAGGGGACTCGGTCGACTGAAAACAACAAGGCTTGCCTTAAACGCCCAACTGGTCGACCGCCCAAAGGAATCGTTCGATCGGTGTAAGGCAGAAACCCACAATTACACTATCAGCGGTTGACTGTATTACCAACTGGTCGTCCGAATGCAGTAGAAACTCTACTGAACAAAACTTCCGACGAACCTTTCGGCCTACCATCGACAACTCAAACACTAACACAATCTTAGGCGAGCATGAAAGTAAAGCTTTACATACCTAAAGGCTTGAAGAAGCCTTTGAAGATCAACTGCGAACGCCTCTTCGCAAAACACTCTTTCTCCGGGGAAATCACCTGAGCAACGATCTCAGCACCTCTGGCAGCACTCGAGCTCGCCAGTCACCACGTACACGTCGCCGGCACCTCAGATGGTTGGGGAAGATAATGGGTTGAGAGATAGAGGAGTGTGTGTGAGAGAGAGAGATACCATACTCCTCACTCACCACACCTCCACCAATCAAATCCCTACACCCCAACCACTCTACACCTTCCCTAAACCATCATCAAACATCTAAACATGATTAGGCCACAAATTAAGAGTTAGGATATAACACATGCCCCACCCTTGTTCCACCCCTGCTCTGGACAGGAAAACAAGCCAATGTGTTTTATATAAGATGACTGCCAAATTACATCATATCCATGTAACTTCCAAAAAAAGCTATTAAACATATGTCAAATATTTTTATAATTAACTTCTAATGCGGAAAGCCCTATCATAACTCATAATATACTTGAAACATTTTCAATACAATAAGCATTTAATTAACTTCTAATAAAGGAATTCCTGTCATAATATCCTTGAAAGTTTTTCCAAGACAAAAATCCGTTCACATCCTCGGCTATTTTTTCCCAAAATTGAAACGTGAAACTCCAATCTCCAAGTCAAGTCCTCGACGTTTATTTCTTCCCAGACACTCTTCTCCCACCAATCCATCAGGTGTTCTATAAAATAAGAAATTCCTAAATCCTCGGCGAAAAGTCAAAATAAAAATTCATATTGAATCCTCCGTGAGTAGTCAAAACACAACACGCGTGCTAAACTAAGAAGTTTAAAAAACCAACAATCAGTTTTTTCTCCTGAACAGCTCAGTGAACTAAAATTGTGAATGCTTTTTTCGTAATGAGTTTTTTAGGCATACCAATTTCCAGAAAATTTTACTTTCGAATAAATCAGAAATCCAGGCAAATCTGGGTTTGTATGGAAATACACACACATTACCATTAGATATCCTTAATAGGAGCTTCATGCTTGAACAAGATTTTTTTCATATCATATAAGGCCTTGCATAATTCATTTTCATAATATTATTTAAAAGTATTGTAATTTTTCGCCATAAAGTTGTTTATGATTAGTTATCCATGCTTACTATTTATTATCCTAATGTTTCCTAATTGGTTTGTAAGCTCAATTGTGAAAGAATTTTTTACCATATTCTACACATCTTGAAAAAATTGTAATAATTTTGCATATTGACAAAATGATTTTCTCCTGAAAACATAATATTTATATTGAATTCATGCAAATTGAAAATTTACACAATAATTCTTTAACTTTCTTCAAATCACCACTACCACGATTAAGGGTCGTCCAATATTGACTGCAATCAGAGACAAAGCCAGGATCTTGATTGGGAGATAAATAAAAGAAATAATGCGATTTTATTTAATTTAATAACATATATGAAAAACATAATTAGCCAATAAAAATGATATGCTCTTTCAATTTCAACAGAAGATAGCGGAAGCTACTTAAATTACTACAATAATGCACATTGAAAATGACATGATGTATACAAACAATAAGCTGACATGATCTGTAATGAATTTGATATGAAATCTGTTAACAATTTAATCATAATATGTATTGAAATATTATTGCATACGAGCACACAACTACAATATATCCCAAAACAAACATGCATTTCACATTATTATTGCAAAAGGTATTTTCTATAATCTCGCGTTTTATTTGTCAGAAAAGGGCCTACGAATCTAAGAATTCCCGAATAGTCTAGTATTTAGGTCGACACCTTTTAAAATATTTGTTATTATAACTATTCTTAAGGGTGAAGATGCAGAAACCCTAAAATAAAAGATAAATGAGTAGAAAACTAGAAATCACTCGGATTTGCCAAACAAATAGGGCCCAATCATCCCATCCCACCTGTCATCCGAACCGAATCGCCAACTATAAATACCGAACAAGCCCAACGCCCTTCCTATATCCAGTTAAAAAACAATCCTCCTCAAAACGTTGCCGGCCATGGATCCCCGATCCAACGGCCCAGATTACTCCACTCTCCCGTCCAGCGACGCAATTGTCCTCACCGTCCCCGTCCACCCCCCGAAGCCCCGAAACTCTTCTTCTTCCGCAGTCGTCCTCGCCGCCTTCCTGGCCGTGCTTCTCCTTGTCTCCTTCGTCGCCCTAGTTCCACTTTCTCCTACGAAGGAGGTACTCCAGTCGATGGAGACCGAACGGGAAGTCCCGGCTATTGTGTTTGCACCGAGAGGCGTGGGGGAGGGTGTCTCAGGTAAGTCCTCCGGTCTGCTCCGGGCGGGGTACACGTGGACCAACGAGATGCTCCAATGGCAGAGGTCTACCTTCCACTTCCAACCGCAGCAGAACTGGATGAACGGTTCGGATTTTTTTCCCCATCTTTCGCTTAATAATTTCTGAGGTTTGTTGGTTGTTTTTGCTCTAATTTCGTTATTTTTTTGTGGTTTCGGCTGCGGTGGTGGGATACGACGGCGCGGTATTTGCGTGCAGACCCTAATGGTGAGAAAACTGAAACATCGTGAATAGATTTTTTTGGTTTGATGAGTTGTTTTTTGTTGTTTTGTTTGGATGAAGTCAATTGCTTCTTCACGTTTTAATAGCTTTTCATCTTCGGTCTCTATTCTCTAACATTTTTTTTCTTTTGATTATTGCTCCAATCTTCTCATTGGATAGGAAGTAGTACACGTCCTCCTATGAACAGCGAAAGGCAAAATAATAATAATAAGCCAAAAGGTTCCATGTTTCATGTATTGTTTATTAATCATATCATGGAGTTTGAATTACATACCATTAAATTCAGTTAACAAAAAGGTCTTGCTTGTGGTGTGAAGACTTGAGAAAGTATTTTTTTAGGAAGTAAGACTAAATGTTGTTAGCGTACTTTTTTAGAAGATTTATTGAGCTTTGAATTGATAAAATTATGGAGCTCTGGTCAAGAGACATGTTGTCCTCGGGTTTCTTTAGTGTAACGTAGTTGTTTGATAAAACTATTAGAGATAAGATAGATTGTATTGTTTATAAAACTTCTAACATGTCTGATTTGTTTGGCGTCTCTGACTTTGGTGATAGATAAGATAACTATTCTAGCTGGTACCGCTGTGATTATAATTGCGTTTTCTTTTATAAGAAGGGGTTCTAATTATGTCAATTACCAGTTCCAGCAGACCACCAAATGATTCTTTCCTTGCTTCCGGGAATTTTCTAGAGAGAAGAGAAATAGTTCCAGTAATACTTGTCCGATGTACGATTCCTGTTTGATATGTAAATAAAATAAAATCAGAACGTGCCGCCAAATACGGATATTAAGAATTATTGAAGAGTTTGTCAAAGTCTTCTTTCCATACGGAACTAATTAATAAGCTCACAAGTAAAAATATAGATAAAAAATAAGTGATCGATGTGGCGTCCCCGGAACCCAATGAATCAACCCAAAAAGTAGTTAGGGATCTTAGATTTGTCTGTTACACCTTTTAATCTCGGTTACACGTCCCCGACCGACACTAACCTGGGCATCGCAATCAAATTAAAAATCCAAATCCAACCATCCTTTACTGCTGCAGTCCCTGATGTCTACCATTTTCGAATAAACAAAATCACGTTCCTTAAACAAACATCTAACCAATTCATCAATCTCATCTGGACAAAGATAAAAACATCTATCTCATTTAATTTTTGAAATGCAAACGCAGGTCCAGTGTTTTACAACGGGTATTACCATCTCTTCTACCAGTACAATCCAGACTCGGCAGTGTGGGGAAACATCACGTGGGGCCACGCTCTGTCACGTGACCTCATCAACTGGTTCCACCTCCCCCTAGCCATGGTCCCCGACAAGTGGTACGACATCAACGGGGTCTGGTCCGGCTCCGCCACCATCCTCCCCGACGGTCGTTTGATTGTGCTCTACACCGGCTCGACCAACGCGTTGGTCCAGGTCCAGAACATGGCCGTCCCTGCCGACCCAGCCGACCCGCTCCTCTTGAATTGGGTCAAATCGCCCGCCAACCCGATTCTCACCCCTCCTCCAGGAATCGGAATCAAGGACTTCCGCGATCCGACAACTGCCTGGTATTTTGAAATTTGATTGGTTTACCATTCTTTATAACCTAAACAATTAGTTATGGATAAGTGAATTTAACTTTATTATTGCTTTTAATTTGAAATTGTATATTTCTTATAGGTACGTGGAGTCTGAATCAACCTGGCGGATTGCGATCGGCTCGAAGGACGCCGACCACAACGGATTGGTCCTCGTGTACACCACAAAGGACTTCGTGGAGTACGAGCGCCTACCCGGTGCCATGCACGTGGTCCTCGGGATAGGAATGTGGGAGTGCGTGGACTTCTTTCCGGTGGCCGTTGACGGCGAAGAGGGGTTGGACACGTCGGCGAACGGTCCGGGAGTTAAGCACGTGCTGAAGGGCAGCTTGGATGATGACAAGCACGATTACTACGCAATCGGGAGTTATGACGTGGAGAGCAACAAGTGGACACCGGATGACGTGGAGTCTGACGTCGGGCTTGGGTGGAGGTTGGACTACGGCAAGTACTATGCCTCCAAGACGTTCTATGATCAGGTGAAGAAGAGGCGTGTGTTGTGGGGATGGACCGGTGAAACTGATAGTGAACAGGCAGATATTCTCAAGGGTTGGGCTTCACTTCAGGTTTTTTTTTCCAGTTTTAATTTACATATACTTGTTTACATTACCTTATGTTTTTTTTAAACCATGAAAATTTGAAGATAATTACTTTGCCACGTGGTAATATATCATCTAGCGAATGAAACTAATTGATCACTTAGGCAAAACGTTGACATATCTAAACGGTGTAATTTTAATTTAACAGAAGTAGGTGTACGTTGAACAACTGAACATGCTCTACTGAAAAGCTTAATGGAGTAACATTTTTTACTACTAGTAGTCAAATGATGCAATGGGAACATTCTTTTGCTATTAATTTCTATATTAAAATATTAATCCGTTGGGTTCGATCTTTTTCAATAAATATTTTCTACAAAAATCAAAAAAAAAATTTGGTATTGGATACAAAAGAATGGCAAGGCTTTTAGAGGGGAAAAAGGCAATTTAATTTCGGAGAACAAACATTTTTCCAATTTGTGATTCCTGGACGGCTGGACGCGATATTGTTAGATGTGTTGCAGGCCAAATACTCAATAATAAAAATCTAAACAACTAAGAAGACTTGTGTTTTACATGGCTCATCTTAGAACTTTAATTTTGTTTATTTGTATTCGCATATTAATATTGTTTTAGAACTTATATATGTATTAAGACTGTTTTGAAACTACTATTCGTATCTATCCACGCAATACATGGCATAACGAAAAAAATAATCAAGTGCATAAACAAATTGAGACCCGTACTTCATATTATGAAACAATTCTAACATGACAAATGTTCTAAATTACATCATACCACTTGTACATTTGCCACGTTATCGCAATTTTAAAGTAATCGAGACAACTAATAGCATAATAAATCATGCAAGTACGGAATGAGATCACATTAGAAGATCAATTTATTGTAATTCAAGACGTAACCCAAGTATCAGACAAACCACACCATTTCTCATCTTCACATTGTGGTGACGTTTGTTGACAATGGTTTCTTGCTCTCTCACATGTCTAACAAGGATTGGGATTCTCTCCAATTCTAGCTACAAGAATTGAAGATGTCCAGCTCCATCCATCATAACTGTCTATTACAAATTGATGGTTCAGAACATGCCATGTCATAATATTCCCATTAAATGCTCTTCACAATTGAAATCATGTCATACTATTGGAGTTGTATTACTAGTGTTCCAACTTCAACCTCAAAAGTAAATATCAACAATCATATATTAAAGGTCCATTAAATATTAGCAAACTAACTTATAAGAATGAGGTTACTATTATGTTTTTCGTATTCCAAGAAGAAATGAAGAAATATTATCCCTTACTTTAAATAACTCTGTTTTCTAAATTTGATATTTTATCTTACTTTGAACCAATTTTTTGGTGAATATTTGCATTCGAAGAAACAATCTAGTAAAACAATCATGTTAATTTTTTTAAAATTCTAGAACACATACATCCTCAAGTAGCGAATATGTAGACTCCAAGTGCAAATTTTTATCATAATGAGATCTTAGTATCCACTAACTCTTTTGTAAATATGAATAATCATCATATCATAATATGAATAAATTTCAAAACAAATTTATATATAAACACATTAAATGATTGTGACGTGATTTAAAAATGAGGAATACTTCGGCAGAATTAATTATGTGTTTCAACTTTATTATATATGTTTTTTTAACATGAAATGAAATGACAATATTCATATTTACATATGATTCAATTCTTAAAAAGGCACGTCTAATTTTTACTTGAGATCTTGTAAGTTAAGGTTAGTTGTACGTAGCTAGTTTTGGTAGGGATAATTTACGACACACTTTTCCCCCCTAAAAGTATAAAATTAGCATGTAAATGGTGGTTGATGAGGTTTTATTGCTCAAACTTTCTCCACCTTTCACTATAAGATGAATGACTAGGGTGCATGGAATTGAACCTCTCCAATTCTAGTAGAATTGAAGACGATCCCTGTCCACACAAGCATATTTTAGATTTCTCATCAAACAGACATAACCCCAGTTCAAATGGTTTACTGACATAGTTAAATGTCTTAATTACTTGGTTGACAGACAATTCCGAGGACGGTGACGTTTGACGCCAAGACGGGCAGCAACTTGCTCCAATGGCCAGTGGAGGAGGTGAACAGTCTAAGAAAATCAGAAGTAGCACTTCATAACATCACCATTCCCACCGGTTCTGTATTACCCCTGAAGGTCAGGGAGGCCACACAGGTAAATTGAACCAAGCACGAACTTGCATTACATTTACATCCTATTTGATCGGATCACTATGTTTTATGACATAAGTAATTATTATAATGTTGTAGATAAAACACTTATTAAGAGTATCATGCATTGGTACATTTCAGCTGTTTGCGCGGTACTATATTTTCGACACTTCTCCACACGCATGATTGATATCATTCTTTACGTCTACCGACTCGCTCTAATACAACTAGAAATTTGTTGGTTCCACTGTAACACAAGTGTTATTTATTAAAAGATGACTCCCATCTCAAAAAAAGTTGGTTCGAATGTTGATTAGATTAGAATGAGCTCATATCTAATAACTCATTAAAGTGTTCCTTAATTTTTTAGATTTAAAAATTTCTCAATGATCTTAACATTAAAGCCTAAATATCGCATTATTGTTTACATATTTAATGCATCCTTGTTAATACAGTTGGATATCGAAGCGGAGTTTGAATTGGACAAGGAGGCGTTGGAGCAGATCTTTGAGGCCGACGTCGGGTACAACTGCAGCACCAGTGGTGGGGCTGCCGGAAGAGGTGCATTGGGACCCTTTGGCCTTCTTGTTCTTGCTAATGAAAAATTGTCGGAGCAAACGGCTGTCTATTTCTACGTTGCCAAGGGAACGGACGGGAATCTGAACACTTTCATCTGCCAGGATGAGCTCAGGTATACATTACCATTTTGTTCCATGTTTTTCCTATTTGAAGTCATGTTTGGGTTGGATTTTTTAGATTGTGGTTTTAAATGTGAATTTCATTTTCCCATATGGCTTTGGTTTATGTTGTGTTTGTATCTATAATTGGTTGATCCATATGGTTTTGAATTTTTTATAGGCTTTATCCGGGCAGTAGTGCATAATATATAGATAAGATAATATTATCTCTGCCTTATGTTTTTCTATTATATTGAATTATGAGAGAGTTAATTCTTACCTCACTTAAGGCCAGGCTTCATATTATCCAGGCTTACTTTCTATTATTAGCTTGATAAAATGATGAATAACAAAATACACACACATAGGGAGCGCATCTCATCAATTTGAGTTGGACAGTGATGAGTAAACAAGTACATAAAACTATAAAGACATTTTTTTACACTGTATCGAGATGTAGCCTAAACTAATTAGATTCTTCCATAAAAATATAACTTGTTTAATAAAATGAATGCTACTTATAAACATATTTATCTAGAAATTGAATGTAGCTGGAGACTTCTTACGGGATAATTATGATTTGCGTGACTCAATAGAAAGAACAATGATTTGCCTAATTCACATCTTCTTACATACAAAATGGGACTCTAAACTTAAATTTTGTGGAACTTGCAGATCCTCAAAGGCCAACGACCTTGTCAAAAGAGTCTACGGCAGCATCGTTCCAGTCCTCCATGGCGAAAAACTATCGGTCAGAGTAATGGTAAGCAAAATTACGCTTACACACAAAAAGACAACACGCATAAATTACGATTACACTTTTCAAAAAGATAAAAAATAAATGCATTTACACAGTAGACTAGAAACTGAAGCAGTTAAATGGAAGCTAGCCAGCCAGTTAGACAAATCCTTATTATAAATTGGTCTAGAATCTAGATTTTGAACCATCCTGACTGTTAATTCATTTTAACAGATCGACCGCTCCATTGTCGAAACGTTCGCCCAAGGAGGAAGAACGTGCATCACTTCACGCGTTTACCCGACGACAGCCATCTACAGCGCCCCACGGCTCTTCTTGTTCAACAACGCGACTGGAACACACGTCAAGGCAACGTCGGTGAAAATGTGGGAGATGGAGTCCGCCTCAATCAAACCCTACGATTTCACAAAGGATGCCAACATGCACAGCGTTAGAGCACAGTAGATTGCTGCAGATTACGTATAGTTACGTTAAGATAGGTTCGGCTTGATTGTTTTTTGCACGATGGCTCGCGGATGGTGTGAGGATTGTGGGTTTGTGTTGCCGGCTTGAGCTAGTTTGGTTTGTCTACTTATATTGAGTTGCAGTGGGAATGTGAGGTGGTTGGTTAGGAGTAGAGGTTGGGGTTGTAGATATATGCTATTGTATTGATTTCGTTGGTCATATATGTATAAACCATTGGGAGGTGATACAATTAATGAAGCTGGGTGGTTGGGAACTTGTGTGTCCGAACTTAGATTTTTTTTTAATCTATTCTATTACAGCTCTATTTTAGATCCAACCTCCCTACTATTAGAATATAACGGCTAGAATTCGATTCGAGATCTTTACTGTATCAAAACAAGGAATCTCCATTGTATATTTATTAATTGACGAATGTCAACACATAAGCCAGCACTACCACAAGACATAAGCATTTTATGTCATACGGAGGATATGTCCATTGTATATTTATCTAGAGAACGAATAGTAGTCAACAAGAAGACATATCTTATCCAAAGCTTCTTCAAAAGATAGATAGGGAAATCGACCATTCCGAAGCCCCGTGATCCAAAGAGAGTCGTTGGTGCAGAGGTCCTGCATCATTTAATCACGAGAGGGAGTAACAACTCGAAAGATGCAATCATTTTTAGTTCTCGAGTGCCCTAGGTTGTGTGATACTGATCAACGAGCAAGGTAGTTTCTAGTTCTCGGGACGCATCGGTCTCGCACGGGACACACAAACGAGTTGGGTCGTTTTTACTAAACGAGTTGTCTTTTTTTCACAAAACGAGTTAGGTCCTTCAGTCGAATCGGGCCAGGTCGTTGCAACTTAGTTAACAATATGTCTTGTTTTAACAAAAAATATACTTCTCTAAGACATGAAACAATTTGTTCTACAATCGACAACCTAATTAGCAACGTGTATAATTACTGATGATTATTTTTAAGTGTTAGAACATTAATAAGTATATAATTTAATTTCTTAAGTGAACTTCTTATGTTCCATTTTCTGAATTTTTTGTGTTATTATGAAAAATCATATATTTCGAAACAACTTTATGCAATCAAGACAAACGAGTTGAAATATCACAAACCAACTTATTACAAGTTAACTTATACGCACATGAACATTGAGACAACACAAACCAACTTGTTACATGGACTCATTGAATATAGATAAAACGAGTTCTAAAAATAACCAAATAAGTTGGATCTTTCTACCAAACGAGTTGGGATTTTTCGACAAACGAGTTGAACGACCTAGGTCGTTTTCACCAAACGAGCTGAGTTATTGTCACCAAAAAAGTTGGGTCGTTCTAACAAACCACTTGGTTTTTTTTCCACCAACGTGTGTGGTGGTGGTTTTTTCCACCAAACAAACTTAGTGGTCCCCCCCCAAGTTGGGAGGCACCAGTCCTGTCGGCACTCACCAACAAGCTGAGTAGTTTTCACCAAACGAGTTGGGTCGTTTTCACCAAACGACTTGTCTTGTTTTCACAAAATGAGATGGGTCGTTTGTGTTGGTTTTTTGGCATTAATCTATATTAATTTTGATGATTAATCAAACTAATCTTAATCAATCAACCTAATCAATCGAAGTGAGCAAACACGATTACTTACATTGCATACATGTGTGTATACTTGTAATCATCTTAATAGGTTGATCAAGATAATCAAGAAAATGAGCATTGGAACAGACATCAAAACTCCATACTAGTAATCAAAGCTTTGGACCAAGAGATGTAATTTTGTATTTATTGAGTCCATAAGGTTTAATGTAAACTTGAGCACTAGGATTATGTCCCGTCAAGATTCGGTAAACCGAACCCTTCATATACAATCAAAACCTTTCTAGTTTGGTCCACCGAACACCTATCGGTTGCCCGAACCCTTCCCATTAGTAAACCTTAGGTGGTTCTTTGGAATTGCCCTGACGGAAGACCGAACTACCTTCGGTCAACCGAATAGCCCTGGACTGGTTTTGGACTTTGCTCAAATGGTTGCATTTGAATCGAGCCTTTAGAGCCCAATTGACTTTTCCTAATTTGGACAATCGAATGTCTATCAGTCAACCGAGCCCTTATTGGCTTTAGGCGCCCAACGACTATTTACACGTGGCATTTGACCATTGTACCCAATGACTATTTGAGTCTTAACTGTCAGCACAAAATCCGTGCTAACTTCGATCTACTAAAGTGCACACGGTCAACCGAACTTAATTAATAAGAGCCCAACCAATCTTACTGTCCAACTTGGAACGGTGAACCAAAATTAAATAGGGCAAAATTGAAAATAGTTACTGGAAGATGGTGAACGGTGATCTGAACCCTATTCGGTCAACCATATACGTTGTTCAGATCAATCCATTTGTAGTGTCTCGGACTACCGTTACATGAACGATCGACCGAACATGGTCTAAAATCTGTCCGAGCTTATTTCACATCTTGCTTCTCATTGGTCCATTTCCCTACCGACTCCCAAACGGAAAGTAGAACTTGAAGGCTTATAAATAAGATCTCATTTGTTGGTTTTAGAATTCTTGAACACTTCTGATCTATCCTATACTAAAATCCAAATCCTCTTGATCTTCAAGCTCTCATTCTTCTACACTCAAGTCAACTTCACCACTTTCATATCCATTCCATATCAATATCCAAGTGTGCTCAAGTATACAGTGTTAGTTAGATTGTGATTCAATTTCCATATTCAAGAATCACAAAGTGTTGTACAGTTTTAAGGAAGCCCCCTCTCAGGTTGTGTGAGGAGACACAAGTGAGGTGAGGATTGTTCGCAAGGCTCGGTGTTATAAACGGTGTTGATCTCGGTCCGGAACGAAGATCGGTTAGTGGAACCGTAAGCGAGGCTCGGGGGACGAGCGAGGCTTGCGACTAGGATCGGGGTGCAGTGTCGAACCTCTTTAAACTCCGGTGTCGACAATTTTGTGGTTTGCAATTGTCTCATCTCTTAATCCTTCAATTAGTGTTTTAATTCCGCAATTTGTTTAGTGATTAGAGAGTCATCTATCCTAACAGTTCGGTCGAATCGAGATGGCTCGTTGCAACTTAATTAACAACCTATCATTTTAACAAAAAAATACTTCTATTTAAGACATGAAACAATTTGTTCTACAATTGACAACTTAATTAACAACATATACAATTACAAATGATTATTTTTTAGTGTTAAAAACATTAATATGTGTACAATTTAATTTCTTAATTGAAGTTCTTATGTATCATGTCTGAATTATTTGCGTTGTTATGAAAAATCATATATTTTGAAACAACTTTATGACAACGTTCTTAGATTCAAATTCAATCAAGACAAACGATTTGAAAATATCACAAACCAACTTGTTTATTAGTTAACTTGTACACACACGAACATTAGACAACACAAACCAACTTGTTACATGGACTCACTGAATCAAGATTAACGAGTTGTTAAAATAACCAAACAAGTTGGGTCGATATTGTTTTACCAAACAAGCTGACTTGTTTTCAACAAATAAGTTGAACGAGCTAGGTCATTTTCACCAAACCAGTAGGGTCGTTATAACAAAAAAGATGATTTTTCTCCACTAAACGAGCTATGTTGTTTTTTCCACAAAAAAACTGGGTCGTCCCCCCTACAAACAAGCAAGGAGGCACCAGTCCCATACAGGACTCACCAACGAGGTGAGCAATTTTCACCAAACAAGCTAGGTCGTTTTCACCAAATGAGTTGGGGCGTTCGCTCAAATCGAGTTGGGTCGTTGCAACTTAATTAACAATTTGTATCGTTTTAAGAAAAACATATACTTCTCTTTAAGACATAAAACAATTTGTTCTACAATCAACAACTTAATTAGCAACATATACAATTACTGATGGTTATTTTTAATTGCTAGCACATCAATATGTGTACAATTTAATTTCTTAAGTGAACTTCTTATATTCCATTTTTGAATTATTTGCTTTGTTATGAAAAATCATATATTTCGAAACAACTTTATGACCCAGTTCTTAGATTCAAATTCAATCAAGACAAACAAGTTGAAAATATCACAAACCAACTTTTTACAAGATTACTTGTATGCACTTGAACATTGAGATAAGACAAACCAACTTATTACATTAACACATTGAATCAAGATAACGAGTTGTAAAAATAATAACCAAACAAGCTGGATCGATATCGTTCTACCCAACAAGCTGGCTTGTTTTCAACAAACGAGTTGAACGAGCTGGTGCATTTTCACCAAAGAGTTGGGTCATTTTTCCCAAACAAGCCGGGTAGTTCCAGCAAACAAGCTGGTTTTTTCTACCAAACGAGCTGGGTCATTTTTCCCCGCCAAACAAGCTGTCTTTTTCCCCGCAAACAAACTAGGAAGCACCAATCCCGCACGAGACTCATTAACGAGCTAGGTAGTTTTCACCAATTGACCTGGGTCGTTTTCACCAAACGAGTTGTCTTATTTTCACCAAATGAGTTGGGTCGTTCCATCGAATCGAATTGGGTTGTTGCAACTTAACTAACAACTTGTATCGTTTTAACAAATTAATATGTTCTAATCAAATATAAATTCTCACATGCATACATCATACATTATATTTGTATATCTTTTGGATGTAACAAGTTTCAGGTTAGGAAGTGAAGAAATGTGACCAAAATATGCACAAAAAGATCAACAAAAAAATACTATATTGAATTTAATTTTGATTGAATTGATGTAAACTTGAGCATTTGGATCGATTTCTTCCCTCACACACTATGTCACCTATAGAAGTCAGATAGAAAGTTTCACAACATTTGGACTTCAATAGAACACTCAAATCAAATCCAGAAAACCACCCAAAACACAACTAAGTCTGCCTGGGCCTCAATGGATAACCGGTTTTTATCTTCCGTCAAACCGTTTACGATAGGACTTTCCTTGGCATAATGGTCGACCAGTAAGCCAATTTTGTCAGATTGTTTCTTGTTATGTTTCTAGCCATTTTCTTGTCTTTTTCCTCCAACGAATATATTGAATATCGTGCCAGTACCCAATTCAGAGTTAAGACCATCGGTCGACTGATACCTTCTTAATGGTCAACCGAAATGGACCCAAACTTGGACAGTAACTATTTTGAGATTTGTTCAATCGTTACACCCTTAACGGTCAACCTAGTTAATTTTGTCACTTTCAAAACCACACAAAACCCTTGAAACGGACTTGAAGAGTTTCGACTGGGTGATCAACGTTAATATCGACCCCAAGGAATGGAAAGAACCATTTGTAGTAGACCGGGAGTGACTTCATAAGGTTCACTGTTGATCATGGTTTGACGGACACACAAATTAAGATGCGGACGACGAAGATTACAAAAACATTGTTGCACAAGAAATGGAAACTAGTGATGGGAGAGTAATATTGTGCACAAAATGGTGATATAATTGGCTTCAAGAACACTAGATAAAGGGAGATCAGGAAAATCATTCACCTCAACAAAGGTTGAAGGAAGTAGAAGTGTAGCGGCTATCCCAATCGGCCTTGGCCTTACCATTGATAGGTATGAAAGGATGGGTTGAAGGATGAGGAGGGTTTTGAACGTTGGGTTCCGTTGGTGCTCAATCATGGATCCTCTTGGAGCGGCATTTCAGTGGCAATGGAGGTCTATGAGATGTCCTTGTGTTTCCCCTTTAAAGCACAAATCTTCCATTGTGGTTCCATGGATGGTGGGCAGAGGTGGTGAAAAGGAGTGGTGGAAGTAGGGATTGGATATGGAGAGGATGGTGAAGATAGAGATTTGGAAGGGGATTTGGTGGTTGGGAGAGGATTTGGGTGGCCTAGATGCCCAGTCGGGGATGTTTCAAAACCACACAAAACCCTTAAAACGATTGACCATTTATTTACTTTCATCCAACTATTTTCTTGTGCAGAGACAAATGTACCCTTGCTTAACCTTTGGTCGTTTGACTTGTTTACACTTCTGTCCCACCGTTAACTTAAGTTTTAGAAAACGGTCGAACGAAAGTGACAAAACGATTGACCGTTTGGCACCCGACTGATAGCTCACTTTATCTCTTTGTCTTTTCCCCCAACGACTATATCTTCTCTTAGCCAATAAATAGTAAAGCTTTATATAATTAGACACTACTAAGATAGCCAACGAATGATAGCCAATCTTGCAATCCAAGGCTCACGTACCTACTAAGATGCAAAAACCACATTCACACACTTGTGCTTGAACTTTTGCTCTACAAACTTGTGTCACCATTCCCAATATTAGCAAGTGTTGAAGTTTAAGTCTCCATACACTTATAAAGGTTGTAATCTCTGTAGGATCGTGTAGGTTATGGGTCCACAATACTAATCACAATTAATCCTAATAACCTACTAGTTTGATCTATCAAAGATATGCAGCGGAATTAAACTAACAAACAAGCAAGTAAAGACTAGAAATGCAAACCACGATGGACACGGGGGTTTTACAGAGGTTCGGCCACCGCCTATGTCCTCTCTTGCAAGCTCCGCTCGACACTTCGAGCTCCGCTCACGACTTCACTATCCACTCCCCATTCCGGGCCGGGAGAACGCCTTTTACAAAACAAGCACCGTGAACACCCTCGCTTGCTTGACTTTCTTCTCTCACAATCCAAGAGGAACACTTCGGGATTTCACCGAAGTCCTTGATTCTTTTACAACAATGAGAACTTGAGTGGAACACACTCTCTAACTTGAGCACACTTAGCTTAGGATGTAGAATTGATGCTAAGGTGTGGAAATGTAAGCTTGGAGTGTTGGATTGGGGAAAATGAGCTTGGGAGTTTCTCTCTAATGTATAGGACAAGTAGTAGTGAGAGAGTTTGTGTTAAAATGTGTTTTACATTTCTTTATATAGGCATTAGAGAGAATAGATCCGTTGGGGTTGATTGTGTGAGTGTTGGTGTAGGATACACAAAACAGAAACTCGTAGGACCCAATTGTGATTTAATTCGGTCGACCGGATCAGGATGAACGGTCGACCGATTGGCAGTTTTGAACTTAGTTTGGTCGATCGGTTAGGTAACGGTCGACCGCCCAACGCTAAGACTCAGGTACACTTAAGTGATCGGTCGAACACCGAATAGTGTTCGGTCGACCGATTTGCACCAGCCACTTTGGGGTTGACAAACAATGATCTATTCAGTCGACCGAGCTAAGGTCTAGCGGTCGACCGATTTTGTCCAGGAGATTCGGGTTTGTCAAGAGACAGATATTCGGTCGACCGAAAAAGGTCCTCAGTCGACCGATACATGAAATGTATTTGGGGTATTTTTGGTTAATACGAATACGACCGTTGGGTATAATACGACAAAACAAACAGTCGGAAAAATAAGTTCACACGGTCGACCGAAAGTGTATACACGGTCGACCAAAACCGGGCAGTGAAAACACAAACAGGATGAATGATCACTCGGTCGACCGAAAGGCCTGTTACGGTCGACCGAATGTGGGCAGACTGTTAGGGTTCAGGTTTAGTGTTTTCCGGTCTAAGTTTGGGTTATCTATTGAAGTCCAAATAATGTGAAACTTCGTGTGTGACTTCTATAAGGAACCTAATGTGTGTTTGAGTTTATTTTAGCTCAAGTATCCTCAATTTACACAAGTTCCTATGACTCAAAGAAAATACAAAATACATGTCTTCAAAAGAGCTTGATTACATGTCTTGACTTGATTTTCCTTTCTTCCTTGAGTCTTGATCACCCGTAGAGGTTAGCACAAAGCAATATATATATGCAATGCAATATGTGTGCTACTCTACATGATCATAATTAAGATTAGGTTGATTAAATCATCAAAACATAGATTAAGGCCAAAAAGCCAACAATCTCCCTTTTTTTGATGATGGCAACCTATATCTTAATACATGGAATTTTTATAAGTAAACTATGCATATAAATGCTCCCCCTATGGATGTGCATAATTTTTATTCAATTTAACTCATAATTATCTCTCCCCCTTTGACATCCATCAAAAAATGATATTTATTAAAAAATATACGATTTAAGTTCAATGTGGATGTCTTGTAATGAAGTTGCTCCCCCTCAATTTTGCACTTCATTACACTAAAAAAATGATATTCAATAAGCTCCCCCTATCGATATGAATATGATTTGTCAATTAAGTTCATTTCCATTTCTCCCCTATTAACATCAAGTAAATACTATAATTAAGCATGTGATGTTTTCATTTCCCCTATTTACATCCATTAAAAAATTTGACTCTAAAAATATGGATGTTGTTCAAGCATTTAAGATTTGCAATGAATGAATTAATGATATGTCAATTAAGCATATAAACCTAGACTAGAACCAATTTTATCGAAAAATTTAGAGGATATGAAATTATACCAACTTGAAGCTTGAATTGGTTCTACCCTTCATTTGGTGATGCATCTGGCTTTCAATTCGACTCTTAAGCTCGCTCGCTCGCCACTGATTTCTTCCTCAAGCACCTACAAGTGTAGATTTAGGTACCCAAACAACTTTGGGTCCTTGAATGTTAGCTTTGGGAACCCAAACCATTTTGGTTTAGGAGCCCACACATTTGAGGAAGTATGCTTTACAACTAAGTGCTTTCCATTTAAAGTTGTATAAGATGCATGGTTTTTCAATTTAGCATTGTATCCTAAACCATGTTTTTGCAAAGATTGTCTTTGACTCCCTAATAGCATGTTAAGCATCTTAGTTCCATTTGTGAACTTTTCTAGATCTTTTCTTAATTGCACATTGCAAGCATGAAGATATAATTGTTCAACATCTATATGTGTTTCTTTTAACTTGTCAAGAGTTGATGCATTAGTTTTAAGTTTAGCAAGCACCTCATTCTTCTCATTCATGATTATTTCAATTTGGCATTTGAGATCATTTATTTGCTTTCTAGCATTTTTGTTCTTTTCGCAAATAATCTCATATTGTTTAACTAATTCATGAAATGCATTTTGAAGTTCCTCATGAGAATATGTTTCTTCTTTGGAACATGAACTATTACTAGCATATGACTTAGATGAGCAAGAATGTGATCTACTAGAGTAAGAGTTAGAAGATACCTTACTTCCTTCATCTTGAATTGCCATGTAGCACATATGTGCATATTCCTTTTTTGATGAAGGTGTGGTTGATTTGGATGATGATGAAGACGATGAATCGTCCCACATAGCCTTGTGAGCATCCAACCTCTTCTCCTTTCTCTTACTCCTCTCATTTTCTCTCCTCTCCCTTCTCTCATTTTTCTTCTCCTTCTCTTTTCTCTCATTTTCACTCTCTTCCTTCTCCTTCTTTTCTCTCTTTTCACTTCTTCTACCTCTTCTTTCATTCTTTTCTTCTTTATCCTTCTTGAGGTATTTAAAGAAGTCTTTGGCTAGGACTTCAATGTCCTCATCTTCTACACTCCTCCTTGGATGGTCAATATTTGCATGTAATCCCAAGGTTGGTTTGTTCTTGGAGGCTTCCTTCTCTTTTCGATGGTTAATTTGGAGCTCATAAGCCATGAGATTTCTAATTAACTCCTCCATCTTGAGTTGGGAAAGGTCGTGTGCTTCTTCAATTGCGACCACCTTATCTTCCCAACCGTGGCTTAACGACCGGAGGAATATCCTTGTCATCTCTCCTTCATTTAATTTTCTTCCAAGAACCAAGAGAGAGTTAGTAATATCGGTGAAGTGAGTGTTCATTTCGCTTATGTTTTCACCGATTTGCATAGAAAATATTTCATATTTATGCATGAGGAGACTAATGCGGGTTTCCTTAGTTCTGTTATCCCCCTCATGATGCATTTGTAGTCTATGCCAAATTTCATATGCACTAACACACCCTCTAATCCTATTATACTCACCCTCATTAAGGCCACAATACAAGATGTTCATGATTTTCGAATTCATTTCGATTTCTTTCATTTTGGGTCTTGTAAGTGAATCTAATTCATCTTCATTTGGGGGGTGTATGGATTTTGAAGAAACATCCAATACTTAAGGTCATTTGAAATTAGGAAAATTTTCATCCTATTCTTCCAATAATCATAATTTGACTCATTTAGCAAAGGAGGTCTAGTAGTGCATAATCCTTCTATATGATTAGATGATGTAGAGGTCATGCTAAAAATACGATTACGTAATGAATTTTGCACACAAGGCTCTGATACCAAATGTTGGATTGTGTGGGTTATGGGTCCATAGTCTCTAATCACTTTAAGTCCTAAGCAAACTCTACTCACAAGTCAAATAATGATGCAGCGGAATTTTAAAAAAAAGACTAGTAAGTAAAGCAAACCACAATGGAACGACACCTGATTTTTATAGAGGTTCGGCCTCCCGCCTACTTCCTCTCTTGCAAGCTCCGTTCGATCTCCCTCGAGCTCGGCTCACGTCTTCACTATCAACCTCGTTCCGGGCCGAGATTAAGCCTTTTACAAAACAAGCTCCACGAACACCCTCGTAAGCTTGACTTTCTTCTCTCACACTCCGAGAGGAACACTTCGGGCTTTCACCGAAGTCCTTGCTTCTTTTACAACAATGAGAACTTGAGTGGAACAAACTCTCTAACTTGAGCACACCTAGCTTATGATGTGGAATTGATGCTAAGGTGTGGAAGTGTAAACTTGGAGTGTTGGATTGGGGAAATTTGAGCTTGGGAGTTTCTCTCTAATGTATTAGACAAGTAGTAGTAGGAGAGTTGTGTTAAAATGTGTTTTACAACTCTTTATATAGGCATTAGAGAGAATAGATCCGTTGGGGTTGATTGGGTGAGTGTTGGTGTAGGATACACAAAACAGAAACTCACAGGACCCAATTCTGAGTTAATTCGGTCAACTGGATCGGGATGAACGGTCGATCGATTGGCAGTTTTGAACTCAATTCGGTCAATCGATTAGGTAACGGTTGACCGCCCAACGCTAAGAATCAGGTACACTTAAGCGATCGGTCGAACACCGAATAGAGTTCAGTCGACCGATTTGCACCAGGCACTTTTGGGTTGACAAACAATGATCTATTCGGTCGACTGAGCTAAGGTCTAGCGGTCGACTGATTTTGTCCAGGAGATTCAGGTTTGTCAAGAGACAAATATTCGGTCGACCGAACAAGGTCCTCGGTCGACCGATACATGAAATGTATTTGGGGTATTTTTGGTTAATAGGAATACGACTGTTGGGTATAATACGACAAAACAAACGGTCGGAAAAATAAGCTCACACGGTCGACCAAAAGTGTATACACGGTCGACCGAAACCGGGCAGTGAAAACACAAACAGGATAATTGATCCTCCGGTCGACCAAACGGTTTGTATCAGTCGACCAAAATTGTGCAGGTAGTTTGGGTTCAGGTTTAGTATTTTCCGGTCTAAGTTTGAGTGATCTATTGAAGTCCAAATTATGTGAAATTTCGTGTGTGACTTCTATAAGGAACCTAGTGTGTTTGAGTTGATTTTAGCTCAAGTATGCTCAATTTACACAAGTTCCTAAGACTCAAAGAAAATACAAAATACATGTCTTCAAAAGAGCTTGATTACATGTCTTGACTTGATTTTCCTTTCTTCCTTGAGTCTTGATCACCTGTAGAGATTAGCACAAAGCAATATATATGCAATGCAATATGTGTGCTACTCTACATGATCATAATTAAGATTAGGTTGATTAAATCATCAAATCATAGATTAAGGCCAAAAGCCAACATGTTGGTGTAGGATACACAAAACAGAAACTCGTAGGACCCAATTCTTAGTTAATTCAGTCGACTGGATCGGGATGAACGGTCGATCGATTGGCAGTTTTGAACTCAATTCGGTCGATCGATTAGGTAACGGTCGACCTCCCAACGCTAAGAATCAGGTACACTTAAGTGATCGGTCGAACACCGAATAGAGTTCAGTCGACCGATTTGCACCAGGCACTTTGGGGTTGACAAACAATGATCTATTCAGTCGACTTAGCTAAGGTCCAGCGGTCGACCGATTTTGTCCAGGAGATTCAGGTTTGTCAAGAGACAAATATTCGGTCGACCGAACAAGGTCCTCGGTCGACCGATACATGAAATGTATTTGGGGTATTTTTGGTTAATAGGAATACGACTGTTGGGTATAATACGACAAAACAAACGGTCGGAAAAATAAGCTCACACGGTCGACCAAAATGTATACACGGTCGACCGAAACCGGGCAGTGAAAACACAAACAAGATAATTGATCCTCCGGTCGACCAAACAGTTTGTATCAGTCGACCAAAATTGTGCAGGTAGTTTGGGTTCAGGTTTAGTATTTTCCGGTCTAAGTTTGGGTGATCTATTGAAGTCCAAATTATGTGAAATTTCGTGTGTGACTTCTATAAGGAACCAAGTGTGTGTTTGAGTTGATTTTAGCTCAAGTATGCTCAATTTACACAAGTTCCTAACACTCAAAGAAAATACAAAATACATGTCTTCAAAAGAGCTTGATTACATCTCTTGACTTGATTTTCCTTTCTTCCTTGAGTCTTGATCACCTGTAGAGGTTAGCACAAAGAAATATATATGCAATTCAATATGTGTGCTACTCTACATAATCATATTTAAGATTAGGTTGATTAAATCATCAAAACATTGATTAAGGCCAAAAATCCAACAATCTCTAGATGGCGACATGTCCTAGGTTTGGGAGACGAATCAAACTTTGGGACTTGGATCAGGCCCAAAACATGGATCAGTTTTAGTGAAGACGAAAGTGGGGCTCTCGATTCAAGCAAAACTTGAAAGAGAGGCTTGGACCCGGTTGGGCTGCCAAACCTCTATAAATCTTGGTGTCCTTTGTAGTTTGCTTTCCTTTACTCTCTTGGATTTTTGTTTGCCACCATTTTTGCATTTGTCTAATCGGACTTGGCCTTGTCATTGATCGGATTGAAGGTATTGGTTAGAGGATGAGGAGGGTTTCTGACGTTAGGTTCGGTTGGTACTCGGTCATGAATCCTCTTTGAGCCACGTCAGTGGCAATGGAGGACTTCGGGATGTGCTTGTTGATTGAATCATTTTAAAGACCACAAGTGCACGACGTCAGTGAAGACATGGCAAATACGGGTCGAGTCCACAGGGAATTGTGTCAACTGTCAACTCTGATTCTTTCCAAGTCAAGTGAAAAATAAGGGGAGAAGAAGTTTGATTACACTAACCACACTAAACTATAAATGAACTAACAATTAAACTAAACCCCCATGGAGTGCAGGTATATAGGTATGTGTGTGAGTGAGTCTTCATTTCAATTAGGCACAAGTCTAGTTTGCGTGGCATATAGGTAGAAGCTAGTGTAGAATTTTAGTGTATGATAAACAACACTACATGCCAAACCATGAACATGCACATTTCACATAAAGTTGATGTTGATTTTAGATTGTCAAGCATGCAATAAGTACCTAGTGTGACAATTAGAGCATCAATAAATATTACATATAACCTAAATCATTCTACTAACTATACAAGATGAAGAAAACAAACTAAGCTAAACATGCAAGCATTGAAAAAAGACAACATTAAAACAACACTATGAAGAATTATTTTATTTACATGACTCATATTACAAGTAGCATTCTTCTCCACTTAAGTTTTGCTCCAAGGCTTACTGTAAGTGGAGAGAATGACCACCAAGCAATGGGTAGATTACAAAGGATGAAGAAAAGTTCTATTTATAAGCATGAAAAAAGGAAACTGTGGACAATCCCCCGATGTGGGACTAATGAAATATTCCCAGAAATAGACATAAACATATGACCCATACCCACACGAAACTGAGTCGAATTCTAAGAAAATTGGACCGCTAATGTGGCTCAAAGGCCACAGGATAAAAAGATAAGGCACAATCCTGTGCCGACTCATAATGAAACCGGTCCATGTTATTCCCAATTTGAATCAAATTCCCCACCAAGTGATCGTGAATTGAAACCCCAAGTCCCTCGGACTGACTAGTAGTTTGACTTTGGAAGATTGTGTTTTAAATTTGTGGATGTGGTGTTGGTTCGATATCAAAAGATGAATCCTCGTGTTAATGAGAAAAGTCACCCTCCTCACGTTTACTTAATTGTTGTGTCATTTGAGTCACTTCCATTTTCATAGTTTGCAAGGAATTCAAGTTTGACTTCAATAAATTTTGAGTGGTTTCCATAAACGTTTGGAGGGTTTGTTTTAAGGAATCATGTCTGGGGTCAACAGTGAGGTTCGCGTCAGATTTTGGGAAATGGATGGGTTGGGTGTTCATAGGCTGAGAATTAGTCCACGTGGTCATGCGTAGTGGCTGGTAGGTATGTGGGTATTCGGGAGGAGAATAATGGGGTGGATATGATATATAAAAATTTGAATCAGTATTGTTTCCTCATGAATCCATATCTCTTGAGTTGTATATGAAAGGAATGTGTTCTAAAAGTTTTACTTTTAAATGTCAATTATTATGAATTGAATGAGAAATCATTTTGTTCCTTGTTTATGTTATTCGTCTTTTAGAAGTGTTAAGGAAGAGGCTCTTGGTCCTTAACCGTAGAGCTCTAAAAGATACTACTTTTGTCGTGTTGGTCATAGATCATTGTAGCTCTACAAGTGAGTGACAACACGGGTACGCAAAAGAGGAAAATACTACTTTTGTATACCGAATTGACCTAATAAGTAAAATATTATAGAAATGTGTTTCTGTGTCATTAATATCTTACTGTGTCCTCGGTCCTTTGATATGAGACTTATATCCGATCACTTAAGGAGTGTTTAATTAGACTAGTGTCTTAAGCTATCAATGAGTGTAGTGCAAAGGCATTAATTGGTTAAGTATGACTTTTCTTGGAGAAGATAGTTAGTCAAAAGATTATCATTGCCCCTCTTAATTGAGTGATGATATTAGTGGGCCCCTTGATAAAGCCAAGTTATAATGTGCACAATGTGATTTGAGTTAAGTCACATATTTATAACTAGCTTAAAGAGATCAAGAAATGAATACTAATACAAAGATGACACAATCCTACTTTGTGTGTATTCTTAATATCACGAGGCAAGGGACGGACACAAGTGGTGCACTCCATCACTGAATGGATCGGGTTTTGGTTCGAGTGGAATTAAGACATCTAACTAATTGGGAGCTATAATGTGTAGCTAGATACCGCTTATAGCTTGTGATATTAAGTTCTTAATATCACTGCCAACTTAGTTTAGATCCTCCCATAGGTCACATCACAAAACTGGGAAACAAGAAATGGAGATTTTGAGTTCATAAGATGTCTCGGGTTTCATGTAGAAAATATGACACATGGGGTGAACAAGCAAAATCAAAATTATGTTATGA
The DNA here is from genome assembly GCA_963682175.1 of Triglochin maritima. Lineage (NCBI taxonomy): Eukaryota > Viridiplantae > Streptophyta > Magnoliopsida > Alismatales > Juncaginaceae > Triglochin > Triglochin maritima. The sequence goes on from OY821775.1 coordinate 21,111,259, forward strand.
TTAATAACATAATTAGAATCTAAATTAAATTCATATGTGATGTAAATATTATGGGGTGTAACGATTTATCGTTACATAGGATAATATGTTACATAAGTTGCGAATTTACTACTAATCCCGAAATGTCAAATTTTGTAGGGGTAAAACCGAAATTTGACCAATCAGCAGAACATTGCTCAACGGTCGACCGAACAACAGTAAACGGTCGACCGGTCTGTGCACGGTCGACCGGACACGTCTCGACCGATAACAGGGAATTTTCGTCTGTTCGGAACGGTCGACCGAACATTGCAATGAAATAATTTTATTGTTGCAAACAGTCGACCGAAACTTGGTTCGAACGGTCGACCGAACCTCCAAACGGTCGACCGGTCCAGACTGTTTTCTGCAGAATTAATTAGATCATGCATGGAATTGGTCCATAATTGATTTAATTCGTGGCTGAGATTATTTGTTTACAAATAATGGATGGTTAGATGGAAGTTTGCATGAAATCATGGGCAAGAGGTTGCACATGAATAGGTAATTTGGAGAGAACTTATAAATACAAGTTTATCTCATTACCTCATTAATTAATTCATTATTTTCTTGTACAAAGATCTCTCTCCATAATTCTCCACGAAATTCACATTAATTCTTGAGTTTAGTTTTTAGTTTCAGAGATCTTCTTCTCAAGGGAACTAAAGAGGGGTTAGTAGTTAGATTCTAAACCCTATTGGAGATTGAGAGGCTAGCTCTTCTGTCTCTAATCTTGTTTAGAGTTTGGTGAATACTCGGAGGCATCTGGTGCAGCGACAAGCATCATCAACGTCTCTGGATCTTCAAGAAGTTTTAGAGAACTTCTAGGTATGAATTTCGGAGTCCATGTTTGTTTTAATAAAGTTTTAAAACTAATTATTGTAACAAATCATAGAAAATTATAATTGATCCTTATTGTGCATAAAAATTTCGAAAATATATATGTACAATTAAACTAGAAATCCTACAGTGGTATCAGAGATTAGGGTTCAATTTTCTAACGATTTGAAACTATAAACAAATTTAGTTTACCATCTAGGGTTCGAACAATTCGATTTTCCGGTTTTTCGGCGTTTGAATGTTTTGTTGGAATAATTCTTTGTAATAATTCTTTTTGAATGTTTTAAGTGGTTTAAAACATGTCATGTAATTATTAGAATTATGATTTAGACATAAGTCTAACTTGCAATAATTTCGTTTTAAGTATAAACAATTGTTTTGCAAGAGAATCAACAAAACCGAAAAATTGCCCTTCGTCTTTCCTTTTAGGAAATTGGATGGACAGAGGTTCAAAATTGTTTTTGAACTAATGGATGGATGAAAAACCTTTTTAATGGATTTCAAAATGTTTTTCAAAGAATTGTTTGGGATTCTATATGATTGATAAACTAGGTTGTATAGTTTATAGCAATATTGTGTGCATGGATGCTCGAGTTGTCTTTGCAGGAATTGTGAGTTTATATGTTCCAAATCAGCAACTATGAATGTATGTAATTATTATTATATAGAGGCTTATTTATATGTAAAAGTCAAATTCTCTCTTTCTATCTTTAGATAATTGCATAGGACTTGCACTAGTCGGTTTTTTATCGAATGTGAGGAGCATGTTTATTTTCTGTAAAATCTACATCTCCGGTGCAAGAGGAAGTCTCTGCTGTAGTGCATCGATCGAGGATCGAAGATCAGGGATCGAGGATCAAAGGGAACATATAAACTCACACGATGTGGATTGTGTGAATGGTTTCATTTCTGCTATGCATGTGATTGAATGTTAGGATGTGTATGAATGATAATATGCATGATAACCTAAAATTCCGAATCACATGTTAATATATGAAATTGTCCAACAAAATTAAGAGTAATTTTCCTTCTTATTTCATCCACTAGCAGTCATTGATCGAGGGATACTCTGCTCGCCCTTAGCGGGAGATAGCTCCCTCCATCTTTGGAAATAGTGGGAGATATAATGGTTGTCTATTGTTGTGCCATGATTAAATATATGAGGTGCGTTTCACCCTAGTGAACCCCAAGTGTGTTTAGTTGTGAATACAATGGATAAACGTATCTCGTATCAAATGAAAATAAGTTTTCTTAACATTACCTAGAGCTCTCGCTCGGTTTTGGGAAAAAGTTTTTCTTACGAGGATAGGTCATATTCCCTCATAATTAAAACGACAAGAATCACAAGAGTTTGAAGATGCTAATATTGCTAAAATTCAAAAAGGGTTGTGATTAGAAAGAGTTTTTCTTACCTTGATATTGTGATATATTCGATAGCCCTTAGCTAGTCTTTATTGCAATTTATAGGATCTTGGATTACTGCATTTACGGGCAAAATTTTATTTGCAGTATTTACATTTATATTTGATATATATGTATGTATTTTAAAAAACATAAAATTGACATTAAAATCCTGTATAATTTATTTTGTAGAAATGTCTAATATCCAACCAATTGTGTGATCTATGATCGAAAAGAATCCTTTAAAAAATGATGGCTCAAACTTCATGAAATGGCAACTCAATCTTAATATCGTGTTGAGGTTTGAAAAACTATCTCATATTTTGGATGGTGAAATCCCAAAATTGAATGAGAAGGCAACCGGTAATGAGAAAGAGGCGATAGCCAAGTGGGAAGACCAAGAGAACCAAGTTCACGGTCTAATGTTGGCATCCATGGGTGACTCGCTTCAATCGAAATACTTGGATTCAAAACCCAAGAAGACCATGGAAGCTTTAACAATGATGTTCATGGATAGTGCCCGAAAGGAGCGCTATAAGACCACCATCGCACTCACAAGGTGCCACATGGCGGAGGGAACATCGATATCCATGCATTTTCTCACGATGCAAGGATACCTTAAGAAATTGTCGAAGCTCTCTTCTCCAATGCCCGAGGACATTGCCGAAGATCTGATTCTTGGCTCTCTAGCCCCGTCCTTTAAGGACTTTGTGATGCACTATCATGTGCGTGAAAAAGGGGTGAGTCTTGAGGAGCTTCACAATGCTCTCAAAATGGCAGAAGTTGACATGGGCAAGGGTCGGGACAATCAGGTCCTAGCCGTCCATGAGAGGAGCAAAAGGATCAACAAAGGTAAAGGCAAATTTACCAAAGATACGTCAATCAAAAGCAAGGGAGTAGGAGGTGCTCATAGGAGTGTCTCAAGGGGGAAATCTTTCAAATCTCCAACTCCCAACACGGAGTGCTTTTACTGCGGTGAAATGGGACACATCCGACCTAATTGCCCCAAGTACAAGGAAGACCTTGAAAATGGGATGATTGAATGTAGGCGTCCGAGAAACGTCGTAGGTATGTTTGTTATTGAGAAAAATTTAATCACCTCTGTCCTTGATTTGGTAATGGTTACCGGATCTTGTGCTCACATAATTTTGATGTGCAGCTATTGAAGGATAGGAAGGAACTCGTTGAGAACGAGAAGATATTGAAGACCGGAAATGGTACAAGCGTTGATACGATTGCACAAGGTTCTGTGGAGCTTCAATATTCTAGTGATTTAAATTTATGCTTTGAAGAATGTTTATTATGTGTCTTCGATTAGCAAGAACATTTCTGTATCAAGTTTTGGATATGGATAAATTTTAATAAATATTTTAATTCTTGCTTATGTATATCGAAGAATGGGATTTTCTGTGCAAAAACAATCGTCTGGAATGATTTCTATTTGCTTGAAATGAATAATAAACAAACTCAAACAAACAATAACAAAAGGAACTAAAATAACTCACATGTATGATACACTCTTGTAGCACTATCGGATTGGTCAAGTAAATGACCAAGAGACCTTTCAAGAAGAAAGGAACGAAAACGAGTGCCTTATTGGATATGATACATTCCAATGTATATGGTCTAATGAGTACAAGTGCAAGAAACGGTTTAAGGTACTTCATTTTGTTCACGGATAACTATGGTCATTATGGCTATATTTGTCTAATGGGAAACAAAAGTAAATTCTTTGACAAGTTCAAGGAATTCGAGGATGAAGTAGTGAACCAACTCAACAAGAATATCGAGTTTCTATGAAACGTTCGTAGGGGTGAGTGCTTAGGATACCTAATTTGACTCATTCCTAAAGTAGGAATAGGATATTGCTCGACATGGTTCGATCAATGATAAGTCAATCTAAATTGCCTATTTACTTTTGGAATTATGCACTACAAGAAATGACGAACTCACTAAATAATGTTCCATCCAAATCCGTGGAGAAAATGGCTTGTGAGCTATGGAGTTGAAAGACACCTAAACTCAACTTTCTCGAGATTTGGGGTTGTGAGGTCTACGTCAAGGAATTGATGTCGACCAAGCTTCAACCAGAAGAGGATGAATGCTTCTTCATAGGTTGTCCTCGTGTGACAAGAGGATACTACTTTTGGTGTATCACCTCCAATCGAAAGATTGTAGAGAGAGATATATGGTTTTTCTAGAATTTCTGGAAAAGAGAGAAAAGTAGTGGGAGTAGAGTTAAGCTTGGGGAAACTCAAGATACTCTACAAGATCATGATGTGAATGTTGCATTCAAAATCATGAAGGCACAACCAAGATTCATTTGGTTAGTGGGAGCATGAGTGAGAGATCCTTACAAGAAATTGTGAGAGAATTTCAATCGTCCCCACCTAGTGTACATTCGAGAGTCGAACGTGAACCTATTCCTCAAGAAATTGTGGAAGAAGTTCGAGAGACACGAGAAGAACCAAAAGAATAGAGAAGGTCGACGAAGGAAAGGAAGAAACCCAATAAGTATGCGGGACTTCATGAGATTGTGGTACAAGATACCAAAGATCCCTCGACCTTCCAAGAAGCAATGGAAAGGGAAGACTCCAGACTATGGTTTAAGGCCATGTAATCCGAAATAGAATCCATGTATGACAATCAAGTATGGAACTTGATTTGCCTTCCTCAAGAGAAAATGTCATTTAGTATAAATGAGCTTTTAGGAGGAAGATAGACATGGATAGTAACTTGACAACCTACAAAGCAAGGCTTGTAGCAAAAGTTATACTCAAATTCAAGAAATTAACTTTGATGAAATTTTTGAGAGGTTGCCATGTTAAAATCTATTCGGATTAAACTTACTATTACCGCATTTCACAATTGTGGGATATGGAAGATGGATATCAAAATGACGTTCCTTAATGGGAACTTGGAGGAGGATATGTACATGGTACAACCTCAAGGTTTTGATGATCCAAATAATAGCGAGAAGAAATGCAAGTTTCGAGGATCCATTTATGGATTGAAGCAAGCATCGAGGAGTTGGAACAAACGCTTTGACGAAGAGGTGAAGAAGATTCACTTCATTCAAAGTAAAGGAAAACCTTGTTGATACAAGGAGATTAGTGGGATCCATGTAGTACTTCTGATCTTATATGTCGATGACATATTGCTCATGAGCAATCATATACCTTTGCATTAGTAAACGAGAAATTTCATTGAAATCGGTATGTTCAATGAAAAGATATGGATGAGGCTCAATACATCTTGAGAATCAAGATACATTGAGATACATCCCGTAGACTCATTGGCCCCAGTCAATGTGCATACATTGACAAGGTCTTGGAAATTTCAGGGTGAACAATTCCAATATGGACAATGTGCCAATAAGTATGGTTATAGGTGTGCAACTCAAGAAGTCTCAACATGCTCAATCACGCATAGACTTGGAGTACATGAAGGTATCCCTTATGCTTCGGCAAAGGAAGGACCATGTACACAATGACTTACACAAGACTCGATATCTCGTATGCTCCAAGCGTGACAGGTAGTCACCAATCCGACGCAAGTCCTAAGCATAGGATTGCGGTCAAGAATATTCTGAAGTACTTTAACCGGACTGAGGATAAGGTTCTTGTTTATGGAAGACAAAGGAGAAAACAGCCGAGGGCTATTTTGATGCAATTCTCATAGGAATTCTTGACAATAGGAAGTTGGAATGATGATGCGTCATCATTATCGAAGGTGGAGGTATGAGCTAGTGTAGTTAGGAGTAATATCACTACAGCTAACTCAACCACCAACGAAAGACAAAATAAATAAATGGGTGGACACAACAGTGACAACTGATCCATTCAACAAACCTTCATACCAAGCTAAGAGATGAAATATATTTCGAGTCCATGGATCCGAGGATCCATGTGGATTGGCTTGATAGGTGATTTGAGAAGGTTACCCTAGTTATTAGTGTTTTATACATTGAGAATGTATGTGAAAGAAAACTTTGATAACAAGTGGGAGATTGAAAGGAATGTGTTCTAAAAGTTTTACTTTTAAATATCAATTATTATGAATTGAATGATAAATCATTTTGTTCCTTGTTTATGTTATCCGTCTTTTAGAAGTGTTAAGGAAGAGGCTCTTGGTCCTTAACCGTAGAGCTCTAAAAGATATTGGTTTACATAAAACAAAAGATATTCGCAATCATGGTAATCAACATGGGACATTGATTACCGAGTTAAGATTGTCGTGTTGGTCATAGATCACTGTAGCTCTACAAGTGAGTGACAACACGGGTACGCAAAAGAGGAAGATACTACTTTTGTATACCGAATTGACCTAATAAGTAAAATATTATAGAAATGTGTTTCTGTGTCATTAATATCTTACTGTGTCCTCGGTCCTTTGATATGAGACTTATATCCGATCACTTAAGGAGTGTTTAATTAGACTAGTGTCTTAAGCTATCAATGAGTGTAGTGCAAAGGCATTAGTTGGTTAAGTATGACTTTTCTTGGAGAAGATAGTTAGTCAAAAGATTATCATTGCCCCTTTTAATTGAGTGATGATATTAGTGGGCCCCTTGATAAAGCCAAGTTATAATGTGCACAATGTGATTTGAGTTAAGTCACATATTTATAACTAGCTTAAAGAGATCAAGAAATGAATACTAATACAAAGATGACACAATCCTACTTTGTGTGTATTCTTAATATCATGAGGCAAGAGACGGACACAAGTGGTGCACTCCATCACTGAATGGATCGGATTTTGGTTCGAGTGGAATTAAGACATCTAACTAATTGGGAGCTATAATGTGTAGCTAGATACCGCTTATAGCTTGTGATATTAAGTTCTTAATATCACTGCCAACTTAGTTTAGATCCTCCCATAGGTCACACCACAAAACTGGGAAACAAGAAATGGAGATTTTGAGTTCATAAGATGTGTCGGGTTTCATGTAGAAAATATGACACATGGGGTGAACAAGCAAAATCAAAATTATGTTATGATTAATAACATAATTAGAATCTAAATTAAATTCATATGTGATGTAAATATTATGGGGTGTAATGATTTATCGTTACATAGGATAATATGTTACATAAGTTGTGAATTTACTACTAATCCCGAAATGTCAAATTTTGTAGGGGTAAAACCGAAATTTGACCAATCAGCAGAACATTGCTCAACGGTCGACCGAACAACAGTAAACGGTCGACCGGTCTGTGCACGGTCGACCGGACACGTCTCGACCGATAACAGGGAATTTTCGTCTGTTCGGAACGGTCGACCGAATTTATCGGTCGGTCGACCGAACATTGCAATGAAATAATTTTATTGTTGCAAACGGTCGACCGAAACTTGGTTCGAACGGTCGACCGGTCCAGACGGTTTTCTGCAGAATTAATTTAAGAATTAATTAGATCATGCATGGAATTGGTCCATAATTGATTTAATTCGTGGCTGAGATTATTTGTTAGCAAATAATGGATGGTTAGATGGAAGTTTGCATGAAATCATGGGCAAGAGGTTGCACATGAATAGGTAATTTGGAGAGAACTTATAAATACAAGTTTATCTCATTACCTCATTAATTAATTCATTATTTTCTTGTGCAAACATCTGTCTCCATAATTCTCCACGAAATTCACATTAATTCTTGAGTTTAGTTTTTAGTTTCAGAGATCTTCTTCTCAAGGGAACTAAAGAGGGGTTAGTAGTTAGATTCTAAACCCTATTGGAGATTGAGAGGCTAGCTCTTCTCTCTCCAATCTTGTTTAGAGTTTGGTGAATATTCGGAGGCATCCGGCGCAGCGACAAGCATCCTCAACGTCTCCGGATCTTCAAGAAGTTTTAGAGAACTTCTAGGTATGAATTTCGGAGGCCATGTTTGTTTTAATAAAGTTTTAAAACTAGTTATTGAAACAAACTGATGCATGCATGAAACAAATCATAGAAAATTATAATTGATCCTTATTGTGCATAAAAATTTCGAAAATATATAAGTACAATTAAACTAGAAATCCTACAATACAAGGATGCGTAAAGGTCACATTGAGCATTTTGGGAAAATGTATGCTCATACTCTGGCACTGGGGGAACATAAAGACATTCCCCGATAACGTGACCACTCAACCTACAAATATCACACGGTACGGCTATTGGATCCACCAATGCACTCATGTCGTCTACCGTACGCATGAAAGAGGCCAAAGGTTGTTGTAATGTCTCAGTTTGCTGACCAACATATGATCTGACATAACTAGATGGTAGTCTAACAACTCAGCCACACAATTAAGATTGCCCCAACCATACGAGGTGTTTGTCTAAGGCACCCTAGGATGCATAAATCCGGAATACCAGGGAGAATAATGTTATTTCCAACAATGAAATGGATGGTTGCTCATATAACCACCCATCTCGACAAAGAACTCACGAGTCGACAACTCTCGCCACCATAAGGTCAAACTTGCATAAAGTGCTCGACTTAACCCTAAAATGCTTATAGAGAGTGTAAGGGGAGGAGACTAGAACGTAGAAGTAGGTGAGAAGAAGATGACTCAGAGGAGAATGGAAGAATCCCTAAAGCTAGCGTGGGTAAATGGTGTGGGTAGAAGCCTAAGGTCACTATAGGTCCTTACAGCTAGACGACACCTAACTGCAAGGTCACTCGGTCTCAACATGCCTCGCCTCCCTAAGACGAAGACCACAAAGCTTAGCAAGTGAGCCAAGATCCGGAGATCTTGTCTCCCCTACTATCGACAAAGTGAGCGACGCTGATGAGGCTATGACGGTCGTGATCGGATCACTCTCCTAATGCACCTGAGTCCTAGTGGCCAATGTCTACTTGATTTTAGATTTTAGGCTTTTGATTAGGAGTGATTTTGAGTCAGAGAAAAGGGTGATGAAATATCCCACCTTATCTTATATGGGATAACCCCTCCTTAGTAGCGTTTTGAATCTTAATCTAGCAATCAACTCTCCAAACAAACGCTCAACTTACACTTGTCACGATACACCTTACTAACTAATGCATGCTTTAATTATGCATGAATGAGAGAATGGGTGCACATACCTCACGCTAACAATCGACAACAAGAATGTAAAGAAATGAAAAGACGAGTGCGTGCAAGGTCTACAAATGATGAATCTTTTGCTTTGAGTTTTATGGTCCAAGTTGTATAAAAATGGATTGATTGATCTAGGAGCAATCTAACAGTCCAGACATGATAAATTGAGCTCCCAGGCAACTACTGTATCATTACCAACAACCAAAAGAAAATTTGAGGACAAAGAAGCTCACCAAGCCGCCAACCAGCGGTCTCAGACCGCTACTTGTCGGTCTTGGTAGCTTCAAATGCTCCAAACTTTGTCCTGCATCTTCCCAGTGCACTTCAAACATCCTGAAATAAACAAAAAATGAAAACAAAAGATCAAATCCACTCGAATCATCCAAACCAGAGTCTAGACAGAGCACCTCCCCGGAAACGACACCAAAAACTTGATTGAATCATTTTAAGTACCGCAAGTGCACGACGTCAGTGAAGACGTGGCAAATACGAATCGAGACCACAATGAGGTGTGTCAACTCTGGTTCTTTCGAAGTCACGTGGAAAATAAGAGAGAAGAAGTTTTATTACACTAACGACATTAAACTATGAATGCACTAACAATTAAACTAAACACCCATGGAGTGGAGGTACGTAGGTATGTGTGTGTGTCAGTGAGTCTCCATTTCAATTAGGCATAAATGTAGTTTGTGTAACATACAAGTAGAAGCTAGTGTAGAATCTTAGTGTAGGATACACAACACTACATGACAAACCATGAACATGCATATCTCACATAAAGTTGAGGTTGATTTTAGATTGTCAAGCATGCAATAAGTACCTAGTGTGGCCATTAGAGCATCAATTAATCTTACATACAACCTAAATCATTCATGTGAATGTGCACCAAACATGGATCCATACATAACAAGTCATTTCCATTAAACCATTACAAGCAACAAAATAAACTCTAAAACTAGCATGCGATAGGTACCTAGTATGGACATTATCTCATCTAATACAAGTTTAAACTTGCTACGAGTATAGATCTACATTAAGCACATGAAATGACACAAAATAAAAGAATTCATCACTATCACATAATCTACATCACATCCACCCCAAATGAGGTGGATCTACTCTCTACTCATTAAACTAACAATTATATTAAAGAAAAAAGATATTTTACTAATTATACTACGATCAAGAAAACTAACTAAGCTAAACATGCAAGCATTAAAAAAGACAACATTAAAACAACACTATGAAGAATTATTTTATTTACATGACTCACATTACAAGTAGTATTTTTCTCCACTTGAGTTTTGCTCCAAGGCTTACTCTAAGTAGAGAGAATGACCACCAAACAATAGGTAGATTACAAAGGAGGAATAAGAGTTCTATTTATAGGCATGAAAAAAGAAAATTGGGGACAATCCCCCGATGTGGGACTAATGAAACATTCCCAGAATAGACATAAACATATCATATGACTCATATCCACGCAAAACGGGGTCAAGACTGCCAATTAACGGTCTTTTTTTCTCAGATCGGACCCATTTTTGGATATCTTCTTTAGTGCTTCAATTCTTCACGGAGTGCACTCGGATCGGTTATTGAAGTTTGGGCCCGAATCTAATTGCCAAAATACTCCTCATGATAGTGTGGAGTTTCTCAGTTTGCTATTTGGTCCATTCGGGCTTATGTCCACGTCCTTCCCTCTTGCAGATGGGTCATTGTGTATGACCGAGAGGTTCATTTTGCTTAATTGAAGTCCTTTCTTCTTACGTTTCAGTCTTTTTTGTGTCATCTTCTTCTTAAACATGTTTATTCCTTAAACTTAAACATAAAAATCGTCACATAACATTGCTTAGGTTCAAAATATAGAGTATAAGACATGAATATATGCGTGATATGATATTAATCACTTGCCTTTCCACTTTGAAGAGCAAATCTTCCATCGTGCTGCCACGGATGGTGGGGGAAGAGGTGGTTAAAAGGTGGTGGAAGTGGGGATTTGAGGTAGAGAGGGTGGTGGAGATGGAGATTTAGAAGGGGATTTGGTGGTTGGAAGGCGATTTGAGTGTCGGAGATGGCCGGTTGGAGGATGTTTCAAAACCACACAAAACCCTTGAAACGGTCGACTATTTATTTACTTTTGTCCAACCATTTTCTTGTGCCATATTAAACTGATAAACGATGATATATATTAAAGTAGTGACCAAGATTGTTGAGTAGAAACTAAGTGCATTACTTTTATGAGAACTCCAAATTGAAATCCATGTTGATAATAGATCTAATGTACGTTATTCATACAATAAAATATTTGCATCAACACCCTCCACTTCAAACATTTTCTCTCCCTAAATTATGTTCTTTCCATCATTGCAAAATGACCCTGACCTCCTCGGCGAGGTTCTCTCCCGATCGGACGATGGCTACCTTTGTGTCACTGCCTCCCTATACCGCCTCTGGAGCGCCATGTGCCACCGCGATCCTGTGTGGGAGCTCGTCTGCACGGGCAGTGGGTGGGTGTCATCAGGGTAGCACACTGTGGTGGCGGCACTGGGTAGGTTTCAGACGCTGTACAAGATCTATGTGGGGCCGCGATGGAGGGGCAGAGGGGTGGTGGGGCTGAGATAGGATGAGAGATTCAAGAAAGAGAGAGATTCAAGAGAGAGATTCAAGAGAGATCCAAGAGAGAGAGAGATTTAAGAGAGAGATGGATGAGAGAAAGAAAGAGAGATTGTGTTTGAGAGTGGAGAGAGAGAAATGATAGAGAGAAAATAAAGACAAGGGAGAGAAGTGAAATTTAATAAAAATATTATATTATACATGGTAGAATTTATAAATTTCACAACTAAAATTTAATTTTTTATTGAGATGATGACGTCGACGGAAAATATGAGTCGTCGGAGTCCGTGGAGTGACGAGCCCGAAAGTTTAATAACGCTTATGACATGATGTTGAGTTTTAATGACATATGAGTAAATAAACACAAAGCGACGACTACTTTGAATTGAATTTTGGTTTTTTATAATGACATCCAAATAATACCCAAAACATTATTTCAACGACGTCCATCTGCACACGAAAAGCAACTTGAATAAAATAAGCGAGAAAATGAGAACAACGTGCATCCAAGTGTCCATGGGATTCTACGTTGTTCCTCCCAGGCTGTGGTGACATCATGATCACACCCACGTGAATTACCAACGCAAAAGTATGCCTCTATTAATTACCAACCACCCACACCATCGTTACCAGTAACTTGGATCTTTTAGTTGTGAGACAGTTGGAAACAAAAAAGGTTGGGAGATACACAGGTGGTCTCAATCATTGGAAACATGAGCTGTGGTGTCGGCATGCACCTCTCTCTCTCTCTGTCTGGCGTAGGCTCTCACACACAAATCCAACTCACCAGTAACCACCACACCACCCCAAATTATGTCACATTTATCTTTGTCTTCTATTCTGTTTCGGAAAATGATTCTGAGATGTGATTGAATCAGTTTAATAATCGTAAGTGTATGACCGCGTTGAAGTGGTGACAAATACCGATCGATGCACAAGGAGAGCGTGCGAGTCGGATTCGCAATACTCGAGTGGGAAAAGAAAATGAGAGATATGCGATCGGAATCAAACTGCAACACGTAAGAAATAAAAAACAAACAATAAAACTAACCCCTCGGGAGTAGAGAAAGAACATGGAAATGCAAATGTGTGGTGTAGTGTGTGTACAAATGTGCTCATTAAAACATGTCTTACATGAAATCCATAAAACTCAATTCCAATTTTTTCCTCCACATGAAATAAGATAAGACATTATCATTAAAACATACAATACAATAATCAAAATGAAGCAAATATGTTCACATGCATCATGACTCAAATTCAACTATATCTCCACATGAAATAAGATTTATCACAATCATTAAAACATCCAAGACATTAATTTGAATAAAGCTAACATGAGTACATGCATGCACATGTCTTGTTCCCTTCTTCCACTCCATCATTATCCTAACTTCATCATTCCCCATAAAATAGGCTCACTAATCTAAACATGTGCTAAGCTTCATTCAAGAGCATTAACATATCAAAGATAAGAGTGAAAGCTCATTAGATGGTTATGGAAATCATGTAAGGCTCAAAGGATTAAGATTAACACACACATTAATCTATCACATGATCAAATCACCTTCTTCTCCACCCCCCATGGGGATGGACTACTCTCTACTCATCTTTATATTAAAGAAAACATAAAAACAAGAAGAACTCATAATGTAAATTATTGAAAACAAGATTAACCAAACAACAACATCAAAGAAATTGCATGAAAGTAAAAGACATGTATTTAAAGAACACAACTCACTATTGATTGAAATGAAAGGATTACAAAGTATGTTTCTTCTCCTCCCACTACACAAAGCAGCAACAAAATAAAACCTAAAACTAATGGAGAAGCAACAAGGAGAGGGAGAGGAGGGATTACAATGATATATATATAGACTAATACATGGTTATGATTAATTTGGGAATAATCGGACGACTCTAAATTACACATGATAGTCCAGGAGTACTCTAACTCGACAACCCGAACTACGACCAAAATTTCAGCCCATTTGGAGCATTTTGATCCTCCACTGGCGGATCAAATGCGTCTGATCCTGTTGAAATTTTACGTCTCACTTTATTTCTTCATTTGGCACATGGGGTGAAGCCTTGGTCTGCCGGCTCAAATCACTTTGAGTTTAATTGGTGAAATACGGATCTGATTCAAGTCATGTGTCACCATGTTTTGCACTTCACAATCAGGTCCCTCTGGGTTTGCACTTGGGTCATTCCTGATTTGTGCTCCAGTCCTTGTGCATTACAAATAGATCCAGAACCTTCCAAATCAGTCCATACTTGTTACATTAAGGTCATTTTTTGCTCCATTCTTCTTCTTTATTACCTAACTCCTGAAACACTACAAACAACAACTCGAGTGGTACAATATTAGGGTAAAATAAAAGATATATAACATGAATATGATGCATGATATGCTACTAATCAAGATGGCACAGAAAAAGGCTTCTTTTCCTCGATTATCGCCATTGATTGCTCGTTAGAAATACATAAGGTACCATTGATAAATATGGGTTTCGGTACAAAAGTAAAGATCACGATGTAGGATATTGGCGGAGTTCACCTCGTAAGTCGTAACAAGATTATTCTAGATTCTAGTAAGTAATGCTATAACTTTACCCACATTTCCTTCATATACATCGGGGTTTCTCTAGTTTGTACCATTCACATCTGAGAGTAGTATTGACATCTCTAACTTGATTTGGTTCTCATACTCTTCCACGCTCTCAAAATCAAGATGGTCAATTCTGATTGGAATTCGTGAGATAGTTCGACCTTGATCTGTTAAAACTTAGTTCAAGCTTTGATTAGTGTAGCTAGTAAATCACTAAGTTCAAACACACTTTTTAGCTCATTTGTTGAATAAGCTAAGGGTATGTTTGGATAACTTGAATTTGAGGTTTGAAGAAGTTTTGAGTTTTGCAAATCTTTAAACTCATATTTTGTTACCAAACATTGTCTTCTAGGGTTGAATTTCAGTTTTTCGTTATCATTTTAGCTTGTAACTTGTGTTTTGCTGAATACCCATTACTAGAAAAACAGGTTTCATCGACGGATAAGTATATGTCGGTAAGTACATTTCCACTGACGGATTATATTAGCCACCAGTGGTAATAAACACTGATAGATATGCTAATTATCATCGACGTATAAGTCCCATCGGAATATATTTTCACAAATTTTGTTAGATGATCAGTAACATACACCAACAAATATGTACCTTCGGCGAATGTTTCTGAAAAATATGCGACGCAAAAAACCAGCACCGACGAATATATTACTATACACTGACGAATACATCCATTGGTCCATACATACGAATATACATCGATGGATACCTTCTTCTGTCGATGAAATTTTGTATTAGTAACCCAGCATGGGCTTCCTTTCTACTCTCCTCTTCTCTCAAACTCCTAAACCCTAACTCCCCCATTGTCACTGCTGCAATCACTTCTCGTCTCGCTGTCACCACAAGCCTCGTCGCGTTGTTGCAGCCTCGGCACCACGACTTACCCTCGATTCACCGCCTCCTCCTCGACTTATCGCCCCTTCCTCCTCACAACTTGTGTTGTCATCTCCTTCTCCTCGACGCGTCGTCGCAGCCTATGCGTCTTACTGCCACCTCCGTCGCTGGTAATCTACTCTTCAACACTACCCGACAACCTCCTCCTCCTCCCGCGACTGCCACCACCTCCTCCCCGATCCTAATCTCCTCCTCCTCCTTAAACACAACCTCCTCCTACTCCCTCGACCTCAGCCTCCTCTTCCTACCCGACCTTGCCTCCTTCTCTGCGACTCCAACCACCCCTCCATCTGCCACCTCCATAGCCAACACCACCCTCTCCACTCTACCAACCCTACGTCTCCACCTACCACCACCCCCACAACCATTAATACCACCCTCTTGACCCACCATAACCACCCCCCACAGTACACGACCACCCCCTCCAATTACCAAATGTAATTTACAATAAATTTACATTTTTTTATGGACTAAGTTTTGTTTTTTTATAAATTAACTAGAATCTAATTGTTATTTGTATGATAATTAGTTTAAATTTGTGATTTTGTATGATTGAAGTTGTGAATTACGCATACGTTTAATGATTATTTTGATTAATCTAGATCCATTTTATGAATATGTTATATTAAATATATTTTGTATGATTAACTTGATTTGTATATTTAGTTTGATTTATTAAATTAATTAAGTGAATTTACATAAAAAGTCTTCATTTGGATTTATTAAATTAATTAATTAAGTGAGTTTGTGTTGTCGGTGACGATGAATGTGAAATGTGATGGATGTCGAAATTGGATTGAAGTGAATTAAGTAGACTTGGATGTTAGATTAGATTTAGAGTTAGTTCAATTTTGTTAGATGGATTTTGATGGTTTTGAGTAGTTAGATTCTGTTGGATTGGTTAATTAGATTTCATTGGTTAATTAGTTGGATTAGATGTTATTGATTAGTTAGTAAGATTTACTTTGATTGGTTTATTGGATTTGTATTAGAACTCTAATCCTAAACCCTACTTAAGAGACTAATCTTGTTGGATGATTAATTAGTTAATGAATTGCTTGGTAGTTATCTCCTTGTTTGGAGGAAAATGTGGCTTGATGTGTTGAATGCATGGAATGGGAGGTGATGACTTGATGATGTGGAGGTGATAAGTTGGGTGAGATGGGAGTTGCTGATTGGAGGATGAGGAGGTGTTGGGATAAAGTTGAATTGATGTAGTATAAAAGGTACGGTGAAGGTAGAGACAAGATGGAACACGAGTAAAAAAGTGAAAAGAAACGAATTTTGTAAGAAAGTGGAGAGTGTTGTGTGAGAAAGAAAAGGTTGAGAGGAGAAGGAAAATCTTGTGGTTGCGAGACAGGCAAGTACTGATTCGTTATTCTCCAGTTTCATGTCATGTCTGTCTCTCTTGATATTCGTAGTTGCATGCATGCTGATTATCGATATTGAATTCATTGATATGCATATGATTGCATGGTGGTGTTTCGGTCGACATGTCCTGTGGCTGTATGTATGTTTCTGGCTGAGCCACTTAGGAAAGAGCTACCTAGCGGGCAGCGTGGAGCCACCCGAGAGAGGAAAGGGCTACCTGTCGTTAGTGTGGAGCTACCAGGTGTGCGTCTGACTGATTGATAGATTTCAGAAGCACAAGATGTTGTCAAATCCAAATGGGGGTTCCAGATTGTTATGCATGCATATTATTTGTGATGCATATCTCTTGATTATGCTTATCGACTGAATGTCGTATTCCGTATCAGTTTCCACATGATTATGATTCTGATTGATTGATGGTTGGTACTTGCGGGCTGTCGAGCTCATAAATTGTTGATTATATTTTTCAGATTATTATGGGCCTATCAGATGGATTTAAATATCAGAGTGCGCAGCGGTCAGGATCGTGGATCGTATCTTAACGCACCGGGTTTGGGCGGGTAAGCACCTGTCCGGGCTCGGGGCGTTACAATTTGTGTTGTGGATTGGTTTGTCGGATTCGTGTTGGATTGGTTAATTGATTGTGTTAGACTAAGTTGAATTGGATTGAGCTGAATTGTTAGTTGACAAAGAGTTGGATATGCTAGTTCGATTGAGTTCAATTTGATTGGTTTGGTATGTGTGATTAATTTGATTTTTTAGATTGAAAATGAGGGAGACAGAGAGAGAATATGAGGATTGTATACATAAGCATTGTATGCATAACAATTAAGAATTGAGGATTTTATGTTGCTTGTGAATGAATTATATGAATGTAAATGTGATGAATGTTGAAAAATACGTGTTTTTGCTTGTTAATCCAAGACTTTGAGGATTTTTCATTATTTAAAATATAGGAGAGGTTTTACCAAAATTTCTATAAAAATGTGATAAAAATTGTTATAAATAACATGATATTTTAGGTTTCATATGTTTTCTATTTTAAATCAATAGAATCATGAACTCTAATAGAAGTTGGATGTATGACAAGAGAATTAGTCAAACATTCACTGAGAATCTGAAGTCATTCCTGAACATTGCATTTGTTCCCACTACCAATACATTCATGATGGAAAAATCTTATGTCAATGAAAGAAATGTTGTAACACCAAGTGGGCATCGAGAAGTGACGTCTCGATGATGTCATCCTAAAGGGCTTCGCTCGTAATTACGAGCAATGAGTTTTTCACATGAAAATATTGCAAGTTCGAGCATCCAAGTATCACTCATAATTACGTGTTGTATGCACTTGTTTGTTGTGTGCATGAATGTTGTGCTTTTGATGATTGCATATATGAGTTCTTCAGGTTATATGTTTGTGGATGAATGCATGAATGTGGTGTGTTTTGGATGAATGATACTATTGTTTCTTTTGATCAGGGATATCTAAACCCGGAAAGAGCAAATAGACTTTTTTGGCTTCTGGACAAGACTTACACTGACATAATGTAAGTCCCGACATTTGTCAGGTAACATACAACGATAGAACATATGAGTCATTGCATGTTTCCCACAAAATACTCTGCCGGTGTAAGTCAGTACTCATCAGTGATACCTCAAAAGAAGTATTAGTTTGTGTATTACAGCCCGACTGATAGATGCACCAACAGATATCCATCGATGTATTTCTATCCGACAAATCCAGAAGCAAAAATTTAACGGGAAACTTGGCGCCAAAATTAACACCAGCGGGAGTTGTCAGATGGAACATCCATTGTTGAAAGTAAACATCGATGCAGGAAACACCGATGGTATGTATATCTGTCAGTGTTTACCTACATCAATGGATGGATATCCTCATCGACGAATAAGTTTTGTTGGTGAATGCTTGTTCTGTTGTAGTGAACAATCATTACTAGTGTTTTCAAAAAAGTTGAATCCATTTTATAATTGATCCCAATTAACTTCCATATTTACCACTCCAACACATGAACTTTGAGATTTGAGTTTTGAGTTTTAACTTTTCACAAGGGGTATCAAAACTCAATATTTCAAAACTCAAAATCCGAAACAATTAATCGAAAATTCGAGATTGGGATATAAAATGCATGTGGGGTTTTGAGGTTTGTAAGTCGCTTCAAAACACTTAGTTTTGAACCTCAAATCTCAAAACTTGAGTTATCTGAAAGGACCTTAAACTTGAACTCGGCTCGGTTAACTCAAACTCAGTTAGTGTTTTGTTTAAGTTATGTATAGTACTTATATTATCTATGTATACACACTCATACATATATTATACATAATGTCGTACAAGATAATACATTAAAGATACCTGATATATAATTAAAAAAATACCCACTATCACCTATAATCCTTTATATGTATACACAAAATAAAGCATTAGGATTAATATGTGAATAATAGGACGACTCTAAATCACATCTGATAGTCCAAGAATGCTCCAAACCGAATACCCAACCCACGACCAAAATTTCAGCCCGTTTGGACCATTTTGATCCATCAGTGGAGGATCCAGATCCGCCACTGGCGAATCAAATGGGTTCGAGCGGGTTGAAATTTTGTGTGTTGCTTTACTTCTTCAATTGGCAAGTGGGGTGAAGTCCTGGTCTGCTGGCTCGAATCACTTGGAGTTTAATTGACGAAATACTGATCTGATTCAAGTCATATGTCACCATATTTTGCATTTCACAATCAGGTCCATCTGGGTTTGCACTTGAGTCCTTCCTGATTTGCGATCCAGTCCGTGTGCATTACAAATAGGTCATGAACCTTACAAATCAGTCCATACGTGTTACATTTAGGTCATTTTTGCTCATTTCCTCTTATTTATTACCTAACTCCTGAAACACTACAAATAATAACTCGAGTAGCATAATATTGGGGTAAAATAAAGGATATATAACATGAATATGATGCATGATATGCTACTAATCATATACATAGAGGAGAGATTCAATACCTTTAAAACATGTTGACATCAATTAATCCTTATTGATAACTTCAAATTTAAACTCCAAATAGAAAATCCAAATCACCTACATTTTTTAATATCACAATCTAAGCATGCACGTTGAAAATCATAAAAATATGAAGTCATTTTCTATCATTTTTCAAGGTTCAGAAGATCAGCACACTGAAATTATTACAAATTCGACATCAATTGATCTTCTGTGAAACAACTTTCAATTTTTTGTGATTTTTTGGGGAATATTAGGGTTGGTATGTGTCCGCTAATTCAACCCACCCCACCTCGCTTGGGGTGGGTTGCCATGGTATTCTAACCTGCTATGCTAACACACCAAACATAAATAAATATAATAATAAATATTATAAATATAATATTTATAATTTTATGATTAAGAAAAGAAACATATATTTTAGTTTAACAAGTTAGGAGTAATTAAGTGTTAAACTTGGTATTAGACTAATTTTCAAAGTATAAACACTAAACTCTACTCTTACAAACTCAATTTGATAAAGTTTTATAATTCAACATGTGTAACCCGCAAACCCACACTATATAATATGCCCTTAAGTGGGACGAGTAGCGGTAAAAAAAATTCAACCCGTCCACCCCCACAAACCCACCAGACTTTGGGTTGGCGAGTAGGTTAATTAATTTTGCATAAAGTTGTAATATTGTCTTAATTAATTTTATATCGAAATTTTTATATTGTATAACATATTATTTGAGTTTCAATTAAACTTTGACGAGTCGAATGAGTTAAGAAAATTGATGAGGAAACGAGTAAACCAATCAACTCAAGTTGATTGCTAAATTAGAGTGAGCCAAGTTTGAGAATGAATCACACATTTGTGAAAGAGTAGTAAGACACGGACGTGGGCGTCCGGGACGCGTGCTGACATGGTCATTACAGTCAGCAGTACAATAAGCAAAGGTCAAAAGTCTTTTACTTTTTGAAATTAATTAAATAACATATTTATTTTGTGTCGCATACAATATTTACTTTTCTCATGCAACATTATGTTGTCAATGCAATATTTTGTTTCTCCATGCAACATTTGGTTTCCCAAATTAACATTTGGTTTCCCTATGCAACATTTGGTTCCGCACGGACATACCACAACTTAAATGGACAGAATTAAACCTGACAATGGATAGATACACAACTTAAAATGGGCAGACCCACAACTTAAAATGGACAGACTCACACTTTAAACTGGACATACACACAACTTATTCTGGACAGACACAAAACTTATTCTGGATAGACACCCAACTTAATCTGGACAGACACAAAACTTATTCTGGACATACACAAAACTTATTCTGGAAAGACACACAACTTATTCTAAACAGACACACAACTTATTGTGGACAAACACAAAACTTATTCTGGACAGACCCAGACCTTAAAATGGACATACCCACAACTTAAAATGGACAGACTCACACCTTAAACTGGACAGACACACAACTTATTCTGGACAGACACACAACATAATCTGGACAGACACAACTTATTCTGGACAGTCTCACAACTTATTTTGAACAGACACACAACTTATTCTGAACAGACACAGAACTTATTCTGGACAAACCACAACTTATTCTGAACAGACACATAACTTATTCTGGACAAACACACAATCTAATCTAGACAGATACATTTATTCTGGACAGACACACAACCTAATCTTGACAGAATAAGGTGTGAGTGTCCATTTTAAGTTGTGGGTCTATCCGTGGGGGAACCAAATGTTGCATGGGAAAATCAAATTTTACGTTGGGAAAACAAATGTTGCATTGAGGAAGTAGAAGTTGCAGATGACACAAAATAAATCTGTTATTTAACTAATTTCAAAAAATAAAAGACATTTCACTTTTACTGATTAGGCTGACCATGTCAGTGTGTGTCCCAAATGCAAAGTGTCTATTAATCATTTTACCAGCGGAATGAGTCAAACATGAAATTACGTTGTTTGCCTTGTTTGGTCAAATCTCAACTTTAATAACGTACTTGATAAGAATATGCGACAGAAAAAATGTGAGAAGAGAAAGAAAAAAAACTTACTTTTTGGCCGGATAAACAATTAGACACTAGAGAGAAATTAAAACAATCAACAGGTCACAGTATAACAGGAAAGAGGAGGGAGATGCACCAAAATATCCGAAACCCAAAACCAAACCAATCACGCGCGCACTCCGGTGGTCCCAACCGCTCCGACACAACCTTCCGCTCACTCGACGGTGAGCACAAACCACTAATAACCCCCAATGGGACCCTTTCCTCCCCGATCTGTCCCTTCTCCTCCTTTCACTGCTGCACGTGCTCTTCTCAGTTTCGAACGTTGGCAAAACACCCCTATCGTTCTCCGCTGTCCTCAAAACTCACTAAACAGAGAAAACACAACTGAAAGGTGTTGTTGCAATGGGGGGGAGCTGGAAGTGTTCTTCTCTGTGGGTGCTCGTTATTCTTCTTCTTGTTGCTGCCTCCTTCGCTTTGGATCCGACCGTTTCCTACGAGTGGGACGTCTCTTACATGACTGTTTCTCCCCTGGGCGTGGAGCAGCAGGTGTTAATTCATTACCACTCTGATGGGGAATGTCGTCTTTGTTTTGCAGCGCCATTATGTGGTTTTGTTAGATCTGGAATCTTACACTCCCAAACTGGCAGCTTTGGGAGATTCACTTTTTTTGTTTTTTTGCTTTACTTTCATGTGTGGAATTATCCATAGCAGACGTTATCTTTTCGCTAGATGTCGGACGGTGTAGGTGACATTCTGTTTATTTGTTTTCTAAGTATTGTTTGGGGATTGTGGGCTAATAGTTTATGCTTAAAAAAATTGAACTACCAAATGTTACAATAATCATGTGCGTTGTTGCTCTTCCTCGTGTGACAAATTTTTAAATGGTGATATCTGTTGTAGGTGATTGGTATCAACAAGCAATTCCCAGGACCCCTTATCAATGCCACGACCAACTACAACGTGATCGTCAATGTGCAGAACGATTTAGATGAACCCCTCCTGTTCACATGGTAGGTAGTATCTAGTATGTTTGTAGCATTCACATTTGCTTTCTTCATTCTTTAAAATCTTGGCTTCTTAACTAAATGTTGGTTTGTTTTTGTGCATTGTGATTTTTTTTATTGCTCAGGGTTGGAATTCAGCACAGGAAGAATTCTTGGCAAGACGGAGTGTTGGGCACAACTTGCCCCATCTCCGCCGGTTGGAACTGGACTTACAACTTCCAAGTCAAGGATCAGATTGGGAGCTTCTTTTACTCCCCGTCGATCAACTTCCAGCGGGCAGCTGGTGGTTTCGGGGGTATCACTGTGAACAACCGCATTGTCATTCCAGTGCCGTTCGGGAAACCGGATGGGGACATTAGCGTTTTCATTGGGGATTGGTACACTAAAAGCCACAAGGTTGGTCTCACTTCATTGTTGTTTTTGTGTTTTTTTGTGGAAAATATTTACAGCTTCAGGGGATTTTGCAGGACTTGATGAAGATGCTCGATGATGGGAAGGACATTGGAATGCCTGATGGTGTTTTGATCAATGGGAAGGGTCCTTATCGGTACAACAATTCTCTTGTTCCGGATGGTATTGAGTATGAAATTATAAACGTCCACCCAGGTAAAGTTTATAATAGTATGGAATTGTACTAAAACAGCATATCTGATGCATAATGTGGTGAACTTGAGAATCTGTTTGCCCTCTGTAACTCAGGATGAGAGAGTCTCATATTGTTCCAAATAGTGTATAGCACTACAATAAAGTTGTGTCCAGTACTCTCATCTAAATAATAGTTTGTAAAGAGATGGAAGACCTATCAATTGTCACCATTCTTGTCTTACTGTACCATGAAACTATATCAGCTCTAGTAGAATTTAGTAATTAAGACATCATATGTTGCATTTTTCCTTGTTCATACTCTTATTTTAACATTTTTTGTGTATTTTAACTAGAACAATGCTTATTAACGACCAGCCTTATGCAAACATGTGTTAATAGATAACTTTCCATCTTCAATTAGCTCAGCATTTTGGCACAAGAAAATCCTTGCTGAAGGAGAAGATAATGTAGTAAACATATCAGCATTTCACGAACCTTGAGCCAGTATCATTAATATCCGTTATTGATGCTAAAACAGGGAGAACATACCGGATACGTGTACACAATGTGGGTACATCCACTAGTTTGAACTTCAGGATTCAGAACCACAATATGCTTCTCATAGAAACTGAAGGATCATACACCGTACAACAGAACTATACCAATTTAGATATTCATGTTGGTCAGTCATACTCGTTTTTGGTTACTATGGACCAAAATGCCAGCAGTGATTACTATATTGTGGCAAGTGCCAGATTCGTGAACGAGTCACGTTGGACAAGAGTTACAGGAGTAGCCATATTGCATTACTCAAACTCCAAGGGTAAAGCTGCTGGTCCCTTGCCTGCGCCCCCTCAGGACGAGTTTGACAAAACACTTTCTATGAATCAGGCAAGATCGATAAGGTAAGAGGTTTTGTTCAATCACAATGCAAGCACAGTTCAAATTTCAAGAAAATAAGCTCCTAACTAGATGTATGTTGTTCAAGTTACATGCATATCTTGTATGTGTCAATGGAATCTCATTTATCTCACTCTCTTTTTGATGTTAGGTGGAATGTTAGTGCTGGTGCAGCACGACCCAACCCTCAGGGTTCATTCAAGTATGGTGAAATTAATGTGACTCAAGTTTATGTGTTGAAGAACAAACCACCAGTTCTAATAAATGGGAAGCGCCGAGCTACTCTTAATGGAATATCATATGCTCCTGCTGACACCCCACTTAAGCTAGCTGACGAGTTCCATAAGAAGGGGGTCTATACCCTTGATTTCCCTACTAGACCACTTGTTGGGCCACCAAAGATTGGAAGATCAATTATAGATGGTACATTCAAGGGGTTTATTGAAATTGTCTTTCAGAATAATGATACTAAAGTTCAGAGCTATCATGTGGATGGATACTCATTCTTTGTTGTTGGGTATGAGTTTTTTTTTCACCATGGCACATACACAAGGTGCATCCTAGCTCTTTGCTCATATTATTAATGTATGAATACTTATTGATTTTGTAGGATGGATTACGGGGAGTGGACCGAAAATAGTAGAGGTACATATAACAAATGGGACGGTGTTGCCCGTTGCACCACACAGGTATAAAAACACTCATCCCTTTATTTTTTCGATTTGAAAACATCTATTCTGAAGAAAATGACCTTTATTAAATATTATGTGTGGTACCGATGTCATACTATATTAGATACTCCCATTCTAGTTTTCTTGCTTGTATCTTTGACATTTCTTCCTAAACTAGACTCTTCTAGCTATTATCATTTCTCCTGATATAGCAATGTATGTTTCCAAACAGAGGAGGCTATTTTTCTGATTTTGATACCTTTACACAGCATATGTTGTTCTGTAGATATGTAGTGGCAAGTACTAGTTCAAGAAGAAATTTCAGTTTACTTATCAACTCCGAACAATGTTACTGGGTGGTTGTTTCCTTAGAGTTGGACTATTGGAATCCTTTCTTGCTCTTTCATTTGTGTACTTACTGAGATGTGTAAGTTTTGGAGTTTCATTGTCCTACCCACTAGTTATGCTTCCAAACTATCTTGGTTTCTTTGAACGACAAATTGATCGACAATACACAACATATTTTCTCTGTTGGTAGCATTTCCCAATATTTGTTAGTGCTTAAATCTTATAATGTCTTAGAATTGATATCCTACTTTAACCATATCATAGTAATGTTTTATTGCAAACATTCTGACTCATCCATGTCAA
This sequence comes from Triglochin maritima, assembly GCA_963682175.1. Classification (NCBI taxonomy): domain Eukaryota; kingdom Viridiplantae; phylum Streptophyta; class Magnoliopsida; order Alismatales; family Juncaginaceae; genus Triglochin; species Triglochin maritima. The sequence continues at coordinate 21,136,945 of OY821775.1, forward strand.
GAGACAAAACACTATTTGTACATATTTCCAACTGATTCAGTCTCCCGAGTACTCCTCTGCTGTGTTCTTATTGGAGATCTTCTGAAAGATTTTACAACCACATAACCAACTTCTCTTGCATTGAAAGGGAGTTTTGTGCATCATGGTTTCTGCTTCTCCATACGCTTAATTTCCTAAACCCTTGATCTAACTCTGAGAATCATAGCTTGTAGTAACAAGGCTCAGACACCTTAAATCTGTATATGGCTTTACAGTGAAGTGAATTAACCACTAAACTCCTACCTTTCCATCCTAATGCTTCAGTATTATTTCTCTATAGGTTTTCCCTGGAGCATGGACTGCAATTCTTGTATCTCTTGACAATGCTGGCATATGGAATGTCCGGGCCGAGAACCTTGATGCGTGGTACCTTGGTCAGGAGGTCTACATTAAAGTTGTCAACCCTGAAGACTCTTCCGACAAAACTGAGCTGCCTTTGCCAAATAACGCTCTTTTCTGCGGTGAACTAAAAGATAAGCAAAAGTAAGACATTGTCCCAACTATGAATTGAACTGGTTTCCTGGTTTGCTAAATTTTCTAATTGAAAAGACTTGTATTCGCATGATCTCAGGGCACAGGCTATTCATTTCAGAAGGTCTGGTTCGATTTCGATTGCCAGTGAAAAATGGTTCAATTCATTGCTGCTCCTCATTTCAGCTGCCTTCTTCCTACGGTGAAGTTCATCTGGGAGAAAATTGTGTGATGCAATGTAATTGGTACTGCAAGATTTAGTGATGATATGTATTATTTTATGGTGACAAGCTTGATTCTGGGATTTTCCAACCTTCCTATTATTTGTGTAGCTGAGGGATCTTCTATTCTTTAATCTATAATTCATGAAGTGACATTGTGACCCTTTTCATTTCATTAGATTGCTTTTGCCAAATATATACTTGTGTTTTACAACTTTTGGATAAATTCTGTGACAAACTAAAACTCAGTTCACAATCATGTGCAGAAGAAAAAGAAATGGATGTTGCAATAGGTTTTCACATGATAAAACAGCCAACAAGATCTTTCATTATCAAACCAGACACGTTGAATGTTAAAGAAATGAAGTCTTAGATATCAAAATTGTTTGAAGCCACTTCACTAAAAAAATCAATTATCTGACTTGAAATTGTAGCCATGGAGGGATCAACAAAAGCCTTGTATCATGATTTTGTTCTTAGTTTCTCTGCAGTTGTTCTAAAAATATAACAAATAAGAAAAGTGGTGTTTATTATTTTAAGCGCACTAGTGTCACAATGAAGTAATTTTTCTTCCCAGCTTCAAAAGAAAGTCAAATCCACTTCTAACAACTGTTACTTTATTGTTATAATATAATATAAAAATCTTTACACTCCAAAGGTGCATTAGACAACATAATCTCGTCACTAACTTTAACACACAGAAACCAGCCTGTAATTTAATGTGCAAGTCAATCATAACCTCAGCAATGCGACCCTCTTCTATCTACTACCTACTCCTTTCAATTTGAAAGTTTGGACTTTGTTATCTGATATCAAATTCTAACTACTTTCTATCACCACTAAAACTTTCACTTTAATTTTGAGTATTGACAACCACAATAAAACACAATCAATGACAACCATCATTCCCATGACACACATCAGATAACTATTTTAATCATTCTAAGCGGGAGGGACACAAACTAGTGACAAACACCTCTAGAGACACAAGTGGTTTAGAATCTTTAGATAGCAAGAGGAAAAAAAAGGGAACATAAATCCATTATATAGAAAGTAATATCAAACAACCTACATCACTATATAAAAAGAGCATGACATAATAGTCAGTCATGACTTTGAGGTACGTAAATGATTTCTTTTTTCATTTTTACTTTACCATCTTCCTTTGAATTGAAGTTTGTGCTGCTTATGAAAATTTTAACTTGTGTCATTTTCATGCTTATATTTGTTATGCAAGGTGGTGTTATGCAAAGCACTACTCCATTAATTAACTCTCTCGGCTGCAATCATGGTGGCCAACGAACTCACCTGCAAAAGACTGACTTCCAATTTATTAACGCCATATGTGCCGGTCTACTTATTTTTCTAAGTTTTTACAGAAGTCAAAGTTCAGTACAACTATATAAATTGGTTGGCCAGGTCATAAATTAAGGAAAAACCAAAACTATGGCTTTTCGAGAGTGACTTGTAGTCAACTTGATCGTGGCACTTAAAATTAGGGTACTTTTAGATCAAAAGTTTCTAATCGTTCTAAATAAAATGTATTTTTATTCTTATCTCTAAGTTTGATTGTATTAAAAAAAAATAAGTCGATCCAAGGGAATTTCACCATCAATTTAAAACGTCCATATTTCAACAACAAGGAATTCACTAATTTTAGAGTGTATAGATCAAGATCTCCCATTATCTAACTTGATCTCAATTTTTATCACATGCTCATCCTGTAAGATATATCTCACCTGCAAAGTTGCATTTTTTTTTATTGAAGTAGCAAAAAATGAAAAGTCCATTTGATAAAACAAGCTTTGTGTTTGTATTATTTCTCTATTTTTTGTTATTACACTAGATTTGTCTTATATATTGACCAATCTAGTCGTTACACAATATACAAATTAACGGGATATAGTTGCCTAATTTGGATGACATCTTGATCATTATCCTTGATGATGATATGATTGGCGATGATGATTTGAGCCAATTATGTTCGAGATTATTTTAACACTCCCCCTCAACTCGCGTTTGGAAGAGATTGAAGGATCACAACTTGTGAAGAATACTTTGGAATTGCTTTTGGTCCAAGGATTTGGTGAAGATGTTTGCGAGTTGATCTTGCTTTGAGCATAAGGAACTTCGATTTCTTTTGTTTGGATCTTTTCTCGGATGAGGTGACAATCAACTTCAATGTGTTTTGTTCGTTCGTGGAAAATAGGATTTGAGACAGTGTGGCGCACAACATGGTTATTGCAAAACATTTGCATTAATTGTTGGCACTTATTTTCATTTCTTTGAGTAGCTGTTTGAGCCAAATCAGCTCGCTGGTGGTGGATGTCATGGCTCTGCATTCAGCTTCAACGTTAGATCGTGCAACAACATTTTGCTTTTTACTTCTCCAAATGATTAGATTCCCGTCAATGGTTGACTTGTGATCTTGTCCTCCTACCTAGTATGCAACAGAATAACCAATTATTGAATTAGAATTGTTCTTTTTCATCCATATTCTTTGACTTGGGGTTTTCTTTAGATATCTGAGAATCCTATCTATGATGTCTAGGTGATGTGTGTGAGGAGTGTGCATAAATTGGCTTATAATGCTAACATAAGTTATGTCAGGTCTAATTACAATAAAATATATAAGTTTTCCTACTTGTCGTTGAAATTACCTTATGTCTTTAAGAGGTTCTCCATCAGTGGAGCTTACCTTTCGGTTTGTCTCCATCGGAGTATCGACGAGTTTGGACCTTAATTTTCCTGTTTCTTGGAGTAGATCTAAAGTATATTTTCGTTGTGATAAGAACAATCCCTTTTTAGAATAAGCAACTTCAATTCCTAAAAAAGTATTTCATGAATCCTAGATCTTTGATGTCAAATTTGGATTTTAGGTATAATTTTACCAGATTAATTTCCTTATCATTATTTCTGGTAATTATGATATCAACCACATAAATTAGCACAATAATGGTGATGTTATTTTAGTGTTTAATAAACATAGAAGAATCGACAGAACATTTTTGAAAAACCATATAATAAAAGAGAGTGGCTTAGCTTGGCATACCATGCACGGGGTGACGGTTTCAATCCGTAGATTGATTTGTGAAGCTTGCAATCCTATTTTCTAAATGGAAGTGTAGCCGAGGGGAGGAGTCATATATACATCTTCTTCTAGTGTTCCCTGGAGAAAAGCGTTTCGTACATCAATCTGAAAATTCCAATCTTGATTGACAACAATAGAGAGAAGAACCCAAGCAATGTTCATTTTTGCAACTGGGGCAAAAGTTTCCTAGTAGTCATTGCCATATGTTTGGGTGTATCCTTTAGCAACTAACTGGGTCTTATATCTTTCAATAGTTGATTGATTCGTTTTATATTAAACCGCAAGTGCACGGCCGCGTTGAAGTGGTGGCAAATACGGGTCAATCCACAGGGAGGTGTGTCGACTATTGGTTTGTGCGAATGCGTGTGGTAAAGAGAGAGAAGAAGAGGTTGATTACACTAAACTAACTACACTAAACTAATGAACTAGAAGCAAGGAATTGAAAACATGAAATGAACTACCTAAGCTAAGCTAAGAAACTATTAAGAAGAAAGATAAGCTGGAAATCAGGAATCTAAAACCCCTAAAGGGTGGAGTGTGTGTGTGCACATGAAATACGTGTGGTGAATGCATACAATAAGCTCAAGTGTGGTTAGTGTTTGTTAATGCATAAGAAGTACCTCATGGCAAAACCTATCATTTTCAACACTAACCTAGGTGATTAATATGAGCAATGCAAGGTTGTTATTAAGAACATAACGAGCATGGAGTGTACCTAACTATGGCAGAAACCATCAAGTAAAGTTCTTATTATCAAGCAAGCATACTAATATCTCTCATAAACAATAATATCTAGCATTCATACCACCTACATAAAACATGTACATACATCTACTCCACCCCCAAAGGGGATGAAACTACTCACTAATCATTACACTACCTACATTAACAAAATGAAACATTATACTGAAAGGAAATTTAACTAAGCAAGGAAGGAGCATTAAAGAAGCTTAAAAGGAAAGGAAAGACTAAACAAGCATGCACAAATTAAAAGACAATATAAAAAGAAACTAGAACAATTATTTTATTAACAATGACTCACATTGAAGGTAGCATTCTTCTCCACCTGAGTTTTGCTTCAAGGATTACTCCTTAGTAGAGAGAATGCCACCAAATAATGGGTAGTTACAATGGAAGGTGAAGATTTCTATTTATAGTCATAGAAAAAGGTAATCCGGGACAATCCCCCGATGTGGGACTAAACCAATACCAGAAATAGAATAAACACACTCTAATACACATGCCCGCCAAAGATTAGCGGATCCGGAGCCAAACAGACCCCCAATTGGCGGTCTATTGGTTCTGGATCGGTCTGGAATTTGTTGTGGGCTTTTCTGGATATCTTTGGTGGTCTTGGATGCATCTACTTCGTTTGTTGGAGCTCCGACCCAAATCGAATTGCCACAATACTCCCCATGATGGTGTGGAGTTTTCTGTTTTGTTCTTAGGTCCTTCGGTCTTACGTTCGGGTCCTTCTCCATTGCATCTTAGTCCCCAGGTCTCACAATTCAGTCATTTTCCTTGCTATTTATAGTCTCTCCTTCTCAAACCTACTTATTCCTGAAAACTAAACATAAATCTCGTTACATAGCATTGTTTAGGGTGAAAGATAATGGATATAAGACACAAAGATATGCATGAAATGATGTCAATAAATAGTCCTGTTACTATTATACTTAATTTTATAGATACATTTACATCCTACAGGTTTGATCCTGGTTCTAATGGAACTAAGGTCCATGCCTTGTTGGATTCTAATGCACCTAGTTCATCTTCCATGGGTTTTTTCCATTCTGGTTGTTTTATAGCTTCAGGGTATGAGTTTGGTTCTCTGTGGTTATCTATTTTGGTTAGGAAGGCATGATGGTCTGTGTAGGATCTACTAGCCCCTAAATTTAGTCTAAAGGGGGGTGAATAGACTAATTAAGGTTGTTTAACAAACTATGCCAAATTAAAAGCTAAGACAATTAATATGAAGGAGAGAACAACAAACCACAGCCTCGGATGTATAGAGGTTTGGATCCAACCACCGGATCCTAGTCCTCTCTTACGAATTGCTCTTACTCGAGCAACTTTGCGTCCTCCACTAATCTGATCTCCGTTGCGGGCTGAGATCACGCCTTTACACCACAAGCTTTGCGAACACCCTCGCCTAGCTTGGACCACCTTCTCACAATCTGAGAAGAGCTTCACTCCGGAAGCTTAGTACAACTCTTGAAGACTTAACTTCAGCAACTAATCTTAAGCACTTGAAATAGATGATGCAATCAAATGATGGTGATTTCAAGTGAATAGATATAAGCACAAGTGTTTAGAGAAAATATGAGAGTAGTAGTGAGATTTGATCTTGGAGAAAGATTTGTGATCTTAGATGAGTGTTCTCAACTCTATTTATAAGCTCTAAACTAGTTCTAGCCGTTGGGATTGAAATGGTAAGAAGTTGTGCAAGAAAACACAAGTAAGGAAATGACAAGACACATTTAAGGACCCGAACGGTCGACCGGATCGAGTTACTCGGTCGACCGGAATGCAACAATACAAGATTTGGTCGAGCGAAGATGCAAACGGTCAATCCAATTTGGCTAGAACTTAAGTGATCCGTCGAACGGTTTCGATCACCCGTTCGACTGAAAATGACCAGTAGGACTTGATCTGGAAAAGATATAAGTATCAGTCGACCGTGAAGATGAAGGGAATGTGTTCTAAAAGTTTTACTTTTAAATGCCAATTATTATGAATTGAATGAGAAATCATTTTGTTCCTTGTTTATGTTATTCGTCTTTTAGAAGTGTTAAGGAAGAGGCTCTTGGTCCTTAACCGTAGAGCTCTAAAAGATATTGGTTTACATAAAACAAAAGATATTCGCAATCATGGTAATTAACATGGAACATTAATTACCGAGTTAAGATTGTCGTGTTGGTCATAGATCATTGTAGCTCTACAAGTGAGTGACAACACGGGTATACAAAATAGGAAAATATTACTTTTGTATACTGAATAGACCTAATAAGTAAAATATTATAGAAATGTGTTTCTGTGTCATTAATATTTTACTGTGTCTTTGGTCCTTTGATATGAGACTTATATCTAATCACTTAAGGAATACTTAATTAGATCAGTGTCTTGAACTATCGATCAGTGTAGTGTAAAGACATTGGTTGGTTAAGTATAACTTTCGTTGGAGAAGATAGTTAGTCAAAAGATTATCATTGCCCCTCTTAATTGAGTGATGATATTAGTGGGCCCCTTGATAAAGCAAAGTTATAATGTGCACAATGTGATTTGAGTTAAGTCAAATATTTATAACTAGCTTAAAGAGATCAAGAAATGAATACTAATACAAAGATGACACAATACTACTTTGTGTGTATTCTTAATATCATGAGGCAAGGGACGGACACAAGTGATGCACTCCATCACTAAGTGGATCGGGTTTTGGTTCGAGTGGAATTAAGACATCTAACTAATTGGGAGCTATAATGTGTAGCTAGATACCGCTTATAGCTTGTGATATTAAGCCTTTAATATCACTGCCAACTTAGTTTAGATCCTCCCATAGGTCACACCACAAAACTGGGAAACAAGAAATGGGGATTTTGAGTTCATAGGATGTGTCGGGTTTCATGTAGAAAATATGACACATGGGGTGAACAAGCAAAATCAAGATTATGTTGTGATTAATAACATAATTAGAATCTAAATTAAATTCATATGTGATGTAAATATTATGGGGTGTAATGAGTTGACATTACATAGGATAATATGTTACATAAGTTGTGAATTTACTACTAATCCCGAAATGTCAAATTTTGAAGGGGTTAAACCAAAATTTGACCAGTCTACAGTACTGTGCAAAAGTCAACCGATGAATAGTACTGGTCAACCGATGAACAGTACCCGGCCGACCGATGAACAGTAACCGGTCGACCGATGAACAGTACCCGGTCCATGATGAACAGTCCCGGTCGACCGATGAACAGTAACGGTCGACCGGTCCAGACGGTTTTCTGCAGAATTATTTTAAGAATTAATTAGATCATGCATGGAATTGGTCCATAATTGATTTAATTCGTGGTTAATATTATTTATTAATAAATAATGGATGGTTAGATGGAATTTTGCATGGGATCATGGGCAAGAGGTTGCACATGAATAGGTAATTTGGAGATAACCTATAAATACAAGGTTATCTCATTACCTCCTTAATTAATTCATTATTTTCTTGAGCAAAATTCTCTCTCCATAATTCTCCACGAAATTCCAGTAATTCTTAAGTTTAGTTTTAGTTCTAGAGATCATCTTCTAAAGGGAACTAAAGAGGGGTTAGTAATTAGATTTTAAACCCAATCGGAGATTGAGAGACTAGCTTCCCTCTCTCCGATCTTGTTTAGAGTTTGGTGAATACTCGGAGACATCCGGCGCAGCGAGGAGCATCCCAACCGTCTCCGAATCTTCGAGAAGTTTTAGAGAACTTCTAGGTATGAATTTCGGAGCTCCTTCATGTTTGTTTTAATAGAGTTTTTGAAACTAGTTTGTTAAAACAAACCGATGCATGCAATAAATTCTAGAAAATTGAAAATTGATCCTTATTATACATGAAAATTCGAAAAATATATATGTATAATTAAACATGAAATCCTACAGAAGAGAGTATCGGTCGACTGTTAAGGAACGTTCGGTCGACTGGAAGACCAAATCCAAAAGGGGGGTTAGGTGAGAAATGTGTATACGATCGTTGGAGTATACGACAAGTATAACGGTCATATTTAATACGAATACGGAATGCAATCGGTCGAACAAAAACAAGGTTTCGGTCGACCGAAAGTCTCACTGACCAGGACACGTGTCGACAACTGATAGGCTGAAAGATCTGTAAAGGATGAACTAAGTCCTATCACTCGACAAGGTGAGACGGTCGAACAAAACAACTATTTCGGTCGATCGATTTCAGACAGTCAAAATAGATTGAAGAAACAATCGAACAAAATGGATATTCCGGTGGACCAATTTCAGACAGGCGAGACATATTTAAGGCACGGTCGAACTGGGAATGTAAGTCAGCCGACCGTTTTGGACAAAAAAAGCTTTCTTGAAAGTCTTGTATCAGGTAGGTTACGTTGTAGGTAACAAAATCTTGAAATTTGGATGGAGGGTGAATTTGTCTGGTTGGTCTTCTTCACGGAGTTTTTTCTTCTTGATTTCCTTCTTGTTGACCTATGTTCCCATCTTCGCCAAGATTTTTTTTTCTTCCCTCCCTTCTTAAGTAATGTTGACCTCCTCAAGGGGTCGGGGAACTTCATCGAAGTTGTCTATAGTAGGGAGAGGAGTTTCTGATCCTGCAGGATACATCACGAGAAATCTACAATTTACAATTTTGGGGATCATAACATTTATACCTTTTTCTGAAAAGAATAACCAAGAAAAAAGTTTTAACAAAGTTAAAATCAAATTTGTCGGTTCTTCTTTTGTGGACAAAGCAAGTGCATCCAAATATCCTAAGATGGTCAATATTCATTTTTCTATCGTTCAAAATTTCTAATGGTTGTTTGTTTTGAGTTGTTGGGCTCGGGAGATGATTTATAATGTATGTAGAAGTAAGGACAAGTTCAGACCAAAACATTTTTGAAACACTATTTTGACATAATAAGGACCTTGTGACATTTAAGAGATGACGATTTTTCCTTTTAGAAAGACTGTTTTGTTCAGGAGTATTGATGCATGTAGTTTGATGAAAAATGAATTTTTGTTTAATTGTTTTTGAAAAAAACTACTTGTATACTCAGATCCATTATCTGACCTAAGTATTTTAATTTTGGTGTTGTACATGTTTTCCACGAATGTAAAAAAATAACATTTTTTTTTAAAAACTCATCTGATTTAGCTTTTAGCAAATATAACCAAGTAGTGCGAGAAAAATCATCAATAAAAGTAATAAAATATCTAAATCCATTATACAATTCCATAGGGGCTAGCCCCCATATATATGAGTGAATCATCTTAAGGGGTTGAGTTATCTTATTTGTAGAAGGATAAAACTATAGTCCGGTTTGTTTAGAAAAAACAACATATATCGCAACACAATTCAGATATGATTAATGAAAATAATTGTTTTAAAACTATATGTGATGGGTGACCCATTCTTTTGTGCCAAAGTTCATGGTTTGACACTTTTCTAACATGCAACACTTTATTTGATTTATCAGGAACATAATTGTCGTTCCTGAGTATGTCCCTACCAATCATCATCCTTGTGGCACGATCCTGAAAAATCACATCAAAAGGTGTAAAAATCACATTACAATTTAGGTTTTTTGTGATCCTTGCAATAAAGAGTAGGTTTAATCTAAAAGATGGCACATATAATATTTTTTTCCATTATATTCGATCATATCGCCCATCCCTTTTGTTTTGACTTGGTCGCCATTTGCAATGTTAACCAATTTATGTGAATTTAAGTTGATTTTGACATTATTAAACATACTTAGGTCTCTTATCATGTGATTTGTGGGCCCCTGAGTGTATAATCCAACTTGAATAATTCAATAAATTAACAATATTTGCAATGTAAGTAGTTGGATAGGCCATGCCTAAGTAACTACTTGTATTCTGGTTTTTGCTTTAATTATGCAGCAGGTGATTGAGATGGCCTAGCAGTTGGCCTAATTGGTGATGATCCACTATATCAAAGGACTTGGTAGCAACAAAAACTTGACCCATCATCATATCAGATCTCGAGGTTGTTGGGTTGCAATTGGATGCCATAAACCCTCGAGAAATCGGGTCTAGTCCGATCGCTACCCATTTGCCTCCTTTCTCTCCCCCGTTAGGGTTTCCAATCTTGGAGTCGCCACCACCACTAGGGTTTCTAGAGTCGCCTTTGCCGCTGCCCTTATCTCTTCCATCTCCCTTCGTCGGTAGGAGGTGTAGGTACAGGAACCAACACTTGTTCTTGTTGTGCCCTTGCTTTTTGCAGTACTCATCCCTATGATTGCCATAGTTTCCTTTACATTTGGGGTTTTGATTTGATGGGTTGTGGGTGGCGGTGGCGAAGGCCGGGTTCTCCCTTTCCAATGGCTAGTCCATGGTTTTCAGGTTGATTCCTCACGGTGGATCATCACGACTATGCTGGACAGAGATGGGAGTTCGATTGATAGGAGGATCTGAGATCTGATGTGTTCATAGCTCGGGTCCAAATCCACCAAGAACGGGTACACTTGGTCTTGTTCGACTCTGTTTTGGATGGTTTTTATGTCGGTGCTCGGGGGCTCATAGATCCCGAGCTCATGACATTTTCTCTTCAAAGAGCCGAGATACATTGTGATGGGTTTTTGTCCTTGTTTGGTTTGGGCAATTTCTTGCTTGATTTTAAACACATGTGCAAAGTTGTGTTGTTTCCCGTATGGTTCTTGGATGGATTCCCATAGTTCTTTTGCGGTGTTGGAGTAGAGAAACATTTTGATGATCTGAGGTTGCATAGAATTGAGTATCCATGACATGACCAAGTCGTCGAATTTTGTCATTCTTCTTGCTTGTTTTCGCTGCCTTTCTCGGTCGGTTTTGTGTCCCAGTGATGTGGCTGAGTTTACCTTTGCTGCTGAGGGAGAGGGTGATTGTCTAGGCCCATAATAGGAAATTTGTGTCGCTTAGCGGTTGTGAGACAAGGCGTTGTATTGTGTTGAACTCCGGGTGGATGACAACGCTTTCTGTCATTGTGGGGGAGTTGGATGTAGCCTTAAACTGCAACCTCTCCCTAGATTTGAGTTTTTTTGAGGCTAGAGTCGATGATGATCTCCTCCGAGAATTTGAGGTTTAAGAATCGTTGCTCTGGTACCATGATAAAATGAGTTTTGTGTTTGTATTATTTATGTATTTTTTGTTATTACACTTGATTTGTCTTATATATTGGCTAATCTTGTCGTTACACAAGATACAAACGAGATATAGTTGCCTATTGAGTTGTTGCCTAATTTGGATGAGATCTTGATCAATATCCTTGATGTTGATATGATTGGCGATGATGATTTGAGCCAATTCTGTCTGAGATTATTTTAACACTATTAAAGCCTCCTACAAATCCATTCTCCTAAATAAATAATCACACAGCCAAATGCAAGATGACTACAAAGATATATAATGGGTAGTCGTTGACATCTGACCAACATAAGTCTACAGGTCCTGACTTCGTCTTCTTTTTCAGGATTTTTTGTCAAAAATAATTTTATAAATTTTATATATTGGACTTTTTGTGTAAGTGCTTTGAGAAATAAAGGTCCGCTTGATGCCTAGAAACTGTAGTTTCACAATATTTCCATGTCATGTTTGGCCTGAAAAATAAAATACGGTAAAAGTACTAAAATGGGACTTAATTGCCCACGACCGACACTTGATTTCGTTCAAGATGTACTAAAGTTACCAAATTCGAAATTTGCCATTCAAATATCTAGGCTTCCCACTAACCTACAAGAAACCTAAATTAAAGGATTGGAACAACTTGGTAAACAAAATGACCTCAAATCTGAAAGGATGGCGTGAAAAGCACATCTCCATTGGAGAAAGATCGATACTTGCTAACTCAATTATTTCGAGCATTCCGACATACCACCTAAGTTTTTTCAATATCCGCCAAAAAATTCTTGATAAAATGTATGCCACGAGGAGGAAGTTCCTTTGGAACAACAAATCAGGAAAGTCTTCAGTTAAGAATTTGATCAATTGGGTAGAGTATGCAAACCAAAATTTATGGGGCCTTGGGATTCGTTAGGTGTCAATGGGGTGGGTTTGACCCACCACCCCATCCCGCCTAATGCGGGTTGTGGACAAAATAAACCTACCCGCCAACCAACATTCACTAGTGCAGAATTGGCTTTACTCATCGCCAAATAGACGTCGGCCGTTACAACCACCGACGTCTAGTGTGGAGAGGACAGAATAGACGTCGGTTGTAATGGAAGACGACGTCTATGTGACACTATAGACGTCGGGTTTTGGAATAACACGTTTAGCCGACGTCTATACGCTATAGACGTCGACCTATACACGTCGGTTGTTTGTGTACCTTTTATATCCGACGTCTATAGGGTATAGACGTCTCCATATAGACGTCAGACGTAATGGACAACCGACGTCTATACGTCATCCACATAGACGTCGAGGTATAGACGTCGGCGTTATATAACATCCGACGTCTATAGGTCTTAAAGAAATCAGACAGACGGTTTTCTTTCATTCATTTCAGACGAAACCTACCCAAACCCTAGTTGTCCCGCGACCGAACTCTCCTCCGCGACCAACCTCCGACCGATCTGCACCATCTCCGGCACCGCAGCGAGCTCCCAAACTCTCCTCCACATCTCCGGCCCTCTTCTCCTTCTTCCCCCGTCTTCCTCCGTCTCTCTCCACATGTAAGTTTTCTTCCATCAACCATTTGTATTTTCTTCCAAAAGAATATCGGGCTTTGTTTGGATCTCCCCTTCCACTTGCGAGTTATTAACTACTATCACAAACAAATGGTGGTATGTGTTTGTATGGAATCCATCAAAGCCCTCATTCAACCCTTTACGTTCATCTTCGATAAGTATGGAGTTTGTTTGACCCTTTGGTTTTGGCAATATTAGGTATTTGTTTTTTGACTCTGTAAGCTCTTCTGCACTGTGTGGTCAATTTTTTTTTTTTTTGCAATTTCATTCCAAGATCAAATGGTACTTCCAATGTTTATCAGAAGTTTGTTAATTAAATGCTACAACTCTTGCCATTAAGAAATTAAACTATTTATTCTCTGTTCTAAGGACAAACAATTAGTATATATGGCTTTAGGGAACACTTTTAAGGTTTATTTGGAACTGTTGGGGTCAAAAATAAATGTCAAAAATTAGAACGAGAATTTCGAGTTCTAACACTTAGGGACAAGTACTTGTGTAATGAATCTAGTGTAGAGATCATTTTCTTTCATCTATCATTACCAACTTCTTATCTTCAGATGAGGCTACAAAAGCATACCTAAACAAAAATGTTTAGAAATAATAATATCCCATTAGACGATAATTCCGGAAGATAATCCGAAATCCATCCATTAGATGAGTCAACAGATCATATAATAGATTGTTAAGCTTTCAATTTGTATATATGTGTAGTTTTCTATGGGTTTGCATAAAAAGTGTCCAAATTAGAATAAATCTTTAGTTTAGTGAGTTCATACATTTATTTGTGTTTATTTATGTTTTGTCTAGTTAAATGTTTATTTATGTTTATTTATGCTGAAAAAATGATCTTTCATGTTTATTTATGTTTTGTCTAGTTAAATGTTTATTTATGTTTTGTCTAGTTAAATGTTTATTTACTTTGTTTAGTTAAATGTTTAGTTTATAATAACTCATTTCCCCCTTAAACAACTTGGCCTTTAATAACCCAAAGCAAAAGATTAGACAATATTTGCTAAGTCATTCATCATATAGGATTTGCATGCATTGTATTTTTCGATTATTTACGATTTCTGTCGTAGATTGCTGGCGTAAGGTACGTACTATCTTTCACTCATCATTCATTAGAAAGCACACATTAGTTAGTAGGACTTGCATTGGAACAAGAGTGAGGTGAGTGTTTGTTTGGTGTGTTGTTTGTTAGATTAAGGTATGAAAAACACTTACGGTGCAGTCACCTATAGGAGATGAGGTGGGGGATTTCATCACCCTTTCCTTGGCCCAGAAACCACTTAATAAAAGAGCCTTAATAAAATCAATTAGACGTTGGCCCCTAGAAATTTCGGACGCATTAAGGAGAGGAAACCGTTTAAGACCGTTATGGCCTGAATGTCGTTGCCCATCTAGTCTCCCTGAGATTTTAGGAACCTCCGGGTTCTTGATTTCCTATAGATTAGTGGTCCTCGATGTTTAAGACCGTTTCGGCCTGAACGTCGTTGCCCATCTAGTCTCCCTGAGATATTAGGGACCTCCGGGTTCTTGATTTCCTACAGACTAGTGGTCATCGGTGGGACCTCGAAGTTAGGCGTCGTCTATTACTAAGGACCTATAGTGGACTTTAGGTTTGTTTTGGCCTTGATTGTTTAGTTAGATTTCTAACCTTCCTTATTCCACGCTAGATTAAGGACTTCATCTCTTCTCCTCTGAGTCATTCTTTTCTCATCTTAATGTCTCCGAATCTTCTCATCTACGAACACATTCTTTTAAATTGAAATTTTATTTATTTTCTTCAATAATAACTATCATTTTTGCTTCTGTTTAGATTGAAATGGATCGAGAGTGGATAGTTTCAAACAGATTGAGTGATGAGTATGAGAACGGAGTGAATATGTTCTTAGAGCTTGCCAAAAAACATTCTAAGACAATGAAAGACAACGACATGGCGTATTGTCCGTGCAATAAGTGTCATAATATGTCAGTGTTGACTTTTCGGAAAATGAAAGATCATTTGTTTGAGAAAGGTTTCGACCCAAATTACATACGGTGGATATGGCACGGCGAAAATGAATCATGTAGTCGTTCCAAGAATGATGGAGAAGATGTTAGTGTGGAAGATCACTTAGAGGAAATGGTTCAGGATATGGCTGAAAAGTTTTCGTCCAACCCCGATTTACTTGGTAATTTGTTGAGTGACAATGAGAAGCCGTTGTATAAGAATTGTACCAAATTCACTAGATTGTCAGCGGTGTTGAAGTTGTACAATTTAAAAGCTGGAAATGGTTGGTCCGATGTGAGTTTCACATCAATGTTGAAGTTAGTGAAAGAAATGCTTCCAGATGATAATGAGTTGCCAGATAGAACTTATGATGCAAAGAAAGTGTTGTGCCCTATGAGAATGGAATATAGGAAGATACACGCATGCCCGAATGATTGTATATTGTATAGGGGTGAGTTTGAAAACTTACATTCCTGTCCCAGGTGTAATGTTTCAAGATACAAAATGAAACGTAGTGGACCAAACCACAATGAAGAGGCTGATGAGATGAAAATCAAATGACCTCCTGCTAAGATTTTGTGGTATCTTCCGATAATACCAAGGCTTAAACGTTTGTTTGCGGGTAAAGAGGATTCCAAGAACATGACATGACATGCTGATCGTGAGAAACCAAATGATCAGTTGCTACGTCACCCTGCAGATTCACCTCAGTGGAAAAAAATAAATGTCGACTTTCCTGTGTTTGGTGAAGAATCGAGGAATGTATGACTTGGGCTCTGTACTGACGGAATGAATCCTTTCGGTAGTTTGAGTAGCATTCACAGTTCTTGGTCCGTTCTGCTTGTAATTTACAATCTGCCCCCGTGGTTATGCATGAAACGCAAATATATCATGTTGTCCTTAATGATTTCTGGTCCGAAACAACCTGGAAACGACATCGATGTGTATTTAAGACCTTTAATTGATGACCTAAAGAAATTGTGGGATGACGGAGAGTCAGTTTTTGATTCTTATCGTCAGGAGTCGTTCGTAATGCGGGCAATGATATTTTGCACGATTAATGACTTTCCAGCTTATGGTAATCTGTCTGGATATTCAGTCAAAGGTCATAAAGCTTGTCCAATTTGCGAGGAAAATACATGTTCTTTGCAACTAGTTAATGGTTCTAAGACTGTCTATCTCGGTTATCGGAGATTTTTGCCAAACTCTCATCCTTATCGTAGGTTGAAGAAGGCATTTAACGGAAAACAGGAGTTTCAGAATCCGCCAGTTGAAATCAGCGTCGAAAAGGTGTATGAACGTGTAAGGAACATTGAATGTGAATTTGGAAAACCGTACAAACGAGCAAACGACAAAAGTAGTTGGAAAAAAATATCAATATTTTTTGATCTCCCTTACTGGAAAACTTTAGAAGTTAGACATTATATTGATGTGATGCACGTAGAGAAAAATGTTTGTGATAGTCTTGTTGGCACTCTGTTGAACATACCTGGTAAAACCAAAGATGGATATAATGCAAGACTTGATCTTGTTGATATTCGTATACGAGCAATGTTGGCACCAGAGAAGAAAGGAGATCGGAATTACTTACCTCCAGGCGAATTTGCTTCCGATGGTCGGAATGATATTCTACGCGAGGCCTTGGGAAACGACGAACACCCCGGTCGTGTGTGAGGGGTAGGGAGTAGAGTTGGACTTCGACAATATTATGGGAAGACTCAACGGTCTACTTCGACGACTGGTCATACCAAATGCCAGCAAGAGATCGCAGATTTGAAGAAGTCTTTGCAACTTCTTACGGAGAGATTGGATCGTGATTTGCCTACTTCTCCTACCCGTCGTAAGACCGGTTCTTCCACGGAGACTACTCCAGTTCCACCAGTGTTCCACCCTCATCGACATGATGATTTCGTGTCTCATTCTCGAGAATTGGCCCTCGTCGACAGTCCCTCGTTTGGAAAGTTCGCGGATGGATCTAGATGTGCTTTATTTGTCGAAGACCCTGATCAAAGATTGGTGGGACACGGGAAAGTTTATAACATCTCCAGACACCACTTCACAGAGGTAGGAGAGGGAGAATTGAAGGTTGCAGTTGAGAGTTGCTTAGATCCTGGTGCTTTTGTGCCATTTCCGGAAGAAGAGATTGTTACTCTCGGCGATGCTATCGGTGGGTTCGTGCGTTGGCCTAGTTATTTAGTAGAGCTAAACGACAAACATGAGGTATAGTTTAACTTTGAAAGACTTTAAACTTCAAATTTGTTAACAATTGTATTTTAACGGTTCTATACATCTTTGTAAGGTGTCAAGCCCCCGGAGCAAAGGGTCAAACAACCAATCTCCGATCAACATTAATTCGCTTCCAAGTAGGTGCAAAATGTTGTATCAATGTATGGTAGGTAGGGAAGCACAATCCCTAAGTACCTTGGACTTGGAGGGGGATAAAGGGTTGCCTCCCGCTTTGTACGTCACCAAAGAGGATATCATGCAGTTCATGGCGATGGATTCGTTGTGTATCATGATTATCGACGTGCAAGTGAAGTAAGTATTTTTTGTATACAATGAAAAGTATTGAATAATTTTATCAAAACTATAATAAATTATAATTTTTATACTTGTAGACATCTTTACGACGCCAAAAGGTCAATATTTCCCGAGGATCAAGTATTTGGATTTATCAGTCCATCTACATATATATACGGGAATGATGATAAATCGGGTCAACTTGGGACATTCTTTAAAGAATAAGACAAAAGATATTATCTGCTCCCTTATCATGAGAGGTAAACTTTGTAATTCAAAGTGAAATTTTATTTTGTAATAAGCTTCTAATTATATATATAACAGGGCTCATTGGATGCTTGTCGTTGTATGCCCCACGACTAATTCGGCATATTGGTTTGATCCGTTGGGGTCGAATAAACCAAGGGACTCAATAAAGAAACTTCTAAATATGTAAGTTCGTTTAGTTGTGAAAAAAGTAATTCTTGGATTTTTATTAGTATTATTGAATGATATTTTCACTTGTGCTACTCAGTGCAATTAAGGTTTACAGAGCTTTAGGTGGTAGTAGAACAACCACAAAATCTGGAATAACATGGCATGGAATGAGAGTACGTTCTTTCCCATTTTGTTAATTAAGTTAGGAACAAATATTTAGCGAATTCCTATGTTTGTAGTACCGGAAGCAGGTTGGAAATACGGAATGCGGTTACTACGTGATGAGATACATGGAGGAAATCCTCGATGTGGCAACTCAAGACGTATGTCTAACCGAGGTAATGTAGATCGTTATTCAATTGTATATTCAATTGTAGTTTCAATATTTAGTTATTAATATTCAACACACTTGTATTTTTTGATAGGTTTTCCCAAAAAGTAGTGATCCATTCTCGCAACAGGAGCTCGATGAAACTCGCGACCGATGGGCTCGCTATTTCATCAGAAACATGCTGACGAACTAAGAGGTTCTCCTGCCAATTGTATTTTTTGTAATTTAGTTAACAAGTGCACTTGTATTACAAACCTACACTTTATGCCTTAATATAATCGCCTTAATTTTAGAATGAATTAATTGCAAGTGTGTTGAATGTCAATTGTGTGGTTGTATTTTTGTGTTTGTGTTTGTGCATGTATGCTTGTGGATGTATATGGATGTATGTGGATGTATATGGATGTATGTGGATGAAATTTATAGGTGAACGGATTTTGTGCAGTTGTATGTACACGACGACGATGACTAAAAACAATTTCGTCGGATCCTATTTATTTATTTTTGTCCAGGTTTGGGAATAGACGTCGGTTGTCTCTATCAGCCGACGTCTATTCCTCTGAAGAAAGGAATAGACGTCGGCTTTCTATGTAATCCGACGTCTATCCCTAAAGTATAGGCGTTGTATGTTAGTTACCCGGCGTCTATCCCTAAAGTATATGCGTCGTATGTTAGTTAACCGACGTCTATACATTAAGGAATACACATCGGAGTCTAATTAAAGCCGACGTCTATTCGTTAGGTATAGACGTCGGCGATACTATGGCCGACGTCTATGTATAGACGACGCACACATATACGTCGGATAGGGGTGTGCTTATATCCGACGTGTATAACCCCTTACATCCGACGAATATTCCCTTTTCTGTAGTAGTGATTATAAGTGGGGTGGGTTGCGATTTTCTCACAACCCGCCCTACATAACCCGCATAACCAACAACTCATTTACCCAACAACCAAAAACCCTTCTACCCGACCCTTCCACCGAACCAAACGTCCAAACCCTAGACCCATAGCCACAGAACCACTTAGCCGACCAAGCTAGCCAGATAGCATTGGAGTTCACCCAGAATGAGCTAGCCTCTAGTCCAAGTCCACCATCACAGTTGAGTTTGCCACCTGAAGCCTCAACGTCGACGGCAAGGTCATCAAGGTCCAGATTCGGAACACCACCGGTCAGGAAAGGTATTATACTTCACCTTGTCGTTTTGTTAGGGTTTCATGGGATGAGTCTGCGTTAGTTAGATCTGAGGGGTTTTTATCATTTTTGTTGTTGGATATGTGGAGTTGGGTGTTGTCGTGGTGGTTCTTAACTTGTGGTTTGCATTGTTCTGGGAAATTCAATTGGGTTTATATTTGGTTTGCTTTTGTTGCATGAAAATGACTTGCAGTTGTAAAAAATGATTTTTTAGTGGATTAGTAGTTCACGATTCATTTTCTTTTCGACTTTTAGTGATGAAAAAGATTTCTTATTTTCTTCTTAGATTACTGAATCCAATAGCTATTGAATGAATTTAAGAATTGGCTATGTTTTGGATTCGCTTGCTGTTGGAGACTTTGGGTTGTGATAATCCTGGACTCTTCTCAGATCGTGTACGAATCACTTTCCGAACAAGATTATTCGACCCTTTTACACTGCCCGGGTTGCACGAATACCTTGCTGGGATAATCCTGAGAAGGAACAATCTCGTTCAGGCAATATGAACTTCGATCAGAAAGGTAGAGAAGGAGTATGAGAATTTCGTATGTATGTTTTGAGTACCGAATTTCTCTTATAAAGCAGAATGGTGGTTGGGCGGTTACACAAGCACCTTTTGGGTTGGTATTATCCACTCAAACGGAAATACATAAAATCAAATGTAAATTAATATGTATTTTCCGAAGAGCTTGGCCCCTTGGACCCCGCAGGGGCTCCGCCCCTCGACCCCTGCTTCATATTTGTGGTCGATAAACTGTTAGCTCAACAAGCGTGCACTCCGCACTACCCAAACTCGTTTCCGAGCCTAACAATAAATCGCATCGGTCTCAAGTAAATCACATTACGACTAAAATGAATCGATGACACTAAAATCACCAACACTTGCTTGGAACTAGGTAATGGAAGAGACTTGATCCAGCGTTGCCGTAAATTGTCAACTGTGCAAACATGTAGTATGATATTTTATATTTAGTATTTATTAGGAAAAAAACTAAAATGTCAAAGAATAACTCGCCAAACTCGCATAACCTGCCTCGCCTAGTCCACCCTTAGGTAGGGCGGGTAGCGGGATTTTTTACTCCGCCCTGCCCCCACCCACTTACACCCCCGGGATTTGTGGTATCTGATTACAAAATTTGGCTCTACAGTGTAAACAATTGTGGGTCATTATGACAAACACTGGTAAAAGTTAGAAACCAATCAATCATCCAAGCCAAATAAGCAACATGAAATGATCCAACCACTTTGAATCTCGACTCATAAGTTATCACCCTTCTGACGGGTTGTCATTGGATCGATTCCAACTTTATGTTCACATAGTGATATTGTCATGAGAAACAGATGCAATACATTTTATTGGCACGACATTTGATTTGAAGGTGAACCACTAGCTCGAAAATGGCCTTTGTTTTATAAGAAAGCAAAGTTGAACTACATATCTGTTGGGGAATTCTTTAAAAACTTCAATTTAAACAATCATAACTGGGTTCAAGAAAATTTCTTAATAGAGATTTCCGATGAGGAATATATCCATATTATATCAACTTTAGTGGGTTGCACTCCTATAGATGGGTATGATGTTAGGAGATGGAAACTAACTCCAAGCGGGAAACAAATTCTTACTATCTACTTCTCATACATGGTGGAATCTCATTCCCGTTGTCCAAGAACATTTGGAATGTAAAAGCACCTCCTATGTTGAATTTTTTTGTGTGGTTAATGTACAATCAACACGTCTTAACCAAGGTCTTATAGTGTCCAGAATGTTGGATCTATATGATGGCCACTAATCTAATATCTAAAACAAAGTAAATGCAACGGAAAGAACAAGTAGATCAGATATTTTTATAGAGGTTCGGCACCCCAACCGGGTCTTAGTCCTTTTTTGCAAGCCTCACTCGATCATCCCGAGTCCCGCTCATGACTTCACTAATTTGATTTCCGTTGCGGGCCGAGATCATGACTATTACAAAGCAAGCTAGCGAACAACGTCGCTGAACTTGATTATTTCTCTCACAATCCGAGAGGGGAGCTTCCTCCAGATTTTGTACAACTCTTATGATTCAACAAAGTAGGAATAGAATCACTGATCTACACTCTAAACTTGAGAACACCTGAGTGAGATATGATTTGGGAATACAAGTTGTGAATTTAGGCTTGAGCGTGTGTAGTTGATGTTTGAGGATGGAGAATGTTTTCTCTCAAGGAATGGATCAATAGGAGGTATAAGAGATGTGTAAAACTGAGGGTGAACACCTATTTATAGGCTCTAAGATCCATCTAGCCATTGGGGCTAAAGACAAATAAATAAAGAAGCAACCAACAAAAGGCGCAAAAGTGATATGCCAGTCAGATGCCAATCTATCGATGGTTTGGTAAATCGATTTGACTGTTCACTTAAGTTGTAAGTTAACGATCAGATGAATAGGTAAATTGGTCGAACAAACACAACGTAAACTAGGGGTATGGATATTGAATATTGGATAATCAGTCGACCGACATGTAAGAAATGGTTGAACGAAAATATAAAAACGTTATTGTCTAGTTTTGGGTATGATTCGGTCGACCTGTAAAAGGATTTCAATCGATCGGTGATCTTAAGTCTAAATTAGGTAAAAGCACGATATTCAAGATAACTGTTGGGGAATAACGACATGAAAAGGACTCGAAAAGAAAATTTGAAAACCAAAGAACGGTCGGACTAAATCATTTCGATCATTCAACCAAAGAGTTGTTGTTTACAAATGGTGAGACGAAACTAAGCTCCATCAACCGTTTTACACATATTAGCTCAGATTGAGGTTGGGTGGTTTTTTTGGCTTTGGTTTGGATGATCTATTAAAGTCTAAATAATGTGAGATTTTGTGTGACTTCTAGATGGAACCTAAAGTGAATGTGAAAGGATATCCTAACAAATATGATCAAGCTTAATTACAAAGTTTCCTATTAACTGAAATAAAGATAAAAATACATGTATTATAAATCTTGATTACATGTCTTGACTTGAATCTCTTTCTCCTTGAGTCTTGATCACTTATTAAGATAGAAGTATGCACAATACAAATATATGTGCAATGCATAGAATGTGTTTGACCCAATTTGATTGTGATTAAGATTATGTTGATCAAATCATCAAAATTAACGTGTATGATTCAGTCAACATGTAAAAGGATTTCAATCGACCAGTGATCTTGAGTCTAAATTGGGTAAATGCAAAATATTCAAGATAATTGTTGGGGAATAACGACATGAAAATGACTCAAAAAGGAAATTTGAAATCTGGATTTGAATCTAGTCATTGTAAACAATTTAGAGTCTGATTGAATTACAAAAATAAATTACTTACCAACCTCCACATGGCATATGTTATTTATTGCTTTTACTAGGTTAACATGGAAAGAGAGGAATTACAGAACATTAAAAAATGAGGCTAATTAAACTTTGACTCTGATTGATTAATCTTTTGATTTAATAGTCAAATGGACAAAAAATGCAACAGCGAAGAGAACCAGGGAGGAATTTGACTCCTCCAAATGACTAACAAAAGCAGGGAAGACCGTGCATGATGTCAATGGCGTGCCACTCTACCAGTTGACCTCTCTGGCCGCTGAGGAGATTGCTGACTTGGACGCCTATAATCAAGCCCACGCACCAGAGTGGGCTGAAGAGGTGTAGGGTAATAGTTCGAAGAAAGGTTATGTTTGGAGAATACATGCCTCTTACGATGAAAGAAAAGTGATGTTTTCAAGTGAAGATATACAAATCTGAACACAACTACAGTAGTGAGGGGCTTTTGAATAACCACATGCAATGTGATGCGGGATTAATTTCCAACATGATTCTTGCCGCTATTCGGACAAACATCATTATCACTTCTGCAGAAATTCAAGTGCCAGTGAAAAACAATTACTTCATAGACATCAAGTATGATAAAACTTGGTATGCCTCGAAGAAATTACTGAAAAAAGTATACAGAGTGGATGATGAAGGGAATGTGTTCTAAAAGTTTACTTTTATATGTCAATTATTATAAATTGGATGTGTAAATATTTTGTTCATTGATTAATGTATTCGTCTTTTGGAAGTGTTAAAGAAGATACTCTTGGTCATTAACTGTAGAGATCTAAAACTTAATGGTTTACATAAATCAAAAGTTATTCACAATCACAGTAATTAACATGGAACATTAATTACCGAGATAAGATTGTCGTGTTGGTCATCGATTATTGTAACTCTACAAATATTTAACGACACAAGTATATAAATGAGGAAAAAATTACTTTTATATATTGAATAAGCCTAGCAAGTAAAACATTATGAAATTATGTTTTGTGTCATTAATGTTTTATTGTGTCTTGGATCTTAAGATATGAAACTTATATCTTTTCACATAAAGAATGTTCAATTTGATTATTGTCAAAACTATCAATGAGTATAGTGATAAATGCAATAGTTGGTTAAACACGACTTATATTGGAAAAAATAATTCGTCAAAAGATTATCATTGTCCATCTTTGCTTGAGTGACGATGTTACTGGACTCCTTGATAAAGAGAAATTATAATGTGCACAATGTGACTTATGTTAAGTTACATATTTATAATTAGTTTAAGAGATCAAGAAATGAATATAAAATACAAATGTGACACATTTGTATTTTGTATAATATTCTTAATATCATGAGGCAAGGGATGGACACAAGTGATGTCCTTACATCACTAAATGGATCATGTTTAGTTTGAGTGAACAAAGACATCTATGTTAATTGGGTAACTATAATGTATAGCTAGATACCGCTTATAGTTTATGATATTAAGTGTTTAATATCATTATCAATTGACTTAAATCCTCCTATAGGTCACACCACAAACTGGAAAACAAGAAGGTTCATTTTATATTCATATGATGTATCGAATTTCGTGTGAAATAGTATATATGTGGTGAATCGATAAAATCAATTTGTCATGAAAATGACATGGTTAGAATCATTTATAAGTTCATATGAGATGTATGTATTATGGAGTGTAATGGTTGACATTACATATGATAATATATTACATGATATATGAATTTACTAAAAACCCCAAAGATAAAAAAATAGATATAAATCCAAAACTTGGTAAAAAGAAAAAAACGGTTAATACGGTTTTGCCCGAATTAATCAGGAATTAGTATTAATCATGTATTTGAATTATTCCAATTATGGTTAAATGTGAATGTGGATGATTATGTATCAAATTGTGATTGATTTTAGGGAGAGAAAAATAAAAGATCACGGGTTAGTGGATAACCCATGATGTGGGTGTTGGGAGACCCTATAAATAGGTCTTCTCTCCCGCCTTGTTTTAAAAAATGCAAAAATTTCTTTCTCCCTAACCACCCTATTAATCCATCTGAAAAATCCTTTAATTATTTCAAGCTTTTGGAGATTAAATTCTCAGGGAGCATAAATGGGTTATTAGCTAGATTCTAATCTTGATTTAGAGATTGAATTGTCTAGCTCATTTCTCTCTAATCTTGTTTAGAGTTTGGTGAACACTTGGAGGTGAATCGGTGGACGATTCGACGGACAACGAAACTCCGGATCTTCAAAAAGATTTTAGAGAAACTTTGGGTATGGTCCTCTCTTGTTTGTTTATTTTAATATATGTAGGTTTGCATGATATTAGAATAAACATAAAACAATGTATATAAAATTGCTGAAAATATGAAATTGATTATGTATGCTTGTATTAATTTTTTTTTAAATATACACGTACATAGGGACACGAAATCTTGCAGATGATGCATCTTATCATAATTTAGGACGTTGTATGGCTAATATTTGCACCACCAACCCTGGTACATAGTCGAGATTCAGACGAAGATGTTAAACCCAAACATTGAGTAGTTGTCATTTCACATAAAATGGCACTGCCAGCCGTATTAGCAGAAGACAAATTTAAGTTAAATCTATTTTGGATGCCAATCTCTTGGATAAAAAAATCCATGTCGTGGGGATAAAAATTCTTACAATCTTTGTCTGACCTTCAACACACATGCAACAAACATTAATCAACAACTTACCAATAATAAAATTCACATTTACATGAATTCAAACAACTACTAAAATGAATCCCAAATATCGTTTACAACGACCATGCGCTTCCTCTTGAGAAATCCCACTATCTTCCTCTTGATTAATCCCACTGTCTTCACCCCCTTTGACCTGAGTCACTTGAAATGGCTTGGAAAAACAATGTGTCTTGTGCCTCTTGAGTTACAATCCCACCGTCAGAACATGAAACGCCAGTGAAACTAAAATTGTCGTCGTCATCTAGTGACACTTCAATAGGTGACATATTTTCCTAAGATTCTTCAAATAAATATTGGGGAGTTATGCCTTTCGACAAATTCAACACCAGATCAACATTCTTGAAATACGTCATCATCTCCTTAATTTTTTTTTGTTTTTCAATGATTGACATCGTTAGAGTACGTCGACTATGCATGCCTTCAACAATATATATGTATTCTTGTTATCCATGAAAGTTGTTAAGTTGGAACCCAACTACAATTATCAAATGAAAATTTAAATTTGAACTTAAAAGACAATTATATTATCAAAGAACGATCTGTATCTACTCGAGGCCTATAAGTCGACGACTCTGGGATATCAAGTTTTTCCGTCATCCATCGAACGATAATCTGCCAACACCACTGCATGTAAAGAAGCATACTCTGAAGTGGGTCATCTGACAGTAACGGTGCCTGAATTTGCACAAAATCTCACTGACGTGACCATGCGTGAATATATGCTTGTTGTTCTTATAACCACTCAATATTAGGTTTCCCTTGTGTCTTCTTCATCTTGCAAATCTCCATTATTTTTGGAATATGTTGCAACAACTCCAAAACAAACTAGTCAGGTTCTCATCATCTATATATCATGTCCTTGTCTTCAAGCATCTGGTAAACTCAACATATCGACATTCTCGTACGGGGTCCACCATACTTGGTCTTTTTCTTGACCGTCTAGCTCATTTATGTAAAACTCCACTTGAGACGTCTTCACATTATTTAGCCAAGATCTTGGAGTCTGTCAACGTGAACCTAAAGGAAGCAAAACATAATCTGGGAGTTGTAGACCTGGACTTGCTGATGGTTATCTAACTTGAAAATTATCCCAACACCAAATTTGCAACAAGGTTAAAAAATCAACTAGTTGTTTCCCTTTTTCCAAACAAGCTTGGTCCAAATAGGTGTATAAAACTACCAACAATGCATATCCCCAGCTGTAGTTACAACATATGGCGAGATCCTCCAAGAAAATATCTAAGATTGACTTTATTACTACTTTTGTCTCCAAGGATTCCAGAACCTAACTGAAACGAGATATATGCTCTAGTGTGCTGCAAGACTTGCTCATCTATTGCATCTGGTGCCACGACACGGTAATTATGTTGCAACCACTGTAAAGTCACATATCCATCATTCACTGTATTTGTGCCCTCCTCTTCATCAACACCCAACATGTTCATACAAACCTCGCACCAATCGTGGTCAAACAACTAGTTCGTCGATGGGGAGACCAGTAAAAATACCAACATCTTGCAATGTGATCGTTATCTCCCCGTGTCTGAAATAAAAAATGTGAGTCTCAGCTCTCCACCTCTCAACCAGTACAACACGTATCAAATTCTAATCAAGTTGCAATCTTGGCAAACAAGAAACTATATCAAATCTAGCCACTTGTAGCAACCCCCATACCCTGTCATCATGCACCGTCATGTATTGAACTGAATGACGTGCTCAATGAACTTAAGATCATGCAATTGTTCCTAATTTTTTTATTAATATGGAACAATATACTTTTTTTTGTGTGAATCGAAGATAACGTATGGTTCTTCTATAATACTAACACTGAAGAGTCCACACGGGACCATGAGCCTCATTCTCCATGTATGCCAATGCTGAATCAAGTAAGAACAATGTTTCAGACTGTCATAGTTAATTATGTAATTACGAATGTCGGTGGGTTTCTTTATTCAACAATTTAAATTAAGTGCTCTTAATTGCATGAAGAATTATTCGCATAATGAATATAACAGAAAGTTCCATTTGTTTATTCCCGAAACATGACAGTACCATTGAAAACTAATCTTAGTATGAATCGAGATTCCATAGTTCAGTTTGCTGGTTAATGCGGCAATGCTAAAGATAAGTAACTGAACTGCTATTCGTCGCCGTAAAACTACTTAAATCGTCTGTAAGATTACCATTTTGCCCATCTACCCTTTCTACTAATATAATTCCTCATTTCACTCTTTTAACACAACTTTCTCTTCATATCACTCTTCTATTCACCACATAAAATGTCTCGGAGGCCAGGAAAAGAACCAGCAGAGACCCCTGACTACTCACATCTGGTAAATTACATTGTTTATTTCAATTAATTTAAAAAAAAACATTTTTGAGTCGGGCGTCCGCGGGAGACGCCCGACCCAACGAGAGGGCGGTCGCGGGAACCGCCTCCCCCAAGGGGGAGGCGGTTCCCGAACAATTTGCTTTGCCCCAGCACTAAGTCCGCTAACCTGTCGGTGACCCTCTGAATAAACTGTCAATGGGTGGTTGTGCTGCCCATAGATGCTACTAGAAACAATAACCCATCCATCACGACCTCGTCTCTCCACCACTTTTACCAAAAACCGACAACCGCAACCTTTTCTTTTCGTATTCTTTCGCAGTGCAATACTCGTATCACGAGAACTCATCTCACGTCTGCGATCACATCTGAGGTAACAATCCATCCGCTTATTTGCTTTTGATTTGTATGATGATATAACAAAAAAAAATCCGGCTCCTATTGCAACTTGTTTCACCCATTTACAACCTTCCTCGATTGTTGTAAATATTTCTTTACTGTCAAAAAGCTCACTGTAATATTCTACTCCATCACCACTGAAATCTTGCAACGGAACCTGAAAAATTTGAATTTAATAGAAAATTTAAAAAAAACGGGTGTCTGGCTAAACCGCCTCCACCAAGGTGGAGGCGTCCATAGGAGACGCCTGCACAAAGGTGGAGGCGTCTGTCTAAACCGCCTCCACCTATGTGGAGGCGTGTTACGCAGACGCCTCCACCTTGGTGGAGGCGGTTTAGCCAGACGTCCGAGTCGGGAAAAAAATTCCACCCCCGTTACCTCGCCGGATTCAGGTACTTTGCCCGACATTTTCGTGGTGTTGGTACTAGGAATGTGAGTAAAACTGAGTCAAACACCTTGTTTAAAGACACAGGACGAAATCAGTATTAATTGATTTGTTAAGGGCCAAAAAGTCATTTTTAGGACGATTTAAGTAATTTTCCGGCGACGAACAGTAATTCCCAATAACTAATAGCACGAAGATAGAAATTATTTTTAAAAAAATGACAGAAGAAGTGATTCTCTAATAAGTTCAAGATTATCATCTATTCAGAAAGGCTCGTGGTATGACAGGATAATCGAGATTTTCGTGGAGCTCTGAATAATACATAAAGCGAATGTACCACCTCATAATTTTCTGTTTACTTTTATTCGGCACATCTAAAACGGAAAACAAATTTTCGTTAACTGAATATGTTAAGTATAGTCCCTTCAATCACTCAAGTTTGAAATCCACACACATTATTAGGATAACAATGTGCGCTCAATCCGTTGAGGGTGCTCTCACCAAAGAAACACAACGCCGGAATTCTACAATCACATTAATTTGATAAAAGCCTGCTGAACCAAATCATTACACCCATGTGCCTGTCCAACCGACTCACACACAGACCCTTTATCCTTTCCTGCGTTAACAAGGAAAGCAAGGAAGAAGATTCAAAAGCCAAAAAAACACACACACACAAACACAGGTTTTCCTCTTCATCCTTTACGAAAATATATTAAAAAAAACGACAAATCAAAACAGGTATTTCTTTCTTACTCTTCTCCCCCACAAATCCCCGACAAATCTTCCTCTTTATTTCCCATCCTCGTCAGAGACAGAAACAGAGACAAATGATCGAACCCAAAACCCCAAAAACAAATTAAAAAAATCCTCTAAGCGGAGATCTCGACAACAATGCTCCAGAAGTTGGCGTTAGCGGTGAAGACCAAAACCGTCGAGTTCTTCGCCGACGACGACGAGGAAGACTACGGCTCCGACGAAAACTACGACGTCATCTCAACCGACGAGATCATCACCAACCAACGCGTCGTCGTCCTCAAACCCGACGCCCCCAAAGACTCTTCTCTTCCCGTCCAAACCCTAGTGTCCTCCCTCTTCACCTCCGTCTCCTCCTTCCACGCCGCCTACCTCCAGTTCCAGACCGCGCACCACCCCTTCTCCCCCGAGGTCATCGAGACCGCCGATCGGCTCGCCGTCTTGCATCTCAGGCGCCTTTCGGAGCTCAAGAAGGCGTGCAGGGTTGGGTCGGGGATCGCGCTGCCGTCGTGGGGTGAGAC
Source organism: Triglochin maritima (assembly GCA_963682175.1). Classification (NCBI taxonomy): domain Eukaryota; kingdom Viridiplantae; phylum Streptophyta; class Magnoliopsida; order Alismatales; family Juncaginaceae; genus Triglochin; species Triglochin maritima. Next base: position 21,167,109 of record OY821775.1, read on the forward strand.
GCAGGTGCAGGAGAACCAGACCGCTCTCCGGATGCTTGAGATGGTGTTCAATCGGATGGAGAAGGATGTCGAGGAGAAGGATCGGAGGGTGAGGGCGCTCCGGGAGGAGCTGAGGGTGGTCGAGAGGGGGAACTGTGAGTTGGAGAGGCGGTTGGAAGGAGGAGAGGGTTTGGCGGAGAGGGAGTTCGTGACGGCTCGGGTGTTTGCTGAGGTTGTGAGGGAGTGTTGTAAGGAGGGGCATAGGTTTGCTAAGGTTTTGGTTGGGGAGATGAGGAGGGCTGGGTGGGAGTTGGATTTGGTCGCCAATTCGATTCATTCGGATGTGGATTACGCCAAGAGAGGGCATTGCGGGTATGCTGTGATGTCGTATGTTTGTTTGGAGATGTTTGGTGGTTTTGGTGTCTATGGATTCGGTTTGGTTGAAGAAAATAATGTCCGGGGTGTCTCCAGAGGTGACTTGCTTGGGCAATTTATCGATCATTTGACGGTTGATCCCGTGGATGTGTTGGATACGATGCCCAATTGTGACTTTGCTAAATTCTGCAAGAACAAGTACAGGAAGCTTATTCATCTGGAGATGGAGTCTTCTCTTTTTGGGAAATTAGAGTGGTGGGATTCTACGTTGCGTTCGTGGCAGCGTTTTAGCCCTCTCTATGAGCCCTTTGTTGCGATGTGCAGCGCAATGTGGATGCTTAACAAATTGGCTTTGGCGTTTGACCGCCCAGTTGAGATATTTCAAGTGAGACAGGTGGCTGATTTCTCTGTGGTTTACATGGAGAATGTTATTAGGAAAGTCGGTTCGAAGGTTCTGCCTGGTGTGGACGGGAGGCCGAAGGTTGGCTTCACTGTATTTCCTGGATTCCGTGTTGGTGGTACTGTGTTTCAGTGTAAGGTGTATTTAAACCACTTTAAACTTCCGTTGTGATTCTATATTCATTTGTGTAAATGATACTAGAGAGATGTATTTGGTTTCTGCTACTAAGGATGGCATTGACCAGATTGTATTAATAACTTTACCAATTAAAGATTTTCACCAAAAAAGCAGAGTTTTGTTAATTGCATTTTTTTGTGTCTGTTCAGCATTTGTTAGAAGATAATATATTTTGCTATTGGATGATAAAATATTTTCTTTATTGCCTTTTGTTAAATCAACCTTTGGAGAACATTCTCTTCAGTCTTATTTTTGTATTTCTAATTTCTTCTTTGTGATTTGATTTCTTTCTCAATCAAAAGCCGATGGTATCAATATATCATGCTTGGGTGTTTTGCCTTTTTATGTTTCTACATTGCTTCCCATGATTCTAGTATTTCTTATAGCAAAGTAACTGGGGTATGTTCCTGTTAGAAAGCAAAATGTTGATTCATAAAATATTAACAGACCAAAAAATGAACATATATATAATCGAATAAGTTACTCTTCCAAAAAAAATGGATTCCTTATCAGTGCAATAGTTTGCAGAATTGCGTTCTAGTTTGAGTTTAGGTGAACTGCTCTTTCATTAGGTTTAGCAGATAACATTTTTTTTCTTCAGATCAGATGTTTGCTGCGATGTTTTGTGTAAACCACGAACAACAATCACTTGATTAGTGGGCTAGTTTGGTTTTGTCATAGGCTTACGATGGAGTTAAGATTGCATTGAATCTTAGTTTTTCACTGCAAATTTGTAATAGTTTGACTGGAAAATTGGAGCCGGTGACTCAAATAGATCTGCACGAATTTAGGACGGAGTTAAGGTTGCATCAACTTTTAGTTTTCTACTGCAAATCTTTGACAACTTGTCTACAATATAGGAGCCATCAATCTCGTGGATCTATATTAATTTACCCAAGTTACACTCTGAATGCATTTGAATGACTTAAGATCTTGCCCTGTCATATCTTTGTCTGTAACTATCAAGTTCTATTTGCACCCTCAAGATATGTTTCTGAAGTCCCCAGGAGTGTAATGTACCGTGGTTAAGTAAGCCAACAAGATGGTGTTTCATCTACAGCAACCATGGCTTCTAGCAATCTGAGATAATATCATTTGATTTATACTGCATGATTTAGTGTATGCTCGTCATCGTTGACATTTTATGATCTATGCCACTAGGAGAGGTTTATATACTCATGGGTTTTTACTTTTCCTTCCGCTGTTATGTAACCATCTAATATTCACACTGAATTTTAACGTATCTGAATTTCATAGTATACACAAGATTGTCTTGATTTTAGAAACATATCCATCTTGTTAAATGACTGTTCTGTTGAAACTGAGCGCTAATTCGATGGACATGCTTATAATAGAATCCATATCTTTTACTGAGCCTGCAGCTGAGTTTATGATTCTATTGTCAGTTGTTTTCTCTAGCGGAGCGATTAGAAGCAAAAATCAGTTATGTATCACTTTTATACTGTTCAGTGTTCAGGTGGGCGGTCACCTAGGCAACCACCCGCACACCTTGTGTGCGAGTTGTGCTGTCGCCTAGGCGACATGTGTTGTGCACAACACAGAGCCCTTCTTCTTCCCTCCTTTCGCCGGAGCAACGACACCGGAGGTGTTGCTGCCGCCTCTGGTGACGCCGGAGCAACAACGCCGGAGGTGGAGGTGGTGCTAGGAAAGTAGGAGAAGGTGGAGGTGGTGCTAGGAGGAGAGAGGGTAGCCGTCAACTTTTGTTTTGGGATTAGGGTTAGGGTTTGAGGAGATGAGTTATATATATGGGGGAGTATTTGGTGAGATGAAATCTTGACCCTCCGTTTTTTTATTTAAGATGTCCATTCATCTCCTCCAATCATATAAATACCTTAGTGAGTCAGTGATTTAAGTTTTTTCTTTTTTTGAGGCCAAACATATAATATTTGTTTCTATAATTTTTGGATATTTTTCCTTATTTTTCATGATTTTTCTGATTTTTTTATAATTAAATAAAAAAATAAAAATGGGTCGCCCAACACTGGGTGACCGTACAAACGCCTAGGCGCCTAGGGTCGCCGAGGCGTTCCCTAAACAATGGCTTTTGTCGATGATATCCTTATGGTTGTTGCCCATGAGGCCAATTTCATTGATTTACATGTGCCATAAAATATTTTTCTGAGAATTCCCAACGAGCAATTACATGTTTAGTAGTAAAAGGAAATCTAATTTTCAATGATATACCATAGCATACCATAAATACGCTCTCTTGCTTATTAATTTTTTTAATAGGCTGCATGCTTTTTAGTTGATACTTTTTTCTGCTCAACCCATAGTCTAACGTGTAGGTCCAGTAATGGTTAAATGCAGGTGACATTTTTTGGTAACTAACTTCTAAACAACAATACTGATAATAAAAAAACTAACAAAACAAAAGAACTTGTAAACAATGATACTCATTCGTTGAAGAAGTCCCAACAAAGAACTTTATTAAAGAATAAAGATATTGCTTAAGTTGTCTTCTTCCCTGTACCTTGTCATGGACAATGATTGACACTTTACATTTGTCGAATCAGTAAAATTGTTGTGATTCACAATTAAACTGACGTCGTCAGCTTCTTATCTCCTTGCCCTTGCTGAAGAAGTTCCTGAAACTCATGGTTGTACTGACATTTTAATTTCTGACGATTATGCTCTCGTGTTTTAGCAATTACTATGTGCTTAATTTGCTTGTTACTCCAAATCCTTTCTATATCTTAAGACTAACATTTCCGTGTATTGGTCTGCCTGGTAGAATGAGTGGTTGAGATCTTTTATATAGTATTTATTATGTGATCATCTTTATTCTTTAATGTATGTTCCTTCAAATTAGTTGAAGAAATTGTACTTTTTTTCCTTATAACAAAGGTAATCTTTGTACGTTGGATACTTTTAGATCCTGTCAAGTGACATTAGGAACCTGGTTTTATTTATCCTCATGTTGTTGCTTGGTTGCTTTCAAGTCTTATTAGTCATAATAAAACAGTTTCTTGGTGGGTCGTTATACACGGACGCGGGCGTCCGTGACGCGTCCTACGTGGCACCCAAAAAGTTGTCGAGTCAGCGTCTAGTTGGATTGTCATGTCACCCTTTCGAAACACGCCTTAAATTGTGTTTTAAATTTTTTTTGACGGTTTTCGAAGAACGACGGTTGCTTTCCTGATAAGACAGCGACAGATACCCCACGAACGACGGTTCCGATACCGAGGTAGATACAAAATATCCAGACCGAAAAAGGGAGAGTCCCGCTTTCTTTCTCGTTGGATTACCTGTGAACGGAGGAAGCGTACATGTGAACCTATTCCGGCTTTCTTTCTTCCCCTCTAAACCATAATGGATTCTTCGACTACTGCCGTCGATAGCGAACCTGTCCCAGAACCGGTGGGTCTATATTTTTTCTTCCCTTGGTCGTTCTTTTTTTGATGAAATTTCGTTTTTTCAATTTTTTGTTTTAGGGAACCACCTACTACTTCCGGGAATCCCGGTGCTCCTGGACGGCCATCCGAAAGCAGTTTGACAGGATGAAGAAGGTTGAGAAGGAGGTTTTCTGGAGCACCCCTTTCGGTCACTTCCTAGACCTTCCTAACATTACTACGGACAACGAAATAGTCGGTTGGTTCGTCGAACACTACGATGCGGAGGAGGTGGGGCTGAGAATAGGATCAGGGGTAGTTCCCCTTACACCGGAAGACGTTGCCCTAATTTTGGGCTTACGTATGCATGGGAAGCCTGTGGTGATGGAACCATTGGGTGTACAGAGGCGAGAAGGGGTGAACCTTGACAACACACAACTTATAGGTCATCTGCTGGCAAGCAGTGCCATGGGCGACACGGAGGAGTACGTTCGCCTCCTGATTTCTTTCATCTTCAACCATTTTTTGTTCTATGATGGAACACTTCGACCGAGGCAATGGTTCATGCACCATTTGAGGAACATCAGACGCATAAACAGATACGCATGGGCAAGTGCAATTCACGAAGCCCTGGTTGGGGGCCTGGAGAAAGCCAGCTTAGAACTGCAGGAGAGAAGAAAGGCAGGGAACCTCATTATGAGGCAGGGGAACGTCGACGGTAGTGTGGCAATACTACAAGTAAGTGTTATTTGGTTTTTTTGTCTGTTCGGATTAAGTGGTGTGTCTGTTCGGATTAAGTTTTCTGTCTGTTCGAAATATGTTGTGTCTGTTCGGTTTAAGTTGTGTGTCTGTTCGGTTTATGTTGTGTGTCTGTTCGGATTAAGTTAGGTGTCTGTTCGGAATATGTTGTGGGTCTGTTCGGAATAAGTGGTGTGTCTGTTCGGATTAAGTGGTGTCTGTTCGGATTAAGTGGTGTGTCTGTTCGGATTAAGTTGTGTGTCTGTTCGGAATATGTTGTGGGTCTGTTCGGAATAAGTGTTGTGTCTGTTCGGATTAAGTGGTGTGTCTGTTCGGATTAAGTTGTGTGTCTGTTCGGATTAAGTTGTGTGTCTGTTCGGATTAAGTGGTGTGTCTGTTCGGAATATGTTGTGTGTCTGTTCGGTTTAAGTTGTGTGTCTGTTCGGAATATGTTGTGTGTCTGTTCGGTTTATGTTGTGTGTCTGTTCGGATTAAGTTGTGTGTCTGTTCGGAATAAGTTGTGGGTCTATTCGGAATAAGTTGAGTGTCTGTTCGGAATAAGTTGTCTGTCTGTTCGGATTAAGTGTTGTGTCTGTTCGGAATAAGTGGTGTGTCTGTTCGGATTAAGTGTTGTGTATGTTCGGATTAAGTTGTGTATGTTCGGATTAAGTTATGTGTCTGTTCGGATTAAGTTGTGTCTGTTAAGAATATGAACGTATGTCTGTTGAGTCGTTCTAAACAGTTGATTTTTTCCATTTGAAGGTGTGGCTTTGTGAGAAATTCAAATTGGGGGAGCCCAGAACTGGAGTTTTTCCACGAATGAGAAGTTGGACGGAAATGTTTGGGAAACGATTAACCCTGAGGAAATGGGAGGAACGTGGAATTACCCTACCTAAGATTTACAACGGCAAGTTCGACCTGATGGGGGCTCCATCAATGAGTGAAAGGGAGCTGGAACTTATTAGTTATGTTCGAACTCCTGTTCGAAAGGGCTCAGCTTCAACTAGCAGTTTGCCAAGGCTACAACTGACAGACTGCAACATTCCATGTGACCCGCTGCTCCAAGAGTTGGAGCTGAGTGAGGTGAAGACGAACTGGCTTAGGGCCGAAGCTGCCCTAAAGAAAGCGACAGAAGAGGTTAACGACCTGAAGGAAGAACTGAGGATGACCAAGGAAGAGTGTGGGAGGTTGAGGGAGCAATGCATTAGGATTTAAGCGTCCAAGTACCACAAAAACGTGGCAGCATAGAAGGCCAACGTGCTGAAACATTCTACAATCAAATGTGAAGTTCATGGATATGTTTTGTACTAGGAAACGTTTCGACAGTAGCTGCTCACCAGCCAAAACACGTTCAGATACCTTGTACTGAAATGTGTCATTCGTATTGAACTCCTCCGTTATATCGCAGTATATCATCTTCCAAATTTCTAACTGCACTTTCTTGAAGACCCCTACCGTATACAACTCGCTCATCTGTCTCTCGAATGGATAAATTGAAACCAACTAGGGTCTCTTATGAAGACAATCAAAATCTGATTAAGCTTCCTTCTCGTACTTATGGCGGAGCGCAAGTTCGTATTGTTGAACAAACTGCTTAAGGGTGGTCTTCGAAATAAGATACTTGTCGAAAAAGGCGTTCATACTCTCGCTTCTCTGAGTAGATGCCATTTCCGCGAAAAAACTATCACCAACAAATGCAGGTATCCACGACTCTCGGATTGCATAAATCGATTTGAGCCAGCTATGGTTATGCAGGTCAAAATCAAGAAGGAAACCCTGCCAATTACGATCAAATTCTGCTGGGATTTTGGAATCATATACAATCAATTTCAGATCAAATAACATGTGCTTCCGATACTGCGTCGGCAACTTCAATGGAGTTTTGTTCATTATGTGCCATATACAGAATCTGTGTCTTTAATCTGGGAAGACATTCCTTACAGCAGCTGTAATGACACCACGTTGATCTGTTATTATGACTGGGGGGGGGGTATCTGCATAAGGGGGGCAATTTAAAAGGAGTGAGTCATATATTGAAAGGTACAAAATCCTACTTTGAAAACTTTAACCGAACAGACCCACAACTTAATCCGAACAGACCGACCACTTAAACCGAACAGACCCACAGCTTAAACCGAACATACCCACAACTTAATCCGAACAGACCGACCACTTAAACCGAACAGACCGACCACTTAAACCGAACAGACCCACATCTTAATCCGAACAGACAGACAACTTAATCCGAACAGACAGTCAACTTATTCCGAACAGACAGACAACTTAATCCGAACAGACAGACAACTTTTTCCGAACAGACCCACAACTTAAACCGAACACATACACAACTTAAACCGAACAGACACACCACTTAAACCGAACAGTCAACCCACTTAAACCAAACAATCAAACCACTTAAACCGAACAGTTCCACCACTTAAACCGAACAGTTCCACCACTTAAACCCAACAGTTTCACCACTTAAACCGAACACATAAATAGCTTAAACTGAACAGTCACACCTTACCGTTCATGCACGACAACCATGTTTGGAACAACCATATGTAATTTTCAGTGGTCTCAGAAGACAACAAAGCGCAACCGAGCAAAACTGACTCGAAATGGTGATTAACTCCTACAAATGGGGCAAAATGCATGTCGTATTTGTTTGTAATGTAGGTGGTGTCGAAACATATTGCGTCTCGAAAGTATGAATATGCAGCTCTAGAACGACAGTCAGCCCAAAACACGTTCCGTAGTCTTCCTTCGTCATCCATATCCATTACATAGAAAAACATGGAATCAATCTTCTGCATCCTAATGAATAGTTCTGAAGAGCTTGTGCATCACCAGGTCCCATCTTTAAATTTCTGACTTCGTTTAAAACATTCCTGCACACAGAAACCACTAAAACCAGACGTAAAATGTTGAACTTCAATTATGTTAGGCAGAAAGAACACAAACCTTAAATCTCTTTCGTTGAAAGTCAATTTGTCATGACCTCCAGCCTCGACCACAAAAGATTGCATGATCTTAGCAGCCGATATCCCAGCACTATCATTGCACGATATGCGTGCTTTGGCGGCCTCAGGGACGGTTCATTTTTGTCTGAGAAAACGCATTTGCTCCTGTTCAAGCATGACGTGGTTATGTTTAAGATCCACAAAGTTAATGTGGTAACCACGTGCTGGGTTTCCGGAGACCCTTATCCGAGCAGTGCATTGGACTCTACTGGATAACCTAGGCTTCAATTTTCCTTGCCCTTGGTTTGGCGGTGCCGTGCCCTCCTTGGAGCAAGTCAGCGTGACCCGTATAACAACACCACGATCGTAATGAGATTGCCTTGTCTTAACACCAAAACCACAAGAATCGGCATAGACCACGTAAAATGTTTTGACTTCTTCGAAAGAAGGAAAAAACATCTTCTCCTTAGGAACGTTTGCCGGCTGCTCCACTTGGGAAGGCACATGAACGATTTCCATTGGAGTACAGAGGAAGGACCACAAAAGAGAAGTGAAGAAAAAGGAAGACGCATCTTGAGATGAATAACAAGTTTTCTGCTGTGTAGGAGCGCCAAAATGATGAAGGAAGGGAGTGATTTGAGACGTATTAATGAGGGATGGAGGGAGGGATGGAGAGATGAAGACATTTGTACGGATAACAAATCTATTGAGAGATAAAATATAAAACGAAACTCTTTTCTCTGCTGACATGGAATTTTACCACATAACCCGTGTCCCGCAAGGAGCGTCCTAAATAGCGGCCATCTATCATTTTCCTTTCTTGATTGGAGCTGCTTAGCCTTTCCAATTCTTTTTATCCGAGAAAAAATCATCTGAACTGAACTGAGGATCACCCGTGTTATTCATATACTGCCAATATATATTTGGTGTACAACTGCAGGCCCAAATTGCTCCTCCGTGACAAATTGACAGACCAAGATGGTTTGATGTTTCAGCTCCATTTGCATGTGAGTTTTCATCATACTCATGCATTGTCATCTGTTATCTTGGAAATTTAGCATTCTACCCAGATGCATAGCTCCTCAATGATAATGTTGGATTGTAGTCAAAAGCTTAATAAATGTGAGAAGTTCTATTTGAAGCATAAATTCTCCTTTTTTTCATTATGTAAGCATGACGGTACCACATAAGGATGCCACTTGTCATAATTAATCAATATTTTCTGATTAACTATTTCTCTGATTTTGGTTTGGAAATTCGTAATTTCAAAATTTTATACTCTAATATTTAGCATGAATTTACTATATATAGTCTGTTTAGCCTCAGTCTTTTGTAACTAGTTCTAGATAACTATTGTTTAGATAACTGCAGTCTGCCATTCAGTAATGGCAATTGCATTACCAAACATGCTCTTAATAGTGCAAGGTTGTGACTTACTAATTGCAAATTGCCAGGCGACAGCGCACAGTGAACAGAAGCAGATCAACGAACAAAACTTTCTGATTGCCCACTTTGAGGGGAGCATAGAGATAAGGCACTCTTGTGGTTGTGAAGTGCCAGTCCTGAGTCTACTGTTGCATAAACATAAGTACACGAAATGGTTGATTCATGCTGGTGGACACTGAAACGTGCAAATTGACAACATGCATAAAGCATTCAGGCATTACAGTGAAAGTTTTCATTATAAGTGGACCTTGAGAGTTCTGTCTACGAAACCGACATCTAGAGTGCATATCTTTTCATTGGCTTTTGTATGTTCGTTTTGTTGCTAAACTTCAGTTCTGTCGTTCTGATCTGTTTCAGATGAATTAGAATCTTAAGATATGATTGTTTTTGCTTGTGGGTGGTATAAGCCACTTTGTCTGATTTGATTTCTGAATGTAGTCTGTCCTAGTTTATGGGCTCTGCATGTTGTTGGTTTTTGTTTGGTTGATTCAGGGGGTCTGGTTTTTGCCTGGTATACATCATAAACAGATCCAGCCTTATACTACCAACAACAAAAAATGCTAATAGATAATGAACTTTTGTTTCTGCTCTATTCTTCCCTGAATAATAACGACCAACTTTAATTCTTATAATAAAACTAGAATGTAAAGAAGATTTCAGAAGTTTTAGATGAATCAGGAAATCCATAATGATAAGGACATACCTTGCTCTTGCAAGTTGCAGCTCCGTTAGGATATGTAGCAGCACTGAACGGTAATGGGAATCCAGGAACAGGATTTCGCAGCATTTTCGAAAACATACTTCTCAAATTGTGGATATGCTTTATCAGGCTTTTTAACTTTCTTTAATAAATAATTGAAGCTTACTGTCCTTGAAATCCATTTGGAACTGCATCTCCAATTGGCATGTTTAGTTAATATAAAGCTTACTTTTTGATTATTGACCAATTTCATGGTCAAACAACACATTTTGTTTTAATGTTGGATAACATGTAGAATAAAGATTATACTTTTATATGAATGAAACTGAACGTTGACTCATTCTTATGAGCCAAGGACTATAATTACTGTTAATTTGTCCTTTAAAATAGCATGGATGCTAAAAGAAAAGACTTGGATAAACATGAGGATTGGGCTTTAATTTTGTTTCAAAGTGGTCAGGAGGAGGATCGGAAGAGGAAAAATTTGATTACAATTTAACTTCTTGAGCTTTCTTCTATCATTACTTGGTTGGCTGAAGAAAATCTTGACTGACTAAGCTAAGTAGCTAACTCAATTTGCTTAACTCTAGTAAAAACTTTCCAGCATAGTAAACAAGTATTCCAAATCAAAGAGACAAAAGTCTGACCATGGGAATAGGAGCAGATGAATGTTGTTAATTAAGTTCCTTTTCACTTTTCTGGTGTCCCATATCTGAAGGGTCTTATCTTGTTGGTGTCCCCACACGTGTGAAAAGATAGTGGTGGAATCCCACCTTCAGGCATGAATTGTGGAGTGGTGGATGGAGATGAGAGAACATTTGACTTGCTTGTATGTTTAAACAAATAGTTGGCAGCTTCTTTAAATTTTTCTTGCTTCATTATCACATGCATGGCCCCATCCTCTGCTTCCAAACACCAGCATCAGTCACTTCATGGATACAACAACAAAACTCAAACATCGCTTTCTTACACTTCGACAAGCAAAGATAGCAACGCCTCTAATTATTCGTGAGATGTAGACCCACATACATGTCTTGAGGATCTTTCCAACATCAAATCCAATTGCTTGATAACGTCCTAGCTGTTTGTTGCATGGACAGTTCTATTCGTGTCATGTGACAACGTTTAGGTCAGTGTTTCGGCAAGTGCTTCTATTCAGGTTACTTTCTCACCCGCTACTGTTCGTAGTAACCAATGTTTTTTAAGGTATGGTTTTGACCAACGTTATTTTTTGATTGTTGGTACAGCATTCATGTCAAAATCTTTGTTGAAAGAATACGTACTTTTTAGTTATACTTCAAACATGTAATTCATATCTTGGGTAATCTAAGACTAGGGAAGTACTAGCCAAGGTAGTCTTATTTCTATCGTGTTAAAACGTTTTCTGTCTGAAAAAACAGATTCTTCCATTGAAGCGTGTGATCAAACTCACGAGAATTGCAATCCCATGAAGAAATGGGAAACTAAATGGTTTTAGTATTTTATGAAAAACTTAACATGAATGTACTATTCCCAATAATTCAACAAAAACATATATTTACATCATTTATCAGGAAGTCATATAAGCTTTAGGAACTAACCTTTTGTGTTAGAATTATACAACCGAAGCGTGAGAGAGATCATACTTATGAGTGATTTATATGTCAATTTGCAACGGAAGAGGATCGGAGTGTCGTTCACGAAGTAGAAATTTCCAACTGATTAGGTTTTAACTCTCTTGTCAAAGACACTGCAGCAATACTGAGTTTGACCGAGGTACTTATCCATCGGAGGATGTCCATTTCCATCGGTGTAGATTAACACTGACGAATACCTTGCCACTGGTGTTTCTCTACTCTGATGGATGTTCCGACAGATAGACGTCGTCGGTGTTACTTTGAGGATCACCCCTATCATTCATATACTGCCAAAATATTTTGCCAACTTTTGTCGCATCGAAGAACACCCACGGCGTAACACCGACAGACCATTCGTCAGTGATCTACACCGACGAATATTTTTGTTTGTGTTTGTTACACCGACTAATATATACTCTGACGGATGTTTTTGCATCCACCAATGGATAGGTACTGTCGGTGATATATTGATACGCTCCACCGATGGATATGTACCGTTGGTGTACATTTTCTAACAAACGTCAGATTTTTGTCCGACGGATACCTTGCCGTCAGTGTATACCTATCAACAAACATCAAACCCTACCCCGACGGATCCCTGTCCGTCGGTGTAAGTCATGTCCAGAACACAAAATAACATATTTGCTCTTCTGGGTTCTGATTGTCCACGTTCAAACTAAACAATCCAATTCATTCATAAACATCATACACGCCTACAATTCATTCATAAGTCACCAAACATTCATACACATCTAAACATCTCAAACAACTTAAACATCTAAACATAAGAAGTCATATATATTGATTCATCTAAACAATTGAAATACAAAAGTTGTGATTTCATTAAAATTAGCATTTGAATTTGATTGACATCATATCATGCATATATTTGTGTTTTATATCCTTTATTTTTAGCTTAAGCAATGCTACATAACGAGTCTTATGTTTAAGTTTCGGGAATAAACATGTTTGAGAAGAAGAGACTTAAAAAGAACTTAAAAGCAAGGAAAATGACTGAATTGCAAGACTTATAGACTCAGATGCAAGAGAGAAGGACCCGGATGTAAACCAAAAATACCAATGAGCAAATCAAGAAGCTCCACACCATCATGAGGAGTATTTTGGCAATTAGATTCAGGCCTAAATATCAACAACCAAATCGGGTTTTCATCAAACATCAAGAAATCAAGTCAGAAACGAGCCACCAAAATCCAAACTCGACCAAAGACATCTAGACCGCCAATTGGCGGCTCAATACCGCCAATCAGCAGTCCAGATGGCTTCAAAGGATTTATGTCTTAGTTGGGTGGTGGATTATGTTGTTTTATGTCCATTGATAGTATGCAATTAGTTCCATACCGGGGGATTATCCCAGGTTACTTTTTCTCATGGCTATAAATAGAACTCTTCCTCCTCATTTGTAATACATCTTCTCTCTTGGTGGTCATTCTCTCTACTTGGAATAAAGCCTTGGAGCAAAACTCTAGTGGACAGATGCTACTTGTAATGTGAGTGAGTAATAAAGAATGTTTTGTTAGTTTATGTTCTCTCTTTTCTAATTCTTGCATGCTTAACTTAATTGTATTTTAGTAATCTTAGTATAATTAGAATGTTTTCTCTTCTTAATATAATGAGTAGTGAGTAGTTCCATGCCCCTTTGGGTGTGGAGATGATGTACATTTATGAGGTTTTGAATGATTGATGAATTTAGATTGTGTAGACTTGAATGTTTGTATGTTCATCGGGTTTGTTTTATTCATCTACATGTTGAGGGATTTTTGATCGGTTTTGTCACAAGATTTAGACACTTCCCATGTTTGGTTCCCTTATGTTTATTGACTGAATTTCCTGTTGGATATGCTACATTTTAGTCGTGTGTTTGTATTAGCGTTTAATTGCTTGATTGATTGAAGAAACTTCGTTTTGATGAGTTTTGCCATAAATTTCAGACACCTCCCATACTTAACTTTGTTCTTCACATGAGTTCCTGGTTTTTAATGAGCTTTGCCATAATGTTAGACACTTCTCATCCTGAGCCTCATCTTGTTATAATTAAGTAGTAATTGCTAGTATGTTGTGTGAATGGATTGATAATTTTTACCACATCCTTAAACATTTCCTATGCATTGATGAACATACACACATGACACACACACATGCTTACATGCATCATTTATCACTTCTCTCACCTCGTATATGTTCACACTCCACCCCTTGGGGATTTTTATTCTTGAATTTCATCTTTCTTATTAGTAGTTGCTTAGTTTAGTTTTAGTTCCTCTCGTGCTTTCATTTTCTTGTTTGTTGCTTACCAGTTTAGTGTCATCAACTTCTTCTCCCATCTTTTTCCACTCGCCTTCAAAAAACCAGAGTCGAGACACCCTGTGGATCGACCCGTATTTGCCACGCCATCACCGACGCCGTGCACTTGCGGTATTTAAAACGAACACATCAGAATTCACTAAGTAATAAAAAAAATTAACAATGACAACAGACAGAAAATATAAAACACAAAATTCCAAACCTTCCGTGCCGGCTCCGCCTGATCGATCGTCATCGTTATCTCAACTTTGCAAAAATCCTGCACGATTAAAAATTATACATTAAGTAACTTAAAACATTATAATGCATATAAACTACTTAGTAAATGTAATATAACTTATTAAATTACAAATACAATTCCTAGGGATTATGAGGACCAAAGGCAAGGTTCATGAATGACTTCAATTTTTCCATCAATTTCTAAGTAATTCTCTTGCATACATCTAACTTGTATCTGAGTTCATGATTCTATTGATTTTAAACAAAACATCTTAAACACAACATGTTAAAAATTCCGACTACAAGGAATATTCCACTCAATCTAATCAATACATCTAACTCATTTGAATCAATCAAACTAACTCAATTAACAAATCAATCAACTAATTAATAAAGCTCAATATTACACAATATATACCTAATCTGTAAACATGTTTTTTTATAAATTTCAGTAGAACATCCCCTATATTTTCAATGTAGAAATTTTCCGAGAACCTGTATTGACAAGAAAAAATAACATATCTTTGAAACAATTTCATCAATCAATTCCACAACTTAGAATCCAAACAATCAAATCTCCATTCAAATAGACAACATCCAAATCAAACATGACACGTATCACACATCCAAAAGTAAACTTCAAATTTTTAATCCTCATATTACTCCAATGAATCATATTTGACATTGTGGTCATTGCCATCCTTTCATTCCTATATTTTCGTGAGTACTCTCTGAGTAAGCCTTGGTTTTATCATTTCTATATTCATGCCGATCATTATCGTGAATTGCTAGCCATTGACATGAATTGGTAGCATAACGTGCTTAACTTGAGCATAAGTAAGTTGGATTGGGCTCAACCTGACTCGTTCTCATGTGACAAAATCTCTAAATCCAGGTCATCATATTAGAGTTAAGAACCAAAGAAAAAAGAAAATCCCAAACCCAGAGATTTAAACGATGACCGGAGGCGGAGGAGAGTCCATCAGAGAGTAACTATTAAAAGTCATCCAATTAGCCAGTCAATGATCAGTTGGAAGCTGACTAGTCAGCCCAATTCGTGGACCCAATTTCACCTTAGTCAACTTAAACTCCCTTAACCACTACAAATAAATCTCTCGTTTTATTCCAATTTAAAACTTATTTTACTCTGGCAAAAATCAATCCAACCAAATCAAAAATGAATCCAACTAACCAATCTAAGTAAATCTCCAACTATTCAACTCAAAATCCTTGTGACAAAGCACCAACCCATCTTTGTTGTCAACTTCGGATCACAAATTTCCAACCAATTTCCTCACAATCAAAAGGACCTTCACTGTTGTCCAAACTCCATTAACCACTACGAATAAATCTCTCGATTTATTCCAATTTAAAACTTACTTTACTTCGGCAAAAATCAATCCAACCAAATAAAAAACCTATCCAAGTAAATTCAATTCAACTTAATCTAACACAATCAACTAATCGATCCAACAAAATCCAACTAACTCAATCAAACTAGCACATGTCACTCAATCTAACTAAACCGTAAATACGTTTACATTCAATATTTTTTTAAATAAATTTCGACAAAACCTCCCCTATATTTTCAATAATAAATTTTTTGAATACTTGTATTGACAAGAAAAAATGTCCAACCATCATAATATTGTCAATTCATCAAACTTAATCATACAAATCACCACAACATCAACATATCTTATATCTTCTATCTAATGATTAAATTAATCAATCTCGCTACCCATTTCTCATACTCTTTTATATTTGAAACCAATTAAATAAAAAACTTCAACATTTTATAATCAAACCATATTAAATCTTATCACATGCAAATTTATTAGGTTCAAATTTATGAATTCTACAAATTCAACAAATAAATTTACAAAATCAATTAACCAATTCTACAAATAAATCTACAAATTAGTATACAAAATAATATACAAAATAAATTAAGAAATTGTACAAATAAATCTACAAAATTAATTAACAAGTTCCTAGGGTTGTTGTTGAGGTGGCCGAGGTCGGGTTGGCTGGAGCAGGGTGGCTTCGGAGGAGGGGCATGGTCAGGGCGGGGTGGGGGGGGGGGGCAAGGAGGTTGGCTGGGATGGGGCAGGTAGGTGAGGGTGCAAGATGGAGGAGGAGTAGGTCAGGGTTGGAGGGGGCGGGAGGGGGCTTGTTCTGGTGGGAGGGGCGGGGCGGGGAGGAGGAGGTCCAGGAGGGGGCATGTTGTGGTGGGAGGCGGAGAGTGACAAGGGCGCGGTGGCGTTAGGGTTTTGGCTATTAGAGTTTATGGTTGTGAACAAAAATCAAGAGAAAGCCCGTGCGGGGCTACTGATATAAAGATACACGGACAAAGCGTATGCGTCGGTATAACGTGAGAATATTCGTCGGTGGTATTTGTACTAGTGGTCCGACAACTCTATCTATCAGTGTTCGATAACCTATCTGTCGGTGACATTAAATGTAATAAGTTCATAACCGTTGTTTTTCGAAATATACTCCGACGAACAATATCTGTTGGTGAATGTTTTGAAAAAAAACATCGATGGATATTGTCGTCGGAGTTTTGAAACTCAACCGTTGGTGCCATTTTTTGCACGACAAATTTCATTTTACCGTGGGTTGTTTCATCAAAAATCTACACCAAGGGTACTTATCCGTCGGTGTATATTTGTAGTCTGACGAATACATCAAAAATATTAACTCACAAACTCTATCCGTCGGTGCTAGTAAACCCATCCATCAGTGTAAGTTTGCATCGACAGATGCAGCATTGGCGGATAAACATCCATCGATGTAGCCTGTATTTCTAGTAGTGAGAAAAATAGATTTAGGACCCAAGAGTCCTATTAATGTACACATGGGAGGGACAAAGGAGAGGGACAAATTTGGTTCTTTGGAAAGGGAGAAAACAAATGGCTTCAATCGATGAATTAATACTAATCCTTGTTTAAATACATCAAGCCATTTTAACCATCATATACCCATGATATCCCATCATTGTCAATCAAACTGCACAAAATGTCACCCATATCCCTGTGTACCTGATTGACATCATATTATGCATATAATTGTGTCTTATATCTTTATTCTTAACCTAAGCAATGCTATGTAACGAGTTTTATGTTTAAGTTTCAGGAATAAAACAAGTGAGAAGAAGAGACACAAAAAGGACCTAAAAGCAAGAAAATGACTGAATTGCAAGACTTGTGGACTAAGATGCAAGAGAGAAGGACCCGGATGTAAACCAAAAGGACCAATAAGAAAATCAAGAAGCTCCACACCATCATGAGGAGTATTTTGGCAATTAGATCCGGTCCTAAACATCAACAACCAAATCGGGTTCACAAAACTTGAAGAAATCAAGCTAGAAGCAAGCCACCCAAAACCAGACCCCATCAAGCCAATACAGACCGCGAATTGGAGGTCCAAATGACTCCAAATGATTTCTAGTTTAGTCGGGTGTTTGATTATGTTGTTTTATGTCCATTTGAAGTATGCGTTTAGTCCCAGACTGAGGGATTATCCCCGGTTACCTTTTTCTATGATTATAAATATAACTCTTCCTCCTCCTTTGTATTTACCCATTACTTAGTGGTCAATCTCTCTACTTAGAGTAAAGCTTTGAAGCAAAAACTCAAGTAGGAAGATGCTACTTGTAATGTGAGTCATTTAATAAAAGAAATTTGTTAGTTTAATGTTGTCTCTTTTATCTTCTTGCATGCTTAGCTTAATTCCGTTTATTAATCCTAGTAGACTTAGTTAACATGTTTTCCTCTCTCAACATAATAGTTAGCTTAATGATTAGTGAGTAGCTTCATCCCCTTTGGGGGGTGGAGATGATGTACATATATGTTGTGATGTTTGGATGTTTGATGAATTTTTGATTATGTTAACTTGAATGTTTGTATGTTAATTCGGGGTATTTTAATCATCTACATGTTGGGGGATTTTTGATGAGTTTTGTCATCAACTTTAGACACTTCCCAAGCTTAGTTTCCTCATGTTTATTGACTGAAATTTCCTGTTGAATATGCAACAAGTTGGTTAAGTGTTTGTATTTGTGGTTACTTGATTGATTGAAGAAACTTTGTTTTGATGAGTTTTACCAAAAGATTTAGACAGCTCCCATGCTTAGCTTTGTTCTTCACATGAGTTTATGGTTTTTGATGAGTCTTTCCATATCTTTAGACACTTCTCATGTTGAGCCTAATCTTATGATAATCGAGTAGTAATTGTCGATACGTTGTGTGAATGAATTGATAGGTCTTGCAACATCTTTAGACACTTCCTATGCATGAAAACACACACGTGGCACACACACATACATGCGTCATTCATCAGTTATTTCACTTCATATGTGCACACACTCCACTCCTTAAGGGTTTTTCCATTCCTAAATTCCAATCTATTTGTTAGCTTTTTAGTTTAGGTTTAATCAATCGTTAGTTGCTTTCATTTGCATTTGTTACTAGTTTAGTTAGTTTAACTTTGCATACTCAAATCTCTTTCCCTTTTCTCGCCATTTGATTTCGGACAAATCAGAGGCTACTCACCCCTCGTGGATTGATTGACATCATTTCATGCTCATATTTGTATCTTATATCCATTATCTTTCACCTAAACAATGCTATGTTACGAGTTTTATGTTTAGTTTTCAGGAATAATTAGGTTTGAAGAGATGAAGCATAAAAGGACCCAAAAGCTGGGAAAAAGGACTAGATTGTGAGATCTGGGGACCAAGATGCAAGGGAGAAGGACCTGAACGCAAGACAGAGGGACTTAAGAGCAAAACAGAATACTTCACACCATCATGGGGAGTATTTTAGCAATTGGATTTGGGTCGGAGCTCCAACAAACGAAGTAAATGCATCAAAGACCACCAAAAGCACAAAGAAAAGCCTAGAATAAAACTCAACTGGATCCGGACATTTTGGACCGCCAATTGGCGGTCTGGATTAGTCTAGATCCACCAAGATTTGTCCTGGACTTGTATTAATGTTCGTTGAGGCTATTTTTGGTGTTGGTTTAGTCCCACATCGGGGGATTGTCCCGGATTAGCTTTTCTCATGCCTATAAATAGAACTCTTCACCTTCCTTTGTAATCACTCCATATTTTAAGTGGCTATTCTTCCTACTAGAAGTGAGGCCTTGAAGCACACACTAAAGTAGGAGGATGCTACTTTTAATGTGCGTCATTTTATCAATAAAGTTTTGTGTTTATTTCATTGTTTGTTTTATGCTTCTTTTATTGTTTGTGCATGTTTTAGTTTAATCGTCTTTTAATTCTAGCTTAGTTTTAATATGCCTTCTTTCCATAGTTTAATAATTAGTGTAATGTTTAGTGAGTAGTTCCATCCCCTTTGGGGGGTGGAGTAGATGTACATACATGCATTAGAGAATGAGATTAATGCTTTAATTTCAATGTGTTGATTAAACATGAATGTATGCTTGCTTGTTTAGGATATAATTTATAACTTGATGAGTTTTGCCAAAATGATTAGACACCTCTCATGCTTGTTTAGGTTCTGAAATAAACAACTTGCATATGTAAATGTTAATCAACTAAGTTGGTGAATAGATCGATAGGTTTTGCCATAACATTTAGACACTTCCTATGCTTGATAAACACCACCTTCTTGTGCTTAAAGAATGTATTCTACACCCACCTCTTTGCATGTGTGCACTCACTCCACCCCTTAGGGATTTTCCTATTTCTGTATTCCAGCATTCCTCCTTTGTTCTTAGCTTAGTTGTTAGTTCATTGATTGTTTCTTTCGTTCGCATTTCATACTTCTTAGCGTAGTTTTGTGTAGAGTAGCTTAATAAATCTTTCTCCCCCAATCTTTGCCACTTGATTTCGTACAAGCAAGAGACTACTCACCTCCCTGAGGACGACCCGTACTTGCCACCGCTTCATCGTGGCCGTGCACTTGCGGTTTAATTTAAAACGATCAACAAGTTTTTGGCGCCGTTGCCGGGGAGGTGCCAGTCCAGACTCTTGTTTGGACGATTCGAGTGGATTTAATTTGTGTTTTGTAGTTTTGCTTTGTTTCAGGAGACTTGGAGTCGTCAGGAGGAACGCCTGGAGAAGTTTGGAGTCAAGCTGAGAACTTCAGACCGCCAATTGGCGGTCTGGTAAGCTCTGTTGGCTCTCTTATTTCTTTGGTCTGTTTGCATAATTGATGTAGTGATCTGGGATTTAATTTGGCATCTTTTGACTTATAGTTTGTTCCCAGATCCATAATCAAACCTCCTTTAAGCAACTTGGACCCTAAAACTCAAAGCAAAAGACTAGGCATTCTTTCTTGTTTAGGTCATGCACCATGTATGTGACTTAAGCATTTAGATTGTCTTTTATTTTAGCTTTATTTTCAGTTGCTGAGTGCTGGCGTGAGGTACGCACCTTCTACTCTCATTCATGCATTTCGTATGACATGCATTAGTTAGTAGGAAGTGCATTGCAACAAGTGTGAGTTGAGCGTTTGTTTGGAGAGTTGATTGCTAGATTAGGACTCCAAAACGCTACTAAGGAGGGGCTGTCCCATAAAAGATAAGGTGGGGGATTTCATCACCCTTTCCTTCGCCCCACAGACCACACTAATAAAGAGCCTAATTTTTAAAATCAAGTAGACATTGACCTTAAGGATTTCGGGCGCATTAGGAGAGTGATCCGGTCCCGACCGTCATGACCTGATCGGCGTTGCCCACTTTGTTGATAGTAGGAGAGACGAGATCCCCGGATCTTGACTCACTTGCTGGGCTTTGTGGTCCTCGTTGTAGGGAGGTGAGGCGTGTTGAGGCCGTGTAACCTCGCAGTTAGGCATCGTCTAGCTGTAAGGACCTATAGCGACCTTAGGATTGCTTGAGCCTTGTTTGCTTGTGTGCTTCTACCTGTACCCATCCGCCGTAGCATAAGGACTTCTTCCCTTCTCTCCTGAGTCATTCTTTCTCTCCTGTGTTCCCCAGTCTTCTCTTCTACGTACATTCTTTGTTTGAAAAGAAAAAGAAAAAAAGGTTTTGGTTTGTGTGCGTGCACCTTTGTGCATGCTTTCGTGGACACGAGACGAGAGTGGTTGTTTGACGAGGAGCATTGTCAATCCGGCTTCGGTCATCGATTTCTCGACACCTTCCTCCTCTCGTGTCGCACGCAGTCCGGGTTCAATGGCTGCTAATTTCCGTAAGGAGGAGCAGTTGCTGGACCCACCTGTTCGCCCAGTGCTTCTAGTTGTCGTTCCCATACCTCTACGTGATCGATGCTACCCGAGCCGTACAGCTCTACCCTCATGCATCGTATTGCCAGAGGCTAATGGGAACCATTTTGAGGTTAAGCCTCAGTTTATCTCCATGCTCCCTCATTTCACTGGGAAAGGTGACCCCTATATCTTTCTCAGGGAATTTGAGGAGGTCTGTGCTATGTTCAAGCTGCAACAACTTAGCACAGACTCCATCCATCTTAGGCTCGTTCCTTTTGCACTAAAGGATGACGCCAAGAAGTGGTTGTACAACAACCAGGCGAATTCCTTTAAGACTTGGGATGAGTTTCAATCTGCATTCCTCAAGAAGTACTTTCCTAATCATCGGACTCAAAAGTTGAGGAACGAAATCAATTCGTTCTATCAACATGAGACCGAACCATTTCATGCATATCTTGAGAGGTTCAAAGAGCTACTATCCTCGTGCCCTCACCATGGCATTGAGTTGTGGCGTCTTTGTCAGATTGTGTATGAGGGTCTTCACATCCCGTCCAGAACGCTCCTTGAGTCCATGTGTCAAGGAGAGTTCTTGGGAAAGGATGAAAGGGAGGCATGAGCCTTGCTAGAAGACCTCGCTGAGAAAACCATGCAGTGGGAAAGTGTGAGGGAACCACCTGCATCATCTAGTATAGGAGCGAGGATCGCGAATGCAAACTCGACTAGATCGGGTGCCGCATTTGCTATCGATACAACTACGGCCACCGAGGCGCGCATGGCGGCCTTAATGTGCCGTATGGATTCGATTGAGCTCCAAAACCAACAAAGTGCATCTCACATGTCCACATCTGGTCCAGTTCCTTGTCATTCATGTGGTAGGATAGGTCATGTAGAGAGCCAGTGTGAGTCCATTCCTCCTGAGATGGAGCGTGTCAACGCCATCTATGACAGAGCTAGGAATGACCCATACTCATCATCTTATAACCCTGGATGGAGGAACCACCCCAATTTTTCATGGAACCAAAATAATGCCCCGGGTGGTCCTTCAAACTCCTCTAGACCACCTTACCAATCACACCAACCTCCCATGCATGCACATTCCTATCAGCCATCCCAAGCACAAACCACCAATCAATCGGGTTTCCTAAATTCCAATAATATGGAAACCCGATTCAATTCGCTTGAGACCTTGACTCGTGGATTTGAAAACTCAATGAAAATTTTATGTCTACCAAAAGTCAAGTTCTCACTTCAAATCAGCAGACCATGAAATCTCTAGAGCTTCAGATGGGCCAATTGGCTCAGTCTGTACATGAGAGAGAGAGGGTCTTTTCCTAGCCAGCCTGAGGCTAACCCCGCATGTACCAACAACAACAAATGCAAAATGAGAATGTGGTACCTCGGGGGAGGCAAGTGAACCATGTGGAGGAACCTGTTCACCATGTCAATTCCATTGTGACCTTAAGGAATGGAAAACAGGTTGACAATCACATTTCCTTGCCACACCCACCACCATCTATGCAGCCCCTCAGTGGGAATGGTGGTGAAGAAGAGGCTGAGGGTGAGGGTAATACACCAACGTTTCTTTCTTCTCAGGCACCGCAGAAAACCTACCTGCCAAAAGCTCCCTATCCAAGTAGGTTAACCAAAAAGCAGAGTGACAACATGGACAAGATATTAGAGGTGTTTAAGCAAGTAAAGGTTAACATCCCCTTGTTGGATGTCATCCAACAAATACCTCAATATGCCAAAGTGTTGAAGGATCTCTGCACAACCAAGAGGAAGACCAATGTTCCTAAGAAAGCATTCTTGGCTGCAAATATCAGCTCACTTTTGTCAAATCCTACCTACACCAAATACAAGGACCCTGGGTGTCCTACTATTCAGTGTACGATAGGTGACACTAGATTGAGCAATGTTTTGCTTGATTTAGGATCAGCGGTCAACCTCCTCCCATTCTCTGTTTATCAACAGTTGAACTTGGGAGAATAGAAACCAACTAAGATCACCGTCCAACTGGCGGATAGATCCATTCGTATGACCATGGGGATTATCGAGGACGTGCTTATCAAAGTTGGAGATTTTATATTTCCAGTCAATTTTGTTGTCCTCGATACCAATCCTGTTGCGAACACCCACTCTCAAATACCTTTGATTTTGGGTAGACCATTTCTGGCAACCTCCAATGCCTTGATTAATTGTAGAAATGGTCTCATGAAGCTCTCATTCGGTAACATGAGTGTCGAGTTTCATGTGTTCAACTCTGGTAAGCAACAGGAACCCATGGATGAACCTTTAAATCTAAATCTCATCCGCCAACTGGAGAAAGCACCACAAAATCAACGAACACCCCTAACCCTAATGCAACCCGTTGAGAATGTTCGTGGGTCCAGCGAAAACTCATTGCCTGTCTTCGCAATGCAACACAGTGAGCTGGCCTCGAACATGAATGTCCAAAGGGAGTGTTCGTTGCATGATTCAGTTGAGAGTACTAGTGAGAGTGAGACACCTCATCATATGCCTATACCAAAAGGTGTCTCTACCTCATGTCCCATGGACATTGAGCCATTTGAGCTTCATATTGACTCCAACAA
The DNA here is from genome assembly GCA_963682175.1 of Triglochin maritima. NCBI lineage: Eukaryota > Viridiplantae > Streptophyta > Magnoliopsida > Alismatales > Juncaginaceae > Triglochin > Triglochin maritima. The sequence goes on from OY821775.1 coordinate 21,191,184, forward strand.
GGACCCACCTATGACCGAGCTTATGCTTGGTGATCTAAATGATGGTGGGAGGTCCTTGTTGGATGACTTGGGGAGAAGCCCCATTCTTAGTGATGCAGGTCTGCTGCATCCATCGAATGAGCTTGAGGAACTCATTCCGATGCACCCGCCTATTGGTTGGAGGGTTTTGTTCGATGAGCAATTAAACCCTAGTGAGGCAACACAACTTCATTCTTTGTTGCCCACACCCAACCAATATCATGAGGGGTTCGAGCCTTTTAGCTTTAACCTTTCACCCCTCATGACACCTCAGAGTACCAGTGGAGTTGATGTTCTCATGACTTGATGTTCTCATTTGATGTTCCTTGACCAAATGATTATGAGAATATCTTGGTTGATGTATATATCTTGTAAAAAAAAGACAAAAAAAGAAAATAAGAGAAAAAAGTGTGTAATAAAAGACTCCTTCAGTGAGCATCATTTGTTGTGGGCCCCAACCCTTGTGTACTTGCGCCCGATCTCTTCACGTATTTATCTCCCTTCTTCAGCTTCTCACAAGTTTTGAGGGAATTTGGGTTTGTGTCCATCAACATGACCCTGAACGTCCCTTTGTACTTCATGTTGGTGAGATCTTTCCTGTAACGTACCCGAAAACAGCGGAAAACTTAAACAATAATAAAGACCGTCAACGGTCAACACAGGGCACGTCACGGGGAAAACAAACCAACATATATATAAAATATATAAGATACAGACCCATGTGGAAGTCAAACTATATAAATGAGTCAACTGTGATTACGACAAAAGTGAATATACATGTAATCACTACCTCAAACAAAAGAAGATATAAATGAGAACATGATCTGATCCCGGGGGCACCGTTCTCGGTCACCACCTGACTCTAAACCTACTCGCTACCTGAAATGCAAACAACAAACATGCCTGAGTTCCCTGCAGGAACCCCGTATACCAAGCCTCCTAAAAATATAAAAAGGAACTAAAGACAATGCAATACAATGCACATGATCATCCACCTCGGGCCCACAATAATGCCCTCACCGTCTCCGCGACACTGAACCACTCCTGCCACTAGGGTCAAGTCAGTCCACCGCTGCCTCACAAGGGTCAGTCGACACCACTGCTCCCCAAAAAGTGCAGGAAGGAACCCCCGGTACACGCCGCCACCCAAGGAGCGAGTCAGCCCGCCGAATACACAACTCGGGTCAGACGACAGCCGCTGCTCGCCCAAGAGCCGCCAAGCGCGCACCCTGCCGGAACATCCTCGGCCTACCGCTAAACCCTCGCAAACTGCCCAAGGTTTACGGTACACATCCCTCACACCCCGCTCGGTAAGAGAGGAAACAGTAGTACAATAATACGCCTTCGTCGAAGGTGAAATCCGTAGCTCTCAAAGCTGGTAATCAACCGTCGCCTCGGAGCCGGTAGTCGACCTATACTCAACGGATCGCGTGTGGATAAATCCACCAACCTGCGGCAGATCGGTCAACCGCTAAAAGCACACCGGTCGACCGGTCCCCCACACAGTACACGGTACTGTACAAATAAGTCTACCGGTCGAACCACGCCAACCGAAATACCGACCACTCGGTCTAACAAAAGTCATCTAGCGGTCGACCGTTTGGAAGGTCTACGCTATACATTTTATATAAATATATATCCAATCGGTCAAACCAGGGTCCGTTCCACCGATAAGGAAAACTGCCTGAATCCTGCCTACAGCATTCGGTCGACCGAAACCTACCTCCCGGTCGACCGATCTACAGGCACATCACTGCAGGAAAACTGCACGCGGTCGGTCGACCGGATCCAGAGCGGTCGACCGTTTAGATGGTCAACGCTCGTAACCGACCTTGCGCAGTTCGGTTGACCGAGACAGACACTCGGTCGGCCGAAGGCCTGTCTAACCTATCTACTGGGTTCGGTCGACCGAAACAACACCGGTCGACCGGCTAATGTAACCCTTTATTTCCCGCGAAATTTGGCATAAACGGTCGACCGTCACACAGACATCGTTCGACCGTTTTCGGGCAGTAAGTTATTATTTATAAATATCGGTCGACCGACCCATATACCGGTTGACCGAACAATACATCTTCCCACTGTACAGGCATCATTTAGACGCTGTTCGGTCGACCGAAACACACCACGGTCGACCGAACCAGTCGTCTTCAACCTCCGTCCAGTAGGGTTTTCACCGGAGAAACGGCACCAACGCCGTCCTCTACACTCCCACACCTCTTGGGGAGTTAATATGAAGACTTGGCATACCTTTAGGTCGAGTGGAGAAGCCTCCTAAGCTTGCACCACTTCACTCCACTTCTTCTTCCTTCTTCTCCTTCTTCTCCTCTTCTTCTTCTTCACCTTCTTCTTCTTCTTCTTCTCTCTAAACTCTTCTCTCACTCTCTGGTAATCCAAAACAAGAAGCAAAACGTTTTCAATTAAATTCTTATCTACCTATATATATTTACCTCAAAACTCAACACCTCTATCTCCTCCAATCCTATTCCAACCCTCATCTCTCAATTCTTATCCAATTCTCCACCTCATCCTTCACTAAACATGGTTTAATTAAGTTAATTAGGTTTAGGTTTAGTTAATTAAGGGATTTAGATTAGGTTATTACATTTCCTTTTTCATGCATGTATCCATGTAGTATCTTGTTCACATTCATTGAGGACAATGCATGAAGTAGGTGTGGGGGGTGTTTTACGTGTGTACATAGTCGAGTCTTTTTCTTTTGATTTTGTTTTCTTTTTGTGTGTGTACGTTAGGGTCATGCTACTGTGCCGCATTTAACATTGATATATCTGCTTGCCATGATCCTTGGGTGGCTTGTCTTCTTTTGCTTGCCTAGTGCTTTAAAATTTTCACATTTCTTTCAAAATCTTCATGTGTTTGTGAAAGAAAATGTTTTTGTGGGTTTTGCGTGTGTTTAGCATCTGCAAAACCGTTGAGAGGCAAAGTAAAAAGAAAGCTCCCAAAATTGTCTTGAACTTGATGCATTAGGATTTCTAGTTTACTGGCTTTAGGTCTTGTCGAGTCGTTAGGATGCACCCTGGTTTTCCCTCAGGGGGCGTGTAATCATAGGGTTTCAGTACTCAAACATTTAAAGAAGTCCACCCTGAACCTAGTGAGTCAAATAATTCATGTCTTTTAGTATAAGGAAGTTTGTCGTAGTCAAGGGCCCTTAATCTCTTTTTGTGAAACTTAAGTGTAGGGGTTTTGGTTCCCACGTAGATAAATAAATAAGTGGTGTTCTCTCTTCTCGCATGGCTCCTATCACTCGGGAAAGTAGGTCTGAGGGGACTTTGTCCCTGGTGCTTTCGAGTCATCTGACTTGGGATGCGCCGACCGAACTCCCGTTACACGGGTGGTAGGGATCGCCCTATGTGGATATTTGGGGGAAGGTGTACGTGATAGTGTAAGTCCTCATAGGCAATGATGCACGAAACCTGACCCTGGGAGAATCAAACACCAACCAATAAAATGCTCCAAAGAAAAAGAAAAAAAAGAAAAAGAAAAAAAAAGAAAAAGAAAAAAGAGTCAAATAAGAACCAAAATGGACTTTACACATTGTATCACATTCAGAAGTTAAGGTTGCCCATGTCTTTCACTTAAGTCCTTGACTAACTCTCACGAATAACTCATTAGGCTAGGTGTGTGGACCGATTACATATATAGAGTCGACCCGTAGTATTACCGCGTCCCATGATTGACAAAATAAGTCCAACGAGTCGTGTAGCTAGATTGATTAATGCATCTTGTTCGGATTTTGTGGGTATATCCGCTGAAAACCCTCAGGAGACAGACTCCTCCTCCTTGGCGACAAGGAGGTTTAACGGCTTGTTGCACGTGCTAAGTGCAACCGTGATTCCTACGAAAGTGAGTTAGGATTTCTTGTTTTTCGCATGCTTTTCTCTTGCTTTGTTTTGCTCGGGACTAGCAAAAGTTAGGTGTGGGGGTATTTGATTGACATTATTTCATGCTCATATTTGTATCTTATATCCATTATCTTTCACCTAAACAATGCTATGTTACGAGTTTTATGTTTTGTTTTCAGGAATAATTAGGTTTGAAGAGATGAAGCATAAAAGGACCCAAAAGCTGGGAAAAATGACTAGATTGTGAGATCTGGGGACCAAGATGCAAGGGAGAAGGACCTGAACGCAAGACAGAGGGACTTAAGAGCAAAACAGAATACTTCACACCATCATGGGGAGTATTTTAGCAATTGGATTCGGGTCGGAGCTCCAACAAACGAAGTAAATGCATCAAAGACCACCAAAAGCACAAAGAAAAGCCCAGAATAAAACTCAACTGGATCCGGACATTTTGGACCGCCAATTGGCGGTCTGGATTAGTCCAGATCCGCCAAGATTTGTCCTGGACTTGTATTAATGTTCGTTGAGGCTATTTTTGGTGTTGGTTTAGTCCCACATCGGGGGATTGTCCCGGATTAGCTTTTCTCATGCCTATAAATAGAACTCTTCACCTTCCTTTGTAATCACTTCATATTTTAAGTGGTTATTCTTCCTACTAGAAGTGAGGCCTTGAAGCACACACTAAAGTAGGAGGATGCTACTTTTAATGTGCGTCATTTTATCAATAAAGTTTTGTGTTTATTTCATTGTTTGTTTTATGCTTCTTTTTTTGTTTGTGCATGTTTTAGTTTAATCGTCTTTTAATTCTAGCTTAGTTTTAATATGCCTTCTTTCCATAGTTTAATAATTAGTGTAATGTTTAGTGAGTAGTTCCATCCCCTTTGGGGGGTGGAGTAGATGTACATACATGCATTAGAGAATGTGATGAATGCTTTAATTTCAATGTGTTGATTAAACATGAATGTATGCTTGCTTGTTTAGGATAGAATTTATAACTTGATGAGTTTTGCCAAAATGATTAGACACCTCTCATGCTTGTTTAGGTTCTGAAATAAACAACTTGCATATATAAATGTTAATCAACTAAGTTGGTGAATAGATGGATAGGTTTTGCCATAACATTTAGACACTTCCTATGCTTGATAAACACCACCTTCTTGTGCTTAAAGAATGTATTATACACCCACCTCTTTGCATGTGTGCACTCACTCCACCCCTTAGGGGTTTTCCCATTTCTGTATTCCAGCATTCCTCATTTGTTCTTAGCTTAGTTGTTAGTTCATTGATTGTTTCTTTCGTTCGCATTTCATACTTCTTAGCGTAGTTTTGTGTAGAGTAGCTTAATAAATCTTTCTCCCTCAATCTTTGCCACTTGATTTCGTACAAGCAAGAGACTACTCACCTCCCTGAGGACGACCCGTACTTGCCACCGCTTCATCGCGGCCGTGCACTTGCGGTTTAATTTAAAACGATCAACATGGATCGACGTACTTTCCACCGCTTCATCGCAACCGTGCACTTACGGTTATTAAAACGTTTAAACAAGTTTTTGGCACCATTGTCGGGGAGGTGCTCAGTCCAGACTCTGGTTTGGACGATTTGAGTGGACTTAATCTTTTTTTTGTAGTTGTTCTTTGTTTCAGGAGGCTGCAAAGATCAAGGGAAGGCATCAGAAGAAGTTTGGAGGCAAACATACCGCCAATTGGTGGTTTGGTTAGCTCAGTTTGCTCACTTCTTTTTTCTAGTTGTTTCTGGTTTCAATATAGTGGTCTATGGTTAAATTTGGCATGTTTTAACTTGTCGTTTTCTCCCAGATCAATTATCAATCCCCTTTTAATCAACTTGGACCTTAAAATACAAAGCAAAAGACTAGGCATTCTTGCTTGTTTAGGTCATGTATCCTATACGTGACTTAGGCACGTAGTTTGTCTTTTGTTTTAGCTTTACTTTCTGTTGTTGAGCGCTGACGTGAGGTACGCATTTCCTACTCTCATCCATGCATTTGGTATGACCATGCATTAGTTAGTAGGAATTGCATTGCAACAAGTGTGAGTGAGCATTTGTTTGGAGAGTTGATTTCTAGATTAGGACTCCAAAATGCTACTAAGGAGGGGTTGTCTCATATAAGATAAGGTGGGGGATTTCATCACCCTTTTCTTTGCACCAAAATCATACTAATCAAGAACCTAATTTTAAAATCAAGTATACATTGGCCCCTAAGGATCTTGGGCGCATTAGGAGAGTGATTCGATCGTGACCGTCATGGCCTGATCGGCGTCGCCCACTCTGTCGATATTAGGAGAGACGAGATCTCTAGATTTTGGCTCACTTGCTGGGTTTTGTGGTCTTCATCGTAGGGAGGTGAGGCGTGTTGAGGCTGTGTGACTTTGCAGTTTGGCGTCGTCTAGCTGTAAGGACCTATAACGACCTTAGGTTGTTTGAGCCTTGTTTTCTTATGTGCTTCAACCAGTACCTACATGTCATAGCATAAGGACTTCTTCCCTTCTCTCCTCAGTCATTCCTTCTCATCTGAGTCTTCCCATCTTCTCATCTATGCACCCTTCTCAGATTTTTTTGTTGAACTAAAAAAATTACTTTTGGTTCGTGTGCACACCTTTGTGCATGCTTGTGTGGGCACAAGAAGAGAGTGGCCATTTGACGAGGTGTGTCATCAATCGTGCCTCAGTTGTTGATTTCTCGATGCCTTCCCCTTCTCAGGTCCCACACAGTCTGGGTTCCATGGCTGCTCAGTACCGCGGGGAGGAACAGTTGCTGGACCCACCTGTTCCACCACTTGTTCTCGTTTCTCTGCGTGATTGATGCTACCCAAGGCATACTGCTCTACCTTCTTGCATTGTATTTCCAGAGGCAAATGGGAACCACTTTGAGGTTAAGTCTGAGATCTCCATGCTCCTTCACTTCACTGGGAAGGGAGAACCCTATATCGTTTTCAGGGAATTTGAGGAGGTTTGTGCGATGTTCAAGCTGCAACAACTTAGCACAGACTCCATCCACCTTACGCTTGTTCCCTTTGCACTGAAGGATGATGCCAAGAAGTGGTTGTATAGAAACTAGGCGAACACTTTTAGAACTTGGGATGAATTCCAATTGGCATTCCTAAAGAAGTACTTCCCCAATCATCAGACTCAAAAATTGAGGAACGAAATCAATTCGTTCTATCAACATGAGACTGAATCATTCCATGCATACTTAGAGAGGTTCAAGGAGCTACTATCCTCATGCCCTTACCATAGCATTGAGTTGTGGTGCCTTTGTTTGATTGTCTACAAGGGTCTTCACATCCCATCTCGAATGCTCCTTGAGTCCTTTGTCAAGGAGAGTTCTTAGGAAATGATGAAAGGGAGGCGTGGGCTTTCATAGAAGACCTCGTTGAGAAAATCATGCAGTGGGAAAGTGTGAGGGAACCACCACCACAATGTAGCATAGGAGCGAGGATCACAAATGGAAACTTGACTAGATTGGATGCCGCATTTGTTGTCGATACCACTACGTCCACTGAGGCACGCATGACGGCGTTAATGCGCCATATGGATTCGAATGAGCTCCAAAAACCAGCAATATGTGTCACATGTGTCTGCATCTAATCCAGTTCCTTGTTATTCATGTGGTAGATAGGTCATGTAGGAGGCGAGTGTGCATCCATTCCTCCTGAGATGGAACAACTTAATGCCATCTATGATAGATCCAGGAATGACCCATACTTATCATCATATAATCCTGGATGGAGGAACCACCCTAACTTTTTATGGAGCCAAAACAATGTTCAGGGTGGTCCTTCAAACTTCTCTAGACCACCTAACAGACCACACCAACCTCCCATGCAATCACAGTCTTTTCAGCCACCACAACCCTAAATCACCAACAAACCCGGTTTCCCAAATGCTAACAACCTAGAAACCCGGTTCAATTCGCTTGAGAACTTGACTCGTGGATTTGAGAACTCAATGAATTTTTTTATGTCATCCACAAGTCAAGTCCTCACTTCAAATCAGTAGATCATCAAATCTCTCGAGCTTTAGATGGGCCAATTGGCTCAGCCTGTACATGAGAGAGAAAGGGACTCTACCAAGCCAACCGGAGGCTAACCCCCATATGTACCAGCAACAACACATGCAAAATGAGAGTTTGGTACCTCGGGGGCGGCAAGTGAACCATGTGGTGGAGCATGTTCACCATGTCAATTCCATTGTAACCTTGAGGAATGAAAAACAGGTTGACAATCACATTTCCTTGCCACCACCACTATTTGTGCAGCCCCTCGGTGGGAATGATGGTGAGGAAGAGGCTGAGCGTGAGGGTAATACACCAACGCCTCCTTCTCAGGTGATTGGCATAATTTTATGTTTATATTTGTATCTTATATCCATTATCTTTCACCTAAACAATGCTATGTTACGAGTTTTATGTTTAGTTTTCAGGAATAAATAGGTTTGAAGAGATGAAGCATAAAAGGACCCAAAAGCTGGGAAAAAGGCCTGAATTGTGAGATTTGTGGACTAAGATGCAAGGGAGAAGGACCTGAATGTAAGACTGAAGGACCTAAGAGCAAAACAGAATACTCCACACCATCATGGGGAGTATTTTACCGATTCGATTCGGGTCGGAGCTCCAACAAGTCAAGTAACCGCATCAAAGACCAACAATACCATAAAGAAAAGTCTACAACAAATTCCAACGCGATCCGAAGTTTTTGGACCGCTAATTGGCGGTCCATATTACTCAGGATCCGCCCAAATTTCTCCTGGACTTGTATTAATGTTCGTTTAGGCTATTTTTGATATTGGTTTAGTCCCACATCGGGGGATTGTCCCCGATTAGCTTTTTCCATGCTTATAAATATAACTCTTCACCTTCCATTGTAATTACCCATTGCTTGGTGGCATTCTCTCTACTAAGGAGTGAGCCTTGAAGCAAAAACTCAAGGTGGAGAAGAATGCTACCTTCAATGTGAGTCATTTGTTAATAAAATAATTCTTCTAGTTCTTTTAATCTTGTGTTTTAATTTGTGCAAGTTTGTTTAGTCTTTCCTTCCTTTTAAGCTTCTTTAATACTTCTGGCCTTCTTAGGTAACTTTCATTTCAGTATTATGCTTTCTTTTGTTAATATAGTTAGTGTAATGAGTAGTGAGTAGTTCCATCCCCATTTGGGGGGTGGAGAAATATGTGATATAATCATGTAGTGTATTAAGTGTGTGTTATCTTTATCCCTTGAGCTTTATATGATTTCCATAACCATCTAATGAGTTTTCACTCTTATCTTTGATATGCTAATGCTCTTGAATGAAGCTTAGCTTATGCTTTGATTGGTGGACCTATTTTATGGGGAATGATAAGGTTAGGATATGGATGAAGTTAATATTGGAAACATAATTTGTAGTGTATGTGCTCTTGTTGCCTTTACCTTAGCTAATGTCTTGTATGTTTTAATGATGTAGTCTTATCTTAATTCATGTGGAGGCATAGTATGGTCTAGTCTTTATACTTGAGTTCATTTAGCTTCATTCCAATTATTGTCTTGTATGTTTTAATGATGTAGTCTTATCTTAATTCATGTGGAGGCAAAGTTGGATGTAGTTTTATGATTTAATGCACTACATGTTGTGAGGAGCTTAATTGAACACACACACACACACACATCTTCATATTCACATTATTTCTCTGCCCCCTATGGGGCTTAGTTTTATTGCTTATCTTCATTTCCTTTTTGCATCTTAGTGTAGTTTAGTGTAACCAACCTTTCTCTCCTTTTTACCTCTCGCCTTCGAACAAACCAATCGTCGACACACCTCCCAGTGGACGACCTGTATTTGCCACCTCTTCAACGCGGCCGTGCACTTGCGGTTTAAATAAAACGATCAATCAAGTTTTTGGCGCCGTTGCCGTGGAGGTGCTCTGTCCAGACGTTGGTTTGGACGATTCGAGGGGTTTTTAATTTTCTGTTTTCAGTTTTTCTTAGTTTCAGGGATCCTAGAGCTCACGACGAGACTACTGGAGGAGTTGGAGCACCAAAGCTTCAAAAAGGACCGCCAATCAACGGTCTCAGACCGCCAATTGGCGGCCTGGTGAGGGTTTCTGACTCTCAGTTTTCTTCTGGTAGTTGAGTAGTTCATTATTGTTATCTGGGAACCCTATTTTGCATGCTATGACCTCTAGTTTGCTCCCAGATTGTTAAACCAATCCCCTTTAATCAACTTAGACCATAAAACTCAAAGCAAAAGATTAGACTTCTTGCCATCTAGGTCATGCATCATGTGTAGACCTTACATGCATTTGTCTTTTCTTTGCTTTACATTTTGTTGTTGATTGCTGGCGTGAGGTACGTGCACCCAAATCTCTCATTCATGCATGTTTCGATCATGCATTATTTAGTAAGGTGCATCGGGACAAGAGTGAGTTGAGCGTTTGATTGGAGTGATTGATTGCTAGATTTAAGCTCAAAACGCTACTAAGGAGGGGCTGTCCCATAAAAGATAAGGTGGGGGATTTCATCACCCTTTCCTTGGCCCCAAAAATCACTCTTAATCAAGCCTTAACTAAAAGCAAGTAGACATTGGCCCTAAGGATTGCGGACGCACTAGGAGAGTAATCTAGTTGAGACCGTCATGACCAGATCGACGTTGCCTACCTTGTCGATAGTAGAAGGTACTGGATCTCCGGATCTGGTATCACTTGCTGGGCATTGTGGTCCTCGTTGTAGGGAGGTGAGGCGTGTCGAGGATAGTGACCTCGAAGTTAGGCGTCGTCTAGCCTAAGGACCCATTGCCTTACATTGTTTGAGCCGTGCTTGCTAGATTAGGCTTCTACCCTCTTCCGTTACCCACGCTAGCTCTAGGATTCTTCCCTTCTCCTGTGAGTCATCTTCTTCCTTCTTCTACATTATAGTCTCCTCCCCTTTACACTCTCTGGTAGCGTTTTAGGGTCGAGTCGAGCACTTTTTGCGAGTTTAGCCTCGTGGTGGTGAGAGTGGTCGACTCTAGAGTTCTTTGTTGTGATGGATGGTTATATGAGCGACCATCCATATCATTGTTGGGACCAGGACGATTCTCCCTGGTACTCCCGACACATGCAACCCGGGGAGGCTCAGACTAACACCACGTATGGTTGGGACAATCCTAATTGTGTGACTGAGAAATCTTCATATTGGGGTAACATGAGAGAGGCACTGACTGCTAGACCACAATCTAGTTATGTCGGATCATATGCTGGTCAACAAACTGAGACATTACAACAAACTTTGGCCTCTTTCATGCGTATGGCAGATGACATCAGTGCACCGGTGGCTCCAGTAGCCGTACCGTGCGACTGTTGTGGGTTGAGTGGTCATGTTATCGGGGAATGTCCTTATGTTCCCCCTGAGCCTGAGTATGAGCACACATTTTCCCAAAATGCTCATTATGACCATTACACATCCGCGTACAACCCGAGAGGGATGGATTCGTGGGGAGACAATTCGTATTCAAATTCTTATACATCATTTCCACCCCAGTATCCTCCTCCCGAATACCCAGAATTCTACCAACACCCCACTTCAAATAATTGGACTCATTCTCAGCCCATCAACACCCAACCCCAAAATTTCCCAAGCTCTGACTTGGACCTCATAGTTGATCGCATACCTGATTCCTTGAAACAAACTTTCCTTACGTTCATGGAAACCACTCAACAGTCCATATAAAATATGGCACTGCAAGTGAGTCAAATGTCGCAGCAATTACGTGAACGTGAGGAAAGTAACTTTTCTTGTCAACATGAGGATTCATCTTTTGATATTGAACCGCCACCACCACATCCACAAATTCAAAGCACAATCTTTCAAAGTCAAACTCCTAGTCAGTCTGAGGTACTTGGGGTTTCAATTCACGATCACTTGGTGGACGATTCGATCCCAATTGAGAATAACATGGACGACCTTCATTACGAGTCGACACATGATTGTGCCTTATCTTCTTGTCCCGTGGCCCTTGAGCCACATGACCTTATTGTTGTACCTCCTAAGGACTCTCCTCTAGTGGAGCAAGAGCTCCCTAGTCCCCTCAATTTCAAACAACCTGATGAGAGTTTGCCTCTCACTATTGTTCCTGATCATCTTGGAAATGATGGAACATCAAACAACTACATTACTCATGAGGGTATTAGGAGTTCCTTGGAGGATACCTTGGGTATGATACCCACTTTTTGTTCTCCTGGTGTGTCGGACATGCCTAACGAGGTTCTTGACCTCGTTCCGACGCACCAGCATGTTGGTTGGAGTGTTTGGATTGACGTTCATAACTTCAGCAGCGCAACGGGAGAAAATCTTCTTCCGTTGCCCCTCATTCCCCAAACTCTTGAGAGGTTCAAGCTCTATCAGTTTGATCCTTTGAATGAGACGCCTTTGCGTCCAATTCATGAACCTCTCATTTCATCTGGTGCTCTTTGTGAAGGGGGCCCACACATGCGTATTCTGGCCCCGCGTGGTGTCATGTTCCCTTTCCAAGTGCATTGACCCACTCTTGAGGTTCCCATTTGATGTCTTTTGACAAATGAAGATGGGAACTTATGTTTGTACATAGTTATATAAAAAAAGAAAAAAAGAAAAAAAAGAAAAAAAGGACAATAAAAGACTCCTTCAGTGAGCATCGATTGTTGTGAGCCCCAACCCTTGTGTATTTGGGCTCCATTTATTTAACGTATTTGTATCCTTTCTTTAGCATCTCACAGGTTTTGAGGGAATTCGGGTTTGTGTCCATCAACATGACCTTGAACTTCCCTTTGTACTTCATCTTGGTGAGATCTCTCCTTTTTCATGCATAAATCCATGTAGTATCTTGCTCACATTCATTGAGGACAATGCATGAAGTAGGTGTGGGGGGGCTGTTTAACGTGTGTACATAGTCGAGTCTTTTCTTTTGATTTTGTTTTCTTTTGTTCGCATTTTTAGGGTCATGTTAGTGTGCTGCATTTAATATCGATATATCTGCTTGCCATGATCCTTGGGTGACTTGTCTTATTTTGCTTACCTAGTGCTTTAAAATTTCCACATTTCTTTCAAAATCTTCATGTGTTTGCGAAAGAAAATGTTTTGTGGGTTTTGCGTGTGTTTAGCATGTGCAAAACCGTTGAGAGGCAAAGTAAAAAGAAAGCTCCCAAAATTGTCTTGAACTTGATGCATTAGGATATCTAGTACAATGACTTTAGGATTTATCGAGTCGTTAGGATGCACCCCAGTTTTCCCTTGGAGGTGAGTAATCATAGGGTTTCAGTGCTCAAACATTTAATGAAGTCCACCCTGAACCTAGTGAGTCAATAATTCGTGTCTGTTAACTTAAGGAAGTTTGTTGTAGTCAAGGACCCTCTAAATCCTGTTGTGAGACATTAGTGTAGGTGTTTTGGTTCATGTGTAGATAAGAAATAAGTGAGTAGGTGTTCTCTCTTCTCGCACGGCTCCTATCATTCGGGAAAGTAGGTCTGAGGGGACTTTGTGCCTGGTGCTTTCGATCCATCTGACTTGGGATGCGCCGACCGAACTCCCGTTACACGGGTGGTAGGGATTTCCCTATGTGGAGATTTGGGGAAAGGTGTACGTGATAGTGTAAGTCCTCATGGGCAATGATGCACGAAACCTGACCCTGGGAGAATGAAGCTCCAACTAATAAAAAGAAAAATAATAAAAAAAATTGAAAAGAAACAAAAAGAAAAAAATGGTAATACAAATAAGAACCTTAATGGACTTTACACTTTGTAGCATTTGAGGATGTTGAGGTTGTCCATGTCTTTCACTTAATTCCTTATTTAACTTGCACGAATGGTTCATTAGGTTAGGTGTGTGGACTGATTACCTATATAGAGTCGGCCCGTAGGATTACCGCGTCCAATGATCGACAAAATATTTCCAACGAGTCGAGTGTCTAGATTGAATAATGCATCTTGTTCGGATTTTGTGGGTATATCCGCTGAAAACCCTCAGGAGACAACACTCCTCCTCCTTGGCAACAAGGAGGATTAACGGCTTGTTGCACGTGCTAAGTGCAACCGTGATTCCTACGAAAGTGAGTTAGGATTTCTTGTTTTTCGTATGCTTTTTCCTTTCTTTGTTTTGCTCGGGACTAGCAAAAGTTAGGAGTGGGGGTATTTGATTGGCATCATTTCATGTTTATATTTGTATCTTATATCCATTATCTTTCACCTAAACAATGCTATGTTACGAGTTTTATGTTTAGTTTTAAGGAATAAATAGGTTTGAAGAGATGAAGCATAAAAGGACCCAAAAGCTGGGAAAAAGGACTGAATTGTGAGATCTGGGGACTAAGATGCAAGGGAGAAGGACCTTAATGTAAGACAGAAGGACCTAAGAGCAAAACAGAATACTCCACACCAACATGGGGAGTATTTTACCAATTCGATTCGGGTCGGAGCTCCAACAAGTCAAGTAACCACATCAAAGACCAACAATACCAGAAAGAAAAGCCCACAACAAATTCCAACGCGATCCGAAGTTTTTGGACCGCTAATTGGCGGTCCATATTACTTAGGATCCGCCCAAATTTCTCCTGGACTTGTATTAATGTTCGTTTAGGCTATTTTTGGTATTGGTTTAGTCACACATCGGGGGATTGTCCCCGATTAGCTTTTTCTATGCTTATAAATATAACTCTTCACCTTCCATTGTAATTACCCATTGCTTGGTGGCATTCTCTCTACTAAGGAGTGAGCCTTGAAGCAAAAACTCAAGGTGGAGAAGAATGCTACCTTCAATGTGAGTCATTTGTTAATAAAATAATTCTTCTAGTTCTTTTAATCTTGTCTTTTAATTTGTGCATGTTTGATTAGTCTTTCCTTCCTTTTGAGCTTCTTTAATACTTCTTGCCTTCTTTGTTAACTTTCATTTCAGTATTATGTTTTCTTTTGTTAATATAGTTAGTGTAATGAGTAGCGAGTAGTTCCATCCCCATTTGGGGGGTGGAGAAATATGTGATATAATCATGTAGTGTATTAAGTGTGTGTTATCTTTATCCCTTGAGCTTTATATGATTTCCATAACCATCTAATGGGTTTTCACTCTTATCTTTGATATGCTAATGCTCTTGAATGAAGCTTAGCTTATGCTTTGATTAGTGGACCTATTTTATGGGGAATGATAAGGTTAGGATATGGATGAAGTTAATATTGGAAACACAATTTGTAGTGTATGTGCTCTTGTTGCTTTTACCTTAGCTAATGTCTTGTATGTTTTAATGATGTAGTCTTATCTTAATTCATGTGAAGGCATAGTATGGTCTAGTCTTTATACTTGAGTTCATTTAGCTTCATTCTAATTATTGTCTTGTATGTTTTAATGATGTAGTCTTATCTTAATTCATGTGGAGGCAAAGTTGGATGTAGTTTTATGATTTCATGCACTACATGTTGTGAGGAGCTTAATTGAACACACACACACACATCTTCATATTCACATTATATCTCTACCCCCTATGGGGCTTAGTTTTATTTCTTATCTTCATTTCCTTTTTGCATCTTAGTGTAGTTTAGTGTAACCAACCTTTCTCTCCTTCTTTTTACCTCTCGCCTTCGAACAAACCAATCGTCGACACACCTCCCAGTGGAAGACCCGTATTTGTCACCGCTTCAACGCGGCCTTGCACTTGCGGTTTAAATAAAACGATCAATCATCAGGCACCACAGAAAACCTACCTGCCAAAAGCTTCATATCCTAGTAGATTAACCAAAAAACAGAGTAACACAATGGATAAGATATTAAAGGTCTTTAGACAAGTGAATGTAACATCCCCTTGTTGGATGTCATCCAACAAATACCTCAATATGCCAAAGTGTTGAAAATCTCTGCACAACCAAGAAGAAGACCAATGTTCCTAAGAAAACATTCTTAGCTGCGAGTGTGAGCTCACTTTTGTCCAATCCCACATACACAAAGTACAAGGACCTTGGTTGTCCTACTATTCAGTGTATGATAGGGGACACTAGCAAGAGTAATGCATTGCTTGATTTAGGATTAGCGGTCAACCTCCTCCCATTTTCTGTTTATCAACCGTTGAACTTGGGAGAATTGAAACCAACTAAGATCACCCTCCAATTGGCGGATAGATTCATTTGTGTCCCAAAGGGGATTATTGAGGATGTGCTCATCAAAGTTGGAGATTTTATATTTCCAGTAGATTTTGTCGTCCTCGATACCAACCCTTTTGTGAACACTCACTCTCAAATACCTTTGATTTTGGGTAGACCATTTCTGGAAATCTCCAACGCCTTAATTAATTATAGACATGGTCTCATGAAGCTCTCATTCAGTAAAATGAGTGTCGAGTTTCATGTGTTCAACTCTGGTAGGCAACAGGAGCCCTTGGACCAACCTTTAAATCTCAACATCATCCGCGAATTAGAGAATGCACCACAAAATCAACAAACACCTTAACACCAATGCAACCCATTGAGAATGTTTATGTGCCCAGCGAAAACTCATTGTCTGTCTTTGTAATGCAACAGAGTGAGCTGGCATCAAACATGAATATACAAAAGGGAGTGTTTGTTGGATGATTCAGTTGGGACAATTAGTGAGGGGGAAACACGTCATTGTATGTCCATTCTAGAATGTGTCTTTACCCCATGTCCCATGACTGTTGAGCATAATGAGCTTCATCCTGACTCCAATAAGGACCCACCTGCGACCTAGCTTATGATTTATAATATAAAGGAGGTTGGGGGGCCCTTGTATGATAACTTGGGGAGAAGCCCCATTCTTAGTGAAGTAGGGGTGCCTCATCCCTCAAATGAGCATGAGGAACTCATTCCGATGCACCCACCTATTAGTTGGAGGGTTATGTTCAATGAGCAACTAAACCCTAGTGAGGAAACACTACTCCACTTATTCGCGTTGCCTACGCCCAACCAATATCATGAGGGGTTCGAGGCATTCAATTTTGACCTTTCACCCCTCATGACACCTCAGAGTACATATGAAACGGGGGGCCATCATGGAAAATTTCTAGTCCGCCAGACTCGATGTTCTCATTTGATGTTCATTGACCAAATGATTATGAGAATATCTTCGTTGATGTATATATATATTTTACAACAAAACAAAAGAACAAAAGACTCCAAAAGTGAGCATTCGTTGTTGTGGTCCCAACCCTTGAGTATTTGTGCCTCATTTGTTTGACGTAATTGTATTTCCTTTTTAAGTATCTCACAGGTTTTGAGGAGAATTCGGGTTTATGTCCATCAACATAACCATGAACTCCCATTTGTGTTTCACGTTGGTGAGATCTTTTCTTTTTCATACAAAAATCCGTGTAGTATCATACTCACATTCATTGAGGACAATGCATGAAATAAGTGTGGGGGGTGCTTTACGTTTGTACATAGTTTTGTGTGTCTTTTGTTTTTGTTTCACCTTCTTTTGTTTACTTTGATAGGGACATCTTAGTGTGATGCATTTAATATCGATATATCTGCTTGCCAAGATCCTTGGGTGACTTGTCTTCTTTTGTTTTCCGATTGCTTTAAATTTTCACATTTCTTTGAAAATCTTCATGTCTTTGCGAAAGAAAATGTTTTGTGGGTTTTGTATGTGTTTAGTGTATGGAAAACCATTTTGAAGTGATTGATTTGTTTTAGTTATAACTGCAAGTGCACGACCGCGTTGAAGCGGTGGCAAATACGGGTCGATCCACAGGGAGGTGTGTCGACTTTAGTTTGTTCGAAGGTGAGTGGGAAAGAAAGAAGAGAAATGAGTTATGGTCAAACTACACTACAATGCAAAAAGGAAATGGAAGATAAACAATAAAACTAAACTCCATAGGGGGTATAGAAAAATGTGAATACAAAGATATGTGTGTGTGTGTTCAATTATGCTCATCACAACATGTAGTGCATGAAAATCATAAAACTAAATCCAACATTGCCTCCACATGAAATAAGATAACCCAATATCATTAAAACATACAAGACAATAATTGGAATGAAGCTAAATGAACTCATGTATAAAGACCAAACCCCACTATGCCTCCACATGAAATAAGATAACACATTATCATTAAAACATACAAGACATTAATCAATGTAAGGGCAACAAAAGCACATGCAACTACAAGCCATGTTTCCTTTATCAACTCCATCTTTATCCTCACCTCATCATTCCCCATAAAATAGGTCCACTAGTCTCAACTTATCCGGATCAAAACAGACCGCGAATCAGCGGTCGTGGGCCGCCAATTGGCGGTCTATTTTGTTTGGACCCGGCCGTTGTTTCGTGTGGGTTTTTCTGAATGTCTTTGTTGGTCTTTGATGCATCTACTTCGCTTGCTGGAGCTCCGACCCGAATAGAATTGCCAAAATACTCCCCATGATGGTGTAGAGTATTCTTGTTTGCTCATTTGTCCTTCGATCTTACATTCAGGGCCTTCTATCTTGCATCTTAGTCCTCGAGTCTCTCAACTCAGTCCTTTTCCCTGCTATTAGGACCATTTATAGTCTCTCCTTCTCAAACTTACTTATTCCTGAAAACTAAACATTAAACTCCTTACATAGCATTGTTTGGGTGAAAGATAATGGATATAAGACACAAAGATATGCATGAAATGATGTCAATCATGAAGCAATCAAAAGAGAAGCTCCCAGAATTGACTTGAACATGACGCATTAAGATTTCTAGTATACTAACTTTAGGTCTTATCGAGTCATAAGGATGCACCCCGGTTTCCCCTCGGGGTGCATGTAATCATAGGGTTTCAGTACTCAAACAATTAAAGAAGTCCACCCTGAACCTAGTGAGTCAAATAATTCGTGTCCGTTAGTATAAGGAAGTTTGTTGTAGTCAGGAACTCTTTAAATCTTGTTGTGAAACTTTAAGTGTAAGGGTTTTGGTTCCTATGTAGATAATAAATAAATGGTGTTCTCTCTTCTCACACGGCTCCTATCACTCTGGAAATTAGGTCCGAGGGGACTTAGTTCATGGTGCTTTCGAGTCATCTGACTTGGGATGCAACGATCGAACTCCCGTTACACGGGTGGTGGGGTCGCCCTATGTGGAGATTTGGGGGAAGGTGTACATGATAATGTAAGTCCTCACAGGCAATGATGCACGAAACCCGTTTTGGGAGAATTAAACACCAACTAGTATAATTCATAATGCTCCAAAAAGAAAGAAAAAGAAGACAAATAAGAATCTTAATGGACTTTACACTTTGTATTATTTGAGGATGTTAAGGTTGCTCATGTCTGTCACTTAAGTCCTCAACTAACTTGCAAGAATGGTTCATTAGGCTAGGTGTGTGGACTGATTACATATAGAGAGTCGGTCCGTAGAATAACCGTGTCCAATGATCGACGATAATGAGTTCATCGAGTCGTGTTGCTAGGTTGAATAATGCATCTATGTTCAGATTTTGTGGGTGTATCCGCTGAAAACCCTCAGGAGACCACTCCTCCTCCTTCGCGACAATAGGTTTAATGGCTTGTTGCACATGCTAAGTCAATTGTTATTCCTACGAAAGTGAGTTAGGATTTCCTTGTTTTACGAATGATTTTTCCTTTCTTTCATTTTTCTCTTTCTTTGTTTTGCTCAGGACTAGCAAAAGTTAAGTGTTGGGGTATTTGATTGACATCATATCATGCATATAATTGTGTCTTATATCCTTTATTCGTAAACTAAGCAATGCTACGTAACGTGTTTTATGTTTAAGTTTCAGGAATAAAACAAGTGAGAAGAAGAGACACAAAAGGACCTAAAAGCAACAAAAAATACTGAATTGTAAGACTTATGGTCTGAGATGCAAGAGAGAAGGACCCTGATGTAAACCAAAAGGACCAATGAGCAAATCGATAAGCCCCACACCATCATGATGAGTATTTTTGCAATTAGATCCATGCCTAAACATCAACAACAAAATCAGGTTCACCAAACTTGAAGGAATCAAGCCAGAAGCAAGCCACCCAAAACCAGACCCCATCAAGCCAATACAGACTGCAATTGGTTGTCCCAACCCGTCAATTAACGGTCCAAATGACTCCAAATGATTCCTGGTTTAGTCGGGTGTTCGATTATGTTTAGGGCTGTAAATGGGTTGGGTAAAAACTGTTTAACTGTCCTAACCGAACCGACGGGTAGGGTCACAGGTTGTAAAAAACATAACCGTTTAATAAACAGACGGATAAGGGTTGTGAAAATCATAACCGTTTAATAAATGGGCGGATAAGGTTACATGATTTAACTCGTTCGTTTAACCGTTTAACCGCGAAACATAATGAATATATATAATATTTTGTTATATATACTATATACATATAATTGTTTGTATTGTGTGGATGTTTGATGTTGTTTTATATGAATTTGTTGATGTTTAGATTATGAATTTTAGGAGGTTTTGATTTTAAAATTATGGATGTTATGATGTTTTTATCAAGTTTGACAAGTTTTTATCCATTTAACCATTTACCCAACTCTTACGTCAATTTTAGTATCCATTAAGTTCTAACCATATAACCATTTAACCGTCCAAAACCATTTAATTAAATTAAACGGGTAGGTTCATGGGTAGAAGTAAAAATAAATGGATTTCAAACTGAACTACGAACCGTTTAATTAGGCGGATAGGATCATGAGTAAGCCCTATAACCACCCAGGAACCGCCCATTTACAGCCCTAATTATGTTGTTTTATGTCCATGTATAGTATGCGTTTAGTCCCATACCTAGAGATTGTTTCCGGTTAAATTTTTCTATGACTATAAATAGAACTCTTCCTCCTCCTTCGTATTTACCCATTGCTTAGTAGCCAATCCCTCTACTTAGAGTCAAGTCTTGAAGAAAAAACTCAAGTAGGGAGATGCTACTTGTAATGTGAGTCATTTAATATAAGAAATTTGTTAGTTTAATGTTGTCTCCTTTATCTTCTTGCATGCTTAGCTTAATTCCGTTTCATTAGTCTTAGTAGACTTAGTTAACATGTTTTCCTCTCTCAACATAATAGTTAGCTAAATGATTAGTCAGTATTTCCATTCCCCTTTGGGGGGTGGGGATGATATACATATATGTTGTGATGTTTTGATGTTTGATGAATTTTTGATTGTGTAAACATGCATGTTTGCATGTTCATTGGGGGTATTTTAATCATCTACATGTTGGGAGATTTTTGATGGGTTTTGCTATAAGATTTAGACACTTCCCATGCTTAGTTTCCTCATGTTTATTGACTAAATTTCATGTTGACTATGCTACATGTTAGTTAAGTGTTTGTATTTGTGGTTGCTTGCTTGATTGATTGAACAACCTTTGTTTTGATGAGTTTTGCCATAAGATTTAGACACCTCCCATGCTTAGTTTTGTTCTAAACATGATTTTATGGTTTTTGATGAGTCTTGCCATATCTTTAGACACTTCTGATGTTGAGCCTAATCCTCTGATAATCAAGGAGTAATTGTCCATACGTTGTGTGAATGGATTGATAGGTCTTGCCACATCTGTAGACACTTCCTTTGCATGAACACACACACACGACACACACACATACATGCTTACATACGTCATTCATCAGTTATTTCTCTTCATATGTGCACACACTTTTCCCATTAGGGGGTTTTCCATTCCTGAATTCCAATCTATTTGTTAGCCTTTTAGTTTAGTTTTAATCAATCATTAGTTGCTTTCATTTGCATTGGTTACTTACTAGTTTAGTGTAGTTTAGCTTAGCATAATCAAATTTCTTTCCCCTTTCTCACCACTTTATTTCAGACAAATCAGATGCTACTAACCCAGTGGATCAGCCCGTACTTGCCACCGCTTCATCGCGGTCGTGCACTTTTGGTTATTAAAATGTTTAAACAAGTTTTTTGCGCCATTGGTGTAGCCTGTATTTCTAGTAGTGAGAAAAATAGATTCAGGACCCAAGAGTCCTATTGGTGTACACATGGGAGGGACAAATTTGGTGTATTGGAAAGGGAGAAAACAAATGGCTTCAATCGATGAATTAATCATAATCTTTGTTTATATACATCAAGCCATTTTAACCATCATATACCCTTCAAATCCAATCATTGTCAAACAAACTGCACAAAATGTCACCCATGTCCCTGTGTACCTCTTGGGTATATCAATCTAATAATTACCTAAATATCGCTTTATAGAAATTGATCATATCTTTGATAAATTGCAAACCTAGTTTCTCACTTTGTACAAACAAAGATATAGCTTGGATGTTTGTTTATTATTTTGGATCAATTAGTTTGATTTAAAGGTCTTTAGTGTCTAGAGAAACACTTAGTATAACAAGTTTTGGTCAAAATGGTTAAATGGTTTAATTCAAGTAAATTTGCATATAAAGCTTTCATTTATATTAAACATAAAAAATATAAAAATTCATGATGCACGAAATGTAACACAACAAACCCTAGCAATATATTTATATAAAAATGGCAACAACATGACCCAATACAAACAAACGACAACAACTATAATTTTTTTTAAAAGACCCAATTCCAATATATAAAAATTGTAAAACGCCCCCGCATTTATCCGATAGATCACTACGGTAGAACAAGATTTCACTGACAGACAATGTTCATCAGTGTAGGTGAACACCGACGGATATAGATACAATCGGTGTTGTCTGTGTCAGCGTTTTGTTACACAGACGAACATGCCGACGGAAAAAAGTTGTTGATGTTGATTTTCGTGTGAAATTTCCCACCAATTTTTTGTGTCTTGTTTCGTCGGTGCGAAAACACCGATGAGGATGCACCGATGGATATACGTCGGTGTAGATGATTGATGGATGTATCCATGGGTGTAAGATACACCAATTAATACTTCCACTCCAGTATAACTAATGGGACGTACACCGATGGATACGTCCCATTGGTGAATTCATCAAATAACCTTCACCAACGGATAAGTGTCGATAGTGCAGGTTGCCCGATGAATTGACGGAATTTACACCGATGGATATGTACAATCCGTGTAACTCATGTCTAGTACCCGAAAAGGCTTATTTGCTCTTTTCGGGTTCCGTTTCCCTATTAAAAAGAAACAATACTTTTCATCATTCATCCACAATACATTCATGCATTCATTCACAAACATATAACCTAAAAAACTCATATATGCATTTATCCACAACACAATATTCATTCAAACAATAAACAAGTGCATACAAAATGTTGTAACTATATTGAAATTCAAGTTTTTAATTCACAAAGTAGCAAATTAAGTTTGACAATCATAAAAGTAGACAAATAACACGAAAACTAAGCCATCAAACCTCCAACCTTCTTTGTTGATGGTCCGTGATCGTCATGTCGTCTTGGCGGCGGTGGTGGTGTGCAAATATATGTGATATTAATTTCCTATATGTTACTATACATTAATCATTAAGATGATACTTTCTATAAACCTAGTAAATATAATACACATCACTAAATTACGAATACAATACCTAATCATTATAACCACCTTTCACCATCAAAAAGTTGATGGTTGACTGCATGTTCACGAGCTTGCTTTTCGCCTCTTCTGGCTCGCTACTAACTCGCTTTAGCTCCTAACTCTCTTGGACACTTTGCTCAGCTTCCGATTTGGTGTTGCTCTGCTTGGGATGGCATCCTGCAAGGTTTGTACATGTCCGTGTGGGTGGTGATATTGGAATACATCCTGACACGTCCGTGCCCATTGCCCAGAAGAGTCCCGATTGGATCCTCAACGGCAGCTGCCGAAGTGATAAAACCTTGAGAACTCGTGTCACCTGGTCATCGTAGAGGCCCCAATCTTTCCTGTAAGCAGAAAATATCATAACTTATAAATGAATTCAACCCAACAACATACGGTAACTGAGAAGTAGTATGAATATAAACATACAATGACGAACACTCCTTCTGATTCTTCTTGTTATGCAATCGAATGTACATATTTATACGAGTAAGCTAAGGAGCTTTTGGGTTTTATGCAATCTATAATATCATTAAAATAATGATTTTATTAGTTTGTATAAAAAATGTATTGAATCTATAAGAATTCACGAATTGAAAATAATGTATTACCATCTTCTCCCTGTTTCGCACAATAGACTTTGTACCACAATGATGTGGTATGATAAATTTGCCCTATTTTTTTAATGGTGTCGCTCTTCTTCTGCATCACAAAAGATACAAAATTGTTATTTTTTCATCCATTGAATATAAATTAACTAAAAGACATTATAAATGTACCTTGAGCTCCTCGCTGCACCAGTACTCCAGCAAAGTCGACCAATCCTCAGCCAAAATATGCAGTGGTCTAGTTGCCAATCTCTCCTCTCTCGTTTCGCTGTCCGTCACACCAAGGTACAATTCATACTTGTTTTCCTTCTATTTTGTGTTCAGGGATCTCATAATCTTGGCTCTGAACCCCTCAGGAATCATCCAGTGTGCCTGTGAAAAAAAAACTTATTACTATATAATTGAAATCAATAATAATATAACTTAAGTATGTAGTAATATTATTGTTAACTGTTGTTATGCCACATCTTTGTCCTTCTTCGACACCAACCTCTAGTCAATATAACATGGATGAAGTATGTGTGTCCTCCTGGTTATCGTCCCAATGAAGTATTGGAAGCGTTCTGTGTTCTTTCCATTCGGGACGCCCCCCGCTGTCAACTCGATCTGAACAGGAACTGTCAACTTCCAATCCTCCAGAAGTTGTGTTTAACGATGACCCCTACTCATGCTGACTGCACCTGTACGAAGGGTAACTTACCATTTCACATCTATAAATATTGTATTCTAATTAACTTTTGTTACCAAAGGTCGAAGTGCCAAGACCGTCCCTACTCTGGGAAGGATCGACAGTACCATCGCCAATATGTGGGGTATCAACTTCTGAGGCATCCTCCTCCTGACATTATCGACGTCTACGCCTGTCACCGCCTCCCTCAAGAACACAATCTGATGACAAAAAGTGATGCCTAGTCATACCTGAATTCCGAAGTAATGTAATTTATCATCAATCGCATAAAAACTTATGAAGTACAAATCAAATTTATTCAAACATTTGAATTTGTTATTACATTCATGGTCTTAGATGTAAAAATGTGCACTACTCCACCAGTAGTTCTAAATCTGGTCTAACAGTCTACCAAATTAATATCCTCTAATTTGACTCTATCTTGTACCAGATTTTCTCGACCGTACTCAGGAACTTCAGATGCTTCATTCTCCATGCTATATAAATCTCTTAGCAACATTGGCACAACGACTAACCATTGGTTGTTGCTTGCTCTTTCTTTGGGTTTCACATAAAAAAAGTTGCTCTGCTTGGGATGCAAGTACAAATGGTTCTTCCGGTTTCACAAATATATTTGCGTTCACCAAGGTGAACCCATATTCTTCGAGTTTAGTTGTATTGTCCCGACCCAGAATGTTGTACCCATTAAACTTAAACAAAACATATTTCATATCACCGTACTAGTGCAGTTCAATGATGTCTTGCAATACACCCAAGTAGTCGACTGGGGCACTGGAAAAAAAAAATTTACTTCCATTTTCTGTTTAAAGATCTCATAATAAGAGCTTAGTGTTTTCACCTTTAGCGATTGGTTCAAGGAGACTATTCGATATGTCGTGCATTTGTTTGTTGTCGTCGATTACAACGTACTCCTACTACCATGAAGGAATTGTAATTGTTAAAGCGTCGGCAATAGCCAAATTTCATCGTTAATGATGAAATAGTCACATTAAATAAATGACCAAAGTAATATACTTTTGTTTACTTACTCTTGATATTCATCAATAATGGCGGTGTTATTCAACACCCAATGGTGACCTTTCTCTAGATCCGTAGAGTCTAGAGAAATCATTCCACCTTTACCTAAGGGTCTTTCACCTCTGTCGTTCCTCGAAGGTCTATAAAAATTGTCTCTACACTCTTCAATATCTAGAGCAAAAGGTTATGATCAATATGTGATGATCATGACTCTATAATGCGTTAAGCTTCCACTTTTTCAAGTTTACGTAGCACGATATGTTGGATGAATAGCCATATATATGGTACCTTCACTGAATGAAGAATGCTACAAAAAAAATTCTTTGCACCAACACTCATCCAGAAATAAGCTAGTGCATAGACCTTTTTGTCGTCTTCAATACAACCCAATATTGTTTCATTAATATTTGTTTCAACGATCTGTCACACACATTTCGCTCTGAGTCCATCACATCAATGTTATCCACACTAGAAGATCTTTCTAGTACGGTAACTGGAAAAATATACTTCTCTTAGTCTAGTTATTGCCGTCACCTAGAGAATAATTTTGCAAATTTTCAAGAACATCTTCCCCAAATTTGTATTCTGGTGGACCCTTGTGTTCCTCTTTGCCGTCAAATGCTCTTTTAGTTCTCCCCCAACGATGATCTTTAGCAAGCCACGACGGTGACCCAAATAGCAATTCTTGCCATTGTACTTCAAATAAATGGAATGAGTACTTTCCATACAGTGGGTACATATAATATACCCTCTAGTCATCCAACCACTCAAATCTGCAAATGCAGGGAAGTCATTTATAGTCCATAACAAGGCAACTCTCCGTGTGAAGCATGACTGAGTCTAAGCATTATCAGTATTCAAACCCTTTTCCCAAAGTTACTTTAGCTCTTCAATAAGTGGATGCATACAAGCATCTACCTTGTTTCCAGGATGATCAGATATGATTAGTGACATCAATTCAATCCCAAAATTACATAAATAACTCCAAATTACAACCTACATCGCTATGTTGGGTTTTGGATTAACTCGACGGTCGCAACTTTTCTACTTTCGCACTATTCAACTCAATCCAACTCAATGCTCGATGTTCAGGAATCAATATTATGTTATTAATAACAATAATCATTAAATTTTATATAAATTTCAGTAGAACCTCCTCTAACAGTTTGATTAGATAAATCTTGAAATCTCGTATTGACAAAAAAATGTCAACATATTTTGATGTTCATTGCATTTCACATTCACATCATGTATATTGTTCTCCACTATTACACTCAATAACTTAACCATCTCCAAACCTTAATTATTCATATTAAGACACATAACCTCATTCCTCCAAAACAAAACCTAAAGCAACTTCCAACCCAATTCAGAACTCCACTTCCAGTTTGCTTCCCAAAACTCCTATCACAGACAATACTTAAAGTCACAACAGAAACCAACAAAACCTCAATACTCCTCTACGAACCTCTAAAAGAAAACCGAGAACCAGTCCCTACCCAATTTAGAACTCCACTTCCCAACACAACCAGCCAACCGACACGCCAAAATCCAAACCTTCCATCCTCATTCCCATTCTCTTAGTGTTTCTTAGTCCTCACCGCCTTAAAACTCCAAACATTAAACCCACCCAAAACAATTTCCTAACCAATTCAAATCTCCACTCTTAAATCACACCTGAACCTCCAATTCAAAATCCAAAACCCTAAAATCCAACTAACTACCCAAAACCAACCAAATCTATCTAACAAATTCACAAAATGGATCTAATTAATCAAAATAATGATTCAAAATGCAATTTCACAACTTCAATAATACAAAATCACAAATTTAAACCAATTGTCATTTAAAATCACTACTTTAATTCTACAAATAACAACTAAATTATAATTAATTGATAAAAAAATTAGATCACAAAAAATTGTAAATTTAATTTGGTTGTTGTGGGATGGGGTTGAAAGAAGAGGTGGTTGAGGTTGGGGGGAGGAGGCTGAGTTTAGGGGGTGGTTGTGGGGTCGTGGGTGGAGGAGGTTGGGGTGGTTGTGGTTGTGGGGATGGGGTTGGAGAAGGAGGTGTATGTGGGGTCGTGGGTGGCTGGGGTAGGGGAGGAGGCAGAGGTTCGGGTCGAGGGAGGAGGAGGTGATTGTGGTTGGGGTTAGAGGAGGAGGAGGTGGTTGTGGAATCATAGGTGGAGGAGGTTGGAAAATGGGAGGAGAAGGTCACCACCGACAGCAAGACACGGATAAGGAGGAGACGACGTGATTGGATATGAAGCTGAAATATGCAAGTGCATGACCGCGTTGAAGCAGCGGCTAGTACGAGTCGATCCACAGGGAGCTAGAGTGGGTCGTTTCCTATTACACTTAAGGTTCAAAAATGTAGGATGCAGATTTGATACAGCGAGATACTGCATCCTGCATATGCATGATGCAATGCGGGTGCATATGTGTTTTGCAATTTAGTGATTAAATAATATAATATAGATATATTAATTATAAATTATATACATGTAACTAAAAATTCAGGAAATTTTTTGAATAATTTCTACATCGATAATTCAATATTAAACAAATCAGAATAAAAAACAAAAAACACAAAACAGGGGTTTTTAAGATGCTGACCGGATCTGGTGGCCGCATCCTGGAGATGCGATGCTCATCTCCCCCGCATCGGGCCCGCATCTACATATGCGGCCGTATTGGGCCGTATCCCTGGATAGTGGTCATACTAGAGTGGTAAAGAAAATGAAGAGTGAGTGTGATGAACTACATGTTACGCTACACTAATCGACCATGAAAACCAAATTTAACTAAACCCCGTAGGAGGTGGAGAATGTGTACCAAAGTGTAGGTGTGTGATGTATGAGTGAATAATTACACTCTCATGATATGAATAATATGGAAATCTATAATGAACAAGATCCTAGTGTCTTTCCACATGAATTAAGATTTATCATCATCATTAAAATATACAAAATACAACTCAAGATAAGGCCCAAAATAACCTCATGCTTACATGTCAATCTTATCTCTTTATCCACTCAATCTTATCCTCACCTCATTGTTCCCCATTAAGTGGGCACACTATCCAAAGAATGTTGTAAGCATCCATTATGACCATTAACACATTAAAGGTAAGAGTGGGAAACCATCAAAATGGCTATGGAAATCATATGAACCTCAAGGATTAAGATTAAGAACGTGCGCGCACACACACTAATCTAACTATATCCACACTTCATATCATCCTCCACTCCCCAATGGGGATGGACACTCACTAATCATTTCCATAATAAAGAAAATAACAAACCACATGAACAAGGAAATCTAAATCTAATCAAGACAGGAATATAAATAACAACAAAAACTTGATTAATGAAAGAAGATTACAAAAGTTCTTCCGCTCCACACCTTAACTACTAAAATATCAAATAAACATACTCTAATGGGGGAGAGAAGAAGAAGAAATAATGGAAGGGTTACAAGTTTATTTATAGACAATGGGACGACTGCAAATCAGATCTAGATGTACCAAATTCTCCTACCCGAATACCCGAGCCACTCTAGAAATTCTGGCACCCATCTTCCAACCGTAACCACCATTGGCGGATTAGGATCCGTCAGTGGTGGATCGTTTGGGTCGGATTTTGGATTTCAGCCGGTGCATCCCAAGTCAAACGACTTGAAATCACCAAGTATTAAGTAGGCCTGGGAATTTGACACGATACACAAAAACACGACACGAAAAATCCGTGTTTGGGTTTAAGGATTTCGTGTTCGTGTCGTGTTTCACCTAAGGGGTACACGAAAGTACCCAAAATACACGATAACATAATTATACCACAATAAACATTCAGAACCACATAATGGTGTGGTAGTAATAGATGTGCCGCCTCTCAGTCGCGACCCAAGTTTGAATCCATCCATTCCCGGGTAAAGTTTTTGATTTAAATTTTTTGGTCCAAAAAACGTTCCTCGCAAGAGTTGAATCTGCGTTGGATGGGAACATAATGGTGCACATTACCACCTTACAAACCCACCTTAGTTGTAGGAAGGTCTTCTATTAAATACATAACCTTTAAGAAACAAGATTCAAAAGGTGGGAACTTTAGTCCCACATCGACTAAACCAAACATTTACCTCCCACATTTACCATAGGCACAAGAGTTGAAACATCCTTTGGCTTTGGTGCTTTTTCTTTATAAGCTAGGACTTATAAAATTAATCAAGTGAATTTGTAGTAATACGAATTCAATACTTGATTATTGAAATTAAATAAAATTTTCATGTTCAATCGGGTCGTGTAGTGTTTACACGAACGTTTTCGAGTCGTGTTTGTATACAAGTATTGGTACACAAATTTATTTTGTGTCGTGTTCGTGTTTGGTCATGGTGACTAATATACACAAAAAAATGACACAAGAGTATATGACACGACACGATTGTCAGGCCTAGTATTAAGTCCTCATCGGACCTACTTTTCCGAGTGGTAGGAGTCGTGCGAGAAGATAGAATGCCTTACTTCATTATTTCTTATTCCACGTATGATCCAAAAGCCCTACACTAAAAGTCTCACTAAATGATTTTAAAAGTCCCTCACATCAACAAACTTCCTTGTAGAAATTCCTTCAAAAGAAGAAGACTCACTAGGTTCAGGGTGGACTTGTTTATTTGTTTGAGTAATGAAACACTATTATCACTCTCTTCCTGAGAGAAGTTCATGGTTATGTTGATGGACATAAACCCAAAATCCAAAAAACTTGTGCGATACTTAAGAAGGAAATACAAGTACATTAGTAAATTACACTCAAATACTCAAAGAGTGACTCATGACAACCAATGTTTTTTGTTTCATATATACAAAAAGAGGCTCCTATCATCCTTTGTCGAAGGATAACGAATGAGAACCCCATAGTGGACCAATGTACCTGGAATGAGAACATGACACCACGTAGTGCCAAAATACTCATATGTGGGTCCCCCTCACAAACTGCATGAGATATCGAGATGTGTTCACGAATCAGACTTAAAAGCGTCTGATTTTAATGATCAAACTGAAAAAGCTCGAACCTCTCAAGAGTTTCACAACAAATCCACAACGGAAGAAGAGTTTCCCTCCAACCAACATGCAAGTGTGTTGAAACGAGGTCAAGAACCTCGTTATGCTTGCACAACACACCGGGCGAACAGAAAGTGGGTCTTTCACCTGAGATATCCTCTAAAGACCTCCCAATGCCCTCAGCAATTCTTATGAAAATAAGGATATTAGGAAGTTGCTACTCCACCAAAGGTGGGTCCTGGAGGGGCACAATATTAAGATCATGTGGCACAAGGGCCACGAGACAAAAAAATAAGGCACAATCTTGCGCCAACTCAAAATCAAAATAGTCCACATTATTCTTAATTTGGATCGAATCTCCCACCAAGTGGTTGTGAATTGAAATCCCAAGTCCCTACGACTGAATAGGACTTTGACTTTGAAAGATTGTGCTTTGAATTTATGGATGTGGTGGCGGTTCGATATCAGAAGATGAATCCTAATGTTGGCAAGAATGACCACCATCCTCACCTTTACTTAATTGTTGTGCCAACTAACTCACTTGCATTTCCAGAGTTTGCAAGGAATTCATGTTGGACTTGATCAAATTTTTGAGTCATTTGAATGAATGTTTAGAGGTTTTGTTCTAAGAAATCAAGTATGGGGTGAACTATGAGGCTCAAGTCAAAATTTTGGAATTTTTTGGGTTGGGTGTTCATGGGTTGAGAATGAGTCCAATGATTGGAGTTGGGTGTTGGTAGAGATCTGGGTAATCTAGAAGAGGATATTGGGTGGGCATGTTGTATGATACCTGGGATTTCTAAAGTTTTCCCATGAATATGTCCTCCTTGGGTTATACGCGAATGTGTATGGGTCATAATGAGTACTTTGGGAAAAAGTATCATATTCGGGTTTGGGAGGAACATACAAACATTCTTCAATCACATTACCATTAAAACCACTTTGGTCATCTGACGTGGCTTCTAGAAACACCGATACTCTCATACAATCTACTGCACACTCGAAAGACGCCAACATTTCTTGTAATGACTCGGTTTGTTTATAAACGTATGATCCAACACAACTAGATGATGGTCTAATAGTCGGTGCGTCTCTCATATCACCTCAATCTAAAGACTGTTAATCCACACAATTAAAATTGTCCCAACCCACTTGGGTGTTTGTCTGAGGCACCCCAGGATGCATGGGTTGGGTATACCATGGTGAAGAGTCATGGTTCCAACAAAAAAATTAATGGTCGTCCATGTAATCAAACATCTCAACAAAAACACTCGCAATTTGACTACTCTCACCACCACGAGACTAAGCTTGCATAAAAGTGCTTGACTCGATCCTGAAACACTAAGAGAAAAAGGTGTAAAGATGAGGAGACTTAACATAGAACAAGATAAGAGGAAGAACGACTCAGGAGAGAAGGGAAGAATCCTTAAAAACTAGCACTGGTAGTGGGATTAGGTAGAAGCCTAAACTAGAAAATACGACTTAAATAGACTTAAGGTTGACTATAGGTCCTTAGGCTAGACGATGCCTAACCGTAACTCCCCACTCTCCAAATGCCTCACCTCCCTCGACCGTAGGTCGCAAAGTCGACCCAAAAGTCTCAAAACAGGTAAGCAAACAATGACGTTCAGGCCATGTCATCGAGAACAAGATTGTCTCCTAAGTACGTCCGATATCCTTAGGGCCGATGTCTACTTGCTTTTAATTAGGAATTCAGATTAATGTGATTTTTGGGGTGAAAGAAAGGGTGATGAAATTCCCCACCGTATCTTGTATGGGACAATCCCTCCTTAGTAGCATTTTGAGTCTTAAGCCTAGCAATCAACTCTCCAAACAAATGCTCACCTACCATTTGTCCCAGTGCACCTTACTAACTAATGCATGTTTTAACCATGCATATAGAGGGAAAATATGCATGTACATTACGCTAAAAATGGACAACATAAATGTAAAGAAAAAAAGACGAATACGTGCAAAGTCTACAAATGATGCATGATTTATATGGCAATCAATCTAATATTTTGCTTTGAGTTTTAGAGGCTAAGTTGTCTTAAGAAGGATCATGCACATTTAATGGATTTAAACATTAGCATAGAGCATGTATTGAGTGAACAGACAGTCAAACGATAAGCAAAGCAAGAAACCACTACTAAAAATTTCAGAGCAGAATGCACACCCAATCCGTATTGACAGTTTCGAACATGTTACTGATGGATCTAACGTTGTTCTGGCGAGCCATACATTTCGTCTGGAGTGCTCCCCCAATCATGTGCACCCCTTGTTCACAATACTCCCTTTGTACAAATCCAAACAAAAAAAAGAAACAGAGAAAATGAAAATAAAAGCCCACTGAAATGTAAACCTGACAAAACCGACAATATGCTCCCCAACAACGGTGTCAAAAACTTGATCAGATATGAAGCTTAAAACCACATGTGCATGGCCGCATTGAAGTGGTGGCAGGTACATGTCAATCCACAGGGAGCTAGAGCGGGTAAATGTCTACCATACTCGAGTGGGAAAGAGAATGAAGAGTGAGTGTGATGCATCCGAATTTGGTTGTTCGAGCTCGTTTGGTTTGACTTGTAGATTTACTATTCAGGTTCTTAAGATTATGGAGATTTGCAACCAAACTATCTTCTTTACGATTCGGTCCCTCTGAGTTTTAATCAAGTCCTTCGGCATTACAGATAGATCCAGAATACTTTCAAATCAGTCATTTCTTCTTGCAATTGAGTCCTTTTGCTTCATTTCTCTTCTTTAGTACCTAAAACCTAAAATACATGTAACAACAACCCGAGTAGCATAATTATGAGGTAAAATAAAGAATATATAGCATGAATACGTTGTATGATATACTACAAATATGGCGGCAAGATGCGAAAAAGTAGGGGATCAAGCGAGGCAATGGGGAGGAGGAGTCAGGAGATAGGGCATTCACACGTGGCGACGAGGAGAAGGAGGTGCGGTGGCAAGGAGGAGGAGGTGCGCCAACAAGGAGGAGGAGTCGGGCAAGGTGGGAGCGAGGAGGAGGAGGAGGGTGAGGCGATGACGAGGAAAAGGAATCAGGAGAGGAGGATGAAAGTGAAGGGAAAGCCCGATTTAGGCTCATGATAAAACAATCCACTGACGGATGTTCTCCGTCGATGTTTCTTTACATATCTGTCGATGAATCTAAATGCATTAAGTTCGTAACAGTCACTTTTTGAAATAATCTCCGACGGAAATACAACTTAGAATAACATTCACAAACAGACATTATTTGTCGGTGTTTCTTTACAAATTTTTCGGTCGTTTGTAACGATCGTTAGGGAAGCCTTGGAAATGGGGAAGGGACGAGTTGTCTAGAAGATTCGCCCTCTTAGCCCACTTGATCGTCGTGAAAAGTATTTATTAATTTATACTTTTAAAATTTTCAGCAAACAACCGAAAAATTACAAATATTGCATTTTTCTTCCTTTCCATTATAAAACACTTGTACTAACACTAGTGACATTTATAAAAACTTGTGCCTGGATATGCCATTTGTTTATTTAGTATCATCTTAAAATTAAATTTAATGTCGTTTCACATGTTTGATGTCATGGATCTCTTACGACAATGGTAATATAGTAGGTTAGCAACCAATGAGTAAAATATCAATGTCATTTTTTTACAAGGGTAGAGAAGCATAAACCTATTTTGAAAGAGATGGGTACATTATTTAATATGTAAGTCACGTCAGTTGAGAAAATAGTATCACAATGTTAAACATAAGATGTGTTCAACATTGTATAAGAAAGTTAGATCCACTATCATTTACCTAACTGCTTAGGTTAGTAAAGGTGCTCTACAAATCAAATTTCACATGGTATCAGAGTAGACCAATAAACCTGTGAGAGCCCACTCCAACCCTTATTGTCTATGCATATACAGAGAAAATAAAAGAAGAAAAATGGGAAAACCAATTGATCACAAAATGACCTGTGAGCAAAATGTAATGTCTCCAGAGTTCCGGATTGGAGGCTTGATTATCGTGGAAAAGTCGATAACCCAAAATATAAGTCTCTCCACTTATTTTTCTCTCTTTAAAATAACATTATAAAGTTTAAATAAAATTCCGTGTATGACGAAGAACTCGAGTTTAGAAAAGCATATAACTACATTAATAACTGTAAAAAGTGATGTACTTTAAAATAAGAACTAAATGAAAATGACTTATTTGTTACCTCATGGGGATTGTTTGAATCATAACTTGTTTCTAGAGAGAATCGGATAGACTTTCGTTAATGTTTTGCTTCAACGGATCAGACGAACATTATTTTGAGTTCATCAGATAGGAAATGAGGGCATGGACTTTGGCAAAGTAACCCCAACATCCTCTTAGAGAACTAAGACAAATAAAGATATTCATAATGTAGAGAAACTGAATTTTTGGGCCAAAATGATTGTGTCATTGAAAAACAAGGACAAAACAAAGTTTTTATTTTATTTTGTGAAGGCTATATCTCACAAGTGAGTAGAAAAACTGGGTGCAAATTTGGAGTGCTAATTTAGAGTTGAATGGAGAAGGGAATGGAAGTAATTTTACGAAATTTGGACAAGGATAGAGGGAGCTTTTGGTTGGTCAAAAATGAGGTGGATTTGAGGACCTTTAGGTCATTTCCTTCAAGTGAAGATTATATTTTCGTGGGTGGAGAGCTTGTGGGATGATTTAGTGTGACAAGGGTAAAGGTTTCTAAGAAGAAATGTTTGAAGGTGTGAAAAGGGTTTGGGTACTGATTTAGGTGTTGAAATTAGTGTTTTCAGTGTTTAAGTTGTTTTAAAGTGTGTTAAGGTGTGTTTGAGTGTTTTGATTGTTTAAATTGAAGTTTTAGGATTATGTTAACTATGATCTTTCTTAGGTTGGTTTAGGTTTTGGTCTTGAATTAAGCTTTAGGTGTTTTACCAGTTGAGTTAAAGTGGGTTTTTTGGGTGTTGTGTTGTTTTTTGGTTGATTATGTTTAATTAGGTTCATTCGTTGTGGATTAGTGGTTTAAAGTGGTGAATTAGGGTTTAGATTGGTTAATTAGGTTTAGTTTCAGATTGACTTGCTTACCGATTGAGGTTGGAGTTGCTTTTAGGTGTCTTAGTGTCTTAAGTGTGTATTTAGATAGAATTACTGTAATTCAGATTCTTTTCAGATCTGAATTGCTGTGATTCAGTAGCTATTAGTGTTGTTTAGAGGATGGATTAGGGTCTGGTTGTGTTTTATGGTTTTGGTTGTTCAGCTAGGTGTTTTTAGGTGAATTTGGGTGTGATTAGGCTTTGGAAGTATAACTTTGGTTTCTAAGTGTTGGTTTTGAAGTTTTGAATTAAGGTTGAAGTAGCGTGAAGGGTTTAGAGGTTGGCTGATCCAATTTGAAGTTGGCTGATCCATGTGAACAAAATACGTCTTACCAACTCATTCTGACCGTAGGCCGAGGTGTATACACCTATACCTTTTTTTTAGAATAATGAATACGCCTATGCTTTTTGTCATGCAGAACTTTTACCTACAAACTAGCTTCAGGTTCTTAAGAATTTAGAAGCAAAACTATATGCACATGAATTAAATTGCTCAAACATATATAAATAGAAATCTCAAACGAAATTCAGCCTGATGATGTATAACTATAGATAGTATAACTAACTACTGTATATGTCTTTATGAAGTATATGTTGCATCGAATACATTAATATGCATTAAAAAAGTCCAAGACAATAAGAAGAAAAATTAGCCCTTGGAAAATAACATTTAAATCTTGCTTACAAGAGCTAATTACAAAGTAACATCAGAAGTAAGCAGCAATATATAGTTCATGAGAAGAGTAGGAAGAAGGAAGAAGTGGATTAACAGACAGCAAACGAAGCACGAAAGAAAGCAAACAGTCACAAACTCACAACACCAGTTGGTTCTAACGTGATATCACTGTCCACAACACACGCGTGTGCTGAAAAAAGCCAACAAACCAACCATCTTTTCCACAAACATCACACGGCCCCTCGTAGTCTTCTCCACCCAAACAACACCTAAACATCGAAAACAAAAACCCTAGAAACAAAAGACACGACCAAGTTGTTTTCACAAGATCCGTTCCTCAGAAAGGTGTCACGCCCATGTTGGCAGCCGCGGCGGCTGCCGCAGCTGCCGCGTAGAACCCGTCCTTTGACATCATCTCCTCTCCTTCCTGCGATTTCAAAACTACATATAGATACCAAATAAAAGGATATAAATAAAACCAACGAAATTTTATTCACAAACATCTAAACTAGAACATGAAATAATAACATTTGGTTTCCAAAATACGTAATAATTGTGCATAAAGAAGAAGAAAGAGAGATGATGATCATATCCAATTCGTTTTCTGGAAGGATAGTTACGTAGTGCAATTAACATGAACTAAAATGTGCAAAAAACAAAGAAGAATAGCAATCAAATTATGATTAATCTTCATCCTAGAATGATGTTCAATTAATAAACCTGTTGGAGCATGTTGGTCTTCTTCAGACCTTGGTCAGTCATAAGACCAAAGTGGATGTGAGGGAAGTGGGCCCACTGCAAGACAAAGCCCAAAAACAAAAAAACACGTCAAGAAACAAAAAAAAAACCTAACCCTAATCCAACGAGAAGGGAAACCCTAGGAGTTGCAGTGTGGGTCAGAGCGGAAAGAGAAGTAGCGTTTAGAGTAGGGTTCATACGTTCTTTGCTGCAGCGCTGAAGGCCTCTCTGTGGGTGATGTCGGGGTTCCCAGCTTTGATTCGTTGGATTTCGTCTCTGCGCAAACCATAACAACACCTTGTCTTTATCCCACACAAAATAAAATAACAAAAAAACAATCCGAGAAATGACATGTTCTTTTTTGTGGGCTTACTTGATGAACCTGTTGTAGGCAGAAGGGACTCTCTGCCTCTTCTCTGGAGCTGCACGTATAAGTCACAACATTAATTCCTCATTGACATGAATGTTGGAATTAGTGGATGGGAGCGTGTTTGATGTCACTGAGGTAAGTGGGGGGGGAGCTGGGGAAAGACTGTGGCTACATTGAAGGACGAAAGAAGAGGCCATGGAAGGATAGGAGGGGGATGTGACTATTAATGTGGTGGATGACATGCACCAACCAATGTTAAACTTGGGGTGTCATCCCCTGATCGATCTCTTCTGCCCATGTTCTTTTTTTTATTTTAAAATATTTATATATGATGAAGTCTGATGGACTCAAATATTTTCATGGAGGGTAGAAGGAATGGGAAGGGAATTTAACCGATGAGACATGACTGCGACTGTTAGAAAATTCTTAATGAAAATCCAATATATATATATATATATATATATATATATATATATATATATATATATATATATATATATATAAAAGAAGGGAATGTTGGTTTGGGGGGTCTAGAAGAAGCCCATCATCAATCAATCTACAAATCAAACACATTAGTGCATGCACAAAACAAAGAACACAATAACGTCCCAAGCAACTAAAGGGTTTGATTGATCAATCTCACGTCTGTTGACAGGTGGTATTTGGGAGTTATGGTCCATATCAGCTCTCTTAGCCGGAGCCACCGATTGCTTAGCAGTGTTGGGCTGATCGAGCAGCAAAGACGGAGGTGGGCAAGTGATCTCTTCCTGCACAACCCAAACCAAACCATCAAAAAAAAACACAAACACAAAACTCAACCTTTGATTTCCCACAAAAAATAAAAAAAAATAAAGCACATGGTGGTCCTACTCCGACATGTTTGTAGTGTTTTCACTTACCATGAGATTGTCGTGGGGAAGGGACGGAGGCAAGAAAGTGTTGGTGACTTGCGGGTGGGTCGCCGGAAACAGCAGCGATCGCATGTTAACGGAGAAAATGTTGGTGCAATGGCCGCACTTGACGGTCACCGTCTTGAACAAACTACTACACGGAACACTCACCTGCAACAAACCAAACACATGTATATGTCAAAATAAAATAAATAAATAAAAAACATGCGTAAGAAGAAGAAGTAAAAAACATTTACGGCGAGAGTGGTGTCGCAGAAGTTGCAGTGGACGTAGCAAAGTTGCTCGGATGGGGAGGAGGAGAGGTGGTCCAGAGAAAAGGCGGCGGAGGAGGAGGAAGAAGACATGTTGTTGGTTGGTGTTTGGAAAACAAGAAAAAAAACACCAAACACAGACACCACTTGTGACTGATGGATGGATGGATTTGATGCTTAGATTCGGGGGTTCTGATTTGATATGTGATTTGATTGACTGATGTAACAATAACAACAACCTCGGATCTGGTCTGGGGTTTTGATTTGGTGAAAGGGAGGAATAAAGAGAGAGTAGGAAAAGAAAGGAAGGGAAGGGAAGGGAAGGAAAGGAAGAGGAAAGGAGGGGAAGAAGAGAGAGAGGTGGGGGTTTGCGGAGGGGGCAGATGGCTAAGCCCTATGCTTCCTTCCAACAAAAATCAAAACCACATCTCTCAGGGCTGTAAATAATAAGCGGAAAAGAATCTGACGGGTGATGGCAAATTGTCATTTTTGAGACCACTGTTTCTGCTGCTCATGTAGCATGAGATGACTTGGATACACTGTAGACTAGAATACACCAGTTTTTTTAATGTAAATACTAATATTATATGTTATCTTGAAGTTTCGTCCATATACGGTGTCATGAGCAAGCAACAGTCACCGAGTAAATATATTTTCTAGCACGATTTCCATTTAAATTGTTTACGAAAAGATGGATTTCAATTATTTTATTATTTTGATGATTCAATTTTTTTTAACACTCAATATTAATGTTGTGTGAAACTTGTAGTAGTCCAACACTATTTGCATCAAGATCTATCATCTTAAGAATTACGAAACCGTATTTCTTGAAGTTCAACCGTGATCGTAATGCATGAAACCACGCTCCAACACAAGTAGAACTACATCCGGGGGGACAACACCAAGAATTAAACTGAATTTTTTTTGATTATCTGAACGGAACTAGTTAAATATAGGTATGCTCTGATCATGAAGCCTAATGAGACTGCATTTAGTCAAACCTTTTGGTGCAGTGTAGACGTCCTATAATGAGCTCTAGAGTTGAATGGTGTCACAATTACATGGATATCTTCGGGTGTTGTCAGCCGCAGTAATTGTAATAGTAAATCTACATAATCTTAAGTGCAATAGTATCTTTTTGAAATTAAGTAATAGTAAAGTATTGATTCTCGGGAAAACCTGAACTTGCTGGAGCATGCAAAGGTTTGGGTTGTCACGATGACCTCGTTTAACATCTACGATATCAACTTTAATTGGAATACTAGTACAATGTTCAAACTTTAAACATTAAAAAAATAAGAACACATGCCCTTGTGTTATATTGATGATACTTTTCTCTTCGGCTGATGTTTGGATTAAAAATTTAGGTCCAGGAAATGTAAACAAATGAATCCCCAGTGCAAACCTTAACAAACTCAAGGGTACAGTGGTGGGTGACTTGGCCGAGGCTCCTATGCAAGGACTTCTAGATCCACTAATGGAACTATGAAGACCTTTTTATTTCGGATAGTGTATTTTTATTTGGCACTGGTTTTGTTTCAGCCGAAGCTGCGGTTTCCATTTTTTTGTTGTCTTATTAATTTATTATCCACTCTTGCTACCTAAAACATAAAACCGATGGCTAATATTATCAAATATTTGTAAACTTAAACAACCGTTGCGGGCCGATCTACACTTGTTGTTTAAGTTTGTCTGTCAAAAAGAGACTCATTTTTTTGTTGATCTAGTAAAAAAATTTGTTAAAAAAGCTTGATCTTGTTTCGTTGTTTAACGGACTTTTCTTACACAATATATTTTTATTTTTTTCCTAAACAATGTTGCTAACATATAAGCCATAAATGTTAATAGTAGTTTAACTATTTTTTAAACTAAATTGTAGCTTATATTGAAGAAAAAAAACAATTATTTTCAAACAAAATGCAAGGTCTCATTGGTTTGGGCTATCTCAGAGCGAACTATAACGACCATAACATGGGCAAGCGACGTATATTTGAATCACTCAAATCTCCTGTGGTTGCGGATGCAATTACTCCAATCTCTGGGCAACAACATTGGGAACTCTCCAGGCCATTGGATGCAGAAATGAGGACGATTGACAAACTGGCTAAAGAGGAGGTGGAGATCTGAGAACGGACTACCATCCTGGAATGATGTATCTTAGTTCAGAGGCATATACACGAGGTGTCTTTCTCCATGAGTTTTAATCCTCTGAAGACTAGCAAGTCCATACATGATCGAATGTTTTGATACGTCCGTAAAACCAACAGGAACATGTATTTAGGGACTTCGTTGATGGGGTTGTGGTTCATAGCCTCGTCAATTATTTATCTAATGCATCCAACATCCTTAAAAAAAGGTCAAATACAGAAATTAGATCGATGATTATCACTAGTTAGTGTAATGAATGAGACTTGGATAAATAATTGGGAGTCCAAAATACATGGACACTCTCCATTCCATGGTATTTATAGATAGACATCATACAAATGGTAGCTAGATTCTAGGTCATACAAAGGATGAATTAATTACAATACAACCACTACAAGAAACATAGGTTTCACCAACGGATTTTTCTCCGTCGGTGTAGGTAACCATACACCGACGAATAGCTTTTGCTATCGGTGAAACATTACACTGACGGATAAAGTCTGAAGGTCAATATTTTCGCTGTATTAGTAGGACTTCAAATGTACACCGACGGATATATACTATCGGTGTATATTTTCGATGAAACAATCCGTGGTAAAATTAAATTTGTCACTCAAAAAAAGGTATCGATGGTTGAGTTCCGTACTCCGATGGACCTATCCATCGGTGATTTGTTTTTCAAAATTTTACTGATGGATATTGTCTGTCAGAATATATTTCGAAATACGACCATTACGAACTTATTACATTTAACAACACGGACGGATAGGATATCGGACAACGACAAATATAGTTGTCGGACCATTAGTACAAATATTACTGACGGATATGCTCACTACACAGACGGACACTCTTCGTCAATGTATCATTACATCAGTAGTCCTGCACGGACTCTCTTCATTTTTCTCTTCACAACCATTTTCTCCCCTCCAAAACTTTAATTGACTCCACATCGTTGTCGCTGCCACCGTTTTTCGCCCTCGCAACCCTGCCTCACCCTGCCATAATAACCCCTCCTCCTGACCTCCTCCGCCCCGACCCTAGCATCACGGTCGGTCTTGCCCCCTCCCACCCTGACCACCTCCTCCTCCCCCCCCCCCCTCCTCCCGTCCCCAACTGTTTGTTCGTTTTAAAATACCACAAGTGCACGGCCGCGATGAAGTGGTGGTAAGTACGGGAGACCACGAGCAGCCTCTGGTATGATCGAAATCATATGGAGAATAAAGAGAGAAAAGATGTGATTACGCTAAAGCTAAACTATACTAAACTAATAAGTACAAAATGTGAAAGAAAGCACGAAAGATTGGAAATTAGAAAGAGAAACCCCTAAGGGGTCGAGTGTGTGCACATATGAAGTGAAATAAGTGATGAAAAATGCATGCAAGCATGTGTGTGTGTGTGTTGTGTGTGTGTCTTCATGCATAGGAAGTGTCTACAGATATGACAAAACCTATCAATCCATTCACACAACGTATCAGCAATTACTACTTGATTAACATAAGATTAGGCTCAACATGAGAAGTGTCTAAAGATATGACAAGACTCATCAAAAGCCATAAACGCATGTGAAAACACAAAGGTAAGCATGAGAGGTGTCTAAATGTTATGGCAAAACTCATCAAAACAAAGTTTTTTCAATCAATCAAGCAAGTAAATACAAATACAAACACATAACTAGCATGTAGCATATTCAACAGGAAATTTCAGTCAAAAACATGAGAAAACTAAGCATGGGAAGTGTCTAAATCTTATGGCAAAATCCCCCAACATGTAGATGATTAAAATACTCCCAATGAATATACAAAACATGCAAGTCTACACAATCAAAAATTCATCAAACATCCAAACTTCACAATATATATGAACATCATCTCCACCCCCCAAACAGGATGGATCTACTCACTACACATTATTCTAGCAATTAAACTAAAGAAGAAAGGAGACATTCTAACAAATTTAGCTTAAGATCAAAGAAATAAGACTAAGCTAAGCATGCATAAAAAAGAAACAACATGAGAACAAAACAATGAAAAATTATTTTATTAAATGACTTACATTACTAGTAGCATTCTTCTCCACCTTGAGTTTTTACTCCAAGGCTTACTCCAAGTAGAGATAATGTCACAAAGCAATGAGGTGAATACAAAAGGAGATGAAGAGTTCTATATATAGGCATGGAAAAAGATAATCTGGGACAATCCCCCGGTATGGGACTAAAACGCATACCATAAATGGACTAAATACAACCTAATTCAATACCCAACCGAATCACGTGCAATTTGGGACAAAATGGACCGCCAATTGGCGGTCCAAATGGGCTTGATCGGGTCGGATTTTGGGTGGCTTGATTTTGGCTTGATTTCTTGGTGTTTGATGAACCCGATTTGGTTGTTAATGGTTGGGCCGGGATTTAATTGCCAAAATATTCCTCATTAAGGTGTGGAGCTTCTTGATTTGCTCATTGATCCTTTTGGTTTTACATCTGGGTCATTCTTTCTTTCATCTCAGTCCATAAGTCTTGCAACTTAGTTCTTTTCCTTGCTTTTGAGTCCTTTTTATGCATCTTCTCTTCAACCTTATTTATTCCTGAAGCTCAAACAAAACTCGTTACGTAGCATTGTTTAAGCTCAAAATAATAGATATAAGACACGAATGTATGCATGATATGATGCCAATTACCAACCCACCCAGTCCCTTCTCTGTCCATTCCTCCCCACCCTGACCAGACCACTCCTCCTCCGCCCCTCCTCTTGAGCGTGCTCCTCCGCCCCAACCTGACCCCCTCCTCCCTGCACAACCCGCCAATAACCCCCCCCCCCCCCCCACACACACACACACACCACCTGCCCCGACAAGAGTCCCCTCGTCCCCGCACGATTTACGCAACTCGACCCTAGCCACTTTAACTTGACCCTAGCCATCTCAACCCATCCTAGGATTTTGTTTTTTTTATTTTGTAGATTTTTTTGGACAATTTGTTAATTAATTTTGTTGATGACACATATCCGTCGGTGTAGGTGTACAACTATCGGAGTACGTATTAGTCGGTGTAATATATAGCAACAAATCTATTTGTCGGTGTGGAGCATCGATGGACGGCCCATCGATGTTACACTGGTGGAGTTCTTTGATGCGATGAAAGAAAAGAAATATTTTGGGGTGAACTTTCGTGCCAAAAGCAACACTAATGACGCCTATCCATTAGAACATCTGTCGGTGTTCACCTAGACCGATGCATGGTGGCATACACCGACAGATAGATACTATTGGTGAAACCTTGTATTGTTGTAGTGAACCTCAACAAGGCTAACTATCTCAACTACCTTAACAAACTAACACCCCCAGTAGATAGGAGAAATTGAACACATCTCAAAAAAGAAGATTGTGGAACCACATTGAAATTCGTTTCTTTTTCTATAAGGATTGATGTCGCAAATAGAGAGGTTTAGTGAAAATATCTCCCAGTTGATCTTTCGAAGAGATAAATTGAACAACCAAGTCCACTTCAATGTGCTTCATGCTAGCATGAAACACCGAATTAGAGGACAGGAGGGAACAGGAAGGAAGAATGAAGATTTGACGTCGTTGGAGATTGAAGCTTCTATCTGACAGGGAGTGTGCCCTTGAGATATCAGAGGAGGCGTTTGGCAATCGTCCAATGAGAGGTTGTTGGAGAGTGCATCATTTGAAACAATTTGTTGACCACAAACACAAT
This sequence comes from Triglochin maritima, assembly GCA_963682175.1. Classification (NCBI taxonomy): domain Eukaryota; kingdom Viridiplantae; phylum Streptophyta; class Magnoliopsida; order Alismatales; family Juncaginaceae; genus Triglochin; species Triglochin maritima. Next base: position 21,235,763 of record OY821775.1, read on the forward strand.
ATCGGGTCTGGTGAAGGAGAGGTATTGAAGGGAATCAATTACTTCTCGAAAAGGCTTGGGATCAGGAAGCATTAATTCACCATGAAAGGGAGAGACGACGACACTTGGAGGACATGGGAGTACGAATTGGCTTCACACCGGTCATGCCATGTCGATGAAAGCGACACGATGTATTTTTGTTGAGACAGAATCAATCCAGTAGTAGTTCCAGCCTAAAACTTAAAACCGATCAATGTCTCACATTATCAAATCTTTGTGAAATTTGACAACTGTTGCGGGCCGATCTACATTTGTCTAATTTTGTTTATAAAAAAAGACTCATATATTTGTATTGATCTCGTATTTGTTTTTGTTAAAAAGGTTGATTTTGTTTTGTTTTTAATTAATTGATTTTTGTACACGTGATATTATTATTTTTTACTAAATAATGTTGGTAAAATAAAAGTCATAAATGCCAAATTAGTTTAATTACTTTTTAAACTAAATTGTAGCTTTATTTTGGAAAAAAACAATTATTTTCAAACATTGACAATCAACATATATAGCAATCACTCAAATCTTTGATCGTTGCGGCTGCAATGGATGCGACTACTCCAATCTTCGACATTGGGAGCTCTCCAAGGGATTGGATACAGAAATGAGGACGATTGACAAACTAGCTAGGGAGGACATAGGAGGCCCAAGAACATGTTATCATCCTGGAATGATGTATCTTATAAGTTCAGAAGCAGGTACGTAAGTGTCCTTCATGATTTTTAATCCTCTAAAGACTTGCAAATCCATACATGATCGATTGTTTGATAACGTTTGTAAAAACCCAGAGGAACATGTATTCAGAGACTTTGTTTATGGGGTTGTGTTTCATAGCCCCATGAATTTATTTATCTAATGCATCCAACATCTTTCCAGAAAAAGGACAAATATAGCAATTACCTTGATCATTATCACTGGTAAGCAACTCGGGCAAGCTACAGTATTGGAATTGTTGAGTGTCTTTGAATTTATGGATTACAAGAAATCACAGAAAAGCAGCATAATTGCCTGATTACATCACGGTCGATTGATTAGTATAGGGTTTCAAGATGTGTGCATAATTGGTGAATCAAACCCATGGACTGGTTAGCACCTATATATTCTTACCTGTCTCAGACTTGATCTTGGAATTTTAGATTAGTTCTTCATTTAAACATGTGGGGTGCACTTCTGCAAAATTATGGGCTTGGGAGAGGGTTGATTCACATAAGAACTTCTAAAATGTTTAGTTTGACGCAATGTTACATCTCTACTTCAACCATTTTTCATTATGACGATTAAGTCCAATCTTCTTATAGTTAAGTTATTGCTCCTTATACTTAGGTCATTGTTGCTCTCAGTGCGTTATTTAACCTACTATTTCTAAAAATACACATAAATGCACTCAAGTAATACCGTAAATAGTTGAAGTAATTAAAAAGCGATTATAGAATGAATATTATGCATGATATGTTCCAATGAAATTTCAACATTAATAATATAGCTAAGAAATAAGTTGCATGCTAGCTGCATATCCGGAACAGTCGACCATGTTGAGGAATAGGTCTATATTTGTTTCCAAACCACGAGTGGATGGATTTCAAACAATTTATCGGACCAATTACTTTGAATCAACGTTCAGGTAGGCGGTCGCCTGTCGCGGTGGTCGCCTGGGCGACCACCGCCTTTCGCCCAGCCAAGCTGGGCGAAATAGGCGATCGCCTAACAGCTCTCTCCTTTTTTATTTTTTTTTCTTTCAAAAATTACAAGTTTGCCACTACCCCCAAATCCTACATAAACCCCTCCAAACCTCTTCATTTTTCACACATCTCTCATTCTCTTCTTCTTCATAATTCTATTCTCATCATCAAGTTTCCTAATCACCAAGGTTTTGCGATTAAGTCTCCGGTCTGGTGCTTAGTTTTGAAGTTGGAAAGTGAAGTCTCCGATCCGGTTCTTCATTCTTCAACCGCCAAAATCAAGTGCACTCTTTCTAACTTCTCTTTAGAATTAAATTAATTAGTATTTTATTTTCATATTAGTCTAATTTTTTATATTAGTCTAGTTTTAAATGGTTTACGTATCCGGCACTAGTCTCCCTATGCATCACGAGAGTTACGATGACCTAAGACCTATCCGTACAAATGACCCTGGTTGGAATACTTCCCATTACATTAGTGCTAATGATAAAAACTGCATTGTCTGTGAGTTATGTGGTAAGGAAACTAGAGGTGGTATAGCCCGTCACAAACAACATCTTGCACACACACCCGGTAGCAATGCTAGACCTTGTGATAAAGTTTCTAACTCTATCAAACAAGACATAACTGCATACATGATTAGAAACAGTAGGACATTACAAAACGAAAATGTATGTCTTGATGATTATGTAGACCGAGAAAAACCATAGAATTTGATCTCGAAACCGGGTCGGGTTCCGGTTCTGCTCGGACCCCAACCTCCCGTTCTCGCCCCGTTCATGGTCGAAAGAGACAAAAACAACGTTTGTGGGCACCATTTTGCGGACGTGGAAAGGACGTGGTTTCCGGCCCCCAACAAACAACCATCGAAAGAACCTTTAGAAAAGAAGATAGGAAAACAATTAATCAAAAATGGTCTAGGTTTTTCTATAGATGTGGTATATCATTCAACACTGTAAGGACGCCTGAGTGGAAGGAAGCAATATCCGCTACTTGTACTTACGGACCCGGACTTAAACCCATAACGTATCATGAAGTTAGTGACTCGTGCCTTAAACAGGAAATTGACTACACTAGAGGTATACTAGAGTCGTACAGACAAGATTGGGCAACATACGAGTGCATGTTGATGACAGATGGCTGGACTGATAGGTCCGGTAGGAATATAATCAATTTTCTAGTAAATTGTCCGACAGGTACCATGTTCATGAGGTCTGTAGATGCTTCCGGTCACTCTCACACCGCAGACTACCTGTACAAGCTGATGGACATGGTAGTTGGCGAGATTGGCGAAGAACACGTTGTTCAGGTGGTCACCGACAACGCCGCCGCGTACGTACTTGCTGGTAGGATGTTGCAGCAAAAAAGGAGATTGTTTTCGACTCCCTGTGCAGCGCATTATACCGATCTCATCTTGGAGGATATTGGCAAGCTGTTTTTGAAGACTATTTCTTTAGCTCGTAAGATCATCAAACATTTCAACAGCTTTGCCATGTTGTTGAAGAGGATGCGAATTGCCATTGAAGAGAACCCGCTACGCCCTGCTGTCACGAGATTTGCCACCGCCTTTCTGAGTTTGCAAAGGTTGTTTCTGAAGAAAGACAAACTCCGAGCCTTTGTTGTTTCCCCGGAGTACAACGATCCTAATGTAAGTTGGATAAAGAACAAGAAAAAGAAGGAGATCTCTACTGAAGTTGCCGAGACCATTCTACAAAGTGGTTTCTGGACCAACGTCGTGAAGGAACTGAAGACCTCACAACCTATGGTTCAGGTTCTTAAACTTGTTGACGGCGATGAGAAACCACCGATGGGATATCTGTGTGACGCAATGGAGACAGCCAAAGAGCAAATCATGAGGAACTTTGATGGAAACTCGAGGTTGTACAAGCAAGTCATCGACCTCATCGACACCAGGTGGGGTCCAGGGAAGATGATGTACTCACCGCTACACTCAGCTGGTTTCTTACTCAACTCTGGTACCTTCTTCTCCGTCCCACCTCAGGATCGAAATGTAGCTTTCAATGAGCATATGCCTGGATTCATGGATGTCGTAGAGCGGCTCGTCCCCACTCCTGCAAAACAAGACAAGATTTGCGGTCTACTTGATCGTTACAAGAACTCCCTCGGAATATTCTCGAGGGATATGGTCATCATACAAAATTCGAAAAGAAGACCTATAGATTGGTGGCAATCTTATGGCGCAGACATGGGAGAGACTGCATTACAGAGGTTGGCCCTGAGGGTGTTGGGATTGACATGCTCGGCATCAGGTTGTGAGCAGAATTGGAGTGTCTTCGAGCAGTTGCACTCAACGTGAAGGAACATGTTGGCTGTGAAGATGATGAATGACTTGGTGTATGTGAACTACAACCAAAAGTTAAGGCAAAGGTTTCAGCAAAGGATAGAGAAGCCCGGATTTTATGACCCCATCAGTGTGGACTACGATCACTTCGATGAGCATCCGTGGTTGGTAGAAACTGAAGATCCGGTCTTCGCTGGAGAGAAGCTTACATGGGCGATGCCGAGGAAGAAGCTTTAGGACATTCTTCTTCACGGAGACGCTTTGCTCGATCCATGTCCACTGCATCTCACGCGCGGTGTTCCACTATATCTGACGCGCCATTATTAGGTAGTGGCATGGATGATGTCATCGTTCACATTAGTTCTAGAGATCCAGGTGCATCGAGTTCTCAACCACCGATGGACATCGACGAGCAATATGTCCAATCCGACGATGAAGAAACTGAAGAAGATGATGTCTACGTGGACAATCCAAACAAGAACCACTCCGACGACTCTGATGATGGTGGAGGATATGATATGGTTCCCAGTTGGACATTAGATCAATGTGTCCAGTGGAATTAGTTAGTTAGCTTGTAATTCTAATTTCTCTCTTATCTGCTATTGTATGAACTATGAGTTACATTTGTAATCGAACTACTAAGCAATAAATTGTATACCTAAGTGTTTAGGTGGGTAGAGGGGGTGCCTAGTGAGGCCTTGGTCGAGGAACTAGGTGTCTTTTCGAAGCCTAAACATGTATGGTATTTTTAGATAATATTTGTGCATTTTTCCTATTTTTCCCGATTTTTCCTGATTTTTATCTTTTTTATAAAATTTAATTGAATTTTAAAAAAAACCGCCCAGACTTGGGCGGTCGCACAACCGCCTAGGTGATCGCCCAGGCGACAAGGGGCGTTGCTTTGAATAATCAACCAATTAGAGTTATCCTTGTTCACACTAATTCGGTCGACAATTCTGAAAATATGGGAATCATTCTTTCAAGGTTGTAATGTGAATAAATTTTAAGGCCCAACTCTAATAAGTTCTATATAAAGCCCAATTTAAATTAGTAGAACTAGATGTTGTCATATACTATAGTATTGAGATAACATTGCTCAAAGAGCGAGATTCAGAATAGTATTTTTCTGGTTCTCATTTGCAATTGCAAACAATGAAACAAATTGTTTTGGGTTAAGAGCTTCCAAGCTAGTGTTTCAACTTTCAAAGTGAGTTACTGTTGGATTTCGTTCCCACGTCTTGGAGTGGTTGGTTAAACAGTTTTATTCGCGTATGAAACTTGAAATTCGGATGGTCTCTTCAGCCAGTTAAATCCATTTTGTTGACAAGAACTGTCACCTCCGAGATTCCACAACTTTTATCCAACCACCGGGTATTGTCAGGTAACCAAGTATTGATACCCAAGTGCACTTATGCTTGCATGTCTAATTAATAGCGGAATCTCCGTCCACAAAAAAGTTCCTATACGTCCAAAATTATCAAAGTTGGAGCAAATCCACGTCAATGAAAAGAACAGGAGAGATAACTAATTATAAACGCAAACTTCGGGCAAATTATTAAAAGAAAAGAATACATGGTAAGAAGCTTTTTGTAACGTCCCGAAACAGCGGAAGAAATTTTTCAAATTTAAAACATAAACATACGACCGTCAACGGTCAACAAGGGCACGTTACTGGAAAAGTCAACAGAATATATATATAAAATATCTCCACGTGGAAGTCATAATACAGAGTGTCAAAAGAGTGATTACATGTCTAACACATAACTACAGTAATCACTACCTCTACAAAAAAAGATGAAGCGACAGGACCCGATCCCGGAGGCACTCCCCTCGGTCACCACCAACCTAAGACCGCCTGCTCCCTGAAAATGAAACATAAAATCTGCCTGAGTTCCCGAAAGGAACCCCGTATGCCAACATCTCCTATATATACAGAAAAACAGATGAAAATGCCAAGGATGCACATGCTATGCAATCCGCCTCGGGCCCCATACATGCCCCAACCGCTGCGGACCATCTCCCAGCCGCGCCAGGGGCATGGGAAACATCCCCCCCCTGCCAATCCAGGCCAACAAGAAGGGGGTCGCCGCACTCATCTCCCAGCCGTACACAGGGGCAAAAGGGAGGCATCCCCCCTGCCAATCCAGGCCAACAAGAGGAGGTCTCGGCTTTCCTCCACAGGGAAAGTGCATCTCCTTCCCCCACCAGGGAAGAAAGCATCTACCACCCACACAAGCATGGCAGGCATCCCTCTGCCGCACCGGCATCCACGAGGGGTCCAACAGAAGATACGCTCTCGTCGTAGGTGAAATCCGTAGCTCCGAGGTCCGGTGATCGACCGTGGGCTCGGCAGCCGGTAGTCGCCTCTGCTCGACGTCACGTATGTGGATAAATCCACCAAGGAAAGATAATTCGACCCACCAGTCGAACAAGGTCAAATCTAGCGGTCGACCGTTTGGAAGGTCTACGCTATACGTTTTATATACATATATATCCTGTCGGTCGAACCAGGGTCCGTTCAACCGATAAGGAAAACTGCATGAATCCTGCCCACTGCATTCGGTCGACCGAAACTCTTCCGGTCGACCGGATCAACAGGCACTTCACTACAGGAAATCTGCACGCGGTCGGTCGACCGGATCACAACGAGCGGTCGACCGTTTGGATGGTCAACGCTCTTGACCGACTTTGCGCAGTTCGGTCGACCGAGACACACACTCGGTCGGCCGAAGGTCTGTCTACCCTATCTACTGGGATCGGTCGACCGAACAACCACCGGTCGACCGGACTAATATAACCCTTATAAAATATTCCCGCTAAAATTTGACATAAACGGTCGACCGTCACACAGACGTCGTTCGACCGTTTTCGGGCAGCAAGTTATTTTTATAAAATATCGGTCGACCGAACCTCACACGGTCGACCGAAACACTACAATAACGCACTGAACAGGCATCATTTAGACGCTGTTCGGTCGACCGAGACACACAACGGTCGACCGAACCAGTCGTCTTCAACCTTGGTTCAGTGGGGTTTTCGCCGGGGAAACGGCACCAACGCCGCCCCCTACACTCCCACACCTCTTGGGGAGTTACTATGAAGACTTGGCATACCTTTCACCGTGAAGAAACCGCGTCCCGCGAGCTCCTCCTCCTCCGGCGTCGAAACTCGCTTCTTCTCCTCGAGCTCCCTCCTACGGCCTCTTCTCCGCATCGCCGGTGCTCCAGCTCTCCTCCTGGTCCGCCGGAAGCAACGGAAGGATGAGGTTTGGGTGGAAAAATGGAATGTGCAACCAAAGGAAGGAAATGGGTGAGATTTTGGTTTTTATAAACAAAACCCACACCTACCCATACTCCTCTCCATACCTCCACCCACTCCACCTACACCTCAACCATACCTACCCCACTCCACTCCTCTCACATCTCCACGTTCTTACAATCCACCCTCCTCAAAAGGATTTCGCCCCGAAATCAGAAAGGTAACTCACCGAAAAGCTCCGGATACTGCTTCCGAACTTCCTCCTCGATCTCCCAGGTGGCCTCGCGCTCACTGTGATGCTGCCATCTGACCTTAACCATCGGAATGGTCCTCCTCCTGAGCTGATGGTTCATCCGATCGATGATCTCAACTGGCCTCTCCTCAAGCGACAAGTCCTGCCGGATCTCAGGCACTGCAATCTCTATCACATGTGTCGGGTCTGCAACGTACTTCCTCAACATAGAAACATGGAAGACGTTGTGAAGGCCAGAGAACTGTGGTGGCAAAGCAACTCTGTAGGCGACCTCCCCGACACGGTCCAAGATCTCAAAAGGTCCGACATACCTCGGACTGAGCTTCCCCTTCTTCCCGAACCTCATCACTCCCCGAGCTGGTGAAATCTTCAGGAAGACGTGGTCTCCAACCTCGAAGCTCAAAGTCCGTCTGCGTCGGTCAGCATAACTCTTCTGTCTGCTCTGTGCTGTAGACAACCTCCTCCTGATCAGGTCAACCTTCTCTGCGTACATCTGCACAAGCTCTGGACCCACTAACTGCCTCTCGCCTACGTCACTCCAGCATACCGGCGATCTGCACGGCCTCCCGTACAATGCCTCATACGGTGCCATCCCAATACTAGCATGGTAGCTGTTGTTGTAGGCGAACTCGATCAGAGGTAGATGCTCATCCCAGTGTCCAGCCCAGTCCAGCGTGCAATCCCTCAGCATATCCTCCAAGGTCTGGATAGTCCTCTCTGACTGACCGTCTGTCTGAGGGTGAAAAGCTGTACTGAATCTCAGACGTGTCCCTAGTGCCTGCTGCAGACTCCCCCAAAATCTGGATGTGAACCTCGGATCTCTGTCAGAGATGATGCTCACCGGTACTCCGTGCAATCTGACGATCTCCTCTACATATAGCTTCGCCAGACTCTCCAAAGGCAAGGTGGTCCTGATGGCCAGAAAGTGCGCCGACTTGGTCAGTCTATCGACTATCACCCAAATCGCGTCATGGAACCGCCTCGTCTTCGGTAGCCCCGTGACAAAATCCATCGTCACGTGCTCCCACTTCCACTCCGGAAGCTCGATACTCTGCATAGGCCCAGCTGGCCTCTGGTGCTCGATCTTCACCTGCTGACAGACCAAACACCGACTCACGAACTCTGCAATGTCCTTCTTCATGCCTCTCCACCAGAAGTTCCGCTGCAGGTCCTTATACATCTTCGTGCTCCCTGGATGGATGGTGTACTTCGCTCTGTGTGCCTCCTCCATGATGTCATCTCTCATCCCATCAACCCTCGGCACCCAGATCCGCCCTCTGAATCTCAGACCTCCATCGACCCCAACACTGAAATCTGACCCCTCTCTGGCTGTCAACTCCAGTAAACTGGCCAACTCATCATCCTCATGCTGCGCCTGTACTACCTGTGAAACGGTCTGTGGCTCTACCCGCAACCCAGCTATCACTGCTCCCTCAGAGTCCCCAGTGAACGGCCTCCACTCTGCCAATGACTCAAGCAGTCTCCACTCCTGAAGGCACATGCCAGCAACTGATAGCTCCACTCTCCTACTCAAGGCGTCTGCAACTGAATTCGCCTTCCCCGGGTGGTAGGAGATGGTGAAATCGTAGTCCTTAATGAACTCCAACCAACGACGTTGTCTCATATTCAACTCCTTCTGGGAGAAGAGGTACTTCAGACTCTGGTGATCGGTGAACACCTCAAACTGCTCACCATACAGGTAGTGTCTCCATGTCTGCAGTGCGTGCACAACGGCTGCCAACTCCAAGTCGTGCGTCGGGTAATTTTTCTCATGGGTCTTCAACTGCCTCGACGCGTATGCAAACACCCTCCCGTGCTGCATCAACACGCAACCCAAACCAATGCCTGATGCGTTGCTGTAGACCACAAAACCTCCTGTGCCGCTCGGCAGAGTCAAAACTGGAGCTGTCGTCAGTCGTCTCTTCAGCTCCTGAAAGCTGTCCTCGCACTTCTGGGACCAAACAAAAGTGACTCCCTTCTGCGTCAGGGCAGTCAGAGGTGCAGCTAACCTCGAGAAGTCTTTGATGAAGCGACGGTAGTAACCCGCCAATCCAACAAAGCTCCTGATCTCCGTCACGCTCGTAGGGGCTCTCCACTCAGTCACTGCCTCTACCTTCGCCGGATCCACCGAAATCCCCTCCGCAGAAACGATGTGACCCAGAAATGCGACTCTGTCCAACCAGAATTCGCACTTCGAAAACTTAGCATACAACCTCTGGTCTCTCAAAATGCTAAGTACAATCCGCAGGTGCTCTCTGTGCTGCTCCACATCGGGTGAGTAAATCAGGATATCATCCACAAAGACAACGACACAACAATCCAAGTACTGCCTGAACGTCCGGTTCATCAGATCCATGAAAGCTGCCGGAGCGTTCGCCAACCCAAAAGGCATCACCAAAAACTCATAGTGCCCATATCTGGTCCTGAATGCTGTCTTCTGGACATCCTCCTCTCGGATCCTCAGCTGATGGTATCCTGAGCGTAGGTCGATCTTAGAGAAGACCTTCGCTGACTGCAACTGATCGAACAGGTCCTCAATCCTAGGTAGGGGATACCTATTCTTGATGGTGACCTTGTTCAGCATCCTATAGTCAATGCACATCCGCAAAGACCCGTCCTTCTTCTTCACAAACAGCACTGGCGCGCCCCAAGGTGAGACACTCGGTCTGATGAATCCAGCCTCCATCAGCTCCTGTAGCTGCTTCTTCAACTCTGCCAACTCTGCGGGTGCCATCCTGTACGGGGCCTTCGACTGCGGTGAGGTGTCTGCTGCCAGCTCAATGCAAAACTCCATCTCTCGCGGAGGTGGCAATCCTGGAATATCATCTGGAAACACCTCTGTAAACTCCCGTACCACATCTATCTCGTCCAGCCTCGGAGACTCAGCCTCTGGAACCACCAGCGTCGCCAGAAACGCTCTGCAACCCTGCTGTATCAACCTCTGAGCCCTCAAAGCTGACACCACAATGCGACCTCCTCTGTTCCTGACTCCTCTAATCATGATATCAGGCAACCCCATCCTCGGAATCAAAACCTTCCTCTCACGGCAAAGGACACGCACGTCATGCCGGGACAGCCAGTCCATCCCCAGAATAACGTCGAAGTCCTCCATCGGTAGCAAGACCAGATCTGCCGGAAAATCTTGGTCTCCCGAAACAACCGTGGCGCCGGGGATGAAGCTCCCCACAGTGCCCACCAGACCCAGGGGTGTGCTGACCTCCAAAGTGGCAGTCAACATCGCAAGGGTATAGCCCAACACTCCCGCAAATCGCTCCGAGATGAACGAGTGTGTCGCGCCACAATCAAAAAGCACTCTAGCCTCTAAACCTGCCACAAGAAGTGTACCTTCCACGACGGTGCTGGCGTCCCTCGCCTGGACAGTGAAGACTCGTCCAGTGCGCTGACCCTGCTGCGGTGCTTCAGGTCTCCTAGCTCCGCCGCCACTGACACTCGGAAGTCCCGGAGGTCTGCTCGGTCCAGCGCCCTTGCTAGGGCAGTTCCTGACGAAGTGGCCCTGCTGACCACAACCATGACAAGTAATCGACCCCAAGCAGCGCCCAGTGTGCACTCTGCCACAGCTCCTGCACGCCTCTGGCTGCGGCGCCCCTGCTGCCTCGATCCGGGGCCTCTTGCCCGACTTCCCCGAACTCTGCCCTCCTGGCCTCCCTGAGGATCTCCCTACCGATCTCCTATCATCCTGATAATTCTCCCGGTAGTCCCTCTCCATGATAGTGGCACTCCTCACTGCATCCGCCAAGGTGCGCGGCATGCTCGACAACACTCGGGTCCTCAGATGCTTCCGGAGTCCCCCGACAAACTTCATCGACCTCTGCGCCTGGGTGACGAAAATCTCCGGACAGTAACGCTCAAGGGCGTTAAACTTCCCAATGTACTCCTCCAGTGTCATGCTCCCCTGCTCCAGGGTCAGGAACTCCACCCGCTTCCCGTCTCGCACATGCTCCGGAAAGTACTGCTCGTTGAACTCCTCAACGAACTCCTCCCATGACACATCCTCTCGACCGGTGAACACAACTGCTGAAGTCGACCTCCACCAGTTCGCTGCAGCTCCTCTCAGCACATAGGTGGCCAGGTCCACCTTCTTCTCCGGGGTACAGTCGATAGCCCTGAAGATCGTCTGCATAGTAAGGATCCACTCCTCAGCTGCCTCTGCATCCATCTGCCCAGCAAAAGTCGGAGGGTGCTGCCTCATGAACCGGTCGTGCATCGCACCGGCCCCCGCCTGCGCACTCTGCGCTGCCTGGCGCTCTAACATCCCGCTCAACCGCTCCACGGTGTCGAACAGGACTCTGCGCTCTGCCTCCCGGGCCTCCTCTCTCGCAGACTCACTCGAACTGCGAGTCTCAGCCGCAGGCACCACCCGTCTCGGAGGCATCACTCTGCAGAACAAAAGGACTCACATCAGAATGATCATGAATGCATGCAATGGACCTCTAGACTCTAATCCTAACTCGATGGTGGTTTCTTTGGAAAAATACGCCGGGATCAAGGCTCTGATACCAAATTGTAACGTCCCGAAACAGCGGAAGAAATTTTTCAAATTTAAAACATAAACATACGACCGTCAACGGTCAACAAGGGCACGTTACTGGAAAAGTCAACAGAATATATATATAAAATATCTCCACGTGGAAGTCATAATACAGAGTGTCAAAAGAGTGATTACATGTCTAACACATAACTACAGTAATCACTACCTCTACAAAATAAGATGAAGCGACAGGACCCGATCCCGGAGGCACTCCCCTCGGTCACCACCAACCTAAGACCGCCTGCTCCCTGAAAATGAAACATAAAATCTGCCTGAGTTCCCGAAAGGAACCCCGTATGCCAACATCTCCTATATATACAGAAAAACAGATGAAAATGCCAAGGATGCACATGCTATGCAATCCGCCTCGGGCCCCATACATGCCCCAACCGCTGCGGACCATCTCCCAGCCGCGCCAGGGGCATGGGAAACATCCCCCCCTGCCAATCCAGGCCAACAAGAAGGGGGTCGCCGCACTCATCTCCCAGCCGCACACAGGGGCAAAAGGGAGGCATCCCCCCTGCCAATCCAGGCCAACAAGAGGAGGTCTCGGCTTTCCTCCACAGGGAAAGTGCATCTCCTTCCCCCACCAGGGAAGAAAGCATCTACCACCCACACAGGCATGGCAGGCATCCCTCTGCCGCACCGGCATCCACGAGGGGTCCAACAGAAGATACGCTCTCGTCGTAGGTGAAATCCGTAGCTCCGAGGTCCGGTGATCGACCGTGGGCTCGGCAGCCGGTAGTCGCCTCTGCTCGACGTCACGTATGTGGATAAATCCACCAAGGAAAGATAATTCGACCCACCAGTCGAACAAGGTCAAATCTAGCGGTCGACCGTTTGGAAGGTCTACGCTATACGTTTTATATACATATATATCCTGTCGGTCGAACCAGGGTCCGTTCAACCGATAAGGAAAACTGCATGAATCCTGCCCACTGCATTCGGTCGACCGAAACTCTTCCGGTCGACCGGATCAACAGGCACTTCACTACAGGAAATCTGCACGCGGTCGGTCGACCGGATCACAACGAGCGGTCGACCGTTTGGATGGTCAACGCTCTTGACCGACTTTGCGCAGTTCGGTCGACCGAGACACACACTCGGTCGGCCGAAGGTCTGTCTACCCTATCTACTGGGATCGGTCGACCGAACAACCACCGGTCGACCGGACTAATATAACCCTTATAAAATATTCCCGCTAAAATTTGGCATAAACGGTCGACCGTCACACAGACGTCGTTCGACCGTTTTCGGGCAGCAAGTTATTTTTATAAAATATCAGTCGACCGAACCTCACACGGTCGACCGAAACACTACAATAACGCACTGAACAGGCATCATTTAGACGCTGTTCGGTCGACCGAGACACACAACGGTCGACCGAACCAGTCGTCTTCAACCTTGGTTCAGTGGGGTTTTCGCCGGGGAAACGGCACCAACGCCGCCCCCTACACTCCCACACCTCTTGGGGAGTTACTATGAAGACTTGGCATACCTTTCACCGTGAAGAAACCGCGTCCCGCGAGCTCCTCCTCCTCCGGCGTCGAAACTCGCTTCTTCTCCTCGAGCTCCCTCCTACGGCCTCTTCTCCGCGTCGCCGGTGCTCCAGCTCTCCTCCTGGTCCGCCGGAAGCAACGGAAGGATGAGGTTTGGGTGGAAAAATGGAATGTGCAACCAAAGGAAGGAAATGGGTGAGATTTTGGTTTTTATAAACAAAACCCACACCTACCCATACTCCTCTCCATACCTCCACCCACTCAACCTACACCTCAACCATACCTACCCCACTCCACTCCTCTCACATCTCCACGTTCTTACACTTTTGTTTGCCTAGAAGTTTCTTAAGTGAACGTTGAAAATCTTATCAAGACAAATTGTAATATACGTTGTTAGCGATTAATTGTGTCACTAAATTTGGACGAAAATTGTAACATCCCGAAACAACGGAAAATTTAAAATTTATCATCAAGACACAATAGACAGATCATCCAAAAGACGGGACTGTTACTCCAATAAAACATTCAAACGGTGCACCATATTACATCAGAGTTTGTCAAAACTACATGATTACATCGAATATAACAAAAGATAGTACAGGTAATCATATCAACCTCAATGTTCCGAAAGAGATGATCACGGTCCCAAAATGCGTGCACCCGCAGTCACCACCCAACTGGACATATCACGGTCCTGAAATAAAACATGCAACAACAATGCCTGAGTTTCCATAAGGAAACCTCGTATGCCAAACTCACCTCTATGAATGCAGTAGTACAAATGAACCTATCATACTAGTACCATGTCATGTCATCAACAGTAAAGAAAACAGTTCCCCCGAAGGGTAAAACATGACATCAGTCCGACAATCATCATCGGGTTTCCCTCGGAGACCTACCGTAGGCACATACGGTCTTACAGAACAATACGCGATGCTCCCCACACGCGGCTATACTAATCATGGGGTTCGGTAAGGGGCGCTCGCAAGGTCCGAGTCGTGAGAAACATATCTGTATCTATAGTGGTCAAACCACACCAACGGAGCCGTCGCTCGGTCGGTGCATCAATCATCTCAATAGGTGCCAAGCTAAGGATAACATAGCCGGAACAACATCGACAACAATCATAGCCGGAACAACATCGGCCCATCATCGTCGGAACAACATCGGCGGCATCACTGGCACAACATCGGTGGTCCAACATACGTCTGGCAAAGCATCGTATGGTTCCGGACCGAAGTACGCCAGGTCATCAGGCTCCACGAGCCGCACATCATCATACATTGGGGATCTGCGAACCCTCAGGTCTACTACTCTACCATGAGTCCATAAATCCATCACATTAAGTCACGATCCATACACAGAGGTGACACGTCCCGAATACCCACACTCTTCCACACGACAGTCCATGGGCAGGCACGCGAACACGCCTACCGTCACCTCCCGGCTCACGCGCTAGGCGAGCACACGGGTTTCCAAGGATAGAGTTTGCACTATACAAGGACCGGGAATTCAGTTATGCGCACAAACGGTTGACCGAAAGAGGCAATCCGGTCGACCGTTCCGTGGGGTTCGGTCGACGAAAGTCTGCAACGGTCGAACACTCTGCGCCTAACCTAAGTCCCAATGGTCGAACAAGAGTTTAAAACTGGTCAACCAATACATGGTCAAAATTCAGAGTCTGGTCAAAATCATACAAGTCTAATCGGTCGACCGACTCAGGGATCCCGGTCGACCGAATTCTACCAGGGCACCGTAGTAGTTCTAAGTCATCAATCGATCGAACAATGCATAAACGGTCGAACAGTACATAAGCCAACATAAGTTCCGGTCGGACCAACAATAGAAACGATAGACCAAAAACAACAGGAAATCCCCCGACCCATCAACACACGCACTACCGGTCGACCGCCACAAGGCATCATTCGATGGTGTTGGTTAAAGTCGGGTAAAAACACTAACATGTCGACCGCCCAAAGGAACTGGTCGACCGTTGGTCGACAGCAACCCCGCCCCAACCGAGGATTTACGTCGTTTCTCGCCGCCGGTGAGGTCTCTGACCTCCCGCGACCGACCACAATATCACCCCAACATGGGTGAGCAACAAATCAAACTAATAAGCCGGCATACCTTTAAAAGAAGACGAAACTCGCTGGACCCTCGCTCGCGCTACGCCACCTCCGGGAAACCTCCTCGCATCCCGCACCGCGCGCCCACACTTCTGATCATGCTCGCCTACTCCGCCGGAGCTCCCACGGACGCCTCTGTTACGATGGAAAGGGAGATAATGTGGTGAGAGAGATGAAGATTTGGAAGAAGAAATGATGAAATGAAGATAAGTGCTTCCTTTAAAAAGACCAAACAACACCCCCACACATACATCCTTACGTCTCCCATCACATCAACCATACCCTCACCCATTCCCAAACACCCCAAGCATACCTCTCTCTCCCTAGTCAAACCTCCTCTTAACCACACTTAACCCCTCGGATGGTTTAAGGATATTACAATCCACCTTACAAGGATTTCGTCCCGAAATCGAAACAAGCAGCTACTCACCGAAAAGCCCCGGGTACTTCCTCCGAACTTCCTCCTCGATCTCCCAAGTGGCCTCATGCTCGTTGTGATGCTGCCATCTGACCTTCACCATCGGAATGATCCTCCTCCTGATCTAGTGATCCATGTGATCGACAATCTCAACTATCCTCAAGAGACAAGTCATGTTGAATCTCTGACACTGCTATCTCAATCACATGATCTGGATCTGCAATGTACTTCCTCAGCATCAACACGTTGAAGATGTTGTGAAGACCCAAAAACTGCGGTGGCAAAGCAATCCGGTAGGCAACCTCTCCAACTCGGTTGAGGATCTCAAACGGCCCGACATGCCTCAGACTGAGCTTCCCCTTCTTCCCAAATCTCATCACTCCTCGGGCTGGGGAAATCTTCAAAAACACGTGGTCGCCCACCTCGAAACTCAGCACCCGCATGCGTCTATCAGCATAACTCTTCTGCTTGCTCTGTGCCATGGTCAGTCTCCTCCTGATCACATCAACCTTCTCTACATACATTTGCACGAGCTCTGACCCTACTAGCTGCCTCTCGCCCACATCACCTCAGCATGTCGGTGATCTGCAAGGCCTCCCGTACAATGCCTCGTACGGTGTCATACCAATACTAAAATAGTAGTTGTTGTAGGGAAAATCTATCAGCAGCAAGTGGTCATCCCAGTGTCCTGCCCAATCCAGTGTGCATTCTCTCAACATACCCTCCAGGGTCTGAATCGTCATCTCTGACTGACCATCTGTCTATGGGTGGAACGTTGTACTGAACCTCAGACACGTCCCCAAGGCCTACTGCAAACTCCCCCATAATCTAGAAGTAAACCTGGGATCCCAATCAGAGATGATGCTCACTGGTACTCCGTGCTGCCTGACTATCTCCTCCACGTACAACCTAGCTAAACCCTCCAGAGGCAACGTTGTCTTAATCACTAAGAAGTGCGCCTACTTGGCCAGTCGATCGACCATCACCCAAATCGCGTCATGGAATCTCCTCGTCTTCGGCAGACCTGTGACGAAATTCATCGTCACGTGCTCCCACTTCCACTCTGGCAGCTAACTGTAGTAGACCAGCTAACCCCTCATCATCAAGCTAAGCCTGAACAACTCGCAAGATGGTCTGCGGCTACACCTGAAGCCCAGCAATCACCGCCCCCTTCGAGCATTCTGTGAACGGTCTCCACTCTAACAACGTCTCGAGTAGCCTCCACTCCCTTAATGCATAAACTCGCAACTTACACCTCCACCTTTATGCTCCGTGCATCTGCAACAGAATTTGCTTTCCCCGGATGATTGGAGATGACTAAGTCGTAATCCTTAAGGAACTCGAGTCATCTGCGCTGCCTCATATTCAGCTCCTTCTGCGAGAACAAATACTTCAGGCTCTGATGATTTGTGAAGACATCGAACTGCTCTCCATAAAGATATTGCTTCCAGATCTTCAACGCATGACCACAACTACTAACTCCAAATCATGAGTAGGGTAGTTATTCTCGTGTGCCTTCAGCTTCCTCAAAGCCTACGCAACCACCTTCCTGCGCTGCATCAGTACATAGCCCAAGTCAATCCCTGACGCATCACTGTAAATCACATGGCCTCTACTGCCATTTGGTAGCGTCAGAATCGGTGTTGTCGTCAGTCACCTCTTCAACTCCTGAAAGTTGTCCTCGAACATCTGGGTCCAAACAAACTTGACGCCCTTCTGCGTCAATGCTGTCAGCGGCGAAGGAAGCCTGGAGAAATCCTGAATTAACCGTCTGTAATACCCAGCTAGTCTCACGAAGCTTTTGATCTCAGGCACGCTCGTTGGTGCCCTCCATTGAGTCACAACATCGATCTTCGCCGGATCCACCGAAATCCCATCTGCTGATACAATGTGCCCCAGAAATGTCACCCGATCCAACCAAAACTCACACTTCGTGGACTTGGCATAGAGTTGCTGATCCCTCAAGATGCCAAGCACAATCCTCAGGTGCTCTCGATGTTGCTCTCTATCAGCGGAGTACACCAAAATGTCGTCTACGAAGACGATGACAAATCTATCGAGGTACGACCGGAATGTCCTGTTCATCAGATCCATGAACGTTGTAGGTGCATTCGTCAATCAAAAGCGCATCACCAAGAGCTCGTAGTGCTAGTACCGTTTCCGGAAAGCTGTCTTCTGACGTTTGCCTCTCTGATCCTCAACTGATGGTATCCTGATCGCAGATCAGTCTTCGAGAAGACCTTCGCCGACTGCAACTGATCAAATAGGCCCTCAATCCTAGGCAAAGGGTACCGATTCCTAACGGTAACCTTATTCAACATCCTATAGTCGATGCACATCCGCAACGACCTGCCCTTCTTCTTCACAAACAGCACATGTGCTCCCCAAGGTGAAACGTTCGGTCGGATAAAATCGAAGCCCATCAACTCCTACAGCTGCTTCTTCAACTCTGTCAACTGAGCAGGTGTCATCCGGTACAGAGCCTTCAACTGAGGTGTCGTACCCGTTACTAACTCAATGCCGAACTCGATCCCTCGGTGCGGTGGTAACCCGGGAATATCTGCTCGAAACACATCTGGGAACTCCTGCACCACATCAATATCCTTTAGCCTCCTCGTCTCAGGATCAAGAACTATCAGCGTGGCCACAAACGCTCTGCATCCCTGGTGTATCAGCTTTTTTGCCTTGACTACAAACACAATCAGGCGACCCCCTCTGCTCCTCGTCCCTCTGATCAACACATCGGCCACGTCCTTCATCGGAAGACTTGCATGTTGTACTATGATAGACAGTTCATCCCCAGTATGACATCAAAGTCCTCCATCAGTAACAAGATCAGATCTGTCGGAAAATCTTGGTCTCCCAAAACAATTGTGGTGTCGGGGAAAAAACTCCCCACAGTGCCCACCTCACCCATGGGCGTGCCGACTTCCAAACAATCTGTCAGCAGCTCACGGGTCTGATCCAACTCGCCAGCAAACTTCTCCGAAATGAAGGAGTGAGTGACACCACAATCAAACAACACACAAGCAACCAAACTAGAAACATAAAAGGGTACCTTACACCACGGTGTTGGAGTCTCTCGCCACCTCGGCCTGGATGGTGAAGAGTCACTTTCTCTTCCTGCCGTGACCGGGTGAAACAGCGGATCGGCTGCCTCCGTTCTTCCCTGCTACTGGTGGCCCAATCCTCATGCTAGGCTCGCCCTGCTTATTCAAGCACTCCCGAACAAAGTGGCCCATTTGCCTGCACCCCATGCATACGCATGTGCGCCTGAAACACTTCTGACCTTGGTCAAACCTCCCACAGAAAGTGCACGCTCCAGACTGACGTGCTCCTCCTCCGTCAGGTTCCCTGCTCCACGGCCAACTGCTCGGCTACCAGTGCTCACTGGTGCGTTCCTCGCCTCCTGAAGACACTCCATCTTGTCCTGCTCCATAATGGTAGCATGTTTCACCCTGTCTGCAACATTCTGCGGCATACTGGTGATCACACGCGATCGGAGCGGCTACCTCAGTCCCTTCACGAACTTCCTCGCTCGTTGCTCAGGTGTCACACAGATCTCCGGGTAGTAACGCTCCAACGCGTTGAACCTGCATATGCATTGCATATATTGCATCATATGTCGTTCATTTAGATTAACTTTATATCAATAAATGCTACTAAGGTATGTGTTTAGTCTTATTTACAGAATACAGGGACCTGAATGCAAATTACCCATATCCCAAGCATAAACGCGTGCAAGAGACTCATTTCTGTCATAAAGACCAAGTTCAAGATTATCGGGGTTCAAATTGAAGTCCATCCAAGCATAAAAGCATTCAAAGACCGAATTACAAAAAGGCCAAGGTCCTAAGCACAAAAGTAGTCAGGGACTTAATTGCAAAAAGTCGAGGACACGACTGCAAATTACGAGTACCAAAATATTATTTTGGAGAAAAATCAATTTGGATCTCCAAATATAAGAAGAAATAATTTCGGAGCTCAAAAGAAAGGAAAGAAATCAATCCGGACGCGCAAAAGACAGCTAAATCATACCATAAACACACAGGAAAAATCCGAATCCAATCAGAGCTAAAATTGCAGCGATTCCTCCGCACATCACATATAACTTGCGGCGAAAACGCCGCACCCCTTTCGATCCGTGGCCCCGGATTTTGTCCAGTCGTGTCATGACGCGTGTACTTTCCTATTTTATACTTGGGTCCCTTGTATCGGCTACAAATAGCCCCAAAACGATGTTAAGAGAGAACTACTTTTTATTCCATTCTTTAGCAATAAAATTCTGTTGGTTTATTTCGTGTTTTTAGTTTTCTTTTGTAGTTTCTCTAGGACCCCTTCTCCTTTCCTCCATCCATGAGTTTCTAACTCTCTCCAAAGGGTGGGGGTGACGGATTTAGGGTGACGAGAAGAAGAATGATGTTATTATTTTAATTCCGTGTTAGTATATTTCGATTACTTGAGTTTATGTTGAGTCATTTATCATGTAATGCTTTATAACTAATGTGATTTATTATAAGTTTCAGATTTCTCTAAACAAAACCCGATATCTAAACCCCCACCCGCTGGACTCTCATCCATATTTGCTTTATTCTTACTTTGTTTTTGTTGTTCTTGCTTTAGAAAATTCAAAATCCAAAATCTCAAACCAACCTTATTTCTCTCTCTTTCTTTCCTTAATCGAAAATCACAAAAATAACAATATCTCTCCCTCCTTGTGTTCGACCTGTACTTGCCACGTCTTCATTGACGCCATGCACTTGCAGTATAAATAGAATTCTCATCAAGTTTTTGGCGCCGTTGCCGGGGAGGCGACGAAGATTTTGTTTATTTTTGGTGATTTCGATTATATTTTGTTTATCTTGTGCGCGATCTAACTATTTGGGTTTGCGTTTCAGGAGACAACGGAGTGCGCGGCGAAATCCGAGCACAGTCAGAGCAAGAAGGGCGGCGAAATCGCCGCATCTAAAGGACAATCTGCGGCGGATCCGCCGCACATCTAAAGTATCTGGGCTTCAAATTTTTCTGGGGTCGTCTCCATCTCTGGGTGGACGCGTAGAGCAATTGGAAATTTTCGAGAGCGGGCGGAGAACCCGACTGAGCGTGCGTAGGTAACCTTTGTTGCCTTTTTCCTCGTAATTTCTATTTTCGGAAAATTTCCTTTTTGTAGAACTGCACGTGTTAAGCTCAAATTCCATAATTGGCAATAATTCAACTCTGACCTAAAAAAATTGGCAAAATTAGAAAGACTTAGTGCATGCATCATATAGTGTCTTGTTTGCATTATTCTTGCTAAATTCTTGCAAATTATTTTTTGTTGAAGAGTGCTGGAGGCAAGGTACGTGCGCAGTTTTTATCGATTGCATTTAAGCATATAATTTAGTTTGCATACAACCTTGCAGTTGTCCCCCAACTAAAGACCAATGTTTGACTATCTTTGCTAGATTTAAGTTAAACTATCTTAAGGGCAACTCCGTAGGTAAAGATGCGGTGGGGATTTCATCACCCTTCTGTGGCCCACAAATCACAATCCTAAGGTATCACCCAAGCCTTAAAATTAATATCAATTAGACATTGACCCCTAAGGATTCAGACTCAATTAAGGAGAAGATTGGTTTGACTTGCTATGACTTGAAGCTGATCGAATTTAATTTGGTGTCTAGAAAGTGTTTTTGTGTTGACGTAAGTCTTCTAAGCAAAGTGGTTGTCTAATTGGCACCGACTCTGTCGGAAGCGCCCCCACTAGCTATACACTGCCTTGGCCAATTTGGTTTGATTAGTGAGGGAGGTGAATCAAGCGAACCAATTCGACTCAACTAGTTAGGAGTCGTCTAGATTTAAGCGACATTAGGTCTAGGATTGTTTGAACCGTGCCTGTTTAGGAAACTTCGGACAAACCCTCTTATCTATCTTTCAGAGTTAAGTTTCCCTTCTCATCTTAGTATTCTTTCTCTTCTCACCTCAATTCTTTAGATTAGGATTCCTTTCTCATCTTCCCCCTTCTATTGTTTGTTTCCATTTTTGAAAAAAAAGGAAACAAAATTATAAAAAAAATAAAAAAATAAAAATCAATTGATTCTTGAATTTGAATTTGGAATTTAAATTTCGAATTTGAATTCAAAAATTAATTCAAACCGGGCACTCAGATTTGGGTTCGGGACTTGAGCAATCGACTCTCACGAGTTCATTTAGATTCCAGTCTAGAGCTTAGCCCCAATCCACCTGTTGCACCACCTCACCCAGATCCAATGGGTGAGAATGTAGTGGACCCACCTGTTGCACCACCTATGACTCTGAGGGATCGGTGCTACCCAACGACGGCTCCTCAGCCATCGTGCATCGTTATGCCCATCATACCGGGTCGCGACTTCGAACTGAAGGCACAATACATGAGTATGTTGCCCAAGTTTACCTCTAAGGAAGACCTATATCTCTTCCTTAGAGAATTTGAGGAAATTTGTTCCCTTATGTAATACCAGCATATCTCTGAGGAGGCAGTGCGTCTTAAATTCGTGCCTCTAGCACTGAAGGACGACGCTAAGAAATGACTATATAGTGTAGCCGAAAGATCTATTAGGAGTTGGGTCGAGTTTGTTCAAGTGTTCTTACAGAAATATTTCCCCAACCATAAGACTATTAGGATTAGGAATGAAATTGTTGCATTCGTTCAATCTGAGAGCGAGCCGTTCTATTCCTATTTAGAAAGATTTAGGAGCTTGTTGACCCAATGCCCTCATCATGGAATTCCAAGATGGCAATTGTGCCAAATTATTTATGAGGGATTGACACCTACATCTAGGGTTATGGTAGAATCTGTAAGGCAAGGAAACTTCATGTCCAAAAATGAGAATGATGCTTGGACTTTTCTTGAGGATTTTGCCGAAAATAGTATGCAATGGGACAATGCTAGAGCACCGAATAACCCGAGTATTGGATCTAGAATAGCAATTCAACCCAAACCAGGTATCTTAGCTGTAGATGCTACTGTAACTGTTGAAGCAAAACTAGCTACCCTTATGCGTAGAATGGAAAGTCTAGAGCTAAACACCCGACCCCTAGTGAATCAAGCATCTTCTATCCCTTGCTCTAGATGTGGTCAAACTGGTCATATAATGGAGGATTGTGCGGACTTGGAACAAGTTAATGCTGCATTTAACCATTCTAGAAATGACCCATACGCATCAACCTATAACCCGAGTTGGCGTAATCATCCCAATCTTTCATGGACCCAACAAGGTCAACCTCCTAAACAACAACCAAACTCGTATAACCAAAATAATACATCATCTGGGTTTAGTAACAATGGAGATTATGATGTTAGGTTGACAAGCTTGGAAAATTTGGTTAAGCTTTTATGCAAACAACCACCCAATCCTTCCAAAGGCTAGAAACACAGGTCAGCCAACTAGCACAAATTGTAGGTGAAAGAGAAAAGGGTCAGTTTCCAAGTCAACCTGAGGTGAATCTAAGACCTAATAATCAATATCAACCCTATCAACCACCTCTAGTAAGTAACAACCGTAGACCGGTTCAAATGGTTAATGAGGAGGGACCATTCTAACAAATAAATGTAGTTGTATCATTACGGTCCGGAAAACAAGTTGATAACAATGTGGTAAATTCTACGGTTCCTAATCAATCTAGCTGTCAAGCACCCACATGTGACCTAACCATTGAACCCGAAGTCCAATCTAAAAATCCCAACCCACCTAGTCAACCTGACCCTATAGCTCAACCTGAGCGAGTCTATGTTCCTAAAGCCCCATTCCCCAATAGACTCAAGAAGAGCTCAAGTGCACAAATGGAGAAAATCTTGGAAGTATTTAAGCAAGTCAAGGTGAATATTCCACTCCTAGATATGATTCAACAAATACCTGCTTTTGCTAAATTCTTAAAGGATTTGTGCACTAAGAAGAGAAAAACGAACGTACCAAAGAAGACATTCTTAACTGCAAACATAAGCTCTATTTTATCCAACTCGTCTCCTATAAAGTATAAGGACCCTGGGTGTCCCACAATTTCATGTGCGATAGGAGATACTTTTATCAACAAAGCCCTTCTAGACCTTGGTGTTAGTGTTAACCTACTCCCGTTCTCTGTCTATGAGCAACTAAACATTGGTCCACTAAAACCCTCTAAGACAACACTTCAATTTGCCGATTGCTCTGTTAAGAAACCAAGAGGTATAGTAGAGGATGTTTTGATTAAGGGTGGTGACTTCATTTACCCAGTGGATTTTGTCGTTCTATACACTGAACCTGTTGTCAATCCTAAGAGACAAATCCCTAAAATACTAGGCAAACCCTTTTTAGCCACTTTTGAAGCTTTGATAAATTGTCGAAATAGGCTCATGCAACTATCTTTTGGAAATTTAAAAGCTGAATTTAATATCTTTCATGTTGATAGTGAACCAGAAATAGTATGCAATCAAAGTGATATTGTGATGAGATCGCGTATCTATAAGATTTCTGAATCAAATAAATCATCACAATAATGTGTGCGGTCCTGAAATAAAATATGTAACAATAATGCCTGAGTTTCCATAAGGGAACCCTGTATGCGAAGATCGCCTATATGAATGCAGTAGTATAAATGAACCTATCATACTAGTAGCATGTCATGTCATCAACAATAAGGAAAACAGTTCCCCCGAAGGGTAAAACATGACATAAGTTCGGCAATCATAATCGGGTCTCCCTCGGAGACCTACCGTAGGCACATACGGTATTACAGAACAATACACAACGCTCCCCACACGCGGCTATACTAATAATGAGGTTCGGTAAGCGGCGCCCGCAAGGTCTGAGTTGTGAGAAACAGATCTGTATCTATAGTGGTCAAATCACACCAACGGAGTCGTCGCTCGGTCGGTCCATCAATCATCTCAGTAGGTGCCCAGCTGAGGAAAACATAGCCAGAACACATCGGTAACAATCATAGCTGGAACAACATCGACCCATCATCTCCGGAACAGCATCAGGCTTCACGAGCCGCACATCATCATACATTGGGATTTGCTATCCCTCAGGTCTGCTACTCTACCATGAGTCCATAAATTCATCACATTAAGTCACGATCCATACACGGAGGAGACACGTCCCGAATACCCACACTCTTCCACACTGCGGTCCCTGGGCAGGCACACGTAATGCTCCCGTCGTCACCTTCTGGCTCACGTGCTAGGCGAGGACACGGGTTTCCGTGGACAGAGTTGGCACTATACGAGGACCGGATTTCAGTTCTGCGCATAAACGGTCAACCAAAAGAGGCAATCTGGTCGACTGTTCCCATGGGGTTCGGTCGACCGAAAGTTTGCAACGGTCGAACTCTCTACGTTTAACCTAAGTCCCAATGGTCGAACAAGAGTCTAAACCCGGTCGACCGATACGTGGTCAAAATCCGAAGTCTGGTCAAAATCATACAAGTCTAATAGGTCGACCGACTCAGGGGTCCCGGTCGACCGAATACTACCAGAGTATCCTAGCAGTAAGTCAACAATCGGTCGAACAGTGCATAAATGGTCGAACAGTACATAAGCCAACTTAAGTTCCGGTCGAACCAACAATAGAAACGGTCGACCGAAAACCAACAGGAAATCCCCCGATCCACCAGCACACGCACTACCGGTCGATCGCCACAAGACATCGTTCGACCGGTGTTGGTTAAAGTCGGGTAAAAACACTAACCGGTCGACCACCCGAAGGAACCAGTCGACCATTGGTGGACAGCAACCCCGGGTTAGCCAAGGATTTTACGTCGTTTCTCACCGCGATAAGGTCTCCGACCTCTAGGGAAGATGAGTGTTTCCTCCTTACCTCTCCCATCACATCATCCATACCCTCACCCATTCCCAAACACCCCAACCATACCTCTCTCTCCCTAGTCAAACCTCCTCTTAACCAAACTTAACCCCTAAGATGGTTTAGGGATGTTACAAAAATGATAAACAAAACCGTACATTTTATTCATTTTTGTAAACATAAAGCCTGTTATTGTATATATTACTTGAATAAGAATCACTAAATTTTGTAAGCTGGCCCAGGAAGTTCATTTTCATTTGATTCAATCTTTTACATGAAAAACATAAGTTACCAATTTTCTTGAAATTTAACGAAACTGTGGTCAAATTGTAATGATTTAATGAATTGTGGTATAACACTTACGATCGATGGTTTTTTACCATAAGCAGTAAAAGTTAATTTTAATTTGGATTTCTCAAACCACGTTCTTCAATAGAGCTGAGGCTCGAATGTGCATCGTGCCCCAATCTATGCAGTTAAACAAAAGTAGAAGTTTGCAATTTCACATTGTGCGTGCTGGAAACAAGCACCCAGAACAATCACATGGAGATCCATGGGATTTCCCTTTTGCAAACGTAGATTTCCCGGGGCGCATTGGCCTTCCTCTTTCCACTAAAGGCAACATCGAAAAGTAGATCGTTGGCATTCCCAATATACATAGTCCATAAGAAATGGTTAGAGATTGAGAGGGAATGGGACGTCCGCATGGGGCGACTTAGCTTTCCATCATTCACCCTGTTGTTTTCGTAGTAACAATAGGAAAGAGGTAGAGAAAAGAGTCATTCACGTACGTACGTACTTACTTACACAGAGATCTAGAGAGAGAGAGGGAAGGTTAAATGATAATATGATAAAGGCTTTCTCTTTCTGAATTCCTTCTTCTGCTTTGTGGGCAACAGGGGTAACACTGCAAAGGACGCCCGGGGTAGTAGCACCAGTGCTTCTGTAGCAGCACCAGCATGCACATATTTAGTCTGTCTTCTTTCACACCACCCATACCAATCCTTGATCGTGTCATCCAGCTTCTAAATCGTAAACACTTTTGGATTAAGGAGTAAATGTTTCTTTCATTTCACGTTGCATGATTCAAAGGCATTTTAATAAATCATGTTTATTATGATGACACTATATATTTTTGTAAGTATGACACTATATTTTCGTTATGGCATTTAATTAAAGTTCAAAACCTTTGCTATCTACCTAAAACATCTTTTTTTCGAGAAAGGACGGTAGATTCTGTAAAGGTCCAAACATGGCTATGTAACCACAGTCATGTAGAAACAGTTTAACTAAGTAACATAAAGGCTGTATATTCAACCTAAATTACGTGGTTTTGACACCCCCCCCCCCCCCCCCCAAAAAAAAAGCCCGTGTTACTTAGAAAGAACACATAAATGGGGAATCAAATGGCATCAAGCAGTTGATTTAATGTCAGTTTGTTTTTTAAGATAAAACATTTTTTTTACCAATAACTAATATTACTATCAAATCTATATATGAAACAAAAAAAACTTTGCGATAACCATGATCGGACATAATAAATAGTACATAGATTTTATGTGGAAACTCTTATAAAAAGAACCGTAGTGTACCACTAATATTATACCAATCCTTGTGCACGGAATAATACAATTACCAGAGAATCGTCTTATATTAATAGAGCAACACCATCAAACACATCAAAATCGCCCATCAATATAAGAGCCTTGTATGGTCAGAGAGGGAACGATTAATTGGAGTGTATTTCATATCTTAATCGGTGGTCACACATTTAATGCTGCAACCTTAACTACTCACTCATAACGAAAAGTCTTGATATGATCCCATTACTTAATGTATTTCATATATGTCCGATACATATTCACATATATGCGGTACCCAAAGACAAATCAAGTAGATGATAAGGCTTAAATTTCCTGGCTCCAAAATCCACTGTTGGGGTTGGGGTAGGGAAGGTACAATAATTTGAAGAGCTTAGAAAAATCCAAGCTAGGCATAAGAAAGAAGAAGAAAAAAGCAAAACACCTCCTCACTTTACATGATTTGACCGCTCAAGACAGACAGCATCAGTATCACTACTCCCTTTCTCTCTCTTCCATCTCAGTGGCAAAGAGCAGCAGCACCAGCAGCTGCTGCTGCAGTTGCAGAAGACAGAGATCCCCCTTAACTCTCTCTCTCTCTCTCTCTCCTCTTTACAACCATTGTCCTCTCCCATAATCCCACTTCCCATCCCTCATCCACCCAATTAGCCACCTTGGCTCTGGTATTGGGCATTGGCATATTTCATGGGCTCACATAAGTCCAACCACAACCATATAGAGAGAAGAGATGCTGCTACGAATAAACATAAACATGTATATGTTATGTGCGTTTAGACTAGTATTGGTGTTGGATTGTGGTGGTACGAGTGTAGCTGATGTGAGCCCCATCCCTCAAGGTTTTGCAGCTTTCTGCACAAGCGCCATAATGGTCCTCTCAGATGGCATCAGGTCAGGTGGCACCGAGATCAGATCATCGATAGTGCACTCCGTCGCCACCTCATCATTCTCTTCTTAATTGGATCATAAGCATATAATTCTTATATATAATTAAATTACTCTAATGTCCTTTGTCAATAAACATTTGGAATTATGGTACTTCCGTCATCCATGCAAATCTTTGGATGAAATAACCATTGGCATGACTCATATTATCTCATCTTTTTATTTGTACATGCAATTTAGTGATAAAGAACCATGCAAATCTTTTGAGATTGAGAAAATGATGAAAATTAGTAGAAAGAATACCTCGTCAGTTTCCCAATTTCATAAGGTGCAAAGTGCATTGGGATCAAAGAACAACGGACAAACTACCATTTACCCTTATTATAACTATTATACTGATAACTACTTCCATGTGAGAACCACGTGATCAAGGCTCTTCCTTTCTTTCTTCTTTCATGCGTACGTTAGTTTGCATTTAAATTTAACGTACTTGTCAATTTTTTAGGAGCTTCGATGTCTTCCTTCTCTCTCTTTGTCTCATTCGTCTCGATCTTTGTCTGCCGGCCTTTTGCTTGTCGGGTCGGGTTAGTGAACAAAGGATCCGATTATAACTTCTTAGTCTGGATCAATCTTGGTTTCTTTCTTGGTCCAATGGTCCTTAAAGTTGTCGGCCTGTACGAGGGATTTAAGTGACGATCGATATAGGACTGTATCTACTGGATGGAAGGTTAAGCACATTAAATATATCGAAAGATTTAGCTAAATTGTAATCTGATGTAAGTACAGTTTTTTTTTTTGAGGAAGTAGATAGGTTTCTAGATAATAGTAAGGATGACCATGAACACAATCTTCCTTAGTCAAAATACAGATAGGTAAGTTTGATTTAGCCTGGAGCTATCTACCATTATGGTTTTACCGAACAACAACTCGGAATCTAAGAGATAAACGTCGACAGTCCCAAACTTATGTTTCCGCCGTAGTGGAATCATGTGGCTTCCTCGAGTTTCAATTGTTCCTGCCCCATCTCCTCCCTGTGTGCTGCCTCTCTAATCCTTTTTATCTCACTATCAGTAGGTGTGATGGTGGAGTAGGCAGTCGCTCCTGCTGCTGTCTACGTTGGCGGCAACAGCTGTGCATTGATTTTCGAGAATTTTCCGACATCTGTTTCCACTTAGGAAATGCCGATTGTGGTTTCAAACTGGAAATGGATCAGCATTATTTTCACCGGAACGCATTTACATTAAATAAAGTATCTTGTTAGGATTCGATCTTGTGACATACGGTGTGTTAAAGCACGTACCCAACCAACTTGACTGCGCTCCGGGGCACACAATTGTGCATTGGTTGATGCATCAGTTCGAATGATGATGGAATCGGGTATTAAGTTAAAATTCTCCGTTCGCACATGTTTGATATGTCGGCTTGAGAAATTTGTTCGACTCCCCTTTTGCAAGAACCTTCCCAGGAAAGTAGCGAATCAAAGCAATTGACCATAACTTGTGTAAATGATTCGGAAGAGCCACGAACGATACAATTATTTCACTGATGCCAAATAGCCCAACAAAAGGAGTTTATTAATTCATTCCGTAGTTGTTAAATTGAGCTGATTTGTTACACCTATTCGGAAATTATGGTTTGTTCCTGGCGTTAAATTAATATCAATTGTTGAAGTGATCTCCCAAAACAAAAGGGCAATAAACAAATAAATGATCAATCGATGCATTACAACTATCACATATGGACAATTAGGATTTATTCTTATCCTTCTCCTTGTGAGTCTGTCCTTGGTTACTACTTATTTTTCATTTAGCAACCAATTGAAGATTTTTATTTTATTTGGTGCAATTGATTGGAAAATTTGTGTATGAAGAGGGTATCTTTGACCTCGATCATTTAGCCTTTTATAAAGGCTTTTAATTGTGAGTTTGCATTTTTTTTTGTGAATGCACATTCTCAAAAATCGGCTTCATCTGAGGGTGAACACTATAGGTATAAAACATACAGTTGTGTAATTTGAGTCTCATTTGGATGTGTGCAAAACCTCATTTTTAGCCAAGGTTCGGAAATGGGTCATACAGCTTTTCTGAAAAGATCCTGAATATTGTCATTTTTCGGCAAACGGTGTGTCATTGAACCACTTTCAAACTAAAATAGGATTTTGTCTCCCTTTCGTATCGTTATTTTGCTAAATCGACATAGAGCGGGGATCCATGATAGAACATCTCTAAAAAAGGGAGATACCGCTTGTTTATTCGCCGGGAAAATTTCAAAGTTTCTCACGGGGAGTAGTCATTATATTTTTGTTTAATAATATTGTTACATAATGTGTTCTTTCCTGTTACATAATGTGTTACATGATGCTTTATGTTTATAATTGTAACATCCTGAAATAGTGAAAATTTAAAATTATTATCAAGACATCAGAGACCAATAATCAAAAGACGGGACTGTTACTTCTCAAAAAACATTTAAGCGGTGCACCATATTACATCAGAGTTTTGTCAAAAAACTACATGATTACATCAGGAACAACAAAACGAGATACAAGTAATCATGTCGACCTCAGTGGTCCGAATGAGAGGATCTGATCCCAAGATGTGTGGGTCCGCTGATCACCACCCAACTGAACCTACTGCGGTCGTGAAATAAAACATGCAACAACAATGCCTGAGTTTCCATAAGGAAACCCTGTATGTAAAGCTCACCTATATGCATGCAGTAGTACAAATGAACATATCATACTAGTAGCATGTCATGTCATCAACCGTAAGGAAAACAGTTCCCCTGAAGGGTAACATAGGACATCAGTCCGACAATCATCATCGGGTCTCCCAAGGAGACCTACCGTAGGCACATACGGTCTAGCGGAACAAGACGTGACGCTTTGCACACGCGGCTATACTAATCATGGGGTTCGGCAAGCAGCATCTGCCAAGTCTGCACCATAAGAAACAGATCTGTAACTTCGTGATCGAAACCACACCAACGGAGACGTCGCTCGATCGATCCATCAATCATCATCTCAGTAGGTGCCCATCTGAGGAAAACATAGCCGGAACATCATCGGCCCATCAATCATCATCGCCGGAACAGCATCGGCGACATCACCGGCATAACATCGGTGGTCCAACAATACGTCCGGCACAACATCGGACGGGTCCAGACCGAAGTCTGTCAGGTCATCGGGCTCCACGAGCCGCAAATACCAACTCCGTCGCTATAAAAGTAGGGCAGTGACCTCCGTAGCCATCTAGGCCGGTAGTCACCTCACCCAACGACAGTTGCGTGCTCCCACACATCATACATTGGGATCCACGATCCCTCAGGCCTGCTACTCTACAATGAGTTCAGCAATCCATCACATCAAGTCACGATCCATACGCGGAGGTGACACGTCCCGAACACCCACACTCTTCCACACAGCGGTCCCTGGGCAGGCACGCGTAACGTGCCCACCGTCACCTCCCGGCTCACGCACAAGGCGAGGACACGGGTTTCCGTGGACAGAGTTGGCATCCTAAAAAGGAATGAGAATTCGGTTCTGTGCACAAACGGTCGACCGAAAGAGGCGATCCGGTCGACCGTTCCTAAAAAGGTTCGGTCGACCGAAAGTCTGCAACGGTCGAACTCTCTGCGCAAAACCTAAGTCCCAACGGTCAAACAGAGATCTAAAACTGGTCTACCGATACAAGGTCAAAATTCGGAGTCTGGTCAACATAAATTCCACACTACCGGTCGACCGACTCAGGGGTCTCGGTCGACCGAAAACTATCAGGGCATCTTACCAGTTCTAAGTCATAAACGGTCGAACACATATAAAGAAACGGTCAAACAGACATGCATCGAATCCAGTAAACTTAAGTTCCGGTCGAACGAACACAAGGAACCGGTCAACCGAAACACAACAGGCAATCCCGACCCACCAGCACAATGCACTACCGATCGACCGCCACAAGGCATTTTTGACCGGTGATGGTTAAAGTCGGGCAAAATACACTACATCGGTCGACCGCCCGAAGGAACCCGGTCGAGCATTGGTCGTCTGCAACATTGCGCCAGCCAAGGATTTACTCCAAAACTCGTCGCCAGAGAGGTCTCTGACCTCCCCCAACCGACCAACCCATCCCTCACACGAGGGTGAACAACAAACCACACTAAGAAGCCGACATACCTAAAAAGAAAGACGGAGCACGCTGGAGATTTGCTCGGCGTCGATCTGCGACAACAACCTCCGCTCCAACGCACCTCACGACCGCGCCTCCGCCACACGGAGCTCGTCCACCTTCGCCAGAGCTTCCTCCTCTACTGCTCACCGGACAAGAAATGAAGAGAGTGTGAGAGAGAGATTTCTTCTTCTTAAACCCACAAAACTTGCACCAGCAGTACCCTACACCCCCAACCCATCACTCTCCATGCCGTCACTATTCACGCCTCCTCTTCCCCAAGCAAAACACTGCACCACTCCCCTTCCTCATGCTACCCTCCCACTAATCACGGGATTACTTCTCTAAGTAAGGTTAGGGACATTACAATAATGCTTAAGCCCTTTCTCTTTTTGATTGACATATCTGATGTAAACATAGTTATTCAATTTATTATGTTTGTTGTGCTTATCATCCCCCCATGGGTATCTTTACTCAATGATAAGAATTAGAGAGACAGTTCATCCACTAAGTCTTTTCTGTGAATTCGGGTTACACATGATCATGATACAACTAATAGGATGAAATGTGAACCGAAAGGGTATAAGTTCATTTACCCTGATGTGATCTAGATGAGGGTTGACGTGGTGGATGACCATGTTGGACCTAGGGGTGCACACGGGTCGGGTTGGGTCGGGTTGGAGGTGAAACCCGACCCAACCCGAAAATTTCGGGTTAGGGGAAAACCCAACCCGAACCCGAACCCGAACCCGAACCGGTTCGGGTTGAACCCAACCCGACCCGAAATTTTCGGGTCGGGTTGGGTTGGGTCGGGTTGAACCCGAAAATTTGACATGAAGTATTTGCACACCAAGTGCTAAATAATTCCTGAAATGTAAGCAATAAAAATGATATGGATATTCCAAAAACCACAACCATTCAATCCTAACTTATATAAATTGATTTCAATCCTAAATTAAAAACAAACAACCAAGTGAAACAACTACATAACTTCAAACACACCTTAAATGAATACAACTTCAAAATCAGCAAGCAATAGACAATAGTTCAAGCCTTCAAGGTGTCAAGCCAAGAAGCAATAAGTTCAAAATAACTTCAAAATCTAACAATTAACTTAAAACACATTGCCATGAAACAATCCTAATTCCGACATAACATCCAATATTCGTAATGACTAAATAAAATTAAACATTACATCAAATAAGTTGAGCAAGCCTCTCCACGATGTCTTTATCTTCCGAAATAGCTGAAACAATCAAAATCAAACAAATATGAGATCGGATACGTAAAGAAATTTAACTGATTGCAAATATAAATGGTTCGTACCTAGACTCTCAACTTCTAGAAGCTCTTCCAAAGTTGTAGGCCACTCAATGTCAAGGTTCCCTCTCATCCAATCTTGTGTACAAATTAGACACTCAACATAAATAACACAACAACGAAACAGCAACATAAATAACACAACAACGAAAACCCTAACCCTAACTCCAGAAATTCCACAAACCGTAACACAACAACGAAATTCCAGAATTTCAGCATCAAAACCCTAACAACAACCCTAGCCGTAACCCTAACAGTAACCCTAACCCTAACAGTAACCCTAACTGAAACCCTAACAGTAACCCTAACCCTAAATGGAAGTTTGAAATTACCTGCACCGAGTTTGAAGAGGACGTCGTGTTGGTGAAGCGGGATCGACGACTAACGGCGGCGTCTGACGGTGACCTTCAACCCGGCGACGATCGAGAGAGCGTGAGGGAGAGGAGGAAGAAGAAAGGGAGAGGGACGCGCCGACGGGGGATCGAGCGTGAGGGAGAAGCCGAAACGAAGATTTCCGCGTGGCGTCGAGCTGTGGTCGCCGGTCGGGAGGGATTTGGAGTGCTGTGGTCGGGAGGGATTTGGATTTGGGGGTTTTCAGTGGAGGAGGATTCGGATTTAGCGGGTATTTGGGTTAGGGGTTAATGGGTATTCGGGTTATTCGCGGGTATTCGGGTCTGTGGAGGGGATTTAGCGGGTTTCGGGTCGGGTTGGGTCAACCCGACCCCTTCAACCCGAACCCGACCCGAAAATTCGGGTTTCAGAAATTTCTAACCCAACCCAACCCGAAACACCTACCAACCCGACCCAACCCGACCCGACCAGTCGGGTTCGGGTCGGTTTCGGGTTCAACCCGACCCGTGTGCACCCCTAGTTGGACCCATCCCATTTACATTTTTACATGCATTTTCCCGACAAAAGATTTTGTAAAATAATGAGTGAAATTATATTCAGCATCTCACCTAAATCCATGAAGTTAATAAAGTAGTGAATAGTGAGTGACAACGTTAAGGTTTGTTGTCGTCGTGAAATGGAACATGAAGTATAAGGTTCACATATGAGTAGTCAATTGGAGGTGGCCGAAATATAAGGTGGCAATGAAATGACAGGGCTTGGTAACATGATTAAGCAGACAAGTTAGTATGTGTTGACCACAATCCAACATGCTCGGTGTTAGATTATAGTCGTACGCTGAATGTCAATTGATTTTGTGTTGGATACTCACGTTTCAGACTGATCTCAAAGTCAAAAGTGACACAACAAATGACTTAACACATCCAGCCATGTTGTTCACGCATTGACGTGGAAAAAAAATTCATCACATGTGAGGGAGTGTTAGAAAATAATTTTACCTTGAAAAAATTAAGGGCATTCCCCTCGTAACTTATAAGCTCTCAGTTACATTCATATATTACCAGTTGGTTTTGAATTAGATATCCAGACATCAATACTCCTAATACTATAAATCAAGTATTACAACTAGAAATGCAATCATAACATAAAAATTACAAGAGACAAGATTAGAGAAAAATCACTGTGCCACTATTCTCTTGTTGAAACTTGCAAGTCAAGAGTACTCTTAGAGCTGGAAGCGTGGTGTTAGATGCCGGTTTACAGAAGTTTGCTTTGTTGGGGTGGTGGCTTTTTCTTGTCAAAAAAGGAAGTACTCTTTGTCTGAGTAGATGCCGTCCCTTTGTCGGTGTGGGAGGAGGAAAGAGATGGTGGGGAGAAACCGAGGACCGAAAAAGCTAAACTTATTGCGCTCTGTAACATGTTTGGTAATGGTGTTGCACCTGACCCTGACCACGTCTCTCTTTCCCACTCTACTACTACCTCTGCTGCATGTGTATCAACGTATCTATCTCACTGTATATATCTAGCACCTCTCGCCCTCTTCAGTCACCACCCTTTGAATTAGTTATGAACATCTCTATCTTCTTCTTGTTCTGATGCACTATAATGTAATGCATCTTATCGAACTTCATGGCAGCACACAACTGGTCGCTCATGGCAGCACACAACTGGTCGCTAGAGAGAGAGAGATAGATTAAACTTTGGCGCACGTCTATGTGACGATTTATGATGTCGCAATGCATGCATATATTTTTACAAATATATGAAGTGAGGCGCGGAACAAAGTACTATAAATTATGTAATCAGGACACAAAAGTCATTGAGCATGTCGAACTTGATGTGACATCCTTATGCAAGAAATGACAAGTAACTTTTTGAAAGTATTTAATATTTCTAATTAAATTCGAACATGTAATATATATGGAACTCTGACGTTAGGATTCCCAGATCCAGGCTACTCTAAGATCGGGTAAAAGTATGATTTTAAAGCATGAGTTGTACACCAATTAGGGTTAGCTGGGTTGGTATGTCTCTGCTATTTTATCACCGTAAGACGGCCATCGCATTCTAGTATATCAGTTACAAGTGACAATTGACTACAAAATAAAAACTTATTAAAAAAATATCGGGTTATTTGCTTAACTAAGCAAATATCTGAATTTAATAAATTACTCAAATACACATTAAATTCACATATTGGTTTGCTACACGTGATTCCATTAAATATGGTTTAATCAAATGCACCTCTGTTAGAGTAGGACCAACACTATTGCTAAATTCATTGTTGTAAAAAAAAAACAAACCAAAGAGAAAAAGATTAGGGAGGGAAGAGAGATATGTCTTTTCTTCTCTATATCCAAATATGTACAATAACCCCCTATATATAAGATGATGAGGTAGTAGGAGTTACAACTAAATAAATAAAATTACACCATATTAATAAGAATAAAATCTATATTGTGGGGTTAAAGAGGGTGAATCATTCATATGAATTTAGATTTCATAACACTTTCATTGAATTATCACTTTTATACGCTAGGGATGTTGCATCGTTAAAAACTTTACCGAGAAAAACCTGATGGAATAAAAACTTGGTAAAGGATAAAAGGAGTGCAGCGTGTATGATGTTCCTTCTCACTTCAGCATACATTCTTCAAACGACGAACACCAATCTTGTGAACAAGTTGCTCGAAAACTGTTGTAGGCAATGACTTTGTGAATAAGTCTGTTAAGTTTTGGCTCGATCGGATCTGACAAATGTTTTATCCCTCTTGTTGCAAATTATGTCTTGAAAAGAATTTTGGTGAAATGTGTTTCGTGTTGTCGCCTTTAATGTAGTCTTCCTTAATGTACTTTGTTTTGAGCAATGTATGCAACATTATCTTCATAAAGTAGTGTTGGACTATTTTTATCTTTTTCAAATTGCATTCTACTTGTACATGTTGAATTAGTGATCTCAATCGTACACATTCTCAACTAGTCTAATATAATGCAATCAATCCTTTTGTTATACACTTTTCGGTCTCCCTCGTTCAAAACATTGCCAAGTAAAACATCATGGGACAAAATCTTGGTGAAGGAAAAAAGAGTGCAAAGCTTATAATTCTCCCCCTTAATTTAATATACATTTACAAACTCTCTTAAATAATATGACATTATGTTCATGCATTGTTAAAAACCTTGTTACAAAACCTAGTGGGAAAAATAGTTAAGGGAAAAAGAGCACATGACATACGCTGACACAATTGTACAAGCTGCCTCGTTAAAAACTTTAAACCAATAAAAACATTGTATGAGAAAAATTGATAAAGAAAAAAAGTACAACTATAGGCCTTCTAGACTTTATCCTTCAGGGAAAATCGTATTTCAGTGATGATAGCTGGAAATCTGCTCCCCTGATTCGTAGTTCACCAACTTGCATAAAAATGACAACATCTCCACAATTACACAATTTTTATTGTTGTTGTGGATCAAATATGTAGGAGACATCATTGAATTAAATATTTATCTCATGAATATAGTAAGTAAATTTGATATATCCATAAAGAGGTAACGAAAAATATGTTGAACGTTACTTGAATGTTTTCGAAGAAATATTATGCCTACGTAAACAATCATTGTGAATGTATTAGGTCTAGTTTTATATGC
The DNA here is from genome assembly GCA_963682175.1 of Triglochin maritima. Lineage (NCBI taxonomy): Eukaryota > Viridiplantae > Streptophyta > Magnoliopsida > Alismatales > Juncaginaceae > Triglochin > Triglochin maritima. The sequence goes on from OY821775.1 coordinate 21,273,648, forward strand.
AATATATTTTATGACATTCTAGGAAATGGAATTCAGGTCCTAATCCAACCTCTTCACTTATATATAATTGGATCTTTGTTTACACAGTACGGACAATTTGTCATTGTGGTGTTTTCTAGGTGAACTTTCTTTATATAATATCTCTTAATATATTTGACTCATTGTAACAATTCTCTTCTAGGAAATGTTCGAACAAATCATATTAGCTTTCTTAGACAAGTATTGCTTAGACATAACAAAAAAATATAATTTTGAGTGAGTGGTTATAGAAGTTGAATTTTTGGAGGTGTTAGGTGTGTAGATTTTTTTTATACGTTTATGTCTAGATTTTACAAAAATGTGTTGTTTTTTCACATGAAACACTGGAATTTTTTTGTGACGTACTGTTTCTGCAAACAAGATAAAATATCTTATGTGTAACAGTAGTTTGGGTATAAAAGTTCAAAATCGGAACAAAAGTGAAAAAATCAATAATGTGGCCTAAAGTGTTAATTGACCTATTGTTTTTATTTTATATTAGAGAAATATAATAAAATAATATTTATTTTATTAATAATGAAATATATCTAGAGTTTAGAGTGGGACCCACCATTGGGAGCCACTATTTAAAAAAATACAAATAAAGAAGAACGATTTATACTATATCATATCTGAATTCCATGAAAATCCAATGTTGTCTGTATTGGACGGTTTGGACCATCCAAGCCGAAAAGGGACACTAAAGGACACGGAAGATGTTTACCCACCGGCATGAAGGAACGTACCTGATGGATTACTTACACCTACCGGTGACATCCGCTGCAGCCACCTCCGGTTCGCACCTTGGTCTTACTGTCATCACCATAATTCCAGGTTCCTTCGTAGGGTTTCCGAGGTCTAGTAGAGGTTTCTTGTCTCCGTCTCCCTTTGCACGGAAGTACTGCAACAATGCATTGGTGAAAATGATCTCCAAGCACCTTGCTGGGAAGAAAGGTTTATTTAATTTTATTTTTTGTTTAGATTATTTTAGTAATTTAAGGAAGAATGAAATAATGGAATTGTATAATTCTTGGCTTATATACGGTCATGAGTACAAAATGACTACGAAAATAATAGTAAAACAAATGGTATATAAGAGAGTTGACAGGTGTGTCATGTGTGGGTCAATAGGTGTGTTAAGCAAAAATTTAATAGAAGCATGTGTATTAAACCAATAAATAACGTTCGATGAGTAAAACTCTAATAACCCTATTTAGACGTGTACAAAAGCAAATGACCCTAAAATTATTAGTGTAATTAAGTTCCAAAGCAACAAATATAAATTAAATGTTCAAACAGAAAAAGTAGATAATTACAAGTCAAAGCCGACCTAGAAATTGCAATATATACTAATATAAAATTTAACTACAAATAAAGAAAAATAATCTTAATTTTGATGACTAACAAACTAATATTATGCACAACTTCAATTAACACATCACACAACATATTGTCAATTTGCATATATATATATATATATATATATATATATATATATATATATATATATATATATATTCCTAACATTGTAGGTGCTCAAACTAAAGAACTAATCAACTTCACGATCATGGCTCAAGACTTGTAATCAAAGCTCAAGGACTTTACATGTAATTTTTTATTTATTTGAGTCAAAGGATCAAATGTACACTTCGTGGACAAAAGGATAAATATGTTTGTATCGGTCGACCGTTAGCCTTTCGGTCTACCGAACATGTACAAAACGGACAACCAAGTTATCCTCGGTGAACCATCTCATTAGAGTCAGTAGCCACTGGAACTTCCCTAGAATCCTTGGTTCGGATTACCGAAGGCTTACCGGTCAATCATTCCATTCCTCTCAGTAGCATTCGAATTATCACTGGATATCTCGATTCGGTCGACCGAAGAGGTATCAGTCATCCGAACTTGACATGTGTTTATTATCCTAGCGACTACATCCTATTGGTCCATGTGGCAAAAGGCTTTCAACAAACTTATCGTTTGTCGTTTAGCAACACCTTTTGAAATACCCCTAAACGGTCTACCGAGTACTCTTCGGTTTACCTAATCATTGTTGCTAATCAAAACCTAACGACTCTTTTTCACGTAACTTTTCAACCATTATTTGTAAACCAACTTCTTAGCCAATGTCAGCAGAAAACTCGCACTATTGTTGGTCGACCGACCATGCCACGATTTACCAAACATGATCACCAAAGCACAAAAAATATTTACTGTCCATCTTTGAACGTTGAGCCGAAGTGGTCTCGGTGAACCGAATTTAATTGGTCGATATTAGAAAAAAGTTACTGGAAGTTGGTGAACGGTTAGCCGACCCATAGTCGGTCAACCGAGTTGTGCATTCTGACAAATACACCCACATCTTGTCGGACGACCGTTGGTTTCCCGGTTGACCGAATATACTTTGAATTTGCCCGAGCGTAAGTCATTTCTTGTTTCTTATTGGTCCAAACTTCACCAACTCACCATAACGGCTCTATTATTTTTGAAGGCTATATAAGCTTCATTTAAGAGACACATTCAACCATCTACTTGCCAAAAATCATTCATACTCTTGTGCTCTCAATCTCCAAGCCTTCAAAGCTCCACCAACTCTCAAACTTCAATTAAATTCACTATAAGATCAATTCCAATCCTTGAGTGCAATAGAGTTAGAATTCAACAACTTCTTTCAATTCCCATTGTGTTGTAAAGCTTCGAGGAAGCACCCTCTCGGGTTGTGAGAGAAGATCCGAGCAAGGCGAGGGTGTTCGCAAGGCTCCGATTGTAAGAGGGTTTATCTTTGACCCAGAACAAAGATAATAATGAATTCTCAAGTAGAGGTCAGAGGAGTGATTGGAAGTTGAGGAGAGGACTAGATCACGGTGGTGTGATGGAACCTCCATAAATCTCCGGAGTCGTCTTTTGGTTATAATCTTTTCATTACTATTTTAATTGTGCATTATTTAGTTAATTTGGGTTATAATCTATTCACCTCCCTCTATATTAGTGATCGATATACTTACATTTGGTATTAGAGCTTAGGTTTACTCATCTAATCCGTTTAGTCATGGAGAGTAACACTAATCAACTTAGAGAAAGATTATCTACTACTAGACCCCCTTTGCTTATCGGAAATAATTATGCACATTGGAAGAATAGAATGATGATTTACATCCAATCAATTTCCTTAAAGATGTGGATATTTGTTAGTAGTAAATATGTTCCACCCACTAGTGAACAATTAGCAACATTAACCGATCAAATAATTGCTAATGCCGAGATGAATGCTAAACTCATGAACATATTTGCTTGTGGAGTGGACACTCAAGAATATTGTAGGATTAGCGGATGTTATACCGCTTAGGAAATATGAAAATTACTTGAATCACATCATTAAGGTTCATTTAGAATGAAAGAAACTAGGGTTGATATATTCAAGCGCAAATATGTATTATTCTCTATGCAACCCGGTGCAAGTATAAGCGAGATAAACACTCGCTTCACCTAGATTACTAACAATTTGAAAAAAATTGGTAAGAAGGTGACAAGGTGCGGAAGATTCTTCGATCACTCTCAAACGATTGAGAGAAAAAGACAACGACCATTGAGGAGGCTCAAGACCTCAACACTTTGTCAATGAAGGACCTCATCGGAAGCCTTATGGCTTATGAGATTTCAAATGAACGAGAGAAAAGACATGGAGAGCACGAAAAAGAAAGAAAAAACTATTGCCCTCAAGGCTAGCTTTGAATCTGAAAAGTCGGACGACGAGGAGTGTGATGAAGAGCTTGCAATGATGGTTAAGAGATTCACGAAGTGTTGGGTGAAAGAGAAATTCCAAAGAAAGAGAAGGGATGATGGAGAGAGATCAAAATGTCATATTTGTTACGGATGTGATAAAGTTGGGCACATAAAGAAAGATTGTCCCTTAATCCAATCCAAGGGAAGAAAAGAGAAAGAGAGAAGAGAAAAGGAGGAGAAAGAAAGGAGGTTCAAAAGAAGAGAAAAGAGGGATAATTAGGAGAAGAAAAAGGCCCTCAAGGCAACTTGGGATGGATCATCTGGTTCATCCTCTGGTTCATCAAATGAGTCGGAAAATGAAGAAGCTCATATATGCCTCTACATCCAAGAAGAGGTTGATGGAGAATTGGGTAGTGCATTTTCATCAAGCAAGCAATACGAGGTACTCTCAACTTCATCTATCATCTTCATCGAGCCTAGCACTTGTAATGTCGCCAAAGATGGAGACAATGAGGTACTCTCAACTCATGATTCAAACTCATATGATGAATTGCTTAATACCTTTCATGAATTTTTTGAAAAATGTGAACTATTAAGGCATAAGAGTAAACTATCTTGGAAAGCTAATCACGATCTAGCATGTTTAAATGAATCTTTATCAAATGAAGTTGATAAACTTGTCTTGGAAAATAATAGTTTAAAAGCACTCAATGATGAATCTCATGCTAAAGAAATACATGATCTTAGAGAATGTAATAAGCAATTTATAATTGATCTTGAGAAATTCACAAAAGAAAAAGAAGATGTTAGACATGTTATTTGGTAGTCAAATTCAATCATTAGAAAAACATGGTTTAGGATACATGAATGAAAGGAAAACCTCTAAGAGTTATTTTGTTCATGCTTCAAATGGTGCAGTGAAAAAGAAATTTTCTTCAAATGTTTGGGTACCTAGGAATAAACAAGTTTCGGTACCTAAACCTAACCCCAAAGGACCCAAACAAATATGGGTACCAAAATTATCTTCTTCCTCATTGGTTGTCGGTGAAAGGGAAGGGGAAGTGGATCGTGGATAGTGGATGTTTGATTGACCTCATTTCATGCTCATATTTGCATATTATATCCATTATCTTTCACCTAAACAATGTTATGTTACGAGTTTTATGTTTGAATTTCAGAAATAAATAGGTTTGAAGAGATGAAGCATAAAAGGACCCAAAAGCTGGGAAAAAGGACTGAATTGTGAGATCTGGGGACTAAGATGCAAGGGAGAATGACCTGAACGTAAGACAAAAGAACCAAAGAGCAAAACAGAAAACTCCACACCATCATGAGGAGTATTTTGGCAATTCTATTCGGGTCGGAGCTCCAACAAGTCAAGTAACCGCATCCAAGACAAACAATACCAGCAAGAAAAGCCCACACCAAATTCCAACCCGATCCAAAGTTTATGGACCGCCAATTGGCGGTCTGGGACCGCTAATTGGCAGTCCAGATCACTCTGGATCCGCCCTAATTTCTCCAGCACATGTATTAGAGGATGTTTAGGCTATTTTTGGTATCTGTTTAGTCCCACATCGGGGAATTGTCCCAGAGTGCCTTTTCTATGGCTATAAATAGAACTCTTCACCTTCAAATGTAATCACTACATATTTTGAGTGACTATTCTTCCTACTAGAAGTGAGGCCTTGAAGCACACACTAAAGTAGGAGGATGCTACTTGAAATGTGAGTCATTTGTTAATAAAATTTTCGTTGTTATGTTATTAGTTTTATTTTGCTTATTTTACTTGTTTAATTTCATTTCATTAGTTTTAATATCTTAGTTAATATGCTTTCCTTGCTCAGTTTAATAATTAGTATAATGTGTAGTGAGTAGTTCCATCCCCTTTGGGGGGTGGAGTAGATGTTCATACATGCATTAGAGAATGGAATGAATGCTTTATTTACAACGTGTTGATAAAACATGAATGTATGCTTGCTTGTTTAGGATAGAATTTATAACTTGATGAATTTTGCCAAAATGATTAGACACCTCTCATGCTTGTTTGGGTTCTGAAATAAACAACTTGCATATGTAAATGTTAATCAACTAGGTTGGTGAATAGATTGATAGGTGTCATAACATTTAGACACTTCCTATGCTTGATAAACACCACCTTCTTGTGCTTAAAGAATGTGTTCAACACCCACCTCTTTGCATGTGTGCACTCACTCCACCCCTTAGGGGTTTTCCATTTCTGAATTCCAGCACTCGTCTTTCGTTCTTAGCTTAGTTTTAGTTAATCGTTTGTTACTTTCTTTCGCATTTCGTACTTCGTAGTGTAGTGTAGCGTAGAGTAGAATAATCCAACTCTCTTCCATATTTTTGCCACTTGATTTCGTGCAAACGAGAGGCTGCTCACCTCCATGAGGACGACCCGTATTTGCCACCGCTTCAACGCGGCCGTGCACTTGCGGTTTAAATTAAAACGTTCAACAATGTTTGAGACACGACGGGAGACCACTCTATGTTAAAAACATTGAAATCAAAGTAGGGTGGAACCGTCACTTTTGGGGATAATTCTAAAGGTCACACTGTTGGCATCGGCGATGTTGGTAATGATTCTAATAGCCAAATACAAAATGTGCTTCTTGTGGATGGTTTAAAACATAATTTTCTTATTGTGAGTCAATTAACCGAAAAGGAATTCTTAGTGCTCTTTGATCAACCTATTGTATACATAATCTTTAAAGCTAGTTTTGAAACCACTTTTAAAGGCTATAGATATGGAATGTTTATGTTGTGCATGTTGATAACATTGAATCATTCTCTAAGGAAACATGCTTAGTTGCTTCAAATGACGAATCTCGATTATGACATAGGAGGTTAGGCCACATTAGTATGAGCCAACTTTATAAATTTGTTAAATTTGACTTGGTAAGAGGATTGCCCAAATTGGATTTCAAGAAAAATAAGCTTTGCGATGCTTGTGAATTTGAAAAACAATTTAAAAGTTCTTTCAAATCAATTTACATGGTCTCTACTTCAAAACCTTTGGAACTGTTACATATGGATCTCTTTGGACCATCTACAACATTTAGTCTATGTGACGATTTCACTCGATTTACTTGGGTTTTGTTTTTTGCCAACAAGAATGAAGCTTTCAAGGAATTTGAAAATTTTGCAAGACGAATTCAAAGAGAAAAGTCTTTGATTTTGAAAATTCGTAGTGATCATGGTGGCGAATTTGAAAATGAAGGGTTTGAAGAATTTTGTGATTCTCATGGTATTGAACATACATTTTCTTTCCCAAGAACTTCTCAACAAAATGGAGTAGTTGAAAGGAAGAATAAAACTCTTCAAGAAATGTCAAGAACAATGCTTTGTGAAAAAATGATTTACCAAAGTAACCTTTTGGTGTGAAGCGGTCAACACGGCTTGTTACATTCTTAATCATGTTTTGATTCGACCAAATTTAAACAAAACTCCTTTTGAACTTTGGTTTGACAAACCACCGAAAATTTCCTATCTCAAAGTTTTTGGTTCTAAATGTTTTGTTCTCAATACCAAGGATAATTTAGATAAGTTTGATGCTAAATCCGATGAAGCCATATTTTTGGGATATTCAAGTTGGAGTAAAGCATATCGAGTTTATAACAAGATAACTAGTTGTGTAGAAGAATCCATGCATGTTCATTTTCAAGAAGAATCATGTAAGGATAATTATAACCTTGATGATGAATTTATTGATCATATTCAAATGTAACATCTCAAGAACAACCCAATGAGACATCTCAAGGAAAACCAGAGCTTCCGAAGGATTGACGATATAAGAAGGACCATCCTAAGGACCTTGTAATTGGTGATGTATCAAAGGGAATTGTTACTAGGTCTAATTCTCTTGTTGTATGTGACTCTAATGCATTTATATCTCAACTTGAACCTAAGAAAATAAATAAAGCTTGTGATGATGAACTTTGATTAATAGCTATGCATGAAGAGTTGGACCAATTTCATAATGATGTTTGGGAGCTTGTTCTTAGAACCAAATATCAAACGGTAATTGGTACCAAGTGAGTTTTTCGAAACAAACTTGATGAATCCGGGAAAGTGGTTAGAAACAAAGCTTGATTGGTCGCTCAAGGTTACAACCAAGAGGAAGGCATCGACTTTCATGAAACTTATGCTCTGGTAGCTCGATTAGAAGCAATTAGAATGTTATTAGCATATGCATTATACATGGATTTTAAACTCTTTCAAATGGATGTTAAAAGTGCATTTTGGAATGGTTTTATCATGGAAGAAGTTTGTGTTAAACAACCACCCGACTTTATGAATGAAACATACCCAGATCATGTATTCAAACTTAAGAAGACTCTTTATGGGCTTAAGCAAGCTCCTAGAGCTTGGTATGAAAGGTTGAAGACCTTCTTGCTTGAAAATTGATTCACAATGGGGAAAGTTGACACCACTTTATTTATTAAGACCAAAGATAAAGATTTATTAGTTGTACAAATATACGTTGATGACATTATATTTGGTACTACTAATGATTGTCTATGCCAAGAGTTTTCAAAGTCTATGCCTGGTGAATTTGAAATGAGCTTGATGGGTGAACTCAACTTCTTCCATGGACTCCAAATCAAGCAAACTTCGGAAGGAAACTTCATCAACCAAACCAAATATACAAGGGAACTTCTTAAACGATTTAGATATGATGATAGCAAACCTCACAATACTCCTATGAGTACAAGCTTGAAATTGGATATAGATGAATAAGGCAAAGAAGTTACATTAAAAGATATCGAGGTATGATTGATTCACTTCTTTATTTAACCGCTAATAGACCCGATATCATGTTTAATGTTTGCCTTTGCTCTTGTTTTCAATCTAGTCCTAAAGAATCTCATATGTATGCGTTGAAAATGATTTTTTGATATTTGAAAGCTACTTGTGATTTTGGATTGTTTTATCCGAAGACTCGATCTTTTGCTCTCATTGCCTATAGTGATGTCGATTATGCCGGATGCAATCCGATCGGAAAAGCATTAGTGGAACATGTCAATTCTTGGGTAAATCTTTGGTTTCTTGGTATAGTAAGAAACAAAATAGCATTGCACTCTCAACAACCAAAGCCGAGTATGTGGCCGCCGGATGTTGTTGTGCACAAATCCTTTGGATGAGACAGACCCTCAAGGATTTGAGACTTGAGTATCAAACTATACAATTTTTTGTGATAATACCTATCTAAAAATCCAATTATTCATTCAAGAACCAAGCATATAGATGTTCACCATCATTTTCTTAGAGATCATGCTCTTAAAGGTGATATTGAGTTGAAGTTCATTTCAACAAATGATCAATTAGCGGATATATTTACAAAATCCTTAAATGTTGATCAATTTGATAAAATTAGAGAAGAACTAGGCATGTGTAGTGCTAAAGAAATATCATAATTCAAATACCTTGTTTAAATAAACTTTGAGTTATTGCTTGACCTAATTGTGTTTCGTTTCTCCGAGCCTGACGGACGACCAGACATTGTTCGATTAACAAAAGGGTGTTTGAACATGGTTTTAGACTTGGTCTGGACTCTGGACCCACACTGCACGGTACACCGTTATCTATCCGGTTGACCGTATATTTTTTTTGTTTGCACTTCTCTGTTCCCATTCCAACGGTTATCCGTGTATGTCTCAGACCCCGAAGTGTTTGGGTAAATTTTTTAATTCTTTGATGAAGCCTTTTTTAACGGATCTTTTCACCTTTATTGGGCATCCAATTTTAAATCGGATGACCGTTGGGCATTTTTGAACTTCCAATTTATTGAGTGCGGACGACCATGACCGGTTCGGTCATCCGTGTCAAGGTCCAGTACTTCTTAAACGCTTCCTGTTCCCTTTTTCGTAACAACTCTTTCGGTCGACCGAGTCTGGTCGGTACACCAAACTCTAGTCGGTCGACCGAAGTCTGGTCGGTCGACCGAAGTTTGCCTTTTCTAGCCGTTGGAGCTGGTCCAATGGTCCTCCGAGACGATTATGGACGACCATTAGACACGCGTTTTCATGTTCTACCCCCTCTATTTCATATATATTTGGGTCATCTCTTTCACTCCTATCATCCCTAAACCAAACTTTTGCATCCTTCCCTTTCTCAGATCACAAACCTTTCATCTCTTCTTCAAATCTTCTTCCTTCCCTATGGGTCCAAGGAAAATTCGTGCATCTAAGAAGACGGCTGAACAAACAAAACAACCGACAACTAAGAAAGGCAAGAAACCCGTTCCTCCGGCAAAGAAGACGAGACTCAACCCCGACATACCTTCCTCTTCTACAAATCTGGCAAACGAACCCATCGACGAATATCTTTGCCCTTTCATCAATGACATGTTCTACAATCTAAAGACGGAGGAACACTACTACACTATTAGTGGTGCAAATCCAATTTTGGAGCGGAAGATTATTATCAAGGATTTCGACTCAATTGGTCTTTCCACATATCTCATCGTTGATCGCCTTGGAGATTTCTTTCATGACAAACTTCCGGACCCTTTCTTCGCGGAAGCTTGTCGTCAATTTTTTGCCAATGGAGACTACCACACTTGATGGCACTCAAGCGGCGCTTACCACTCAAATCGATAGTATCCCCTTCACTCTCACTGCATCCATTCTTTCAGAGATCACCGGACTTCTTAATGTCAACGATGATATTTATAATCTCTCTTGGGAAGAGGTTTGTGGTTCGATGAGTCAATTTTTGGACGTGACTCGACCGGAAATTCTTCAAGATGGCAAGCTTGCCATTCCTCACATTCCGGTTCTTGGCCGCATTCTTTGTCACTCATATCGACCAACCTCTTTGTGCGCAAAGGACACAATGACGAACTCGGCCACTAAATGATGAAGTATCTTTTTAATCTCTCCACCGATACTTCCACAAATTTGCCTTTATTCATCATCAACCACATGTGCTACATCCCTCGGAAGAAGCGTAACGTTCTCCCATTTCCTATGATCATCTTGCTGGTCTTAGCTCACTTCAACATCCAATTCGACTGCGATCTTTTCAAATCTTTAAAGACGACCATCGACAAATACACACTTAAGCGGATGCGTTTGGGCAAGCAACCAATTGAAGAAGTAGCTGAAGATGATTCCTCCAAAAATGAAGATGATGCGATATCAACCAAAGCTCCACGTTTGTCTCCTCCTCCATCCGATGCCGAGGTAAATCCCACTTGGGATCCTAGCTCAACACGTGGTCCTCGGTGCTACACTCGTCCCGAATGGCCATCCGATGTTGATGCTCAATGGAACCAACCGGCTTCGGCCTATCGCCACGAGAAGCTCTTGGACCGGAATTGCGACGAGATCCACAAAGTTCGGAGTTTAATGAATCGAAACTACCAAGGCATTCAAGAACCCACTTCAAACTTCCAATATTTTCAGTTGGCGACGTCGAACTCACTCAACGTGATCAACAACAAAATTCTTGTGGTTGGAGATTCTCGCTAAGCCTTTCTTGACTCCCAAAATGAAATTATGGATCCTTTTCGAAACATGAACAAACCAGACAACTAGACTATTATTGTTGCTTGTTTGCTTATTGTTTGTTTGTCATGCTTGTTTCTTTTGTCATTTGCTTTGGTTTGTTAGCTTTTATATTGGGTTTATGCCTTATCTTTTCTTTTAGCAATGCAATTTCATTTCCACATTGTGTGTATTTTTGTCTCAAATTTTGATTGATCAATCTTTTTGATAGATGTCGGGGGAGAAAAATGGACATAACATGCTTCAATGAATATGTGGAATTCATGCACTTAGTAAGAGAGAGTTATCACATCTTATGCATATTGATAGGGGGCACTTACACAATTTGACATTAGTTTGTCATCATCAAATTAATGTGATCGACAATCAAAATATAGGATCTAAGATTTCCATATATTTAGGTGTTTTCGTAAAATCAATAATATTTTACCGGAAAATTGTGAGTTAATGTATATGTATGAGTTAGCTTTATTAGACAAGTATTGCTTAGACAAATCATATTTGGCGTAACAAGAAAATATAATTTTGAGTGAGTGGTTATAGAAGTTGAATTTTTGGAGGCGTTAGGTTTGTAGATTTTTTTTACAAGTTTATGTCTAGATTTTACAAAAATGTGTTGTTTTTTTACATGAAACACTGGAATTTTTTTGTGACGTACTGTTTCTGCAAAATAAGATAAAATATCTTATGTGTAATAGTAGTTTGGGTATAAAAGTTCAAATCAGAACAAAAGTGAAAAAATCAATAATGTGACCAAAAGTGTTAATTGACCTATTGTTTTTATTATTTTTATTTTATATTAGAGAAATATAATAAAATATTATTTATTTTATTAATAATGAAATATATAAAGTTTAATGTGGGACCCACCATTGGGAGCCACTATTTAAAAAAATTACAAATAAAGAAAAAACGATTTATACTATATCAAATCGGAATTCCATGAAAATCCACTGTATTGGACGGTTTGGACCATCCAAGCCGAAAAAGGACACTAAAGGACACGGAATACGTTTACCCAAAGGTTTATTTAATTTTGTCTTTTCTTTATATTATTTTAGTAATTTAAGGAAGAAGGAAATAATGGAATTGTAGAATTCGTGGCTTATATACGGTCATGTGTGCAAAATGACTACGAAAATAATAATAAAACAAATGGTATATAAGAGAGTTGACAGGTGTGTCATGTGTGGGTCAATAGGTGTGTTAAGCAAAAATTTAATAGAATCATGTGTATTAAACCAATAAATAACGTTCGATGAGTAAAACTCTAATAACCCTATTTTAGACGTGTACAAAAGCAAATGACCCTAAAATTATTAGTCTAATTAAGTTCCAAAGCAACAAATATAAATTAAATGTTCAAACATAAAAAGTAGATAATTACAAGTCAAAGCGCACTTAGAAATTGCAATATATACTAATATAAAATCTAACTAAAAATAAAGAAAATTAATACCAAAGATAGCAAGAAAGAACTGGCCTTCCTTAGATAACACCATAAGACCACAAGACTAGAGCCAACTCCACAAGGGTTTTGTTAAACAATGGGTAAAATTTATGAAATATTTTTATTAAAGTTAATGACTTTTTATAAGTGTTGTCATATCTTAACTGAATTACTATTCATCGCCCCAAAATTACTTAAATCGCCCCAACAAATTACCATTTTGCCCTTCAGAAACTTTAAAAAAAAAAAATTTAGGGGGAGGCGTCTGCCGGAGCCGCCTCCCCATAGGAGGGAGGCGTCTGCCGGAGCCGCCTCCCCATAGGGGGGAGGCGGCTGACACAGACCCTTGGGTCGGGCGTCTGTGGCGGACGTCTCCCCCCTATGGGGAGGCGGCTCCGGCAGACGCCTCCCCCTAAAAAATTTTTTTTTTAAGTTTCTGAAGGGCAAAATGGTAATTTGTTGGGGCGATTTAAGTAATTTTGGGGCGACGAATAGTAGTTCCCTATCTTAATGCTAACAAGACTTTATTTAGCAGTACGAGATATAACTTTAAATTTCAGTGATTTTCCGTTAACACTATTTTATTACATTTTTATATTTAAAGAAACATATTTTAGACATTTCTCATAGAAGTTTTTTTCACAACTTTCAAAAGTTTAATATGTGGGGCTCGGGGGCTTTTGGAAATTTTATGTTATTATAAGGTTTTTGTTTTGAAATAATGTTAGAAAAAAGGAAGAATATATGTGAGGTAATTTTTTTTGACAAATTATGCATATTGAAAACAACATCAGACAAAAATATTTGACAAAGTATGCATATTGAAAACAACATCTTTGTTGGCTTTTTTGCTTCTTTAATCTTAATTTTGATGATTAACAAACTAATATTATGCACAACTTCAATTAACACATCACACACATCATATTGTCAAATTGCATATATATATATATATATATATATTCCTAACATTGTAGGTGCTCAAACTAAAGAACTAATCAACTTCACGATCAATGCTCAAGACTTGTAATCAAAGCTCAAGGACTTTACATGTAATTTTCTATTTATTTGAGACATAGGATCAAATGTACACTTCGTGGACAAAAGGATAAATATGTTTGTGTCGGTCAACCGTTAGCCTTTCGGTCTACCGAACATGTACAAAACGGACAACCGAGTTATCCTTGGTGAACCATCTCATTAGAGTCAGTAGCCACTGGAACTTCCCTAGAATCCTTGGTTCGGGTTACCGAAGGCTTACCGGTCAATCATTCCATTCCTCTCAGTAGCATTCGAATCATCTCTGGATATCTCGATTCGGTCGACCGAAGAGGTATCTGTCATCCGAACATGACATGCGTTTATTATCCTAACGACTACATCCTATTGGTCCATGTGGCAAAAGGCTTTCAACAAACTTATCTTTTGTCGTTTAGCAACACCTTTTTGAAATACCCCTAAACAGTCTACCAAGTACTCTTCAGTTTACCTAATCCTTGTTGCTAATCAAAACCTAACGACTCTTTTTCACGTAACTTTTCAACCATTATTTGTAAACCAACTTCTTAGCCAATGTTAGCAGAAAACTCGCACTATTGTCGGTCGATCGACCATGCCACGATTTACCAAACATGATCACCAAAGCACAACAATTATTTACTGTCCATCTTTGAACGGTGAGCCGAAGTGGTCTCGGTGAACCGAATTTAATTGGTCGATATTAGAAAAAAGTTACTGGAAGTTGGTGAATGGTTAGCCGACCTATAGTCGGTCAACCGAGTTGTGCATTCTGACCAATACACCCACATCTTGTCGGACGACCGTTTGTTTCCCGGTCGACCGAATATGCTCTGAATTCTGCCCAAGCTTAGGTCATTTCTTGTTTATTAAAGCCGATTGCACTATCGAAAGAAGATTGGAACCAATTCGAGGATCAAATTGGGTAAAATTTATCTATCCTCTACATTCATATTAGATTGGTTCTAATCTAGGACATTTTGTATGCTTAATTGTCACATCCTTTATCACACTCATTGATGAATTAGGATATGCTTCATGTACATCTTTAAGGGTGAGAAAAAGGAAAATATTTCATAATTGATATAATTCATGACATATCTTATAAATTTGGGAGAAAAACACATCATATGCCCAAGTGTCAAATTTTCAAATGAATGTTAAAAAGGGGATAAAACATGACATGCTAAAAGGGGAGAAGAAAATTGAACTTAATTAACATATCATATTAGTATTGATATGGGGAGCTTAATGAATATCTTTTAAATAGGATAATGAAATGCAAAATTAAGGGGGAGCAACTTCATTATAAGAATTTTGGGGGAGAGACTAAATTCAATGAAAAATCTCATTTTTGATGGATGTCAAAAGGGGAGAGAATATTAGGGGATAACTTGAAATTGGATTGAAAATTGAACAAAAACTATGCACACTCATAGGGGAGCATTTATATGCATAGTTTACATCTAGAAATTTCAAGTATTAAGATATAGGTTGCCATCATCAAAAAGGGGGAGATTGTTGGCTTTTTGGCCTTAATCTATGTTTTGATGATTTAATCAACCTAATCTTAATCACAATCAGAGTAGAGTAGCACACATTATGCATAACATATATATTACTTTGTTCTAACTTCTGCAGGTGATCAAGACTCAAGGAAGATAAGAATTCAAGTCAAGACATGTAATCAAGCTTTGACGACATGTAATTTTATATTTCTTTTGAGTCTTGGGAACTTTGTGTACTTGAGCATACAAGAGTTAAAAACTACTACACAAACTAGGTTCCTCAGAGAAAACACCCACAAAATCTCAGATCATCTGGACTTCAATAGGTCACCCAAACTTAGACCGGAAAACGCATAAAACCAATCCTGAACTGTCTGAGCAAAATCGGTCGACCAAACTAGTTCTCAGTTTGACCGATTGGATCAGTTAATAAGTTAGTCAATAATGTTGCACCAGTTGACCGTCTTGTGCCTTTTGTTCGACTGTCTACACGTGTCAAATGACCATTAGACTTGTCTTATTCACCCGTTCCCTGCTCCGTCGACCGTTGTGTTTTTGTACTTTTTGGACTTTCCTCGACTTTATTTCCGCAAGACTTCTGGTAGACTGTCAAGCCCAATTTGGTCGACCAAACTTGCCCAGAGTTGTGCCATGTGTTTTTCTGTTTTGTGTTTCTTACACAAACACTTACCATATTATTCCCGACGGCTAAAACCACTTAGGAGCTTATAAATAGATGTTACCAACACACAATTTGACAAGTCTTACACTCCAAATTGTCATACACATGTAAGCTTTCAATTCCCCAAACCTATACTCTCCAAGCCTAAACTTCACACTTTTATTTATCAATTCCTTATTCACTCAAAGTGTGCTCAAGTTAGAGAGTGTGTTCCACTCACAATTGTCTGTCAAGAAGCAATGATTTCGGTGAAAGCCCAAAGTGTTCCCTCTCGGGTTGTGAGAGGAAGAAACCAAGATAGCGAGGATTGTTCGCGGAGCTTGTGGTGTAAAACACTTAATCTCGTCCCGGAACGAGATTGATAGTGAAGACGTAGGCGGAGCTCGAGGGAGATCGAGCAGAGCTTTCAAAAGATGAAGTAGGGGGGATGCCAAACCTCTATAAAAATCACCTTGTTTACTTGTGTGGTTTGCTTGCTTTTCCCTACCTTTTTAATTCCGTTGCACAACTTGTTTAGGTAGAGATTAACATTAAAAGTGATTAGAATTAGAGTCATATACGATCCTACATAGTAGGCCTATTTTATAGGGAATGATGCGGTGAGGATAATGGAGTTGATAAGGAAGAAACATGGCATGTGTATGCATGTGCTCATGTTGGCCTCATCCTAATTAATGTCTTGTATCTTTTAATGATCGTGTTAAATCTTATTTCATGTGAAGACATAGTGGGGTTCGGTCATTGTGCATTTCATGTTAGTCTCATCTCAATTATTATCTTGTATATTTTAATATAATGTTTAATCTTATTTCATGTGGAGACAAAGTTGGACTTGGTTTTGATGGATTCCATGTATTACATGTTGTGATGAGCATCAATGAATACACATACGTACACATATTCTCATTCCGCATTCTTTCTCTACCCTTAAGGGGTTTATTTTTATTGTTTGTTTTCTGATTTAGTACACATCGTAGTGTAATTCCGATCATATATCTCTCTTTTCCAATCCCCACTCGAGTATTGTGGACTCTGACTTGCATGCGCTCCTCGTGGACACGACCCGTACTTACCGTGTCTTTACCGACATCGTGCACTTGCAGTATTATAACTGAATCAATCATACCACGTCCAACTGTGTGGGCAGTGGTTGTTGTCGACCACTGCTGCGACCACTTCTGAGTTTTTGCAATGTGGTCCATGGATTTTAATTGTTTGTGGTTAAACAAGTTAATTGGAATAATTGTTTGAAGAACACTATAGTTTTGTGTTTTGTGTAAAGAATGAATAATTGGGATGATTTTGGAAAAAAATCCTGAACTTTTCAGAATTGTAGGGAATAACTTAATTTTGGGAAAATTGCTATTTTTCCCTAGATTTCTAGATTTTATAATAAACAATTTTAGTTGGGAACTTTACTATTTTTCCCTGAACTTATGAGATTTGTGATTAGTAAGAAAACTTTAGTGGAATTACATTTAGCCCATGTACTCTCTTAAATTGTGGGGTTTCGAGCTATAGTTTTATTATGATGCTTTTATGTTTCTCTAGACTAGTTTATGTGTTTTGCTATATGATTCGTTGTTGCCTTAGTGAAACTTATGGTATTAGGAGATATGTTTTATTGTGGTTGTATGACCCGTACTTTTGGATAAATTGTGTTTATCCTTGCCTTATGTAAATGAGTGAGAGGTTCGTTGAACTGATTGTCCACCCAGGTCGCGACGAGTGGTCATTGAGCTGTGCTCGCGGCCTCGGGTGTGGGGGTGGTAGTGGGATGACGTGTGAGGCGTGTATGACTAGATGTTAGGATTTCCCCCTGTATTGTGGTGGTTCGGGATGGTCCACCCATGTTGTGACGAGCGACCATAAGGGAGCGTTGCTCACAGACTCGGGCGTGTGGTCGGATCCCGAAGCCGGAAGCGGAACTGGTCAGCTCAACGACGTTGTGAAGAGTGGTGATTTGAGATCGTTGATCACGAGCTCGGGCGCATGGTTGGAGTAGGGCATTGCGTTTGTGGATTAGATTTGTGATCTTATCGAAGGTTCACACTCGACGTTGATTGGGACGTGTGGTCGCCTTGGGACGTGTGACAGTTCTACCGTGAGAGCAGGTTGAGTGTTGTCTTGTGGATCGAATGTGCGTTTTGGTCGAGGTGCACACTTGGCCTTGCCGGGACGCGAGACCGATGTGAGCCATTTGGTCAGCATGGTCCAGCTTGGTGTTGGGTTGGGGTGATGTACAAAGTCTTGATTTGAGACTCAGGCGTGACTTGTGCATGTGCAAGAGGGACGCTGTAGGAGGCTAGAGGCGACTTGAGTTTGTGACGTGAGGACTCGATCGTGAGATCATTCGATGTATTTCATTTCATCTCTTAGTATTGATGTATTAGAATTTTAGCTCATGTTGTATTTCCTTCCACTTGTACTTTGACATCAACATTATGTATTTTTTAATTGGTGTCTCAACTTATTATTTTTGTGAATGTTACTCTTTTGCTTATTTATAGCTTCTTATGGACTGAATATGGTGTTACAGTAACACATCACGGTCAAAACATAGATATCTATTCCCGACTTCCTTGAATGACAGTCTTCCATGTGCATTTATTAGTGAAAACTTCTTAACTTGTCTCCTTATCATCATCCCCAGTTTTTCTATTAACAATCAGGTTCAAGTGATAATCATCGAACTAAAACTCTAATTAATATCTCTTGATACCACTAAACGAAACAATTCCCATCAAATCAAAACTTTAATAGCTTAACATC
The DNA here is from genome assembly GCA_963682175.1 of Triglochin maritima. Classification (NCBI taxonomy): domain Eukaryota; kingdom Viridiplantae; phylum Streptophyta; class Magnoliopsida; order Alismatales; family Juncaginaceae; genus Triglochin; species Triglochin maritima. The sequence continues at coordinate 21,292,350 of OY821775.1, forward strand.
AGCGTGCAATAACCAAACAGTACTATCTTTCAAAAAATAACCAAACAAGACTTGCCCTCCTTTTTTCCCCCTGGCGTTTCTTACTTTCGGTGTGGAATATAGGACAGTTGCTGTAATATTCTCGTTGACTTTTATGGTGGTGGGCTACTACTGGGCTAGTGAAGTAATAATGACACCTTAACTGCCATGAGGTTAACTGTGCACCCTAAGGTTTAGCTGTGTCTTCACAACTATCAATTCAATTTAACTATAATTTTTCTCGTAACAGAAGAGGCCTTCAACCCTGCGCCTCCTAGGAATGTCATAAATCACAATCATCAATTGATTAGAGTCAAACTTTTTAGAGGCAAAGGGTTTTAAGATTTTATTTTCCTATTTATAAATGCCAAAGACGACAGAATGGTTTCCTCATCTGACTCTCTTTCAAGGAACTGATTAAATACCTGGTTTATGGACTGGACTGGGTATTATTGATTGTCCAGTCCATCACTTTCTACTTAATCTTAGTTAACTTTTCCTAGTTTGCCCCACCACAAGTTTGTAAGCCCCCGTTTCTTAGTTAATTTTCGGGATAGAGTGGAAGAAGGGAGGAGATTCTCAAACAAGGAAAATAATCTAATTCCAATTGCTTTGAAAGAATTGAACGAGGAGTCGTACGAGGTGAAAATCTCACGAATCGGGTTCTTCTACCAGTATCTAATGAAACATGCTGAACAAAATATTCTTCATGTAAAACCTATTCGATTTAGAGTCCTCTCCGGTCCTTGATTCGTTTAAGAAGGTCCTCACTGCAATCGAGTTATAACATTGGTCAAATTTTGGGATCCTGTGATCCAATCTGCCAATGACCTCCTCCATTTAGATTTGTCTTTATGAAATGAAAAATTGCATAACTTGAAATGTCCCTCTATGGATCAATGGAAGCATCTGTGGTCAAACTTTCCTCTGCCTTCATAGACGTTCTGCATTTTTTTATTTCTTATTTTATTATATTTTTTGTTTGCCTTATGCAGAAAGACCCATTTAAAAGGTGATTTTGTGATTTCTTTACAAAGGATCACCAAATGATTTTTTTGTTATGAAATGAGATTTTAATTCATTACTATTATATCATCTTTATAGTTTATTAAGTTATTATTATTTTTTTCTCTTTGTGCAAATAAGCAAGTACCACACTAGATAAATCTCTTAATTTTATCATATTCTAGATTGACTCAATTTAAATTTTAACCCCTAATTATTTAGAGAATCTCTAGCATGGTGATGTTAAACCTTCTCAATCATGGTGACCAATGATGCTTATGATGTCGATAAGAATTAGAACAAAATCTACACTCAATGCAATCTATCCACTGTGGTTAAATTTATTCTAATTACAAATTACATTATTGCCCCCGCAAAGCATGGGGCAATTGCTAGTTTATGATAATGGAAGTAGAATCATCAAAGAACGAAAAATTCCAAATTTGATTTATAATAAATTTTTTGACCTCTTAATTATTATTTTTGAATCTAAACCTCTTAAAGTCTTAATTATTCTCCTATATATGTTTGCCCTCACGGCCCCACCTCATTCAATTCCTACTAGTAGTAAACATTTCTTCAATGTTTAATACTTTAGGTGATTCTTTTGAAGAGTCCGAGATCATAAGCGGGACATATATAGGAGGTGTGGGTGGGTGGTGAGAGAATACGTAGGTTGGGAAGTAGGGGATATGCGTGATTTGCTTGGGTAGACTTGTACATAATTGTCAAAAAATTATCGTGTTTTCATTATTTACTTGAGTTTCCCTACATTTCACTGCATGTTGCTTGGGTGTCCCTCCACGTTTGTGGGATCCACTTCGTTAATTTTTCTGTTTAACATTTGCAAAACACACATTTTAAAATTGAATTGTCATTAATATTAAATAAGAAAATTCAAACAAAAATATTTTTTACAAATACACCCTCTATTATTGCTCTCTGTACTCTCTCTCATGATCACTCTTCTCCATCTCTCCCCCTCTCATGATCTCTCTCTCCTCTCTCTCACATGTTCTCTCCCTCCCTCCCTCCTCTCACTCTCTCTCTCTCCTCTTTCTCTGTCATCCCTCCCCATCTCTCCTATTCTCACTTCTCCCTCTCTCTCTCTCTCTCTCTCATCTCTCCCTCTCTCATCCCTAAGGTATGCCTTATGGTTTTTGACATTTGTTCCCAGACTCCCCCACCAATGGATTCAAATAACAACTTGAAAGATTTTCAAATTCAAAAACTTGGTCGTGGCACTCAGTTTTACTTAAAGCATGTTGCATCATCTTTATCGTGCTTTCTAAAACAATCTCTTTTCTACTGTGCAGGTAGGAGATGAATCATATGAGTCTTACATGGCAGACAAGGATGGGATTTTGTCGTCTTTAGTAGACGAGCACAGATCAATCTTCTTGCTGTCTATCTTCCTCCCTTATTGCTAAAAGAAAAAATGATAATGATATTGACATACTTAATGACAATGTTTTGGCTTGTTTCAAAATCTTATATATACACTATGTATTGATTTTTCATTGTCCAACTTGCCAACTTGATCCTAGAAACACATGCTGCAAGGATCCCCCAAATGCCTTAACTTTAGACCATCATCTTCTGGCTTACTATAAGTATGAAACTAAAGCAAAAGCAAAACAAACTTGTCCTTTATTTCAGTCTGATTTCAGTTGTAGATTGGTGTGCAACTTACATCTTTATGTTTGTGCAGACTCTAGAAGAAGCTTTCAAAAGCCTAGAAGGTGTGACATGCAACAAGGTAGAGGATGCAAATGTTGCTCCTGACGCATTCTATGCCCACCGCCTTCTTCACGCTACTGGAATTGTTGTTGTGCCCAGATCCGACTTGTCACGTGCAATTCAAACGCATAATTATGTTTTGCCCCTCATCATCTATTAATCAAACTTGAAGTGTCTCCTGAACGAAGTCGATACCATAATCGGTTACGAAGTCGAACACCCCAATGGAGGTGAATAGTAAGACCGGTTCCAGAAAGAAAGGCGGGGCTTGCGCCGATGACCCAGAGATCCAAAATCAAATTAAAGCCAAGGGAAGGTTCGTCGGCGAGTTCCTGAACTTTCTGCCATGACAACTTGTCCAATGATGCTCACGTCTGAGATCTGGGTAGAGGGGGGATGAACAATGACGATGGCTACTCAAGTGCGTTCCGAGGTGACCCGATGGTTCTTTTCTCAATTCCTTCCAGGAGGAAGTATGTCGGCCATGTCCGGAGCTTCCTGGATTATTGAATTGGGCAATGAGGCACTCGTCAAAGATCTGAAGTTCGGAGCGAAAATGGCAGTTGATGTTGATTGTGGGGGTGTTGAGGTCCCAGACTCAAATTAACCGCGGTGATAGTTGCGACGTGACTTCCTAAGCAAGTTTGGATGGTTTTGGCAGCCAGAGGACACGTTCGACGACACTTCCCCTTCAGAGAGGAAGATGAACAGTAAGTCAATTTGCTCTGAAGTGGGTCGAGAGTGGTCTTGTTCGAAAGAGGAGAATGAGAGGAAAACGGATCGATGAAAGGTAAGCCCTGGAGAGTAGAGAGAGGGCAAGATAGAGAGCAGAGAAAGATCAAGATAGAGAGTAGAGAGAGAGTAGAGAGAGAAGAAGAGAGAGGGTGTGTTTGTAAAGAAATTTTTTGTTTTGTCCTTTTGTATTTAATATTAAGGACATATAAATTTTAGAAGGTATGTTTTGTAAATAAACCAACCCAAAAGTTAATGGGTCCAAAAACGACTCGAGGTATGCAAACAATAATATTTGAAATGTAGGTGCACCCAAGTGAATAGTAAAAATGCAGGGGTATTTTGACAATCGTGCACCTTTTGAGGTCTACCCAAACAAATCACCCTATATGAAAATTACATGTTATTACCTGTGACTTTGTGCTTACTGATGTGTTTACAAATTTATATATTACATTTTGAAGCTAATTTGGTATCACTAAGGGCACCACCACCAAGCTCTCACAACCGCCTCCAACATGACGACCATCACCTCCACAATGCCACAACTGCCTTCGGCATGATGACCACCACCATTAAATTGTCATGGCCACCTTCGACACGACCACCATGACCATCATATATTCACCACAATCAAAATCGATACCATGACCACAAATATGTTAGATTGGAATCAAATATATTATTTCGAACACAACCATCACAAAGAGAACCATTATTGTCGGTATCTTTTTTTATATCGGAAATATATTAAAAGGCCATTGACTAGGGATCTATTTATTTGAGGGTCATTGATTTTTTCTGGTCTTAAAAAGAATATCAAATGTCACATTTACCCTTGTTTGTTTTTCCTAATTTCAAATCATACTCTTCTTCTTCTTCTTCTTCCCAACATCCTTATTTCTCACAACTCTCACTCCCAACATATTTCTCCCCTAAATCAAACAACCTCAGTCCAACCATCCTACTTAATATACTTGAGTATTAAGATCGATTTCCATTATGTAAGCTTTATTTTGGCATCTTTTTTCGGTTTTAACACAATAGACATTGCTTGTTTTCAACAAACGAGCCGAACGACCTCGGTCAGTGTCGACCAAACGACCTGGGTCGTTTTCACCGAACGAGTTGGTTTGTTTCCACCCAACGAGCTGAGTCGTTTTCCCAAACAACATGTGTCATTTTCACCAAACGAGCTGGTCGTTTTCCCAAACAACCTGTGTCATTTTCACCAAACGAGCTGGTCGTTTTCCCAAACAACCTGTGTCATTTTCACCAAACGAGCTGATCGTTTTCCCAAACAAGCTGGGTCGTTTTCACCAAACAAGATGGGTCGTTTTATTCATAACATCCACATTCAGAAACGGAATATGATGATTCTATATATGTTGGAAAGACAATTGACAGGATCACATATTTGTATCTCTTATGATTTTCCGAATTCCGATTATACGGGGGCGAAAAACGTGTCTCAAGATAGATCATATTTGGAAATTGGACAATCAACACATCTTGAATAATAACTCTCTCCTCCAAAATCCAAATAAGGCTATTATAGACTCGTTACAAAGGAAATTTTGAGAAGCAAAACTTTCATATTTTACATGTTTTCATATATGGAACCGAATGAGTCCATAAAGGGCGTGGAAGACGTACTAGTCCAACTCGGGACGCACCAGTCCTGCTCGGGATGCACTCGTCCCGTTCGTGACACATCACTTGTTTTACTCATAACATCCAGATCCAATTATAGAATTTGATGATTATAGATACTTTGGAAAGATAATTCAAAGGAGAACATATTACTGTTTCTTATGACTTGCCAAATTCCAATGATACGATGATGCATGTGTGTGAAGATGGACCCGTATTTGGAAACTCGACAATCGAGAGATCATCACTGATTCGTGCATAACACTCTCCTCCGATTTCCAAATAAGGAGATTCAATATGTGTTACAAAGAAAATGTTGTGATGCAAAACATTCATATTTAACATATTTCCAAATTCGGAACCTAATGGTCTCATAAATGGCGTCGAAGATGCACCAATCCAACTCGGGACGCACCAGTCATGCTCGGGACCCACTCATCCTGCGCGTGACACATCACTTGTTTTACTCATAACATCAACATCCAAATATAGAATTTGATGATTCTAGATTTATTGAAAAGATAATTGAATGGAGAACATATTAGTATGTTATGACTTGCCAAATTTCGATGATACCAGGGTGAAAAATGTGTCTCAAGACAAATCAGATTTGGATATTGGAAAATCTACAGATCATCAATAATTCGTGTATAAAGCCCTCCTCCGATATCCAAATAAGGCAATTCAAGATGTTTTACAAATACAATTTTGAGACGCAAAACTTTCCTATATAACAAATTTCCAAATTCGGAACCTCACGGGTTCATAAAATGCGTGGAAGACGCACCAGTCCTGCTCGGGACACACTCGTCCAACGCGTGACATATCACTTGTTTTACTCGTAACATCCACATCCAATTATAGAATTTTATGATTCCAGATCCGTTGGAAAGATAATTGAAAGTAGACCATATTACCCTTTCTTATGACTTGCCAAATTCTTATGATACAAGGGTGACAAATGTGTCTCAAGACAGGTCGTATTTGAAAACATGAAACTTGATGGACTCGATAGATGTTCGATAGGAACGCGATTGTTATGCTCGATAGACTCGATTCCTATTTCATGTGAGCTCGATAAGGCTCGTCAAAAGTTTGTCGAGTGTTTTAACTTAACGAACTGGGTCGTTTGGTCGAAACGAGTTGGGTCGTTGAAAAAAATGACTATTCACAACACGATTTTTGAGGAAATGAGTTGGGTCGTTTTTCAACAAAACAATGCTAGGACACAGCAGTACTGCGCGGGATGCAGGAACGAGTTGTGTTGTGTTCGCCAAACGAGCTGTATCATTTTCACCAAACGAGCCGGGTCATTTTCACTAAACAAGCTTGGTTGTTCTAGCAAATGACATTTGCAGGAACGAGATGGGTTGTGTTCGCCAAACGACACATCTCGTTTCACAACACAACACAACTCGTTCCTGTATCATTTTCACCAAACAAACTGGGTCGTTTTCAGCAAACGAGATGGGTCGTTCTAGCAAGCGAGTTGCGTCGTTTTTCAACAAAACAAGGCAACTATCGAAGTCATATCGAGCCCATTGAGTTTCGTTTGAATGAGTGACCAGAATGTGTATCCAAAGTGTGACCATCGAGGTTTTATCGAACTCATAGCGAACCCAAAGAGCACTCGTCCAACTCGGGACACACCAGTCCTGCGTGAAATCGAAAGATCATCAGTAATTTGTGCATAACTCTCTCATCCGATATCCAAATAAGGCAATTCAAGGCTCTTTACAAAGACAATTTTGAGACTCAAAACTTTCTGATATAACATATTTCCAAATTAGGAACGTAATAGTCTCATAAATGGTGTGGAATACATACAAGTCCAACTAAGGATGCACCAGCTCTCTACGAAATCGACAAATCATCAGTAATTTGTGCATAACTTTATCATCCAATATCCAAATATGGCAATTCAAGGCTCGTTACAAATACAAATTTGAGTCGCAAAACTTTTGTATTTAACAAACTTCCAAATTCCAAACGTAATGAGTTCATAAATGACATGGAAGATGAACTAGAATGTGTGTCCAAAGTGTGACTTTCAAGTAACTATCGAACTCTTATCAAGCCCATCAAGTTTTGTTGGAATGAGTGACCAGAATGTGTGTCCAAAGTGTGACCTTTGAGCAACTATCAAACTTATATGGAGTCCATCGAGCACTCGTCCAACTGGGGACGTACCCATCCTGCGCGAAATCGACAGATCATCAGTAATTTGTGCATAACTCTATCATCCAATATCCAAATAAGGCAATTAAAGGCTCGCTACAAAAACAATTTCGAGTCGCAAAACTTTTTTATTTATTAAAATTCCAAATTCGGAACGTAATGGGCTCAACAATGGCATGAAAGATGAATTAGAATGTTTGTCCAAAGTGTGACCTTCGAGTAACTATCAAACTCTTATGGAGCCCATCGAGTTTCGTTGGAATGAGTGACCAGAATGTGTGTCAAAAGTCTGACCTTTGAGCAACTATCAAACTTATATCGAGCCTATCGAGCACTCATCCAACTGGGGACGCACCAGTCCTACGCGAAATCGACAGATCATCAGTAATTTGTGCATAACTCTTATCATTCGATATACAAATAAGGCGATTCAAGGCTCGTTACAAAGAAAATCTCGTGACGCAAAACTTTCCAATTTAATAAATTTTCAAATTAGGAACGTAATAGGCTCATACATGGCGTGGAAGACATAAAAGTCCAACTGGGGACGCACTTTTCCAACTGGGGACGCACCCGTCCTGCACGAAATCGATAGATCATCAATAATTTATGTATAACTATCTCATCCGAAATCCAAATAAGGTGATTCAGTGCTCATTCAAAGACAATTTTGAGACGCAAAACTTTTCTATTTAACATATTTCCATATTCGGAACTTTATAGGCTCATAAATGGCATGAAAGACATACAAGTCCAACTCGGGACACACTCGTCTAACTCAAGACGCACCAGTCCAACGCAAAATCGATAAATTATCAGTAATTTACGCATAACTCTCTCATCCGATATCCAAATAAAGCAATTCAACACTCGTTACAAAAAAAAATTGAGACTCAAAACTTGCCTATTTAACAAATTTCCAAATTCGGAACTGGACTTACAAATGGCGTGGAAGACAAACAAGTCCTGCTCGGGACACACTCTTCCAACTTGGGACACTCTAGTCCTGCACGAAATTGACAGATCATCAGTAATTTAAGCATAACTCTCTCATCCGATATCCAAATAAGGAGATTCAAGGCTATTACAAACAAAATTTCGAGACGCAAAACGTTCCTTTATAATAAATTTCCAAATTCAGAACGTTATGAGCACATAAATGGTGTAGAAGGAATACAAGTCCAACTCGAGACACACCAGTCTTGGTGAAATTGACACATCATCAGTAATTGGTACATAACTCTCTTCTACGGTATCCAAATAAGACGATTGAAGGCCCGTTACAAGAAAATTTTGAGACGCAAGAGTTTCCTATTTAACATATTTCCAAACTGGGAACGTAATATGCTCATAAATGGTGTGGAAGACATACAAGTCCAACTCGGGACACACACGTCCAACTTGGGACACACACGTCCAACTTGGGATGCACCAGTCCTGCACGTAATCAACAAATCATCAGTAATTTATGCATAACTCTCTCATCCGATATCCAAATAAGGCGATTTAAGGCTCCTTACAAAGACACTTTGGAGACGCAAAATGTTCTTATATAATAAACTTCCAAATTCGGAATGTAATAGACTCATAAATGGTGTGGAATGCATACATGTCCAACTCGGGACACACCAGTCTTGCGCCAAATTGACACATCATCAGTAATTGATACATAACTCTCTTCTATGGTAGCCAAATAAGATGATTCAAGGCTTGTTACAAAGCAAATTTAGAGACACAAAACTTTGCTATTTAAAATATTTCCAAATTGGGAACGTAATAGGTTCATAAATGGCGTGGAAGACATACAAGTCCAACTCGGGACACACTCGTCCAACTGGGGATACACTAGTCTTGCAGGAAATTGACAGATCATCAGTAATTTGTGCAAAACTCTCTCATCTGATATCCAAATAAGGAGATTCAATGCTCGTTACAAATATAATTTCGAGACTCAAACTTTCCTATTCAACATATTTCCAAATTGGGAACGTAATAGGCTCAGAAATGACGTGGAAGACTTAGAAGTCCAACTCGGGACACACCAGTCCAATGCGAAATCTATTGGATTAATCTGGGATTAATAAGCTATTTGCCCAAAACACTGATACATGGCACGTCCCTATTGGACTACACATTAGGGTTTCGGGAGGGGCCATCTATATAAGGAGGGAAGCCTCCCATTGGATGGATGTTCATGTGTGCAAACCCTAGCCCCACCAACCCTAGCCGCCACCTCTCTCTCTCTCTCTCTCTCTCTCTCTCCACCTCCACCAAGTCAATCCGTGGACTCTTGGGTTGTGGACTCGTGCTTCTTCTCCAAGAGAGTAGAAGACCGACCGGTGCTCCAGAGGATTCCGTGAGGTGATCGCCGATCCCTTCCGCTGCCACAGGTTCTCTCCAAGAAAGGTACTCCTAAACCTGTAGATCGTTATAAACTAACATTGGTACCAGAGCCATCTTGGTCACCTCCGAATTTTTTTGAACACTTTCTTATTTCATATATGTTGAAATAATTTCGGTAGCTGTTGAGAGAAATCACATACATGTGTAATTTTGTTTCTCTTCATCATGCGCCTAGGGTTTGATGGCATATTTCCTCACCCTTGCGCATGTTTTCTTGATTCATTTATTACATGTGAATTGTATTACAAGTTTCATCATTATTTCATTCTTGCGCATAGCTTATATTTCATTTTATGCATGTACCTAGGGTTACATGTTAATCTATGTTTGTTGCGCATATTTCTTTCATCCTTCAAGCTTGCGGCAAGAGTTTGTGTGTTCTTGATGATATGCGCATATATGTTGTTTGACGCATAACTTGTGTGTCTAAGCTTGCGACAACTAACTAACTTGAGCTTATGGTATGCATTCAACACCACACTTATTTCATGTGCACACACACACTCCACCCCTTAGGGGTTTCCATTCCTGTCTTTTTATCTTCTTCATTAGTTATTTAGCTTAGTTGTTTAGTTATTTCATTTCAGCTTGCTTGTTTACTAGTTTAGATTAGTGTAGTGTAGTGTAATACATCTTTCTCTCCTTTTACCTCTCACCTTCGAACAAACAAATTGTCGACACACCTCTCAGTGGACGACCCGTATTTGCCACCGCTTCAACGCGGTCGTGCACTTGCGGTTAATATAAAACGATCAATCAACCTTCGTGGAATATCGCCGTGTTCCAAGTGGGAGGCGAATAAACATGGCAAACAACACTAGTATTGAAGTTCTTGGAGTTGGCACATGCAAAGTGGCTTTGCGAAGTGGTCGGAGCTTATTACTTCATGACGTGTTGTATGCACCAGCTAAATGGCGAAATATTATTTCTGTTGTTGTTTTGATGAGACATGGTTTTAAAGTTGTTTTTGAGAACAATAATATGGGTTTATACCTTGCTAACGTTTATTATGGATGTGCCTTTCTTTCAGACGATTTTATTGTGTTGGACGCAATTTATGATTTCAATCATAACACTAGTGCCTTTATGAGTCAAAGTTCCATGAATAATGATTCAGTTATGTGGCATGCTAGACTAGGTCACATTGGTGTTGACCGGATGAACAAGTTGGCAAAGGAGGGGGTATTAAGAGAATGCTCCAAATTTGAATTGCCGACCTGTGAATCTTGTCTAGCTGGAAAGGCAACTAGAAAACCGTTCGGAAAAGCCATTAGGGCTACTTCTTCTTTAGAACTAATTCACTCGGATATTTGTGGACCTTTGAATGTGCGTACTAGACATGGACAAAGTTACTTCATCACATTTATTGATGACTACACTAGATATGGTCATATTTATCTTATTTCTCACAAGTCAGAAGCTCTAGAATGCTTTAAGAGATTCATGAGCTTGGTAGAGAATCAATTGGATAATAAGATAAAAACTCTAAAAACGGACAGAGATGGGGAGTATCTCTCCATAATGTTTAAGGAGTTATGTGATGAAAAAGGGATATCTAGACAACTCACTATGCCTTATACTCCTCAGTAAAATGGTGTTGTCGAGAGAAGGAATAGAACGTTGCTAGACATGGTTAGATCCATGATGGCGCATGCGAACTTGCCAATTTCGTTTTGGGGAGATGCTCTAATGACTGCTGCCTATATCCTCAATAGAGTTCTAACAAAATCGGTTCCCTCAACTCCATATGAGTTATGGACAGGACGGAAGCCTGATTTTAGTCTGCTACGTCTTTGGGGATGCACGACATACATTCATTCTACTAGTCACCGATATGGAAAACTAGGACGTAGAGGGAGAAAGTGTATCTTTGTAAAATACAGTGATCTCTCCAAAGGTTATGTTTTTATCGGGTTAGACGAGAATGAAAGAAGGACGAAACTGGAGTCTAGGGATGCCACATTCTTGGAAAATGATTTTCCAACTCTTGCTTGAGCTATCAAAGAGTCAGAGGACTTCTTTGAACAACAAGATGAGGACATTGCCACTCCACGGGATCAGGATCTGGAAGTTGAACATGAGGTTCCACCAGTCAATCCTACTGGGAGCAGCAATGCTGAGGATCTGATATCTCTCACGGAGGATGAGCCATCAGATACCCATCTGCGTCGAAGTAAATGCGGGCCCATTCCTCGTAGGCGGTTTCGCTTAGAGGAAGAGGCCCTCATGATAGCTCAAGAAGAAATTGATTATGAATCATCTGGGATGACAGTAATCGATGAGCAAGAACCGGAGACCTTGAAAGAGGCTTTGGAAGGTCCAAATGCGAAAGAGTGGTTAGAAGCTATAAAGAAAGAGTTGGAGTCGATGAAAGTTAATCGAGTCTGGGACTTGATAGACTTACCGCCGAACCGAAAGGCCATTGGGGCCAAGTGGATCCTTACGATTAAGAGGAAGGTAGATGGATCTATTGATAGATTCAAGGCTAGACTGGTAGCTAAAGGCTACACCCAAAGAGAAGGCGTGAATTTTGAGGAAACCTTTTCACCCGTGGTTAGGTTTGCCTCCATCCGCCTTCTACTAGCTATTGTAGCTCAGATGGACTTAGAGCTTTACCAAATGGATGTAAAGACTGCTTTTCTCAATGGAGAACTTGAGGAGGAGATCTATATGGATCAACCTCAAGGTTTTGAAGTCAAATGACAAGAGCGCAAAGTGTGCAAGCTCAATAAGTCCTTATATGGCTTAAAACAAGCGTCTAGACAGTGGAACATTCGCTTCCATCAAACTATATCAGAGAATACGTTCTCTATGCTTGAGGAAGATCACTGTGTGTACGTTAAGAGATCCAATGGTAAATTTGTCATTCTGACCTTGTATGTTGATGACATACTCATGACTGACAATAGCAAAGAGTTTCTGAAATCCACTAAAGAGTGGTTGTCCTCCACGTTTGATATGAAGGACATGGGTGAAGCTAGCTACGTCGTTGGTGTCAAGATTGTTAGAGATAGGTCCAAGAGACTTCTGCGATTGTCTCAAGAGACTTATATTAACAACGTCTTGAAGAAATACCATATGGACAAATGCAAACCAATCGACACTCCTGTTGAGAAGGGTTTGCACTTGAGCCTTGATAAGCATCTTGAGACTCCTTAAGAGAAGGCCAAAATGAGCAAGGTTCCATACTCCAATGCTGTGGGAAGCCTTATGTACGCTATGATGTGTACTAGGCCAGACATTTGTTATGTTGTAGGCATGGTGAGTCGCTACCAGTCCAGCCCAAGCATGGAGCACTGGAAGGCGGTCAAGAGAATCATGAGATACCTCAGAGGAACGAGTAACTACATGTTGTGTTACCAAGCATCAGATCTCCGCCTGATTGGCTATAGTGATGCCGATTGGGCTGGAGACATTGATAAAAGGAAGTCTACCTCTGGTTATGCTTTCTTGCTGGCTAATGAGGCCATCTCATGGTCCAGCAAGAAGCAAACCTGTATAGCCCTGTCGACTATGGAAGCAGAGTATGTTGCATGCTCTGCAGCAGTACAAGAGGCAGTTTGGTTGAGGAGGTTCTTACAACATACTGGGCTAATAGAGACATCGGATGAGCCTATTGTTGTCTATTGTGACAGCATGGCTGCCCTTTGTTATGTGAAAGACCCTAAATATCATGGAAAGACCAAACATATACATGTTATGTATCATTTTGTGAAGGACATTATAGCGAGAAAGGAAGTTGTGTTAAGACATGTGTCTACTAGTCTTATGGTAGCTGACCCTCTTACCAAGGCTATAGCTAAGGACTCGTTTGTGTCTCACGTGAAGTCCTTAGGGTTACGCAGACTTTGATGTATTGGCATGTCTAACTTCCTTTTATGAGTGATTGTGTTTTTTCTTTCGACTATATCTGTTTGGTTGATGTAGTTGTTCTAGCATAAAATATCATTCTGTTAATAGGCTGAAGAATGCTCACTCACACGAGAATTCGCCTCTGGCACTTTTGATAGCGAGCAGAGATGAGACTGATCATGAAGAGATCTTGCATGATAGATCCAGAGAAGTTCATGATCGGATAGTCGCCTTGATTAGAAATCAAGACGAGATCCTCTATGTTGGTGAGAATTGACATGAATGTTCCAACGATTCATGTGACCTGTAGAAGCCAAGTGCGAGCATCACATGTGGCGCCAGGTGGCACCTGTATGGTGTTAAGGCGACAATGATGAAGCTCGGGTCAGGCGCAGAGGGGGTGCGACTGGACTAAGACTTGTATGGTGTTGAGAGACAGACATACTGTTGTGTACAATATGATCCACCATAACATGTTTGTCATACAACATGTGCTGAGCGACCATTGGGGAGTGAAAGGATGGATCCCTGCTCCTTCACTGTGTGAGTCCAAGACTTGATTGTCATTAGTTACCCTCAGTGACCTTCGACGACACCATGAAGTAAAGAGTTGATGTGGCTACTTTGGGATGTTATCTATGACCATGAGAGATTCGGTCTAAAGAGGCATCTTCGGGAAAGGTGTCAACTCTGAGTGTAATGGTGGTCTGGGCGAAGGGAAAGGTTTGACTCGACTGCACTAAAAGTATTTGCTGGGCCCAACTGTATTGGATACAGTAGCAAGTACCTTGAGGACAAGAAGGTATTCTCTCCGAGGGATCGAGATACCGTTCATGTCAAGTGAGTTTCTGAGTAAACCTGGGGAACAGTGATGTGCATTTGACTGCTTAATTATTATTTTTGTGAGGATGTTGTCATTCTGGCCTTCTAGTAAGGTTTCTAGTTTGAGACTCCTAATTGCAGGTGCATCACCGGTCGCACGACCCATTTGTCCGTATGATCGGAAGAGTGCATGTGTCGGGGACACAGATGGTCGTGTATCGAGGATACATGATCAGAGACTTGCGTATTGTGGATGCGTACTTAGAGAGAGGAATAGTTGTATATATCAGGGATATATACATATGTGTCAGGGACACATAAAGATAAAGAGGTGACATATTGCCATCTTGTGATTGTATGTATCAGGGATATATACTTATGTGTTGGGGACACAAAAGGAGATGACATGTTGCTATCATGCTGTTGTGCAAGTGGGAGATATTGGATTAATCTGGGATTAATAAGCTATTTGCCCAAAACACTGACACATGGCACGTCCCTATTGGACTACACATTAGGGTTTCGGGAGGGGCCATCTATATAAGGAGGGAAGCCTCCCATTGGATGGATATTCATGTGTGCAAACCCTAGCCCCACCAACCCTAGCCGCCACCTCTCTCTCTCTCTCTCCCATTCGTCCCTCCACCTCCACCAAGTCAATCCGTGGACTCTTGGGTTGTGGACTCGTGCTTCTTCTCCAAGAGAGTAGAAGACCGACCGGTGCTCCAGAGGATTCCGTGAGGTGATCGCCGATCCCTTCCGCGGCCACAGGTTCTCTCCAAGAAAGGTACTCCTGAACCTGTAGATCATTATAAACTAACAAAATCAACACATCATCAGTAATTTGTACATAACTCTCTTCTATAGTATCCAAATAAGATGGTTCAAGGCTCGTTACGAAGAAAATTTCGAGACGTAAAACTTTCCTATTTAACATATTTCCATTTTGGGAACGTAATATGTTCATAAATGGCGTGGAAGATATATAAGTCCAACTCGGGATGCACTCGTCCAACTGGTGACGCACTAGTCTTGTGCGAAATCGACAGATCATCAGTAATTTGTGTATAACTCTCTCATCCGATATCCAAATAAGGAGATTCAAGGCTCGTTACAAATAAAATTTTGAGACACAAAACTTTCTATTTAACATATTTCCCAATTGGGAACGTAATAGGCTCAGAAATGGCGTGGAAGACATACAAGTCCAACTCGGGACAGACCACCCTTGCGCAAAATTGACACATCATCAATAATTTGTACATAACTCTCTTCTACGGTATCCAAATAAGATGGTTCAAGGCTCGTTACGAAGAAACTTTCGAGACGTAAACCTTTACTATTTAACATATTTCCATTTTGAGAACGTAATAGACTCTGAAATGGAGTGGAAGACATACAAGTCCAACTCGGGACGCACTCGTCCAACTCGGGCCTGCACTAGTCCTGCACGAAATCGACAGATCATCAGTGATATATGCATAACTTTCTCATCCGATATCCAAATAAGGTGATTTAAGGCTCGTTACAAAGACATTTTGGAGACGTAAAATGTTCCTATATAATAAATTTCCGAATTTGGAACGTAATGGACTTATAAATGGTGTTGAAGGCATACAAGTCCAACTCGGGACACACCAGTCTTGCGCGAAATTGACACATCATCAGTAATTGGTACATAACTCTCTTCTACGGTGTCCAAATAAGACGATTCAAAACTCCTTACAAAGAAAATTTCGAGACGCAAGACTTTCCTATTTAACATATTTCCAAATTGGGAACATAATAGGTTCATAAATGGCGTGGCAGACATACAAGTCCAAATGGGGATGCACTCGTCCAACTGGGGACGCACTAGTCTTGCCCGAAATCGGCAGATCAACGGTAATTTGTGCATAACTCTCTCATATGATATCCAAATAAGGTGACTCAAGAGTCAATACAAATAAAATTTTGAGACGCAAGACTTTCCTATTTAACATATTTCCAAATTGGGAACGTAATAAGCTCAGAAATGGAGTGGAAGACATACAAGTCCAACTAGGGACACACTCGTCCAACTGGGAACGCACAAGTCTTGCGCGAAATCGATAGATCATTAGTAATTTGTGCAAAACTCTCTCATCCGATATCCAATTGGCCTTCAATAGAACTTGTACAAAGATTGACCTTGTGTAACATTTGGATGACATACTTTGGTCCTTTAATATATTCTCCCTTTATTCGTTAAATTAAAATGTAAAGTAGCTCAAATAAATGTTAGATTTGACAAATCAAGTCAAACAATAAGAAGTTTGATCGTATAACATTGCAGTTTTGGTTTCAATGAGTTGTTGTGTGATTATCAATGTGTGATCGTATAATTATCAATATTTTTAGATGACAAAAAACACAACTACAATATATCTCAACTTCAAATTAAACAACATATAAACGAGTCGTATGAATCACGGCCGATTATTGACAACTTTTTGGAAAACAACCCTATCTATATACCACTTTCAGAACTATGACCGTCAATTGGCGGTCTAGTTGGGTTAAGATCCGACCCTGCTTCCCGTGGTTGTGTATTATGTTGTTTTTATCCATTTGTAGAGGTTTCATTAGTCCCACACCGGGGGATTGTCCCCAGTTGCTTTTTTCATGTATATAAATAGAACTCTTCCTCCTCCTTTGTAAGGTACCCATTCCTTGGTGGCCATTCTCTCTACTTGGAGTAAGCCTTGGAGCAAAACTCAAGTGGAGAAAAAGGCTACTTGTAATGTGAGTTATTAGTAAAATATTTTTTCCTAGTTTTTCGGTGTTGTTCTTCTTCAAGTTCATGAACTTGTGAAGAATAGACTAGACTCTACTAGAAGTGATAAGACTATGTTCTCTCTTTTAATGCTTGCATGTTTATCTTAGTTTTGTTTTCCTAATCTTAGTATAATTAGTTAGAATGTCTTTCTTCCTTAGTATAATTGTTAGCTTCATGTGTAGTGAGTAGTTTCATCCCCCTTTGGGGGTCGAGATGATGTTCAGACATGTAATGAAGAATGAGAATGAGTGTTATCTTATGCAATATGTAATGAATGTGAATGTATGCTCGTTTGTTTAAAAGAGAATACTTAACTTGATGGCTTTTCCCATAACCATTAGGTACTTTCCATGCTTGTTTAGGTTCTTAATCACCAACTTGGTTATGCTCATGTTAATCAACAAGGTTAGTGATTGGAATGATAGATTTCACCACAACCATTGGGTACTTCCTATGCACGAAAACACAACCTACACTTGTGCCTTGTTGAATGCATTCTTCACCACTTTATTACATGTGTACACACTCCACCCATTAGGGTTTTTCCATACTAAATTTCGTCTTTCTAGTTTGTTAGTTGCTTAGTTAAATTTAGTTAGTCTTGTGCTTTCATCTTTCCCGTTTGTAAGTTGTTTGTTTAGTGTAATCAAACCTCTTCTCCCCTTTATTTTGCACTGTATTTCTAAAGAACCAGAGTTAACACACCTCCCTTTCGACACGACCCGTACTTGCCACGTCTTCATCGACGCCGTGCACTTGCGGTTATTATAACTGAATCAATCAAGTTTTTGGCGTCGTTGCCAGGGAGGTGCTCTGTCCAGACTCTTGTTTGGACAATTTTAGTGGATTTGATCTTTGTTTTTTAGTTTTGGTTTGTTTCAGGACTTGTCAGGATCAAGGGGAGGCACCAGGAGAAGTTTGAGGGATGAACAAGCTACTCTGACCGCCAATCAACGGTTTGGTAAGCAACTTTTGATTCCTATTTTCTTTTGTTCGTTTGTAATTGCAATATAAGTGCTTGGGATCCCAATTGTGCATGTCGGAACCTGTAGATTGCTTCCAGATTAATCAATAAATGAATCAATCCCCTTTTTATACAACTTGGACCTTAAAACTCAAAGCCAAAGATTAGATCAATTGCCATCTAGGTCATGCATCATCTGTAGACCTTGCACGCACATTGTCTTTCCCATGTTTTATTTTTTGCGTTGTTGAGTGCTGGCATGCGGTACGTGCACCCATTCTCTCATTGATGCATTGTTAAAACATGCATTAGTTAGTAAGGTGCATTGGAACAATAGTGAGGTGAGTATTTGATTGGAGGGCTTGATTGCTAGTTTAGGAATCAAACTACTCTGGGGGTTGTCCCAAACAAGATAAGGTAGGGGATTTCTGTTGGATTTCGTGCCCTATTATATGTATATATTTTTCAAAATTTTATAAACATATCGGATCGAAACATTCATATTTTCTTCGATTTTCATATAGACGTGCATTTGTTTGTCCTAATTATTTAACATGCATTAGAACAAACAAATAATTGCAAAGAGGATCATACCTAGAGGTTCTCTAAAACCTCTTGAAGATCCGGAGTCGCGTTGCCGGTCGAATCGTCCCGTGGATTGCCTCTGAGTGTTCACCAAACTCTAAACAAGGTTGGAGAGAAAAGAGCTAGCCAATCAATCTCCAAACGGGTTTAGAATCTAGCTAATAACCCCCTTTTCTTTCCTGAGATTTTACTCTCCAAAAACTCAAATTAACTAAGGAATTTCGGATGGATTAATTGGGGTGGTTAGAGAGAGAGAGAATTTTGTATATATTGTTTTTAATGAAGGAAATTAGGCCTATTTATAGGCTCCTTTAATTTCCACATCATGGGTTATGCATTGACCCATTCTTCCATGTTTTTCTCTCTTAAGACCAATTCCCAATATTAAATTTATTAATCCACATCCAAATTTAATCATAATTGACCAAGTCAAAACCATGATCAATAATTCCTTAATTAATTTGCCTTTATCGAATTTTCGATTAATTCCCAACAAAATTCGTTTTTTTTTGTTTTAGGAAATTTAATTAATTTGCCTTTATCGAATTTTGGTTTAATTCCTAACAAAAATTCGTATTTGGGGTTTTAGAAAATTTAATTAATTAATTTGCCTTATCGAATTTTGGATTAATTCCCAACAAAATTCGATCTTTGGGGTTATAGCTAATTTATATATCCTATGCAATATATCATCATATGTAATATCAAACAATCACACCCCATGATATATTTACATCTCATATATAAATTCATGATTCTAAATATGTCATTTTCATGACCTAATGATTTTATCAATTCACCACATGTATACGAAACTCGATACATCATACGAACATAAAATCACCTTCTTGTTTCCCAGTTTTATGGTGTGACCTATGGGAGGATCTAAGCTAAATTGGCAGTGATATTAATAACTTAACATCACAAACTATAAGTTGTATCTAGCTACATATTATAGTTCCCAATTAGCTAGATGTCTTAATTCAGCTCGAACCAAAACCGGATCCAATTAGTGATGGAGTGCACCACTTGTGTCCGTCCCTTGCCTCATGATATTAAGAATGCACACAAAGTAGTATTGTGTCATCTTTGTATTAGTATTAATTTCTTGATCTCTTTAAGCTAGTTATATATATGTGACTTAACTCAAATCACATTGTGCACATTATAACTTTGCTTTATCAAGGGGCCCATTAATATCATTACTCAATTAAGAGGGGCAATGATAATCTTTTGACTAATTATCTTCTCCAACAAAAGTCATACTTAATCAACCAATGCCTTTACACTACACTTATCGATAGCTCAAGACACTAGCCTAATCAAGTATTTCTTAAGTGATCAGATATAAGTCTCATATCAAAGGACCAAGGACACAGTAAAATATTAATGACACAGAAACACATTTCTATAACATTTTACTTATTAGGTCAATTCAGTATACAAAAGTAATATTTTCCTCTTTTGCGTACCCGTGTTGTCACTCACTTGTAGAGCTACAATGATTTGTGACCAACACGACAATCTTAACTCGGTAATAAATGTCCCATGTTTATTACCATGATTGCGAATATCTTTTGTTTTATGCAAACCAATATCTTTTAGAGCTCTACAGTTAAGGACCAAGAGCCTCTTCCTTAACACTTCTAAAAGACGAATAACATAAACAAGGAACAAAATGATTTCTCATTCAATTCATAATAATTGACATTTAAAAGTAAAACTTTTAGAACACATTCCCTTCAATCTCCCACTTGTTATCAAAGTTTTCTTTCACATACATTCTCAATGCATAAAACATTATTAACTAGGGTAACCTTCTCAAATCACCTATCAAGCCAATCCACATGGATCCTTGGATTCATGGACTCAAAATATATTTCGTCTCTTAGCTTGGTATGAAGATTTGTTGAATGGATTAGTTGTGTCACTGTTTTGTCCACCCATTTATTTATTTTGTCTTTCGTTGGTGGTTGAGTTAGTTGTAGTGATATTACTCCTAACTACACTAGCTCATGCCTTCACCTTTGATAATGATGACGCATCATCATCCCAACCTCCTATTGTCAAGAATCCTTATGAGAATTGCATCAAAATAGCCCTCAGCTATTTTCTCCTTTGTCTTCCATAAACAAGAACCTTATCTTTATTTCGGTTAAGGTACTTCAGAATTTCTTGACCGCAATCCTATGCTTAGGACTTGCGTCTGATTGGTGACTACCTGTCACGCTTAGAGCATACGAGATTTCGAGTCTTGTGCAAGTCATTGTGTACTATGTATTATGTTGTTTTTATCCATTTGTACTATGTACCTGTCACCCGTGGTTGTGTATTATGTTGTTTTTATCCATTTGTAGAGGTTTCATTAGTCCCACACCGGGGGATTGTCCCCAGTTGCTTTTTTCATGTATATAAATAGAACTCTTCCTCCTCCTTTGTAAGGTACCCATTCCTTGGTGGCCATTCTCTCTACTTGGAGTAAGCCTTGGAGCAAAACTCAAGTGGAGAAAAAGGCTACTTGTAATGTGAGTTATTAGTAAAATATTTTTTCCTAGTTTTTCGGTGTTGTTCTTCTTCAAGTTCATGAACTTGGTGAAGAATAGACTAGACTCTACTAGAAGTGATAAGACTATGTTCTCTCTTTTAATGCTTGCATGTTTATCTTAGTTTTGTTTTCCTAATCTTAGTATAATTAGTTAGAATGTCTTTCTTCCTTAGTATAATTGTTAGCTTCATGTGTAGTGAGTAGTTTCATCCCCCTTTGGGGGTCGAGATGATGTTCATACATGTAATGAAGAATGAGAATGAGTGTTATCTTATGCAATATGTAATGAATGTGAATGTATGCTCGTTTGTTTAAAAGAGAATACTTAACTTGATGGCTTTTGCCATAACCATTAGGTACTTTCCATGCTTGTTTAGGTTCTTAATCACCAACTTGGTTATGCTCATGTTAATCAACAAGGTTAGTGATTGGAATGATAGATTTCACCACAACCATTGGGTACTTCCTATGCACGAAAACACAACCTACACTTGTGCCTTGTTGAATGCATTCTTCACCACTTTATTACATGTGTACACACTCCACCCATTAGGGTTTTTCCTTACTAAATTTCGTCTTTCTAGTTTGTTAGTTGCTTAGTTAAATTTAGTTAGTCTTGTGCTTTCATCTTTCCCATTTGTAAGTTGTTTGTTTAGTGTAATCAAACCTCTTCTCCCCTTTATTTTGCACTGTATTTCTAAAGAACCAGAGTTAACACACCTCCCTTTCGACACGACCCGTACTTGCCACGTCTTCATCGACGCCGTGCACTTGCGGTTATTATAACTGAATCAATCAAGTTTTTGGCGTCGTTGCCAGGGAGGTGCTCTGTCCAGACTCTTGTTTGGACAATTTTAGTGGATTTGATCTTTGTTTTTTAGTTTTGGTTTGTTTCAGGACTTGTCAGGATCAAGGGGAGGCACCAGGAGAAGTTTGAGGGATGAACAAGCTACTCTGACCGCCAATCAACGGTTTGGTAAGCAACTTTTGATTCCTATTTTCTTTTGTTCGTTTGTAATTGCAATATAAGTGCTTGGGATCCCAATTGTGCATGTCGGAACCTGTAGATTGCTTCCAGATTAATCAATAAATGAATCAATCCCCTTTTTATACAACTTGGACCTTAAAACTCAAAGCCAAAGATTAGATCAATTGCCATCTAGGTCATGCATCATCTGTAGACCTTGCACGCACATTGTCTTTCCCATGTTTTATTTTTTGCGTTGTTGAGTGCTGGCATGCGGTACGTGCACCCATTCTCTCATTGATGCATTGTTAAAACATGCATTAGTTAGTAAGGTGCATTGGAACAATAGTGAGGTGAGTATTTGATTGGAGGGCTTGATTGCTAGTTTAGGAATCAAACTACTCTGGGGGTTGTCCCAAACAAGATAAGGTAGGGGATTTCTGTTGGATTTCGTGCCCTATTATATGTATATATTTTTCAAAATTTTATAAACATATCGGATCGAAACATTCATATTTTCTTCGATTTTCATATAGACGTGCATTTGTTTGTCCAAATTATTTAACATGCATTAGAACAAACAAATAATTGCAAAGAGGATCATACCTAGAGGTTCTCTAAAACCTCTTGAAGATCCGGAGTCGCGTTGCCAGTCGAATCGTCCCGTGGATTGCCTCTGAGTGTTCACCAAACTTTAAACAAGGTTGGAGAGAAAAGAGCTAGCCAATCAATCTCCAAACGGGTTTAGAATCTAGCTAATAACCCCCTTTTCTTTCCTGAGATTTTACTCTCCAAAAACTCAAATTAACTAAGGAATTTCGGATGGATTAATTGGGGTGGTTAGAGAGAGAGAATTTTGTATATATTGTTTTAATGAAGGAAATTAGGCCTATTTATAGGCTCCTTTAATTTCCACATCATGGGTTATGCATTGACCCATTCTTCCATGTTTTTCTCTCTTAAGACCAATTCCCAATATTAAATTTATTAATCCACATCCAAATTTAATCATAATTGACCAAGTCAAAACCATGATCAATAATTCCTTAATTAATTTGCCTTTATCGAATTTTCGATTAATTCCCAACAAAATTCGTTTTTTTTTGTTTTAGGAAATTTAATTAATTTGCCTTTATCGAATTTTGGTTTAATTCCTAACAAAAATTCGTATTTGGGGTTTTAGAAAATTTAATTAATTAATTTGCCTTATCGAATTTTGGATTAATTCCCAACAAAATTCGATCTTTGGGGTTATAGCTAATTTATATATCCTATGCAATATATCATCATATGTAATATCAAACAATCACACCCCATGATATATTTACATCTCATATATAAATTCATGATTCTAAATATGTCATTTTCATGACCTAATGATTTTATCAATTCACCACATGTATACGAAACTCGATACATCATACGAACATAAAATCACCTTCTTGTTTCCCAGTTTTATGGTGTGACCTATGGGAGGATCTAAGCTAAATTGGCAGTTATATTAATAACTTAACATCACAAACTATAAGTTGTATCTAGCTACATATTATAGTTCCCAATTAGCTAGATGTCTTAATTCAGCTCGAACCAAAACCGGATCCAATTAGTGATGGAGTGCACCACTTGTGTCCGTCCCTTGCCTCATGATATTAAGAATGCACACAAAGTAGTATTGTGTCATCTTTGTATTAGTATTCATTTCTTGATCTCTTTAAGCTAGTTATATATATGTGACTTAACTCAAATCACATTGTGCACATTATAACTTTGCTTTATCAAGGGGCCCATTAATATCATTACTCAATTAAGAGGGGCAATGATAATCTTTTGACTAATTATCTTCTCCAACAAAAGTCATACTTAATCAACCAATGCCTTTACACTACACTTATCGATAGCTCAAGACACTAGCCTAATCAAGTATTTCTTAAGTGATCAGATATAAGTCTCATATCAAAGGACCAAGGACACAGTAAAATATTAATGACACAGAAACACATTTCTATAACATTTTACTTATTAGGTCAATTCAGTATACAAAAGTAATATTTTCCTCTTTTGCGTACCCGTGTTGTCACTCACTTGTAGAGCTACAATGATTTGTGACCAACACGACAATCTTAACTCGGTAATAAATGTCCCATGTTTATTACCATGATTGCGAATATCTTTTGTTTTATGCAAACCAATATCTTTTAGAGCTCTACAGTTAAGGACCAAGAGCCTCTTCCTTAACACTTCTAAAAGACGAATAACATAAACAAGGAACAAAATGATTTCTCATTCAATTCATAATAATTGACATTTAAAAGTAAAACTTTTAGAACACATTCCCTTCAATCTCCCACTTGTTATCAAAGTTTTCTTTCACATACATTCTCAATGCATAAAACATTATTAACTAGGGTAACCTTCTTAAATCACCTATCAAGCCAATCCACATGGATCATTGGATTCATGGATTCAAAATATATTTCGTCTCTTAGCTTGGTATGAAGATTTGTTGAATGGATTAGTTGTGTCACTGTTTTGTCCACCCATTTATTTATTTTGTCTTTCGTTGGTGGTTGAGTTAGTTGTAGTGATATTACTCCTAACTACACTAGCTCATGCCTTCACCTTTGATAATGATGACACATCATCATCCCAACCTCCTATTGTCAAGAATCCTTATGAGAATTGCATCAAAATAGCCCTCAGCTATTTTCTCCTTTGTCTTCCATAAACAAGAACCTTATCTTTACTTCGGTTAAGGTACTTCAGAATTTCTTGACCGCAATCCTATGCTTAGGACTTGCGTCTGATTGGTGACTACCTGTCACGCTTAGAGCATACGAGATTTCGAGTCTTGTGCAAGTCATTGTGTACATGGTCCTTCCTTTTGCCGAAGCATAAGGGCTACCTTCATATACTCCAAGTTTCTGCGTGATTGAGCACGTTGAGACTCATTGAGTTGCACACTTATACTCATATTTATTGGCACATTGTCTATATTGGAATTGTTCACCCTGAACCTTTCCAAGACCTTGTCAATGTATGCATGTTGACTTAGGCCAATGAATCTATGGGATGTATCTCAATGTATCTTGATTCTCAATATGTTTTGAGCCTCATCCATTTCTTTTTCATTGAACATACAGGTTTCAATGAAATTTCTCGTTTGCTAATGCAGAGGTATATGATTTCTCATGAGCAATATGTCATCAACATATAAGATCAGAAGTATTGCATGACTCCCACTAATCTCCTTGTATCAACAAGGTTTTCTTTTACTTTGAATGAAGTGAATCTTCTTCACCTCTTCGTCAAAGCGTTTGTTCCAACTCCTCGATGCTTGCTTCAATCCATAAATGGATCCTTGAAACTTGCATTTCTTCTCTCTATTATTTGGATCATCAAAACCTTGAGGTTGTACCATGTACAAATCCTCCTCCAAGTTCCCGTTTAGGGAACACCATTTTGATATCCATCTTCCATATCTCACAATTGTGAAATGCGGTAATAGTGAGCATAATCCGAATAGATTTTAACATGACAACCTCTCAAAAATCTCATCAAAGTCAATTTCTTGAATTTGAGTATAACTTTTGCTAAAAGCCTTGCTTCGTAGGTTGTCAAGTTACTATCCATGTCTATCTTCCTCCTAAAAGCTCATTTATACCAAATGATATTTTCTCTTGAGGAAGGAAAATCAAGTTCCATACTTGATTATCATACATGGATTCTACTTCGGATTCCATGGCCTTTCACTATAGTTTGGAGTCTTTTCTTTCCATTGCCTTTTGGAAGGTTATGGGATCTTTGGTATCTAGTACCATGATCTCATGAAGTCCCACATACTGATTGGGTTTCTTCCTTTCCCTCGTCAACCTTCTCTATTCTTTTGGTTCTTCTTGTGTCTCTTGAACTTCTCCCATAATTTCTTGAGGAACAGGTTCATGTTCGACTCTCGAACGTACACTAGGTGGGGATGATTGAGATTCTCTCACAATTTTTGTAAGGATCTCTTGCTCATGCTCCCACTAACCAGATGAATCTCGGTTGGGCCTTCATGATTTTGAATGTCATCATTCATGTCATGATCTTATAGAGTATCTTGAGTTTCCTCAAACTTAACTCTACTCCTACTACTTTTCTCTCTTTTCCATAAATTCTAGAAAAATCACATCTCTCTCTACAATCTTTCGATTGGAGGTGATACACTAAAAGTAGTATCCTCTTGTCACACGAGGACAACCTATAAAGAAGCACTTATCCGCTTTTGGTTGAGGTGTGGTTGACATCAATCTCTTGATGTATACCTCACAACCCCAAATCTTGAGAAAGTCGAGCTTAGGTGTCTTTCAACTCCATAACTCACAAGACATCTTCTCTACGGATTTGGATGGAACATTATTTTGTGAGTTTGTCATTATTTGTAGTGCATAATTCCAAAAGTAAATAGGCAATTTAAATTGACTTATTATTGATCGAACCATGTCGAGCAATATCTTGTTCCTACTTTAGGAATGAGTCAAATTAGGTATCCTAAGCACTCACCCCTACGAACCTTTCATAAAGACTCGATATTCTTGTTGAGTCAGTTCACTACTCCATCCTCGAATTCCTTGAACTTGTCAAAGAATTCACTTTTGCTTCCCATTAGACAAATATAACCATAATGACTATAGTTATCCGTGAACAAAATGAAGTACCTTAAACAGTCTCTTGCACTTGTACTTATTGGACCACATACATTGGAATGCATCATATCCAACAAGGGACTCGTTTTCGTTCCTTTCTTCTTGAAAGATCTCTTGGTCATTTATTTGACCAATCCGATAGTGCTACAAGAATCAATCATTCACGTGAGTTATCTTAGTTTCCTTTTTGTTATTGTTTGTTTGAGTTTGTTTATTATTCATTTCAAGCAAATAGAAGTCATTCCATACGAATGTATTTGCATAGAGAATTCCATTCTTCGATATAGACAAGCAAGAATTAAAATATTTATTAAAATTTATCCATATCTAAAACTTGATACAGAAATGTTCTTGCTAATCGAAGGCACATAATAAACATTCTTCAAGGCATAAATTTAAATCAGTAGACTATTGAAGTTCCATAGAATTTTGTACAGTCGCAGCGATGCTTGTACTATTTCCAATCTTCAATATCATCTCGTTCTTCACGAGTTCCTTTCCTATCCTTCAATAGCTGCACATCAAAATTATGTGAGCACAAGATCCGGTAACCATTACCAAATCAAGGATAGAGGTTATTAAATTTATCTCAATAACAAACATACCTTTGGTGTTTCTCGGGCGCCTATGTTCAATCATCCAATTTTCATGGTCTTCCTTGTATTTGGGGCAATTAGGTCGGATGTGTCCCTTTTCACCGCAGTGAAAGCACTCCGTATTGGGAGTTGGAGATTTGAAAGATTTCCGCCTTGAGGCACTCTCATGAGCACCTCCTACTCCCTTGCTCTTGATTGACGTATCTTTGGTAAATTTGTCTTTACCTTTGTTGATATTTTTGCTCCTCTCATGGACGGCTAGGACTTGATTGTCCCGACCCTTGCCCATGTCAACTTCTGCCGTTTTGAGAGCGTTGTGAAGCTCCTCAAGACGCACCCCTTTTTCACGCACATGATAGTGCATCACAAAGTCCTTAAAGGACGGGACTAGGGAGCCAAGAATCAAATCTTTGGCAATGTCCTCGGGCATTGGAGAAGAGAGCTTCGACAACTTCTCAAGGTATCCTTGCATCGTGAGAAAATGCACGGATACCGATGTTCCCTCCGCCATATGGCACCTTGTGAGTGCGATGGTGGTCTTATAACGCTCCTTTCGGGCACCATCCATGAACATCTTTGTTAAAGCTTCCATGGTCTTCTTGGGTTTTGAATCCAAGTATTTCGCTTGAAGCGAGTCACCCATGGATGCGAACATTAGACCGTGAACTTGGTTCTCTTGGTATTCCCACTTGGCTATCGCCCCTTTCTCATTACCGGTTGCCTTCTCATTCAATTTTGGGATTTCACCATCCAAAATATGAGATAGTTTTTCAAACCTCAACACGATATTAAGATTGAGTTGTCATCTCATGAAGTTTGAGCCATCATTTTGCAAAGGATTCTTTTCGATCATAGATCACACAATTGGTTGGATATTAGACATTTCTACAAAATAAATTATATAGGATTTTATGTCAATTTTATGTTTAAAAATATACATACATATATATCGAATATAAATGTAAATACTGCAAATAAAATTTTGCCCGTAAATGCAGTAATCCAAGATCCTATCAATTGCAATATAGACTAGCTAAGGGCTATCGAATATATCACAATATCAAGGTAAGAAAACTCTTTCTAATCACAACATTTTTGAATTTTAGCAATATTAGCATCTTCAAACTCTTGTGATTCTTGTCGTTTTAATTATGAGGGAATATGACCTATCCTCGTAAGAAAAACTTTTTCCCAAAACCGAACGAGGGCTCTAGGTAATGTTAAGAAAACTTATTTTCATTTGATACGAGATACGTTTATCCATTGTATTCACAACTAAACATACTTGGGGTTCACTAGGGTGAAACACACCTCATATATTTAATCGTGGCACAACAATAGACAACCATTATATCTCCCACTATTCCCAAAGATGGAGGGAGCTATCTCCCGCTAAGGGCGAGCAGAGTATCCCTCGATCAATGGCTGCTAATGGATGAAATAAGAAGGAAAATTACTCTTAATTTTGTTGGACAATTTCATTTATTAACATGTGATTCAGAATTTTAGTTATCATGCATATTATCATTTATACACATCCTAACATTCAATCACATTCATCACATGCATAACAGAAATTAAAAACAGAAATTAAACCATTCACACAATCCACATCGTGTGAGTTTATATATTCCCTTTGATCCTTGATCTTCGATCCTCGATCGATGCACTACAGCGGCGACTTCCTCTTGCACCGGAGATGTAGATTTTACAGAAAATAAACATGCTCCTCACATTCGATAAAAACCGACTAGTGCAAGTCCTATGAAAAAACTATCATATGCAATGCAATTATCTAAAGATAGAAAGAGAGATTTTGGCTTTTACATATAAATAAGCCCCTGTATAATAATAATTCCATACATTCATAGTTGCTGATTTGGAACATAAACTCACAATTCCTGCAAAAACAACTCGAGCAACGCATACACGCATGTCCAATCTAAACTATTTAATCTAGATTATCAAGCATCTAAAATCAAACAATTCTAGAAAAATCATTTGAAATCCATTAAAATGATTTTCATGCATCCATAGTTCAAAATTAATTATTTTGAACCGCCGTTCATCCAATTTCCAAAAGGAAAGATGAACATTAGTCCTTTTCGGTTTTGTTGATTCCCTTATAAAATAATCATTTAAAATAAAACGAAAATTCTATAAATTAGACAAATGTCTAAATTTCAATTCTAACAATCATGTGTGATGTTTTAAAACATATAAAACCATCAAAACGAATTTATTAGAATTTTATCAACAAAACATCGAAAAACTTGAAAAAGACACAAAACCGAATTGTTTTGATTCTAGATGGTAGCCTAGATTGATTTTATAGTCTAAATCAAAGATAATATGAATCAAAAGCTCTGATACCACTGTTGGATTTCGTGCCATATTATATGTATATATTTTTCGAAATTTTATAAACATATAGGATCAAAACATTCATATTTTCTTCAATTTTCATATAGACGTGCATTTGTTTGTCCTAATTATTTAACATGCATTAGAACAAACAAATAATTGCAAAGAGGATCATACCTAGAGGTTCTCTAAAACCTCTTGAAGATCTGGAGTCGCGTTGCCAGTCGAATCGCCCGGTCGATTGCCACCAAGTGTTCACGAAACTCTAAACAAGTTTGGAGAGAAAAGAGCTAGTCAATCACTCTCCAAACGGGTTTAGAATCTAGCTAATAACCCATTTTCTTTCCTGAGATTTTACTCTCCAAAAACTCAAATTAACTAAGGAATTTCGGATGGATTAATTGGGGTGGTTAGAGAGAGAGAGAGAGAGAGAGAATTTTGCATATATTTTTTTTAATGAAGGAAATTAGGCCTATTTATAGGCTCCTTTAATTTCCACATCATAGGTTATGCATTGACCCATTCTTTCATGTTTTTCTCTCTTAAGACCAATTCCCAATATTAAATTTATTAATCTCCATCCAAATTTAATCATAATTGACCAAGTCAAAACCATGATCAATAATTCCTTAATTAATTTGCCTTTATCGAATTTTCAATTAATTCCCAACAAAATTCATTTTTTTTGTTTTAGGAAATTTAATTAATTTGACTTTATCAAATTTTGGTTTAATTCCTAACAAAATTCGTACTTGGGGTTTAAGCAAATTTAATTAATTATTTTGCCTTATCGAATTTTGGATTAATTCCCAACAAAATTCGATCTTTGGGGTTATAGCTAATTTATATATCCTATGCAATATATCATCATATGTAATATCAAACAATCATACCCCATGATATATTTACATCTCATATATAAATTCATGATTCTAAATATGTTATTTTCATGACATAATGATTTTATCGATTCACCACATGTATACGAAACTCGATACATCATATGAACATAAAATCACCTTCTTGTTTCCCAGTTTTATGGTGTGACCTATGTGAGGATCTAAGCTAAATTGGCAGTGATATTAATAGCTTAACATCACAAACTATAAGCGGTATCTAGCTACACATTATAGTTCCAAATTAGCTAGATGTCTTAATTTAGCTCGAACCAAAACCCGATCCAATTAGTGATGGAGTGCACCACTTGTGTCCGTCCCTTGCCTCATGATATTAAGAATACACACAAAGTAGTATTGTGTCATATTTGTATTAGTATTCATTTCTTGATCTCTTTAAGCTAGTTATAAATATGTGACTTAACTCAAATCACATTGTGCACATTATAACTTTGCTTTATCAATGGGCCCATTAATATCATTACTTAATTAAGAGGGGCAATGATAATCTTTTGACTAATTATCTTCTCCAACAAAAGTCATACTTAACCAACCAATGCATTTACACTACACTTATCGATAGCTCAAGACACTAGCCTAATCAAGTATTTCTTAAGTGATCGGATATAAGTCTCATATCAAAGGACCAAGGACACAATAAAATATTAATGACACAGAAAGACATTTCTATAATATTTTACTTATTAGGTCAATTCTATAATATTTTACTTATTGGATTAGGTGGTACAAACGTTTGGTCAAGCGATGGTGGTCGGAATGGTTCATTAAGAAGTTACTTCAGCCTACCACATTCCTCTTCTATACTATCAAACAACTCTTGTGTCTCTTGTAGCTCATTGCATACTATAGTTAACCTATGATTAGACTGAAACGATAACTCCTATAGCTCATTAACCCTCAAGGACAACTGTTGGACAACCTCCACACTTGCCGGATTAGTTGGTATGTGGTATTGTTGGATTTCATCAGTAGTTGGAACAATCCTTTTCAAACTTGAAGAACTTTGCGTGCAAGTTAGAGAACTTCAAGCCCTTATATTTCAAGTGTTTCTCCAGACCACACTTCACCAATGTGGCACCCAACGATTAATCCGAGGTGTAACATCGACAACCTCACAAATGTTCAGGTGTTTAAAAAGACATACCTGCAGTACAAATAATTGAAATTACTCATGCAAGAAAACCAAATTACCCATACAATGCAGCCAATTTTTATTTTTATTTTACTACAAGTACAATTGTGCATCCTTCTACACGTCTCAGTTGGATTTCTTCACTACCAGACATTTCATCATATTTGAAATGGGTGTTGTTTAGGCCTTTGGAAATGTGGTTGTAAACACATGACCCCCAACCAACAGTATGTAAAGTGATTGATCGTTTTATATTAACCGCAAGTGCACGGCCGCGTTGAAGCGGTGCCAAATACGGGTCGTCCACTGGGAGGTGTGTCGACAATTGGTTTGTTCGAAGGCGAGAGGTAAAAGAAGGAGAGAAAGATGTATTACACTACACTACACTAATCTAAACTAGTAAACAAGCAAGCTGAAATGAAATAACTAAACAACTAAGCTAAACAACTAATGAAGAAGATAAAAAGACAGGAATGGAAACCCCTAAGGGGTGGAGTGTGTGTGTGTGCACATGAAATAAGTGTGGTGTTGAATGCATACTATAAGCTCAAGTGTGGTTAGTGTTTGTTCATGCATAAGAAGTACCTCATGGTAAGACCTATCATTTCCAACACTAACCTAGGTGATTAATATGAGCAATGCAAGGTTGTTATTAAGAACATAACGAGCATGGAGTGTACCTAACTATGGTAGAAACCATCAAGTAAAGTTCTTATTAATTCAAGCAAGCATACTAATATCTCTCACAAACCACCTACATAACATGTACATACATCTACTCCACCACCAAAGGGGATGGAACTACTCACACATATTTAAACTAACTACTCTAACAAAATGAAGCATTATACTGAAATAAAACTACACTAATCAAGCAAGAAATATTAAAGAAGCATAAAAGGAAAGGAAAGACTAAACAAACATGCACAAATTAAAAGACAAGATTGAAAGAAACTAGAAGAATTATTTTATTAACAAATGACTCACATTGAAGGTAGCATTCTTCTCCACCTTGAGTTTTTGCTTCAAGACTCACTCCTTAGTAGAGAGAATGCCACCAAGCAATGGGTAATTACAATAGAAGGTGAAGAGTTCTATTTATAGCCATAGAAAAAGGTAATCTGGGACAATCCCCCGATGTGCGACTAAACGTATACCAGAAATGGACTAAATACACACTAATACGTAACCCAGAGAAATCTTAGCGGATTGGGGACCAAAGTGACCACCAATTAGCGGTCTTGGACAGCTAATTAGCGGTCTACAGTGTTTTGATTGGTCTGGATTTTCTTGTGGGCTTTTCTGGAAGGCTTTATTTGTCTTTGATGCATCTACTTCTTTTGTTGGAGCTCCGACCCGAATAGAATTGCCAAAATACTCCCCATGATGGTGTGAAGTATTCTTGTTTGCTCATTAGGTCCTTCGGTCTTACATTCAGGTCCTTCTCCCTTGCATCTTAGTCCCCAGGTCTCACGATTAAGTCCTTTTTCCTGCTATTGAGTCCTTTCATGGCTCTTCTCTTCAAACCTCTTTATTTCTGAAATTCAAACATAAAACTCGTCACGTAGCATTGCTTAGGTGTAAGATAATGGATACAAATATAAGCACGAAATGATGTCAATCATAAAGCATTTAGATCTTCAACTATAAAAGTCATTTACTTCTTTACACACATTGAGGTCCCAACAAACATGAATACACATAATAGGTGGACTATGTAAAGACTCATGCAATCCGCAACGTCCAATGGATCATCTGAAGGCAGTATTGTTTGCTTCGAAGCCTGAACATCACCATGTGCGCGTAGTTTCTTTTTGAAGAAACGTACGTTGAAGCGACTCTCATCAGTGTTGGCTATTACATTGTGAATGTTCTAACCACCAAGAGATTGACCTAATATGCATGCAACATCAACGTCTACAAACATTATGTTATATTCCCCCATAATGAAGGCTTTTTGTCTGGTCGAATAATAGCCTATTAGGTCTCGCAGTAGCTCATCATTCACTATAATGTTCTCCATCTGCAATATGCGGCCAAAAAAGGGTTGTCAAGAAAAGCTCTCTGAGGAGCTATAATTTGTTTGGCAACTTTCAACCAATGAATTAAACTGAGACGGTTGTGGGTGTACTCCATTTTTTCTTGTGCAATATTAATATTGAAAATTATCTAAAAGTAATAATTTCTAAAACAAGAAACCAAAAAAAATTAATGAACAAATTGAAAACCAAACATTAATACAGTTTTCTGACCCAACAACTCTCACAACTTAATGTGAATCAGCAAAAAACATAATAATCAAATATATACCCAACACCCCCGCACAAAGAATAACCGACACAACTATGACATGTGCATACCACAAAATAACTATAATTAAACCATTATACAAACCAGATTATTCCAACACGACGTGTATATACCACAAATTTAATGATGCATCTTAAAGCAAATGTGTAAACTAATAGTCAAACCATATAACTCCAAAACATTAATGTTTTAACTGTCTATGGTGTAACCAATAATACATTTCCAATATTATACCCCCTCCCCCATATTCATTTTATTAAAATGCTAAATACAAGTTATTACTGAAAATACCTCACTATAAAGGAAAATAACCCCCCCCCCCCCGTCTAATGCTAAAAATAACATGTTTGCAGTTTGGTATTTGCTGCTAAATGACCCCCAACTGCTGGAGTTGCTTACGAAAATACCCCCACATAGTAATGATGTGCAACCCCAACAAAATCCATAACCTTAACAAACTACATTATACCAAACCCAAAAAAAACCCACAACTATTCCTGGAAAAATCCCAACTTCTTAATTACCCAAAAGTAACGAACAATATGAAATACCCAAATTTATAATTTAATATATCCACAAGTATTACTAAAATACCCCTACAAGTACTAACGAATATGTGTATACCCCCCCAAAGCTAATGGAAATCCCCCTAGCTATTACTAGAGAAACCCCAAATTCCTATCACATTTAACCCAAACCATACACTATGAGAATACCCCAAAATGTTATTAAGTCTACCCCCAAAAGCACTATATAACATTAACAAAAAACTCTTACACAAAAAGATGATGACGTCTACTATAAAACCTAAAAAACACCCCTAAAACTAACGAAAATACCCCCATGTATTACCTAAAAAACCCAGCTTATATGTAACCCAAAAATTACTACATCCAAATGGAAAATACCCCCCACTATTATTGAATACACACCCCAACTTTGCTCAATTAAAGTCAACACATATAACTAACAATAATATAAACACAATACATTGAAAAACATTGAAAAAGTGTTAATGTGTTTACTATACATAGAACCTAGTATAACTTATAATAAAAACATTAAAAGACACTCCAATATGAAAATTTTAGCAACAAAATGAAATGTACGACCAAAGTGAAAGTTGAAAGCATAGTTGTTGCAAAACCTGTTAGCAAATGTGTACTCCAATATAAAAAAGTACTACATTTCTACCCCTGACTTACCTTGTTTCTAATTTTTTTTTGCAAAAACATGTTAGCAATCACGTGAAATGTACAACCAAAATGTACTACCATTAAAACCACACTTGAAATTTGTCAACAATTTTACCAACGTGAAAGTTGAAGAGGACGTTGCACAGGTAGTTGAAGAGGAGAAAAAAAGCGGTCCGGCGGGTGTAGACAAACCAGTAGATGCTTGACTATTTTCGGTCGGCCAAAGCTTCAAGATCGTGCGCGTCGTAAGGTGTGAAAAAAGCTTCGAAGAATGATTGAACATTTTAATTCACCGCAAGTGCACGACTGTATTGAAGCGGTGACAAATACGGGTCGATCCACAAGGAGGTGTGTCGACTTTAGTTTGTTCGAAGGCGAGTGAGAAAGAAAGGAGAGAAAAGAGTTATGATCAAACTACACTAAAATTCAAAAGGAAATGGAAAGTTCAGCCATAAAAATAAACCCCATAAGGGTAGAGAAAAGAGTGTGAATACAAAGATATGTGTGTGTGTTCAATTAAGCTCATCAAAACATGTAGTGCATGAAAATCATAAAACTACATCCAACTTTGCCTCCATATGAATTAAGATAACACAATATCATTAAAACATACAAAACAATAATTGGAAGGAAGCTAAATGAACTCATGTATAAAGACCAAACCCTCACTATGCCTCCACATGAAATAAGATTTTCACAATCATTAAAACATACAAGACATTAACCAAGCTAATGGCAACAAGAGTACATGCTGTAGGATTTCATGTTTAATTATACATATATATTTTTCGAATTTTCATGTATAATAAGGATCTATTACAATTTTCTTCGATTTATTTATGCATGCATCGGTTTGTTTTAACAACTAGTTTCAAAAACTTATTAAAACAAACACAAAGGGACTCCGAAATTCATACCTAGAAGTTCTCAAAAACTTCTTGACGTTTCAGAGACATTGAGGAAACCAATCTTCACTTCTCATTGCGCCGGATGCCTCCGAGTGTTCACCGAAACCCTAAACAAGGTTGGAGAGAAAGGAGCTAGCCAATCGATCTCCAAACAAGCTTAGAATCTAGCTACAAACCCCTTCCTTAGCCTCTGAGATTTCTCCTTCCAAAGACTTAGAAAACTAAGAGAATTTTCGTGGGTTTTTGTGGTGAATTAAGAGAGAAAATAATTATTGAATTGTGTGTATCAATTAGGGAGAATAAGGACCTATTTATAGGTTCCAATCTTACTCTTAATCATGGCTATTCTTAAGCCACGGTTTTATGACAATTTCTCTCACAAATTAATTCCATAATGCATTATATGCACCCACAAAACGTTTGACCAAATTTGGAGCTAATCCAACCATCGATCAAATTAATCTCTTAATAATCAAAGGCAGAAAATCGATCGCTGTTCGGTTTACCGAGTCCCACTCGGTTAACCGAATTTGTCACGATCGTTTAACCGAGTACGTGACGGATGACCGAATCTTAAGGAGAAAAATTCTCCTTAACCGATCGGACCAATTCTCGTCCAAGACCGAGTGCTATTCGGTTAACCGAAAATATCGGAACTTGACATTGTTCGGTCGACCGTTTCTGGTTCGGTACACCGTACCAAAGCTCCAGGCACTTTGGTCAAGTTCGGTCAATCAATTACGATTATCCGTTCCACGTTCGGTTGACCGATCCATAGATCCTTCGGTCGACCGAACCTCAACGGATTACCGAACGTCTACCCGATTTTGCCTATTTCAAATTTTGGATTTATTTCCAACAAAATTTGAACTTAAGGGGGTTTTAGCAAATTCACAACTTATGCAATATATATTATCCTATGCAACAATAAATTATTGCACCCTATAATATATGCATCTCATATGAATTTATCATGATTCTAATTATGTTTATATACAACATAATTGATTTTACTTGTTCACCACATGTGTCATATTTTCTATGAGAAACCCGACACATCATATGAACCAAAAATCAAGCTTCTTGTTTCACGGTTTTTGCGGTGTGACCTATGGGAGGATCTAAACTAAGTTGGCAGTGATATTAAGAGCTTAATATCACAAGCTATAAGCGGTATCTAGCTACACATTATAGCTCCCAATTAGTTAGATGTCTTAATTCCACTCGAACCAAAACCCGATCCATTTAGTGATGGAGTGCACCACTTGTGTCCGTCCCTTGCCTCATGATATTAAGAATACACACAAAGTAGTATTGTGTCATCTTTGTATTAGTATTCATTTCTTGATCTCTTTAAGCTAGTTATAAATATGGACTTAACTCAAATCACATTGTGCACATTATAACTTTGCTTTAACAAGGGGCCCACTAATATCATCACTCAATTAAGAGGGGCAATGATAATCTTTTGACTAACTATCTTCTCCAACGAAAGTTATACTTAACCAACCGATGCCTTTACACTACACTGATCGATAGTTCAAGACACTGATCTAATTAAGTATTCCTTAAGTGATTAGATATAAGTCTCATATCAAAGGACCAAAGACACAGTAAAATATTAATGACACAGAAACACATTTCTATAATATTTTACTTATTAGGTCTATTCAGTATACAAAAGTAATATTTTCCTCTTTTGCATACCCGTGTTGTCACTCACTTGTAGAGCTACAATGATCTATGACCAACACGACAATCTTAACTCGGTAATTAATGTTCCATGTTAATTACCATGATTGCGAATATCTTTTGTTTTATGTAAACCAATATCTTTTAGAGCTCTACGGTTAAGGACCAAGAGCCTCTTCCTTAACACTTCTAAAAGACGAATAACATAAACAAGGAACAAAATGATTTCTCATTCAATTCATAATAATTGACATTTAAAAGTAAAACTTTTAGAACACATTCCCTTCAATCTCCCACTTGTTATCAAAGTTTTCTTTCACATACATTCTCAATGTATAAAACATTAATAACTAGGGTAACCTTCCTAAATCACCTATCAAGCCAATCCACATGGATCCTCGGATCCATGGACTCGAAATATATTTTGTCTCTTAGCTTGGTATTAAGGTTTGTTGAATGGATCAGCTGTGTCACTGTTGTGTCCACCTATTCATTTATTTTGTCTTTCTTTGGTGGTTGAGTTAGCTGTAGTGATATTACTCCTAACTACACTAGCTCATACCTCCACCTTCGATAATGATGACGCATCATCACTCCAACCTCTTATTGTCTAGAATTCCTATAAGAATTGCATCAAAACAGCCCTCGGCTATTTTCTCCTTTGTCTTCCATAAATAAGAACCTTATCTTTAGTCCGGTTAAGGTACTTCAGAATATTCTTGACCGCAATCCTACGATTAGGACTTGCATTGGATTGGTGACCACTTGTCACGTTTAGAGCATACGAGATATTGAGTCTTGTGCAAGTCATTGTGTACATGGTCCTTCCTTTTGCCGAAGCATAAGGGATACCTTCATGTACTCCAAGTCTTTGTGTGATTGAGCACATTGAGACTTCTTGAGTTGCACACCTATACTCATACTTATTGGCATATTGTCCATATCGGAATTGTTCATCCTGAACATTTCCAAAGACCTTGTCAATGTATGCACGTTGACCGAAGCCAATGAGTCTACAAGATGTATCTCAATGTATCTTGATTCTCAAGATGTGTTGAGCCTTATCCTTTTCTTTTCATTGAATACACTGATTTCAACGAAATTTCTCGTTTGCTAATGCAAAGGTATATGATTGCTCATGAGCAATATGTCATCGACATATAAGATCAGAAGTACTACATGGCTCCCACTAATCTCCTTGTATATACAAGGTACTCCTTTACTTTGAATGAAGTGAATCTTCTTCACCTCTTCGTCAAAGCGTTTGTTCCAACTCCCCGATGCCTGCTTCAATCCATAAATGGATTCTCGAAACTTGCATTTCTTCTCGCTACTATTTGGATCATCAAAACCTTGAGGTTGTACCATGTACATATCCTCCTCCCAGTTCCTGTTTAAGGAACGCCATTTTGATATCCATCTTCCATATCCCACAATTGTGAAATGCGGTAATAGTGAGCATAATCCGAATAGATTTTAATATGGCAACTTCTCAAAAATTTCATCAAAGTCAATTTCTTGAATTTGAGTATAACTTTTGCTACAAGCCTTGCTTTGTAGGTTGTCAAGTTACTATCCATGTCTATCTTCCTCCTAAAAGCTCATTTATACCAAATGATATTTTCTCTTGAGGAAGGCTAATCAAGTTTCATACTTGATTATCATACATGGATTCTACTTCGGATTCCATGGCTTTTAACCATAGTTTGGAGTCTTTTCTATTGCTTCTCGGAAGGTCGAGGGATCTTTGGTATCTAGTACCATGATCTCATGAAGTCCCAAATACTTATTGGGTTTCTTCCTTTCCCTCATTGACCTTCTTAGTTCTTTTGGTTCTTCTCGTGTCTCTCGAGCTTCTTCCACAATTTCTTGAGGAATAGTTTCATGTTCGACTCTCGAACGCACACTAGGTGAGGATGATTGAGATTCTCTCACAATTTCTTGTAAGGATCTCTCGCTCACGCTCCCACTAACCAAATGAATCTCGGCTGGGCCTTCATGATCTTGAATGCGACATTCACATCATGATCTTGTAGAGTATCTTGAGTTTTCTCAAGCTCAACTCTACTCCCACTACTTTTCTCTCTTTTCCAGAAATTCCAGAAAAACATATCTCTCTCTACAATCTTTCGATTGGAGGTGATATATCAAAAGTAGTATCCTCTTGTCATACGAGGATAACCTATAAAGAAGCACTTAATCCGTTTTTGGTTGAAGTTTGGTCGACATCAATTTCTCGACGTAGACCTCACAACCCCAAATCTTGAGAAAGTTGAGCTTAGGTGTCTTTCAACTCCACGGCTCATAAACCATTTTCTCCACGGATTTGGATGGAACATTATTTAGTGCGTTTGTCATTATTTGTAGTGCATAATTCCAAAAGTAAATCGGCAATTTAAATTGACTCATTATTGATCGAACCATGTCGAGCAATATCCTATTCCTACTCTAGGAATGAGTCAAATTAGGTATCCTAAGCACTCACCCCTACAAACCGTTCATAGAGACTCGATATTCTTGTTGAGTCGGTTCATTACTTCATCGTCGAATTCCTTGAACTTGTCAAAGAATTCACTTTTGCTTCCCATTAGACAAATATAGTCATAATGACTATAGTTGTCCGTGAACAAAATGAAGTACCTTAAACCGTCTCTTGCACTTGTACTTATCGGACCACATACATTAGAATGTATCATATCCAATTAGTTATTCGTTTTCGTTCCTTTCTTCTTGAAAGGTCTCTTGGTCATTTATTTGACCAATCCGATAGTGCTACAAGATTGTATCATTCACGTGAGTTATCTTAGTTTCTCTTTTGTTATTGTTTGTTTGAGTTTGTTTATTATTTATTTCAAGCAAATAGAAATCATTCTATATGAATGTATTTGCATAGAAAATTCCATTCTTCGATATAGACAAGCAAGAATTAAAATATTTATTAAAATTTATCCATATCTAAAACTTGATACAGAAATGTTCTTGCTAATCGAAGGCATATAACAAACATTCTTCAAAGCATAAATTTAAATCAGTAGACTATTGAAGCTCCATAGAATCTTGTACAATCGCAGCGATGGTTGTACTATTTCCAATCTTCAATATCATCTCGTTCTCCACGAGTTCCTTCCTATCCTTCAATAGCTGCACATCAAAATTATGTGAGCACAAGATCCGGTAACCATTACCAAATCAAGGATAGAGGTGATTAAATTTATCTCAATAACAAACATACCTATGGCGCTTCTCGGGCGCCTACGTTCAATCATCCCATTTTCAAGGTCTTCCTTGTACTTGGGGCAATTCGGTCGGATGTGTCCCTTTTCACCGCAGTGAAAGCACTCCGTGTTAGGAGTTGGAGATTTGAAAGATTTCCCCCTTGAGGCACTCCCATGAGTACCTCATACTCCCTTGCTCTTGATTGACGTATCTTTGGTAAATTTGCCTTTACCTTTGTTGATCTTTTTGCTCCTCTCATGGACGGCTAGGACGTGATTGTCCTGACCTTTGCCCATGTCAACTTC
The DNA here is from genome assembly GCA_963682175.1 of Triglochin maritima. NCBI lineage: Eukaryota > Viridiplantae > Streptophyta > Magnoliopsida > Alismatales > Juncaginaceae > Triglochin > Triglochin maritima. Next base: position 21,333,929 of record OY821775.1, read on the forward strand.
AGCCGTTTTGAGAGCGTTGTGAAGCTCCTCAAGACTCACCCCTTTTTCACGCACATGATAGTGCATCACAAAGTCCTTGAAGGACGGGGCTAGAGAGCCAAGAATCATATCTTCGGCAATGTCCTCGGGCATTGGAGAAGAGAGCTTCGACAATTTCTCAAGGTATCCTTGCATCGTGAGAAAATGCATAGATACCGATGTTCCCTCCGCCATATGGCACCTTGTGAATGCGATGGTGGTCTTATAGCGCTCCTTTCGGGCACTATCCATGAACATCTTTGTTAAAGCCTCCATGGTCTTCTTGGGTTTTGAATCCAAGTATTTCGCTTGAAGCGAGTCACCCATGGATGCCAACATTAGACCGTGAACTTGGTTCTCTTGGTCTTCCCACTTGGCTATCACCTCCTTCTCATTATCGGTTGTCTTCTCATTCAATTTTGGGATTTCACCATCCAAAATATGAGATAGTTTTTCAAACCTCAACACGATGTTAAGATTGAGTTGCCATTTCATGAAGTTTGAGCCATCATTTTGCAAAGGATTCTTTTCGATCATAGATCGCACAATTGGTTGGATACTAGACATTTCTACAAAATAAATTATACAGGTTTTAATGCCAATTTTATGTTTTAATACACATGCATACATATATCGAATATATAAATGTAAATGTTGCAAATAAAAGTTTTGCCCATAAATGCAACAATCCAAGATCCCATCAATTGTAATATAGACTAGCTAAGGGCTATCGAATACATTACAATATCAAGGTAAGAAAACATTTTCTAATCACAACCTTTTTGAATTTTAGCAACATTTAGCATCTTCAAACTCTTGTGACTCTTGTCGTTTTAATTATGAGGGAATACGACCTATCCTCGTAAGAAAAACTTTTCCCAAAACCGAGCGAGGGCTCTAGGTAATGTTAAGAAAACTTATTTTCATTTGATACGAGATACGTTTATCTATTGTATTCACAACTAAACATACTTGGGGTTCACTTGGGTGAAACACACCTCATATATTTAATTGTGGCACAACAACAGACAACCCTTATATCTCCCACTATTCCCAAAGATAGAGGGAGCTATCTCTCGCTAAGGGCGAGCAGAGTATCCCTCGATCAATGGCTGCCAGTGGATGAAATAAGAAGGAAATTTATTCTTAATTTTTGTTGGACAATTTATCATGTGATTTAGAATTTTAGGTTATCATGCATATTAATATTCATACACATCCTAACATTCACCACATTCATCACATGCATAGCAGAAATTAAAAACAGAAATTAAACATTCACACAATCCACATCGTGTGAGTTTATATGTTCCCTTCGATCCTCGATCCTCGATCCCTGATCTTCGATCCTCGATCGATGCGCTACAACGGCGACTTCCTCTTGCACCGGAGATGTAGATTTTACAGAAAATAAACATGCTCCTCACATTCGATAAAACCGATTAGTGCAAGTCCTATGTAAAAACCTCTCATATGCAAATGCAACTATCTAAAAGACGGAAATAGAGAGAATTTTGTCTTTTACATACATAAGCCCCTGTATAATAATAATAACATACATTTGTAGTGTCTGATTTGGAACATATAAACTCACAATCCTGCAAAGCAACTCAAGCATCCATGCACGCAATTGCTATAAACTACAGAATCTAATTTATCAATCATCTAGAATTCTCAACAATTCTTTGAAAAATATTTTGAAATCCATTAAAAACATTTTTCATACATCCATAGTTCATAAATTAATTATGAACCGCTGTTCATCCAATTTCCAATGGAAAGATGAATCGCAGTTTTTCGGTTTTGTTGATTCTCTTACAAAATAATCGTTTATACTTAAAACGAAATTATTGCAAGTTAGACTTATGTCTAAATCATAATTCTAATAACTATATGTCATGTTTTAAACATTCAAAACATTTAAAACGAATTATTATAAAGAATTATTTCAACAAACATTTAAAGACCGAAAAACCGGTAAAACGAATTGTTCAAATCCTAGATGGTAAACTAGATTTGTTTACAACCATAAATCATGAGAAAATTGAACCCTAAGCTCTGATACCACTGTAGGATTTCATGTTTAATTATACATATATATTTTTCGAATTTTCATGTATAATAAGGATCTATTACAATTTTCTTCGATTTATTTATGCATGCATCGGTTTGTTTTAACAACTTGTTTCAAAAACTTATTAAAACAAACACAAAGGGACTCCGAAATTCATACCTAGAAGTTCTCAAAAACTTCTTGACGTTTCAGAGACGTTGAGGAAACCAATCTTCGCTTCTCGTTGCGCCGGATGCCTCCGAGTGTTCACCGAAACCCTAAACAAGGTTGGAGAGAAAGGAGCTAACCAATCGATCTCCAAACAAGCTTAGAATCTAGCTACAAACCCCTTCCTTAGCCTCTGAGATTTCTCCTTCCAAAGACTTAGAAAACTAAGAGAATTTTCGTGGGTTTTTGTGGTGAATTAAGAGAGAAAATAATTATTGAATTGTGTGTATCAATTAGGGAGAATAAGGACCTATTTATAGGTTCCAATCTTACTCTTAATCATGGCTATTCTTAAGCCACGGTTTTATGACAATTTCTCTCACAAATTAATTCCATAATGCATTATATGCACCCACAAAACGTTTGACCAAATTTGGAGCTAATCCAACCATCGATCAAATTAATCTCTTAATAATCAAAGGCAGAAAATCGATCGCTGTTCGGTTTACCGAGTCCCACTCGGTTAACCGAATTTGTCACGATCGTTTAACCGAGTACGTGACGGATGACCGAATCTTAAGGAGAAAAATTCTCCTTAACCGATCGGACCAATTCTCGTCCAAGACCGAGTGCTATTCGGTTAACCGAAAATATCGGAACTTGACATTGTTCGGTCGACCGTTTCTGGTTCGGTACACCGTACCAAAGCTCCAGGCACTTTGGTCAAGTTCGGTCAATCAATTACGATTATCCGTTCCACGTTCGGTTGACCGATCCATAGATCCTTCGGTCGACCGAACCTCAACGGATTACCGAACGTCTACCCGATTTTGCCTATTTCAAATTTTGGATTTATTTCCAACAAAATTTGAACTTAAGGGGGTTTTAGCAAATTCACAACTTATGCAATATATATTATCCTATGCAACAATAAATTATTGCACCCTATAATATATGCATCTCATATGAATTTATCATGATTCTAATTATGTTTATATACAACATAATTGATTTTACTTGTTCACCACATGTGTCATATTTTCTATGAGAAACCCGACACATCATATGAACCAAAAATCAAGCTTCTTGTTTCACGGTTTTTGCGGTGTGACCTATGGGAGGATCTAAACTAAGTTGGCAGTGATATTAAGAGCTTAATATCACAAGCTATAAGCGGTATCTAGCTACACATTATAGCTCCCAATTAGTTAGATGTCTTAATTCCACTCGAACCAAAACCCGATCCATTTAGTGATGGAGTGCACCACTTGTGTCCGTCCCTTGCCTCATGATATTAAGAATACACACAAAGTAGTATTGTGTCATCTTTGTATTAGTATTCATTTCTTGATCTCTTTAAGCTAGTTATAAATATGTGACTTAACTCAACTCACATTGTGCACATTATAACTTTGCTTTATCAAGGGGCCCACTAATATCATCACTCAATTAAGAGGGGCAATGATAATCTTTTGATTAACTATCTTCTCCAACGAAAGTTATACTTAACCAACCGATGCCTTTACACTACACTGATCGATAGTTCAAGACACTGATCTAATTAAGTATTCCTTAAGTGATTAGATATAAGTCTCATATCAAAGGACTAAAGACACAGTAAAATATTAATGACATAGAAACACATTTCTATAATATTTTACTTATTAGGTCTATTCAGTATACAAAAGTAATATTTTCCTCTTTTGCATACCCGTGTTGTCACTCACTTGTAGAGCTTCAATGATCTATGACCAACACGACAATCTTAACTCGGTAATTAATGTTCCATGTTAATTACCATGATTGCGAATATCTTTTGTTTTATGTAAACCAATATCTTTTAGAGCTCTACGGTTAAGGACCAAGAGCCTCTTCCTTAACACTTCTAAAAGACGAATAACATAAACAAGGAACAAAATGATTTCTCATTCAATTCATAATAATTGACATTTAAAAGTAAAACTTTTAGAACACATTCCCTTCACATGCAACTACAAATCATGTTTCCTTCATTAATTCCATCTATATCCTCACCTTATCATTCCCCATAAAATAAGTCCACTAATCTAAGCACAAGCTAAGCTTCATTCAAGAGCATTAGCATATCAAAGACAATAGTGAAATCCCATTAGATGGTTATGGAAATCATATAAGGCTGAAGGGATTAAGATAACACACACCTAATACACCACATGGTCATATCACATATTTCTCCACCCCCCAAATGGGGATGGAACTACTCACTAATCATTACACTACAACATACACTAAAATGAAACATTCTACTGAAATGAAATTAACCTAAGCAAACAAGAAATATTGAAGAAGCTAAAAGGACATAAAACTAAAGAAGCATGCAAGCATATGAAAGTAAATTAAACTAAGAAAGAAAGAACATAACTAAAGGAAAACATATATTATTACTCACTCAATTACAAGTAGTCTATCAACCAGGGGTTTTTGCTTCAAGGCTTTTACTCCAAGAGAGAGATGAGGTACAAGAGAGGAGGCAGAGTTCTATTTATAGCCATAGAAAAAGCTAATCCGGGACAATCCCCCGGTATGAGACTAAACAAATATCAGAAATAGACTAAACTCACACTAATACCCGACCCCACGAAATCTTAGCGGATCCGGATCAAAACAGACTGCCAATCAGCGGTCTTGGACCGCCAATTGGTGGTCTATATTGTTTGGATCCAACCGTTGTTTCGTGTGGGCTTTTCTGAATGTCTTTGTTGGTCTTTGATGCATCTACTTCGCTTTCTGGAGCTCCGACCCGAATAGAATTGCCAAAATAGTCCCCATGATGGTGTGGAGTATTCTTGTTTGCTCATTCGTCCTTCGATCTTACATTCAGGTTCTTCGATCTTGCATCTTAGTCCTCGAGTCTCTCAACTCAGTCCTTTTCCCTGCTAGTAGGTCCATTTATAGTCTCTCCTTCTCAAACCTACTTATTCCAGAAAACTAAACATTAAACTCGTTACATAGCATTGTTTGGGTGAAAGATAATGGATATAAGACACAAAGACATGTATGAAATGATGTCAATCAAATACCCCCACGCCTAACTTTTGCTAGTCCCGAGCAAAACAAAGAAAGAGAAAAATGAAAGAAAGGAAAAAGCATACGAAAAGCAGGGAAAACCTAACTCACTTTCGTAGGAATCACGGTTGCACTTACCACGTGCAACAAGCCGTTAAAGCTCTTATTCGCCAAGGAGGAGGAGTGTTGTCTCCTAAGGGTTTTCAGCGGATATACCCACAAAATCCGAACATAGATGCATTGTTCAATCTAGAAACTCAACTCGATGGACTCATTTTTATCGATTATTGGACGCGGTAATCCTACGGGCCGACTCTATGGATGTATTCAGTCCACACACCTAGCCTAAAAACCATTCGTGCAAGTTAACTAAGGACTTAAGTGAAAGACATGGACAACCTCAACATCCTCAAATGATACAAAGTGTAAAGTCCATTAAGGTTCTTATTTGCATTACCATTGTTTTCTTTTTATTAGTTGGAGCTTTATTCTCCCAGGGTCAGGTTTTGTGCATCATTGCCTATGAGGACTTACACTATCACGTACACATTTCCCCAAATCTCCACATAGGGCAATCCCTACCACCCGTATAACGGGAGTTCGGTCGGCGCATCCCAAGTAAGATGACTCGAAAGCACTAGGCACAAAGTCCCCTCAGACCTACTTTCCTGAGTGATAGGAGCCGTGCTAGAAGAGAGAACACCTACTCACTTATTTCTTATCTACACATGAACCAAAACTCCTACACTTAATGTCTCACAGCAAGATTTAAAGGGTGCTTGACTACAACAAATTTCCTTAAATTAACAGACACGAATTATTGACTCACTAGGTTTGGGATGAACTTCTTTAATTATTTGAGCATTGAAACCCTATGATTACTCACCCCCGAGGGAAAACTGGGGTGCATCCTAACGACTAGATAAGTCCTAAAGCCACTGTACTAGATATCCTAATGCATCAAGTTCAAGACAATTTTGGGAGCTTCTTTTTACTTTGCCTCTCAACGGTTTTGCACATTCTAAACACACACAAAACCCACAAAACATTTTCTTTTGCAAACACATGAAGTTTTTTGAAAGAAATGTGAAAATTTTAAAGCACTAGGCAAGCAAAAGAAGACAAGTCACCCATGGATCATGACAAACAAATATATTGATATTAAATGCAGCACACTAACATGACCCTATCAATGCACACAAAAGAAAACAAAATCAAAGGAAAAGACTCGACTATGTACACACATAAAACACCCCCCACACCTACTTCATGCATTGTCCTGAATGAATGTGAGAAAGATACTACATGGATTTATGCATGAAAAAGGGAAGATCTCACCAATATTAAGCACAATAGGAAGATGATGGTTATAGTGATGGACACAAACCCAAATTCCCTCAAAACCTGTGAGATGCTAAAGAAGGGATACAAATACGTGAAAGAAATGGGGCCCAAATACTCAAGGGTTGGAGCCCACAACAATCGATACTCACTGAAGGAGTCTTTTTCTTCTTTTCTTTTCTTTTTTATTTATTTATAATTATGTACAACAATGGGCTCCCATCTTCATATGTCAAGGGACATCAAATGGGAACCCTCCATCTCTCGAGTCAGAAATGCACATGCATGGGCTCACAACATACAAAACAGAATTGCTTGACCACCTGACACCCTTATTAGCATTGTGGTCATTTGATGCCTCTTGGGAGTGAGCAAGACAGGAGGCATGAATGAGAGATGAACCTCTGTCTGGTTGTTTGAAATGAAGGGTATCAGGTGGTTGATTCTTAACCCACATGGGGTCCTCAGGAGATACAGAATGAAGAGCATGTGGCCCAGAGGCCATAAAATGGTATCTTGTGGCTCAAGAGCCACATGATCGAAAGGATGTGGTTCAAAGGCCACGGGATCAAAAGGATGTGGCTCAAAGGCCACGGGATCAAAAGGATGTGGCTCAAAGGCCACAAGATCAGAAGATAAGGCACCATCTTGTGTCAGCCCAGGTGAAACATCTTCAGCACCTTCACGATCTCCATCGAACAATTCTCTGAAGTACTTGAAAGTGCCCTCAACTTCAATCTCATCCATGCCCTGGATAAGGTTGACCCTAACAGGGTCATTAAAGGCACCTGGCTTCTTGCCGATGGTTAAGATGTTGATATCAACACATTGACTACCATAAGTCAAGCACATTAGACCATTGCGACAATTGATCAAGGCATTCGAAGTCGCTAGAAATGGTCGCCCCAGAATAACATGAATTTGTCCAAGTGGGTTTGGCACAGGTTCAATATCCAAAACAAAGAAGTCGATTGGATAAATTAACTCTCCCACTTTGATCAGCACATCTTCCACCACACCCCTCGGTTTCTTTATAGATCTATCAGGCAATTGAAGAGTGGTTTTTGTTTGTTTGAGGTCTCCAAGACCGAGGTGGACGTAGACCGAATATGACAGAAGATTAACAGATGCACCAAGGTCCAATAAAACCCGATGTATCGACACATCACCAATCACACAAGAGATACTAGGACAACCAGGGTCCATGTATTTGACTTGCATAGGTTGTGCCAACAAAGAGCTCACGTTAGCTGCAAGAAAAGTTTTCTTTGGAACATGAGTTTTTCTCTTCTTGGTGCATAAGTACTTGAGAGCCTTGGCATAAGGTGACATTTGTTGAATCACCTCCAACAGATGGATGTTCACCTTGACTTGCCGAAATATCTCAAGCATCTTGTCGTGCTGATCCGAAGTTTTCTTTTTAAGGCGCTCAGGGAATGACACCTTCGGGGCATAAGGGTGCGAAGGAACATCAGAATTCTGGTCCAAAGAAGCATGAGTGGGACCTTAGACTCTGATTCCTTCGACACAAGAGGAGACAAGGGGACCTCAGGGTTCGGCCCCATTGTCGGAGGAAATGTAGAAGGAACCTCAGGATCAGGCTCCTTCCTGGAAGTATTTGTGGAGGGAACCTCAGGATTCGGCTCCCTCAGAGATGCAGGTATCACCGCAGGTTTGGTGACACCAAGAGATGGTGATTGCAAGGAAGACACCCCAATGTGGTTATCCACCTCTTACCAGACCTCAAAGTATGAATCACATTAATATGATGGGTCGGTTTAGAGGTAGCATGAGGCACTGGTGGCCTTCCTTGAGAATGGGTACCCCAAGGATTCACCTCGGGTTGACTCGGTAACTGGCCATTCTCACGTTCATGGAGCTGATGAGCCAACTGACTAACTTGCATTTCCATAGCCATGATAGTGCTTTGCATGCTCTGCATGAACGCTTGAAGGGTAGGATCACAAGAGGGGTTCTTAGGGTCAACCCACTAGGGTGGTGGAGTTTGGTTAGAATAACCGGACGATGAGGCCTGCGGAGGTTGGTAAGTATAGTGCTGAGACCTTTGATGTGGGGGTTGGTAGGTCGCCGATGGGCATGGAGGTTGATAAGGTGGAGGTTGAGGTGAGCGTGCGAGCTCTGACCGTGATCCCACTAGGCCCCCAAGAGAAGTTAGGATGGTTACGCCATCTCGGGTTTTAGGAGTAACTTTATGGGTCGTTACATGGCCTCTGTTGATACATTGCATGCTCAATATCCCTTGGAGCGTATGCGCATTCCAAGTCATCATGGCCCGTATGTCCACACCTACTACACCCAGGAGTAGCGACCTGAGCTATAGGTGTCGGATTTCGTGTCCCTATGTACGTATATATTTTAAAATATTTTAATACATGCATACATGATCGATTTCATTTTTTCAACAATTTTTATGTACATTACTTTGTGTTTATTCTAATATCATGCAACTCTACATTTATTAAAATAAACCACAAAGAGAGATCATACTTAAAAGGTTCTCTAAAACCTTTTCGAAGATCCGGAGTCGCGTTGCCCATAGAATCGTTCACCGATTTGCCCAAACTCTAAACAAGATTAGAGAGAAAGGAGCTAGCCAATCAACCTCTAATAAGGCTTAGAATCTAGCTAATAACCCCTCTTTGAGCTCCTGAGATTTCTATCTCCTAAACTCAAAATTAATAAGAGATTTTCGTGGTGGTTAGAGGAGAGATTAATGAGAGAAAGAATTTTTGCATTAACATAAACAAGTAGGAGGAGGGTCATTTTATAGGCTCCCAAAACATCTTTATCAATAACTATTCTTTAGCCATGATGCCTTGCTTATTCTCTCCTAAAATTAATCTCAAATTTCCACATAAGCATCCTAAAAATGTTTTAATTAAATATGGAATTAATCCATCCATGATCTAATTATTTTCTTAATAATTCAGGCAAAAATTGCACTGTTCGGTCGACCGAGAATTATTCGGTCAACCGAACTGTTCTGTTATAACACGTGTTCGGTGAACCGTGAGCTAGACGGTCGACCGATTCCACATGAAAAAAATTCTCTGGAAAAATTCGGACGAACCACGTCTTCTCTTCGGTCTACCGATGACTCACCAAAATTTCTCGTGGAGCATAGTCATTAGATGGCCGTGTCACCTTCGGTCTACCAAAAATACTCTTTCTCGGTTGACTGTTCATGCTCGGTTAACCGAACCCGATTGTCCACGCACTCCAGACAATTTCGGTCAACCAATTGTGATTACCCGTTCCCCATTCGGTTAACCGATCCTAAGATACCCCGGTCGACCGAACCCTGAACGGTTCACCTTGTTTGACCCCGATTTTGCCTTTGTCAAATTTTGGATTTGTTTCCAACAAAATTTGATCTTTTGTTTTTTTTAGCAAATTCACATCTTATGTAATATATTATCCTATGCAATATTAAATTATTACACCCCATAATATATACACCACATATGAATTTATTATGATTCTAATTATGTCAATTCTCATGACATGTTGATTTTATTCATTCACCACAAGTTTCCCATTTTCACATGAAACCCGACACATCATATGAGCTTAAAATCAAGCCTCTTGTTTTCCAGTTTTGTGGTGTGACCTATAGGAGGATCTAAGCCAAATTGGCAGCGATATTAAACACTTAATATCTCAAACTATAAGCAGTATCTAGCTACACATTATAGTTACCCAATTAGCATAGATGTCTTTGTTCCACTCGAACTAAAACACGATCCATTTAGTGATGTAAGTGCACAACTTGTGTCTGTCCCTTGACTCTTGATATTAAGAATATATACAAAGTAGAAATGTGTCACCTTTGTATTATATTCATTTCTTGATCTCTTTATGCTAATTATAACTATGTAACTTAACTCAAATTACAATGTGCACATTATAATTTTACTTTATCAAGGGGCCCAGTAATATCATTACTCAATTAAGAGGGGCAACGATAATCGTTTGACTAGCTATCTTTTGCATTACAAGTTATGTTCAACCAACTATTGCCTTTATCACTATACTCATTGATAGCTTTTGACAATAATCAAATTAAGCACTTCTTGAGTGAAAAGATATAAGTCTTATATCTAAGGATCCAAGACACAGTAAAACATTAATGACATAAAACACAATTCCATAATGTTTTACTTGTTAGGTCTATTCAATATATAAAAGTAATTTTTCCTCTTTTATATACTCGTGTCGTCAATTATTTGTAGAGCTACAACAATCGATGACCAACACGACAATCTTATGTCGGTGATTAATGTTCCATGTTAATTACCATGATTGTGAATAACTTTTGATTTATGTAAACCATTATCTTTTAGAGCTCTACGGTTAAGGACAAAGTGCCTCTTCCTTAACACTTCCAAAAGACGAACACCATAATCAAGGAACAAGATGTTTGCACATCTGATGAGAATTAAATTTATACCGCAAGTGCACGGCGTCAAGGAAGATGTGACAAATACGGGTCGAACACAAGGAGGGAGAGATATTGTTATTTTGTGATTTTCGATTAGGGAAAGAAAGAGAGAGAAATAAGTTTGGTTTGAGATTTTTGGTTTTTAATTATTTTCTAAAACAAGAACAACAAAAAGAAATTAAAAATAAAGTAAAGATGGATGGGAGTCCAGTGGGTGGAGGTTTAGATATCGGGTTTAGATTAGAGAATTCTGAAACTTATAATAAATCATATTAGTTATAAAGCATTACCTGATAAATGACTCAACATAAACTCAAGTAATCAAAATATACTAACACGAAATTAAAATAATAACTTTATTCTTCTTCTCATCACCCTAAATCCGTCACCCCCACCCTTTGGAGAGAGTTAGAAAATCATGGATGGAGGGAAGGAGAAGGGGTCCTAGAGAAACAAAAAAAAGAAAACTAAAAACAAGAATTAAAAGAACAGAATTTTATTACTAAAATTTTGAACAAAAAACTAAGACTAAAATTAAGAACATAAAACTAAGAACATCCTCTACACAACGTTTCAGGGCTATTTATAGCCGATACAAGGGACGTAGGTATAAAATAGGAAAGTACACGTGGCGAAACACGACTAGACAAAATCCGAAGCCACGGATCCACAAAGGGGCGGCGTTTCCGCCGCACAATACACGTAGGATGCGGCGATTTCCTGTGTGTTTATGGTATGATTTCAATATCCATTGCACGTCTGGATGATTTCTTTCCTTTCTTCTGAGCTCCGAATTAATTCCTTCATATATTTGGAGATCCAAATTGATTTTTCTTTAGAATTTCTCTAAGATAATATTTTGGTGCTTTAATTGCAGTCGGCTCCTCGGCTTTTTGCAATTCAGTCCCTGACTACTTTTGTGCTTAAGTCCTTGGCCTTTTTGCAATTAGGTCCTTGAATGCTTTTATGCTTGGATGAATTTCCATTTTAATCCCGATAATCTTGAACTTGGTCTTTATGACAGAAGTGAGTCTCCGGCACGCATTTATCTTCGGGATATGGGTAATTTGCATTCAGGTCCCTGTATTCTGTAAATAAGACTAAACACATACCTTAGTAGCATTTATTGATATGAAATTAATCTAAATGAGAGACATATGATGCAATGTATGCGATGCATCAAATACCCCCACACCTAGATTTTGCTAGTCCCTAGCAAAACAGAATATAAGAGAAACTGAAAACAGGGAAATCCTAACTCACTTTCGTAGGAATCACGGTTGCACTTAGCACGTGCAACAAGCCTTTAAACCCCTAAGTTTCCTTAGAGGACGAGTTTTGTCTCGTGAGGGTTTTCAGTTGACACACCCACAACGTCTTAATTCAACATTCCATTAATAGCAATATCTCCACCTCAACCTTATACATCTCACTTAGAATTCTTGCATGCTCATTATACAAGTCTAACTCATAATTTTTTTGACTTAGTCTTTGTTCCTCCAGCATTCACACCACTAACCATTCTACACATGTTATCACTTAAATTATTTTGCACGCCTCCTCTGGTGGTGAAGTATCATTCGGATCAACCATGACATGAATCATTCTTTTAGCTTTGGGCCTTGAGTATCTTAAAGTATTTTTTTTCCGTGATTCAACACATTTGCTTTTTCTGACACTTTTACACTTTTTGCATTCGTGTAGCGAGTTTGGTCGATAATCCCGAGCTGGCAGACTCAAGTTACCGGGTTTTAAGATACCCCTACGGACCAGTGACTCGAAGGCTTGGGTTTTTGTAATCATTTTGCAAAATGTGCTTTCCTCACTTTATTCCTTTATTTTATTTTTTTACTTTTATTTTCGTCAAGGCTTAATTGCTATTAGAAGTCCACACTTCCCGGTATATTTTCCTCAACCTCTGCTTTTTATCAACCACTTCAAAGATTTGATTCATCCAATTTAAGTGCATACATGCCTTAAAGGGTAATGAGTTATTTCTTTGGAACTTAGATTTATGTCATAGTTTCTACAAGCAGAACTATATAATAAGGAACAAAAACTCAATGCAATTTGTACTCGGGTTTTGGTGGTTCAATCTTAAGCTATGTCATGGAACATTGTTTTTTTAAACAAAAAAATATATATATAGATAGATAGATAAGCACCCCCACACCTAAATCATGCATTGTCCTCAATGTATGCAAATATAAAGCAAATGCACTTATTACCTGGGTGAACTGCGTTGGAGGGATGGAATTTGTTCAGAGTCAACCATAATCAGAATTGGATTGAATGTCACCATGTTGGTGCATGTATCCAGTTGAATTGTTCCACATGTTGCCCTGAGGAAAAGGTTCCACACCTCTCACGTGTATTGATTCTCTTGTTTGTTCGAGTGATGGTGGTTGGGTAGACGACTTACTCCCCTTTTTCGCACCTTCTTTTTGATTTTGTGATGATTTATTTGATTCAGAAATCTTATAGATACGTGCTCTCATCACAACATCACTTGGATTGCATATTATTTCTGGCTCACTGTCAACATGAAAGATATTAAATTCGGATTTTAAGTTCCCAAAAGATAATTGCATGAGCCCATTTCGACAGTTTATCAATGCTTCAGAAGTGGCTAAAAAGGGTCTGCCTAGTATTACAGGGATTTGTCTATTAGGATTTACAACAGATGCGGTATCTAGTACGACAAAATCCACTAGGTAAATGAAGTCACCCACCTTGATCAGAACGTCCTCGACTACACCTCTTGGCTTCTTAATAGAGTAATCAACAAATTGAAGGGTTGTCTTAGAGGGTTTTAGTGGACCAAGGTTGAGTTGCTCGTAGACAAAGAACGGGAGTAGGTTAACACTAGCACCAAGGTCTAGAAAGGCTTTGTTGATAAAAGTATCTCCTATTGCACATGAAATTGTGGGACACCCAGGGTCCTTATATTTTATAGGAGATGAGTTGGACAGAATAGAGCTTATGTTTGCAGTTAAGAAAGTCTTCTTTGGTACGTTTGTTTTTCTCTTTCTAGTGCACAGATCTTTTAAGAATTTAGCATAAGCAGGTATTTGTTGAATCATATCCAGGAGTGGAATATTCACCTTAACTTGCTTAAATACTTCCAGGATTTTCTCCATTTGTGCACTTGAGTTCTTCTTAAGTCTATTGGAGAATGGAGCTTTAGGAACATAGACTCGCTCGGGTTGAGCTATAGGTTCAGGTTGAGTAGGTGGGTTGGGCGTTTCAGATTGGACGTCAGGTTCAATAGTTAGGTCATACGTGGTTGCTTGATGACTAGATTGATTAGACGTTCTAGGATTTACCACATTGTTATTGACTTGTCTTCCGGACTGTAACGATACTACTGCATTTATTTGTTGGAACGGTCCTTCCTCATTAACCATTTGAACTGGTCTCGAGTTGTTACTTCCTAGAGGTGGTTGATAGGGCTGATATTGATTACTAGATCTAGGATTCACCTCAGGTTGACTTGGAAACTGACCCTTTTCTCTTGCACCTACAATTTGTGCGAGTTGGCTGACTTGTGTCTCTAGCCTTTGGAAGGACTGGTTGGTTGTTTGTATAAAAGTCTTCATCAAATTTTCCAAGCTTGTCAACCTAACCTCATAATATCCATTGTTACTAAACCCAGATGATATATTATTTTGTTTATACGGGTTTGGTTGTTGTCTAGGATTTTGACCTTGTTGGCTTGATGGGAAATTTAAATTATTATGCCAACCCGAGTTATAGGTTGATGCGTATGGGTCATTTCTAGTATGGTTAAACGTGGCATTAACTTGTTCCCAGTCCGCACAATCCTCCATTAAATGACCAGTCTGACCACATCTAGAGCAAGGGATAGACGAGGCTTGATTCACTCGGGGTCGGGTTTGTAGCTCAGACTTTCCATTCTGCGCATAAGGGTAGCTAGTTTTGCTTCAGCCGCTATATTGGCATCTACAGCTAAGACTCCTGGTTTGGGTTGACTTGCTATTCTAGATCCAATACTTGGGTTAAGCGGTGCGCTAGCATTGTCCCATTGCATACTGTTTTTAGCTAAATCCTCAAGAAAAGTCCAGGCATCATTTTCATTTTTTGACATGAAGTTCCCTTGGCTTACAGATTCTACCATAACCCTAGATGTGGGTGTCAATCCCTCATAAATAATTTGGCATAGTTGCCATCTTGGAATTCCGTGATGTGGGCATTGGGTCAGCACACTTTTAAATCTTTCTAGATATGAATAGAATGGCTCGCTCTCAGATTGAACGAATGCAACAATTTCATTCCTAATCCTCAAAGTCTTATGGTTGGGGAAATATTTTTTTAGGAATACTTGAACAAACTCAGCCCAACTTTTAATGGATTTTTCGGCTAGATTATATAGCCATTTCTTAACGTCGTCCTTCAGTGCTAGAGGAACGAATTTCAGACGCACTGCCTCCTCAGTGATATGCTGGTATTGCATAAGAGAGCAGATTTCCTCAAATTCTCTAAGGAAGAGATATGGGTCTTCCCTAGAGGTGAACTTAGGCAACATACTCATGTATTGTGCCTTAAGTTCGAAGTCGCGACCCTATATGGTGGGCATAACGATGCACGATGGCTGAGCAGCCATCGCGGGGTAGCATCGATCCCTCAGAGTTATGGGTGGGTGCACAACATTCTCACCCATTGGATCCGGGTGAGGTGGTGCAACAAGTGGATTTGGGCTAAGCTCCAGACTGGAATCTAGATGAACTCGTGAGAGTCGATTACTCAAGTCCCGAACCCAAACCTGAGTGCACCGGTTTGAATCAATTTTTTTTATTTTTTTTTTCAAAAATGGAAACAAACAATAGAATGGGGAAAGATGAGAAAGGAATCCTAATCTAGAGAATTGAGGTTAGAAGAGAAAGAAGACTCAGATGAGAAGGGCAACTTAACTCTAAAGATAGAAAAGAGGGTTGGTCAGAAGTTTCCTGAACAAGCACGGTTCAAACAATCCTACACCTAGTGTCGCTTAAATCTAGACGACTCCTAATAGGTTGAGTCGAATTGCTTTGCTTGCTTCACCTCCCTCACTAATCAAACCAACTTGGCCAGGCAGTCTATAGCTAGTGGGGGCGTTTCCGACAGAGTCGGTGCCAATTAGACAACCACTTCGCTTGGAAGACTTACGTCAACACAAAAACACTTTCTAGACACCAAATTAAATTCGATCAGCTTCAAGTCATAGCAAGTCAAACCAATCTCCTCCTTAATTGGGTTCGAGTCCTTAGGGGTCAATGTCTAATTGATTTTAAATTTTAAGGCTTGGGTGACACTTTAGGATTGTGATTTGTGGGCCACGGAAGGGTGATGAAATCCCTACCGTATCTTTTCCTACGGAGTTGCCCTTAAGATAGTTTAACTTAAATCTAGCAAAGATAGTCAAACAATGGTCTTTAGTGGGGGGCAATTGCAAGGTTGTATGCAAATTAGATTATATGCTTTAAATGCAATCGATAAAAACCGCGATAGGTACCTTGGCTCCAGCACTCTTCAACAATAATTAATTTGCAAGAATTTAGCAAGAATAATGCAAATAAAACATTATATGATGCATGCACTAAGTTCTTCTAGTTTTGCCAATATTTAGGTCGGAGTTGAATTATTGCCAATTATGGAATTTAAGCTTAACACGTGCAGTTCTACGAAGGGGAACTTTTCGAAAATTAAAATTTTACGAGAAAGGCAAGAAAAGTTACCTCCGCAATGCTCAGACGGGTTCGCCGCCCGCTCTCGAAACTTCCCAGATGCTCTACGCGTCCACCCAGAGATGGAGACGACCCCAGAAAAAATTGAAGCCCAGATGCTTCAGATGTGCGGCGGATCCGCCGCAGGTTCTTCTTGATGTGCGGCGACTTCGCCGCCCTTCTTGCTCCAACTGTGCCCGGATTTCGCCGCACACTCTGTTGTCTCCTGAAACGCAAACCCAAATAGTTAGATCGCGCACACGATAAACATGATAGGATCGAAATCACCAAAAATAAACAAAATTTTCGTCGCCTCCCCGACAACGGCGCCAAAAACTTGATGAGAATTAAATATATACCGCAAGTGCACGGCGTCAATGAAGACGTGGCAAATACGGGTCGAACACAAGGAGGGAGAGATATTGTTATTTTGTGATTTTCGATTAGGGAAAGAAAGAGAGAGAAATAAGTTTGGTTTGAGATTTTTGGTTTTTAATTATTTTCTAAAACAAGAACAACAAAAACAAATTAAAAATAAAGTAAAGATGGATGGGAGTCCAGTGGGTGGAGGTTTAGATATCGGGTTTAGATTAGAGAATTCTGAAACTTATAATAAATCATATTAGTTATAAAGCATTACATGATAAATGACTCAACATAAACTCAAGTAATCAAAATATACTAACACGAAATTAAAATAATAACTTTATTCTTCTTCTCATCACCCTAAATCCGTGACCCCCACCCTTTGGAGAGAGTTAGAAACTCATGGATGGAGGGAAGGAGAAGGGGTCCTAGAGAAACAAAAAAAAGAAAACTAAAAACAAGAATTAAAAGAACATAATTTTATTACTAAAATTTGGAACAAAAAACTAAGACTAAAATTAAGAACATAAAACTAAGAAAATCCTCTACACAACGTTTCGGGGCTATTTATAGCCGATACAAGGGACCTAGGTATAAAATAGGAAAGTACACGTGGCGAAACACGATTGGACAAAATCCGGAGCCACGGATCCACAAGGGGGCGGTGTTTCCGCCGCACATTACACGTAGGATGCGGCGATTTCGCCGCAATATATGCGCTGATTTAATCCGGATTTTTCCTATGTGTTTATGGTATGATTTCAATATCCTTTGCACGTCTGGATGATTTCTTTCCTTTCTTTTGAGCTCCGAATTAATTCCTTCATATATTTGGAGATCCAAATTGATTTTTCTTTATAAAATCTCCAAGATAATATTTTGGTGCTTTAATTGCAGTCGGTTCCTTGGCTTTTTGCAATTAGGTCCTTGAATGCTTTTACGCTTTGATGAATTTCCATTTGAATCCCGATAATCTTGAACTTGGTCTTTATGACAGAAGTGAGTCTCTGGCACGCATTTATCTTCGGGATATGGGTAATTTTCATTCAGGCCCCTGTATTCTGTAAAGAAGACTAAACACATACCTTAGTAGCATTTATTGATATAAAATTAATCTAAATGAGAGACATATGATGCAATGTATGCGATGCATCAACATCCAATTCATAATAATTGACCTATAAAAGTAAAACTTCTAGAACACATTCCTTTCAATCTCCCACTTGTTATCGAAGTTTTCTCTCACATACATTCTCAATGTATAAAACAATAATAATTAGGGTAACCCTTCTAATCACTCATCAAGCCAATCCACATGGTTCCTCAGACCCATGGACTCGAAATGCATTTTGCCTTTTGGCTTGGTATGAGGGTTTGTTGAATAGATCAACTGTGTTGTTGTTTGTGTCCACCCATAATAAAATTATTTTGCCTTCGTCGTTGAAGTCACGTGTAAGAAAGTGCTTACAATCCATGTACTTCACTTTGTGGTGTGATTTGGGATCCTTCATTTGCGAGATAGATGCACTAGTATCGCAAAATAGCTTTATGGGTCCCTCGCACGAGGGAACTAGTCCATGCTCTTAAAGGAACTTCTTAATACACACTCCTTCCTTGCTCACATCAGCGACAACCATTACTTCGGAAGTTGTGGTTGAGTCGGCCGTAGTGCTTTGCTTCCAACTACACCAACTCATAGCTCCGCCATTCAGAAGGAAGACGTATCCTGATTGGGGCCTTCTATCGTCGGGATCACTCATTAAACTCACATCCGAATAGCCCTCGACTATTAACTCCCTTTGTCCTCCATAAACAAGAAACTTATCTTTGGTCCGGTTAAGGTACCTTAGAATATTCTTGACCGCAGTCCAATGCTCAGGACCTACGTTGGATTGGTGACAACTTGTCACGTTTAGATCATACGAGACATCTGGTCTTGTGCAAGTCATCGTGTACACGATTGATCCTATTGCCGAAGCGTAAGGGATATCTTTCATGTGCTCCAAGTCTTTACGTGATTCAACACGTTGAGACTTCTTGAGTTGCACACCCATACTCATTGGCACATTGCCCTTTTTGGAGTTGTTCATGTTGAACCTTTCCAAGACCTTGTTTGCCCGGGTCCGTTAAGATTTCAGGAGCACGTGTATTACTGGATGTTTAGTCTATTTTTGGTATTTGTTTAGTCCCACATCGGGGGATTTTCTCGGATTACCTTTTTCTATGGCTATAATAGAACTTTGCACCTTCCATTGTAATTACCCATTGCTTGGTGGCATTCTCTCTACTAAGGAGTAAGCCTTGAAGCAAAACTCAAGGTGGAGAAGAATGCTACCATCAATTTGAGTCATTGTTAACAAAATAATTTTTCTAGTTTCTTTTAATCTTGTTTTTTTTTGTGCATGTTTGTTTAGTCTTTCCTTTCCTTTTAAGCTTCTTAAATGATCCCTTCTTGCTTAGTTAAATTCCCTTTCAGTATAATGTTTCATTTTGTTAATGTAGGTAGTGTAATGATTAGTGAGTAGTTCCATCCCCTTTAGGGGTGGAGTAGATGTATGTACATGTTATGTAGGTGGTATGAATGCTAGATATTATGGTTTGTGAGAGATATTAGTATGCTTGCTTGAATTAATAAGAACTTTACTTGATGATTTCTGCCATAGTTAGGTACACTCCATGCTCGTTATGTTCTTAATAACAACCTTGGTTTGCTCATATTAATCACCTAGGTTAGTGTTGTAAATGATATGTCCTGCCATGAGGTACTTATGCATTAACAAACACTAACCACACTTGAGCTTATTGTACGCATTGACCACACTTATTTCATGTGCACACACACACTCCACCCCTTAGGGATTTTCCATTCCTGAGTTTTATCTCCTTTCATTAGTTGCTTAGTTTAGTTTGTTTTGTGATTTCATTTCAGCCTTCCTAGTTTACTAGTTTAGATTAGTGTAGTTAGTGTAATAAATCTTTCTCTCCTTTCTTTCCCACTTGCCTTCGCACAAACCAAAAGTCGACACACCTCCCTGTGGATCGACCCGTATTTGCCACCGCTTCAACGCGGTCGTGCACTTGCGGTTTAATATAAAACGAATCAATCACCACTCCATAGCTCATACGGCGTTTTCTCTATGGATTTGGATGGACCATTATTTAGTGTGTAAGCCGCAGCTTCTAGTGCACAACTCCAAAAGTAAAGCGGCAATTCAGCTTGACTCATCACTGATCGAACCACGTCGAGTAATGTCCTATTCCTCCTTTCGGATACTGATTGATCGTTTTATATTAACCGCAAGTGCACGGCCGCGTTGAAGCGGTGGCAAATACAGGTCGTCCACTGGGAGGTGTGTCGACACTTGGTTTGTGCGAAGGCGAGAGGTAAAGAAAAGAGAAAGATGTTGATTTGATTACACTAAACTACACTAAGATGCAAATGGGAATGGAAAAGAAGCAAGAAAAACTAAACCCCAAAGGGAGTAGAGAAATGATGTGAACATTAAGATGTGTGTGTGGTGTGTGTGTGTAATTAAGCTCCTCACAACATGTAGTGCAGGAAATCATAAAACTACATCCAACTTTGCCTTCACATGAATTAAGATTTTACTACATCATTAAAACATACAAGACAATAATTGGAATGAAGCTAAATGAACTCAAGTATAAAGACTAGACCCTACTATGCCTCAACATGAATTAAGATAAGACTACATCATTAAAACATACAAGACATTAGCTAAGGTAAAGGCAACAAGAGTTCATACACTACAACTTGTGTTTCCAATATTAATTCCTATCCATATCCTAACCTTATCATTCCCCATAAAATAGATCCACTAATCAAAGCATAAGCTAAGCTTCATTCAAGAGCATTAGCATATCAAAGATAAGAGTGGAGACCCATTAGATGGTTATGGAAATCATTTAAAGCTCAAGGGATTAAGATAACACACACTTAACACACTACATGATTATATCACATATTTCTCCACCCCCCAAATGGGGATGGAACTACTCACACATATTTAAACTAACTACTCTAACAAAAGAAAGCATTATACTGAAATGAAACTACACTAATCAAGCAAGAAATATTAAAGAAGCATAAAACAAAACAAACAAGCAAGCATGCATATGAAAGGAAATTAAACTAAGAGAGGAACAACACAATTAAAGGAAAACATCTATTATTAACTCACTCAATTACAAGTAGCCCTTCCTCCACCAGAGTTTTGCTTCAAGGCTTCACTCTTAGTAGGGAAGGTGGCCACCAAAGAGAGAGATCGATACAATGGGAGGTGAAGAGTTCTATTTATAAGCATGGAAAAAGCTAATCCGGGACAATCACCCGATGTGGGACTAAACCAATACCAAAAATAGCCTAAACAAACCATAATACACGTCCAGGAGAAGACTTATCGGTTCTGGAATGATCCAGACCGCCAATTGCCGGTTTCAGACCGCCAATTGGCGGCCTATAGGATCCAGATCCGTCTGGATTTGTTTGTGGGCTTTTCTTGAAGTGTGTCTTGGTCTTAGATGCATCTACTTGGTCTGTTGGAGCTCCGACCCGAATCGAATTGCCAAAATACTCCCCATGATGGTGTGGAGTTTCATGTTTTGCTCTTAGGTCCTTCGGTCTTACGATCAGGTCCTTTTCCATTGCATCTCAGTCCCTAGGTCTCACAATTAAGTCCTTTTTTCCTGCTTTTGGGTCCTTTCATGGCTCTTCTCTTCAAACCTATTTATTCCTGAAAACTAAACATAAAACTCGTAACATAACATTGTTAAGGTGAAAGATAATGGATATAAGTTACAAATATAAACATGAAATGATGCCAATCAAATACCCCCACACCTAAGTTTTTGCTAGTCTCGAGCAAAAAAAAGAAAGGAAAAAGCATACGAAAAACAAGAAATCCTAACTCACTTTCGTAGGAATCACGGTTGCACTTAGCACGTGCAACAAGCCGTTAAACCTCCTTGTTGCCAAGGAGGAGTGTTGTCTCCTGAGGGTTTTCAGCGGATATACCCACAAAATCTTAACAAGATGCATTATTCAATTTAGACCTCGACTCGTTGG
Source organism: Triglochin maritima (assembly GCA_963682175.1). Lineage (NCBI taxonomy): Eukaryota > Viridiplantae > Streptophyta > Magnoliopsida > Alismatales > Juncaginaceae > Triglochin > Triglochin maritima. The sequence goes on from OY821775.1 coordinate 21,356,191, forward strand.
AAATATTTTGTCGATCAATGGACACGGTAATCCTACGGGCCGACTCTATATAGGTAATCAGTCCACACCTAGCCTAATAAACCATTCGTGCAAGTTAAATAAGGAATTAAGTGAAATACATGGACAACCTCAACATCCTCAAGTGCTACAAAGTGTAAGGTCCATTAAGGTTCTTATTTGCATTACCAATTTTTTTCTTTTTGTTTCTTTTCTCATCAATGTTTTTTTCTTTTTCTATTTATTAGTTGGAGCTTCATTCCCCCAGGGTCAGGTTTCGTGCATCATTGCCCATGAGGACTTACACTATCATGTACAACTTTCCCCAAATCTCCACATAGGGCACTCCCTACCACCCGTGTAACGGGAGTTCGGTCGGCGCATCCTAAGTCAGATGACTCGAAAGCACCAGGCACAAAGTCCCCTCAGACCTACTTTCCCGAGTGATAGGAACCGTGCAAGAAGAGAGAACACCTACTCACTTATTTCTTATCTACACATTAACCAAAACCCCTACACTTATGTCTCACAACAAGATTTAGAGGGTCCTTGACTACAACAAACTTCCTTAAGTTAACAGACACGAATTATTGACTCACTAGGTTCAGGGTGGACTTCTTTAAATGTTTGAGCACTGAAACCCTATGATTACTCACCCCCAAAGGAAAACTGGGGTGCATCCTAACGACTCGATAAATCCTAAAGCCACTGTACCAAAATATCCTAATGCATCAAGTTCAAGACAATTTTGGGAGTTTTCTTTTTACTTTGCCTCTCAACGGTTTTGCACATGTTAAACACACGCAAAACCCACAAAACATTTTGTTTCGCAAACACATGAATATTTTGAAAGAAATGTGAAAATTTTGAAGCACTCGGCAAGCAAAAGAAGACAAGCCACCCAAGGATCATGGCAAGCAGATATATCGATATTAAATGTAGCACACTAACATGACCCTAACAATGCAAACAAAAGAAAACAAAAACAAAGGAAAAGACTCGACTATGTACACACGTAAAACACCCCCCCACACCTACTTCATGCATTGTCCTCAATGAATGTGAGCAAAATACTAACTGGATGTATGCATGAAACAAAATAGATCTCACCAACGTGAAGTACACAAGGAAGTTCATGGCTATGTTGATGGACACAACCCAACTTCCCGCAAAACCTGTGAGATGCTAAAGAAAGGATACAAATACGTGAAAGAAATGGGGCCCAAATACTCAAGGGTTGGGGCCCACTACAATCGATGCTCACTGAAGGAGTCTTTTTTTTGAACTATGTACAACAATGGGCTCCCATCTTCATATATCAAGGGACATCAAATGGGAACCCGCCATCTCTCGAGCCAGAAATGCACCTGTATGGGCTCGCAACAAACAAAACTGAATTGCTTGACCACCTGACACCCTTATTAGCATTGTGGTCGTTCGATGCCTCTTGAGAGTTATCAAAAGAGGAGGCATGAATGAGAGGTGAACCTCTACCAGGTTGAAGGGTATCAGGTGGTTGATTCTTAACCCACAGGGGGTCCTCAGCAGATACAGAATGAAGAGCATGTGGCCTAGAGGCTATAAAAATGGTATCTGGTGGCTCAAAAGCCACGTGATCAAAAAGATGTGGCTCAAGGGCCACGAGATCAAAAGGAGGTGACACTGAGGCCACATGATCAGAACATAAGGCACCTTCTTGTGCCAGCCCAGGTGAAACATCTTCACCACCTTCAGGAGCTTCATCGAACAATTCTCTGAAGTACTTGAAGGTGCCCTCAACTTCACTCTCATCCATGCCCTGGATAAGGTTAACCCCAACAGGGTCAGTGAAGGCACCTGTCTTCTTGCCGATGGTGAAGATGTTGAAATCCACGCATTGACTACCATAAGTCAAGCACATCAGACCATTGCGACAATTGATCAATGCATTGGAAGTCGCAAGAAATGGTCACCCCAGAATGATAGGAATTTGTCCAAGTGGGTTTGGCACATGTTCAGTATCCAAGACAAAGAAGTCGACTGGATAAATGAACTCTCCCACTTTGATCAGCACATCTTCCACCACACCCCTCGGTTTCTTCATAGACCTATCAGCCAATTGAAGAGTAGTCTTTGTTTGTTTGAGGTCTCCAAGACCGAGGTGGATGTAGACAGAATATGGCAGAAGATTAACAGATGCACCAAGGTCCAATAAGGCCCGATGTATGGACACATCACCAATCACACAAGAGATAGTAGGACAGCCAGGGTCCTTGTACTTGACTTGCATGGGTTGTGCCAACAAGGAACTCACGTTAGCTGCAAGAAAAGCTTTCTTGGGAACATGAGTTTTTCTCTTCTTGGTGCATAAGTCCTTGAGAACCTTTGCATAAGGTGGCATTTGCTGAATCACCTCCAACAGAGGGATGTTCACCTTAACTTGCCTAAACATCTCAAGCATTTTGTCATGCTAATCAAAGGTTTTCTTTTTAAGGCGCTCAGGGAATGGCGCCTTTGGGGCATAAGGATGCGAAGGTACCCCAGAATTCAGGTCCAAAGAAACATGAGTGGGGACCTCAGAATCTGGTTCCTTCGACACAAGAGGAGACAAGGGGACCTCAGGGTTCGGCCCCTTTGTCGAAGGAAATGTAGAAAGAACCTCAGGATCTGGCTCCTTCCTGGAAGTATTTGTGGAGGGAGCCTCAGGATCCGGCTCCCTCAAAGATGGTGATGACAAAGAAGGTACCCCAATGTGGTTATCCACCTCCTTACCAGACCTCAAAGTATGAATCACATTAATATGCTGGGTCGGTTCAGAGGTGGCATGAGGTAAAGGTGTCCTTCCTTGAGAATGGGTACCCCGAGGATTCACCTCAGGTTGACTCAGGAACTGACCTTTCTCGCGTTCATGGAGTTGATGAGCCAACTGGCTAACCTGCATTTCCAAAGCCTTGACTGTACTTTGCAACGCTTGAAAGGTCGGATCACAAGAAGGGTCCTTAGGGTCAACCCGCTGGGGTGGTGGAGTCTGGTTGGAATAACCCGACGATGAGGCATGAGCAGGTTGGTAATTTTGGTGCTGAGACCTTTGATGTGGGGGTTGGTAGGTCGCCGATGGGCGAGGAGGTTGATAAGGTGGAGGTTGAGGTTGAGCGTGCGAGCTCTGACTGTGGCCTCCTCTAGACCCCCAAGAGAAGTTAGGATGGTTACGCCATCCCGGGTTGTAGGAATGACTGTACGGGTCGTTTCGGGGCCTTTGTTGATACATCGCATTTGCATGCTCAGTATCCCTTGTAGCGTAAGCGCACTCCAAGTCATCATGTCCCGACAGTCCGCACCTAGTACACCCGGGAGTAGCGACCTGAGCTACAGGAGCTTGGTCCATCTCCAAACTCTCTATCCTACGCATGAGAGCAGCCATTTTTGCCTCAGACGCGATCGATGAGTCAACTTGATAAGATCCAGCTCGACCAGAAGACCTGGCGGCTTGTGGCTCTCTCATGGTATCCCACTCGAAGGTACGTTCAGCCATGGACTCAAAAGTATCCCATGCCTCCTCGATGGGTTTCATTTGGAAGTCACCCTGACACATCGACTCTAACAATGTGCGGGTGTTGTAGTTGATGCCCTCATAAACAATTTGGCACAGCTGCCATAACTCAAACCCATGATGAGGGCACTGCTGGAGAAGGTCCTTGAACCTCTCAAAGAAACCATGAAACGATTCGGTCTCGGTCTGATACATTTGATGTATCTGGTGCCGTATCTGTTGAGTTTTCCTTTGAGGGAAAAATCTCTTCAGAAAGACGGTCACAAAGTCATCCCATGACCGAATCGAGCTCGCCGGGAGGCTATACATCCATTTCTTCGCATTATCCTTCAATGCGAAAGAAATCATCCTCAACCGGACTGAATCCTCGTCAAGCAGTTGAAGCTTGAACATGGAGCATACTTCCTCGAATTCGCGTATAAAGATATACGGATCCTCCTTATTGGCGGTAAAGGTTGGAAGCATGCTCACATATTGAGTTTCAGCTCATAGTTGTTCCCGCGAGAAGGGGGAACAACTATGCAAGAAGGCTGCGCGGCCCGAACAGGATGGGTCCGCTCCCACAAAGTCATCGGTCTATCATGTCGAGCTAAAGGTGGTGGTGCACCAAGAACTCGATCCTGACCGAATCTCCCTTCCTCTCGAGACAGAGGAGGAGGAGAAGGAGGTCTACGTGGTGGTGGGAATGGACCGAGGTACTCCATGTATGGAACCCGGTCTCCCTCGCCACCACGAGACGACTCGGCCTCTTGCTCCAAAGGAGCAGGAGGCGGAGATGGTCGATCACCAAGACCGTCCATCTCAGAAGAATGCAGTCTCTGGAGTCGAGCGCTCTCACCAGAACGAGCCCAACCTCGCATAAAATGCTCGACTCGACTCTAAACTAACACACAACAGAGGGTGTACTAGAGGAGGAGACTAAACGTAGAGAATAGATGAGGAGAGGACTCAGGTGAGGAGGGAAGAATCCCTAGAGGTAGCGTGTGTAGTGGGATCAGGAAGAAGCCTAACTAGCAAGCATGACTCAAACAATGTAAGGCAATGGGTCCTTAAGCTAGACGACGCCTAACTTCGAGGTCACTAGCGTCGACACGCCTCACCTCCCTACAACGAGGACCACAATACCCAACAAGTGATACCAGATCCGGAGATCCAGTACCTCCTACTATCGACAAGGTAGGCAACGCCGATCAGGTCATGACGGTCTCGACTAGATTAGTCTCCTAGTGCGTCTGAATTCCTTAGGGCCAATGTCTACTTGCTTTTAGTTAAGGCTTTATTAAGAGTGGTTTTTGGGGCCAAGGAAAGGGTAATGAAATCCCCCACCTTATCTTTTATGGGACGACCCCTCCTTAGTAGCGTTTTGATCCTAAATCTAGCAATCAATCGCTCCAATCAAACGCTCACTCACTCTTGTCCTTATGCAATTCCTACTAACTAATGCATGGGCATACGAGATGCATGAATGAGTGTAGGAAATGCGTACCTCACGCCAACACTCAACAACTGAAAATAAAGCTAAAAGAAAAGACAACTATATGCCTAAGTCAATACATGATGCGTGACCTAAACAAATAAGAATGTCTAGTCTTTTGCTTTGGATTTTAGGGCCAAGTTGATTTATGGGGGAGTGATTAATGATCTGGGAGAAAACCAGAAGTCACAGCATGCAAAATAGGGCTCCCAGATAACAAAAATTTCAAGACTGACTACCAGAAAAAATTTCAAGGAAAGAAACTCTCACCAGACCGCCAATTGGCGGTCTCCAACCGCTGATTGACGGTCTCTTTAGGTCTTCGCTTCCTCAAACGTCTCCAGTAGCCTCCCCTGGATCTTGTGGTTCCCTGAAACTAAGAAAAACTGAAAATAAAAAATTAAAAACCCCTCGAATCGTCCAAACCAATGTCTGGACAGAGCACCTCCCCGGCAACGGCGCCAAAAACTTGATTGATAGTTTTATATTAACCGCAAGTGCACGGCCGCGTTGAAGCGGTGGCAAATACGGGTCATCCACTGGGAGGTGTGTCGACACTTGGTTTGTGCGAAGGCGAGAGGTAAAGAAAAGAGAAAGAGGTTGATTTGATTACACTAAACTACACTAAGATGCAAATGGGAATGGAAAAGAAGCAAGAAAAACTAAACCCCAAAGGGAGTAGAGAAATGATGTGAACATTAAGATGTGTGTGTGGTGTGTGTGTGTAATTAAGCTCCTCACAACATGTAGTGCAGGAAATCATAAAACTACATCCAACTTTGCCTTCACATGAATTAAGATTTTACTACATCATTAAAACATACAAGACAATAATTGGAATGAAGCTAAATGAACTCAAGTATAAAGACTAGACCCTACTATGCCTCAACATGAATTAAGATAAGACTACATCATTAAAACATACAAGACATTAGCTAAGGTAAAGGCAACAAGAGTTCATACACTACAACTTGTGTTTCCAATATTAATTCCTATCCATATCCTAACCTTATCATTCCCCATAAAATAGATCCACTAATCAAAGCATAAGCTAAGCTTCATTCAAGAGCATTAGTATATCAAAGATAAGAGTGGAGACCCATTAGATGGTTATGGAAATCATTTAAAGCTCAAGGGATTAAGATAACACACACTCAACACACTACATGATTATATTACATATTTCTCCACCCCCAAATGGGGATGGAACTACACACATATTTAAACTAACTACTCTAACAAAAGAAAGCATTATACTGAAATGAAACTACACTAATCAAGCAAGAAATATTAAAGAAGCATAAAACAAAACAAACAAGCAAGCATGCATATGAAAGGAAATTAAACTAAGAGAGGAACAACACAATTAAAGGAAAACATCTATTATTAACTCACTCAATTACAAGTAGCCCTTCCTCCACCAGAGTTTTGCTTCAAGGCTTCACTCTTAGTAGGGAAGGTGGCCACCAAAGAGAGAGATCGATACAATGGGAGGGGAAGAGTTCTATTTATAAGCATGGAAAAAGCTAATCCGGGACAATCCCTCGATGTGGGACTAAACCAATACCAAAAATAGCGTAAACAAACCATAATACATGTCCAAGAGAAGACTTATCGGATCTGGAATGATCCAGACCGCCAATTGGCGGCCTATAGGATCCAGATCCGTCTGGATTTGTTTGTGGGCTTTTCTTGAAGTGTGTCTTGGTCTTAGATGCATCTACTCGGTCTGTTGGAGCTCCGACCCGAATCGAATTGCCAAAATACTCCCCATGATGGTGTGGAGTTTCCTGTTTTGCTCTTAGGTCCTTCGGTCTTACGATAAGGTCCTTCTCCATTGCATCTCAGTCCCTAGGTCTCACAATTAAGTCCTTTTTTCCTGCTTTTGGGTCCTTTCATGGCTCTTCTCTTCAAACCTATTTATTCCTGAAAACTAAACATAAAACTCGTAACATAACATTGTTTAGGTGAAAGATAATGGATATAAGATACAAATATAAACATGAAATGATGCCAATCAGATACCCCATTCCACTGAGGTGTACCGGGAGGGGTGAGCTATGGTACAATACCACAGTCCTATAGGAATGAGTCAAATTCGGTACTTAAGTACTCACCTCCACGATCCGTTCGTAGAGACTTGATTTTCTTGTTGAGTTGGTTCACTACTTCATTCTTGAATTCCTTGAATTTGTCAAAGGATTCACTTTTGTTTCTCATTAGATAAATATAGCCATAACGACTATAGTCATCCGTGAACGTAATGAAGTACCTAAAACCGTCTCTTGCACTAGTACTCATCAGACCATATACATCGGAATGTATCAAATCCAACAAGTCATTCACTCTCAGTCATTTCTTCTTGAATGGTCTCTTGGTCATTTTGCCCATTAGGCAAGGTTCACACGTCTCCAATGATTTAAAATCAAGTTGACCAAGAAGGTTAGCTTCTTGCAATTTCTTAATGCGATTTTCATTTATGTGACCAAGATGATAGTGCCACAAGAGTGTATCATTCACGTGGGTAGTTTTAAGCTTTTTGTTATTGATGTTTAAGATTTGTTTATTATTCAATTCAGGCAAATAGAGATCATTCCTCACGAATGCATTTGCATAGAAAATACCATTCTTCCATATAGACAAGCAAGAATTTGAAATATTTATATTAAAATTATCCATATCCAAACATGATACAGAAATGATGTTCTTGCTAATCGAAGGCACATAATAAACGTTCTTTAAATATAAATTTAAACCACTAGATAACTGAAGCTCCACAGAATTTAAGTATTTCGCTTGAAGTGAGTCACCCATGGAGGCCAACATTAGTCCGTGAACTTGGTTCTCTTGGTCTTCCCACTTGGCTTTTGCCTCTCTCTCGCTATCGGTTGCCTTCTCATTTAGTTTTGGCATTTCACCATCCAAAGTACGAGATAGTTTCTCAAACTTCAACACGATATTAAGCTTGAGTTGCCAGCTTATGAAGTTTGAGCCATCATTTGCCAAATGATATTTTTCAATCATAGATCGCACAATAGGTTGAATATTCGACATTTCTACAAAATAAATTATATGGGATTTAATGTCAATTTTATGTTTTAAAAACAATACCGCAAATTAAAAATTGTCCATAAATGCAGCAATCCAAGATCCTATCAATTATAATATAAACTAGCTAAGGGCTATCAGATATATTATAAAATCAAGGTAAGAAAACATTTTCTAATCATAACCATTTCGAAATTTCGCAACGTTTGCATTTTGAAACTCTTATGATTCTTGTCGTTTTAATTAAGAGGGAATTTGACCAATCCTCGTAAGAAAAACTCTATTTCTCAAAACCGAGCTAGGGCTTCGGGTCTTGTTAAGAAAACTTATTTCATTTTATATGAGATACGTTTATCCATTGTATTCACAAACAAATATACTTGGTGTCCACTAAGGGTGAATCACACCTTGTACATCTATTCATGGCACAACAATAGACAACCTTATATCTCCCACTATTCCCAAAGATGGAGGAATCTATCTCCCGCTAAGGGCGAGCAGAATATCCCTCGATCGATAGCTGCTAGTGGATGAAATAAGAAATAAAAATACTCTTAAATTTTTGTTGTTGGACAATTTAAACATTTATGTGTGATTTTAGAATTTAGGTGATCATGCATATTTATCATCTATACACATCCTAACATTCATCCATACAATCACATACATGTCAAGCACACAAACATAAATATATAAATTCACACACACATTGTGTGAGTTTATATGTTCCCACGTCCTTGATCCTCGCGCTTCTTCAGGGTCTTCCTCTTGCACCATGGATGTTGATATTGCAAAAATATAAACATCCATCTCTCAATTTTGAAAATTGTCTAGTGCAAGTCCTATGTAAAAATCCTCTCATATGCATGCATATACATAGAAATAGAAATTTGGCTTTCACATATACATACGCCCCTGTGATTGAATAATAATAACATACACATTCATTCATTAATTCATTAATTCATCCATCCATAGTTCAAATTACAAAACATTTGAACCGCTGTTTATCCAATTTCCATTTTTTTAAAGAAAAATAAACATATGCCTTTTTCGTTTTGCTGATTCCTTATAAAATAATCATTTAATTAAAAACGAAAATTCTATAAATTTGACATAAGTCTAAATTTCAATTCTAACATTCGCATGATGTGTTTCAAAACATTTAAAACTATCAAAAGAATCAATTAGAATTAAATCAACAAAACTATCGGAAAACTCGAAAAAGACATAGAACATGAATTGTTTCGATTGTAGATGGTAAACCAAAATTACTTATATAGTCTAATCATTGAAAATATGAACTAAATGCTCTGATACCACTGTAGGATTTTGTGTCCCTATGTATGTATATATTTTAAAATATTTTAATACATGCATACATGATCGATTTCATATTTTCAACAATTTTTATGTACATTACTTTGTGTTTTTTCTAATATCATGCAACCCTACATTTATTAAAATAAACCACAAAGGGAGATCATACCTAAAATGTTCTCTAACACCTTTTTGAAGATCCGGAGTCACGTTGCCCGTAGAATCGTCCACCGATTTGCCTCCGAGTATTCACCAAACTGTAAACAAGATTAGAGAGAAAGAAACTAGCCAATCAATCTCTAATAAGGCCTACAATCTAGCTAATAATCCCTCTTTGAGCTCCTGAGATTTCTATCTCCTAAACTCAAAATTAATAAGAGATTTTCGTGGTGGTTAGATGAGAGATTAATGGGAGAAAGAATTTTTGCATTTACATAAACAAGTAGGATGAGGGGTCCTTTTATAGGCTCCCAAAACATCCTTATCAATAACTATTCTTTAGCCATGATCCCTTGCTTATTCTCTCCTAAAATTAATCTCAAATTTACACATAAGCATCCTAAAAATGTTTTAATTAAATCTGGAATAAATCCATCCATGATCTAATTAATCTCTTAATAATTCAGGCAGAAATTGCATTGTTCGGTCGACCGAGAATTATTCGGTCAACCAAACTGTTCGGTTATAACACGTGTTCGGTGAACCGTGAGCAAGACGGTTGACCGATTCCACATGAAAAAAAATTCTCTGGAAAAATTCGGACGAACCACATCTTCTCTTTGGTCTACCGATGACTCACCAAAATTTCTCCTAGAGCATAGTCATCGGATGACCGTGTCACCTTCGGTCTACCGAAAATACACATTCTCGGTTGACCATTCACGCTCGGTTAATCGAACCCGATTGTCCAGGCAGTCCAGACAATTTCGGTCAACCAATTGTGATTATCCGTTCCCCATTCGGTTAACCGATCCTAAGATACCCCGGTCGACCTAACCCTGAACGGTTCACTGTGTTTGACCCCGATTTTGCCTTTGTCAAATTTTAGATTTATTTCCAACAAAATTTGATCTTTTGGTTTTTTTAGCAAATTCACATCTTATGTAATATATTATCCTATGCAATATTAAATTATTACATCCCATAATATATACACCTCCTATGAATTTATTATGATTCTAATTATGTCAATTCTCATGACATATTGATTTTATTCATTCACCACATGTGTCCCATTTTCACATGAAACCCGACACATCATATGAACTTAAAATCAAGCGTATTGTTTCCCAGTTTTGTGATGTGACCTATAGGAGGATCTAAGCCAAATTGTCAACGATAATAAACACTTAATATCTCAAACTGTAAGCGGTATCTAGCTACACATTATAGTTACCCAATTAACATAGATGTATTTGTTCCACTCGAACTAAAACACGATCCATTTTGTGATGTAAGTGCACCACTTGTGTCCGTCCCTTGCCTCGTGATATAAAGAATATATACAAAGTAGAAATGTGTCACCTTTGTATTATATTCATTTCTTGATCTCTTTAAGCTAATTATAACTATGTAACTTAACTCAAATTACAATGTGCACATTATAATTTTACTTTATCAAGGGGCCCAGTAATATCATTACTCAATTTGACTAGCTATCTTTTCCAGCACAAGTTATGTTCAACCAACTATTGCCTTTATCACTATACTCATTGATGGCTTTTGACAGTAATCAAATTAAGCACTTCTTGAGTGAAAAGATATGTCTCATATCTTAGGATCCAAGACACAGTAAAACATTAATGACACAAAACACAATTCCATAATGTTTTACTTGTTAGGTCTATTCAATATATAAAAGTAATCTTTTCCTCTTTTATATACTCGTGTCATCAATTATTTGTAGAGTTACAACAATCGATGACCAACACGACAATCTTATCTCGATTATTAATGTTCCATGTTAATTACCATGATTGTGAATAACTTTTGATTTATGTAAACCATTATCTTTTAGAGCTCTATGGTTAAGGACCAAACACCTCTTCCTTAACACTTCCAAAAGACGAATACCATAAGCAAGGAACAAGATGTTTGCACATCCAATTCATAATAATTGACCTGAAAAAGTAAAACTTTTAGAACACATTCCTTTCAATCTCCCACTAGTTATCAAAGTTTTCTCTCACATTCATTCTCAATGTATGAAATAATAATAACTAGGGTAACCCTCTCTAATCAGTCATCAAACCAATCGACATGGTTCCTCAAACCCATTGACTCGAAATGCATTTCGCCTTTTGGCTTGGTATGAGGGTTTGTTGAATGGATCAACTGTGTTGTTGTTTGTGTCCACCCATAATAAATTTATTTTGCCTTCGTCGATGAAGTCACGTGTGAGAAAGTACTTACAATCCATGTACTTCACTTTGTGGTGTGATTTGGGATCCTTGATTTGCAAGATAAATGCACTATTATAGCAAAATAGCTCTATGGATCCCTCGCATGAGGGAACTACTCCAAGCTCTTCAAGGAACTTCTTAATCCACACTCCTTCCTTGCTCGCTTCAGCGACAACCATTACTTCAGAAGCGGTGGTTGAGTCGGCCGTAGTGCTTTGCTTCCAACTACGCCAACTCATAGCTCCACCATTCAGAAAGAAGATGTATCCTGATTGCGACCTTCTATCGTCGGGATCACTCATGAAACTCGCATCCGAATAGCCCTCGACTATTAACTCCCTTTGTCCTCCATAAACAAGAAACTTATCTTTGGTCCGGTTAAGGTACCTCAGAATATTCTTGACCGCAGTCCAATGCTCAGGACCTGCGTCAGATTGGTGACGACTTGTCACACTTAGAGCATACGAGACATCGGGTCTTGTGCAAGTCATCGCGTACAAAATAGATCCTATTGCCGAAGCATAAGGGATATCTTTCATGTACTCTAAGTCTTTACGTGATTCAACACGTTGAGACTTCTTGAGTTGCACACCCATACTCATTGGCACATTGTCCTTTTTGTAGTTGTTCATGCTGAACCTTTCCAAGACCTTGTGAATGTATGTACGTTGACTTTTATAATAATTGACATATAAAAGTAAAACTTTTAGAACACATTCCTTTCAATAGGAGCTCGGTCCAACTCTAAACTCTCAATCCTACGCATGAGAGCAACCAATTTTGCCTGAGACGCTATAGTTGACTCAACTTGATATGATCCAGCCGACCAGAAGACCTGGCGGCTGGTGTCTCTCTCATGGTGTCCCACTCAAATGTACGTTCCGCCATTAACTCAAAAGTGTCCCATGCCTCATTGATGGGTTTTATTTGGAAATCACCCTGACACATTGACTCCAACAATTTGCGGGTGTTGTAGTTGAGGCTCTCATAAACAATTTGGCACAACTGCCAAAGCTCAATTCCGTGATAATGGCTGAGAAGTTCTTGAACCTCTCAAAGAAAGTATAAAATGATTCGGTCTCAGTCTGATACATTTGGTGTATCTGGTGCCGTATCTGTTGAGTTTTCCTTTGAGGGAAGATTCTGTTCAGAAATACGGTCATAAAGTCATCCCAAGACCGAATAGAGCTCACCGGGAGGCTGTACATCCATTTCTTCGTGTTATCCTTCAACGCGAAAGAAAATCATCCTCAACCGGACCGAATCCTCATCAAGCTATCGAAGCTTGAACATGGAGCATACTTCCTCGAATTCACGTATAAAAATATACGGATCCTCTTTATTGGCAGTGAAGGTAGGAAGAATGCTCACATATTGAGGTTTCAGTTCATAGTTGTTCCCGCGAGCTGGGGGAAGAACTATGAAAGAAGGTTGTGTGGCCCGAACAGGATGGGTCCGCTCCCACAAAGTCATCAGCCTATCCTATCGAGCTAAAGGTGGTAGTGTACCAAGAACTCGATCCGGACCGAAGCCCCCTTCCTCTTGAGTCAGAGGAGGAGAAGGAGGTCTATGTGGTGGTGGGAGCAGACCAAGGTATTCCATGTATGGAACCTGGTATCCCCCGTCACCACGAAAAGGCTCGGTCTCTCTCTCCAACGGAGCACGAGGTGGAGATGGCCGATCACCAAGACCGTCCATCTCAGAACAATGCTCTCTCAAGTTGAGCGCTCTCACCAGAACGAGCCCAACCTCGCATAAAATGCTCGACTTGACTCTAAAAAACACACAATCGAAGGTGTACAAGAGGAGGAGACTTCTCGTAGAAAATAGATGAGGAGAGGACTCAGATGAGGAGGGAAGAATCCTAGAGCTAGCGTTGGTAGTGGGTAGAAGCCTAATCTAGCAAGCACAGCTCAAACAATATATGGCTATGGGTCCTTAGGCTAGACGACGCCTAACTTCGAGGTCACTAATCTCGACACACCTCACCTCCCTACAACGAAGACCATAATGCCCAGCAAGTGATACCAGATCCGGAGATCCAATACCTCCTACTATCGACAAGGTAGGTAACGCCAACCAGGCCATGACAGTCTCGACTAGATTACTCTCCTAGTGCGTCCAAAATCCTTAGGGCCAATGTCTACTTGCTTTTAGAATTAAGGCTTTATTAAGAGTGATTTTTGGGGTCAAGGAAAGGGTGATGAAATCCCCCACCTTATCTTTTATGGGACAACCCCTCTTTAGTAGCGTTTTGATCTTAAATCTAGCAACCAACACTCCAATCAAACGCTCAATTCACTCTTTTCCCGATGCACCTTACTAACTAATGCATGATTTAAAAATGCATAAATGAGGGAATTGGGTGCACGTACCTCACGCCAGTAATCAACAACAAAAATGTGAAGCAAAGAAAAGACAAATGCGCGCAAGGTCTACAAATGATGCATGACCTAGATGGCAATCAATCTATTCTTTTGCTTTGAGTTTTAAGGTCCAAGTTGATCAAAGGGACTTGATTGTTAATATGGGAGCAAACTACAAGTCAAAACATGAAAAATTGAACACCTAGAAAACCTAGTGAAAGTAGAAACGACCAGAAAAAATGGGAGAGAAATTGGAGCTCACCAGGCCGCCAATTGGCGGTCCAGAGTCGCTGATTGGCGGTCTTTTTGCTTTTGATTTTCTCCCATCATATCCTGGACACGTCTCTTGATCCTTGAAGCCTCCTGAAACAAACAAAGCTAAAAAAAAATTAAAACCACTCGAATCATCCCAACCAAAGTCTGGACAGAGCACCTCCCCGACAACGACGCCAAAACTTGATTGAACGTTTTAATTAACCGCAAGTGCACGACCGTGTTGAAGTGATGACAAATACAGGTCGACACACAGGGAGGTGTGTCGACTTTAGTTTGTTCGAAGTGGATTGGGAAAGAAAGGAAAGAAAGGAGTTATGATCAAACTACACTAAAATGCAAAAGGAAATGGAAAGTTCAGCAATAAAACTAAACCCCATTGGAGGTAGAGAAAAGAGTGTGAATACAAAGATATGTGTATGTGTGTGTGTTCAATTAAACTCATCAAAACATGTGGTGCATGAAAATCATAAAACTACATCCAACTTTGCCTCCACATGAATTAATATAACACAATATCATTAAAACATACAAAACAATAATCGGAAGAAAGCTAAATGAACTCATGTATAAAGACCAAACCCTCACTATGCCTCCACATGAAATAAGATTTACACAATCATTAAAACATACAAGACATTTACCAAGGTAAAGGCAACAAGAGTACATGCAACTACATATTATGTTTCCTTCATTAATTCCATCCATATCCTCACCTTATCATTCCCCATAAAATAGGTTCACTAATCTAAGCATAAGCTAAGCTTTATTCAAGAGCATTAGCATATCAAAGAGAGTGAAATCCCATTAGATGATTATGAAAATCATATAAGGCTCAAGGAATTAAGATAACACACACCTAATACACCACATGATCATATCACATATTTCTCCACCTCCAAATGGGGA
Organism: Triglochin maritima; assembly: GCA_963682175.1. Lineage (NCBI taxonomy): Eukaryota > Viridiplantae > Streptophyta > Magnoliopsida > Alismatales > Juncaginaceae > Triglochin > Triglochin maritima. The sequence goes on from OY821775.1 coordinate 21,371,509, forward strand.
TGGAAATACTCACTAATCATTACACTACAACATACATTAAAATGAAACATTCTACTGAAATGAAATTAACCTAAGCAAGCAAGAAATATTAAAGAAGCTTAAGGGACATAAAACTAAAGAAACATGCAAGCATATGAAAGGAAAATAAACTAAGAAAGAAACAACATAACTAAAGGAAAACATCTATTATTACTCACTCAATTACAAATAGCCTCTCTCCACCAGGGGTTTTCGCTTCAAGGCTTTTACTCCTAGCAGAGAGGATGGTCACCAAGAGAGAGGTGAGGTACAAGAGAGGAGGGAGAGTTCTATTTATAGCCATAGAAAAAGGTAATCCGGGACAATCCCCTGGTATGGGACTAAACAAATACCAGAAATAGACCAAATACACACTAGTACGTGACCCTACGAAATCTTAGCGAATCCGGATCAAAATAGACCGCCAATCAGCGGTCTTGGACTGCCAATTAGCGGTCTATATTGTTTGGATCCAATCGTTGTTTCGTGTGGGCTTTTCTGGATGTCTGCTGGTTTTTAATCCATCTACTGTACTTTCTGGAGCTCTGACCCGAATAGAATTGCCAAAATACTCCCCATAATGTTGTGGAGTATTCTTGTTTTCTCATTGGTCCTTCGATCTTACATTCAGGTCGTTCGATCTTGCATCTTAGTCCTCGAGTCTCTCAACTCAGTCCTTTTCCCTGCTATTAGGTCCATTTATAGTCTCTCCTTCTCAAACCTACTTATTCCTACAAACTAAACATTAAACTCGTTACATAGTATTGTTTGGGTGAAAGATATTGGATATAAGACACAAAGATATGCATGAAATGATGTCAATCAAATAACAAAAGAGGTGTGAAGAATAGGGTGGAAAAGAAAGAGGCAAGGGGTAAAAATAGGTGAGAGAAGGATTTTCTCTATCAACCATATATACACATGTTTTGTTTCCATATAGACCGTATAAACCGGTCAAACCACACCTATTAACCGTGTAAAATGTTAACTTCCAGGCAAATCCTTTCAAGAATCTAAAAAAGAAAAAAAGAGTACACAAAAGGCAATTTGCAAACCTGGCTTAACTGTACATTTATTCAAACTATTCAAACCAAAAAAAGTTGCCTACTAAACCCAATCATCACATACGTGGCAACCATGTCACATGCGTGTGGGAAGAGGGGTAAATAATGACACGGTCATCTTGGGGTCCTAAACATATTTCTTATAAGTATAACACATAAAAACTTTCGGGCAATGTTGTACCCAAAGACCAAATCACATGTCAAGGCCTAACTCACAAGACCAACAAACCCAACCCACAAACGGATATTACAACCATCATCCTCTTTGCCACTCCACTCCAACAAACTGATGGTGTTTGCATCCACTTCCCACCGCTCCCTTCCTTTCGCCATCCACCTCACATGCCGCCCCATTATGTCTACATCTGACCTCCCATGTCAGGGCCTTAAGTGGCCAATGCTCATCTCTGACGCACTCGTAGTGGCAATCATTGTTTCAGGAGAAATGCCCTGGCCGTCGACCTCAACAAGTTCGAGGCAAAAGTCCAAGGGGAATTCGGGTTTTGGTTCGCTGACCTCAAGTTTGGACGTGTTGGTTGGGGTTTGGAGTATATATATCGGAGGTTCGTGTTTTATTGAATTGCTAGCTATTCTGGATCTTTTACAGGAAGGTTTGTTGCTACTTCCTTTCGCTGATTTGAGTTCGAGATTGTTGTTGAAGATTTTTGGTTGGAAAAAATTGATGTTTTATCGCTCTATTGTTGTTGGAGTAAGTTAAAATATATATTTGATTGATCATATTAATAACCGCGAGTGCACGACATCGGTGACGACGTGACAAATACGGGTCGAACCTCAAGGAGTTGTGAGTGTTGTTGTGACTACCATACTCGAGTGGGATTGGAGAGGAGAATGAGGTGATTATGCTAAACTAACTACAATAAACGAGGAATGAATCAACAATTAAACTAAACACACATGGAGTGGAGGTGTGTGTGTAAGTTGTTCTTCATTACATGAGGCACAAGTGTGTAAAGTAGGTGAAATCAACTAGAAACTAGTGTGGAGTCTAATTAGTAAGTTCTAGTAAGTTACATGCATAGATCTACATTAAGCATATGAAATGACACAAACAAGAAGAACCATCACCAACACATCACATAATCTACATCACCTCCACCCCAAATTGGGTGGATCTAATTATTAGTAGCATATCATACATCGTACTCATGCTATATATCCTTTATTTTACCCCAATATTGTGCTATTGGATTGTTTGTTGTTATACTTCAGGCATTAGGTAATAAAGAAGTGAAGGGAAGAGAAAAATAACTGAAATGTAAGAAGAAATGACTTAAATGAAGCAAAATGGACACGTCTGTCATACACAAGAACCCATCAGCAAGAGGGAAGGACCTAGACGTAAGTCTGGAGGGACCAAATAGCAAACTAAGAAACTTTGCACCATCATGAGTAGTTTGGCAATTAGATTCTGACAGAGACTCAAATGATGGGATAATGGCCACATTAGATACTTGTCTCATGCTAGATCTAGAGTTTATCTTGTTGCTTGTAATGGTCTATCTTGTCTGGAAAATGGCTTGTTATGTATTGGTGCTTCATTAGTAGAGAATGCATGAATGGATTAAGTTATATGAAAGGGTTAACTGATGCTCTAATGGGCACACTAGGTACTTAGGTTATTCTTGAGAACCCATAGTTCATCTTAACTTCATGTCTAACTAAATTAGGTACGTATTCCATGTAAATGTAGTTGATATTAAGTAGACTTCACACTAGCTTCTAGTTGATATCACCTACTTCACACACTTGTGCTTAATGAAATGAAGACTCACTCACACAACACATGCCTACACAACTCCACTGCATGGGGGTTTAGTTATAATTGTCATTAATTCAAAGTTTAGTGTAGTTAGTTTAGCATAATCTCCTCATTCTCCTCTCCTTTTCCAATCGAGTATGGTACTCACAACAACACTCATAACTCCTTGAGGTTCGACCTGTATTTTCCACATCTTCACCGACATTATGTACTTGCGGTTATTAAAACGATCAATCAAATTTTTGGCGTCGTTGTCTGGGAGTCAGTCGTAGTCGTTGTTGTTTCCACCATTTTGGTGGTTTTTTCATACATTTTCTTTTTAGTTTTGTTAGTGGACAAGGGAAGAAGTGGACGGGGCACTACTTTCTAGCAAAGGAGCATCCAGAAGAAGTTTGGGGACCCAAATCCCCAAACCATCCTCCAGTAGCGGATTTGCATCAGCCAGTAGTGGATTGGGTGAGCTATTTTTGTTTTCTGTTTCTAAAGTAGATTCCTCATGCTATTCCTAGTTGATATTTGCCACTGTCCACTTCATATATGCTTTGTTTTTATGTCAAAAATTAATTGGATGTGCATATCCCCCTCTTTAAGACAGCTTGGACACTAAAACTCGTAGCAATAGAGTAGATGAATGTCATCTAGATCATGCACTATACATAGGCCTTGCACGCATATTTTCTTTGATTTCCTTGACCTTCTTGTTATTGATTGCTGGCATGAGGTACGACCCACTCTTCACTCATTCATGCATTAGTTTTCATGAAATAGTTGCATCGGAACAAAAGTGAGGTGAGTTTTTGATTGGAGGGCTTGATTGTAAGTTTAGGGATCAAACTACCCTAACGGGGGTTGTCCTAGTGAAAGATAAGGTGGAGGATTTCATCCCCTTCCTTCGCCCCAAAAATCACACTAATCAAAAAGCCTTAATCTAAACTCAAGTAGACATTGACTCCTAGGATTTGGACGCACTTAGGAGACAATCTCATTCTCGACATCATGGTGTGAACGTCATTGTTTGATTAGTTGCATTGAGACTTTTAGGACCTCTGGGTCTTGACTTTCTCATTAAGCTTTGTGACCTTAAGACGAGGGAGGTGAGGCGTCCAGGAGTGTGGGGAGTCATGGTCATGCCCTATTTAGCTTAAGGACTCATAGCCAGCCTAAGCTTCTTTGAGCTATGTTTGCTAGATTAGGCTTCTACCCTCACCCATCCCCATGCTAGCTCTTAAGGATTATTCCTTTCTCATTTAAGTCATTTTCTTCTCACCTACTTCTACGTTCTAGTTTCCTCCCATTTACACTCTCTATAAGCGTTTTAGGGTCGAGTCGAGCACTTTTTGTGAGCTTGGCCTCATGGTGGTGAGAGTGGTCAACTCGAGAGTACTGTGTCGAGATAAATTGTTACACGGGCAACCATCCATTTCATTGTTGGGACCAGGACTATTCTCCCTGGTATTCTAGACCTATGCATCCTGGGTGCCTTAGACTAACACCCAGTATGGTTGGGACAATCTTAATTGTGAGGCTGGGCAGTCTTCAGATTGGGGTAATATGAGAGAGGCACCAATTGCTCGACCACCATATAGTTGTGTCGGATCATATGTTGATGAACAAATTGAGACATTACAAGAAACTTTGGCCTCTTTCATGCGTTTGGTAGAGGGTTTGACTTGATTGGTAGTTCTAGAAGCCACATCAGATGGCCAGAGTGGTTTAAGTGGTCAGGTGTTTAAAAAGTGTTTGTATGTTCCTCCCGAACCCGAATATGATGGTTTTTACCCGAAGTACTCATTATGACCTGTACGCATTCACATCTTACCTAGGGAGGACATATTCATGGGGAAACTTTAGAAATCTTGACTATCATACTTTATGCCCACTCTAGTATCACCCTCTCGATTACCCAGAATTTTGTCAGCACCCGATTACCAACCAATGGACACATTCTCAACCCATCAACACCCAACCAAATAATTACCCAAATTCTGACAAGTAAGGATAATGAGGTTGTTGGCCTCATTCCGGCCCACTAACCTGTTAGTTGGAGAGTTTGGATTGACGATCATAACTTCAATATCGTAATGGGAGAAACTCTTCTTCCGTTGCTCGATTACGACCAAACTCTTGAGAGGTTCGAGGTCTTTAAGTTTGATCCTTTGAATCAGATGCATTTACATCTTGATCATGAATCTCTCCTTCCATCTCGTGCATTTATGAGTATTTTAGCCCCGTGTGGTGTCATGTTCCCATTCCAAGTATGTTGACCCATTTTTGAGGTTCCCATTTGATGTATTTTGACAAATGACGAAGGGAACTTATTTTTGTACATAATTATATTTTGAAAAAAAGACTCCAAGAGTTAGCATAAGTTATTGTGGTCTTTTTGTGTATTTGGGCTCAATTTGCTTAATGTATTTGTCTCCCTTCTTAAGTATCTCACAGGTTTTCAGGAATTCACGTATAAGTCCATCCCCATTCTGGGGTGGAGGGTGATGTGAGGTGTTGACATGTTGTATTAGTGTGTGTGTTTAATCTAAATCTTGGAGCCTCACATGAATTCCATAGTCATTTTGTTGGGTTCCTCACTCTTGCCTTTGATGTGCTAATGGTTTTATTTGATGCTTAGCACATGATTTGGCTAGTGGGCCCAGTTTATGGTGAATGATGAGGTAAGGATAAGATTGGAGTGGTAAAGAGATAAGGATGTCATGTGAAAGCATGTGCTCTTGTTGGCCTCTTTTAATGATAATGTTACATCTTAATTCATGTGGAGAAATAGTTGGGTTTTGGTCACTATGGATTCCATGTTCTTTATGTCATTAAACATGTAATAATGTGGTTGTCTTTGTCCTCATCTTGAGTAATGTTTGGTATGTTTTAATGATGATGATAAATCTTAATCCATGTAGAGACACACTTAGGATTGTAGCCTTCTAAAATTTCCATGTGATGTATGTCATGAGCACTAAATGTTACACACACACGAATACACATCTACACTTTTGCATTCATTCTCCACCTCCTACGAAATCCATTTTCGATTAGTTGCTTTTGATTTACGTCGCATTTCTCTATTTAGTTTAGTTAGTTTAGCATAATCCCATCATTCTCCTCTTCTTTCCCACTCAAGTATGGTACTCACAACAACACTCACAACTCCTTGAGGTTCAACATGTATTTGCCACGTTTTCACTGACACCGTGCACTTGTGGTTATTTAAAACGATCAATCAAGTTTTTGGCGCCATTGCCGTGATTTTGGGTGTATGTCCATTAACGTGATGATTGATATGTTTTAATTAACCGCAAGTTCATGGCCGCGTTGAAGCAGTGGCAAATACGGGACGATCCACAGGGAGGTGTGTCGACTTTTGGTTTGTTCGAAGGTGAGTGTGAAAGAAAGGAGAGAAAAGAGTTACGATCTACACTACACTACAATGCGAAAGGAAATGGAAAATAAGCAATAAAACTAAACCCCAAAGGGGGTAGAGAAAGAATGTGAATACAAATATATGTGTATGTGTGTGTTCAATTATGCTCATCACAACATGTAGTGTATGAAAATCATAAAACTAAATCCAACTTTGCCTTCACATGAAATAAGATAAGATCATATCATTAAAACATACAAGACAATAATTGGAATGAAGCTAGATGAACTCAAGTATAAAGACCAAACCCCACTATGCCTCTACATGAAATAAGATTTACCCAATCATTAAAACATACAAGACATTAATAAAGGTAAGGGTAACAAGAGCACATACACTACAAGTCATGTTTCCTTCATCAATTCCATCCATATCCTCACCTTATCATTCCCCATAAAATAGGTCCACTAATCTAAGCATAAGCTAAGCTTCATGCAAGAGCATTAGCATATCAAAAACAAGAGTGAAATCCCATTAGATGGTTATGGAAATCATATAAGGTTCAAGGGATTAAGATAACACACACCTAATACACCACATGATCATATCACATATTTCTCCACCCCCCAAATGGGGATGAAACTACTCACTAATCATTACACTAACTAGATTAACAAAATGAAATATTATACTAAAAGGAAATTAAACTAAGCAAGAAAGGAATATTGAATAAGCTAATTGAAAGGAAAGTAAAACTAAAGAAGCATGCATGAATTAAAAGACAAGATTAAAAGAAACTAAGAACAATTATTTTATTAAAATGACTCACATTGAAGGTAGCACTCTTCTCCACCTTGAGTTTTGCTTCAAGGCTTACTCCAAGTAGAGAGAATGCCACCAAGCAATGGGTAGAATACAATGGAGGAGGAGGAGTTCTATTTATAGCCATAGAAAAAGGTAATCCGGGACAATCCCCCGGTATGGGACTAAACACATATCATAAATGGACTAAATACATGCTAATACAACACCCGGCCAAGTCGTATCGGGTTTGGATCCAAATGGACCGCCAATTAGCGGTTTTGGACCGCTAATTGACGGTCTATAAGTGTTGGATCGAGTCGGGATTTTGGTGGCTCGGTTTTGGATTGATTTCTTTGTGTTTGAGGAACCCAATTCGGTTGTTGATGGTTGGGCTCGGATTTAATTTCCAAAATACACCTCATGATGGTGTGGAGTTTCCTGATTTGCTCATTGGTCCTTTAGGCTTTCATTTGGGTGCTTCCCTCTTGCATCTCAGTCCTCAAGTCTTGCAACTCAGTCCTTTTCCTTGCTTCTAGGTCCTTTTATGCCTCTTCTCCTCAATCATGTTTATTCCTAAAACTCAAACATAAAACTCGTTACGTAGCATTGTTTAGGCTCAAGATAATGGATATAAGACACAAATATATGCATGATATGATGTCAATCATGTGACCACGAACTTCCGTTTGCGCTTCACGTTGGTGAGATCTTTTCTTTTTTATGGATGAATCCATATAGTATCATACTCACATTCACTAAGGACAATGCATGAAGTATGGGGGTGCTTTACGTGTGTCCGTAGTCGAGTATTTTTATTTATTGTTTGGTTTTTTTAGTTTGTATTGTTAGGGTCATGATAGTGTGTTGCAATTTACATTGATATATCTTCCTATACCATGATCCTTGGGTGACTTGCCTTCTTTTGCTTGCCGAGTGCTTTAATTTTTCCATTTCTTTCAAAATCTTCATGTATTTGCGAAAGAAAATATTTTGTGGGTTTTGCGTGTTTTTAGCATGCAAAACCGTTGAGAGGCAAAGTAAAAAAGGAAACTCCCATAATTGTCTTGAACACTATGTATTAGGATATCTAATACACCAACTTTAGGTCTTATCTAGTCGTTAGGATGCACCCTAGCTTCCCCTCAGGTGGGAGAGTAATCATAGGATTTCAGTACTCAAAGAAATAAAGAAGTCCACCATGAATTTAGTGAGTCGAATAATTCATGCATGTTAGTCTAAGGAAATTGGTCGTAGTCAGGGACCCTTAAACTCTTGTTCTGAAAATTTAAGTGTAGGGGTATTGGTTCATGTTCAGATAAGAAATAATTTAGTATGATGCTCTCTCTTCTTGCACGACTCCTATCACTCGGGAAATTAGGTCCCAGGGGACTTAGTACCTGGTGCTTTCGAGTCATCTGACTTGGGATGCATCGATCAAACTCCCATTACACGGGGGTAGGGATCACCCGAAGTGGAGATTTGGGGGAAGGTGTACGTTAAAGTCTATGTCCTCACAGGCAATGATGCATGAAACCGACCCCTGAGAGAAGTTAACACCAACTAATTTTCATTCCTTGTTCTCGAAAAAGAAAAAAAAGAACCTTAATGGACTTTACACGATGTATCACTTGAGGATGTTAAGGTTTCCATATCTTTCACTTAAGTCCTTAATTAACTTGCATGAATTGTTCCCTAGGCTAGGAGTGTAGATGAAATACATATATAGAGTTAGCCTGTGGAATTATCATGTCCAATGATAGACAAAAATAGGTCCATCGACTCGTGTTGCTAGGTTGAATAATGCATCGATGTTTGGATTTTGTGGGTGTATCGCCTGAAAACCTGATGCATTGCATACATTGCATCATATGTCTTTCATTTAGATCACTTTTATATCAATAAATTCTATTAAGGTATGTGTTTAGTCTTATTTACAGAATACAGGGACCTGAATGCAATTTACCCACATCTCGAGCATAAACACGTGCAAAAGACTCATTTCTATCATAAAGACTAAGTTCAAGTTTATCAGGTTACAAATGGAAATGTATCCAAGCATAAAAGCATTCAAGATCTAATTACAAAAAGAACAAAGACTTAAGCACAAAAGTAGCCGGGGACTTAATTGCAAAAAGTCAAGGACCTAATTGCAAATCACGAGTAGCTTTTATTATTATGGAGAAAATCTAAAGAAAAAATCAATGTGAATCTCCATATATATAAAGGAATTAATCCGGAGCTCAAAAGAATGGAAAGAATCAATCCAGACGCGCAAAGGAGGATCAAATCATACCATAAACACACAGGAAAAATCTGGATCGAATCCGAGCCAAAAAGGTGGTGATTCCGCCGCACCTCATGTACAAATTGCGGCGATTTAGACGCACAAAAGTCGATCCGTGTGCTCAAATTTTTACCAATGCTGTATTGACGCGTGTACGTTCCATTTATATATTGGGATCCTTTGTGTCGGCTATAAATAGCCCCGAGAACGATGGTAGAAGGGTCATTGGCCTTAGACCTAGTTTTTAGTTGTTTTTATTTTCAGTTTTGTACTCTTCACTTTAGTAATAAAATTCTGTCTTTTATTTCTTGTTTTTACTTTTCTTTTGTAATGTTTCTAGGACCCCTTCTTCCTCCCTTTATGAGTTTCTAACTTCTTCCAAAGGGTGGAGGTGACGGATTTAGGGTGAAGAGAAGATGAATGAATGTTATTATTTTAATTTTGTGTTAGTATATTTTGATTACTTGAGTTTATGTTAAATCATTTATCATGTAATGCTTTATAACTAATATGATTTATTATAAGTTTCTGAATTCTCTAATCTAAACCTTAAATCTAAACCTCCACCCGATGGAATTCACCTCTTTATTCTTGTTTTAATTTTAATTGTTCTTGTTTCTTGCTTTAGATAATAAAAACCCAAAAATCTCAAAACCCAATTTATTCTTCTGTCATTCTTTCCCCCAATCGAAATCACACTAATAACAAATCTCTCCCTCCTTGTGTTCGACCCGTATTTGCCACGTCTTCATTGACACCGTGCACTTGCGGTATAAATTTAATTCTCATCACGTTTTTGGCGCCGTTGCCGGGGAGGCGACGCAGATTTTGTTTTTTTGTTAATTTCGATTTTATTCTGTTTATCTTTTGCGCGATCTGAGTATTTGGATTTGTGTTTCAGGAGACAACAGAGTGCGCGGCGAAATCCGAGCACCATCTGAGCTAAACGAGCGGCGAAATCGCCGCACCTGAAGAACAACTTGCGGCGAATCCGCCGCACACTTGGAGCTTCTGGGCTTCAAATTTTGTTGGGACGCGACTCATCTCTGGGTGGACGCGTGAAGCTACTGAAATTTCGAGAGCGGGCGGCGAACCCGACTGAGCATTGCGTAGGTAACCTTTGTTGCATTTTTCCATGTAATTTCTAGTTTCAGAAAATTTCCTTTTCGTAGAACTGCATGTGTAGGGCAAAATTCCATAAATTGCAATAATTCAACTCTGACCTAAAAATTGGCAAAACTAGAAGAACTTAGTGCATGCATCATATAATGTTTTGTTTGCATTATTCTTGCTAAATTCTTGCAAATTAATTCTTGTTGAAGAATGCTGGAGGCAAGGTACGTATCGCGGTTTTTATCGAATGCATTTAAGCATATAATCTAGTTTGCATACAACCTTGCAATTGCCCCCCTCTAAAGACCATTGTTTGACTATCTTTGCTAGATCTAAGTTAAACTATCTTAAGGGCAACTCTATAGGCAAAGATACGGTGGGGATTTCATCACCCTTCCTTGGCCCACAAATCACAATCCTAAAGTGTCGCCCAAGCCTTAAATTAAAATCAACTAGACATTGACCCCTAAGGACTCAGACTCATTTAAGGAGAAGAATTGGTTTGACTTGCTATGACCTGAAGCCGATTGAATTTAATTTGGTGTCTAGAAAGTGTTTTTGTGTTGACGTAAGTCTTCCAAGCGAAGTGGTTGTCTAATTGGCACCGACTCTGTCGGAAGCGCCCCCACTAGCTATACACGGCCTGGCCAAGTTGGTTTGATTAGTGAGGGAGGTGAATCAAGCAAATCAATTCGACTCAACCAATTAGGAGTCGTCTAGATCTAAGCGACACTAGATCTAGGATTGTTTGAACCGTGCTTTCTTAGGAATTTATTATTTTAATTTTGTGTTAGTATATTTTGATTACTTGAGTTTATGTTAAATCATTTATCATGTAATGCTTTATAACTAATATGATTTATTATAAGTTTCTGAATTCTCTAATCTAAACCTTAAATCTAAACCTCCACCCGACGGAATTCACCTCTTTATTCATGTTTTAATTTTAATTGTTCTTGTTTCTTGCTTTAGATAATAAAAACCCAAAAATCTCAAAACCCAATTTATTCTTCTCTCCTTCTTTCCCCCAATCGAAATCACACTAATAACAAATCTCTCCCTCCTTGTGTTCGACCCGTATTTGTCACGTCTTCATTGACGCCGTGCACTTGCGGTATAAATTTAATTCTCATCAAAACCCTTAGGAGAGATCACTCCTCCTCCTTGGAGACAAAGGGGTTTATTCGTCCGATTGTTTGAATTGTAGGGTATCAGCTGGTTGATTCTTAACCCACATTGGGTCCTCAACATATACAGAGTGAAGAGCAGGTGACCCAGAGGCCACAAAAATGGTATCTTGTGGCTCAAGAGCCACATGATCAAAAGGATGTGGCTCATACGCCATATGATCACAAGATAAGACACCTTCTTGTGCCAGCATAGTTGAATCATCTTAACCACCATCGAAAAACTCTCTGAAATACTTGAAGGTGCATTCGACTTTGTTATCATCCGTTCCCTGGATAAGATTGACCTCTACAGGGTTATCGAAGTCACCTGGTGGACCCATGGATATGGACTTTTGTGAAGGAATCTCAGCATCCGGTTCCGTAGTCACATTTATGGGGACCTCAGATTGACCCATGGATGTGGACTTTTGCGAAGGAACCTCAGCATCCAGTTTCGTAGACACATTTGTGGGGGACCTCAGAATGACCTATGGATGTGGACTTTTGTGAAGGAACCTCAACATCTGGTTCCTTTGACATATGATGAGACAAGGGAACCTCAGGGTTTGGCCCCATTATCGAAATAAAAGTAGAAGGAACCTCAAAATCAAGCGCCTTCATGGATGTATTAGTTGAGGGAACCTCAGGATCCGGCTCGTTCATAGATGTGGGTATCACTGCTGGTCTGGTGACACCAAGTGATGGTGATTTGTAGGAAGACAACCCAATCTGGTTGTCTACCTCCTTACCAGACCTCAAAGTATGATTCACATTAACATGATGGGTTTGTGCAGAGGTAGTTCTAGGTACTAGTGGCGTTCCTTGAGATTAGGTACCCACGTGGATTCACATCGGGTTGACTTGGCAACTGACCCTTCTCATGTTCATGGAGCTTATGAGCCAACTTGTTGACTTGCACTTCAAAAGTTTTGACCAAACTACACATGCTCTGCATGAATGCTAGAAGGGTTTGTTCAAGAGTAGAGTCCTTTTGGTAGAACCGCTAGAATCGAGTCTGGCTAGAATAACCCGAAGATGAGGCCAAAGGAGTTTGGTGATTATGGGGTTGAGACCTTTGATGTGGGGGTTGGCACGGCATGGAGAGTGATAAGGTGGGGGTTGGCACGGCATGGAGAGTGATAAGGTGGGGGTTGGCACGGCATGGAAAGTGATAAGGTGGGGGTTGGGGTTGAGCATGCGAGCTATGACCATGGCCCCACTAGGCCCCAAGAGAAGTTATGGTGGTTTCTTTATTCCGGGTAGTAGGAGTGACTGTACGGATTGTTATGGGACTATTGTTGATACATCACATTTGCATGCTCAGTATCGCTTAGAGTGTAAGCACATTCCAAGGAACTGTCCCATAAGTCCACATCTACTACAAGCGGGAGTATCAAACTTAGCTATACGAGCTCGATCCAACTCTAAACTCTTAATCCTACGTATGAGAGCAGCTATTTTCACTTTAGACATGATAGTTGACTCAACTTGGTAAGGTCCAGCTAGATCAGAAGACCTGGCCACGGGTGGCTCTCTCATGGTGTCCCACTCAAGTGTACGTTCAACCATTAATTCAAAAGTATCTCATGCCTCATCAATGAGTTTCATTTGGAAATCACCATGACACATCGACTCAAACAATGTACGGGTGTTATAGTTGCTCATAAACAATCTGGCATAACTACCACATCTAAATTCCATGATGACGACACTGTAGGAGAAGGTCCTTGAACCTCTCAAAAAAAGCAAGAAATGATTCGGTCTCAGTCTGATACATTTGATGTATCTGGTGCCGTATCGGTTGAGTCTTTCTTTGGGGGAAGAATCTCTTCAGAAATACAATCACAAAGTCATCCCAAGACTGAATCGAGTTTACCAGGAGGTTGTACATCCATTTCTTTGTGTTATCCTTCAACACGAAAGAAACCATCCTGAACCAGACGGAAGCCTCGTCAAGCTGTTGACGCCTAAACATGGAGCATACCTCCTCGAATTCACGTATAAAGATATACGGATCCTCCTTATTGGTTGTGGAGATAGGAAGTATGCTCACATATTGAGGTTTTAATTCATAGTTGTTCCTACAAGCAGGCGGGAGAACTATGCAAGACGGTTGCGCAGCCCAAACAGGATGGATCCGCTCCCACAAAGTCATCGGTCGATCCTGTCGAGCTAAGGGTGGCAGTACTCCTATAACTTGATCCCTACCGGGACACTCTTCCTTCCGAGTAGGAGGATATGGTCTATGTGGTGGTGGAAGTGGACCGAGGAACTCCATGTATGGAACCGATCTCCCCTATCTCCGAGAGACGATGAGGCATTGTGCTCCAAGGGAGCTCGAGGTGGAGAGGGACGATCACCTAGACCAACCATCTCAACAATAGGATCAACCATTTCAAGTCGAGCACCCTCACCAAGGTGAGTCCAACCACACATAAAAGTGCTCAACTCGACTCGACAATTCCACACAACTAGAAGGTGTAATCAGAGGAGGATACTATAAATGTAGAATGAGGATGAGGAGAAGACTCAGAAGAGAAGAATCCCAATAGTTTGCGTGGGTAAGGGTGAGGGTAGAAGCATAATCTAGCAAACACGACTCAAACAAGCTTAGGCTGGCTATAGGTCCTTAAGCTAGACGACGCCTAACTGTGTGAATCCCCAAACTACGGAATGCCTCACCTCTCTCGAGTGAAGGTCACAAAGTCGAATGAGAAAGTCAAGACCCAGAAGTACCAAAAGTCTCAATGCAACTAAGCAAACAACGACGTTCAAGCCATGACGTCTAAAATGGGATTGTCTCCTAAGTGCGCCAGAATCCTAGTGGCTAATGTCTATTTGATTTTAGATTATGGCTTTTGATTAGTGTGATTTTTAAGGCAAAGGAAATGGTGATAAAATCCCCCACCTTATGTTGTTTGGGACAACCCCCTTAGAGTAGTTTGATCCTCAAACTAGCAATCAAGCCCTCCAATCAAATACTCACCTCACACTTGTTCCAATATGACCTTACTAACTAATTCATGGAAGCTAATGCATGAATGAGTGATGAAGGGTCATACTATAGGATTTTGTGTCCCCATGTATGTATATATTTTAAAATACTTAATACAACATACAAGATCGATTTCATAATTTCAACAATTTTATGTACATTACTTTGTGTTTATTCTAATATCATGCAATCCTAGATATATTAAAATAAATCACAAAGAGAGAATCATACCCAAAGGTTCTCTAAAACCTTTCGAAGATCCGGAGTCGCGTTTCCCGTTGAATCACTTTCGTAGGAATCACGGTTGCACTTAGCACGTGCAAGAAGCCGTTAAACCTCCCTGTCGCCAAGGAGGAGGAGTGTTGTCTCCTGAGGGTTTTCAGCGGATATACCCACAAAATCTGAACAAGATGCATTAATCAATCTAGCTACACGACTCGTTGGACTCATTTTGTCGATCATGGGACGCGGTAATACTACGGGTCGACTCTATATATGTAATCGGTCCACACACCTAGCCTAATGAGTTATTCGTGAGAGTTAGTCAAGGACTTAAGTGAAAGACATGGGCAACCTTAACTTCTAAATATGATACAATGTGTAAAGTCCATTTTGGTTCTTATTTGACTTTTTTTTTTCTTCTTCTTTTTTTTCCTTTTTCTTTGGAGCATTTTATTGGTTGGTGTTTGATTCTCCCAGGGTCAGGTTTCGTGCATCATTGCCTATGAGGACTTACACTATCACGTACACCTTCCCCCAGATCTCCACATAGGGCGATCCCTACCACCCGTGTAACGGGAGTTCGGTCGGTGCATCCCAAGTCAGATGACTCGAAAGCACCAGGCACAAAGTCCCCTCAGACCTACTTTCCCGAGTGATAGGAGCCGTGCGAGAAGAGAGAACACGACTTATTTATCTATATGGGAATCAAAACCCCTACACTTAAGTTTCACAAAAAGAGATTAAGGGCCCTCGATTACGACAAACTTCCTTATACTCACAAACACGAATTATTTGACTCACTAGGTTCCTGGTGGACTTCTTTAAAAGTTTGAGTACTGAAACCCTATGATTACACGCCCCCTGAGGGAAAACCAGGGTGCATCCTAACGACTCGACAAGACCTAAAGCCAATAAACTAGAAATCCTAATGCATCAAGTTCAAGACAATTTTGGGAGCTTTCTTTTTACTTTGCCTCTCAACGGTTTTGCACATGCTAAACACACGCAAAACCCACAAAAACATTTTCTTTCGCAAACACATGAAGATTTTGAAAGAAATGTGAAAATTTTAAAGCACTCGGCAAGCAGAAGAAGACAAGTCACCCAAGGATCATGGCAAGCAGATATATCAATGTTAAATGCGGCACACTAACATGACCCTAGCAGTACAAACAAAAGAAAATAAAACCAAAGGAAAAAGAGTCGACTATGTACACACGTAAAACACCCCCCACACCTACTTCATGCATTGTCCTCAATGAATGTGAAAAAGATACTACATGGATACATGCATGAAAAAGGAAAGATCTCACCAACATGAAGTACAAAGGGACGTTCAGGGTCATGTTGATGGACACAAACCCAAATTCCCTCAAAACCTGCGAGAAGCTGAAGAAGGGAGATAAATACATGAAGAGATTGGGCCCAAGTACACAAGGGTTGGGGCCCACAACAATCGATGCTCACTGAAGGAGTCTTTTATTACACACTTTTTTTTTAAATATAACAATGTACAATCATAAGTTCCCATCTTCATTTGTCAAAAGACATCAAATGGGAATCTCAAAAGTGGGTTAATGTACTTGGAAAGGGAACATGACACCACGCGGGGCCAGAATACTCATGCGTAGGCCCCCTTCACAAAGAGCATATGATGAAATGAGAGGTTCATGAATTGGACGCAAAGGCGTCTCAATCAAAGGATCAACTGAAAGAGCTTGAACCTCTCGAGAGTTTGGGAAATAAGGGGCAACGGAAGAAGAGTTTCTCATGTTGCGCTGCTGAAGTTATGATCGTCAATCCAAACTCTCCAACCAACTGGCTGGTGAGTCGGAACGACGTCAAGAACCTCGTTAGGCATGTCCGACTCACCAGGCGAACAAAAAGTGGGTCTCATACCCAATGTATCCTCTAAGGAACTCCTAATACCCTCATTAGCAATGTAGTTGTTTGATGTTCCATCATTTCCAAGATGATCAGGAACAATAGTGTGAGGCAAACTCTCATCAGGTTGTTTGAAATTGAGAGTACTAGGGAGCTCTTGCTCCACCAGAGGTGAGTCCTTAAGAGGCACAACATGAAGATCAAGTGTCTCAAGGGCCACGGGACAAAAAGATAAGGCACAATCTTGTGCCGACTCATAATGAAATTGGTCCACGTTATGCTCAATTTGGATCGAATCCCCCACAATGTGATCGTGAATTGAAACCCCAAGTCCCTCAGACTGACTAGGAGTTTGACTCTGAAAGATTGTCCTTTGAGTTTGTGAATGTAGTGGTGGTTCGATATCAAAAGATGAATCCTCATGTTGACAAGAAATGCCACCCTCCTCACGTTTACTTAATTGTTGTGTAATTTGAGTCACATACATGTCCATAGTTTGCAGGGAATCATGATTGGACTTCAACACATTTTGAGTGGTTTCCATGAACGTTTGGAGGGCTTGTTCTAAAGATTCAAGTTTGGGGTCAACTGTGAGGTTCATGTCAGAATTTGGGAAATGGATGGGTTGGGTGGTCATGGGATGAGAATGAGTCCAATGATTGGTCGTGGGGTGTTGGTTGAATTCAGGATATTCAGAAGGAGGGTACTGGGGTGGGAGTGATGTATAAGAATTTGAATAAGAATTGTCTCCCAACGAATCCATCCTTCTCGGGTTGTACGCGGATGCGTAATGGTCATATTGAGCATTTTGGGAAAAGGTATGCTCATACTCAGGCTCTGAGGGAACATAAGGACATTCCCCGCAAACATGACCACTCAACCCACAACAGCGACACGGTACGGCTACTGGAGCCACCGGTGCACTCATGTCTTCTACCATATGCATGAAAGAGGCCAAAGGTTCTTGCAATGTCTCAGTTTGATGACCAACATATGATCCGACATAACTAGATGGTGATCTAGCAGTCGGTGCCTCTCTCATATCACCCCTATATGAAGATTGCTCAGTCACATAATGAAGATTATTCCAACCATACGGGGTGTTCGTCTGAGCCACCCCAGGTTGCATGGGTCCGGGGTACTAGGGAGAATTGTCCTGGTCCCAATAATGATATGGATGGTCGCCCATGTAACCATCCATCTCGACAAAGAACTCTCGAGTCGATCACTCTCACCACCACGAGGCCAAGCTCGCAAAACGTGCTTGACTCGACCCTAAAACGCTAACAGAGAGTGTAAAGGGGAGGAGACTAAAACGTAGAAGTAGGTGAGAAGAAGATGACTCAGAGGAGAAGGGACGAATCCCTAAAAACTAGCGTGGGTAAAGGGTGAGGGTAGAAGCCTAGTCTAGCAAACACGGCTCAAACAAGCTTAGGCTGGCTATGGGTCCTTATAGCTAGACGACGTCTAACTGCGAGGTCACACGGCCTCAACACGCCTCACCTCCCTACGACAAAGACCACAATGCCCAGCAAGTGAGCCAAGATCCGGAGATCTCGTCTCTCCTACTATCGACAAAGTGGGCGACGCCGATCAGGCTATGACGGTCGTGACCGGTTCACTCTCCTAATGCGCCCAAGTCCTAATGGCCAATGTCTACTTGCTTTTAGATTAAGGCTTTACTTGAGTGTGCTTTTTGGGGCTAAGGAAGGGGTGATGAAATCCCCCACCTTATCTTTGAAGACTATAGGTGGTGCCCCTTAAGATGTTTTGATCCTTAAGCTAGCAAGCAACTCACCAAGCAAACACTCACCTCACTCTTGTTTCGATGCAAACCTTACTCACTAATGAATGTCCTAATGCGTGAATGAGTGTTAAGGAATGCGTACCTCGCTCCAGCAATCAACAACAAAAATTGAAACTAAGACAAGACAATTAACATGCTCAAGTCATTACTAGATGATGCATGACCTAAACATAGCAAATGCCTAATCTTTTGCTTTGGATTTTAGTGTCCAAGTTGATTAAAGGAGGGTTGATTAGTTATTTATTGATCTGGGAGCAAACTATAGGTTCACACATGCCAAATTGGGCTCCCAGATAACTAAACTGTAAATAGAAACAAACAAACAAAACAAAACTGGGGGTGAAAAGGTCTCACCAGGCCGCCAAACAACGGTCCTAGACCGCTATTTGGCGGTCTTGAGGGCTTGAAGTGTTCCCAAATTTTTCCTGCTGCTTTATCCTTGAATCCCAAATGTCCTGAGACAACACAAAACTAAAAAAAAATCAAATCCACTCGAATCGTCCAAACAAGAGTCTGGACTGGCACCTCCCCGGCAACGGCGCCAAAAACTTGTTGAACGTTTTATTTTAAACCGCAAGTGCACGGCCGCGATGAAGCGGTGGCAAGTACGGGTCGTCCTCAGGGAGATGAGTAGCATCTTGCTTGTACGAAATCAAGTGGCAAAAATAGGGGGAAGAAAGTTGTTTATGCTAATCTAGACTACGCTACACTAAGAAGTATGAAATGCGAACGAAACAAACAAACGATGGCATAACAACTAAACTAAGAACAAAGGAAGAATGCTGGAATACAGAAATGGGAAAAACCCCTAAGGGGTGGAGTGAGTGCACACATGCAAAAGGTGGGTGTAGAATACATTCTTTAAGCACATGAAGGTGGTGTTTATCAAGCATAGGAAGTGTCTAAATGTTATGGCAAAACCTATCAATCTATTCACCAACTTAGTTGATTAACATTTACATATGCAAGTTGTTTATTTCAGAACCTAAACAAGCATGAGAGGTGTCTAATCATTTTGGCAAAACTCATCAAGTTATAAATTCTATCCTAAACAAGCAAGCATACATTCATGTTTTATCAACACATCAAAAATAAAGCATTCATCCCATTCTCTAATGCATGTATGTACATCTACTCCACCCCCCAAAGGGGATGGAACTACTCACTAAACATTACACTAATTATTAAACTAA
Source organism: Triglochin maritima (assembly GCA_963682175.1). Classification (NCBI taxonomy): domain Eukaryota; kingdom Viridiplantae; phylum Streptophyta; class Magnoliopsida; order Alismatales; family Juncaginaceae; genus Triglochin; species Triglochin maritima. The sequence continues at coordinate 21,391,215 of OY821775.1, forward strand.
GCAAAGAAAGCATATTAAAACTAAGCTAGAAATAAAAGACGATTAAACTAAAACATGCACAAACAATAAAAGAAGCATAAACAAACAATGAAAGAAACACAAAACTTTATTGATAAAATGACTCACATTAAAAGTAGCATCCTCCTACTTTAGTGTGTGCTTCAAGGCCTCACTTCTAGTAGGAAGAATAGCCACTTAAAATATGGAGTGATTACAATGGAAGGTGAAGACTTCTATTTATAGCCATGGAAAAAGGCAAACCGGGACAATCCCCCGATGTGGGACTAAACAGATACCAAAAATAGCCTAAACATCCTCTAATACATGTGCTGGAGAAATTTGAGCGGATTTGGGCCAAAATGGACCGCCAATTAGCGGTCTATATGGTTCAGATCCTTCTCATTTTTGTTTTGGGCTTTTCTTTCTGGTATTGTTGGTCTTTGATGCGGTTACTTGACTTGTTGGAGCTCCGACCCGAATCGAATTGGTAAAATACTCCCCATGATGGTGTGGAGTATTCTGTTTTGCTCTTAGATCCTTCTGTCTTGCAATCAGGTCCTTCTCCCTTGCATCTTGGTCCCCAGATCTCACAATCCAGTCCTTTTTCCCAGCTTTTGGGTCCTTTTATGTTTCATCTCTTCAAACCTATTTATTCCTGAAAACTAAACATAAAACTCGTGACATAGCATTGTTTAGGTGAAAGATAATGGTTATAAGATACAAATATGAGCATGAAATGATGTCAATCACCAGACTATAGAAAGTTATGAAAGTCCTCGAATTGCTCCAGATCCATCAAAACCCGGAGGGACCTGATTGTGAAATGCAAAGTATTGTGACACATAACTTGAACAAGATCAGTATTTCACCAATTAAACTCAAATCAGCTTAAGACAGTGAACCAAGGCTTCAGCCAACGTGCAAAATACAACATTTAAGCTCTTCAAAGAAATCGGCACCGATCGGGCTCAAAGGATCCGCCAGTGGCGGATTATTTTGGTCCAATTGGTCCCCAATTTCTCCTATGGCTCGGACTTGATTAATTGGGTGCACCAGACTATTGAAAGTTATGAAATCCGTCGGATTTCTCCAGATCCATCCAAACCCTTATTTCTTCTATAAATATCATTGTAATCCCTCATCTCCACTTCTTCTTCCTCCTTCCCCCATTAGAGTAGGTTTTAGTTTCCTGTTTTAGAAGTGTAAATAAGTAGGTTAGAGAGGAGCAAACTTTGTATTTTTATTTCTTAATCTAGTTTAGTTCTCGTTCTTTATGTTGATGTTTTCCTTTGATGCATTTTTTTATGTTGTTGTTTGCGTAATTTTGTTTTCTTCATTTCCATCATGGGTTTATGTTCTTTTCATGCTTTCTTTAGTTTATAGATGAGTAGAGAGTAGTCCATCCCCATTTGGGGGTGGAGAAGAAGGTGATTTGATCATGTGATGGATTATTGTGTGTGTGTTAATCCTATTTTTTTAACTTCATATGATTTTCATAACCATCTAATGGGATTTCACTCTTATCTTTGATGTGCTAATGCTCTTGATTGAAGCTTAGATTAGTGGACCTATTTTATAGGGAATGATGAGGTGAGGATAAGGATGGAGAGGAAGAAGGAAACAAGACATGCGCCTGCATGTGCTTCTGTTGACTTTATCCAAATTAATGTCTTGTGTGTTTTAATGATTGTGATAAATCTTATTTCATGTGGAGACATAGTTGGATTAGAGTCATTTTGCATGTGAACATATTAACTTCATTTCAATTATTGTCTTGTATGTTTTAATGATAATGTTTTATCATATTTCATGTGAAGGCAAAGTTGAATTTGAGTTTTATGGATTTCATGTTTTGATGAACACAAATAAACACACACACTACACAAATTTTCATTCCGCATTCTTTCTATACCCCCTGAGGGGTATAGTTTTATTGATTTTTTTTTTGATTTCACACACATTGTAGTTTAATTTTGATCATATCTCTCTATTCTTCTCCCCCACTTGAGTATGTGAATCTGACTCACACGCGCTCCTTGTGGACCGACCCATACTTTCCACCACTTCAACATGGTCGTGCACTTGCGGTTATTTTAACTGATTTAATCAAGTTTTTGGCACCATTGTCGGAGAGCATCATTTTCGTAGTCGAGTTCACCATTTTGGTGGGGGTTTTCCCTTTGTTTTCCATTCTATTTTCTCTTTTGGTTACTGGACGGGCTACAAGTTCACAAGAGGACCTAATTGGGCATAGGAGGAAGATACTAAAGTCTGGGGACCAGAATCCCCAGACAATTCCCCACTCGTGGCTCTGGTGCGTGGTTTTTGAAATATGTTTCACGTGTAGCTTTTGTTTCCTATTACTAGTTATTTCCTATCACTGTTGGTGTCATGCATGCTCTGGTTTAGTGTTAATAATTAATTTGGCTTCCATGACCCTTTATTAAGACAACTTGGACCATTAAACTCAAAGCAAAAGATTAGACTAATTGTCATCTAGGTCATGCATCACTTGTAGACCTTGCACGCACTTGTCTTTTCTTTTCTTTACAATATTGTTGTCGGTAACTGGCATGAAGTACGTGCACCCATTCTCCCATTCATGCATGGTTAGAGAATGCATTAGTTAGTAAGGTACATTGTAACAAGAGTAAGGTGTGTGCTTGTTTGGTGAGTTGCTTGCTAGCCTAAGATTTCAAAACATCTTTAAGGGGCACCACCTATAGTCTTAGAGATAATGTGGGGGATTTCATCACCCCTCCCATAGCCCCAAAAGCCACACTCAAGTGAAGCCTTAATCTAAAATCAAGTAGACATTAGCCATTAGGACTCAGGCGCATTAGGAGAGTGATCCGGTCGCGACCGTCATAGCCTGATCAACGTGACCCACTTTGTCGATATTAGGAGAGACGAGATCTTCGCAGCTTGGCTCACTTCCTGAGGCGTGTTGAGGCCGCATGAGCTCGAAGTTAGGCGTCGTCTATCTTAAGGACCCATAGCCAGCCTAAGCTTGTTTGAGTCGTGTTTGCTCGACTAAGCTTCTAGCCTCACCCTTTACCCACGCTAATTTTAGGGTTCTTTCCTTCTCCTCCGAGTCATCTTATTCTCACCTACTTCTACGTTCTAGTCTCCTCCCCTTTACACTTTGTATAAGCATTTTAGGGTCAAGTCGAGTTCTTTTTGCGAGCATGGCCTCGTGGTGGTGAGAGTGATCGACTCGAGAGTTCTTTGTCGAGATGGGTGGTTACATGGGCACCCACCCATTTCATTTTTGGGACTGGGACCATTCTCCCTTGTATTCCGGACCCATGCATCCTGGGGTGCCTCAGATAAACACCCTGTATGGTTGGGACAATCTTAATTGTGTGGTTGAGTAGTCTTTAGATTGGGCTAATATAAGAGAGGCACCGACTAATAGACCACAATCTAGTTGTGTCGGACCATATGTTGGTCAACAAACTGAAACATTACAAGAACCTTTTGCCTCTTTCAAGCGTGTGGTAGAGGATATGAGTGCACCGGTGGCTCCAGTAGTCGTACTGTATGACTCCTGCGGGTTCAGTGGTCACGTTATCTGGGAATATCCTTATGTTCCCCTAGAGCCTGAGTATGAGCATACCTTATCCCAAAATGCTCAAGGCAACCTTTATGCATCCGCGTACAACCCAAGAGGGATAGATTCATGGGTAGACAATATTGATTCAAATTTTTATAAATCATACCCACCCCATTATTCTCCTCCCGAATACCCACATCCCTACCAACCACCATTCATGACCACATGGACTAATTCTTAGCCAATTTACATCCAACCTACGAACTATGACAATCAAAATTTGAACTTCAATGTTGACCCCAAACTTGATTCCTTAAAAGAAACCCTCCAAACATTCATGGAAACCACTCAAAATTTATTGAAGTCCAGCTTGAATTCCTTGCAAACCATGGAAATGCAAGTGAGTCAAATGACACAACAATTAAGTGAACGTGAGGAGGGTGACCTTTCTCATCAACATAAGGATTCATCTTGTCATATGGAACCACCACCATATCCCCATATTCAAAGCATAATCTTCCAAAGTCAAACTCCTAGTCAGTCTGAGGGACTTGGGGTTTCACTTTACGATTACTTGGTGGGGGTTTCGATTCAAATTGGACCAGTTTCATTATGAGTCGGCACAAGATTGTGCCTTATATTATTGTCTCCTGGCCCTTGAGACACATGGTCTTAATGTTGTGCCTCTTGAGGATTCACTGTTGGTTGAGCAAGAGCTCCCTAATACCCTTAATTTCATTGGTGATAGTTTGTCTCTCACTATTGTTCCTAATAATCTTGAAAATGATGGGACACCAAACAACTACATTTGTCATTTTCTACAATGGTTGGATTTCCCAAAACCCAAATTTACCAGACTTTTGGTCGACCGATTAAACAAACCTTGGTCACCCTGAACACTCTGGAAGTTTCCAGTCGAACGTCTCCTAGATTGTGGTCGACCGAAACTCATTTTCACCTCGAACCCAGAAGTGCCTTGAAATTTCCGGTGGAACCGACCATTCGCTTAGTTCGACCGAACCATCTTTTACCAGACCAAAACCCCTAGAACGATCAACCGATCACTAATTTAGTTCGACCGTTCAATTAACTTAACTTAAGTTATCGCCAGATTTGACCTACCGGTCGACCGGTATGCCCGATTTGGTCGACCGATTTTGTTCTGAACTGTGGCCTCTTTAATCACTATTTTGATAGATGTTACCACTTACCTCTTTAATCTATTCACTATTTTGTATTTCTTAGACAACCACTTACCTCTTTAATCACAATGACTATAACAACTTAGGAGCTTCTAAATAGGTGTTACCAAGACAAAATTTGACAACTCTTACACTCCAAATTTTCCAATACATCTAAGAGAAACTCCCAAGCTCCAAATTCCCCAATCCTACTCTCCAAGTCAAACTTCCACACTTTAGATAATTCCCCATCATACTCTAAGTGTGCTCAAGTTAGAGAGTGAGTGATCCACTTAAACATTGTCTGTAAAGAAGCAAGGACTTCGGTGAAAGCCCGAAGTGTTCCCTCTCAGATTGTTAGAGGAGAAATCAGGCTAGCGAGGTTCTTCGCTAAGCTTGTGGTGTCGAAGGCTTAATCTCGTCCTGGACCGAGATTGATACTGAAGACGTAGGTGGAGTTCAAAGGGGATCGAGCGGAGCTTTCAAGAGAGGAAGTAGGTGGGAGGTTGAACCTCTATAAAATCTTCCAGTGCCTTTTGTGGTTTGCTGAATTTCTTTGTCTTTACTTGCTTGTGTTTGATTATTTCCACTGCATCTTTGTTTAAGCAAGTAGGGGTTAATTAATCCTAAAAGTGATTAGAAAATCCGACCATACAAGAAGAGCCCAACTTTGGTATCAGAGCTTTGTGAGCTAAATTGCATGCTTAATCGTATTTTTAGCATGGCATCCACATCTAATCATGTAGAGGGATGTTGCACAACTAGGCATCCTTTACTTAATGGGTCTAATTATGATTATTAGAAGAATATGATGAAAATATTCCTAATTTCCAGTGACCTAAAGTATGGGATCTTTGTTCAAACCCCATACACCCCTCCTAAGGAAGAAGATTTAGCCACATTGTCTAAGGCTAAAATGAAAGAAGTTGAAATGAATTCAAAAATCATGAACATTCTTTATTGTGACCTTAATGAGGGAGAATACAATAGGATTAGGGGTTGTGAAAGTGCTTATGAAAATTTGGCATAGACTTCAAATGCATCATGAGGGAGATAGTAAAACTAAGGAAACTCGCATTGACCGATATTATTAAATCTCTGTGTTCTTGGAAGAAAGACTAATGAAGGAGAGATGAAAGGGAAGTTCCTTCAGTCGTTAGGCAACGAATGGGAAGATAAAGTGCTCGCAATGGAGGAAGCACACGACATTTCCCAACTCAAGATGGAGGAGCTAATTGGAAACTTCATGGCCTATGAGCTCCAAATAAGGCATCGAAAGGAGAAAGAAGCTTTCTAGAAGAGTCCAACCTTGGTCTTACATGCAAATTTCGATGAACCAAGGAGGAGAGTAGAAGATGAGGACATTGGGGTCCTAGTCAATGACTTCTTCAAGTACCTCAAGAAGGACAAGGGAGAAATGAGAGAAAAAAGAGGTAGAAGAGGTGAAATGATAGAAAAGAAAAAGGAGAAGGAGGAGACTGAAAATGAGAGAAGAGAAAGGGAGAAGAAGAATAATAGAAGGGAGAGGAGAAGAGAAAAGGAGAAGAGCAAGATAAAAGATAGGAAGGAGGAAGCTCACAAAGCTACATGGGATGATTCATCATCACCATCATCATCATCATCCTTGCAAAGTAGAAGAGAGGTTGCCCATTCATTCTTCATGGTTATTGAAGATGAACAAAGTGAGGTACACTCTAACTCTTGTTCTACTACATCAAATTCATGCTCTACTAAGTCATTTTATAGTGATAGCTCAAGATCTAAAGAAGAAACGTATACACATGATGAACTTCAAAATGCATTCCATGACTTAGTTAAATAATATGAGATCATTTGTGATAAAAATAAGTGTGCTAGAAGGCTGATAAATGATCTCCAAAGTCAAATTGAAATATGCATGAATGAGAAAAATGAGGTGCTTGCTAGACATGAAACTAATGCATTAAAACTTGATAGTCTAAAAGCAACACCTATTGATGTTGAAAAAGTAGATCTTAAGGCATCAAATACTCAACTTATAAAAAAACTAGAAAAGTTCACAAATGGAACTAAGATGCTTAACATGCTTTTAGGTAGTCAAAGACAATCCCTTCATAAACATGGCTTAGGATACAATGCTAAATTGGAAAATCATGTATCTCATACTACTCAAAATGGCAAGCATTTGTTTGTTAATCATAGTTGTTCAAGTGTGTAGAATCCTAAAACCAAAATGGTTTGAGTTCCCAAAGCTAATGTTCAAGGACCCAAAGTTGTTTGGGTACCTAAATCTACACTTGTAGGTGCTTGAAGAGGGAGATCAGTGGTGACCGGGCAAGCTTAGAAAGTCAAATTCAAAGCCGGTTGCACTACCGAAAGAAGATTGGAATCAATTCGAGGATCAAGTTGGGTAAAATTATTCTATCCTCTACATTCATATTAGATTGGTTCTAATCTAGAATAAATTGAATTCAAAATTGTCATGTCTTTATCGCATTCTTTGATCCATTAGGATATACTTCATGTAAATCATTAAAAGGGGAAGAAAAATGATTTTGATGCCTAATCGAGATTTTATTCATTGCATATCTTGTAAGTTTTGAAACACATCCATTGCCTTAGTGCCAAATCTTTTAATGGATGTCAAAGGGGAGGAATACATCACATACTTACATGTTCATATTTATTTGATGCTAAAATGGGAGAAATAGAATTGAACTTAATTGATATATTATATTCATATTGATAGGGGAAGCTTATTGAATATCATATACATAGGGTAATGAAGTGCAAAATTTAGGGTGAACAACTTCATTACAAGCATTTCGAGTGAGAAATAAAATTCCATATTTAAATCTCATTTTTTGATAGATGTCAATGGAGGAGAGATTATTAAGGCGAGATGACTTGAAATTTGATTAAAATTGAACAAAAACTATGCACATCCATAGGGGGAGCACTTATATGCATAGTTTACATTTAGAAATTTCAAGTATTAAGATATAGGTTGCCATCATCAAAAGGGGTGATTGTTTGCTTTTTGGCCTAAATCTATGTTTTGATGATTTAATCAACTTAATCTGAATTATAATCAATGTAGAATAGCACATATTATGCATGGCATATATATTGTGTTGTTCTAACTTCTACAGGTGATCAAGACTCAAGGAAGAAAGTATTCAAGTCAAGACATGTAATCAAGCTCAATTGAAGACTTGTAATTTGTATTTCTTTTGAGTCTTAGGAACTATGTGTACTTGAGCAAACAAGAGTAAATAACCAATCAAACACACAATAGCTTCCTTAGAGAAGTCACACACAAAGTTTCATATCAATTGGACTTCAATAAATCACCCAAACTAGGATCGGAAAACACTTAAAACAAACCTGATCTGCCAGTGCCAAATCGGTCGACCAGAATGAGTTCTTCGTTCGACCAATTGGGTATCTTAATACTGTTAGCCTAAGTGTGGAACCGGTCGATCGTTTGAACCATTTCGTTCCACCGTTCACACGTGTCACATGACCGTTAGATTTGTCATTTTCTACAATGGTTGGATTTACCAAAACCCAAATTTACCAGACTTTTGGTCGATCGATTAAACAAACCTTGGTCACCCTTAACACTCTGGAAGTTTTCGGTCGAACGTCTCCTAGATCACGGTCGACCGAAACTCATTTCTCCTTGAACCCAAAAGTGCCTGGAAATTTTTGATCAAACCGACCATTCGCTTAGTTCGACCGATCCATCTTTTACCATACCAAAACCCCTAGAAGGGTCAACCGATACCCAATTTAGTTCGACCATACAATTAAGTGAACTTAAGTTATAGCCAGATTTGACCAACCGGTCAAACGGTATGCCTGATTTGGTCGACCGATTTTGTTCTGAACTATGACCTGCACTTCACTGTTTTGTGTTTCTTACACAACCACTTACCTCTTTAATCACAACGGCTATAACAACTTAGGAGCTTATAAATAGATGTTAGCAAGACACAATTTGACAACGCTTACACTCCAAATTTTCCAATACATCTAAGAGAAACTCCCAAGATCCAAATTCCCCAATCCTACTCTCCAAGCCAAACTTCCACACTTTAGATAATTCCCCATCATACTCTAACTGTGCTCAAGTTAGAGAGTGAGTGATCCACTTAAGCATTATCTCTAAAGAAGCAAGGACTTCGGTGAAAGCCCGAAGTGTTCCCTCTCGGATTGTGAGAGGAAGAAATCAAGCTAGCGAGGTTGTTCGCGGAGCTTGTGGTGTAAAAGGCTTAATCTCGGCCCGGAACGAGATTGATAGTGAAGACGTAGGCGGAGCTCGAGGGAGATCGAGCGGAGCTTGCAAGAGAGGAGCAGGCAGGAGGCTGAATCTCTATAAAATCTTCCGGTGCCTTTTGTGGTTTGCTGAATTTTTTTGTCTTTATTTGCTTGTGTTTGATTATTTCCGCTGCATCTTTGTTTAAGCAAGTAGAGGTTAATTAACCCTAGAAGTGATTAGAAAATCTGACATCACAAGAAGAGTCCAACTTCTTGGATTTCAATCCTTTATTCATTTGAGTCATTTCTTCTTGCATTTCAGTCATTTTCTCTTCCTTTCTCTTCTCTATTATCTAACACCTGAAACAACACAAACAAACACTCGAGTAGCACAAAATTAGTGTAAAATAAAAGATATATACATGAATGCGATGTATGTTATGCTACTAATCATTGTTCCTCCTTGCTCTTTGTTGAAATTTTTGGGTTGGTTAAATTGTTTTAGTTAGTTCACTACTTTTACAAAACCCAAGCACTTAAGTAATGGATGGGAATGCAACTTTTCTTATAGTGTTATACACTTTTTTTAGCAACGTGGAACTTTTTTTCTTATACTACATTTTTGCTTAACAACATAACCATTTTTTCTTACATGATTCTAATAAGGATACAATAACCCATATTCTTAAGCAATTTGATTTTTGCTATGTTCATGTTGTTCAAAAAGAAAATCCCACATTCCTTGGAACAGCAAAACTAGGTCGCTAAAATTGAATTTAGTTTGCTGCATCTTCATTTTTTTCCAAATAAAAAGGTTATGGAGAGATTAAACTTTGCATTGTTGTGTTGATTTTATAGTCGTTACACAATTCTCCATGAGGGCATTTCAGGTTTAGCCTTTTTTAAACTATAGAATTGTAAAACCATTTTGTGCTAAGAAGTGAGTAGTCATATACTACATTACTGCTCTGCAGAGTTGGTAACCCAACGAGAATTGATTTTTTTTTCTTTTGTTCATGGTTGGAAGATCTGATTTTCAACTGTCCAATTACGCTCAGATTAATTCAGACCTTCCAATCTTCTTCTATAAATACACTTGTAACCCTTCCATTTCTCTTCTTCTTCCTTCTTCTCCTCATTAGGTTAGGAGAAACCCATATTTTAATTTTCTTTCATTAATCAAAGGTTTGTTGTATTATTTACATTCTTCTCTTGATTAGATTTAGTTTTCTTTACTTGTCCATGTGTTATTTTTACTTTGTTGTTTTCTTTGTTAATGAGATGATTAGTGAGTAATCCATTCCCATTGGGGGTGGAGAATAATGTCAAGTGTGGATGTAGTTGTTGGCTTTTTGGCCTTAATCTATGTTTTGATGATTTAATCAACCAAATCTTAATTATGATCATGTAGAGTAGCACACATGTTGCATTGCACATATATTGCTTTGTGCTAACCTCTACAGGTGATCAAGACTCAAGGAAGAAAGGAAAATCAAGTCAAGACATGTAATCAAGCTCTTTTGAAGACATGTATTTTGTATTTTCTTTGAGTCTTAGGAACTTGTGTAAATTGAGCATACTTGAGCTAAAATCAACCTAAACACACACTTGGTTCCTTATAGAAGTCACACACGAAATTTCTAATAATTTGGCTTCAATACATCACCCAAACTTAGACCGAAAAACACTAAACCTGAACCCTAACAGTCTGCCCACATTCGATCGACCGTAACAGACCGTTCGGTCGACCGAGTGATCAATTATCCCATTTGTGTTTTCACTGCCCGGTTTCGGTCGACCGTATATGCCCTTTCGGTCGACCGTATGGACTTATTTTTCTGACCGTTTATTTTGTCGTATTATACCCAACGGTCGTATTCGTATTAACCAAAAATACCCTAAATACATTTCATGTATCGGTCTACCGAGGACCTTGTTTGGTCGACCGAATATCTGTCTCTTGACAAACCCGAACCTCCTGGACAAAATCAGTCGACCGCTAGACCTTAGCTCGGTCGACCGAATTGAACATTGTTTGTCAACCCCAAAGTGCCTGGTGCAAATCGGTCGACCGAACCCTTTTCGGAGTTCGACCGATCACTTAAGTGTACCTAAGTCATAGCGTTGGGCGGTCGACCGTTACCTAACCGGTCAACCGAACTGAGTTCAAAACTGCCAAACGGTCGACCGTTCAGACCGATCCGGTCGACCGAATTAACTCAGAATTGGGTCCTGCGAGTTTCTGTTTTGTGTATCCTACACCAACACTCACCCAATCAACCCCAACGGATCTATTCTCTCTAATGCCTATATAAAGAGTTGTAAACCACATTTTAACACAACTCTCCCACTACATATTTGTCCAATACATTAGAGAGAATCACAAACACTCCAAGCTTCCAATTTCCACACTTAAGATCAATTCCACATCATAAGCTAAGTGTGCTCAAGTTTAGAGAGTGTATTCCACTCAAGTTTTCGTTTGTGAAGAAGCAAGGACTTCGGTGAAAGCCTGAAGTGTTCCTCTCGGATTGTGAGAGAAGAAAGTCAAGCAAGCGAGGGTGTTCGCTGTGCTTGTTTTGTAAAAGGCGTTCTCTCCCAGCCCGTAACGGGGAGTGGATAGTGAAGTCGTGAGCGGAGCTCGAAGTGTCGAGCGGAGCTTGCAAGAGAGGACGTAGGCGGTGGCCGAACCTCTGTAAAAACCATGTATCCATTGTGGCTTGCATTATCTTCCCTTTACTTGCTTGTTTGTTAACTTAATTCCGCTGCATATCTTTGATCGATCAAACAAGTAGGTAATTAGCGTAAAATTGTGATTAGCATTGTGGACCCATAACCCACACGATCCAACAGTAGTTAGATTTTTGTGTTTTTTAATCTTAATCTTGGAGCTTCAAATGATTTTCATAGACATCTTGATGGATTTTCAACTTTTCTCTTTAATGTGTTAATGGTCATACTGGATGCTTAGCACATGCTTTGGTTAATGGTGTCACTTAAAGAGGAATGATGAGATGATGATAAGACTAAAGTCGATAGAGATAAGGATGAGATGTGGAAGCATGTGGTCTTGTTGGCCTTATCTTGATTAATGTCTTGTATATTTTAATGATGGTGTTAAATCATAATTCATGTGGAGACACACTTTATAATGCTCCTGGCCTCGTGGGTATGCACACTGGGGTGCCCAAGTGAATGTCGTGATCAGAGTCTCCACGACCACCGAGAGAGTTACAATAAGACGAATACACACGGATAAAAGCAAACAAGAAATTATCCACGTATGGAAATAACTCATAATTCAATACATAAAAGGTCTAACTCAAAGAAATACAACAACAAATAAGTGGAAGAAAAAGATGACTGAAGGAAATCGGTCGACGTGTCCCTCGTATACAAAATCCTCTTAAACTTCTCGAGTCCAACCCTTGTCAGAAACCTAAATACCTGAAGCAAAATAACAACAAAATATGTGAGTTTTCGATAAGAAAACCCCGTATGCCCCTGGTCCAAAAATAGGATAAAGATTCATGCATGAAATCCTAAATGCGACACATGCAAACAAGAAGAGGTCATGGCTCTACATAGTTGCGACTACCGGGCGTCGCTCGACCAGATTTCTCTACATAGGAACCCAACTAGCAGCCATGCTGGTCTAATCCACAAGTGGTTACCCGAAAGTGTGACCCACTGCTTGGTACAAAGAGGTCTTTCAGATTAACACCCTAACTCGTGGCAAAGTCCGACATGATACCATCGCAAGCTGGGTATGCCCATCCTATAGCAAATGACAATGCACACATCTAGGTCTTATCTTACGCCTGACCTCTCTACATAGAGGTATTTCCATTAGGCCTAGCGGCTCCACAAACAATAGTGCATAGATTAATTAAATTTCATCAATGAACATGCTAAGCATCTAATACACACATACAAACACAAGGGTATGCATAATCACATCTAATGCAATAGACCATGCTACGAGCACCCACCAGAAACCCATGTGTATCATAACATCAACAAGATCAGAGGTAAAAACATGCTCATGCAACTATATGGAAAGAAATACATAACGCCAAAAATACATGTAAAACAACGGCAACACATGACGAACAAGCTAGCTATAGGTCATGCAACTTGGTCATAAGGTATCAAAATATCCAGTAATAACGTACGTGCATACACCCATAACTCATGCACTTCATGAACCAAACAAAAATAATAGTAAGATAGAAATCAACTACATGGCATGCAAGATCTGTAAATAGCACAAGCACAACGAAAGATGTCGGGTCATGTAATACTATCAAACACAATAAATCAAAGCATGCATGCACCCTAACATGGTCCACCACCTGCCCAGCCCATATGGGGCTGACATGCCCACCCGTCAACCGCCCTCCAGACCCTGATCCACCAGCCAGGAGGCTAGGACCGCCCAAGAACACTGACCAACAGCAAGTGTGCATCAGCCGTGCTTGCTATGCCATCGCACGTTAGGGTTTCTACCCTAGGCATGCCTGGTCAAGCCTTCCCAATATGTGCACCAGCCACGCCATGTTATCTAAAGGGAGGGGTTCCACTAAGCCACCACCTGAGGAGGTCACCGGAGGTCAGCAACTCTACACTTGTCGCATCAGTCGGTTGGTAAGGCAACTACACGCTAGGGGCGCGACTAAAGAATGAAGCCACCATACGCGCACCAGCTATGCATGGTTGCTAGAGGGAGTAGGTTTTCTGCCTAGCCAGACCTCGCCCGACCTCGGCGGGGTCCAACACAACCCAGTCAACCACCACCCAAGCCCACACAAGAACATGTGCACACAAGCACGCACTCTTGCTTGACGCGTGGTAGGAGTGCAGCCCAGTCGTGCCTCCGACCATACCAGAGTTGGCCTACCCTAGCCAATCTCACCCGCTCACTATCCTACTCTTGGCTTAGGTGCATACCTGAGAAGAAACACGAAGTGCTTCCAGAAATGCTGGAGAAGTAGTTGCCTGCCTCCTTGCTGTCGCTTCTTCTTCTTTGTAGCCTCGCCAGAGAAGTGGTCGGGAGTGGCTTGGTCACTGGAGATGGGAAGGGAGGTGGAGAGGGAAATTGGTGCATTAGGTGGGATGGAGGATGTGTGCAACGCGGCTACGGTTGCCCATTTAAACCCATACGTCCCAACTTTCCAAATCACACACTAGTTAAACGCACCAATCATACCAAGTATCTACTCGGCATGATCTCGCAAACTCCAACCACATTCTCCATCCAAAGACTTCCTTTTTTCTGGGAGAAACACCACGCACCATCCCAACAACTGACCCAAACCATGCCCAAAACTACCAGCCCAAAATGTGCCCATTATCGCACCAAATCCACCTAGATGCACAAGATCTTGCAATATCTTTCCCTCATGCTTCCACCAAAATTCTCCTTCTTAATCCAAGAGATTTACATCATTGGAATTGATGACTCATCAATTCCAAATGCACAACCCATGTGGCAAAGGGATATTCAAATCCAAAGCCTCACATGCCCAAAAGTAAAACCAATCGAGCCTAGTTCCACACGCGCCCGGCACGCCGCACCCGCTAGACGAAAAAGGAAACTTTCCCCCAAAAGGAAACTTATCCCAAAAAGTAACTTTTCCTCAAATAGGAAACTTTCCCCGAAGAGGGATTTTCCCCGAGAGGAACTGTTCCCGAAAAGGAAACTTTTCCCAAAAACAGAAACTTTCCAAAAACAAGAATAACAAACCATCACACAAGCATGAAAGATGAAAATGGACTTAGTAAAGTATTAGGAGAGTGGGTCTTACACACTTAGTGTTGTGGTCATTATGGATTTCTACGTTCTTCAAGTCATTAAAGAGATAACATCGACATGTAATCAGGTGGTTGTCTTTGTCCCTATCTTGAGTAGTTTTTGTATGTTTTAATGATAGTAATAAATCTCAATCTTTGTAGAGACAGACTTAGGATTATGGTATTATAAGATTTCCATGTTATGCATGTCATTGACATTCACTTAATTGTACACACACATGTATCACACATCTACACTTTCACATGCATTGTCCACCTCCTACGGGACTAGTCACATTAGGTTTTAGGTAGTCGACCCACACTCGCTCCTAGTGGACACGACCCGTGCTTCCCACCACTTCAATGTGGTTGTGCACTTGTGGTTTTGAACTTAAAATCCCAAGACCTAGCCTCTTTAGGTTTTTAGTAGAGGTTTAAAGAGCTCAATAATAAGAGGCTGACAGTTGCCTAAATGAGTCGTTGGAGTTGTCCCAAAATCTCTCACCTTCTTGTTGCTGATGACAATCTCATCTTTAGCAGTGGAAGCAAAATTCTCTAAAGAATTTCCTAAGCTTTATCCATAGTTATGAGACAACATCAGGGCAGAATGTGAGCTCTACTAAAAGTAAATTTTTTGTTTCTCAAAATCTTTCCCCCACCAAATTCAACCTGATCAGCCACTATACCAGGATGAAAAAAGCCTCCCTCCTTTTACTTACCTTCGGTGCCCTATTTTCAAAGGCTTCACTTAGATCAAATACTTTGAAGACCTGATTTCTAAGGTGATGACAAAGCTGGCAGGTTGGTAGGGGAAACTCCTTTCAAGAGGAGGCAAACCCATCGTCATCAAACATGTGCTATCTAATTTCCCTCTTCACATGATGGTAGTATACAATATTCCTCAAAGTGTCCTTGACAAACTAGAAATGGTGATGGCTAACTTCCTCTAGGGTCAAACTGAGAGCATCACCAATAAGTACTAGATCAGTTGGGACCATATTTGTAAGCACACGTGCTAAACAAAGAAACTTGATTGCTGGACAAATTGGAGCGGGATCAGAGCATCTAGATCCGCCACTAGTGGATCCCTCTGATCCATTTACTCTCGGATTTCGGTCGCGGGTCAGGTTAACAGGTTAGAGCATTCCAAGACTATCATATTTGATTTAGAGTCGTCCGATTACACCCAGATTAATCATAACCATGTTTTACTCTATAAAAACCATTGTAATCCCTCCTCTCCTCTTCTTCTTGCTTCCTCCATTAGTTTAGGTTTATTTTACTGTTGATTAGTGTAAGAGGAGAAGAACGAGGAAACCTTGTAACCTTGCATTTCAATCAAGTATTTTGTTCTTTACATTGATGTTTTCTATTTGATGCAATTTTCTTCATGTTTGTTGTTCGCCTAATCTAGTTTTCTGAATTTTCCATTATGGTTTTGGTTGTTTTTATGCTTTCTTTAGTTTAGAGATGCGTAGGGAGTAGTCCATCCCCATTGGGGGTAGAGAAGAAGGTGATGTGATTATGTGATGTATTAGGTGTGTGTGTTAATCCTAACCTTTAAACATCACGTGTTTCCATAATCATCTCATGAGATTTTCAGTCTTATCTTTGATGTGCGAATGCTCTTGAGTTATGCTTAGCACATGCTTAGATTAGTAGGGCTATTTTTTGGGGAGTGTTGAGGTGAGGATATGATGGAGTGGAAGAAGGAAACATGACATGTGGGAGCATGTGCTCTTGTTGGCCTCACCTTAATTAATGTCTTGTATTTTTTAACAAGTGTGTTAAATCTTATTTCATGTGGAGATATAGTCGAGGTTGGTCATTATGCATGAGCTCATATTAGCCTCATTTCAATTATTGTCTTGTATGTTTTAATGATAATATTTTATCTTGTTTCATGTGGAGGCAAGGTTGAATGTGGTTTTATTGATTTCATGTATTACATGTTCTTGAGCACAAATGAACACACACACACATACACATATTTTCATTTCCGCGTTCTTTCTCTACCCCTAAGGGGTTTATTTTATTGTTTGTTTTATGATTTTATGCGCATTGTAATGTAATTCCGACCTCATTTCTCTCTTCTTTTCCCACTCTAGTATTGTGGATTCCGGCTCACACACGCTCCTCGTGGACACAACTCGTAGTTGTTACGTCCTCACCGACGCCGTGCACTTGCTATTGTTTTAACTAAATCAATCATGCAACGTAAACTCGACATCGTAGAATTGTAAGAGATACACAATGATGCGTATGAAAATGCCAAAATTTATAAGTCCTGAGCCAAAATGTTTCACGATCGCATGATTATTCGAAAAGTGTTTATGGTCGGGTAGAAGGTGTTGCTCTGCAACTCCCGTCTTCATCTATTTACGGGTAAGCTCCGTAGTCGCTAGTCTGGACCATTTATTGTGCAAACTGTATTTCCTCATGTAGCGGTTAAAATCCGGAACCCAACCAATAGGGAGGTGTTGAAAGTTAATAGACAAAGCCTCAAACCTTACTTGGAGGGGGCACCAGCTGAAGTCGAGGAGGTCATGTTCTTTCATGAACCTCCCTCACACTCAACCATGTGAATGGTTTGAGATTTCATGTTTGTACATAGTTATATTTTAAATATAAAAAAGAAAAAAAAAATGACTCGAACAGTGAACATAGGTTGTTGTAGGCTCCAACCCTTGTGTATTTGGGCCCATTTGTTTCACGTATTTGTCTCCCTTCTTAAGTATCTCACAGGTTTTGAGGGGAATTTGGATTTGTGTCCATCAACATGACCATGAATTTTTCCTTGTGCTTCAAAGTTTGTTGAGATCATAACTTTTTCATGCAAAAATACATGTAGTATCATGCTTACATACATTGAAGACAATGCATGAAGTAAGTGTGGGGTGCTTTACGTTTGTATATATATAGTCAAGTATTTTTCACTTTGTTTTTTGTTTTCTTTTGTTTGTATTGTTAGGGTCATGATGATATGCCGCATTTAATATTGATATATCTCTTTGTCATGATCCTTGGGTGACTTGTCTTCTTTTGTTTGGCTAGTGCTTTAATTTTTCCATTTCTTTCAAAATCTTCTTGTGTTTGCGAAAGAAAAACCATGTGGGTTAATCTTATGTAGGTTTTCCGTTTGTTTAGCATGCGCAAAACTGTTGAGAGGCAAAGTAAAAAAAGGAAGCTTCCAAAATTGACTTGAACATGATGCATTAGGATATCGAGTACATCGGCCTTAGGTCTTATCTAGTCGTAAGGATGCACCCCAATTTTCCTTTGGGGGAGAGTAATCATAGGGTTTCAGTACTCAAATAAACAAAAAATTTCACCCTGAACCTAGTGAGTCAAATAATTTGTGTCTGTTAGTATATGGAAGTTTGTCGTAGTCAATGACCCTTAAACTCTTGTTGTGAAATCTTAAGTGTAGGAGTTTTCGTTCATGTGTAGATAAGAAATAAGTGTAGGGTGTTCGCTCTTCTTGCACGACTCCTATCACTCGGGAAATTAGGTCTGAGGGGACTTAGTGCCAAGTACTTTCATCTGACTTGGGATGCACCGACCGAACTCCCGTTACACGGGTGGTAGGGATCACACTATATGGAGATTTGGGGGAACGTTTACGTGATAGTGTAAGTCATCATAGGCAATGATGCACGAAACCTTTCCCTAGGAGAATTAAACACCAACTAGTAAAAAAAGGATGAAATGAAGAAAAAAAAGATGGCAATACAAATAGGAACTTTAATGGACTTTACACGTTGTATCACTTGAGGATGTTAAGGTTGCCCATGTCTTTCACTTAAGTCCTTAATTAACTTGCATGAATGGTTCCCTAGACTAGGTGTGCGGGTTGGATACATATATAGAGTTGGCCATCAGGATTACTCTGTCCAATGATCGACAAATATTGGTCCAATGATTGATTCGTTTTATATTAACCGCAAGTGCACAGCCGCGTTGAAGCGGTGGCAAATACGGGTCGTCCACTGGGAGGTGTGTCGACGTTTGGTTTGTACAAAGGCGAGTGGTAAATAAAGGAGAGAAATGTTGGTTACACTAAACTACACTAAGGTGCAAATGGAAATGGAAGAGAAGCAAGAAAACTAAACCCCAAAGGGGGTAGAGAAATAATGTGAACATAAAGAAGTGTGTGTGTGTGTTCATTATGCTCCTCACAACATGTAGTGCATGAAATCATAAAACTACATCCAACTTTGCCTCCACATGAATTAAGATAAGACTACATCATTAAAACATACAGGACAATAGTTGAAATGAACTAAATGAACTCAAGTATAAAAACTAGACCTTAATATGCCTCCACATGAATTAAGATAAGACTATATCATTAAAACATACAAAACATTAACCAAGGTAAAGGCAACAAGAGTACATACACTACAACTTGTGTTTCCAATATTAATTACATCCATATCCTAACCTTATCATTCCCCACAAAATAGGTCCACTAATCAAAGCATAGGCTAAGATTCATTCAAGAGCATTAGCATATCAAAGATAAGAGTGGAGACCCATTAGATGGTTTTGGAAATCATATAAATCTCAAGGGATTATGATACACACACTTAATACACTACATGATTATATCACATATTTCTCCACCCCCCAAATGGGGATGGAACTACTCACACATATTTAAACTAACTACTCTAACAAAATGAAGCATTATACTGAAATGAAACTACACTAATCAAGCAAGAAATATTAAAGAAGCATAAAAGGAAAGGAAAGACTAAACAAACATGCACAAATTAAAAGACAAGATTAAAAGAAACTAGAAGAATTATTTTATTAACAAATGACTCACATTGAAGGTAGCATTCTTCTCCACCTTGAGTTTTTGCTTCAAGGCTCACTCGTTAGTAGAGAGAATGCCACCAAGCAATGAGTGATTACAATGGAAGGTGAAGAGTTCTATTTATAGGCATAGAAAAAGCTAATCCGGGACAATCCCCCGATGTGGGACTAAACCAATACCAAAAATAGCCTAAACAAACATTAATACAAGTCCAAGCGAAATCTTAGTGGATCTGGGATGATCCGGACCGCCAATTGGCGGTCTATAAGGCCCAAATCCGTCTGCTTTTTGTGTTGGGCTTTGCTTGAAGTATTTCTTGGTCTTGGATGCATCTACTTGGTTTGTTGGACCTCCGACCCGAATCAAATTGCCAAAATACTCCCCATGATGGTGTGGAGTTTTCTGTTTTGCTCTTAGGTCCTTCGGTCTTACGATCAGGTCCTTCTCCCTTGCATCATAGTCCCCAGGTCTCACAATTAAGTCTTTTTTCCTACTTTTGGGTCCTTTCATGGGTATTCTCTTCAAACCTCTTTATTCCTGAAAACTAAACATAAAACGCATCATGTAGCATTGCTTAGGTGTAAGATAATGGATTTAAGATACAAATATAAGCATGAAATGATGTCAATCAAATACCCCCATACCTAAGTTTTTGCTAGTCCCGAGCAAAACAAAGAAAGAGAAAAACAAACGAGAAACAAGAAATCCTAACTCACTTTCGTAGGAATCACAGTTGCACTTAGCACGTGCAACAAGCCGTTAAACCTCTTTGTTGCCAAGGAGGAGGAGTGTTGTCTCCTGAGGGTTTTCAGCGGATATACCCACAAAATCCGAACAAGAAGCATTATTCAATCTAGACACTCAACTCGTTGGAAATATTTTGTCGATCATTGGACGCGGTAATCCTACGGGTCGACTCTATATGGGTAATCAGTCCACACACCTAGCCTAATGAACCATTCGCGCAAGTTAAATAAGGAATTAAGTGAAAGACATGGACAACCTCAACATCCTCAAGTGATACAAAGTGTAAAGTCCATTAAGGTTCTTATTTGCATTTTTTTCGGAATTCCTTCAAAATTGGGAACCCACGGGTTTTTAAGATTTTCAATACCACCTACAACCCTTTCCTCTGTCGGGGACTTCCACTAAATAAAAACGGGTGGAATCGTCGTATGCTCGACATGTTTTGCCCTGGTGTAGGTACCGGAGTACTTCTATGGCCGATCTGTCACCCATACATTCTGAGCTTGGGACGGAATTGTTTCTTTTCTCTCTTTTTTCTTTTCTTTTTTTAGTTTGAGCTTCATTCTCCCAGGGTCAGGTTTCGTGCATCATTGCCCATGAGGACTTACACTATCACGTACACCTTTCCCCAAATCTCCACATAGGGCAATCCCTACCACCCGTGTAGAGAGAGTTCGGTCGGCGCATCCCAAGTCAGATGACTTGAAAGCACCAGGCACAAAGTCCCTCATACCTACTTACCCGAGTGATAGGAGCCGTGCGAGAAGAGAGAACACCTACTCACTTATTTCTTATCTACACATGAACCAAAACCCCTACACTTAATGTCTCACAACAAGATTTAAAGGGTCCTTGACTACAACAAACTTCTTTAAGTTAACAAACACGAATTATTGACTCACTAGGTTTAAGGTGAACTTCTTTAAATGTTTGAGCACTGAAACCCTATGATTACTCACCCCCAAAGGAAGACTGGGGTGCATCCTAACGACTCGATAAATCCTAAAGTCACTGTACTGGATATCTTAATGCATCAAGTTCAAGACAATTTTGGGAGCTTTCTTTTTACTATGCCTCTCAACGGTTTTGCACATGCTAAACACACACAAAACCCACAAAACATTTTCTTTCGCAAACACATGATGATTTTGAAAGAAATGTGAAAATTTTGAAGCACTAGGCAAGCAAAAGAAGACAAGTCACCCAAGGATCATGGCAAACAGATATATCGATATTAAATGCAGCACACTAACATGACCCTAATAATGCACACAAAAGAAAATAAAATCAAAGGAAAAAGACTCAACTATGTACACACGTAAAACACCCCCACACACCTACTTCATGCATTGTCCTCAATGAAGGTGTGCAAGATACTACATGGATTTATGCATGAAAAAGGAGAGATCTCACCAACATGAAGTACAAAGGGAAGTTCAAGGTCATGTTGATGGACACAAACCCGAATTCCCTCAAAACCTGTGAGATGCTAAAGAAAGGATACAAATACGTGAAAGAAATGGAGCCCCAATACACAAGGGTTGGGGCTCACAACAATCGAGGCTCACTGAAGGAGTGTTTTATTGTACTTTCTTTTTTTTTCTTTTTTTTATATAACTATGTACAAACATAAGTTCTCATCTTCATTTCTCAAAAGACATCAAATGGGAACCTCAAGAGTGGATCAATGCACTTGGAAAGGGAACATGACATGATGCATTGCATACATTGCATCATATGTCTTTCACTTAGATTAATTTTATATCAATAAATGCTACTAAGGTATGTGTTTAGTCTTATTTACAGAATACAGGGATCTGAATGCAAATTACCCATATCCCGAGCATAAACGCGTGCATGAAACTCATTTCTGTCATAAAGACCAAGTTCAAGATTATCGGGATTCAAATGGAAGTCCATCTAAGCATAAAAGCATTCAAAGACCTAATTACAAAAAGGCCAAGGACTTGAGCACAAAAGTAGCCAGGGACTTAATTGCAAAGAGCCGAGGACTCGACTGCAATTACAAGTACCAAAATATTAATTTTGGAGAAGTTCTAAAGAAAAATCAATTTGGATCTCCAAAGATATGAAGAAATAAATTCGGAGCTCAAAAGAAAGGAAAGAAATCAATCGAGACGCTCAAAGGACATTTAAATCATACCATAAACACACAGGAAAAATCCGGATCGAATGTGAGCCAAAACGGTGGCGATTCCGACGCACCCCATGTACAAAATGCGGCGGATTAGCCGAACAAAATTCGATCCGTGCGCTCAAATTTTTACCAATGCTGTATTCACACGTGTACTTTTCTTTTATGTATTGGGATCCCCGGTTGCGGCTATAAATAAGGCTGAATCATGTCTTGAAACGAGTCTGAGTTTTTATTCCATGCTTTAGTAATAAAATTCTGTTGGTTTATTTTTGTGTTTTTAGTTTTCTTTTGTAGTTTCTCTAGGACCACTTCTCCTTCCCTCCATCCATGAGTTTCTAACTCTCTCCAAATGGTGGGGGTGATGGATTTACGGTGATGAGAAGAAGAATGATGTTATTATTTTAATTTCGTGTTAGTATATTTTGACTACTTGAGTTTATGTTGAATCATTTATCATGTAATGGTTTATAACTAATGTGATTTATTATAAGTTTCAGATTTCTCTAAACAAAACCCGACATCTAAACCTCCACCCGCTGGACTCTCATCAATATTTGCTTTATTTTCTTTTTAATTTTTGTTGTTCTTGCTTTAGATAATTAAAAACCAAAAATCTCAAACCAAACTTATTTCTCTCTCTTTCTTTCCTAAATAGAAAATAATAAAAATAACAATATCTCTCCCTCCTTGTGTTCGACCCGTACTTGCCACGTCTTCATTGACGTCGTGCACTTGCGGTATAAATATAATTCTCATCAAGTTTTGGCGCCGTTGTCGGGGAGGCGACGAAGATTTTGTTTATTTTTGGTGATTTCGATTATATTCTGTTTATCGTGTGCGCGATCTAACTATTTGGGTTTGCGTTTCAGGAGACAACGGAGTGCACGGCGAAATCCGGGCACATTCTGAGCAAGAAGGGAGGCGAAATCGCCGCATCTAAAGCACAATTTTTTCTGCCGCACGTCTGAAGCATCTGGGCTTCAATTATTTCTGGAGTTGTCTCCATCTCTGGGTGGACACGTAGAGCAACTGGAAATTTTCGAGAGCGGGCGGTGAACCCGACTGAGCGTGCGTAGGTAACCTTTGTTGCCTTTTTCCTCGTAATTTCTAGTTTTGGAAAATTTCCTTTTTGTAGAACTGCACGTGTTAAGCTCAAATTCCATAATTGGCAATAATTCAACTCTGACCTAAAAATTGGCAAAATTAGAAAGACATAGTGCATGCATCATATAGTGTTTTGTTTGAATTATTCTTGTTAAATTCTTGCAAATTATTTTTTTGTTGAAGAGTACTGGAGGCAAGGTACGTGCGTGGTTTTATCGATTGCATTTAAGCATATAATTTAGTTTGCATACAACCTTGCAATTGTCCCCCAACTAAAGACTAATGTTTGACTATCTTTGCTAGATTTAAGTTAAACTATCTTAAGGGCAACTCCGTAGGAAAAGATACGGTGGGGATTTCATCACCCTTCCGTGGCCCACAAATCATAATCCTAAAGTGTCACCCAAGCCTTAAAATTAAAATCAATAAGACATTGGCCCCTAAGGACTCAGACTCAATTAAGGAGAAGATTGGTTTGACTTGCTATGACTTGAAGCTGATCGAATTTAATTTGGTGTCTAGAAAGTGTTTTTGTGTTGATGTAAGTCTTCCAAGCGAAGTGGTTGTCTAATTGGCACCGACTCTGTCGGAAGCGCCCCCACTAGCTATACACTACCTGGCCAATTTGGCTTGATTAGTGAGGGAGGTGAATCAAGCGAATCAATTCGACTCAACCAGTTAGGAGTCGTCTAGATTTAAGCGACATTAGGTCTAGGATTGTTTGAACCGTGCTTGTTTAGGAAACTTCTGACCAACCCTCTTATCTATCTTTTAGAGTTAAATTTCCCTTCTCATCTGAGTATTCTTTCTCTTCTCATCTCAATTCTCTAGATTAGGATTCCTTTCTCATCTTTCCCCCTTCTATTGTTTGTTTCCATTTTTGAAAAAAATTTATAAAAATTGATTCTTGAATTTGAATTTGGAATTTAAATTTGGAATTTGAATTCAAAAATTGATTCAAACCGGTGCACTCAGATTTGGGTTCGGGACTTGAGCAATCGACTCTCAATCCACCAGTTGCACCACCTCACCCGGATCCAATGGGTGAGAATGTAGTGGACCCACCTGTTGCACCACCTATGACTCTGAGGGATCGGTGCTACCCAACGATGGTTGCTCAGCCATCGTGCATCGTTATGCCCACCATACCTGGTCGCGACTTCGAACTGAAGGCACAATACATGAGTATGTTGCCCAAGTTCACCTCTAGGGAAGATCCATATCTCTTCCTTAGAGAATTTGAGGAAATCTGCTCCCTTATGCAATACCAGCATATCTCTGAGGAGGCAGTGCGTCTTAAATTCGTGCCTCTAGCACTGAAGGACGATGCTAAAAATGACTATATAGTCTAGCCGAAAGATCTATTAGGAGTTGGGCCGAGTTTGTTCAAGTATTCTTAAAGAAATATTTCCCCAACCATAAGACTATTAGGATTATGAATGAGATTGTTGCCTTCGTTCAATCTGAGAGCGAGTCGTTCTATTCCTGTTTAGAAAGATTTAAAAGTCTATTGACCCAATGCCCTCATCATGGAATTCCAAGATGGCAATTGTGCCAAATTATTTATGAGGGATTGACACCTACATCTAGGGTTATGATAGAATTTGTAAGCCAAGGAAACTTCATGTCCAAAAATGAGAATGATGCTTGGACTTTTCTTGAGGATTTAGCCAAAAATAGTATGCAATGGGACAATGATAGAGCACTGAATAACCCGAGTATTAGATCTAGAATAGCAAGTCAACCCAGACCAGGTGTCTTAGCTGTAGATGCTACGGTTGCTGCTGAAGCAAAACTAGGTACCCTTATGCATAGAATGAAAAGTCTAGAGCTAAAAACCCAACCCCTAGTGAATCAAGAATCTTCTATCCCTTGCTCTAGATGTGGTCAAACTGGTCATACAATGAAGGATTGTGCGGACTTGGAACAAGCTAATGCCGCATTTAACCATTCTAGAAATGACCCATACACATCAACCTATAACCCGGGTTGGCGTAATCATCTCAATCTTTCATCGAACCAACAAGGTCAACCTCCTAGACAACAACCAAACCCGTATAACCAAAATAATACATCATCTGGGTTTAGTAACAATGGACATTATGATGCTAGATTGACAAGCCTGGAAAATTTGGTTAAGACTTTTATCCAAACAACCACCCAATCCTTCCAAAGGCTAGAAACACAAGTCAGCCAACTAGCACAAATAGTAGGTGAAAGAGAAAGGGGTTAGTTTCCAAGTCAACCTGAGGTGAATCCAAGATCTAATAATCAATATCAGCCCTATGAACCACCTCTAGGAAGTAACAACCCTAGACTGGTTCAAATGGTTCATGAGGAGGGACTGTTCTAACAAATAAATGCAGTTGTATCATTACGGTCTGGAAAACAAGTTGATAACAATGTTGTAAATCCTAGAGCTCCTAATCCATTTAGCCATCAAGCACCCACATGTGACCTTACCATTGAACTTGAAGTCCAATTTGAAAAGCCCAACCCACCTACTCAACCTGACCCTATAGCTCAACCTGAGCGACTCTACGTTCCTAAAGCCCCATTCCCCAATAGACTCAAGAAGAACTCAAGTGCACAAATGGAGAAAATCTTGGAAGTATTTAAGCAAGTTAAGGTGAATATTCCACTCCTAGATATGATTCAACAAATACCTGCTTATGCTAAATTCGTAAAGGATCTGTGCACTAAGAAGAGAAAAACGAACGTACCAAAGAGGGCATTCTTAACTGCAAACATAAGCTCTATTCTGTCCAACTCATCTCCTATAAAGTATAAGGACCCTGGGTGTCCCACAATTTCATGTGCAATAGGAGATACTTTTATCAACAAAGCCCTTTTAGACCTTGGTGCCAGTGTTAACCTTCTCCCGTTCTCTGTCTATGAGCAACTAAACCTTGGTCCACTAAAACCCTCTAAGACAACCCTTCAATTTGCTGATTGCTCTGTTAAGAAACCAAGAGGTATAGTAGAGGATGTTTTGATTAAGGTTGGTGACTTCATTTACCCAGTGGATTTTGTCGTTCTAGACACTGAACCCGTTATCGATCCTAAGAGACAAATCCCTGTAATACTAGGCAGACCCTTTTTAGCCACTTCTGAAGCTTTTGATAAATTGTCGAAATGGGCTCATGCAACTATCTTTTGGAAACTTAAAGGCTGAATTTAATATCTTTCATGTTGATAATGAACCAGAAATAGTATGCAATCAAAGTGATGTTGTGATGAGATCGCGTATCTATAAGATTTCTGAATCAAATAAATCATCACAAACTCAAAAAGAAAGTGAGAAAAGGGGGAGAAATTCATCTACCCAACCACCATCACTCGAGCAAATAAGAGAACCAACACATGTGAGGGGTGTGGAATCTTTACCTCAGGGCAACATGGGGAACAATTCAACTGGATACATGCACCAACATGGTGACATTCAATCTAGTTCTGACTATGGTTGACTCTGAGCAAATTCAATCCCTCTACCGCAAGTTGACTCAGGTAATAAGTGCATTTGCTTTATCTTTGCATACATTAAGGACAATGCATGATTTAGGTGTGGGGGTATCTATCTATCTATTTATCTATCTATATATTCTGTGTTGTGTTAAAAAAAATAAAAAATTATTCAATGCTCCATGACATAGCTTAAGATTGAACTGCCAAAACCCGTGTACAAATTGCACAGAGTTTTTGTTCTTTATTATATAGTTCTGCTTGTAAAAATGATGACATAAATCTAAGTTCCAAAGAAATAACCCATTACCCTTTAAGACATGTATGCACTTAAATTGGATGAATCAAATCTTTGAAGTGGTTGATAACAAGCAGAGGTTGAGGAAAATATACCGGGAAGTGTTGACTTCTGATAGCAATTAAGCCTTGAGGAAAACAATAAAGGAATAAAAGTGAGGAAATCACATCTTGCAAAATGATTACAAAAGCCCAAGCCTTCGAGTCACTGGTCCGTAGGGATATCTTAAAACCCGGTAACTTGAGTCTGCCAGCTCGGGATTATCGACCAAACTCGCTGCACGAATGCAAAAAAGCTAAAAGTGTCAAAAAAAGAAAATGTGTTGAATCACGGAAAAAAAAGAAAAAAAAATACTCAATGCCCAAAGTTAGAAGAATGATCCATGCCATGGTTGATCCGAATGATACTTCACCACCAGAGGAGGCGTGCAAAATAATTTAAGTGATAACATGTGTAGAAGGGTTAGTAGGGTGAATGTTGGAGGAACAAAGACCAAGTCAGAATTTTTATGAGTTGGATTTATATAATGAGCATGCAAAAAAATTCTAAGTGAGATGTATAAGGTTGAGGTGGAGATAGTGAGAGTTATTAATGAAATGTTGAATTAAGACTTTGTGGATGTGTCAACTAAAAACCCTCACAAGACAAAACTCGTCCTCTAAGGAAACTTAAGGGTTTAAAGGCTTGTTGCACATGCTAAGTGCAACCGTGATTCCTACGAAAGTGAGTTAGGATTTCAATGTTTTCATTTTTCTTATATTCTATTTTGCTAGGGACTAGCAAATTCTAGGTGTGGGGGTATTTGATGCATTGCATACATTGCATCATATGTCTTTCATTTAGATTAATTTTATATCAATAAATGCTACTAAGGTATGTGTTTAGTCTTATTTACAGAATACAGGGACCTGAATGCAAATTACCCATATCACGAGCATAAACGCGTGCAAGAAACTCATTTCTGTCATAAAGACCAAGTTCAAGATTATCGGGATTCAAATGGACAAGGACTTAAGCACAAAAGTAGCCAGGGACTTAATTGCAAAGAGTCGAGGACCCGACTGCAATTACAAGTACCAAATATTAATTTTGGAGAAGTTCTAAAGAAAAAACAATTTGGATCTCCGAAGATATGAAGAAATAAATTTGGAGCTCAAAAGAAAGGAAACAAATCAATCCAGACGCTCAAAGGACATTTAAATCATACCATAAACACACAGGAAAAATCCGAATCGAATGTGAGCCAAAACGGTGGCGATTCCGCCGCACCCCATGTACAAAATGCGGCGGATTAGCCGAACAAAATTCGATCCGTGCGCTCAAATTTTTACCAATGCTGTATTCACACGTGTACTTTTCTTTTATGTATTGGGATCCCCGGTTGAGGCTATAAATAAGGCTGAATCATGTCTTGAAACGAGTCTGAGTTTTTATTCCATGCTTTAGTAATAAAATTCTGTTGGTTTATTTTTGTGTTTTTAGTTTTCTTTTGTAGTTTCTCTAGGACCACTTCTCCTTCCCTCCATCCATGAGTTTCTAACTCTCTCCA
This sequence comes from Triglochin maritima, assembly GCA_963682175.1. NCBI lineage: Eukaryota > Viridiplantae > Streptophyta > Magnoliopsida > Alismatales > Juncaginaceae > Triglochin > Triglochin maritima. Next base: position 21,420,127 of record OY821775.1, read on the forward strand.
AATGGTGGGGGTGATGGATTTACGGTGATGAGAAGAAGAATGATGTTATTATTTTAATTTCGTGTTAGTATATTTTGACTACTTGAGTTTATGTTGAATCATTTATCATGTAATGGTTTATAACTAATGTGATTTGTTATAAGTTTCAGATTTCTCTAAACAAAACCCGACATCTAAACCTCCACCCGCTGGACTCTCATCAATATTTGCTTTATTTTCTTTTTAATTTTTGTTGTTCTTGCTTTAGATAATTAAAAACCAAAAATCTCAAACCAAACTTATTTCTCTCTATTTCTTTCCTAAATAGAAAATAATAAAAATAACAATATCTCTCCCTCCTTGTGTTCGACTCGTACTTGCCACGTCTTCATTGACGTTGTGCACTTACGGTATAAATTTAATTCTCATCATGACACCACGCGGGGCCAAAATACGCATGCGTGGGCCCCCTTCATAAAGAGCACCAGATGAAATGAGAGGTTTATGAATTGGACGCAAAGGCGTCTCATTCAAAGTATCAAACTGAAAGAGCTTGAACCTCTCAATAGTTTGGGAAATGAGGAGCAACGGAAGAAGAGTGTCTCCCGTTGCGCTGTTGAAGTTATGATCGTCAATCCAAACTCTCCAACCAACATGCTGGTGCGTCGGAATGAGGTCAAGAACCTCATTAGGCATGTCCGACACACCAGGCGAACAAAAAGTGGGTCTTATACCCAAGGTATCCTCCAAGGAACTTCTAATACCCTCATGAGCTATGTAGTTGTTTGATGTTCAATCATTTCCAAGATGATCAGGAACAATAGTGAGAGGCAAACTGTCATCAGGTTGTTTGAAATTGAGGGGACTAGGGAGATCTTACTCCACCAGAGGTGAGTCCTTAGGAGGTACAACAATAAGGTTATGTGGCTCAAGGGCCACGTGACAAGAAGATAAGGCACAATCATGTGCCGACTCATAATGAAGTTGGTCCATGTTATTCTCAATTGGGATCGAATCGTCCACCAAGTGATCGTGAATTGAAACCCCAAGTCCCTCAGACTTACTAGGAATTTTACTTTGAAAGATTGTGCTTTGAATTTGTGGATGTGGTGGTGGCGGTTTGATATCAAAAGATGAATCCTTATGTTGACAAGAAAAGTTACTCTCCTCACGTTCACGTAATTGCTGCGACATTTGACTCACTTGCAGTGCCATATTTTGTATGGATTGTTGAATGGTTTCCATGAACGTAAGGAAAGTTGGTTTCGAGGAATCAGGTATGTGGTCAACTATGAGGTCCAACTCAGAGCTTGGGAAATTTTGGGGTTGGGTCTTGATGGGCTGAGAATAAGTCCAATGATTTGAAGTGGGGTGTTGGTAGAATTCTGGGTATTCGGGAGGAGGATACTAGAGGTGGAATTGATGTATAAGAATTTGAATACGAATTGTCTCCCCACGAATCCATCCCTCTCGGGTTGTACGCGGATGCGTAATAGTCATATTGAGCATTTGGGGAAAAGGTATGCTCATATTCAGGCTTAGGGGGAACATAAGGACATTCCCCGATAACATGACCACTCAACCCACAACAGTCGCACGGTACGGCTACTGGAGCCACCGGTGCACTCATGTCGTCTGCCATACGCCTGAAAGAGGCCAAAGTTTGTTGTAATGTCTCAGTTTGTTGACAAGAATATGATCCGACGTAACTAGATGGTGGTCTAGCAGTCGGTGCCTCTCTCATACTACCCCAATATGAAGATTGCTCAGTCACACAATTAAGATTGTCCCAACCATACGGGGTGTTAGTCTGAGCCACCCCAGGTTGCATGGGTCCAGAATACCAGGAAGAATTGTCCTGGTCCCAACAATGACATGGATGGTCTCCCATGTAACCATCCATCTCAACAAAGAACTCTCGAGTCGATTACTCTCACCACCACGAGGCCAAACTCGCAGAAAGTGCTCGACTCGACCCTAAAATGCTACCAGAGAGTGTAAAGGGGAGGAGACTATAACGTAGAAGAAGGTGAGAAGATGATGACTCAGAGGAGAAGGGAAGAATCCTAGAGCTAGCGTGGGTAATGGGATCAGGTAGAAGCCTAACTAGCAAGCACGTCTCAAACAATGTAAGGCAATGGGTCCTTAGGCTAGACGACGCCTAACTTCGAGGTCACTAGCCTCGACACGCCTCACCTCCCTACAACGAGGACCACAATGCCCAGCAAGTGATACCAGATCCAGAGATCTAGTACCTCCTACTATCGACAAGGTAGGCAACGCCGATCAGGCCATGGCGGTCTCAACTAGATTACTCTCCTAATGCGTCCGAAATCCTAGGGCTAATGTCTACTTGCTTTTAGTTAAGGCTTGATTAAGAGTGATTTTTTGGGACAAGGAAAGGGTGATGAAATCCCCCAGCTTATCTTTTATGGGACAACCCCTCCATAGTAGCGATTCGATCTTAGATCTAGCAATCAATTACTCCAATCAAACGCTCAACTCACTCTTGTCCCGATGCACCTTACTAACTAATGCATAATCAAAACATGCATGAATGATAGATTTGGGTGCACATACCTCACGCCAGCAATCAACAACAAAATGTAAAGCAAAGAAAAGACAAATGCATGTAAGGTCTACAAATGATGCATGACCTAGATGGCAAGAAGTCTAATCTTTTGCTTTGAGTTTTATGGTCCAACTTGATTAAAGGGGATTGAAATTAAATTTGGGAGCAAACTAGAAGTCACAACATGCAAAATGGTAATCCCAGATAACTAAAATGAACCAAACAGAAACCAGAACAAAATTGAGAGAAAATGAGGCTCACCAGGCCGCCAATTGGCGGTCCCTTTTCAAGATTTTGTGCTCAAACTTGTCCAGTATCCTCCCCTTGTTCTAAGGGTCCCCTGAAACAAACAAAAACAAAAAACAAAAAAATTAAAACCACTCGACTCATCCACACCAAGGTCTGGACAGAGCACCTCCCCGACAACGGTGCCAAAAACTTGATTGATTCGTTTTATATTAACCGCAAGTGCACGGCCGCGTTGAAGCGGTGGCAAATACAGGTCGTCCACTGGGAGGTGTGTCGACGTTTGGTTTGTGCGAAGGCGAGTGGTAAATAAAGGAGAGAAAGGTTGGTTACACTAAACTACACTAAGGTGCAAATGGAAATGGAAGAGAAGCAAGAAAACTAAACCCCAAGGGGGGTAGAGAAATAATGTAAACATAAAGAAGTGTGTGTGTGTGTTCATTAAGCTCCTCACAACATGTAGTGCATGAAATCATAAAACTACATCCAACTTTGCCTCCACATGAATTAAGATAAGACTACATCATTAAAACATATAAGACAATAGTTGAAATGAAGCTAAATGAACTCAAGTATAAAGACTAGACCTTAGTATGCCTCCACGTGAATTAACATAAGACTATATCATTAAAACATACAAGACATTAACCAAGGTAAAGGCAACAAGAGTACATACACTACAACTTGTGTTTCCAATATTAATTCCATCTATATCCTAACCTTATCATTCCCCATAAAATAGGTCCACTAATCAAAGCATAGGCTAAGATTCATTCAAGAGCATTAGCATATCAAAGATAAGAGTGGAGACCCATTAGATGGTTATGGAAATCATATAAACCTCAAGGGATTAAGATACACACACTTAATACACTACATGATTATATCACATATTTCTCCATCCCCTAAATGGGGATGGAACTACTCACACATATTTAAACTAACTACTTTAACAAAATGAAGCATTATACTGAAATGAAACTACACTAATCAAGCAAGAAATATTAAAGAAGCGTAAAAGGAAAGGAAAGACTAAACAAACATGCACAAATTAAAAGACAAGATTAAAAGAAACTAGAAGAATTATTTTATTAACAAATGACTCACATTGAAGGTAGTATTCTTCTCCACCTTGAGTTTTTGGTTCAAGACTCACTCCTTAGTAGAGAGAATGCCACCAAACAATGGGTGATTACAATGGAAGGTGAAGAGTTCTATTTATAGGCATAGAAAAAGCTAATCTGGGACAATCCCCTGATGTGGGACTAAACCAATACCAAAAATAGCCTAAACAAAAATTAATACAAGTCCAGGCGAAATCTTAGCGGATCTGGGATGATCCAGACTGCCAATTGGCGGTCTATAAGGCCCAGATCTGTCTGCTTTTTGTGTTGGGCTTTGCTTGAAGTATTTTTTGGTCGTGGATGCATCTACTTGGTTTGTTGGAGCTCCGACCTGAATCAAATTGCCAAAATACTCCCCATGATGGTGTGGAGTTTCCTGTTTTGCTCTTAGGTCCTTCGGTCTTACGATCAGGTCCTTCTCCCTTGCATCTTAGTCCCCAGGTCTCACAATTAAGTCTTTTTTCCTGCCTTTGGGTCCTTTCATGGCTCTTCTCTTCAAACCTCTTTATTCCTGAAAACTAAACATAAAACTCGTCACGTAGCAATGCTTAGGTGTAAGATAATGGATATAAGATACAAATATAAGCATGAAATGATGTTAATCTGAAGGGAATGTGTTCTAAAAGTAATTGTAGCTCATTGTAGCTCTACAATGAGTTAATATTGTCGTGTTGATCATAGATCATTGTAGCTCTACAAGTGAGTGACAACACGGGTACACAAAAGAGGAAAATATTACTTTTGTATACTGAATAGACCTAATAAGTAAAACATTATAGAATTGTGTTTTCTGTGTCATTAATGTTTTACTGTGTCTTTGGTCCTTTGATATGAGACCTTTATCCGATCACTTAAGAATTGCTTAATTAGACTAGTGTGTTGAGCTATCGATGAGTGTAGTGTAAAGGCATTGGTTGGTTAAGTATGATTTTTGTTGGATAAGATAGTTAGTCAAAAGATTATCATTGCCCCTCTTAATTGAGTGATGATATTAGTGGGCCCCTTGATAAAGCAAAGTTATAATGTGCACAATGTGATTTGAGTTAAGTCACATATTTATAACTAGCTTAAAGAGATCAAGAAATGAATACTAATACAAAGATGACACAATACTACTTTGTGTGTATTCTTAATATCATGTGGCAAGGGACGGACACAAGTGGTGCACTCCATCACTAAATGGATCGGGTTTTAGTTTGAGTGGAATTAAGACATCTAACTAATTGGGAGCTATAATATGTAGCTAGATACCGCTTATAGCTTGTGATATTGAGCTCTTAATATTACTGCCAACTTAGTTTAGATCCTCCCATAGGTCACACCACAAAACTAGGAATCAAGAAATTGGGATTTTGAGTTCATAAGGTGTGTCGGGTTTCATGTAAAAAATATGACACATGTGGTGAACAAGCAAAATCAAAATTATGTTGTGATTAAAAACATAATTAGAATCTAAATTAAATTCATATGTGATGTAAATATTATGGGGTGTAATGATTAATCATTACATAGGATAATATGTTACATAAGTTGTGAACTTACTACTAATCCCGAAATGTCAAATTTTGTAGGGGTTAAACCGAAATTTGACGAGTCTGTAGTACTGTGCAAAAACGGTCGACCGAATGTTGCACGGTCGACCGGATGTGTCTCGATCGCTACAGGAGTTTCGTTTGTTCGTTTTCGGTCGACCCAAGTAGTTCGGTCGGTCGACCGAACATTGCGATGAAATAAATTATGTTGCAAACGGTCAACCGAGTTTATGAACGGTCGACCGAAACTTGGTCTAAATGGTCAACCGAACCCTTAATACGGTCGACCGATTCAGACGGTTACTGCAGAATAAATTTAAGAATTAATTAGATCATGCATGGAATTGGTCCATAACTGATTTAATTCGTGGCTAAGATTATTTGTTAGCAAATAATGGTTGGTTAGATGGAAGTTTGCATGAAATCATGGGCAAGAGGTTGCACATGAATAGGTAATTTGGAGAGAACTTATAAATACAAGTTTATCTCATTACCTTATTAATTAATTCATTATCTTCTTGTGCAAACTTCTCTCTCCATAATTATCCACGAAATTTCCTTAATTGTGAGTTTAGTTTTAGTTTTCAGAGAGCTTCTTCTCAAGGGAACTAAAGAGGGATTAGTAGTTAGATTTTAAACCTTATTGGAGATTGAGAGGCTAGCTCTTCTCTCTCCAATCTTGTTTAGAGTTTGGTGAATACTCGGAGGCATCCGGCACAGCGACAAGCATCCTCAACGTCTCCGGATCTTCAAGAAGTTTTAGAGAACTTCTAGGTATGAATTTTGGAACCCATGCTTGTTTTAATAAAGTTTTGAAACTAGTTATTGAAACAAACTGATGCATGCATGAAACAAATCATAGAAAAATTGTAATTGATCCTTATTGTGCATAAAAATTTCGAAAATAATTATGTGCAATTAAAATAGAAATCCTACAGTGGTATCAAAGCTTAGGGTTCAATTTTCTAATGATTTGAAACTATAAACAAATTTAGTTTACCATTTAGGGTTCGAACAATTCGATTTTCCGGTTTTTCGGTCTTTAAATGTTTTGTTGGAATAATTCTTTGTAATAATTCATTTTGAATGTTTTAAGTGGTTTAAAACATGTCATGTAATTATTAGAATTATGATTTAGACATAAGTCTAACTTGCAATATTTTTGTTTTAAGCATAAACGATTGTTTTGTAAGAGAATTAACAAAACCGAAAAACTGCGGTCCGTCTTTCCTTTTAGGAAATTGGATTGACAGCGGTTCAAAATTATTTTTGAACTTGTGGATGGATGAAAAATTTTTTTAATGGATTTCAAAATATTTTTCAAATAATTGTTTGGGATTCTAGATGATTGATAAACTAGGTTGTATAGTTTATAGCAATATTGCGTGCATGGATGCTCGATTTGTCTTTGCAGGAATTGTGAGTTTATGTGTTCCAAATCAGCGCCTATGAATGTTTGTAATTATTATTATACAGGGGCTTATTTACATGTAAAAGCCAAATTCTCTCTTTCTATCTTTAGATAATTGCATTGCATTTGAGAGGTTTTACATAGTACTTGCACTAGTCGGTTTTTATCGAATGTGAGGAGCATGTTTATTTTCTGTAAAATCTACATCTACGGTGCAAGAGGAAGTCGCCGCTGTAGAGCATCAATCAAGGATCGAGGACCGGGGATCGAGGATCAAGGATCAAAAGGAACATATAAACTCACACGATGTGGATTGTGTAAATGGTTTAATTTCTGTTTTTAATCTTGCTATGCATGTGATGAATGTGTTGAATGTTAGGATGTGTATGAATGATAATATGCATGATAACCTAAAATTCTGAATCACATGTTAATATATGAAATTGTCCAACAAAATTAAGAGTAATTTTCCTTCTTATTTCATCTACTAGCAGTCATCGATCGAGGGATACTCTGCTCGCCCTTAGCGGGAGATAGCTCCCTCTATCTTTGGGAATAGTGAGAGATATAATGGTTGTCTATTGTTGTGCCACGATTAAATATATAAGGTGCGTTTCACCCTAGTGAACCCCAACTATGTTTAGTTGTGAATACAATGGATAAACGTATCTCGTATCAAATGAAAATAAGTTTTCTTAACATTACCTAGAGGCCTCGCTCGGTTTTGGGAAAAAGTTTTTCTCACGAGGATAGGTCATATTCCCTCATAATTAAAACGACAAGAATCACAAGAGTTTGAAGATGCTAATGTTGCTAAAATTCAAAAATGTTGTGATTAGAAAATGTTTTTCTTACTTTGATATTGTAATGTATTCGATAGCCCTTAGCTAGTCTATATTACAATTGATGGGATCTTGGATCGTTGCATTTATGGGCAAGATTTTTTATTTGCAGCATTTACATTTGTATGTATGTATGATAAACATAAAATTGGCATTAAAATCCTGTATGATTTATTTTGTAGAAAAATGTCGAACATCCAACCTATCGTATGATCCATGATAGAAAAACACCCTTTAGCAAATGATGGCTCAAACTTCATAAGTTGGCAACTCAAACTCAACATCGTGTTAAAGTTTGAGAAGCTATCTCACATTTTGGAAGGTCCAATCCCAAAATGTAATGAGAGATTAACCGATGAAGAGAAAGAGACTAAAGCCAAGTGGGAAGACCAAGAGAACCAAGTTCACGGTCTTTTGCTAGCATCCATGGGTGACTCGCTTCAAGCAAAATACTTGGATTCAAAACCCAAGAAGACCATAGAGGCTTTGTCTAAGATGTTCATGGATAGTGCCCGAAAGGAGCGTTATAAGACCACCATCGCACTCACAAGGTGCCATATGGCGGAGGGAACATCGGTATCCATGCATTTTCTCACGATGCAAGGGTACCTTGAGAAGTTGGCAAAGCTCTCTTCACCAATGCCCGAGGACATTGCTGAAGATATGATTCTTGGCTCTCTAGCCCCATCCTTTAAGGACTTTGTGATGCACTACCACGTGCGTGAAAAAGGGGTGAGTCTTGAGGAGTTGCACAACGCTCACAAAACTGCTGAAGTTGACATGGGCAAGGGTAGGGACAAGCTTGTCCTTGCCGTCCATGGAAGGAGCCAAAAGATTGGTAAAGGAAAAGGCAAATCTACCAAAAGTGGTTCAATCAAGAGCAAGGGAGTAGGAGGTGCTCGTGCGAGTACCTCAAGGGGGAAATCTCAGAAATCTCCAACTCCCAATACGGAGTGCTTTCACTGCGGTGAAAAAGGACACATCCGGCCAAATTGCCCCAAGTACAAGGAAGACCTTGACAACGGAGTGATTAAACGTCGGCGACCCAAAAAGGCCAAAGGTATATTTGTTATTGAAATAAATTTAGCCACCTCTGTCCAGGATTGGGTAATTGATACCGGATCTTGTGCTCACATAGTTTCTAATGTGCAGCTACTCACGGATAGGAAGGAACGAGGTAGAATTGAAGGTCGGAAATGGTGCGAGCGTTTCTGCGGTTGCACAAGGTTCTGTGGTGCTTTAATTATGTAGTTGTTTGAATTTATGTCTAAAGAATGTTTATTATGTGCCTTCTATTAGCAAGAACATTATTTCTGTATCATGCTTAGATATGGATAATTTCAATATAAATATTTCAAATTCTTGCTTGTCTATATCGAAGAATGGTGTTTTCTATGCAAATGCATTCATAAGGAATGGTCTCTATTTGCTTGAATTGAATAATAAACAAATCTTTAATATCAATAACAAAAGACTTAAGACCACTAACGAGAATGATACTCTCTTTTGGCACTATCGTCTTGGTCACATAAATGAAAAGCGCATCAAGAAATTGCAAGAAGCTAACCTTCTTGGTCTACTTGATTTTAAATCATTGGAGACGTGCCAACCATGTTTAATGGGAAAAATGACCAAAAAGTCTTTCAAGAAGGAAGGTCCTAGGGCGAGTGGCTTGTTGGATTTGATACATTCTGATGTATGTGGTCCAATGAGTACTAGTGCACGAGATGGTTTCAGGTACTTCATTACGTTCACGGATGATTATAGTCGTTATGATTATGTTTATCTAATGAGAAACAAAAGTGAGTCCTTTGACAAGTTCAAAGAATTCAAGAATGAAGTAGAGAACCAACTCGACAAGAAAATCAAGTCTCTACGAACGGAACGTGGAAGTGAGTACTTAAGTGCCGAATTTGACTCATACCTAAAGGAGTTTGGTATTGTACCTCAACTCACCCCTCTCGGTACACCTCAGTGGAATGGGGTACTCGAAAGGAGGAATAGGACATTGCTCAACATTGTTCGGTCAATGATGATTCATGCGGAATTACCTCTTTACTTTTGGAGTTATGCACTACAAACTGCGGCTTACACACTAAATGATGTTCCATCCAAATCCGAGGAGAAAACTCCTTATGAGCTATGGAGTGGTAAAACACCCTAGCTCAATTTTCTCAAGATTTAGGGTTGTGAGGCTTACGTCAAGAAATTGATGTCGACCAAACTTCAACCAAAAGCGGATAAGTGCTTCTTTATTGGTTATCCTCGTGAGACAAGAGGATACTACTTTTGGCATATCACCTCCAATCGAGTGATTGTAGAGAGGGATGCCACATTTCTGGAAAATGAATTTCTGGAAAGAGTAAAAAGTAGTGGGAGTAGGGTTGTGCTTGAGGAAACTCAAGATACTCTACAAGATCATGACATGAATGATGACATTCAAGATCATGAAGGCCCAACTGAGATTCCTTTGGTTAGTGGGAGCGTGAGTGAGAGACTCTCGCAAGAAATTGTGAGAGAATCTCAATCATCCCCACCTAGTATACGTTCAAGAGTTGAACGTGAACCCACTCCTCAAGAAATTGTGGAAGAAGTTCGAGAGACACGAGAAGAACCAAAAGAACTAAGAAGGTCAACGAGGGAAAGGAAGAAACCCGACTTGTATCTGGGACTTCATGAAATCATGATACTTGATACCAATGATCCCTTGACCTTCCAAGAAGTAATGGAAAGGGAAGACTCCAAACTATGGCTTAAGGCCATGGAATCCGAAATAGAATCCATGTATGATAATCAAGTGTGGAACTTGGTTGACCTTCCTCAAGGGAAAAAGGTCATTCATAATAAATGGGTTTTCAAGAGGAAGATGGACATGGATGGGAACTTGACAACCTACAAAGCGAGGCTTGTAGCAAAGGGTTTCACTCAAGTTCAAGGAATTGACTATCATGAAACTTTTTCACCAGTTGCCATGTTCAAGTCTATTCGGATAATGCTCGTTATTGCTGCATTTCATGATTATGAAATATGGCAAATGGATGTCAAAACAACATTCCTTAATGGGAATTTGGAAGAGGATGTGTACATGGTACAACCTCAAGGTTTTGAAGATCCAAAGAATAGCAAGAAAGTATGCAAGCTTCAAAGATCCATTTATGGATTGAAGCAAGCATCAAGGAGTTGGAACAAACGCTTTGACGAGGAAGTGAAGAAGCTTCACTTCATTCAATGTAAGGAAGAACCTTGTATATACAAGAAGGTTTGTGGGAGCCATGTAGTATTCCTAATCTTGTATGTCGATGACATATTGCTTAAAGGAAATCATATTCCTTTGCTTGAGCAAACAAGAAGTTCATTGACATCTGCATTCTCAATGAAAGATATGGGTGAGGCTCAATACATCTTGGGAATCAAGATATATAGAGATAGATCTTGTAGACTCATTGGCCTCAGTCAACGTACATACATTGACAAGGTCTTGGAAAGGTTCAAGATGAACAACTCCAAAAAGGGCAGTGTGCCAATGAGTATGGGTGTGCAACTCAAGAAGTTTCAACATGCGCAATCATGTAAGGACTTAGAGTACATGAAGGATGTCCCTTATGCTTCGGCAATTGGGTCGATCATGTACGCGATGACTTGCACAAGACCCGATGTCTCGTATGCTCTAAGCGTGACAAGTCGTCACCAATCCAACGCAGGTCCTGAGCATTGGACCGGTCAAGAATATCCTGAAGTTGAACTAAGGATAAGATTCTTGTTTATGGAGGACAAAGAGAGTTGATAGCCGAAGGTTACTCGGATGCGAGTTTCATGAGTGATCCAAACGATAGAAGGTCGCAATCAGGATACGTCTTTCTTCTGAATCGTTGGAGCTGTGAGTTGGCGTAGACTTGTAATTTGTATTTCTTTTGAGTCTTAGGAACTATGTGTACTTGAGCAAACAAGAGTAAATAACCAATCAAACACACAATAGGTTCCTTAGAGAAGCCACGCACAAAGTTTCATATCAATTGGACTTCAATAGATCACCCAAACTAGGATCGGAAAACACTTAAAACAAGCCTGATCTGCCAGTGCCAAATCGGTCGACCGGAATGAGTTCTTCGTTCGACCAATTGGGTATCTTAATACTGTTAGCCTAAGTGTGGAACCGGTCGATCGTTTGAACCATTTCGTTCCACCGTTCACACGTGTCACATGACTGTTAGATTTGTCATTTTCTACAATGGTTGGATTTACCAAAACCCAAATTTACCAGACTTTTGGTCGATCGATTAAACAAACCTTGGTCACCCTGAACACTCTGGAAGTTTTCGGTCGAACGTCTCCTAGATCACGGTCGACCGAAACTCATTTCTCCTTGAACCCAAAAGTGCCTGGAAATTTTCGATCAAACCGACCATTCGCTTAGTTCGACCGATCCATCTTTTACCAGACCAAAACCCCTAGAATGGTCAACCGATACCCAATTTAGTTCGACCATACAATTAAGTGAACTTAAGTTATAGCCATATTTGACCAACCGGTCAAACGGTATGCCTGATTTGGTCGACCGATTTTGTTCTGAACTATGACCTGCACTTCACTGTTTTGTGTTTCTTACACAACCCCTTACCTCTTTAATCACAACGGCTATAACAACTTAGGAGCTTATAAATAGATGTTAGCAAGACACAATTTGACAACGCTTACACTCCAAATTTTCCAATACATCTAAGAGAAACTCCCAAGATCCAAATTCCCCAATCCTACTCTCCAAGCCAAACTTCCACACTTTAGATAATTCCCCATCATACTCTAACTGTGCTCAAGTTATAGAGTGAGTGATCCACTTAAGCATTATCTCTAAAGAAGCAAGGACTTCGGTGAAAGCCCGAAGTGTTCCCTCTCGGATTGTGAGAGGAAGAAATCAAGCTAGCGAGGTTGTTCGCGGAGCTTGTGGTGTAAAAGGCTTAATCTCGGCCCGGAACGAGATTGATAGTGAAGACGTAGGCGGAGCTCGAGGGAGATCGAGCGGAGCTTGCAAGAGAGGAGTAGGCAGGAGGCTGAATCTCTATAAAATCTTCCGGTGCCTTTTGTGGTTTGCTGAATTTTTTTGTCTTTATTTGCTTGTGTTTGATTATTTCCGTTGCATCTTTGTTTAAGCAAGTAGAGGTTAATTAACCCTACAAGTGATTAAAAAATCTGACATCACAAGAAGAGTCCAACTTCTTGGATTTCAATCCTTTCTTCATTTGAGTCATTTCTTCTTGCATTTCAGTCATTTTCTCTTCCTTTCTCTTCTCTATTATCTAACACCTGAAACAACACAAACAAACACTCGAGTAGCACAAAATTAGTGTAAAATAAAAGATATATAACATGAATGCGATGTATGTTATGCTACTAATCATTGTTCCTCCTTGCTCTTTGTTGAAATTTTTGGGTTGGTTAAATTGTTTTAGTTAGTTCACTACTTTTACAAAACCCAAGCACTTAAGTAATGGATGGGAATGCAACTTTTCTTATAGTGTTATACACTTTTTTTAGCAACGTGGAACTTTTTTTCTTATACTACATTTTTGCTTAACAACAAAACCATTTTTTCTTACATGATTCTAATAAGGACACAATAACCCATATTCTTAAGCAATTTGATTTTTGCTATGTTCATGTTGTTCAAAAAGAAAATCCCACATTCCCTGGAAGAGCAAAACTAGGTCGCTAAAATTGAATTTAGTTTGCTGCATCTTCATTTTTTTCCAAATAAAAAGGTTATGGAGAGATTAAACTTTACATTGTTGTGTTGATTTTATAGTCGTTACACAATTCTCCATGAGGGCATTTCAGGTTTAGCCTTTTTTAAACTATAGAATTGTAAAACCATTTTGTGCTAGGAAGTGAGTAGTCATATACTACATTACTGCTCTGCAGAGTTGGTAACCCAACGAGAATTGATTTTTTTTCTTTTGTTCATGGTTGGAAGATCTGATTTTCAACTGTCCAATTACGCTCAGATTAATTCAGACCTTCCAATCTTCTTCTATAAATACACTTGTAACCCTTCCATTTCTCTTCTTCTTCCTTCTTCTCCTCATTAGGTTAGGAGAAACCCATATTTTAATTTTCTTTCATTAATCAAAGGTTTGTTGTATTATTTACATTCTTCTCTTGATTAGATTTAGTTTTCTTTACTTGTCCATGTGTTATTTTTACTTTGTTGTTTTCTTTGTTAATGAGATGATTAGTGAGTAATCCATTCCCATTGGGGGTGGAGAATAATGTCAAGTGTGGATGTAGTTGTTGGCTTTTTGGCCTTAATCTATGTTTTGATGATTTAATCAACCTAATCTTAATTATGATCATGTAGAGTAGCACACATGTTGCATTACACATATATTTCTTTGTGCTAACCTCTACAGGTGATCAAGACTCAAGGAAGAGAGGAAAATCAAGTCAAGACATGTAATCAAGCTCTTTTGAAGACATGTATTTTGTATTTTCTTTGAGTCTTAGGAACTTGTGTAAATTGAGCATACTTGAGCTAAAATCAACCTAAACACACACTTGGTTCCTTATAGAAGTCACACACGAAATTTCTCATAATTTGGCTTCAATACATCACCCAAACTTAGACCGAAAAACACTAAACCTGAACCCTAACAGTCTGCCCACATTCGGTCGACCGTAACAGACCGTTCGGTCGACCGAGTGATCAATTATCCCATTTGTGTTTTCACTGCCCGGTTTCGGTCAACCGTATATGCCCTTTCGGTCGACCGTATGGACTTATTTTTCTGACCGTTTATTTTGTCGTATTATACCCAACGGTCGTATTAACCAAAAATACCCTAAATACATTTCATGTATCGGTCGACCGAGGACCTTGTTTGGTCGACCGAATATCTGTCTCTTGACAAACCCCGAACCTCCTGGACAAAATCAGTCGACCGCTAGACCTTAGCTCGGTCGACCGAATTGATCATTGTTTGTCAACCCCAAAGTTCCTGGTGCAAATCGGTCGACCGAACCCTTTTCGGAGTTCGACCGATCACTTAAGTGTACCTAAGTCATAGCGTTGGGCGGTCGACCGTTACCTAACCGGTCGACCGAACTGAGTTCAAAACTGCCAAACGGTCGACCGTTCAGTCCGATCCGGTCGACCGAATTAACTCAGAATTGGGTCCTGCGAGTTTCTGTTTTGTGTATCCTACACCAACACTCACCCAATCAACCCCAACGGATCTATTCTCTCTAATGCCTATATAAAGAGTTGTAAAACACATTTTAACACAACTCTCCCACTACATATTTGTCCAATACATTAGAGAGAATCACAAACACTCCAAGCTTCCAATTTCCACATTTAAGATCAATTCCACATCGTAAGCTAAGTGTGCTCAAGTTTAGAGAGTGTATTCCACTCAAGTTTTCATTTGTGAAGAAGCAAGGACTTCGGTGAAAGCCTGAAGTGTTCCTCTCTTATTGTGAGAGAAGAAAGTCAAGCAAGCGAGGGTGTTCGCTGTGCTTGTTTTGTAAAAGGCGTTCTCTCCCAGCCCGTAACGGGGAGTGGATAGTGAAGTCGTGAGCGGAGCTCGAAGTGTCGAGCGGAGCTTGCAAGAGAGGACGTAGGCGGTGGCCGAACCTCTGTAAAAACCCTGTATCCATTGTGGCTTGCATTATCTTCCCTTTACTTGCTTGTTTGTTAACTTAATTCCGCTGCATATCTTTGATAGATCAAACAAGTAGGTAATTAGCGTAAAATTGTGATTAGCATTGTGGACCCATAACCCACACGATCCAACAGTAGTTAGATTTTTGTGTTTTTTAATCTTAATCTTGGAGCTTCAAATGGTTTTCATAGACATCTTGATGGATTTTCAACTTTTCTCTTTAATGTGTTAATGGTCATAATGGATGCTTAGCACATGCTTTGGTTAATGGTGTCACTTAAAGAGGAATGATGAGATGATGATAAGACTAAAGTCGATAGAGATAAGGATGAGATGTGGAAGCATGTGGTCTTGTTGGCCTTATCTTGATTAATGTCTTGTATATTTTAATGATGGTGTTAAATCATAATTCATGTGGAGACACACTTTATAATGCTCCTGGCCTCGTGGGTATGCACACTGGGGAGTCCAAGTGAATGTCGTGATCAGAGTCTCCACGACCACCGAGAGAGTTACAATAAGACGAATACACACGGATAAAAGCAAACAAGAAATTATCCACGTATGGAAATAACTCAGAATTCAATACATAAAAGGTCTAACACATGACCAACAAGCTAGCTATAGGTCATGCAACTTGGTCATAAGGTATCAAAATATCCAATAATAACGTACGTGCATACACCCATAACTCATGCACTTCATGAACCAAACAAAAATAATAGTAAGATAGAAATCAACTACATGGCATGCAAGATCTGTAAATAGCACAAGCACAACGAAAGATGTCGGGTCATGTAATACTATCAAACACAATAAATCAAAGCATGCATGCACCCTAACATGGTCCACCACCTGCCCAGCCCATATGGGGCTGACATGCCCACCCTTCAACCGCCCTCCAGACCCTGATCCACCAGCCAGGAGGCTAGGACCGCCCAAGAACACTGACCAACAGCAAGTGTGCATCAGCCGTGCTTGCTATGCCATCACACGTTAGGGTTTCTACCCTAGGCACGCCTGGTCAAGCCTTCCCAATATGTGCACCAGCCACGCCATGTTATCTAAAGGGAGGGGTTCCACTAAGCCACCACCTGAGGAGGTCACCAGAGGTCAGCAACTCTACACTTGTCGCATCAGTCGGTTGGTAAGGCAACTACACGCTAGGGGCGCGACTAAAGAATGAAGCCACCATACGCGCACCAGCCATGCATGGTTGCTAGAGGGAGTAGGTTTTCTGCCTAGCCAGACCTCGCCCGACCTCGGCGGGGTCCAGCACAACCCAGTCAACCACCACCCAAGCCCACACAAGAACATGTGCACACAAGCACGCACTCTTGCTTGACGCGTGGTAGGAGTGCAGCCCAGTCGTGCCTCCGACCATACCAGAGTTGGCCTACCCTAGCCAATCTCACCCGCTCACTATCCTACTCTTGGCTTAGGTGCATACCTGAGAAGAAACACGAAGTGCTTCCAGAAATGCTGGAGAAGTAGTTGCCTGCCTCCTTGCTGTCGCTTCTTCTTCTTTGTAGCCTCGCCAGAGAAGTGGTCGGGAGTGGCTTGGTCACTGGAGATGGGAAGGGAGGTGGAGAGGGAAATTGGTGCATTAGGTGGGATGGAGGATGTGTGGAACGCGGCTACGGTTGCCCATTTAAACCCATACGTCCCAACTTTCCAAATCACACACCAGTTAAACGCACCAATCATACCAAGTATCTACTCGGCATGATCTCGCAAACTCCAACCACATTCTCCATCCAAAGACTTCCTTTTTTCTGGGAGAAACACCACGCACCATCCCAACAACTGACCCAAACCATGCCCAAAACTACCAGCCCAAAACGTGCCCATTATCGCACCAAATCCACCTAGATGCACAAGATCTTGCAATATCTTTCCCTCATGCTTCCACCAAAATTCTCCTTCTTAATCCAAGAGATTTGCATCATTGGAATTGATGACTCATCAATTCCAAATGCACAACCCATGTGGCAAAGGGATATTCAAATCCAAAGCCTCACATGCCCAAAAGTAAAACCAATCGAGCCTAGTTCCACACGCGCCCGGCACGCCGCACCCGCTAGACGAAAAAGGAAACTTTCCCCCGAAAGGAAACTTATCCCAAAAAGTAACTTTTCCTCAAATAGGAAACTTTCCCCGAAAAGGGATTTTCCCCGAGAGGAACTGTTCCCGAAAAGGAAACTTTTCCCAAAAACAGAAACTTTCCCAAAACAAGAATAACACACCACATAAAAAACATAACAAACCATCACACAAGCATGAAAGATGAAAATGGACTTAGTAAAGTATTAGGAGAGTGGGTCTTACACACTTAGTGTTGTGGTCATTATGGATTTCTACGTTCTTCAAGTCATTAAAGAGATAACATCGACATGAATCAGGTGGTTGTCTTTGTCCCTATCTTGAGTAGTTTTTGTATGTTTTAATGATAGTAATAAATCTCAATCTTTGTAGAGACAGACTTAGGATTATGGTATTATAAGATTTCCATGTTATGCATGTCATTGACATTCACTTAATTGTACACACACATGTATCACACATCTACACTTTCACATGCATTCTCCACCTCCTACGGGACTAGTCACATTAGGTTTTAGTTAGTCGACCCACACTCGCTCCTAGTGGACACGACCCGTGCTTGCCACCACTTCAATGTGGTTGTGCACTTGTGGTTTTGAACTTAAAATCCCAAGACCTAGCCTCTTTAGGTTTTTAGTAGAGGTTTAAAGAGCTCAATAATAAGAGGCTGACAGTTGCCTAAATGAGTCGTTGGAGTTGTCCCAAAATCTCTCACCTTCTTGTTGCTGATGACAATCTCATCTTTAGCAGTGGAAGCAAAATTCTCTAAAGAATTTCCTAAGCTTTATCCATAGTTATGAGACAACATCAGGGCAGAATGTGAGCTCTACTAAAAGTAAATTTTTTGTTTCTCAAAAACTTTCCCCCACCAAATTCAACCTGATCAGCCACTATACCAGGATGAAAAAAGCGTCCCTCCTTTTACTTACCTTCGGTGCCCTATTTTCAAAGGCTTCACTTAGATCAAATACTTTGAAGACCTGATTTCTAAGGTGATGACAAAGCTGGCAGGTTGGTAGGGGAAACTCCTTTCAAGAGGAGGCAAACCCATCGTCATCAAACATGTGCTATCTAATTTCCCTCTTCACATGATGGTAGTATACAATATTCCTCAAAGTGTCCTTGACAAACTAGAAATGGTGATGGCTAACTTCCTCTAGGGTCAAACTGAGAGCATCACCAATAAGTACTAGATCAGTTGGGACCATATTTGTAAGCACATGTGCTAAACAAAGAAACTTGATTGCTGGACAAATTAGAGCGGGATCAGAGCATCTAGATCCGCCACTAGTGGATCCCTCTGATCCATTTGCTCTCGGATTTCGGTCGCGAGTCAGGTTAACAGGTTAGAGCATTCCAAGACTATCAGATTTGATTTAGAGTCGTCTGATTACACCCAGATTAATCATAACCATGTTTTACTCTATAAAAACCATTGTAATCCCTCCTCTCCTCTTCTTCTTGCTTCCTCCATTAGATTAGGTTTATTTTACTGTTCATTAGTGTAAGAGGAGAAGAACGAGGAAACCTTGTAACCTTGCATTTCAATCAAGTATTCTGTTCTTTACATTGATGTTTTCTATTTGATGCAATTTTCTTCATGTTTGTTGTTTGCCAAATCTTGTTTTCTGAATTTTCCATTATGGTTTTGGTTGTTTTTATGCTTTCTTTAGTTTAGAGATGCGTAGGGACTAGTCCATCCCCATTGGGGGTAGAGAAGAAGGTGATGTGATCATGTGATGTATTAGGTGTGTGTGTTAATCCTAACCTTTAAACCTCACGTGTTTCCATAACCATCTCATGAGATTTTCAGTCTTATCTTTGATGTGCGAATGCTCTTGAGTTACGCTTAGCACATGCTTAGATTAGTAGGGCTATTTTTTGGGGAATGATGAGGTGAGGATATGATGGAGTGGAAGAAGGAAACATGACATGTGGGAGCATGTGCTCTTGTTGGCCTCACCTTAATTAATGTCTTGTATTTTTTAACAAGTGTGTTAAATCTTATTTCATGTGGAGATATAGTCGAGGTTGGTCATTATGCATGAGCTCATATTAGCCTCATTTCAATTATTGTCTTGTATGTTTTAATGATAATATTTTATCTTGTTTCATGTGGAGGCAAGGTTGAATGTGGTTTTATGGATTTCATGTATTACATGGATTTTATACGCATTGTAATGTAATTCCGACCTCATTTCTCTCTTCTTTTCCCACTCTAGTATTGTGGATTCTGGCTCACACACGCTCCTCGTGGACACAACTCGTAGTTGTTACGTCCTCACCGACGTCGTGCACTTGCTATTGTTTTAACTAAATCAATCATGCAACGTAAACTCGACATCGTAGAATTGTAAGAGATACACAATGATGCGTATGAAAATGCCAAAATTTATAAGTCCTGAGCCAAAATGTTTCACGATCGCATGATTATTCGAAAAGTGTTTATGGTCGGGTAGAAGGTGTTGCTCTGCAACTCCCGTCTTCATCTATTTACGGGTAAGCTCCGTAGTCGCTAGTCTGGACCATTTATTGTGCAAACTGTATTTCCTCATGGAGCGGTTAAAATCTGGAACCCAAGCAATAGGGAGGTGTTGAAAGTTAATAGACAAAGCCTCAAACCTTACTTGGAGGGGGCACCAGCTGAAGTCGAGGAGGTCATGTTCTTTCATGAACCTCCCTCACACTCAACCATGTGAATGGTTGAGATTTCATGTTTGTACATAGTTATATTTTAAATATAAAAAAGAAAAAAAATGACTCGAACAGTGAACATAGGTTGTTGTAGGCTCCAATCCTTGTGTATTTGGGCCCATTTGTTTCACGTATTTGTCTCCCTTCTTAAGTATCTCACAGGTTTTGAGGGGAATTTGGATTTGTGTCCATCAACATGACCATGAATTTTTCCTTGTGCTTCAAAGTTTGGTGAGATCATAACTTTTTCATGCAAAAATGCATGTAGTATCATGCTTACATACATTGAAGACAATGCATGAAGTAAGTGTGGGGTGCTTTACGTTTGTATATATATAGTCAAGTATTTTTCACTTTGTTTTTTGTTTTCTTTTGTTTGTATTGTTAGGGTCATGATGATATGCCGCATTTAATATTGATATATCTCTTTGTCATGATCCTTGGGTGACTTGTCTTCTTTTGTTTGGCTAGTGCTTTAATTTTTCCATTTCTTTCAAAATCTTCTTGTGTTTGCGAAAGAAAAACCATGTGGGTTAATCTTATGTAGGTTTTCCGTTTGTTTAGCATGCGCAAAACTGTTGAGAGGCAAAGTAAAAAAAGGAAGCTTCCAAAATTGACTTGAACATGATGCATTAGGATATCGAGTACATCGGCTTTAGGTCTTATCTAGTCATAAGGATGCACCCCAATTTTCTTTTGGGGGAGAGTAATCATAGGGTTTCAGTACTCAAATAAACAAAAAATTTCACCCTGAACCTAGTGAGTCAAATAATTTGTGTCTGTTAGTATATGGAAGTTTGTCGTAGTCAATGACCCTTAAACTCTTGTTGTGAAATCTTAAGTGTAGGAGTTTTCGTTCATGTGTAGATAAGAAATAAGTGTAGGGTGTTCGCTCTTCTTGCACGACTCCTATCACTCGGGAAATTAGGTCTGAGAGGACTTAGTGCCAAGTACTTTCATCTGACTTGGGATGCACCGACCGAACTCCCGTTACATGGGTGGTAGGGATCACACTATATGGAGATTTGGGGGAACGTTTACGTGATAGTGTAAGTCATCATAGGCAATGATGCACGAAACCTTTCCCTAGGAGAATTAAACGCCAACTAGTAAAAAAAAGATGAAATGAAGAAAAAAAAGATGGCAATACAAATAGGAACTTTAATGGACTTTACACGTTGTATCACTTGAGGATGTTAAGGTTGCCCATGTCTTTCACTTAAGTTCTTAATTAACTTGCATGAATGGTTCCCTAGACTAGGTGTGCGGGTTGGATACATATATAGAGTTGGCCATCAGGATTACTCTGTCCAATGATCGACAAATATTGGTCCAATGATTGATTCGTTTTATATTAACCGCAAGTGCACAGCCGCGTTGAAGCGGTGGCAAATACTGGTCGTCCACTGGGAGGTGTGTCGACGTTTTGTTTGTGCGAAGGCGAGTGGTAAATAAAGGAGAGAAATGTTGGTTACACTAAACTACACTAAGGTGCAAATGGAAATGGAAGAGAAGCAAGAAAACTAAACCCCAAAGGGGGTAGAGAAATAATGTGAACATAAAGAAGTGTGTGTGTGTGTGTGTTCATTATGCTCCTCACAACATGTAGTGCATGAAATCATAAAACTACATCCAACTTTGCCTCCACATGAATTAAGATAAGACTACATCATTAAAACATACAGGACAATAGTTGAAATGAACTAAATGAACTCAAGTATAAAGACTAGACCTTAGTATGCCTTCACATGAATTAAGATAAGACTATATCATTAAAACATACAAGACATTAACCAAGGTAAAGGCAACAAGAGTACATACACTACAACTTGTGTTTCCAATATTAATTACATCCATATCATAACCTTATCATTCCCCACAAAATAGGTCCACTAATCAAAGCATAGGCTAAGCTTCATTCAAGAGCATTAGCATATCAAAGATAAGAGTGGAGACCCATTAGATGGTTATGGAAATCATATAAATCTCAAGGGATTATGATACACACACTTAATACACTACATGATTATATCACATATTTCTCCACCCCCCCAAATGGGGATGGAACTACTCACACATATTTAAACTAACTACTTTAACAAAATGAAGCATTATACTGAAATGAAACTACACTAATCAAGCAAGAAATATTAAAGAAGCATAAAAGGAAAGGCAAGACTAAACAAACATGCACAAATTAAAAGACAAGATTAAAAGAAACTAGAAGAATTATTTTATTAACAAATGACTCACATTGAAGGTAGCATTCTTCTCCACCTTGAGTTTTTGCTTCAAGGCTCACTCGTTAGTAGAGAGAATGCCACCAAGCAATGGGTGATTACAATGGAAGGTGAAGAGTTCTATTTATAGGCATAGAAAAAGCTAATCCGGGACAATCCCCCGATGTGGGACTAAACCAATACCAAAAATAGCCTAAACAAACATTAATACAAGTCCAAGCGAAATCTTAGTGGATCTGGGATGATCCAGACCGCCAATTGGCGGTCTATAAGGCCCAGATCCGTCTGTTTTTTGTGTTGGGCTTTGCTTGAAGTATTTCTTGGTCTTGGATGCATCTACTTGGTTTGTTGGACCTCCGACCCGAATCGAATTGCCAAAATACTCCCCATGATGGTGTGGAGTTTTCTGTTTTGCTCTTAGGTCCTTCGGTCTTACGATCAGGTCCTTCTCCCTTGCATCATAGTCCCCAGGTCTCACAATTAAGTCTTTTTTTCTACTTTTGGGTCCTTTCATGGGTATTCTCTTCAAACCTCTTTATTCCTGAAAACTAAACATAAAACGCATCACGTAGCATTGCTTAGGTGTAAGATAATGGATTTAAGATACAAATATAAGCATGAAATGATGTCAATCAAATACTCCCACACCTAAGTTTTTGCTAGTCCCGAGCAAAACAAAGAAAGAGAAAAACAAACGAGAAACAAGAAATCCTAACTCACTTTCGTAGGAATCACGGTTGCACTTAGCACGTGCAACAAGCCGTTAAACCTCTTTGTTGCCAAGGAGGAGGAGTGTTATCTCCTGAGGGTTTTCAGCGGATATACCCACAAAATCCGAACAAGAAGCATTATTCAATCTAGACACTCAACTCGTTGGAAATATTTTGTCGATCATTGGACGCGGTAATCCTACGGGTCGACTCTATATGGGTAATCAGTCCACACACCTAGCCTAATGAACCATTCACTCAAGTTAAATAAGGAATTAAGTGAAAGACATGTACAACCTCAACATCCTCAAGTGATACAAAGTGTAAAGTCCATTAAGGTTCTTATTTGCATTTTTTCGGAATTCCTTCAAAATTGGGAACCCACGGGTTTTTAAGATTTTCAATACCACCTACAGCCCTTTCCTCTGTCGGGGACTTCCACTAAATGAAAACGGGTGGCATCGTCGTATGCTCGACATGTTTTTCCCTGGTGTAGGTACCGGAGTACTTCTATGGCCGATCTGTCACCCATACATTCTGAGCTTGGGACGGAATTGTTTCTTTTCTCTCTTTTTTCTTTTCTTTTTTTTAGTTTGAGCTTCATTCTCCCAGGGTCAGGTTTTGTGCATCATTGCCTATGAGGACTTACACTATCACGTACACCTTTCCCCAAATCTCCACATAGGGCAATCCCTACCACCCGTGTAGCGAGAGTTCGGTCGGCGCATCCCAAGTCAGATGACTTGAAAGCACCAGGCACAAAGTCCCTCATACCTACTTACCCGAGTGATAGGAGCCGTGCGAGAAGAGAGAACACCTACTCACTTATTTCTTATCTACACATGAACCAAAACCCCTACACTTAATGTCTCACAACAAGATTTAAAGGGTCCTTGACTACAACAAACTTCCTTAAGTTAACAAACACGAATTATTGACTCACTAGGTTTAAGGTGAACTTCTTTAAATGTTTGAGCACTGAAACCCTATGATTACTCGCCCCCAAAGGAAGACTGGGGTGCATCCTAACGACTCGATAAATCCTAAAGTCACTGTACTGGATATCTTAATGCATCAAGTTCAAGACAATTTTGGGAGCTTTCTTTTTACTATGCCTCTCAACGGTTTTGCACATGCTAAACACACACAAAACCCACAAAACATTTTCTTTCGCAAACACATGATGATTTTGAAAGAAATGTGAAATTTTTGAAGCACTAGGCAAGCAAAAGAAGACAAGTCACCCAAGGATCATGGCAAACAGATATATCGATATTAAATGCAGCACACTAACATGACCCTAATAATGCACACAAAAGAAAATAAAATCAAAGGAAAAAGACTCAACTATGTACACACGTAAAACACCCCCACACACCTGCTTCATGCATTGTCCTCAATGAAGGTGTGCAAGATACTACATGGATTTATGCATGAAAAAGGAGAGATCTCACCAACATGAAGTACAAAGGGAAGTTCAAGGTCATGTTGATGGACACAAACCCGAATTCCCTCAAAACCTGTGAGATGCTAAAGAAAGGATACAAATATGTGAAAGAAATGGAGCCCCAATACACAAGGGTTGGGGCTCACAACAATCGAGGCTCACTGAAGGAGTGTTTTATTGTACTTTCTTTTTTTTCTTTTGTTTATATAACTATGTACAAACATAAGTTCTCATCTTCATTTGTCAAAAGACATCAAATGGGAACCTCAAGAGTGGATCAATGCACTTGGAAAGGGAACATGACATGATGCATTGCATACATTGCATCATATGTCTTTCACTTAGATTAATTTTATATCAATAAATGCTACTAAGGTATGTGTTTAGTCTTATTTACAAAATACAGGGATCTGAATGCAAATTACCCATATACCGAGCATAAACGCGTGCAAGAAACTCATTTCTGTCATAAAGACCAAGTTCAAGATTATCGGGATTCAAATGGAAGTCCATCTAAGCATAAAAGCATTCAAAGACCTAATTACAAAAAGGCCAAGGACTTGAGCACAAAAGTAGCCAGGCACTTAATTGCAAAGAGCCGAGGACCCGACTGCAATTACAAGTACCAAAATATTAATTTTGGAGAAGTTCTAAAGAAAAATCAATTTGGATCTCCAAAGATATGAAGAAATAAATTCGGAGCTCAAAAGAAAGGAAAGAAATCAATCCAGACGCTCAAAGGACATTTAAATCATACTATAAACACACAGGAAAAATCCGGATCGAATGTGAGCCAAAACGGTGGCGATTCCGCCGCACCCCATGTACAAAATGCGGCGGATTAGCCAAACAAAATTCGATCCGTGCGCTCAAATTTTTACCAATGCTGTATTCACACGTGTACTTTTCTTTTATGTATTGGGATCCCCGGTTGAGGCGATAAATAAGGCTGAATCATGTCTTGAAACGAGTCTGAGTTTTTATTCCATGCTTTAGTAATAAAATTCTGTTGGTTTATTTTTGTGTTTTTAGTTTTCTTTTGTAGTTTCTCTAGGACCACTTCTCCTTCCCTCCATCCATGAGTTTCTAACTCCCTCCAAATGGTGGGGGTGATGGATTTACAGTGATGAGAAGAAGAATGATGTTATTATTTTAATTTCGTGTTAGTATATTTTGACTACTTGAGTTTATGTTGAATCATTTATCATGTATTGGTTTATAACTAATGTGATTTATTATAAGTTTTAGATTTCTCTAAACAAAACCCGACATCTAAACCTCCACCCGCTGGACTCTCATCAATATTTGCTTTATTTTCTTTTTAATTTTTGTTGTTCTTGCTTTAGATAATTAAAAACCAAAAATCTCAAACCAAACTTATTTCTCTCTCTTTCTTTCCTAAATAGAAAATCATAAGAATAACAATATCTCTCCCTCCTTGTGTTCGACCCGTACTTGCCACGTCTTCATTGACGTCGTGCACTTGCGGTATAAATATAATTCTCATCAAGTTTTGGCGCCGTTGTCGGGGAGGCGACGAAGATTTTGTTTATTTTTGGTGATTTCGATTATATTCTGTTTATCGTGTGCACGATCTAACTATTTGGGTTTGCGTTTCAGGAGACAACGGAGTGCACGGCGAAATCCGGGCACATTCTGAGCAAGAAGGGAGGCGAAATCGCCGCATCTAAAGCACAACCTGCGGCGGATCCGCCGCACGTCTGAAGCATCTGGGCTTCAATTTTTTCTGGAGTTGTCTCCATCTCTGGGTGGACACGTAGAGCAACTGGAAATTTTCGAGAGCGGGCGGTGAACCCGACTGAGCGTGCGTAGGTAACCTTTGTTGCCTTTTTCCTCGTAATTTCTAGTTTTGGAAAATTTCCTTTTTGTAGAACTGCACGTGTTAAGCTCAAATTCCATAATTGGCAATAATTCAACTCTGACCTAAAAATTGGCAAAATTAGAAAGACATAGTGCATGCATCATATAGTGTTTTGTTTGCATTATTCTTGTTAAATTCTTGCAAATTATTTTTTTGTTGAAGAGTACTGGAGGCAAGGTACGTGCGTTGTTTTATCGATTGCATTTAAGCATATAATTTAGTTTGCATACAACCTTGCAATTGTCCCGCAACTAAAGACTAATGTTTGACTATCTTTGCTAGATTTTAAGTTAAACTATCTTAAGGGCAACTCCGTAGGAAAATATACGGTGGGGATTTCATCACCCTTCCGTGGCCCACAAATCATAATCCTAAAGTGTCACCCAAGCCTTAAAATTAAAATCAATAAGACATTGGCCCCTAAGGACTCAGACTCAATTAAGGAGAAGATTGGTTTGACTTGCTATGACTTGAAGCTGATCGAATTTAATTTGGTGTCTAGAAAGTATTTTTGTGTTGACGTAAGTCTTCCAAGCGAAGTGGTTGTCTAATTGGCACCGACTCTGTCGGAAGCGCCCCCACTAGCTATACACTACCTGGCCAATTTGGCTTGATTAGTGAGGGAGGTGAATCAAGTGAATCAATTCGACTCAACCAACTAGGAGTCGTCTAGATTTAAGCGACATTAGGTCTAGGATTGTTTGAACCGTGCTTGTTTAGGAAACTTCTGACCAACCCTCTTATCTATCTTTTAGAGTTAATTTTCCCTTCTCATCTGAGTCTTCTTTCTCTTCTCATCTCAATTCTCTAGATTAGGATTCCTTTCTCATCTTTCCCCCTTCTATTGTTTGTTTCCATTTTTGAAAAAAAAATTATAAATATTGATTCTTGAATTTGAATTTGGAATTTAAATTTGGAATTTGAATTCAAAAATTGATTCAAAACGGTGCACTCAGATTTGGGTTCGGGACTTGAGCAATCGACTCTAAATCCACCAGTTGCACCACCTCACCCGGATCCAATGGGTGAGAATGTAGTGGACCCACCTGTTGCACCACCTATGACTCTGAGGGATCGGTGCTACCCAACGATGGCTTCTCAGCCATCGTGCATCGTTATGCCCACCATACCAGGTCGCGACTTCGAACTGAAGGCACAATACATGAGTATGTTGCCCAAGTTCACCTCTAGGGAAGACCCATATCTCTTCCTTAGAGAATTTGAGGAAATCTGCTCCCTTATGCAATACCAGCATATCTCTGAGGAAGCAGTGCGTCTTAAATTCGTGCCTCTAGCATTGAAGGACGATGCTAAAAAATGGCTATATAGTCTAGCCGAAAGATCTATTAGGAGTTGGGCCGAGTTTGTTCAAGTATTCTTAAAGAAATATTTCCCCAACCATAAGACTATTAGGATTATGAATGAGATTGTTGCCTTCGTTCAATCTGAGAGCGAGTCGTTCTATTCCTGTTTAGAAAGATTTAAAAGTCTATTGACCCAATGCCCTCATCATGGAATTCCAAGATGGCAATTGTGCCAAATTATTTATGAGGGATTGACACCTACATCTAGGGTTATGATAGAATTTGTAAGCCAAGGAAACTTCATGTCCAAAAATGAGAATGATGCTTGGACTTTTCTTGAGGATTTAGCCAAAAATAGTATGCAATGGGATAATGCTAGAGCACCGAATAACCCGAGTATTAGATATAGAATAGCAAGTCAACCCAGACCAGGTGTCTTAGCTGTAGATGCTACGGTTGCTGCTGAAGCAAAACTAGGTACCCTTATGCGTAGAATGAAACGTCTAGAGCTAAAAACCCAACCCCTAGTGAATCAAGAATCTTCTATCCCTTGCTCTAGATGTGGTCAAACTGGTCATACAATGAAGGATTGTGCGGACTTGGAACAAGCTAATGCCGCATTTAACCATTCTAGAAATGACCCATACACATCAACCTATAACCCGGGTTGGCGTAATCATCTCAATCTTTCATGGAACCAACAAGGTCAACCTCCTAAACAACAACCAAACCCGTATAACCAAAATAATACATCATCTGGGTTTAGTAACAATGGACATTATGATGCTAGATTGACAAGCCTGGAAAATTTGGTTAAGACTTTTATCCAAACAACCACCCAATCCTTCCAAAGGCTAGAAACACAAGTCAGCCAACTAGCACAAATAGTAGGTGAAAGAGAAAGGGGTTAGTTTCCAAGTCAACCTGAGGTGAATCCAAGATCTAATAATCAATATCAGCCCTATGAACCACCTCCAGGAAGTAACAACCCTAGACTGGTTCAAATGGTTCATGAGGAGGGACCGTTCTAACAAATAAATGCAGTTGTATCATTACGGTCTGGAAAACAAGTTGATAACAATGTGGTAAATCCTAGAGCTCCTAATCCATTTAGCCATCAAGCACCCACATGTGACCTTACCATTGAACTTGAAGTCCAATTTGAAAAGCCCAACCCACCTACTCAACCTGACCCTATAGCTCAACCTGAGCGAGTCTACGTTCCTAAATCCCCATTCCCCAATAGACTCAAGAAGAACTCAAGTGCACAAATGGAGAAAATCTTGGAAGTATTTAAGCAAGTTAAGGTGAATATTCCACTCCTAGATATGATTCAACAAATACCTGCTTATGCTAAATTCTTAAAGGATCCGTGCACTAAGAAGAGAAAAATGAACGTACCAAAGAGGGCATTCTTAACTGCAAACATAAGCTTTATTCTGTTCAACTCATCTCCTATAAAGTATAAGGAACCTGGGTGTCCCACAATTTCATGTGCAATAGGAGATACTTTTATCAACAAAGCCCTTCTAGACCTTGGTGCCAGTGTTAACCTTCTCCCGTTCTCTGTCTATGAGCAACTAAACCTTGGTCCACTAAAACCCTCTAAGACAACCCTTCAATTTGCTGATTGCTCTGTTAAGAAACCAAGAGGTATAGTAGAGGATGTTTTGATTAAGGTTGGTGACTTCATTTACCCAGTGGATTTTGTCGTTCTAGACACTGAACCCGTTATCGATCCTAAGAGACAAATCCCTGTAATACTAGGCATACCCTTTTTAGCCACTTCTGAAGCTTTGATAAATTGTCGAAATGGGCTCATGCAACTATCTTTTGGAAACTTAAAGGCTGAATTTAATATCTTTCATGTTGATAATGAACCAGAAATAGTATGCAATCAAAGTGATGTTGTGATGAGATCGCATATCTATAAGATTTCTGAATCAAATAAATCATCACAAACTCAAAAAGAAAGTGAGAAAAGGGGGAGAAATTCATCTACCCAACCACCATCACTCGAGCAAATAAGAGAACCAACACATGTGAGGGGTGTGGAATCTTTACCTCAGGGCAACATGGGGAACAATTCAACTGGATACATGCACCAACATGGTGACATTCAATCTAGTTCTGACAATGGTTGACTCTGAGAAAATTCAATCCCTCTACCGCAAGTTGACTCAGGTAAAAAGTGCATTTGCTTTATCTTTGCATACATTGAGGACAATGCATGATTTAGGTGTGGGGGTATCTATTTATCTATCTATATATTCTGTGTTGTTTTAAAAAAAAAAAAAAATTATTCAATGCTCCATGACATAGATTAAGATTGAACAGCCAAAACCCGTGTACAAATTGCACAGAGTTTTTGTTCTTTATTATATAGTTCTGCTTGTAAAAATGATGACATAAATCTAAGTTCCAAAGAAATAACCCATTACCCTTTAAGACATGTATGCACTTAAATTGGATGAATCAAATCTTTGAAGTGGTTGATAAAAAGCAGAGGTTGAGGAAAATATACCGGGAAGTGTTGACTTCTGATAGCAATTAAGCCTTGAGGAAAACAATAAAGGAATAAAAGTGAGGAAAGCACATCTTGCAAAATGATTACAAAAGCCCAAGCCTTCGAGTCACTGGTCTGTAGGGATATCTTAAAACCCGGTAACTTGAGTTTGCCAGCTCGGGATTATCGACCAAACTCGCTGCACGAATGCAAAAAAGCTAAAAGTGTCAAAATAAGAAAATGTGTTGAATCACGGAAAAAAAAGAAAAAAAATACTCAATGCCCAAAGTTAGAAGAATGATCCATGCCATGGTTGATCCGAATGATACTTCACCACCAGAGGAGGCGTGTAAAATAATTTAAGTGATAACATGTGTAGAAGGGTTAGTAGGGTGAATGTTGGAGGAACAAAGACCAAGTCAGAACTTTTATGAGTTGGATTTATATAATGAGCATGCAAAAAAATTCTAAGTGAGATGTATAAGGTTGAGGTGGAGATATTGAGAGTTATTAATGAAATGTTGAATTAAGACTTTGTGGATGTGTCAACTGAAAACCCTCACAAGACAAAACTCGTCCTCTAAGGAAACTTAAGGGTTTAAAGGCTTGTTGCACATGCTAAGTGCAACCATGATTCCTACGAAAGTGAGTTAGGATTTCAATGTTTTCATTTTTCTTATATTCTATTTTGCTAGGGACTAGCAAATTCTAGGTGTGGGGGTATTTGATGCATTGCATACATTGCATCATATGTCTTTCATTTAGATTAATTTTATATCAATAAATGCTACTAAGGTATGTGTTTAGTCTTATTTACAGAATACAGGGACCTGAATGCAAATTACCCATATCACGAGCATAAACGCGTGCAAGAAACTCATTTCTGTCATAAAGACCAAGTTCAAGATTATCAGGATTCAAATGGAAGTCCATCCAAGCATAAAAGCATTCAAAGACCTAATTACAAAAAGGCCAAGGACTTAAGCACAAAAGTAGCCAGGGACTTAATTGCAAAGAGTCGAGGACCCGACTGCAATTACAAGTACCAAAATATTAATTTCAGAGAAGTTCTAAAGCAAAAATCAATTTGGATCTCCGAAGATATGAAGAAATAAATTCGGAGCTCAAAAGAAAGGAAAGAAATCAATCCAGACGCTCAAAGGACATTTAAATCATACCATAAACACACAGGAAAAATCCGGATCGAATGTGAGCCAAAACGGTGGCGATTCCGCCGCACCCCATGTACAAAATGCGGCGGCTTAGCCAAACAAAATTCGATCCGTGCGCTCAAATTTTTACCAATGTTGTATTCACACGTGTACTTTTCTTTTATGTATTGGGATCCCCGATTGAGGCTATAAATAAGGCCGAATCATGTCTTGAAACGAGTATGAGTTTTTATTCCATGCTTTTGTAATAAAATTCTGTTGGTTTATTTTTGTGTTTTTAGTTTTCTTTTGTAGTTTCTCTAGGACCACTTCTCCTTCCCTCCATCCATGAGTTTCTAACTCTCTCCAAATGGTGGGGGTGATGGATTTACGGTGACGAGAAGAAGAATGATGTTATTATTTTAATTTCCGGTTAGTATATTTTGACTACTTGAGTTTATGTTGAATCATTTATCATGTAATGGTTTATAACTAATGTGATTTATTATAAGTTTCAGATTTCTCTAAACAAAACCCGACATCTAAACCTCCACCCGCTGGACTCTCATCAATATTTGCTTTATTTTCTTTTTAATTTTTGTTGTTCTTACTTTAGATAATTAAAAACCAAAAATCTCAAACCAAACTTATTTCTCTCTCTTTCTTTCCTAAATAGAAAATCATAAAATAACAATATCTCTCCCTCCTTATGTTCGACCCGTACTTGCCACGTCTTCATTGACGTTGTGCACTTGCGGTATAAATTTAATTCTCATCATGACACCACGCGGGGCCAAAATACGCATGCGTAGGCCCCCTTCATAAAGAGCACCAGATGAAATGAGAGGTTTATGAATTGGACGCAAAGGCGTCTCATTCAAAGTATCAAACTGAAAGAGCTTGAACCTCTCAATAGTTTGGGAAATAAGGGGCAACGGAAGAAGAGTGTCTCTCGTTGCGCTGTTGAAGTTATGATCGTCAATCCAAACTCTCTAACCAACATGCTGGTGCATCGGAACGAGGTCCAGAACCTCATTAGGCATGTCCGACACACCAGGCGAACAAAAAGTGGGTCTCATACCCAAGGTATCCTCCAAGGAACTTCTAATACCCTCATGAGCTATGTAGTTGTTTGATGTTCAATCATTTCCAAGATGATCAGGAACAATAGTGAGAGGCAAACTGTCATCAGGTTGTTTGAAATTGAGGGGACTAGGGAGCTCTTACTCCACCAGAGGTGAGTCCTTAGGAGGTACAACAATAAGGTTATGTGGCTCAAGGGCCACGGGACAAGAAGATAAGGCACAATCATGTGTCGACTCATAATGAAGTTGGTCCATGTTATTCTCAATTGGGATCGAATCGTCCACCAAGTGATCGTGAATTGAAACCCCAAGTCCCTCAGACTTACTCGGAATTTGACTTTGAAAGATTGTGCTTTGAATTTGTGGATGTGGTGGTGGCGGTTTGATATCAAAAGATGAATCCTCATGTTGACAAGAAAAGTTACTCTCCTCACGTTCACGTAATTGCTGCGACATTTGACTCACTTGCAGTGCCATATTTTGTATGGACTGTTGAATGGTTTCCATGAACGTAAGGAAAGTTGGTTTCGAGGAATCAGGTATGTGGTCAGCTATGAGGTCCAACTCAGAGCTTGGGAAATTTTGGGGTTGGGTGTTGATGGGCTGAGAATAAGTCCAATGATTTGAAGTGGGGTGTTGGTAGAATTCTGGGTATTCGGGAGGAGGATACTAGGGGTGGAATTGATGTATAAGAATTTGAATACGAATTGTGTCCCCACGAATCCATCCCTCTCGGGTTGTACGCGGATGCGTAATAGTCATATTGAGCATTTGGGGAAAAGGTATGCTCATATTCGGGCTTAGGGGGAATATAAGGACATTCCCCGATAACATGACCACTCAACCCACAACAGTAGCACGGTACGGCTACTGGAGCCACCGGTGCACTCATGTCGTCTGCCATACGCATGAAAGAGGCCAAAGTTTGTTGTAATGTCTCAGTTTGTTGACCAGCATATGATCCGACGTAACTAGATGGTGGTCTAGCAGTCGGTGCCTCTCTCATACTATCCCAATATCAGTCGGTGCCTCTCTCATACTACCCCAATATGAAGATTGCTCAGTCACACAATTAAGATTGTCCCAACCATACGGGGTGTTAATCTGAGCCACCCCAGGTTGCATGGGTCCAGAATACTAGGAAGAATTGTCCTGGTCCCAACAATGATATGGATGGTCTCCCATGTAACCATCCATCTCAACAAAGAACTCTCGAGTCGATTACTCTCACCACCACGAGGCCAAACTCGCAAAAAGTGCTCGACTCGACCCTAAAATGCTACCAGAGAGTGTAAAGGGGAGGAGACTATAACGTAGAAGAAGGTGAGAAGATGATGACTCAGAGGAGAAGGGAAGAATCCTAGAGCTTGCGTGGGTAATGGGATCAGGTAGAAGCCTAACTAGCAAGCACGGCTCAAACAATGTAAGGCAATGGGTCCTTAGGCTAGACGATGCCTAACTTCGAGGTCACTAGCCTCGAAACGCCTCACCTCCCTACAACGAGGACCACAATGCCCAGCAAGTGATACCAGATCCGGAGATCTAGTACCTCCTACTATCGACAAGGTAGGCAACGCCGATCAGGCCATGGCGGTCTCAACTAGATTACTCTCCTAGTGCGTCCGAAATCCTAGGGCTAATGTCTACTTGCTTTTAGTTAAGGCTTGATTAAGAGTGATTTTTTGGGCCAAGGAAAGGGTGATGAAATTCCCCAGCTTATCTTTTATGGGACAGCCCCTCCTTAGTAGCGATTCGATCCTAGATCTAGCAATCAATCACTCCAATCAAACGCTCAACTCACTCTTGTCCCGATGCACCTTACTAACTAATGCATAATCAAAACATGCATGAATGACAGATTTGGGTGCACATACCTCACGCCAGCAATCAACAACAAAATGTAAAGCAAAGAAAAGACAAATGCATGTAAGGTCTACAAATGATGCATGACCTAGATGGCAAGAAGTCTAATCTTTTGCTTTAAGTTTTATGGTCCAAGTTGATTAAAGGGGATTGAAATTAAATTTGGGAGCAAACTAGAAGTCACAACATGCAAAATGGTAATCCCAGATAACTAAAATGAACCAAATAGAAACCAGAACAAAATTGAGAGAAAATGAGGCTCACCAGGCCGCCAATTGGTGGTCCCAGACCGCTGATTGGCGGTCCCTTTTCAAGATTTTGTGCTCAAACTTGTCCAGTATCCTCCCCTTGTTCTAAGGGTCCCCTGAAACAAACAAAAACAAAAAACAAAAAAATTAAAACCACTCGACTCGTCCAAACCAAGGTCTGGACAGAGCACCTCCCCGACAACGGTGCCAAAAACTTGATTGATTCGTTTTATATTAACCGCAAGTGCACGGCCGCGCTGAAGCGGTGGCAAATACAGGTCGTCCACTGGGAGGTGTGTCGACGTTTTGTTTGTGCGAAGGCGAGTGGTAAATAAAGGAGAGAAAGGTTGGTTACACTAAACTACACTAAGGTGCAAATGGAAATGGAAGAGAAGCAAGAAAACTAAACCCCAAAGGGGGTAGAGAAATAATGTAAACATAAAGAAGTGTGTGTGTGTGTGTTCATTAAGCTCCTCACAACATGTAGTGCATGAAATCATAAAACTACATCCAACTTTGCCTCCACATGAATTAAGATAAGACTACATCATTAAAACATATAAGACAATAGTTGAAATGAAGCTAAATGAACTCAAGTATAAAGACTAGACCTTAGTATGCCTCCACATGAATTAAGATAAGACTATATCATTAAAACATACAAGACATTAACCAAGGTAAATGCAACAAGAGTACATTCACTACAACTTGTGTTTCCAATATTAATTCCATCTATATCCTAACATTATCATTCCCCATAAAATAGGTCCACTAATCAAAGCATAGGCTAAGATTCATTCAAGAGCATTAGCATATCAAAGATAAGAGTGGAGACCCATTAGATGGTTATGGAAATCATATAAAGCTCAAGGGATTAAGATACACACACTTAATACACTACATGATTATATCACATATTTCTCCACCCCCCAAATGGGGATGGAACTACTCACACATATTTAAACTAACTACTTTAACAAAATGAAGCATTATACTGAAATGAAACTACACTAATCAAGCAAGAAATATTAAAGAAGCATAAAAGGAAAGGAAAGACTAAACAAACATGCACAAATTAAAAGACCAGATTAAAAGAAACTAGAAGAATTATTTTATTAACAAATGACTCACATTGAAGGTAGTATTCTTCTCCACCTTGAGTTTTTGCTTCAAGACTCACTCCTTAGTAGAGAGAATGCCACCAAGCAATGGGTGATTACAATGGAAGGTGAAGAGTTCTATTTATAGGCATAGAAAAAGCTAATCTGGGACAATCCCCCGATGTGGGACTAAACCAATACCAAAAATAGCCTAAACAAAAATTAATACAAGTCCAGGCGAAATCTTAGCGGATCTGGGATGATCCAGACCGCCAATTGGCGGTCTATAAGGCCCAGATCCGTCTGCTTTTTGTGTTGGGCTTTGCTTGAAGTATTTCTTGGTCGTGGATGCATCTACTTGGTTTGTTGGAGCTCCGACCTGAATCAAATTGTCAAAATACTCCCCATGATGGTGTGGAGTTTCCTGTTTTGCTCTTAGGTCCTTCGGTCTTACGATCAGGTCCTTCTCCCTTGCATCTTAGTCCCCAGGTCTCACAATTAAGTCTTTTTTCCTGCCTTTGGGTCCTTTCATGGCTCTTCTCTTCAAACCTCTTTATTCCTGAAAACTAAACATAAAACTCGTCACGTAGCAATGCTTAGGTGTAAGATAATGGATATAAGATACAAATATAAGCATGAAATGATGTCAATCTGAAGGGAATGTGTTCTAAAAGTAATTGTAGCTCATTGTAGCTCTACAATGAGTTAAGATTGTCGTGTTGATCATAGATCATTGTATCTCTACAAGTGAGTGACAACACGGGTACACAAAAGAGGAAAATATTACTTTTGTATACTGAATAGACCTAATAAGTAAAACATTATAGAATTGTGTTTTCTGTGTCATTAATGTTTTACTGTGTCTTTGGTCCTTTGATATGAGACTTTTATCCGATCACTTAAGAATTGCTTAATTAGACTAGTGTCTTGAGCTATCGATGAGTGTAGTGTAAAGACATTGGTTGGTTAAGTATGACTTTTGTTGGATAAGATAGTTAGTCAGAAGATTATCATTGCCCCTCTTAATTGGGTGATGATATTAGTGGGCCCCTTGATAAAGCAAAGTTATAATGTGCACAATGTGATTTGAGTTAAGTCACATATTTATAACTAGCTTAAAGAGATCAAGAAATGAATACTAATACAAAGATGACACAATACTACTTTGTGTGTATTCTTAATATCATGTGGCAAGGGACGGACACAAGTGGTGCACTCCATCACTAAATGGATCGGGTTTTAGTTTGAGTGGAATTAAGACATCTAACTAATTGGGAGCTATAATGTCTAGCTAGATACCGCTTATAGCTTGTGATATTAAGCTCTTAATATTACTGCCAACTTAGTTTAGATCCTCCCATAGGTCACACCACAAAACTGGGAATCAAGAAATTGGGATTTTGAGTTCATAAGGTGTGTCGGGTTTCATGTAAAAAATATGACACATGTGGTGAACAAGCAAAATCAAAATTATGTTGTGATTAAAAACATAATTAGAATCTAAATTAAATTCATATGTGATGTAAATATTATGGGGTGTAATGATTAATCATTACATAGGATAATATGTTACATAAGTTGTGAACTTACTACTAATCCCGAAATGTCAAATTTTGTAGGGGTTAAACCGAAATTTGACGAGTCTGCAGTACTGTGCAAAAACGGTCGACCGAATGTTGCACGGTCGACCGGATGTGTTTCGATCACTACAGGAATTTCGTCTGTTCGTTTTCAGTCGACCCAAGTAGTTCGGTCGGTCGACCGAACATTGCGATGAAATAAATTATGTTGCGAACGGTCAACCGAGTTTATGAACGGTCGACCGAAACTTGGTCTAAATGGTCAACCGAACCCTTAATACGGTCGACCGATTCAGACGGTTACTGCAGAATAAATTTAAGAATTAATTAGATCATGCATGGAATTGGTCCATAACTGATTTAATTCGTTGCTAAGATTATTTGTTAGCAAATAAGGGTTGGTTAGATGGAAGTTTGCATGAAATCATGGGCAAGAGGTTGCACATGAATAGGTAATTTGGAGAGAACTTATAAATACAAGTTTATCTCATTACCTTATTAATTAATTCATTATCTTCTTGTGCAAACTTCTCTCTCCATAATTATCCACGAAATTTCCTTAATTATGAGTTTAGTTTTAGTTTTCAGAGAGCTTCTTCTCAAGGGAACTAAAGAGGGATTAGTAGTTAGATTCTAAACCTTATTGGAGATTGAGAGGCTAGCTCTTCTCTCTCCAATCTTGTTTAGAGTTTGGTGAATACTCGGAGGCATCTGGCGCA
Source organism: Triglochin maritima (assembly GCA_963682175.1). NCBI lineage: Eukaryota > Viridiplantae > Streptophyta > Magnoliopsida > Alismatales > Juncaginaceae > Triglochin > Triglochin maritima. The sequence goes on from OY821775.1 coordinate 21,458,120, forward strand.
GCGACAAGCATCCTCAACGTCTCCGGATCTTCAAGAAGTTTTAGAGAACTTTAGGTATGAATTTCGGAGCCCATGTTTGTTTTAATAAAGTTTTGAAACTGGTTATTGAAACAAACCGATGCATGCATGAAACAAATCATAGAAAAATTGTAATTGATCCTTATTGTGCATAAAAAATTCGAAAATAATTATGTGCAATTAAACTAGAAATCCTACACAATCATCCAACAAGTCGTGTTGCTAGATTGAATAATGCATCAATGTTCGGGTTTTGTGGGTATATCCGCTGAAAACCCTCAGAGACACCACTCATTCTCCTTGGCGAAAGGAGGTTTAACGGTTTGTTGCACGTGCTAAGTGCAATCGTGATTCTTATGAAAGTGAGTTAGAATTTCCCCATTTTTTGTATGTTTTACTTTCTTTCATTTTTTTCTCTTTCTTTGTTTTGCTCGGGACTAGCAAAAGGTAAATGTGGGGATATTTGATTAGTAGGATATCATGTATCGTATTCATGCTACATATCTTTTATTTGACCCCAATATTGTGGTACTCGAGTGTTTGTTTATGGTGTTTCAGGTGTTAGGTAATAAAGATGAGAAATGGCGCAAAAAGGACCTGAATGCAACATGAATGAACTGAATTGAAGACTTCTAGACCTATTTGTAATGCACAAGGACTTGATCGCAAATCAGGAAGGACCCAAGTGAAAACTCGGAGGAACATGATTCTGAAGTGCAAAATATTGTGACACATGACATGCAGTGGATCAGTATTTCACCAATTAAAACAAAATCGGTTCGAGACAATAAACAAGGGGTTCACCCCACGTACTAAACAACGAAACTTAATAGCTGTAAAAATTTCAACCGGATCAGAACACCCGGATCCGCCACTCACGGATTTTAATTTGCCATTGGCATATCAACCTTGTTTGTTTTGTCTCAAATTTTGGTCGTAGGTCGTGTTAAAGGGTCAGAGCATTCCAGGAGTATCAAAATTGATTTAGAGTTGTCTGATTACACCCACATTAATCCTAACCATGTATTATTCTATAAATATCATTGTAATCCCTCTCCTCTTCTTCTTGCATCATCTATTATTTTAGGATTAATTGGATGTTCATTAGTGTACGAGGAGAAGGAGGAAACCTTTAATCTTGCATTTCAATCTAGTTTTTGTTCTTTACATTGATGTTTTCTATTTGATGCAATTTCCTTCATGTTTGTTGTTTGCCTAATCTAGTTTTCTGAATTTTCCATTATGGGTTTGATTGTTTTTATGTTTTCTTTAGTTTAGAGATGAGTAGGGAGTAGTCCATCCCCATTGGGGGTGGAGAAGAAGGTGATATGATTATGTGATGTATTAGGTGTGTGTGTGTTAATCCTAACCTTTGAACCTAACATGATTTCCATAACCATTTCATGAGATTTTCACTCTTATCTTTGATGTGCTAATGCTTTTGAGTGATGCCTAGCATATATTTAGATTAGTGGGTCTATCTTTTGGGGAATGATGACGTGATGATAAGGATGGAGTGGAAGAAGTAAACATGACATGTAGGATCGTAATGGCACTAATTCTAATCAATTTTAACAATACCTAACTTAATATGCAGCGGAAACGATAATTACACACAAGTAGGGAAAAGGGAATGCAAACCTCAAGCAACACGAGGGATTTTATAGAAGTCCAGATCCACCACCAGATCTAACATCCTCTCTTGCAAGCTCCGCTTGATTCCACGATCTACGCTCACGACTTCACTATCCACTCCTCGTTCTTGGCCAAGAGAACGTTTTTACACTTCAAGCTTGTAAACACCCTCGCCATGCTTGGAACCTCCTCTCACAATCCGAGAGGGAAGCTTTGGGCCTTCACCGAAACCTTTACTCCTTGAGAAAGAAGGTAACCTGAGTATTCAACACTCTCTAACTTAAGCACACTTTGAGTATGATTGGAATTAGATCAAAGTGTGGGAAGTTTAAGCTTGAGTGTAGGATTTAGGGCTTTGAAGATAGGGAGAAGTCTCTCTAGTATATAGAGCAATTCAAAGTGTGAGAGTTGTGTCCATAAGGTGTATAGACCTCTATTTATAACATCCTAGAGAGATATAACCGTTGGAGACGAATTGATTGAATTGTGTGTAAGATACACAAAATAGAAATTGAAGTTCTGCAATTCTGTCCCACAACGGTTAATGATTGAATCAGTTTAATATACCGCAAGTGCACAACCGTGTTGAAGCGGTGGCAAGCACGAGTCGATCCACAAGAAGCGTGCGCAAGTCAGATTCACGATACTCGAGTGGGAAAAGAAGATGAGAGATATGCGATCAGAATCAAATTACAACACATAAGAAATCGAAAACAAACAATAAAACTAAACCCCTCGGGGGGTAGAGAAGAATGTGAATATGAAAATGTGTGACGTAGTGTGTGTTCAAATGTGCTCATCAAAACATGTCATACATGAAATCCACAAAACTCAATTCCAACTTTACCTCCACATGAAATAAGATAAAACATTATCATTAAAACATACAAGACAATAATTGAAATGAAGCTAATATGTCCACACGCAAAATGACTGTAATCCAACTATGTCTCCACATGAAATAAGATTTATCACAATCATTATAACATACAAGACATTAAATTTGGATAAAGCCAACATGAGCACATGCATGCACATGTCTCGTTCCCTTCTTCCACTCCATTCTTATCCTAACCTCATAATTCCCCAAAAATAGGCTCACTAATCTAAGCATGTGCTAAACTTCATTCAAAAGCATTGGCACATTAAAGATAAGAGTGAAACACATTAGATGGTTATGGAAATCATGTAAGACTCAAAGGATTAAGATTAACACACACTAATCCATCACATGATCAATCACCTTCTTCTCCACACCCAATGGGGATGGACTACTCTCTACTCATCTCTACACTAAAGAAAGTATAAAAACAACAAGAACCCATAATGTAAATAACTGAAAACAAGATTAACTAAACAACAACATCAAAGAAATTGCATCAAAGTAAAAGACATGTATTTAAAGAACACAACCCACTATTGATTGAAATGAAAGGATTACAAAGTGTGATTCTTCTCCTCCAACTACACTAAGCAGCAGCAACATAAAACCTAAAACTAATGGAGAAGCAAGAAGAAGAGGGATGGGAGGGATTTCAATGGTATATATAGACTAATACGTGGTTAGGATTAATCTGGGAATAATCGGACGACTCTAAATCACATCTGATAGTCCAAGAATGCTCTGACCCGACAACCCAAACAACGACCAAAATCTCAACCGAATTGGAGCATTTTGATCAGCCACTGGCGCATCAAATGCGTCTGATCCGGTTGAAATTTTGCGTCACACTTTATTTCTTCATTTGGCACGTAGGTGAAGTCCTAATCTTCTAGATCGAATCATTTTGAGTTTAATTTGCAAAATACTGATTTTATTCAAGTCATGTGTCACCATATTTTGCACTTCACAATCAGGTCCCTCCGGGTTTGCACTTCGGTCCTTCCGGGTTTGCGATCCAGTCCTTGTGCATTACAAATAGGTCCAGAACCTTCCAAATCAGTCCATACTTGTTACATTTAGGTCATTTTTGATCCCTTCCTCTTATTTATTACCTAATTCCTGAAACACTACAAACAACAACTCGAGTAGCACAATATTGGGGTAAAATAAAGAATATATAGCATGAATATGATGAATGATATGCTACTAATCAGTCAACCGAATCAGGAAGAATGGTCGATCATTTCTTTAAGAATAAAGAAACATTCAAACGAACTAGAGAATGGTCGAACCAATTTGATTATGACTTGAGTCATCAGTCGAACCAGGGTAGGGGTCGGTCGACCGATCTCAGGGTTTTGGCCAGGTTAAAGGTATAACGGTCGAACACAAAGATTGGTTACGTTCGACTGAAAATAACATGCATTTTTGGGCTCAAGAATTGTGTTCATCTCGTCGACCGTTTTCATGTCAACGTTCGACCAGTGGCCAAATGTATTCTGTGGGTTACGTAAATTTATACGAATACGACCGTTGTATAATACGACAAGGTTAACGGTCATTCAAAAAATACGGAAACGGCTGCTTGAAAGCTCAAAGGTGGTCAACCGGTAGAACTGGGAAAAGTCACTTAGAGTGTCTGTTATAATCGGTCGAACAGATAACTGGTTCCGATCGACAGATTGGCACAGAAAGTCTAGATTTGGTTTAAGTGATTTTCCGACCAAAGTTTGGGTGATCTATTGAAGTCCAATTGATGTGAAATTTTGTGTGTGACTTTTATAAGGAACCTAGTGTGTATGTGAGTAAGTTTTAACTCTTGTATGCTCATGTTTACAAAAGTTCCTAAGACTCAAAATAAAGTAAAATTGCATGTCTTCAAATAGATTTGATTACATGTCTTGACTTCATTCCATTCTTCTTGAATCTTGGTCACTTGTAGATGTTAGCAAAAAATAATATATCTTTTATGCATTATGTGTGTTACTCTACATTTGGTTATGATTAAGATTAAGTTGATTAGATTATCAAAAAGCCAACAATGCTTTTCTTGGCATCACATTAATGTATTTTTTAATGATTCTATTGAATCTTATTTCATGTGGAGACATAGTGGGACTTGGCCATTATGCATGAGCTCATATTAACATTATTTCAATTATTGTCTTGTATGTTTTAATGATAATGTTTTTTCTTATTTCATGTGGAGGCAAAGTTGGATTTGGTTTTATAGATTTCAAGTATTACATGTTTTTAGCACAAACGAACACACACGTACACATATTTTCATTTCTACATTCTTTCTCTATCTCCTAAGGGATTTATTTTTATTCTTTGTTTTCTGATTTCATACGCATTGTAGTTTAATTCCGATCGCATTTCTCTCTCTTCTATTTCCACGCGAGTATAGTGGATTCCGACTCGCACGCACTCCCTATGGACTCGACCCGTACTTGTCACAGTTTCATCGCGGTCGTGCACTTGTAGTATTGTAACTAAATCAATCACCTAGCAGAATCAATATGCTCTTTAAGTGGACCTTTTGTTGTTTACTTTGGGAGATATGGAAAATTAGGAATGAGGTTAGGTGGGGCAATGCTAACCTCATAAATCATGTTCTTCCTCATAGGATTAAGAAGTGGATTTGGCATCTCTCTCCCCTTATACATCCAAAAGAAAATCAGACAGTTCAGAAGATATGGGTATTCTGAAGCAAATGGGGATTTCAAATAAAATTATTTGATGTCATAAAATTGATTTTTTAAATGGAGTCCTCCTCGTAGGGGCAATTTCAAGTTGAATGTGGATAGGGCTTGTAAAGGTAATCCTGGTCAGAATGTCAATATCACAACCTAAAAAGGGAAACAAACGAACTGACCAGGCTAACTTAACAAGTTGTCCTGGTCAGACAGGTTGTCTCAATTTCTTCAGTTTGAGTCCAATCTCTATTATTTAAGAAAATGATACTTCTATTCTTTATATGCAATGCAGATGGCAGGGCTCGATTAGATGTGGATCAAAACACAAAGTCAGAGAACCAAGGCTATGTTGATCTGAAAATTCCCAAATTTAAGGCAATTTGAAGATTATGCAGGCCAGCCTAGATCAAGCTCAATCCTAATGATTTGGACTGAAAATACCTCCTATTTGTCCATAAATCTGAACTACATCATCAAAGACCTAACCAAGTCAACTACATGAGTTGACTTGGTCAGCCAAAGGTTGATTCTACTCCACTACTTTCATTTCACTTTCACCAATTAAAGAACGTGATACTTGTTGAAATTAAATTTCGTTCAGGTAATAGAATTATGGTGAATCGTGGTGGATTTCGCACTATAGCTCGTAAGGAATGGAGCTCAAGGGATCCTAATTAAATAATGAACCAAGGGGACATAGCGAGGGATTGGAAGTAAAGAAGAGTGCATTGTGAAATATTCCTCAAGTTTCAAAGATGGAAAGCAGACCAAGAATCTCAAATCCATAGCTCAATTTTGACCCATAACTCAACATTTTTCCACCTAGCTAGGTTTTTGGCTGAGTTGGCCAAAATCTGGGTAGTGAGTCCGGTTTTTCCACATACAATGTGTGGTTTTTTTATCGGACCCACTCAAGCCCAATAGGGCCGGGCCATTGTTCTTTTCATGTAACTCATGTACTAGGATCGTTCGTTCTACTCCCTAACATTTGTAAATGTTTTGATGATTAATGATAAAGTACCAAAGGTTGGGATGGGTAGGGGATCGACAAGGCACAAGATGTCAATGAATCGGCCATCTTTCCAAAGTTCTAATCCAAGGTGAATAAAAAAATGACTATTTTCAAAGGACATGGTGTAAAGTGCTACTGGATCAAATATTAGGAGAGGAAACTATAATTTACCTGTTATTTTACAAGACAACGTTACTGTACCAACGGAGACTAGTTGAGGTGAAAAATCTTTTGCGTTGAATAGTCTAATTGCCATATTTCGGATGTCTAAAGTATAATAAAAACTAGATAATAAAAATTTGGAACAATGTTGCATAAAAACTAACAAGAACACGTATAATAAAAAATTCTTATAAGCAGAACACATAAAGTTCCGGGCAATGTTGTGCCCAAAGAACAAAACACACGTGTCAAGGCCTAAATCACAAGACAACGAACGAACCCAACCCACAAACGGATATTAAAACCATCATCGTCTTCATCACTCCACTCCAACAAAACCAATGGCGTTTGCATCCACTTCCCACCTCTCCCCTCCCTTCGCCATCCACCTCACCCGCCGCCCCACTACGTCCTCATCCGACCTCCCTCGCCAGGGCCCCAAGTGGCCGGCGCTCGTCTCCGGCGCACTCGCAGCGGCAATCGTCGTTTCCGGAGCAATGCCCGTGGCCGCCGACCTCAACAAGTTCGAGGCCGAAGTTCGAGGGGAATTCGGGTTCGGGTCCGCCGCGCAGTTCGGGTCCGCCGACCTCAGGTTTGGACGTGTTGGTTGGGGTTTGGAGTATATATATCGGAGGTCCGTGTTGTATTTAATTGCTGGCTGTTTTGGATCTTCTGCAGGAAGGCGGTGCATTCCAAAGAGAATTTCAGGTTTGTTGCTACTGCCTTTGGCTGATTTGAGTTTGTGATTTTTTTTCTTCTTGTGGAATTAGATGATTTTCGGTTGGCAAAAAATAGATGTTTTATCGCTCGATTGTTGTCGGAGTAAGTTTAAAAAAAAAATCCTCCTTGCCCTTTGTTGAATTGTTTTTGTTGGTTAATTGGTTTTAGTTGGTACACCGCCTATACGAAACCCAAGCACTTAAGTAATGGATGGGATCCAACTTTTCTTATAGTGTTATATATATATTTTTCTGTTTAGCAACGTGACACTATTTTTCTAATACTCTTACATGATTCTAACTGGGACAAATTTACCCATTTTCTTAAGCAATTTGACTTTTCTCTGTTAATGTTGTTCGAAAAGAAAACCCACATTCCTAGCAAGAGCAAAACGAGGCCGCTAAAAGTGAATTTAGTTTGCTGCATCTTCCTTTTTCTAAATAAAAAGGTTATGGAGCGACTGAACTTCGCACTGTTGTATTGCTTAGTCGTTGCAAAATTCGTCATGATGGTGTTTCAAGTTTAGCCTTTTTTAAACTATAAAATTGTAAGACCATTTTGTGCTGATAAGTGAGTAGTCGTTATACTGCATTACTGCTCTGCAGAGTTGGTAACCCTGCCTCAACGAGAATTGAATTTTATTATTTTATTTTTGTTCAAGGTTGGATGATGTTATGTTTTGAGCTTATTGAGGAAAACGAATTTTATTCAGGTTGTCTGTAAAATTGATGTCTTGATTCTTGGTTTTGAGAGTTAGATTCTCTTGTGGTTCATTTTTTTTTGCTTGGCTCTAATTTCTTAATTGAATTTTCAGACGGGCTAACTTTACTTCGGCTGACATGAGGGAATCAGATTTTAGCGGCTCCACTTTTAATGGAGCTTATCTTGAGAAAGCTGTTGCATATAAAGCAAATTTCTCAGGTAGTTCTTGTAAACTATGTCACCATTGTCTTGTATTATGCAGTAATTTCAAATATGTTCGACTCCTTGGTTAGGCCCGTTGGATGAACCAGCGGCCGTCTAGCTGACTTAAACCCTTAGTATTGTGTTAAAAAAATTAATTATTTCTTGATCCTCTGTTATGTCATTTCTGAGTTTGAGAGTTAAGCATGATGTTTTACTATCTGTAACTTCAAGTCTTGTATTATGGCAAAATTTATGCGTTTACTAATTACAACAAAATCAAAGTATGACCTCCTCTTTAGGCATTTGACGTGAATCTTTAACTCCGGAAAAGGAAGCCTGGAAAATGTAAAATAGCAATAATATTTTTTCAAATAATTAGCCAAAATTGGTGATAAATCATAAAGCATCGGAGTTGAATGCTCTAAATCTGTTGTTCCACTTGACACTGAACCAGTTTATGTTCTTGAAGTGCAGGAAATAATGGTTTTCCTTCTACTTTCCTGTTTCTATTTGTTATGCTTAATATCACTTCGACTACGAGATCATTTAGAGGCTATTCTTTTGTTCACATCAACACGCCTCGTTTAATTTTTCTACGTTCCTGGTGATAACTACCAATATTTTCGATGTGCACCGTATCCTAATATTTTTGTCCTATATTGAAGTTTTTGTTGGTCATTTGACTTTTAATTTCTTCAAAGATCGTCATACAGCCAGTTCTGTTGTAACATAGAATTACAAACCATGGCTGACAAGATGATGGGGTTATGTTCCAGATGAGTTTGAATTCCTCCTGATTTGTTCATATACATCCACCCAAAGACTGATATTTGGAATTTCAATCTGAAGGTTTCAAAATAACTTTTTATGGTTCCAATGGAAAGTAGGGGAGATTTTATGATAATAACTAGTTTTGTTTTAAATGGCAGACTGCCACTGTCTAAGTAGAGACATTAGTTCCCTGTAAGCTGGCTTCAAGAATTGATTGCAAAATGCAGAGACATCAAGTCTTTTTTTCTTCATTAAATGGGGACTAGAATTTTATGTAATTCTCAGATATCTGCCCTTGAAGAGATTGATGGTTTCGCTGTTTCCATAACAGGTGCAGATTTGAGTGACACCTTGATGGATCGCATGGTAATTATATTATGAATCCTTAATGTTTCCTGCTCCATTCCTGCTTCCTAAGTTATGACGGGAAAATCCTCTCCTTGCGTTGGAAATATGGTTCATTGCATAAGGAACATCTAAACTTGCAAATCAGGAATCCAAAGGGAACGGCGTAAAATTACAAGTCATAGTATTTTCTAATGATTTTAAGGTTCTTCCTTTAACGGTACTGTTTATAAAACCTTCCCTAGGTGATGGAAATTTACTAGCATTTGGCTGTTTGGCATGCCAATTTCTTATGATTCCTCGTTAAAATTTTCATTCAAGAATGGGTTGTGTACTGGCGTTATCTGGTAAGCAATTAGTTCTTGTTTGCTTTATATAAGAATACGGAACAATTCTCATGCTTGAACTATTTTGTGTTTTGCTTTCACGGATTTCTAGAATAACACTCCCAAAACTCATACTTCTTGAAGCTCCACGCAAGGACATGGAAAGTTCGCTTTTTAGGGGAAACAAGTCTAGTACTAAGGATATGTTGAAACTGTGAACTAACTTGATTTCGAACAAAGTTTTCAAAGTAATTCAAAAATTATTTCTACAAAATATAAGTCTATGCATACTTATTTTTTCAACAGGATAAAACTTAATCTAGTATTGACCATAAAGGGAAGTGAACTTGAATTTACTACATAGTGTCATAATACTGGTTTAGATTACATATAAATACTGAAAACCAGTCTCTCACTTATGCTTCATGCCTTTAGTGTCTCTAATACATGAATGGATCTTCAGGTTTGAACCATATTCGTCTTCGATGCAGTGCATTCAGTAGTTCTTTTAGATGGAATATTTGCACCACAGCAAATCTAATTGTTTTCATCATGATTTTCTGTTGGATCTTTTTGGCAGGTCCTGAATGAAGCCAACCTTACCAATGCAGTGCTTGTGAGATCAGTTCTAACACGCAGTGATCTTGGTGGTGCAATAATTGATGGTGCTGACTTCAGTGATGCTGTTCTGGACCTCACTCAGAAACAGGTATTTCCTGGAGTTCCCTATGTTGATTAGGAGTACACTTAACCAAACGTTGACGCATTCATACCCCAATGCGACTTCTTAGTCATGATACAAATTGAAATCTAGATTCAGATAGGGCAACATGCACATTACACTATAGAATATATCCAACTGGACCAAAGAATACACATTTAATTGAAAGTGAATTCCCCGAACAATGTTTGATAATCCAAAAACAGACGTAAGAAGTGCTCTCAAAATCTGCATGTCTAGATGATCACTTGATCATTGAACGTTTATAATATATTTAAATAGAAAGCTTAGAAAAGATAGCGGCATGCTACTTGAGAAAATCACATGTTTTTTGTATAAATTGGTAACCTATGGATGACATGAGCTCCGAGGAAACTGAATCACGTAGTTTGCACCCCTACAATTTAGTAACCCGTGCATTAACTACAAGTCAACATATCCCTGCTTGCTAGTAGTAATGCCAAAGTCTTGTTTGTAAAATTATCAACAGTGGACGATTTTTCCGTTTTAACCCAATACTTATCCCACAGGACTTGTGTAAATATGCCAGAGGGAAGAATCCTGTCACAGGAGTTAGCACAAGGACCAGCCTAGGTTGTGGAAACAGCCGCCGGAATGCTTACGGCAGTCCGTCGTCCCCTCTGCTCAGCACACCACCTCCGAAAATGCTAGACACGAATGGTTTTTGTGATGAGGCCACGGGTTTGTGTGACGCCAAGTAGATAAATGAAAATCACCTTACTAAGGTGTTTTGTGCCTGTACATAGACATGGGTCGGAAAGATAATGTGAAATTACAAAATACTAATTTTCAATGTCTAGTAAAAATTGACATTGTAATTATACTTTTGCACTGTATTTTGACATGTACGATCTTATATGCAGTTACAGCGATTTATCCTGTTTCCAAGTCTTTTCGTTTGTTTTTCATTTTGAGAACCAATAGATGATCAGAAACAATGTACAGGCTGCTATCACTGCGGAAAGTATGATGGTGTCCTTGGACTTCTTTCTTTTAATTGCACCTGAAACATGTAAAATAGTGGAGATGATATATCATACAACAAAACATACAGACTCATAAGCTCAAGCAGAGTAAGAAACAGAAAGGTGTACCAAGGAGGCCACGTATGACAGGGAATTTGTCACTCATTTGCTTCACTTTTCCCTGCACGTCTCCGAACAAAGACCTCTGAGAGCCCAAAATAGATTTGGTGCTTTGAGCTTGGTTAATGACCTCATCAATCTATCAGAAGTAAAACACTTCTTAAGAAATTGACGTCACCTCCTCTTGAGATAGAAGCAGAGGTAAATCAATTGGGGGAAAAAAATCAACACCAAGGTAAGCTCGAATTTTACAATGTATAACCAAATGAATTATCATTTTCATAAGTTCAACGGCCAAATGTACATTGTCGTTAAGTCACAACAATGTACATTTCACAATCTTTCAAACGTTAGATCGATGCTATTATCAAAAATTTAACTTAAGCCTTGGTTTCTGGCTTTCTGACTCTTTTGTGGAAAATAGTGAAGCAACCTTTTTGTGTAAGACGCAGAGTATCATCTTTCCATACCACTTATAAGGACATGGTATTTATATTCTTGGAATTACAAATTTCCCAACTTTGGACAATACATATCGACTTACTCCAAATCTACTAGTATGATTACATACTTCCCTAGTTCTACCTTGCATGTGAATCACATCACCCCCACTTTCTTTCTCATCCTTCTTTAAGAGCTATTGTTACACATTAATGAATGAAAATCTAGCCACTATGTCAATATATATATATATATATATATATATATACATACATACATATGTGGACAAATTGAGATTGTAGGAGGCCTACAGTCATCTTGGCTATGACACCACATTTTCAGTCACTTCTGGTTAGTTTTTTTAATGAAAAATTACTGGTGGGATATACCACATATAAGGAACATGTGGTAAAATTTTCAAATCAAATGGATCATTGTAGACCTTGATCCGACACTTTAAAATTCAGTAAAATTCAGCCGTTAAAATATGAGCATTTAAAATAATGGTGAAATTAATTTCGATTGACCTAAAATTTTAATGTGTTATAGCTTAAGAGATAACAATACATGTGATTAAGTTTGATTTTAAAAAATCAACTTTATAATATCTTAATTTTGAGTGTCACAGTCAAGTTAGCTATATAAACTCCTATAGCCCCACATGCCTCTATATATATATTAACATGAACAGTTAAGACATGCCTCACAAGTAGGGTGGTCATGGGAAGTGGAGGTATCCAAAAACACGGTGCCCTGTCAGCCAAAATTTTAGAGAACGTGTCTTAGGTAAGAGCTACCATGGGGTATATATTACCTCAGAGCGTGACACTTGACTAATCCATTAAACAATAGTGAAACGAATCAAAGAAAGAATCAATTCAAACTATTCTAAAATCAACAGAATTGCATTTAGCCTCTCTAAGACACCATTGTGGAGAGAAGATGTGAGGACCCTGACAGAGCAACAAAACTTTCAATGAAGTTATAAAAATGATAAAATAAACAAACAAAAAATTGGATTCTGAGCTTAGATATCACAAATGAAGATGTTAGGCAGTAGGGCACCCCTACAACCAAAAAAATCTAATTTCCATCATAGGTCTTTACAAACATTCACTTCAGATTGGAAATGAAAAGAAAATGTGACAAAATACAGTGCAAAATACAGCAAAAAAAACCTAGATGTTGAGATATGTCTTCCTTTAGATGATTAATTGGGTGTTATCTATACAATGCACTGCAATTAATGGAGTAGAATATTGACTTAGAACTGCATGTCTATTGGAAATTCATATATAATTATCCCAAGATAACTAACATGATGGGAAAATTACTTGGACATTATCTGGCTTTTATTTTCAGCATGACTGAGAATCGTAAAATCATTTTCATATTTCAGTCAGATAGATGACAAAATATATCTACTTTTCCAGATTACATAAACACAATCAACCACTTGAAGCAATTTTAATGCATGGAAACGTCGGTTATACCACCACAAATGCATGAGAAATAATTAAGCAAGTCTGATGAGCCACAGGTGTACTTTGCTAAAAGATGAAACCATGCTAAATTTCAGCAAATAAGTATGTAATGCCAAATTCACTTCTCTTAAACAATCATTGCATGAAGTACTCTGCAAATACCACAAAATGACTACTACTTGAAAGTTCCTCAGTGTAACTACTAAATTTTTATTTTTTAAAAAAACTTACTTGACTTATGCTTCCATGAATAGAGGCTCTTTCTCGCAGAAAATTCGCTCCAGGTGCCGTACTCCCGGATGTCTGTTGAAGAACATTATTATTTTATAATCAAATCGACAGTAGTAATAGCTGTGCTGCCTCATTCAAAAGATGGCAGTTATCAACAAAAAATGCAGAAACAATAATGATTATAACGTTATCACTACCAAAGTTTTGACTTATGAGGTTTGAAGTCCAACGTGCTACCAAAGTGATAATATACCAATGATTGAGAGAGTTATTAAAAAGATTATCCTAATTATAAAATCATGAATTATGTCAAGCCAATAAGAGATTCAGATCTTCAACCTTGTATCCACTGATGTCATCTCGAACAGAACTAAGAAGCTCTGAATGCTCTCTCATGGAAGTCAAGTTCCCTTTTGTCCGTCTGAACTCCTACAACCACAGATGATGTTTATAGACTTTATATAACTTATTAGTTCATAAAGACAGACTCTATTTCGACCCTAAATAAACTTAATAATTTGTAGATGTTACTAACTGTAAATGTTACTAACCCCAGTTCTTAATAATAACATAGTATCAGATTCATGTTACAAACTGCAAATGTAGAAAAAAGAGAATTCAATGTTATAAATGAAAAGGCTCTCTCTACGTAATCGTATCACAGGATTAAGGTGGCTCTGAAAACTGAATTAAATATTTGAAATGATTCGAGTATAAAGAAACTCAAAAGCCTAAAAAAACTATAAAAGGAGAGGGTTCCACATTTCTTTACGCGATGCGACCTCAAAACTTAAGCTTGATTTGATAAGAAACTACGAGGAAAAGAAGAATATCAAAGTTGTGGTGATGAAGTATGTACGACTGGCTTGATGATACAACTGGAAGAAAAAAAATCTTGAAATGATACAAATCAAACTTCCAAGGGAAATTGAAGGAATCAAGATAGGGGACAGAAGCAAGCATAACGATAACCATTGCAGACGGCCCTGCAGTTTAGGTTGATTGAAGCATCTAGTTGGTTTACGTTGCTGCCCATTCGTAAGGCATCGTCACCAAACCAATTCATGTAGTTTTTTTTATCAGTAAAGATATTAATCCAAGCAGACAACAAATAAGCCAATTAATAACCTCAAAAGCATGTGTACATAATTTGAAACAAAAGGGTAAAATAAGACAAACACCTGTGTAAACTCATGAAGTATATCACGGTGTCTAGCAAGTTTCTGGCTGACGGAAGCAGTAGGTGTTGCTAATACAGCACACCGGTTCATGGAATCATTGATATCTAACAACTTCTCAAGCAAGGACTCTATCTCCATTTCCATAGATTTCCATGATCTCCCAGACCCAGTTTCTGCAGAATCTGAAATAATGCAAGAGACCATAATTACAAAGGGAAAAAGGTGAAACAAGCAACCGCACAAAATCTCAGCCTTCAAGTGGCAATCTATCAAGCAATTACACCAGCTTAGGAAGTCTAAAATTTGTAAAACTTCTCAGAGATAAAGAATTTTGATAAGCTTACGGCCTCTTAGAAAAGGACCATAACAACAAAAATATTTATTATTTTTATCAGAATAGCAATTGAAAACAAATTATTATTCATTACAACTATCCAGCTCTACCAATCTATTTGTGTACATAATACTCGTGTTCTATGTAGTTAAAGCTTACTTATCTGTTACGTTATGTTGACATGTTATCATTGAATTCATGTAGAATTTGAGATTTTCAGTCAAAATGAGCAGAGATTGAGCAAAATATGTCCAAAACTAGCATTTATGCGAAATCTTAATACTAACACATCAGAAAAGAAATTATAAAACAGTATATGTCAATGGATCAATACATAAACTCAACCACTCTGATCAAAACAGAAGAATAAAAACACACTCAACTTGGGGGGCACTATAGACACCTCCATCCAAGACACCACCATTTTAAATTGCAGTACAGTTAATTACGAAAGCTCCTTAAGATTATAAAGTAACATAATTAGACCTTGCCTAGTACATAATCAAATAAAGGTTCAAAGTGAAGCCCATCAACTCCAAGTTATTTCGGAAACCCAATCAAGCTGTTATCCCTACTTGCTTTTGAAGCTCTGTTGACGAAAAGAGGAGAGGTTTGTAGTTTTCTTCTTATTTGGTCGGTGCTCTCTCGTGGTACAATTGCTTTCCAACAAAATAAACTAGTAACATTTTAGGCTAGAGGGGTCTACACACTACAGCGGTTAATAATATCAATAGGCATTTTCAACAAATTCCTCACAACATAATAACACATTCATTCACATAAAACATTTTATCCTCATATGATGTTCATCAAAACTCCAACAAAGTTTATCCAAGTTTAACAACCAAACCAAAAAATAAGACATTCAAAGATTCAAAAACTTCAATTATGCAACAAGCCCATCAACACTTTCATGCTTCGTCGCCAACTCCTACATTCAGATCTCACTTCAAACCAATCGATTAATAGGAAATCCATCAACTACCCCACACCTCCATATCCCCAAAATAGAAATGAACGTAAATATGAGTCAACTGGACAACAACCTTCTAAGCTTGACACGAAAATTAAAGTTCAACAATTTCTCGTTAGGCAATACAGGACTATGTCCAGAACAATCAAACCAGTTGATTGCGACGAAAATAATCGAACATAACCGTAATAACTTTAAGGTCACAAAAATCTAAAAAACAGCAGTAAGTAACGAGAAATTACCAGAAAAGAGGGCAGAAGTGGAGAATCGAGTCCCCAGCTTGGCGTAGGAGGAGAGTTTGACGTCTAGATCCCCCTCGATCTTCCTGGTCTCCTTCCGTAGCTCTTCCCACCCCGATTCCTGCAGCTCCAGACTCGATTCCGCCATTCCTTCAGATCTCTCCTCTCGGTGTTCCGGTGGAGAGGCGTTCGTGGGCCGAAGTGGGCCTTCTTTGTGTTTTATAGTATCATATGGGCCTAGTCGGGTTCTTGTGTCCACAACTCACTCCATCATAGAAAATATATCCAATAATTCTACTGCTTGCGGTGATATTTTTTTGCTGGATTGTGATTATTTTATTTTTAGGTACACTAAGCAATCATGTTTCGATACCAATATACCACGTTAAAGTATTGAATTTATCTTTGAACCTAAAGGAGTGGGTGTTGTTGGCTGTAACCTTAATCTACTCTTTGTTTGTTTGTTTTATTGATAGAGTAAAAAGGGTATACAAGATATGATGAAATCAAAAAAGGATAACAAGAAAAGAAAAGAAAAAAACATAAAGCCGAAAATAGGATTCCGACACAACCAAAATAGAAGCTAAATGTCCAAAATAAACCCACAAGATGTGGGGAATAACATGATAAAAAAACTTCGCAGCCACCCATAAAAACACGATTCTAAAAATAGAAAATCCACTACAATCCCCGAAGTTTGCAACCAAAGGTAGACATCCCGAACAGTCTTTTGTCAAATCTTCCCAAGTACAATTCTCTTGTTATCAAACCGTAGTCTATTACATGTCACCCAAATATTCCACCATAAGGCAAGAGAGTCAAGAGTTTCATCTTCAGTCACGCGGCCATTAGGAATGCCCGAGATCCACTTAACCCAAAATTCTCTTAAGTTTGCACCCTCAACCATACCCTTGGCAAGCTTAGAGGCAAGCTTTTCCAACATAGTTCTGGTAATCTCACAATTTTCTGAAAAGGTAATCGTTATGCTTTTCCTCCACCAAACAAAATGGGCATCTACTAGCCAAGCACCAACCCCTAGATTTCAGGGTGACCTCCATCAAAGTCTTATAGTGGAAAATCAACCAAGCCAGGAAATAAAATTTCGACGGTGCATTCTTGCACGAGATCTAAGGACGGCCCTGGGCCAAGAAGAATATGGTAGAGGGATTTGACTGAGAAAGAAATGTTAGATCGGAAATTCCATATAAGGGAATCAGAAGCAGCATTAGAGATAGAGCACGAGTTTAACAAATCTAGAAGAGAGCAAAATTGATGGGATTCATTGTCCGTGGGGGGGGGGGGGGGGGGGGGGGCAGGTAGATTCTAAACCGGTGATGAAACTTGCCATGTCAGGAGATCAACAACTCACGCCTTCTTATCCACTGCTAACCTATAGGGTAGAGGAAAAGTAACCATAAGAGATGATTGACCAACCCATCTATCTAACCAAAAAACCTAATATCCACCCATCTCCTACACCACACCTCATTCCCAATCGTACCACATCCTCCCCTTCAATAACACCACTCCACGGGCCTTTAATAGTTTTGATATGTTCAAGGAACCATTCAGAAGAGCCATGGTAGTATTTGTCTTGGATTACACGTTTCCACAAAGGTGGATCTGGGTCAGGTAGACCAGACAATCTCCAAATCCATTTGCCCAACATGGCTTGATTAAAAGACTTAATATCTCGAATACCCAGACCTCCCTGAGATTTTGGTTGATACACAATCTTCCGAGGCAAGAGGGTAACCCGAGTTTTTCTCACCCTTGCCTTCTTTCCAAAGGAAATTTCTTTGTAGACTAATCATTTTATTTGCTACACTTGTTGGGATCACAATGATTGACATAAATATATAGGAAATTAAATCAAAACGTATTGGATTAACGTCAATTGAACCCCCCCCCCACCCACCCAAATAGAAATTTTCCTTTCCATCATGCAAGTCTAAGATCCATCCTCTCCAAAATTGGGTCTCAATCTTGTTTTCTGAATTTTTTGGGGGAGAGAGGAAGACTCAAGTATTTACATGGGAATGTCTCAACTCTACATCCAAGCATGTTATATTTATGTCTAGCAGAAAAGATTTATTCTAATTAATAGAAAGTCCTAACACCCATTCAGAGATCGTAATTAGGCAAAATAAAGTTCTGATCGGTTCCTTATCTCCATTACAAAACAATAAAGTATCATCCACATATTGGAGTAAATGGACTTCCTCTCCCCTTCTACCCACCTTGAAACCTTCCCACATTTTATGTCGTTTAAGTACCTCTACCATCCCCCGAAGGATTTCTCCGAAGAGAGTAAAAAGTAGTGGAGAAATTGGGTCTCATTGTCTAATCCCCCTAGAACTCTTTAAAAAGTCACAAGGTGAGCCATTTCCTAGGATTGAAAATTTGGCAGTAAACACAATGGCATTAATCCAACCCTGCCATTTATTTCCAAAGTTCATAATTTACATTACATTATCAAGTACCTCCCAATCCAGACAATCATATGCTTTTGCTAGTTCTACTTTAGCACTAATCCATGTTTTTTATATCGTGATCTGGCCTCCTGTTGAACGTTTTAATTTAAAACCGCAAGTGCACGGCCGCGATGAAGCGGTGGCAAGTACGGGTCGTCCTCAGGGAGGTGAGCAGCCTCTTGTTTGCACGAAATCAAGTGGCGAAAATAATGGAGAAGAGAGTTGGTTACGCTACTCTACACTAAACTACGCTAAGAAGTACGAAATGCGAAACAAAGAAATAAACGATCAAATAAAAACTAAGCTAAGAACAAAATAGAAGTGCTGGAATACAGAAATGGGAAAACCCCTAAGGGGTGGAGTGAGTGCACACAAGCAAAGAGGTGGGTGTAGAATACATTCTTTAAGCACATGAAGGTGGTGTTTATCAAGCATAGGAAGTGTCTAAATGTGTGGCAAAACCTATCAATCTATTCACCAACTTAGTTGATTAACATTTACATATGCAAGTTGTTTATTTCAGAACCTAAACAAGCATGAGAGGTGTCTAATCATTTTGGCAAAACTCATCAAGTTATAAATTCTATCCTAAACAAGCAAGCATACATTCATGTTTAATCAACACATCAAAAATAAAGCATTCATCACATTCTCTAATGCATGTATGTACATCTACTCCACCCCCCAAAGGGGATGAAACTACTCACTAAACATTACACTAATTATTAAACTATGGAAAGAAAGCATATTAAAACTAAGCTAGAATTAAAAGACGATTAAACTAAAACATGCACAAACAATAAAAGAAACATAAACAAACAATGAAAGAAACACAAAACTTTATTGATAAAAATGACTCACATTAAAAGTAGCATCCTCCTACTTTAGTGTGTGCTTCAAGGCCTCACTTCTAGTAGGAAGAATAGCCACTTAAAATATGGAGTGATTACAATAGGAGGTGAAGAGTTCTATTTATAGGCATGGAAAAAGCTAATCCGGGACAATCCCCCGATGTGGGACTAAACCAATACCAAAAATAGCCTAAACAAACATTAATACACGTCCAGGAGAAAACTTGGTGGATTTGGGCCCAAAGTGACCGCTAATTGGCGGTCTTGGACCGCCAATTGGCGGTCCAAATTTTCCGGATCGAGTTGAATCTTGTTCTGGGCTTTGCTTGGTGTATTTGGTGGTCTTGGATGCATCTACTTTGTTTATTGGAGCTCCGACCCGAATCCAATTGCTAAAATACTCCCCATAATGGTGTGAAGTATTCTGTTTTACTCTTAGGTCCCTCTGTCTTGCAATCAGGTCCTTCTCCCTTGCATCTTGGTCCCTAGATCTCACAATTCAGTCCTTTTTCCCAGCTTTTGGGTCCTTTTATGCTTCATCTCTTCAAACCTATTTATTCCTGAAAACTAAACATAAAACTCGTAACATAGCATTATTTAGGTGAAAGATAATGGATATAAGATACAAATATGAGCATGAAATGATGTCAATCAAATACCCCCACACCTAACTTTTGCTAGTCCCGAGCAAAACAAAGAAAGAGAAAAGCATGCGAAAAAAAAAACAAGAAATCCTAACTCACTTTCGTAGGAATCACGGTTGCACTTAGCACGTGCAACAAGCCGTTAAACCTCCTTGTCGCCAAGGAGGAGGAGTGTTGTCTCCTGAGGGTTTTCAGCGGATATACCCACAAAATCCGAACAAGATGCATTAATCAATCTAACTACACGACTCGTTGGACTTATTTTGTCGATCATGGGACGCGGTAATACTACGGGTCGACTCTATATATGTAATCGGTCCACACACCTAGCCTAATGAGTTATTCGTGAGAGTTAGTTAAGGACTTAAGTGAAAGACATGGGCAACCTTAACTTCTGAATGTGATACAATGTGTAAAGTCCATTTTGGTTCTTATTTGACTCTTTTTTTTTTCTTTTTTTTTTTTTTTTTTTTTTTTTTCTTTTTTCTTTGGAGCATTTTATTGGTTGGTGTTTGATTCTCCCCAGGGTCAGGTTTCGTGCATCATTGCCTATGAGGACTTACACTATCACGTACACCTTCCCCCAAATCTCCACATAGGGCGATCCCTACCACCCGTGTAACGGGAGTTCGGTCGGCGCATCCCAAGTCAGATGACTCGAAAGCACCAGGCACAAAGTCCCCTCAGACCTACTTTCCCGAGTGATAGGAGCCGTGCGAGAAGAGAGAACACCACTTATTTATCTATATGGGAACCAAAACCCCTACACTTAAGTTTCACAAAAAGAGATTAAGGGCCCTTGACTACGACAAACTTCCTTATACTAACAGACACGAATTATTTGACTCACTAGGTTCAGGGTGGACTTCTTTAAATGTTTGAGTGCTGAAACCCTATGATTACACGCCCCCCGAGGGAAAACCGGGGTACATCCTAACGACTCGATAAGACCTAAAGTCAGTAAACTAGAAATCCTAATGCATCAAGTTCAAGACAATTTTGGGAGCTTTCTTTTTACTTTGCCTCTCAACGGTTTTGCACATGCTAAACACACGCAAAACCCACAAAAACATTTTCTTTCGCAAACACATGAAGATTTTGAAAGAAATGTGAAAATTTTAAAGCACTCGGCAAGCAAAAGAAGACAAGTCACCCAAGGATCATGGCAAGCAGATATATCGATATTAAATGCGGCACACTAACATGACCCTAGCAGTACAAACAAAAGAAAACAAAACCAAAGGAAAAAGACTCGACTATGTACACACGTAAAACACCCCCCCACACCTACTTCATGCATTGTCCTCAATGAATGTGAACAAGATACTACATGGATACATGCATGAAAAGGGAAAGATCTCACCAACATGAAGTACAAAGGGACGTTCAGGGTCATGTTGATGGACACAAACCCAAATTCCCTCAAAACCTGTGAGAAGCTGACGAAGGGAGATAAATACGTGAAGAGATTGGGCCCAAGTACACAAGGGTTGGGGCCTACAACAATCGATGCTCACTGAAGGAGTCTTTTATTTCTCTTTTTTTTCTTTTTTCTTTTCTTTTTTTTTTTTTTTGATTTTTAACATGATATATACAGCAGCAACGATATTCTCATAATCATTTGGTCAAGGAACATCAAATGAGAACATCAAGTCATGAGGACCAGAGACTTGCCGAGATGGGCAAACTTCACCGGTACTCTGAGGTGTCATGAGGGGTGAAAGGTCAAAGCTGAAAGGCTCGAACCCCTCATGATATTGGTTGGGTGTGGGCAACAAAGAATGAAGTTGTGTTGCCTCACTAGGGTTTAATTGCTCATCGAAGAAAACCCTCCAACCAATAGGCGGGTGCATCGGAATGAGTTCCTCAGGCTCATTCGATGGATGCAGCAGACCTGCATCACTAAGAATGGGGCTTCTCCCCAAGTCATCCAACAAGGACCTCCCACCATCATTTAGATCATCAAGCATAAGCTCGGTCATAGGTGGGTCCTTGTTGGAGTCAAAATGAAGCTCAAATGGCTCAATGGCCATGGGACATGAGGTAGAGACACCTTCTGGTATAGGCATATGATGAGGTGTCTCACTCTCACTAGTACTCTCAACTGAATCATGCAACGAACACTCCCTTTGGACATTCATGTTCGAGGCCAGCTCACTCTGTTGCATTGCAAAGACAGGCAATGAGTCTTCACTGGGCCCACGAACATTCTCAATGGGTTGCATTGGGGTTAGGGGTGTTCGTTGATTTTGTGGTGCTTTCTCCAATTGGCGGATGAGATTTAGATTTAAAGGTTCATCCATGGGTTCCTGTTGCCTACCAGAGTTGAACACATGAAACTCGGCACTCATGTTACCGAATGAGAGCTTCATGAGACCATTTCTACAATTAATCAAGGCATTGGAGGTTGCCAGAAATGGTCTACCCAAAATCAAAGGTATTTGAGAGTGGGTGTTCGCAACAGGATTGGTATCGAGGACAACAAAATCGACTGGAAATATAAAATCTCCAACTTTGATAAGCACGTCCTCGATAATCCCCATGGGAATACGAATGGATCTATCCGCTAATTGGAGGGTGATCTTAGTTGGTTTCAATTCTCCCAAGTTCAACTGTTGATAGACAGAGAATGGGAGGAGGTTGACCGCTGATCCTAAATCAAGCAAAACATTGCTCAATCTAGTGTCCCCTATCGTACACTGAATAGTAGGACACCCAGGGTCCTTGTATTTTGTGTAGGTAGGATTGGACAAAAGTGAGCTGATATTTGCAGCCAAGAATGCTTTCTTAGGAACATTGGTCTTCCTCTTGGTTGTGCAGAGATCCTTCAACACTTTGGCATATTGAGGTATTTGTTGGATGACATCCAACAAGGGGATGTTAACCTTCACTTGCTTGAATACCTCTAATATCTTGTCCATGTTGTCACTCTGCTTTTTGTTTAACCTACTTGGATAAGGAGCTTTTGGCAGGTAGGTTTTCTGCTGTGCCTGAGAAGAAAGCTTTGGTGTATTACCCTCACCCTCAGCTTCTTCTTCACCACCATTCCCACTGAGGGGCTGCATAGATGGTGGTGGGTGTGGCAAGGAAATGTGATTGTCAACCTGTTTTCCATTCCTTAAGGTCACAATGGAATTGACATGGTGAACAGGTTCCTCCACATGGTTCACTTGCCTCCCCCGAAGTACCACATTCTCATTTTGCGTTTGTTGTTGTTGGTACATGCGGGGGTTAGCCTCAGGCTGGCTAGGAAAAGACCCTCTCTCTCTCTCATGTACAGACTGAGCCAATTGGCCCATCTGAAGCTCTAGAGATTTGATGGTCTGCAGATTTGAAGTGAGAACTTGACTTGTGGACGACATAAAATTTTTCATAGAGTTCTCAAGTCCACGAGTCAAGTTCTCAAGCGAATTAAACCGGGTTTCGAAGTTGTTAGAATTTGGGAAACCTGGTTGGTTGGTGCTTGGAAC
This sequence comes from Triglochin maritima, assembly GCA_963682175.1. Taxonomy (NCBI): domain Eukaryota; kingdom Viridiplantae; phylum Streptophyta; class Magnoliopsida; order Alismatales; family Juncaginaceae; genus Triglochin; species Triglochin maritima. The sequence continues at coordinate 21,481,746 of OY821775.1, forward strand.
TTGGGGTTGCTGATAAGATGGTGCATGCATGGGAGGTTGGTGTGATTGGTAAGGTGGTCTAGAGGAGTTTGAAGGACCACCCGGGGCGTTAGTTTGGTTCCATGAAAAATTGGGGTGGTTCCTCCATCCAGGATTATAAGATGATGAGTATGGGTCATTCCTGGCTCTATCATAGACGGCGTTGACACGCTCCATCTCAGGAGGAATGGACTCACACTCGCTTTCTACATGACCTATCCTACCACATGAATGACAGGGAACTGGACCAGATGTAGACATGTGAGGTGCACTTTGTTGGTTTTGGAGCTCAATCGAGTCCATACGGCGCATTAAGGCCGCCATGCGTGCCTCGGTGGCCGTAGTGGTATCGATAGCAAATGCGGTACCCGATCTAGTCGAGTTTGCATTCGCGATCCTCGCTCCTATACTAGATGATGCAGGTGGTTCCCTCACACTCTCCCACTGCATGGTTTTCTCAGCGAGGTCTTCTAGGAAGGCCCATGCCTCCCTTTCATCCTTTCCCAAGAACTCTCCTTGACACATGGACTCAAGGAGCGTTCTAGACGGGATGTGAAGACCCTCATACACAATCTGACAAAGACGCCACAACTCAATGCCATGGTGAGGGCACGAGGATAGTAGCTCTTTGAACCTCTCAAGATATGCATGAAATGGTTCGGTCTCATGTTGATAGAACGAATTGATTTCGTTCCTCAATTTTTGAGTCCGATGATTAGGAAAGTACTTCTTGAGGAATGCAGATTGAAACTCATCCCAAGTCCTAAAGGAATTCGCCTGGTTGCTGTACAACCACTTCTTGGCATCATCCTTCAGCGCAAAGGGGACAAGCCTAAGATGGATGGAGTCTGTGCTAAGTTGTTGCAGCTTGAACATAGCACAGACCTCCTCAAATTCCCTGAGAAAGATATAGGGGTCACCTTTCCCAGTGAAATGAGGGAGCATGGAAATGAATTGAGGCTTAACCTCAAAATGGTTCCCATTAGCCTCTGGTAATACGATGCATGAGGGTAGAGCTGTACGGCTCGGGTAGCATCGATCACGTAGAGGTATGGGAACGACAACTGGGAGCACTGGTCGAACAGGTGGGTCCAGCAACTGCTCCTCCTCACGGAAATTAGCAGCCATTGAACCCAGACTGCGTGTGACACGAGAGGAGGGAGGTGTCGAGAAATCGATGACCGAAGCCGGATTGACAACGCTCCTCGTCAAACGACCACTCTCGTCTCGTGTCCACGAAAGTATGCACAAAGGTGCACACACAAACCACAACTCTCTTTTTTTTTCTTATTTTCTAACAAAGAATGTGCGTAGAGGAGAAGACGGGAGAACACAGGAGAGAAAGAATGACTCAGGAGAGAAGGGAAGAAGTCCTTATGCTACGGCGGATGGGTACAAGTAGAAGCACACAAGCAAACAAGGCTCAAGCAATCCTAAGGTCGCTATAGGTCCTTACAGCTAGACGACGCCTAACTGCGAGGTCACACGGCCTCAACACGCCTCACCTCCCTACAACGAGGACCACAAAGCCCAGCAAGTGAGCCAAGATCCAGGGATCTCGTCTCTCCTACTATCGACAAAGTGGGCAACGCCGATCAGGTCATGACGGTCGGGACCGGATCACTCTCCTAATGCGTCCGAATTCCTTAAGGCCAATGTCTACTTGATTTTAAAATTAGGCTCTTGATTAGTGTGGTTTTTGGGGCGAAGGAAAGGGTGATGAAATCCCCCACCTTATCTTTTATGGGACAACCCCTCCTTAGTAGCGTTTTGGAGTCCTAATCTAGCAATCAACTCTCCAAACAAAACGCTCAACTCACACTTGTTGCAATGCACTTCCTACTAACTAATGCATGTTCATACGAAATGCATGAATGAGAGTAGAAGGTGCGTACCTCACGCCAGCTCTCAGCAACAGAAAATAAAGCTAAGATAAAAGACAATCTAAATGCTTAAGTCACATACATGATGCATGGCCTAAACAAAAAATGCCTAATCTTTTGCTTTGAGTTTTTAGGGTCCAAGTTGCTTAAGGGAGGTTTGATTATTGATCTGGGAACAAATTATACGTCAAAACATGCCAAATTAAGTCCCAGACCACTATATCATATAAAAAAAATACTCCAAACAAATTGCGAGGTAAAATGAAACAACCAGACCGCCAGTTGGCGGTTGTAGACCGCTGATTGGCGGCTGTCTTCTCTCAAACCGCCTCCAAACTTCACCAGATGCTTCCCCTTCTCAATGTGAGTCTCCTGAAACAAAGAAAACTACAAGGCAAAAATTAAATCCACTCGAATCGTCGAAACAAGAGTCTGGACTGGCACCTCCCCGGCAACGGCGCCAAAAACTTGTTGAACGTTTTAATTTAAAACCGCAAGTGCACGGCCGCGATGAAGCGGTGGAAAGTACGGGTCGTCCTCAGGGAGGTGAGCAGCCTCTTGTTTGCACGAAATCAAGTGGCGAAAATAATGGAGAAGAGAGTTGGTTACGCTACTCTACACTAAACTACGCTAAGAAGTACGAAATGCGAAACAAAGAAATAAACGATCAAATAAAAACTAAGCTAAGAACAAAATAGAAGTGCTGGAATACAGAAATGGGAAAACCCCTAAGGGGTGGAGTGAGTGCACACAAGCAAAGAGGTGGGTGTAGAATACATTCTTTAAGCACATGAAGGTGGTGTTTATCAAGCATAGGAAGTGTCTAAATGTGTGGCAAAACCTATCAATCTATTCACCAACTTAGTTGATTAACATTTACATATGCAAGTTGTTTATTTCAGAACCTAAACAAGCATGAGAGGTGTCTAATCATTTTGGCAAAACTCATCAAGTTATAAATTCTATCCTAAACAAGCAAGCATACATTCATGTTTAATCAACACATCAAAAATAAAGCATTCATCACATTCTCTAATGCATGTATGTACATCTACTCCACCCCCCAAAGGGGATGAAACTACTCACTAAACATTACACTAATTATTAAACTATGGAAAGAAAGCATATTAAAACTAAGCTAGAATTAAAAGACGATTAAACTAAAACATGCACAAACAATAAAAGAAACATAAACAAACAATGAAAGAAACACAAAACTTTATTGATAAAAATGACTCACATTAAAAGTAGCATCCTCCTACTTTAGTGTGTGCTTCAAGGCCTCACTTCTAGTAGGAAGAATAGCCACTTAAAATATGGAGTGATTACAATAGGAGGTGAAGAGTTCTATTTATAGGCATGGAAAAAGCTAATCCGGGACAATCCCCCGATGTGGGACTAAACCAATACCAAAAATAGCCTAAACAAACATTAATACACGTCCAGGAGAAAACTTGGTGGATTTGGGCCCAAAGTGACCGCTAATTGGCGGTCTTGGACCGCCAATTGGCGGTCCAAATTTTCCGGATCGAGTTGAATCTTGTTCTGGGCTTTGCTTGGTGTATTTGGTGGTCTTGGATGCATCTACTTTGTTTATTGGAGCTCCGACCCGAATCCAATTGCTAAAATACTCCCCATAATGGTGTGAAGTATTCTGTTTTACTCTTAGGTCCCTCTGTCTTGCAATCAGGTCCTTCTCCCTTGCATCTTGGTCCCTAGATCTCACAATTCAGTCCTTTTTCCCAGCTTTTGGGTCCTTTTATGCTTCATCTCTTCAAACCTATTTATTCCTGAAAACTAAACATAAAACTCGTAACATAGCATTATTTAGGTGAAAGATAATGGATATAAGATACAAATATGAGCATGAAATGATGTCAATCACCTCCACACATTCTTGAGCAACAAGGAACCATCAGTACTTAGTCTATCCTCAACAAACGCATACTTGTAACAAGAAGATAGTTTGGGTAGAACATATTTGAGCCTTACAGGTAGATTTTCGGAGAAGATTTTAAGACAACAATTGAATAAGCTAATTGGTCTAAAGTCATTCATGGTAATCGCCCCAGCCGATTTCGAAATTAGGGAGATGAAAGTTGAGTTGGCCGTGTAGGATCGTGTATGGCTTAGTTTTAATCACTTTTAAGGTTAATTATGTTGGATTGTGTGGGTTATGGGTCCACAATCTCTAATCAACTTTTAATCCTAAACAAACTCTACTTGCAAGCTAAAAGATGATGCAGCAGAATTAAAAACAAAACAAGCAAGTAAAGGGAAGGAAAATGCAAACCACAAGAAGTCGGGGGATTTTTATAGAGGTTCGGCACCCCCACCCGGGTCCTAGTCCTCTCTTGCAAGCTCCACTCACGACTTCACTAACAACTCCCCGTTCCGGGCCGGGAGAGAACGCATTTACAATCCTCAAACTCGCGAACAACCCTCGCCGAGCTTGGCTACACCTCTCACAATCCGAGAGGGATGCTTCGGGCTTTCACCGAAACCTTTACTCTTCTTTGACAACAACAAACTTGAGTGGGACAATCATTCTCTAAACTTGAGCACACTTGAGAAAGATTGGAATTGATCTTAAGTGTGGAAATTTTAGGCTTGAAGAGTTAGAAATTATCTCTCTAATGTAGGAGGCAAATATGTGTGAGAGAGTTGTGTTAAAATGTGTTTTACAACTCTTTATATATGCATTAGAGAGAATAAAGTCGTTGGGATTGATTGGGTGAGTGTTGGTGTAGGATACACAAAACAGAAACTCGCAGGACCCAATTCTGAGTTACTTCGGTCGGCCGGATCGAGATGAACGGTCGACCATTTGGCAGTTTTGAACTCAGTTCGGTCGACCGGTTAGGTAACGGTCGACCGCCCAACGCTAAGACTTAGGTACACTTAAGTGATCGGTCGAACACCGAATAGGGTTCGGTCGACCGATTTGCACCAGGCACTTTGGGGTTGACAAACAATGATCTATTTGGTCGACCGAGCTAAGGTCCAGTGGTCGACCGATTTCGTCCAGGAAATTCGGGTTTGTCAAGAGATGGGAATTCGATCGACCGAACAAGGTCCTCGGTCGACCGATACATGAAATAATGTATGAGGTATTTTTGTTTTAATACGAATACAACCGTTGGGTATATACGACAAAACTAACGGTAGGAAAAATAAGCTCACACGGTCGACCGAAAGTGTATACACGGTCAACCGAAATCGGGCAGTGAAAACACAAACAGGATGAATGATCACTCGGTTGACCGAACGGCCCGTTACGGTCGACCGAATGTGGGCAGACTGTTAGGGTTCAGGTTTAGTGTTTTCCGGTCTAAGTTTGGGTGATCTATTGAAGTCCAAATTATGTGAAATTTCGTGTATGACTTCTATAAGGAACCTAGTGTGTGTTTGAGTTGATTTTTGCTCAAGTATGCTCAATTTACACAAGTTTCTAAGACTCAAAGAAAATACAAAATACATGTCTTCAAAAGAGCTTGATTACATGTCTTGACTTGATTTTCCTTTCTTCCTTGAGTCTTGATCACCTGTAGAGGTTAGCACAAAGAAATATATATGCAATGCAATATGTGTGCTACTCTACATGATCATAATTAAGATTAGGTTGATTAAATCATCAAAACATAGATTAAGGCCAAAAAACCAACAAAATAAACTTTACTTGCTCAATCGAAGATGTACAGCGGAAATTAAAACATACAAGCAAGTGAAGAAAGAATGCAAACTACAAGATGACCCGAAAGATTTTATAGAGGTTCGATCTGTAGGATCGTGTGGGTTATGGGTCCACTAATCACTATTTAAGCTAATCCACAATTCTCTACTTGATTAAGCAATCAAATGCGCAGCGGAATAAACAAACAAGTAGAGAAAGAAAGACAAAGCAAACCACACAAAGACGCGTCGGATTTACAGAGGTTCGGCCGCGCCTACGTCCTCTCTTGCAAGCCCTTCTCGAATCTCCGTTTGAGCCCCTCTTGCGTCTTCACTATGCCTCCCCGTTCCGGGCCGGGAGCAACGCCTTTTACAAGTCTTCAAGCTCGCGAACAACCCTCGCCGAGCTTGGCACCACCTCTCACAACCCGAGAGGATCACTTCGGGCTTTCACCGAAATCTCTACTTCTTTGTCTTGGGCTTTCACCAAGACCCTTGCTCACTTGACAACACAAGTAACCGAGTGGGATTCACTCTCTAATTGAGCACAACAATTGCTAGATTGATTGTATGATGAATGATGTGGAAATTAGGCTTTGGATGGCTAATTTGGAGCTTTGAGGTTGTGGAAAATCTCACTATAAGTTTGACACTTTGGAGTTGTGAAATCTCGTGGAAAACTAAGTGTGAACCTCTATTTATAAGCTCCTAAAGTTTTCTAGCCGTTTGGACAAGATTTGATTGGGTTTTGTGCAAGATACACAAGTCAGAAAATCGGGCTGCAAATCTGTCCAGAAACGGTCGACCGAAAAGGTGAAACGGTCGACCGAACACTTGGATTCGATAGGGATACGGTCGACCGAAATATGAATCAGTCGACTGAACACTTAAGTCTATTAAGAAAACGGTCGACCGAACAGGGTTACCGGTCGACCGAACAATCGTTTCGGTAGAGGGAAAAATGGATCGGTTGACCGAAATTGTAACGACCGATAGCAGGGAATTCTTGACAAGGTTAAACGGTAGACCGAACTTGGCACATGGTTCGACCGTTTGGCTAAGTATATGGAGTTGTATATAGTTTTAATACGAATACGACCGTTGGGCATATACGACAACAATAACGGTCAGAACAGTAAGTTCAAACGGTCGACCGAAAGATGTGGTGCGGTCGACCGAAACTAGGCAGGAAAACACAAACTGGATAACTTGATCATCCGGTCGACCGAACGGCATGTTGCGGTCGACCGAATGTGGGCAGACAGTTAGGGTTCAGGTTTTGTGTTTTTCCGGTCTAAGTTTGGTTGATCTATTGAAGTCCAAATAATGTGAAATTTCGTGTGTGACTTCTATAGGGAACCTATTGTGTATGTGATTGGTTTTTAACTCTTGTATGCTCAATTTACACATGTTCCTAAGACTCAAAATAAATCAACATTACATGTCTTCGATTTAGCTTTAATTACATGTCTTGACTTCATTTCCTTCTTTCTTGAGTCTTGATCACCTGTAGAGGTTAGCACAATACAATATATATGCAATGCATAGTGTGTGCTACTCTAATTAAGATTCGGTTGATTTAAATCATCAAAACATAAGATTAAGGCCAAAAAGCCAACACGATCTCCCGCCTACTTCCTCTCTTGATGCTCCTCTCGATCTCCCTCGAGCTCCGCCTACGTCTTCACTATCAATCTCGTTTCGGGCCGAGATTAAGCCTTTACAAGACAAGCTCCGCGAACAACCATCGCTAGCTTGATTTCTTCCTCTCACAACCCGTGAGGGAATACTTCGGGCTTTCACCGAATTCTTGCTTCTTGAACAACAAAGGAGTGGGACAAATCTATTTTGAACACACTTTGAGTATGATTTGGATATGATTAAAGGGGTGGAATTTAGACTTAGAGTGTAGGAATGGGGATTTTGGAGCTTGTGAGTTTCTCTCTAGTGTATAGAACAAATAGTAGTGGAAGAGTTGTCTAAACAAGGTTTGGGCAACTCTATTTATAAGCTCGAAGTGGGTTATAGCCATTGGGACAAGTATAGAAAGTTGTGTAAGAAACACAAAACAGTGAAGTGCATGTCACATTTCAGAACAAAATCAGTCGACCAAATCGGGCATACCGGCCGACCGGTTGGTCAAATTTGGCTATAACTTAAGTTCACTTAAGTGAACGGTCGAACTAAATTGGGGATCGGTCGACCGTTCAAGGGGTTTTGGTCTGGTAAAAGATGGATCGGTCGAACTAAGGAAATAGTCTGTTCGACCGAAAACTTCTAGGCACTTCTAGGTTCTAGGAGAAAACGAGTTTCAGTCGACCTAACTCTAGGAGACGTTCAACCAGAAACTTCCAGAGTGTTCAGGGTGACCAAATATTGTTTGATCGGTCGACCAATAGGTAAATGGAGGTCGACCGGAAGTCTGGTAAAATTGGGGTTTTGAGAAATCTGGTTGTTGTAGAATACGACAAGTCTAACGATCACTTGAAACGTGTAGACGGTCGAACAACAGGATTGCAATGGTCGACCGGTTCAAACACTTAGGCTAACAATATTAACAAACCCAATCGGTCGAACGAAGAACTCGTTCTGGTCGACCGAATTGGCACTGGCAGACCAGGTTTGGTTTATGTGTTTTCTGGTTCTAGTTTGGGTAACCTATTGACGTAAAAATGTTGTGAAATTTTGTGTGTGACTTCTATAAGGAACCTAGTATGTGTTTAAGTTGATTTTAGCTCAAGTATACTCAATTACACAATGTTCCCAAGACTCAAAAAAATCAAGATTACATGTCTTCAAATGAGCTTTATTACATGTCTTGACTTGATTTCCTTTCTTCCTTGAGTATTGATCACCTGTAGAAGTTAGCACAAACAATATATATGTTATGAATAATGTGTGCTACTCTACATTGATTGTAATTAAGATTAGGTTGATTAAATCATCAAAACATAGATTAAGGCCAAAAAGGCAACAAGCCGAAGAAAGATCAACACCGTGAAAACAGTCCTTAATAAAACTCTCTACCTCCGAAGCCACAATTTCCAAACACTTTTGATAAAATAAAATAGGAAAGTCGTCAAGTCCAGGAGCACCATCTACCCGCATTTTAAAAATAGTGTCCTTGATTTCTTGTTTCGTTATTTCAGCCTCAAGACTCGTATGACCCTCATCTGAAAGAGTTTAACAATTTACATTAGTGGCCAAGGACAAAGATCCAATCCTTTTCTCAAAAGGTTTTGTACTCTTTGGTTTGATTATGTCACTAACCTCTAACACTTAATCTCATGAATCAATTTATACACACATACACATTATACATCATACTTGTGCATGTTTCTATCTTATAATCATGTGTTGAAGACTCAAACCAAATGGATTCAAGACAAGACATGTAATCAAGCTCAAGAAGACTTGTATTTTTATCTTTTATTGAATCCTATAGGATCATATGTAAACTTAGGCACATATTGAACTCGTGATCAAACACTTAGAAAATCCATAGGTTCTGTGCACACCACTTTTGGAAGATTAAAACCTTTGTGTAGTCGTTTGCATCCAACCTTGATGCTTAACCTGACAACTTTCGGATGACCCATTCACCAATTTAGTTGTCCCAATATGCTAACAGTAAAGCTTTGGTTTTTTTGCCCAGTTTTGGACTACTCTTTTTCTCATGCAGCCGTCTGAACATTTTCTTGGATTTTTCAATTTTTTCCCTATTTATTTCGGACCACTAGTTGCTTCTTTTAGTCATCTGAACATGCTCAATCGTTATGACCATTGGGGTTAATCTTTCGCACAACTGATCAATCATTTTATTTGTCTGAATTATGTTTGCTTAAAGGACGTGATAATACCAAAAATAGTTGTATTGTGTTAGAGATTTAAGTTTTTCCCAACGGCTATATCCAAATTTGTCTCACTGCGCCATCTTTAATTCAAATGTATCATCCTTCATTCGAACGTGCAAAATTTCAGCTGACTGGTCAAGTCATTTAGTCATTCGAATCTAGTTCCATTAAATCTTGAATCTTACTGTCAACGAATTAGGATGGCTAAGTCTTGTCCCACCAGTCATCTGAATCCTTCATTTACCAAACCTCAAATTCGTTGCCCTAAGATATTTGGATGTCCCTTTCCATATGAATATGGGAACCAACCTTTGACTGACCCATATAGTAATCAAGCATTGGGACGAATGTTGATCTCGTTTGGTTGTCCGAATGTGGGCTCGAGCAGAATTTGTTTTTGTCTCTTTTGCCCTACTTGGTTTTAACTTCATTCTTTCTTAGCCTATAAATAGCCATCATATACCCAAAAGAGCACATATGTATTACACTTGCTGAAATCTCTTGTTTCTCTTTTGCTCTCATTTCTCACCACTTTAAGCTTCCACTCTCACTTGATCATCAACACTCACATCATTGTGATTAGACCTAACACGAAACGGGTACACGAATCTACACAAAACCACTACACGATTCTACACAAAACTGGTACTAGATTTTCCTAAAATATTTGTCATTTCAAAATTAGAACCCCTAAAAGTTAAAACATAATCATCAAATCTAAAAAAGACAACATGAACTTGTAAATATAACCATCATTTAATCTCCATAACATGTAGGCATCCAATCACCATCCACCATCAAGTAGCACCTTACAAGTTTAGTTTGTGACATAAGAGATAAGACTATTACAGTATAAGACTATCAAAGGTATAAAATTTTCAAGTAAGGTTTGTATATCATATGTTCCTGGGTCAGTATTAGTGGAAATCTCTTTCTTCTCCAAGGAAGTAATCACAAATCTCAAGCTAAGGTGCTTTAAAAGACTTTGTGGGTGAGGAAAGGCGAATATGGCAAAGGTTAGTTCCACACTACACAAACTCTAAGGATGTTCAAAATAGATGGCGAAGTACCAACATTTTAAAAGACTAATACCAATAAGAAACTAAATCAAATCAAATCTTAGCGAGAACAAACCTACACAATCTTAAACCCTATCAAACAGAAAACATTTGAAGGAAACCTTGAAGGTTAATGACTTAATTCTCACATGAATGCCTAAACAACATTTTCCATTAAATTATGAAAAGTGACAACATTCTCATGTTGAATGGAGTCATCGTGAAGTGGGCTATTGACGCTCATGCTTTCAAAGATGCTAAAGTTCATAAAACTGGAATAAACAATAAAAATAACTTTGGATGATATAACCACTTGCTTTGCAATTTGTTTTAGTACCCATTGTAGAACATTAACTACAATGGGAAATGAAAGCAAGATTGAGAATATATGATTCCAATCATTGACTTCTGTTTGCAAGATATACAAACTCAGGTTTCGATGTCCCATATATAGTAGAACTTCAATAGCTGAGGATGTGTACTTCATAATTAATAGGACTATTTAATGTAAATCCCAACACATATAAGTGTTAACATTGGGTCAACAAAAAATGGGTACCAAACTCAAAATAGAACTAAATTAAAAACATAAAAATCCAATCAGACAAACAAATACAATTTTGAACTCACCTTGAACTCTTAGAAGCCATTACATGATAGGAGGATTTGGACCTTGACCCTAATCTTCTTCATGTATAGCTTCCATAATGTCCCCCATAAGTTCTTCCCAAGTAAAACCACAAGTATCAATTAAGAAAATATATTACCTTAACCATTGAACTTCCAATCTCGAGTGCAAAACAAACTCTCAACAACATATGGGCCAACAAACTACGATATTGATCGAGCATCCTTCCTCCTATACTGAAATTCGACATGTAGGGAAAATTAACCTCTACTTGATTTTCGTTTAGAGGTTATTTTATCTTCGGGGATTGAACTTCATTTGTCATCTTACATACTCTGTAAGATAATTCACCAAAAATTATTACAAAATAATTCACAAACCATACCAAAGCAAAAGGAACCAAAGCAAAATCCAACTCAACATCAAACATTAAACTCAACACCAAACATCAATTACAACTATCAGTAACATTAAGGACATCTATCACAATTTACAACTTCAACTCAAACTTTACAACCATTAACCATGTAGAACTAAATTAAAGAAAAGGGAGTGCACACATTTTAAATAAGGTAGTTATTGAAGGGAATGTGTTTTAAAAGTTTTACTTTTAAATGTCAATTATTATGAATTGAATGAGAAATCATTTTGTTCCTTGTTTATGTTATTTGTCTTTTAGAAGTGTTAAGGAAGATGCTCTTGGTCCTTAACCGTAGAGCTCTAAAAGATATTGGTTTACATAAAACAAAAGATATTCACAATCATGGTAATTAACATGGGACATTAATTACCGAGTTAAGATTGTCGAGTTGGTCATAGATCATTGTAGCTCTACAAGTGAGTGACAACACGGGTACGCAAAAGAGGAAAATATTACTTTTGTATACTGAATAGACCTAATAAGTAAAATATTATAGAAACGTGTTTCTGTGTCATAAATATTTTACTGTGTCCTTGGTCCTTTGATATGAGACTTATATCCGATCACTTAAGGAGTGCTTAATTAGACTAGTGTCTTAAGCTATCAATGAGTGTAGTGCAAAGACATTAGTTGGTTAAGTATGACTTTTGTTGGAGAAGATAGTTAGTCAAAAGATTATCATTGACCCTCTTAATTGAGTGATGATATTAGTGGGCCCCTTGATAAAGCAAAGTTATAATGTGCACAATGTGATTTGAGTTAAGTCACATATTTATAACTAGCTTAAAGAGATCAAGAAATGAATACTAATACAAAGATGACACAATACTACTTTGTGTGTATTCTTAATATCATGAGGCAAGGGACGGACACAAGTGGTGCACTCCATCACTAAATGGATCGGGTTTTGGTTCGAGGGAATTAAGACATCTAACTAATTGGAAGCTATAATGTGTAGCTAGATACCGCTTATAGCTTGTGATATTAAGCTCTTAATATCACTGTCAACTTAGTCTAGATCCTCCTATAGGTCACACCGTAAAAACCGTGAAACAAGAAGCTTGATTTTTTGTTCATATGATGTGTCCGGTTTCTTATAGAAAATATGACACATGTGGTGAACAGGTAAAATCAATTATGTTGTGATATATAACATAATTAGAATCATGATAAATTCATATGAGATGCATATATTATGGGGTGCAATAATTTATTGTTGCATAAGATAATATATTGCATAAGTTGTGAATTTGCTAAAACCCCCTAAAGTTCAAATTTTGTTGGAAATAAATCCAAAATTTCAAAAGGCAAAATCGGGTAAAAGTTCGGTAATCTGTTTATGGTTCGGTCGACCGAAGGTTCTGTGGATCGGTCAACCGAACGTTGAACGGATGGTCAAAATTGATTGACCGAACTTGACCAAAGTGCCTGGAGTTCTGGTACAGTGTTCCAAACCAGAAACGGTCGACCGAACAATGTCCAATTCTGATATTTTCGGTTAACCGAATGGTACTCGGTTTTAGACGTGGGTTCGTCCGATCGGTTAAGGATAATTTTTCTCCTTGAGAATCGGTCGTCTGTCTAATGCACGGTAAACCAAACGTGACATATTCGGTTAACCGAGTGTGACTCTGTAAACCGAACCCCGATCTATTTTCTGCCTTTGATAATTAAGAGATTAATTTGATTGATGGTTGGATTAGCTCCAAACTTGGTCAAACATTTTGTGGATGTATGTAATGCATTATGGAATTAGTTTGTGAGAGAAAAAGTCAAGAGAACATGGATTAAGAATAGTCATGATTGAGGGTAAGATTGAAGCCTATAAATAGGTCATTATTCTCCTTAATTATGTTAGATGTTTTTGCTAATTCTTTTCTCTCCTAATTCACCACAAAAGCCACGAAAATTCTCTTAAGTTTCTAAGTCTTTGGAAGGAGAAATCTCAGAGACTAAGGAAGGGGTTTGTAGCTAGATTCTAAGGTAGTTTGAAGATTGATTGACTAGCTCCTTTCTCTCCAACCTTGTTTAGGGTTTTGGTGAACACTCGGAGGCATCCGGCACAACGAGAAGCGACGATCGTCATCCTCAATGTCTCCGGATCATCAAGAAGTTTTAGAGAACTTCTAGGTATGAATTTCGGAGCTCATGTTTGTTTTAATAAAGTTTTGAAACTAGTTATTGAAATAAACCGATACATGCATGAAACAAATCATAGAAAATTGTAATTGATCATTATTGTGCATAAAAAATTCGAAAATATATATGTGCAATTAAACTAGAAATATGTGACTTAACTCAAATCACATTGTGGACATTATAACTTTGCTTTATCAAGGGGCCCACTAATATCATCACTCAATTAAGAGGGTCAATGATAATCTTTTGACTAACTATCTTCTCCAACAAAAGTCATACTTAACCAACTAATGCCTTTGCACTACACTCATTGATAGCTTAAGACACTATTCTAATTAAGCACTCCTTAAGTGATCGGATATAAGTCTCATATCAAAGGACCAAGGACACAGTAAAATATTAATGACACAGAAACACGTTTCTATAATATTTTACTTATTAGGTCTATTCAGTATACAAAAGTAATATTTTCCTTTTTTGCGTACCCGTGTTGTCACTCACTTGTAGAGCTACAATGATCTATGACCAACACGACAATCTTAACTCGGTAATTAATGTCCCATGTTAATCACCATGATTGCGAATATCTTTTGTTTTATGTAAACCAATATCTTTTAGAGCTCTACGGTTAAAGACCAAGAGCATCTTCCTTAACACTTCTAAAAGACGAATAACATAAACAAGGAACAAAATGATTTCTCATTCAATTCATAATAACTGACATTTAAAAGTAAAACTTTTAGAACACATTCCCTTCAATCTCCCACTTGTTATCAAAGTTTTCTTTCACATACATTCTTAATGCATAAAACATTAATAACTAGGGTAACCTTCTCAGATCACTTATCAAGCCAATCCACATGGAACCTCGGATCCATGGACTCGAAATATATTTCGTCTCTTAGCTTGGTATGAAGGTTTGTTGAATGGATCAGTTGTGTCACTGTTGTGTCCAGCCATTTATTTATTTTGTCTTTCGTTGGTGGTTGAGTTAGCTGTAGTGATATTACTCCTTACTACACTAGCTCATACCTCCACCTTCGATAATGATGACGCATCATCATTCCAACCTCCCATTGTCAAGAATTCCTATGAGAATTGTATCAAAATAGCCCTCGACTATTTTCTCATTTGTCCTCTATAAACAAGAACCTTATCTTTAGTCTGGTTAAGTTACTTCATAATATTCTTCACCGCAATCTTATGATTAGGACTTGCGTTGGATTGGTGACTACTTGTCACGTTTAGAGCATACGAGATATTGAGTCTAGTGCAAGTCATCGTCTACATGGTCCTTCCTTTTGCCGAAGCATAAGGAATACCTTCATGTACTCCAAGTCTTTGCGTGATTGAGCACGTTGGGACATCCAGGATCCTTATATTTTATAGGAGATGTGTTGGACAAAATATAACTTATGTTTCCAGTTAAGAATGTCTTCTTTGGTACGTTCGTTTTTCTCTTTTTAGTGCGCAAATCTTTTAAGAATTTAGCATAAGCAGGTATTTGTTGAATCATGTCTAAGAGTGGAATGTTCACCTTAACTTGCTTAAATACTTCCAAGATTTTCTCTATTTGTGCACTTGAGTTCTTTTTGAGTCTATTGGGGAATGGGGCTTTAGGAACATAGACTCGCTCAGGTTCAGGTTGAGCTATGGGTTCAGGTTGAGTAGGTGGGTTGGGCGTTTCAGATTGGACGTCGGGTTCAATGGTTAGGTCATATGTGGTTGCTTGATGACTAGATTGATTAGACGTTCTAGGATTTACCACATTGTTATCAACTTGTCTTCCGGACCGTAATGATACTACTGCATTTATTTGTTGGAACGATCCTTTCTCAATAATCATTTGAACCGGTCTAGGGTTGTTATTTCCTGAAGGTGCTTGATAGGATTGATATGAATTATTAGATCTAGGGTTCACCTCAGGTTGACTTGGAAGCCGACCCTTTTCTCTTCACCTACTATTTGTGCTAGTTGGCTGACTTGTGTCTCAAGCCTTTGGAAGGCCTGGTTGGTTGTTTGTATAAAGGTTTTCATCAAATTTTCCAAGCTTGTCAACCTAACCTCATGATCGTTATTGTTACTAAACCCAGATGATGTATTATTTTGGTTATACGGGTTTGGTTGTTGTCTAGGAGGTTGACCTTGTTGGCTTGATGAGAAATTGGAATTATTACGCCAACCCGAGTTATAGGTTGATGTGTATGGGTCATTTCTAGCATGGTTATACATGACATTAACTTGGTCCCATTCCGCACAATCCTCCATTACATGACCAGTCTGACCACATCTAGAGCAAGGGATAGACGAGGCTTGATTCACTCGGTTTTGGGTTCGTAGCTCTAAACTTTCCATTCTGCGCATAAGGGTAGCTAGTTTTGCTTCAGCCGCTATGTTGGCATCTACAGCTAAGACACCTGGTTTGGGTTGACTTGCTATTCTAGATCCAATACTTGGGTTAAGCGGTGTTCTAGCATTGTCCCATTGCATACTGTTTTCAGCTAATTCCTCAAGAAAAGTCCAGGCATCATTTTCATTTTTCGACATGAAGTTCCCTTGGCTTACGGATTCTACCATAACCCTAGATGTGGGTGTCAATCCCTCATAAATAATTTGGCATAATTGCCATCTTGGAATTCCATGATGAGGGCATTGGGTCAGAACACTTTTGAATCTTTCTAGGTAGGAATAGAACGGCTCGCTCTCAGACTGAACAAATGCAACAATTTCATTCCTAATCCTCATAGTCTTATGGTTGGGAAAATATTTTTTCAGGAATACTTGAACAAACTCAGCCCAACTCCTAATAGATCTTTCGGCTAGACTATATAGTCATTTCTTAGCGTCGTCCTTCAGTGCTAGAGGCACGAATTTCAGACGCACTGCCTCCTCAGGGATATGCTGGTATTGCATAAGAGAGCAGATTTCCTCAAATTCTCTAAGGAAGAGATATGGGTCTTCCCTAGAGGTGAACTTAGGCAACATACTAATGTATTGTGCCTTAAGTTCGAAGTCGCGACCCGGTATGGTGGGCATAACGATGCACGATGGCTGAGCAGCCATCGCTGGATAGCATCGATCCCTCAGAGTTATAGGTTGCGTAACAGGCGGGTCCACTACGTTCTCACCCATTGGATCTGGGTGAGGTGGTGCAACAGGTGGATTGGGGCTAAGTTCCAGACTGGAATCTAGATGAACTCGTGAGAGTCGATTACTCAAGTCCCGAATCCAAATCTGAGTGCACCAGGTTGAATCAATTTTTGAATTCAAATTCCAAATTTAAATTCCAAATTTAATTTCAAGAATTAATTACAATTGTTTTTATATTTTTTTATGTTTTTTTTCAAAAGGGAAACAAACAATAGAATGGGGAAAGATGAGAAAGGAATCCTAATCTAGAGAATTGAGGTGAGAAGAGAAAGAAGACTCAGATGAGAAGGGAAACCTAACTCTAAAGATAGAAAGAGGGTTGGTCAGAAAATTCCTAAGAAAGCACGGTTCAAACAATCCTAGACCTAGTGTCGCTTAGATCTAGAGGACTCCTAACTGGTTGAGTCGAATTGGTTCGCTTGATTCACCTCCCTCACTAATCAAACCAACTTTGCCAGGCCGTGTATAGCTAGTGGGGGCGCTTCCGACAGAGTCGGTGCCAATTAGACAACCACTTCGCTTGGAAGACTTACGTCAACACAAAAACACTTTCTAGACACCAAATTAAATTCAATCGGCTTCAGGTCATAGCAGGTCAAACCAATTCTTCTCCTTAAATGAGTCCGAGTCCTTAGGGGTCATTGTCTAATTGATTTTAATTTAAGGCTTGGGTGACACTTTAGGATTGTGATTTGTGGGCCACGGAAGGGTGATGAAATCCCCACCCTATCTTTGCCTACGGAGGTGCCCTTAAGATAGTTTAACTTAGATCTAGCAAAGATAGTCAAACAATGGTCTTTAGAGGGGGCAATTGCAAGGTTGTATGCAAACTATATTATATGCTTAAATGCAATCGATGAAAACCACGATACGTACCTTGACTCCAGCACTCTTCAACAGAAATTGATTTGCAAGAATTTAGCAAGAATAATGCATACAAAACACTAGATGATGCATGCACTAAGGCTTTTCTAATTTTGCCAATTTTAGGTCAGAGTTGAATTATTGCCAATTATGGAATTTTTGTCCTAACACATGCAGTTCTATGAAAAGGAAATTTTCTGAAAATAGAAATTACGAGGAAAAAGGCAACAAAAGTTACCTACGCAATGCTCAGTCGGGTTCGCCGCCCGCTCTCGAAATTTCAGTAGCTTCACGCGTCCACCCAGAGATGAGTCGCGTCCCAGAAAAGTTTGAAGCCCAGAAGCCTCTGTTGTGCGGCGATTCCGCCGCCGGTTTCTCTTGATGTGCGGCGATTCCGCCGCTCGTTTAGCTCAGATGGTGCTCGGATTTCGCCGTGCACTCTGTTGTCTCCTGAAACACAAATCCAAATACTCAGATCACGCACAAGATAAACAGAATAAAATCGAAATTAACAAAAATAAACAAAATCTGCGTCGCAATCCCCGACAACGGCGCCAAAAACTGGATGAGAATTAAATTTATACCGCAAGTGCACGGCGTCAATGAAGACGTGGCAAATACGGGTCGAACACAAGGAGGGAGAGATTTGTTATTTTGTGATTTTCGATTGAGGAAGAGAAAGGGAGAAATATGGTTGGTTTTGAGATTTTTGGTTTTTTAATTATCTAAAGCAAGAAACCAGAACAAATAAACTAAAACAAGAACAAAGAGGTGAATTCCGTCGGGTGGAGGTTTAGATTTAAGGTTTAGATTAGAGAATTCAGAAACTTATAATAAATCATATTAGTTATAAAGCATTACATGATAAATGATTTAACATAAACTCAAGTAATCGAAATATACTAACACGAAATTAAAATAATAACATTCATTCATATTCTCTTCACCCTAAATCCGTCACCTCCACCCTTTGGAAGGAGTTAGAAACTCATAGAGGGAGGAAGAAGGGGTCCTTGAGACATTACAAAAGAAAACTAAAAGTAAGAAATAAAAGACAGAATTTTATTAATGAAAAGAAGAATACAAAACTAAGATTAAGAATAAAAACTACAACCAAAGACTAAGGACCCTTCTAACATCGTTCTCGAGTCTATTTATAGTTGCTACAATGGATCTAGGTATAATATTGGAAAGTACACGTGTCCAGACACGACTGGACGAAATTGGGAGACGCGGATCGACGCTTGGGCGGCGGAAACGCCGCACATTGTATGTGTGGTGCGGCGGAAACGCCGCACAATCTGATCTGATTTTGTCCGGATTTTGGTTGAATGTTTATGGTATGATTTGATCCTTCTTTGCGCGTCTGGATTGATTCTTTCCATTCTTTTGAGCTCCGGATTAATTCCTTTATGTATTTGGAGATTTACATTGATTTTTCTTTAGGTTTTCTCCATAATAACTCGTGAATTGCAATTAGGTCCTTGACTTTTTGCAATTAAGTCCCCGACTACTTTTGTGCTTAAGTCCTTGTTCTTTTTGCAATTAGGACGTGAATGCTTTTATGCTTGGATACATTTCCATTCGTAACCCGATAATCTTGAGCTTGGTCTTTATTATAGAAATGAGTCTTTTGCATGCGTTTATGCTCGGGATGTGGGTAATTTGCATTCAGGTCCCTGTATTCTGTAAATAAGACTAAACACATACCTTAGTAGCATTTATTGATATAAAAGTGATCTAAATGAAAGACATATGATGCAATGTATGCAATGCATCATGCATAATTCCAAAAGTAAATAGGCAATTTAGATTGACTTATCATTGATCGAACCATGTCGAGCAATATCATATTCCTACTTTAGGAATGAGTCAAATTAGGTATCCTAAGCACTCACCCCTACGAACCTTTCATAGAGACTCGATATTCTTGTTGAGTTGGTTCACTACTTCATCCTCGAATTCCTTGAACTTGTCAAAGAATTCACTTTTGTTTCCCATTAGACAAATACAGCCTTAATGACTATAGTTATCCGTGAACAAAATGAAGTACCTTAAACTGTCTCTTGCACTTGTACTTATCGGACCACATACATTAGAACGTATCATATCCAATTAGTCATTCATTTTCGTTCTTTTCTTCTTGAAAGGTCTCTTGGTCATTTACTTGACCAATCCGATAGTGCTATAAGAATGAATCATTCACGTGAGTTATCTTAGTTTCTTTTTGTTATTGCTTGGTTGAGTTTGTTTATTATTCATTTCAAGCAAATAGAAGTTATTCCAAACGAATGTATTTGCATAGAGAATTCCATTCTTCGATATAGACAAGCAAGAATTAGAAATATATATTAAGTTATCCATATCCAAAACATGATACAGAATAGTTCTTGCTAATCGAAGGCACATAATAAACATTCTTCAAACCATAAATTTAAATCATTAGACTATTGAAGTTCCATAGAACCTTGTACAATTGCAGCTATGCTTGTACTATTTCCGATCTTCAATATCATCTCGTTCTGCACGAGTTCCTTCCTATCCTTCAATAGCTGCACATCAAAATTATGTGAGCACAAGATCCGGTAACCATTACCAAATCAAGGACAGAGGTGATTAAATTTATCTCAATAACAAACATACCTACGACGTTTCTCGGGCGCCTACGTTCAATCATCCCATTTTCAAGGTCTTCCTTGTACTTGGGGCAATTAGGTCGGATGTGTCCCTTTTCATCGCAGTGAAAGCACTCCGTGTTGGGAGTTGGAGATTTGAAAGATTTCCCCCTTGAGGTACTCCTATGAGCACCTCCTACTCCCTTGCTTTTGATTGACATATCTTTGGTAAATTTGTCTTTACCTTTGTTGATCCTTTTGCTCCTCTCATGGACGGCTAGGACCTGATTGTCCCGACCCTTGCCCATGTCAACTTCTGCCGTTTTGAGAGCGGTGTGAAGCTCCTCAAGACTCACCCCTTTTTCTCGCACATGATAGTGCATCACAAAATCCTTAAATGACGGGGCTAGAGAGCCAAGAATCAGATCTTTGGCAATGTCCTCGGGCATTGGAGAAGAGAGCTTCGACAATTTCTCAAGGTATCCTTGCATCGTGAGAAAATGCACGGATACCGATGTTCCCTCCGCCATGTGGCACCTTGTGAGTGCGATGGTGGTCTTATAGCACTCCTTTCGGGCACTATCCATGAACATCTTTGATAAAGCTTCCATGGTCTTCTTGGGTTTTGAATCCAAGTATTTCGATTGAAGCGAGTCACCCATGGATGCCAACATTAAACCGTGAACTTGGTTCTCTTGGTCTTCCCACTTGGCTATCGCTTCTTTCTCATTACCGGTTGCCTTCTCATTCAATTTTGGGATTTCACCATCCAAAATATGAGATAGTTTTTCAAACCTCAACACGATATTAAGATTGAGTTGCCATTTCATGAAGTTTGAGCCATCATTTTGCAAAGGATTCTTTTCGATCATAGATCGCACAATTGGTTGGATATTAGACATTTCTACAAAATAAATTATACAGGATTTTAATGTCAATTTTATGTTTTTAAATACATACATATATATCAAATATAAATGTAAATACTGCAAATAAAATTTTGCCCGTAAATGCAGTAATCCAAGATCCTATCAATTGCAATATAGACTAGCTAAGGGCTATCAAATACATCACAATATCAAGGTAAGAAAAACTCTTTCTAATCACAACCTTTTTGAATTTTAGCAATATTAGCATCTTCAAACTCTTGTGATTCTTGTCGTTTTAATTATGAGGGAATATTACCTAACCTCGTAAGAAAAACTTTTTCCCAAAACCGAGCGAGGGCTCTAGGTAATGTCAAGAAAACTTATTTTCATTTGATATGAGATACGTTTATCCATTATATTCACAACTAAACATACTTGGGGTTCACTAGGGTGAAACACACCTCCTATATTTAATTGTGGCACAACAATAGACAATCATTATATCTCCCACTATTCCCAAAGATGGAGGGAGCTATCTCCCGCTAAGGGCGAGCAGAGTATCCCTCGATCAATGGCTGCTAGTGGATGAGATAAGAAGGAAAATTACTCTTAATTTTGTTGGATAATTTCATATATTAACATGTGATTTGGAATTTTAGGTTATCATGCATATTATCATTCATACACATCCTAACATTCAATCACATTCGTCACATGCATAGCAGAAATTAAAAAACAGAAATTAAACCATTCACACAATCCACATCGTGTGAGTTTATATGTTCCCTTTGATCCTTGATCCTCGATCTCTGATCTTCGATCCTCGATCACTGATCTTCGATCCTCGATCAACGCACTACAACGACGACTTCCTCTTGCACCGGAGATGTAGATTTTTACAGAAAATAAACATGCTCCCCACATTCGATAAAAACCGAATATATCACAATATCAAGGTAAGAAAAACTCTTTCTAATCACAACTTTTTTGAATTTTAGCAATATTAGCATATTCAAACTCTTGTGATTCTTGTCATTTTAATTATGATGGAATATGACCTATCCTCGTAAGAAAAACGTTTTCCCAAAACCGAGCGAGGGCTCTAGGTAATGTTAAGAAAACTTATTTTCATTTGATACGAGATACGTTTATCCATTGTATTCACAACTAAACATACTTGGGATTCACTAGGGTGAAACGAACCTCATATATTTAATCGTGGCACAACAATAGACAACCATTATATCTCCCACAATTCCCAAAGATGGAAGGAGCTATCTCCCGCTAAGGGCGAGCAGAGTATCCTTCAATCAATGGCTGCTAGTGGATGAAATAAGAAGGAAAATTACTCTTAATTTTGTTGGACAATTTCATATTTTAACATGTGATTCGGAATTTTAGGTTATCATGCATATTATCATTCATGCATATCCTAACATTCAATCACATTCATCACATGCATAGTAGAAATAAAAAAAATAGAAATTAAACCATTCACACAATCCACATCGTGTGAGTTTATATGTTCCCTTCGATCCTTGATCCTCGATCCATGATCTTTGATCCCCGATCGATGCGTTACAGCGGCAACTTCCTCTTGCACCAGAGATGTAGATTTTACAGAAAATAAACATGGTCCTCACATTCCATAAAAAACCGACTAGTGCAAGTCCTATGTAAAAACCTCTCATATGCAAATGCAATTGTCTAATGATAGAAAGAGAGAATTTGACTTTTACATATAAATAAGCCCCTGTAAAATAATAATTACATACATTCATAGTTGCTGATTTGGAACATATAAACTCACAATTCCTGCAAAGACAACTCGAGCATCCATGCACGCAATATTGCTATAAACTATACAATCTAGTTTATCAATCATCTAGAATCCTAAACAATTCTTTGAAAAACATTTTGAAATCCATTAAAAATGTTTTTCATCCATCCATAATTCAAAAATAATTTTGAACTACTGTCCATCCATTTTCCAATGGAAAGATGAACCGCAGTTTTTCGGTTTTGTTGATTCTCTTACAAAATAACCATTTCTTTATAAAACGAAATTATTGTAAGTTAGACTAATGTCTAAATCTTAATTCTAATAATTACATGGCATGTTTTAAAACACTTAAAACATTTAAAACGAATTATTATAGAGAATTATATCAACAAAACATTCATAGACCGAAAAATCGGTAAACCGAATTGTTTAAATCCTATATGGTAAACTAAATTCGTTTACAGCCTTAAATCATAAGAAATTGAACCCTCAGCTCTGATACCACTGTAGGATTTCATGTTTAATTGTGCATATATATTTTTCGAATTTTTATGCATAATAAGGATCAATTACAATTTTCTACGATTTATTTCATGCATGCATCGGTTTGTTTTAATAACTTGTTTCAAAAACTTATTAAAACAAACACAAGGGACTCCAAAATTCATACCTACAAGTTCTCTAAAACTTCTTGATGTTCCAGAGACGTTGAGGAAGACGATCGTCGCTTCTCATTGCGCCGGATGCCTCCAAGTAAGTGTTCACCGAAACCCTAAACAAGGTTGGAGAGAAAGGAGCTAGCCAATCAATCTCCAAACTACCTTAGAATCTAGCTACAAACCCCTTCCTTAATCTCTGAGATTTCTCCTTCCAAAGACTTAGAAAACTAATAGAATTTTTGTGGCTTTTTGTGGTTAATTAGGAGAGAAAATAATTAGAAAAACATCTATCTTAACTAAGGAGAATAATGACCTATTTATAGGCTCCAATCTTAATCTCAATCATGGCTATTCTTAAGCCAAGTTTTCTTGACATTTTCTCTCACAAACAAATTCCATAATGCATTACATGCATCCACAAAACGTTTGACCAAGTTTGGAGCTAATCCAACCGTTGATCAAATTAATCTCTTAATTATCAAAGGCAGAAAATCGATCACGGTTCGGTTTACCGAGTCACACTCGGTTAGCCGAATATGTCACGATTGTTTTACCGAGTATTAGACGGATGACCGATTCTTAAGGAGAAAAATTCTCCTTAACCGATCGGACGAATTCTTGTCTATAACCGAATGACTTTTGGTTAACCGAAAATATTGGAACTGGACATTGTTCGGTCGACCGTTTCTGGTTCGGTACACCGTATCATAGTTCCAGGCACTTTGGTCAAGTTCGGTCAATCAACTATGACTATCCGTTCCATGTTCGGTGGACCGATCCACAGATCCTTCGGTCGACCGAACCATAACGGATTACCGAACTTTTACCCGATTTAGCCTTTTCAAATTTTGGATTTATTTCCAACAAAATTTGAACTTTTGTGGTTTTAGCAAATTCACAACTTATGCAATATATTATCCTATGCAATAATAAATTATTGCACCCCATAAGATATGCATCTCATATGAATTTATCATGATTCTAATTATGTTATATACAACATAATTGATTTTACTTGTTCACCACATGTGTCATATTTTTATAAGAAACCCGACACATCATATGAACCAAAAATCAAGCTTCTTGTTTCCCGGTTTTTGCGGTGTGACCTATGGGAGGATCTAGACTAAGTTGGCAGTGATATTAAGAGCTTAATATCACAGGCTATAAGCGGTATCTAGCTACACATTATAGCTCCCAATTAGTTAGATGTCTTAATTCCACTCGAACCAAAACCCAGTCAATTTAGTGATGGAATGCGCCACTTGTGTCCGTAACTTGCCTCATGATATTAAGAATACACACAAAGTAGTATTGTGTCATCTTTGTATTAGTGTTCATTTCTTGATCTCTTTAAGCTAGTTATAAATATGTGACTTAACTCAAATCACATTGTGTACATTATAACTTTGCTTTATCAATGGGCCCACTAATATCATCACTCAATTAAGAGGGGCAATGATAATCTTTTGACTAACTATCTTCTCCAACAAAAGTCATACTTAACATACTAATGTCTTTTCACTACACTCATTGATAGCTTAGGACACTAGTCTAATTAAGAACTCCTTAAGTGATCGGATATAAGTCTAATTGTATTAAGTTTTCCTCCCTTGGTCCTCATTTCTCCCTCTTTGCCCCCATATACGATCATGTGACCTCTCCCTTTCCAAAATAATTATCAAAATTTTGGGTTGTTATGGTTTATTTTGATTGGTGTTTTGGTAATTTTCTGGCACATATTTTGATTAGCATGTCACCATGGTCGGCCGAATCTAGCTTCATGTAGCCGCTTATCAGTGCTCATATCTCCATCTTCGACTCTAGGTACGATGTGGTTGCTTCCCTATTCCCACATTTCCTCCTAATTTTTTTGGTTGTTAGGGTGTACTTTTATTAGTGTTTTGGTATTTGGTTGGCAAGTAGGCTATTGGTTCAAATAACTGTCCACAAATTTTCCAACCTTTGGTTTCTATTTTTTTTAACTATGACACTCTAAAATTTTGTCTGAGTATGTTTCAGATGTGGTGTGCAACCTTCAAAATTATATTTGAATCTACATTTGGTTTAGCTTGTATCAATACCTTAGCTTGTAGTTGGTTTGTTATTGGTAACACTTACTACCCATATCATGGTTTTTGGACAATTATTTGAACCAAATATGCAAGTTGTAGAACAATTGTTAACCTGAATGAAGTTAGGATGTAAGGATGTTAGGATCAAAATAGACAATAATTACAAGAACGAAGATATTGTCCATTGTGTCCCATGAAAAACCTTACAAGAAAAAAGACTTCATAAAAATCTAATCATTTTACATCTTAGTGGTCTTAAAGTTGCTTATGATAACCAGATTCATTATTCTGCATGTTAAAAGTGTATCCTGCATGTTTACTTTTGGGAACTAATTATGTCTTCAAACCTGATATAAGAGCTTGATTAAATCTAGTGTGAATCATTTTTAACTACAACAACATGAGCTTTTAGTAATAAGTCCAAAAACCTAATAACAGAAAGGTACTAGTGTGATTAGTTATTCATTTTTCCCCACCTTAATGTAGGAAAACTTGTTTAATCGTTTTAAATTTGGACCGCAAGTGCACAACCGTTGGTGAAGACGGGGCAAGTACAGGTCGTCCGCAGGGAGGTGAGGAGCCTATGGTATGACCAAAATCAGATGGCGAATAAAGGGCGAAAAAATGTGATTATGCTAAAGCTAACTACACTAAACTAGTAGGTAAGAAATGAGAAAGAAAGCAACGAAAGATTGGAAATCAAGAAAAGAAACCCCTAAAGGGTGGAGTGTGCACACATATGAAGTGAAATTAGTGATGAATGATGCATGTAAGCATGTATGTGTGTGTGTCTTGATGGATAGGAAGTGTCTAAAGATGTGGAAAAACCTATCAAACCATTAACACAACGTATCGACAATTACTACTTGATTAACATAAGATTAGGCTCAGCATGAGAAGTGTCTAAAGATATGGAAAGACTCATCAAAAACCATAAACTCATGTGAAGAACAAGGTAAGCATGCGAGGTGTCTAAATGTTATGTCAAAACTCAACAAAACAAAGTTTCTTCAATCAATCAAGCAAGCAAACACAAATACAAACACATAACTAACATGTAGCATGTTAAATAGGAAATCAGTCAATAAACATGAGAAAACTAAGCATGGGAAGTGTCTAAATCTTATGGCAAAACCCATCAAAATTCCCCAACATGTAGATGATTAAAATACCCCCAATAAACATACAAAACATGCAAGTCTACACAATCAAAAATTCATCAAACATCCAAACTTTACAATATATATGAACATCATCTCCACCCCTCAAAGGGGATCGATCTACTCAGTACACACTATGCTAGTAATTAAACTAAATAAGAAAAGAGTCATTCTAACTAATTTAGCATAAGATCAAAGAAAGAAGTCTAAGCTAAGCATGGATAAGAAAGAGACAACATGAGAACAAAATAATGAAAAATTATTTTATTAAATGACTCACATTACTAGTAACATCCTTCTCCACCTTGAGTTTTTTCTCCAAGTATTACTCCAAGTAGAGAGAATACCACCAATCAATGGGTGAATACAAAGGAGAAGGAATACTTCTATTTATAGTGCTAGAAAAAGGTAATCGGGGACAATTCCTTGATATGGGACTAAACACATACTATAAATGGACATAAAACAACATAATACACCACCCGACTCAACCATGGAACATTTGGACCAATTTGGACCGCCAATTAGCAGTCCAGATAGCTTGGATTGAGTCTACATTTCGGTTTTTCGTTTCTGGCTTGATTTCTTGATGTTTGATGAACCCGATTTGGTTGTTGATGTTTGGGCCCGAATCTAATTGCCAAAATACTCCTCATAATGGTGTAGAACTTCTTCATTTCCTCATTAGTCCTTTTGGCTTTACATCCGAGTCATTCTCTCTTGCATCTCAGTCCATAAGTCTTGCAACTTAGTCCTTTTCTTGCTTTTATGTCCTTTTTTAGTCTCTTCTTCTCAAACCTGTTATTCCTGAAACTTAAACATAAAACTCGTTACGTAGCATTTTTTAGGTTCAAGATAATGGATATAAGACACAAATGAATGCATGAAATGATGTCAATCAAATACCCCCACACCTAACTTTTGCTAGTCCTGAGCAAAACAAGGAAAAAGAAAAATGGAAGAAAGGAAAAATCATTCGTAAAACAGGGAAATCCTAACTCACTTTCGTAAGAATCACGATTGCACTTAGCACGTGCAACAAGCCATTAAACCTCCTCGTCTCCAAGGTGGAGTGTTGTCTCCTGAGGTTTTCAGCGGATATACCCACAAAATCCGAACATTGATGCATTATTCAACCTAGCAACACAACTTGATGGGCTTATTTTCGTCGATCATCGGACACGGTAATCCTACGGGCCGATTGTATATATGTATCAAGTCCACACACCTAGCCTAACGAATCATTCGTGCAAGTTAATTAAGGACTTAAGTGAAAGACATGGACAACCTCAACATCCTCAAGTGATACAAAGTGTGAAGTCCATTAAGGTTCTAGTTGCATTACCTTTTTTCTTCTTTTTTTACTAGTTGGAGTGTAATTCTCCCAGGGTCAGGTTTCGTACATCATTGCCTATGAGGACTTACACTATCACGTACACCTTTCTCCACATCTCCACATAGGGGAATCCCTACCTTCCGTGTAACGGGAGTTTGGTCGGTGCATCCCAAGTGAGATGACTCGAAAGCACCAGGCACAAAGTCTCCTCAAACCTAATTTCCCGAGTGATTGGAGCCGTGCGAGAAGAGAGAACACCTACTCACTTATTTCTACACATGAACCAAACCCCTACACTTCATTTCTCACAACAATATTTAAAGGGTCCTTGACTACAACAAACTTCCTTATATTAACAGACACAAATTATTGACTCACTAGGTTCAGGGTTGACTTCGTTAAATGTTTGAGTACTGAAACCCAATGATTACTCCCCACCCCCCCCCCCCCCCCCGAGGGGAAACCGGCGTTCATCCTAACCTCTCGATAAGACCTAAAGCCGGTATACAAGATATCATAATGCATCAAGTTCAAGATATTTTTTGGAGCTTCTTTTTACTTTGCCTCTCAACGGTTTTGCACATGCCAAACACACGCAAAACCCACAAAATATTTTCTTTCGCAAACACATGAAGATTTTGAAAGAAATGTCAAAATTTTAAAGCACTAGGCAAGCAAAAGAAGACAAGTCACCCAAGGATCATGACAAGCAGATATATCGATATTAAATATGGCACACTAACATGACCCTAACAATACAAACAAAAGAAAATGAAAAGCAAAACAAAAAATACTCGACTCCACATATATACAAACGTAAAGCACCCCCCTCACACTTACTTCATGCATTGTCCTCAATGAATGTGAGTATGAAACTACATGGATTTATGCATGAGAAAGAAAAGATCTCACCAACGTGAAACACAATGAGAGTTTCATGGTCATGTTGATGGACATAACTCTGAATTCCCAAAAACCTGTGAGATACTTAAGAAGGGAGACAAATACGTCAAACAAATGTGGCCCAAATACACAAGGGTTAGGGTCCACACCAATCATTTCTCACTGGTGGAGTCTTTTATTACTCTTTTTATCTTTTTTATCTTTTTTTCTTTTTTTCAAACAAGATATATACATCAACAATGTTATTCTCATAATCATTTGGTCAAGGAACATCAAATGAGAACATCGAGTCCTACGGGCCAGAGATTTACAAAAATGTGCCCACTTCATTGGTACTTTCAGGTGTCATGAGGGGTGAAAGGTCAAAGTTGAAAGACTCGAACCCCTCATGATATTGGTTGGGTGTAGGCAACATTAAAAGTGGAGTTGTGTTGCCTCACTAGGGTTTAGTTCCTCATCGAACAAAACCCTCCAACCAATAGGTGGGTGCATCAGAATGAGTTCCTTAGGCTCATTCGAAGGATGTGAAACACTAGTTTCACTATGAATGGGGCTTCTCCCCAAGTCATTCAACAAGGACCACCCAACCTCCTGTATATTATCTTGCACAAGCTCGGTCGTAGGTGGGTCCTTGTTGGATTCAATATGAAGCTCAAACGGCTCAATAGCCCTGGGACACGGGGTGACAACACCTTCTAGAATGGGCATATGTTGAGGTGTGTCCCCCTCACTAATGGTCTCAACTGAATCGTGCAACGAACACTCCCTCTGTAAATTCATGTTTGATGTCAGCTCACTCTGTTGCATTGCAAAGACAGACATGAGTTTTCGCTGGGTCCACAAACATTCTCAATGGGTTGCATTGGTGTTAGGGGTGTTCCTTGATTATGCGGTGCTTTCTCTAATTGGCGGATGAGATTGAGATTTAAAGGTCGGTCTATGGGCTCCCGTTGCCTACCAGAGTTGAACACATGAAACTCGACACTCATGTTACCGAATTCGAGCTTCATGAAACCATTTCTACAAATAATTAAGGTGTTGGAGGTTGCCAGAACTGGTCTACCCAAAATCAAAAGTATTTGAGAGTGAGTGTTCGCAACAGGATTGGTATCGAGGACAAGAAAATCTACTGGAAATATAAAATCTCCAACTTAGATAAGTACGCCCTCGATAATCCCCTTTGGAATAGGAATGGATCTTGAAAGAAATGTGTTCTAAATTTTTTACTTTTATATGTCAATTATTATGAATTGGATGTGCAAACATTTTGTTCATTGATTATGGTATTCATATTTTGGAAGTGTTAAGGAATAGGCGTTGAGCATTGGACTGCAGTCAAGAATATTATGAGGTACCTTAACCGGACCAAAGATAAGTTTCTTGTTTATAGAGGACAAAAGGAGTTAATAGCCGAGGGCTATTCGGATACGAGTGTCATGAGTGATCCCGACGATAGAAGGTCGTAATCAGGATACGTCTTCCTTCTGAATGGTGGAGCTATGAGTTGGCATAGTTGGAAGTCACACTACGGCCCACTCAACCACCGCTTCTGAAGTAATGGCTATCGCTGAAGTGAGCAAGGAAGGAGTGTGGATTAAGCAGTTCCTTGAAGAGATTGAAGTAGTTCCCTTGTGCGAGGGACTAATAGAGCTATTTTGCGATAATAGTGCATCTATCTCGCAAATCAAGGATCCCAAATCACACCACAAAGTGAAGTACATGGATCGTAAGTACTTTGTCACACGTGACTTCATCGACGAAGGCAAAATAAATCTGTTATGGGTGGAAACAAACAGCAATACAGTTGATCCATTCACAAAACCCTTATCCCAAGCCAAGGGCGAAATACATTTCGAGTCCATGGGTATGAGGAACCATGTGGATTGGCATGATGAGTGATTAGAAAGGGTTACCCTAGTTATTATTGTTTTATACATTGAGAATGTATGTGAAAAAAAACTTTGATAACAAGTGGGAGATTGAAAGGAATGTGTTCTAAAAGTTTTACTTTTATATGTCAATTATTATGAATTGGATGTGCAAACATTTTGTTCCTTGATTATGGTATTCGTCTTTTGGAAGTGTTAAGAAAGAGGCGCTTGGTCCTTAACCGTAGAGCTCTAAAAGATAATCGTTTACAAAAATCAAAAGTTATTCACAATCATGGTATTTAACATGGAACATTAATCACCGAGATAAGATTGTCGTGTTGGTCATCGATTGTTGTAGCTCTACAAATAATTGACGACACGAGTATATAAAAGAGGAAAAGATTACTTTTATTTATTGAATAGCCTAACAAGTAAAACATTATGGAATTGTGTTTGGTGTCATTAATGTTTTACTGTGTCTCGGATCCTAAGATATGAAACTTATATCTTTTCACTCAAGAAGTGCTTAATTTGATTATTGTCAAAAGCAATCAATGAGTATAGTAATAAAGGCAATAGTTAGTTGAACATGACTAGTACTGGAAAAGATAGCTAGTCAAACGATTATCATTGCCCCTTTTAATTGAGTGATGATATTAGTGGGCCCCTTGATAAAGCAAAATTATAATGTGCACAATGTAACTTGAGTTAAGTTACATATTTATAATTAGCTTAAAGAGATCAATAAATGAATATAATACAAAGGTGACACATGTCTACTTTGTATATATTCTTAATATCATAAGGCAAGGGACGGACACAAGTGGTGCACTTACATCACTAAATGGATCGTGTTTTAGATCGAGTGGAACAAAGACATCTATTCTAATTGGGTAACTATAATGTGTAGCTAAATACCGCTTATAGTTTGAGATATTAAGTGTTTAATATCGCTGTCAATTTCGCTTAGATCCTCCTATAGGTCACACCACAAAACTGGGAAACAAGAAACTTGATTTTGAGTTCATATGATGTGTCGGGTTTCATTTGAAAAAGGGACACATGTGGTGAATGAATAAAATCAATATGTCATGAGAATTGCATAATTATAATCATAATAAATTCATACGAGGTGTATATATTATGGGGTATAATAATTTAATATTACATGGGATAATATATTACATAAGATATGAATCTGTTAAAAACCCCAAAAGATCAAATTTTGTTGGAAATAAATCCAAAATTTTACAAAGGCAAAATCGGGGTCAAACACGATAAATCGTTTCAGGTTTGGTCAACCAAAGTGTCTTCGGATCGGTCAACCGAACGGGGAACGGGTAACCACAATTGGTTGACCGAAATTGTCTGGAGTGCCTGGACAATTGGGTTCGTTCAACCAAGCGTGAACGGTCAACCGAGAGAGAAATATCCAGGAGATATCTTGGGATATTTTCGGTAGACCGAAGGTGACACGGTCATCCGATGAATATTCGCCAGGAGAAATTTTGGTGGGTCAACGGTCGACCGGAGCAAAACGCGGATCGTCTGAATTTTTCCAAAGCATGTTTCTCATGCATATTCAGTCGACCGTCTAGCTCACGGTCCACCGAACATCTGTTAAAACCGAATGGTTCAGTTAACCGAGAAGAATTCTCGGTCAACCAAATAGTATGATTTTTTCCTGAATTATTAAGAGAATAATTAGATCATGGGTTGGATTAATTCCAGATTTAATCAAACATTTTGTAGGATGCTTATGTGGAAATTTGAGATTAATTTTGGGAGAGAATAAGCAAGAGATCATGAGTAAAGAATAGTTCTTGATAAGGATGTTTTGGGAGCCTATAAAAGGACCCCTTATCCTACTTCTTTATGTTAATGCAAAATTTCTTTCTCTCATTAATCTCTCCCTTATTCACCACGAAAATCTCTTAATAGTTTTATGTTTTGGAGATAGAAATCTCAGGAGCTTAAAGAGGGGTTATTAGCTAGATTCTAAGCTTAATTAGAGATTGATTGGCTAGTTCCTTTCTCTCTAATATTGTTTAGAGTTTGGTGAACACTTGGAGGTGAATCGGCGGGTGATTCGACGAGCAACAGAACTCCAGATTGTCTGAAAGGTTTTTGAGAACCTTTGGGTATGATCCTCTATCATTTTTTTTAATATGTGTAGGAATGCATGATATTAGAATAAACAAATACATGTACGTAAAATCAATGAATATATGAAATCGATCTTGTATGTTTATATTAAAAAAAATTAAATATATACATACATAGGGACACGAAATCCTATAGATCTATCTGCCAATTGGAAGGTTATCTTAGTTGGTTTCAATTCTCCCAAGTTCAACTATTGATAAACAGAAAATGGGAGGAGGTTGACCGCCGATCCTAAATCAAACAACACATTATTCATGCTAGTGTCCCCTATTGTACACTGAATAGTAGGACACCCAGGATCCTTGTATTTTGTGTAGGTGGGATTGGACAAAAGTGAGCTTACATTTGCAGCCAAGAATGCTTTCTTAGGAACATTGATCTTCCTCTTGGGTGTGCATAAATCTTTTAACACTTTGGCATATTGAGGTATTTGTTGGATGACATCCAACAAGGGGATGTTAACCTTCACTTGCTTAAACACCTCTAATATCTATCCATTGTGTCACTCTGCTTTTTGGTTAACCTACTAGGATATGGAGCTTTTGGCAGGTAGGTTTTCTACGGTGCTTGAGAAGGAGGCGATGGTGTATTACCCTCAGCCACTTCTTCACCACCATTCCCACTAAGGGGCTGCATAGATGGTGGTGGTGGCAAGGAAATGTGATTGTCAACATGCTTTCCATTCCTTAAGGTTACAATGGCATTGACATGGTGAACGGGTTCCTCCACATGGTTCATTTTCTGCCCCCGAGGTACCACATTCTCATTTTGCATGTGTTGTTGCTGGTACATACGGGGGTTAGCCTCAGGTTGCCTAGGTAGAGTCCATCTCTCTCTTTCATGTACAGACTGAGCCAATTGGCCCATCTGAAGCTCTAGAGATTTGATGGTCTGCTGATTTGAAGTGAGAACTTGACTTGTGGTTGACATAAAAAAAATTCATTGAGTTTTCAAGTCTACGAGTTAATGTCTCAAGCAAATTGAATCAGGTTTCCATATTGTTGGAATTTGGGAAACCCGATTGATTGGTGATTTGAGCTTGGGTGGCTGATAAGATTGTGGATGCATGGGAGGTTGGTATGGTTGGTTAGGTGGTCGAAAGGAGTTTGAATGACCACCCGAGGTATTATTTTGGTTCCATGAAAAATTAGGGTGGTTTCACCATCCGAGATTATAAGATGATGAGTATGGGTCATTCCTGGCTCTA
This sequence comes from Triglochin maritima, assembly GCA_963682175.1. Lineage (NCBI taxonomy): Eukaryota > Viridiplantae > Streptophyta > Magnoliopsida > Alismatales > Juncaginaceae > Triglochin > Triglochin maritima. Next base: position 21,516,077 of record OY821775.1, read on the forward strand.
TCATAGATGGCATTGACATGTTCCATCTCAGGAGGAATGGACGCACACTCAATTCCTACATGACCTATCCTACAACATGAATGACATGGAACTAGACCAGATGTATACACATGAGGTGCACCTTGTTGGTTTTGGAGCTCAATCGAATCCATATGGCGTATTAAGCTCGCCATGGGTGCCTCGGTGGCCGTAGTGGTATTGACAGCAAATGCGGCCCCCGATCTAGTCGAGTTTGTGTTTGCGATCCTCGCTCTGATGCTAGATGATGTTGGTGGTTCCCACACACTCTCCCACTGCATGGTTTTCTCAGTGAGTTCTTTTAGCAAAGCCCATGCCTCTCTTTCATCCTTGCCTAAGAACTCTCCTTGACAGATGGACTCAAGGAGCGTTCGAGACGAGATGTGAAGACCCTCGTAGACAATCTGACAAAGGCGCCACAACTCGATGCCATGGTGAGGGCATGAGGATAGTAGATCCTTGAACCTCTCTAAATATGCATGAAATGTTTCGGTCTCAAGTTGATACAACGAATTGATTTCGTTCCTCAATTTTTGAGTCCGATGATTTGGAAAGTACTTCTTGAGGAATGCAGATTGAAATTCATCCCAAGTCCTAAAGACATTCGCATGGTTGTTGTACAACCACTTCTTGGCATCATCCTTTAGTGCAAAGGGGACAAGCCTAAGATGGATGGAGTCTGTGCTAAGTTGTTGTAGCTTGAACATAGCACAGACCTCCTCAAATTCTCTAAGAAAGATATAGGGGTCACCCTTCCTGGTGAAGTGAGGGAGCATGGAGATAAACTGAGGCTTAACCTCCAAGTGGTTCACATTCGGCTTTGGCAATACGATGCATGAGGGCAGAGCGGTACGGCTATGGTATCATCGATCATGAAGAGGTATGGGAGCAAGAACAGGAAGAACAGGTGGGACAAGTGGGTCCAGCAATTGCTCCGCCTCACGGTAATGAGAAGCCATTGAACCTGGACTGTGTGTGACACGAGAAGATGAAGGCGTCGAGAAATCGACTACCGAGACAGGATTGACAACACGCCTCGTCAAACGGCCACTCTCGTCTCATGCCCACACAAGCATGCACAAAGGTGCACACACACAAACCAAAACTTTTTTTAAACAACTAAAATAGAATGTGCATAGAGGAGAAGACGAGAGGACACAAAAGAGAGGGAATGACTCAAGAGAGAAGGGAAGAAGTCATTATGCTACAGCGGGTGGGTACAGGTAGAAGCACACATGCAAACAATGCTCAAACAATCCTAAGGTCGCTATAGGTCCTTACAGCTAGACGATGCCTAACTGCGAGGTCACACAGCCTCAACACGCCTCACCTCCCTACGACGATAACCACAAAGCCCAGAAAGTGAGTCAAGATCCGAAGATCTCCTCTCTCCTACTATCGACAGAGTGGGCGACGCCGATCATGCCATGACGGTCGTGACCGGATCACTCTCCTAATGAGCCCAAGATCCTTAGGGTCAACGTCTACTTGATTTTAAAATTAGACTCTTAATTAATGTGATTTTTGGGGCGAAGGAAAGGGTGATGAAATCGCACACCTTATCTTATATGGGACAGCCCCTCCTTAGTAGCATTTTGGAGTCTTAATCTAGCAATCAACTCTCCAAACAAACGCTCAACTCACACTTGTTGCAATGCAATTCCTACTAACTAATGCATGTTCATACAAAATGCATGAATGAGAGTAGGAAATGCGTACCTCACGCCAGCACTCAGCAACTAAAGGTAAAGCTAAAACAAAAGACAATCTACGTGCCTAAGTCAAGTACATGATGCGTGACATAAACAAGAAAGAATGCCTAATTTTTGCTATAGGTTTAAGGGTCCAAGTTGCTTAAAGGTAGATTGATTATTGATCTGGGGACAAACTAAAAGTCAGAACATGCCAAATTAATCCCCAGACCTCTATATCAGATAAAGCAACAAGACCCAGAAAGAAGTAGAGAGGAGATTACCAGACCGCCAGTTGGCAGTCGTAGGCCACTAATTGGTGGTCCAACAAGCTCAGTTTGCCTCCAAACTTCTCCAGTTGCCTCCCCTTGCATCTCCAAGTCTCCTGAAACAAAGAAAAACTACAAACAAAAAATTAAATCCACCCGAATCGTCCACACTAGAGTCTGGACTGGCACCTCCCCGGAAATGCCGCCAAAAATTTGTTTGTTCGTTTTAAATTTAGACCGCAAGTGCACAGCCGTCGGTGAAGACGGGGCAAGTACGGGTCATCCACAGGGAGGTGAGCAACCTCTGGTATTACCGAAATTAGATGGCGAATAAAAGGAGAAAAGATATGATTATGTTAAAGCTAACTACACTAAACTAGTAGGTAAGAAATGAGAAAGAAAGCAACGAAAGATTGGAAATCAAGAAAAGAAACCCCTAAGGGGTGGAGTGTGTGCACATATGAAGTGAAATTAGTGATGAATGATGCATGTAAGCATGTATGTGTGTGTCGTGTGTGTCTTCGTGCATAGGAAGTGTCTAAAGATGTGGAAAAACCTATCAAACCATTAACACAACATATCGACAATTACTACTTGATTAACATAAGATTAGGCTCAGCATGAGAAGTGTCTAAAGATATGGAAAGACTCATAAAAACCATAAACTCATGTGAAGAACAAGGTAAGCATGCGAGGTGTCTAAATGTTATGTCAAAACTCAACAAAACAAAGTTTCTTCAATCAATCAAGCAAGCAAACACAAATACAAACACATAACTAACATGTAGCATATTAAATAGGAAATCAGTCAATAAACATGAGAAAACTAAGCATGGGAAGTGTCTAAATCTTATGACAAAACCCATCAAAATTCTCCAACATGTAGATGATTAAAATACCCCCAATAAACATACAAAACATACAAGTCTACACAATAAAAAATTCATCAAACATCCAAACTTCACAATATATATGAACATCATTTCCACCTCCAAAGGGGATGGATCTACTCACTACACATTATGCTAGCAATTAAACTAAAGAAGAAAGGAGTCAGTCTAACTAATTTAGCATAAGATCAAAGAAAGAAGACTAAGCTAAGCATGCATAAAAAAAGACAACATGAGAACAAAACAATGAAAAATTATTTTATTAAATGACTCACAATACTAGTAGCATTCTTCTCCACCTTGAGTTTTTGCTCCAAGTCTTACTCCAAGTAGACAGAATACCACCAAGCAATGGGTGAATACAAAGGAGAATGAAGAGTTCTATTTATAGTGCTAGAAACAGGTAATCAGGGACAATTCCCCGATATGGAACTAAACGCATACTATAAATGACATAAACAACATAATACTGTTGGCTTTTTTGCCTTAATCTATGTTTTGATGATTTAATTAACCTAATCTTAATTATGATCATGTAGAGTAGCACACATATTGCATTGCATATATATTGCTTTGTGCTAACCTCTACAGGTGATCAAGACTCAAGGAAGAAGGGAAAATCAAGTCAAGACATGTAATCAAGCTCTTTTGAAGACATGTATTTTGTATTTCCTTGAGTCTTTAGGAACATGTGTAAATTTAGCATACTTGAGCTAAAATCAACTTCAACACACACTAGGTTCCTTATAGAAGTCACACACGAAATTTCATATAATTCGGACTTCAATAGATCACCCAAACTTAGACCGGAAAACACCAAACTTGAACCCTAACTGTCTGCCCACATTCGGTCGACCGCAACATGCCATTCGGTCGACCGAATGATCAATTATCTTGTTTGTGTTTCACTGTCTAGTTTCGGTCGACCGTGTTTTTGCCTTTCGGTCGACCGTCTGAACTTATTTTCCCGACCGTTACTTTTGTCGTATATACCCAACGGTCGTATTCGTATTAAACCGATTATACCCCAAATACATTTCATGTATCGGTCGACCAAGGACCATGATCGGTCGACTGTTTGTCCATCTCTTGACAAACCCAAATCTCCTGTTGAGAAACGGTTGAACGCTATACCTGTTTCGGTCGACCGAATACATCACTGTTAGTCAACCCCAAAGTGCCTGGTACAAATCGATCGACCCTTTCCCTTTAGGTGTTCGACCGATCACTTAAGTGTACCTAAGTCGTAGCGTTGGGTGGTCGACCATTACCTAACCGGTCGACCGAACTTAGTTCAAAACTGCCAAACGGTCGACCGTTCGTCCCGATTCGGTCGACCGAATTTACTCAGATTTGGGTCCTGCAGATTTCTGTTTTGTGTATCACACATCAACTGACACCCAATCAATCTCAACGGCTCTATTCTCTCTAAGGCTTATAAATAGAGTTGTAAAACATATTTTAACACAACTCTCCCACTACAAACTTGTCCAAAACAATAGAGAGAATCTCAAACACCCCAAGCCTCCAATTTCCACACTTAGTGATCAATTCGTTATTCCTACTCAAGTGTGCTCAAGTTAGAGAGTGTATTCCACTCAAGTTCTCAGTTGTAAAAGAAGCAATGACTTCGGTGAAAGCTCGAAGTGTTCCTCTCGGATTGTGAGAGAAGAAAGTCAAGCTCACGAGGGTGTTCGTGGAGCGTGTTTTGTAAAAGGCGTTCTCTCCCGGCCCAGAACGGGGAGTGGATAGTGAAGACGTGAGCGGAGCTCGAAGTGTCGAGCGGAGCTTGCAAGAGAGGATGTAGGCGGTGGCCGAACCTCTGTAAAACCCCCGTGTCCATTGTGGTTGGCATATTCCTTCCCTCCTTGCTTGTTTATTTAAATTCCGTTGCACTTATCTTTGATAGTTAAACAAGTGGGTAATTAGGGATAGAAGTGATTAGCATAGCCGACCCATACAATCCTACGAATACACCACCCTACCCAACCATGGAACATTTGGACCAATTTGGACCGCCAATTGGCGGTCCAGATTGCTTGGATTGAGTCTGGATTTTGGTGGTTCGTTTCTAGCTTGATATTTTGATGTTTGATGGACCCGATTTAGTTGTTGATGTTTGGGCTCGAATCTAATTGCCAAAATACTCCTCATAATGGTGTGGAGCTTCTTGATTTCGTCATTTGTCCTTTTGGCTTTACATCCGGGTCCTTCTCTCTTGCACCTCAGTCCATAAGTCTTGCAACTTAGTCATTTTTCTTGCTTTTATGTCCTTTTTAGTCTCTTCTTCTCAAACCTGATATTCTTGAAACTTAAACATAAAACTCGTTACGTAGCATTGTTTAGGTTCAAGATAATGGATATAAGACATAAATAAATGCATGAAATGGTGTCAATAAGTTTACTTTTGGGAACTAATTATGTCTTCAAACTTGATATAAGAGCTTGATTTAATCTAGTGTGAATCATTTTCAACTACAACAACAAGAGCTTTGAGTAATAAGTCCATAAACCTAATAACAGAAAGGTACTAGTGTGATTAGTTATTCATTTTTTCCCACCTTAATGTAGGAAGACTCGGGGTGCATACGTTGTCCTACTTATGGATAAAATGACAAATATACAAGTAGGATCGACCAATGAAGATGATGATGTCATCTTCCAAATGTCATCTTTAATTTTCCTATGCAACGCACGATGTGCAACTTCATACACGCCCTTTCACGGAAGCTCTAGTTGTTCAGATCTTACTAACTTGGCACTATCGAATATCTTTCGACGTCGGCCATTCAGGTAGAGATCCAAAGAACTATACTAAAATGTTTTAGGAGTACGTGACTTCAATATGAGATTCGTATTTATGTCGTCTGGGTGGGAAAGATATGCACACTATCGTAAAGTTCTAAACCATGCGATATCTTGGACCCAAAACAACTTCCCAACCCACGTAGAGAAGTAGTATGTTGTCGACGCTGGATACCCAAACCAGGAAGGGTTTTTGGCCCTTACAGAAACATAAGATACCATATACCTGAGTATTAATTGCGTGGACCTAGAGGGAAGAAATAAATGTTTAATTAGTTACACCCTTCATTTAGGAATATCATAGAGAGAGCATTCGGGGTGTTAAAAACAATGGTATGTGTTATAAGATATGCCTCCCTTTCCTCTACCACGTCGGGTTAAAATGGTGATTTGTGCAATGGCACATCAAAATTTCATCATTGAGCAAAGGATCAAAGACAATTTCTTACGTTCCCTTGTAACTGAAGCACCTAATTGTAGTGTTAGTGATAGTAGCAATTATGGCCCGGAAGAGAAACTTCTGGAGGAGCAAGTTATGAATGTTCATAGAGATGCAATTTGTGATATGATTGCAACATCCAGGGGTTTGTAAGAATTTTAATTTCTTGTTTTGTTGGTAGATTAATGTCAGATTTCTGAATGTATTTCCAAGCTTTACACTCTTGCTTTGTGAAGTTGTTATACCTAATTACTAGCTTTAATTTTTTTAGTATATTTGATTGGCTTCATCATTTTTCTGTGCCACTCAAACTACCTAGGTTACCAAATAATAGAGCACACATTAGACTTTCCTAATTTTGAAGAGAACTTTGACATTGAGGAGGACATGTTCCCCACCCAATCATACCCAAACAATCCCCCACTTTCACAAAGCACACTGTTGGTGCACCCACTAATTCCAATCTTCAGTTTAGACCTCCTAGGAGCAATGATACTAATGACGGACTCAACTTTGCAGACCTACATTTACCTTACTACTTTCCTACTATGCCCTTTAATCCAATGGTTGGTTTACCAAACTATTATCATTCAAACCTCAACAAATCATCATTTACTCCCCCAGCACTGCAAGTTCCTACTACTTTAGGAAACCCTTATGAGAAAACAACTACTAAGGGTATAAGAGGTATGGGGAAGACTATTCAAAAAATGACCCTGCCCTCTAGACAGTAGAACATATTGATATATTTCTTAAAATATGTGCGGAAGAAGTTAGAAAGTTTAATCAGCCCACAATCTTTCTATACAGAGAGGGATACACAAACTTAATTGCAAAATTTAAGACCATGACCAGTGTGAGATATAGTCACACACAATTCAAGAATCGTTACGAAAAGGCAAGGGATCAATGGGCGGTTGGGAAACCTTACGGAAAATGACTGGAACTGGTTGGGACAACACAAAAGGAACCTTCACCTTGGATGACAAACACTAGATTGATTTCCTTAAGGTAAAATTGCCAATTTCGACCATCATATAATCACTTGATGGAATCCTAATTGCTTGGTTTGTTTGTTTTTTATAGGTACAAAAAAATTGCAAGAACTTCAGAATTCAACCACTGCAGCATGAAGCATTATGCGATGAAATATTTCAAAATGTCATCGTTGTGGGTAGATTTAATTGCATTCCAAACAATCTGATAACCTTAACCTCTTTTGGGGGTTGCAGTATGTATGTTGAATGTGACCCTAAAGCTTGTGAGGATGAGGTAGAACAAGAGGAGAAGAATAAGGAGAAGGTTGTGGAGGAGGAATTCCAACCACAACACAGTGGACAAAAGAGAAGAAAACGTAGATCTATGACTTTCAAGAGTGGAACTGAAAAAATTGTTGCAGCGGAGGGGAGCATAAAGAAGTGTGTTGATCACAAATTGCTATGTGAGGTAGATCCTATTTATTTTTATGAGGTATCTGCAAAGAGGAGTGTGAAAGATGGTTGTTCTTTAGACCATTGGGTGAAACTTCTGAAGGAAACCAGAATTAAACAAAAACTCTTAAGTACGTACCTACATGCAATGAATCTTATGAAGGAGAAGTCAAATCGGGAGATCTTCACTAGACAAGACTCGTCGGAAGATTGTACGATGAGGATTGAGTGGGAGTTCAAGGACTTCCCTAACCAGGTGTAAGGGTTTACAAGTAAGTCTTGGAGTAAGTTTTTAAATAAAAAAATTGCTTGCTTGAAGAAATGTAATGTCTGCGTTTGTGGAACAAATGTAGCCCATAATGTAAGACTCACTCTCCTATGTTTATAATAAAGTCCATTTCCATCTTCATGCTTGTGTGTCTATTCTTATGTATGCTTTCTTGTAATGTACGTTATTTTTGCTTCACGGAAGTTTTCTTTTCGGGGGAAGTTTTCTTTTTGGTCAAGCGGGTGCGGCTCGTCGGGCGGGTGTGCATCTAGGCTCGGACGGTTTTGGGTGTAGGCGTGTGTGGCTTGGGCTTGAGCCCTTCCAGCCACATGGTCTGAGGGTCTTGGGGATGGATGAGTCAGCAAGTGGAGGTGCCAGGTCAGCATGCACACAATTTAAATTTGTATTGATTAGGTAGGAGAGTCTATAGAGCAAATATGGAGATCTTGCTTGATCATGTTAGGGTGCTAAATTGGAAGGTGTGTCCATGCTTGTGTATGATCCCAACCCTAGCCGCCTCTTGCATTTTTCTCCTCCCCTCTCCCTCACGCAAAACACCATCACCTCCCTTCCCATCTCCGCTGACCCATAGATATTTAGGCCACTTCTCCGGCGAGCTGCAAGGAGGAGGCTACGGCAACAAAGAGGCAAGCAAAGGAAGAGGTGGGCAGATGTTCTCCGGCGATCAGGAGCATCTTCTCGGGTATGCTTCTAGCCCCAATGTATGATAACAAGTGGGGTGTTGGATGGAGGTTCATCCAGCACCGGTGGGCTGTCCGGTCAAGCATCTAGGGCACACGTGCTGGTGGAGATCAGTAGGGGGAGCACGTCGGGTGTATTGCATGCATGTTTCTTGTGTGGCATGTTGCTCCTTGTTGTTGTATGGACTCATAGTTGCATGGATATTTGTGAATGTGTCTTGCATGCTGGATTTATGTGATTTTTCATGATTCGTTTACTGTTAAGATGTTACATGTTCATGTATGATTTAGTTGCTGAAGTTATGAATTACATCCCATGAATTACAGTTACTTGTTTAGTGTTATTTAGCTATGCGCAGGTTGCTATGTGCCTGAAATGTTTTAATCAGAATCACTTGTCATCTATTCATATGTGCACGCATTATTCCTTGTAGTGTCTTTATCGTATCATGTGATCTGAGATTTATCCATATAGTTGCTGCCATGGCTTGCATGTTTAATTGGCACGTGTGTGGCTTCTTTGGGGTCCTTGTATGTGACTAGGGGTTGGGTATTACAGTCTCTATGCCTTGCATTCTAAGGCCTAAAATCAGCCATGTTATGGTCTCATGTCTCTTTTAAATATACGTTGATCCATGCGTAAATGAATTCTAGACTCATGAACGTGTTATATTATCGTAAAGTAAGAGCCGTATAACCAACTTATCATGACCTGTAGCTCTAGTTTGCATGTTAGATTTTCATGAGCTATGATTATTATTGCATGTGCTTATAGTTGTTGTTTCTGCTGTTATGTGTATGATGATGTAGATACATGCATGTGAGTGCATGATTCGATATTATGACTATTATTTCATGACCCGTAGACAACTAAGCTATCATGTGGTGCGTTGTTTATGTTGATATTGAGAGGGTTGTATGCCCATGTCTTTGCTGCATGTTACCTTTATTTCACGTGGTGTTTTCTTGATGTCTATGTTGAGAGCCTTGGTGGGAGTTCGTTTATGCTCATTGTGTTAGGCTTGAGCTTAACTAGTTAGCTATATATCGGATGTATTGCCATTGATAGATTGCATTTGCATACTAGTTAATATAATTAATCTGGGCACTATTGTTGAGGGGCCGACGAGCCTGATTGTAAGACCTCTATGTAGAGAGGTCAGACATAAGATATACCTATACATGTGCACCGTCATTTGCTACAGGACGGACATTTCCAATTTCACAATGGAATCATGTAGGTCATTGCCGTGAGTTGGGGTGTCAATCTGGAAGATCGTTGTGTGCCAAGCAGTGGGTCACACTTTCGGGTGACCCACTTGTGTATTAAACCAGCATGGCTAGTGATCGTATTCCTATGAAGAGGAATCACTTCGGGTGGAACCCGAGCGGTGCAACTATGTAGAGTTGTCACTTCGGGTAGTTATGTAGAGTTGTTGTCTTTTTGCCTTGCATGTGTGGTAGATAGGTCTCATGCATAACTTCTTATCCTATTTTTGCATATTTGTTGACTTTTTGGAAACTCACGCATATTTGTTGACTTTTTGCCTCAAGTACTTAGGTTTCCGGCAGGGGTTAGACTACAAACGCTCGGAGGATTCTGTACACGAGAGATTCGTCGATCGGTTTCCTAGTTATCTTTTGCTTCCGCATTCTTTTGATGTATTTGTTATTGAACTCATGCAATTCATTTGATATTATTCCCATACATGGATAATTCCGATTTTGGTTTCATGTCCTTAATTTCGTGTATCCATGTATGTGTTTTTAAGTGTGTCTTGTATTGCTTTTTATTTATTATAACTCCTTCGGTCGTTGCGGATGACTCTGATCGTGGCATTCGCTTGGTTTCCCCAGTGTGCGTACCTGCAAGATCGGGGGCGTTACAATTAATGTTAACTTTTTACTAGTACTTGTATTAGTTGTATTGTTTTTTTAAATTTTAGAAAAACCTGATCGAACTAGTTTGTTGTGTCAAATAATAGTTTCATTTTGCTTTTCTATCCATAAGTGGTACTATTACATTTCAAGAAGAGAATAAATGGGAAAGTCTCATGTCAATTAACTGCTTATCTAGTATAGGATTAACAAACACAAAAAATCATATTTGATGTTCGAAACACACTCTCAAAGTATAGGATTTCAAGTTCATTTAAAAAAACCAAGTTATCTGCTTTTACTCCCCATTCATGTTGCCAAAATAAAGAACGCGGATACGATTTAAAGTGAAACACAAAATGGGAGAAATGGTTATTTCTCAAATGACTATAAAAAACATACATGAAGGGAAACAGAAAAATGTTTTTGGATGGCTATTCGGGATGGGAAATTTGTATGCTCAGTTATGTTGTCATGTTTCCAATGATCACTTCTCCTAATATGATATTACATAAATAATGGCTAAGTTGAGAAAGCTATTACACATAAACTATTAACCAAAAACATAATAATAGAACATATCAAAACAATTTTACAACAAATGGTAATATCTTCGTGTGAAGTAAATGAGTACAACATTACACAAGTAAAACTGAAACAGATCTGGAAGAGCTTCATTGGAGGAAAACCCTAGTACAAAATTAAATTTCAAATACCTTAGTAACCAAAAATATGATATAAGGTTGAAACCAACAGAATAGTGCCTAAAATATGACAACAGTTTGTGATTCTCATATGCAACTCTGGAATTTAAGATTATGGTATTGTCATTCCCAACAAAATAGTGCCTAAAATATGAAAAACTAAAACAAAACACGACCAAACCACCACAACACTATACTTTGGTGCTCAGGCAAAATTATGTAAAATCATACAAAAACCATAACTGAAAGTGAAACAAGAACCAGAATACTAGAATACAACAACATTATCTAGGGAACAATGGTGGGGTTTCTTTTGATTTCATATATAGTTGGGAGTCATTACAAGGTTTAGCAACAAAAAATCAAACATTGAACTACAACTAATTAGTAAAACATTAAGCACGAAATATTGAAGGGAATGTGTTCTAAAAGTTTTACTTTTAAATGTCAATTATTATGAATTGAATGAGAAATCATTTTGCTCCTTGTTTATGTTATTCGTCTTTTAGAAGTGTTAAGGAAGGGGCTCTTGGTCCTTAACCGTAGAGCTCTAAAAGATATTGGTTTACATAAAACAAAAGATATTCGCAATTATGGTAATTAACATGGGACATTAATTACCGAGTTAAGATTGTCGTGTTGGTCATAGATCATTGTAGCTCTACAAGTGAGTGACAACACGGGTACGCAAAAGAGGAAAATACTACTTTTGTATACCGAATTGACCTAATAAGTAAAACATTATAGAATTGTGTTTTCTGTGTCATTAATGTTTTACTGTCTTTGGTCCTTTGATATGAGACTTATATCCGATCACTTAAGAATTGCTTAATTAGACTAGTGTCTTGAGCTATCGATGAGTGTAGCGTAAAGGCATTGGTTGGTTAAGTATGACTTTTGTTGGAGAAGATAGTTAGTCAAAAGATTATCATTGCCCCTCTTAATTGAGTGATGATATTAGTGGGCCCCTTGATAAAGCCAAGTTATAATGTGCACAATGTGATTTGAGTTAAAGTCACATATTTATAACTAGCTTAAAGAGATCAAGAAATGAATACTAATACAAAGATGACACAATACTACTTTGTGTGTATTCTTAATATCATGAGGCAAGGGACGGACACAAGTGGTACACTCCATCACTAAATGGATCGGGTTTTGGTTCGAGTGGAATTAAGACATCTAACTAATTGGGAGCTATAATGTGTAGCTAGATACCACTTATAGCTTGTGATATTAAGCTCTTAATATCACTGCCAACTTAGTCTAGATCCTCCCATAGGTCACACCGCAAAAACCGTGAAACAAGAAGCTTGATTTTTGGTTCATGATCGATCGTTTTATATTAACCGCAAGTGCACGGCCACGTTGAAGCGGTGGAAAATACGGGTCGTCCACTGGGAGGTGTGTCGACGATTGGTTTGTTCGAAGGCGAGAGGTAAAAAGAAGGAAAGAAAGGTTGGTTACACTAAACTACACTAAGATGCAAAAAGGAAATGAAGATAAGCAATAAAACTAAGCCCCATAGGGGGTAGAGAAATAATGTGAATATGAAGATGTGTGTGTGTGTTCAATTAAGCTCCTCACAACATGTAGTGCATGAAATCATAAAACTACATCCAACTTTGCCTCCACATGAATTAAGATAAGACTACATCATTAAAACATACAAGACAATAATTGGAATGAAGCTAAATGAACTCAAGTATAAAGACTAGACCCTACTATGCCTCCACATGAATTAAGATAAGACTACATCATTAAAACATACAAGACATTAGCTAAGGTAAAGGCAACAAGACCACATACACTACAAATTGTGTTTCCAATATTAACTTCATCCATATCCTAACATTATCATTCCCCATAAAATAGGTCCACTAATCAAAGCATAAGCTAAGCTTCATTCAAGAGCATTAGCATATCAAAGATAAAAGTGAAAACCCATTAGATGGTTATGGAAATCATATAAAGCTCAAGGGATAAAGATAACACACACTTAATACACTACATGATTATATCACATATTTCTCCACCCCCCCAAATGGGGATGGAACTACTCACTATTCATTACACTAACTATATTAACAAAAGAAAGCATAATACTGAAATGAAAGTTAACTAAGAAGGCAAGAAGTATTAAAGAAACATAAAAGGAAAGGAAAGACTAAACAAACATGCACAAATTAAAAGACAAGATTAAAAGAAACTAGAAGAATTATTTTATTAACAAATGACTCACATTGAAGGTAGCATTCTTCTCCACCTTGAGTTTTTGCTTCAAGGCTCACTCCTTAGTATAGAGAATGCCACCAAGCAATGGGTAATTACAATGGAAGGTGAAGAGTTCTATTTATAAGCATGAAAAAACCTAATCGGGGACAATCCCCCGATGTGGGACTAAACCAATACCAAAAATAGCCTAAACGAACATTAATACAAGTCCAGGAGAAATTTGGGCGGATCCTGAGTAATATGGACCGCCAATTAGCGGTCCAAAAACTTCGGATCGCGTTGGAATTTGTTGTGGGCTTTGCTTTCTGGTATTGTTGGTCTTTGATGCGGTTACTTGACTTGTTGGAGCTCCGACCCGAATCGAATTGGTAAAATACTCCCCATGATGGTGTGGAGTATTCTGTTTTGTTCTTAGGTCCTTCTGTCTTACATTCAGGTCCTTCTCCCTTGCATCTTAGTCCCCAGATCTCACAATTCAGTCTTTTTTCCCAGATTTTGGGTCCTTTTATGCTTCATCTCTTCAAATCTATTTATTCCTGAAAACTAAACATGAAACTCGTCACATAGCATTGCTTAAGTGTAAGATAATGGATATAAGATACCAATATGGGCATGAAATGATGTCAATTAGTTAATATGATGCGTCAGGTTTCTTATAGAAAATATGACACATGTGGTGAACGAGTAAAATCAATTATGTTATATATAACATAATTAGAATCATGATAAATTCATATGAGATGCATATATTATGGGGTGCAATAATTTATTATTGCATAGGATAATATATTGCATAAGTTGTGAATTTGCTAAAAACCCAAGTTCAAATTTTGTTGGAAATAAATCCAAAATTTGAAAAGGAAAAATCGGGTAGACGTTCGGTAATCCGTTATGGTTCGGTCGACCGAAGGATCTGTTGATCGGTCAACCGAACATGGAACGGAAGGTCAAGTTGATTGACCGAACTTGACCAAAGTGCCTGGAAATCTGGATCGGTGTACCGAACCAGAAACGGTCGACCGAACAATGTCCAGTTCTGATATTTTCGGTAAACCGAATGGCACTCGGTCAAAGACGTGAATTCGTCCGAACGGTTAAGAAGAATTTTTCTCCTTAAGAATCGGTCATCCGTCAAGTGCACGGAAATCCGAACGTGACATATTCGGTTAACCGAGTATGTCTCGGTAGACCGAGTCCCGATCGATTTTCTGCCTTTGATAATTAAGAGATTAATTTGATCACTGGTTGGATTAGCTCCAAACTTGGTCAAACGTTTTGTGGGTGCATATAATGCATTTTGGAAATAGTTTATGAGAGAAAATGTCAAGAGAACATGGCTTAAGAATAGCCATGATTGAGAGTAAGATTTGAGCCTATAAATAGGTCCTTATTCTCCTTAATTATGTTAGAAGTTTTCTAATTATTTTTCTCTCCTAACTCACCACAAAAGCCACGAAAGTTCTCTTAGTTTTTAAGTCTTTGGAAGGATAAATCTCAGAGACTATGGAAGGGGTTTGTAGCTAGATTCTAAGCTAGTTTGGAGATTGATTGGCTAGCTCCTTTCTCTCCAACCTTGTTTAGGGTTTTGTGAACACTCGGAGACATCCGACACAATGGGAAGCGGCGATCGCCTTCCTCAGTATCTCCGGATCATCAAGAAGTTTTAGAGAACTTCTAGGTACGAATTTCGGAGTCCCTTGTGTTTGTTTTAATAATGTTTTTGAAACTAGTTATTAAAACAAACTGATGCATGCATGAAACAAATCATAGAAAATTGTAATTGATCCTTATTGTACATAAAAAATTCGAAAATATATATGTGCAATTAAATTAGAAATCCTACAGTGGTATCAGAGCTTAGGGTTCAATTTTCTTACGATTTTAGACTGTAAACGAATTTAGTTTACCATATAGGATTTAAACAATTCGGTTTACCGGTTTTTCGGTCTATGAATGTTTTGTTGATATAATTCTCTATAATAATTCGATTTAAATGTTTTAAGTGTTTTAAAACATGCCATGTAATTATTAGAATTAAGATTTAGACATTAGTCTAACTTACAATAATTTCGTTTTAAAGAAATGATTATTTTGTAAGAGAATCAACAAAATCGAAAAACTGCGGTTCATCTTTCCATTGGAAATTTGATGGACAGTGGTTCAAAATTAATTTTTGAACTATGGATGGATGAAAAACATTTCTAATGGATTTCAAAATATTTTTCAAAGAATTGTTTAGGATTCTAGATGATTGATAAACTAGATTGCATAGTTTATAGCGATATTGCGTGCATGGATGCTCGAGTTGTTTTGCAGGAATTGTGAGTTTATATGTTCCAAATCAGCAACTATGAATGTATGATTATTATTATTATACAGGGGCTTATTTATATGTAAAAGCCAAAATTCCCTCTTTCTGTCTTTTAGATAATTGCATTTGCATATGAGAGGTTTTTACATAGGACTTGCACTAGTCGGTTTTTATCGAATGTGAGGAGCATGTTTATTTTCTGTAAAAATCTACATCTCCGGTGCAAGAGGAAGACGTCGCTGTAGTGCGTTGATCGAGGATCGAAGATCAGTGATCGAGGATCGAAGATCAGAGATCGAGGATCAAGGATCAAAGGGAACATATAAACTCACACGATGTGGATTGTGTGAATGGTTTAATTTCTGTTTTTTAATTTCTGCTATGCATGTGACGAATGTGATTGAATGTTAGGATGTGTATGAATGATAATATGCATGATAACCTAAAATTCCAAATCACATGTTAATATATGAAATTATCCAACAAAATTAAGAGTAATTTTCCTTCTTATCTCATCCACTAGCAGCCATTGATCGAGGGATACTCTGCTTGCCCTTAGCGGGAGATAGCTCCCTCCATCTTTGGGAATAGTGGGAGATATAATGATTGTCTATTGTTGTGTCACAATTAAATATAGGAGGTATGTTTCACCCTAGTGAACCCCAAGTATGTTTAGTTGTGAATATAATGGATAAACGTATCTCATATCAAATGAAAATAAGTTTTCTTGACATTACCTAGAGCCCTCGCTCGGTTTTGGGAAAAAGTTTTTCTTACGAGGTTAGGTCATATTCCCTCATAATTAAAACGACAAGAATCACAAGAGTTTGAAGATGCTAATATTGCTAAAATTCAAAAAGGTTGTGATTAGAAAGAGTTTTTCTTACCTTGATATTGTGATGTATTTGATAACCTTTAGCTAGTCTATATTGCAATTGATAGGATCTTGGATTACTGCATTTACGGGCAAAATTTTATTTGCAGTATTTACATTTATATTTGATATATATGTATGTATTTAAAAACATAAAATTGACATTAAAATCCTATATAATTTATTTTGTAGAAATGTCTAATATCCAACCAATTGTGCGATCTATGATCGAAAAGAATCCTTTGCAAAATGATGGCTCAAACTTCATGAAATGGCAACTCAATCTTAATATCGTGTTGAGGTTTGAAAAACTATCTCATATTTTGGATGGTGAAATCCCAAAATTGAATGAGAAGGCAACCGGTAATGAGAAAGAGGCGATAGCCAAGTGGGAAGACCAAGAGAACCAAGTTCACGGTCTAATGTTGGCATCCATGGGTGACTCGCTTCAATCGAAATACTTGGATTCAAAACCCAAAAAGACCATGGAAGCTTTAACAAAGATGTTCATGGATAGTGCCCGAAAGGAGTACTATAAGACCACCATCGCACTCACAATGTGCCACATGGCGGAGGGAACATCGGTATCCATGCATTTTCTCACGATGCAAGGATACCTTGAGAAATTGTCGAAGCTCTCTTCTCCAATGCCCGAGGACATTGCCGAAGATCTGATTCTTGGCTCTCTAGCCCCGTCCTTTAAGGACTTTGTGATGCACTATCATGTGCGTGAAAAAGGGGTGAGTCTTGAGGAGCTTCACAACGCTCTCAAATCGGCGGAAGTTGACATGGGCAAGGGTTGGGACAATCAGGTCCTAGCCGTCCATGAGATGAGCAAAATGATCAACAAAGGTAAAGGCAAATATACCAAAGATACGTCAATCAAAAGCAAGGGAGTAGGAGGTGCTCATAGGAGTACCTCAAGGGGAAATCTTTCAAATCTCCAACTCCCAACACAGAGTGCTTTCACTGCGGTGAAAAGGGACACATCGGACCAAATTGCCCCAAGAACAAGGAAGACCTTGAAAATGGGATGATTGAACGTAGGCGCCCGAGAAACGCCGTAGGTATGTTTGTTATTGAGATAAATTTAATCACCTCTGTCCTTGATTTGGTAATGGTTACCGGATCTTGTGCTCACATAATTTTGATGTGCAGCTATTGAAGGATAGGAAGGAACTCGTGGAGAACGAGATTTTATTGAAGATCGGAAATAGTACAAGCATAGCTGTGATTGTACATGGTTCTATGGAACTTCAATAGTCTAGTGATTTAAATTTATACTTTGAAGAATGTTTGTTATGTGCCTTCGATTAGCAAGAACTATTCTATATCATGTTTTGGATATGGATAACTCAATATATATTTCTAATTCTTGCTTGTCTGTATCGAAGAATGGAATTCTCTATGCAAGTACATTCGTTTGGAATTATTTCTATTTGCTTGAAATAAATAATAAACAAACTCAAACAAACAATAACAAAAAGAAACTAAGATAACTCACGTGAATGATTCACTCTTGTAACACTATCGGATTGGTCATGTAAATGACCAAGAGACCTTTCAAGAAGAAAGGAACGAAAACGAGTGCCTAATTGGATATAATGCATTCCAATGTATGAGGTCCAATGAGTACAAGTGCAAGAGACGGTTTAAGGTTTTTCATTTTGTTCACAGACAACTATAGTCATTATGGTTGTATTTGTCTAATGGGAAACAAAAGTGAATTCTTTGACAAAATCAAAGAATTCAAGGATGAAGTAGTGAACCGACTCAACAAGAATATCGAGTCTCTACGAAAGGCTCGTAGGGGTGAGTACTTAGGATACCTAATTTCACTCATTCCTAAAGTAGGAATAGGATATTGCTCGATATGGTTCGATCAATGATAAGTCAATCTAAATTGCCTATTTACTTTTGGAATTATGCACTACAAGTAATGACCAACTCACTAAATAATGTTCCATCCAAATCCGTGGAGAAAATAGCTTGTGAGCTATGGAGTCGAAAGACACCTAAGCTCAACTTTCTCAAAATTTGGGGTTGTGAGGTCTACGTCAAGGAATTGATGTCGACCAAGCTCAACCAAAATTGGATAAGTGCTTCTTTATAGGTTGTCCTCGTGTGACAAGAGGATACTACTTTTGGTGTATCACCTCCAATCGAAAGATTGTAGAGAGAGATATGTTTTTCTAGAATTTCTGGTAAAGAGAGAAAAGTAGTGGGAGTAGAGTTAAGCCTTCGGAAACTCAAGATACTCTACGAGATCATGATGTGAATATTGCATTCAAAATCATGAAGGCCCAACCAAGATTCATTTGGTTAGTGGGAGCATGAGCGAGAGATCCTTACAAGAAATTGTGAGAGAATCTCAATCATCCCCACCCAGTGTACGTTCGAGAGTCGAACGTGAACCTATTTCTCAAGAAATTGTGGAAGAAGTTCGAGAGACACGAGAAGAACCAAAAGAATATAGAAGGTCGACGAGGGAAAGAAAGAAACCCAGTAAGTATGTGGGACTTCATGAGATCGTGGTACTAGATACCAAAGATCCCTCGACCTTCCAAGAAGCAATGGAAAGGGAAGACTCCAAGACTATGGCTTAAGGCCATGGAATCCGAAATAGAATCCATGTATGACAATCAAGTATGGAACTTGATTTGCCTTCCTCAATAGAAAATGTCATTTAGTATAAATGAGCTTTTAGGAGGAAGATAGACATGGATAGTAACTTGACAACCTACAAAGCAAGGCTTGTAGCAAAAGTTATACTCAAATTCAAGAAATTGACTTTGATGAAATTTTTGAGAGGTTGCCATGTTAAAATCTATTCGGATTATGCTCACTATTGCAACATTTCACAATTGTGAAATATGGAAGATGGATATCAAAATGGTGTTCCTTAATGGGAACTTGGAGGAGGATATGTACATGGTACAACCTCAAGGTTTTGATGATCCAAAGAATAGCGAGAAGATATGCAAGTTTCAAAGATCCATTTATGGATTGAAACAAGCATCGAGGAGTTGGAACAAACGCTTTGACGAAGAGGTGAAGAAGATTCACTTCATTCAAAGCATAGGAAAACCTTATTGATACAAGGAGATTAGTGGGAGTCATGTAGTACTTCTGATCTTATATGCCGATGACATATTGCTCATGAGCAATCATATACCTTTGCATTAGCAAACGAGAAATTTCATTGAAATCGGCATTTTCAATGAAAAGAAATGGATGAGGCTCAACACATCTTGAGAATCCAGATACGTTGAGATACATCCCGTAGACTCATTAGCCCCAGTCAATGTGCATACATTGACAAGGTCTTGGAAAGGTTCAGGGTGAACAATTCCAATATGGACAATGTGCAAATAAGTATGAGTATAGGTGCGCAACTCAAGAAGTCTCAACGTGCTCAATCACGCAAAGACTTGGAGTACATGAAGGTATCCCTTATGCTTCGCCAAAAGGAAGGATCATGTACACGATGACTTGCACAAGACTCGATATCTCGTATGCTCTAAGCGTGACAAGTAGTCACCAATCCGACGCAATTCCTAAGCATAGGATTGCAGTCAAGAATATTCTGAAGTACCTTAACTGGACTAAAGATAAGGTTCTTGTTTATGGAAGACAAAGGAGAAAATAGTCGAGGGCTATTTTGATGCAATTCTCATAGGGATTCTTGACAATAGGAGGTTCGAATGATGATGTGTCATCATTATCGAAGGTGGAGGTATGAGCTAGTGTAGTTAGGAGTAATATCACTACGGCTAACTCAACCACCAACGGAAAAAAACAAAATAAATAAATGGGTGGACACAACAGTGACACAACTGGTCCATTCAACAAACCTTCATACCAAGCTAAAAGGCGAAATACATTTCGAGTCCATGGATCCGAGGATCCATGTAGATTGGCTTGATAGGTGATTTGAAAAGGTTACCCTAGTTATTAATGTTTTATACATTGAGAATGTATGTGAAAGAAAACTTTGATAACAAGTGGGATATTGAAGGGAATGTGTTCTAAAAGTTTTACTTTTAAATGTCAATTATTATGAATTGAATGAGAAATCATTTTGTTCCTTGTTTATGTTATTCGTCTTTTAGAAGTGTTAAGGAAGAGACTCTTGGTCCTTAACCGCAGAGCTCTAAAAGATATTGGTTTACATAAAACAAAAGATATTCGCAATCATGGTGATTGACATCATTTCATGCTTATATTTGTACCTTATATCCATTATCTTACACCTAAGCAATGCTACGTGACGAGTTTTATGTTTAGTTTTCAGGAATAAATAGGTTTGAAGAGATGAAGCATAAAAGGACCCAAAAGTTGGGAAAAAGGACTGAATTGTGAGATCTGGGGACCAAGATGCAAGGGAGAAGGACCTGAATGCAAGACAGAAGGACCTAAGAGCAAAACAGAATACTTCACACAATCATGGGGAGTATTTTAGCAATTGGATTCGGGTCGGACCTCCAACAAACCAACCAGATGCATCCAAGACCAACAAACACTTCAAGCAAAGCCCACAAAGAAAACCAAACGGATCTAAACCATATAGACCGCCAATTGGCGGTCTGGAACCGCCAATTGGCGGTCCAGATGGCCCAGAATCCGTTTAGTTTTCTGTAGCACGTGTATTAGTGTATGCTTAGTGTATTTTTGGTATTGGTTTAGTCCCACATCGGGGGATTGTCCCGGATTAGCTTTTTCCATGCCTATAAATAGAACTCTTCACCTTCCATTGTAATCACCCATTGCTTGGTGGCATTCTCTCTACTAAGGAGTGAGCCTTGAAGCAAAAACTCAAGGTGGAGATGAATGCTACCTTCAATGTGAGTCATTTGTTAATAAAATAATTCTTCTAGTTTCTTTCAATCTTGTCTTTTAATTTGTGCATGTTTGTTTAGTCTTTCCTTTCCATTTATGTTTCTTTAATGCTTCTTGCCTTCTTAGTTAACTTTCATTTCAGTATTATGCTTTCTTTTGCTAATATAGTTAGTGTAATGAGTAGTGAGTAGTTCCATCCCCATTTGGGGGGTGGAGAAATATGTGATATAATCATGTAGTGTATTAAGTGTGTGTTATTTTTATCCCTTGAGCTTTATATGATTTCCATAACCATCTAATGGGGTTTCACTCTTATCTTTGATATGCTAATGCTCTTGAATGAAGCTTAGCTTATGCTTTGATTAGTGGACCTATTTTATGGGGAATGATAAGGTTAGGATATGGATGAAGTTAATATTGGAAACACAATTTGTAGTGTATGTGCTCTTGTTGCCTTTACCTTAGCTAATGTCTTGTATGTTTTAATGATGTAGTGAAATCTTAATTCATGTAGAGGCATAGTAGGGTATAGTCTTTATACTTGAGTTCATGTAGCTTCATTCCAATTATTGTCTTGTATGTTTTAATGATGTAGTCTTATCTTAATTCATGTAGAGGCAAAGTTGGATGTAGTTTTATGATTTCATGTAGTACATGTTGTGAGGAGCTTAATGAACACACACACACACTTCTTTATGTTCACATTATTTCTCTACCCCTTTGGGGCTTAGTTTATTGCTTATCTCCATTTCCATTTGCATCTTAGTGTAGTTTAGTGTAACCAACCTTTCTTCCCTTTCTTTACCTCTCGCCTTCGCACAAACCAAGTGTCGACACACCTCCCAGTGGACGACCCGTATTTGCCACCGCTTCAACGCGGCCGTGCACTTGCGGTTAAATATAAAACGATCAATCAAGTTTTTGGCGCCGTTGCCGGGGAGGTGCTCTGTCCAGACGTTGGTTTGGACGATTCGAGGGGTTTTTAATTTTTTGTTTTCAGTTTTTCTTAGTGGCAGGGAACCATCAGATCAAGGGGAGGCTACTGGGAAAGTTTGAGGAAGCAAGTCCAAAAACAGACCGCCAATCAGCGGTTGGAGACCGCCAATTGGCGGCCTGGTAAGGGCTTCCTGCTTCCATTTTTTTGTGGTAGTTAGTGCTGTAACTTGTGTTATCTGGGAGTCTAATGTTGCATGCTGTGACTTCTTGTTTGCTCCCAGATCATTAATTTCAATCCCCATTAATCAACTTGGACCATAAAACTCAAAGCAAAAGATTAGACTTCTTGCCATCTAGGTCATGCATCATATGTAGACCTTGCATGCATCTTTCTTTTCTTTGCTTTACATTTTGTCGTTGATTGCTGGAGCGAGGTACGCATTCCTTATCACTCATTTACGCATTAGGACATTCATTAGTGAGTAAGGTTTGCATCGAAACAAGAGTGAGGTGAGTGCTTGTTTGGTGAGTTGCTTGCTAGCCTAAGATTTCAAAACATCTTTAAGGGGCATCACCTATAGTCTTCAAAGATAAGGTGGGGGATTTCATCACCCCTCCCTTAGCCCCAAAAAGCACACTCAAGTAAAGCCTTAACTAAAAGCAAGTAGACATTGGCCCTAGGAATTCGGACGCATTAGGAGAGTAATCTAGTTGAGACCGCCATGACCTGATCGGCGTTGCCTACCTTGTCGATAGTAGGAGGTACTGGATCTCCGGATCTGGTATCACTTGCTGGGCATTGTGGTCCTCGTTGTAGGGAGGTGAGGCGTGTCGAGGCTAGTGACCTCGAAGTTAGGCGTCGTCTAGCCTAAGGACCCATTGCCTTACATTGTTTGAGCCTTGCTTGCTAGTTAGGCTTCCACCTTCACCCTGTACCCTCGCTAGCTCTAGGGATTCTTCCCTTCTCCTCTGAGTCATCTTCTTCTCACCTTCTTCTACGTTATAGTCTCCTCCCTTTTACACTCTCTATTAGCGTTTTAGGGTCGAGTCGAGCACTTTTTGCGAGCTTAGCCTCGTGGTGGTGAGAGTGGTCGACTCGAGAGTTTTTCTTGAGATGGATGGTTACATGGGCGACCATCCATATCATTGTTGGGACCAGGACGATTCTCCCTGGTACTCCCGACCCATGCATCCTGGGGTGCCTCAGACAGACACCCCGTATGGTTGGGATAATCGTAATTGTGTGACTGAGTATTCTTCATATTGGGGTAACATGAGAGAGCCACCAACCGCCAGGTCTTCTGGTCGGATTGGATCATATCATGTCGAGTCAACTATCGCGTCTGAGGCGAATTTGGATGCTCTCATGCGTAGGATTGAGAGGTTAGAGTTGGACCGAGCTCCTGTAGCTCAGGTCGCTATTCCTGGGTGTAGTAGGTGTGGACTTACGGGCCATGATGACTTGGATTGCGCTTACGCTCCAAGGGATACTGAGCATGCAAATGCGATGTATCAGCAGAGGCCCCGTAACGACCCGTACAATCACTCCTACAACCCGGGATGGCGTAACCATCCTGACTTCTCTTGGGGGCCTAGTGGGGGTCACGGTCAGAGCTCTCACGCTCAACCTCAAGCTCCACCTTATCAACCTCCACGCCCATCGGCGACCTACCAACCCCCACATCAATGGTCTCAGCACCATAATTACCAACCTGCTCATGCCTCATCATCGGGTTATTCCGACCAGACTCCACCACCCCAGCAGGTTGACCCCAAGGACCCTTCTCGTGATCTGACCCTTCAAGCATTGCAAAGTACAATCAAGGCTTTGCAAATGCAAGTTAGTCAAATGACACAGCGATTACATGAGGAGGGTAATTTTTCTGGTCGACATGAGGGTTTATCTTCTGAAATCGAACCACCACCACATCCACAAATTCAAAGCACAATCTTTCAAAGTCAAACTCCTAGTCAGTCTGAGGGACTTGGGGTTTCAATTCACGATCACTTGGTGGAGGATTCGATTCCAACTGAGAATAGCTTGGACCAGTTCTATTATGAGTCGGCACAGGATTGTGCCTTATCTTTTTGTCCCGTGGCCCTTGAGCCACATGATCTTCATGTTGTGCCTCCTAAGGACTCACCTCTGGTGGAGCAAGAGCTCCCTAGTCCCCTCAATTTCAAACAACCTGATGAGAGTTTGCCTCTCACTATTGTTCCTGATCATCTTGGAAATGATGGAACATCAAACAACTATATTGCTCATGAGGGTATTAGGAGTTCCTTGGATGATACCTTGGGTATGAGACCCACTTTTTGTTCGCCTGGTGTGTTGGACATGCCTAACGAGGTTCTTGACCTCGTTCCGACGCACCAGCCTGTCGGTTGGAGAGTTTGGATTGATGATCATAACTTCAACTGCGCAACGGGAGAAACTCTTCTTCCGTTGCCCCTCATTTCCCAAACTCTTGAGAGGTTCAAGCTCTTTCAGTTTGATCCTTTGAATGAGACACCTTTGCGTCCAATTCACGAACCTCTCATTTCATCTGGTGCTCTTTGTGAAGGGGGCCCACGCATGCGTATTCTGGCCCCGCGTGGTGTCAAGTTCCTTTTCCAAGTGCATTGACCCACTGTTTAGGTTCCCATTTGATGTCTTTTGACAAATGAAGATGGGAACTTATGTTTGTACATAGTTATATAAAAAAAAGTACAATAAAAGACTCCTTCAGTGAGCATCGATTGTTGTGAGCCCCAACCCTTGTGTATTTGGGCTACATTTCTTTCACGTATTTGTACCCTTTCTTTAGCATCTCACAGGTTTTGAGGGAATTTGGGTTGTGTCCATCAACATAGCCATACACTTCCCTTTGTACTTCACGTTGGTGAGATCTCTCCTGTTTCATGCATAAATCCATGTAGTATCTTGCTTGCATTCATTGAGGACAATGCATGAAGTAGGTGTGGGGGGGTGTTTTACGTGTGTACATAGTTGAGCCTTTTTCCTTTGATTTTGTTTTCTTTTGTTTGCATTGTTAGGGTCATGATAGTGTGCTGCATTTAATATCGATATATCTGCTTGCCATGATCCTTGGGTGACTTGTCTTCTTTTGCTTGCCTAGTGCTTCAAAATTTTCATATTTCTTTCAAAATCTTCATGTGTTTTCGAAAGAAAATGTTTTGTGGGTTATGCGTGTGTTTAGCATGTGCAAAACCGTTGAGAGGCAAAGTAAAAAGAAAGCTCCCAAAATTGTCTTGAACTTGATGCATTAGGATATCTAGTACGTGGCTTTAGGATTTATCGAGTCGTTAGGATGCACCCCAGTTTTCCTTTGGGGGTGAGTAATCATAGGGTTTCAGTGCTCAAACATTCAAAGAAGTCCACCCTGAACCTAGTGAGTCAATAATTCGTGTTTGTTAATTTAGGAAGTTTGTTGTAGTCAAGGACCCTCTTAATCTTGTTGTGAGACATTAGTGTAGGGGTTTTGGTTCATGTGTAGATAAGAAATAAGTGAGTAGATGTTCTCTCTTCTCGCACGGCTCCTATCACTCGGGAAAGTAGGTCTGAAGGGACTTTGTGTCTGGTGCTTTCGTGTCATCTGACTTGGGATGCGCCGACCGAACTCCCGTTACACGGGTGGTAGGGATTGCCCTATGTGGAGATTTGGGGAAATGTGTACGTGATAGTGTAAGTCCTCATGGGCAATGATGCACGAAACCTGACCCTGGGAGAATGAAGCTCCAACTAATAAAAAGAAAAAAAAATGTGTGAAAAGAAACAAAAAGAAAAAAAATGTTAATGCAAATAAGAACCTTAATGGATCTTACACTTTGTATCACTTGAGGATCTTGAGGTTGTCCATGTCTTTCACTTAATTCCTTATTTAACTTGCACGAATGGTTTATTAGGCTAGGTGTGGACTGATTACCTATATAGAGTCGGCCCGTAGGATTACCGCGTCCATTGATCGACAAAATATTTCCAACGAGTCGAGGTCTAGATTGAATAATGCATCTTGTTCGGATTTTGTGGGTATATCCGCTGAAAACCCTCAGGAGACAACACTCCTCCTCCTTGGCAACAAAGAGGTTTAACGGCTTGTTGCACGTGCTAAGTGCAACCGTGATTCCTACGAAAGTGAGTTAGGATTTCTTGTTTCTCGTTTGCTTTTCTCTTTCTTTGTTTTGCTCGAGACTAGCAAAAACTTAGGTGTGGGGGTATTTGATTGACATCATTTCATGCTTATATTTGTACCTTATATCCATTATCTTACACCTAAGCAATGCTACGTGACGAGTTTTATGTTTAGTTTTCAGGAATAAATAGGTTTGAAGAGATGAAGCATAAAAGGACCCAAAAGCTGGGAAAAAGGACTGAATTGTGAGATCTGGGGACCAAGATGCAAGGGAGAAGGACCTGAATGCAAGACAGAAGGACCTAAGAGCAAAACAGAATACTTCACACAATCATGGGGAGTATTTTAGCAATTGGATTCGGGTCGGACCTCCAACAAACCAACCAGATGCATCCAAGACCAACAAACACTTCAAGCAAAGCCCACAAAGAAAACCAAACGGATCTAAACCATATAGACCGCCAATTGGCGGTCTGGAACCGCCAATTGGCGGTCCAGATGGCCCAGAATCCGTTTAGTTTTCTGTAGCACGTGTATTAGTGTATGCTTAGTGTATTTTTGGTATTGGTTTAGTCCCACATCGGGGGATTGTCCCGGATTAGCTTTTTCCATGCCTATAAATAGAACTCTTCACCTTCCATTGTAATCACCCATTGCTTGGTGGCATTCTCTCTACTAAGGAGTGAGCCTTGAAGCAAAAACTCAAGGTGGAGATGAATGCTACCTTCAATGTGAGTCATTTGTTAATAAAATAATTCTTCTAGTTTCTTTCAATCTTGTCTTTTAATTTGTGCATGTTTGTTTAGTCTTTCCTTTCCATTTATGTTTCTTTAATGCTTCTTGCCTTCTTAGTTAACTTTCATTTCAGTATTATGCTTTCTTTTGCTAATATAGTTAGTGTAATGAGTAGTGAGTAGTTCCATCCCCATTTGGGGGGTGGAGAAATATGTGATATAATCATGTAGTGTATTAAGTGTGTGTTATTTTTATCCCTTGAGCTTTATATGATTTCCATAACCATCTAATGGGGTTTCACTCTTATCTTTGATATGCTAATGCTCTTGAATGAAGCTTAGCTTATACTTTGATTAGTGGACCTATTTTATGGGGAATGATAAGGTTAGGATATGGATGAAGTTAATATTGGAAACACAATTTGTAGTGTATGTGCTCTTGTTGCCTTTACCTTAGCTAATGTCTTGTATGTTTTAATGATGTAGTGAAATCTTAATTCATGTAGAGGCATAGTAGGGTATAGTCTTTATACTTGAGTTCATGTAGCTTCATTCCAATTATTGTCTTGTATGTTTTAATGATGTAGTCTTATCTTAATTCATGTAGAGGCAAAGTTGGATGTAGTTTTATGATTTCATGTAGTACATGTTGTGAGGAGCTTAATGAACACACACACACACTTCTTTATGTTCACATTATTTCTCTACCCCCTTTGGGGCTTAGTTTATTGCTTATCTCCATTTCCATTTGCATCTTAGTGTAGTTTAGTGTAACCAACCTTTCTTCCCTTTCTTTACCTCTCGCCTTCGCACAAACCAAGTGTCGACACACCTCCCAGTGGACGACCCGTATTTGCCACCGCTTCAACGCGGCCGTGCACTTGCGGTTAAATATAAAACGATCAATCACATGGTAATGAACATGGGACATTAATTACCGAGTTAAGATTGTCGTGTTGGTCATAGATCATTGTAGCTCTACAAGTGAGTGACAACACGGGTACGCAAAAGAGGAAAATACTACTTTTGTATACCGAATTGACCTAATAAGTAAAACATTATAGAATTGTGTTTTCTGTGTCATTAATGTTTTACTGTGTCTTTGGTCCTTTGATATGAGACTTATATCCGATCACTTAAGAATTGCTTAATTAGACTAGTGTCTTGAGCTATCGATGAGTGTAGTGTAAAGGCATTGGTTGGTTAAGTATGACTTTTGTTGGAGAAGATAGTTAGTCAAAAGATTATCATTGCCCCTCTTAATTGAGTGATGATATTAGTGGTCCCCTTGATAAAGCCAAGTTATAATGTGCACAATGTGATTTGAGTTAGAGTCACATATTTATAACTAGCTTAAAGAGATCAAGAAATGAATACTAATACAAAGATGACACAATACTACTTTGTGTGTATTCTTAATATCATGAGGCAAGGGACAGACACAAGTGGTGCACTCCATCACTAAATGGATCTGGTTTTGGTTCGAGTGGAATTAAGACATCTAACTAATTGGGAGCTATAATGTGTAGCTAGATACCGCTTATAGCTTGTGATATTAAGCTCTTAATATCACTGCCAACTTAGTTTAAATCCCCCCATAGGTCACACCGCAAAAACTGTGAAACAAGAAGCTTGATTTTTGGTTCATATGATGCGTCGGGTTTCTATAGAAAATATGACACATATGGTGAACGAGTAAAATCAATTATGTTGTATATAACATAATTAGAATCATGATAAATTCATATGAGATGCATATATAATGGGGTGCAATAATTTATTATTGCATAGGATGATATATTGCATAAGTTGTGAATTTGCGAAAAACTATAAAAGTTCAAATTTTGTTGGAAATAAATCCAAAATTTGAAAAGGCAAAATCGGGTAGACGTTCGGTAATCCGTTATGGTTCGGTCGACCGAAGGATCTGTTGATCGGTCAACTAAACGTGGAACGGATGGTCAAGTTGATTGACCGAACTTGACCAAAGTGCCTGGAACTCTGGATCGGTGTACCGAACCAGAAACGGTCGACCGAACAATGTCCAGTTCCGATATTTTCGGTTAACCGAATGGCACTCGGTCAAAGACGTGAATTCGTCCGAACGGTTAAGAAGAATTTTTCTCCTTAAGAATCGGTCATCCGTCAAGTGCACGGAAATCCGAACGTGACATATTCGGTTAACCGAGTATGTCTCGGTAGACCGAGTCCCGATCGATTTTCTACCTTTGATAATTAAGAGATTAATTTGATCACTGGTTGGATTAGCTCCAAACTTGGTCAAACGTTTTGTGGGTGCATATAATGCATTTTGGAAATAGTTTATGAGAGAAAATGTCAAGAGAACATGGCTTATGAATAGCCATGATTGAGAGTAAGATTGGAGCCTATAAATAGGTCCTTATTCTTCTTAATTATGTTAGAAGTTTTCTAATTATTTTTCTCTCCTAACTCACCACAAAAGCCACGAACATTCTCTTAGTTTTTAAGTCTTTGGAAGGATAAATCTCAGAGACTAACGAAGAGGTTTGTAGCTAGATTCTAGGCTAGTTCGAAGATTGATTGGCTAGCTCCTTTCTCTCCAACCTTGTTTAGGGTTTGGTGAACACTCGGAGGCATCCGGCGTAACGGGAAGCGACGATCGTCTTCCTCAGTATCTCCGGATCATCAAGAAGTTTTAGAGATCTTCTAGGTATGAATTTCGGAGTCCCTTGTGTTTGTTTTAATAGTGTTTTTGAAACTAGTTATTAAAACAAACTGTTGCATGCATGAAACAAATCATAGAAAATTGTAATTGATCATTATTGTTTTTAAAAATTTCGAAAATATATATGTGCAATTAAACTAGAAATCCTACAAATATAACATTGTGAATAATATATAACTACAACTATTATTTCAGGAGAAATATAAACTTGTGAATAATCAAAAAAGTTTTGCACTAAGTGATGAGAATTAAATTTATACCGCAAGTGCACGGCGTCATTGAAGACGTGGCAAATACGGGTCGAACACAAGGAGGGAGAGATCTTGTTATTTGTGTGATTTTCGATTAAGGGGAAGAAGAAGAGAAGAAATAAATTGGGTTTTGAGATTTTTGATTTTTAATTATCTAAAGCAAGAAACAAAAACATTTAAAATTAAAACAAGAACAAAGAAGTGAATTCCGTTGGGTGGAGGTTTAGATTTAAGGTTTAGATTAGAGAATTCAGAAACTTATAATAAATCATGTTAGTTATGAAGCATTACATGATAAATGATTTAACATAAACTCAAGTAATCAAAATATACTAATCACGAACTTAAAAAAATAACATTCATTCATCTTCTCTTCACCCTAAATTCGTCACCTCCACCCTTTGGAAAGAGTTAGAAACTCATGGAGGGAGGAAGGAGAAGGGGTCCTAGAGGCATTACAAAAGAAAGGAGAAAACAAGAAATAAAAGACAGAATTTTATTAATAAAACTAAAGAACAAAAATAACAACAACTACAAACTATGTCTAAGGCCAAGGACCCTTCTAACATCGTTCTCGGGGCTATTTATAGTTGTTACAAGAGACCTAAGTATAGAATTGGAGAGTACACGTGTCCAGACATGACTGAACAAAATTTGGAGACGCGGATCCACTTTGGGGCGGCGGAAACGCCGCACTATACATGTAATGTGCGGCTAAATCGCCACACAATAAGGTCGGATTTGATTCGGATTTTTGCTGAGTGTTTATGGTATGATTTGATCCTCCTTTGCGCGTCTGGATTGATTCTTTCCATTCTTTGAGCTCCGGATTAATTTCTTCATATATTTGGAGATCCACATTGATTTTTCTTTAGTTTTCTCCAAGATAATATTTTGGTGCTTTAATTGCAATTAGGTCCTTGTCTTTTTGCAATTAAGTCCCCGACTACTTTTGTGCTCAAGTCCTTGTTCTTTTTGTAATTAGGTCTTGAATGCTTTTATGCTTGGATACATTTCCATTTGGAACCCGATAAGCTTGAACTTGGTCTTTATGATAGAAATGAGTCTTTTGCACGCGTTTATGCTTGGAATGTGGGTAATTTGCATTCAGCTCCCTATATTCTGTAAATAAGACTAAACACATACCTTAGTAGCATTTATTGATATAAAATTAATCTAAATGAAAGACATATGATGCAATGTATGCAATGCATCAAATACCCCCACACCTAGATTTTGCTAGTCCCTAGGAAAACAGAAGATACGAAAAATAAAAAGAGGGAAATCCTAACTCACTTTCATAGGAATCACGGTTGCACTTAGCATGTGCAACAAGCCGTTAAACCTCTTTGTTGCCAAGGAGGAGTATTGTCTCCTAAGGGTTTTCAGCGGATATACCCACAAAATCCTAAATCAACATTTCATTAATAGTTCTCAATATCCCTACCTCAACCTTATACATCTCACCGAGAATTCTTGCATGCTCATTATATAAATCTAACTCATAAAAAATGACTTGGTCTTTGTTCCTCCAACATTCACACCACTAACCCTTCTACACATGATATCACTTAAATTATTTTGCACGCCTCCTCTGGTGGTGAAGTATCATTCGGATCAACCATGGCATGGTTCATTCTTTTAGCTTTGGGCCTTGAGTATTATTATTATTTTTTTCTTCCGTGATTCAACACATTTGTTTTTTGACACTTTTACCATTTTTGCATTCGTGTAGCGAGTTTGGTCGATAATCCCGAGCTGGTAGACTCAAGTTACCGGGTTTCAAGATACCCCTACGGACCAGTGACTCAAAGGCTTGGGCTTTTATAATCATTTTGCAAAATGTGTTTTCTTCACTTTATTCCTTTATTTTTATTTTTATTTTCCTCAAGGCTTAATTTCTATTAGAAATCCACACTTCCCGGTATATTTTCCTCAACCTCTGCTTTTTATCAACCACTTCAAAGATTTGATTCATCCAATTTAAGTGCATACATGTCTTAAAGGGCAATGGGTTATTTCTTTAGAACTTAGATTTATGTTATAATTTCTACAAGCAGAACTATATAATAAGGAACAAAAACTCAATGCAATTTGTACATAGGTTTTGGTGGTTCAATCTTAAGCTATGTCATGAAACATTGATTTTTTTTTCTTTTATTATTATTATTATTTTAGAAATAAAAGACAGATCTATAGATAAATATATACATAAACACCCCCCACACCTAAATCATGCATTGTCCTCAATGTATGCAATTATAAAGCAAATGCACTTATTACCTGAGTGAAATGCGGTGGAAGGATGGAATTTTCTCAAAGTCAACCATAGTCAGAACTGGATTGAATGACACCATATTGGTCCATGTATCCAGTTGAGTTGTTCCCCATGTTGCTATGAGAGTCCTGAGTCACAGGTTTCACACCCTTCACATAAATTGGTTCTCTTATTTGCTCGAGTGATGGTGGGTGTGTAGATGAATTTCTCCCCTTTTTCTTACTTCCTTTTTGATTTTGTGATGATTCAGAAATCTTATAGATACGCAATTTCATCACAACATCACTTTGATTGCATATTATTTCTGGCTCACTATCAATATGAAAGATATTAAATTCAGCTTTTAAGTTCCCAAAAGATAATTGCATGAGCCCATTTCGACAGTTTATCAATGCTTCCGAAGTGGCTAAAAAGGGTCTGCCTAGAATTACAGGGATTTGTTGTTTAGGATTTACAACAGGTGCGGTATCTAGTATGACAAAATCCACTGGGTAAATGAAGTCACCAACCTTAATCAAAACATCCTCGACTACACCTCTTGGTTTCTTAATAGAGCAATCAGCAAATTGAAGGGTTGTCTTAGAGGGTTTTAGTGGACCAAGGTTGAGTTGCTCGTAGACAGAGAACGGGAGTAGGTTAACACTAGCACCAAGGTCTAGAAGGGCTTTGTTGATAAAAGTATCTCCTATTGTACATGAAATTGTGGGACATCCAGGATCCTTATATTTTATAGGAGATGTGTTGGACAAAATAGAACTTATGTTTGCAGTTAAGAATGTCTTCTTTGGTACGTTCGTTTTTCTCTTTTTAGTGCACAAATCTTTTAAGAATTTAGCATAAGTAGGTATTTGTTGAATCATGTCTAAGAGTGGAATGTTCACCTTAACTTGCTTAAATAATTCCAAGATTTTCTCTATTTGTGCACTTGAGTTCTTTTTGAGTCTATTGGGGAATGGGGCTTTAGGAACATAGACTCGCTCAGGTTCAGGTTGAGCTATAGGTTCTGGTTGAGTAGGTGGTTTGGGTGTTTCAGATTGGACGTCGGGTTCAATGGTTAGGTCATATGTGGTTGCTTGATGGCGGGATTGATCAGACGTTCTAGGATTTACCACATTGTTATCAACTTGTCTTCCAGACCGTAATGATACTACAACATTTATTTGTTGGAACGGTCCTTCCTCATTAACCATTTGAACCAGTCTAGTGTTGTTATTTCCTGAAGGTGCTTGATAGGATTGATATGAATTATTAGATCTAGGGTTCACCTCAGGTTGACTTGGGAACCAACCCTTTTCTCTTTCACCTACTATTTGTGCTAGTTGGCTGACTTGTGTCTCAAGCCTTTGGAAGGTCTGGTTGGTTGTTTGTATAAAGGTTTTCATCAAATTTTCCAAGCTTGTCAACCTAACCTCATGATCGTTATTGTTACTAAACCCAGATGATGTATTATTTTGGTTATACGGGTTTGGTTGTTGTCTAGGAGGTTGACCCTGTTGGCTTGATGAGAAATTGGAATTATTACGCCAACCCGAGTTATAGGTTGATGCGTATGGGTCATTTCTAGCATGGTTATACATGACATTAACTTGGTCCCAGTCCGCACAATCCTCCATTACATGACCAGTCTGACCACATCTAGAGCAAGGGATAGACGAGGCTTGATTCACTCGGTTTTGGGTTTGTAGCTCTAAACTTTCCATTCTGCGCATAAGGGTAGCTACTTTTGCTTCAGCCGCTATGTTGGCATCTACAGCTAAGACACCTGGTTTGGGTTGACTTGCTATTCTAGATCCAATACTCGGGTTAAGCGGTGTTCTAGCATTGTCCCATTGCATACTGTTTTCAGCTAATTCCTCAAGAAAAGTCCAGACATCATTTACATTTTTCGACATGAAGTTCCCTTGGCTTACGGATTCTACCATAACCCTAGATGTGGGTGTCAATCCCTCATAAATAATTTGGCATAATTGCCATCTTGGAATTCCATGATGAGGGCATTGGGTCAGAACACTTTTGAATCTTTCTAGATAGGAATAGAACGGCTCGCTCTCAGACTGAACGAATGCAACATTTTCATTCCTAATCCTCATAGTCTTATGGTTGGGGAATATTTTTTTAGGAATACTTGAACAAACTCAGCCCAACTTCTAATAGATCTTTCGGCTAGACTATATAGTCATTTCTTAGCGTCGTCCTTTAGTGCTAGAGGCACGAATTTCAGACGCACTGCCTCCTCTGGGATATGCTGGTATTGCATAAGAGAGCAGATTTCCTCAAATTCTCTAAGGAAGAGATATGGGTCTTCCCTAGAGGTGAACTTAGGCAACATACTCATGTATTGTGCCTTAAGTTCGAAGTCGTGACCCGGTATGGTGGGCATAACGATGCACGATGGCTGAGCAGCCATTGCTGGATAGCATCGATCCCTCAGAGTTATAGGTTGTGCAACAGGCGGGTCCACTACGTTCTCACCCATTGGATCTGGGTGAGGTGGTGCAACAGGTGGATTGGGGCTAAGTTCCAGACTGGAATCTAGATGAACTCGTGAGAGTCGATTACTCAAGTCCCGAATCCAAATCTGAGTGCACCAGGTTGAATCAATTTTTGAATTCAAATTCGAAATTTAAATTCCAAATTTAATTTAAAACATTAATTACAATATTTTTTTCGTTTTTTTTAATATATTTTTTTATGTTTTTTTTTCAAAAGGGAAACAAACAATAGAATGGGGAAAGATGAGAAAGGAATCCTAATCTAGAGAATTGAGGTGAGAGGAGAAAGAAGACTCAGATGAGAAAGGAAACCTAACTCTAAAGATAGAAAGAGGGTTGGTCAGAAAATTCCTAAGAAAGCACGGTTCAAACAATCCTAGACCTAGTGTCGCTTAGATCTAGACGACTCCTAACTGGTTGAGTCGAATTGATTCGCTTGATTCACCTCCCTCACTAATCAAACCAACTTGGCCAGGTAATGTATAGCTAGTGGGGGCACTTCCGACAGAGTCGGTGCCAATTAGACAACCACTTCGCTTGGAAGACTTGCGTCAACACAAAAACACTTCCTAGGCACCAAATTAATTTAAATCAGCTTCAGGTCATAGCAAGTCAAACCAATCTTCTCCTTAATTGAGTCCGAGTCCTTAGGGGTCAATGTCTAATTGATTTTAATTTAAGGCTTAGGTGACACTTTAGGATTGTGATTTGTAGGCCACGGAAGGGTGATGAAATCCCCACCGTATCTTTGCTTACGGAGTTGCCATTAAGATAGTTTAACTTAGATCTAGCAAAGATAGTCAAACAATGGTCTTTAGAGGGGGCAATTGCAAGGTTGTATGCAACTAGATTATATGCTTAAATGCAATCGATGAAAACCACGATACGTACCTTGACTCCAGCACTCTTCAACAGAAATTGATTTGCAAGAATTTAGCAAGAATAATGCATACAAAACACTAGATGATGCATGCACTAAGGTCTTTCTAATTTTGCCAATTTTAGGTCAGAGTTGAATTATTGCCAATTATGGAATTTTTGCCCTAACACGTGCAATTCTAATAAAAGGAAATTTTCTGAAAATAGAAATTACGAGGAAAAGAGGCAACAAAGGTTACCTATGCAATGCTCAGTCGGGTTCACCGCCCGCTCTCGAAATTTCAGTAGCTTCACGCGTCCACCCAGAGATGAGTCGCGTCCCAGAAAAGTTTGAAGCCCAGAAGCTCCAAGTGTGCGGCGATTCCGCCGCAGGTTGTTCATGGTATGCGGCGATTCCGCCGCTCATTAAGCTCAGAATGTGCCCGGATTTTTCCACGCAATCTGTTGTCTCCTGAAACACAAATCCAAATACTTAGATCGCGCACAAGATAAACAGAATAAAATCGAAAACACAAAAATAAACAAAATCTGCATCGCCTCCCCGGCAACGGCGCCAAAAACTTGATGAGAATTAAATTTATACCGCAAGTGCACGACGTCAATGAAGACGTGGCAAATACGGGTCGAACACAAGGAGGGAGAGATCTTGTTATTTGTGTGATTTTCGATTAAGGGGAAGAAGGAGAGAAGAAATAAATTGGGTTTTGAGATTTTTGATTTTTAATTATCTAAAGCAAGAAACAAGAACAATTAAAATTAAAACAAGAACAAATAAGTGAATTCCGTCGGGTGGAGGTTTAGATTTAAGGTTTAGATTAAAGAATTCAGAAACTTATAATAAATTATGTTAGTTATGAAGCATTACATGATAAATGATTTAACATAAACTCAAGTAATCAAAATATACTAATCACGAACTTAAAATAATAACATTCATTCATCTTCTCTTCACCCTAAATCCGTCACCTCCACCCTTTGGAAAGAGTTAGAAACTCATGGAGGGAGGAAGGAGAAGGGGTCCTAGATGCATTACAAAAGAAAGGAGAAAACAAGAAATAAAAGACAGAATTTTATTAATAAAACTAAAGAACAAAAATAACAACAACTAAAAACTAGGTCTAAGGCCAAGGACCCTTCTAACATCGTTCTCGGGGCTATTTATAGTTGTTACAAGAGACCTAAGTATAGAATTGGAGAGTACACGTGTCCAGACATGACTGGACAAAATTTGGAGACGCGGATCCACTCTGGGGCGGCAGAAACGCCTCACTATACATGTAATGTGCGTCTAAATCGCCGCACAATAAGGTCGGATTTGATTCGGATTTTTGCTGAGTGTTTATGGTATGATTTGATCCTCCTTTGCGCGACTGGATTGATTCTTTCCATTCTTTGAGCTCCAGATTAATTCCTTCATATATTTGGAGATCCACATTGATTTTTCTTTAGATTTTCTCCAATATAATATTTTGGTGCTTTAATTGCAATTAGGTCTTTGTCTTTTTGCAATTAAGTCTCCGACTACTTTTGTGCTCAAGTCCTTGTTCTTTTTGTAATTAGATCTTGAATGCTTTTATGTTTGGATACATTTCCATTTGGAACCCGATAAGCTTGAACTTGGTCTTAATGATAGAAATGAGTCTTTTGCACGCGTTTATGCTTGGAATGTGGGTAATTTGCATTCAGGTCCCTGTATTCTGTAAATAAGACTAAACACATACCTTAGTAGCATTTATTGATATAAAATTAATCTAAATTAAAGACATATGATGCAATGTATGCAATGCATCACTAAGTTGATCTACCTAGTGGAGAAGTAATATAACATTTTATTGCAGTACCAAAATGATGCTTGAGAGCTTGGATTTGTGAAAGTCACCATTCATAAATGTTATTGACAGTATTAAGAAAGGACAAGAAATCTATCTAACTTTCTCTAAACCATTAACACTAATGAAACAAAAACTGACCTGCAGAGTCACCAACTTAAAATTAGGACGACATAAAACGAAAACATGAACAAGCATAATAAACTTTGCTTATAATCATAAAATTTTGCATACATCAAGCAAACAAACCATAACTTAAACTCAAACATGAACAAGCATAATAGAAGTTGGGGGTCGAATTTGGGGTATCATTTGACCAACTATTTGACTACATGAAGTTAGTTATACTTGGATCAACCATTCACAAGACATTCTTCACATCAACATTAAACAAAAAATCCAACAAAAGGACGACGAACAACCCCCAACACGTCCCATATAGCCGGCATTAGCGTTCATGGAGGATGGTGGTCAACAATTACAGCACCAAGATGAGAACAACGACTCTATGGTTGGATAGAAAAGCATGATGTGGCTCCTACGCGCGCACGAGGGTTGCAAGCTCTGCTTCAAGGGAAGCAAGGCATTGGGCAAAGTCATTATGGATAGGGATCCCCTCAACATGCCCCCCTCTGCCGCTCCATGGAATGGGATTTCGTCAACCGAACAAAAGAAACCACACCCAATCGAAGTCTGCATAGAAACCCAAATCAAAATCACACACCCAACAACACATTTCTTCAAAAATCTTTGGAAAACAAAAAAAGAATACATACGACGGGAGAAGCACAAGAATAGAACAAATGGTTTGGGTTCCTCAAGGTGTGGGATTCACCTTTGTTGGCCAGCTAGCCGCATAGGCAAGTCGATCAACGAACAAAATGTTTCCACCGAGGAGGAGCAGGAGGCCATGGTAGTAAGGGGAAGGAAGCGAGGTCAAAGAAACCAAAAAGAGAATTAGGCGAGTTGGAGGAAGGTCTAGTGGTTAATATAGGCGGGAAGAAGAGGGGTAGGAATGGAACCAACGAAGACAAAAGCTCAAAACAATAAATGGCAACCCCAAACGATTGGAGTTTTCTATGGTGTGATTTGCGTAGTGACAGTAGCTTAAAAAGTTGTTGATCTTGAAAAGATGCTATAGTGGTGGTACCCCAAATACACCCTAAGACAACGTTTGGGTAAAGATTTGGGCTTTATCAAAACATTTTTCTTAAAAGCGATTCTTTAAAATGATGATTCCCACAAATCAAAACCATGTGTATTTAAGAGGCACGTGGGCGAATTCGTTTCTGATTCCTGAATGTGGAAGTGATTTTAAATTGAAAATACAATTTTGCCATTGTCAGATGTTGGTATTTATAACTACTAATTACGAGAAATCCTTAACTCCACACAACATCCACCCAACAAGGTGAGTGAGCTTATTCCACGTCTCCTTCACAAGTGGGACTTACTTTCACATTGCTAACATAATATTCCCTTCTTTTTAGGTTTTGTCTACATCTTCTTCTTGGATATCTCCTACCAAGGAACATACCACTATTGTTATAAAGTTTTAGATTTCTTACGAACTATAACTTCTTCAAGTTAAGGATCACTATTTGGGTAATGTCTGAAGGGTTTTTTGCTACGGTGCAATTAGTATCAACTCGCAGGTGCAGTTGAGGCAATAGTAAAAATGCGGGTGCATATCGGCAATTATGTCTCCCAAGAGGTGCACTGTAGCAAACAACCCAGTGTCTAAGCAACTACTATTTGGTAATCATGTCTTGTGTGAATCCTTGTTTGACTTGTTAATTTTTTCGTTGTTGCTAGCTTTTTTTTTTATGCTTCTTAGTAACACTCAAAATAATTAATGTACAACTTGATTTAGTCACATTTCTACCTAGTGCTAATGTTTTTTATAAGGTCATGTTCTTATCTCGAATATTAATTGAAATATTTACCACATTTTCTAGTATTACACATTCCGAAATGTCTAAATGGAAAGATGATGATACCGAAGATTCTTGTGACGATGACTAAGAAGATGGGTAATTCGACCTAGAATTAGATGCAAGTTTAGTGGCTCTTTTAGGAATTTATAAGCAATGTCATAAGAGATGACGCCACAATCTAGTTCATACTGCTAATTTCACTATTGATCACATAGTTGTGGATATTTTGAATGGTCATTATCGAGTGTGCTACAATTCAAGTCATATGATGTCGAGTGCATTTGTTCGTCTTTGTACACTTCCTAAAGAGAGTGGTCAACTGCGCATAATGGAAAACATATGTGGAAGAATAAACGAAGATCTTTTTGGTAACCTTAGGTCATGGGGCTTCAAATCGATACCTCCAACAAAGACTTCCACGTTCAGGAAAATAATAAGTCACCACTTTAATGTAGTTCTACAAGCAACCACTCAATAGGCATATTCCATGATTAAACCTATTGTCGAAGTGACACTCAGATACATTAGGAGGAATAAAGGTGGAAAATATTATCCTTAATTCAAAATTGCATAGGGGTAAGATGGAATTCACGTAGATGCTACCCTACCAAAATCTCAAGAACCTGCATTTCGTTGTGGACGTGATCCTAAAAGTTGTACACCAATTCTTAAAGGGTTGTGTAGCACGACACGATAATACCCGAATGGACACGAGTAGTACTTGTATACACGATAAGTACCTACAAACACAATAAGAACTTGCATATACTATACATACCTATATACACGATAAGGACCTAATACACGATAACCACTTGTATATACGAAGATATACGATAATACATGTATACAATAATAGACACGATAAAGACCTGATTACACGATAAACATAAAATTATAGAATTTCTGGAAAATACCAAATAAACCCAACAAATACAAAAACATTGTGGTGTAATACTAGTTTCCTCTAGTTCAAAGCTTAAAATAAATAATTTCACAAGAAATAATGGTCTAATAATACATGCAAAAAAACATAACAATTCAAGACTTCAAGTTCATTCTTCAATGCTCAAAGTCCAATGATTGATTGTTTTAAATAACTGTAAGTGCACGGTGTCGGTAAAGACGCGGCAAGTACGGGTCAGTCCACAGGGATCGTGATTGTTCGGTTCACAACTAATGATGGAGAAGGGAATTGATTTGTCCTAATCTACACTATACTACAATTAACTAAATGCAACCTATTTAACACTTAGAAGATGAGGACTATGGATTAGGCATAGATTCAGATTATGTGTGTACTTGACATGAAGCATAAGTGGTGTCATTAGTGTCATGAAAGCATGGAAGGTGTCTAAAGATTATGGCAAACATCCATAAAATATTAACATCTAATTTCAAGATAGTGATGGAACCATGAAAGGTGTCTAAAGATTATGGCAAACATCCACCAAACATTCACATAACCCATTATTAAGATCAAACATGTATTTTAAACAACATCTAAGGCAATGTACTTAGATATGAGCACGAAGCATGAAACAATTTAAGAAATGACATTCCGTCAAACACCTAATGAGCATGTACCTTAAAGAAGTAAATCTCCACATTAGAGTCTTAACCACATATTCAATGTAAAAACAACACACATCCACCATTAACCTATCTTACCATCATCCCCACCTCCTAAGAGGTGGTTTAGCCACACATTAACATGAGAAGTAGTAGAAAAGGAAGTGAGTGAAGATACTTACCAAATAAAGGTTGCAAGAATACAAAAGAGAAATCCAAAGCTTGAACATTAAATCTACTCCAAACCTATTCTAACATACTCTAATGGTGGAAAAAAAGAAAAATAGAAGGGAAGGGAAAGGAAAGAGAGAGATGTGTAATGGAGGTTCTTAGTACAAGTACACGACCGCGATGAAGTGGTGGCAAGTACGGGTTGAGTCCACATGGAGATGTGTCAACTCTGGTTCTTCAGAAGTCAAGTGGAAAATAATGGGAGAAGAAGTTTGATACACTAAACCAAGCTACCCTAAACTAGAAATTAACAACAAGAAAGATGGAAGCACAACACTAACATGAAACTAAACTAGCAACTAACAAACTAGAAATATGTTATTCAGGAAGGAAAACCCTTAAGGGGTGGAGTGTGTGTACACATATGATAAGGTGGTGAAGAATGCATTCAATAAGGCACAAGTGTAGGTTGTGTTTTCATGCATAGGAAGTGTTGGCTTTTTGGCCTTAATCTTATGTTTTGATGATTTAATCAACCGAATCTTAATTAGAGTAGCACACACTATGCATTGCATATATATTGTATTGTGCTAACCTCTACAGGTGATCAAGACTCAAGAAAGAAGGAAATGAAGTCAAGACATGTAATTAAAGCTAAATCGAAGACATGTAATCTTGATTTCTTTTGAGTCTTAGGAACAAAGTGTAATTGAGCATACTTGAGCTAAAATCAACTTAATCACACACTAGGTTCCCTATAGAAGTCACACACGAAATTTCACATAATTTGGACTTCAATAGATCACCCAAACTTAGACCGGAAAACACCTAAACCTGAACCCAACTGTCTGCCCACATTCGGTCGACCGCTACAGGCCGTTCGGTCGACCAGATGATCATGTCTCTTGTTTGTGTTTTCACTGCCCATATTCGGTCGACCGTGTTTTACCTTTCGGTCGACCGTCAGATCATATTTTCTCGACCGTTACTTTTGTCGTATATACCCAACGGTCGTATTCGTATTAAACCAAAAATACCCCAAATGTATTTCATGTATCAGTCGACCGAGGACCACGATCGGTCGACCGTTGGTTCATCTCTTGACAAACCCAAAGTGCCTGTCCATAATCGGTCGACCGCCAAAACCAGTTTCGGTCGACCGTTTAACCTTGTCAAAATCCCCTGCTATCGGTCAACACAATTTCGTTCGACCGATCCATTTTTCCCTCTACCGAAACGCTTGTTCGGTCGACCGGTAATCTTGTTCGGTCGACCGTTTTATTAATTGACTTAAGTGTTCAGTCGACCGATTCATATTTCGGTCGACCGTATCCCTATCGAACCCAAGCGTTCGGTCGACCGTTGCACCTTTTCGGTCGACCGTTTCTGGACAGATTTGCAGCCCGATTTTCTGCTTTGTGTTCTTTGTACAATATCCAACCAAATCTTGTCCCAACGGATCTATTCTCTCTAAAGCTTATAAATAGAGTTGTAAAACACATTTTAACACAACTCTCCCACTACAAACTTGTCCCAAACTTTAGAGAGAATTCCATACACTCCAAACCTCAAATCTCCACACTTAATCATATTTCCAATCTCATTCAAGTGTGCTCAAAGTTTAGAGAGTTTGTTCCACTCAAGTTACATTTGTTGTCAAAGAAGCAAGGATTTTGGTGAAAGCCCGAAGTGAATCTCTCGGTTTGTGAGAGGTGGTGCCAAGCTCGGCGAGGGTTGTTTGCGAGCTTGAAGACTTGTAAAAGGCGTTGCTCCCGGCCCGGAACGGGGAGGCATAGTGAAGACGCAAGAGGAGCTCGAACGGGGAGTCGAGAGGGGCTTGCAAGAGAGGACGTAGGCGCGGCCGAACCTCTGTAAATCTGGTGTCTTCTTGTGTGGTTTGCATTGCTTTCCTACTTGTGTTTGATTTGTTTTTAATTTCCGCTGCAATTCTTTGATCAATCAACCAAGTAGTTAATTAGGGCTTAATCGTGATTGGCATTAGTTGTGGACCCATAAACCCACACGATCCTACATTTGGTATCAGAGCCTTGTTCGTTAATTTTGTTCTTAATCGATAAATTAACATGGCTCTTAATGCATCCACACCTTTAGAATCTTGTAAACCACCACACTTTGATGGAAATAATTTTGTTTCATGGAAAAGTAAAATGATATCATTTATTAAATCCATGAACATTAACATGTGGTTTATGATTCAAACTCCATATGAATCACCTAGATATGATTTTAGTAAATGGAGTTTAGAAGATGAGAAAAATGCATCCCTAAATGCTAAGGCTATGAATGTCATATTTTGTGCATTAGGAGATGAACTTTTTAATGTTGTTTGCTCATGTGATAGTGCTTATTCAATATGGCAAACATTAGAAAAGAATTTTGGTGAAGGAGATTCACCAACCGGGAAGAAGGGAGAAGCAAATCCTAAGGATGTAGCTCAAGCAAAGAAAATGGAGATTAACTCAACATCTTCATCATCATTAAGCTCATCCGATGGAGAAAGTGAAGATGAGGTATCCTCTAGCTCTTCTTCAAGTAGTAGTTTAAAAGATAATGCCCATGATTTTAATGAACTACAAAATGCATTTCAAAGATTATTTGAAAAATATAAAGAACTTCACAAGACTAATCAATTAGCAAATGAGCAAATCCATGATCTTAAATGTCAAAATGCATCTATCTTAGATGATAAAGTTGATTTGCTTGCTAAAATTGAAGTTCTAACTTTAGAGAATGCATGCTTGAAGGAAGAAAAATTGAATGTTAAAACTACCTCATCTCATGCAATTGAAAGTCATATGCTTGAAAATGACAAAATTGACTTGCTAAAGAAACTAGATAAATCATATCTTGAAAGCAAGCAAACTTTAAATGACTTGAATTGCATGAATGAAAAAGTTGCAAATTTAGAGATTCACATGCTTAACATGAATGAAAAGCATAATTCTATGATTAAAAATCTAAATTGCTTAAATGAATCTTTAGCAACTAAAAACAGTGAACTTAATGTCTTAAATGAAAATTTGTCAAATAAATTGCATAAGTTCACACATGGCAATAAAAACAATTTTTATGTTAAAAACTTTCCTATTCAAATTAATGTTAAACATAATTTTGCCATGAAAAAGAAAGTAAGTGTAGAGGTACCAAAATCAACTTGGATTTGGGTACCAAAAGCTAAACTTAATGGACCCAAGCAAAAATGGGTACCAAAATCTACACTTGTAGGAGCTTGAGGAGGAGATTGGTGGTGACCGGGTGAGCCAAAACGTCAAATTCGAATCCGGTTGCATCACCAAGTCAAGATTGGAGCTAATCAAATTCAAGTTTGGTATAAAATTTCTATCTTTGAATTTTCTGAAAAATTAGCTCTAATCTAGTTAATATGCTTAATTGTCATATCCTTAGATGTTTAATTCATTGCAAATCATTAACCCCATTCATTGCAAATCATTTACCACATCCATTGATTTTAAATGTCAAATTTTAAATGG
The DNA here is from genome assembly GCA_963682175.1 of Triglochin maritima. NCBI lineage: Eukaryota > Viridiplantae > Streptophyta > Magnoliopsida > Alismatales > Juncaginaceae > Triglochin > Triglochin maritima. Next base: position 21,560,860 of record OY821775.1, read on the forward strand.
ATGTTAGAATAAGGCTTAAGTTGAAACTTAATTGAACTTAACTTGAATCATACTCATTGTCTCCATTTAGCCTTATTGATAGGGGGAGCTTAAATGATATATCTTTTATTAGAGTAATGAAGTGCTAAACTTAGGGGGAGCTACTTCATTACAAGACATCCAAACTCTATGCTTAAAGTCTTAATTAATTGTTGTTTTTGATGGATGTCAAAGGGGGGAGAGATAATTAAGGGGGTAACTTGAAAAACTTGATAAAACTTGAACAAAAACTATGCACATCCATAGGGGGAGCATCTATATACATAATTTACATATAAAATTTTCAAGTATTAAGATATCGGTTGCCATCATCAAAAAGGGGGAGATTGTTGGCTTTTTGGCCTTAATCTTATGTTTTGATGATTTAATCAACCGAATCTTAATTAGAGTAGCACACACTATGCATTGCATATATATTGTATTGTGCTAACCTATACAGGTGATCAAGACTCAAGAAAGAAGGAAATGAAGTCAAGACATGTAATTAAAGCTAAATCGAAGACATGTAATCTTGATTTCTTTTGAGTCTTAGGAACAAAGTGTAATTGAGCATACTTGAGCTAAAATCAACTTAATCACACACTAGGTTCCCTATAGAAGTCACACACGAAATTTCACATAATTTGGACTTCAATAGATCACCCAAACTTAGACCGGAAAACACCTAAACCTGAACCCAACTGTCTGCCCACATTCGGTCGACCGCTACAGGCCGTTCGGTCGACCGGATGATCATGTCTCTTGTTTGTGTTTTCACTGCCCATATTCGGTCGACCGTGTTTTACCTTTCGGTCGACCGTCAGATCATATTTTCTCGACCGTTACTTTTGTCGTATATACCCAACGGTCGTATTCGTATTAAACCAAAAATACCCCAAATGTATTTCATGTATCGGTCGACCGAGGACCACGATCGGTCGACCGTTGGTTCATCTATTGACAAACCCAAAGTGCCTGTCCATAATCGGTCAACCGCCAAAACCAGTTTCGGTCGACCGTTTAACCTTGTCAAAATCCCCTGCTATCGGTCAACACAATTTCGTTCGACCGATCCATTTTTCCCTCTACCGAAACGCTTGTTCGGTCGACCGGTAATCTTGTTCGGTCGACCGTTTTATTAATTGACTTAAGTGTTCAGTCGACCGATTCATATTTCGGTCGACCGTATCCCTATCGAACCCAAGCGTTCGGTCGACCGTTGCACCTTTTCGGTCGACCGTTTCTGGACAAATTTGCAGCCCGATTTTCTGCTTTGTGTTCTTTGCACAATATCCAACCAAATCTTGTCCCAACGGATCTATTCTCTCTAAAGCTTATAAATAGAGTTGTAAAACACATTTTATCACAACTCTCCCACTACAAACTTGTCCCAAACTTTAGAGAGAATTCCATACACTCCAAACCTCAAATCTCCACACTTAATCATATTTCCAATCTCATTCAAGTGTGCTCAAAGTTTAAAGAGTTTGTTCCACTCAAGTTACATTTGCTGTCAAAGAAGCAAGGATTTCGGTGAAGGCCCGAAGTGAATCTCTCGGTTTGTGAGAGGTGGTGCCAAGCTCGGCGAGGGTTTTTCGCGAGCTTGAAGACTTGTAAAAGGCGTTGCTGCCGGCCCGGAACGGGGAGGCATAGTGAAGACGCAAGAGGGGCTCGAACGGGGATTCGAGAGGGGCTTGCAAGAGAGGACGTAGGCGCGGCCGAACCTCTGTAAATCCGGTGTCTTCTTGTGTGGTTTGCATTGCTTTCCTACTTGTGTTTGATTTGTTTTTAATTTCCGCTGCAATTCTTTGATCAATCAACCAAGTAGTTAATTAGGGCTTAATCGTGATTAGCATTAGTTGTGGACCCATAAACCCACACGATCCTACATTTGGTATCAGAGCCTTGTTCGTTAATTTTGTTCTTAATCGATAAATTAACATGGCTCTTAATGCATCCACACCTTTAGAATCTTGTAAACCACCACACTTTGATGGAAATAATTTTGTTTCATGGAAAAGTAAAATGATATCATTTATTAAATCCATGAACATTAACATGTGGTTTATGATTCAAACTCCATATGAATCACCTAGATATGATTTTAGTAAATGGAGTTTAGAAGATGAGAAAAATGCATCCCTAAATGCTAAGGCTATGAATGTCATATTTTGTGCATTAGGAGATGAACTTTTTAATGTTGTTTGCTCATGTGATAGTGCTTATTCAATATGGCAAACATTAGAAAAGAATTTTGGTGAAGGAGATTCACCAACCGGGAAGAAGGGAGAAGCAAATCCTAAGGATGTAGCTCAAGCAAAGAAAATGGAGATTAACTCAACATCTTCATCATCATTAAGCTCATCCGATGGAGAAAGTGAAGATGAGGTATCCTCTAGCTCTTCTTCAAGTAGTAGTTTAAAAGATAATGCCCATGATTTTAATGAACTACAAAATGCATTTCAAAGATTATTTGAAAAATATAAAGAACTTCACAAGACTAATCAATTAGCAAATGAGCAAATCCATGATCTTAAATGTCAAAATGCATCTATCTTAGATGATAAAGTTGATTTGCTTGCTAAAATTGAAGTTCTAACTTTAGAGAATGCATGCTTGAAGGAAGAAAAATTGAATGTTAAAACTACCTCATCTCATGCAATTGAAAGTCATATGCTTGAAAATGACAAAATTGACTTGCTAAAGAAACTAGATAAATCATATCTTGAAAGCAAGCAAACTTTAAATGACTTGAATTGCATGAATGAAAAAGTTGCAAATTTAGAGATTCACATGCATAACATGAATGAAAAGCATAATTCTATGATTAAAAATCTAAATTGCTTAAATGAATCTCTAGCAACTAAAAACAGTGAACTTAATGTCTTAAATGAAAATTTGTCAAATAAATTGCATAAGTTCACACATGGCAATAAAAACAATTTTTATGTTAAAAACTTTCCTATTCAAATTAATGTTAAACATAATTTTGCCATGAAAAAGAAAGTAAGTGTAGAGGTACCAAAATCAACTTGGATTTGGGTACCAAAAGCTAAACTTAATGGACCCAAGCAAAAATGGGTACCAAAATCTACACTTGTAGGAGCTTGAGGAGGAGATTGGTGGTGACCGGGTGAGCCAAAACATCAAATTCGAATCCGGTTGCATCACCAAGTCAAGATTGGAGCTAATCAAATTCAAGTTTGGTATAAAATTTCTATCTTTGAATTTTCTGAAAAATTAGCTCTAATCTAGTTAATATGCTTAATTGTCATATCCTTAGATGTTTAATTCATTGCAAATCATTAACCCCATTCATTGCAAATCATTTACCACATCCATTGATTTTAAATGTCAAATTTTAAATGGATGTTAGAATAAGGCTTAAGTTGAAACTTAAATGAACTTAACTTGAATCATACTCATTGTCTCCATTTAGCCTTATTGATAGGGGAAGCTTAAATGATATATCTTTTATTAGAGTAATGAAGTGCTAAACTTAGGGGGAGCTACTTCATTACAAGACATCCAAACTCTATGCTTAAAGTCTTAATTAATTGTTGTTTTTGATGGATGTCAAAGGGGGGAGAGATAATTAAGGGGGTAACTTAAAAAACTTGATAAAACTTGAACAAAAACTATGCACATCCATAGGGGGAGCATCTATATGCATAATTTACATATAAAATTTTCAAGTATTAAGATATCGGTTGCCATCATCAAAAAGGGGGAGATTGTTGGCTTTTTGGCCTTAATCTTATGTTTTGATGATTTAATCAACCGAATCTTAATTAGAGTAGCACACACTATGCATTGCATATATATTGTATTGTGCTAACCTATACAGGTGATCAAGACTCAAGAAAGAAGGAAATGAAGTCAAGACATGTAATTAAAGCTAAATCGAAGACATGTAATCTTGATTTCTTTTGAGTCTTAGGAACAAAGTGTAATTGAGCATACTTGAGCTAAAATCAACTTAATCACACACTAGGTTCCCTATAGAAGTCACACACGAAATTTCACATAATTTGGACTTCAATAGATCACCCAAACTTAGACCGGAAAACACCTAAACCTGAACCCAACTGTCTGCCCACATTCGGTCGACCGCTACAGGCCGTTCGGTCGACCGGATGATTATGTCTCTTGTTTGTGTTTTCACTGCCCATATTCGGTCGACCGTGTTTTACCTTTCGGTCGACCGTCAGATCATATTTTCTCGACCGTTACTTTTGTCGTATATACCCAACGGTCGTATTCGTATTAAACCAAAAATACCCCAAATGTATTTCATGTATCGGTCGACCGAGGACCACGATCGGTCGACCGTTGGTTCATCTATTGACAAACCCAAAGTGCCTGTTCATAATCGGTCAACCGCCAAAACCAGTTTCGGTCGACCGCTTAACCTTGTCAAAATCCCCTGCTATCGGTCAACACAATTTCGTTCGACCGATCCATTTTTCCCTCTACCGAAACGCTTGTTCGGTCGACCGGTAATCTTGTTCGGTCGACCGTTTTATTAATTGACTTAAGTGTTCAGTCGACCGATTCATATTTCGGTCGACCGTATCCCTATCGAACCCAAGCGTTCGGTCGACCGTTGCACCTTTTCGGTCGACCGTTTCTGGACAAATTTGCAGCCCGATTTTCTGCTTTGTGTTCTTTGCACAATATCCAACCAAATCTTGTCCCAACGGATCTATTCTCTCTAAAGCTTATAAATAGAGTTGTAAAACACATTTTAACACAACTCTCCCATTACAAACTTGTCCCAAACTTTAGAGAGAATTCCATACACTCCAAACCTCAAATCTCCACACTTAATCATATTTCCAATCTCATTCAAGTGTGCTCAAAGTTTAAAGAGTTTGTTCCACTCAAGTTACATTTGCTGTCAAAGAAGCAAGGATTTCGGTGAAAGCCCGAAGTGAATCTCTCGGTTTGTGAGAGGTGGTGCCAAGCTCGGCGAGGGTTGTTCGCGAGCTTGAAGACTTGTAAAAGGCGTTGCTCCCGGCCCGGAACGGGGAGGCATAGTGAAGACGCAAGAGGAGCTCGAACGGGGATTCGAGAGGGGCTTGCAAGAGAGGACGTAGGCGCGGCCGAACCTCTGTAAATCCGGTGTCTTCTTGTGTGGTTTGCATTGCTTTCCTACTTGTGTTTGATTTGTTTTTAATTTCCGCTGCAATTCTTTGATCAATCAACCAAGTAGTTAATTAGGGCTTAATCGTGATTAGCATTAGTTGTGGACCCATAAACCCACACGATCCTACATTTGGTATCAGAGCCTTGTTCGTTAATTTTGTTCTTAATCGATAAATTAACATGGCTCTTAATGCATCCACACCTTTAGAATCTTGTAAACCACCACACTTTGATGGAAATAATTTTGTTTCATGGAAAAGTAAAATGATATCATTTATTAAATCCATGAACATTAACATGTGGTTTATGATTCAAACTCCATATGAATCACCTAGATATGATTTTAGTAAATGGAGTTTAGAAGATGAGAAAAATGCATCCCTAAATGCTAAGGCTATGAATGTCATATTTTGTGCATTAGGAGATGAACTTTTTAATGTTGTTTGCTCATGTGATAGTGCTTATTCAATATGGCAAACATTAGAAAAGAATTTTGGTGAAGGAGATTCACCAACCGGGAAGAAGGGAGAAGCAAATCCTAAGGATGTAGCTCAAGCAAAGAAAATGGAGATTAACTCAACATCTTCATCATCATTAAGCTCATCCGATGGAGAAAGTGAAGATGAGGTATCCTCTAGCTCTTCTTCAAGTAGTAGTTTAAAAGATAATGCCCATGATTTTAATGAACTACAAAATGCATTTCAAAGATTATTTGAAAAATATAAAGAACTTCACAAGACTAATCAATTAGCAAATGAGCAAATCCATGATCTTAAATGTCAAAATGCATCTATCTTAGATGATAAAGTTGATTTGCTTGCTAAAATTGAAGTTCTAACTTTAGAGAATGCATGCTTGAAGGAAGAAAACTTGAATGTTAAAACTACCTCATCTCATGCAATTGAAAGTCATATGCTTGAAAATGACAAAATTGACTTGCTAAAGAAACTAGATAAATCATATCTTGAAAGCAAGCAAACTTTAAATGACTTGAATCGCATGAATGAAAAAGTTGCAAATTTAGAGATTCACATGCTTAACATGAATGAAAAGCATAATTCTATGATTAAAAATCTAAATTGCTTAAATGAATCTTTAGCAACTAAAAACAGTGAACTTAATGTCTTAAATGAAAATTTGTCAAATAAATTGCATAAGTTCACACATGGCAATAAAAACAATTTTTATGTTAAAAACTTTCCTATTCAAATTAATGTTAAACATAATTTTGCCATGAAAAAGAAAGTAAGTGTAGAGGTACCAAAATCAACTTGGATTTGGGTACCAAAAGCTAAACTTAATGGACTCAAGCAAAAATGGGTACCAAAATCTACACTTGTAGGAGCTTGAGGAGGAGATTGGTGGTGACCGGGTGAGCCAAAACGTCAAATTCGAATCCGGTTGCATCACCAAGTCAAGATTGGAGCTAATCAAATTCAAGTTTGGTATAAAATTTCTATCTTTGAATTTTCTGAAAAATTAGCTCTAATCTAGTTAATATGCTTAATTGTCATATCCTTAGATGTTTAATTCATTGCAAATCATTAACCCCATTCATTGCAAATCATTTACCACATCCATTGATTTTAAATGTCAAATTTTAAATGGATGTTAGAATAAGGCTTAAGTTGAAACTTAATTGAACTTAACTTGAATCATACTCATTGTCTCCATTTAGCCTTATTGATAGGGGGAGCTTAAATGATATATCTTTTATTAGAGTAATGAAGTGCTAAACTTAGGGGGAGCTACTTCATTACAAGACATCCAAACTCTATGCTTAAAGTCTTAATTAATTGTTGTTTTTGATGGATGTCAAAGGGGGGAGAGATAATTAAGGGGGTAACTTGAAAAACTTGATAAAACTTGAACAAAAACTATGCACATCCATAGGGGGAGCATCTATATGCATAGTTTACATATAAAATTTTCAAGTATTAAGATATCGGTTGTCATTATCAAAAAGGGGGAGATTGTTGGCTTTTTGGCCTTAATCTTATGTTTTGATGATTTAATCAACCGAATCTTAATTAGAGTAGCACACACTATGCATTGCATATATATTGTATTGTGCTAACCTATACAGGTGATCAAGACTCAAGAAAGAAGGAAATGAAGTCAAGACATGTAATTAAAGCTAAATCGAAGACATGTAATCTTGATTTCTTTTGAGTCTTAGGAACAAAGTGTAATTGAGCATACTTGAGCTAAAATCAACTTAATCACACACTAGGTTCCCTATAGAAGTCACACACGAAATTTCACATAATTTGGACTTCAATAGATCACCCAAACTTAGACCGGAAAACACCTAAACCTGAACCCAACTGTCTGTCCACATTCGGTCGACCGCTACAGGCCGTTCGGTCGACCGGATGATCATGTCTCTTGTTTGTGTTTTCACTGCCCATATTCGGTCGACCGTGTTTTACCTTTCGGTCGACCGTCAGATCATATTTTCTCGACCGTTACTTTTGTCGTATATACCCAACGGTCGTATTCGTATTAAACCAAAAATACCCCAAATGTATTTCATGTATCGGTCGACCGAGGACCACGATCGGTCGACCGTTGGTTCATCTATTGACAAACCCAAAGTGCCTGTCCATAATCGGTCAACCGCCAAAACCAGTTTCGGTCGACCGTTTAACCTTGTCAAAATCCCCTGCTATCGGTCAACATAATTTCGTTCGACCGATCCATTTTTCCCTCTACCGAAACGCTTGTTCGGTCGACCGGTAATCTTGTTCGGTCGACCGTTTTATTAATTGACTTAAGTGTTCAGTCGACCGATTCATATTTCGGTCGACCGTATCCCTATCGAACCCAAGCGTTCGGTCGACCGTTGCACCTTTTCGGTCGACCGTTTCTGGACAGATTTGCAGCCCGATTTTCTGCTTTGTGTTCTTTGCACAATATCCAACCAAATCTTGTCCCAACGGATCTATTCTCTCTAAAGCTTATAAATAGAGTTGTAAAACACATTTTAACACAACTCTCCCACTACAAACTTGTCCCAAACTTTAGAGAGAATTCCATACACTCCAAACCTCAAATCTCCACACTTAATCATATTTCCAATCTCATTCAAGTGTGCTCAAAGTTTAGAGAGTTTGTTCCACTCAAGTTACATTTGCTGTCAAAGAAGCAAGGATTTCGGTGAAGGCCCGAAGTGAATCTCTCGGTTTGTGAGAGGTGGTGCCAAGCTCGGCGAGGGTTGTTCGCGAGCTTGAAGACTTGTAAAAGGCGTTGCTCCCGGCCCGGAACGGGGAGGCATAGTGAAGACGCAAGAGGAGCTCGAACGGGGATTCGAGAGGGGCTTGCAAGAGAGGACGTAGGCGCGGCCGAACCTCTGTAAATCCGGTGTCTTCTTGTGTGGTTTGCATTGCTTTCCTACTTGTGTTTGATTTGTTTTTAATTTCCGCTGGAATTCTTTGATCAATCAACCAAGTAGTTAATTAGGGCTTAATCGTGATTAGCATTAGTTGTGGACCCATAAACCCACACGATCCTACAGGAAGTACGTAATGGTTATGGCAAAATCTATCATTCCAATCACTAATCTAGTTGATTAACATGAGCATAAACAAGTTGATTATTAAGAACCTAAACACGCATGGGAAGTACAGTGGTTATGGAAAAACTCATTAAGGTAAGTATTCTCTTTAAAACAAACAAACATACATTCACATTCATCACATACTATAAGAGATAGCATTCGTCTCATTCTCCGTTATATGTATAAACAAGATTTTCACCCCCAAAGGGTGATGGAACTACTCACTACACATTAAGCTACAAACTTTATTAAGAAAAAAAGTCATTATAACTAATTGTACTAAGATTAAGAAAACAAACTAAAACATGCAAGAATTAAAAAAAGACAACATTAAAACAAAACTGTGAAGAATTATTTTATTTATATGACTCACATTACAAGTAGCATTCTTCTCCACTTAAGTTTTGCTCCAATGCTTACTCTAAGTAGAAAGAATGGCCACCAAGCAATGAGTAGTTTACAAAGGAGGAAGAAGAGTTCTATTCATAGGCTTGAAAAGGTCAACTGGTGATCATCCCCCTATCTGGGACTAATAAAACATTCCCAGAATAGAGATAAACACATAACTCATATCCGTGCAAAATAAGGTCGCATTCTGACCAAAAAGGAGCACCAATTGGCGGTCCAAGTTGGTCAAATGCGACTCATTTTTGTTCCTCTACTTAATCTCTTCAATTATGCACGTGGGGTTTGCCCTGGTCAGCCATTTAAGTTTGTGTCTGAGTCTAATTGCCAAAATACTCATCATGATGGTGTGGAGTTTCTCGAATTGCTATTTAGTCCTTTCTAGGTTTAGTCCAGGTCCTTCCCTCTTGCAGATGGGTCCTTGTGCATGATAAAGAGTCAATTTTGCTTCATTAAAGTCCTTCCTTCTTACGTTCGAGTCCTTTTTCTCTTCTCTTCTATTCTTTATTACCTAATACCTTAAATATAATAATAAACACTCGAGTAACACAATATGATACTTGATATTAAGGATATATAGCATGAATATGATACTTGATATGCTATTAATCACCTCTCTTTATATAGGATTAAGGTACTAGATCTTCTTGATGAACTCAATCCAAGGCCAAGATGATTTCCCACGTTTTTATCACTATTTTGTGAATCTGTCCTGACATGGTGCATATATTGGAAATTTGGGTGTATATTTGGAATCCTCTCGTCGAGCTGGTCGATTTGAGTACCTATTTGACATAATTTGAGCTTCTCTAGAATCATGGAGAGACTTTGTAAGTCCATGCATTATTTCAAGCGGGATTATAGTCCAATTGGCTTTCTATTTGATACATAATCCTTTATTCTAGCTCAGTTATCTTTATTCCTGAGATACATGTAAACATACTCGAGTAGTACTAGTAGAGGTCCAAATTAAACAAATATATCATCGATATTGTTATGTCCTTAACCTTGCTTAAGGACTAATCCCATGATTAGTAGAGGTTTGCATGGGAAATGGAAGGAGGAATAGTGATGGGTGATGGGTGTAGGGGCCGGTTATTGTTGGTTGAGTTGGTTTTGAGGAGAAAACCATCATTTCTTCATTTCTTTTCTTCTCCTTCACCCAACCACTCTCTCACCTTCTCTTCCTTTTTCCGGCGACCCAGAGGTGGTGGAGACGACTCCGGTATGTGGAGGCAAGCTTGGAGTCGAGGAGGCATGGACGTAAAGCACGTGGGTGCAAAGGTTGTTGTCGGGCGTCGACGTTGAGCGAACTTCGGCGTGCTCCGTCTTCCCTTGATGTATGTCAACTTAGTGGTGTGGTTTTGTTGTTCCCCACGTTGGTGGGAAGTTGTGGTCGGTCGCGGGAGGTTCGGAGACCTCGCTGGCGACGAGAGAACGGCGTAAAATCCTCGGCAGTCGTGGGGTTGCTATCGACCAGTTTTACTATTTTGCCCAACTTTAACCAATACCGGTCGAACGATGCCATGTGGCGGTCGACCGGTTGCATGTATACTGGTGGGTTGGAGGTTTTGCTGTCGGATTTCAGTCGACCGTCCTTAGCTTTTGGTTCGACCGAAAGTTTAGTGTACTTGACTATTATGCATGTTGTTCGACCAATTTTGTTATATTGTTCGACTGTTATATGACGTAGACTATTAGGATGACCCTGGTAGTTTTCGGTCGACCGGGACCCCTGAGTCGGTCGACCGAATAGACTTGTATGATTTTGACCAACTCCGGATTTTGACCTCGTATTCGGTCGACCAATTTTAGATCGTTGTCTGACTGTTTGGACTTAAGTGATGCGCAGAATAGTTCGACCGTTGCAGACTTTCGGTCGATCGGACCTATTGGGAATGGTCGACCGGTAAGGCTTTTTTGGTCGATCGTTTGTGCACAGAACTAAATTCCTGGTCCTTATGTTTGTTTCAACTCTGTCCACGGAAACTCGTGTCCTCGCTTAGGGCGTGATCCAGGAGGTGACGGAGGGTACTTGCTCGTTCCTGCCCAGGGACCGCCGTATGGAAGAGTGTGGACACTTTGGTCGCGCCACCTCTGTGATGGACAGTGGTGTGACGAGTTGTTGCTTGACTTTCGGTAGAGTAGCAGACCTAAGAGATTGTGGATCCCAATGCATGTTGACACATGGCTCGTGGAGCATGATGACCCTGCAGACTACAGTCTGGACCCATCCGATGTTGTGCCAGACGTATGTTGTACCGTCGAGGTTGTGTCAGCGATGTCGCCGAGGTTTTTGCCGGCGTTGATGGTGCCGACGATGTTCCAGATTGTCGTTGTGCCGTCCAATGTTGTGTCGGACGTATGTCGTACCGCATATGTTGTGTCGGCGATGCCGCCGATGTTGTTCCGATGATGATCCCCGATTGGGCACCTATCTTGGGATGTGACCGACCAGGCTACGGCTCTGTTGAGGTGGTGTAGGCCACATTGTTACGTTATGCGGAAGTACGGACGCTCCTCACCGATCCCTTTGGGTCGAGTAGTCGCGTGTGGGGGTGCGTCGCGTACTATCTGTAAGACCATATGTGCCACGGTAGCTTTCCGAGGGAGACCCGTTGTTGTTGCTGGACTGATGTCCTTGTTGACCCTTGAGGGTCCTTGTGTTGTTCGACTGAGGTCCTGTTTACCCTTGGAAGGATTTGATGCATTGCAGACGTTAACATGACATGCTACTAGTATGATAGGTTCATTTACCATACTATTGCATTCATATAGGCAAGCTTGGCATACGGGGTTTCCTAATGGGAAACTCAGGCATCTTTTTTTGATTCATGTTTCAGGACCACAGTAGGTTCTGTCGGGTGGTAATAGTGGGCGCACACATTTTGGCGTCAGGATCCTCTTCGGAGTCTTCGAGGTCGTCATGATTACTTGTACTTGTCTTTCGTTGTATTGTTGTAATCATGTCTTTTGACAAACTCTGTTGTATTTTGGTGCACCGACTGTTGATTTATATGAGTAACATTCCCATTGATGAGTTTTATTTGGTGATCTCTTAGTTGTCTAAAATTTGAAATTTTCCGCTGTTTTGGGATGTTACAACTTGGTATCAGAGCGATCGGTCCCTATGTGTGGCTCGCAAAGAAATCACCCCAGTGTAGTAGTGTTAGGTTGCACTTTACATTTAGCATGCATTCATGGCTGATCTTGAGTTGTTTCTTGTGCCAGATGCCTCCGAGACGTGTGAGGAACGCCACAAATGAGCGCAGTGCCAGTGATGCCACCAAGGGCGCTACCTGGGATAGGTTGGGCGAGTTCCTCGAGTGTCAGGCGGCGAGGGCAGAGCAGACAGGGACTAGTGCGGAGCATGATCACTTCATGAGGCAGCACCCGCCTAGTTTTGACGGTAGGAGTGACCCTGAGACTGCAGAGGACTGGGTCTTTAAGATCCAGAGGATTTTCCGGGAGATTGGCTGTGTACCGGAGCGGATGGTGGACCTGGCCACCATTGTTCTGGATGGAGAGGCAGCAAACTGGTGGAGGACCACATATGCAGTGGTATTTGCTGACCGAGATGACATGAGCTGGGAGGAATTCCTTGAGGAGTTCAACCAGCAGTTCTTTCCGCAGCACGTCAGAGATGGGAAAAATGAAGAGTTTTTGGCCCTCGAGCAGAAGGAGATGTCATTGGCTAGCTACATCAGCAGGTTTAACGCCCGGGAGCGTTATTGTTCTGAGACTTATGTGACGCCCGAGCAGCATGCACGGAAGTTCATCAAGTGGCTGAGGAAGCAGCTCAGGTCGCGTGTGATTACCAGCATGTCGCAGACCCTGGCGGATGCGGTGAAGTATGCGACCATCATCGATCAAGACTATCAGGAGAATTACCAGGAGGCGCGGAAGACGCCAGTAAGCACGGGAGGACGTGCAGTTGGACGTTCCACTGGGAACCCAGGCAAGAGGCCCCGGGTTGATGGAGGAGGAGCACACAAGTATGGTGCGTGCAGTACCTGCGGGAGATCTCATCTGGGTCAGGATTGCCCCCGGCGTACAGGTGCATGCTTGGGATGCGGTCAAATGGGCCATTTTATCCGAGAGTGCCCGAGCAGGCAGGGCGAGACGAGTAGGAGGCCAGGACCACCGGTCTCAGAAGGAGCGGAGGCAGCATGTCCTTTGTTCTGTAGGGCCAGGCCAAGAGAGGAGGGCGAGTCCCTTGTCATTTCAGGTTTGGTTGCTCGTGTTTTTTTTATTGCGGTGCCACACACTACTTCATTTCGGAGAAGTTTTCTTGCGAGTTAGATCAGATCCCGAAGCCACTAACTGATTTGTTGGAAGTCAGTACGCCCATGGGTGAGGTGGGCACTGTGGGGAGGTTTCTCCCCCGGCATCACAGTTGTTTCGGGAGACCATGATTTTCCGGCAGATCTGGTCTTGCTACCGATGGAGGACTGGCTATCACAGTACGATGTGCGAGTCTTTTTCCACAAAAGAAGATCCTTATTCCGAGGAAGGACATCCCTGTTGTGTTGATCAGAGGGACGAGGAGTAGAGGAGGTCATTTGATTGTGTATGTGGTTAAGGCACATAGGCTGATGCATCAGGGTTGCAGAGCGTTTGTGGCGACATTGGTTGTCCCTGATCCTGAGATGAGGAGGCTGGAGGATATAGAGGTTGTACGAGAGTTCCCATAGGTGTTTCCTGCAGACATTCCTTGTTTACCGTTGCACCGAGAGATCGAGTTCGGCATTAAGTTGGTGGCTGGCATGGCACCCCAGTCGAAGGCTCCGTATCAGATGGCACATGTTGAGTTGACAAAGATGAAGAAGAAGTTGCAGGAGTTGATGGACTCTGGTTTATCCGACCGAGTGTCTCACCATGGGGAGCGCCTGTGTTGTTCGTGAAGAAGAAGGATGGGTCGTTGCGGATGTGCATCGACTATAGGTTGCTGAATAAGTTTACCGTCAGGAACCGGTACTCTTTACCCAGGATTGATGATCTGTTTGATCAGTTGCAGACGGCGAGAGTGTTCTCGAAGATTGATCTGTGTTCGGGTTATCACAAGTTACGGAACAGAGAGGCAGATGTTCAGAAGACAACCTTCAGGACGCAGTACGAGCACTACGAGTTCTTGGTGATTCCGTTTGGACTGACGAATGCACCTGCAGGATTCATGGACCTGATGAATAGGACCTTTCAGCCATACCTCGATGGTTTTGTTGTTGTCTTCGTGGATGACATCTTGGTGTACTCGCCTGACAGGGAACAGCATCGGGAGCACCTGAGGATTGTGTTTGGCATCTTGAGGTATCAACAGCTCTATGATAAGTACATGAAGTGCGAGTTTTGGTTGGATCAAGTGGCATTTCTGAGGCATATTGTGTCAGCAGATGGGATTTCAGTGGATCCGACGAAGGTTAAGGTTGTGACTCAGTGGAGATCCTCGACGAGCATGACATAGATCAGGAGCTTCGTGGGACTAGCTGGGTATTACAGGCGATTCATTCAGGACTTCTCCAGACTTGCTTCGCCGCTGACAGCATTGACGCAAAAGGGCGTCAAGTTCGTTTGGTCCCAGAAGTACGAGGAAAGTTTCTAGGAATTGAAGAGGCGACTGACGATAGCGCCAATTCTGACGCTACCGAGTGGCAGCGGAGGCTATGTGATTACAGTGATGCATCAGAGGTTGGCTTGGGTTGTGTTCTGATGTAGCACAGGAAGGTGGTGGCGTACACTTCTAGGCCGCTGAAGGTGCGCGAGAAGAATTACCCTACTCATGATCTCGAGTTAGGAGTAGTGGTTCACGCGTTGAAGACCTGGCGGCATTATCTTTTTGGAGAACAGTTCAAGGTCTTCACAGATCATCAGAGCCTGAGGTATTTGTTCTCACAGAAAGAGCTGAATATGAGGCAGTGCAGATGACTTGAGTTCATTAAGGACTATGACTTCACCATCTCCTATCATCCGGGGAAGGCGAATTCGGTTGCAGATGCACTGAGCAGGAAGGTTGAGGTGTCGGTTACGATTTTATACATGCAGCAGTGGAGGCTACTCTTGACGTTGTCAGAGTGGAGTCCGTTCACAGAGGGCTCTGAGAGGACAGTGATAGTTGGGCTTCGGGTGGAGCCACAGACCGTCTTGCGAGTGGTGCAGGCTCAGCATGATGATGAGGAGTTAGCTGGTCTGCTACAGTTGGCTGCCAGAGATGGATCAGACTTCAGTGTGGGGGTTGATGGTGGTCTGAGGTTCAGGAGTCAGATCTGGGTGTCGAAGGTTGATGGGTTAAGAGATGACATCATGGAGGAGGCACACCAAACGAGGTATACCATTCACCCTGGGAGCACGAAGATGTATAAGGACCTGCAGCGGAACTTCTGGTGGAGGGGCATGAAGAGAGATATTGCAGAGTTTGTGGGTCAGTGCTTAGTCTGTCAGCAGGTGAAGATTGAGCATCAACGGCCAGCGGGACCGATGCAGTGTATAGAGCTTCCTGAGTGGAAGTGGGAGCACGTGACGATGGATTTTGTCACGGGACTACCAAAGATGAGGAGATTCCACGACGTGATTTGGGTGATAGTCGATCGACTGACCAAGTTGGCACACTTCTTAGCGATCAGAACCACGTTGCGGCGATGATCCCCGATTGGGCACCTATCTTGGGATGTGACCGACCAGGCTACGGCTCTGTTGAGGTGGTGTAGGCCACATTGTTACCTTGCACGAAAGTGCGGACGCTCCTCACCGATCCCTTTGGGTCGAGTAGTCGCGTGTGGCGGTGCGTCGCGTACTGTCTGTAAGATCGTATGTGCTTACGGTAGGTTTCCAAGGGAGACCCGTTGTTGCTGGACTGATGTCCTTCTTGACCCTTGAGGGTCCTTGTGTTGTTGGATTGAGGTCCCGTTTACCCTTGGAGGGATTTGATGCATTGCAGATGTTAACATGACATGCTACTAGTATGATAGGTTCATTTACCGTAATGTTGCATTCATATAGGTGAGCTTGGCATACGGGGTTTCCTAATGGGAAACTCAGCCATCGTTATTTGATTCATGTTTCAGGACTGCAGTAGGTTCTGTCAGGTGGTGAAGCGGGCACACACTTTTTGGGGTCAGGATCCTCTTCGGACTCTTCGAGGTCCTCATGATTACTTGTACCTGTCTTTCATTGTATTGTTGTAATCATGTCTTTTGACAAACTCAGTTGTATTTTGGTGCACCGACTGTTGATTTATATTAGTAACATTCCCGTTGATGAGTTTTATTTGGTGATCTCTTAGTTGTCTAAAATTTTAAATTTTCTGCTGTTTCGGGATGTTACAGATATTACACATGATATGCTAATCATCCAACTCCATCTCCTTCCAACTTTGTTTCTTCATGTCTTCTGTAATTACCTCCATAGGTTTTTCTCTAACCTCTACTTATTCCATACATTACTTGATGAAGGATCTAACAATAGAAACAAGACATGAGAATCCATGTTATTATATTTTTCATATTTCAAAACAATAATTGAAAATGGCTAAAGTACCTTCAGATCTTGATGTAGGAATAGGGGTGCTAGTTGAACCTTGTAATAAAATTGATTCATTTTGCACTAAGTTCTCATTGATTGTTAGCCCTACGATATTCTCTGTAAGGTCATCTAGTGATGGCACTGTGGGTATAGGTTCTCCCACAATTCCTACAAGTTGAACCATACAACCATTAAAATTCAAGAAATTTAAGTATTATGATGATTTTGAATGAATGTATGGTACAATTAATAAAGGATCAAATTGATGACATATATATAAAGCTAGACAAAGTTGAATAATAATAAGCAGTTAGACAAAGTAAGAGATCTATTTAATTTACTTGTTTCATTGGATGCCCAATCTCTTGAACAAAGTAAACTTTCAACAGATTCATGCGATAGAGCTTCGTTCTTCATCTTTGACTTTCCCTGCATTGCTAAAATCAGATTCAAAAGCAACTTTAGATACAGGTATAGACAATATATCTCTAGCCATAAGGGCAAGATTTGGAAATCTATACTGAGTAGATTTCCAATATGCTTGAATGTGAAGATCAATTTGCTTATCAAGTCTCTTCTCCTCCAAGTACCTGTTCAATTCTGATTTTTCTAAGAATGAGTGGAGTTCTACATCTTTTTTGGCATCAAATTCCTACAAAAGAATTATATAAAGAGTGCTTACATATTGATAAAAATATAAAAGTAAATAAATGAGAAAACTAAATACAAATACTAGGTAGAGAGATCATTACACTTAACACTGCAGCTACAATACTTCGAGGTTTGGGTGTGGAATGTGTTGAACTAGACACTTTACTAATAGGATGAGTAGGAACAGTGTCCTTGTAGACCCCAAAGAGTGACTTCAACTTAAGCATAAGTTGTTCAAATTGAGAAGATTTGGGACCATAAAAATTATCGTAGCAAAACTCCCCAAATTCTGGCTTGTATCGAGGATAAAAAAACAACTGCAATGGCAAGAATGGTATAATAATCTGACCAATATTTATCAAACTTTATTTTCATCAGAGTTATCATTGCTTTAGTTAGCGTATTCGGGTCCTCTAACAGAGCACAGAAGGTGTGTTGCACAATAAAAACTTGTTGGAAGTACAAGTTTGCTATGGGATACTTCGAGCCGGAGAATAATTTTGTGACATCATAAAACACCTGAAGAAACTTGCAAAGTTGTTCAACATTTTCCTAATCATTTTCAGAAAGTGCATGCTTGTAGTTAGAATTACTTAACTCCAAATCAAGCAAAGCCCTACGAAAATAAAGAGCACTCTCCAACATTAAGTAAGTGGAATTCCAACGAGTAGGAACATCTTGTCGCAAACCCTTCTTCTTTGACAATGCCACTTCCTCAATACATTCTAAGAACTTCGTCTTCTTGCTTGAGAACCTTTAATGTATTTCACACTTTCTTGAACTTTCACCACTGATGCATCACCTTCTTTCAAACCATCCTGCACTATGAGAATCAAGATGTGTGCACAACAATAGATATGGAAGAATTCACCCTCAAGCAAGAGGGCATTTTGTAAACTCATCTTGGATTTCAACTGGTTGACATATGAATCACTCACAAATGCATTATCCAAAGTCATGGAAAATACTTTGGTCTTCAGTTTCCATTCACACAACTTGAAAAGCTTCTTGGAAAGAGTAATTGCATTGTGTGGTGAGGGTATGTAAGCAAAACTCAACATTTTTTTCTACAACACCCAATCATCAGATATAAAGTGAGCGGTGAGTGTGATATAACCATCCTTATTTATAGAAGTCCACAAATCAGAGGTTAGAGAAAGTCTTTCACCAAAACATTGCAAATGTCCTGCAAATTTCCTTTATGTGCTTTCCATTCCCTAACAATGCCATTCCTTAACGTGTTCCTACTCATTAACTTAGCTTCTGGGTGACAATAAGCAAATATCGTCCTAATGAGACCATACTTGACAAATGAATAAGGTAGATTACACTTCACAACAACATCTACTATCAACTTCCTGAAGACATCTTGTTCAAACTTAGAAAGACAAACACTCATTGCTCCATTCTCACTTGTTATCATGTATTGCTTTATGTCATTGTTCTTAGAACATCGGGCTATGTGTTTTATCAGGTTACCTATCCCTAATTTGCTATCAGATATAATTACCGATCAACATTTCTTACATTTTTCACGTTCAAGTTCACCAGGTGCATGAGGCAAAATATCAAAACTAATCCAAACTTTAGATCTCCTCTACCTCTTCTTTTTGGGTTCACCACAATCATTACTAGGTGACAAAGATTATTGAGTTTTAGGTATAGTATGTTCTTCAGTGGACTGTCTCTCAACCTATAAGAATTATAAATTTTATAAATATACACAATCAATCAATCATTACTAATATAGTAAAATACTACAATTATATGCTAAAGATTACAAACTAAGAAATATTGGGACAAACTAGGAAATATTGCACAAGCTAAACATTACAAATAGGAAATTATTGACACAAAATAGAGAAAGAGTACATATTATAGCATCAACTTCAGCTTGGTTGTCTATGTCCATCTCGATTCTCGACTCCTCAAGCTAATATTGGCACAAACTAGGAAGTCTTGATCACCAAAGAAAATTCCCTATGTAATTTATAGGAAAAAAACTTAAAATATTTGATATGCATGTATTGGTGGCTTGTGTCACCTAAAGCAGATAATAACGGACCCAAACAAATTCCTTTTCGAACCAAAGCGGATGCTAAAGGAAATATGTCAGGGATAAAGACAGAGTGAGCATCAAGCTAAACAGGCCTTAAATCCATTGCTGCACACGCACAGAAATAGAAAATCATAAAATAACAGTTATCAACTTTAAGTCGTGGGCCTAAGCCACTAGATTTATTCCTGTAAGGAGAAGACAATCACAGTTGGCAAAAGGATACACATGCACGTGGTTTTATGCATTCTGTGATGTAGTTTCCAACCCACTTGCTAGGGCTTTTGACTGAGGAATTCTTGTTCAATATGGAAAATACTCATTACATTATTGTATCGTAACTATCTCGATTCCTATGGTTTTTTTATCTTTTCTCATCTCTCCAGCTTTCGGCTTCCAAGTTGGTTAACACATTCTGTTGTTTAATCATTTCTGGTATTCTTCCACCTACATGTCAGACATGGGCTATAATGCGGTAATAATTTCAAACTGTGTTAAAGAAACGTTGGAAAGCTCTCCATCAGAGGCAACGTTTGGACATTCGAAGCATGAAAATAAATGTACAACGGATACAAATAAATGTATAACAGATATAAACTAATGTATAAGTATCACTCTCATATATGTAACAAATACAAGAAAAAACAAATATACATACATTCATTCTTCTTTCTCCTTCCCGCATCATTTCTAACATGGTATCAGAGCATTGATCCACACAAAAATCCAGCCTCAGACTCCCCCCGGAGTTCATCATCGGCCTCACCTCATCAAAGGGGTTGAAGGTCGATCAAAACCCACATCCAAACCCAAAACATGTCTCACTGCAATAGAAGAAAGCAACCCCCACCGCCTCGTCACGACACCGCTTAATGAAAGCAATTATCTATCGTGGGCACGTGCCGCTACCCTCTCCCTCAGCGGCAGGGGGAGACTAGGCCACATCACTGGAAGGACACAAAAACCAGAAATCGACGTGCCCGACAAAGATCAAGATGAATGGCAAACCATGGACCACCAGGTGATGTCCTGGCTTCTGGCGTCCATGGAAGCAAACATTGCAGAAATATTTATCTACAAAGAAAGTGTGAAAGAGCTCTGGGAAGCTATTCAAGAACACTATGAAAAGGCTCAGAACTTCGTACATATCTTCAAAATAAAGCACAAAATCTCGCAAACTCGCCATAATAATCGAGGAATCATTGAGTACCTTGGTACTCTCAGAAGGGCCTGAGATGAGTTAGGGGTCTACGAACCCCAACTACCGACATCAAAACAATCCAACAAAGAGCAGAACAAGACCGGATCTACCAGTTTCTGGTAGGTCTGGATACAACCTTCGAAAGCATCAGGAGTCAGGTGATGATGGCACCAGAACTTCCATACCTTGCCGCAATCACCGCCATGGTCCTCCTCGAAGAAACGCGAAGGCGAACCATGACTCCTCTGAAAGGAAACTCAACAACAACTGAAGCAAAAAACCTTGCCTTTTTTGCCGGAAAAAACCAAAACCAGAACGGAAAAAAAGGTTCGGAAATTGCAAGGATGAATGATTGACATCATTTCATGCTTATATTTGTATCTTATATCCATTATCTTTCACCTAAACAATGCTATGTTATGAGTTTTATGTTTAGTTTTCAGGAATAAATAGGTTTGAAGAGATGAAACATAAAAGGACTCAAAAGCTGGGAAAAAGGACTGAACTGTGAGATCTGGGGACCAAGATGCAAGGGAGAAGGACCTGAACGCAAGACAGAAGGACCTAAGAGCAAAACAAAATACTCCACACCATCATGGGGAGTATTTTCGCAATTGGATTCGAGTCGGAGCTCCAATAAACAAAGTAGATGCATCCAAGACCACCAAATACACAGAGAAAAACCCAGAACAAGATTCAACTGGATCCGGACCTTTTTGACCGCCAATTGGCGGTCCAAGACCGCTCATTTGCGGTCTGTTTTGGCCCAAATCCACCAAGTTTTCTCCTAGACGTGTATTAATGTTTGTTTAGGCTATTTTTGGTATCTGTTTAGTCCCACATTGGGGGATTGTCCCGGTTTGCCTTTTTCCATGGCTATAAATAGAACTCTTCACCTTCCATTGTAATCACTCCATATTTTAAGTGGCTATTCTTCCTACTAGAAGTGAGGCCTTGAAGCACACACTAAAGTAGGAGGATGCTACTTGAAATGTGAGTCATTTTATCAATAAAGTTTTGTGTTTCTTTCATTGTTTGTTTATGCTTCTTTTATTGTTTGTGCATGTTTTAGTTTAATCGTCTTTTATTTCTAGCCTAGTTTTAATATGCTTTCTTTGCTTAGTTTAGTAATTAGTGTAATTTTTAGTGAGTAGTTCCATCCCCTTTGGGGGTGGAGTAGATGTACATACATGCAAATGAGAATGGATTGAATGCTTTATTTCCAATGTGTTGATAAAACATGAATGTATGCTTGCTTGTTTAGGATAGGATTTATAACTTGATGAGTTTTGCCAAAATGATTAGACACCTCTAATGCTTGTTTAGGTTCTGAAATAAACATCTTGCATATGTAAATGTTAATCAACTAAGTTGATGAATAGATTGATAGGTTTTGCCACAACATTTAGACACTTCCTATGCATGATAACACCACCTTAATTTGTGCTTAAAGAATGTGTTCAACACCCACCTCTTTGCTTGTGTGCACTCACTCCACCCCTTAGGGGTTTTACCATATTTGTATTCCAGCATTCTTCTTTTGTTCTTAGCTTAGTTCTCATTTCATTGTTTCTTCCTATCGTTCGCATTTCATACTTCTTAGCATAGTTTAGTGTAGAGTAGCATAATCAATCTTTCTCTCCCAATTTTTGCCACTTGATTTCGTACAAACAAGAGGCTGCTCACCTCCCTGAGGACGACCCGTATTTGCCGCCGCTTCATCGCGGTCGTGCACTTGCGGTTTAATTAAAACTTTCAACAATGAACACTGTGATAACTGCAAGAAAACCGGACACAACAAAAACAACTGCTGGTTCCTCTACCCACACCTCAGACCACCAAGAAACGAAAGAAATGGGAAGGTAAATCTGGTGGAGGGAGTCGCCGGCAGCATCGCCATCCAACCCAGCGGGAGCAGCAGCCGCCGAATCGACTTCCCCAGAAACCCTAACCTTTCAAATTCCTCTGAAAAATCCTGACTTTATACCTGCACACCCGGATTCGCCGACCCGCCTCACCCGATTAATCAAAGTCAACTTCTGGATCCATCAACTCGCACCAATTAAGCACCTTGGTGGACCAACTCAATATCCTTTTGCAGAAAAACCCTCCTGCTTCTGGTAATTGCTCAGGTATAAAACAGAATCTCAATTTTACTAATTTTTCTGGCTTATCTACCAAATCAAGTAATAAACATTGCATTGTTGATACCAGTGCTTCAGATCATATGACTGGTGATCCAAAGCTACTTAGTAACATTAACCAAAATTTAAGATTATTAAATAATTTTGTTACTGTTGCAAATGGAGATAAAATTCAAATTCAAGGAATAGGAAAAGCAAACTTAATTAATAGCACATGTGACAATATTTTGTATATTCCTAACCTTAATGCTAACTTGATTTCAGTTGCCAAAATTACTAGTGAACTCAATTGTAATGTAATTTTCTCTCCTAATAATGTGATTTTCAGGATCGTACCACAGGGAGGATGATTGGTAAAGGCATCCTCATAAATGGTTTATATGTCCTTGAAACAAGCAAAAAAGCATATCATACCCAAACTCATGATGATCATAATCTCTGGCATAGGCGAATGGGTCATCCATCATCAAGTGTGCTAAAAAATCTCTTTGCGTTTTTTAAATCTAATTTATTATGTGATGTGTGTCGCTTTGCGAAACAAACCTGATTACCTTTTCCAAATTCTAGCACAAAAACTTATATTCCATTTAACATTATTCACTCCGATATTTGGGGACCTGCTCCCAAAGAATCTTACAATGGTTTTCGATATTTTATTAGTTTTATTGATGATTTCTCTAGAACCACTTGGATTTACTTATTAAAACATAAATCTGATGCTTACTCAGTGTTTTGTGAATTTTTACGTTTTATTGAAAATATGTTTGATGAAAAAATTAAAGTTTTTAGATATGATAATGGCTCCGAATATATGAGCAATATATTTCAAAGTCTTTTAAAACAAAAAGGTATTCTTCATCAAACTTCCTGTATAAATACACCACAACAAAACGGGATTTCATAACGAAAAAACCGACACCTTTTAAATGTTACTCGATTTCTCCTTTTTCAAAATAATGTTCCCACACAATTCTGGTCTGATGTTGTTCTCACTGCTGCTTATATCATTAATCGCATTCCTAGTCCTACAATTGATAATAAAAAACCACTAAAACTCTTGTACAATAAAGAAATTAATATTAATCACCTTAGAGTCTTTGGATGCACATGGTTTGTTCACAAAAAACGTGAACACAAGCTTGATTACAACTCGGTTAAATGTATTTTCTTAGGATATTCTTTTAAGAAGAAAGGATACAAATGCTATGATCCAAAAGATAGGAAATTTTATGTCTCCAGAGATGTTTCCTTTTTTGAGATTGAACCCTTCTTTAAAACTTCCACCACTGAAAACACTTCCACTACCTCTGTACTACCAACTTTTCCTCAAGCTCAAGAAATACCAGCTGCCTCAACCATTCCCGAAGGAGAAGAAGAACAAAACAATGGAAGGGAAGACGGAGAAGAAAGAGAAGAACAAAGGGAAGAAGAACCTCCGAGAAGATCCTCTCGTCCATCGTGCCCCCCTCTTAGACTTAATGACTATGTTCTTTCACACGTCACTTACCCTATTCAAAACCACTTATCCTACCACCAATTCTCATCCAATCATCAGGCCTTCTTAGGAAAGCTAGAACAAGATAGGGAACCAACAACATATCATGAGGCTATAGGTAACCAAAATTGGAAAAGGGTCATGAATGATGAGTTACGTGCCTTAGAGACCAACCAAACTTGGACCTTGGTTCCTCTACAACCCGGCATAAAACCTATTGGTTGCAGATGGGTCTACAAAATCAAATATCATAGCAATGGCCAAATAGAAAGATATAAAGCCCGTTTTGTAGCTAAAGGCTACACTCAAACCTATGGCCTTGACTATCTAGAAACTTTTGCTCCCGTAGCCAAAATGAACATTGTTCGTGTTCTCCTATCAATTGCTGTTAACCAAGGTTGGAATCTCTTCCAAATGGATGTTAAAAATGCCTTTCTACAGGGAAACCTTGAAGAAGAAGTTTATATGACTCCACCACCAGGCTACAACACACATCCAAACCAGGTATGCAAGCTTCAAAAGTCTATATATGGACTAAAATAATCACCTCGAACCTTGTATGCCAAACTTAGTCTCTCTCTCTTATTAGTTATGGATTCATTAAAAGTTTTGTTGATGCATCCATGTTTACAAAACGTAGTCATAATACCACCATCATTGTGCTCATCTATGTTGATGATATTATTATAACCGGAAATAATAATCACAAAATTACCTTAGTTAAAGAATATCTAAACTCAAAGTTTGACATAAAAGACTTAGGATTTATGACATATTTTTTAGGAATAGAAATTGCACACTCCAAGAAAGGTTTGTTCCTTTCCCAACGAAAATACACCTTAGATCTACTCAAAGAAACTGGAAAACTAGGATCAAAACCAACGACTACACCAATAGAAATCAATAAGAAAATAAGACCAACAGATGGCACCTCTCTAACCAATATTGGACAATTCCAAAGATTAGTGGGAAAACTCATCTATCTCACTGTCACTCGACCTGACATTACTTATGTTGTTAGTCTAATAAGTCAGTTCATGCATGCACCTCACACTCACCACTTAGATTTGGTAAACAGAATCTTATGCTATCTTAAAGGAACCCCTGGACAATGACTCTGGATGAAACCTAATAACTCTAACTCAATAATTGGTTATTCTGATGCAGACTGGGCTGGGAGTCATGATCGGAAATCAACTACTGGTTTTTGCACCTTTGTAGGAGGCAACTTGGTAACATGGCGAAGTAAGAAACAAAATGTCGTCGCACGATCAAGTGCAGAAGCAGAATATCGAGGGATGGCATCCACTACCAGTGAATTAATCTGGCTCAGTCAACTTCTCAAAGACATGAATATCACAAATCAAAAGCCTATGAAGATGTTATGTGATAATAATGCAGCACGGCACATTGCCACAAATCCTGTCTTCCACGAAAGGACCAAGCATATAGAAGTTGACTGTCATTTCATCAGGGAGAAAATACAGTCAAAACAAATTGAAGTTCCCTATGTCTCAAGCAAAGAACAACTTGCAAACATCTTCACCAAAGCACTTGATCGCAGAACTTTTTCCAATCTCCTCTTCAAATTAGGATCTGTCAATCCTTTCCAGACCCAACTTGAGGGGGCGTGTTAAAGAAACATACCGTTGGAAAGCTCTCCATCAGAGGCAACGTTTGGACATTCGAAGCATGGAAATAAATGTACAACAGATACAAATAAATGTATAACGGATATAAACTAATGTATAAGTATCACTCTCATATATGTAACAAATACAATAAAAAAACAAATATACATACATTCATTCTTCTTTCTCCTTCCCGCGCCATTTCTAACAAACTGTTTATCCCGCATCACAATTACTACCATTGCATAGAAATGCAAAACTCAAGGATATTCCATTATGCAGTTTTTATGGTTTTTAATACTACTTAAAATGCACTTAAAAAAAGTAACAATGCATTTTTTAATATCAAAAAATGGCAGTGCGTTGCTAATTTCAATACACCACTAAAGCATGCATATGTTTAACCCTGCAATGCTAGTGTCATGCTTCTTAAAATACACTGCAACATGTCAGCTCAAATCCTGAAAATGCTTTTGTGATGGCTTCAAATGAATTTTAAGGAAATCCATATGAACTTTGATTTCAAGGAAAGCACTGCAACAAGCAAATCCTAAATAAAAGTGGGGTGCTTTGTGGATAACATCTTACCAGGAGGAACAAGTGGGGGTGCACGTAATAATCGCCGACGGCGAGAGGAGGGGCTAGGGTGGAGAGTGGAGGGCCGACGGCGAGAGGAGGGGCTGGGGTGGGGAGAGGAGGGTCGATGCCTAGAGGAGGGGTTGGGGTGGGGAGTGGGGTGGAGGGTCAACGGCGAGAGGAGGGCCGACGGTGAGAGCTGAGTGGCGGCGAGAGGAGGGGCTGGGGTGGGGAGTGAAACAAGGTAAGGGTTAACATTCAGGGTGAGGAGACAAATTTCACAAGGTTAGGGTTCCGGTTGGGGTGATTGGGATTGGGATTGGGATTGGGTTTGGGTTCGAGTTCGGATTCGGGTTCGGGTTCGGGTTCGGGTTAGTCGGTTTGGTTATTAGGCGGTTAGTCGGTTTAGGTTATGCATATCGGATTCTAACGTGTATATCATGTCCATTGTATATACTGTGCATCGTATCCTAACGTGTACAATCATATCCTAATTGTGTATATCATGTATCGTGTACAATCGTGTATCGTGTATAACCGTGTCTATCGTGTATGGAGTACATCTGATACATAATACTTTATCGTGTATGTTATCATGTATATCGTGTATGGACCTGATGGGAATAAAATTTATACCGCAAGTGCACGACGTCAATGAAGACGTGGCAAATACGGGTCAAACACAAGGAGGGAGAGATTTGTTATTAGTGTGATTTCAATTGGGGGAAAGAATGAGAGAAGAATAAATTGGGTTTTTGAGATTTTTGGTTTTTATTATCTAAAGCAAGAAACAAGAACAAATAAAACTAAAACAAGAACAAAGAGGTGAATTCCGTTGGGTGGGGGTTTAGATTTAGGGTTTAGATTAGAGAATTCAGAAACTTATAATAAATCATATTAGTTATGAAGCATTACATGATAAATGATTTAACATAAACTCAAGTAATCAAAATATACTAATCACGAAATTAAAATAATAACATTCATTCTCTTCTCATCACCCTAAATCCGTCACCTCCACCCTTTGGAAAGAGTTAGAAACTCATAAGGGGAGGAAGAAGGGGTCCTAGAGAAATTACAAAAGAAAACTAAAAACAAGAAATAAAAGACAAAAATTTATTACTAAAGAGAAGAATACAAAACTAAGACTAAAAATAAAAACAACAACTAAAAACTAGGTCTAAGGCCAAGACCCTTCTAACATCGTTCTCGGTGCTATTTATAGTTGTTACAAGAGACCTAAGTATAGAATTGGAGAGTACATGTGTCCAGACACGACTGGACAAAAATTGAGCACACGGATCGCCTCTGGTGCGGCGGAAACGCCGCACATTAAGTGTAATTTGCGGCGGAAACGCCGCATATATTGCTCTGATTTTGTCCGGATTTTGGTTGAATGTTTATGGTATGATTTGATCCTCCTTTGCGCGTCTGGATTGATTCTTTCCATTCTTTTGAGCTCCGGATTAATTCCTTCATATATTTGGAGATCCACATTGATTTTTCTTTAGATTTTCTCCAAGATAATAAAAGCTACTCGTGATCTGCAATTAGGTCCTTGGCTTTTTGCAATTAAGTCCCCGGCTACTTTTATGCTTAAGTCCTTGTTCTTTTTGTAATTAGGTCTTGAATGCTTTTATGCTTGGATGCATTTCCATTTGAAACTCGATAATCTTGAGCTTGGTCTTTATGATAGAAATGAGTCTTTTGCACGCGTTTATGCCCGGGATGTGGGTAATTTGCATTCAGGTCCCTGTATTCTGTAAATAGGACTAAACACATACCTTAGTAGCATTTATTGATATAAAATTAATCTAAATGAAAGACATGATGCAATCTATGCAATGCATCAAATACCCCCACACCTAGATTTTGCTAGTCCCTAGCAAAACAAAATATAAGAAAAATGAAAACAGGGAAATCCTAACTCACTTTCGTAGGAATCACGGTTGCACTTAGCATGTGCAACAAGCCTTTAAACCCCCAAGTTTCCTTAGAGGACGAGTTTTGTCTCGTGAGGGTTTTCAGTTGACACACCCACAAAGTCTTAATTCAACATTCCATTAATAGCTCTCAATATCTCCACTTCAACCTTATACATCTTACTTAGAATTCTTGCATGCTTATTATATAAGTCTAACCCATAAAAAAATCTGACTTGGTCTTCATTCCCCCAATATTCACACCACTAACCCTTCTACACATGTTATCACTTAAATTATTTTGCACGCCTCCTCTGGTGGTGAAGTGTCATTCGGATCAACCATGGCATGAATCATTCTTTTAGCTTTGGGCCTTGAGTATCTTAAAGTATTTTTTTCTTTGTTTTTTTTTTCTTTTTCCGTGATTCAACACATTTGCTTTTTCTGACATTTTTACCCTTTTCGCATTCGTGTAGCGAGTTCGGTCGATAATCCTGAGCTGGCAGACTCAAGTTACCGGGTTTTAAGATACCCCTACGGACGAGTGACTCAAAGGCTTGGGTTTTTGTAATCATTTTGCAAAATGTGCTTTCCTCACTTTATTCCTTTATTTTTACTTTTATTTTCCTCAAGGCTTAATTGCTATTAGAAGTCCACACTTCCCGGTATATTTTCCTCAACCTCTGCTTTTTATCAACCACTTCAAAGATTTGATTCATCCAATTTAAGTGCATACATGTCTTAAAGGGCAATGGGTTATTTCTTTGGAACTTAGATTTATGTCATAATTTCTACAAGTAGAACTATATAATAAGGAACAAAAACTTAATGTAATTTGTACTCGGGTTTTGGTGGTTCAATCTTAAGCTATGTCATGGAACATTGAATTTTTATTTTATTTTATTATTATTATTATTTTTAACAAAATATATATAGATAGATACATAAACACCCCCCACACCTAAATCATGCATTGTCCTCAATGAATGTGAGCAAGATACTACATGGATTTATGCATGAAAAAGGAAAGATCTCACCAACGTGAAGTACAAAGGAAAGTTCATGGCTCTGTTGATGGACAAAAACCCGAATTCCCTCAAAAACCTGTGAGATGCTAAAGAAGGGATAAATACAACAGATGATTTTTTTATTATTATTTATTGTTATACATATATAACTATGTACAAACATAAGTTCCCATCTTCATTTGTCAAAAGACATCAAATGGAAACCTTAAGAGTGGGTCAGTGCACCTGAAAAGGGAACATGACACCACGTGGGGCCAGAAAATGCATGTGTGGGCCGCCTTCACAAAAAGTGCTAGATGAAATGAGAGGTTCATGAATTGGACGCAAAGGCGTCTCATTCAAAGGATCAAACTGAAAGAGCTTGAACCTCTCGAGAGTTTGGGAATTAAGGGGCAACGGAAGAGGAGTTTCTCCCGTTGCGGTGTTGAAGTTATGATCATCAATCCAAACTCTCCAACCAACTGGCTGGTGTGTCGGAACGAGGTCAAGAACCTCGTTAGGCATGTCCGACACACCAGGCGAATAAAAAGTGGGTCTCATACCCAATGTATCTTCTAAGGAACTTCTAATACCCTCATGAGCTATGTAGTTGTTTGATGTTCCATCATTTCCAAGATGATCAGGAACAATGGGAGAGGCGTCTCATCAGGTTGTTTGATATTGAGGGTACTAGGGAGATCTTGCTCCACCAGAGTTGAGTCCTTAAGAGATGCAACATGAAGATCATGTGGCTCAAGGGCCACGGGACAAGAAGATAGGGCACAATCCTGTGCCGACTCATAATGAAATTGGTCCATGTTTTTCTCAATATAAATCGAATCCTCTACTAAGTGATCGTGAATTGAAACCCCAAGTCCCTCAGACCGACTAGGAATTTGACTTTGAAAGATTGTGCTTTGAATTTGTGGATATGGTGGTGGTTCGATACTAAAAGATGAATCCTCATGTTGACACGAAAAGTTACTTTCCTCACTTAATTGATGCGATATTTGACTCAATTGTAATACCATATTATCTACGGACTGTTGAGTAGTTGTCATGAACGTATGGAAAGCTTGTTCCAAGGTATCAGGTATGTGGTCAACTATGAGGTTCGAGTCAGAACTCGGGAAATTTTGAGGTTGGGTGTTGGTGGGCTGAGAATAAGTCCAATGATTTGACGTGGGGTGTTGGTAGAGTTCTGGGTATTCGGGAGAAGGATATTGGGGCGTAAATGAAGCATAAGAATTTGGATATGAATTGGCTCCCCACGAATCCATCACTCTCGGGTTATACGCGGATGCGTAATGGTCATATCGAGCATTATGGGAAAAGGTATGCTCATACTCAGACTCTGGGGGAACATAAGGACATTCCCTGATAACATGACCACTCAACCCGCAACCGTCGCACGGTACGGCTACTGGAGCCACCGGTGCACTCATGTTGTCATCCAACGCATGAAGGAGGCAAAAGTTTGTTGTAATGTATCAGTTCGTTGAACAACATATGATCCAACATAACTAGATTGTGGTCTAGCAGTCGGTGCCTCTCTCATGTTACCCCAGTATGAAGATTGCTCAGTCATACAATTAGGATTGTCCCAACCATATGGGGTGTTAGTCTGAGCCACCCCAGGTTGCATGGTTTTAGAATACCAGGAAACATTGTCCTGGTCCCAACAATGATATGGATGGTTTCCCATGTAACCATCCATCAAAACACTCTTGAGTCAAGCACTCTTACCCTTATGAGGCTAAGCAAGCACAAGTTCTCAACTCGACACTAAAATGCTAATAGAGAATGTAAAGGGGGGGGAGACTAGAACGTACAAGTAGGTGAGAAGAAGATGACTCAGAAGAGAAGGGAAACTTAACTCTAAAGATAGAAAAGAGGGTCGGTCAGAGGTTTCCCAAACAAGCACGGTTCAAACAATCCTACACCTAGTGTCTCTTAGATCTAGAAGACTCCTAACTGGTTGAGTCGAATTGATTTGATTGATTCACCTCCCTCACTAATCAAATCAAATTGGTCAGGCAGTGTATAGCTAGTGGGGGCGCTTCCGACAGAGTCGGTGCCAATTAGACAACCACTTCACTTGGAAGACTTACGTCAACACAAAAACACTTTCTAGACACCAACTTAAATTCGATCGGCTTCAGGTCATAGCAAGTCAAACCAATTCTTCTCCTTAATTGAGTCCGAGTCCTTAGGGGTCAATGTCTAGTTGATTTTAATTTTAAGGCTTGGGTGACACTTTAGGATTGTGATTTGTGGGCCACGGAAGGGTGGTGAAATCCCCACCGTATCTTTGCCTATGGAGTTGCCCTTAAGATAGTTTAACTTAAATCTAGCAAAGATAGTCAAACATTGGTCTTTAGTTGGGGGCAATTGCAAGGTTGTATGCAAACTATATTATATGCTTAAATGCAATCGATGAAAACCACGATACGTACCTTGACTCCAGCACTCTTCAACAGAAATTGATTTGCAAGAATTTAGCAAGGATAATGCATACAAAACACTAGATGATGCATGCACTAAGACCTTCTAATTTTGCCAATTTTAGGTCAGAGTTGAATTATTGCCAATTATGGAATTTTTGCCCTAACACGTGCAATTCTAATAAAAGGAAATTTTCTGAAAATAGAAATTTCGAGGAAAAGAGGCAACAAAGGTTACTGATTGACATCATTTCATGCTCATATTTGTATCTTATATCCATTATCTTACACCTAAGCAATGCTACGTGACGAGTTTTATGTTTAGTTTTCAGGAATAAAGAGGTTTGAAGAGAAGAGCCATGAAAGGACCCAAAAGCTGGGAAAAATGACTGAATGGTGAGATCTAGGGACCAAGATGCAAGGGAGAAGGACCTGAATGTAAGACAGAAGGACCTAAGAGCAAAACAGAATACTCCACACCATCATGGGGAGTATTTTACCAATTCTATTCGGGTCAGAGCTCCAACAAGTCGAGTAACCGCATCAAAGACCAACAATACCAGAAAGCAAAGCCCACAACAAATTCCAACACGATCCGACAATTTTGGACCGCTAATTGGCGGTCTTGGACCGCTAATTGGCGGTCCATATTGCTCAGGATCCGTCGAAATTTCTCCTGGACTTGTATTAATGTTCGTTTAGGCTATTTTTGGTATTGGTTTAGTCCCACATCGGGGGATTGTCCCCGATTAGCTTTTTCTATGCTTATAAATAGAACTCTTCACCTTCCATTGTAATTACCCATTGCTTGGTGGCATTCTCTCTACTAAGGAGTGAGCCTTGAAGCAAAAACTCAAGGTGGAGAAGAATGCTACCTTTAATGTGAGTCATTTTGTTAATAAAATAATTCTTCTAGTTTCTTTAAATCTTGTCTTTTAATTTGTGCATGTTTGTTTAGTCTTTCCTTTCCTTTTATGTTTCTTTAATGCTTCTTGCCTTCTTAGTTAACTTTCATTTCAGTATTATGCTTTCTTTGCTTAGTCTAATCAGTAGTGTAATGAGTAGTGAGTAGTTCCATCCCCATTTGGGGGGTGGAGAAATATGTGATATAATCATGTAGTGTATTAAGTGTGTGTTATTTTTATCCCTTGAGCTTTATATGATTTCCATAACCATCTAATGGGTCTCCACTCCTATCTTTGATAGGCTAATGCTCTTGAATGAAGCTTAGCTTATGCTTTGATTAGTGGACCTATTTTATGGGGAATGATAAGGTTAGGATATGGATGAAGTTAATGTTGGAAACACAATTTGTAGTGTATGTGCTCTTGTTGCCTTTACCTTAGCTAATGTCTTGTATGTTTTAATGATGTAGTGAAATCTTAATTCATGTAGAGGCATAGTAGGGTATAGTCTTTATACTTGAGTTCATGTAGCTTCATTCCAATTATTGTCTTGTATGTTTTAATGATGTAGTCATATCTTAATTCATGTGGAGGCAAAGTTGGATGTAGTTTTATGATTTCATGCACTACATGTTGTGAGGAGCTTAATGAACACACACACACTTCTTTATGTTCACATTATTTCTCTACCCCCTTTTGGGGTTTAGTTTTCTTGCTTTTCTTCCATTTCCATTTGCGTTTTAGTGTAGTTTAGTGTAACCAACCTTTCTTCCCTTTCTTTACCTCTCGCCTTCGCACAAACCAAGTGTCGACACACCTCCCAGTGGACGACCCGTATTTGCCACCGCTTCAACGCGGCCGTGCACTTGCGGTTAAATATAAAACGAGATCAATCAAGTTTTTGGCGCCGTTGCCGGGGAGGTGCTCTGTCCAGACGTTGGTTTGGACGATTCGAGGGGTTTTTAATTTTTTGTTTTCAGTTTTTCTTAGTGGCAGGGAACCTGAGGATCAAGGGGAAGCGACTGGAGTAATTGGAGAGCAAACGACCCCAAAGTGACCGCCAATCAGCGGTCTGGGACCGCCAATTGGCGGCCTGGTGAGCCTCAATTGCTCTCAAATTTGTTCCAGTTGTTATGTTGTTCACTTTAGTTATCTGGGAGCCCAATTTTGCATGTTGTGATCTTTAGTTTGCTCCCAGATTTAATTTCAATCCCCTTTAATCAACTTGGACCATAAAACTCAAAGCAAAAGATTAGACTTCTTGCCATCTAGGTCATGCATCATATGTAGACCTTGCATGCATCTTTCTTTTCTTTGCTTTACATTTTGTCGTTGATTGCTGGAGCGAGGTACGCATTCCTTATCACTCATTCACGCATTAGGACATTCATTAGTGAGTAAGGTTTGCATCGTAACAAGAGTGAGGTGAGTGCTTGTTTGGTGAGTTGCTTGCTAGCCTAAGATTTCAAAACATCTTTAAGGGGCATCACCTATAGACTTCAAAGATAAGGTGGGGGATTTCATCACCCCTCCCTTAGCCCCAAAAAGCACACTCAAGTAAAGCCTTAACTAAAAGCAAGTAGACATTGGCCCTAGGAATTCGGACGCACTAGGAGAGTAATCTAGTTGAGACCGCCATGACCTGATCGGCGTTGCCTACCTTGTCGATAGTAGGAGGTACTGGATCTCCGGATCTGGTATCACTTGCTGGGCATTGTGGTCCTCGTTGTAGGGAGGTGAGGCGTGTCGAGGCTAGTGACCTCGAAGTTAGGCGTCGTCTAGCCTAAGGACCCATTGCCTTACATTGTTTGAGCCATGCTTGCTAGTTAGGCTTCTACCTTCACCCTGTACCCTCGCTAGCTCTAGGGATTCTTCCCTTCTCCTCTGAGTCATCTTCTTCTCACCTTCTTCTACGTTATAGTCTCCTCCCCTTTACACTCTCTGTTAGCGTTTTAGGGTCGAGTCGAGCACTTTTTGCGAGCTTAGCCTCGTGGTGGTGAGAGTGATCGACTCGAGAGTTTTTCTTGAGATGGATGGTTACATGGGCGACCATCCATATCATTGTTGGGACCAGGACGATTCTCCCAGGTACTCCGGACCCATGCAACCTGGGGTGGCTCAGACTAACACCCTGTATGGTTGGGATGATCGCAATTTTGTGACTGAGCAGTCTTCATATCGGGGTAACATGAGAGAGGCACCGACTGCTAGACCACAATCTAGTTATGCCGGATCATATGTTGGTCAACAAACTGAGACATTACAACAAACTTTGGCCTCTTTCATGCGTATGGCAGACGACATGAGTGCCCCGGTGGCTCCAGTAGCCGTACCGTGCGACTGTTGTGGGTTGAGTGGTCATGTTATCGGGGAATGTCCTTATTTCCCCCTGAGCCTGAGTATGAGCACACATTTTCCCAAAATGCTCATTATGACCATTACGCATCCGCGTACAACCCGAGAGTGATGGATTCATGGGGAGACAAATCTTATCCAAATTTTTATACCTCATTTTCACCCCCGTATCCTCCTCCCGAATACCCAGAATTCTACCAACACCCCACTTCAAATCATTGGACTCATTCTCAGCCCATCAACACCCAACCCCAAAATTTCCCAAGCTCTGACTTGGACCTCACTGTTGACCCCAAATTTGATTCCTTAAAACAAACCCTCCAAACATTCATGGAAACCACTCAAACTTTATTGAAGTCCAACTTGAATTCCTTGCAAAATATGGAATTGCAAGTGAGTCAAATGACACAACAATTCCATGAACGCGAGGAGGGTCACCTTTCTTGTCAACATGAGGATTCATCTTTTGATATCGAACCACCACCACATCCACAAATTCAAAGCACAACCTTTCAAAGTCAAACTCCTAGTCAGCCTGAGGGACTTGGGGTTTCAATTCACGATCACTTAGTGGAGGATTCGATTCAAATTGAGAATAACTTGGACTACCTTCATTATGAGTCGGCACAGGATTGTGCCTTATCTTTTTGTCCCGTGGCCCTTGAGCCACATGATCTTCATATTGTGCCTCTTAAGGACTCACCTCTGGTGGAGCAAGAGCTCCCTAGTACCCTCAATTTCAAACAACCTGATGAGAGTTTGCCTCTCACTATTGTTCCTGATCATCTTGGAAATGATGGAACATCAAACAACTACATTGCTCATGAGGGTATTAGGAGTTCCTTGGAGGATACTTTGGGTATGAGACCCACTTCCTGTTCTCCTGGTGAGTTGGACATGCATAACGAGGTACTTGACCTCGTTCCGACCCACCAGCCTGTTGGTTGGAGAGTTTGGATTGATGATCATAACTTCAGTTCCGCAACGGGAGATATTTTTCTTCCGTTGCCCCTTATTTCCCAAACTCTCGAGAGGTTCAAGCTCTTTCAGTTTGATCCTTTGAATGAGACGCCTTTGCGTCCAATTCATAAACCTCTCATTTCATCTGGTGCTCTTTGTGAAGGGGGCCCACGCATGCGTATTCTGGCCCCGCGTGGTGTCATGTTCCCTTTCCAAGTGCATTGACCCACTCTTGAGGTTCCCATTTGATGTCTTTTGACAAATGAAGATGGGAACTTATGTTTGTACATAGTTATAAAAAAAAGAAGAAAAAAAGAAAAAAAAAGAAGAAAAAAAAAGAAGAAAAAAGAAGTACAATAAAAGACTCCTTCAGTGAGCATTGATTGTTGTGAGCCCCAACCCTTGTGTATTTGGGCTCCATTTCTTTCACGTATTTGTATCCCTTCTTTAGCATCTCACAGGTTTTGAGGGAATTCGGGTTATGTCCATCAACATGACCTTGCACTTCCCTTTGTACTTCATGTTGGTGAGATCTCTCCTTTTTATGCATCAATCCATGTAGTATCTTGCTTGCATTCATTGAGGACAATGCATGAAGTAGGTGTGGGGGGGTGTTTTACGTGTGTACATAGTCGAGTCTTTTTCCTTTGATTTTGTTTTCTTTTGTTTGCATTGTTAGGGTCATGATAGTGTGCTGCATTTAATATCGATATATCTGTTTGCCATGATCCTTGGGTGACTTGTCTTCTTTTGCTTGCCTAGTGCTTCAAAATTTTCACATTTCTTTCAAAATCTTCATGTGTTTTCGAAAGAAAATGTTTTGTGGGTTTTGCGTGTGTTTAGCATGTGCAAAACCGTTGAGAGGCAAAGTAAAAAGAAAGCTCCCAAAATTGTCTTGAACTTAATGCATTAGGATATCTAGTACGTGGCTTTAGGATTTATCGAGTCGTTAGGATGCACCCCAGTTTTCCCTTGGGGGTGAGTAATCATAGGGTTTCAGTGCTCAAACATTTAATGAAGTCCACCCTGAACCTAGTGAGTCAATAATTCGTCTGTTAACTTAAGGAAGTTTGTTGTAGTCAAGGACCCTCTAAATCCTGTGGTGAGACATTAGTGTAGGGGTTTTGGTTCATGTGTAGATAAGAAATAAGTGAGTAGGTGTTCTCTCTTCTCGCACGGCTCCTATCACTCGGGAAAGTAGGTCTGAGGGGACTTTGTGCCTGGTGCTTTCGAGTCATCTGACTTGGGATGCGCCGACTGAACTCCCGTTACACGGGTGGTAGGGATTGCCCTATGTGGAGATGTGGGGAAAGGTGTACGTGATAGTGTAAGTCCTCATGGGCAATGATGCACGGAACTTGACCCTAGGAGAATGAAGCTCCAACTAATAAAAAGTAAAAGAAAAAAAAATGTGAAAAGAAACAAAAAGAAAAAAAATGATAATGCAAATAAGAACCTTAATGGACTTTACACTTTGTAGCACTTGAGGATGTTGAGGTTGTCCATGTCTTTCACATAATTCCTTATTTAACTTGCTCGAATGGTTCATTAGGGTAGAGGTGTGGACTGATCACCTATATAGAGTCGGCCCGTAGCATTACCGCGTCCATTGATCGACAAAATATTTCCAACGAGTCGAGGTCTAGATTGAATAATGCATCTTGTTCGGATTTTGTGGGTATATCCGCTGAAAACCCTCAGGAGACAACACTCCTCCTCCTTGGCAACAAAGAGGTTTAACGGCTTGTTGCACGTGCTAAGTGCAACCGTGATTCCTACGAAAGTGAGTTAGGATTTCTTGTTTCTCGTTTGTTTTTCTCTTTCTTTGTTTTGCTCGAGACTAGCAAAAACTTAGGTGTGGGGGTATTTGATTGACATCATTTCATGCTCATATTTGTATCTTATATCCATTATCTTACACCTAAGCAATGCTACGTGACGAGTTTTATGTTTAGTTTTCAGGAATAAAGAGGTTTGAAGAGAAGAGCCATGAAAGGACCCAAAAGCTGGGAAAAATGACTGAATGGTGAGATCTAGGGACCAAGATGCAAGGGAGAAGGACCTGAATGTAAGACAGAAGGACCTAAGAGCAAAACAGAATACTCCACACCATCATGGGGAGTATTTTACCAATTCTATTCGGGTCGGAGCTCCAACAAGTCGAGTAACCGCATCAAAGACCAACAATACCAGAAAGCAAAGCCCACAACAAATTCCAACACGATCCGACAATTTTGGACCGCTAATTGGCGGTCTTGGACCGCTAATTGGCCGTCCATATTGCTCAGGATCCGTCGAAATTTCTCCTGGACTTGTATTAATGTTCGTTTAGGCTATTTTTGGTATTGGTTTAGTCCCACATCGGGGGATTGTCCCCGATTAGCTTTTTCTATGCTTATAAATAGAACTCTTCACCTTCCATTGTAATTACCCATTGCTTGGTGGCATTCTCTCTACTAAGGAGTGAGCCTTGAAGCAAAAACTCAAGGTGGAGAAGAATGCTACCTTCAATGTGAGTCATTTTGTTAATAAAATAATTCTTCTAGTTTCTTTAAATCTTGTCTTTTAATTTGTGCATGTTTGTTTAGTCTTTCCTTTCCTTTTATGTTTCTTTAATGCTTCTTGCCTTCTTAGTTAACTTTCATTTCAGTATTATGCTTTCTTTGCTTAGTCTAATCAGTAGTGTAATGAGTAGTGAGTAGTTCCATCCCCATTTGGGGGGTGGAGAAATATGTGATATAATCATGTAGTGTATTAAGTGTGTGTTATTTTTATCCCTTGAGCTTTATATGATTTCCATAACCATCTAATGGGTCTCCACTCCTATCTTTGATAGGCTAATGCTCTTGAATGAAGCTTAGCTTATGCTTTGATTAGTGGACCTATTTTATGGGGAATGATAAGGTTAGGATATGGATGAAGTTAATGTTGGAAACACAATTTGTAGTGTATGTGCTCTTGTTGCCTTTACCTTAGCTAATGTCTTGTATGTTTTAATGATGTAGTGAAATCTTAATTCATGTAGAGGCATAGTAGGGTATAGTCTTTATACTTGAGTTCATGTAGCTTCATTCCAATTATTGTCTTGTATGTTTTAATGATGTAGTCATATCTTAATTCATGTGGAGGCAAAGTTGGATGTAGTTTTATGATTTCATGCACTACATGTTGTGAGGAGCTTAATGAACACACACACACTTCTTTATGTTCACATTATTTCTCTACCCCCTTTTGGGGTTTAGTTTTCTTGGTTTTCTTCCATTTCCATTTGCGTTTTAGTGTAGTTTAGTGTAACCAACCTTTCTTCCCTTTCTTTACATCTCGCCTTCGCACAAACCAAGTGTCGACACACCTCCCAGTGGACGACCCGTATTTGCCACCGCTTCAACGCGGTCGTGAACTTGCGGTTAAATATAAAACGAGATCAATCAGTTACCTCTGCAATGCTCAGTCGGGTTCACCGCCCGCTCTCGAAATTTCAGTAGTTTCACGCGTCCACCCAGAGATGAGTCGCGTCCCAGAAAAGATTGAAGCCCAGAAGCTCCAAGTGTGCGGCATATTCGCCGCAAATTGCTCTATAGGTGCGGCGATTTCGCCGCTCGTTTAGCTCAGAATGTGCTCGGATTTCGTCGTGCACACTGTTGTCTCCTGAAACACAAATCCAAATACTTAGATCGCGCACAAGATAAACAGGATAAAATCGAAATCAACAAAAAAAACAAAATCTGCGTCGCCTCCCCGGCAACGGCGCCAAAAACTTGATGGGAATTAAATTTATACTGCAAGTGCACGGTGTCAATAAAGACATGGCAAATACGGGTCGAACACAAGGAGGGAGAGATTTGTTATTAGTGTGATTTCGATTGGGGGAAAGAAGGAGAGAAGAATAAATTGGGTTTTTGAGATTTTTTGTTTTTATTACCTAAAGCAAGAAACAAGAACAAATAAAACTAAAACAAGAACAAAGAGGTGAATTCCGTTGGGTGGGGGTTTAGATTTAGGGTTTAGATTAGAGAATTCAGAAACTTATAATAAATCATATTAGTTATGAAGCATTACATGATAAATGATTTAACATAAACTCAAGTAATCAAAATATACTAATCACGAAATTAAAATAATAACATTCATTCTCTTCTCATCACCCTAAATCCGTCACCTCCACCCTTTGGAAAGAGTTAGAAACTCATAAGGGGAGGAAGAAGGGGTCCTAGAGAAATTACAAAAGAAAACTAAAAACAAGAAATAAAAGACAGAATTTTATTACTAAAGAGAAGAATACAAAACTAAGACTAAAAATAAAAACAACAACTAAAAAACTAGGTCTAAGGCCAAGACCCTTCTAACATTGTTCTCGGGGCTATTTATAGTTGTTACAAGAGACCTAAGTATAGAATTGGAGAGTACACGTGTCCAGACACGACTGGACAAAAATTGAGCACACGGATCGCCTCTGGTGCGGCGGAAACGCCGCACATCAAGTGGAGTTTGCAGCGGAAACGCCGCATATATTGCTCTGATTTTGTCCGGATTTTGGTTGAATGTTTATGGTATGATTTGATCCTCCTTTGCGCGTCTGGATTGATTCTTTCCATTCTTTTGAGCTCCGGATTAATTCATTCATATATTTGGAGATCCACATTGATTTTTCTTTAGATTTTCTCCAAGATAATAAAAGCTACTCGTGATTTGCAATTATATCCTTGGCTTTTTGCAATTAAGTCCCCGGCTACTTTTATGCTTAAGTCCTTGTTCTTTTTGTAATTAGGTCTTGAATGCTTTTATGCTTGGATGCATTTCCATTTGAAACCTGATAATCTTGAGTTTGGTCTTTATGATAGAAATGAGTCTTTTGCACGCGTTTATGCTTGGGATGTGGGTAATTTGCATTCAGGTCCTTGTTTTCTGTAAATAGGACTAAACACATACCTTAGTAGCATTTATTGATATAAAATTAATCTAAATGAAAGACATATGATGCAATGTATGCAATGCATCAGGACCCTTATACACAAACCCAACATAATAAGGGTTTGTGTATCGTGTCATGTATGTTTGTCGTGTATTCGTGTACAGGTTCTTGTACCCATAAAGTAATTTATCGTGTCGTGTTTGTCTTGTGTTATCGTGTCTTGTCTGATTTTGA
This sequence comes from Triglochin maritima, assembly GCA_963682175.1. NCBI lineage: Eukaryota > Viridiplantae > Streptophyta > Magnoliopsida > Alismatales > Juncaginaceae > Triglochin > Triglochin maritima. The sequence goes on from OY821775.1 coordinate 21,601,998, forward strand.
AAGGTCTATTCACATGATCCTCCACCACCCATGAGATGGATTAGTCACTAATCATCTCACTAACAAATAAAACAACAAAGTAAAAACAACACATGAACAAGTAAAGAAAATTAATTCTAATCAAGACAAGAATGTAAACAGTAACAGACCTTTGATTAATGAAAGAAGTTTACAAAATAGTGGTCTTCTCCTCTCCTCCACTACTCTACTAAGAAAAAAATAAACCAAACCTAATGAGGGTAAGAAGAAAAGAAATGGAAAGGTTACAAGCGTATTTATAAAATATTAGAAGGTCTGGATTAATTTGGGCACAATCTGACGACTACAAATTAGATCTGGATGCTCTGGAGTGCTTCTACCTGAATACCCGACCTACTGGAGAAATTCGGGCGTCGATCTCCATACCGGATCCACCAGTGGCGAAATTGGATCCATTACAGGGGGATCGTTTGGGTCGGATCAACCACAAATTTCACCAACAACTTAAGTTCAACAATTTAGCACGTCGGGTGCACCCAAAGCCGTTGGTGCGAGCCCATTTGGTCTTAATTATTGAATTATTCCTCAGTTTAAGAGATTTTGGGCTTTTGCGATCAACATATTTTCTTTACGATCAGATCCCTTTAGGTTTTCACCTAGGTTCTTCTTGACTTGCAATATGATCCTTGAGCATTACAAATAGGTCCAAAAGACTTCCAAATCAATCTTTTCTTCTTGCATTTAGGTCATTTTTGCTTAATTTCTCTTCTTTATTACCTAAGCCCTGAAATGTAAGAAACAAATACTCGAGTAGCACAGATATGGAGTAAAATAAATGATATATAACATGAATGCATTGTATGATATGCTACTAATCATGGAGGATAATGGAGACATTACAAGATCACATACAGTTACTCGATATCATCACTTAATGTATCAAGTGGAAGCGAGTGACAGGAGATAGTATCATGTCAAATTTGAGGAATGGGTTATTAGCTGCACTTGTGGATACATAATTGCAATGTATGTCCCTTATTTACATGTTCTGGCAGTTTGTAACGACAGACATGCAAATGTGAACACTATTGATTCAGTGTCACTGTATTATCAGGTGGAAATGTACAGATTAGCATACAACCTAGATTTATTCTTATTCCTGACTACAAATTGTGACCTGAGCCTGATAACATTACAATGAAGTCTCTCAAAACCAAAAGACCACCAAGCCGTACAAATTCGACCCGAATCCGAAACGAGATGGACGAGTACTAGGGTATAAGTGTTAGGTGTGGGAGATGCGGCAGTATAAAGAACAACAAAGAGATACAAAGAACCTATTTAGTTTACATTTAGTTTTTTTTGGCAGAACTTCTCATTCATGTTGTAAGAACTTTTATATGATGTTGTAATGTTTAATTTTAATAATTTATTCGTAATGTAATAAATTTTACTTTTATTTATGATTGAATTTTGGTTTATGTCAAACTAATATAATCTTATTTAAATCATATCATTTTAGCATTATTTAGAATTAGTGGACAGTTGGATCATAGTGGATGCAGTTCAAATTATGTTAGAAACACTTATGCCTCACAGGGTCCGGTCGATAAGATCGTGTCGGTACTTCATGGGAATCATAGATCCAATCATTTTAAGGATTTCGTAAGCATCTTACTTTAGAATAATTTATTAGTCTCAAATTCAGTATTATATTGTTCTAACATAAGTTTATTTTTACAGAAAGATCCAAGCAGTGTGAAATGCGTTGAGCATCGTTCTGAGCTCAACGGTTGCCCGATTACATATCCGAGAATGGGGTTACTGCTGGATACGGCACATTTTGACACAATTAGTTGGGTCGAGTACAGTTTGATCATGCCTTTTTGGGGCGATGGTGGAGCATTGGAAACTGGAAACACATTTATTCCACCTAAGACATGGCGAGATTACATGTACACTGTGTGACATCTCCATTATTGTGGGCTTATGAGTTGATGATCTCCCAATTTGTGAGTCTTAGGACTATATTTAGTATAACATATGCGTCAACTTATTGGGAGATTAGCTCGTAATGGTACTGTGACCAATACTAAAATATAGGTTTCACCAACGGAAATAGATCCATCGGAGAAACATATGTCGGTATACAGTTGCATACACCGACGGATGGCATACGTCATCGGTGTAAACTTACACCGACGGAGATGGTCGATAACTCCGACGACACAGAGTCGTCGGAAGAAGTTTTCATACTATTCGTCATAGCAGAAACGTACACCGACGTATAGGTCTATCGGTGTTGATTTCGAATACGTCGCAAAATGAAATTTTTCATGAAAAAAATACCCCCGGATGTGTTAACCTACACCGACGGATATATATGTCGATGACTTACTCAAAGCCTCAGGCGGATAGCGTATGTCGGTGAAGATTTCAAATCCGTGGTTAATTGATTTTTTTCGTTGAACTAGGAAACCTACACCGACGGAAGGAGTCATCAGTAAGTGTTTAAGGCACCGACGAATAGCATCCCTTAGTGTAAATTTTGAAAAATGTATGTTGAACTTAATACGCCCTAACGTCGCTTCCCCAACCCCTCGCCGTCGCTCCCCGACTACTCGCCGCCACTTCCCTGAACCCTCGTTGTCGCTTCCCCCAACCCCTCGTCTCCGCATCCCCAACCCTCATCGTGGACCCCACGCCCGACCACTCCCCGACCCTAGACCCGTCCACGAACCTCAACCCCAGCTCGGACCCCAAATCCAACCCCTACCAATTATTGATAAATTTTAAAGTTCAAAACCGCAAATGCACGACGTCAACGAAGACACAGCAAGTACAGGTCGTACCATGAGGAGTTGTGTGTGTCATTGTTCCCACCATACCCAAATGGGACAAAAAGGAGATTGAAGGTTTCTAAACTAATTGACAAACGCAACACAAAACATCAAAAATTAGTCCCATAGGAGGTGGAGAATGAATACAAAAGTGTAGATGTGTGATACATGTGTGTGTACAATTAAGCGCTAATAACATGCATGACATGAAAATCTTATAATGCCACAATCCTAAGTATGTCTCTACATGGATTAAGATTTATCACCATCATTAAAACATACGAAACACTACTTTAGGACAAAGAAAACTACATGATTACATGTTTAATGACATTAATAGCATAGAATCCATAATGACCACAACCCCAACTATATCTCCACATGAATTAAGATTAACACAATCATTAAAACATACAAGACATTAATCAAAATGAGACCAACAAGAGCACATGCTCCCACATGTCATCCTTATCTCTTTACCTACTCCAATCTTATTATCACCTCATTATTCCCTATAAAGTGGGCCCACTAGGCAAAGCATGTGATAATCATCCATTATGACCATTAACACATCAAAGGCAAGATTAAGAAACCCAACAAAATGGCTATGGAAATCATGTGAAGCTCCAAGATTAAGATTAAAAGACACAAATCTCACAACATTCACACATCACATCATTCTCCACCCCCAGTGGGGATAGATTACTCATTAGTCATCATGTAAACAAAGAAAATAACAAAATAAAAACAACACATGAACAACTAAAGAAAACTAGATCTAACCAAAGTAATGGAAGAAAAATTGCATCAAATGAAAGACAAGAACATAAAGAACAAGAAAGTAAAACTTGATTATGAAACAAAGGTTACAAAATGAGTTTCTCTTCTTCTACACTACACTACTAAGAAAGAAATAAGACCTACTCTACTAAACAAGAAAATAAAGCTAATAAGGAGAGGAAGGAAGAAGGAGAAGAAGGGAAGGAATACACGTGTATTTATAGAAGATTAGAGGGTCTGGATGAATTTAGGTGTGATCGGACAGCTGTAAATTTGATCTGGTTGTTGTGTATTGCTCTGACCTGACAACCCGGCCCACTATAGAAATTTAGGGTCGAACCGACCAACCGGATCCGCCAGTGATGGATCATTTGGGTTGGATCAACCTCTAATTTCACTAGTAGCTTAAATGTATCATTTTAGCATGTAGGGTGCACCTGAAGCCCTTGGTTCTAACCCGTTTGATTTGAATTGTTGAATTACTCCTCAGGTTCATGAAATTATGGTCTTTTGTACCCTTTTTTACACTTAGGTCCCTCCGGGTTTTCACTTGGGTCCCTCCTGATTTTCAATCTAGACCTTGAACATTACAAACATGTCCAGAAGGCTTCCAAATCAGTCACAAGCCTACAACCACTCCTCCCATCCTCCGGCCTCCCTCATCTCAACTTGATCCCACAGCCCACAAGCACAACCACGCCCTCTCCCCACCACCGCCACGACAATCGTTCTTTGCTCCTCCGCCGCCACGTACCATGACACTTTTTATTTTGAATAGTTGTTTGCCCTATTCTCCTATCTCTTCCCAGCTAGGTGTTTGATGATGTTACTCAGTTGATGAGGTATGATTCTACTATAGAGATGTTCTGATTTATCATTTTAGTTTTTGGTGGACTTATTTGTGGTGGTGATTAGTGTGTTTAAGGTTTTGTAGGTTTGATTAGTATATGAGTTTTGATTCTACTGTCATTATGCTTCAAACCATTAGTGTGATATGTTCTCATGATATGCTCTCATGAGTTTAGAACATAAGTTAGCAGTGGCTTTTTTCATTAAAATTTGCATTAATTACCATGTGAAGCAGAGAAAACACACAAAAGTATCCAATACTCTTTTGTTAACAACAATAGCTTTCTTAATAGGATGAGCATTACCATGTGCACCAGAGTAGCCTTTTTTCTCACTATATTTCTGTTATGTTCAGCATATCTAATCCAATTGTTATGATTTCAGTTAGCTTGTTTTGTTGGTTTGTTATATATATTTCATTTATTATTTCAGTTAGTTTGTTTTGTTCTTTGCACTTGTAAATCAAGGTTCAAACCATAAAAAATAATAGTTTGCAATGTTTTTGGTTATGCCTTAGGCCTTAGCTCTATTCTTAATCAAATTTTCATTTCACTCAACATGATTTATGTACACTTCTTAACTTTCCTGTCATAGATGCTTATGATTTTACTTAGGAAGAACTTACGAAAAACATAATGGAAGTGATACTTGAGGAAGATTCGGGTCAAGGTTCAAATCCTTTTATCAGATAATGGCTTCTAAGAGTTCAAGGTGAGTTCACTTGTGGACACTTGATTAGTTTTATGGTTCAACTTGTACTATCACCCTTAATAAGCTAATACAAGTCATGCAATCATATTCACCACAAGACCACAACCAACTACTGCAAAACTACAAGTTGCATATGGATATGGGAATCAATTGCAAAATAATAACCAAATGGGTCATCTTGGGTAGCTGATTACATATTCTACATTGAGACTAGGACAAAAAGGGAGAACATGAAGACCAAATGGAACATTTTGCCAGGAATCCTAAATAGATCAATTTTATAATCAAACACTTGCATTATATTAAAGATAATTGTATTTCCCATAATGGATTCTCATAGACATGTTTCTCAACAACATGGGAATAATATGAGTTTGTTTTTAGAATATCTACAAATCCAATGCTATTTGATTGACTAATATGTTCTTTTTTAGTAGATTGCATTCAGCCAAAGTCTCTAAAGCACCGTGGTATGTGGGTTGCGAACTTGTTATTGGAAATTTTGAATAGTCTACTGATCTAGCCATTTGATGGACTAATCTATTCTAATTTTGTACTTATGATAGTCTTCTCTTATGTTAGAAGCTAATTTATATTGTGCTACTTGTTACCATGTTGGTGGATGATGATTGGATGTCTACATCCATGTTATTATTTTTGAGATCAGTTGCAACCATTTACAAGTTCATGTTTATTTTTGGAATTGATTAATGTGTTTTAATTTTTAGGTGTAATGAACGTGTTTTATTTTTAAATTTGGTTGTATTCAATTTTATGTATCTTGTTTTCGTGTAAATCGTGTACATGTTTCGTGTAAATTGTGTCGTGTAAATCATTTCGTGTAAAATGTGTACAAGGTTCGTGTATCGTGTGGTGTCATTAATACACGATATGTACACAAATAATTTGGTGTATATTTCATGTCGTGTCATATCTATACGGTTTATTTCGTGACGTTTTCGTGTACCAAAAAACAGACACAAAACCAAACCGTGTCATGTCCATGTTTAGGGAAAACGACTAGTGTACACGAAATTATACGACACGAAAGTACATGACACGACACGATTGCCAGGCCTAGTTCCAAGCCATCCATCGAGCCTAAAAAGAGGAAGAGTCCTTCAAATCGCTAGTCGAAGAATGGTGCGAAGGCAAATTGAATCGTGATAAATACACCACGAGGGAAGGAGTGTTGTACTTCCGTGGACGAGTGGTGCTTCCAGCCACTTCTCCCCTCACCCTAGTGATGCTTCGCAAGTTCCACTCCACCCTGACTGGAGGCCATTCCGGATTCGAGGAAATGTGAGCTAGGATGAAGAAATGTGTGTATTGGGTGGGATGGGGATAGCACTTGAAGAAGTTTGTGAGGGAGTGTGATGTTTGCCAAGGGATTAAGCAAAATAACACGCTGCTGGTGGGGCTACTCCAGCCACTCCCCATTCCCACATAAGCATGGATTTTGTGGAGGGACTCCCATCGTCGAAGGGGAGAAGTGTGATCTTTGTGGTGGTGGATCGACTCACGAAGTATGGCCATTTCATTGCCATGAAACACCCTTATATTGCCCATGATGTTTCTGAAGAGGTTGAGTTAGAGTTAACATTTGCAACCTACTAACCCGCCTAATATATTTATAAACAATATTTATATTTATTTTTTGAAGTTTACGGTCCTGCTTTGATGAAAAATCTACTAACTTATTTTCTAATTATGACTTGATATGTTTGTGTGCTTTTGCCGAGCATTAAGTGTTTATATAAAATTTGATGTTTTTGGTATGAATAGCATTATGTTTCTCAGTCCATTAACAAATATACTTTACAGAACACTTAGGGTTAAGTTGTCAACCTGACCCGGGTCATGACTCAGATTACGGCTAGAAATTTAAAAAACAGATTCAACCCGACCCACATACTCTTATCTTAGACATGTCGGATTGACCCATTTACAACACTTGAAGCCCTACCCAACACATATACTTATACAACAATTTTCAGCAAAAAAAACCAACACATTCACCGTGTCTTCAATTCCAAAGAACTCAAACACGTGTTGTTCGGCTGCATGGAGCAACATAGTTACATAGGTTATCTTTAAAACATTGTTTTTTTGTCAAGACGATGCACATGAACATAAAACATACATAATACATATATCGGCTATACACAACCAACACTAAATCAGAAGTACCTGACGAGCTAATTTAACATAACTAAACACTAGCTACGAGTTCAATGGTAAATGATCCTACCACTTGCCGATTACCTATTAGTGCGTGGGCATCTAGAAATACCTGACAGAACAAGAATATCGAAAGAATCATGAAGGGAACTGTGACAGAAACGAGTGAGGCAAAAATGAAAACAATACCTTAATTTTGTGCTTGATCCTGTTCAATGAAATCAAGTGCTTCATCCTTGGAAACCACATTGACACGGCTAACTCTGTTTTTGTGAGTCACTCCATATATTTTGTCTGCAACCTTCACTAGTTCTGGACGAAATGTTGTCGTTATAAACTGCGTATTAGCCATGTCAGCCAAACGCCGGATCATATCTTAGGCAAGAGTCAAGGAAATTATATTGGTATCAACAAAAGAATACCAAGAAACAAAGCAAGTTAACACCATATGGACTACATATTAATTATTATACTACGTTTTCCAACCCTTGTGTATCCCATATATTTCCACAAAAGATCAACATCGATGAAAAGTGGATACTTCCAACAGCAGTTCTGTACTGTGGATCAAGTGCAGCATCTATTTCATCAAACAAGTAAAATGGAGCCGGATCACACCGCTGGATGGCAAATATGAGGGTCAAGGCAACAACGGTTTTCTGGCCACCAGAGAGCTGCTTCATTGACTGAGTCTCCCCTTGGCCAGTGAAGGAAACCTGATAGTATAAAATCATAATTGCTCAGCAATACAGTTAGACTAGAACAGATTGCTCATTATCAATTGTTAATTGCAGATTCAGTGTTTCTTCAATTAAACTGGTAAATGCATTCAGAATGCAAGAAATGCCATGTGAAGGCTCTTTTTCAGAATGGCCCGACTCAAAGTTAACACGATCGAGTACTAGAAGAAAAAATGGCATATATCAAGTACTACAACAACAGACAATTTGACGTGTACTGCTATGCTACTATCATAGTTCTGTGATGATGAGAAAAGGAAAGGGGCTTCTGCTTTACTGCCTTCAAAGCCTTATTTTGAGAAGCAAAAGAAATTTCTAGTACCTTTACTTTGACACCAACATATTTCTCAACCCTTCCTTCAGGATCTGGGTTCTGTGGTCCATCATCCATATCATCACCTGCTTCATCCTAAGAAAGGGTAACAATATCACATCAAGGGGAGAAACAATAAGGTGAAAATTAATCAAAAGCAAAGACACGCATGGCTTAGCAAGTTGCAAGACTTCAATTCTTAATAAAACACGAGATAAAAACTACAGAACGGCTTCAATATGAAAGAATGAACTTAAAATTGTATTGGCATCAGCTTTCATAAATTTATTGCAAACAAATTGCATGGTAATCTTAGAGGTTCTCCTAGTGCCACGCAAAAGAGCATCTATATTCGCTTATGAGACAGCTAGTAACAATAAACTTGAAAGAGGACGAGAACATGGATATAGTATAAATAGTTTGTAACATATTTCGTATGACCTTACCCCAATCCATCCGATGTAAATGTCATTTTTATAGTCTCAATCAGGCTATATATCTTACCAGAAAGACCTCAGAAACATACCAGATTCTCGCATGGAACTTCATTTTAACTTAAGTATTAAATTGAAAATTTCTGTAAACATTTTTTTAAATTCCCATAAATAACTTTCATTCTGCTAAAACAATGTTCAAAAGATTATTTGGTATATTGTGCCAAATTCACCATACACAGTACACACCATTAGAAACAATGATCTAAGATGCCCTTTGGTGTGTGACCACGACCATGTCAGATATAGCTTAAAAGAGTCTGTTTGGCGCATCTGATAAACTTAAAATACTTTCAAAGATGAGTACTATTCTAATTTCCCAAAGTACCTATTTTCAAGATTCTAATATTGAAAACTACAACTTTAGTAAATTTGAACACTGCATGATATTGAATGCTAAAATATTGATAATATTTCTTTGAATATGGTCAACTATCAATCAGTGTTCAGGTCGGTGGTCGCATATGCAACCACCCGCACACGTGTGCGGTCTCCTGTGCGACCAGGCGATCGCCTAATCGCACAGGCAATTGCCCAAGGCCCAGCAACGCACAATGCCCTTCTTCCCTCCTAGTCGTGGTGCCCTTTTTCTTCCCTCCTTTCGCCGGAGCAACGACGCCAGAAGTGGAGGTGGTTCTAGAGAGGGTAGCCGCCACCTTTTGTTTTGGGGTTAGGGTTAGAGTTTGAGGAGATGGGTTATATATAGGGGTTGTGTTTGGTGAGATAAAATCTTGACCATCCGGGTTTTTTTGTTTTTTTAAATGGCCATTCATCTCTTCCAATCATATATATACCCAGTGAGTTAGTGATTTAAGTGATTTATAAGGCCAAACATAAAAGGTTTTTTCTATTGTTTTGTATTTTTCCTGTATTTTTTCTAATTTTTCCCTATTTTTTTAATTTAAACAAAAATAATAATTGAATAATATATATATAAAATGTCACCCACAACTTGTGGGCCACCGCCCGATCGCCTAGGCGATCCCTGAACTTTGCTATCAATACAAAGAACACTATAAGTTCACTGCGATGGATTTAAGGGGAGAGGAGCAGATCTTTACCTTTTTCTTCATCATGACCAAGTATCCATGACCTCCTTGGACAAGCTCAGAGAATGCCTCTCGAAAATGCCTCGCTACACCCTTGAATGTGCGTTCAATTGATTCATCCTTACGCTGATCTAAAGCAGTTATCAGTTCTCTGATTTTCTGCAAAATTTAGGAAAAAAAATGATCAAGACTTGGACAATAAAACGGCATTAATTAAATAGGAAATACTTCATCGCCTGCATCAAGTTCAGCTTGTCTCTTTTGCAGCTCTTCTCGTTGCTCAGTGAAATTTACATATTGATCAAGAGCTTTTTTGTTGACATGGCTAAACTGCTTAAGTTGCTCGTTACATCTATGAAGCAATTTTTGTAATTCTTTGATGCCTTTTTTCTTATACCTGTCAAAGGTTGGAAAACTATTAGAATGATATTTTTAATAAGAGGCTGATAGGATACATTGACGCCTTCTGCAAAAGGCAATAATATATATAATATATGAATATCAGTATATGATCGCTAGACAACCATAAAGTGCTATCTAGCAGAGCACTAAATTCAGTAAATGTAAACACGTAAACTAAAAATATTCTGAAAAAAGATAGGCAGGTAACAAGATTAACCATGTGATATTTAGGGGAACAAAAATATTATTGGGAGTCCTGAAAATATACTTCATAACAGAATCATCCATAATGGAATGCAATTGGCAAGATAAAACATCTTAACTGATTGTTCCAAGGGATCTTCCACCGTCCTATGTTTTGGGTTTAAACAACATCAGAAGGAAAGTCAAAGGGTGAAGATCCTATATACAATCTTTCAATAGCCTTTGAAATGACATGAAATGGTGAAATTCAAAGATGATTCTGCACCTCGAACTATTATGCAAGTAAAAAAAATCATGAGGAATACAAACACACTGTATATTTGTATTGACAATGAACGGATTTTATTTAACTTTATGCAAATTGAAGATCCAAGATTCAAAGAAAGCCTATCCAGAGATGGCAAAAGAGCATGACCCTACAGAATCAGAAACCCTACACAAAACTAACTTGCAAAAATGAAAACAGCTGCTACACAGCCCAAATAGGTTAATGTTTGACTTTGATGTGGTTATAGGAAGACAAACTTCAACCAGCTCACATCTAATCACTCATCTTTGCAAACATAACTTTCCCAAATGAAAGATTATTTAGCAATTAGTACAGTCAATGAATAAGATTTACGTTTCAAAGGCATCGGATGGCAATGAACCCAAGTCCCTGATTTTTCTCATGCTGTCTTCTTGTTTGGACAGAAGGAAATTCCTTTTGTTTACTAGCTGTTCCAAATCTTTTGCTTCATCCTGGATCATGCGCTCGTAGTTTTCTTCAAGATTCTGCACCAAAAATGAGCACGCCATTCTATTACAATTTCTTTTAATTTTCCTCCACTATTCATATGTACGAAAATAAATTCAAAACTAAGGACCTTCAGTTTCTCCTTAGAATTTTTGATTTCCTTCATTTTCTTCGACAGACTTTCTATGTTCTCCATAGTCACTGTAGAAGGATAAGTGAGAAAATGCACAAACTATCATAAAAACCGTAACCATGAGGAAGTTCGAAATTGCACCCTTAAGCTGTCGTGTCAATTCATCGACAGAAGCTTTGGATTCTTTTAGCTCCAGGTTTTTTCTTTCAATTTCATCAGGCAATGTATCAGAATCTGCAGATGATTTTATGGCCTCTAGCTCTTGTTCACGTCTTACAAGATTTGCTGATAGGTTAGTTTCCAGCTCTTCTTTCCTAGTTTCAATCTTGATTCACAAAAGCTGGAAATAGTTAAATCTTATGTTCACTTCATATCACAAGAAAAATGAATTAATCAAAATCTAGACACCTCAATCCTGTCTGTTTTGCAAGCAATTAGTCTTTCCTTTAGTTTTGTAATCTCAGGATTTAAGCATGAGAGAAGATCTCTCTCTTCTACTGTCAATTGATCGATTAAATCTGTTCCCATTTCAGCTTGCTTCATGGCAATGCCAGCTCTGAGCTGATCAGCTTGGTTATGGGCACTGGCTAACAGTTTTTCCTAAAAAATGATTAAAAAAATTAGCCATCTGGAAAATTGTTGAAAATGGCCACCTAAGGTAAATCACATTTGATAATATAGTGAAGATACAAGCATGTTACCTTCTTTTCAAGAGATGCAGACAAAGATAACTGCTGCTTATGGGCATTAGCTATATCCTGTTTGAACTGCTCTAATTCTGACTTGGTGTGCCCATGCTGGGCATCTGATTTCTGTTGCTCACTAACCAAACTAGTGATCTTTTGGTCGATCTGTAGGGAGAAGTTAAAGGAAGAAATAGAAGGACAAGTATGCTACCTGAAAATGTCTATTACCAGTACCAGCAAAAAAAAATGTTTACCTAAAGAAATGTGAAGCAAATGCAACTGGAACTTTATTGAAATGCAATTACTTAATAATCATCCCTGAGAATGACTATAACAGGATAGGCACCACATATGGTCAAGAAACAACAGTCATAATCTTATAAAAAAGGCAGATTTGTTGCTTGTCTTAACATATTTGTGTTCATATCAATTAGAATAAGATGCTAGGTATTTTTGTGCAAGTAGGATAATTTGCTAGGTTACCTGCCTAAACCTGAAAACCATTGACTGTATGTTGATAAGAGACAAACAAGTTATGATGGAAAGGAAGAATGAAAAATCATGTCATTTATCTTGGATGAATATTGACAACCATGCTCATGCAAATGACTTGATCGACTATATAACAGTAAGGATATCTTTGAGACTATTCCCAATATATTCCAAGTCCTCTGTAGCTTTTTCAATAGCAATTTTATTTTTCTTAATTATATTCATGAACTTCAGTTTGGAGCGCCGGAAATCGTAAAATCCCCCAGTCATGCCACCTTTCTTGTTTACTTGATCACCTGGTAGATTGCTGACATTAGTTACATACAAAAACATAAAACTAACATGACCATGGAATCTTTTTCACATACCTTCAAGGGTGATGCAATCAAGACCATCACTTCGAGCCACTCTTGAGGCAACATCTAGGTCACGGCAAATAACTGTTCTACCAAATACCTATGTAAGTGATGCAAAAAGTAAGTTAACTATACAGAGACATTGGATTGTTACATAATAGATAATGAACATAACAAGTTTAGATGCACAGAACAGTCCAGTATGAATAAGGTACGTGAAACAAGAAAGGTACTCAATTTATAACATCGTATCACAAAACATAATTCAGATATCTAATCTAAAATTGATAGCGCTAAAAGGATTGAAGTAATAACAATTCTTGCTAGCAATTATAGATAACATTCGTTGAGTTTTGAACTTTAAACGTAAATTAGACAAGGTCAATCTATTCATAATTTTTTATCAGAATTAAATGCTTAAATTGTAATACTCTTAAAAGCAGTTGCGGGTTGTGGCCTTCAAGCATATGTTTTAGTCATATTTGATCATAACAGTTGAACGACTTCATGTAAGTTCAAATGTTATAGTGTTATAGTTATATTCAATCAAGAACCAAGATGTTAAATGCATAACAGAATGACCAACTATTATTAGGCTGCAGGAAGTTTCCGGAATACACAGCACAACCTGAACATGTGCCTACTACACGATTGGTAAACTTACCAAATTTAAATAAAAAATCGTCAGGGTTTGTTTATCAGTTCCTTCCCCACATACTCATTGTTTACTAAATTGTACCTCAGCATATATAAATCAATATTGTGAAGAACATCGTCAAATGAAATATCAAGAGAAAGGCTATCTTACTTGGAATATAGAACACAAAACACACAACCACTTGTATGCTAAGGGGGGAAAAAAGCATACAAAGATTACCTGCTCAAAAGCTAATTTATAGTCCTTACGGAACTTCAGTTTATCGCAAAGTGGCACTACATCGGTGCTTTGCGGATAAACCACATGTGGAGCTTTTACCCTGTTCAGGGGTATAAAAGTTACACGACCACCCTTCTCAGACGTAAGAAACTTAATTATCTTAGTTGATATCTCATCTGTCCTGACAACAACATGGAATAAACTGCACAAAACAAGACATGTTTTTAGATGGTGAAAGTTCAATCAATCTGTGACATGTAGCTTAGTCTTGCTTTGACCTGTTTCCAGCGGTAACTTCAACTGCAGTGAAAAATTTGTCATCGCAATCAATAAGCTCCAAGATTGGACCATATACACCTTCAATGTTGTGATCTTTGACTATCCTTTTGACAGAGGTCAGCCCTCTTCTGATATCCTAGCACAAAGAAAGAGAAATATCAAAAGGGGACAGGCAAAGAGCTCCCTGATATCATCTGTCTTGAAATAAGTGAAGAAAGTTTATGGAAATGATAAGAGGATAAGATTTAGCCCTTATTCTGACCCAATGGCACGACGCTAAAAGGAAGCAGATATACCCTGGAAGTAACCTTGATCTATCGAACAAATGATCTGTTAAGCATGAGGGATGGTTTTCCTAGTAACATTCACTACTCACAGGACATATTTATTTATTACATAGAAATTGAGCATAAATCATTACATACTAAGCAGTTCCAAGTTTACAGATACAGGCAGCAAACACTTCATTATTGTAGAGGCTTCATTTAACAAAAGATAAAATAGGTACAGATACGGCCTACAACGAAGACAAGGAATGACATAAACAACACATGGCAATGCCATGTAGGATGACTAGATGAGACAATAAGAGATAAAATAGAAGCGTGTTGGAGTGAAGTCCTGTTATGAGTTTTAGATAATGAGATTGAGATTATTAAGATGACTTCAAACCTCCAAATAATAGTTACTAATTTTAACGCAAAGTGAATACAGACGGCTAAAACTATTCTTTTGGGATGCCTGTATAATGGAATGTTGAAACCTGTATATGACTGCCAATACTTGAAGTTTGCACAACCTTAATATCTGAATGTGCATATATAGGACAATCTCCAAAAGAGGTCAGGCCTCAGGCATGCACCCACATACTCAAAGCAAAATAAATGAGATTTATCACAAAACTCAACTGTTTGTTTTCACAAACCTACCGAAAGATAGAAGACGTGAGTCCTTTAAGTGCTCCAATTCTACCTAGCATCCATTAATGATTTCCTTATTAGATAATAAATTTTGATTAACCAAACTCTTCGTGGATGGTTATTTTCCAGTAACCAACCTCTTGATGGCAGACTACAAGCATGAAAAATCCATCTATCAAATCCTTAAGCAGCTTATAGTAGGATTTCATATAATTCTATTTAAGCAAATTTCATATACCATAGAACAAGAATGAAAGGCAATATAGATGGGAATATATCACAAATTTTGCAATTATGAAATGGTATAGTGAGAGTCGAGGGGACTAATAAGATATTGATCTTACACCAGGAGTAGCATGATCGAGGCTCTTTTGTGCCTTTACAAGTTCAGCTCTAAGCCTATCAATTTCTGAAGTTAGTTCGCTCTCCTTCTTCCATAAGAACCTGAATGAAAAGAGTAACATTCGAAGTTACTAGGTGGCAAAAGTCAAAACCTACAACTCAAGATGACAGAGCAAAACTGACATACTTTCTTTTATCTTGCAACTCATCTCTTTGTCTCTTTAAATTGCCAAAGTCTTCTTGGCCCTTCATCATTACAGAGCTTTGCTTTTGTAACTCTGTTTTGCGATCTTTTATATGTGCCTCCAATTCAGCGTAGTCATGCTTCAGATGCTGAATTTCATCAGTAAGCTTGTTCTCCTGAAAAGTAAGTCCAATAAGATGCACAATATGATTGTCAACCCTGCTCAAACTATAATATGCTTCAATTTAAATTGACAGATATTATATAAGATTTTGATAATCAACACCCAAGCAGTGCAAGCTTCAGTTACTCCAGGTGGCAAAATGTAAACTCAAAAAAAAGAAATACTCACAAAGGTTACTCAATGTTGAGGTCTTTATATTGCAAAGAACATTTTCCAACATCCACAAACTCCATCACAACATTATGATGTTAGTTTACATTCATTAAACTAATTATTGATTTTTTTGTTTTTCTCTATATATTCCATGTTAGTGTCCATTCATAATGGAGTCAAAGATTAAGTTATTTTTTGGCTTTTGGGTTACAATGGACTAAATCAACGTGGTTCATATAAGTTGTATGTGGTTCTTATGTATTGTGAATTTGCAAAAAGTTGTCAAAGCATGAGATGACGGGTCAATCGGAAACAAAATCTGTCATAGGGTGACAAGGGTATGGTTGAGCAACCCCCCCCCCCCCCCCCCCCCCCCCACTCTTAATGTGGGAGCCTTTGTGGTTTTGGGGTAACATTGATGTTGATGTCTATATATTCCATGTTGCTTTACACTTTCTGAAATATGTAATTGACAAATTACTGTTAGCATGATGACAAGTTGCAGTCTAGATTGCAATCATTGTTCACCACAAGATCAGTTTTCTCAGCTCTGAAATAAGAAAACTCTTACACTGTAGAAAATTGAGAAAACTAATTACCTGGTTCAATGTTGATGAAAGAACTCGTTCAAGATCGGCAATTTCCTTTTGTAGCCATTTATCCCTAGCAGCTTTATCAGCAAACTGTGTTGCGCGACCTTGCTTTTGATAAAGCATACTTAACTTCTTTTCCCTCTCCATTATCCTTCATATAATAATAAAAAAGTGTGAACCTAGGCAATATTAACTGTGGCTCTTCTAAATACAACTTGAATTTCAAATAAAAATACCCTCTTGTAATATCCTCTTCATCAATCACTTTGTTGTTGTGCAAAGGCCTAATAGAATCCAGCTCTTCTCTGGATTCCTTAATTTCTTTCCTCAGATCCTGAAGCTGCCTCTCAGCTTCTTCCTGCGTAATAGGAAGATCAATAACATAACTTCAATAACATGGTCAAGATAGTATTTAAATAAAAGTTTTATAAGTTCCAATATAAGAAAGTTGTATAATTTGCAGCATTAAAATTCAGATATTATTGCGACATATACACAGAGAAATCGTGATAACTTATTGGATTGATTTGTGAATGTAGCATTCTTCGAACTGTACCTTCTTGACACTCCCTAGAAACATTAACATCAGATTTCCAAAGGTCTAGAAGAACACACCTTTGCACGAAGGGTCATTTGTTTTTTCTCATCAAGGTCTCTCACATCAAATTCAATCTGTGCATGTGTTTCTAGTGCTTCAGTTCTTCTCTTCTCGACAACTTCCTTCTCTTTGATAAAAGTTTGGTGCTCTTTCGAAATAACTTTAAGTTCCTTTTCAAAGGACTTCAAATCCTCATGAGCCTCCAGCACACTATTGTACATGCTAGTTGATTTTTCTGAAACCTTGTTTCGAGCTTCCTCAACCTGTGTCAAGTTGAAAGATACAAAGTCTGTCTTCTAGCTTGCAGATGATATTATAAACTAAAAGAAATTATATTTTAACTCTTCAATAAATTGCCAGTATGACAGTATGTGCCGAAGACTAAACAAAACGACAACTACACTTCCAGTATATTTTTTTCTGAAATCTTCGATTTGTAAGTGTGGCAAATATGGCAATTACTCAAGCAGATTAACAATGTATAATAATTAGTTTTTTATCAGTAACAATGCATAATACTTAGTTATTCAACAAAAAGCTACCTCTTCTAGTTTCTGCCTTGCATCATCGAGCTCCTTATCATAAATTGTATACTCTAGTGATCTACGCTGCTTGTCAAGTTGTTGATATTTTTTCAGCTCCTCTTTCTCTTCATCCAGTTCTCTTAATCTCTCCTCAAGGTACTGTACAACTTGAATTATTTGTTTCCTTTTATTGCCTAATCAAAAAAACAAACTTTACCATCCAGCAACAAGATGTTGAAAAAGTTATACACGACATCTCGAAAGTGGAGAAAATTAGCAATTACCAGTTTCTTGCATTATCTTCAAGCTCTCCCGCCGCCTTTCCTCATAAACTCGGGTACCCCCAATTTCTTTCAGCAGGTCAAGCCGCTCGGAGTCCCTCATTAAAGTAAGTGAAGCAATCTAGCAGCAATATAAATAGAATAAAAAAATATATAACAACAATAGTTTCTCGTGATTCACTCAAGCAGTGAGCTCACCAAAAGGATCTTGTATACCATTCCTAAATGTCTCTAATCCAGGGAACATATTGTGATTCATTACCTTCCCTTGTTGAACAACGTAATAAGGATTTGAACGTGAGAAACCAGCACTTTCAAGAAGATTCATAACCTCAGTTTTCCTGCAAAGATAACCAACTATTGTCATCTATGAATTGTGACAATTTCTGTTGCTAAAGTAATGTAAGAAAACATACGTAATATGCTTCCCATCCAAAAAATATTCATCCTTTTTCGCACCAATGGTCCTTCGCAAGTGCACTTCTTCTTTATCAACCTATGATTAGCACAATATGTCACAAAAACAAATGAAACCGAACCTACAATACAACTAATCAGGTATCAAGGACAACATATGGTAAAACATACTGGGATCCGGTTATCGGAATTGTCAAATACAATCTCCACAAAAGCAGATAGAACTTGATGGCCCGCACCTTCCTAATAAAGTTTACAGGGTTGTATAAAAAATAATCTCCGATAAAAAAATTGACTTTAGAGTACAGGATTGAAACATACATGGAGAAGAGCTTGTCTATCCTCACTGCGTAGGTTTTGGAAGAGGTCACTAAGGACAAACCGTATTGCTATACATGATATAATGTTCCAAAAGCCGGTCATTAACAAAAAGAGAGTTTAGTGAGCAGAAAAAAAGGAAATGGTCAATGAAAAGAAGTGCTGAGCAAAACCAAAAACTAAAAGGCAGTAGCAAGTAGAAGGGTATATATTACCATGGAAGAAATTCGTTTTTCCAGAACCATTTGCACCAACTGTTGATCAGAAAACCATTTCATTAACTCTTATTACAAACATAACCAACATAATTACTTTTAATGATAAAAATAAGTATAGACATGTTCCTAGACCTAGAATAAAAGTCATTCAGCAGCTAGAGAGAGATTCCCATGGTTTATGAGAAGTATGACCTGAAGAAACAACAATCCACTTAAAGATCTAGGTGTGCTGATTTGTGCTGAATTCTTTAAGGACAATATAGGAATTTGTAATCTCTTGAATTTTTGAAGGCCCAGCAGAAGGTTATATGTAGGGGAGAGCAAAACCCGGGTTGACCCGGTCAACCGGACCGGACCGGTCGGTCCGGGTTCGGTCCGGAAAATTTCGAAAAAATCCGGTCCGGTCCGGGTTTCGGTCCGGTAAATTTTTAAATTTCCGGTCCGGTCCGGTCCGGACCGGTCCAATTTTATTTTTTTAATGTAAAAAATTCGGTTTTTGACCGGACCGTACCGGACCGATTCGGTCCGGTCCGGACCCCGGATAAAAATCCGGTCCGGTCCGGTCCGGTCTTCGGTCCGGACCCCGGATAAAAATCCGGTCCGGTCCGGTCCGGTCTTCGGTCCGGACCCCGGATAAAAATCCGGTCCGGTCCGGTCCGGACCGGATGCACAGCCCTAGTTATATGTAACCATAATTAAACTAAATAAAAAATAAATGATACTTAATGACATGTTGCTTTCTCATTTTTCCCCTTTCACTTGCAATTCACATTGTTTTGGCATGGCATTCCTCTGTCCAGAATTAAGATTCCTACACTTAAATCCCTGAGAGTCATAAAATGATATTACCAACGCAATTAACGCGGGAGCTGAATGGTTCTGTTGCAATTTGCTCTCTATAGCTCTTAAAGCCTTCAATGACAACCTAATACAGAATAACATGAGAAAAGAAACACACAGTGAGAACATTGCATTGAGAGTCGCAAACAAGAATCAAGTCGTCCCCTACTCCTACTGAATTACCTGTTTTATGTGCATCTTCGCTACAGAGTCAAACGACACGTCATCCAAGACCTGCAAATAATTAGGTCTATAAGCTAGTCTAACATGAAAAAAGTACTAATGAATGAACAAAGGGACGGTAGGCACTGGGCATCCAACAATCATGAACTGTTTAACTTTGTCAAGACCAGAGAGAGGGACTTATTAGATGGTACATAAAGAAGGGGCTATCAGAATGATCCTACCTAACAAAACCTTCTCCGTGTGAATTCCTATAAAAAATACTAAAGCTAAAAACTGCAAAACAGCAACTAATGATAAAAAGAACAGCAAATAAAATCAAGTCACTCACTTCCCCACACGTACCACAACTCCACATGTAATAGCTTTGAACTGTTTTGACAGTAATTCCTGAAAACAATAACCACAAAAAGGTAACCTAAATTGTTGATGGTCTCATTAGTATGCCATCCTATGTGTTTACGTGGTATGGAAGTTCTTAATGCGTGTAAATGTAGCCTAATGGAAAATGATCTTCTACAATATCAGATGACAATAGAAATTAAACTTCGTACAAATACAGATAATTGCGTAGCTTACAAGGAAGACAAAACATTAGGCAAATACAGATGTTAGACAAAATTACGACAACACCACATAACAAACACCAATTCGAGTTGACTGAATCAACCAAAACTCATCCTCTCACCAATAAAAACCAAAGTTCACACTCCAAAACACGCATGAAACAAAATAAAAATCTGATATTCACCTAACCAAACTTTTCGAAACCCAACTTCTAATCGAAAAACAGAAATTTCTCAACGGTCCAAAACTCCAAACAACCACGAAACCCAAAACCAAAAGAGAAAATCCACAAATACCAAACAAACTTGACACGACGTTCCCACCTCAAAGTACCACACTCCCGAGGCTCCGGAGCTCCCCGAAGACGCAGGCGGAGGACAGAGGTTGCGGGATAAGGCGTCGAAGGTGCTGCCGTGAGGAACGAAGATTTTAGGGTTGGCAAGAGGAGAGAGTTAGGGTTTGGGGGAGAGGGGAAAGGGGAAAGAATCGGGAGGAGAGAGAGAGGGTTTAGATCGTGATAGCTCACATATTTTCTTTGAGTGTGACAGTCGGCGAAATTTCTCTTCACGCGTTTTAATCTTTTTAAAAAACGCCGGTTCTTTAAGTTGAACGATTCATTTCCCAATACACAGATAAGACAGTGTGCAGACTAGGACATCGTGCAGTCTCATTATTCGTACAGAGCTCACACTTATCATAATAAAATATTTGTTTTTAAGTTTTACGTTGAATCAACTTAATTTGTCTAGCTTACTTTATGTGTGTACAGTTACATTATGTGTTTGTCCTGTTTAAGTTATGTGTCTGTCCGGAATAAGTGTATTTGCAGTTCGGAATAAGTGTATTTGTTGTCCGGAATAAGTGTATTTGTTGTCCGGTTTAAGACTAAAGTGTGTCCAGAAACGGAACATAAAGTTTGTCCGGAATAAGTGTATTTGTTATCCGGAATAAGTGTATTTGCAGTCCGGAATAAGTGTATTTGTTATCCGGAATAAGTGTATTTGTTGTCCGTTTAAGAATAAAGTGTGTCCAGAAACGGAACATAAAGTTTGTCCGGAATAAGTGTATTTTCTGTCCGGAATAAGTGTATTTGTTGTCCGGAATTGGAATAAGTGTATTTGTTGTCCGGAAAAAGTGTATTTGTTGTCCGGTTTAAGAATAAAGTGTGTCCAGAAACGGAACATAAAGTTTGTCCAGAAAAAGTGTATTTGCTGTCCGGAATAAGTATATTTGCAGTCCGGAATAAGTGTATTTGTTGTCCGGAATAAGTGTATTTGTTGTCCGGAATAAGTGTATTTGTTGTCCGGTTTAAGAATAAAGTGTGTCCACAAACGGAACATAAAATTTGTCCGGAATAAGTGTATTTGATGTCCCGAATAAGTGTATTTGTTGTCCGGAATCGGAATAAGTGTATTTGTTGTCCGGAATAAGTGTATTTGCAGTCCGGAATAAGTGTAGTTGTCCAGAAAAAGAAGAAAGTGTGTTCAGAAACGGAACAGAAAGTTTGTCCGGAATAAGTGTATTTGTTGTCCGGAATAAGTGTAGTTCCTGTCCGGTTTAGGAAGAAAGTTTGTCCTGTTTATGTAGAAAGTTTGTCATGTTTTGTCCTGTTTATGTAGAAAGTTTGTCATGTTTTGTCCTATTTATGTAGAAAGTTTGTCATGTTTATGTAGAAAGTTTGTCCTGTTTTGTCATGTTTATGTAGAAAGTTTGTCCTGTTTATGTAGAAAGTTTGTCCTGTTTTGTCCTGTTTATGTAGAAAGTGTCCTGCTTATGTAGATACAATGAGAGCACAATGAGATATTGATGGTACATATTATTGATGGTAACTATTACACAATAAGATACAATGAGAGCACAAAGACAAACAAACAATACAAGCACAAACACAAACACAGAAAAATTACAAAAATAATATATCTTCTCCCAGTAAATCACACACAAACAAACAATACAAACACAAACACAAACACACACAAATTACAAAAATAATATATATTTTCCCAGTAAATCGGAAAGAAGATGTAAGACTTAAACATGACCGTCTCATTCACGGTGCTTACGTTGTGAAGAACTTTGGGAGTCGGCATCAGACGCTTCTTCGACGTAATATCTTACTCGAAATGGTGATTTATTACGGAGAGATGTACAACATAAACCGAACAGACGTAAGTCTTCACCACGGAGCGTTGTACCTCTCTCCGGAATAAATCACCATTTCGAGCAAGATATTATTTCGAAGAAGCGTCTGATGCCGACTCACAGGGTTCTTCACAACGTAAGCAGCGTGAATGGGACGGTCGATGACACTCTTTCTTTCTTCTTCATTCTTTTTCTGTCACGGGCACTCCAACAGTGCAGCAAAGATGTTGTGGTGCGAAGTCTTCACCACCGGATCGTCACATTCACGATGCTAACGCTGACAAGAACATCGGGAAGTCTTCACACCGTCCCATTCACGTTGCTTACGTTGTGAAGAATCCTGGGAGTCGGCATCAGACGCTTCTTCAACATAATATGTTGCTAGAAATGGTGATTTATTCTGGAGAGAATGAAGAAGAAGAAAGAAAGAGTGTCATCATATTTGTATTTGGGTGGAGAGAGAGAACGTGTTGAGTTGAAACACATTTAATGTGATTTGAGTGGACATCAGGAAGAAAAAACAAAAAAAACATTCATGCTTTGGCCACGTAAGGGCTGACATGGATGTCCACGTAGAGCGCGTCTGTGACGCGCTGCGTTCATAAAACATTTCCCTTTTATTATTATCCTGTAGTGAAGTGATTTCCCTCGTGGCGTGGGCATAAAAATAGGAGGGAAATGGTTTTTTGGAAACCAGACTCACGATAATTTTGAACTCTTCGTATTAAATCGTCCTAAAAATTATTTTTTTATCAATAACAAATCAATTAATACATATTTCATCACGTATCTTTAAACAATGTTTTTGACTCAATTTTACTCACATTTCTAGTATCAACACCACGAAATGTCTGACGAAGCACCTCGATCCGGCGAGGTAACGGAGACAGATTTTTTTTCCGACTCGGGCGTGTGGCTAAGACGCCTCTACATTGGTGGAGGCGTCTGGCACAGACGCCCCGATTTTTTTTAGCTTTTTTTAATTTTCTGTTAAATTAAATTTTTTCAGGTTCCGTTGTAAGATTTCAGTGGTGATGCAGTAGATTACAGTGAACTTTTTGATGGTAAACAAATATTTACAACAACCGAGGAAGCTTGTAAATGGGCGAAACAAGTTGGAATAGGAGCCGGATTTATTTTGTTATATCATCGTACAAACCAAAAGCAGATGACCGGATGGATTGTTACCTGAGATGTGATCGCAGACATGAAATGAGTTCTCGTGATACGAGTATTGCACTACGAAAGAACACAAAAAGAAAAAATGTTGCGGTTGTTTTTTGGTAAAAGTAGTCGAGCGACGGGATCGTGATGGATGGGTCGTTGTTTCTAATAGCACATATGGGCAGCACAGCCACGCACTTGCAGTTTATTCAGAGGGTCGCCGTCAGGTCAACGGACTTAGTGTTGGGGCCAAGCAAATTGTTTGAGGCACAAGCAAGACCACGTAACATTTTGTTGGCAGTAAAGGAGAAATTCCCGGAAGATAATCTCAATCAAAGACACATTTATAACTTCAGAGAGTACATGAGGAGGACGAAATCTGAAGACAAGAATCCCGCTCAGCATTTTCTCAGTCAGGCAGTGCAGTATAACTATTTGCATTGGATTATGGCAGATAAAGAAATTAATGTCCTCACTCACGCATTTTTGGCACATCCGACTTCAGTTCAGTTGTTGCGTACATACCTTTTTGTAATCTGCATGGATTCGACGTATAAGACTAACAAGTACAAGATGCATTTGTTTGAGATTGTTGGGGTTACTCAAACAAACATAAATTTCCTCGTCGGATATGCAATTTTGAAGGATGAGACCGAGTCTAGTTACCAGTGGGTGTTGGAGAGGTTGCGAGATCTGTTATTGAATATTATTAGCCCGAATGCAATAATAACGGACCGGGAGATGGGTCTGATGCGACTAGTGGCAAATGTTACACCCTGATTTAGTCGAACTATGGAGAACCCGCAGAAAATACTAAGGTACGAGGTCGACCTAGGGGAAAGTCGACACGTCTGGACCCGAGTGCCTTCGAGTATGCTGAGCGAGGTCGTGGTCGGTCTGCCAGTAATGGGAGCAGGGGTCGTGGTCGGTCTTCCAATTCGTCTCGATCGTCCGTGAACACGGGCACAGGATATGGTATGATGATATATTTGTTGTTATTTAATATATATCACTAAACTAGATAGGGTTGAATAGATTATCTCCTAATTTTGTTGTTTTAATGAATTGCTATTTCTCTATCTTACAGTGTCCGGACGGACTGACGTGGATAACTTCTCATATGTTGATAGACTGTCAAGAATCATTTTACCATTTCTGGAGAAGTGGAATGACGTACGTGCTGATGGCAACTGTGGATTTCGATGTGTTGCCGATGTCTTCCATGGTGGTCTAGACAACTGGTCGTACGTCTGTCGTGCGATTTCTAATGAGATAATTGTACATCCTATTTATGAGAGTGTCTATTTCGGTAATGTGCTACAGACTCTCGGAAATGTCCTCCAAACCGATTCCTCAAACGAAACGCTATGCCTGACCCTCGAGGCTGACACCTAGCAACTCTGATACAAATAACTTCAGCTCAGACATCGACACTTGCGCACTAACCATGCGACCCTCAACAGAAATGTGCAGAATCTGAAAGACGTCATGCAACATGATTGTCATCTCTCCGAACGGCAAGTGGAAAGTGTTGGTGTCAGCCTGCTACCGCTCCACGAAAGCCGAATTAACGGCATGTCAATGCAGGAAAACCTGTTGTACGGCAAGTGACTCAATCCACTGTCACTAACAGTCGTCATCATATCATCAGTCATCACTGAATGCCAAACCTGCAATGTAATACAGGCTCTGTGCCGATTATGACACTTTAAAACCTTCTGATCCTCTCCATCCCAGATGCGTCTGGCGATGTGACCTCCGAAACTCGGAATGACGCTGCCATCTAGAGGACCACCAGACATCATATCCGTCACGATCCAAGACTCGCCCTCACCTCTCTTTTTCTTCTAAGCTCGGGCGTGTGCAGTGCACGAACTCGAATCACCGGTCACAAACTGGCCACCTCGACCCTTCCTAATCACCCACTTAGCCGAAGGACTACAATGTCGCCCCCGTCCTCGACCATATTGCTGTATCGCCTTCTCCTGTGGCTCCAAGTTATACCGGGCCTCATCGTCACTCTCGTCGTGACTCTTCAATTCATCTGAATCATCCTCGTCGTCAAAAGAATCCTTAGGTGTCTGACGACGACGTAAAAGATCTCTCTCTCTCCTAACTGAAGCAGAAATACCTCGTCTACGTGGATGACGAGGACCTGACTCATCTGCTATACTACGTATCGCGCGTAAGGGAATTGATTTTCCTTTTCCTCCACGGTAACCCGATGACTATTAATTCAATTTTAAAAATAAAATTTTGTGAATGGATTAATTAAAATAATTAAACTAATTATCAACTTAATAATCAATTTATTTAGAAATTATCACAATTTATAATCAATAATCCTTTACTAAAATCGTCCACAACTAATTATTAACTTAATAATCAATTTATTTAGCAATTATCACAATTTATAATCAATAATTCTTTACTAAAATAATTAAACTAATTATTAACTTAATAGTCAATTTATTTAGTAATTATCACAATTTATAATCAATAAAGGATTTACTAAACTAGTTTAATTAATTATTAACATAATATACAATTTATTTTGCAATTATCACAATTTATAATCAATTTAAATAATAATAATAATAATAATAATAATAATTGGGGCATCCACCGGAGACGCCCAATCCTTCGGGGAGGCGTCTACCAAAGTCGTTTCCCCTTTGGGGGAGGCGGCTTCCGCAGACGCCTCCCCTTTCGGTCGGGCGTCCGTGGGAGATGCCTGACCCAAAAAAAAAAAAAAAAAAACTAAACAAGACAATTTACCATATTTGAGTAGTCCGGACGTCCGCCGGTTCTTTTTCCGACCTCCGAGACATTCTTTTTGGTAAATGTAAGAGTAATATGAAGAGAGAGTGGTGTTAGGAGAGTGAAATGAAGAGTTATATAAGTAGAAATGGTTGAAGGGCAAAATGGTAATCTGTACGGGCAATTTAAGTAGTTTTCCAGCGATGAATAGCAGTTCAGATAATTTTTGAGTGTTACTTTGAACGATAAAAATTGGTTAAATTTGTTAGGAAAAACGATTTTTCTCTTTTCTACGTCCAAGTACCGGTCCAGTTTTTTGGACCGGACCGGGACCATCCGGTCTGGGTTTCAGTGTAGACATTTCTGAAAATTCGTTTCCAGTCCGATCTCTGGTCCGAAACCCGAAAAAAATCCGATCCAAACCAGATGCTCAGCCCTACCTACATGGGTGAGACTTTTCCAAAAATTCCAGAAGCTCAAAAAATTAGTTTTTCCAGTTTTTCGAAGTGATGCATTTTTTTCTTTGTTGGAGATGAATATTGATAATACTTTTCTACTTTGAAGAAGATTTGAGGATGGTAAAACTGGCTTTTCCCATGAAAAATAAAAAAATGAATGGGAGACAAGTTATGACTCTTATCTTTAGTTTTTAGGACAAGAAACCAGATTTTAACTTTATGTCAAATTATGTATTTTAAGCTACAAAATTCTTAGTTTAGGAATATTTTGGAAAAATGCACGTAATAACATCCAAACGCACCCAATAATTATTTTGGAAAATGATAATAAATGGTAAGAATGTAAACATTCGAAAGTACGAAAAAATAAAAAAATATCATTCTAAACCTCTCTCAAAAATATTTCTCATAATAGACTCACTGCCACCACCTCACGACACGTGGTGGCGATGGGTCTTGGATTTTAGGTATAAAGAATTGGGTGTCTCAGACGTCGAGTTCTTTATAAATCAAGAATTTCAAAATAACTTGGCATTTGCGATGCAGAGTTCTAACACTTAGAATTTCCCTCGCACAGGCAGTAGCGTGCGCTGCCAGTTTGGAGTGCAAACTAAACTCGGCAGTTGCAACGCCGAGTCCATTTCATAGAATTCAGCATATACAACGCTAAGTTCTAACACTTCAAAATTTACCCGTACAAACAGGAGTGTGAACTGTCAGTTTGGAGTCGAAACTGAACTCGATCGTTGTAACGCCATGTTAATTTCATAGAATTTATTGAAAGAATTGTGTTATAAAAGTTTTACTTTTATGTGTCAATTATTATGAATTGTAAGTGCAAACATTTTTTCCCTTGATTATGATACTTAATTGCTAAACATCGCCCCAAAATTACTCAAATCGCCCCTTGAAATTACCAAATTGCTCTTCCTCCTATTTTTGCTTATATATTTCACAATTTCACTCTTTTCTCAAAACTTTCTCTTCCTATACCTACTACAGAAGATTACGAATGTCTCGGAGACCAGGCAAGCAACTAGTAGTTCCACAATTTTTGTTTTTTTAATTATTAAATTTGATAATTACTTTAATAAATTGTGATAAATCTGATAATTTAATTTAACAAATTGTTATTAAGCTTAACATTTGTGATATTTAAGTTTAACAAATTTTGATTTAGTTTAACAATTGTTTTAATTTAGTTTAACAAATTTTGATTTAGTTTAACAATTGTCATAATTTAGTTTAACAAATTTTGATTTAGTTTAACAATTGTGATAAATATGATAATTTAGTTTAACAAATTTAACAAATTTGTATTTAAAATTTCAATTAATAGTCATCGGGTCACAGTGGAGGGAAAGGTAAGTCGATACCATTACACGCCTTCCGTTCTTTAGATGATGATTCAGCATCGCGTCATCCACGTAGACGGGGGATATCTGCTTCGGTCAGAAGGGAGAGAGAGGCATTACGTCGTCGTGAGGAGGACGATGATTCCTTCGATGATGAGCATGTGGACAGTCCCGACGATGATGACCAATATGAGTTAGAGCGCCCGGAGGTGGAGAGGCATGGGGAGTATAGCAGAGGACGTGGTCGAGCGGGTACTTCTACTTCCGCCGGGAGATCGGGGATTCGAGCTCGTGCACTGTAGATCCCCGCGTTCAGAAGAAGAAGAGGGTCCAGGACGATTCTTGGATCGTGAGCA
Organism: Triglochin maritima; assembly: GCA_963682175.1. Taxonomy (NCBI): domain Eukaryota; kingdom Viridiplantae; phylum Streptophyta; class Magnoliopsida; order Alismatales; family Juncaginaceae; genus Triglochin; species Triglochin maritima. Next base: position 21,630,656 of record OY821775.1, read on the forward strand.
GTATGACGCCTGGTGGTCCTTTAGATGGGAGCGTCATTCCTAGTTTCTGGGGTCACATCGCTAGACGGATCTGGGACGGAGAGGATCGGAAGGTTCTGAAATACCATAATCGGCACAGAGCCTGTACAACACTACAGGGTTGGCGGACTACACTGAGTGTTGATATCAGACGAGAGATTAGTGCGACGCATTTGGGGCACTTACCATACAACATGTTCCCTTATCTCGGCTTTGTCGACCCTACAATTCGTGGTGTTCCCAAAATGAAGGACTTTGTTCGTCCAATTCAGCACAAACTTTTCTTTATGCACCAACCACGTGGTGTCCAGATACTCCGTGATAGCCGGCCACGATCTATAAAAATCTTTCAGAGCATACAAAGCTCTATCATACTCGGCTTCTGAAGTAGAAAGCATGATTTTCCTCCATCTTCCACGCCTCAAAGTCTCTGCCATCTGCTTATTCTTGCCGAATACGTGGTATGCGTAGTTGAATACGTCTTTGTTGATGTGCCATGTGCAGAGTAAATGAGCAGAGTCAGGAAAAACCTCTCTCACCGGTCGCATAAGGCCTAACTCCTGGTCTGTTATTATTGCAATCGGGCTGACAGTCCCCAATAACAGATCTCACAACTTCTCCATCACCCACAGGTAACTGGAGTAAGATTCATCCATCAAAATCGCATATCCAATAAGGAAATTCATGTTTGTTGGTGTGACCCCAATCATTTCGAACAAAGGCATCTTATACTTGTTCGTCTTGTAAGTCGAATCCATGCAGATAACAAACGGATATGTCCGCAACAACTGGACTGACGTCGGATGTGCAAAAAAGGGTGAGTGACGACATTAGTTTCTGGATCCGCCATAATCCAATGTAAGTACTCACACTGCACTGCTTGATAGAGAAACTGCTGGACGGGATTCTGGTCTTGAGATTTTGTCGTCCTCATGTAATCTCTGAAATTATAAATATGCCTTTGATTTGGATTGTCCTCCGGGAATTTTTATTTTACTGCCTTCAAGATGTTCCGTGGTTTTGCTTGCGCCTCAGTCATATCACGAACAATCTTCTTCACCCTAGAACTTAGACCACTAATTTGACGATGACCCTCTGGATAAACTGCCAGTCTGTGGTTGTGATGTCCGTGACCACTATTAAAAACCACAACCCATCCATCACGATCTCGTCGCTCCACCACTTTTATTAAGAAACGACAACCGCAACTGTTGAACGTTTTAATTTAAACCGCAAGTGCACGGCCGCGATGAAGCGGTGGCAAGTACGGGTCGTCCTCAGGGAGGTGAGTAGTCTCTCGCTTGTACGAAATCAAGTGGCAAAAATAGGGGGAGAAAGATGTTTATGCTAACCTACGCTACACTACGCTAAGAAGTATGAAAGGTGAAAGAAGCAAACAAACGATGAAATAAGAACTAAGCTAAGAACAAAACAAGAATGCTGGAATTTCAGGATTGGAAAACCCCTAAGGGGTGGAGTGAGTGCACACAAGCAAAGAGGTGGGTGTAGAATACATTCTTTAAGCACATGAAGGTGGTGTTTATCAAGCATAGGAAGTGTCTAAATGTTATGGCAAAACCTATCAATCTATTCACCAACTTAGTTGATTAACATTTACATATGCAAGGTGTTTATTTCAGAACCTAAACAAGCATGAGAGGTGTCTAATCATTTTGGCAAAACTCATCAAGTTGTAAATTCTATCCTAAACAAGCAAGCATACATTCATGTTTAATCAACACATTGAAATTAAAGCATTCATCCCATTCTCTAATGCATGTATGTACATCTACTCCACCCCCCAAAGGGGATGGAACTACTCACTAAACATTACACTAATTATTAAACTATGGAAAGAAAGCATATTAAAACTAAGCTAGAATTAAAAGACGATTAAAATAAAACATGCACAAACAATAAAAGAAGCATAAAACAAACAATGAAAGAAACACAAAACTTTATTGATAAAATGACTCACATTAAAAGTAGCATCCTCCTACTTTAATGTGTGCTTCAAGGCCTCACTTCTAGTAGGAAGAATAGCCACTTAAAATATGGAGTGATTACAATGGAAGGTGAAGAGTTCTATTTATAGCCATGGAAAAAGGCAAACCGGGACAATCCCCCGATGTGGGACTAAACAAACACCAAAAATAGCCAAAACGAACATTAATACAATTCCAGGAGAAATTTGAGCGCATTTGGGCCAAAAGTGACCGCCAATTAGCGGTCTTGGACCGCTAATTAGCGGTCTACAGTGTCCGGATCGGTCTGGAATTTCTTGTGGGCTTTTCTGGAAGGCTTTGTTGGTATTTGATGCATCTATTTTGCATGTTGGAGCTCCGACCCGAATAGAATTGCCAAAATACTCCCCATGATGGTGAGGAGTATTCTGTTTTACTCTTAGGTCCTTCGGTCTTGCATTCAGGTCCTTCTTCCTTGCATCTTGGTCCACAGATCTCACAATTCAGTCCTTTTTCCCAGCTTTTGGGTCCTTTTATCCTTCATCTCTTCAAACCTATTTATTCCTGAAAACTAAACATAAAACTCGTGACATAGCATTGTTTAGGTGAAAGATAATGGATATAAGATACAAATATAAGCATGAAATGATGTCACCCAACGGTTTTGCACATGCTAAACACACGCAAAACCCACAAAAAATATTTTCTTTCGCAAACACATGAAGATTTTGAAAGAAATGTGAAAATTTTAAAGCACTCGGCAAGCAAAAGGAGACAAGTCACCCAAGGATCATGGCAAGCAGATATATCAATGTTAAATGCGGCACACTAACATGACCCTAGCAGTACAAACAAACGAAAATAAAACCAAAGGAAAACGACTCGACTATGTACACACGTAAAACACCCCCCACACCTACTTCATGCATTGTCCTCAATGAATGTGAACAAGATACTACATGGATACATGCATGAAAAAGGAAAGATCTCACCAACATGAAGTACAAAGGGACGTTCAGGGTCATGTTGATGGACACAAACCCAAAGTCCCTCAAAACCTGTGAGAAGCTGAAGAAGGGAGATAAATACGTGAAGAGATTGGGCCCAAGTACACAAGGGTTGGGGCCCACAACAATCGATGCTCACTGAAGGAGTCTTTTATTGTACTTTTTTTGTTGTTGTTGTTGTTTTTTTTTTTTTGAAAGATATATACATCAACCAAGATATTCTCATAATCATTTGGTCAAGGAACATCAAATGAGAACATCAAGTCAGGAGGACCAGAGACTTGCCGAGATGGGCAAACTCCACTAGTACTCTGAGGTGTCATGAGGGGTGAAAGGTCAAAGCTGAAAGGCTCGAACCCCTCATGATGTTGGTTGGGTGTGGGCAACAAAGAATGAAGTTGTGTTGCCTCACTAGGGTTTAATTGCTCATCGAAGAAAACCCTCCAACTAATAGGCGGGTGCGTCGGAATGAGTTCCTCAGGCTCATTCGATGGATGCAACAGACTTGCATCACTAAGAATGGGGCTTCTCCCTAAGTCATCCAACAAGGACCTCCCACCATCGTTTAGATCATCAGGCATAAGCTCGGTCATAGGTGGGTCCTTGTTGGAGTCAAAATGAAGCTTAAATGGCTCAATGGCCAAGGGACATGAGGTAGAGACACCTTCTGGTATAGGCATATGATGAGGTGTCTCACTCTCACTAGTACTCTCAACTGAATCATGCAACGAACACTCCCTTTGGACATTCATGTTCGAGGCCAACTCACTCTGTTGCATTGCAAAGACAGGCAATGAGTCTTCGCTGGGCCCACGAACATTCTCAATGGGTTGCATTGGGGTTAGGGGTGTTCGTTGATTTTGTGGTGCTTTCTCCAATTGGCGGATGAGATTTAGATTTAAAGGTTCATCCATGGGTTCCTGTTGCCTACCAGAATTGAACACATGAAACTCGGCACTCATGTTACCGAATGAAAGCTTCATGAGACCATTTCTACAATTAATCAAGGCATTGGAGGTTGCCAGAAATGGTCTACCCAAAATCAAAGGTATTTGAGAGTGGGTGTTCGCAACAAGATTGGTATCGAGGACAACAAAATCGAATGGAAATATAAAATCTCCAACTTTGATAAGCACGTCCTCGATAATCCCCATGGGAATACGAATGGATCTATCCGCTAATTGGAGGGTGATCTTAGTTGGTTTCAATTCTCCCAAGTTCAACTGTTGATAAACAGAGAATGGGAGGAGGTTGACCGCTGATCCTAAATCAAGCAAAACATTTCTCAATCTAGTGTCCCCTATCGTACACTGAATAGTAGGACACCCCGGGTCCTTGTATTTTGTGTAGGTAGGATTGGACAAAAGTGAGCTGATATTTGCAGCCAAGAATGCTTTCTTAGGAACATTGGTCTTCCTCTTGGTTGTGCAGAGATCCTTCAACACTTTGGCATATTGAGGTATTTGTTGGATGACATCCAACAAGGGGATGTTAACCTTCACTTGCTTAAATACCTCTAATATCTTGTCCATGTTGTCACTCTGCTTTTTGTTTAACCTACTTGGATAAGGAGCTTTTGGCAGGTAGGTTTTCTGCTGTGCCTGAGAAGAAAGCTTTGGTGTATTACCCTCACCCTCAACTTCTTCTTCACCACCATTCCCACTGGGGGGCTGCATAGATGGTGGTGGGTGTGGCAAGGAAATGTGATTGTCAACCTGTTTTCCATTCCTTAAGGTCACAATGGAATTGACATGGTGAACAGGTTCCTCCACATGGTTCACTTGCCTCCCCCGAGGTACCACATTCTCATTTTGCATTTGTTGTTGTTGTACATGCGGGGGTTAGCCTCAGGCTGGCTAGGAAAAGACCCTCTCTCTCTTTCATGTACAGACTGAGCCAATTGGTCCATCTGAAGCTCTAGAGATTTGATGGTCTGCTGATTTGAAGTGAGAACTTGACTCGTGGTTGACATAAAAAATTTCATTGAGTTTTCAAGTCCACGAGTCAAGGTCTCAAGCGAATTGAATCGGGTTTCCATATTATTGGAATTTGGGAAACCCGATTGATTGGTGGTTTGCGCTTGGGGTGGCTGATAGGAATGCGCATGCATGGGAGGTTGGTGTGATTGGTAAGGTGGTCTCGAGGAGTTTGGAGGACCACCCGGGGCATTATTTTGGTTCCATGAAAAATTGGGGTGGTTCCTCCATCCAGGGTTATAAGATGATGAGTATGGTCATTCCTAGCTCTGTCATAGATGGCGTTGACACGCTCCATCTCAGGAGGAATGGACTCACACTCGCTCTCTACATGACCTATCCTACCATATGAATGACAAGGAACTGGACCAGATGTGGACATGTGAGGTGCACTTTGTTGGTTTTGGAGCTCAATCGAATCCATACGGCGCATTAAGGCCGCCATGCGTGCCTCGGTGGCCGTAGTGGTATCGATAGCAAATGCGGAACCCGATCTAGTTGAGTTTGCATTCGCGATCCTCGCTCCTATACTAGATGATGCAGGTGGTTCCCTCACACTCTCCCATTGCATGGTTTTCTCAGCGAGGTCTTCTAGGAAGGCCCATGCCTCCCTTTCATCCTTTCCCAAAAACTCTCCTTGACACATGGACTCAAGGAGCGTTCTGGACGGGATGTGAAGACCCTCATACACAATCTGACAAAGACGCCACAACTCAATGCCATGGTGAGGGCACGAGGATAGTAGCTCTTTGAACCTCTCAAGATATGCATGAAATGGTTCGGTCTCATGTTGATAGAACGAATTGATTTCGTTCCTCAATTTTTGAGTCCGATGATTAGGAAAGTACTTCTTGAGGAATGCAGATTGAAACTCATCCCAAGTCCTAAAGGAATTCGCCTGGTTGCTGTACAACCACTTCTTGGCGTCATCCTTTAGTGCAAAAGGAACGAGCCTAAGATGGATGGAGTCTGTGCTAAGTTGTTGCAGCTTGAACATAGCACAGACCTCCTCAAATTCCCTGAGAAAGATATAGGGGTCACCTTTCCCAGTGAAATGAGGGAGCATGGAAATAAACTGAGGCTTGACCTCAAAATGGTTCCCATTTGCCTCTGGCAATACGATGCATGAGGGCAGAGCTGTACGGCTCGGGTAGCATCGATCACGAAGAGGTATGGGAACGACAACTGGAAGCACAGGTGGAACAGGTGGGTCCAGCAACTGTTCCTCCTCACGGAAATTAGCAGCCATTGGACCCGAACTACGTGTGACACGAGAGGTGGAAGGTGTCGAGAAATCGATGACCGAAGCCGGATTGACAACGCTCCTCGTCAAACGACCACACTCGTCTCGTGTCCACGAAAGCATGCACAAAGGTGCACACACAAACCACAACTTTTTTTTTCTTTCAAATGAAGAATGTACGTAGAAGAGAAGACGAGGGAACACAGGAGAGAAAGAATGACTCAGGAGAGAAGGGAAGAAGTCCTTAAGCTACGGCGGATGGGTACATGTAGAAGCACACAAGCAAACAAGGCTCAAACAATCCTAAGGTCGCTATAGGTCCTTACAGCTAGACGACGCCTAACTGCGAGGTCACACGGCCTCAACACGCCTCACCTCCCTACAACGAGGACCACAAAGCCCAGCAAGTGAGCCAAGATCCGGGGATCTCGTCTCTCCTACTATCGACAAAGTGGGCAACGCCGATCAGGTCATGACGGTCGGGACCGGATCACTCTCCTAATGCGTCCGAATTCCTTAAGGCCAATGTCTACTTGATTTTAAAATTAGGCTCTTGATTAGTGTGGTTTTTGGGGCGAAGGAAAGGGTGATGAAATCCCCCACCTTATCTTTTATGGGACAACCCCTCCTTAGTAGCGTTTTGGAGTCCTAAATCTAGCAATCAACTCTCCAAATAACGCTCAACTCACACTTGTTGCAATGCACTTCCTACTAACTAATGCATGTTCATACGAAATGCATGAATGAGAGTAGAAGGTGCGTACCTCACGCCAGCTCTCAGCAACAGAAAATAAAGCTAAGATAAAAGACAGTCTAAATGCCTAAGTCACATACATGATGCATGACCTAAACAAGAATGAATGCCTAATCTTTTGCTTTGAGTTTTAGGGTCCAAGTTGCTTAAAGGAGGTTTGATTATTGATCTGGGAACGAACTATAAGTCAAAACATGCCAAATTGAGTCCCAGATAACTAGATCATTTAGAGCAACAACAGAGAGAAATTAAAATATGAACAGAGCTCACCAGACCGCTGATTAGCGGTCTCAGACCGCTGATTGGCGGTCTGAAGTGCTCAGGTCGTCTGGAAATTTCTCCAGTAGCCTCCACTTGCTATTCCCAGTCTCCTGAAACAAAGAAAAACTACAACACACAAATTAAATCCACTCGAATCGTCCAAACAAGAGTCTGGACTGGCACCTCCCCGGCAACGGCGCCAAAAACTTGTTGAACGTTTTAATTTAAACCGCAAGTGCACGGCCGCGATGAAGCGGTGGCAAGTACGGGTCGTCCTCAGGGAGGTGAGTAGTCTCTCGCTTGTACGAAATCAAGTGGCAAAAATAGGGGGAGAAAGATGTTTATGCTAACCTACGCTACACTACGCTAAGAAGTATGAAAGGTGAAAGAAGCAAACAAACGATGAAATAAGAACTAAGCTAAGAACAAAACAAGAATGCTGGAATTTCAGGAATGGAAAACCCCTAAGGGGTGGAGTGAGTGCACACAAGCAAAGAGGTGGGTGTAGAATACATTCTTTAAGCACATGAAGGTGGTGTTTATCAAGCATAGGAAGTGTCTAAATGTTATGGCAAAACCTATCAATCTATTCACCAACTTAGTTGATTAACATTTACATATGCAAGGTGTTTATTTCAGAACCTAAACAAGCATGAGAGGTGTCTAATCATTTTGGCAAAACTCATCAAGTTGTAAATTCTATCCTAAACAAGCAAGCATACATTCATGTTTAATCAACACATTGAAATTAAAGCATTCATCCCATTCTCTAATGCATGTATGTACATCTACTCCACCCCCCAAAGGGGATGGAACTACTCACTAAACATTACACTAATTATTAAACTATGGAAAGAAAGCATATTAAAACTAAGCTAGAATTAAAAGACGATTAAAATAAAACATGCACAAACAATAAAAGAAGCATAAAACAAACAATGAAAGAAACACAAAACTTTATTGATAAAATGACTCACATTAAAAGTAGCATCCTCCTACTTTAATGTGTGCTTCAAGGCCTCACTTCTAGTAGGAAGAATAGCCACTTAAAATATGGAGTGATTACAATGGAAGGTGAAGAGTTCTATTTATAGCCATGGAAAAAGGCAAACCGGGACAATCCCCCGATGTGGGACTAAACAAACACCAAAAATAGCCAAAACGAACATTAATACAATTCCAGGAGAAATTTGAGCGCATTTGGGCCAAAAGTGACCGCCAATTAGCGGTCTTGGACCGCTAATTAGCGGTCTACAGTGTCCGGATCGGTCTGGAATTTCTTGTGGGCTTTTCTGGAAGGCTTTGTTGGTATTTGATGCATCTATTTTGCATGTTGGAGCTCCGACCCGAATAGAATTGCCAAAATACTCCCCATGATGGTGAGGAGTATTCTGTTTTACTCTTAGGTCCTTCGGTCTTGCATTCAGGTCCTTCTTCCTTGCATCTTGGTCCACAGATCTCACAATTCAGTCCTTTTTCCCAGCTTTTGGGTCCTTTTATCCTTCATCTCTTCAAACCTATTTATTCCTGAAAACTAAACATAAAACTCGTGACATAGCATTGTTTAGGTGAAAGATAATGGATATAAGATACAAATATAAGCATGAAATGTTGTCAATCAGCAACCCTTTCTTTTGGTGTTTCTTCGAAGTGCAGTATCCATATCCCGAGACTCCATTTGATTTCGTCGGTCGCATCTCAAATAACAATCCATCCGACTATCTGATCTTGTTTTGTACGACGACACGACCAAAAATAACCCAGCTCCGATAGCTACTTGTTTGGCCCATTTACTTGCTTCATCGATTGTTGCAAAGATTTGTGTAGTTTGAAATAATTCACTGTAATCCACTCCATCACCACCAAAATCTTCCAACGGAACCTACAAAAATAAAATCGAAATTAAAAAAATCAAAAAATTTCAGGCGTCTGGATTAGCCGCCTACCCCATGGGTGGGGCGTCTGCGTTAAACGCCCTCTCCAAGGGTGAGGCATCTGCGTAGGATGCCTTGCCGAAGGGAAGGGCGTCTACGAAAGACGCCTTACCCAATGGGAGGGCGTCTACACAAGACGCCTCTCCCATTGGGTAGGCGTCTGCGTTAGACGCCTCAGCCAAGGGGAGGACGTCCTACGCAGACGCCCTCACCTTGGGGGAGGCGTCTAATGCAGATGCTCCGCCCAAATTGTGCCCCACGCCAGGCTTACCTCACCGGATGCATCACCTTCGCCAGACATTTTCGTGGTGTTTTTACTGATAAATTATGAATATACAAGACCGTAGGCCTAATTTATAGACATGGGACGATATGGGTATTAAATATATTGTTAAGGGAAATTTGGTAATTTCAAGGGGCGATTTAAGTAGTTTTGGGGCGACGTTTAGTAGTTCCCTTATGATATTCGTCTTTTGGAAGTGCTAAGAAAGAGACGTTTGATCCTTAACCGTAGAGCTCTAAAAGATAATAGTTTACATAAATCAAAAGTTATTCACAATCATGGTAATTGACATGGAACATTAGTTACCGATATAAGATTGTCGTGTTGGTCATCGATTGTTGTAGCTCTACAAATAATTGACGACATGAGTATATAGGGTTGAGCATCGGTCTGGACCCAGACCGGACCGAACCAGCATCGGACCAGAACCGGATGCTCTCCAGGGTATTTCTTGTTTAGTAAGTGAAAGCTCATTTTAACTATTTCAGCCCATTTTAACTAACATGAATACATAATAAAAGTAGTGGTACAGAAATCCATCATAGGTGTACCAAATCCCGCGTGGACAGGATTTGGTACACCTATGATGTACTTTTATTATGTATTCATGTTAGTTAAAATCGGACCAGAACCGGATGCTCTCCGGATGCCCCTTTTCGCCATGCATAAACTAAACCAATAATTAGAATAAGCACAAAAATGAAAGCTTCTATAAATACGGATATGCTGGTGACGGTCGGGACCGTGGTCGTCTGTCTCCGGTCCTGCCACAGCCAGTCAAAAAAAAAATAGAGGATATCACTACGGAAGGGTTCCCAGTTTCTTGGAACCGTCGTCGAGTCAATAGGTAGGATTTTTCGAGTGGATCCAGAAAAGTTTAAATATCTAATTCGTGGTTCAAATCATTTTCATTTTATCCATATGAGTGTTTTATATCGAATAAATTAGCAACCATTTTAACTATTTGAATACTCACGTAGTGGTAGAAAGAATACCATGTTGTGCCCGTACTTCAAACAGTTTAGTTTTAACCATATTTATGGTTCCAGCTTATTGGTGATAGAGAATCAAAGTAAATTTACCAATAAGTCACGAAATGCTATGGTTCCCACATATGATTTATGAATTTATTCAGAAGTAATTCATTGAGATCCGCGAGGTCTGGCTCGTGAGTCACCTGTCTTTTTGGGCTTGGGCACGTCTGACGTACGTCTTCTTGGTATTGGATCGGTTGAACCAGCCGTAGCACCCCCTGATCAGCAGTGGCAGGTCAGGTCTTCTTACCCCTTCGGAATTTCCCTCTCCAGGGAGGACTATTGGTCCAAAAATGGTGGAAGAGATGGTAATTAAAATGAAGAAAGAAGGGGGAGGCGTCGGTACGGAGTCACGCTGTGGATCCCCCACTGACGGTACGGACTTCATCTCTTCCCAGGCATGGGATAGCCCGAGTTAGCTCAGTTGTAGAGCGCGCCCCGCGTCGCTGTGCCTGGGCTGTGAGGGCTATCAGATAGTTCAATGTGCTTATCCTGACCGAAAACCAAACTTCTCTTCAGGAGGAGCTATTCTGGTTATATCCTACTTTCTATTCGGGTAGCTATCTCTCGAGCACAGGTTTAGGTTCGGGGAAAATGGAGCACCTAACAACGCATCTTCACAGACCAACACCCCTTTCATTCTGGGGTGACAGAGGGACGAGCCTTTTTTTCATGCTTTTCCTGGAGGTCTGGATCTGGAGAACAATAAGATTTCCCTAATCCTCCCTTCCCGAACGTTAAATTCTGTTGGGAAGTTGCAATTCTAAAGGAGAGTGTTATACCCGCGTGGACAAGATTTGGTCCACTTCTTAGAATAAATCCATAGGGTCTCTCCTACTGCGGACGTTTCTTCTGATCAATGAATCTTTTTGAGCTGTAATGCTTATGAGGCACCTATGATGTACTTTTATTATGTATTCATGTTAGTTAAAATGGGCTGAAGCCTTTTTTGGAAGAGACCTCCATATGATTTACCGGACAAAACATATGAGTTCGATGATTTACCGGACAATAACGAATGCGCCACATGAGGCGTTTATGGATGAGCAATGAGATACGCGGAGCGGGAACAATGAGCAAGCGAATGCCAACACAATCAATAGTTGTAAAGACAATACCCAATGACCGAGACTATGCCAGGCCCGTACCGCGTCGTGGCGCCTCCAAGAGCTTGCAGAACTAAATTCCTTAGTAGCCGAATCAAGAAATGAGGCGTAACGAGCTGAGCAGGGGACCCGTAGCATTTCCAACAGAACTAGAAGTGGGAAGGCGGCCCCCTACTTTGTAAAGAGCCCAATAGTGTACTTTGTCCTCCGCTCGTTAACTCACTCGCTCGCCTTCGGCTCTCCGCTCGTCGCTCGCCTTCGACCCTATACTATATAGGACGGTTCTTTCGGGAGGTTAGTTGTTGAAGGTCAGCCGTGTGATTCGGTCTGGACCGAACCAGACTGGACCAGATTTGGGGGGGGATTGGGTTTTGGACTGGGTTCGGACCAGACCAGACTGAAACCCGAACCTGTCTCGGGGTCCGGACCGAAACCCGAACCAGTCGGATTCGGTCCGGACCGAACCCGGACCAATCGGTTCAGTCCGGTCCAAAAAACCGGACCGGACCGGTTCATGCTCTCCCCTACGAGTATATGAAAGAGGAAAATGATTACTTTTATATATTGAATATACCTAACAAGTAAAACATTATGGAATTGTGTTTCATGTCATTAATGTTTTTACTGTGTCTTGGATCCTAAGATATGAGACTTATATCTTTTCACTCAAGAAGTGCTTAATTTGATTATTGTCAAAAGCTATCAATGAGTATAGTGATAAAAACAATAGTTGGTTGAACATGACTTGTGCTGGAAAAGATAGTTAGTCAAACGATTATCATTGCCCCTCTTAATTGAGTGATGATATTAGTGGGTCATTTGATAAAGAAAAATTATAATGTGCACAATGTAACTTGATTTAAGTTGCATAGTTATTTAGCTTAAAGAGATCAAGAAATGAATATAATACAAAGGTGACACATTTCTACTTTGTATATATTCTTAATATCATGAGGCAAGAGACGGACACAAGTGGTGCACTTACATCACTAAATGGATCGTGTTTAGTTCGAGTGGAACAAAGATATCTATGCTAATTGGGTAACTATAATGTGTAGCTAGATACCGCTTATAGTTTGAGATATTAAGTGTTTAATATCGCTGTCAATTTAGTTTAGATCCTCCTATAGGTCACACCACAAAACTGGGAAAACAAGAAGCTTGATTTTGAGTTCATAAGATGTGTCGGGTTTCATGTGAAAAGGGGCACATGTGGTGAATCAATAAAACTAATATGTCATGAGAATTGACATAATTAGAATCATGGATAAATTCATATGAGGTGTATATATTATGGGATGTAATAATTTAGTATTACATAGGATAATATATTACATAAGATATGAATTTGCTAAAACCCCAACAGATCAAATTTTGTTGGATATAAATCCAAAATTTAACAAAGGCAAAATCAGGGTCAACACGGTAAACTTTTTAGGGTTCGATCGATCGAGGTGTCTTCGGAACGGTCAACCGAACGGGGAACAGATAACGCATTTGGTTGATCAAAATATGTCTGGAGTGCCTGGACAATTGGGATCGGTCAACCGGACTTGAACGGTCAACCAAGAGAAAATATCCAGGAGCTATCTTGGGATATTTTTGGTAGACCGAACGTGACACGGTCGTCCGAAGAAATAAACGTGACACGTAAAATCAATGAAAATATGAAATCGATCGTGTATGTTTGTTTTAATTTTTTTAAAATATACACATACATAGGGACACGAAATCCTACATTTAGCATATACAACGCCGAGTTCTAAGTGTTAAGAGAACTCCAAATTGTTAATTTGGACTCCAAACTGAACTTGACAGTTGCAATGCTGAGTTAATTTCATTGAATTTTGCATATACAACGCCAAGTTCTAACACTTAGAATTATTTCCACACAACCATAAGTGTGCGCTGTCAGTTTAGACGCTCAAAATGAATTCAGCAATTACAACATCGAGTTCATCTCAAGGAATTCGGTAGATACGACACCAAATCTATGTTGACAAGTTTCTTTGCAGCATGTTGCCTTAATTTCACATCATTCGACCTATTAAATAAAACACCCATTTGAATACTCATAAGCGGTAACTATTTAAAACATTCAACTAAAAAATAACATTGAAACAAAATAGTATTATGTTTATCTCCACATTCACATCACGTGTAAAAGTTATTTTTTTGAAAACATAGGTTTAACGACTGAATTAGTCATACAAACTTCAACTATCATAAATCACATATCAATCTCTTTTTCTTAGATCATGTCTGACCACGTCCTCTACGACGCCCACGACCACCACCTTGTCTTGCATTTCCATTCTCTCCTGTCTTAAGTCGGGCCTTCATCTCCACATTTTGTGTAGGTGGAAGAATAATATTTTCTTCTCCCTCTTCTTCTTCCACTCTATCTTGACTTAAGCGTAGTGTAGGGTTTGATTTTATCCTTTAGCTTCTCAGTCAATGACGAGTTAGTAGCATATCATACATTACATTCATGCTATATATCCTTTATTTTACCGTATATTTGTGTCACTCGAGTGTTTATTTGATGTGTTTCAGGGTTTAGGTAATAAAGAAGAGAAAGGAAGCGAAAATGACCTAAATGCAAGAAGAATGAACTGATTTAGAAGGTTTCTGGATCTGTTGGTAATGCCCAAGGACCAAATTGTAACTCAAAAATGACCCAAGTAAAAACCCGGAGGGACCGAAGTGTCAAGAAAAACATGTTGGTTGTAAAAGTCGAGAATCTCCTGAACTTGAGGAGTAATTCAACAATTAAAACCAAACGGGTTTGAACCAACGGCTCCAGGTGCACCCCAAATGTTAAAATGGTACATCAAAGCTACTAGTGAAATTAGAGGTCAATCCGACCCAAATGATCCTTCACTGGCGGATCCGGTTGGTCGATTCGACCCCAAATTTCTCTAACGGGTCGGGTTCTCAGGCCAGAGCAATATGCAACGCCAGATCAGATAGCACCCGGAATCATCTAGACCCTCTAATCTTCTATAAATACACTTGTAATCTTCCACCCCTCTGCTTCCTTCCTCTCCTCCTTATGTTAGTTTCATTTCTTGTTTAGTAGAGTAGGTTTTATTTCTTGTTTATTAGAGTAGGTTTTAGTTTATTGATTAGTAGTGTAGTGGAGGAGAAGATGAGTAACTTTATAATCTTCATTTCTTAATCAAGTTAAGTTTTTTTTATGTTCTTCATGTTGTTATCTTTCATTTGATGCAAAATTTGTTCACTTGCTTTGGTTAACTTTAATTTTCTATATTTGCTTATAGGTTGTTTTGCTTTGGTTGTTTTCTTGGTTATAGAGATGAGTAGATAGTAGTTCATCCCCATTGGGGAGTGGAGGGTGATGTGAAGTGTTGATGTGTTGTATTAGTGCGTGTTTAATCTAAATCTTGGAGCCTCACATGAATTTTATAGTCATTTTGTTGCGTTCCTCACTCTTGCGATGTGTTAATGGTCTTAATTGATGCTTAACACATACTTTGACTAGTAGACCCACTTATGAGGAATGATGATGTGAGGATAAGATTGGAGTAGTAAAGAGATAAAGATGGCACGTGGGAGTATGTGCTATTGTTGGTCTCATCTTAATTAATGTCTTCTATGTTTTTATGATAATGTTGCATCTTAATTCATGTGGAGACAGTTGGGTTTGATCATTATGGATTCCATGTTCTATATGTTATTAAACATGTAATCATGTTGTTGTCTTTGTCCTGATATTGAGTAGTATTTTGTATATTTTAATGATGGTGAAAAATCTTAATCCATGTAGAAACACACTTAGGATATTGACATTATAAGATTTCCATGTTATGCATGGCATGAGCACTAAATGTTACACACACACGAATACACAACTACACTTTTGCATTCATTCCCCACCTCCTACGGGATTTGTTTTTTATTAGTCGTAATTGTTTCGTGTCGCGTTTGTAGTCTAGATTAGGTATCCCCATTCTCCTCTCATTTCCCACTAGAGTGTGGTAGTCACAACAACACTCACAACTCCTTAAGGTTTGACTCATATTTGTCACGTCTTCACCAACCTCGTTCACTTACAATTATTAAAATGATCAATCACTGACCTTATTATCTTTGATGACGTCATGGATCCTGTGGAGTTCCTCGTGGAACTCATAAACTTGATGCACCAAAAGCAAAGAGATACATTAGAAACACATCAAACATGTGTATTAAACATTGAAATGATAATATGACACTTCAATTCTTACAATCTCTCGTTCTCTACCCGCTCGTGGTATGTATGTCATTGGTTGATGAAGCGCAATGTGTAGGATTTTGTGCCCACACTTGTATATATTGTTAAATTTTACAAGCAATTTGGAACGATTTTCATATTTTTCAATAATTTCATATACAAAAGACTATGTAAAGCATTTTAATATAGATGCACTACACATAATATTAAAATGCAAAATAAGAATCATACCGAAAATGATTGTGAAACCCTTTTTATGATCTGGAGTCAAGTTGCACGTCGTATGACCTCAGAATTTCCTCGAAGTGTTCATCAAACTCTAAAAAAGATTAGAGAGATCGAAGCTAGCCAATCAATCTCTAATACAAGGTTAGAATCTAGCTAATAACCCCTTCTACGCTCCAAAGAATTTAATCTCTCAATAACTCAATTAATAAGAAGAATTTCTGATGGAATGATGGAGAAAATATGGAGAGGAGAATTTTGCATTGATTAAACAAAGGAAGGGATGATGAACCTAGTTATAGGGCATCTGTAAACCCACACCATGTGCAAACCACTTACACATTATCCGTTGATTATCTCTCTTCTAAACCAATCATATTATGACACATCATCATCCCATAACATCATTTGACCAAG
Organism: Triglochin maritima; assembly: GCA_963682175.1. Lineage (NCBI taxonomy): Eukaryota > Viridiplantae > Streptophyta > Magnoliopsida > Alismatales > Juncaginaceae > Triglochin > Triglochin maritima. The sequence continues at coordinate 21,647,115 of OY821775.1, forward strand.
TTGAATCAAATCTAGCCCATGATAAGAAAAATTCTCTTATTAATGCAGGCAAAATTGTAGGCAAACGGTGGACAGAAAAAACCAATCGTTCGACCAATGTGTTATAAATTGACTATTTTGGTTGGACTATAAGCCCAGATGGTTGACCATTTAGCTACAAGAAAAGTGCTTGTTTTCTAGTTGGACTGTGTTCCAAGTCAGTCGACTGATCCCCTACCAAGAATACTCATGATAATTTCAGTCGAACCGCGACACACACTAGTCGATTGTTTCGCAACAGAAAAAGTTCCGGTTATTTTTGGTCGAACCGCGCGTCCATCTGGTTGACCGTTTCCAAACTTAAAAAGTTACTGTTAAATTCGGTCGAACGGTTCCGAAAAAACGTTCAACCGTTTTTCACTTTTTTGCCTTCACCAAAATTTGGGTCAATATCCAACAAAATTTGAGTTTTTGAGGGTTTAGCAAATTTTTATGTTATAATGCTGTGGATCACATTATAATTTGTACTATATTATTATATATAATGTAATATATGAAAGGATTGTGTTCTAAATGTTTTACTTTTATATGTCAATTATTATGAATTGAATGTGCAAGCATTTTGTTCATTGATTATGGTATTCGTCTTTTGGAAGTGTTAAGGAAGATGCGCTTGGTCCTTAACCGTAGAGCTCTAAAAGATAATTGTTTACATAAAATCAAAAGTTATTCACAATCATGGTTATTAACATGGAACATTAATTACCGAGATAAGATTGTTGTGTTGGTCATCGATTGTTGTAGCTCTACAAATAATTGACGACACGAGTATATAAAAGAGGAAAAAATTACTTTTATATATTGAATAGACCTAACAAGTAAAATATTAATTGTGTTTCGTGTCATTAATGTTTTTACTGTGTCTTGGATCCTAAGATATGAGACTTATATCTTTTCACTCAAGAAGTGCTTAATTTGATTATTGTCAAAAGCTATCAATGAGTGTAGTGATAAAGGCAATAGTTGGTTGAGCATGACTTATGCTGGAAAAGATAGCTAGTCAAACGATTATCATTGCCCCTCTTAATTGAGTGATGATATTAGTGAGCCCTTTGATAAAGCAAAATTATAATGTGCACAATGTAACTTGAGTTAAGTTACATAGTTATAATTAGCTTAAAGAGATCAATAAATGAATATAATACAAAGATGACACATTTCTACTTTGTATATATTCTTAATATCATGAGGTAAGGGACGGACACAAGTGATGCACTTACATCACTAAATGGATAGTGTTTTGGTTCGGGTGGAACAAAGATATCTATGCTAATTGGGTAACTATAATGTGTAGCTAGATACCACTTATAGTTTGAGATATTAAGTGTTTAATATCACTGCGAATTTGGCTTATATCCTCCTATAGGTCACACCACAAAACTGGGAAACAAGAGGTTTGATTTTAAGTTCATATGATGTGTCGGGTTTCATGCGAAAATATGACAGATGTGGTGAATTAATTAAAATCAATATGTCATGAGAATTGACATAATTAGAATCATAATAAATTCATATGAGCTATATATAGTATGGGGTGTAATAATTTAATATTACATATGATAATATATTATATAAGATGTGAATTTGCTAAAACCCCCAAAAGATCAAATTTTATTGGAAATAAATCCAAAATTTGACAAAGGCAAAATCGGGGTCAAACACGGTGAACCGTTCATGGTTCGGTCGACCGGGGTATCTTCGGATCGGTTCACCGAATAGGGAACATGTAAAGCGCAATTGGTTGACCGAAATTGTCTGGAGTGCCTGGACAATCGGGTTCGGCTAACCGAGTGTGCACGGTCAACCGAGAAGTAGTATTTTCGGTAGACCGAAGGTGACACGGTCATCCGATGACTATGTCGCAGGAGCGATTCTGGTGGGTCAACGGTAGACCGAGTAAAAGACGTGGTTCGTTTGAATTCTTCCAGGGAATTTTTCTCATACGGATTCGGTCGACTGTCTAGCTCACGGTGCACCGAACACGTGTTATAACCGAACGGTTCGGTTGACCGAATAATTCTCGGTCCACCGAACAAGAACGATTCTGCTTGAATTATTAAGAGATTAATTAAATCATGGGTGAATTAATTCTAGATTTAATTAAAACGTTTTTTGTGGGTGGTTATGTGGAAATTAGAGATTAATTTTAGGAGAGAATAAGCAAGAGATCATGGCTAAATAATAGCTCTTGATAAGGATGTTTTGGGAGACTATAAAAGTACCCCTACTCCTATTTGTTTAATACTAATGCAAAAAATCTTTCTCTCATTAATCTCTCCCTAATCACCACGAAAATCTCTTAGTAAATTTAAGTTTTAGAGATAAGAATCTCAGGGGCTTAAAAATGGGTTATTAGCTAGATTCTAAACCTTATTAGAGATTGATTGACTAGCTCATTTCTCTCTAATCTTGTTTAGAGTTTGGTGAACACTCAGAGGCAAATTCGTGGACGGTTCAACTGACAACGCGACTCCGGATCTTCAAAAAGGTTTTAGAGAGTCTTTATGTATGATTCTACCTTTGTGGTTTATTTTAATAAATGTAGGGTTGCATGTTATTAGAATAAACACAAAGCAATGTACATAGAAATTGTTGAAAATATGAAAATCGATCTTGTATGTTGTATTAAAATTTTAAAAATATATACATACATAGGAACACAAAATCCTACAGTGGTATCAGAGCTTTTAGTTCATATTTTCAATGATTAGACTATATAATTAATTTTAGTTTACCATCTACAATCGAAGCAATTCTTGTTCTATGTCTTTTTCGAGTTTTCTGATAGTTTTGTTGATTTAATTCTAATGGATTCTTTTGATAGTTTTAAATGTTTTGAAACACATCGTGTGAATGTTAGAATTAAAATTTAGACTTATGTCTAATTTATAGAATTTTCGTTTTTTAATTAAATGATTATTTTATATGGAATCAACAAAACGGAAAAAGACATATGTTTATCTTTCTTTAAGTTTTTATTTTGGAAATTGGATAAACAACGGTTCAAATATTTTATGTTTTGAATTATGGATGCATAAAATCATTTTTAATGGATTTCAAATGATTTTATAATTGTTTGATTTAGAGTTGCATGATAAACTAAATCGAGTAATATATAGTATATGTATATGCGTTGCTCGAGTTCTCTTATGCAGGGATATGTGAGTTTATATGTTCCATTGAAGCCATGTGTGAATGAATGAATGTGTATGTTATTATTATTCAATCACAAAGGTTTATGTATATTGATTGATCGTTTTATATTTCACCGCAAGTGCACGGTCGCGTTGAAGCGGTGGCAAATACGGGTCGTCCACTGGGAGGTGTGTCGACACTTGGTTTGTTCGAAGGCGAGAGGTGAAGAAAGGGAAGAGAAAGGTTGGTTACACTAAACTACACTAAGGTTCAAATGGAAATGGAAGAAAAGCAAGAAAACTAAACCCCAAAGGGGGTAGAGAAATAATGTGAACATAAAGAAGTGTGTGTGTTCATTAAGCTCCTCACAACATGTAGTGCGTGAAATCATAAAACTACATGCAACTTTGCCTCCACATGAATTAAGATAAGACTACATCATTAAAACATACAAGACAATAATTGGAATGAAGCTACATGAACTCAAGTATAAAGACTATACCCTACTATGCCTCCACATGAATTAAGATAAGACTACATCATTAAAACATACAAGACATTAGCTAAGGTAAAGGCAACAAGAGCACATACACTACAAATTGTGTTTCCAATATTAATTTCATCCATATCCTAACCTTAGCATTCCCCATAAAATAGGTCCACTAATCAAAGCATAAGCTAAGCTTCATTCAAGAGCATTAGCATATCAAAGATAAGAGTGAAAACCCATTAGATGGTTATGGAAATCATATAAAGCTCAAGGGATGAAGATAACACACACTTAATACACTACATGATTATATCACATATTTCTCCACCCCCCAAATAGAGATGAAACTACTCACTACTCATTACACTAACTATATTAACAAAAGAAAGCATAATACTGAAATGAAAGTTAACTAAGAAGGCAAGAAGCATTAAAAACATAAAAGGAAAGGAAAGACTAAACAAACATGCACAAATTAAAAGACAAGATTAAAAGAAACTAGAAGAATTATTTTCTTAACAAATGACTCACATTGAAGGTAGCATTCTTCTCCACCTTGAGTTTTTGCTTCAAGGCTCACTCCTTAGTAGAGAGAATGCCACCAAGCAATGGGTAATTACAATGGAAGGTGAAGAGTTCTATTTATAAGCATGGAAAAAGCTAATCGGGGACAATCCCCCGATGTGGGACTAAACCAATACCAAAAATAGCCTAAACACATAATAATACAAGTCCAGGAGAAAGCTTAGCGGATCTGGGGCCATATGGACCGCCAATTAGCGGTCCAAGACCACCAATTGGCGGTCTATAAACTTCAGATCGAGTTGCTTTTGGTTGTGGGCTTTGCTTGATGGATTTGTTGGTCTTGGATGCATCTACTTGGTTTGTTGTAGCTCCTACCCGAATCGAATTGCCAAAATACTCCCCATGATGGTGTGGAGTTTCCTGTTTTGCTATTAGGTCATTCGGTCTTACGATCAGGTCTTTCTCCATTGCATCTCAGTCCCTAGGTCTCACAATTAAGTCATTTTTTCCTCCTTTTGGGTCCTTTCATGGCTCTTCTCTTCAAACCTATTTATTCCTGAAAACTAAACATAAAACTCGTAACATAGCATTGTTTAGGTGAAAGATAATTGATATAAGATACAAATATAAACATGAAATGATGCCAATCAAATACCCCCACACCTAAGTTTTTGTTAGTCTCGAGCAAAACAAAGAAAGGAAAAAGCATACGAAAAACAAGAAATCCTAACTCACTTTCGTAGGAATCACGGTTGCACTTAGCACGTGCAACAAGCCGTTAAACCTCCTTGGTACCAAGGAGGAGGAGTGTTGTCTCCTGAGGGTTTTCAGCGGATATACCCACAAAATCCGAACAAGATGCATTATTCAATCTAGACCTCGACTCGTTGGACAAATTTTTGTCGATCAATAGACGCGGTAATCCTACGGGCCGACTCTATAAAGGTAATCAGTCCACACCTAGCCTAATAAACCATTCGTGCAAGTTAAATAAGGAATTAAGTGAAAGACATGGACAATCTCAAGATCCTCAAGTGCTACAAAGTGTAAAGTCCATTAAGGTTCTTATTTGCATTACCATTTTTTTCTTTTTGTTTCTTTTAAGCAATTTTTTTTCTTTTTATTAGTTGGAGCTTCATTCTCCCAGGGTCAGGTTTCGTGCATCATTGCCCATGAGGACTTACACTATCACATACACCTTTCCCCAAATCTCCACATAGGGCAATCCCTACCACCCGTGTAACGAGAGTTCGGTCGGCGCATCCCAAGTCAGATGACTCGAAAGCACCAGGCACAAAGTCCCTTCAGACCTACTTTCCCGAGTGATAGGAGCCGTGCGAGAAGAGAGAACACATACTCACTTATTTCTTATCTACACATGAACCAAAACCCTTACACTTAATGTCTCACAACAAGATTTAAAGGGTCCTTGACTATAACAAACTTCCTTAAGTTTAACAGACACGAATTATTGACTCACTAGGTTCAGGGTGAACTTCTTTCAATGTTTGAGTACTGAAACCCTATGATTACACGCCCCCGAGGGAAAACCGGGGTGCATCCTAACGACTCGATAAGACCTAAAGCCAGTAAACTAGATATCCTAATGCATCAAGTTCAAGACAATTTTGGGAGCTTTCTTTTTACTTTGCCTCTCAACGGTTTTTGCACATGCTAAACACACGCAAAACCCACAAAAACACTTTCTTTCGCAAGCACATGAAGATTTTGAAAGAAATGTGAAAATTTTAAAGCACTAGGCAAGCAAAAGAAGACAAGTCACCCAAGGATCCTGGCAAGCAGATATATCGATATTAAATGCAGCACACTAACATAATCCTAAAAATGCAAACAAAAGAAAATAAAATCAAAGGAAAAAGACTCAACTATGTACACACGTAAAACACCCCCCCCCCCCCACACCTACTTCATGCATTGTCCTCAATGAATGTGAGCAAGATACTACATGGATTTATGCATGAAAAAGGAGAGATCTCACCAACATGAAGTACAAAGGGAAGTTCAAGGTCATGTTGATGGACACAAACCTGAATTCCCTCAAAACCTGTGAGATGCTAAAGAAAGGATACAAATACGTTAAAGAAATGGAACCCAAATACACAAGGGTTGGGGCTCACAACAATCGATGCTCACTGAAGGAGTCTTTTATTGTACTTTTCTTTTTTCTTTTTTTTATATAACTATGTACAAACATATGTTCTCATCTTCATTTGTCAAAAGACATCAAATGGGAACCTCGAGAGTGGGTCAATGCACTTGGAAAGGGAACATGACACCACGCGGGGCAAGAATACTCATGCGTGGGCCCCCTTCACAAAGAGCACTAGATGAAATGAGAGGTTCATGAATTGGACGCAAATGTGTCTCATTCAAAGGATCAAACTGAAAGAGCTTGAACCTCTCAAGAGTTTGGGAAATGAGGGGCAACGGAAGAAGAGTTTCTCCTGTTGCGATGTTATGATCGTCAATCCAAACTCTCCAACCAACAGGCTGGTGCGTCGGAACGAGGTCAAGAACCTCCTTCGGCATGTCCAACACACCAGGCGAACAAACAGTGGGTCTCATACCCAAGGTATTCTCCAAGGAACTCCTAATACCCTCATGAGCAATGTAGTTGTTTGATGTTCCATCATTTCCAAGATGACGTGGAACAATAGTGAGAGGCAAACTCTCATCAGGTTGTTTGAAATTGAGGGGACTAGGGAGCTCTTGCTCCACCAGAGGTGAGTCCTTAAGAGTCACAATATGAAGATAATGTGGCTCAAGGGCCACGGGACAAAAAGATAAGGCACAATCCTGTGCCGACTCATAATGAAGCTGGTCCAAGTTATTCTCAATTTGAATCGAAACCTCCACTAAGTGATCGTGAATTGAAACCCCAAGTCCCTCAGACTGACTACGAGTTTGACTTTGAAAGGTTGTGCTTTGAATTTGTGGATGTGGTGGTGGTTCGATATCAAAAGAAGAATCCTCATGTTGACATGAAATGTCACTCTCCTCACGTTCACGTAATTGCTGCGACATTTGACTCACTTGCAGTGCCATATTTTGTATGGACTGTTGAGTGGTTTCCATGAACGTAAGGAAAGTTTGTTTCAAGGAATCACGTATGCGGTCAACGATGAGGTCCAAGTCAGAGCTTGGGAAATTTTGAGGTTGGGTGTTGATTGGCTGAGAATAAGTCCAATGATTTGGAGTGGGGTGTTGGTAGAATTCTGGGTATTCGGGAGGAGGATACTGTGGTGGAAATGAAGTATAAGAATTTGAATACGAATTGTCTCCCCACGAATCCATCACTCTCGGATTGTACGCGGATGCGTAATGGTCATAATGAGCATTTTGGGAAAATGTATGCTCATACTCAGGCTCTGGGGGAACATAAGGACATTCCCCAAAATCATGACCACTCAACCCAAAATAGTGACACTGTACGGCTACTGGAGCCACCGGTGCACCCATGTCATCTACCACATGCATGAAAGAGGCCAAATGTTCTTGTAATGTCTCAGTTTGATGACGAACATATGATCCGACGTAACTAGATGGTGGTCTAGCAGTCGGTGCCTCTCTCATGTTACCCCAATATGAAGATTGCTCAGTCACACAATGAGCATTATCCCAACCATACGGGGTGTTCGTCTGAGCCACCCCAGGTTGCATGGGTCCGGAGTACCAGGGAGAATCGTCCTGGTCCCAACAATGATATGGATGGTCGCCCATGTAACCATCCATCTCAAGAAAAACTCTCGAGTCGACCACTCTCACCATCACGAGACTAAGCTCGCAAAAAGTGCTCGACTCGACCCTAAAACGCTACCAGAGAGTGTAAAGGGGAGGAGACTATAACGTAGAAGAAGGTGAGAAGAAGAAGACTCAGAGGAGAAGGGAAGAATCCCTAAAGCTAGCGTGGGTAACGGGATCAGGAAGAAGCCTAACTAGCAAGCACGGCTCAAACAATGTAAGGCAATGAGTCCTTAAGCTAGACGATGCCTAACTTCGAGGTCACTAGCCTCGACACGCCTCACCTCCCTACAACGAGGACCACAATGCCTAGCAAGTGATACCAGATCCAGAGATCCAGTACCTCCTACTATCGACAAGGTAGGCAACGCTGATCAGGTCATGACGGTCTCGACTAGATTACTCTCCTAGTGCGTCCGAATTCCTTAGGGCCAATGTCTACTTGCTTTTAGTTAAGGCTTTATTACGAGTGATTTTTGGGGCCAAGGTTAGGGTGATGAAATCCCCCACCTTATCTTTTATGGGACAACCCCTCCTTAGTAGCGATTTGATCCTAGATCTAGCAATCAATCGCTCCAATCAAACACTCTCTCACTCTTGTCCTGATGCAATTACTACTAACTAATGCATGGGCATACGAGATGCATGAATGAGTGTAGGAAATACGTACCTCACGCCAGCACTCAGCAACTATATGCCTAAGTCAATACATGATGCGTGACCTAAACAAATAAGAACATCTAGTCTTTTGCTTTGGATTTTAGGGCCAAGTTGATTAATGGGGGAGTGATTAATGATCTGGGAGCAAACTAGAAGTCACAACATGCAAAATAGGGCTCCCAGATAACAAAAGTGAAGCAATAAACCACCAGAAGAAAAAAAGAAAGCAGGAAGACCTCACCAGGCCGCCAATTGGCGGTCCCAGACCGCTGTGTTGGTGCTCCAACTCTTCTAGTAGCCTCCCCGTGCGCTCTAGGATCCCTGAGACTAAGAAAAACTGGAAACAAAAAATTAAAAACCCCTCGAATCGTCCAAACCAACGTCTGGACAGAGCACCTCCCCGGCAACGGCGCCAAAAACTTGATTGATCGTTTTATATTTAACCGCAAGTGCACTGCCGCGTTGAAGCGGTGGCAAATACGGGTCGTCCACTGGGAGGTGTGTCGACACTTGGTTTGTTCGAAGGCGAGAGGTGAAGAAAGGGAAGAGAAAGGTTGGTTACACTAAACTACACTAAGGTGCAAATGGAAATGGAAGAAAAGCAAGAAAACTAAACCCCAAAGGGGGTAGAGAAAAATGTGAACATAAAGAAGTGTGTGTGTTCATTAAGCTCCTCACAACATGTAGTGCATGAAATCATAAAACTACATACAACTTTGCCTCCACATGAATTAAGATAAGACTACATCATTAAAACATACAAGACAATAATTGGAATGAAGCTACATGAACTCAAGTATAAAGACTATACCCTACTATGCCTCCACATGAATTAAGATAAGACTACATCATTAAAACATACAAGACATTAGCTAAGGTAAAGGCAACAAGAGCACATACACTACAAATTGTGTTTCTAATATTAATTTCATCCATATCCTAACCTTATCATTCCCCATAAAATATGTCCACTAATCAAAGCATAAGCTAAGCTTCATTCAAGAGCATTAGCATATCAAAGATAAGAGTGAAAACCCATTAGATGGTTATGGAAATCATATAAAGCTCAAGGGATAAAGATAACACACACTTAATACACTACATGATTATATCACATATTTCTCCACCCCCCAAATGGGGATGGAACTACTCACTACTCATTACACTAACTATATTAACAAAAGAAAGCATAATACTGAAATGAAAGTTAACTAAGAAGGCAAGAAGCATTAAAGAAACATAAAAGGAAAGGAAAGACTAAACAAACATGCACAAATTAAAAGACAAGATTAAAAGAAACTAGAAGAATTATTTTATTAACAAATGACTCACATTGAAGGTAGCATTCTTCTCCACCTTGAGTTTTTGCTTCAAGGCCACTCCTTAGTAGAGAGAATGCCACCAAGCAATGGGTAATTACAATGGAAGGTGAAGAGTTCTATTTATAAGCATGGAAAAAGCTAATCGGGGACAATCCCCCGATGTGGGACTAAACCAATACCAAAAATAGCCTAAACACATAATAATACAAGTCCAGGAGAAAGCTTAGCGGATATGGGGCCATATGGACCGCCAATTAGCGGTCCAAGACCACCAATTGGCGGTCTATAAACTTCAGATCGAGTTGCTTTTGGTTGTGGGCTTTGCTTGATGGATTTGTTGGTCTTGGATGCATCTACTTGGTTTGTTGTAGCTCCTACCCGAATCGAATTGCCAAAATACTCCCCATGATGGTGTGGAGTTTCCTATTTTGCTCTTAGGTCCTTCGGTCTTACGATCAGGTCTTTCTCCATTGCATCTCAGTCCATAGGTCTCACAATTAAGTCTTTTTTTCCTCCTTTTGGGTCCTTTCATGGCTCTTCTCCTCAAACCTATTTATTCCTGAAAACTAAACATAAAACTCGTAACATAGCATTGTTTAGGTGAAAGATAATGGATATAATATACAAATATAAACATGAAATGATGCCAATCATATATGTAAAAGCCAAATTTCTGTTTTTATGTATATGCATGCATATGAGAGGATTTTTACATAGGACTTGCACTAGACAATTTTCAAAATTGAGAGATGCATGTTTATATATTTGCAATATCAACATCCATGGTGCAAAAGGAAGACACTGAAGAAGCGCAATGATCAATGATCAAGGATCAAGGACGCGGGAACATATAAACTCACACAATGTGGGTGTGAATGGATTTATTTATGTTTGTGTGCTTGATATATATGTGATTGCATGGATGAATGTTAGGATGTGTATAGATGATAAATATGCATGATCTCGGCCTGGAACGAAGATCGGTTAGTGGAACCGTAAGCGAGGCTCGGGGGATCGAGCAAGGCTTGCGAGGAGGACTAGGATCGGGTGTGGTGCCGAACCTCTCTAAACTCCGGTGCGACGAATTTGTGGTTTGTAATTGTCTCTTACCTTAATCCTTCAATTAGTATTTTTAATTCCACAATTATCTAGTGATTAGATGGCCATCATTTGTAACAGTTTATGTCAACTTTAGGCATGTTTCAGTAGTCCCACATCGGAGGATTGTCCTCAATTGCATTTTTCATGTCTATAAATAGAACTCTTCTTTCTACTTTGTAAAACCCTCATGGCTTGGTGATGCATTGCATACATTGCATCATATGTCTTTCATTTAGATTACTTTTGCATCAATAAATGCTACTAAGGTATGTGTTTAGTCTTATTTACAGAATACAGGGACCTGAATGCAAATTACCCACATCCCGAGCATAAACGCGTACAAAAGACTCATTTCTATCATAAAGACCAAGTTCAAGTTTATCGGGTTTCAAATGGAAATGTATCCAAGCATAAAAGCATTCAAGTCCTAATTACGAAAAGAACAAGGACTTAAGCACAAAAGTAGCCGGGGACTTAATTGCAAAACGTCAAGGACCTAATTGCAAATCACGAGTAGCTTTTATTATTACGGAGAAAATATAAAGAAAAATCAATGTGGATCTCCAAATATATGAAGAAATTAATTCGGATCTCCAAAGATATGCAAGAATCAATCCAGACGCGCAAATGACATTGAAATCATACCATAAACACACAGGAAAAATCCGGGTCGATTCGGAGCCAAAAAGGTGGCGATTCCGCCGCACCTCAAGAGCAAATTGCGGCGAATCCGCCGCACCAAATTAGATTAATGCTCTAAAAATTTTACCGGTTGCGTGTTGACGCGTGTACTTTCTTATTTCATGCTTAGGTCCCTTGTATCGGCTATAAATAGCCCCGAGAACGATGTTGTGAGGAGTTCTTCCTTTTGTTCCATAATTTAGCAATAAAATTCTGTTTCTTTTATTTTATGTTTTTAATTTTCTTTTCTTAGTTTCTCTAGGACCCCTTCTCCCTCCCTCCATCTATGAGTTTCTAACTCTTTCCAAAGGGTGGGGGTGACGGATTTAGGGTGATGAGAAGAGAAGATGTTATTATTTTAATTTTGTATTAGTATGTTTTGATTACTTGAGTTTATGTTAAATCATTTATCATGTAATGCTTTATAACTAATATGATTTATTATAAGTTTCAGAATTCTCTAATCTAAACCTTAAATCTAATCCTCCACCCAACGGAATTCACTTCTTTGTTCTTGCTTTAGTTTTAATTGTTTTTGTTTCTTGCTTTAAATAACTAAAACCCAAAAATCTCAAAACCCATTTATTTCTTCTCTCCTTCTTTCTCCTTAATCGAAAATCACGAAAATAACAAATCTCTCCCTCCTTGTGTTCGACCCGTACTTGCCACGTCTTCATAGACGCCGTGCACTTGCGGTATAAATTTAAATCTTCATCAAGTTATTATAAGTTTTTGGCGCCGTTGCCGGGGAGGCGACGCAGATTTTGTTGTTTTTGTGTTTTTGATTTTATCCTGTTTATCTTGTGCGCAATCTAAGTATTTGGATTTGTGTTTCAGGGGACAACAGAGTGCGCGGAGATATCCGGGCACATTTGGAGCTAAACGAGCGGCGAAATCGCCGCACCTGAAGAACAACTTGCGGCGAATTCGCCGCACCAGTAAGGCTTCTGGGCGTCATTTTTCTCTGGGGTCGTCTACATCGTGGATTGGTCGCATTGAGCTACTGGAAATTCCGAGAGCAGGCGGCGAACCTGTCTGAGCATTGCGGAGGTAACTTTTCTTGCCTTTCTCGTATAATCTGAATTTTCGAAAAGTTTCCTTTCGTAGAATTGCACGTGTTAGGGTCAAAAATTCCATAATTAGCAATAACTCAACTCTGACCTAAAAATTGGCAAAATTAGAAAGACCTTAGTGCATGCATCATATAATGTTTTGTTTACATTATTCTTGCTAAATTATTGCAAATTATTTTTGTTGAAGAGTGCTGGAGACAAGGTACGTATCGCGGTTTTTAACGACTGCATTTAAGCATATAATTTAATTTGCATACAACCTTGCAATTGCCCCCATTAAAAAGACCATTGTTTGACTATCTTTGTTAGATCTAAGTTAAACTATCTTAAGGGCAACTCCATAGGAAAAGATACGGTGGGGATTTCATCACCCTTCTGTGGCCCACAAATCACAATCCTCAAGTGTCACCCAAGCCTAAAATTAAAATCAATTAGACATTGACCCCTAAGGACTCGGACTCAATTAAGGAGGAGATTGGTTTGACTTGCTATGACCTGAAGCTAATTGAATTCAATTTGGTGTCTAGAAAGTGTTTTTGTGTTGACGAAAGTCTTCCAAGCGACGTGGTTGTCTAATTGGCACCGACTCTGTCGGAAGCGCCCCCACTAGCTATACACTAACTGGCCAACTTGGTTTGATTAGTGAGGGAGGTGAATCAAGCAAATCAATTCGACTCAACCAGTTAGGAGTCGTCTAGATCTAAGTGACACTAGGTCTAGGATTGTTTGAACCGTGCTTTCTTAGGAAACCTCTGACCGACCCTCTTTTCTATCTTTAGAGTTAAGTTTCCCTTCTCTTCTGAGTCATCTTCTTCTCACCTACTTATACGTTCTAGTCTCCTCCCCTTTACATTCTCTTTTAGCATTTTAGGGTCGAGTCGAGAACTTGTGCTTGCTTAGCCTCATAAGGGTAAGAGTACTTGACTCAAGAGTGTTGTGATGGATGGTTACATGAGCAACCATTCATATCATTGTTGGGACCAGGACAATGCTTCCTGGTATTCTAAAACCATGCAACATGGGGTGGCTCAGACCAACACCCCATATGGGTGGGACAATCCTAATTGTATGACTGAGCAATCTTCATATTGGGGTAACATGAGAGAGGAACCGACTGCTCGACCACAATCTAGTTATGTCGGATCATATGCTGGTCAACAAACTGAGAATTTACAACAAGCTTTTGCCTCTTTCATGAGTAGGACAGACAACATGAGTGCACCGGTGGCTCCAGTAGCCGTACCGTGCGACTGTTGTGGGTTGAGTGGTCATGTTATCGGGGAATGCCCTTATGTTCCCCCAGAGCCTGAGTATGAGCATACTTTTTCCCAAAACGCTCAAAATGACTATTACGCATCCGCGTACAACCCGAGAGTGATGGATTCGTGGAGAAACAATTCCAATCCAAATTCTTATACTTCATTTTTACCTCAGTATCCTCCTCCCGAATACCCAGAATTCTACCAACTCCCCACGTCAAATCATTATTCTCAGCCCATCAACACCCAATCCCATAATTTCACAAGCTCAAACTTGGACCTCATAGCTGACCACGTACCTAATTCCTTGGAACAAACTTTCCTTACGTACATGGAATCCACTCAACGATCCGTACAAAATATAACATCGCATTTGAGTCAAATGATACAACAATTAGGTGAACGTAAGGAGAGTAACTTTTCGTGTCAACATGAGGATCCACCTTTTGATATCGAACCACCACCACATCCACAAATTCAAAGCACAATCTGTCAAAGCCAAACTCCTAGTCAGTCTGAAGGACTTGGGGTTTCAATTCACGATCATTTAGTGGAGGATTCGATACACATTGACCAATTTCATCATGAGTCGGCCCAGGATTGTGCCTTATCTTCGTGCCCCGTGGCCCTTGAGCCACATGATCTTCATGCTGTGCCTCTTAAGGACTCACTTCCGGTGGAGCAAGAGCTCCCTAGCACCCTCAATTTCAAACAACCTGATGAGAGTTTGCCTCTCACTATCGTTCCTGATCATCTTGGAAATGATGGAACATCAAACGACTACAGTGCTCATGAGGGTATTAGGAGTTCCCTGGAGGATACATTGGGTATGAGACCCATTTTATGTTTACCTGTTGAGTCGGACTTGCCTAACGAGGCTCCTGACCTCGCTCCGACGCACCAGCCAGTTGGTTGGAGAGTTTGGATTGACGATCATAACTTCAGCACCGTAACGGGAGAAACTCTTCTTCCGTTGCCCCCTATTTCCCAAACTCTCGAGAGGTTCAAGCTCTTTCAGTTTGATCCTTTGTATGAGACGCCTTTGCGTCCAATTCATGAACCTCTCATTTCTTCTTGTGCTCTTTGTGAAGGGGGCCCACGCATGAATATTCTGGCCCCACGTGGTGTCATGTTCCCTTTTGAGGTCTTTTGACAAATGAAGATGGGAACTTATGTTTGTACATAGTTATATTTGTATAACAATAAGTAAAAAAAAAAAAAATTGTTTTTATCCCTTCTTTAGCATCTCACAGGTTTTTGAGGGAATTCGGGTTTTTGTCCATCAACAGAGCCATGAACTTTCCTTTGTACTTCACGTTGGTGAGATCTTTCCTTTTTCATGCATAAATCCATGTAGTATCTTGCTCGCATACATTGAGGACAATGCATGATTTAGGTGTGGGGGGGTGTTTATATATGTACATATCTATCTATTTGATTTTCTGCTCTGCTTTATTTTAAATAATAAAAAAAAAATTTCAATATTCTATGACATAGCTTAAGATTGAACTGCCAAAACCCGTGTACAAATTGCATTAAGTTTTTGTTCCTTATTATATAGTTCTGCTTGTAGAAATTATGACATAAATCTAAGTTCCAAAGAAATAACCCATGGCCCTTGTAAGACATGTATGCACTTAAATTGGATGAATCAAATCTTTGAAGTGGTTGATAAAAAGCAGAGGTTGAGGAAAATATACCGGGAAGTGTGGACTTCTAATAGCAATTAAGCCTTGAGGAAAATAAAAGTAAAATAAAATAAAAATAAAGTGAGGAAAACACATTTTGCAAAATAATTACAAAAGCCCAAGTCTTCGAGTCACTGGTCCGTAGGGGTATCTTGAAACCCGGTAACTTGAGTCTGCCAGCTCGGGATTATCGACCAAACTCGCTACACGAATGCAAAAAGGGTATAAGTGTTAAAAAGAAAAGCAAATGTGTTGAATCACGGAAAAAGGAAAAAAATAAATAAATACTTTAAGATACTCAAGGCCCAAAGCTAAAGGAATGATCCATGCCATGGTTGATCCAAATGATACTTCACCACCAGAGGAGGCGTGCAAAATAATTTATGTGATAACATGTGTAGAGGGGTTAGTGGTGTGAATGTGGAGGAATAAAGACCAAGTCAAACTTTTTATAAGTTAGAACTGTATAATGAGCATGCGAGAACTTTAAGTGAGATGTATAAGGTTAAGGCAGAAATATTAAGAGCTATTAATGGAATGTTGAATTAAGACTTTGTGGGTGTGTCAACTGAAAACCCTCACGAGACAAAACTCGTCCTCTAAGGCAACCTGGAGGTTTAAAGGCTTGTTGCACATGCTAAGTGCAACCGTGATTCCTACGAAAGTGAGTTAGGATTTCCCTGTTTTCATTTCTTTTATATTCTGTTTTGCTAGGGACTAGCAAAATCTAGGTGTGGGGGTATTTGATGCATTGCATACATTGCATCATATGTCTTTCATTTAGATTACTTTTGCATCAATAAATGCTACTAAGGTATGTGTTTAGTCTTATTTACAGAATACAGGGACCTGAATGCAAATTACCCACATCCCGAGCATAAACGCGTACAAAAGACTCATTTCTATCATAAAGACCAAGTTCAAGTTTATCGGGTTTCAAATGGAAATGTATCCAAGCATAAAAGCATTCAAGTCCTAATTACGAAAAGAACAAGGACTTAAGCACAAAAGTAGCCGGGGACTTAATTGCAAAACGTCAAGGACCTAATTGCAAATCACGAGTAGCTTTTATTATTACGGAGAAAATATAAAGAAAAATCAATGTGGATCTCCAAATATATGAAGAAATTAATTCGGATCTCCAAAGATATGCAAGAATCAATCCAGACGCGCAAATGACATTGAAATCATACCATAAACACACAGGAAAAATCCGGGTCGATTCGGAGCCAAAAAGGTGGCGATTCCGCCGCACCTCAAGAGCAAATTGCGGCGAATCCGCCGCACCAAATTAGATTAATGCTCTAAAAATTTTACCGGTTGCGTGTTGACGCGTGTACTTTCTTATTTCATGCTTAGGTCCCTTGTATCGGCTATAAATAGCCCCGAGAACGATGTTGTGAGGAGTTCTTCCTTTTGTTCCATAATTTAGCAATAAAATTCTGTTTCTTTTATTTTATGTTTTTAATTTTCTTTTCTTAGTTTCTCTAGGACCCCTTCTCCCTCCCTCCATCTATGAGTTTCTAACTCTTTCCAAAGGGTGGGGGTGACGGATTTAGGGTGATGAGAAGAGAAGATGTTATTATTTTAATTTTGTATTAGTATGTTTTGATTACTTGAGTTTATGTTAAATCATTTATCATGTAATGCTTTATAACTAATATGATTTATTATAAGTTTCAGAATTCTCTAATCTAAACCTTAAATCTAATCCTCCACCCAACGGAATTCACTTCTTTGTTCTTGCTTTAGTTTTAATTGTTTTTGTTTCTTGCTTTAAATAACTAAAACCCAAAAATCTCAAAACCCATTTATTTCTTCTCTCCTTCTTTCCCCCAAACGAAATCACACTAATAACAAATCTCTCCCTCCTTGTGTTCGACCCGTATTTGCCACGTCTTCAACGCGACCGTGCACTTGCGGTATAAATCACTCATAGTTTAGTGTAGTTAGTTAGCATAATCCACTCATTCTCCTCTCTTTTCCCACTCAAGTATGGTAGTTACAACAATACTCACAACTCCTTGAGGTTCGACCCGTATTTGTCATGTCTTCACCGACGTCGTGCACTTGCGGTTATTAAAACAATCAATCATCTCACTTGAACAGAACACGATCATTTAATGATATAAGAATATCACTTGTGTCTATCGCTTGTCTCATGATATTAAAAATATTATACAAAGTAGGAATTGTAGGATCATAATGACCCTTAATTATCTAATCAAATTACGCTTAATCCATACTTAAGTTAACAAGATGTGTAGTGGAAACGAATTAAAAGCAAGTAGGGAAAAACAATGCAAACCACAGTGGACACGTGTGTTTTTATAGAGGTTCAGTTACCTGCCTACTTCCTCTCTTACAAGCTCTGCTCGATTCCTCGAGCTCTGCTCACGACTTCACTATTCACTATTCACTTCCCGTTCCGAGCCTTGCGACCACCCTCGCAAGCTTGGATTCCTCTTCTCACAATTCAAGAAGGATGTTTCAGGCTTTCACCAGAGCCTTTACTCTTTTGACAATAACACTATCTAGCTTGAGCACACTTTGAGTATGATATAGAAATGATCAAAGATGTGGAATTTAGGCTCTTGAGTGTAGGATTGAGAGTTTTAGGAGTTGATAATTTCTCTCTAATGTATGTGACAACTGGAAGTGGGAGAGTTGTCTAAATAATGTATTTGTACATCTATTTATAAGCTCCTAAAGATTTCTAGTCATTGGGGAAAAATTGATTCATTGGTGCAAAGAACACAAACAGAAATTGAAGATCTGCAATTATGTCCTCAACGGTCGATCGGTTACCCAGATTAAAGGTAAGGAAACATTTGAACTAAATTAAGCATCGATCGAACCAACAAGGCTACAACTTAAGTTCACTAATGTGAACGGTCGAACAAAATACAGGGCGGTCGACCATTCAAAGAGTTTTGGCTAAGGTATATTGTGATCGGTCTAACGAAAGGCGTATCGACCGAAACCAGGAAGTTTTGGGCAGAAGATTTGTCTTCTCCGGTAGACCGTTCTAAGGTCAACGTTCGACCGGTGGCCAATTGTATTCTAAAGGTTGGTTGAGTTTATACAAATACGACCATTGGAGAATATGACAAGTATAATAGTCATATGAAAATAAGGGAACAGTCGACCAAAAGGTCAAGGGCGGTCGATCGATTGAGCTAGGAAAATTTACTGTAGGCTAACTGGTTGAAACAGTCCAACAAAGAACTAGTTTTGGTCGACCGTTTTTCACAGGCAGATTAGGTTTAGGTTTAGGTGATTTTTTGGCTAAGGTTTTGTAGGATTTCAGGCCCCTGTGTATGTATATATATATTTTTTAAATTTCACACATGCATACGAGATCAATTTCCATATTTTCGATGATTTCATGTACATTATTTTATATTTATTCTAATATCATGTAATCTACACATATATTAAAATAAATAATAGGAGATCATACACAAAGGTTCTCTAAAACCATTATGAAGATCCATAGTTAAGTTGCTGTTGAATCGTCTGTCGATTCACCTCCAAGTGTTCACGAAACTCTAAACGAGAGAAATGAGCTAGCCAATCAATCTCTAAATCAAGCTTAGAATTTAGCTAATAACCCCTTAAAACTCCCTGAGAATTTAATCTCCAAAAACTTGATTAACTAACCGATTTTTTGATGGATTAGTGGGGAGGTTAAAGAGAGACATAGAGAGAATTTTTTGCATTCATTAAAACAAGTAGGGAGAGGAGACTTATTTATAGACTCTCCCAACACCCACATCATGGGTAATCCACTTACCCATGATTTCTTACTTTTCTCTTCCTAAAACCAATCCCAAATTAATACATAATCATCCTCATACATGTTTGACAATTGGAATAAATCCAATCCATGATCAACACCAATCCCTTAACTAATTTCAGGAGAATCGTGCTCACTGGTCGACCGATTGACAGTTAATTGCAGTTTTGGTTGGACCATGAAACCGAGTGGTCGACCCATCATGCACTACCAAAGCTATTGTGATTTTTCGGTCGGATTGCACTTCACGTTGGTCGACCGATTATTACCAAGAAAAGTTCCTAGAAATTTTTGGTCGAACCAAAACCTTCAACGGTCGACCGATCACTACCAAGTAGAGTTCGAGGAAGCTCCTAGAAGTTTTCGGTCGACCAACCACATCCATCCGGTCGACCGTTCACAAACACAATAGCTACTGTAAATTTCCGGTCGATCGGTCTCCGAAAACATCCGACATTTTTTGCCCGATTTTGCCTTTATCAAATTTTGGATTAACATCCAACAAAATTCGATCTTTGTTTTTTTAGAAAATTCATTTCTCATGTAATATATTATCATATGTAATGTCAGAACATCACACACCATAATATATTCATCTCATACGAATTTATTTATGATTCTAACTATGTCATTTTCACAACATATTGATTTTAACAATTCACCACATATATGTTATATTCACATGAAACCCGATACATCATATGAACATAAAATCAAACTTCTTGTTTTCTAACTTTGTTGTGTGACCTATTGGAGGATATAAGTTATATTGACAATGATATTAAACAGTTAACATCACAAACTATAAGCGGTATCTAGCTACACATTATAGTTACTTAATTAGCAAAGATGTCTTGTTCACCCGAACTAAACACAATCCATTTTGTGATATAAGTAACATCACTTGTATCTATCCATTGCCTCATGATATTAAGAATATTATACAGAGTAGAATTGTGTCACCTTTGTATTATATATTCATTTCTTGATCTTTTAAGCTGATTATAAATACGTAACTTAACACAAGTCACATTGTGCACATTATAATTTCGCTTTATCAAGGGGACACTAATATCATCACTCAAATAAAGAGGGGCAATGATAATTCTTTGACGAGCTATCTTTTCCAGTATAGGTTATGCTTAACCAACTATTGCCTTTATCACTAATCTCAATGACAGTTGTTGACAATAATCAAATTAAAAACTTCCTATGTGAAAAGACATAAGTCTCATATCTTAGCATTCAAGACACAGTGAGACATTAATGACACATCCTCTTTTATATTCTTGTGTCGTTAAATATTTGTAGAGCTACAATACTCTTTAACCAATACGACAATCTTATCTCGGTAATTAATGTTCCATGTCAATTACCATGATTGTGAATAACTTTTAATTTATGTAAATATTATCTTTTAGAGCTCTACAGTTAAGGATCAAGAGTCTCTTCCTTAACACTTCTAAAAGACGAATGCATTAATCAAGGAACAAAATGTTTGCACATTCAATTCATAATAATTGACACATAAAAAAATACTTTTAGAACACATTTCCTTCAATCTACCAATTGTTATCAAAGTCTTCTTCCACATACATTCTCAATGTATAAAACAATAATAACTTGGGTAACCCCCTCAAATCATTGATCAAGTCATTCCCCGTGGTTCCTCAGACCCTTGGACTCGAAATGCATTTTGCCTTTGGCTTGAGATAATGGTTTGGTGAATGGATCAATTGTGTTGTTGTTTGTGTCCACCCATAATAAATTTATTTTGCCTTCTTTGATGAAGTCACGTGTGACAAAATACTTGTGATCCATGTATTTCACAAGGTGATGTGATTTAGGATCCTTGATTTGCAAGATAGATGCACTATTGTCGCAAAATAGCTCCATGGGTCCCTCGCTTGAGGGAACTACTCCAAGCTCTTCAAGGGAACTTCTTAATCCACACTCCTTGCTCGCTTCAACGACAACTATTACTTCGAAAGTGGTGGTTGAGTCGACAGTAGTGGTTTGCTTCCAACTGCGCCAACTCACGACTCTTGATTGAAATTAATTTAACCGCAAGTGCATGACCGCGATGAAGCGGTGGTAAGTATGAGTCGATCCACAGGGAGGTGTGTTGACTCTGGTTCTTTCGAAGGTAAGTGGGAAAAGAGGGGAGAAGAAGTTGATTACACTAAACTATGCTGCACTACACTAGTACGAAGCAAACAAAGAAGATGAAAGCACAAGACGAAATAATACTAAATTAAGTGACTAATAAAAGCAAGCTGGAAATCAGGAATGGAAACCCCTAAGGGGTGGAGTGTGTGTACACATGAAATAAGTGGTGATGAATGCATTCAATAGAGCACAAGTATATGTAGTGTTGCTATATATGCATAAGAAGTACCTCATGACAATACCTATCATCCAAATCACTAACATAAGTGATTAATATTAGCATAAACAAGTTTGTTATTAAGAACCTAAACAAGCATGAGATGTACCTAATGGCTATGGCAGAAACCATCAAGTTAAATATTCTCTTTAATTCAATCAAGCATACTCACATTTCTCACATAAAACAACATATAACATTCATTCCATTCTACATGACATGTATAAACATCAACTCCACCCCCAAAGGGGGATGAAACTACTCACACATTATTAATCTAACATTCATATTATGAAAAGAAACACATGCTTATTAATTCTACAAAGATTAAAACAAACAAAGTTAACTAAACATGCATGAATTAAAAGAAACACCAAGAAACTAACAAAACATTCTTTATTGGTCACTCACATTACAAGTAGCATCTCTCCACTAGAATTTTTGCTTCAAGGTTTTACTCCAAGTAGAAAGAATGACCACCAAGAGAGGAGATGTATTACAAAGGAGAAGGAATAGTTCTATTTATTGCCATGAAAAAAGGTAACCCGGGACAATCCCCCGGTATGAGACTAATTGCAGACTATAAATGGACATAAAACAACATAATCCACGACCCGACTAAGACATGAATTCTTTGGAGCCATTTGCTGGATGTCTTTGATCGAGTCTGGATTTTCGGGGCTCGTTTCTAACTTGATTTCTTGATGTTCGATAAACTCTATTTGGTTGTTGATGTTTAGGCCCAGATCTAATTGCCAAAATACTCCTCATGATGGTGTTGAGCTTTTTGATTTTCTCATTGGTCATTTTTGTTTTCATCCGGGTTCTTCTCTCTTGCATCTCAGTCCATAAGTCTTGCAATTCAGTCTTTTTCCTTGCTTTTAAGTCCTTTTTGAGTCTCTACTTCTCAAACCTGTCTATTCCTGAAAATTAAACATAAGACTCGTTACATAGCATTTCTTAGACTAACAATAAAGGATATAAGACACAAATATATGCATGATATGTTGTCAGTCAGCTCCACCAATCAGGAGAAAAACATATCCTGATTGAGACCTCCTATCGTCAGGATCACTCATGAAACTTGCATCCGAATAACCCTCGGCTATTAGCTCCCTTTGTCCTCAATAAATAAGAAACTTATCATTGGTCCAGTTAATGTACCTTAGAATATTCTTGACCGCAGTCCAATGATCAGGATCTGCGTTGGATTGGTGACGGCTTGCCATGCTTAAAGCATACAAGACATCGGGTCTTAAGCAAGTCATCGCGCACATGATTGATCCTATTTCTGAAGCATAAGGAATATCTTTCATGTACTCTAAGTCTTTTACGTGATTCAGTACGTTGAGACTTCTTGAGTTGCACACCCATACTCGTTGGCACATTGCCCTTTTTGGAGTTATTCATGTTGTACCTTTCTAAGACCTTGTCAATGTATGTACGTTGACTTAGGCCAATGAGTCTACGAGATCTATCTCTATAGATCTTGATTCCAAAGATGTATTGAGCCCCACCTATGTCTTTTTTTTTGAAAATGCAGATTTCAATGAACTTCTCGTTTGCTCTAGCAAAGGTATATGATTTCCCTTGAGGAGTATGTCATCAACATATAAGATCAAAAATACTATGTGGCTCACACTAACCTTCTTATATATACAAGACTCTTCCTTACTTTGGACGAAGTGAATCTTTTTCACTTCCTCATCAAAGTATTTGTTCCAACTCCTTGATGCTTGCTTCAATCCATAAATGGATCGTTGAAGCTTGCATACTTTCTTGCTATTCTTTGGATCTTCAAAACCTTGAGGTTGTACCATGTACACATCCTCCTCCACGTTCTCATTGAGTAAAGCTGTTTTGACGTCCATTTGCCATATTTCATAATCATGAAATGTGGCAATAGTGAGCATAATCCAAATGGACTTGAACATGGCAACCGGTGAAAAAGTTCATTATAATCAATTCATTAAATTTGAGTGAAACCTTTTGCTACAAGCCTTACTTTGTAGGTTGTCAAGTTCCCATCCATGTCCATCTTCCTTTTAAAATTCCATTTATTTTGAACGACTTTCTTCCTTGAGGAAGGTCAACCAAGTTCCATACTTGATTGTCATACATGGATTCTATTTCGGATTCCATGGATTTGAACCATAGTTTGGAGTCTTCTCATTTCATTGCTTCTTGAAAGGTCGATGCATCATTGGTATCAAGTACCATGATCTAATGAAGTCCCAAATACATATCAGGTTTCTTCCTTTCCCTCATAGACCTTCTAAGTTGTTTTGGTTCCACGTGTACTTCTTGAACTTCTTCCACAATTTCTTGCGGAATTTGTTCATGTTCGATTCTCGAAAGTACACTAAACGGAGATGATTGAGTTTCATTCACAATTGCTTGCGAGGGTCTCTCACTCATGCTCCCACTAACCAAATGAATCTCGGTTGGGCATTCATGATCTTGAATGTTATCTTTCATATCATGATCTTGAAGAATATCTTAAGTTTCCTTAAGCACAATTCTACTCCTACTACGTTTTATTCTTTCGAGAAACTCTTTCTCTAAGAATACGAAATCCTTCTCGACAATCACTCGATTGGAGGTTTTATGCCAAAAGTAGTATCCTCTTGTCTAACGAGGATAACCTATAAAGAAGTGCTTATCCGATTTTGGTTGAAGTTTGGTCGACATCAATCTTTTGACGTAGGCCTCACAACCCCAAATCTTGAGAAAAATGGGCTTATGTGTTTTACCACTCCATAGCTCATAAGGCATTTTCTCTACGGATTTGGATGAAACATTATTTAGTATGTAAGCCGCAACTTCTAGTGCATAACTCCAAAAGTAAACCGGCAATTTAACTTGACTCATCATTGATCGAACCATGTCGAGCAATGTCCTATTTCTACTTTCGTATACCCTATTCTATTGAGGAGTACCGGGTGGAGTGAGTTGTGACACAATACCATACTCCTTTAGGAACGAATCATATTCGGTACTCAAGTACTCACCTCCATGATCGGTTCGTAGAGACTTGATTTACTTGTTGTGTTGGTTCTCTACTTCATTCTTGAATTCTTTGAACTTGTCAAAGGATTCACTTTTGTTTCTCATTAGATAAATATAGCCGTAATGACTATAGTCATCCGTGAACATAATAAAGTACCTAAAACTGTCTCTTGCACTTGTACTCATTGGACCACATACATCGAAACGTATCAAATCCAGCAAGTTATTCAATGATTTTGCCTATTAGGCAAGGTTCACATGTCTTCAATGATTTAAAATCAAGTTGATCAAGAAGGTTAGCTTCTTGAAATTTCTTGATGCGTTTTTCATTTATGTGACCAAGACGATTGCGCCACAAAACTGTATCATTCACGTGAGTAGGTTTAAACCTTTTGTTATTGTTGTTTAAAATTTGTCTATTATTTAATTCAAGCAAATAGAGTCAATTTCTTATGAAAGCATTTTCATAGAAAATTCCATTTTTCGATATAGACAAGCAAGAGTTTGAAATATTTATATTAAAATTATCCATGTCTAAACATGATACAAAAATAATATTCTTGCTAATCGAAGACACATAATAGATGTTCTTTAAACATAAATTTAAATCACTAGATAATTGAATATTCACGGAGCCTTGTGCAATCGCTGCGACGTTTGCACCATTTTCAACCTTCAAAATCATCTCGCCTTTAGCAAGTTTGATTGACATCATTTCATGCTTATATTTGTATCTTATATCCATTATCTTTCACCTAAACAATGCTATGTGACGAGTTTTATGTTTGAATTTCAGAAATAAATATGTTTGAAGAGATGAAGCATAAAAGGACCTAAAAGCAGGGAAAAAGACTGAATTGTGAGACCTGGGGACTAAGATGCAAGGGAGAAGGACCTGAACGCAAGACCGAAGGACCAAAGAGCAAAACAGAAAACTCCACACCATCTTGGGGAGTATTTTGGCAATTCTATTCGGGTCGGAACTCCAATAAAAAAAGTATATGCATCAAAGACCGACAAATAAATCCAGAAAAGCTCACAACAAATTCGAGCCAGATCCAAAGCTTATGGACCGCTAATTGGCGGTCTGGATCTCTCTGGATCCACTCAAACTTCGAGGGCACATGTATTAGAGGGTGTTTATTCTATTTCTGGTATTTGTTTAGTCCCACATCGGGGGATTGTCTCGGATTGCCTTTTTCTATGGCTATAAATAGAACTCTTCACCTTCCATTGTAATCACTTCACATTTTGAGTGTCTATTCTTCCTACTAGAAGTGAGGCCTTGAAGCATACACTAAAGTAGGACGATGCTACTTCAATTGTGAGTCATTTTATTAAAAGTTTCTTTATTATGTTGTTTGTTTCATGTTGCTTGTTTTACTTAGTTTAATTTCATTTAATTAGTTTTAGTAGCTTAGTTAATATGCTTTCCTTGCTTAGTTTAATAATTAGTCTAATGTGTAGTGAGTAGATCCATCCCCTCTGGGGGTGGAGTAGATGTTCATACATGCAAATGAGAATGGAATGAATGCTTTATTTACAATGTGTTGATAAAACATGAATGTATGTTTGCTTGTTTAGGATAGAACTTATAACTTGATGAGTTTTGCCAAAATGATTAGACACCTCTCATGCTTGTTTAATGTTCTGAAATAACCAGCTTGTGTATGTAAATGTTAATCAACTAGGATAGTCAATGGATTGATAGGTTTTGCCATATCATTTAGACACTTCCTATGCATGATAACACTACCTTTATTTGTGCTTAAAAAATGTGTTCAACACCCACCTCTTTGCATGTGTGCACTCACTCCACCCCTTACGGGCTTTCTATTTCTGAATTCCAGCACTTATTTAGTTCTTAGTTTAGTTTGGTAGTTCATCGTTTGTTTCTTTCTTTCGCATTTCGTACTTCGTAGTGTAGTGTAGCGTAGAGTAGGACAATCAAACTCTCTTCCCTATTTTTGCCACTTGATTTCATGCAAACGAGAAGCTGCTCACCTCCCTGTGGACGACCCGTATTTGCCACGTTTTCACCGACGCCGTGCACTTGCGGTTATAATATAAAACGTTCAACAAGTTTTTGACGCCGTTGCCGGGGAGGTGTCAGTCCAGACTCTTGTTTGGACGATTCGAGTGGATTTAATTTGTGTTTTGTAGCTTTTCTTTGTTTCAGAAGACTTGGAGTCGCCAGGAGAGGCATCTGGAGAAGTTTGGAGGAAAACTGGGCACTGTAGACCGCCAATCAGTGGTCTGAGACCGCCAATTGGCGGTCCGGTGAGCTTCGTTTAACCTCTCCTTTCTTTGTCTTGTTGCCATAATTGATTTAGTGATCTGGGACTTGATTTGGCATGTTTTGACCTATAGTTTGCTCCCAGATCAATAATCAAACTTCCTTTAAGCAACTTCGACCCTAAAACCCGAAGCAAAAGATTAGGCATTCTTTCTTGTTTAGGTCATGCATCATGTATGCTACTTAGGCACGTAGACTGTCTTCTATTTTAACTTTATTTTCAGTTGCTGAGTGCTGGCGTGAGGTACGCACCTTCTACTCTCATTCATGCATTTCGTATGAACATGCATTAGTTAGTAGGAAGTGCATTGAAACAAGTGTGAGTTGAGCGTTTGTTTGGAGAGTTGATTGTTAGATTAAGACTCCAAAACGCTACTAAGGAGGGGTTGTCTTATAAAAGATAAGGTGGGGGATTTCATCGCCTTTTCCTTCGCCCCAAAAACCACACTAATCAAGAGCCTAATTTTAAAATCAAGTAGACATTGGCCTTAAGGATCTCGGACGCATTAGGAGAGTGATCCGGTCACGACCGTCATGGCCTGATCGGCGTTACCCACTTTGTCGATAGTAGGAGAGACGAGATCTCCGGATCTTGTCTTACTTGCTGGGCTTTGTGGTCCTCGTCGTAGGGAGGTGAGACGTGTTGAGGTCGTGTGACCTCACAGTTAGGCGTCGTCTAGTTGTAAGGACCTATAGCGACCTTAGGATTGCTTGAGCCGTGTTTGCTTGTGTGCATCTACCTGTACCCATCCGCCGTAGCATAAGGATTTCTTCCCTTCTCTCTTGAGTCATTCTTTCTCTCTTGTGTCCTCCCGTCTTCTCCTCTACGCACATTCTTTGTTAAAAAAAGTTTTGGTTTGTGTGTGTGCACCTTTGTGCATGCTTTCGTGGGCACGAGACGAGAGTGGCCGTTTGACGAGGCACGTTGTCAACCCTGCTTCGGTAGTCGATTTCTCGACGACTTCTTCCTCTCGTGTCGCACACAGTCCGGGTTCAATGGCTGCTAATTTCCGCAAGGCGGAGCAGTTGCTGGACCCACCTATCCCATACCTCTACGTGATCGATGCTACTCGAGCTGTACTGCTCTACCCTCATGCATCGTATTGCCAGAGGCAAATGGGAACCATTTTGAGGTTAAGCCTCATTTTATTTCCATGCTCCCTCACTTCACTAGGAAAGGTGACCGCTATATCTTTCTCAGGGAATTTGAGGAGGTCTGTGCTATGTTCAAGCTGCAACAACTTAGCACAGACTCCATCCATCTTAGGCTTGTCCCCTTTGCGCTGAAGGATGATGCCAAGAAGTGGTTGTACAGAAACCAGGCGAATGCCTTTAGGACTTGGGATGAGTTTCAATATGCATTCCTCAAGAAGTACTTTCCAAATCATCAGACTCAAAAATTGAGGAATGAAATCAATTCGTTCTATCAACTTGAGACCGAAACATTTCATGCATATCTAGAGAGGTTCAAGGAGCTACTATCCTCATGCCCTCACCATGGCATTGAGTTGTGGCGTCTTTGTCAGATTGTTTACGAGGGTCTTCACATTCCGTCCCGAACGCTTCTTGAGTCCATGTGTCAAGGAGAGTTCTTAGGAAATGATGAAAAGGAGGCATGGACTTTCCTAGAAGACCTTGATGAAAAACATGCAATGGGAGTGTGAGGGAACCCCCAACATCATCTATCATAGGAGCGAGGATCGCAAATGCAAACTCGACTAGATCGGGTGGCGCATTTGTTGTCGATACCACTACGGCCACCGAGGCACGCTTGGCGGCCTTAATGCGCCGTATGGATTCGATTGAGCTCCAAAACCAACAAGGTGCACTTCACATGTCCACATCTGGTAAAGTTCTATGTCATTCATATGGTAGGATAGTGTAGGATTTCTAGTTTAATTGCACATATATATTTTTGGATTTTTTATGCACAATAAGGATCAATTACAATTTTTCTATGATTTGTTTCTTGCATGCATCAGTTTGTTTCAATAACTAGTTTCAAAACTTTATTAAAACAAACATGAGCTCCGAAATTCATACCTAGAAGTTCTCTAAAACTTCTTGATGATCCGGAGACGTTGAGGATGACTATCGTCGCTTCTCGTTGCGTTGGATGCCTCCGAGTGTTCACCAAAACCCTAAACAAGGTTGGAGAGAAAGGAGCTAGCCAATCAATCTCCAAACTAGCTTAGAATCTAGCTACAAACCCTTTCCTTAATCTCTGAGATTTCTCCTTCCAAAGACTTAGAAAACTAAGAGAATTTTTGTGGTTTTTGTGGTGAATTAGGAGAGGAAATAATTAGAAAACATCAAACATAATTAAGGAGAATAAGGACCTATTTATAGGCTCCAATCTTACTCTCAATCATGGCTATTCTTAAGCCACGTTTTCTTGACATTTTCTCTCACAAACTAATTCCATAATGTATTACATGCATCCACAAAACGTTTGACCAAGTTTGGAGCTAATCCACCATTAATCAATTTAATCTCTTAATTATCAAAGGCAGAAAATCGATCGGGCTTCGATTTACCGAGACATACTCGGTTAACCGAATATGTCACGTTCGTATTACCGTGCACTAGACGGATGACCGATTCTTAAGGAGAAAAATTCTCCTTAACCGATCGGACGAATTCTCGTCTAAAACCGAGTGCCATTCGGTTAACCGAAAATGTCGGAACTGGACATTGTTCGGTCGACCGTTTCTGGCTCGGTATACCGTACCAGAACTCCAGGCACTTTAGTCAAGTTCGGTCAATTAACTATGACCATCCGTTCCACGTTCGGTTGACCGATCCACAGAACCTTCGGTCGACCGAACCATAAACGGATTACCGAACTTTTACCCGATTTTGCTTTTTCAAATTTTGGATTTATTTCCAACAAAATTTGAACCTTAGGGGGTTTTAGCAAATTCACAACTTATGCAATATATTATCCTATGCAACAATAAATTATTGCACCCCATAATATATGTATCTCATATGAATTTATCATGATTCTAATTATGTTATATATCACAACATAATTGATTTTACTTGTTCACCACATGTGTCATATTTTCTATAAGAAACCTGACACATCATATGAACCAAAAATCAAGCTTCTTGTTACCCGGTTTTTGCGGTGTGACCTATAGGAGGATCTAGACTAAGTTGGCAGTGATATTAAGAGCTTAATATCACAAGCTATAAACAGTATCTAGCTACACATTATAGCTCCCAATTAGTTAGATGTCTTAATTCCACTCGAACCAAAACCCGATCCATTTAGTGATGGAGTGCATCACTTGTGTCCGTCCCTTGCCTCATGATATTAAGAATACACACAAAGTGGTATTGTGTCATCTTTGTATTAGTATTCATTTCTTGATCTCTTTAAGCTAGTTATAAATATGTGACTTAACTCAAATCACATTGTACACATTATAACTTGGCTTTATCAAGGGGCCCACTAATATCATCACTCAATTAAGAGGGGCAATGATAATCTTTTGACTAACTATCTTCTCCAACAAAAGTCGTACTTAACCAACTAATGTCTTTTGCACTACACTCATTGATAGCTTAAGACACTAGTCTAATTAAGCACTCCTTAAGCGATCGGATATAAGTCTCATATCAAAGGACCAAGGACACAATAAAATATTAATGACACAGAAACACATTCCTATAATATTTTACTTATTAGGTCAATTCGGTATACAAAAGTTATATTTTCCTCTTTTGCGTACCCGTGTTGTCACTCACTTGTAGAGCTACAATGATCTATGACCAACACAACAATCTTAACTCGGTAATTAATGTCTCATGTTAATTACCATGATTGCGAATATCTTTTGTTTTATGTAAATTAATATCTTTTAGAGCTCTACGGTTAAGGACCAAGAGCCTCTTCCTTAACACTTCTAAAAGACGAATAACATAAATAAGGAACAAAATGATTTCTCATTCAATTCATAATAATTGACATTTAAAAGTAAAACTTTTAGAACACATTCCCTTCAGATAGGTCATGTAGAAAGAGAGTGTGCGTCCATTCCTCCTGAGATGGAACATGTCAACGCCATCTATGACAGAGCTAGGAATGAGCCATACTCATCATCTTATAATCCTGGATGGAGGAACCACCTCAATTTTTCATGGAACCAAAATAATGCCTCGGGTGGTCCTTCAAACTCCTCTAAACCACCTAACCAACCACACCAACCTCCCATGCATGCACAATCTTATCAGCCACCCCAAACTCAAATCACCAATCAATCGGGTTTCCCAAATTCCAATAATATGAAAACCCGATTCAATTCGCTTGAGACCTTGACTCGTGGACTTGAAAACTCAATGAATTTTTTTATGTCATCCACAAGTTAAGGTCTCACTTCAAATCAGCAGACCATCACATCTATAGAGCTTCAGATGGGCCAATTGGCCCAGTCTGTACATGAAAGAGAGAGAGACTTTGCCTAGCCAACCTGAGGCTAACCCCGCATGTACTAGCAACAACACATGCAAAATGATAATGTGGTACCTCGGGGGCGGCAATTGAACAATGTGGAGGAACCTGTTCACCATGTCAATTCCATTGTGACCTTAAGGAATGGAAAGCAGGTTGACAATCACATTTCCTTGCCACACCCACCACCATCTATGCATTCTCTCAGTGGGAATGGTGGTGAAGAAGAGGCTGAGGGTGAGGGTAATACACCAACGCCTCCTTCTCAGGCACCGCAGAAAACCTACCTGCCAAAAGCTCCCTATCCA
Organism: Triglochin maritima; assembly: GCA_963682175.1. NCBI lineage: Eukaryota > Viridiplantae > Streptophyta > Magnoliopsida > Alismatales > Juncaginaceae > Triglochin > Triglochin maritima. The sequence continues at coordinate 21,679,107 of OY821775.1, forward strand.
AGTAGGTTAACCAAAAAGCAGAGTGACACAATGGATAAGATATTAGAGGAGTTTAAGCAAGTGAAGGTTAACATCCCCTTGTTGGATGTCATCCAACAAATACCTCAATATGTCAAAGTGTTGAAGGATCTCTGCACAACCAAAAGGAAGACCAATGTTCCTAAGAAAGCATTCTTGGCTGCAAATGTAAGCTCACTTTTGTCCAATCCCGCCTACACAAAATACAAGGACCCTGAGTGTCCTACTATTCAGTGTACGATAGGGGACACTAGCATGAGTAATGTATTGCTTGATTTAGGATCAGCGGTCAACCTCCTCCCATTTTCTGTTTATCAACAGTTGAACTTGTGAGAATTGAAACCAACTAAGATCACCCTCCAATTGGCGGATAGATCCATTCGTATTCCAAGGGGGATTATCGAGGACGTGCTTATCAAAGTTGGAGATTTTAAATTTCCAGTCGATTTTGTTGTCCTCGATACCAATCCTGTTGCGAACACCCATTCTCGAATACCTTTGATTTTGGGTAGACCATTTCTGGCAACCTCTAATGCCTTAATTAATTGTAGAAATTGTCTCATGAAGCTCTCATTCGGTAACATGAGTGCTGAGTTTCATGTGTTCAACTCTGGTTGGCAACAAGAGCCCATGGACCAACCTTTAAATCTCAATCTCATCCGGCAATTAGAGAAAGCACCACAAAATCAACGTACACCCCTAACACCAATGCAACCCAATGAGAATGTTTGTGGGCCCAGCGAAAACTCATTTCCTGTCTTTGCAATGCAACAAAGTGAGCTGGCATCAAACATGAATGTCCAAAAGGAGTGTTCGTTGCATGATTCAGTTGAGATTATTAGTGAGAGTGAGACACCTCATCATATGCCTATACCAGAAGGTGTCTCTGTCTCATTTCCCTTGGCCATTGAGCCATTTGAGCTTCATCTTGACTCCAACAAGGACCCACCTACGACCGAGCTTATGCTTGATGATATAAATGATGGTGGGAAGTCCTTGTTGGATGACTTGGGGAGAAGCCCTATTCTTAGTGATGCAGGTCTGCTGCATCCATCGAATGAGCTTGAGGAACTCATTCCGATGCACCCACCTATTGGTTGGAGGGTTTTGTTCGATGATAAACTAAACCCTAGTGAGGCAAAACTTCATTCATTCATGTTGCCTACACCCAACCAATATCATGAGGGGTTCGAGCCTTTCAGCTTTGACCATTCACCCCTCATGACACCTCAGAGTACCAGTGAAGTTTGCCCATCTCGGCAAGTCTCTGGTCCTCATAACTCGATATTCTCATTTGATGTTTCTTGACCAAATGATTATGAGAATATCTTTGTTGATGTATATACCTTGTAAAAAAAATAAAAAATGTAATAAAAGACTCCATGAGCGAGCATTGATTGTTGTGGGCCCCAACCCTTGTGTACTTGAGCCCCATTTCTTTCACGTATTTGTCTCCCTTCTTCAGTATCTTACAGGTTTTGAGGGAATTCGGGTTTGTGTCCATCACTATAACCATGAACTTCTTGTTGCACTTCATGTTGGTGAGATCTTCCCTTTTTCATGCATAAATCCATGTAGTATCATCCTCACATTCATTGAGGACAATGCATGAAGTAGGTGTGGGGGGTGTTTTACTTGTGTACATAGTTCAGTCATTTCCTTTGATTTTGTTTTCTTTTGTGTGCATTGATAGGGTCATGTTAGTGTGCTGCATATAATATCGATATATCTGCTTGCCATAATCATTGGGTGACTTGTCTTCTTTTGCTTGCCTAGTGCTTTAAAATTTTCACATTTCTTTCAAACTCTTCATGTATTTGCGAAAAAAATGTTTTGTGGGTTTTGTGTGTGTTTAGCATGTGCAAAACCGTTGAGAGGCAAAGTAAAAAGAAAGCTCCCAAAATTGTCTTGACCTTGATGCACCACCTTTGACGGAGTCGTAGCCTGGTCGGTCAACATCACAGGATAGGTGCCCAATCAGGGATCATCGCTGGCACATCATCAGCGGCATCGCCGACACAACATCTGCGGTACAACATACGTCCGACACAACATCGGACGACACAACCACAAGCCGGAACATCGTCGGCACCATCATCGCCGGCAAAAACCTTAGCAGCATCGCCGACACAACCTCAGCGGTACAACATACGTCCGACACAACATCGGACGGGTCCAGACCGTAGTCTGCAGGGTCATCATGCTCTACGAGCCATGCGTCACACGCATTGGTATTCGCAATCCCTCAGGTCTGCTACACATCAGAGAGTAAGGCAACAACACGTCACACCACGTCACAACATACGGAGGTGGCGCGACCAAAGTGTCCACACTCTTCCACACGACGGTCCTTGGGCGGTACGAGCACTACCCGTCGTCACCTCTCGGCTCACGCTCTAAGCGAGGACACGAGTTTTCGTGGACAGGGTTGGCGCGACCAAAGTGTCCACACTCTTCCAACACCCTGCTGCTGCTGGCCGGAGCTCCGCTCGACGGTGGACGTGGGAGTTGAGCAGAAGAATAGGTGAGTCGGAGGTGGAGTGAGGAGTGGAACGAATGGAAGGAGAATAGAAGAAAAGGAAGAAGAAACCCAACGTTTTCTTCCAACCCAAACCCAATCTCACCAAATCCATCACCAATCCCATCCAGCTACCCTACCCCACACACGCACACTATTCCCGCCTCCAACCCATGCAGACCCTGTAGCTCCTCCATTCCCCATGTTAAACTCCTCCTCTAATCACCATTAGCACTAAGTGGGTTTAGGGACCTAACACATTTTATGGGTCGCTTAAGGCTCATCGTGCAATGCCTCTGCCAACGCATACAACAAATACAACACACATAAAATAAAAGAGGGGGAAAACTCTACTTGTACAGTTAGAGACCATGAAATATCCAACTCTATTTGGACAACTGATGCTTTCCCCAAGTAAGAATTTTGTAAACAACACATATCATCTAACAAACTGCTTCAATTCGTTTTAACAATCACAGACCATAGCGAACCTAGAACCATAAACCCATCATTTTAATTATCATTTGGGATTTCTCTTCTTGTTGTGAGCTAGAGTAGTAACTTTAACTCGGCTCGATAGTTCGACTCGAACTCGATTCGAAAAATGTTTGACTCTAATTTAACTTGAAAATGAAAAATCTTGATGAAAAACAAAAAAATCTTCAAACTTGATTCGGGAAACGAGATCGAACTCAAAAAAAATCAACGTTCGGATAGATAGCTTGCTCGATTTTTTATTGTTCTATTTATAATTATTTTTTCGTATTTGGTAATAACATAAGATGATACTTATGACTCGAAAATTTACTCGACTCAGCTCGTTTACACCCCTAGTTGTGACACAAAATAGTGTTATGCAAACAAGGATTACAGTGAACATATAAAATTAAAGAACCCCAGCGAGCACCAATATAGATGAAGAAAATGTAGCTTAAGTATCCATTCAGGATGCTTCTGTATATGCCGTTAACATGCAGAGGAATTCAAGTAAACAAAAACCATAAATCATTTTTTCTGCTGAGCAGCCTGAGGTTGTTCAATGTGTTTGCTGAGGATATAACAGTCGCGTGGCGAAATGTTTTTGTAGTAGTTTTCAATCGTAGCAGTAATTTGAAAACCAAATTTCTTGTAGAATGCAATTGCATCATCATTGTTTGTTTGCACGTGTAGATAGATCTCTGAGATATTTTGCTTCGAAGCTAATTGTAAAACATGATCTAACAGCTTTTTGCCTGCAAAAACAACAGACAAACCAACAAAATAAGCACGCAGAACCACTTGGGTAGTATCAACCAAAATGCTGTGCCACTATATGATGCAGAACAAATAAATAACAAAATTACAGCCTGAAAACCATTATTTAGCAGGCATGTGAAAAAACAATTCAATGGTATGCACAAAATGATCGGGAAAATTAACCGAACAATACAACAATTTGGATTATAGAATCGTGAACCATAATTTTTTTGAGTTTATTCAATTTGAATAAGTATAAGTAAAGGGTCCATGGATTGTGAACCTTCAAAAATGATACATTTATGAAATGTGAAAAATCAAACTACATCCCCTTAAAATCAAAGTTTGAGATTAAATTGCGGATTTGCAATAAGAAGTTTCAGTACAGACTTGAAAGTTGTTTAACTATGGCATGTGACATCGATTTGGCATGTGAAGCTAGCTAACCTGAACTGATCTATCACCCACACTTCGCATAGAGTCCATGTCTATATTTTGAGTTCATATAGTTTTTTTTGAAGGCCTCTAAGATATTCGTCAACACGAGTAGTCACAAAAGATCCTATGCGACTCTCTGAATTTTGGAACCTACCAAAATCACAAAACAAGTGTGTCGAAAGAATATCCAGCTTACCCTTTCCTTATCAATAAACATCTCACATTAAGTTTGTATGACTGAGACATGTGATGTTTCTCAGATAAGTGATTCAATTGGTGTCATACATGGGTGATCCCTGAACTTTTTCTTTGGTTTTGAGAATGTGAGGGGTTGTATTGCCAAAAAACAAAAAAATATAAATCACCATGTACATCCAAGACATCTACATCATAACAAAATATAAACCACTTGAAAGAGAGCGACTTCTACGAACTAGATTCCCCCGTTTCTCTGAAGTGAACTCCATTTTTGTTGAGTTTTGCATGAACAGATAGAAGATCCTAACCAAACTAAAAAATTGTTTGCTTTGTTTGCGTTGCTTTTTCTTGAGTATTACAAATTACAATGGTCACCTTCAAAAGGAATTTTTTTAGCCAAAGCAAGACAAAACAACAAGAGTGAACATGTATTGCTACTTTCGGTAATTTCCATTACTATCGTTCACAAGCCTATTGAGAATAAGTGTCAAGTGCACTGAAAAGGTAAAAACATAACATTTTCCATTTTCACTTACCAATTCCAAGTCCGCGGTAGGGAGCTAGGACACCCAACGTCATTATGTAAACACAAATAGATCCTTCCTTTTTCTCAAGGCGACATGCAACAGAACCAACACATATGTCATTGTAGTAAGCTGCAAAAGGAAAAATATGAGAAACTGATAGCCAAATGTTCTATACAGCAGCAGCTATGACTATGAAATGGATGAATAGAGGGATTTAGTACTTATAAGGTGATACATTTTTTTGATCGGTAAAGGTAACTACATTAATAAAAAAGTCATGTACAAGCTGATACTGAGTTCAAACTAAGACAAGGAAATTGCATTTGCCCTCTTGTTTTCAGACCTCACCATGCAGGTCAAATTGATGTATAATATGTACATATGTGAAACTAAAAGGTCAGCTGTCATAGATATGCTTCATTTTTTCCCCAAGGTCTAACATTGTATCTTCTTCTGCACCATTTCTAATAGACTAATGCTGAATAATTGGTAAAATATTAAGAAAGAAGAAGCACTATTGAAATATTTTAGACGAAGATAATCACAAATTGTAAGACTTCTGTCACTCTGGGGACTTAGCCATTCACAACGTGTCCTTAACATTTTTGTTCTTAACAAATGGTAGACATCCTTAAGAAAAGTTCAAACTATCATTAAAATATACTTTTTTGGACATTGTTTTTAGTAACTTATTATGATATTATCAATCTATGAAATGATAGAAATACATTTCTTTAATGTAGAAATATAACTTTAGCTTTCAAAACTACAGTTTCTATTTGCAATTACAGCTTTGAAAATGACAATACTACGATTATATCAGGGTATAATCTCTTGAATAACTGTTATAACACATTCTCCATTTGAAGGATGTTCCAACCCTCAATTTCAATAACACTAGCAAAAAGTTTTCTCCATCTAGGTCATTCTTCAGACAGAAAAAATGAACTAAAAAGTAGTAGACTATTATCTTCCAAGCTCTTGCAAACATTAACACAACAACTCATATCAAACATCATTAAAAAAGCTCACATTATGATGGCATAGTTAAGCACTTGAAAAGTAGGATTGTGACCTAACCCAAAAACTAAATGAAAATCACACATCTCAAAACGTAATCAAGATGATATATCTTGAACTACACATATGACATTGCAGCCTCAACACATGTTGCACCTTCTTCTGTATTATGCTTTTATAAATCAGAAAAGCATACAACCATGAACTTGTAGAACTCTGCAATTTCATTGAAAGCTTATTTTTCCTGTTTATCAAACAATGCAAGCATGTGATCTAAAAATCCCAGCAAGTGCTACTCCCAACATTAACTTAAGACAGACATAAAGGCATGACAACCTCAAATCTTTGACCTAAATACCATCGAAAAAAAATCAAACTACATATTCCTCATATGCCATGCTATGTATTACTGTCATTTTAAAACAGGCACCAGTTAACAGTTAAATACCTCACGTTCTCTATTCTATCACATATTGAACACTCTTCACTGATCTCGACCCTTCACAGAAGTTCAAGTTTATAATACAAAAATCCATACCGATCAACCTTCATTAGCAGCAAACACACAAAAACACAATAATAGACCAAAAAGACATACCTCTAACTCTCTGAGCCCCCGTTTGGGCAACTAAAAGGTTTCAAATCTTTGATTTAAAAAATACATTTTTCAACTTGACATTCAATTCAAATAATGTGTTTTGAAAATACATTATCATATGAAATAATGTGTTTGGCTAAAAACATATTTTTCGTAAAATCAAAGGTTTTATGAGAAGTACAGAAGAAAAAAGAGACAATATATTTGTGACAAAAAAGATGTACTTCAGTAAAAAACACAAATTCATAATGTATTATTCAGGGTGATCCAAACATCCCCAGAGGATTGAAAACTGTATTTCTCTGAAAAATGCAGCTATCCAAATAGGCCCCAAGTCTCGACAACAGCCACTTGTTGGTTCAAACAACCATCTCAGAGGATGATTTTCACGACAAAAAATAGCCCCGTTTTCATTAGGCGCCGAGACGAGAAAAATAGATATCAAACCCTCATTGGATGAATGCTACTCAAAAGTAATTATAATAGCTAACTAGTTGGGTCATTAGGAGGTGGTCATCGATCGAGCTGCGGACGTAAGCGTAATTTGGGGAGGAAAAAAGAGTGGAAAAGGAATTGGAACCTAGTTTGGTGAATTCGGCGGAGGCGAGTGCGTCGGCGTAGTACTTGTCGTTGTAGCGGACGGGGAAGAGGGCGGTGTTGAGCTTCTTCAGCTGCATCACGTTCTTGTCGCGGACGGCGTCAAGCGATATTGTCATCTTCTTCATCGGAGATTGATTAGATGATTGTTAGGGGCGAGTTAGGGTTTTTGGTGTTGGTACTTGGTAGGTGGACAAATAATAAGGCTCGTGTTCAGGGGTTGAATTACTGGATTGCCATCAGGGTTGTGAATAATATATGATCTTCAGTTATTCATGGCAAATGGCCCCATTTGGCAAACCTGGTTTAGGGGTGCAATATGTTTGTTAACTTGGGTACCGTTTAGGAGCGCTCAAGTCAGTCTTCCGTCGGACCAGGTGTCGAGATGTTGGTTGGGTTACGCAAGTATCGAAAAAATGGACTGTGCGCCTGTGTGTCGAAGACTGAGACGTCCTTGTATCAATTTCATTTTTTTTGGGAAAATTAGCTTCTGTTCGACCGACGTTAATTTCAATTACTAACTTTACCCGTTACTATTTTTACTTTGTTATTGATTACTAATTTTTAAATCTGAATGAAAAAAATTGCCTAGGTTGTAGGTAAATATGAGAAATTAAGTAGGTTCAACCTATAAGAGGATTTTAGCTTGAGTGCTTCCTAAAGTGTCTTATTGGACTTTTGCACATGTGTATTTTTTTATTTGCTCAATACACTTACAAACTTGATTAATTGCTTTGGTGTACTTCCACTTAACCGTTGTTAGCGACCGTTAGAGTTAGTTGTTACGTTTGACGGATTGAAGTTAATTTGTGCTCAAACATTTCCACTTCCAATAGGTCGTTCCAAGAGTCCAGTAACTCTAAGAAAGACTCTGTTGGATGGGTATTGGATGACCGAATGTGGTTCAGTCATTCGGTTTGGGAGTCCAGTAACATTAAGGAAGACTGTTTAGTGGGTATCAGTGGATCGAATGAGAGTTTGTCGATGGGTTCGGTCAATTATGTTCCACGAAATCACCTTATCTCCAAAACTCCCAATTTCTTTCTTCCACGAAATCACCCTCTCCCCCAAACACCCTAATTTATTCCACGAAATCGTCCTCTGAATCCTCTCCCCCGACCCATCGTCCTCGTCCACGTGAGTCCTTGCCTCGTCGTCGCCCCCCTCTTCGCGCCCGCTCGCTTCTCCCTCTCTTTTGCCATGTCGGCCTCGCCCAACCCAATTCCTACCTTTCCTTCTTTCCCCAAACTGAATCCCTAATTGGCACGTAGACAATGCACACAAGAAGTGGCTTTGCTGGTCGTCATCCTCGGTAAATCTCCACTTAACTGCAACATTGAATTCTTTGTTTGCTTGATTCCTTCTTTAAATCCCAACAATGATGAGTTCAAAGTCTATAAATCTCATCCCAAAATGACTATGTTGATTCCTTCTTTAAAGCTTGATTTGCTTGATTCCTTCTTTGAAGAAAAATATGTCTATATAGCGTTTCAACAGTTCTTTCATTGCAACTATGTTGAATTTGTACTAATTTTTTTCCAAACCACATTATTATTATATGGTTGGAAGTAGGGGTGTAAATGGGTCGGCTATGCCTTTATCGTACTCGTACCCTACTAAATTAATGGGTACGGGTATATACCCAGCCAAATTTTGTGTGTCCGTACCCGACCTGTACCCGTTAAGTTAGCGGGTACATGGTGGGTAAACGGGTAAGGTAGGTATAACATATAAAAATATAATATGTAATATATAATATATAATATATATTATATATAATATTTTTTTATTTTATATATTACATATATATATATTATATTTTATATATTACATATATATATTATATATTAATATATATATGTACTCGACCCGTTTATATATAATATATATTAATATAAATATTATACATATAATATATATTAATGTGTATCTAGGTAGTCAAGTACGAATAATGCGTATACATGTACTCGACCCGTTTATTAACTGGGTAAACAATATGGGTATACGGGTATGAATTTTTAAACGGGGAGGATTTTTTTATACCCGACCAAGGCGGGTGTAACATCCTCGAAAGCGGAAGAAATTTAAATTTTTAATAAAACACAACACGAGGATATTACCGAAGAAAGTGGACAACTGGTGCACCAACATATATACAATATATATCTGAGAGTTTTACAAAAGTGTGATTACAACAAAAACTAAGGAAAATATACATGTAATCACTCAGACCTCAAAAGAAGGAAAGCAGGATCGGGCCCCGAAAGCGCTCCTCCTCGGTCACCACCTCCTAATGTTGCCTACGACCTGAGATAAAACATGAATATGCCTGAGTTTCCCGTGAGGAAACCCCATATGCCAAACTTCCATCACAATAAATGAACTAGACATCTAAAACATGTATGATATGAAATGCAATAAACGTCCACCGTCTCACTGGGCCCCCGGGAACTCTCTCCCTACCACAGTAGACATCAAACAGTGACAGGTCTCGCGGGTCCTCTAGCCCAACCCTCACATGTGCCCCAGGCACCACAGCCGGAAACACCCTCGGCTACAACACACGTGCCCCAGGCACCACAGCCGGAAACATCCTCGGCTAACACGCTGGATCACTGTCAGGTCGGTATCGTCTGTACCGCTGCCATCTTGAGCTACTCCAGAAGACCACTCCCAGGCCGACACCGTCACCCCTCAAGGGCCGGAGATCCGTTGCCATATTGAGCTGGCCCCACACACGAACCACATCAGGCCGGCACCGGTCACCCCTCAAGGGCCGGAGATCTGTTGCCATCTTGGGCTGGCCCGACAACACTCATGAACCACTCTCAGGCCAGCACCGGTCACCCCTCTAGGGCCGGAGATCCGTTGCCATCTCGAGCTGGCTCCACAACACAAAAACACTCAAAAACCATACCAAACGGTCGAACCAAAACACCAAACTGGTCGACCGAATCCTCTCCATAGAACTGTGTAGGATCGTGTGGGTCTATGGGTCCACTAATCACTTTTTAAGCTAATCACCTACTTGTTTAAGCAATCGAGTAAATGCAGCGGAATTAAAACAAACAAGCAAGTGGAGAAAGACAATGCAAACCAAACAAAGACGCGTCGGATTTACAGAGGTTCGACCGCGCCTACGTCCTCTCTTGCAAGCCCCTCTCGAATCCCCGTTCGAGCTCCTCTTGCGTCTTCACTATGCCTCCCCGTTCCGGGCCGGGAGCAACACCTTTTACAAGTCTTCAAGCTCGCGAACAACCCTCGCCGAGCTTGGCACCACCTCTCACAAACCGAGAGAATCACTTCGGGCTTTCACCGAAATCCTTGCTTCTTTGTCTTGGGATTTCACCAAGACCCTTGCTCACTTTGACAACAATGGTGACTGAGTGGAACTCACTCTCTAATTGAGCACAACAAATGCTAGTATGAATGTATGATGAAGGATGTGGAAATTAGGCTTTGGAATCACTAATTGGGAGCTTTGAGGTTGTGGAAAATCTCACTATAAGTTTGACACTTTGGAGTTGTGAAATCTTGTGGAAAACTAAGTGTGAACCTCTATTTATAAGCTCCTAAAGATTTCTAGCCGTTTGGACAAGATTTGATTGGAGTTTGTGCAAAGCACACAAAAACAGAAAATCGGATTCAGAAATCTGTCCAGAAACGGTCGACCGAAAGGTGTATCGGTCGACCGAACCCTTGAGTCTGTTGATGGATCGGTTGACCGAACATAGGTACTGGTCGACCGAATTACTTAAGTTCTATAGGTCAACGGTCGACCGAGCAGGTACCGGTCGACCGAACTACTGGGTTCGGTAGAGAGAAATCTTGATCGGTTGGACAACCTTGTGTCGACCGATAGCAGGGGGTTTTTCACGAATTGAACGGTCGACCGAAAATGGTATTTTGTTCGACCGGTTCAAAAGTATTTGGGGGTGTATATAGGAAAAATGTGTATACGACCGTTGTATAATACGACAAATAAAACGGTCGTATTTTTACCAGAAATGGCAAACGAAACGGTCGACCGAAGGTCTACCGGTCGACCGAACAGGTCTGGGTAATCGGTTAATAGAAGGTGGAATCGGTCGAACGAATTGGTCTGGTATAACAAATATTGTGTATAACCGGTCGACCGAAAAGGTGAACGGTCGACCGAACTCAGGTAGACTGGCGACCAATGTTTTTAGGTGTTTAGGTGATCTAATGGAGTCCAAATAATATGATATTTTGTGTGTGACTCCTACAAGGAACCTAGTGTGTGAATGCATGCATATTAGCTTATGTTATGCTCAATTCACATAAGTTCCTAATACTCAAAGAAAGGTAAAATTACATGTCTTCAATCCTAGCTTGATTACATGTCTTGACTTGATTTTTCTTCTTTCTTGAGTCTTGATCACCTGTAGATGTTAGCACAATACAACATGTATACTATTATACTACATGTGCTAATCTACATGTCCTAATTAAGATTAGGTTTAATTACATCATCAAAATACGGATTAAAGCCAAAAAGCCAACAATCTCCCCCTTTTTGATGATGGCAACCTATATCTTAAATCAACCTAATACTTGAAATTTGTATATGTTAACTATGCATATAAATGCTCCCCCTATGGATGTGCATAGTTTATCTTGACAAATTCATGTATATTTCAAGTATCCCTAATTTATTACTTCTCCCCCTTTGACATCTATCAAAAAATCAATAATCAATGTAATATATGAAATGACATTTCTCCCTCATTTACAATTATATATAATTATTTGAGTTCAATTTAGATGTCATTTGTAATGAAGATGCTCCCCCTAAATTTTGCACTTCATTACTCTAATAAAAGATATAACAAGTAAGCTCCCCCTATCAATAAGGCTAAGTGGAAACAATAAGTATGATTAAAGTTAAGTTCAATTAAGTTTCTATTTAAGCCTTATTCTAACATCCATTTAAAATTTGACATTTATAATCAATGGATGTGGTATATGATTTGCAAAGAATGGGGTAAATGATTTTCAATGAATTGAATTATATGATATGTCAATTAAGCATATTAACTAGATTAGAGCTCTTTTTCAGAAATTTTAGAGATAGAAATTTTTATACCAAACTTGAATCTTGAATAGCTCCAATCTTGATTTGGTGATGCAACCGGATTCGAATTCGACGCTTTGGCTCACCCGGTCACCACCAATCTTCTCCTCAAGCTCCTACAAGTGTAGATTTTGGTACCCATTTTTGCTTGGGTCCATTAAGTTTAGCTTTTGGTACCCAAATCCAAGTTGATTTTGGTACCTCTACACTTACTTTCTTTTTCATGGCAAAATTATGTTTAACATTAATTTGAATAGGAAAGTTTTTAACATAAAAATTGTTTTTATTGCCATGTGTGAACTTATGCAATTTATTTGACAAATTTTCATTTAAGGCATTAAGTTCACTATTTTTAGTTGCTAGAGATTCATTTAAGCAATTTAGATTTTTAATCATTGAATTATGCTTTTCATTCATGTTAAGCATGTGAATCTCTAAATTTGCAACCTTGTTATTCATGCAATTCAAGTCATGTAGTAATTGCTTGCTTTCAAGATGAGATTTATCAAGTTTAATAAGCAAATCATTTGTATCGATTTCTAGCATATGACTATCAATTGCATTTGATGAGGTAGTTTTACCATTTAAATGTTCATTCCTCAAGCATGCATTTTCAGAAGTTAGAACTTCAATTTTAGCAAGCAAATCATTTTTGTCATCTAAGATAGATGCATTTTGACATTTCAAATCAAGAATTTGCTTATTTGCTAACTTATTAGACTCATGAAGTTCTTTAGATTTTTCTAAAAGTTTTAGAAATGCATTTTGTAGTTTATGTGAATGAGATGATTTTTCACTTAAACTACAACTTGAAGAGTGACTAGAAGATACCTCATCTTCACTTTCTCCATCGGATGAGCTTGATGTTGAATAAGATGTTGAATTGATTTCTTCACATCTAACTTGAGCTACATCCATTGGAGTGGCTTCTCCCTTCTTCCCGGTTGGTGAATCTCCTTCACCAAAATTCTTTTCTAATGTTTGCCATATATGATGAGCACTATCACATGAGCAAACAAGATTAAAATGTTCATCTCCTAATGCACAAAATAAGACATTCATAGCTTTTGCATTTAGGGATGCATTTTTCTCATCTTCTAAACTCCATTTACTAATATGATATCTAGGTGATTCATATGGAGTTTGAATCATAAACCACATGTTAATGTTCATGGATTTAACAAATGAAGACATTTTAGATTTCCATGATACAAAGTAATCTTCATCAAAATATGGTGGTTTACATGATTCATTTGGTGTGGATGCATTAAGAGCCATGTTAATTTATCGATTAAGAACAAAATTAACGAACAAGGCTCTGATACCAAATGTAGGATCGTGTGGGTCTATGGGTCCACTAATCACTTTTTAAGCTAATCACCTACTTGTTTAAGCAATCGAGTAAATGCAGCGGAATTAAAACAAACAAGCAAGTGGAGAAAGACAATGCAAACCAAACAAAGACGCGTCGGATTTACAGAGGTTCGGCCGCGCCTACGTCCTCTCTTGCAAGCCCCTCTCGAATCCCCGTTCGAGCTCCTCTTGCGTCTTCACTATGCCTCCCCGTTCCGGGCCGGGAGCAACGCCTTTTACAAGTCTTCAAGCTCGCGAACAACCCTCGCCGAGCTTGGCACCACCTCTCACAAACCGAGAGAATCACTTCGGGCTTTCACCGAAATCCTTGCTTCTTTGTCTTGGGATTTCACCAAGACCCTTGCTCACTTTGACAACAATGGTGACTGAGTGGAACTCACTCTCTAATTGAGCACAACAAATGCTAGTATGAATGTATGATGAAGGATGTGGAAATTAGGCTTTGGAATCACTAATTGGGAGCTTTGAGGTTGTGGAAAATCTCACTATAAGTTTGACACTTTGGAGTTGTGAAATCTTGTGGAAAACTAAGTGTGAACCTCTATTTATAAGCTCCTAAAGATTTCTAGCCGTTTGGACAAGATTTGATTGGAGTTTGTGCAAAGCACACAAAAACAGAAAATCGGATTCAGAAATCTGTCCAGAAACGGTCGACCGAAAGGTGTATCGGTCGACCGAACCCTTGAGTCTGTTGATGGATCGGTTGACCGAACATAGGTACTGGTCGACCGAATTACTTAAGTTCTATAGGTCAACGGTCGACCGAGCAGGTACCGGTCGACCGAACTACTGGGTTCGGTAGAGAGAAATCTTGATCGGTTGGACAACCTTGTGTCGACCGATAGCAGGGGGTTTTTCACGAATTGAACGGTCGACCGAAAATGGTATTTTGTTCGACCGGTTCAAAAGTATTTGGGGGTGTATATAGGAAAAATGTGTATACGACCGTTGTATAATACGACAAATAAAACGGTCGTATTTTTACCAGAAATGGCAAACGAAACGGTCGACCGAAGGTCTACCGGTCGACCGAACAGGTCTGGGTAATCGGTTAATAGAAGGTGGAATCGGTCGAACGAATTGGTCTGGTATAACAAATATTGTGTATAACCGGTCGACCGAAAAGGTGAACGGTCGACCGAACTCAGGTAGACTGGCGACCAATGTTTTTAGGTGTTTAGGTGATCTAATGGAGTCCAAATAATATGATATTTTGTGTGTGACTCCTACAAGGAACCTAGTGTGTGAATGCATGCATATTAGCTTATGTTATGCTCAATTCACATAAGTTCCTAATACTCAAAGAAAGGTAAAATTACATGTCTTCAATCCTAGCTTGATTACATGTCTTGACTTGATTTTTCTTCTTTCTTGAGTCTTGATCACCTGTAGATGTTAGCACAATACAACATGTATACTATTATACTACATGTGCTAATCTACATGTCCTAATTAAGATTAGGTTTAATTACATCATCAAAATACGGATTAAAGCCAAAAAGCCAACAAACTGGCCTAACCAACAAAACTGTCAACCAGTCGAACGGCAAAGGGGTCCCGTTCGACCGAATTCGACCAGTAAAAACTCATTCCACAATAAAAAGCACCAACTGTCGAACCACAGACAATCACCGGTCGACCGAAAACGGCCAGTACCAAAACCAAATCCATTAGAAAACTCCGGTCGACCGAACCATCTCGCGGTCGAACAAACTTTAACTTATTTTAATTCGTCGGTCGAACTAGTCAACTAGGTGGTCGACCGTTTGGATGGTCAACGCCCCAACCGACCTACAACAGTGCTTTCGGTCGACCGGAAAAAGGGTCCCGTTCGACCGAAAACACGCAGAGTCTTCATCCCTCGCTCAAAATGTACTACTGATCGACCACCACCAAGGTATCGTTCGACCAGTACAAGGGATTTCGCCCAATTTACTCTACGACCGGTCGACCAAACCATGCCACCGGTCGACCGTTCACAGTGCAGAACGCAGCTGCATGGTCCGACGAGCCATCCGGCCTACCGTCGACCACTCCAACAGTCACCAAAGCATAAATGAGCATTAAAGTAAAGCTTGACATACCTTGAAGACTTGAAGAAGCCTTCGAAGACCCAACGTCGAGCTTCTCCTCACCAAACACCTTCTCTGACGAACTCCAACCGAGCAACGATTCTACCCTCTCCGGAGAACGTCCGATCCTCGCCTCGCCTTCTGAAACCCACGACTCGAGCTCCTCCGCACACCGGAGATCTGATCAGAGAGAGGGAGAGGGTTTGAGCGGGAGAGAGAGAGAAAACGCACGAGAGAGAGAGAGAGTAACACTCACCACATATACTCTTCTCCTCTAATCTCCACCATCCATCACATCTCTTCCAAATCAATCCCAGCCCTCCATCGAAAACTACCAATTAAGCACCTAATCAAGGCCAAAACATGATTAGTCCAAAGTAAGGATTTAGGATATTACAGCGGATGACTAAGTATACAGGTATTACCCGCCCTGTTTACACCCCTAATTGGAAGGTTGGATATTTTCATTACAATTCTTTGACATAGTAGTTTACACTAGCCTATGTGTGAGATATGAGTTCATTATGCATGATGTTCATATTTATACTTTGATACAATGTACACTTCAAATTTTAAAATTTGGAAAGAGTGAGATGACTATTACAATGTAAAAAGAGCATATTATCTATGGAAACCCATTTTTATGTTACTAGGGGTGTTTGGATCAGGAATATTCAAATAAAATTGCACATTGGAGGAAAATGAGTGATGAGAAAGGGGCGTAAGTGTGTTTTGGATTTCAAACAAGTAGAATGATTGATTGTGATTGAGGAATTGACTTTTAGTGATATTAGGAGGTGGACTAAGATGTTTGTCGAGGTTGGTGAGGACCAAACATTAAGAATTGATTACATGCTTCCTCATCTAAAGAAAAAAGAGTACTTATCCATCTCTTTGGATGTTGATGCAGAGGCAACTCTATTGCACACCAATCTGAAGATGGAGTTGTGCATCTTTGGTAGTGTAGAAAAGGTTTCTATGGTTGATGAGCCATGACATTGTGTAGACTCATGTTCTTGTAGAAGAAATGTAGATCAACCTAAATATTAACTTGTCCCAGTACCAGAAGTGCAACCCAAAGCTACTCATATGAGCCTATAAGAAGCACAATGTTTAGCCGAGCCTCCAAGAAGGCTGCCCACTGAAAATGAAGATGCCGATAAAGCAAGACCACCAAGAACGTATGCCAGGGGAAGTTGTTGGAGGAGGTTGATAGGCATTCAAGATTGTTGGTTTTTAGGCCTTAATTCATGTTAATTTTGATGATTAATCAAACTAATCTTAATCAATCAACCTAGTCAATCAAAGTAGGCAAACATGTACATGCATCACATATAAACTTGTATATTTGCAATTATCTTAATAAGTTGATCAAGAGAAGGAACAATTGGGACAAAGACATCAGGACTCAAGACTTGTAATCAAAACTTTGGACCAAGACTTGTAATTTTCCATTTATTGAGCACATAAGATTAAATGTAAACTTGAGCACTAGGATTCTGTGTTGGCCAAGTTTGGTCAACCGAACCTTTAACGGACAACCAAATTCTTCTCATAAGTAGATGTTGGGATGCTCTCTGGAATTGACCAGATGGACGACCAAATGACATTCGGTCGACTGAATTGCCTTGGACCGATTATGGATTTTACTCCAATGGTCACATTTGAATTTTTCCATAGAGCCCAATGGACTTGTCCATTTTCGGAGGACTGATCTCCTTTTGGTCAACCAATTCCTTCTTAGCCTTTGGTGCAACGACTATTTAGACGTGGCATATGAACGTTGCCTTCAACGATTATGTGAGTCATATCTGTCAGCGTAAAACCCGTGCATACTTTGGTCATCCGAATAGATGGTGATCAACCGAATTAGCATAAGTTGAAAACAACCAATCCTTACTGTCCCTTAGAACGGTGAACCGTATCCCTATCCGTTAAGCGAACTTTAATTGGTCAAAATTAGATTAAGTTACTAGAAGTTGGTGATCAGCTAACCGAACCCTATTTAGTGTTTCAAACCCTTAATTATGACCAATCCAATCATCTTGTTTCGGATAACGGTTCATCAAACAATTGGCCAAACGTATGCAGATTTCTGCCCGAGCTTCAAGTAAACTCTTGCTTCTCGTTGGTTCAAGACTCCACAAACTCCCCAACGGCTTTATTAGCTTTAAAGCCTATATAAGCCCCATCACACAAACAAGAATTCTACACTCCAAATTCATCTATACTCTTTGTGCTCTCAATTCCCAAACCTTCAAAGCTACACTTAAAGCTTCATCTTTTACACTTGCATATCAATTCTATATCCATATCCATATCCAAGTGTGCCCAAGTTAAAAGTGTTTAGATTGTGATTCCATTTCCATATTCAAGAATCACCTAAGTATTGTAAAACTTCGAGGCTCACACTTGCTCTGAAATGACGAATTCATGCTTCGAGGATGCAATATTCCAAAATGTTTCAAATCAAGACACTTAGGACTCCTCACACTTGCTCCTTGGTTTGTAACTGTGCTTCAAAGATGGCTACAAAGTATCATATCGCCTATGAAACACTAGACTGGTTAAGGCAAGACGAGAGGTGTTGAACGTTTTATTTTAAACCGCAAGTGCACGGCCGCGATGAAGCGGTGGCAAGTACGGGTCGTCCTCAGGGAGGTGAGTAGCCTCTTGCTTGTACGAAATCAAGTGGCGAAAATAATGGAGAAGAGAGTTGGTTATGCTACTCTACACTAAACTACGCTAAGAAGTACGAAATGCGAAACAATGAAATAAACGATCAAATAAAAACTAAGCTAAGAACAAAATAGAAGTGCTGGAATTTCAGGAATGGAAAACCCCTAAGGGGTGGAGTGAGTGCACACAAGCAAAGAGGTGAGTGTAGAATACATTCTTTAAGCACATGAAGGTGGTGTTTATCAAGCATAGGAAGTGTCTAAATATTATGGCAAAACCTATCAATCTATTCACCAACTTGGTTGATTAACATTTACATATGCAAGTTGTTTATTTCAGAACCTAAACAAGCATGAGAGGTGTCTAATCATTTTGGCAAAACTCATCAAGTTATAAATTCTATCCTAAACAAGCAAGCATACATTCATGTTTAATCAACACATTGAAATTAAAGCATTCATCCCATTCTCTAATGCATGTATGTACATCTACTCCACCCCCCAAAGGGGATGGAACTACTCACTAAACATTACACTAATTATTAAACTATGGAAAGAAAGCATATTAAAACTAAGCTAGAATTAAAAGACGATTAAACTAAAACATGCACAAACAATAAAAGAAACATAAAATAAACAATGAAAGAAACACAAAACTTTATTGACAAAATGACTCACATTAAAAGTAGCATCCTCCTACTTTAGTGTGTGCTTCAAGGCCTCACTTCTAGTAGGAAGAATAGCCACTTAAAATATGGAGTGATTACAATAGGAGGTGAAGAGTTCTATTTATAGCCATGGAAAAAGCTAATCCGGGACAATCCCCCGATGTGGGACTAAACCAATACCAAAAATAGCCTAAACAAACATTAATACACGTCCAGGAGAAAACTGGGTGGATTTGGGCCCAAATTGACCGCCAATTGGCGGTCCAAATTTTCCGGATCGAGTTGAATCTTGTTCTGGGCTTTGCTTGGTGTATTTGGTGGTCTTGGATGCATCTACTTTGTTTATTGAAGCTCCGACCCGAATCCAATTGCTAAAATACTCCCCATAATGGTGTGAAGTATTCTGTTTTACTCTTAGGTCCCTCTGTCTTGCAATCAGGTCCTTCTCCCTTGCATCTTGGTCCCTAGATCTCACAATTCAGTCCTTTTTCCCAGCTTTTGGGTCCTTTTATGCTTCATCTCTTCAAACCTATTTATTCCTGAAAACTAAACATAAAACTCGTAACATAGCATTATTTAGGTGAAAGATAATGGATATAAGATACAAATATGAGCATGAAATGATGTCAATCAAATACCCCCACACCTAACTTTTGCTAGTCCCGAGCAAAACAAAGAAAGAGAAAAGCATGCGGAAAAAAAAAACAAGAAATCCTAACTCACTTTCGTAGGAATCACGGTTGCACTTAGCACGTGCAACAAGCCGTTAAACCTCCTTGTCGCCAAGGAGGAGGAGTGTTGTCTCCTGAGGGTTTTCAGCGGATATACCCACAAAATCCGAACAAGATGCATTAATCAATCTAGCTACACGACTCGTTGGACTTATTTTGTCGATCATGGGATGCGGTAATACTACGGGTCGACTCTATATATGTAATCGGTCCACACACCTAGCCTAATGAGTTATTCGTGAGAGTTAGTCAAGGACTTAAGTGAAAGACATGGGCAACCTTAACTTCTGAATGTGATACAATGTGTAAAGTCCATTTTGGTTTTTATTTGACTCTTTTTTTTTCTCTTTTTTTTTCTTCTTTTTTTCTTCTTTTTTTTTCTTTTTCTTTTTCTTTGGAGCATTTTATTGGTTGGTGTTTGATTCTCCCAGGGTCAGGTTTCGTGCATCATTGCCTATGAGGACTTACACTATCACGTACACCTTCCCCCAAATCTCCACATAGGGCGATCCCTACCACCCGTGTAACGGGAGTTCGGTCGGTGCATCCCAAGTCAGATGACTCGAAAGCACCAGGCACAAAGTCCCCTCAGACCTACTTTCCCGAGTGATAGGAGCCGTGCGAGAAGAGAGAACACCACTTATTTATTTATCTACATGGGAACCAAAACCCCTACACATAAGTTTCACAAAAAGAGATTAAGGGCCCTCGACTACGACAAACTTCCTTATACTCACAAACACGAATTATTTGACTCACTAGGTTCAGGGTGGACTTCTTTAAATGTTTGAGTACTGAAACCCTATGATTACACGCCCCCCGAGGGAAAACCGGGGTGCACCCTAACGACTCGATAAGACCTAAAGCCAGTAAACTAGAAATCCTAATGCATCAAGTTCAAGACAATTTTGGGAGCTTTCTTTTTACTTTGCCTCTCAACGGTTTTGCACATGCTAAACACACGCAAAACCCACAAAAACATTTTCTTTCGCAAACACATGAAGATTTTGAAAGAAATTTGAAAATTTTAAAGCACTCGGCAAGCAAAAGGAGACAAGTCACCCAAGGATCATGGCAAGCAGATATATCAATGTTAAATGCGGCACACTAACATGACCCTATCAGTACAAACAAACGAAAATAAAACCAAAGGAAAAAGACTCGACTATGTACACACGTAAAACACCCCCCCACACCTACTTCATGCATTGTCCTCAATGAATGTGAACAAGATACTACATGGATACATGCATGAAAAAGGAACTATCTCACCAACATGAAGTACAAAGGGACGTTCGGGGTCATGTTGATGGACACAAACCCAAATTCCCTCAAAACCTGTGAGAAGCTGAAGAAGGGAGATAAATACGTGAAGAAATTGGGGCCCAAGTACACAAGGGTTGGGGCCCACAACAATCGATGCTCACTGAAGGAGTCTTTTATTACACTTTTTTTTTTTGTTTTTTGTTTTTTGTTTTTTGTTTTTTGTTTTTTTTTTTTTGTTTTTTTTTGTTTTGACAAGATATATACATCAACCAAGATATTCTCATAATCATTTGGTCAAGGAACATCAAATGAGAACATCAAGTCATGAGGACCAGAGACTTGCCGAGATGGGCAAACTCCACTGGTACTCTGAGGTGTCATGAGGGGTGAAAGGTCAAACCTGAAAGGCTCGAACCCCTCATGATATTGGTTGGGTGTGGGCAACAAAGAATGAAGTTGTGTTGCCTCACTAGGGTTTAATTGCTCATCGAAGAAAACCCTCCAACCAATAGGCGGGTGCATCGGAATGAGTTCCCCAAGCTCATTCGATGGATGCAGCAGACCTGCATCACTAAAAATGGGGCTTCTCCCCAAGTCATCCAACAAGGACCTCCCACCATCATTTAGACCATCAAGCATAAGCTCGGTCATAGGTGGGTCCTTGTTGGAGTCAAAATGAAGCTCAAATGGCTCAATGGCCATGGGACATGAGGTAGAGACACCTTCTGGCATAGGCATATGATGAGGTGTCTCACCCTCACTAGTACTCTCAACTGAATCATGCAACGAACACTCCCTTTGGACATTCATGTTCGAGGCCAGCTCACTCTGTTGCATTGCAAAGACAGGCAATGAGTCTTCACTGGGCCCACGAACATTCTCAATGGGTTGCATTGGGGTTAGTGGTGTTCGTTGATTTTGTGGTGCTTTCTCCAATTGGCGGATGAGATTTAGATTTAAAGGTTCATCCATGGGTTCCTGTTGCCTACCAGAGTTGAACACATGAAACTCGGCACTCATGTTACCGAATGAGAGCTTCATGAGACCATTTCTACAATTAATCAAGGCATTGGAGGTTGCCAGAAATGGTCTACCCAAAATCAAAGGTATTTGAGAGTGGGTGTTCGCAACAGGATTGGTATCGAGGACAACAAAATCGACTGGAAATATAAAATCTCCAACTTTGATAAGCACGTCCTCGATAATCCCCATGGGAATACGAATGGATCTATCCGCCAGTTGGAGGGTGATCTTAGTTGGTTTCAATTCTCCCAAGTTCAACTGTTGATAAACAGATAATGGGAGGAGGTTGACCGCTGATCCTAAATCAAGCAAAACATTGCTCAATCTAGTGTCCCCTATCGTACACTGAATAGTAGGACACCCAGGGTCCTTGTATTTTGTGTAGGTAGGATTGGACAAAAGTGAGCTGATATTTGCAGCCAAGAATGCTTTCTTAGGAACATTGGTCTTCCTCTTGGTTGTGCAGAGATCCTTCAACACTTTGGCATATTGAGGTATTTGTTGGATGACATCCAACAAGGGGATGTTAACCTTCACTTGCTTGAATACCTCTAATATCTTGTCCATGTTGTCACTCTGCTTTTTGTTTAACCTACTTGGATAAGGAGCTTTTGGCAGGTAGGTTTTCTGCTGTGCCTGAGAAGAAAGCTTTGGTGTATTACCCTCACCCTCAGCTTCTTCTTCACCACCATTCCCACTGAGGGGCTGCATAGATGGTGGTGGGTGTGGCAAGGAAATGTGATTGTCAACCTGTTTTCCATTCCTTAAGGTCACAATGGAATTAACATGGTGAACAGGTTCCTCCACATGGTTCACTTGCCTCCCCCGAGGTACCACATTCTCATTTTGCATTTGTTGTTGTTGGTACATGCGGGGGTTAGCCTCAGGCTGGCTAGGAAAAGACCCTCTCTCTCTTTCATGTACAGACTGAGCCAATTGACCCATCTGAAGCTCTAGAGATTTCATGGTCTGCTGATTTGAAGTGAGAACTTGACTTGTGGTAGACATAAAATTTTTCATTGAGTTTTCAAGTCCACGAGTCAAGGTCTCAAGCGAATTGAATCGGGTTTCCATATTATTGGAATTTGGGAAACCCGATGGATTGGTGGTTTGCACTTGGGGTGGCTGATAGGAATGTGCATGCATGGGAGGTTGGTGTGATTGGTAAGGTGGTCTAGAGGAGTTTGAAGGACCACCCGGGGCATTATTTTGGTTCCATGAAAAATTGGGGTGGTTCCTCCATCCAGGGTTATAAGATGATGAGTATGGGTCATTCCTAGCTCTGTCATAGATGGCGTTGACACGCTCCATCTCAGGAGGAATGGACTCACACTCGCTCTCTACATGACCTATCCTACCACATGAATGACAAGGAACTGGACCAGATGTGGACATGTGAGGTGCACTTTGTTGGTTTTGGAGCTCAATCGAATCCATACGGCGCATTAAGGCCGCCATGCGTGCCTCGGTGGCCGTAGTGGTATCGATAGCAAATGTGGAACCCGATCTAGTTGAGTTTGCATTCGCGATCCTCGCTCCTATACTAGATGATGCAGGTAGTTCCCTCACACTCTCCCACTGCATGGTTTTCTCAGCGAGGTCTTCTAGGAAGGCCCATGCCTCCCTTTCATCCTTTCCCAAGAACTCTCCTTGACACATGGACTCAAGGAGCGTTCTGGACGGGATGTGAAGACCCTCATACACAATCTGACAAAGACGCCACAACTCAATGCCATGGTGAGGGCACGAGGATAGTAGCTCTTTGAACCTCTCAAGATATGCATGAAATGGTTCGGTCTCATGTTGATAGAACGAATTGATTTCGTTCCTCAATTTTTGAGTCCGATGATTAGGAAAGTACTTCTTGAGGAATGCAGATTGAAACTCATCCCAAGTCCTAAAGGAATTCGCCTGGTTGCTGTACAACCACTTCTTGGCATCATCCTTTAGTGCAAAAGGAACGAGCCTAAGATGGATGGAGTCTGTGCTAAGTTGTTGCAGCTTGAACATAGCACAGACCTCCTCAAATTCCCTGAGAAAGATATAGGGGTCACCTTTCCCAGTGAAATGAGGGAGCATGGAAATGAATTGAGGCTTAACCTCAAAATGGTTCCCATTAGCCTCTGGTAATACGATGCATGAGGGTAGAGCTGTACGGCTCGGGTAGCATCGATCACGTAGAGGTATGGGAACGACAACTGGGAGCACTGGTCGAACAGGTGGGTCCAGCAACTGATCCTCCTCACGGAAATTAGCAGCCATTGGACCCGAACTACGTGCGACACGAGAGGAGGGAGGTGTCAAGAAATCGATGACCGAAGCCGGATTGACAACGCTCCTCGTCAAACGACCACTCTCGTCTCGTGTCCACGAAAGCATGCACAAAGGTGCACACACAAACCACAACTCTTTTTTTTTGTTTCTTTTCTTTTTTTCTTTTTTTTTTCAAATGAAGAATGTACGTAGAAGAGAAGACGAGGGAACACAGGAGAGAAAGAATGACTCAGGAGAGAAGGGAAGAAGTCCTTAAGCTACGGCGGATGGGTACAGGTAGAAGCACACAAGCAAACAAGGCTTAAACAATCCTAAGGTCGCTATAGGTCCTTACAGCTAGACGACGCCTAACTGCGAGGTCACACGGCCTCAACACGCCTCACCTCCCTACAACGAGGACCACAAAGCCCAGCAAGTGAGCCAAGATCCGGGGATCTCGTCTCTCCTACTATCGACAAAGTGGGCAACGCCGATCAGGTCATGACGGTCGGGACCGGATCACTCTCCTAATGCGTCCAAGATCCTTAGGGCCAATGTCTACTTGATTTTACAATTAGGCTCTTGATTAGTGTGGTTTTTGGGGCGAAGGAAAGGGTGATGAAATCCCCCACCTTATCTTTTACGGGACAGCCCCTCCTTAGTAGCGTTTTGGAGTCCTAAATCTAGCAATCAACTCTCCAAACAACGCTCAACTCACACTTGTTGCAATGCACTTCCTACTAACTAATGCATGTTCATACGAAATGCATGAATGAGAGTAGAAGGTGCGTACCTCACGCCAGCTCTCAGCAACAGAAAATAAAGCTAAGATAAAAGACAATCTAAATGCCTAAGTCACATACATGATGCATGACCTAAACAAGAATGAATGCCTAATCTTTTGCTTTGAGTTTTAGGGTCCAAGTTGCTTAAAGGAGGTTTGATTATTGATCTGGGAACGAACTATAAGTCAAAACATGCCAAATTGAGTCCCAGATAACTAGATCATTTAGAGAAACAACAGCAAGAAATTAAAAGATGAAAAGAGCTCACCAGACCGCTGATTGGCGGTCTGAAGTGCTCAGGTCGTCTGGAAATTTCTCCAGTAGCCTCAACTTGCTATTCCCAGTCTCCTGAAACAAAGAAAAACTACAACACACAAATTAAATCCACTCGAATCGTCCAAACAAGAGTCTGGACTGGCACCTCCCCGGCAACGGCGCCAAAAACTTGTTGAACGTTTTATTTTAAACCGCAAGTGCACGGCCGCGATGAAGCGGTGGCAAGTACGGGTCGTCCTCAGGGAGGTGAGTAGCCTCTTGCTTGTACGAAATCAAGTGGCGAAAATAATGGAGAAGAGAGTTGGTTATGCTACTCTACACTAAACTACGCTAAGAAGTACGAAATGCGAAACAATGAAATAAACGATCAAATAAAAACTAAGCTAAGAACAAAATAGAAGTGCTGGAATTTCAGGAATGGAAAACCCCTAAGGGGTGGAGTGAGTGCACACAAGCAAAGAGGTGAGTGTAGAATACATTCTTTAAGCACATGAAGGTGGTGTTTATCAAGCATAGGAAGTGTCTAAATATTATGGCAAAACCTATCAATCTATTCACCAACTTGGTTGATTAACATTTACATATGCAAGTTGTTTATTTCAGAACCTAAACAAGCATGAGAGGTGTCTAATCATTTTGGCAAAACTCATCAAGTTATAAATTCTATCCTAAACAAGCAAGCATACATTCATGTTTAATCAACACATTGAAATTAAAGCATTCATCCCATTCTCTAATGCATGTATGTACATCTACTCCACCCCCCAAAGGGGATGGAACTACTCACTAAACATTACACTAATTATTAAACTATGGAAAGAAAGCATATTAAAACTAAGCTAGAATTAAAAGACGATTAAACTAAAACATGCACAAACAATAAAAGAAACATAAAATAAACAATGAAAGAAACACAAAACTTTATTGACAAAATGACTCACATTAAAAGTAGCATCCTCCTACTTTAGTGTGTGCTTCAAGGCCTCACTTCTAGTAGGAAGAATAGCCACTTAAAATATGGAGTGATTACAATAGGAGGTGAAGAGTTCTATTTATAGCCATGGAAAAAGCTAATCCGGGACAATCCCCCGATGTGGGACTAAACCAATACCAAAAATAGCCTAAACAAACATTAATACACGTCCAGGAGAAAACTGGGTGGATTTGGGCCCAAATTGACCGCCAATTGGCGGTCCAAATTTTCCGGATCGAGTTGAATCTTGTTCTGGGCTTTGCTTGGTGTATTTGGTGGTCTTGGATGCATCTACTTTGTTTATTGAAGCTCCGACCCGAATCCAATTGCTAAAATACTCCCCATAATGGTGTGAAGTATTCTGTTTTACTCTTAGGTCCCTCTGTCTTGCAATCAGGTCCTTCTCCCTTGCATCTTGGTCCCTAGATCTCACAATTCAGTCCTTTTTCCCAGCTTTTGGGTCCTTTTATGCTTCATCTCTTCAAACCTATTTATTCCTGAAAACTAAACATAAAACTCGTAACATAGCATTATTTAGGTGAAAGATAATGGATATAAGATACAAATATGAGCATGAAATGATGTCAATCAAGAGGCTTACAAACAAGAACATTTCTGAGAGAATACCACCCGAAGCTCCCATATCAGAGAGTCTGGAGAGGTCGTGCATTAGCATTGCAAAAACTTAATGGAGGCGACGATCTTCAATATGAGTTAGTTCCCACTGTGTAGGATTTCGTGTCCTATACTTGTGTATAATTTTAAATTTTTTACAAGCAATTAGGATCGATTTTCATATTTTTCAACAATTTTATGTACACAATTTCCTAATTGTACTTCAATATATATATAATATTTAAATAGACGGATTGGATCATACCTAGGGGATTATCAAATCCCTCTTACCAATCGGAAGTCGGGTTGCACGTCGGATGCCTCAGAATTACCTCCAAGTGTTCACCAAACTCTAAACAAGATTAGAGAGATCGAAGCTAGTCATTCAATCTCTAATACGATGTTAGAATCTACCTAATAACCCCTTCTATGCTCCAAGGAAATTAACCTCTAGCACATAATTAAAACTAAGAGAATTTTGGATGGAATGATGGAGAAAATCGGAGAGAGAAGAATTTTGCATTAGTGTAAACAAGGAAGGGAGGAGGGACCTAATTATAAGGTTTCCTCTAACCCACATCATGTGCAAACCACTTACACATGATCCCTTGTTAATCTCTCCGCTAAACCACATCATGTGTAAACCACTTTGCACATGATCCAACAAAATCAATTTTTTGACTTTACCAAATTTTGGATTAACATCCAACAAAATTTGGACTTTGGGATTTTAGTAATTTCATATGTAATGTTACGGATCACATTATATCATGTAATATATTATTATATATAATGTCAAAACATTATACCCTATAATATATATACATCTCATACGAATTTATTTATTATTCTAACCACGTCGTTTCCACGTCATATTAATTTTGTCATTTTACCATATGTATTTGATGCCATATCATATAGATTTTAATACATGATATAAAATACAAAATTATATTTCTTGTTTCCTAATTTTGTAGTGTGATCTATAGGAGAGTCTAAGTTACGTTGGCAATGATATAAAATAATTTATATCATAAGCTATAAGCGGTATCTAGCTACACATTATAGTTACCTGATTAGTATCATATCATGCATCATATTCATGCTATATATCCTTTATTTTACCCCAATATTGTGCAACTCGAGTTGTTGTTTGTAGTGTTTCAGGAGTTAGGTAATAAAGAAGAGGAATGAAGCAAAAATGACATAAATATAACAAGTATGGATTGATTTGGAAGGTTTTGGACCTATTTGTAATGCACAAGGACTGGATCGCAAATTAGGAAGGACCCAAGTGCAAACCCGGAGGGACCTAATTGTGAAGTACAAAACATGGTGACATATAACTTGAATCAGAACCGTATTTCACCAATTAAACTCAAAGTGATTTGAGTCAGTAGACCAGGGCTTGACCCCATGTGCCAAATGAAGAAAAAAAGTGGGACACAAAATTTCAACCGGATCGGACGCATTTGATACGCCACTGGCGGATCAAAATGCTCCAAATGGGCTGAAATTGCAGTCGTGGTTTGGGTTATCGGGTCAGAGCATTCTTGGACTATCAGATGTGATTTAGAGACGTCAGATTATTCCCAGATTAATCATAACCATGTATTAGTCTATATATACCATTGTGATCCCTCCTCTCCCTCTTCTTCTTGCTTCTCCATTAGTTTTAGGTTTTATTTTGCTGCTGCTTAGTGTAGTTGGAGGAGAAGAAACATACTTTGTAATCCTTTCATTTCAATCAATAGTGAGTTGTGTTCTTTAAATACATGTCTTTTACTTTGATGTTGTTGTTTGGTTAATCTTGTTTTCAGTTATTTACATTATGGGTTGTTCTTGTTTTTATGTTTTCTTTAGTATAGAGATGAGTAGTCCATCCCTATGGGGGGTGGAGAGGAAGGTGATTTGATCATGTGATGAATTAGTGTGTGCTAATCTTAAACCTTTGAACCTTATTTTAATGATAATGTCTTATCTTATTTCATGTGGAAGCATAGTTGGAATTGAGATTTATGGATTTCATGTATGACATATTTTGATGAGCACGTTTGAACACACGCACACAACACACATTTTCGTATTCTCATTCTTTCTCCACCTCCCGAGGGGTTTAGTTTTATTGCTTATTTTCCGATTTCTTTTGCATTGTAGTGTAGTTTCAATCACATCTCTCTTTTCTTCTCCCCCACTTGAGTATCGTGAATCCGACTCATGCACGTTCCTTGTGGATCGACCCGTGCTTGCCACCGCTTCAATGTGGTTGTGTACTTGCGGTTATTAAACTGATTCAATCACCCAAATAACAAAGATGTTATATTCACTCGAACAGAACACATTCCATTTAGCGATATAAGTAATATCACTTGTGTATATCCTTTGCCTCATGATATTAAGAATATTATACAAAGTAGAAATGTTTCATCTTTCTATTATATATTCATTTCTTTATCTCTTAAGTAAATTATAAATATGTAACTATACATAAGTTACATTGTATACATTATAACTTTGCTTTATCAAAGAGCCCAACAATATCATCACTCAAGTCAAGAGGGGCAATGATAATATTTTAACATATCATCTTTTCCGACACAAGTCATGTATAATCAACTATTATCTTTATCACTATACTCAAATGATAGTGTTTGATAATAATTAAATTATACACTTTTTATGTGAGAAGATATAGGTGTCATATTTTAGAATGTAAAGACACAATGAAACATTAATGACATAAACACAATTCCATAATGTTTCATTTGTTAGGCCAATTCAATATATGAAAGAAACATTTTCTATTTCATATACTCATGTTGTTAAATATTTGTAGAGCTACAATATCTCTTTTAACCAACACGACAATCTTATCTCGGTAATTAATGTCCCATGTTAATCACCATGATTGTGAATTACTTTTGATTTATGTAAACCATTATCTCTTAGAGCTATACGATTAAGGACCAACAACCTCTTTCTTAACACTTCCAAAAGACGAATACATTACTCAAAGAATAAAATGTTATTACATTCAATTCATAATAAAAGACATATTAAAGTAAACTTTTAGAACACATTCCTTTCATAGTGTAGTTGGTGAATTGCATAGGCGGAACCCCAAAAGTGTGATCATGTTTGAACTGCATCCGAACAAGAAGTTTCAATACATGTTTGTATTGTTGCATGCATGTAGGCCAGGTTTCCTCAACGGATGCAGACCAGTCATTGGGCATTTGAAGCACAATTATTGAGGGGTTTTATTGTCTGCCACTGTTGTTGATGGAAACAACAATTTCCCTAGGAGTTGTATAAGGTACCTGTACAAAAAATTCAACAAGAAACTCCATGGAGTCCATTTGCCTTCTCTTCTTTGGCGGACAACTCAATCGTATGATTGGACGTTTTATATTATAACCGCAAGTGCACGGTGTCGGTGAAGATGTGGAAAATACGGGTCGTCCACAGGGAGGTGAGGAGCCTCTCGTTTGCACGAAATCAAGTGGAAAAAATAGGGAAGAGAGTTTGATTATCCTACTCTACGCTACACTACACTACGAAGTACGAAATGCGAAAGAAAGCAACAAACGATTAACTAAAACCTAACTAAGAACAAAGGAAGAATGTTGGAATACAGAAATGGGAAAACCCCTAAGGGGTGGAGTGAGTGCACACATGCAAAGAGGTGGGTGTAGAATGCATTCTTTAAGCACATGAAGGTGGTGTTTATCAAGCATAGGAAGTGTCTAAATGTTATGGCAAAACCTATCAATCTATTCACCAACTTAGTTGATTAACATTTACATATGCAAGTTATTTATTTCAGAACCTAAACAAGCATGAGAGGTGTCTAATCATTTTAGCAAAACTCATCAAGTTATAAATTCTATCCTAAACAAGCAAGCATACATTCATGTTTTATCAACACATTGTAAATAACGCATTCATTCCATTCTCATTTGCATGTATGAACATCTACTCCACCCCCAATGGGGATGAAACTACTCACTACACATTAGACTAATGATTAAACTAAGCAAGAAAAACATATCAACTAAGCTACTAAACTAATGAAATAAAATTAAACAAAGTAAAACAAGCAACATGAAACAAACAACATAATAAAGAAACTTTTATTAAAATGACTCACAATTCAAGTAGCATCCTCCTACTTTAGGGTGTGCTTCAAGGTCTCACTTCTAGTAGGAAGAATAGTCACTCAAAATGTGAAGTGATTACAATGGAAGGTGAAGAGTTCTATTTATAGCCGTAGAAAAAGGCAATCCGGGACAATCCCCCGATGTGGGACTAAACAAATACCAGAAATAGAATAAACACCCTTTAATACATGTGCCCCCGAAGGTTGAGCGGATCCAGAGAGATCCAGACCGCCAATTAGCGGTCCCAGACCGCCAATTGGTGGTCCATAGGCTTTGGATCTGGCTGGAATTTGTTGTGGGCTTTTCTGGATTTCTTTGTCGGTCTTTGATGCATATACTTTGTTTATTGGAGCTCCGACCCGAATAGAATTGCCAAAATACTCCCCAAGATGGTGTGGAGTTTTCTGTTTTGCTCTTTGGTCCTTTGGTCTTACGTTCAGGTCCTTCTCCCTTACATCTTAGTCCCCAGGTCTCACAATTCAGTCCCTTTTCCATGCTTTTGGGTCCTTTTATGCTTCATCTCTTCAAACCTATTTATTTCTGAAATTCAAACATAAAACTCGTCACATATCATTGTTTAGGTGAAAGATAATGGATATACTATACAAATATAAGCATGAAATGATGTCAATCATCGTACACGAAAGAAGATTTCTAGTGGTTTGCATCTCAAATGGAAAAATATGCAAGCTAGCCCATGAATAAATACTGAAGGTGGAGTACAAGGACAAAGTTGTTGGATTTTAGGCCTTGATCTATATTAATTTTGATCATTAATCACACTAATCTTAATCAATCAACCTAGTCAATCAAAGTAGGCAAACATGATTACATGCACATATTGCATATACACATGTATATTGACAATTATCTTAATAGGTTGATCAAGATAATCAAAAGAAGGAGCATTGGGACAAATACATCAAGACTTGTAATCAAAGCTTTCGACAAAGACTTGTAATTTTCCATTTATTGAGTCAATAGGATTAAATGTATACTTGAGCACTAAGATTTTGTCCCGACCAAGTTCGGTCAACCAAACCTTTAATGGTCAACCCAAATCATACCATTAGTAGATGTTAGGATGTTCCTTAACCGTAGAACTCTAAAAGATAATGGTTTACATAAATCAAAAGTTATTCACAATCATGGTAATTAACATGGAACATTAATCATCGAGATAAGATTGTCGTGTTGGTCATCGATTATTGTAGCTCTACAAATAATTGACGACACGAGTATATAAGAGGAAAAAGTTACTTTTATATATTGAATAGACCTAACAAGTAAAACATTACGGAATTGTGTTTCGTGTCATTAATGTTTTTACTGTGTCTTGGATCCTAAGATATGAGACTTATATCTTTTCACTCAAGAAGTGCTTAATTTGATTATTGTCAAAAGCTATCAATGAGTGTAGTGATAAAGGCAATAGTTGGTTGAGCATGACTTGTGTTGGAAAAGGTAGCTAGTCAAACGATTATCATTGCCCCTCTTAATTGAGTGATGATATTAGTAGCCCCCTTGATAAAGCAAAATTATAATGTGCACAATGTAACTTGAGTTAAGTTACATAGTTATAATTAGCTTAGAGAGATCAAGAAATGAATATAACACAAAGATGACACATTTCTACTTTGTATATATTCTTAATATCATGAGGCAAGGGACGGACACAAGTGGTGCACTTACATCACTAAATGGATCGTGTTTTGGCTCGGGTGGAACAAAGACATCTATGCTAATTGGGTAACTATAATGTGTAGCTAGATACCGCTTATAGTTTGAGATATTAAGTATTTAATATCTCCGCCAATTTGGCTTAGATCCTCCTATAGGTCACACCACAAAACTGGGAAACAAGAGGCTTGATTTTAAGTTCATATGATGTGTCGGTTTCATGTGAAAATAGGACAAATGTGGTGAATGAATAAAATCAATATGTCATGAGAATTGACATATTAGAATCATAATAAATTCATATGAGGTGTATACATTATGGGGTGTAATAATTTAATATTACATAGGATAATATATTACATAAGATGTGAATTTGCTAAAAACCCCAAAAGATCAAATTTTGTTGGAAACAAATCCAAAATTTGACAAAGGCAAAATCTGGGTCACATACGGTGAACCGTTCAAGGTTCGATTGACCGAGGTATCTTATGATCGGTTAACCGAATGCGGAATGG
Organism: Triglochin maritima; assembly: GCA_963682175.1. Lineage (NCBI taxonomy): Eukaryota > Viridiplantae > Streptophyta > Magnoliopsida > Alismatales > Juncaginaceae > Triglochin > Triglochin maritima. The sequence continues at coordinate 21,712,421 of OY821775.1, forward strand.
GTAATCACAATTGGTTGACCGAAATTGTCTGGAGTGCCTGGACAATCGGGTACGGTTACCCGAGTTTGAACGGTCAACCGAGAAAGAGTATTTCGGTAGACCGAAGGTGACGCGGTCATCCGATGACTATATCCCAGGAGAGATTCTGGTGGGTCAACGGTCGACCGAGTAAAAGATGTGGTTCGTCCGAATTTTTCTAGGGAATTTTTCTCATGTGGATTCGGTCGACCGTCTGGCTTACGGTGCACCGAACACGTGTTAAAACCGAATGGTTCGGTTGACCGAGTAATTCTCGGTTCACCGAACAGAACGATTCTACCTGAATTATTAAGAGATTAATTAAATCATGGGTGGATTAATTCTATATTTAATTAAAATGTTTTTAGGGTGCTTATGTGGAAATTAGAGATTAATTATAGGAGAGAATAAACAAGAGATCATGGTTAAAGAATAGCTCTTGATGATGATGTTTTGGGAGCCTATAAAAGGGCACCTCCTCCTACTTGTTTAAGGCGAATGCAAAAAATATTTCTCTCAGTAATCTCTCCTCTAATCACCACGAAATTCGCTTAGTAATTTTGATTTTAGGGGATAGAAATCTCAGGAGCTTAAAGAGGGGTTATTAGCTAGATTCTAAACCTTATTAGAGATTGATTGGCTAGCTCATTTCTCTCTAATCTTGTTTAGAGTTTGGTGAACACTCGGAGGCAAATCCGTGGACGATTCAACGGGCAACGCGACTCCGGATCTTCAAAAGGTTTTAGAGAACCTTTAGGTATGATTCTACCTTTGTGGTTTATTTTAATAAATGTGGGGTTGCATGATATTAGAATAAAACACAAAGTTATGTACATAAAATTATTGAAAGTATGAAATCGATCTTGTATGTTGTATTAATTTTTTTAAAATATATACATACATAGGGACACGAAATCCTACAGACTCATCATCACCATCATCATCCTCCTCCTTCCAAAGTAGAAGAGAGGTTGCCCACTCATGCTTCATGGCTATTGAAGATGAACAAAGTGAGGTAGACTCTAACTCTTGTTCTACTAGATCAAATTGTTGCTCTATTAACGCATATTCTAGTGATAGCTCATGTTCTAAAGAAGAAACCTATACACATGGTGAGCTTCAAAATGCATTTCATGATTTAGTTAAACAATATGAGATCATTTGTGAAAATAATAAGAATGCTAGAAACACTATCAATGATCTCCAAAGTCAAATTGAAATAATCATGAATGAAAGATGAGGTGCCTTCTAGACATGAAACTAATGCATTAAAACTTGGTAGTCAAAATACAACACCTATTGATATTGAACAATTAGATCTTCAAGCTTGCAATGTGCAATTAAGAAAAGATCTAGAAATATTCACTAATGGAACAAAAATGATTGACATGCTATAAGGTAGTCAAAGACAATCTTTGGATAAACATGGTTTATGATATAATGCTTCTTATGTTAAAAATCATGTAAACCACACTACTTTGAATGGAAAGTTTTTTTGTGAATCATAGTTCCTCAAGTGTGTGGGCTCCTAAAACCAAAATGGTTTGGCTTCCCATAGCTAATGTTCAAGGACCCAAAGTAGTTTGGGTACCTAAATCTACACTTGTAGATGCTTGAAGTTGGGAGATCGGTAGTGACCGGGCAAGCTAGCAAAGTCAAATTCAAAGCCGGTTACACTACCGAAAGGAGATTGGAACAAAATTCAAGAATCAAGTTGGGTAACATTTTTATCCTCCTAAGCTTAAACAATTGGTTCCAATAGGATTTAATATGCTTAATTGTCTCATCTTTTACTTCATTCATTGCATATCTTATAAATTTGGGAGAAACATATCTCATGCTCATATGTCATATTTGATTGATGTTAAATGGGGAGAATAAAATTGAACTTAATTGCAATATCATATACAGAGGGTAATGAATCTAAAGTGGTCGCAATCGAGGAAGCACACGACCTTTCCCAACTCAAGATGGAGGAGCTCATTGGAAATTTATGGCTTATGAACTTCAAATCAACCATTGAAAGGAGAAGGAAGCCTCAAAGAACAAACCCACATTGACATTACATGCAAAATTCGATGAGCCAAGGAGAGGAGTAGAGAATGAGGACATTGAAGTCCTTGCTCAAGACTTCTTCAAATTCCTTAAAAAAGGATAAGGAAGAAATGAGAGAAAGAAGAGGAAGAAAAGTGAGACGAGAGAAAAAGAAAAGGAGGAGGAGAGTGAATGAGAGAAGAGAAAGGGAGAAGAAGAAGGAGAGAAGGGAGAGGAAAAGAGAAAGGGAGAAGAGCAAGAGAAGAGAAAGGAATGAGGAAGCTCACAAAGCTACATGGGTTGACTCATCATCACCATCATCATCATCATCATCATCCTCATTGCAAAGTAGAAGAGAGGTTGCCCATTCATGCTTCATGGCTATTGAAGATGATCAAAGTGAGGTAGACTCTAACTCTTGTTCTACTAGATCTAACTCATGCTCAACTAAGTCATATTATAGTGATAGATCATGTTCTAAGAAGAAATATACTCACATGATGAGCTTCAAAATGCATTTCATGACTTAGTTAAACAATATGAGATCATTTGTGAGAAAAATAAAATTGCAAGAAAGTTGATAAATGATCTCCAAAGTCAAATTGAAATATGCATGAATGAGAAAAATGAGGTGCTTGCTAGACTTGAAACTAATGAATTACAACTTGATAGTATAAAAGCAACACCTACTCATGATGAACAACTAGATCTTAAGGCATAAAATGCTCAACTTAGAAAAGATCTAGAAAAGTTCACAAATAGAACTAAGATGGTTAACATGCTTTTAGGAAGTCAAAGACAATCTTTGCAAAAACATGGTTTATGATATAATGATTCATATGTTAAAAACCATGTAGTTTATACAACTTTGAATGGAAAACACTTAGTTGTAAAACATAGTTCTTCAAGTGTGTGGACTCCTAAAACCAAAATGGTTTGGGTTCCCAAAGCTAATGTTCAAGGACCCAAAGTTGTTTGGGTACCTAAATCTACACTTGTAGGTGCTTGAAGAGAGAGATCGATGGTGACCGGGCAAGCTTACAAAGTTAAATTCAAAGCCAATTGCACTACCGAAAGGAGATTGGGACCAATTCAAGGATCAAAAGTTGGGAATAATCTTAAATCCTCTTCATTTTTGATTATTTGGTTCCAGTCTAGGTTTTACTATGCTAAATTCACATACTTACATGTTCTTAATGGATGCTTAAATGGGAGTAATACATCACATACTTACATGTTCAAATTTATTTGACGTTAAAAGGGGAGATTAGAATTTGAACTTAATTGAGATATCATATTCATATTGAAAGGGGGAGCTTAATAATATCTTATACATAGGGTAATTGATTAAATGTTTTAAATACCGCAAGTGCACGATGTCGGTGAAGACGCGACAAGTACGGGTCGTGTCCATGAGGAGGTGTGTCAACTCTGGTTTGTTCGAAGGCAATTGGGAAAAGAGGGGAGAAGAGATTGATTACACTAACTAGACTAGCCTATGCTACACTACACTAATACAAAACAAACAAAGAAGATGAAATCACTAAATAAAACTACAATAAGTGATTAATAGAAGAAGCTGGAAATAAGGAATGGAAAACCCCTAAGGGGTGGAGTGTGTGTACACATGAAATAAGTGGTGAAGAATGCATTCAATAAGCACAAGTGTAGGTAGTGTTTGCTATGCATAAGAAGTACCTCATGACAAGACCTATCATCCAAATCACTAACCCAAGTGATTAATATGAACATGACAAGTTTGTTATTAAGAACCTGAACAAGCATGGAATGTACCTAAAGATTATGACAGAAACCATCAAGTTAAGTGATGAGAATTAAGTTTATACCGCAAGTGCACGACGTCAATGAAGACGTGGCAAGTACGGGTCGAACACAAGGAGGGAGAGATATTGTTATTTTTGTGATTTTGGAATTAAGGAAGGAAAGAGAGAGAAATAAGTTTGGTTTGAGATTTTTGGTTTTTAATTAATTTCTAAAGCAAGAACAACAAAAAAAACAAATTAAAAATAAAGCAAAGATGTATGAGAGTCCAGCTGGTGGAGGTTTAGATATCGGGTTTTGATTAGAGAATTCTGAAACTTATAATAAATCACATTAGTTATAAAGCATTACATGATAAATGATTCAACATAAACTCAAGTAATCAAAATATACTAACACGAAATTAAAATAATAACATTATTCTTCTTCTCATCACCCTAAATCTGTCACCCCCACCCTTTGGAGAGAGTTAGAAACTCATGGATGGAGGGAAGGAGAAGGGGTCCTAGAGAAACTACAAAAGAAAACTAAAAACACAAAATAAAATAACATAATTTTATTGCTAAAAAGAAGAGGAGGAGAGGAGCCCCCTTCAATACATGATTCGGCCTTATTTATAGCCTCAACCGGGTATCCTAATACATAAAAGGAACGTCCACGCGTCAATACAGCATTGGTAAAAATTTGAGCGCACGGATCGACTTTGGTGCGGCGGAATCGCCGCATTTTGTACATGAGGTGCGGCGGAATCGCCACATTTTTGGCTCGGAATCGATCTGGATTTTTCCTGTGTGTTTATGGTATGTTTTAGCTGTCCTTTGCGCGTCCGAATTAATTATTGCATATCTTTGGAGATCCGAGTTAATTTCTTCATATATTTGGAGATCCAAATTGATTTTTCTTTAGAACTTCTCCAAAATAATCTTTTGGTACTCGTAATTTGCAGTCGGGTCCTCGGCTTTTGCAATTAAGTCCCTGACCTTTTTGTAATTTGGTCTTTGAATGCTTTTATGCTTGGATGGACTTCAATTTGAATCCCAATAATCTTGAACTTGGTTTTTATGACAGAAATGAGTCTCTTGCACGCGTTTATGCTCGAGATATGGGTAATTTGCATTCAGGTCCCTGTATTATGTAAATAAGATTAAACACATACCTTAGTAGCATTTATTGATATAAAATTAATCTAAATGAAAGACATATGATGCAATGTATGCAATGCATCAAATACCCCCACACCTAGATTTTGCTAGTCCCTAGCAAAACAGAAAAAAAATGAAAACATGGAAATCCTAACTCACTTTCGTTGGAATCACGGTTGCACTTAGCTTGTGCAACAAGCCTTTAAACCCCTGAGTTTCCTTAGAGGACGAGTTTTGTCTCGTGAGGGTTTTCAGTTGACACACCCACAAAGTCTTAATTCAACATTTCATTCATAACTCTCAATATTTCCACCTCAACCTTATACATCTTACTTAGAATTTTTGCATGCTCATTATATAAATCTAACTCATAAAAAATCTGACTTGGTCTTTGTTCCTCCAACATTCACACCACTAGCGCTTCTACACATGTTATCACTTAAATTATTTTGCACGCCTCCTCTGGTGGTGAAGTATCATTCTGATCAACCATGACATGAATCATTCTTTTAGCTTTGGGCCTTGAGTATCTTAAAGTATTTTTTTTCCCGTGATTCAACACATTTGCTTTTTCTGACACTTTTACCCTTTTTGCATTCGTGTAGCGAGTTTGGTCGATAATCCCGAGCTGGCAGACTGAAGTTACCGGGTTTTAAGATACCCCTACGGACCAGTGACTCGAAGACTTGGGCTTTTGTAATCATTTTGCAAGATGTGTTTTCCTCACTTTTATTCCTTTATTATTTTCCTCAAGGCTTAATTGCTATCAGAAGTCCACACTTCCCGGTATATTTTCCTCAACCTCTGCTTTTTATCAACCACTTTCAAAGATTTGGTTCATCCAATTTAAGTGCATACATGTCTTAAAGGGTAATGGGTTATTTCTTTGGAACTTAGACTTATGTCATAATTTCTACAAGTAGAACTATATAATAAGCAACAAAAACTCAATGCAATTTGTACTCGGGTTTTGGTGGTTCAATCTTAAGCTATGTCATGGAATATTGATTTTTTTAAACAAACAGAATATATAGATAGATAAACACCCCCCACACCTAAATCATGCATTGTCCTCAATGTATGCAAAGATAACGCAAATGCACTTATTACCTGAGTCAACTTGCGGTAGAGGGATTGAATTAGCTCAGAGTCAACCATAGTCAGAACTGGATTGAATGACACCATGTTGGTGCATGTATCCAGTTGAATTGTTCCCCTTGTTGCACTGAGAGTCCTGAGGCACAGATTCCACACCCCTCACCTGTATTGGTTCTCTTATTTGCTCGAGTGATGGTGGGTGGGTAGATGAATTTCTCCCCCTTTTCTCACTTTCTTTTTGAGTTTGTGATGATTTATTTGATTCGAAAATCTTATAGATACGCGATCTCATCACAACATCACTTTGATTGCATACTATTTCTGGTTCATTATCAACATGAAAGATATTAAATTCAGCCTTTAAGTTCCCAAAAGATAGTTGCATGAGCCCATTTCGACAATTTATCAAAGCTTCAGAAGTGGCTAAAAAAGGTCTGCCTAGTATTACAGGGATTTGTCTCTTTGGATCGATAACAGGTTCAGTGTCTAGAACGACAAAATCCACTGGGTAAATGAAGTCACCAACCTTAATCAAAACATCCTCTACTATACCTCTTCGTTTCTTAACAGAGCAATCCCCAAATTGAAGGGTTGTCTTAGAGGGTTTTAGTGGACCAAGGTTTAGTTGCTCATAGACAGAGAACAGGAGAAGGTTAACACTAGCACCAAGGTCTAGAAGGGCTTTGTTGATAAAAGTATCTCCTATCGCACATGAAATTGTGGGACACCCAGGGTCCTTATACTTTATAGGAGATGAGTTGGACAGAAAAGAGCTTATATTTGCAGTTAAGAATGCCTTCTTTGGTACGTTCGTTTTTCTCTTCTTAGTGCACAAATCCTTTAAGAATTTAGCATAAGCAGGTATTTGTTGAATCATATCTAAGAGTGGAATATTCACCTTAACTTGCTTAAATACTTCCAAGATTTTCTCCATTTGTGCACTTGAGTTCTTCTTGAGTCTATTGGGGAATGGGGCTTTAGGAACATAGACTCGCTCAGGTTGAGCTATAGGTTCAGGTTGAGTAGGTGGGTTGGGCTTTTCAAATTGGACTTCAGGTTCAATGGTTAGGTCACATGTGGGTGCTTGACGGGTAGATTGATTAGGAGCTCTAGGATTGACCACATTGTTATCAACTTGTTTTCCGGACCGTAATGAGACAACTGCATTTATTTGTTCGAACGGTCCCTCCTCATGAACCATTTGAACCGGTCTAGGGTTGTTATTTCCTGAAGGTGGTTGATAGGGCTGATATTGATTATTAGATCTTGGGTTCACCTCAGGTTGACTTGGAAACTGACAATTTTCTCTTTCACCTACTATTTGTGCTAGTTGGCTGACTTGTGTTTCTAGCCTTTGGAAGGTTTGGTTGGTTGTTTGCATAAAAGTTTTAACCAAATTTTCCAAGCTCGTCAATCTAACATCATAATCTCCATTGTTACTAAACCCAGATGATGTATTATTTTGGTTATACGAGTTTGGTTTTTGTCTAGGAGGGTGACCTTGTAGGCTCCATGAAAGATTGGGATGATTATGCCAACCCGGGTTATAGGTTGATGCGTATGGGTCATTTCTAGAATGGTTAAAGGTGACATTAACTTGTTCCAAGTCCGCACAATCCTCAATTGTATGCCCAGTCTGACCACATCTAGAGCAAGGGATTGAAAATGCTTGATTCACTAGGGGTCGGGTGTTTAGCTCTAGACTTTCCATTCTACGCATAAGGGTAGCTAGTTTTGCTTCAGCAGCTATGGTAGCATCTACAGCTAAGGCACCTGGTTTGGGTTGACTTGCTATTCTAGATCCAATACTCGTGTTAATCGGTGCTCTAACATTGTTCCATTGCATGCTATTTTCGGCTAAATCCTCAAGAAAAATCCAAGTATCATTCTCATTTTTGGACATAAAACTTCCTTGGCTTACAGATTCTAGCATAACCCTAGATGTGGGTGTCAATCCCTCATAGATAATTTGGCACAATTGCCATCTTGTAATTCCATGATGAGGGCATTGGGTCAACAGACTTTTAAATCTTTCTAAATAGGAATAGAATGGCTCGCTCTCAGATTGAACGAATGCAACAATTTCATTCCTAATCCTAATAGTCTTATGGTTGGGGAAATATTTCTTTAAGAAAACTTGAACAAACTCGACCCAACTCCTTATAGATCTTTCGGCTAGACTATATAGCCATTTCTTAGCGTCGTCTTTCAATGCTAGAGACACGAATTTCAGACGCACTGCCTCCTCAGAGTTATGCTGGTATTGCATAAGAGAGCAGATTTCCTCAAATTCTCTAAGGAAGAGATAAGGGTCTTCCTTAGAGGTGAATTTGGGCAGCATACTCATGTATTGTGCCTTCAGTTCGAAGTCGCGACCCGGTATGGTGGGCATAACGTGCACGATGGCAGAGCAGCCATCGTTGGGTAGCACCGATCCCTCAGAGTCATAGGTGGTGCAACAGGTGGGTCCACTACATTCTCACCCATTGGATCCGGGTGAGGTGGTGCAACAGGTGGATTGGGCTAAGTTCCAAACTGGAATCTAGATGAACTCGTGAGAGTCGATTGCTCAAGTCCCGAACCCAAATCTGAGTGCACCGGTTTGAATCAATTTTTGAATTCAAATTCAAAATTTAAATTCCCAATTCAAATTCAAGAATCAATTGATATTTTTTTAATTTAATTTTATTTATTTTTTTTCAAAAAAAAGGAAACAAAAAATAGAATGGGGAAAGATGAGAAAGGAATCCTAATCTAGAGATTTTGGTGAGAAGAGAAGGAAGACTCAGATGAGAAGGGAAACTTAACTCTAAAGATAGAAAAGAGGGTCGGTCAGAAATTTCCTAAGCAAACACGGTTCAAACAATCCTACACCTAGTGTCGCTTAAATCTAGACGACTCCTAACTGGTTGAGTCGAATTGATTTGCTTGATTCACCTCCCTCACTAATCAAACCAAATTCGCGAGGCAATGTATAGCTAGTGGGGGCACTTCCGACAGAGTCGGTGCCAATTAGACAACCACTTCACTTGGAAGATTTACGTCAACACAAAAGCACTTTCTAGACACCAAATTAAATTCGATCAGCTTCAAGTCATAGCAAGTCAAACCAATCTTCTCCTTAATTGAGTCCGAGTCCTTAGGGGCCAATGTCTAATTGATTTTTAATTTTAAGGCTTGGGTGACACTTTAGGATTGTGATTTGTGGGCCACGGAAGGGTGATGAAATTCCCACCGTATCTTTTCCTACGGAGTTGCCCTTAAGATAGTTTAACTTAAATCTATCAAAGATAGTCAAACATTGGTCTTTTTAGTGGGGGGCAATTGCAAGGTTGTATGCAAACTAGATTATATGCTTAAATGCAATCGATAAAAACCGCGCATGTACCTTGCCTCCAGCACTCTTCAACAAGAATTAATTTGCATGAATTTAGCAAGAATAATGCAAACAAAAGACTATATGATGCATGCACTAAGTCCTTCTAATTTTTCCAATTTTTAGGTCAGAGTTGAATTATTGTCAATTATGGAATTTTGCCCTAACACGTGCAGTTCTACGAAAGGGAACTTTTCGAAAATTAAGATTTTACGAGAAAGGCAAGAAAAGTTACCTCCGCAATGCTCAGACGGGTTCGCCGCCCGCTCTCGAAACTTCCCAGATGCTCTACGCGTCCACCCAGAGATGGAGACGACCCCAGAAAAAATTGAAGCCCAGATGCTTCAGATGTGCGGCGGATCCGCCGCAGGTTGTACTTGAGATGTGGCGATTTCGCCGCCCTTATAGCTCCGAATGTGCCCGGATTTCGTTGCGCACTCTGTTGTCTCCTGAAACGCAAATCCAAATAGTTAGATCGCGCACACGATAAATAGAAAAAATTAGAATCACTAAAATAAACAAAAATCTTTGTCGCCTCCCCGGCAACGACGCCAAAAACTTGATGAGAATTAAGTTTATACCGCAAGTGAACGACGTCAATGAAGACGTGGCAAGTACGGGTCGAACACAAGGAGGGAGAGATATTGCTATTTTTGTGATTTTCGAATTAAGGAAGGAAAGAGAGAGAAATAAGTTTGGTTTGAGATTTTTGGTTTTTAATTAATTTCTAAAGCAAGAACAACAAAAAAAACAAATTAAAAATAAAGCAAAGATGTATGAGAGTCCAGCGGGTGGAGGTTTAGACATCGGGTTTTGATTAAAGAATTCTGAAACTTATAATAAATCACATTAGTTATAAAGAATTACATGATAAATGATTCAACATAAACTCAAGTAATCAAAATATACTAACACGAAATTAAAATAATAACATTATTCTTCTTCTCATCACCCTAAATCCATCACCCCCACCCTTTGGAGAGAGTTAGAAACTCATGGATGGAGGGAAGGAGAAGGGGTCCTAGAGAAACTACAAAAGAAAACTAAAAACACAAAATAAAAGAACATAATTTTGTTGCTAAAAAGAAGAGGAGTAGAGGAGCCCCCTTCAATACATGATTCAGCCTTATTTATAGCCTCAACCGGGTATCCTAATACATAAAAGGAACGTACACGTGTCAATACAGCATTGGTAAAAATTTGAGCGCACGGATCGACTTTGGTGCGGCGGAATCGCCGCATTTTGTACATGAGGTGCGGCGGAATCGCCACCTTTTTGGCTCGGAATCGATATGGATTTTTCCTGTGTGTTTATGGTATGTTTTAGCTGTCCTTTGCGCGTCCGAATTAATTATTGCATATCTTTAGAGATCTGAGTTAATTTCTTCATATATTTGGAGATCCAAATTGATTTTTCTTTAGAACTTCTCCAAAATAATCTTTTGGTACTCGTAATTTGCAGTCGGGTCCTCGACTTTTGCAATTAAGTCCCTGACCTTTTTGTAATTAGGTCTTTGAATGCTTTTATGCTTGGATGAACTTCAATTTGAATCCAGATAATCTTGAACTTGGTTTTTATGACAGAAATGAGTCTCTTGCACGCGTTTATGCTCGGGATATGGGTAATTTGCATTCAGGTCCCTGTATTCTGTAAATAAGACTAAACACATACCTTAGTAGCATTTATTGATATAAAATTAATCTAAATGAAAGACATATGATCCAATGTATGCAATGCATCATTAAGTATTATCTTTAATTCAAACAAGCATACTAACATTTCTCACATACAACAACATTAAACATTCATTCCATTCTACATGATATGTATAAACATCAACTCCACCCCAAAGGGGGATGGAACTACTCACACATTACTAAGCTAACATTCATATTAAGGAGAGAAAACATGCTAATTAATTCTACGAAGATTAAAATAACAAAATTAACGAAGTATGCAAGAACTAAAGGAAACAACAATTAACTAACAAAACATCTTTTATTGCTCACTCACTTTTACAAGTAGCCTTTATATGCAATGCATCATTAAGTATTATCTTTCATGGAGTGCTTGATTTTTCGAATTAGTCCTTTTGGGTTTACATTCGGGTCCTTCCCTCTTGCATCTTAGTCCATAAGTCTTGCAACTAGTCCTTTTTGAATCTCTTCTTCTCAAACCTATTTATTCATGAAACGTAAACATAAAACTCATTACGTAACATTGCTTAGGCTAAAAATAAAGGATATAAGACAAAAATATATGCATAATATGATGTCAATCAGTAATGAAGTGCAAAATTTAGGGGGAGCAACTTCATTACAAGACATCCTAAAATTCCATGTTTAATTTTGTTCTTGATGGATGTAAAAGGGGGAGAGATTATTAAGGGGAGATGACTTGAAATTTGATTAAAATTGAACAAAACCTATGCACATACATAGGAGGAGCATTTATATGCATAGTTTACACATTGAAATTTCAAGTATTAAGTTATAGGTTGCCATCATAAAAAAGGGAGATTGTTGCTTTTTTGGCCTTAATCTATGTTTTGATGATTTAATCAACCTAATCTTAATTACAATTAATGTAGAGTAGCACACATTATGCATAGCATATATATTGTTTGTGCTAACTTCTATAGGTGATCAAGACTCAAGGAACAAAGGAAATCAAGCTAAGACATGTAATAAAGCTCATTTGAAGACATGTAATCTTGATTTATTTTGAGTCTTAGGAACATTATGTAATTGAGCATACTTGAGTTAAATCAACTTAAACACACACTAGGTTCCTTATAGAAGTCACACACAAAAGTTCACAACATTAAAAGAGGATTATGCTACGAACAAAAAACAAACTAGATTATGATGTAAATGACAACTAGAAAAATTTAGGAAACTATATGGAACGAATATGGATGAATCCCCTGATGGGTGGAGTGTGTGCACATATGAAGTGAGAGAAGTGATGAATGTCACAAGAAAGCATGTATCTGTGTGTGTGTGTCATGTGTGTGTCTTGATGCATAGGAAGTGTCTAAAGATTTGGCAGGACTCATATTAGGAAGTGTCTAAAGAAGTTTCTCCATTCACACAACATATTAGCAATTACTACTTGATTATCACAAGATGATGCTCAGCATAAGAAGTGTCTAAAATTATGGCAAGACTCATCAAAAACCATGAGAGGTGTATGAATTTCATGCCAAAACCCATCAAAACAAAGTTTCTTCAATCAATCAAGCGAGTAAACACTAATACAAACACATGACTAATATGTAGCCTATGCAACATGAAATTCTAGCCAATAAACATGAGGAAACCAAGCATAGGAGGTGTCTAAATCTTACGGTAAAACCTGTAAAATCCCCCAACATGTAGATGAATAAAACAAACCTGATGAACATACAAACATTCAAGTCTACATAATCAAAATTCGTCAAACATCAAAACCTCAAAACATAAATTTGCATCATCTCCACCCCCCAAAGGGGTATGGAACTACTCACTACTCATTATGCTAACATTCATTTTAAAAAGAGAAAACATTCTAACTAATTATACTAAAATTACTAAAATACAATTAAGCTAAGCATGCAAGAATTTAAAAGAGACAACATGAAACTAACAAAGGTTTCTTTTATTTATGATTCACATTACAAGTAGCATCTCTCCACTTGAGTTTTGCTCCAAGGCTTTACTCTAAGTAGAGAAAAAAATGACCACCAAGCAAGGAGTTGATTATAAAGGAGGAAGAAGAGTTCCATTTATAGACATGGAAAAGGCAACTGGGGACAATCCCCCGATGTGGGACTAATGAAACTTCTACAAATGGATAAAAACAACATAATACACAACCACGAGAAGCCGGGTCGGATCTTGACCCAACTAGACCACCAATTGCCTATCTAGGGCTGCCAATTGGTGGTCATGTTTGGTCGGATTTGACCCAGTTTCAGTTGGCGACTTCATTGCTTCAATTATCCCCGGGTGGTGCGTCCGGATTGGTTATTGGAGTCTACACTCGAATCTAATTGTCAAAATACTCCTCATGATGGTGTGGAGTTTATTGGTTTGCTATGTTGCCTTCCGGGCTTACGTCCATGTCATTCCCTCTTGCAGATAGGTCCATAAGTCTCACTGATCAGTCTTTTTTCTCACATTTTGGTCCTTTTTGTGTCTTCTTCTTCTTAAACCTATTTACTCCTGATACTTAAACATAAAACTCATTACATAGCATTTCTTAGGTTCAAAATAGAGGATATAAGACATGAATATATGCATGATATGATGCTAATCACCGAGCCACAACCATGAGCCATCTCCAAACCCGAACGACAGCCATGAATACGGCCCTAAAACTGACCCGTAGCCACAAACCCGATCCAAACTCGACCCGTAGCCTTAAACTCGACGCCATCCCGACCTGCGGCCCCAAACTGACCCCAAAGCCGACCCCCAGCCTCAAACCCGACCCCAAAACTGACCTTAGACTCGTCTGTATTTGTTTTTTCTATATAAATATTAAGATTATTGGTTTTGATAAAATTAAATTGTTTTTAGTTTGGATTATAGATTGAAAGTTATAAATTTTAAATTGTTTTGAACAATTTATACGTTACATTGTTTTTTAGTTTGAATGTGATTAATTGAATGTAGTTTGAATGCATTTTAAATATAGTTCAATATAATTTGAGTAGAGTTTTTATCTATATGTTTAGATTATTTGTTATGATAAATTTGATTAGTTTGATAGTTTGAATGTAATTTTAAATGTGAAATGTTGTAAATATTGAAATTGTGGAAATATTTTTGTGCCTACAAGATTTTTTTAAAATTCGTTATTGATTCTCCTATAAAATAAATTAGATTTCAACTGTATTTTAATTGTAATCAATAAGACGCTATTGGATTTCAATTGGATTAAGTGGACTTGGATGTTAGATTACATTTGGATATGTTAATTGGATTTGTTAGTTTCATTTGTTAGCAATTTAAGATATAGTATTTGATTTAGTATAAGCTCATAATTTAAGATTTAGGGTTTGTGTTTTGATTTGTTGGTATTTTAAGATTTAGGATTTGATTTAGTATTTGTTAGTAATTTTGGATTGAGGATTGGATTTAGTATGACGAAATTGGTAATTTTTGAAGTAAGTGGAGAGACTGGTATTACTTGGGGAGTTGAACTTTGTTTACTGAGTTATGGTACAAGTTTTTATCTTTTTTCGTGTTTTTTTAATGAAGTACGTTAATCTGGGAGGTTTGGTAACTTTTAGTTTGTTGCGAGGATTGGTAATTTCTAGGGGTGTCAATGGATGTTCGAAATTCGGAAATTCGTTCGCGTCCGGTTCGAAAAATATTCGGTCCGAACAATATCCGATCCGAATAATATTCGATTCGTGTAATATTCGGGACATGCGAATGCGAATATGGATATTGATACATCCAATCCGAATAACATCCGATCCGAGATTGAATATTTGTATTATAAGATCCATATCCATATTTGTATCATATACGTATGCAATACATTATTATACCTAGAAGTATTTATATTTCAACCTTGTGTGATTATATTTTGAATGTATAATTATTAAATTTACTTATTCAAATAAAAATACATCTACTAATTACATTTATTCAAGCATTGAATATCATTATCCTTTCTAGAATATGGAGTAGAAATTAAGATAAAGTAAATTAATATTTGAAACCAAATAAAGTTATAAATCTGATTATTTATAAGAATTTGTCTAAGTGAAAATGAAAAATGTTATAATGTGGGGAATTATGTTTACGGATGCGGATATTATCCGTATCCGATCCGAATCCGTCAAATATCTGAACGGATATAGACTTTTCATATCCGCAAACAATCCGTATCCGAATCCGAATCCGTAAATTTCATGCGAATGCGAATATGGATATACCTATATCCGATCCGTATCCGTATCCGATCCGTTGACACCCCTAGTAATTTCTTTACTTTGATGATTGAAGTAGGTTGAAGCTTTGTTGAGTATATGGGCATTGAGTATCATGTGTTGTGTATAAAGATAATGCAGCTAGAATTGGAAATGGGATTATGCATAAAGATCAAATCAAACTTCAATACTACAAGGGATGTGAAATATGATTTGTTCATGTACAAGTGGTTGATTTTCTAGGTCGAGATAATACGACTAGAAGCGATGAATATGGATTCACGTTGGTGAATGCAAATAATTTTCTAAAAACAGAAGAACCATTTCACTAGTGCAGAATGCTCAATAGACGTCACCAAATAGACGTCGGATATAAAAACATCTGACGTCTATTGGTATAGACATCGGATGTTTGGACATCCGACGTCTATAGGTTTGTATAAACGTCGGTTGTTTAGTATAACCGACGTTTATACCTCCTAAAAGAAGAAAATATTTTTTGTTTATTTTTTTGGATTTATTTCGTATAAGAATTTATGTGGATTATTTTGTATCAGAAATAACACATTTTTTTGGGATTTATTTCGTGTAAGAATTAACACATTTTTTTGGGATTTATTTTGTATAAGAAATAACGTAATTTTTTGGGATTTATTTTGTGTAATAATTTATGGGGATTATTTTGTGTAATAATAGTTACATCATTATAACTATCACATGTGTGTTGTACACATGTGTGTGTATGGTGACATGTTTAGTCCCACATTGGAGAATTTTTTTTATTGGTGGAGTTGAAGTACTCAACTACTCCTTTACTTCTAAATGGTAGTTTGGTACCACATTACAAAATGCAAGTGAGATACATATATATATTTAATGGTCAAAAGATTGGCACTTGGGGCACTTGGGCTTCAAATGGTTGCAACGTCTTTTTTTTACTATTAACTCATGTATAGACGTCGGTTGTATATGGTAGCCGACGTCTATAGGGCGTATTTTTTATTAATTATTGTTATTTCAATGTATAGACGTCGGATGTATAGCATGACCGACGTCTATAGGTCGTGCTGTATGAATAGACGTCGGTCAATATAAATATCCGACGTCTATTGGGTGTAATACTTTAGTCCCACATCGGAGAATTTATTTTTGTTAGTGTGGTTGATGTACTCCACCACTCCTTTACTGCTGAACGCGAACGACTTGGAGCACCTGGTTATGATGAGCTTGATATTCGTGGTTATTTGTCAAAAGATTGGCACTTGGGGCACTTGGGCAGCTTGGGCTTGATTAATGTGAGTGCAGAATGCCCGATATACGTTCCAATGTATTTTTTTGTTAATTAACATATAATAGACGTCGGTCGTATATAGACAACGTTTATACACTGTATAGACGTCGGTCGTATATAGCCGACGTCTATACAATAAGGAATAGACGACGGGAAATTAGACGTCGGGTACTTGGACCGTCGAAATCCGACGTCTATACCCCTGTATATCCGACGTATATGGACTTTTCTGCACTAGTGTTTGTATTTGGATCCCAAGTTGAGAAATTATTTTATGTTGCAAAGCCCAAAGAAAGAGAAAGCGACGACCATTGGTTGGTCGTTGTCCGAATGTTGCCTAGAGATTTATATAACACGGAGGAAGAAGCATCTGAAGTTCTCGAGTACTGGCGAAGAAATCTGGTACAAGATAGAGTCAAACTTGATGAAATTAATTTGGTTGATTTTGTTAGAATGGATTTGGAACCAGTCGTGGAGTAATACATCCTTAGGGAAACAAATGTAATGACACAACTTAATATTTTGTATGAATATATTTGTAGTTTAGAAATTTCATTTTGTAATTGATGAATAAATTTGTAGGTATAACTAGACGTGAGGCTTCACCACCACACCCTGAGTGAGACGGTATTAGGTGTAGATGGCGACAATGTCAGGCATAGGATGCCCCACAGATAGTTGATGATGCAACCGATACTGGGAATGTTCCTAGGACTTTGGCATCTGCAACCAATACTAGGGATGTTCCTCGTACGAGTAGGTCTTCTGGATCCACACAACTCCTGGATGACTGAAGCTCTACTGTTAAGCATGAGATAGAGTTCACACTGGAAGGTGTACCTATAGGAAAACACGTAGAGCGCTTCTAGAATTTTTTTGGGAAGATAGCCAGGAGGACACAAGTGTAGGATCTAATTAGCTTTAGGATTAGTCTAAAGGGAGGGGGTGAATAGACTAATTACACTATTAAAAGATTAAGCAAGTAATGTGCTAAAATAAGAATAATATAAAGGAAGAGAGTAAAAATGCAAACTACAACACTGATATATAGAGGTTTGGATCTAACCACCAGATACTAGTCCTCTCTTATGAATTGCTCATCCTCGAGAAACTTCACATTTTCCACTATTCGTCTCCTCGTTCCGGACTGAGAGATCTTACCTTTACGCTTCAAGCTTACGAACACCCTCGCAAAGCTTAGAGCACCTTCTCACAATCCGAGAAAAGCTTTACCCCGGAAGCCAAATACAACACTTTGCTGGAGATTTCTTGCATCAACTGCTAATCTCAGGCACTTGAAAGATTGATGAATGCAGTGAATGATTCAACTAGGAGATTGAGCAGTATGAGAAGTTTAGAGCACAAAGGAGTAGTATGAGAGTAAGAGCTTTAGAGAAAGGATTGGTAACTTTGTGAAGTTGTTCTAAGCTCTATTTATAGGCTCTAAACTTAATCTAGCCATAAGGATGGATTTGGAAAGGATTTGTGTAAAATACACTAAAAAGAAAAGTTCTGAACACAAATATGTGCACCAACAATCGACCGATATGCGCAAAACGGTGTACCATTTTCTCATAAATAAGAAAAAGTTCAAGATGAAGTTCAAACTGGTCGACCACTAAGGCTAGAACATAAGTGAATGGTCGAACCAAGTCTAGGAACGGTCGACCATTCAGAGAGTTTTGACCTGGATAATAATAAACAAATGAGTTAACAGACGAACAAGATAAGGATCTAGTCCGATCGAAAAATAACAGGGAATTGTGGAGCTTGAATTGTTCTTGATCCGGCCGACCTCCGTTATGGCACTATTCGATCGATGGCCAAAAATACAAATTGGGTTAGTTGAAGTATGTGTATACGACCGTTGTATAATACGACAAGTATAACGGTCCTATTTAAAACAAATACGAAGTGTCAAACAGTCGAACTAAATTCAATTTTCGGTCGACCGGATCACACACTAACAGAGAAATGTGTAAAGAAATATCCTTTGAATAGAGATGAATACGTCTAAGGCAAGTATCACTTATTTTAGGGTAACAATCGAAGAAAGATAAAGAATCGGTCGACCGTTTTGGACAGAGAACGAGGCTATTAAAATTGGTCGAACCAGGTGATATGTCGTTCAACAGTTTTGGGAAAAGAATTAGAGTTTGTTAAATTTGGTTAAGCCAGATGGCTACCGGTCAACCAATTTATGCAGGAACTCTGATCCAAGAGGGATTCTTAAGTGTAATGGGTAACCTAAAGGAGTCAGTTTGATATGGAATTTTGTATATGACTTTTATAGGTTTTCTATGGATCATGCAATGCAAATCAACACGTTTCAAGTGCCCAAGTTACAATTGAATCTTAAGTACAGTGAACGTAAATCCTATCTATTCTTCAACTTGATTTCTTATCTTGTGTAGCATATGGTTAGTAAAACCAAATATATATGTGCATATGAATGTGAGGTAATGATAGATGTACATGGATTTATTGATATGTTAATTAATCATCAAAATCAGATTAACAAGTATTAGCCAAAAAGCCAACAATCTCCCTTTTTTATGATGACAACCTATCAATCTAAATACATCTTAATATTCAATTATTAGCATTAAACATGTATCTCCCCTTATCAAATATCTCCCTCTAACTATATGATTAAACATGTATATAGTTTTGTAACGCCCCCAATCTCGCGGGTACGCACACTGGGAAATCCAAAAGGAGTGTCGCGATCAGAGTCATCTGCGATGACCGAAGGAGTTACGCTAACAAACTACATGACTCGACAACACAAACAAGAACATAGATGGATAGACTAACATAAAATATAACTGAAAAGAGAGATTTTCCATATATGGTATTAAGGTCAAATACATTACATCGAGTTCAAAAGGGAAATACATCATAAATAATGTGGAAGCAAAAGATAAACTGAAGACTCCGGTCGACGTGTCCCTCGTGTATAGAATCATTGATTACTCGTCCAGTCCACCCTGTAGGAACCTAAGTACATGCAAGCACCGCATTAACATATGCGTGACTATTCAATAAAGAAAACCCAGTATGCCCCTGGCCCAATCAGAGTTTTACAAAAGAATGCATGTAGTCTAACTAAGACAAAAGCATCAGAATCAGAACAGAAAATACATACTACATCAGAAGGCTAAGACTCCAACAGTCGTGTCGATTGGGTAACACCCGCAGAAATCCCTCCAAGGGAAACAGAACACCAGCCACACTGGTCAAAAACAGAACACGAGGCATGCTGGTCAGAAACAGAGCAGGTTACTCGACAGTGACCCACCGCTCGACACAAAGCGGTACGCCGGATAAACGTCCCAATTCCCAGAAATAAACCTACATGGTGACATCGCAAACTTGGGAACATCTAACCTGAGATAGAATGGCAGCGCGCCTGCCCAGGATTTATTGTAAGACCCGCTTGCCTGCAACACTATTATGTCTTATTTATCCTTATGCTTGATTATGGATCATCTTTATGTTATTGTATGATTCGTGTGACTTTGGTTGTGTTTCGAGAAAGTTTCCTTTTTGGGTGAGTTAAATTGACTCGTAGGAAGGTGCGACCCGTCGGGCGGTTTTGTAATCGGTTGACTTAATCTGGTCGATCAGGTGCAAATCGAGTGTAGGAGTTGGCTAGGATTTGGATTTGTCATGTAGAGCTAAGGTGTGTAGGTGGGATGACATGGCTGCCATATCAGCAAGGAGATCTGGAATGATTGCAAACAAATTTGAATTATGCACTTTTAGGCAAGTCATGATGGAGAATTATTTAGCAATCACCATATTCCTTTTGTGTTAGTTTTCTACAAACAAAAGCACAACCCTAACCCCCAGCCATCCTCCATCTCCTTTCCCTTCCCTTTATCCACGCCACCACCACCTCCATCTCCGGCGAGCTATTGGCTGATCTCCGGCAGACTTTGAGGAAGCAACTAGTGGGCATCCTTGTGTGCGGCTTGGAGGAGGTTTTTAGTGGCTGTTTTCCGGCAAGCTCAAGTCCTATTCCAGAAAATAAGGTATGCTCCTATCCCTTGAAGAGTTTTTTGGGAGGTGATATTGGATGGAGGGGCCGGACAACATCAGGTGGTGGCTGGTGCAACGGTTGCACCACCAACCGATTTGCTTCTAGCGTGTGCTGGTTACATGCGCTAGAAGGGGCTAGCTGTGGGCAGCCAGGGGGACCGGAGCTCCGGTGAGATCAGGTGAGATCAGACCAGGGGTCCTGAGGTTTCGTTTGGGCTGAGTTTTGGGTGGACACGGATCTGGTTGGGTGTGGCTTCCGCACACAAGATCCGGCTAAGGTTTGTCCTCAACACTCTTGGCTCGTTGTTTGAGTCGGCTGGCTGGTGCAGCATTCTTAGATGGTGGCTGGGGTCAGGTGGTGGTGAGGATGGATCCTAGGGAAGTGAGGGAACGAGCTGGGGTTGCATGGTCTGAGTTGGGTGCGCTGAAGTCAACTAGTCATGTGGCTAATGCACCTCATGCGTCTTCTTGCTCGGTGGATGGACGTAGCAACCTGGACTGACCCCCGCTGACCTCCTCCCACTCCAAATTTCCTGAGATGTTTTCCCTAAGCCTTTGGGTGGACGGTCTTGAGGTTCACAGGTCTGGTTGTGAGCTGAGTCGCTTGATTGGCTCGTTATTGGAAACAATTAAGTTCTATGTGTTGATTGGTGCAATTTGGCATATATGTTGCTAGATTTCTGTAGAGATATATTACATCTATATGACCTGATTCTAGGTGTAAGTCCTGATGTTGGATACATGCATGCATAATTGAAAATAATCTAGCTCTGTTATATCATGCGCCAATCATATTACACTTAAATGCTATGTGTTAACTATATCGTATGCAGGAGGTTTAGTTGAAGATATATCTTTGGACTGTTGATATCATGCACATATCCATCTTATTAGCTTACTGATTATCATGTTATTTTGTGCATTTATCACTATTGATCGTACGCTGAAATGCTCATTGTATCCGGGTATATATTCTGAAATGATTGATGCGTATTTCCTAGTATAGTGTGGTTCGTATGCAATTTCTTTTGCTCTATAACACAATAGTTATGTACTTATTCATGTCTATGTATTACTGATTTGTTATGTTAATTTATGTTGAGTTCGAACCTAGGGTAATGGTTCCCATAACCTTTATGCATGACTCGTAGATGATATTGACTAGTGGTTGAGTTGATTTTCCGATCCGGTTATGATTGTTACTGTTGTTAGCTTCATTTGTTTACTTATTGGGACGTCTGATTTCTGATTTGTTCGGGGCTGTTAGGAGGGTATCCGGATACTCCTCCTTGAGCTCGTTCCATACACTGTAGCTGCATTAGATTTTAGATGCTTTAGTAGCCTGCATTTCATTTAATCTGATTAATAATTCTGGGCACGTTTTGTTTTCTGGGCCGACAGGCCACGAGTGGGTCCTCTAGCTCCAGAGGCCATTCGCATAAGATCTTCATGTTGGGAGGCCAGGCGTAAGATAAGTCCTTGGCAGGCGCACTGCCATTCTTTCTCCGGTTAGGTGTTCCCAAGTTCGCGATGGCACCATGTAGGTCACGTGCCGCAAATTGGGACACTTATCCAGCGCACTACTTTGTGACGAGCGGTGGGTCACTATCGAGTGACCGCCTATGACCAGCGAGGCTGGTGTTCTGGTTCCTTTTGAGGAATGGGTTCAGGTGCGCCCAACCGGCACGGCTTATGGAGTCGTAGCCTTCTGTTGCATTTGAAGCTTTTCTATTCTGTTTCTGACCAGCACGACTGGTATTCTGGTTCCCTTAGAGGCATTTTTGTGGGTATTACCCATCTGGCACAACTTATGGAGTCGTAGCCTTCTGTTGAATTTGATGCTTTTTTGTTCTATTTCTGATGCTTTCGTCTTAGTTAGACTGCATGCCTTCTTCCATAAAACTCTCTTTGGACTGAGGAATAGTGGGTTTTCTTTATAGAAAACTCACACATATGTTGATGCAGTACTTGCAGGTACTTATGTTTCCAAAAGGCGGACTGGGTGAGTGTTGAAGATTCTGTACACGAGGGACACGTCGACCAGAGTCTTCAAGTTATCGTTTGTTTCTGCTTATGTTACTGTATTTCCTTTTAAACTCGATATATTATAATTGGATATTTTATATGTACATGGATAATCATTTGTTTCAGTTTTATATATTCACTGTCTATCCATGTATGTCTGTTATGTATTGTCGAGTTAGTCGGAATTTTCTTTCTTTCATAACTCCTTCGGTCGTCGCGGACGTCTCTAATCACGACACTTGTGTTCCTTTCCCAGTGTGCGTACCTACGAGATAGGGTGCGTTACAACTTGGTATCCGAGCAGGTCGGTCCCTAAAGTGTACAGAATCTGAAGACTCTCTAGTGGGGGCATCTTGCCCAAACTCTGTCGGTAGTTTCTTATCTTTTGGAATTGCTTTCTGATAGTGATAGATCATATTTGCATTGGTTAAATTGCTTTCTTGTGGATTTCCTTGTGTACTTGGAGACCAAACCACCCAACCCTATCAATCTTTATCAATTCCCTCACCTCTCCCCACATTTTGGTGCTGAGATCTCGAACAAGTCCAGCCGGTCAAGCAAGCAAGAAGTGCAAGTGCAAGAGGTGACTAACTAGAAAGCATGGGAGGCAGCTACAGCTGGATCCCAGCAAACTCCGGAACCCTTCTCTTTCAGTTTCAAGTTTGCTCCTAGCCCTTTTGCATAAGAGGGTGTTGGGGGGGGGGGTGTTGATTGGAGTTTATTCGCAGCACATGTGGGCTGGTCGGTCTGAGGTTCAGGGTGCACAAGTGAAGATCCAGCCGATAGTGTGGACTGTGTTGCACCAACCGATAGTGTGGACTGTGTTCAAATAGCGAACGTCTATAGGACAACATAGACGTCGGCAATGATAACTATCGACATCTATGCTATCTTTTCCCTACTAGACGTCGGCCTTTATAATGACCGACGTCTATTGGGCGATGAGTAAAGCTTATTCTGAACTAGTGACAACTCCACAAACAATAGATAACATGTATCACCAATTTCAGAGCATATATGCGATAGTAATTAAACATGTCAGGACATTATCACAGTTGGTGTGTATATGAATTACATAATTATCAGTAGAATAACATGATGGGACATGCATATAATATCAGCAGACAATACATATATCTAAACAGGCATGCATGGAACAATTGGGTTAAGATGTTTCATTAGAATATGACACGAATAGCATATAACATGAAAGAGTCTGATTACATTCATGACTACATGCATGACTCCAGCATCAGGAAACACACACACATCAGATCATAATCAGTATGAACAGAGTAACATAAACATGCATAACCGTAGAAGTTATCAAAATCGCACCACACAACAATTGATAATATGTATGGTCAATTTCAGAGCATACATGTGATCAAAACTAAAATCTCAGAACATGATCAGATCTTATGTGGACATGAGACGACATGTATATCAGTGTTACTACATGGAAAAACATGCATATGATCTCAGGAATCTATATATATATATATATCCATAGATAGTGTACACATTGCAATAAGGCTTATAATGGACAACACATAATATGAATGGATATAATAGCATTTCAATGTGAGAATATGACATTAATACCAGAGTTTATACACAAAATTAGAACATGAATATATTCACATCTACTGCTGGAACGAAATCAAGCTTATTACTAACCCAATCAATCGACATAAATCAATTTTACCTTTTGCATTAACGTCTAGATGAATTTATGCCACTTACACTCAGCTGGACATAATAATTTTATATTGTAGGGTTACAAAACATAACACGTATATGGATTGGTCATTACTGGAATAAAATCAGACATGATAGCTCATCTTGACATAACAATCGATTCATTCAATATTACTTGAACATAAAATTCAGATCACGACTAGATGCAAGATCTGAAATCAGTAGCCTGTAATGAGGAGTGGAGGAGGTGGAGAAGACACGAGGAAGAGGAATGGTTGAGCAAGGAACGAATGGATGAGGCCTTTTGTTTGCAAAGAATTCACCTCAAATCAATAGCCATCAAGACACTTCAATTCACCTCAATGCATTGCCAAAAATGTCACCATTCAAATGCATGAAATGATGTGCATTCAACCACACTAATGCACACATTAAACCCCACGCCACCTCACTTGGTCTCAGCCCAAAACTCAAGCCATCTCACTCACTCGCACCCAAGCTGAGTCGATCGAGTTAAAGAAATGCGCACCCGCCCGATGATTCGCACCCGATCGCCCGACAAGGAAACCAATCAAAAACTAAGCATACGGATTGACATCATATCATGCTTATATTCATGTCTTATATCCTATATTTTGAACCTAAGCAATGCTACATAATGAGTTTTATGTTTAAGGAATAAACATGTTTGAGAAGAAGAGACACAAAAAGGACCTGAATTCAAGAAAAAAGACTGGATTGTGAGACTTATGGACTAATATGCAAGAAGGAAGGATCCAGATATAAACCAAAAAGACCAATAAGCAAATCGAGAAACTCCACACCATCATGAGGAGTATTTTGGCAATTAGATTCGGGTCTAGACACAACAAACTGGTTCGGGTGCACCACACATGGCGCATTGAAGCAGTAAACAAGCCAACTGAAACCGGGCCGAATCTGACCAAAACTGACCGCCAATTGGCCGTCCTAGACAACCAATTGGCGGTCCAAAATGCTCAGGATCTGACCCGGCTTCTCGTGGCTGTGTAATATGTTGTTGGTATTCATTTGTCCCAATTACCTTTTTCCATGACTATAAATAGAACTCTTCCTCCTCCTTTGTAATTACCCATTGCTTGGTGGCATTCTCTCTACTAAGAGTAATCCTTGGAGCAAAACTTAAGTGGAGAAGAATGCTACTTGTAATGTGAGTCATGTAAATAAAATAATTATTTTAGTTTGTTTTAATGTTATCTTCTCTTTTAATTCTTGCATGCTTAGTTTAATTTCGTTTTGTCTTCTTTTCTTAATGAGTAGTGAGTAGTTCCATCCCCCTTTGGGGGGTGGAGATGATGTACATATATGTTGTGAAGTTTGGATGTTTGATGAATTTTAGATTGTGTAGACTTGCATGTTTATATGTTTATCGGGGTTGTTTTAATCATATACATGTTGGGGGATTTTAGATGGGTTTTGCCATAACATTTAGACACTTCCCATGCTTAGTTTCCTCATGTTTATTGACTGAAAATTCCTGTTGAATATGCTACATGTTAGTTATGTGTTTGTATTTGTGTCTGCTAGCTTGATTGATTGAAGAAGCTTTGTTTTGATGGGTTGTGCCATAAGATTTAGACACCTCCCATGCTTAGCTTTGTTCTTCACATGAGTTCATGGTTTTGATGAGTCTTTCCATATCTTTAGACACTTCTCATGCTGAGCCTAGTCTTATGTTAATCAAGTAGTAATTGCCGATACGTTGTGTGAATGGATTGATAGGTTTTGCCAATTTTTATACACTTCCTATGCATGTAGACACACACATGGCACCCACACATACATGCTTACATGCATTATGTTAGGATCTATGGCCCTCTAATCGATAGAAAAATGCGGAATTAAAAATACTAATCGGAGGATTAAGGAAGAGACAATTGCAAACCACAAATTCGTCGACACCGGAGTTTAGAGAGGTTCGGCACCCACACCCGGGTCCTAGTCCTCCTCGCAAGCCTCGCTCGATCCCCCGAGCCTCGCTTACGGTTCCACTAACCGATCTCCGTTCCGGGCCGAGACCAACGCCGTTTACAACACCGAGCCTCGCGAACAACCTCGCCTCGCTCGTGTCTCCTCTCACAACCCGAGAGGGAGCTTCCTCGAAGCTTTTACAACTCTTTGATTCTTTGATATGGAAGTTGAATCACACTCTAACTAACACTCTATACTTGAGCACACTTGGATATGATATGGAATTGGATATGCAAGTGGTGAAGTTTAGGCTTGAGTGTTGTGGATTGAGAGCTTGAAGATGGAGAGGATTTGGCTTTGAGTATTGGATAGATAGGAAGTGTTCAAGATCTCCAAAGCAACCAAATGAGGTCCTATTTATAAGCCTTCAAGCTCATCTAGCCGTTTGGGAGTTGGTGGGGAATGGACCAATGAGAAAGCAAGATGTGACTTAAGCTCGGCCAGAAATCGAGACCGATTCGGTCGACCGTTATCCACACGGTAGTCCGAAACATTGGTCTGAACAAAGAACTCGGTTGACCGATTATGTATCGGATCACCGTTCACCAACCTCCAGTAGCTTTTATCTATTTAGCCCTAATTAAATTCGGTTCACCGAAGTCCATTCGGTTCACCGTTCCAAGGTGGACAGTAGAATTGATTGGGCTCTGATCTACTCAAGTTCGGTTGACCGTGTATACTTCGGTATACCGAAGTAGCGCGGGAATTGCGCTGACAAAGCGTGGGAGATTGGTTTACCGATAACGGTCAAGTTAAATAGCCGTTGGTCTCCTAAAGCAATATGATTCGGTTGACTGAATGAAGTTCGGTGTACCGAATATGGATAAGTCAATTTGGCTTTAGGTCAAGATTTAAATACGACCGTTGGAGCAAAGTCCAAAACCGGTCCAGGCTAATTCGGTCTACCGAAGGCGGTTCGGTATACCGAGGTGGTTATTCCAGGGAACACCTAAAGGATTCTACACGGTTGACCGCAAGGTGTTCGGTGGACCGAACTCTACAAGATTCGGTTTACCGAGTGGGGTTCGGTTAACCGTGGGGATACGGGACAGAATCCTAATGTGCTCAAGTTTATATTAATCCTTAGGACTCAAATTATACTACATTACATATTGGTCCAAAGCTTGATTACATGTCTTGAGTCTTTATCTTCTTGTCCCCAAGCTCCTTAGCTTGATTCTTCATCAACCTATTAAGAATATCGCAAGTACACGAATATATATGCAATGCATGTATTCATGTTTGCTTACTTTGATTGTCTAGGTTGATTGATTAAATATAGATTAAGATTAGATTACTTAATCATCAAAACTAAATAAAGATTAAGGCTAAAAAGCCAACACATTATTCATCCCTTATTTTACTTCATATGTGCACACAATCCACCCCTTTGGGGTTTCTATTCCTAAATTCTAGCTTGTTGTCTTAGTTAGTTTAGTTTCATTGTTGCATGCTTTCATTTCCTTGTTTGTGCTTACTAGTTTAGTTTAGTCTAGTTTAGCGTAATGAACTTCTTCTCCCCTCTTTTCCCACATGCCTTTGAACGAACCAGAGTCGACACACCTCCCTATTGATCATCCCGTATTTGCGAAGTCTTCACCGACGTAGTGCACTTACGATATTTAAAACGAACACATCACATACAAACACACTACAAACACAATTAGACAAGATAAGAACTAAATTATGCATACAAGAGGAGAGTGGACTTATTATTAATAAAATAGGAGAACGGGTCTTACATGTTTTCTCTCCTCCTTCGGCATAATCAAAAAGTTGTATCATTAATCAAATATGGATATTTATGCATGTCATGATATAAAGAAATGGAAGCACAATAATTATGCCAAAAAGAAACAACAACAATTGGAGAATCAACCATAGATACCACCAATACATTCAAAATCCAAAAAAACAACCAAACCTCCAAATCATCATAACAACCAAACAAAAATCAAAACAACATCCAAAAGCACAAATACAAGCATCAAAACATCAACCAATTACAACCACAAGACATCAACCAAGATGCTGATCACGAAGTAAAGACGAGAGAGAATCAGTCCCAGTCATCACAGAATCAAAGCGAGCATCCATGTTGTCTTCAAGACGATCGAGCTGAGCGAAAGTTGAAGCCGCAATTGCATCAAGACGATCGAGCTGAGCGAAAGTTGAAGCCGCAATTGCATCAAGACGATCAGAAAATTGCTGAATAGAATGAGCATCACTAGAGCCAGCTTGATCGGTCGTCCAATTTCCACTGTAGTTCCAGGAGTCTTCATCTCCATTGCCCCAAGTGTTAGACGACCCCCTCTGAGCTGACTTGGCATCCAACGAGGGTCCACGGGAGCTTCTTTCTCAGATTCCTCATTTGAGAGAGGTTGTTGGGACGAAGAGGCAATAGTCTTCATCTTTGCCAAGGCGGTCTTGCAAATAGGATATTTGTAGACAACCGAAGGGAAACTTGAGACGTTGATCTTGAGATGCTCAAACACATGACTGAGCCACATGGGATAAGGTAGGTACTTCCCTTTCCTAAACCGCATGTGGAGTAAGATGAACAAAGGCCAATTGAGCGGAATTTTCTTGTACAAACAGTAGATGCAAACTAGCTCGAGTGGGTGAAGGTGTGCCATAAAGTTCTACAATCATGTTGGTCATGTTGACATTGGGAATACTATCCAAGGTTTGTCTTTATAAACGTG
Organism: Triglochin maritima; assembly: GCA_963682175.1. NCBI lineage: Eukaryota > Viridiplantae > Streptophyta > Magnoliopsida > Alismatales > Juncaginaceae > Triglochin > Triglochin maritima. Next base: position 21,741,574 of record OY821775.1, read on the forward strand.
AACTCTGGCATACTCGACACCTAATGTGGAGGCAATGTGACCCGGGACATGTTTAAATCTCTGACCATTAATCATAGTCCTAAAGATATGTCTATTAGGAACCTTTCGAAGATTGCAATAGAATTATTGGACATAAAATGGGTGATAAGGCTTGGGTAAAAGTTTGGTCATGCAGTGAGTAAGTTTATTTGCATCTAGATGTTGTCGTACAAGATGGTCAGAAAAGTTTGAGACCTCGACCTTCTGACAAGGGATGAACGGAGCAACCGAGTAACAAGTGTCCCAAGCGGCTTGGGCATCATCGTCGATCGTGAAGAAGGGGTGCGTCAGTGGTGCAAGCAGAGGGCAACATTGGAGTCAGTTGGAGGACGATCTTGAGTCCTCTTCTTGTAGCACTTGGTGGCATTAACATCAAATTTGGATCTAGGGCGGTGAACTGACAACTACTTCCTTCTAGTCATGGGGATGGAGAAAATCAAAAAAGTGGACTGTGGAAGTGATAATGGAGGATGAAATAGGATGAAAATTTATTTCAAAGCACCAAATTTACAGTCGCACGAGGGTAGAGGTTGACTGGAAAGGAGAGGCGGCAGCTAGGATTTAAGAGGGAGAGGAAAAAGTGAGTGAAATTTGCAATTTTCACCCTAGATGTAGCAGAAAACTATGCCACCGGTTGACCAAAAGAGAGATTTGGAGGGGGGAATTCGTCGATTAAAGCAGGGGTTCAACCAGAAGAGATAAACAGTTGATCGAAAAAGGTGTAGGAACATGTATGGCTTTAATTCTAATCACTTTTAACTTAATCAATCTCTACTTGCTTAAGCAACAAACTTGTGTAGCGGAATAAACAAACAAGTCAAGAAAGAAAAATAATGCAAACCACACAAAGATGACCCGGGAGATTTTTATAGAGGTTCGGTCTCCCACCTACTTCCTCTCTTGCAAGCTCCGCTCGACTCCACGAGCTCCGCCAATGTCTTTACTATCAATCTCGTTTTGGGCCGAGATTAGGCGTTTTACACAGCAAGCTCCTCGAACAATCCTCGCTAGCTTGATTTCTTCCTCTCACATTCCAAGAGGGAACACTTTGGGGTTTCACCGAAGTCCTCGCTTGTTGACAAACAATTGTTGAGTGGAACTATCACTCTCTAACTTGAGCACAATTAGAGTATGATTGGAATTGATCTAAAGTGTGGAAAGTTTGGCTTGGAGAGTAGGATTGGGGAATCGAAAGCTTGGGAGTTTCTCTTAGATGTGTATGACAAGTTGGAGTGGAAGAGTTGTGAAATTATGTCTTGGTAACATCTATTTATAATCTCTTATGGTGGTATAACCATTGTGATTAATATGGTAAGTGTTTGTGTAAGAAGCACAAAATAGAAAAGCACATGACACAGTTATGGGCAAGTTTGGTCGATCGAACCGGGTTAACGGTCGACCGGAGGTCATCTGGAAATGAATTCCAAGAAAGTCCAAAAATATCCAGGAATAAACGGTCGACCAAACAAAGGGTGGTCGAACCAACAAGGCTATAAGTTAAGTTCACTTGAGTAAACGGTCGAGCCAAAGGTATGGAGTGGTCGACCATTAAGGGGATTTGGCCAAGGAAAAATGTAATCGGTCGAACATAAGATATGGGTACGTTCGACCGAAAATATCAGGCACTTAGGGATTATAAAAAATGTTTAGGTTTGGTAGATCGAAAATAACAGGCACTTGAGAAGATGGAAAAAGTCTTCTTCCGGTGGACCGCCAAGAAGGCATCATTCAACCGGTGGTCACAAGAAATCTAGGGGTTTGTAAAAATGACCATTGGGGAATAAGACAAGTCTAACGGTCAGTTGACAGGTGTAGACGGTCGAACAAAAGGCACAAAACGATCGACCGGTTTAACACTATTGGCTAACATATTAACTGATTCAATCGGTCGAACTGAGAGCTTGTTCTGTTGACCAATTTTGCTTAGACAGTTCAGGTTTGGTTTTAAGTATTTTCTGGTCTAAGTTTGGGTGAACTATTGAAGTCCAAATGATCTGAGATTTTAGGTGTGACTTCTCTAAGGAACCTAGTGTTTATGTGAATGGTTATTTACTCTTGTATGCTCAAGATTACATAGATTCCTAAAACTCAATTAGAAGTAAAATTACATGTCTTCAAAAGCTTGATTAAATGTTTTCTTCCTTGAGTCTTGATCACCTGTAGAAGTTAGCACAAAACAATATATGTGTTATGCAATATGGGTGCTATAAATAGATTATAATGAAGATTAGGTTGATTAAATCATTAAAACATCGATTAACGCCAAGAAGCCAACAAAAGGGAGGCAACAAGTGCTTGTTATTTTCGGTCGAACAAAATGGAGAAACGGTCAATCGAAATGAGAGGTAGAAACTGTCTATTATTTTTTGGTCAAAACGAATTAGGCAACGGTCGAACCAAAAACACTAGGTAGAAACTGTCTGAAGGGGTCAGTCGAATTAGAGAGAGCACTAGTCAAACTGACGCGGTCTACCGGTTAAAAACGGTTCGACTAGTAACATAAGTGAATATAAGTACCAGATCAAGAGAGGTCTAACTGGTCAAATAGAACTCATATTCCGGTTTACTGTTTGGAGCCAGAAGAGAGATTTTTGCATCGGTCGAACGAACACATGTTCCGGTCGACCGTTCGGAGGCAGAAGAGAAAATTTCTGTCCAAATACACTCCCTACCGATCAAACACAAGAGAAACACAAAGCATAAACCAATTAGCAAACAATTTTCAAAAATATGAGACAATGTGACAGTTATATATCATTTAAATTGAACATGCCTAGATTTAGTCGTATGTGATTATATTGATAAACATTTAAAGGTTTAGTGAAAATGTCGGCTAATTGGTCATTTGTAGGAACAAATATAAGTTTAATATCTTCATTAGCTGCACGATCTCTTAGAATATGATGTCTTACTTCAATATGCTCGGTTCTTGAATGAAAAAAATGGATTTTTTGAACGATTGATAGCACTAATATTATCACAAAGAATAGGAGAAGTTTGAAACTCAAGTTTCAAGTCTTTGAGGGTTTGCCTCATCCATAAGACTTGTGCACAAGCACAACCGGCGCAGATATATTCGGTCTCGGTTGTAGACAATGCAACACTATTTTGTTTCTTACTGAAGCAAGGACAAGAGATTTTCCCAAGAAATGGCAAGAACCACTAGTGCTCTTACGATCTAAGATACAATCGGCATAGTCAGTGTCTCTATAAGCAACAAGGTCGAAAGCTCCAGTCCTGGGATAAAACAATCCAAAATCCAGAGAACCTTAAGATAGGGAAAAATCCTTTTCAAAGCATTTAAGTGAGATTCATTAGGACATGCTTGAAAACGAGCACACAAACACACGACAAACATGAAATCAGGGCGAGTAGCAATAAGATAAAGTAAAGATCCGATCATACCACAATATTTCTTGATGTCCACATCTTTGTCATTTTCATCCTTGTCTAATTTCAAGCTTGTGCTCATGGGAGTCTTGTGGGGCTTGCTATCTTCAAGACAAAAGCGCTTAAGAAGTTCTTTTGTCAATTTTCCTTGGTGTATGAAGTTCTCATTTTGAGTTTGCTTGATTTGGAGTCCAAAGAAGAAATTTAGTTACCCAATTAAGCTCATCTCAAACTTGCTCTGCATAGACTTAGAGAATTCTTCGCACAAACAAGGGTTACTTTCACCAAAAATTATATCATCCACATATATTTGTACAACTAGTAAATCATGATTATGAGATTTTACGAATAGAGTTGTATCAACTTTACCCAATGGAAAACCTTTATCAATCAAGAAGTTCTTCGGCCTCTCATACCAAGCTCTAAGAGCTTGCTTTAGTCCATAAAGAGCCTTCTTGAGTTTTAAAATATGGTTCGGGTAAGTTTCATTTACAAATCTGGGTGATTGTGCAACATAAAGTTCTTTAGAAATAAAGCGACTTATAAAAGCACTTTTAACATCCATTTGAAAGAGTTTGATAACCATAAAAGATGCATAAGCTTAAATCATATGAATGGCTTCTATACGAGCAATGGGAGCATAAGTTTGATCAAAATTTATTCCCTCCTCTTGGCGGTAGCCTTGAGCAACGAGTCCAGCTTTGTTTCTAACTACATTCACATCTTCATCAAGTTTGTTTCAAGAAATCCAATTAATTCCAATAACAGTTTGATTATTTGGTTTTTCAACAAGTTTCCAAATGTCATTTCAGACAAATTGATTTAGCTCTTTGATTGACATCATTTCATGCTCATATTTGTATCTTATAGGGGTGCACATGGGTCGGGTTGGGTCGGGTTTGGGCCTCAACCCGACCAAACCCGAAATTTTCGGGTTGGGAAAAAACCCAACCCAACCCGAACCCGAACCGGTTTGGGTTCAACCCAACCCGACCCGAAATTTTCGGGTTGGGTCGGGTGGGATCGGGTTGAACCCGAATTTGGAATTTTTCTCCCAAACTTGGTCGGGTTCGGTCGACCGGTGCTTAAACGGTCGACCGGTGGCTTGAAAACCCGAAATTTTCGGGTTGTAAACGGTCGACCGAGTGATGTTCGGTCGACCGAGGGATGTTCGGTCGACCGGTTTATTTGGGAAAAAATAAAAAAAAAAAAAAAAAAAATAAAAAAATTGGGTTCGGGTTGGGTTGGGTCAACCCGAACCTCTCAACCCGAACCCGACCCGAAAATTCGGGTTTTTGATTTTCCCAACCCGACCCGACCCGAACCCCTCTCCAACCCAACCCAACCCGACCCGATCAGTCGGGTTCGGGTTGGGTTTCGGGTTGAACCCAACCCATGTGCACCCCTAGTATCTTATATCCATTATCTTTCACCTAAACAATGCTATGTCACGAGTTTTATGTTTAGTTTTCAGGAATAAATAGGTTTGAAGAGATGAAGCATAAAAGGACCCAAAAGCTGGGAAAAAGGACTGAATTGTGAGATCTGGGGACCAAGATGCAAGGGAGAAGGACCTGATTGCAAGACAGAAGGACCTAAGAGCAAAACAGAATACTCCACACCATCATGGGGAGTATTTTACCAATTTGATTCGGGTCGGAGCTCCAACAAGTCAAGTAACCGCATCAAAGACCAACAATACCAGAAAGAAAAGCCCAAAACAAAAATGAGCAGGATCTAAACCATATAGACCGCTAATTAGCGGTCCAAGACCGCTAATTGGCGGTCCATTTTGGCCCAAATCCGCTCAAATTTCTCCAGCACATGTATTAGAGGATGTTTAGGCTATGTTTGGTATCTGTTTAGTCCCACATCGGGGGATTGTCCCGGTTTGCCTTTTTCCATGACTATAAATAGAACTCTTCACCTTCCATTGTAATCACTCCATATTTAAAGTGGTTATTCTTCCTACTAGAAGTGAGGCCTTAAAGCACACACTAAAGTAGGAGGATGCTACTTTTAATGTGAGTCATTTTATCAATAAAGTTTTGTGTTTCTTTTATTGTTTGTGCATGTTTTAGTTTAATCGTCTTTTATTTCTAGCTTAGTTTTAATATGCTTTCTTTGCTTAGTTTAATAATTAGTATAATGTTTAGTGAGTAGTTCCATGCCCTTTGGGGGGTGGAGTAGATGTACATACATGCATTAGAGAATGGGATGAATGCTTTAATTTCAATGTGTTGATTAAACATGAATGTATGCTTGCTTGTTTAGGATAGAATTTATAACTTGATGAGTTTTGCCAAAATGATTAGACACCTCTCATGCTTGTTTAGGTTCTGAAATAAATAACTTGCATATGTAAATGTTAATCAACTAAGTTGGTGAATAGATTGATAGGTTTTGCCATAACATTTAGACACTTCCTATGCTTGATAAACACCACCTTCATGTGCTTAAAGAATGCATTCTACACCCACCTCTTTGCATGTGTGCACTCACTCCACCCCTTAGGGGTTTTCCCATTTCTGTATTCCAACATTCTTCCTTTGTTCTTAGTTTAGTTGTTATTCCATCGTTTGTTTGTTTTGTTCGCATTTCATACTTCTTAGTGTAGCGTAGTCTAGATTAGCATAAACAACTTTCTTCCCCCTATTTTTGTCACTTGATTTCGTACAAGCAAGAGGCTACTCACCTCCCTGAGGATGACCCGTACTTGCCACCGCTTCATCGCGGTCGTGCACTTGCGGTTTAAATTTAAAACGTTCAACACTCTTCATGCATAGTCATTAACCAAAATTCATCATTACATGCTTGTTCTACTTTCTTTGGTTATAATATTGAGATAAAAGCGTAAGAGTCACAAACCACATGAGCTCTAGAATGTGTTGTCACACCTTGAGAGACATCTCCTATTACAAGGTCGTTCAGATGATCCTTTTTATAGGCCTAATCCTTGGGAAGTTCCTCTTTGTCCTTTTGTGGAGAACTTGGATGATCTTAGTGAAACTCAAAGGTGGCATCTTGTGATAAAACATGTATAATGATATCCACGTAGTGATCATCAAGAGAGGAATTATCTACACAAGTGAACTCATCAAAGTTGACTTGTAGAGATTCCTCAACACAACTAGTTCTCTTATTGTAAACTCTATAAGGTTTACTCCTATTGGAATACCCTAAATAGAGGGCATCATCGGATTTAACATCAAATTTATCCAAGTTATCCTTAGTGTTGAGGACAAAACATTTTGAACCAAAAGCTTTGAAATAGGAAATCTTTGGAATACGATTATACCAAAGTTTAAAAGGTGTTTTCTTTAAAATTGGTCAAATGAGAACACAGTTCAAGACATAGCAAGAAGTACTAATAGCTTTGAAACAAAAGTACTTTGGAAGCCCTTTCTCCACAAGCATAGTTTTTACCATTTCTTGTAGTGTTCTATTCTTCCTCTCAACTACCCCATTTTGTTGAGTAGTGGAGGAAAAGAAAATTTGTGCTCAATGCCATTTTTTCACAAAGTTTTTGAAAAGAGTCATTTTCAAATTCTTCTCCATGATCACTACGATTAGCAATGATGGAATCTTTTTCCCTTTGAACATGTTTGCAAAAACTTTTGAATCTTTCAAATGCATCATGTTTGCTTGCTAAAAACAAAACCCAAGTAAATCATGACAAATCATCAACAATCACTAGGTCTCTAAACGTGTCAGGTCGGGTTTTTGCCCAACCGCTACCCGACTTACCTAAACTAAATGGATAATCAGGGTGGGACGGGTTGGGTAAAAAAAAAATCATTCGCTACCCGATCCGTTTAAGGTCAGATAAACGGATATTCGGGGCGGGGCAGAGTGGATAAACGGATAAATGGAGAAAAACCTGTGTTTTTTATTTCTACTCATTTGCTACCAAACAATGTGCAAAATAATACATGGTAATCACCAATAACACAAAATCACCAACAATACCGGGTAATATGAATTTCTAACACCAATCAATTACCAATAACATAAAAGAACAAAATAACTAGAAACATAAAACATTCATTCAATCGAGTTTGGGTATATATATATGTAATATTAAATTATTAATAATTTAATTTATTAATATACGGATAAATGGATAAACAGGGCGGGTAGGAACTATAACCGCTACCCGCCCCATTTAATAGTCAGGTAAGTGGCTAATCAGGTTGATGGATGATCGGGTGAAAAAATCCATCCGCTAACCGAACTAAACGGGTCGGGTCGGGTTGGCGGGTAATATCAGCCCCATTTTCAGCCCTAACAATCACAAATGCATACCTTTTGGCTCCTAGACTAATGGTTCGTGATAGTCCAAAAAGATCTAAGTGCAAAAGCTCAAGAGGTTTTGAAGTTGATACCACATTTAAGGATTTGAAAGATGATTTAAATTGTTTTCCAAATTGGCATGCATCACAAAGTTTGTCCTTTTTGAAATCAATTTTTGAAAGTCCTCTAATTAATTCAAGTTTGGATAAGTTATGGAATTATGACATACTAATATGTCCCAAACGGTTACGCCATAACCAAGCTTCATCATGTGAGACTACTAAAAAAGTCTCAAGAGCCATAAAATTTAGATTATCAACATGCACGATGTAAATGTTATGAGATCTAAGCCTTTGAACACGGTTTTCATGTTGAGTTTGGAAATGATATAGCAAATAGTCTTATAAAAATAACTAAGTAATTTTTATCGGCAAACTATGTTTCAAACCTTCTACTAGCAATACTTTCTCAATATATGGAGTAGAGTGATGCCATCATTACTAAATCCGACAATATGACCTTTAGTGTTATCCCCCAATGTGACGGTTTCTCCATTCTTACACTTTAAGCTTGATAGGACATGGGAGTGTCCCATCATGTGTCTCGAACATCCACTATCGAATATCCACTTCCCTTTCTCCTTGCTTTTATCTACAAACAGGGAAACATGTGAAGACTTTGGTACCCAAATTTGTTTGGGTCCTTGAGGGTTAGCTTTTGGTACCCAAATTTGAGTAGTCTTAGGTAGCCAAACATTTGAACGAATAACTTTCTTAACAAGGGAGTTGTTCAATTTAACAAAGTATGATGTAGATTTCTTTTGTTTCCCTCTCTTGTATCCTAAGCCATGCTTGTAAGAGATTTAGTTTGGGTGCCAAGAAGCATGTCAAATATTTTTCTTCCCAATGTGAATTTCTCTAGATCTTTAGTTTAATATATATATTTTTAAAAATATAAACCCTAGGTGTTATCTCGAATACTTCCCATCAGTAAACCCTAGGTGTTATGTGGAATTTCCCATACCAAAGAACGAACCACCTTCGGTCGACCGAATAGCCCTAGATCGGTTTTGGACTTTGCTCCAACGATTGCTTTTGAATCAAGTCCCTAGAGCCCAATTGATTTGTCCTAATTCGGACGATCCAATATATATCGGTCAACCTAGTCCTTCTTTGCTTTAGGCGCCTAACGACTATTTACACGTGGCACATGACCGTTGTACCAACGACTATTTGAGCAATAACTGTCAGTGTAAAACCCACGCTAACTTCGGTCTACCGAAGTGTACACGGTCAACCGAACTTGAGTAGATCAGAGCCCAACCAATCTTACTGTCCACCTTGGAATGGTGAACCGAATGGAATTCAGTTAACCGAACCTAATTATGGCTAAATTGTTAAAAGCTATTGGAAGTTGGTGAACGTTGATCCGAGCCCTATTCGGTCAACTGTAAGCTTAATTCAGACCAATTATTCGGACTACCATTATGTTAACGATCGACCGAATTTGCATAGAAATCTGCCGGAACTTAAGTCACGTCTTGCATTCCTATTCGTCCATTTCCCCACCAACTCATAAACAGCTAGTAGAGCTTGAAGGCTTATAAATAGGACCCCATTTGTTTGTTTTGAGACTCTTGAAAACTCTCTATCAATCCAATACTCAAAGTCAAATCATCTTCATCTTCAACCTCTCAATCCTCAACACTCAAGCTTAAACTTCACCACTTCCTTATGCAATTAAATAACCTTATCCAAGTGTGCTCAAGTATAGAGTGTTAGTTAGATTGTGATTCCATCTCCATATTCAAAGAATCACCAAGTTGTAAAGCTTCAAGGAAGCTCCCTGATTGATCTCGTTTTATATTTAACCGCAAGTGCACGGCCGCGTTGAAGCGGTGGCAAATACGGGTCGTCCACTGGGAGGTGTGTCGACACTTGGTTTGTTCGAAGGCGAGAGGTAAAGAAAGGGAAGAAAGGTTTGTTACACTAAACTACACTAAGATGCAAATGGAAATGGAGATAAGCAATAAACTAAGCCCCAAAGGGGGTAGAGAAATAATGTGAACATAAAGAAGTGTGTGTGTGTTCATTAAGCTCCTCACAACATGTAGTGCATGAAATCATAAAACTACATCCAACTTTGCCTCCACATGAATTAAGATATGACTACATCATTAAAACATACAAGACAATAATTGGAATGAAGCTACATGAACTCAAGTATAAAGACTATACCCTACTATGCCTCTACATGAATTAAGATTTCACTACATCATTAAAACATACAAGACATTAGCTAAGGTAAAGGCAACAAGAGCACATACACTACAAATTGTGTTTCCAACATTAACTTCATCCATATCCTAACCTTATCATTCCCCATAAAATAGGTCCACTAATCAAAGCATAAGCTAAGCTTCATTCAAGAGCATTAGCCTATCAAAGATAGGAGTGGAGACCCATTAGATGGTTATGGAAATCATATAAAGCTCAAGGGATAAAAATAACACACACTTAATACACTACATGATTATATCACATATTTCTCCACCCCCCAAATGGGGATGGAACTACTCACTACTCATTACACTACTGATTAGACTAAGCAAAGAAAGCATAATACTGAAATGAAAGTTAACTAAGAAGGCAAGAAGCATTAAAGAAACATAAAAGGAAAGGAAAGACTAAACAAACATGCACAAATTAAAAGACAAGATTTAAAGAAACTAGAAGAATTATTTTATTAACAAAATGACTCACATTGAAGGTAGTATTCTTCTCCACCTTGAGTTTTTGCTTCAAGGCTCACTCCTTAGTAGAGAGAATGCCACCAAGCAATGGGTACAATGGGAGGTGAAGAGTTCTATTTATAAGCATGGAAAAAGCTAATCAGGGACAATCCCCCGATGTGGGACTAAACCAATACCAAAAATAGCCTAAACGAACACTAATACAAGTCCAGGAGAAGTTGGGGCGGATCTGGGCTTAACCAGACCGCCAATTGGCGGCCTATAAACTTCAGATCCGTCTGGATCTTCTGGTGGGCTTTCCTTGGTGTGTTTCTTGGTCTTGGATGCATCTAACGTGTTTAGTGGAGCTCCGACCCGAATCGAATTGACAAAATACTCCTCATAATGGTGTGGAGTTTCCTGTTTTGCTCTTAGGTCCTTCTGTCTTACGATCAGGTCCTTCTCCCTTGCATCTTGGTCCCCAGGTCTCACAATTAGGTCCTTTTTTTCCTGCTTTTGGGTCCTTTCATGGCTCTTCTCTTCAAACCTCTTTATTTCTGAAAACTAAACATAAAACCCGTCACGTAGCATTGCTTAGGTGTAAGATAATGGATATAAGGTACAAATATAAGCATGAAATGATGTCAATCAAATACCCCCACACCTAAGTTTTTGCTAGTCTCGAGCAAAACAAAGAAAGGAAAAAGCATACGAAAAACAAGAAATCCTAACTCACTTTCGTAGGAATCACGGTTGCACTTAGCACGTGCAACAAGCCGTTAAACCTCCTTGTTGCCAAGGAGGAGGAGTGTTGTCTCCTGAGGGTTTTCAGCGGATATACCCACAAAATCCGAACACGATGCATTAATCAATCTAGCTACACGACTCGTTGGACTTATTTTGTCGATCAATGGACGCGGTAATCCTACGGGCCGACTCTATATAGGTAAACAGTCCACACCTAGCCTAATAAACCATTCGTGCAAGTTAAATAAGGAATTAAGTGAAAGACATGGACAACCTCAAGATCCTCAAGTGATACAAAGTGTAAGGTCCATTAAGGTTCTTATTTGCATTACCATTTTTTTTTTCTTTTTGTTTCTTTTCACAACATTTTTTTTTTCTTTTTTTTTTCTTTTATTAGTTGGAGCTTCATTCTCCCAGGGTCAGGTTTCGTGCATCATTGCCCATGAGGACTTACACTATCACGTACACCTTTCCCCAAATCTCCACATAGGGCAATCCCTACCACCCGTGTAACGGGAGTTCGGTCGGCGCATCCCAAGTCAGATGACTCGAAAGCACTAGGCACAAAGTCCCCTCATACCTACTTTCCCGAGTGATAGGAGCCGTGCGAGAAGAGAGAATACCTACTCACTTATTTCTTATCTACACATGAACCAAAACCCCTACACTATTGTCTCACAACAAGATTTAGAGGGTCCTTGACTACAACAAACTTCCTTAAGTTAACAGACACGAATTATTGACTCACTAGGTTCAGGGTGGACTTCTATGAATGTTTGAGCACTGAAACCCTATGATTACTCACCCCCAAAGGAAAACTGGGGTGCATCCTAACGACTAGATAAATCCTAAAGCCACGTACTAGATATCCTAATGCATCATGTTCAAGACAATTTTGGGAGCTTTCTTTTTACTTTGCCTCTCAACGGTTTTGCACATGCTAAACACACGCAAAAACCTACAAAACATTTTCTTTCGAAAACACATGAAGATTTTGAAAGAAATGTGAAAATTTTGAAGCACAAGGCAAGCAAAAGAAGACAAGTCACCCAAGGATCATGGCAAGCAGATATATCGATATTAAATGCAGCACACTCTCATGACCCTAACAATGCAAACAAAAGAAAACAAAATCAAAGGAAAAAGGCTCAACTATGTACACACGTAAAACACCCCCCCACACCTACTTCATGCATTGTCCTCAATGAATGCAAGCAAGATACTACATGGATTGATGCATAAAAAGGAGAGATCTCACCAACATGAAGTACAAAGGGAAATGTATGGCTATGTTGATGGACACAACCCAACTTCCCTCAACCTGTGAGATGCTAAAGAAGGGATACAAATACGTGAAAGAAATGGGGCCCAAATACTCAAGGGTTGGGGCCCACAACAATCGATGCTCACTGAAGGAGTTTTTTTTTTTTTTTGAACTATGTACAAACATGAAAGCTCAACCACTCATGTAGGAGCATGAATGGTTGAGTGCGAGGGAGGTTCATGAAGGAACATGACCTCCTCGACTTCGGCTGGTGCCCCCTCCAAGTAGGGTTTGAGGCGTTGTCCATTAACTTTGAACACGTCCCCATTCCCTGGGTTCAAGATTTCAACCGCTCCATGAGGATAAACGGTTTGGACAATAAACGGGCCAGACCAGCGACTGCGGAGCTTACCCGCAAACAGATGAAGCCGGGAATTGTAGAGCAACACCTTCTGCCCAGCCGTAAACACCTTTCGCATAATCATGCGATCGTGAAACATCTTGGCTCGGGACTTATGAATTTTGGCATTCTCGTACGCATCATTGCGTAGCTCTTCTAATTCCACAATGTCGAACTTACGTTGTACTCCTGCTTGATCAAGATCCATATTCAGGTTCTTGATCGCCCAGAAAGCGCGATGCTCAAGCTCGACGGGTAGGTGGCAAGCCTTGCCGTACACTACCCGATAAGGGGACATACCCAAATTGGTCTTGTACGCGGTGCGGAAAGCCCACAATGCGTCATTCAACTTGGTAGACCAATCCTTCCTCGAGGAACTAACCGTCTTCTCAAGAATTTGCTTTAATTGACGGTTAGAGATTTCGACATGCCCACTAGTTTGCGGATGGTATGGGGTCGCAAGCTTGTGGGTGATCGAATATTTCCTCATAAGCGCTTCAAAGGAGCGATTACAGAAGTGGGTACCCCTATCGCTGATTATGGTACGAGGAGTACCAAATCGCGCAAAAATGTCCCTCAAGAATTTGGTGACCACCTGGTTGTCATTGGTCTTTGTGGGTATAGCCTCAACCCACTTAGACACATAGTCAACGGCCACCAGAATGTAAACATTCCCGAAAGAGTTCGGGAAGGGACCCATGAAATCGATGCCCCACACATCGAAGATGTCGACAACAAGGACATTTTGCAAAGGCATCATGTCACGTCGACCAATCCTGCCAAGGCGCTGGCACCTATCACATTGCTTACAAAAGTCGTAAGCATCCTTGAAAAGAGAGGGCCAGTAGAATCCAGATTGGAGCACCTTGGCAGCAGTTTTCTTTGCTCCAAAGTGTCCTCCACATGCCTTGGAATGGCAGAAATGGAGCACACTTTGGAACTCGGTATCTGGGACGCACCGCCTGAAAATTTGGTCAGAGCAGTATTTGAATAGGTAGGGGTCGTCCCAGTGAAAAAATCTGACATACGATCTAAATTTGGATTGGTCAGATTTTAACCAACCCACAGGAAATTGCTCGGTCACGAGGTAGTTCACGATGTCGGCAAACCAAGGGTTATCTTCGATCATGAACAACTGCTCGTCAGGAAATTTATCGTCAATGATTTGGTCCTGTGGGTTGGTCGTCTCTAGACGAGACAAGTGGTCAGCTACAACGTTTTCACACCCTTTTTTGTCCCGAATCTCGAGATCGAATTCTTGTAACAACAAGATCCATCTCAAGAGTCGGGATTTTGCATCTTTCTTCGCCATGAGGTGCTTGATGGCTGTGTGATCAGAATAGATAATCACGTGGGAGCCAATCAAGTACGACCGGAATTTCTCCAAAGCAAATATGATCGCTAAGAATTCCTTCTCGGTCACAGTGTAGTTCAATTGGGCATCATTGAGTGTTCTACTGGCATAGTAGATCACATGAGGCAATTTGTCCAATCGTTGCCCAAGCACTGCTCCCACAGCGAAGTCAGATGCATCACACATTAACTCAAAGGGTTCAGTCCACACCGGTGCCTTAATAATGGGAGCTGAAGTCAACTCTTTCTTCAAGGTCATAAAGGCATGGTGGCAATCCGGTGTGAACTCAAAAATGGCATCCTTATCCAACAAGGCGGTGAGAGGTCGATTGATTTTGCTAAAATCCCGAATGAACCGCCGATAGAATCCAGCATGCCCCAAAAAGGCGCGGATATCCTTCACATTACGTGGCGGTGGGAGATTAGCAATGATACCCACTTTGGCGGGATCGACCTCAATTCCCCTACTTGAGACCACATGTCCAAGTACAATCCCTCGCTTCACCATGAAGTGACATTTCTCCCAATTGAGAGCGAGGTTCTTCTCACGGCATCGCTTGAGGACAAGGCTCAAGTGATGAAGGCACTCATCAAAGGAAGCGCCAAATATGGAAAAGTCGTCCATGAAGATCTCAAGGAAACGCTCAACCATATCGGAGAAGATGCTGATCATACACCTCTGAAACGTTGCCGGCGCATTGCATAACCCAAAGGGCATGCGACGGTAGGCAAACGTGCCAAAGGGACAAGTGAATGTGGTTTTCTCTTGGTCCTCGGGGGCGATGGGAATTTGGTTGTAACCGGAGTATCCATCAAGAAAACAATAGTACTCATGTCCGGCCAACCTTTCCAACATCTGATCAATGAATGGCAACGGGAAATGATCTTTCCGCATTGCCGCATTGAGCTTGCGATAATCAATGCAAACTCGCCAGCCAGTTTGCAGGCGCGTCGGGATAAGCTCATCATGCTCATTCTCCACAACCGTCACGCCTGACTTCTTGGGAACCACATGGACAGGACTCACCCACGAACTATCAGAGATAGGATAGATTATGCCATGATCCAAGCACTTAAGAACCTCCTTTCGGACGGCTTCTTTTAGTACAGGATTCAATCTCCGTTGTGGGTCCCTGCGGGGCCTAGAATCCTCTTCCATGTGGATCCGATGCTGAACAATACCAGCGCTAATTCCCTTGATATCCTTCAAGGACCACCCGATCGCCTCTTTGTTTTCAAAGAGTACTCTTTTGAGGGCAACCTCTTGATCTTTTTCAAGATCAGAAGCAATAATGAGTGGCAAGGTCTCATTATCCCCTAAAAAGATGTACTTTAGGTTATCGGGGAGCGGTTTAAGCTCGACCAGAGGTGGGTCCTTGTCGGATTCAGAGTTAATTTCAATGGCTCAAGGGCCACGGGGTAAGAGGAGCAAGCACCCAGATGTGCCTCCTCGTCCAGAGATATGCTGGCGGATTCCTCAAGATCCTCTTCACTCGCAACCTGATCATTAGGCACCTCAATAATATGTCGATGTGAGTCGAACATGCCTAATGAATCGGGCTCATCCGTGTCCTGGATGAAATTGGCTCCGACTGAGTCGTCGAAGAGCCCAGGTTGCTTACCAAGAGTGAAGATGTTGAAATCCGCCGTGAGGTTTCCAAAAGACAACCTCATCAAGCCATTGCGACAATTGATCAAAGCATTAGATGTCGCAAGAAATGGCCTCCCAAGGATTACAGGAATTTGTCCTTGTGGGTTGGACACGGGTTCGGTATCCAAGATGATGAAATCAACTGGAAATACGAACTCACCCACTTTGATAAGGACATCCTCCACACTCCCTCGTGGGATTTTGACGGATCTATCAGCCAACTGGAGGGTTGTCCTCGTTGGTTTAAGATCGCCTATCCCAAGGTTGACATAGACTGAGTAAGGCAGGAGATTCACAGATGCCCCCAAATCCAATAGAGCTTGAGAGATGGTCACATTCCCAATCATGCAAGAGACAGTTGGACAACCAGGGTCCTTGTACTTGACATTCATGGGTTGTGTCAATATGGAGCTCACATTGGCGGCCAAGAAGGCCTTCTTGGGCACATTTGTTTTTCTCTTGGTGGTGAAAAGGTCTTTGAGGAACTTGGCATACGGTGGCATTTGTTGAACAACGTCCAACAACAGGATGTTCACCTTTACTTGCCTAAGTATCTCAACGATCTTATCCCAATGCTCATCACGTTTTTTAGTCAACCGATGAGGTAATGGTGCCTTGGGGACATAGGAATCACGAGGAGGAGTCTCAGAATTAGGTTCCTTGACAGGCTCAAGACTCTCCTCGGAAGACTTGCCAACAGGATTGGCTTCCGGCATGTTCACATTGTTGTCAACGACCCTTCCCGATCTCAAGGTATGAATAACATTAGCATGTTGGGAAGGGTCACTTTCAACATTGTGTACATTCTGCCTGGTATTAGCAGGCTGACCCCTGGGATTTACCACAGGTTGACTCGGGAACTGACCCTTCTCTCGTTCATGGAGCTGATGAGCCAACTGGCTTACTTGCATTTCCA
Organism: Triglochin maritima; assembly: GCA_963682175.1. Classification (NCBI taxonomy): domain Eukaryota; kingdom Viridiplantae; phylum Streptophyta; class Magnoliopsida; order Alismatales; family Juncaginaceae; genus Triglochin; species Triglochin maritima. The sequence continues at coordinate 21,758,358 of OY821775.1, forward strand.
ATGCTTTGACCGTATTATTGTTGGCCGCAAGCATGGATTGAGTGCTCTGCATGAATGCTTGAAGGGTTTGTTCAATGGTAGAGTCCTTAGGGTCAACCCGCTGGGGTGGTGGAGTCTGGTTAGAATAACCCGACGAAGAGGCCTGACCAGGTTGGTAATTTTGGTGCTGAGACCTTTGATGTGGGGGTTGGTAGGTCGCCGATGGGCGTGGAGGTTGATAAGGTGGAGGTTGAGGTTGAGCGTGCGAGCTCTGACCGTGTCCTCCACTAGACCCCCAAGAGAAGTTAGGATGGTTACGCCATCCCGGGTTATAGGACTGACTGTACGGGTCGTTTCGGGGCCTTTGTTGATACATCGCATTTGCATGCTCAGTATCTCTTGGAGCGTAAGCGCACTCCAAGTCATCATGTCCCGACAGTCCACACCTAGTACACCCGGGAGTAGCGACCTGAGCTACAGGAGCTCGGTCCATCTCCAAACTCTCTATCCTACGCATGAGAGCAGCCATTTTCGCCTCAGACGCGATAGTCGACTCAACATGATATGATCCAGCTCAACCAGAAGACCTGGCGGCTGGTGGCTCTCTCATGGTGTCCCCGGCAACGGCGCCAAAAACTTGATTGATCTCGTTTTATATTTAACCGCAAGTGCACGGCCGCGTTGAAGCGGTGGCAAATACGGGTCGTCCACTGGGAGGTGTGTCGACACTTGGTTTGTTCGAAGGCGAGAGGTAAAGAAAGGGAAGAAAGGTTTGTTACACTAAACTACACTAAGATGCAAATGGAAATGGAGATAAGCAATAAACTAAGCCCCAAAGGGGGTAGAGAAATAATGTGAACATAAAGAAGTGTGTGTGTGTTCATTAAGCTCCTCACAACATGTAGTGCATGAAATCATAAAACTACATCCAACTTTGCCTCCACATGAATTAAGATATGACTACATCATTAAAACATACAAGACAATAATTGGAATGAAGCTACATGAACTCAAGTATAAAGACTATACCCTACTATGCCTCTACATGAATTAAGATTTCACTACATCATTAAAACATACAAGACATTAGCTAAGGTAAAGGCAACAAGAGCACATACACTACAAATTGTGTTTCCAACATTAACTTCATCCATATCCTAACCTTATCATTCCCCATAAAATAGGTCCACTAATCAAAGCATAAGCTAAGCTTCATTCAAGAGCATTAGCCTATCAAAGATAGGAGTGGAGACCCATTAGATGGTTATGGAAATCATATAAAGCTCAAGGGATAAAAATAACACACACTTAATACACTACATGATTATATCACATATTTCTCCACCCCCCAAATGGGGATGGAACTACTCACTACTCATTACACTACTGATTAGACTAAGCAAAGAAAGCATAATACTGAAATGAAAGTTAACTAAGAAGGCAAGAAGCATTAAAGAAACATAAAAGGAAAGGAAAGACTAAACAAACATGCACAAATTAAAAGACAAGATTTAAAGAAACTAGAAGAATTATTTTATTAACAAAATGACTCACATTGAAGGTAGTATTCTTCTCCACCTTGAGTTTTTGCTTCAAGGCTCACTCCTTAGTAGAGAGAATGCCACCAAGCAATGGGTACAATGGGAGGTGAAGAGTTCTATTTATAAGCATGGAAAAAGCTAATCAGGGACAATCCCCCGATGTGGGACTAAACCAATACCAAAAATAGCCTAAATGAACACTAATACAAGTCCAGGAGAAGTTGGGGCGGATCTGGGCTTAACCAGACCGCCAATTGGCGGTTCCAGACCGCCAATTGGCGGCCTATAAACTTCAGATCCATCTGGATCTTCTGGTGGGCTTTCCTTGGTGTGTTTCTTGGTCTTGGATGCATCTAACGTGTTTAGTGGAGCTCCGACCCAAATCGAATTGACAAAATACTCCTCATAATGGTGTGGAGTTTCCTGTTTTGCTCTTAGGTCCTTCTGTCTTACGATCAGGTCCTTCTCCCTTGCATCTTGGTCCCCAGGTCTCACAATTAGGTCCTTTTTTTCCTGCTTTTGGGTCCTTTCATGGCTCTTCTCTTCAAACCTCTTTATTTCTGAAAACTAAACATAAAACCCGTCACGTAGCATTGCTTAGGTGTAAGATAATGGATATAAGGTACAAATATAAGCATGAAATGATGTCAATCACTCCCTCTCGGGTTGTGAGAGGAGACATGAGAGAGGCGAGGTTGTTCGTGAGGCTCGTTGGTTGTAAACGACGTTGATCTCAGCCCGGAACGGAGATCGATTAGTGGAACCTTAAGCGAGGCTCGGGGGATCGAGCGAGGCTTGCGAGGAGGACTAAGACTGGTACGGTGCCGAAGCTCCATAACTCCAGTGTCGTCGATTTTGTGGTTTGCATTGTCTCTTCCCTTAATCCTTTGATTATTATTTTTAATTCCGCATTTATATAGTGAATATAGGGCCTTAGATCCTAACATTTTCTAGTGAATAGAGGGCGTCATTGAGAATCAGTGTTCCATAATGGACCAGATGGTCAATATCGTGGCTTTGTTAGAAGCACCTTCGAGACCACTATCTGATGAGAACTAGTTGTCCATGTTGACAGACTAGATGGCTAAGAACGTGGCTTTGGTAGAGGCACGTTCGAGACCACCATCTGATGATGAATACAAACTACCCAAAAGTTACAAAGTTAAAGTAGATTTGTCCACCCCGTTGAGGAAGTGGCGTCCCACAAAACACCTTCAGGATAACTACACGACCCAACTAAGAAAAGGTGGCCTTCGAACGCAGGTGACAAGCCTTTAGTGCTCGAACTTTTGGAGAAGCCAGATGAAAGACAATTGAGCACATTGGAACAGTGGGTATTTGGGAAGATCCCAATGAGAAGGATGTTGATGTGAAGACGGGACATTATGGTTTGGCGTTGTTCTTAGAGATGAACACAATAATATTTTGGCTCTCCCATGACGTAAGTATTTCAAATAATTCAAATTTGATTATTTGATAGGTGTAAATCAATAGGAGCTCAATAATTTACATTTGACCTCGATAGGATTAGATTGAGCATTTAGAACTTTGGGCTCGATGGGCTCGACAATCGAGTTCGATATGAGCTCGATAAATTAGAATTGTTTGTTATTTGCTGGGGTATTTTGTTTGCTCGATGGGTTTGATAGGAGCTCCATATCACCTCGATAATTTAGAATTGTTTGTTATTTATGGGAATTTCGTTTGCTCGATCGGGTTTGATCGGAGCTCGATATGACATCGATAATTTAGAATTATTTGTTATTTACTGGGGATTCTTGTTTGCTCGATCTGTTCGATAGGTGCTCCAAAGGACGTTGATAGTAGTTTGATGTGCTCGATATAAACTCGATGAATGCTCGACAATGTTTGCATGAAAATATTTGAAGTTATTATTCCTAACTTTCAACATGTTGATATTTTCGTAGCATAATGACGCGATGCAGCATATGATGAGGGGCATCTCATTAGTTTCCCAGGTCCATACAATAAAGATGTGGTGGTTATGAGCTGCTTTTTCTGTCAATGGATTCCAGGCATGGACGACTTGTATCATAACACTACAAGGAAGATTACTTGGGATCACCCGAAACTGAAGTCCTTAAAAGGATGCAAAACACCAGAGTTCGATTGGCACTGTCTGGAAGCAGAGGAGGTCCCCCAAACATGGAATAGGTTAAATTCCTAATTACTTCAGTTGGTTAATGCTTTTATCCAATATGTTTACGTTTAATGTTACAACGGAGATTGTGGCATGTACGCTATCAAGTATGTAGAGCATCGTCTATTGAATCTTCCCCTCATCACCATCACACACAAAAACATACATACTTTTAAGGATAAATGGAAAGTCGACCTGTTCTATCAGAATGTCAGACCTTGACGTGGAACGAATATGTTTTTTTTGTAATTTTTCAAAACGTGGACCTATTTTTTGTATTTTAATTTATAAAACAAGTATAAAAATGGAACAATTATGAATGCAAATGTGGCAATTTAACTTCCATGTCAATTTCCCGTGTTTTTACGAAGCTCAATAGTAGCAATATTAGTTCCATATTAGTTTGATAGGTTCGATACTAGTACTATAACCTCAACGGACTCGATATGAACTTAATAATTACATGATATCGAACTCCGCTTTCTTGGGCTCAACGACCTTGATCTTGAAACTATCTCAACTTTTTTTTAAAGCACAACTATTCTGGCACCATTTTTAATGGCATTTTTTGGTGGTTCGGAGTTGGAACCGTTTCCTACCATCCAAACATCACCTCAGTTATGAGCGAAGTGTCAAAAATTGTACCAATGCATGGTTCGATGTCACCTCGATGTGATAAAGTAAGAGAGTCTACTTTCTTAGGATCGATGAGCTCAATATCCACTTGATATAAACTCGACAGTTTACGCGACCGTCCACGACACAATTATTGAGGGTGTTTTCGACGGTTCCATTTCCTTCACTCGAACCGTCACCTCAGTTATGAGAGAAGTGTTAAAAAATTGTATTAATGGATGACTCGTTGTGACTTTGATATCATAACTAAGATAGTCAACTTTGTTGAGATCGATGAGCTTGATAGGCACTCGATACGATCTGAATAGTTTAGTTTGTTTGAAAATGCAACTATTCATGGCACAATTATTGATGGTGTTTTTGAAGGTTCAGTTTCCTTCCCTCCAAATGTCCCGTTAGATATAAGTATAAATGCCCTTCCCTTCTTTCGGCATTACATCATTCCACTTTGCTTGCCACCACAATCTTCCCTCAACCTTTGTGACCTCCAAATTCAAGTCTGAAAATGCCACGTAATGATGACATCGTCGAGGTCATGCCTCTTGATGACCTTCTATGATTGTGTTGTTATCCAACACAAGAATTGTGTGTCGGGACATTGACTAGGCCGACGCAGGTTACCTGGCGGTGTGGGGCACTGGCCACCCCAGATGCACCTTTTATGTTTGTGATGTCGTGTCTAGTGCTGCCGTCCCTAGAACCATTCTAGCAGATCAACCAGACCCTGTCAGAACTCGCCTGACTGGTAGGCCATCTAAACTTGCATTTACTCGTCATACAAGACATTGTCGTAGACCTCATCGATAGTGGTAGGTTTTTGTTATTTCTTTATTTCTAACTTACAAGATGTTATATGTAAATGTTGTTATAAGAATGGCTGATATTTCCTTATTTTTATTGGTAATTGATGCATTGCATACATTGCATCATATGTCTTTCATTTAGAGTGTTTTTATATAAATAAATACTACTAAGGTATTGTTTTGAGCAATTGCACAGAATTCAGGAGTTACAATGCAATTTACCAATATTCGAGCTAAAAAGCGTGCAATGGACTTAGATGGATCACAAAGACCAATTAGATAGAGATTGAAGCTCAAGTTGAAGTCCAATTGATTGCATAAGAAGCTAGGGACATGATCGTAAATTACAAGGACTAAAAAGTTATTTTGGAGGAGTATTCAAGAAGAAATCAAATTCGGATCTCCAAAGATATGAAATAATTGATTTATACGCGTGGAGGCCACCTACAACATATCAAAAACACATCCACAAAAGCACGAATTCATCTGGACCATCCATGCGGCGGAATCGCCGCATCTAACGGTTAATATGCGGCGGAATCGCCGCACGGCTTGCGATCCGTGCCTCCCATTTTCGTCCAATTGTGTAATCACACGTGTCATTCCTGATGCATACTTAGGGTTTCTTGTATTGGCTATAAATAGCCACGAAATTGTGTTGTGAGAGAACTTTTTTTTATTACATTCTATGCAATAAAATTCTGCCCATTTATTTCTCCATTGTCTTTTTCTTTTGTAAGCTTAGTTTTAGATTAATATTTCATGTTCTTAATTTCAGTAGAGTAAAATAATTTAGTTGTTCTTTATTCTTCTCTTAGAATAATTTGTTGTATGTTTAGAATAATTGTATTTGTTTTCGTAGATCGTAGTTTAGTATAATATTTCTTTCTTTTTGTTTTCATAGTCTCTCGATGATCTCCATGACCCCTTCTCCTCATCTTCTCCCCATGGGTTTCTAAAACCCTCCAAAGGTTGGGGGTGACAGATTTAGGGTTAGAGAAGAGAGATCGTTTTTATTTTAATTTCTTGTTAGTGTTTTGATCATATGAGTTTTTGTTAAATCAATTATCATATGATGCTTAATATCTCACTTGATTTATAATAATTTTCATAATCTCTAATCTAACTCGAAGATTCATAACTCCCACCCACTGGACTCTCATCCATAGTTATTTCTTCTTGTTGTTCTTGCTTTAGAAAGATAAAAAATAAATCCAAAAATCTCAAACCAACACTATTTCTATTTTGCGTTCCTTAAGTAAAGAAAATCACAAAAATATAAGAATCTCTCCCTCCTTGTGTTCGACCCGTACTTGCCACCGCTTCAACGCGGCCGTGCACTTGCGGTATAAATAAAAAAATATCAACAAGTTTTTGGCGCCGTTACCGGGGAGGCGACGAGAATTTTAAGTTTTTTTTGTGATTTCGTTTTTTTTTGTTTTGTTTGGATTTTGGTTTTTCGCGATCTAACGTTTTCTCTGTGCTTTTCAGGAAGTTGTAGAGAGGACACAAAAATCCGGAGACCATCCGATCTGAACAGGTGGCGAAATCGCCGCATCACAAGTAGAGTTTGCGGCGAAAACGCCACATGGGTTGAATATCTGAGTCTGAAATTTCTCCGAAACGCGACTCATCTCTGGGTGGACGCGTAGAGCACTGGAAATTGGCGAGAGCGGGCGGCGAACCCGACTGAGCGTGCGTAGGTAACATTTGTTACCTTTTCCTCGTAATTTACATTTTCGGAAAATTTCCTTTTTGGTAGAATTGCATGTGTAGGGAAAACTTCCATAATTAGCACTAATTCAACTTGTGACCTAAAATTTTGCAAAATTAGAAAGGCCGTAGTGCATGCATCATTTACAGATTTTCTCGCATTATGTATGCTAAATTTTGCAAATCAATTCATTGTTGAAGAGTGCTGGAGGCAAGGTACGTGCGTGGTTTTTATTGATTGCATTTAAGCTTATAATTTAGTTTGCATACAACCTTGCAATTGTCCCCCACTAAAGATCAATGTTTGACTATCTCTATTAGATTTAAGTTAAACTATCTTAAGGGCAACTCCGTAGGAAAAGATACGGTGGGGATTTCATCACCCTTTCGTGGCCCACAAATAACAATCCCAAAGTGTCACCCAAGCCTTAATTAAAATCAATTAGACATTGGCCCCTAAGGATTCAGACTCAATTAAGGAGAAGATTGGTTTGACTTGCTATGACTTGAAGCTGATCGAATTTAATTTGGTATCTAGAAAGTATTTTTGTGTTGACGTAAGTCTTCCAAGCGAAGTGGTTGTCTAATTGGCACCGACTCTGTCGGAAGCGCCCCCACTAGCAATACACGGCTTGGCCAAGTTGATTTGATTAGTGAGGGAGGTGAATCAAGCGAATCAATTCGACTCAACCAGTTAGGAGTCGTCTAGACTTAAGCTACACTAGGTCTAGGATTGTTTGAACCATGCTTGTTTAGGAAACTTCTGACCAACCCTCTCATCTATCTTTTAGAGTTAAGTTTCCCTTCTCATCTGAGTCTTCTTTCTCTTCTCACCTCAATTCTCTAGATTAGGATTCCTTTCTCATCTTTTCCCCTTGTATTGTTTGTTTCCTTTTTTTCTTTTTCTTTTTTTTGAAAATATATATATATAAAAAAAATCAAATAGTAATTGATTCTTGAATTTGAATTTGGAATTTAAATTTGGAATTTGAATTCAAAAATTAATTCAAACCGGTGCACTCAGATTTGGGTTCGGGACTTGAGCAATCGACTCTCACGAGTTCATCTAGATTCCAGTCTAGAGCTTAGCCTTAATCCACCTGTTGCACCACCTCACCCGGATCCAATGGGTGAGAATGTAGTGGACCCACCTGTTGCACCACCTATGACTCGGAGGGATTGGTGCTACCCAACGATGGCTGCTCAGCCATCGTGCATCGTTATGCCCACCATACCGGGTCGCGACTTCGAACTCAAGGCACAATACCTGAGTATGTTGCCAAAGTTCACCTCTAAGGAAGATCCATATCTCTTCCTTAGAGAATTTGAGGAAATCTGCTCCCTTATGCAATACCAGCATATCCCTGAGGAGGCAGTACGTCTTAAATTCGTGCCTCTAGCACTGAAGGATGACGCTAAAAATGGCTATATAGTCTAGCCGAAAGATTCATTAGGAGTTGGGCTGAGTTTGTTCAAGTGTTTTTAAAGAAATATTTCCCCAACCATAAGACTATTAGGATTAGGAATGAAATTTGTGCATTCGTTCAATCTGAGAGCGAGCCATTCTATTCCTATTTGGAAAGATTTAAGCACCTTCTGACCCAATGCCCTCATCATGGAATTCCAAGATGACAATTGTGCCAAATTATCTATGAGGGATTGACACCTACATCTAGAGTTATGCTAGAATCTGTAAGCCAAGGTAGCTTTATGTCCAAAAATGAGAATGATGCTTGGACTTTTCTTGAAGACTTGGCTGATAATAGTATGCAATGGGACACTGCTAGGGCACCGACCAACCCAAGTATTGGATCTAGAATAGCAAATCAATCAAGATCAGGTGTCTTAGCTGTAGATGCTTCTATAGCTGCTGAAGCGAAATTAGCCACCCTTATGCGTAGGATGGAAACTCTAGAGCTTCAAACCCGACCCCTAGTAAATCACATCTCTTCTGTTTCTTGCTCTAGGTGTGGTCAAACTGGTCATGTTTTGGAGGAGTGTGCACACATTTCTTCGGACATGGAACAAGTTAATGCTGCATTTAATCGTCCTAGGAATAACCCTTATTCGTCAACCTATAATCCAGGGTGGCGCAACCATCCCAATTTTTCATGGAGCCAAGGGAATTCAAATCTTGCACCCATTCCTCAGCAAGGCCAACCATCTAGACAACAAATGTACTCAAACAACAACAACAATAATAGTGATGGCCGATTAACTGATTTGGAAAACTTAATGAAAACATTTGTTCAAACAACTACTCAATCTTTTCAAAAGCTAGAGACTCAAGTAAGTCAATTAGCACAAGTTGTAGGTGAAAGAGAAAGAGGAAGATTCCCAAGCCAACCCGAGGTGAACCCAAGAATTAACAATCCACATAATCAACATATGACATATCAACCACATCAACATATGCCATATCAACCACCTCAACCATTTAATCCTCAATCATTCAATCCTCAACACATTAGGCCTCCACCTAATGTACCACATAATGCACCACCTCCTAATGTGAACAATAACAACAGACCAGTTCATATGGTTCAAGAAGAAGAGCAAAATCAACACATTAATGTTATACTTACATTAAGATCTGGAAAATCTGTTAATAACAATGTCACTCAGCCCTTGGCTAATGAGCCTAATAATTCTGTCACACCTGAGCCACCAATTCAATCTGAGGAACCAATTGAAATTGAACCCACTGAAGCTGAAAGAGTATTCATTCCTAAAGCACCATTCTCTAATAGACTTAATAAGAATCATACAAATCAAATGGAGAAAATGTTGGAAGTCTTTAAGCAAGTAAAGGTAAACATCCCTTTATTAGAAGCTATTCAACAAATTCCACCTTATGCAAGATTCTTAAAAGACTTATGCACCAAGAAAAGGAAAACACAAGTACCAAAAAGAGCCTTCTTAACTGCAAATATAAGTTATGTGTTAACCCAACCCATACAAATCAAATATAAAGACCCTGGTTGTCCAACTATTTCATGTGTAATTGGTAACACCTTAATCAATAGGGCCTTGCTGGATTTGGATGCTAGTGTTAATTTGCTTCCCTACTCTGTATATAAAGAATTGGATATAGGAGACCTTAAACAGACTAGGACCACACTCCAATTGGCTGATAGATCTGTTAAGATTCCTAGAGGTGTGGTTGATGATGTTCTGGTCAAAGTGGGTGAATTCATATTTCCTGTGGACTTTGTTGTCTTAGACACGGAGCCTGTTGCTAACCCTAGCAATCAAATTCCTGTGATCTTAGGAAGACCTTTTTTAGCCACTTCCAATGCCCTAATCAATTGTAGGAATGGATTGATGAAATTGTCATTTGGGAATTTGACTGCTGAGCTAAATATTTTTAACTTAGGGAAGCAACCCGGAATTTTCTCTGATGAATCGAGTGAATTGAATTACATTCAGGATGGTAGTGAAGATGAGTTGATTTCGGATTACTTAAATTTCACCCAATTGGATGAAGTTGATTTTCAAAAGAACCTGAGTGGTGAGGCCACAATTTGTGACCAAATCAATCATATAGGTTCGAATCGATCTTCACCCAATTGGTCAGCCTTAGGTGGACTTTTAGCCGAACCAAGACCTCAATCCAAACCCTCACTACAAGAACCACCATCACTAGAGTTGAAGCCTCTCCCTACTACACTGAAGTATGCATTTTTAGGACCCTCATCCACCCTCCCAGTTATCATAGCATCGGATTTGACCCCCAATCAAGAGAAGGAATTGTTGAGAGTCCTCAGTAGGAATAAAGAAGCTATTGGATGGACCATGGCCGATATCAAGGGGATTAGCCCATCTATAGTCCAACATAGGATCCATTTGGAAGATAATACTCAACCCCGTAGGGATCCGCAAAGGCGGCTTAACCCGGTCCTAACTGAGGCGGTCAAAAAGGAAATACTTAAGTGGTTGGACAATGGAATTATATACCCTATATCCGATAGTGCTTGGGTTAGTCCTGTTCAGGTTGTCCCTAAGAAATCTGGAGTTAGTTGAGAATGAGCTTAATGAGTTAGTCCCGACCTGTATCCAAACCGGTTGGAGGATTTGCATTGACTATAGGAAACTGAATTCTGCAACCCGTAAGGACCACTTCCCTCTTCCTTTCATAGATCAAATGTTAGAACGGTTGGCCGGATATGAGTATTATTGTTTTCTAGATGGATATTCCGGCTATAACCAAATTCCTATCGCTCCTGAGAATCAGGAGAAAACTACCTTCACGTGCCCATTCGACACGTTTGATTTCCGTCGCATGCCCTTTGGCTTGTGCAATGCTCCTGCCACATTTCAAAGATGTATGGTTAGCATCTTCTTTGATGTGGTGGATAATTTCATGGAAATTTTCATGGATGATTTCTCTGTCTTTGGTCCCACTTTTGCCAATTGTTTGAACCATTTGGAATTAGTACTAGTAAGGTGTAAGGAGAAGAACTTGACCTTAAATTGGGAAAAATGTCATTTCATGGTTAAGAATGGAATAGTGCTTGGTCACATTGTGTCTAAGGATGGCATTCAAGTGGATAAAGCCAAGGTGGATTTGATTAAGCATCTACCTCCACCAACAAATGTCAAAGAGATTCGTTCATTTTTAGGGCATGCCGGATTCTATCGAAGGTTTATCAAGGACTTTAGTAAGGTGGCTAGACCATTGACTGAATTATTAGCGAAGGACTCTAAGTTTGAATGTTCGGATAAATGTTTGGAGTCCTTTAACCACCTTACGAGGGAATTAACGTCGGCACCCATTATTCATTCACCCGATTGGACCCAACCCTTTGAGATAATGTGTGATGCATCGGATTACGCCATAGGAGCGGTGTTGGGTCAGAAAATTGAAAAGAAACCTCACGTGATATATTATGCTAGTAAAACATTGAATGATGCCCAATTGAACTACACGGTAACTGAGAAAGAATTTCTAGAAGTCATTTTTGCCTTGGAAAAATTTTGACAATATTTGATAGGCACACATGTGATTATTTACACGGATCATGCGGCCATAAGACATTTAGTGAACAAAAAGGATGCCAAGCCGCGTTTATTGTGCTGGATCCTACTACTGCAAGAATTTGATGTCGAAATCCGTGATAAAAAGGGTTGTGAAAATGTAGTCGCCGATCACTTGTCTAGAATTCCTCTTAGCCCAGTGAATAACACACCAGTGAATGAGAACTTTCCGGATGAACAAATTATGGTTGTGTCTGGCGAACCATGGTTCGCCGATATAGTCAACTTCTTAGTAACTGGTGTGACCCCGACTGAATGGTCGAAGAACGATCAAGCCAAATTTAGGTCCCTAGTTAAGAATTTTTATTGGGATGACCCATATCTTTTAAAATATTGTTCGGATCAAATCATTAGGAGATGTGTTCCTGAGGAGGAATTTGCAAGTGTTCTATCTTTTTGTCATGACCAAGCATGTGGAGGACATTTTGGAGCTAAGAAAACCGTGGCCAAAGTTTTACAGTGTGGATTTTATTGGCCCACCCTATTTAAGGATGCATTTGCATTTTGTAATTCTTGCTCTAGATGTCAAATGCTAGGAAAGCTCTCTCGCAGAGACATGATGCCTCTGCATCCTATTCTCATAGTTGATATCTTCGATGTTTGGGGCATCGATTTTATGGGCCCGTTTCCAATGTCTTTTGGGAAGGAGTATATCTTGCTAGCTGTGGACTATGTGTCCAAGTGGGTTGAGGCTATCCCCACAAAATCCAATGACAACAAAGTTGTTGTCAAATTTCTGAAGGAGAATATTTTCTCCCGATTCGGTACTCCACGTACCATTATCAGTGACCGGGGTAATCATTTTTGTAATCGATCATTTGAAGTTTTGATGAGAAAATATTCCATAACTCATAAGTTAGCTACCACGTATCACCCTCAAACAAGTGGACAAGTTGAGGTTTCCAATAGACAAATCAAGCAAATTCTGGAAAAAACGGTTAATGCCTCACGTAAGGATTGGTCTGTAAGAATTAATGATGCGTTGTGGGCCTATCAGACCGCTTTCAAGACCAATTTAGGAATGTCCCCTTACCGGTTAGTCTATGGAAAAACGTGCCACTTACCGGTCGAATTGGAGCATAGAGCCCTTTGGGCTATTAAGCAACTGAATATGGATTTAGAGGCAGCCGGTAATGCTCAAAAATTGGATTTAGTTGAGCTTGAGGAAATAAGAAATGAGGCGTATGAAAATGCTAAAATTTATAAGGAAAAGACCAAGGTTTTTCATGATAAATCTATCGTTAGGAAATCTTTTTCTCTTGGACAGTTGGTCCTTCTCTATAACTCTCGCCTTTATCTATTTTCCGGGAAACTCAAGAGTCGTTGGACCGGCCCTTTCATGATCAAAACCATTTTCCCTCACGGAGCGGTCGAGATCAGTAATCTGGAGAACGGTGAAAACATTAAAGTTAACGGGCATCGATTGAAGCCTTACTTAAATCGTCCCTCCAAAGTTACAGAGGAAGTCGTGTTTTTACACGCAATTCCTCATTCTGATTAAGTTTTAGTTTATTTCTCCAAAAAAAATTCAAAAAAAATAAATGGTACATGACTTATTTTGGAAAACGGTGGAAGTACATGACTTATTTTTCTAAATCTAACGTATACCACTTTAGCAGTATTCTATCACCATGGTGTTTCCCGAGAAGAACTTCCACCCGTTGCTTGTTAGTGATCAAAACGGCACCCACTTTTACGACGAAATCATAGCACGGAGTTGGAGCTACTTGGTCCATAATAACAATGATGTGTACTGCCCCAGCTTAGTGGAGGAGTTCTATAGCAGTATCACTAACATAGACCTGGACAGTGGATACATTTTACTGAATTGGAGAAACAAAGTCTGGGCGATTGACCTCAACATCATCTCCAACTTGACTGACATACCACAAGGGGCCTCCACTTTGCCATCCAAGGAACTCAGTTTCTATCGGTCACTCATGGGACCAGATTGTGTGCTGAGTCGTGATCGGGGTATCAAGGGCACATCCATGTACCGGAATGTCTTTACAGCATGTAGGTGGGCATGCCAAAATGTCACGAGTAATACCCACAACACTTCTTTTCGCACCGTTGAGATGGGCATCGTTCACTCCCTGATGACCCGTGATCGCACTTACTGTATGTGTCGACGGCTTCTGACCACCATTGCAGAAGGCCCCCAACGCAACTCCCAACCTCTGCCATGCCTTGTCACCACTATCTGCAAGCACTTCATGGCCTATGAGTCTTTCTGGGTGTACGAAGCCGACATGCTCCCTTGTACGGTGGAACGAGAGACATCCTCCTACCGTGGCACTATAGCGGACCTGTGGACACCTCCAGAAATGGAGGATGCTATGCAATCAAGTGAGTCGTCTGAAGACTCCGCAACATTCTGGGCTCAGTCAACCCCAGAAAACTCTGACGAGCATAGGTCCCGAATGTGGGGCGGGATGACGCGCCTCAATAGCAAACTGAACAAAGCACTCTCCGACCGTGGAGAGTCGTCATCCCGAAGGCGGTAACTTTATTTTTCTTGCATGTCCTATATTATTTATTTTTGCATACATTGGGGACAATGCATGAAATAGGTGTAGGGGGGTGACTAGTTATCTACCTATCTGTTTTATTTTTATTTATAAACAAAAAACAAAAAAAAAAACAAAAAAAAGCAGTACAACGACCGTGGACAGTTTCATGACATAGCTTAAGATTGAACTACCAAAACCCGAGTACAACTTGCATTGAGTCTTTGTTCCTTATTATATTGTTCTGCTTATAGAAATTATGACATAAATCTAAGTTCCAAAGAAATAACTCATTACCCTTTAAGACATGTATGCACTTAAATTGGATGAATCAAATCTTTGAAGTGGTTGATAAAAAGCAGAGGTTGAGGAAAATATACCGGGAAGTGTGGACTTCTGATAGCAATTAAGCCTTGAGAAAAAAAATGCAAAAAAAGGAATAAAAGTGAGGAAAGCATATCTTGCAAAATGATTACAAAAGCCCAAGCCTTCGAGTCACTGGTCCGTAGGGGTATCTTGAAACCCGGTAACTTGAGTCTGCCAGCTCGGGATTATCGACCAAACTCGCTACACGAATGCAAAAGGGTAAAAGTGTCAAATAAGCAAATATGTTGAATCACCGGGGGGAATTATTACTTTAAGATACTCAAGGCACAAAGCTAGAAGAATGATCCATGCCATGGTTGATCCAAATGAAACTTCACCACCAGAGAAGGCGTGCAAAATAATTTAAGTGATAACATGTGTAGAAGGGTTAGTGGTGTGAATGTTGGAGGAACAAAGACCAAGTCGGAATTTTGATGAGTTAGATTTATATAATGAGCATGCAAGAATTCTAAGTGAGGTGTATAAGGTTGAGGTGGAGATATTGAGAGTTATTAAGACATTGTGGGTGTGTCAACTGAAAACCCTCACGAGACAAAACTCGTCCTCTAAGGAAACTTAGGGGTTTAAAGGCTTGTTGCACATGCTAAGTGCTACCGTGATTCCTACGAAAGTGAGTTAGGATTTCCCTGCTTCCATACTTTTAGTTTTCATGTTTTATTTTGCTCGAGACTAGCAAAATCTAGGTGTAGGGGTATTTGATGCATTGCATACATTGCATCATATGTCTTTCATTTAGAGTGTTTTTATATAAATAAATGCTACTAAGGTATTGTTTTGAGCAATTGCGCAGAATTCAGGAGTTACAATGCAATTTACCAATATTCGAGCTAAAACTCGTGCAATGGACTTAGATGGATCACAAAGACCAATTAGATAGAGATTCAAGCTCAAGTTGAAGTCCAATTGATTGCATAAGAAGCCAGGGACCTGATCGCAAATTAGAAGGACTAAAAAGTTATTTTGGAGGAGTATTCAAGAAGAAATCAAATTCGGATCTCCAAAGATATGAAATAATTGATTTATATGCGTGGAGGCCACCTACAACATATCAAAAACACACCCACAAAAGCACGAATTCATCTGGACCATCCATGCGGCGGAATCGCCGCATCTAACGGTCAATATGCGGCGGAATCGCCGCACGGCTTGCGATCCGTGCCTCCCATTTTCGTCCAATTGTGTAATCACACGTGTCATTCCTGATGCATACTTAGGGTTTCTTGTATTGGCTATAAATAGCCACGAAATTGTGTTGTGAGAGAACTTTTTTTTATTACATTCTATGCAATAAAATTCTGCCCATTTATTTCGCCATTGTCTTTTTCTTTTGTAAGCTTAGGTTTAGATTAATATTTCATGTTCTTAATTTCAGTAGAGTAAAATAATTTAGTTGTTCTTTATTCTTCTCTTAGAATAATTTGTTGTATGTTTAGAATAATTGTATTTGTTTTCGTAGATCGTAGTTTAGTATAATATTTCTTTCTTTTTGTTTTCATAGTCTCTCGATGATCTCCATGACCCCTTCTCCTCATCTTCTCCCCATGGGTTTCTAAAACCCTCCAAAGGGTGGGGGTGACGGATTTAGGGTTAGAGAAGAGAGATCGTTTTTATTTTAATTTCTTGTTAGTGTTTTGATCATATGAGTTTTTGTTAAATCAATTATCATATGATGCTTAATATCTCACTTGATTTATAATAATTTTCGTAATCTCTAATCTAACTCGAAGATTCATAACTCCCACCCACTGGACTCTCATCCATAGTTATTTCTTCTTGTTGTTCTTGCTTTAGAAAGATAAAAAAATAAATCCAAAAATCTCAAACCAACACTATTTCTCTTTTGCTTTCCTTAATCAAAGAAAATCACAAAAATATAAGAATCTCTCCCTCCTTGTGTTCGACCCGTACTTGTCACCGCTTCAACGCGGCCGTGCACTTGCGGTATAAATAAAAAAATATCAACAGTAATCTCCTCCCCAAAGACACCAAGAGCAACAACCCCCTTCTTGGAGCACAACTACCCCAATTGCGGGGCAACGTGTCTCGCCGAAACACTCATTCCTGACTGCTACACCTCCCCAGTACCTGATGTGCCTTCTGACGATGAAGACCAAACTGGGTGGACAAGGAAATGGGCTTAGTTTTGAGGTCTTTTCCAACTTTTTTTGGTTAATATTGTTTTATAAGTTACAAACTATTAATTTGTTAATGTTGTGGATGTTAATGAATTAAATGTTGAAGATACAAATCTTTTTTTGGTTAATTTTTTTCAATATGTTTGAATGTTGTTAATATTTGTTGGTTAATGTTTGATGTTAATGTTGAGGAAATCATCAGTCGTGTTATATCAAGCACTATCGAGCACAATTGAGTGTGGTATTAAAAAATTGAACTTAAGATTGTTCATTAAGTCATATAGCATCGAGCTTCCATCGCTCTCGATCGAGTACAAGAATAGAACAAATCTAAACAAACTCAACATCATAGGAAAACATTCATCGAGTTATATCGAGCACTGTCGAGCACTATCAAGTGCAACATTAAATAAATTAAACTTAAGATTGTTCTTTAAGTCATATAGCATCGAGCATCGTCGAGTTTCCATCACTCTCGATCGAGTACAAGAACATAACAAATCTAAACAAACTCAACTTCATAGCAAAACAACCATCAATCTATATCAAGCACCGGCCATCTCTATCGCGCGTGGCATTTAAAAAATTGAACTTTAGATTATTCGTTAAGTCATAAATCATTGAGCATTGTCGAGCTTCCATCGCTCTCGATCGAGTACAAGAACATAACGGATCTAAATGAACTCAACGTCATAGGAAAACATTCATCAAGTTATATCAAGCACTATTGAGCGTAGTGATTAGTAGCATATCATGTGTAATATCGATGATATATTTGTTTAATTTAGCCCTCTACTAGTGCTACTCGAGTACGTTTACATGTATGTCAGAAATAAAGATAACTCGGCTAATAAATGATTATATACCAAATAGAAAGTCAATTGGACTCTAATCCTACTAGAAATGATGCATGGACTTAAAAAGTCTCTCCACGAGTCTAGAGAAGTTCAAATTACATCGAATTGCTACTCAAATCCACCAGCTCGATGAGAGAAATCTAAACCTACACCCAGATTTCCATACAACGTCAGGACAGATTCACAAAACAATGATGAAAATTGTGGGAAATCATCTTGACTGTTGGATTGAGTTCATCAAGAAGATCTAGAACCTTAATCCTATATAAGGAGAGGGTAACCTCCATTCCACCTCTCTCTCTCTTCCCTTTCCCTTCTCTTCTATTTTCCTTTTATCCACCATTAGAGTAGGTTAGAATAGAGTAGGTGTAGATTTAATGTTCAAGCTTTGGATTTCTCTTTTGTATTGGTGCATCCTTTATTTGGTAAGTATCTTCACTCCCTTCCTTCTCTACTACTTCTCATGTTGATGAGTGGCTAAACCACCTCTTAGGAGGTGGAGATGATGGTAGCATAGGTTATTGGTTGATGTGTGCTGTTAATATTACATTGAATATGGTGGTTAAGACTCTAATGTGGAGATTTACTTCTTTAAGGTACATGCTCCTTAGGAGTTTGATGGAATGTCATTTCTTAAATGGTTTCACGCTTTGTGCTCATATCTAAGTGCATTGCCTTAAATGTTGTTTAGTATACATGTTTGACCTTAAAAATGAGTTATGTGAATGTTTAATGGATGTTTGTCATAATCTTTAGACACCTTCCATGCTCCCATCAATAACTTGAAATTAGATGTTAATGTTTGATGGATGTTTAACATAATCTTTAGACATCTTCCATGCTTTCATGACACTAATGACACATCTATGCTTCATGTCAACTACACACATAATCTTAATCTAGGCCTAACCCATTGTCCTTCTCTTTTAACTATTAACTAGGTTGCATTTAGTTAATTGTAGTGTAGTTTAGATTAGTATAAATCAATTCCCTCTCCATCCTTTTTGCCTATTCGATTACTAAATTAGTTGTGAACCGAACAATCATGATCATTGTGGACTGACCCATACTTTTCATGTCTTCACCGGCGTCGTGCACTTATGGTTATTTAGAACCATCAATCACGCAACACTAAAAACATTGAACTTAAGATTGTTCTTTAAGTCATAAAGCACAAGAATAGAATGGATCTAAACGAATTGAACGTCATAGGAAAATTTTCATAGAGTTATATCGAGCAATGTAGAGCACTATCAAGCGTAGCAATAAAACAATTGAACTTAATATTCTTCTTTAAGTCATAAAGCATTGAGCATCGTAGAGCTTTAGTCGCTCTCGATCAAGTAAAAGAATAGAATGGATCTAAATGAACTCAACGTCGTAGGAAAACTTTCATTGAGTTATATCAAGCACTACTGAGCACTATCGAGTGCAGCATTAAAAAATTGAACTTAAGATTGTTCTTCAAGTCATAAAGCATTGAGCATCATCGAGCTTCTGTCGCTCTCGATCGACTACAAGAACAGAACAGATCTAAACGAACATCAACTTCATAGGAAACGACCATTGATCTATATTGAGCACTATCAAATGAAGCATTAAAAAAGATTCAACTTAAGGTGGTTAAATGTTAAGTCCTAAAGCATTGAGCACCATCGAGCGTCCATCTCTCTCGATCAGGTACAAGAACAGAATAAATCTAAGCGAACATCAACTTCATAGAAAAACAACCATAGATATATATCGAGTTTATCAAGCACAACATTAAAAAAATTCAACTTAAGATTGTTTGTTAAGTCATAAAGCATCGATCACCATCGAGCTTGCATCAAGCTCGAATCGAGCTCCATGGAGTACTTGTTCAGAACAAGATAATTTAATAAATTTTGAAGCAGAACACTAGCTTTATGTCTAACTTTACATCCCATCTTATTGGGTCCACTTCCACCGCATCTACTGCACTTGTGCGATTTGACCACAACCCTGGAGATGGTAGACATTTTCTCTTTCTCCTTCCTACTTTTTTCTTCTTTGGACAACCAACTGGTTTTTTTCAATAGGAACTTTCACATGCATATTCTTTATGTCATCAGAAACAGTCCATTCATTCTCATTACCACAAGGTAAATTGTTTCTCTATATGTCTCCCTCCCGGACTCAGTGGTGTGAAATAAGGAACACGGAGAGTAGAAATTAACCCTCTGATCAAGAACTGCAGCAACCGCATGAACACAAGGTATTCCAATAATTTGAAACATGCCACAAGAACACTCTTTTTTCATTAAATTAACCTCACCATCCCTATGTAACACATGAAGTTCAAACTCATTAAGGTTGTGGACTGTCAAGAACCTTGCTTTGTCAGCTATTCCGGACAGATTACGCTCCGAGAGGTGACAATTAGGTTGTGCTAGCCTCGGTAGCATCTTGTCGTTCAAAAAACCATGTTGGAAGTGTGAACCAAATGTACTCCACAAAAGTCATGACTGCCCATGTTCTTGCCTCCTTGGTTTTGTTGTTCAGATTTTCAACGTAATTGTTGGTCATTAAATTGTACCGAATCCCAGGAAAGTAAGAATGGGTCCACTTATCGAAACTGATGTCTTCAAGATATTCTGTTAGGAGAGGATCACTTTCTTTTATCATGTTAAAGTATGTCTGGCAATCTGACTTTGAGAATGTGTATGTCGCACACCACATCTTTTCATGATAGTGATCCGTCTTGAACTTTGCAACCACATTCATACAAATGTGGTGGCAGCATGCACCGTGATGGCCATTTGGAAATACCGTCTCCAAAGCATGAATAATGCTAGTATGTCTGTCTGATATAAAAGATAGGTTCTCGACGTCCTGAATGGCTTCCTTCAATTTATTCATCAAATAAGTCCAAGAGTTGTGATTCTCACTGTCCTCCAGTGCAAACGTAATAGGATACAAGTTGTCATTTGCATCCAATGCAATGGCTTATAACATGTGCCCACCGTATCTGGTCTTCAAGAACATGGCATCGAACATATCACAAGATGACACCATTTAAATCCCCTTCTTGAAGCTCTAAGAGAGAAGAAGCAACAATATAGGAAGTGGTAATCTTCTATGACAAAATGAGTGATTGTGCCTGAATTCTTTTGCTCCAACATGTACAGGTACACATGTAACTTTGAATAAGATTCCTCAAGTGTCCCCATTGCATACGTAAGTGTCTTCTCTCTGCATCTCCATGCTTTTTCATAACTCATATTTATGTCTTATTGTTCCTTCATATCCTCCCTTATGTCTTTTGCCAAGTAGCTAGTACCGTCACTGGCATATTTGTTTTTGATTAGGTGGCCAACTACCCAAGGTGCTGCTTGTCGGTGCTCTTTCTGTCTGAGTTCCAATGTGCAATTATGTACATTATGGAAGACAGTAAGCTCAAACATGGGAGAACGCACTTGTTTTTTCCCCTTAATTTTCTAACCACAATTAGGATCCTTGCAAGTGATATACCACACCCTTTTACCAGACTTCTTCACTACAAACTCAAAATTATTCTTCATTGCAAAGTGAGAAGTTTTGGTTTCAATTCACCATTGCTTTTGAAAGTCTTACCAAGGTGGAATTCTCCAGATGATTCACCGATAAAGGACGTATGAGTGTGGCTAGAATCTAATATATCTTCTCTTGTTAACTTTGGAGCACTCCAACTTCTGTGATCTTTTGGTGAGATGAATTAAGAATTGCATCCTGTGTTATTTTCCATTCTACTTGGACGACTGTTGTTTATCCCAGGTGTTTGGTTTCCTGGAGTTCCAGGTTGTTGGTGTCTTTCTGTTGGGGGTTGTGAGTGTATGAGTGGCAAGTCTTCACTACCATCTCCTTTGGAATATTCTTCCCAATTTCCGTCTTCGTCAATTAAAATCATAGCAGGATTGTTATTTATATAGGGCTCCTACTCATTCAACTGGTGTGGGACATCAACTTCGTAAACAACGATCTCACCTACGGTAGCCATGTGATTTGTTTGGGGAACAAAAGTCCGAACCTGACTCCTAACGTCTTTATTAAAGTTGGAATTAGGCGATGGTTCTACATGTGTATTCTTTTTAACCACACTCACACATAAAGGGATCATGTCTTGTAATATTTCAGAGACGAAGAAATGGACATAAGGATCATCTATAATTTGAACATGTCTCAATTGTTGCCCCTGTGTTTGTAACGGGCCTCCAGTGTGAGCTCATACTTCAACTTATCAACATCAAATGCCTTGTGCAAAATTTCAAGTAGTTGCAAGTATGTTACATCCTTTTTTTCTATCGTGATCCCTTTACTCTTGCTATCCTTGAAAAGCCAATCCTTACCATCCATTTCCCAAACATCATTGTGCGCAGCCAATATGTTAATAGTCGAACCTGATACGACAACAAACAAACAAAAAGTCAAAATGGTGGAATTCAGATTAATAATCATAGCCAAATGAGTTTTATCAAGTTTCTATCGAACGCATATCGAGTAACACAATCGAGTTTAATCGAACTCTTATGACGTATAACTATCAACCATACACATCGAGCCACACTATCGCGTACCGTCGAGTCCACTTGAACTCTTAAACAATTTTAACTATCGAGTATACCCATCGAGCCTATCTATCGCGTATCCTCGAGTACCATCGAGGACCATCTGGCATCGTCTTCAACCATCAGAAATGGTCATCCGTCGATCTGTATTGATCACAACTACCCCACAAAGGAAGATTCATACAAAAACGTTAACAAACCAACAAAACACATCAAGACATTGACATATCTACTCAAAAATGGAAATAAATGCAACAAAGTAACACCCACATCAATTTTTTTGCAATTTCACTTACCCATTCTCTTTGTTCACGGGAGTCCGAAGGGGACGATCTCAGCTCTATATTGGCTATTGTGGGCTCTATCTGGTCTTCACTCCCAACTGAAAACTTTGAACTCGATACGCCTGAAAGAGAGAAAGAAAGAAAGAGAGAGAGAGAGAGAGAGAGAGAGAGAGAGAAAGAGGGGAGTGGTCTCACGGTTTATGTAGGAGTATTTTAGGGAGAAGTTGAACCATAAGTATATTTCTCAGAGGATGTCAATGTGAGTTTTTTTCAATTTTGGGCCACTATGAGCATAGAAACTCAAAATTTCCTTTAGAAATAAGCATAACATCAACCTTAGTACTTGTGAGGAATCTTGGGATGATAGAATTTGGAGACGGATTCCAAGCAAAAATTAATCTTCATTTTTGAAGCTACAATTTTTTCATCAATTGGAGTGTCTCAAGCAACCACAATGATCACAATTAAAAATGACCAAAATCTTCATATGTCAACAAATTAAACAACTTTGACTTGGAGGTTTAGCATTCGGAGTTGGACAACGATAGGTTGTTCCACTTGACCAATTTGTGCCCCAACCATCTTGATGGACTGCATGTTTGATGGAAAAAGATATATGTGGACTCTAAGGGGGTACGATGTTGAAGACGACCTCGTTTAGAGGAGTATTGTCGTACTGGAGAGAACGGAGATAGCGGAGAGTGGACGACGACGATGATGAGTCGGGGAGAGGAGCGAGGCAAGGGGACCGTCGGACCGGTGGTGGAGACTGGAGAGGACGACAATAGATGGCAGGTGGACGGCAATGGCGGTGATTCGTGGAGAGGTAGCAGGCGAGTGGTGGAGGAGGTGAGGGGTAGTGGAGATTGGTAGCTTCAGGATTGAGAGGTGTGGTGAGTTTTAGCCTTTAGGTTAGAGTTAGGATTTTTTCATTTCTAATTCGGGTTATTTGAGTCGACCCGAATTAGACGAAACACGAAATACTTCAACCCGAACCCAACCCGAATTACATTTTGTGTCATTTGTATCAACCGGAATTTGACACAACCCCAAAATGAGTCAACCCGAACACGAAAATTTAGTGTCGGGTTCAAATTTCGTGTCATGACCCGAATTTTCAGCCCTACTTAGAAGCACCTACAAAGAAGAAATGAAATACATGAAGTGACTACACTAAAGGTTGTGGCCCTTCTAGAAAAAAGCAGATGGTCTCCCGATCCATCACCACAATCAACAGAACCATCAACTCCATCGTGTTATAGAAACAAAGACGAAAGAAAAACAACTCAATCTCCTAGAACATCGAAATCATCGTCAACAAAATCAACAACATACAAACAAATAAAGGAAATTACCATCAACAATTGAAACTGAAAAACAACTAGCTACCTTATCAAGGGTCATTATAGTAATAAGCTTTGATGAGGACTTTTGAATTTTCAAATTAATGATTTCTCCTTTAAACTTATCGCGAAATGTATCTGTTGTTTTTTTAATCAAAAACAGAGAATTCACAATTGTTAAACTTCTTTTTATAACCATTTTAATGTGCCAAACCTATAAATTTTCGCCGAATGTGTTTTGTGCAACGCACGAGTCTAATATTCATAATATAATAAAATACCTAAGTTCATTAGAGTAAAATAAATTACCTATTTTGTACAATACAAGGAATCATCTAGATTTTGAATTTAAAAAAATTATAAAAATTAAGGGCACCATTTTTTAAATAGTAAAGTATAACCACTATTTACCAAGTGGTATAGAAAAAATTTAGCTTATTTAAAGAGATAAAAAATACAACTAATTCTGGTTCCAAATGCAAATATAGGAAATTACTATGTTGTTGGAAAAATATGAGAAATTACTTAATTTGAGAATATTATATGATAAATAACATAAATTGAGTAGATACAAGAAATTACGTATGTTGTGGCCTTGTGGGTAAGAAATTATCAAAGTTACGACTAAAAAAACTAAAATTATTTAAGAGGTACCATTGCTGCAAGAATATCTTGTCACGTGCCCCCAAACAAAGAGTTGCATCTGATTTATGGATCTCAAAAACTCTTAACGTCAGCGTGAAACAAGCATCTCCAACCGTCGTTGATCAATCTCATTTACGACGGAGATTTGCACCGTAAGTATGTTATAACTGTTGTGAAACATCATGAATGTTTAACCTTCACATTCTCCTCCCATAACTCCATCAACATCGCACATTCTCATTACTCTTGTAACATACACCCTTTCATTTGCCTCCTATAGCCTATAAATAGGAGATCATTATAAGACCATTGTAATACTTGATAGATAGATGAAATACTACAAATATTCTTTCCCAAATCTTTTATCTTCTTTGTTCCATATATATTTATTTTATAACACGTTATCAGCACGAAAGTTCTACTACCGGCTAAAAGTTTTGTGTCTCTCACGTCTCAAGGTAACAAATCCATGTTTTGATTCCCAAAGTGACATATATAATTTCTTTCGTTTATCTGTCAAAAATTGTTTGTTTTGATCCTAAAAAAGGTAAGAAAGACGATTCCATCTTACATGATTAATAAAGAAATCATTTTCAATCAATTGAGGGTTGTATATGTATACTCTAAAAATGAAATAAAAAATATTTTTGGACGTGTGAATCATGGACAATGGTATATCTTAGTATTTTACAACAACAACAACAAAAATCACAATTTATAAGATATTTTGTGACGTGATTATATGATTTTTTGGATATTTATTTTGTTATTTTTGTCAATATATTAATGTGCTTATGTTGGAGGGGAACCATTATTTAGTTCTTAATTTAAATCTTGCACAACAAATACATTTTTAAACTCATGATTTTTTATTGGTTATTCTGCCACGTGCTATAATACATTAATGCATCAGTCAATAATGGTTGGTTTTTACCCAACAAATTATGTTCAAAAGACAAAATAAAATAAAATCTAATGTCATGGTTTAGCACTGGTTATAATATTAATTTTGTTTTGGTGAGAAAATATTTTATATTGGTTAGTACTTTCAGTAGTCCAATATATTTTCATACTAGTGATTTTTATTAAGTTACAATGAGATTCTTCTAGATATTAATAATTTACATGCTAATATGTTGATATGCATAATTTCTATCTAAAAGACATATATGGATATTTCACATACATCTTGAATGTGTATTTATTCATCATGAGGTAATTAATTTACCCACATGGTGCATAGAATATATCATGACAATTTTGTATATATATAAAATAAAATAGACTACATATATACAATCAATATATGTTGTTTTTGGAATTACTAATATGCACTTTTGTTTATCATATGATTCAAGTACATTATAATATATTCCATTTTTGAGATGTTTAATTTAGTATGCACTGATAGAAGAAAAAAAAGAAGGTAATAAGTTGCATGCATGTACCAATTATGCTTTGATCCTTGTAAGTTATTACTTTTAACTCTATACTTGACATCATGGACAAAAATGATGTCTTATCATGGATTATGGATGTTGAACCCAACTCATTGCCTTTTAAAATATTAAAGACCAGAGAAAGAAGCATCAAATCAAGACAAAATGGAGGTTGTGATTTTCTTGTGCTATCCTATTTGTTAAAATGATTTTAAAAATATTATGATTTAATCTCATGTCTATTTTCGTGGTTGGACAAAATATCGACTTGTTGATCAAAATTTCATGATTTCTCGATCCAACAAAGCATGAAAACAAAATTACATATTTAATAGTGCTTTTAAAGTTGAATGATATATATCTCATGCAACTTTGTATTGATTCACTTGCTCAGTATAAGTTACATGAATTCTCAATACCATGTTCATTATTATAGTATTTGTAAAGTGGTTCAAGTACGTGATTGTTACTTGTTGTTATGAGCATTCATCTCGTGAGCACATAATATTCATCTTGATAGATGCATATATATAGTACAATGTGCTACAGTATATTGGAATTTGAATCACCATGTCACAAAGTGATCAATGTTATTAATAATGATATGCATTTGCCCAGAAGGCGAATATCTTAATATTCATAAAATGCTACTATACAAATATTTAGAGCTCATTCATCTAAAGAGGGTTATGAAATTTTATGATAATCCTTGAAGGATTCGTATGACTATCTAAACGACATGCAAATAGCTAATTGAGTAAAAATACACGTCGATCTCTAAATCAAACCCTATGACCAGAAGTTCATAGATATACAGAGATTAGTGGTAAAACAAAAAATATATATTCTATTGATCACTTTACAAATTAATGACCCAATACGTTTTTGAGTTATGCATCACCTATAATTGATGGTCATGAGAGTTGTTGGAAAATCACGATACATTTCTTGGTGTGTCGGAAACACACATTACAAAGTATCGTGAAAACAAGAGCATAAGCAGTGTACTAAATTTTGTGCAAATAAGAAGTATGAAATAAAGATGACATCAAAGAGATAAAACTTGCCCAGAAGTGCCTAATAAAATCATCTCTTATATTAATTATGGATGTCATCATTGATATTGTGTTTGTAAAGCTTTAGATAAATTTGTTGATTTCTATCACGACCAAAATGAGGTCTAATTTGTTGACCGATTTGCACAACAAAATGAGAGTCCCTCTGTTTTTAAAATATCTCTCAATATTGATCACTATGGGATCTTAAAAATTTATACATGATACATTAATGTGCATATATACCTGGTAATATTATTCATTAATTTTTATGGTTGATATACATCATGTTATGAATCTTCCCATATTTTACTTGTACAATAATGAATAAATTGTTTCCCTCCTGCGATTTAAAGCTTCTGAAGGGCTAAATTTTATTGTCCAATCTAATAATCATAAATATAGGATGTACATTTTCTGGCATTAGGGGGAGAAGCTAGAAGCTTAAAGAATGTCATGAAAATGTACTATATTGAACCTGAAGTTCATAAGAAAATATACGTACAAGTATGGTTGAACCTGAAGTTCATAAAATCATTATCTTGCAATATCTAGCAAGTAATTGTCATACATTTGTATTGATCACAAAAGAGTGATTACACCTTATATTACTAGACATAGATAACATAATATAAAGTGAAGATCTCCACATGATAAAATATATTTGAGCTCAACCAACGCCAGAAGCGTGGACTAAAACATATATTATTTGTGGAAATAAAATAAAAGTTAGTCACTCTCATTGCACCTCCTGAAGAGGTTATTCCTGAAGAATATAAACCCGTAAAAATACATGTAGCTGCTAAACAAAAGATTAATGAAATTACGGGGATACAGAACGGTCAAATCCTAAAATTTTGGGAAACGATGAGGATTTGATTATTATTGACGTAAAACTTGCAATCAACTATATATGTTGATACGAGAGATATTAAATAATTATTAAAATTATTGTCGACAATTCATTCGCCTTCTTAATAGCATGTTATCTCAAGAAAAGAAAAATGGATCCAAATCCTATGATATTATAAGAATGCCAGAAGCATTCGTATTTGATATAAACAAAAGAAGACGAACAATATATAATAAACTCGCTGAATAAATATACTATTTGGACCTGTAGTCCTGATTTCTGAAATTATATCCCTGAAGGATAAAAAATAGAAATCAGAAAAACATGTGATACATTATAAAGCGAGGAGTAATATAAGGGTATTCGCAGGACCCAACATCCACCGTGATGTTACTCATTCTCTCGTAATATTGATAATAAGTTCTGTTACATGATCAATATGATATGCATATAAGATATGTTGTGACTTTAAAATTTTATAAGTCACTTACTATTGGTAATTATATGAGAGTCCCTGAAGGATTAATATGACAAAATATATAATATGATGACAAGAATCAAAAGATGCACTATACAATTTTTGAAAAGATCGCTATATAAAGAAACAAGTAAGAGTGTGCATATAACCTCTTCAATCAAAGTCATCATAAAAAATGATGCGAAGTTGATCTTAGTCGTCCATATGTTTCATCCAATAACAAAAATTACTGTTATTTATTATGTTTGTAACATGCTTGATGTCATACGACCTCCATCAGAGTTTTTGAAAGCTCATGAAATATTTAATGGACAATTTTTGGAATAAATGATCAGAGAAAACTCACTTATTTTTCGACCTAAAGTTCGAACATTCTCTGGAAGAGAATTTGTACAATGATTCAATTGTAGAAAGTGAATATTGTAGAAAAAAAATATTCTACTTAATACTTACATTGAAATGACACTAAGAAAGGACATGTATTGTATATAAACAATAATCCAATTGTAATAGGACATGAAGTTCCTTATCAAAATGTCATGAACATTTTCTTATAACTTGAAACCTAATAAGGTTCACAGTAAATGTTTTATCTAAGCATAATGTTCATCTGAAAACATTTAGATGACGTTCAAGGATCTACCAATTTCTAGTCATGCGATAAAAGTTTACATTAGCAATGTTTCTTATATGTCCGATCCACATCAATTACTATCACAAAATTTTAGTGTCATTACGTGGAGTCATTACAATTTTATGCAAGTTGGTGAATCAATTATTGATTCTTACATTCTCGTATCGCTAGGACATCAATATAATTATGAGATATCTTTAAATTGTTCATATGTAATATCTTTTGAGGTAACATATTCATATCAAAAGTTACCACAATTTGTATTACTCCCAGCATATTATTTGAGAAAAATTGCGCAAACATATTTCACAAACTTATTATCTAAGTGAAATATAGTAAATATTCATTAAATCCGTTAAACTATCATGTATTTGTTTATTGAATCCCCACGCAATTTTGTGTTTAATGACTTCGTAAAATATATTCGTAAGTTTGGTAAACTACGAATAAGGGGAAGCGGATTTGTATTTATCGTCCCTTAAGGACGGATATCCCTGAAGGATAAAGCCCGGAAGGCTTGTAGTTGCACTCTTTTTTTCTTTTTCCAATTTTTGTCCTAAAATGTTTTATTGGTTAAAGGTTTTTAATGAGGCAACTTGTGCAATTTTATTAGCGTATGTTATGCACTCTTTTCCTTAGCTACTTTTTCCCACAGGTTTTGTAGCAAGGTTTTTAAAGTGGCATAAACATAACACATATTATATAAGGGAATGTTATAAATGTATGTTAAATTGAGGGGGAGAATTATACGATGCACTTTTTTTTCCTTCATCAAGTTTTGTCCCACATGGTTTACTTGGCAAGGTTTTTAACGAGTCAGACCAATCAAGTGACAACTGATCATATCCAATCATGCAAGAATTTGGCGGATTTATTTACAAAGTTCTTGGCCACCAAAGTCTTTAAGAAGCTTGTCTTTAAATTTGGTGCTCGTCGTTTGAAGAATGTATGTTGAAGTGAGGGGGAGCATCATACGCGCTGCACTCTTTTTTCCTTCATCAAGTTTTTATCTCATCGGGTTTTCTTGATAAGGTTTTTAACGAGGCAGCATCCCTAGCGTATAAAGGTGAAGATCCAAGAGGGAGTGTTGTAAAACATCATGGATGCTTCACCTTCACTTTCTCCTCTCATAACTCCATCAACATCTCACATTCTCATTACTCTTGTAACATACACCCTTTCATTTGCCTCCTATAGCCTATAAATAGGAGATCATTATAAGACCATTGTAATACTTGGTAGATAGATGAAATACTACAAATATTCTTTCCCAAATCTTTTATCTTCTTTGTTCCATGTATATTTATTTTATAACAATAACAAAATTGACCTTTGAAATAGTGAAAATGAGTGCAACAAGTGTGAGAGCATAAATGTGAGTATTGATAGTTGGTTCTTTCGTTCAAAGGTCTATTTATAAGCTCTAACACTCAACTAGTGAGATTATGGTAGTTGTAGATAAGAAGTGAGATCAGCAATCAATCAAAAGCTTGAGACAGTTTGCCCAACAGAACAGGACGTCTAAACTTTTTGTTGAGTCCATGGCGAAATGGAATTCACGGTTGACCGACAAGGCATTTTTCTATTGAACCAAAAGGTCCAAGAAATGTTCACCACCAGGGAAGAACAAATTTGGTCGTCTTAGGAGAGACTAAGTGCTTGATTATCAAAGTTGTATATAGTCAAGGAAGTGCATGAGCTGACTGGCGTAGCTAGGTATGGCGTCTAGAATTTTCAACTTTAAGGACTTTGCAGTATAAATATCAAGAATTGATTGACCGGTAGTAGGACAAACGTCCGAAACTCCATGAGCCTAAATCTATAAGGATTACGGACTAACAGATGGCCGCTCGTAGTCCGGTCATCTGATTTGCTATAAAATTATGCTCTTGTGCAAGTGTACACATTATCCTATGATTCAAAAAATTGAAACATATTTGTTTTCTTCCAAGCTTGATTATGATTCTTGAATCTTGAGCCCTCTTGAGTCTTGATCAATCTTGATTTTTAAGCACCTAATAAGGTAAAATACAATATATATATATATATATATGCAAATATAATCACCAATTGACTTATGTCATATTTGACTTTAGTTATGAGTCGAATCAAGTTTGTTAATTATAAAAATTAGATTATGTGATGCGAAAAAAACCAACAACATGTATTTACGTGTGCAAGTATTTTTTTTATACAGTTACGCGATAATCTACATGTACTACCCATATACGAGCACACATTAATCTACATATGACAATTACACCGATAGACAATATTTAGTACGTGCTTAGATACACAAGTACATGCTAAGGCTTCGTTGGGCATTCTCCAGCGTGTGAGTTTGGAGGGCCAGACGCGAACTCTTGAGAGGGGGTCCAAGGTGTGAGTGAAACTTAAGGACAGGATTAGGTCATGAAGTCGACCGAACCTGTATAAATCCTCGAGTTCTTTCTTTTGTGGTTTACGATTTTTTTCTACACTTATAATTCTATATTATTTGGGCATTTAGATTGCATAATTTATTCACCCCCGCTAAATAGGTCATTGATCACTTTCACATGTTACTTATTTTTTTATCAATGTATGCAGCATGTAATACTAGTGTATCATGATACACGTTGTTGATCATGTATTCGTGTACACATTGTGTAAACACGTACATGTGCTCATCATGTATTTGGGTACATGTTGCTTTATTCGTGTACGCAATGTGAACTACTGTAAAGTTACATTTACAACACACGTTTACCCAAGTATACTTTAATTATTTGTATTTGTCATGAGCTTTATTCGTACCCATGTGTCTAACTACATGTTTGCTTTTTTTATCATTAATAGATGGGGAAAAAGAATGCATAATAAAAACGAGAGAGAAACAAAGACCAAATATTCATATATGGGATCCATATGTTTAATTTTAGGTTAGAATGCATATCAATTATATTTAATGTAATAACTAAGGATATTATATTTTTAAATTTAATAGTAAATTTCCACTTCAAAAATGTCAAAAGTTCAGGTTTAATTGCAATATAACACATATATGGAAAGACGTACAATACGAAAATTTTGCGGATATCTGTATCTGCATTTGCAAAAAATTTAAAATCATATCATATTCGTATCCATTTTGCAAAAGCCAAGCAATGAATATCCCTATCCGTATCATTTTCCTCCTAGATATGGAGAAATAATATTTGTATCCCTAGAAAAACTTTTTGAATATAGATTTTCGTGGATAGCTCGTATTTGTTTGCATTCCTAGTGTTGAGGGGTCGAGTCTCCTAACTTCCTTATTTGGTCTTATATGGTTCTTATATGAAGGCTTGTTTGAGTGAGAGTTTTGATAAAACGGACGACATCAAATTCCAGGTATTGAGATTTTTCAGTGGAACCATGTGCCAACTTGTCAAGGAGAAATTGAATGTGTGCTGAAAAAAAGTTTCCAATGAAATGGACATCATGCTGTGGTCTCTGGGCTCGTGTATCGGGTCATCGTTACTTATTTGTCAGCATACTAGGATAGTAACTCTAATAAGGCCTCCTTTACCTATGGCCTTTCGGCCGGGCGCCGGCCAGCCCCCGCCGATTGGTTTTTTTTAATATTATATGTAATATTAATTTAGTTTTTAGTTTTTGGTTTTTGTTTTTAAATTAAATGTAATTAATATTAGATGTAAGTTTCAATTAAATGTAATCAGTTTTTGTTAGGTTTAAATTAGTTTAATTGAGTTAATTTTTAAGTTAGTTAGTTAGTTTAATTTTTTTGGTTTGTAATTTAGTTAGTTTATTTTGTTAATTGAGTTAGTTTAATTTAGTTATTGTTTGTAATAAGTTTGTTAAATATTTATGTAATTTGTAAGTTATTTTAAATTAATGTTGTAATTTGGTTATGTAAAAAATTGTAGTTATTTTTTGGTCATCAATTTTAAATTTTAATCAAAATCCATCAACATTTAATTAAATAAAAACTAAAAAATAATGATAAATTGCCTCACAAAATACATATAAATATTTAGTGCAAATACAAAATACAATACATATAATTAATTACATTAAAGTAATTACAATAATAAATGGTTATGTAATTTGCTGATTGTTGTGAAAGAATTAAAAAAGAAAGTAAAAGAAAATGACGTGGAGGAAAGAGAGTGTTGAATTCCTAGGTGGGTTTGGGCATTGTTAAGAGATTTTTTTAGTAGTGTAGTCAGGTATGACCTGACAGATAGTGAAACTGACATGGTAGAGCGAAACTGACGTGGATGTCTGGGGTAACCCAGGCACCACTTCTGGTGCTCTAAGTCTTGTTCGATATGTTTGTAGTAGTGTGGTTAAATCATTTGCATGTCACTAGAAAACAACGAAATTGTTTGTCTTTCATCAGTGTATCACTATTATCCGTGTGGTCATTACAAGTCATATATTTGCACTTATGCCACTAAAAAACATGTTTATTTGCGTTTATGTCATACCGTTAACTTCACAACTAATATCGTTAATATAAATGAACTTTTAATTGTAAATTTTGTAAATTGAACAAAAGTTTTTTGTAATTAATATTGAATTATAAATTTGCAAAATATCCCCTGAACAATCTAAAAAACATCATTCAACTCCTATATGTTCTCATTTTCTCACTTTCCTCTCTCTATCTTCACACATCTTCTCTCGTTACTCATGTCCATGTGTCTTCTCTTTTTTCTTTATATTTTTCTCGTCCCATTTCTTCTATCTCACTTCTCTCTCTTGTCTCGTCTCTTCCTTGTAAAATTTATATATTTAAAATCCAATAAAAAGGTAATTAAATGTTTGCAGATGAGAGAGAAGTTAAGAAGAGAATAAAGATAAACGAGGAAGAGACATAATAATGAGAGCAAGAGAGTTGAGAGTTGAGAGAAGAGAGAAGAGAGAAAGAAGAGATGTGAAGAGAGAGACAAAAAGATGGTCAGAGGATAGAGAAAATAAAGAAAAGAGAAAGATGTAGAGAGAAAATAAAGAAGACAAAGAAGAGAATCTGAGTGGAGAAAGACAATGAGAAAAGATTAAAGGTTGTTTATGTATGTGTTTTCTAATTGCTGGATTGTAAAAAGTCAATTTTGCAAAATTTTCAATTAAAATTAATTTATATTAACCAAGTGAACAGAATGATAATCGTTTGAAAAAATAATGACAAAAACGCAAATAAAGATGGTTTAGTGGAATAAGTGCAAATATATGACTTTGTAATGGTCACACGAGAAATTACAAAATACAACGATGGTAGAAAAACAAATTTGTTATTTTTCAGTGACAATCAATTTTTGCTTAATCGTAAGGGTGCAAAAGTGTAATCGCCAGAACCTCTGAGGAGGTAAAGCTATATGCTTTTAATCTTTTGGAGAATGGTATAAAAATTGTTTTGAAACAATTACAAATATGATCATGTAATACAGAGGGTTACAAATGTCGAATAAATATTTCAACAGATTCCAGATTAAGCTAACGTACAAAATCATGTTTGAAAAACAAACTGTTGGTTTTTTGGCCTTAATCTATATTAATTTTGATAATTATTTAAACTAATCTTAATCAATCAAGCTAATCAATCAAAGTGAGCAAACACTATTGCATGCATATATATTTGTATACTTGCAATCATCTTAATAGGTTGATCAAGACAATCAAGGAAATGAGCATTGTGAAAAAGACATCAAGACTAAAGACTTGTAATCAAAGCTTTGGACCAAGACATGTAACTTTGTATTTATTGAGTTCATAAGGTTTTATGTAAACTTAAACAATAGGAATCTATCCCGTCATTCATCGGTAAACCGAACCAATTTCGGTCAACCGAATCCTGTCTAGTTCGGTCCACCGAACACCTTTCGGATACCCGAATACTTCCCACCAGTAAAACTTAGGTGTTCTCTGGAATTGCCCCAACGGAAGACCGAACCACATTCGGTCGACCGAATAGCCTTGGCCGGTTTTGGAATTTGCTCCAACGGTTCGAATTGAGTCCATAGAGCCCAATTAACTTGTCCCATTTCGGACGACTGAATACCTATCGGTCAACTGATTCCTTATTGGATTTAGGAGCCCAACGACTATTTACACGTGACACTTGACCGTTATCGATAAACCAATTTCCCACTCAATGTCAGCAGAAAACCCGCGCTACCGCGTTCGGTGTACACTTCGGTCTACCGAAGTGTACACGGTCAACCGAACTTGAGTACATCAGAGCCCAACCAATTCTACTCTCCACCATAGAACGGTGAACCGAATGGACTTCGGTTAACCGAACTTAATCGGGCTAAATAGATAAAAGCTAGTGGAGGTTGGTGAATGGTGATCTGATACTAATCGGTCAACCGAGTTCTTAATTCAGACCAATTCCTCGGATAACCGTTTGGATAACGGTGGACCGAATATGCCATGATTTTGGCCCGAGTTTAAGTCACATCTTGCATTCTTATTGGTCCATTTCCCCACCAACTCCCAAACGGCTAGTTGAGCTTGAAGGATTATAAATAGGACCTCATTTGTTGGTTTTGGATATCTTGAACACTTCCTATCTATCCAATACTGAAAGCCAAATCCTCTCCAATATTCAAGATCTCAATCCACAACACTGAAGCCTAAACTTCACCACTTGCATATCCAATTTCATATCGACATCCAAGTGTGCTCAAGTATAGAGTGTTAGTTAGATTGTGATTACAATTCCTTATTCAAGAATCACCAAGTTGTGAAGCTTCGAGGAAGCTCCCTCTCGGGTTGTGAGAGGAGACACGAGCGAGGTGAGGTTGTTCGCGAGGCTCGGTGTTGTAAACGGCGTTGATCTCAACCCGGAATGGAGATCGGTTAGTGGAACCCTAAGCGACGCTCGGGGGACCGAGCGAGGCTTGCAAGGAGGACTAGGACCCGGGTGTGGGTGCCGAACCTCTCTAAATTCCTGTGTCGACGTATTTGTGGTTTGCAATTGTCTCTTCCTTAATCCTTCAAATCATTGTGAAGGATTATCTACATCTAAGGCACCTTTGTTTAATGGGTTAAACTATGACTATTGGAAGAAGAGAATAATAATATATTTGCAATCAAATGACTTGAAATATTGGACATTCATATTAAACTCATACACACCTCCTAATGATGATGAAATTGTATCCTTAACAAAACCCAAAATTAAGGAAGCGAAGATGAATTCTCATATTATGAATATCTTGTATTGTGGGTTAAATGAAGGGGAATACAATAGGGTAAGAGGTTGTGAAAGTGCTTATGATATTTGGCATACATTAGAGATGCATCATGAGGGTTCAACTAGATTGAAAGAAACTAAAATTAATTTACTCATGCATAAGTATGAATTATTTCGTATGCAATCCAGTGAAAACATAAGCGAGATGCACACTCGCTTCACCGAGATCATTAACTCTCTGAAAGCACTTGGCAAGGACTTTAGCAAGGAAGAAATGACTTGAAAGATTCTCCGGTCACTCACCGACGATTGGGAGGAGAAGACGACCGCCATCGAATAAGCACATGATCTCACCAAATTATCGGTCGAGGAGCTAACGGGTAGTCTCATGACATATAAGATACAAATGAAAGACCGCAGGGAGAAGGGAGCCATGAAATCCTCGGTGCTACACGTCGTCGCCAATTCGATCAAAGGAGATAGTGACATTGAGAAACAATTGGCGACACAACAATTTAATGAGTTTCTCAAAGAAGAGAAAGAAAGAAGAAAAGAGAAGAAAAAGCAAGAGAAAAGAGAAGAAGAAAGCTCTCAAAGCCACCTGGGAGACTTCATCATCTTCATCAATTGAAGGTGAATTTGCTTCGATGTGTTTCATGGCAATAGAAGATGACGATAGTGAGGTATCTTCTTGGTCTAGTCGCGATTCAATTGATTCAAATAATTCAAATGCATATAATGAACTTCAATGTGAATTCAATGAATTGCTTGAAAATTATGAGAAAATTTGTCAAAAGAATAAACTAGCAAGAAAGTAAATTAATGAGCTACAATCTTAAATTGAATC
Organism: Triglochin maritima; assembly: GCA_963682175.1. Taxonomy (NCBI): domain Eukaryota; kingdom Viridiplantae; phylum Streptophyta; class Magnoliopsida; order Alismatales; family Juncaginaceae; genus Triglochin; species Triglochin maritima. The sequence goes on from OY821775.1 coordinate 21,795,443, forward strand.
TATCATGAATGAGAAGAATGAATTGTTTACTAGTCATGATAAAATTGCATTAGAGAACACTCAATTGATTGATGACATTGCAACTCAAAATGCAAAACCTTCATGTAGTGATGATATTCAAGATCTATTTGCTATGACTCAAGTACACTTAAGTGATCGATCGAACATCGAGATAGGTTCGGTCACTGATTCATAACATGCTTTACGGGGTTGACAAACAAGATCATATTTGGTCGACCGAAACAAGGTCCATGGTCGACCAAAAACCAACAGACAGTTTGGGTTTGTCGAGTTATCTTAGTTCGGTCCACCGAAAAAGGTCCTCAGTCGACCAATATACTAAATGTATTTGTGGTATTTTGAAATAATACGAATACGACCGTTAGGGTATAAACGACAAAACAAACGGTCAGATAAATAAGTTTACACGCTCGACCGAAAAGGTCTGGACGGTTGACCGAAACTGGACAGAAAAACATCAACTAGATAATTGATCACTCGGTCGACCGAACGGTTTGTTTCGGTCGACCGAATGTGGGCAGACAGTTCAAGTTAAGTGTTTTCCGGTCTAAGTTTGGGTAATCTATTGAAGTCCAAATTATATGAAATTTTGTGTCACTTCTATAAGAAACCTAGTGTGTGTTTGAGTAGTGTTTAGCTCAAGTATGCTCAATTACACAAAGTTCCTAAGACTCAAAAGAAATGCAAATGACATGTCTTCAATAGAGCTTGATTACATGTCTTGACTTGAATCATTTCTTGATTGAGTCTTAATCACATGTAGAGGTTAGCACAAGACAATATATATGTAATGCAACATGTGTGGTACTCTACATGATTACAATTAAGATTAGTTTGATTAAATCATCAAAACATAGATTAAGGTAAAAAAACCAACAATATTTAAGTAATCCTAAACTCTCCAGCAATGCGTTAATCATAACAGATAATGTCTTATTCTTTCGTTCAACAATCTCATTAGAGTGTGGAGAATATAAAGTCATTACCTCATGAACTATGCCAGAATCCTGACAAACTTGTTCGAACAAGTTAGACGTATATTCACCACCTCTATCGGAACTCAACCTCTTAAGTTTTTTTCAGTTTGTTTTTTCTGCTTCGTTCTTGAAAATAAGAAACTTAGATAACGTTTCATCCTTACTTTTTCAAAAGATAAACATAACAATATTTCAAACTATCATCAATGAATGCGATAAAATATTTTTTTGTTATCCTTAGTTAACATGCAATTAAATTCACACGTATTAGTTTACGAGTTCTAAAATACTTGTATCTCTAGTCACAGAATGAAAAAGTTTCTTTGGTTGTTTAGCTTGTAAACACTCTTGACATTTTTTATTCTTAATGACATACTTAGGAATCATGTGTAAAATTCATCATTCTTTTAAGCACTGTTAATTCACATGTCCTAAACATTTATGCCAAATATCACAAGATTCAATGGAATAGACAACAGTAGAAGACACATCTTTAGCAGAAATAATATTACGATTATAAAAATCAGGTTCAACATGAATTAAAAAAACACCACAAGACTAGTACTCACTGCCAATAAAAGTATTAGAAAGAGTAATCACAACTTTTTGACATTTAAATGTCACTTCATAACCCTCAAATACCAGACATGGACCACTAATAATATTACGACGAACAGGCACATGATGCGTCCTGTGCATCGAAAGAACTCGTCCTGAAGATAATTTCAAGTCGATACATCAAACACCAAACACCTTTGCAACATTCCCATCGGCCATCGACACTGATTTTCCATCAACATGATAGTACAAACATGAACTTGTCAGCACATACATACACATGAGCCATAATGTCAACCAACTAAATGGAAAATACTCGAGGATTAGCAGAAATGATTGACATCATTTCAGGCTTATATTTGTATCTTATATCCATTATCTTTCACCTAAACAATGCTATGTAACGAGTTTTATGTTTAGTTTTTAGGAATAAATAAGTTTGAAGAGATGAAGCATAAAATGACCCAAAAACTGGGAAAAAAAGACTAAATTGTGAGATCTAGGGACTAAGATGCAAAGGATAAGGACCTAAACGTAAGACCAAAGGACCAAAGAGCAAAACATGAAACTCCACACCATCATGGGGAGTATTTTGGCAATTCTATTCGGGTCGGAGCTCCAACAAGTGAAGTAGAAGCATCAAAGACCAACAAAGACATCCAGAAAAGCCTAGAATAAAATCCAACATGATCTGGACCATATAGACCGCCAATTGGTGGTCCAAGACCGCTAATTGGCGGTCTGTTTTCGCCCAAATCCGCTAAGATTTTGGTGGGTCGCGTATTAGTGTGTATTTAGTCCATTTCTGGTATTTGTTTAGTCCCACATCGGGAGATTATCCCGGATTGCCTTTTTCTTTGGCTATAAATAGAACTCTTCACCTTCTATTGTAATCACTCCATATTTTAGGTGGCTATTCTTCCTACTAGAAGTGAGGCCTTGAAGCACACACTAAAGTAGGAGGATGCTACTTGAAATGTTAGTCATTTGTTAATAAAAGTTTCTTCATTATGTTGTTTGTTTCTTGTTGTTTGTTTTATTTTGTTTAATTTCATTTCATTAATTTTAGTAGCTTAGTTAATATGATTTCCTTGCTTAGTTTAATAATTAGTCTAATGTGTAATGAATAATTTCATCCCCTTTGGGGGTGGAGTAGATGTGCATACATGCATTAGAGAATGGAATGAATGCTTTATGTACAATGTGTTGATAAAACATGAATCTATGCTTGCTTGTTTAGGATAGAATTTATAACTTGATGAGTTTTTCCAAAATGATTAGACACCTCTCACGCTTGTTTATGTTCGAAAATAAACAACTTGCATATGTAAATGTTAATCAACTAGGTTGGTGAATAGAGTGATAGGTTTTCCCATAACATTTAGACCTTCCTATGCATGATAACACCACATTCATTTGTGCTTAAAGAATGTGTTCAACAACCACCTCTTTGCATGTGTGCACTCACTCCACCCCTTAGGGGTTTTCCACTTCTGTATTCCAGCACTCTTCTTTCATTCTTAGTTAAGTTTTAGTTAATCGTTTGTTACTTTCTTTCACATTTCGTATTTCGTAGTGTAGAGTAGCGTAGAGTAGCATACTCAACGCGGCCGACCGTGCAAACGAGAGGATAGCATCTCCCTGAGGACGACCCGTATTTGTCACCGCTTCAACGCGGCCGTTGATTTGCGGTTTAATTAAAACGTTCAACAAGTTTTTGGCGGCGTTGCCGAGGAGGGGTCAGTCTAGACTCCTGTTTGAACGATTCGAGTGGATTTAATTTGTGTTTTGTAGTTTTTCTTTGTTTCAGGAGACTTGGAGTCGCCAGGAGGAACACTTGGAGAAATTTTGAGGCAATCTGGGCACTGTAGACCGCCTATCAGCGGCTCGAGACCGCCAATTAGCGGTCTGGTAACCTCTATTTGCTCTCTCATTTCTTTGGTCTGTTTGCATAATTGATGTAGTGATTTGGGACTTGATTTGACATGTTTTCACTCATAGTTTGTTCCCAGATCAATAATCAAACCTCCTTTAAGCAACTTGGATCCTAAAACCCAAAGCAAAAGATTAGGCATTCTTTTTGTTTAGGTCATGCATCATGTATGTGACTTAGGCATATAGATTGTCTTTCATTTTAGCTTTATTTTCAGTTGCTGAGTGCTGGCGTGAGGTACGCACCTTCGACTCTCATTCATGCATTTCGTATGAACATGCATTAGTTAGTAGGAAGTGCATTGAAACAAGTGTAAGTTGAGCATTTGTTTGGAGAGTTGATTGCTAGATTAAGACTCCAAAACGCTACTAAGGAGGGGTTGTCCCATAAAAGATAAGGTGGGAGATTTCATCACCCTTTCCTTCGCCCCCACAAACCACACTAATCAAGAGCCTAATTTTAAAATCAAGTAGACATTGGCCCTAAGGACTTCGGGCGCATTAGGAGAGTGATCCGGACCCGACCGTCATGACCTGATCGCCGTTGCCCACTTTGTCGATAGTAGGAGAGACGAGATGTTCGGATCTTGGCTCGCTTGCTGGGCTTTGTGGTCCTCGTCGTAGGGAGGTGAGGCGTGTTGAGGCCGTGTAACCTCGCAGTTAGGCATCGTCTAGCTGTAAGGACCTATAGCGACCTTAGGATTGCTTGAGCCTTGTTTGCTTGTGTACTTCTACTTGTAAACATACGCTGTAGCATAAGGACTTCTTTCCTTCTCTCCTGAGTCATTCTTTCTCTCCTGTATTCCCCCGTCTTCTCCTCTACGCACATTCTTTGTTTCAAAAAAAAAGTTTTTGTTTATGTGTATGCACATTTGTCCATGCTTTCGTGGGCACGAGACGAGAGTGGTCGTTTGACGAGGCACGTTGTCAATCCGGCTTCGGTAATCGATTTCTCGACGCCTTCCTCCTCTCGTGTCGCACACAGTCCGTGTTCAATGGCTGCTCATTTCCGTGAGGAGGAGCAGTTGTTGGACCCACCTGTTCCACTTGTGCTTGCTGTTGTGGCTCCCATACCTCTACGTGATCGATGCTACCCGAGTCGTACCGCTCTACCCTCATGCATCGTATTGCCAGAGGCAAATGGGAACCATTTTGAGGTTAAGCCTCAGTTTATTTCCATGCTCCCTCACTTCACTGGGAAAGGTGACCTCTATATCTTTCTTAGGGAATTTGAGGAGGTCTGTGATATGTTCAAGCTGCAACAACTTAGCACAGACTCCATCAATCTTAGGCTTGTCCCCTTTGCGCTGAAGGATGACGCCAAGAAGTGGTTGTACAGCAACCAGGCGAATGCCTTTAGGACTTGGAATGAGTTTTAATCTGCATTCCTCAAGAAATACTTTCCAAAGCATCATATTCAAAAATTGAGGAACGAAATCAATTCGTTCTATCAACTTGAGACTAAGACATTTCATGTATATCTAGAGAGGTTCAAGGAGCTACTATCCTCATGCCATCACCATGCCATTGAGTTGTGCCGTCTTTGTCAGATTGTTTACGAGGGTCTTCACATCCCGTCCCAAACACTCCTTCAGTCCATGTGTCAAGGAGAGTTCTTAGGAAAGGATGAAAGGGAGGCATGAGCTTTCCTAGAAGACCTTGATGAGAAAACAATGCAATGGGAGAGTGTAACGGAACCACCTGCATCATCTAGTATAGGAGCAAGGATCGTGAATGCAAACTCGACTAGATGGGGTGTCCCATTTGCTATCGATACCACTACGGCCACCGAGGCACGCATGGCGGCCTTAATGCGCCGTGTAGATTCGATTGAGCTCCAAAACCAACAAAGTGCACCTCACATGTCCACATCTGGTCGAGTTCCCTGTCATTCATGTGGTAGGATAGGTCATGTAGAGAGCGAGTGTGCGTCCATTCCTCCTGAGATGGAACATGTCAACGCCATCTATGACAGAGCTAGGAATGACCCATACTCATCATCTTATAATCCTGGATGGAGGAACCACCCTAATTTTTCATTGAACCAAAATAATGCCCCGGGTGGTCCTTCAAACTCCTCTCGACCACCTAACCAATCATACCAACCTCCCATGCATGCTCATTCATATCGGCAACCCCAAGTTCCAAGCACCAATCCACCAGGTTTCCCAAATTCTAACAACTTTGAAACCCGGTTTAATTCGCTTGAGAACTTGACTCGTGGACTTGAGAACTCTGTGAAATTTTTTATGTCAACCACAAGTCAAGTTCTCACTTCAAATCAGCAGACCATCAAATCTCTAGAGCTTCAGATGGGCCAATTGGCTCAGTCTGTACATGAAAGAGAGAGAAAGTCATTTCCTAGCCAGCCTGAGGCTAACCCCCGCATGTAACAGCAACAACACGTGCAAAATGAGAATGTGGTACCTCGGGGGGAGGCAAGTGAACCATGTGGAGGAACATGTTCACCATGTCAATTCCATTGTGACCTTAAGGAATGGAAAACAGGTTGACAATCACATTTCCTTGCCACACCCACCACCATCTATGCAGCCCCTTAGTGGGAATGGTGGTGAAGAAGAGGCTGAGGGTGAGGGTAATACACCAAAGCTTCCTTCTCAGGCACTGCAGAAACCCTACCTGCTAAAAGCTCCTTAGCCAAGTAGGTTAACCAAAAACAAAGTGACACAATAGACAAGATATTAGAGGTGTTTAAGTAAGTTAAGGTTAACATCCCTTTGTTGGATGTCATCCAACAAATACCTCAATATGCCAAAGTGTTGAAAGATCTCTGCACAACCAAGAGGAAGACCAATGTTCCTAAGAAAGCATTCTTGGCTGCAAATGTAAGCTCACTTTTGTCCAATCCCGCATACACAAAATACAAGGACCCTGGGTGTCCTACTATTCAGTGTACGATAGGGGACACTAGCATGAGTAATGTTTTGCTTGATCTAGGAGCAGCGGTCAACCTCCTCCCATTTTCTGTCTATCAACAGTTAAATTTGGGAGAATTGAAACCAACTAAGATCACCCTCCAATTGGCGGATAAATCAATTCGTATTCCAAAGGGGATTATCGAGGACGTGCTTATCAAAGTTGGATATTTTATATTTCCAGTCGATTTTGTTGTCCTCGATACCAATCTTGTTGCGAACACCCACTCTCAAATACCTTTGATTTTGGGTAGACCATTTCTGGCAACTTCCAACGCCTTAATTAATTGTAGAAATGGTCTCATGAAGCTCTCATTCGGTAACATGAGTGCCGAGCTTCATGTGTTCAACTCTGGTAGGCAACAGGAGCCCATGGATCAACCTTTAAATCTAAATCTCATCCGCCAATTGGAGAAAGCACAACAAAATCAACGGACACCCCTAACACCAATGCAATCCATTGAGAATGTTTGTGGGCCCAGCAAAAACTCATTGCCTGTCTTTGTAATGCAACAGAGTGAGTTGGCCTCAAACATGAATGTCCAAAAGGAGTGTTCGTTGCATGATTCAGTTGAGAGTACTAGTAAGAGTGAGACACCTCATCATATGCCTATACCAGAAGGTGTCTCTACCTCATGTCTCATGGCCATTGAGCCATTTGAGCTTCATATTGACTCCAACAAGGACCTACCTGTGACCGAGCTTATGCTTGATGATCTAAATGATGGTGGGAGGTCCTGGTTGGAAGACTTGGGGAGAAGCCCCATTCTTAGTTATGCATGTCTGTTGCATCCATCGAATGAGCTTGAGGAACTCATTTCGATGCATCCACCTATTCGTTGGAGGGTTTTGTTCGATGAGCAACTAAACCCTAGTAAGGCAACACAATTTCATTCTTTGTTACCCACACCCAACCAATATCATGAGGGATTCGAGTCGTTCAGCTTTGACCTTTCACCCCTCATGACACCTAAGAGTACCGGTGAAGTTTGTCCATCTCGGCAAGTCTCTGGTCCTCATGACTTCATGTTCTCATTTGATGTTCCTTGACCAAATGATTATGAGAATATCGTTGTTGTTGTGTATATAATGTAAAAAAATCGAAAAAAGAAAAAAAGAAAAAAAAGTGTGTAATAAAAGACTCCATGAGCGAGCATTGATTGTTATGGGCGCCAACCCTTGTGTACTTGGGTCACATTTCTTCACGTATTTGTCTTCTTCAGTATCTCACAGGTTTTGAGAGAATTCGGGTTTGTATCCATCAACATGACCATGAACTTCTCTTTGTACTTCACGTTGGTGAGATCTATTCTTTTTCATGCATAAATTCATGTAGTATCTTGTTCACATTCATTGAGGACAATGCGTGAAGTAGGTGTGGGGGGTGCTTTACGTGTGTACATAGTCGAGTCTTTTCTTTTGATTTTTGTTTTCTATTGTGTGCATTGTTAGGGTCATGTTAGTGTGCTGCATTTAACATTGATATACCTGCTTGCCATGATCCTTGGGTGACTTGTCTTCTTTTTCTTGCTTAGTGCTTTAAACTTTTCACATTTCTTTCAAAATCTTCATGTGTTTGCGAAAGAAAATATTTTTTGTAGGTTCTGCGTGTGTTTAGCATGTGCAAAACCGTTGAGAGGCAAAGTAAAAAGAAAGCTCCCAAAATTGTCTTGAACTTGATGCATTAGGATATCTAGTTTACTGGCTTTAGGTCTTATCGACACGTTAGGATGCACCCCGGTTTCCCTCGGGGGGGGGGGGGGGGGGGGGGCGTGTAGTCATAGGGTTACAACACTCAAACATTTAAAGAAGTCCACCCTGAACCTAGTGAGTAAAATAATCCGTGTCTGTTAGTATAATGAAGTTTGTCGTAGTCAAGGGTCATTAATCTCTTTTTGTGAAATTTAAGTGTAGGGGTTTTGGTTCCCATGTAGATAAATGAATAAGTGGTATTCTCTCTTTTTGCACGGCTCCTATCACTCGGTAAAGTAGGTCTGAGGGGACTTTGTGCCTGGTGCTTTCGAGTCATCTGACTTGGGATGCACCGACCGAACTCCCGTTACACGGGTGGTAGGGACCGCTATATGTGGAGATTTGGGGGAAGGTGTACGTGATAATGTAAGTCCTCATAGGCAATGATGCACGAAACCTGACCCTGAGAGAATCAAACACCAACCAATAAAATGCTCCAAAGAAAGAAAAAAAAGTGTCAAATAAGAACCAAAATGGACTTTACACATTGTATCACATTCAGAAGTTAAGGTTGCCCATTTCATTCACATAAGTCATTAACTAACTCTCACGAATAAATCATTAGGCAAGGTGTGTGGACCGATTACATATATAGAGTCGACCCGTAGTATTACCGCGTCCCATGATCGACAATATGAGTCCAACGAGTCGTGTAGCTAGATTAATTAATGCATCTTGTTCGGATTTTGTGGATGTATCCGCTGAATACCCTCAGGAGACAACACTCCTCCTCCTTGGCGACAAGGAGGTTTAACGACTTGTTGCACGTGTTAAGTGCAACCATGATTCCTACGAAAGTGAGCTATGATTTCTTGTGTTTTCTCGTATGCTTTTTCCTTTCTTTGTTTTGCTCGGGACTAGCAAAAGTTAGGTGTGGGGGTATTTGATTGACATCATTTCATGCTTATATTTGTATCTTATATCCATTATCTTTCACCTAAACAATGCTATGTAACGAGTTTTATGTTTAGTTTTCAGGAATAAATAGGTTTGAAGATATGAAGCATAAAAGGACCCAAAAGCTGGGAAAAAGGACTGAATTGTGAGATCTAGGGACTAAGATGCAAGGGAGAAAGACCTGAACGTAAGACCAAAGGACCAAATAGAAAAACATGAAACTCTACACCATCATGGGGAGTATTTTGACAATTCTATTCGGGTCGGAGCTCCAACAAGTGAAGTAGATGCATCAAAGACCAACAAAGACATTCAGAAAAGCCCAGAATAAAATCCAGCATGATCTGGACCAAATAGACCGCCAATTGGTGGTCCAAGACCGCTAATTGGCTGTCTGTTTTGGCCAAATCCGCTAAGATTTTGGTGGGTCGCGTATTAGTGTGTATTTAGTCCATTTCTGGTATTTGTTTAGTCCCATATCGGGGATTGTCCCGGATTGCATTTTTCTTTGGCTATAAATAGAACTTTTCACCTTCTATTGTAATCATTTCACATTTTGAGTGGTTATTCTTCTTACTAGAAGTGAGGTCTTGAAGCACATACTAAAGTAGGAGGATGCTACTTGAATTGTGAGTCATTTTAATAAAAGTTTCTTTATTATGTTGTTTGTTTCATGTTGCTTGTTTTACTTTATTTAATTTCATTTCATTAATTTTAGTAGCTTAGTTAATATGATTTCCTTGCTTAGTTTAATAATTAGTCTAATGTGTAATGAATAATTTCATCCCCTTTGGGGGTGGAGTAGATGTGCATACATGCATTAGAGAATGGAATGAATGCTTTATGTACAATGTGTTGATAAAACATGACTGTATGCTTGCTTGTTTAGGATAGAATTTATAACTTGATGAGTTTTGCCAAAATGATTAGACACCTCTCATGCTTGTTTAGGTTCTGAAATAAACAACTTGCATATGTAAATGTTAATCAATAAGGTTGGTGAATAGATTGATAGGTTTTGCCATAACATTTAGACACTTCCTATGCATGATAACACCACCTTCATTTGTGTGTAAAGAATGTGTTCAACACCCACCTCTTTGCATGTGTGCACTCACTCCACCTCTTAGGGGTTTTCCACTTCTGTATTCCAGCACTCTTCTTTCATTCTTAGTTAAGTTTTAGTTAATCGTTTGTTACTTTCTTTCACATTTCGTATTTCATAGTGTAGCGTAGAGTAGCATACTCAACTATCTTCTCCATTTTTCTCGCCACTTGATTTCGTGCAAACGAGAGGCTAGCACCTCCCTGACGACGACCCGTATTTGTCACCGCTTCAACGCTGTCGTGCACTTGCGGTTTAATTAAAACGTTCGACAAGAAACAAACTTATTGTTGGTCTCGTCAACCTCAGTCAATACATTGACCTGTGGAGTCGATTCAGTGGTACCTTGTTGGCGTTTGATTTTGTTGGAAAGACAATCCTTAGCTCAATGCCCAACCTGTCTATAAATCCAACATGATTTGTTTGTTTGTTTTTTCTGAATTTTGGCCTTAGGCTTTGTCTTATTAGAAGATTGTGGTTTTCCTTTAAAATGCAACTTAGATAAGGATCCAATTAATATGTTTGTCTTTGGTTGGAACTCTACAGACATCACTGATTTTTCACCCCGATGTTACTCATCGATTGCAATAACAACCATGAGGTTATCCATAGTTAGTTTTCCTCACATATGTTTTAGAGACATACCGAAATCCTCCCAGGACTGAAGGAACTTCTCTATGATTGACATTAGCAGAAACTTCTCAGGAAGCTTCATGTCAGTCTCTTCTAAGTCATGGATTATGATCATAAACTGATGAGTCTGTTCAGTAACTGACTTGCCTTCCACCAATTGAAACTTCAGGAATTTTCCAACATAATATTTTTTATGACCTAAATCCTCGGTATCATATTTTTTTATCCAACTCACCCCACAAATTCTTTGTAGTTACAGACACAGAGAATGACAAGCTATATATATTGAAAAGCACATTGGAAAGAGCCAACTGAATGCACCCTCGACATAATTTGTCATTCTTTATCCACAGTTCTTGTGCTACTTTGATTTTGAGACCTTCAGTTTCAGAAAGTGGAAAATATTTTTAATTACATCAACCAAATCAATAGCGGTTAACCAGATTTTCATACGTTTTAACGATTGAAATTCTTCACGGAAATATTTTCCGACATGCCTGACATGTGCACTTTTGGTGCTAACGAATTATTACTCGACATATTTAATATTTTTCTAAGATTGTTGAAACAATTACAAATATAATAATGTAATGCAGTGGATTACAGATGTCGAATAAATATTTCAACAGAATTCAAATTAAGTCAACGTACAAAATCATGTTTGAACAACAAAAACGAAGAATAATGTTCAGAAAATACCTTACAAATCAAACCGTCGAAAACCTCACAAGAATCGACCGCCGAAGAACGTTGGAATTCGTGGATACAAAATAACAATGTGTGCAAGTATACATGGGTCTACTTTCACTCTCTCCACTTCTCCACATTGAATTTTCTCAATTAAATTGTTCATAGGCCTAGCCCAAACTTAATAATTCAGCAAATTGTTCATTACATTGGCTAGATTTAATCACATCTCTCAGATTATCATGTACCCCTTCCTCTCTAATTACATGATAAATCCAGACGAATTACTAACGTCTATATCAGGGAGGATGTTCGTATTTTGGATGCATATAATCCTTGTCGGCAAAGCCAGCACCTCAGGTGAACCTGAGCCAGTAAACACAGAATGGTGTGTTTGCTTCTCCACTATAAACAATTGCACTTTCGTGCTACTCGAGTTTGAAGTCTTCAAGCCATATCATCACCTCATTCCGCTTCATGACAAAAAAAAGACAACAAAACAATTTGCACAATTCTAGCATAACGCATGGCAATAATAAGGTTATCACGGTGGTTGGAGAAAATCGAACTTACCATAATGAAGTTCTTAGTACGTGGGTCGTTGTAACGAGCAAGCATGCAGCCCTGCATAGGCCGAAGACCGTCCCCAATGAGCGACGATCGCAGTTCTCGCTCTTTGGCTTGCACAACATCTTCCGTGGGTCTCCCGCTAAACTTCAGTGCTGCAACAATGCCCCCTTCAACTGTTCTCAACTTGACTGCTTCAGCTTCTGGTTTAGGCAATCTAACCCGAAAAAATTTCGAAACTAGGCTCATTAGTTATAACTAAGATGATTGTTTTAGGCCAAATTATTATGTGACACAAGAAGCTGTGTAATGACATGTTATTTTTTGTTTGGTTCGAAGGAAGATAAAGTGCACCAAGCTCATTCATACATCCAAGAAGCTTACTTGTCCAATTCTTTGTCCGACGGAAGGACTAACTGGATGGATACTTTGGACGGTTTGTTATCATCTGCTTCGGTCAACACTGGAGTTGTCATGGGTATCTTCTCTGACGATTCATTTTTCCCAAAGATGTACCTAGTCAAGTAAACAAGCAAATTAGAATCCTGCAAGATTAAAGCCACTTGCCAATCTCAAAGTTGAAATGGGCAAATTTCCCTTAAATGGGCTCAAATGTTCGAATCTGAAATATGAAATAGGAAAGCTTCCCTACCCTGTAACATCATTGAAACCAGCCGAACCTGAAAGTTTGTCCCCTCTTGCCTCGGCCACTACAAACGTTGCATAATTTCTCACCTGTAAAATTATACCAGCTTTATAGATACATGCAAAGGTGCTACGCAAGAAAATTTAAATGAACAATAAAATGACATAAGAAATGTCTCAAGCTGCGTGCATTCATATAGATGTGTTGTAAGTGAAATATAGTGATGTAATGTGTTTGTCTCCCTCATATGGATAAGCATGTGATTTTTAAGCAACAATTATTAAAAACATTACACACTAATAGATATGGATATTGACTTCTCCTTGTTGATATTGAAATCATTTTAGGACATGAAAAAAGAGATAAATAAGCATATGTGAGTACTTGGTTAGTATCATGTTTGTCCAAAACATTTCTGAAGACCAATATGTTGTGAACCACCGTAGTGGTAGGTTTTGCAAGAAAAATAAAAAGGTTAAAAAGGAATTAATTTCATGTGAATCATTTCATAAGATACGACTTCTTATTACCTCATAATTGGCTGCTCTTTTCAATACTTGGTACTTTGGTGTGTCACGATCGGGAGTCTTGTAATAGCGCAGCTAAGGAAAGCACATGCTTTAGACCATTTTGGTAGATTATTATGTTCATTAATGAAAGCAAAATGTGATCAAACTGGAGGAAAATCACTACCTGTCTTACAACATCCCAGACTCCTTCCAATGAAAAGTAGTCGTTGTTGTTAATTGAGTCCCAAAAATCCTGTAAGATGATGAGAATTGAACTTTCATGAGTTGGAAAGTTACCAGATGACAGAGATATGTCTCAACAGAGGAAAGTACAAATAATTAATAAATTACCAGATGGCTGCAAAATTTTCCTGTCTGTGGGTTTATTTCCATGATTGATGTTCCAGTGAAAATTAACTCTGGCTTCCAAGGTAGAAGAGCAAACCTCATTGCCATTGTCCACCTAGTTGTTACCTCATAAGGCCCTGTCTGTAGCAAACCAAACGCCGAAGATTGTCACTAGACTGAATTTAGCATTTGCTTGCATCATTGATGGAATTTAGAAAAGACACCACATTACCTATTCTTTTCTTTTGCAAGTAAAAGGGAGGTCGGACCACCAAGTTCCACATTACTTATTCCTTGATATGCAAACCACAATATATATTATGAATACATAGGTAACTGCACTATTTGATACACGTAGGTATTTCTTTCTCCAATAACGAGAAGAAAACTAATTGTCACCTGGAATGGTCTTAAGAAAGTGAATTTCTAAACGTCACTTTCGGTATGATAGAAATCAAGGTTCAACAAATATTATGTTTATATACATCATTTCAAAAGGCATGAATTAAGGTTTTAAAGGATCATCTTATCATCAATTGGGCGTTAATTTTTTTGACTATTAACGAAGCAAAAAATTATGGTTAATTGCATCGTTAACATAAAAGGAGCTCCATTTAAAACAAAAATAAACAAAGAGTTGACCAAGAAGATGAAAAGGGTAGTGCTAAGATAGTACATAACCAAGAGTGCGGTTCAATTTTCAGAGTTGATTTCTACGAAACAATGATGAACGAAAAGGTAGCCGTTGACCAGCAATTGAAATTTCCTTTCTTATAATCACCAATTTCATTTCTTTTACGCTCTTATATACACATGACTACTGTTCTAAATTACAGTGCTAGCTTGAGTTGAAACCAAGAATTTAGTTGGTTTAAGCTTGTTCAATAACAATTTTTGGGGGCGACAAGCTTAAACCAAGAATTTATGTTGATATAAGCTCGTCTAATGTAAATTTTTTCAAAGAAATGAAAATAAACATAATTATTAACCCGGATACATTGATAGTTTTTGAACGTAAGTTGAACATTAGTTTAACATAGTTGAGCTGAATGTTAACAACACCCTTACCACAAAACCAAATCAAGATGGAAGAAGTGGGTATATAAAAAGCGTAACCTGCTTGACATGGTGCAACTGAAACCGAGGTTTGAAGAGCGACTTGAGAAGCGCAATGTTGAAGAGGTAGCCATCGATGGTGTCGTGCTTTGTTATCGGGTCACGAAACCTGACGCGGTCGTCGTACATGGTCCGGTCGATGCCCTTGTCATCAAAGAGGTGGGGAAGATCTTCGTACAGGAATTCGACGACTCCATTTAAACCATCGGACTTCTCTTCTTCGACAACGCTGTTGATGCTGCTGCTGCTTCTTCTTGTGACCACTTCGAACCGGATTGCTGGTCTTGTGGTGGGGATGTGGAGAGCCGGAGGGCGTGTTCTGGGAACTTCGATGAGGTTTGGGAAGTGTTGGAGACGTCGGCCGGAGAACAAGGCTACGGCCATTTTCCCTATGGCCGTGCTCTTGGAGTTTGGATTTGTGTTTTTGATTTTGGGCGTCTTATACTCTATCTGCATTGGAAGATCTTGTGGTCATGTGCTTTCCATTCGGTCATAATTCTTTTCTGTTTTGTTATTAGGGTTTTGCTTGGATACACCTAAATAATATGAATATTAGATCTTTGTCCATCAAAATTCATTATTTACTTACGCATAGAACTGCTCCGTCGCATAATTGCTTGGTTATACCTCAACCACATGGGATGGATACCTCCGTTAATTTTTTGTGTTAAATTTTATAGGTACGTGAATTTTATAGAGTTCTCCTCGTTTCATAAAAAAATATTCCTAAGATCCAAACTTAATAAAGAAAGTTAATATTTGTAGATCAAAGTGTAATCTTCCATCTATGTGGTGGTATCAGACCAGAGAGGGACGCCGACAGCGGTGACAACTTACATTGAAGGAGTAGAGGCGGGAGATTAGGTTTTGGATTTGAAAAATTGCAAAATAACAATTTTCTTTCTTCATTTTGAATCTTAATTAAAGACATTTTTTATGAAACAATGTGAATTCTATAAAATGCTAATATAAGTTAGCACAATTTGACAAAGTAATAATATGATGAACAATTTTACTAACAGAGTGAGCCACGTGGATTGAGGTGCAATACCCACGCAATTATGTGACAGAGCCTTTTGTACCCAAGCAAATTATGAATTTAGACAGGCAAAGATCCAATATCCGTGTTTTTTAGGTTTACCAAGCAATAATATATCCCTTATTTAAACTATACCAGACCACTTTCCCTTTATGCATTATATTATGTTTTTCTTATATGTTAATTACTTATTACCGATGGTAATCATCTCATGGATTAAGGTTTAAATTCACCAAGACCGTGGCACCGCCCACACCACCCTTGTCTTTGATGTTCTTTTTGACAACATTATTTGTAATGCAAACTAAATGAACAGTTAATTCGAAACCAGAATCTGATGCTAAATTTAAATTGCAGAAACCGAAACAGTGGAAGCTAATGTAGTTAAGTTTTCCACCCACAAAAAATGATTTGAGGACAAACCAGCGGAATTCAGGTTTTTGTTGACCCATGGCCCATAGTCCCAAGAATCTCAAAGTACAAAAACACATAACTTCAAGATAATTAGTTGCTAAATATATCCAGATAACACGTGTCCATCGCCAAATGTCTTCTCCAACAAGAGTACTCACGGAAGGCTCAGACACCGGTTGCCTAATGGCCCTACCAACATGCCTCTAACCGTTTATGTTAAAATGATAGTCAATCTCATTCAAGATTGGCTTAAATCATCAAAGATATTGATTAAGATCTCCTCTGAATTAGGTAACAACACCAAAACGCAATTATATCTCATGTGCATATTGTGCAACGGCTAGAATAACCCATATATAAGACAATCAAATATAATAACAAAAAATACAAAAATAATACACACTCAAAACTCGTTTTCTTCATGGTATCAGAGCAACGATTCTAAAGCCTCAAACTCCCAAAGGAGATCATCACCAGCTCCGTCGGCATCCACCCAGAGGTCAACACAACACAACGCCTTGTCTCACAGCCGTTAAACAACACAAATTTCCTATCGTGGGCCTAGGCGATCACCCTCTCCTTCAATGGCAAGGGCAAGCTCAGCCAAATCACTAGGAAAACCACAAAACCGACCGAGAAAGACAACGAAAACAAGCAAGAAGAATGACAAAAATCTGATCATTTGGTCATGTCTTTGATACTCAATTCCATGCAACCTCAGATCGCCGAAATGTTTCTCTACTCCAACACCGCCAAAGAACAATGGAAATCCATCCAAGAACTATATTGTAACAGCATAACTTTGCACATGTGTTCAAAAATCAAACGAGAAATTTCGCAAACCAAACAGGGACAAAAAACCACCACGGAGTATCTCGGCTCCCTGAAGATCAAATGGGATGACCTCGAAATCTACGAGCCCTGAGCACCGACAAAAAAATCATCCAAAACAAAGTCGAGCAGAACCGAGTGTACAAGCTTTTGGTGGGTATGGAATCGAGCTATGAACACATCATATCCCAGATCTTCTTATCAACTGAACTCTCATCTCTGTCGAGCATAGTCGTGATGATCCACTGCGACGAATCCAGACGGAAAAGCATGGACCAACCACCGGAGAAGGAGAACCAATCGTTCACCACCACCACTCGTAACCCATCAAACCAAAACCTGAGAGGTAAATGAAAGTTTGGTAATCATAGGGATGAGTACTGCAAAAATTGCAAGAAGCATGGGCACAATAAGAATAGGTGTTGGTTCATGTACACGCACCTCCAACCAGCGAAGGGAGACAGGGGCGGCATCAGCGGTGACTCGGGTTCCACAAGCGGTGGCGACGGATCCAAGTTTGGAAAGCCTAACAGGGGGAGGAGAAAGGAGGCAAATGGGGAGCGATCAGACCTGACCCGATTTCTCGTGGGTTTATGGCATCCAATTGAACCCTACAAGCTCTGAATCTAACATGATGAGGGGAGGAGCTACTGCTGGTACCGAGTTTGGGTCCTTGGATCCAAAAGATCATCATCAATTGAACCAGTTGCTCGGCCATCTCAATCACCTGCTGCAAAATCAAAGCAAAAATAATAATACAGGTAGTATCATGTATGATCCATCCTAATTACGTTGCAAATATTGTTAATTTATTGAATGGTTCAAGTTGGATTATAGACTCAGGTGACAGGATACCAAAGTATCATAAATAATGTCAAAACCAACTTAAATTCACATAAATCTGGTACTGTTGCAAATGGAGACCAAGTCAAAATAAAAGGAATGGGTGACATGAATTTGCTAAACAACATAATGGAAAATATATTACATGTACCATCTTTTCGATCGAACTTACTCGCTGTTGCAAGGATCACAAAAAACTTAAATTGCAATGTGATTTTTCAGGATAGTGCTACAAGGAAGACGATTGGTAGAGGCATTCTCAGTAATGGCCTCTATGTTCTTAATAAATGAAATAAAGTATTGCATGTTAGAAAAGTGTTGAACCATGAACTTTGGCATAAAAGGATGGGTCACCCATCACATATAGTTTTACAAAAATTATTTCCATTAATCATATTTGAATTGTGTTGTGATATATGTAGTTTTTCGAAACAAACTAGACTACCATTTTATCCTTCTACAAATAAGACAGGTCAACCTCGTGAGATGATTCGTTCAGATATATGGGGGTCATCTCCTGTGGAATCGTATAATGGATTTAGATATTTTTTACATTTATCGATGATTTTTCTCGCACAACTTGGTTATATTTGCTAAAAGCTAAATCGGATGTGTTTTCTATTTTTTGTGAATTTGTTGCATTTGTAGAAAACATTTACAACACCAAAATAAAAATACTTAGGTTAGATAATGGCTTTGAGTATACAAGTAGTTGTTTTCAAAATTTCTTAAAACAAAAAGGCATTTTTTATCAAAATACGCCTGAACAAATTGAACAATGTATGCATCAATACGCCTGAACAAAATGGTGTTTCCGAAAGGAAAAATCGTCATCTTCTAAACATCACAAGATCCTTACTATTTCAAAATAATGTTCCAAAATAATTTTGGTTTGAAGTTGTCCTTACTGCTACATATATTGTAAATCGTTTTATATTAACTGCAAGTGCACAACTGCGTTGAAGCGGTGTCAAATACGGGTCGTCCACTGGGAGGTGTGTCGACAATTGGTTTGTTCGAAGGCGAGAGGTAAAAGAAGGAGAGAAAGATGTATTACACTACACTAATCGTAAACAGGCAAGCTGAAATGAAATCACTAAACAACTAAGCTAAACAATTAATGAAGAAGATAAAACCTCAGGAATGAAAACCCCTAAGGGGTGGAGTGTGTGTGTGCACATGAAATAAGTGTGGTGTTGAATGCATACCATAAGCTCAAGTTAGTTAGTGTTTGTTAATGCATAAGAGGTACCTAATGGCAAAACCTATCATTTACAACACTAACTTATGTGAATAATATGAGCAATGCAATGTTGTTATTAAGACACTTAGACAAGCATGAAATGTACCTAAGCTATGGCAGAAACCATCAAGTAAGGTTCTTAATAATTCAAGCAAGCATACTAATATCTCTCACAAAACATTCATATTAAACATTCATACCATCAACATAACATGTACCACATCTACTCCACCTCCCCCCCAAAGGGGATGGAACTACTCACACATATTTAAACTAACTACTCTAATAAAATGAAGCATTATACTGAAATTAAACTATACTAATCAAGCAAAAAATATTAAAGAAGCATAAAACTAAACAAGCACCAAAGCAAACACATTAAAGGAAATTAACTAAGCAAGAATTAACAAGCTAATGAAAACATCTATTATTAACTCACTCAAATTACAAGCAGCTCTTCCTCTACCAGAGTTTTGCTTCAAGGCTTCACTCTTAGTAGGGAAGATGCCACCAAAGAGAGAGATGGATATAATGGAGGGTGAAGAGTTCTATTTATAAGCATGGAAAAAGCTAATCCCGGACAATCCCCCAATGTGGGATTAAACCAATACCAAAAATAGCCTAAACACATATTAATACAAGTCCAGGAGAAAGCTTAGTGGATCTGGGCTGTTCCAGACCGCCAATTGGTGGCCTATAAACTTCAGATCCGATTGGTTTTGGTTGTGCGCTTTGCTTGGAGTGTTTCTTGGTCTTGGATGCATCTACTTTGTTTAATGGAGCTCCGATCCGAATCGAATTGACAATATACTCCCCATGATGGTGTGAAGTTTCCTGTTTTGCTCTTAGGTCCTTCTGTCTTACGTTTAGGTCCTTCTCCCTTGCATCTTGGTCCCCAGGTTTCACAATTAAGTCTTTTTTCCTACTTTTGGGTCCTTTCATGGCTCTTCTCTTCAAACCTCTTTATTTCTGAAATTCAAACATAAAACTCGTCATGTAGCATTGCTTAGGTGTAAGATAATGGATATAAGGTACAAATATAAGTATGAAATGATGTCAATCAAATACCCCCACACCTAAGTTTTTGCTAGTCCCGAGCAAAACAAAGAAAAGCGAACAAAATACAAGAAATCCTAACTCACTTTCGTAGGAATCACGATTGCACTTAGCACGTGCAACAAGCCGCTAATCCTCCTTGTTGCCAAGGAGGAGGAGTGTTGTCTCCTGAGGGTTTTCAGCGGATATACCCACAAAATCCGAACAAGATGCATTATTCAATCTAGACCTCGACTCGTTGGACAAATTTTGTCGATCAAAGGACACGGTAATGCTACGGGCCGACTCTATATAGGTGATCAGTCCACAGCTAGCCTAATGAACCATTCGTGCAAGTTAAATAGGGAATTAAGTGAAAGACATGGACAACCTCAACATCCTCAAGTGCTACAAAGTGTAAAGTCCATTAAGGTTCTTATTTGCATTACCATTTTTTCTCTTTTTGTTTCTTTTCTCAATTTTTCCTTTTTCTTTTTATTAGTTGGAGCTTCATTCTCCCAGGGTTAGGTTTCGTGCATCATTGCCCATGAGGACTTACAGTATCACGTACACCTTTCCCCAAATCTCCACATAGGGCAATCCCTACCACCCGTGTAACGAGAATTCGGTCGGCGCATCCCAAGTCAGATGACTCGAAAGCACCAGGCACAAAGTCCCCTCAAACCTACTTTCCCGAGTGATAGGAGCTGTACGAGAAGAGAGAACATCTACTCAATTATTTCTTATCTACACATGAACCAAAACCCCTACACTAATGTCTCACAACAAGATTTAGAGGGTCCTTGATTACAACAAACTTCCTTAAGTGAACAGACACGAATTATTGACTCACTAGGTTCAGGGTGGACTTCATTAAATGTTTGAGCACTGAAACCCTATGATTACTCACCCCCAAAGAAAACTGGGGTGCATCCTAACGACTCGATAAATACTAAAGCCACTGTACTAGATATCCTAATGCATCAAGTTCAAGACAACTTTGGGAGCCTTCTTTTTACTTTGCCTCTCAACGGTTTTGCACATGCTAAACACACGCAAAACCCACAAAATATTTTCTTTCACAAACACATGAAGATTTTGAAAGAAATGTGAATTTTGAAGCACTAGGCAAGCAAAAGAAGACAAGTCACCCAAGGATCACGGTAAGCAGATATATCGATATTAAATGCAGCACACTAACATGACCTTAACAATGCAAACAAAAGAAAACAAAATCAAAAGAAAAGACTCGACTATGTACACACGTAAAACACCCCCCACACCTACTTCATGCATTGTCCTCAATGAATGGGAGCAAGATACTACATGGAGTTATGCATGAAAAAGAATAGATCTCACCAACGTGAAGTACATAGGGAAGTTTCAGGCTATGTTGATGGACACAACCCAAATTCCCACAAAACCTGTGAGATGCTAAGGAAGGCATACAAATACGTGAAAGAATTGGGGTCCAAATACTCAAGGGTTGGGGCCCACAACAAACGATGCTCTCTGAAGGAGTCTTCTTTTTTTTTCTTTTTTTTAACAAACCTGAAAGCACAACCACTCACGCAGGAGCATGAATGGTTGAGTGCGAGGGAGGTTCATGAAGGAACATGACCTCCTCAACTTCGGCTGGTGCCCCCTCCAAGTAGGGTTTGAGGCGCTGCCCATTAACTTTGAACACGTCCCCATTCCCTGGGTTCAAGATGTCAACCGCTCCATGATGATAGACGGTTTGGACAATAAAAGGACCAGACCAGCGACTGCGGAGCTTACCCGCAAACAGATGAAGCCGGGAATTGTAGAGCAACACTTCTGCCCGGCCGTAAACACCTTTCGCATAATCATGCGATCGTGAAACATCTTGCCTCGGGACTTATGAATTTTCGCATTCTCGTACGCATCATTGTGTAGCTCTTCTAATTCCACAATGTCGAGCTTATGTTGTACTCCTGCTTGATCAAGATCCATATTCAGGTTCTTGATCACCCAGAAAGCACGATGCTCAAGCTCGACGGGTAGGTGGTAAGTCTTGCCGTACACTACCCGATATGGGGACATACCCAAATTGGTCTTGTACGCGGTGCGGAAGGCCCACAACGCGTCATTCAACTTGGTCTCAAGAATTTGCTTTAATTGACGATTAGAGATTTCGACCTGCCCACTAGTTTGATGTCAATCATCTCCCAAGTCCAACAACTCAAAACAAACAACCTCTAGAAATGTTTAACGGTAGAGAAATGCATATTGATCATCTTAGGATATTTGGATGCACTTGTTTTGTCTATAAAAGAAGAACCGACAAATTGGATTGTAACTCTGTTAAA
The DNA here is from genome assembly GCA_963682175.1 of Triglochin maritima. Classification (NCBI taxonomy): domain Eukaryota; kingdom Viridiplantae; phylum Streptophyta; class Magnoliopsida; order Alismatales; family Juncaginaceae; genus Triglochin; species Triglochin maritima. The sequence continues at coordinate 21,817,862 of OY821775.1, forward strand.
GATATTTTTCTGGGTTATTCTTTTCAGAAAAAGGTACAAATGTTCTGATCCCCAAAATTGTAAGTTGTATATTTCTTGTGATGTATCCTTCTTTAAAGATGAACCATATTTTAAAACCAATGGAGACCTTCGAGACAACCCTACAGGATCGGAAACTCCTATCCCTGTTGCAGACATCTTCGATGATATTTCTCGTCCCCTTGAGGAGGTCAACATTCCTCAAGAAGGGAGGGAAGAAAACAACCCCAACGACGACAAGAACGCAGGTCAACAAGAAGTTGATCATGAATAAGAAAATCCAAGAAGAAGACCAACTAGACAAATTTTCCCTCCATCCAAATTTCAAGATCTTGTTACATAGAACGTAACCTACCTGATACAAGACTATTTGTCCTATAATCTCATAAATCCAAACCACCATCCATTCCTAACGAAAATAGATAACCACATAGAACTAAACTCATACCCAGAAGCTATAAATCACCTATCAGGGAAAAAGGCATGGAAGCTGAACTACGTGCATTAGAATCCAACAAGACATGGACCTTAGTTCCACTAGAACCAGAGATCAAACTGGTAGGATGTAAATGGATCTATAAAATTAAGTATAATAGTAATGGAACTATTGAAAGATATAAGGCCCGACTAGTTGCTAAAGGATATGTCCAAATTATGGCATTGACTATTGGGAAACTTTTGACCCAGTTGCAAAAATGAACATTGTTCAGTTCTTCTGTCTATTGTTGTCAATCAAAATTGGGATTAATTTCATATCGACGTACGAAATGCTTTTCTCCACAGAACACTAGAAGAAGAAGTGTATATGACTCCTCCACCCGGCTACACTTTCACTCATAACCAGGTTTGCAAGCTCCACAAATCAATCTATGGATTGAAATAGTCACACCCGTGCATGGTATGTGAACTAAGCCACTCTTTTATTATATGGTTTTTCAAAAAGTTCTGTTGATGCTTCTATGTTTATTAAACACTATAACAACATCACCATCATTGTACTAATTTATGTGGATGATATCATAATTTTCAGAAACAATGATAACGAAATTAATCTGGTAAAATTATATCTAAAATCCAAATTTGACATCAAAGATCTAAGATTCATGAAATACTTCTTAGGATTTGAAATTGCTTATTCTAAAAAGGGATTGTTCTTATCACAACGGAAATATACCTTAGATATACTCCAAGAAACAAGGAAAGTAGGATCCAAATCTGTTGATACCCCAATAGAGACAAACCGAAAGGTAAGTCCCACTAATGGGGAACCCCTTACAGACATAAGGCAATTTTAAAGACTAGTAGGCAAACTCATATATCTTACTGTAACTAGACCTGACATAACTTATATTGTTAGCATTGTAAGCCAATTTATACACGCTCCTCATACACATCACCTAGACATCATAGATAGGATCCCCAAATATCTAAAGAAAACCCCAGGTCAAGGAATATGAATGACAAAGAACAACTCTAACTCAATAATTGGCCACTCTGATGCAGATTAGGCAGGAGGGCATGATCGTAAGTCAACCACTGTCTTCTGCACATTTGTAGGTGGGAATCTCGTGACTTGGAGAAGTAAAAAACAAAATGTGGTTGCATGATCTAGAACGGAAGCCGAGTACCGAGCAAGAGAGTCCACCACCAGTGAACTTATTTGGCTCAAATAGCTACTCAAAGAAATGAAATTAGAGTGCCAAGAGCGAATGCAAATGTTTTGCGACAACCATGTTGCAAACCATATTGCCTCAAACTCTGTCTTCCACGAACGAACCAAACACATTGAAGTTGATTGTCACTTCATCTGATAAAAGATTCAAGCAAAGGAAATTGAAGTTTTTTTATGTCCAAAGCAAAGATCAACTCGCAGACATCTTCACCAAGTCCTTGGATCAAAAACAATCCCAAAGCATTCTTTACAAGTTGGGATTCTTCAATCTCTTCCGGACTCAACTTGAGGGGAGTATTAAAATGATAGCAATCTCAGTCAAGATTGGCTTAAATCATCATTGCCAATTTTGTTCTCATCAAAGATATTGATCAAGATCTCATCCGAATTAGGCAACAACACCAAAAGGTAACTATATCTCATGTGCATACTGTGTAACGGCTAGAATAGCCCATATATATGACAATCAAATGTCATAACAAAAAATACATAATTAATACACACAACTTGTTTTCTTCTATCCAACATCTATAAAATTGATCCGGATTTTCTCGGATTACCGATTAGTTGAGGGTCGAATCCTCTCAAATAATCTAGATTTTTAATATAATAAAAATCCAAATGGTAAGTCTTGAGCTATATCATTTAATTTATAATATCTCATTGACAATGGTCTAAGTCTAAAATTCAATCAATAGATATCCCCACAAAGAAGAAGATTAGATAAACTTCATGAAAGTCAAGATAGATAAGGGAGTGGAACTCCACTTCATATTAATATGTAAAATAGTGTGAAAAGAAATGTTTGGAACAACTTGTTTTCTGGGTGAAAAGAAATAGCATGATTTTCAGAAACCAATCTAAATCTCACGAATTACTTAGTCATGGTGTTCAGAAACTCAAAAGAGGGCGACCAAACGTCATCTGAATATCTAAAAGTATAGGATCTTTTAGAACTGTGGAGAATTTTAGAGTAAAGGTATGACCACCGAAATCATGTGATCCTTCTGAAATCTCTCTATGAATGGATACACTTAAGGCTGCAAGATTTTAAAATGGTAAGTGAGTACAATTTCACAATATTCAATTCACTTCTGAATTAAAATTACACGAAGAAAGGAATACTGATGTACAAGTGTTGGAGAAAACGTTCCCTACTTTGCATGCCTCGAGTATGCTCGTACAACAACAATATCAAGAGCATGGTTTCAAAAAATATTCTGAACTAATATCATGTCTTCTTGTTGCGAAAATAATAACGAACTCTATGAATGGATACACTTAAGGCTACAAGATCTTAAAACTTTAAGCGAGTACAATTCCACAATGTTTTGGTTCATTTCTAACTTAAAATTATATGCAAAAGGATTGCTGATGAAGACATGTTAGAGAAAACATTCTGTATTTTCAGGCCTCAAATATGTTTTTGCAGCAGCAATATCGAGAGAGTGGTTTCAAAAAATACTAATTCTAAACTAATATCGTGTGTTCTTATTGAAAACAAAATAATAAACTCTTGATTAAAACCAGCAATCATGACCCACCATTATTGTAACACCCACGATCTCGCAGTACGTACACTGGGAAGAAACACTAGTGTCGCGTTCAGAGACCTCTACGACGACCAAAAGAGTTACAAAGAACGGACAAACAAACTACTCGACAATATGTAAAAGACATACATGGATAAACAACTTATAAAAATAACTGAACAATATAATATCAATATATAGAAAGATTCAAATACAACACTCGAGTTTGAAAGGAAATACAATAACGTAAAGAGGAAGTAAGATAACTGAAGACTCTGGTCACTGTGTCCCTCGTGTACAGAATCTTTGACTACTCGTCCAGTCTGCCTGTAGGAACCTAAGTACCTGCAAACACCGCATTAACATATGCATTAGTTTTCAATAAAGAAAACCCAAGATGCCCCAACCAGACATTTACAGATATATGCATAAAGTCTAAACTAAGACAAAAGCATCAGAACAAAACAGAAAATGCATAATATGCAACAGAAGACTACAACTCCAACAGTCGCGTCAATCGGGTAACACCCACAAAAATCCCTCCAAAGGAAACAGAACACCAGCCGTGCTGGTCAAAAATAGAATGGGTCACTCGACAGTGACCCACCAATTGGCACAAAGCGGTATGCCGGATAGATGCCCCAAATCGCAGAAATAAACCTATATGGTGCCATCGCAAACTTGGGAATATCTAACCTAAGATAGAATGGTAGTGATTGATTGTTTTATATTAACCACAAGTGCACGGCCGCGTTGAAGCGGTGGGAAATACGGGTCGTCCACTGGGAAGTGTGTCGACGCTTGGTTTGTTCGAACGCGAGAGGTAAAAAAAAGAGAGAAAGATGTATTACACTACACTACACTAAGGTGCAAATGGAAATGGAAGAAAAGAAAAAAACTAAACCCCAAAGGGGGTAGAGAAATAATGTGAACATAAAGAAGTGTGTGTGTGTTCATTAAGCTCCTCACAACATGTAGTGCAAGAAATCATAAAACTACATCCAACTTTGCCTCCACATGAATTAAGATAAGACTACATCATTAAAACATACAAGACAATAATTGGAATTAAGCTACATGAACTCAAGTATAAAGACTAGACCCTACTATGCCTCCACATGAATTAAGATACGACTACATTATTAAAACATACAAGACATTAGCTAAGGTAAAGGCAACAAGAGCACATACACTACAAATTGTGTTTCCAATATTAACTTCATCCATATCCTAACCTTATCATTCCCCATAAAATAGGTCCACTAATCAAAGCATAAGCTAAGCTTCATTAAAGAGCATTAACATATCAAAGATAAGAGTGAAAACTCATTAGATGGTTATGGAAATCATATAAAGCTCAAGGGATAAAGATAACACACTTAATACACTACATGAGATTATATCACATATTTCTCCACCCCCAAATGGGGATGGAACTACTCACACATATTTAAACTAACTATTCTAATAAAATGAAGCATTATACTGAAATGAAACTATACTAATCAAGCAAGAAATATTAAAGAAGCATAAAACTAAACAAGCACCAAAGCAAACACATTAAAGGAAATTAACTAAGCAAGAATTAACAAGCTAATGAAAAAACATCTATTATTAACTCACTAAAATTAGAAGCAGCTCTTCCTCCACCAGAGTTTTGCTTCAAGGCTTCACTCTTAGTAGGGAAGATGCCACCAAAGAGAGAGATGGATACAATGGAGGGTGAAGAGTTCTATTTATAAGCATGGAAAAAGCTAATGCGGGACAATCCCCCGACGTGGGACTAAACCAATACCAAAAATAGCCTAAACACACATTAATACAAGTCCAGGAGAAAGCTTAGCGGATCTGGGCTGATCCAGACCGCCAATTGGCGGTCTATATGCTTTAGATCCGTTTGGTTTTCGTTGTGGGCTTTGCTTGAAGTATTTCTTGGTCTTGGATGCATCTACTTGGTTTGTTGGAGCTCCGACCCGAATCGAATTGCCAAAATACTCCCAATGATGGTGTGGAGTTTCCTGTTTTGCTCTTAGGTCCTTCGGTCTTACGATCAGGTCCTTCTCCCTTGCATCTTAGTCCCCAGGTCTCACAATTAAGTCATTTTTCCTGCTTTTGGGTCCTTTCATGGCTCTTCTCCTCAAACATCTTTATTTCTGAAATTCAAACATAAAACTCGTAACATAGTATTGTTTAGGTGAAAGATAATGGATATAAGATACGAATATAAGCATGAAATGATGTCAATCAAATACCCCCACACCTAAGTTTTTGCTAGTCCCGAACAAAACAAAGAAAGAGAAAAACAAACGAGAAACAAGAAATCCTAACTCACTTTCGTAGGAATCACGGTTGCACTTAGCATGTGCAACAAGCCGCTAAACCTCCTTGTTTCCAAGGAGGAGGAGTGTTGTCTCCTGAGGGTTTTCAGGGGATATACCCACAAAATCCAAACAAGATGCATTATTCAATCTAGACCTCGACTCGTTGGATAAATTTTGTCGATCAATGGACGTGGTAATGCTACGGGCGGACTCTATATACGTGATCAGTCCACACCTAGACTAATGAACCATTCATGCAAGTTAAATAAGGAATTAAGTGAAAGACATGGACAACCTCAATATCCTCAAGTGCTACAAAGTGTAAAGTCCATTAAGGTTCTTATTTGCATTACCATTTTTTTTGTTTCTTTTCTCAATTTTTTTCTTTTTCTTTTTATTAGTTGGAGCTTCATTCTACCAAGGTCAGGTTTCGTGCATCATTGCCCATGAGGATTTACACTATCACGTACACCTTTCCCCAAATCTCCACATAGGGCAATCCCTACCACCCATGTAACGAGAGTTCGGTCGGCGCATCCCAAGTCAGATGACTCGAAAGCACCAGGCACAAAGGCCCCTCAGACCTACTTTCCCGAGTGATAGGAGCCGTGCGAGAAGAGAGAACACCTACTCACTTATTTCTTATCTACACATGAACCAAAACCCCTACACTAATGTCTCACAACAAGATTTAGAGGGCCCTTGACTACAAAAAACTTCCTTAAGTTAACAGACGAATTATTGACTCACTAGGTTCAAGGTGGACTTCATTAAATGTTTGAGCACTGAAACCCTATGTTTACTCACCCCAAGGGAAAACTGGGGTGCATCCTAACGACTCGATAAATCCTAAAGCCACAATACTAGATATCCTAATGCATCAAGTTCAAGACAATTTTGGGAGCTTTCTTTTTACTTTGCCTCTCAACGGTTTTGCACATGCTAAACACACGCAAAACCCACAAAACATTTTCTTTCGCAAACACATGAAGATTTTGAAAGAAATGTTAAAATTTTGAAGCACTAGGCAAGCAAAAGAAGACAAGTCACCCAAGGATCATGGCAGGCAGATATATCGATATTAAATGCAACACACTAACATGACCCTATAAATGCAAACAAAAGAAAACAAAATCAAAAGAAAAGAATCGACTATGTACACACGTAAAACACTCCCCCACACCTATTTCATGCATTGTCCTCAATGAATGCGAGCAAGATACTACATGAAGTTATGCATGAAAAGAATAGATCTCAGCAACGTGAAGTACACCGGGAAGTTTCTGGCTATGTTGATGGACACAACCCAAATTCCCTCAAAACCTGTGAGATGCTAAGGAAGGGATACAAAATACGTGAAAGAATTGGGGCCCAAATACTCAAGGGTTGGGGCCTACAACAAACGATGCTCACTGAAGGAGTCTTTTTTTAACAAACCTGAAAGCACAAGCACTCATGCAGGAGCATGAATGGTTGAGTGTGGGGGAGGTTCATGAAGGAACATGACCTCCTCGACTTCGGCTGGTGCGCCCTCCAAGTAGGGTTTGAGGCGTTGTCTATTAACTTTGAACACGTCCCCATTCCCTGGGTTCAAGATGTCAACCGTTCCATGAGGATAGACGGGTTGGACAATAAACGGGTCATACCAGCGACTGCGGAGCTTACCCGCAAACAGAAGAACCCGGGAATTGTAGAGCAACACCTTCTGCCCGGCCGTAAACACCTTTCGCATAATCATGCGATCGTGAAACATCTTGGCTCGGGACTTATGAATTTTCGCATTCTCGTACGCATCATTGCGTAGCTCTTCTAATTCCACAATGTCGAGCTTACGTTGTACTCCTGCTTGATCAATATCCATATTCAGGTTCTTGATCGCCCAGAAAGCACGATGCTCAAGCTCGACGGGTAGGTGGCAAGCCTTGCCATACACTACCTGATATGGGGACATACCCAAATTGGTCTTGTACGCGGTGCGGAAGGCCCACAACGCGTCATTCAACTTGGTTGACCAATGCTTCCTCGAGGAACTAACCGTCTTCTCAAGAATTTGCTTTAATTGACAGTTAGAGATTTCGACCTGCCCACTAGTTTGCGGATGATATGGGGTCGCAAGCTTGTGGGTGATCGAATATTTCCTCATAAGCGCTTCAAAGGAGCGATTACAAAAGTGGGTACCCCTATCGCTGATTATGGTACGAGGAGTACCAAATCGTGCAAAAATGTCCCTCAAGAATTTGGTGACCACCTTGTTTTCATTGGTCTTTGCAGGTATAGCCTCAACCCACTTAGAATGTAAACATTCCCGAACGAGTTCGGGAAGGGACCCATGAAATCGATGCCCCACACATCGAAGATGTCGACAACAAGGACATTTTGCAAAGGCATCATGTCACGTCGACCAATCCTGCCAAGACGCTGGCACCTATCACATTGCTTACAAAAGTCGTAAGCATCCTTGAAAAGAGAGGGCCAGTAGAATCCAGATTGGAACACCTTGGCAGCAGTTTTCTTTGCTCCAAAGTGTCCTCTACATGCCTTGGAATGGCAGAAGTGGAGCACACTTTGGAACTCGGTATCTAGGACACACCGCCTGAAAATTTGGTTAGAGCAGTATTTGAATAGGTAGGGGTCGTCTCAGTTGAAGAATCTGACATAAGATCTAAATTTGGTTTGGTCAGATTTTGACCAACCCACAGGAAGTTGCTCGGTCACGAGGTAGTTCACGATGTCGGCAAACCAAGGGTTATCTTCGATCGTGAACAGTTGCTCGTTAGGAAATTTGTCATCAATGATTTGGTCCTGTGGGTTGGTCGTCTCTAGACGAGACAAGTGGTCAGCTACAACATTTTCACACCTTTTTTGTCCCGAATCTCGAGATCAAATTCTTGTAACAACAAGATCCATCTCAAGAGTCGGGATTTTGCATCTTTCTTCGCCATGAGGTGCTTGATGGCTGTGTGATCAGAATAGATAATCATGTGGGAGCAAATCACGTACGGCCGGAATTTCTCCAAAGCAAATATGATCGCCAAGAATTCCTTCTCAGTCACAGTGTAGTTCAATTGGGCATCATTAAGTGTTCTACTGGCATAGTAGATCACATGAGGCATTTTGTCCAATCGTTGCCCAAGCACTGCTCCCACAGCGAAGTCAGATGCATCACACATTAACTCAAAGGGTTCAGTCCACTCCGGTGCCTTAATAATGGGAGTTGAAGTCAACTCTTTCTTCAAGGTCAAAAAGGTATGGTGACAATCCGGTGTGAACTCAAAAATGACATCCTTAGCCAACAAGGCGGTGAGAGGTCGAGCAATTTTGCTAAAATCCCGAATGAACCGCTGATAGAATCCAGCATGCCCCAAAAAGGCACAGATATCCTTCACATTACGTGGCGGTGGGAGATTAGCAATGATACCCACTTTGGCGGGATCGACCTCAATTCCCCTACTTGAGATCACATGTCCAAGTACAATACCTCGCTTCACCATGAAGTGACATTTCTCCCAATTGAGAGCGAGGTTCTTCTCACGGCATCGCTTGAGGACAAGGCTCAAGTGATGAAGGCACTCATCAAAGGAAGCGCCAAATATGGAAAAGTCGTCCATGAAGATCTCAAGAAAACGCTCAACCATATCGGAGAAGATGCTGATCATACACCTTTGAAATGTTTCCGGCGCATTACATAACCCAAAGGGCATGCGACGGTAGGCAAACGTGTCAAAGGGACAAGTAAATGTGGTTTTCTCTTGATCCTCGGGGGCGATGGGAATTTTGCTGTAACCGGAGTATCAATCAAGAAAACAATAATACTCATGTCCGACCAACCTTTCCAACATCTGATCAATGAATGGCAACGGGAAATGATCTTTCCGCGTTGCCGCATTGAGCTTGCGATAATCAATGCAAACTCGCCAGCCAGTTTGCAGGCGTGTCGGGATAAGCTCATTATGCTCATTCTCCACAACCGTCACACCTGACTTCTTGGGAACCACATGGACAAGACTCACCCACGAACTATCAGAGATAGGATAGATTATGCCATTATCCAAGCACTTAAGAACCTCCTTTCGGACGGCTTCTTTCAGCACAAGATTCAATCTTCGTTGTGGGTCCCTGCGGGACCTAGAATCCTCTTCCATGTGGATCCGATGCTGAACAATACCAGGGCTAATTCCCTTGATATCCTTCAAGGACCACCCGATCACCTCTTTGTTTTCAAAGAGTACTTGATGAGATTTTTATTTATACCGCAAGTGCACGACCACGTTGAAGCGGTGGCAAGTACGGGTCGAACACAAGGAGGGAGAGATTCTTATATTTTTGTGATTTTCTTTGATTAAGGAAAGCAAAAGAGAAATAGTGTTGATTTGAGATTTTTGGATTTATTTTTTTATTTTTCTAAAGCAAGAACAACAAGAACAAAAACTAAGAAGAAATAACTATGGATGAGAGTCCAGTGGGTGGGAGTTATGAATCTTCGAGTTAGATTAGAGATTACGAAAATTATTATAAATCAAGTGAGATATTAAGCATCATATGATAATTGATTTAACAAAAACTTATATGATCAAAACACTAACAAGAAATTAAAATAAAAACGATCTCTCTTCTCTAACCCTAAATCCGTCACCCCCACCCTTTGGAGGGCTTTAGAAACCCATGGGGAGAAGATGAGGAGAACGGGTCATGGAGATCATCGAGAGACTATGAAAACAAAAAGAAAGAAATATTATACTAAACTACAATCTACGAAAACAAATACAATTATTCTAAGCATGCAACAAATTATTCTAAGAGAAGAGTAAAGAACAACTAGATTATTCTACTGGAATTAAGAACATGAAACATTAATCTAAAACTAAGCTTACAAAAGACAAAGATAATGGAGAAATAAAAGGGCAGAATTTTATTGCTTTAGAATGTAATCCAAAAAAGTTCCTTCACAACACAATTTCGGGGCTATTTATAGCCGATACAAGAAACCCTAAGTATGCATCAGGAAGGACACATGTGATTACATAATTGGATGAAAATGGGAGGCACGGATCGCAACCCGAGCGGCGATTCCGCCGCATATTAACCGTTAGATGCGGCGATTCCGCCGCATGGATGGTCCAGATGAATTCGTGCTTTTGTGGGTGTGTTTTTGGTATGTTGTAGGTGGCCTCCACGCGTATAAATCAATTATTGCATATCTTTGGAGATCCGAATTTGATTTCTTCTTGAATACTCCTCCAAAATAACTTTTTAGTCCTTCTAATTTGCGGTCAGGTCCCTGGCTTCTTATGTAATCAATTGGACTTCAACTTGAGCTTGAACCTCTATCTAATTGGTCTTTGTGATCCATCTAAGTACATTGCACGCGTTTTAGCTCGAATATTGGTAAATTGCATTGTAACTCCTGAATTCTGCACAATTGCTCAAAACAATACCTTAGTAGTATTTATTTATATAAAAATAATCTAAATGAAAGACATATGATGCAATGTATGCAATGCATTAGTACTCTTTTGAGGGCAACCTCTTGATCTTGTGCAAGATCAGAAGCAATAATGAGTGGCAATGTCTCATTATCCCCTAAAAAGATGTACTTTAGGTTATTGGGGAGCGGTTTACGCTCGACCAGAGGTGGGTCCTTGTCGGATTCAGAGTTACTTTCAAGTGGCTCAAGGGCCACTGGGTAAGAGGAGCAAACACCCAGATGTGCCTCCTCGTCCAGAGATACGCTGACGGATTCCTCAAGATCCTCTTCACTCGCAACCTGGTCATTAGGCACCTCAATAATATGTCGATGTGAGTCGAACATGCCTAATGAATCGGGCTCATCCGTGTCCTGGATGAAATTGGCTCCGACAGTGTTGTCGAGGAGCCCGGGTTGCTTACCAAGAGTGAAGATGTTGAAATCCGCCGTGAGGTTTACGAAAGTCAACCTCATCAAGCCATTGCGACAATTGATCAAAGCATTAGATGTCGCAAGAAATGGCCTCCCAAGGATCACAGGAATCTGTCCTTGTGGGTTTGACACGGGTTCGGTATCCAAGATGATGAAATCAACTGGAAATACGAACTCACCCACTTTGATAAGGACATCCTCCACACTCCCTCGTGGAATTTTGACGGATCTATCAGCCAACTGGAGGGTTGTCCACATTGGTTTAAGATCTCCTATTCCAAGGCTAACATAGACTGAGTAAGGCAGGAGATTCACAGATGCCCCCCAAATCCAATAAAGCCTGAGAGATTGTCACATTCCCAATCATGCAAGAGACAGTTGGACAACCTGGGTCCTTGTATTTGACTTGCATGGGCTGTGTCAATATGGAGCTCACATTAGCGACCAAAAAGGCCTTTTTGGGTACATTTGTTTTTCTCTTGGTGGTGCAAAGGTCTTTGAGGAACTTGGCATATGGTGGTTCACCTTTACTTGCCTAAGTACCTCAACGATCTTATCCCAATGCTCATCACGTTTTTTAGTCAACCGATGAGGGAATGGTGCCTTGGGGACATAAGAATCACGAGGAGGAGTCTCAGAATTAGGTTTCTTGACAGGCCCTTCTCCTCGGTTGTCTTGCAAACAAGGTTGGCTTCCGGCATTTTCACATTGTTGTTAACGACCCTTCCCAATCTCAAGGTATGAACAACATTGACATGTTGGGAAGGGTCACTTTCAACATTGTGTACATTTTGCCTGGTATGAGCAGGCTGACCCCTGGGATTAACCACAGGTTGACTCGGTAACTGACCCTTCTCACGTTCATGGAGCTGCTGAGCCAACTGGCTAACTTGCATTTCCAATGCTTTGACAGAATTATTACTGGCCACAAACATGGATTGAGTGCTCTCCATGAACGTTTGAAAAGTTTGTTCAAGGGTAGAGTCCTTAGGGTCAACCCGCTGGGGTGGTGGAGTCTGGTTAGAATAACCCGACGAAGAGGCCTGACCAGGTTGGTAAATATGGTGCTAAGACCTTTGATGTGGGGGTTGGTAGGTCTCTGATGGGCATGGAGGTTGATAAGGTGGAGGTTGAGGTTGAGGTTGAGCGTGTGAGCTCTGACCGTGGCCTCCACTAGACCCCCAAGAGAAGTTATGATGGTCACGCCATCCCGGGTTGTAGGAGTGACTGTACAGGTCGTTACGGGGCCTTGGTTGACACATCACATTTGCATGCTCAGTATCCCTTGGAGCGTAAGCGCATTCCAAGTCATCATGTCCCGACAGTCCACACCTACTACACCTGGGAGTAGCGACCTGAGCTATAGGAACTCGGTCCATCTCCAAACTCTCAATCCTACGCATGAGAGCAGCCATTTTCGCCTCAGACGTGATAGTTGACTAAACATGATATGATCCAGCTCGACCAGAAGACCTGGTGGCTGATGGCTCTCTCATGGTGTCCCACTCGAAGGTACTCTCAGCCATAGCCTCAAAAGTGTCCCATGCCTCTTCGATGGGTTTCATTTGGAAGTCACCCTGACACATCGACTCCAACAATGTGCGGGTGTTGTAGTTGATGCCCTCATAAACAATTTGGCACAGCTTCCATAGCTCAAATCCATGATGAGGGCACTGCTGGAGAAGGTCCTTGAACCTCTCAAAGAAACCATGAAACGATTCGGTCTCGGTCTGATACATTTGATGTATCTGGTGTCGTATCTGTTGAGTCTTCCTTTGAGGGAAAATCTCTTCAGAAAGATGGTCACAAAGTCATCCCATGACCGAATCGAGCTCGCCGGGAGGCTATACATCCATTTCTTTGCGTTATCCATCAATGCGAAAGAAATCATCCTCAACCGGACTGAATCCTCGTCAAGCTGTTGAAGCTTGAACATGGAGCATACTTCCTCGAATTCGCGTATAAAGATATACGGATCCTCCTTATTGGTAGTAAAGGTTGGAAGCATGCTCACATATTGAGGTTTCAGCTCATACTTGTTCCCGCGAGCAGGGGGAACAACTATGCAAGAAGGCTGCGTGGCCCGAACAGGATGGGTCCGCTCCCACAAAGTCATCGGTCTATCCTGTCGAGCTAAAGGTGGTGGTGCACCAAGAACTCGATCCTGACCGAATCTCCCTTCCTCTCGAGTCAGAGGAGGAGGAGAAGGAGGTGTACGTGGTGGTGGGAGCGGACCAAGGTACTCCATGTTTGGAACCCGGTCTCCCTCGCAACCACGAGACGACTCGGCCTCTTGCTCCAAAGGAGCACGAGGCGGAGATGGTCGATCACCAAGACCGTCCATCTCAGAAATATGCACTCTCTAGTCGAGCGCTCTCACCAGAACGATCCCAACCTCGCATAAAAATGCTCGACTCGACTCTAACAAACACAGAACAGAAGGTGTACTAGAGGAGGAGACTATACGTAGAGAATATATGACGAGAGGACTCAGGTGAGGAGGGAAGAATCCCTAGAGCTAGCGTGGGTAGTAGGATCAGGAACAAGCCTAACTAGCAAGCACGACTCAAACAATGTAAGGCAATGGGTCCTTAGGCTAGACGACGCCTAACTTCGAGGTCACTAGCCTCGACACGCCTCACCTCACTACAACGAGGACCACAATGCCCAGCAAGTGATACCAGATCCAGAGATCCAGTACCTCCTACTATCGACATGGTAGGCAATGCCAATCAGGTCATGACGGTCTCAACTAGATTACTCTCCTAGTGCGCCCGCAATCCTAGGGCCAATGTCTACTTGGTTTTAGTTAAGGCTTTATTAAGAGTGTTATTTGGGGCCAAGGAAAGGGTGATGAAATCCCCCACCTTATCTTTTATGGGACAACCCCTCTTTAATAGCGTTTTGATCCTAAATCTAGCAATCAATCGCTCCAATCAAACGCTCGCTCACTCTTGTCCTAATGCAATTCCTACTAACTAATGCATGGGCATACGAGATGAATGAATGAGTGTAGGAAATTGCGTACCTCACGCCAGCGCTCAACAACTGAAAATAAAGCTAAAAGAAAAGACAACTATATGCCTAAGTCAATACATGATGCCTGACCTAAACAAGTAAGAACGTCTAGTCTTTTGCTTTGGATTTTAGGGTCAAGTTGATTAATGGGGGAGTGATTAATGATCTGGGAGCAAACGAGAAGTCATAGCATGCAAAATTGGGCTCCCAGATAACACAAATTAGAGACCTAACTACCAGAAAAAATTTGAGAGCACGAAACCCTCACCAGGCCACCAATTGGCGGTCTCCAACCGCAGATTGGCGGTCCTTTTAGAGCTTCTGTTCCTCAAACTTGTCCAGTAACCTCACCTTGATGCTATGGTTCCCTGAAACTAAGAAAAACTGGAAACAAAAAATTAAAAACCCCTCGAATCGTCCAAACCAACTTCTGGACAGAGCATCTCCCGGCAACGGCGCCAAAAACTTGATTGATCGTTTTAAATTAACCCCAAATTCACGGCAGCGTTGAAGCGGTGGCAAATATGGGTCATCCACTGGGAGGTGTGTCGACGCTTGGTTTGTTCGAAGGCGAGAGGTAAAAGAAGGAGAGAAAGATGTATTACACTACACTACACTAAGGTGCAAACGGAAATGGAAGAAAAGCAAGAAAACTAAACCCCAAAGGGGGTAGAGAAATAATGTGAACATAAAGAAGTGTGTGTGTGTGTGTGTTCATTAAGCTCCTCACAACATGTAGTGCATGAAATCATAAAACTACATCCAACTTTGCCTCCATATGAATTAAGATAAGACTACATCATTAAAACATACGAGACAATAATTGGAATGAAGATACATGAACTCAAGTATAAAGACTAGACCCTACTATGCCTCCACATGAATTAAGATAAGACTACATCATTAAAACATACAAGACATTAGCTAAGGTAAAGGCAACAAGAGCACATTCACTACAAATTGTGTTTCCAATATTAACTTCATTCATATCCTAACCTTATCATTCCCCATAAAATAGGTCCATTAATCAAAGCATAAGCTAGGCTTCATTAAAGAGCATTAGCATATCAAAGATAAGAGTGAAAACCCATTAGATGGTTATGGAAATCATATAAAGCTCAAGGGATAAAGATAACACACACTTAATACACTACATGATTATATCACATATTTCTCCACCGCCCAAATGGGGATGGAACTACTCACACATATTTAAACTAACTACTCTAATAAAATGAAGCATTATACTGAAATGAAACTATAGTAATCAAGCAAGAAATATTAAAGAAGCATAAAACTAAACAAGCACCAAAGCAAACACATTAATGGAAATTAACTAAGCAAGAATTAACAAGCTAATGAAAACATCTATTATTAACTCACTCAAATTACAAGCAGCTCTTCCTCCACCAGAGTTTTGCTTCAAGGCTTCACTCTTAGTAGGGAAGATGCCACGAAAGAGAGAGATGGATACAATGGTAGGTGAAGAGTTCTATTTATAAGCATGGAAAGAGCTAATCCGGGACAATCCCCCGATGTGGGACTAAACCAATACCAAAGATAGACTAAGCAAATACTAATACACGTGCTACAGAAAACTAAACGGATCCTGGGCTTTCTGGACCACCAATTGGCAGTTTCAGACCGCCAATTGGTGGTCTATATGCTTTAGATCCGTTTGATTTTCGTTGTGGGCTTTGCTTGAAGTATTTCTTGGTCTTGGATGCATCTACTTGGTTTGTTGGAGCTCCGACCCGAATCGAATTGCCAAAATACTCCCCATGATGGGGTGGAGTTTCCTGTTTTGCTCTTAGGTCCTTCGGTCTTACGATCAGGTCCTTCTCCCTTGCATCTTAGTCCCCAGGTCTCACAATTAAGTCATTTTTTATGCTTTTGGGGTCCTTTCATGGCTCTTCTCTTCAAACCTCTTTATTTCTGAAATTCAAACATAAAACTCGTAGCATAGCATTGTTTAGGTGAAAGATAATGGCTATAAGATACGAATATAAGCGTGAAATGATGTCAATCAGGTAGCGTGACTGCCCAGAACTTATCTTACGTCTGGCCTCCACATAGAGGTCTTATGCGAATGCTCTCTGAAGTTAGAGGACCCACTCGTGGCCCGTTGGCCCAGAAAATAGAGTGTGCCCAGAATTACATATCAGATCAAATACAATGCAAGCTACTTAAGCAACTAAAATCTAGTGTGGCTACTGATTGATTCGTTTAATATAAAACCGCAAGTGCACGGCCGCGTTGAAGCGATGGCAAATACGGGTCGATCCAAAGGGAGGTGTGTCAACTTTTGGTTTGTGCGAAGGCGAGTGGGAAAGAAAGGAGAGAGAGATTGATTACACTAAACTACACTAAACTGCAAAAGGAAATGGAAGATAAGCAATAAAACTAAACCCCATAGGGGGTAGAGAAATAATGTGAATATAAAAATGTGTGTAAGTGTGTGTGTTCAATTATGCTCCTCAGAACATGTAGTGCATGAAATCATAAAACTAAATCCAACTTTGCCTCCACATGAAATAAGATAAGATCATATCATTAAAACATACAAGACAATAATTGGAATGAAACTAAATGAACTCATGTATAAAGACTAGACCCTACTATGCCTCCACATGAATTAAGATAACACATTATCATTAAAACATACAAGACATTAACCAAGGTAAAGGCAACAAGAGTACATACACTACAAATTGTGTTTCCAATATTAATTCCATCCATATCGTCACCTTATCATTCCCCACAAAATAGGTCCACTAATCTAAGCATAAGCTAAGCTTCATTCAAGAGCATTAGCATATCAAAGATAAGAGTGAAATCTCATTAGATGGTTATCGAAATCATATAAGGCTCAAGGAATTAAGATAGCACACACCTAATACACTACATGATCATATCACATATTTCTCCACCCCCAAATGAGGATGGAACTACTCACTAGTCATTACACTACAACCTACATTAAAATGAAATATTTTACTGAAATGAGATTAAACTAAGCAAGCAAGAAATATTAAAGAAACTAAAATGACAAAACAAAACAAGCAAGCAAGAATATGAAAGGAAATTAAACTAAGAGAGAAACAACACATCTAAAAGAAAAACATCTATTTATTACTTACTCAATTACAAGTAGCCTCTTTCTCCACCAGAGTTTTGCTTCAAGGCTTCACTCTTAGTAGAGAAGATGGCCACCAAAAAGAGTGATAGGGTACATGAGAGGAGGGAGAGTTCTATTTATTGTCATAGGAAAAGGTAATCCGGGACAATCCCCCGGTATGGGACTAAACAAATACCAAAAAGAGCCTAAACAAACACTAATACATGTGCACGTGAAATCTTAGCGGATCCGGAGAGATCCGGACCGCCAATTGGCGGTCTACTGGATTCGGATCCATCTGGATTTCATTCTGCGCTTTGCTTGATGTATTTGTTGGTCTTGGATGCATCTACTTCGCTTGTTGGAGCTCCGACCCGAATAGAATTGCCAAAATACTGCTCATGATGATGTGGAGTTTTCTGTTTTGCTCTTTCGTCGTTCGGTCTTACGTTCAGGTCCTTCTCCCTTGCATCTTAGTCCCCATGTCTCACAATTCAGTCCTTTTTCCTATCTCTTAGGTCCTTTCATGCCTCTTCTCATCAAACCTCTTTATTTCTGAAATTCAAACATAAACCCGTTACGTAGCATTGCTTAGGTTTAAGATAATGATATAAGATACAAATATAAGAATGAAATGATGTCAATCAGCTATAGAGTCCAAAACGAGCTCAAGGAAGGATATAAGAATACCTTCCTCACAGCCCGAAACAACAATCAGAACAAACATCCCAAACCAGGGATCAAATTGCATCTACAACAACAACCAATCCTAACCGGATAGGTAAAATCGTCTAACAACTAAACGAGTTGTCTACGGGTCATGATAAAGTCATCGTAAGGGTCATACATGAGCAAAACATAACACATCACATCAGACATAAATCAGCATGAACAAAGTAACATAACCATGCATAACAGTAGAAGATATCAAAATTGCACCACACCACAATTGATGATATGAATTATCAATTTCAGAGCATACCTGTGATCGAAACTAAAATCTCAGAACATGATCAAATCTTATGTGGACATGAGACAACATGTATATCAGTGTTCCAACATGGAAAAACATGGATATGATCTCAGGAAGCTATATGTGTGTGTGTGGGGGGGGGGGGGGGGGAGGGGGGGTTTAATGTGGTTGTGAGGGACATTATAGCTAACATAGTTGTGGCACATCATTTTCGACCACGTCCGGTTAAATTTTTTGTATGAAAAATTATGGGTGTGATTTAACATATATAAGGAACATGTGGTAAAAATTTTAGATCAAATGGATCATCGTAGACCTTGATCCGAACACTTCGAAATTCAGTAAATTTCAGTCGTTCAAATATTGACATTTTAGATCAAAGGTGAAATTAACTTTGATTGACCTTAACTTTTAATATGTTATAGCTTAATAGATAACAATACATGTGATTAAGTTTGATTTTGAAAAATAAACTTTAAAATCATCTAAAATCAAGTGCCACAATCATCTAGGCTATAATGTCCCCATAGCCACATTAAGCCCTATGTGTGTGTACCCATTGATAGTATACATGCATGCAAAAAGGTTACACGTTGCAATAAAGCTTATAATGGACAACATATAACATGGATGGATGTAATAGCATTTCAATGTGAGAACATGACATTAATATCAGAGGTTATACACGAAATCAGAACATGAATGTATTCACATCTACTGCTGGAATGAAATCAAGTTGATTACTAACTCAATCGATAGACATAAATCAATTTTACTGATTGCATTAATGTCTAGATGAAATTATGCCACTTATACTCAGCCGTACATAATGACTTTATCTTATAGGGTTACAAAACATAACACATATATGGATTGGTCATTACTGGAATAAAATCAGACATGATAGCTCATCTTGACATTCAAATCGATTCATGCAACATTACTTGAACACAAAAATCAGATCACGACAAGATGCAACATCTGAAATCGGTAACATGTCATATGAATGATGCTTGATCGAAATCATAAATAACACATGATTAGGAGATCTAGTATCATTAAACATATCATGCAAGAAAATCTGGACTTGATCACAATATCACGCATAAACGTAACATCCAAAGATCACGAGATTAAACACCACAAGGTGATTAACACATCACGCAACATGCAAGCAAAATCTCTCCCCGACTAGCTCTCCACGGCCCAGCCCCATCTCCTCTGGTTTCTCCAACAAACCACCAAGGGAGAACATGAAGCCAAAGTTGTGGTAGAAAGGGAGGTGTTCAGCCACCTCTGAAATTCGGATGGTGCACCACAGTCTACCCAATCGGTACACATCCACTTGTGCACCCGAACCTCAGATCGGCTAGCCCAATGGTGCTGAACTAAACTCCATCCAACACCCACCCTACATCATCTTATGCTAGAGATCTAGGAGCATACCTGAGTTTGCCTGAGAGTTCGCCGGAAGATCGCCGGAGTATGCTGATCTCAGCCTTCCAACCTTCTAGTCGCACCAAAGGTTGCACTAGCCGCTGCTTTAGGCCTTGCTGAAATTGAAGCACACCGGAGCACCACCACAGTGGCATGTTTACTTGGCTGCAGGGTGAAGGAGACATGAAGAATGGGAGAGTAAGTGTGAGCGTTGGCTAGAGCTGGAGAGACTATTTGTTTGCAACAAAAACACCTCCTTCATTAGGCATCAAGGCTATTCAAGCCACTTCAAACCATGCCAAAATGACACCATTCAAGAGCATGAATAATGTACGTGCAAACACACAAGCAACCCTTCGATTCCCAAGCCACCTCACCTGGGCTCAGCCCATCACACGCACCACACACCCACTCAAACCCAGATTGAGTCAATCAAGCTAAGCAAATGCGCACTCGCCCGGTGAGTCGCACCCGATCGACTGTCAAGGAACCCGATCAAAAATTAAGCATACAAACACACCACAAACACAATTAGATAAGCTAAGAACTAAATTATGCATAAACGAGGAGAGTTGACTTATTATTATTAAAGCAGGAGAGCAGGTCTTACAATTACGTTCCATTCCCTGAAGCAAATCCGTTATGTTCCATTCCCTGAAGTGAATGTGACGTCACTCGACCGTAAAAGAGAATTAAATCGTTCCATGAAGCGAATGCAACATCATATAATAATAAAAGACCGGGGTCGTGGGCATAGACATGGCTATGGACATGGACAATATTGTTGTTATGGTAATGGACATGATTTTGATTTGCAAGCAAACAATGGTGGTAGAGATGTAAAAGAAAAGACTCAAACAAATCCCTTCAAACAAATCCACTAATGCTTGCTACAAATGTGACATGATAAATCATTGGTCTCATATATGTTGCACGCCTAAACACCTTGTTGATCTTTATCAAACATCACTCAAGATCAAATAAAGTGCAGAAACAAATTTCGTTGAAAATAATCAAGATGGCATGTTGATGGATATGCACTTGGATGTTTCAAATTTCCATCTAAATATGGATGAAAATATTGGCACTTTTGTCAATAATGAGCCTTTATCCAAATATCTAGTTTACTTTCTTTTGTTTTCTTTAAAATCACCCTTTTATTTAGTAGCATATATAGTTGATTTCCAGCTTTTGTTTATCATTATTTTTGAACCATTCTTATTAGCTTTTATTTTAAAGCTATACATTTTTGTGTTTTTGTGGAAGCAAAAGTGTTTATTTTTATTTTTGGTATTTTTTTGAAGTAGAAAAATGAATATCGGTGACTCTGTGATAAAAGATGGAGAACAACGTTTGGTGGACTGTGAAACTACAAACACAAATTTACAAGTAAAAACAATTTTTCTCAATTCCATCTAGCGAAGACAAATGTTAGCTTAATTTTTGGCACAACAAACATGACAGGAACTGGAAGAGCTTATATTTTGTTACCTAATGCTAGAAAATCGTTGAAAAGTGATGCTTTATACTCTAGTAGATCCAGAAGAAAACTACTAATTTTAAAGACATACTTCATAATCGCCATCACATTGAAATTGTGAATGATAATAATGTGTAATATCTCCATGTTACATCTATTGTATCTAGCCACAAAATTATATTAGAAAGAGTTCAAAGCTTTCTTTTCCAGACCATATATATTGTACACATGTAAGTTTACTAGAAGCTAACATGGTCTCTAACCAGAACTTCGTTTATCCAAAAGAAATTGCTTTTTGGCATGAAAGGTTGCGCCACCCAATTGCCAGAATGATGCAAAACGTTGTCGAAAATTCAATTGGACATCCTTTCAAGACCTGAAGATTTTAACATCAAAAGAATTCCCATGTGCAGCTTGCTCTCTTGGAAAGATGATAACTAGTAGATATTTTGAAAATGTAACTCCCATTTTTAGAACGAATACAACGAGATATTAGTGGGCCTATTACTCCCCAAGTGGACCATTTCCATATTTTATGATCTTAATAGACACATAACTCGATAGTCTCATGAGAGCTAGGAATGTTGCATTTGCTAAACTTCTAGTATAAACAACAAATTAAGAGTATATTTTCCAGATTATACAATTAATAACATCCAATTAGACAATGCAGAAAATCTCACATCCCAAATATTTAATGATTATTGCATGCCAATTCGGATTACAGTTGAAAACCTAGTGGCTCACGTTTATACACAAAATGTTCTAGCTAGCTGAATCCTTGATTAAGATATTACAATAAATCGCTAGATCATTGCTTATATAATCTAATTTACCATCTTCTACTTAGGGTCATGTAATTTTAGATGTCGTTGCACTTATTAGAATAAGGTCAATTGCTCATCATAAATATTCCCCATTACAACTTGTCTCTGATAAAGAGCCAAACATGTCTCTTCTAAAAGTTTTTGGTTGTTTGGTTTACGTCCCAATCACTCCAACACAACGTACAAAGATGAGACCACAAAAAAGATTGGGAATTTACACCAATTTGAATCTCCATCGATTATTAAATATCTAGAGCCACTATTAATGGGTGGTATTTTCACGTGATTCACTGATTGCAATGATGATACTATATAGTACCAGTCTTAGGGGAGGGGAAAACAAAAGTTTGAAAAATAAGAAATAACTTTGGATGCATCATCCATATCTTATCTTGACTCGCACACAAGTCAATCTGAACTAGAGGTTCAAAAGATCATCCATTTGCAAAAGATGGAAAATGAATTATGAGATACTTTTACATATTCAAAAAAGAGTTGCTAAATCATATGTACCAGCTTTAATGCACCTGCTCAAATTAATATTCCTAAATCGATGAATGAGTCCATTATACGTTGAAAACGTGGATAACCAATCAAGTCCAAAGATTAAAAAAACCACAAAAAAGAATGAGCAGAATATATCAGATGGAGAAAATAAAAAAGTTCATACTCGATGGAACAAAAACAAGGATATGATGAAACCTCGTAAAAGGTGTACGTACCCCAAAACACAAGTAATCACGTGACCTCAATTGTTGACAAAAAAGATAACACCAAAATGAAACATTTGTTGATGAAATTTTTGCATATGTTATAGCAAATGATTTAATAAATGAAAAAGATCATGACCC
Source organism: Triglochin maritima (assembly GCA_963682175.1). Lineage (NCBI taxonomy): Eukaryota > Viridiplantae > Streptophyta > Magnoliopsida > Alismatales > Juncaginaceae > Triglochin > Triglochin maritima. The sequence goes on from OY821775.1 coordinate 21,841,005, forward strand.
AAAAATGATTTAGGAGTATCTACACAAAAATGATTGGCCAAAATGGAAGGATGTGATTCCAACATAATCAAATTCTCCAAAGAAATGTCATGTGTTTGGAGTTTGGACATGTAGTATTGGATTAATCTAAGGATTAAGATGATGTTTGCCCAAAGTACTGACACGTGGTGCACTCTCATTGGCTGCGCATTAGGGTTTAGGGTGGGGCCATCTATATAAGGAGGTGAGCCTCCCATTGGATGGATGATTCTTGTGTGCAAACCCTAGCTCCACCAAAACCCTAGCCACCACCTCTCCCTCTCTCTCTCATTCGTCCCTCCACATCCACCAAGTCAATCCGTGGACTCTTGGGTTGTGGACTCGTGCTTCTTTTCCAAGAGAGTAGAAGACCGACCGGTGCTCCAGAGGATTCCGTGAGGTGATCGCCGATCCATTCCGCTGCCACAAGTTCTCTCCACCAAAGGTAATTCCGAACCTGTAGATTCAATCGTAGATTGCTTACATTGGTACCAGAGCCATCTTGGTCACCTCCGAATGTTGGGCACTTTCTTATTTCATACATGTTGAAATAATTTCGGTAGTTTTTTTAGAGAAATCGCATACATGTGTAGTTTTTTCTCTTCTTCATGCGCCTAGGGTTTGATGGCATTTTTTCTCACCTTTGCGCATGTTTTTTCTTGATTCATTTCATTACATGCGAATTGTATTACAAGTTTCATCATTATTTCATTCTTGCGCATAGCTTAGATTTCACTTTATGCATGTACCTAGGGTTACATGTTAATCTATGTTTGTTGCGCATATTTCTTTCATCCTTGAAGCTTGCGGCTAGAGTTTGTTTGTTCTTGATTATATGCGCATATATGTTGTTTGAAATATGATGATAATTTTACAAGAGTTAATTATTGCATGTATCATATAATGTGATCATACATTTCGGATGGTATGATTTGATTGTGCATTATTTTTAACTCTTGTACATACATCTAAGGTTAGATGCGTGTTGCCTTATTCATGTATATGTAATTTTTAATCACATGTGCATGCATCTAGGATGAGATGTTGATTGCAAAATCATGCCCATACATGAATATTGAGTTACCATATTGTATATTTCGGATTTGTTTTTGGAATGAGAGCATTCATTTCATTTGAAATATTTTCTTTATGATTGAATGCACATATATGTTAATCTCATTAAGGATTTTCGGATTTCTTTTGGAATGATTGCATGCATTTCATTTGAAATATTTCCTTTATGATTGAATGCACATATATGTTAATCTCATTAAGGATTTTCGGATTTCTTTTGGAATGATTGCATGCATTTCATTTGAAATATTTCCTTTTCATCAAATGTGCATATATGTGATGCCATCCACCAAAGAATTTCGAATTTTGTTTCCATTACAAGTAGCATAATTATTGTTGATTGCATGCTTATATTGATTATGGAAAGATTGGCTAATTCTGAAATTTTTGGAAGATATTATGGGCTGGAATTTTATTGCCTTAAAAATATGTTTGGATGCTTTCCTTTGATGCAAAAATATGTGTTGCTCTCCACCATATAATTTTGGATTTTTCTTTCCTAATGAAAGTAGGATAATTTTTGTGCTATCATGATTATATTGATTAGGGAAAGAAGAAAAAAATCTATTTTGAGAATGATTATTGTGGAGATTGGTTGTCATTACCTAACACGTTTTTTTTGCCTATTTTCGTGCATCATTCATGCATTGTTTCCTTATGCATTACTTCCTTATTGTTTGAATGAGGTGCACACTTTATGGTATTTTTTCATACGTCGGATTGTGCTAACGTATGGAAAGATTGTGCCTATGTGGAATGAATGGTTGCTGATTTTATTTACTGCCTTATTGAGAGATGAGCGTAATTTCATTCATTTATTTCCATTTGCAATAGTTATCGCAATGGGTTGTAATATTTATGGACTGTAATAATTATGGACTGTGGACTGTTTATTGCCCGAAGGAGATGAGGGGCTCCTTTATTTTTATTATTGCGATATTATAGCTACAAGACTCATGCAGGTTCCCGTTGACGAGGCTAACTCCCTGATGGGGATCATTAGCTCGATATGGAAGTAATGTAGTAATCATATCTGTGTGATGTTGATTGGATTTGTTTTTGAAAAACCGTTTTTTTGGTTACTCGCATGCCTAGTGGGAGTTGCAAGGTAGAAGTGTTTTGTGTAAACCACCTTGCAACCGGCGGCAAATATCCTTTTTATTTGCTAATTTACCATGATTTAAAACGATTTTTTGGGGTCATTAAATCATGATGGAGCTCAATATCTAGATTAGTAAAATGACTTTATTAACTATTGCATGAGGATTTGATCGAATGCTTTATGTTTTCTTTTGGTCTGAATGCTATAGCTATTAAGTCAGTTTATTCTTTATGATTATTGTAGCTCGTTATATTTTATGCTAGAACTCATGTATCGTTATGTATTTTGATTGTTCTAGATTCTTTATGGCTTCTTCCAAAAGCATTGTCGCTGATCTGACTCGAGGAGATAAACTCAATGAAAGAAATTACGATCTGTGGCCATCGTAAAATTGAGTATCTCTTAGAGGATCAGGACATGTTAGAAAACATAAACCAATCTATGTCCCCCCCCCCCCCCCCCCGAGGAGGGGAATACTGCGCAACATCGCAGAAACTTGGATGTTTATAATGCATGGAAAAAGAAAGACCGAATTGCTCGAATCACAATTCTAAGTTCAATGAGGGACGATCTGTTACTGCGGTTCGAAAAGGTTCGAACTGCAAAGGCCTTGTGGGAAGCTTGGAAGTTTCAGTACGGACTGACCTCCGTCACAAGGGCCCGCCAGCTTGGGCTCATGTTTGATGGGTATAAAATGCGCCAAGGTCACACAATGAGGCAGCATATTACCGCAATGTCAAACATGATTAGCGAGCGTAGCGTTGCCGGTCGTGCTAAGACCGATGAGGAGCAAGTGTCTGCTCTCATCAGATCGTTGCCTTTGAAGAATTTGGAGCATATGAAGGTCCATCTGACTCATGCTGATGACATCAGGACATTTGACCAGGCCGCAAAACACCTAGAGCTGGAGGAGGACCGCATGCTTGCAGAAGCCCCTCTAACTGAACTATTTGCTGCTGAGGCTGGCGCTCCTCGGAGGAGTGCAGGTTTTAAAGCGCAAAAAGGATAGAGCTCAGGGTTTTAAAGGCAAGAAGGGTGCAAATGCAAACAAAACAGAAAACAAAGCTGGAAAGAAACGACCTCGAGGATCCAGAGGTGGGAAAGATAAGTCTAATGTGACTTGTTTTAACTGCCGAAAGACTGGACATTTTGCTCGTGAGTGCACTGAGCAAAAGGTAATTACTGTGTGTAATCCCTTGAATTATAATGTGACTAGTTCTGTGATGCTCACTGATCATTCTCCTGTGTGGATTGTGGATTCAGGTGCCACGGATAACGTAACAAAGGATCGTTCTGCCTTCATGGAATATCGCCGTGTTCCAAGTGGGAGGCGAATAAACATGGCAAACAACACTAGCATTGAAGTTCTTGGAGTTGGCACATGCAAAGTGGCTTTGCAAAGTGGCCGGATCCTATTCATTCACGACGTGTTGTATGCACCAGCTATACGGCGAAATATTATTTCTGTTGTTGTTTTGATGAAACATGGTTTTAAAGTTGTTTTTGAGAACAATGATATGGGTTTATACCTTTCTAACATTTATTATGGACGTGCTTTTCTTTCAGACGGTTTAATTGTGTTGGACGCAATTTATGAGTTCAATCATAATGCTAGTGCCTTTATGAGCCAAAGTTCCATGAATAATGATTCAGTTATGTGGCATGCTAGACTAGGTCACGTTGGTGTTGACCGGATGAACAGGTTGGCAAAGGAGGGGGTATTAGGAGAATGCTCCAAATTTGAATTACCGACCTGTGAATCTTGTCTAGCTGGGAAGGCAACTAGAAAACCGTTCGGAAAAGTCATTAGGGCTACTTCTCCTTTAGAACTAATTCACTCAGATATTTGTGGACCTTTGAATGTGCGTACTAGACATGGACAAAGTTACTTCATCACATTCATTGATGACTTCACTAGATATGGTCATATTTATCTTATTTCTCACAAGTCAGAAGCTCTAGAATGTTTTAAGAAATTTATGAGCTTAGTTGAGAATCAGTTGGATAATAAGATAAAAACTCTTAGAACGGATAGAGGTGGTGAGTATCTCTCCATAATGTTCAAGGAGTTATGTGATGAAAAGGGGATATCTAGACAACTGACTATGCCTTATACTCCTCAGCAAAATGGTGTTGCCGAGAGAAGGAATAGAACATTGCTAGACATGGTTAGATCCATGATGGCGCATGCGAGCTTGCCAATTTCGTTTTGGGGAGATGCTCTAATGACTGCTGCCTATATCCTCAATAGAGTTCCAACAAAATCGGTTCCCTCAACTCCATATGAGTTATGGACAGGACGGAAGCCTTATTTTAGTCTGCTGCGTCCTTGGGGATGCACGGCATACATTCATTCTACTAGTCACCGATATGGAAAACTAGGACCTAGAGGGAAAAAGTGTATCTTTGTAAAATACAGTGATCTATCCAAAGGTTATGTTTTTATCGGGTTAGACGAGAATGAAAGAAGGACGGAACTGGAGTCTAGGGATGCCACATTCTTGGAAAATGATTTTCCAACTCTTGCTGGAGCTATCAAAGAGTCAGTGGACTTCTTTGAAAAACAAGATGAGGACATTGCCACTCCACGGGATAAGGATCTGGAAGTTGAACATGAGGTTCCATCAGTCAATCCTAGTGGGAGCAGCAATGTTGAGGATCTGATAGCTCTCACGGAGGATGAGCCATCAGATACCCATCTGCGTCGAAGTAAACGCGGGCTCATTCCTCGTAGGCGATTTCGCTTAGAGGAAGAGGCCCTCATGATAGCTTAAGAAGAAATTGATTATGAATCATCCGGGATGACAGTAATCGATGAGCAAGAACCGGAGACCTTGAAAGAGGCTTTGGAAGGTCCACATGCTAAAGAGTGGTTAGAAGCTATAAAGGAAGAGTTGGAGTTGATGAAAGTTAATCGAGTCTGGGACTTGGTCGACTTACCGCCAAACCGAAAGGCCATTGGGGCCAAGTGGATCCTCAAGATTAAGAGGAAGGCGGATGGATCTATTGATAGATTCAAGGCTAGACTGGTAGCTAAAGGCTACACCCAAAGAGAAGGCGTGAATTTTGAGGAAACCTTTTCACCCGTGGTTAGGTTTGCCTCCATCCGCCTTCTACTAGCTATTGTAGCTCATATGGACTTAGAGATTTACCAAATGGATGTAAAGACTGCTTTTCTCAATGGAGAACTTGAGGAGGAGATCTATATGGATCAATCTCAAGGTTTTGAAGTCAAAGGACAAGAGCGCAAAGTGTGCAAGCTCAATAAGTCTTTATATGGCTTAAAAACAAGTGTCTAGACAGCGGAACATTCGCTTCCATCAAGCTATATCAGAGAATGTGTTCTCTATGCTTGAGGAAGATCACTGTGTGTACGTTAAGAGATCCAATGGTAAATTTGTCATTCTGACTTTGTATGTTGATGACATAATCATGGCTGGCAATAGCAAAGAGTTTCTGAAATCCACTAAAGAGGGGTTGTCCTCCACGTTTGATATGAAGGACATGGGTGAAGCTAGCTACGTCCTTGGTGTCAAGATTGTTAGAGATAGGTCCAAGAGACTTCTGGGATTGTCTCAAGAGACTTATATTAACGTCTTAAAGAAATACGATATGGACAAATGCAAACCAATCGACACTCCTGTTGAGAAGGGTTTGCACTTAAGCCTTGATAAGCATCCTGAGACTCCTGAAGAGAAGGCCAAAATGGACAAGGTTCCATACTCCAATGCTGTGGGAAGCCTCATGTACTCTATGATGTGTACTAGGCTAGACATTTGTTATAATGTGGGCATGGTGAGTCGATACCAGTCCAACCCAAGCATGGAGCACTTTGTGAAGGACATTATAGCGAGAAAGGAAGTTGTGTTAAGACATGTGTCTACTAGTCTTATGGTAGCTGACCCTCTTACCAATGCTATAGCTAAGGACTCGTTTGTGTCTTATGTGAAGTCCTTAGGCTTACGCAGACTTTGATGTATTGGCATGTTCTACTTCCTTTTATGAGTGATTGTGTTTTTCGTTTCGACTATATCTGTTTGGTTGATGTAGTTGTTCTAGCATAAAATATTATTCTGTCAATAGGTTGAAGAATGCTTACTCACACGAGCATTCGCCTCTGGCGCTTTTGATAGCGAGCAGAGATGAGACTGATCATAAAAGAGATCTTGCATGATAGATCCGGAGAAGTTCATGATCGGATAAGTCGCCTTGATTAGGAATTAAGATGAGATCCTCTATGTTGGTGAGGATTGACATGAATGTTCCCACGATTCATGTGACCTATAGAATCCAAGTGCGAGCATCACATGTGGCGCCAGGTGGCACCTGTATGGTGTTAAGGCGACAATGATGAAGCTCGGGTCAGGCGCAGAGGGGGTGCGACTGGACTAAGACTTGTATGGTGTTGAGAGACAGACATACTGTTGTGTGTAGTATGATCCACCATAACATGTTTATCATACAACATGTGCTGAGCGACCATTGGGAAGTGAAAGGATGGATCCCTGCTCCTTCACTGTGTGAGTCCAAGACTTGATTGTCATTAGTTACCCTCAGTGACCTTCGACGACACCATGAAGCAAAGAGTTTATGTGGCTACTTTGGGATGTTATCTATGACCATGAGAGATTCGGTCGAAAGAGGCATCTTCGGGAAAGAAGTCAACTCTGAGTGTAATGGTGGTCTGGTGCGAAGGGAAAGGTTTGACTCGACTGCACTGAAAGTATTTGCTGGGCCCAACTGTATTGGATACAGTAGCATGTACCTTGAGGACAAGAAGGTATTCTCTCTGAGGGATCGAGATACCGTTCATGTTAAGTGAGTTTATGAGTAAACCTAGAGAACTGTGATGTGCATTTTTTGACTGCTTATTTATTGGCTTTTGAGGATGTTGTCATTCTGGACTTCTAGTAAGGTTTCTAGTTTGAGACTACTAAATTGCAGGTGCATCACCGGTCACACGACCCATTTGTCCGTATGATCGGAAGAGTACATGTGTCGGGGACACAGATGGTCTTGTATCAAGGATACATGATCAGAGACTTGCGTATTGTGGATGCATTCTTGGAAGACAGAAATAGTTGTATATATCAGGGATGTTTACATATATGTCAGGGACACATGAAGAGGTGACACATTGCCATCTTATGATTGTACGTATCGGGGATATATACGTATGTGTCAGGGACACAAAAGGAGATGACGTGTTGTTGACGTGCTGTTGTGCAAGTGGGAGATATTGGATTAATCTAAGGATTAAGATGATGTTTGCCCAAAGCACTGACACGTGGCGCACTCTCATTGGCTGAGCATTAGGGTTTAGGGAGGGGCCATCTATATAAGGAGGGGAGCCTCCCATTGGATGGATGATTCTTGTGTGCAAACCCTAGCTCCACCAAAACCCTAGCCGCCACCTCTCCCTCTCTCTCCCATTCGTCCCTCCATATCCACCAAGTCAATCCGTGGACTCTTGGGTTGTGGACTCGTGCTTCTTCTCCAAGAGAGTAGAGGACCGACCGGTGCTCCAGAGGATTCCGTGAGGTGATCGCCGATCCATTCCGCTGCCACAGGTTCTCTCCACCAAAGGTAATTCCGAACCTGTAGATTCAATCGTAGATTGCTTACATGTAGTCCTAACACCAGAAAAAGTAAAAGTTGTTGGCAACAAGTAGATATTTGCAAATTAAAAGAATTAAGAAAATGAGATGGTAAGATATGGCAAGGCTTGAAGGTGAAGGTTTTAACAAATACCAGGATTTAATTGACTATGAAGAAACATATTCATCTATAATGGATGCAACAACCCTGAGAAATTTTAAGTAGCCTTATAATAATCAAGGGAGTTCATGATGTGGCCTATATATGGATGTTGTTAGAGTCTATCTGTAAGGATCACTAGATAATGATACGTATATAGAAGTTCAAAGAACTAAAACTGCATGTATCATGAACTCCAAAAATTAAAAAAAAAAACCATGTATGGACTGAAATAATCTAGGCATGTGGTACAATCAACTCAATGAAAGCATGCTCAAGGAAGGATATAAAAGCAATCCTATTAGATCATGTGTTTTGATTAAAAACTCAACATCAGGATTCACAATTATCGTTGTGTATGTTTATGAATAGAATATATCGGGACTCTTTAAGAGATTGAGAAATTGGTTAAAGATTTATTACCATATTTAAAGAATTTACAGAATGAATTTGAAATGAAAGACCATGGTTCAACTAAGTTTTCTGTTCAACGAAATTTTCATTCGTCAATCAATATCTTGGAATTGATGTTAAAACGTTTTAATATGAATGAATCTCACCCATTAAGTTCACCAATGGTTGTCTGATCTCTTAATATCGAAAAGGATCATTTTCACCCTTGATAAAATAATGAAGAAGTCTTTGTTCCCGAACTATCATATTTAAATGCAATGGGGCTTTAATGTATTTTCAAATAATACACGACCCGATTTAAGTTTTCTGTGAGTCTTCTAGTTGTAGGATCGTGTGGGTCGGGTTAATCTAATCACTTTTACGCTAATCCCTAACTAATCAAACAATAAACGCAGCGGAAACAATTTAAAAACTAGTAGGGAAAAGGGACAAGCAAACCACAGATCGACTCGGCGTTTTTATAGAGGTTCGGCACCCCACCCGGGTCATAGTCCTCTCTTGGAAGCTCCGCTCGACTCCGCGAGCTCCGCCTATGACTTCACTATCCGCTCCCCATTCCGGGCCGGGAGACAACACCTTACATCCGTCAAACTCGCGAACAACCCTCGCCGAGCTTGGAATCCTCTTCTCACAATCCGAGAAGGATAACTTCGGGCTTTCACCGAAGTCTATACTCTTTTGACAAACTCTGTAACTAAGTGAGATTCACTCTCTAATTGAGCACACTTTTAGTAGGATGAGTGATTGATCAAGTGTGTGTAGTTTAGGCTTATGGAGTGTAGAAATGGGAGCTTTGAGGATTGAGGTTTCTCTCTAATGTATTGGGACAATTGGAGTTGGAGAGTTGTGTTAACAACAGGTCTTGATCCTCTATTTATAAGCTCCTAAGGTATTCTAGCCGTTGGGGATAGATTTGGTTGGGTTTTGTGTAAGATACACAAAGCAGAAAATCGGGCTGCAAATCTGTCCAGAACCGGTCGACCGAAACTAATAAACCGGTCGACCGTTGACTTGATTTCAAGGAGAACGGTCGAACAAATAAATATTCGGTCAGACAAACGAGCTAGAACTTAACTCTACTTAAGTGAATCAGTCGAACCAAAGTATGGGGCAGTCGATCGATAAGGGGATTCGGTTGAGACAAAGTTGGATCGGTCGAATGAATAGTGTGTCGACCGATAGCAGGGATATTATAAGTGTTCAACCGGTCGACCGAAACAAGGTCGTCGTTCGACCGGTTACCGAATGTATTTTGGGGTTAAGTTTGTTTTATACGAATACGACCGTTATAGGAATACGACAAAGGTAACGGCCATAATAAAATTTGGGATCGGTCGACCGAAAAGGTAGAACTGGTCGACCGGTAGAGTTCGGTAAAATCACTTTGGAGAGTCTGTTATAAACCGGTCAAACTGAGAACTGGTTCGGTCGACCGGTTCACACAGGAATTCTGGGTTTAGGTTTTAAGTGATTTCCGACTAAGGTTTGGGTGATCTAATGAAGTCCAAATAAGGTGAAATTTTGTGTGTGACTTCTCTAAGGAACCTAGTGTGTATGTGATATGTTTTTAGCTCTTGTATGCTCAATTTGCACATGTTCCTAAGACTCAAAATAAAATCAAGATTACAAGTCTTCATATAGCTTTATTACAAATCTTGACTTGATTTCCTTCCTTCCATGAGTCTTGATCACTTGTAGAGGTTAGCACATACAATATATATGCAATACAATATGTGTGTTACTCTACATTACTTATGATTAAGATTAGGTTGATTAAATCATCAAACCAAGGATTAAGGCCAAAAAGCCAACACTAGCAACATATAGTTCTAAACCAACACGTAGACATTGGAACATAATTAAACATATATTTCATTATCTTTGAGAAATACTTGATAACAAATTTTCTCGTTATTTTGCATCCATCTAGTACATTACATTAGGCATATTTTATAGACTAAGGAGACAACAAAGAAATTAAAGAGATTACAATATCAATGAGTACACTGATGGGCAAATGCAATCTATTTGGTGGTAAAGATTAGGAAAGGTGAATCAACAAAATCATTGATTACATAACACTCTTACTTGGATGATCACCTTATAATATATACTATTAAATCTCCCTTCTAAACTAAAAACAACCCAATGAGATAAAAACTTCTTGAAGAAGAAAATAGTGCAAAACGTATGATCCTCCCCTCATGGAACACCAATTTTGAAAACATGCTACTCAAAGACCCTATCATTATACAATTATCGTTGAACGAGTTGACATATATCAAATGACTATCACATAAGCTGCTCAAATTTGATATAAGTGGTACAATAACAAACTGCTCAAACAAGTGGATATTTGCAATTAAAAGAATTGAGAAAAATGATATTGTAAGATATGGCAAGACTTGTAGCTAAAGGTTTTAACAAATAACATGATTTAATTGACTATGAAGAAACATATTCATCGGTAATGGTTGCAACAACCCTGAGAGATTTTTAAGTAGCCTTATAATAATCAAGGGACTTGTAGCTGCTCAAAATAGTGTTGTTGTAGGATCTAACTAGTCCTAGAATTAGTCTAAAGAGGGGTGAATAGACTAAATGGGTTCTTAAAAGATTAAGCAAGAACACAATAAAACAATGACAATATAATGGAAAAGAGAGAGAAAATCGCAAACCACTAGTCCGATGTCTAGAGGTTTGGATCCACCAACCGGATCCTAGTCCTGTCTTACGAATTGCTCCTCCTTATGCAACTTCACGTAATCCACTAATCTGACTCCCCATTCCGGGCCGGGAGATCTTGCCTTTACCCTTCAAACTTGCGAACACCCTTGCCAAGTTTGGACCACCTTCTAACAATCCGAGAAGAGCTTCACTCCGGAAGCTATTACAACACTTCTCTAAAGATTTTAGTAACTACTTCTAATCTCGAGCACTTGAATGATTGATGAAAGCAATGAATGATTCAATCGGAAAGATTTAGCACATTGGGAAGTTTGAGAGCAAAAGGAAGTGGTATGAGTATGAGAACTTTTGAAAAAGGATTGGGTAACTTTGTAAACTTGTTCCAAGCTCTATATATAGGCTCTCAACTTAATTTAGCAGTTGGGATTGATTTGATAAAGATTTGTGTAAGATACAAAAAAATAGGAAAGGTCGGAACACAACTCCGGACACAAACGGCTGACCCGTACGGGCAAAGTAGTCAAACTTTTGCTTATTTAGAAGAAAACGTTCGAACTGAAGTACAAGCCAGTCGAACACTAAGGCTAGAACTTAAGTAAACGGTCGAACCAAATCTAGGGGTGGTCGACCATTATAAAGGTTTTGGCCAGGATAATAACAAACAAATGAGTTAACGGTCAGACACAAAAGGAATCCAATCCGACCAAAAATAATAGGGAGTTTGGAGCTTGAATAAATCTTGATCCGGTCGACCATCGTCATGGATAAGTTCGACCGGCGGCCAAAAAAAATTGGGGCTATGTAAGACCCACTCTCTAGATATTATAATAAGTCCCCTTTCATCTTTCATGTTGGTGTGATGATTTATATTGTTTGGTGTGTTTGTTCCTATTGAGGGAATGTTTCCTTAGTCAGGGAAAGTCCCTCGTTGGGGGACATTCTTCTTCGAAGAAGATTTCCTTTTTGGGGAAAAGTTTTCCTTTCCAGGAAATGTTTCCTTTTTGGTTGCGTTGGGTGCACCCCGCCGGGCGCACGTGCGTATCGACTTGGTTGGCTTTGTATTGGTTGAGGGTGTCATAGGAACCCAAATCTCTCATGCCACATGGCCTGGAGTGTTGGGATTTGGTTGAGTCAGCATGTGAGATGGCACCATGTCAGCAAACAAAGATTCAAATTCAGCCAAAGAAGGAAGGCAATCATGGGAGAAATATTGGAGGATTTTTGCAATCATGTGTGGCTTGGAAGGCAAGTGTATGCAAGACTAGGACTGCAAACCCTAGCCATCACATAGCACCTTCTCCCCACTTCCACCCACCATTCTCTCCCTCTCCCTCTCTAGCGATCAAGGAGGTGCGGCTAACAAGAAGAGGAGGTGAGCAAGGAGGCAGGCAGCGGGCTTTCAGGCAATCTCGGGGTGTTTGTCTCTTCTAAACCAGGTATGTGTTCGTGCCAAAGGTGGGCTGAGAGTCGGGGGTGTTGGCCGGAGGGCTGGCTAAGACCAGCTTGGCTGGCGGTGTCAGCAAGGGGGTTGCACCACCCGGCTAGGCGCTAACCATGCACACGGGTTGTTGAATGCGTGTCATAGTTGGCCGGCCTTGACCACTATCTAGAGGCTCCGGATCTCGACAAGGTTTGGCATTCTTCGGCGAGGTTAGGTGTGACAACCAGAGAAGCTAGGGTAGGTTGGGGTTGGGCTGCGGTTAGCATTGTCGGGCTAGTTCTCCTCCGGGTGGGTCTATATTTGGTGTTGGGCTTGGCTGAACTGTTGGGTGGAGGCGAGGTTGGTGCTCGCCTTCTGGAGTGAGTAGACCAGAGTTGGCTCATGGGGGTGAACCCCACATGCACCTCTGGTTGGTCTAACCACCGGACAACCAAGCAACAGGAGTGTACAGTTGTGCTGGTGGCGCTGGACGCTCCTACTAACGTGTCCTGCTTGGCTGGTCGGGGCTGGTGGAGACATGGGCACCTTCGTGTGCAGCTTGGGGTGAGAGGGGATGTTCTAGCTACGGGCCTAATCAGGACTTCCCTTGTTGTTGACCAAGTACCTAGGGATGGTTGGTTGACCCGGTGCGTGTTTGGGAGGCAATTGATTTCTCGTGGGGAGCATGCACGTTTTGTATACTTGCATTGTAACCTATATCACTTGATCAGTAGTTAGTTGTGTTGATAATGTTATGTTGTTGATGTTGGCTTTTTCGCCTTAATCTATGTTTTGATGATTTAATCAACTTAATCTTAATTATGATCATGTAGAGTAGCACACATGTTGCATTGCACATATATTGCTTTGTGGTAACCTCTACACGTGATCAAGACTCAAGCAAGAAAGGAAAATCAAGTCAAGACAAGTAATCAAGCTCTTTTGAAGACATGTATTTTGTATTTTCTTTGAGTCTTAGGAACTTGTGTAAATTGAGCATACTTGAGCTAAAAACTACTTAAACACAGTAGGTTCCTTATAGAAGTCACACACAAAATTTCACATAATTTGGACTTCAATAGATCACCCAAACTTAGACTGGTAAACAGTAAACCTGAACCCTAACAGTTTGCCCACATTCGGTCAACCGTAACAGACTGTTCGGTCGACGGAGTGATCATTCATCCTGTTTGTGTTTTCACTGCCCGATTTCGGTCGACCGTATATGCCCTTTTGGTCGACCGTATGAACTTATTTTTCCGACCGTTTATTTTGTCGTATTCTACCCAACAGTCGTATTCCTATTAACCAAAAATACCCCAAATACATTTCATGTTTCGATCGACCGAGGACCTTGTTCGGTCGATCGAATATCTGTCTCTTGACAAACCCGAATCTCCTGGACAAAATTGGTCAACCGCTAGACCTTAGCTCGGTCGACCGAATTGATCATTGTTTGTCAACCCTAAAGTGCCTCGTGCAAATCGGTCGACCGAACACTTTTTGGAGTTCGACCGATCACTTAAGTGTACCTGACTCGTAGCGTTGGGTGGTCGATCGTTCCTTAACCGGTCGACCGAACTGAGTTCAAAACTTCCAAACGGTCGACCGTTCAGACCGATCCGGTCGACCGAATTAACTCAGAATTGGGTTCTGCGAGTTTCTGTTTTGTGTATCTTACACCAACTTATACCCAACCAACCCCCAACGACTCTATTCTCTCTAATGCGTATATAAAGAGTTGTAAAACAAATTTTAACACAACTCTCCCACTACTACTTGTCCAATACATTAGAGAGAAACTCCCAAGCTCAAATTTCCCCAATCCAACACTCCAAGTCTACACTTCCACACCTTAGCATCAATTCCACATCATAAGCTAAGTGTGCTCGAGTTAGAGTGCGTTCCACTCAAATTTTTCGTTTGTGAAGAAGCAAGGACTTTGGTGAAAGCCCGAAGTGTTCCTCTCGGATTGTGAGAGAAGAAAGTCAAGCAAGCAAGGGTGTTCGCGGTGCTTGTTTTGTAAAAGGCGTTCTCCCCCGGCCCGGAATGGGGAGTGGATAGTGAAGTCGTGAGCGGAGCTCGAAGTGTCGAGCGGAGTTTGCAAGAGAGGACGTAGGCGGTGGCCGAACCTCTGTAAAAACCCCGTGTCCATCGTGGTTTGCATTTCTAGTCTTGACTTGCTTGTTTGTGAGTTTAATTCCGCAGCATATCTTTGATAGTTCAAACAAGTAGGTAATTAGGATTAATTGTGATTAGTATTGTGGACCCATAACCCACACGATTCCAACAGTTGAACATACTGATCTTCGAGTGATTAAGCCTTGGGTGCATGCAGGTATAATATGCTAAGTATTTAAATATCTTACAACAAGATCACATGACCCATAGCTTGCTAGTTACTTATATTATGCCTTGTATGCATATATTGCAGCTGAAGTAAATGTGATGGTTAGGTTCTTATCACCACATAGTGGTACTGATATAATGTATATTTTTTGTGATATTACGAAACCTTATAACCTATATTGCATGACGCGTAGTTAAGTGTTACAACTTGTTTTGTGTATGTTGCCGAATGTATAGACTGCCATGTAGAAACCCATGCATGTTCGCATTATGTTGATGTTATGATGGGTATGAGTTTATGGTGGGCGCACCATAAACATGGTCATCGCATTAGTTGTAATCATGTTTATCTATATGTTATATATGCGTTACACAGATGGCTTGTATGTGCATTCAATGTTATTGAATCGGGGCACTATGTTGTGGGGTTGATTGATACGTTTTAATTAACCGCAAGTGCACAGGCGCGTTGAAGCGGTGGCAAATACGGGTCGATCCACAGGGAGGTGTGTCAACTTTAGTTGGTTCGAAGGCGAGTGGGAAAGAAAGGAGAGAAGGGATTGATTAAACTAAACTACACTAAACTAGTAAACTAGAAAGGAGGAAATGAAAGCACGAAATGAGCTAAACTAAGCTAAGCAACTACTAAGAAGAAAGATAAATCTCAGGAATGGGAAAACCCCCTAAGGGGTGGAGTGTGTGTGTGTACACATGAAATAAGTGTGGTGAACGCATACAATAAGATCAAGTGTAGTTAGTGCTTGTTAATGCGTAAGAAGTACCTAATGGCAAGACCTATCATTTAAAGCACTAACCTAGGTGATTAATATAAGCATGACAAGTTTGTTATTAAGAACATAAACAAGCATGGAATGTACCTAAACATTGTGGCAGAAACCATCAAGTAAAAGTTCTTATTAATTCAAACAAGCATACTAACATGTCTCACATACAACAATGTCTAGCTTTCATACCATCTACATAACTTGTATACACAGCTACTCCACCCCCAAAGGGGATGGAACTACTCACACATATCTAAACTAACATTTATACTAAGGAAAGAAAACATGTTTAAACTAATTATAAGAAGACTAAAAACAACAAGTTAACTAAGTCTGCAAGAATTGAAAAGACAAGACAATATGAAGAAAACTTAACGAAACATCTATTATTACTCACTCAATTACAAGTAGCCTCTCTCCACCAGGGTTTTTGCTTTAAGGCGTTTACTCCTAGCAGAGAGGATGGCCACCAAGAGAGAGATGGTTTACAAAGGAGGATTAAGAGTTCTATTTATAGCCATAGAAAAAGGTAATCCGGGACAATCCCCCAGTATGGGACTAATACCATACAAAAAATAGACATAACACACAATTATACAAGACCCGACTAAACCACATCGGATCTGGAGCAATCCGGACCGCCAATTAGCGGTTCCAAACTACCAATTGGCGGTCTACAGGGTTTGGATCCAGTCTGGAATTTTTGTGGGCTTTTCTGGATGGCTTTCTTGATATGTGATGTATCCAATGAAGGGAATGTGTTCTAAAAGTTTTACTTTTAAATGTCAATTATTATGAATTGAATAAAAGATCATTTTGTTCCTTGTTTATGTTATTCGTCTTTTAGAAGTGTTAAGGAAAAGGCTCTTGGTCCTTAACCGTAGAGCTCTAAAAGGTATTGGTTTGCATAAAACAAAAGATATTCGCAATCATGGTAATAAACATGGGACATTTATTACCAAGTTAAGATTGTCGTGTTGGTCATAGATGATTGTAGCTTTACAAGTGAGTGACAACACGGGTACGCAAAAGAGGAAAATACTACTTTTGTATACCGAATTGACCTTATAAGTAAAATATTATAGGAATGTGTTTCTGTTGTCATTAATATTTTGTTGTGTCCTTGGTCCTTTATGAGACTTATATCCGATCGCTTAAGGAGTGCTTAATTAGACTAGTGTCTTAAGCTATCAATGAGTGTAGTGCAAAGGCATTAGTTGGTTAAGTATGACTTTTGTTGGAGAAGATAGTTAGTCAAAAGATTATCATTGCCCCTCTTAATTGAGTGATGATATTAGTGGGCCCCTTGATAAAGCAAAGTTATAATGTGCACAATGTGATTTGAGTTAAGTCACATATTTATAACTAGCTTAAAGAGATCAAGAAATGAATACTAATACAAAGATGACACAATACTACTTTGTGTGTGTTCTTAATATCATGAGGCAAGGGACGGACACAAGTGGTGCACTCCATCACTAAATGGATCGGGTTTTGGTTCAAGTGGAATTAAGACATCTAACTAATTGGGAGCTATAATGTGTAGCTAGATACCGCTTATAGCTTGTGATATTAAGCTCTTAATATCACTGCCAACTTAGTTTAGATCCTCCCATAGGTCACACCACAAAATCAGGAAACAAGAAGCTTGATTTTTGGTTCATATGATGTGTCGGGTTTCTTATAGAAAATATGACATATGTGGTGAACAAGTAAAATCAATTATGTTGTATATATATAACATAATTAGAATCATGATAAATTCATATGAGATGCATAAATTATGGGGTGCAATAATTTATTGTTGCATAGGATAATATATTGCATAAGTTGTGAATTTGCTAAAAACCCCAAAAGTTCAAATTTTGTTGGAAATAAATCCAAAATTTGAAAAGACAAAATCGGGTAAAAGTTCGGTAATCCATTATGGTTCGGTCGACCGAAGGATCTGTGGATCGGTCAACCGAACGTGGAACAGATAGTCATAGTTGATTGACCGAACTTGACCAAAGTGCTTGGAATTTTGGATCGGTATTCCGAACCAGAAACGGTCGACCCAACAATGTCCAGTTCCGATATTTTCGGTTAACCGAAAGGTATTCGGTTATAGACAAGAATTCGTCTGATTGGTTAAGGAGAATTTTCTCCTTAAGAATTGGTCATCCGTCTAATACTCGGTAAAACAATCGTGACATATTCGGTTAACCGAGTGTGACTCGATAAACCAAACCGTGATCGATTTTCTGCCTTTGATAATTAAGAGATTAGTTTGATCAATGGTTGGATTAGCTCCAAACTTGGTCAAACCTTTTGTGGATGCATGTAATGCATTATGGAATTAGTTTGTGAGAGAAAATGTCAAGAAAAACATGGCTTAAGAATAGCCATGATTGAGATTAAGATTGTAGCCTATAAATAGGTCATTATTCTCCCTAATTAAAAAATAAGTTTTGCTAATTCTTTTCTCTCCTAATTCACCACAAAAGGCCACAAAAATTCTCTTACATTCTAAGTCTTTGGAAGGAGAAAACTCAGAGACTAAGGAAGGGGTTTGTAGCTAGATTCTAAGCTAGTTTGGAGATTGATTGGCTAGCTCCTTTCTCTCTAACCTTGTTTAGGGTTTCGGTGAACACTCGGAGGCATCCTGCGCAACGAGAAACGACGATCGTCTTCCTCAACGTCTCTGGAACATCAAGAAGTTTTAGAGAACTTCTAGGTTTGAATTTCGGAGTCCCTTGTGTTTGTTTCAATAAGTTTTTGAAACTAGTTATTAAAACAAACTGATGCATGCATGAAATAAATTGTAGAAAATTGTAATTGATCCTTATTATGCATAAAATTTCGAAAAATATATATGCACAATTAAACATGAAATCCTACATCCAAGTTGGTTGCTGGAGCTCAGACCCGAATCAAATAGTCAAAATACTCTCCATGATGGTGTGGAGTTTCCTGATTTGCTCATTGGTCCTTTGGGCTTACATTCAGGTCCTTCTCCCTTGCATCTTAGTCCCTAAGTCTTTGTCCTTTTTCCTGCTCTTAGGTCCTTTTATGCCTCTTCTCCTCAATCTTGTTTATTCATGAAACTCAAACATAAAACTCGTTACGCAGCATTGTTTAGGTGAAAGGTAACGGATATAAGACACAAATGTATGCATGATATGATGTCAATCAGGGGCCAATGAGACTAATTGAAAGACCTTTATGTAGAGAGGCCAAGTGGGAGATAAGACCTAGACATGTACACTGTCACTTTATAACGGATGGGCATTCCCAACATGCGATGAAATCATGTAGATCATTACCGCGATATGGGGTGTCAATCTGGAAGACCTCTTTCCGTCAAGCGGTGGGTCACTCTTTCAGGTGACCCACTTGTAGATTAGGCCAATGATTGGCATCATTCCATGCATATCTTTGTGTCTTATATCCATTATCTTTCACCCCCAAACATTGCTATGTAACGAGTTTTATGTTTAGTTTTCAGGAATAAGTAGGTTTGAAGAGAAGAGGCATGAAAGGAACCAAAAGCAGGGAAAAATGACTTAATTGTGAGACCTGGGGACTAAGATGCAAGGGAGAAGGACCTGAACGTAAGATCGAAGGACCTAAGAGCAAAACAGAAAACTCCACACCATCATGGGAGTATTTTGGCAATTCGATTCGGGTCGGAGCTCCAACAAGCGAAGTAGATGCATCCAAGACCGACAAATATATCAAGGGAAGCCCAAAACAAAATTTAGCTAAATCTGCTAAGATTTCAGGAGCATGCGTATTAGTGGACGTTTAGTCTATTTTTGGTATTTGTTTAGTCCCACATCGGGGGATTGTCCCGGATTACCTTTTTCTATGGCTATAAATAAAACTTTTCACCTTCTATTGTAAACTACCCATTGCTTGGTGGCATTTTCTCTACTAAGAAGTAAGCCTTGAAGCCAAACTCAAGGTGGAGAAGAATGCTACCTTCAATGTGAGTTATTGTTAATAAAATAATTGTTCTTAGTTTCTTTTAATCTTGTCTTTTAATTCTTGCATGTTATTTTAGTTTATGTTCCTTTCAATTAGCTTCTTTAATAATCCTTTCTTGCTTAGTCTAATTTCATTTCAGTAGAATGTTTCATTTTAATGTAGGTTGTAGTGTAATGATTAGTGATTAGTTTCATCCCCATTTGAGGGGTGGAGAAATATGTGATATGATCATGTAGTGTAATAGGTGTGTGTTATCTTAATCCCTTGAGCCTTATATGATTTCCATAACCATCTAATGGGATTTCACTCTTATCTTTAATATGCTAATGCTCTAGAATGAAGCTTAGCTTATGCTTAGATTAGTGGACCTATTTTATGGGGAATGATAAGGTGAGGATATGAATGGAATTAATATTGGAAACACAATTTGTTCGCCTGGTGTGTCAGACATCCCTAACGAGGTTCTTGACCTCGTTCCGATGCACCAGCCTATTGGTTGGAGAGTTTGGATTGACGATCATAACTTCAGCACCGCAACGGGAGAAACTTTTCTTCCGTTGCCCCATATTTCTCAAACTCTTGAGAGGTTCAAGCTCTTTCCATTTGATCCTTTGAATGAGATGCCTTTGCATCCAATTTATGAACCTCTCCTTTCATCTTGTGCTCTTTGTGAGGGGGCCCAAACATGAGTATTTTGGCCCCGGGTGGTGTCATGTTACCTTTCCAAGTGCAATGACCCACTCTTGAGGTTCCCATTTGATGTTTTTTGACAAATGAAGATGGGAACCTATGTTTGTACATAGTTATATTAAAAAAACAAAAAAACAAAAGTACAATAAAAGAGTCCTTCAGTGAGCATCGATTGTTGTGGGCTCCAACCCTTGTGTATTTGGGCCTCATTTCTTTCACGTATTTGTATCCCTTCTTTAGCATCTCACAGGTTTTGAGGGAATTCAGGTTTGTGTCCATCAACATAACCGCAAACTTCCCTTTGTACTTCACGTTGGTGGGATCTATCCTTTTTCATGCATAAATCCATGTAGTATCTTGTTTGCATTCATTGAGGACAACGGATGAAGTAGGTGTGGGGGGGTGTTTTACGTGTCTACATAATCGAGTCTTTTCTTTTGATTTTTGTTTTCTTTTGCGTGCATTGTTAGGGTCATGTTAGTGTGCTGCATTTAATATCGATATATCTCCTTGTCATGATCCTTGGGTGACTTGTCTTCTTTTGCTTGCATAGTGCTTAAATGTTTTTACATTTCTTTCAAAATATTCATGTGTTTGCAAAAGAAAATGTTTTGTGGATTTTGTGAGTGTTTAGCATGTGCAAAACCGTTGAGAGGCAAAGTAAAAAGAAAGCTCCCAAAATTTTCTTGAACTTGATGCATTAGGATATCTAGTACAGTGGCTTTAGGATTTATCGAGTCGTTAGGACGCACCCCAGTTTTCCCTTGGGGGTGAGTAATCATAGGGTTTCAGTGCTTAAACATTTAAAGAAGTCCACCCTGAACCTAGTGAGTCAATAATTCGTGTCTGTTAAATTAAGGGAGTTTGTTGTAGTCAAGAACCCTTTAAATCTTGTTGTGAGATATTAAGTGTAGGGGTTTTGGTTCATGTGTAGATAACAAATAAGTGAGTAGGTGTTCTCTCTTCTCGCACGGCTCCTATCACTCGGAAAAGTAGGTCTGAGGGGACTTTCTGCCTGGTGCTTTCGAGTCATCTGACTTGGGATGCGTCGACCGAACTCTCGTTACACGGGTGGTAGGGATTGCCTAATGTGGAGATTTGGGGAAAGGTGTACGTGATAGTGTAAGTCCTCATGAGCAATGATGCACGAAACCTGACCCTGGGAGAATGAAGCTCCAACTAATAAAAAGAAAAGAAGAAAAAAAGAGAAAAGAAACAAAAAGAAAAAAAATGGTAATGCAAATAAAAACCTTAATGGACTTTACACTTTGTATCACTTCAGGATGTTGAGGTTGTCGATGTCTTTCACTTAATTCCTTATTTAACTTGCACGAATGGTTCATTAGGCTAGGTGTGTGGATTGATTACCTATATAGAGTCAGCCCGTAGGATTACCACGTCCAATGATCGACAAAATTTGTCCAACGATTCGAGTGTCTAGATTGAATAATGCATCTTGTTCGGATTTTGTGGGTATATCCACTGAAAACCCTCAGGTAACAACACTCCTCTTTGGCGACAAGGAGGTTTAACGGCTTGTTGCACGTGCTAAGTGCAACCGTGATTCCTACGAAAGTGAGTTAGGATTTCCCTGTTTTCGTATGCTTTTCCTTTCTTTTATTTTTCTCTGTTTTGCTCACGATTAGCAAAAGTTAGGTGTGGGGGTATTTGATTGGCATCATTCCATGCATATCTTTGTGTCTTATATCCATTATCTTTCACCCCAAACAATGCTATGTAACGAGTTTTATGTTTTGTTTTTTGGAATAAGTAGATTTGAAGAGAAGAGGCATGAAAGGAACCAAAAGCAGGGAAAAATGATTTAATTGTGAGACCTGGGGACTAAGATGCAAGGGAGAAGGACCTGAACGTAAGATCGAAGGACCTAAGAACAAAACAGAAAACTCCACACCATCATGTGAGTATTTTGGCAATTCGATTCGGGTCGGAGCTCCAACAAGCAAAGAAGATGCATCCAAGACCCACAAATATATCAAGGAAAGCCCAAAACAAAATTTAGCTCGATCTGGATCCAGTAGACCGCCAATTGGCGGTCCAGATCTTCCCGGATGTGCTAGGATTTCAGGAGCACGCGGGGGATTGTCTATTTTTGGCTATTTTTGGTATTTGTTTAGTCCCACATCGGGGGATTGTCCCGGATTACCTTTTTTTATAGCTATAAATAGAACTCTTCACAATCTATTTTAGGCTACACATTGCTTGGTGGCATTCTCTCTACTAAGGAGGAAGCCTTGAAGCCAAACTCAAGGTGGAGAATAATGCTACCTTCAATGTGAGTCATTGTTAATAAAATAATTGTTCTTAGTTTCTTTTAATCTTGTCTTTTAATTCTTGCATGTTTCTTTAGTTTATGTTCCTTTCAATTAGCTTCTTTAATAATCCTTTCTTGCTTAGTCTAATTTCATTTCAGTAGAATGTTTCATTTCAATGTAGGTTGTAGTGTAATGATTAGTGAGCAGTTCCATCCCCATTTGAGGGGTGGAGAAATATGTGATATGATCATGTAGTATATTAGTTGTGGGTTATCTTAATCCCTTGAGCCTTATATGATTTCCATAACCATCTAATGGGATTTCACTCTTATCTTTGATATGATAATGCTCTTGAATGAAGCTTAGCTTATGCTTAGATTAGTGGACCTATTTTATGGGGAATGATAAGGTGAGGATATGAATGGAATTAATATTGGAAACACAATTTGTAGTGTATGTACTCTTGTTGCCTTTACCTTGGTTAATGCCTTGTATGTTTTAATGATATTGGGTTATCTTATTTCATGTGGAGGCATAGTAGGGTCTAGTCTTTATACATGAGTTCATTTAGCTTCATTCCAATTATTGTCTTGTATGCTTTAATGATATGATCTTATCTTAATTCATGTGGAGGCAAAGTTGGATTTAGTCTTATGATTTCATGCCCTACATGTTGTGAGGAGCTTAATTAAACACACACACACACATCTTTTATATTCACACTATTTCTCTACCCCCTTTGGGGTTTAGTTTTATTGCTTATCTGTCATTTCCTTTTGCATTCTAGTGTAGTTTAGTATAATCAATCTTTCTCTCCTTTCTTTACCACTCGCCTTCGCACAAACCAAACATCGACACAACTCCCAGTCGACGACCCGTATTTGCCACCGCTTCAACGTGGTCGTGCACTTGCGGTTCATATAAAAGAATCAATCAAGTTTTTGGCGTCGTTGCCGGGGAGGTGCTCTGTCCAGACATTGGTTTAGACGATTCGAGTGGTTTTAATTTTTGGTTTCGTTTTTGTTGGTTTCAGGGACCTAGAGCTCACGGGGAGGCTACTGGACGAGTTGGAGAACAAAATCTCCAACAGGGACCGCCAATCAGCGAGCTGGAACCGCCAATTGGCGGCCTGGTGAGGTTTTCTTGCTTTCATTTTTCTTCTGGTAGTTGTTTGCTTCATTTTAGTTATGTGGGAGCACTATTTTGCATGCTCTGACTTTTAGTTTGCTCCCAGATCATTAAACCAATCCCCATTAATCAACTTGGCGTTAAAATCTAAAGCAAAAGATTATACATTCTTATTTGTTTAGGTCACGCATCATGAACTTGACTTAGACATATAGTCGTCTTTTCTTTTAGCTTAATCTTCAGGTTTTGAGCGTTGGCGTGAGGTATGCATTTCCTACACTCATTCATGCATCTTGTATGCCCATGCATTAGTTAGTAGGAATTGCATCAGGACAGGAGTGAGTTGAGCGTTTGATTGGAGCGTTGATTGCTAGATTTAGGATCAAAGCGCTACTAAGGAGGGGTTGTCCTGTAAAAGATATGGTGGGGGATTTCATCACCCTTTCCTTCGCCCCAAAAATCACTCTTAATAAACCTAAACTAAAAGCAAGTAGACATTGGCCCTAGGATTTCCGACGCACTAGGAGAGTAATCTAGTTGAGACAGTCATGACCTGATCGGCGTTGCCTACCTTGTCGATAGTAGGAGGTACTGGATCTCCGGATCTGGTATCACTTGTTGGGCATTGTGGTCTTCATTGTAGGGAGGTGAGGCGTGTCGAGGCTAGTGACCTCGAATTTAGGCGTCGTCTAGCCTAAGGACCCATTGCCTTACATTGTCTGAGTCGTGCTTGCTAGTTAGGCTTCAACCTGATCCCATTACCCACGCTAGCTCTAGGATTCTTCCCTTCTCCTTTGAGTCATCTTCTTCTCACCGTCTTCTACATTATAGTCTCCTCCCCTTTACACTCTCTGTTAGCGTTTCTGGGTCGAGTTGAGCACTTTTTGCGAGCTTAGCCTCGTGGTGGTGAGAGTGGTCGACTCGAGAGTTTTTGTTGAGATGGATGGTTACATGGGTGACCATCCATATCATTGTTGGGACCAGGACAATCCTCCCTGGTACTCCCGACCCATGCATCCTAGGGTACCTCAGACAAACACCCCGTATGAGCATTCTTCATATTGGAGTAATATGGGAGAGACACCGACTGCTAGACCACCATCTAGTTACGTCGGATCATATGTTGGTCATCAAACTGAGACATTACAAGAACCTTTGGACTCTTTCATGCATGTGGTGGATGACATGAGTGCACCGGTGGCTCCGGTAGCCGTATCGTGTGACTGTTGTGGGTTGAGTGGTCATGTTATCGGGGAATGTCCTTATGTTGCCCCTGAGCTTGAGTATGAGCACACATTTTCCCAAAATGCTCATTATGACCATTATGCATCCGTGTACAACCCGAGAGGGATTGATTCGTGGGGAGACAATTCGTATTCAAATTCTTATACATCATTTCCACCCCAGTATCCTCCTCCCGAATCCCCACTCAAAATCATTGGACCCATCAACTCCCAACCCCAAAATTTCTCAATTCTGACTTGGACCTCATAGTTGACCGCACACCTGATTCCTTGAAACCAACTTTCCTTACGTTCATGGAAACCACTAAACAACCCATACAAAATATGGCACTGCAAGTGAGTCAAATGACGCAGCAATTACGTGAACGTGAGGAGAGTAACTTTTCTTGTCAACATGAGGATTCATCTTTTGATATCGAACCACCACCACATCCACAAATTCAAACCACAATCTTTCAAAGACAAACTCCTAGTCAATCTGAGGGACTTGGGGTTTCAATTCACAATCACTTGGTGGAGGATTCGATTCCAACAGAGAATAGCATAGACCAGTTCTATTATGAGTCGGCACAGGATGTGCCTTACCTTGTTGTCATGTGGCCCTTGAGCCACATGATCTTATTGTTGTACCTCCTAAGGACTCACCTTTGGTGGAGAAAGAGCTCCCTAGTACCCTTAATCTCATACGACCTAATGAGAGTTTGCCTCTCACTATTGTTCCTGATCACCTTGGAAATGATGGGACATCAAATAATTACATTGCCAATGAGTGTATTAGGAGTTCCTTGGAGGATACCTTGCGTATGAGACCCACTTTTGTTCGCCTGGTGTGTCGGACATGCCTAACGAGGTTCTTGACCTCGTTTTGACGCACCATCCTGTTGGTTGGAGAGTTTGGATTGACGATCATAACTTCAGCTCCGTAACGGGAGAAACTTTTCTTCCGTTGCCCCATATTTCCCAAATTCTTGACAAGTTCAAGCTCTTTCAATTTGATACTTTGAATGAGACGTCTTTGCGTCCAATTCATGAACCTCTCCTATCATCTTGTGCTCTTTGTGAGGGGGGGCCAAACATGAGTATCCTGGCCCCGCGTGGTGTCATGTTCCCTTTCCAAGTGCATTGACCCACTCTTGAGGTTCCCATTTGATGTCTTTTGACAAATGAAGATGAGAACTTATGTTTGTACATAGTTATAAAAAAAAGAAAAAAATTAGAAAAAAAAGAAAAAAAAGTACAATAAAAGACTCATTCAGTGAGCATCGATTGTTGTGGGCTCCAACCCTTGTGTATTTGGGCACCATTTTTTTCACGTATTTGTATCCCTTCTTTAGCATCTCACAAGTTTTGAGGGAATTCGGGTTTGTGTCCATCAACATGACCATGAACTTCCCTTTGTACTTCATTTTGGTGAGAATTCTCCTTTTCATGCATAAATCCATGTAGTATCTTGCTCACATTCATTGAGGACAATGCATGAAGTAGGTGTGGGGGTGTTTTACGTGTGTACATAGTTGAGTCTTTTCCTTTGATTTTTGTTTTCTTTTGTGTGTATTGATAGGGTCATGTTAGTGTGCTGCATTTAATATTGATATATCTGCTTGCCATGATCCTTGGGTGACTTGTCTTCTTTTGTTTGCCTAGTGCTTCAAAATTTTCACATTTCTTTCAAAATCTTCATGTGTTTGCGAAAGAAAATGTTTTGTGGGTTTTGTGTGTGTTTAGCATGTGCAAAACTGTTGAGAGGCAAAGTAAAAAGAAAGCTCCCAAAATTGTCTTGAACTTGATGCATTAGGATATCTAGTACAGTGGCTTTAGGATTTATCTAGTCGTTAGGATGCACCCCAGTTTTCCCTCGGGGATGAGTAATCATAGGGTTTCAGTGCTCAAACATTTAAAGAAGTCCACCCTGAACCTAGTGAGTCAATAATTCATGTCTGTTAATTTAAGGGAGTTTGTTGTAGTCAAGAACCCTTTAAATCTTGTTGTGAGACATTAAGTGTAGGGGTTTTGGTTCATGTGTAGATAACAAATAAGTGAGTAGGTGTTCTCTCTTCTCGCACGGTTCCTATCACTCGGGACTTTGTGCCTGGTGCTTTCGAGTCATCTGACTTCGGATGCACCGACCGAACTCCCGTTACACGGGTGGTAGGGATTGCCCTATGTGGAGATTTGGGGAAAGGTGTACGTGATAGTGTAAGTCCTTATGGGCAATAATGCACGAAACCTGACCCTGGGAGAATGAAGCTCCAACTAATAAAAAGAAAAAAATGATGAGAAAAGAAACAAAAAGAAAAAAATGGTAATGCAAATAAGAACCTTAATGGACTTTGCACTTTTATCACTTGAGGATGTTGAGGTTGTCCATGTCTTTCACTTAATTCCTTATTTAACTTGCACGAATGGTTCATTAGGCTAGGTGTGTGGACTGATTACCTTTATAGAGTCGCCCCATAGGATTACTGTGTCCAATGATCGACAAAATATGTCCAACGAGTCGAGTGTCTAGATTGAATATTGCATCTTGTTCGGATTTTGTGGGTATATCCGCTAAAATCCCTAAGGAGACAACACTCCTCCTCCTTGGCAACAAGGAGGTTTAACGGTTTGTTGCACGTGCTAAGTGCAACCGTGATTCCTACAAAAGTGAGTTAGGATTTCTTGTTTCTCGTTTGTTTTTCTCTTTCTTTGTTTTGCTCGGGACTAGCAAAAACTTAGGTGTGGGGATATTTGATTGACATCATTTTATGCTTATATTTGTATCTTATATCCATTATCTTACACCTAAGCAATGCAACGTGACGAGTTTAATGTTTGAATTTCAGAAATAAATAGGTTTGAAGAGATGAAGCATGAAAGGACCCAAAAGCAGGGAAAAAGAACTTAATTGTGAGACCTGGGGACTAAGATGCAAGGGAGAAGGACCTGAACGTAAGACCGAAGGACCAAAGAGAAAAACATAAAACTCCACACTATCATGGGGAGTATTTTGGCAATTCTATTTGGGTTGGAGCTCCAACAAGTGAAGTAGATTCATCAAAGACCAACGAAAACATCCAGAAAAGCTCATAATAAAATCCAGCGTGATCCGGACCGTATAAGCCGCCAATTGGCGGTCCAAGACCGCTAATTGGTGGTCTGTTTTGGTCCAAATCCGCTAAGATTTTGGTGGGTCGCGTATTAGTGTGTATTTAGTCCATTTCTGGTATTTATTTAGTCCCACATCGGGGGATTGTCCCATATTGCCTTTTTCTTTGGCTATAAATAGAACTCTTCACCTTCTATTGTAAACTACCCATTGCTTGGTGGCATTCTCTCTACTAAGGAGTAAGCCTTGAAGCAAAACTCAAGGTGGAGAAGAACACTACCTTCAATGTGAGTCATTGTTAATAAAATAATTGTTCTTAGTTTCTTTTAATCTTGTCTTTTAATTCTTGCATGTTCTTTACTTTATGTTCCTTTCAATTAGCTTCTTTAATATTTCTTTCTTGCTTAGTTGAATTTCTTTTCAGTATAATGTTTCATTTTGTTAATGTAGTCGGTGTAATGAGTAGTGAGTAGTTCCATCCCCATTTGGGGGGTGGAGAAATATGTGATATGATCATGTAGTGTGTTAGGTGTGTGTTATTTTAATCCCTTGAACCTTATATGATTTCCATAACCATCTAATGAGATTTCACTCTTAGCTTTGATATGCTAATGCTCTTGAATGAAGCTTAGCTTATGCTTAGATTAGTGGACCTATTTTATGGGGAATTATAAAGTGAGGATATGGATGAAATTAATATTGGAAACACAATTTGTAGTGTATGTAAGCTTGTTGCCTTTACCTTGGTTAATGTCTTGTATGTTTTAATGATATGTGTTATCTTAATTCATGTGGAGGCATAGTAGGGTCTAGTCTTTATACATGAGTTCATTTAGCTTCATTCCAATTATTGTCTTGTATGCTTTAATGATATGATCTTATCTTAATTCATCTGGAGGCAACGTTGGATTTAGTTTTATGATTTCATGCACAACATGTTGTGAGGAGCTTAATTAAACACACACACACACATCTTTTATATTCACATTTTTTCTCTACCCCCTTTGGGGTTTAGTTTTATTGCTTATCTTTCATTTCCTTTTGCATTCTAGTGTAGTTTAGTATAATCAATTTTTCTCTCCTCTCTTTACCACTCGCCTTCGCACAAACCAAACGTCGACACACCTCCCAGTGGACGACCCGTATTTGCCACTGCTTCAACGCGGTCGTGCACTTATGTTAATATAAAACGAATCAATCACCTCTCGTTGGTTGCATGTGTCGCATATAGGACTTCATGAATGGCGTTTTATCCTATTTTTGGACAGGGGGCATACGGGGCTTTCTTATTGAAAACTCATGCATATTTTGTTGTTGTTTTTCTTCAGGTACTTAGGTTTCTGACAGGGATTGGACTAGAGATGTTTCAGAGGATTATGTACATAAGGGACACGTCGACCAGTTTCATAAGTTACTTTATTTACTTCCGCATTGCGTTGTTTCATTCGAGCTAAACCTTGTATGTAATGAATCCTGAGTCTGTTTCTATATATGGATACTTTTTTCAGCATCTGATTGAAATTAAATTTAACTGCAAGTGCACGAACTTCGGTGAAGATGGGGTAGTACGGGTCGATCCACAGGGAGGTGTGTCGACTCTAGTTCGTCGGAAATCAAGCGGAAAATAGGGGAGAAGATGTGTGATTGCACTAACTAGACCACACTAAACTAGAAAGCAACAAACAAAGAAGATGAAAGCACGAGAAGAAATGAAACTAAACTAAGTAACTATAAAAGCAAGCTAGAATTCAAGAAGAGAAGTCCTCCAAGGGGTGGAGTGTGTGTACACATGAAATAAAGTGGTAAGGAATGCATTCAATATGGCACAAGTGTAGGTTGTGTTGCTATGCATATGAAGCACATAATGGTTGTGGCAAGACCTATCATCCAAATCACTAACCTAGTTGATTAATATGAGCATACACAAGTTGTTATTAAAAACTTAAACAAGCATGGGATGTACCTAATGATTATAGTAGAAACCATCAAGTTAAGTATTCTCTTTTATTCAAACAAGCATACCCACATTCATCACATAAAGCAAAAGATAGCATTCATCTCATTCTTCATGACATGTATAAACATCAACTCCACCCCCAAAGGGCGATAGAACTACTCACTACTCATTAAACTAAAAACTACATGAAGAAAAGGAAACATTCTAATTACTACTACTAAGACAAAACAAAATTAAGCTAAGCATTCAAGAATTAAAAGAGAAGACAACATTAAAACAAACTAAGGAAAAATATATTTTTTACATGACTCACATTACAAGTAGCATTCTTCTCCACTTGAGTTTTGCTCCAAGGCTTACTCTAAGTAGAGAGAATACAACCAAGCAATGGGTAAATACAAAGGAGGAAAAAGAGTTCTATTTTATGCACGAAAAAAGGTAACCGATGACAATCCCCTGATGTGGGACTAATGAAACTTCTCAAAATGGACATAAACGATATAACAAAAATCCGTGACAAAGATGGTTGAATTTGGATCATAATGGGCCGCCCATGGGCGGTTCATGGCTGCTAATTGTCGGACATAAAATTCCGGATCCGACTAGTATTCGTCTGGTGCCTTTCCATCTTCAATTATTAATGTTAGGTGCACCCGGTTTGGCCATGGGGATCTAGATGCGAGAGGAATTGTCATAATACTCCTCGTGATGGTGTGGTGTTTCTCGATTTGCTAATTGGTCCTCTTGTCTTCCATCCAGGTCCTTCCCTCTTGCACATCGGTCCATAAGTATCACCGATCAATCATTTTTCTCACGTTTTGGTTCTTTTTGTGTCTCTTTTTCTCAAAAATGTTTATTCCTGAAACTTAAACATAAAATTCATTAGATAGTATTGCTTAGGTTCAAAATGGAGGATATAAGACACGAATGTATACATGATCAGTCAATCAACATCATGTTGTGTATAAAATATCCATGTACGCTTTCATTCGTATTCGTTTTGTTTTTATTGTAACCTTCTCGGTCGTCGTGGAGACTCTGATCACGACTTCACTTGGACTCCCAGCGTGCGTACACATGAGATCAGGGGTGTTACAGGCTAGGTTAATTATGTGTATACGACTGGAATTTCGCAAGTGACTTCTATAGGTTTTCTATGGACTATGCAATACAAATCAACAAGAGTTCAATTGCTCAAGTTACATTTGAATCCAAAGTATAAGAAACATAAATCCTATACTATTCTTCAATCTTGATTTCATGTCTTGTATCAACACTTGTATCCTGAAATGGTTAGTAAAACAAAATCTATATGCATGTGCACATGATGTAGAATAAGATATACATGAATTTATTGATATGTTAATTAATCAACAAAATAAGATTAAAGATTAGTAGACAAAAAGCCAACAATCCCCCTTTTTGATGATGACAACTTATCAATAAAAATACATGTTAACACTCATGAAAACTCCCCCTATCTAATAGCTCCCCTGGCTATATCGTTAATCATGGTATATAGTTTTCTCTCCCCTTTTGGCATAATAAAAAAGGATAGTCATGAATCGAACAAAGAATTGAAACATGGCATGACATCTCATAAACGGAAGCACAATTGGTATTCCCAAAAGATAGAGAACAATGTAAGTTAGATTCATGCATCCAAATACCCATTTAATATGATAATCAAATATTCAAATAGCCATAGTTCAAAAAGAAAAGAATAATCAAGAACAATCAACCATACATTAACCAAAATGCTGATCGTGAAGCAAAGAAGATAGGGAATCAATCCCTTGCATAACAGAGTCAAAATGAGTTTCGAACGATTGGTGATGTGCCTCCATGGTGAATTCAAGGCAATCAAAGCATTTAGACAAAGAAGCCTCAAAAGCATCAAAGCGGTCAGCGAGCTGCTGATAAGAGTAGGCATCTCTATGTGCAACATTATCGGGTGTCCAACCACCACCATATGTCCATCCTTCTTCATCGCCCTCTCCCCAAGAAGCAGTTGTCTCCCTCTGAGTTTGGCGTAGCATCCATCTAGGGTCAGCATGAGCGTCTTCTTCTGTTTCCTCATCTGAAATGGGTTGCTGAGAAGATGAGGTTGTTGTCTTCATCTTGGCTAACGTTGTCTTGGAAATCAGGTACTTGTAGACATACAACCGGAATAGAGCCAAAAAAACTGATCTTGAAATGCTCAAAGACATATGTGAGCCACATAGGATAAGGGAGGTACTTCCCTTTCCTATACCACAAATGAAGGAAGATGAACAATGGCCAATTGACCGGAATTTTCTTGTAGAGACAGTAGATGCAAACTAACTCGATCAAAGATATTTCATTATCGTGGCCATGTTTGGGAAATAGGTTGTCGGACACAATATAGGCAAGAATTTGTAGTAACAGATGCATTAGGGATGTGTTGTGTACTACTTTCCCATTCTTTGTTGGTGGTGGTGTGGCATAAAGTTCTTCAATCATGTCGGTCGGGTTTCTGTCGTCTTGTACTGCATGTGGTCAGTCTACGTAAATGTGAACTCCAGAATACTCTAGACCTAAGGTGGTGGCAATTGTACCAGGGACAATTTCATATCTCACACCATTAACCATAGTCATATAGATGTGTCTATGAGGATCATTTCTAAGGTTGCGATAAAATTGTTGAACCAAAAAAGAATAATATGGCATGGGTAAAATTTGGTCAAACAATGAGTGAGTTTGTTTGCATTTCGATGTTCTCGTACAATAGATGCTCTGAGAAATGAGATACCTCGACATTCCGACAAGGAATGAAAAGGGCGGCCGAATAACGAGTGTCGCACGTAGCTTGAGCATCATCATTGATTGGGTAAAGGGGTTGGTCGGAGGTGCGGGGGGATGATGATTGTTGGGGTGGGTTGGAGGATGGTCCTGAGCCTTCTTCTTGCGGCATTTGGTGGTGATGATGTTGGAATTGGGTCTTGGCTGGCGAACCGCCGTCTTCTTCTTTGCAGTCATGGTGCAGATAGAGAAGAGCAAAAGGTGATTGGTGGAATGGATAGTGGAGCAAGAATGACGATGAATAATAGTTGCAAACCAACGGATCACCGGTCAGACGAGAACAAGGGTGGACCGGAAGGGGAGAGGCGGCGGCTAGGGTAAAAGAGTGAGAGAGGAAAGTGAAAAAGAAATGTGTATTTTTCACCTTAGATGTAGCATAAAACTGCGACAACGGTCAACCGGACTCGCACGGGCGGTCGACCGAACAATGAAATTTGGGGGGAAATTTAAAACGATTTGGGTACGGGTTCAACCGTCATAGAGAAGCAGTCAACCAACACAAGAAGTAGAAAGTGCATGTTATTTTCGGTCGAACAAAAGTAAGAGGTAGAAAGTGCCTGAAAGAATCGGTCGAACAAGAGAGAACAGTCGAATAGAAGTGGTCGACCGGTGTAAAACTGTTCGACTGGTCACTTAGGTAAACTTAAGGACCAGACCGAGAGGAATCTCACCGGTCAAATGGAACACATTTTCCAGTCGGCCGTTTGAGCCAAAAAAGTGAATTTCAGCCCAAACTCAATCAACATGCAATTTTCGAAAAAATGAAACAATATGACTGAGTTATATGTCATTTAAATTACACATGCCTAGATTTAGTCGTATGTGATTGAATTGATCAACATTTAAAGGTTTGGTAAAAATGTCCGCTAATTGACCAATTGTAGGAACAAAACTAGTTTAATGTCTTCCTTAGTTGTATGATCTCTAAGAAAATGATGTCTCACTTTGAAATGTTTGGTTTGTGAATGCAAAATTGGATTTTTTTAAAGATTGATAGCACTAGTATTATCACAAAGAATCGGAGTAGTTTGAAACTCAAGTTTCAAGTCTTTGAGGGTTTGCCTCATCCATAAGACTTGTGGACAAGCACAACTGGCGGCGATATACTTGGCATCGATTGTACACAATGCAACACTATTTTGTTTCTTACTAAACCAAGACACATTAGATTTTCCCAAAAGATGACTAGTGCCACTAGTGCTCTTACAATCTAAGATACAACTGTCATAGTCGGTGTCGCTATAAGCAACAAGATCGAAAATCCTAATCTTGGGATAAAATAACCCAAAATCCAGAAAACCTTTAAGATACTGAAAAATCTTTGCAAAGTATTTAAGTGAGATTCTTTAGGACAAGCTTGAAAATGAGCGCATAAAAATATACAACAAACATGATATCGAGGCGACTAGCAGTAAGATAAAGTAAAGATCCGATCAAACCTCGATATTTCTTGATGTCCACATCTTTGCCATTTTCATCATTGTCTAATTTCAAGTTTGTACACATGGGAGTCTTGTGGGGCTTGCTATCTTCAAAACCAAAGTGCTTCAGAAGCTCTTTTGTGTACTTTGGTTGGTTTGCGAAGTTCCCATCTTTAGTTTGCTTGATTTGGAGTTCAAGGAAGAAATTTAGTTCCCCAATTAAACTCATCTCAAACTCGCTCTGCATAGACTTAGAAAATTCTTCGCAAAGACAAGGGTTACTTGCACCAAAAATGACATCGTCTACATATATTTGTACCACTAGTAAATCATGATTATGAGATTTTACAAAAAGAGTGGTATCCACTTTACCCATTGTGAAAACCTTTGTGAAATAAGAAGTTCTTCAACCTCTCGTACCAAGCTCTAGGAGCTTGCTTGAGTCCATAAAGAATCTTCTTGAGTTTAAATACATTGTTCGGGTAAACTTCATGTACAAATATGGGTGGTTGTGCAACATAAACTTCTTCAGAGATAAAGTCATTAAGAAAAGCACTTTTAACATCCATTTGAAAATGTTTTTTATCCATAAAAGAGGAATAAGCTAAAAGCATATTGATGGATTCCATACGAGCAACGAGAGCATAAGTTCATCAAAGTCTATCCCCTCCTCTTGGCGGTAGCCTTGAGCAACGAGTCTAGCTTTGTTTCGAACTACATTCCCATCTTCATCAAGTTTATTTTGGAAGATCCACTTACTTCCAATAACAATTTGATTAGTTGGTTTTACAACAAGTTCCCAACCGTCATTTGAGACAAATTGATTTAGCTCTACATGCATAGTCATTAACCAAAATTCATCATTACACGCTTGTTCTACTTTCTTGTGTTCTAATTCAAAGATAAAAGCGTAAAAGTAACAAACCACATGAATTCTAGACTATGTTGTCACACCTTGAGAGACATCTCCTATCACAAGGTCCTTAAGATGATTGAATCCTTGGGGCGTTCCTCTTTATCCTCTTTTGGAGAACTTGGAGGATCTTGGTGAGACTCAAGGGTACATCTTGCGATGAGACATGTCTAATGATATCCATGTAGTCATCATCAAGAGAGGAGTTATCAACACATGCTAATTCATCAAAGTTGACGTGTAGAGATTCCTCCACACAACTAGTTCTCTTATTTTAAACTATATAAGCCTTACTCCTATCAGAATACCCTAAAAAATGGCCTCGTCGATTTAGCATCAAATTTATCCAAGTTATCATTAGTATTGAGGACAAAACATTTTGAACCAAAAACTTTGAAATAGGAAATCAATGCGGTTATACCAGAGCTCACAATGTGTTTTCTTTAAAATAGGTCGAATGAGAACACGGTTCAAGACATAGCAAGAGGTATTAAAGGCTTCGCACCAAGAGTTCTTGTCGTTTCTTGTAGTGTTCTATTCTACCTCTCAACTACCCTATTTTGTTAAGGAGTGTGAGGAAAAGAAAATTTATGCTCAATGCCATATTTTTTGCAAGATTTTTGAAATGACTCATTTTCAAATTCTCCTCCATGATCACTACAAATAGCAATGATGTTGGAATACTTTTCCCTTTGACCACATTTGCGAAAACATTTAAATCTTTCAAAGGCATCATGTTTGTTTGCTAAAAACAAAAACCAAGTAAATCGTGAAAATTCATCGACAATCACAAAGGTATATCTTTTGCCTCCTAGACTGATGGTCCGTGGAGATCCAAAAAGATCTATGCAAAAGCTCAAGAGGTTTTGAAGTTGATACCACATTTAAAGATTTGAAAGTTGATTTAAACTATTTTCCAAATTGACATGCTTCACAAAGCCTGTCCTTTTTGAAATCGGTTTTCAGAAGTCCTCCAACTAATTCAAGTTTGGATAAGTTGTGCAATTGTGACATACTGATATGTCCTCAACTGTTATTCCATAACAAAGTTTCGTCATGTGAGGCAACTAAACAAGTCTCAAGAGCCATATAATTTAGATTATCAACATGCACGATGTAAATATCATTAGATCTATAGCCTTTGAACATTGTTTTCATGTTGAGTTTGGAAATGATATAGAAAGTACTCTTATAAAAACAACTAAATATTTTTTATCGGTTAATTGACTAACACTAAGAAAACTATGTTTCAAACCTTATACTAGCAATACTTTCTCAATATATGGCGTAGAGTGATTGCCAACATTACCAATGCCGACAATATGACATTTAGCATTATCTCCGAATGTGACAATTCCTCCATTCTTAAGATTTAAGCTTGATAGGACATGAGTGTCTCCCGTCATATGTCTCAAACGTCCACTATCGAGTATCCACTAGCCATTCTCCTTGCTTTTATCTACAAACAAGGAAACAAGTGAAGACTTTGGTACCCAAATTTGTTTGGGTCCTTGAGGGTTAGCTTTTGGTACCCAAACTTGAGTAGTCTTAGGTACCTAAATATTTGAATAATTAATTTTCTTAACAAGGGAATTATTCAATTTAACAAGGTACGATGTAGATTTTTTTGTTTCCCTCCCTTGTATCTCAAGCCATGTTTTGTCAGAGATTGAGTTTGAGTGACAAGAGACATGTCAAGCATTTTTCTTCCCAATGTGAATTTTTCTAGATCTTTTGTAAGTTGTTTATTTTTGGCAATAAGTGTAGGATTTCGTGTCCCTATGTATGTATATATTTTAAAACATTTAATACAACATACAAGATTGATTTTCATATTTTCAACAATTTCTATGTACATTACTTTGTGTTTATTCTAATAACATGCAACCCTACATTTATTAAAATAAACCTCAAAAGTAGAATCATACCTAAAGGTTCTCTAAAACCTTTTCAAGATCTGGAGTTGCGTTGCTCGTTGCATCGTCCACGGATTTGCCTCCGAGTGTTCACCAAACTCTAAACAAGATTAGAGAGAAAGGAGCTAGCCAATCAATCTCTAATAAGGCTTAGAATCTAGCTAATAACCCCTCTTTGAGCTCCTGAGATTTCTATCTCCTAAACTCAAAATTACTAAGAGAATTTCGTGGTGATTAGAGGAGAGATTAATGAGAGAAAGATTTTTGCATTAGTATTAAACAAGTAGGAGTAGGGGTCCTTTTATAGTTTCCCAAAACATCCTAATCAAGAGATATTCTTTAGCCATGATCCCTTGTTTTTTCTCTCCTAAAATTAATCTATAATTTCCACATAAGCACCCACAAAAAATGTTTTAATTAAATCTGGAATTAATCCACCATGATCTAATTAATCTCTTAATAATTCAGGCAGAATCGTTCTTCTTCGGTGGACCGAAAATTATTCGGTCAACCGAACCGTTCGGTTATAACACGTGTTCGGTGCACCGTGAACTAGACGGTCGACCGAATCCGTATGAGAAAAATTCCCTGTAAGAATTCGGACGAACGACGTCTTTCACTCGGTCGACCGTTGACCCACCAGAATCTCTCCTGCAACATAGTCATCGGATGGCCGTGTCACCTTTGGTCTACCGAAAATACTACTTCTCGGTTGACCGTGCACAGTCGGTTAACCGAACCCGATTGTCAAGGCACTCCAGACAATTTTGGTCAACCAATTTGCTTACCCGTTCCACATTCGGTTAACCGATCCGAAGATACCTCGGTCGACCAAACCTTGAACGGTTCACCGTGTTTGACCCCGATTTTGCCTTTGTCAAATTATGGATTTATTTCCAACAAAATTTGATCTTTTGGGGTTTTTAGCAAATTCACATCTTATGTAATATATTATCATATGTAATATTAAATTATTACACCCCATAATATATACACCTCATATGAATTTATTATGATTCTAATTATGTCAATTCTCATGACAAATTGATTTTAATTAATTCACCACATGTGTCCTATTTTCACATGAAACCCAACACATCATATGAACTTAAAATCAAGCCTCTTGTTTCCCAGTTTTGTGGTGTGACCTATAGGAGGATCTAAGACAAATTGGTAGAGATATTAAACACTTAATATCTCAAACTATAAGCGGTATCTAGCTACACATTATAGTTACCCAATTAGCATAGATGTCTTTGTTCCACCCGAACCAAAACACGATCCATTTAATGATGTAAGTGCATCACTTGTGTCCGTCCCTTGCCTCATGATATTAAGAATATATACAAAGTAGAAATGTGTCATCTTTGTATTATATTCATTTCTTGATCTCTCTAAGCTAATTATAACTATGTAACTTAACTCAAGTTACATTGTGCACATTAATAATTTTGCTTTATCAAGGGGCCCACTAATATCATCACTCAATTAAGAGGGGCAATGATAATCATTTGACTAACTATATTTTTCACCACAAGTCATGCTCAACCAACTATTGCCTTTATCACTACACTCATTGATAGCTTTTGATAATAATCAAATTAAGCACTTCTTGAGTGAAAAGATATAAGTCTCATATCTTAGGATCCAAGACACAGTAAAAACATTAATGACATGAAACACAATTCCATAATGTTTTACTTGTTAGGTTTATTCAATATATAAAATAATCTTTTCCTCTTTTGTATACTCGTGTCGTCAATTATTTGTAGAGCTACAACAATCGATGACCAACACGACAATCTTATCTCGGTAATTAATGTTCCATGTTAATTACCATGATTGTGAATAACTTTTGATTTATGTAAACCATTATCTTTTAGATCTCTATGGTTAAGAACCAAGCGCCTCTTCCTTAACACTTCCAAAAGACGAATACCATAATCAAGGAACAAAATGCTTGCACATTCAATTCATAATAATTGACATATAAAAGTAAAACTTTTAGAACACATTCATTTCAATAAGATCTTCATTAGTATTACAAACATTGGTAGATTTAAAGGTTTTTATCTCACTAGTGAGCAATTCATTTTCTTTAACTAAAGCTTCGTATTTGATGGATAAATCTAGGTGCACTTTTCTTCCTAACTTGTTCTTATGACAAATTATTTGATAACGCTCAGCAAGTTCATGAAGCGTCTAACAAATCATCATAAGGAAATGGTTTATAAGAGGACACCTCATCATCGTCTTCAACTTCCAAAACTCGAGGTTGATCGCTCTTCTTTTGTGATGAAGAATGGCTTGAATCTGAATCCTCATTAGTGGTCATGAAACACATGTGTGCTTCTTCATCTTGAGAATACTCGGAACCAGAAGTTGTCGACGAGCTTGAATCATCCCAAGTGCCCTTGAGAGCCTTCTTCGGATCCCTATCATGATGATCTCTTCTTTTGTGATCATCTCATTCTCGTTTTCTAGGTCTCTCCTCTTTGTCTCTTCTTGGGGAACTTTTTCTCTATCTCTCCTTGGTCTCTCCTCCCTTTCTCTTCTGGGATGGTATTTCTTTTCTTTTCCTCTGTCACAATATCTCAGTCTAAGCAAGGGGCAGTTCTTCTTCATGTTGTCGGTTTTGTTGCATTCATAGCACAAAGATTGCGACAGGATTCTCCTTTTCCTCTTGTGAATTTTCCCTTAGAGAGAATTTTCTTGAATTTTCGGGTTAGGAAAGCAACGTCTTCATCGTGTCCTCATCTTTGATCAATTCTGTATCCTAGGTTGCTTTTAGAGCAATTGTCTTTTCTTTCCTTCTTGAGCTTTCCCACTCCTTTTCCTTCTCCTTCCTTTCTTCCATTTGAATCTCATAAGCCATGAGGCTTCCTATTAGATCCTCCATCTTCAATTTGGAGAGGTGATTGATCGTTTTATATTTCTACCGCAAGTGCACGGCCGCATTGAAGCGGTGGCAAATACGGGTCGTCCACTGGGAGGTGTGTCGACACTTGGTTTGTTCGAAGGCGAGAGGTAAAAGAAAGAGAGAAAGGTTTGGTTACACTAAACTACACTACAATGCTAAACTAGAATGCAAAAGGAAATGAAGATAAGCAATAAAACTAAACCCCAAAGGGGGTAGAGAAATAATGTGAACATAAAGAAGTGTGTGTGTGTTCATTAAGCTCCTCACAACATGTAGTGCATGAAATCATAAAACTACATCCAATCTTGCCTCTACATGAATTAAGATAAGACTACATCATTAAAACATACAAGACAATGATTGGAATGAAGCTACATGAACTCAAGTATAAAGACTAGACCCTACTATGCCTCTACATGAATTAAGATGACTACATCATTAAAACATACAAGACATTAGCTAAGGAAAAGGCAACAAGAGTACATACACTACACATTGTGTTTCCAATATTAACTTCATCCATATCCTAACTTTATCATTCCCCATAAAATAGGTCCACTAATCAAAGCATAAGCTAAGCTTCATTCAAGAGCATTAGCATATCAAAGATAAGAGTGGAGACCCATTAGATGGTTATGGAAATCATATAAAGCTCAAGGGATAAAAATAACACACACTTAATACACTACATTATTATATCACATATTTCTCCACCCCCCAAATGGGGATGGAACTACTCACTACTCATTACACTAACTAATTTAGCAAAGGAAAGCATAATACTGAATTGAAATTTATACTACTTAAGCAAGAAATATTAAAGAAGCATAAAGCTAAACAAACAAACAAGCATGCAAAGGAAAGGAAATTAAACTAAGAGAGAAACAACATCATTAAAAGAAAACTTATATTATTAACTCACTCAATTACAAGTAGCTCTTCCTCCACTAGAGTTTTGCTTCAAGGCTTCACTCTTAGTAGGGAAGATGGCCACCAAGAGGGAGATGGATACAATGGGAGGTGAAGAGTTCTATTTATAAGCATGGAAAAAGCTAATCCGGGACAATCCCCCGATGTGGGACTAAACCAATACCAAAAATAGCCTAAACACATGCTAATACAAGTCCAGGAAGAATCTTGGCTGATTTGGGCTTAACCAGACCGCCAATTGGCGGTTCCAGACCGCCAATTGGCGGCCTATAAGGCCCAGATCCGGCTGGGACTTCTGGTGGGCTTGCCTTGGTTTGTTTCTTGGTCTTGGATGCATCTAGCTGGTTTAGTGGAGCTCCGACCCGAATCGAATTGACAAAATACTCCTCATGATGGTGTGGAGTTTCCTGTTTTGCTCTTAGGTCCTTCTGTCTTACGATCAGGTCCTTCCCCCTTGCATCTTGGTCCCCAGGTCTCACAATTAGGTCCTTTTTTCCTGCTTTTGGGTCCTTTCATGGCTCTTCTCTTCAAACCTCTTTATTTCTGAAAACTAAACATAAAACTCGTCACATAGCATTGCTTAGGTGTAAGATGATGGATATAAGGTACAAATATAAGTATGAAATGATGTCAATCAAATACCCCCACACCTAAGTTTTTGCTAGTCTCGAGCAAAACAAAGAAAGGAAAAAGCATACGAAAAAAACAAGAAATCCTAACTCACTTTCGTAGGAATCACGGTTGCACTTAGCATGTGCAACAAGCCGTTAAACCTCCTTGTTGCCAAGGAGGAGGAGTGGTGTCTCCTGAGGGTTTTCAGCGGATATACCCACAAAATCCGAACAAGATGCATTAATCAATCTAGCTACACGACTCGTTGGACTTATTTTGACGATCATGGAATGCGGTAATCCTACGGGCCGACTCTATATAGGTAATCAGTCCACACCTAGCCTAATAAACCATTCGTGCAAGTTAAATAAGGAATTGAGTGAAAGACATGGACAACCTCAAGATCCTCAAGTGATACAAAGTGTAAGGTCCATTAAGGTTCTTATTTGCATTAACATTTTTTTTTCTTTTTGTTTCTTTTCACACATTTTTTTCCTTTTTTTTTCTTTTTATTAGTTGGAGCTACATTCTCCCAGGGTCAGGTTTCGTGCATCATTGCCCATGAGGACTTACACTATCACGTACACCTTTCCCCAAATCTCCACATAGGGCAATCCCTACCACCCGTGTAACGGGAGTTCGGTCGGCGCATCCCAAGTCAGATGACTCGAAAGCACCAGGCACAAAGTCCCTTCAGACCTACTTTCCCGAGTGATAGGAGCCGTGCGAGAAGAGAGAACATCTACTCACTTATTTCTTATCTACACATGAACCAAAACCCCTACACTAATGTCTCACAACAAGATTAAGAGGGTCCTTGACTACAACAAACTTCCTAAATTAACAAACACGAATTATTGACTCACTAGGTTCAGGGTGGACTTCTTTGAATGTTTGAGCACTGAAACCCTATGATTACTCACCCCCAAAGGAAAACTGGGGTGCATCCTAACGACTCGATAAATCCTAAAGCCACGTACTAGATATCCTAATGCATCAAGTTCAAGACAATTTTGGGAGCTTTCTTTTTACTTTGCCTCTCAACGGTTTTGCACATGCTAAACACACGCAAAACCCACAAAACATTTTCATTCGAAAACACATGAAGATTTTGAAAGAAATGTGAAAATTTTGAAGCACTAGGCAAGCAAAAGAAGACAAGTCACCCAAGGATCATGGCAAGCAGATATATCGATATTAAATGCAGCACACTATCATGACCCTAAAAATGCAAACAAAAGAAAACAAAATCAAAAGAAAAGACTCGACTATGTACACACGTAAAACACCCCCCCCACACCTACTTCATGCATTGTCCTCAATGAATGTGAGCCAAATACTATATGGATACATGCATGAAAAAGGAACGATCTCACCAACATGAAGTACAAAGGGACGTTCGGGGTCATGTTGATGGACACAAACCCAAATTCCCTCAAAATCTGTGAGAAGCTGAAGAAGGGAGACAAATACGTGAAAGAAATGGGGCCCAAATACTCAAGGGTTGGGGCCCACAACAATCGATGCTCACTGAAGGAGTTTTTTTTTTTTTTTTTTTTTTTTTTTAACTATGTACAAACATGAAAGCTCAACCACTCATGTAGGAGCATGAATGGTTGAGTGCGAGGGAGGTTCATGAAGGAACATGACCTCCTCGACTTCGGCTGGTGCCCCCTCCAAGTAGGGTTTGAGGCGTTGTCCATTAACTTTGAACACGTCCCCATTCCCTGGGTTCAAGATTTCAACCGCTCCATGAGGATAAACGGTTTGGACAATAAACGGGCCAGACCAGCGACTGCGGAGCTTACCCGCAAACAGATGAAGCCGGGAATTGTAGAGCAACACCTTCTGCCCGGCCGTAAACACCTTTCGCATAATCATGCGATCGTGAAACATCTTGGCTCGGGACTTATGAATTTTGGCATTCTCGTACGCATCATTGCGTAACTCTTCTAATTCCACAATGTCGAACTTACGTTGTACTCCTGCTTGATCAAGATCCATATTCAGGTTCTTGATCGCCCAGAAAGCACGATGCTCAAGCTCGACGGGTAGGTGGCAAGCCTTGCCGTACACTACCCGATAAGGGGACATACCCAAATTGGTCTTGTACGCGGTGCGGAAAGCCCACAATGCGTCATTCAATTTGGTAGACCAATCCTTCCTCGAGGAACTAACCGTCTTCTCAAGAATTTGCTTTAATTGACGGTTAGAGATTTCGACCTGCCCACTAGTTTGCGGATGGTATGGGGTCGCAAGCTTGTGGGTGATCGAATATTTCCTCATAAGCGCTTCAAAGGAGCGATTACAGAAGTGGGTACCCCTATCGCTGATTATGGTACGAGGAGTACCAAATCGCG
Organism: Triglochin maritima; assembly: GCA_963682175.1. NCBI lineage: Eukaryota > Viridiplantae > Streptophyta > Magnoliopsida > Alismatales > Juncaginaceae > Triglochin > Triglochin maritima. The sequence continues at coordinate 21,884,856 of OY821775.1, forward strand.
CAAAAATGTCCCTCAAGAATTTGGTGACCACCTTGTTGTCATTGGTCTTTGTGGGTATAGCCTCAACCCACTTAGACACATAGTCAACGGCCACCAGAATGTAAACATTCCCGAAAGAGTTCGGGAAGGGACCCATGAAATCGATGCCCCACACATCGAAGATGTCGACAACAAGGACATTTTGCAAAGGCATCATGTCACGTCGACCAATCCTGCCAAGGCGCTGGCACCTATCACATTGCTTACAAAAGTCGTAAGCATCCTTGAAAAGAGAGGGCCAGTAGAATCCAGATTGGAGCACCTTGGCAGCAGTTTTCTTTGCTCCAAAGTGTCCTCCACATGCCTTGGAATGGCAGAAATGGAGCACACTTTGGAACTCGGTATCTGGGACGCACCGCCTGAAAATTTGGTCAGAGCAGTATTTGAATAGGTAGGGGTCGTCCCAGTGAAAGAATCTGACATACGATCTAAATTTGGATTGGTCAGATTTTGACCAACCCACAGGAAATTGCTCGGTCACGAGGTAGTTCACGATGTCGGCAAACCAAGGGTTATCTTCGATCATGAACAACTGCTCGTCAGGAAATTTATCGTCAATGATTTGGTCCTGTGGGTTGGTCGTCTCTAGACGAGCCAAGTGGTCAGCTACAACGTTTTCACACCCTTTTTTGTCCCGAATCTCGAGATCGAATTCTTGTAACAACAAGATCCATCTCAAGAGTCGGGATTTTGCATCTTTCTTCGCCATGAGGTGCTTGATGGCTGTGTGATCAGAATAGATAATCACGTGGGAGCCAATCAAGTACGACCGGAATTTCTTCAAAGCAAATATGATCGCTAAGAATTCCTTCTCGGTCACAGTGTAGTTCAATTGGGCATCATTGAGTGTTCTACTGGCATAGTAGATCACATGAGGCAATTTGTCCAATCGTTGCCCAAGCACTGCTCCCACAGCGAAGTCAGATGCATCACACATTAACTCAAAGGGTTCAGTCCACACCGGTGCCTTAATAATGGGAGCTGAAGTCAACTCTTTCTTCAAGGTCAAAAAGGCATGGTGGCAATCCGGTGTGAACTCAAAAATGGCATCCTTAGCCAACAAGGCGGTGAGAGGTCGAGCGATTTTGCTAAAATCCCGAATGAACCGCCGATAGAATCCAGCATGCCCCAAAAAGGCGCGGATATCCTTCACATTACGTGGCGGTGGAAGATTAGCAATGATACCCACTTTGGCGGGATCGACCTCAATTCCCCTACTTGAGACCACATGTCCAAGTACAATCCCTCGCTTCACCATGAAGTGACATTTCTCCCAATTGAGAGCGAGGTTCTTCTCACGGCATCGCTTGAGGACAAGGCTCAAGTGATGAAGGCACTCATCAAAGGAAGCGCCAAATATGGAAAAGTCGTCCATGAATATCTCAAGGAAACGCTCAACCATATCGGAGAAGATGCTGATCATACACCTCTGAAACGTTGCCGGCGCATTGCATAACCCAAAGGGCATGCGACGGTAGGCAAACGTGCCAAAGGGACAAGTGAATGTGGTTTTGTCTTGGTCCTCGGGGGCGATGGGAATTTGGTTGTAACCGGAGTATCCATCAAGAAAACAATAGTACTCATGTCCGGCCAACCTTTCCAACATCTGATCAATGAATGGCAACGGGAAATGATCTTTCCGCGTTGCCGTATTGAGCTTGCGATAATCAACGCAAACTCGCCAGCCAGTTTGCAGGCGTGTCGGGATAAGCTCATTATGCTCATTTTCCACAACCGTCACGCCTGACTTCTTGGGAACCACATGGACAGGACTCACCCACGAACTATCAGAGATAGGATAGATTATGCCATGATCCAAGCACTTAAGAACCTCCTTTCGGACGGCTTCTTTCAGTACAGGATTCAATCTCCGTTGTGGGTCCCTACGGGGCCTAGAATCCTCTTCCATGTGGATCCGATGCTGAACAATACCAGGGCTAATTCCCTTGATATCCTTCAAGGACCACCCGATCGCCTCTTTGTTTTCAAAGAGTACTCTTTTGAGGGCAACCTCTTGATCTTTTTCAAGATCAGAAGCAATAATGAGTGGCAAGGTCTCATTATCCCCTAAAAAGATGTACTTTAGGTTATCGGGGAGCGGTTTAAGCTCGACCAGAGGTGGGTCCTTGTCGGATTCAGAGTTAATTTCAAGTGGCTCAAGGGCCACGGGGTAAGAGGAGCAAGCACCCAGATGTGCCTCCTCGTCCAGAGATATGCTGGCGGATTCCTCAAGATCCTCTTCACTCGCAACCTGATCATTAGGCACCTCAATAATATGTCGATGTGAGTCGAACATGCCTAATGAATCGGGCTCATCCGTGTCCTGGATGAAATTGGCTCCGACTGAGTCGTCGAAGAGCCCAGGTTGCTTACCAAGAGTGAAGATGTTGAAATCCGCCGTGAGGTTTCCAAAAGACAACCTCATCAAGCCATTGCGACAATTGATCAAGGCATTAGATGTCGCAAGAAATGGCCTCCCAAGGATTACAGGAATTTGTCCTTGTGGGTTGGACACGGGTTCGGTATCCAAGATGATGAAATCAACTGGAAATACGAACTCACCCACTTTGATAAGGACATCCTCCACACTCCCTCGTGGGATTTTGACGGATCTATCAGCCAACTGGAGGGTTGTCCTCGTTGGTTTAAGATCGCCTATCCCAAGGTTGACATAGACTGAGTAAGGCAGGAGATTCACAGATGCCCCCAAATCCAATAGAGCTTGAGAGATGGTCACATTCCCAATCATGCAAGAGACAGTTGGACAACCAGGGTCCTTGTACTTGACAGTCATGGGTTGTGTCAATATGGAGCTCACATTGGCGGCCAAGAAGGCCTTCTTGGGCACATTTGTTTTTCTCTTGGTGGTGCAAAGGTCTTTGAGGAACTTGACATACGGTGGCATTTGTTGAACAACGTCCAACAACGGGATGTTCACCTTTACTTGCCTAAGTACCTCAACGATCTTATCCCAATGCTCATCACGTTTTTTAGTCAACCGATGAGGGAATGGTGCCTTGGGGACATAGGAATCACGAGGAGGAGTCTCAGAATTAGGTTCCTTGACAGGATCAAGACTCTCCTCGGAAGACTTGCCAACAGGGTTGGCTTCCGGCATGTTCACATTGTTGTCAACGACCCTTCCCGATCTCAAGGTATGAATAACATTAGCATGTTGGGAAGGGTCACTTTCAACATTGTGTACATTCTGCCTGGTATTAGCAGGCTGACCCCTGGGATTTACCACAGGTTGACTCGGGAATTGACCCTTCTCGCGTTCATGGAGCTGATGAGCCAACTGGCTTACTTGCATTTCCAATGCTTTGACCGTATTATTGTTGGCCGCAAGCATGGATTGAGTGCTCTGCATGAATGCTTGAAGGGTTTGTTCAATGGTAGAGTCCTTAGGGTCAACCCGCTGGGGTGGTGGAGTCTGGTTAGAATAACCCGACGAAGAGGCCTGACCAGGTTGGTAATTTTGGTGCTGAGACCTTTGATGTGGGGGTTGGTAGGTCGCCGATGGGCGTGGAGGTTGATAAGGTGGAGGATGAGGTTGAGCGTGTGAGCTCTGACCGTGTCCTCCACTAGACCCCCAAGAGAAGTTAGGATGGTTACGCCATCCCGGGTTATAGGAATGACTGTACGGGTCGTTTCGGGGCCTTTGGTGATACATCGCATTTGCATGCTCAGTATCTCTTGGAGCGTAAGCGCACTCCAAGTCATCATGTCCCGACAGTCCACACCTAGTACACCCGGGAGTAGCGACCTGAGCTACAGGAGCTCGGTCCATCTCCAAACTCTCTATCCTACGCATGAGAGCAGCCATTTTCGCCTCAGACGCGATAGTCGACTCAACATGATATGATCCAGCTCGACCAGAAGACCTGGCGGCTGGTGGCTCTCTCATGGTGTCCCACTCGAAGGTGCGCTCAGCCATGGATTCAAAAGTGTCCCATGCCTCCTCGATGGGTTTCATTTGGAAGTCACCCTGACACATCGACTCCAACAATGTGCGGGTGTTGTAGTTGATGCCCTCATAAACAATCTGGCACAGCTGCCATAGCTCAAGTCCATGATGAGGGCATTGCTGGAGAAGGTCCTTGAACCTCTCAAAGAAACCATGAAACGATTCGGTCTCGGTTTGATACATCTGATGTATCTGGTGCCGTATCTGTTGAGTTTTCCTTTGAGGGAAAAATCTCTTCAGAAAGACGGTCACAAAGTCATCCCATGACCGAATCGAGCTCGCCGGGAGGCTATACATCCATTTCTTCGCATTATCCTTCAATGCAAAAGAAATCATCCTCAACCGGACAGAATCCTCGTCAAGCTGTTGAAGCTTGAACATGGAGCACACTTCCTCGAATTCGCGTATAAAGATATACGGATCCTCCTTATTGGCAGTGAAGGTCGGAAGCATGCTCACATACTGAGGTTTCAGCTCATAGTTGTTCCCGCGAGCAGGGGGAACAACTATGCAAGAAGGTTGCGCGGCCCGAACAGGATGGGTCCGCTCCCACAACGTCATCGGCCTATCCTGTCGAGCTAAAGGTGGTGGTGCACCTAGAACTCGATCCTGACCGAATCTCCCTTCCTCTCGAGTCAGAGGAGGAGGAGAAGGAGGTCTACGTGGTGGTGGGAATGGACCGAGGTAGTCCATGTATGGAACCCGATCTCCCTCGCCACCACGAGACGACTCGCCTTCTTGCTCCAAAGGAGCACGAGGCGGAGATGGTCGATCACCAAGATCTTCCATCTCAGAAATAAGCACTCTCTCGAGTCGAGCGCTCTCACCAGAACGAGCCCAACCTCGCATAAAAATGCTCGACTCGACTCTAACAAACACACAACAGAAGGTGTACTAGAGGAGGAGACTATACGTAGAGAATAGATGAGGAGAGGACTCAGATGAGGAGGGAAGAATCCCTAGAGCTAGCGAGGGTAGTGGGATCAGGAAGAAGCCTAACTAGCAAGCACGGCTCAATCAAAGTAAGGCAATGGGTCCTTAAGCTAGACGACGCCTAACTTCGAGGTCACTAGCCTCGACACGTCTCACCTCCCTACAACGAGGACCACAATGCCCAGCAAGTGATACCAGATCCGGAGATCCAGTACCTCCTACTATCGACAAGGTAGGCAACGCCGATCAGGTCATGACGGTCTCAACTAGATTACTCTCCTAGTGCGCCCGCAATCCTAGGGCCAATGTCTACTTGCTTTTAGTTAAGGCTTTATTAAGAGTGATTTTTGGGGCTAAGGAAAGGGTGATGAAATCCCCCACCTTATCTTTTATGGGACAGCCCCTCCTTAGTAGTGATTTGATCATAGATCTAGCAATCAATCGCTCCAATCAAACGCTCTCTCACTCTTGTCCCGATGCACCTTACTAACTAATGCATGAACGAAACATGCATGAATGAGGGATGTGGGTGCACGTACCTCACGCCAGCAATCAACGACAAAATGTAAAGCAAAGAAAAGACAAATGCATGCAAGGTCTACCAATGGTGCATGACCTAGATGGCAAGAAGTCTAATCTTTTGCTTTGAGTTTTATGGTCCAAGTTGATTAAAGGGGGAGTGATTAATGATCTGGGAGCAAATAAGAAGTCACAGCATGCAAAATTGGGCTCCCAGATAACACAAATTACAGCACAAATGACCACCAAAAAATTGGAAGACAGAATCCCTCACCAGGCCGCCAATTGGCGGTTCCAAACCGCTGATTGGCGGTCTGTTCTTGGATTTGCTTCCTCAAACTTCTCCAGTGGCCTCCCCGTGATCAGAGTGTTCCCTGAAACTAAGAAAAACTGAAAAAGAAAAATTAAAAACCCCTCGAATCGTCCAAACCAAGGTCTGGACAGAGCACCTCCCCGGCAACGGCGCCAAAAACTTGATTGATCGTTTTATATTTCTACCGCAAGTGCACGGCCGCGTTGAAGCGGTGGCAAATACGGGTCGTCCACTGGGAGGTGTGTCGACACTTGGTTTGTTCGAAGGCGAGAGGTAAAAGAAAGAGAGAAAGGTTTGGTTACACTAAACTACACTACAATGCTAAACTAGAATGCAAAAGGAAATGAAGATAAGCAATAAAACTAAACCCCAAAGGGGGTAGAGAAATAATGTGAACATAAAGAAGTGTGTGTGTGTTCATTAAGCTCCTCACAACATGTAGTGCATGAAATCATAAAACTACATCCAATCTTGCCTCTACATGAATTAAGATAAGACTACATCATTAAAACATACAAGACAATGATTGGAATGAAGCTACATGAACTCAAGTATAAAGACTAGACCCTACTATGCCTCTACATGAATTAAGATGACTACATCATTAAAACATACAAGACATTAGCTAAGGAAAAGGCAACAAGAGTACATACACTACACATTGTGTTTCCAATATTAACTTCATCCATATCCTAACTTTATCATTCCCCATAAAATAGGTCCACTAATCAAAGCATAAGCTAAGCTTCATTCAAGAGCATTAGCATATCAAAGATAAGAGTGGAGACCCATTAGATGGTTATGGAAATCATATAAAGCTCAAGGGATAAAAATAACACACACTTAATACACTACATTATTATATCACATATTTCTCCACCCCCCAAATGGGGATGGAACTACTCACTACTCATTACACTAACTAATTTAGCAAAGGAAAGCATAATACTGAATTGAAATTTATACTACTTAAGCAAGAAATATTAAAGAAGCATAAAGCTAAACAAACAAACAAGCATGCAAAGGAAAGGAAATTAAACTAAGAGAGAAACAACATCATTAAAAGAAAACTTATATTATTAACTCACTCAATTACAAGTAGCTCTTCCTCCACTAGAGTTTTGCTTCAAGGCTTCACTCTTAGTAGGGAAGATGGCCACCAAGAGGGAGATGGATACAATGGGAGGTGAAGAGTTCTATTTATAAGCATGGAAAAAGCTAATCCGGGACAATCCCCCGATGTGGGACTAAACCAATACCAAAAATAGCCTAAACACATGCTAATACAAGTCCAGGAAGAATCTTGGCTGATTTGGGCTTAACCAGACCGCCAATTGGCGGTTCCAGACCGCCAATTGGCGGCCTATAAGGCCCAGATCCGGCTGGGACTTCTGGTGGGCTTGCCTTGGTTTGTTTCTTGGTCTTGGATGCATCTAGCTGGTTTAGTGGAGCTCCGACCCGAATCGAATTGACAAAATACTCCTCATGATGGTGTGGAGTTTCCTGTTTTGCTCTTAGGTCCTTCTGTCTTACGATCAGGTCCTTCCCCCTTGCATCTTGGTCCCCAGGTCTCACAATTAGGTCCTTTTTTCCTGCTTTTGGGTCCTTTCATGGCTCTTCTCTTCAAACCTCTTTATTTCTGAAAACTAAACATAAAACTCGTCACATAGCATTGCTTAGGTGTAAGATAATGGATATAAGGTACAAATATAAGTATGAAATGATGTCAATCAAGAGGTCTTTGGCTTCTTCAATAGTCGTAGTATTTTTCTCCCATTCCATGCATAGCGACCTAAGAAACTTCTGCATCCTGACACTTTCAATTAAAACTTTATCAAGGTTCTTCAAAGAGTTAGTAATATGGATAAAGAGAGTGTGCATTTCGCTTCTGGTTTCATTAGATTTCATAGAAAACATTTCATATTTTTGCATGAAAGAATCTATCCTTGTCTCCTTAACGGATGATCGTCCCTGAAAGTGAGATACAAGCATACGCCATGCCTCAAATGCAGAGTCATAAGCATTAATCCTACAATATTCTTCCTCTATTAATCCACATATGAGAATGTTCATAAGCTTGGCATTCATTTCAGCCATCTCAAGTTCATCATCCATCATTAGTTCAAGTTCCTTAGCTTTAACATATGGAATTTGAACTATATAATGGAAGAGAGAGGGAATCGCAAACCACTAGTCTGATGTATAGAGGTTTGAATCCACCAACCGGATCGTAGTCATCTCTCACGAATTGCTCCTCCTTGAGCAACTTCGCGTAAAATCCACTAATTTGTCTCCCCATTCCTGGCTAGGATATCTTGCATTTACACTTCAAGTCTGCGAACACCCTCGCCAAGCTTGCACAACCTTCACTCTGGAAGCTATTACAACACTTTGCTGAATATTTTAGTAATCACTTCTAATCTCGAGCACTTGAATGATTGATGAAAGCAGTGAATGATTCAATTGGAAAGATTTAGCACAATGGGAAGTTTGAGAACAAAAGGAAGTAGTATGAATATGAGAGCTTTTGAGAAAGGATTGAGTAACTTTGTAAACTTGTTCTAAGCTTTATATATAGGCTCTCAACTTAATCTAGTAGTTGGGATTGATTTGGTAAATATTTGTGTAAGATACACAAAATAGAAAAGGTCAGAACACAAATCCGAACCAACGGTCGGCCGGTACGGGCAAAGTGGTCGACTGTTTTCTTATTTGTAAAAATTGTTCGAACTGAAGTACAAGTTTGTCAAATACTAAGGCTAGAACTTAAGTGAACGGTCAAACCAAATCTAGGGGCAGTCGAGCGCTATGAAGGTTTTGACCACGATAATAACAAACAAATGAGTTAACAGTCAGACACAAAAGGAATCCAGTCCGATCGAAAAATAACAGGGAGTTTGGAGCTTGAATAAATCTTGATCTGGTCAACCGTCGTCATGGCAAAGTTCGACTGGAGGCCAAAACCAAAATTGGGGTTGTAGGATCGACATGGTCGTAATTAATCTAATCAAATTCTTAATTCTCTATTAAATATGCAGCGGAAATAATAAATACAAGTAGAGAAAACACAAGAAACCATAATGAACACACAGTGTTTTTATAGAGGTTCGGTCACCCACCTACATCCCCTCTTGCAAGCTCCGCTTGATTCCTTGAGCTCCTCTTACAACTTCACTATCAAATCTAGTTCTGGGCCAAGATCAAGCCTTTACACCACGAACTCGCGATCATCGCTCGTTGAGCTTGATTTCCTCCACTCACAACCGGAGAGGGATGCTTCGGGGTTTCACCGAAACCTTTACAACTTGCTTCAGATTTCACCAAAACCTATGCTTCTTGACAACTGAATTGAGTGGATCAAACACTCTCTAATTGGAGCACACTTTGAGTAAGATGTGGAATTGATCAAAGTTGTGAAGTTTAGGCTCTTAAGTGTAGGATTAGGGATTTGAAGATTGAGAGAAGTCTCTCTAGTGTATGAAGCAAATGGAAGTATGAGAGTTGTGTAAATAAGGTGTATGGACATTTATTAATAAGCTCCTAGAGAGATATAGCCGTTGGGGAAGAATTGGATAAGAAGTGTGTAACATACAAAAATCAGAAAACTGAAGTTCAGCAATTCAGTCCTAAATCGGTCGACCGACGCAGGATCAACGGTCGATCGTTTCCAATAAATTAAGGAAATGTTTGAACCAACTTATCCTACGATCGAACCAATTGGGCTAGAACATAAGTCATCGATCGACCCAAATGAGGAGGCGGTCGACCGATTAGAGGATTTTGACCAGGTAAAGGCTAAATGGTCGAACACAAGAAAAAAGGTACGTTCGACCAAAAATAACACACTTTTGGTAGACAAAAAATGTCTTCATTCGGTCGACCCCCAGGAATGCATTGTTCGACCGGTGGCCAAATGTATTTAGGGGTATTTAAGAAAATACGAACACGACCGTTGTATAATATTACAAGGTTAACAGTCATCCAAAAAATACGGATAAATCGGCCGACCGGAAAGTCAGAATAGGTGACCAGTAGGATCCGGTCAAATCACTATTTGTAAGACCGTGAACTGTAAGAACCGGTCGAATGGAAAACTCATTTTGGTCGATCGTTCTACACAGGCAGGCAGAAGTTTGGTTTAGGTGATTTTGCTACCTAAGTTTGGGTGACCTATTGACGTCCAATTAATCTGAAATTTTGTGTGTGACTTCTACCAGGAACCTAGAGTGTATGTGAATAGATTTTAACTCTTGTATGCTCAAGTTCACATAAGTTCCTAAGACTCCATTAAAAGGTAAAATTACAAGTCTTCAAGTAGCTTGATAACATGTCTTCACTTCATTACATTCTCCATTAAGTTTTGATCACATATAGATGTTAGCACAATACAATATATGGTCTATGCATAATGTGTGCTACTTTACATTTGATTGTGATTAAGATTAGGTTAGTTAAATCATCAAAACACGGATTAAGGCCAAAAATCCAACAGGGGTTAGGTGAAGTATGTGTATACGATTGTTGTATAAGACGACAAGTATAACAGTCATATTAAAGACGAATACGAAGTGTCAACGGTCCAACCAAAACTAGCTTTCGGTCGACCAATTTGCACACCAATCGCGACTTCAAACAACATAAGCTAACGGCCTAACTAGGATAATAGATCAGTCGACCATTTTGGGAAGGAACAAGAGTCTGTTAAATTCAGTCAAACCAGATATTCTACCAGTCGACCGAAAGGAGCAGAAACTTCATTCCAAGGGAATTCCTATGTGTAATCGGTAACCTAAGGGAGTCGATTTGATACGGAATTTCGCAAGTGACTTCTATAGGTTTTCTATGGACTATGCAATGCAAATCAACAAGAGTTCAAGTACCCAAGTTACATTTGAATCCTAAGTACAAGAAACATAAATCGTATACTATTCTTCAATCTTGATTTCTTGTCTTGTATCAACACATATGTCCTGAAATGGTTAGTAAAACAAAATATATATGCATGTGCATATGATGTAGAAGAAGATATACATGGATTTATTGATATGTTAATTAATCATCAAAATAAAATTAAAAAGTATTAGCCAATAAGCCAATAATTGCATTATAATGGATGCAACATCTCAGGGTTTCTCAAACATGTGTTGTTGCATCCATTATAAGGTTATTCTCAAAATCTTTTAAGGTTGTTGCATCCATTACAGATGAATATGTTTCTTCATAGTCAATTAAGTCCTGGTATTTATTAAAACCATAAGCTACAAGTCTTGCCATATCTTACAATCTCATTTTTTCTGAATTCTTTTAATTGCAAATATCCACTTGTTTGAGCAGGGTTGACATATATCAAATTTGAGAGTCAAGTGGTACATTAGGAATATTAAGTCAAAATAAGATGAATAACCTCTCGTTATTGTACACTATCACATAAAAAATGTGAGGAACACCAATTTTGAAAACAAGCTGCTCAAAGACCCTCGTGGCAATGACAATGTAAACAAGTATGCCAAGTTTTCACTTGATCGGACTTATCCTCCTTTTGTGGGACATGTGTCGAAAAGAATTTCAACGAGATATGCGTTGTTCTATCATCTTTGATGTATCCTTCCTTCATTTGAGCAACAAATCCAACAATATCTTCGTATAGCATAACATTCTTTCTTTCATCATTTCAAGACCACATTCCTTTTGTATATGGAGTCCTTATACACGGACGCGGGCGTCACGGACGCGCCTTACGTGGACGTGTTGAGTCAGCATCCAGTCAGCAAAATTTCTCTTCACGTGCTTTGGTCTTCTTAAAAACGCCGGTTCTTTAGGTTGAACGATTCTTTTCCCAATACACAGATAGTGCAGACCCTAGGACAGCGTGCAGACCCTTTATTCGTGCAGAGTCCAGACTTATCATAATAAAATATTTTTTTTAACTTTTAGGTTGGATCAACTTAATCCAAACAGACACACAACATATTCCGAACAGACAATCTTCTTATTCCGAACAGACGCACCACTTAATCCGAACAGACAGACTTCTTATTCCGAACAGACACACAACATATTCCAAACAGACACACAACATATTCCGAATAGACACACAACTTAATCCGAACAGACACACAACTTAATCCGAACAGACACATAACTTAATCCGAACAGACACACAACATATTCCGAACAGACAGACTACTTATTCCGAACAAACATACTTCTTATTCCGAACAGAAAGACTTCTTATTCCGAACAGACAGACTTCTTATTCCGAACAGACACACAACATATTCCGAACAGACAAACAACATATTCCGAACAGACAGACTTCTTATTCCGAACAGACGCACAACTTAATCCGAACAGACACACAACATATTCCGAACAGACAGACTTCTTATTCCGAACAGATGCACAACTTAATCCAAACAGACAGACTTCTTATTCCGAACAGAAAGACTTCTTATTCCGAACAGACAGACTTCTTATTCCGAACAGACACACAACATATTCCGAACAGACAGACTTCTTATTCCGAACAGACACACAACATATTCCGAACAGACAGACTTCTTATTCCGAACAGACGCACAACTTAATCCGAACAGACACACAACATATTCCGAACATATAGACTTCTTATTCCGAACTGACATACAACTGTTATACATGAAGAAAATGAAGAAGAATGTGATCATTCCTACATTTTTAAGGATGACTTTGGTCTTGTTTGTTGTATATGTGGAATTACACGCAAAAGCATAGAAAGTGTGTCCAAAAACGGAACAGAAAGTTTGTATTATTTATGTAGAAAGATTGTCTTGTTTATGTAGAAAACTTGTCTTGTTTATGTAAAAAGTTTGTCCAGTTTATGTAAAATGTTTGTCCAGATTATGTTGAAAATTTGTGCAGAAATGGAACAGAAAGTATTCCGAACATACACACCACTTAATCCGAACAGACAGACTTCTTATTCCGAACAGACACACAACATATTCCGAACAGACTGACTTCTTATTCCGAACAGACATACAACTGTTGTACATGAAGAAAATGAAGAAGAATGTGATCATTCCTACATTCTTAAGGATGACTTTGGTCTTGTTTGTTGTATATGTGGAATTATACGCAAAAGCATAGAACTTTCTGATTGAACTTTTAACAGTAGAACATCACGCCAAAATCCTCGGAAGCTTTGACACCATTGCATCTCGTTCCAGCACATTAACACCTGACCCAGAGGTAGCAAACAAACGGGTGTGATGCCTTTTCTTAACACAAAAACCACAAGAATCGGCATAAGCAACGTAAAATGTTTGGGCTTCTTCGAAAGAGGGGAAAAACATCCACTCCTTAGGAACGTTTGTCGGCTGCTCCACTTGGAAAGACATATGAACGATTTCCATCAAAGCACAGAGGTAGGACCACAGAAGAGAAAGGAAGAAAAAGGAAGACGCATGTTGAGATTTATAACAAGTCTCCTGTGCTGTGTAGGAGAGCCAAAATGTTCATGGAAAAAGAGTAATTTGAGACGCATTAATGAGGGATGGAGGGATGTAGACATTTGTACGAAACGAGGAATAAAATAAAAAATAAACTTTTTCTGTGGAGACTGCCAACTCAAACACGTCTGCTGACTGGGCTGACCACATAAGCGCGCGTCCCGAACGCTAGCGTCCACTAATCGTTTTCCTTGTATATGTTGGATCATTAACCTTGACCACGCACACTGGTAATTGGCTTCATAAAGTGCAATTTACTCTGAATGATTTGATATGTTGTTGTCAATGATTGTTATGTCGACTGTCATGAAATCGTAGTTCCACCATATGTGAAACCATAATTGATTTGTGACTGTGCTTTAAGTGGGTATGATAAATATCCATCATCACATCCTACTGATTTGGACTCTGAACCCTTTTGGTATTCCATCGTCGTATCCTAAACATATATTAAACACCATTCTCCTTGAAATTTGTTGACACAAATTTACCTTTGTTAAAAACTTGATATTTAAACTCCATAATTTAAAATCCGATCCATGAATCTTGATCTAAGACTCATATAATCTATGTATATGTCGAAAATAAAAAAAATTGAGAGTCATTTGATATAAGGTCAAAATATACAAAAAATGGATGCATCACATTCGCTAAAAGACCCGGTCTCTTGATCTTATATCAAATGACTTTCTTTCTTTTTTCATTTTCCACAAACAAATTATATGAGTCTTAGATCAATAGCCACGATTCAGATTTTGAATTCGTAGTCTAAATATCAAGTTATTAAAATGGTAACTTGTGTCAAAAAAAATTAAATACAGTGGATCCCTCTTGTTTATAACACATTGAACTTTTGTAGTGTTTTTAGAAATTTGATTTGGATGTGTAAATCCAAAGATGAGTAACCTCGATTTTTTTCTCTTACTAAAAAATAATTGTTTGAAAATACCTTATTTTTTCTTCCTCTCTTCGTTTTCTGTTTCATTGAATTTTTAAATTTCCCATTTTGAATGAGTAATTGACCAGTGAGAGATAAAAGTTGTGTTTAATAATCTATCTTGACAATTGGATGCTACATGTTCCATGCATGTATAATATTGAGAAGGCTTATAATACTACACTAGCTAATTTGCAACCAGATCCCTAATCTACAATGGCAAATACTAAGTTACTAACCCTCTAGTGTTTATTTGGCTTCTTGATCGTGAGCACATCATCAATGCTTAACTTGTTCAACTAACCTCTGAAACTCAAAAAAAAGAGTAATGTTTTAGTATAATATGATACAAAATTTGCTGCCCACCAAGACGTGAGAGAACTGTATAGGTGACGTAAATCTTCGTGAATCTCATTCATGTTCAATCCCTATTTATCAAGATCAAAAGTGATGTTCCACTTTACCTTATTTGGAGGAAATGATCGTAGACCTCTTCCTACGTTTGTAGTTCTATCCGTCCACCACACAGAAGAAACAAGTTGCTAGTGGCCAAAAACTTTTTCCGAAGCATATAAGTTGTCTTTTGGCACCGCAGAATGAGCAAATTTACAATTGTTACTTGTCGGTAAGGAAATTTTACAATATTTTACATGATAGCAAAACAAAAGGAAGCTCCAATGACATGAAGGACTATAGCACCTGGAAGGGAAACACCCGATCCGTAAAAAAAAGGAAAAAGAAAAAGAAAAGACAAAGGTTAGACAGGTTACAAGAGAAACTTATCTTCCCATAATTTTAACCTACTTCGATAAAAAAAGAAAAGGCAGTTATTGTATTTGAAAGACTTCTTGTGATAAAAACAATCTGCTTATGAATGGTGAGAGAGCTGCAAGAAGTGCCTTAGGACACTCTTCATGGGGAAGATGGCCACAACCTGATATTGCCACTAGCCTCTGCAGAAGCAAAGAATTCCAAGTCAAGTTTGGACCAAAACTACAAGTATTTAATTAGCCAGAGAGAGAGAGATATTTGATTGATATAGACTCCCTATTGCACAAATATGATTCACTAAACAAACCAGCAAGTTAATTCTATAAGCTTAGCCACATGAGAATATGAGAATGCACTTACAGAATTAGCGAGCTTTGAAGCCATAACTTGAGAAGATTTAAGTGACACAAGAGCATCTTCTGCTCCTGCCACAACCAAGACAGGCAGATTTTCAACTGATTTCAGCAAAGCATCGGTATTCCGTGTTGAAAGAATCATTGAATTTGATAGTCGTCCTATCTCGTGTAGAGCTTCATCCCAACCTTCTACATATAACGGTGTCTGCAATTTGAAGTTACAAGTTAGTATTACAAACTTAACTAAAAGATAAGTTTAAGCTTTCCAATTTGTATAGAACGTGAATGTGTAGTAGCTTAATTATTACCTTGTAAAGGTTCAAAATCTCTGTGGTCAGCTTTGTAGAGTCATACCAGGCACGACGATTAATCACTTGAGTAATCTCAGCACGTAGAAGAGGGCGTACCATGTGTTTCTTGCCCAGAGAGGTATGCAAGAGTATTCGGGCAAAACCTGGAACTACTTCTCTTGACAAGCTAACACCCAGCAATACCACTCCCTTTATTTCCACCTGTAGCATAGTAGAAAGAAATGAATCAAATTGAACCAAAGGGGTATCAAAAGCAGAGCTTATTTATATCATAAAAAGAACTAGTACATTTAGGTTCTGAAACTACAGAAATCGAAAGAAAAAGGAAAGAAAGTGTAAAGTGTATACTGGAAGAGAAGGAATATATGGCTGCAAAAAGATCCAACTATAACAAAAGAGCGGCCACATAATACTATTATGCCACTTTAACATGTAGTTTTTGTACGTGAAACACAATAGGAACTTAAACTACAAAATGAACTTACTTATCAAAACCAACCAAAGCCAAACTACTAACAATGTAGAGTTCTTTATCATTAACATTGTAGAATTTTTTACATGCGAATTGTGAAATACCATGGGAACTCAACTACAAAATGATATATAATTTATCAAGGCAAGGCCAAACTACTAACATTTATAGAATCTGAAGAAGCTTGGACTTTCTCTGCAGCCTTTAGAGCAAGCAGACCACCATCGTCATGGCCAACAAGAACAACAGAAGAAAATCCCAAGGAAGAGCAGAATGACAGAAGCAGATCAACCTGTAAAAGCACAAAAAGGGAGGTGTAAAATTAAAGCAAATGGGTTAGAAAGAGATCATTTCAATGCTGCAATCAAGAAGTTCATTAATGCACTGAAAAGAAAAGGATGCCTGAAGCATAGTACTACTATACAGAATCACCAAATGTCAAAACATGCTAGTCTTGCGTGAAGACAGCAAGTTGCAGCTATTTTTGGTAATTAGTCAAAACTTGCTCTTTTGGATCATTCGAGCATATCTTGTTGCAAATTCCTATACCAAGGGTAATTTGTTTTTTAATGTGCATTAACTAAAGGACACTAAAGTTGCACATAAAGATTATAAGTTAAAAGTCCATATCCTTGTGCACCTAAACCTAAAAGGTACCCTTTTGAAGAATAATTCAGCTATTAGCTATAATATTACGTATGACAATGAGAAGACATTTATAAAAGGATGATCATTTAGAAGGATAAGAGCTTCGAAGACACAAATGTCCACTCTATTTCATCAATTAAGTTAACAGAGGACTTGGCCATACAGAGCTGCAAGTGGTTGACAAATGACGAGACAGCTGCATGCATCACAATACAATTTTTGATCATAAAAGTAGTGGCAAAACTTAGTTCGTATTACTGTTGAGATAAAGGTGTGCACCTGACTCTCTAGCTTGTATGGGTTGGGCAACTGCTTCTTTTCCCAGTCATTCCTACTAGGACGCGATGTCAATCCCCACCCCGGACGGTCAAAGGCAACTACTGGACACCCAATTTGACGAGCTAGGACCCCAATCACATGTCTCCAAGAGAACACTCCACCTCCAAACCCATGAACCAAAATAATACCAAATTTACCACCATCCTCCACATCTATATCCACGTCATATGTACATGGCAAGCATATATCAGAACTACAATCATCTAGATTTAGAGCAGGTATTTCCTCAGATGAGTAGATCGGGGAGGTAGCAGATCCAGGTAACAAAGGTGCACAAAGGGATGATGTGATGAATTGGTTACTGAAGCTTCTTTTCATTTGGGTTTGGCATTTAGGAGTAGATATTAGGGATCTTTCTGCTTTAAGCCTTCCTGGTGAAAGAAGTGTGGGACTGGAACATGCATTGGGTTCTGAAAATGCTGAAGACCCCAAAGACAAAGGAGAACCAAATGGGCTAAGCTTGTAGTGGAGCACAATTCCCCGACAAGTAATGAACAAGCTATCAACATCTGCTAGTAAACTGATAGGAAGCACATCATGATCACCACGAAAGAGACCTTTCCCTTTTGTTTCACTATTGCCTTTGAATGTTTTTCCTGTGCTGGGTGTTGGAGAACGTGGAACCTTGTGAAATCCAGAGAAAACATTCTTGCAAGCTAAAACCTGAGATTTAGAAAAGGACTTGGTGAAAAGCCAAAGCTTGCATGGGTAGCCATTGAGACTGAAATATGATAGAGCTTGGAATGTACCGACTCTGGGTCTAGTCTATGAAACAACATCTTTCTTCGTGCTCTGGTGGTAGTTCTATAGGCAACAACTACATGACCCAGAGCAAAAACTAAGGATGATAGAAAAAGTACAGCCATCCCCCAGGACATCTTGAAATGCAACTTCTCCTTTCCCATTAAAGATGGATTTTCATCATAAATTTGGGAAGTAGGTTTAAAAAGGCAAGCCTTCACAAACAGAATGACGACAGAAGCACATGAACAAAAGGCGGCAGTTTCAAGGTAAGGTCCGCTGACAAGTGCAGTTCCTTCATAGACACAATATACACCTGCATGCATAAATATGAAAAGACATGAGATATGATTATAGTTTAGATTTTTAAACAATGGCTAAACATTTCATATAAATTGGCTGAAGATCAAAACAAGCATTGTACAATAGCTACAAATATTTGAATAGATGCTGGAAAAGGAGATCCTCGCTATCTGTCAAGAAGAACATTGCAAGATTTTAACTTGAAAGTCTAGTGCTGCAAACTGTATTTAATATATTGTTCTAGGAAGATGGTATGAAATATTATTCTCTATACAGATAGACATTTGCTACATATCCAGTATGAAGAAAGATTATACTAAAAACACCAATCCCAACCCACCACCGCCCCACCGTGCACACAGACATTGTAAATTGTTGAAGCATTTTTTTATGACTCCCAGTTCCCAAACAAACGGGAATTACTCTTTTCATTTTGTAGAAAATGAAACAATTCTCGCGGTCTTGGCTCCTCAACTTGCAAATTTACTGCAGCAGATAACAAAGGATACCATCAGTAGTGAAAGACAAAACCTGATGTTAGGATCACGACGACAACTTGATGCTCTTTCTTACAAATCATTCTTGAAAATAAAACATAACTAGAGAATCAATTTCCTTTCGATCTTTTCGATCAAATTTTCCAAAAATAAAAATGAAAATCAACCAGAAGAAGCCAAAAGCAATCAGAGCATCATAAGTCAGACGGATGATCACACATACACAAAGCGCGTCATTTTCAACACAAACATCTCTTTCGAACCTTCATCAAATCAAAATGAAAATCCAAACAAAAAAAAACACTCTTCTCACATGTGATGACGAGGGAGCGAACGATCGACACGAGGGGAATATCGACGAGAGAGCTCCTGAACCCGTACCGACCGACGTGGTCCCTCAAACTGAAGCACCTCGCGCAAGTGAACCTCGACGCCAACACCAGAGACGCGGCGACGTCCCCGACCGCGACGAGCACCGGCGCCGAGAGCACCAGCAACGACGCCACCATCGTCAGCATGAAGAAAACCGTCACCACCGCCCTCCTCAACCCCTCCATCTTCCCTTTCCCACCTGCCATCGACCTCACGCCGGGAACCACAGCGTCCGGCCGCAGAAACGGGCGGCGCGATCGGACGGAACGAAGACCGGAAATAACAGATTCGCGATTCCTGTCGACGATGGGGTCGAGGCCATTCAGCAGAACGATCGAAGGCTAGGGTTAGGGTTTGGGAGAAGAACGGAAACAAGCTTGTTTCGACTCCTAAGCTTTCTTTTTCTCTACCTCGTTGCTTTCGTCGCCTTTTCTTTTTTTTTCCGACGACGTCTTAAATTTAATCTGATCTTTAACCTTCGCGTTCGAATCGCGTGCGCGATTATTAATTTTAACGTGGTCTTAAACAACGAATTCGCGTTAAGATCGATTTTAATTGCGACAAATTGAAACAGAGCCCCGAAAGACGATTTTGGCTTCGAGCCCCGCTGAGCTGTGGTGGGGCAAACACGACGGTGGACGTTGGATTGGTGCTATGTTGTTGGCAGCCGTTGGATTGGGAGGGAGTGTGCCAATTTGGAATGAGGGGTGGGGCAAGTGCCAGGTCAGAACAGTGGGAGTACAGCTTAATTGGGGTCCATAACACGAGCAATTAAGGAAAGTGATCACGGGACATAGGTAATGTTGTTAAATTTATGTTTTGGGTTGTATTTGACATGAACATGAATTGACATGAATTTTTTCTCAATCCGAACTCGAACACAAACACGAATTAAAAATGAAAACATCAACATGAACATGAACATGAACACGAAAACGAAAACCTAAGCTTAAACTCGAACACGAATTAGGTAACCCGAACACGACATACGTTGACACGATTCCATTTCGTTTTCATGAATTAACCTGATTAACTCGAACTGACCTGATTAACACAAATTTACACGATTAACTCAAACACACCTTCCGCATTGGGGTTAGGTTGGGTAGGAGGGGTGGTCATAGAGGCACAAGATGCCGGTGAAATGGCTATTTTTTTGAATTCCAGACTCTAAAGTGCTTATTATTTATTATATATATAACTCAAACACACCTGATTAACACAAACCGACATGATATAATTTATCAACTTGCATCAATACTGAACATCCAACATCACTGCTGCCACCTTCTAAACCCATCATTGCCAGCACTTCCTCTCCTCCTTAATCCCAACCGACTCAACCGCAACCCTAAGCGACCCCAATTCAACCCTAACAAACCCACTGCAACCTTAACTGACCCTACCCCAACCCCAACCCCAACCCCATCTACCGTCCTTACTGAGGGGGAGTAGGGAAGGTGAGGGCAAGGAGACAGGTGGTGGAGAGAAGGAGGGTGATGACGGTGGTGGTGAAGAAGGTGGAGACAAGGGGTTTAGAGGCGTGGATTGGAGGAGAGGGGAAGGGTGTGTACCTGACTCCGGAGGAAGTAAATGGAACCAGAAGGGATTGTCGAAAATGATGTCCTCGAAGCCGGATCATGTGGCGGCGAGATCGTCGGCGTGGGAGAGGAGGTGGGAGTGGAGGAGGATGAGGTCGAGAGCTCCGTTCACGGAGAGGGAGAGAGGGGAAGAGGGAAAGAGAGGGTGAGGAGTCGGGCGGTGGAGAGAAAGAGGGCGGTTGCGGTGGTGGTGAAGAAGGTGAAAAGGAGGGAAGGCGAGGGGTGAGGAGACGAGTGGTGGAACGGAGGAGGGTGGTTGTAGTGGTGGTGAAAAAGGTGGAAAGGAGGAGTTTAGAGAAGTGTGTGTTGTGGGTTTTAGGTTTAAGGTTATTTCAATCGATTTTTATTTCGGATTATTCGTGTCGACCTGAATTACACAAAACATGAAATACCACAACCAGAAGTCAACCGGAATTACAATTCGTGTCATTCGTGTCAACCCAAATTTGACACGAACCCGATATAGGT
Organism: Triglochin maritima; assembly: GCA_963682175.1. Lineage (NCBI taxonomy): Eukaryota > Viridiplantae > Streptophyta > Magnoliopsida > Alismatales > Juncaginaceae > Triglochin > Triglochin maritima. Next base: position 21,905,933 of record OY821775.1, read on the forward strand.
CAACCCGAACATGAAAATATAGTGTCGAGTTCGGGTTCGAATCTCGTGTCATGACCCAAATTAAAATTCGGATCAAATTGAAGGTCAAATATGGTTCTAATTTAAGTTCGATTGACTACCACCGACCTAAATTCCAATCAAATCAGAACTCCAATTTGATCTTAATTTTAACATAAAGTTAGTATTATGAGTGTTTTAGGCAAGTAATGCAAACAAATCAAAAAACAACGATGAATGTGTGCTAAAATAACAAATTCTTAAAGTTCAGGGGGGGGGGGGGGAGTGTTACAAAATAAAAGTATAGGAGAGGTGATTGGGCATTTTAAAGCTCAGGGGGCAAAGTGAAATCGGGTATAGATCATTGGGTAAAATGCAATTAATCCAACTATTAATTAAAGTAAAGAAGGGGGCGATGGTGAGACCACAGGCGAAAGAATGGAAGTTGTTGGCTTTTAGGCCTTAATCTATGTTGATTTTGATGATTGGTCGAACTAATCTTAATCAATCAACCTAGTCAATGAAAGTGTGAAAACATGATTACATGCATTGCATATATAGTTGTATACTTGCAAATCACCATAGGTTGATCAAAATCATTAAGAGGAGTATTGGGACAAAGACTCAAGATTGTAACAAAACTTTGGACCAAGACTTGTAATTTTCTATTATTGAGTCCATAGAATCATATGTAAACTTGAGCATTAGGATTCGGGTATAGATCATTGGGTAAAATGCAATTAATCCAACTATTAATTAAAGTAAAGAAGGGGGTGATGGTGAGACCACAGGCGAAAGAATGGAAGTTGTTGGCTTTTAGGCCTTAATCTATGTTGATTTTGATGATTGGTCGAACTAATCTTAATCAATCAACCTAGTCAATGAAAGTGTGAAAACATGATTACATGCATTGCATATATAGTTGTTTACTTGCAAATCACCATAGGTTGATCAAAATCATTAAGAGGAGTATTGGGACAAAGACTCAAGATTGTAACAAAACTTTGGACCAAGACTTGTAATTTTCTATTATTGAGTCCATAGAATCATATGTAAACTTGAGCACTAGGATTCTCTCCCGATTCTTTTTGGTCAACCGAACACCAAACTGGAATTATCTCATTAGTTGTCGTTAGAATGCACTTTGGAATTATCCACTCGGACGATCGATTGGTATTCGATCAACTGAATCCTCTTAGACTAGTTTGGATTTTACTCCAACGGTCACACTTGTATTTTGTCTTAGAGCCCATTTTCGGACGACCGCTCTCCTATCTGTCAACCATTTACTTCTTGGCCTCTAACGTGCAACGACTATTTCCATGTGTCAATATAGTCGTTGGACTAACAATGGATATTTGATTAAAAATTGTTGGCGCTGAAAGACAAACTGTTGATCCAGACGACCGAAATCTTGTAACATAGTTGATTTAATCCTTATTGTTATATTGGACTGGCCAACCGAACCTAGTTCGGTCAACCAAAATTAAATCAGAGGAAATTTGACAAAAGTTACTGGAAATTAGTGATCAAGTATCCAACATATGTTTGTCAACCGAATGTTTAATTTTGACCAAGTCAATTCCTTATTTCGGACAACCGTTCTTCAAACCGTCAACCGAATTTGTGCAGATTTCTGCCCAAGCTTAAGTGGAATCTTATCTCTTATTGGTCCAAATCTCACCAACTCTTTCAAACGTAATAGAGCTTGAATGCTTATAAATAGGGTCTCATATATTTGTTTTGTACACCTTGAATACTCCCTATTAATCCATACTTTAGTGCCAAACTTTCTAGTTTCTACATCTTTAAGCTCTCATTTCCTACACTCAAAACTTAATTTTCATCACTTGTGTATCAATTTCAATCTCATATCCAAGTGTGGTAAAGTCTAGAGTGTTAATGAGTGATCCTGTAACGTCCCGAACAGCGGAAGATTTAAAATTTCAAAATAACCAACATAACAGACAACTCACGCGGGAACGTCACTAATATATAAATATATAAATCCGGGTGCACCCAAAATACAAGGAGTTTTCCCAAAAGAAATACGACTACAATACTGATACAATGGAAGAGAATACAAGTAGTCGTACGGTCTAGCAACTGCCGAAGAGGATCCGACTCCAAAGCGCTCCGTCCTCGGTCACCACCCACCTGGACCTACTGCGGTCCTGAAAAAGATGCAACAACAATGCCTGAGTTTCCAAAAGGAAACCCCGTATACCAACTCACCTATATGCATGCACCACATAATGAACCTATCATACTAGTAGCATGTCATGGCATCAACAGAAATGGAAAACAGTTCCCCCGAAGGGTAAAACAGGACATCAGTCCGACAATCAATCATCGGGTCTCCCGAAGAGACCTACTGCAGGCACATGCAGTCTAGTAGCCCGCGACATCGCACCCCCCACACGCAGCTACACTACTCAAGGGTTCGGCAGGGAGCCTCTGTCACGTCTACGCGCCGATAGAAACAGATCTGTAAATCTCAGTGGTCGGGGCCACAGGGACCAACGGGGCCGTCGCCCGGAAGGTATAACAACAACATCTCGGTAGGTGCCCAGCCGAGGAAAACAACATAGCCGGCACAGCCTCGGCCCAACAATCATCATCGCCGGCACAGCCTCGGCGGCATCACCGGCACAGCATCGGTGGTCCATCACAACGTCCGGCACAGCATCGGACGGTCCAGACCGAAGTCTGCCAGGTCATCGGGCTCCTCGAGCCGCGAACACCAACTGCGCCGCTATAAAAGCAGGGCAGCGACCTCCGTAGCCCGAAGGCCGGTAGTCACCTCACCCAACGCCAGTTGCGTGCCCGCACAACATCAACACTGGGATCCGCGATCCCTCAGGCCTGCTATACTACAAAGTGCCAACGATCAACTCAAAAGTCACGGTCCATACCTGGAGGTGACGCGTCCCGAACACCCACACTCTTCCCAACGGCGGTCCCTGGGCAGGCACGCATCACGCGCCCACCGTCACCTCCCGGCTCACGCACAAGGCGAGGACACGGGTTTCCGTGGACAGAGTTGGCATTCACAACGGGACCCAGGAATTCAGTTCTGAGCAGATTCGGTCGACCGAAATAGTCTAACCGGTCGACCGTTTTCACGAGGAATTCGGTCGACCGAAAGTCTGAATCGGTGGAACTCACTGCGCAACACTAATTCCCAAACGGTCGAACAAAAGTCTAAAACCGGTCGACCGAACGAGGTCAAAATCCGGAGTCTGGTCAACATTAAATTCAACTCTATCGGTCGACCGACTCATGGGTCCCGGTCGACCGAAAACTAACAGGGTCAACCTAGTATTCTACGTCATCAAACGGTCGAACGTAAACATACTACCGGTCGAACAAACATGCAATCGGTCGGACGCAATATAAAATCGGTCGAACAAATCGTACAATAATAATCAGTACACTTAAGTTCCGGTCGAACACAACAAGGACCGGTCGACCGATAACAGGTAGAAAATCCCAACTCACCAGCAATAATGCACTACCGGTCGACCGCCCCAAGGCATCGTTCGACCGGTGAAGGTTAAAATCGGGCAAACAGTGCTAGAACGGTCGACCGCCCGAAGGGCCCGGTCGACCGTTGGTCGTCTTCAACCTCGCGCCAGCCGAGGATTTACGAAGAAACGCGTCGCCGGAGAGGTCCTCGACCTCCCCCGACCGACCAACAACACCCTTCCACAAGGGTGAGCAACAAAATCACACTAATGAGCGGCATACCTCAAAAGAAACGACGAAAAAGCCGGAGCTCCGCTCGCGCACGTCGCCTCCGGTGATCTCCCCGCGCGCTCGACTCCGCACGCCTCACGCCGCGCGATCTCCGGTCTCCTCCTCAGCTGCTCGCCACCACACGCACCAGCAAGGAAAGGAAGGAATGAGGGAAAGGAAGAAGAAAAGAAGAAAGAAGAAGAAACTAAGTTTTATAACCCCGTCTGCTACAGTGCCCGCCAACCTCACCATCACCCTACTCACCCCAGGCCACTGTAACCCGCCTCTTCCCCATGCAACCCAACTTCCCATGCAAAGCAAGCCCTAATCCTCCTCTAATCTCCATTAGCCTCCTAAACTCGGTTAGGGACATAACAATCCACCCAACTTAAAAGGATTTCGTCCCGAAATCAAAGCAAACTACTCACCGAACAGCTCTGGATACTGCCTTCTGACATCCTCCTCGATCTCCCAAGTGGCCTCGCGCTCGCTGTGATGCTGCCACCTGACCTTCACCATCGGGATGGTCCTCCTCCTGAGCTGGTGATCCATGCGATCAACAATCTCAACTGGTCTCTCCTCGAGCGACAAGTCCTGCTGAATCTCTGGCACTGCTATCTCAATCACGTGCGACGGATCTGCCACATACCTCCTCAGCATCGACACATGGAAGACATTATGCAGACCTGAAAACTGCGGCGGCAACGCAATCCGGTAGGCAACCTCTCCAACTCGGTCGAGGATCTCAAACGGTCCGACATATCTCGGACTGAGCTTCCCCTTCTTCCCAAACCTCATCACACCTCTGGCTGGGGAAATCTTCAGAAACACATGGTCGCCCACCTCGAAACTCAGTACTCGTCTGCGTCGATCTGCATAACTCTTCTGCCTGCTCTGCGCTGTGGCCAGTCTCCTCCTGATCACGTCAACCTTCTCTGAGTACATCTGCACAATCTCTGGCCCCACTAACTGCCTCTCGCCCACATCACTCCAGCATACCGGTGATCTGCAAGGCCTCCCGTACAATGCCTCGTACGGTGCCATCCCAATACTCGAGTGGTAGCTGTTGTTGTAGGCGAACTCTATCAGCGGCAGGTGCTCATCCCAGTGCCCTGCCCAATCCAATGTGCATGCTCTAAGCATATCCTCCAGGGTCTGAATCGTCCTCTCTGACTGACCATCGGTCTGCGGATGAAACGCTGTACTGAATCTCAGACGCGTCCCCAAAGCCTGCTGCAGACTCCCCCAAAATCTGGAAGTGAAACGAGGATCTCGATCGGAGATGATGCTCACTGGCACTCCATGCAACCTGACTATCTCCTCCACGTACAACTTAGCCAGACCCTCCAAAGGTAACGTGGTCCTGATCGCTAAGAAATGCGCCGACTTGGTCAGTCGATCGACTATCACCCAAATCGCGTCGTGGAATCTCCTCGTCTTCGGCAAACCCGTGACAAAATCCATCGTCACGTGCTCCCACTTCCACTCAGGAAGCTCAATACACTGCATCGGTCCTGCTGGCCTCTGATGCTCAATCTTCACCTGCTGGCAGACCAAGCATCGCTCCACAAACTCTGCAATATCCCTCTTCATGCCCTTCCACCAGAAGTTCCGCTGCAGATCCTTATACATCTTCGTGCTCCCCGGATGAATGGTGTACCTAGCTCTGTGTGCCTCCTCCATGATGTCATCTCTCAGCCCATCAACCTTCGGCACCCAGATCCGACTCCTGAACCTCAGACCACCATCAACCCCCACACTGAAATCTGATCCATCTCTGGAAGCCAACTGTAGCAGACCAGCTAACTCCTCATCCCCCTGCTGAGCCTGAACTAACCGTGAGACAGTCTGCGGCTCCACCCGAAGCCCAGCAATCACTGCTCCCTCTGTACCCTCTGTGAACGGTCTCCACTCTGACAAGGCCTCGAGTAGCCTCCACTCCTGGATGCACAGACTCGCAACTGAAACCTCCACCTTCCTGCTCAGCGCATCTGCAACCGAATTCGCCTTCCCCGGATGATAGGAAATGGTGAAGTCGTAGTCCTTAATGAACTCGAGCCATCTGCGCTGCCTCATATTCAGCTCCTTCTGCGAGAACAAGTACTTCAGACTCTGATGATCGGTGAAGACCTCGAACTGCTCGCCATACAAATAGTGCCGCCAGGTCTTCAACGCATGAACTACTGCTGCTAACTCCAGATCGTGAGTCGGGTAGTTCTTCTCGTGCACCTTCAGCTGCCTCGAAGCGTACGCGACCACCTTCCCATGCTGCATCAGGACACAACCCAAGCCTATCCCGGATGCATCGCTGTAAATCACGTAGCCTCCACTGCCACTCGGTAGCGTCAGAATAGGTGCTGTCGTCAATCGCCTCTTCAGCTCCTGAAAGCTGTCCTCGCACTTCTGGGACCAAACGAACTTGACGCCTTTCTGCGTCAATGCTGTCAGCGGCGATGCAAGTCTGGAGAAATCCTGGATAAACCGTCTGTAATACCCTGCCAGACCTACGAAACTCCTGATCTCCGTCACGCTCGTCGGGGCTCTCCACTGAGTCACTGCCTCGACCTTCGCCGGATCCACTGAAATCCCATCTGCTGACACAATATGCCCCAGAAAAGCCACCTGATCCAACCAAAACTCGCACTTCGTGTACTTGGCATATAGCTGCTGATCCCTCAAGATGCCAAGCACAATCCTCAGGTGCTCTCGATGCTGCTCCCTGTCAGGCGAGTATATCAAAATGTCGTCTACGAATACAACGACAAATCTGTCGAGGTACGGCTGGAAGGTCCTATTCATCAGATCCATGAATGCTGCAGGCGCATTCGTCAGTCCAAATGGCATCACCAAGAACTCGTAGTGGCCGTACCGCGTCCTGAAGGCTGTCTTCTGAACATCTGCCTCCCTGATCCGCAACTGATGATAACCCGAACGCAGATCGATCTTCGAGAACACTCTCGCCGTCTGCAACTGATCAAACAAATCATCAATCCTGGGCAAAGGATACCGATTCCGAACGGTAACCTTATTCAGCATCCTGTAGTCGATGCACATCCGCAACGACCCATCCTTCTTCTTCACGAAGAGCACAGGCGCTCCCCATGGAGAAACACTCGGTCGAATGAACCCGGACTCCATCAACTCCTGCAATTGCTTCTTCAGCTCTGTCAACTCTGCAGGTGCCATACGATACGGTGCCTTCGACTGAGGTGTCGTACCCGCTACCAGCTCGATGCCAAACTCGATCTCTCGGTGCGGCGGTAACGCTGGAATCTCCGCTGGAAACACATCCGGAAACTCCTGCACAATCTCTATGTCCTCCAGTCTCCTCGTCTCACGATCAGGAACTACCAGCGTGGCCACAAACGCTCTGCATCCCTGCTGTATCAGTCTCTGTGCCCTAACTGCAGACACAATCAGACGACCCCCTCTGCTCCTCGCACCTCTGATCAGAACATCTGGCAAACCCTCCATCGGAATCAGGATCTTCTTCTCACGGCAAAAGACCCGCACGTCGTACCGGGACAGCCAGTCCATCCCCAGTATGACGTCGAAGTCCACCATCGGTAACAAGACCAGATCTGCCGGAAAATCGTGGTCTTCCGAAGCAACTGTGGTGCCGGGGAAAAAGCTCCCCACAGTGCCCACCTCACCCATGGGCGTGCTGACCTCCAAAACATCAGTCAGCAGCACAGGGGTCCGACCCAACTCGCCAGCAAACTTCTCCGAGATGAAGGAGTGAGTGGCGCCGCAATCAAACAACACACGCGCTACTGAACCAGAAACTGAAAGCGTACCTTCCACGACGGTGTTGGAGTCCCTCGCCTCCTCAGCCAGGATAGTGAAGACTCGCCCGGTCCTCCTGCTCTGGCCCTGTGGAACAACTGACCGACTGCCTCCGCCTCTGCCTACTGCTGGTGGTCCTGGCCTCCTGCTCGGCTCTCCCTGCCTCTGAGGACAATCACGGACAAAATGCCCCATCTGGCCGCAACCCATACATGCTCCAGTCCGACGGGGACACTCCTGCCCTGGATGGAACCTCCCGCAGTAAGTGCACGCTCCTGACTGACGTGCTCCTCCTCCATCGAACCTGGGCCTCTTGCCCGGGTTCCCTGCTCCACGACCAGCTACTCTGCTACCGGTGCTCACTGGCGCCTTCCGCGCCTCCTGAACACACAACCTCTGGTCCTGCTCGATGATCGTAGCATGCTTCACCGCATCTGCAAGGGTCCGCGGCATGCTGTTGATCACACGAGATCGAAGCGGCGGTCTCAGTCCCTGCACGAACTTCCTCGCCCGCTGCTCTGGGGTCACAAAGATCTCTGGGCAATAACGCTCCAAGGCGTTGAACCTGCTGATGTAGCTCGCCAGAGTCATCTCCTTCTGCTCGAGCGACATAAACTCCTCCCTCTTCTGATCCCTGACATGCTGGGGAAAGTACTGCTCGTGGAACACCTCCAAGAACTCCTCCCAGCTAACATCTGTACGGTCGTCAAACAGAACTGTGGACGTAGATCTCCACCAGTTGGCGGCCTCGCCATCGAACACGTAGGTGGCCAGCTCCACCATCCTCTCCAGTGCTACACCAATAGCACGGAAGATCTTCTCCATCCTGAAGACCCAGTCCTCCGCAACCTCTGGGGCCCTCCTGCCATCAAAAGTCGGTGGGTGCTGACGCATGAACCGATCGTGCTCAGCTCCCACTCCGCCCTGGGCGCTCTGAGCTGCCTGACGCTCCAGAAACTCGCCCAACCTGTCCCACTGAGCACCTGAAGTGTCGTCACTGGGATCACGATCACGGGGAGAACTCCTCACCCGCCTAGGTGCCATCTGTCACCACAACAATCAACAGATAAGCAACAATGCATGCAAGAGCTACAAAAATAATGCATGCTTCTAGCACTACTCCTAAGGGTGGTTCTTTAGACGAAGACACAGGAATCGACCGCTCTGATACCAAGTTGTAACGTCCCGAACAGCGGAAGATTTAAAATTTCAAAATAACCAACATAACAGACAACTCACGCGGGAACGTCACTAATATATAAATATATAAATCCGGGTGCACCCAAAATACAAGGAGTTTTCCCAAAAGAAATACGACTACAATACTGATACAATGGAAGAGAATACAAGTAGTCGTACGGTCTAGCAACTGCCGAAGAGGATCCGACTCCAAAGCGCTCCGTCCTCGGTCACCACCCACCTGGACCTACTGCGGTCCTGAAAAAGATGCAACAACAATGCCTGAGTTTCCAGAAGGAAACCCCGTATACCAACTCACCTATATGCATGCACCACATAATGAACCTATCATACTAGTAGCATGTCATGGCATCAACAGAAATGGAAAACAGTTCCCCCGAAGGGTAAAACAGGACATCAGTCCGACAATCAATCATCGGGTCTCCCGAAGAGACCTACTGCAGGCACATGCAGTCTAGTAGCCCGCGACATCGCACCCCCCACACGCAGCTACACTACTCAAGGGTTCGGCAGGGAGCCTCTGTCACGTCTACGCGCCGATAGAAACAGATCTGTAAATCTCAGTGGTCGGGGCCACAGGGACCAACGGGGCCGTCGCCCGGAAGGTATAACAACAACATCTCGGTAGGTGCCCAGCCGAGGAAAACAACATAGCCGGCACAGCCTCGGCCCAACAATCATCATCGCCGGCACAGCCTCGGCGGCATCACCGGCACAGCATCGGTGGTCCATCACAACGTCCGGCACAGCATCGGACGGTCCAGACCGAAGTCTGCCAGGTCATCGGGCTCCTCGAGCCGCGAACACCAACTGCGCCGCTATAAAAGCAGGGCAGCGACCTCCGTAGCCCGAAGGCCGGTAGTCACCTCACCCAACGCCAGTTGCGTGCCCGCACAACATCAACACTGGGATCCGCGATCCCTCAGGCCTGCTATACTACAAAGTGCCAACGATCAACTCAAAAGTCACGGTCCATACCTGGAGGTGACGCGTCCCGAACACCCACACTCTTCCCAACGGCGGTCCCTGGGCAGGCACGCATCACGCGCCCACCGTCACCTCCCGGCTCACGCACAAGGCGAGGACACGGGTTTCCGTGGACAGAGTTGGCATTCACAACGGGACCCAGGAATTCAGTTCTGAGCAGATTCGGTCGACCGAAATAGTCTAACCGGTCGACCGTTTTCACGAGGAATTCGGTCGACCGAAAGTCTGAATCGGTGGAACTCACTGCGCAACACTAATTCCCAAACGGTCGAACAAAAGTCTAAAACCGGTCGACCGAACGAGGTCAAAATCCGGAGTCTGGTCAACATTAAATTCAACTCTATCGGTCGACCGACTCATGGGTCCCGGTCGACCGAAAACTAACAGGGTCAACCTAGTATTCTACGTCATCAAACGGTCGAACGTAAACATACTACCGGTCGAACAAACATGCAATCGGTCGGACGCAATATAAAATCGGTCGAACAAATCGTACAATAATAATCAGTACACTTAAGTTCCGGTCGAACACAACAAGGACCGGTCGACCGATAACAGGTAGAAAATCCCAACTCACCAGCAATAATGCACTACCGGTCGACCGCCCCAAGGCATCGTTCGACCGGTGAAGGTTAAAATCGGGCAAACAGTGCTAGAACGGTCGACCGCCCGAAGGGCCCGGTCGACCGTTGGTCGTCTTCAACCTCGCGCCAGCCGAGGATTTACGAAGAAACGCGTCGCCGGAGAGGTCCTCGACCTCCCCCGACCGACCAACAACACCCTTCCACAAGGGTGAGCAACAAAATCACACTAATGAGCGGCATACCTCAAAAGAAACGACGAAAAAGCCGGAGCTCCGCTCGCGCACGTCGCCTCCGGTGATCTCCCCGCGCGCTCGACTCCGCACGCCTCACGCCGCGCGATCTCCGGTCTCCTCCTCAGCTGCTCGCCACCACACGCACCAGCAAGGAAAGGAAGGAATGAGGGAAAGGAAGAAGAAAAGAAGAAAGAAGAAGAAACTAAGTTTTATAACCCCGTCTGCTACAGTGCCCGCCAACCTCACCATCACCCTACTCACCCCAGGCCACTGTAACCCGCCTCTTCCCCATGCAACCCAACTTCCCATGCAAAGCAAGCCCTAATCCTCCTCTAATCTCCATTAGCCTCCTAAACTCGGTTAGGGACATAACAGATCCAACTTCAACATCCAAGAATCACCAAAACGTTGTAAAGTTTCGTTGAAACTCCCTCTTGGTTGTGAGAGAAGAAAATCAAGCAAGACGATAGTGTTCGCAAAGGCTGGTGCTGTAAAAAGTTAATCTCGGTCTGGAAGGGAGATCGGACAGTGAATACTCAAGTAGGGATTATGGGATCGATCATAACTTGAGGAGAGGACTTGAACCCAGGTGAGGTACTGAACCTCTATAAAAATATCCAGGGTCTATAAAACTCTCTATATTTATCATTTTAATTCCGCGTTTTGTTTAAGATTAGAGGGTCATTGATCCTAATAGAAGCAACGTGGTCCATTCTGTTGTTGAAGACGTGACATGGAGTAACATCTGGATTTTGCTAGGTCAACTCTAAGCCTTCTCGGGTCGGCTTTTGTCATCGGGTCCTGGCCGTCCTCGAATGCGTCGGGAAAAAAGTAAGTAGATTGGGCATGTTATCTTTATTGTTTAATCTAGGGGCCGACCAAGGTTGGGCAGGTGTAGTGGTGCGCGGAATTTTTCTTTAAATGTTATAGATTAGTGCCCATGCAGGCATGTTTGGAAAAAGTCGTTACATATACATAAATATTAGAAACAAGACATTGTCTCATTTATAAAAGTGAAATACCTAACTTTTTTCTTACGATTTGACAATCAAATTGAAAATCTAATTGTGGAATTGAATTTATTATGTAAATTAAATATATGTTTCAAAAATCATGTGATTTTAAACCTTATACGTCATCATATCGAAATTATGTTGCTGAACAACTTCACGACAACACGACGACTTTGTTGAACAATTTTAAAAGTTTATTGAACGATAATATAATTTAGTTGAGCAAAAATACGATTTAGTTGATCGATAACATGATTTAGTTGAACAACAAAGGGACATCAATTTAATAACATGATACTGGTTCTCATTCTAATATTCCCTACATATATAAATGGGGGTTGTGGGTGTACCACAACCATGATGGTTGTGAGGGCACCCTTAACGGGGGTGCCCCGCCCGGGCGCCCTGGTCGGGCGCCCGTGCGCACCCCCGTTAACCGGTGGGGCGCCCGCCCGGGACGCCCGGGCGCCCAAGGGAGGGGGACACGTGTCCCCCTCCCATTGGTTAAATTTTTTTTTAAATTTATTTATTGGATGTTTTGTTATTAATGGATTGGGTATTTGTTATAAATGTGGGGTAATAATTTTTTGTAAGTGATTAAAATTAAGAAATTTCTAGAACCAACAATTTCAAGTTAAATAGAAAAAATATTAATACAACAATATGTGAGGGATATGGTTGTGGATAGCGTGGATGCGGATTTGATTGTGGACGAGGGAGGGAACGATGATACTCCGGAGAAGACATTGTGGAAGATATATGGGATGTAAGTTGAGTTTTGTGTTTTGTGGAAGAGATATGGGGTGTAAGTTGAGTTTTGTGTAGGATATATATAGAAAAAAAATTAGACATTGTGCAATCACGCGGATTACTTTTCTTACACGCGTATACTGTACATTCACGTGGACTACTTTTCTTTCACGCGTGTACTGTACATTCACGCGGACTACTTTTCTTTCACGCGTATACTGTGCAATCACGCGGATTACTTTTCACGCACGCGTATACTGTGCATTCACGTGCGTTTCGAAATTCAAATATTCAAATTTCAAATATTCAAATATCAAATATTCAAAATTTCGTGGTTTAATAGTGATTAATATTGTTAATTAAGTAATAGTAATAATAAGTATATCGTGAATTAGAATTATAATTATAATATAATTAGAATTAGATTTATATAAAATGTATTTTGTTAAATGTTGTTAACCATGAGTGCCGGAGAAGAGTCATTGGATGAGAAACCAATCAAGATTGTCTGGGTTTTTTTCAAGTCAAAGTAACTATCCTCCGTACTTTCTCACTTGACATGGATAGATTTTTTTTTATTTTGTTCCCATATTTTTCTCCATATTTCGTATGATTTCTCTTGTTCAAATACCTTGACAGAAAGTTCTGAATTTTTAAAAATCCCAAAATTATTTTCATTTATTGTAGGATTTAATTGCAAATAAGGACATAAACATAAACACATCATCTTTACCTTTTCTCATTGGTCTTCTTATACTCGGTAAATATATATATATGAAATTGACTTCTGATATATAATGTAGGTTGAATTATATTATAAAAATGATGAAATGACACTCTTTTTTACAAAGTAATTATTTGCTATAAAATTGTGAGACATTTGTCATGCATGGTTGTATGCTTGGATTTCAACTTAGAAATCGATAGATATGAATAAACCGAGTTAAGCAGGTCATATCAAGATTTAACTGAAATCCAAATAAACTTACCCATGATATGCCCCCTTAATATCTAATGCCATCTTTTTAAGGTTTTGTTCCTTAATACTACTACAATCAAACTAAAACTACATAACTAAATGTACTTCGTTTAATCTACTATAATAATATTCTTATTAATACTCTATAGTTTGACAAATTGAAGAATATCTTACTTTATTATATTTAGTATTTAATATATATAATTAGTGTCACTTCCTTTTACCTGTCCTTTATATTTGTCATACATTTGCTATGATTAATATTAGGAGTTATTGGTAATTAAACAAAACTTTACACATCTTACAAGGTTCAATTTGCAAATTGTCTCGAATAATCACAAAGACACATGCACTCACAACAAACATGGTCTTGTGCACTCACAGCCGCATTGGGCATATATATACACACATATATATATAGGGTCAAGCTCTAGTGAGCCAATGGCTCATCAAATTTAGTTTAAGCCACCTACAATCTCACTATTGGATCTTATTTACAGTTAATCTCACCATTCATTAGCATAACCGTTTTTTTCTTAATTTACCTTACATTTTGAAATGAGTGGTGGATATTGTGGGGGCTTAATTTAGTTTGATTAAGCCCTGGGCTCACTTGAGAATTCCTGTATATATATATATATATACATATACATATATACATATACATATATATATATACATACATATATATATATATACAGTAATTCTCTAATGAGCACAGGGCTTCATTTTTCTAAATTAAGCCCCCACAATATCCATCACTCATTTCAATTTGTAAGGTAGATTAAGAAAAAAACGGTTATGCTAATAAATAGTGAGATTAACTGTAAATAAGATCCAATGGTGAGATTGTAGGGGGTTTAAACTAAATTTGATGAGCTCTGGGCTCACTAGAGCTTGACCCTATATATATGTGTGTGTGTGTGTGTATATACATATATATGTGTATATATATGTATATATATATAAACGAGGAGGATTCACTACCCTTAAAATTTGTCATTCTTAATAACTTAATATGTGGCCTCTAAATTGAAAATCCAAATCATGGATCTTAATCTAAGACTCAAATAATCTATATATGTTGAAATAGGAAACAAATTAGTCATTTGATATAAGATCAAGAGACTTAGTTTTTAGTAAATGTAGCGCGTCCATTTTTTGCATATGTTGATCTTATATCAAATGACTCTCAAATTTTTTAATTTTCAACATACATAAATTATGTAAGTCTTAGATCAAGTAACATCGTTCGGATTTTAAGTTTGGATTCTGTATATCAAGTTATTAACAAAAGTAAAATTGTGACTACAAAATTGAAGGGTAGTCGACCCTATGTATATATATACATATGTATGTATATACATATGTATGTATAAACATTGGGTGTGTTTGGATGCCCGGAATATGAAAAGGTTTTTCGGAAAAACACCACTGTTTACGACATAGTTTTTGAGGGGATTTTTCGTCTTCCGCTATCCGACCGTTTGGCTACCAAAAATCACAAACCCGTTTTTCACTATCAAATCCGTCCGAAAGGTCGAAAACACCCCTTCCCTCCAAAGATAAAACCCATATAAACCACCGTTTGTCCCACTTCCCTCCTTTTTTTCACCTTTTGTCCGCTTCTTCTCCTTTCTACCTCCACCCCAAAAACTACCAACATGATTTTCATCAACGACGACATCCAGGAGAGTCAGTCCATTCACCCACTGGTTTGCATGTGCGGCTACGCAATTGGGAGAGTTTGCAACGGAACGGCTGCGTCCGTTGTGCAGGTTCAGTGGCAGTGTGGGGCACCGAATGTTGAGGTAGGTTACGTTTTAGGGTTTAGATGCTTTAGCTTTTGAAATGATTGTCCCTCTTTTTTATTTTCGTGGTCTCATTTTTTGTGGGTTTGTTACCCTCTGGCGAGGCCACACTAAACCTTATTTTATCGGGTTGTACGAGGGTGTGGATGAATATGGTTTCTTCATGTACGAAGCGGTTCACCTGTTTCCGGATCCCTTCCAACTTCTACAAGAGATTAACCACAAGTTGGACACCCTGCTTAGGGTGGTTGTAGGGTAGCAGATTGTTTCTCTCGTTAAGCCGGAGGACCGGAATGATGGTGTACCCGCAACTAGTAATGTTTTGGCTAAGTTTTAACATTTTGTCTTTGTTTTTGTGTTTTCAAACAATTATCACAGATTATTGCTGATTAGTAGCAGATCGTACATTACATTCATACTATATATCCTTTATTTTACCCCAATTTTATGTTACTCGAGTGCTTGTTTGATGTGTTTCAGGTTTTAGGTAATAAAGAGGAGATAGGAACCAAAAAGGACCTAAATGCAAGAAGAAAAGACATTATTTAAGCATCCTACACATGTTTGTCATACTCAAGGACCCATCTGCAATTCAGGAAGGACCCAGATGAAACCCAGAGAGACCTGAACGAATGAAAAACATTTCGGGAGCAAAAATCCCTCAATACCTTGATCTTGAAGAGTATCTGGGAAATTAAGACAAAATGGCTCAAACCAGCGGACATGGAGTGCACCCTACGTGGAAAATAGAGAACTTTAGTTTCTGGGAGAATTCAGGGCGGATCGGAGCCAAAAGATCTACCACTCGCGGCAGGATTTGGGGAGATTTGAACCAAAATGATACGCCACTGGCATATCATTTTGGTCCAAATCTCCCCAAATTTCTCTCGTGACTCGAAGTGTTTATTTGGGTGCACCAAATCATAGATAAATCGATTACAGTCGTTGGATTGCTTCTAGATTCATGTACACCACTCTTTCTTCTATAAATAGCAATGTGTCTCCTACCTTTCCTCTTCTTCTCAGCCTCCACCATTAGAATAACTTAAGTTTTACCCAATTTGGCTAGTAGAGAAAGGTTGGCTTTGAAGCTTGTAATGTTACTCTTTTATTAATCTAAAAGTAGATTTGAATTCCTCTCTTCTCTAGCTTTGTTTCTATCCATTTTCTAATCTACCAACAAACACAAAAATACTTTAATAGAAACAAAGCTATAGAAGAGAGGAATCCAAATCTACCTTTAGATTAACATTACAAGCTTCAAAGCCCACCTTTCTCTACTACCCAAATTGGGTAAAACCTAAGCTATTGTAATGGTGGAGACTAAGAAGAAGAGGAAAGGTAAGAGAAACATTGCTATATAGAAAGAAAGAGTGGTGTAGATGAATCTGGAAGCAATGCAACGGCTGTAATCGATTTCTCTATAGTCTTGTGCACCCAAATAAACACGTTTGAGCCACGGAAGAAATTAGGGAGATTTAGACCAAAATGATCCACCAGTGGCTGATTTGGATCCGATTCTTGCGGATCTTTTGGCTTTGATCCGCCTCGAATTCTCCCAGAAACTTGAGTTCTCTATTTTGCACGTGAGGTGCACTCCTGGTCCGCTGGTTCGAGCCCGTTTAGTCTTAATTTTCCAAATACCCTTCAAGATCATGGTATTATGGGATTTTTCTCCCAAAATGTTTTTCTTTCGTTCAGGTCCCTCCATGCTTCATCTGGGTCCTTCTTGAATTGTAGATAAGCGCAAATGGGTCCTTGATCATGACAAACATGTCCAAGATACTACAATAAGGTCATTTCTTTTTTGCATTTCAGTCGTTTTCTCTTCCTTTCTCTTCTTTATTCCCTAAACTTGAAACACATCAAACAAATACTCGAGTAGTACCAAATTAGGGTAAAATAAAGGATATATAGCATGAATACAATGTATGATATGCTACTAATCATAATGCATGTTGGGTTAAATTCCTGTCATGTCAAACTCTTATTTGATGTTCGAATCGTTAGTTGATGGTTTGGCTAACACAATTTTTATGCTTGCATTGAAGGGGGTTTTTGTCAGCTTTTGGTGTCCAATGTATCGGGTTTACTGCATCTGTTTGGTTTTAAAACGTTATGCAAATGTCGATACGTCACATGACCCAAATTTCAGAATGGTTAACTCCCACAATTTTCTTCTACATTATGTTTCACTTTGGTTGCAGCAACAACAATAAATTTCCATTGCTTGTGAAGTGTATTGGTTTAGTGAATTTGTAATTGCATTTGACATTTAACAATTTTTGGTTTGCAGATAACAATAATGCGCTAACGGGCGACAATTTAAGCTACATCGATTCTGCTAGCAATGGCTCAGATGATTGCGACAGGCTTGACACAACACACTTCTACCGTGGTTGGTCTTCCGGGAACGACGATGAGTACCAACAATATTGTTAGGGAAGGAGTGTTGCATAGTTTTTTTTGGAAACAAACATATCAGCAATTAAATAAGAGAGTTTGTAATTTATGGGGAAGAAACAGAACTCCATGTTTTTTGTATTTTGTTTACATATCATCAAACAATGTTAACAGTTAAGTACCCAAACGGTTTATGTTGTTAACATTCCTAAATATTTTCTTCATTTCACTTTGATATGAGTCTCGTAAATGGGTCTGAAAACATTAATAACATGTTCATATTTGCTAACTCCTAACACATGAGGTTGCAAATTTTTCGGAAATAATTGTGTTAACTGAAAGCTGATCATGGTAGACAAATAGTTGATCATCATTTATCCTGATGCATAAGTACTCAAATAAATGACTTGCTCACTACAAAAGTAACAAGTTAGTCTTGTCAATACTAAAGCCAATCATTAGCCAAGTACTTAAACATAACAATCCAACCATAAGTAATACATGATTTGTTCCTAACAACGTTACCACGATAAAAGTTCGTAACCATAACAAATAGTCCACACCCTAACGACATTGCAGATGCGAAGCTCCTCTGCCAACCATAGTCTTCGACTACTCATATCGTGCAGCGCGTAGAATACCTCACGTTTTGTCGAGCTCTCAAATATCCTAGATGCTTTAATCCACTCAGTCGTTCCCAGACATATTCCACATGCTCTAGCCATCTCCAAACATGCTTCTACACTGTAAAGTGCCACTCAGTCAGACCTTTGTTTCAACACATTTGCTATCGAGAAAAAAACCATCACTTATAAGACGCACTGAAGGAGCTACCCTTACCCTACGATTGCTTTCAGCCCAGTTATAATTTCCTCTCTCTGTGGATTGTCGCTCTCGCCAACATTTCCCCCAAGGTTGGCCATGTCTACCCTATGGGAACAACTCTTTGTGTTGTAATGCTAAGAAGCACTTCGTTTTGCTAGTAGATTTGTTTTTTTGGGCCCTCATATGGATTGAGTATGTTGTCACCATCCGCAACAACTTGACCAAATATCAACTTAAGCTCATGCTCACATTGGATTGGCTCGTGTCTAAATTTTTCAATACCAAAGTGTGTCTGCAAAATAGGGAGTAAGCGTCGCCAAATATACGTTGGTCTTCCGTAAACACGACGTCTATAGGTATACGTCGCATGTAGGGGAGGCTGACGTCTATAGTTATATATAGGCATCCGTTGTAGTATAGCCGATGTCTATGTTATATATAGACGTCTGTTATTGTATAGCCGACGTGTATGTTATATAGAAACATCGATTTTTATAGTATAATTGACGTTTATACCTCCTTAATCATTTAAATAAGAATATTATAATATTCTTTGTTCATGTAAAATCCTTAATCATTTTTCATCATTTAAACCTACATCAGAATAATAACAACATATATATAAAACATGTAAGGCATCATTCATCTCCGTTTTTATCTAAATACCTACATTGTAGTATAGTAATGGCCCCTAATAATCTAATTTAATTACGCTTAATCCCCACTTAATTAACAAGATATGCAGCGGAAATGATTTAAAAAAAGTAGGGAAAAAGACGAGCAAACCACATGAAGACGATGCGATTTTTATAGAGGTTTGCCCTCCCGCCTACTTCCTCTCTTGCAAGCTCCGCTCACGACTTCACTATCCACTCCTCGTTCCAGACCGGGAGAGAACACCTTTACACTTCAAGCTTGCGAACACCCTCGCCAAGCTTGGAACCTCCTCTTACAATCCGAGAGGGATGCTTTAGGCTTTCACCGAAACCTTTACAACCTTTGACGATGAAAGAAACTGAGTATTCAACACTCTCTAGCTTGAGCACACTTTGAGTATGATTGGGAATGGATCAAAGGTGTGAAATTTAGGCTCTTGAGTGTAGGATTGAGAGTTTTAGGAGTTGGAGATTTCTCTCTAATGTATGAGACAATTGGAAGTGTGAGAGCTGTCTAAACAATGTGTTTGGACCTCTATTTATAAGCTCCTAAAGATTTCTAGCAATTGAGGAAGAATTGATTGATTTGTGTGTTAGAAACACAAAAATAGAAATTGAAGTTCTGCAATTTTGTCCCTCAATGGTCGACCGAATTGGGAGGAAAGGTTGACCGTTTCTTTATAAATAAAGAAGCATTCGAAAGAAAAAGAACGGTTGAACCACTTAGGCTATGACTTAAGCCATCGGTCGAACTAGGAAATAGGGCGGTCGACCGATAGCAGGGTTTAGGCCAGAGTAATAGTGTAATAGTCAAACAAAAGGATTGGTTACGCTTGACCAAAAATAACATGCACTTTTGGCTCAAGAAAAGTGTTCATCCGGTCGACCGGTATAAGGTCAATGTTCGACCGGTGACCAATTGTATTCTAAGGGTTGGTTGAGTTTATATGAATACGACCGTTAGGAGAATACAACAAGTATAACAACCATAAGAAAATACGGGAATGGTCGACCAAAAGGTCAAAAGCAGTCGACTGGTTTGAACTAGGAAAATACACTTTGAGACTCTGTTATAAACGCTCGAACAACACACAGAGTTCGGTCGACCATTTGGCACAAGCAGCTTAGGTTTAGGTTTAGTGATTTTCGACTAAAGTTTGGGTGATCTATTGAAGTTCAATTGATGTGAAATTTTGTGTGTGATTTATACAAGGAACCTAGTGTGTATGTGAGTAAGTTTTATCTCTTGTATACTCAAGTTCACACAAGTTCTTAAGACTCAAGATAAAGGCAAATTACATGTCTTCAAAAGCTTGATTACATGTCTTGACTTCAATTCCATTCTTCCTTGAGTCTTGATCACCTATAGATGTTAGCACAATACAATATAATTTTCATGCATTATGTGTGCTGCACTACATTTGATTGTGATTAAGATTAAGTTGATTAAATCATCAAAATACAGATTAAGGCTCAAATGCCAACATACATGTCTTCCTTAGCATTGACCTAAATGTCTTCAAGTATAAGGAATTTGTAACAACTTACTAGACAAACTAACATTCCATTAGTAGATAAATTATAATAAGAAAAGTATGTAACTATCCCATATGTATTGAAGTTTAGTTGCACATTGGAGAATTTTTGTTGTTGGTGGGGTTTATGTACTCCACCACTCATTTACTTCTAAATGTGAGTTCCGTAGCATACTACAATAGGCAAGCGAGATATATATATATATATATATATATATATATATATATATATATATATATATATATATATTTAATGGTCAAAAGATTGGCACTTGGGGGGACTTGGGCTTAAGATGGTTGGCGATGTACTTAGAAATATGGTAGTATTGCAATGTATTTTATTATTATTATTAAAGGTATAGACATCGGCTTTATAAGGTAGTCGACGCCTACATGCTGTAATGCATTTTTTGGATTATTTAAAGGTATAGACGTCGGTTTTATAGGGTAGTTGACGTCTACAAGCCATAATGTATTTTTGTGTGTGGTTATTTATAGGTATAGATGTCGGCTACCCTATATAGCCGACGCCTATTGTAGATGTTGTAGTTTAGTCCCACATCGGAGAAGGATTATTGGTTGGTGGGGTTGATGTACTCCATCACTCATTTACTTCTGAATGGGATCGAGTTGGGTACCTTACTACAATAAGCTAGTGCGATTAATATACTTGGTTAATGGTCAAACGATTAGCACTTGAGGCACTTGGAAATTGGGCTTGATTAGTGTACAGGTTGAGTGCCTGCCACAGGTGGTAATGTAGTTTTTTGGGGGTTATTTAAAGGTATAAACGTCGGCTATATATGACCGACGTCTATACCCCAAACGTCGGCTATATATGATGTATATATAGACATCGTATATAGCCGACGTCTATACACCAGGGCATAGGCATCAGAGACATATACGGAGGTCGTTGGATTGCCAAAATCTGTCGTATATACCCTTGTATATCCGACGTATGTGGACTTTTTTGCATTAGTGTATGTATCAATTTTTATGGATGTGGATAGCGTTTTTTCATGTTTGGACGAATAAAAATACTGATATTGATTTTCAAATTTTTGCAGTTAGACACATATATGAAAATTTGAATTTTAGCCAACAAGATATCATCATATGGATAACCACAAAATTAATATAATATTTTTTGATATATACGTTAAAATTAGTGATTTGTTTCATGATTCCTTTTACCTTTTACTTAATTTTATTACTACACATAAATTTGTTACATTTCTAAGTTAATGTAGTTATAGTAGACTTTTATCCAATTTAATTGGTAAAATTTTATGGTAAGTACCAAGATATACACTCATTTTATATTGTATAGATGCGCTTAGGGATGGACAAAATCCGGTTTGGTCCGGTTTAAATCGGAACGGAGCATATCTATTTATTATTTCATTTATTCATTTATAATGTGTTTTATTTAAATTTTCTGGATATATTGTTATTTTTTACCGACATTTTAACTTCAAACATATTCTTATATGGTAAATTCTTAGTTTTACAACACAATTATAATTTTGAAAAAATAAATCATTATTAAATTATATTTTTTTATCATAAATTAAATAAAATGTAAAAAATAAATCCGGATCGAACCAGTTTGATTTTTAACTGGAATCGACAAAGCCATTAAGGTTATTGATTCTCTGAATTTCGGAAATTTGGTTCCGATCCAGACCAGTTCTGGCTGATTTTAACCCCATTTACACTCGTAGTTGTACTACCACACATATTTGTTCTATTTATAAAATATTCATTCAATATCCGTATCCGTTTTTTAAGGATATGAATACACATTTTTCATATGTGATGTGATGCATATCCAAATATGTATTTGCGAATCAAATATAGAATTTGGTATGGTAATACCCATATCTGATCCGTTTGTACCTCTACTGAAGATGCTTGGAAGTAGGGATGCACATGGTAATCGATTATCCGAATATCCGATTCGAAAACTACAATTTGGTTGGTATTTGGTAAAGAAATTTTTACTGAATACAATTTAGAATTTAAATTGGTTTAATTTTTTTTACCGTTTTCAAATTCGGATACAAATTTGGATATAAGTCAAACCATATCTGAATATCTGAAAATACCAATTTTGGCATCCAATATATGTGGTTATTAATATTTGTATTGTGAGTTAATAAAAAACAAATTTATTTCCTATGTAAATATAAACATAGTAGAAATGCAAAAGTAAATTATAATATAATTATCTTAAAACAACTTTCCAAAATATTTTAGATTATACAATAAAAGATATATATAAAAATATGTTATAGGAATTTGACCTTTATCCGAATTCGAAAAGTTCTCAAATTCGGATATGAAATTGTTAAGCTATAAAATTTTGAATTTGAATTCAGATTTGGTATGCTTATTTGGAATTCGGATTCGAAATATCGGATACAGGTTATACCAAATTCGAAAATATCCATCTGCATCCCTTCTTGGAAGTCCAACACTGTTTCAAAGCAGCTCAGGGAGAAGGTAGGTGCCATGGGCACCCTGAAACAATCGTGTCGTGTTCGTGTATTTCTGCGTCAGACAATTTAGTAGTTGTGTTTAAATTTCGTGTTATCGTGTTTAACACAATTGGAAGAAAATCCATCTTGTTTAGATTCAAAATAGTTAAGTGATATATTATATTGATATTTTTCTTTTCAAATAACACCTAATTGACCATTATCAAGTAGAAAATAATTAATTACCTAGCAAATGATGTTATTCGTGTAAGTTTAATGTAAAAAACATATCGTGGAATCATGATGTTCGTGTCAAATCGTGTACCAATTATTTTATTTTTATATCTTCACAAATCATCATAATAATGTATTTTAACCGCACAAAATTTCGTGTCACCTTATCGTGTTGTGTCAAAGTGTTGCCCTCTGATTAAATATCCTTTTTGTCTTCCATGTTTTAACAAACCTACGTTGTGTTGTTATCCAAGTCAATATTTAAACTTTTTATCGACAAAATGTGTAAGATCATTCTAAACATTTACAAATAAGATGACTAAAAAATATATATTTGAAAATATTAGTTTTCTGTGTTATGCTTATGTTTAACTTGGATAAGGTCAATTGTGCCCATGCAAGATCATTTTTTAGGATCTGCCACTGGTTTAATTTGATATTTTTATTAGGCAACTAGATCTTCATATTTTAGATTCAATTCTATTGTGTCAAAGATCAAGTTATTTTTTGGCATTTGGAGCATCATGAATTATATCAAATGATTATCTAAATGATTTGTATTTCTTATTTATTGTGAAATCGCAGAAGGTCAGTTGCATTTCGCATCATTGAATCAATTGGAAACAATCTTACTATTTTATAGTGGTAGGATTGCGTACACCTAATGTAACATCCTCAAAGCAGCGGAAAATTTTAAAATTTATAAACACTCAATCAACAGAGGATATTACGCAATAAAAGGGACACAGGTGCACCAACATATATATAATATATATCCGAACATCAGAGTATACAAAAGTTGTGATTACATCAAAAGCATATACAAAGGAAGCAGTAATCACACGACCTCAACTGAGAGAAAGCTGGATCCGGTAGCAGTGCTCCTCTCCTCGGTCACCACCCCCTAACGCCGATCACGGCTTGAAAGTAAACATGCAACAATGCCTGAGTTTCCAGAAGGAAACCCCGTATGCCAAACTCTAAATGTACGAAATAAAAGCATCCTAGCATGCAATTCTACCACCCAAGAAAAGCATCTCAACACGCCCAACACCAGGGCCCTCTCAAACTCAACCACAGGACACACTACTGGTACGGGGCTCCAGGTCTAATCTCAACCAACCGCCGCACACACCACAGTCACGGGGCTCCAGGTCTAATCTCAACCAACCGCCGCGACTCACACTCATCGCCAAGCTGGGCTCCAGGTCTAATTTCAACCAACCCAAACGTATAAGGGCTCTAGGTCTAATTTCAACCAACCCCTACACGCAGTCCCTGCTCAGGCTCCAGGTCTAATTTCAACCAACCCGAACGCACTACGGAGCTCCAGGTCTAATTTCAACCAACTCCGTACAGACTAGCTGGGCTCCAGGTCTATTTTCAACCAACCACAACTCTCACACAGTTACGGGGCTCCAGGTCTCTTTCAACCAACCGCCGCAACACCACAATTCCAAGCTGGGCCTCAGGCCTATTTCAGCCAATCCCAAGCTCACACACGGTTACGGGGCTCCAGGTCTAATCTCAACCAACCACCGCAACCCTCGGCACCTAGCACACCTGCCAGAAGAACATCGGCACCACAACTCGCCCCACACGGACGACCACGACAACTACACCTCCATACTGCAAAACAAGACACAAACGGTCGACCGAACCAAAAGTCCCGGTCGACCGAATCAAACAAATACAGGGCAATCCACTTTGACCGGCACTCCATCGGTCGATCGATTCCCAACACCACACTCGTTCGGTCGAACCCAAGTCAAGGGACGATCAGCCGTTTAGATGGTTAACTCCCGGTTCAACGAACAAAACGACCAATCGGTCGACCGACAAAGGGGTCCCGGTCGACCGAAAGTCACCAGGGAACAAATCCCACAACACCACAACAAATTCGGTCGAACGCCGAGCACATCTCGGTCGACCGAATATGCCAGGGAATAATCCCTCACTCGCGCCATAAATTCGGTCGAACGCCGAGCACATCTCGGTCGACCGAATCCCTCCAGAGCGTTTCCCACGCTCAGCGCACAAGTCCGGTCGATCGAACCCTCATTCGGTCGAACCGACCACTATGCTCACTTAAGTCACGGTCGAACGAAAATCAACGAGCGGTCGACCGTTTAGATGGTCTAAGCCCCCAACCGACTTAAGACAGTGCACACGGTCGACCGGCAAAGCGGACCCGGTCGACCGAAACTCACCAGGCTTGCCTCCAATGCAGAATCGGTCGACCGCCCCACAAGCATCGTTCGACCGATTTGAGGCAGAGCCCGAATTCTCTTCTCGAACGGTCGACCGTTTGCACAAACCGGTCGACCGATCAGGCAGTGAAATCTGCTGCACGTTTACTTGCGACGAGCCGGACGGCCTACCGTCGACTTCCAAATACTCACGGTAATTAAGTGAGCGAGCTTGACATACCTAAAGGTCTGAAGAGACCTTAGAAGAACCACGACGACGCCTCCACGAGCACGTCTCCCCAAATCACGATCCGTCGACGAACCTCGCGTCCAAACGACGATCAACCGCCTCCTCGACGATCCAAAGCCACACACCGCCTCTTCCAACCTCAACAACCCAACCACGACCCCAGAAAACACGGGTTAGGTAGAGGGAGAGAGAACCAACACAAAGGAGCGAGTAAAACCAATAACTCATCTCCAACCACCACCTTCGCCGGGGATCACCAACTCGCCGGAGCTCACTGCTGGAGAGAGAGAGAGAGAGGGATCAACGAGAGAGAGAGGGAGGGAAACGTGAGAGAGTGAGAGAGAAATCTCCACCTAAATATCTCCTCCACACTAAATCCTTACCATCCATTCCACCTCTCCATCTCAACCACACATCCACCCATCTTCAATCCAAGCCCTCCATCCATCTCCTCTCAATCTCAGCCATCCATCTCTAATCCCCTCTAATCACCAGCTAATCAACCACAAAGCACAATTAGGATTAGGATTAGGCTAGAATCCTACAATCCACCCTCCTAAAAGAATTTCGTCCTCGAAATTAAAACTGAAGCTCACCAAACAACTCCGGGAACTCCTTCCGGACCTCCTCCTCGATCTCCCAAGTGGCCTCTCGCTCACTGTGGTGCTGCCACCTGACCTTCACCATCGGAATGGTCCTCCTCCCCAACTGATGCTCCATCCGATCCACAATCTCAATCGGTCTCTCCTCAAGAGGCAAATCCTGACGGATCTCTGGAACCTCCAACTGAATCACATGAGAATGATCCGCTACGTACTTCCTCAACATCGAAACGTGGAAGACGTTGTGAAGACCCGAAAACTACGACGGCAACGCAACCCTGTAGGCGACCTCTCCAACCCGATCGAGAATCTCAAACGGCCCGACATACCTCAGACTGAGCTTCCCCTTCTTCCCGAACCTCATCACTCCTCGAGATGGTGAAATCCTCAGGAAGACATGGTCACCTGCCTCAAATCTCAGCTCTCGCCTACGCCTATCCGCGTAGCTCTTCTGCCTGCTCTGAGCTGTCGCTAATCTCTGCCTGATCATATCCACCTTCTCAGCATATATCTGCACAATCTCAGGACCAACTAGCTGTCTCTCGCCTACATCACTCCAGCATACCGGTGATCTACACGGTCTCCCGTACAAGGCCTCGTACGGTGCCATCCCAATGCTCGAATGGTAGCTGTTGTTGTAGGCGAACTCGATCAATGGCAGATGCTCATCCCAATGACCTGCCCAATCCAGAGTACACGCTCGCAACATATCATCTAGCGTCTGGATGGTCCTCTCAGACTGACCGTCTGTCTGCGGATGAAATGCCGTACTGAACTTCAACCGCGTCCCTAAGGCCTGCTGCAAACTCCCCCAGAATCTGGAAGTGCACCTCGGATCTCGATCCGAAATAATACTCACGGGCACCCCGTGCAGTATGACGATCTCCTCAATATACAACTTAGCTAGACCCTCCAGTGGTAAAGTGGTCCGAATAGCTAAGAAGTGCGCCGACTTGGTCAGTCGATCGACTATAACCCAAATCGCGTCATGGAATCCTCTCGTCTTCGGCAACCCGGTGACAAAATCCATCGTCACGTGCTCCCACTTCCACTCTGGAAGCTCGATCCTCTGCATCAGCCCTGCAGGTCTCTGGTGCTGACAAATCAGACATCTGCCAACAAACTCTGCGATCTCCGTCTTCATCCTCTTCCACCAAAAATTCCTCTGAAGATCTCTATACATCTTCGTGCTGCCCGGGTGGATCGAATAACGGGATCTATGTACCTCCTCCAGAATGTCCTGCCTCAGGTCTCCTCCCTTCGGCACCCAGACACGACCCCTAAACCTCAGTCCACCATCAACCCCAACACTGAAGTCTGACCCATCTCTGGCAGCTAACTGTAATAACCCCGCTAACTCATCATCAATACTCTGAGCCTGAACAATACTCGAGACCAACTGAGGCTCCACTCTCAGCCCGGCGATCACTGCACCTCGCGACTCATCAGTGAACGGTCTCCACTCGGTCAACGCCTCAAGCAGCTTCCACTCCTCGATACAAAGACCTGCTGCGGTGACCTCCAACTTCCTGCTCAAAGCATCAGCAACCGAATTCGCCTTCCCCGGATGGTACGAGATGGTGAAATCATAATCCTTAATCAGCTCGAGCCATCTGCGCTGCCTCATTGATTGACATCATTTCATGCTCATATTTGTATCTTATATCCATTATCTTTCACCTAAACAATGCTATGTCACGAGTTTTATGTTTAGTTTTCAGGAATAAATAGGTTTGAAGAGATGAAGCATAAAAGGACCCAAAAGCTGGGAAAAAGGACTGAATTGTGAGATCTAGGGACCAAGTTGCAAGGGAGAAGGACCTGATTGCAAGACAGAGGGACCTAAGAGTAAAACAGAATACTTCACACCATTATGGGGAGTATTTTAGCAATTGGATTCGGGTCGGAGCTCCAACAAACGAAGTAGATGCATCAAAGACCACCAAAAGCACACAGAAAAGCCCAGAATAAAACTCAACTGGATCCGGACATTTTGGACCGCCAATTGGCGGTCTGGATTAGTCCAGATCCGCCAAGATTTCTCCTGGACTTGTATTAATGTTCGTTTAGGCTATTTTTGGTGTTTGTTTAGTCCCACATCGGGGGATTGTCCCGGATTACCTTTTTCCATGGCTATAAATAGAACTCTTCACCTCCTATTGTAATCACTCCATATTTTAAGTGGCTATTCTTCCTACTAGAAGTGAGGCCTTGAAGCACACACTAAAGTAGGAGGATGCTACTTTTAATGTGAGTCATTTTAATACAAGTTTTCTTTATTATGTTGTTTGTTTTATGTTTCTTGTTTTGCTTTGCTTAATCTCATTTCATTAGTTTTATTAGCTTAGTTAATATGCTTTCTTTGTTTAGTTTAATAATTAGTGTAATGTTTAGTGAGTAGTTCCATCCCTTTTGGGGGGTGGAGTAGATGTACATACATGCATTAGAGAATGGGATGAATGCTTTAATTTCAATGTGTTGATTAAACATGAATGTATGCTTGCTTGTTTAGGATAGAATTTACAACTTGATGAGTTTTACCAAAATGATTAGACACCTCTCATGCTTGTTTAGGTTCTGAAATAAACAACTTGCATATGTAAATGTTAATCAACCAAGTTGGTGAATAGATTGATAGGTTTTGCCATAACATTTAGACACTTCCTATGCTTGATAAACACCACCTTCATGTGCTTAAAGAATGTATTCTACACCCACCTCTTTGTTTGTGTGCACTCACTCCACCCCTTAGGGGTTTTCCATTCCTGAAATTCCAGCATTCTTGTTTTGTTCTTAGCTTAGTTCTTATTTCATCGTTTGTTTGCTTCTTCCACATTTCATACTTCTTAGTGTAACGTAGTCTAGATTAGCATAAACAACTTGCTTCCCCCTATTTTTTGCCACTTGATTTCGTACAAGCAAGAGGCTGCTCACCTCCCTGAGGACGACCCGTACTTGCCACCGCTTCATCGCGGCCGTGCACTTGCGGTTTAATTAAAACGTTCAACAAGTTTTTGGCGCCGTTGCCGGGGAGGTGCCAGTCCAGACTCTTGTTTGGACGATTCGAGTGGATTTAATTTGTGTGTTGTAGTTTTTCTTTGTTTCAGGAGACTGGGAATAGCAAGTGGAGGCTACTGGAGAAATTTCCAGACGACCTGAGCACTTCAGACCGCTAATCAGCGGTCTGGTGAGCTCTGTTCATCTTTTAATTTCTTGTTGTTGTTGCTCTAAATGATCTAGTTATCTGGGACTCAATTTGGCATGTTTTGACTTATAGTTCGTTCCCAGATCAATAATCAAACCTCCTTTAAGCAACTTGGACCCTAAAACTCAAAGCAAAAGATTAGGCATTCATTCTTGTTTAGGTCATGCATCATGTATGTGACTTAGGCATTTAGATTGTCTTTTATCTTAGCTTTATTTTCTGTTGCTGAGAGCTGACGTGAGGTACGCACCTTCTACTCTCATTCATGCATTTCGTATGAACATGCATTAGTTAGTAGGAAGTGCATTGCAACAAGTGTGAGTTGAGCGTTGTTTGGAGAGTTGATTGCTAGATTTAGGACTCCAAAACGCTACTAAGGAGGGGCTGTCCCGTAAAAGATAAGGTGGGGGATTTCATCACCCTTTCCTTCGCCCCAAAAACCACACTAATCAAGAGCCTAATTTTAAAATCAAGTAGACATTGGCCTTAAGGAATTCAGACGCATTAGGAGAGTGATCCGGTCCCGACCGTCATGACCTGATCGGCGTTGCCCACTTTGTCGATAGTAGGAGAGACGAGATCCCCGGATCTTGGCTCACTTGCTGGGCTGTGTGGTCCTCATTGTAGGGAGGTGAGGCGTGTTGAGGCCGTGTGACCTCGCAGTTAGGCGTCGTCTAGCTGTAAGGACCTATAGCGACCTTAGGATTGCTTGAGCCTTGTTTGCTTGTGTGCTTCTACATGTACCCATCCGCCGTAGCATAAGGACTTCTTCCCTTCTCTCCTGAGTCATTCTTTCTCTCCTGTGTTCCCCGTCTTCTCCTCTACGCACATTCTTTGTTAAAAAAAAAGTTTTGTTTTGTGTGTGTGCACCTTTGTGCATGCTTTCGTGGACACGAGACGAGAGTGGTCGTTTGACGAGGAGCGTTGTCAATCCGGCTTCGGTCATTGATTTCTCGACACCTCCCTCCTCTCGTGTCGCACGCAGTCCGGGTTCAATGGCTGCTAATTTCCGTGAGGAGGAGCAGTTGCTGGACCAACCTGTTCGACCAATGCTTCCAGTTGTCGTTCCCATACCTCTACGTGATCGATGCTACCCGAGCCGTACAGCTCTACCCTCATGCATCGTATTGCCAGAGGCTAATGGGAATCATTTTGAGGTTAAGCCTCAGTTTATCTCCATGCTCCCTCATTTCACTGGGAAAGGTGACCCCTATATCTTTCTCAGGGAATTTGAGGAGGTCTGTGCTATGTTCAAGCTGCAACAACTTAGCACAGACTCCATCCATCTTAGGCTTGTTCCTTTTGCACTAAAGGATGATGCCAAGAAGTGGTTGTACAGCAACCAGGCGAATTCCTTTAAGACTTGGGATGAGTTTCAATCTGCATTCCTCAAGAAGTACTTTCCTAATCATCGGACTCAAAAGTTGAGGAACGAAATCAATTCGTTCTATCAACATGAGACCGAACCATTTCATGCATATCTTGAGAGGTTCAAAGAGCTACTATCCTCGTGCCCTCACCATGGCATTGAGTTGTGGCGTCTTTGTCAGATTGTGTATGAGGGTCTTCACATCCCGTCCAGAACGCTCCTTGAGTCCATGTGTCAAGGAAAGTTCTTGGGAAAGGATGAAAGGGAGGCATTGTTGGCTTTTTGGCCTTAATCTATGTTTTGATGATTTAATTAACCTAATCTTAATTATGATGATGTAGAGTAGCACACATATTGCATTGCATGTATATTGTATTGTGCTAACCTCTACAGGTGATCAAGACTCAAGAAGGATGGAAATCAAGTCAAGATTTGTAATAAAGCTAAATGAAGACTTGTAATCTTGATTTCATTTTGAGTCTTAGGAACATGTGTAAATTGAGCATACAAGAGTTAAAAACATATCACATACACACTAGGTTCCTTAGAGAAGTCACACACAAAATTTCACCTTATTTGGACTTCATTAGATCACCCAAACCTTAGTCGGAAATCACTTATAAACTTAAACCCAGATTACCTGTGTGAACCGGTCGACCGAACCAGTTCTCAGTTCGACCGGTTTATAACAGACTCTCCACAGTGATTTTACCGAACTCTACCGGTCGACCGGTCCTACCTTTTCGGTCGACCGATCCCGGATTTTAATATGACCGTTTTTCTTGTCGTATTCCTATAACGGTCGTATTCGTATAAAACAAAACTTAACCCCAAAATACATTCGGTAACCGGTCGAACGACGACCTTGATTCGGTCGACCGGTGGAACATATTTTCAGAAACCAAATTCCCTGCTATCGGTCGACACATTTCTCGTTCGACCGATTGACCTTTGTCTCAACCGAATCCCCTTATCGGTCGACCGCCCCGTACTTTGGTTCGACCGATTCACTTAAGTAGAGTTAAGTTCTAGCTCGTTTGTCCGACCGAATATTCTTTTGTTCGACCGTTCTCTTTGAAATCATGTTAACGGTCGACCGGTGTACTAGTTTCGGTCGACCGGTTCTGGACAGATTTGCAGCCCGATTTTCTGCTTTGTGTATCTTGCACAAAACCCAATCAAATCTATCCCCAACGGCTAGAATACCTTAGGAGCTTATAAATAGAGGATCAAGACTTGTTGTTAACATAACTCTCCAACTCCAATTGTCCCAATACATTAGAGAGAAACCTCAATCCCCAAAGCTCCCAATTCTACACTCTTTAAGCCTAAACTTCACACACTTGATCATATACTCATCCTACTCAAAGTGTGCTCAATTAGAGAGTGTTGTCCCACTCATTGTTGTCAAAGAATCAAGGGTCTTGGTGAAAGCCCAAGACAAAGAAGTAGAGATTTCGGTGAAAGCCCGAAGTGATCCTCTCGGGTTGTGAGAGGTGGTGCCAAGCTCGGCGAGGGTTGTTCGCGAGCTTGAAGACTTGTAAAAGGCGTTGCTCCCGGCCCGGAACGGGGAGGCATAGTGAAGACGCAAGAGGAGCTCGAACGGGGATTCGAGAGGGGCTTGCAAGAGAGGACGTAGGCGCGGCCGAACCTCTGTAAATCCGACGCGTCTTTGTGTGGTTTGCATTGTCTTTCTTTCTCTACTTGTTTGTTTATTCCGCTGCGCATTTGATTGCTTAATCAAGTAGAGAATTGTGGATTAGCTTAAAAAGTGATTAGTGGACCCATAACCCACACGTTCCTACATTTGGTATCAGAGCCTTGTTAGCTAAATTTCATTACTTTACCGTAATTTTAGCATGGCTTCAACATCTAATCACTTAGAGGGTTTATGCACCACAAGGCCTCCTTTGCTTAATGGGTCAAATTATGATTATTGGAAAAATAGAATGAAAATCTTTTTAATATCAAATGACCTTAAGTATTGGAAGTTTATTCAAAATCCATATATACCCCCAAATGAAGATGATTTAGATTCTCTATCTAGGGCTCAAATGAAAGAAATTGAAATGAATTCAAAAATTATGAATATTCTTTATTGTGGCCTTAATGAGGGAGAATACAATAGAATTAGGGGATGTGAAAGTGCAAATGAAATATGGCATAGGTTACAAATGCATCATGAGGGTGATAGCAAAACCAAAGAAACTAGGATAAGTCTCCTCATGCATAAATATGAAATATTTTCTATGCAAATCGGTGAGAACATAAGCGACATGAACACTCGCTTCACCGATATCACTAACTCTCTTTTGATTCTTGGAAGAAGGATAAATGAAGGAGAGATGACTCGAAAATTCCTCCGGTCATTGAGCAACGATTGGGAAGACAAGGTCGTGGCAATCGAAGAATCGCACGATCTTTCAAAATTGAAGATGGAGGAACTCATTGGAAATCTCATGGCCTATGAGCTCCAATTGAGTCATCGAAGAGAGAAGGAAGCATCAAAGAAAAACTCCGTGGTTGCACTACATGCAAATTTTGATGAGCCAAGGAGGGTGGAAGAAGAGGACATTAAGGTTCTTGCCCAAGACTTCTTCAAATACCTCAAGAGGGATAAGGGAGAAAAGAATGAAAGAAGAGGTAGAAGAAGTGAGAAAAGAGAAAAAGAAAAAGAGAGGGAGGAGAGTGAAAATGAGAGAAGAGAAGGGGAGAAGAAAAAGGAGAGAAGGGAGAGGAGAAAAGAAAAGGAGAAGAGCAAGAGAAGAGAAAGGAAGGAGGAAGCACACAAGGCTACATGGGATGATTCTTCATCACCATCATCATCGTCTTCTTCCTTGCAAAGTAGAAGAGAAGTGGCTCACTCATGCTTCATGGCTATTGAAGATCAAAGTGAGGTAGATTCTAACTCTTGTTCTAGTAATTCATGCTCAACTAAGTCCTATTATAGTGATAGCTCTAATTCTAATTCTAATGCTAATGATGAATCATATACACATGATGAGCTACAAAATGCATTTCATGATTTAGTTAAACAATATGAGATCATTTGTGAAAAGAACAAAAATGCTAGAAAAACTATAAATGATCTCAAATGCCAAATTGAATTAATCATGAATGAAAAGAATGAGGTGATTGCTAGACTTGAATCAAATGAATCATCACTTGCTAGTCTAAGTAAAACACCCATTGTTGATGAACATGTAGATCTTAAAGTTTCAAATATGCAATTAAGAAAAGATCTAGAAATGTTCACTAAAGGAACAAAAATGCTTGATATGCTTTTAGGTAGTCAAAGACAATCCTTAGCTAAACATGGTTTAGGATACAATGTTCAATTGAAAAACCATGTATCTCATACTACATTAAATGGCAAGCATTTATTTGTTAAGTCTACTTCCTCAAGTGTGTGGGCTCCCAAAACCAAAATGGTGTGGATTCCCAAAGCTAACACTCAAGGACCCAAAGTTGTTTGGGTACCTAAATCTACTCTTGTAGGAGCTTGAGGAGGAGGTTGGTGGTGACCGGGTGAGCTCAAGAGTCAAATTCAAATCCGGTTGCATCACCAAATGAGATTGGAGCTAAATTCGAATTCAACATTGGTATAAATTCCTATCTATACAATTCATGTTAAATTAGCTCTAATCTAGCTTCACATGCTTAATTGACATATCATATAGTTCAATTCATTGAAAATCATTTATCCCTATTCATTGCAAATCATTTATCACATCCATTGATTTTAATTGTCAATTTTTAAATGGATGTTAGAATAAGGCTTAAGTAGAAACTTAAATGATTTTAACTTTCATCATACTCATTGTTTCCATTTAGCCTTATTGATAGGGGGAGCTTAAATGTTATATCTTTTATTAGAGTAATGAAGTGCAAAATTTAGGGGGAGCAACTTCATTACAAGACATCCAAATTCTATGCTTAAAGTCTTAAATAATTATTATTTTTGATGGATGTCAAAGGGGAGAGATAATTAAGGGGGTAACTTGGAATTTGGCATAAAATTGATCAAAAACTATGCACATCCATAGGGGGAGCATTAATATGCATAGTTTACATATACAAATTCCATGTATTTAGATAGAATTAAGATATAGGT
This sequence comes from Triglochin maritima, assembly GCA_963682175.1. Classification (NCBI taxonomy): domain Eukaryota; kingdom Viridiplantae; phylum Streptophyta; class Magnoliopsida; order Alismatales; family Juncaginaceae; genus Triglochin; species Triglochin maritima. The sequence goes on from OY821775.1 coordinate 21,940,876, forward strand.
TGCCATCATCAAAAAGGGGGAGATTGTTGGCTTTTTGGCCTTAATCTATGTTTTGATGATTTAATTAACCTAATCTTAATTATGATGATGTAGAGTAGCACACATATTGCATTGCATGTATATTGTATTGTGCTAACCTCTACAGGTGATCAAGACTCAAGAAGGATGGAAATCAAGTCAAGATTTGTAATAAAGCTAAATGAAGACTTGTAATCTTGATTTCATTTTGAGTCTTAGGAACATGTGTAAATTGAGCATACAAGAGTTAAAAACATATCACATACACACTAGGTTCCTTAGAGAAGTCACACACAAAATTTCACCTTATTTGGACTTCATTAGATCACCCAAACCTTAGTCGGAAATCACTTATAAACTTAAACCCAGATTACCTGTGTGAACCGGTCGACCGAACCAGTTCTCAGTTCGACCGGTTTATAACAGACTCTCCACAGTGATTTTACCGAACTCTACCGGTCGACCGGTCCTACCTTTTCGGTCGACCGATCCCGGATTTTAATATGACCGTTTTTCTTGTCGTATTCCTATAACGGTCGTATTCGTATAAAACAAAACTTAACCCCAAAATACATTCGGTAACCGGTCGAACGACGACCTTGATTCGGTCGACCGGTGGAACATATTTTCAGAAACCAAATTCCCTGCTATCGGTCGACACATTTCTCGTTCGACCGATTGACCTTTGTCTCAACCGAATCCCCTTATCGGTCGACCGCCCCGTACTTTGGTTCGACCGATTCACTTAAGTAGAGTTAAGTTCTAGCTCGTTTGTCCGACCGAATATTCTTTTGTTCGACCGTTCTCTTTGAAATCATGTTAACGGTCGACCGGTGTACTAGTTTCGGTCGACCGGTTCTGGACAGATTTGCAGCCCGATTTTCTGCTTTGTGTATCTTGCACAAAACCCAATCAAATCTATCCCCAACGGCTAGAATACCTTAGGAGCTTATAAATAGAGGATCAAGACTTGTTGTTAACATAACTCTCCAACTCCAATTGTCCCAATACATTAGAGAGAAACCTCAATCCCCAAAGCTCCCAATTCTACACTCTTTAAGCCTAAACTTCACACACTTGATCATATACTCATCCTACTCAAAGTGTGCTCAATTAGAGAGTGTTGTCCCACTCATTGTTGTCAAAGAATCAAGGGTCTTGGTGAAAGCCCAAGACAAAGAAGTAGAGATTTCGGTGAAAGCCCGAAGTGATCCTCTCGGGTTGTGAGAGGTGGTGCCAAGCTCGGCGAGGGTTGTTCGCGAGCTTGAAGACTTGTAAAAGGCGTTGCTCCCGGCCCGGAACGGGGAGGCATAGTGAAGACGCAAGAGGAGCTCGAACGGGGATTCAAGAGGGGCTTGCAAGAGAGGACGTAGGCGCGGCCGAACCTCTGTAAATCCGACGCGTCTTTGTGTGGTTTGCATTGTCTTTCTTTCTCTACTTGTTTGTTTATTCCGCTGCGCATTTGATTGCTTAATCAAGTAGAGAATTGTGGATTAGCTTAAAAAGTGATTAGTGGACCCATAACCCACACGTTCCTACATTTGGTATCAGAGCCTTGTTAGCTAAATTTCATTACTTTACCGTAATTTTAGCATGGCTTCAACATCTAATCACTTAGAAGGTTTATGCACCACAAGGCCTCCTTTGCTTAATGGGTCAAATTATGATTATTGGAAAAATAGAATGAAAATCTTTTTAATATCAAATGACCTTAAGTATTGGAAGTTTATTCAAAATCCATACATACCCCCAAATGAAGATGATTTAGATTCTCTATCTAGGGCTCAAATGAAAGAAATTGAAATGAATTCAAAAATTATGAATATTCTTTATTGTGGCCTTAATGAGGGAGAATACAATAGAATTAGGGGATGTGAAAGTGCAAATGAAATATGGCATAGGTTACAAATGCATCATGAGGGTGATAGCAAAACCAAAGAAACTAGGATAAGTATCCTCATGCATAAATATGAAATATTTTCTATGCAAATCGGTGAGAACATAAGCGACATGAACACTCGCTTCACCGATATCACTAACTCTCTTTTGATTCTTGGAAGAAGGATAAATGAAGGAGAGATGACTCGAAAATTCCTCCGGTCATTGAGCAACGATTGGGAAGACAAGGTCGTGGCAATCGAAGAATCGCACGATCTTTCAAAATTGAAGATGGAGGAACTCATTGGAAATCTCATGGCCTATGAGCTCCAATTGAGTCATCGAAGAGAGAAGGAAGCATCAAAGAAAAACTCCATGGTTGCACTACATGCAAATTTTGATGAGCCAAGGAGGGTGGAAGAAGAGGACATTAAGGTTCTTGCCCAAGACTTCTTCAAATACCTCAAGAGGGATAAGGGAGAAAAGAATGAAAGAAGAGGTAGAAGAAGTGAGAAAAGAGAAAAAGAAAAAGAGAGGGAGGAGAGTGAAAATGAGAGAAGAGAAGGGGAGAAGAAAAAGGAGAGAAGGGAGAGGAGAAAAGAAAAGGAGAAGAGCAAGAGAAGAGAAAGGAAGGAGGAAGCACACAAGGCTACATGGGATGATTCTTCATCACCATCATCATCGTCTTCTTCCTTGCAAAGTAGAAGAGAAGTGGCTCACTCATGCTTCATGGCTATTGAAGATCAAAGTGAGGTAGATTCTAACTCTTGTTCTAGTAATTCATGCTCAACTAAGTCCTATTATAGTGATAGCTCTAATTCTAATGCTAATGATGAATCATATACACATGATGAGCTACAAAATGCATTTCATGATTTAGTTAAACAATATGAGATCATTTGTGAAAAGAACAAAAATGCTAGAAAAACTATAAATGATCTCAAATGCCAAATTGAATTAATCATGAATGAAAAGAATGAGGTGATTGCTAGACTTGAATCAAATGAATCATCACTTGCTAGTCTAAGTAAAACACCCATTGTTGATGAACATGTAGATCTTAAAGTTTCAAATATGCAATTAAGAAAAGATCTAGAAATGTTCACTAAAGGAACAAAAATGCTTGATATGCTTTTAGGTAGTCAAAGACAATCCTTAGCTAAACATGGTTTAGGATACAATGTTCAATTGAAAAACCATGTATCTCATACTACATTAAATGGCAAGCATTTATTTGTTAAGTCTACTTCCTCAAGTGTGTGGGCTCCCAAAACCAAAATGGTGTGGATTCCCAAAGCTAACACTCAAGGACCCAAAGTTGTTTGGGTACCTAAATCTACTCTTGTAGGAGCTTGAGGAGGAGGTTGGTGGTGACCGGGTGAGCTCAAGAGTCAAATTCAAATCCGGTTGCATCACCAAATGAGATTGGAGCTAAATTCGAATTCAACATTGGTATAAATTCCTATCTATACAATTCATGTTAAATTAGCTCTAATCTAGCTTCACATGCTTAATTGACATATCATATAGTTCAATTCATTGAAAATCATTTATCCCTATTCATTGCAAATCATTTATCACATCCATTGATTTTAATTGTCAATTTTTAAATGGATGTTAGAATAAGGCTTAAGTAGAAACTTAAATGATTTTAACTTTCATCATACTCATTGTTTCCATTTAGCCTTATTGATAGGGGGAGCTTAAATGTTATATCTTTTATTAGAGTAATGAAGTGCAAAATTTAGGGGGAGCAACTTCATTACAAGACATCCAAATTCTATGCTTAAAGTCTTAAATAATTATTATTTTTGATGGATGTCAAAGGGGAGAGATAATTAAGGGGGTAACTTGGAATTTGGCATAAAATTGATCAAAAACTATGCACATCCATAGGGGGAGCATTAATATGCATAGTTTACATATACAAATTCCATGTATTTAGATAGAATTAAGATATAGGTTGCCATCATCAAAAAGGGGGAGATTGTTGGCTTTTTGGCCTTAATCTATGTTTTGATGATTTAATTAACCTAATCTTAATTATGATGATGTAGAGTAGCACACATATTGCATTGCATGTATATTGTATTGTGCTAACCTCTACAGGTGATCAAGACTCAAGAAGGATGGAAATCAAGTCAAGATTTGTAATAAAGCTAAATGAAGACTTGTAATCTTGATTTCATTTTGAGTCTTAGGAACATGTGTAAATTGAGCATACAAGAGTTAAAAACATATCACATACACACTAGGTTCCTTAGAGAAGTCACACACAAAATTTCACCTTATTTGGACTTCATTAGATCACCCAAACCTTAGTCGGAAATCACTTATAAACTTAAACCCAGATTACCTGTGTGAACCGGTCGACCGAACCAGTTCTCAGTTCGACCGGTTTATAACAGACTCTCCACAGTGATTTTACCGAACTCTACCGGTCGACCGGTCCTACCTTTTCGGTCGACCGATCCCGGATTTTAATATGACCGTTTTTCTTGTCGTATTCCTATAACGGTCGTATTCGTATAAAACAAAACTTAACCCCAAAATACATTCGGTAACCGGTCGAACGACGACCTTGATTCGGTCGACCGGTGGAACATATTTTCAGAAACCAAATTCCCTGCTATCGGTCGACACATTTCTCGTTCGACCGATTGACCTTTGTCTCAACCGAATCCCCTTATCGGTCGACCGCCCCGTACTTTGGTTCGACCGATTCACTTAAGTAGAGTTAAGTTCTAGCTCGTTTGTCCGACCGAATATTCTTTTGTTCGACCGTTCTCTTTGAAATCATGTTAACGGTCGACCGGTGTACTAGTTTCGGTTGACCGGTTCTGGACAGATTTGCAGCCCGATTTTCTGCTTTGTGTATCTTGCACAAAACCCAATCAAATCTATCCCCAACGGCTAGAATACCTTAGGAGCTTATAAATAGAGGATCAAGACTTGTTGTTAACATAACTCTCCAACTCCAATTGTCCCAATACATTAGAGAGAAACCTCAATCCCCAAAGCTCCCAATTCTACACTCTTTAAGCCTAAACTTCACACACTTGATCATATACTCATCCTACTCAAAGTGTGCTCAATTAGAGAGTGTTGTCCCACTCATTGTTGTCAAAGAATCAAGGGTCTTGGTGAAAGCCCAAGACAAAGAAGTAGAGATTTCGGTGAAAGCCCGAAGTGATCCTCTCGGGTTGTGAGAGGTGGTGCCAAGCTCGGCGAGGGTTGTTCGCGAGCTTGAAGACTTGTAAAAGGCGTTGCTCCCGGCCCGGAACGGGGAGGCATAGTGAAGACGCAAGAGGAGCTCGAACGGGGATTCGAGAGGGGCTTGCAAGAGAGGACGTAGGCGCGGCCGAACCTCTGTAAATCCGACGCGTCTTTGTGTGGTTTGCATTGTCTTTCTTTCTCTACTTGTTTGTTTATTCCGCTGCGCATTTGATTGCTTAATCAAGTAGAGAATTGTGGATTAGCTTAAAAAGTGATTAGTGGACCCATAACCCACACGTTCCTACATTTGGTATCAGAGCCTTGTTAGCTAAATTTCATTACTTTACCGTAATTTTAGCATGGCTTCAACATCTAATCACTTAGAGGGTTTATGCACCACAAGGCCTCCTTTGCTTAATGGGTCAAATTATGATTATTGGAAAAATAGAATGAAAATCTTTTTAATATCAAATGACCTTAAGTATTGGAAGTTTATTCAAAATCCATACATACCCCCAAATGAAGATGATTTAGATTCTCTATCTAGGGCTCAAATGAAAGAAATTGAAATGAATTCAAAAATTATGAATATTCTTTATTGTGGCCTTAATGAGGGAGAATACAATAGAATTAGGGGATGTGAAAGTGCAAATGAAATATGACATAGGTTACAAATGCATCATGAGGGTGATAGCAAAACCAAAGAAACTAGGATAAGTCTCCTCATGCATAAATATGAAATATTTTCTATGCAAATCGGTGAGAACATAAGCGACATGAACACTCGCTTCACCGATATCACTAACTCTCTTTTGATTCTTGGAAGAAGGATAAATGAAGGAGAGATGACTCGAAAATTCCTCCGGTCATTGAGCAACGATTGGGAAGACAAGGTCGTGGCAATCGAAGAATCGCACGATCTTTCAAAATTGAAGATGGAGGAACTCATTGGAAATCTCATGGCCTATGAGCTCCAATTGAGTCATCGAAGAGAGAAGGAAGCATCAAAGAAAAACTCCGTGGTTGCACTACATGCAAATTTTGATGAGCCAAGGAGGGTGGAAGAAGAGGACATTAAGGTTCTTGCCCAAGACTTCTTCAAATACCTCAAGAGGGATAAGGGAGAAAAGAATGAAAGAAGAGGTAGAAGAAGTGAGAAAAGAGAAAAAGAAAAAGAGAGGGAGGAGAGTGAAAATGAGAGAAGAGAAGGGGAGAAGAAAAAGGAGAGAAGGGAGAGGAGAAAAGAAAAGGAGAAGAGCAAGAGAAGAGAAAGGAAGGAGGAAGCACACAAGGCTACATGGGATGATTCTTCATCACCATCATCATCGTCTTCTTCCTTGCAAAGTAGAAGAGAAGTGGCTCACTCATGCTTCATGGCTATTGAAGATCAAAGTGAGGTAGATTCTAACTCTTGTTCTAGTAATTCATGCTCAACTAAGTCCTATTATAGTGATAGCTCTAATTCTAATGCTAATGATGAATCATATACACATGATGAGCTACAAAATGCATTTCATGATTTAGTTAAACAATATGAGATCATTTGTGAAAAGAACAAAAATGCTAGAAAAACTATAAATGATCTCAAATGCCAAATTGAATTAATCATGAATGAAAAGAATGAGGTGATTGCTAGACTTGAATCAAATGAATCATCACTTGCTAGTCTAAGTAAAACACCCATTGTTGATGAACATGTAGATCTTAAAGTTTCAAATATGCAATTAAGAAAAGATCTAGAAATGTTCACTAAAGGAACAAAAATGCTTGATATGCTTTTAGGTAGTCAAAGACAATCCTTAGCTAAACATGGTTTAGGATACAATGTTCAATTGAAAAACCATGTATCTCATACTACATTAAATGGCAAGCATTTATTTGTTAAGTCTACTTCCTCAAGTGTGTGGGCTCCCAAAACCAAAATGGTGTGGATTCCCAAAGCTAACACTCAAGGACCCAAAGTTGTTTGGGTACCTAAATCTACTCTTGTAGGAGCTTGAGGAGGAGGTTGGTGGTGACCGGGTGAGCTCAAGAGTCAAATTCAAATCCGGTTGCATCACCAAATGAGATTGGAGCTAAATTCGAATTCAACATTGGTATAAATTCCTATCTATACAATTCATGTTAAATTAGCTCTAATCTAGCTTCACATGCTTAATTGACATATCATATAGTTCAATTCATTGAAAATCATTTATCCCTATTCATTGCAAATCATTTATCACATCCATTGATTTTAATTGTCAATTTTTAAATGGATGTTAGAATAAGGCTTAAGTAGAAACTTAAATGATTTTAACTTTCATCATACTCATTGTTTCCATTTAGCCTTATTGATAGGGGGAGCTTAAATGTTATATCTTTTATTAGAGTAATGAAGTGCAAAATTTAGGGGGAGCAACTTCATTACAAGACATCCAAATTCTATGCTTAAAGTCTTAAATAATTATTATTTTTGATGGATGTCAAAGGGGAGAGATAATTAAGGGGGTAACTTGGAATTTGGCATAAAATTGATCAAAAACTATGCACATCCATAGGGGGAGCATTAATATGCATAGTTTACATATACAAATTCCATGTATTTAGATAGAATTAAGATATAGGTTGCCATCATCAAAAAGGGGGAGATTGTTGGCTTTTTGGCCTTAATCTATGTTTTGATGATTTAATTAACCTAATCTTAATTATGATGATGTAGAGTAGCACACATATTGCATTGCATGTATATTGTATTGTGCTAACCTCTACAGGTGATCAAGACTCAAGAAGGATGGAAATCAAGTCAAGATTTGTAATAAAGCTAAATGAAGACTTGTAATCTTGATTTCATTTTGAGTCTTAGGAACATGTGTAAATTGAGCATACAAGAGTTAAAAACATATCACATACACACTAGGTTCCTTAGAGAAGTCACACACAAAATTTCACCTTATTTGGACTTCATTAGATCACCCAAACCTTAGTCGGAAATCACTTATAAACTTAAACCCAGATTACCTGTGTGAACCGGTCGACCGAACCAGTTCTCAGTTCGACCGGTTTATAACAGACTCTCCACAGTGATTTTACCGAACTCTACCGGTCGACCGGTCCTACCTTTTCGGTCGACCGATCCCGGATTTTAATATGACCGTTTTTCTTGTCGTATTCCTATAACGGTCGTATTCGTATAAAACAAAACTTAACCCCAAAATACATTCGGTAACCGGTCGAACGACGACCTTGATTCGGTCGACCGGTGGAACATATTTTCAGAAACCAAATTCCCTGCTATCGGTCGACACATTTCTCGTTCGACCGATTGACCTTTGTCTCAACCGAATCCCCTTATCGGTCGACCGCCCCGTACTTTGGTTCGACCGATTCACTTAAGTAGAGTTAAGTTCTAGCTCGTTTGTCCGACCGAATATTCTTTTGTTCGACCGTTCTCTTTGAAATCATGTTAACGGTCGACCGGTGTACTAGTTTCGGTCGACCGGTTCTGGACAGATTTGCAGCCCGATTTTCTGCTTTGTGTATCTTGCACAAAACTCAATCAAATCTATCCCCAACGGCTAGAATACCTTAGGAGCTTATAAATAGAGGATCAAGACTTGTTGTTAACATAACTCTCCAACTCCAATTGTCCCAATACATTAGAGAGAAACCTCAATCCCCAAAGCTCCCAATTCTACACTCTTTAAGCCTAAACTTCACACACTTGATCATATACTCATCCTACTCAAAGTGTGCTCAATTAGAGAGTGTTGTCCCACTCATTGTTGTCAAAGAATCAAGGGTCTTGGTGAAAGCCCAAGACAAAGAAGTAGAGATTTCGGTGAAAGCCCGAAGTGATCCTCTCGGGTTGTGAGAGGTGGTGCCAAGCTCGGCGAGGGTTGTTCGCGAGCTTGAAGACTTGTAAAAGGCGTTGCTCCCGGCCCAGAACGGGGAGGCATAGTGAAGACGCAAGAGGAGCTCGAACGGGGATTCGAGAGGGGCTTGCAAGAGAGGACGTAGGCGCGGCCGAACCTCTGTAAATCCGACGCGTCTTTGTGTGGTTTGCATTGTCTTTCTTTCTCTACTTGTTTGTTTATTCCGCTGCGCATTTGATTGCTTAATCAAGTAGAGAATTGTGGATTAGCTTAAAAAGTGATTAGTGGACCCATAACCCACACGTTCCTACATTTGGTATCAGAGCCTTGTTAGCTAAATTTCATTACTTTACCGTAATTTTAGCATGGCTTCAACATCTAATCACTTAGAGGGTTTATGCACCACAAGGCCTCCTTTGCTTAATGGGTCAAATTATGATTATTGGAAAAATAGAATGAAAATCTTTTTAATATCAAATGACCTTAAGTATTGGAAGTTTATTCAAAATCCATACATACCCCCAAATGAAGATGATTTAGATTCTCTATCTAGGGCTCAAATGAAAGAAATTGAAATGAATTCAAAAATTATGAATATTCTTTATTGTGGCCTTAATGAGGGAGAATACAATAGAATTAGGGGATGTGAAAGTGCAAATGAAATATGGCATAGGTTACAAATGCATCATGAGGGTGATAGCAAAACCAAAGAAACTAGGATAAGTCTCCTCATGCATAAATATGAAATATTTTCTATGCAAATCGGTGAGAACATAAGCGACATGAACACTCGCTTCACCGATATCACTAACTCTCTTTTGATTCTTGGAAGAAGGATAAATGAAGGAGAGATGACTCGAAAATTCCTCCGGTCATTGAGCAACGATTGGGAAGACAAGGTCGTGGCAATCGAAGAATCGCACGATCTTTCAAAATTGAAGATGGAGGAACTCATTGGAAATCTCATGGCCTATGAGCTCCAATTGAGTCATCGAAGAGAGAAGGAAGCATCAAAGAAAAACTCCGTGGTTGCACTACATGCAAATTTTGATGAGCCAAGGAGGGTGGAAGAAGAGGACATTAAGGTTCTTGCCCAAGACTTCTTCAAATACCTCAAGAGGGATAAGGGAGAAAAGAATGAAAGAAGAGGTAGAAGAAGTGAGAAAAGAGAAAAAGAAAAAGAGAGGGAGGAGAGTGAAAATGAGAGAAGAGAAGGGGAGAAGAAAAAGGAGAGAAGGGAGAGGAGAAAAGAAAAGGAGAAGAGCAAGAGAAGAGAAAGGAAGGAGGAAGCACACAAGGCTACATGGGATGATTCTTCATCACCATCATCATCGTCTTCTTCCTTGCAAAGTAGAAGAGAAGTGGCTCACTCATGCTTCATGGCTATTGAAGATCAAAGTGAGGTAGATTCTAACTCTTGTTCTAGTAATTCATGCTCAACTAAGTCCTATTATAGTGATAGCTCTAATTCTAATGCTAATGATGAATCATATACACATGATGAGCTACAAAATGCATTTCATGATTTAGTTAAACAATATGAGATCATTTGTGAAAAGAACAAAAATGCTAGAAAAACTATAAATGATCTCAAATGCCAAATTGAATTAATCATGAATGAAAAGAATGAGGTGATTGCTAGACTTGAATCAAATGAATCATCACTTGCTAGTCTAAGTAAAACACCCATTGTTGATGAACATGTAGATCTTAAAGTTTCAAATATGCAATTAAGAAAAGATCTAGAAATGTTCACTAAAGGAACAAAAATGCTTGATATGCTTTTAGGTAGTCAAAGACAATCCTTAGCTAAACATGGTTTAGGATACAATGTTCAATTGAAAAACCATGTATCTCATACTACATTAAATGGCAAGCATTTATTTGTTAAGTCTACTTCCTCAAGTGTGTGGGCTCCCAAAACCAAAATGGTGTGGATTCCCAAAGCTAACACTCAAGGACCCAAAGTTGTTTGGGTACCTAAATCTACTCTTGTAGGAGCTTGAGGAGGAGGTTGGTGGTGACCGGGTGAGCTCAAGAGTCAAATTCAAATCCGGTTGCATCACCAAATGAGATTGGAGCTAAATTCGAATTCAACATTGGTATAAATTCCTATCTATACAATTCATGTTAAATTAGCTCTAATCTAGCTTCACATGCTTAATTGGCATATCATATAGTTCAATTCATTGAAAATCATTTATCCCTATTCATTGCAAATCATTTATCACATCCATTGATTTTAATTGTCAATTTTTAAATGGATGTTAGAATAAGGCTTAAGTAGAAACTTAAATGATTTTAACTTTCATCATACTCATTGTTTCCATTTAGCCTTATTGATAGGGGGAGCTTAAATGTTATATCTTTTATTAGAGTAATGAAGTGCAAAATTTAGGGGGAGCAACTTCATTACAAGACATCCAAATTCTATGCTTAAAGTCTTAAATAATTATTATTTTTGATGGATGTCAAAGGGGGAGAGATAATTAAGGGGGTAACTTGGAATTTGGCATAAAATTGATCAAAAACTATGCACATCCATAGGGGGAGCATTAATATGCATAGTTTACATATACAAATTCCATGTATTTAGATAGAATTAAGATATAGGTTGCCATCATCAAAAAGGGGGAGATTGTTGGCTTTTTGGCCTTAATCTATGTTTTGATGATTTAATTAACCTAATCTTAATTATGATGATGTAGAGTAGCACACATATTGCATTGCATGTATATTGTATTGTGCTAACCTCTACAGGTGATCAAGACTCAAGAAGGATGGAAATCAAGTCAAGATTTGTAATAAAGCTAAATGAAGACTTGTAATCTTGATTTCATTTTGAGTCTTAGGAACATGTGTAAATTGAGCATACAAGAGTTAAAAACATATCACATACACACTAGGTTCCTTAGAGAAGTCACACACAAAATTTCACCTTATTTGGACTTCATTAGATCACCCAAACCTTAGTCGGAAATCACTTATAAACTTAAACCCAGATTACCTGTGTGAACCGGTCGACCGAACCAGTTCTCAGTTCGACCGGTTTATAACAGACTCTCCACAGTGATTTTACCGAACTCTACCGGTCGACCGGTCCTACCTTTTCGGTCGACCGATCCCGGATTTTAATATGACCGTTTTTCTTGTCGTATTCCTATAACGGTCGTATTCGTATAAAACAAAACTTAACCCCAAAATACATTCGGTAACCGGTCGAACGACGACCTTGATTCGGTCGACCGGTGGAACATATTTTCAGAAACTAAATTCCCTGCTATCGGTCGACACATTTCTCGTTCGACCGATTGACCTTTGTCTCAACCGAATCCCCTTATCGGTCGACCGCCCCGTACTTTGGTTCGACCGATTCACTTAAGTAGAGTTAAGTTCTAGCTCGTTTGTCCGACCGAATATTCTTTTGTTCGACCGTTCTCTTTGAAATCATGTTAACGGTCGACCGGTGTACTAGTTTCGGTCGACCGGTTCTGGACAGATTTGCAGCCCGATTTTCTGCTTTGTGTATCTTGCACAAAACCCAATCAAATCTATCCCCAACGGCTAGAATACCTTAGGAGCTTATAAATAGAGGATCAAGACTTGTTGTTAACATAACTCTCCAACTCCAATTGTCCCAATACATTAGAGAGAAACCTCAATCCCCAAAGCTCCCAATTCTACACTCTTTAAGCCTAAACTTCACACACTTGATCATATACTCATCCTACTCAAAGTGTGCTCAATTAGAGAGTGTTGTCCCACTCATTGTTGTCAAAGAATCAAGGGTCTTGGTGAAAGCCCAAGACAAAGAAGTAGAGATTTCGGTGAAAGCCCGAAGTGATCCTCTCGGGTTGTGAGAGGTGGTGCCAAGCTCGGCGAGGGTTGTTCGCGAGCTTGAAGACTTGTAAAAGGCGTTGCTCCCGGCCCGGAACGGGGAGGCATAGTGAAGACGCAAGAGGAGCTCGAACGGGGATTCGAGAGGGGCTTGCAAGAGAGGACGTAGGCGCGGCCGAACCTCTGTAAATCCGACGCGTCTTTGTGTGGTTTGCATTGTCTTTCTTTCTCTACTTGTTTGTTTATTCCGCTGCGCATTTGATTGCTTAATCAAGTAGAGAATTGTGGATTAGCTTAAAAAGTGATTAGTGGACCCATAACCCACACGTTCCTATAGGCATGGGCCTTCCTAGAAGACCTCGCTGAGAAAACCATGCAGTGGGAGAGTGTGAGGGAACCACCTGCACCATCTAGTATAGGAGTGAGGATCGCGAATGCAAACTCGACTAGATCGGGTACCGCATTTGCTATCGATACCACTACGGCCACCGAGGCACGCATGGCTGCCTTAATGCGCCGTATGGACTCGATTGAGCTCCAAAACCAACAAAGTGCACCTCACATGTCTACATCTGGTCCAGTTCCCTGTCATTCATGTGGTAGGATAGGTCATGTAGAAAGCGAGTGTGAGTCCATTCCTCCTGAGATGGAGCGTGTCAACGCCGTCTATGATAGAGCCAGGAATGACCCATACTCATCATCTTATAATCCTGGATGGAGGAACCACCCCAATTTTTCATGGAACCAAACTAATGCCCTGGGTGGTCCTCCAAACTCCTCGAGACCACCTTACCAATCACACCAACCTCCCATGCATGCGCATTCCTATCAGCCACCCCAAGCGCAAACCACCAATCAATCGGGTTTCCCAAATTCCAATAATATGGAAACCCGATTCAATTCGCTTGATACCTTGACTCGTGGACTTGAAAACTCAATGAAAATTTTTATGTCAACCACGAGTCAAGTTCTCACTTCAAATCAGCAGACCATCAAATCTCTAGAGCTTCAGATGGGCCAATTGGCTCAGTCTGTACATGAAAGAGAGAGAGGGTCTTTTCCTAGCCAGCCTGAGACTAACCCCCGCATGTACCAACAACAACAAATGCAAAATGAGAATGTGGTACCTCGGGGGAGGCAAGTGAACCATGTGGAGGAACGTGTTCACCATGTCAATTCCATTGTGACCTTAAGGAATGGAAAACAGGTTGACAATCACATTTCCTTGCCACACCCACCACCATCTATGCAGCCCCCCAGTGGGAATGGTGGTGAAGAAGAAGCTGAGGGTGAGGGTAATACACCAAAGCTTTCTTCTCAGGCACAACAGAAAACCTACCTGCCAAAAGCTCCCTATCCAAGTAGGTTAAGCAAAAAGCAGAGTGACAACATGGACAAGATAGTAGAGGTGTTTAAGCAAGTAAAGGTTAACATCCCCTTGTTGGATGTCATCCAACAAATACCTCAATATGCCAAAGTGTTGAAGGATCTCTGCACAACCAAGAGGAAGACCAATGTTCCTAAGAAAGCATTCTTGGCTGCAAATATCAGCTCACTTTTGTCCAATCCCACCTACACAAAATACAAGGACCCTGGGTGTCATACTATTCAGTGTACGATAGGGCACACTAGACTGATCAATGTTTTGCTTGATTTAGAATCAGCGGTCAACCTCCTCCCATTCTCTGTTTATCAACATTTGAACTTGGGAGAATTGAAACCAACTAAGATCACCCTCCAATTGGCGGATAGATCCATTCGTATTCCCATGGGGATTATCGAGGATGTGCTTATCAAAGTTGGAGATTTTATATTTCCAGTCGATTTTGTTGTCCTCGATACCAATCCTGTTGCGAACACCCACTCTCAAATACCTTTGATTTTGGGTAGACCATTTCTCGCAACCTCCAATGCTTTGATCAATTGTAGAAATGGTCTCATGAAGCTCTCATTCGGTAACATGAGTGCCGAGTTTCATGTGTTCAACTCTGGTAGGCAACAGGAACCCATGGATGAACCTTTAAATCTCAATCTCATCCGCCAATTGGAGAAAGCACCACAAAACCAACGAACACCTCTAACACCAATGCAGGTCGTTGAGAATGTTTGTAGGCTCAGCAAAGACTCATTGCCTGTCTTTGCAATGCAACAGAGTGAGCTGGCCTCGAACATGAATGTCCAAAGAGAGTGTTCGTTGCATGATTCAGTTGAGAGTACTAGTGAGAGTGAGACACCTCACCATATGCCTAGACCAGAAGGTGTCTCTACCTCATGTCCCATGGCCATTGAGCCATTTGAGCTTCATATTGACTCCAACAAGGACCCACCTATAACCGAGCTTATGCTTGATGATCTAAGTGATGGTGGGAGGTCCTTGTTGGATGACTTGGGGAGAAGCCCCATTCTTAGTGATGCAGGTCTGCTGCACCCATCGAATGAGCTTGAGGAACTCATTCCGATGCACCCGCCTATTGGTTGGAGGGTTTTCTTCGATGAGCAATTAAACCCTAGTGAGGCAACACAACTTCATTCTTTGTTGCCCACACCCGACCAATATCATGAGGGGTTCGAGCCTTTCAGCTTTGATCTTTCACCCCTCATGACACCTCAGAGTACCAGTGGAGTTTGCCCATCTCGGCAAGTCTCTGGTCCTCAAAACATGATGTTCTCATTTGATGTTCCTTGACCAAATGATTATGAGAATATCTTGGTTGTAAAAAAAACAAAAAATAAAAACAAAAAAAAGAAGAAAAAAAAAACAAAAAAAACAAAACAAAAAGTGTGTAATAAAAGACTCCTTCAGTGAGCATCGATTGTTGTGGGCCCCAACCCTTGTGTACTTGGGCCCAATCTCTTCACGTATTTATCTCCCTTCTTCAGCTTCTCACAGGTTTTGAGGGAATTTGGGTTTGTGTCCATCAACATGACCCTGAACGTCCCTTTGTACTTCATGTTGGTGAGATCTTTCCTTTTTCATGCATGTATCCATGTAGTATCTTGTTCACATTCATTGAGGACAATGCATGAAGTAGGTGTGGGGGGGTGTTTTACGTGTGTACATAGTCGAGTCTTTTCTTTTGATTTTTTGTTTTCTTTTGTGTGCATTGTTAGGGTCATGTTAGTGTGCCGTATTTAACATTGATATATCTGCTTGCCATGATCCTTGGGTGACTTGTCTTCTTTTGCTTGCCTAGTGCTTTAAAATTTTCACATTTCTTTCAAAATCTTCATGTGTTTGCGAAAGAAAATGTTTTTGTAGGTTTTGCGTGTGTTTAGCATGTGCAAAACCGTTGAGAGGCAAAGTAAAAAGAAAGCTCCCAAAATTGTCTTGAACTTGATGCATTAGGATTTCTAGTTTACTAGCTTTTGGTCTTATCGAGTCGTTAGGATACACCCCGGTTTTCCCTCGGGGGGCATGTAATCATAGGGTTTCAGTACTCAAACATTTAAAGAAGTCCACCCTGAACCTAGTGAGTCAAATAATTCGTGTCTGTTAGTATAAGGAAGTTTGTCGTAGGCAAGGGCCCTTAATCTCTTTTTGTGAAACTTAAGTGTAGGGGTTTTGGTTCCCATGTAGATAAATAAGTGGTGTTCTCTCTTCTCGCACGGCTCCTATCACTCGGGAAAGTAGGTCTGAGGGGACTTTGTGCCTGGTGCTTTCGAGTCATCTGACTTGGGATGCACCGACCGAACTCCCGTTACACGGGTGGTAGGGATCGCCCTATGTGGAGATTTGGGGGAAGGTGTACGTGATAGTGTAAGTCCTCATAGGCAATGATGCACGAAACCTGACCCTGGGAGAATCAAACACCAACCAATAAAATGCTCCAATGAAAAAAAAAATGAAAAAAAAGAAGAAAAAAAAAGAGAGTCAACTAAGAACCAAAATGGACTTTACACATTGTATCACATTCAGAAGTTAAGGTTGCCCATGTCTTTCACTCAAGTCCTTAACTAACTTTCACAAATAACTCATTAGGCTAGGTGTGTGGACCTATTACATTTATAGAGTCGACCCGTAGTATTACCGCGTCCCATGATCGACAAAATGAGTCCAACGAGTCGTGTAGCTAGATTGATTAATGCATCTTGTTCGGATTTTGTGGGTATATCCGCTGAAAACCCTCAGGAGACAACACTCCTCCTCCTTGGCAACAAGGAGGTTTAACGGCTTGTTGCACGTGCTAAGTGCAACCGTGATTCCTACGAAAGTGAGTTAGGATTTCTTGTTTTTCGCATGCTTTTCTCTTTCTTTGTTTTGCTCGGGACTAGCAAAAGTTAGGTGTGGGGGTATTTGATTGACATCATTTCATGCTCATATTTGTATCTTATATCCATTATCTTTCACCTAAACAATGCTATGTCACGAGTTTTATGTTTAGTTTTCAGGAATAAATAGGTTTGAAGAGATGAAGCATAAAAGGACCCAAAAGCTGGGAAAAAGGACTGAATTGTGAGATCTAGGGACCAAGATGCAAGGGAGAAGGACCTGATTGCAAGACAGAGGGACCTAAGAGTAAAACAGAATACTTCACACCATCATGGGGAGTATTTTAGCAATTGGATTCGGGTCGGAGCTCCAACAAACGAAGTAGATGCATCAAAGACCACCAAAAGCACACAGAAAAGCCCAGAATAAAACTCAACTGGATCCGGACATTTTGGACCGCCAATTGGCGGTCTGGATTAGTCCAGATCCGCCAAGATTTCTCCTGGACTTGTATTAATGTTCGTTTAGGCTATTTTTGGTGTTTGTTTAGTCCCACATCGGGGGATTGTCCCGGATTACCTTTTTCCATGGCTATAAATAGAACTCTTCACCTCCTATTGTAATCACTCCATATTTTAAGTGGCTATTCTTCCTACTAGAAGTGAGGCCTTGAAGCACACACTAAAGTAGGAGGATGCTACTTTTAATGTGAGTCATTTTAATACAAGTTTTCTTTATTATGTTGTTTGTTTTATGTTTCTTGTTTTGCTTTGCTTAATCTCATTTCATTAGTTTTATTAGCTTAGTTAATATGCTTTCTTTGTTTAGTTTAATAATTAGTGTAATGTTTAGTGAGTAGTTCCATCCCTTTTGGGGGGTGGAGTAGATGTACATACATGCATTAGAGAATGGGATGAATGCTTTAATTTCAATGTGTTGATTAAACATGAATGTATGCTTGCTTGTTTAGGATAGAATTTACAACTTGATGAGTTTTACCAAAATGATTAGACACCTCTCATGCTTGTTTAGGTTCTGAAATAAACAACTTGCATATGTAAATGTTAATCAACCAAGTTGGTGAATAGATTGATAGGTTTTGCCATAACATTTAGACACTTCCTATGCTTGATAAACACCACCTTCATGTGCTTAAAGAATGTATTCTACACCCACCTCTTTGCTTGTGTGCACTCACTCCACCCCTTAGGGGTTTTCCATTCCTGAAATTCCAGCATTCTTGTTTTGTTCTTAGCTTAGTTCTTATTTCATCGTTTGTTTGCTTCTTCCACATTTCATACTTCTTAGTGTAGCGTAGTCTAGATTAGCATAAACAACTTTCTTCCCCCAATTTTTTGCCACTTGATTTCGTACAAGCAAGAGGCTGCTCACCTCCCTGAGGACGACCCGTACTTGCCACCGCTTCATCGCGGCCGTGCACTTGCGGTTTAATTAAAACGTTCAACACTCATATTCAGCTCCTTCTGCAAAAACAGATACTTCAGGCTCTGATGGTCCGTGAACACCTCGAATCGCTCGCCATACAAATAATGCCTCCAGGTCTTCAAAGCGTGCACCACTGCCGCCAACTCCAAATCATGAGTGGGGTAGTTCCTCTCGTGCACCTTCAACTGCCTCGAAGCGTATGCAACCACCTGCCCATGCTGCATAAGTACACATCCCAGTCCAACGCCTGACGCGTCACTGTAAATCACAAACACACCACTGCCACTGGGAAGTGTCAGAACTGGAGCAGTCGTCAGCCGACTCTTCAGTTCCTGAAAACTATCCTCGCACTTCTGGGACCACACGAACTCAACGCCCTTCCGCGTCAGAGCCGTCAACGGCGAAGCCAACCTTGAGAAATCCTGGATGAAACGGCGATAATAACCTGCCAGACCTACAAAGCTCCTGATCTCTGCCACACTAGTCGGGGCTCTCCACTATGTAACGGCCTCGACCTTCGCTGGATCTACGGAAATCCCGTCACCTGACACGATGTGTCCCAAGAAGGCGACACTGCTCAGCCAGAACTCGCACTTCGACAGCTTGGCATACAACTGATGATCCCGTAAAATGCCAAGTACAACTCTCAAGTGCTCTCGATGCTGCTCCACATCTGACGAGTAAACCAAAATATCGTCCACGAAGACGATCACAAACCGGTCGAGGTACTGACTGAACGTCCTGTTCATCAAATCCATAAACGCTGTAGGCACGTTCGTCAACCGAAACGGCATCACCAGAAACTCGTAATGCCCGTACCTCGTCCTGAAAGCTGTCTTCTGCACATCTGCCTCTCTGATCCTCAGCTGATGATAACCGGATCGCAGATCAATCTTCGAGAACACCTGCGCTGACTGCAACTGGTCAAACAGGTCCTCGATCCTGGGCAAGGGATACCGATTCCTCACGGTAACCTTGTTCAACATCCTGCAATATATACACATCCGCAGTGATCCATCGTTCTTCTTCATGAAGAGTACCGACGCTCCCCAATGCGAGACACTGGGGCGGATAAACCCCGTATCCATCAGATCCTGCAACTGCCTCTTCAGCTCTGCCAGCTCCGCAGGTGCCATCCGATACGGCGCCTTCGACTGCGGCGTAGTCCCAGCTACCAAGTCGATCCCAAACTCAATCTCTCTGTGAGGCGGCAACCCAGCGACATCATCTGCAAATACATCGGGGAACTCCCGAACAATCTCGATGTCCTCCAATCTCTCCGCCTCTGGATCTGGAACTACCAAAGTGGCCACAAAAGCTCTGCAACCCTGCTGCAACAACTTCTGTGCCCTCACTGCTGATACGATCACTCGACCTCCTCTATCTTTCGCCCCCCTGATCAACACATCAGGTAGGCCCTTCCTCGGGATCAGAATCTTCTTCTCCCGGCACAAAACTCGCACATCGTACAGGGACAGCCAATCCATCCCCAGTATGACGTCGAAGTCCTCCATCGGCAACAAGATCAGGTCAGCCGGAAACTCCTGATCTCCCGAAACAATCGTGGTGCTGGGGAGGAAGCTCCCCACAATGCCCACCAGACCCAAGGGTGTGCTGACTTCCAACCTGGCAGTCAACATCGCAGGGTTACGGCCCAACACGCTCGCAAATCGCTCCGAGATAAACGAGTGTGTGGCCCCACAATCAAACAGCACTCTCGCACTCAACCCAGCAACAAAGAGCGTACCTTCCACCACCGTGCTGGCGTCTCTCGCCTCATCCGCCTGGATGGTAAAGACTCGACCGGTCCTCTAACCCTGCTGTCGCTGCGGCGCAAAAGGGCGGCGACCCCCGCCTCTGCCACCTGCCGGCTGTCCCGGCTGCCTGCTGGACCCGCCTGGCCCACTCGGACAATCTCTCATGAAATGGCCTGGCTTGCCACACCCGTGGCACACTGCGCGGCCCTAACACTCTCCAGAGTGAACTCTGCCACAACCTTTGCACGCCTTAGGCTGGCGTGATCCACCTCCTCCGATCCGGGGCCTCTTGCCCGGGTTCCCTGCTAGCGGAGCACCCGGACGTCCACTGACATTCCCCGGTGCTCTCCTGGCCTCAGCATAATTCTGCTGGTAATCCTGATCGATGATCGTCGCGAACCGCACGACATCAGCCAACGTCTATGGCATACTGTAGGTCACCTGAGTACGGAGGTGCTTCCTCAGCCTCCGTATAAACTTCCTCGCCCTCTGCAGCGGCGTCACACAGATCTCCGAACAGTAACGCTCCAGCGCGTTGAACCTCCGGGTATACTCAGCCAGGGTCGCATCTCCCTGCTCGAGAGCCATAAACTCCTCTCGCCTCCCATCTCTGACATGCTCTGGGAAATACTACGCGTTGAACTCCCACAGGAATTCCTCCCAGTTGATCTCAGTCCTGCCCTCAAACACCACCGCAGATGTGGTCCTCCACCAGTTGGACGCGTCTCCGCCCAACACATAAGCTGCCAAGCCTGTCTGCCTCTCAGGCGGGCACTCAATCGCCTGCAGGATCTCCTGAATCTTCAGGACCCAATCCTCCGCAGCCTCAGACTCTCCTCTACCGTCAATGGTAGGCGGGTGCTGTCTCATAAAGCGGTCGAGCATCGCTCCTGCCGCCGCTGGCTCTCCTCTGCCTGACTGGCGATCCAACATCGCTCCCAGTCGACCCACCGTGTCATAGAGCATCCGCCGCTCCTCAGCCCAGTCCGTACTCCCAGTATCCCCACTGGTGTCACGGTCCCGTGGGGGAGGTCTCACGCGTCTCGGAGGCATCTACACACAAAGAACATCACACATCAAAACCATGAATGCATGAACTAATGCAGACTCTAAAACTCTAAGGGTGGTTTCTTTGGATAAGGACACTGGAACCGACCACTCTGATACCAAGTTGTAATATCCTCAAAGCAGCGGAAAATTTTAAAATTTATAAACACTCAATTAACAGAGGATATTACGCAATAAAAGGGACACAGGTGCACCAACATATATGTAATATATATCCGAACATCAGAGTATACAAAAGTTGTGATTACATCAAAAGCATATATACAAAGGAAGCAGTAATCACCCGACCTCAACTGAGAGAAAGCTGGATCCGGTAGCAGCGCTCCTCTCCTCGGTCACCACCCCCTAACGCCGATCACGACCTGAAAGTAAACATGCAACAATGCCTGAGTTTCCAGAAGGAAACCCCGTATGCCAAGCTCTAAATGTACGAAATAAAAGCATCCTAGCATGCAAATCTACCACCCAAGAAAAGCATCTCAACACGCCCAACACCAGGGCTCTCTCAAACTCAACCACAGGACACACTACTGGTACGGGGCTCCAGGTCTAATCTCAACCAACCGCCGCACACACCACAGTCACGGGGCTCCAGGTCTAATCTCAACCAACCGCCGCGACTCACACTCGTCCCCAAGCTGGGCTCCAGGTCTAATTTCAACCAACCGCAGCAACCACGACACGACCAAGGGCTCCAGGTCTAATTTCAACCAACCCAAACGTATAAGGGCTCCAGGTCTAATTTCAACCAACCCCTACACACGGTCTATGCTCAGGCTTCAGGTCTAATTTCAACCAACCCGAACGCACTACGGAGCTCCAGGTCTAATTTCAACCAACTCCGTACAGACTAGCTGGGCTCCAGGTCTATTTTCAACCAACCACAACTCTCACACAGTTACGGGGCTCCAGGTCTCTTTCAACCAACCGCCGCAACACCACAATTCTAAGCTGGGCCTCAGGCCTATTTCAGCCAATCCCAAGCTCACACACGGTTACGGGGCTCCAGGTCTAATTTCTGTGGGGATCTTAAGGGGCCCTCTAGTGATCGTAATTAAACAAGATGCGGAATTAAACACTAATTACGAACTAACAACTAATCATGCAAGGGTTATTCTAAGAGATAGAGAACTTGCAAACCAACGTTGAAGTCGACGCCCGATTTAACGAGGTTCGGCACCCTCCCCGGGTCCTAGTCCTCACTCACAAGCCTCGCTCGTCCCTCGAGCCTCGCTTGTGGTTTCCACTATCCGATCTCCGTTACCGGGCCGAGATCAACGCCTTTACAAACCCGAGCCTCGCGAACAACCTCGCCTCGCCCGTGTCTCCTCTCACAACCCGAGAGGGAGCTTCCTTGAAGCTATTACAACTCTTGTGATTTGGATGAAAGAATGGAATCACAACTCTTGCTAATGACACTCTAACTTTGAGCACACTTGGATTATGATATGGATCTAGGAATACAAGTGGTGAAGTTTTGGCTTGAGTGTATAGGATTTGAGCTTTGAAGGTTTGGGAAAGATAGCACAAAGATACTTGATGTTTGGAGAGTGTAGTACTTGTGTTTGTGCTTCTAATGAGGTCCTTATATAGGCTTCAAAGCTCTTAGAGTCGTTGGGGAGTGGGTGAGAAAGTTGACCCATGAAATGTGATGATGTGACAAAAGTTCGGGCAGAATTTGCACGCTCTTCGGTAGACCGTTAACCCAACAGATTACCGAAGATGGTCATTTCGGTTTACCGAATTCTATTCGGTGAACCGCTCACTCAACTCCAGTAGCTCTCTAACTAGCAACCCTAATATAATTCGGTTTACCGAAACCTATTCGGTGAACCGTTCCAAACTGGACAGTAAGATTGGTAGGGTTCTGTTTATGCTAAGTTCGGGTTGACCGTGTATACTTCGGTAGTCCGAAGTTTGCGCGGGTTTTGCGCTGACAAAGCGTGGGAGATTGGTTTACCAATAACGGTCAAGTTAAATAGCCGTTGGTCTCCTAAAGCAATATGATTCGGTTGACCGAATGAAGTTCGGTGTACCGATTATGGATAAGTCAATTTGGCTTTAAGTCAAGATTTAAATACGACCGTTGGAGCAAAGTCCAAAACCGGTCCAGGCTAATTCGGTCTACCGAAGGCGGTTCGGTATACCGAGGTGGTTATTCCAGGGAACACCTAAAGGATTCTACACGGTTGACCGCAAGGTGTTCGGTGGACCGAACTCTACAAGATTCGGTTTACCGAGAAGGGTTCGGTTAACCGTGGGGATACGGGACAGAATCCTAATGTGCTCAAGTTTACATTAATCCTTAGGACTCAAATTATACTACATTACATATTGGTCCAAAGCTTGATTACATGTCTTGAGTCTTTATCTTCTTGTCCCCAAGCTCCTTAGCTTGATTCTTCATCAACCTATTAAGAATATCGCAAGTACACGAATATATATGCAATGCATGTATTCATGTTTGCTTACTTTGATTGTCTAGGTTGATTGATTAAATATAGATTAAGATTAGATTACTTAATCATCAAAACTAAATAAAGATTAAGGCTAAAAAGCCAACAATCTCCCCCTTTTTGATGATGGCAAATCTATATCTTAATATTTTGAGTTCAATTGTATTTCTCCCCTTTCTATATGTTTTGTTTCTTAACATATATGTAATCTATGCATTTTACAAGATTTCTCCCCCTAACAACATGCATAGTTTATTTAAAATTGAAGCTCATCTTAATTCTTCTCCCCCTTTGATGTCAATCAAAAAGCAAACATTAAGCATTTGATGCAAAGGTAAAAGATATCTAATTCTCCCCCTTAATTATATGATTTTGCAATTTTAGGCTCCCCCTATCAATTAGGCTAAATAGCAACAATGAGTATTAACAATTAAGTGCATTTCTATTCTCCCTCTTAGGCTATTTAACATCCATTTTACAATTTTACATTTATGATTATGGATGTGGTATAAGATATGCAATGAATAGGGTAGAAGATATGCAATGAATTATATCATAAGATATGTCTATTAAGCTCTAAAATTTAGATTAGAATCAATCAAAATTTATACCGTCGTGGCGCTTTGAATTGACTCAACCCGTATTCGGTGATGCAACCGGCTTTAAATTTTTCTTTTAAGCTCATCCGGTCACCACCGATTTTCTCCTTCAAGTACCTACAATTGAAGATTTTGGTATCCATTTTTGCTTGGGTCCAATCATGTTAGTTTTTGGAACCCAAACAATTTTGGTTTTAGGTGCCCAAATACTTGAGGAAGTTTTATTCACTACAAAATGCTTTCCATTCAAAGTAGTGTGAATAACATGGTTCTTAAAGTTATTAGCATAAAAACCTATACCATGTTTATCTAGTGATTGTCTTTGACTACTTATTAACATGTCAAGCATTTTCTTACCGTTTGTGAATCTTTCAAGATCTCTTTGTAATATAACATTTTTGGCAATTAGATCTTGAATATTTTGATCACATGATGAATTTGCATTTAGAGATGTAATTTTATCTACTAATTGAGTGTTCTCTAATGCAATCTTATCATGACTAGCAAGAATTTCAATCTTTTCATTCATAATAGATTTGATTTGAGATTGAAGCTCATTTATATTTTTCTTTGCTAGTTTATTTTTCTCACAAACTTTTTCAAAATTTTCAAGCAATTCATTAAATTCATTTTGAAGTTCATTATAATCATTTGAATTGTTTGAACTATTTGAATTATAAGAAGAGGAGGAAGATACCTCACTTTCATCGTCTTTTATTGCCATGAAGCACAATGAGGCGAATTCCTCTATTGAAGAAGATGATGAGGAGTCCCAAGTGGCTTTAAGTGCCTTCTTCTTCTTCTCCTTCTTTATGCTCTTCTTCTTCTTCTTTTTCCTTTCTTTCTCTTCTTTGAGAAATTCCTTAAATTGATGTGTCACCAATTGTTCCTCGATATCACTATCTTCTTTGATCGAATTGGCGACGGCGTGTAGCCCCAAGGATTTCTTGACTCTCTTCTCATCGCGGTCTTTCATTTGTATCTCATATGTCATGAGACTTCCCATGAGATCTTCAACCGACAACTTCGTTAGGTCTTGCGCTTCTTCTATTGCGGTTGTCTTTTCTTCCCAATTTTCGTTGAGAGACCGGAGAATCTTCCTTGTCACTTCTCCCTTGCTAAAAATCTTTCCAAGAGCACTAAGGGAGTTAATAATCTCGGTGAAGCGAGTGTGCATCTCGCTTATGTTTTCACCGGGTAGCATATGAAACAATTCATATTTATGCATGAGTAGATTAATCCTAGTTTCTTTTAATCTAGTGGATCCCTCATGATGCATTTCTAATGTGTGCCAAATTTCATATGCACTTTCACACCCTCTCACTCGATTATATTCATTTTCATTTAAACCACAATATAACATATTCATAATGCGGGCATTAAGTTCCGCCTCCTTAATTTTGGGTTTGGTTAATGAAATAATCTCATCATCATTTGGTGGGGTGTATGATTTTAAAACAAAAGACCAAAATTTTAAATCATGTGATTGCAAATAAATTTTCATCCTCTTTTTCCAATAATCATAATTTAGGCCATTAAAAAGAGGTGGTTTATTAGTTGATAAACCCTCACTATGATTAGATTGAGCCATGCTAATATTTCGATTAAGAAAATAAATTTAGCTAACAAGGCTCTGATACCAAATGTGGGGATCTTAAGGGGCCCTCTAGTGATCGTAATTAAACAAGATGCGGAATTAAACACTAATTACGAACTAACAACTAATCATGCAAGGGTTATTCTAAGAGATAGAGAACTTGCAAACCAACGTTGAAGTCGACGCCCGATTTAACGAGGTTCGGCACCCTCCCCGGGTCCTAGTCCTCACTCACAAGCCTCGCTCGTCCCTCGAGCCTCGCTTGTGGTTTCCACTATCCGATCTCCGTTACCGGGCCGAGATCAACGCCTTTACAAACCCGAGCCTCGCGAACAACCTCGCCTCGCCCGTGTCTCCTCTCACAACCCGAGAGGGAGCTTCCTTGAAGCTATTACAACTCTTGTGATTTGGATGAAAGAATGGAATCACAACTCTTGCTAATGACACTCTAACTTTGAGCACACTTGGATTATGATATGGATCTAGGAATACAAGTGGTGAAGTTTTGGCTTGAGTGTATAGGATTTGAGCTTTGAAGGTTTGGGAAAGATAGCACAAGGATACTTGATGTTTGGAGAGTGTAGTACTTGTGTTTGTGCTTCTAATGAGGTCCTTATATAGGCTTCAAAGCTCTTAGAGTCGTTGGGGAGTGGGTGAGAAAGTTGACCCATGAAATGTGATGATGTGACAAAAGTTCGGGCAGAATTTGCACGCTCTTCGGTAGACCGTTAACCCAACGGATTACCGAAGATGGTCATTTCGGTTTACCGAATTCTATTCGGTGAACCGCTCACTCAACTCCAGTAGCTCTCTAACTAGCAACCCTAATATAATTCGGTTTACCGAAACCTATTCGGTGAACCGTTCCAAACTGGACAGTAAGATTGGTAGGGTTCTGTTTATGCTAAGTTCGGGTTGACCGTGTATACTTCGGTAGTCCGAAGTTTGCGCGGGTTTTACGCTGACAAAGCGTGGGAGATTGGTTTACCAATAACGGTCAAGTTAAATAGCCGTTGGTCTCCTAAAGCAATATGATTCGGTTGACCGAATGAAGTTCGGTGTACCGATTATGGATAAGTCAATTTGGCTTTAAGTCAAGATTTAAATACGACCGTTGGAGCAAAGTCCAAAACCGGTCCAGGCTAATTCGGTCTACCGAAGGCGGTTCGGTATACCGAGGTGGTTATTCCAGGGAACACCTAAAGGATTCTACACGGTTGACCGCAAGGTGTTCGGTGGACCGAACTCTACAAGATTCGGTTTACCGAGAAGGGTTCGGTTAACCGTGGGGATACGGGACAGAATCCTAATGTGCTCAAGTTTACATTAATCCTTAGGACTCAAATTATACTACATTACATATTGGTCCAAAGCTTGATTACATGTCTTGAGTCTTTATCTTCTTGTCCCCAAGCTCCTTAGCTTGATTCTTCATCAACCTATTAAGAATATCGCAAGTACACGAATATATATGCAATGCATGTATTCATGTTTGCTTACTTTGATTGTCTAGGTTGATTGATTAAATATAGATTAAGATTAGATTACTTAATCATCAAAACTAAATAAAGATTAAGGCTAAAAAGCCAACAATTTCAACCAACCACCACAACCCTCGTGCACCTAGCACACCTGCCGGAAGAACATCGGCACCACAACTCGCCCCACACGGACGACCACGACAACAACACCTCCATAGTGCAAAACAGGACACAAACGGTCGACCGAACCAAAAGTCCCGGTCGACCGAATCAAACAAATACAGGGCAATCCACTTCGACCGACACTCCATCGGTCGACCGATTCCCAACACCACACTCGTTCGGTCGAACCCAAGTCAAGGGACGGTCGACCGTTTAGATGGTCAACTCCCGGTTCAACGAACAAAACGACCAATCGGTCGACCGACAAAGGGGTCCCGGTCGACCGAAAGTCACCAGGGAACAAATCCCACAACACCACAACGAATTCGGTCGAACGCCGAGCACATCTCGGTCGACCGAATCTGTCCTGGGAATAATCCCTCACTCGCGCCATAAATTCGGTCGAACGCCGAGCACATCTCGGTCGACCGAATCCCTCCAGAGCGTTTCCCACGCTCAGCGCACAAGTCCGGTCGACCGAACCCTCATTCGGTCGAACCGACCACTATGCTCACTTAAGTCACGGTCGGACGAAAATCAACGAGCGGTCGACCGTTTAGATGGTCTAAGCCCCCAACCGACTTAAGACAGTGCACACGGTCGACCGGCAAAGGGGACCTGGTCGACCGAAACTCACCAGGCTTGCCTCCAATGCACAATCGGTCGACCGCCCCACAGGCATCGTTCGACCGATTTGAGGCAGAGCCCGAATTCTCTTCACGAACGGTCGACCGTTTGCACAAACCGGTCGACCGATCAGGCAGTGAAATCTGCTGCACGTTTACTTGCGACGAGCCGAACGGCCTTCCATCGACTTCCAAATACTCACGGTAATAAAGTGAGCGAGCTTGACATACCTAAAGGTCTGAAGAGACCTTAGAAGAACCACGACGACGCCTCCACGAGCACGTCTCCCCAAATCACGATCTGTCGACGAACCTCGCGTCCAAACGACGATCAACCGCCTCCTCGACGATCCAAAGCCACACACCACCTCTTCCAACCTCAACAACCCAACCACGACCCCAGAAAACACGGGTTAGGTAGAGGGAGAGAGAACCAACACAAATGAGCGAGTAAAACCAATAACTCACCTCCAACCACCACCTTCGCCGGGGATCACCAACTCGCCGGAGCACAAACCTCTCGCCGGAGCTCATTGCTGGAGAGAGAGAGGGATCAACGAGAGAGAGAGAGGGAGGGAAACGTGAGAGAGTGAGAGAGAAATCTCCACCTAAATATCTCCTCCACACTAAATCCTCACCATCCATTCCACCTCTCCATCTCAACCACACATCCACCCATCTTCAATCCAAGCCCTCCATCCATCTCCTCTCAATCTCAGCCATCCATCTCTAATCCCCTCTAATCACCACCTAATCAACCACAAAGCACAATTAGGATTAGGATTAGGCTAGAATCCTACACCTAACCCCCCTTACCCCGCCTAGGTGAGAATCTCTTTTGAGGCACTCAAGTAATGTTGAATTAGATCTTTGTATTTTCGACATTCTTGTCATGTAGACTGGGCATGCTATCTTAATAGTGATAAAGGAAAGGAAATCGTGTTTCTTGCTCAGGTGGATGCCTAATAATTTTGACATTCCAAAACAAGTACTTTACGGACAAAATCTAGATATCCATGATCAGTTGATAAACTCGCCTTCTGTCAATGTCCAAACAAAAAGATGATTGGATTTTCTTAGCAGTTTTGTTTGTTTTCCCCCCTCTCTACATATGATCCGTGGCCATGTTAGATTCAAAAAGGGGGTTCTTAATATTATATAATTAATAAATAAATAACATTAGCAGTTTTACTTGGAAATTACCGTTTTACGTGATAGGTACAGGAATGCAAATAGCAGAAGCGATTGAGCAAGGCATTGCATCTGCTTATGCAGTATGTGTGACATATGCCAGGGAGTATGCGGATTAAATTTTAATTTTAAAATAATAGAATTATAATAATCTATTAATAGAGATGCCAATACAAAATATAAACGATACAAATATCGTAAAAATGATGGGCGGAGGAACAAAGATTTTAGGAAGAATGCAGAGGAAACACTTCACTGCTTGGGAGTAATATTGGAAGAAAATCATGCATTAGCAATCACAGATCATTAGCTTGCAAATAACAACTTTAAATGATATAAAAATTGCTTCGAAATCGCCAACCGCAACCACAAAAATACACGTTTTATTTACTAAACCTACATAGTTGCGGTTCTGTAATCGCAATAGCGGCATCCACTCAATCCAAACTAACACGATGATGCACCAGATTTGTAACCAATATATCTCGTCTACTTTTCATCTCATTATCTTAAGCCAAACGATATCATACATTGTGTTTTTTCAAGATAAATGAATAACTCGAGTCCTAGATTTAGGTTTGGATTTTCCTTCAAGAATTAAATATGTAAAATAATTAAACTTACACGTTTTCGTGAACTTTATTGTGAATTTTCTCTTTTACCAATCGAAAGTAACATATGATACGTTATTCTAATTTCGACTAGTTTATACCAAAAGTCAAAGTTCAATTCACGTTGTCGGTACCTCATTCTAAAAATCGCGTGATAATCTAATATAGGATAATCATGTTTATCTTGTAGATTGAGTTAACAATACGGTGGATAAGGACAATCGTGTCAAGAGAATGTGTCTAGACCCAGAAAATTTGGTAATATATTAGATATGGGTCCCGGGATGCCCACCCGTCCTCAAACCCATTTTTTCATAGGTGGCAGACACATCTGCAATTTTTATCTTTTCATGTAT
This sequence comes from Triglochin maritima, assembly GCA_963682175.1. NCBI lineage: Eukaryota > Viridiplantae > Streptophyta > Magnoliopsida > Alismatales > Juncaginaceae > Triglochin > Triglochin maritima. The sequence goes on from OY821775.1 coordinate 21,971,239, forward strand.
CCACATATTTTACAATATTCTAGTATTTAATTTGTATTTGACACTTTTACCAATGCATGAAAGGATGTTGGTATGTATTGTTCTGATATCTTTTACTCCTTGCTTTTTCTGACACAGTTGCACATATCTTTCCTCTGTATACTTACTTTCCTTCTCCATTGCAAATGGTTTTTGTTTAAAGGAATTTGTTTTTTCCTTGTCTTGTACTACCTCCTCCTCACCACACATACTTCCACTTCCTTCCTTGTCCATATCTTTTGATTTTTCAAGTTTTATTTTGGGTATGTGTGGTTCAATGTATTTTCAGGCATCTATGGTTTTGATTTTCCAAGTTTTGTTTTGTCTAGCTCAACCCTAATATTATTTCGGGTATCTATGGTTCAATGTGTTTCTGGGTATCTATGATCATGGTGATTTTTCTTTTATTTTTGGTCCAAACATCTTTTTATTTTAGTCGAATGGTTTTTTTGGACCAATTGTTTTCCGTTTTTTGGTCGAAATCCGTTTATCTTGTTTTTTCCCTCTTTTTGAAGTATTTATCATTGTATTTCTTTATCTCCTGAATTTGACATTTTGCTTTATGATGCTTAATATGATTTTGATTTTCCAGATTTTGATTTTTCACTCTGTTCATGCTTGAATGTGGTAAGTTTGAACTCTTTTTCAGTCATCTTTTCATTTTTATTTGTCTTTTATTTTTCCTTAAACCTTAATTTTGATGTTGTTCAATTGTTGCATTTTACTTTTTAAAAAGGTTTTTCAAGTAAACTTTGAATAATTTCTATTGATTATTTGATGTCATATTGTGGTTGATTCATGGACTATAAAATGGAGACAAAAGACCCAAGTCGCAAACATAAATGAAGACAAAAATACCCCGACTGGAACAAAAAAATACCCATATCTAACACAAAAATATCAAATTGCAACATAAGAATTTAATACCAGGGTAAGTTGAATTCAATGGCAGGGTAACCCGACATAATAGTCAGGGTAAGTTGAATTCAATAGTAGGGTAACCCGAAATAATAGTCAGGGTAAATTGAATTCAATAGCAGAGTGACCCTAATTAAATCCATGTACCCATTCTATTGAATCAAATGACTCACTCTCAAAACTAGATTTACCCCAACTTACCATCCATTCTACCAATTGGATTTATTAATTAGTGTTATCCTGCTATTAAATTCAACTTACCCCGACTATTATTTCGGGCTACCCTGTTATTGAATTCAACTTACCCCAATAATCAATTAAGGTTACCCTGCTAGTTTCAACTAGATTTACTTTGCTATTGGATTCAACTTACCTCGTCCATCAATTAGGGTTACCCCCACGAACCATCATTTAATAGATTTTATTTACTCCAAGTTACCCGTCCTATTAAACCAAATAATTACTTCCTATTTCAACTAGATTTACCCCCAATCTTTTCTACTAATTTGATTTATTAATTAGACTTACTCGGCTATTGAATTCAACTTATACCGTCTATCAATACTCCACCTTTTTGCCGCATATTGCAAAGGGAGAGCATTGTAGTGAATGACGACCTATTACGAGACCAAATATTGGATCAAAAAAAAATTCTTCATTAAATTATCTTTATATCAATTTAGATTTACCTAGTAGATGTGTTATATTATGTTCTACTTGGCACCTGAGATTGAAGATGGCAAATTACCTTCATATGTAGCATTAATGTTGGGCCTTGATTGATCGTTTTATATTAACCGTAAGTGCACGACCGCGTTGAAGCGGTGGCAAATACGGGTCGTCCACTGGGAGGTGTGTCGACGATTGGTTTGTTCGAAGGCGAGAGGTAAAAAGAAGGAGAGAAAGGTTGGTTACACTAAACTACACTAAGATGCAAAAAGGAAATGAAGATAAACAATAAAACTAAGCCCCATAGGGGGTAGAGAAATAATGTGAATATGAAGATGTGTGTATGTGTGTTCAATTAAGCTCCTCACAACATGTAGTGCATGAAATCATAAAACTACATCCAACTTTGCCTTCACATGAATTAAGATAAGACTACATCATTAAAACATACAAGACAATAATTGGAATGAAGCTAAATGAACTGAAGTATAAAGACTAGACCCTACTATGCCTCCACATGAATTAAGATAAGACTACATCATTAAAACATACAAGACATTAGCTAAGGTAAAGGCAACAAGAGCACATAAACTACAAATTGTGTTTCCAATATTAACTTCATCCATATCCTAACCTTATCATTCCCCATAAAATAGGTCCACTAATAAAAGCATAAGCTAAGCTTCATTGAAGAGCATTAGCATATCAAAGATAAGAGTGAAAACCTATTAGATGGTTATGGAAATCATATAAAGCTCAAGGGATAAAGATAACACACACTTAATACACTACACGATTATATCACATATTTCTCCACCCCCAAATGGGGATGGAACTACTCACTACTCATTACACTAACTATATTAACAAAAGAAAGCATAATACTGAAATGAAAGTTAACTAAGAAAACAAGAAGTATTAAAGAAGCTTAAAAGGAAAGGAAAGACTAAACAAACATGCACAAATTAAAAGACAAGATTAAAATAAACTAGAATAATTATTTTATTAACAAATGACTCACATTGAAGGTATCATTCTTCTCCACCTTGAGTTTTTGCTTCAAGGCTCACTCCTTAGTAGAGAGAATGCCACCAAGCAATGGGTAATTACAATGGAAGGTGAAGAGTTTTATTTATAAGCATGGAAACTGCTAATCGGGGACAATCCCCCGATGTGGGACTAAACCAATACCAAAAATAGCCTAAGCATACACTAATACACGTGCTACAGAAAACTAAACGGATCCTGGGCTATATGGACCGCCAATTGGCGGTTCCAGACCGCCAATTGGCGGTCTATAAGCTTTAGATCCGTCTGGTTTTCTTTGTGGGCTTTGCTTGAAGTATTTCTGGGTCTTGGATGCATCTACTTGGTCTGTTGGAGCTCCGACCCGAATCGAATTGCCAAAATACTCCCCATGATGGTGTGGAGTTTCCTGTTTCGCTCTTAGGTCCTTTGGTCTTACGATCAGGTCCTTCTACCTTGCATCTTAGTCCGCAGGTCTCACGATTAAGTCCTTTTTCTTGCTTTTGGGTCCTTTCATGGCTCTTCTCTTCAAACCTCTTTATTTCTGAAATTCAAACATAAAACTCGTCACATAGCATTGCTTAGATGTAAGATAATGGATATAAGATACGAATATGAGCATGAAATGATGTCAATCAAATACCCCCACACCTAAGTTTTTGCTAGTCCCGAGCAAAACAAAGAAAGAGAAAAGCAAACGAGAAACAAGAAATCCTAATTCACTTTCGTAGGAATCACGGTTGCACTTAGCACGTTGATTGACATCATTTCATGCTTATATTTGTACCTTATATCCATTATCTTACACCTAAGCAATGCTATGTGACGAGTTTTATGTTTAGTTTTCAGAAATAAAGAGGTTTGAAGAGAAGAGCCATGAAAGGACCCAAAAGCAGGAAAAAAGGACCTAATTGTGAGACCTGGGGACCAAGATGCAAGGGGGAAGGACCTGATCGTAAGACAGAAGGACCTAAGAGCAAAACAGGAAACTCCACACCATCATGAGGAGTATTTTGTCAATTCGATTCGGGTCGGAGCTCCACTAAACCAACCAGATGCATCTAAGACCAAGAAACACTTCAAGAAAAGCCCACAAAGAAAACCAGGCGGATCTAAACTTTATAGACCGCCAATTGGCGGTCTGGAACCGCTAATTGGCGGTCCATTTAGCCCCGGATCCGTCCAATTTTCTGTAGCACGTGTATTCGTGTATTCTTAGTGTATTTTTGGTATTGGTTTAGTCCCACATCGGGGGATTGTCCCTGATTAGCTTTTTCCATGCTTATAAATAGAACTCTTCACCTCCCTTTGTATCTATCTCTCCCTCTTGGTGGCCATCTTCCCTACTAAGAGTGAAGCCTTGAAGCAAAACTCTAGTGGAGGAAGAGCTACTTGTAATTGAGTGAGTTAATAATATAAGTTTTCTTTTAATGATGTTGTTTCTCTCTTAGTTTAAATTCCTTTCCTTTGCATGCTTGTTTGTTTGTTTAGTTTATGCTTCTTTAATATTTCTTGCTTAAGTAGTATAAATTTCATTTCAGTATTATATTTTCCTTTGCTAAATTAGTTAGTGTAATGAGTAGTGAGTAGTTTCATCCCCATTTGGGGGGTGGAGAAATATGTGATATAATAATGTAGTGTATTAAGTGTGTGTTATTTTTATCCCTTGAGCTTTATATGATTTCCATAACCATCTAATGGGTCTCCACTCTTATCTTTGATATGCTAATGCTCTTGAATGAAGCTTAGCTTATGCTTTGATTAGTGGACCTATTTTATGGGGAATGATAAAGTTAGGATATGGATGAAGTTAATGTTGGAAACACAATTTGTAGTGTATGTACTCTTGTTGCCTTTTCCTTAGCTAATGTCTTGTATGTTTTAATGATGTAGTCATCTTAATTCATGTAGAGGCATAGTAGGGTCTAGTCTTTATACTTGAGTTCATGTAGCTTCATTCCAATCATTGTCTTGTATGTTTTAATGATGTAGTCTTATCTTAATTCATGTAGAGGCAAGATTGGATGTAGTTTTATGATCTCATACACCACATGTTGTGAGGAGCTTAATTGAACACACACACACACACACATCTTTATGTTCACATCAGTCTCTACCCCCTTTGGGGTTTAGTTTTATTGCTATTATTCATTTCCTTTGCATTTCATTTCAGCTTTGTAGTTTAGATTAGTGTAATACATCTTTCTCCCTTCTTTTTACCTCTCGCCTTCGAATAAACCAAGTGTCGACACACCTCCCAGTGGACGACCCGTATTTGCCACCGCTTCAACGCGGCCGTGCACTTGCGGTTAAATATAAAACGAGATCAATCAAGTTTTTGGCGCCGTTGCCGGGGAGGTGCCAGTCCAGACCTTGGTTTGGACGATTCGAGGGGTTTTTAATTTTTTGTTTTTAGTTTTTCTTAGTTTCAGGGAATTACAAGGTCAAGGGGAGGCTACTGGAGAAGTTTGAGGAAGCGCCGACCTAAACAGACCGCCAATCAGCGGTGGAAGACCGCCAATTGGCGGCCTGGTGAGCGTTTCTTTCCTTGAAATTTTTTTTGGTAGTTAGAATTGAAATTTCTGTTATCTGGGAGCCCAATTTTGCATGCTTTGACCTCTGGTTTGCTCCCAGATCATTAATCACTCCCCCATTAATCAACTTGGACCATAAAACTCAAAGCAAAAGATTAGACTTCTTGCCATCTAGGTCATGCACCATTGGTAGACCTTGCATGCATTTGTCTTTTCTTTGCTTTACATTTTGTCGTTGATTGCTGGCGTGAGGTACGTGCACCCACATCCCTCATTCATGCATGTTTCTTTCATGCATTAGTTAGTAAGGTGCATCGGGACAAGAGTGAGAGAGCGTTTGATTGGAGCGATTGATTGCTAGATCTAGGATCAAATCGCTACTAAGGAGGGGCTGTCCCATAAAAGATAAGGTGAGGGATTTCATCACCCTTTCCTTGGCCCCAAAAACCACTCTTAATAAAGCCTTAACTAAAAGCAAGTAGACATTGGCCCTAAGGAATTCGGACGCACTAGGAGAGTAATCTAGTCGAGACCGTCATGACCTGATCGGCGTTGCCTACCTTGTCGATAGTAGGAGGTACTGGATCTCCGGATCTGGTATCACTTGCTGGGCATTGTGGTCCTCGTTGTAGGGAGGTGAGGCGTGTCGAGGCTAGTGACCTCGAAGTTAGGCGTCGTCTAGCTTAAGGACCCATTGCCTTACATTGTTTGAGCCGTGCTTGCTAGTTAGGCTTCTTCCTGATCCCACTACCCACGCTAGCTCTAGGAATTCTTCTCTCCTCACCTGAGTCATCTCCTCATCTATTCTCTACGTTTAGTCTCCTCCTCTAGTACACCTTCTGTTGTGTGTTTGTTAGAGTCGAGTCGAGCATTTTTATGCGAGGTTGGGCTCGTTCTGGTGAGAGCGCTCGACTCGAGAGAGTGCTTATTTCTGAGATGGAAGATCTTGGTGATCGACCATCTCCGCCTCGTGCTCCTTTGGAGCAAGAGGCCGAGTCGTCTCGTGGTGGCGAAGGGAACCGGGTTCCATACATGGACTACCTCGGTCCGTTTCCACCACCACGTAGACCTCCTTCTCCTCCTCCTCTGACTCGAGAGGAAGGGAGATTCGGTCAGGATCGAGTTCTAGGTGCACCACCACCTTTAGCTCGACATGATAGGCCGATGACCTTGTGGGAGCGGACCCATCCTGTTCGGGCCGCGCAACCTTCTTGCATAGTTGTTCCCCCTGCTCGCGGGAACAACTATGAGCTGAAACCTCAGTATGTGAGCATGCTTCCAACCTTTACTGCCAATAAGGAGGATCCGTATATTTTTATACGCGAATTCGAGGAAGTATGCTCCATGTTCAAGCTTCAACAGCTTGACGAGGATTCTGTCCGGTTGAGGATGATTTCGTTCGCATTGAAGGATAATGCGAAGAAATGGATGTATAGCCTCCCGGCGAGCTCGATTCGGTCTTGGGATGACTTTGTGACCGTCTTTCTGAAGAGATTTTTCCCTCAAAGGAAAACTCAACAGATACGGCACCAGATACATCAAATGTATCAGACCGAGACCGAATCTTTTCATGGTTTCTTTGAGAGGTTCAAGGACCTTCTCCAGCAATGCCCTCATCATGGACTTGAGCTATGGCAGCTGTGCCAGATTGTTTATGAGGGCATCAACTACAACACCCGCACATTGTTGGAGTCGATGTGTCAGGGTGACTTCCAAATGAAACCCATCGAGGAGGCATGGGACACTTTTGAATCCATGGCTGAGCGCACCTTCGAGTGGGACACCATGAGAGAGCCACCAGCCGCCAGGTCTTCTGGTCGAGCTGGATCATATCATGTTGAGTCGACTATCGCGTCTGAGGCGAAAATGGCTGCTCTCATGCGTAGGATAGAGAGTTTGGAGATGGACCGAGCTCCTGTAGCTCAGGTCGCTACTCCCGGGTGTACTAGGTGTGGACTGTCGGGACATGATGACTTGGAGTGCGCTTACGCTCCAAGAGATACTGAGCATGCAAATGCGATGTATCAACAAAGGCCCCGAAACGACCCGTACAGTCAGTCCTATAACCCGGGATGGCGTAACCATCCTAACTTCTCTTGGGGGTCTAGTGGAGGACACGGTCAGAGCTCGCACGCTCAACCTCAACCTCCACCTTATCAACCTCCACGCCCATCGGCGACCTACCAACCCCCACATCAAAGGTCTCAGCACCAAAATTACCAACCTGGTCAGGCCTCTTCGTCGGGTTATTCTAACCAGACTCCACAACCCCAGCGGGTTGACCCTAAGGACTCTACCATTGAACAAACCCTTCAAGCATTCATGCAGAGCACTCAATCCATGCTTGCGGCCAACAATAATACGGTCAAAGCATTGGAAATGCAAGTAAGCCAGTTGGCTCATCAGCTCCATGAACGCGAGAAGGGTCAATTCCCGAGTCAACCTGTGGTAAATCCCAGGGGTCAGCCTGCTAATACCAGGCAGAATGTACACAATGTTGAAAGTGACCCTTCCCAACATGCTAATGTTATTCATACCTTGAGATCGGGAAGGGTCGTTGACAACAATGTGAACATGCCGGAAGCCAACCCTGTTGGCAAGTCTTCCGAGGAGAGTCTTGAGCCTGTCAAGGAACCTAATTCTGAGACTCCTCCTCGTGATTCCTATGTCCCCAAGGCACCATTCCCTCATCGGTTGACTAAAAAACGTGATGAGCATTGGGATAAGATCGTTGAGGTACTTAGGCAAGTAAAGGTGAACATCCCGTTGTTGGACGTTGTTCAACAAATGCCACCGTATGCCAAGTTCCTCAAAGACCTTTGCACCACCAAGAGAAAAACAAATGTGCCCAAGAAGGCCTTCTTGGCCGCCAATGTGAGCTCCATATTGACACAACCCATGACTGTCAAGTACAAGGACCCTGGTTGTCCAACTGTCTCTTGCACGATTGGGAATGTGACCATCTCTCAAGCTCTATTGGATTTGGGGGCATCTGTGAATCTCCTGCCTTACTCAGTCTATGTCAACCTTGGGATAGGCGATCTTAAACCAACGAGGACAACCCTCCAGTTGGCTGATAGATCCGTCAAAATCCCACGAGGGAGTGTGGAGGATGTCCTTATCAAGGTGGGTGAGTTCGTATTTCCAGTTGATTTCATCATCTTGGATACCGAACCCGTATCCAACCCACAAGGACAAATTCCTGTAATCCTTGGGAGGTCATTTCTTGCGACATCTAATGCCTTGATCAATTGTCGCAATGGCTTGATGAGGTTGTCTTTTGGAAACCTCACGGCGGATTTCAACATCTTCACTCTTGGTAAGCAACCTGGGCTCTTCGACGACTCAGTCGGAGCCAATTTCATCCAGGACACGGATGAGCCCGATTCATTAGGCATGTTCGACTCACATCGACATATTATTGAGGTGCCTAATGATCAGGTTGCGAGTGAAGAGGATCTTGAGGAATCCGCCAGCACATCTCTGGACGAGGAGGCACATCTGGGTGCTTGCTCCTCTTACCCCGTGGCCCTTGAGCCACTTGAGATTTACTCTGAATCCGACAAGGACCCACCTCTGGTCGAGCTTAAACCGCTCCCCGATAACCTAAAGTACATCTTTTTAGGGGATAATGAGACCTTGCCACTCATTATTGCTTCTGATCTTGAAAAAGATCAAGAGGTTGCCCTCAAAAGAGTACTCTTTGAAAACAAAGAGGCGATCGGGTGGTCCTTGAAGGATATCAAGGGAATTAGCCCTGGTATTGTTCAGCATCGGATCCACATGGAAGAGGATTCTAGGCCCCGCAGGGACCCACAACGGAGATTGAATCCTGTACTGAAAGAAGCCGTCCGAAAGGAGGTTCTTAAGTGCTTGGATCATGGCATAATCTATCCTATCTCTGATAGTTCGTGGGTGAGTCCTGTCCATGTGGTTCCCAAGAAGTCAGGCGTGACGGTTGTGGAGAATGAGCATAATGAGCTTATCCCGACACGCCTGCAAACTGGCTGGCGAGTTTGCGTTGATTATCGCAAGCTCAATGCGGCAACGCGGAAAGATCATTTCCCGTTGCCATTCATTGATCAGATGTTGGAAAGGTTGGCCGGACATGAGTACTATTGTTTTCTTGATGGATACTCCGGTTACAACCAAATTCCCATCGCCCCCGAGGACCAAGAGAAAACCACATTCACTTGTCCCTTTGGCACGTTTGCCTACCGTCGCATGCCCTTTGGGTTATGCAATGCGCCGGCAACGTTTCAGAGGTGTATGATCAGCATCTTCTCCGATATGGTTGAGCGTTTCCTTGAGATCTTCATGGACGACTTTTCCATATTTGGCGCTTCCTTTGATGAGTGCCTTCATCACTTGAGCCTTGTCCTCAAGCGATGCCGTGAGAAGAACCTGGCTCTCAATTGGGAGAAATGTCACTTCATGGTGAAGCGAGGGATTGTACTTGGACATGTGGTCTCAAGTAGGGGAATTGAGGTCGATCCCGCCAAAGTGGGTATCATTGCTAATCTCCCACCGCCACGTAATGTGAAGGATATCCGCGCCTTTTTGGGGCATGCTGGATTCTATCGGCGGTTCATTCGAGATTTTAGCAAAATCGCTCGACCTCTCACCGCCTTGTTGGCTAAGGATGCCATTTTTGAGTTCACACCGGATTGCCACCATGCCTTTTTGACCTTGAAGAAAGAGTTGACTTCAGCTCCCATTATTAAGGCACCGGTGTGGACTGAACCCTTTGAGTTAATGTGTGATGCATCTGACTTCGCTGTGGGAGCAGTGCTTGGGCAACGATTGGACAAATTGCCTCATGTGATCTACTATGCCAGTAGAACACTCAATGATGCCCAATTGAACTACACTGTGACCGAGAAGGAATTCTTAGCGATCATATTTGCTTTGGAGAAATTCCGGTCGTACTTGATTGGCTCCCACGTGATTATCTATTCTGATCACACAGCCATCAAGCACCTCATGGCGAAGAAAGATGCAAAATCCCGACTCTTGAGATGGATCTTGTTGTTACAAGAATTCGATCTCGAGATTCGGGACAAAAAAGGGTGTGAAAACGTTGTAGCTGACCACTTGTCTCGTCTAGAGACGACCAACCCACAGGACCAAATCATTGACGACAAATTTCCTGACGAGCAGTTGTTCATGATCGAAGATAACCCTTGGTTTGCCGACATCGTGAACTACCTCGTGACCGAGCAATTTCCTGTGGGTTGGTCAAAATCTGACCAATCCAAATTTAGATCGTATGTCAGATTCTTTCACTGGGACGACCCCTACCTATTCAAATACTGCTCTGACCAAATTTTCAGGCGGTGCGTCCCAGATACCGAGTTCCAAAGTGTGCTCCATTTCTGCCATTCCAAGGCATGTGGAGGACACTTTGGAGCAAAGAAAACTGCTGCCAAGGTTCTCCAATCTGGATTCTACTGGCCCTCTCTTTTCAAGGATGCTTACGACTTTTGTAAGCAATGTGATAGGTGCCAGCGCCTTGGCAGGATTGGTCGACGTGACATGATGCCTTTGCAAAATGTCCTTGTTGTCGACATCTTCGATGTGTGGGGCATCGATTTCATGGGTCCCTTCCCGAACTCTTTCGGGAATGTTTACATTCTGGTGGCCGTTGACTATGTGTCTAAGTGGGTTGAGGCTATACCCACAAAGACCAATGACAACAAGGTGGTCACCAAATTCTTGAGGGACATTTTTGCGCGATTTGGTACTCCTCGTACCATAATCAGCGATAGGGGTACCCACTTCTGTAATCGCTCCTTTGAAGCGCTTCTGAGGAAGTATTCGATCACCCACAAGCTTGCGACCCCATACCATCCGCAAACTAGTGGGCAGGTCGAAATCTCTAACCGTCAATTAAAGCAAATTCTTGAGAAGACGGTTAGTTCCTCGAGGAAGGATTGGTCTACCAAGTTGAATGACGCGTTGTGGGCTTTCCGCACCGCGTACAAGACCAATTTGGGCATGTCCCCTTATCGGGTAGTGTACGGCAAGGCTTGCCACCTACCCGTCGAGCTTGAGCATCGTGCTTTCTGGGCGATCAAGAACCTGAATATGGATCTTGATCAAGCAGGAGTACAACGTAAGTTCGACATTGTGGAATTAGAAGAGTTACGCAATGATGCGTACGAGAATGCCAAAATTCATAAGTCCCGAGCCAAGATGTTTCACGATCGCATGATTATGCGAAAGGTGTTTACGGCCGGGCAGAAGGTGTTGCTCTACAATTCCCGGCTTCATCTGTTTGCGGGTAAGCTCCGCAGTCGCTGGTCTGGCCCGTTTATTGTCCAAACCGTTTATCCTCATGGAGCGGTTGAAATCTTGAACCCAGGGAATGGGGACGTGTTCAAAGTTAATGGACAACGCCTCAAACCCTACTTGGAGGGGGCACCAGCCGAAGTCGAGGAGGTCATGTTCCTTCATGAACCTCCCTCGCACTCAACCATTCATGCTCCTACATGAGTGGTTGAGCTTTCATGTTTGTACATAGTTATGTAAAAAAAAAAAAAAAAAAAAAAGAAGAAGAAAAAAAAAAAAAAAAAAAAAGAAAAAAAGAAAAAAGAAAAAAAAGAAAATAAAGACTCCTTCAGTGAGCATCGATTGTTGTGGGCCCCAACCCTTGTGTACTTGGGCCCAATCTCTTCACGTATTTATCTCCCTTCTTCAGCTTCTCACAGGTTTTGAGGGAATTTGGGTTTGTGTCCATCAACATGACCCTGAACGTCCCTTTGTACTTCATGTTGGTGAGATCTTTCCTTTTTCATGCATGTATCCATGTAGTATCTTGTTCGCATTCATTGAGGACAATGCATGAAGTAGGTGTGGGGGGGGTGTTTTACGTGTGTACATAGTCGAGTCTTTTGATTTTGATTTTGTTTTCTTTTTGTGTGTATGCTAGGGTCATGTTAGTGTGCCGCATTTAACATTGATATATCTGCTTGCCATGATCCTTGGGTGACTTGTCTTCTTTTGCTTGCCGAGTGCTTTAAAATTTTCACATTTCTTTCAAAATCTTCATATGTTTGCGAAAGAAAATGTTTTGTGGGTTTTGCGTGTGTTTAGCATGTGCAAAACCGTTGAGAGGCAAAGTAAAAAGAAAGCTCCCAAAATTGTCTTGAACTTGATGCATTAGGATTTCTAGTTTACTGGCTTTAGGTCTTATCGAGTCGTTAGGATGCACCCCGGTTTTCCCTCGGGGGGCGTGTAATCATAGGGTTTCAGTGCTCAAACATTTAAAGAAGTCCACCCTGAACCTAGTGAGTCCAATTCGTGTTTGTTAATTTAGGAAGTTTGTTGTAGTCAAGGGCCCTTAATATCTTTTTGTGAAACTTAAGTGTAGGGGTTTTGGTTCCCACGTAGATAAATGAATAAATAAGTAGTGTTCTCTCTTCTCGCACGGCTCCTATCACTCGGGAAAGTAGGTCTGAGGGGACTTTGTGCCTGGTGCTTTCGAGTCATCTGACTTGGGATGCACCGACCGAACTCCCGTTACACGGGTGGTAGGGATCGCCCTATGTGGAGATTTGGGGGAAGGTGTACGTGATAGTGTAAGTCCTCATAGGCAATGATGCACGAAACCTGACCCTGGGAGAATCAAACACCAACCAATAAATGCTCCAAAGAAAAAAAGAAAAAAAAAAAAAAAAAAAAAACAACAAGAAAGAACAGAAAAAGAAAAAAAAGAAAAGAAAAAGAAAAGAAGAGTCAAATAAGAACCAAAATGGACTTTACACTTTGTTTCACATTCAGAAGTTAAGGTTGCCCATGTCTTTCACTTAATTCCTTAGTTAACTCTCACGAATAACTCATTAGGTTAGGTGTGTGGACTGATTACATATATAGAGTCGACCCGTAGTATTACCGCATTCCATGATCGACAAAATAAGTCCAACGAGTCGTGTAGCTAGATTGATTAATGCATCTTGTTCGGATTTTGTGGGTATATCCGCTGAAAACCCTCAGGAGACACCACTCCTCCTCCTTGGCAACAAGGAGGTTTAACGGCTTGTTGCACGTGCTAAGTGCAACCGTGATTCCTACGAAAGTGAGTTAGGATTTCTTGTTTTTCGTATGCTTTTTCTTTTCTTTGTTTTGCTCGAGACTAGCAAAAACTTAGGTGTGGGGGTATTTGATTGACATCATTTCATGCTTATATTTGTACCTTATATCCATTATCTTACACCTAAGCAATGCTATGTGACGAGTTTTATGTTTAGTTTTCAGAAATAAAGAGGTTTGAAGAGAAGAGCCATGAAAGGACCCAAAAGCAGGAAAAAAGGACCTAATTGTGAGACCTGGGGACCAAGATGCAAGGGGGAAGGACCTGATCGTAAGACAGAAGGACCTAAGAGCAAAACAGGAAACTCCACACCATCATGAGGAGTATTTTGTCAATTCGATTCGGGTCGGAGCTCCACTAAACCAACCAGATGCATCTAAGACCAAGAAACACTTCAAGAAAAGCCCACAAAGAAAACCAGGCGGATCTAAACTTTATAGACCGCCAATTGGCGGTCTGGAACCGCTAATTGGCGGTCCATTTAGCCCCGGATCCGTCCAATTTTCTGTAGCACGTGTATTCGTGTATTCTTAGTGTATTTTTGGTATTGGTTTAGTCCCACATCGGGGGATTGTCCCTGATTAGCTTTTTCCATGCTTATAAATAGAACTCTTCACCTCCCTTTGTATCTATCTCTCCCTCTTGGTGGCCATCTTCCCTACTAAGAGTGAAGCCTTGAAGCAAAACTCTAGTGGAGGAAGAGCTACTTGTAATTGAGTGAGTTAATAATATAAGTTTTCTTTTAATGATGTTGTTTCTCTCTTAGTTTAAATTCCTTTCCTTTGCATGCTTGTTTGTTTGTTTAGTTTATGCTTCTTTAATATTTCTTGCTTAAGTAGTATAAATTTCATTTCAGTATTATATTTTCCTTTGCTAAATTAGTTAGTGTAATGAGTAGTGAGTAGTTTCATCCCCATTTGGGGGGTGGAGAAATATGTGATATAATAATGTAGTGTATTAAGTGTGTGTTATTTTTATCCCTTGAGCTTTATATGATTTCCATAACCATCTAATGGGTCTCCACTCTTATCTTTGATATGCTAATGCTCTTGAATGAAGCTTAGCTTATGCTTTGATTAGTGGACCTATTTTATGGGGAATGATAAAGTTAGGATATGGATGAAGTTAATGTTGGAAACACAATTTGTAGTGTATGTACTCTTGTTGCCTTTTCCTTAGCTAATGTCTTGTATGTTTTAATGATGTAGTCATCTTAATTCATGTAGAGGCATAGTAGGGTCTAGTCTTTATACTTGAGTTCATGTAGCTTCATTCCAATCATTGTCTTGTATGTTTTAATGATGTAGTCTTATCTTAATTCATGTAGAGGCAAGATTGGATGTAGTTTTATGATCTCATACACCACATGTTGTGAGGAGCTTAATTGAACACACACACACACACACATCTTTATGTTCACATCAGTCTCTACCCCCTTTGGGGTTTAGTTTTATTGCTATTATTCATTTCCTTTGCATTTCATTTCAGCTTTGTAGTTTAGATTAGTGTAATACATCTTTCTCCCTTCTTTTTACCTCTCGCCTTCGAATAAACCAAGTGTCGACACACCTCCCAGTGGACGACCCGTATTTGCCACCGCTTCAACGCGGCCGTGCACTTGCGGTTAAATATAAAACGAGATCAATCAAGTTTTTGGCGCCGTTGCCGGGGAGGTGCCAGTCCAGACCTTGGTTTGGACGATTCGAGGGGTTTTTAATTTTTTGTTTTTAGTTTTTCTTAGTTTCAGGGAATTACAAGGTCAAGGGGAGGCTACTGGAGAAGTTTGAGGAAGCGCCGACCTAAACAGACCGCCAATCAGCGGTGGAAGACCGCCAATTGGCGGCCTGGTGAGCGTTTCTTTCCTTGAAATTTTTTTTGGTAGTTAGAATTGAAATTTCTGTTATCTGGGAGCCCAATTTTGCATGCTTTGACCTCTGGTTTGCTCCCAGATCATTAATCACTCCCCCATTAATCAACTTGGACCATAAAACTCAAAGCAAAAGATTAGACTTCTTGCCATCTAGGTCATGCACCATTGGTAGACCTTGCATGCATTTGTCTTTTCTTTGCTTTACATTTTGTCGTTGATTGCTGGCGTGAGGTACGTGCACCCACATCCCTCATTCATGCATGTTTCTTTCATGCATTAGTTAGTAAGGTGCATCGGGACAAGAGTGAGAGAGCGTTTGATTGGAGCGATTGATTGCTAGATCTAGGATCAAATCGCTACTAAGGAGGGGCTGTCCCATAAAAGATAAGGTGAGGGATTTCATCACCCTTTCCTTGGCCCCAAAAACCACTCTTAATAAAGCCTTAACTAAAAGCAAGTAGACATTGGCCCTAAGGAATTCGGACGCACTAGGAGAGTAATCTAGTCGAGACCGTCATGACCTGATCGGCGTTGCCTACCTTGTCGATAGTAGGAGGTACTGGATCTCCGGATCTGGTATCACTTGCTGGGCATTGTGGTCCTCGTTGTAGGGAGGTGAGGCGTGTCGAGGCTAGTGACCTCGAAGTTAGGCGTCGTCTAGCTTAAGGACCCATTGCCTTACATTGTTTGAGTCGTGCTTGCTAGTTAGGCTTCTTCCTGATCCCACTACCCACGCTAGCTCTAGGAATTCTTCTCTCCTCACCTGAGTCATCTCCTCATCTATTCTCTACGTTTAGTCTCCTCCTCTAGTACACCTTCTGTTGTGTGTTTGTTAGAGTCGAGTCGAGCATTTTTATGCGAGGTTGGGCTCGTTCTGGTGAGAGCGCTCGACTCGAGAGAGTGCTTATTTCTGAGATGGAAGATCTTGGTGATCGACCATCTCCGCCTCGTGCTCCTTTGGAGCAAGAGGCCGAGTCGTCTCGTGGTGGCGAAGGGAACCGGGTTCCATACATGGACTACCTCGGTCCGTTTCCACCACCACGTAGACCTCCTTCTCCTCCTCCTCTGACTCGAGAGGAAGGGAGATTCGGTCAGGATCGAGTTCTAGGTGCACCACCACCTTTAGCTCGACATGATAGGCCGATGACCTTGTGGGAGCGGACCCATCCTGTTCGGGCCGCGCAACCTTCTTGCATAGTTGTTCCCCCTGCTCGCGGGAACAACTATGAGCTGAAACCTCAGTATGTGAGCATGCTTCCAACCTTTACTGCCAATAAGGAGGATCCGTATATTTTTATACGCGAATTCGAGGAAGTATGCTCCATGTTCAAGCTTCAACAGCTTGACGAGGATTCTGTCCGGTTGAGGATGATTTCGTTCGCATTGAAGGATAATGCGAAGAAATGGATGTATAGCCTCCCGGCGAGCTCGATTCGGTCTTGGGATGACTTTGTGACCGTCTTTCTGAAGAGATTTTTCCCTCAAAGGAAAACTCAACAGATACGGCACCAGATACATCAAATGTATCAGACCGAGACCGAATCTTTTCATGGTTTCTTTGAGAGGTTCAAGGACCTTCTCCAGCAATGCCCTCATCATGGACTTGAGCTATGGCAGCTGTGCCAGATTGTTTATGAGGGCATCAACTACAACACCCGCACATTGTTGGAGTCGATGTGTCAGGGTGACTTCCAAATGAAACCCATCGAGGAGGCATGGGACACTTTTGAATCCATGGCTGAGCGCACCTTCGAGTGGGACACCATGAGAGAGCCACCAGCCGCCAGGTCTTCTGGTCGAGCTGGATCATATCATGTTGAGTCGACTATCGCGTCTGAGGCGAAAATGGCTGCTCTCATGCGTAGGATAGAGAGTTTGGAGATGGACCGAGCTCCTGTAGCTCAGGTCGCTACTCCCGGGTGTACTAGGTGTGGACTGTCGGGACATGATGACTTGGAGTGCGCTTACGCTCCAAGAGATACTGAGCATGCAAATGCGATGTATCAACAAAGGCCCCGAAACGACCCGTACAGTCAGTCCTATAACCCGGGATGGCGTAACCATCCTAACTTCTCTTGGGGGTCTAGTGGAGGACACGGTCAGAGCTCGCACGCTCAACCTCAACCTCCACCTTATCAACCTCCACGCCCATCGGCGACCTACCAACCCCCACATCAAAGGTCTCAGCACCAAAATTACCAACCTGGTCAGGCCTCTTCGTCGGGTTATTCTAACCAGACTCCACAACCCCAGCGGGTTGACCCTAAGGACTCTACCATTGAACAAACCCTTCAAGCATTCATGCAGAGCACTCAATCCATGCTTGCGGCCAACAATAATACGGTCAAAGCATTGGAAATGCAAGTAAGCCAGTTGGCTCATCAGCTCCATGAACGCGAGAAGGGTCAATTCCCGAGTCAACCTGTGGTAAATCCCAGGGGTCAGCCTGCTAATACCAGGCAGAATGTACACAATGTTGAAAGTGACCCTTCCCAACATGCTAATGTTATTCATACCTTGAGATCGGGAAGGGTCGTTGACAACAATGTGAACATGCCGGAAGCCAACCCTGTTGGCAAGTCTTCCGAGGAGAGTCTTGAGCCTGTCAAGGAACCTAATTCTGAGACTCCTCCTCGTGATTCCTATGTCCCCAAGGCACCATTCCCTCATCGGTTGACTAAAAAACGTGATGAGCATTGGGATAAGATCGTTGAGGTACTTAGGCAAGTAAAGGTGAACATCCCGTTGTTGGACGTTGTTCAACAAATGCCACCGTATGCCAAGTTCCTCAAAGACCTTTGCACCACCAAGAGAAAAACAAATGTGCCCAAGAAGGCCTTCTTGGCCGCCAATGTGAGCTCCATATTGACACAACCCATGACTGTCAAGTACAAGGACCCTGGTTGTCCAACTGTCTCTTGCACGATTGGGAATGTGACCATCTCTCAAGCTCTATTGGATTTGGGGGCATCTGTGAATCTCCTGCCTTACTCAGTCTATGTCAACCTTGGGATAGGCGATCTTAAACCAACGAGGACAACCCTCCAGTTGGCTGATAGATCCGTCAAAATCCCACGAGGGAGTGTGGAGGATGTCCTTATCAAGGTGGGTGAGTTCGTATTTCCAGTTGATTTCATCATCTTGGATACCGAACCCGTATCCAACCCACAAGGACAAATTCCTGTAATCCTTGGGAGGTCATTTCTTGCGACATCTAATGCCTTGATCAATTGTCGCAATGGCTTGATGAGGTTGTCTTTTGGAAACCTCACGGCGGATTTCAACATCTTCACTCTTGGTAAGCAACCTGGGCTCTTCGACGACTCAGTCGGAGCCAATTTCATCCAGGACACGGATGAGCCCGATTCATTAGGCATGTTCGACTCACATCGACATATTATTGAGGTGCCTAATGATCAGGTTGCGAGTGAAGAGGATCTTGAGGAATCCGCCAGCACATCTCTGGACGAGGAGGCACATCTGGGTGCTTGCTCCTCTTACCCCGTGGCCCTTGAGCCACTTGAGATTTACTCTGAATCCGACAAGGACCCACCTCTGGTCGAGCTTAAACCGCTCCCCGATAACCTAAAGTACATCTTTTTAGGGGATAATGAGACCTTGCCACTCATTATTGCTTCTGATCTTGAAAAAGATCAAGAGGTTGCCCTCAAAAGAGTACTCTTTGAAAACAAAGAGGCGATCGGGTGGTCCTTGAAGGATATCAAGGGAATTAGCCCTGGTATTGTTCAGCATCGGATCCACATGGAAGAGGATTCTAGGCCCCGCAGGGACCCACAACGGAGATTGAATCCTGTACTGAAAGAAGCCGTCCGAAAGGAGGTTCTTAAGTGCTTGGATCATGGCATAATCTATCCTATCTCTGATAGTTCGTGGGTGAGTCCTGTCCATGTGGTTCCCAAGAAGTCAGGCGTGACGGTTGTGGAGAATGAGCATAATGAGCTTATCCCGACACGCCTGCAAACTGGCTGGCGAGTTTGCGTTGATTATCGCAAGCTCAATGCGGCAACGCGGAAAGATCATTTCCCGTTGCCATTCATTGATCAGATGTTGGAAAGGTTGGCCGGACATGAGTACTATTGTTTTCTTGATGGATACTCCGGTTACAACCAAATTCCCATCGCCCCCGAGGACCAAGAGAAAACCACATTCACTTGTCCCTTTGGCACGTTTGCCTACCGTCGCATGCCCTTTGGGTTATGCAATGCGCCGGCAACGTTTCAGAGGTGTATGATCAGCATCTTCTCCGATATGGTTGAGCGTTTCCTTGAGATCTTCATGGACGACTTTTCCATATTTGGCGCTTCCTTTGATGAGTGCCTTCATCACTTGAGCCTTGTCCTCAAGCGATGCCGTGAGAAGAACCTGGCTCTCAATTGGGAGAAATGTCACTTCATGGTGAAGCGAGGGATTGTACTTGGACATGTGGTCTCAAGTAGGGGAATTGAGGTCGATCCCGCCAAAGTGGGTATCATTGCTAATCTCCCACCGCCACGTAATGTGAAGGATATCCGCGCCTTTTTGGGGCATGCTGGATTCTATCGGCGGTTCATTCGAGATTTTAGCAAAATCGCTCGACCTCTCACCGCCTTGTTGGCTAAGGATGCCATTTTTGAGTTCACACCGGATTGCCACCATGCCTTTTTGACCTTGAAGAAAGAGTTGACTTCAGCTCCCATTATTAAGGCACCGGTGTGGACTGAACCCTTTGAGTTAATGTGTGATGCATCTGACTTCGCTGTGGGAGCAGTGCTTGGGCAACGATTGGACAAATTGCCTCATGTGATCTACTATGCCAGTAGAACACTCAATGATGCCCAATTGAACTACACTGTGACCGAGAAGGAATTCTTAGCGATCATATTTGCTTTGGAGAAATTCCGGTCGTACTTGATTGGCTCCCACGTGATTATCTATTCTGATCACACAGCCATCAAGCACCTCATGGCGAAGAAAGATGCAAAATCCCGACTCTTGAGATGGATCTTGTTGTTACAAGAATTCGATCTCGAGATTCGGGACAAAAAAGGGTGTGAAAACGTTGTAGCTGACCACTTGTCTCGTCTAGAGACGACCAACCCACAGGACCAAATCATTGACGACAAATTTCCTGACGAGCAGTTGTTCATGATCGAAGATAACCCTTGGTTTGCCGACATCGTGAACTACCTCGTGACCGAGCAATTTCCTGTGGGTTGGTCAAAATCTGACCAATCCAAATTTAGATCGTATGTCAGATTCTTTCACTGGGACGACCCCTACCTATTCAAATACTGCTCTGACCAAATTTTCAGGCGGTGCGTCCCAGATACCGAGTTCCAAAGTGTGCTCCATTTCTGCCATTCCAAGGCATGTGGAGGACACTTTGGAGCAAAGAAAACTGCTGCCAAGGTTCTCCAATCTGGATTCTACTGGCCCTCTCTTTTCAAGGATGCTTACGACTTTTGTAAGCAATGTGATAGGTGCCAGCGCCTTGGCAGGATTGGTCGACGTGACATGATGCCTTTGCAAAATGTCCTTGTTGTCGACATCTTCGATGTGTGGGGCATCGATTTCATGGGTCCCTTCCCGAACTCTTTCGGGAATGTTTACATTCTGGTGGCCGTTGACTATGTGTCTAAGTGGGTTGAGGCTATACCCACAAAGACCAATGACAACAAGGTGGTCACCAAATTCTTGAGGGACATTTTTGCGCGATTTGGTACTCCTCGTACCATAATCAGCGATAGGGGTACCCACTTCTGTAATCGCTCCTTTGAAGCGCTTCTGAGGAAGTATTCGATCACCCACAAGCTTGCGACCCCATACCATCCGCAAACTAGTGGGCAGGTCGAAATCTCTAACCGTCAATTAAAGCAAATTCTTGAGAAGACGGTTAGTTCCTCGAGGAAGGATTGGTCTACCAAGTTGAATGACGCGTTGTGGGCTTTCCGCACCGCGTACAAGACCAATTTGGGCATGTCCCCTTATCGGGTAGTGTACGGCAAGGCTTGCCACCTACCCGTCGAGCTTGAGCATCGTGCTTTCTGGGCGATCAAGAACCTGAATATGGATCTTGATCAAGCAGGAGTACAACGTAAGTTCGACATTGTGGAATTAGAAGAGTTACGCAATGATGCGTACGAGAATGCCAAAATTCATAAGTCCCGAGCCAAGATGTTTCACGATCGCATGATTATGCGAAAGGTGTTTACGGCCGGGCAGAAGGTGTTGCTCTACAATTCCCGGCTTCATCTGTTTGCGGGTAAGCTCCGCAGTCGCTGGTCTGGCCCGTTTATTGTCCAAACCGTTTATCCTCATGGAGCGGTTGAAATCTTGAACCCAGGGAATGGGGACGTGTTCAAAGTTAATGGACAACGCCTCAAACCCTACTTGGAGGGGGCACCAGCCGAAGTCGAGGAGGTCATGTTCCTTCATGAACCTCCCTCGCACTCAACCATTCATGCTCCTACATGAGTGGTTGAGCTTTCATGTTTGTACATAGTTATGTAAAAAAAAAAAAAAAAAAAAAAGAAGAAGAAAAAAAAAAAAAAAAAAAAAGAAAAAAAGAAAAAAGAAAAAAAAGAAAATAAAGACTCCTTCAGTGAGCATCGATTGTTGTGGGCCCCAACCCTTGTGTACTTGGGCCCAATCTCTTCACGTATTTATCTCCCTTCTTCAGCTTCTCACAGGTTTTGAGGGAATTTGGGTTTGTGTCCATCAACATGACCCTGAACGTCCCTTTGTACTTCATGTTGGTGAGATCTTTCCTTTTTCATGCATGTATCCATGTAGTATCTTGTTCGCATTCATTGAGGACAATGCATGAAGTAGGTGTGGGGGGGGGTGTTTTACGTGTGTACATAGTCGAGTCTTTTGATTTTGATTTTGTTTTCTTTTTGTGTGTATGCTAGGGTCATGTTAGTGTGCCGCATTTAACATTGATATATCTGCTTGCCATGATCCTTGGGTGACTTGTCTTCTTTTGCTTGCCGAGTGCTTTAAAATTTTCACATTTCTTTCAAAATCTTCATATGTTTGCGAAAGAAAATGTTTTGTGGGTTTTGCGTGTGTTTAGCATGTGCAAAACCGTTGAGAGGCAAAGTAAAAAGAAAGCTCCCAAAATTGTCTTGAACTTGATGCATTAGGATTTCTAGTTTACTGGCTTTAGGTCTTATCGAGTCGTTAGGATGCACCCCGGTTTTCCCTCGGGGGGCGTGTAATCATAGGGTTTCAGTGCTCAAACATTTAAAGAAGTCCACCCTGAACCTAGTGAGTCCAATTCGTGTTTGTTAATTTAGGAAGTTTGTTGTAGTCAAGGGCCCTTAATATCTTTTTGTGAAACTTAAGTGTAGGGGTTTTGGTTCCCACGTAGATAAATGAATAAATAAGTAGTGTTCTCTCTTCTCGCACGGCTCCTATCACTCGGGAAAGTAGGTCTGAGGGGACTTTGTGCCTGGTGCTTTCGAGTCATCTGACTTGGGATGCACCGACCGAACTCCCGTTACACGGGTGGTAGGGATCGCCCTATGTGGAGATTTGGGGGAAGGTGTACGTGATAGTGTAAGTCCTCATAGGCAATGATGCACGAAACCTGACCCTGGGAGAATCAAACACCAACCAATAAATGCTCCAAAGAAAAAAAGAAAAAAAAAAAAAAAAAAAAAACAACAAGAAAGAACAGAAAAAGAAAAAAAAGAAAAGAAAAAGAAAAGAAGAGTCAAATAAGAACCAAAATGGACTTTACACTTTGTTTCACATTCAGAAGTTAAGGTTGCCCATGTCTTTCACTTAATTCCTTAGTTAACTCTCACGAATAACTCATTAGGTTAGGTGTGTGGACTGATTACATATATAGAGTCGACCCGTAGTATTACCGCATTCCATGATCGACAAAATAAGTCCAACGAGTCGTGTAGCTAGATTGATTAATGCATCTTGTTCGGATTTTGTGGGTATATCCGCTGAAAACCCTCAGGAGACACCACTCCTCCTCCTTGGCAACAAGGAGGTTTAACGGCTTGTTGCACGTGCTAAGTGCAACCGTGATTCCTACGAAAGTGAGTTAGGATTTCTTGTTTTTCGTATGCTTTTTCTTTTCTTTGTTTTGCTCGAGACTAGCAAAAACTTAGGTGTGGGGGTATTTGATTGACATCATTTCATGCTTATATTTGTACCTTATATCCATTATCTTACACCTAAGCAATGCTATGTGACGAGTTTTATGTTTAGTTTTCAGAAATAAAGAGGTTTGAAGAGAAGAGCCATGAAAGGACCCAAAAGCAGGAAAAAAGGACCTAATTGTGAGACCTGGGGACCAAGATGCAAGGGGGAAGGACCTGATCGTAAGACAGAAGGACCTAAGAGCAAAACAGGAAACTCCACACCATCATGAGGAGTATTTTGTCAATTCGATTCGGGTCGGAGCTCCACTAAACCAACCAGATGCATCTAAGACCAAGAAACACTTCAAGAAAAGCCCACAAAGAAAACCAGGCGGATCTAAACTTTATAGACCGCCAATTGGCGGTCTGGAACCGCTAATTGGCGGTCCATTTAGCCCCGGATCCGTCCAATTTTCTGTAGCACGTGTATTCGTGTATTCTTAGTGTATTTTTGGTATTGGTTTAGTCCCACATCGGGGGATTGTCCCTGATTAGCTTTTTCCATGCTTATAAATAGAACTCTTCACCTCCCTTTGTATCTATCTCTCCCTCTTGGTGGCCATCTTCCCTACTAAGAGTGAAGCCTTGAAGCAAAACTCTAGTGGAGGAAGAGCTACTTGTAATTGAGTGAGTTAATAATATAAGTTTTCTTTTAATGATGTTGTTTCTCTCTTAGTTTAAATTCCTTTCCTTTGCATGCTTGTTTGTTTGTTTAGTTTATGCTTCTTTAATATTTCTTGCTTAAGTAGTATAAATTTCATTTCAGTATTATATTTTCCTTTGCTAAATTAGTTAGTGTAATGAGTAGTGAGTAGTTTCATCCCCATTTGGGGGGTGGAGAAATATGTGATATAATAATGTAGTGTATTAAGTGTGTGTTATTTTTATCCCTTGAGCTTTATATGATTTCCATAACCATCTAATGGGTCTCCACTCTTATCTTTGATATGCTAATGCTCTTGAATGAAGCTTAGCTTATGCTTTGATTAGTGGACCTATTTTATGGGGAATGATAAAGTTAGGATATGGATGAAGTTAATGTTGGAAACACAATTTGTAGTGTATGTACTCTTGTTGCCTTTTCCTTAGCTAATGTCTTGTATGTTTTAATGATGTAGTCATCTTAATTCATGTAGAGGCATAGTAGGGTCTAGTCTTTATACTTGAGTTCATGTAGCTTCATTCCAATCATTGTCTTGTATGTTTTAATGATGTAGTCTTTATCTTAATTCATGTAGAGGCAAGATTGGATGTAGTTTTATGATCTCATACACCACATGTTGTGAGGAGCTTAATTGAACACACACACACACACACATCTTTATGTTCACATCAGTCTCTACCCCCTTTGGGGTTTAGTTTTATTGCTATTATTCATTTCCTTTGCATTTCATTTCAGCTTTGTAGTTTAGATTAGTGTAATACATCTTTCTCCCTTCTTTTTACCTCTCGCCTTCGAATAAACCAAGTGTCGACACACCTCCCAGTGGACGACCCGTATTTGCCACCGCTTCAACGCGGCCGTGCACTTGCGGTTAAATATAAAACGAGATCAATCACACGTGCAACAAGCCTTTAAACCTCCTTGTGGCCATGGAGGAGGAGTGTTGTCTCCTGAGGGTTTTCAACGGATATACCCACAAAATCCGAACAAGATGCATTATTCAATCTAGACCTCGACTCGTTGGAAATATTTTGTCGATCAATGGACGCGGTAATCCTACGGGCTGACTCTATATAGGTAATCAGTCCACGCCTAGCCTAATAAACCATTCGTGCAAGTTAAATAGGGAATTAAGTGAAAGACATGGACAACCTCAACATCCTCAAGTGCTACAAAGTGTAAAGTCCATTAAGGTTCTTATTACCATTTTTTTTCTTTTTGTTTCTTTTTCTTTTTATTAGTTGGAGCTTCATTCTCCCAGGGTCAGGTTTCGTGCATCATTGCCCATGAGGACTTACACTATCAAGTACACCTTTTCCCAAATCTCCACATAGGGCAATCCCTACCACCAGTGTAACGGGAGTTCGGTCGGCGCATCCCAAGTCAGATGACTCGAAAGCACCAGGCACAAAGTCCCCTCAGACCTACTTTCCCGAGTGATAGGAGCCGTGCGAGAAGAGAGAACACCTACTCACTTATTTCTTATCTACACATGAACCAAAACCCCTACACTAATGTCTCACAACAGGATTTAGAGGGTCCTTGACTACAACAAACTTCCTTAAGTTAACAGACACGAATTATTGACTCACTAGGTTCAGGGTGGACTTCAGTAAAAGTTTGGGCACTGAAACCCTATGATTACTCACCCCTAAGGGAAAACTGGGGTGCATCCTAACGACTTGATAAATCCTAAAGCCACTGTACTAGATATCCTAATGCATCAAGTTCAAGACAATTTTGGGAGCTTTCTTTTTACTTTGCATCTCAACGGTTTTGCACATGCTAAACACACGCAAAACCCACAAAACATTTTCTTTCGCAAACACATTAAGATTTTGAAAGAAATGTGGAAATTTTAAAGCACTAGGCAAGCAAAAGAAGACAAGTCACCCAAGGATCATGGCAAGCATATATATCGATATTAAATGCAGCACACTAACATGACCCTAAAAATGAAAACAAAATCAAAAGAAAAGACTCGACTATGTACAAACGTAAAACACCCCCCCACACCTACTTCACGCATTGTCCTCAATGAATGCAAGCAAAATACTACATGGACTTATGCATGAAAAAGGAGAGATCTCACCAACATGAAGTACAAATGGAAGTTCAAGGTCATGTTGATGGACACAAACCCGAATTCCCTCAAAACCTGTGAGATGCTAAAGAAAGGATACAAATACGTGAAAGAAATGGAGCCCAAATACACAAGGGTTGGGGCTCACAACAATCAATGCTCACTGAAGGAGTCTTTTATTGTACTTTTTTTCTATAACTATGTACAAACATAAGTTCCCATCTTCATTTGTCAAAAGACATCAAATGGGAACCTCAAGAGTGGGTCAATGCACTTGGAAAGGGAACATGACACCACGCGGGGCCAGAATACGCATGTGTGGGCCCCCTTCACAAAGAGCACCAGATGAAATGAGAGGTTCATGAATTGGACGCAAAGGCATCTCATTCAAAGGATCAAACTGAAAGAGCTTGAACCTCTCAAGAGTTTGGGAAATGAGGGGCAACGGAAGAAGAGTTTCTCCCGTTGCGCTGCTAAAGTTATGATCGTCAATCCAAACTCTCCAACCAACAGGCTGGTGCGTCGGAACGAGGTCAAGAACCTCGTTAGGCATGTCTGACACACCAGGTGAACAAAAAGTGGGTCTCATACCCAAGGTATCCTCCAAGGAACTCCTAATACCCTCATGAGCAATGTAGTTGTTTGATGTTCCATCATTTCCAAGATGATCAGGAACAATAGTGAGAGGCAAACTCTCATCAGGTTGTTTGAAATTGAGGGTACTAGGGAGCTCCTGCTCCACCAGAGGTGTGTCCTTAAGAGGCACAATATGAAGATCATGTGGCTCAAGGGCCACGGGACAAAAAGATGAGGCACAATCCTGTGCCAACTCATAACGAAGCTGGTCCAAGTTATTCTCGATTTGAATCGAATCCTCCACTAAGTGATCGTGAATTGAAACCCCAAGTCCCTCAGACTGACTAGGAGTTTGACTTTGAAAGGTTGTGCTTTGAATTTGTGGATTTGGTGGTGGTTCGATATCAAAAGATGAATCCTCATGTTGACAAGAAAGGTTACCCTCCTCACGTTCATGGAATTGTTGTGTCGTTTGACTCACTTGCATTTCTATATTTTGCAAGGAATTCAAGTTGGACTTCAATAAAGTTTGAATGGTTTCCATGAACGTTTGGAGGGTTTGTTTTAAGGAATCAAATTTGGGGTCAACAGTGAGGTCCAAGTCAGAGCTTGAGAAATTTTGGGGTTGGGTGTTGATGGGCTGAGAATGAGTCCAATGATTTGAAGTAGGGTGTTGGTAGAATTCTGGGTATTCGGGAGGAAGATACGGGGGTGAAAATTGTAGGATTTCATGTTTAATTATGCATGTATATTTTTCGAATTTTTTATGCATAATAAGGATCAATTACAATTTTCTATGATTTATTTCATGCATGCATCGGTTTGTTTTAATAACTAGTTTCAAAACTCATTAAAACAAACATGGACTCCGAAATTCATACTTAGAAGTTCTCTAAAACTTCTTGATGATCCGGAGATGCTGAAGAAGACGATCGTCGCTTCCCGTTGCGCCGGATGCCTCCGAGTGTTCACCGAAACCCTAAACAAGGTTGGAGAGAAAGGAGCTAGCCAATCAATCTCCAAACAAGCTTAGAATCTGGCTACAAACCCCTTCCTTAATCTCTGAGATTTCATCACATGCATAGCAAGATAAAAACAGAAATTAAACATTTACACAATCCATATCGTGTGAGTTTATATGTTCCCTTCGATCCTCGATCCTCGATCGATGCGCTACAGCGGCGACTTCCTCTTGCACCGGAGATGTAGATTTTACAGAAAATAAACATGCTTCTCACATTTGATAAAAGCCGACTAGTGCAAGTCCTATGTAAAAACCTCACATATGCAAATGCAACTATCTAAAAGACGGAAAGAGAGAGAATTTTGGCTTTTACATACATAAGCCCCTGTATAATAATGATTACATACATTCCTAATTGCTGATTTGGAACATATAAACCCACAATTCCTGCAAAGACAACTCGAGCATCCATGCACGCAATATTGCTATAAACTATGCAATCTAGTTTATCAATCATCTAGAATCTCAAACAATTCTTTGAAAAACATTTTGAAATCCATTAAAAACGTTTTTCATCCATCCATAGTTCAAAAATAATTTTGAACCGTTGTCCATCCAATTTCCTAAAAGGAAAGACGAACCGCAGTTTTTCGGTTTTGTTGATTCTCTTACAAAATAATCGTTTATACTTAAAACGAAATTATTGCAAGTTAGACTTATGTCTAAATCATAATTCTAATAATTACATGACATGTTTTAAACTACTTAAAATATTCAAAACGAATTATTACAAAGAATTATTTCAACAAAACATTTAAAGACCGAAAAACCGGTAAAACGAATTGTTTAAATCCTAGATGGTAAACTAAATTTGTTTACAACCTTAAATCATAAGAAAATTGAACCCTAAGCTCTGATACCACTGTAGGATTTCATGTTTAATTATGCATGTATAATTTCCAATTTTTTTATGCATAATAAGGATCAATTACAATTTTCTATGATTTATTTCATGCATGCATCGGTTTGTTTTAATAACTAGTTTCAAAAATCATTAAAACAAACATAGGCTCCGAAATTCATACCTAGAAGTTCTCTAAAACTTCTTGATGATCCGGAGATGCTGAAGAAGACGATCGTCGCTTCCCTTTGCGCCGGATGACTCCGAGTGTTCACCGAAACCCTAAACAAGGTTGGAGAGAAAGGAGCTAGCCAATCAATCTCCAAACAAGCTTAGAATCTGACTACAAACCCATTCCTTAATCTCTGAGATTTCTCCTTCCAAAGACTTAGAAAACTAAGAGAATTTTCGTGGGTTTTTGTGGTGAATTAGGAGAGAAAATATTTAGCAAACTTCTAACATAATTAAGGAGAATAAGTACCTATTTATAGGCTCCAATCTTACTCTCAATCATGGCTATTCTTAATCCACGAATTCTTGACATTTTCTCTCACAAACTAATTCCATATTGCATTATATGCACCCACAAAACGTTTGACCAAGTTTGGAGCTAATCCAACCATTGATCAAATTAATCTCTTAATTATCAAAGACAGAAAATTGATCGGGACTCGGTCTACCGAGACATACTCGGTTAACCGAATATGTCACGTTCGGATTTCCGTGCACTTGACGGATGACCGATTCTTAAGGACAAAAATTCTTTTTTAACCGTTCGAACGAATTCGCGTCTTTGACCGAGTGCCATTCGGTTAACCGAAAATATCGGAACTGGACATTGTTCGGTCGACCGTTTCTGGTTCGGTATACCGACCCAGAGTTCCAGGCACTTTGGTAAAGTTCGGTCAATCAACTTGACCATCCGTTCCACGTTCGGTTGACCGATCCACAGATCCTTCGGTCGACCGAACCTTAACGGATTACCGAACTTCTACCCGATTTTGCCTTTTCAAATTTTGGATTTATTTCCAACAAAATTTGAACTTTAGGGGTTTCAGCAAATTCACAACTTGTGTAATATATTATCCTATGCAATAATAAATTATTGCACCCCATAATATATGCATCTCATATGAATTTATCATGATTCTAATTATGTTATATATAACATAATTGATTTTACTTGTTCACCACATGTGTCATTTTTTCTATAAGAAACCCGACACATCATATGAATCAAAATCAAGCTTCTTGTTTCCCGGTTTTTGTGGTGTGACCTATGGGAGGATCTAGACTAAGTTGGCAGTGATATTAAGAGCTTAATATCACTAGCTATAAGCGGTATCTAGCTACACATTATAGCTCCCAATTAGTTAGATGTCTTAATTACACTCGAACCAAAACCCGATCCATTTAGTGATGGAGTGCACCACTTGTGTCCGTCCCTTGCCTCATGATATTAAGAATACACACAAAGTAGTATTGTGTCATCATTGTATTAGTATTCATTTCTTGATCTCTTTAAGCTGGTTATAAATATGTGACTTAACTCAAATCACATTGTGCACATTATAACTTTGCTTTATCAAGGGGCCCACTAATATCATCACTCAATTAAGAGGGGCAATGATAGTCTTTTGACTAACTATCTTCTCCAACAAAAGTTGTACTTAACCAACCAATCCCTTTACACTACACTTATTGATAGCTCAAGACACTAATCTAATTAAGCATTCCTTAAGTGATTGGATATAAGTCTCATATCAAAGGACCGAAGACACAGTAAAATATTAATGACACAGAAACACATTTCTATAATATGTTACTTATTAGGTCTATTCAGTATACAAAAGTAATATTTTCCTCTTTTGCATACCCGTGTCGTCACTCACTTGTAGAGCTACAATGATCTATGACCAACACGACAATCTTAACTCGGTAATTAATGTCCCATGTTAATTACCATGATTGCGAATATCTTTTGTTTTATGTAAACCAATATCTTTTAGAGCTCTACGGTTAAGGACCAAGAGCCTCTTCCTTAACACTTCTAAAAGACGAATAACATAAACAAGGAACAAAATGATTTCTCATTCAATTCATAATAATTGACATTTAAAAGTAAAACTTTTAGAATAGATTCCCTTCAATCTCCCACTTGTTATTAAAGTTTTCTTTCACATACATACTCAATGTATAAAACAATAATAACTAGGGTAAACCCCATTACATATCAATCATCAAGCCAATCTACATGGTTCCTCAATCTTATGGACTCGAAATGCATTTCGCCCTTGGCTTGGGATAAGGGTTTTGTGAATGGATCAGCTGTGTTGCTGTTGGTGTCCACCCATAAAAGATTTATTTTGCCTTCGTCGATGAGGTCACGTGTCACGAAGTACTTACGATCCATGTACTTCACTTTGTGGTGTGATCTAGGATCCTTGATTTGCGAGATAGATGCACTATTATCGCAAAATATCTCGATGGGTCCCTCGCTCGTGGGAACTACTCCAAGCTCTTCAAGGAACTTCTTGATCCACACTCCTTCCTTGCTCGCTTTAGAGACAGCCATTACTTCGGAAGCAGTGGTTGAGTCAGCCGTAGTGCTTCGCTTCCAACTACGCCAACTCACATCTCCACCATTCAGAAGAAAGACATATCCTGATTGCGACCTTCTATCGTCTGGATCACTCATGAAACTCGCATCCGAGTACCCTTCGGCTATCAACTCCCTTTGACCTCCATAAACAAGAATCTTATCCTTAGTCCGATTAAGGTACTTCAGGATATTCTTGACCGCAGTCCAATGCTCAGGACCTGCGTTGGATTGGTGACGACTTGTCGCGCTTAGAGCATACGAGACATCGGGTCTTGTGCAAGTCATCGCGTACAT
The DNA here is from genome assembly GCA_963682175.1 of Triglochin maritima. Lineage (NCBI taxonomy): Eukaryota > Viridiplantae > Streptophyta > Magnoliopsida > Alismatales > Juncaginaceae > Triglochin > Triglochin maritima. The sequence goes on from OY821775.1 coordinate 22,002,612, forward strand.
GATCGACCCAATTGTCAAAGCATAAGGGACATCCTTCATGTACTCTAAGTCCTTACGCGATTCCGTACGTTGAGACTTCTTGAGTTGCACACCCATACTCATTGGCACACTGCCCTTTTTGGAGTTGTTCATGTTGAACCTTTCCAAGACCTTGTCAATGTATGTACGTTGACTGAGGCCAATAAGTCTACGGGATCTATCTTGATATATCTTGATTCCCAATATGTATTGAGCCTCACCCATATCTTTCATTGAAAATGCAGATTTCAATGAACTTCTCGTTTGCTCAAGCAAAGGAATATGATTGCCCATGAGCAATATGTCATTGACATATAAGATTAGGAATACTACATGGCTCCCACTGACCTTCTTGTATATACAAGGTTCTTCCTTACTTTGAATGAAGTGAAGCTTCTTCACTTCCTCGTCAAAGCGTTTGTTCCAACTCCTTGATGCTTGCTTCAATCCATAAATGGATCTTTGAAGCTTGCATACCTTCTCGCTATTCTTTGGATCTTCAAAACCTTGAGGTTGTACCATGTACACATCCTCCTCCAAGTTCCCATTAAGGAATGCCGTTTTGACATCCATTTGCCATATTTCATAATCATGAAATGCCGCAATAGCGAGCATTATCCGAATAGACTTGAACATGGCAACCGGTGAAATTTTTTCATCATAGTCAATTCCTTGAACTTGAGTGAAACCCTTCGCTACAAGCCTCGCTTTGTAGGTTGTTAAGTTCCCATCCATGTCCATCTTCCTCTTGAAAACCCATTTATTTTGAATGACCTTTTTCCCTTGAGGAAGGTCAACCAAGTTCCACACTTGATTATCATACATGGATTCTATTTCGGATTCCATGACCTTAAGCCATAGTTTGGAGTCTTCCCTTTCCATTTCTTCTTGGAAGGTCAAGGGATCATTGGTATCTAGTACCATGATTTCATGAAGTCCCAGATATAAGTCGGGTTTCTTCCTTTCCCTTGTTGACCTTCTCAGTTCTTTTGGTTCTTTTCGTGTCTCTCGAACTTCTTCCACAATTTCTTGAGGAGTGGGTTCACGTTCAACTCTTGAACGTACACTTGGTGGGGATGATTGAGATTCTCTCACAATTTCTTGTGATGGTCTCTCACTCACGCTCCCACTAACCAAAGGAATCTCGGTTGGGCCTTCATGATCTTGAACGTCATCATTCGTGTCATGATCTTGTAGAGTATCTTGAGTTTCCTCAAGCACAACCCTACTCCCACTACTTTTTACTCTTTCTAGAAATTCCTTTTCCAAAAATGTGGCATCCCTCTCTACAATCACTCGATTGGAGGTGATATGCCAAAAGTAGTATCCTCTTGTCTCACGAGGATAACCAATGAAGAAGCATTTATCCTCTTTTGGTTGAAGTTTGGTCGATATCAATTTCTTGACGTAAGCCTCACAACCCCAAATCTTGAGAAAGCTGAGCTTAGGTGTTTTACCACTCCATAGCTCATAAGGAGTTTTCTCCACGGATTTTAATGGAACATTGTTTAGTGTGTAAGCCGCAGTTTGTAGTGCATAACTCCAAAAGTAAAGAGGCAATTCCGCATGACTCATCATTGACCGAACCATGTCGAGCAATGTCCTATTCCTCCTTTCGGATACCCCATTCCACTGAGGTGTACCGGGAGGGGTGAGTTGAGGTACAATACCAAACTCCTTTAGGTATGAGTCAAATTCGGCACTTAAGTACTCACCTCCACGATCCGTTCGTAGAGACTTGATTTTCTTGTCGAGTTGGTTCTCTACTTCATTCTTGAATTCTTTGAACTTCTCAAAGGACTCACTTTTGTTTCTCATTAGATAAACATAGCCATAACGACTATAATCATCCGTGAACGTAATGAAGTACCTGAAACCATCTCGTGCACTAGTACTCATTGGACCACATACATCGGAATGTATCAAATCCAACAAGCCACTCACCCTTGGACCTTTCTTCTTGAAAGGCTTTTTGGTCATTTTTCCCATTATACATGGTTGGCACATCTCCAATGATTTAAAATCAAGTAGACCAAGAAGGTTAGCTTCTTGCAATTTCTTGATGCGTTTTTCATTTATGTGACCAAGACGATAGTGCCACAAGAGAGTATCGTTCTCGTGAGTGGTCTTAAGTCTTTTGTTATTGATATTAAAGATTTGTTTATCATTCAATTCAAGCAAATAGAGACCATTCCTTATGAATGCATTTGCATAGAAAACACCATTCTTCGATATAGACAAGCAAGATTTTGAAATATTTATATTAAAATTATCCATATCTAAACATGATACAGAAATAATGTTCTTGCTAATCGAAGGCACATAATAAACATTCTTTAGACATAAATTTAAACCACTACATAATTGAAGCACCATAGAACCTTGTGCAACCGCAGACACGTTCGCACCATTTCCGACCTTCAATTCTACCTCGTTTCTTACGAGTTCCTTCCTATCCATGAGTAGCTGCACATTAGAAACTATGTGAGCACAAGATCCGGTATCAATTACCCAATCCTGGACAGAGGTGGCTAAATTTATTTCAATAACAAATATACGTTTGGCCTTTTTGGGGCGTCGTCGTTCAATCACTCCATTGTCAAGGTCTTCCTTGTACTTGGGGCAATTTGGCCGGATGTGTCCTTTTTCACCACAGTGAAAGCACTCCGTATTGGGAGTTGGAGATTTCTGAGATTTCCCCCTCGAGGCACTCGCACGAGCACCTCCTACTCCCTTGCTCTTGATTGAACTGCTTTTGGTGGATTTGCCCTTTCCTTTACCAATCTTTTGGCTCCTCCCATGGACGGCAAGGACTTGCTTGTCCCTACCCTTGCCCATGTTAACTTCAGCAGTTTTGAGAGCGTTGTGCAGCTCCTGAAGACCCACCCCTTTTTCACGCACGTGGTAGTGCATCACAAAGTCCTTGAAGGACAGGGCTAGAGAGCCAAGAATCATATCTTCAGCAATGTCCTCGGGCATTGGTGAAGAGAGCTTTGCCAACTTCTCAAGGTACCCTTGCATCGTGAGAAAATGCATGGATACCGATGTTCCCTCCGCCATATGGCACCTTGTGAGTGCGATGGTGGTCTTATAGCGCTCCTTTCGGGCACTATCCATGAACATCTTAGATAAAGCCTCCATGGCTTCTTGGGTTTTGAATCCAAGTATTTCGCTTGAAGCGAGTCACCCATGGATGCTAGCATAAGACCGTGAACCTGGTTCTCTTGGTCTTCCCACTTGGCCTTAGCCTCTTTCTCTTCATCGGTAATCTCTCATTCCACTTTGGGATTGGACCTTCCAAAATGTGAGACATTTCCTCAAACTTTAACACGATGTTGAGTTTGAGTTGCCAACTAATGAAGTTTGAGCCATCATTTGCTAAAGGGTGTTTTTCTATCATGGATCGTACGATAGGTTGGATGTTCGACATTTTTCTACAAAATAAATCATACAGGTTTTAATGCCAATTTTATGTTTTAATACACAAGCATACATATATCGAATATAAATGTAAATGTTGCAAATAAAATTTTTTCCCATAAATGCAACAATCCAAGATCCCATCAATTGTAATATAGACTAGCTAAGGGCTATCGAATATATTACAATATCAAGATAAGAAAACATTTTCTAATCACAACCTTTTTGAATTTTAACAACATTAGCATCTTCAAACTCTTGTGACTCTTGTCGTTTTAATTATGAGGGAATACGACCTATCCTCGTAAGAAAAACTTTTTCCCAAAACCGAGCGAGGGCTCCAGGTAATGTTAAGAAAACTCATTTTCATTTGATACGAGATACGTTTGTCCATTGTATTCACAACTAAACATATTTGGGATTCACTAGGGTGAAACACACCTCATATATTTAATCGTGGCACAACAATAGACAACCATTATATCTCCCACTATTCCCAAAGATGGAGGGAGCTATCTCTCGCTAAGGGCGAGCAGAGTATCCCTCGATCAATGGCTGCTAGTGGATGAAATAAGAATGAAATTTATTCTTAATTTTTGTTGGACAATTTAACATGAGATTTAAAATTTTAGGTTATCATGCATATTATTAATCACACATCTTAACATTCAACACATTCATCCCATGCATAGCAAGATAAAAACAGAAATTAAACATTCACACAATCCACATCGTGTGAGTTTATATGTTCCCTTCGATCCTCGATCCCTGATCTTCGATCCTCGATCGATGCGCTACAGCGGCGACTTCCTTTTGCACCAGAGATGTAGATTTTACAGAAAATAAACATGCTCCTCACATTTGATAAAAACCGACTAGTGCAAGTCCTATGTAAAAACCTCTCATATGCAAATGCAACTATCTAAAAGATGGAAAGAGAGATAATTTTGGCTTTTACATACATAAGCCCCTGTGTAATAATGATTATACATTCATAATTGCTGATTTGGAACATATAAACCCACAATTCCTGCAAAGACAACTCGAGCATCCATGCACGCAATATTGCTATAAACTATGCAATCTAGTTTATCAATCATCTAGAATCTCAAACAATTCTTTGAAAAACATTTTGAAATCCATTAAAAACGTTTTTCATCCATCCATAGTTCAAAAATAATTTTAAACCGCTGTCCATCCAATTTCCTAAAAGGAAAGACGAACCTCAGTTTTTCGGTTTTGTTGATTCTCTTACAAAATAATCGTTTATACTTAAAACGAAATTATTGCAAGTTAGACTTATGTCTAAATCATAATTCTAATAATTACATGACATGTTTTAAACTACTTAAAACATTCAAAACGAATTATTACAAAGAATTATTTCAACAAAACATTTAAAGACCGAAAAACCGGTAAAGCGAATTGTTTAAATCCTAGATGGTAAACTAAATTTGTTTACAACCTTAAATCATAAGAAAATTGAACCCTAAGCTCTGATACCACTGTAGGATTTCATGTTTAATTATGCATGTATAATTTCCGAATTTTTTATGCATAATAAGGATCAATTACAATTTTCTATGATTTATTTCATGCATGCATCGGTTTGTTTTAATAACTAGTTTCAAAACTCATTAAAACAAACATAGGCTCCGAAATTCATACGTAGAAGTTCTCTAAAACTTCTTGATGATCCGGAGATGCTGAAGAAGATGATCGTCGCTTCCCGTTGCGCCGGATGCCTCCGAGTGTTCACCGAAACCCTAAACAAGGTTGGAGAGAAAGGAGCTAGCCAATCAATCTCCAAACAAGCTTAGAATCTGACTACAAACCCCTTACTTAATCTCTAAGATTTCTCCTTCCAAAGACTTCGAAAACTAAGAGAATTTTCGTGGGTTTTTGTGGTGAATTAGGAGAGAAAATATTTAGCAAACTTCTAACATAATTAAGGAGAATAAGGACCTATTTATAGGCTCCAATCTTACTCTCAATCATGGCTATTCTTAAGCCACGAATTCTTGACATTTTCTCTCACAAACTAATTCCATAATGCATTATATGCACCCACAAAACGTTTGACCAAGTTTGGAGCTAATCCAACTATTGATCAAATTAATCTCTTAATTATCAAAGACAGAAAATTGATCGGGACTCGGTCTACCAAGATATACTCGGTTAACCGAATATGTCACGTTCGGATTTCCGTGCACTTGACGGATGACCGATTCTTAAGGAGAAAAATTCTTCTTTAACCGTTCGAACGAATTCGCGTCTTTGACCGAGTGCCATTCGGTTAACCGAAAATATCGGAACTGGACATTGTTCGGTCGACCGTTTCTGGTTCGGTATACCGACTCAGAGTTCCAGGCACTTTGGTAAAGTTCGGTCAATCAACTTGACCATCCGTTCCACGTTCGGTTGACCAATCCACAGATCCTTCGGTCGACCGAACCTTAACGGATTACCAAACTTCTACCCGATTTTGCCTTTTCAAATTTTGGATTTATTTCCAACAAAATTTGAACTTTAGGGGTTTCAGCAAATTCACAACTTATGTAATATATTATCCTATGCAATAATAAATTATTGCACCCCATAATATATGCATCTCATATGAATTTATCATGATTCTAATTATGTTATATATAACATAATTGATTTTACTTGTTCACCACATGTGTCATTTTTTCTATAAGAAACCCGACACATCATATGAATCAAAATCAAGCTTCTTGTTTCCCGATTTTTGCGGTGTGACCTATGGGAGGATCTAGACTAAGTTGGCAGTGATATTAAGAGCTTAATATCACTAGCTATAAGCGGTATCTAGCTACACATTATAGCTCCCAATTAGTTAGATGTCTTAATTACACTCGAACCAAAACCCGATCCATTTAGTGATGGAGTGCACCACTTGTGTCCGTCCCTTGCCTCATGATATTAAGAATACACACAAAGTAGTATTGTGTCATCTTTGTATTAGTATTCATTTCTTGATCTCTTTAAGCTGGTTATAAATATGTGACTTAACTCAAATCACATTGTGCACATTATAGCTTTGATTTATCAAGGGGCCCACTAATATCATCACTCAATTAAGAGGGGCAATGATAGTCTTTTGACTAACTATCTTCTCCACCAAAAGTTGTACTTAACCAACCAATCCCTTTACACTACACTTATTGATAGCTCAAGACACTAATCTAATTAAGCATTCCTTAAGTGATTGGATATAAGTCTCATATCAAAGGACCGAAGACACAGTAAAATATTAATGACACAGAAACACATTTCTATAATATTTTACTTATTAGGTCTATTCAGTATACAAAAGTAATATTTTCCTCTTTTGCATACACGTGTTGTCACTCACTTGTAGAGCTACAATGATCTATGACCAACACGACAATCTTAACTCGGTAATTAATGTCCCATGTTAATTACCATGATTGCGGATATCTTTTGTTTTATGTAAACCAATATCTTTTAGAACTCTATGGTTAAGGACCAAGAGCCTCTTCCTTAACACTTCTAAAAGACGAATAACATAAACAAGGAACAAAATAATTTCTCATTCAATTCATAATAATTGACATTTAAAAGTAAAACTTTTAGAACACATTCCCTTCAAAAATGAGGTATAAGAATTTGGATAAGAATTGTCTCCCCACGAATCCATCACTCTCGGGTTGTACGCAGATGCGTAATGGTCACATTGAGCATTTTTGGAAAAGGTATGCTCATACTCAGGCTCAGGGGGAACATAAGGACATTCCCCGATAACATGACCACTCAACCCACAACAATCGCACGGTATGGCTACTGGAGCCACCGGTGCACTCATGTCGTCTGCCATACGCATGAAAGAGCCCAAAGTTTGTTGTAATGTCTCAGTTTGTTGACCAGCATATGATCCGACATAACTAGATTGTGGTCTAGCAGTCGGTGACTCTCTCATGTTACCCCTATATGAAGATTGCTCAGTCACACCATTAAGATTGTCCCAACCATACGGGGTGTTAGTCTGAGCCACCCCAGGTTGCATGGGTCCGGAATACCAGGACGAATTGTCCTGGTCCCAACAATCATATGGATGGTCGCCCATGTAACCATCCATCTCAACAAACAACTCTCGAGTCGACCACTCTCACCACCACGAGACTAAGCTCGCAAAAAGTGCTCGACTCGACCGTAAAACGCTACCAGAGAGTGTAAAGGGGAGGAGACTAAAACGTAGAAGTAGGTGAGAAGAAGATGACTCAAAGGAGAAGGGAAGAATCCCTAAAGCTAGCGTGGGTGAAGGGATCAGGTAGAAGCCTAACTAGCAAGCACGACTCAAACAATGTAAGGCAATGGGTCCTTAGGCTAGACGACGCCTAACTTCGAGTTCACTAGCCTCGACACGCCTCACCTCTCTACAACGAGGACCACAATGCCTAGAAAGTGATACAAGATCTGGAGATCTAGTACCTCCTACTATCGACAAGGTAGGCAACGCCGATCAGGCCATGGCGGTCTCAACTGGATTACTCTCCTAGTGCGTCCGAAATCCTAGGGCCAATGTCTACTTGCTTTTAGTTAAGGCTTGATAAAGAGTGATTTTTGGGGCCAAGGAAAGGGTGATGAAATACCCCACCTTATCTTTTATGGGACAACCCCTCCTTAATAGCGTTTTGATCCTAGATCTAGCAATCAATCACTCCAATCAAACGCTCTCTCACTCTTGTCCCAATGCACCTTACTAACTAATGCATGATCGAAACATGCATGAATGAGAGATTTGGGTGCACGTACCTCACACCAGCAATCAACAACAAAATGTAAAGAAAAGAAAAGACAAATGCATGCAAGGTCTACACATGATGCATGACCTAGATGGCAAGGAGTCTAATATTTTGCTTTGAGTTTTATGGTCCAAGTTGATTAAAGGGGATTGGTTAATGATCTGGGAGAAAAAGAGAAGTAACAGCATGCAAAATATGGCTCCCAGATAACACCAATTACATCACTAACTACCAGAACAAATTTTGAAGCAGGAAACCCTCACCAGGCCGCCAATTGGCGGTCTCCAACCGCTGATTGCCGGTCCGTTTGGAGCTTCTGGTCCTCAAACTTGTCCAGTAGCCTCCCCTTGATCTGATGGTTCCCTGAAACTAAGAAAAACTGGAAACAAAAATCAAAAACCCCTCGAATCGTCTAAACCAAGGTCTGGACAGAGCACCTCCCCGGCAACGACGCCAAAAACTTGATTGATTGTTTTATATTAACCGCAAGTGCACGGCCGCGTTGAAGCGATGACAAATACGGGTCGTCCACTGGGAGGTGTGTCGCCGATTGGTTTGTTCGAAGGCGAGAGGTAAAAAGAAGGAGAGAAAGGTTGGTTAGAGTAAACTACACTAAGATGCAAAAAGGAAATGAAGATAAACAAAAAAACTAAGCCCCATAGGGGGTAGAGAAATAATGTGAATATGAAGATGTGTGTGTGTGTGTGTTCAATTAAGATCCTCACAACATGTAGTGCATGAAATCATAAAACTACATCCAACTTTGCCTCCACATGAATTATGATAAGACTACATCATTAAAACATACAAGACAATAATTGGAATGAAGCTAAATGAACTCAAGTATAAAGACTAGACCCTACTATGCCTCCACATGAATTAAGATAAGACTACATCATTAAAACATACAAGACATTAGCTAAGGTAAAGGCAACAAGAGCACATACACTACAAATTGTGTTTCCAATATTAACTTCATCCATATCCTAACCTTATCATTCCCCATAAAATAGGTCCACTAATCAAAGCATAAGCTAAGCTTCATTCAAGAGCATTAGCATATCAAAGATAAGAGTGAAAACCCATTAGATGGTTATGGAAATCATATAAAGCTCAAGGGATAACGATAACACACACTTAATACACTACATGATTATATCACAGATTTCTCCACCCCCAAATGGGGATGGAACTACTCACTACTCATTACACTAACTATATTAACAAAAGAAAGCATAATACTGAAATGAAAATTAACTAAGAAAGCAAGAAGTATTAAAGAAGCTTAAAAGGAAAGGAAAGACTAAACAAACATGCACAAATTAAAAGACAAGATTAAAAGAAACTAGAAGAATTATTTTATTAACAAATGACTCACATTGAAGGTAACATTCTTCTCCACCTTGAGTTTTTGCTTCAAGGCTCACTCCTTAGTAGAGAGAATGCCACCAAGCAATGGGTAATTACAATGGAAGGTGAAGAGTTTTATTTATAAGCATGGAAACTGCTAATCGGGGACAATCCCCCGATGTGGGACTAAACCAATACCAAAAATAGCCTAAGCATACACTAATACACGTGCTACAGAAAACTAAACGGATCCTGGGCTATATGGACCGCCAATTGGCGGTTCCAAACCGCCAATTGGCGGTCTATAAGCTTTAGATCCGTCTGGTTTGCTTTGTGGGCTTTGCTTGAAGTATTTCTGGGTCTTGGATGCATCTACTTGGTCTGTTGGAGCTCCGACCCGAATCGAATTGCCAAAATACTCCCCATGATGGTGTGGAGTTTCCTGTTTTGCTCTTAGGTCCTTTGGTCTTACGATCAGGTCCTTCTACCTTGCATCTTAGTCCGCAGGTCTCACGATTAAGTCCTTTTTCTTGCTTTTGGGTCCTTTCATGGCTCTTCTCTTCAAACCTCTTTATTTCTGAAATTCAAACATAAAACTCGTCACATAACATTGCTTAGATGTAAGATAATGGATATAAGATACGAATATGAGCATGAAATGATGTCGATCAGGCCTACTTGAATCAAAGTTGGACGCATACAACAAAGTCATAACATCTAGAAAAACAAAACTTAGAAGATGCAACTCTTCGTCACATGGCATAATACTTCTAAACAACTCACGAACACCAGTTGGAAATATTTTTCATCTAAATGGATCACCATCTAACTTAACTAGCTAAAAGGACACTACTGAAGATCTTGGACCTTAATTTGGTGAAGAACAAAGGTCGTCCAAGTAACGTTAGGCTAAAGTCTATTGTTGAAAGTAATTAAATCCAATGTACTCGTCCTATTGAATCAAATTACCCACTCTCGAAACTAGATTTACCCCAACCTACCATCTCTTCTACCAATTGGATTTATCAATTAGGGTTACCCTGTTATTGAATTCAACTTATCTCGTTTATCAATTATATTAAATAGCAAGGTTGGCAAATGTTTCTCATTTTATGAAAATTGTAAGGCATTGGAGAAAAGATGTAAACGAGACTCTAGGTGAACTGCACAAAAAAGATGTCCAACTGTGATGGATGCATTTGGTAGGCAACAAAAAACTATGTAGTTTTGTACTTTCTTTGGAGAGGAGTCGTTCCAATTTCACAAACGATCACTGGAGGTGATGGAAGGTCTAAGGTCTTTAAAGTTGAGCTTATTTGAATCTAAGTCGAACACAATATCCTAAACCATAAAACGTAAAACATAGTGATTGTGTCAAGGAGGATCGAGAACCATAGGTTGGGTTTGACAGACAAGTAATAACAAACAATTTAATTTCTTATATTTAATCCCATTTACCCGACTATTGAGTTTAATTTACCTCGTCCATCAATTATGGTTACCCCCACAAACCATCATTTAATCAATTCTATATATTTACTCCACGTTACCTGTCCTATTAAATCAAATTACCTCGCCACATTGCAAATAGTTTTACCCCCTATTGTATGAGCAGAGAGCTAAATATTCGTGGATAATTTGTGGTAATTTTATTAGCTTATACAAGACTGGAGGTAAACCCATGAACTAGGTGGGGGTAATTAGATGTACACAGTAAGATAATTTATTTATTTTTACTTCGTTATTGTATGTTTTGGTAGAGAGTAATTTAAGATGAACAACAAGGTAAATACAAGTAGTTAGTAGGGTATTTTCATCGTGATTTACATCATTTGGAATAGTCATCTAAGTACCATTTTAAGAGGAAGATGTTGGAGATTGTTGAATAGCATTATGAGAGGAATATGCATGAAGGTAGACTAGAATAATCGTAGCATTCTAGTCGTGAGTTTCATTTATTGGTAACCACCTAGTATGTTGGGTATATTATATTTGAGATTACCTTATCGATTATGTGGGATTACCCTTACTAAGTTGTCGATATTGTTTGAAGTTGTGGTCTTCTGCATAGGCTATTTCATTCTCATCCTTTTCATATTTGTTTTGCAACGTAAATTTGTATTACTCGACAAAGTTCTTTAACGAAGTTTGACAATCCCTCAGGAATGCGTTCATCCCCTCAAATCATTGAGTTGAAGGCATTCACGTTGTAAGTAAAGCACAATTGAAATCGATATCACATAATCAATGAATAAACATACTTGAATTGTAGTCAACTTCAATAAGATCATAAAAAGACAAGAAAAACACAAGAACCATACAAATACTTCATGCCATATTATCCACAAACATAAAAAAACATAACATAACACCCCTACCAATGTCAGATCTGAAGCATAATAACGCTACGTAGATATGGATTCATATAGGATCGTTCCAAGAGGTGGTAAATTTGACATGAGCATAGTGGTAACATCGTGCACGATTGGTGCTACGACCGTATACCCCACCTCCCAAAAAGGTCTCTACGAGGAACTCTCATTTGTTTGACAGCTCTCAGCCAATAATGAAAGTCAGATGATTGTGGGTATACTCCTCCTCCATCACTTCCTGTGAAATATTAAAATGGAATATACGTTAGAATATCTATGTTAGAAAACGTATGGAAATAGGTGGAGTATACAGAACATGTTTTTCTGTATGGAAATAGCAATAAATGTAGTCATTATTAAAATATTTTTATTATTTGCTACTATCCTGTTAGAATATCCGTGTTAGAAAATCCCCCAAAAATCAGTCATAGTTACAAAAAGAAAACGTACCACTAAAATACCACATATTATTGTAGATTAAGATACCCCAAATGATCTCTAAAATTCCCCCACCTACTTATTTCCATTAGCAAAACAAACACGTACAAATATAACCAATATGTTATCAAGTCTACTGATGCATTGCATACATTGCATCATATGTCTTTCATTTAGATTACTTTTATATAATTAAATGCTACTAAGGTATGTGTTTAGTCCTATTTACAGAATATGAGCATAAACGCGTGCAAAAGACTCATTTCTATCATAAAGACCAAGTTCAAGTTTATCGGGTTTCAAATGGAAATGCATCCAAGCATAAAAGCATTCAAGACCTAATTACAAAAAGAACAAGGACTTAAGCACAAAAGTAGCTAGGGACCTAATTGCAATTAAAGCACCAAAATATTATCTTGGAGAAAATCTAAAGAAAAATAAATGTGGATCTCCAAATATATGAAGGAAATAATTCGGAGCTCAAGAGAATGGAAAGAAATCATCCAGACGCGCAAAGGAGGATCAAATCATACCATAAACACTCAGCAAAAATCCGGATTGAATCTGACTCGATTATGCGGCGTTTCCGCCGCACAACACCTACAAACTGTGGCAATTCCGCCGCCCCCTTAGAGATCCGTGTGCTCAAATTTCTTCCAGTCGTGTCTGGACACGTGTACTTTCCAATATTATACTTAGATACCTTGTAGCAACTATAAATAGCCCCGAGAACGATGTTAAAAGGGTCCTTGGTCCTTGGTGGTTTTTCTTATTTTTGTTCCTTAGTTTTAGTAATAAAATTCTGTCTTTTATTTCTTGTTTGTTTTTAATTTTCTTTTGTAATTACTCTAGGACCCCTTCTCCTTCCTCCCATCCATGAGTTTCTAACTCTTTCCAAAGGGTGGAGGTGACGGATTTAGGGTGAAGAGAAGATGAATAAATGTTATTATTTTAATTTCGTGATTAGTATATTTTGATTACTTGAGTTTATGTTGAATCATTTATCATGTAATGCTTCATAACTAACATGATTTATTATAAGTTTCTGAATTCTCTAATCTAAACCCTAAATCTAAACCTCCACCCAACGGAATTCGCCTCTTTGTTCTTGTTTTTAGTTTTATTTGTTCTTGTTTCTTGCCTTAGATAATAAAAAACCAAAAATCTCAAAAACCCAATTTATTCTTCTCTCATTCTTTCCCCCAATCGAAATCACACTAATAACAGTTCTCTCCCTCCTTGTGTTCGACCCGTATTTGCCACGTCTTCATTGACGCCGTGCACTTGCGGTATAAATTTAATTCTCATCAAGTTTTTGGCGCCGTTTCCGGGGAGACGACGCAGATTTTGTTTTTTTGTTGATTTCAATTTTATCCTGTTTATGTTGTACGTGATCTAAGTATTTGGATTTGTGTTTCAGGAGACAACAGCGTGCACGGCGAAATCCGAGCACATTCTGAGCTAAACGAGCGGCGAAATCACCGCACCTATAGAGAAATTTGCGGCAAATCCGCCGCACACTTGGAACTTCTGGGCTTCAAACTTTTCTGGGATGCGACTCATCTCTGGGTGGACGCGTGAAGCTACTGAAATTTCGAGAGTGGGCGGTGAACCCGACTGAGCATTGCATAGGTAACCTTTGTTGCCTCTTTTCCTCGTAATTTCTATTTTCAGAAAATTTCCTTTTATTAGAACTGCACGTGTTAGGGAAAAAATTCCATAATTGGCAATAATTCAACTCTGACCCAAAATTGGCAAAATTAGAAAGGCCTTAGTGCATGCATCATCTAGTGTTTTGTATGCATTATTCTTGCTAAATTCATGCAAATCAATTTCTGTTGAAGAGTGTTGGAGTCAATTAGACATTGGCCCCTAAGGACTCGGACTCAATTAAGGAGAAGATTGGTTTGACTTGCTATGACTTGAAGCTGATCGAATTTAATTTGGTGTCTAAGAAGTGTTTTTGTGTTGACGTAAGTCTTCCAAGCGAAGTGGTTGTCTAATTGGCACCGACTTTGTCGGAAGCGCCCCCACTAGCTATACACTACCTGGCCAAGTTGGTTTGATTAGTGAGGGAGGTGAATCAAGCAAATCAACTCGACTCAACCAGTTAGGAGTCGTCTAGATTTAAGTGACACTAGGTCTAGGATTGTTTGAACCGTGCTTTCTTAGGAATTTTCTGACCAACCCTTTTTCTATCTTTAGAGTTGGGTTTCCCTTCTCATCTGAGTCTTCTTTCTCTTCTCACCTAAATTCTCTAGATTAGGATTCCTTTCTCATCTTTCCCCATTCTATTGTTTGTTTCCATTAAAAAAAATAAAAAAAAATATAAAAAAAACGAAAAAAAATTGTAATTAATTTTTGAAATTAAATTTGACATTTAAATTTCGAATTTGAACTCAAATATTGATTCAACCCGGTGCACTCAGATTTGAATTCAGGACTTGAGTAATCGACTCTCACGAGTTCATCTAGATTCCAGTCTAGAGCTTAGCCACAATCCATATGATGCACCACCTCACCCAGATCCAATGGGTGAGAACGTAGTGGACCCACCTGTTGCACAACCTATAACTCTAAGGGATCGATGCTATCCAGCGATGGCTGCTCAGCCATCGTGCATCGTTATGCCCACCATACCGGGTCGCGACTTCGAACGTAAGGTACAATACACGAGTATGTTGCCTAAGTTCACCTCTAGGGAAGACCCATATCACTTCCTTAGAGAATTTGTGGAAATTTGCTCTCTTATGCAATACCAGTATATCCCTGAGGAGGCAGTGCGTCTGAAATTTGTGCCTCTAGCACTAAAGGACGACGCTAAGAAATGACTATATAGTCTAGCCGAAAGATCTATTAGGAGTTGGGCTGAGTTTGTTCAAGTATTCCTGAAAAAATATTTCCCCAACCATAAGACTATGAGGATTAGGAATGAAATTGTTGCATTTGTTCAGTCTGAGAGCGAGCCGTTCTATTCCTATCTAGAAAGATTCAAAAGCGTAACCCAATGCCCTCATCATGGAATTCCAAGATGGCAATTATGCCAAATTATTTATGAGGGATTGACACCCACATCTAGGGTTATGGTAGAATCTGTAAGCCAAGGGAACTTCATGTCGAAAAATGAAAATGATGCCTGGACTTTTCTTGAGGATTTAGCTGAAAACAGTATGCAATGGGACAATGCTAGAACACCGCTTAACCCGAGTATTGGATCTAGAATAGCAAGTCAACCCAAACCAGGTGTCTTAGTTGTAGATGCCAACATAGCGGCTGAAGCAAAACTAGCTACCCTTATGCGCAGAATGGAAAGTTTAGAGCTACAAACCCAAACCCGAGTGAATCAAGCCTCGTCTATCCCTTGCTCTACATGTGGTCAGACTGGTCATGTAATGGAGGATTGTGCGGACTGGGAACAAGTTAATGCCATGTATAACCATGCTAGAAATGACCCATACGCATCAACCTATAACTCGGGTTGGCGTAATAATTCCAATTTCTCATCAAGCCAACAAGGTCAACCTCCTAGACAACAACCAAACCCGTATAACCAAAATAATACATCATCTGGGTTTAGTAACAATGGCGATCATGAGGTTAGGTTGACAAGCTTGGAAAATTTGATGAAAACCTTTATACAAACAACCAACCAGACCTTCCAAAGGCTAGAGACACAAGTCAGCCAACTAGCACAAATAGTAGGTGAAAGAGAAAAGGGTCGGTTTCCAAGTCAACCTGAGGTGAATCCAAGATCTAATAATTCATATCAGCCCTATCAACCACCTTCAGGAAATAACAACCCTAGACAGGTTCAAATGGTTAATGAGGAAGGATTGTTCCAACAAATAAATGCAGTAGTATCATTACGGTCCAGAAGACAGATTGATAATAATGTGGTAAATCCTAGAACGTCTAATCAATCTAGCCATCAAGCTACCACATATGACCTAACCATTGAACCCGACGTCCAATCTGAAACACCCAACCCACCTATTCAACCTGAACCCATAGCTCAACCTGAACCTGAGCGAGTCTATGTTCCTAAAGCCCCATTCCCCAATAGACTCAAAAAGAACTCAAGTGCACAAATAGAGAAAATCTTGGAAGTATTTAAGCAAGTTAAGGTGAACATTCCACTCTTAGACATAATTCAACAAATACCTGCTTATGCTAAATTCTTAAAAGATCTGTATACTAAAAAGCGAAAAACGAACGTACCAAAGAAGGCATTCTTAACTGCAAACATAAGCGCTATCATGTCAAACTCGTCTCCTACAAAATATAGGGATCCTGGATGTCCCACAATTTCATGTGCAATAGGAGATACTTTTATCAACAAAGCCCTTCTAGACCTTGGTGCTAGTGTTAACCTATTCCCGTACTCTGTCTATGAGCAAATGAACCTTGGTCCACTAAACCCTCTAAGACAACCCTTCAATTTGCTGATTGCTCTATTAAGAAACCAAGAGGTATAGTAGAGGATGTTTTGATCAAGGTTGGTGACTTCATTTACCCAGTGGATTTTGTCGTACTAGATACCGCACCTGATGTAAATCCTAATCGACAAATCCCTGTAATTCTAGGCAGACCCTTTTTAGCCACTTCTGAAGCATTGATAAACTGTCGAAATGGGCTCATGCAATTATCTTTTGGGAACTTAAAAGCTGAATTTAATATCTTTCATATTGATAGTGAGCCAGAAATAATATGCAATCAAAGTGATGTTGTGATGAAATCGCGTATCTATAAGATTTCTGAATCATCACAAAATCAAAAAGGAAGTAAGAAAAAGGGGAGGAATTCATCTACACACCCACCATCACTCGAGCAAATAAGAGAACCAATTTATGTGAGGGGTGTGGAACCTGTGACTCAGGACTCTCATTGCAACATGGGGAACAATTCAACTGGATACATGCACCAATATGGTGTCATTCAATCCAGTTCTGACTATGGTTGACTTTGAGCAAATTCCATCCTTCCACCGCAGTTCACCAAGGTAATAAGTGCATTTGCTTTATATTTGCATACATTGAGGACAATGCATGATTTAGGTGTGGGGGGTGTTTATATATATATATCTATGTAAATTCTGTTCTTAAAAAAAATTCAATGTTTCATGACATAGCTTAAGATTGAACTACCAAAACCCGAGTACAAATTGCATTGAGTTTTTTGTTCCTATTATATAGTTCTACTTGTAGAAACGATGACATAAATCTAAGTTCCAAAGAAATAACCCATTACCCTTTAAGACATGTATGCACTTAAATTGGATGAATCAAATCTTTGAAGTGGTTGATAAAAAGCAGAGGTTGAGGAAAATATACCAGGAAGTGTGGACTTCTAATAGCAATTAAGCCTTGTGGAAAATAAAAGTAAAAATAAAGAAATAAAGTGAGGAAATCACATTCTGCAAAATGATTACAAAAGCCCAAGCCTTTGAGTCACTGGTCCGTAGGGGTATCTTGAAACTCGGTAACTTGAGTCTGCCAGCTCGGGATTATCGACCAAACTCGCTACACGAATGCAAAAATGGTAAAAGTGTCAAAAAAGCAAATGTATTGAATCACGGAAAAAGGAAAAAAATACTTTAAGATACTCAAGACCCAAAGCTAAAAGAATGTTCCATGCCATGGTTGATCGAAATGATACTTCACCACCAGAGGAGGCGTGCAAAATAATTTAAGTGATATCATGTGTAGAAGGGTTAGTGGTGTGAATGTTGGAGGAACAAAAACCAAGTCATATTTTTAATGAGTTAGATTTATATAATGAGCATGCAAGAATTCTAAGTGAGATGTATAAGGTTGAGGTAGGGATATTGAGAACTATTAATGAAATGTTGATTTAGGATTTTGTGGGTATATTCGCTGAAAACCCTCAGGAGACAACACTCCTCCTCCTTGGCAACAAAGAGGTTTAACGGCTTGTTGCACATGCTAAGTGCAACCGTTATTCCTACGAAAGTGAGTTAGGATTTCCCTGTTTTTATTTTTCTTATATTCTGTTTTCCTAGGGACTAGCAAAATCTAGGTGTGGGGGTATTTGATGCATTGCATACATTGCATCATATGTCTTTCATTTAGATTACTTTTATATCAATAAATGCTACTAAGGTATGTGTTTAGTCCTATTTACAGAATACAGGGACCTAAATGCAAATTACCCACATCCCAAGCATAAACGCGTGCAAAAGACTCATTTCTATCATAAAGACCAAGTTCAAGTTTATCGGGTTTCAAATGGAAATGCATCCAAGCATAAAAGCATTCAAGACCTAATTACAAAAAGAACAAGGACTTAAGCACAAAAGTAGCCGGGGACCTAATTGCAATTAAAGCACCAAAATATTATCTTGGAGAAAATCTAAAGAAAAATCAATGTGGATCTCCAAATATATGAAGGAAATAATTCGGAGCTCAAGAGAATGGAAAGAAATCATCCAGACGCGCAAAGGAGGATCAAATCATACCATAAACACTCAGCAAAAATCCGGATTGAATCTGACTCGATTATGCGGCGTTTCCGCCGCACAACACCTACAAACTGCGGCAATTCCGCCGCCCCCTTAGAGATCCGTGTGCTCAAATTTCGTCCAGTCGTGTCTGGACACGTGTACTTTCCAATATTATACTTAGGTCCCTTGTAGCAACTATAAATAGCCCCGAGAACGATGTTAAAAGGGTCCTTGGTCCTTGGTGGTTGTTCTTATTTTTGTTCCTTAGTTTTAGTAATAAAATTCTATCTTTTATTTCTTGTTTGTTTTTAATTTTCTTTTGTAATTCCTCTAGGACCCCTTCTCCTTCCTCCCATCCATGAGTTTCTAACTCTTTCCAAAGGGTGGAGGTGACGGATTTAGGGTGAAGAGAAGATGAATAAATGTTATTATTTTAATTTCGTGATTAGTATATTTTGATTACTTGAGTTTATGTTGAATCATTTATCATGTAATGCTTCATAACTAACATGATTTATTATAAGTTTCTGAATTCTCTAATCTAAACCCTAAATCTAAACCTCCACCCAACGGAATTCACCTCTTTGTTCTTGTTTTTAGTTTTATTTGTTCTTGTTTCTTGCCTTAGATAATAAAAAACCAAAAATCTCAAAAACCCAATTTATTCTTCTCTCCTTCTTTCCCCCAATCGAAATCACACTAATAACAGATCTCTCCCTCCTTGTGTTCGACCCGTATTTGCCACGTCTTCATTGACGCTGTGCACTTGCGGTATAAATTTAATTCTCATCATCTACCCCAAAACATATCTACCACAACTACAAAACACCCACTCCAAAATCTTACTATAAACACCTAAAATACCCCCATATTATCATAGAGGATACCCCATATAGTCTCCAAGTTTCCCCAAACTACCTATTTCCATTAGTAAAACAAGTGTAACCCAAGTCTAACAAATTTTTTTTCAAATATAACCAATTTGTTATCAAGTCTAACCCAAAACCTATCTACCACAACAACAAAACATCCGCACCAATTTCTTACTTCAAATACCTAAGTTACCCTTTAGTATTATAGAAGATTCTCCTTAGTTTAAGAACTAATTTATTTTGCAAATAAAAAAAATTAATGTTTGAAAAAAAATTCATTCATTTAGAATTTGTTATAGTCCTTGTTGGTTTGAAAGTCGGTTCATTACCAATGAGTAACTTTGTCAGTGAATACCCTTGGGTAAAACCTATTATGCCAATGAATAACTTCGTTAGTGGATATCCTGGGGTAAAACCTAGTAGGCAAATGAGTAACTTCGTTAGTGTTGCATTATAATTTTGAAATTAAACTTGATTATTAGAGAGAAAAACCAAGGAAACAAAATAATATTTTACGATAAATTCCAACATAAAAATCGAGCAAAAATCACACATTTAACCGACAAATCGATGAATGACTATTATGTGTTCAACAACATTAATGTGTGACAACGAACATTATTCCATGAGTAAAAACATGTTTAGGAGTTGTTGACTGTTAAAACAACAAGTATTGTTTATCCCTCAAAATGTTGGTAAATGAAAACTAAAATAAGAAGGGCACGACAAATGTAAATAGATACAATTTTCTCTTGAAACATGTCCTAAAACATAGTTTTTTTCTATTGCTAAAAACTATAGTGAATAGCATAATTGTCTTTACTTTCCCTATGTCTTTGATTCTATAATTAAAGAGTACAACCTAGATATTCAGTAAACAATTAAAAATGCCAAGTATGAATCAACGAATGACTATTCACAACACAAACAATAGCGTACGTAATCAATTTTAACACAAAAATAATCACATCGAAAAAAGTAGTATTCCGGACCCAAAAAAGCATAAACTCAAATGCAGTTTCATTATCCAATATTTTGCATCACTAACAACCTACACCGTTAAGATTCCAAAACTAAATCTACCCACTCCTAGTTATTTACTTTTATTACAACATTACCTTATACATATTATGAATTTACCCACTCCTGTCAATCAACTTTAGAACGATGAATTAGATCGATAAATTTACACACTCTTTTGGGACTCTACAAAATTACGCAAAGGAAAATAACCTCAAACTTAAGAATGACGATTCAGATAAATATAGAAGTAGAAGCACATTAATTTGAGATTTGTTTGGGTGGGAATGAGAGTAGAAGGATTTAAGGGTGTAATTTGAGTTTTTTAACTGCAAAACCTTTTTGATTGGCATATGCATTGAAGAAGTCCATTAAATCACTGAAGTTCTAAAAATACATTCCTGGGTTTGGAGTTTGTGCATCATCTTTTTCTGAAATGGTAGAATGACAGTAATTGACGATGGTGTGCTACCATTTTAGAGTAAATGACAGTAATATGTGTTGATGTTTTAATTGGGAGGTTTACATTGTATTTTGATAGGGATTCTAAAAGAATACGAAGCATTACCTGCGTGGACATCTATCTTTGATGGGTTAGGTGGTACGATTTCCTGGTACTTAAGTCCTTGGTTGGTTGATTGGTTTTTGCTTGAGGTTTTTGTGGAAGCACGTCCCTAGGGTAAATCCATTATAAAGAAGGGGTAAATAGAATTCCATAGGAAGGTAATGAATAATATAAAATGAATTACATTATATAGAAGGAACTAACCGTTGCCTGGTACTTGAGTCCTTGTTTTTCCTCGGGGTCTCTATTCGGTGTGTGGGAGACATCATGTCCCTGAGATAAAGTCCTCTCACATCAGGGGTTAATTGAATTTCATAGAAATGTAAATTAAATTATGTAAATTGGATTAAATTTCATGGCAAGGGGTGGACATAGTGGATAGAAGGGGTACGCTGTTCCGTTTAGTTACCACATTAATATAAGGTTAGATGTTCGGTGCCTAACAAAAAGCCTATTGCTGTGAAATAGTGACCTACCTTTCAGCCGCTTGCATGCATTGGTGTCTGAGTTCTTTGTTAGTTTTAACGTTTGAACATGATGGATCCTGAGGGCAAGTATGGGGTAGCATTGCCATGAGAAGTAATTCTGTCTCGAGTTCTAGAAATAGCCAATATTATCAAATATTTTGAGAGGTGACATACATGTAGGGTAGCTTGAGAGGTGAGACCTACTGTTTCATTTAGGGAATGTACAGCAATCGTCTGGTACATGGTTGGGTCCTGAAAAGGCACAAACAAGTAAGTGAAAATTAGCCTGAAAAGGCACAAACATATCGTGCAATAGAGTAAAATTGTTACTTTTGAATGGTAATCTTGAAATTAATCCTGATTAGTAGGGGATATGAAGAGGATGGTTAGTTATCCAGAAGGTAAAGAGCATTGTGATGTCAGGTAAGCCCAAACCCCGTTGAGGTAAAACGTACTCTGGGGTAAATCCGAGTGTGGTGGTTGTGTGTAAATTCCTTACTTTGAGATGGAAATAAACCAAGTGTGGAAGTGAGGAATGTTAAGGGGATGGTTAGCCATCGATTTTGTGGTGCTAGGTAAAATGGAATGGGGTAAGTCCAAACCGTGATGGGGGTAAACCTAATATGCCACTTAGTAACTTCGGCAGTTCAAAATTCTAGGGTAAAACAAAGTGTGTGTGTGGGTAAATCCGTAACTGTTGCATTGTAATTATGAAATTAGAAATGGTTAATAGAGGAATATTCCAGTCCGAGGTACCAAGGAAAGTGGGGAAGGGTAAGTTTTAGTTGTCATAATAAGTAAAAATAGTAGACCTTCGATTGTAAACTCGTATCGTTTTGAGCAAGCTGAGGAGTGAAGTCTTCTTCCTGGTCAGACAACTTCATACTAGAGTCGGAGTCAACTGTGATTGGACCTGTAAACACATGTATGAAAAACTTGTAATGAATGAGTACTGAAAGAATGAATGAGGGCAGAAAAACTTGTAAAAACAAGTATGAAAATCTTGTAATGAATGAGGGCACATTTATTGAAGGACAGGAGGTTAAAACATGGGGGGAAACATAGAATGTGCAAATGAAACAGTTAGGAACCTTTAAATCAGAAAAAACAACATTGACGAAATCTATTGCTTACATTGCTTAAAAGCCATTTCAGAAATATGTAGGAATCAGAAAAAATGTAGGGTGATACGTAGGAATCAGAAAAACAAAATATTATCTTACATTGCTTAGAAGTCATTGCAGCCCAGGAGGATGTTCAACCAGATAGGTGGATGAAATATTCAAGGATGGGTTTGGGGTTTTTGAAATCCTCATTTCAAATTTTCATCCAATGGAGGAAGTTTTAGACGGCTTTTCCTTGCAGAAGATGTAATCGGTTGTCAGGAGAAGGAATGAGTTTTCATTGGTTTAGGAGTGTGTTTGAAAGAGAGAATAGGAGAAGAATGGGTGGGATTGGTTAGGAGTTTAGGAGTTTTCGTTGCAAAAGCTGCAGAAGAGCAGAATGGATTTAATAGGAGTAGACGTATGGTGATTGATTTACTACTAGGTTTTGTTTTTGTTTTTCCAGAATTTGTTATTGCTGAGTCGGCCTGAACTTCTGACGTGGAGTGTCACGACAGAGTGCGTGAGATTTAGGGTGTGAAAGGGTGTGTAAGACTACTTTTCCATTAGATATATAAGCATAGTGATGGGTATGCACCACAGCCATCAGAAAGTACAACCACCAAAAAAAACATCAAAGATTTAAAGGTCATTACAACCATAGCTGCACATAAGGCTAATGATCGAAAATTCGATGCGGCAAAAATCCAACCAGATTATAGAATGGCCTAGTAGCCATGGCAATAAGCTAGTTTAATATTCCTTGATTCAGAGACATAGCGTAGGAGTCCGGCGAAGCTCTGCCACTGAAGCCGTGCTTCGGTGAGTTCTCCCTGAGCCAACGACCGTACTGCTTCCCCACCGTCCCAGTGCCTAACTGGTGCATCCTAGCTCGTTTGGTGAAAAAAACGACTCAACCCGTTTTTTCTGTTCTCTCAAATCAGCAGTCTTACACGCTCTTTATGAGCTCATTAGATTCATAATTCAGAAACCTGTTAAATATGAATGTTTTGCGTCTAGAGATCTTCTTTGAAATGAGTCTTGAATAACCTTATTTGGATATTGGAGGAGATAGTTATGCACAAATTATTGATCATGTGTTGATTGTCTAGTTTCCAAATACGGTCTTTCTTGACACACTTTTTCACCCTCAATCATCAGAATTTGACAAGTCGTAAGAGAAACTAATAGTGATCCTTTCAATTATCTTTCCAACGGATCTCGAATCAACAAATTCTATATTTGAAGGTGGATGTCATGAGTAAAACAAGTAATGCGTCCAACATGGGATGACTGCGTTCCGATGCGAGACTGGTGCGTTCCAACTTTGTTTGGTGGAGAAAATGACCCAACTCGTTTGGTGAAACAAGACAACTCGTTTGTTGAAAACGACACAACTCGTTTGGTGAAAATAAGTCAGCTAGTTTGGTGGAAACAAGCTAGCTCGTTTGGTGCAAACAATGCAACTCGTTTGGTGTAAACGACCCAACGTATTTTGCGAAAACCACCCAACTCGTTGATGCGTCCAATGATTAGTAGCATAGCATACATTGCATTCATATTATTCTTTATTTTACCCAAATTTTATGCTACTCGAGTTTTTGTTTGTGGTGTTTTAGGTATTAGGTAATAAAGAAGACAAGTGAAAAGAAAAAGACCAAAATGTAAGAAGAAATGACTCAAATGACCCATCTACAAATCAGGAAAGACCCAAATGAAATCCAGAGGGACCTGAACGCATGGAAAACATTTCGGGGGCAAAAATATCTCAATACCATGATCTTGAAGAGTATTTGGTAATTAAGACCAAACATGCTCAAACCAACGAACCAGGAGTGCACCCCACGTGCAAAATATGACACTTAAGCTCCTGGAAGAAATTGGGGCCGATCGGGCACAAAAGATCTGCCAGTGGCAGATCATTTTGGCCCAATTTGCCCCAAATTTCTCCCATGGTTTGAACTTGTTTATTTGGGTGCACCAGACTAGAAAAAAATGATTACAACCGTCAGATTACTCCCAGATTCATCTATATCACTATTTCTTCTATAAACAACAATGTTTCTTCTTCCTTTCCTCTTCCTCTCCACCTCCCCCATTAGGTTTTACCCATTTGGGCTGTAAGAATAAGGAGGTGGTTGGAGCTTGTAAACTAGTATTTTCTTTAATCTAATGATAGATTTGGATTACTCTCTTCTTTAGCTTTCTTTCTATCCATGTATTTTTTGTGTGTTTCTTGGTTGATTTTATACTTTGCTTTTCTTGCCATGTTTAGTGTAGATTTCTTGCATTCCATACTTGTTATTATGATTATTGAGTAGATCTACCCCATTTGGGGTGGAGGTGATGTAGATTATGTGATGTGTTAGTAATGAGTTCTTATCTTGTGTCATTTCATATGCTTAATGTAGATTTCTGCATGTAACTTGCTAAAACATGTATTAGATGGGATAATGGTCACACTAGGTACTCGTCTCATGCTAGATCTAGAGTTTATCTTGTTGCTTGTAATGGTCTATCTTGTTTTGGTAAATGGTTTGTTATGTATGGATGCTTGATTAATAGAGAATGGATAAATATATTAAGTTGTATGGATGGTGAATTGATGTTCTAATGACCACACTAGGTACTTAGTTCATTCTTGAGAACCCAAAGTGCATCTTAACTTCATATCTAACTATATTAGTCATGTATTCATGTAAATGTAGTTGATGTTAATTAGACTCCACACGTAAACAAGACTTACTCACCCACCCACATGCCCACACACCTCCACTCTATGGGGGTTTAGTTTAATTATTGATTCATTCATAGTTTAATGTAGTTAGTTTAGCACTAATCACCTCATTCTCCTCTCGTTTCCCACTCGAGTATGGTAGTCTCAACAACACTCACAACTCCTTCAGGTTCGACCTGTATTTGCCACGTCTTCAGTGACGTCGTGCACTTGCGGTTATTATAACTGATTCCATCATCCAACCGGCTCGTTGGTGCGTCCCATGCAGGACTGCTGCGTCTCAGCTCGTTTAGGGGAGAACGACCCAACTTGTTTGGTGGAAAAAATGACCAACCTCATTTTCTATTCTCTCAAATTAGCAGTCTTACACACTCTTTATGAGCCCAATAGGTTCATAATTTGAAAATATGCTAAATATGAAGTTTTGCATCTCAAAATGTTTTGTGTAACGAGTCTTTAATCGCCTTATTTGGATATCGGTGGAGGGAGTTACACACAATTTTTTTATGATATGTTGATTGTCTTGTTTCCAAATAGAGTCTATCTTCACACATTTTTCACTCTCATATCATCATAATGTGGTAAGTTGTAAGAGATACTAATATGTGATCCTTTCAATTATCTTTCCAACGAAAGTAGAATTCTCAAATTCTATATCTGGATGTGGATGTTATGAGTATATAACAAGTGATCCGGACACAATATGGATAAAATCTATCTTCAAATCTGGACAAACTAAGGACACAAATGAACACAATCTGGACACTTGTGTCAAGGTTTGGACACACTTTGGACGCACTTCTCGTTTGGACTGCTCGAGATTGGTGGGGGACTGCTCGGGATTGGCTAGGGACTGCTTGGGATTGGGCTCGGGACTTCTCGGGCCTGGCTCGGGACTGCTCGGCACAACTCGAGACGGGCTTGGGACTGCTTGGGACTGGTTAGGGATAACATGGGCTGCTCGGGACTCATTTGAGCCCATTAGGTTTCTAATTTGAAAATATGTAAAATATGAAAGTTTTGCTTCTTGAAAATTTCTTTCTAATGAGTCTTGAATCACATTATTTGTATATCATAGGAGAGTGTTATGAACACATTATTGATGATCTGTCGATTGTCAAGTTAACAAATACGGTCTATCTTGACACATTTTTTACCCTTGTATTATTGGAATTTGTCATGTTGTAAGAAACAAACATGTTGTCCCATCAATTGTCTTTCCAATGGATCTAGAATCATCACACTCAAAATTTAGATGTGGATGTTATGAATAAAATGACCCAGCTCATTCGGTCTAACGATCCAACTCGTTTGGAAAAAAATGACCCAACTCGTTCTCTGTTCTCTCAAATCAGTAGTCTTCCATGCTCTTTATGAACTTATTAGGTTTCTAATATGGAAATATATAAAATATCAAAGTTTTGCTTCTCGAAATCTTCTTTGAAACAAGTTTTGAATCACCTTGTTTGGATATCAAAGGAGAAAGTTAAGCACAAATTATTGAAGAATGTTATGAAAAAAATGACCCAGCTCGTTTGGTGAGAACAAACAACTCGTTTGATGAAAACGACCCATCTCGTTGGTGCATCTTGCGGTCGTTTGGTGAAAATGACCCTGGTCGTTTGGCTCATTTGTTGAAAACAAGTCAGCTCATTTGATAGAACGACCCAGCTTATGTGATGATTTTTACAACTTGTTTATCTTCATTCAACGTGTTCTTGTAACTAGTTGGTTTGTCCCATCTCAATGTTCGTGTCCATACAAGTTAATTTGTAACAAGTTGGTTTGTGATGTTTTCAACTCATTTGTGATGATTGAATTTGAATCTAACAACGGTGTAATAAAGTTCTTTCAAAACATATGATTTTTCATAACGTAAATAATATACAAATTGAACATAACAAGTTCACTTAAGAAAATTAAATTCTACGCATATTAATATTCTAAGAGTCAAAACCAATCATTTGTAATTGTATATGTTGTTAATTAAGTTGTCTCATGTAGAACAAATTATTTCATGTCTTACAGAGAAGTATTTTTGTTTGCTAAAATGAGCTAGATTGTTAATTAAGTTGCAACGACCCAGCTCGTTTTAACCAAACAACCCAGCTCATTTGGTGAAAACAAGGAAGCTCGTTTGGTGAAAATGACCCGACTCGTTTGGTGAAAACGACCTCACTCGTATGGTGAAAACGATCCAGCTCATTGATGCGTCCCACCAGCTCATTCGTGCGTCTCGCACGGGATTGTTGCGTCCCAACTCAGTTCGTTTGGTGGTAAAAACAAGTCAATTTGTTTGCTGGAAAAACGACCCAGCTCGTTTGGTGAAAAAAACAAGTCAGCTCGTTTAGTGGAAAAACGACCCAACTCAGTTTCTGATTTGTCAAATCAGCAGTCTTACAAATATGTGCTCCAAACGAGTCTTGATTTGCCTTATTTGGATATCGGAGGAGAGCTTTATGCACAAATTGTTGATGATGTGTCGATTGTCTAGTTTCCAAATATGGTATGTCTGGACACATGTTTTTTACCCTCGTATTATCGGATTTGACAAGTTCTAAGAGAAACAAATATGTGTTCCTTTCAATTAGCTTTCCAACGGATTTGGAATCATCAAATTCTATATTCGGATGTGGATGTTATGAGTCAAAAACAAGTAATTCGTCACTTGCGGGGCGAGTGCGTCCGGAGCAGGACTGGTGCATCTTCCACGTCATTTATGAGCAAATTAGGTTCCTAATTAGGAAATATCTTAAATATGAAAGTTTTGCTTCTCGAAAACGCCGTTGCAGGGAGTCTTGAATCGCCCTACTTGGATATTGTACAAGAGAGTTGTTCACAAATTATTGATGATATGTCGATTGACCAACTTCTAAATACGACCTGTCTTGAGAAATGCTTTTCACCAATGTATGATTGAAATTTGGCAATTCCTAAGAGAAACGAATATGTGCTCCTTTCAATTGTCTTTTTACGTATCTGGAATCACCAAATTCCATATTTTGATGTGGATGTTATGAATAAAACAAATGGTGTGTCCCGTGCTAGACTGTTGCGTCCCGAATGGGACACACTTGCATCCTGAGTGGGACACACTTGCAACCAGAGCGGGACACACTTGTGTCCCGAACGGGACTGATGCGTCTTTCATGTCATTTATGAGACTATTAGTTTGCTAATTTGGAATTATGTTAAATATAAAAGTTTTGCATCTCAAAATCGTTTTTGTAACGAATCTTGAATCGTGTTATTCAGATATTGGAGGAGACAGTAATGCACAAATTATTGATGATGTGTTTGTTGTCTAGTTTCCAAATATGGTCTATTTTGACACACATTTTTAACCCTCGTGTCATCGGAATTTGGCAAGCCATAAGAGAAACTAATATGTGCTCCATTTAATTATATTGACAACAGATCTAGAATCATCAAATTATATATTTGGATGAGGATGTTATGAGTTAAAACAAGTAATGCGTCCCGCGCGGGATGAGTGCCTCCCGAGCGGGACAGGTGCGTCTTCAACGTCATTTATGAGCCCATTAGATTCATGATTTGGAAATATATTAAATATGAAAGTTTTGCATCTCTAAATAATCTTTGTAAAGAGTCTTGAATCACTTTATTATGATATCGAAGGGGCGAGTAATACACAAATTAGATGATGTATCGATTGTTCAATTTCAAAATATGGTCTGTCTTGACACATGTTTTTCACCCTCGTATCATCAAAATTTTGCAAGTCGTAAAAATAACTAATATATGATCATTTCAATTATCTTTCTAACGGATCTAGAATCATCAAATTCTATATCTGGATGTGGATGTTATGAGTAAAAAACAAGTGTTGCGTTCCGCATGGGACGAATGCGTCCCGAACAGGACTGGTTCGTCCCGCGCGGGATTAAAGCATATTCAATGCCATTTATAAGCCCATTAGGTTCCTAATTTGGAAATATCTAAAATAAAGAAGTTTTTGTTTTCAAAATTGTCTTTGTAATGAGTCTTCAATCATCTTATTTGGATTTCGGAGGAGAGAGTTATGCACACATTATTGATGATCTGTCGATTGTCAAGTTAACAAATTTGGTCTGTCTTGACACACGTTTTCACCCTCGTATCATCAGAATTAGTAAACTGTAAAAACAAATATGTTCTCCTTTTAATTGTCTTTCTAACTGATTTGGATGTGGATGTTATGAATAAAACGACCCAACTCATTTGGAAAAAAACGACCCAACTTATTTTCTGTTCTTTCAAATCAGCAGTCCTCCACACCCTTTATGAGCTCATTCGGTTACTAATATGAAAATATGTAAAATATCAAAGTTTTGCTTCTCAAAATAGTCTTTGTAACGAATCTTGAATTGTCTTATTTGAATATCAGAAGAGAGAGGTATGCACAAATTATTCAAGATCTTTTGATTGTTTAGTTTCCAAATACAATCTGTCTCGAGACATGTTTTTCACCCTCGTATCATCGGAATTTGGCAAGTCATAAGGGAAACAAATATGTGCTCCATTCAATTGTCTTTCCAATGCATCTGGGATTATCAACCCAGCTCATTTGGTGAAAATGACTCTGCTCGCTATGTGAAAACGACCCAGCTTGTTATGAAAAAAACACCCAGATTGTTTGGCTTAGACGACCATGCTGGGGGTTTTCTTCGTTCGGTTCGGTTTAGAAGAGTGATCATTCCGTTCGATCAGTTTTTATGGTTTTCTTCGGTTTGCTCTGATTTATGAGTGGGGGCGGTTTTTTGACAAAACCGACCGGAGTGCTTCCGATTCACGGTCTAACCCGGTTCAACTGTCGGTTCAGTCTGATTTTTAAAACAGAGGTCATGACATGTGGTATACCCATGCAGGACATGCATTAGTTTTTGTTTTGTGGTAAGACCCACAACTAAGAAAATCTCAAAAACTTTGTAATGTATTTATCTTATTAATTATTTTTTTAAATCGGACAAAAAAATTCTTTTCAAGATCTACAAATAGACACCCATGTTGTTATCTAAATTTTGTAATTTCAAAATTCCAAATAACAAGTGGTTAATTTAATAGGACGATTACTTGAATTCAAACAAATATATTCCTAACTTTCACTCTTCCAATAGTTGGATTCTCAAGATTAACTTTTTCAGAAATTTTATTCACAAATCTTACTTTTGCAGATATTTTATTCTCAATCTCACTTTTCTAGAGATTTTATTATTAACTTTAACTTTTCCAAATTATATTCTCAACTTTACTATTCCAACTTGTCTTGTTTTCCAACAACTCTATGGTATACGAGGTTCGTATAATGATCTTAATGTGCTTCATCAATCTCCAAATTTTGATGATATTCCAGGTGGTAAGGCACCGCCTATAAATTATTTGGTCAATGATCACCATTACAATATCGGATACTATCTCACCGATAATATTTATCCATAATGGACCACATTCATCCAATTAATCTTTCTTCTACAAACTGCTAAAGCTAGATTGTTTGGAGTGATTCAATCACGATTCGCAATAATTTGGAAGCCATCTCTAGCATTAAATGTTGACATGCTAAACAAAATTATGATGACTTGTATCAAAATGCATAATATGATAGTAGAGGATGAACGAGAATCGTATGCTTACTACGCTCATACAAGTGAATTTGTTCAATATTGACCTCAACATACAGGTAGCATAAGAAGAACATATGATGATGAGTCATTTGAATATTCTTTCAACTGTGTTGTTGATATTAATATTTACTTGAACAACAAAGATCAAAATCGTTTATAAATTACTATTATCAACTTGCAGTTAATAAATTAATTATTTATGAATGTTTGTCAAACAATCATTTTGAAATAAATTAAGAAACAAAAAAATAATAGTCAAGTTTATTAATAATTAAAAGTAATATATAAAAGTTTAATAATAATATATATTTATTTGTAAATAATGAGAAATGAGTTGGAATATGTAAGAGAAAAGTTGATTTGACACCAAGATTTTTTTATTAAATGTTGTCATTGAGAAGAAGAGAGAGAATAAATTTGTGGTTAAATGTTGTGAAGTGGAACAGATGATGTGACAGAGAGAAAATTGAGATAACTTTTTGTAAATGTTGTTGTTGTGGATGACTTGAGTTTGAGAGGAGAGGTGGAGAGGAGTTAGTGCATAATGGTAGGGGGTGAGTGGTGCGCAGGTCATGGGGAAGAATTTGGGGCCATATGGGGTAATTTCTAACTCACAATCTATGCGCCTCGTGAATCAAGGTGGCGTAGGCGACCATCACTTTCTGTTTGGTACACTTGCCTTGTTGGCCGTGTGGGTCAAAATGGGCGTGGGGAAGAATAACTGCACAAATAAAGAGGCATGTTATATGACTATCAAATAATGGTGGGGTCTCCCTCACTAACAACAATTACTTTTAGTGTAGTAGTTAAGTCCTAAGCCTAGGAGCATCATTTGGTATTAGAGCAGGTCACGGGTTTGAGCCACGCCCAACCCAAGATGGAATTAGCTTTGGAGGGGTTGTTGGGGTGTGTAATCCCCAGACAATTCCTTAGGGGCCAGTGGGGCCTCCTTGGCACACCGCGGATGCCTGATGATGACTTTAAGAGTATAGAGACTTCCTCACTAACAAAAATTACATTTAGTGTAGTGGTTATGTCCAGGTCAAAGAGCATCACAAAGTAATTATCAAAATCCATTAGATAGTATTGTAGACGCTGAGCTTGCAAATGCTTGTAACAAGCACAAACAAATTCTGCTGGATCTAGATGTTTATTGGAGACAACTATCCAAGAAATTGTGGCTCAAGGAGGGGATAAAAACATGTCATTTTTCCACAAAAATGGCTACTGCAAAAAAATGTAAGAACTTTATATCATCTCTAAACTGCAATCGACGTAGATTGGAGGAGGATGTTAATGATTATGAGCCTTACATTAGAACTTACCTCCACACTCTATTTAACAAGAATCAATGGGACATTGCAAATTGCCATGTAGATATGGATCGAGACTTGTTATGTCCATTCTAAATAATCACCCCCACAATTAGACCTGAGAACTGGGCCGTGCCGGCCCAGCACGACACGACCCAACACAATTCCGGACCAGCACG
The DNA here is from genome assembly GCA_963682175.1 of Triglochin maritima. Taxonomy (NCBI): domain Eukaryota; kingdom Viridiplantae; phylum Streptophyta; class Magnoliopsida; order Alismatales; family Juncaginaceae; genus Triglochin; species Triglochin maritima. The sequence continues at coordinate 22,035,337 of OY821775.1, forward strand.
GCCCAACACGATTCCGTCTGGCTTGTCGTGCCGGCCCGGCCTGACCAAATTCAGGTTGGCCAGCCATGCCAGGACGAGGGTCCAACGATGGGCCGGGCCGGCACGGCTCGGCCCGATTCCCAGGTCTACCCACAATGCCTTATCGAATAGTTTTTGTTAGTTGAAATAAAAAAATTAGCGAGGTCCATGCCTGGACTTAAATGCTTGGGGCTAAATGGATTTCCAAATTTTTATCAACAATTTGGGAATTTCTTCTGAGAAAATTCTGGGGTATCTTCAGTTGGCTTTCGATCTGTAAAAGCCTTAATGAACTAGTCAAGAATTTTACTATTTGAATATTAATACACTAGTGACTCTCATTCCTAAGAAGAACATTGTAGAAAAGGTACAAGACTAAGATCACTTAGCTTATTAAACTCGACGTATAAAATTACCTTAAAAACCTTAGCATATAGGATTAAGACCAAGTTACCCTCCATTATTGATATTACTTAAATCACCTTTATTAAAGGTAGGAAAATATCAAGTTGCCATATTGTGGCACAAGAAAACTATCCACTATATGACTAATAATAAAACATGGGGTCTCATCTTTGAAATTGATTTGGAAAAGACTTTGAGAATCTTAATTGGGGTTTTCTTCTGGATGCCTTAGGAGGAATCAAAATCTTCGAAAAATTTATTAATTAGATTAGTGCAATTCTCCTCTCAACCAAATTGCCGATCAACATCAATGGAACTCGAATAGATAGTTTACAAATGTCGAATGAAATAAGATAAAGAGATCCATTGTAGGGCTGTCAAGTTATGCGCATGATCGTTAGATCACTCAATGTTCATGATTGACATCATTTCATGCTTATATTTGTACCTTATATCCATTATCTTACATCTAAGAAATGCTACGTGACGAGTTTTATGTTTGAATTTCAGAAATAAAGAGGTTTGAAGAGAAGAGGCATGAAAGGACCCAAAAGCATGGAAAATGACTTAATTGTGAGACCTAGGGACTAAGATGCAAAGGAGAAGGACCTGAACGTAAGATCAAAGGACCAATGAGCAAACAAGAATACTTCACACCATCATGGGGAGTATTTTGGATTTTCTCTTCGGGTCGGAACTCCAACAAGCAAAGTAGATGCATCAAAGACAAACAAAGCCTTCCAGAAAAACCCACAAGAATATCCAGACCAATCAAAACACTGTAGACCGCTAATTAGTCGTCCAAGATCGCTAATTAGCGGTCACTTTTGGCCCGAATCCGCTAAGATTTCTCTGGGTTATGTATTAGTGTATATTTAGTCCATTTATGGTATTTGTTTAGTCCCACATCGGGGGATTGTCCCGGATTAGCTTTGTCCATGCTTATAAATAGAACTCTTCACCTTCCATTGTATCAATCTCTCTCTTTGGTGGCATCTTCCCTACTAAGAGTGAAGCCTTGAAGCAAAACTCTGGTGGAGGAAGAGCTACTTGTAATTTGAGTGAGTTAATAATAGATGTTTTCATTAGCTTGTTAATTCTTGCTTAGTTAATTTCCTTTAATGTGTTTGCTTTGGTGTTTGTTTAGTTTTATGCTTCTTTAATATTTCTTGCTTGATTAGTATAGTTTCATTTCAGTATAATGCTTCATTTTATTAGAGTAGGTAGTTTAAATATGTGTGAGTAGTTCCATCCCCATTTGGGGGTGGAGAAATATGTGATATAATCATGTAGTGTATTAAGTGTGTGTTATCTTTATCCTTTGAGCTTTATATGATTTTCATAACCATCTAATGGGTTCTCACTCTTATCTTTGATATTCTAATGCTCTTGAATGAAGCTTATCTTATGCTTTGATTAGTGGACCTATTTTATGGGGAATGATAAAGTTAGGATATGGATGAAGTTAATATTGGAAACACAATTTGTAGTGTATGTGCTCTTGTTGCCTTTACCTTAGCTAATGTCTTGTATGTTTTAATGATGTAGTCTTATCTTAACTCATGTGGAGGGATAGTAGGGTGTAGTCTTTATACTTGAGTTCATTTAGCTTCATTCCAATTATTGTCTTGTATGTTTTAATGATGTAGTCTTATCTTAATTCATGTGGAGGCAAAGTTGGATGTAGTTTTATGATTTCATGCACTACATGTTGTAAGGAGCTTAATTGAACACACACACACACACACATCTTCATATTCACATTATTTCTCTACCCCCTATGGGACTTAGTTTTATTGCTTATCTTCATTTCCTTTTTGCATCTTAGTGTAGTTTAATGTAACCAACCTTTCTCTCCTTCTATTTACCTCTCGCCTTCGAACAAACCAATCGTCGACACACCTCCCAGTGGACGACCCGTATTTGCCACCTCTTCAACGTGGCCGTGCACTTGCGGTTAATATAAAACGATCAATCAAGTTTTTGGCGCCGTTGCCGAGGAGGTGCTCTGTCTAGACGTTGGTTTGGACAATTCAAGTGGTTTTAATTTTTGTTTTCCAGTTTTACTTAGTTTCAGGGAACCATCGGATCAAGGGGAGGCTACTGGACAAGTTTGAGGAACATAAGCTCCAAACTGACCACCAATTGGCGGTCTGGAACCGCCAACTGGCGGCCTGGTGAGCTGGTCTTCCTCTTAATTTTGTTCTGGTAGTTAGTTCTGTAATTAGCATTATCTGGGAGCCCCATTTTGCATGCTGTGACTTCTAGTTTGCTCCCAGATTTAATTTCAATCCCCTTTAATCAACTTGGACCATAAAACTCAAAGCAAAAGATTAGACTTCTTGCCATCTAGGCCATGCATCATGTGTAGACCTTGCATGCATTTGTCTTTTCTTTGCTTTACATTTTGTTGTTGATTGCTGGTGTGAGGTACGTGCACCCAAATCTCTCATTCATGCATGTTTCGATCATGCATTAGTTAGTAAGGTGCATCGGGACAAGAGTGAGTTGAGCGTTTGATTGGAGTGATTGATTGCTAGATTTAAGCTCAAAACGCTACTAAGGAGGGGCTGTCCCATAAAAGATAAGGTGGGGGATTTCATCACCCTTTCCTTGGCCCCAAAAATCATGCTTAATCAAAGCCTTAATTCTAAAAGCAAGTAGACATTGGCCTTAAGGATTTTGGACGCACTAGGAGAGTGATCTAGTTGACACCGTCATGGCCTGATCGGCGTTGCCTACCTTGTCGATAGTAGGAGGTGCTGGATCTCCGGATCTGGTATCACTTGCTGGGCATTGTGGTCTTCGTTGTAGGGAGGTGAGGCGTGTCGAGACTAGTGACCTCGAAGTTAGGCGTCGTCTAGCCTAAGGACCCATTGCCTTACATTGTTTGAGTCGTGCTTGCTAGATTAGGCTTCTACCCTCTCCCGTTACCCACGCTAGCATTAGGGATTCTTCCCTTCTCCTCTGCGTCATCTTCTTCTACGTTATAGTCTCCTCCCCTTTACACTCTCTGGTAGCGTTTTTAGGGTCGAGTCGAGCACTTTTTACGAGTTTAGCCTCGTGGTGGTGAGAGTGGTCGACTCTTGAATTCTTTGTGGAGATGGATGGTTACATGGGCGACCATCCATATCATTATTGGGACCAGGACAATTCGTCCTGGTATTCCGGACCCATGCAACCTGGGTTTGCTCAGACGAACACCTCGTATGGTTGGGTTAATCCTCATTGTGTGACTGAGCAATCTTCATATTGGGGGAACATGAGAGAGGCACCGACTGCTAGACCACCATATAGTTACGTCAGATCATATGTTGATCATCAAACTGAGACATTGTAAGAACCTTTGGCCTCTTTCATGCATGTGGTAGAAGACATGAGTGCACCAGTGGCTCCAGTCACCGTACCGCGTCACTATTGTGGGTTGAGTGGTCATGATTTCGGGGAATGTCCTTATGTTCCCCCAAAGCCTGAGTATGAGTATACCTTTTCCCAAAATGCTCAATATGACCATTACGCATCCGCATACAACCCGAGAGGGATGGATTCGTGGGGAGACAATTCGTATTCAAATTCTTATACTTCATTTCCACCCCAGTATCCTCCTCCCGAATACCCAGAATTCTACCAACACCCCACTTCTAATCATTGGAGTCATTCTCAGCCCATTAACACCCACCCCCAAAATTTCCCAAGCTATGACTTGGACCTCAAAGTTGACCAAATACCTGATTCCTCGAAACAAACTTTCCTTACGGTCATGGAAACCATTCAACAGTCCATACAAAATATGGCACTGCAAGTGAGTCAAATGTCGCAGCAATTACGTGAACGTGAGGAGAGTAACTTTTCTTGTCAACATGAGGATTCATCTTTTGACATCGAACCACCACCACCACATCCACAAATTCAGACCACAATCTTTCAAAGTCAAACTCCTAGTCAGTCTGAGGGACTTGGGGTTTCAATTCACGATCACTTGGTGGACGATTCGATCCCTATTGAGAATAACATGGACCAGCTTCATTACGAGTCGGCACATGATTGTGCCTTATCTTCTTGTCCCGTGGCCCTTAAGCCACATGACCTTATTGTTGTACCTCCTAAGGACTCACCTCTGGTGGAGCAAGAGCTCCCTAGTCCCCTCAATTTCAAACAACCTAATGAGAGTTTGCCTCTCACTATTGTTCCTGATCATCTTGGAAATGATGGAACATCAAACAACTACATTGCTCATGAGGGTATTAGGAGTTCATTGGAGGATACCTTGGGTATGAGACCCATTTTTTGTTCGCCTGGTGTGTCGAACATGCCTAACGAGATTCTTGACCTCGTTCCGACGCACCAACCTGTTGGTTGGAGAGTTTGGATTGATGATCATCACTTCAACACCGCAATGGGAGAAACTCTTCTTCCGTTGCCCCATATTTCCCAAACTCTTGAGAGGTTGAAGCTCTTTCAGTTTGATCCTTTGAATGAGACGCCTTTGCGTCCAATTCATGAACCTCTCATTTCATCTGGTGCTCTTTGTGAATGGGGCCCACACATGCGTATTCTGGCCCCGCGTGGTGTCATGTTCCCTTTCCAAGTGCATTGACCCACTCTTGAGGTTCCCATTTAATGTCTTTTGACAAATAAAGATGGGAACTTATGTTTGTACATAGTTATATATATTTAAAAAAAGTACAATAAAAGACTCCTTCAGTGAGCATCGATTGTTGTGAGCCCCAACCCTTGTGTATTTGGACTCCATTTCTTTCATGTATTTGTATCCTTTCTTTAGCATCTCACATGTTTTGAGGGAATTCGGGTTTGTGTCCATCAACATGACCTTGAACTTCCCTTTGTACTTCATGTTGGTGAGATCTCTCCTTTTTCATGCATAAATCCATGTAGTATCTTGCTCACATTCATTGAGGACAATGAATGAAGTAGGTGTGGGGGGGTGTTTTACGTGTGTACATAGTTGAGTCTTTTTCCTTTGATTTTATTTTCTTTTGTGTGCATTATTAGGGTCATGTTAGTGTGCTGCATTGAATATCGATATATCTGCTTGCCATGATCCTTGGGTGACTTGTCTTCTTTTGCTTGCCTAGTGCTTCAAAATTTTCACATTTCTTTCAAAATCTTCATGTGTATACGAAAGAAAATGTTTTGTGGGTTTTGTGTGTGTTTAGCATGTGCAAAACCGTTGACAGGCAAAGTAAAAAGAATGCTCCCAAAATTGTCTTGAACTTGATGCATTAGGATATCTAGTACAGTGGCTTTGCGTGAGTTAATAATAGATGTTTTCATTAGATTGTTAATTCTTGCTTAGTTGTTTTCCTTTAATGTGTTTGCTTTGGTGCTTGTTTAGTTTTGTGCTTCTTTAATATTTCTTGCTTGATTAGTATAGTTTCATTTCAGTATAATGCTTCATTTTATTAGAGTAGTTAGTTTAAATATGTGTGAGTAGTTCCATCCCCATTTGGGGGGTGGAGAAATATGTGATATAATCATGTAGTGTATTAAGTGTGTGTTATCTTTATCCCTTGAGCTTTATATGATTTCCATAACCATCTAATGGGTTTTCACTCTTATCTTTGATATGTTAATGCTCTTGAATGAAGCTTAGCTTATGCTTTGATTAGTGGACCTATTTTATGGGGAATGATAAGGTTAGGATATGGATAAGTTAATATTGGAAACACAATTTGTAGTGTATGTGCTCTTGTTGCCTTTACCTTAGCTAATGTCTTGTATGTTTTAATGATGTAGTCTTATCTTAATTCATGTGGAGGCATAGTAGGGTCTAGTCTTTATACTTCAGTTCATTTGGCTTCATTCCAATCATTGTCTTGTATGTTTTAATGATGTAGTCTTATCTTAATTCATGTGGAGGCAAAGTTGGATGTAGTTTTATGATTTCGTGCACTACATGTTATGAGGAGCTTAATTGAACACACACACACATCTTCATATTCACATTATTTCTCTACCCCCTATGGGACTTAGTTTTATTGCTTATCTTCATTTCCTTTTTGCATCTTAGTGTAGTTTAGTGTAACCAACCTTTCTCTCCTTCTTTTTACCTCTCGCCTTCGAACAAACCAATCGTCGACACACCTCCCAGTGGACGACCCGTATTTGCCACAGCGTCAACGCGGCCGTTCACTTGCGGTTAATATAAAACGATCAATCAGTTCACTCAATTTTGCTCGGCTAGTTAGTAACGAGCTGAGCACGAGCAAGGAAATCCACTTTATGAGCTAGACATGTCGAGCAGTAGCAGACCATGCTCGCTCGTTGCTAATTCGGTGTTCGATCGCTAAATTCTCGCTCAAGACCCGATTACTCTATCTAATTACTCGATTAACCCAAATACTCTATCCAATTACCCATTTACCAAACCGATTTAACAAACCCATTACCCATTTATCAAACACATTTACCAAACCGATTTAACAAACCCATTACCCATTTATCAAACACATTTACCAAACCTAATAACCCATTTAACAAAATGAAACCTAAATACCAAACCCTCCCAAATAGTAATACCAAACCCTCACCTTACGCCGCCTCACCAAACGCTACCTCCTCTTCTCCGCCCCCCTCCACGTTGACATGTCCTCATTGATGGCTCCTCATCACGAAACAAGTATTTATTCCTAACCTTATGGATTTATTGTTTTTGATTTCTCTTCCTTAAGTTTTATTTTTTATGGATCTTATTTGATATGTTACACACACATAACACTGTAGAAAGTGAAGAAATCATGAATAAAATCTTCCTTGCAATCAGGTTTTTTTAAAAGCTTTCAAACCTCTTTTATTACAGAAGAGCTAATTGTTATTCTAGAATTGTAGCATTGCAAGTTTTTCTGTTGTATGATGGGATTTGGGACGAAATAGCTTTTATTTGTTGAAGGGAAAAAACTTATGTTTGATTTTTGGTTTCGCTAGTTAGAACCTGTACTGTGGTTCCAAGAAATTCGGAATCCATCTTCGAAGACTAAGTAAATCAGTTTACACTTTTCCTTAGGGGTGTGCATCCGGTCTGGATCGGACTAGATTTTTTCCGGGGTCCGAATCGGAGATCGGACCATAACGAATTTGTTCGGCCCGAAGACCAGACCGGACCGGTTGGATTCGGTCCGGTCCGGTCCAAGACCGAATTTAACCTCAATTTTTTTTTAAAAACAACTGGACCGGGACCGAATTTTCAACTGGGTCCAGACAGGAACCCGGACCGACCGAACCAATTTTTGCTCACCCCTACTTGTCCTTGAAGTATGACAAAATTATTTTTTAGAGTGCCATATTTTTAATTTCCAAAAATAGGTTTTTTGTCCATAGGGAAGTTTATTATGATACCAATTCATGACCCAAACCTTACTGAACATAGAAAAATATTTAAACCTTCTGAAAAAAGAACAGAATATGTTGGGGTAAGAACAAACTTGTTTCCTCGACATCCAATGTCATTTTCATACTTCTAACCTTTATGATAGCTTAAGGTTTAAAACAGACGTCTGAGATGGTGTGATTTTTTGTAGTTTTGGCTTGTATTTTCAATTGTCTCTGGAATCCCTTTTGTCATCTATTAATACTTTTTTTATACTTTATCCACGGCTAAGATATATGCTTACATTATGTGTATTTATAATTTTTGTTGTACTCACTTCCTAAAATTCTGATCCACTTTTCAAGCCGATCGTTTTATGAACATAATTCAAGAAATGTAGCTCAATCACATGAGGAGGGTAGGGATAGTGGAGAGGAGAATGATGTTATTTTAAACGAGGAACATGGAGAGGAAAATCCAAAAGTCAAAAGAGCGAAAAAATCAAGAGCATGGAATGACTTTGAGGCGGTTGAAATGATTTTTAAAGCCAAAAGGAAGTACAATTGCGATGCAAAGCATGCAAGAAGTCTTACTCAAAGGGGAGAAGTGGCACTACACCAACATGAATTGTCACAAACAAGTATGTTATGGTTTAGGATTGATGAAGGCCAAGCATCGTTGGCCACTGGTATGTTATCGGTCAACCAAATGCTTAATTATGAAGGCCAAGTTTACATATAATCCTATTTACTCAATAAAAAGAAAATTACAAGTCTTCTTCTTGAGTTTTGATTACAATCTTGAGTCTTTGTCTAAATGCTCCTTCTCTAGAATATGCAAGTATGCAAGTATATGCAATGCATGTAATCATGTTTTCTTACTTTGATTAACTAAGTTGATTGATTAAAATCAGTTTTATTGATCATCAAAATCAATATAGATTAAGACCTAAAAGCCAACAAGAGCCACAACATTCTAGGGTGAACATTTGTTATGCGATCTCATGTTGCCTTCAAGAGTGGGGAATTCAGGACAAGGTTCAGTCCATCACGCTGGACGATGTGAAGAACAACGACCTGACAGCCAAATTTTTAAGGGTGAATTTGTTTCTCGAAATATGTTGGAGTTTGATGGGCTGATCTTCCATCTCAAGTGTTGTGCACATATTCTGAATTTGATGGAGCAGGCTGGTTTGGAAGAAAATTGAGTTTCTACTCTGAAGCATTCGTGAGAGTGTGAAGTACATGAACAAGTCACCAGGGCGATTGTTTAGGTTTGGCAAAATAGCCAAGAAACATGTCGTACCTACTTTGAAGGGAATGCGTGTTGATTGTCCAACGCGATGGAATTCTACTTATAAGATGTTAGACGACGCTCTTGCATACAAAATAGTTTTCACACGGTACACTGATTAATAGCATATCATGTATGATATTCATGCTATATATCCTTAAGTTTACCCTAATATTGTGTTACACGAGTGTTTGTTGTTATATTTCAGATATTAGGTAATAAAGAAGAGAAGGTAAGAGAAAAAAGACTGAAATGCAAGAAGGAAGGACTTAAATGAATCAAAATGGACCTCTCTGTCATGCACAAGGACCCATCTGCAAGAGGGAAGGACCTGGACGTAAGCCCAGAGGGACCAAATAGCAAACCAAGAAACTCCACACCATCATGAGGAGTATTTTGACAATTAGACTCGGGCGCAGACTCAAATGGCTAACCATGGCACACCCCACGTGCATAACTGAAGAGATTAAGTAAAGGAACGAAAATGAGTCACATCTGACCAACTTGGACCGCCAATTGGCAGTCCCTTCTGGTCAGAATGCAACCTAGTTTAGCACGGATAGGGGTTATATATTTATGTCTATGCGGGGAAAGTTTCATTAGTCCCACATCGAGGGATTGTCCCCAGTAGCCTTTTTTATGCCTATCAATAGAACTCTTCTTCCTCCTTTGTAATCGAAGTATTGCTTGGTGGTCATTCTCTCTACTTGGAGTAAAGCCTTGGAGAAAAATTCAAGTGGAGAAGAATGCTGCAGCTATTGTGAAATATCAATAAAATATTTTTTCTTAGTTTGTTCTAATGTTGTCTCTTTTAATGTTTGCATGTTTAGTTTTGTTTTGTTCTCTTAATCTTAGTATAATTAGTAGAATGTTTTTTTTGCTTAATACAAATGTTAGCTTAATTTGTAGCGAGTAGTTTCATTCCCCTTTGGGGGTGGAGATGATGTTTATACATGTAATGAAGAATGCGATGAATGCTATCTTTTGCGATATGTGATGAATGTGAATGTATGCTTGTTTGTTTAAATGAGAATACTCAACTTGATGCGTTTTTTCATAACCATTAGGTACTTCCTATGCTTGTTTAGGTTCTTGATAACCAACTTGTTTATGCTCATGTTAATCAACTATGTTAGTGATTGGAATGACAGGTTTTGCCACAATCATTAGGTATTTCCTAGGCATGAAAACACAACCTACACTTGTGCCTTATTGAATGCATCATTCACCACCTTATTACATGTGTACACACACACCACCCCTTGGGGATTTTCTTACTGAATTTGATCATGCTTTGATAGTTAGTTTAGTTTCAATTCCTCTCGCTGTCGTCTTCCTTGTTTGTTGATTGCTAGTTTAGTGTAGCTTAGTTTAGTGTAATCAAACTTCTTCTCCCCTTATTTTCTACTTGACTTCTGAAGAACCAGAGTTGACACACCTCCCTGTGGACTCATCCCATACTTGCCACCACTTCATTGCGACCGTGCACTTGTGGTTATTATAACTGAATCAATCAAGTTCTTGGCGCCGTTGCCGAGGAGGTGCTCTGTCCAGACTCTGGTTTGGACGATTCGAGTGGATTTAATCTTTTGTTTTGGTTTGTTTCAGGATGTCGTAACATCATGGATTGGTTGTAGGAAAAATTTGGAGGATTAAGAAGGGACATGTATCGCCAATCAGCGGCCTAAGACCGCCAGTTGGCGGTCCAGATAGCAGTTTCTGACTCCTATTTTCTTGGGTGTGTTCTTACTTGGAACAATGTTGTTTGGGAGCCCAATTTAGCATGTTTGAACCTGTAGATTGCTGCCAGATTAATTTATAAACCAATCATTCCCCCGTTTAATCAACTTGGACCTTAAAATTCAAAGCAAAAGATTAAACTAATTGCCATCTAGGTCATGCATCATTTGTAGACCTTGCACACACTCAACTTTTCTTTTCCTTACATTCTTTTAGTTGATTTATGGCGTGAGATATGTGTACCCATTCTCTCATTCATTGATGGTTAAGCACACATTAGTTAGTAAGGTGCATCGAAGTGTGAGGTGAGCGTTTGGTTGGAGAGTTGATTGCTAGATTAAGACTCAAAATGCTACTAAGGATGGGTTGTCCCATACAAGATAAGGTAGGAGATTTCATCACCCCTCCCTTAGACCCACAAACCACACTAAACTAAAACCTTAACATTAAATCAAGTAGACATTGGCCATGAGGACTCAGGCGCATTAGGAGAGTGATCCGGTTAGGACCGTCATAGCCTAATCGACGTTGCTCACTTTGTCGATAGTAGGAGAGACAAGATCTCCGGATCTTGGCTCACTTGCTGGGCATTTTGGTCTTCGTCCTAGGAAGGTGAAGCATGTGGAGGTCTTGTGACCTCACAGTTAGGCATCCTCTAGCTATAAGGTACCTATAGTGACCTTAGGCTGCCCTGAGCCGTGTTTGCTAGATTAGGCTTCTACCCTTGCCCACTACCCACGCTAGTTCTAGGGATTCTTCCATTCTCATTTGAGTCTCCTCGTCCTTTATATTCTTGGAGTAGTCACCTCCTCTGAATACACCTTCCGTTGTGTGTGGTTTTAAAGTCGAGTCAAGCATTTCATGCGAGGTTGGGCTCGTTCTAATGAGGACGCTGGACTTGAGAGAGTGTATTTTTTTGAGATGGATGGTCTAGGTGTTCGCCCATCTCCGCCTTGAGCTCCTTTAGAGCGTGAGGCTGAGTTATCTCATGGAGAGGGGGGAGGCCAGCTCCCATACATGGATTACCTCGGTCCACTCCCACCACCACGTAGACCTCCTTTTCCTCATCCTCCAACTCGTGAGGAAGAGGTATCCAGTCAGGATCGAGTTCTTGGTGCACCACCACCTTTATCTCGACAGGATAAACCGATAACTCTGTGAGAGCGGACCCGTCCTGTTCGGGTCGTGCAACCTTCTTGCATAGTTCTCCCGCCTGCTCGTGGGAACATCTATGAATAGAAACCTCAATATGTGAGCATGTTTCATACCTTCACTGCCAATAAGGAAGATCCGTAGATCTTTATACGTGAATTCGAGGAGGTATGCTCCACGTTCAAGCTTCAATAACTTGACGATGATTCAATCCGGTTGAGGATGATTTCTTTCGCGTTGAAGGATTAAGAAGAAATGCATGTACAACCTCCCGGCGAGCTCTATTTGGTCTTGGGATGAATTTGTGACCAACGTTTGAAGATATTCTTCTTCTAAAGGAAAACTCAACAGATACGACATTAGATACATTAAATGTATCAGACTAAGACCGAATCATTTCATGCTTTCTTTAAGAGGTTCACATACCTTCTCTAGTAGTGCTCTCATCATGGACATGAGTTATGGCAGTTGTGCTAGATTGTTTATGAGGGTCTCAACTACAACACTTGTACATTGTTGGAGTCGATGTGCCAGGGTGATTTCCAAATGAAACCCATCGATGAGGCTTGAGACACTTTTGAATTAATGGTTGAACATACCCATGAGTGGGAAACCATGAGAGAGCCACTAGCCGCCATGTCTTATGTTCGAGCTGGATCATACCAAGTTTAGTCAACTATCGCGTCTGAGGCAAAAATGGTTGCTCTCATGTGTAGGATTGAGAGTTTAGAGTTGGACCGAGCTCCTGTAGCTCAGGTTGCTACTCTCGCTTGTAGTAGGTGTGGACTTACGGGACATAGTGACTTGGAATGTGCCTATGCTCCAAGCGATACTGAACATCCAAATGCGATGTATCAACAGCAGCCCCGTAATAACCTGTACAGTCACTCCTACAACCTAGGATGGCAAAACCGCCCTAACTTTGCTTGGGGGCCTAGTGGGGGCCACAGTCAGAGCTCGCATGCTCAACCTCCACCCCTACCCCTACCATATCACTCTCCACGCACATCGATGACCTACCAACCCCCACATCAAAGGTCTCGGTCCCATACTCACCAACCTCCTCAGGCCTCACTATCTGGTTATTTTAGTCAGACCCTACCCCAATGGGTTGATACAAATGACTCCAATCGTGAACAATCCCTTCAAGCATTCATGTAGAGCATGCAAAGTTCGATCACAACTTTAGAAATGCAAGTCAGTCAGTTGGCTCATCAGCTCAATGAACGTGAGAAGGGTCAATTTCGAAGTCAACACGAGGTGAATCCTCGGGGTACCCAATCTTACGGAAAGCTACTAGTACCTCGTGCTACCTCTGAACCGACCCATCATGATGTGATTCATACTCTAAGGTCTGGTAAGGAGGTGAACAACCAAATTAAGTTACCTTCCTTGCAATCACCATCTCTTGTGTCACCAGACCTGCAGTGACACTGATATCTATGAGGGAGTCAGATCCTTAGGTTCCCTCAACAAATACTTCCAGGAAGGAGCTTGATCCTGAGGTTCCTTCTACTTTTATTTTGACAATGGGGCATAATCCAGAGGTTCCCTTGTCTCATCATGTGTCGAACGAACCATATGTTGAGGTTCCTTTGAAAGACCCTTATGCCCCTAAGGTGTCATTCCCTGAGCGCCTTAAAAAGAAAACTTCAGGTCAATATGACAAGATGCTTGAGATCTTTCGGCAAGCTAGGGTTAACCGTCCATTGTTGGAGGTGATTCAGCAGATGTCACCTTATGCCAAGGTTCTTAAGGATTTATTCACCAACAAGAGAAAACCAATATTCCCAGCAAAGTTTTTCTTGCGGCAAATGTGAGTTCATTTTTGGCACAACCCAAACAAGTCAAATTCAAGGATCCTGGTTGTCCTACTATTTATTGTGTAATCGGTGATGTGCCAATAAATTGAGCTATATTAGACCTAGGTGCATTTGTCAATCTTTTCCCGTATTTTGTCTACGTCCACGTTGGTCTTGGAGACCTCAAACAAACAAAAACCACTCTTCAATTGGCTGATAGGCCAATGAAGAAACCGAGGGGCGCGGTGGAAGATGTTCTTATCAAAGTGGGTGAGTTCATTTCTGCACTCGATTTCTTTGTTTTGGATACATAACTGATTGACATCATATCATGCATATATTTGTCTTATAATTATCTTGAACCTAAAAAATGTTACGTAGCATTTTTTTATCTTGAAAAGGGATTGTCCCCGATTGCCTTTTTCTATGACTATAAATAGAACTCTTCCTTCTCCTTTGTATTCACCCATTGCTTGGTGGCATTCTCTCTACTTGGAGTGAGCCTTCGAGCAAAACTCAAGGTGGAGAAGAATGTCACACTTAATGTGAGTCATGTAAATAAAATAATTCTTCATAGTTTGTTTTAATGTTGTCTTTGTTTTAATGCTTGCTTGTTTAGCTTGTTTTGTTTGTCTTAATCTTAGTAGAAGCAATTAGCATGTCTACCTTTCCTATCTTAATTACCTTAATTTCGGTTTGTCTTCTTTTAATGAGTAGTGAGTAGTTCCATCCTCCTTTTGGGGTGGAGTTCATGTTTATACATGTCATGTAGAATGGAATGAATGCTAAATATTAATGTATGTGAGAAATGTTAGTATGCTTGTTTGAATTAAAAAGAATACTTAACTTGATGGTTTTTGCCATAATATTTAGGTACATTCCATGCTTGTTTAGGTTCTTAATAACAAATTTGTTCATGCTCATATTAATCACTTAGGTTAGTGATTTGGATGATATGTCTTGTCATGAGGTACTTCTTATGCATAGCAACACTACCTACACTTGTGCTCTATTGAATTTATGCATAGCAACACTACCTACACTTGTGCTCTATTGAATGCATTCATCACCTCTTGTTTCATGTGTACACACACTCCACCCTTTAGGGGTTTTCCATTCATGATTTCCAACTTGCTTATATTAGTCACTTAGTTTAGTTATTAGTCTCGTGTTTTCATCTTCTTTGTTGTTTCGTACTAGTGTATCGTAGCATAGTTTAGTCTAGTTTAGTGTAATCAATTTCTTCTCCCCTCTTTTCCCACTTACCTTTGAACAAGCCAGAGTTCACACACCTCCTCGTGGACACGACCCGTACTTGCCGCGTCTTCACCGACGTCGTGCACTTGCAGTAATTAAAATGAACACATCAATAACCTATGGCAAACCCACTTGGACAAATTCCTGTTATTTTGGGGCGACCATTCCTATAGGAAAGAAGTCAGGTGCCTTTGATGACTCTATAGAGGTCAATCATATCCAAGGCATAGATGAGAAACAAGTCGAAGGCACCTTCAAGTTTTTAGAGAGTTGTTTGATGGAGATCCTACGGTGCGGAAGATGTTTCAAATATGGTGGCACAAGAAGGTGCCTTATCTTGTGCTCATATGGCCTTTGAGCCGCATCATTTTCAAGAATGGTTCATTAGGCTAGGTGTGTGGACTGAATACATATATAGAGTCATCTCGTAGGATTACCGTGTCCAATGATCGACAAAAGTAGGGCCATTGAGTCGTGTTGCTAAGCTGATTAATGCATCAATGTTCAGATTTTGTGGGTATATCCGCTAAAAACCCGAAGGAGACACCACTCCTCCTCCTTGGCGACAAGAAGGTTTAACAGTTTGTTGCACGTGCTAAGTGCAACCGTGATTCCTATGAAAGTAAGCTAGGATTTCCCTGTTTTTCGTATGTTTTAGCTTTATTTCATTTTTCTCTTTCTTTGTTTTGCACGGGACTAGCAAAAGGTAACTGTGGGGGTATGATTAGTAGCATATCATGCATCATATTCATGCTATATATCCTTAATTTTACCCCAATATTGTGCTAGTCGAGTGTTTTTTGTTATATTTCAGATATTACGTAATAAAGAAGAGAAGGTAAGAGAAAAAAAGACTGAAATGTAAGAAGGAATGACTTAAATGAAGCAAAATAGACCTCTCTGTCCTGCACAATGACCCATCTGCAAGAGGGAAGGACAAGGACGTAATCATAGAGGGACCAAATAGCAAACCAAGAAAATCCACACCATCATGAGGAGTATTTTGACAATTAGACTCGGGCACAGACTCAAATGGCTAACAAGGGCACACCCAACCTGCATAATTGAAGAGATGAAGTAGAGGAACGAAAATGAGTCGCATCTGACCAACTTGGACTGCCAATTGGCAGTCCCTTCTGGTCAAAATGCAACCTAGTTTAGCACGGATAGGGGTTATATATTTATGTCTATTCGGGGAATGTTTCATTAGTCCCACATCGAGGCGGTTGAAATGATTTTTAGTCAAAAGAGCCAAAAAATCAAGAGCGTGGAATGACTTTGAGGCAGTTGAAATGATTTTTAAAGCCAAAAGGAAGTACGATTGCGATGCAAAGCATGCAAGAAGTCTTACTCAAAGGGGAGAAGTGGCACTACACCAACATGAATTGTCACAAACAAGTATGTTATGGTTTAGGATTGATGAAGGCCAAGCATCATTGGCCACTACTATGTTATCGGACAACCAAATGCTTAATTATGAATGTCAAGTTTACATATAATCCTATTTACTCAATAAAAAGAAAATTACAAGTCTTCTCCTTGAGCTTTGATTATAATCTTGAGTCTTTGTCTCAATGCTCCTTCTCTAGAATATGCAAGTATGCAAGTATATGCAATGCATGTAATCATGTTTTCTTACTTTGATTAACTAAGTTGATTGATTAAAATCAGTTTTATTGATCATCAAAATCAATATAGATTAAGACCTAAAAGCCAACAAGAGCCACAACATTCTGGGGTGAACATTTGTTATGCGATCTCATGTTGCCTTCAAGAGTGGGGAATTCAGGACAAGGTTCAGTCCATCACGCTGGACGATGTGAAGAACAACGACCTGACAGCCAAATTTTTAAGGGTGAATTTGTTTCTCGAAATATGTTGGAGTTTGATGGGCTGATCTTCCATCTCAAGTGTTGTGCACATATTCTGAATTTGATGGAGCAGGCTGGTTTGGAAGAAAATTGAGTTTCTACTCTGAAGCATTCGTCAGAGTGTGAAGTACATGAACAAGTCACCAGGGCGATTGTTTAGGTTTGGCAAAATAGCCAAGAAACATGTCGTGCCTACTTCGAAGGGAATGTGTGTTGATTGTCCAACACGATGGAATTATACTTATAAGATGTTAGACCACGCTCTTGCATACAAAATAGTTTTCACACGGTACGCTGATTAATAGCATATCATGTATGATATTCATGCTATATATCCTTAATTTTACCCTAATATTGTGTTACACGAGTGTTTGTTGTTATATTTCAGATATTAGGTAATAAAGAAGAGAAGGTAAGAGAAAAAACTGAAATGTAAGAAGGAAGGACTTAAATGAATCAAAATGGATCTCTCTGTCATACACAAGGACCCATCTGCAAGAGGGAAGGACCTGGACGTAAGCCCGGAGGGACCAAATAGCAAACCAAGAAACTCCACACCATCATGAGGAGTATTTTGACAATTAGACTCTGGCGCAGACTCAAATGGCTAACCATGGCACACCCCACGTGCATAACTAAAGAGATTAAGTAAAGGAACGAAAATGAGTCGCATCTGACCAACTTGGACCGCCAATTGGCAGTCCCTTCTGGTCAGAATGCAACCTAGTTTAGCACGGATAGGGGTTATATATTTATGTCTATTCGGGGAAAGTTTCATTAGTCCCACTTCGAGGGATTGTCCCCAGTAGCCTTTTTATGCCTATCAATAGAACTCTTTTTCCTCCTTTGTAATCGAAGTATTGCTTGGTGGTCATTCTCTCTACTTGGAGTAAAGCCTTGGAGAAAAATTCAAGTGGAGAAGAAAGCTGCAGCTAATGTGAGATATCAATAAAATATTTTCTCTTAGTTTGTTCTAATGTTGTCTCTTTTAATGTTTGCATGTTTAGTTTTTTTTGTTCTCTTAATCTTAGTATAATTAGTAGAATGTTTTTTTTCTTAATACAAATGTTAGCTTAATTTGTAGCGAGTAGTTTCATTCCCCTTTGGGGGTGGAGATGATGTTTATACATGTAATGAAGAATGCGATGAATGCTATCTTTTGCGATATGTGATGAATGTGAATGTATGCTTGTTTGTTTAAATGAGAATACTCAACTTGATGGGTTTTTTCATAACCATTAGGTACTTCCTATGCTTGTTTAGGTTCTTGATAACCAACTTGTTTATGCTCATGTTTATCAACTATGTTTAGTGATTGGAATGACAGGTTTTGCTACAATCATTAGGTACTTCCTAGGCATGAAAACACAACCTACACATGTGCCTTATTGAATGCATCATTCACCACCTTATTACATGTGTACACACACACCACCCCTTGGGGATTTTCTTACTGAATTTGATCATGCTTTGATAGTTAGTTTAGTTTCAATTCCTCTCGATGTCGTCTTCCTTGTTTGTTGATTGCTAGTTTAGTGTAGCTTAGTTTAGTGTAATCAAACTTCTTCTCCCCTTATTTTCCACTTGACTTCTGAAGAACCAGAGTTGACAGGCCCCCCTGTGGACTCAACCCAAACTTTCCACCGCTTCATCGCGGTCGTGCACTTGTGGTTATTATAACTGTATCAATCATACACCACGCAAGATGCCAACTATCAATGGGTGCCATCAAATGGGGAATGGGTACATGCTAGAAAAAAATGTGAATTTTTGAAGATCATCAATGATATCACTGAATTGTTCTCTGGGACGACATATGTCACTTCAAATTCATTCTTTCATCAAGTTTGGTGTGTTTAGAAGTTATTGCTTACACTTGGTACTTTAAACGATGTCTTCGTGAAGAACATCGTTCTGAAAATGTAGTTGAATTTGATAAATATTAGGGAGATATAAATGTTTTGATGGCAGTAGCAGCTATTCTAGATCCGAGGTACAAGATGAAACTTATTCACTTTGTTTACTGTGAAATATAAGGACCTTCAGAATGTGAAGCTTACATCGACTACAACAAGGACGTTATGTACTAGATTTTCAAAATCTATGTTGCGAAGAATGTAGCATTGTTGAATGAGACATGTTCGAACCAGACATCAATACATGCTGGAGTTGAGCCTTCAACAAGTGATTCTCGTATAAAGAAAGTTGTAAATAATGACTTTAGTTCTTATATAATAAGAAAAGGGAAGCCCAGTCAGCATAACAAATCAAATTTGGTTGTTGATTTAGAAAAAGATGTCATTTCGTACGTCAGGGAAGAGACCTTTATTGGAGGACAATCTGTAGCCAAAGGTTTTAGATGCATTGTCAGCAATCCAGGTGTTAAGCATGTTTGAATTATGTTCTGGACTTTAGGTGTATTTTCCATATTTTGTTTGATTTTAAGATTGTATTAATAAAGTTGATGATCTTATTTACAATGTTGTCAAAATATGTTTGTGGTGTTTTTGTTAAGCAAGTGGATGATCTTATTTGATTTTGTTTGTCAATTTGCATTCTACTGGTTCATTTTTCATATGGTGCGTTGAAAAGTGGATTATTACTTGTTAGGACAACATTTTTTTATCATTAAGCAGGTGATTGAAAAAAACACCAGGCTAACAAGCCGCTCGTGAACAGGTATCAAGCTAAGCACAAGCGAGTTTTAGGCTCGAAACCCTTATCGAGCGAGTGGTGAGCACGATCTTTTTTCTTATCTAGTCGAGCTCGAGCATGCTCGGCTCGCTTACTTAGAGATCGCCTACACACCTAAATCATTATCACCTTTTATATTTATTATTAATGTTACAAATGCCCTATCAAATATGATTTGTCTAGGGATGCATAACAACCTAATTTTTGGAAATCAAATAGGTCGGGGGAGGGGGCTCCAATTGTCACGAATATTCAAGTTGTTACACTTTTTTAAAGAATTTAGTAATACAAATATCATAAATTTAAAAAGAATACTTTGCATTTTCCAACTTTGCCTTATTTGAAAACCAGTTTAGGAAAAAGTGTAATCTCTAAAATCAATCTCTCACATACTGAAATCACCACCGCAAAATAAATCCCGGGTTGTCAAATTTCAGAACTATCTTTTAAATATGTAGGAGTTCCCATGCTGGAAAAAAGGGGTACCAAGTCGCCATAATTATGTCGGATTTCGAAAACCAACTAAGACGAGCCTCACCAGAAATCGACATGGTATTAGGCTTACCAAGTCGGTTGTTGAAAAACCGACGTGATATGTCATTTTCTATTGATTTTTTGTGAAATTCTTTATAAAAAAGGCATATCACGACGGCTTGTAAGTTAGAAACTGACGTGATATGTCCTTTTATTTTGATTTTTTTGCCAATTTCTATTTTTAATAATAGGATAGACCAAGTCGGGTTTTAGGTAAAAAATCAACGTGATATGTCTTTTCTTTTGATTTTTTTGCGAATTGTTTTTAATAATAGAAATACCATGTTTGTTCGTAGGTAAAAAAACTGACATGATATGCCATTTTCATTTGATTTTTGGGTTTTTTTGCTTCTGTATTGATCAAAACATTATTAATTGGATACATACCCTTGGTTCGAAGAAAATTGGCCCCGTATGTATGAAAAACAATGTAATTGACCTCATACCCATCCATTACTGTGGGACCCTCATTCGTTAACGTTTTCCGAAACGTCCCGTAATTTATCAACGGGGTTTTTGCTTCCGAATCAATCAAAACATTGTCAATTGGCGACGTACCCATGGTTCAAGGAAAATTGGCCCTATACGTATCAAAACATTGTAATTGGCTTCATAACTATCGTTATGGTGGGACCCACATGCGTCTAGCACCGTATATGTTTTCCATGGTGTCTCGTGATTTCTCAACATTTATCACTTATCAACACCTTAAAACTCTAATTAGTATCCCGACCCGACCCCAATTACAACTTAAAATCCTGACCCGATGTTGCACCCAACCTAACCTCAATTACAATTTCAAATCCCGACCCAGTGGTGCACCCAACCCGACCTCAATTCTCCCACTAAATCCCTAGCCCCTTTCCCAACTTGAAGAATCCAGTTATGGAGTTGGCCGGTTGGGCACCGTAACTGGATTCTCCATTATGGGGTTGGGTGCACCACCGGTTAGAGATTCTCTAAGTCGGGAAAGGGGGCTAGGGATTTTGTTGGAAAATTTAGGTCGGGTTGGGTGAACCACTGGCTCGGGATTTTAAGTTGTAATTGGGGTCGGGTCGGGATATTAGAGTTTTAAGGTGTTGATAGGTGGCAAAGGTTGATAAATCATGGGACGTCACGAAACACGTAAACGGTGATAGACGAATGTGGCCCCACCGTAACGGAAGAGTATGAGGACAATTACATTGTTTCTTGATACGTATATTGTCAATTTCTCTGAACCATGGGTACGTCACCAATTAACAATGCTTTGATCGGTACGGAAGCAAAAAAAACTCGTTGATAAATCACAGGAGGTTACGGAAAACATTAACGAATGTGGGCCCCACCGTAACGGATGGATATGAGGCCAATTACATTGTTTTTGATACGTACGAGGCTAATTTTCTCCGAACCATGGGTACGTCGTCAATTAATGATGTTTTGATCGGTACGGAAACAAAAAACCTTTCATTTTTTTGATTTTCTGTTTTTAAAAATATGACATACTACATCGGTTGTTAGATTAAAAATTGACGTGATATGTCCTTTTCATTTGATTTTTTTGCGAATTTTTGTTTTAGTAATATGACATACTACGTCGGTTGTTATATAAAAAATAGACCGGATATGTTTTTTCTATTTATTTTTGCAAAATTCTTATTTTAATAATATGCCATACCACGTTGGTTTGTAGGTTAAAAAACCGACGAGAGAAACGTATTTTTTCTTTAATTATTATTATATTTTACCCCATGAATTTTACCTCTTAAATCAAACAAATACCAACCCAAGACCCAACCTCAGTCGGCTCCAAACCCCAACTCCCAACTCCAGCCACCTCCAGCCCGACCTCTATCATGACTGCCGCCTCCCCACTCACGCCACTACCTTTCCACCTTCCTCTCCTCTGTCAACGCAACACCCACACCGCCCACCACCCAAGCAACGTCCACGCCATAGCCAAGCACGTTGCCCAAAACTCCACCCATGTCGCCTCTTGACATTAAGTCTATCCACGTTGTCACCGCATCAAACCGTTCCACCACCTCAACCACCTTGCCGCACTCCTCCCCATGACCCGACCTCGCCTGCCCGAGCACATTTGAGCTCGAACCCAATGTCCACCAGAACCCTAGCCTAACTTAACACTAATTGGTAATACTCTCTCCCTTTTTTCTCTAATTAGGTTTTTAGAGTTTTGTTGGTTAATTTTTCGTTTTAAACAAAAAAGGATTGGATTTTTATGGAGTATGAGGAGCAGTGGAGTTCACTTCGCTGAATCATCTGGCCTTGCTTATTGGTATCATTTAGTTTCTTACATTTTGTCTCTTTTTTGTTTGGATTTGTCACATCAGGAATATGATTGTGTTTTCTCTATTTTTTACAGCTAAAAGAAGTTTTTAATGTTTTAGTCTTTTAGGTTAGGCCATTTTTGATAATTTTGCTGAAATTTGTGTTGGGTGAGAAACAATCCTTGTTTCTGATTTTTAGTTGGCTTTGTTTTTTGTAAAAAGGTTGTCTTCGAATGTGTTAGGGCCAAGGTTAAGCACTAAGCTTGGCTAAATTAGCTTCACAAATCTACCTTGGTTCGACTCAAGTTGATCTGGGTTATTTGAGTGTCTTATTGCCCAACCTTGATTGTTTCATATATCGATATAGGGTTTTGGGATTTCTAGTTTCCCTTAGATTGTTTGGATTTTTTAGACGCATAAAAGTTGTTTGTGCAATTTTTTAAATGAAATATAGCTTGAGTCTATCATGGAATATCAACTTAGTCGAGACTTGACCTCTATCTGCAGACATATGTGGTTCCCTTGGAGTTTTGTAGATTGGAACCTGATTGACATCATTTCATGCTTATATTTGTATCTTATATGCATTATCTTTCACCTAAACAATGCTATGTCACGAGTTTTATGTTTAGTTTTCAGGAATAAATAGGTTTGAAGAGATGTAGCATAAAAGGACCCAAAAGCTGGGAAAAAAGACTGAATTGTGAGATCTGGGGACCAAGATGCAAGGAAGAAGGACCTGATTGCAAGACAGAAAGACCTAAGAGCAAAACAGAATACTCCACACCATCATGGGGAGTATTTTGCCAATTCGATTCGGGTCGGAGCTCCAACAAACCAACCAGATGCATCCAAGACCAAGACACACTTCAAGGAAAGCCCACCAGAAGACCCAGACGGATCTGGGCTTTATAGGCCGCCAATTGGCGGTCTGGATCATGCCAGATCCCCCCCAACTTCTCCTGGACTTGTATTAATGTTCGTTTAGGCTATTTTTGGTATTGGTTTAGTCCCACATCGGGGGATTGTCCCGGATTAGCTTCTTCCATGCTTATAAATAGAACTCTTCACCTCCCATTGTATCCATCTCTCTCTTTGGTGGTCACCTTCCCTACTAAGAGTGAAGCCTTGAAGCAAAACTCTGGTGGAGGAAGAGCTACTTGTAATTGAGTGAGTTAATAATAGAAGTTTTCCTTTAATTGTGTTGTTTTTCTCTTAGTTTAATTTCCTTCCATATGCATGTTTGCTTGTTTGTTTTGTTTTATGCTTCTTTAATATTTCTTGCTTGATTAGTATAACTTTCATTTCAGTATTATGCTTTCTTTTGATAATATAGTTAGTGTAATGAGTAGTGAGTAGTTCCATCCCCATTTGGGGGTGGAGAAATATGTGATATAATCATGTAGTGTATTAAGTGTGTGTTATCTTTATCCCTTGAGCATTATATGATTTCCATAACCATCTAATAGGTTTTCACTCTTATCTTTGATATGCTAATGCTCTTGAATGATGCTTAGCTTATGCTTTGATTAGTGGACCTATTTTATGGGGAAAGATAAGGTTAGGATATGGATGAAGTTAATATTGGAAACACAATTTTTAGTGTATGTGCTCTTGTTGCCTTTACCTTAGCTAATGTCTTGTATGTTTTAATGATGTAGTCTTATCTTAATTCATGTGGAGGCATAGTAGGGTCTAGTCTTTATACTTTAGTTCATTTAGCTTCATTCCAATTATTGTCTTGTATGTTTTAATGATGTAGTCTTATCTTAATTCATGTGGAGGCAAAGTTGGATGTAGTTTTATGATTTCATGCACTACATGTTGTGAGGAGCTTAATTACACACACACATCACACACACATCTTTATGTTCACATCATCTCTCTACCCCCTTTGGGGCTTAGTTTATTGCTTATCTCCATTTCCATTTGCATCTTAGTGTAGTTTAGTGTAACCAACCTTTCTCTCCTTCTTTTTACCTCTCGCCTTCGAACAAACCAAGTGTCGACACACCTCCCAGTGGACGACCCGTATTTGCCACCGCTTCAACGCGGTCGTGCACTTGCGGTTAAATATAAAACGAGATCAATCAAGTTTTTGGCGCCGTTGCCGGGGAGATGCTCTGTCCAGACATTGGTTTGGACGATTCGAGGGGTTTTTAATTTTGTGTTTTCAGTTTTTCTTAGTTGCAGGGAACCACAAGATCACGGGGAGACTACTGGCAAAGTTGGAGGAAGAGAAACCCTAAGCAGACCGCCAATCAGCGGTTGAAGACCGCCAATTGGCGGCCAGGTGAGAGTTGCTTGCCTTGTAATTTTTTCTGGTAGTTAGTGTTCAAATTTGTGTTATCTGGGAGCCCAATTTTGCATGCTATGACTTCTGGTTTGCTCCCAGATCATTAATCACTCCCCCTTTAATCAACTTGGACCATAAAACTCAAAGCAAAATATTAGACTTCTTGCCATCTAGGTCATGCACCATTGGTAGACCTTGCATGCATTTGTCTTTTCTTTGCTTTACATTTTGTCGTTGATTGCTGGCGTGAGGTACGTGCACTCACATCCCTCATTCATGCATGTTTATTTCATGCATTAGTTAGTAAGGTGCATCGGGACAAGAATGAGAGAGCGTTTGATTGGAGCGATTGATTGCTAGATCTAGGATCAAATCGCTACTAAGGAGGGGCTGTCCCATAAAAGATAAGGTGGGGGATTTCATCACCCTTTCCTTGGCCCCAAAAACCACTCTTAATAAAGCCTTAACTAAAAGCAAGTAGACATTAGCCCTAAGGAATTTGGACGCACTAGGAGAGTAATCTAGTCGAGACCGTCATGACCTGATTGGCGTTGCCTACCTTGTCGATAGTAGGAGGTACTGGATCTCCGGATCTGGTATCACTTGCTGGGCATTGTGGTCCTCATTGTAGGGAGGTGAGGCGTGTCGAGGCTAGTGACCTCGAAGTTAGGCGTCGTCTAGCTTAAGGACCCATTGCCTTACATTGTTTGAGCCGTGCTTGCTAGTTAGGCTTCTTCCTGATCCCACTACCCACGCTAGCTCTAGGGATTCTTCCCTCCTCACCTGAGTCCTCTCCTCATCTATTCTCTACGTTTAGTCTCCTCCTCTAGTACACCTTCTGTTGTGTGTTTGTTAGAGTCGAGTCGAGCATTTTTATGCGAGGATGGGCTCGTTCTGGTGAGAGCGCTCGACTCGAGAGAGTGCTTATTTCTGAGATGGAAGATCTTGGTGATCGACCATCTCTGCCTCGTGCTCCTTTGGGGCAAGAGGGCGAGTCGTCTCGTGGTGGCGAGGGAGACCGGGTTCCATACATGGACTACCTCGGTCCATTCCCACCACCACGTAGACCTCCTTCTCCTCCTCCTCTGACTCGAGAGGAAGGGAGATTCGGTCAGGATCGAGTTCTAGGTGCAGCACCACCTTTAGCTCGACAGGATAGGCCGATACGTTGTGGGAGCGGACCCATCCTGTTCGGGCCGTGCAACCTTCTTGCATAGTTGTTCCCCCTGCTCGCGGGAACAACTATGAGCTGAATCCTCAGTATGTGAGCATGCTTCCAACCTTTACTGCCAATAAGGAGGATCCGTATATTTTTATACGCGAATTCGAGGAAGTATGCTCCATGTTCAAGCTTCAACAGCTTGACGAGGATTCTGTCCGGTTGAGGATGATTTCGTTCGCATTGAAGGATAATGCGAAGAAATGGATGTATAGCCGTCTTTCTGAAGAGATTTTTCCCTCAAAGGAAAACTCAACAGATACGGCACCAGATACATCAAATGTATCAGACCGAGACCGAATCTTTTCATGGTTTCTTTGAGAGGTTCAAGGACCTTCTCCAGCAATGCCCTCATCATGGACTTGAGCTATGGCAGTTGTGCCAGATTGTTTATGAGGGCATCAACTACAACACCCGCACATTGTTGGAGTCGATGTGTCAGGGTGACTTCCAAATGAAACCCATCGAGGAGGCATGGGACACTTTTGAGTCCATGGCTGAGCGCACCTTCGAGTGGGACACCATGAGAGAGCCACCAGCCGCCAGGTCTTCTGGTCGAGCTGGATCATATCATGTTGAGTCGACTATCGCGTCTAAGGTGAAAATGGCTACTCTCATGCGTAGGATAGAGAGTTTGGAGATGGACCGAGCTCCTGTAGCTCAGGTCGCTACTCCCGGGTGTACTAGGTGTGGACTGTCGGGACATGATGACTTGGAGTGTTCTTACGCTCCAAGGGATACTGAGCATGCAAATGCGATGTATCAACAAAGGCCCCGAAACGACCCGTACAGTCATTCCTACAACCCGGGATGGCGTAACCATCCTAACTTCTCTTGGGGGTCTAGTGGAGGACACGGTCAGAGCTCGCACGCTCAACCTCAACCTCCACCTTATCAACCTCCACGCCCATCGGCGACCTACCAACCCCCACATCAAAGGTCTCAGCACCAAAATTACCATCCTGGTCAGGCCTCTTCGTCGGGTTATTCTAACCAGACTCCACCACCCCAGCGGGTTGACCCTAAGGACTCTACCATTGAACAAACCCTTCAAGCATTCATGCAGAGCACTCAATCCATGCTTGCGGCCAACAATAATACGGTCAAAGCATTGGAAATGCAAGTAAGCCAGTTGGCTCATCAGCTCCATGAACGCGAGAAGGGTCAATTCCCGAGTCAACCTGTGGTAAATCCCAGGGGTCAGCCTGCTAATACCAGGCAGAATGTACACAATGTTTAAAGTGACCCTTCCCAACATGCTAATGTTATTCATACCTTGAGATCGGGAAGGGTCTTTGACAACAATGTGAAAATGCCGGAAGCCAACCCTGTTGGCGAGACTTCTGAGGAGAGTCTTGAGTCTGTCAAGGAACCTAATTCTGAGACTCCTCCTCGTGATTCTTATGTCCCCAAGGCACCATTCCCTCATCGGTTGACTAAAAAACGTGATGAGCATTGGGATAAGATCATTGAGGTACTTAGGCAAGTAAAGGTGAACATCCCGTTGTTGGACGTTGTTCAACAAATGCCACCGTATGCCAAGTTCCTCAAGGACCTTTGCACCACCAAGAGAAAAACAAATGTGCCCAAAAAGGCCTTCTTGGCCGCCAATGTGAGCTCCATATTGACACAACCCATGAATGTCAAGTACAAGGACCATGGTTGTCCAACTGTCTCTTGCATGATTGGGAATGTGACCATCTCTCAAGCTCTATTGGATTTGGGGGCATCTGTGAATCTCCTGCCTTACTCAGTCTATGTCAACCTTGGGATAGGCAATCTTAAACCAACGAGGACAACCCTCCAATTGGCTGATAGATCCGTCAAAATCCCACGAGGGAGTGTGGAGGATGTCCTTATCAAAGTGGGTGAGTTCGTATTTCCAGTTGATATCGTCATCTTGGATACCGAACCCGTGTCCAACCCACAAGGACAGATTCTTGTGATCCTTGGGAGGCCATTTCTTGCGACATCTAATGCTTTGATCAATTGTCGCAATGGCTTGATGAGGTTGTCTTTTGGAAACCTCACAGCGGATTTCAACATCTTCACTCTTGGTAAGCAACCTGGGCTCTTCGACGACACTGTCAGAGCCAATTTCATCCAGGACACAGATGAGCCTGACTCATTAGGCATGTTCGACTCACATCGACATATTATTGAGGTGCCTAATGATCAGGTTGCGAGTGAAGAGGATCTTGAGGAATCCGCCAGCATATCTCTGGACGAGGAGGCACATCTGGGTGCTTGCTCGTCTTACCCTATGGCCCTTGAGCCACTTGAAAGTAACTCTGAATCCGACAAGGACCCACCTCTGGTCGAGCTTAAACCGCTCCCCGATAACTTAAAGTACATCTTTTTAGGGGATAATGAGACCTTGCCACTCATTATTGCTTCTGATCTTGAAAAAGATCAAGAGGTTGCCCTCAAAAGAGTACTCTTTGAAAACAAAGAGGCAATCGGGTGGTCCTTGAAGGATATCAAGGGAATTAACCCTGGTATTGTTCAGCATCGGATCCACATGGAAGAGGATTCTCGGCCCCGCAGGGACCCACAACGGAGATTGAATCCTGTACTGAAGGAAGCCGCCCGAAAGGAGGTTCTTAAGTGCTTGGATCATGGCATAATCTATCCTATCTTTGATAGTTCATGGGTGAGTCCTGTCCATGTGGTTCCCAAGAAGTCAGGCGTGACGGTTGTGGAGAATGAGCATAATGAGCTTATCCCGACACACCTGCAAACTGGCTGGCGAGTTTGCGTTGATTATCGCAAGCTCAATGCGGCAACGCGGAAAGATCATTTCCCGTTGCCGTTCATTGATCAGATGTTGGAAAGGTTGGCCGGACATGAGTACTATTGTTTTCTTGATGGATACTCCGGTTACAACCAAATTCCCATCGCCCCCGAGGACCAAGAGAAAACCACATTCACTTGTCCCTTTGGCACGTTTGCCTACCGTCGCATGCCCTTTGGGTTATGTGATTGACATCATTTCATGCTCATATTTGTATCTTATATCCATTATCTTTCACCTAAACAATGCTATGTCACGAGTTTTATGTTTAGTTTTCAGGAATAAATAGGTTTGAAGAGATGAAACATAAAAGGACCCAAAAGCTGGGAAAAAGGACTGGATTGTGAGATCTGGGGACCAAGATGCAAGGGAGAAGGACCTGAACGCAAGACAGAAGGACCTAAGAGCAAAACAGAATACTCCACACCATCATGGGGAGTATTTTAGCAATTGGATTCGGGTCGGAGCTCCAATAAACAAAGTAGATGCATCCAAGACCACCAAATACACCAATCAAAGCCCAGAACAAGATTCAACTCGATCCGGAAAATTTGGACCGCCAATTGGCGGTCACTTTGGGCCCAAATCCACCAAGTTTTCTCCTGGACGTGTATTAATGTTTGTTTAGGCTAGTTTTGGTATTGGTTTAGTCCCACATCGGGGGATTGTCCCGGATTAGCTTTTTCCATGCCTATAAATAGAACTCTTCACCTCCTATTGTAATCACTCCATATTTTAAGTGGCTATTCTTCCTACTAGAAGTGAGGCCTTGAAGCACACACTAAAGTAGGAGGATGCTACTTTTAATGTGAGTCATTTTTATCAATAAAGTTTTGTGTTTCTTTCATTGTTTGTTTATGCTTCTTTTTATTGTTTGTGCATGTTTTAGTTTAATCGTCTTTTATTTCAAGCTTAGTTTTAATATGCTTTCTTTGCTTAGTTTAATAATTAGTGTAATGTTTAGTGAGTAGTTCCATCCCCTTTGGGGGGTGGAGTAGATGTACATACATGCATTAGAGAATGGGATGAATGCTTTAATTTCAATGTGTTGATTAAACATGAATGTATGCTTGCTTGTTTAGGATAGAATTTATAACTTGATGAGTTTTGCCAAAATGATTAGACACCTCTCATGCTTGTTTAGGTTCTGAAATAAACACCTTGCATATGTAAATGTTAATCAACTAAGTTGGTGAATAGATTGATAGGTTTTGCCACACATTTAGACACTTCCTATGCTTGATAAACACCACCTTCATGTGCTTAAAGAATGTATTCTACACCCACCTCTTTGCATGTGTGCACTCACTCCACCCCTTAGGGGTTTTCCCATTTCTGAATTCCAGCATTCTTGTTTTGTTCTTAGCTTAGTTCTAATTTCATCGTTTGTTTGCTTCTTTCACATTTCATACTTCTTAGAGTAGTTTAGGGTAGAGTAGCGTAACCAACTCTCTTCTCCATTTTTTCGCCATTTGATTTCGTGCAAACAAGAGGCTGCTCACCTCCCTGAGGATGACCCGTACTTGCCACCGCTTCATCGCGGCCGTGCACTTGCGGTTTAAATAAAACGTTCAACAAGTTTTTGGCGCCGTTGCCGGGGAGGTGCCAGTCCAGACTCTTGTTTAGACGACTCGAGTGGATTTGATTTTTTTTTTAGTTTTGTGTTGTCTCAGGACATTTGGGATTCAAGGATAAAGCAGCAGGAAAAATTTGGGAACACTTCAAGCCCTCAAGACCGCCAAATAGCGGTCTGGGACCGCTGTTTGGCGGCCTGGTGAGACCTTTTCACCCCCAGTTTTCTTCTGCTTGTTTCTATTTACAGTTTAGTTATCTGGGCGCCCAATTTGGCATGTGTGAACCTATAGTTTGCTCCCAGATCAATAAATAACCAATCAACCCTCCTTTAATCAACTTGGACACTAAAACCCAAAGCAAAAGATTAGGCATTTGCTATGTTTAGGTCATGCATCATCTAGTAATGACTTGAGCATGTTAATTGTCTTCTCTTAGTTTTAATCTTTGTCGTTGATTGCTGGAGCGAGATACGCATTCCTTAACACTCATTCACGCATTAGGACATTCATTAGTGAGTAAGGTTTGCATCGAAACAAGAGTGAGGTGAGTGTTTGCTTGGTGAGTTGCTTGCTAGCTTAAGGATCAAAACATCTTAAGGGGCACCACCTATAGTCTTCAAAGATAAGGTGGGGGATTTCATCACCCCTTCCTTAGCCCCAAAAAGCACACTCAAGTAAAGCCTTAATCTAAAAGCAAGTAGACATTGGCCATTAGGACTTGGGCGCATTAGGAGAGTGAACCGGTCACGACCGTCATAGCCTGATCGGCGTCGCCCACTTTGTCGATAGTAGGAGAGACGAGATCTCCGGATCTTGGCTCACTTGCTGGGCATTGTGGTCTTCGTCGTAGGGAGGTGAGGCGTGTTGAGGCCGTGTGACCTCGCAGTTAGGCGTCGTCTAGCTGTAAGGACCCATAGCTAGCCTAAGCTTGTTTGAGCCGTGTTTGCTAGACTAGGCTTCTAACCTCACCCTTTAACCACGCTAGTTTTTAGGGATTCGTCCCTTCTCCTCTGAGTCATCTTCTTCTCACCTACTTCTACGTTTTAGTCTCCTCCCATTTACACTCTCTGTTAGCGTTTTAGGGTCGAGTCGAGCACTTTTTGCGAGGTTGGCCTCGTGGTGGTGAGAGTGATCGACTCGAGAGTTATTTGTCGAGATGGATGGTTACATGGGCGACCATCCATATCATTGTTGGGACCAGGACAATTCTCCCTGGTACTCCGGACCCATGCAACCTGGGGTGGCTCAGACAAACACCCCGTATGGTTGGGATAATCTTCATTGTGTGACTGAGCAATCTTCATATAGGAGTGATATGAGAGAGGCACCGACTGCTAGATCTCCATCTAGTTACGTCGGATCATATGTTGGTCATCAAACTGAGACATTGCAAGAACCTTTGGCCTCTTTCATGCATGTGGTAGAAGACATGAGTGCACCGGTGGCTCCAGTAGCCGTACTGTGTCGCTGTTGTGGGTTGAGTGGTCATGTTTGCGGGGAATGTCCTTATGTTCCCTCAGAGCCTGAGTATGAGCATACCTTTTCCCAAAATGCTCAGTATGACCATTACGCATCCGCGTACAACCCAAGAAGGATGGATTCATGGGGAGACAATTCTTATTCAAATTCTTATACATCACTCCCACCCCAGTACCCTCCTTCTGAATATCCTGAATTCTACCAACACCCCACGACCAATCATTGGACTCATTCTCAGCCCATCACCACCCAACCCATCCATTTCCCAAATTCTGACATGAACCTCACAGTTGACCCCAAACTTGATTCTTTGGAACAAGCCCTCCAAACGTTCATGGAAACCACTCAAAATGTGTTGAAGTCCAATCATGATTCCCTGCAAACTATGGAAATGTATGTGGGTCAAATTACACAACAATTAAGTAAACGTGAGGAGGGTGACATTTCTTGTCAACATGTGGATTCATCGTTTGATATCGAACCACCACCACATTCACAAATTCGAAGCTCAATCTTTCAGAGTCAAACTCCTAGTCAGTCTGAGGGACTTGGGGTTTCAATTCACGATCACATTGTGGGGGATTTGATCCGAATTGAGAATAACATGGACCAATTTCATTATGAGTCGGCACAGGATTGTGCCCTATCTTTTTGTCCCATGGCCCTTGAGCCACATGATCTTCATGTTGTGCCCCTTAAGGACTCACCTCTGGTGGAGCAAGAGCTCCCTAGTACCCTCAATTTCAAACCACCTGATGAGAGTTTGCCTCTCACTATTGTTCCTGATCATCTTGGAAATGATGGAACATCAAACAACTACATTGCTAATGAGGGTATTAGGAGTTCCTTAGAGGATACCTTGGGTATGAGACCCACTTTTTGTTCGCCTGGTGAGTCGGACATGCCTAACGAGGTTCTTGACCTCGTTCCGGCTCACCAGCCAGTTGGTTGGAGAGTTTGGATTGACGATCATAACTTCAGCAGCGCAACAGAAGATTTTCTTCTTCCGTTGCCCCTTATTTCCCAAACTCTCGAGAGGTTCAAGCTCTTTCAGTTTGATCCTTTGATTGAGACGCCTTTGCGTCCAATTCATGAACCTCTCATTTCATCTTATGCTCTTTGTGAAGGGGGCCCACGCATGAGTATTCTGGCCCCGCGTGGTGTCATGTTCCCTTTCCAAGTACATTGACCCACTTTTGAGATTCCCATTTGATGTCTTTTGACAAATGAAGATGGGAACTTATGATTGTACATAGTTATATTCAAAACAAAAAAAAGAGTGTAATAAAAGACTCCTGCAGTGAGCATCGATTATTGTGGGCCCCAACCCTTGTGTACTTGGGCCCAATCTCTTCACGTATTTATCTACCTTCTTCAGCTTCTTACAGGTTTTGAGGGAATTTGGGTTTGTGTCCCTCAACATGACCCTGAACGTCCCTTTGTACTTCATGTTGGTGAGATCTTTCCTTTTTCATGCATGTATCCATGTAGTATCTTGTTCACATTCATTGAGGACAATGCATGAAGTAGGTGTGGGGGGGGGGGGGTGTTTTACGTGTGTACATAGTCGAGTATTTTTCCTTTGGTTTTATTTTCTTTTGTTTGCATTGTTAGGGTTATGTTAGTGTGCCGCATTTAACATTGATATATCTGCTTGCCATGATCCTTGGGTGACTTGTCTTCTTTTGCTTGCCGAGTGCTTTAAAATTTTCACATTTCTTTCAAAATCTTCATGTGTTTGCAAAAGAAAATGTTTTTGTAGGTTTTGCGTGTGTTCAGCATGTGCAAAACCGTTGAGAGGCAAAGTAAAAGAAAGCTCCCAAAATTGTCTTGAACTTGATGCATTAGGATTTCTAGTTTACTGGCTTTATGTCTTATCGAGTCGTTAGGATGCACCTCGGTTTTCCCTCGGGGGGCGTGTAATCATAGGGTTTCAGTACTCAAAAATTTAAAGAAGTCCACCCTGAACCTAGTGAGTCAAATAATTCGTGTCTGGTAGTAGAAGGAAGTTTGTCGTAGTCAAGGGCCCTTAATCTCTTTTTGTGAAACTTAAGTGTAGGGGTTTTGGTTCCCATGTAGATAAATAAGTGGTGTTCTCTCTTCTCGCACGGCTCCTATCACTCGGGAAAGTAGGTCTGAGGGGACTTTGTGCCTGGTGCTTTCGAGTCATCTGACTTGGGATGCACCGACCGAACTCCCATTACACGGGTGGTAGGGATCGCCCTATGTGGAGATTTGGGGGAAGGTGTACGTGATAGTGTAAGTCCTCATAGGCAATGATGCACGAAACCTGACCCTGGGAGAATCAAACACCAACCAATAAATGCTCCAAAGAAAAAAAAAGAAAAAAAAAAGAAAAAAAAAGAAAAAAAAGAGTCAAATAAGAACCAAAATGGACTTTACACATTGTATCACATTAAGAAGTTAAGGTTGCCCATGTCTTTCACTTAAGTCCTTGACTAACTCTCACGAATAACTCATTAGGCTAGGTGTGTGGACCGATTACATATAGAGAGTCGACCCGTAGTATTACCGCGTCCCATGATCGACAAAATAAGTCCAACGAGTCGTGTAGCTAGATTTATTAATGCATCTTGTTCGGATTTTGTGGGTATATCCGCTGCAAACCCTCAGGAGACAACACTCCTCCTCCTTGGCGACAAGGAGGTTTAACGGCTTGTTGCACGTGCTAAGTGCAACCGTGATTCCTACGAAAGTGAGTTAGGATTTCTTGTTTTTCGTTTGCTTTTCTCTTTCTTTGTTTTGCTCGGGACTAGCAAAAGTTAGGTGTGGGGGTATTTGATTGACATCATTTCATGCTCATATTTGTATCTTATATCCATTATCTTTCACCTAAACAATGCTATGTCACGAGTTTTATGTTTAGTTTTCAGGAATAAATAGGTTTGAAGAGATGAAACATAAAAGGACCCAAAAGCTGGGAAAAAGGACTGGATTGTGAGATCTGGGGACCAAGATGCAAGGGAGAAGGACCTGAACGCAAGACAGAAGGACCTAAGAGCAAAACAGAATACTCCACACCATCATGGGGAGTATTTTAGCAATTGGATTCGGGTCGGAGCTCCAATAAACAAAGTAGATGCATCCAAGACCACCAAATACACCAAGCAAAGCCCAGAACAAGATTCAACTCGATCCGGAAAATTTGGACCGCCAATTGGCGGTCCAAGACCGCCAATTAGCGGTCACTTTGGGCCCAAATCCACCAAGTTTTCTCCTGGACGTGTATTAATGTTTGTTTAGGCTAGTTTTGGTATTGGTTTAGTCCCACATCGGGGGATTGTCCCGGATTAGCTTTTTCCATGCCTATAAATAGAACTCTTCACCTCCTATTGTAATCACTCCATATTTTAAGTGGCTATTCTTCCTACTAGAAGTGAGGCCTTGAAGCACACACTAAAGTAGGAGGATGCTACTTTTAATGTGAGTCATTTTTATCAATAAAGTTTTGTGTTTCTTTCATTGTTTGTTTATGCTTCTTTTTATTGTTTGTGCATGTTTTAGTTTAATCGTCTTTTATTTCTAGCTTAGTTTTAATATGCTTTCTTTGCTTAGTTTAATAATTAGTGTAATGTTTAGTGAGTAGTTCCATCCCCTTTGGGGGGTGGAGTAGATGTACATACATGCATTAGAGAATGGGATGAATGCTTTAATTTCAATGTGTTGATTAAACATGAATGTATGCTTGCTTGTTTAGGATAGAATTTATAACTTGATGAGTTTTGCCAAAATGATTAGACACCTCTCATGCTTGTTTAGGTTCTGAAATAAACACCTTGCATATGTAAATGTTAATCAACTAAGTTGGTGAATAGATTGATAGGTTTTGCCACACATTTAGACACTTCCTATGCTTGATAAACACCACCTTCATGTGCTTAAAGAATGTATTCTACACCCACCTCTTTGCATGTGTGCACTCACTCCACCCCTTAGGGGTTTTCCCATTTCTGAATTCCAGCATTCTTGTTTTGTTCTTAGCTTAGTTCTAATTTCATCGTTTGTTTGCTTCTTTCACATTTCATACTTCTTAGAGTAGTTTAGGGTAGAGTAGCGTAACCAACTCTCTTCTCCATTTTTTTGCCATTTGATTTCGTGCAAACAAGAGGCTGCTCACCTCCCTGAGGACGACCCGTACTTGCCACCGCTTCATCGCGGCCGTGCACTTGCGGTTTAAATAAAACGTTCAACATTATGCAATGCGCCGGCAACGTTTCAGAGGTGTATGATCAGCATCTTCTCCGATATGGTTGAGCGTTTCCTTGAGATCTTCATGGACGACTTTTCCATATTTGGCGCTTCCTTTGATGAGTGCCTTCATCACTTGAGCCTTGTCCTCAAGCGATGCCGTGAGAAGAACATCGCTCTCAATTGGGAGAAATGTCACTTCATGGTGAAGCGAGGGATTGTACTTGGACATGTGGTCTCAAGTAGGGGAATTGAGGTCGATCCCGCCAAAGTAGGTATCATTGCTAATCTCCCACCGCCACGTAATGTGAAGGATATCCGTGCCTTTTTGGGGCATGCTGGATTCTATCGGCGGTTCATTCGGGATTTTAGCAAAATCGCTCGACCTCTCACTGCGTTGTTGGCTAAGGATGCCATTTTTGAGTTCACACCGGATTGCCACCATGCCTTTTTTACCTTGAAGAAAGAGTTGACTTCAGCTCCCATTATTAAGGCACCGGTGTGGACTGAACCCTTTGAGTTAATGTGTGATGCATCTGACTTCGCTGTGGGAGCAGTGCTTGGGCAACGATTGGACAAATTGCCTCATGTGATCTACTTGCCAGTAGAACACTCATTGATGCCCAATTGAACTATACTGTGACCGAGAAGGAATTCTTAGCGATCATATTTGCTTTGGAGAAATTCCGGCCGTACTTGATTGGCTCCCACGTGATTATCTATTCTAATCACACAGCCATCAAGCACCTCATGGCGAAGAAAGATGCAAAATCCCGACTCTTGAGATGGATCTTGTTGTTACAAGAATTCGATCTCGAGATTCGGGACAAAAAAAGGTGTGAAAACATTGTAGCTGACCACTTGTCTCGTCTAGAGACGACCAACCCACAGGACCAAATCATTAACGATAAATTTCCTGACGAGCAGTTGTTCACGATCGAAGATAACCCTTGGTTTGCCGACGTCGTGAACTACCTCGTGACCGAGCAATTTCCTGTGGGTTTGTCAAAATCTGACCAATCCAAATTTAGATCGTATGTCAGATTCTTTCACTGGGACGACCCCTACCTATTCAAATACTGCTCTGCCCAAATTTTCAGGCGGTGCGTCCCAGATTCCGAGTTCCAAAGTGTACTCCACTTCTGCCATTCTAAGGCATGTGGAGGACACTTTGGAGCAAAGAAAACTGCTGCCAAGGTGCTCCAATCTGGATTCTACTGGCCCACTCTTTTCAAGGATGCTTACAACTTTTGTAAGCAATGTGATAGGTGCCAGCGCCTTGGCAGGATTGGTCGACGTGACATGATGCCTTTGCAAAATGTCCTTGTTGTCGACATCTTCGATGTGTGGGGCATCGATTTCATGGGTCCCTTCCCGAACTCGTTCGGGAATGTTTACATTCTGGTGGCCGTTGACTATGTGTCTAAGTGGGTTGAGGCTATACCCACAAAAACCAATGACAACAAGGTGGTCACCAAATTCTTGAGGGACATTTTTGCGCGATTAGGTACTCCTCGTACCATAATCAGCGATGGGGGTACCCACTTCTGTAATCGCTCCTTTGAAGCGCTTATGAGGAAATATTCGATCACCCACAAGCTTGCGACCCCATACCATCCGCAAACTAGTGGGCAGGTCGAAATCTGTAACCGTCAATTAAAGCAAATTCTTGAGAAGACGGTTAGTTCCTCGAGGAAGGATTGGTCTACCAAGTTGAATGATGCGTTGTGGGCTTTCCGCACCGCGTACAAGACCAATTTGGGTATGTCCCCATATCGGGTAGTGTACGGCAAGGCTTGCCACCTACCCGTCGAGCTTGAGCATCGTGCTTTCTGGGCGATCAAGAACCTGAATATGGATCTTGATCAAGCAGGAGTACAACGTAAGCTCGACATTGTGGAATTAGAAGAGCTACGCAATGATGCGTACGAGAATGCCAAAATTCATAAGTCCCGAGCCAAGATGTTTCACGATCGCATGATTATGCGAAAGGTGTTTACGGCCGGGCAGAAGGTGTTGCTCTACAATTCCCGGCTTCATCTGTTTGCGGGTAAGCTCCGCAGTCGCTGGTCTGGCCCGTTTATTGTCCAAACCGTTTATCCTCATGGAGCGGTTGAGATCTTGAACCCAGGGAATGGGGACGTGTTCAAAGTTAATGGACAACGCCTCAAACCCTACTTGGAGGGGGCACCAGCCGAAGTCGAGGAGGTCATGTTCCTTCATGAACCTCCCTCGCACTCAACCATTCATGCTCCTACATGAGTGGTTGAGCTTTCATGTGTATATATGTTAAAAAAAAGACTCCTTTAGTGAGCATCGATTGTTGTGGGCCCCAACCCTTGAGTATTTGGGACCCATTTCTTTCACGTATTTGTATCCCTTCTTTAGCATCTCACAGGTTTTGAGGGAAGTTGGGTTGTGTCCATCAACATAGCCATGAACTTCCTTGTGTACTTCACGTTGGTGAGATCTCTTCTGTTTCATGCATACATCCATGTAGTATTTTGCTCACATTCATTGAGGACAATGCATGAAGTAGGTGTGGGGGGTGTTTTACGTGTGTACATAGTCGAGTTTTTCTTTCGATTTTGTTTTCTTTTGTTTGCATTTAGGGTCATGTTAGTGTGCTGCATTTAATATCGATATATTTGCTTGCCATGATCCTTGGGTGACTTGTCTTCTTTTGCTTGCCTAGTGCTTTAAAATTTCCACATTTCTTTCAAAATCTTCATGTGTTTTCGAAAGAAAATGTTTTGTGGGTTTTGCGTGTGTTTAGCATGTGCAAAACCGTTGAGAGGCAAAGTAAAAAGATAGCTCCCAAAATTGTCTTGAACTTGATGCATTAGGATATCTAGTACGTGGCTTTAGGATTTATCGAGTCGTTAGGATGCACCCCGGTTTTCCCTCGGGGGGCATGTAATCCTAGGGTTTCAGTACTCAAACATTTAAAGAAGTCCACCCTGAACCTAGTGAGTCAAATAATTCGTGTCTGTTAGTATAAGGAAGTTTGTCGTAGTCAAGGGCCCTTAATCTCTTTTTGTGAAACTTTAGTGTAGGGGTTTTGGTTCCCATGTAGATAAATAAATAAGTGGTGTTCTCTCTTCTCGCACGGCTCCTATCACTCGGGAAAGTAGGTCTGAGGG
This sequence comes from Triglochin maritima, assembly GCA_963682175.1. Lineage (NCBI taxonomy): Eukaryota > Viridiplantae > Streptophyta > Magnoliopsida > Alismatales > Juncaginaceae > Triglochin > Triglochin maritima. The sequence continues at coordinate 22,074,417 of OY821775.1, forward strand.
GACTTTGTGCCTGGTGCTTTCGAGTCATCTGACTTGGGATGCACCGACCGAACTCCCGTTACACGGGTGGTAGGGATCGCCCTATGTGGAGATTTGGGGGAAGGTGTACGTGATAGTTTAAGTCCTCATAGGCAATGATGCACGAAACCTGACCCTGGGAGAATCAAACACCAACCAATAAATGCTCCAAAGAAAAAGAAAAAAAAGAAAAAAAAAAGAAAAAAAGAAAAGAAGAGTCAAATAAGAACCAAAATGGACTTTACACGTTGTATCACATTCAGAAGTTAAGGTTGCCCATGTCTTTCACTTAATTTCTTAGTTAACTCTCACGAATAACTCATTAGACTAGGTGTGTGGACTGATTACATATATAGAGTCGACCCGTAGTATTACCGCATTCCATGATCGACAAAATAAGTCCAACGAGTCGTGTAGCTAGATTGATTAATGCATCTTGTTCAGATTTTGTGGGTATATCCGCTGAAAACCCTCAGGAGACAACACTCCTCCTTGGCAACAACGAGGTTTAACGGCTTGTTGCACGTGCTAAGTGCAACCGTGATTCCTACGAAAGTGAGTTAGGATTTCTTGTTTTTTCATATGCTTTTCTCTTTCTTTGTTTTGCTCGGGACTAGCAAAAGTTAGGTGTGGGGGTATTTGATTGACATCATTTCATGCTTATATTTGTATCTTATATCCATTATCTTTCACCTAAACAATGTTATGTCACGAGTTTTATGTTTAGTTTTCAGGAATAAATAGGTTTGAAGAGATGTAGCATAAAAGGACCCAAAAGCTGGGAAAAAGGACTGAATTGTGAGATCTGGGGACCAAGATGCAAGGAAGAAGGACCTGATTGCAAGACAGAAGGACCTAAGAGCAAAACAGAATACTCCACACCATCATGGGGAGTATTTTGCCAATTCGATTTGGGTCGGAGCTCCAACAAACCAACCAGATGCATCCAAGACCGAGACACACTTCAAGGAAAGCCCACCAGAAGACCCAGACGGATCTAGGCTTTATAGGCCACCAATTGGCGGTCTGGATCATGCCAGATCCGCCCCAACTTCTCCTGGACTTGTATTAATGTTCGTTTAGGCTATTTTTGGTATTGGTTTAGTCCCACATCGGGGGATTGTCCCGGATTAGCTATTTCCATGCTTATAAATAGAACTCTTCACCTCCCATTGTATCCATCTCTCTCTTTGGTGGCCACCTTCCCTACTAAGAGTGAAGCCTTGAAGCAAAACTCTGGTGGAGGAAGAGCTACTTGTAATTGAGTGAGTTAATAATAGAAGTTTTCCTTTAATTGTGTTGTTTTTCTCTTAGTTTAGTTTCCTTCCATATGCATGTTTGCTTGTTTGTTTTGTTTTATGCTTCTTTAATATTTCTTGCTTGATTAGTATAACTTTCATTTCAGTATTATTGTTTCTTTTGCTAATATAGTTAGTGTAATGAGTAGTGAGTAGTTCCATCCCCATTTGGGGGGGTTAAGAAATATGTGATATAATCATGTAGTGTATTAAATGTGTGTTATTTTTATCCCTTGAGCTTTAAATGATTTCCATAACCATCTAATGGTTCTCCACTCTTATCTTTGATATGCTAATGCTCTTGAATGAAGCTTAGCTTATGCTTTGATTAGTGGATCTATTTTATGGGGAATGATAAGGTTAGGATATGGATAGGAATTAATATTGGAAACACAAGTTGTAGTGTGTGAACTCTTGTTGCCTTTACCTTAGCTAATGTCTTGTATGTTTTAATGATGTAGTCTTATCTTAATTCATGTGGAGACATAGTAGGGTCTAGTCTTTATACTTCAGTTCATTTAGCTTCATTCCAATTATTGTCTTGTATGTTTTAATGATGTAGTCTTATCTTAATTCATGTGGAGGCAAAGTTGGATGTAGTTTTATGATTTCATGCACTACATGTTGTGAGGAGCTTAATTACGCACACACATCACACACACATCTTTATGTTCACATCATCTCTCTACCCCCTTTGGGGCTTAGTTTATTGCTTATCTCCATTTCCATTTGCATCTTAGTGTAGTTTAGTGTAACCAACCTTTCTCTCCTTCTTTTTACCTCTCGCCTTCGAACAAACCAAGTGTCGACACACCTCCCAGTGGACGACCCGTATTTGCCACCGCTTCAACGCGGTCGTGCACTTGCGGTTAAATATAAAACGAGATCAATCAAGTTTTTGGCGCCGTTGCCGGGGAGGTGCTCTGTCCAGACATTGGTTTGGACGATTCGAGGGGTTTTTAATTTTGTGTTTTCAGTTTTTCTTAGTTGCAGGGAACCACAAGATCACGGGGAGACTACTGGCAAAGTTGGAGGAAGAGAAACCCTAAGCAGACCGCCAATCAGCGGTTGAAGACCGCCAATTGGCGGCCTGGTGAGAGTTGCTTGCCTTGTAATTTTTTCTGGTAGTTAGTGTTCAAATTTGTGTTATCTGGGAGCCCAATTTTGCATGCTATGACTTCTGGTTTGCTCCCAGATCATTAATCACTCCCTTTTTAATCAACTTGGACCATAAAACTCAAAATAAATCCCGGGTTGTCAAATTTCAGAACTATCTTTTAAATATGTAGGAGTTCCCATGCTGGAAAAAAAGGGTACCAAGTCGCCCTAATTATGTCGGATTTCGAAAACCAACTAAGACGACCCTCACCAGAAATCGACATGGTATTAGGCTTACCAAGTCGGTTGTTGAAAAACCGACGTGATATGTCATTTTCTATTGATTTTTTTTGTGAAATTCTTTATAAAAAAGGCATATCACGACGGCTTGTAAGTTAGAAACTGACGTGATATGTCCTTTTATTTTGATTTTTTGCCAATTTCTATTTTTAATAATAGGATAGACCAAGTCGGTTTTTAGGTAAAAAATCAACGTGATATGTCTTTTCTTTTGATTTTTTTGCGAATTGTTTTTAACAATAGAAATACCATGTCTGTTCGTAGGTAAAAAAACTGACATGATATGCCATTTTCATTTGATTTTTGGGTTTTTTTGCTTCTGTATTGATCAAAACATTATTAATTGGAGACATACCCTTGGTTCGAAGAAAATTGGCCCCGTATGTATGAAAAACAATGTAATTGACCTCACACCCATCCATTACTGTGGGACCCTCATTCGTTAACGTTTTCCGAAACGTCCCGTAATTTATCAACGGGGTTTTTGCTTCCGAATCAATCAAAACATTGTCAATTGGCGACGTACCCATGGTTCAAGGAAAATTGGCCCTATACGTATCAAAACATTGTAATTGGCCTCATAACTATCGTTATGGTGGGACCCACATGCGTCTAGCACCGTATATGTTTTCCATGGTGTCTCGTGATTTCTCAACATTTATCACTTATCAACACCTTAAAACTCTAATTAGTATCCCGACCCGACCCCAATTACAACATAAAATCCTGACCCGATGTTGCATCCAACCTAACCTCAATTACAATTTCAAATCCCGACCCAGTGGTGCACCCAACCCGACCTCAATTCTCCCACTAAATCCCTAGCCCCTTTCCCAACTTGAAGAATCCAGTTATGGAGTTGGCCGGTTGGGCACCGTAACTGGATTCTCCATTATGGGGTTGGGTGCACCACCGGTTCGAGATTCTCTAAGTCGGGAAAGGGGGCTAGGGATTTTGTTGGAAAATTTAGGTCGGGTTGGGTGAACCACTGGCTCGGGATTTTAAGTTGTAATTGGGGTCGGGTCGGGATATTAGAGTTTTAAGGTGTTGATAGGTGGCAAAGGTTGATAAATCATGGGACGTCACGAAACACGTAAACGGTGATAGACGAATGTGGCCCCACCGTAACGGAAGAGTATGAGGACAATTACATTGTTTCTTGATACGTATATTGTCAATTTCTCTGAACCATGGGTACGTCACCAATTAACAATGCTTTGATCGGTACGGAAGCAAAAAAACTCGTTGATAAATCACAGGAGGTTACGGAAAACATTAACGAATGTGGGCCCCACCGTAACGGATGGGTATGAGGCCAATTACATTGTTTTTGATACGTACGAGGCTAATTTTCTCCGAACCATGGGTACGTCGTCAATTAATGATGTTTTGATCGGTACGGAAACAAAAAACCTTTCATTTTTTTGATTTTCTGTTTTTAAAAATATGACATACTACATCGGTTGTTAGATTAAAAATTGACGTGATATGTCCTTTTCATTTGATTTTTTTGCGAATTTTTGTTTTAGTAATATGACATACTACGTCGGTTGTTATATAAAAAATAGACCGGATATGTTTTTTCTATTTATTTTTGCAAAATTCTTATTTTAATAATATGCCATACCACGTTGGTTTGTAGGTTAAAAAACCGACGAGAGAAACGTATTTTTTCTTTAATTATTATTATATTTTACCCCATGAATTTTACCTCTTAAATCAAACAAATACCAACCCAAGACCTAACCTCAGTCGGCTCCAAACCCCAACTCCCAACTCCACCCACCTCCAGCCCGACCTCTATCATGACTACCACCTCCCCACTCACGCCACTACCTTTCCACCTTCCTCTCCTCTGTCAACGCAACACCCACACCGCCCACCACCCAAGCAACGTCCACGCCATAGCCAAGCACGTCGCCCAAAACTCCACCCATGTCGCCTCTTGACATTAAGTCTATCCACGTTGTCACCGCATCAAACCGTTCCACCACCTCAACCACCTTGCCGCACTCCTCCCCATGACCCGACCTCGCCTGCCCGAGCACATTTGAGCTCGAACCCAATGTCCACCAGAACCGTAGCCTAACTTAACACTAATTGGTAATACTCTATCCTTTTTTTCTCTAATTAGGTTTTTAGAGTTTTGTTGGTTAATTTTTCGTTTTAAACAAAAAAGGATTGGATTTTTATGGAGCATGAGGAGCAGTGGAGTTCACTTCGCTGAATCATCTGGCCTTGCTTATTGGTATCATTTAGTTTCTTACATTTTGTCTCTTTTTTGTTTGGATTTGTCACATCAGGAATATGATTGTGTTTTCTCTATTTTTTACAGCTAAAAGAAGTTTTTAATGTTTTAGTCTTTTAGGTTAGGCCATTTTTGATAATTTTGCTGAAATTTGTGTTGGGTGAGAAACAATCCTTGTTTCTGATTTTTAGTTGGCTTCGTTTTTTGTAAAAAGGTTGTCTTCGAATGTGTTAGGTCCAAGGTTAAGCACTAAGCTTGGCTAAATTAGCTTCACAAATCTACCTTGGTTCGACTCAAGTTGATCTAGGTTATTTGAGTGTCTTATTGGTCAACCTTGATTGTTTCATATATCGATATAGGGTTTTGGGATTTCTAGTTTCCCTTAGATTGTTTGGATTTTTTAGACGCATAAAAGTTGTTTGTGCAATTTTTTAAATGAAATATAGCTTGAGTCTATCATGGAATATCAACTTAGTCGAGACTTGACCTCTATCTGCAGACATATGTGGTTCCCTTGGAGTTTTGTAGATTGGAACCTGATTGACATCATTTCATGGTTATATTTGTATCTTATATCCATTATCTTTCACCTAAACAATGCTATGTCACGAGTTTTATGTTTAGTTTTCAGGAATAAATAGGTTTGAAGAGATGTAGCATAAAAGGACCCAAAAGCTGGGAAAAAGGACTGAATTGTGAGATCTGGGGACCAAGATGCAAGGAAGAAGGACCTGATTGCAAGACAGAAGGACCTAAGAGCAAAACAGAATACTCCACACCATCATGGGGAGTATTTTGCCAATTCGATTTGGGTCGGAGCTCCAACAAACCAACCAGATGCATCCAAGACCAAGACACACTTCAAGGAAAGCCCACAAGAAGACCCAAACGGATCTGGGCTTTATAGGCCGCCAATTGGCAGTCTGGATCATGCCAGATCCGCCCCAACTTCTCCTGGACTTGTATTAATGTTCGTTTAGGCTATTTTTGGTATTGGTTTAGTCCCACATCGGGGGATTGTCCCGGATTAGCTTTTTCCATGCTTATAAATAGAACTCTTCACCTCCCATTGTATTCATCTCTCTCTTTGGTGGTCACCTTCCCTACTAAGAGTGAAGCCTTGAAGCAAAACTCTGGTGGAGGAAGAGCTACTTGTAATTGAGTGAGTTAATAATAGAAGTTTTCCTTTAATTGTGTTGTTTTTCTCTTAGTTTAATTTCCTTCCATATGCATGTTTGCTTGTTTGTTTTGTTTTATGCTTCTTTAATATTTCTTGCTTGATTAGTATAACTTTCATTTCAGTATTATGCTTTCTTTTACTAATATAGTTAGTGTAATGAGTAGTGAGTAGTTCCATCCCCATTTGGGGGTGGAGAAATATGTGATATAATCATATAGTGTGTTAAGTGTGTGTTATCTTTATCCCTTGAGCTTTATATGATTTCCATAACCATCTAATAGGTTTTCACTCTTATCTTTGATATGCTAATGCTCTTGAATGAAGCTTAGCTTATGCTTTGATTAGTGGACCTATTTTATGGGGAATGATAAGGTTAGGATATGGATGAAGTTAATATTGGAAACACAATTTGTAGTGTATGTGCTCTTGTTGCCTTTACCTTAGCTAATGTCTTGTATGTTTTAATGATGTAGTCTTATCTTAATTCATGTGGAGGCATAGTAGGGTCTAGTCTTTATACTTTAGTTCATTTAGCTTCATTCCAATTATTGTCTTGTATGTTTTAATGTTGTAGTCTTATCTTAATTCATGTGGAGGCAAAGTTGGATGTAGTTTTATGATTTCATGCACTACATGTTGTGAGGAGCTTAATTACACACACACATCACACACACATCTTTATGTTCACATCATCTCTCTACCCCCTTTGGGGCTTAGTTTATTGCTTATCTCCATTTCCATTTGCATCTTAGTGTAGTTTAGTGTAACCAACCTTTCTCTCCTTCTTTTTACCTCTCGCCTTCGAACAAACCAAGTGTCGACACACCTCCCAGTGGACGGCCCGTATTTGCCACCGCTTCAACGCGGTCGTGCACTTGCGGTTAAATATAAAATGAGATCAATCAGAACCTCATGTGTTTATCAACTCTTATTAATATGTACCTCAAAATCATAAGCATGTTAATTTCTATAATAAAAATATAGTTTCATGTTCTTGTAATAGTTTTATATGTTGGTTTTGTATAAGGAACCTAATGTAAATTTCATGGTGGATGAGATAAACGTTTCAACTGAGACCATTACAACTTGAATGATGGTTTTGGTTGCTCCTTAACTCCCATTGGTGTGGATTATAGAGACCATTACAACTTGATTAATAGCATACCATACATTGTATTTATGTTATATATTCTTTATTTTACCCCAATTTTGTGCTACTCGAGTGTTTCTTTGTGGTCTTTGAGGTGTTAGGTAATAAATAAAAGAAATAAAGAGAAAAGTACTGAAATGCAAGAAGAAATGACTCAAATGAAGAAAAATGGACATGTTTGTCATGCATAAGGACCCATCTGCAAATCAGGAAGTACCCAGATGAAATCCAGAGGGACTTGAACGCATGGAAAATATTTCAAGAGCAAAAATCCCTCAATACCATTATCTTGAAGATTATTTGGGCAATTAAGACCAAACATGCTCGAACCAGCGGACCAGGAGTGCACCCCACGTGCAAAATACAACAATTAAGCTCCTGGAAGAAATCGAGGCCGATCGAGCACAAAAGATCAGCCATTGGTGGATCATTTTGGCCCAATTTGCCCCCAATTTCTCCCGTGGCTTCGTCTTGATTATATGAGTGCACCAGACTATAGACAAAGTTATTACAGCCGTCAGATTGCTTCTAGATCCATCCAAACCATTATTTCTTCTATAAATAGACTTGTAATGTCTCCTTTCTTGTTCATACTCCCTCTCCTCTTTAGGTTAGTTTCCTTTCTTGTTTAGTAGAGTAGGTTTTAGTTTCTTAATTAGTAGTGTAGAGGAGGAGAAGAGGAGCAACTTTGTAATCTTTCATTTTAATCTAGTTTTCTACATTTTCATTATGGTTTTGGGTTATTTTATGCTTTCTTGAATTTAGAGGTGAGTAGGGAGTAGTCGATCCCCATTGGGGGTGGCGAAGAAGGTGATGTGATGTATTAAGTGTGTGTTAATCCTAACATTTGAACCTCACATGACTTCCATAACCATCTAATGAGATTTTCACTCTTCTCTTTGATGTGCTAATTCTCTTGAGTGATACTTAGCACATGCTTAGATTAGTGGCCCTATTTTATGGGGAAAGATGAGGTGAGGATAAGGATGGAGTGGATAAGAAGGAAACATGGCATGTGTTTGCATGTGCTCATGTTGACTTCATCCTAATTAATATCTTGTATGTTTTAATGATTGTGTCAAATCTTATTTCATGTGGAGACATAGTGGGATTTGGTCATTATGTATGAGCTCATATTAGTCTCATTTCAATTATTGTCTTTATGTTTTAATGATAATATTTTTATCTTATTTCACGTGGAGGCAAAGTTGGATTTGGTTTTATGGATTTCATGTATTACATGTTGTGATGAGCACAAATGATCACATACACGTACACATATTTTCATTTCCACATTCTTTCTCTACCCCCTAAGGGGTTTATTTTTATCGTTTGTTTTCTGATTTCATATGCATCATAGTGTAATTCCGATAGCATACCTCTCTTTTCCTTCCCCCAACTCGAGTATTGTGGACTCCGACTCGCACACGTTCCTCGTGGACACGACCCGTACTTGCCTTGTCTTCACCAACACCGTTCACTTACGGTTAATTGAAACGAACAATCACAACGTCCAGTGGCTGGGTTAGTTTACTCACTTTGAGTAATACAATTATTATGTCACTCACATTATTTTTTGTTTTCTTGCTCATCTGATTATGATTATATGTGTGTAGGAGCTAGAATGTTGTATGCCAACAACTAGAAAGCGCTTCTGAGGAGGAAGCTGGAACATGAGCAGCAAGCTCGATCCTACTAGCTTTCAAATGTCAGAAGTAAACTTGATGTACAATCAGTTTTGATAGCTTTTTTTAGTTCTTGTAGTATAGGGTGTTGTGGGTTATGTTGTCGGTTGTTTGCATTTTTTATGTCTTTGTGTAAATACATGAATTTGTACAAAATAAATATATTTTTTGGTTACAGTAGAACTTTCTACATCGGTTCTTTCAAATAACCGACGTAGAAACCCAGGGATTCTATGTCACTTTTAGGCAGAAATTGATGTGGTATGTTGGGCTATGTTTAATCGATTAAAGTTCAGACTGCAAGTACACATCCGTCAGTGAAGACGGGGCAAGTACGGGTCGATCCACGGGTAGGTGAGTAGCCTCTGGTTCTTTCAAAATCAAGTGGCGAAAAAGGAAGAGAAAAAATTGATTATGCTAAGCTAAACTACACTAAACTAGTAAGAATCAAATGAAAAAGAAGACAACTAGCGATGGATTAAACTAAACTAAAAGAACTTAATAACTGTTGGCTTTTTGGCCTTAATCTATATTAATTTTAATGATTAATTTAAACTAATCTTAATCAATCAACGTAATCAATCAAAGTGAGCAAACCCGATTACATGCATTGCATATATATTTGTATACTTGCAAATCATCTTAATAGGTTGATCAAGACAATCAAGGAAATGAGCATTGGGACAAAGGACATCAAGACTCAAGACTTGTAATCAAAGCTTTGGACCAAGACATGTAACTTTATATTTATTGAGTCCATAAGGTTTTATGTAAATTTGAGCACTAGGATTCTGTCCCGTCATTCCTCGGTAAACCGACCCTATTTCGGTTAACCGAATCCTACCTAGTTCGGTCCACCGAACACCTGTCGGATAGCCAAAATATTCCCATCAGTATAACTTAGGTCTTCTCTGGAATTGCCCCTACGGAAGACCGAACTACCTTCGGTCGACCGAATAGCCCTGGATCGGTTTTGGACTTTGCTCCAATGGTCGCATTCAAATCAAGACCCTAGAGCCCAATTAACTTGACCCACTTCGGACGACCGCACACACTTCGGACTACCGAATACATATTGGCTTTAGGAGCCCAACCACTATTTAAACGTGGCACTTGACCGTTATCGATAAAACAATTTCCCACGCATTGTCAACGGAATACTCGCGCTACTTCGGTCTACCGAAGTATGCACGGTCAACCGAACCTGAGTAGATCAGAGCCCAATCAATTCTAATGTCCACCTTGGAACGGTGAACCGAATGGACTTCGGTGAACCGAATTTAATTAGGGCTACATAGATAAAAGCTACTGGAGGTTGGTGAATTGTGATCCGATACATAATCGGTCAACCGAGTTCTTAGTTCAGACCAATTCTTCGGACTACCGTGTGGAAAACGGTCGACCGAATCTATCTCGATTTCTGCCCAAGCTTAACTCACATCTTGCTTTCTCATTGGTCCATTCACCACCAACTCTCAAATGGTTATATGAGCTTGAAGGCTTATAAATAGGACCTCATTTGGTTGCTTTGGAGAACTTGAACACTTCCTATCTATCCAATACTCAAAGCCAAATCCTCTCCATCTTCAATCTCTCAATCCACAACACTGAAGCCTAAACTTAACTACTTGCATATCCAATTCAATATCATATCCAAGTGTGCTCAAGTATAGAGTGTTAGTTAGAGTGTGATTCGACTTCCACATCAAAGAATCAAAGAGTTTTTAAAAGTTTCGAGGAAGCTCCCTCTCGGGTTGTGAGAGGAGACATGAGCGAGGCGAGGATTGTTTGCGAGGCTCGGTGTTGTAAACAACATTTATCTCGGCCCGAAATGGAGATCGGTTAGTGGAACCGTAAGCGAGGCTCGGGGGATCGAGCGAGGCTTGCGAGGAGGACTAGGACCCGGGTGTGGGTGCCGAACCTCTCTAAACTCCGGCGTCATCATTTTTGTGGTTTGCAATTGTCTCTTCCTTAATCCTTCGATAATTATTTTTAATTCCGCATTTATCCATCGATTAGAGGGCCATAGATCCTAACAATTGGTATCTGAGCATTAGGTTGCTAATTTCATTTACTTAATCATAATTTAGCATGGCATCTAGTTCTAATCATTTTGAAGTATTATCTACATCTAACCCACTTTTGTTTAATGGGTTAAACTATGACTATTGGAAAAAAAAGAATGAGAATATATTTGCAATCAAATGACTTGAAATATTGGACATTCATATTAAACTCATACACACCTCCTAATAATGATGAATTGTATCCTTAACAAAACCCAAAATTAAGGAAGCGGAGATGAATTCCCGCATTATGAATATCTTGTATTGTGGGTTAAATGAAGGGAAATACAATAGAGTAAGAGGTTGTGAAAGTGCTTATGATATTTGGCGTACATTAGAGATACATCATGAGGGTTCAACTAGATTGAAAGAAACTAGAATTAATTTGCTCTTACAGAAATATGAATTATTTCGTATGCAATCCGGTGAAAACATAAGCGAGATGCACACTCGCTTCACCGAGATCATTAACTCTCTTAAAGCACTTGGCAAGGATTTTAGCAAGGGAGAAATGACTCGAGAGATTCTTCGGTCACTCACCGACGATTGGGAGGAGAAGACGACCGCCATCGAAGAAGCACAAGATCTCACCAAATTATCGGTCGAGGAGCTAATGGGTAGTCTCACGGCGTATCAGATACAAATGAAAGACCGCAAGGAGAAGGGAGTCAAGAAATCCTTGGGGCTATATGCCGTCGCCAATTCGATCAAAGGAGATAGTGACATCGAGGAACAATTGGTGACACTTCAATTTAAGGAGTTTCTCAAAGAAGAGAAAGAAAGGAGAAAAGAGAAGAAGAAGAGCAAGAGAAAAGAGAAAAAGAAGAAGAAAGCTCTCAAAGCTACTTGGGACACTTCATCATCTTCATCAATTGAAGGCGAATTTGCCTCGATGTGCTTCATGGCAATAGAAGATGACGAAAGTGAGGTATCTTCTTGCTCTAGTCATGATTCAATTGATTCAAATAATTCAAATGCATATAATGAACTTCAATGTGAATTCAATGAATTGCTTGAACATTTTGAGAAAATTTGTCAAAAGAATAAACTAGCAAAAAATAAAATCAATGAGCTACAATCTCAAATTGAATCTATCATAAATGAGAAGAATGAATTGCATGCTAGTCATGATAAAATTGCATTAGAGAACACTCAATTGATTGATGAAATTACAACACTAAATGCAAAACCTTCATGTAGTGATGATATTCAAGATCTAATTGCTAAGAATGTTCAATTACAAAAGGATCTTGAAAAATTCACAAGTGGAAAGAAAATGCTTGACGTGCTCATAGGGAGTCAAAAACAATCTTTAGATAAGCATGGTGTAGGCTATTTTGTTAACAACTACAAAAACCATGTTATTCACACTACTATGAATGGAAAGCAATTCTTTGTGAATAAAAGTTCATCAAGTGTTTGGGCACCTAATACCAAAAAGGCTTGGGTACCAAAGATTAATGTCAAAGGACTCAAAGTTGTTTGGGTACCAAAATCTTCACTTGTAGGTACTTAGAGAAAGGAGAATCGATAGCGATCGGCTCAAGCAACAAAAGATCGATTCCAAGCTTCAAGGAAATCATTTGGATCGAAATTATAAAGTCGTCGTCGCTATCGGAAGGAGATTGGAACCAATACAAAATCGAGGATCAAAAGTTGGGTAATATTTTCAATCCTATCAATCGTGTCTATTTTAACATTTGGTTCTAATCTAGGGATATTACATGCTTAATTGATATCATACATCATTGCTTTTAGGCCTTATTGATAGAGGGAGCATATAATGTTATATCATCTAATTAAGGGGGAGAATTATGAAATCCTATACCTTTACATCATATGCTTGTATTGTTTGCATTTAATTGATGTCAAATGAGGAGAATGATAAGGATTGAGCTTCAATTTACTCATACTATGCACATTGTTAGGGGGAGCATCTTATACATGCATAATTTACATATATGAAGGGGGGGCAATCATATAGATTGAGAGAGAACTTAAATTGAAACTCAAGCATTAAGATATAGATTTGTCATCATCAAAAATGGGGAGATTGTTGGCTTTTTGGCCTTAATCTATATTAATTTTGATGATTAATTTAAACTAATTTTAATCAATCAACGTAATCAATCAAAGTGAGCAAACCCGATTACATGCATTGCATATATATTTGTATACATGCAAATCATCTTAATAGGTTGATCAAGACAATCAAGGAAATGAGCATTGGGCAAAGGACATCAAGACTCAAGACTTGTAATCAAAGCTTTGGACCAAGACATGTAACTTTATATTTATTGAGTCCATAAGGTTTTATGTAAACTTGAGCACTAGGATTCTGTCCCGTCATTCCTCGGTAAACCGACCATATTTCGGTTAACCGAATCCTACCTAGTTCGGTCCACCGAACACCTGTCGGATAGCCAAAATATTCCCATCAGTAAAACTTAGGTCTTCTCTGGAATTGCCCCTACGGAAGACCGAACTACCTTCGGTCGACCGAATATCCCTGGATCGGTTTTGGACTTTGCTCTGACGGTCGCATTCAAATCAAGACCCTAGAGCCCAATTAACTTGACCCACTTCGGACGACCGCACACACTTTGGTCTACCGAATACATATTGGCTTTAGGAGCCCAACCGCTATTTAAACGTGACACTTGACCGTTATCGATAAAACAATTTCCCACGCATTGTCAACGGAATACTCACGCTACTTCGGTCTACCAAAGTATACACGGTCAACCGAACCTGAGTAGATCAGAGCCCAATCAATTCTACTGTCCACCTTGGAACGGTGAACCGAATGGACTTCGGTGAACCGAATTTAATTAGGACTAATTAGATAAAAGCTACTGGAGGTTGGTGAACTGTGATCCGATACATAATCGGTCAACCGAGTTCTTAGTTCAGACCAATTCTTCGGACTACCGTGTGGAAAACGGTCGACCGAATCTATCTCGATTTCTGCCCGAGCTTAAATCACATCTTGCTTTCTCATTGGTCCATTCACCACCAACTCTCAAATGACTATATGAGCTTGAATGCTTATAAATTGGACCTCATTTAGTTGCTTTGGAGAACTTGAACACTTCCTATATATCCAATACTCAAAGCCAAATCTGAACGGAATGTGTTCTAAAAGTTTTACTTTTAAATGTCAATTATTATGAATTGAATGAGAAATCATTTTGTTCCTTGTTTATGTTATTCGTCTTTCAGAAGTGTTAAGGAAGAGGCTCTTGGTCCTTAACCGTAGAGCTCTAAAAGATATTGGTTTACATAAAACAAAAGATATTCGCAATCATGGTAATTAACATGGGACATTAATTACCGAGTTAAGATTGTCGTGTTGGTCATAGATCATTGTAGTTCTACAAGTGAGTGACAACACGGGTACACAAAAAGAGGAAAATATTACTTTTGTATAGTGAATAGACCTAATAAGTAAAATATTATAGAAATGTGTTTCTGTGTCATTAATATTTTACTGTGTCTTTGGTCCTTTGATATGAGACTTATATCTAATCACTTAAGGAATACTTAATTAGATCAGTGTCTTGAACTATCGATCAGTGTAGTGTAAAGGCATTGGTTGGTTAAGTACACTTTTGTTGGAGAAGATAGTTAGTCAAAAGACTATCATTGCCCCTCTTAATTGAGTGATGATATTAGTGGGCCCCTTGATAAAGCGAAGTTATGATGTGCACAATGTGATTTGAGTTAAATCACATATTTATAATTAGCTTAAAGAGATCAAGAAATGAATACTAAATACAAAGATGACACAATACTACTTTGTGTGTATTCTTAATATCATGAGGCAAGGGACGGACACAAGTGGTGCACTCCATCACTAATTGGATCGGGTTTTGGTTCGAGTGGAATTAAGACATCTAACTAATTGGTAGCTATAATGTGTAGCTAGATACCGCTTATAGCTTGTGATATTAAGCTCTTAATATCACTGCCAACTTAGTTTAGATCCTCCCATAGGTCACACCGCAAAACTGGGAAACAAGAAATAGGGATTTTGAGTTCATAGGATGTGTCGGGTTTCATGTAGAAAATATGACACATGGGGTGAACAAGCAAAATCAAAATTATGTTGTGATTTATAACATAATTAGAATCTAAATTAAATTCATATGTGATGTAAATATTATGGGGTGTAATGATTGATCATTACATAGGATAATATGTTACATAAGTTGTGAATTTACTACTAATCCCGAAATGTCAAATTTTATAAGGGTTAAACCGAAATTTGACAAGTCTGCATGCACTGTGCAAAAACGGTCGACCTCTAGACCATAAACGGTCGACCGAATGTTGCGCGGTCGACTGCAATATTGCACGGTCGACCGGATGTGTATCGAGTGTAACGAGAATTTCGTCTGTTCGTTTTCGGTCGACCGAGTATTCTCGGTCGGTCGACCGAACATTGCGATGAACTTTTTTTGATACGAACGGTCGACTGAGAATATGGATCGGTCGACCGAAACTCGGTCGAAACGGTCGACCGGACCTCGCAGACGGTCGACCGGTCAGACGGTTTTATGCAGAATTAATTTAAGAATTAATTAGATCATGCATGGAATTGGTCCATAATTGATTTAATTCGTGGCTAATATTATTTATTATTAAATAATGGATGGGTAGATGGAATTTTGCATGAGATCATGGGCAAGGGGTTGCACATGAATAGGTAATTTGGAGAGAGCTTATAAATACAAGCTTATTTCATTACCCAATTAATTCATTCATTATTTCTTGTGCCAAAATTCTCTCTCCATAATTCTCCACGGAAATCCCTTAATTCTTAAGTTTAGTTTTAGTTCTTAAGATATCATCTTCTCAAGAGAATTAAAGAGGGGTTAGTAATTGGATTCTAAACCCTATCGGAGAATGAGAGACTAGCTTCCCTCTCTCCGATCTTGTTTAGAGTTTTGTGAATACTCGGAGGCATCCGGCGCAACGAGGAGCATCCCCAACGTCTCCGAATCTTCAAGAAGTTTTAGAGAACTTCTAGGTATGAATTTCGGAGTCAAAATTTGTTTTAATAAAGTTTTGAAACTAGATATTGAAACAAATTGATGCATGCATGAAATAAATTATAGAAAATTGAAAATTGATCCTTATTATACATAAAAAATTCGAAAATATATATGTATAATTAAACATGAAATCCTACAGTGGTATCAGAGCTTAGGGTTCAATTTTCTCATGATTTATGGCTGTAAACAAATTTAGTTTACCATTTAGGATTTAAACAATTCGTTTTACCGGTTTTTCGGTCTTTAAATGTTTGTTGAAATAATTCTTTGTAATAATTCTTTTAAATGTTTTGAATGTTTAAAACATGTCATGTAATTATTAGAATTATGATTTAGACATAAGTCTAACTTGCAATAATTTCATTATAAGTATAAACGATTATTTTGTAAGAGAATCAACAAAACCGAAAAACTGCATTTCATCTTTCCATTGGAAATTGGATGGACAGCGGTTCAAAATTAATTTTTGAACAATGGATGAATGAAAAACGTTTTTAATGGATTTCAAAATGTTTTTCAAAGAATTGTTTGGGATTCTAGATGCTTGATAAACTAGGTTGGATAGTTTATAGCGATATTGCGTGCATGGATGCTCGAGTTGTTTTGCAGGAATTGTGAGTTTGTATGTTCCAAATCAGCAGCTATGAATGTTTATAATTGTTATAATACAGGGGCTTATGTATGTAAAAGCCAAATTCTCTATTTCCATCTTTTAGATAAATTGCATATGCATATGAGAGGTTTTTACATAGGACTTGCACTAGTTGGTTTTTTATCGAATGTGAGGAGCATGTTTATTTTCTGTACAATCTACATCTCCAGTGCAAGAGGAAGTCGCCGCTGTAGCGCATCGATCGAGGATCGAGGATCAAGGATCGAATGGAACATATAAACTCACACGATGTGGATTGTGTGAATGTTTAATTTCTGTTTTTATCTTGCTATGCATGTGATGAATGTGTTGAATGTTAGGATGTGTATAATTAATAATATGCATGATAACCTAAAATTCTAAATCACATGTTAAATTGTCCAACAAAAATTAAGAATAAATTTCCTTCTTATTTTCATCCACTAGCAGCCATTGATCGAGGGATACTCTGCTCGCCCTTAGCGGGAGATAGCTCCCTCCATCTTTGGGAATAGTGGGAGATATAAAGGTTGTCTGTTGTTGTGCCACAATTAAATATATGAGGTGTGTTTCACCCTAGTGAACCCCAAGTATGTTTAGTTGTGAATACAATGGATAAACGTATCTCGTATCAAATGAAAATAAGTTTTCTTAACATTACCTAGAGCCCTCGCTCGGTTTTGGGAAAAAGTTTTTCTTACGAGGATAGGTCGTATTCCCTCATAATTAAAACGACAAGAGTCACAAGAGTTTGAAGATGCTAAATGTTGCTAAAATTCAAAAAGGTTGTGATTAGAAAATGTTTTCTTACCTTGATATTGTAATGTATTCGATAGCCCTTAGCTAGTCTATATTACAATTGATGGGATCTTGGATTGTTGCATTTATGGGCAAAATTTTTATTTGCAACATTTACATTTATATATTCGATATATGTATGCATGTGTATTAAAACATAAAATTGACATTAAAATCCTGTATAATTTATTTTTTAGAAATGACTAATATCCAACCAATTGTGCGATCTATGATCGAAAAGAATCCTTTGCAAAATGATGGCTCAAACTTCATGATATGGCAACTCAATCTTAATATCGTGTTGAGGTTTGAAAAACAATCTCATATTTTGGATGGTGAAATCCCAAAATTGAATGAGAAGACAACCGGTAATGAGAAAGAGGCGATAGCCAAGTGGGAAGACCAAGAGAACCAAGTTCACGGTCTAATGTTGGCATCCATGGGTGACTCGCTTCAAGCGAAATACTTGGATTCAAAACCCAACAAGACCATGGAAGCTTTAACAAAGATGTTCATGGATAGTGCACGAAAGGAGCGCTATAAGACCACCATCGCACTCACAAGGTGCCATATGGCGGAGGGAACATCGGTGTCCATGCATTTTCTCACGATGCAAGGATACCTTGAGAAATTGTCGAAGCTCTCTTCTCCAATGCCCAATGACATTGCCGAAGATCTAATTCTTGGCTCTCTAGCCCCGTCCTTCAAGGACTTTGTGATGCACTATCATGTGCGTGAAAAATGGGTGAGTCTTGAGGAGCTTCACAACGCTCTCAAAACGGCAGAAGTTGACATGGGCAAGGGTCGGGACAATCACGTCCTAGCCGTCCATGAGAGGAGCAAAAAGATCAACAAAGGTAAAGGCAAATTTACCAAAGATACGTCAATCGAGAGCAAGGGAGTAGGAGGTGCTCAAAGGAGTGCCTCAAGGGGGAAATCTTTGAAATCTCCAACTCCCAACACGGAGTGCTTTCACTGCGGTGAAAATGGACACATCCGACCTAATTGCCCCAAATACAAGGAAGACCTTGAAAATGGGATGATTGAACGTAGGTGCCCGAGAAACGCCATAGGTATGTTTGTTATTGAGATAAATTTAATCACCTCTGTCCTTGATTTGGTAATGGTTACCGGATCTTATGCTCACATAATTTTGATGTGCAGTTGTTGAAGGATAGGAAGGAACTCGTGAAGAACGAGATGATATTGAAGATTGGAAATAGTACAAACATCGCTGCGATTGTACAAAATTTTATGGAACTTCAATAGTCTAGTGATTTAAATTTATGCTTTGAAGAATGTTTGTTATGTACCTTCGATTAGCAAGAACTATTCTGTATCATGTTTTGTATATGGATAACTTAATATATATTTTTAATTCTTGCTTGTCTATATCGAAGAATGGAATATTCTATTCAAATACATTCGTGTAGAATGATTTCTATTTGCTTGAAATGAATGATAAACAAACTCAAACAAACAATAACAAAAGAGAAACTAAGATAACTCACGTAGATGATACAATCTTGTAGCACTATCGGATTGGTCAAATAAATGACCAAGAGACCTTTCAAGAAGAAAGGAACGAAAATGAGTGACTAATTGGATATAATATATTCTAATGTATGTGGTCCGATGAGTACAAGTGCAAGAGACGGTTTAAGGTACTTCATTTTGTTCACGGACAACTATAGTCATCATGACTATATTTGTCTAATGGGAAGCAAAAGTGAATTCTTTGACAAGTTCAAGGAATTCGAGGATGAAGTAGTGAACCGACTCAACAAGAATATCGAGTCTCTATGAAAGGTTCGTAGGGGTGAGTGCTTAGGATACCTAATTTGACTTATTCCTAAAGTAGGACATGATATTGCTCGACATGGTTCGATCAATAATAAGTCAATCTAAATTGCCTATTTACTTTTGGAATTATACACTACAAATAATGACAAACTCACTAAATAATGTTCCATCCAAATCCATGGAGAAAATGTCTTGTGAGCTATGGAGTTGAAAGACACCTAAGCTTGACTTTCTCAAGATTTGGGGTTGTGAGGTATACATCAAGGAATTGATGTCAACCAAGCTTCAACCAAAAATGGATAAGTGCTTCTTTATAGGTTGTCCTCGTGTGACAAGAGGATACTACTTTTAGTTTATCACCTCCAATCAAAAAATTGTAGAGAGAGATATGTTTTTTCTGGAATTTCTGGAAAAGAGAGAAAAGTAGTGGGAGTAGAGTTGAGCTTGAGGAAACTCAAGATACTCTACAAGATCATGATGTGAATGTTGCATTCAAAATCATGAAGGCCCAGCCGAGATTCATTTGGTTAGTGGGAGAGCGAGAGATCCTTACAAGAAATTGTGAGAGAATCTCAATCATCCTCACCTAGTGTGCGTTCGAGAGTCGAACATGAACCTATTCCTCAAGAAATTGTGGAAGAAGTTCGAGAGACACGAGAATAACCAAAAGAACTAAGAAGGTCAATGAGGGAAAGGAAGAAACCCAATAAGTATGTGGGACTTCATGAGATCATGGTACTAGATACCAAAGATCCCTCGACCTTCCGAGAAGCAATGGAAAAGACTCCAAACTATGGTTAAAAGCCATGGAATCCGAAGTAGAATCCATGTAAGATAATCAAGTATGAAACTTGATTAGCCTTCCTCAAGAGAAAATATCATTTGGTATAAATGAGCTTTTAGGAGGAAGATAAACATGGATAGTAACTTGACAACCTACAAAGCAAGGCTTGTAGCAAAAGTTATACTCAAATTCAAGAAATTGACTTTGATGAAATTTTTGAGAAGTTGCCATATTAAAATCTATTCGGATTATGCTCACTATTACCGCATTTCACAATTGTGCGATATGGAAGATGGATATCAAAATGACGTTCCTTAAACAGGAACTTGGAGGAGGATATGTACATGGTACAACCTCAAGGTTTTGATGATCCAAATAATAGCAAGAAGAAATGCAAGTTTCGAGAATCCATTTATGGATTGAAGCAAGCATCGAGGAGTTGGAACAAACGCTTTGACGAAGAGGTGAAGGAGATTCACTTCATTCAAAGTAAAGGAAAACCTTGTTGATACAAGGAGATTAGTGGGAGCCATGTAGTACTTCTGATCTTATATGGCGATGACATATTGCACATGAGCGATCATATACCTTTGCATTAGCAAACGAGAAATTTCGTTGAAGTCAGTATGTTCAATGAAAAGATGTGAGTGAAGCTCAATACATCTTGATTATCAAGATATAAAGAGATACATCTCATAGACTCATTGGTCTAAAGTCAACGTGTATACATTGACAAGGTCTTTGAAATGTTCAGGGTGAACAATTCCGATATGGACAATATGCCAATAAGTAAGAGTATAGGTGTGCAACTCAAGAAGTCTCAATGTGCTCAATCACACAAAGACTTGGAGTACATGAAGGTATCCCTTATGCTTCGGCAAAAGGAAGGACCATGTACACGATGACTTGCACAAGACTCAATATCTCGTATGCTCTAAACGTGACAAGAGGTCACCAATCCAACGCAAGTCCTAATCATAGGATTGCGGTCAAGAATATTCTGAAGTACCTTAACCGGACTAAAGATAAGGTTCTTGTTTATGGAAGACAAAGGAGAAAATAGCCGAGGGCTGTTTTGATGCAATTCTTATAGGAATTCTAGACAATAAGAGGTTGGAGTGATGATGCGTCACCATTATCGAAGGTGGAGGTATGAGCTAGTGTAGTTAGGAGTAATATCACTACAGCTAACTCAACCACCAACGAAAGACAAAATAAATAAATAGGTGGACACAACAGTGGCACAACTGATCCATTCAACAAACCTTCATACCAAGCTAAGAGACGAAATATATTTCGAGTCCATGGATCCGAGGATCCATGTAGATTGGCTTGATAGGTGATTTAAGAAGGTTACCCTACTTATTAATGTTTTATACATTGAGAATGTATGTGAAAGAAAACTTTGATAACAAGTGGGAGATTGAAGGGAATGTGTTCTAAAAGTTTTACTTTTAAATGTCAATTATTATGAATTGAATGAGAAATCATTTTGTTCCTTGTTTATGTTATTCGTCTTTCAGAAGTGTTAAGGAAGAGGCTCTTGCTCCTTAACCGTAGAGCTCTAAAAGATATTGGTTTACATAAAACAAAAGATATTCGCAATCATGGTAATTAACATGGGACATTAATTACCGAGTTAAGATTGTCGTGTTGGTCATAGATCATTGTAGCTCTACAAGTGAGTGACAACACGGGTACACAAAAAGAGGAAAATATTACTTTTGTATACTGAATAGACCTAATAAGTAAAATATTATAGAAATGTGTTTCTGTGTCATTAATATTTTACTGTGTCTTTGGTCCTTTGATATGAGACTTATATCTAATCACTTAAGGAATACTTAATTAGATCAGTGTCTTGAACTATCGATCAGTGTAGTGTAAAGGCATTGGTTGGTTAAGTACAACTTTTGTTGGAGAAGATAGTTAGTCAAAAGACTATCATTGCCCCTCTTAATTGAGTGATGATATTAGTGGGCCCCTTGATAAAGCGAAGTTATGATGTGCACAATGTGATTTGAGTTAAATCACATATTTATAATTAGCTTAAAGAGATCAAGAAATGAATACTAAATACAAAGATGACACAATACTACTTTGTGTGTATTCTTAATATCATGAGGCAAGGGACGGACACAAGTGGTGCACTCCATCACTAATTGGATCGGGTTTTGGTTCGAGTGGAATTAAGACATCTAACTAATTGGGAGCTATAATGTGTAGCTAGATACCGCTTATAGCTTGTGATATTAAGCTCTTAATATCACTGCCAACTTAGTTTAGATCCTCCCATAGGTCACACCGCAAAACTGGGAAACAAGAAATGGGGATTTTGAGTTCATAGGATGTGTCGGGTTTCATGTAGAAAATATGACACATGGGGTGAACAAGCAAAATCAAAATTATGTTGTGATTTATAACATAATTAGAATCTAAATTAAATTCATATGTGATGTAAATATTATGGGGTGTAATGATTGATCATTACATAGGATAATATGTTACATAAGTTGTGAATTTACTACTAATCCCGAAATGTCAAATTTTATAGGGGTTAAACCGAAATTTGACAAGTCTGCATGCACTGTGCAAAAACGATCGACCGCTAGACCATAAACGGTCGACCGAATGTTGCACGGTTGACCGCAATATTGCACGGTCGACCGGATGTGTATCGAGCGTAACGAGAATTTCGTCTGTTCGTTTTCGGTCGACCGAGTATTCTCGGTCGGTCGACCGAACATTGCGATGAACTTTTTTTGTTACGAACGGTCGACCGAGAATATGGATCGGTCGACCGAAACTTGGTCGAAACGGTCGACCGGACCTCGCAGACGGTCGACCGGTCAGTCGGTTTTATGCAGAATTAATTTAAGAATTAATTAGATCATGCATGGAATTGGTCCATAATTGATTTAATTCGTGGCTAATATTATTTATTATTAAATAATGGATGGTTAGATGAAATTTTGCATGAGATCATGGGCAAGGGGTTGCACATGAATAGGTAATTTGGAGAGAGCTTATAAATACAAGCTTATTTCATTACCCAATTAATTCATTCATTATTTCTTGTGCCAAAATTCTCTCTCCATAATTCTCCACGAAAATCCCTTAATTCTTAAGTTTAGTTTTAGTTCTTAAGAGATCATCTTCTCAAGAGAATTAAAGAGGGGTTAGTAATTGGATTCTAAACCCTATCGGAGATTGAGAGACTAGCTTCCCTCTCTCCGATCTTGTTTAGAGTTTGGTGAATACTCGGAGGCATCCGGCGCAGCGAGGAGCATCCCCAACGTCTCCGAATCTTCAAGAAGTTTTAGAGAACTTCTAGGTATGAATTTCGGAGTCCAAATTTGTTTTAATAAAGTTTTGATACTAGATATTGAAACAAATTGATGCATGCATGAAATAAATTATAGAAAATTGAAAATTGATCCTTATTATACGTAAAAAATTCGAAAATATATATGTATAATTAAACATGAAATCCTACAAAATCCTCTCCATTTTCAAGCTCTCAATCCACAACAGTCAAGCCTAAACTTCACCACTTGCATATCCAATTCAATATCATATCCAAGTGTGCTCAAGTATAGAGTGTTAGTTAGAGTGTGATTCGACTTCCACATCAAAGAATCAAAGAGTTTTTAAAAGTTTCGAGGAAGCTCCCTTTCGGGTTGTAAGAGGAGACACGAGCGAGGCGAGGATTGTTTGCGAGGCTCGGTGTTGTAAACAACATTGATCTCGGCCCGGAACGGAGATCAGTTAGTGGAACCGTAAGCGAGGCTCGGAGGATCGAGCAAGGCTTGCGAGGAGGACTAGGACCCTGGTGTGGGTGCCGAACCTCTCTAAACTCCGGCGTCGTCATTTTTGTGGTTTGCAATTGTCTCTTCCTTAATCCTTCGATAATTAATTTTAATTCCGCATTTATCAATCGATTAGAGGGCCGTAGATCCTAACAATAACTAGGCTGGAAATCAGAAAGAGAAGCCCCTGAGGGTGGAGTGAGTATACACATACAATAAGATGGTGAAGAATGCATTCATTAAGCACAAATGTAGGTTGTGTTTTCATGCATATGAAGTGTCTAATAGTTATGACAAAACCTATCAATCCAATCACTAACCTAGTTGATTAACATGCACATACACAAGTTGGTTATTTCAGAACCTAATAGTTGTGGCAAAACCCATCAAGTGAAGTGTTCTACTCTAAACATGCAAGCATACATTCACATTCATCCACACATTTCAAAGTAAAGTTTTTTCCATTCTTTATTGCATGTATAAACATCATCTCCACCCCCAAAGGGGGATGGAACTATTCACTAATCATTAAGGTACTTATTATGATAAAAGAGGAAAACATGCTAACTAAGTATACTAAGATTAATGGAACGAGATAAGCTAAGCATGCAAGGTAACATAAGAGAGACAACATAACATAAGAAAATTTTATTTAATTTCAGACTCACAATACAAGTAGCATCTCCCCACTTGAGTGTTTGCTCCAAGGCTTGACTCTAAGTAGAGGGATTGACCACTAAGCATGTAGTTAATACAAGGGAAGAGGAAGAATTCTATTTATAGTCATAGAAAAAGGTAATCAGGGACACTCCCCTGATGTGGGACTAATGCACTACCAAAAATAGACATAAAACACCCTAATACATGACCCACCTAAATCTCGTCGGATCTGGAGAGGACCCGACCGCCAATCAGCGGTTTATGGCTCTGGATGGGGTCTGGATTTTAAGGGTGGTTGTCAGGATTGATGTCTTCATGTATGATGCACCTGAGTTGATCTTTGAAGTTTAGGCCCGAATGGAATTGCCAACATACTCATGATGGTGTAGATTTTCTTGATTTGCTAATTGGTCATTTGGGTTTACATCCGGGTCCTTCTCTCTTGCATCTCAGTCTATAAATCCTGCAATTTAGTCCTTTTCCTTGCTTTTAAGTCCTTTTTTGCCTCTTCTCCTCAAACATCAATATTCCTAAAACTTAAACATAAAGCTCATCACGTAGAATTGTTTAGGTTCAAGATAATGGATATAAGATACAAATGTATGCATGATATGATGTCAATCATGCTACCACGTCGGTTTCTTCATTGACGTAAGAAACTCTCCTTTGTCATGTCCTCTCCCTTACCACGTTTGTCAGCGGAGGTGGTCAACCCGACATAATAAGATAGAAAGTCCGACGTAATAACCCTCCTTTGCAGCAGTGTCCTCTCTTTAAATCTCGCATCACACATTCCTTTTGGCAACCAGTGATTGACAAGATCAAGTCACAATTAGAAGGATGGAAATGCAATTACCTATCAATGGGTGGGAAATTTATCTTGTCGAAATCAATTTTATCTGCAATACCTAGTCACTATTTAGGAACAATAGCTTTACCTAAAGACACTACTCACATTTGAGTCCCTAAGCAAGGCAGACCTAAGTAGGAACCAATGGGCATGTGGGTCCCTTCAATTTGGTAATAAAAACCTCAATACCATTAGGTTTCATGTTTTGTATAATGTAAAATACATATTTCTTGGGATGCACATGCAAAAACCCCACCTAAAATCCTAAATCACCCTCAGTGTAACCCTCACCAAGTTCGAAACCCACACCCTAACCTCACCAACCCACCAACAAACACACCCACCTGTTTTTCCTTAAATAAATGAGAGGAAGAATGATGAGGAGGACTAGAGAAGGATGTATTAGTTTATAATTTTGTACACGCTTGCTTTCTTGTGAAAAAAACCCATCAATTTTTCAATTTTACAAAAACAAAGTTGTAGTTTCTGTTCCTCTCACAATTGTTCTTGTTCATACTGTGGCTTCAATCCTTAACAAAACATAGACAAATTTCAAGATAAATGCTGAAATTTGAGGTATTACTTGTTTCTACTACTAATGAAGAAAAAACCTTCTCTGCAATGAATATCATAAAGAGTCCATTTTGCAATTGTAGGAGTAATGAACTTATGAATGACTCTCTCGTTACATTTCGTACATTGAGAGAGATGTATTTAGAAGTATTGACAATGAAATATTATGCAACATTTTCAAAAGAGGAAAACTCAAAGGAATTGTCGTAATTGGGTATTAATGTATTGATTGCCATTGTTAAATTTTAACTTCATGTATTTTTAGATTAACGTCGTATTTTGGCCCCCCTTCAAAAATTCATGGATCTGCAATTGTCGCTAAGCAAGAAATTCATATGGAGTAAGATGAATAATAGGCGGATGCATTTTCATTGGAATGTGGTATGATGAAATAAAAGACGGGAGTGTTGGGTGAACTCATTACTACAGAAATGGCTTTTGCGGACGGATAGTTCTGTCGACAAAATGCCTCTTTTTTGTCGGCAAAAGTCCGTTGGGAAAAGTCCCGTCGGAAGGCTTCTTGAAGAACGAAAATTTCATCGGTAGGTGCAATTTCGCGCGCCAAAAAATCGCCCGTAAAAACACCTCGCCGTCGGAATTTCCGTCGGCACGAAAATGTGGCATTACTTCTTGCTCACGGAACTATCGTTTGCAATAAGCAACTCCAGAATCTTTTACCGACGGATTTTTCGTTGGCAAAAGTAGCACCTACTACAAAAAAACTAATTAATACAATACGATTCAACCCTTATCGGGTTTAGAGATCCTGCAATAAAAACAAACCATGCTACCCATTCGAAACACTTGTCTATTCACATACATTCACACCATTCCCCAAATCGAAATGAAGTCATATATATAATCACATACAATCGAAACGATTCAACACAAACGAAGTCATATTTACATACAAGTTTAACTAACCTAAGTCGAAGTATAAGTCATAAATTATAAGTCATATCTCATGTCTAAGTCTAATTCATATATCAACTCATAGTTTAACATATATAAAAAAAGATAGAAGTCGAAGTTTATTGAAGAAGTCATAAGTTGTACAACTATATATAAAACAACATATGTATACCAACTACGATTCAGAAGAAGTCGGATTTGTCGATGGTTCATCCTCGTGCTGAGAAGACGTATCGATGTCATCACTCTATAATAAAAAAATAGATTTTCATTTCTTGAACAATCTGAAACATATATATGATTTTAGGAAAATAAAACAACAATTACACATTCATACATATACATTATGTCCTCAAAACCGAGTCACCATCAATTTAGTGACTTAAGCCTTCAACTTCTCGTGCTCCTCCTGCATTGCATTTTAATATTACTCTACACATAATGAATGTGCAAAATAAACCTATGAAGTTAAGTATACACTTACAATTGATACGCACTGTGAAATCTTGGTCTGAAGATGGTCCATGCGAGTGTTGCTATGTTGACCACTCGATGTCTTTCCTATCTTGTAGGCTCCAATACCAACACCATGCACACGGTCTTTCTTCTCTTTGACTAAGATTTCTTCTAGTACCTCATTCTCGATCACCTCACGAGCTTTCAACGTAGAACACTAATTATTAGCATATCATGTGTAATATTGATGATATATTTGTTTAATTTGGCCCTCTACTAGTGATATTCGAGTATGTTTACATGTATTTCAGGAATAAAGATAACTTGGCTAGAATAAAGGATTATGTACCAAATAGAAAGCCAATTGAACTCTAATCATGTTGGAAATGATGCATGGACTTAAAAATCTCTCCACGAGTCTAGAGAAGTTCAAATGACATCGAATTGGTACTCAAATCGACCAGCTCTGGAAGCATCCCTGAAGATCCGCCCGGTCGAATCAATGCATTCGGTAGCTTGATGGAGCTCGACGAGAGGAATCTAAACTATACCTAATTTTCCAATACATGCACAACGTCAAGACAGAATCACAAAACAGTGATCAAAAAATGTAGGAAATCATCTTGACTCTCGGATTCCACCTCTCTCTCTTCCCTTTCCCTTCTCTTCTATTTTCCTTTTTTCCACCATTAGATTAGGTTAGAACATGTTAGGAGTAGATTTAATATTCAAGCTTTGAATTCCTCTGTTGTATTGTTGCAACCATTATTTGGTAAGTATCTTCACTCGCTTTCTTCTCTACTATTTCTCATGTTAATGTGTGGCTAAATCACCTCTTAGGAGGTGGGGATGGTGGTAGGATAGGTTAATGGTGGTTGTGTGTTGTTTTAACATTGAATGTGGTGATTAAGACTCTAATGTGTAGATTTACTTCTTTAAGGTACATGCTCATTAGGTGTTTGACGGAATGCCGTTTCTTAAATGATTTCATGCTTCATGCTCATATCTAAGTGCATTTCCTTAAATGTTGTTTCGAATACATGTTTGACCTTAATAATTGGTTATGTGAATGTTTTATGAATGTTTGTCATAATCTTTAGACACCTTCCATGCTCCCAACACTAACTTGAAATTAGATGTTAATGTTTGATGAATGTTTGCCATAATCTTTAGACACATTCCATGCTTTTGTGACACTAATGACACCACTTATGCTTCATGTCAACTACACACATAATCTTAATCTATGCCTAATCCATAGTCATCATCTTCTAAGTGTTAGCTAGATTGCATTTAGTTAATTGGAGTGTAGTGTAGATTAGGATAAATCAATTTCCTTTTTCCATCTTTTTTGCCGATTCAATTACGAAATTAGTTGTGAATCGAACAATCACGATCCTTGTGGACTGACCCGTACTTGTCACATCTTCACCGACGTCGTGCACTTGCGGTTATTAAAATGATCAATCAAACACTCTCCTTGTTGTTGAGTCAGTGTCTGCTGTGTCAATTTTTGACTGATCAATTCTTGTATCTCAACCTAAAAATATTTGCAAGACTTACGAATATTTTAAAGTTCAAAGTACCACTTAATTTAGACTTGCAAAAAGCTAAAACGTACCATTTTCGATTGACTTGTATAACAGAAAGCCATCTTCTCAATTGTGGTGAGAGGTGTGCTGATTTGGTTTTCATACATCTAATAAAAATCAAAAAATGAGAATTAATTAGGATGCAATAATAAAGATTGTGAAAAATCCATATTTGTCTAACTATGTATTATAACCAAAAAATTAAAACAACTACATAACATTAAAACTTACATGGATTTGCCTTGTTCGCAAAGGTTTTTGATCCTATCTTGTGGTTCCTCTTCTTGCGGTCACAATTGATGTTGTTCCTTAAGAAAAATTTCTACAATTAATGAAAATAATTTAAGGTTAACATGCAATATTATAAGTACAAAATCAAATGTTTAAAGACTAAAAATATAAATACCTTTGCCTTTCCAGTGTTCCATTCATCACATTGAATGATGAATTGGCCACGATGAACCTATGGATCACCTCTCGAGGTCAAATATGCAACACGCTCTTCATTGGTCTCGAAAGGCGTGTAGTATCTCTTCTTTACCAAATATCGGTAATCTCTCAAAAAATCGTTAATCTTTCGAAGCAGTAGTGCCAAGCGTTTACACAGTTCCCTATTTCGAAACGATCCTATGAATAACATATAAACATTTGTTAGTACATCATATTAACGTTTATGTAATAAATCTAAAAGAAATAAACGAAGACATACTACCACGAATCTACAAATGTTTGACGACTTTGATGTGACATCTTAAAATATAGTGGCCACAACTCAGGCTGCTTGGCTAACAAAGCCAATGTCGCGTTCAACTTCTCTCCACACGGGTCCAACTGGGACGAAATCATCATTCCATTGAACTTGAAACTGATGACCAGCAGAATGAATAAGATCAATCCCTCTAGTTGGCCCTCGACCTCTCTTCATAGATGGCCCAGCCTCAGTCTTTTGTCCTACAAAACAAGAACATAATATTTATTAAATTTACATGAAATTAGATATTGATGTAAAATTTAACACAATGTTACCTTCAACGTCGTCAACAAGACGTGCTCCAGAGTGGCCATGAGGATCATCTTTTCCTAACTCGTCAAACCATGTGCATTTAAACTACACTATCTTCAACATGGGGTCATAAGATAACTCAATCACTTCATCCAAAGTACCATAATATGAAATGACATCAAATATGAGATTTTGATCCCTATTACTTGAATAACTAGATATTTCGGCTGGCATGGTAATGCCGCTATGCTGGGTTCTTCGTGTACTCTCTAGACTTTTCGTATGAAATTTGTATCCATTCACACAATATCCATCATAAGATGTAACCTTAGTTGTTGGACCTCTTGCTAATCATTTCATGTCTTCCGCAACATTTGGACTCTCTTGAACACACATATAATTCACAAACTCACAAAACCACATCTCGAACAAATCATTGTGCATTTTCTAGTTGATTATGATTCAAATTCCTTTCACCTGAAGATATTTCTTCCAAATGGAGATCTAGATATGATGCCACATTATCAAGATTAAACAGTATATAACGATGAGCTTGCTTCAACAAAACTCGAGCTTACTACCGTCATCTTTTGCATTAACTTCTTGACCTCCAACATCTCTGTAAATGTCTTGCAACATTCCCTGCATGTCGTCAACAACATTTGAAGTTGAAGTGACGGATGACTGAAATTTCCTATTCTTTCTAGGTAATTTTTTGCCACGACGTACCTACGTATGATAATTCAGCATAAAACCCTTGAGGAGAACATATTCACGAATTTGGTGTCATTTAAGAAGTGATTGATTTTTGCAATTCTTAAATGGGCAAGGAATAAAACCACACAATTTTTCAAAATTTGCACTTGAAAATTCAAAAACTCATCAAACCCTTTTATGTATTCCACTGTGAATCTATCATTAATCTGTAATCAAGATTTGCCTGGTACAATTGACATCCTATAGAAGTCACACCAAAAACCAATTATATCTAAATATCAAAATTTTAAACAATTAAATTTTTTAAATTTTTGGGCAGAACCTCCCCTAACATTGTAAATATGTAACTATTTTAGACCTGATCTTTGACCGCGGTCATAGGGAGGGAGCAAGAGGATGCACGTACAGCAGCTTCTCAACCACATTCCCAATCAATCTTAATAATTCATCACTTGAAAATATCATATTATCCAAACATTCTTCCAAATTTCAATATCTAAATAGCCAAATATTTACCAATTTTGAATTTCATTCTCAAATTCTAACAGGAATACCAATTTGATTCTTTGAAATTTCGTAAAGCCATCTCAAGTTGCAATTTGAGAATCTAATAAAGATGCAATTTGAGAATCTAATAAAGATCTAATAAAGATGCAATTTGAGAATCTAATAAAGATCAAGTCATGTTGTGAATACTATAACGCAAACATAATTAATTTAAATTAGTTTGAACAATTAGAAGCTCTTTATATTTTTAGTAAGCCTCACCCCGTTATATTCTTTTTTGGTTTATTTACTTATAAATCCCAAGTTTAATTTGGAGTTTGAAGTATAATTCATATTAGTTTGTTTAATCATCAAAAATTAGATCAGTGAGACCAAAATGCCAACAATTTTATTTTCATCAAACCACCTAACAAACCAAACAAATTGTTAATTAATTAACTTAAATTTTAAATACTTTATTCACTCCTCTCTAGAGTAGTCTGAGATCCTAACAGTTTTTATGGCAATTAGAACCGGAAAGTATGTACTTTGCTTAGTCGCTGTCGTGTGTATTGCTTCCATTTGATTATGTTAGCGGATTCATATTACTTGATCAAGTGGGTGAGATGTATAAATACTATGTAATGTAACGATACCATAACAAGAAAAATCCTAATATTCTGTTCTGCGTTGCTCTCTTCCTCAAACCCTAATCTTAATCTCTTAGATCCAAGAATCTGAGACCCCGTGTCTCATATCATGAGCTGGATCATCTTTCCAGGCACTGTTAAGAGGAAATAATAGATTATGATGTAGCCAAATTATTAATTTATGTGGTGCAACAATAACATTATATTGACATATCGTCAGCAACTGGATAGATTAAATCCATTGCCAACAATTTATTCATTTAACATCGTTCAATAGTTATAATATAATTTCGCTTCTGATTCTTATAAGAATACATATTGTGATTACGTTTTTTCTGCTATCTTTTTCAAGTTGGGAACTTATTTAGATGTGATCTTTTGATCGGTTAATTTTAAGAAAGTTTTTCTTCTTGAGTTTTTATTCCACATTGTACCATCAATATTTTCGTATTTATTTTGGTGCTACTATTGCATAGCCCATTTTATTTTATAATGATAGTGCAATACTCCCTTCGGATGGATATGTATAGATGTTTACTCCGTATATATGTTGATATATTTTTGGCAATTTTAGATTTAAGATTAGTTTTTAAAATAAGAAAGAAATTAATGGATAATGAAATCTATCTGTTAAAGTGCCCGTTAACTTAATTAAACCCACTGCATCATTTCCCCCGAACCAAAACCCTTGTTTAAGCGACTGCGAATCCTTCCCTTTCACCCCAAAGCTTGCCTTTTTTCCGCCGTGCTCAGGCGTCAAAAACTGATAATTAAAATATTGATTAGTAAACCACAACTACTCTTTTTTACCCCTAGAGAAAATGATCTACTCCGCTGTATTTGAAAACACCATCTCCATTATCCACGACCAAACGCGGGCCCCACTGGAAACACACCTACTTTACCAAACCCAAGCATGAGTCCATGTCTCACTGGTGTCCCCACCACCCACCTACTCCCCCCACCAAACACCCAACCCAACCAACGAGATCCACACCATATAAACCAATATGCACCCGGCCCGACTTCCCACCACACACCAACCGAACGACCACCACCGCCACCACAATGTCGTCCCCAGCCCGAAAAAATTACTGGGGTGACCAGCCGGAGGAGGAGTTCTACGCCTCGCAGGGCGTCCGCAACTACCAGTCCTACTTCCAGACCCCTTCGGGGATCCGCCTCTTCACCCAACGCTTTGAGCCCCTCGAAGGCCCCGTCAAGGCCTCCGTCTACATGACCCACGGCTACGGCTCCGACTCCGGCTGGCTCTTCCAGAAGATCGCGGTTGCGTATGCCAATTGGGGCTACGCCGTGTTCTGCGCTGACCTTTACGGCCACGGCCGTTCTGATGGGATCCGGTGCTACCTCGGGGATATGGAGGGCGTTGCGGCCGCGTCGCTCTCGTTTTTCAAGCATACTAGGAAGCAGGAGCCCTATGCTGGGCTACCCGCGTTCCTGTTCGGGGAGTCCATGGGCGGGGCCGCCACTATGCTTATGTACTTCCAGTCCGAGCCTAGGTTGTGGACTGGACTTATTTTCTCTGCGCCCCTTTTCGTCATTCCCGACGATATGAAACCCTCCAGGTAATTTGTAAGCCTTGATTTGGTCTGTTTGAAGCTCCTATCGGTTTTTTTGTCAAACGTTTTGTGAACAAGTCTAATTGGTATTATTGACTAGTTCAGATCTTTTGTGTGCGAAAATAGATTATGTAATCTTTATTTTCGTTCCCCTTACTGAAAAGATCCCACTGGGTCATTACTTCAAATTTTAGATCCTTTGGTGAACCATCTCCGATGGTGCTCAAGGGCACTGTCATTCCTACCTCTTTTTGAGTCCTAAAGAAACAATAATCGCTTTATAGATAACAACTTTTCTAATTTCTTCTACCCACGCAGGATATATAAACAGGTTTCATCATATATCCCACAAAGAAATTGACTAGTTTTTTTGTAATCTAGAAATGTATAATTATTGTATTGAGACTCTTAGCACCTGCTGCTTTGGGTATTTCCTACAGTTTTCGTAATCCTTTTTGATAAAACGAAAGACATGGTTAATTGAATGGCAATTGAGATTTTCTCAACTGCAGTATGTACTGTATTAAAAAAAATCATGTCTTGTAGATTTCATTGCCGATACAGGTACTCAAATTCAATTATGTGTGTATAATTGTAAAATATTAGATAATATTTAAGTTACAAATTCAATGCAATGTTACAAAATTTATGAAAACTATGTTTAGCTTCAAATTCAATACGCTAAATATGAGGGCCACATATGTTTTAGCTTTTAATGTAAAATTGTATACTTACAAATTAGCGTCCTCTCTATTCTCTAACACAGAAAAGAGATTGGTATCGTCTCTAAACAAAAAAGGGTGATAGTAAACATTCTCGATTTAAACTTCTGCCAGTAGTTAACTAGAAGTGGTTCTGTTTTTTGTTTGGCTTATGGTTGGGGATGGCTTAGATTCTTGTTAATGTAGACTAATACCTCTATTCTGCGATCTGGTCTGTTTCATTTTTTGGCATGCTTAATGTTTGTTGTTTTTGTTTCTCATCTCCTTTTTATCTACTAACCCAATAAAGAAAACGTTGAGTAGAAGTGGTTGTTATTTATTATTGTATTTATATATTGTCATTTGAATATATGGTATAGACATATTGTTTAAATGTTACAAGTTCTTGATATGGTGTTTGTCATAAATCTTTAAATGATGACTAACGCCGTATTTTGTAAGTTTGGTTACAGTACTCATTTTAATTTAGAAATAACTGCATGTGACTTTACAACCTTGTCAAGATTTTACAATAGTTTCAGTCCTCATAAATGGCATATTCATGTAGCACATCTAACTGATCTTGGCAACTTGTAGTTACTTTGTTTGAACAAGGGAGGATAAAACTTTTTATTTCCAACTAGTACATAATGAACATTATGAAATAAAGAAAGTTCAATGTCGTGTTAGCCTGAAGAATGTAGTTAAATTCTCAACAAAAAACACATTATGGTCGATACTATTTGAAAGATATTTATGTGTATTCCTTCCCAAAAAAATGGCTCTGTAGTTATTGTAGTCACAAAAATGTAAAAAGCTTCTGAAAACAATAAAAATAAGAGAGCATTTGTCTTCTATCTTGCTAGAATCTTACGATTACTGCTTGTATCATTTTCGCTGCAATATATTTAGAACTTCAAAGTGTTTGCAGTTTTCTACTCTCAATGTTCTAGTAATAAATCTATAAACATTAAATTAAAGGTCGAAAGGAGAGGATTTAGATCCTGAACAGTTCATATATATTTATATATTACAGACTATAAAGAGCTTTTGTTGAGCTGAACAAGTTTGATTAGCAATTTGAGCCTAAAAACCGAATGCATGACTTGTTTAATTGTATCAAGCTAAATTTAGTCAATTAATAACTCATAACTGTATGCTTAATGAACAATCCTCTCTTGCAGGATCCGCTTATTTATGTACGGCCTTCTTATGGGGTTTGCAGACACTTGGCAAGCGATGCCGGACAACAAAATGGTGGGGAAGGCGATCAAGGACCCAAATTTGCTAAAGATCATTGCCTCCAATCCACGGAGGTACACGGAGAAGCCACGTGTGGGGACAATGAGAGAGCTAGCACGAGTTTGCGAATACATACAGGGAAGGTTTGAGGACGTTACAGTGCCATTTCTGACGGTTCATGGGACAGACGACGGGGTTACATCGCCAATGAGCTCGAAGTTGTTGCATGAGAAGGCAAAAAGTGAGGATAAATCGTTGAAATTATACAAGGGGATGTACCACTCGCTCATTCAGGGTGAGCCAGAGGAGAACAGTAGCAGAGTACTTGCTGATATGAGGGAGTGGATTGATGAAAGGGTTAAGAGGTATGGGGGTGATAGTAACTCAAATGAAGGCGAGTGACAAGTTGTTTGATGATGTACATGATGATGAGGTAGTAGAATTTATGGAAGGATTTTTTGCTTCTCGTCCTGAATCTCCTGATGTTCATGGAGTTCAACTGGTTATTTGTACTCCGACTTCTGAACTGTGCTGTAGTAGCATATGGTGCATCAATGTGCATGTTGCTGCTGACTGCAACGATTCAAATAAAACTGATATATACACGAGTTTGTCCGTTCTTATCTGTTTTCCAATTTTTTAATCTGATGTGATTATCTTTCAAGAAAAATATAGATCCCTCAATTATTTCTTGATGTGACTTTCTTCCCAAAAAAAAATCATAGATCCCAAAGGGTATATTTGTTGCTGCGTACAACAGCATACAGGGTTAAAATAGTTCCTTTATTAATATTGAAATAAAAGATTTTTTGCTACGGTATATTTTGTAATGATCATAATTGGACTTCTGTCCTCGTGTTTTCCTTTTTCACAGCTTGTTGCGTTACCTATTAGCCACACAAATTTGCATTATGTAGTGTACCCAAGCAAAAATCCAATTATCTAATTATAGTCGTTTTGAAGTGTTCTCACAAAAATCCCTTGAGTAAAAGAAGGTTTGTACCAATTTGTTTAGAGTGCAACAGTGTTACCAAGGGCGAGTGCACATACAAAACACTGAGCCGATGGATCGATGATACCTGCTGAAGATTTGGGAAATAAATCTACATACATATTGCATAAGTAGCATATGTAACTGAATATGCATTTGCACACTCAACTTACTGAAGTCCTTTTACTCTTTTAAAAATTTTAAATGAAGTGCACACTAATCCTAATAATAAACAAAAAGCAGCACTACAACACTGGTACTGGTACAAGAAATAAATAAGCATAATTATTCAACAGTGTTGAAACCATCCACGGCGTGCAACATGTATAATGACTAAAAAAACATGCACTCCCACAAGATTATTGTATACATAGATTGTCAGTACATTATTTATGGCGAAACAAAGAAGAAGAGCCCAGGCATCTTACTAAAAAATGTGCAGACGACGGTAGATTTTCACACTACATTTGTCGGCCATGTTGCTTGAGCTGACATGATTATGCCCACTATGACACCGAACAATCCAAGCGCACTGCCAAATATCTCAATCACCAAAATCTTTACAAACAAAGTGGAATTTTGGGCGTCGGACAACGCACAACTGCTGCCAATGATTCCCACACAAAGCCTGTTGCATAAGGAGGTTATATATTGTTTTATGTTGGAAATGACAAGAAAGCTGGTTCATATGAGAGAAGAACATTACACACCCACAGACAAGGTTGGCGAAACCAACAATGATACCAGATGCAAAGATAGCGTAGCCTGCTCTAAGAGACTCAGCTGCATAGATTTGAGAGGCAGGAACACTTTCTAACTTTGTTTGTAAGATGATAGCCACAATAACGCCATAGATCGCAACAGCCTCGCAGAAGATCACACTGATAAAAGGAAATGAAACTTTCAAAAACTTCTGTAACCTCGTTTGGTAAGCTAGACATGCATAGGAATTTTCATGTTCAATTAGCTTCCAAACAATAAAAACATATTTGACACTTCCACTTGGAATCAAACATAACTTCCAACAGGATAATCCTTAGCCAGCACAGGAAAGGTCAAAGGTTCCTTGCGCAAATTACAAAATGGAGTGCTAAACAAGAAGATAAGAACTCGTAGAACCCAAATACAAACCAAATAATTTGTTATTTGTACTTGATTCTTTATCTGATATATGCCACTGTCCAACATCATAGTATACAAATGTAGAGATATCATTGTTGAATAGATTTGTATAGATAATATATATATATATATATATGAATTTCCTGAATAATAGAGTAAAATATAGGAATAAGTAGGAAATAACAAATAGTCAAACTTCAAATATCAACATGAAATATGAACAAATTGACATGTATTTATTTATTGTGGAAACAAATATGAGAAGTGGTATGTGGAAACTAAAGCAAATATTACAAGCAAAAGATGGTGGGGGCACCAACCCAATCCAGTCCAGTCCAAGAAAGGTACGGAGGCACCTTTTGCCATTTTAAAGTGATGAGATGAGGTTGGGATGAGTTGGGACCTGGGAGGAAACTCTCACTCTTTCTCTCTGGTCACTCCTCCTCACTGGTGGTGGTGGTTGGGAGTGTTTCTGCTTACTCTTGTTATGTTATTGTTTGTGTTCTTCTTCTCCATCTTCTCTTTTCTTCTCTCCTCTCCTTGGTCGGTGACGACGGGTTGGAGGCCCGACAGCCATGAGAGGAGTGAGACCCGACCAAGGTTCAGAAATACGGGATGCGGATGCGATGCGGCGAGGCACTGCATCCGACGGCAGTGAAAGATGGGTTAGGGGAGAAAGGTAGGTTGTCGGGTGTTTTATTTTTATTTTTCTTCCCAAAACCGAGGCTGGACCGGCCGGTCGGAC
This sequence comes from Triglochin maritima, assembly GCA_963682175.1. NCBI lineage: Eukaryota > Viridiplantae > Streptophyta > Magnoliopsida > Alismatales > Juncaginaceae > Triglochin > Triglochin maritima. The sequence continues at coordinate 22,112,622 of OY821775.1, forward strand.
CGATTCGACCGGTTCAACAGCCAGTCAGAGGTTCGACGTAAAGTAAACCGATAAATCCTATGACCTATACCCATGCTAGGCCATTGCAGTTATGATCTAAAAGCATTTCATCTGATAGTTAATGAGAACCAAGTATGTAAGTATGTTAAAATTATAATAGAATCTGAATCATGTGTTGCTCCTTTATGCATCTACGGTATGAAATAATTAAATATAGGACACAAATTAGACATAGTGGTGGAATGGTTAAGCCAAATAAACGTTTATGTGGTAGCTCCTTGAGAAATTTCAGTTATAAGTACACCAATGACTCACTGGTCCATCTATGGTAGTGTACTTTTAATACATTGAACTAAGATTCTTTCCTGAGATAAGGTTTGTTTGAGGCTCATCGATAGCTATCATGCTTGGAAAACAAAAGTTACACCTCATAAAGCTCTGACGATCAAATCACATTCCCAAACACAACTAACAAAAAGGCTGCAAGGCAAAAAGAAAAAAAATGGCCAAGTCACAGCCAGATGGAGCACATAGTCATAATGCGTCATAGAGTCTAGATTCTCCTTGGCTTTGAAACAAACACTTCAGACCACGTTCACCTACAGAGACACTAACACTTAAAAATTCTACACCACCACTGATCTAATATGCTTCACACCAAAATTACAGCACTGGATCTTTTTAACGAAGTAGTTTCTCGCCAAACATCATGAATCCACCCTAGGACCGCGGCATCTGCATGACTAGTCACCACAATTAAATTTGCATGTCCTACCGGTCTTATTTTATCAATGTGACAATTGCATGACTTACGATCTCTAGATATTGAAGTAAATAACCCTAAGATCAAGTAACTTGGTCAACACGGCCATGAATGATTAAGGATCTTCATACCATCTACAACAACAATTTTGTATCCCGAAAGATCTTGCAGTTCAGCTTAGAGCTCCACCTAGCCTATGCATGAGAAGCCGCTTCCTCTAAATTGTCTTCCTATACCACTGACACAAACAACACTTAGAACCACCGCTCCATCACACAAAGACAAGGATAAGGAAGATATCAGAGTTTGCTTTCAAGCCTATACATCAAAGCTTGACAAGTTTTTCATGTTCTCTTCAATATCCAAGAGAATAATAATTCTGAGATGACGAAATTTTCCCTATTCCAATCCTACTTGGTAACTCCTGTTAGTTATTGATAATATCCAACTCAAATAATGATTTAATACCATATAAAAATTGTACTATTCAAAAATTGATAATGTAACTGCTTTAAGGAACTAGGTTGCCACACGCTCAAAAAGTTGTGACACTTACCTTTCCGCTATGAAATCACAATCGTTTGAAGTCAAATTTTATAATCGATAGTGAATTCACCAAGTTAATAATGAAGATTATGTTCTTGAATAAGGATGGTTTGATGGAAAAGGAGTCTAATTTGAGTATTTGTTCTCCTTCATATCAATGGGCCAGAAATTGAAGAGGGTACAAAAGGGTTTCTTAAAATTATGATAATATGGTAATAAACACTAAAGTGTCCATTTCCATTGTGTCAAAGATTAAGTTGTTTTTTGACATTTGGAGCATCATGGACTATATCAAATGACTATTTAAACGATCTGCATTTCTTATTTATTGTGGAATCACAGATGGTCAGTTGCATTTGCATCATTTGGGTCAATCCGAAACAACCTCACTGTTTTACAGTGGTAGGGTTGCGTGCATCCGACCCCCCCTTACCTCGCTTAGGCAGGAGCCTCTTCTAAGGCACTGGGGTTATGTTGATGTTGATGTATGGTAATAAACACTAAAGCTTTCTGTCTACCTTGTGTGTGAAGGATACTCAAGTTGGTATGACGAGGAAGATCTTCAATCAGGAAAGAGTTTCTTCATCTAGATCAACAATGGATAACACAAAAAAGGATGTGGTAGGAAATTTAGTGATGAGTGATTGTACTTAAAGTTAAAATCAGGCAGCTAGTTCAACAACCTCACTGCATACTATCAACATATTTCTTAATCCCTAACTACGTTTTAAGCTTTACCTTTTTCTTATAAAAAACTGAATTTTTTTAGGATTTTAAAATGGCCTGTCCAATTCCTCATTATTATGATTCGAAGGTGTATCATAGAAATTCTATAATAAAAATGACTCCACTGCACCATTCACAAGGCATGAGTACTTAACCTTCATGTATTTGGCTTTCCAAGCATCCATGTATACCTCCAGTAGCAAGTCTTATGGTACATGTTGATCTTCATAGAAGAAAACAAGTCTAGCTTTGCAGTTGCATGATCAAAAAAATAAGGTTTAAGCATCCAGGAGCTCCACAAGGCAAATTGCTACGGAATAGGAGCTAAGCTAAAGGTCCTCTCACTCACACTAAATACAAAATACAATGGAATTCCTTATCCCACTTTTGAATATCATGTAAAGAGGAATTGAGAACCAAAAATCGAAGTTACAACAACCCGGTCAACATTGCAAACAGAGTTCAAGAGAACTTTATGAACTAACAATCTATTGATACAATGAGAGATCTTTAAGAAATAAGAACCAAGAAACGAATCAATACCTAATGAGATTCTTCGAAGTGATTCTGGGAGCCTTGATCGCAGCGCCAATCAAACTGCTCCCGGTAATGTAGATTCCCCTGAACGGAACCCAAAATCCAAAGTTCTTAAGAAATTACCCAAAAGGTGAGTCTCGAATTGGTATTTTCCGTCGAAAACATAATGAAATAGGAAGGAGTAGAACCTCACCAAGCCGCGCCTAGCACCGAAACACCAATGGAGATGGCTATCCCGATGGCGGAGAAGGTGTACGGCGAGATCTGCACCATCGCCCGGGACCAAGAGCTCGAATCCGCCATCGGAAACGATGAGATCCGGTCGTTGGATTAGGGTTCGCAGATGGCGATGGGTGGATGAGGGGCGAGAACCGGAGATGTACAAGTTCCGATTTTTTCCTGATATCAGTACTAGTTCAGATATCGAAGGAGACCGTGAACAACTTGTGGCAATCCTGTCGATATAAGTGTTATTGTGTCGATATTAGAGTACTATTACGTCGTCTTATTGTGTTTAGCGTAGTTCGAAGAAGATTCGTTACTTTTAAATTGAAAATAATTTAATGACGCATTATATTCCGTAAATTTTTTAAATAATAAACATATTTAAAAAAATTCGAAAACTAATAAAAAAAAATAAATCAAAAGTACGCAGATCGCGGGTCGAACCCGCGATCCGCGCAACCACGGATCGCGGGTCGAAACCGCGATCCGTGGGCACGGATCGCGGATTGGACCCGCGATCCGTGGGCACGGATCGCAGATCGGAGCCGCGATCCGTCGGGTTTTTTTTTTTAACTTTTTTTTTATTTCAGTTATTAAGTTTTTGAGTTTTCAGATCAAGTATTCAGTTAATTTTTGAGTTTTCAGTTAATGTTTGAGTTTTCAGATTAAATTTTGAGTTAAAATCAGTTAATCTCAACTAGTTTTTATTATCTTCTCGGGTTCGCACGACACTTCTCTTCTAGTTTTTCTACAATTCGGAGCTCACACAACACTTATTTCCCAGCTTATCTTGGACTCAGGTAAATTTTACATAAATTTTTTACTTAAGAATATTTAAATTAAGATTTAATTTCTTTGTTAAATTTAAATTATTTGGAATTGTTTTGTTATTTTCTATTATATTTAATTATAAATATTAGTTGTATTTATGTATCTGTTTATAATTAAATTAATTGTATATACATTTAAAATTTGTATAACGTACATTTACGAAATTTATTATATAATATAAGTATTTGTAATAGTTATTTATTATTTTCTGTTAAATTAAAATTGTAATATTAGTTGTATTTATGTGTTAAATTGTTATAACTTTCATTATTTCTATAACATGCAATTTGTCATGAAATGTACGTGTAGATTATTTTTTAATTATTATAAGTAATTCTGTTTTTATTTTCATGAACAGTTGTTTTGACAAAATGAGTCATTTAAGTAGAAGTCGCTCTGTACAAAACGAACGTGAGTATAATGATGCAGTTGATAGAGAGTCTATTTCCCCACTTCTCGGAATACCAAATTGCATGTTCAGAGTCAATGATATTTGCACAAATGTAAGTACAAAAAAAGTATATTGTGTTAATTTTGTAAATATTTAAATTACAATTTTTTAATTGATTTATTTTTCACAATATATTTGAATATATTATAGCCGGAGACTGTTTTGGAATGTCGTGCACATCGTCCAGTAATTCCTTTCCACGATTGTTTTAGTCAAGCACTCAAAAATTTGGGATTATATCAACTTGCCCAAATAAAACATACAAGGACAGACAATAGATTGATTACTGCACTTGTAGAGCGTTGGCGTCCTGAGACTCACACTTTCCACTTACCGGTTGGGGAAGTTGGATTAACATTGCAGGATGTTAGCTGTTTGTGGGGTCTACCTATCAATGGTATTCCAATAATCGGGCACAGTGATCGAGATAGTCGTGAGTTAATTAGAAATTGCTTTGGAATTGATATAAACGCCGAGATTATGAAAAAAGGTAAAAGAACGGTAGGAGGAGATGAGCCACAAATGTTCAAAGAGTCCGGATTTAGCATCAGTTTGCAATGGTTGCGGCTAAATTACGGGAATCTGCCAGAATTTCCCACAGATGAAGAAGTGACACAATATACACGGGCTTTCATTTTAGATTTGTTTGGATCCATGGTTTTCCCTGATAGCTCTGGGACAGGTGTTCCAGTTATGTATTTGAGATTTTTGCAGGTGTTGGACAAGCCGATAGTATACAATTGGGGTGCGGCCGTGCTTTCATGTTTATATCGCAACTTGTCTATTTCATGTCAAACTGGGAAAAGGAACATTGGTGGTGCATTGTTACTTCTTCAACACTGGTCTTGGACTCGGTTTCCCGTAGCCCGGCCGAGACACGTGGGTCATGCTGAGTGTTTAGGTGGAGAAGACCTAGACTCGCGACCTCCATTTGCTATTAAGTGGCAATACCCACAGACTTATGAGGTTAGTGCCGCACATAATTGTCTTACACATTACAGAAATGAATTTGAATGTATGTTGGATGAGCATGTAAACTGGCAGCCGTATTATGAAAGTATGATGTCGCTTCCTGGCCGGGTATTTACTACTGATGCTGCATATTGGCTTGCGAGAGTGCCTTTGATTCATTTCTGGATGATTTCATGGCATTATCCAGAAAGAACTATGAGACAATTTGGATTTTATCAGACGACGCCACCGCCAGAACCTCATCCGTGGACAGAACTCAAAAGACTTGATAAGATAGTACATGCGGCCCGACAGAGAGATGGTTGGTCAGCGAAGCATGAAATTTACATACGAATGTGGGAAAGACCGCATATTGTTCACGAAGGTCGACCATATGATCCGAGAGAAAATCGACGGTATCGTCAGTGGTTTCAGCATAATGGTATGTACACAGTCTACATACGAGGCCAAATAGAGTTCGGTTTGGAAAGGCCGTTGCCACCCCCACGTGATTCTATTGAGGACTTAGGTTACGTTCCTGGTGGACCACGTATTCGACGTATGGTATGTATTTTGAACGACTTTGACGATTATTGTTTGTTGTGTTTTACTATCTAATTTTCAAACTACAATTGCAGGGCTTACGTGGTATTCAACGGGCTAAATTTGTTATCAAGCAGTTGTACAAACGTGGAACTAAGGGACTGTGTAAAATGTTGCTGAAGAGTCACCAACTCGATGCTGTCGATTGCGATCAGGTGCACGAATTTGAAAGAGTACTGTGCGATGCTGGATTACCTGGAGATGTGGAGTCGATTCCTGAAGATGATGATGGTAATAATGAGATTCGTGATGACTGTCCTGTACCTAGAGTTGCAGACCAAACAACATATAGTTTTAGGTTATCCAATGCATCATACGATGATTTTGTCCCAGATTCATCGCAGTTTAGAGGTTCATATACATACGATGACATTGGAGCAGGACCATCGCAGCCAACGCAGTTTGGATCTTCTCAAACATATGGTGACATTGGAGCAGGACCATCGCAGCCAACCCAGTTTGGATATTCTGAAACATATGGTGACATTGGCGCAGGACCATCGCAGCCAAACCAGTTTGGATATTCTGAAACATATGGTGACATTGGCGCAGGACCATCGCAGCCCACGCAGTTTGGGCTTTCCCAGATTCCCGAAGATTATCCAACTTATCAGACACCTGGTAGTAATTATGATACCCCTCAGTTGCCGCAAACAGACTTCGGGAATTTGTTGGATGGTATATTCAGTCCATTCACTGACCAAGGGTACACTTGTGAATTAAATCCTGTACCTTCCATAGTTTACGAGACTCAGTCACCTTATTTGCCTGTTCAAAATCAGTCACCTTTTAATCAGTTTTATATTACAAATTATATCAAGATTTGATATTATTACCAATTATTAATAATGTGACATAAATAGAAATTAAAAATGAATAAAAAATTACCTTAAATTTTACCAGGAAAAAACACACGGATAACAAAAATTGATATCACCAGGCACAATTTGAAGACTGTGAAAAGAGTAGAATTTCAATATTTGATATTATTACCAATTATTAATAACTATAAATATAAGAATGAAAAAATAATTACCTCAAATAACACCAGGAAAGACACACGGATCAGAAAAAAAGTTATCACCAGGCACAATTTGAAGACTGTGAAGAGAGTAGAATTTCAATATTTGATATTATTAACAATTATTAATAACTATAAATATAAGAATGAAAAAATAATTACCTCAATTATCACCAGGAAAGATACACGGATCAGAAAATTTATATCACCAGGCACAATTTGAAGACTGTAAAGAGAGTATAATTTCAATATTTGATATTATTACCAATTATTAATAACTATAAATATAAGAATGAAAAAATAATTACCTCAAATAACACCAGGAAAGACACACGGATCAGAAAATTGATATCACCAGGCACAATTTGAAGACTGTAAAGAGAGTATAATTTCAATATTTGATATTATTACCAATTATTAATAACTATAAATATAAGAATGAAAAAAAATATTTATCTCAAATAACACCAGGAAAGACACACGGATCAGAAAAATTAATATTACCGGGCACAATTTCAAAACTGTGGAGAGTAGAAGTGGAAATGTACGAGGAATTGAAATAATAATTGGATTTAAAAAAAAATGGACGAAATGCATATTTATAAGAACTCGCGGGTTCGACCCGCGATCTGCGTAGTTTTGAATTTTTTTTTTGTGATTAGTTTTCGAATTTTTTTTAAAATGAATATTATTTAAAAAAATTACGGATTATATTGATATTTTTCTTTTTAAATGACATATTATTTGACCATTATCAAGTAAAAAATAATTAATTACCTAACAAAACATGTTATCCGTGTCAGCTTCTTGTAAAAAAAACATATCATGTAATCGTGTCGAATCATATACCAATTATTTTAAGTTTATATTTTCACAAATCTTCGTAAAAAAATATTTCAACAACACAAAAAAATTCGTGTAATGTCGTGTAATCATCATAATAAACTTGTCACTATATCATGTCGTATAATCGTGTCATATAAGAAATCGACATGCCTAGTTGAATCCACTTTTGTTCTCTAAAATATCGTTACGTCTATTTATGAAAGAAATAATTGAACTAGCTGTCTAGTAAGATCCCCAACCTAACGGTGAAGGGTTTTTTATGGGAAATGATAAAAGACCGCTTTTGAGGACGCGGCTGAGTTGACACGCACCATGTCAGCAGAGAAAAGAGATTTATTTTATTTTATCTCTCAATTATTTGGTTGTTCGTACAAATGTCCTGAGCAATCATTTCATCTCTCCATCCCTCCCTATATCCCTCATTAATGCGTCTCAAATCACTTCATTCCCCATTTTGGCGCTCCTACACAGCAGAAGACTTTTCATCTTCATCTCAAGATGTGTCTTCCTTTTTCTTCCCTTCTCTTCTGTGGTCATTCCTCTGTACTCCAATGGAAATTGTTAATTTGCCTTCCCAAGTGGAGCAGCCGACAAATGTTCCTAAGGAGGAGATGTTTTTCCTTCTTTCGAAGAAGCCAAAATATTTTACGTGGCCTATGCCGATTCTTGTCATTTTGGTGTTAAGATAAGGCAATCTCATTACGATCGTGGTGTTGTTATACGGGCCACGTTAACTTGCTCCAAGGAGGACACAACACCAACAAACCAAGGGCAAGGGAAATTGAAGCCTAGGTTATCCAGTAGAGTCCAATGCACTGCTCGGATAAGGGTCTCCGGAAACCCAGCAAGAGGTTACCACATTAACTTTGTGGATCTTAAACATAACCATGCCATGCTTGACCAGGAGCAAATGTATTTTCTCAGACAAAAACGAATCGTCCCTGAGGCCGCCAAAGCACGCATATCGTGCAACGATACTGCTGGGATATCAGCTGCTAAGACCATGCAATATTTTCTGGTCGGGGCTGGAGGTCATGACAAATTGACTTTCAACGAAAGGGATTTAAGGTTTGTGTTCTTTCTGCCTAACATAATTGAATTTCAACATTTTGCTCCTGGTCTTAGTGGTTTCTGTGTGCATGAACGTTATAAACGAAGTCAGAAATTTGAAGATGGGACCTGGTGATGCACAAGCTCTTCAGAACTATTTCATTAGGATGCAGAAGATTGATTCCATGTTTTTCTATGTAATGGATATGGGTGACGAAGGAAGACTACGGAACGTGTTTTGGGCTGACTGTCGTTCTAGAGCTGCATATTCATACTTTGGAGACGCAATATGTTTAGACACTACCTACATCACAAACAAATACGACATGCCCTTTGTCCCATTTGTAGGAGTTAATCACCATTTCGAGTCAGTTTTGCTCGGTTGCGCTTTGCTGTCTTCTGAGGCCACTGAAAATTACATATGGTTGTTCCAAACATGGTTGTCGTGCATGAACGGTAAGGTGTGGCTATGTCCAGTTAAAGGTCTTTGTCTGTTCAGTTTAAAGTGTGTATTTGTTCGGTTTAAGTGGTGGATCTGTTCGGTTTAAGTGGTGTGATTGTTCGGTTTAAGGTGTGGATCCATTCGGTTTAAGGTGTGTGACTCTTCAGTTTAAGGTGTGGATCTGTTCAGATTAAGTTGTGTGACTATTCGGTTTAAGGTGTGGATCCGTTCAGTTTAAGTTGTGTGTCTGTTCAGTTTAAAGTGTGGATCTGTCCAGATTAAGTACTGTGGTTGTCCAGATTACGTTGTGGGTCTGTTTCGAATACGTTGTAGGTCTTTCCAGATTACGGTATGGTCTTTCGAGTTAAGAGTGTGGTATGTCCAGATTACGGTGTGTTGCTGTCCAGATTTGGTTGCCCCCATTATGTCCACATTAACTTCGTGTTTGTCCACATTAAGTTGTCTGTCTGTTCGGAATAAGTTGTCTGTCTGTTCAGAATAAGCTATGGGTCTGTTCGGAATAAGTTTAAAGTTTTCAAAGTAGGATTTTGTACCTTTCAATATATTACTCACTCCTTTTAAATTACTCCCATTTTGCAGATCTAACTCCCCAATCCATCATAACAGATCAATGTTGTGTCATTACTGCTGCAGTAAGGAATGTCTTCCCAGATTCAAGACACAGATTCTGTATATGGCACATAATGAACAAAGCTCCCGTGAAGTTGCCGACGCAGTATCGGAAGCACATGTTATTTGATCTGAAATTGATTGTATATGATTCCAAAACCCCAACAGAATTTGATCGTAATTGGCAGGGTTCCCTTCTTGATTTTGACCTGCAGAACCATAGCTGGCTCAAATCGATTTATGCAATCCGAGAGTCGTGGATACCTGCATTTGTTGGTGATAGTTTTTTCGCGGGAATGACATTTACTCAGAGAAGCGAGAGTATGAACGCCTTTTTCGACAAGTATCTTACTTCGAAGACCACCCTTAAGCAGTTTGTTCAACAATATGAACTTGCGCTCCACCATAAGTACGAGAAAGAAGCTCAATCAGATTTTGATTGTCTTCATAAAAGACCCCAATTGGTTTCAATGTATCCCTTCGAGAGACAGATGAGCGAGTTGTATACGGTAGGGGTCTTCAAGAAAGTGCAGTTAGAAATTGGGAAGATGATATATTGCAATATAACGGAAGAGTTCAATACGAATGACACATTTCATTACAAGGTATCTGAACGTTTTGGCTGGTGAGCAGCTACTGTCGAAACGTTTCCTAGTACAAAACATATCCATGAACTTCACATGTGATTGTAGAATGTTTCAACATGTTGGCCTTCTATGTTGCCACACTTTTTTGTACTTGGACGCTTAAATCCTAATGCATTGCTCCAAGACTCTTACATCGTTAATCGATGGCGGAAGGATATTCGAAGGAGCTATCAAGATAAGATGTACCCAAAGGATGGCGTAATGGAGAAGGATGCGCTTCGTCGTCACGACGACATCATGGGTCGTGCCGTTCAGATCGCACAGGAAGCCTTCATTTCCGACGAAAGGTATCTTGAGGCCGTGAAGTGTATTGAATTGCTTAAGGCACATTTGCACACTACCCAGTTCTTGGTTTGACTTGATGAACCTGAGTTTGCGGGTACATCGGTTCTTAATCCAGATAAGGTCAGACGTATAGGAAGCCCGCTGACTAGACGTCGGGTGTCTTTAGCTGAGAAGATAATTAAAACAAGCCATAAAAGACAAGAGAAGAGAAAGTTCAATATGAAGGTTATATCATCGCTTCACGAAGTCGCACCAAAACCCGGGGATCCTGATTTCTCAGATTGGGACATGAATTTGTATTACGAGGAACTTCCACCTTAATTTAATATTTCTTGTTATTTTCAGTTCTTGTAAAACCAAGAAACTTCTAATTGTTGATCTGTTTGGATCTATAAATGGTTGTTATACACGGTCGGTTCGGATTAAACGGTGTCCTTGTTCGGTTTAAGTTGTGTGATTGTTCGGTTTAAGGTGTGCATCTGTTCGGTTTAAGATGTGTGACTGTTCGGTTTAAGGTGTGAATTTGTTCGGTTTAAGTTGTGGATCTGTTCGGTTTAAGTTGTGTATCTGTTCGGTTTAAGTTGTGGGTCTGTTTGGTTTAAGTTGTGTGTTTGTTCGGTTTATGGTGTGCATCTGTTTGGTTTAAGGTGTGTGTCTGTTCAGTTTAAGGTGTGCATCTATTCGGTTTAAGTTGTGGATCTGTTCGGTTTATGTTGTGTGTCTGTTCGGTTTAAGTTGTGGGTCTGTTCGGTTTAAGTTATGTGTTTGTTCGGTTTATGGTGTGCATCTGTTTGGTTTAAGGTGTGTGTCTGTTCGGTTTAAGGTGTACATCTGTTCGGTTTAAGTTGTGGATCTGTTCAGTTTAAATTGTGTGTCTGTTCGGTTTGTGGTGTGGATCTGTTCGGTTTAAGTTGTGTGATTGTTCAGTTTAAGTTGTGGATCTGTTCGGTTTAAGTTGTGTGTTTGTTCGGTTTATGGTGTGCATCTGTTCGGTTTATGGTGTGCATCTGTTCGATTTAAGTTGTTGATCTGTTCGGTTTAAGGTGTGTGTCTGTTCGGTTTAAGGTGTGCATCTGTTCTGTTTAAGTTATTGATCTGTTCGGTTTAAGGTGTCGATCTGTTCGGTTTAAGTTGTGTGTCTGTTTGGTTTAAGGTGTGGATCCTTTGAAAACAAAAGGAAAGAGTTTGTAATTTGTACATTTTAAAAACACAACACTAAAAAAATAACCAAAAAAAAAGAATTTGTAATTTGTACATGTATAAAAATAAACACTAAAAAAATTGGACTTCAAATCTGCACACACGATCGGCGGTCCCTAAGTAACATAACTGCCAATTCATGTTGGACTTTAGATCGGCCGTCCCTAAGTAACACGATCGGCGGTCACTAAAAAAATTGGTCTTCAGATCTGCACACACGATTGACGGTCCCTAAGTAACATGACTGCCAATTCACCCGTGATACAGTGGATGTTCTTGTGGTCCTTCTCCTTTGTCGGGTCAACCTTTAGCATTAGACACCTTATCCAGTATAAAACATAGGCTCCACAATCGTTGCTCCCCCTGTTGTTGTCGTTGGCTATTTTTCTTGAAGATTCTCAAGGGTTAGTCCACCTTTAATAGATCCCTCAAGTATTCAGCCACGTCCGCTGCTGCACATTCATGTACGCCTATGGTCTGCTCTGGATCTTCACCTCGCTTTAGCTCCCTAAAGATACTGTTGAGCGCCAAGATTTCCTTGGACGGGCCGTGGACAACCACCAGAGTCCAATGACCTGTAGACCAGCATGGTTGTGCGATTACGGTCTCTGTTGGAGACACACCTTTTATTTTAGGGAGGATAAAATCATCAACTGCTCTGCCTTGGCCACCCACAATTCGCCCTGACTCGAATGTTGATATGCATATAACTTTTTGTGGTGGGCGTCTTTCTTCGAGAACCGAAAGTATAGCTTCGATAGTTTGGTCGGTCATATCCATCCCAGGAGTTATACGTTCCTTCAGGTTGGTGCGTGTTAAACTACACATATCGCCTCTCCAGATCACCTCTCTATTGTCCTTGTTGGCTGCGGTCAAGTTCAATATCATGTTGACCTCATCAGCTGACAACGTTCCCAATGCAGCCATGTCAACATCAGGCCTTGTCCCTCCTAAGTGGACAAGCAACCTATAATTCTCCTCTCTTTTTTCCTTTTTTTCTGTAGGCTCCTTTGAGCCGCTCTCTCTTTTCTCTTTTCCTCTTCTTCCACCTTCTTCATCTTGCCCCGCTCTTCATCTTCCTTCATCTGCTGCTCCACGATGGCCGTCGAGCGTTGTCTTTTCACACCCCAGTTTGGTTTCCTTGCCTTGCTCTCTTGTTCCTTCTCCTCTTCTTTATTCTTCTCTTCCTTCTTTTCTTCTCTTCCTCCTTCCCCACTCTCTTTCTCTCTTCTTCCTTCTTCCTTCTCCTCTTCTTCCTTCTTCCTCTCCTCCTCCCTCTTCTTCTCCTCCTCCCTCTTCTTCTCTTCCTCCTTCTCCACTCTCTTTCTCTCTTCTTCCTTCTCCTCTTCTTACTTCTTCCTCTCCTCCTCTCTCTTCTTCTCTTCCTCCTTCTCCACTCTCTTTCTCTCTTCTTTCTTTTCCTCTTCTCCTCCCTCTTTCTCTCTTCTTCCTTCTTCCTCTCCTCCTCCCTCTTTCTCTCTTCTTCCTTCTCCTGTCTCTTTCTCTCTTCTTCTTCCTTCTCCTCCTCTCTCTTTCTCTCTTCTTCCTTCTCCTCCTCTCTCTTCTTGTCTTCCCTTTTCCTCTCTTCTTCCTTTTCCTTCTCTCTCTGCTCCTCCCTTTTCTCCTCCTCTGTCTTCCTCTCTTCTTCTACCTTCTCCTGTCTCCTCCTCTCTTCTTTCTTCTTCTCTTCCCTCTTCCTCTCTTCTTCCTTCACCTCTTCTTTATTTAGATCTTCGTATTTCTCCCCACAAGTATTTTCACATGTCCCTGTCCCTCAAAGATATACAATTTCTTCCCTCAGCGTCCCACACTCTTCCTGGGACATCCTCAGTTCTTCCTTCAGGCCGTTAACCTCTTCTCTCGCCTTCTTAAGGGCAGCTTCGGCTTGCAGCCATTTCGTCTTCACCTTCTTAAGGGCAGCGGGTCACATAGAATGTTGCAGTCTGTCAGTTGGAGCCTTCGTAAAGTGCATGTTGATGCTGACCCCTTTCGAACAGGAGTTCGAACAGAACTAATAAGTTGCAGCTCCCTATCACTTACTGATGGAGCCCCCATCAAGTCGAACTTGCTGTTGTAAATCTGAGGTAAGGTAATTCCACGTTCCTCCCATTTCCTCAGGGTTAAACGTTTCCCAAACATTTCTGTCCAACTTTTCATTCGTGGATATGCTCCGCGTCTGGGCTCCCTCAATTTCAATTTCTCACAAAGCCACACCTTAAAATGAAAAAGTTCCACTATTTAGAACGACTGAATAGACGTACGTTCATATTCTAAACAGACAAACAACTTAATCTGGAAAGACAAACTACACAATTTGAATAGAGGAACAACCCCTGATATGGACAAACCTTATTCCGAACAAACACAACTTAATCTGAATAGAAACACAACTTAATCAGAACAGACACACAACTTAATCAGAACAGACACACAACTTAATCTGAACAGACACAACTTATTCCGAATAGACACAATTTAATCCGAACAGACACACGACTAAATCGGAACAGACACAACTTTTTTTCCGAACAGATACACAATTTAATCTGGACAGACACAACTTCATCTGGACAGACACAATTTAATCTGAAGAGACACACAACTTATTCCGAACATACACACAACGTATTCCGAACAAACACACAATTTAATCCGAACAGACACAATTTAATCCGAACAGACACACAATTTAATCTGGACAGACACACAACTAAATTTAAACAGACATACATCTTTATCTTAACAGACACACAACTTATTCCAAACAGATACACAATTTAATCTGGACAGACACACAACTTAATCTGAACAAACACACAACTTATTCCGAACAGACAACATTTAATCCGAACAGACACACAATTTAATCTGGACAGACACACAACTAAATCTGAACAGACATACATCTTTATCTGAACAGACACACAACTTATTCCAAACAGATACACAATTTAATCTGGACAGACACACAACTTAATCTGAACAAACACACAACTTATTCCGAACAGACACACAATTTAATCCGAACAGACACACAATTTAATCTGGACAGACACACAACTAAATCTGAACAGACATACATCTTTATCTGAACAGACACACAACTTATTCCAAACAGACACACAATTTAATCTGAACAGACACAACTTATTCCAAACAGATACACAATTTAATCTAGACAGACACACAACTTAATCTGAACAAACACACAACTTATTCCGAACATACACACAATTTAATCAGAACAGACGCACAATTTAATCTGGACAGACACACAACTAAATCTGAACAGACACACAACTTATTCCAAACAGACACAATTTAATCTGGACAGACAAACAACTTCATTTGGACAGACAAACAATTTAATCTGAAACGACATACAACTTAATCTGGACAGACACACTACTTAATCTGGACAGATAAATAACTTATTCTTGACAGACTCACAATTTAAACGGAACAAGCGCATAACTTAAAGAGCAAAAAACGCTTACTTGTAGTATTGCCACACAACCGTCGACGTTCCCCTGCCTCATAATGAAGTTCCCTGCCTTTCTCCCCTCCTGCATTTCTAAGTTGGCTTTCTCCAGGCTCCCAACCAGGGCTCCGTGAACTGCACGTGACCATGCATATCTGTTTATGCGTCTGATGTCCCTTAAATAGTTCATGAACCATTGCTTCGATCGAAGTGTTCCATCAAACAACAAAAAATGGTTGAAGATGAAAGAAATCAGGAGACGAACGTACTCCTCCGTCTCACCCAGGACACTGGTTTTCGTCAGATGACCAAACAGTTGTGTTGTCAAGGTTCACCCCTTCTCGCCTCTGTACACCCAATGGTTCCATCACAACGGTCTTGCCATGCATACTTAAGCCCAAAATTAGGGCAACGTCTTCAGGTGTAAGGGGAACTACCCTTGATCCTATTCTCAGCCCCACCTCCTTCGCATTGTAGTGTTCGACGAACCAACTGACTATTTCGTTGTTCGTAGTAATGTTAGGAAGGTCTAGGAAGTGACAAAAATGGGTGCTCCGGAAAACCTCCTTCTCAACGTTCTTCATCCTGTCAAACTGCTTTCGGATGGACGTCTAGGAGCACCTGGATTCCTGGAAGTAGTAGGTGGTTACCTAAAACAAATAATTGAAGAAACGAAAGTTCCTCAAAAAAAGAACGACGAAGGGAAAAAAACTAAATAGACCCACCAGTTCTGGCACAGGTTCGCTATCGATGGCAGGAGTCGAAGAATCCATTATCGTTGAGAGGGGAAGAGACCGAGAAACTCTCTTTTGGCTTCCTCCGTTCACAGTTACTCCAACGAGAAAGAAAACGAGACTCTCCATTTCGATCTGGATATTTGTTATCTTCCTCGGTATCCGAACCGTCGTGAGTAGGGTGTATGGCGTTGTCTTATCTGGGGTTTGGAAAACAACCGTCGTACTTGGAAAACCGTCAAAAAAAATTAAAACACATTAAAGGCGCGTTTGGAAAAGGTGACGTGTCAATCTGACTAGACGCTGACTCGCCAACTTTTGGGTGCCACGTAGGACGCATCACGAACACCCACGTCTGTGTCTAACAATCTTTTTTTATTGATTCTTATCTACTTTATTAACCACTTAAATTAAAATCCTAATGTTTCAAACAAGCGAATGAAACTGACGAGATTCAGACATGATCACTCAAACATGGCAGAGCACCACTTCAACACTCGGTCCGAAAGAGGGTAAGGTTGACTTTTACACCGAAGCAAATTGGAAACACCCAATCCTTCCACCAACAAATCAGAGAGTGATCCATCTAGTTCCGTGCTCATCCAAGTCAACTTTGTGGGTGGTCGGTTGCATTAACACTCACCCGTTGATTGACATCATTTCATGCTTATATTTGTATCTTATATCCATTATCTTACACCTAAGCAATGCTACGTGACGAGTTTTATGTTTGAATTTCAGAAATAAAGAGTGTTGTATAGAAGAGCCATGAAAGGACCCAAAAGCAAGAAAAAAGACTTAATTGTGAGACCTGGGGACTAAGATGCAAGGGAGAAGGACCTGAACATAAGACCGAAGGACCTAAGAGCAAAATAGAAAACTCCACACCATCATGGGGAGTATTTTGGCAATTCGATTCGGGTCGGAGCTCCAACAAACAAAGTAGATGCATCCAAGACCAACAAATATATCAAGCAAAGCCCACAACAAGATTCAACGCAATCCGGATCCTGTAGACCGCCAATTGGCGGTCTGGATGTACGGTCTTGGTGATCGATGGTCTCCGTGCATTTTTCTGAGATGGACGGTCTTAGTGATCGACCATCTCTGCCTCGTGCTCCTTTGGAGCAGGAGGCCGAGTCGTCTCGTGGTGACGGGGGAGACCGGGTTCCATACATGGATTACCTCGGTCCTCTCCCACCACCACGTAGACCTCCTTCTCCTCCTCTGACTCGAGAGGAAGGGAGATTCGGTCAGGATCGAGTTCTTGGTGCACCACCACCTTTAGCTCGACACGATAGACCGATGACTTTGTGGGAGCGGACTCATACTGTTTGGGCTACGTAGCCTTCTTGCATAGTTCTTCCCCTGCTCGCGGGAACAACTATGAGCTAAAACCTCAATATCTGAGCATGCTTCCAACCTTTACTGCCAATAAGGAGGATCCGTATATTTTTATACGCGAATTCGAGGAAGTATGCACCATGTTCAAGCTTAAACAACTTGACGATGATTCAGTCCGGTTAAGGATGATTTCTTTCTGAAGAGATTTTTCCCTCAAAGGAAAACTCAACAGATATGGCACCAGATACATCAAATGTATCAGACTGAGATCGAATCTTTTCATGCTTTCTTTGAGAGGTTCAAGGACCTTCTCCAGCAGTGCCCTCATCATGGACTTGAGCTATGGCAGTTGTGCCAAATTGTTTATGAGGGCATCAACTACAAGACACGTACATTGTTGGAGTCGATGTGTCAGGGTGACTTCCAAATGAAACCCATCGAGGAGGCATGAGATACTTTTGAGTCTATGGTTGAACGTACCTTTGAGTGGGATACCATAAGAGAGCCACCAGCCGCCAGGTCTTCTGGTCGGGCTGGATCATATCATGTCGAGTAAACTATCACGCCTGAGGCGAAATTGGCTGCTCTCATGCGTAGGATTGAGAGTTTAGAGTTGGACCGAGCTTCTGCAGCTCAGGTCGCTACTCTTGGGTGTAGTAGGTGTGGACTTACGGGCCATGATGACTTGGAATGCACTTACGCTCCAAGGGATACTGAGCATGCGAATGCGATGTATCAACAGAGGCTCCGTAACGACCCGTACAGTCACTCCTACAACCCAGGATGACGTAACCATCCTAACTTCTCTTGGGGGCCTAGTGGGGGTCACGGTCAGAGCTCGCACACTCAACCTCAACCTCCACCTTATCAACCTCCACGCCCATCAGGGACCTACCAACCCCCACATCTAAGGCCTCAGCACCACAATTACCAACCTACTCATGCCTCATCGTCGGGTTATTCCAACCAGACTCCACCACCCCAGCGGGTTGACCCCAAGGACCCTTCTAGTGATCCGACCCTTCAAGCGTTCATGCAGAGCATGCAAAGTACAGTCAAGGCTTTGGAAATGCAAGTTAACCAGTTGGCTCATCAATTCCATGAACGCGAGAAGGGTCAGTTCCCGAGTCAACCTGTGGGAAATCCCAGGGGTCAGCCTGCTCATGCTAGGCAGAATGTACACAATGTTGAAAGTGACCCTTCCCATCATGCCAATGTTGTCCATACCTTGAGATCGAGAAGGGTTGTTGACAACAATGTGGAAATGCCTGAAGCCAACCTTGTTTGCAAGACTTCCGAGGAGAAGGGCCTGTCAAGAAACCTAATTCTGAGACGCCTCCTCGTGATTCTTATGTCCCCAAGGCACCATTCCCTCATCGGTTGACTAAAAAACGTGATGAGCATTGGGACAAGATCGTTGAGGTACTTAGGCAAGTAAAGGTGAACATCCTGTTGTTCGACGTTGTTCAACAAATGCCACCATATGCCAAGTTCCTCAAGGATCTTTGCACCACCAAGAAAAAACAAATGTGCCCAAAAAGGCCTTTTTGGCCGCCAATGTGAGCTCAATATTGACACATCCCATGCAAGTCAAATACAAGGACCCAGGGTGTCCAACTGTCTCTTGCGTGATTGGGAATGTGACAATCTCTCAAGCTTTATTGGATTTGGGGGCATCTGTGAACCTCCTGCCTTACTCAGTCTATGTCAACCTTGGAATAGGCGATGTTAAACCAACGAGGATAACCCTCCAGTTGGCTGACAGATCCGTCAAAATTCCACGAGGGAGTGTGGAGGATGTCCTTATCAAAGTGGGTGAGTTCGTATTTCCAGTTGATTTCATCATCTTGGATACTGAACCCGTGTCCAACCCACAAGGACAAATTCCTGTGATCCTTGGGAGGCCATTTCTTGGGACATCTAATGCTTTGATCAATTGTCGCAATGGCTTGATGATGTTGTTTTTTGGAAACCTCATGGCGGATTTCAACATCTTCACTCTTGGTAAGCAACTCGGGCTCTTCGACGACACTGTCGGAGCCAATTTCATCAAGGACACGGATGAACACAAGTCATTAAGCATGTTCGACTCACATCAACATATTATTGAGGTGCCTAATGACCAGGTTGCGAGTGAAGAGAATCTTGAGGAATCCGCCAGCATTTCTCTGGACGAGGAGGCACATCTGGGTGCTTGGTCCTCTTACCCCGTGGCCCTTGAGCCTCTTGAAAGTAACTCTGAATCCGACAAGGACCCATCTCTGGTCGAGCTTAAACCGTTCCCCGATAACCTAAAGTACATCTTTAAGGGGATAATGAGACCTTGCCACTCATTATTGCTTCTCATCTTGCACAAGATCAAGAGGTTGCCCTCAAAAGAGTACTATTTGAAAACAAAGAGGCGATCAGGTGGTCCTTGAAGGATATCAAGGGAATTAGCCCTGGTATTGTTCAGCATCGGATCCACATGGAAGAGGATTCTAGGCCCCACAGGGACCCACAACGAAGATTGAATCCGGTACTGAAAGAAGCCGTCCGAAAGGAGGTTCTTAAGTGCTTGGATCATGGCATAATCTATCCTATCTCTGATAGTTCGTGGGTGAGGCATGATCATGTGGTTCCCAAAAAGTCAGGTGTGACGGTCGTTGAGAATGAGCATAATGAGCTTATCCCGACACGCCTGCAAACTGGCTCGCGAGTTTGCGTTGATTATCACAAGCTCAATGCGGCAACGGGGAAAGATCATTTCCCGTTGCCATTCATTGATCAGATGTTGGAAAGGTTGGCCGGACATGAGTATTATTGTTTTCTTGATGGATACTCCAGTTACAACCAAATTCCCATCGCCCCCGAGGATCAAGAGAAAATCACATTTACTTGTCCCTTTGGCACGTTTGCCTACCGTCGCATGCCCTTTAGGTTATGTAATGCGCCGACAACGTTTCAAAGGTGTATGATCAGCATCTTCTCCGATATGGTTGAGAGTTTCCTTGAGTTCTTCATGGATGACTTTTCCATATTTGGCGCTTCCTTTGATGAGTGCCTTCATCACTTGAGCCTTGTCCTCAAGCGATGCCGTGAGAAGAACCTCGCTCTCAATTGGGAGAAATGTCACTTCATGGTGAAGCGAGGGATTGTACTTGGACATGTGGTCTCAAGTAGGGGAATGGAGGTCGATCCCGCCAAAGTGGGTCTTATTGCTAATCTCCCACCGCCACGTAATGTGAAGGATATCCGCGCCTTTTAGGGGTATGCTGGATTCTATCGGCGGTTCATTCAGGATTTTACCAAAATTGCTCGACCTCTCGCCGCCTTGTTGGCTAAGGATGTCATTTTTGAGTTCACACCAGATTACCACCATGCCTTTTTGACCTTGAAGAAAGAGTTGACTTCAGCTCCCATTATTAAGGCACCGGTGTGGACTGAACCCTTTGAGTTAATGTGTGATGCATCTGACTTCGCTGTGGGAGCAGTGCTTGGGCAACGATTGGAAAAATTACCTCATGTGATCTACTATGCTAGTAGAACACTCAATGATACCCAATTGAACTACACTGTGACCAAGAAGGAATTCTTAGCGATCATATTTGCTTTGGAGAAATTCCGGTCGTACTTGATTGGCTCCCACGTGATTATCTATTCTGATTACACCACCATCAAGCACCTCATAGCGAAGAAAGTTGCAAAATCCCGACTCTTGAGATGGATCTTGTTGTTACAAGAATTCGATCTCGAGATTCGAGACAAAAAGGGGTGTGAAAATGTTGTAGCAGACCACCAGTCTCGTCTAGAGACGACCAACCCACACGACCAAATTATTGATGACAAATTCCTGACGAGCAGTTGTTCACGATCGAAGATAACCCTTGGTTTGCGGACATCGTGAACTACATCGTGACCGAGCAACTTCGTGTGGGTTGGTCAAAATCTGACCAAACCAAATTTAGATCTTATGTCAGATTCTTTCACTGGGGCAACCCCTACCTGTTCAAATACTGCTTTGACCAAATTTTAGGCGGTGCGTCCCAGATACCGATTTCCAAAGTGTGCTCCATTTCTGCCACTATAAGGCATGTGGAGGACACTTTGGAGCAAAGAAAACTGCTGCCAAGGTGCTCCAATCTGGATTCTACTGGCCCTCTCTTTTCAAGGATGCTTACGACTTTTGTAAGCAATGTGATAGGTGCCAGCGCCTTGGCAGGATTGGTCGACGTGACATGATGTCTTTGCAAAATGTCCTTGTTGTCAACATCTTCGATGTGTGTGGCATCGACTTCATGGGTCCCTTCCCGAACTCTTTCGGGAATGTTTACATTCTGGTGGCCGTTGACTATGTGTCTAAGTGGGTTGAGGCTATACCCACAAAGCCCAATGACAACAAGGTGGTCACTAAATTCTTAAGGGACATTTTTGCGCGATTTGGCACTCCTCGTACCATAATCAGCGATAGGGGTACCCACTTCTGTTATCGCTCCTTCGAAGCGCTTATGAGGAAATATTCGATCACCCACAAGCTTGCGACCCCATACCATCCTTAAACTAGTGGGCAGGTCGAAATCTCTAACCGTCAATTAAAGTAAATTGTTGAGAAGATGGTTAGTTCCTCGAGGAAGGATTGGTCTACTAAGTTGAATGACGCGTTGTGGGCCTTCTGCACCGCGTCCAAGACCAATTTGGGTATGTCCCCATATCGGGTAGTGTACGGCAAGGCTTGCCACCTACCCGTCGAGCTTGAGCATTGTGCTTTTTGGGCGATCAAGAACCTGAATATGGATCTTGATCAAGCAGTAGTACAACGTAAGCTCGACATTGTGGAATTGGAAGAGCTACGCAATGATGCGTACGAGAATGCCAAAATTCATAAGTCCCGAGCCAAGATGTTTCACGATCGCATGATTATGCGAAAGGTGTTTACGGCTTGGCAGAAGGTGTTGCTCTACAATTCCCGGCTTCATCTGTTTGCGGGTAAGCTCCGCAGTCGCTGGTCTGGTTCTTTTATTGTCCAAACCGTCTATCCTCATGGAGCGGTTGACATCTTGAACCCAGGGAATGGGGACGTGTTCAAAGTTAATGGACAACGCCTCAAACCCTACTTGGAGGGGGCACCAGCCGAAGTCGAGGAGGTCATGTTCCTTCACGAACCCCTGTCGCACTCAACCATTCATGCTCCTGCATGAGTGGTTGAGCTTTCATGTTCGTATAGAAAAAAAAGAAAAATAAAGAAAAATAAAAATGAGAGGAGACTCCTTCAGTGAGCATCGTTATTGTGGGCCCCACCCAACCCTTGAGTATTTGGGCCCCATTCTTTCACATATTTGTATCCCTTCCTTAGCATCTCACAGGTTTTGAGGGAATTTGGGTTGTGTCCATAAACATAGCCATAAACTTCCCTGTGTACTTCACGTTGGTGAGATCTATTCTTTTTCATGCATATATCCACGTAGTCTTTTGCTCACATTCATTGAGGACAATGCATGAAGTAGGTGTGGGGGGTGTTTTTACGTGTGTACTTAGTTGAGTATTTTCCTTTGATTTTTGTTTTCTTTTGTGTGCATTGTTAGGGTCATGTTAGTGTGCTGCATTTAATATCGATATATCTACTTGCCATGATCCTTGGGTGAGTTGTCTTCTTTTGCTTGCCTAGTGCTTCAAAATTTTCACATTTCTTTCAAAATCTTCATGTGTTTGCGAAAGAAAATGTTTTGTGGGTTTTGTTTGTGTTTAGCATGTGCAAAACCGTTGACAGGCAAAGTAAAAAGAAAGCTCCCAAAATTGTCTTGAACTTGATGCATTAGGATATCTAGTACATTGGCTTTAGGATTTATCGAGTCGTTAGGATGCACCCCAGTTTTCCCGTGGGGGCGTGTAATCATAGGGTTTCAGCACTCAAACATTTAAAGAAGTCCACCCTGAACCTAGTGAGTCAAATAATTCGTGTCTGTTAGTATAAGGAAGTTTGCCGTAGTCAAGGGCCCTTAATCTCTTTTTGTGAAACTTAAGTGTAGGGATTTTGGTTCCCATGTAGATAAATAAATAAGTGGTGTTCTCTCTTCTTGCACGGCTCCTATCACTCGAGAAAGTAGGTCTGAGGGGAC
The DNA here is from genome assembly GCA_963682175.1 of Triglochin maritima. Taxonomy (NCBI): domain Eukaryota; kingdom Viridiplantae; phylum Streptophyta; class Magnoliopsida; order Alismatales; family Juncaginaceae; genus Triglochin; species Triglochin maritima. The sequence goes on from OY821775.1 coordinate 22,136,030, forward strand.
TTTGTGCCTGGTGCTTTCGAGTCATCTGACTTGGGATGCACCGACCGAACCCCCGTTACACGAGTGGTAGGGATCGCCCTATGTGGAGATTTGGGGGAAGGTGTACGTGATAGTGTAAGTCCACATAGGCAATGATGCACGAAATCTGACCCTGGGAGAATCAAACACCAACCAATAAAATGCTCCAAAGAAAAAAAAAACAAAAGAAAAAAAAGAAAGAAAGAAGAAGAGTCAAATAAGAACCAAAATGGACTTTACACATTGTATCACATTCAGAAGTTAAGGTTGCCCATGTCTTTCACTTAAGTCCTTAACTAACTTTCACGAATAATTCATTAGGCTAGGTGTGTGGACCGATTACATATATAGAGTCAACCCGTGGTATTACAGCATCCCATGATTGACAAAATAAGTCCAAAGAGTCGTGTAGTTAGATTGATTAATGCATCTTGTTTGGATTTTGTGGGTATATCCGCTGAAAACCCTCAGGAGACAACACTCCTCCTCGTTGGCAACAAGGAGGTTTAACGGCTTGTTGCATGTGTTAAGTGCAACCGTGATTCCTACGAAAGTGAGTTAGGATTTCCCTGTTTTCATATGCTTTTCCTTTCTTTTATTTTTCTCTGTTTTGCTCGAGACTAGCAAAAGTTAGGTGTGGGGGTATTTGATTGACATCATTTCATGCTTATAGTTGTATCTTATATCCATTATCTTACACCTAAGCAATGCTACGTGACGAGTTTTATGTTTGAATTTCAGAAATAAAGAGGGTTGTAGAGAAGAGACATGAAATGACCCAAAAGTAGGAAAAATGACTTAATTGTGAGACCTGGGGACTAAGATGCAAGGGAGAAGGACCTGAACGTAAGACCGAAGGACCTAAGAGCAAAACAGAAAACTCCACACCATCATGGGGAGTATTTTGGCAATTCTATTCGGGTCGGAGCTCCAACAAACAAAGTAGATGCATCCAAGACCAAAAAATATATCAAGAAAAGCCCACAACAAGATTCAACGCAATCCGGATCCTGTAGACCGATAATTGGCGGTCTGGAACCGCCAATTGGCGGTCCGGATCTTCCCGGATCCGCTGAAACTTCTGGAGTGCGTGTATTAGATGATGTTTAGGCTATTTTTGGTATTTGTTTAGTCCCACATCGGGGGATTGTCCTGGATTACCTTTTTCTATGGCTATAAATAGAACCCTCCCTCCTCTCATGTAATTCATCTCTCTCTTTGTGGCCATATTCCCTACTAAGATTGAAGCCTTGAAGCAAAACTCTGGTGGAGGAAGGGCTGCTTGTATTGAGTGAGTTAATAATAGATGGTTTTCCTTTAATTGTGTTGTTTCTCTCTTAGTTTAATTTCCTTTCATATGCATGCTTGCTTGTTTGTTTTGTTTTATGCTTCTTTAATATTTCTTGCTTGATTAATGTAGTTTAATTTCAGTATAATGCTTCATTTTGGTAGAGCAGTGAGTTTAGATATGTGTGAGTAGTTCCATACCCTTTGGGGGTAAAGTAGATGTGTGTACATGTTATGTAGATGGTATGAATGCTTGATATAAATGTTTGTGAGAGATATTTGTATGCTTTCTTGAATTAATAAGAACTCTACTTGATGGTTTCTGCCGTAGTTAGGTACACTCCATGCTTGTTATGTTCTTAATAACAACCTTGCATTGCTCATATTAATCACATAAGTTAGTGTTGTAGATGATAGGTTTTGCCATTAGGTACCTCTTATGCATTTACAAACACTAACTAACTTGAGCTTATTGTATGCATTCAACACCACACTTATTTCATGTGCACACACACTCCACCCCTTAGGGGTTTTCATTCCTGAGTTTTTATCTTCTTCATTAGTTGTTTAGCTTAGTTTGTTTGGTGATTTCATTTCAGCTTTGCTAGTTTACTAGTTTAGATTAGTGTAGTGTAGTGTAATCCATCTTTCTCTCCTTTCTTTCCCACTCGCCTTCGCACAAACCAAACATCGACACACGTCCCTGTGGACGACCCGTATTTGCCACCGCTTTAACGCGGTCGTGCACTTGCGGTTTAATATAGAACGAATCAATCACCCGTCGAATGAGGAAATTTTAGAGATTCACAGACTGGTGAAAATTGAAGATGAGGCCCGAGAGCAGGTGGAAGCGGAGGAAGAGCGGCAAAGTGCTTGAAAGGAACGAGTGCGCTACTTTGAGGAGTTCGGTGTGCTTCCTCAGGCCTCGCCTTCGGTCCCTACAGACGACAGTTAATTGGATTTTAGTTGGACAATGAGGGTTGTATTTTGTAATGGTGGTAGAGGATTAAAACTGTATCACCCGCCTAGGGACAATTTTCTATTGGGTGGTTGTGACATATAAAAACTCGAACCCTTTTATTTATGAAATGAAACCATCTAATTATCAAAATAATTGATAGGACTTGATCCTTAATCTTGACTATCTCAAGCCAAGGAATCTCTCAACTATGTTACTCCCAGTTGGTAGGGATGTAAAAGGACCGAGTTGATTAGTTCGTCTTCCTATTTTAATATATTTTTTCCTATAATATTTTTCCTAAAAACGGTCATATATTAGATTTAGTTATGAGTTAGAGTATAAACCACAACTTAATTCCAAAATAAAGAGTACAAGGACTACAACCTATTCGAAAAGCATTTATATTTTCATTTTTATGATTTCTTCTCAGGAGCATCACTGGGGAAAAATCTTGAGGTTGGTCCATTGTTTCCAAATTAATATCCTTAAGTATTGGACTTAGACCTTGTTGCCCACCTCCATTCGGCTTCTAATGGTTGTTCATATCTACTATTTCTTTAGTTTTGGTTTTATCATTTTCAATCGTCCTTTAAATACTTAGGTGCTTTTCTGGGCCAACTTTTCTTCTTATTTTTCTTTTGGATTCATCAACTATATATATTGAACTTCCAATAGTAGTTAAAAATTTGAATTAGGTTATCCTTATTAGAAGATAGTTTTATCTTGCCTTATTTTGTTGGGGGTATTTATCTTATACCCAAATAATTCTTGTCTTATACCCGAACATATACTCCCTTGTATATGTTTGTTGATTAGTAGCATATCATACATCGCATTCATGCTATATATCCTATATTTTATCCCAATTTTGTACTACTCGAGTGTTTGTTTGTGGTGTTTCAGGTGTTAGGTAATAAAAAGAGAAAATAAAGAGAAAATGACTGAAATGCGAGAAGAAATGACTCAAATAAAACAAATTGGGCTTGTTTGTCATGCATAAGGACTCATCTACAAATTAGAAAGGACCCAGATGAAATCCAGAGGGACCTTAATCCACGAAAAATATTGTGTGCGCAAAAATCCTTCAATACCATGATCTTGAGGAGTATTTGGGAAATTAAAGACAAACGACCTCGAACCAGCGGACCACGAGTGCACCCGACGTGCACAAATACATCATGTAGGGTTCCAGAACAAGTCGAGGCGGATCAGAGGCAAAACATCCGCCAGTGGTAGATATTGATCCACCATTGGCAGATAAATTTAGTCCAAATCCCCCTAAATGTCAACTGTGGATCGAACTTGTTTATTTGGGTGCACCAGAACATAGAGAAACCAGTTGCAGTCGTTGGGTTGCTCAATGAATTATCTACACCACACTTTCTTCTATAAATAGCATGATTTATTCTTCCTTTCCTCTCATTCTCCACCTTGACCATTATAATAGCTTAGAATTTACCCATTTGGATTGCAGAGATAAGGAGGTGGGTGCAGCTTCTAAACTAGTATTTTCTTTAATCTAATGATAGATTTGGATTCCTCTCTTCTTTAGCTTTCTTTCTATCCAAGTATTTTTGTGTTTTGTTGGTTGTTTTTCTACTTTGCTTTTCTTACCATGTTTAGTGTAGATTTCTTGCTTTCCATTGTTTTTATTATGATTAGTGAGTAGATCCACCCCATTTGGGGTGGAGGTGATGTAGATTATGTGATGTGTTAGTGATGGGTTCTTCTTATCTTGTGTCGTTTCATATGCTTAATATAGATCTATGCATGTAACTTGCTAAAACTTGTATTAGATGAGATAATGGCCATACTAGGTACTTGTCTCATGCTAGATCTAGAGTTTATCTTGTTGCTTGTAATGGTCTATCTTGTTATGGAAAATGGCTTGTTATGTATGGATGTTTGATTAATAGAGAATGCATTAATGTATTGAGTTGTATGGATGGTTAATTGGTGTCATAATCTCCACACAAGGTACTTAGTTCATTCTTGAGAGCCCAAAATGCATCTTAACTTCATGTCTAACTATTTTAGTCATGTATTCATGTAAATGTACTTGATGTTAATTAGACTCCACACTAGTTTCTAGTTGATTTTACCAACTTTACACACTTGTGCCTAATGTAAGCAAGAACTACTCACACAAACAAACATACCTTCACACCACTCCATGGGGGTTTAGTTTAATTATTGATTAATTCATCTTTTAGTGTAGTTAGTTAGCATAATCCCCTCATTCTCCTCTCCTTTCCCACTAGAGTATGGTAGTCACAACAACACTCACAACACATTGAGGTTTGATCCGTATTTGCCACCTCTTCACTGACACCGTGTGTTATATCCTAACCCTTGATTAGTAGTTAATCTTGTTTAGGTGGTGGTTTAGGGGAGGTTTAGATGGACGACTGAGATGGTTTTGGGAGGAGAGTATAAAAGGTCTCTCTCTCTCTCTCACTCACTCACGCATTCTTATATCTCTCCCTCGCCTCCTCTCTCAAACCCATTTCCTCTTCCAGCTTTGAAGCTCCGACGACGTGTACTGACCGACGAGCGCGAGTGTTGCGGTTGGAGTGACCGGAGGTGCTGAGATCGTCGTTCGTGCGAGGTTGGTCGGAGAAGCATTCTTTTTGCGAGAAGTGCTCGTGGAAACGTTCATCGTTGGATCTTCAAAGGTTTCTTCAAGCCTTAAAGGTATGTCAAGCTTGTTTTTTAAGCTCACATAGTTTGTGTGGGTGTCGGAGTGGTCGATGGTAGCCCGAAGGACTCGTTGGACCTCCGTTCAGCAGTTTTCTGCTGTGTTCGGTCGACCGAATGGTGTATCGGTCGACCTTTGTTGGTGTGTTTTTGGACTGTATGTCTCGCACCGGTCGAATGATACCCTTGGGTGGTAGAGGTTGTGCATTTGAGCGAGAAGATGGAGACTATGGGTGATTTCGGTCGAACGGGTCCCCTTGTCGTTCGACCGGAAGCACTGTCGTAAGTCGGTTGGGCGCGTTGACTATCCAAACGATCGACCACCGGTTTGACTTGTCCGACCAATGACTTAAGTTTAACTTAAAGCTTATTCGACCAATTGTTGGCTCGGTCGACCGGTAAATCTTTGATCGATTTCGAGTTTTACTGGTGGTTTTTGGTCGAATGAGTCCCATTTGATGTTCGACCAGTTGGCATTGAATTTAATATTATTTGTGGCGTAGACCATCCAAACGGTTGACCGTCAGAGACCTTCTGTTCGACCGATTGGTCATTTTATCAGTTTTGTGGTTCGACCGGTCGCGGAGATGGTTGAACGCATGTGAGTTCCAAGGAGAAACCGGTCGACCGGTTGGCTAGTTTGGTCAACCATTTATGCACAGCTTGGTGTATTTTATGTTGTTGTTGTGATCGGTTAGAAGGCAACAAGTTCACCGGCCCTTTTGGGCAACAGACGGACTGGCCGACCTAATAGCGATGAGTGGTGGCTCTACGAAGTGGATTGTGTTGGCAAAGCCGTGGCTTCGGAGAATGAGGCAAAATCGTGGCTCCGGCGATTGAGGCGTGTATACGTCGTCACATTGGCTCCGACAATTGATGCAAAATCGTGGCTCCGGTAACATTGAGGCAAAACCGTGGCTTCGTGAAATATGCAAATTTGTGATGTTTTACAGTTTTTGGGCTTATGCCTGTTGCAGTTTTGTAGTGTTGTTTCATTCATGTGTTAGGGTTTGGCATACGGGGTTTCCTTATGGAAACTCAGGCGTAGTTCATGTTTGCATTTCAGGCCGAGATTGACGTTAGGAGGGTGGTGACCACGGAGGAGAGAGCTCGGGACCGGATCCTGCTTTCCTTTCTTTTGAGGTGATTGTGATTACATATGTATATTTCCTGTTTATGAGCTTTTGATGTAATCACATTTTTGTAAACTCTGTTACATATATATATATATATATATATATTATATGTTGGAGCACCTGTGTTCGCGTGTCTTGCCGTAATGTCCTCGATTTTATTGTATGTTTTAAATTTCAAATTTTCCGCTGTTTTGTGGACGTTACAAATTGGTATAAGAACAGTCAGTTCCAGTGTAGAGCATGCATGTATTGTCTTTTGACTTCTGCTTTTATGTTTCTTGTGTAGATGGCACCGAGACGAGTGAGACCTCCTCCCCGGGACCGTAGAACCAGTGATGAGGTTGGTGGGGGTGGACAGGGAGGAGGAGTGGAGGACGCTCCATGGCACTTTGGGTAGGCGGGGTGAGTTTCTAGAGCACCAGTCGGCCTACATTAGCAGATGGAGGAATTTCTAGCTTTAGAATAGAGGGATATGACTCTGGCAGCCTACATTAGCAGATTCCACGCTTTAGAGCGTTATTGCCCAGAGATATATGTGACTCAGGAGCAGAGGGCTCAGAAGTTTGTGCAGGGTTTGAGGCCGTAGTTCTGGGCACGCGTTACCACAAGTATGTCGCAGACTTTAGCGGACGCTGTGAAGTTTATGACCATTATGGACCAGGATAGCCATGAGATCATTCAGGAGGCTAGGAGGTCGCAAGTGAAAGGCTGGAGTGCGTCCAAGGGTCAGCCATCAGGGAATCCGAGCAAGAGGCCCTGAATAGTCGGAGGTGGAGAACTGCAGTCTGGGCAGTGCAGGCTTTGTTGTAGAGTTCATCCAGGATGCAGGTGCGGGCCCCGTTCAGGTGATTGTCATGGTTGTGGCCAACTGGGTCACTTTGTCCATTCTTGCCCGAGTAGGCCAGGTGAGCCTAGTATTCGACCGAGATAATCCACAACTGGTGGAGCAGGACCGAGTCGTTTAGCTGCACCACCCTAGCAGGGAAGATAGCCGGACATGTGTTCACTATCCAGGCAGATGAGGCTAGAGATGCCAGCACGATGGTGGAAGGTACATTGTACGATGATGATTTGGTAGCTAGGGTGCTTTTTGACTCTAGGGTCACACACTCGTTTATCTCTGAGCAGTTTGCGAGCGTGTTAGGTTGTACCCCTACGATGTTGACTGCCACTTTGGAAGTCAGCACACCCTTGGGTTTGGTGGGTACTGTGGGGAGTTTCCTCCCTAGCGCCACGATTCCTTCGGAAGACCAGGAATTTTCGTCTGACCTGGTTTTGCTACCGATGGTAGAGTTTGATGTCATACTTGAGATGGATTGGCTGTCCCAGTACGATGTTCGAGTCTTATGTCGTGAGAAGAAGATTTTGATTTCGAGGAAGGGTCTACTTGATTTGCTGATCGGGGGGACGAAGGACAGAGGAGGTCGTGTGGTGGTTTCTGTACGGAGGGCACGGAAGTTGATTCAGCAGGGTTGCAGAGCTTTCGTGGCCACCTTAGTAGTCCCAGATTCTGAGATGGGGAGTTTGGAGGACATTGAGGTAGTTCAGGATTTTCCAGATGTCTTTTCAGAGATCACTTCTTTGCCGCTTCGTAGGGAGATAGAGTTTGACATAGATTTGGTAGCTGGGACCACACCACAGTCGAAGGCTCCGTACAGGATGGCACCTGCAAAGTTGGCTGAGCTGAAGAAGCAGTAACAAGATTTGATGAATATTGGGTTTATCCGCCCTAGTGTCTCACCTTGGGGAGCACCGATACTCTTCGTGGAGAAGAATGATGGCTCGTTGCGGATGTGTATTTATTACAGGATGCTGAATAAGATTACCGTGAGGAATCAGTATCCTTTGCCCATGATCGAGGACCTTTAAGACCAGTTACAGTCAACGAAGGTATTCTCGAAGATTGATCTGCGATCCGAATACCATTAGTTGAGGATCAGAGAGGCAGATGTTCAGAAGACAACATTTACGACGAGGTACGGGCACTTTGAGTTTCTGGTGATGTTGTTCGGGTTGACGAACGTGCTTGCAGCTTTCATGGATCTAATGAATAGGACATTTAGTTAGTACCTTAATCGTTTCGTGATTGTCTTCGTGGACGATATCTTGGTCTATTCACCAGATATAGAGAAGCACTGGGAGCATCTAAGGATTGTAGTTGGCGTTCTGAGAGATCAGAAGTTGCACGCCAAGTTTTCGAAGTGCGAGTTCTGGATTTACAATGTGGCATTCTTGGGACACATAGTGTCAGGTGCTGGGATATCAGTGGATCCAGCGAAGGTCGAGGCAGTGACACAGTGGAGAGCCCTGATGAACGTGACTGAGATTAGGAGTTTTGTTGCATTGACGGGTTATTACCGTCGGTTCATTAAAGACTTCTCTAGACTTGCTTCGCCTTTGAAGGCATTGACTCAGAAACGGGTGAAGTTCGTTTGGTCCCAGAAATGTAGGACAACTTTCAGGAACTGAAGAGTCGATTGACGATTGCTCCGGTTCTGACTCTCCCCAGTGGCAACAGAGGTTTTGTGATTTGCAGTGACGCATTGGGCGTTTGGTTGGGATGTGTACTGATAAAGCACGGGTAGGTGGTGGCGTATGCTTTGAGGAAGCTGAAGGTGCACGAGAGGAACTACCCCACTCATGATTTAGAGTTAGCAGCAGTGGTTCATGCTCTAAAGACCTGGCATCACTATCTGTATGGCGAGCAATTTGAGGTCTTCACAGATCATCAGAGCCTGAATTACCAATTTTTACAGAAGGAGCTGAATATGAGACAACGCAGATGGCTCGAGCTGATCGAGGATTTTGATTTCACCATCTCTTACCATCCGGGGAAGGCAAATACAATTGCATACGCCTTGAGTAGGAAGGTGGAGATGTTAGCTGCTAGTTTGTGTATTAAGAAGTAGAAGCTACTCGACACCTTGTCAGAGTGGAAGTCATTCACAAAGGACTCTGAGGGCGCAGTGATAGATGAACTGAGAGTGGAGTCGTAGACAACCACTAGATTTGTACAGGCCCAGAGAGCAGATGATGAGCTTACCAGTCTGATATAGATAGCTGCTAAGGACAGGTCTGACTTCAGCGTGGGAGTAGATGGCGGCTTGAGATTTAGGAGTCGTATCTAGGTGTCGAAGGTAGATTGACTGAGAGACGATATAATGGCGGAGGTACATAGAGCCAGATATTCTATTCATCAGGGAGCACGAAGACGTATAATGATCTACAACGAAACTTCTAGTGGAGGGGAATGAAGCGTGATGTGGCTGATTTTGTGACCAGTTGCTTGGTTTGTCAGCAGGTGAAGATCGAGCATCAGTGAGCAGCAGGACCGATGAAGAGTATAGAGCTACCTGAGTGGAAATGGGTGCATGTAACGATGGATTTTGTCACCAGGTTGCCGAAGACGAAGAGCTTTCATGATGGGATTTTGGTTGTAGTTGATCGACTGACCAGGTTGGCACATTTTCTGGCTATCTAGACCACTTTTCCTTTAGAGGGTCTAGCGAGGCTGTATTGAGCAGATAGTCCAACTTCATGGAGTTCCAGTGAGCATTATTTCTGATCGAGATCCGAGGTTCACGTCCCGTTTTTGGGGTAGTCTGCAGCAGGCCTTGGGGACACGACTGATGTTCAACACATCGTTTCGTCCCCAGGCTAACGGTCAGTTAGAGAAGACGATTCAGACCCTGGATGATATGCTAAGAGCATGCACACTAGATTGGGCCGGGCATTGGGATGAGCACTTGCTGCTGATCGAGATTGCCTACAACAACAACTACCATTCAAGTATTGGGATAGTGTCGTACAATGCTTTGTACGGGAGGCCTTGCAGATCACCGGTATGCTGGAGTGAGGTAGGCGAGAGACAGTTAATTGGGCCTGAGATTGTGTAGATGTATGCTGAGAAGGTCGTTGTAATCAGGCAGAGACTAGTGACAGCTCAAAGCAGGCAGAAAATCTACGCGAATAGGCGTAGGCGAGTGTTGATTTTTGAGGTAGGCGCTCATGTTTTCCTGAAGATCTCACCGTCACGTGGGGTGATGAGATTCAGGAAGAGGGGGAAACTCAGTCCGAGGTATATTGGACCATTTGAGATCTTAGACCGAGTTGGAGAGGTCGCTTACCGGATTGTGTTGCCACCGTAATTTTCTGGTCTTCACAACGTCTTCCCGTTTTGATGCTGAGGAAGTACGTAGAAGATCCTTCTCATATGATTCAGATTGAGCTTCCAGAGATCCAACATGATTTGTCTCTTGAAGAGAGACCGATAGATATTGTGGATCAGATGGAGCACCAGCTTTGGAGGAGGACTATTCTGATGGTCAAAGTCAGGTGGCAGCATGACAGTGAGTGAGAGGCTGCTTAGGAGATCGAGGAGGAAGTCCGAAAGGGGTATCTGGAGCTGTTTGGTAAGTTCTGGATTTAATTTCGTGGGCGAAATTCTTTTATGGAGGGTGGATTGTTATATCCTGACCCTTGATTAGTGGTTAATCTTGTTTAGGTGGTGGATTAGGAGAGGTTTAGTTGGGAGGAGAGTATAAAAGGTATCTCTCTCTCTCTCTTACTCACACACTCTCATCTCTCTCCCTCGCCTCCTCTCTAAAACCCATTTCATCTTCCAGCTTTGATGCTCTGGCAACGTATAGTGACCGACGAGCGCGAGTGTTGCGGTTGGAGTGACCGGAGGTGCTGAGATCGTCGTTTATGCGAGGTTTGTCGGAGAAGCACTCGTGGAAACGTTTGTCGTTGGATATTCAAAGGTTTCTTAAAGCCTTAAAGGTATGTCAAGCTTGCTTTTATTCTCACCTAGTTTGTGTGGGTGTGGGAGTGGTTGACGGTAGGTCGAAGGGCTCGTCGGACCTGAGTTCAACAGTTTTCTGCTGTGTTCGGTCAACCCAATGGTTTATCGGCCGACCGTTGTTGGTGTGTTTTTGGGTTGTATCTCTCACACCGATCGAACAATACCCTTGGGTGGTCGACCGGTTGTGCATTTGAGCGAGAAGATGGAGACACTGTGTGATTTCGATCGAACAAGTCCCCTTTGCCGTTCGACAGGAAGCACTGTCGTAAGTCGGTTGGGGCATTGACTATCCAAACGGTCGACCACCAGTTTGACTTGTCCGACCGATGACTTAAGTTTAACTTAATGTTTGTTCGACCAATTGGTTGTTCGGTCGACCGGTAAATGTTGGATCGATTTCAAGTTTTACTAGTGATTTTCGGTCGAACGGGTCCCTTTTGTCGTTTGACCGGTTGGTGTTGAATTTAATATTATTTGTGGCATAGACCATCTAAACAGTTGACCATTAGAGACCTTTTGTTCGACCAATTGGTCGTTTTTTTAGTTTTGTGGTTCGACCAGTCGCGAAGACGGTCGAACGCCCGTGCGTTCCAAGGAGGAACCGATCGATCAATTGGCTAGTTTGGTCGTCCGTTTCTGCACAGTTTGGTGTATTTTATGTTGTTGTTGTGATCTCCTAGAAGGCAACGGTGGTTATACGGAGTGGATTGTGTTGGCAAAGCCGTGGCTCCGGCGAATGAGGCATGTATACGTCGTCGTCGTGGCTCCGACAATTGATGCAAAATCGTGGCTCCGGTAACATTGAGGCAAAACCGTGGCTCTGATGAAAGAGACAAATTTGTGATGGTTTACAGATTTTGGGCTTATGCCTGTTTGCAGTTTTGTAGTGTTGTTTCATTCATGTGTTAGGGTTTGGCATACGGGGTTTTCTTATGGAAACTTAGGCATAGTTCATGTTTGCATTTCAGGCTGAGATCGGGGTTAGGAGGGTGGTGACCGCGGAGGAGAGTGCTCGGGACCGGATCATGCTTTCCTTTCTTTTGAGGTGGTTGTGATTATTCACCATGCACTTGCGATTATTCAAACGATCAATTAAGTTTTTGGCGTCGTTGCCGGGGAGTTGGTCGTAGTCGTTGTTTCGACCATTTCGGTGGGTTTTTCTTACATTTTGTTATAGGTTTGTTACTAGACAAGGGAACAAGTGGACAAGGGCATTTCATAGAAGCAAGGAAGCATCCAGGACTCGTTTGAGGACCAGAGTCCTCAAACAATCTGCTGGTGCTAGATTTGGTGAGTTGGTTTCTCTTTATGTTTCACATGTAGCTTTGTCTTGTTATTATTAATTGATATATGCCATTTTCCATATCATATATTCTCTATTTTAATGCCAAAAATTATTTGGATGTGCATATTCCTCTTTTAGGACAACTTAGCTTATAAAACTCAAAGGGAAAGATTAGATTGTTTGCCATTTAGGTCATGCATCATCTGTAGACCTTACATGCATTCATCTTTCTTTTCTTTACATTTATGTTGTCGATTGGTGGCGTGAGGTACAACCCCATTCTTCACTCATTCATGTATTAGCTTGCATGCATTAGTTAGTAGGGTCTTGTTGGACAATAGTGAGGTGAGTATTTGATTGGAAGGCTTGATTGCTAGTTTAGTGATCAAACTACTCAAAGGGGGTTGTCCCATACAAGATAAGGTGGGGGATTTCATCACCCTTTCGTTTACCAAAAAATCACACTAATAAAAAAAATCTAAAATCAAGTATACATTGACTCATAGGATTCTGGCTCACTTACAGGACAATTTCATTCTCAACGTCATGGCCTGAACGTCGTCATTTGCTTAGTTACATTGAGACTTTTGGGACCTCTAGTTCTTGACATTCTCATTCGGCTTTGTGACCTTCGACCGAGGGAAGTGAGGCGTTTGGGAGTGTGGAGAGTCACGGTTAGGTGTCGTCTAGTCTAAGGACCCATAACCAGCCTAAGCTTGTTTGAGCGTGTTTGCTAGATTAAGGTTCTACCCTCACCCTTACCCACGCTAGTTCTTCAGGCTTCTTCTCTTCTCACCCAAGTCATCTTCTCCTCTACTTCTATCGTTTAGTCTTATCCCCTTTACACCTTCTCTTAGTGTTTTAGAGTCGAGTCAAACGCTTTCATATCCTGGGGTGCCTCAGACAAACACCCAGCCTGTTGGGACAATTTAAATTGTGTGGTTGAGCAATCTTCAGATTGGGATAATATGAGAGAGGCACCGACTACTAGACCATCATCTAGTTATGTTCGATCATATGTTGGTAAACAAACTGAGTCATTACATGAAACTTTGGTCTCTTTCTTGCATGCAGGATAGGGTATGACTTGATCAGTGCTTCCAAAAGCCACGTCAGCTGTCCAAAGTGGTTTAAGTTGTCAGGTGTTCGAAGGGTATTCATATGTTCCTCCCGAACCCGAATATGATGATGCTTTTCCCCAAAGTATTAATTATGACCCATATGCACTCTCGTATAACCCACGGAGGACATATTCATGGGAAAATAATAGAAACACTCAGTATCATTCATCATGCCCACCTCAGTATCCTCCTCCCAAATACTCATAATTCTACCAACACCCGACTACCAACCATTGGGCTCATTCTCAGCCCATGAACACCTAACCAAAAAATTCCCAAATTCTGACTTAAGCTTCACTGTTAACCCAGACTTGATTCCTTAAAAGAAACACTCTCAATGTTCATGGAAACCACTCAAAATTTATTGAAGTCCAACTTGAATTCCTTTCAAATTATGGAAAGCAAGTGAGTCAGATGACACAAAAAAACAATTCAATGAAAGTGAGGAGGGTGACCTTTCTTGTTAACATGTGGATTAATCTTGTGATATCGAATTGCCACCACATCCACGAATTCAAAGCACAATCTTTCAAAGTCATACTCATAGCCAGTCTGAAGGACTTAGAGTTTCAATTCACGGTCACTTGGTGGAGGATTCTATCCAAATTAATGATAACATGGACCAACTAGATTTGAGTTGGCAGAAGATTGATTGTGCCTTATGTTTTTGTCTTGTGTCCCTTGAGCCACATGATCGTACTGTCTTGTCCCTCAAGGACCCATCTTTGGTGGAGCAGCAGTTCCCTAATACTCCTATCGTCATTAGAACTGATGAGGGTGGGATGTCTTTAGAGGATATATTGGGTAAAAGACCCACTTTCTGTTCGCTTGACGTGTCGGGCAAGCATAATGAGGTTCTTGACCTCGTTCTGACACACCACCCTGTTGGTTGGAGAGTTTGGATTGATGATCCTTTTTTTAATACCGCGATGGGAGAAACTCTTCTTTTATTGTGCAATTGTTGGCACACATGAGTATTTTGGCCCCACGTGGTGTCATGTTTCCATTCCAGGTACATTGATCCACTATGTGGTTCCCTTTCATTGTCCTTTGACAAAGGACGATGAGACCTTCTTTTTGTACATAGTTATATTTAAAAAAGTTGTAGTGAGTCCTACTCCTTGAGGATTCGGGCTCCATTTTTTTAATGTATTTGTATTCCCTTCTTAAGTACCTCACAGGTTTTGGGGAATTTAGGTCTATGTACATCAACGTAACCATGAACTTCCTTTTACTCATCACGTTGGTGAGATCTTTTCCTGTTCATGCATAAATCTATGTAGTAGTATACTCACATTCATTGAGGACAATGCATGAAGTAAGTGTTGGGGTGTCCTTTACATGGGTACATAGTCGAGTGTTTTCCTTTTCTTTTATTTTCTTTTGTTTGTATTGTTAGGGTCATGATAGTGTGCTGCAATTTACATTGATATATCTGCTATACCATGATCCTTGGGTGACTTGTCTTATTTTGCTTGCGAAATCATACTTGCTGCTATACCATTGAGGACAATGCATGAAGTAAGTATTGGGGTGTTCCTTGCTTTCTATTTCTTTCAAAATCTTCATGTGTTTGCGAAAGAAAAAATGTTTTGTGGGGTTTGCATGTGTTTAGCATGTGCAAAAGCGTTGAGAGGCAAAGTAAAAAGGGAGCTCCCAGAATCGACTTGAACATGATTCATTAGGATATGTAGTACACCGACTTTAGGACTTATTTAGTCGTAAGGATACACCCCGATTTTCCCTTGGGGGGAAGTAATCATAGGGTTTCAGTACTCAAACAAATAAAGAAGTCCACCATGAACCTAGTGAGTCAAATAATTCATGCCTGTTAGTATAAAGAAGTTTGTCGTAGTCAGGGACCCTTAAACTCCTGTTGTGAAACATTAAGTGTAGGGGTTTCGTTCGTGTCGATAAGAAATAATATAGTATGGTGTTCTCTCTTCTTACACAGCTCCTACCACTCGGCAAATTTGGTATAAGAGGACTTAGTACTTGGTGCTTTCGAGTCATCTTACTTGGGATGCACCGACTCAATTCTCGTTACACGGGTGGTTGGGATTGCCATATGTGGAGATTTTGGGGAAGGTGTACGTGATAGTGTAAGTCCTCATAGATAATGATGCATGAAACCCGACCATAGGAGAATTTAACACCAACTAGTTTTAACTCCTTATTTTCGAAAAAAGAAAAAAATACAAATAAGAACCTTAATGGACTTTACACGATGTATCACTTTAGGATGTTATGGTTGCTCATGTCTTTCACTTAACTTCTTAATTAACTTCCATGAATGGTTCTCTGGGTAGGTGTCTACAAGATACATATATAGAGTTGGCCCGTAGGATTACCATATCCAATGATCGATAAAGTAGGTCCATCGAGTTATGTTGCTACGTTGAATAACATCAATGTTCAGATATTGTGTGTATATCCGCTGAAAAGCCTTAGAAGATACCACTCCTCCTCCCTGGCGACAAGGAGATTTAACAACTTGTTACACGTTTATTAGTAGCATATGATGCATCATATTCATGCTATATATCCTTAATTTTACCCCAATATTGTGCTACTTGAGTGTTTGTTGTTTCATTTTAGGTATTAGGTAATAAAGAAGAGAAGGGAACAGAAAAAAACTGAAACGTAAGAAGAAATGACTTAAATGAAGCGAAATGGACCTCTCGGTCATACACAAGAACCCATCTGCAAGAGGGAAGGACCTAGACGTAAGTCCGGAGGGACCAAATAGTAAACCGAGAAACTCCACACCATTAGGTACTTTCTATGCATGAAAACACAACCTACACTTGTGCCTTATTGAATGCATTCTTCACCACCTTATCACATGTGTACACACACTCCACCCCTTAGGGGTTTTCATTACTGAATTTCATATTTCTTTGATTTTTGTTTATTTTCGTTTCAGTTACTCTCGTACTTTCAACACTCTTGTTGGTTAAGTGTTTGTTTAGTGTAATAAAACTTCTTCTCCCTTATTTTCCACTTGATTTTTGAAGAACCAGAGTTGACACACCTCCCTGTGGACTCGACCCGTACTTCTTGTGTCTTCACCAACGTCGTGCACTTACGGTATTATAACTGAATCAATCACACATGTTGTGAGAGTGGTCGACTCGAGAGTACTGTGTCAAGGAGATGGATGGTTACATGGGTAACCATCCATATCATTGTTGTGACCAAGACTATTCTCCCTGGTATTCCAGCCTCATGCATCTTAGGGTGCCTCAGACAAACACACAACATGGTTGAGACAATTTTTGTTGTGTAGCTGAGCAATCTTCAGATTGGGGTAACATGAGAGGCACCGACTGCTAGACCATCATCTAGTTGTGTCGGATCATCTGTTGGTCAACAAACTGAGACAATACAAGACACTTTGGCCTCTTTCATGTGTACGGTAGATGATATGAGTGCACCAGTGGCTCTAGTAGCCGTACCGTGAGACTATTATAGGTTGAGTGGTCATGTTATCGGGGAATGCCCTTATGTTCCCCAGAGCCTGAGTACGAGCATACCTTTTCCCAAAATACTCAATGTGACTTTTACGCATCCACGTAAAACCCAAAATGGATGGATTCTTGGGGAGACAATATTGATTCAAATTTTTATACATCATACCCACCCCATTATTCTACTCCCGAACACCCATATCCCTACCAACCACCACCGATGACCAATCATTGGACTCATTCTCAGCCCATAAACACCCAACCCCAAAATCTCCAGAATTCTGACTTGAGTCTCACATTTGATCCCAAACTTGATTCCTTGAAACAAACCCTCCAAACATTCATGGAAACCACTCAAAATCTATTGAAGTCCAACAAGAATTCCTTGCAAACTATGGAAATGCAAGTAAGTCAAATGACACAACAAGTAAGTGAACGTAAGGAGGGTGGCCTTTCTCATCAACATGAGGATTCATCTTTGGATATCGAACCACCACCACATCCACAAATTCAAAGCACAACCTTACAAAGTCAAACTCCTTGTCAGTCTGAGGGACTTGGGGTATCAATTGATGATCACTTGGTGGGGGATTCGATTCAAATTGAGAATAGCATGGACCAGCTTCATTATGAGTCGACACAGGATTGTGTCTTAACCTTTTGTCTCGTGGCCCTTGAGCCACATGATCTTAATGTTGTGTCTCTTAAGGACTTACATTTGGTGGAGCAAGAGCTCCTTAATACCCCTAATGTCATACGACCTGGTGAGAGTTTGCATCTCACTATTGTTCCTGATCATCTTGAAAATGAAGGGATGCCAAAAACCTACAATGCCAATGAGGGTATTGAGAGTTCCTTAGAGGATACCTTGGGTAAGAGACCCACTTTCTGTTTTTCTGGTGGGTCGGGCAAGTATGATGAGGTTGTTGGCCTCGTCCGGCGCACCAGCTTGTTGGTTGGAGAGTTTTGATTGACGATCATAACTTCAGTACCACAATAATGGAAACTCTTCTTCCGTTGCGCAATAATTCCCAAACTCTTGAGAGGTTCGAGCTCTTTTAGTTTGATCCTTTGAATCAGACGACTTTGCGTCTAATTCATGAACCTCTCCCGTTATTTTGTGCACTTTGTGAGGGGGCGGCATATATGAGAATTTTGGCCTTACGTGGTGTTATGTTTCCATTCCAAGTTCATTGACCCACTTTTGAGGTTCCCATTTGATGTTCTTTGACAAATGATGATGGGAACTTATTTTTGACATAGTTATATTTGAAAAAAAAGACTCCAAGAGTGAGCATAGGTTGTTGTGGGCTTCAGCCATTGTGTATTTGGGCTGCATTTGTTTCACGCATTTGTCGTCCTTCTTAAGTATCGCACAGGTTTTAAGGGGAGTTCAGGTTTTTGTCCATCAACATGACCACAAAAATTTCCTTGTGCATCAAAGTTTGGTGAGATCTTAACAAAAAAATACATTGGAACGTATATCGGGCATTTTGCACTCACATTAATCAAGCCCAAGCTGCCCAAGTGCCCCAAGTGCCAATCTTTTGACAAATAACCACGAATATCAAGCTCATCATAACCAGGTGCTCCAAGTCGTTCGCGTTCAGCAGTAAAGGAGTGGTGGAGTACATCAACCACAATAACAAAAATAAATTCTCCGATGTGGGACTAAAGTATTACACCCAATAGACGTCGGATATTTATATTGACCGACGTCTATTCATACAGCACAACCTATAGACGTCGGTCATGCTATACATCCGACGTGTATACATTGAAATAACAATAATTAATAAAAAATACGCCCTATATACGTCGGCTACCATATACAACCGACGTCTATACATGAGTTAATAGTAAAAAAAAGACCATTAATCAAGCCCAAGCTGCCCAAGTGCCCCAAGTGCCAATCTTTTGACCATTAAATATATATATGTATCTCACTTGCATTTTGTAATGTGGTACCAAACTACCATTTAGAAGTAAAAGAGTAGTTGAGTACTTCAACTCCACCAATAAAAAAATTTCTCCAATGTGGGACTAAACATGTCACCATACACACACATGTGTACAACACACATGTGATAGTTATAATGATGTAACTATTATTACACAAAATAATCCCCATAAATTATTACACAAAATAAATCCCAAAAAATTACGTTATTTCTTATACAAAATAAATCCCAAAAAAATGTGTTAATTCTTACACGAAATAAATCCCAAAAAAATGTGTTATTTCTGATACAAAATAATCCACATAAATTCTTATACGAAATAAATCCAAAAAAATAAACAAAAAAATATTTTCTTCTTTTAGGAGGTATAGACGTCGGTTATACTAAACAACCGACGTTTATACAAACCTATAGACGTCGGACGTCAAAACATCCGACGTCTATACCAATAGACGTCAGATGTTTTTATATCCGACGTCTATTTGGTGACGTCTATTGAGCATTCTGCACTAGTGCTAGGTGTGTGGACTAGATACATATAGAGAGTCAGCAGCCCGTATGATTATCGTCTCCAATAATCGACAAAAGTAGGTCCATCGAGTTGAGTTGCTAGATTGAATAATGCATCAATATTTGGATTTTGTGGGTATATCCGCTAAAAACCCTCCGTAGACACCACTCCTCCTCCTTGGCAACAAGGAGCTTTAACAACTTGTTATACGTGCTAAGTGCAACCGTGATTCCTATCAAAGTGAGTTAGGATTTCTCTATTTTTTGTATGTTTTTCCTTTCTTTCATTTTTCTCTTTCTTTGTTTTGCTCAGGACTAGCAAAAGGTAAATGTTGGGGTATTTGATTAGTAGCATATCATGCATCATATTCATGATATATATCCTTAATTTTACCCAAATATTGTACTACTCGAGTGTTTTTTGTTATATTCAAGGTATTAGGTAATAAAGAAGAGAAGAGAAGAGAAAAAAAGACTGAAACTTAAGAAGAAAGAACTTAAAAGAAGCAAAATGGACCTCTCGGTCAGACACAAGGACCCATCTGCAAGAGGGAAGGACCTGGACATAAGCCCAGAGGGACCAAATAAGAAACCGAGAAACTCCACACCATCATGAGGAGTATTTTGGCAATTAAATTAGAGCGCAGACTCAAACAACCAATCTGGGTGCACCCAAGGTGGATAATTGAAGCTATGAAGACGCCAACCGAAACAGGGTCGAATCCGACCAAACATGACCACCAATTGGTGGCCTAGATAGCCAATTTGTATAGACAGCAAAAATGTAGGTATTATGTTGTTTTTATCCATTTGTAGAAGTTTCATTAGTTGCACATCGGGGGATTGTCCGCAGTTGCCATTTTCATGTCTATAAATAGAAATGCTCTTCGTCTTTTTTAATCCACCCATTACTTGGTGGTCATTCTCTCTACTTCGAGTAAGCCTTTGAATAAAACTCAAGTGGCGAAGAATGCTACTTGTAATGTGAATTATGTAAATAAAATAATTCTTCCTAGTTTTGTTTTGATGTTACCTCTTTTAATGCTTGCATGTTTAGCTTAGTTATATTTTCTAGCTTAGTAGAACTAGTTAGAATGTCTTTATTCCTTAGTATAATTGTTAGCTTATTGTGTAGTGAGTAGTTCCATGCCCCTTTGGAGATGATGTTTATACATGTAATGAAGAATGAGATTAATGCTATCTTTTGTTTGTTTGTTTAAAAGAGAATACTCAACTTGATGGGTTTTGCCATAACCATTAGGTACTTCCCATGCTTGTTTAGGTTCTTAATAACCAACTTGTTTGTGCTCATGTTAATCAACTAGGTTAGTGATTGGAATGATAGATTTTGCCACAACCATTAGGTATTTCCTATGCATGAAAACACAACCTACACTTGTTCCTTATTGAATGCATTCTTCACCACCTTATCACATGTGTACACACACTCCACCCCTTAGGGGTTTTCATTACTGAATTTCATCTTTCTTTGGTTTTTTCTTAGTTTAGTTTTAGTTACTCTCGTACTTTCATCTTTCTTGGTGGTTAATTGCTTGTTTATTGTAATCAAACTTCTTCTCCCTTTATTTTCCACTTGATTTCTGAAGAAGCAAAGTTGACACACCTCCCTATGGACTCGACCCATACTTGTCGCGTCTTCACCAACGTCGTGCACTTGCGGTATTATAACTGAATCAATCACACGTGCTAAGTGCAACCGTGATTCCTACAAAAGTGAGTTTGGATTTCCTCATTTTTCATTTTTTTCTCCTTTCTTTTATTTTTCTCTTTCATTGTTTTGCTCAGGACTAGCAAAATGTAAGAGTGGGGGTATTTGGTTACTATCATATCATACATTGCATTGAGGCTATATATCTTTTATTTTGCTCCAATGTTGTTCTAGTCGAGTGTTTGTTTTTGGTGTTTGAGGTGTTAGGTAATAAAGAAGAGAAAAGAAGAGAAAAAGACTGAAATGAAAGAAGAAATGACTTAAATGAAGCAGATTAGACATTTTTGTCATACACAAGGGCAAATCTGCAAATCAGGAAAGACCCAGATGACATCTAGAGGGACCTGAATGCATGAAAAACATTTTGTTCGTAAAAATCCTTCAATACCATGATCTTGAAGAGTATTTGGGAAATTAAAGACAAACGGGATCGAACCAGCGGACCCCATGTGCCCCTATGTGTAAAATACATCACTTAAGCTTTCGTAAGAAATTGAGGCAGATCAGAGCCAAAACATCTTCCATTGGCATATAATCCCCCTAATTTTTCACCGTGACCCGATCTTGTTTATTTGCGTGCACCAAAACTAAGAGAAATCAATTGCAGTCGTTGGATTGCTCCCAAAATCATTCACACCACACTTTCTTCAATAAATAGCATGGTTTCTTCTTCCTTTCCTGTCCTTCTCCACCTCCACCATTATAATAGTTTAGATTTTACCCATTTGGGCTGAAAGACAAGAAGGTGGTTTGAGCTTGTAATCTAGTATTTTCTTTAATCTAAAGGTAGATTTGGATTCCTATCTTCTTAACCTGCTGGACCCCACGTGCAAAACACCTAACTTAACCTACTGGAAAAAGTAGAGGTTGATCGAGGGCATTTGATCTGCTAGTGGTGGATTTTGATCTTCCATTGGCTGATCATTTTGCTCCATTTCAGCCACAATTTTGCCAATGGTTCAGGTTGTCGGGACAAAGAAATATGAAACATCCCGATTTGATTTACAACCGTCCGATTATGCCATGATCCATCCAAACCCTCTAATCTTCTATAAATAGACTTGTATTACCTCCTTTCTTCTTCTTCCTCCTTCCCCCATTAGAGTAGGTTTTGTTTCCTTGTTTAGTAGTGTAAATAAGGGGGTTGGAGAGGAGCAAGCTTTGTATTTTTATTTCTTAATCTTTTTTATATCTTGTTCTTTATGTTGATGTTTTCCATTTTATGCAATTTCCTTTGTGTTTGATGCTTGCTTAATCTAGTTTTCTACATTTCTTTCATGGGGTTTTGTTGTTTTATGCTTTCTTGAGTTTAGAGATGAGTAGGGAGTACTCCATCCCCATTTGGGGGTGGAGAAGAAGGTGTTGTGATTATTTGATGTATTAAGTGTGTGTTAATCCTAACATTTGCAATGCAACAGAGTGAGCTGACATCAAACATAAATGTCCAAAACGAGTGTTCGTTGCATGATTCAGTTGAGAGTACTAGTGAGAGTGAGACACCTCATCATATGCCTATACCAGAAGGTGTCTCTACCTCATGTCCCATTGTCATTGAGCCATTTGAGCTTCATATTGACTTCAACAAGGACTCACCTATGACCGAGCTTATGCTTGATGATCTAAATGATGGTGGGAGGTCCTTGTTGGATGACTTGTGGAGAAGCCCCATTCTTAAAGATGCAAGTATGCTGCATCCATCGAATGAGCTTGAGGAACTCATTCCGATGCACCCACCTATTGGTTGGAGGGTTTTGTTCGATGAGCAACTAAACCCTAGTGAGGCAACACAACTTCATTCTTTGTTGCCCACACCCAACCAATATCATGAGGGGTTAGAGCCTTTCAGCTTTGACTTTTCACCCCTCATGACACCTCAGAGTACCGGTGAAGTTTGCCCATCTCGGCAAGTCTCTGGTCCTCATGACTTGATGTTCTCATTGGATGTTCCTTGACCAAATGATTATGAGAATATCGTTGTTGTTGTATATATCATTAAAAAAACAAAAAAAAGAGCGAGTAATAAAAGACTCCACGAGTGAGCATTAATTGTTGTGGGCCCCAACCCTTGTGTACTTGGGGCCCATTTCTTTCACGTATTTGTCTCCCTTCTTCAGTATCTTATAGGTTTTGAGGGAATTTGGGTTTGTGTCCATCGCTATAACCATGAACTTCCTGTTGCACTTCATGTTAGTGAGATCTTCCCTTTTTCATGCATAAATCCATGTAGTATCTTGCTCACATTCATTGAGGACAATGCTTGAATTAGGTATGGGGGGTGTTTTACGTGTGTACATAGTTGAGTATTTTCCTTTGATTTTGTTTTCTTTTGTGTGTTTTGATAGGGTCATGTTAGTCTGCTGCATTTAATATCGATATATCTGCTTGTCATGATCCTTGGGTAACTTGTCTTCTTTTGCTTGCCTAGTGCTTTAAAATTTTCACATTTCTTTCAAAATCTTCATGTGTTTGCGAAAGAAAATGTTTTGTAGGTTTTGTGTGTGTTTAGCATGTGCAAAACCATTGAGAAGCAAAGTAAAAAGAAAGCTCCCAAAATTATCTTGAACTTGATGCATTAGGATATCTAGTTTACTGCCTTTAGGTCTTATCGAGTCGTTAGGATGCACCCCGGTTTTCCCTCGGGGGGCGTGTAATCATAGGGTTTTAGCACTCAAACATTTAAAGAAGTCCACCCTGAACCTAGTGAGTCAAATACTTTGTGTCTCTTAGTATAAGGAAGTTTGTCGTAGTCAAGGGCCCTTAATCTCTTTTTGTGAAATTTAAGTGTAGGAGTTTTGGTTCCCATGTAGATAAATAAATAAGTGGTGTTCTCTCTTCTCGCACGACTCCTATCACTCGGGAAAGTAGGTCTGAGGGGACTTTGTGCCTGGTGCTTTCGAGTCATCTGACTTGGGATGCACCAACCGAACCCCCGTTACACGGGTGGTAGGGATCGCCCTATGTGGAGATTTGGGGGAAGGTGTACGTGATAGTGTAAGTCCTCATAGGCAATGATGCACGAAACCTGACCCTGGGAGAATCGAACACCAACGAATAAAATTCTCCAAAGAAAAAAAAAGAAAAAAAAGAAGAAGAAAAAAAGTGTCAAATAAGAACCAAAATGAACTTTACACATTGTATCACATTCAGAAGTTAAGGTTGCCAATGTCTTTCACATAAGTCCTTAACTAACTCTCACAAATAACTCATTAGGCTAGGTGTGTGGACCGATTACATATATAGAGTCGACCCATAGTATTACCGCGTCCCATGATCGACAATATGAGTCCAACGAGTCGTGTAGCTAGATTGATTAATGCATCTTGTTCGGGTTTTGTGGGTGTATCCGCTGAAAACCCCCAGGAGACAACACTCCTCCTCCTTGGTGACAAGGAGGTTTAACAGCTTGTTGCACGTGCTAAGTGCAACCGTGCTTCCTACGAAAGTGAGTTAGGATTTCTTGTTATTTTTCGTATGCTTTTTCCTTTCTTTGTTTTGCTCGGGACTAGCAAAAGTTAGGTGTGGGGGTATTTTATTGACATCATTTCATGCTTATATTTTTATCTTATATCCATTATCTTTCACCTAAAAAATGCTATGTAACGAGTTTTATGGTTAGTTTTCAGGAATAAATAAGTTTGAAGAGATGAAGCATAAAAGGACCCAAAAGCAGGGAAAAATGACTGAATTGTGAGACCTGGGGACTAAGTTGCAAGGGAGAAGGACCCGAACGTAAGACCGAAGGACCAAAGAGCAAAACAGAAAACTCCACACCATCTTGGGGAGTATTTTGGCAATTAGATTCGGGTCGGAACTCCAATAAACAAAGTAGATGCATCAAAGACCGACAAAGAAATACAGAAAAACCTAGAATAAGTTCCAGCCGGATCCAGACTATATAGACTGCCAATTGGCGGTCCAAGACCGCTAATTGGCGGTCTGTTTTGGCCCAAATCCTCTCAGATTTTGGTGGGTCGCGTATTAGTGTGTATTTAGTCAATTTCTGGTATTTGTTTAGTCCCACATCGGGGGATTTGATTGTTTTTTTCTTTGGCTATAAATAGAACTCTTCACCTTCTATTGTAAGCACTCCATATTTTAAGTGGTTATTCTTCCTACTATAAGTGAGGCCTTGAAGCACACACTAAAGTAGGAGGATTTTACTTGAAATTTGAGTCACTTTAATAAATGTTTCTTTATTATGTTGTTTGTTTTATGTTTCTTGTTTTACTTTGTTTAATTTCATTTCATTAGTTTTAGTAGCTTAGTTAATATGCTTTCTTTGCTTAGTTTAATAATTAGTGTAATGTGTAGTGAGTAGTTTCATCCCCTTTGGGGGGTGGAGTAGATGTTCGTACATGCATTAGAGAATGGAATGAATGCTTTATTTACAATGTGTTGATAAAACATAAATGTATGCCTGCTTGTTTAGGATAGAATTTATAACTTGATGAGTTTTGCCAAAATGATTAGACACCTCTCATGCTTGTTTAGGTTCTGAAATAAACAACTTGTATATGTAAATGTTAATCAACTAGGATGGTGAATGGATTGATAGGTTTTGCCATAACATTTAGACACTTCCTATGCATGATAACACCACCTTTATTTGTGCTTAAAGAATGTGTTAAACACCCACCTCTTTGCATGTGTGCACTCACTCCACCCCTTAGGGGTTTTCCATTTCTGAATTCCAGCACTCTTCTTTCGTTCTTAGTTAAGTTTTTAGTTAATCGTTTTGTTGCTTTCTTTCGCATTTCATACTCCGTAGTGTAGTGTAGCGTAGCGTAGCATAATCCACTCTCTTCTCCATCTTTTCGCCACTTGATTTCGTGCAAACGAGAGGCTGCTCACCTCCCTGAGGACGACCCGTATTTGCCACCGCTTCAATGCGGCCGTGCACTTGTGGTTTAAATTAAAACGTTCAACAATAACCATCTAATGAGATTTCACTCTTATCTTTGATGTGCTAATGCTCTTGAATGATGCTTAGAACATGCTTAGATTAGTGGGCCTATTATATGGGGAATGATGCGGTGAGGATAATGATGGATTGAAGAAGGAAACATAACATGTGCAAGCATGTGCTCATGTTAGACTCATCCTAATTAATGTCTTGTATGTTTAAGGATTGTGTTAAATCTTTTTTATGTGGAGACATAGTGGGGTTTGGTCATTATGCATAAGTTCATTTAGCCTCATTTCAATTATTGTATTGTATGTTTTAATGATAATTTTTTTATCTTATTTCATGTGGAGGCAAGGATGGATTTGGTTTTATGGATTTCATGTACTACGTGTTGTGATGAGCACAATTGAACACACACATTCTTTCTGCATTCTTTCTCTAGCCCCTACCGGATTTTGTTTTATTGCTTGTTTTCTAATTTCATATGCATAGTAGTGTAATCCAACCTCTTTTTCCTTTCCCCTACTCGAGTATGGTGGATTTCGACTCGCATGTGTTCCCTGTGGACTCGACCCGTACTTGCCACCACTTCATCGCGATCGTGCACTTGCAATATTATAACTGATTCAATCACAAATCATCATCGCCAATCAACTTCTTCAACAAGAGACATTCAACGCCATTATCTACAAGAATCTTAGCTCAAGTACAACGATGTGGTGGTGGCATTGTCGACTCGCCTCACTTTAGTTACGCTCCCTGAACTACAAAGCCTTTTGATGAGTCACAAGATTTGACCCCTTATTGCCGCTACTGTTCCTGCAGTCGTTGCTCTTGAAGCCAACGTGGCCACAACTCCCCGTCACCCCAATCGTGGTGGTCAGAATCAAGGGGGCGTAGCAGTAACAAGCATGGTCGAGAGAGGTCGGACTGTCCGATTTATGGAGACCTAAGGCACAATCCGTTCAGGACTTACTATCGAGCCCAAGCTTGTCATGTTTGTGGGTTGGGCCCATCATAGGGAAACAATTTGGCAAACCACCCTTTCTTGGGCGTGGCCTAGACAACCATTTTACCCACCTCCACATTCTAACTTCTTATCAGTTGGTCCACCAAAGCTTATGCAACCGCTTCTGAACCATCCTACGACTCTTGGGTAGCCGACACCAGAGCAATACACCATGGGACACTTGATGTTCAAAATGTCTCCTCTCCGAGCCCAACGAAGTTGGCAACTGTTCAAATCTCTCCATCTCCAACATAAATTCATCTTATATACTCACTCATTCACGTCACTTTCTCTCACTAAATTTTTCATCTTCCCACTATCGCACACCGTCTTCTTTTGGTCTCTAAATATACCAAGGATAATCCTTTCTCAATTGCTTTCTTAGTTATTAAGGACATGGCAACTCTTCGAATCCTCCTTTATTTGAAGCTTGAGGTAGCTTCTACAATGTCCCTTGTGCCCCTCCTTTGGTTGCTATTGTTGGTGTGCATATCTCTCTTGATCGGTGACATTTTTACTTTGGTCATCCTCAACAACGAGTTGTGTATCATGTTGTGAGGGATTATATTTACCATTTACTTGTGTCTACTTTACGATACAAATCGAGTTGTAACGCGTGTAAGTTGGTAAAATAAAATGTTGCCTTTTTGCCTTAATCCGTATTTTGATGATTTAATAAACCTAATCTCAATCATAATCAAATGTATAGTAGTACACATCATGAATAGAATATACATTGTATTGTGCTAACATCTACAAGTGATCAAGAGTCAAGGAAGAATGGATTGAAGTCAAGATTTGTAATCAAACTATTTGAAGACATGTAATTTTACATTTATTTGAGTCTTAGGAACTTATGCGAACTTGAGCATAAAAGAGTTAAAACTTATTCACATACACACTAGGTTCCTTGTAGAAGTCACACACAAAATCTCACATCAATGGACTTCAATAGATCACCCAAAATTGGTCAAAAAATCACTCAACCTAACACCTAAACTTCCTGTGCCAAACGGTCGCCTGAAACCTATTTTCCGTGCGATCGTTTCTACTAGTTATTCGGTTAACCAATAGTGATTTCACCTAGCTCTATCAGTCGACCGACTTTGACCTTTCGGTCGACCGATTGACCCATAATTTTCAGATGACCATTAACCTTGTCATATTATACAACGGTCGTATTCGTATTTTCTACTTAACCCCTAAATACATTTGGCCACCGATCGAATATTGACCAGAAAACGGTCGACCGGATGAAGACAATTTTGTGCCCAAAAGTGCATGTTATTTTCCGTCGAACAAACCTTCACATTGTTTTCTACCGTTATACCTTTACCTTGGCCTAAACCTTTACATCGATCAACCACCCCCTAACCTGGTTCAACCAATTACTTAAGTTATAACCCAGTTTGTTCGACCATAGGATAAGTTGGTTCGAATGTTTCCTCTATTTCATGAAAACGATTGACTATTGATCTCGTACCGGTCGACCAGTTTAGGACAGATTTGCTGAACTTAGAATTCTGTTTTGTGTATCTTACACAAACTTCAACCAAATATTCCCTAACGGTTACAAACCTTTAGGAGCTTATAAATAAAGGTCCATACACCTTATTTACACAAATCTCCAACTTCTATTTATCTCATATACTAGAGAGTAATCCTCAAACTCCCAAATTCCCAATTCTACAATAAACCACCAAAAACTTCAACAACATTTATCGATTCCCAATTATACTCAAAATGTGCTCAAGTTAGAGAGTGTTTGATCCACTCAAATTATTGTCAAAGAAGCATAGGTTTCGGTGAAAGCCCGAAGCGTACCTCTCGCGTTGTTAGAGGAGGAAACCAAGCTAGCGAGGGTGTTCGGAAGGCTTGATGTGTAAAGACTTGATCTTGGCCCGGAACGAGATTGGATGGTAAAGACGTAGGTGGAGCTCGCGGAGTCAAGTGGAGTTTGCAAGAGAGGAATTAGGCGGGAGGCCGAACCTCTATAAAAACACATTATCTTCATTGTGGTTTGCTTTTCTCTACTTATCTTTAAATTGTTTATTCCATTGCATGTTTAGTAGAGATTAACCAAATTTGATTAGATAGTTAGAGCCATAATGATCCTACATTTGGTATCAGAACATAGGTGCAAAATTTCATATACTTAACCGTATTTTAGCATGAAATCTTCATCTAATCATGTAGAGGGTGTGTGCACAACTACACCTCCTTTGCTTAATGGGTTTAATTATGACTATTGGAAGAATAGAATGAAAATATTCTTAATTTCTAGTGACCTTAAGTATTTGCTATTTCTTCATAAGCCTTACACACCTCCTAACAAAGAAGAATTAGCCACCTTAACTAGGGCTAAAATGAAGGAACTAGAAATGAATTGTTGCATAATGAACATCCTTTGTTGTGGCTCGTATGAGGATGAATATAATAGAAGTAGAGGGTGTGAAATTGCACATGAAATATGACATAGACTAAAAATGCATGATCAAAGAGATAGTAAAACCAAAGAAACTAAAGTTAGTGTCCTCATGCATTAATATGAAATTTTCACTATGCAAATCAGTGAGAACATAAGCGAGATGAACACTCACTTCACCGATATAACTAGCTCTCTCAAAGTTCTTGGAAGAAATTTCAGTGAGGGAGACATGGCAAGAAAATTCCTCCGGTCGCTCAACAATGAATGGGAAGACAATGTCGTTGCAATTGAGGAAGCACATGATCTTTCTCAACTAATGATGAAGGACTTAATTGGAAACCTCACGGTTTATGAACTTCAAATAAGCCATCGAAAGGAGAAAGAAGCCTCCAGGATGAACCCTTCATTGGCCTTGCACGCCAAACTTGGTGAACGAAGGAGGGGAGAGGAGAATGAGGACATTGAGGTCCTAACCAAAGACTTCTTCAAATTCTTCAAGAAAGAGAAGGGAGAAAAGAAAGAATGAAAAGGAACAAGACGTGAGAAGAAAGTAAAAGAAAAGGAGAAAGAGAAGAGTGAAAATGAGAGAAGGGAGAGAAGGAGAGGAAGAGAGATGAGCAAGAGAAAGGAAACGGAGATGGAAGCTCACAAGGCAACCTAAGCTGATTCTTCATCTTCATCATGATCATCATCTTCTCTACCAAGTAGAAGAGAGGTTGCCCACACATGCTTCATGACTGTTGAACATGAACAAAGTGAGGTAGCTTCTAACTCTTACTCTACTAGATATATTTCTTGCTCAACTAGATCATATTCTAGTGATAGCTCATGCTCTAAACAAGATACATATAGTTTTGATGAGCTTTAAAATGCATTTCATTATTTAGTTAAATAATATGAGATCATTTGTGATAAGAACAAGAATACTAGAAAATTGATAAATGATCTCCAATGCCAAATTGAAATGATCATGAATGAGAAGAATAAGGTGCTTTCTAGACATGAAACAAATGCATTAGAACTTGCTAGTCTAAAAGCAACACCTATCTATGTAAAACAACTAGATCTTACAGCTTGTAATATGCAATTAAGAAAAGATCTAGAAAGTTCACAAATGGAACAAAAATGCTTGACATGCTTTTAAGTAGTAAAAAATAATCTTTGGATAAACATGGTATAGGATAGAATGCATCTCATGCTAAAAACCATGTTACCTACACTACTTTGAATGGAAAGTAATTTTTTGTTAATCAAAGTTCCTCAAGTGTATGGGCTCCCAAAATCAAAATGGTTTGAGTTCCAAAAGCTAACATTCAAGGACCCAAAGTTGTTTGGGTACCTAAATCTACACTCATAGGTACTTAGAAGATGGGAGATAGGTAGTGACCAGCCAAAATTTGCAAAGAAGAATACCAAGCCGGTTGAACTATCGAAAGCGAATATGGAACAAAAACATGTGGACTACCAAGTTGGGTAATATCTTTTATCCTCTTAAGCATATCTATTTGGTTCTAATATGAAATTGAATGCTTAATTGTCATATCTTCTATATCATATGATTAATCAATTAGGATGAAGCTCATTGAACATCGTTAAAGGGAGCAAAACGATAATTAAGCCTAATTGATATATTGATTCATATTGATAGGGGGAGGTTATTGAATATCTTTATCTAGAGAGTAATGAAATGCAAAATTAAAGAGAAGCAAATTCATTACATTAGAATGGGGGAGATGAAATTAGACATCTTATGATCATATTTTTTTAACATTTGATTGATGTCAAAGGGGGACAAGAAACATTGAAATTTGAAATCATTGAAAAAAACTATGCACATTCATCAGAGCATCTTATATGCATGGTTTATAAATTTAGATTTCAAGTATTAAGATATAGGTTGTCATCATAAAAAGAGAGGAGTTTGTTAGCTATTTATCCTTAATCCGTATTTTGATAATTTAATTAACCTATTCTTAATCACAATCAAATGTAAAGTGTCAAACATCATGCATACAATATACATTGTATTGTGCTAACATCTACAGGTGATCAAGAGTCAAAGAAGAATGGATTGATGTCAAGACACGTAATCAAGCTATTTGAAGATATGTAATTTTAAATTTATTTGAGTCTTAGGAACTTATGTGAACTTGAGCCTACAAGAGTTAAAACCTATTCATAAACACACTAGGTTCCACGTAGAAGTCACACACAAAATCTCACATCAATAGATTACCCAAAACTAGGTCGAGAAATCACTCAAACCTAACACCTAAACTACCTATGCCAAATGGTCGACCAAAGAAATTTTCCGTTTGACCATTTCTACCGGTTATTCAGTTAACCAATAGTGATTTCACTTAGCTCTATCGGTCGACCGACTTTGACCTTTTGGTCGACCGATTGACCCGTAATCTTTGGATGACCGTTAACCTTGTCGTATTATACAACGGTCATATTCATATTTTCTACTTAACCCCTAAAATACATTTGGCCACCGATCAAACATTGACCAGAAAACGGTCGACCGGATGAAGACAATTTTGTGCCCAAAAGTGCATGTTATTTTCAGTCGAACAAACCTTCACATTGTGTTCGATCATTATACCTTTACCCTGGTCTAAACCCTTACATCGATTGACTGCCCCCTAACCTGGTTTGACCAATCACTTAAGTTATAGCCCGATAAGTTGGTTCAAATGTTTCCTTTATTTCATGGAAATGATCGACCAGTTTAGGACAGATTTGCTGAACTTAGAATTCTGTTTTGTGTATCTTACACAAACTTCAACCAAATCTTCCCTAACGGTTACAAACCTTTAGTAGCTTATAAATAGAGGTCCACACACCTTATTTACACAACTCTCCAACTTGTATTTGTCTCCTATACTAGAGAGTAATCCTTAAACTCCCAAATTTCCAATTCTACACTGAAGAGCCAAAAACTTCCACTGCTTTGATTAATTCCCAATCATACTCAAAGTGTGCTCAAGTTAGAGAGTGTTTGATCCACTCAAATTGTTGTCAAAGAATCTTAGGTCTCAGTGAACGCCCAAAGCATCCGTTTGTTCGGAAGGCTTGCTGTGTAAAGGCTTGAACTTGGACTAGAACGAGATTGGATAGTGAAAACAAAGGCGGAGCTTGCAAGAGTGGAAGTAGACGGGAGACGGAACCTCCATAAATACCCCTTGTCTTCATTGTGGTTTGCTTTTCTCTAACTGCATTTAAATTGTTTATTCCATTACATGTTTAGTAGAGATTAAGCGAATTTGATTAGATAATTAGGGTCATAATGATCATACATACACTTGTGTTCATCTTGATTTCTCTTCTTTATTACCTAAACCCTGAAATGTATGAAACAAATACTCGAGTAACACAAATATGGCGTGGAATAAAAGATATATATCATGAATGAGTTATATGATATGCTTCTAATCATTCATCTTCTGTTAACTCTTAATCAAAGTCATGGTCCTTTAGAAGTTATTCATGATGACTTGTGGGGGCCTTCACATGTTCTACCATCTGATGGTCATCATCATTTTGTGTAGCTTGTTGATGATTTCACCAAATAGATGTAGATTTTCGCTTTCTCTAGCAAGTTCGATATTCGTGATGGCTTATTGCATTTCACTGTATGATTGAAGATAAAACTTGTTCATACTCTTCGTACCTTTCAATTTAATTGGGACAACAAATTCGATACCTTATCGTCCTACTTTCGTGACCTTGGTATTTTTCATCAAGTCACTTGTCCCCACACTCATGAGCAAAATGATGCGGTGGAATGGTGTATTTGTTATGTTGTTGACACTTGCCTCACACTTCTCACTCCTCTATGTGTCTTGCTTCATTTATAGCATTCTGTTGATGAAATCGCGGTCTACCAAATTAATTGTCTTCCCTCCATGACTCATGTACCACCTCCGTTTCAAAAGTTGTTCAAGCGGGATCTAGACGATACTATTGAATCAATTAAAATACCGCAAGTGCACGACCACGTTGAAGCAATGGCAAGTACGGGTCGGTCCACATGGAGCACACGCAAGTCAGATTCACGATACTCAAGTGGGGGAGAAGAAGAGGGAGAGAGATGCAACCGAAATTACAATACGACGCGTAGGAAATTTGAAAACCACAAAATAAAAACTAAACCCCTTAAGAGGTAGGGAGAGAAAGCAAATACGAAAATGTGTGTGTGTTCAAATGTGTTCATCAAAACATGTCATAAATGAAATCCATAAAACTCAACTCCAACTTTGTCTCAACATGAAATAATATAAAACTTTATCATTAAAACATACAAGACAATAATTGAAATGAAGTTAATATGTTCACATTCATCATCACTCAAATCCAACTATGTCTCCACATGAAAAATGATTTACCACAATCTTTAAAACATACAACACATTAATTAGGATAAAGCCAACATGAGCACATGCATGCACATGTCTTAGTTCCTTCTTCCACTCCATCCTTATCCTAACCTCATCATTCCCCATAAAAAAGGCCCATTAATCTAAGCATGTGCTAAGCATCACTCAAGATCATTAGCACATCAAAGATAAGAGTGAAATCTCATTGGATGGTTATGGAAGTCATGTAAGGTTCAAAAGATGAAGATTAACACACACACACACCTAATACATCACATGATCACATCACCTTCCTGTCCACCCCCAAATGGAAATGGACTACTCTCTACTAATCTCTAAACTAAAGAAAACATGACAACAACATAAACCCATAAAGGAAATCAAGGAAAACAAGATTAAGTAAACAACAACATAAAATAAATTGCATCAAAGGAAAGACATGTAATTAAAGAACAACACTAACACTTGATTGAAAAGAAAAGATTACAAAGTTTCTCCTTCTTCTCCTCTCACAATTTTTATAATTATCAAATCATACACTCCTTATGTGAAAAGATATAGGTCTCATATCTTAAGATTCAAAGACACAATGAAACATTAATGACATAAACACAATTCCACAATGTTTCATTTGTTAGGTCAATTCAATATATGAAAAAAATATTTTCTATTTCATAAACTCATGTTGTTAAATATTTGTAGAGCTACAATATCTCTTTTAACCGACATGACAATCTTAACTCGGTAATAAATCTCGTGCTAATCACCACGATTGTGATTTTTTATTTATTTATGTAAAGCATTATCTTTTAGAGCTCTACGAATAAGGACCAAGAACATCTTCCTTAACACTTCTAAAATATGAATACATTTAATCAAGGAACAAAATATTTAATACATTGAATTCATAATAAAAGACATAAAAGTAAACTTTTAAAACACATTCCTTTCAATGTGACCTTGGGGAACCAATTGACGAGGTTGTAGACCCACACCTACTAGATGAGCACCTAGTGTAGGTCCGAAACCTGGGTTGTCTTCGTGTGGTGGACGACTGACCATGGTTCCAGGGTTGTCTAGGACATGGGACAGAGATGCGTTGGAAAGTCAACAATCGAGGACAGATCAATGTCGTGTCTCGTCAAACGACTACCAGTGTCTCGTGATCACACTAGCATGCACAAAAGTACACACCCACACAATTATTTTTAACAAAATTAAAATAGAGGGTGCATAGAGGAGAAGATGGGAAGACTCGGATGAGAAGGAATGACTCATATGTGAAGGGAGGACGTCCTAAAGCTACGACAGGTAGGTAATGACAGAAGCATACATGCAAACACAACTCAAATATCATACGGTCACTATAGGTACTTACAACTAGACGAAGCCTAATTGCCAAGCAAGTGAGTCAAGATCTGAAGATCTCGTCCCTCCTACTATCAACAGAGTGGGCGACGCCGATCAGGCTATGATGGTCGTGAAAGGAATGTGTGTTCTAAAAGTATTCTTTTACATGTCTTTTATGATGAATTGAATATACAAATTTTTTGTTCATTGAGTAATGTATTCATCTTTTGGAAGTGTTAAGGAAGAGACTCTTGGTCCTTAACCGTAGAGCTCTAAAAGATAATGGTTTGCATAAATCAAAATAAATTCACAGTCATGGTAATTAACATGGAACATTAGTTACCGAGATAATATTGTCATGTTGGTTAAAGGATATTGTAGCTCTACAAATATTTTAACATGAATATATGAAATGGAGAATATTTTCATTTATATATTGAATAGGCATAATAAATAAAACATTATGGAATTGTGTTTATGTCAATAATGTTTTAATTGTCTTTGGATCCTAAGATATGAGATGTATATCTTTTCACATGAGAAGTGTCTAATTTGATTATTATCAAAAGCTATCATTACGCACAGTGATAAAGATATTAGTTGATTATACATAACTTGTGCCGGAAAAGATGATATGTCAAAAGATTGTCAGTGTCCCTCTTCATTTGAGTGATGATATTATTGGGTCTCTTGATAAAGCAAAATTATAATGTGCACAATGTAAGTTAAGTATAGTTACATATTTATAATTAGCTTATGAGATCAAGAAAAAGAATATATAATACAAAGATGATACATTCCTATTTTGTATAATATTCGTAATATCATGAGGCAATGGATAGACAAGTGATATATTACATATCACTAAATGGATTGTGTTCTGTTCGAGTGAACAAAACATCTTTGTTATATGGTTTAGTGGAGAGATTAAAAAGAGATCATGTGTAAGTGGTTTACCCATGATGTGAGTTTGAGGATGCCCTATAAATAGGTTCATCCTCCCTTCCTTTGTTTAATTAATGCAAAACTTTCTCCTCTCCATATTTTCTCCATCATTGAATCCAAATTCTTCTTATTAATTGAGTGCTTGAGAGATTAAATTCTTTGGAGCATAACAAGGGTTATTAGCTAGATTCTAACCTTGAATTAGAGATTGATTGACTAGCTCCGATCTCTTTAATCTTGTTTAGAGTTTGGTGAACACTTGGAGGTGATTTTGAGGCAATCCGACATGTGACTCGACTTTCGATTGGTAAAAGGGATTTGATAATCCGCTAGGTATGATCTAATCTATGTATTTTAATATTAATTAGCATACAATATATATTGAAATACAATTAGGAAGTTTTATATATAAAATTGTTGAAAAATATGAAAACCCAACCTAATTGCTAGTAAAATTTAAAAAATATATATACAAGTATAGGACACAAAATCCAACAATGGTCTCAAAGCTTTTTGTTCATATTTTCAATAATTAGGCTATTTAATATATTTAGTTTACCATCGCATGATCAAATAATTCATTGATTTGCCCTTTTGAGTCCGTTTTAATTTTTGATGGATGCATAAAATGAACTTTCTGATTTTTTATGTTTGTTATTTTTCTACATTAGTTTGTTATATTAGAAAATATGTTAACCACTAAAATCAATGGATTAATTCGAATAAAACAAAGAAAATCGTAAAAATAAGATTGTTTTGTCGATTCCGATTCTAATTATTCTTTTGTGAGTTTTAAATGTTTTAAAAATGTCATATGATTGTTACAACCAAGTTTTAGACTTGTGTCTAATTTGTAATTTTTTTGTTTATTTTAAATGATTAGTTTACTTGTAATTTACAAAACAAAAGAGCAAATAAGTTATTTTCCCTAAAGTTTTGTTTTTGGAATTTGGATAAATTTCGGTTCAATTTTTTTTTTTTTTTTGAACTAAGGATGCTTGAATCATTTTGAAGGATTTCAAATGATTCTGGAATTATTTAATTGAGAGATGAAAGATCAACTAAATAGTGTAAAATAGCACATATAAAAAGTGTTGCAGTTGTTCTATTTTGCAGGAATAAGTGAGTTTATATGTTTCATCGAAGCCATATGTGAATTTTGATATGTATATTATTATTGTTAATCACAGGGGCTTATGCATATGTAAAAGCCTTTTATTTTGTATGTATGGATATGAGAGGACTTTACATAGGACTTGCACTAGCCAATTCAGTTTTGATAAGACTCAAATTGTGAGATGCATGTTTATATTGTGCAATATTTACATCCATGGTGCAAGAAGAAGAAGCGAAGATTGAGTGCACGGGACATATAAACTCACACTAATGTGTGAATGAATTTTATTTTATGTTTATGTTCTTGATTGTATGTGATTGAATGGTTATGAATGCATACATGACTACCTAAATTCTAAAATCACATATGAATTGTGTAATTGTCCAAATTGTGAGACCTACATAAACAGATTGATGTAAACCAAACTTCAGCCAAAAACGGATAAATACTTCTTTATAGGTTATCCTCGTGATACAAGAGGATACTACTTTTGGCATAAAACCTCCAACACTACAAGAATTTTGGGTTTCAGCCACGGTAAAAATCCGTCACTAAATCTAACATTCCGTCACAAAACGTTTTTAGCCACAAATTTTTACCGTAGTTGTTGCTGGTGTCATGGTAGGGTTTCATCGACGGATTTTGTGACAGATGTGTACCGTCACTGATACGTTTTGGAGGGAAGAATTGGCAGGATGGAAAAGATTCAGTGACGGATTTGAAAACCTTTAGTGATGGATTTCTCCCGTGGCTAAAGGTTTTTCTCATAATAAATTCTCAGCATTTAATAAATAAATTCTCAGCATTTAATAAATCACTAGTACACCCACATTTATCAACATCCACAACTATATAACTTTGTAAACTACAATCAAATTAACAAATCTATCATCATAATAAGTAACAAAATGTAATAGTTAAAATGTGATTAAAAATTCAAATTAAAGTACTTAAGTATACATAGAACTAATTAATAAGAACTACAAATCTACAACATATTGTCTCGAAATGAGTCCTTGAAGGCTTGATGTAGTCCTACAAAATTAACCAACAAACTAACTAAGAATATCTTTTTGTGTGACAATTGAGCAAGTTGTTTCCAAATGGTATTGATCACTATAGGTGAAAACTTGCTATACATTCATCATAAATCTTTTCATTGTTGGAGAACAAAAAGCTCTTGCAACTCCTATGTGTCAAGAGGCAATTTCAGAAAACTTAAATGTACCATTCAAATTAAAATCACAGCCACATTAAAAAACCAAACAAACAACTCCAAACATGGTATTAGAAATGCATAATTATGACGCAAGTTATTTCAATATTGTTGGATAAATATTCAATCTACCAAATTCAGACTTAGCATTTGAATCTCTAGGTTATGGATTTTCTACATGTACACTTACATAATAAAGACATAAAATAAGAATTCAATGTGAATGAAAATTTCATATTTACTAAGAACTTTAACAAAAGCACAATAATTTAAAACCATTGAAACAAATACAAATGCAACTCATATATTGATCTTGAAAATCTGGAAAAACATAATTATGATGGATCTCATTGCACAAATGTAATTTACATAGCAGAAAGAAAGAGAAAAAACAATGACATAAATTCTTGCAAGCAAAAGAAAACCATACCTGTGATATTGATGTAAAGCACTCAAGCAATGGGAAAAGATCCTTGTCGGAATTTGATAGTTGTTGTCATTTTGCTATAAATAGAGGCCTCAAAATTTCAAGATACCTGGGTTGTAAAATTTTGATGCATTAGCAATTTAGCATGAAGCAAGAGTGTGATATCGTAAAACACTAAATGGAAATTATAGGCAACTCATTTAAATAATGAAAACATGACACAAGCATTTTTTGAAATTAACACTATAATCACAAAATAAAGCTACCATATTTGAATTTTCAGAACCGGATTACGTTATGCACCAACTGCATCCGCCATACTGTCAATAGCATCATATACAATTCTGAGATTGCACCTACAGATTAAATGAAACCAAACATCAATTTTAAATAAATTCGGCATGGTTGAAGGGCCATCAGAATGTTACAAAAGACAAAAAAAACAAGAGACACCAAAGACAAGGATAAATGGATAAATTACCTGATATTTACCAAAAGCACATACTAGGTGTTGGAAGATGATCTCCAAGTGCGGCACTAACAATTCTGCAGCTTCCTATCAGAAGATACGAGCTTTCCGGGCAATTTTGAATATTCAACTAATATTATAACTACTATTTAAAAGAGAAACATGCATAATGGCTAATGAGTAGGTCAGTCACAAATTTGAGAAACTACACTATTTACTCTTACTAAATAGCCACTGCCACACACCTCCCTCATGCTCAGGACCATACATATTTTCCATTTGAAAAACTGTAACACAAAGAACCTAAACAGAAACCCCACAGTGTCACTGGACTTCATAGATAGCAAAATTGTGAAGCATAATTATCAACAACCTTATCAATAACATTTTTAAAAGAAAGAGAGATTACCCATTTCTAAGTATAAAAAGAACACAAAATTGCCCAAAATGGAACAAGAGAACACTCAAATCCAAAACAAGCCATACATGGAAAACAAGTCTGAATCCCCCCAAATCAGACTTCACTGGGACAACGCCATCAAGCGGAGGGATAATGGAGACGTGAAATGGAGATTCAAGCCTATGTTTCCCAACCAAAATTTCTCCACCAAAATAACTTCAATCCCAACCAAACCCTAAGGAGCCAAATCCCAACAAGACAAATCAGAACAAGAAATCTAACCAAATTGGAATACAGACGATGAGGAGGGTGCGAGTAATGATTGGCAAACGACGAGGGCTGCAAGCGATGATGGTGGCGGGCGAACGACAAGGGTAGTGGAGGAACCACATGGGCATGGATTGAATGCCGCGGAGGTGGAAGAGGGACGGTCGGAGGTGGGGCGTCTTGGAGAAGGGATGGTCGGAGGCGGGGTGGGCTGGAGAAGGGACTTCGGATGATGGCAAAGGTTTGTGATTTGAGGGAGTTGGGGGAGACAAGTCGGTTTTGTTTTTGGTCTAAAGGGGTCATCCTCCACGGGAATCACACATATCCGTCACTCATTTATTAAATCAACCATGGATATTTTAGCCACGGTTTGGTCTACCATGGCTAAAACTCTACTTTCTTGTAGTGCAATCGAGTGATTATCGAGAGGGATGTCCTATTCATAGAGAATGAATTTCTTGAAAGAATGAGAAGTAGTGGGAATAGAGTTGTGTTTGAGGAAACTCAAGATACACTACAAGATCATGATAAGAATGAAGATATTGAAGATCATGAATGCCCAACCGAGGATCCTTTGGTTCATGGGAGTATGAGACACAACCCTCGCAAGCAATTGTGAGTGAAACTCAATCATGTTTGCCTAGTGTTCGTTCAAGAATTGAGCATGAAGAAATTTTGCAAGAAACTGTGGAAGAAGTTCAGGAAGTTCAAAACGCACACATAGAACCAATAGAACTTAAAAGGTCAACGAGGGAGAAAACCAATAGAACTTAGAAGGACAATTAGGGAGAGAAAAAAGACGGATATGTATTTGTACTTCACGAGATCATGGTACTCGATACCGATGATCCCTCGACCTTTCAAGAAGCAATGAAAAGGAAATACTCGAAACTATGGCTTAGTGTCATGGAATCTGAAATACAATCCATTTATGACAACAAAGTATGGGACTTGGTTGACCTTCCTCAAGGAAAGAAAGTCATTCGAAACAAATGGGTTTTTAAGCGGAAGATTGACATGGATGAGAACTCGACAACCAACAAGGTGAGGCTTGTAGCGAAAAGTTTCACTTAAATTCAAGGAATTGACTATGACGGAACTTTCTCACTAGTTGCCATGTTCAAATCTATTTGGATTATGCTCACTATTGTTGCATTTCATGATTATGAAATACGGCAAATGTATGTCGAAATAGTGTTCCTTAACTGGAAATTGGAGGAGGACGTGTACATGTTAACACCTCAAGGTTTTGAAGATCCAAAGAATAGTGAGAAAGTATGCAAGCTTA
Source organism: Triglochin maritima (assembly GCA_963682175.1). Taxonomy (NCBI): domain Eukaryota; kingdom Viridiplantae; phylum Streptophyta; class Magnoliopsida; order Alismatales; family Juncaginaceae; genus Triglochin; species Triglochin maritima. The sequence goes on from OY821775.1 coordinate 22,177,213, forward strand.
AATGATTCATGTATGGATTGAAGCAAGCATCGAGGAGTTGGAACAAACACTTTGACAAAGAAGTGAAAAAGATTAACTTCGTCCAAAGCAAGAAAGAACCTTGTATACACAAAAAGGTCAGTGGGAATCACGTAGTATTTCTGATCTTGTATGTCGATGACATACTCCCCATGGGAAATCATATCCCTTTGCTAGAGCAAATGAAAAGTTCATTGAAATCTTCATTTTCAATGAAAGACATAGGTGAGGCTCAATACATATTGGGAATCAAGATATATAGAGATAGACCTCGTAGACTCATTGGCCTAAGTCAACGTACATACATTGACAAGGTCTTGGAGAGCTTCAATATGAACAACTCCAAAAGGGCAATATGCCAATGAGTATGGGTATGCAACTCAAGAAGTCCCAACGTACTATATCACGTAAAGACTTAGAGTACATGAAAGACATTCCTTATGCTTCTGCAAAAGGATCGATCATGTACACGATGACTTGTAGAAGACCCAATGTCTTGTATTCTCAAAGCGTGACAAGCCATCACTAATCCAACGCAGGTCCTGATCATTGGACTGCAGTCAAGAATATACAGAGGTACCTTAACCGAACCAAAGATACGTTTCTTGTTTATGGAGGACAAAGAGAGCTTGTAGCCAAGGGCTACTCGGATGTGATTTTTATGAGTGATCCAGACGATAGGAGGTCTCAATCAGGAGATGTCTTTATTCTGAATGGTGGAGCAGTGAGTTGGCGTAGCTACAAGCAGACTACAATGGTTGACTCAACCACCACTTCGGAAGGGATGGTTGTTGCTGAAGCGAGCAAGGAAAGAGTGAGGATTAAGAAGTTTCTTGAAGACCTTAGAGTAGTTCCCTCGAGTGAGGGATCCATAGAGTTGTTTTGCGACAATAGTGCATATATTTCGCAAATCAAGGATCCTAAATCGCATCACAAGGTGAAGTACATGGATCGTAAGTACTTTGTCACCCGTGATTTCATCGACGAAGGCGAAATAAATTTATTATGGATGGACACAAACAACAACAAATTTTTATCTCAAGCCAACGGCGAAATGTATTTCGAGTCCATGGGTTTGAGGAAAGTGGCTTGATGAGTAAGATAAGAGGGTTACCCTAGTTATTTGAATTTTATACATTGTGAATTTATGTGAAAGAAGACTTTGATAACAAGTGGGAGATTGAAAGGATTGTGTGTTCTAAAAGTATTATTTGACATGTCTTTTATTATGAATTGAATCTACAAACATTTTGTTCCTTGATTAATGTATTCGTCTTTTGGAAGTGTTAAGGAAAATGTTCTTGGTCATTAACTGTAGAGCTCTAAAAGATAATGGTTTGCACAAATCAAAAGAAATTCATAGTCATGGTAATTAACATGGAACATTAATTACCGAGATAAGTTGTCATATTGGTTAAAGGATATTGTAGCTCAACAAATATTTTAACAACATGAGTATATGAAATGGAGAATATTTTCATTCATATATTGAATAGACCTAATAAATCAAATATTATGGAATTGTGTTCATGTCATTAATATTTTCATTGTGTCTTTGGATCCTATGATATGAGACATTAGGGGTGCACATGGGTTGGGTTCAACCCGAAACCCAACCCGAACCCGACTGGTCGGGTCGGGTTGGGTTGGGTTGGAGAGGGGTTCGGGTCGGGTCGGGTTGGGAAAATCAAAAACCCGAATTTTCGGGTCGGGTTCGGGTTGAGAGGGTCGGGTTGACCCAACCCAACCCGAACCCGATTTTTTTATTTTTATTTTTTTTTTTTTTAATTTTTTTTTTCCCCAAATAAACCGGTCGACCGAACATCCCTCGGTCGACCGAACATCACTCGGTCGACCGTTTCCAACCCGAAAATTTCGGGTTTTCAAGCCACCGGTTGACCGTTTAAGCACCGGTCGACCGAACCCGACCAAGTTTGGGAGAAAAATTCCAAATTCGGGTTCAACCCGATCCAACCCGACCCAATCCGAAAATTTCGGGTCGGGTTGGGTTGAACCCAAACCTGTTCGGGTTCGGGTTGGGTTGGGTTTTTTCCCAACCCGAAAATTTCGGGTTGGGTCGGGTTGAGGCCCAAACCCGACCCAACGTGACCCATGTGCACCCCTATGAGACATTCATGTTTCCACATGAAAAGTGTGGAATTTGATTATTATCAAAAGCTATCATTACGCATAGTGATAAAGATATTAGTTGATTTTACAATACTTGTGCTGGAAAAGATGATATGTCAAAAGATTACAATTCTCCAATTTCATTTGAGTTATAATATTATTGGGTCCCTTGATAGAGCAAAATTATAATGTACACAATGTAACTTATGTGTAGTTATATATTTATAATTAGTTTACGAGAGCACGAAAAAGAATATATAATACAAAGATGACACATTCCTACTTTGTATAATATTCGCAATATCATGAGGTAAGGGATAAACACAAGTGATATATTACATATCACTAAATGGATCGTGTTGTGTTCGAGTGAACAAAACATCTTTGTTATTTGGGTAACTATAATGTGTAGCTAGATATCACGTATAGTTTATGATATTAAATGTTTAATATCAATGCCAACATAACTTTGATCCTCTTATAGGTCCCACCACAAAACTAGGAAATAAGATATGTGATTTTATATTTTATATGATGTATTAAGTTTCATGTGTTATAACATAATATACATGTGGTAAAATAATAAAATCAATATATCGTAATAACGACATAGTTACAATAACAAATAAATTTGTATGAGATGTATATATTATGGGGTATAATGTTTTAACATTATATATGATAATATATTACATTATATAATGTTATCCGTAACATTATATCATATGAATTCTCTAAAATCCTAAATCCCAAATTTGGTAAAGTCAAAATAGTGAAAAATAGTCCGACCATTTGCCCCATTTTTGCATATAATTAAAAGAGATTTTGTTGATTAATGACTAAATTTAATCCACCTTTGTCAAATGTAGTTATGGGATGATGAGAGGAGAAATAAACAAGAGATCGTGTGCAAAGGGGTTGCACATGATGTTGTTTTGAGGAGAGATAATCAAGGGATCGTGTGTAATGGTTTGCACATCAAGGTCCCTCCTCCCTTCCTTTGTTGAATTAATGAAAAATTCTACACTCCATATTTCACCATCATTCCATCCGAAATTCTTTGTATTAATTGAGTGTTTGAGAGATTAAATTTTTTGGAGTATCGTAAGGATTATTAGCCTTATTCTAACATTGTATTAGAGATTGATTGGTTTGGTTTGATCTCTCTAATCTTGTTTCGAGTTTGGTAAACACTTGGAGGTGATGCAAAGGGAAATCCGACATGCAACCCGACTTCCGATTGGAAAAAAGATTTGATAATCCTGTAGGTATGATCCAATCTATGTATTTCAATATTAATTAGTATATAATATATATTGAAATACAATTAGGAAGTTTTGTACATAAAATTATTGAAAAATATGAAAACCTATCCTAATTGCTTGTAAAGGTTTTTAAAAATATAAACAAGTATATGGCACAAAATCCAACAAGTAGCGACCGGATCACTTTCCTGATGAGCCTGAGGTCTTTAGAAGTCAAATCTCCACTTAATTTTACAATTATGTTTTTTAGAGGTGTTTTGTGGGTGATTGAAACATTTATATTACCACAAGTGCACGACCGCGTTGAAGCGGTGGCAAGTATGGGTCGATCACGTGTGAGTTGGATTCACGATACTCCAGTGGGGGAGAAAAAGAGAGAGATGTGATCGAAATTAAACTGCGACGCGTAGGAAATCGGAAAACAACACAAAAAAAGCTAAACCCCTTAGTAGGTAGAGAGAGAAAGCGAATACGAAAATATGTGTATGTGTGTGTTCAAATGTGCGCATCAAGACATGTCATACATGAAATCCAAAAAACTCAATTCCAACTTTGCCTCCACATGAAATAAAATAAAACCTTATCATTAAAACATACAAGACAATAATTGAAAAGAAGCTAATATGTTCACATGCATCATGACTCAAATCCAACTATGTCTCCACGTGAAATAAGATTTATCACAATCATTAAAACATACAAGACATTAATTAGGTTAAAGCCAACATGAGCACATGCATGCACATGTCTTGTTTCCTTCTTCCACTCCATCCTATAAAATGGTCCACTAATCTAAACAAGTGCTAAGCATCACTCAAGGGCATTAGCACATCAAAGCTAAGAGTGAAATCCCATTAGATGATTGTGGAAATCATGTAAGGCTCAAAGGATACGATTAATACACACACTAATCCATCACATGATAAAATCGCCTTCTTGTCCATCCACCAATGGGGATGGACTACTCTCTACTCATATCTACACTAAAGAAAGCATGAAAATAACATAAACCCATGAAAGAAATGTAGAAGACTAGATTAAAGAAATTGCATAAAATAGAAAACATAAACATAAAGAACAAGAACTAAAATAGAGTAATAAATAAAAATACAAAGTTTGCTCCTCTCCAACCCCCTTATTACACTACTAAAACAGGAAACTAAAACCTACTCTAATGTGGGAAGGAGGAGGAAGACGTGGAGAGGAGGGATTACAATGGTATTTATAAAAGAAATAAGGGTTTGGATGGATCTGAGAGCAATCTGACGGTTGTCATAACTTTCTCTATACTCTGGTGCGCCCAATTAATCAAGTTCGAGCCACAAGAGAAATTGAGGATCAATTGGAGCAAAATGATCCGCCACTGGTAGATCATTTACTCCCGATTGGTCCTTATTTCTTCTGGGAGCTTCATTGTTGTATTTGGCACATTGGGTGAAGCCCTGGTCCACTGTCTTGAACCAGCTTGAGTTTAATTGGCGAAATACTAATCTTGTTCAAGTCATGTCACACAATACTTTGCATTTCACAATCAGGTCCTTCCGGGTTTTCACTTGGGTCCTTCCTGATTTGCGATACAGTCCTTGTGCATTACAAATGGGTCCTAAAGTCTTCAATTCAGTCCATTCTTATTACATTCAGGTCCTTTTTGTTCCCTTTTCTCTTCTTTATTGCCTAACACCTGAAACACTACAACAATAACTCGAGTAGCATAATATTGGGTAAAATAATGGACATATAGCATGAATATGATGCATGATATGCTACTAATCAATGGGGCTCAAGGAAGGAGTGATGAAATCCCCCACCTTATCTTCAAGACTATAGGTGGAGCCTCTTAAAGATGTTTTAAATCCTTAATCTATCAAGCTACTCACCAAACAAATATTCACCTCACTCTTGTTCCACTGCAAGTCCAACTAACTAATGCATGGTCATACTAATTAATGCATGAATTGTTGGCTTTTTAGCCTTAATCTTTATTTAGTTTTGATGATTAAGTAATCTAATCTTAATCTATATTTAATCAATCAACCTAGACAATCAAAGTAAGCAAACATGAATACATGCATTGCATATATATTCGTATACTTGCGATATTCTTAATAGGTTGATGAAGAATCAAGCTAAGGAGCTTGGGGACAAGAAGATAAAGACTCAAGACATGTAATCAAGCTTTGGACCAATATGTAATGTAGTATAATTTGAGTCCTAAGGATTAATGTAAACTTGAGCACATTAGGATTTTGTCCCGTATCCCCACGGTTAACCGAACCCCACTCGGTAAACCGAATCTTGTAGAGTTCGGTCCACCGAACACCTTGCGGTCAACCGTGTAGAATCCTTTAGGTGTTCCCTGGAATAACCACATCGGTATACCGAATAGCCTTCGGTAGACCGAATTAGCCTGGATCGGTTTTGGACTTTGCTCCAACAGTCGTATTTAAATCTTGACCTAAAGCCAAATTGACTTATCCATATTCGGTACACCGAACTTCTTTCGGTCAACCGAATCATATTGCTTTAGGAGACCAACGGCTATTTAACTTGACCGTTATCGGTAAACCAATCTCCCACGCTTTGTCAGCGCAATTCCCACGCTACTTCGGTATACCGAAGTATACACGGTCAACCGAACTTGAGTAGATCAGAGCCCAATCAATTCTACTGTCCACCTTGGAACGGTGAACCGAATGGACTTCGGTGAACCGAATTTAATTAGGGCTAAATAGATAAAAGCTACTGGAGGTTGGTGAACGGTGATCCGATACATAATCGGTCAACCGAGTTCTTTGTTCAGACCAATGTTTCAGACTACCGTGTGGATAACGGTCGACCGAATCTGTCTCGATTTCTGGCCGAGCTTAAGTCACATCTTGCTTTCTCATTGGTCCATTCCCCACCAACTCCCAAACGGCTAGATGAGCTTGAAGGCTTATAAATAGGACCTCATTTGGTTGCTTTTGTCATCTTGAACACTTCCTATCTATCCAATACTCAAAGCCAAATCCTCTCCATCTTCAAGCTCTCAATCCACAACACTCAAGCCTAAACTTCACCACTTGCATATCCAATTCCATTACATATCCAAGTGTGCTCAAGTATAGAGTGTTAGTTAGAGTGTGATTCAACTTCCATATCAAAGAATCAAAGAGTTGTAAAAGCTTCGAGGAAGCTCCCTCTCGGGTTGTGAGAGGAGACACGAGCGAGGCGAGGTTGTTCGCGAGGCTCGGTGTTGTAAACGGCGTTGGTCTCGGCCCGGAACAGAGATCGGTTAGTGGAACCGTAAGCGAGGCTCGGGGGATCGAGCGAGGCTTGCGAGGAGGACTAGGACCCGGGTGTGGGTGCCGAACCTCTCTAAACTCCGGTGTCGACGAATTTGTGGTTTGCAATTGTCTCTTCCTTAATCCTCCGATTAGTATTTTTAATTCCGCATTTTTCTATCGATTAGAGGGCCATAGATCCTAACATGAATGAGAGTAGGAGATGTGTACCTTACGTCAGTGTTCAACAACTGAATGTAAAGCTAAATGAAAGGAATGCTACGTGCCTAAGTAAAGTATTGTAGGATCGTGAGGGTCTCTAATTCTAATCACTTTTAAGCTAATTACAGACTTGTTTAATCGATCAAAGATATGCAGCGTACTTTAAAACTAAACAAGCAAGTAAAGGAAAGACAAATGCAAACCACAAGGAGTCGGGGGATTTTTATAGAGGTTTGGCACCCCACCCGGGTCATAGTCCTCTCTTGCAAGCTCCACTCAGATCACCAGGCTCCTCTCAGGACTTCATTAACCACTACCCATTCCGGGCCAAGAGGGAACACCTTTACAATCTTCAAGCTCGCGAACAACCCTCGCCGAGCTTGGCTCCTCCTCTCACAATCCGAGAGGGATCACTTCGGGCTCTCACCAAAGTCTATACTCTTCTCTTGGGCTTTTACCAAGACCCTTGCTTCCTTTGACAACAATGGAGTGGAACAACACTCTCTAATCTTGAGCACACTTGAGTGAGAATAGGATTTAAGACTAAAGTGTGGAAGGTTTGAGGCTTGGAGTGTTTGGAGCTTTCTCTCTATTGTATTGGACAAATAGTAGTGGGAGAGTTGTGTTAAAATGTGTTTTACAACTCTATTTATAAGCTCCTAAATAGTTATAACCGTTGGGGATAAATTGGGTAAAGATTGTGTAAGGTACACAAAATAGAAACTGACAGTACCCAATTCTAAGTAAGTTCGGTCGGCAGGATCGGGCTGAACGGTCGATCGTCTGCCAATTTTGAACACAGTTTGGTCGACCGGTAAAAGAACGGTCAACCACCAAAGGCTATAATCTTGGTACACTTAAGTTATTGGTCGAACATCGAGATAGGTTCGGTCGACCGAAAACCAACAAGCTCTTCTGGGTTGACAAACATGATTGAAAGCATGAAAAGAACATAAACCCATGAAAGAAATATAGAAGACTAGATTAAAGAAATTGCATAAAATGGAAACATCAACATAATGAAAAAGAACTAAAGTAGATTAAGAAATAAAAATACAAAGTTTGCTTCTCTCCAAATCCCTTATTACACTACTAAAACAGGAAATTAAAACCTACTATAATGGGGTCAGGAGGAAGAAGAGGTGGAGAGGAGGGATTACAATGGTAGTTATTGAAGAAATAAGGGTTTGCATGGATCTGAGAGCAATCCGACGGCTGTCATAACTTTCTCTATACTCTGATGCACCCAATTAATCAAGTCCGTGCCACGGGAGAAATTAGGGATGAATTGGAGCAAAATGATTCGTCAGTGGCAAATCGTTTGCGCCCGATTGGTCCTTATTTGTTCTAAGAGCTTCAATGTTGTATTTGGCACGTTGGGTACATGTGTCACAATACTTTGCATTTCACAATCAGGTCCCTTCGAGTTTTCATTTGGGTCCTTCCAGATTTGCGATCCAGTCCTTGTGCATTACAAATGGTTCAAGAAGTCTTCAATTGAGTCCATTCTTGTTGCATTCAGGTCCTTTTTGTTCCATTTTCTCTTCTTTATTACCTAACACCTGAAACACTACAATAATAACCTTAGTGGCACAATATTGGGGTAAAATAAAGGATATATAGCATGAATATAATGTATGATATGCTACTAATCAAATACGCCCACGCTTACCTTTTGCTAGTCCCAAGAAAATCAAAGAAAGAGGAAAATGAAAGAAAGTGAAATATGCGAAAAAACGAGGATACCCTAACTCTGTTTCGTAGGAATCACGGTTGCACTTAGCATGTGCAACAACCATTAAACCTCCTTGTTGCCATGGAGGAGGAGTGGTGTCTCCTGAGGGTTTTCAACAGATATACCCACAAAATCCGAACATTGATGCATTATTTAACGAGCAACAAGACTCGTCAAACCCATTTTTGTCGATCATTGGACACGATAATCCTACGTGCCGACTCTATATATGTATCTCATCCACACACCTAGCCTAATGAATCATTCGTGCAAGTTAGTTAAGGACATAAGTGAAAGGCATGGGCAACCTTAACATCCTTAAGCGATACATCGTGTAAAGTCCATTAAGGTTCTTCTTTGTATTACCTTTTTCTTCTTTTTTCTTCATTTGGTTTTCTACTAGTTCGTGTGTAATTCTCCCAGGGTCAGGTTTCATGCATCGTTGCCTACGAGGACTTACACTATCATGTACACCTTCCCCCAAATCTCCACATAGAGAGATCCCTACCACCCATGTAATGGGAGTTCGGTCGGTGCATCCCAACTCAGATCACTCGAAAGCACCAACCACTAAGTCACCTCGGACCTAATTTCCCGAGTGATAGGAGCCGTGCGAGAAGACAGAATGCCTTATTCACATATTTGTTATCTACACATGAACCAAAACCCCTACACTTAATGTTTCACAACAGGAGTTTAAGGGTCCCTGACTATGACAAACTTCCTTATACTAACATACACAAATTATTTGACGCACTAGGTTCAGGGTGGACTTCTTTATTTGTTTGAGTACTGAAACCATATGATTACTCTCCCCCCGAGGGAAAACCGGGGTGCATCCTTACGACTATATAATGTTGTCTTTTTGGCCTTAATCTATACATGATTTAATCAACCTAATCTTAACTGTAATCAATGTAGAGTAGCACACACATTGCATAACATATATATTGTATTGTGCTAACCTCTACAGGTGATCAAGACTCAAGGAAGAAAGGAAATCAAGTCAAGACATGTAATAAAGCTTATTTGAAGACATTTAATTTTGAGTCTTAGGAACTATGTGTAATTGAGCATACTTGAGCTAAAATCAACTCAAACACACACTAGCTTCCCTATAGAAGTCACACACAAAATTTTACATCATTTGGACATCCATATCTCACCTAAACTTAGAACGGAAAACACCAAACCAAAACCAGAACTGTCTGCCGACCGAAATAGATCTTTCGGTCGACATAGTGGTCAATTATCCTGTTAGTGTTTTACTGCCCAGTTTTGGTCGACCGTCCAGATCTTTTTGGTCGACCGAGTCAACACAAATTTCTGACGGTTAGAATTGTCGTTTATACCAACGGTCGTATTCGTATTATATACATATACCCCTAAATACTTTTTCCTATCGGTCGACCGAGGACCTTGTTCGGTCGACCGAACTTAAAATGTCTCGACAAACCCAAACTACCCGTTGGTTTTTGGTCGACCGTGGACCTTGTTTCGGTCGACCGAATTTGATCATGTTTATCAACCCCGTAGAGCCTGTTAGTTTTCGGTCGACTGAACTCTATTCGGTGTTCGACTGAAAACTTAAGTGTACCTAAGTTATAGCCTGATCCGGTCGACCACACCTTTATCGGTCGACCAAATCGAGTTCTAATTTGCCTAACAATCGATCGTTCAGCCCGATCCGGTCGACCAATCTCATTCAGTTTTGGGTCCTGAAATTTGCTGTTTTGTGTTTCTTCCACAAACACTTACCAAACTTGTCCCAATGGCTATAACTCACTTAGAGCTTATAAATAGGAATTTCTATGACACGATTACACAACTCTTACACTTCCTATTGTCATATGCACCTAAGAAAAAGTCCCAAGTCTCCCAATCCCCAAATCTACTCTTCAAGCCTAAACTTCCACACTTTAGTATCAATTCCACATCCTAAGCTAAGTGTGCTTAAGTTAGAGAGTGTGTTCTACTCAACATCTCTGTTGTAAAGAAGCAAGGACTTCGGTGAAAGCCCAAAGTGTTCCTCTTAGATTGTGGAACATGCATAAAATATCAGTAGACCATATAGATCTCTAAACTAGCATACGTGCGTGCAACGGGTTAAGATGTTGCTTTAGAATATGACACAATCAGCACATGAAATGGAAGAGCACATTTACATTCCTAAGTGCATGCATGACTACAACATCAGGAATACACACGCACACCAGATCATATAACCACATTAAATTTTCTACTGAAACACAACAAGTCATATATAGCAAAACACATTCAACACATAGAACACGATAACTTGCAATAGGCAAGCTAACAAGTTCAATCTACTCACAACCAGATGCAAGAGACCCTGACCACTCCAACCCACGTGCTTAGAGTATCCCTCTCATGTGGTTTGTGGTGGGAGAGGGTCAGTAGAGACCCATCCAAGCAGCTCAGCCCAACAACCGAGCAAGCTGATGCACATGGTGCACTAGCCGCATGGCTAGTGTCACCAACTTGAGATCGAGGGAGACGCCTAGGGTGCACCAACCAGGCGGGTCTAGTAGCCAGGACAACACGAGAGACGAAGAAGTGCACAATTGGTGGCTTGGAGTGCAAGGGTACGTGGAAGAGCACCAATGCTTGGAATCTGAGGATGTCAAAGGGAGGTCGAGGAGCATCACGACTAGAGATAGGGTTTTCTAGTTGTATCGGCTTTTCCCTTCCTTCTTCCATCCCTAAGGAATTGTAGTTCGTTTGTTCATAGCAATAAAGAATTGTGATTCCGCCGACGTTGCTTGTGATTACGTTATCGTTTGTGCTTGTTTGACTCTGCGGGAAACCGAGGGAGTTGTACGGTTGTGTTGGTGTTTTCAATCTTCCCCGCGAGGATAGAGCGTTTGACGAGGCCAAAGCTCGAAAAAGTTGAAATTTGAGAGTCTCTAAAGGACTCCTAACACGACCGGTGACAAGCTGGTATCAGAGCTGAGTTTGGAGAATTCAGGCCAACAACAAGGACACGCAGTACCATGAAGATGGTGAGGCGGCGTGTAGGAGGAAATTCCACGAACTTGTTGTTCGTAGAGATGCGTTTGGGAGGACACATTGCGCGGGCATTGGTGGACTCGGGGGCATCTCACAATCTCGTGCGTGAGGCATGGGCTGCTTCTCATGGCCTTAGTGTAGGTCAAGTGAAGGGGAGGGTTAAGATTGTGACCAGCAAGGTTGTGCGGATAGCGGGCGCTATTCAGGAGCGCGTAGAAATCGGTACGTGGAGGGGAGTGCACGATTTCTTGCGATGCCCTTGGATGATTTCGACATCAACCTTGGGCTAGAGTTCTTGCGCAAGGCAAGGGCTGTGGTGATCACACATTTGGGAGGATTGTGGATTATGGACGAGGCGAATCCATGTTATGTGAGGGGCGTGGAGGAGCAAGGTGCGATCAACGCTATCTCAGCTTTGCAAGTCAAAGACAGGATGAGGCGCGGAGAGGAGACTTTCTTGGCGACATTGGTGGAGGATGGGACCGAAGGGACTGAGGAAAATCCATTAGAAATAGTGGAGATTCTGGAGGAATTCGTGGACATCATGCCAACCGAGTTGCTGAAGGAGTTACCGCCTAAGAGAGGCATAGATAATCGCATTGAGCTTGTTCCCGGGACGCACCCACCAGCCCAAGCTCCCTACCGAATACCACCCATATATTTGGAGGAACTCAAGCGCCAACTCAAGGAACTCTTGGATGCGGGGTTGCTGCGTCCAAGTAAGGCACCTTATGGAGCGTCGGTCCTCTTCCAAAAGAAGAAGGATGGTAGTTTGCGAATGTGCGTGGATTACCGGGCACTTAATAAGGTTACTATCAAGAATAAGTATCATGTACCCAACATTGAAGTCTTGTTTGACAAGCTAGGGAAGGCGAGGTTCTTTTCTAAGATGGATGATTGATTCGTTTTATATTAAACCGCAAGTGCACGGCCGCGTTGAAGCGATGGCAAATACGGGTCGTCCACTGAGAGGTGTGTCGACGTTTGGTTTGTTCGAAGGCGAGTGGTAAAGAAAGGAGAGAGAGGTTGATTACACTAAACTACACTAATATGCAAAAGGAAATGAAAGATAAGCAATAAAACTAAACCCCATAGGGGGTAGAGAAATAATTTGAATATAAAGATGTGTGTGTGTGTGTGTGTGTGTGTTCAATTAAGCTCCTCACAACATGTAGTGCATGAAATCATAAAACTACATCCAACTTTGCCTCCACATGAATTAAGATAAGACTACATCATTAAAACATACAAGACAATAATTGGAATGAAGCTAAATGAACTCATGTATAAAGACTAGACCCTACTATGCCTCCACATGAATTAAGATAAGACTACATCATTAAAACATACAAGACATTAACTAAGGTAAAGGCAACAAGAGTACATACACTACAACTTGTGTTTCCAATATTAATTTCATTCATATCCTAACCTTATCATTCCCCATAAAATAGGTCCACTAATCAAAGCATAGGCTAAGCTTCATTCAAAAGTATTAGCATATCAAAGATAAGAGTGGAGACCCATTAGATGGTTATGGAAATCATATAAAGTTCAAGGGATTAAGATAACACATACTTAATACACTACATGATTACATCACATATTTCTCCACCCCCAATGGGGATGGAACTACTCACACATATTTAAACTAACTACTCTAAAAAAATGAAGCATTATACTGAAATAAAACTACACTAATCAAGCAATAAATATTAAAGAAGCATAAAAGGAAAGGAAAGACCAAACAAACATACACAAATTAAAAGACAAGATTAAAAGAAACTAGAAGAATTATTTTATTAACAAATGACTCACAATGAAGGTAGCATTCTTCTCCACCTTGATTTTTTGCTTCAAGACTCACTCCTTAGTAGAGAGAATGTCACCAAGCAATGGGTAATTACAATAGAAGGTGAAGAGTTCTATTTATAGCCATAGAAAAAGGTAATCTGGGACAATCCCTCGATGTGGGACTAAACGAATACCAGAAATGGACTACATACACACTAATACGTAACCCAGAGAAATTTTAGAGGATTTGGGCCCAAAGTGACCGCCACTTAGCGGTCTTGGATCGCTAATTAGCGGTCTACAGTGTTTTGATTGTTCTGGATTTTCTTGTGGGCTTTTCTGGAAGGCTTTATTTGTCTTTGATGCATCTACTCCGCTTGTTGGAGCTCCGACCCGAATAGAATTGCCAAAATACTCCCCATGATGGTGTGAAGTATTCTTGTTTGCTCATTAGGTCCTTCGGTCTTATATTCAGGTCATTCTCCCTGGCATCTTAGTCCCCAGGTCTCATCTCTTCAAACCTCTTTATTTCTTAAATTCAAACATAAAACTCGTCACGTAGCATTGCTTAGGTGTAAGATAATGGATATAAGAAACAAATATAAGCATGAAATGATGTCAATCAAATACCCCCACACCTAAGTTTTGCTAGTCCCGAGCAAAACAAAGAAAGAGAGAAACAAACAAGAACAAGAAATTCTAACTCACTTTCGTAGGAATCACGGTTGCACTTAGCACGTGCAACAAGCCGTTAAATCTCCTTGTTGCCAAGGAGGAGGAGTGTTGTCTCCTGAGGGTTTTCAGCGGATATACCCACAAAATCCGAACAATATGCATTATTCAATCTAGACACTCGACTCATTGAAAATATTTTGTCGATCATTGGACGTGGTAATCCTACGGGCCGACTCTATATAGGTAATCAGCCCACATCTAGCCTAATGAACCATTCGTGCAAGTTAAATAAGGAATTAAGTGAAAGACAAGGACAACCTCAACATCCTCAAGTGATACAAAGTGTAAGGTCCATTAAGGTTCTTATTTGCATTACCATTTTTTTTCTTTTCTCTCTTTTTTTCTTCTTTTTCTTTTTATTAATTGGAGCTTCATTCTCCCTGGGTCAGGTTTCGTCCATCATTGCCCATGAGGACTTACACTATCACGTACACCTTTCCCCAAATCTCCACAAAGGGCAATCCCTACCACCCGTGTAACGAGAGTTCAGTCGGCGCATCCCAAGTCAGATGACTCGAAAGCACCAGGCACAAAGTCCCCTCAGACCCACTTTCCCGAGTGATAGGAGTCGTGCGAGAAGAGAGAACACCTACTCACTTATTTCTTATCTACACATGAACCAAAACCCCTACACTTAATGTCTCACAACAAGATTTAAAGGGGCATTGACTACAACAAACATCCTTAAGTTAACAACACGAATTATTGACTCACTAGGTTTAGGGTGAACTTCTTTAAATGTTTGAGCACTGAAACCCTATGATTACTCACCCCCAAAGGAAAACTGGGGTGCATCCTAAAGACTCGATAAATCCTAAAGTCATTGTACTAGATATCCTAATGCATCAAGTTCAAGACAATTTTGGGAGCATTCTTTTTACTTTGCCTGTCAACGGTTTTGCACATGCTAAACACACACAAAACCCACAAAACATTTTATTTCGTATACACATGAAGATTTTGAAAGAAATGTGAAAATTTTGAAGCACTAGGCAAGCAAAAGAAGACAAGTCACCCAAGGATCATGGCAAGCAGATATATCGATATTCAATGCAGCACACTAACATGACCCTAATAATGCACACAAAAGAAAATAAAATCAAAGGAAAAAGACTCAACTATGTACACACGTAAAACACCCCCCCCCCCCACACCTACTTCATTCATTGTCCTCAATGAATGTGAGCAAGATACTACATGGATTTATGCATGAAAAAGGAGAGATCTCACCAACATGAAGTTCAAATGGAAGTTCGAGGTCATGTTGATGGACACAAAACCGAATTCCCGCAAAACCTGTGAGATGCTAAAGAAAGGATACAAATACGTGAAAGAAATGAAGCCCAAATACACAAGGGTTGTGGCTCACAACAATCGATGCTCACTGAAGGAGTCTTTTATTGTACTTTTTTTTCTTTTTTTTTCTTCTTTCTTTTTTTTATTTTTTATTTTTTATATAACTATGCACAAACATAAGTTCCCATCTTCATTTGTCAAAAGACATCAAATGGGAACCTCAAGAGTGGGTCAATGCACTTGGAAAGGGAACATGACACCACGCGGGGCCAGAATACTCATGCGTGGCCCCCCTTCACAAAGAGCACCAGATGAAATGAGAGGTTCATGAATTGGACGCAAAGACGACTCATTCAAAGGATCAAACTGAAATAGCTTGAACCTCTAAAGAGTTTGGGAAATGAGGGGCAACGGAAGAAGAGTTTCTCCCATTGCGCTGCTGAAGTTATGATCGTAAATCCAAACTCTCCAACCAACAGGCTGGTGCGTCGGAACGAGGTCAAGAACCTCGTTAGGCATGTCCGACACACCAGGTGAACAAAAAGTGGGTCTCATACCCAAGGTATCCTCCAAGGAAATCCTAATACCCTCATTAGCAATGTAGTTGTTTGATGTTCCATCATTTCCAAGATGATCGGGAACAATAGTGAGAGGCAAACTCTCATCTGGTTGTTTGAAATTGAGGGTACTAGGGAGCTCTTGCTCAACCAGAGGTGAGTCCTTAAGAGGCACAACATGAAGATCATGTGGATCTAGGGCCACGGGACAAAAAGATAAGGCACAATCCTGTGCCGACTCATAATGAAATTGGTCCATGTTTTCCTCAATTGGAATCGAATCCTCCACCAAGTGATCGTGAATTGAAACCCCAAGTCCCTCAGACTGACTAGGAGTTTGACTTTGAAAGATTGTGCTTTGAATTTGTGGATGTGGTGGTGGTGGTTCGATATCAAAAGATGAATCCTCATGTTGACAAGAAAAAATACTCCTCACGTTCACGTAATTGCCGCGACATTTGACTCACTTGCACTGCCATATTTTGTATGGACTATTGTGTGGTTTCCATGAACGTAAGGAAAGTTTATTTCAAGGAATCAGGTATGCGGTCAACTATGAGGTCCAAGTCAGAGCTTGGGAAATTTTGGGGTTGGGTGTTGATGGGCTGAGAATGAGTCCAATGATTTGAAGTGGGGTGTTGGTAGAATTCTGGGTATTCGGGAGGAGGATACTGGGGTGAAAATGAAGTATAAGCATTTGGATATGAATCGTCTCCCCACGAATCCATCACTCTCGGGTTGTACGCGGATGCGTAATGGTCATATTGAGCATTTTGGGAAAAGGTATGCTCATACTCAGGCTCAGGGGGAACATAAGGACATTCCCCTATAATATGACCACTCAACCCACAATAGTCACATGGTATGGCTACTGGAGCCATCAGTGCACCCAAGTCATCTACCACATGCATGAAAGAGGCCAAAGGTTCTTGTAATGTCTCAGATTGATGACCAACATATGATCCGACGTAACTAGATGGTGGTCTAGCAGTCGGTGCCTCTCTCATACTACCCCAATATGAAGATTGCTCAGTCACACAATTAAGATTGTCCCAACCATACGGGGTGTTAGTCTGAGCCACCGCAGGATGCATGGGTCGGGAGTACCAGGGAGAATCGTCCTGGTCCCAACAATGATATGGATGGTCGCCCATGTAACCATCCATCACAACAGAGAATTCTAGAGTCGACCACTCCCACCACCACGAGGCTAAACTCGCAAAAAGCATTTGACTCGACCCTAAAATGCTACAAGAGAGTGTAAAGGGGAGGAGACTATAACGTAGAAGAAGGTGAGAAGAAGATGACTCATAGGAGAAGGGAAGACTCCCTAAAGCTAGCGTGGGTAACAGGAGAGGGTAGAAGCCTAATCTAGCAAGCACGGCTCAAACAATGTAAGGCAATGGGTCCGTAGGCTAGACGACGCCTAACTTCGAGGTCACTAGTCTCGACACGCCTCACCTCCGTACAACGAAGACCACAATGCCCAGCAAGTGATACCAGATCCGGAGATCCAGTACCTCCTACTATCGACAAGGTAGGCAACGCCGATCAAGCCATGACGGTCTCCAAAATCCTTAGGGCCAATGTCTACTTGCTTTTAGAATTAAGGCTTTGATTAAGAGTGATTTTAAGGGCCAAGGAAAGGGTGATGAAATCCCCCACCTTATCTTTTATGGGACAACCCCTCCTTAATAGCGTTTTGATCCTAAGTCTAGCAATCAATTGCTCCAATCAAACGCTCGCTCATTCTTCTCCTGATGCAATTCCTACTAACTAATGCATGGGCATACGCGATGAATGAATGAGTGTAGGAAATTGCATACCTCACGCCAGCACTCAATAACTGAAAATAAAGCTAAAAGAAAAGACAATTGCGTGCCTAAGTCAATACATGATGTGTGACCTAAACAAATAAGAGCGTCTAGTATTTTGCTTTGGATGTTAAGGCCAAGTTGGTTAATGGGGGAGTGATTAATGATTTGGGAGCAAACGAGAAGTCACAACATGCAATATAAAGATGTGTGTGTGTGTGCTCAATTAAGCTCCTCACAACATGTAGTGCATGAAATCATAAAACTACATCCAACTTTGCCTCCATATGAATTAAGATAAGACTACATCATTAAAACATACAAGACAATAATTGGAATGAAGATAAATGAACTCATGTATAAAGACTAGACCCTACTATGCCTCCACATAAATTAAGATAAGACTACATCATTAAAACATACAAGACATTAACTAAGGTAAAGGCAACAAGAGTACATACACTACAACTTGTGTTTCCAATATTAATTCCATCCATATCCTAACCTTATCATTCCCCATAAAATAGGTCCACTAATCAAAGCATAGGCTAAGCTTCATTCAAGAGCTTTAGCATATCAAAGATAAGAGTGGAGACTCATTAGATAGTTATGGAAATCATATAAAGCTCAAGAAATTAAGATAACACACACTTAATACACTACATGATTATATCACATATTTCTCAACCCCCCAAATGGGGATGGAACTACTCACACATATTTAAACTAACTACTCTAACAAAATCAAACATTATACTGAAATAAAACTACACTAATCAAGCAAGAAATATTAAAGAAACATAAAAGGAAAGGAAAGACTAAACAAATATACACAAATTAAAAGACAAGATTAAAAGAAACTAGAAGAATTATTTTATTAACAAATGACTCACATTGAAGGTAGCATTCTTCTCCACCTTGATTTTTTGCTTCAAGGCTCACTCCTTAGTAGAGAGAATGCCACCAAGCAATGGGTAATTACAATAGAAGGTGAAGAGTTCTATTTATAGCCATAGAAAAAGGTAATCCAGGACAATCCCCCGATGTGGGACTAAACGAATACCAGAAATGGACTAAATATACACTAATACGTAACCCAGAGAAATCTTAGAGGATTTGGGCCCAAAGGGACCGCCAATTAGCGGTCTTCGACCGCTAATTAGCAGTCTATAGTGTTTTGATTGGTCTGGATTTTCTTGTGGGCTTTTCCGAAAGGCTTTATTTGTCTTTGATGCATCTACTTCGCTTGTTGGAGCTCCGACCTGAATAGAATTGCCAAAATACTCCCCATGATGGTGTGAAGTATTCTTGTTTGCTCATTAGGTCCTTCGGTCTTACATTCAGGTCCTTCTCCCTTGCATCTTAGTCCCCAAGTCTCACGATTAAGTCCTTTTTCCTGCTATTGAGTCCTTTCATGGCTCTTCTCTTCAAACCTCTTTAGTTCTGAAATTCAAACATAAAACTCATCACATAGCATTGCTTAGGTGTAAGATAATGGATATAAGATACAAATATAAGCATGAAATGATGTCAATCAATGGACTTGACGAGCGGGTATTATCAAGTTTGAATAGCTGAAGGAGATGAGGAGAAGACGGCTGGTGTGACGTGGTATGGGTCATACGAGTTCCGTTCGGTTTGACAAACACGCCGGTAACGTTTTGCAACCTTATGAACGATGTATTCTCAGAATATCTCGACAGCTTTGTGGTGGTCTACTTGGATGACATTGTCGTGTATAGCGAGGACTTGGAGTCGCATAAGGTACACTTGGCCAAGGTTTTGGCAAAGCTCCGGGAGCACAAGTTGTACTTGAAGCGAGAGAAGTGCGCTTTCGCCCAAACCAAGATAGGGTTCTTGGGACATATTATTGGGGACGACAAGGTGAGCATGGATCCAAAGAAGACCGAGGCGATAGCGGACTGGCCGATACCCACCAAGGTAACTGAACTTCGCTCGTTTTTTGGACTAACGAATTATTATCGGAAGTTTGTTCAGGAGTATAGCCGCATTGCCGCACCTTCAACAGACTTGTTAAAGAAGGACAATACCTGGAGTTGGTCGAGTCAATGCCAAGGGGCATTTGAGGGGCTGAAACACGCGATGGTGTCTCTGCCGGTGGTAGTTCTTCCGAGGTTCAATATGGAGTTCGAGGTGACTACGGATGCTAACGACATTGTGCTATTGGGGGAGTTCTAGTGCAAGATGCAAATCCGGTGGCTTATGAGAGTCGTAAGCTAAATCCTGCTGAGAGGAGGTATTCCGTGCACAAGAGGGAACTTACAACTGTTGTGTATTGCCTAAGGACTTGGAGAGTCTACTTGTTGGGAAGGCGCTTCACGGTGTATACAGACAACGTGGACACGAGCTGTTTCGAGAACACCAAGAAGCTAACGCCTAAACAGGCAAGATGGCAAGATTACTTGGCCGAATTTGATTTCGTGCTCAAGTACAAGCCTGGGAGGCTTAATCAAGTAGCCGACACACTTAGTAGGTGGAGTTCCGAAGATGCGGGGGAGGAGGCAACCTTAGTGACCGTCACTGGAATCCAGGGGGATATCCTTGACAAAATCAGATAAGCTACACAAGCTGACACGGAATCCAAGCGTATTAGTTCGCATATTGAGGAAGGTCTGACGAGACGCTTCTAGAAAGATGATGGGATCATCTGGGCTAAAGAGAAGAGGCCCTACGTGCCTAAGTCAGGGGACTTGAGGCGCATGCTTTTGCATGACACGCACGACACGCGATACGCTGGTCACCCGGGGGTGGAGAAGACTGCAGCTTTGTTAGGGAGTAGCTACTTTTGGCCAAACATGGAGAAGGATGTGGAACTCTATGTGAGGACGTGTCTTGTGTGCCAACAAGACAAGGTGGAGAGACAAAAGGAGAAAGGTCTCCTACAGCCTTTGCCTATACCGGAGGGTCCGTGGATGAGTTGTTCTATGGACTTTGTGTCCGGATTTCCTAAGGTGGAAGGATGCACGACGATCATGGTAGTCACAGATAGGTTCTCAAAGTATGGAGTATTTATCGCAACACCAAGCACATGCACGGCAGAAAATGCAGCCACCTTGTTCATGCGGAACGTGGTCAAGCATTGGGGTTTGCCGAGGGACATCGTGAGTGATCGAGATGCAAGGTTCACAGGGAAGTTTTGGAGGCGGTTGTTTGAATTGCTAGGGACGCAACTCAAGTTCTCCACCAGCAATCACCCTCAGACTGACGGGCAGACTGAGAGGGTGAATGCGTTGCTCGAGGAGTATCTTAGACACTATGTGCAAGCTACCAAAAGAATTGGGTGGATCTCTTGGACGTGACGCAGTTTAGCTACAACTTCGTCTTCCACAGGGCATAGTCTATTTGAGGTTGCAACGGGATGACAACCTATGGTTCCCTTGGAGTTGGGGAAAGCGGACGAAGGAACATGTCCAGCAGCGTATAGGTACTCTAGAGCACACCAAAATCAGGTTGAAGAAGCACGAGACTTCTTAGCCAAGGCGCGGCGCAAGATGAAGAAGGCATCGGACAAAGGAAGGAGGAACGTGGAGTTCGAAGTTGGAGAGCAAGTGTGGCTCAAACTTACTCCTCAGGTTTGGAAGAAGATCCAAACTAAGGATGCGCATAAGGGGATCATTCCAAAATTCGATGGGCCGTTCAAGATCATCAAGCGGATAGGTAATGCAGCCTATCACATTGAGTTACCAGAGAGACTCAAGTTACACCCCGTTTTCCATGTTAGCAATCTCAAGAAGTACTACAAAGACAACGACAATCCAAATCGAGCGATACCAAGACGGACCCCGCCAACTATCCGAGTTACTTTTGATAAGGAGGTCGAGGCTATCCATAAGAAGAAGAAACGAGGAGGTAGCAGGCGCAACCGACAGGTTTTCTACTTGGTAAAGTGGAAGGGACTACTCGAGGAGAAAGCGACTTGGGAGAGGGACGTGACTTTGTGGGAGTACGAAGGGTTGATCAACAAATTTCTTGCCGACCGAGCGATAAGTTCGTCAAGGGCGACGAACGGGTTAGGTGGGGAGATTTGTCACCAACTTGAGATCGAGGGAGACGCCTAGGGTGCACCAACCAGGCGGGTCTAGTAGCCGGGACTACAGGAGAGACGAAGAAATGCACAATTGGTGGATTGAAGCGCAAGGGTACGTGGAAGAGCACCAATGCTTGGAATCTGAGGATGTCCAAGGGAGGTCGAGGATCATCACGACTAGAGATAGGGTTTTCTAGTTGTATCGGGTTTTTCCTTCCTTCTTCCATCCCTAAGGAATTGTAGTTCGTTTTTTCATAGCAATAAAGAATTGTGATTCCGCCGACGTTGTTTGTGTTTTCGTTTACGTTTGTGCTTGTTTGACTCTGCGGGAAACCGAAGGAGTTGTATGATTGTGTTTATGTTTTCAATCTTCCCCGCGGGGATAGAGCGTTTGGCGAGGCCAAAGCTTGAAAAGGTTGAAATTTGAGAGTCTCTAAAGGACTCCTAACACGACCGGTGACAGCTAGCCCATTCAAGCGCACTCTGCTCAGACCGAGCAAGCCCATTCAGATCCCCCTCACCCTTAGCCTCCCTAGGGTTGTTCCACACCTCCTTTTGATACCAGACGCCATCTAGAAGGGTTGCACCAGTCAGCCGACCCAAACAAAGAGTCAAGATGGTTGAAGACAAATCCTAGTCGGATCTTTTGTGCGCCAGCCACACCCAACCAGATCCATGTCCACTCCAAAACTCAGCCCAGAAGAAACCTCATCACTCCTGGTGGGACCTCACCGGAGCTTTCCGGAGCCCTGGTCCCTCTGCCTACCCCACAGTCAGCCCCATCTAGCGCATGCTCCATGCGCACGCTAGAAGGGAACTCGATTGATGGTGCAACCGATTGCACCAACCACCAACATGGTGTTGGCCGGCCCTCCAGCCAACACCCCCTCCCACAAAAATCTTCAAGGGTCAAGAGCAAACCTGATCAGTAAGGAAGATCATGGTCCCAATAATGAAATGGATGGTTGCCCATGTAACCACTCATCTCGACAAAGAACTCTCGTGTCGACCACTCTCATCACCACAAGGCCAAGCTCGCAAAAAGTGCTTGACTCGACCCTAAAACTCTAACAAAGAGTGTAGAAGGGGAGGATACTAGAACGTAGACGTAGGTGAGAAGAACAGACTCAAAGGAGAATGGAAGAATCCCTAAAACTAGCATGGGTAGATGGTGAGGGTAGAAGCCTAGTCTAGGAAACACGGCTCAAACAAGCTTAGGCTGGCTATGAGTCCTTAAACTAGATGATGCCTAACTTCGAGCTCACGCTGCCTCAACACGCCTCACCTCCCTACGACGAAGACCACAGAGCCCAGCAAGTGAGCCAAGATCCAGATATGTCGTCTCTCCTGCTACTGACAAAGTGGCCGACACTGATAAGGTTATGACAGTCATGGCCGGATCACTCTCCTAATGCGCCGAAGTCCTATTGGCCAATGTCTACTTGATTTTAGATTAAGGTTTCACTTGAGTGTGGTTTGTGGGGCTAAGGGAGGGGTGATGAAATCACCCACCTTATCCTTAAGACTATACGTAGTGCCCCTTAAATATGTTTTGAAATCTTAGGCTAGCAAGCAACTCACACAACAAGCACTCACCTCACACTTATTACATTGCACCTTACTAACTAATGCATGATCTAAACATGCGTCAATGAGAGATCGGGTGCACGTAACTTACGCCAGCAATCGACAACAAGAATGTAAAGAAAAGACAAATGCGTGCAAGGTCTACAAATGATGTAGGACCAAGATGGCAATAAGTCTAATCTTTTGCTTTGAGTTTTATGGTCCAAGTTGTCTTAACAAGGGGTCATGCAAGCCAAATTAATTTTTAACACTAAAACAAAGCATGCATGGAATCAATAGTGACGAGAAACAACTAGAAATAGGAAAAGGAAGCTCTAGTTGAAACAAATTTGAAATATCACGCACCAGAGCCGACAGTGGCGGATTAAAATCCGTTACTGGCGGATTGTCTAGGGATTTGGGTCCCCAGACTTCAGCAAATTCGTTCTATGCTCAGTTAGGTCCTCTTGTGCACTTTTAAGCTTGTTTTGATTAAGCTTAAACCGTAAGTGCACGACCGCGATGAATTGGTGGAAAGTACGGGTTGAATGCACAAGGAGGTGTGTCAACTCTGGTTCTTCAGAAACCTAGTGGTAGATAAGGAGAGAAAAAGTTTGGTTATAATAAACTAGGGTACCCTAAACTAGCAACTAACAAAGCGAGATGAAATTCAGTAAGGAAAACTCCTAACTGGGGGAGTGTGTGTACATGTGTAATAAGGTGGTGAAGAATGCATTCCATATGACACAAGTATTGGTTGTGTTTTTATGCCTAGAAAATGTCTAATGGTTGTGGTAAGACCCATCAATCCAATCACTAACCTAGTAGATTAACATAAGCATACCCAAGTTGGTTATTAAAAAACCTAAAAAAGCATGGGAGGTGTCTGAAACTTGTGGCAAAACTCATCAAGTTACGTATTCAAATTTCATCACATGTTACATAAGACAGCATTCATTCTCATTCTTCATACATGTATAAACATCATCCCCAAGACCCAAAGGGTGATGGAACTACTCACTACACATTAAGTTAACAATTATATTAAGAAAGAAAGACATTCTAACTAATAATACTAAGATTAAGAAAACAAAACTAAGCTAAACATGCAAGCATTAAAACCGGTCGTCTGGGGCCGCCAATCGGCGGTCACCTAGTGGCCGATCTGACCATTTTCATCTGTCATCTTAAATTCTTCAAATGGTAATGTTAGGTGCACCCTAGTCGGTTATGTGGATCTAGATGCAAGCCAAATTGTCATAATACTCCTCATGGTGTTGTAAAATTTATCGGTTTGTTATTTGGTCCCTCTAGCTTACATCCAGGACCTTTTCTCTTGAAGATAGGTCCTTAAGTCCCACAAATCAGTCCTTTTTCTTGTGTTTTAGTCATTTTCGTGTCTTTTTCTTCTTAAACCTGTTTATTTCTGAAATTAACATAAAACTCATTACATAGCATTGCTTAGGCTCACAATAGTAGAGGATATATGACATGGATATATGAATGTGTAGGATTTCATGCCTTATACTTATGTATATTTTTACAAAAATTAACAAGCATTTAGGATCAATTTTCATATTTTCAAATAATTTTCATGTACAAAACATAGACTATATATTTTAATATATGTATCCTACATAAATATTAAATTGTATAGAAGAAAGTCATACCCAAAAGGTTCTCTAAAATATTTTCGAAGATCCAGAGTCGTGTTGCACTTGAATTGCCTCAGAATTCCTCCAAGTGTTCATCAAACTCTAAACAAGATTTAGAGAGTAAGGAGCTAGACAATCAATCTCTAATTCAATGCTAGAATCTAGCTGCCTACCCATTTGATGCTCCTGAGAATTTAATCTCTCGATCACTCAACTAACAAGGAAATTTCGGATGGATTTGATGGAGAAATATGGAGTGGAGAATTTTACATTCATATATCAACAATGAGGAGAGGAGGGTCATATTTATAGGACTTCCTCAAAACTTATTCATGTGCAACCCACTTGCACATGATTCCTTATTTATAGCTCCCTTAATCCAATCATATTTTGACACGTAATCATCCATTAACCTCCTCTGACTGAATTGGAACAATTTCACCCATGATCAAAGAAATTCTCAAATTAATTCAAGCAAAACCGTGTAGAAACGGTCGACCGAAATTTCCAATCGGTCAACCGATTGATAAAAAATCAACACCATCGGTTGGACTGTGCTCCTAGTCGGTCGACCGAATCTTCACCAAGAAAGTTCCTGATAATTTTGGTTGAACCACGACCCACATCGGTCGACCGTTTCACAACAGAAAAAGTTCATGTTATTTGCGGTCGAATCACACGTCTAACCGATCGACTGTTTCCGAATTTAAAATGTACTATTAAATTCGGTCAACCGGTCCAAGAAAAATGTTCGACCGTTTTGCACTGTTTTTGCCATTATCAAAATTTGGATTAATATCTAACAAAATCTGATCTTTGGGGTTTTAGCAAATTTATATTTTATAATGTCGCGGATCACATTATACTATGTAACATATTATCATATATAATGTCAAACATTATACCCCATAATATGTTTACATCTCATATAAATTTAGTAATTCAAACGATGTCGTAATCACGACATATTTCATTTATTATTTTACCACAAGTATAACAACACATCATATAAAATGTAAAATCAAATTCCTTGTTTCGCAGTTGTGGTGTGACATATAGGAGGATCTAAGTTATGTTGGCAATGATTTAAAACATATTACATCATAAACTATAAGCGATATCTAGCTACACATTATAGTTACCCAAATAACAAAGCTGTTTTGCTCACATGAACTAAACACGATCCATTTAGTGATATGTTATATCACTTGTGTCTATCTTTTGCCTCATGATATGGAGAATATTATACAAAGTAGAATTGTATCATGTTTGTAATATATATTAATTTATTGATGTCTCAGGGTAATTATAAATACGTAACTATACACAAATTATACTATGCACATTGCAATTTCGCTTTATCAAGGGACTCAATAATATCATCACTTAAGTCAAGAGGAGCAATGATAATTTTTTGATGTATTAGTTTTTCCATCACAAATTATGTATAACCAATTAATTCGTTTACCACTATATGTATTGATAAATTTTGATAATAATCAAATCATACACTCCTTATATGAAGAGATATAAGTCTCATATCTTAGGATTCAAATACACAATGAAATATTAATGATACAAACACAATTCCATAATGTTTCATTTGTTAGGTCAATTCAATATACGAAAGAAACGTTTTTTTTATTTCAAATACTCATGTTGTCAAATATTTGTAGAGCTATAATATTTCTTTCAACCAACATGACAATCTTAACTTGGTAATTAATGTCTCATGTTAATCACCATGATTGTGAATTACTTTTGATTTATGTAAACCATTTTCTTTTAGAGCTCTACGGTTAAGGACCAAGAACATCTTCCTTAACATTTCCAGAAGACGAATACATTAATCAAAAAACAAAATGTTCAATATATTTAATTCATAATAAAAGACATTTAATAGTAATACTTTTAGAACATATTCCTTCATGATATGACACTAATCACTCACTTCCTCCCACTCCTTGGCTATCCATACCATTGCATGTTCCTGCACCTCCCGCACCTGACTTGGTCTGACCTAACTCCCTAGGTCCACCACTGAACCCCACTCTCTCTCATTCTCCCTCCCTCTCCACCCTTGTTGCGTCATCCCAAGATCTTTGACAATAACCAATACAGATTGGTAGTCATCAACCGTGGCAGGCGTTGTCTTCTTTGGGATTAGTGTGATAGATGTATAGTTAACCTACTTGAGGAGCTTCTCACTTCGCACGAAAGAGTCGGCAGCCTTGAAGATATCGGAGTTCACCCATTCCCAAGATGTTTCGAAAAATTTCGCATTAAATCCATTGGAACCCGGTGCTTTGACCACGTTCGAATTCTTCACCACCTGTTCCTTTATATCCATCAAGGGTTTAATGAGAGCTCACACCTCGTCCTCCCCCACCTGAGGAAGGCAAATCTCCCGATCTAATGGGAAGGAGGAAAAGTAGGAGGGAGAAGATCTGGGGATAGCATGGTCCCTGCACCACCTCTTTTTCCGCCAACTATACCTACTCCTCATCTTATGGTCCATCGTTTTCGTTCTCCAGTTAACTATAGTTCTCTAGCTGGGCTTCCCTTTATAGGCTTACTGTAACATCCCGAAACAGCGGAAAATTTAAAACAAATCATAATCAAGACAAGAGCACAATAATCAAGGCGGGACTGTTACTTCTCATAAACAAATAAGCGGTGCACCATAATACATCAGAGTTTGCCAAAATGAATACATGATTACAACAAACGACAAAGGAAGATAACGTAATCATGTGGACCTCAGTGGTCTGACTAGAGGATCCGACTCCAAACGTGCGCGCCCGCCGATCACCACCCCACTGGACCTATTGCGGTCCTGAAAATATATAACAACAATGCCTGAGTTTCCAGAAGGAAACCCCGTATGCCAACTCACCTATATATGCATGCATTACACAATGAACCTATCATACTAGTAGCATGTCATGGCATCGACAGAAATGGAAAACAGTTCCCCCGAAGGGTAAAACAGGACATCAGTCCGACAATCAACAACGAGTCTCCCGAGGAGACCTACTGCAGGCACATGCAGTCTTACAGCACGCGACATCGCACCCCCCACACGCAGCTACACTACTCAAGGGTTCAGCAGGGAGCCTCTGTCACGCCTGCGGGCCGATAGAATACAGATCTGCAAATTTCAGTGATCGGAGCCACAGGGACCAACGGGGCCGTCGCCCGGAAGGTATAACAACAACATCTCGGTAGGTGCCCAGCCGAGGAAAAAAACATAGCCGGAACAGCCTCGGCCCAACAATCACCATCACCGGCACAACCTCGGCGGCATCACCGGCACAGCATCGGTGGTCCATCACAACAGTCCGGCACAGCATCGGACAAAACCAGACCGAAGTCTGCCAGGTCATCAGGCTCCTCGAGCCGCAAACACCAACCGCGCCGCTATAAAAGCAGGGCAGCGACCTCCGTAGCCCGTGGGCCGGTAGTCACCTCACCCAACGCCAGTTGCGTGCCCGCACAACATCAACACTGGGATCCGCGATCCCTCAGGCCTGCTATACTACAATAAGTCCAATCAATCCATCACATTTGTCACGCTCCATACCTGGAACTGACGCGTCCTGAACACCCACACTCTTCCCAACGGCGGTCCCTGGGCAGGCACGCATCACACGCCCACCGTCACCTCCCGGCTCACGCACAAGGCGAGGACACGGGTTTCCGTGGACAAAGTTGGCATTCAAAAGGGAACCTGGAATTCTGTTCTGGGCCCAAACGGTCGACCGTAAAAGGTGATTCGGTCGACCGTTTCCAGAAAGGAATCAGTCGACCGTCCCTAACACGGTCTACCGCTGCGCACAGAACACAATCCCCCAAACGGTCTACCGAAGGTCTAAAACCGGTCGACCGAACGAGGTCAAAATCCGGAGTTGGTCAACATTACAAATCATCCTATCGGTCGACCGACTCAGGGGTCCCGGTCGACCGACAACTAACAGTAAAACATTTTCAATCTTTTAATCCATCGGTCGACCGACTCAGGGGTCTCGGTCGACCGACAACAGTTAGGGTCAACCTATATTTCTACGTCATATAACGGTCGACCGAACTCAAGCCTACGTCCGAACAACATGCAATATACACAAATAAACTTAAGTTCCGGTCGACCGAACACGAGGCCTCGGTCGACCGAAACGCAACAGGCAGTACAAATATACATGCAATCGGTCGACCGCCCAAGGGCCGGTCGACCGTCCGGTCGTCTTCAACCTCGCGCCAGCCGAGGTTTCTTCGCCCAAATGCGACGTCAGAGAGGCCTCCGACCTCCTCCGACCGACCAACACGACCCTCTCATGAGTGTCAACAACAAAACCACAATAGAGAGCGGCATACCTCAAAAGAAACGACGAAAATGCCGGAGCTCCGCTCGCGCACGTCGCCTCCGGTGATCTCCTCGTGCGCTCAACTCCGCACCTCTCCTGCCTGGACTGCCTCACACCTCACGCCGACGCAGCCTCCTCCGCCTGAGCTTGAGCGACTGAGGAAGAAGGTGTGTGTTTGGTGAGAATGGAGGAAGAAGAAATGAGAAAGGAGATGAAAGAAGAAGAAGGAGAGAGAATGGCCTTAATAAACTCGGTGCTACAGTAACCCCAACCCTTCACCTTCCCATGCAAACTCTTGCACACCCACTTCCCCATGCAAACCACACTTTAACCATCATTAGTCCACTAACCCTAGGTTAGGGATCTAACAATCCACCCAACTTAAAAGGATTTCGTCCCGAAATCAAAGCAACCTACTCCCCGAAAAGCTCTGGGTACTGCCTTCTGACATCCTCCTTGATCTCCCAAGTGGCATCGCGCTCACTGTGATGCTGCCACCTGACCTTTACCATCGGAATGGTCCTCCTCCTGAGCTGATGATCCATGCGATCAACAATCTCGACTGGCCTCTCCTCGAGCGACAAGTCCTGCTGAAACTCTGGCACTGCTATCTCAATGACATGCGACGGATCTGCCACATACTTCCTCAGCATCGACACATGGAAGACATTATGCAGACCCGAAAACTGTGGCGGCAATGCAATACGGTAGGCAACCTCTCCAACTCGGTCGAGGATCTCGAACGGCCCAACATACCTCGGACTGAGCTTCCCCTTCTTCCCAAACCTCATCACACCTCTGGCTGGGGAAATCTTCAGAAACACGTGATCGCCCACCTCAAAACTCAGCACCCGTCTGCGTCGATCAGCATAACTCTTCTGCCTGCTCTGTGCTGTGGCTAGCCTCCTCCTGATCACATCCACCTTCTCTGAGTACATCTGCACAATCTCTGGCCCCACTAACTGCCTCTCGCCCACATCACTCCAGCATACCGGTGATCTGCAAGGCCTCCCGTACAACGCCTCGTACAGTGCCATCCCAATACTTGAGTGGTAGTTGTTGTTGTAGGCAAACTCTATCAGTGGCAGGTGCTCATCCCAATGTCCTGCCCAATCCAGTGTGCATGCTCTAAGCATATCCTCCAGAGTCTGAATCGTCCTCTCTGACTGACCATCTGTCTGCGGATGAAACACTATACTGAACTTCAGACGCGTTCCCAACGCCTGCTGCAGACTTCCCCAAAATCTGGAAGTGAAACGAGGATCTCGATCTGAGATGATGCTCACTGGCACCCCATGCAACCTGACTATCTCCTCCACGTACAACTTAGCTAGACCCTCCAAAGGCAACGTGGTCCGGATCGCTAAGAAGTGCGCCGACTTGGTCAGTCGATCGACTATCACCCAAATCGCGTCGTGGAATCTCCTCGTCTTCGGCAATCCTATGACAAAATCCATCGTCACGTGCACCCACTTCCACTCAGGAAGCTCAATACTCTGCATCGGTCCTGCCGGCCTCTGATGCTCAATCTTCACCTGCTGGCAGACTAAGCATCACTCCACAAACTCTGCAATGTCCCTCTTCATGCCCTTCCACCAGAAGTTCCGCTGCAGGTCCTTATACATCTTCGTGCTCCCCGGATGAATAGTGTATCTAGCTCTGTGTGCCTCCTCCATGATGTCATCTCTCAGCCCATCCACCTTCGGCACCCAGATCCGACTCCTGAACCTCAGACCACCATCAACCCCCACACTGAAGTCTGATCCATCTCTGGAAGCCAACTGTAGCAGACCAGCCAACTCCTCATCCCCCTGCTGAGCCTGAACCAACCGTGAGACAGTCTGCGGCTCCACCCGAAGTCCAGCAATCACCGCTCCCTCTGAACCCTCGGTGAATGGACTCCACTCTGACAAGGCCTCGAGTAGCCTCCACTCCTGGATGCATAGACTCGCGACAGAAACCTCTACCTTCCTGCTCAGCGCATCAGCAACCGAATTCGCCTTCCCCGGATGATAGGAAATGGTGAAGTCGTAGTCCTTAAGGAACTCGAGCCATCTGCGCTGCCTCATATTCAGCTCCTTCTGCGAGAACAAGTATTTCAGACTCTGATGATCGGTGAAGACCTCGAACTGCTCGCCATACAGATAGTGCCGCCAGGTCTTCAACGCATGAACTACCGCTGTCAACTCCAGATCATGAGTAGGGTAGTTCTTCTCGTGCACCTTCAGCTGCCTCGAAGCGTACGCGACCACCTTCCCATGCTGCATCAGGACACAACCCAAGCCTATCCCTGATGCATCGCTGTAAATCACGTAGCCTCCAGTGCCACTCGGTAGCGTCAGAATAGGTGCTGTCGTCAAACGCCTCTTTAGCTCCTGAAAGCTGTCCTCGCACTTCTGGGACCAAACGAACTTGACGCCCTTCTGCGTCAACGCTGTCAGCGGCGACGCAAGTTTGGAGAAATCCTGGATAAACCGCATGTAATACCCTGCCAGACCTACGAAACTCCTGATCTCCGTCACGCTCGTCGGGGCTCTCCACTGAGTCACTGCCTCGACCTTCGCCGGATCCACTGAAATCCCATCTGCTGACACGATATGCCTCAGAAAAGCCACCTGATCCAACCAAAACTCACACTTCGTGTACTTGGCATAAAGCTGCTGCTCCCTCAAGATGCCCAGCACAATCCTCAGGTGCTCTCGATGCTGCTCCCTGTCAGGCGAGTATATCAAGATGTCATCCACGAACACCACGACAAATTTGTCAAGGTACGGCTGGAAGGTCCTATTCATCAGATCCATGAATGCTGCAGGCGCATTCGTCAGTCCAAATGGCATCACCAAGAACTCATAGTGGTCGTACCGCGTCCTGAAGGCTGTCTTCTGAACATCCGCCTCCCTGATCCGCAACTGATGATAGCCCGAACGCAGATCGATCTTCGAGAACACTCTCGCCGTCTGTAACTGATCGAACAAATCATCAATCCTGGGCAAAGGGTACCGGTTCCGAACGGTAACCTTATTCAGCATTCTGTAGTCAATGCACATCCGCAACGACCCATCCTTCTTCTTCACGAAGAGCACAGGCGCTCCCCATGGAGAAACACTCGGTCAAATGAACCCGGACTCCATCAACTCCTGCAACTGCTTCTTCAGCTCCGTCAACTCAGCAGGTGCCATCCGATAAGGTGCCTTCGACTGAGGTGTCGTACCCGCAACCAACTCGATGCTGAACTCAATCTCTCGAAGCGGCGGTAACGCTGGAATCTCTGCTGGAAAAACGTCTGGAAATTCCAGCACTACCTCTATATTCTCCAGCCTCCTCGTCTCAGGATCAGGAACTACCAGCGTGGCCACAAACGCTCTGCATCCCTGCTGTATCAGTCTCTGTGCCTTAACCGCAGACACAATCAGACGACCCCCTCTGCTCCTTGCACCTCTGATCAGAACATCTGGCATGCCCTCCATCGGAATCAGGATCTTCTTCTCACGGCAAAAGACTCGCACGTCGTACTGTGACAGCCAGTCCATCCCCAGTATGACGTCGAAGTCCACCATCGGTAACAAGACCAGATCTGCCGGAAAATCATGGTCTCCCGAAGCAACTGTGGTGCCGGGGAAAAAGCTCCCCACAGTGCCCACCTCACCCATGGGCGTGCTGACCTCCAAAACATCAGTCAGCCGCACAGGGGTCCGACCCAACTCGCCAGCAAACTTCTCCGAAATGAAGGAGTGAGTGGCGCCACAATCAAACAACACGCGCGCTACAGAACCAGAAACTGAAAGCGTACCTTCCACGACGGTGTTGGAGTCCCTCGCCTCCTCAGCCTGGATAGTGAAGACCCTCCCGGTCCTCCTGCTCTGGCCCGGTGGAACAACTGACCGGCTGCCTCCACCTCTGCCTACTACTGGTGGTCCTGGCCTCCTGCTCGGCTCTCCCTGCCTCTGAGGACAATCACGGACAAAGTGTCCCATCTGACCACAACCCATGCACGCTCCAGTCCGACGGGGACACTCCTGCCCTGGATGGAACCTCCCGCAGTAAGTGCACGCTCTTGACTGACGTGCTCCTCCTCCATCGAACCTGGGCCTCTTGCCCGGGTTCCCTGCTCCACGACCAGCTACTCTGCTGCCGGTGCTCACTGGCGCCTTCCGCGCCTCCAGATTACACTCCCTCTGGTCCTGCTCGATGATCGTAGCATGCTTCACCACATCTGCAAGGGTCTGCGGCATGCTGTTGATCACCCGAGAACGAAGCGGCTGCCTCAGTCCCTTAACGAACTTCCTCGCCCGCTGCTCTGGGGTCACGCAGATCTCTGGGCAGTAACACTCCAAGGCGTTGAACCTGCTGATGTAGCTCGTCAGTGTCATGTCCTTCTGCTCCAGCGACATGAACTCCTCCCTCTTCTGATCCCTGACATGCTGGGGAAAGTACTGCTTATGAAACACCTCCAAGAACTCCTCCCAGCTCACGTCCACACGATCATCAAACAGAATTGTGGATGTAGACCTCCACCAGTTGGCGGCCTCGCCGTCAAACACATAGGTGGCCAGCTCCACCATCCTCTCAGGTGCTACTCCAATAGCACGGAAGATCTTCTCCATCCGGAAGATCCAGTCCTCTGCAACCTCCGGGGCCCTCCTGCCGTCGAAAGTCGGCGGGTGCTGACGCATGAACCGATCGTGCTTAGCTCCCACTCCGCCCTGGGCGCTCTGAGCTGCCTGACGCTCCAGAAACTCACCCAACCTGTCCCAATGAGCACCAGATGTGTCGTCACTGGAATTACGATCGCGTGTAGAATTCCTCACGCGCTTAGGTGCCATCTGATAAGAGAAACAATCGCAACTTCAACCATGTATGCATGCTAAAAGATAAAATGCATGAATCCTATTACTACAAGGGTGATTTCATTGGGAACCGCGTAGGAATCGACCGCTCTGATACCAAGTTGTAACATCCCGAAACAGCGGAAAATTTAAAAAAAATCATAATCAAGACAAGAGCACAATAATCAAGGCGGGACTGTTACTTCTCATAAACAAATAAGCGGTGCACCATAATACATCAGAGTTTGCCAAAATGAATACATGATTACAACAAACGACAAAGGAAGATAACGTAATCATGTGGACCTCAGTGGTCTGACTAGAGGATCCGACTCCAAACGCGCGCGCTCGCCGATCACCACCCCACTGGACCTACTGCGGTCCTGAAAATATATAACAACAATGCCTGAGTTTCCAGAAGGAAACCCCGTATGCCAACTCACCTATATATGCATGCATTACACAATGAACCTATCATACTAGTAGCATGTCATGGCATCGACAGAAATGGAAAACAGTTCCCCCGAAGGGTAAAACAGGACATCAGTCCGACAATCAACAACGAGTCTCCCGAGGAGACCTACTGCAGGCACATGCAGTCTTACAGCACGCGACATTGCACCCCCCACACGCAGCTACACTACTCAAGGGTTCGGCAGGGAGCCTCTGTCATCCATGCGGGCCGATAGAATACAGATCTGCAAATCTCAGTGGTCGGAGCCACAGGGACCAACGGGGCCGTCGCCCGGAAGATACAACAACAACATCTCGGTAGGTGCCCAGCCGAGGAAAACAACATAGCCGGAACAGCCTCAGCCCACCAATCACCATCGCCGGCACAACCTCGGCGGCATCACCGGCACAGCATCGGTGGTCCATCACAACAGTCCGGCACAGCATCGGACAAAACCAGACCGAAGTCTGCCAAGTCATCAGGCTCCTCGAGCCGCAAACACCAACCGCGCCGCTATAAAAGCAGGGCAGCGACCTCCGTAGCCCGTGGGCCGGTAGTCACCTCACCCAACGCCAGTTGCGTGCCCGCAAAACATCAACACTGGGATCCGCGATCCCTCAGGCCTACTATACTACAATAAGTCCAATCAATCCATCACATTTGTCACGCTCCATACCTGGAACTGACGCGTCCCGAACACCCACACTCTTCCCAACGGCGGTCCCTGGGCAGGCACGCATCACACGCCCACCGTCACCTCCCGGCTCACGCACAAGGCGAGGACACGGGTTTCCGTGGACAAAGTTGGCATTCAAAAGGGAACCTGGAATTCTGTTCTGGGCCCAAACGGTCGACCGTAAAAGGTGATTCGGTCGACCGTTTCCAGAAAGGAATCGGTCGACCGTCCCTAACACGGTCTACCGCTGCGCACAGAACACAATCCCCCAAACGGTCTACCGAAGGTCTAAAACCGGTCGACCGAACGAGGTCAAAATCCGGAGTTGGTCAACATTACAAATCATCCTATCGGTCGACCGACTCAGGGGTCCCGGTCGACCGACAACTAACAGTAAAATATTTTCAATCTTTTAATCCATCGGTCGACCGACTCAGGGGTCTCGGTCGACCGACAACAGTTAGGGTCAACCTATATTTCTACGTCATATAACGGTCGACCGAACTCAAGCCTACGTCCGAACAACATGCAATATACACAAATAAACTTAAGTTCCGGTCGACCGAACACGAGGCCTCGGTCGACCGAAACGCAACAGGCAGTACAAATATACATGCAATCGGTCGACCGCCCAAGGGCCGGTCGACCGTCCGGTCGTCTTCAACCTCGCGCCAGCCGAGATTTCTTCGTCCAAACGCGACGTCGGAGAGGCCTCCGACCTCCTTCGACCGACCAACACGACCCTCTCATGAGTGTCAACAACAAAACCACAATAGAGAGCGGCATACCTCAAAAGAAACGACGAAAATGCCGGAGCTCCGCTCGCGCACGTCGCCTCCGGTGATCTCCTCGTGCGCTCAACTCCGCACCTCTCCTGCCTGGACCGCCTCACACCTCACGCCTCCTCCGCCTCCTCCGCCTGAGCTTGAGCGACTGAGGAAGATGGTGTGTGTTTGGTGAAAATGGAGGAAGAAGAAATGAGAAAGGAGATGAAAGAAGAAGAAGGAGAGAGAATGACCTTAATAAACTCGGTGCTACAGTAACCCCAACCCTTCACCTTCCCATGCAAACTCCTGCACACCCACTTCCCCATGCAAACCACACTTTAACCATCATTAGTCCACTAACCCTAGGTTAGGGATCTAACACTTACTCTCCGACGCTGCTATTGCCACCGAGCCATTTTCCACAGCTGTTGTGCTTGCCTCTCCAATCTGAGGGGTTGCAATGCTTGAAAAAAATTGTCGTGCTTGCCAGAAATGACATGTGGACTCTAGTACCTTGCCCCTCCATTAGAATGTCGTGGGCTATCATTGAGTTTTCTAGCTTAAACAACCAGCGCCTTCACGAGAAACAAAGTTTGCCTAGTCGACAAAGGGTTCAATTAGTTAGTCGCTCTTGACTTCCATGACACATTTCACCCGATTGTTTGCTCGCAGACCATTCACATTGTCCTTGCGCTTCTTGTTTCTCACTCTTGGTCTGGGCGACAAATCAACAGAAACAACGCGGATTTTTTGTATATGTAACAACTTCCTGGCTTTGTTGTTGCATCTGCACCCAATTGGATTTGCCTCCTCTGATGCTCCATCTATAGTTTGTTCGAGCCACCTCGTGCGTGGTTTCATAGGCTTTCTGGTTATCTACTTCACCTGGGCTTCCTTTTCTCTTGTAGCGATGCTTCCCTCTTCCTTCTCTGCACAACAAGTGTTTGTCTTTATGCCATTGTCTATGTTGATAACATCTTGCTTACTGCAAACTCTAGTGCCAAGATTGCTACCATTGTTTGTGTTCTTGCTCGCAAATTTTCGACCAAGGATTTAGGAGTAATGCATTATTTTATGGGATCGAGGTTGTTCCGTTACCTGCTGGGCTTCTTCTTTCGCAACAATATGACATCCTCGACTTGATTAAGCATTTTGGCTTCAGAAAACACATGTTGGTGGCCACATCTCTGTCCTCCACAACTCGCCTCTCTGCTATGGATGGTGATCCCCTTCCGGATCCCCCATCACTATAGGAGAGTTGTTGGCACGCTCCAATACGTTACTCTCACTCTGTCGGACATTGCATTCGTTGTTAACAAGGTATACCAGTTCCTTGATGCACCTCATTCACTGCACTAGGTTTGGTTGAAACACATCCTTCGTTATCTCAAGAGCACCACATCGCACGACCTTGTCCTCTCTCGCAACCCCTGTCGGTCATTTCATGCATTCACTAATGTTGATTGGGACATCTCACCTGATGATCGT
The DNA here is from genome assembly GCA_963682175.1 of Triglochin maritima. NCBI lineage: Eukaryota > Viridiplantae > Streptophyta > Magnoliopsida > Alismatales > Juncaginaceae > Triglochin > Triglochin maritima. The sequence goes on from OY821775.1 coordinate 22,214,913, forward strand.
CGCTCCACTCATGGCTTTGGCATCTACCTCGTGCGCAATTTGTTGTCCTGGTCCTTTCTCAAGGAACGTATCGTCACTCACTCCTCGACAAAGTCAGAATACATGGTACTTGTCCATGTAGTCGCCAAGATTACTTGATTTTCGTGCTCTCTTACTTGAGCTTGGTGTTGTGCCCTCTACCACGCAAGGACAAAAGACATTGAGATTGATATTTGTTTTGTTCGTGTTCAGATTCGTCGTAGGCTCATTCAAGTCCAATTTCTTACCAAATTGTAGGTGTTCTCACCAAATCTTTCCCTTGGCTCGGTTCTAGTTTTTTAATGACAAATTTAAAGTCTCGCATCGAGATCCTCCCGCTTGAGGATATTAGAGGATAGTTTTAGCTTGCCTTATTTTGTTGGGGCATTTGTCTCATACCTGACTAATTCTTGTTCTGTGGCATAGGATGTCCGTCATTTTCACCTACTCCCTTGTATATGTTTGTCCTACATGTAACTCTAGCTAAACCCTAGTAATACAACATTCACCTCCATTGAAGGAATAAGTGCATGTACACATCATCCTCACTTGCTAATCTCATAACATTTCATGCGTTGGTTTGTTTGGGTGGATTAAGAATGGAATTGGGCTGTCTTTTACTTGTTGGTTTGTTCAGTTGGATTTATGTACTAGAATGTTGTATGGCATTAGTTTTACTATTTCTGAGCAAGTTTAAAGATTCAATGTTTCAATGCTATCCATCTTCCAACAATTTATACCAAATTTCACTGCACATTAATTTTGTAATTTTTTTACTCTTTGATTTATTTTTACCTTTTGTTTTATTGATAAAATCGGTTATATTGATATTATAGATATACCAAGGTTATGAACCACAACCTCAAGCCTAAAAACATACAATTTGTTTTGGGTCATAAAGCCCATCAAAATCATATTACATCTCAAATTAGGGAAACAAGATAATTTTAGTCTCAAATTGATATTCTTTTGCATCCCCTTTTCGGCACTATACGAAGCCTAGGAATCATGAAAAATGGAGTCTGGTCAGAACATCGGTGCCTCCCGTTCACCTCTTATATCTTCCTCACAAAGCGAATCCACAAGCTCAACCTCCTCACGCTTTTTGTTCCTTAATTGTGGGCATTTTCATACAATCTTGCGGAAAGTGATGTTTTTCTAGGTTGGTGCATGATCATCTTATGCTTTTACAATATTTTGACATTTATACATTTACTATCTTTTTTTGTGGAAGTTGGGAGTATGGTGCGACCCTTGGTCGTCTGATTTCGTTGGGCCAATCTATTTCCAGCCACCTATCCTTCTTTGAGGCGTCGACTATTTATTTTGATTTTTTTGCATTTGACTTGATATATTTCAGACTACCAAACTCTTCTTCAGTCATTAAATCTTGATTTCATTAGAGGTGTTCTTACCGAATATAGTTGTTACTTTGGTTAGAGATTTTAATTTTATCCCAACAACTATATCCACATTTTTCTCATTATACACACCTTCATTCAGAAAATTAGTGAACATTTCGGACCGTAATTTTTTTAAATAATAATCATTAAAAAAAATTCGAAAACTAATCAAAAAAAAATTATTTAAATCTACGACGATCGCGGGTCGAACCCGCGATCCGCGCGACCACGGATCGTGGGTGCGACCTGCGATCCGTGTTTCACGTCTGGTTTTTTTTAAAAAAAAATTGATTTCAGTTATTAAGTTTTTGAGTTTTCAGATTAAGTATTCAGTTAATTTTTGAGTTTTCAGATTAAGTTTTCAGTTAAAATCAGTTAATCTCAACTAGTTTTTATTATCTTCTCGGGTTCGCACGACACTTCTCTTCTAGTTTTTCTTCCATTCGGAGCTCGAACAACACTTATTTCCCAACTTATCTTGGACTCAGGTAAATTTTACACAATTTTTTTACTTAAGAATATTTTAAATTAAGATTTAATTTCTTTGTTAAATTTAAATTATTTGGAATTGTTTTGTTATTTTCTATTATATTTAATTTTAAATATTAGTTGTATTTATGTATCTGTTTATAATTAAATTAAATGTATATACATTTAAAATTTATATGACGTACATTTACGAAATTTATTATATAATATAAGTATTTGGAATAGTTATTTATTATTTTCTGTTAAATTAAAATTTAAATATTAGTTGTATTTATGTGTTAAATTGTTATAGCTTTCATTATTTCTATAACATGCAATTTGTCATGAAATGTACGAGTAAATTATTTTTTTAATTATTATAATTAATTCTGTTTTTATTTTCATGAACAGTTGTTTTGACAAAATGAGTCATTTAAGTAGAAGTCACTCTGTACAAAACGAACGTGAGTATAATGATGCAGTGGATAGAGAGTCTATTACCCCACTTCTCGGAATACCAAATTGCATTTTCAGAGTCAATAATATTTGCACAAATGTAAGTACCAAAAAAAATCATATTGTGTTAATTTTCTAAATATTTAAATTACATTTTTTTAATTGATGTATTTTTCACAATATATTTGAATATATTATAGCCGGAGGCTGTTTTGGAATGTCGTGCACATCGTCCAGTAATTCCTTTCCACGATTGTTTTAGTCAAGCACTCAAAAATTTGGGATTATATCAACTTGCCCAAATAAAACATACAAGGACAAACAATAGATTGATTACTGCACTTGTAGAGCGTTGCCGTCCTGAGACTCACATTTTCCACTTATCGGTTGGGGATGTTGGATTAACATTGCAGGATGTTAGTTGTTTATGGGGTCTACCTATCAGTGGTATTCCAATAATCGGGCACAGTGATCGAGACAGTCGTGAGTTAATTAGAAATTCCTTTGGAATTGATATAAACGCCGAGATTATGAAAAAATGTAAAAGAACGGTAGGAGGAGATGAGCCACAAATGTTCAAAGAGTCCGGTTTAAGCATCAGTTTGCAATGGTTGCGGGTAAATTACGGGAATCTGCCAGAATTTCCCACAGATGAAGAAGTGGCACAATATACACGGGCTTTCATTTTAGATTTGTTTGGATCCATGGTTTTCCCTGATAGCTCTGGGACAGGTGTTCCAGTTATGTATTTGAGGTTTTTGCTGTTGTTGGACAAGGCGATAATATACAATTGGGGTGCGGTCGTGCTTTCATGTTTATATCGCAACTTGTCTATTTCATGTCAAACTGGAAAAATAAACATTGGTGGTGCATTGTTACTTCTTCAACACTGGTCTTGGACTCGATTTCCCGTAGCCCGGCCGAGACACGTGGGTCATGCTGAGTGTTTAGGTGGAGACGACCTAGAATCGCGACCTCCATTTGCTATTAAGTGGCAATACCCACAGACTTATGAGGTTAGTGTCGCACATAATTGTCTTACACATTACAGAAATGAATTTGAATGTATGTTGGATAAGCATGTAAACTGGCAGTCGTGTTATGAAAATATGATGTTCCTTCCTGGCCGGGTATTTACTACTGATGCTGCATATTGGCTTGCGAGAGTGCCTTTAATTCATTTCTGGATGATTTCATGGCATTATCCAGAAAAAACTATGAGACAATTTGGATTTTATCAGACGACGCCACCGCCAGAACCTCATCCGTGGACAGAACTCAAAAGACTTGATAAGATAGTACATGCGGCCCGACAGAGAGATGATTGGTCAGCGAAGCATGAAATTTACATACGAATGTGGGACAGACCGCATATTCTTTCGGAAGGTCGACCATATGATCCGAGAGAAAATCGACGGTATCGTCAGTGGTTTAAGCATAATGGTATGTACACAGTCTACATACGAGGCCAAATAGAGTTCGGTCTAGAAAGGTCGTTGTCACCCCCACGTGATTCTATCGAGGACTTAGGTTACGTTCCTGGTGGACCACGTATTCGACGTGTGGTATGTTTTTTGAACAACTTTGACGATTATTGTTTGTTGTGTTTTACTATCTAATTTTCAAACTACAATTGCAGGGCTTACGTGGTATTCAACGGGCTTTGTTATCAAGCAGTTGTACAAACGTGGAACTAAGGGACTGTGTAAAATGTTGCTGAAGAGTCACCAACTCGATGTTGTCGACTGCGATCAGGTGCATGAATTTGAAAGAGTACAGTGTGATTCTGGATTACCTGCAGATGTGGAGTCGATTCCTGAAGATGATGATGGTAATAATGAGATTCGTGATGACTGTCCTGTACCAAAAGTTGTAGACCAAACAACATATAGTTTTAGGCTATCCAATGCATCATACGATGATTTTGTCCCAGATCCATCACAGTTTAGAGGTTGATATACATACGATGACATTGGCGCAGGACCATCGCAGCCAACCCAGTTTGGATATTCTCAAACATATGGTGACATTGGCGCAGGACCATCGCAGCCAACCCAGTTTGGATATTCTCAAACATATGGTGACATTGGCGCAGGACCATCGCAGCCAAGCCAGTTTGGATATTCTCAAACATATGGTGACATTGGCGCAGGACCATCGCAGCCAACCCAGTTGGGGCTTTCCCAGATTCCCGAAGATTATCCAACTTATCAGACACCTTGTAGTAATTATGATACCCCTCAGTTGGCGCAAACAGACTTCGGGTCTTTGTTGGATGGTATATTCAGCCCATTAACTGACCAAGGGTACACTTGTGAATTAAATCATGTACCTTCTATAGTTTACGAGACTCAGTCACCTCATTTTCCTGTTCAAAATCAGTCACCTTTTCGACCTGTTGAGTCTCATTCACCTGTTGAGACTCAACCCCATTATGAGTTGGTTTCATACGTCTTCTCTGATGATGAAGAAGAATCAGTGCATGTTGCGACTCCAGTCGGTCGAGGGTGTCGACGCAAGATGAAGACAAAGATTTTCACTCCCACGCAGTAGTTCATATTGTAATTCAGTTGTACTCGCGGTTGTACTTTAAGATCTTATGATTTTGTTTTGTCATCTTAATTGATATGGTTTGACTTACAATACATTCAACACATTCAACATTACAATACATTCAACATTACAATACATTAAACGTTACAATACATTCAACATTACAATATATTAAACATTACAATACATTCAACCTTCCCTTACATTGCAACGATCGCTTGTGTGATTAATCGAACCACAACCTGTACAATGACCCGGACCTATCCTTCCTTCCATGACATCCATCGTCATCGGTAAACATTTTGACCTTCTTCTTCCTTTCTTGACGAGTGTTCGATCAGGTATTATTTTGTCTCCCATATATTCAGGTCAATCCTCTTCCTTCCCGTACACATCGAAGTGACCCTCCCATGTGTGCACTAGAGAGTTGACACTGTAGTACGAATGTGTATATTCATTGGCATTGTAGTTACGTGTGGCACACACTGCCAAAACATGACTGCAAGCGATACATGTAGACCCCGACACTTACACTTCGGTCTGGTGCCGTCACGTAGAATCACCTTGTAACTACGATCCCTCCTACCTCCAGTTCTGCTCACTCTTTCATGTTTGGATATGACCTCATATACTCCTGTATCGAAATAAGTTATTTTCACCTCATGTTGACATGCAACTGCTGCAGATTTTTCCAATATTTGTGTAACCCTCTCCGAAAAGATGTGTCCTCTTTGTGCCAACACACGTACATGATGTCTTCTGTTGTTGAACCACTCCAACAGTTTATAGTATGTCGCCTCTACAATTGCACAAATGGGTAAACCACGAGCTTCTTTGAAAACATTGTTCAGACACTCCGCAACATTGCTTGTCATTATTCCCCATCTTTGGCCTCCGTCGTGACACAACGACCACTTTGAATGCCTGAATACAAGGACCAAAAGCCCATGCTGCACATTTAAACTGACGGACACCAGGGCATGGTAAAGGGTCAGAATGAACTACAACTTTACTTCCAGGATTTGATTGTTTAATAGCATTTAACAATTGAGGCAACAAAGCATATGAACCCGACCAACTTCCAAACATGTATGCAACAACAATCTCACGGGCACGCCATAATTTATTGTACTTTTGATTAACACCTGGAAATATTTTTCTTACCAGACCAAACACTTGTTTAATCGGGAGCGAGACATTATTTTCGACGTCTTCACGGATGATATCAGCCATCATCTTTGCAGTCAGCTGAGTATGATCAAATCGAGCAGCTGTGGACCTGCATATATGCTTATACGGACATTTTCTTATAGACCATGCATCACCCGAACCGGTCCATGCAGCGTACAACATCCAACTACAATTTTCATCTTTACATCTCACATTATATTTGGTTTTGCTGCTGTCTTGCACCTTGATCTCCTGATTATTGTCAATATGCCATTTCGATATTGCGTTTTCCAGAGCGTCTTTTGATGAGAATGTTTGATTCTCAGCTAACGGACCTTCAACTATTACGCTGCTTTCTATAAATGATGTATCTGCAGGAACCCAACTAGAACAATCATGAAAGCTTTTAGCTGGGTGAACCGAACCCCTCCCTCTAAATGGGTTGTATTGGCTTAACTGACTCACGTTCGGACCAATATCTTCATCTTCCTCAATCTCATCAGCATCCTCATCCTCCTCACCTGATGCTTCATTCTCTGTATCTATATTGTAATCTTCGTCATCATTTTCTTTTTCATCATCTGTTGGTATAGGCACGAAATCAGAAGTTCTATTCGCAGGTCGACTGGTTTCTGCTATGGTGTTTGCATCACCTGATTGTTGAGATATGAAACCGGCACCACTACTACTACCCGGTTGGTTACCTGTAAACATCTCAGCCCTCCACTCAATTTCCACAGGATTCAACTGTACATATAACTCCATCATTCCCATTTTGGAATAAGCTGTTTCATAGGCTATTCTCCAAGAATTCTCATCATATACAGACATCACATTAAAAAAAAAGTAACCGGTTGGTGCAATGTTACAACGATATTGAATATTCATCGAGTACTGATATTCTTCGACATTCAAACCTTGATATATCCAACTCTTAAGTTCTTCTAAGGTTACATTTTCGCTCGCTGAAAGTGTAAGTCTTGGACCTATCGTGTACTCTACACCGTAACTTGCATTTTGAACTATTTCACCGCCAAAGTACACACTTACCGCAATCATTTTGTTAACTACAATGAAAAATTCTTTAATCAGTTTTATATTACAAATTACTTCAAGATTTGATATTATTACCAATTATTAATAATGTGAGATAAATAGAAATTAAGAATGAAAAAAAATTACCTCAAAATTCAACAGGAAAAAACACACGGATTAGAAAAATTGATATCACCATGCACAATTTGAAGACTGTGAAAAGAGTAGAATTTCAATATTTGATATTATTACCAATTATTAATAACTATAAATATAAAAATGAAAAAAATAATTACCTCAAATAACACCACGAAATACACGCGGATCGGAAAAAATGATATCACCAGGCACAATTTGAAGACTGTGAAGAGAGTAGAATTTCAATATTTGATATTATTACCAATTATTAATAACTATAAATATAAGAATGAAAAAAATAATTACCTCAAATAACACCAGCAAAGACACACGGATCAGAAAAATTGATATCACCAGGCACAATTTGAAGACTGTGAAGAGAGTAGAATTTCAATATTTGATATTATTACCAATTATTAATAACTATAAATATAAGAATGAAAAAAATAATTACCTCAAATAACATCAGGAAAGACACACGGATCAGAAAAATTAATATTACCGGGCACAATTTCAAAACTGTGTGGAGAGTAGAAGTGGAAATGTAGGAGGAATTGAAAAAATAATTGAATTGAAAAAAAAATGGACGAAACGTGTATTTATAAGAACTCGTGCCCACGGATCGCGGTTCAAACCCGCGATCCGTGAGCACGGATCGCCGGTCGCATTCGCGATCCGTCACCATGGATCGCGGGTACGAACCGCGATCCGTGAACACGGATCGCGGGTTCGACCCGCGATCGTCGTAGATTTAGAAGAAGAAAAATTGATTAGTTTTCGATTTTTTTTTAAATGATTATTATTTAAAAAAATTACGGCATTTCTGACAACCAAATTCATGGTTTCGGATAACCAAATTTCTTCGGAAGTCCGATTCTACAATCCAGTGTGTTTCAAGAATTCTGTCAGTCCAGAAATTAGGAAGAAGATAATCCATTTATGTTGTCCGAATTTGGTCAACAGTGTTTGTGACTTCTTTAACCAGTGAAATTCAAACGACGTAGTTGCCTTTTAGTCGATTGTTGGAGTAACTTTTTGCTCTCCCCTCCAAACTTAGCAAACCACCCCTGAAACCTTTTCTAACCGCTATGAAACTTTGATGGCATATAAACATGTGTTCCTACACTCATTTGAGCATCAATTATCAAGCTTTCATTTGTATTCAAGTATTACAACTTCAATCTTAAAGTTTCATCTTTTATCCTCTACACCATTACTCAAAGCCTAAATGTCATACTTGTGTTCCTAGTTCTATACGCAAATCAATTATGCCAAGTTATAGTGTTTGTGTTGTGATTTAAACTTTCATATCCAAGAATCGTCAAGGTTGTAAAGTTTCGAGAAGACTGATCATTTTCAAGTTGTGAGAGGCCATTCAGGCAAGGTGGGGATTGTTCGCTGAGTCTAAAGTTGTCAAATACATGGTGTCGGCCATGAACGCAGATCGAAATATAGTAAAGTGACAAAAAGGGAGCTCGGTGGTCAAGTAGGGTTTGTAACTCTATAAATCGTCGGTTTTCTTGTCGTTTGGTTGTTCCACTTCTTGTTTTTAATTCCACGTTAGTAGAACATTTAGTTTGTGATTAGAATATTTAGTTTGTCATCGATCGTAGCAATATTATCCAATAAAGTGGAACACATATTGTCAAAAAAACAAACTGGAGCATCACGATCAAAACATTTGATCGTTCATAGAAGATATTCTTTCAACTTAAAAGAAAAAAAGATGATCAATTAGTTTTTTTAATAATAAAGATGATTATATAGTGTCATGCTAATTTTCCGATCCACATCAATTATTATCAGAAACTATTTGGTGTCATTATGTGGAGTCATTACAATTTTATGCAAGTTGGTGAATCAGTTATTGATTTTTACATTCTCATATCGCTAAGACATCAATATAAATATGAGACAACTTCTATTTGTCCATGGGTAATATTCTTTGAGGTAACATATTCATATTTTACAAAAATTATCACAGTTTGTGTCACTCCAATATGTCATTTGAGAAACATTGTGCAAAAATATATCACAATCTTATTATCTAAGTGAAATATAGTAAATATTCATCGAATCTATTTAACTATAATGTATTTGTTTATGGAATCCCCTTGCACTTTTGTGTTTAAGAACTTTGTAAAATATATTCGTAAGTTTGGTAAACTACAAATCAGGAGGAACATATTTGTATTTATTGCCCGTGAAAGACCGATATCCCTAAAGAATAAAACCCGGAAGGCTTGTAGTTGCACTCTTTTTCCCTTTTTCAATTTTTGTCCTAAAAGGTTTTATTGCTTAAAAGTTTTTAATGAGACAGTTTGTACAATTTTGTTAGCGTATGTTATGCAATATTTTCCTTAGCTATTTGATTGATTGAGTTATAATACCGTAAGTGCACGACCGCGATGAAGTGGTAGCAAGTACTGGTCAAGTCCATATGGAGCACATGCAAGTCGAAATCCACCATACTCGAGTTGGAAAAGAAGAGAGAAATGAGGTCGGAATTACACTACGATGCGTATGAAATCGGAAAACAAATAATAAAACTAAACTCCTTAGATGGTAGAGAAAGAATGCAAATACGAAAATATGTGTATGTGTGTGTGTGTTCATTTGTCCTCATCATAATATGTAATACATGCAATCTATAAAACAAAATCCAACTTTGCCTCCACGTGAAATAAGATAAAACATTATAATTAAAACATACAAGACAATAATTAAAATGAACCAAAATGAGCTGATGCATAAAGACGAAACCCCACTATGTCTTCACATGAAATAAGATTTACACAATCATTAAAACATACAAGACATTAATAATTAAGGTGAGGCCAACAAGAGTACATGCTTGATTGACATCATTTCATACATACATTTGTGTCTTATATCCGTTATCTTTCACCTAAACAATGCTACGTAACGAGTTTCATGTTTGAATTTTAGAAATAAATAGGTTTGAAGAGAAGATGCATAAAAGGACCTAAAAGCAGGAAAAATGACAGAGTTGAGAGACTCGAGGACTAAGATGCAAGGGAGAAGGACCTGAATGTAAGATCGAAGGATCAATGAGCAAAAAAGAATACTCCACACCATCATGCGGAGTATTTTGGCAATTCTATTCGGGTCGGAACTCCAGCAAGCAAAGTAGATGCATCAAAGACAAACAAAGTCATCCAGAAAAGCCCAGACGAAAGCCCAGCGTGATCCAAACCCTGTGACCGCCAATTAGCGATATGGGACCGCTGATTGGCGGTCGGGGTTGCTCCGGATCCGCTAAGATTTCTTTGGGTCGTGTATTAGCGTGTATTTAGTCTATTTCTGGTATATGTTTAGTCCCATACCGGGGGATTGTCCCGGATTACCTTTTTCTATGGCTATAAATAGAACTCTTCACCTTCTATTGTAATCACTCCATCCTTAGTGACCATTCTCTCTACTTGAAGTGAAAGCCTTGAAGCAAGAAACTCAAGTGGGGAGATTGTTGGCTTTTTGGCCTTAATCTATGTTTTGATGATTTAATCAACCTAATCTTAATTGTGATCGCGTAGAGTAGCACACATGTTACATTGCATATATATTGCTTTGTTCTAACCTCTATAGGTGATCAAGACTCAAAGAAGAAAGGAAATCAAGTCAAGACATGTAATCAAGCTTATTTGAAGACATGTATTTTGTATTTCTTTAAGTCTTAGGAACTTTGTGTAATTGAGCATACTTGAACTAAAAACTACTCAAACACACACTAGGTTCCATATATAAGTCACACAAGAAAATTCACATTATTTGGACTTCAATAGATCACCCAAACTTAGACCGGAAAACACTAAACCTGAACCAAAACTGTCTGTCAACATTCGGTCGACCGAAACAGACCTTTTCGGTCGACCGTTCAGACCTTTTCAGTCGACTGAGTCCCAAGTATTTTCCAACTGTTTGTTTTGTCGTATATACCCAACGGTCGTATTCGTATTAACCAAAAATATCCTAAATACAATTCATGTATCGGTCGACCGAGGACCTTGTTCGATCGACCGAATATCTGTCTCTTGACAAACCCGAATCTCATGCTGGAATTCGTTCGACCGTTAGACCTTGGTTCGGTCGACCGAATAGAACATTGTTTGTCAACCCCATAGTGACTGGTGTGATTCGGTCGATCGAACCCTATTCGGTGTTCGACCGATCACTTAAGTGTACCTAAGTCTTAACGTTGGGTGGTCGACCGTTCCTTAACCGGTCGACCGAACTGAGTTCAAAACTGCCTAACGGTCGACCGTTCAGCCCGATCCGGTCGACCGAACTCATCCAGAATTAGGTCCTGCGAGTTTCTGTTTTGTGTATCTTACACCAACTTATAGTCAATCAACCCCAACGACTATATTCTCTCTAATGCTTATAAATAGAGTTGTAAAACACATTTTAACACAACTCTCCCACACATACTTGTCTAATACATTAAGGAGAAACCCAACACACTCAAAGCCTCAAACCTTCCACAATTTAGTCATAAATCCTATCTCACTCAAGTGTGTTCAAGTTTAGAGAGTGTTGTTCCACTCAAGATTCATTTGTAAAGAAGCAAGGACTTCGGTGAAAGCCCGAAGTGTTCCTCTCGGATTGTGAGAGAAGAAAGACAAACTTACGAGGTTTTTCGTCGAGCTTGTTTTGTAAAAGGCGTTCTCTCCCGGACCGGAACGGGGAGTGGATAGTGAAGTCGTGAGCGGAGCTCGAAGTGTCGAGCAGAGCTTGCAAGAGAGGACGTAGGCGGTGACTGGACCTCTGTAAAAAAACCCGAGTCCATTGTGGTTTGCATTATTCCTTCCTTACTTGTTTGTTTGTTTAAATTCCACTGCGCATAACTTGATTGCTTAAAAAAGTAGGTAATTAGCTTAAAAGTGATTAGAATTAGAGACCATCAGATCCTACAGAGATGTTACTGGTATTGTGAGTCTGAAATCAATAAAGTTTTCATTGTTTTGTTGCTTCTTTTATATCTGTTGCATGTTTAGCTTAATTGTCTTTTATTAAATCTAGTAGGCTTAATTAATATGTTTTCCTATTTTAGTGTAAGAGTTAGTTTAATGTTTAATGAGTAAAACCACTCCCCTCTGGGGGGTGGAGATGATACTTATATATGCAATTAAGAATGGAAGAATGTTTTATTTTGAAATGTGTTGATTAATATGAATGTATACTTGCTTGTTAGAATAGAATAATTCACTTGATGGGTTTTTCCACAAATCTTAAGACACCTCTCATGCTTGTTTAGTTTCTGAAATGAACAACTTGTTATTATGAATGTTAATTGATTGACATCATTTCATGCTTATATTTGTATCTTATATCCATTATCTTACACCTAAGCAATGCTACATGACGAGTTTTATGTTTAGTTTTCAGAAATAAAGAGGTTTGAAGAGAAGAGCCATGAAAGGACCCAAAAGCAGGAAAAAAAGGACTTAATTGTGAGACCTGGGGACCAAGATGCAAGACAGAAGGACCTGATCGTAAGAAAGAAGGACCTAAGAGCAAACCAGGAAACTCCACACCATCATGGGGAGTATTTTGGCAATTCGAGTCGGGTCGGAGCTCCAACAAGTCAAGTAACCGCATCAAAGACCAACAATACCAGAAAGAAAAGCCCACAACAAAATCCAACACGATCCGAAGATTTTGGACCGCCAATTGGCGGTCTTGGACCGCTAATTGGCGGTCCATATTGCTCAGGATCCGTCGAAATTTCTCCTGGACTTGTATTAATGTTCGTTTAGGCTATTTTTGGTATTGGTTTAGTCCCACATCGGGGGATTGTCCCCGATTAGCTTTTTCAATGCTTAAAAATAGAACTCTTCACCTTCCATTGTAATTACCCATTGCTTGGTGGCATTCTCTCTACTAAGGAGTGAGCCTTGAAGCAAAAACTCAAGGTGGAGAAGAATGCTACCTTCAATGTGAGTCATTTTGTTAATAAAATAATTCTTCTAGTTTCTTTTAATCTTGTCTTTTAATTTGTGCATGTTTGTTTAGTCTTTCCTTTCCTTTTATGTTTCTTTAATGCTTCTTGCCTTCTTAGTTAACTTTCATTTCAGTATTATGCTTTCTTTTGCTAATATAGTTAGTATAATGAGTAGTGAGTAGTTCCATCCCCATTTGGGGGGTGGAGAAATATGTGATATAATCATGTAGTGTATTAAGTGTGTGTTATTTTTATCCCTTGAGCTTTATATGATTTCCATAACCATCTAATGGGTTTTCACTCTTATCTTTGATATGCTAATGCTCTTGAATGAAGCTTAGCTTATGCTTTGATTAGTGGACTTATTTTATGGGGAATGATAAGGTTAGGATATTGATGAAGTTAATATTGGAAACACAATTTGTAGTGTATGAGCTCTTGTTGCCTTTACCTTAGCTAATGTCTTGTATGTTTTAATGATGTAGTGAAATCTTAATTCATGTGGAGGCATAGTAGGGTATAGTCTTTATACTTGAGTTCATGTAGCTTCATTCCAATTATTGTCTTGTATGTTTTAATGATGTAGTATTATCTTAATTCATGTAGAGGCAAAGTTGGATGTAGTTTGATGATTTCATGTACTACATGTTGTGAGGAGCTTAATGAACACACACACACACACTTCTTTATGTTCACATTATTTCTCTACCCCCTTTGGGGCTTAGTTTATTGCTTATCTCCATTTCCATTTGCATCTTAGTGTAGTTTAGTGAACAACACACCTCCCAGTGGACGACCCGTATTTGCCACCGCTTCAACGCGGCCGTGCACTTGCGGTTAAATATAAAACGATCAATCAAGTTTTTGGCGCCGTTGCCGGGGAGGTGCTCTGTCCAGACGTTGGTTTGGACGATTCGAGGGGTTTTTAATTTTTTGTTTTCAGTTTTTCTTAGTGTCAGGGAACCTGAGGATCAAGGGGAAGCGACTGGAGTAATTGGAGAGCAAACGACCCCAAAGTGACCGCCAATCAGCGGCCTGGTGAGCCTCAATTGCTCTCAAATTTGTTCCAGTTGTTATGTTGTTCACTTTAGTTATCTGGGAGCCCAATTTTGCATGTTGTGATCTTTAGTTTGCTCCCAGATTTAATTTCAATCCCCTTTAATCAACTTGGACCATAAAACTCAAAGCAAAAGATTAGACTTCTTGCCATCTAGGTCATGCATCATATGTAGACCTTGCATGCATCTTTCTTTTCTTTGCTTTACATTTTGTCGTTGATTGCTAGAGCGAGGTACGCATTCCTTATCACTCATTCACGCATTAGGACATTCATTAGTGAGTAAGGTTTGCATCGTAACAAGAGTGAGGTGAGTGCTTGTTTGGTGAGTTGATTGCTAGCCTAAGATTTCAAAACATCTTTAAGGGGCATCACCTATAGACTTCAAAGATAAGGTGGGGGATTTCATCACCCCTCCCTTAGCCCCAAAAAGCACACTCAAGTAAAGCCTTAACTAAAAGCAAGTAGACATTGGCCCTAGGAATTCGGACGCACTAGGAGAGTAATCTAGTTGAGACCGCCATGACCTGATCGGCGTTGCCTACCTTGTCGATAGTAGGAGGTACTGGATCTCCAGATCTGGTATCACTTGCTGGGCATTGTGGTCCTCGTTGTAGGGAGGTGAGGCGTGTCGAGGCTAGTGACCTCGAAGTTAGGCGTCGTCTAGCCTAAGGACCCATTGCCTTACATTGTTTGAGCCATGCTTGCTAGTTAGGCTTCTACCTTCACCCTGTACCCTCGCTAGCTCTAGGGATTCTTCCCTTCTCCTCTGAGTCATCTTCTTCTCACCTTCTTCTACGTTATAGTCTCCTCCCCTTTACACTCTCTGTTAGCGTTTTAGGGTCGAGTCGAGCACTTTTTGCGAGCTTAGCCTCGTGGTGGTGAGAGTGATCGACTCGAGAGTTTTTCTTGAGATGGATGGTTACATGGGCGACCATCCATATCATTGTTGGGACCAGGACGATTCTCCCTGGTACTCCGGACCCATGCAACCTGGGGTGGCTCAGACTAACACCCCGTATGGTTGGGATGATCGCAATTTTGTGACTGAGCAGTCTTCGTATCGTGGTAACATGAGAGAGGCACCGACTGCTAGACCACAATCTAGTTATGCCGGATCATATGCTGGTCAACAAACTGAGACATTACAACAAACTTTGGCCTCTTTCATGCGTATGGCAGACGACATGAGTGCCCCGGTGGCTCCAGTAGCCGTACCGTGCGACTGTTGTGGGTTGAGTGGTCATGTTATCGGGGAATGTCCTTATGTTCCCCCTGAGCCTGAGTATGAGCACACATTTTCCCAAAATGCTCATTATGACCATTACGCATCCGCGTACAACCCGAGAGTGATGGATTCATGGGGAGACAAATCTTATCCAAATTTTTATACCTCATTTTCACCCCCGTATCCTCCTCCCGAATACCCAGAATTCTACCAACACCCCACTTCAAATCATTGGACTCATTCTCAGCCCATCAACACCCAACCCCAAAATTTCCCAAGCTCTGACTTGGACCTCACTGTTGACCCCAAATTTGATTCCTTAAAACAAACCCTCCAAACATTCATGGAAACCACTCAAACTTTATTGAAGTCCAACTTGAATTCCTTGCAAAATATGGAATTGCAAGTGAGTCAAATGACACAACAATTCCATGAACGCGAGGAGGGTCACCTTTCTTGTCAACATGAGGATTCATCTTTTGATATCGAACCACCACCACATCCACAAATTCAAAGCACAACCTTTCAAAGTCAAACTCCTAGTCAGCCTGAGGGACTTGGGGTTTTAATTCACGATCACTTAGTGGAGGATTCGATTCAAATTGAGAATAGCTTGGACCAGTTCTATTATGAGTCGGCACAGGATTGTGCCTTACCTTTTTGTCCCGTGGCCCTTGAGCCACATGATCTTATTTAAACTTAATCATTGATGCCAATATTAGAGTTCGATATTTTTTAATCACTCATTTTTTCCCGTAAGATACTGCCAAAATGTATTAAGTCAAAACAAAGCACATACTTCCTATGTCTTACCGTTCTCTACAAGTACATATTTGATTGAATGTTCACAGTATTATAATAAAATGTACTGGTATAGAAAATAAATAAAATGTTCAAGGTATCTAGGATGGATTTGTCATTTGTGGGCCTTCGAAAGCCGATAAAGCTTATTCAACCATCAAAATATTCACAGCAACCTTCTTCACAGCCGTCCACTCAACATATGAGCAGAGTCTTTGTCTTCTGCGCTTTTGTTCCTAGTATTCACGTGAGGACGGTGTATCACAGATAATTAGTTATAGTTTAATCCTTCTTTTCGTTGCTCTTTGTTTGGGTTTCTCCTTTTTGTTTTTTACCAATAGAGGAGGTAATTTCAAAATTCTAGCACTGATCTTGCTTGTACATCAAATTCTGCCGGAATTTTTAAAAGTTTATATAAGATGCTCCCAATATGAGCTCTGAGCTGCTTTTTATTTAATTATTCTTTTTTCAGTCTATTCAAAATCGATGCTGGTCATTTCTTTCCGAAACGCATTAGTAAATTCACATACATTTTTGTCGTTGACGTGTCTTTGATACCGATAAATGTGTTTCCTTGACAAAAACACATCCACTTTAAAATGTGCAGATTCTTTTTCTTGTGCTTGTTTGTTGTCATGATTGATCCATTCATAAAACTATAGTTTTCTCTCAATTGCAAAACTAGGTTGGTCGTTCGAGAAACATAGCTAGATGTAAATACTGAAGCTTTTAGTAAAAATGGTGAGAATGTAAAATCGAAATTACTTCGGAAGCTAATTATAGTGTTGTCTTCTCAAAGATTTGGTAACTAGTATTCTTGATTTACACATTTCTATGTGAGATCATTTTCTTACCGTGTGCTATTTCTGAAGAAAGTTCATGAACTCTACAAACTTTAATTTAAGTAATTTAAGTTAATGACCGTTCCGAAATTAGTTGTAAGCTAGTTAGACAAAAAGGAAATCATCATTGTTGTACTTATTTTGTAGTTTCTTCTACTTGTGGTTTTAGGGAGTTTTGTTTGGGCAGACTTTATAATCGGATCTTTTTCATTGTGTTTTCCGATTTTACTAATTTACACCTCTTTACCACCGATCTTACTTGTGTACACCTCTTAACCACACAAATTTGCATTTTTACACTAGTGCCGTTATTATTCTGATGGTTACTCTACTGTTACGTTTATTTTAACCTTATTCAAGACAATTGCAAATTATTTAAATCACAAATAGAAGCGTTTTAGAAACTTGCAATAGTGAAAATAATTTAGTATCAGAAGTAACGTTTAACAAATATTTAGAATAATATTTCAATAAATATTTTAAATATTTAAAAGATTATTTAGGAAATCCTAATCATATTCTAAGTTATTCTATTTAGGAAATCGTGAATCCTTTATATTTCTTATAAGTGTGATATGGTTATAATGGATGGAATTTAATAAACGGTGTGATAACAAATTATCTGGAAAACACCTATTGTATATCCCAAGTGGTTCAAGTGTCACTTGAGTGGAGGATGATCATTCTTGTAAAAACCCAAAATAGGTGAGAGACAAATCCACAATCAAGTAATCAACCTAATCTTAAAACGAAAAATTGATTTCCTACCGCCCAAAAATAACTAAATTGCTTTTATGTCTTCTTGGACCACTATTTCGCCATGGGCCACCAAGAAGTCTTATATTTGTCATACACCATTATGTTTAATAAGTTGTGCATCACAACCATTAAGTTATTGTGACCGGTCATTCTGTTAGAATTAGGGTAATTTTCGTTACGTGGTTGTTTCTTCTTCGTTATTAAAAAATAAATATTAATGAAATGAACCCAATATGAATTGTTTCCCATCTTCTTTCTCACGTCTTCTGTTCTCCAGCTTACCCGCTCCCTCCCATCAACCTTAACTTTTCTCCTCTACTCCAGTCTTCTTCCCCTCTTCTTTAGTAACTTTTCAGCATACACTAGAATTCTAAATTGGTTTAACATGCTACAGGAAACACATTCCCAACCTTAATATGTTCAAAAGTATAACTTAAACCATATACTTCCAACAAAGACATTCCCAACCTTAGTATGTTCAAAATGTTACCCTATAAATGTCCTGCAACTGAAAATAAACATAAACTAAATAAACTGAAAACAAACTTGAACTCTGAAAGTCTGCTTAAACATGCTTAAAATTGGCTTCAAGATATCCAAATTTAATCTAAAGATGGTCTAGATTATTCACCGCTTTGATAACTTCTTCTATTGAATATCCAGCTTCAAGCAGGTCATTGTAAATCAGGTTGATTCTCCTGTTCAAGATGGTGATGTTGCTCAGGTTGTGTTGATTGATGGTTGTTTGTGCTTGTTGTTGTTGGCTACCTTTGGCTTTGTGCTTACTTGTCCTGTATCAAAAACAAACTCAATTACAAGAGTGATATTTCTAATTTATGACAATTTGAGACCAATTTCAATCACATATAATTGTTGTCATACATCAATTTTCTTCTTTTGGGCTTCTTCTGTTGCTGCACAAGAGGCTCTTCTACTTGATGCACTTCATGTTGTTGCTGCTCTTCATGGCGATGCATTCCTGTTGTTGTTGATCTTCATGTTGGTGTTGAACTTGTTGCTGCTCATCTTCATGTTGCACCTCAACTTGTTGTTGTTGCACTTCATGTTGTTGTTGATCTTCGTGTTGGTGTTGAACTTCTTGCTATTGTCGTTGATCTTCATGTTCTTGTTGTTGATCCTCATGTTGCTCCTCTTCTATTCTAGGCTGCTCTTTTCTTTTCTTAGGCCTGGGATTTGGTTGAGTTTGTGTAGTTGGGACACTAGATCAAATTCAAAAAAACTTTCCTCGGATTTTACCTGAGTTAAAACAAATGAGAAAGTACCTAGGAATTGTGTTGATTGGTTCCTTGCATGTCTTTGCCTGATGACCCAACATTAAACATCTTCTGCATCTATGACTCCTTGTAATTTTTGGGCCCTCATCTGGTGCTTTAAACCTCTTTTGCTTTGGTCGACCTCTGGGTCTTGGAGCACTAGGTGGTTCAACCTGCATATGCTAGTTTATACTTCTCAGTACTATAGCATAGATGAACATAATTAACCCAATTCACTCCTTTGATTGTAGCAATCACTGCAGCAGCATGGAAACAAGGAAGATCAATCAATTACCACCTTCTACAGTTGCAGGTTCCCACATCCAGTTCCACAACTTCTCTACTAGTTGGTCCCAACACTTCAGCCTTGTGATCTGTCTGTCTATGTACCTTAGCTTATATCCTCCTAATCTTTTACTCCTCCTACTTATCCAATCCCTAGCGAAAATGAGTAGTTGTTCTTCCCAACGTCTAGCTTTCTTCTGCCTTTCATAAAATAATTTCATGAACTTCTGCCTCACACTGTCCACAAAAGCTATAATTGGTTTGTGTCATGGCACTAATATCCAGTTGTTGAAGCTCTCACAAATATTATTAGTCACACAACTGCTTTGGTTGTGACTCAAAATTGTGATCTAGTCCAACATTTGTCTTTGTTGTGGACATTTGTTAACCACTGTCAAGCATCTACATTAGTTGTGTGAATTTCACACATTCTATTGAATTATTCTACAGTGTATGCTTTACACTAGTGCAGAAAAGTCCATATACGTCGGATATACAGGAGTATAGACGTCGGATTTCGACGGTCCAAGTACCCGATGTATATTTCCACATCGCTTATTCATTGTTGTATAGACGTCGGCTATATACGACCAACGTCTATTATATGTTAATTAACCAAAAAATATATTGCAACCTATATCGGGCATTCTACACTCACATTAATCAAGCACAAGCTCCTCCAAGTGCCCCAAGTGCCAATCTTTTGACAAATAACCACGAATATGAAGCCCAACATGCCCAGGTGCCCCAAGTCGTTCGCGTTCAACAATAAAGGAGTGGTGGAGTACATCAACCACACCAACAAAAATAAATTATTCGACGTGGGACTAAACTATTACGCCCTATAGACGTCGGATATATAGATTGACCGACGTCTATACATACAACACAACCTATATACGTCAGTCATGCTATACATCTGACGTCTATACATTGAAATAACAATAATTAATAAAAAAAATACGCCCTATTGACGTCGGCTACCATATACAACCGACGTCTATACATGGGTAAATAGTAAAAAAAACGTTGCAACCATTTAAGCCCAAGTTGCCCAAGTGCCCCAAGTACCAATTTTTTGACCATTAAATATATATATCTCACTTGTATTTTGTAACGTGGTACCAAACTTCCATTTAGATGTAAATGAGTAGTGGAGTACTTCAACCCCACCAATAAAAAACTTTCTCCAATGTGAGACTAAACTTCAACACATGTCACCATACACACATGTGATAGTTTCATTGATGTAATTATTTTTAAATCCACATTATTCTTATACAAAATAAATCCACATAAATTCTTACACGAAATAAATCCCAAAAAATTACGTTATTTCTTATATAAAATAAATCCCAAAAAATTGCGTTATTTCTGATACAAAATAAATTCACATAAATTCTTATACGAAATAAATCCAAGAAAATAAACAAAAAATATTTTCTTCGTTCAGAGGTATAGACGTCGGTTATACTAAAAAACCAACGTTTATACAAACCCATAGACGTCGGATATCAAAACATCCGACGTTTATACTTATAGACGTCGGATTTTTTTATATCTCACGTCTATTCGGTGACGTCTATTGAGCATTCTGCACTAGTGCTAGAAGCCCCCCATGCTAGACCCAAGTAACAATCACCCCCAAAGTGTCTTCTGAAATTCTTGTAAATGTGTCTCATGCAAGTACTATGTTCATATCCATTGTATTGCAAGGTCACCGCTTCCTCAAATCCAGTCCACTAGTCTCCCTGATTGCCTCCTTCAAACATTGCAAAACCACTCTCAATTGTCCTTTGATTCTGTCTGAGCAACTGCAATTGCCAATGGGAGAAGTCCCTTGTTACCATCCATAGTCACTGCTGCCAAGCACACTCCTTTGTACTTATGTTTCAGGTGGCATCCATCTAAACCTATCACATGTCTACATCCAAACAAAAAACCATCACTACAAGCCTCGAAATAGACAAACAACCTGAAAAAATCTATCACATTCATCAACTTCAAGTTTAATTACAAATCCAGGATTCCGTTTGTGCCACTCCTCAACCATACTTGGAAGTAAGTCATATTGATTTTCCTCACTCCCATATATTGTCTTCAGTGCAAGCTTTCTTCCCCTCCAAACTCTGTGGTACTTCAACTCTAAGTGGTGTAGCTCAGTAAGTCTGTTTTGGATGTCTTTAACCTTGAGGTTCTTATCAACTAGAAGCCACTTCAAGCATTGGTCACTTATCCAGTTTTTACTAGCCATCTTGGAATTAAGTTTGTTCACACTGCAACAACTGTGCTTATCCTTCAAACTCTTGATATGAAAGATTGGTCCACCCTGGATCACTGAGGCATGACATCTCCACTTGCATTCGAAATCCTAACACTTTGCAATTAACCTCTTCTTGTCACTCTTGTAAAATATTATTGAACTTTCACAAAAGATAAAAAGGTGGACCAATGATTTCCTGCAACTTTCCTTGTTAGGATATTTCCTACCTAAACTAATGTCTGGCTTCATATGGTCAACATGTATGTTGGATGGACCATCTCCTCTCACCACAGCTTGGAGGTCCTCATTCTCCAAGTCATCTTCTGAGGCTCTCTCATCATTGTTCTCTGGTATTTCATCAGGTTGAAAAGATTCATCATCTGATCCAAGTGAGTACACTTCATCATCTTCAATTCCAATTTCATCTTCAATTTTATGATCCTGCATTCTTGCCGTTGTGTTTCTTCAGTCCCCAACTCGGTAGAGTTCAAAACTTCCTGCTCTTGGGAGTCTACCATCTCAACTAGATGAGTCTCCTCTGTAGGCAGCCTCATTGATGTGGTTACTGGGGATGAGGTGGGAGTGGTGTGAGTACTTCTTCATTTACTCAAGAACTCCTAACTCATCACAGGTGACATATACTTCAACCTCTTGGCTAGGATTAGGGAATTTTACCATTTCTGTCACATGGTCATCACTTGAAAGCTCCTTGAATTCGAACCTAGCTTGGTTAGACACATTGCACTTGAAAATTAATTTTTCATCCAACCCCTAATTCAAAGAGGTAGTAATGGAGCTCTTGATTACTTCAAAATTCATACCCACCAAAATGTTGACTCTACCCACCTCAAAAAAATTAGAAGGAAAATAACGACCCTTACGAACCAATCATTTTCCTCCTTTAAAAATCATGAGAGGGACGATCTCCACTGCCAACATAAATCCACAATTAAGGACATTAGAAAAAAACATAATAGTGTCGAGAAAGCCTAAAGATAGATAAGGAAACAAACTAAACCAATTGATTAATTAATTTATTGTTTTATGTGTCAACTAATGTATTAGGAACCTAAGGATCAATTTAACCCAATATAGTCCTATATGTGTCAACTAGACAAATCCTTATGGTAAGAAAGTACGAAAATGACAGAAAGTTTGTGATAACTATTGATGTATCATATCTATTTTGAGCAAATTGTATAAAATCAATACATCTATTATTAGCAAAAAAAAATGAACCTAGATATTTAAGCATGAAAATTTCTAAAGAGTGGTGTCATCTTATATCAATGAAGCACAAGTAGATCAATAAGGTGACCAAACAAATGGAGTTGTCAGCCACCTCGTTAATGTTCCCAACAACATAAGGAAAAAGGCCAAGACAATCCAACCACTTTCTAATGTTCACAATCCCAACTCGTAACATACTACCATCTTTGAATATGTCCTATGAACACCTAACATATATACCCCTCCAAGTTGTGTTTTGACAGTGAATATCTTAAACCATTCCCTCCGCCATCTGAATCCTTCTATGACCTCACTAACATAGAAGTCCAATCTCATTACTTGTTATTTTTTGCATGCATCTCTTTCCTCCTTTTCCCTTTTTTCCCCAAAATAATAACCCTAAACCTTAATAAGAACACCCACACCCCCGATTTCCCCCCAAAATAATAACCATAAATCCTAATCAAAACACCCACACCCCCGATCCCCCTAAAACATTACATACAAACCTAAAATATGGAAAACCCTAAAACCTAATATGAAAAAACCTTAAATCAAAAACAACAAACTTCATCTTGTAAACCATAAACGCACCTCTTTGGCTTGAACTTACGCAACCAACGTGGCCGCATTGTTCTGATGATAGCTACAACTTCCTATGGTCGATGGATTCGGATGTCGAAGTGAATGACACGAAGAATGTCAGAGGGAATGTCAGAGGAATTAGGAGGGAATGTTGGAGGAATTTGGAGGGAAATCGGAGGTCCGATGGAGGGAAGAAATGGGGGAAGCTTGTTGGCTTTTTGGTCTTAATCTTTGTCTTGATTATTTAATCAACCTAATCTTAATTATAATCAATGTTGAATAGTACACATTATGTATGATATATATATTGTAGTGTGCTAACTTCTATAGGTGATCAAGACTCAAGGAAGAAATGAAGAAAGAATTCAAGTTAAGACATGTAATCAAGCTCATTTGAAGGCATATAATTTGTATTTCTTTTGAATCTTAGGAACTATGTGTACTTGAGCATACAAGAGTAAATAATCACTCACATACACACTACGTTACTTAGAGAAGTCACACATAAAATTTCACAACATTTGGACTTCAATTGATCACCCAGACTAGGACCGAAAAACACTTAAACCAAACTTGATCTGCCAATGCCAAATCGGTCGACCGGAACGAGTTTTTCGTTCGACCGATTGGGTCATTTAAATTCTGTTAGCCTAAGTGTTGAACCAGTCGACCATTGCAAGCCTTTCATTTGACCGTTTACATGTGTCAAGTGACCGTTAGACTTGTCATATTCTACAACAGTCGTATTTCCCAAAACTCCAAATTTACAAGACTTTTGGTCGACCAATATTTACCTAACGGTCGACCGATCAAACAAACTTGGTCACCCTAAATACTCTGGTAGTTTCCGGTCGAACGTCTCCAAGAGTTTGGTCAACCGAAACCCATTTTTTCCTTCAACCCAAATGTGCCTGGAAATTTTCGGTCGAACCAACCATTCGCTTAGTTTGACCGATCCATCTTTTACCAGACCAAAACTCCTTGAACAGTCAATCGATCCCTAATTTAACTCTCTCATTTACTTAAGTGAACTTAAGTTATAACCAGATTTGATCGACCTGTCGACCGGTATGCCTGATTCGGTCGTGGAGCTTATAAATAGAGTTGCCCAAACATTGTTTAGACAACTATCCCACTATTAGTTGTCTCCTACATTAGAGAGAAACTCCCAAGCTTTGAAATCCTCATTCCTACACTCTAAGCCTAAATTCCACACCTTTGATCATAGTCAAATCATACTCAAAGTGTGCTCTCAAGTTTAGAGAGTGTTGTTCTACTCCAATTGTCGGTCAAGTAGCAAGAATTTCGGTGAAATCCCAAAGTGTTCCCTCTCGGATTGTGAGAGGAAGAAATCAAGCTAGCGAGGGTATTTGCGGAGCTTGTGGTGTAAAAGGCTTAATCTCGGCCCTGAACGAGATTGATAGTGAAGACGTAAGCGGAGCTCGAGCAAAGCTTGCAAGAGAGGAAGTAGGCGGGAGGCCGAACCTCTATAAAAACTATCGGGTCATCTTTTGGTTTGCATTGTAATCTTTACGTGATTTCTTTGTTTTAAATTCCACTATGCATCTGTGATTGTTAATCAAGTAGGTAATTAACCTTAAAATTGATTAGAACTAAGTCATTATACATGATCCTACATTTGGTATCGGAGCTTTGGGAGCTAAATTGCATACTTAACCGTATTTTTAGCATGACATCTACATTATCTAAATATATAGAAGGGTTGTGCATAACTAGGTCTCCTTCGCTTGATGGGTCAAACTATGATTATTGGAAAAATATGATGAAAATATTCTTAATTTCAAATGACCTTAAGTATTGGATTTTCCTTCAAAATCCCTACACATTCCGAAATAAAGATGAATTAGCCTCACTTTCTAGGGCCAAAATGAAAGAGATAGAAATGAATTAAAAGATTATGAACATATTGTATTGTGGCCTTAATGAGAGTGAATACAATAGAATTAGGGGTTGTAAAAGAGTATATGAAATATGACATAGATTGCAAATGCATTATGAGGGTGATAACAAAACTAAAGAAACTCGCATTAGTCTCCTCATGCATAAATATAAATTTTTTTCGATGCAAATCGGTGAGAACATAAGCGAAATGAACACTCGTTTCACTAATATCACTAACTCTCTTTTGGTTCTTGAAATTTTTTAATGAAGGAGAGATGACAAGGAAGTTCCTCCGGTCGCTAAGCAACGATTGGGAAGATAAGGTGGTCGCAATTGAAGAAGCACATGACCTTTCCCAACTAAAGATGGAGGAGTTAATTGGAAATCTCATTGCTTTATAAAAGAACTTCAAATCAACCATCGAAAGGAGAAGGAAGCCTCCAAGAATAAACTCACCTTGGCATTACATGCAAAATTCAATGAGCCAAGGAGAGGAGTAGAGAATGAGGACATTGAAGTCCTTGCCCATGATTTCTTCAAATTCATCAAAAAGGACAAGGAAGAAACAAGAGGAAGGAGAAGTGAGAAGAGGGAAAATAAAAAGTAGGAAAGTGAGAATGAGAGAAAAGAAAAGGAAAGAAAAATGAGAGAAGGGAGAGAAGGAGAGGAGCAAGAGAAAAGAAAGGGAGGAGGAAGCTCACAAAGCCACATGAGATGACTCATCATCATCCTCCTTGCAAAGTAGAAGAGTGGTTGCCCACTCGTGCTTTATGACTATTGAAGATGAACAAAGTGGGGTAAACTCTAACTCTTGTTCTACTAGATCTCATTCATGCTCAACGAAATCATATTCTAGTGAAAATTCATATTCTAAACAAGAAACATATACACATGATGAGCTTCAAAATGCATTCCGTGACTTAGTTAAACAATATGAGATTATTTGTGAAAAGAAAAAAATGCTAGAATGTTGATAAATAATCTACAAAGTCAAATTTAAATATGCATGAATTAGAAAAATGAGCTGTTTGCTAGACATGAAACTAATGCATTAAATCTTGATAGTCTAAAAGCAACATTTATAGATGTTGAGCAATTAGATCTTCATGCTTGCAATGTGCAATTAAGAAAAGATCTAGAAAAGTTCACAAATGGAACTAATATGCTTAACATGATATTAGGAAGTCGAAGACAATCTTTCTAAAAACATGGTTTAGGATATAATGTTTCATATGTTAAAAACCATTTAGTTCATACAACTTTGAATGGAAAACATTTAGTTATACGACATAGTTCTTCAAGTGTATGGGCTCCTAAAACCAAAATGGTTTGGGTTCCCAAGCTAATGTACAAGGACCCAAAGTTTTTTAGGTACCTAAATCTACATTTGTAGGTACTTGAAGAAGGAGATCGGTGGTGACCAGACAAGCTTAGAAAGTCAAATTCAAAGCTGGTTCAATCGCCGAAAGAAGATTGGAACCAATTCGAGGATCAAGTTGGTAAACTTTTATATCCTTTACACTCATATTAAATTGGTTCCAATCTAGGATAAATTGAATGTTAAATTGTCATATCTTTATCGCATTGTTTGATCAATTAGGATATGCGTCATGTAAATCATTAAAAGGGGAGAAAAATGATTTAAATGTCCAATTGAAATTGTATTCATTGCATATCTTGTAAATTTGAAACACATACTATGCTTAATTGTCAATCTTTCTAATGGATGTCAAAAGGGGAGTTAATACATCACATGCTCATATGTCACATTTGCTTGATGTTAAAAGGGGAGAATTAGAATTGAACTTAATTGAAATATCATATTCATATCGATACGGGGAGTTTAATGAATATGATATAAATATGGTTATGAAATGCAAAGGGGAGCAACTTTATTACAAGAATTTAGGGGGAGAAATACAATTCCATGATAAATCTTATTTTTTAATAGATGTCAAAGGGGGAAAGATTATTAAGGGGAGATGACTTGAAATTTGATTAATATTGAACAAAAACTATGCACGTTCATAGGGGGAGCATGTATATGCATATTTACACAGAAATTTCAAGTATTAAGATATAGGTTGTCATCATCAAAAGGCGGAAGATTGTTGGCTTTTTGGCATTACTCTATGTTTTGATGATTTAATATTTATAACTTAATTATAATTAATGTAGAATAGCACACATTATGCATGACATATATATTGTAGTGTGCTAAGTTCTACAGGTTATCAAGACTCAAGGAAGAAATTATTCAAGTCAAGACATGTAATCAAACTCATTTGAAGACATGTAATTTGTATTTCTTTTGAGTCTTAGGAACTATGTGTACTTGAGCATACAAGAGTAAATAACCACTCACATACACACTAGGTTACTGAGAGAAGTCACACACAAAATTCACAGCATTTGGACTTCAATTGATCATTCAAACTAGGAGCGGAACGAGTTCTTCGTTCGACCGATTCGGTTATTTAAATTTTGTAAGCCTAAGTGTTGAACCGGTCGACCATTGCAAGCCTTTCATTCGACCGTCTACATGTGTCAAGTGATTGTTAGACTTGTCGTATTCTACAACGGTCAGATTTCCCAAAACCCCAAATTTACCTGACTTTCGGTCGACCAATATTTACCTAGCGGTCGACCGATCAAACAAACTTGGTCACCCTAAACACTCTGGTATTTTCCGGTCGAACGCCTCCTAGAGTTCGGTCGACCGAAACCCATTTTTTCCTTGAACCCGGATGTGCCTGGAAATTTCCGGTTGAACCAACAGTTCGCTTAGTTCGACCGATCCATCTTTTACCTGACTAAAACCCCTTGAATGGTCGACCGATCTCCAATTTAGTTCCCCCGTTCACTTAAGTGAACTTAAGTTATAGCCAAATTTGATCGACCGGTCGACCGATATACCTGATTTAGTCGACCAAATTTGTCCTGAAATGTGTGTTGTAGTTCACTATTTTGTATATACGTCTCAAAGTGTGCTCATGTTTAGATAGTGTTATTCCACTCCAATTGTCGGTCAAGTAGCAAGAATTTCGGTGAAAGCCCAAAGTGTTCCCTCTTGGATTGTGAGAGGAGGAAATCAAGCTAGCGAGGGTGTTCGCGGAGCTTGTGGTGTAAAAGGCTTAATCACGGCCCGGAACAAGATTGATAGTGAAGACGTAGGCGGAGCTCGAGGTAGATCGAGCGGAGCTTGCAGGAGAGGAAGTAGGCAGGAGACCGATCCTTTATTAAAACTATTGGGTAATCTTTTGGTTTGCATTGTCTTCTTTACATGCTTGCTTTGTTTTAAATTCCGCTTTGCATCTTTGATTGTTAAGCAAGTATGTAATTAACCTTAAAATAGATTAGAACTAAGTCATTATACACGATCCTACAAAACTGTTGGATGAAGGTATGGTTAAATGGGCGACTGATTGACATCATATCATGCATATATTTATGTCTTATATCTATTATCTTGAACCTAAACAATGCTACGTAACGAGTTTTAGGTTTGAGTTTTAGGAATAAACAGAATTGAGGAGAATATGCATAAAAGGACCTAGAAGCAAGGAAAAGGACTGAGTTGAGAGACCCGAGGACTAAGATGCAAGGAAAAATGGCCTGGATGTAAGATCGAAGGACGATTGAGCAAATAAAAATACTCCACACCATCATTGGGAGTATTTTGGTAATTCTATTCGGGTCGGAGCTTCAACAACCTACTCAGATGCATCAAACATGAAGACATGAAGCCAGACAACCACACACCAAAACCAGGATGGATCCAAACAATATAGACCGCCAATTGGCGGTCCAAGACCGCTGATTGGAGATCGGTTTTGGTCCGGATCCGCAAAGACTTTGGCAGGTCATGTATTAGGTTGTGTTTAGTCTATTTTTGGTATACATTTAGTCTCATACCGGGGGATTGTCCCGGATTACCTTTTTTATGACTATAAATAGAACTCTTCCTCCTTATTTGTAATCACTCATTGTTTGGTGGCATTCTCTCTACTTTAAGTAAAAGCCTTGAAGCAAAAACTCAAGGTGGAGAACAATGTCACTTACAATGTGAGTCATGTTAATAAAATAAATTTTCTTAGTGTCTTTTAATATTGTTTTGTCTTTTAATTCTTGCATGCTTCTTTAGTTTAATTTCCTTTAATTTAGCTTCTTTAATATTTCCTGTTTGCTTAGTTTAATTGCCTTTTATTAGAATGTTTTGTTTTGTTAATATAGTTTGTAGTGTAATGATTAGTGAGTAGTTTCATCCCCTTTGGGGGTGGATTAGATGTTTATACATGTTATGTAGATGGAATGAATGCTAAACATTGTTGTATGTGAGAAATGTTAGTATGTTTGTTTGAATTAATGAGAACACTTAACTTGATGGTTTCTGCCATAATGTTTAGGTACATTCCATGCTTGCTTAGGTTCTTAATAACAAATTTGTCATGCTCATATTAATTATTTAGGTTAGTATTTTGAATGATAAGTCTTGTCATAAGGTACTTCTTATGCATTACCAACTGTATTTTGTTGGTTTATTAAACGAACCAATTGTAACACAACACGTTTTAAATGATAACGATTTTCTTAACAAAATTGCATGCAATGAAAACATAATAGCATATATGGAAAATATTAGATTTCTAGGTGGTCTACGACGAAATAGTAGTAGAGTGATAGAAGAAAAACAATTTTGGTGTTTTCCAATGACATCCAAGCGATATGCCCATATTAAATTTAACCTTACCAATTATAAAAAAAATATCTGAAAAAATATACATCACATTGTTAAAAGAATATGTGGCCAATTAATTAGTACAACATATTATACTTCACACTTTTCGAGTACTTCGCTGCTACAAGAGATTCCGAGAAGAAAGTAGAAATAAATTAAAAATTACTTAACTACTTTGAAGATCAAGGCAATAAACAAAAATACCATCTCCGAACCTGACTTACAAAGTTACTTATTTTATATATACGAATTTAAAAAATTGGCATCTTCTTTAACCAAAATCTCTAATATGCTCATAATCAGATCACAATTTGAAGGTTTATTCATTTGAATATGAACAAGACAGTCATCGGTATCCCTACGGCACTATTCTCTCTTAGATATCACGTTCACACAAATATTAGAATTATAAAAAGAATTTATCAAAAATGTTGAATTTTGTCAAATTTCAATGTTAATTTTTGACAATTTATGTTACAGTACATCTTTCAAGTGTCAAAATTGGCGATATGCACCCGGGTTTTCGGTATTACCGCATATACACCTACAAGCCGATCATATTTGCGCATATGCACTTCTGCCGTTAGTCGACCCCACTCTGTCACCGTTACCGTCCAACGATGTTAGACAATTTGCAAATCAAACCTCGTAAAATCCAAATGTCCTTAATTGTAAAAACAAAAAAACCCATGAAAAAAATAATTGTCTAACACTCTTCACTCTTTAACTTTAACTCTCTCTTGAATCTCTCTCTCTTTTCTCCCTCTCCACTCTTTCACTCTCTCTCATCCCTCCTTCTCTATCTCTCTTGAATCTCTCTTTCTCTCTCTCTTGAATCATTCTTTCTCTCTCTAGACAGAAGTCTGGAACAAGTCTGGAAGAAGTCTAGAACAAGTCTGGAACAACTCTGGACGAAGTCTGGAACAAGTCTGGACGAAGTCTGGAACAAGTCTAGAGACTTGTTCCAGACTTCTCCAGACTTGTTCCAGACTTCTGTCCAGAGAGAGAAAGAAAGATTCAAAAGAGATAGAAAGAGAGATTCAAGAGAGATAGAGAAGAAGGGATGAGAGAGAGTGAAAGAGTGGAGAGGGAGAAAAAAAAGAGATTCAAGAGAGAGTTAAAGTTAAAGAGTGAAGAGTGTTAGACATTTGATTTTTCATGGGTTTTTTTGTTTTTACAATTAAGGACATTTGGATTTTACGAGGTTTGATTTGCAAATTGTCTAACATCGTTGGACGGTAACGGTGATAGAGTGAGGTCCACTAACGACAGAGGTGCATATGCGCAAATATGATCAACTTGTAGGTGTATATGCGGCAATACTGAAAACCCGGGTGCATATCACCAATTTTGACACTTCAGAGGTATACTGTAGCAAATCCCCCTTAATTTTAATACCAAGGCTGGTTGTGGTGGGTTTGACTGCCCGAGTGGTCACAGAATGATGGCAAGTGTTCTCCTGCAAGAAAGAATTCTATGATTGTGACTGGTGAGTTAAGCTAGTGGATCCAAGCCATTAATCCTTGAAACTATGGGTGTGCAAAATCAGGTCCGATTTTTTGGATCGGATTTGTCGGTCCGGTCCGAGTTCGGTCCAGATTTTTTGAAAATTCTGCTTTCGGTCTAATTTTTGTTTTTTTATTTAAAAATTCCGGTTCGATCTTCGGTCCGAACCAATCCATTCTTGTCCAATTTTCGATCCAGACTCCAGATAAAAATCCAATCCAGATCGGATTCTCACTCCTACTCGAAACAACGAATGTTACTCGTCTAGATTTGGAATCAAAAGTGTGGGACTACAAATAAAACTCTGACACGCCATGTCATTTGCTACGTATCGACGCCAGCTAGAAAGGACTTTTGTATCAGATATTTAGCATCACTAAATATATTATACATGTTAACAAAAACGTGACAATGGTGTTGAAATTGTTGGTTCTTTTGGTTTATTGGAATTCAAATTCTTTGTTGGTCGGTTTGTTAACTTAATACAAATTTTTGAATCTTGTGAAGAAAAGCCAACCCAAGATATAATATTAGGAAAAAAATATACCATACCATAATAAGAAGTTGCCACGTGCTTTCTGACAAGAAAATTACGGTTAAATTTGCAAGTCGATCGCATGGAACAAGCAATTAATTAAACGATCTAAAGTAGATGATTGTTCATTTCCTAATTGTTCAGACGATTGAACCTAATTTCTTGAGCTAGACATGAAACTTTACTTCCCAATAATCGGCAACACATTAATTCTTTTTAACTTTTAGACGTCAAAATACGTTTAATTTGCAATTTATTCCTACGGAGAAAGGGAAACTTAAGTACATATGGTGAAAGAGTTTTCTGAAATTTAATAATATGCCATGAGACATATAGTAGCATCTAGCCGACTAGGCGATTACTCCGTGAAGATTGGAAATATAATACCAGTAATAACTAAAAAAATAGTTTTTTACAATATTGAATTTCACAACAAAAAGTGGTTGCCATATCACGGCATGGCACCATTGGCACGCACGAACCATGATACATTTAATTCTCTAGTTCATTGTGAAAAAATCAAGTCACAACAAAGCACTGCACGTTGGATATCCCAAAAATTATTCCACTAATATCTAAAGAATAAAATATTTGTACGTTGGAATATTAGGTTTCCTTTTTTAACACTGTAAAAATACAGTTAGTGTAAGTGTTATATCCAAATTCTTGATTAGTGAGTTAATTGTGTTTAGGTGGCTAATAGGAGTTTAGGGAAGGATTTGGGGTTGACGAGGGGGTGGCCTGTGATTGTCTCTACGGAGCGATCGTCCTTGTTTGGCTAGGTTCTGGGTGTTGGCTCTACGGAGCGAGTGTGTGGCTCTATGGAGTGGTTCTTGGCTCTTGAGCGATCGTCCTTGTTTGGCTAGGTTTGTTGCCTGACAATGTTCCGACGGGTGCCCTGTGTGCACCTTGCCTTGCGTGTTCCTGTTGGG
The DNA here is from genome assembly GCA_963682175.1 of Triglochin maritima. Classification (NCBI taxonomy): domain Eukaryota; kingdom Viridiplantae; phylum Streptophyta; class Magnoliopsida; order Alismatales; family Juncaginaceae; genus Triglochin; species Triglochin maritima. Next base: position 22,248,053 of record OY821775.1, read on the forward strand.
TAAGAAGTACTCCTTGCAGATCTCCATGTGGTGTGGGTCATGGGTGAGAGGACCCTAGAGTCTGGTGTGGATCGTGTTTGTTGGGGTTGGGAGAGAGGTCCCTGGTGCCAGTATCGACGACGATGTTTTATATATGTTGCATTTTGTATCATGCCATATTATTGTTGTTAGTTCACATATGTGTTAGGGGTTTGACATACGGGGTTTCCTCATGGAAACTTAGGCATAATTTTATATTTGCATTTCAGGTCGTGAGCGACATTAGGAAGTGGTGACGGCAGAAGAGTACACTTGGGACCGGATCCTGCTGTCTATCGTTTAGGTAGTTTATGATTACATGTGTTGTATATACTTGTAGTTGACATCTTTTGATGTAATCATACTTTTGACAAACTCTATTGTATTTTGTGCACCTTTTGTGATATATATATGAGTAGCGGTCCCGCTCTTTTGGATTTTAATCTTTTTGCCATTTGTTTTAAATTTTCTGTTGTTTTGGGACGTTACAGTAAGAGGATTAACATTATATTTATATCATTTTTCTTTCAAAGCTATGTCTATGTACATAAAAATGAAATAAGATTCATCTTTTTTTTTAACTAAAGCCTCATATTTTCGAATATTATATTTTTGGAATTGTGTCATCATTATTTTTCAAACTTCCTTTCCCAAGCTTATGAATCTCCAAGAACATACCTAACTAGCTATCTGCAAGGAACAAACTTTGAAATTCCCATCTTAGCTCTTTGGTAGTAGTTAAATGCATTGGAAGTCATTGGCCATTAGGCGCAATGTAGTTGATTAAGAGTGTGAAATTATATCCCAGGTTTTGTCAATGAATACCTAACAAGGTCAAAAAAAAAATTACACCAATATTCAGTTTGGAATAGCAGTATGTCTCACGCAGTAGGGTGAATGCTGCGGAATTTCAAATTATCAAAATAAAAAAAGTATTGGAAGTCATTATGTTATCAAATATTAGAAGAAAAAACATATAAATCGTAGCACAACAACTGAGTGAACAATAGGAGATGCAGAGCTAATGCTATTTGTAGAAGACATATTTAAAGTGCTGGTTGTTTTTAATAACAGATAAGAAATTTCTAAAAAAAAATTTAGAAGATATTTTTTCTATTTTAAGTAAATTTGAAGACGTGATGTTGATTTTTGAGATCGGATTTGTGTTTGTGACTAATCCAAGACTTCAAATCATGCAACTAAGCCAACCCGATTTGAATGGGAAAAGCATTGTTTCAAAACGCGATCGAGCACACACCCACGTCATTTATGTCTTCTGGATTGACCTAATTTTAGATGTCAGAATTAGAGCACCCTTAACGGGTGCTTTTTTTGGGCACCCTGTCCGGGGGCCCGAAAGGCCCTCCCGTTAAGGGAGGGCGGTTCCCGGGAGCCCGATCCGGGGGCCACGTGCCCCCCCCCCCCGGATTGGTTAAATTTTGTTTTTTGTTTTGTTTTAAAGAAAAGAAGATTAGTTATATATAATTAGGTTAATGTATTGATTAGTTAAATTGTAATTAAATTAATTAGGTTTTGAAGATTAATTGAAAAAATATTTTATTATTAATTAAATTGTTTTTGATTTGTTTAGATAAAAGTAAAATTAAAAATTGTAAAAATCATATACAAAATAAGAAATAGTAGTACAATACTCATAAACTTCAGAAACAAAATACAATACAAATAATGATACGAAATACAACAGAAATATGGAAAGGAAATGCAGTCCTTATACGGATACAAAATTTAAACTACCACAATACTGATAAACTATGACACACATATTGATATTACAAATGAAAACATGAGCACCTAAAGAAATCCTTTTGATTTAGCTCACTCCTTGAGTTCAGCAAATGTTTCTTTATCGAACTCGTCCTTGTTTTCCTTCTTCATCAGAGAAAATAACACGTCCAGTTTCTTGCTGTTGAGTCCCTTTGGAACTTCGCCTAAGCTTCAATGCGTTTCCTCTCCACCCGTTCTTCGTAACGCATGTATTTTCTCTCTCTCTCACTTTTGCTCTATATTCAATTTGTTTCCCCAGTTCTAATATATCGGGATCGAGTTGCGCCTGAACTGGTTGTTTCCCCTTCTTTTTAGCTTTTTTAACACCTTCTGGACAAGGACATGGTTCAAACACCATTTCATCTGTTGACGATGTTGCGTGACTCCCATCGTCGTCGGTTCTTTTTCTTTTCCCGCTACTAAAACTCCCCGGACTTTCAACGGCGACGTCTCCTTTGGTTACTCCAAGCGCAACAGACTCCCATTTAGGGTACCTGCGCAACATCAACCAGACATGAATGTACTGAAATTTGGTGTTGTGTGTTCATTCGTAGATGATTTGCGCTTCTTTGATGACATCGTCCTCGTTGTAACCACTTCTCTTCCTCCGCACCGCCCGGTCGAAGCAACCGACCCATTAGTTCACAGACGACGATGTACGCCGCCATCGTCCCTTCAATGACTCATCGTTACGCTCTACTTCACCTGGCTCACCTAATTCAATGAAGAGGCGCTCCACACGTCTCCAGAAGGACCTCATTTTTTTGGTTTGTCCCAACCACAACATCGCCACTTACAACCATGTAACCCGAGACGAGTCTCTGATCCTCTTGAGTGGACCACAAGTTTTACGACCTTATGGTCGCGGTTTTGCGTGTTCCTTAACGACTTGTAGGTTGAAAGACATTTTCGTCATTCACATCAGGTGTAATGCGGCTTACATTTGCACTACTTTCGCCACTTAGGAGGCGAGTATACATACACATTGGGAATTGGGTTTTGGCCTTCTTCATGGGTTGGCGGTTGGTGTGGATTGTGCGGGAATTGTTGGTATTGATGGTCTGGGTAGAACCCTGGGTGTGGGAAAAATTAGTTTTGGTAGGACGAGTGAATCCTGGTTGTGGGACATTTGGTATGGAAAAAATGGTTGGGTTGGGGGTGGACGACGTGGAGATCGTCGGTACTCTGGTGAACCATTGTCTTCTAAAGAGGACATTGTGAGACGAGGGTGGAAGAAGTAAGATAGGAATTGAGTGAGTAGAGAAGTAAGGTGGTTGGGGTATATATACACTCAAGTAGTCATCGTCTTGTGTTTTGTGTAGTCACGCACGTACTGTAGGTCATCGATGCTTGAGAAGTCTTGTGTTTTGTGTAGTCACGCGCGTACTGTAGGTCCTCGATGCTTGAGAAGTCTTGTGTTTTGTGTTGACTTTTTGGCTAATAATCGTTAATCCGTTTTGATAATTAATGAACATATCAATGAACACATGTATCAATTAAAAGATCATTGCTTGCATATACTTGTATTATCTAACGTTTCAGGAACCAAGTTTGAGTTGAATTGAGAGATGAAGATTGAAGCGTAGCTAGGTTTAAATTCTATGTATTTAGGCTACAAATGTAACTTGGGACCTGAAATCTTTGATTCATTGCATTGCATGACACTTAGAAAAACTATAGAAGTCTCACATAACATTCAAATTATCTTAGACTTCAATAAAAAATCATCGAAACTCATTAGAAATCTAGAACAAGACTTTTGCACTCAAACGGTCGACCGGTAGAACCATTTTGTTCCACTGGATTTCAACAGACTACCACAGAAAGCATATTTTGTCCAAAATGGTCGACCGGCTTACATTTCTAGTTCGACCGTTCCCTCAATATGTTTTGCCTGTCTAAAATTGGTCGACCGGCATATCCATTTAGTTTGACCGTTGCTTTAATATATTTTGCCTGTCAAAACTGGTCGACCGAAATACCTATTTTGTTCGACCGTCTCACCTTGTCGAGTGATAGGAATTAGTTCATTCCTTACAAATCCTTCAGCCTATCAGTTGTCGACACGTGTCCTGGTTAGTGAGACTATCGGTTGATTGAAACTTAGTTTTTGTTCGACCAATTGCATTTCCGTAATCGTATTAAATATGACCATTGTACTTGTCGTATACTCCAACGGTCGTATACACATTTCTCACCTAACTCCTCTTTTCGATTTGATCTTCCGGTCGACCGAAAGATCCTTAACGGTCGACCGAATCTTGAAAACTATCCAAACCCATTTTTACTAGAAGTTTTCGGTCGAACCCTCAATTCATTCTGTTCGACCGATTGCATTTGGTTTTATCTTGTCTAAAATCCAACACGTGAAACGGTCGACCAAAACTCTCTTCACGGTCGACCGATATTTACATCTTTTCCAGATCAAGTCCTACTGGTCATTTTCGGTAGAACTGGTGATCCCAACTATTCGACCGATCGCTTATGTTCTAGCCAAATTGGACCGACCATTTGCATCTTCGCTCGACCGAACCTTTTATTGTTGTATTCCGGTCGACCGTTTGGGTCCTGAAATGTGTCTTGCCACTTCTAGACTTGTGTTTTCTTGCACAACTTCTTACCATTTCAATCCCAACGGTTAGAACTAGTTTAGAGCTTAGAAATAGAGCTGAGAACACTCATCTAAAATCACCAATCTTTCTCTAAGCTCAAATCTCATTACTACTCTCATATTTGCTCTAAACACTTGTGCTCACATCTTTTCACTTGAAATCACCATCCTTTGATTGCATCATCAATTTAAAGTGCTCAAGATTAGTTGCTGAAGTTAAGTGTTCAAGAGTTGTACTAAGCTTCCGGAGTGAAGCTCTTCTCGGATTGTGAGAAGGTGGTCCAAGCTAGGCGAGAGTGTTCGCAAAGCTTGTGGTGTAAAGGCGTGATCTCGGCCCGCAACGGAGATGGGATTAGTGGAGGACGCGAAGTTGATCGAGTAAGAGCAATTCGTAAGAGATGACTAGGATCCGGTGGTTGGATCCAAACCTCTATACATCTGGAGTTGTGGTTTGTTGTTCTCTCCTTTATATAAATTGTCTTAGCTTTTAATTTGACATAGTTTGTTAAACAACCTTAATTAGTCAATTCACCCCCCTTTAGACTAAGATTAGGGGCTAGTAGATCCTACATTTTGTGTAGTCACGCGCGTACTGTAGGTCTTCGCTGCTTGAGAAGTCTTGTGTTTTGTGTAGTCACGCGCGTACTGTAGGTCCTCGATGCTTGAGAAGTCTTGTGTTTTGTGTAGTCGCGCCTACTGTAGGTCCTCGATGCTTGAGAAGTCTTGTGTTTTGTGTAGTCATGCGCGTACTGTAGGTTATTTGTCACAACTATAAATGCAGTCCTCCTAGTTGGTTCTCACACATTCATCTACGAACAATGTCTTCATCCGATAAGTCTTCCAGTTCGAAGTCTTCATCATCTTCAACATTCAATGACGAAGCTTACAACCAAGTGTTGAACTGCTTAACGGAGTATGTCTCTCAAGTGGTCGATCGACGTCTTAAGAGGTGTAGAAGGCGAACTTCGAACCTGGATAGAGATAGGGAGCTTGGTTACAACGGTTTGATTACCGATTATTTTTCTAACGACCTTGTTTATCCTAACATCATTTTCAGGAGAAACCTGGATAGAGATAGGGAGCTTGGTTACAACCATTTAAAACATGTCTTTCTTCGCATTGTGAGTGTCATTGAGGCGTCTAATGTCTTCTTCCAACGTACACCAGACGCCACCGGTAGGATGAGCATCTCTGACATGCAGAAATCTACAACGGCGATGCATATGCTAGCATACGGTGTTGCAGCTGATGAGGTGGATGAATACTTAAGGCTAAGTGAATCCACGGCAAGAAACACACTTGAAAAATTCTGCGACGGTGTAATTAACAACTTCGGCGGTGAGTACCTCCAAAGACCTAATGCAAGTGATTTAGCATGACTACTTCGCGTTGGTAAGTAGCGTGGGTTCCCAGGCATGGTGGGAAGTATCGATTGCATGCACTGGATGTGGAAAAATTGTCCGGCTGCATGGAGGGGCCAATATCAAGGGCGTAGTGGTAATGTCACTCTTGTCCTCGAGGCAGTGGCGTCGGCTGACTTGTGGATATGACACTCGTTTTTTGGCACACCAGGTTCATGCAATGACTTAAATGTCCTGCAACGATCTTCAGTTTTTGACGACGTAATGGAAGGACGAGCTCCACCTGTGACTTTTGAGGTAAACGGTTCTCGATATAATATGGGATACTATCTTACAGATGATATTTATCCAAAATGGGCAGCATTCATTCCGTCCATCGTTCATCCACTAACACCGAATGATAGGTTATTTGCTGAACGACAAGAAGCAGCACACAAAGATGTTGAACGTGCATTTGGAGTCTTGCAAGCGCGGTTTGTGATAGTGAAGAAGTCATCTCTTGCATGAAGTAAGGTTGTGTTTAACAAATAATGACAGCTTGCATTGTAATGCATAATATGATAGTGGAGGATGAACGCGATTCCTACGCTAATTTTGGAGATTGGAACGAATTTATTGAGGACCAACCTGGAAATTCCGTGAACGCCCCGGTTCGGTATTCCACTGACAGTGTAGTGGATATTACCAGGTACTTGAGAAGGAGAGATCAGTTGCGTGATCGCACCACACATTTGAACCTTCAAGGCGATTTGATCGACAATATATGACAACGATTTGGAGGAAATGCGTATGGATGTATTTTAAGTTTAGTATTTAATGATGTATTTTTAGTTTTAGTTTTTAAATTTCCAGTTAATGTACTATGTAATGCGGTTTCCTAATTTTTAATAATATTTTCGTATTTATAATTAAATGTTAATTAAAAACGAATGAATTGTTGATATTAAATTATTACGATAATGATTATTAATATATTTTGTTGATTGATTAAAGAGTTTTAGAGAGAAGAATAAAAATAATAACGTGACAACAAATACTGTAGCGTGACTGAGTAGATTGGATAATGGTTAAAGATTTTGTAGGGGTTGGTTTGTGCTGACATGACGGAAAGAAAAGCTGACGTGACTGAGAGAGAAAACAGGATGTCCGGAAACTGCTCGGGCACGATGATCTTACATGAACAACCCTGTTAACTCACCTCCCTATGATTCCTAGAGCCATCCAATGTAGAAAAATCTCAAAATTTCAAATCCAGCTTAAAAATCATTTTGAAGGGAAAGTATTAAAACCCCAATCCAAAAATCGTTGTTCTGTTGGTAAATGAAAAAAAGAAGACCCGAAGGAACTGGTGGGAAGCAGTGGCTGCCTGGTTGGTGGAGGTCCCAACTGCTGTCATTTTACCAATCGATCTTCGTTTTTAACCCTCCGAAACAACATGGCATTCTTTCACTAATTACGTAATTAATTATCATCACTGACACCAAACAAAAGGGGTTGGTGGGTTCTCTCCACCTCCTCCCAAGTCACAAATAAAGAAGCCCTCTCCACTGGTTTCTCTGCAAACAGAATAGCAAAGAGAAGGGAGAGGAAAGCATGGCTGCTTGCCCTCTCACCACCACCTCAGCCCTCCTCTCCTCCCCCTCCACCCGTCTCAACAAAGACTTCCACCCCTTCCAAACCCTCCGCAACAGCTTCCTCACCAGCACCGCCACCCGCTCCCTCTCCACCAAACCCTTCAAGCCCACCCAAGCCCTCCACTTCTCACCCAATGCCCCAAAACTCAACCCAACCCGTACACGGGTCCAGCCCTGCAAGGCCGGAACCCTGGTCGGTTCCGAAGGGAACAAACCGAAATTCCTAGGGGTGGAAATCCAAACCTTGAAGAAGATCATTCCCTTGGGGATGATGTTCTTCTGCATACTCTTCAACTACACCATCCTTAGGGACACCAAGGATGTTTTGGTCGTCACTGCGAAAGGCAGCAGTGCGGAGATCATTCCCTTTCTCAAGACCTGGGTCAATCTTCCGATGGCCATCGGGTTCATGCTTCTTTATACCAAATTATCCAACCTTCTCTCCAAGGAGTCGCTCTTTTATACTGTTATCGTGCCATTTATCTTCTTCTTTGGAGCGTTCGGGTTCGTTCTGTATCCTCTTAGTAACGCGATTCATCCCACCGCCTTCGCCGATAAGCTTCTCGCTGCTCTCGGACCGAGCTTTTTGGGACCCGTCGCGATTCTCAGGATTTGGAGCTTCTGCTTGTTCTATGTCATGGCTGAGCTGTGGGGCAGCGTTGTTATATCCGTTCTGTTCTGGGGCTTTGCCAATCAGGTGATTTGTGTTTCGGTTTTTCCTTTTTTTTTTGGTTTTTTTAGCCTGCATGTGATTCACAAAGGTGGTTTTTCTTAATGTGGAGATTCCATTAGGCTGCATGCGAGGTTTTGCTCTGTGTGGTAGTCAATATAGAATTGGAATCGGTGTGTGTTGATCTTTCTGTTTTCCTTGTGATTCGTTTTCTTGTTATTTAATTTTTTTTTATAGTTCGTTCTTTTAGAGGTTATATTTTATTGGTCAAATATATTGTCATGTAGTAGGAGGCTAGGAGCGTGATTTGTTTGACCGTGATATTTTCAAGTCTGTCCAACGTATTTTTTTTGCTAAATATGGAATTTCTATTGCAGTTGGCTTTCCAATTGGTCTCATATCTTAATAAATTATTCGTGATTGATTCGTCATTTAAAAAGAAAAATATACATATCCATGTCATGCTAGCACGTTGTCTGTCAATTCTGTGAATTTATGGCACTGTAGTTGATCAAGAACAAGCCATGGAAGTTGCTCTGTTAGAGTGCGGACCTAATGTCTAATTTTAGTACATGTCCACAGTGGTACCATAGTTCTTGCGCTTCTTGATTTTCTTCACAAAAATTGAGAAAAGTCTGTGGTCACTAATGTACTCTAATGTTGCATCTGAAATAAAATACCCGTCTCTGATTGCAATTTGAAATGGCAGCAAACATGTATTATATTGAAAATTTTACGTTGAAGAATATAATTAGCTAGTTTGCAGTCTGGTTATAGCGCAGCTGCGCAGCATTTTTGTTTTGATTGCAGAGGATGTTTAATATGACATCCCTGCTTTGATAGCTATATATATTTTCTTTTTTGGGTGGTGTTCCTCACCAGGCACCTTCCTATCTTTTTTTGCTTTTCTGTCCCCTTGTATCCCTTCTTTGCTATTTATTAGTGATAGAAAAAATGCTTGAGGATTCACGTTCAACTAGTATGTGAAGGCACAATACTCCTGATACAGCATTTTACATCTCATAGATGTCAGCATGGATAGGGAGTGGCAGTCATAGTTCATTGGCTTCCCTTTTTGAATGTTTACTTACTTTTCTAAGTTGTTTCATGTGGTTCCTTGACATTGCAGATCACCACTGTTGATGAAGCAAAACAATTTTATCCCCTATTCGGCCTTGGAGCAAATGTCGCGCTTATATTCTCGGGACGAACTGTCAAATATTTTTCAAATCTCAGAAAGAATTTAGGTCCTGGTGTTGATGGGTGGGCTGTTTCTTTAAAGGGAATGATGAGCATTGTTGCAGGACTTGGTCTTGTTATCTGTGCTATTTATTGGGGAGTAAACAAATTTGTCGTAAATGATCCCTCTCTTCCAAAATCTAATCGTAAGAAGGTAGAGTCTTCACCAGTTTAACCTTTAATTAAAGTTGGAAAAGTCAGTGTGTTCTAACTATGATTTCTAACACCGTGGCAGGAGAAGCCCAAGCTAGGTATGATGGAGAGTTTGAAGTTCTTGCTATCTTCTAGATATATCCGTGATCTTGCTACACTGGTGGTCGCCTACGGAATTAGCATCAACCTTGTGGAAGTTACATGGAAATCAAAGCTCAAAGCACAGGTTAGTATCAGTACTAGAATAATAGATTTGCTTCCATAATTCCATTTGCTGGTAATATGACATGAATTCTCTGTTTTTATTACAGTTTCCAAGTCCAAATGAGTACTCGTCTTTCATGGGTGATTTTTCGACTGCCACTGGAATTGCAACATTTACGATGATGTTGCTGAGTAGAGTGATACTCAGCAAATACGGATGGGGAGTTGCAGCCATGATCACCCCAACAGTGTTGCTCCTTACGGGTGTTGGTTTCTTTTCGTTGATTTTGTTTGGTGGATCTTTGACACCTGCATTGGCAAGTTTTGGTTTGACACCTCTAATGGCAGCTGTTTATGTTGGTGCCCTGCAAAATATTTTCAGTAAAAGTGCCAAATACAGCTTATTCGATCCTTGCAAAGAAATGGCTTATATTCCATTGGACGAAGACACCAAGGTATATACTTCACGTTTCCTTCCATCATTCTTATGTTTCCTCCAAATCCTTACAATTTGATGGTGCACAACAATAAATCATCGGACACAAAATGAACGAAATTATAGTTTTATCTTTAAATTCGGAATTGGCATAATATAGAAGATAAAAATTGTATCTATATCATAACCCTTGTTTAAATTATTGATCAAATAATGGTTACGAATTTAGATGTACCTGAATGCATGTTAAAACATGCAAAAGAATTTGTTTTACGAGGAACAGAGCAATTTAAGAATACATAATATCTGAAACATAAATTTAATGGTGTGTTTTGTTGTTATTTGTAGGTTAAAGGAAAGGCTGCCATTGATGTTGTCTGCAATCCTTTAGGGAAGTCTGGAGGAGCTTTAATTCAGCAATTCATGATCTTGACTTTTGGTTCTCTTGCCAATTCTACTCCCTACCTTGGTGGAATTTTACTAGTGGTTGTCCTTGCATGGTTGGGCGCAGCAAGATCTTTGGATTCACAGTTCTCCGCATTAGCCAAGGAGGACCTTCAAAATGAGATGGTCAAGAAAGCAGATGCTGCATCAGAAGGCAGCGGTGCTTTGAGCAACGAGGGGAATGGAACACCTCTTGGGTTAGCTGGAAGTGAGTTGTCATCGAATGGTCCAACTTTGAAACAGAAATCCTCTATTGATTCGGACCCAGAAACACTAAATAAACCACAAAGCACCTAGTCTGTAACTTAATTTTTGGTAGAATGGAATTGGAATGATGGAAAGAAGGTATGCGATCGAGGTTCCATAGATAGGGAGCAATGTGTTTTTTTTTTTCTTTTGGAAATTGTGATACAAAATTATCTATTCAGGTTTGTAATGTTAGTTCTCATATGTAGTGTCGTTGGATTATTTGGTTAAATAAGTTTATTCCTTAGAGTCATTACAAAACATTGTGACCTTGGACTTGGAGCACTTTCATGTGATTGGGACTGGAGATAATAAAGTTTCACATGTTGTGCTGAATTCTTTTACTTTCCAATACAACGTACTGATGCTATTGCTAACATTGCTACAATGATGTCTTGCCAACTCGAATTACTTGTCACTTGCGCCAACCAGCTTATTGCTTTCTATTTGACATGGGGTTAGGGATGACCGGATGAGCATAAGTTTGGGTAGCCTGGCCCATTGTGCATCCTACCCAAAATAGATACGGCCCATGCCCATTCCCATTCCCATTCCCAAGTTCGTAGTGAATGAATCCGGTTTGAATTTTAAATATAGCACATCTAAAATTGGTCGGGTCTGAAATAACATATACCAGACCAATAAATTTATGTATACGATATGGCCAACAAGCCCAAGTAACTATTCTTTTCACTAATTTTTTGTTATTTCAAAAATATTACGAAATTGTTTCACCAATCATGTTTTACCTTTATTTTTAAAATTGTGTCCAAGATGTTTTTGTTATCATAATGTAGATCAATATCTATCTCTATCTCATTTTTGCAATATTTTGGTGGGTGCACTTGAAGAGTGTAACCGGATGAATTGTTTTACAGAAGAAGGTTATAGAAACAAAATATTATTAGGAAACTCTAGCGACGTCATTAACTTGGGTCGACCCTTAACTAAAATTCGACATTTTGGGCTTTGCCCAAGTTTGAGTTTAGGCTTAGATTTTAAAAAAGTATTCGGCTTTCCCTAACCTAAATATAAGATCATTAACCATAAAGTGGATGACCTACGTCGCCCACTTTCTCTTTCTTCTCTATCTTCTCCAAATGACATGCCACGTCATCATGACTCAACATCCTCTTTCTCCTTCACTATTTACCCCTTAACCATGACCTAGGTCATCCGACTCTCTTTCCTTCAGCTCATTAATTTCCTTCTCAACTTTTATTATATTCCAAAATCATTTATATTTACCAAAAACATTAATAATCTATTTGGAAAACCAAAATACCAATAAATCTCGTATTTCCAAATTGCTTATACTTTATTTATTTAACCATCAATGATTACCAAATACTAAATATCATTAATATTAAGAAAGCAAATATTACATTAATTTAAGCAAACATAAACTTACATTACACGATACGATAAACCAAATACACGACATAAACCAAATAATACACGACATAATTCAAATATTACACGACATAAACCACAAAACACCTACAATACATACTAATAAAACACACTTAAGCGTCGCTTCTGCCGAATCACTGCCAAATGTTCTCGATCAAGTCCGTCCTCAGCTCGAGATGCTGGGTGCTATCACGAACACGGTCTTTGTTGTCCATATAGGTATTAATGTCCAGAATCTGTGCAGTGGAGTAAGGTGTTGGTCCCGGACTCGATATGTCATGATACTGCTCAAATTCAGTTGTATCATAAATCATGGAATAAGAGTCATGCTCATCTCCACGACCTTGTTGTGCGTTATGATGCACGTAGTGATTATTTTGTTTAGGAGGTCAGCATTCCACGTAAGAGATGACCTCCTTAGGATTGCCCATCGTGCCTGCAACATTCCAATCGCGCGTTCTACGTCTTTACGCACTACCACTTGGTGTTGTACAAATAACCTATCCTTGGGAGTTTGTGGAAACGAGATGGACCTCATGAATGCCGCCCAGTGCGGATAAATACCATACGTAAGATAATATACCATATCATATTGACGACCATTCACCTCGTACCGGACGAGGGGCGCACGTTCTTCCAACACGTCATTAGAAAGGGGAGATCGTTGAAGTACGTTGAGATTGTTACAACAACCGGGAGTACTGAAAAAGGTATGCCATATCCAGAGGTCGTACAATGCTACAACCTCTAACACAATTGTTACGTTGCCGCTCCGGCATTGGTATTGTCCTTTCCAAGATGTTGGGCAATTTTTCCACTCCCAGTACATACAATCGCTGCTCCCCATCATGCCCGAAAAGCAACATTGCGCACCAACGTGATCTAGCCTTGCCATGTCTTCTGTTGTGGGTCTTCTCAGGTATTCAACACCAAAGTTGGCTATCACTCCTTCTACAAACTTCTGGAGAGCCATCCTTGTCGTCGCCTCACTAAGGCATAGGTACTTGGCAACAATATCGCCTGCAACGCCGTAGGCTAACATTCACAAAGCTGTAGTGGTTTTTTGTAGTTTCGATATACCCATTCGACCAACAACATCCGACCTTGGTTGGAAGAACACGTTGGAAGTCTCAACGACACCCAATATACCAGAAATACATGCTTCCTCATTCTTAATCTTCTACTAAAAATACGAGGACCATACATAGGATTTTCAGCAAAATAATCAGAAATAAGACGACAGTAACATTCTTCCCGATCTCTATCGGGGTTTTAACCTAGCGCGGCGTCCCCTTGGAGCCTCATGAGTCGCCCCACGCTCAAGATCTTCAAGCTCTTTGAGTGCTTCTGTGCTTACTCGCCTCCAAAGCTCGTCTAAGGCATCATCATCAGAGGAGGAGTAGGTCGGTGGGTATCTTAAATTAGAAGTCCTTGAATTAGACATGTTTGACGAGATATGCCTTACCACTTCCTTCTTTATCTTGTCGAATTGACAATATACAGTACACACGTGAACCCTTATCTCGTTGAGCTGAGAATCTACAGTACGCGCGTGAACCCTTATATTGTCGAATTGACACTCTACAGTATGTGCGTGATGCCTTATCTTGTCGGACTGACAATCTATAGTACACGCTGTAATTTGATCGGTCACTAATCTAGAGGGGGTGAATATATTATCTCCTAATTTTCTTAAACAATTGCACAATTAAAATAATAAGAGAAAGAATGCAAACCACAAGATGACTCCGGAGATTTATAGAGGTTCGATCACACCATCGTGATCTAGTCCTCTCCTCAAGTTCCGATCGATCGTCCGATCCCTACTTGAGAATTCACTATTATCTTCGTTCCGGGTCGAAGATAAACCCTCTTACAATGGAGCCTTGCGAACACCCTCGCCTTGCTCGGATCTCCTCTCACAACCCGAGAGGGTGCTTCCTCGAAGTTTTACAACTCAATGGAAATTGAATGTGGTTGTTGAACTCTAACGTGAATGCACTCAAGGATTGAAATTAAGCTTGGAGTGAATTTAGTGGAAGTATGAGAGTTGGTGGAGCTTTGAAGGCTTGAAGATTGAGAGCACAAGAGTAGGATTGATTTTTGGCAAGTGAGGTAGTGAATGTGTCTCTTAAGTGAAGCTTATATAGCCTTCAAAACAAATATAGCCGTTATGGTAAGTAGGTGAGAATTGGACCAATAGAAAACAAGATGTGACTTAAGCTCGGGCAGAAATCGAGACATATTTGGTCGATTGTTATCCAAACAGTAGTTCGAAGAATTGGTCTGAACTAAGAACTCGGTTGACCGATTATAGGTCGGATAACCATTAACCAACTTCCATTAACTTTTTCCTAATATCGGCTAATTAACTTCGGTTGACCGAGAACACTGGTGCACCGTTCAAAATGGACAGTAAAGAATAGGTGTGACTTGGTAATCATGTTTGGTTGACCGTGACATGTTCGATTGACTGATACATGTGCGGGTTTTCGGCTGACATTGAGTGGGAAATTAGTTTATCGATGGCGGTCGAAATATTACGTGAAAAAATAGCCGTTACGTTTTGATTGACAACAAGACTTTGGTAATCCGAAGAGTTATTGGTAGACCGGTATGGATGTTTCAAAGGTTGTGGCTAAGCGACAAAATATAAGTCTGTTGGAGTTAGTTTGTGCCATGTGGACCAATAAGATTAAGTTGTTTAGGTCAAAAGACACAAGTGATGTTTGGATGACCGATACTCCTTTGGTATACCGAATAGAGATATCCAGAGAAATTTCGAAGCTACTGGGGATAAGGAAACGGTTGACCAGATAGAGGTTTGTAAACCGAGACAAGGATTCCAGGAAGATCAAGTGTTTACTGACTTTAAGGAGACGGTTGACCAGGTAAGGTTCGGTACACCTAAACAAGGATTCCAAGAGATCAAGTGGTTACTGACTCATAGGGAACGGTTCAACGAGAGACACTCGGTCATCCGTTGGGAACATATTCGGTAGACGGACAGGGAAACGGTCGATCGAGACAAACGGGTTTAACCTTTGTGCATCAAGTGTACATTTGATCCTATAACTCAAATGAATGTAAAATTACATATGAAGTCCTTGAGCTTTGATTACAAGTCTTGAGCCTTGATCTTGAAGTTGATTAGTCCATTGGTTTGATCACCTACATTGTTAGGAATACACAATATCTATGCAATTTGACAATATGATGTGTGTGATGTTGTAATTGAAGTTATGCATAATATTTGTTTGTTAATCATCAAAATTAAGATTAAATGGCCAAAAAGCCAACACGCGCGTGATGCCTTATCTTGTCGGACTGACAATCTACAGTACACGCGTTGATGCCTTATCTTGTTGACTAACAATCTACAGTAAACACACGATACCTTATCTGACGAATTTGAAATCTTGTCTTGGAATATATTATCTTAAAACCATCTTAGGGAAAGTAATTAAAAAGAAAACCTCTTTAGGAAGCTAAGATAAATCAGAACAAGTTCTCTATAAATACCCTCAAGTCCACCTTAGTCATCACACACAACTTCATTTCGCTCAACCTTCCAAACTCTCCTGAACCCATGTCTTCTCGACCACAGCATTGAGGCCCGTCAAACACCTCCTGTCCCTCGTCGCCTTTTTAAACCTCAAAGATTTTCCTTGTACTCCCGACCAGATCCCTACTATCGACCTATCATTCCACACATCGTAGGAAGTAGTACCCAACCATTTCCCGAACAATACTTTGAACATCCACTCCCGCACCAGAATTAGGGGAGCTCCCAACAATACTCCGAACATCCACCCCCGCAACAAAATTGGGGGAGCTCCCAACAATACTCCGAACATCCACCTCCACACCATAACTGGGAGAGCTCTCCACAATACTCCGAACATCCACCCCATCACAAAAACTGGGGGGCTCCCAACAATATACCCAACATCCACACTCGCAATACCACAACCACGAGAGTACATCCCAACCACAATACTCCCAACAACCACCACCGAGACGATCTTCTATACCCGACCCATTTCAGATGTATTCCCAACTCCTCAATAGTCAATCCAGTAGTGACGACGCAGACCCTTGCACCATCGGCTTGTCCCAACGTGCACCACAAAAGGCTACCAATCCCCTTAAAAGCAAGAACATATGGCTAAAAGAGGAGGACGAAGCCCTCGTTTTGTCGTACATGGCGATTAGTTATGATGCAACGGTGGGAACGAACCAGAGGGTAGTGGTCCATTGGAGAAAAGTGAAGAATTTGTACGACAAAGCGAGACTCACAAACGAGCGACTGAAGCCACGAAACCTTGACTCCCTTAAATGGCGCAGGAGGAGGATAAATGCGGCTACTATGAAGTGGGGAGGCTGCATGGATAAGGCCACTCGGCGGAGTAGAAGTGGGGACAACACGAAAGACCTCATTGGGCAAGCTCATGCGATTTACAAGCGCACTCACGGGATGACCTTGAGCTACTACCACACGTGGTTGATGCTGAAAGAGTACCCCAAGTGGCTGTCTACGATCCCCATTCCCAGGATGATGCATGGAGATAATTTTCAAAGCGATCACAGCTACCAGATGCAAACTAGTCCTACCCGACCATCAACCGGTTCGTCCGGAAAAAGGGGTCGTACAGGCTCTTCGGAAGAGAATTTCTTAGGCTCTCCTCCTCCATCAACGACCCGACTGCACCCCATCCTATGGGTGTAAAGAAAAACAAAAGGAAAGGAAAAGCGATGATAGAGGATCCAGACATGGTCGACAACGACGTGCTCTTCCAGTCTCTTCAGGTCATGACCTCGGGCAAACAAGATAAAATTGCACTTCGGCGAGAGAAGATAGCGTTGGAAGGGAGAAAGAACAAACCCGTCGGGCTTCTATGAAGTACAACCTTTATATTTCACTTCTGAAGGCCAAGGAAATTGACATCCTGACCCCGAAAGAAGAAATTAATCAGGAAAGCATCAATGACAAAATCTTTAAGTAGAACTCCATCGTTTTTTTTCCAGTTAATGACACATCTTCCCTATTTTTAGTTATGGTTTTTATTTCAGTTTAGGACTCCTCTTCCCTATTTTAATTATTAGTTTAGAATTTCAGTTGTTATTTTAGTTTAATTGTTATTTTCTACTTTAAATTTATATTCCCTATTTCAAGAAGTTGGTGTATTTCAATATAATTTTCGTACTTTAATTATAACGTTATCAAAATATAATAAACTCTAATCCTAATTATTATCAAAGTGTAAACTAAAACTACTTAAATCCTAACTATTGATCAAAATATAAACCCCTACTTATTAAACAATAACAAATCAAAACCAAAAAAAAATCCAAAAAAAATCAGACCACTCCAGCGACCTAGTCGTCCAACAACCGACCGGGACGGGGTCCCCCGACGACCCTGTTAAGCCGGGGTCGTCCCAGAATGCTCTACCTCGAAAATTATAATTGCTTTGACTTTAGACTAGTCAACTCCGACCGAAACTCGAACTCATCGCCACTTGTTTGGTGCGAAATTTCAATTCAACCTCAAAGTGTTGCCATTTCCAACTGTTACGTGAAATGCGTACTAAAATCCAACCATGAATAAGGTCATCTAATTCTTTTCGTTTACTTGTTTTCCCTTTTTGTATTTTTATTATCCATGTGAACTAAGGAGTTTTTTCAAATAATAAAAATAAAATAAATTTGAGACAAGATACCCAAAATGATTTTGCTGTTGCCACGTGTGGGCGTTGTTTTATTTACAAATATAACAGTGAAACGGTAGGTGTAAAAACAAACTCCCGAGTTGTGTTAAATGACAATAAGCTATTTTACTAATGCAAAACTTCGAGTTTTGAAGAGACTCGCCTGCAATTTGTTAATTGTCAAGTAATACAAGGAATTGTTCGCAATTATCACGTAAATTCAAATCCTACGTGCAAAAAATGTAATGATCAAAGATTGATGCAATAAGATTGAGTGAACCTCACAAGACAAGCACTAATAATCTTTGTTTTTCTGTAAAGGTAAATTAGGATTAAATTTTGTTGTATTTAAAACAATCTTTTAAGACTAATATCACTCCACCAAGATCTAATATAGATTCCATCAAAATCATAGGATCAATTATAATCTATTCAAGATCCAATCATATTTAGTCATATCCAATCACATCCAATTAAGATTCAATCAAATCAATCAAGACATATCCAATTAGGATCTAATCACATCTACCTAACATTCAATTAAGTCCTAATTAGAATTAGGGCCGTGATAGACGGACACGGGCGTCACGGACACGCATTACGTGGATCTGTACAGCTCAGATATTTTCTTTGAGTCAGCGTCCAGTCAGCGAAATTTCTCTTCGCGCGTTTTGGTCTTTTTAAAAAACGCCGGTTCTTTAAGTTGAACGATTCATTTCCCAATACACAGATAAGACAATGTGCAAACTAGGACATCGTGCAATCTCATTATTCGTGCAGAGCCCACACTTATCATAATAAAATATTTGTTTTTAAGTTTTACGTTGGATCAACTTAATTTTTCTACCTTACTTTATGTGTGTGTGCAGTTTACATTATGTGTTTGTCCTGTTTACGTTATGTGTCTGTCCGGAATAAGTGTATTTGCAGTCCGGAATAAGTGTATTTGTTGTCCGGTTTAAGAATAAAGTGTGTCCAGAAACGGAACATAAAGTTTGTCCGGAATAAGTGTATTTGCTGTCCGGAATAAGTGTATTTGCAGTCCGGAATAAGTGTATTTGTTGTCCGGTTTAAGAATAAAGTGTGTCCAGAAACGGAACATAAAGTTTGTCCGGAATAAGTGTATTTGCTGTCCGGAATAAGTGTATTTGCAGTCCGGAATAAGTGTATTTGTTGTCCGGTTTAAGAATAAAGTGTGTCCAGAAACGGAACATAAAGTTTGTCCGGAATAAGTGTATTTGCTGTCCGGAATAAGTGTATTTGCAGTCCGGAATAAGTGTATTTGTTGTCCAGTTTAAGAATAAAGTGTGTCCAGAAACGAAACATAAAGTTTGTCCGGAACAAGTGTATTTGTTGTCCGGAATAAGTGTATTTGTTGTCCGGTTTAAGAATAAAGTGTGTACAGAAACGGAACATAAAGTTTGTCCGGAATAAGTGTATTTGCTGTCCGGAATAAGTGTATTTGCAGTCCGGAATAAGTGTATTTGTTGTCCGGTTTAAGAATAAAGTGTGTCCAGAAACGGAACATAAAGTTTGTCCGGAATAAGTGTATTTGTTGTCCGGAATAAGTGTATTTGTTGTCCGGTTTAAGAATAAAGTGTGTCCAGAAACGGAACATAAAGTTTGTCCGGAATAAGTGTATTTGCAGTCCGGAATAAGTGTATTTGTTGTCCGGAATAAGTGTATTTGTTGTCCGATTTAAGAATAAAGTGTGTCCAGAAACGGAAAATAAAGTTTGTCCGGAATAAGTGTATTTGCTGTCCGGAATAAGTGTATTTGTTGTCCGGAATAAGTGTATTTGTTGTCCGGTTTAAGAATAAAGTGTGTCCAGAAACGGAACATAAAGTTTGTCCGGAATAAGTGTATTTGCTCTCCGGAATAAGTGTATTTGTTGTCCGGAATAAGTGTATTTGTTGTCCGGTTTAAGAATAAAGTGTGTCCAGAAACGGAACATAAAGTTTGTCCGGAATAAGTGTATTTGCTGTCCGGAATAAGTGTATTTGTTGTCCGGAATAAGTGTATTTGCTGTCCGGAATAAGTGTAGTTCCTGTCCGGTTTAGGAAGAAAGTTTGTCCTGTTTATGTAGAAAGTTTGTCCTGTTTTGTCCTGTTTATGTAGAAAGCTTGTCTTGTTTTGTCCTGTTTATGTAGAAAGTTTGTCATGTTTTGTCATGTTTATGTAGAAAATTTGTCTTGTTTATGTAGAAAGTTTGTCCTGTTTTGTCCTGTTTATGTAGAAAGTTTGTCCTGTTTTGTCCTGTTTATGTAGAAAGTTTGTCCTGTTTATGTAGAAAGTTTGTCTTGTTTATGTAGAATGTTTGTCCAGTTTATGTAGAAAGTTTGTACTGTTTATGTACAAAGTTTGTCTTGTTTATGTAGAAAGTTTGTCCTGTTTATGTAGAATGTTTGTCCACTTTATGTAGAAAGTTTGTCCTGTTTATGTAGATACAATGAGAGCACAATGAGATATTGATGGTACATATTATTAATGACAACTATTACACAATAAGATACAATGAGAGCACAAAGACAAACAAACAATACAAGCACAAACACACAAAAATTACAAAAATAATATATCTTCTCCCAGTAAATCACACAAACAAACAATACAAACACACACAAATTACAAAGATAATATATATTTTCCCAGTAAATCGGAAAGAAGATGTAAGACTTAAACATGATCGTCTCATTTACGCTGCTTACGTTGTGAAGAACCTTGGGAGTCGACATCAGACGCTTCTTCGACGTAATATCTTACTCGAAATTGTGATTTATTACGGAGAGATGTACGACATAAACCGAACAGACGTAAGTCTTCACCACGGAGCGTTGTACCTCTCTCCGGAATAAATCACCATTTCGAGCAAGATATTATTTCGAAGAAGCGTCTGATGCCGACTCCCAGGGTTCTTCACAACGTAAGCAGCGTGAATGGGACGGTCGATGACACTCTTTCTTTCTTCTTCCTTCTTTTTCTGTCATGGGCACTCCAACAATGCAGCAAAGATGTTGTGGTGCGAAGTCTTCACCAGCGGATCGTCACATTCACGATGCTAACGCTGACAAGAACATCGGGAAGTCTTCACACCGTCCCATTCACGCTGCTTACGTTGTGAAGAATCCTGGGAGTCGGCATCAGACGCTTCTTCGACATAATATCTTGCTAGAAATGGTGATTTATTCTGGAGAGAAAGAATGAAGAAGAAAGAAAGAGTGTCATCATATTTTTATTTGGGTGGAGAGAGAGAACATGCTGAGTTAAAATGCATTTAATGTGATTTGAGTGGACATCAGGAAGAAAAAACAAAAAAACATTTATGCTTTGGCCACGTAAGGGCTGACATGGATGTCCACGTAGAGCGCGTCCGTGACGCGCTGCGTTCATAAAACATTTTCATTAGAATTAATCAAATATCAATAAAAAATAAATAGTTGACCACTCAATCAATAGTGTACACTTGTCGACCGCTTTTACGGTCTGAAAATTCGAGACACTTAAACCGATCGACCAGAATATATATCCAATCTGACAGATCCCAAAACAGGTTGACTCATTCAAAACGAACGTTCGGTTCGGTGCACGAATTATGATTTCTTTATGGATCCTGTTTATGTATATAAACTGGATCATAGCCTTAGCTATCAACGCTCGAAACACTCATCGCACACAAGCTTTTGTGATTTTGAAAACTCTCTATTCTCTCATTCTTTCCCCTCCTTTCTAGTTACTAATTTCTTTGCTGTTAGCAAACAACGATTCTACAGGTCCATGAGTACCTTGCTTGGAGAGAACCTGTGGCAGCGGAAGGAAGATCGGATGTCACCTTACGGAATCCTTTTCACCGGTCGGTCTCCTACTCTCTTGGAGAAGGAGCACGAGTCCACAACCCAAGAGTCCACGGAATGAGCTTGGTGGAGGTGGAGGGACGAAATGGGAGAGAGATAAGGTGACGGCTAGGGTGGGTGGACTCCCCTCCTTGTTTTTCTATCCAATGGGAGACTCCCCTCCTTATATAGATGGCTCCACCCTAAACCCTTAAATGTGTAGTCCAATAGGGACGCGCCATGTGTCAGTGCTTTGAGCAAATATCTTATTAATCCTAGATTAATCCAATATCTCCCACTTGCACAACATCACGATAACAACATGTCATCTGCTTTTGTGTCCCCGACATATATGCATATATCCCTGATACATACAATCACACAATGACAATATGTCACCTCTTTATTAGGGTTGTAAATGGGTAATATTTTACCCGCAACCCGCCCCGCCTAATGCGGGTAGCGGACAAAAAAATGTTACCCGCCAACCCGCTAACCCGCCACCCGCATAACCCGCCTAATAAGCGGGGCGGGTTGCGGTTGTCTTGCAACCCGCCCCGCATAACCCGCAACCCGCCTAATCAAATATATTATTAATTTTTTATATACCAAAATCATTTTAATGTTTCCATTTTACTCATAATCATTAACCCACCTTACCAAATCATTATTCAACACTAACCAAATGTCTAGTTTTTCACTCAACACACATTCAATTTCCCAAAAAATACAATGAGTAATTACAATTTTTCAAGTTTTGATGTTCTTTTATTTTTCTTAGAAAAAATCAAAAAAAAATTAAAAACCCGCCAAACCCGCATAACCCGCCCCGCCTCACCTAGTCCAACCTTATGTGGGGCGGGTAGCGGTTTTTTTTAATTTTTGACCCGCCCCGCCCTGCCCCGCATACCCGCTTAATTTATGCGGGGCGGGTAGCGGTGGACCAAAAACCCGCCCTGCCCCACCCCGCTTACACCCCTACTCTTTATGTGTCCCTGAGACATATGTATATATCCCTGATACATACAACTACTCCTCTCTCCAAGTACACATCCACAATACGCAAGTCTCTGATCATGTATCCTCGATACACGACCATCTGTGTCCCCGACACATGTACTCTTCCGATCATACGGACAAATGGGTTGTGCGAGCGGTGATGCACCTGCAATTTAGGAGTCTCAAACTAGAAACCTTACTAGAAGGCCAGAATGACAACATCCTCATAAAACAACAAATAAACAGTCAAAATGCACATCACAGTTCCCCAGGTTTACTCAGAAACTCACTTAACATGAACGATATCTCGATCCCTCGGAGAGAATACCTTCTTGTCCTCAAGGTACTTGCTACTGTATCCAATACAGTTGGGCCTAGCAAGTACTTTTAGTGCAGTCGAGTCAAACCTTTCCCTTCCCCCCAGACCACCATTATACTCAGAGTTGACTCCTTTCCCGAAGATGCCTCTTTAGACCGAATCTCTCATGGTCATAGATAACATCCCAAAGTAGCCACATCAACTCTTTGCTTCATGGTGTCGTCGAAGGTCACTGAGGGCAACTAATGACAATCAAGTCTTGGACTCCAACAGTGAAGGAGCAGGGATCTATCCTTTCACTTCCAAATGGTCGCTCAGCACATGTTGTATGGCAAACATGTTATGGTGGATCATACTATACACAACAGTATGTCTGTCTCTCAACACCATACAAGTCTTAGTTCAGTCGCACCCCCTCTGCGCCTGACCCGAGCTTCATCATTTTCGCCTTAACACCATGCAGGTGCCACCTGGCGCCACATGTGATGCTCACACTTGGCTTCTATAGGTCACATGAATCGTTGGAACATTCATGTCAATCGTCACCAACATAGAGGATTTCATCTTGATTCCTAATCAAGGCGACTGTCCTATCATGAACTGCTCTGGATCTATCATACAAGATCTCCTCATGATCAGTCTCATCTCTGCTCGCTATCAAAAGCGCCAGAGGCGAATGCTCGTGTGAATGAGCATTCTTCAGCCTATTGACAGAATAATATTTTATGCTAGAACAACTACATCAACCAAACAGATATAGTCGAAAGGAAAACACAATCACTCATAAAAGGAAGTTAGACATGTCAATGCATCAAAGTCTGCGTAAGCCTAAGGACTTCACATGGGACACAAACGAGTCCTTAGCTATAGCCTTGGTAAGAGGGTCAGCTACCATTAGACTAGTAGACACATGTCTTAACACAACTTCCTTTCTCGCTATGATGTCCTTCACAAAATGATACCTAACCTGTATATGTTTGGTCTTTCCATGATATTTGGGGTCTTTCACATAACAAAGGGCAGCCATGTTGTCACAATAGACAACAACATGCTCATCCGATGTCTCTACTAGCCCACTATGTTGTAAGAACCTCCTCAACCAAACTGCCTCCTGTACTGCTGCAGAGCATGCAACATACTCTGCTTCCATAGTCGACAGGGCTACACAGGTTTGCTTCTTGCTGGACCATGACATGGCCCCATTAGCCAGCAAGAAAGCATAACCAGAGGTAGACTTCCTTTCATCAATGTCTCCAGCCCAATCAGCATCACTATAGCCAATCAGGCGGAGATCTGATGCTTGGTAACACAACATGTAGTTACTCGTTCCTCTGAGGTATCTCATGATTCTCTTGACTGCCTTCCAGTGCTCCATGCTTGGGCTAGACTGGCATCGACTCACCATGCCCACAACATAACAAATGTCTGACCTAGTACACATCATAGCGTACATAAGGCTTCCCACAACATTTGAGTATGGAACCTTGCTCATTTTGGCTCAAGTGCAAACCCTTCTCAACAGGAGTGTCGATTGGTTTGGATTTGTCCATATGGTATTTCTTCCAAATGTTGTTAATATAAGTCTCTTGAGACAATCCCAGAAGTCTCTTGGACCTATTTCTAACTATCTTGATACCAAGGACGTAGCTAGCTTCACCCATGTCCTTCATATCAAACGTGGAGGACAACCACTCTTTAGTGGATTTCAACAACTCTTTGCTATTGCCAGCCATGAGTATGTCATCAACATACAAGGTCAGAATGACAAATTTACCATTGGATCTCTTAACGTACACACAGTGATCTTCCTCAAGCATAGAGAACACATTCTCTGATATAGCTTGATGGAAGCGAATGTTCCACTGTCTAGACGTTTGTTTTAAGCCATACAAGGACTTATTGAGCTTGCACACTTTGCGCTCTTGTCCTTTGACTTCAAAACCTTGAGGTTGATCCATATAGATCTCCTCCTCAAGTTCTCCATTGAGAAAAGCAGTCTTTACATCCATTTGGTAAAGCTCTAAGTCCATCTGCGCTACAATAGCTAGTTGAAGGCGGATGGAGGCAAACCTAACCACGGGTGAAAAAGTTTCCTCAAAATCCACAACTTCTCTTTGGGTGTAGCCTTTAGCTACCAGTCTAGCCTTGAATCTATCAATAGATCCATCCGCCTTCCTCTTAATCTTGAGGATCCACTTGGCCCCAATCGCCTTTCGGTTCGGCGGTAAGTCGACCAAGTCCCAGACTCGATTAACTTTCATCGACTCCAACTCTTCCTTTATAGCTTCTAACCACTCTTTTGCATTTGGACCTTCCAAAGCCTCTTTCAAGGTCTCCGGTTCTTGCTCATCGATTACTGTCATCCCAGATGATTCATAATCAATTTCTTCTTGAGCTATCATGAGGGCCTCTTCCTCTAAGCGAAACCGCCTACAAGGAATGAGCCCGCGTTTACTTCGACGCAGATGGGTATTTGATGGCTCATCCTCCGTGAGAGCTATCAGATCCTCAGCATTGCTGCTCCCACTAGGATTGACTGGTGGAACCTCATGTTCAACTTCAGATCCTGATCCCGTGGAGTGGCAATGTCGTCATCTTGTTGTTCAAAGAAGTCCATTGACTCTTTGATAGCTCCAGCAAGAGTTGGAAAAACATTTTCCAAGAATGTGGCATCCCTAGACTCCAGTTCCGTCCTTCTTTCATTCTCGTCTAACCCGATAAAAACATAACCTTTGGAGAGATTACTGTATTTTACAAAGATACACTTTTCCCTCTAGGTCCTAGTTTTCCATATCGGTGACTAGTAGAATGAATGTATGCCGCTTCCCCAAGGATGTAGCAGACTAAAATCAGGCTTCCGTCCTGTCCATAACTCATATGGAGTTGAGGGAACCGATTTTGTTGGAACTCTATTGAGGATATAGGCAACAGTCATTAGAGCATCTCCCCAAAACGAAATTGGCAAGCTCGCATGCGCCATCATGGATCTAACCATGTATAGCAATGTTCTATTCCTTCTCTCGGCAACACCATTTTGCTGAGGAGTATAAGGCATAGTGAGTTGTCTAGATATCCCCTTTTCCTCACATAATGCCTTGAACATTATGGAGAGATACTCCCCACCTCTGTCCGTTCTGAGAATTTTTATCTTATTATCCAATTCATTCTCTACCAAGCTCATGAATTTCTTAAAGCATTCTAGAGCTTCTGACTTGTGAGAAATAAGATAAATATGACCATATCTAGTGTAGTCATCAATAAATGTGATGAAGTAACTTTGTCCATGTCTAGTACGCACATTCAAAGGTCCACAAATATCCGAGTGAATTAGTTCTAAAGGAGAAGTAGCCCTAATGGCATTTCCGAACAATTTTCTAGTTGTCTTTCCAGCTAGACAAGATTCACAGGTCGGCAATTCAAATTTGGAGCATTCTCCTAATACCCCCTCTGCCAACCTGTTCATCCGGTCAACACCAATGTGACCTAGTCTAGCATGCCACATAACTGAATCATTATTCATGGAACTTTGACTCGTAAAGGCACTAGTGTTATGATTGAAATCATAAATTGCGTCCAACACAATAAAACCGTCTGAAAGAAAGGCACGTCCATAATAAATGTTAGCAAGGTATAAATCCATATCATTGTTCTCAAAAAAACTTTAAAACCATGTCTCATCAAAACAACAGCAAAAATAATATTTCGCCGTATAACTGGTGCATACAACACGTCGTGAAGTAATAGAATCCGGCCACTTCGCAAAGCCACTTTGCATGTGCCAACTCCAAGAACTTCAATGCTAGTGTTGTTCACCATGTTTATTCGCCTCCCACTTGGAACACGGCGATATTCCACGAAGGCAGAACGATCCTTTGTTACGTGGTCCGTGGCACCTGAATCCACAATCCACACAGGAGAGTGATCAGTGAGCATCACAAAACTAGTCACGTTACAATTCAAGGGGTTACACACAGTAATTACCTTTTGCTCAGTGCACTCACGAGCAAAATGTCTAGTTTTTTGGCAGTTAAAACAAGTCACATTAGACTTATCTTTCCCACCTCTGGATCCTCGAGGTCGTTTCTTTCCAACTTTGTTTTCTATTTTGTTTTTATTTGCACCCTTCTTGCCTTTAAAACCCTGAGCTCTATCTCTTTTGCGCTTAAAACTTGCACTCCTCCGAGGAGCGCCAGCTTCAGCAGCAAACACTTCAGTTAGAGGGGCTTCCGCAAGCATGCGGTCCTCCTCCAGCTCTAGGTGTTTTACGGCCTGGTCAAATGTCCTGATGTCATCAGCATGACTTAGATGGACCTTCATATGCTCCCAACTCTTCGAAGGCAATGATCTGATGAGAGCAGACACTTGCTCCTCATCGGTCTTAGCACGACCGACAGCGCTCACTTCGCTTATCATGTTTGACATTGCGGTAATATGCTGCCTCATCGTGTGACCTTGGCGCATTTTATACCCATCAAACATGAGCCCAAGTTGGCGGGCCCTTGTGACGGAGGTCACTCCGTACTGAAACTTCACAGCTTCGCACAAGGCCTTTGCAGTTCGCAATTTTTCGAACCGTAGTAACAGATCATCTCGCATCGAACTCTGAATTGTAATGCGAGCAATACGGTGTTTCTTTTTCCATGCATTATAGACATCCATATTTCTGCGATGCTGCGCAGTGTTCCCCTCCTCGAGGGGAGACATAGTTTGGGTTATATTTTCTAACATGTCCTGTTCCTCTAAGAGATACTCAATTTTACGATGCCACAAATCGTAATTTCTTTCATTGAGTTTATCTCCTCGAGTCAGACCAGCGACAATGCTTTTGGAAGCAGCCATAAAAATCAAGGACAAAAAACTACATAGCGATACATGAGTTCTAGCATAAAATACAACGAGCCACAATAGTCATAAAAAAATAAACTAACTTAATAACTATAACATTCAGACCAAAGGAAAACATAAAGCGTTCGATCAAATCCTCATGCAATAGTTAATAAAGCTATTTTAGCAATTCATACATTGCGCTCCATCTTGATTTAATAACCCTAAAAAAACATATAAATCATGGCAAATCAGCAGTAAATAAATAATTATCCGTCGGTTGCAAGGTGGTTTACACAAAACACTTCTACCTTGCAACTCCCACTAGGCATGCAAGTTCCAAAAAAAAACGTTCCTTTCAGAACATTCCAATCAAGATCACACAGAAATTAATTGCTACATTACTTCCATATCGAGCTAAGGATCCCCCATAGAGATTTAGCACTGTGGATGGGAACCTGCATAAGCCTTATAGCAATAATATCGCAATAATAAAAATAAAGGAGCCCCTCGTCTCCCTAGGGCAATAAACAGTCCATAGTCCATAATTATTACAGTCCATAAATATTACAGCCCATTGCGATATCTATTGCAAATGGAAATGAATGAAATTACGATCAACTCTCAATACGGCAACAAAAATAAATCAGCATCCGTTCATACCATTCAAGCGCAATCTTTCCATACGTTAGCACAATCACATGCATGAATAAAGTGTACACCACTTCCAAATAAGAAGGAAGTAATATATAAGGAAACAACGCATATATGGAGCATAAGAAAAAAGGTATATGGAAATACCAATCAATCTCCATAATAGTATCTCAAAACAGAAATATTCTTTTCTTTCCCTAATTAACATAATCATGAGAGCGTAAAAATTGTCCTACTCGCATTAGGAAAGAAAAATCCGGAAAAAATCCTCAATGAGATCAACACATGTATGTGAATTTAATCATAAAGGAAATATTTCAAATGAAATGCATGCTATCATTCCAAAAAATCCGAAATTCCTTAAATGAGATCAACACATATATGTGCATCAAAGGAAAGCATTCAAAAAATACTTTTAAGGCAACAAAAACTCCAACCCATAATATGCTCTAAAAATTTCAGAATTTGCCAATCTTTCCATAATCAATATAAGCATGCAATCAACAATAATTATGCTACTTGTATTGGAAAGAAAAAATTCGAAATTTTCAAGAGAACAAGCATATATGCACATTTTTTAGTAAGGAAACCAATCAATCACATGCATGTTAATGCTCCAAAAACAACCATATCCGAAATTCTTTGGAGCAACAAGGCAACACAATTATCATGCATATGCATATGGCAATAAACATCTACTCTAGATGCATGCTCATATTGAAAAATACTAAATAAACAAGCATATACACGAAATTCCAGCAAACATGAGATCTAGTCATGCATGTACACGAATAAGAGATAACAACATTTGATCCATCCATGCAATCCTACATGCATGATGATATACAAATGACACACAAACATTATCATCTAATTCAAGCATGAAAAAATATCAGAGAATTAAACTACTGATTATCACATAAAACACGCGCAAAAACAGAAGATCATCATGATAGGGTTAACACAGATTCCATGTATACATGCTCAAAGATTAGAATAACCTGATTTCATGTATAAATGTGCATGATTTAGAAGAATCAACATGGAAAATAACTTCTGATTTTATCTAATACATGCACAAAGAATAGAGGTAACAACATAGAAAAAATAGAATTCTGGTCACATCTATGTATGTGCAATGATAGGAGAGCAACATATCATATTGGCTCGAAATAAAATCAGGAAAAATCCATCTTAAACCATGCATACATGCGCAAGAATGGAGGGGCAAAATCTAACCCTAGATGCATGCTCTAATGAACCAAAACATGCGCATCATGTAAATAAGCAATGCTGATTTTTCTGTTATCTTTCCTTCTCCAAAAAACATAACCACCGAATTTTTATCTCAAATCAGATTATCATGAAACAAAAATTCATCAAGCATGGTGAGGATTCAAAGGTAACCGAGATGGCTCTGGTACCAATGTTAGCAAACAACGATTCTACAGGTTCTGGAGTACCTTTCTTGGAGAGAACCTGTGGCAGCGGAAGGAAGATCAGAGGTCACCTTACGGAATCCTTTTCACCAGTCGGTCTCCTACTTTCTTGGAGAAGGAGCGCGAGTCCACAACCCAAGAGTCCACGGAATGAGCTTGGTGGAGGTGGAGGGACGAAATGGGAGAAAGAGAAGGTGGCGGCTAGGGTGGGTGGAGGCTAGGGTTTGCACACTTGTTTTCTATCCAATGGGAGGCTCCCCTCATTATATAGATGGCTCCACCCTAAACCCTTAAATGTGTAGTCCAATAGGGACGCACCATGTGTCAGTGCTTTGGGCAAATATCTTATTAATCCTAGATTAATCCAATATTTGCTTCATCGTACACTAAACATCATGTCTAGTTGATCAAGAAGCTTGGCATTAGGGAGTGCTCACGTGGTAACGAAAATTAGGTTTTAGTTGTTTTAGGGATGATTATGAAGTGCGTTTTTGGTTTGTAATGAGGTTGACCGGTAAGAGAAACTTTCCATTCCGCCTATTTCCTGAATTGACAACTCTCTTTTTTATACAGATTACAAAACAATTTGTAGAAATTGCATTCGAATATTACACAAAATTCGGCAATCACTTTGTTAAGAAATTACATGTCCTCTTACCTTAACTTGTTTAGGGAAATAAAGTCCTATAAAGTTAGCAAAAGGGGCACAAGATGTACTTAGACTATCTACAACCACAAGCATTATTGTTTTCTCTGTGTGGGTCACATTATCTCTCAAACCACAACTGTAGGATTGATGATGGAAACTAATTTAATCTCTATTACAGAGTAAATGCAGCGTAAATAAAAAGAAACAAGTAAGATTAGACAACCACAAATAGACCGGGGATTTTTATAGAGGTTCAGCACCTCAGCGAGATTTTAGTCCTCTCTTGCAAGTCCCGCTCGATCATCACGATGTCCGCTCACGACATCACTAATCAGATCTCCGTTCTGGGGCAAGATCAAGCCTTTTACAATCCAAGCTCGCGAACAACCTCACCGAGCTCGATTATTTCTCTCACAACTCTACAGGGTAGCTTTCTTCGAAGCAATACAACTCTTTTGATTCAAGCAAATGGAAGTAGGAATCACTAATCAATACTCTACACTTGAGTAGGATAGGAATGAAGAACAAGTGGGAAGTTTAGGCTTGAGTGTGTAGGATTCGAACTTTGGAGTCGGAGGTGTTTCTCTTTGATCAATAGAGCAATAAGGAGTGTGTGAGATGTGTGAAACTAAGGTTTAAACACCTATCTATAAGTTCTAGGATCCATATAACCGTTAGGGCTAAAGACAAAAGAGATAAAGAAATAATCGACAAAAGAAGCAAAAGTGATCTACTAGTCAGGTGTCAATCGGTAGATCGTTTGGTCACTTTGATTTGACCATTAACTTAAGTTGTAAGTGCACTGTCAGATGAATAGGCAAACCAATCTGACCAACACTGTATAAATCGGGAGTATGAATACTAGACATTAAGAGAACGGTCGACTGGTAGGTCAAAAATAGTCGAATTGAAAGAACAAAACTATCCAATTTTGGGTCCGATTCAGTAGACTGCTAGGTGTGGTCCGGTCGACCTATGGTCTGTAGTCTAAATTGGGAAATGCACAATCTTCAAATAGTCGTTGGAGAATAATGAAATTAAAAAGACTGAATCCGAATGGAAATTTGAAAACCAAAAAACGATTGGACGAAATCGTCAGAATGGTCGACCATTCTACCAAAGAGTTGCTATTAACAAATAGTCAGACAAAATGTATATTTTGGCCGACCAGTTTGTACAGGTTGATTGATGTTGAGTTTGGTTGGTTTCCGACTAGGATTTGGGTGATCAATTGAAGTCCAAATAAAGTGAGATTTGGTGTGTGACTTCTAGATGGAACCTAGAGTAAGTGTGGATGGATATCCCAACAATTAAGCTCAAGTTTACAAAGGTTTCTATATTGAATGTATAAACATTTTGTTCCATGATTAATGTATTCATCTTTTGTAAGTGTTAAAGAAGATGTTCTTGGTTCTTAACCGTGGAGCTCTAAAAGATAATGATTTGCATAAATTCAAAGAAATTCATAGTCATGGTAA
Source organism: Triglochin maritima (assembly GCA_963682175.1). Lineage (NCBI taxonomy): Eukaryota > Viridiplantae > Streptophyta > Magnoliopsida > Alismatales > Juncaginaceae > Triglochin > Triglochin maritima. The sequence goes on from OY821775.1 coordinate 22,280,170, forward strand.
TTAACATGGAACATTAATTATCGAGATAAGATTATCATGTTGGTTAAAGGATATTGTGGCTCTACAAATATTTTAACAACATAAGTATATGAAATGGAGAATATTTTCTTTCATATATTTAATGGACCTAATAAATGGAACATTATGGAATTGTGTTTGTGTCATTAATGTTTTGATTGTGTCGTTGGATCCTAAGATATGAGACCTATATCTTTTCACATGAGAAATATGTAATTTGATTATTATCAAAAACTATCATTACATAGTGATAAAAATATTAGTTGATTATACATAACTTGTGTTGGAAAAGATGATATGTCAAAAGATTATTATTGTCCCTCTTCATTTGAGTGATGATATTATTGGGCCCTTGATAAAATAAAATTATAATGTGCACAATGTAACTTATGTATAGTTACATATTTATAACCAGCTTAAAAAAGAATATATAATACAAAGATGACACATTTCTACTTTGTATAATATTCGTAATATCATGAGATAAGGGATAAACACAAGTGATATATTACATATCACTAAATGGATCGTGTTCTGTTTGAGTGAACAAAATATCTTTGTTATTTGGGTAACTATAATGTGTAGCTAGATACCGTTTATAGTTTATGATATTAAATATTTATATCATTGCCAACATAACTTAGATCCTCCTATATGTCACACAAAAAATGCAAAACAAGAGATGTGATTTTATATTTTATATAATGTATTAAGTTTCATGTGTTATGAAATAATATACATGTGGTAAAATAATAAAATCAATATGTCGTAATAACAACATGATTAGAATAACAAATAAATTCGTATGAGATGTATATATTATGAGTTATAATGTTTTGACATTAGATATGATAATATTTTACATGATATAATGTGATCCGCAACATTATAACATATGAATTTGCTAAAACCCAAAGCCCATTTTTTTTGGATATTAATCCAAAATTTGGTAAAGTCAAAAATAGTGAAAAATTATCCCATCATTTCCCACACTTTTGCATATATTAATAAGAGATTTTTGTTGATTAATGACTAAATTTAATCCAACTTAGTCAAAGGTAGTTATGGGATGATGAGATGAGAAATAAACAAGAGATCATGTGTAAAGTGGTTTGCACATGATGTGGTTTAGTGGAGAGATTAACAAGAAATCATGTGTAAGTGGTGTACCCATGTTGTGGGTTTAAGGATGCCCTATAAATAGGTCCCTCCTCCCTTCCTTTGTTTAATTAATGTAAAACTTTCTCCTTTCCATATTTTCTCCATCATCCATCCGAAATTCTTCTTATTAATTGAGTGCTTGAGGGATTAATTTTTTTTGGAGAATAGAAGAGGTTATTAGCTAGATTCTAACCTTGAATTAGAGATTGATTGACTAGCTTCGATCAATTTAATATTGTTTAGAGTTTGGTGAACACTTGGAGGTGCTTCTGAGGCAACCCGACAAGCAACCCGACTTCTGATTGGTAATTTTTTTTTGATAATCCCCTATATATGATCCAATCTATGTATTTCAATATTAATTAGTATACAACATATATTGAAATACAATTAGGAAGTTTTGTATATAAAATTGTTGAAAAATATGAAAACTGATTCTAATTGCTTGTAAATTTTAAAAATATATATACAAGTATGAGACACGAAATCAAACATTTCTCTCTCTTTAAAAATGTGTGGTCCGGTTTGAGACCCGATTCAATTTGATTTTAACCAATATTTTAATTTTAATTATATATATTCAATGTATTTGTATGAGTTTTTAATCTTTTCTTATGTTTATAATACTGAATTAACTGCAAAATTATCCTAATATAGAGTAATATAGTAATCCTACATAAAATTTAATGTTGTTAACAATGAATTACAATTAAATAATTATTTTTATCAAGAAGTAATATAATTAGAAATAAATAGAAATTGACACTATTACAAATAAGCTTTTAAATACATTTTTAAAGTCTCCTTAAAGGCACTTTTAAAGTGTCATCTTCAATAGCGTGGTTAAAACTCTGTAAAGAGACTTGTTAAAAGGTGTCTTCAAATGCCTTTAAAGACACTTGTTATAAAGGATCTTTGAGGGCATTCAAAGAAACTTTAACATGGAATTTACATATCTTCTTGCTAGTTGGGAAGGTTCTGCGGCTGATGCTCGTATACTACAAGATTCATTGACAAGAGACAACAGTTTGAAAGTGCCATCTGGTAAAAGTTTGTATTCATATTGTATTAATTTTGCATATTCTAGTAAAACATGACATTTTTTTTACAGGTAAGTATTACTTAGTCGATGCTAGCTACCCAAATAGACCGCAATTCATTTGTCCATATCATGGTGCAAGATATCATCTAAGTGAATATGATGGTGACCGGTTACCATCCAACACCGTCGAGAACTTTAACTACCGTGACTCTCAACTGAGAATGGTCATAGAGCATACTTTTGGGGTTGTCAAACAACAGTTCACCATATTAAGGGGTGTATGCCTTTTCCTTTGAAACTCAAGTGAAAATTATTTTAGTATGTTTTTTGTTGCATAATTTCATTCACAAAGAAGATACCAGTGATTTACTTGAAGATTTTGATGATGAGTTGAATGATATCAAAGATGGTACTCAAACATCTCAGGTAGCAGAAGAAGAATGGGAAGAAGGCACAACTCAAGCTGAATTATCTCAACAACAAAAGAAAGAAATAGCAGATTAAATGGCTAACTCAATGTGGCTTGATTGACTGTTTAATTCATGTTAACATTATTTTTGTTAAACATTGTTGTTTGTTAAACATGAAAGCTTCGAAAAACTAGGTCGCATTTTGATTAACATGGAAGATAACTTAATTTTATTTTCTCGTGAATTCTGAAAATGTGCACAAACAATAGAATTTGAGTTCTAACAGATTTCGCGAAATACACAAATAGGAATTTGGTCAAAGAGAAACTGAATCCGCTCGTTTCCTGTTGACCATAGAATCCATATTTTACAGCTTTTTGTGCTCAATAGACCCTAAGTGTCTTTATACACTTTTTTAAAAAGTGTCTTTAAATGTTTTTTAAATTGCTTTAAAAAACGTGTCTTTGAAAACCTTTGAAGATGCATACAAAAAAGTGTCATAAAAACATTTAATCATATATGCACGTCATTTGTACTTCTACAACATATCTATTTTACTTGTCTCGTTCAGATTCAAACTTGCATCCACATCTATCGATGCTCGACTTACCATTACATCATTCTTCTATTTTTGATGTGTCTATTTTAAATAGAAATATAACGTGGTAACCAAATATGTCTAGCATTTAGCATCACATATATTTGTAATATGTACGTATATACATACAATTATAAAAAAATATGTAATATATATATAACTTTGGAAATAATGGTTACAACAACTTCATTACATACGATCGTAAATTTACGATTATTAAATGTAAATAATATATAATACTTACAATAATTTATATTAAATGAAAATTCAACATTTTATTTTTAATTTATCAATACAAATATAAGTAACATATTTAAATATACTAATTTTTTTCTTTCTTTCGTAGAACATGGTGATAACCAAAACGTATTGATAATTAAAAAACGTATTTTTTTTTACTTAAGTGACTTTTCAAAAAACATAACACATGACGTTCTAACTAAAACACCACTAGGCAAATATATGCACACCAATAAGAACGATATGCTCCACCTGATCGATCGACTCATTCAGACCGACCAACCTTGACCGATCACCCATGCCCGACCAAGCCCGCCTAACCAGCCCCGACCATCTTTTAATTCCAGCACTTGTTCACAAAGGTGCAATTAATGCTTCCATTTGCAGCAAAATTTAATTACTCTAATTAAAATGACTCATTTTAATTAGTTTCCAGAGAGCATAAATCACAGTTTTGTTTGTTTGAAATTTATAATGCAATGGTATTGTGTGGACTCACATGTGTTGTTCTGTTGATGTTGGATTGTTTATTGGTAGTTTAACTTTTAGAGAACTAAGAATCAAAATTTATATCTATCTTTACATTGAGATTGTTTCTCTTGATATGTAGAAAATTACGGATCAAATTGGATTTTCGCTAGTAGATTGCGTGATGAGTATGAGGCTAAGGTTGATGAATTTCTACAATTTGCCTTGAAAAATACAGATGCTAGGATTGAGAGATGGTCTTATGTCCATGTAGGAGTTGTTTCAACATGTTCTTACCAGAAGTAAAAGAGATAAAAACTCATGTGCTCGAGGAAGGTTTTGATGAAGGATACACTCATTGGATATGACATCATGATGAAATAAGCACAAAAGAAGAAGGTGATCATACTGACTAGTTAGAGGATATGATCTGAGATATTGCCAACAGTTATTTTGATAAACCTGATGTACTTGATAGTCTACTCTCTGACAATGAAAGGCCTTTTTATCCAGGTTGCACCGGTTCAGTAGGTTGTCCGCAGTTTTAAGGTTCTATACCTTGAAAGCAGAAAACAATTGGAGTGATGTCAGTTTCGCTGCCCTACTGAAGTTATTGAAAGAGATTTTTCCAGAAAGCAACAAACTTACGGATTGTATCTATGAGGCACAAAAGATATTGTATCCCATGGGGATGCAGTATTGGAAAATACATGCATGTCCTAATGATTGTATACTCTATATGGGTGACTCTGAAATTGTTTTGTTTGTCATGTTTCACAATAAAAATAAAAGAAAAATATGAGTGATGAAGAGAACATGTGAGGAGGAAGAGTTCTATTTATAGGCATGAAAAAAGGTAACCGGGGACAATCCCCCGGTATGGGACTAAATGCATACTATAAATGGACATAAAACAACATAATACACGACTTGGCGCAACTATGAAACTTTTGGACTAATTTGGACAACCAATTGGCGGTCTGGGACAACCAATTGACGGTCCAGATAGCTTTTATTGAGTCTGGATTTTGGTGGTTCATTTCTGGCTTGATTTCTTGATGTTTGATGAACCCGATTTGGTTGTTGATGTTTGGGCCTGAATCTAATCGCCAAATACTCCTCATAATAGGGTGGAGCTTCTTGATTTCCTCATTAGTCCTTTTGATTTTACATCCGGGTCCTTCTCTCTTGCACCTCCGTCCATAAGTCTTGAAACTTAATCTTTTTTCTTGCTTTCATGTCCTTTTTAGTCTCTTCTTATCAAACATGTTTATCTGGTCCAGGGTTATATGATGATGAGTATGGGTCACTCCTGGATCTATCATAGATGACATTGACATGTTCCATCTTAGGAGGAATGGATGCACACTCGCCTCCTATATGACCTATCCTACCACATAGATGACAGGAAACTAGACCAGATGCAGACACATGTGACACACCTTGCTTGTTTTGGAGCTCAATCGAATCCATACGACGCATTAAGGCCGCTATGCGTGCCTTGATGGCTGTAGTGGTATCGACAACAAATGCAACACCCGATCTTGTCGAGTTTGCGTTTGCGATCATTGCTCCTATGCTAGATGATGGTGATGGTTCCCGCACACTCTCCCACTGCATGGTATTCTCAGCGAGGTCTTCTAGGAAAGCACATGCTTCCTTTTCATCCTTTCCTAAGAACTCTCCTTGACACATGGATTCAAGGAGCGTTCGGGACGGGATGTGAAGACAATCGTAGACAATCTAACAAAGGCGCCACAACGCAATGCCATGGTGAGGGCATGAGGATAGTAGCTCCTTGAACCTCTCTAAGTATGTATGAAATGATTCGGTCTCATGTTGATAAAATAAATTGATTTCGTTCCTCAGTTTTTGAGTCCGATGATTTTGAAAGTACTTCTTGAGGAATGCAAATTGAAATTCATCCCAAGTCCTAAAGGCATTCTTCTGGTTGCTGTACAACCACTTCTTGGCATCATCCTTTAGTGCAAAGGGGACAAACCTAAGATGGATGGAGTATGTACTAAGTTGTTGCAGCTTGAACATTGCACAAACATCCTCAAATTCCCTGACAAAGATATAGGGATCACCCTTCCCAGTGAAGTGAGGGAGCATAGAGATAAACTGAGGCTTAACCTCAAAGTGGTTCCCATTCGCCTCTGGCAATACAATGCATGAAGGTAGAGCAGTACAACTCGGGTAGCATCGATCACGTAGAGAAACGAGAACAAGAATAGGTAGAACAGGTGGGACAGGTGGGTCCAGCAAGTGCTCCTCCTTGAGGTAATGAAAAGCCATTGAACCCGGACTATGTGCGACACAAGAAGAGGAAGGGGTCGACTACCGAGGCAGGATTGACAACATGCCTCGTCAAATGGTCACTCTTGTCTCGTGCCCACACAAGCATGCACAAAGGTGCACACACACACGAACCAATTTTTTTAAACAACTAAAATAGAATGTGCGTAGAGGAGAAGACGGGAAGATACAGAAGAGAGGGATGACTCAGGAGAGAAGGTAAGAAGTCCTTATGCTATGACGGGTAGGTACCGGTAGAAGCACACATGCAAACAAGGCTCAAACAACCTAAGGTCGCTATAGGTCCTTACAGCTAAACGACGCCTAACTGCGAGGTCACATGGCCTCAACATGCCTCACCTCCCTACGACGAGGACCACAAAGCCCAGCAAGTGAGCCAAGATTCGGAGATCTCGTCTCTCCTACTATCGACAGATTGGGCGACGCCGATCAGGCCGCGACGGTCGCGACCGGATCACTCTCCCAATGCGCCCGAGAACCTTAAGGCCAATGTCTACTTGATTTTACAATTAGGCTCTTGATTAGTGTGGTTTGTGGGGTGAAGAAAAGGGTGATGAAATCCCTTACCTTATCTTATATGGGACAACCCCTCCTTAGTAGTGTTTGGGAGTCCTAATCTAGAAATCAACTCTCCAAACAAACGCTCAACTCACACTTGATGTAATGCAATTCCTACTAACTAATGCATGGTCATACCAAATGCATGAATGAGTGTAGGAGATACATACTTCACGCCATCGCTCAACAACTGAAAGTAAAGCTAAAACAAAAGACAAACTACGTGCCTAAGTCAAGTACATGATGCATGACCTAAACAAGCAAGAATGCCTAATCTTTTGCTTTGGATTTTAGGGTCCAAGTTGCTTAAAAGGGGATTCATTATTGATTTGTGGGCAAACTACAAGTCAAAACATACCACATTGAGCCCCAGACCACTACGCTGAAACAAAAAACAACTAGAAGAAAGTAGAGTGCAAGTACAGCTCACAAGGCAGCCAGTTGGCCGTCCACCACCGTTGATTGGCGGTCTTTTTCACTATGTTTGCCTCCCAACTTCTTGTGGTGCCTTTCCTTAATATTTAGAGATTCCCGAAACAAAGAAAAACGACAAAACACAAATTAAATCCACTCGAATCGTCCAAACCAGAGTCTGGACTGACACTTTCCCGACAACGGTGCCAAAAACTTGTTTAATCGTTTATATTAATTACCACAAGTGCACGACCGCGATGAAGTGGTGGAAAGTATGGGTCAATCCACGGGGAGGTGAGTAGCCTCTGGTTTGTCAGAAATCAAGTGGCGAAAAAAGGGAAAGAGATTTGGTTATGTTAAGCTAAACTACACTAAACTAGTAAGTAAGAAATGCAAATGAAAGCAATGAAAGAATGGAAATCAAGAAGTGAAAACCTTAAGGGGTGGAGTGTGTGCATATATGAAGTGAAATTAGTGATGAATGATGCATGTAAGCATGTATGTGTGTGCGTTGTCATGCATAGGAAGTGTCTAAAGATGTGGCAAAACATATTAATCCATTCACACAATGTATCAGAAATTACTACTTGATTATCATAAGATTAGACTCAGCATGAGAAGTGTCTAAAGATATGTCAAGACTCAACAAAAACCATAAACTGATGTGAAGAACAAAGCTAAGCATGGGAGGTGTCTAACTATTATGGCAAAACCCATCAAAACAAAGTTTCTTCAATCAATCAATCAAGCAAACAGAAATACAAACACATAACTAACATGTAGCATATTCAAAAGGAAATTTCAGTCAATAAACATGACGAAACTAAGCATGAGTAGTGTCTAAATCTTATGGAAAAACTCATCAAAATCCCCAAACATGTAGATTAAAATACCCCCAATGAACATACAAACATGCAAGTTTACACAATCCAAAATTTATCAAACATCCAAACATCACAACATATATGTACATCATCTACTCACTACACATTAAGAAATCATCCATATAAAGAAAAGGAGACATTCTAACTAATTTAGACTAAGATTAAAGAAACAAGACTAAGCTAAGCATGCAAGAAAAAGAGACAACATGAGAACAACATGAAAAAAAATATTTTATTAAATGACTCACATTACAAGTAGCATTCTTCTCCATTTGAGTTTTGCTTCAAGGCTTTACTCCAAGTAGAGAGAATGACACCAAGCAATGAGTGAATACAAATGAGGAGGTAGAGTTCTATTTATAGGCATGAAAAAAGGTAACCGGGGACAATCCCCTGGTATGGGACTAAACACATACTATAAATGGACTAAATACACACTAATACACGACTTGACGCAACTATGAAAATTTTGGACTAATTTGGAGTTCCAATTGGCAGTTTGGGACAGCCAATGGTTGTCCAAATAGCTTTTATTGAGTCTGGATTTCGGTGGTTCGTTTCTGGCTTGATTTCTTGATGTTTGATGAACCCGATTTGGTTGTTGATGTTTGGGGCCAGATCTAATTGCCAAAATACTCCTCATAATGGTGTGGAGCTTCTTGATTTTCTCATTAGTCCTGTTGGTTTTACATTCGGGCCCTTCTCTCTTGCACCTCAATCCATAAGTCTTGCAACTTAGTCCTTTTTCTTGCTTTCATGTCCTTTTTAGTCTCTTCTTCTCAATCATGTTTATTCCTGCAACTTAAACATAAAACTCTTTACGTAACATTACTTAGGCTAAAAATAAAGGATATAAGATACAAATATATGTATGATATGATGTCCATCAATATTTTTTGACCTACCTTACTGGCAAACTTAAGAAGTTAGACATTGTATCGATGTCCTGCGTATAGAAAAACATATTTGTGACAATTTGCTATGAACGCTTTGGAACATACCTAGTAAGACTAAAGATGGTTATAAAGTAATACTTGATCAAGTGGAACTTAATATACGAGAAAATCTAGCAGCAGAGGCTAAAGGGACCCATACATATTTACCACCAACTTGTTACCCACTATCTAGAAAAGAGAAGATAACTTTGTGTGAAAATCTATACGGTGTCAAGGTGCCGCAGGGGTATTCTTTGAATATTAGTAGTCTGGTTTCAATGAAAGATTTGAAACTACTTGGTTTGAAGTCTCATGATTGTCATGTATTGATGCAGCAACTTATGCCTGTCTCTATTAGATTGATATTGCCGACACACATTGGACACACTTTAGCGAACCTTGTTTATTCGTTAACAAGATTTGTAGCAAAGTACTGGATCCGAACTACTTGGATAAGTTGCAACATGAAGTGGTTGTTACAATATGTCAGTTGGAGATGAACTTTGCCCCATCATTTTTTGACATCATTGTGTATTTGATGGTTCATGTAGTCTGAGAAATTAAATTAGTTGGACTGGTATTTCTGAGGTGGATGTATCCTTTCGAGCGGTACATGGGTATGTTGAAGGGTTATTGTAACAATTGACGGAGGCTCGATGCCAGTATTGTTGAAGGCTAGATAGCCCAGGAGGTTATTAAGTTTTGTAATGAGTACCCGACTTATACAAAAAGTGTTGGACTTCCTAAGAATCTTCATGAAGATATGGTTGGAGGTAATGTACATGTGGTGCAAAGTTGATAAGTCCAGAGGGTGAGGTTCACTTTAAGGCATATTTTTATGTGTTATGCAATTCCGACGATGTTAAGCACATGTCCCTAATGATGGAAAACATCCTTCATGGAATGATCAACAAAGAATTAATGCTCAGAATAAACATTCATTGATTGGTTCAGGAAAAATGTACAACCGTAATTTTTCTGAGACATTGAAGTGGTTGGCCTAATCTTGTTGTCACACCTTGTAGTGGTCACGATGTCAATGGATACTCCTTCTACACCAAAATGGAAGATGTCAAAAGCACAATGCAAAACAGGGGTCATTTTAGTTTCTGAAGCTCTGCATATCTCTAGCTCGAAAGATAAAAATCCCATATATGCAGAGTTGTCATAGTACGATCAAATTGAAGATATATGGGTGTTGAACTTCACTCAATTCGATGTGGTAGTATTTAAATACAAGTGGGTGGACAATATCAACGACCTTTATGTGGATAAGTAGGGCTTTACCTTGGTGAAACTTAACAAACCCAGATTCAAGGAAAAACATTTTATTTTGGAAGCTCAAGCAAATCCAATTTTTTTATGTAGCAGACACTTGTGATAATCACTGGTCGGTCATTTTTGAAGGAAAACGATAGATTATTTCTCAAGAAGATGTCAATGATATTGAAGAAATTCCCCTATTATCAACACAAGTGCCTAAATTGAACCTAATCAATGATGATAGAAATGGTGATAAATTACTTATTCATGGTGATAATTCCCCCATGCTGAAGCAATATAGATCGAAAGTCCTAAAAACAAAAAAAGAAAAAGAAAATATTAGAGGTTAACCTAGTGTTTTATATTTTATGTTAAGAGCTCATAAGTTAATTGTGTTTATGAACTGACCCAACTTACAATGTACATTGAGTTTATTCTTTTTTCCCCAGGTGAATGGCTTCCGAGGATACATTTACTGTGAGAAATTAAAGTGAATGTTGTACAACTAAGATTTTGAATTGCAGGAGATTAATTGAGAAATTTATAAGAAAACATATTTTTGCCTAGAAATCAATTTAAAAACATAACACGTCGGTTTAAGGCTATAATCCAACGTGACATGTCACTTTTATTAGTGCCCTTTAAAGGATATATGTGTCCATTAAATGACATAAGTTCCCTTTGAATGACAAACAAGTCCTTTAACAGACTCTTGCTTCAAAGGACTCGTCGTTTAACGAACATACTTGTCCTTTGAGGGACATAAGTGTCCTTTAAGAGGAAGTAACCCTTTTGAGTTTAGAGAACAAACAAGTATGTGCTTTAAAGGAGACACCTATCCTCTAAAGGACACCTTGTGTGGAGGTAGGAAGAATTTGAATTCTCTTTCAAGACTCGTGCCTTAAATGACAAACCAAACCTTTAACAAAAACATTTGTCCTTTAAGGACTCTTTCGAGATAATGAACATGGTCATATGTGTACTTTAAAGGATATAAGTGACCTTTAAAGCAAAAGCTTGTTGTTTAAAATACCTTTTTTCGAGATTGTGAACAGGCAAGTAGTTTAAACGTCATACGTGTCCTTTAAAGCACAGGCTTGTGGTTAAAAGGACCCTTTTCAAGATAATGAATAGACAAGTACTTTAAAGGTCATATGTGTCCTTTAAAATATATAAGTGTCCTTTAAAGCACAAGCTTATAGTTTAAAGTACCACTTTCGAGGTTTAAAGAACAGAACAAATTGTGCTTTAAATTAAAATTTAAAATTTATTGCCTTAATTTAAAATTTCAAACAATTATGCCGAATCTCAACATCTTCTTCCTGGATGGAGTATGAGAGCTCGTGCACAAGGATGGAGGACACCAAGCCAAGTAATTCCCTTCTCGAAATACGTGGCTTCAAGTCCTAGTTCTCCACCGGAGAGAGTCGACGAATATCAAGCCATCCAATGAAACTACTCCATGTGAAGAATCGCAGCAGAAGTCCATTCAAAAAATGTTTGTAATTACAATTGAAAATATACAAAAAATGCATATAATTACAGTTAACAAGATTCCATATCAATTTTCTGCTATCATAAATTGGTCTTTGAAGTTGGAGTCCCTAAGCAAATATATTACCATTTTGCCTCTCACTGAGTGTAGATATTTGTTGTCCATCTCAGCCGTGGGATGTACACCTAATAATAAACATTTTATGTAGTGAAAATACACTCCACAATCCTTACTATTAGGTGCTTGGCGTTGGCACTTTTCCCCTTCAAAGGATAATTTACAACTGATGTTAAAGTAGAATCTCCAGAATTCTGCATTATTACCGCAACTTGTTAATGGACACCCATTACAGTTGGATCATTGTCTCTATCAACCCGAGATAGGTTGTTAGGTTTCTTATTTGGTTAGTTATTCCATCCACAATCAGCATTGTCTAGTGATCTTTGTTTATCATTGGTTGTGCAATGACTAATGATTGATATGTTTTAATTAACCGCAAGTGCACGACCGCGTTGAAGCGGTGGCAAATACGAGTCGATCCACAGGGAGGTGTGTCGACTTTAGTTTGTTTGAAGGGGAGTGAGAAAGAAAGGAGGGAAATGAGTTGCGATCAAACTACACTAAGATGCAAAAGGAAATGGACAATAAGCAGTAAAACTAAACCCCATAGGGGGTAGAGAAAAGAGTGTGAATACAAAGATATGTGTATGTGTTCAATTAAGCTCATCAAAACATGTAGTGCAAGAAAATCATAAAACTACATCCAACTTTGCCTCCACAGGAATTAAGATAACACAATATCATTAAAACATACAAGACAATAATTGGAAGGAAGCTAAATGAACTCATGTATAAAGACCAAACCCTCACTATGCCTCCACATGAAATCAGATTTACACAATCATTAAAACATACAAGACATTAACCAAGGTAAAGGCAACAAGAGTACATGCAACTACAAATCATGTTTCCTTCATCAATTCCCTCCATATCCTCACCTTATCATTCCCCATAAAATAGGTCCACTAATCTAAGCATAAGCTAAGCTTTATTCAAGAGCATTAGCATATCAAAGATAAGAGTGGAATCCCATTTTATGGTTATGGAAATTAGATAAGGCTCAAGGGATTAATATAACACACACCTAATACACCACATGATCATATCACATATTTCTCCACCCCCCAAATGGGGATGGAACTACTCACTAATCATTACATTACAACCTACATTAAAATGAAACATTCTACTAAAATGAAATTAAACTAAGCAAGCAAGAAATATTAAAGAAGCTAAAAGGACATAAAACTAAAGAAGCATGCAAGCATATGAAAGGAAATTAAATTAAGAAAGAAACAACATAACTAAAGGAAAACATCTATTATTACTCACTCAATTACAAATACCTCTCTCCACGAGGGGTTTTTGCTTCAAGGCTTTTACTCCTAGTAGAGAGGATAGCCACCAAAACAGAGATGGGGTACAAGAGAGGAGGGAGAGTTCTATTTATAGCCATAGAAAAAGGTAATCCGGGACAATCCCCCGGTATGAGACTAAACAAATACAATAAATAGATTAAATAAACACTAATACGCGACCCTACGAAATCTTAGCGGATCCGGATCAAAACAGACCGCCAATTAGCAGTCTTGGACCGCCATTGGCGGTCTATATTGTTTGGATTCGACCATTGTTTTGTGTGGGCTTTTCGGGTTGTCTTTGTTTGTCTTTGATGGATCTACTTCGCTTGTTGGAGCTCCGACCCAAATAGAATTGCCAAAATACTCCCCATGATGGTGTGGAGTATTCTTGTTTGCTCATTGGTCCTTCGATCTTACATTCAGGTCATTCGATCTTGCATCTTAATCATCGAGTCTCTCAACTCAGTCATTTTCCCTGCTATTAGGTCCATTTATAGTCTCTCCTTCTCAAACCTACTTATTCCTGAAAACTAAACATTAAACTCGTTACATAGAATTGTTTGGGTGAAAGATAATGGATATAAGACCGCGTTGAAGTGGTGGCAAATACGGGTCGATCCACAGGGAGGTGTGTCGACTTTAGTTTGTTCGAAGGTGATTGACATAATTTCATGCTTATATTTGTACCTTATATCCATTATCTTACACCTAAGCAATGCTACGTGACGAGTTTTATGTTTGAATTTCAAAAATAAAGAGGTTTGAAGAGAAGAGGCATGAAAGGACCCAAAAGCAGGGAAAAAGGACTTAATTGTGAGACCTAGGGACTAAGATGCAAAGGAGAAAGACCTGAACGTAAGATCAAAGGACCAATGATCAAACAAGAATACTTCACACCATCATGGGGAGTATTTTGGCAATTCTATTCGGGTCGGAGCTCCAACAAGCAAAGTAGATGCATCAAAGACAAACAAAGCCTTCCAGAAAAGCCCACAAGAAAATCCAGACCGATCAAAACAGTGTACACCACTAATTAGCGGTCACTTTTGGCCCGAATCCGCTAAGATTTCTCTGGGTTATGTATTAGTGTATATTTAGTCCATTTCTGGTATTTGTTTACTCCCACATCGGGGGATTGTCCCGGATTAGCTTTTTCCATGCTTATAAATATAACTCTTCACCTTCCATTGTATCCATCTCTCTCTTGGTGGCCTTCTTCCCTACTAAGAGTGAGGCCTCGAAGCAAAACTCTGGTGGAGGAAGGGGTTTCTTGTATTGAGTGAGTTAATAATAGATGTTTTCCTTTAATTGTGTTGTTTTTCTCTTAGTTTAATTTCCTTTCATATGCATGCTTGTTTGTTTGTTTTGTTTTATGCTTCTTTAATATTTCTTTCTTGATTAATGTAGTTTCATTTCAGTATAATGCTTCATTTTGTTAGAGTAGTTAGTTTAAATATGTGTGAGTAGTTTCATCCCCATTTGGGGGGTGGAGAAATATGTGATATGATCATGTAGTGTATTAAGTGTGTGTTATCTTAATCCCTTGAGCTTTATATGATTTCCATAACCATCTAATGGGTTTTCACTCTTATCTTTGATATGCTAATGCTCTTGAATGAAGCTTAGTTTATGCTTTGATTAGTGGACCTATTTTATGGGGAATGATAATGTTAGGATATGAATGAAATTAATATTGGAAACACAATTTGTAGTGTATGTACTCTTGTTGCCTTTACCTTAATTAATGTCTTGTATGTTTTAATGATATTGGGTTATCTTAATTCATGTGGAGGCATAGTAGGGTCTAGTCTTTATACATGAGTTCATTTAGCTTCATTCCAATTATTGTGTTGTATGTTTTAATGATGTAGTCATATCTTAATTCATGTGGAGGCAAAGTTGGATGTAGTTTTATGATTTCATGCACTACATGTTGTGAGGAGCTTAATTGAACACACACACACACACACATACATCTTTCTATTCACACTATTTCTCTACCCCCTATGGGGTTTAGTTTTATTGTTTCTCTTCCTTTCCTTTTTGCATTGTAGTGTAGTTTAGTGTAATTAACCTCTCTCTCCTTTCTTTACCACTCGCCTTCGCACAAACCAATAGTCGACACACCTCCCAGTGGACGACCCGTATTTGCCACTATTTCAACGCGGCCGTGCACTTGCGGTTTAAATAAAACGAATCAATCAAGTTTTTGGCACCGTTGCCGGGGAGGTGCTCTATACAGACCTTGGTTTGTACGATTCGAGTGGTTTTTAATTTTTTGTTTCCAGTTTTTTTTAGTTTCAGGGATCCTAGAGTTCACGGGGCGGCTACTGGAGGAGTTGGAGCAGCTAACCATCAAAAGGGACCACCAATCAGCGGTCCTAGACCGCCAATTGGCGGCCGTGTGAGGTCTTCATGCTTCCATATTTCTTCTGGTAGTTTGGTTCTTCATTTTTGTTATCTGGGAGCCCTATTTTGCATGCTTTGACTTCTAGTTTGCTCCCAGGTCATTAATCACTCCCCCATTAATCAACTTGGCCTTAAAATCCAAAGCAAAAGACTAGACGTTCTTATTTGTTTAGGTCACGCATCATGTACTTGACTTAGGCATATAGTCGTCTTTTCTTTTAGCTTTATCTTCAGTTGTTGAGCGTTGGCGTGAGATACGCATTTCCTACACTCATTCATGCATCTTGTATGCCCATGCATTAGTTAGTAGGAATTGCATCAGGACAAGAGTGAGTTGAGCGTTTGATTGGAGCGATTGATTGCTAGATCTAGGATCAAAACGCTACTAAGGAGGGGTTGTCCCATAAAAGATAAGGTAGGGGATTTCATCACCCTTTCCTTAGCCCCAAAAATCAAGCCTTAACTAAAAGCAAGTAGACATTGGCCCTAAGGATTGCGGACGCACTAGGAGAGTAATCTAGTTGAGACCGTCACATGACCTGATCGGCGTTGCCTACCTTGTTGATAGTAGGAGGTACTGGATCTCCAGATCTGGTATCACTTGCTGGGCATTCTGGTCCTCGTTGTAGGGAGGTGAGGCGTGTCGAGTCTAGTGACCTCGAAGTTAGGCGTCGTCTAGCCTAAGGACCCATAACCTTAAGTTGTTTGAGCCGTGCTTGCTAGTTAGGCTTCTACCTGATCCCACTACCCACGTTAGATCTAAGGATTCTTCCCTCCACATCTGAGTCCTCTCCTCATCTATTCTCTATGTGTAGTCTCCTCCTCTGAGTACACCTTCTGTTGTGTGTTGCTTAGAGTCGAGTCGAGCATTTTTATTCGAGATTGGGCTCATTGTGGTGAGAGCGCTCAACTAGAGAGAGTGCATATTTCTGAGATGAACGGTCTTGGTGATCGACCATCTCCGCCTCGTGCTCCTTTGGAGCAAGAGGCCGAGTCGTCTCGTGGTGGCGAGGGAGACCAGGTTCCATACATGGATTACATCGGTCTGTTTCCCCCACCACGTAGACCTCCTTCTCCTCCTCCTCAGACTCGAGAGGAAGGGAGATTCGGTCAGGATCGAGTTCTTGGTGCACCACCACCTTTTTCTCGACATGATAAACCGATGACTTTGTGGGAGCGGACTCATCCTGTTCGGGCGGCACAACCTTCTTGCATAGTTCTCCCCCCTACTCGTGGGAACAACTATGAGCTGAAACCTCAATATGTGAGCAAGCTTCCAACCTTTACTGCAAATAAGGAGGATCCTTATATTTTTATACCCGAATTCAAGGAAGTATGCTCCATGTTCAAGCTTCAACAGCTTGCCGAGGATTCAGTCCGGTTGAGGATGATTTCTTTCGCGTTGAAGGATAACGTGAAGAAATGGATGTATAGCCTCCCGGCGAGCTCCATTCGGTCTTGGGATGACTTTGTGACCGTATTTCTGAAGAGATTTTTCCCTCAAAGGAAAACTCAACAGATACGGCACCAGATACATCAAATGTATCAGACTGAGACCGAATCTTTTCATGCTTTCTTTGAGAGGTTCAAGGACCTTCTCCAGCAGTGCCCTCATCATGGACTTGAGCTATGACAGCTGTGTTGGCTTTTTAGCCTTAATCTTTATTTAGTTTTGACGATTAAGTAATCTAATCTAAATCTATATTTAATCAATCAATCTAGACAATCAAAGTAAGCAAACATGAATACATGCATTGCATATATATTCGTGTACTTGCGATATTCTTAATAGGTTGATGAAGAATCAAGCTAAGGAGCTTGGGGACAAGAAGATAAAGACTCAAGACATGTAATCAAGCTTTGGACCAATATGTAATGTAGTATAATTTGAGTCCTAAGGATTAATGTAAACTTGAGCACATTAGGATTCTGTCCCGTATCCCCACGGTTAACCGAACCCTTCTCGGTAAACCGAATCTTGTAGAGTTCAGTCCACCGAACACCTTGCGGTCAACCGTGTAGAATCCTTTTAGGTGTTCCCTGGAATAACCACCTCGGTATACCGAACCACCTTCGGTAGACCGAAATAGCCTGGACCGGTTTTTGGACTTTGCTCCAACGGTCGTATTTAAATCTTGACCTTAAGCCCAATTGACTTATCCATATTCAGTACACCGAACTTCATTCGGTCAACCGAATCATATTGCTTTAGGTGTCCAACGGCTATTTAACTTGACCGTTATTGATAAACAATTTCCCACGCATTGTCAGCGCAAAACCCGCGCAAACTTCGGACTACCGAAGTATACACGGTCAACCAAACTTAGCATAAACAGAACCCTACCAATCTTACTGTCCAGTTTGGAACGGTTCACCGAATAGGTTTTGGTAAACCGAATTATATTAGGGTTGCTAGTTAGAGAGCTACTGGAGTTGAGTGAGCGGTTAACCGAATAAGATTCGGTAAACCGAAATGACCATCGTCGGTAATCCGTTGGGTTAACGGTCTACCGAGGAGCGTGCAAATTCTGCCCGAACTTTTGTCACATCATCACATTTCATGGGTCAACTTTCTCACCCACTCCCCAACGACTCTAAGAGCTTTGAAGCCTATATAAGGACCTCATTAGAAGCACAACACAATCACTACACTCTCCAAACATCAAGTATCCTTGTGCTATCTTTCCCAAACCTTCAAAGCTCAAATCCTATACACTCAAGCCAAAACTTCACCACTTGTATTCCTAGATCCATATCATAATCCAAGTGTGCTCAAAGTTAGAGTGTCATTAGCAAGAGTTGTGATTCCATTTTTTCATCCAAATCACAAGAGTTGTAATAGCTTCAAGGAAGCTCCCTCTCGGGTTGTGAGAGGAGACACGGGCGAGGCGAGGTTGTTCGCGAGGCTCGGGTTTGTAAAGGCGTTGATCTCGGCCCGGTAACGGAGATCGGATAGTGGAAACCACAAGCGAGGCTCGAGGGACGAGCGGGGCTTGTGAGTGAGGACTAGGACCCGGGAAGGGTGCCGAACCTCGTTAAATCGGGCGTCGACTTCAACGTTGGTTTGCAAGTTCTCTATCTCTTAGAATAACCCTTGCATGATTAGTTGTTAGTTCGTAATTAGTTTTTAATTCCGCATCTTGTTTAATTACGATCACTAGAGGGCCCCTTAAGATCCCCACATTTGGTATCAGAGCCTTGTTAGCTAAATTTATTTTCTTAATCGAAATATTAGCATGGCTCAATCTAATCATAGTGAGGGTTTATCAACTAATAAACCACCTTTTTTTAATGGCCTAAATTATGATTATTGGAAAAAGAGGATGAAAATATATTTGCAATCTCATGATTTAAAATTTTGGACTTTTATTTTAAAATCATACACCCCACCAAATGATGATGAGATTATTTCATTACCTAAACCCAAAATTAAGGAGGCGGAAATTAATGCCCGCATTATGAATATGTTATATTGTGGTTTAAATGAAAATGAATATAATCGAGTGAGAGGGTGTGAAAGTGCATATGAAATTTGGCACACATTAGAAATGCATCATGAGGGATCCACTAGATTAAAAGAAACTAGGATTAATCTACTCATGCATAAATATGAATTGTTTCATATGCTACCCGGTGAAAACATAAGCGAGATGCACACTCGCTTCACCGAAATTATTAACTCCCTTAGTGCTCTTTGGAAAGATTTTTAGCAAGGGAGAAATGACAAGGAAGATTCTCCGGTCTCTCAACGACGATTGGGAAGAAAAGACAACCGCAATAGAAGAAGCGCAAGATCTAACGAAATTGTCGGTTGAAGAACGCATGGGAAGTCTCATGACATATGAGATACAAATGAAAGACCGAAATGAGAAGAGAGTCAAGAAATCCTTAGGGCTACACGCCGTCGCCAATTCGATCAAAGAAGATAGTGATATCGAGGAACAATTGGTGACACATAAATTCAAGGAATTTCTCAAAGAAGAGAAAGAAAGGAGAAAAGAGAAGAAGAAGAGCAAGAGAAAAGAGAAGAAGAAAGCTCTTAAAGCTACTTGGGACACTTCATCATCTTCATCAATTGAAGGCGAATTCGCCTCAATGTGCTTCATGGCAATAGATGATGATGATAGTGAGGTATCTTCTTGCTCTAGTCATGATTCAATTGATTCAAATGATTCAAATGCATATAATGAACTTCAATGTGAATTCAATGAATTACTTGAAAATTTTGAGAAAATTTGTCAAAAGAATAAACTAGCAAGAAAGAAAATCAATGAGCTACAATCTCAAATTGAATCTATCATGAATGATAAGAATGAATTACTTGCTAGTCATGATAAAATTGCATTAGAGAACACTCAATTGATTGATGAAATTGCAACTCTAAATGCAAAACCTTCATGTAGTGTTGATATTGAAGATCTAATTGCTAAGAATGTTCAATTACAAAAGGATCTTGAAAAATTCACAAGTGGAAAGAAAATGCTTGATATGCTTATTGGTAGTCAAAGACAATCACTAGATAAACATGGTATAGGTTTTTATGCTAATAACTTTAAGAACCATGTTATTCACACTACTTTGAATGGAAAGCATTTTGTAGTGAATAAAACTTCCTCAAGTATTTGGGCACCTAAAACCAAAATGGTTTGGGTTCCAAAAACTAACATGATTGGACCCAAGCAAAAATGGGTACCAAAATCTTCAATTGTAGGTACTTGAAGGAGGAAATTGGTGGTGACCGGATGAGCTTAAAAGAAAAATTTAAAGCCGGTTGCATCACCGAATACGGGTTGAGTCAATTCAAAGCGCCATGACGGTATAAATTTTGATTGATTCTAATCTAAATTTTAGAGCTTAATAGACATATCTTATGATATAATTCATTGCATATCTTATACCCTATTCATTGCATATCATATACCACATCCATAATCATAAATGTAAAATTGTAAAATGAAAGTTAAATAGGCTAAGAGGGAGAATAGAAATGCACTTAATTGTTAATACTCATTGTTGCTATTTAGCCTAATTGATAGGGGGAGCCTTAAAGTACAAAATCATATAATTAAGGGGGAGAGTTAGATATCTCTTACCTTTGCATCAAATGCTTAATGTTTGCTTTTTGATTGATGTCAAAGGGGGAGAAGAATTAAGATGAGCTCCAATTTTAAATAAACTATGCATGTTGTTAGGGGGAGAAATCTTGTAAATGCATAGATTACATATATGTTAAGAAACAAAATATATAGAAAGGGGAGAAATACAATTGAACTCAAAATATTAAGATATAGATTTGCCATCATCAAAAAGGGGGAGATTGTTGGCTTTTTAGCCTTAATCTTTATTTAGTTTTGATGATTAAGTAATCTAATCTTAATCTATATTTAATCAATCAACCTAGACAATCAAAGTAAGCAAACATGAATACATGCATTGCATATATATATTCGTGTACTTGCGATATTCTTAATAGGTTGATGAAGAATCAAGCTAAGGAGCTTGGGGACAAGAAGATAAAGACTCAAGACATGTAATCAAGCTTTGGACCAATATGTAATGTAGTATAATTTGAATCCTAAGGATTAATGTAAACTTGAGCACATTAGGATTCTGTCCCGTATCCCCACGGTTAACCGAACCCTTCTCGGTAAACCGAATCTTGTAAAGTTCGGTCCACTGATTGATCGTTTTATATTTAACCGCAAGTGCACGGCCGCGTTGAAGCGGTGGCAAATACGGGTCGTCCACTGTGAGGTGTGTCGACACTTGGTTTGTGCGAAGGCGAGAGGTAAAGAAAGGGAAGAAAGGTTGGTTACACTAAACTACACTAAAACGCAAATGGAAATGGAAGAAAAGCAAGAAAACTAAACCCCAAAGGGGGTAGAGAAATAATGTGAACATAAAGAAGTGTGTGTGTGTGTTCATTAAGCTCCTCACAACATGTAGTACATGAAATCATAAAACTACATCCAACCTTGCCTCTACATGAATTAAGATAAGACTACATCATTAAAACATACAAGACAATAATTGGAATGAAGCTACATGAACTCAAGTATAAAGACTATACCCTACTATGCCTCTACATGAATTAAGATTTCACTACATCATTAAAACATACAAGACATTAGCTAAGGTAAAGGCAACAAGAGCACATACACTACAAATTGTGTTTCCAACATTAACTTCATCCATATCCTAACCTTATCATTCCCCATAAAATAGGTCCACTAATCAAAGCATAAGCTAAGCTTCATTCAAGAGCATTAGCCTATCAAAGATAAGAGTGGAGACCCATTAGATGGTTATGGAAATCATATAAAGCTCAAGGGATAAAAATAACACACACTTAATACACTACATGATTACATCACATATTTCTCCACCCCCCAAATGGGGATGGAACTACTCACTACTCATTACACTACTGATTAGACTAAGCAAAGAAAGCATAATACTGAAATGAAAGTTAACTAAGAAGGCAAGAAGCATTAAAGAAACATAAAAGGAAAGGAAAGACTAAACAAACATGCACAAATTAAAAGACAAGATTTAAAGAAACTAGAAGAATTATTTTATTAACAAAATGACTCACATTGAAGGTAGCATTCTTCTCCACCTTGAGTTTTTGCTTCAAGGCTCACTCCTTAGTAGAGAGAATGCCACCAAGCAATGGGTAATTACAATGGAAGGTGAAGAGTTCTATTTATAAGCATGGGAAAAGCTAATCGGGGACAATCCCCCGATGTGGGACTAAACCAATACCAAAAATAGACTAAACGAACATTAATACAAGTCCAGAAGAAATTTCGACGGATCCTGAGCAATATGGACCGCCAATTAGCGGTCCAAGACCGCCAATTGGCGGTCCAAAATTGTCGGATCGTGTTGGAATTTGTTGTGGGCTTTGCTTTCTGGTATTGTTGGTCTTTGATGCGGTTACTCGACTTGTTGGAGCTCCGACCCGAATAGAATTGGAAAAATACTCCCCATGATGATGTGGAGTATTCTGTTTTGCTCTTAGGTCCTTCTGTCTTACATTCAGGTCCTTCTCCCTTGCATCTTGGTCTCTAGATCTCACCATTCAGTCCTTTTTCCCAGCTTTTGGGTCCTTTCATGGCTCTTCTCTTCAAACCTCTTTATTCCTGAAAACTAAACATAAAACTCGTCACGTAGCATTGCTTAGGTGTAAGATAATGGATATAAGATACAAATATGAGCATGAAATGATGTCAATCATCCACCGAACACCTTGCGGTCAACCGTGTAGAATCCTTTTAGGGGTTCCCTGGAATAACCACCTCGGTATACCGAGCCACCTTCGGTAGACCGAAATAGCCTGGACCGGTTTTTGGACTTTGCTCCAACGGTCGTATTTAAATCTTGACCTTAAGCCCAATTGACTTATCCATATTCGGTACACCAAACTTCATTCGGTCAACCGAATCATATTGCTTTAGGTGTCCAACGGCTATTTAACTTGACCGTTATTGATAAACAATTTCCCACGCATAGTCAGCGCAAAACCCGCGCAAACTTTGGACTACCGAAGTATACACGGTCAACCGAACTTAGCATAAACAGAACCCTACCAATCTTACTGTCCAGTTTGGAACGGTTCACCGAATAGGTTTCGGTAAACCGAATTATATTAGGGTTGCTAGTTAGAGAGCTACTGGAGTTGAGTGAGCGGTTAAGCGAATAAGATTCGGTAAACCGAAATGACCATCGTCGGTAATCCGTTGGGTTAACGGTCTACCGAGGAGCGTGCAAATTCTGCCCAAACTTTTGTCACATCATCACATTTCATGGGTCAACTTTCTCACCCACTCCCCAACGACCCTAAGAGCTTTGAAGCCTATATAAGGACCTCATTAGAAGCACAACACAAGCACTACACTCTCCAAACATCAAGTATCCTTGTGTTATCTTTCCTAAACCTTCAAAGCTCAAATCCTATACACTCAAGCCAAAACTTCACCAGTTGTATTCCTAGATCCATATCATAATCCAAGTGTGCTCAAAGTTAGAGTGTCATTAGCAAGAGTTGTGATTCCATTTTTTCATCCAAATCACAAGAGTTGTAATAGCTTCAAGGAAGCTCCCTCTCGGGTTGTGAGAGGAGACACGAGCGAGGCGAGGTTGTTCGCGAGGCTCGGGTTTGTAAAGGCGTTGATCTCGGCCCGGTAACGGAGATCGGATAGTGGAAACCACAAGCGAGGCTCGAGGGATGAGCGGGGCTTGTGAGTGAGGACTAGGACCCGGGAAGGGTGCCGAACCTCGTTAAATCGGGCGTCGACTTCAACGTTGGTTTGCAAGTTCTCTATCTCTTAGAATAACCCTTGCATGATTAGTTGTTAGTTCGTAATTAGTTTTAAATTCCGCATCTTCTTTAATTACGATCACTAGAGGGCCCCTTAAGATCCCCACAAGCTGTGCCAAATTGTTTATGAGGGCATCAACTACAACACTTGCACATTGTTGGAGTCGATGTGTCAGGGTGACTTCCAAATGAAACCCATCGAGGAGGCATGGGACACTTTTGAGTCCATGGCTGAATGTACCTTCAAGTGGGACACCATGAGAGAGCCACCAGCCAGCAGATCTTCTGGTCGGGCTGAATCATATCATGTCGAGTCAACTATCGCGTCTGAGGTGAAATTGGCTGCTCTCATGCGTAGGATTGAGAGTTTAGAGTTGGACCGAGCTCCTGTAGCTCAGGTCGCTACTCCTGGGTGTAGTAGGTGTGGACTTACGGGCCATGATGACTTGGAGTGCGCCTACGCTCCAAGGGATATGAGCATGCGAATGCGATGTATCAACATAGGCCCCGTAACGACCCATACAATCACTCCTACAACCCGGGATGACGTAACCATCCTAACTTCTCTTGGGGGCCTAGTGGGGGTCACGGTCAGAGCTCGCACGCACAACCTCCACCTTATCAACCTCCACGCCCATAGGCGACCTACCAACCCCCACATCAAAGGTCTCAACACCATAATTACCAACCTGCTCATGCCTCATCGTCGGGTTATTCCAACCAGACTCCACCACCCCATCGGGTTGACCCCAAGGACCCTTCTTGTGATCCGACCCTTCAAGCGTTGCAAAGTACAGTCATGGCTTTGGAAATGCAAGTTAGCCAGTTGGCTCATCAATTCCATGAACGCGAGAAGGGCCAGTTCCCGAGTCAACCCGAGGTGAATCCTCGACGTACCCATTCTCAAGGAAGGACACATTTACCTCATGCTACCTCTGAACCGACCCATCATATTAATGTGATTCCTACTTTGAGGTCTGGTAAGGAGGTGGACAACCACATTGGGGTGCCTTCTTTGTCATCACCATCTTTGAGGGAGCCGGATCTTGAGGCTCCCTCCACAAATACTTCCAGGAAGGAGCCAGATCCTGAGGTTCTTTCTACATTTCCTTCAACAAAGGGGCCGAACCCTGAGGTCCCCTTGTCTCCTCTTGTGTCGAAGTAATCAGATTCTGAGGTCCCCACTCATGTTTCTTTGGACCAGAATTCTGGGGTTCCTTCGCGCCCTTATGCCCCGAAGGCGCCATTCCCTGAGCACCTTAAAAAGAAAACCTCAGATCAACATGACAAGATGCTTGAGATGTTTAGGAAAGTTAAGGTGAACATCCTACTGTTGGAGGTGATTCAGCAAATGCCACCTTATGCCAAGGTTCTCAAGGACTTATGCACCAAGAAGAGAAAAACGCATGTTCCAAAGAAACCTTTTCTTGTGGCTAACGTGAGTTCTTTGTTGGCACAACCCATGCAAGTCAAGTACAAGGACCCTGGCTGTCCTACTATCTCTTGTGTGATTGGTGATGTGTCCATACATCGAGCCTTATTGGACCTTGGTGCATCTGTAATCTTCTGCCATATACTGTCTACGTCCACCTCGGTCTTGGAGACCTCAAACAAACAAAGACCACTCTTCAATTGGCTGATAGGTCTATGAAGAAACCGAGGGATGTGGTGGAAGATGTGTTGATCAAAGTGGGAGAGTTCATTTATCTAGTCGACTTCTTTGTCTTGGATACTGAACCTGTGCCAAACCCACTTGGACAAATTCCTGTCATTCTGGGGCGACCATTCCTTGCGACTTCCAATGCATTGATCAATTGTCGCAATGGTCTGATGTGCTTGACTTATGGTAGTCAATGCGCTGATTTCAACATCTTCACCATCGGCAAGAAGCCAGGTGCCTTCAATGACCCTGTTGGGGTCAACCTTACCCAGGGTTTGGATGAAATTGAAGTTGAGGGCACCTTCAAGTACTTCAGAGAATTGTTCGATGGAAATCATGAAGGTGGTGAAGATGTTTCACCTGGGCTGGCACAAGAAGGTGCCTTATGTTCTGATCATGTGGCCTCAGTGCCACATTCTTTTGATCTTGTGACCCTTGTGCCACATTCTTCTGATCTTGTGGCCCTTGAGCCACATCCTTTTGATCACGTGGCCCTTGAGCCACAACCTTTCGATCATGTGGCTTTTGAGCCACAAGATACCATTTTTATGGCCTCTGGGCCACATGATCTTCATTCTGTATCTGCTGATGACCCCATGTGGCTTAAGAATCAACCGCCTGATACCCTACAACCTGATAGAGGATCACCTCTCATTCATGCCTCCTATCTTACTCACTCTTAAGAGGCGTCAAACGACCACAACACTTATAAGGGTATCAGGTGGTCAAGCAATTCTGATTTGTATGTCGCGAGCCCATGCAAGTGCATTTTTGGCTCGAGAGATGGTGGGTTCCCATTTGATGTCCCTTGACATATGAAGATGGAAGCCTATTGTTGTACATAGTTTAAAAAAAAGAAAAAAGAAGACTCTATGAGCGAGCATTGATTGTTGTGAGCTCTAACCCTTGAGTATTTGGGCCCCCTTTCTTTCACGTATTTGGTCTCCCTTTTTAAGTATCTCACAGGTTTTCAGGGGAATTTGGGTTGTGTCCATCAACATGACCTTGAACTTCCCTTTGTACTTCATGTTGGTGAGATTTTTTTTTTCATGCACACATTCATGTAGTATCTTGCTCGCATTCATTGAGGACAATGCATGAAGTAGGTGTGGGAGGGTGTTTTACGTGTGTACATAGTCGAGTCCTTAATTGGATTTTGTTTTCTTTTGTGTGTATTGATAGAGTCATGTTAGTGTGCTGCATTTAATATTGATATATCTGTTTGTCATGATCCTTGGGTGACTTGGCTTCTTTTGCTTGTCTAGTTCTTCAAAATTTTCACATTTCTTTCAAAATCTTCATGTGTTTGTGAAAGAAAATGTTTTGTGGGCTTTGTGTGTGTTTAGCATGTGCAAAACCGTTGACAGGCAAAGTGAAAAGAAAGCTCCCAAAATTGTCTTGAACTTGATGCATTAGGATATCTAGTACAGTGGCTTTACGATTTATCGAGTTATTAGGATGCACCCCAGTTTTCCCTTGGGGGTGAGTAATCATAGGGTTTCAGTACTCAAACAATTAAAGAAGTCTACCCTGAACCTAGTGAGTCAATAATTCATGTTTGTTAATTTATGGAAGTTTGTTGTAGTCAATGACCCTTTAAATCTTGTTGTGAGACATTAAGTGTAGGGGTTTTGGTTCATGTGTAGATAAGAAATAAGTTAGTAGATGTTCTCTCCTCTCGCACGGCTCCTATCACTCGAGAAAGTAGGTCTGAGGGGACTTTTTGCTTGGTGCTTTCGAGTCATCTGACTTGGGATGCGCCGACCGAACTCTTGTTACACGGGTGGTAGGGATTGCCCTATGTGGAGATTTGGGGAAAGGTGTATGTGATAGTGTAAGTCCTCATGGGCAATGATGCACGAAACCTGACCTTGGGAGAATGAAGCTCCAACTAAGAAAAAGAAAAGAAAAAAAAGAAAAAAATATATAAGAAAAGAAACAAAAAGAAAAAAATTTGCAAATAAGAACCTTAATGGACCTTACACTTTGTATCACTTGAGGATGTTGAGGTTGTCCATGTCTTTCACTTAATTCCTTATTTAATTTGCATGAATGGTTCATTAGGTTAGGTGTGTGGACTGATTACCTATATAGAGTCGGCCCGTAGGATTACCGCGTCAAATGATCGACAAAATTTGTCCAACGAGTCGAGTGTCTAGATTGAATAATGCATCTTGTTCGGATTTTGTGGGTATATCCGCTGAAAACTCTCAGGAGACAACACTCCTCCTCCTTGGCAACAAGGAGGTTTAACGGCTTGTTGCACGTGCTAAGTGCAACCGTGATTACTACGAAAGTGAGTTAGGATTTCTTGTTTCTCGTTTGCTTTTCTCTTTCTTTGTTTTGCTCGGGACTAGCAAAAACTTAGGTGGGGGGTATTTGATTGACATAATTTCATGCTTGTATTTGTACCTTATATGGTCATAAAGTCATCCCAAGACAGAATAGAGTTCGTCGGGAGGATGTACATCCATTTCTTCGAGTTATCCTTCAACCCGAAATAAATCATCCTCAACCGGACTGAATCCTCATCAAGCTATTGAAGCTTGAACATGGAGCATACTTCCTCAAATTCACATATAAAAATATATGGATCCTCCTTATTGGCAGTGAAGGTAGGAAGCATGCTCACATATTGAGGTTTCAGTTCACAGTTGTTTCCTCAATTTGGGAGAAGAACTATGCAAGAAGGTTGCGCGACCCGAACAGGATAGGTCCGCTCCCACAAAGTCATCGGTCTATCATGTCGAGCTAAAGGTGGTGGTGCACCAAGAACTCGATCCTGACCGAATCCCTCTTCCTCTCGAGTCAGAGGAGGAGGAGAAGGAGGTCTACGTGGTGGTGGGAGCGGACAAAGGTAATCCATGTATGGAACCCGGTCTCCCCAGTCACTACGCGAAGACTCGGCCTCACGCTCCAAAGGAGCATAAGGCGGAGATGGCCGATCACCTAGACCGTCCATCTCAGAAAAATGCACTCTCTCAAGTCGAGCACTCTCACCAGAATGAGCCCAACTTCGCATAAAAATGCTCGACTCGACTCTAAAAATAACACACAACAGAAGGTGTACTCATAGGAGGAGACTACTCGTAGAATATAGATGAGGAGAGAACTCAGATGAGGAGGGAAGAATCCCTTGAGCTAGCGTGGGTAGTGGGTGAAGGTAGAAGCCTAATCTAGCAAGCACGGCTCAAACAATGTATGGATATGGGTCCTTAGGCTAGACGACGCCTAACTTCGAGGTCACTAGTCTCGACACGCCTCACCTCCCTACAACGAAGACCACAATGCCCAACAAGTGATACTAGATCCGGAGATCCAGTAACTCCTACTATCGACAAGGTAGGCAACGCCGATCAGGCCATGACAGTCTCAACTAGATCACTCTCCTAGTGCGTCTAAAATTCTTAGGGCCAATGTCTACTTGCTTTTTCAATTAAGGCTTTATTAAGAGTGTTTTTGGGGCCAAGGAAAGGGTGATGAAATCCCTCACCCTATCTTTTATGCGACAACCCCTCCTTAGTAGCGTTTTAATCCTAAATCTAGCAATCAACTGTCCAATGTAACGCTCAACTCACTCTTGTGCCGATGCAACTTAGTAAGTAATGCATGATGTAAACATGCATGAATGAGAGAATTGGGTGCATGTACCTCACGCCAGAAATCAACAACAAAAATGTAAAGCAAAGAAAAGACAAATACGGGGTACAGAAAATTGCTTGCTTCGTAACTTTTGGTTTATATTAAACCGCAAGTGCACGGACATGTTGAAGCGGTGGCAAATACGGATCGATCCACAGGGAGGTGTGTCGACTTTTGGTTTGTGCGAAGGCGAGTGGGAAAGAAAGGAGAGAAAGATTGATTACACTAAACTACACTAATCTAAACTAGGAAACTAGAAAAGCATAAATGAAATCACAACACAAACTAAACTAAGCAACTAATGAAGGAAGATAAAACTCAGGAATGGAAAACCCCTAACGGGTGGAGTGTGTATGCACATGAAATAAGTGTGGTAGTGAATGCATACAAGAAGCACAAGTTAGTTAGTGTTTGTTAATGTATAAGAAGTACCAAATGGCAAGACCTATCATTTACAACACTAACCTAGGTGATTAATATGAGTAATGCAAGGTTGTTATTAAGAACATAACAAGCATGGAGTATACCTAACTATGGCAGAAACTATCAAGTAAATTTCTTATTAATTCAAGCAAGCATACTAATATCTCTCACAAACAATAATATCTAACATTCATACCACCTACATAACATGTACATACATCTACTCCACCCCCAAACGGGATGGAACTACTCACTAATCATTACACTACCTACATTAACAAAATGAGATATTATACTGAAAGGAAATTTAACTAAGCAAGAAAGGAGCATTAAAGACGCTAATTGAAAGAAACATAAACTAAAGAAACATGCAAGAATTAAAAGACTAGATTAAAAGAAAGTAAGAACAATTATTTTATTAACAATGACTCACATTGAAGGTAGCATTCTTCTCCACCTTGAGTTTTGCTTCAAGGCTTACTCCTAAGTAGAGAGAATGCCATCAAGCAATGGGTGATTACAATAGAAGGTGAAGAGTTCTATTTATAGCCATAGAAAAGGTAATCCGGGACAATCCCCCGATGTGGGACTAAACAAATACTACAAATTGACTAAACATCGACTAATACACGTGCTCCTGAAATCTTAGCGGACCCGGGCAAACCTGGACCGCCAATTAGCGGTCTACAGGATTTGTATCGGGCTCGTTTTGATTCTGGGCTTTTCTTGGTATATTTGTTGGTCTTGGATGCATCTACTTCTCTTGTTGGAGCTCCGACCCGAATAGAATTGCCAAAATACTCCCCATGATGGTGTGGAGTTTTTTGTTTCTCTCTTTGGTCCTTCGGTCTTACGTTGAGGTCCTTCTCCTTTGCATCTTAGTCCCCATGAATCACAATTCACTCCTTTTCCCCTGCTTTTGGGTCCTTTTATGCTTCATCTATTCAAACCTATTTATTTCTGAAATTCAAACATAAAACTCATCATGTAGTATTGCTTAGGTGTAAGATAACGGATATAAGATACAAATATAAGCATGAAATGATGTCAATCAATGCACCTTACTAACTAATGCACGATGTAAACATGCATGAATGAGAGAATTGGGTGCACGTACCTCACGCCAGAAATAAACAACAAAAATGTAAAGCAAAGAAAAGACAAATGCGTGCAAGGTCTATAAATGATGCATGACCTAGATGGCAATCAATCCACTCTTTTTCTTTGAGTTTTAAGGTCCAAGTTGATTAAAGGGGATTGATTGTTAATCTGGGAGCAAACTAAAAGTCAGAACAACCAAGATTACGCTCCCAGAAAACGAATATGAAAGCACAAACTACCAGAACAAAACTGGAAGCTAAAAACGCTCACCAGGCCTCCAATTGGCGGTCACTGTTGAGTTGTTCGCTCTCCAATTCCTCCAGTCGCCTCTCCTTGTTCCTCAGGATCCCTGAAACAAATTAAAACTAAAAAAGAAAAATCAAAACCACTCGAATCGTCCAAACCAAAGTCTGGACAGAACACCTACAAGGCAACGACGTAAAAAACTTGATTGATTAGTTTTAATGAACCGCAAGTGCACGGCCGCGTTGAAGCGGTGGAAAAACAGGTCGATCCACAGGGAGGTGTGTCAACTTTAGTTTGTCCTAAGGCGAGTGGGAAAGAAAGGAGAGAAATGATTGATTAAACTAAACTACACTAAACTAAACTAGTAGACTAGAAAGGAGGAAGTGAAAGCACGAAATGAACTACATTAAGCTAAGTAACTACTAAGAAGAAAGATAAATCTCAGGAATGCGAAAACCCCTAAGGGGTGGAGTGTGTGTGTACACATGAAATAAGTGTGGTGAATGCATACAATAAGCTCAAGTGTAGTTATTGTTTTTTAATGCATAAGAAGTACCTAATGACAAGACCTATCATTTAAAGCACTAACCTAGGTGATTAATATGAGTATGATAAGTTTGTTATTAAGAACATAATAAGCATGGAATGTACCTAAACATTATGACAGAAACCATCAAGTAAAAGTTCTTATTAATTCAAACAAGCATTCTAACATTTCGCACAAACAACATTGTCTAGCATTTATACCATCTATATAACATGTATACACATCTACTCCACCCCCAAAGGGGATGGAACTACTCACACATATCTAAACTAATATTTATACTAAGGAAAGAAAACATGCTTAATAATTATAAGAAGACTAAAAACAACAAGTTAACTGAGTATGCAAGAATTGAAAAGACAAAATAATATGAAGAAAACTTAACAAAACATCTATTATTACTCACTCAATTACAAGTAGTCTCTCTCCACCAGGGTTTTTGCTTCAAGGTTTTTACTCCTAGTATAGAGGATGACCACCAAGAGAGAGATGTGATACAAGAGAGGAGGGAGAGTTCTATTTATAGCCATAAAAAAAGGTAATCCGGGACAATTCCCCGGTATGGGACTAAACATATACCAGAAATAAACTAAATATACTCTAATACACGCCCCATAGAAATTTTAGCGGATCCGGAGCAACCCGGACAACCAATCAGTGGTCCCAGACCGCTAATTGGCGGTCTACAGGGTTTGGATCGCGCTAGGCTTTCTTCTGGGCTTTTCTGGATGTCTTTGTTTGTGTTTGATGTATCTACTTCGCTTGCTGGAGCTTCGACCCGAATAGAATTGCCAAAATACTACCCATGATGGTGTGGAGTATTCTTGTTTGCTCATTGGTCCTTCAACATTACATTCAGGTCCTTCGATCTTGCATCTTAGTCCTCGAGTCTCTCAACTCAGTCTTTTTTCTTGCTTTTAGGTCCTTTTATGCCTCTTCTGTTCAAACCTATTTATTTATTTATGAAATTCAAACATAAACTTCATTACGTAGCATTGTTTTGGTGAAAGATGATGGATATAAGATATAAATGTAAGCATGAAATGATGTCAATCATATATCAGATTACGCCCGAATTGATAGCTGAAACTCTAGGTCTAGAGTTCCTTGGTATTCAAATCTATTTAGAGAAACCACAAGCCGCTCTCCCCGTACCGAAGCTGAGAAAATGGTCGATGAGTTATATGCTATTCCACCTCCCTAGGTAAATGGACGATTTAAACATAATGCCTCTCTTTTACATCCATTACCCCGAATCCTTGTCCAAATAGTCTCCTACAACCTTTATCCTAAATTTGGCCACCATAATGAGATTTCAAATATGGAGCTTATTTCCATTTACAGTATCTTTAAGAAAATTTTGGTGGATTGGCCACTCTTCATCATCTCGCACATGTGTCATCGGAACGTGATGTATCTTCCTTATCCCATGTGGCTCTCAACTCTTTTTGATCATTGGAAGATCAATGTCTCTGCATTCCCTTCATTGGTCTACAAGTTTCCTATCTGTAAGACCACTCTATCCAAGATGAAGACGATTGCCACCTCTTCTTCACCACCTTCCTCTGATGAGGAATCGGATGAGGAATCCATAGGCGAGGAAGAACAAACCATTGAATATCCAAGGTGGATGCGTCATCAAGCTCCACGTGAGTCTAGTTCTTGGTGGGGTGAGGGAGACAAAGATGCTTGGTCTCAAATATATTGGTCGTTTTCAGCACCTCTCTGACCAAGTTGATGCACTCGAAGCCTCAACGCCCGCTTGTCTTGATGCATTTGAGGCTTCCACTAATGCTTGGTACGATGAACTCAAGACGATCACTTCTGCCTCCTCTACTCAGCTTACTCGCATACAAGCTTTGCTTGACTCCATCTCCTCGTTGCTTCGTGATCAGCGGCTTGGTTGATTGTGTTTGTTCGCTTGTTGTATGTTTGTTTTTGTTGTGTTCTTTGAACCATGTGATTTGTCCTTTCTTCTACACATTTGGTTTATTGTGTGGTTTTATTATTATTGTTGGATCTTTGTTATGCCTCTTATGACATTATGATGTGTGCTTTGCTAAATTCAATGAATGTATGGTTCTAAGATTCATTTGGCATGTTTGGATACGATTACGTCTTTTTGGCATTTCTTTGCGCTTCCGTTATTTTATCTCACGGTAAGCCTTAATTGTATATCAATTTTTTCATGAGTATCATCTGTTTTATCATGCCAAAGGGGGGAAATAAATACATGCTTATAGATAAGGGGAGCTATAATATAGGAGGGGGAGCATTAGAAATTGCTTAATAATGATAAAATTTGAAAATACCATGTATTTAGAATGATACGTTGCCGTCATCAAAAAAATGAGATTGTTGGCTTTTTTGGCTAATAATTGCCAATATGTTTTGATGATTAACTAACATATCAATAAACATATGTATTCCATTAAAATCATCACATGCATATATTGTATTTCTAACATTGAGGAATCAAGTTGAATCAAGACAAGAAATCAAGAATGAAGATCAGATAAGTTTATATTTCTAGTACTTAGGTTATAATGTAACTTGGCACTTGAAATCCTTGATAGATTGCATTTCTTGACCTCTAGGGAACGTATAGAAGTCTTACAACTAAGTCCATATCAATTTGACTTCAATAGCAAATCGACGAAACATAAAAAATCCCGTACAACAGGTTTTATGGGAGAACTGGTCGACCAGTAGAACCATCTGGTTCGACAAGATTTCAACAGACAGTCTTTTGTTTCCCAAACGGTCGACCAGGAACCTCTCTTAGTTCGACCAATTCAATATCTGATTTCCCAGTCTAAATCGGTCGACCGAAATACCTCTACCATTCGACCGTTTACTTTTGTCAACCGATAGAACTCAGTTCGACTCATACAAATCATCTCACCTATTGTATGTTGACACGTGTCTCAG
Organism: Triglochin maritima; assembly: GCA_963682175.1. Lineage (NCBI taxonomy): Eukaryota > Viridiplantae > Streptophyta > Magnoliopsida > Alismatales > Juncaginaceae > Triglochin > Triglochin maritima. The sequence goes on from OY821775.1 coordinate 22,314,678, forward strand.
TTAGTGTGACAACCAGTCGACTGAAACTTTGTTTTGTTTGACTGATTACATTTCCGTATTTGTCTTATTATGACCATTAAGATTGTCGTATTTTATGACGGTCATATACCTACACTCTTCTAACACCCTCATTTATATTTGGTCTTCTGGTCGACTAAATCTCTTTTAACAGTTGACCGGTTCATTAAACTTCCCCACTCCAGGTCTTACTGGAAGTTTCCAGTCGAACCCATGATCTATTATGTTCGACCGTTATCCTTTTGCATAGATTTATCTAGACCAAATATTCCAAACGATCGACCGAACCTAGTTATCTGTTCGACCGATCACTTAAGTTGTAGCCCAGTTGGTTCGACCGTCTGCACCATTGCTCGACCAAATACTTTATTCTCACTTACCAGTTGACCGATTGACCCGATCCGGTCAACCGTTGGTGTTCATAAATGTGTCATGTCATTCACTGTCTTGTGTATTCTTACACAACTTTTTTTTGCAAAGCAAAAAGGGAGGCTTAGTCTCGAAGTTTATTATGTAATATGTTTTGTACAACCTACAAAACCAAAATTGAAGTGTGCGGGCTATACAATGTGTATAACCCGGCTCCCTACATGAAATACAAACACGTATGCAACTACACTATAACCGTATTACAAACAACTATACTCCTAGATTCCTATACTCCTTTAATCATAGCTTGAAGTTAATGATGGAAACACAAGTATATTCATACACTACTCAATACCCATTTAATCCCAACATCTAGATTAATTTTAGAGCATATAAATAGAGCTGAGAACACACTTCCAAGACCACCAATCTTTCTCCAAGCTCAAATATTAATACTACTCCTAAACTTTCTCTAAACATCTTTGTGATCAAATCTTTCCACTTGAAACTAGCTCATTGATTGCATCATTCATTTCAAGTGCCCAAGATTAGTTTGCTGAAGCTTTTCGTTCAAGAGTTGTAATAGCTTCCGGAGTGAAGCTCTTCTTGGATTGTGAGAAGGTGTTCCAAGCTAGCGAGGGTGTTCGCAACGCTTGTTGTGTAAAGGGTTGATCTTGGCCTGCAACGGAGATCAGATTTAGTGGAGGATGCGAAATTGCTCGAGGAAGAGCATTTCATAAGAGAGGACTAGGATCCGGTGGTGGATCCAAACCTCTATAAATCGATCTTGTGGTTTGCATCCCTTTACTTCATCTTTATTGGTTTAACTTTTAATTTGACATAATTATTTTTAAAAAAATTGTAATTACTTTATTCCCCCCCCCCTTTAGACTAATATTAGGGCCTAGTAGATCCTACAGTTCCGTTCCCCTTAGGGGCTAGAGATGATGTACATATATGTTGTGAAGTTTAGATGTTTGATAAATTTTTGATTGTGTAGACTTGCATGTTTATATGTTCATCGCCTGTGTTTTAATCATCTACATGTTGGGGGAGTTCTGATGGGTTTGACCATAAGATTTAGACATTTCCCATGCTTAGTTTCCTCATGTTTATTGACTGAGATTTCCTGTTGAATATGCTACATGTTAGTTATGTGTTTGTATTTGTGTTTGCTTGCTTGATTGATTGAAGAAACTTTGTTTTGATGGGTTGTGCCATAAGATTTAGACACCTTATATGCTTAGCTTTGTTCTTCACATGAGTTCATGGTTTTTGATGAGTCTTCCCATATCTTTAGACACTTGTCATGCTAAGTCGAGTCTTATGTTGATCAAGTAGTAATTGCCGATATGTTGTGTGAATGGATTCATAGGTTTTGCCAAATCTTTAGACACATCCTATGCATGAAGACACACACATGAGAAGCGCATATACATGCTTACATGCGTCATTCATCACTTATTTCACTTCATATGTGCACATACTCCACCACTTAGAGGATTCTATTCTTGATTTCCAGCTTGTTGTCTTTGTTAGTTTAGTTTCATTGTTGTGTGCTTTCATTTCCATGTTTGTGCTTACTAGATTAGTCTAGTTTAGCATAATCAACTTCTTCTCCCCTCTTTTCCCACTTGCCTTCAAACGAACCAGAGTCGACACGCCTCCCTATGGACCGACCCGTATTTTCCAGGTCTTCACTAACACCGTGCACTTGCTGTATTTAAAACAAACACATCAAGTTTTTGACGCCATTGCCGGGGAGGTGCTCTGTCCAGACTCTGGTTTGGACGATTCGAGTGGGTTTAATCTTTTGTTTATTTTAGGGACATCTCAGCATCCAGCGGAGGCACCAGGAGAAATTCGGAGAATAGGAAAGCTATTTGGACCACCAATCAGCGGTCTGGGACTGTCAACCGGTGGCCTGGTGAGTTTCATTTGCTCCGAAAATTTGTCTGAGAGCTCAATTTGGCATGTTGTGAACTCTAGTTTGCTCTCATATCAATTAATTCCACTTTTTAAGACAACTTCGACCATAAAACTAGAAGCAAAAAATTAGACTAATTGTCATCTAGGTCGTGCATCACTTGTAGACCTCGCATGCACATTGTCTTTCATTTGCTTTAAATTACTGTTGTCGATTGCTGGCGTGACGTACGTGCACCCGTTCTCTCATTCATGCATGGTTAGAGCACGCTGATTGAATCAATTAAAATACCACAAGTGCAGGACCGCATTGGAGTGGTGGCAAGTACGGGTCGGTCCACAAGGAGTGCGTGTGAGTCGGATTCACGATACTCGAATAGGGGAGAAGAAGAGAGAGATGTGATCGAAACTACACTACAATGCAAAATAAATTGGAAAATAAGCAATAAAACTAAATCCCTTAGGGGGTAGAGAAAGAATGTGAAAACAAAAATGTGTATTGTGTTTGTTCAAATATGATCATCAAAACATGTCATACATGAAATCCCTAAAACTCAATTCCAACTTTGCATCCACATGAAATAAGATAAACCTTATCATTAAAACATACAAGACAATAATTGAAACGAATCTAATATGTTCACATGCAAAATGACTCAAATCCAACTATGTCTCCACATGAAATAAGATTTATCGCAATCATTAAAACATACAAGACATTAATTTAGATAAAGCCAACATGAGCACATGCATGCACATGCCTTGTTCCCTTCTTCCACTCCATCCTTATCCAAACCTCATCATTCCCCATAAAGTAAGCTCACTAATCTAAGCATGTGCTAATCTTCATTTAAGAGCATTAGCACATCCAAGATAAGAGTGAATCTCACTAGATAGTTATGGAAATCATGTAAGGCTCATAGGATTAAGATTAACACGCACTAATCCATCACATGATCAAATCACCTTCTTCTCCACCCCCAATGGGGATGGACTACTCTCTACTCATCTCTACACTAAAGAAAGCATAAAAAAAATAAACCCGTGAAAGAAATGTAGAAGTCTATTAAACAAACAACAACATAAAAGAAGTTGCATCAAAGGAAAATATCAACACAATTAACAAGAACTAAACTAGATTAAGTAAATAAAAGACAAAGTTTGCTCCTCTCCAACCCCCTTATTACACTACTAAAATAGGAAACTAAAACCTACTCTAATCGGGGAAGGAGGAAGAAGAGGTGGAGAGGAGGGATTACGATGGTATATATAGACTAATACATTGTTAGGATTAATCTAGAAATAATCGGATGGCTCTAAATCACATCTAATAGTCTAGGAATGCTCTGACCCGACAACCTGGACCGCAACCAAAATTGGAGACCATTTGGACCATTTTGATCCACCAGTGGCGGATCAAATGCATCTGATCGTGCTGAAATTTTGTACCCCACTTATGGCTTATTTGGCACATGGGGGTGAAGTCCTGGTCTGCTGGCTCAAATCACTTTGAGGTTAACTGGCAAAATACTGTTATGATTCAAGATATATGTCACCATATTTTGCACTTCAAAATCAGGTCCCTCTGGGTTTACACTTGGGTCCTTCCGGATTTGCGATGCAGTCCGTATGCATTACAAATAGGTCCAGAACCTTCGAAATCAGTCCATACTTCTTACATTTAGGTCCTTTCTGCTCCCTTCCTCTTCTTTATTACCTAATTTATGAAACACTACCAACAACAACTCGAGTAGCACGATATTGGGGTAAAATAAAGGATATAATTATGAATGTGTGCATGATATGCTACTAATCAATTACCCCACACTTACCTTTTGCTAGTCCCTAGCAAAACAAAGAAAGAGAAAATTGAAGGAAAGGAAAACATACGAAAAATAGAGAAATCCTAACTCACTTTCGTAGGAATCACGGTTGCACTTAGCACGTGCAACATGCCGTTAAACCTCCTTGTCGCCAAGGGGGAGGAGTGTTGTCTCTTGAGGGTTTTCAGCGGATACACCCACAAAATCCGAACATAGATGTATTATTCAACCTAGCACATGACTCGATGGACTCTTTTTTGTCGATCATTGGACACGGTAATTCTAGGGGCTGACTTTATATAGGTATTTAGTCCACACACCTACCCTAATGAACCATTCGTGTAAGTTAGTTAAGGACTTAAGTGACAGACATGGGCAACCTGAACATCCTCAAGTGATACAAAGTGTAAAGTCCATTAAGGTTCTTATTTGTCTTTTTTTTCTTTATTTATCATCATATTTTTCTTTCTTTTTGGAGCAGTATGGATTACACTAGTTGGTGTTTGATTCTCCCAGGGTCGGGTTTCATGCATAATTGCCTATGAGGACTTACACTATCATGTACACCTTCCCCCAAATCTCCACATAGGGCGATCCCTACCACTCGTGTAACGGGAGTTCGGTCAGTGCATCCCAAGTCAGATGACTCAAAAGCACAAGGCACTAAGTCCTCTCGGACCGAATTTCCCGAGTGATAGAAGTCGTGCGATAAGAGAGAACACCACTTATTTATTCATTATCTAAATGGGAACCAAAACACTACACTTACAGTTTCATAACAAGATTTTTTGGGTCCCTAACTACGACAAACTTCCTTATACTAACTGAAACCTATGATTACTCACCCCACAAGGGAAGACTGGGGTGCATCCTTATGACTCGATAAGACCTAAAGCCGACATACTAGATATCCTAATGTATCATGTTCAAGACAATTTTGGGAGCTCTCTTTTTACTTTGCCTCAACGGTTTTGCACATGCTAAACACACTCAAAACCCACAAAACATTTTCTTTCGCAAACACATGAAGATTTTAAATGAAATGTGAAAACTTAAAGCTCAAGGCTAGCAAAAGAATACAAGTCACCCAAGGATCTTGGCAAGCAGATATATTGATATTAATTGCAGCACACTAACATGACCCTAACAATGCACACAAAAGTAAACAAAATAAAAGGAGAAAAAACTTGACTATGTACACACGTAAAACACCCCCCACACACTTACTTCATGCATTGTCCTCAATGAATGTGAGCATGATACAACAAGGATTTATGCATGAAAAAGAAAAGATCTCACCAACGTGAAGCACAAAGGGAAGTTCATGGTATGCTGATGGACACAAACCTGAATTTCCCTCAAAATCTGTGAGATGCTAAAGGAGGGAAACAAATACGTGAAAGAAATGGGGCCCAAATACACAGGGGTTGGAGCCCCACAACAAGTTGTGTTCACTCATGGAGTCTTCTTTCATTTCTTTTCTTTCTTTCTTTTTTTGAAATATAACTTTGTACAAAAATAAGTTCCCATCTTCATTTGTCAAAGGACATCAAATGGGAACCTCAAAAGTGGGTCAATGCACTTGGAATGGGAACATCACACCATGTGGGGCCAAAATATTGATGTGTGCCCCCCTCACAAAGAGCACACGATGTAAGGAGAGGTTCATGAATTAGACGCAAAAGGCGTCTCATTCAAAGGATCAAACTGAAAGAGTTCAAACCTCTCAAGAGTTTGGGACATATTGTGTAACAGAAGAAGAGTTTCTCCTATTGTGGTACTGAAGTTATGATCTTCAATCCATACTCTCCAACCGACAAGTTGGTGGGTCGGAACGAGGTCAAGAACCATGTTATGCATGTACGACTCACTGGGCGAACAGAAAGTGGGTCTCTTACCCAAGGTATCCTCTAAGGAACTCCCAATACCCTTATAGGCAATGTAGTTGTTTGATGTCCCATCATTTCCAAGATGACCAGGAACAATAGTGAGAGGGACTCTCTCATTAGGTCGTATGAAATTAAGGGTACTAGGGAGCCCTTGCTCCACCACAGGTGAGTCCTTAAGAGCCACAACAATAAGATCATGTGGCTCAAGGGCCACAAAAGATAAGGCACAATCCTGAGCCGACTCATAATGAAGTTGGTCCATGTAATTCTCAATTTGGATCAAATTCCCCACCACGTGATCGTGAATTGAAACCCCAAGTCCCTCAGACTGACTAGGAGTTTGACTTTGAAAGATTGTGCTTTGAATTTGTAGATGTGGTGGTGGTTCGATATCAGAAGATAAACCCTCATATTGAAAAGAAATGTTACCCCTTCACGTTCACGTAATTGCTGCGTCATTTGACTCACTTGCATTGTCATATTTTGCATGGATTGTTGAGTGTTTTCATGAACGTAAGGAGAGTTTGTTTCAAGGAATCAGGTATGTAGTCAACTATGAGGCTCAAGTTAGAGCTTCGGAAATTTTGGGGTTGGGTGTTGATGGGCTGAGAATGAGTCCAATGATTGGGAGTAGGGTGTTGGTAGAATTCTGGGTATTCGGGAGGAAGATACTGGTGTGGGAATGATGTATAAGAATTTGAATAAGAATTATGTCCCCACGAATCTATCCCTCTCAGGTTGTACGCGGATGCATAAAGGTCACATTGAGCATTTTGGGAAAAGGTATGCTCGTAATCAGGCTCTAGGGAAACGTAACGACATTCCCCGATAATATGACCATACACCCACAACAGTGACACGGTATGGCTACTGGATCCACTGGTGCAGTCATGTCGTCTACCGTACGCATGAAAGAGGTCGAAGGTTGTTGTAATGTCTCAGTTTGTTGACCAACATATGATCCGACATAACTAGATGGTGGTCTAACAGTCGGTTCCTCACTCATATTACCCCAACATGAAGATTGCTCAGCAACACAATTAAGATTGTCCCAACCAAACGGGGTGTTTGTCTGAGCCACCCCAGGCTGAATGGGTCTGGAATACCAGGGAGAATTATCCTGATCCCAACAATGATATGGATGGTCTCCCATGTAACCATCCATCTTGACAAAGAGCTCTCGAGTCGACCACTCTCACGACCACGAGGCCAAGCTCGCAAAAAGTGCTTGACTCGACCCAAAAACATTAACAAAGAGTGTAAAAAGGAGGAGACTAGAACATAGAAGTAGGTGACAGGAATATGACTCAGAGGAGAATGGAAGAATCCCTAAAACTAGCGTGGGTATAGGGTGAGGGTAGAAGACTATCTAGCAAACAATGCTCACACAGCCTACGGTCACTATAGGTCCTCATAGCTAGATGACGCCTAACTGTGAGGTCACACGGCCTCAACATGTCTCACCTCTGTACGACAAAAACCACAAAACCCAGAAAGTGAGCAAACATCCGGAGATCTCGTCTCTCCTACTATCGACAAAGTGGGCGACGCTGATCAAGCCATGACGGTCGTGACCGGATCACTCTCCTAATGCGTTTGAGTCCTAGTGGTCAATGTCTACTTGCTTTTAGATTTAAGGCTTTTGAATAGGAGTGATTTTTGGGGCTAAGGAAAGGGTGATGAAATCCCCCACCTTATCTTGTATGGCACAACCCCTCTTAGTAATGTTTTCAACTTAAGCTAGCAATCAACTCTCCAATCAATCACTCGCCTCACTCTTGTCCCGATTCACCATACTAACTAATGCATGCTTTAGCCATGCATGAATGAGAGAACGGGTGCATGTACCTCACGTCAGCAATCGACAACGAGAAATTAAAGCAAAGGAAAGACAAGATGCGTGCAAGGTCTACAGATGATGCATGACCTAGATGGCAAATAATCGAATCTTTTGCTTTGAGTTTTAGGGTCGAAGTTGTCTTAAGAAGGGGTCGTGCAAGCCAAATTAATTTCTGACACTAAAACAGAGCATGCATTGCGTCAACAGTGAAAGGAACCAACTAGAAATAGGAAAAGGAAGCTACAGTTGAAACATTAATAAAAAATACCTCACCAAATCCACCACTAGCGGATGGAAATCTGCTACAGGAGGATCTTATAGGGATTTAGATGCCCAGAATTCACCAGTGTGCTTCTAAGCCCCGTTAGGTCCTTCTGTTCACTTGTGACCTCATTCCAGTAACCGAAACAAAAACGGAAACGTAAATGTAAAAACAAAGAAAACCCCCACCGAAATGGCGAACTCGACTACGAAAACGACGCTCCCCGGCAACGACGCCACAAACTTGATTGAATCAAATAAAAATACTGCTATTGCATGGCCGTATTGAAGCAGTGGTAAGTACAAGTTGGTCCACAAGGAGCACGTGTCATTCAGATTCACGATACTCGAGTGTGGGAGAAAAAAAGAGATGTCATCAAAACTACACTACAATGCAAAAGAAATTGGAAAATAAGCTATAAAACCAAACCCCTTATGGGGTAGAGAAAGAATATGAAAACAAAAATGTGTGTTGTGTGTGTTCAAATATGATCATCAAAACATGTCATACATGAAATCCCTAAAACTCAATTCTTTGCATCCACATGAAATAAGATAAACCTTATCATTAAAACATACAAGACAATAATTGAAACGAATCTAATATGTTCACATGCAAAATGACTCAAATCCAACTATGTCTCCACATGAAATAAGATTTATCACAATCATTAAAACAAACAAGATATTAATTTAGATAAAGCCAACATGAGCACATGCACGCACATGTCTTGTTTCATTCTTTCACTCCACCCTTATCCTAACCTCATCATTCCCCATAAAATAGGCTCACTAATCTAAGCATGTGCTAAGCTTCATTCAAGATCATTAGCACATCAAAGATAAGAGTGAATCATACTAGATGGTTATGAAAATATGTAAGACTCAAAGGATTAAGATTAACACACACTAATTCATCACATGATCAAATCACCTTCTTCTCCACCCCCAATGGGGATGGACTACTCTCTACTCATCTCTACACTAAAGAAAGCATAAACAAACATAAACCCATGAAAGAAATGTAGAAGATTAGATTAAACAAACAACAACATAAAAGAAATTGCATCAAAGGAAAACATCAACACAATAAACAAGAACTAAACTAGATTAAGAAAATAAAAGACAAAGTTTGCTCCTCTCCAACCCCTTTATTACACTACTAAAACAGGAAACTAAAACCTACTCAAATGGGGAAATGAGGAATAAGAAGTGGAGAGGAGATGAGGGATTACAATGGTATAGATAGACTAATACATGGTTAGGATTAATCTGGGAATAATCAGACGAATCTAAATCACATGTGATAGCCCAGGAATGTTCTGACCCGACAACCCGAACCGCAACCACAATTGGAGACCAGTTGGACCATTTTGATGCGCCAGGGGCGGACCAAATGCATCCGATCGTGCTGAAATTTTGTATCCCACTTTATCTCTTTATTTGGCACAGGGGGTGAAGTCCTGGTCTTCTGGCTTGAATCACTTTGAGTTTAATTGGCGAAATACTGATCTGATTCAAGTCATGTGTCACCATATTTTGCACTTCACAATCAGGTCCCTCCGGGTTTGAACATAGGTCCTTCCTAATTTGCGATGCAGTCCTTGTGCATTACAAATAGGTCAAGAACCATCCAAATCAGTCCATACTTGTTACATTTAGGTCCTTTCTGCTCTCTTCCTCTTCTTTATTACCTTATTCCTGAAACACTGCCAGAACAACTCGAGTAGCACAATATTGGGGTAAAATAAATGATATATAGCATGAATATGACGCATGATGTGCTACTAATCACATGCATTAGTTAGGAAGGTGCATTGTAATAAGAGTGAGGTGAGTCCTTATTTGGTGAGTTGCTTACTAGCCTAAGATTTCTAAACATCTTTAAGGGGAACCACCTATAGTCTTAAAGATAAGGTGGAGGATTTCATCACCCCTCCTTTAGCCACACAAATCACACTGAAGTGAGTCTTAATCTAAAATCAAGTAGACATCGGCCAATAGGACTTGGGCGCATTAGGAGAGTGATCCGGTCACGACCGTCATAGCCTGATCGGCGTCGCCCACTTTGTCGGTAGCAAGAGAGACGAGATCTCCAGATCTTGGCTCACTTGCAGGGCTTTGTGGTCTTCGTTGTAGGGACGTGAGGCGTGTTGAGGCCACATGAGCTCAAAGTTAGGCGTCGTCTAGCTTAAGGACCCATAGCCAACCTAAGCTTGTTTGAGTCGTGTTTGCTAGACTAGGCTTCTACCCTCTACCCATGCTTGTTTTAGGGATTCTTCCCTTCTCCCCTGAGTCATCGTCTTCTCGCCTACCTCTACATTCTAGTCTCCTACCCTTTACACTCTTTGTTAACATTTTAGGGTCGAGTCCAACACTTTTTGCGAGCTTAGCCTAGTGGTGGTGAAAGTGGTCGACTCGAGAGTTCTTTGTCGAGATGGGTGGTTACATAGGCGACTATCCATTTCATTGTTGGGACTATGACTATTCTCCCTGGTATTTCAGACCCATGCATCCTGGGGTGCCTCAAACAAACACCCCGTATGGTTGGGACAATCTTAAGATTGGGGTGATATGAGAGAGGTACTGACGGCTAGGCCACCATCTAGTTATGTCGGATCATATGCTGGTCAACAAATTGAGAAATCACCACAACCTTTGGCCTCTTTCATGCGTGTGGTAGACAACATGAGTGCACCGATGGCTCCAGTAGCCGTACCATGTGACTGTTGCGGGTTGAGTGGTCACATTATCAGGGAATGTCCTTATGTTCCCTAGAGCATGAGTATGAGCATACATTTTCCCAAAATGCTCAATGTGACCTTTACACATCCACGTACAACCAAAGAGATGGATTCAAAGGGAGACAATATTGATTCAAATTTTTATACATCATACCCACCCCAGTATCCTCCTCCCGAATACCCAGAATTATACCAGCCACCACCCATGACCAATCATTGGACTCATTCTCAGCCCATAAACACCCAACCCGAAAATCTCCGAAATTCTGAATTGGACCTCAAAGTTGACCACATACCTGATTCCTTGAAATAAACTCTCCTTATGTTTATGGAAACCACTCAACAGTCCATGCAAAATATGGCAATAGAAGTGAGTTAGATCACGTAGAAATTACGTGAATGTGAGGAGGGTAGCCTTTCTTGTGAACATGAGGATTTATCTTCTGATATCGAACCACCACCACATCCACACCACATACACACGAGGTTCTTGACCTCGTTCCGACCCACTAGCTTGTTGGTTGGAGAGTTTGGATTGACGATCACAACTTCAGTACCGCAACGAGATAAACTCTTCTTCCGTTGCCCAATATTTCCCAAACTCTTGAGAGGTTCGAGCTCTGTTAGTTTGATCTTTGAATCAGACATTTTGGCGACAAATTCATGAACCTCTCCGTTCATCTCTTGATCTTTGTGAGGGGGCCCACGCATGAGTATTTTGGACCCGTGTGGTATCATGTTCCCATTTCAAGTGCATTGTCCTTTGACAAATGAAGATTGGAACTTATTTTTGTACATAGTTATATTTCAAAAAAAACACCAGTAGGCACTGATTGTTGGGGGTTCCAACCCTTGGGTATTTGGGTCCTATTTGTTTCATGTATTTGTATCCATTCTTTAGTATTTCACATGTTTTGATGGGAATTCAGGTTTGTGTCCATCAACCTAACCATGAACTACCCTTTGCGCTTCATGTTAATGAGACCTTTTCATTTTCATGCACAAATCCATGCAGTATCTTGCTCACATTCATTGAGGACAATGCATGAAGTAAGTGTGTGGGTGTTTTACGTGAGTCGAGTCTTTCCCCTTTTCTTTGGTTTTCTTTTGTTTGTATTGTTAGGGTCGTGTTAGTGTGCTGCATTAAACATCGAGATATCTGCTTGCCATGATCCTTGGCTGACTTTTCTTCTTTTCCTTGTGTTGTGCTTTAAATTTTCATTCTTTTTCAAAATCTTCATGTGTTTGCGAAAGAAATGGTTTGTGGGTTTTGCGTGTGTTTAGCATGTGCAAAACCGTTGTGAGGCAAAGTAAAAAGAAAGCTCCCAAAATTGACTTGAACTTGATGCATTAGGATATCTAGTAGTGGCTTTAGGTCTTATTGAGTCGTAAGGATGCACCCCAATTTTCCCTCGGGGGTAGAGTAATCATAGGGTTTCAGTACTCAAACAAATAAAGAAGTCCACCATGAACCTAGTGAGTCAAATAATTCGTGTCTGTTAGTATAAGGAAGTTTGTCGTAGTTAGGGACCTCTAAATTGTTGTTGTGAAACCTTAAGTGTAGGGGTTTTAGTTCATGTGTAGATAATAAATAAGTGGGAATGGTGTTCTCTCATCTTGTATGGCTCCTACCACTCGGGAAACTAGGTCCGAGGAGACTTAGTGCATGGTGTTTTCGATTCATCTGACTTGGAATGCACCGATCGAACTCCCGTTACCGGGTGGTAGGGAACGCCCTATGTGGAGATTTGGGGGAAGGTGTACGTGATAGTGTAAGTCCACATAGGCAATGATGCAGGAAACCTGACCCTGGGAGAATCAAACACCAACTAGTAAAAAGAAAAAAAATAAGAAAGAAGGAAAAAGAAAAAAAGAAAAGAAAAAGAGATGGTAATGCAAATAAGAACCTTAATGTACTTTACAATTTGTATCACTTAAGGATGTTAAGGTTGCCTTTGTCTTTCACTTAAGTCATTCATTAACTTGCACGAATGATTCATTAGGCTTGGTGTGTGGACTAAATACTGAACACGGGTTTGTCTAGTCCCAGACGGTACCGTGTCCAATCCTCGGCAACGGCGCCAAAAATTTGTTTATTCGTTTTATATTTAGACCGCAAGTGCACAGTCGTCGGTGAAGATGGGGCAAGTACAAGTCGTCCGCAAGGAGGTGAGCAGCCTCTAGTATGACCGAAATAAGATGGCGAAAAAGGGGAGAAGAGTTGTAGATTACGCTAAGCTACACTACTCTAGACTAGTAGGTAACACATGCAAAAGAAACCAACAAACAATGGACTGAAACTAAACTAAGAAACTCTATAAATAGGCTGGAAATCAGAGATGAAAACCCCTAAGGGGTGGAGTGAGTGCACACATGCAAAGAGATGGTGAAGAATACATTCATTAAGCACAAATGATGGTTGTATTTTCATGTATAGGAAGTGTCTAATGATTATTGCAAAACCTATCAATCCCATTACTAACCTAGTTGATTAACATTCACATATTCAAGTTGGTTATTTCAGAACCTAAACAAGCATGAGAGGTGTCTAATATTTGTGGCAAAACTCATCAAGTTACATGTTCTATCCTAAACAAGCAAGCATACATTTATATTTATCAACACATTTCATACAAAGCATTCATTTCCATTCTCTTTTGCATGTATAAAACATCAACTCCACCCTCAAAGGGGATGGAACTACTCACTATCCATTAAACTAATTATTATCAAAAGAAAGGAAAACATATTAACTAAGTTACTAAGATTAATGAAATCAAATTAAACTAAGATTGCAAGCAACATGAAACAAGAAACATAACAAAGAAACTTTTATTAAATTCAGACTCACAATACAAGCAGCATCTTCCTACTTTAGTATTTACTCCAAGGCTCCACTTCAAGTAGGAAGAATACCCACCAAGTATGTAGTAGATTACAAGGGAAAGTGAGGAGTTCTATTTATAGTCATTGAAAAAAGGTAATCAGTGACAATCCCCAGTGTGGGTCTAATACAACACCAGAAATAGATAAAAACCACCTTAATAAATGTTCTACCCGAAGTGTATCAGATCCAGAGCCGACCCGACCGCCAATCAGCGGTCCCAGACTGCCAATTGGTGGTCTACAGAGTCCGGATCCGGTCTGGAATTTTGGTGTGCTTTGCTGGAGTGATTTCTTCATGTGTGATGCACCGAAGTCGGTTTTGAGTTTAAGCCCGAATCGAATTGCTGAAATACTCCTCATGATGGTGTGCAGTATTTTCATTTGTTGGCTGGTCCTTTGGTCTTACATTCAGGTCCTTCTCCCTTTCATCTTAGTCCATAATCTCACAACTCAGTCCTTTTCCTGCTTTTAGGTCCTTTTATGCTTCTTCTCCTCAAACCAATTTATACCTGAAACTCAAACATAAAACTCGTTACGTAGCATTGTTTAGGTTCAAGATAATGGATATAAGACATAAATGAATGCATGAAATGATGTCAATCATGAAGGTAATGCGTTCTAAAAGTTTTACTTTTAAATGTCAATTATTATGAATTGAATGAGAAATCATTTTGTTCCTTCTTTATGTCATTCGTCTTTTAGAAGTGTGAAGGAAGAGGCTCTTGGTCCTTATCCGTAGAGCTCTAAAAGATAATGGTTTACATAAAACAAAAGATATTCACAATCATGGTAATTAACATGGGACATTAATTACCGAGTTAAGATTGTCGTGTTGGTCATAGATCATTGTAGCTCTACAAGTGAGTGACAACACGGGTATACGAAAGAGGAAAATACTACTTTTGTATACTGAATAGACCTAATAAGTAAAACATTATAGAATTGTGTTTTCTGTATCATTAATGTTTTACTGTGTCCTTGGTCCTTTGATATGAGACTTATGTCCGATCACTTAAGAAATGCTTGGTTAGACTAGTGTCCTGAGCGATCGATAAGTGTAGTGTAAAGGCATTGCTTGGTTAAGTATGACTTTTGTTGGAGAAGATAGTTGGTCAAAAGATTGTCATTGCCCCTCTTAATTGAGTAATGATATTAGTGGACCCCTTGATAAAGCAAAGTTATAATGTGCACAATGTGATTTGAGTTAAGTCACATATTTATGACTAGCTTAAAGAGATCAAGAAATGAATACTAATACAAAGATGACACAATACTACTTTGTGTGTATTCTTAATATCATGAGGCAAGGGACAGACACAAGTGGTGCACTCCATTACTAAATGGATCGGGTTTTGGTTCGAGTGGAATTAAGACATCTAACTAATTGGGAGCTATAATGTGTAGCTAGATACCGCTTATAGCTTGTGATATTAAGCTCTTAATATCACTGCCAACTTAGTTTAGATCATCCCATAGGTCACACCACAAAACTGGGAAACAAGAAATGGGGATTTTGAGTTCATAAGGTGTGTCGGGTTTCATCTAGAAAATATGACACATGTGGTGAACAAGCAAAATCAAAATTATGTTGTGATTAATAACATAATCAGAATCTAAATTAAATTCATATGTGATGTAAATATTATGGGGTGTAATGATTTATCATTACATAGGATAATATGTTACATAAGTTGTGAACTTACTACTAATCCCGAAATGTCAAATTTTATGGGGGTTAAACCGAAATTTGACAAGTATGCAGCACTGTGCAAAAACGGTCGACCGTTAAATGGTAAACGGTCGACCGAATGCTGCACGGTCGACCGAAATGTTGCACGGTCGACCGGATGTGTCTCGATCGTAACAGGGAATTTCTTCTGTTCGTTTTCGGTCGACCGAACATTGCGATGAAATAATTTTTGTTACGAACGGTCGACCAAGTTATGAACGGTCGACAGAAACTTGGTCTAAACGGTCGACCGAACCTCCAAACAGTCGACCGGTCCAGACGGTTTTTTGTAGAATTAATTTAAGAATTAATTAGATGCATGGAATTGGTCCATAACTGATTTAATTTGTGGCTGAGATTATTTGTTAGCAAATAATGGATGGTTAGATGGAAGTTTGCATGAAATCATGGGCAAGAGGTTGCACATGAATAGGTAATTTGGAGAGAACTTATAATACAAGTTTATCTCATTACCTTGTTAATTAATTCATTATATTCTTGTGCAAACATCTCTCTCCATAATTCTCCACGAATTTTCCTTAATTCTTGAGTTTAGTTTTAGTTTTCAGAGATCTTCTTCTCAAGGGAACTAAAGAGGGGTTAGTAGTTAGATTCTAAACCCTATTGGAGATTGAGAGGCTAGCTCTTCTCTCTCCGGTCTTGTTTAGAGTTTGGTGAATACTCGGAGGCATCCGGCGCAGCGACAAGCATCCTCAACGTCTCCGGATCATCAAGATGTTTTACAGAACTTCTAGGTATGAAATTCAGAGCCGATGTTTGTTTTAATAACTTTTGAAACTAGTTATTGAAACAAATCGATGCATGCATGAAACAAATCATAGAAAATTGTAATTGATCCTTATTGTGCAAAAAAAATTCGAATATATATATGTGCAATTAAACTAGAAATCCTACAAATCAAACACCCCCACACCTAACTTTTGCTAGTCCCGAGCAAAACAAAGAAAGAGAAAAATGAAGAAAATTGAAACAGCATACGTAAAACAGGGAAATCGTAACTCACTTTCGTAGGAATCACGGTTGCACTTAGCACGTGCAACAAGCCGTTAAGCCTCCTTGTTGCCAAGGAGGAGGAGTGTTGTCTCCTGAGGGTTGTCAGCGGATACACCCACAAAATCCGAACAAAGATGCATTATTCAACCTAGCAACACAACTCGATGACTTATTTTTGTCGATCATTGGACGCGGTAATGCTACGAGCCGACACCATATATGTAATCAGTCCCCACACCTAGCCTAGTGAATCATTCGTGAAAGTTAATTAAGGACTTAAGTGAAAGAAATGGGCAACCTTAACTTCTTAAAGTGATACATTGTGCAAAGTCCATTAAGGTTCTTATTTGACTCTTTTTTTGTTTTCTTCTCTTTTATTCTCTTTTTTTCTTTGGAGCATTACATTGGTTGGTGTTTGAATCTCCCAGGGTTGGGTTTCGTGCATCATTGCTTGTGAGAACTTACACTATCATGTACACCTTGCCCCTAAATCTCCACATAGTGTGGACTTCTTTTGTTGTTTGAGTACTAAAACCCTATGATTACAAGCCCCCTGAGGGAAGACCGGGGTGCATCCTTATGACTCGATAAAACCCAAAGCCAGAAAACTAGATATCTTAATGCATCATGTTCAAGACAATTTTGGGAGCTTTCTTTTTTACTTTGCCTCTCAATGGTTTTGCACATGATAAACACATGCAAAACCCACAAAACATTTTCTTTCGCAAACACGTGAAGATTTTGAAAGAAAATGAAAAATTTAATGCACTGGGAAAGCAAAAGAAGACAAGTCACTCAAGGATCATGGAAAGCAGATATATCAATATTAAATGCAGAACATTAACATGACCCTAGCAATTCAAACAAAAGAAAACGAAATAAAAAAAAGACACACAAAATATGTAGAAACGTGAATCCCCCCCCCCCCCCACCTAATCCATGCATTGTCCTCAATGTATGGCAAAATGGTGTCAATGCATGGATAAGGTGTACCAGACTAATGACGGCTGCAAGAGGTGCCCGAAGAGGCACCTCACTCAAGAGCCGACAATTTCCTATAAATTTTGCGGTTTTGCTTGGCTAAAATGACATTTTGCTGCTGAACCGCCATCTCAGAAATGTCGATATTAAAGAGCATTCCCGAGCTCACAGATGAGCTTGAGGAACTGGCTCTAACATCCTCCTCCATGTAATCAGGAACCCACGCCTTCAGAATGCAATGGTGAAATGACGGGGTCATCTTCGCTACCTCAAGGTCAGTGCCTTGGCGCCGCAGCAAGTGCTAAATTCGTGGGATGTCCAACATGCCACACAACTTGGTCACCAGAGTAGGCAAACAATGTATTTCTTTAAGCTTAGCGTTCACCAAAACATCGAACAACGTTCGACAAATGCAGTGAGGTGAACCATCCATGAGACTATACACTATTCGCAATCTAGGTGTGAAGAATGTGGAGGTCCGCTCTTGGCCCAACACATTCCTACACACCCACCTGGCTACAATATACACATTGGAGTAGATGTGCGCATTAGGTATTCCCCCATGCAATGAAATGGGTTGCCCACGCCCAAGCATAGATCGGTAAAAATTAATGTCACGGGTGGGCATGAGATCATCGATGAAGGGGATCTCAGTCGCGTCGGAAATGAATTGGGGTGTCACAGTGTGCTTCACCCCTCTAAGAGTGACACTAAACTCGAGTGGTCCAGTCTAGTCACAGTCGAGTTTAGAAAAGAACTCATGTACGAGAGGCTCTACATATATCGTTTTGTCACCCTCATACAACAAATGATGCCACCCTTTGGCTACGATTCTATCGTAGAAGGTTTCTCCGAAATCACGAATCAGGGAGGCAAAATTAAGTTCTGGAATTAAATGTGGGCTGGCCATACCTGCACCTACCTTGGCAAGCTTTAATGGCAGAACACGCGGTGGCAAAGAAGAACACGGCGTAAGAGGGTCGGAGACCATAGCACGTCGACTCCATTAGCAAACAAACTCTCAACCAAACGCAACCGATAGAAGACCCAAACGTACACTACCCGACAAAGACAAAAGATCAACTTGCCACAACAGACCGCTGGTTGGCTCTGGAAAAATAGTAATTAGTGGTCTGTTTGCGAGATATGGGGAAGGGATTTGGGTGGTGGTGGCCAGAAGGAGCAAAATGCATTTTTTGTTTGGTGGAGGATGGGTAGGGCAAAGCATCACGCATTTTTAACAAAGAAAAGGGAAAAATATCAAAAGGCACTTCTATTTTTTTCTTTTCTTATTTTCACTTTTTTTTGCTTTTAACAAAGATATGTACAACCAAATGAAGGGATGGATCACGTCAAGTGACCACATCCGCGGGGAGTTCGTGTAAAGACACGACATCCTCCTCGACCTTTGTCGTGGTCCCTTCCAAGTACGGTTTAAGGCGTTGTCCATTAACTTTAAATGTGTCCCCATTCCTTGGATTATGAATCTCAACCGCCCCATGAGGTGAGACAGTTAAAACATTAAAGGGGTCAGACCAACAACTCTGAAGTTTCCCCGGAAACAAGTGGAGGCGAAAGTTATACAACAAGACCTTTTGTCCCACTGTAAAGGTTTTGATTCGGACCAAGCGGTTGTGGAAAATTTTAGTGTGGGACTTGCAGATCTTGGCATTCTCATACTCTCCATTCCTCAACTCCTCCAACTCGTTGAGGTCTAGCTTGCGATTGGCACCGGAAACATCAAGACTCATGTAAAGATGTTTGATTACCCATATTGCCCGGTGCTCAAGCTCTACCACAAGATGGCAAGCTTTGCCATAAACTAGCCGGTAGGGGGCATGCGAAGGTCGGTTTTAAATGCAGTGCGGAAAGCCCACAATGCATCATTAAGCTTGACCAACCAATCTTTCCTTGAAGCAATAACCGTTTCCTCAAGAATTTTCTTGAGTTGACGGTTGAAAATTTCCATCTGGCCACTTGTTTGAGGATGATAAGGTGTGGCCAACTTGTGCGTGATGGAAGCAGACATGTGTCCCCCGATCACTTATGATGCAACGATGTGTCCCAGACCTCGTAAAGATGTGTTCTTTAAGAAACTTGATCACAACCTTGCGATTGTTAGTGCGAGTGGGGATTGCTTCAACCCACTTGGACACATAATCAACCGCCATAATCAATTCCCCAAACATCAAAGATGTTGACCACTAAGATAGCATTGAGTGGCATCATATCACGTCTTCCAATGTGGACCACACGTTGACAGCTATCACATGCTTTGGAAAATGCAAAAGCATCTTGGAACATCAAGGCTCCACTTCAAGTAGGAAGAATAGCCACCAAGTATGTAGTAGATTACAAGGGAAGGTGAGGAGTTCTTGTTATAGTCATTGAAAAAGGTAATCAGTGACAATCCCCCGGTGTGGGACTAATACAACACCAGAAATAGATAAAAACCACCTTAATAAATGTTCTGCCCAAAGCGTGTCAGATCCATAGCCGACCCGACCGCCAATCAGCGGTCCCAGACTGTCAATTGGCGGTCTACAGAGTCTGAATCCGGTCTGGAATTTTGGTGGGCTTTGCTGGAGTGATTTCTTCATGTGTGATGCACCCAAGTCGGTTTTTGGAGTTTAGGCCTGAATCGAATTGCTGAAATACTCCTCATGACGGTGTGAAGTATTTTCATTTGCTTATTGGTCCTTTGGTCTTACATTCAGGTCCTTCTCCTTTCATCTTAGTCCCTAAGTCTCACAACTCAGTCCTTTTCCTGCTTTTAGGTCCTTTTATGCTTCTTCTCCTCAAACCTATTTATACCTGAAACTCAAACATAAAACTCGTTACGTAGCATTGTTTAGGTTCATGATAATGGATATAAGGCACAAATGAATGCATGAAATGATGTCAATCATGTACACCAGTTTGTCCAGATCCTGGAGTCAATTTAAAACTGGAATCAAGTATGTCCAGTGCTTGACTAGAATATGTCCAGCACTAGAACGATCATCACCATTACTGGACGCCAACATGTCCGGCACTGGACAGAAGCATGTCCATAACTGGACAGTCTGGACAATCCTTTGCAAGTGTGTGTCCAGAGTAAGTGCAAAGTGTGTCCATCTTGTGTCCAAAATGTGTCTTCTAAATGGAACTTTCGATACTTCAAGTATCCTAGGAGAGTCTGTCATTTAATACCACGTCGGAATAACGGTTTCATTCAACTTGAAATATCCTTTTTATTTGGATGGACAAATTTATTTGATACTTTTTGTTTATATGTGATATGAAGAAACTGAAAAAGGTGTTGAATTTTTGTATGGTTGTCCATAAGTTAATACTTCTAAATGTGATGGACACGTGACTGGACAATCTTGGATACACGTCTATCCAGACTTGTGTACACTAGTTTGTCTGTCTTGGAGTCGATTTAAAACTAGACATGAGAATGTCCAGGAGTCTGATTCCTTCCAATAGCGTGAAATTACGAACCGGAAAATGGTTCATTTCCAAGAAGGTGATGATGGAATGATTTATTTTGTTTACATTTGTTGTTAGGATCACAAACCACAACTTTCTTGTGTCTGGGCTTGTCTACAAGTACTAGACTAAAGTATGTCCAGTGCTGGAGTATAATCTGTCCAGCAATAGACACGATCATATCAATCACTGGACACTAGCACATCCATCATTGGACACAGTCTGGATAATCCTTTGCAAGCATGTTTCTAGAACGTGTCCAATACTGGACACAAGCTAGTCAAGAGTGTGTCAATGAAACCAGTCCAGAGAGTATCTGAAATGTGCCCAGAGTGTGTCCAATAACCAGTTCAATCCTGGACACGAGCATGTCCAACTTTCTTGCATTAGCATGAGTGGGTCCCGTCACTATTTAACAAATAAAAAACCACACGACACGATCGTGGGAAAATCACGATCGTCAAAAAGATGTGCTCTAGGCTCTATGTCACCTCAATGTCATCATTTGTGGTTTTAAGTTTATAGTTTTAAAACGATTAGAAAATGTGATTTCCTATAATTTGAGAGATGGTTGTATTTTGCAAAAGAAAACTGAACCTCTCGGTTGCCCTAAACCCAAACAAAAACCCTAAATTCAAAATCCACCAAGCCAAGCCCAAAAACAAAATCCAAGAAGTGGAAGCAGACATGGACGTTTGAAGCACCAACCGTAAAGGTAAAAATCAGGTGAGCGGGTGGTTAGCCTTTTGACAATCATAGACATTTCCAGTTCGACAGGATGTTGTCTCGAGGGTATGCTCAAATTGTTCTTTTGAGGTACTAACTCTAGCCTTTAATTCGTTGCATACATAGTTTTTCTTCCAAAAAACAAAGTGTAGATTGGCATCCTTCAGGAGCAAGAAGAAACTGCTTAATAACAGAGGGAAGGCGATATTCAAAATGACCCCCTTCGCACACTTTGTAAAGATGAAACGTATCATCGTGAACAATGACACGTGGAGTTTCTGATCGAGAATTACAAAAGAAAGAAAGAGGCTTCAAACTTGGGAACAAAATGGTGAATATGAAGGCCTCCGACGTTGCCGTGATATTGGTGTAGGATCTAATGGGCCCTAATATTAGTCTAAAAGGGGTGAGTAGACTAATAACGTTGTAGTAAAAAGGTTAAGCAATTTTAAAGCTAGAACAATGAAAGTAAAGGAGAGATAAGAAAAACCACAACATCGGATGTATAGAGGTTTGGATCCAACCACTGGATCATAGTCCACTCTTACAAATAGTTTCTCCTTGAGAAACTTTGCATCCGCCACTAATCCAATCTCCATTTCGGGCCGAGATCAAGCATTTACACTTCAAACTTTGTAAACAACCTCGCCTAGCTTGGACCACCTTCTCACAATCGGAGAAGAGCTTCACTCCGAATGCTAGTAAAATACTTTGTAGAAAAAGTTGAGTAATCTAATCTTGAGCACTTGAATGAATGATGTGAGCAATGAATTCATTCAAGTGGAATGATGTGAGCAATGAATTCATTCAAGTGGAATGATGTGAGCACAATGGATGTTTAGAGCAAAATGAGAGTAGTAAGAGTATGTGAGCTTAGAGAAACGATTGGTAACCTTGTAAGGTTGTTCTAAGCTCTATTTATAAGCACCAAACATAATCTATCCGTTGGGATTGAAGTGGTAGTGATTTGAGTGAAATGCATAAAACCAGGAAGTTTAGAACTCAAATCATGAGAAAAATGGTGGACCGGATTGGGCTAAATGGTCGACCGGTTTCTTGTAAATAAGAACACGATCGAGATGAAGTGCATACCGGTCGATCCTCAAAGGCTAGAACGTAAGTGAACAGTCAACCAGATAAACAATCGCTCGATCGTTATGGAATATTTGGCAGGGGTAAGTTGTAGGCGGTCGAACGAAGGGTGCATCGACCGAAAACAGGAAGCATGGGAGTATGAATTGTTCTTCAACCGGTCGACCTCCATTATGACATTGTTCTACCAGTGGCCAAACACAAAGAGGGGTTAGCTGAAAGAATGTATATACAACTGTTGTATAATACGACAAGTATAACGGTCAAATTAAAGACAAATACTGAAAGCAAACGGTCGAACAAAACAAGACTTTCGATCGACCGGTTGTCACTCTAATCATGACACTTTTCAAGATATCATTGGAAAGAAAATGTTGAGTTGGTCGAACTGATTTATATCGGTTGACAAGGTGAAATGGTCGAACAGGAAAGGTAACCGATCGACCAATATAAGTCAGGGAAAATGCCTGTTAAGAATCGGTTGAACCACAAGGCTTCTGGTCGACCGTTTGGGAATGGAGTTTGAAGTCCGCTAATAACCGGCCGAACCAGATGGTCTACCGGTCGACCGGTTGAAGCAAAATTCATGTTCTAAGAGAATTTCTAAGTTTTGCCGATTACCTATTGAAGTTGGTTTGAAATGGTATTAAGTGTGATAATTCTATAGGTTTCCTAAGTGTCATGCAATGCAGTACATCAAGATTCAAGTGCCAAGTTACATTGTAATCCTAAGAACAAGAAATATAAAACATATCTACTCTTTAACTTGATTTCTTTTCTTGAACCACACTTGTTTCCTGAAATGTTAGCAATACAATATATGTGTACATATGCATGCCAACAATTGGGACTGCCTCTTGGCAGAGTGCTAGTCGACATAACTCGAGAAGTCAGAGTTTGGAGTACAAATGACCGAAGCGAGGCAGAGTGGAGACGACAAAGAGTACGTCAAACTTCTATTTTATCTTCTTTTCACTACCTTCATTTTCTGTAATGCTTCGGATAGTGCGCAGACATGGTACATGTCTGCATCAAAAGCTAGAGGAAATGAGAAAGTACGCTTGGGCAGAGGCAGTTTTCAAGTGCCTGATTGCTGTCATTAAAATGGCTAGTAGATATTTGAAGAGAAGGAAATATACCGGCAGTGTTGCTCGTGGTACGTGGAATGTGGATGGATGCATGGCCATACATCAGATAAAAAAATAATGGTTTCAATTAATTTCCCCCATTTTATGGTACCAATAGTTTTCCCTGAAACAAGATATCTACATGTGGATGTAGGTATGACGTTGTGCAAAGATAAAAAATAGAGAATGATAAGTCATTGTGTGCTTCCCATTAATGAACCACTGGTGTTTGTTATTTGGGGCAAGGAATATAAAGAGGTCATTGGAACTGTAGGGCATCACCCCCTCAAAATAGCCAGTAGAGAAGTTGAGTTGAGAGAATAAGATGTGCTGGAACCACCTAAAAATGCAAAGACAGGTGAGGACCCTGAGGTCAAAAAATGAGTTGAGCCAGGAAGCAGCGACGATCGACGAATCATGGACATTCCTCGATAAATTTTGCCTCGTAGGATCATGGTGGGTGCCCACGACTTTCTGAGGGCGCAAGGCGAGGGGATCTAACAGATCTAATAATGAAAGGATCAGAGATATCTTCAGAAGTAAGTAAATTTCAATTTCTGAGTTCAATTCGTTTTAATTAAGCTCGAAAAATGTGCAGTTGATGTTTCTAAATTTAATGGACAGATAATAAACACCTTGCTAGATGTGTTGGAGCAATGGCAAAAGATGGGATGCTATCCACGAAAGGTGATCACGATTCCTAGGCAAGGGACCCAAGCCATCTCGTCCGGATAGCATGACATGCTTATAGAATATGTAACTCCCAAACTAAAAGACTGGAACCCAAAGGACTCGGTGATTGCCCAAGCACTGTTAATTTAGGGACACTTTACATTGCTGATCGTGTACAGGAGAAAGGAAAAATTAACCCAACAAAATAGCATTTCACGGTTAGTTGGAGACCAAACAACATGAATGGGTGGCCACGAAAAAGAAGCGCAAACTATGGCCACCTTCTGGAGATCCTACCTAAAAATGGACTGGACCTGGCCTTCGAAAAAGAAGCATGCCAACGCAAGGCACCAAATAGTAATGATTGTGCAGTGTAACTCATGCATTGGATCAAATGCTTGTTGTTGGACGTACATCCCACTACGGAGATGGATGACAAATATTTACACTCGGTCAGGGTTGAACTGGCATTGTATTTGCTTAGGGACTCCTTATTCAATACCCGATGTTGTTAGCACATGACTGATTTAGGATATTTTTCAACTTACATACAAAAAATTACATACAAAAAAGCAAAACATTAATTTTTATTCAACACTAATTAATTTGTATAGAATTAGTTTGCCAGATGTTGGTAAACTTTCATATTATTCAACACTTTTTTTATTCAATTGTCGTAATTTTAATGGTTTGAATAGTACAGATATGTCCTCAGAGAGAATTTTTTTTAATCTACACAAGTTGTTAATTAAGTCAAAATGATCCAGTTGTTTGGTCGAACGACCCATGTCCTTAACACATGCATACCAAGCGGGACAGACACGTCCATATGCGAGACTCAAAAGTCTTGCGTGGTACAGGTGCGTCCCGAGCATGACCTTATGCGGAACAACCTCGTCCATTTAGAAGTTCACTTAATAATCAAACACAATTACATAGGAATGGTCTAATATTAGAAAAAAATCATTCATGTAACATATAAAATTGAACTACACATTAATGGTCTAACATTCGAAAACAACAATCATTTGCAATTGGATATGTTGTCAATTAAGTTGTCTCATGTTTGACAAGTTGTTTCATTTCTTAAAGAGAATTAATTTTTTTAAGTTGTTAATTAAATCGAAATGACCAATCTTATTTGGTCAAACGACCTAGCTTGTTTGGTGGAACAACTTGGGTCGTGTCTACAGAACGATCCAGCTTGTTTCGTGATTTTTATAGCTCGTTAATCAAGATTCAATCCTACCATCTAACAAGTTTCTTTGTCTCGTCTCATATGTAGGATTGTAATGGCCCCTAATTATTTAATCAAGTTACGCTTAATTGCCACTTAATTAACAAGATATGCAGCGAAAATGATTTAAAACAAGGTAGGGAAAAAGACAAGCAAACCACAAGAAGACGGTGATTTTATAGAGGTTTGTCCTCCCACGTACTTCCTCTCTTGCAAGCTCCACTCCACTTTGCGAGCTCCGCCTACGTCTTCGCTATCGGATCTCATTTCGGGACAAGATCAAGCCTTTACAATCTTCAAGCTAGCAAACAACCCTCGCCTAGCTCGGATCCTCCTGTCACAACCCGAGAGGGACGCTTCGGGCTTTCACCAAAGTCTTTACTTCTTTGACAATGAAGTTGAGTGGAACAATACTCTCTAACTTGAGCACACTTTGAATATGATTGGGAATTCATCAAAGGTATGAAATTTAGGCTCTTGAGTGTAGGATTGGGAGTTTTTGGAGTTGGGGATTTCTCTCTAATGTATGAGACAATTGGAAGTGTGAGAGTTGTCTAAATAAGGTTAGGGAACTTCTATTTATAAGCTCCTAAAGTTTTCTAGCCGTTGGGGAAGATTGATTGATTTGTGTGTTAGATACACAAAATAGAATTGATGTTCTGCAATTTGTTCCTCAATGGTTGACCGAATCAGAGTAAATGGTCGACCATTTTCTTAATGGTAAGGAAACGTTCAAACTACATTACGCATCGGTCGAACCAATTTGGTCTTTCACTAAAGTGAACGGTCAACCACAAAATGGACAGTCGATCGAAACCACGGTTTTGACCAAGGTAAAATTGTGATGGTTGAACAAAAGGATTGGTTACGTTCGACAGAAAATAAGAGGTACTTTGGGCTTATGAATTTTGTTCATCCGGTCGACCGTTCTAAGGTCAATGTTCGATTGGTGGCCAATTGTATTCTAGGGTTGGTTTAATTTATACGAATACGACCGTTAGGAGAATACAACAAGTATAACGGACATATGAAAATACGGGAACGGTTGGCCGGAAGGTCAAAACCGGTTGACCGGTTGAGCTAGGAAATTCACTTAGAGACTGTTAAAATCAGTCGAACAAAAAACTTGTTCCGGTTAACCAATAGGCAGAGAAAGTTTAGGTTATAGTTTAGTGATTTTCCAACTAAGGTTTGGGTGATCTATTGAAATCCAATTGATGTGAAATTTTGTGTGTGACTTCTACAAGGAACCTAGTGTCAATGTGAGAGAGTTTTATCTATTGTATGCTCAAGTTTACATAAGTTCCTAAGATTCAAAATAAAGGAAAATTACATGTATTCAAAAGCTTAATTACATGTCTTGACTTCAATCCATTCATTCTTGAGTCTTGATCACTTATAGATGTTAGCACAATACAATATATGTTTTATGCATTATATGTGCTACACTATATTTGATTGTGATTGAGATTAGGTTGATTAAATTGTCAAAACATGGATTAAGGCCAAAACACCAACAACATATTTGACAAGTTGTTTCATGTTTAAGAGAGAAGTAAACTCTTTAAATTGTTAGTTAAGTCGAAACGACTCAGCTCATTTGGTCGAACGACCCAGCTCGTTTGGTGGAATGACCAGAGTCGTTTCAACCGAGTGACCCTGCTTGTTTGGTTATCTTTACAACTCGTTTAACTTGATAGAATCCTACCATCTAACAAGTTTTTTGTCCCATCTTAATATTTAATGTTTGTACAGGTAAACATGTTCACTTGTAACAAGTTGTCATGTGATCTTTTCAGCTTGATTGTCTTGATTCAATCTGTCCATAACAAGATTGTTTGTTTGTCCCGTCTCAATGTGCGTACAAATTAATTCTAAAAAGTTCATGGAACATATTAAATTGAATTACACATTAATGGTCCAACACCCAAAAACAACAATCATTTGCAATTGGATATGTTTTTAATTAAGTTGTCTCTTGTTGGACAAGTTTTTCATTTCTTAGAGTTAGTGAGAAGTAATTTTTTTAAGTTGTTTGATGTGTTCGTTTTAAATACTGCTAGTGTGAGATCCTAATCCTAATTATGCCTTAATGATGTTTTAGGTGGTGATTAGGAGGAGATGGATTGGAGGGCTGAGATGGAGTGTGGATGCGATGGATGGTTGAGATGGAGTGGAGTTGGATGGATGGTGAGGATTGGATTGGAGGAACATATTTAGGTAAAATTCTCTCTCTCTCTCACTCTCACTTCTCCCTTGCCACTCTCTCCCTCACGTCTCTCTCTCTCCCCCTCAGTGGTGATCTCTGGCGTGGTGGTGGTGTGCTCCGGCGAAGGGAGGCTCGGGCGTGAGTTGCGAGTTGAGGTGAGTGTTGGCTTATTAACCCTTCCGGCTTGTTTTGTTCCCTCCCTCAACCTAACTCGTTTCGGTGGTCTTGGTTGCTCGTGGTTGGGTGGTGGAGGTGGAATCGTGAATGTGGATCGTCGAGGAGGTGTGGATCGTGGTTTAGTCGCAAGGATCGTCGACGGATCATGATTTATGGAGGCGTGCTCATGGATGCGTCGTCGTGGTTCTTCAAAGGTTTCTTCAAACATTCCGGTATGTCAACTCGCTCAATTAAGTATCGTGAGTATTTGGAAGTCGACGGTAGGCCTTCCGGCTCGTCGCAAGTAAACGTGCAGCAGATTTTACTGCCTGATCGGTCGACCGGTTGGTGCAAAAGGTCGACCGTTCGTATTGAGAATTCAGGTTCTACCTCACAACGGTAGAACGATGCCCTTGGGTCGGTCGACCGATCGTGCATAGGAGGCAAGCCTGGTGGTTTTCCGTCGAACGTGGCCCCTTTGTCGTTCGACCGTGTGCACTGTCATAGGTCGGTTGAGGGTGTTGACCATCTAAACGGTCGACCGCTCGTTGACTTCGTCCGACCTTGACTAGTTGGAATAGTGGTCGGTTCGACCGAAGGTGGTTTCGGTTGACCGGACTTGATGAGGAGCGTGGGGGAATGCTCTAGACGAATTCGGTCGACCGAGAGTGCTCAGGCGTTCAACCGGATTGGTGGTGAGAGTTGGGGGAATTCCCTGGTGGAATTCGGTCGATCGAGAGTGCTCGGGGGTTGGACCGGATTCGTTGTAGAGATTGTGGGATTTGTCCCTGGTGACTTTCGGTCGAACGGGCCCCCTTTGTCGTTCGACCGATTGGTCATTTTGTTCGTTGAACCTGGGAGTTGACCATCTAAACGGTCGACCGTCCCTTGATTTGGGTTCGACCGAACGAGTGCAGTTGGTGGGAATCGGTCGACCGAGGGAGTGCCGGTCGAGTAGATTGCCCTGTGTTTTCGTGATTCGGTCGACCGGGACTTTTGGTTCGGTCGACCGTTTGCGTCCAGTTTTGCACTATGGAGGTGCGGTTGTTGTGGTCGTCCGGGTGGGGCGAGTTGTGTACCGAGGTCCTTCCGGCGAGTGTGTTAGGGTGTACGAGAGTTGCGGTGGTTGGGTGAAAAAACGTTGCAGCCCCGTAACTGTGTGAGAACTTGGGTTGGCTGAAAAATGCATGAGGCCCAGCTTAGAATTTGTGGCATTGCGGTGGTTGGGTGAAAGAGCTCTGGAGCCCCGTAACTGTGTGAGACCTGCGGTTGGTTGAAAAAGACCAGGAGCCCAGCTAGTCTGTGCGGGGTTGGTTGAAAAAGACCTGGAGCTATGTAGTGCCTTCAAGTTGGCTGAAAAAGGCCTGGAGCCTGAGCAGGGACCGCGTGCTAAGGGTTGGTTGAAAAAGACCTGGAGCCCTTGGACGTTTGGGTTGGTTGAAAAAGACTTGGATCCCTTGGTCGTGTCGTGGTAGCTGCGGTTGGCTGAAAAAGGCCTGGAGCCCAGCTTGGCGACGAGTGTGTGTTGCGGTGGTTGGGTGAAAAAGCCATGGAGCCCCGTGACGGTGGTGTGTTGTGGTTGGGTGAAAGAGACCTGGAGCTCAGCATGTTTGAGATGCTTTTCTTCTTAGTAGAACTGCATGCTAGGGTGCTTTCATTTCATGCATTATAGAGTGTGGCATACGGGGTTTCCTTCTGGAAACTCAGGCATTGTTGCATGTTTACTTTCAGGCCGTGATCGGAGATAGGGGGTGGTGACCGAGGAGAGGAACACCACTACCGGATCCAGCTTTCTCTCAGTTGAGGTCGGGTGATTACTGTATCTGTTGTATGGTCTTTTGATGTAATCACAACTTTTGAAATACTCTGATGTTCATATATGTATTATATATGTTGGTGCACATGTTTCCTGTTATTTCGTAATATCCCTTGTTGATTGTGAGTTATAAAAAAAATCTTCCGTTGTTAGAATATGTTACAGCTAGTGCACGACGTCGGTAAAGACGTGGCAAAAACAGGTTGATCCATAGGGAGGTGTGTCGACTATGGTTCTTTCGAAGGCAAGTGGGAAAAATGGGAAGAAGGAGTTTGATTACATTAAACTAAACTATGAATGAACTAAAAATTAAACTAAACTCCCATGGAGTGGAGGTGTGTAGGTATGCATGTGTGAGTGGGTCTTCCTTTCAGTTAGGAACAAGTGTAATTTATGTGGCATACAAGTAGAAGCTAGTGTAGAATTTAAGTGTAGGATACACAACACTACATGGAAAACCATGAACATGCATATCTCACATAAAGTTGAGGTTGATTTTAGATTATCAAGCATACAATAAGTACCTAGTGTGGCTATTAGAGCATCAATCAATCCTACATACAACCTAAATCATTCATGTGAATGTGCACCAAACAAGGATCCATGCATAACAAGTCATTACCATCAAACCATTACAAACATCAAGATAAACTCTAAAGCTAGCATGAGATAAGTACCTAGTGTGGTCATTATCCCATCTAATACAAGTTTAAGCATGCTACAAGTATAGATCTATATTAAGCATATGAAATCACACAAATAAAAGAACACATCACTATCACATATTCTACATTACCTCCACCTCAAATGGGGATGGAACTACTCACTACTCATTAAGAAAAGAAGACAAAATGAAATTAAACTAAGCATTCAAGAATTGAAAGAGACAATATAAAACTTACTAAGAAAAATTATTTTATTTACATCACTCACA
The DNA here is from genome assembly GCA_963682175.1 of Triglochin maritima. Taxonomy (NCBI): domain Eukaryota; kingdom Viridiplantae; phylum Streptophyta; class Magnoliopsida; order Alismatales; family Juncaginaceae; genus Triglochin; species Triglochin maritima. The sequence continues at coordinate 22,345,601 of OY821775.1, forward strand.
TTACAAGTAGCATTCTTCTCCACTTGAGTTTTGCTATAAGGCTTACTCTAAGTAGAGAGAATGCCACCAAGCAATGGGTAAATACAAAGGAGGAGGAAGAGTTCTATTTGTAGTTATAGAAAAAGGTAATCGGGGACAATCCTCCGGTATGGGACTAAAACGCATACCATAAATGGACTAAATAAAATCTAATCTAACACTCAACCAAAGCATGTGTCAGTTGGAGCCAAATAGACCACCAACTGGAAGTTTTGGACAACCAATTGGCAATCTGGATTGTCTTGATGGGGTGTGGTTTTGGGTGGCTTGTTTTTGACTTGATATCTTCATGTTTGGTGAATCCGATTTGGTTGTTGATGTTTGGGCCCAGACCTAATTGCCAAAATACTCCTCATGATGGTGTGGAACTTTTTGATTTACTCATTGGTCATTTTGGTTTACGTCCGGGTCCTTCTGTCTTGCATCTCAGTCCATAAGTCTTCAATTCAATCTTTTTTCTTGCTCTTAGGTCTTTTTGTGTCTATTCTTCTCACTTGTTTTATTCCTGAAACTTAAACATAAAACTCATTATGTAGCATTTCTTAGGTTAAAAATAAAGGATATAAGACTCAAATATATGCATGATATGATGTCAATCATTGTTAGTTACGTCGAAACGATTCTGATAATTTCGTCGTACGACCCAACTCATTTTGTGGAACGACTCGGGTCGTTTCCACCGAACGACCCAACTCATTTTGTGGAATGACCCAGCTCGTTTGGTGGAACGACCCAAGTCATTTCGACCAAAAGACCTAGATTGTTTGGTCGAACGACCTAGGTCGTTTTGACCAAACAACACAGATTGTTCGGTCGAAGGATCTCGATCATTTGGTGATTTTCACAACTCATTTATCATTATTCAATTCTACCATCTATAATTAAGTTGTCTCACATTAGACAAGTTGTTTCATGTCTTAGAGAGAAGTACAAAACACTAGCCAAGTTGTTAAGTTGAAACGACCAAGTCGTTCTGTCGAAACGAGCTTGCTCGTTTCGACAGAACGACCCAGCTAGTTTCCACCGAACGACCCAGCGTGTTTGCTATTTTTATAGCTCGTTTATCTTGATTGAATCCTACCATCTAACAAGTTTGCATGTCACATCTTAACTTGTAACAAGTTGTCATGTGATGTTTTAAAATCCTTTGTCTTAATTCAATCCTACCATGTAACAAGTTTGTTTGTCCCGTCTCAATGTAACAAGTTCACTTAACCAATTTAATGGAGCTACATATAATTGGTCTAACATCATTTGCAAATGAATATTTTTTTATATTAAGTTGTCTTATATTGGACACATTGTTTCATGTATTAGGAGTTTTTTTACACTACGCAAGTTGTTAATTATGTCAAAAATAATCTAGCTCATTTGGTGGAACGACCTATGTTACTTAACACTTGCATCCCAACCGGAACAGACACATCCATATGTATGTAGGACATAGTAGTCCTATGCGGGACAGGTGTGTGCCGAGCGTGACAAAATCCTCCTTATGCGAAACAACCTCGTCCCTAGAGAAGTTCACTCAACAACTAAACAAAATTACATATTAAATTAAACTGCACATTAATGGTCTAACACTCGAAAACAACAATCATTTGCAATTAGATATGTTGTTATTCAAGTTGTCTCATATTGGACAAGTTTTTTCATTTCTTAGAGTTTGAGAGAATTAAAAAATTTAAGTTGTTAGTTAATTCGAAACGACCCAGCTTGTTTTGACTGAACGATCCATTTGTTTGGTCCAATGACCCAGGTCGTTTTGACCGAACAACCTAGATTGTTTGGTCAATGGATCCAGGTCGTTCGGTGATTTTCACACCTCATTTATATTGAGTCAATCCTACAATCTATAATTAAGTTGTCTCATATTGGACAAGTTTTTTCATGTCTTAAAGAGAAGTATAAAACACCAGTCAAGTTGTTAAGTTGAAACGACCCAGGTCATTTCGACCGAACGACCCCGCTCATTTCCATCGAACGACCCGAGTCGTTTCGACCGAACGATCGAGCTCATTTTGTGATTTTTGCAGCTCGTTTATCTTGATTCAATCCTACATCTAACAAGTTTCTTTGTCCTGGATCAATGTTTAATGTTTGTGCAAGTAAACATGTTAACTTCTAACTTTTAACAAGTTGTCATGTGATGTTTTCAAACCGTCTGTCTTGATGCAATCCTACCATGTAACAACATTGTTTGTTTGTACCGTCTTAATGTGCGTACAATTAATTTGTAACATGTTCATGGAACTTATTAAATTGAATGACACATTAATGATCTAACACTCAAAAATAACAATCATTTGCAATTGGATATGTTGTTAATTAATTTGTCTTGTACTGGAAAAGTTTTGTCATTTCGTAGAATTAGAGAGAAGTAATATTTTTTAATTTGTTAGTATGTCCAAAAGGCCCCACTCGTTTGGCTGAACGACGGACCTACTTCATTTCGTCGAACGACGTAGCTCGTTTCGACCAAACGTCCCAGATTTTTTGGTCGAAGGACCGGGGGGCATCCTCATCCCTAGAGAAGTTCACTTATCAATTAAAGACAATCAATCCTACCATGTAACAAGTTCATAAATGATTTTTACAACTTGCATTTTTTGCATTTTCGTAACAACACAAATGGTTCCAAAATGGAACATAGGAAGTTCACTTAATAAATTAAATTGTACAATTTACTAATGGTCTAACACTCAAAAATCATCTGCAATTGGATTTGTGCAAGTTCTTCGGTTTTTGTGTGTATTATGCTTGCAACGGCCACAGATAATAGCTTCTGGTTTGTGTCCTTTTGAGGGAATTTTCTTCTTCTTCCTACCACAACGTGGTTTCGTTACCCAATATGATCTCCAAATTATTAGCATTTTCCCTATCGGCTTTACAGGGCAGAAAAATTGGGGAGGCATATGCTGCATGATTGACATCACATCATGCATACATTTGTGTGTCATATATCCTTTATTTTTACTCTAAGCAATGCTTTGTAATAAGTTTTATGTTTAAGTTTCATGAAGAAACAGATTTGAGAAGAAGAGACACAAAAAGGAACAAAACGTGAGAAAAAAGACTGATCGGTGAGACTTATGGACCGATGTGCAAGAGGGAAGCACCTGGATGCAAGCCAAGATGACCAATTAGCAAATCGAGAAACTTCACACCATCATCAAGAGTATTTTGGCAATTTGGTTCAGGCCCAGACTACAATAACTGATCCGAGTGCACCCCACATTAAGAATTGATAGACTTAACAAGATATCCAAAATTGAATCACATCCAAGAAAATTTGACTGGCAATTGGCAGCCCAAGACAGCTAATTGGCGGTCTATTTTTCTCAAATCCAACATAATTTCTCTCGAATGTTTGTTATGTGGTTTGTGTTTAGATTTTGAAGTTTCATTAGTCCCACATTGGCGGATTGTCCCTAGCTACCATTTTTCATGCCTATAAATAGAACTCTTATTCCTCCTTTGTATTAACTCCTTGATTGGTGGTCACTCTCTCTACTTGGAGTAAAAGCCTTGGAGCAAAACGCGAGTGGAGAGATGCTACTTGTAATGTGAGTGAGTAATAAAAAAAAATTTGTGGTTTTTTATTGTCTCTTTCAATTCCTGCATGCTTAGTTTAATTTCGTTTTGTCTCATTTTCTTAATGAGTAGTGAGCAGTTTCAACCCCTTTTTTGGTGGAGGTGATGTAGAATATGTGATAGTGATGAGTTCTTTTATTTGTGTCATTTCATATGCTTAATGTAGATCTATACTTGTAGCATGCTAAACATGTATAATATGAGATAATATCCACACTAGGTACTTATCTCATGCTAGCTTTAGAGTTTATTTTGTTGTTTGTAATGGTTTGATGGGAATGGTTTGTTAGGTATGAATCCATGTTTGGTGCACATTCACATGAATGATTTAGGTTGTATGTAGGATTGATTGATGCTCTAATGGCCACACTAGGTACTTATTGCATGCTTGATAATCTAAAATCAACCTCAACATTATATGAGATATGCATGTTCATGGTTTGCATTGTAGTGTTGTGTATCCTACACTTAAATTCTACACTAGCTTCTTCTTGTATGCCACACGAACTACACGTGTTCCTAATTTTTAATGAAGACTCACTCACACACACATACCTACACACCTCCACTCCATGGGGGTTTAGTTTAATTGGTAGTTCATTCATAGTTTAGTTTAGTGTAACCACACTACTTCTCCCCTATTTTCTCACTTGCCTTCGAAAGAATCAGAGTCGACACACCTCCCTGTGGATCGACCCGTACTTGTCCCGTCTTCACCGACGGTCGTGCACTTGCAATTAAACTCAATATCAATCACTGCATGATACATATTAGAAGTCCAATATAAACTACCATAATCGTGAATATTTTTACCAAGGAATTGTATTGTTGCACAAGCATGAGGGCAAAGGATCTGAAAAATGCATCATTTAAAACATGTGCAATCTAATTATTCGACATTTACAGTGCAAGGAGTTGTGTGTACCTCAATTACCGTGCCCGAAACTGAAATCAAACATTCTACTCAACATACAGAAATGTATGTTGTAAGATCTCTTCTACTTCAGGACACAAGTAACTAATCCACTCAGAGGACGCAACTGCCCTTCTACTAGACAGTTGCATTATCTGCAAACGAACTTGATCAACAAGCTCAGATGTAGCATGGTTTCTCGCGACAAGAATCCACGCATTAAAGCTCTCCACCACATTCGAGTACATATTTCCATATTGTTCACTGAATAGCACATTTGCCCAATGTTCAGGTCCGGAGGAGTCAATGAATTCCTTGCAATAATCCAGGTTGTTTCAACCTGAGTGGGACAGACTTGTGTCCTGAGGAGGCAGACTCATCATGAGCAGGACACTAGCGTCCCGAGACGAACACACTTGTGTCCGTAGTAGAAAAGATTTGCGTCCCGAGCGGTCCAGAGTGGGACAAACTCGTCCCGAGTGAGACACTTGCGTCCCAAACTTTTGGAACAACGACCCAACTTGTTTGGACCAGCGAGACAGATTTGTGTCCCAAGCCATCTAGAGCGGGACAAACTCGTCCCTAACGGGACACTTGCGTCCCAAGCCAACTTGTTTGGAAACAACCCAGCTTGCTTGGACGAAACGAGACAGCTGGTTTGGACCAGTGGGACAGATTTGTGTCCCAACCCGTCTAAAGCGAGAAAGACTCGTGGAACACATGCGTCCCGAACCAACTTGTTTGGACCAAACGAGCCAGCGTGTTTGGACCAAACGAGCCAGATTGATTGTTTGGACCAAGCAAGGCAACTTCTTTGGTCGACCTCGTCAGTATGTTGGGACAAAATGAGTCAACTTGTTTAGAACGATAAGTGAGCTCGTTTGTGGCAATGAGCAAACTTGTTTGGAACAAATCGGTGATGATCCAAACCCAATGGAAGATAACCTAAAATAAATCACGAAATGGTCCAAAAATCAATAGATAAAACCGAAAAAAAAAGATACCAAAATAAAACTTATCTGATGGAAATGAATCTTAATACTACGGTGTATTATGTGGATGGTTTTAGGATTTAAGGGAGAATTAAAGTCGTTGGGAACCATAAATTTATGATCTGTAGTTAAGACAAAAATGTGAAGAGCAAATGTCACATTTATTATTCTTTTTGAGACTAGAAAAGATCAACGATCCTCAAAGAAAATCAAAGAAATAGACCTTCAGTCAATGATTTTCTAATATATTTTCGATAAAAACTTTGTAACACTAATATTTAGATTGAATTAAATTATATCCGCAATACGTGAACATTGGTATGGTAAACATTACATAAGATAAATTTCATTTGATTCGTAAACAATTCAAATTTAAATGATTCGATTCTAACTTTTGCGACCTCAATTTTCTGAACTCCTTCTACCGTTTACAATTTTAATAACATCAAATAATAAACAAAAATTACAAAATATGAAGATGCGGTATCTTTTGGATTGACCATATAGAAATAGAGAAAAGCTTCTTGTCAGGCAGCAAGTTCAGTTTTTCTTGAACAGTAGAAAAGAAATCGATTTCTAATCCACCGGTTTCAAGAAAAAAATATTGGAATTTGTGTGTAGTACTGTGCCCTCATGGCTCTCTGTTCAAGTGCTGCTGACCAGTGACATCTGACACCCCAGCATCTCCCTCTTTTTTTCTGTCCAAATCAGATTGATTTCAGAACTCTTGAAGTCCGTTCGCAACAAATAAAAAATAAAAATAACCAAATGACGTGGACCTACAGCCCAAAAAAAAAGTGGATGATTCCTTCTCCCTCATAATTCGGGTCTGGTTGTTTCAGAGTATTTTGGATGCATGTTTCTTGAGCTCACAAAACTAATCACCCTTCACTACTACCATCACAGGCATAATTCTACGTCTTTGCATTGTTTAATTTTTATTTCGAAGGTTGATTACGTTCTCCATCTGCTAGAACGACTGGAGTCTATTTTATTGATACAATGACATCAAGTTTCAATGATGTGGATTACTTTAATTGAGTCGATCGGCATCTTAATCCAATGGTCTAATATGATGTAACGCACATATATTCCGTGTGCGTGTGTGGATAATCTGGTTTATTTAGACTTTACAGAGAAGCAAATGTATCATTTTTTTATAAGCTTGCTAGAGAAGCATACGTATCATTGGTCTTTCTTTCGCTTTCCTCAATTTTCAGGAAAAATAAAATAAAATCTTAAAAATTTATTGAGATTTACTTGTATTTAATATCGTTCAGATCAAGTCCTCATGTGCTGACTGGGTCACTCTTGTGCTGGAAGACTGACACGTGTATAACGTTGGGTGTCGGTCAAATATGGCGTCGTTTACTGAGGGTTATTATAATACACTGTCTTGAAGGCTGAAGATATACTTATGCATAATTCATTTATTACTACTATATAAAAAGGTTATTATATTTCTACAGTATACGCAGTGTTAGTGGATACTATAGTACTGTATAAAAAGAAGTTTATATAATCATAGTATTCTTAGGGGTTTGTAAACCTAAAATTCAATAAGGGTGTGATTTTTTCGAAGGAAGTCGGGAAGATTCAACAATCGAGTTCTTACAACTTGAGTTCTCAAAATTCTAATTCTGAGTACAGAAATTCTGGTGATCAGTACGAAAATGTATTTTATAATAAATTTAGTGAAATTACTCTATTTTACGAATATTATTAAAAACAATATTTTTAGGTAAACTACGTGAAACTAGACTTCCTTTGATTCTAAAGTAGAAGTGGGGGAACTCATCGCTAATATTAATTTTATAAGCCTTGGAACACGTTGAACTCTACTTTCAGAATTTTTAAGTCTTCCTATAAACCAATCACACCAATCACAAGTTCAGTTCCCCTCGTTTCCCTACAAACCAATCAAACCGTTAGAGAAAGTTTTTCTCTTTGACCATATAAATTCCTAGTGTTTGTGTTACACCTAAAAAAGCAAACTATATTTTTCCTTACTATCCAACAATAATGATTTGTTAACAAAAAAATTGTCACCTCACTCTATTGGAAAGAAATAGAAACCAAGGGAAAGTTAGATTTCGTCCAATTTTGTAAAATTATTTTTTCTTTATAATGGTAATTGGACCCCCAGATGCCCACCCATTTTCCCACCTGATGACGCGCATATGACGTGGAACACACATTTTTCGTTTTTTATCACAGTTTTTGTTGCGCAAACCATTTTTTGGGTTTGAAAAAAACATAACCTTTGATAAAACAATTCCTCAGATAACCCACATGAAAAATTACTCAAGTCTGTTTCTACTTTCTATATAGGGGCAGCAAGAAGCTACCCTCTTGATTGTAATATGTTACCCAAGAGCTTGAAAAGGGTCCAATATAAAGGAAGCAACATCAAATACTTACCCCAGTATAACTGCATACAGGAACCGCCGAATAAAGGTAAGAAACCCACAAAAATAATGACACTAATTAGGCAAAAATGTATTAGTACACAAAATATCATAACCAATGTAAAGCTCATCCATTAGAAATAGAAGTAATCAATCACTGCCCATTAAACTATAAAGTTCAGTTTTAAAAGTAACTCACATGCAGGGTGGACCTAGAACAATATTAACGGGTAGATACTCCTTAAAAATATATCAACCCAAAAATAATATAATAATTATAAAAAAATTATCTTGATGACTAACTTCGGTCATCGAGATTGATAATAAGAGAGAATCAGCTAAATTCGAACTCCAATCATCCGAAATTTTTTTTGAAAAACACTTTGATTATCTCATTTCCTCACGTCAACCAAAAACTCCAAACAAAAATTTTAAAAAAAATCAAATCCAGTACGGAGGTGGAGGGGAAGACGAAGTGGAGCGATGCGTCGCCGACCGCCGGATCAAGGAGATCGCCGGTGCCAGACGTCGGAGGTGGAGAGGGAATTTAGGAGGTTTGGGTGGAGGTGGAGAGGGAATTTAGGGATTTTACGTGGAGGTGGAATTCGAAGAAAAAATTGAGTTTTTGTATTAAAAAAATTAATGAGATAATATGTAAATGTAGTATGTGATTTTTGACATTGTATAATACACTCTAGAATAATCTCACATCCGAAATCACTAATTATTTGGCAGGGTTTATAGGTTTTTAGCTCTCTACTCAATCTATGAGTTGATCACATACTCGCAAATCACACAGTGTGTGGTTGGTAGCGTTAGTACACATCAATTTGGCTTAATATCCCGCATCAATATTAATTTTCTGGTGTGGGCATTTGCCTACTCGTGCCTACACCTGGGTCCGCCCCTGCCAGCCACACGACAGACCAACAGATGACACATAAATAATGTACCCACACCTACAATTAAGAGTGTCAATGGATGTCCGAATATCTGTGTAACATCCCTGAATCAACGGAAATTTAAACTTCTAACATATATTCAATAGGCATCAAGAAACATATCTCAGGGGAATGCTACTCAGAATATATACATATAATATAAGGTGCACTGTATACAAGAGTTGTCAAAAGTATGAATACATCAAAATACAATAGACGTAATTACAAGTAGTCATAATAACCTCGAAATAGACATGAGGACCCGACTCCTAAATGTACTCGTCCTCAGTCACCACCCTACCAACTCCCAAAGGGGATCCTGAAAAACATAAACAATAATGCATGAGTTTCCATAAGGAAACTCCGTATGTCAAGCCCACCTACATGCACATACAAAACATGACCTATCATACTAGTATAATATGGCAACATAAAATCGTAATAGTCATCTCCCCACGTAGGGGTCATATGGTCATCATCTCTACATTATTTGGACATCCGTAGATACCCACCACAAGCACATGCTTCCATATGGAAAGTACGTGACACACCCCCACTCGCAGCTACATTAGTCGTATGGGTTCGGTGAAGGTCGCACGCACTTCTGAATCATCATCAGATCTGATCGTGTGGTCGAAAGACCACAATCCGCCAGAGTCATCACTCTGGTCGGTTATACTCGCCAACCATGCCACAGTTGGACGATCATACTCGCCGGAACAACATTGGTCGACCACATCCACCGAAACAACATCGGTCGGCCATTTCCGTCGCCACACAAGCTAGCGGTCATCTAGCTCCGTAGAGTCATATCATATAGATTTTGCAAAGGGGAATATGGTCTCGCAGGTCTACTACCTAGGTCTCAATGGACATGTCATATCATGGGAACAGAAGTCATAAAAGAAATCCACGCGCCAACATGTTCATAAAACAAACAATACAATCCAGTGCTCCAACGGTCGACCAAAAAGGGTCATATGGTTGACCAGTTGGTCATTAATACCGGTAATTGGTTCAAGCACAATCCAACGGTGGAACCAAACAAACATCACTAACGGTCGACCAAAAGTCTACTGGCGGTCAACCGTTTGGAAGGTCTACGCCACGAATATTATTAAAATAATCATCCCAACGGTCGAACAACAAAGAGGAGCGGTCAACCAAAAATAACAGGCAAATCCTACATTTTCTTTAAGTCATCACCAGTCGACCTAAATATGAATTGCTTGAACCACATTTAAGTTCTCTTAAGTAATAGATCGAACAAAATCAAGGAGTGGTCGACCGTTTGGATGGTTTAAGCTCTGAGTAACTTACTACAGTGCAATCGGTCGAATAGATCATAAGGTGGTCGACCGTTTAGAATGTCTAGACCCCCAACCAACTCACTACAGTTACAATCGGTTGAACGCCAAAGGGTCTCGTTCAACCAAACATAATAGGAACTTCTTCTTCCAGCGAAATCAGGTATAACCTGTCGACCTCCACAAGGCATCGTTCGACCGGTGTGGGTTAAAATCACACAATTACACTAAGATGGGTCGACCAATTCCACAATTGGTCGACCATTCCAGTGCAGGAACCTTGTTGCACCTTAGCATTGACGAGGTCTCCGACCTCCGACGACACCCCCGACCACTCACACATCTCGTGTGAACTTCTAATTGAACTTGGCATACCTTAAATGCTTGAAGAAGCCTTCGAAGAACAATGGTGATCGCTTCCACGCCAATGAGCTTTATCTCGAGAATCGACGAACTCGACTCTGACGGAAACCGAATTGCCTTCTGACTTCTTCTCTTTCCCTTGCTTCTGTTGCTCACAAACTCCACTCCATTCTCCTCGAAATACTGAGTTCTCTCAACTCTCTCTTAAACTTCTCTCCTATTCTCTCCACAAACAACACCCAAATCTCCAAACTCCTTTCTTCTTCTCTCCCTCACTTCTCTCAACAAAACCTCCCCTTCTACACTCAACTCACCCTTAAATAACCCAGCAACACCATCTCCAATCACCCTTCCAACCACACATCAACATGTGTAAAGGTGTGGTTAAATTGCATTCACCTCCTTCCTTCACCTAAATCCACGCATGCATCCAATTAGTCTTGATTAATTTCCTAAAAAGGTTTGGGTTCTCACAATTTGACAACGTTAGTATCCGAAATTCAAAAAATATCCTGAAAAAGAGTCTGAAATCCGTTTCTGTATCCGAGTTTGAATATCCGTAAATTTGCGAAGTGTACATGGATATTAGTGTATCCGATCCGAATAATTTCCATTCCGAGATGAATATCCAAATTACAATATCCGTATACATATTCGTATGTGTATAACATCTACATGTGTACTTAAATATAATATGATAGTTATAGTTATACGTGTGCGCCAAAATTTACATAAGGAATCCAATCACCGATGGTGGAGTGGTTGTATGGTTGGGTGTCTTTCCAATTGGTGTGGGTTCAATGCCCCGTGCAGACCATAAAAGTTTTGCATGTCTTAGTTCAATTCTTGTCTATCTATTAATGTTTTTGTATTTTGCTAATGTAATTCAGTCCCACGTAGGAACATATTGGTTTTGTACCTCCAAGAATTTCGCTCTATAAAAAGGGTGTGCATGTACCTCGAGGAATCACACATGCGATAACCTTGAATGGTTGTGGTTTATGGAGAAATGGTGCTTCGCAGATCCAATAGTGAGTTGAATTGTCTCGCATATTTGGGTCAATGAGCTTAATTAAAAGATCTTATTGGAGTTATTTGTGTCAAGATTTGGAATAGGCTATATTCCAGATAAGGGATCCAAGTTAAATTTATTTTGGATTTAGATAATATTCGAATATGATATTATTCGATGGATCAGAATAGGAATTCTACAAATAGAATACGTTCGTATATGGATCCGTATTTGGATGTAAATAACAATTTTTGGATATGGATCCCAATATTAGAAAAACAAGCTTCACCGATGGATTGGATATACGTTGGTGAAAGATTTGTTAGAGAAGTTGTGTATCCACCGACATATAGTAATAATCATCGATGGTAATCTACAGCGACAGTTGTTTTGACCAACACTGACGGATAACTTTGGGTGAGACAAACTCTGAGCGTTATAACACTTTGGCATGTGCCATCGAGGATCCGCTCGGGACTCTTCTGAGAGATGGGCATGGACGTGTGGGGATGTTCTTCAGTCTCATCATAGTGTTTGTGTTGTTTGTTTACTTTCATTGTTAAACTTTTTTATGATTGCTTAGTGAATTGTAATGTTAATTCCAACATAGTTAGAGTTTTTGTGTATGCAGTTTGATGTTTGAATTAAAGAATTTTTTTGAGATGAATGCATATATGAGTTCTTTTGTTTATATATTTGTGGATGAATGCATGAATGTGTTGTGGATGAATGATGAAAAATATTACTTCTTTTGATCAGGAAAATCGAAACCTGGAAAGATTCAATAGGCTTTTTCTTGGTTCTCGATAGAATTTACACTGACTAATTATCCATCGGTGTAAATTCTGATGTTTGTAGGGTAGCCTACGTCGATGGTACTTATCTGTCGGTGTACACTGCCCATATAATGCATCGACAAAATGTTATCGTCGATGCAAGTCTATATCTGTCGGAAGAAGTATTAGTCGGTGCATCCTAGACCGACGACATGTTTATCTAGGGGTGCACATGGGTCGGGTTGGGTCGGGTTTGGGCCTCAACCCGACCCAACCCGAAAATTTCGGGTTGGGAAAAAACCCAACCCAACCCGAACATTTCGGGTTGGGAAAAAACCCAACCCAACCCGAACCCGAACCCGAACCGGTTTGGGTTCAACCCAACCCGACCCGAAATTTTCGGGTTGGATCGGGTTGAACCCGAATTCGGAAAATTTCTCCCAAACTTGGTCGGGTTCGGTCGACCGGTGCTTAAACGGTCGACCGGTGGCTTGAAAACCCGAAATTTTCGGGTTGGAAACGGTCGACCGAGTGATGTTCGGTCGACCGGTTTATTTGGGAAAAAAATAAAAAAAATAAAAAAAATAAAAAAAAATAAAAAATCGGGTTCGGGTTGGGTTGGGTCAACCCGACCCCCTCAACCCGAACCCGACCCGAAAATTCGGGTTTTTGATTTTCCCAACCCGACCCGACCCGACCCCCTCCCCAACCCGACCCAACCCGACCCGACCAGTCGGGTTCGGGTTGGGTTTCGGGTTGAACCCAACCCATGTGCACCCCTATGTTTATCCATCGATGTCCACCTACACCGACATATAGTGACATACACCAACGGATATCTCTTGTCGGTAAAACTTTGTTCAGCTGTAGTGTTCAGATATAGGTAAATCTGGTGCGTATATGATTCGTTGACACCCCAACCTATAATAAAGGTTACCCAATATAGATTCATCGTAGCCACGTAAGTTATCCATTCCACATGTTTAAGTACCTTTAGAGGTGGGTCTGCGCGACCACACCTGATGATAGCTTATGCAAGGTAATTATCTTTGTAATTAGTTTTAATGGTTTTGACGGTGAAGCCCAAGGAAGTTCTGTAGACGTTGTAGTAGTTGAACAGTTTCTCAAATGTTTGGAAATACATTTTGGGTTTTGGTTCCTTGGAGGATCGTTGGACGGATTGAGTGAGAACAGTGGCCAGAGTGAGCTTGAGTTTGTCATCTTCGGAGGTAGGTGGATCATTTTGAGTGAGTTGAGGGGAGTCGTAGTCAGAACTCTATTTGATGGAAACAATGAAAAGTTGGAGATAAGTTCAGACGATATACATGTAATACTGAACGGTGTTGTCTGGTTGATCTTTAGAGTTGGTATTCCCTTTTTTTGGAAGGAGACCAGTCAAAACTGGAGTTCGAATCAACCTCACTTCTGCACCAAAGTTTTATGGGACGTAAAGACAAACAAAAGGTAGATTACAAAGCATGCATGGTTAATAAATTTGAAACAGAGAGCAAAATAGAAGAAAAGTAAAGCAAAAACACACTTCTACACCAAAAAGGTAGGTAATGTAAACACAAATAAAAGGTAGACTACAAAACACTGGTGGGTAACAAATTTGAAGCGAAAAGAAAAATGGATGAAAAATGAAGCAAAAAGGTGGGTGAGTAAATTAGGTAATAAATGCGAAGGTGAATCAAAAAATAAGAACAAAGAAGAATTAGTGCATGAAGTTGGTTTACAATAATGGAACCTGGAACAATAATTGCAAGTAGTTGGTTAACACAATAAATACACAAGATTTATAAATATGAGCAAAATAAATACAAGAGGAGCTTCATGTGTGGATGAAAGGGAGGTAGATCGTGTAGAATGTCGTTCTTCAAAACAACTTTAGAAAAAATGGGGGTAAAATAACGATGGAGGATGGTAGGATGAGAATTGGAGACAATAGAGTCCATTGAAGGATGGGAAGGTTTGGATACCCAGCTCACAATTTGTATTAGAAAATGGGGGGATGGTTTGCAATGTTTTGAGATGGGTTGAAGTGGTGAAGTGAAAGGTGGTTGCGTGCTCCATTAATGCGATGTACAAAGGTGGATTGTTTCGACGTACGGTGTTGAAGGTGGTGAGGACTTTTTTTCTTTTTCTTGTTTTGCATTGGCCACGTAAGATCTACCCATCTCACTTCTTTTCTTTACCTCTTGCTTAGCTGGAATGCCGCGTAAGGGTGGGTAAGAAATGAGTGGGAATATGGGTAGTATACTTAGCAGGAGCAGGGTGAGCACCTGCTTCGAGTCTCATTCTGGGTCTTATTTTGAAGGGGTCTCAAAAAAAATTTGTACATGGGCTTATTGGGTTGCAAATAAAATTAGCGTTAACACATGAATAACACATAAACATTGATAAATTTGTCTCAAATATTGCTAAGAAGACAAAAAAATTCAATTAATATTACATTAAGTTAGTGAAATTTTTATTATTTAAACTATGAGGACAATTTTTTTCAAATTTAGGAGCCTCGTTATTTATTTTCGCACAGGACCTCAAAAATTTCTGAGACGACCCTGCTTACTTACAATGGTAATTTTTGTGGTGTAAGTCTAAAATATTTTGTATTAATATGGAAAATAATGCTTTCGCTTTTAAATTGGTTGAAGTATAGGTTCCTCAATTTTGAAAGTTTAATTTCTAGGTATTTTCTCTTTAAATAATAGAAAAAAATCAAAATAATTAGATATAAGACTTGAAAACTTATTTGGCTAAACGTAAGAAATAAAACGGTATGGTTTATATCATTTTCATTTAAGGGAATTCAGTATACCTAATACAATTTTCATTAAGTTTTTGGATTTGAAGTTTAATGAAAACAACATTGACCACATCGTTTTCATTGAGGCCATGAAGCCGCAACCAAGCATCTCTCCAACCTCACATTCCTTTGTTGTCCTCCAAAGGTTTGGGTTTGCCCCCTAAATTTTGGTATATTTCGATTTACAACACTTTATATGACTTTTTCTTGTTTTTATACTAGTATCTAGATGCTTTGTTAAAGTAGTTTTATTGTAATTGATTTGTTTTTGTGTTGAATTATGTTGATGTTTTGTTGTTTAGTTGTTGGGTGACTTTCATTTTGTTATTTTTGTTTCTTTGCTACTTTGTTTTCATTGAATGGGTATGTCTTATAGGCTTGCAGTAATGAGTTCAGATACGAGCCTTGTAGTGGTTTATGAAAATAAATCATGTAGCCAATATCGAACAAGTCATTTTTCATGGGTTGTAATCTTGTATTGGTGAGCACATTATATGGAGATTGCTCGTGTGGCTGAAACTCAAATTTAGAAGACTTAGAAACTTTGAGTTACACAACAATTAGTTTCAAACAATAACCAGTTGAGGTTGAATCTGAGGATACATAGGTTGAAAAATTAGATAGTGATGAGACAAATGGTGGCAAAATGGAAGGTGAGCATATAGATATTGAGAATGTAGATCTGACCACTTGTGGAAATGAGGAATATGTTTATGGTATCGTAGGTGCAGTGAATCGAGAATCTGACAACACTACAGGAAAGCTATTATGAACAATGATTTTCAAGAATTGCCACGACTTCCAGATTTGAGTGACTTCCACATATTTATTCTGATGATTGGATTCATAATTCAGGGATTGAGGATGATGAATACTATACTTCAATAGGACAAATTACTAAATGGTAATGTTCGGATGTGCTCCTTGAAAATGGTACATTGCGCACCATTTGTAATTTCATTAAATTACAAATGTTAGCGTTTAATGGAAACATTATCATGTATACGATTTTTGTGGCATGAAAATGGTATACACAACACTGTTTTCATTTACTATACTTTGTCAAAACAACTTCTATTCTATAAATTTGAATTTTAAAAAATAAAACTTCAAACGATATAAGTATTTTTTAAACAATCACTACTCCAGAAAGGGCTTTTGTGGATGAACGATTCCATCCACAAAATGTCCCATTTCTGTGGGGAATAGGCCGGTCGGAAGGAACATTGCCGACCAAAATTTCATCGGCATGTGTCTCTTTGCGCACCAAAAAATGACGCATAATACTACGTAGCCAATGAATATTCCATCGACAATGTAATTTGATATTATTTATTTCCGATGGAAATTCTGTCGACAATAGACAGTACTAAAATATATTGATGACGAAAAAAGTAGCTTGCTACAAAGAAACCAGTTAATACAATTATGTTTCAGCCCATCTCGAGTTTAGAGATGCTGCATTAAAATCAAACCACAATGTCCACTCGAAACACGTGTCCATTCACGTACATTCACATTGAGATAAATTAGAATGTAAAAATCATATGAACTACAATATATCAAATCATACGTTCTACAATATACATATGAAAAAGTTATAAGTCAGTCTATTGAAAACAAAAAATAACATATGTATACCAACTACGACTCATAAGAAGTCATATCCGTCAATGGTTCATCCTCATGCTGGGGAGATGTATCGATGTTATCACTCTATAAAAAAAGGTTTTCATTACTTAAACAATCCAAAACATATATATTATTTTAGGAAATTAAAAAAACAAATTACACATTCATCATACATATACTGATCTTCTCTAAACCGAGTCACCATCAATTTTGCGACTTAGCCTTCAACTTCTCGTGCTCCTCCTACAATGCATCTAATATTGTTATACATATATGGGACTTGTAAAATAAACCTACGAAGTTAAGTATACACTTACAATTGATACGTATTGTGAAATCTTAGTCTGAAGATGCTCCATGTGAGTGTTGATATGTCGACCAGTCAACGTCTTGCCTATCTTGTAGGCTCCAATCCCAGCACCACTCACATGATCTGTCTTCTCTTTACCAAGATTTCTTCTAGTGCCTCATCATTGACCACCTCACGAGGATTCAAGTTAGAACAGTCACCTTGCTCTTGAGACAATATCTGCTATGTCAATTTTTGGCTGGCCAATTCTTGTATCTCAACCTAAAAGATTTTGAAGACTTACAAATATTTTAAAGTTCAAAGTTTCACTTAATTTGGTCTTCTTAAAAGTTAAAACGTACCATTCTCGGTTGATTTGTATAACAAAGAGTCATATTTTCAATTTTGGTAGAGGTGTGGTGATTTGGTTTTCATTCATCTAATTATTTAATAAAAACAACAATGCTAAATTAGGATGCAATCAAGATCGTGAAAAATACATATTTGTGTAAATATGTATTGGACCAAAAAAATTGAAACAACTAAATAACATTAAAACTTACATGATGTTTTGTCTTGTTCGCAAAGGTTTTTGAACATGTCTTGTGGTTCATCTTCTTGCGACCGCGATTGATATTTTTCGTTAAGGATTTTTTTCTAAAATTAATGAAAATAGTTTAAAGTTAGGATGTGATATTAGAAGTACTTGCATTTTTGGTGTTACATCATCACACTGAATGATGAATTGGTCATGGTGAACCCGTAGATCACACTTCGAGGTCAAATATGCAACACACTCTTCATTGGTCTCAAAAGGCTTGTAGAATCATTTCTTTACCGAATATTAGTAATCTCTCAGAAAACCATTGACCTTATCAAAGCCATAGGCCAAGTGTTTACACAATTCCACAATTCAAAACGATCCTACGAATAACATATAAACATTTGTTAGTACAACATCTTAACGTTCATGTACTAATTGAAAACACGATACCAAATAAACAACGACGTACCACAAGAAGATCTCACAAATCTAGAAATGTTTGGTGACTTTGATGTGACATCTTTATATGTAGTGGGCACAACTCAGGTTGCTTGGCTAACAATGTCAATGTTACATTGAGCTCCTGCCCACAAGGTCCAACATGAACAAAGTCCACATTCCATTGTACTTGAAACTGATGATCGGGAGAAGGAATAAGATTAACCCCTCTAGTTGTCCCTCGACCTCTCATCGTAGAAGGCTCACCCTCATCAGTCTTTCCTACAAATCAAGAAGATAATATTTATTAAATTTAGATGAAATGCAATATTAATGTCAAATTTAACACAACTTACCTTAAACGTCGTCGACAATACATGTTGCAGAGTGGTCACAAGGCATGTTGTCTCCTGGTCCCATATCCAGTTCACCTCGCACCTTTGCCGATATATCCTCCACTTGATGAGGCCTAACAACCTCAATGATATCACGATGTGGATCAAGTTATTTCGGTACTTCTTCAACTTGTTCTAAAAGTTTTACTTTTATATATCAATTATTATGAATTGAATGTGCAAATATTTTACTCCTTGATTTTTGTATTCGTCTTTTGGAAGTGTTAAGGAAGATGTTCTTGGTCCTTAACCGTGGAGCTCTAAAAGATAATGGTTTACATAAATCAAAAATTATTCACAATCATGGTAATTGACATGGAACATTAATTACCGAGATAAGATTGTCATGTTAGTCATTGATTATTGTAGTTTTACAAATATTTGACGACACGAGTATATAAAAGAGGAAAATGGTTACTTTTATATATTGAATACACCTTAGGAGTAAAACATTATCGAATTGTGTTATGTGTCATTAATGTTTTATTGTGTCTTGGATCCTAAGATATGAGACTTATATCTTTTCACATAAGGAATGTTAATTTGATTATTGTCAAAAGCTATCAATGAGTATAGTGATAAAAGCAATAGTTGGTTGAAATGACTTGTGCTGGAAAATATAGCGAGTCAAAAGATTATCATTGCTCATCTTAATTGAGTGATGATATTAGTGGACCCCTTGATAAAGCAAAATTATAACGTGCACATTGTAACTTGAATTAAGTTACATAGTTATAATTAGCTTAAAGTGATCAAGAAATAAATATAATACAAAGGTGACACATTTCTACTTGGTATATATTCTTAATATCATGAGGCAAGGGACGGACACAAGTGGTGCACTTACATCACTAAAATGATCATGTTTAGTTCGACTGGAACAAAGACATCTATGTTAATTGGGTAACTATAATGTGTAGCTAGATACCGTTTATAGTTTATGATATTAAGTGTTTAATATCATTGTCAATTGACTTAGATCCTCCCATATGTCACACCACAAAACTGGGGAACAGGAAGGTTGATTTTATATTCATATGATGTATCGAATTTCGTGTGAAATAGTATATATGTGGTGAATCGATAAAATCAATGTGTCATGAAAATGACATAGTTAAAATCATTTATAAGTTCATATGAGATGTATGTATTATGAGGTGTAATGATTGACATTACATATGATAATATATTACATGATATATGAATTTGCTAAAAACCACAAAGATCAAATTTTGTTGGATATAAATCCAAAATTTGGTAAAAGACAAAAAAATGGTTAATACGGTTTTGCTCGAATTAATAAGGAATTAATATTGATCATGTGGATGATTATGTGTCAAATTGTGATTGATTTAAGGAGAGGAAAACAATAGATCATGGTTAGTGGTTAGCCCATGATGTGAGTGTTGGGAGACCCTACAAATAGGTCTTATCTCCCTCATTGTTTTAATTAATGCAAAAATTGTTGGCCTTTTGGCCTTAATCTTATGTTTTGATGATTTAATCAACCGAATCTTAATTAGAGTAGTACACACCATGCATTGCATATATATTGTATTGTGCTAACCTCTACAGGTGATCAAGACTCAAGAAAGAAGGAAATGAAGTCAAGACATGTAATTAAAGCTAAATCGAAGACATGTAATCTTGATTTCTTTTGAGTCTTAGGAACAAAGTGTAATTGAGCATACTTGAGCTAAAATCAACTTAATCACACACTAGGTTCCCTATAGAAGTCACACACGAAATTTCACATTATTTGGACTTCAATAGATCACCCAAACTTAGATCGGAAAACACTAAATCTGAAACCTAACTGTCTGCCCACATTCGGTCGACCGCAACATGCCGTTCGGTCGACCGGATGATCAAGTAATTCTGTTTGTGTTTCCCTGTCTAGTTTCGGTCGACCGCACCATATCTTTCGGTCGACCGTTTGAACTTACTGTTCCGACCGTTATTCTTGTCGTATATTTCCAACGGTCGTATTCGTATTAAAACTATATACACCTCCATATACTTAACCAAACGGTCGAACCATGTGCCAAGTTCGGTCGACCGTTTAACCTTGTCAAAAATTCCCTGCTATCGGTCGATACGATTTCGTTCGACCGATCCAATTTTCCCTCTACCGATACGCTTATTCGGTCGACCAGTAACCATGTTCGGTCGACCGTGTTCTTAATAGACTCAAGTGTTCGGTCGATCTATTCATATTTCGGTCGACCGTATCCCTATCGAACCCAAGCGTTCGGTCGACCGTTGCACCTTTTCGGTCGACCGTTTCTGGACAGATTTGCAGCCTGATTTTCTGCTTTGTGTTCTTTGCACAATATCCAACCAAATATTGTCCCAACGGATCTATTCTCTCTAATGCTTATAAATAGAGTTGTAAAACACATTTTAACATAACTCTCCCACTACAAACTTGTCCCAAACTTTAGAGAGAATTCAAAACACTCAAAGCTACAAACCTTCCACACTTAGTGATCATTTCTTCATCCTACTCAAGTGTGCTCAAAGTTTAGAGAGTGTTGTTCCACTCAAGTTCTCAATTGTTGTAAAAGGAAGCAAGGACTTCGGTGAAAGCCCGAAGTGTCCCTCTCGGATTGTGAGAGGAAGATTTCAAGCAAGCGAGGGTTGTTCGCGTTGCTTGTGGTGTAAAGGCGTTCTCTCCCGGCCCGGAACGGGGAGTGGTTAGTGAAGACGTAGGCGGAGCTCGCGGAGTCGAGCGGAGCTTACAAGAGAGGACTAGGACCCGGGTGGGGTGCCGAACCTCTATAAAATCGCCGAGTCGATTTGTGGTTTGCATTTTCCTACACTTGCTTGTTTTGTTTTTAATTTCCGCTGCGCATATCGATTGCTTAAACAAGTAGGTGATTAGATTGAAAAGTGATTAGTGGACCCATAACCCACACGATCCTACATTTGGTATCAGAGCCTTGTTAGCTAAATTCTATACTTCATCGTATTTTTAGCATGGCTAGCACATCTAATCACTTAGAGGGTTTATGCACCACAAGGCCTCCTTTGCTTAATGGGTCAAATTATGATTATTGGAAAAATAGAATGAATATCTTTTTAATATCAAATGACCTTAAGTATTGGAAGTTTATTCAAAATCCATACATACCCCCAAATGAAGATGATTTAGATTCTCTATCTAGGGCTCAAATGAAAGAAATTGAAATGAATTCAAAAATTATGAATATTCTTTATTGTGGCCTTAATGACGGAGAATACAATAGAATTAGGGGATGTGAAAGTGCAAATGAAATATGGCATAGGTTACAAATGCATCATGAGGGTGATAGCAAAACCAAAGAAACTAGGATAAGTCTCCTCATGCATAAATATGAAATATTTTCTATGCAAATCGCTGAGAACATAAGCGACATGAACACTCGCTTCACCGATATCACTAACTCTCTTTTGATTCTTGGAAGAAGGATAAATGAAGGAGAGATGACTCGAAAATTCCTCCGGTCATTGAGCAACGATTGGGAAGACAAGGTCGTGGCAATCGAAGAATCGCACGATCTTTCAAAATTGAAGATGGAGGAACTCATTGGAAATCTCATGGCCTATGAGCTCCAATTGAGTCATAGAAGAGAGAAGGAAGCTTCAAAGAAAAACTCCGTGGTGGCATTACATGCAAATTTTGATGAGCCAAGGAGGGTGGAAGAAGAGGACATTGAGGTCCTTGCCCAAGACTTCTTCAAATACCTCAAGAGGGATAAGGGAGAAAAGAATGAAATAAGAGGTAGAAGAAGTGAGAAAAGAGAAAAAGAAAAAGAGAGGGAGGAGAGTGAAAATGAGAGAAGAGAAGGGGAGAAGAAAAAGGAGAGAAGGGAGAGGAGAAAAGAAAAGGAGAAGAGCAAGAGAAGAGAAAGGAAGGAGGAAGCACACAAGGCTACATGGGATGATTCTTCATCACCATCATCATCGTCTTCTTCCTTGCAAAGTAGAAGAGAAGTGGCTCACTCATGCTTCATGGCTATTGAAGATCAAAGTGAGGTATCCTCTAACTCTTACTCTAGTAGATCACATTCTTGCTCATCTAAATCATATGCGAGTGATAGTTCATGTTCTAAAGAAGAAACTTATTCTTATGATGAACTTCAAAATGCATTCCATGATTTAGTTAAACAATATGAGATCATATGTGATAAAAACAAGAATGCTAGAAAGTTAATCAAAGATCTCCAAAGCCAAATTGATACATGCATAAATGAGAAGAATGTGGTGATTGCTAAATTTGAAAAGAATGCATCAAATCTTGAAAAATTAAGAGCAACACCTATAGATTGTGATCAACTAAATCTTCAAGCTTCTAACTTGCGATTAAGAAAAGATTTAGAAAGATTCACTAATGGAACTCATATGCTTAACATGTTATTAGGTAGTCAAAGGCAATCTTTGCAAAAACATGGTTTAGGTTACAATTTTAAATTGAAAAACCATGTATCTCACACTACTCTAAATGGTAAGCATATGTTCATTAACCATAGTTCTTCAAGTGTGTGGGCTCCCAAAACCAAAATGGTTTGGATTCCCAAAGCTAACATTCAAGGACCCAAAGTTGTTTGGGTACCTAAATCTACTCTTGTAGGAGCTTGAGGAGGAGATTGGTGGTGACCGGATGAGCTCAAGAGTCAAATTCAAATCCGGTTGCATCACCAAATGAGATTGGAGCTAAATTCGAATTCAACATTGGTCTAAAATTCCTATCTATACAATTCATGTTAAATTAGCTCTAATCTAGTTTCATATGCTTAATTGACATATCATATAGTTTAATTCATTGCAAATCATTAACCATATTCATTGCAAATCATATATCACATCCATTGATTTTAAATGTCAATTTTAAATGGATGTTAGAATAAGGCTTAAGAAGAAACTTAATTGAACTTAAATTTCATCATACTCATTGTTTCAATTTAGCCTTATTGATAGGGGGAGCTTAAATGTTATATCTTTTATTAGAGTAATGAAGTGCAAAATTTAGGGGGAGCAACTTCATTACGATGACATCCTTTTGACTTACATAATTATCAATGTTTTTGATGGATGTCAAAGGGGGAGAGATAATTAAGGGGGTAACTTGAAAAACTTGATAAAAATGGAACAAAAACTATGCACATCCATAGGGGGAGCATCTATATGCATAGTTTACATATACAATTTTCAAGTATTAAGATATCGGTTGCCATCATCAAAAAGGGGGAGATTGTTGGCTTTTTGGCCTTAATCTTATGTTTTGATGATTTAATCAACCGAATCTTAATTAGAGTAGCACACACTATGCATTGCATATATATTGTATTGTGCTAACCTCTACAGGTGATCAAGACTCAAGAAAGAAGGAAATGAAGTCAAGACATGTAATTAAAGCTAAATCGAAGACATGTAATCTTGATTTCTTTTGAGTCTTAGGAACAAAGTGTAATTGGGCATACTTGAGCTAAAATCAACTTAATCACACACTAGGTTCCCTATAGAAGTCACACACGAAATTTCACATTATTTGGACTTCAATAGATCACC
Source organism: Triglochin maritima (assembly GCA_963682175.1). NCBI lineage: Eukaryota > Viridiplantae > Streptophyta > Magnoliopsida > Alismatales > Juncaginaceae > Triglochin > Triglochin maritima. The sequence goes on from OY821775.1 coordinate 22,369,600, forward strand.
CAAACTTAGATCGGAAAACACTAAATCTGAAACCTAACTGTCTGCCCACATTCGGTCGACCGCAACATGTCGTTCGGTCGACCGGATGATCAAGTAATTCTGTTTGTGTTTCCCTGTCTAGTTTCGGTCGACCGCACCATATCTTTCGGTCGACCGTTTGAACTTACTGTTCCGACCGTTATTCTTGTCGTATATTTCCAACGGTCGTATTCGTATTAAAACTATATACACCTCCATATACTTAACCAAACGGTCGAACCATGTGCCAAGTTTGGTCGACCGTTTAACCTTGTCAAAAATTCCCTGCTATCGGTCGATACGATTTCGTTCGACCGATCCAATTTTCCCTCTACCGATACGCTTATTCGGTCGACCGGTAACCATGTTCGGTCGACCGTGTTCTTAATAGACTTAAGTGTTCGGTCGATCTATTCATATTTCGGTCGATCGTATCCCTATCGAACCCAAGCGTTCGGTCGACCGTTGCACCTTTTCGGTCGACCGTTTCTGGACAGATTTGCACCCCGATTTTCTGCTTCGTGTTCTTTGCACAATATCCAACCAAATCTTGTCCCAACGGATCTATTCTCTCTAATGCTTATAAATAGAGTTGTAAAACACATTTTAACATAACTCTCCCACTACAAACTTGTCCCAAACTTTAGAGAGAATTCAAAACACTCAAAGCTACAAACCTTCCACACTTAGTGATCATTTCTTCATCCTACTCAAGTGTGCTCAAAGTTTAGAGAGTGTTGTTCCACTCAAGTTCTCAATTGTTGTAAAAGGAAGCAAGGACTTCGGTGAAAGCCCGAAGTGTCCCTCTCGGATTGTGAGAGGAAGATTTCAAGCAAGCGAGGGTTGTTCGCGTTGCTTGTGGTGTAAAGGCGTTCTCTCCCGGCCCGGAACGGGGAGTGGTTAGTGAAGACATAGGCGGAGCTCGCGGAGTCGAGCGGAGCTTACAAGAGAGGACTAGGACCCGGGTGGGGTGCCGAACCTCTATAAAATCGCCGAGTCGATTTGTGGTTTGCATTTTCCTACACTTGCTTGTTTTGTTTTTAATTTCCGCTGCGCATATCGATTGCTTAAACAAGTAGGTGATTAGATTGAAAAGTGATTAGTGGACCCATAACCCACACGATCCTACATTTGGTATCAGAGCCTTGTTAGCTAAATTCTATACTTCATCTTATTTTTAGCATGGCTAGCACATCTAATCACTTAGAGGGTTTATGCACCACAATGCCTCCTTTGCTTAATGGGTCAAATTATGATTATTGGAAAAATAGAATGAAAATCTTTTTAATATCAAATGACCTTAAGTATTGGAAGTTTATTCAAAATCCATACATACCCCCAAATGAAGATGATTTAGATTCTCTATCTAGGGCTCAAATGAAAGAAATTGAAATGAATTAAAAAATTATGAATATTCTTTATTGTGGCCTTAATGAGGGAGAATACAATAGAATTAGGGGATGTGAAAGTACAAATGAAATATGGCATAGGTTACAAATGCATCATGAGGGTGATAGCAAAACCAAAGAAACTAGGATAAGTCTCCTCATGCATAAATATGAAATATTTTCTATGCAAATCGGTGAGAACATAAGCGACATGAACACTCGCTTCACCGATATCACTAACTCTCTTTTTATTCTTGGAAGAAGGATAAATGAAGGAGAGATGACTCGAAAATTCCTCCTGTCATTGAGCAACGATTGGGAAGACAAGGTCGTGGCAATCGAAGAATCGCACGATCTTTCAAAATTGAAGATGGAGGAACTCATTGGAAATCTCATGGCCTATGAGCTCCAATTGAGTCATAGAAGAGAGAAGGAAGCTTCAAAGAAAAACTCCGTGGTGGCATTACATGCAAATTTTGATGAGCCAAAGAGGGTGGAAGAAGAGGACATTGAGGTCCTTGCCCAAGACTTCTTCAAATACCTCAAGAGGGATAAGGGAGAAAAGAATGAAATAAGAGGTAGAAGAAGTGAGAAAAGAGAAAAAGAAAAAGAGAGGGAGGAGAGTGAAAATGAGAGAAGAGAAGGGGAGAAGAAAAAGGAGAGAAGGGAGAGGAGAAAAGAAAAGGAGAAGAGCAAGAGAAGAGAAAGGAAGGAGGAAGCACACAAGGCTACATGGGATGATTCTTCATCACCATCATCATCGTCTTCTTCCTTGCAAAGTAGAAGAGAAGTGGCTCACTCATGCTTCATGGCTATTGAAGATCAAAGTGAGGTATCCTCTAACTCTTACTCTAGTAGATCACATTCTTGCTCATCTAAATCATATGCGAGTGATAGTTCATGTTCTAAAGAAGAAACTTATTCTTATGATGAACTTCAAAATGCATTCCATGATTTAGTTAAACAATATGAGATCATATGTGATAAAAACAAGAATGCTAGAAAGTTAATCAAAGATCTCCAAAGCCAAATTGATACATGCATAAATGAGAAGAATGAGGTGATTGCTAAATTTGAAAAGAATGCATCAAATCTTGAAAAATTAAGAGCAACACCTATAGATTGTGATCAACTAAATCTTCAAGCTTCTAACTTGCGATTAAGAAAAGATTTAGAAAGATTCACTAATGGAACTCATATGCTTAACATGTTATTAGGTAGTCAAAGGCAATCTTTGCAAAAACATGGTTTAGGTTACAATTTTAAATTGAAAAACCATGTATCTCACACTACTCTAAATGGTAAGCATATGTTCATTAACCATAGTTCTTCAAGTGTGTGGGCTCCCAAAACCAAAATGGTTTGGATTCCCAAAGCTAACATTCAAGGACCCAAAGTTGTTTGGGTACCTAAATCTACTCTTGTAGGAGCTTGAGGAGGAGATTGGTGGTGACCGGATGAGCTCAAGAGTCAAATTCAAATCCGGTTGCATCACCAAATGAGATTGGAGCTAAATTCGAATTCAACATTGGTCTAAAATTCCTATCTATACAATTCATGTTAAATTAGCTCTAATCTAGTTTCATATGCTTAATTGACATATCATATAGTTTAATTCATTGCAAATCATTAACCATATTCATTGCAAATCATATATCACATCCATTGATTTTAAATGTCAATTTTAAATGGATGTTAGAATAAGGCTTAAGAAGAAACTTAATTGAACTTAAATTTCATCATACTCATTGTTTCAATTTAGCCTTATTGATAGGGGGAGCTTAAATGTTATATCTTTTATTAGAGTAATGAAGTGCAAAATTTAGGGGGAGCAACTTCATTACGATGACATCCTTTTGACTTACATAATTATCAATGTTTTTGATGGATGTCAAAGGGGGAGAGATAATTAAGGGGGTAACTTGAAAAACTTGATAAAAATGGAACAAAAACTATGCACATCCATAGGGGGAGCATCTATATGCATAGTTTACATATACAATTTTCAAGTATTAAGATATCGGTTGTCATCATCAAAAAGGGGGAGATTGTTGGCTTTTTGGCCTTAATCTTATGTTTTGATGATTTAATCAACCGAATCTTAATTAGAGTAGTACACACTATGCATTGCATATATATTGTATTGTGCTAACCTCTACAGGTGATCAAGACTCAAGAAAGAAGGAATGAAGTCAAGACATGTAATTAAAGCTAAATCGAAGACATGTAATCTTGATTTCTTTTGAGTCTTAGGAACAAAGTGTAATTGAGCATACTTGAGCTAAAATCAACTTAATCACACACTAGGTTCCCTATAGAAGTCACACACGAAATTTCACATTATTTGGACTTCAATAGATCACCCAAACTTAGATCGGAAAACACTAAATCTGAAACCTAACTGTCTGCCCACATTCGGTCGACCGCAACATGTCGTTCGGTCGACCGGATGATCAAATAATTCTGTTTGTGTTTCCCTGTCTAGTTTCGGTCGACCGCACCATATCTTTCGGTCGACCGTTTGAACTTACTGTTCCGACCGTTATTCTTGTCGTATATTTCCAACGGTCGTATTCGTATTAAAACTATATACACCTCCATATACTTAACCAAACGGTCGAACCATGTGCCAAGTTCGGTCGACCGTTTAACCTTGTCAAAAATTCCCTGCTATCGGTCGATACGATTTCGTTCGACCGATCCAATTTTCCCTCTACCGATACACTTATTCGGTCGACCGGTAACCATGTTCGGTCGACCGTGTTCTTAATAGACTTAAGTGTTCGGTCGATCTATTCATATTTCGGTCGACCGTATCCCTATCGAACCCAAGCGTTCGGACGACCGTTGCACCTTTTCGGTCGACCATTTCTGGACAGATTTGCAGCCCGATTTTCCGCTTTGTGTTCTTTGCACAATATCCAACCAAATCTTGTCCCAACGGATCTATTTTCTCTAATGCTTATAAATAGAGTTGTAAAACACATTTTAACATAACTCTCCCACTACAAACTTGTCCAAAACTTTAGAGAGAATTCAAAACACTCAAAGCTACAAACCTTCCACACTTAGTGATCATTTCTTCATCCTACTCAAGTGTGCTCAAAGTTTAGAGAGTGTTGTTCCACTCAAGTTCTCAATTGTTGTAAAAGGAAGCAATGACTTCAGTGAAAGCCCGAAGTGTCCCTCTCGGATTGTGAGAGGAAGATTTCAAGCAAGCGAGGGTTGTTCGCGTTGCTTGTGGTGTAAAGGCGTTCTCTCCCGGCCCGGAACGGGGAGTGGTTAGTGAAGACGTAGGCGGAGCTCGCGGAGTCGAGCGAAGCTTACAAGAGAGGACTAGGACCCGGGTGGGGTGCCGAACCTCTATAAAATCGCCGAGTCGATTTGTGGTTTGCATTTTCCTACACTTGCTTGTTTTGTTTTTAATTTCCGCTGCGCATACCGATTGCTTAAACAAGTAGGTGATTAGATTGAAAAGTGATTAGTAGACCCATAACCCACACGATCCTACAAAAAATTCTCTCTCCCTAACCACCCTATTAATCCATCCGAAAATTCCTTAATTATTTCAAGCTTTTGTAGATTAAATTATCAGGGAGCATAAAGATGTTATTAGATTCTAACCTTCATTTAGATATTCAATTAGCTAGCTCATTTCTCTCTAATCTTGTTTAGAGTTTGGAGAACACTTGGAGACGAATCGGCGGACGATTCAACGGGCAGCGGAACTCCGAATCTTAATAAAGGTTTTAGAGAACATTTGAGTATGATCCTCTTATATTTGTTTTAACATATATTGATTATATGATATTAGAATAAATATAAACTGATGTACATGAAATTGTTGAAAATATGAAAATCGATCATGTATGCATGTATTAAAATTTTAAAATATACACATACATAGGGGCACAAAATCCTACGCTTATACCCTCTATACAACGGTTCTTCAGCATCATTCACAAGTTCCGAAAGACGATATGGGTCACTAACAACTTCAACTTCTTTTCATATTATCGTCCACAAGATCTTCAATATCATCTTCCGTGTTAACTTCTTCCCTTCCAACTTCTCCGTAAATGTCTCGCAACATTCCTTGCATGTCGTCAACAACATTTGAAGTTGAAGTGAACGATGATTGAAATTTTCTATTCGTTCCAAGTTGTTTTTTGCAATGTCATATCAACGTAGGATAATCCGGCATAAAACCTTTTAGGAGCACATGTTCATGAATTTGGTATCGTTGAATAAGTGCTTGATTTCTGCAAATCTTGCATTGGCAAATAAAGAACCATCCAATTTTTCATAATTTGTACTTACAAAATTCAAGAATTCATTCCACCCTTTTATATATATATTCAAGTATGAATCTATCATCAATTTGTAACTAATATTTGTTGGGTACAATTGACATTCTATAGAAGTCACACTGAAAACCAATTATATTTAAATATCAAAATTTGAAAAAATAAGTTTATTAAAAATTTAGGCAGCCTCTCCTAAAATTGTAAATATGAAACCATTTTCAACCTGTATTTCAACCACACACCAAATCAATCTTACTAATCCATCACTTAACCAATTTATACTATCCAAACATGTTACCATTTAATGGAAAAGTTTGCTAACTTCTTCAAACTAATTGAATGTACATTTCCAACAAATCCAAATCGTAGGTTGTCAGTTTCTCCTTATCTGAATAAACAAATCAAGTTGAACGACGAAACTTAAATGTTTAATAGACAACTTAACTTTATCTGAATATAATAACTGAGAAATAAAGGTACTCACTGCTTACCTTTAATCATTCCATCAGCAAAGTTAAGTGACATTTGATTTTATAAAAGCCTTTGATCAATACAATCTATAGATATTTGATTTTGATACTTAGACCTTTCATTAACAATCCATCTAGGGAAAAAATGACATTTCCTATCTATTCCCATTATTGTTTTAATAAGACTCTTAATCCCCCATTTATTTCCCATTATTGTTTAAATTAGTTTCATTTTCCAACCAAAATCAATGAGTTGCTTGTGCCATTAACTAAACAAATTTACTATTCATCTTTGACAAAATCCAAAGGTCAATTTTTTTTTTGGGAGATTAGTTGTATTCCGCAACTCCCCGGGTTGCCTTAGACCGAATTCGAAACCACAAGAGGGCCATAATCAGTTGGTGAATTGCACCACAAAAGGTCAAGAAATGAGATTAACTAATATAAACCACGCTACTCTAACTACACTACTAAGTAAACTAAATGTTACTAAGTGATTGGAGGAAATGCAGTGATAAAGTCTCAAAGGGGTGGAGAAATGAAATAGCATAAGGACTGAGAAGTGTAGGTGTGTGTGACAATTTGGATTTGTTTGTGTTTGTGCGCATGCACTCGTGAGCATGTGAGTGAATGAGAACATAAATGGTATCTATAACCATGGCAAGTATACGGCAAACAAACCCAACCAATACATCGAAACCACACACACAATGCATTAAAGAAGCATTCAAATCCACATGCGTCCACTAAACTAGGTACGTGACTCCTAATCATGGTAAAATTGATTAAATGACCAGGATAAATAATTTTAATCAAATGATTCAATCCAACATCAAAGAATCAAGAATCACTAAAATGAAAATAAAAACCTAAACCTAAACCTAAGAAGTATGCAATGTGAACCCTAATTTTTTTATTTAATAAAAGAAAAACGAAAATTTCAAATTTTAGGAATTTTTTTTTTCAAAAATAATCGGATCGCGGGTGTCACCGGCGATCCGTGGAGGCACGGATCGCGGGTCACTCCCGCAATCCATCCCCCGCCAAATTTTTTTTTCTGTTTCTTTTTTCTTTCTGTTTTTTGTTTTTTTTTTTTTATTGTAATTATTTGTAATCTTTTTTTAAATCTTTTTTTTTCAAAATATGTTTTCTAATTTATATTATTTTTCTAATTTTTTTAAAATTATTTTTAATTTTTCCAATAATCGACCTGCAAATCATGTCGATACGGCGTATTGAAATGTTAGGGTATTTTATACAATAAAAAAACAATTTTTTAGCCAGATTAATAAATTATTTAAAACTAAATATTAAACAAATACTAAAACTAATTAAAACAAAAAATTGGAAACATTATCAAAAATTAGTAGGGTGTACACACATTGCAAATATTTTTGGAGGTCGATACAGCAAAAAATTAAAAACACAATTAAAAATTTAAAAAAAATAATAACAATTACAAAACATATTTTGAAAACAAATATAATAAAAAATATAGTTAAAACGATTTAAAAAAAATCAAAACATAAAACACTACGACTAAAATCAGTGACTTTTTAATTTTCTTTTATTGTTTTTGATATTTTAAAATTTATTTTTAATCTGTTTTTTAATATATTTGTTTTTGAAAATAAGTCTTCTAATTCTTATTATTTTTTAAAATGTTTTTTAAAAAAATATTTTCCAGAATCTGCCTCCAAATCACGTCGATAACATAGTGGGTTGAAAAATTCACTATTTTTTGTATAAAATAACATAATTTTTCACGTAGATCCCAATTGTTATTATTTTGATAACAAACAGAATATATATTTATTGGCTGAAAATTTCCATGGATCGCGGGGGTGAACCGCGATCCGTGGGTTTTTTTTTCTGTTTCAGTTTTTTTTTCTTCTATTTTTCTTTTTATTTTAGTTATTTGTAATCTTTTTAAAATCTTTTTTTCAAAATATGTTTTCTAATTGATATTATTTATTCAAAAAATTTAATTTTGTTTTTAATATTTTCAAGAATCGACATCCAAATCACGTCGATAACCAGCGTGTATTGAATTGTTAGGGTATTTTATACAATATAAAAATAAAATTTCTTATTCAGAATAATAAATTATTTCCAACTGAATATTAAACAAACCATAAAACTAATTAAAACAAAAAATTGGTAACGTTGTCAAAAATTCGTAGGGTGTACACGCATTACAAACATTTTGGAGGTAGATACAGCAAAAAATTAAAAAAAAATACAATTAATTTTTTTTTAAAATTAATAACAATTACAAAATAATAAAAATGATTTGTAATAAAACAAAAACAAAAACATAAAATCAAAAATAATAAAAGAAAATGATTTGTAAAAAAACAAAAACATAAAATCAAAAATAATAAAAGAAAATAAAAAAAAGTCCCGGATTTTAGTCGTAGTGTTTTATGTTTTGATTTTTTTAAAATCATTTTAACTATGTTTTTTATTATATTTGTTTTCAAAATATGTTTTGTAATTGTTATAATTTTTTAAAATTTTTTAATTGTGTTTTTAATTTTTTGCTGTATCGACCTTCCAAAAATATTGGCAATGTGTGTACACCCTACTAATTTTTGATAACGTTTCCAATTTTTTGTTTTAATTAGTTTTAGTGTTTGTTTAATATTCAGTTGTAAATAATTTATTAATCTGGTTAAAAAAATTTGTTTTTTTATTGTATAAAATACCCTAACATTTCGGGTTATCGACGTGATTTGAAGGTCGATTATTGGAAAAATTAAAAATAAGTTTAAAAAATTTAGAAAAATAATATAAATTAGAAAACATATTTTGAAAAAAAAGATTTAAAAAAAGATTACAAATAATTACAATAAAAAATAAAACAAAAAAACAAAAACAGGAAACAGAAAAAAAATATTGGCAGGGGACGGATCGTGGGTGACACCCGCCATCTGATTATTTTTGGATTTTTTTTTTCTTTTCCTAAAATTTGAAATTTTCGTTTTTCTTTTATTAAATAAAAAATTACGGCAATGTGAAGTGGTTACAAAACTACCGAGCATCATACTTAAACATAGATCTAGTCACATCTACTTGAAATTTAACATGTTATTAAAAATTCAGCACACATACACAAGATCCAACACCAACCAAACCTAAACCGAATTCGACATTAACTCATGAAGTTGCCATCATCTTTTCTGTTTATATGGCGAATATGCCAGTTAGATTGGGTCAATGTTAGGGGATATTCCAACATCGATCAGTTGATTAAGAAATTTATGTTTATTTAATTACTAGTAAATATTTAACAACCAATTCAGAAGTTTCATTTTTCCATTTGGTCAACATTTAACAACCCAATTCAACAAACTCTTATCTTGAAACACTAAAGATAAATGATCAAATATACACAAATTTTGTATCCCAATCTCTAATCTCAAATATACACACATTTCATGTACAACCGAATTCAACAAACTCATCATACAAGGAATAGTAAATCACAAAAAAAACACAACTACCTGTCCAGCACGAGAATTGGACCGCACGTGGTGAGGGCGGCAAGAGGTGGGTGGCGCGGACTTGGGGCGGCGCGGACTTGGGACGACAAGGTGGGGTGGTGAGAGGGTGAGACGGTGCGTGAAGACGACGGCGAGGGCGGAGTCGACGGCGTAGAGGGGTAGACGCGAGCGACGGCCGACAACGAAGAGGGGGAGACGCAAGCGGCGACCACGACAAAGAGGGGGAGACGCTAGATTTTTCGTCGGGAGTGAAAGATAAGAGTTGGGGCTTCGTCGAGAACACATCGGGATTTCCCCCCTAAAGATCTAGCATGCCAACGGAAATTTCGTCGGCGTGCTAGATTTTGCATGTCGACCAATTAATCAGCCGCGAACACAAATTTCCGTCGCGTCCGTGGGGAAGACTATTTTTCCTACAGTGAGTTACACTGTCAAATACTACTTAATAATTTAATATGCATCTTGCATTTTCTCTATATAAAAAATGAAGTAATTCCACGCAGAATTATCGTCCCGTGACATCCTTATTGGCATCCCTAGAAAAACATGGCATAAATGCTAAGAGATACAGGATTCTCCACCACTACGTTTTATAAAACATCGTCTACCACTATTTACGACTAATAAAATTTATTCAATGGAAAAGAAGTCTAATTTGAAATTTTCGTGTGAAATGTTCAACTAATGTGTTTGATCATGTAGCTTTCTTGTCATGTCCTGTTTATAACAATTTTGTGGAAATCCTTTTAAACTAACATAACTAAGCCAATGAACTACGTAAATGTTTATAATTGTGTAACGTTGTTTGAAATCTTACCACCATTTTTATGCACTTTAGTATCAAATACTCTCATTATACAAAAAGTTATTGATCAACATCAAATTCGACATTTCGACCAAAGCTATAGTGAAATGAGAAGTGCAGAGGTAAGTCTGTTGAAGTTGTCGTTAACCAGGAAAAAAACGGGTGAATAGAAGGTCAAAGCGATCTTGCCTGGATGATTTAGGGGGGATGGCCAGGATGGATGGCATCCTCTGAGCCCAACCTTGGGTCCGGTGGGTACTCCAGTGGTCCCTTAATGGTCCTCAATCTCTACCAAGTATTCCTGCTTAATTGTGGACTGGACAATGCGCCATGGGCAAATCGTGGTCGTTTGATGGAGGTCACGATCCCAATCGGTCCCCACCTACGTAAACCAGCCATATCATATTACCACGCAGCTACAACTATTTAATCCCTCAACTTGAGAAATGAAACACAACTAATTATATTATTCAATCACGTTAGTTGTATTTGTAAAACATTAATCTTGTTATCTGAGGACGGGCATGACAGTAACGCAGGACCAGAGAGAAAGATCAGTAGGGCAGTGGGGCCCACGCGGACCTAGAAAGGCGTACGCCCATACTGGTGCCTCCAGGCCCAGCTCGATTTCGCCCTCACGTGGGCGAAAGTGGGTCCCGAGGACTCACGAGAAAGTCAAATTCTCGTGGCGAGAAGGATCATTTGGTCGGGGAGCTTTCTGCTGACCTGTGCATGCACCTCGACACGAACCCCACGCCACGTGTACGTGTCACCCAAACATGTTTCCGTCGATTCATGACAATTAAAAAATGGGTCAGAAACTGCTTTTAAAAAAAAACTGTGTCAGAAAGTAAACAATTACACAAACGAATAAATATCCCATTCCGATCGCCTACCCACAATCCCCATGAGTCCATGACTTGAGTGTTCATTCTCAAAGTCTTCCTTTTCTTCTTTCATTCTCAGTCTCTAAGGTTGAAAAGGGAAGCCAAGCCGCATAGGTCAGTATTGTGAAGGGGGAATGGGAGACTGTAACATGTGGTTCGAGAGTGATTTTCAGAGTGTTAATGCGAAACCAGGGGAGATCGATGGGCATCTCGCTAGTGCCGGTTACCGAGTCCGGTCTTCGGATCTCACCCAAGTGGCTCAGCAACTGGAACGACTCGAGTCCACCGTGGTCACCGCCGGTGCCACGTCGGCGTCCACGATTGCAAAGGACCAACCGCACTACCTTCTCCACCCCGCCGGCGTTGTCCACTACAACCCCTCCGATCTCGCCTCGTGGGTCGACTCCATGCTCTCCGACATCTCTCCGACACCCAACAACCCCGCCATACGTGCGGATCTTCTGACCATCAACAACAATTGCCACGTCTCTCCACCGCAACACGTCGACGAGGACTCGGGGATCCAACTCGTCCACCTCCTGATGACATGCGCCGAGGCCGTCCAGCGGAACGACAATACCGCCGCCGCAATGCTCCTCGACGAGATGCGATCTGTGCTGTCCCGTGTTTCAACGGCTTTTGGTATCGGTAAGGTTGCCGGCTACTTCATGGACGCCCTCACCCGCCGGCTTTACTACCCTCACTTTTCGGATTTCGCGTCGGCTGGGGAGGGCGAGATATTGTACCATAACTTCTACGAGGCTTGCCCTTATCTCAAATTCGCTCATTTCACCGCTAACCAGGCCATCTTGGAAGCCTTCGACGGCCACGATCACGTCCACGTCATCGACTTCAGTCTCATGCATGGCCTCCAGTGGCCAGCTTTGATACAAGCCCTCGCTCTCCGCCCCAGTGGACCGCCGTTCCTCCGGCTCACGGGAATCGGCCCTCCGTCTTCCGACGGACGGGATTCGTTGAGGGAAATCGGACTAAGACTAGCAGAGTTGGCACGGTCGGTCGGGGTCCGGTTCGCGTTTCGTGGCGTGGCAGCGAACCGGCTTGACGACGTTCGGCCTTGGATGCTCCACGTGACGACGGGTCTCCCGGTGAAGGAAGCCGTCGCCGTCAACTCTGTTCTGCAACTTCACCGTCTGCTGGGGGACAAGACCGACTCGAGTCGAGTCGATTTCGTGCTGAATTGGATTCAGGATTTGAAGCCGAAGATCTTGACTCTGGTCGAACAGGAAGCCGACCACAACAAGATCGGTTTCCTCGACCGGTTCACCGAAGCTCTGTTCTACTACTCCACAATGTTCGACTCCCTCGATGCAGGAGCCAAAACAGATTCGTCTGCGCTCGCCGAAATCTACTTGCAACATGAGATTTGTAACGTGTTGTGCTGCGAGGGCGAGTCGAGAACGGAGAGGCACGAGCCGTTGAGCCGGTGGAGAAATCGAATGACTCGAGCCGGGTTCCGACCGACTTATCTCGGTTCCAATGCGTTCAAGCAGGCAAGCATGTTGCTCACTTTGTTCTCCGGCGACGGCTACTGCGTCGACGAGGTCGATGGGTGTCTATCATTGGGTTGGCACAGTAGGCCTTTAATCTCTGCCTCCGCGTGGACGGTGGAAGACGTCAACGATGGTTGTTTTCCGGCTGCGAGGTTGGTCGGAAGTAGTAATGGTAGTGGGATTAAGATTGGTGTTGGTAATTATGATGGCAGCAGTAGTAGTGGCAGTGGGATGAGTAGTAGCACCACCAACATTTCCAACAGGTCATTAAATTTGGTCAATGGGTTGTAAATTTCAAAGGTGTAAACTCTTCTCCTGCATGTTCTGGGATTTTCACGTCAATTTGTTGCTCATGTTGAATTTGGTCAGACTCTTTTTGTTTCCTTTTTTGGATGTCGAAGTTTCATCTTTAGTGTGCATAGTACAGAGTAAACGATGAGTGGAAGGATTAGCTAGCCCTCTATGCATTTATGTTACAGCAGTAGTGTTTGCTAATTAATGTTCACCCTCGCAAATCAAATGAGTAAATGAATTAATGTTCATGTCAAAATTCAGAAGTTAGACCTATCGACACATGTGTTGTGTTTTGCTCGTGACGGGCAAAATGAGGTAAGAATCTTACGGACTTCATACATCGTGAGAAACTTTTTTTTATTTTTGATAATTGAAAAAGGTTTATAGATGGTGAAAATGTTTGTATTTTTGATAATTAAAACTTTTTTATTGATGGTGGGAAATATTTTATTTTGGGAAATATATAGTTTTTTTATCCAGAATTTCCGGATACTCACACCCACTTTCGAACCCGCATCCGAAGACTATATAACGCCTTAACCAGTGAGCAACATTTTTTTTTCTGGGGCGTCATGGATAGTCTTTTGCTCATGGATAGTTTTTTTTTATAAAGCGAAAAATAGACAGTTGACTGGGTGATAAAGTTGTTGTAACTTTTGGTACATTTGATGAGATCTTCTCGGGAATTGTGAGGAGACGCGTCACGATGCGCAGGAGATGAGGTGAAGTAGGAGCAGTAGCTTTTGGTGGTGAGGACACAACTCGGTGTGTTCATTGGCGTCACCACGTGGGGTACGGTACGGCGGATCAAGGGATGCCATCGCCACCGTCTAACAGTAAATGGAAAGGGGCAGTGTGGGGTCGAGATCTCTCGTGAGATCTGACACAGTAGGGCAATACAACGGTCAGTGACATGTTTCCATGGGGTGGGGCCGATGAAAATGAACACGATTCACGAACGAAGAGTCCAAGACGAACATCAAATTGTATTGCTCAAGCTTCCCTATCTTGTATTTCATGTTAGAGGAAAATAAAAATGGTTTGGAATAGTTACTACTTATATTATCGAGAAATAGTTACTTCTCCAATGCTACGTGAAGGAAAATGTTTTATGAACGCAGCGCGTCACGTACATCTCTCCGTAATAAATCACCATAAACTTGAGTAAATCACCATTTCGAGTAAGATATTATGTCGAAAAAGCGTCTGATGCCGACTCCCAAGGTTCTTCACAACGTAAGCAGCGTGAATGAGACGGTCATGTTTAAGTCTTACATATTCTTTCCGATTTACTGGGAAAATATATATTATTTTTGTAATTTGTGTGTGTTTGTGTTTGTATTGTTCGTTTGTGTGTGTGATTTACTGGGAGAAGATATATTATTTTTGTAATTTTTGTGTGTTTGTGTTTGTGTTTGTTCTTGTATTGTTTGTTTGTCTTTTTGCTCTCATTGTATCTTATTGTGTAATAGTTACCATCAATAATATGTACCATCAATATCTTATTGTGCTCTCATTGTATCTACATAAACATGACAAACTTTCCACATAAACTGGACAAACATTCTACATAAACAGGACAAACTTTGTACATAAACAGTACAAACTTTCTACATAAACAGTACAAACTTTCTACATAAACAGTACAAACTTTCTACATAAACAGTACAAAACAGGACAAACATTCTACATAAACAGGACAAAACATGACAAACTTTATACATAAACAAGACAAACTTTCTACATAAACATGACAAACTTTCTACATAAACAGGACAAACTTTCTACATAAACAGGACAAAACATGATAAACTTTCTACATAAACAGGACAAAACATGACAAACTTTCTACATAAACAGGACAAAATAGGACAAGCTTTCTACATAAACAGGACAAAACAGGACAAACTTTCTACATAAACATGACAAACTTTTTACATAAACAAGACAAACTTTCTTCCTAAACCGGACAGGAACTGCACTTATTCCGGACAGCAAATACACTTATTCCGGACAAACTTTCTGTTCCGTTTCTGGACACACTTTCTTCTTATTCAGGACAACTACACTTATTCCGGACTGCAAATACACTTATTCCGGACAGCAAATACACTTATTCAGATTCCGGACAGCAAATACACTTATTCCGGACAGCAAATCCACTTATTCCGGACAAACTTTATGTTCCGTTTCTGGACACACTTTATTCTTAAACCGGACAACAAATACACTTATTCCGGACAACAAATACACTTATTCCGGACTGCAAATACACTTATTCCGTACAACAAAATACACTTATTCCGGACAGACACATAACGTAAACAGGACAAACACATAATGTAAACTACACACACATAAAGTAAGCTAGACAAATTAAGTTGATCCAATGTAAAACTTAAAAACAAATTTTTTATTATGATAAGTGTGAGCTCTGCACGAATAATGAGACTGCACGATGTCCTAGGGTCTGCAAACTGTCTTATATGTGTATTGGGAAATGAATCGTTCAACTTAAAGAACCTGCGTTTTTTAAAAAGACCAAAACGCGCGAAGAGAAATTTCCCTGACTGGACGCTGACTCAAAGAAAATATCTGAGCTGTACAGATTCACGTAAGACGTGTCCGTGACGCGCGCGTCCGTCTATCACCGCCCCTACCCGAAGTTAGACAAATCTCCGTTCCACCGTCATATGTTGACAAGATGTTGGTTTTTAGATTTTTGTCAGCGAAATAACTGGTTAGCTTTTCTGTTCGGTGCCACATCTTTTTGGTTCCTTGTGAAATTTGAAACAAAAAATTGTTAGGTTGACAGTTAGTGACAATTGCATACTAAGGTCAGATATTATTTCGGGTTAGATCGATAGGTAGATTAACAATTTGGTAAATGTGTGCACCGGAGATTGAATTTCAGCATCGCGATTTACATGCTGGATTATTTTTTACAAATATAAAATTGTTTAAGAATGTACTTTTGATGAGCAATTTAAGGGACAATTTGAGTTTACAGTTCGGGTTACTGATTACTTCAAAATACATTAGGTGGACGGCAACCAGGGCAGCACCAAGAATTTAGGTGGAGGTATTGGACTTTATAAAGATGGTTTACGAAAATTGTTAAATAAAACTAGATTTAATAGATCGATTCCATCTATCCAAAGCATTATTGTCATCTGAGGGTAAAGTCTATAGGCATTGAAGTCCTTACGGACAAAGTAATATCTCAAAATTAAGGGGATCATATCATCCTCTTAACTAGGGGAGAGCAAGGACTGATCTGGGTTTCGGTCTGGCGTCCGGAGCAAATTCGTTTCGGTCCGGTCCAGATTTTAAAAAAAAAAATTAAGGTAAGAAACAAATTCCAGATCGGACCAGACCAGACTGAACCCAACCGGTTCGGTCTTCAGTCCGAGGTCCGGAGCGGATCCGATTCCGATCGGACCGATTGCTCACCCCTACTCCTAACTCTGAAGTCAATAGGCATTGAAGTATTATAAATAAAGTGAAATCCAAAATTAAGGGGTCATACGATCCTCAATGTGTGAGATTTTCCACTGAGGAACACCTAGAAATACCAATTTAGTTTTGGGTCCACAAAAAAGCAATTTCACATCACTGTCTCCAACAATCCCGATAAAGAAGTTAGGGAAACCCCAACATAATTTTGAAAATGGTGCTGTTACACGAACTCACGCATCCCGAACGCGCAACCAGATCAACAACCACGTTAGCACCATTGCTAGGGGTGGGGATATCCCGATAAAGAAGGATGATTTTATTTGTTTCCAAACATATTGTGATTCCAATTTTTTTGAAGTTTTCTTTCCAAAAAAGAACATGACTATTAACATTCTGTCCATACTTTGTCCAGACTCAGTCCAGAATGGACACCGTTCTGGACACGATTGTCCAAACTCTGTCCATACTTAATTCAGAATGGACACAGTTCTAGACATGATTGTCGAAACTCTGTCCAGAATCAGTCTAGAATGGACATGACTGTTCACATTCTGTCAATATTCAGTCCAGAGTGGACATAGTCTTCGTCCAGACTCAATCTAGAATGGATACGGTTCTGGACAAGACTGTCCAACTCAGTCCAGAAAGGACACGACTGTTCAAATTCTGTCCATATTCAATCTAGAATGGAATCAGTCTCTGTCCAGACTCAGACCAGAATGTACACGGTTCTGGACAGGATCGTCCAACTTAGTCCAGACTCAGTCCAGAATGGACATGACTGCTCACATTCTGTCCATATTTAGTCCAGAATGGATACAGTCTCTGTGCAGAATGGACACAATTCTGGACACGATTGTCAAAACTCGGTCAAGAATGGAAGCAGTTCTGGTCACGATTATCCAAACTTTGTCCATACTCAGTCCAAAATAGACAGGTTCTGGACACGATTGTCCAAACTCAGTCCCGATTGTCCAATACGTCCCGATTGTGACGCGGAGGACGTTGCACTCAACTTCATGGAGAAACAGGACCAACACAAGGAGAAGGCACGTTAACATGTTAACGTGCATGTGCATGGGTTGCATGGAGGACCCATTGGCAATTTAGTAGTAGTTTGGGAGTTTTAGATAAACTTGTCTTTTGTTCCCTAAATTGGTCTTGTGACCGTTAGAATTGCAGCTTTTACTTTCCCTAAAGAGAGTCCTTAGTGACAGTGCTCAGGAGTAGGTAGGTAATTGTCTTTATATATCCTTGGATCGTAATAGGAAAGAACACTCCCTTTTGAATCCAAATTTGTCTTTAGCCCTTCATCCTGGTGGATTCCAGAGCATACTTATCCTTTTCTTTAGCCTTTAGCTTCTCCAAGCTTCCTAGCTTTAGATTTCGCCGGGCGGCGCCCTTAGTCCGGTCACCTCTCCGTCCACCCCACGTCGACTGGTATCAAAGCTCGTTAGCTCCTGGTATGGCCGACAAGGGACCGGATCCAAACCCCGATCGAAGTGTAGATGCCCTTTAGGGTGTTCACCAACCACCAACGTACCACCGAGGCGCAGCTCACGCGAATACACGCTGCACTCGCGACGCTGCATCTTGATGGAGGTCCTCAACGACAAGGACAACGACCACGAGAACGAGGAACCTCACCACCACGTGTTGGACGTGGTCGACGGCCGTCGGTGCAAAGAATCCACACGCTCGAAGAAAGCGACTCAGAAGTAGATGACTACCTCACTAACGACTGAGGGTAGCGAGGAAGATGTCGTGAGGTCGAGGGAGATGAATATAAGATCAAAGCAGAAGTCCCTACGTTCCACGAAAGTCTTGACGTGGAGTCACTACTTGACTGGCTCTACGAGGTGGAGAAATTTTTCGACATAATGGATGTACCGGAAAACAATCAAGTCCGCATTGTCACCTACAAATTGCGCGGGGGAGCCTCGGCTTTGTGGGACCAAGTCTCCGACTTGCGGAGACGACAGGGTAAAGCTACGGTGCAGACGTGGACAAAGATGAAGCAATTACTTCAAGGACGTTTTCTTCCACCTGATTACCTCCAAATCTTGTTCCACAAGTTTCAGCATTGCGTGCAAGGGGACGTTACGTAGCTGCGTATACCGAGGAATTCCTTCGTCTAGCATCACGATGTAACCTATCCGAGGCACCCGAACACCAAGTCGTACGCTACGTCGGGGGTCTTCGCTACGTACTTCAAGAGAAGCTTAGTATGCACACTATGTACTCGGTGGAGGAGGCACATAACTTAGCCCTTAAGGCGGAGACAATGCTCACGTGACAACCATATCGACGATACGGATGAGAGACAAGCACTTCCGAGGGTGCGATAGAGGGGACTCCTCGCGGCAAGGGAGCTACCACCCCGCGCGCGAGTTCCATCCCCATACTGGGCCCTCCCACAAGTAGCGACTCCAACCCTAGGAAGACCCAACTCCTACATGTTGGCTTTTTGGCCTTAATCTTATGTTTTGATGATTTAATCAACCGAATCTTAATTAGAGTAGCACACACTATGCATTGCATATATATTGTATTGTGCTAACCTCTACAGGTGATCAAGACTCAAGAAAGAAGGAAATGAAGTCAAGACATGTAATTAAAGCTAAATCGAAGACATGTAATCTTGATTTCTTTTGAGTCTTAGGAACAAAGTGTAATTGAGCATACTTGAGCTAAAATCAACTTAATCACACACTAGGTTCCCTATAGAAGTCACACACGAAATTTAACATAATTTGGACTTCAATAGATCACCCAAACTTAGACCGGAAAACACCAAAACTTGAATTGCAAAAGTCTGCCCACATTCGGTCGACCGCAACATGCCGTTCGGTCGACCGGATGATCAATTAATCCTGTTTGTGTTTCCCTGTCTAGTTTCGGTCGACCGCACCATATCTTTCGGTCGATCGTCAGATCATATTTTCTCGACCGTTACTTTTGTCGTATATACCCAACGGTCGTATTCGTATTAATCAAAATATACCCCTTATACATTTTATGTATCGGTCGACCGAGGTCCAAGATCGGTCGACCGAATGAGCGTGTCCAGACAATCCAGAATCTCCTGTCCAAAATCGGTCGACCGGAAGAACCTGTTTCGGTCGACCGTTCACATATTTGTTGTCAACCCCAAAGTGCCTGGACGAAATCGGTCGACCGAACCCTCTTAGTGTGTTCGACCGATGACTTAAGTTTTCTTAAGTCGTAGCGTTGGGCGGTCGACCGTTGCTTAACCGGTCGACCGAACTGAGTGTAAAACTGCCTAACGGTCGACCGATTGTCCCGATCCGGTCGACCGAATTCAGCCAGAATTGGGTTCTGAACTTTATGTTTTTGTGTAATCACACTTCAACTCATACCCAATCAATCCCAACGGCTCTATTCTCTCTAATGCCTATATAAGGAGTTGTAAAACACATTTTAACACAACTCTCCCACTACAAACTTGTCCCAAAACATTAGAGAGAATCCCAAACACTCAAAGCCTCAAATCTCCACACTTAGTCTTAATTCCAATCATACTCAAGTGTGCTCAAGCTTAGAGAGTGTTGCTCCACTCAAATTGTTGTTGTCAAAGGAAGCAAGGACTTCGGTGAAAGCCCGAAGTGTTCCTCTCGGATTGTGAGAGAAGAAAGTCAAGCTCGCGAGGTTGTTCGCGGAGTTTGTTTTGTAAAAGGCGTTCTCTCCCGGCCCGGAACGGGGAGTGGTTAGTGAAGTCGTGAGCGGAGCTTGCAAGAGAGGATTAGGACCCGGGTGGGGTGCCGAACCTCTATAAAAATCCCCCGACTTCTTGTGGTTTGCATTTTCTATTCCTTACTTGCTTGTTCGTTTTAATTCCGCTGCATTTACTCGATTGTTTAAACAAGTAGGTGATTAGATTAAAAAGTGATTAGTGGACCCATAACCCACACGATCCTACACTACACGCACTCTGATTGATCGTTTTATATTTAACCGCAAGTGCACGGGCGTGTTGGAGCGGTGGCAAATACGGGTCGTCCACTGGGAGGTGTGTCGACACTTGGTTTGTTCGAAGGCGAGAGGTAAAAGGAGAGAAAGGATGTATTGATTACACTAAACTACACAAAGATGCAAATGGAAATGGAAAAGAAGCAAGAAAAACTAAACCCCAAAGGGGGTAGAGAAATGATGTGAACATAAAGAATTGTGTGTGTGTGTGTGTTCATTAGGCATCTCACAACATGTAGTGCATGAAATCATAAAACTACATCCAACTTTGCCTCAACATGAATTAAGATAAGACTACATCATTAAAACATACAAGACAATAATTGGAATGAAGCTACATGAACTCAAGTATAAAGACTAGACCCTACTATGCCTCCACATGAATTCAGATAAGACTACATCATTAAAACATACAAGACATTAGCTAAGGTAAAGGCAACAAGAGCAAATACACTACAAATTTTGTTTCCAATATTAACTTCATCCATATCCTAACCTTATCATTCCCCATAAAATAGGTCCACTAATCAAAGCATAAGCTAAGCTTCATTCAATAGCATTAGCATATCAAAGATAAGAGTGAAAACCCATTAGATGGTTATGGAAATCATATAAAGCTCAAGGGATAAAGATAACACACACTAAATACACTACATGATTATATCACATATTTCTCCACCCCCCAAATGGGGATGGAACTACTCACTACTCATTACACTAACTATATTAACAAAAGAAAGCATAATACTGAAATGAAAGTTAACTAAGAAAGCAAGAAGTATTAAAGAAGCTTAAAGGAAAGGAAAGACTAAACAAACATTCACAAATTAAAAGACAAGATTAAAAGAAACTAGAAGAATTATTTTATTAACAAATGACTCACATTGAAGGTAGCATTCTTCTCCACCTTGAGTTTTTGCTTCAAGGCTCACTCCTTAGTAGAGAGAATTCCATCAAGCAATGAGTAATTACAATGGAAGGTGAAGAGTTCTATTTATAAGTATAGAAAAAGCTAATCGGGGACAATCCCCCGATGTGGGACTAAACCAATACCAAAAATAGTCTAAACGAACAATAATACAAGTCCAGGAGAAATTTGGGCGGATCCTAAGTAATATGGACAGCCAATTGGCGGTCCAAATATTTCGGATCGCGTTGGAATTTGTTGTGGGTTTTTCTTTCTGGTATTGTTGGTCTTTGATGCGGTTACTTGACTTCTTGGAGCTCCGACCCGAATCAAATTGGTAAAATACTCCCCATGATGGTGTGGAGTATTCTGTTTGGCTCTTAGGTCCTTCTGTCTTACATTCAGGTCCTTCCCCCTTGCATCTTAGTCCCCAGATCTCACAATTCAGTCCTTTTTCCCAACTTTTGGGTCCTTTTGTGCATTATCTCTTCAGACCTATTTATTCCTGAAAACTAAACATAAAACTCGTAACATAACATTGTTTAGGTGAAAGATAATGGATATAAGATACAAATATAAACATGAAATGATGCCAATCAAATACCCCACACCTAACTTTTGCTAGTCCCGAGCAAAACAAAGAAATGAAAAAGCATACGAAAAACAAGAAATCGTAACTCACTTTCGTAGGAATCACGGTTGCACTTCGCACGTGCAACAAGCCGTTAAACCTCTTTGTTGCCATGGAGGAGGAGTGCTGTCTCCTGAGGGTTTTCAGCGGATATACCTACAAAATCCGAACAAGATGCATTATTCAATCTAGACACTCGACTCGTTGGAAATATTTTGTCGATCAATGGACGCAGTAATGCTACGGGCCGACTCTATATAGGTGATTAGTCCACAGCTCTAACCTAATGAACCATTCATGCAAGTTAAATAAGGAATTAAGTGAAAGACATGGACAACCTCAACATCCTCAAGTGCTACAAAGTGTAAAGTCCATTAAGGTTCTTATTTGCATTACCTTTTTTTTCTTTTTGTTTCTTTTCACATTTTTTTTCTTTTTCTTTTTATTAGTTGGAGCTTCATTCTCTCAGGGTCAGGTTTCGTGCATCATTGCCCATGAGGACTTACACTATCACGTACACCTTTCCCCAAATCTCCACATAGGACAATCCCTACCACCCGTGTAACGGGAGTTCGGTCGGCGCATCCCAAGTTAGATGACTCGAAAGCACCAGGCACAAAGTCCCCGCAGACCTACTTTCCCGAGTGATAGGAGCCGTGCGAGAAGAGAGAACACCTACTCACTTATTTCTTATCTACACATGAACCAAAACCCCTACACTAATGTCTCACAACAGGATTTAGAGGGTCCTTGACTACAACAAACTTCCTTAAGTTAACAGACACGAATTATTGACTCACTAGGTTCAGGGTGGACTTCATTAAATGTTTGAGCACTGAAACCCTATGATTACTCACCCCCAAGGGAAAACTGGGGTGCATCCCAACGACTCGATAAATCCTAAAGTCATTGTACTAGATATCCTAATGCATCAAGTTCAAGACAATTTTGGGAGCTTTCTTTTTACTTTGCCTCTCAACGGTTTTGCACATGCTAAACACACGCAAAACCCGCAAAATATTTTCTTTCGCAAACACATGAAGATTTTGAAAGAAATGTGGAAATTTTAAAGCACTAGCAAGCAAAAGAAGACAAGTCACCCAAGGATCATGACAAGCAGATATATCGATATTAAATGCAGCACACCAACATGACCCCAAAAATGCAAACAAAAGAAAACAAAATCAAAAGAAAAGACTCGACTATGTACACACGTAAAACATCCCCCCACACCTACTTCATGCATTGTCCCCAATGAATGTGAGCAAGATACTACATGGATTTATGCATGAAAAATGAGAGATCTCACCAACATTAAGTACAAAGGGAAGTTCAAGGTCATGTTGATGGACACAAACCCGAATTCCCTCAAAACCTGTGAGATGCTAAAGAAAGGATGCAAATACGTGAAAGAAATGGAGCCCAAATACACAAGGGTTGGGGCTCACAACAATCGATGCTCACTGAAGGAGTCTTTTATTTTACTTTCTCTTCTTTTTTCTTCTTTTTTTTTCTTTTTTCTTCTTTGTTTTCTTTTTTTTATATAACTATGTACAAACATAAGTTCCCATCTTCATTTGTCAAAAGACATCAAATGGGAACCTCAAGAGTGGGTCAATGCACTTGGAAAGGGAACACGACACCACGCGGGGCCAGAATACGCATGTGTGGGCCCCCTTCACAAAGAGCACCAGATGAA
Source organism: Triglochin maritima (assembly GCA_963682175.1). Taxonomy (NCBI): domain Eukaryota; kingdom Viridiplantae; phylum Streptophyta; class Magnoliopsida; order Alismatales; family Juncaginaceae; genus Triglochin; species Triglochin maritima. Next base: position 22,393,472 of record OY821775.1, read on the forward strand.
ATGATAGGTTCATGAATTGGACGCAAAGACGTCTCATTCAAAGGATCAAACTGAAAGAACTTGAACCTCTCAAGAGTTTGGGAAATGAGGGGCAACGGAAGAAGAGTTTCTCCCGTTACGCTGCTGAAGTTATGATCGTCAATCCAAACTCTCCAACCAACAGGCTGGTGTGTCGGAACGAGGTCAAGAACCTCGTTAGGCATGTCCGACACACCAGGCGAACAAAAAGTGGGTCTCATACCCAAGGTATCCTCCAAGGAACTCCTAATACCCTCATGAGCAATGTAGTTGTTTGATGTTCCATCATTTCCAAGATGATCAGGAACAATAGTGAGAGGCAAACTCTCATCAGGTTGTTTGAAATTGAGGGGACTAGGGAGCTCTTGCTCCACCAGAGGTGAGTCCTTAGGAGGTACAACAATAAGGTCATGTGGCTCAAGGGCCACGAGTTAAGAAGATAAGGCACAATCCTGTGCCGACTCATAAAGAAGCTGGTCCATAGTATTCTCAATTGGAATCGAATCCTCCACCAAGTGATCGTGAATTGAAACCCCAAGTCCCTCAGACTGACTAGGAGTTTGACTTTGAAAGATTGTGCTTTGAATTTGTGGATGTGGTGGTGGTTCAATTTCAGAAGATAAAACCTCATGTTGACAAGAAAGGTTACCCTCCTCACGTTAATGGAATTGTTGTGTCATTTGACTCACTTGCATTTCCATATTTTGCAAGGAATTCAAGTTGGACTTCAATAAAGTTTGAGTGGTTTCCATGAACGTTTTGAGGGTTTGTTTTAAGGAATCAAATTTGGGGTCAACAGTGAGGTCCAAGTCAGAGCTTGGGAAATTTTTGGGTTGGGTGTTGATGGACTAAGAATGAGTCTAATGATTTGAAGTGGGGTGTTGGTAGAATTCTAGGTATTCGGGAGGAGGATACGGGGGTGAAAATGAGGTATAAGAATTTGGATAAGAATTTCCCCCACGAATCCATCACTCTCGGGTTGTACGCGGATGCGTAATGGTCACATTGAGCGTTTTGGGAAAAAGTATGCTCATACTCAGGCTCAGGGGGAACATAAGGACATTCCCCGATAACATGACCACTCAACCCGCAACAGTCGCAAGGTTAGGCTACTGGAGCCACCGATGCACTCATGTCGTCTGCCATACGCATGAAAGAGGCCAAAGTTTGTTGTAATGTCTCAGTTTGTTGACCAGCATATGATCCGACGTAACTAGATGACGGTCTAGCAGTCGGTGCCTCTCTCATACTACCCTAATATGAAGATTGCTCAGTCACACAATTAGGATTGTCCCAACCATACGTGGTGTTAGTCTGAGCCACCCCGGGTTGTATGGGTCCAGAATACCAGGAAGAATTGTCCTGGTCCCAACAATGATATGGATAGTCGCCCATGTAACCCTCCATCTCAACAAAGAACTCTCGAGTCGATCACTCTCACCACCACGAGTCCAAGCTCGCAAAAAGTGCTCGACTCGACCCTAAAACGCTACCAGAGTGTAAAGGGGAGGAGACTATATCGTAGAAGAATGTGAGAAGATGATGACTCAGAGGAGAAGAGAAGAATCCTAGAGCTAGTGTGGGTAATGGGATCAGGTAGAAGCCTAACTAGCACGCATGACTCAAACAATGTACGACAATGGGTCCTTAGGCTAGACGACGCCTAACTTCGAGGTCACTGGCCTCAACACGCCACACCTCCCTACAACGAGGGCCACAATGCCCAGCAAGTGATACGAGATCCGGAGATCCAGTACCTCCTACTATCGCCAAGGTAGGCAACGTCGATCAGGTCATGACGGTCTCAACTAGATTACTCTCCTAGTGCGTCCGCAATCCTTAGGGCCAATGTCTACTTGCTTTTAGTTAAGGCTTGATTAAGAGTGATTTTTTGGGCCAAGGAAAGGGTGATGAAATCCCCCACCTTATCTTTTATGGGACAACCCTCCTTGGTAGCGTTTTGATCCTAGATCTAGCAATCAATCGCTCCAATCAAACGCTCTCTCACTCTTGTCCCGATGCACCTTACTAACTAATGCATGAATGAGAGATTTGGGTGCACGTACCTCACGCCAGCAATCAACAGCAAAATGTAAAGAAAAGAAAAGACAAATGCATGCAAGGTCTACACATGTTGCATGACCTAGATGGCAAGGAGTCTAATCTTTTGCTTTGAGTTTTATGGTCCAAGTTGATTAATGGGGGAGTGATTAATGATCTGGGAGCAAAAGAGAAGTCACAGCATGCAAAATAGGGCTCCCAGATAACACAAATTACAACACTAACTACCAGAAAAAATTTGGAAGTAGGAAGCCCTTACCAGGCCGCCAATTGGCGGTCTCCAACTGCTGATTGGCGGTCCTTTTGAAGCTTCTGGTCCTCCAACTTGACCAGTAGCCTCCCCTTGATCCGATGGTTCCCTGAAACTAAGAAAACTATAAACAAAAAATCAAAAATCCCTCGAATCGTTCAAACCAAGGTCTGGACAGAGCACCTCCCCGGCAACGGCGCCAAAAACTTGATTGATCATTTTATATTTAACCACAAGTGCACGGCCGCGTTGGAGTGGTGGCAAATACGGGTCGTCCACTGGGAGGTGTGTCGACACTTGGTTTGTTCGAAGGCGAGAGGTAAAAGAAGGAGAGAAAGGATGTATTGATTACACTAAACTACAATAATATGCAAATGGAAATGGAAAAGAAGCAAGAAAAACTAAACCCCAAAGGGGGTAGAATAATGATGTGAACATAAAGAAGTGTGTGTGTGTGTGTTCATTAAGCATCTCACAACATGTAGTGCATGAAATCATAAAACTACATCCAACTTTGTCTCGACATGAATTAAGATAAGACTACATCATTAAAACATACAAGACAATAATTGGAATGAAGCTACATGAACTCAAGTATAAAGACTAGACCCTACTATGCCTCCACATGAATTCAGGTAAGACTACATCATTAAAACATACAAGACATTAGCTAAGGTAAAGGCAACAAGAGCAAATACACTACAAATTGTGTTTCCAACGTTAACTTCATCCATATCCTAACCTTATCATTCCCCATAAAATAGGTCCACTAATCAAAGCATAAGCTAAGCATCATTCAAGAGCATTAGCATATCAAAGATAAGAGTGAAAACCCATTAGATGGTTATGGAAATCATATAAAGCTCAAGGGATAAAGATAACACACACTTAATACACTACATGATTATATCACATATTTCTCCACCCTCCAAATGGGGATGGAACTACTCACTACTCATTACACTAACTATATTAACAAAAGAAGACATAATACTGAAATGAAAGTTAACTAAGAAAGCAAGAAGTATTAAAGAAGCTTAAAAGGAAAGGAAAGACTAAACAAACATGCACAAATTAAAAGACAAGATTAAAAGAAACTAGAAGAATTATTGTATTAACAAATGACTCACATTGAAGGTAGCATTCTTCTCCACCTTGAGTTTTTACTTCAAGGCTCACTCCTTAGTAGAGAGAATGCCACCAAGCAATGGGTAATTACAATGGAAGGTGAAGAGTTCTATTTATGAGCATAGAAAAAGCTAATCGGGGATAATCCCTCGATGTGGGACTAAACCAATACCAAAAATAGCCTAAACGAACATAAATACAAGTCCAGGAGAAATTTGGGTGGATCCTGAGGAATATGGACCGGCAATTAGCGGTCCAAGACCGCCAATTGGCGGTCAAAATACTTCAGATCACGTTGGCATTTGTTGTGGGCTTTTCTTTCTGGTATTGTTTGTCTTTGATGCGGTTACTTGACTTGTTGGAGCTCCGACCCGAATCGAATTGGTAAACTACTCCCTATGATGGTGTGGAGTATTCTGTTTGGCTCTTAGGTCCTTCTGTCGTACATTCAGGTCCTTCTCCCTTGCATCTTAGTCCCCAGATCTCACAATTCAGTCCTTTTTCCCAGCTTTTGGGTCCTTTTATGCTTCATCTCTTCAAACCTATTTATTCCTGAAAACTAAACATAAAACTCGTAACATAACATCGTTTAGGTGAAAGATAATGGATATAAGATACAAATATAAATATGAAATGATGCCAATCAAATACCCCCACACCTAACTTTTGCTAGTCCCGAGCAAAACAAAGAAAGGAAAAAGCATACGAAAAACAAGAAATCCTAACTCACTTTCGTAGGAATCACGGTTGCACTTAGCACGTGCAACTAGCCGTTAAACCTCTTTGTTGCCAAGGAGGAGGAGTGCTGTCTCCTGAGGGTTCTCAGCGGATATACCTACAAAATCCGAACAAGATGCATTATTCAATCTAGACACTCGACTCGTTGGAAATATTTTGTTGATCAATGGACGCAGTAATGCTACGGGCCGACTCTATATAGGTGATCAGTCCACACCTCTAACCTAATGAACCATTCGTGCAAGTTAAATAAGGAATTACGTGAAATACATGGACTACCTCAACATCCTCAAGTGCTACAAAGTGTAAAGTCCATTAAGGTTCTTATTTGCATTACCTTTTTTTTCTTTTTGTTTCTTTTCACATTTTTCTTCTTCTTCTTCTTCTTTTTATTAGTTGGAGTTTCATTCTCCCAGGGTCAGGTTTCGTGCATCATTGCCCATGAGGACTTACACTATCACGTACACCTTTCCCCAAATCTCCACATAGGACAATCCCTACCACCCGTGTAACGGGAGTTCGGTCGGCACATCCCAAGTCAGATGACTCGAAAGCACCAGGCACAAAGTCCCCGCAGACCTACTTTCCCGAGTGATAGGAGTCGTGCGAGAAGACAGAACACCTACTCACTTATTTCTTATCTACACATGAACCAAAACCCCTACACTAATGTCTCACAACAGGATTTAGAGGGTCCTTGACTACAACAAACTTCCTTAAGTTAACAAACACGAATTATTGACTCACTAGGTTCAGGGTGGACTTCATTAAATGTTTGAGCACTGAAACCCTATGATTACTCACCCCCAAGGGAAAACTGGGGTGCATCCTAACGACTCGATAAATCCTAAAGTCACTGTACTAGATATCCTAATGCATCAAGTTCAAGACAATTTTGGGAGCTTTCTTTTTACTTTGCCTCTCAACGGTTTTGCACATGCTAAACACACGCAAAACCCACAAAACATTTTCTTTCGCAAACACATGAAGAGTTTGAAAGAAATGTGGAAATTTTAAAGCACTAGCAAGCAAAAGAAGACAATTCACCCAAGGATCATGACAAGCAGATATATCGATATTAAATGCAGCACACGAACATGACCCCAAAAATGCAAACAAAAGAAAACAAAATCAAAAGAAAAGACTCGACTATGTACACACGTAAAACATCCCCCCACACCTACTTCATGCATTGTCCTCAATGAATGTGAGCAAGATACTACATGGATTTATGCATGAAAAAGGAGAGATCTCACCAACATTAAGTACAAAGGGAAGTTCAAGGTCATGTTGATGGACAGAAACCTGAATTCCCTCAAAACCTGTGAGATGCTAAAGAAAGGATGCAAATACGTGAAAGAAATGGAGCCCAAATACACAAGGGTTGGGGCTCACAACAATCGATGCTCACTGAAGGAGTCTTTTATTGTACTTTCTCTTCTTTTTTCTTCTTTTTTCTTCTTCTTTGTTTTCTTTTTTTTATATAACTATGTACAAACATAAGTTCCCATCTTCATTTGTCAAAAGACATCAAATGGGAACCTCAAGAGTGGGTCAATGCACTTGGAAAGGGAACATGACACAACGCGGGGCCAGAATACGCATGTGTGGGCACCCTTCACAAAGAGCACCAGATGAAATGAGTGGTTCATGAATTGGACGCAAAGGCGTCTCATTCAAAGGATCAAACTGAAAGAGCTTGAACCGCTCAAGAGTTTGGGAAATGAGGGGCAACGGAAGAAGAGTTTCTCCCGTTGCGCAGGTGAAGTTATGATCGTCAATCCAAACTCTCCAACCAACAGGCTGGTGTGTCGGAACGAGGTCAAGAACCTCGTTAGGCATGTCCGACACACCAGGCGAACAAAAAGTGGGTCTCATACCCAAGGTATCCTCCAAGGAACTCCTAATACCCTCATGAGCAATGTAGTTGTTTGATGTTTCATCATTTCCAAGATGATCAGGAACAATAGTGAGAGGCAAACTCTCATCAGGTTGTTTGAAATTGAGGGGACTAGGGAGCTCTTGCTCCACCAGAGGTGAGTCCTTAGGAGGTACAACAATAAGGTCATGTGGCTCAAGGGCCACGAGTTAAGAAGATAAGGCACAATCCTGTGCCGACTCATAAAGAAGCTTGTCCATAGCATTCTCAATTGGAATCGAATCCTCCACCAAGTGATCGTGAATTGAAACCCCAAGTCCCTCAGACTGACTAGGAGTTTGACTTTGAAAGATTGTGCTTTGAATTTGTGGATGTGGTGGTGGTTCGATTTCAGAAGATAAATCCTCATGTTGAAAAGAAAGGTTACCCTCCTCACGTTCGTGGAATTGTTGTGTCATTTGACTCACTTGCATTTCCATATTTTGCAAGGAATTCAAGTTGGACTTCAATAAAGTTTGAGTGGTTTCCATGAACGTTTGGAGGGTTTGTTTTAAGGAATCAAATTTGGTGTCAACAGTGAGGTCCAAGTCAGAGCTTGGGAAATTTTGGGGTTGGGTGTTGATGGGCTGAGAATGAGTCTAATGATTTGAAGTGGGGTGTTGGTAGAATTCTAGGTATTCGGGAGGAGGATACGGGGGTGAAAATGAGGTATAAGAATTTGGATAAGAATTGTCTCCCCACGAATCAATCACTCTCGGGTTGTACGCGGATGTGTAATGGTCACATTGAGCGTTTTGGGAAAATGTATGCTCATACTCAGGCTCAGGGGGAACATAAGGACATTTCCCGATAACATGACCACTCAACCCACAACAGTCGCAAGGTTAGGCTACTGGAGCCACCGGTGCACTCATGTCGTCTGCCATACGCATGAAAGAGGCCAAAGTTTGTTGTAATGTCTCAGTTTGTTGACCAGCATATGATCCGACGTAACTAGATGATGGTCTAGCAGTCGGTGCCTCTCTCATACTACCCCAATTTAAAGATTGCTCAGTCACACAATTAGGATTGTCCCAACCATATGGGGTGTTAGTCTGAGCCACCCCGGGTTGCATGGGTCCAGAATACCAGGAAGAATTGTCCTGGTCCCAACAATGATATGGATGGTCGCCCATGTAACCCTCCATCTCAACAAAGAACTCTCGAGTCGATCACTCTCACCACCACGAGTCCAAGCTCGCAAAAAGTGCTCGACTCGACCCTAAAACGCTACCATAGTGTAAAGGGGAGGAGACTATAACGTAGAAGAATGTGAGAAGATGATGAGTCAGAGGAGAAGAGAAGAATCCTAGAGCTAGTGTGGGTAATGGGATCAGGTAGAAGCCTAACTAGCAAGCATGGCTCAAACAATGTACGACAATGGGTCCTTAGGTTAGACGACGCCTAACTTCGAGGTCACTAGCCTCAACACGCCTCACCTCCCTACAACGAGGACCACAATGCCCAGCAAGTGATACCAGATCCGGAGATCCAGTACCTCCTACTATCGACAAGGTAGGCAACGCCGATCAGGTCATGACGGTCTCAACTAGATTACTCTCCTAGTGCGTCCGCAATCCTTAGGGCCAATGTCTACTTGATTTTAGTTAAGGCTTGATTAAGAGTGATTTTTGGGGCCAAGGAAAGGGTGATGAAATCCCCCCACCTTATCTTTTATGGGACAACCCCTCCTTAGTAGCGTTTTTATCCTAGATCTAGCAATCAATCGCTCCAATCAAATGCTCTCTCACTCTTGTCCAGATGCACCTTACTAACTAATGCATGATCGCAAAATGCATGAATGAGAGATTTGGGTGCACGTACCTCACGCCAGCAATGAACAACAAAATGTAAAGAAAAGAAAAGACAAATGCATGCAAGGTCTACACATGATGCATGACCTAGATGGCAAGGAGTCTAATCTTTTGCTTTAGTTTTATGGTCCAAGTTGATTAATGGGGGGTGATTAATGATCTGGGAGCAAAAGAGAAGTCACAGCATGCAAAATAGGGCTCCCAGAAAACACAAATTACAACACTAACTACCAGAAAAAATTTGGAAGTAGGAAGCCCTTACCAGCCCGCCAATTGGCGGTCTCCAATCGCTGATTGGCGGTCCTTTTGAAGCTTCTGGTCCTCCAACTTGTCCAGTAGCCTCCCCTTGATCCGATGGTTCCCTGAAACTAAGAAAACGGGAAACAAAAAATCAAAAACCCCTCGAATCGTCCAAACCAAGGTCTGGACAGAGCACCTCCCCGGCAACGGCGCCAAAAACTTGATTGATCGTTTTATATTTAACTGCAACTGCACGGCCGCGTTGGAGCGGTGGCAAATACGGGTCGTCGACTGGGAGGTGTGTCGACACTTGGTTTGTTCGAAGGCGAGAGGTAAAAGAAGGAGAGAAAGGATGTATTGATTACACTTAACTACACTAATATGCAAATGGAAATGGAAAAGAAGCAAGAAAAACTAAACCCCAAAGGGGGTAGAGAAATGATGTGAACATAAAGAAGTGTGTGTGTGTGTGTTCATTAAGCATCTCACAACATGTAGTGCATGAAATCATAAAACTACATCCAACTTTGCCTCAACATGAATTAAGATAAGACTACATCATTAAAACATACAAGACAATAATTGGAATGAAGCTACATGAACTCAAGTATAAAGACTAGACCCTACTATGCCTCAACATGAATTCAGATAAGACTACATCATTAAAACATACAAGACATTAGCTAAGGTAAAGGCAACAAGAGCAAATACACTACAAATTGTGTTTCCAATATTAACTTCATCCATATCCTAACCTTATCATTCCCCATAAAATAGGTCCACTAATCAAAGCATAAGCTAAGCTTCATTGAAGAGCATTAGCTGATCAAAGATAAGAGTGAAAACCCATTAGATGGTTATGTAAATCATATAAAGCTCAAGGGATAAAGATAACACACACTTAATACACTACATGATTATATCACATATTTCTCCACCCCCCAAATGGGGATGGAAATACTCACTACTCATTACACTAACTATATTAACAAAAGAAAGCATAATACTGAAATGAAAGTTAACTAAGAAAGCAAGAAGTATTAAAGAAGCTTAAAAGGAAAGGAAAGACTAAACAAACATGCACAAATTAAAAGACAAGATTAAAAGAAACTAGAAGAATTATTTTATTAACAAATGACTCACATTGAAGGTAGCATTCTTCTCCACCTTGAGTTTTTGCTTCAAGGCTCACTACTTAGTAGAGAGAATGCCACCAAGCAATGGGTAATTACAATGGTAGGTGAAGAGTTCTATTTATAAGCATAGAAAAAGCTAATCGGGGATAATCCCCCGATGTGGGACTAAACCAATACCAAAAATAGCCTAAACGAACATTAATACAAGTCCAGGAGAAATTTGGGCGGATCCTGAGTAATATGGACCGGCAATTAGCGGTCCAAGACCGCCAATTGGCGGTCCAAATACTTTGGATAACGTTGAAATTTGTTGTGGGCTTTTCTTTCTGGTATTGTTGGTCTTTGATGCGATTACTTGACTTGTTGGAGCTCCGACCCGAATCGAATTGGTAAACTACTCCCTATGATGGTGTGGAGTATTCTGTTTGGCTCTTAGGACCTTCTGTCTTACATTCAGGTCCTTCTCCCTTGCATCTTAGTCCCCAGATCTCACAATTCAGTCCTTTTTCCCAGCTTTTGGGTCCTTTTATGCTTTATCTCTTCACACCTATTTATTCCTGAAAACTAAACATAAAACTCCTAACATAACATTGTTTAGGTGAAAGATAATGGATATAAGATACAAATATAAACATGAAATGATGCCAATCACGCTCCAACCCCGACAAGTGCTACCGGTGAAATGGGACGGGACATCGCTCCAATGTGTGTCTTACTCGAGAACCCGTAGGCCTCGTGGATGGTGAATCACTCGAAGTCGAGGAATACTGCGGTGACGGGCTGGAAGGAGCCGAGTTTGCGGAGGAAGAAAGAGAGATTGTTTCTTGTGTGGTCTGCCGCCTCCTTCTTGTTAGGATCTATGGCCCCCTAATCTATAGATAAATGCGGAATTAAAAATAATTATGGAAGGATTAAGGAAGAGACAATTGCAAACCACAAATTCGTCGACACCAGAGTTTAGAGTGGTTCGGCACCCACACCCGGGTCCTGGTACTCCTCGCAAGCCTCGCTCGATCCCCCGAGCCTCGCTTACGGTTCCACTAACCGATCTCCGTTCTAGGCCAAGATCAATGTCGTTTACAACACCGAACCTCGCGAACAACCTCCTCTTGCTCGTGTCTCCTATCACAACCCGAGAGGGAGCTTTCTCGAAGCTTTACAACTTGGTGATTCTTGAATAAGGAATTGGAATCACAATCTAACTAACACTCTACACTTGAGCACACTTGGATATTGATATAGAATTGGATATGCAAGTGGTGAAGTTTAGGCTTAAGTGTTGTGGATTGGGAGCTTGAAGATGGAGAGGATGTGACTTAAGCTCGGGCAGAAATCGTGGCATATTCGGTCGACCATTATCCAAACGGTAGTCCAAAGAATTGGTCTGAATTAAGAACTCGGTTGACCGATTATGTATCGGATCACCGTTCACCAACCTCTAATAGCTTTTGTCTATTTAGCCCTAATTAAGTTTGGTTCACCGAAGTCTATTCGGTTCACCATTCTATGGTGGACAGTATTATTGGTTGGACTCTGATCTACTCAAGTTTGGTTGACCGTGTACACTTCGGTAGACCGAAGTTAGCACGGGTTTTCTGCTGACATTGAGTGGGAAATTGGTTTAACGATAACGGTTAAGTACCACGTGTAAATAGTCGTTGGGCTCCTAAAGCCAATAAGGAATCGGTTGACTGATAGGTATTCGGTCGTCCGAAATGGGACAAGTCAATCGGACTCTAAGGACTCAATTCGAAAGCGACCGTTGGAGCAAAGTCCAAAACCGATCCAGGGCTATTCGGTCGACCGAAGGTGGTTCGGTCTTCTGTTAGGGAAATTCCAGAGAACACCTAAGTTTTACTGGTGGGAAGTATTCGGGTATCCGAAAGGTGTTCGGTGGACCGAACTAGACAGGATTCGGTTTACCGATGAATGACGGGATATAATCCTAGTGCTCAAGTTTACATAAAACCTTATGGACTCAATAAATACAAAGTTACATGTCTTGATCCAAAGCTTTGATTACAAGTCTTGATGTCTTTGTTCCAATGCTCATTTCCTTGATTGTCTTGATCAACCTATTAAGATGATTGCAAGTATACAAATATATATGCAATGCATGTAATCGTGTTTGCTCACTTTGACTGATTAGGTAGATTGATTAAGATTAGTTCAATTAATCATCAAAATTAATATAGATTAAGGCCAAAAAGCCAGCAATCTCCCATTTTTTATGATGACAAATCTATATCTTAATGCTTGAGTTTCAATTTAAGTTCTCCCATGTTCTATATGATTGCTCCCCCTTCATATATGTAAACTATGCATGTATAAGATGCTCCCCCTAAGAATATGATGTAGGATCGTGTGGGTTATGGGTCCACAATACTAATCACAATTAATCCTAATTACCTACTAGTTTGATCTTAAAAGATATGCAGTGGAATTAAACTAACAAAAAAGCAAGTAAAGACTAGAAATGCAAATCACGATGGACACGGGGGTTTTACAAAGGTTCAGCCACCGCCTACGTCCTCTCTTGTAAGCTCCGCTCGACACTTCGAGCTCCACTCACGACTTCACTATCCACTCCCCGTTCTGGGCCGGGAGAGAATGCCTTTTACAAAAAAAGCACCGCGAACACCCTGGCTTGCTTGACTTTCTTCTCTCACAATCCGAGAAGAACACTTCGGGCTTTCACCTAAGTCCTTGATTCTTTTACAACAATGAGAACTTGAGTGGAACACACTCTCTAACTTGAGCACACTAAGTTTAGGATGTGGAATTGATGCTAAGGTGTGGAAATGTAAGCTTGGAGTGTTGGATTGGGGAAAAATGAGCTTGGGAGTTTCTTTCTAATGTATATGACAAGTAGTAGTGAGAGAGTTGTGTTAAAATATGTTTTACAACTCTTTATATAGGCATTAGAGAGAATAGATCTGTTGGGGTTGATTGGGTGAGTGTTGGTGTAGGATACAAAACAGAAACTCGCAGGACCCAATTCTGAGTTAATTCAGTCGACCGGATCGGGATGAACGGTCGACCGCCCAATGCTAAGACTCAGGTACACTTAAGTGATCGGTCGAACACCGAATAGAATTCGGTCGACCGATTTACACCAGGCACTTTGGGGTTGACAAACAATGATCAACTCGGTCGACCGAGCTAAGGTCTACCAGTCAACCGATTTTGTCCATGAGATTCGGGTTTGTCAAGAGACAGATATTTGGTCGACCGAACAAGGTCCTCGGTCGACCGATACATAAAATGTATTTGGGGTATTTTTGGTTAATACGAATACGACCGTTGGGTATAATACGACAAAACAAACGGTCGGAAAAATAAGTTCATACGGTTGACCGAAAGTGTATACACGGTTGACTGAAACCGGGCAGTGAAAACACAAACAGGATAATTGATCCTCCGGTCGACCGAACCGCTTGTGTCGGTCGACCGAAAGTGGGCAGGTAGTTTGGGTGCAGGTTTAGTGTTTTCCGGTCTATGTTTGGGTGATCTATTAAAGTCCAAATTATGTGAAATTTCGTGTGTGACTTGTATAAGGAACCTAGTGTGTGTTTGAGTTGATTTTAGCTCATGTATGCTCAATTTACACAAGTTCCTAAGACTCAAAGAAAATACAAAATACATGTCTTCAAAAGAGCTTGATTACATGTCTTGACTTGATTTTCCTTTCTTCCTTGAGTCTTGATCACCTGTAGAGGTTAGCACAAAGCAATATATATGCAATGCAATATGTGTGCTACTCTACATGATCATAATTAAGATTAGGTTGATTAAATCATCTAAACATAGATTAAGGCCAAAAACCCAATATATGCATAGTATGAGTAAATTGAAGCTCAATCCTTATCACTTCTTACTCCGCGCAATCAGGATGATACCCAACAACATCAGATCGTTCGAGCACAATGCTCCGTTCAAGGCAAGGTGTGCTCTATGATTATCGATAATGGAAGCTGTGAAAACATCATATCCTGAAGCCTTGTTAAGCATTTGCAATTGCCAATGACACCCCATTCGAGCCCCTACGAGGTTGGGTGGATCCACAAAGGTCCAACCATTACGGTGAGCGAGGTGTGCTTAGTTCCTCTTGCCATCGGAAAGCACTACAAAGAGACTATCACTTGTGATGTGGTTGATATTGATGTGTGTCACGTTCTACTTGGAAGACCCTGGCAATATGACACCTATGTGGTCTACAAGGGATGCCAAAATGTCTATGTGTTCACATGGAATCGCCACAAGATCTCAATTGCTCCTAATCCCACTCGAGTACCCCACCCTCGACCCCCTTCATGAGGTGCCAAAGATTATGCTTGCACTTACCTCATGTATAAAGGAGTTCGTTAATGACATGAAGGCAAGCAAACGTGTCGTCGCCCTCATCGCGAGAAGCTGTGTCACAGATGGAGTGGTGGTGCCTTCCGCGGTCCGAAAGTTGCTCAACGAATATGCTGACCTCAATCCTGAAGACCTACCTGAAGGACTCCCGCCTCTCTGGGACATCCAACATTGCATCGACTTCACTCCCGGAGCAAGTCTGCCAAGCCTCCCACACTATCGCCTCAACCCAAACGAAGCAGAGATCCTCACGAACAAGGTGGAGGGCCTCCTTGAAAAGGGATTCATATGTGAGAGTTTGAGCCCTTGTGGTGTTCCCACACTACTCACGCCCAAGAAAGATGGATCATGGTGGATGTGCATTGATAGTCGTGCCATCAACAAAATCACCGTACGCTACCGTTTCCCGATTCCTCGCCTCGACGACATTTTAGATCAACTAGGGGGAGCCCAACTTTTCTCCAAGATATACCTCCGCAGTGGGTATCACCAGATTCGTATCCGCCCCGGGGATGAGTGGAAGACGACATTTAAGACCAAGGAGGGGTTGTTTGAGTGGTTGGTTATGCCTTTTGGCCTATCCAACACACCAAGCACATTCATGAGGTTGATGAATCAGGTACTCAAACCTTTCCATGGTAAATTTGTTGTTGTTTACTTTGACGATATCCTTGTGTATAGTGCTACGAGCCGTGACCATCTGGACCATCTCCGCCAAGTTCTTGACGTTTTGAGAGCTCATAAGTTGTTCATCAATGGGCCGAAGTGCCACTTCTTCACTGAACGCTTGGTCTTCTTGCGGTTCGTTATTAGTAGCCGCGGTGTCATGGTAGACGAAGAGAAGGTGAGGGCCATAAAGGAATGGCCAACCCCATCCACAATTTCTGAGGTCCGCAGTTTCCATGGTCGCGCTGCCTTTTATCGCTGGTTCATCCACAATTTCAGCTCTCTAGTGGTGCCTATTACAAATTGCCTCAGCAAAGGACCGTTCTGGTGGACACCCGCAACCGAACAAGCCTTCGAAGACGTGAAACAACATCTCATGAACACTCCCATCTTAGTGCTCCCTGATTTCTCCAAACTGTTCGAAGTTGAATGTGATGCTTGTGGTGTCGGTGTGGGAGCCGTTCTCTCGCAAGGGGGACACCCGGTGGCATTTCATAGTTAGAAACTTAATGATTCTCGTAAAAAAATGGTCCACCTATGAGCAAGACTATATGCTGTTGTTCGTGCCTTGAAAACATGGGAAATCTACCTACTCCCGTCCGACTTCGTCATCTATTTAGACCATCAAGCTGTAAAACACTTCAAGAGCCAACGTCACATCAATAAAATGCATGCTCGTTGGGCCTCTTATCTCGAACAATTCTCTTTCGTAATCAAGCATAAATCTGGCACATCCAATAGAGTGGCCGATGCTCTCAGCCGGAAGCGTGAACTCCTAGTCACATTACGCACCGAGGTGGTGGGCCTTGAGTACCTTCAACAAGTTTATGCTGCCGACGAAGACTTCGGTAAAATATGGTGTGAGTGTGAACTGCACAAACCCACACAGGAATTCCATATTATCGAGGGATACTTGTTTAAAGGCAACACATTGTGCCTTCCTCGCACATCCCTTCGTGAGAAGGTCGTACGTGAACTACATGGTGGCGGATTAGGTGGTCACATGGGTCGGGACAAGACCACCCTACTAGTAGCCACAAGGTTATACTGGCCTCAACTCAAGCGTGATGTTGCCTCTTTGGTTCGTAGTTGCTTTATATGTCAAACGGCAAAGGGACACACGCAAGACACCGGCCTCTACACCCCTCTCCCGGTTCCCTCCACAACATGGACCGATTTAAGCATGGACTTTGTCTTGGGATTGCCCTGTATGCAACGAGGGGTCGACTCCGTGTTCGTAGTGGTCAACCGCTTCTCCAAAATGGTGCACTTTATTGCTTGTTGCAAGACCTCCAATGCCCTACATGTGGTACGGTTATTTTTCCAAGAGGTTGTTCGCCTACACGAGGTTCCAACAAGCATTGTGATTGACATCATATCATGCAAATATTTGTGTCTTATATCCATTATCTTGAACCTAAACAATGCTACGTAACGAGTTTTATGTTTGAGTTTTAGGAATAAACATGATTGAGGAGAAGAGGCAAAAAACAACCTACTTGGATGCATCAAACATGAAAAAATGAAGCCAGACAACCACACACCAAAACCAGGCCGGATCTAGACAATATAGACCGCCGATTGGCGGTCGGTTTTGGTCCGGATCCGCCAAGAGTTTGGCGGGTCATGTATTAGGTTGTGTTTAGTCTATTTTGGTATACATTTAGTCCCATACCGAGGGATTGTCCCGGATTACGTTTTTCTAGGGCTACAAATAGAACTCTTCACCTTCTATTGTAACCACCCATTGCTTGGTGGCATTCTCTCTAGTTGGAGTAAAAGCCTTGAAGCAAAAACTCAAGGTGGAGAAGAATGACACTTACAACGTGAGTCATGTTAATAAAATAATTTTTCTAAGTTTCTTTTAATATTGTCTTGTCTTTTAATTCTTGCATGCTTCTTTAGTTCAATTTCCTTTCATTTAGCTTCTCTAATATTTCTTGTTTTCTTAGTATAATTGCCTTTCATTAAAATGTTTTGTTTTGTTAATGTAGTTTGTAGTGTAATGATTAGTGAGTAGTTCCATCCGCTTTGGGGGTGGCGTAGATGTTTATACATGTTATGTAGATGGAATGAATGCTAAACATTGTTGTATGTGAGAAATGTTAGTATGCTTGTTTAATGAATGAGAACACTTAACTTCATGGTTTCTGCCATAATGTTTAGGTACATTCCATGCTTGCTTCAGTTCTTAATAACAAACTTGTCATGCTCATATTAATCACTTAGGTTAGTGCTTTGAATGATAGGTCTTGTCATGAGGTACTTCTTATGCATTACAAACACTAAGTACACTGGAGCTTATTGTATGCATTCATCACTTCTTATTTCATGTGTACACACACTCCACCCCTTAGGGGTTTTCCATTCCTGATTTCTATCTTCTTTTATTAGTCTCTTAGTTTTAGTTCATTTTGTGCTTTCATTTCCTTCCTTGTTGCTACTAGTTTAGTGTAGTTTAGTTTAATCAATATTTCTCTCTTTTCTTTCCCACTCGCCTTCGAAGTAACCAAAGTCGACACACCTCCCTGTGGGTTGACCCGTATTTTCCACCGCTTCAACATGGTCGTGCACTTGCGGTTATAATTAAAACGTTCAATCAAGTTTTTGGCGTCGTGGCCGGGGAGGTGCTCTGTCCAGACTTTGGTTTGGTCGATTCGAGTGAGTTTAATTTTTTGTTTTTAGTTTTTGTTTGTTTCAGGGATATCTTGGCATCAAGGGGAGGCAACTGGAGAAATTGGAGGAAGAAGGACACCAAAGTGACCGCCAATTGGCGGCCTGGTGAGCTGACTTTGCTCCAAATTTTGTTCTGGTTGTTTGTTTCGTCAATTTAGTAGTCTGGGAGTTCAATTTTGCATGTTTCAACCTGTAGTTAGCTCCCAGATTAATCAATTCCCCTTTTAAGACAAGTTGGACCATAAAACTCAATGCAAAAGATTAGACTTCTTGCCATCTAGGTTATGCATCATTTGTAGACCTTGCACAAATTTGTCTTTTCTTTTCTTTACATTCTTGTTGTCGATTGATGGCGTGAGGTACGCGCACACATTCTCTCATTCATGCATGGTTAAAGCATGCATTAGAGGTGTATCAGGACAAGAGTGAGGTGACTGCTTGTTTGGTGAGTTGCTTGCTAGCCTAAGATATCAAAACATCTTTAAGGGGCATCACCTATAGTCTTCAAAGATAAGGTGGGGGATTTGATCACCCCTCCCTTATCCCCAAAAACACAGTCAAGTAAAGCCTTATTCTAAAAGAAAGTAGACATTGGCCCTAAGGAATTCAGACGAACTAGGAGAGTGATCAAGTTGAGACCGTCATGACCTGATCGGCGTCGCCTGCCTTGTCGATAGTAGGACGTTCTGGATCTCCAGATTTGGTATCACTTGCTGGGCATTGTGGTCTTCTTTGTAGGGAGGTGATGCGTGTCAAGACTATTCACCTCGAAGTTAGGTGTCGTCTAGCCTAAGGACCTATAGCCATAAGTTGTTTGAGCCGTGCTTGCTTGATTAGGCTTCTACCCTCTCCCACTACCCACTCTAGTTTCTAGGGATTCTTCCCTTCTCCTCTGAGTCATCTTCTTCTCACCTACTTTACATTCTAGTCTCCTCCCCTCTACACTCTCTGGTAGTGTTTCAGGGTCGAGTCGAGTAATTTTTGCGAGCTTAGCCTTGTGGTGGTGAGAGTGGTCGACTCGAGAGTTTTTTGTTGAGATGGACAGTTACATGGGTGACCATCCATATCACTATTGGGACCAGGACAATTTTCCCTGGTATTCTGGACCCATTCAACTTGGGGTGGCTCAGACTAACACCCCGTATGGTTGGGACAATCTTAATTGTGTGGCTGAGCAATCTTCAGATTGGAATAATATGAGAGAGGCACCGACTGCTAGACCACCATGTAGTTATGTCAGATCATATGCTGGTCAACAAATTGAGACATTACAACAAACTTTGGCCTCTTTCATGCGTGCAGTAGACGATATGAGTGCACCGATGGCTCCAGTAGCCGTACCGTGCGACTGTTGTGGGTTGAGTGGTCATGTTATCGGGGAATGTCCTTATGTTCTCCCAGAGCCTGAGTATGAGCATACCTTTTCACAAAATGCTCAATATGACCATTACGCATCTGCGTACAACCCAAGCGGGAGGGATTCGTGGGGAGACAATTCTTCTTCAAATTCTTATACATCATTCTCACCCCAGAATCCTCCTTCCAAATACCTAGAATTCTACTAACACCCTACTCCATATCATTGGCCTCATTCTCAGCCCATCAACACCCAACCCCAAAAATTCCCAAATTCTAACAAGAACCTCACTGTTGACCCCAAACTTGATTCCTTAAAACAAACCCTCCAAATGTTCATGGAAACGACTCAAAATTTATTGAAGTCCAACTTGAATTCCTTGCAAACTATGAAAATGCAAGTAAGTCAATTAACACAACAAATCCGTGAACGTGAGGAGGGTAACCTTTCTTGTCAAGATGAGGAGGATTTATCTTCTGATATCGAACCACCACCACATCCACAAATTCAAAGCACAATCTTTCAAAGTCAAACTCTTAGTCAGTCTGAGGGACTTGGGGTTTCAATTCACGATCACTCGGTGGAAGATTTGATTCGAATTGCGAAAAACATGGACCAATTTCATTATAAGTCGGCACAAGATTGTGCCTTATCTTTTTGTCCCGTGTGAAAGGAATGTGTTCTAAAAGTTTTAGTTTTATATGTCAATTATTATGAATTGGATGTGCAAACATTTTATTCCTTGATTATGGTATTCGTCTTTGGAAGTGTTAAGGAAGAGGCGCTTGGTCATTAACCGTGGAGCTCTAAAAGATAATGGTTTAGATAAATCAAAAGTTATTCACAATCATGGTGATTAATATGGAACATTAATCACCGAGATAAGATTGTCGTGTTGGTCATCGATTGTTGTAGCTCTACAAATAATTGACGACACGAGTATATAAAAGAGGAAAAGAATACTTTTATATATTGAATCAACCTAACAAGTAAAAACATTATGGAATTGTGTTTCGTGTCATTAATGTTTTACTATGTCTTGGATCCTAAGATATGAGACTTGTATCTTTTCACTCAAAAAGTGCTTAATTCGATTATTGTCAAAAGCTATCAATGAGTATAGTGATAAAGGCAATAGTTGGTTGAACATGAGTCGTGCTGGAAAATATAGCTAATCAAACGATTATCGTTGCCCCTCTTAATTGAGTGATGATATTAGTGGGCCTTTTGATAAAACAAAATTATAATGTGCACAATGTAACTTGAGTTAAGTTACAAAATTATAATTAGCTTAAAGAGATCAAGAAATGAATATAATACAAAAGTGACAAATTTCTACTTTGTGTATATTCTTAATATCATGAGGCACAGGATGGACACAAGTGGTGCACTTACATCACTAAATGGATCGTGTTTAGTTCGAGTGGAACAAAGACATCTATGTTAATTGGGTAAATATAATGTGTAGCTAGATACCACTTATAGTTTAAGATATTAAGTGTTTAATATCGCTGCCAATTTAGCTTAGATCCTCCTATAGATCACACCACAAAACTGGGAAACAAGAACCTTGATTTTGAGTTCATATGATGTGTCAGGTTTCATGTGAAAAAGGGACACATGTGGTGAACGAATAAAATCAATGTCATGAGAATTGATATAATTAGAATCATAATAAATTCATATGAGGTGTGTATATTTTGGGGTGTAATAATTTAATATTACATAAGATAATATATTACATAAGATATGAATTTGCTAAAAAAACCCCAAAATATCAAATTTTGTTGGAAATAAATCCAAAATTTGACAAAGGCAAATTCGGGGTCAAACACGGTGAACCGTTTAGGGTTCGGTCGACCGAGGTGTCTTCGGAACGGTCAACCGAACGGGGAACGAGTAAGCACAATTGATTGACTGAAATTGTCTGGAGTACCTGGACAATTGGGTTCGGTCAACCGAGCGTGAACGGTCAACCGAGCAAAAATATCTTGGAATATTTTCGGTAGACCGAAGGTGACACGGTCGTCCGATGAATGTTCGCCAGGAGAAATTTTGGTGGGTCAACGGTCGACCGAGCAAGACGTGGATCGTCTGAATTTTGCAGAGAATTTTTCTCATGCATATTCGGTCGACCGTCTAGCTCATGATCCACCGAACATGTGTTATAACCAAATGGTTTGGTTAACCGAGAAATATTATCGGTCAACCGAACAATGCGATTTTTGCCAGAATTATTAATAGAATAATTAGATCATGGGTTGGATTCATTCCAAATTTAATTAAACCTTTTTGAGGATATTTATGTGGCAATTGGGGATTAATTGTAGGAGAGAATAATCAAGATATCATGACTAAAGAATAGTTCTTGATGAGGATGTTTTTGGGAGCCTATAAAAGGACCCCTCATCCTACTTGTTTAAGTTAATGCAATTTTTTTCTCTCTCATTAATCTCTCCCTTAATCACCACGAAAATCTCTTCATAGTTTTAAGTTTTGGAGATAGAAATCTTAGGATCTTAAAGAGAGGTTATTAGCTAGATTCTAAACCTAATTAGAGATTGATTTGCCAGCTCCTTTCTGTGTAATCTTGTTTAGAGTTTGGCGAACATTTGGAGGCGAATTGGCGGGCGATTCGCGAGCAACGGAACTTTGGATCTTATGAAAGGTTTTAGAGAACCTTTGGGTATGATCATCTATTCTTTATTTATTTTAATATGTGTTGGAATGCATGATTTTAGAATAAACAAATAAATACGTAAAATCAATTAAAATATGAAATCGATCTTGTATGTTTGTATTAAAATTTTAAAATATATACATACATAGGGACACGAAATCCTACAATGGTATGAGAGCATTTAGTTCATATTTTCAATTATTAGACTATATAATTAATTTTAGTTCACCATCTACAATCAAAACAATTCATGTTCTATGTCTTTTTCGAGTTTTCCGATAATTTTGTTGATTTAATTCTGATTGATTCTTTTGATAGTTTTAAATGTTTTGAAACACATCATGTGAATGTTATAATTAAAATTTAGACTTATGTCTAATATATAAAATTTTCGTTTTTTTAATTAAATGATAATTTATAAGGAATCAACAAAACGAAAATGACATATGTTTATCTTTCCGTAATTTTTTTATTTTTGGAAATTGGATAAACAACAGATCAAATGTTTTGTATTTTGAACTATGGATGCATAAAATCATTTTTAATGGATTTCAAATGATTTTAGAATTGTTTGATTTAGAGATGCATGATAAACTAAATCGAGTAATATATAGTATATGTACATGCGTTGCTCGAGTTCTCTAATGCAGGGATATGTGAGTTTGTATGTTCTGATGAAGTCATGTGTGAATGAATGAATGAATGTGTATGTTATTATTATTATTCAATCACAGGGGCTTATGTATATGTGAAAGCCAAATTTTTATTTCTATGTATATGCATGCATATGAGAGGATTTTTACATAGGACTTGCACTAGACAATTTTCAAAATTGAGAGATGCATGTTTATAGATTTGCAATATCAACATCCATGGTGCAAAAGGAAGACACTGAAGAAGCGCAAGGATCAAGGATGCAGGAACATATAAACTCACACAATGTGTGTGTGAATGGATATATTTATGTTTGTGTGCTTGACATGTATGTGATTGTATGGATGAATGTTAGAATGTGTATAGATGATTAATATGCATGATCACCTAAATTCTAAAATCAAATAAATGTTTAAATTATCCAATCAAAAATTAAGAGTATTTTTCTTTCTTATTTCATCCACTAGCAGCCATCGATCGAGGGATATTCTGCTCGCCCTTAGCGGGAGATAACTTTCTCCATCTTTGGGAATAGTGGGAGATATAAGGTTGTCTATTGTTGTGCCATGAATAGATGTACGAGGTGAGATTCACCCTTTGTGGACACCGAGTATATTTGTTTGTGAATACAATGGATAAACGTATCTCGTATCAAATGAAATAAGTTTTCTTAACAAGACCCGGAGTCCTAGCTCTGTTTTGAGAAAGAGAGTTTTTCTTATGAGGATTGGTCAAATTCCGTCTTAATTAAAATGACAAGAGTCATAAGAGTTTGAAAATGCAAATATTGTGATATTTCGAAATGATTATGATTAGAAAAATGTTTTCTTACCTTGATTTTATAATATATCTGATAGCCCTTAGCTAGTTTATATTATAATTGATAGGATCATGAATCATTGCATTTATGGACAAATCTTTTATTTGCGGTATTGATTTTAAAAACATAAAATTGACATTAAATCCTATATAATTTATTTCGTAGAAATGTCGAATATTCAACCTATTGTGCGATCTATGACTGAAAAACATCCTTTGGCAAATGATGGCTCAAACTTCTTATGCTGGCAACTCAAGCTCAATATCGTGTTGAAGTTTGAGAAACTATCTCATATTTTGGATGGTGAAATCCCAAAATTAAATGAGAAGACAACTGATAGTGAGAAAGAGGCAAAAGCCAAGTGGGAAGACCAAGAAAACCAGGTTCACGGTCTAATGTTGGCCTCCATAGGTGACTTACTTCAAGTGAAATACTTGGATTCAAAACCCAAGAAGACCATGGAAGCTTTAACAAAGATGTTAATGGATAGTGCTATAAGACGACCATCACACTCACAATGTGCCACATGGCGGAGGGAACATCAGTATCCATGCATTTTCTCATGATGCAAGGATAGCTTGAGAAGTTGTCAAAGCTCTCTTCCCCGATGCCCGATGACATTGCGAAAGATTTGATTCTTGGCTCTCTAGTCCTGTCCTACAAGGACTTCATTATGCACTATCATGTGCGTGAGAAAGGGGTGAGTCTTGAGGAACTTCACAATGCTCTCAAAATGGCTGAAGTTGACATGGGCAAGGGTCGGGACAAGCACGTCCTAGCCGTCCATGAGAGGAGCAAGAAGATCACCAAAGGTAAAGGCAAATTCACCAAAAATATGTCAATCAAGAGCAAGAGAGTATGAGGTGCTCGTGTGAGTGCCTCAAGGGGGAATTCTTCGAAATCTCTGACACCCATCACGGAGTGCTTTCACTGCAGTGAAAATGGACACATCCGGCCAAATTGCCCCAAGTACAAGGAAGACCTTGACAATGGAGTGATTGAACGTAAGCACCCCAAAAAGGCCAAAGGTATATTTGTTATTGAGATAAATTTAACCACCTCTGTCCATGATTGGTTAATTGATACCGGATCTTGTACTCACATAATTTCTAATGTGCGGCTACTAAAGGATAGGAAGGAACTCGTGAAGAACGAGATGATTTTGAAGGTCGGAAATGGTACGATTATCTAGTGGATTAAATTTATGTTTAAAGAACATTTATTATGTGCCTTCGATTAGCAAAAATATTATTTCTGTATCATGTTTGGATATGAATAATTTTAATATAAATATTTCAAATTCTTGCTTGTCTATATCGAAGAATTGTATTTTCTATGCAAATGCATTCGTGAGGAATGGTCTCTATTTGCTTGAATTGAATAATAAACAAATCTTAAACATCAATAAGAAAAGACTTAAAACTACTCACGTGAATGATACACTCTTGTGGCACTATCGTCTTGGTCAAATAAATGAAAAACGCATCAAGAAATTGTAAGAAGCTAACCTTCTTGGTTAACTTGATTTTAAATCATTGGAGACATGCAAACCTTGCCTAGTGGGCAAAATGACCAAGAGGCCTTTCAAGAAGAAAGGACCGAGAGCGAATGACTTGTTAGATTTGATACATTCTGATGTATGTGGTCTGATGAGTACTAGTGCAAGAGACGGTTTTAGGTACTTCATTACGTTCACAGATGACTATAGTCGTTATGGCTATATTTATCTAATGAGAAACAAAAGTGAATCCTTTGACAAGTTCAAGGAATTCAAGAATGAAGTAGAGAACCAACTCAGCAAGAAAATCAAGTCTTTACGAACGGATTGTGGAGGTGAGTACTTAAGTACCGAATTTGACTCATTCCTAAAGAACTGTGGTATTGTACCACAGCTCACCCCTCCCGGTACACCTCAGTGGAAAGGGGTATCCGAAAGGAGGAATATGACATTACTCGACATGGTTCGATCAATGATGAGTCAAGCTGAATTGCCGCTTTACCTTTGGAGTTATGCACTAGAAGTTGCGGCTTACACATTAAATAATGTTCTATCCAAATCCGTAGACAAAACGCCTTATGAGCTATGGAGTGGTAAAACACCTAAGCTCAATTTTCTCAAGATTTGGGATTGTGAGGCCTACGTCAAGAGATTGATGTCGACCAATCTTCAACCAAAAGTTGATAAGTGCTTCTTTATAGGTTATCCTTGTGAGACAAGATGATACTACTTTTGGCATATAACCTCCAATAGAGTGATTGTAGAGAGGGATGCCGTATTTCTAGAAAAGGAATTTCTGGAAAGAATAAAAAGTAGTGGGAGTAGAGTTGTGCTTGAGGAGACTCAAGATATTCTACAATATCATGATATCCCAACCAAGGTTCCTTTGGTCAGTGGGAGCGTGAGTGAGAGACCCTGGCAAGAAATTGTGAGAGAAACTCAATCTTCCCCATCTAGTGTACGTTCGAGAATCGAAAACGAACCAATTCCGCAAGAAATTGTGGAAGAAGTTCGAGAAGTACACGTAGAACAAAAAAAACTTAGAAGGTCAACGAGAGAAAGGAAGAAACTCGATATGTATTTGGGACTTCATGAGATCATGGTACTAGATACCGATCATCCCTCGACCTTTCAAGAAGCAATGGAAAGAAAGGACTCCAAACTATGGTTTAAGGCCATGGAATCCGAAATAGAATCCATGTATGATAATCAAGTGTGGAACTTGGTTGACCTTCCTCAAGGGAAAAAGACCATTCAAAATAAATGGATTTTCAAGAGGAAGATGAACATGGATGGGAACTTGACAACCTACAAAGCGAGGCTTGTAGCAAAAGGTTTCACTCAAGTTCAATGAATTGACTATGATGAAACTTTTTCACCGGTTTCCATGTTCAAGTCTATTCGGATTATTCTCGCTATTGCCGCATTTCATGATTATGAGATATGGAAAATGGATGTCAATGACTTACTCCTCAAGGTTCAAAGACCCAAAGAATAGCGGGAAAATATGCAAGCTTCAAAGATCCATTTATGGATTGAAGCAAGCATCAAGGAGTTGGAACAAGTGCTTTGACGAAGAAGTCAAAAAGATTCACTTCGTCCAAAGTAAGGAAGAGCCTTGTATATACAAGAAGGTTAGTGGGAGCCACATAGTATTCTTGATCTTATATGTCGATGACATACTCCTCATGGGAAATCATATACCTTTGCTTGAGCAAACGAGAAGTTAATTGAAATCTGTATTTTCTATGAAAGATATGGGTGAGGCTCAATACATCTTGGGAATCAAGATATATAGAGATAGATCCTGTAGATTCATTGGCCTAAGTCAACGTACATACATTGACAAGGTCTTGGAAAGGTTCAGCTTGAACAACTCCAAAGAGGGCAATGTGCCAATGAGTATGGGTGTGCAACTCAAGAAGTCTCAACGTGCTGAATTACGTAAAGATTTGGAGTACATGAAAGATATCCCTTATGCTTCGGCAATAGGATCGATCATGCACGCGATAACTTGCACAAGACCCGATGTCTCGTATGCTTTAAGAGTGACAAGTCGCCACCAATCCAACGCAGGTCCTGAGCAATTGACTGCGGTCAAGAATATTCTGAGGTGTCTTAACCGGACCAAAGAAAAGTTTCTTGTTTATGGAGGACAAAGAGTTAATAGCCGAGGGCTATTCGGATGCGAGTTTCATGAGTGATCCCGACGATAGGTGGTCGCAATAATGATATGTCATCATTCTGGAAGGTGGAGTCATGAGCTAGCGTAGTTGGAATCAAATCACTACGACTAACTCAACCACCGACGAAGGCAAAATAAATTTATTATGGGTGGACACAAACAACACAGCGGATCCATTCAACAAACCCTCATACCAAGCCAAAAGGCGAAATGCATTTCGAGTCCACGGGTCTGAGGAACCATGAGGATTGGCTTGATGAGTGATTAGAGAGGTGATTGGCATCATTTCATGCATATCATTGTGTCTTATATCCATTATCTTTCACCCCAAACAATGCTATGTAACGAGTTTTATGTTTAGTTTTCAGGAATAAGTAGGTTTGAGAAGGAGAGACTATAAATGGACCTAATATCAAGGAAAATGACTGAGTTGAGAGACTCGAGGACTAAGATGCAAGGGAGAAGGACCTGAACGTAAGACCGAAGGACCTAAGAGCAAAACAGAAAACTGCACACCATCATGGGGAGTATTTTGGCAATTCGATTCGGGTCGGAGCTCCAACATGCAAAATAGATGCATCCAAGACCAACAAATACATCACGAAAAGCCCAGAATGAAAACCAGATGGATCCGGATCCTGTAGACCGCTAATTGGCGGTCTGTTTGGCTCCGAATCCGCTAATCTTTGGAGGGCGTGTGTATTAAAGTGTGTTTATCCTATTTCTGGTATTTGTTTAGTCCCATACCGGGGGATTGTCCCGGATTACCTTTTTCTATGGCTATAAATAGAAATCCTCCTCCTCCATTGTATACTACCCATTGCTTGGTGGAATTCTCTTTACTAGGAGTAAGCCTTGAAGCAAAACTCAAGGTGGAGAAGAATGCTACCTTCAATGTGAGTCATTTTTAATAAAATAATTGTTCTTAGTTTTTTAATCTTGTCTTTTAATGCTTCTTTAGTTTTATGTCTTTTAGTTAACTTGTTGTTTAGTCTTCTTATAATTAGTTTAAGCATGTCTTCTTTCCTTAGTATAAATATTAGTTTAAATATTTGTGAGTAGTCCCATCCCCTTTGGGGGTGGAGTAGATGTGTGTACAAGTTATGTAGATGATATGAATGCTAGATATTATTGTTTGTGAGAGATATTAATATGCTTGCTTGAATTAATAAGAACTTTACTTGATGGTTTCTGCCATAGTTAGGTACACTCCATGCTCGTTATGTTCTTAATAACAACTTTGCATTGATCATATTAATCACCTAGGTTAGTGTTGTAAATGATAGGTCTTGCCATTAGGTACTTCTTATGCATTAACAAACACTAACTAAACTTGAGCTTCTTGTATGCATTCACCACACTTATTTCATGTGCACACACACACTCTACCCCTTAGGGGGTTTTCATTCCTGAGTTTTATCTTCCTTCCTTAGTTGCTTAGTTTAGTTTGTTTTGTGATTTCATTTCATCCTTTCTAGTTCACTAGTTTAGATTAGTGTAGTTTAGTGTAATCAATCCTTTATCTCCTTTCTTTCTCACTTGCCTTCGCACAAACCAAAAGTCGACACACCTCCCTGTGGATCGACCCGTATTTGCCACCGCTTCAACGCGGCCGTGCACTTGCGGTTAATTAAAACGTATTAATCAAGTTTTTGGCGCCGTTGCCCGGGAGGTGCTCTGTCCAGACTTTTGTTTGGACGATTCGAGTGGTTTTAATTTTTTGTTTTTAATTTTTGTGTGTTTCAGGGATCCTAGAACTCAAGGGGAGGCTACTGGAGGAATTGGAGCACAAAATCCTCAACAAACACCGCCAATCAGCGGTCTGGGACCGCGAATTGGCGGCCTGGTCAACTTCATTTGCTCTAAATTTTGTTCTGGTTGTTATTTGCTTCAGTGTCGTTGTCTGGGAGCACAATTTTGCATGCTGTGACTTGTAGTTTGCTCCTAGATGATTAATCACTCCCCCATTAATCAACTTGGCCATTAAAATCCAAAGAAAAAAGATTAGACATTCTTACATGTTTAGGTCATGCATCATATACTTGACTTAGGCACGTAGTTGTCTTTTATTTTAGCTTTATTTTCAGTTGTTGAGCACTGGCGTGAGGTACGCATTTCCTACACTCGTTCATGCATTTTTGTATGACCATGCATTAGTTAGTAGGAATTGCATCGGGACAAGAGTGAGTTGAGCGTTTGATTGGAGTGTTGATTGCTAGATTTAAGATCAAAATGCTACTAAGGAGGGGTTGTCCCATAAAAGATAAGGTGGGGGATTTCATCACCCATTCCTTGACCCCAAAAATCACTCTTAAGAAAGCCTTAATTCTAAAAGCAAGTAGACATTTGCCCTAAGGATTTCGGACACACTAGGAGAGTAATCTAATTGAGACCGTCATAGCCTGATCGGCGTTGCCTACCTTGTCGATAGTAGGAGGTACTGGATCTCCGGATCTGGTATCACTTGCTGGGCATTGTGGTCTTCGTTGTAGGGAGGTGAGGCGTGTCGAAACTAGTGACCTCGATGTTAGGCGTTGATTGATTCGTTTTATATTAACCGCAACTGCACGACCACGTTCAAACGATAGCAAATACGAGTCGTCCACTGGGAGGTGTGTCGACGTTTTGTTTGTGTGAAGGCGAGTGGTAAAGAAAGGAGAGAAAAATTGATTACACTAAACTACACTAGAATGCAAAAGGAAATGTAGATAATCAATAAAACTAAACCTCATAGGTGGTAGAGAAATCATGTGAATATAAAGATGTGTGTGTGTGTGTGTGTGTGTTCAATTATGCTCCTCACAACATGTAGTGCATGAAATCATAAAACTAAATCCAACTTTGCCTCCACATGAAATAAGATAAGACTACATCATTAAAACATACAAGACAATAATTGGAATGAAGCTAAATGAACTCATGTATAAAGACTAGACCCTACTATGCCTCCACATGAATTAAGATAAGACTATATCATTAAAACATACAAGACATTAACCAAGGCCAATCAACAAGAGCAC
Source organism: Triglochin maritima (assembly GCA_963682175.1). NCBI lineage: Eukaryota > Viridiplantae > Streptophyta > Magnoliopsida > Alismatales > Juncaginaceae > Triglochin > Triglochin maritima. The sequence goes on from OY821775.1 coordinate 22,422,690, forward strand.
ATACACTACAAGTCATGTTTCCTATATTAATTCCATCCATATCCTCACCTTATCATTCCCCATAAAATAGGTCCACTAATCTAAGCATAAACTAAGCTTCATTCAAGAGCATTAGCATATCAAAGATAAGAGTGAAATCATATAAGGATCAAGGGATTAAGATAACACACACCTAATACACTACATTATCATATCACATATTTCTCCACCCCCAAATGGGGATGAAACTACTCACTACTCATTACACTAACTACATTAACAAAATGAAACATATTACTGAAAAGAAATTCAACTAAGCAAGAAAGGAACATTAAAGAAGCTAATTGAAAGAAACATAAATTAAAGAAACATGCAAGAATTAAAAGAAAAGATTAAAAGAAACTAAAACAATTATTTTATTAACAATGACTCACATTTAAGGTAGCATTCTTCTCCACCTTGAGTTTTGCTTCAAGGCTTACTCCTTAGTAGAGAGAATGCCACCAAGCAATAGGTAGTTACAATGGAAGTTGAAGAGTTCTATTTGTAGCCAAAGAAAAAGGCAATTCGGGACAATCCCCCAATGTGGGAGTAAACATATACCAAAAATATACTAAACAAACACTAATACACATGCTCCCGAAAACTCAGCGGATTCGGGAAGATCCGGACCGCCAATTGGCGGTCTACAGGATCCAGATCACGCTCATATTTGTTGTGGGCTTTTCTTGGTATATTTGCTGGTCTTGGATGCATTTACTTGGCTTGTTGGAGCTCCGACCCGAATCGAATTGCTAAAATACTCCCCATGATGGTGTGGAGTATTCTGTTTTGCTCTTAGGTCCTTCGGTCTTACGTTCATGTCCTTCTCCCTTGCATCTTAGTCCCCAGATCTCACAATTAAGTCATTTTCCCTGCTTTTGGGTCCTTTTATGCTTCATCTCTTCAAACCTATTTATTTCCAAAATTCAAACATAAAACTAATCACGTAGCATTGCTTAGGTGTAAGATAATGGATATAAGATACAAATATGAGCATGAAATGATGTCAATCAAATACCCCCACACCTAAGTTTTTGCTAGTCCCGAGCAAAACAAAGAAAGAGAAAAACAAACGAGAAAAAAGAAATCCTAACTCACTTTCTTAGGAATCACGGTTGCACTTAGCACGTGCAACAAGTTGTTAAACCTCCTTGTTGCCAAGGAGGAGGAGTGTTGTCTCCTGAGGGTTTTCAGCGGATATACCCACAAAATCTGAACAAGATGCATTATTCAATCTAGACACACGACTCGTTGGACAAATTTTTATCGATCATTGGACGCGGTAATCCTATGGGCCAACTCTATATAGGTAATCAGTGAACACACCTAATCTAATGAACCATTCGTGCAAGTTAAATAAGGAATTAAGTGAAAGACATGGACAACCACAACCTCCTCAAGTGATACAAAGTGTAAAGTCCATTAAGGTTCTTATTTGCATTTTTTTTCTTTTTATTAGCTTGAGCTTCATTCTCCCAGGGTCAGGTTTCGTGCATCATTGCCCATGAGGACTTACACTATCACGTACACCTTTCCCCAAATCTCTACATAGGGCAATCCCTACCACCCGTGTAACGAGAGTTCGGACGGCGCATCCCAAGTCAGATGACTCGAAAGCGCCAGGCACAAAGTCCCCTCAGACCTACTTCCCGAGTGATAGGAGCCGTGCGAGAAGAGAGAACACCTACTCACTTATTTCTTATCTACACATATACCAAAACCCCTACACTTAATGTCTCACAACAAGATTTAAAGGGTCCTTGACAACAACAAACTTCCTTAAGTTAACATACACGAATTATTGACTCATTAGGTTCAGGGTGAACTTCTTTAAATGTTTGAGCACTGAAACCCTATTATTACTCACCCCCAAGGGAAAACTGGGTTGCATCCTAATGACTAGATAAGTCCTAAAGCCACTGTACTAGATATCCTAATGCATCAATTTCAAGACAATTTTGAGACCTTTCTTTTTACTTTGCCTCTCAACGGTTTTGCATATGATAAACACACGCAAAACCCACAAAACATTTTCTTTCGCAAACACATAAAGATTTTGAAAGAAATGTGAAATTTTTTAAGCACTAGGCAAGCAAAAGAAGACAAGTCACCCAAGGATCATGACAAGCAGATATATCGATATTAAATGCAGCACACTAACATGACCCTAACAATACACACAAAAGAAAACAAAAATCAAAGGAAAAGACTCGACTATGTACACACGTATAACACCCCTCTACACCTACTTCATGCTTTGTCCTCAACGAATGCGAGCAAGATACTACATGGATGTATGTATGAAAAAGGAGAGATCTCACCAACATGAAGTACAAAGGGAAGTTCAAGGTCATGTAGATGGACACAAACCCGAATTCCCTCAAAACATGTGAGATGCTAAAGAAAGGGTACAAATACGTGAAAGAAATGGAGCCCAAATACACAAGGGTTGGAGCCCACAACAATCGATACTCACTGAAGGAGTCTTTTATTGTACTTTTTTTTCTTCTCTTTTTATTTTTATTTTATAACTATGTACAAACATAAGTTCCCATTTTCATTAGTCAAAAGACATCAAATGGGAACCTCAAGAGTGGGTCAATGCACTTGGAAAGGGAACATGACACCACGCGGGGCCAAAATACTCATGTGTGGCCCCCCTTCACAAAGAGCACAAGATGAAATGAGAGGTTCATGAATTGGACGCAAAGGCGTCTCATTCAAAGGATCAAACTGAAGGAGCTTGAACCTCTCAAGAGTTTGGGAAATAAGGGGCAATGGAAGAAGAGTTTCTCCCGTTGCGTTGCTGAAGTTATGGTCGTCAATCCAAACTCTCCAACCAACAGGCTGGTGCGTCGGAACGAGGTCAAGAACCTCGTTAGGCATGTCCGACACACAAGGCGAACAAAAAGTGGGTCTCTTACCCAAGGTATCCTCCAAGGAACTCCTAATACTCTCATGAGCAATGTAGTTGTTTGATGTTCCACCATTTCCAAGATGATCAGGAACAATAGTGAGAAGCAAACTCTCATCAGGTTGTTTGAAATTGAGGGTACTAGGGAGCTCTTGCTCCACCAGAGGTGAGTCCTTAAGAGGCACAACATGAAGATCAAGTGACTCAAGCGCCACAGGACAAAAAGATAAGGCACAATCCTGTGCCGACTCATAATGAAGCTGGTCCATGTTATTCTCAATTTGAATCGAATCCTCCACTAAGTGATCGTGAATTGAAACCCCAAGTCCCTTAGACTGACTAGGAGTTTGACTTTGAAAGATTGTGCTCTGAATTTGTGGATGTGGTGGTGTTCGATATCAAAAGATGAATCCTCATGTTGACCAGAAAAGTTACTCTCCTCACGTTCACATAATTGTTGTGTCATTCGACTCACTTGCGGTGCCATATTTTGTATGGAATTCAAGTTGGACTTCAATAAATTTTGAGTGGTTTCCATGAACGTTTGGAGAGTTTGTTTCAAGGAATCAGGTATGCAGTCAACTATGAGGTCCAAGTCAGAGCTTGGGAAATTTTGGGGTTGGGTGTTGTTGGGCTGAGAATGAGTCCAATGATTTGAAGTGGGGTGTTGGTAGAATTCTGGGTATTCGGGAGGAGGATACTGAGGTGAAAATGATGTATAAGAATTTGAATAAGAATTGTCTCCCCACGAATTCATCCCTCTCGGGTTGTACGCGGATGTGTAATGGTCATAATGAGCATTTTGGGAAAATGTGTGCCCATACTCAGGATCAGGGGCAACATAAGGACATTCCCCGATAACATGACCACTCAACCCACAACACTCAGACGGTGTGGCAACTGGAGCCACCGGTGCATCCATGTCATCTACCACATGCATGAAAGAGACCCAAGGTTCTTGTAATGTCTCAGTTTGATGACCAACATATGATCTGACGTAACTAGATGGTCATGTAGCAGTCGGTGCCTCTCTCATACTACCCCAATATGAAGATTGCTCAGTCGCACAATTAAGATTGTCCCAACCATACAGGGTGTTAGTCTGAGCCACCCCAGGTTGCATGGGTCCAGAATACCAGGAAGAATTGTCCTGGTCCCAAGAATGATATGGATGGTCGCCCATGTAACCATCCATCTCAACAAAGAACTCTCGAGTGGATGACTCTCACCACCACGAGGCCAAGCTCGCAAAAGGTGCTCGACTCGACCCTAAAACACTACCAGAGAGTGTAAAGGGGAGGGGACTGTAACGTAGAAGAAGGTGAGAAGATGATGACTCAGAGGGGAAGGGAAGAATCCTAGAGCTAGAGTGGGTAATGGGATCAGGTAGAAGCCTAACTAGCAAGCACGACTCAAACAACGTAAGGCATTGGGTCCTTAGGCTAGACGACGCCTAACTTCGAGGTCACTAGCCTCGACACGCTTCACCTCCTTACAACGAGGACCACAATGCCCAGCAAGTGATACCAGATCCGGAGATCTAGTACCTCCTACTATCGACAAGGTAGGCAACGCCGATCAGGCCATGGCGGTCTCAACTAGATTACTCTCGTAGTGCGTCGGAAATCCTAGGGCCAATGTCTACTTGCTTTTAGTTAAGGTTTGATTAAGACTGATTTTTGGGGCCAAGCAAAGGGTGATGAAATCCCCCACATTATCTTTTATGGGACAACCCCTCCTTAGTAGCATTTTGATCCTAGATCTAGCAATCAACACTCCAATCAAACGCTCAACTCACTCTTGTCCCGATGCACCTTACTAACTAATGCATGATTGAAACATGCGTGAATGAGAGATTTTGGTGCACGTACCTCACGCCAGCAATCAACAACAAAATGTAAAGCAAAGAAAAGACAAATGCATGCAAGGTCTACAAATGATGCATGACCTAGATGGCAAGAAGTCTAATCTTTTGCTTTGAGTTTTAGGGTCCAAGTTGATTAAAGGGAATTGATTTTTAATCTGAGAGCAAACTAGATGTCTCGGCATGCAAAAAAGTGCTCCCAGATAACTACAATGAATAAAACAACAACCACAACAAAATTGAGAGAGATTGAGGCTCACCAGGCCGCTGATTGGCGGTCCCTTTTGGGTCTCTAGCTCTCAAATTCCTCCAGTCGCTTCCCCTTGTTCCTCAGAATGCCTGAAACACACAAAAACTTAAAACAAAAAATTTAAACCACTCGAATCGTCCAAACCAAAGTCTGGACAGAGCACCTCCCCGGCAACGACGCCAAAAACTTGATTGATTCGTTTTATATTAACCGCAAGTGCACGACCGCGTTGAAGCGGTGGCAAATACGGGTCGTCCACTGGGAGGTGTGTCGACATTTGCTTTGTGTGAAGGCGAGTGGTAAAGAAAGGAGAGAAAGGTTGGTTACACTAAACTACACTAAGGTGCAAGTGGAAATGGAAAAGAAGCAAGAAACTAAACCCCAAAAGGGGTAGAGAAATAATGTGAACATAAAGAAGTGTATGTGTGGGTTCATTAAGCTCCTCACATTATGTAGTGCATGAAATCATAAAACTAAATCCAGCTTTGCCTCCACATGAATTAAGATTAGATCACATCATTAAAACATACAAGACAATAATTGGAATGAAGCTAAATGAACTCAAGTAGAAAGACTAGACCCTACTATGCCTCCACATGAATTGAGATAACACATTATCATTAAAACATACAAGACATTAACCAAGGTAAAGGCAACAAGAGTACATACACTACAACTTGTGTTTCCAATATTAATTCCATCCATATCCTAACCTTATCATTCCCCATAAAATATGTCCACTAATCAAAGCATAGACTAAACTTCATTCAAGAGCATTAGCATATCAAAGATAAGAGTGGAAACCCATTAGATGGTTATGGAAATCATATAAAGCTCAAGGGATTAGGATAACACACACTTAATACACTACATGATTATATCACATATTTCTCCACCCCCCAAATGGGGATGGAACTACTCACTACTCATTACACTAACTACATTAACAAAATGAAACATAATATTGAAATGAAATTAATCTAAGCAAGCAAGAAACATTAAAGAAACTAAAAGAAAATGAGACTAAAGAAACATGCAAGACATGTAAATTGAAATCAACTGAGCAATGTAAAAACTACAGCAAACAACAATTAACTACAAAACTTCTATTATTACTCACTCCAAATTACAAGCAGCCCCTCCTCCACCAGAGTTTTGCTTCAAGGCTTCACTCTTAGTAGGATACAATGGAAGGTGAAGAGTTCTATTTATAAGCCTGGAAAAAGATAATCCGGGACAATCCCCCGATGTGGGACTAAAAAAATACCAAAAATAGACTAAGCATACACTAATACACGTGCTCCCGAAGCTAAGAGGATCCAGAGCTATCTGGACTTCCAATTAGCGGTCCCAGACAGCCAATTGGCGGTCTATAAGTTCCAGATCCGTTTGGTTTTCATGCTGGGCTTTGCTTGATGTATTTGTTAGTCTTGGATGCATCTACTTCACTTGTTGGAGCTCTAACCCGAATCGAATTGCCAAAATACTCCCCATGATGGTGTGGAATTCTCTGTTTTCCTCTTTGGTCCTTCGGTCTTATGTTCAGGTCCTTCTCCCTTGCATCTTAGTCCCCAGGTCTCACAATTAAGTAATTTTTCCTGCTTTTGGGTCATTTCATGGCTCTTCTCTTCAAACCTCTTTATTCTGAAATTCAAATATAAAACTCGTTACATAGCATTGCTTAGGTGTAAGATAATGGATATAAGATACAAATATAAGCATGAAATGATGTCAATCAGGCGTCGTCTAGCCTAAGGACCAACATTGCCGTACATTGTTTGAGCCGTATTTGTTGGATTAGGCTTCTACCCTCTCCCATTACCCACACTAGTTTCTAGGGATTCTTCCTTTCTCCTCTGAGTCATCTTCTTCTCACCTTCCTCTACATTCTAGTCTCCTCCCATTTACACTCTCTGTTAGCGTTTTAGGGTCGAATCGAGCACTTTTTGCGAGCTTGGCCTCGTGGTGGTGAGAGTGGTCGGCTCGAGAGTTTTTTTGTTGTTGAGATGGATGGTTACATGGGCGACCATCCATATCATTGTTGGGACCAGGAACATTCTTCCTGGTATTCTGGACCCATGCAACCTGGGGTGGCTCAGACTAACACCCCGTTTGGTTGGGACAATCTTAATTGTGTGACTGAGCAATCTTCATATTGGGGTAGTATGAGAGTGGCACCGACTGCTAGACCATCATCTAGTTACATCATATCGTACACTGGTCAACAAACAGAGACATTACAACAAAATTTGGCCTCTTTTATGCGTGCAGTAGATGACATGAGTGCACCGGTGGCTCCAGTAGATGTGTCGTGCGACTGTTGTGGGTTGAGTGATCATGTTATCGGGGAATGTCCTTATGTTCCCCCTGAGCCTGAGTATGAGCATACATTTTCCCAAAATGCTTATTATTACCATTACGCATCTGCGTACAACCCGAGAGGGATGGATTCGTGGGGAGACACTTCTTATTCAAATTCTTATACATCATTTCCACCCTAGTATCCTCCTCCTGAATACCCAGAAGTCTACCAACACCCCACTCCAAATCATTGGACTCATTCTCAGCCCATCAACACCCAACCCCAAAATTTCTCAAATTCGGACTTGAAACTCATAGTTTACCGCATACCTGATTCCTTGAAACAAACTTTCCTTACGTTCATGAAAACCACTCAAAAGTCCATACAAAATATGGCACTACAAGTGAGTCAAATGACGCAGCAATTACGTGAACGTGGGGAAAGTAACTTTTCATGTCAACATGAGGATTTATCTTCTGATATCGAACCCCCACCACTTCCACAAATTCAAAGCACAATCTTTCAAAGTCAAACTCGTAGTCAGTCTGAGGGACTTGGGGTTTCAATTCACGATCACTTAGTGAAGGATTCGATTCCAATTGAGAAAAACATGGACCGAATTCATTATGAGTCGGCACAGGATTGTGCCTTATCTCTTTGTTCCGTGGCCCTTGAGCCACATGATCTTCATGTTGTGCCTCTCAAGGACTCACCTCTGGTGGAGCAAGAGCTCCCTAGTACCCTCAATTTAAAACAACCTGATGAGAGTTTGCCTCTCACTATTGTTCATGATCACCTTGGAGATGATGGGACATCAAATAATTACATTGCCAATGAGGGTATTAGGAGTTCCTTAGAGGATATCTTGGGTGAGAGACCCACTTTTTGTTCGCCTGGTGAGTCGGACATGCCTAACGGGGTTCTTGACCTCGTTCTGACCCACCAGCCTGTTGGTTGGAGAGTTTGGATTGACGATCATAACTTCAGCACCGCAACTGGAGAAACTCTTCTTCCGTTGCCCCATATTTCCCGACCTCTTGAGAGGTTCAAGCTCTTTAAATTTGATCCTTTGAATGAGACGCATTTGCGTCCAATTCATGAACCTCTCCTTTCATCTTGTGCTCTTTGTGAGAGGGGCCCAAACATGAGTATTTTGGCCCCGCATGGTGTCATGTTCCCTTTCCAAGTGTATTGACCCACTTTTGAGGTTCCCATTTGATGTCTTTTGAAAAATGAAGATAAGAACTTATGTTTGTACATAGTTATCTTTAAAAAAAGTACAATAAAAAGACTACTTCAGTGAGCATTGATTGTTGTGGGCCCCAAAACTTGTGTATTTGGGCCACATTTCTTTCACGTATTCGTATCCCTTCTTTAACATCTCACAAGTTTGAGGGAATTCAGGTTTTTGTCCATCAACATAACCTTGAAGTTCTTTTTGCACTTCATATTGGTGAGATCTTTCCTTTTTCATGCATAAATTCATGTAGTATCTTGCTCACATTCATTGAGGACAATGCATGAAGTAGGTGTGGGGGGTGTTTTACGTGTGTACATAGTCGAGTCTTTTCTTTTGATTTTGTTTTCTTTTGTTCGCATTGTAGGGTCATGTTAGTGTGCTGCGTTCAATATCGATATATCTGCTTGCCATGATCCTTGGGTGACTTGTCTTCTTTTGCTTAACTAATGCTTAAAAAAATTCACATTTCTTTCAAAATCTTCATGTGTTTGCGAAAGAAAATGTTTTGTGGGTTTTGCGTGTGTTTAGCATGTGCAAAACTGTTGAGAGGCAAAGTCAAAAAGAAAGGTCGCAAAATTGTCTTGAACTTGATGCATTAGGATATCTAGTACAGTGGCTTTAGGACTTATCTAGTCGTTAGGATGCACCCCAGTTTTCCCTCGGGGGTGAGTAATCATAGGGTTTCAGTGCTCAAACATTTTAAAGAAGTCCACTCTGAACCTAGTGAGTCAATAATTCGTGTTTGTTAATTTAAGGAAGTTTGTTGTAGACAAGGACCCTTTAAATCTTGTTATGAGACATTAAGTGTAGGGGTTTTGGTTCATTTGTAGAAAAGAAATAAGTGAGTAGGTGTTCTCTCTTCTCGCACAACTCCTATCACTCGGGAAAGTAGGTCTGAGGGGACTTTGTGTCTGGTGCTTTCGAGTCATCTAACTTGGGATGCGCTGACCGAATGAAGCTCCAACGAATAAAAAGAAAAGATGAAAAACAAAAAAAAAACAAGAGAAAAGAAACAAAAAGAAATAAAAATGGTAATGCAAATAAGAACCTTAATGGACTTTACACTTTGTATCACTTTAGGATGTTGAGGTTGTCCATGTCTTTCACTTAATTCCCTATTTAACTTGCACGAATAGTTCATTAGGCTAGGTGTGTGCACTGATTACCTATATAGAGTTGGCCCGTAGGATTAACGCGTCCAATGATCGTCAAAATTTGTCCATCGAGTCGAGTGTCTAGATTGAATAATGCATCTTGTTCGGATTTTGTGGGTATATCTGCTGAAAACCCTCAGGAGACAACACTCATCCTCCTTGGCGACAAGAAGGTTTAACTTCTTGTTGCACGTGCTAAGTGCAACTGTGATTCCTATGAAAGTGAGTTAGGATTTCCCTGTTTTTTTCCGTATGCTTTTCCTTTCTTTTATTTTTCTCTTTCATTGTTTTGCTCGAGACTAGAAAAAGTTAGGAGTGGGGGTATTTGATTGACATCATTTCATGCATATCATTTTGTCTTATATCCATTATCTTTCACCCCAAATAATGCTATGTAACGAGTTTTATGTTTAGTTTTCAGGAATAAGTAGGTTTGAGAAGGAGAGACTATAAATAGACCTAATAGCAAGGAAAAGGTTTGAGTAGAGAGACTCGAGGACTAAGATGCAAGGGAGAAGGACCTGAACGTAAGACCGAAGGACCAAAGAGAAAAATAGAAAACTTCACACCATCATTCGGGTCGGAGCTCCAACAAGCAAAGTAGATGCATCCAAGACCAACAAATACATCAAGAAAAGCCCAGAATGAAAACCAGATGGATCCGGATCTTGTAGACCGCCAATTGGCGGTCTGTTTGGCTCCAAATCCGCTAAGCTTTGGCGGGCATGTGTATTAGAGTGTGTTTATCCTATTTCTGGTATTTGTTTAGTCCTATATCGGGGGATTGTCCCGGATTACTTTTTTCTATGGTTATAAATAGAACTCCTCCTCCTCCATTGTATACTACCCATTGCTTGGTGGAATTCTCTTTACTAGGAGTAAGCCTTGAAGCAAAACTCAAGGTGGAGAAGAATGATACCTTCAATGTGAGTCATTTTTAATAAAATAATTGTTAGTTTTTTAGTCTTGTCTTTTAATGCTTCTTTAGTTTTATGTCTTTTAGTTAACTTGTTGTTTAGTCTTCTTATAATTAGTTTAAGCATGTCGTCTTTCCTTAGTATAAATATTAGTTTAAATATGTGTGAGTAGTCCCATCCTCTTTGGGGGTGGAGTAGATGTGTGTACATGTTATGTAGATGGTATGAATGCTAGATATTATTGTTTGTGAGAGATATTAGTATGCTTGCTTGAATTAATAAGAACTTTACTTGATGGTTTCTGCCATAGTTAGGTAAACTCCATGCTCGTTATGTTCTTAATAACATCCTTGCATTGCTTATATTAATCACCTAGGTTAGTGTTGTAAATGATAGGTCTTGCCATTAGGTACTTCTTACGCATTAACAAACACTAACTAAACTTGAGCTTCTTGTCTGCATTCACCACACTTATTTCATGTGCACACACACACACTCCACCCCTTAGGGGTTTTCCATTCCTGAGTTTTATCTTCCTTCATTAGTTGCTTAGTTTAGTTTGTTTTGTGATTTCATTTCATCCTTTCTAGTTTACAAGTTTAGATTAGTGTAATCAATCCTTTATCACCTTTCTTTCTCACTCGCCTTCGCACAAACAAAAAGTCAACACACCTCCCTGTGGAGCGACCTGTATTTGCCACCGCTTCAATGCGGTCGTGCACTTGCGGTTAATTAAGACGTATCAATGAAGAGGGTTACCTAGTTATTATTGTTTTATACATTGAGAATGTATGTGAAAGAAAACTTTGATAACAAGTGGGAGATTGAAAGGAATGTGTTATAAAAGTTTTACTTTTATATGTTAATTATTTTGAATTGGATGTGCAAACATTTTGTTATAATTAGCTTAAAGAGATCAAGAAATGAATATAATACAAATGTGATAAATTTCTACTTTGTATATATTCTTAATATCATGAGGCACGAGACGGACACAAGTGGTGCACTTACATCACTAAATGAATCGTGTTTAGTTTGAGTGGAACAAAGACATCTATGCTAATTGGGTAACTATAATGTTTAGCTAGATACCACTTATAGTTTGAGATATTAAGTGTTTAATATCGCTGCCAATTTAGCTTAGATCCTCCTATAGGTCACACCACAAAACTAGGAAACAAGAAGCTTGATTTTGAGTTCATGTGATGTGTCAGGTTTCTTGTGAAAAAAGGACACATGTGGTGAATGAATAAAATCAATTTGTCAAGAGAATTGACATAATTAGAATCATAATAAATTCATATGAGGTGTGTATATTATGGGGTGTAATAATTTAATATTACATAAGATATGAATTTGCAAAAAACCCCAAAAGATCAAATTTTGTTGGAAATAAATTCAAAATTTGACAAAGGCAAAATCAGGGTCAAACACGGTGAACCGTTTAGGGTTCGGTCGACCGAGGTGTCTTCGGAATGGTCAACCGAACGGGGAACGGGTAAGCACAATTGATTGACCAAAATTGTCTGGAGTGCCTGGACAATTGGATTCGGTCAACCGAGCGTGAACGGTCAACCGAGAGAAAATATTTTGGAATATTTTCAGTAGACCGAAGGTGACACGGTCATCCGATGAATGTTCGCCAGGAGAAATTTTTGGTGGGTCAACGGTCGACCGAGCAAGACGCGGATCGTTCGAATTTTTCCAGAGAATTTTTCTCATGCATATTCGGTCGACCGTCTAGCTCATGATCCACCGAACATGTGTTATAACCGAATGGTTTGGTTAACGGAGAAATATTATCGGTCAACCGAACAATGCGATTTTTGCCTGATTTATTAAGAGAATAATTAGATCATGGGTTGGATTAATTCCAGATTTAATTAAACCTTTTCGAGGATGTTTATGTGGCAATTTGGGATTAATTGTAGGAGAGAATAAGCAAGAGATGATGACTAAAGAATAGTTCTTGATGAGGATGTTTTTGGGAGCCTATAAAAGGACCCCTCATCCTACTTGTTTAAGTTAATGCAAAAATTCTTTCTCTCATTAATCTCTCCCTTAATCACCACGAAAATCTCTTAATAGTTTTAAGTTTTGGAGATAGAAATCTTAGGAGCTTAAAGAGAGGTTATTAGTTAGATTCTAAACCTAATTAGAGATTGATTGGCTAGCACCTTTCTCTCTAATCTTGTTTAGAGTTTGGTGAACACTTGGAGGCAAATCGGCGGGCGATTCGACGAGCAACGGAACTCCTTTAATTGTTATTGTTATCATGCATTCCGATCGAGTCTTAGCTTGTGAAGCTCATCTTTATGTTTGCTTGCTTTGATATTATTTATGTTTAATGTATCTACGTGCGAGATTCATACCATACTGAGCACTGGAACGTGAACAGATGAACTGTCTTCCTAAAGGTGATGTAGTTTTAGGTGGTAAGTAGCAAGTAGTAGTGCAATTTACATTTTACGTTGCTTTGTCTTTTTGCTGGTATTCAATCGAATACCAGCAACGGAACTCCGTGTAGGTCCCGTAACAAGGCTGTTTATTTATTAGCTGCACAACTCTAATCATAATTAAGTTAGGAAAACGACAAATTGTTGATAGAAGGTTGCATATATTACAGTGTGTTATATCTTTCACACCGACACAAGGATATATAGATAGATGGAGGTGTATATTGAACAGATTAGCATGAATTTTGAATAATATGAAGTTAATTGTTGATGCTTTGGAGTTATTAAAGGATATCAGTGCTCGGATATTCTTTTCTCTGCTCCTCATATACTTAGATGTACAATATAATTAATTTAACTTAACTGTTGCAACTAAAATGATGAGGAGATTGGAAGGAACTTCCATTCAGCAGACAGACAAATCCAATTACTTACTTACTTACGTTAAGACAGATAACAATAACAATTAACAATGCATGATATTACAATAAACAATAACATTCCGATCTTCTGAAATGTTTTAGAGAACCTTTGGGTATGATCCTATATTCTTTGTTTATTTTAATGTGTGTAGGAATGCATGATATTAGAATAAACAAACACATATACGTAAAATCAATGAAAATGACATCAATATGTTTGTATTAATTTAAAAAATATATATACATACATATCGACACGAAATCCTACACCGTGGTCCTTCAGCCACATGATCTTCATGTTGTGCCTCTTAAGGACTCACCTCTGGTGGAGCAAGAGCTTCCTAGTACCCTCAATTTCAAACAACCTGATGAGAGTTTGCCTCACACTATTGTTCCTGATCATCATGGAAAAGATGGAACATCAAACAACTACATTGCTAATGAGGTTATTAGGAGTTCCTTGGAGGATACCTTGGGTAAGAGACCTAGTTTTTGTTCGCATGGTGAGTCGGACATGCGTAACGAGGTTCTTGACCTCGTTCCGACCCACCAGCCTGTTGGTTGGAGAGTTTGGATTGACGATCATAACTTCAGCACAGCAACAGGAGAAACTCTTCTTCCGTTGCCACATATTTCACAAACTCTTGAGAGGTTCAAGCTCTTTCAGTTTGATCCTTTGAATGAGATGCATTTGCATCTAATTCATGAACCTCTCCGTTCATCTTGTGCTCTTTGTGAGGGGGCCCAAACATGAGTATTCTGGCCCCGCGTGGTGTCATGTTCCCTTTCCAAGTGCATTGACCTACTTTTGAGGTTCTCATTTGATGTCCTTTGACAAATGAAGATGGGAACTTATTTTTTGTAAATATTTATATTAAAAAAAGAAGAAGCGAAAAGTAAAAATAAAAAAAAGAGGAAAAAGAAAAAGAAAAAAAAGAAGTATAATAAAAGACTCTATGAGTGAGCATTGATTGTTATGTGCTCCAACCTTTGTGTATTTGGGCCCCATTTCTTTCACGTATTTGTATCTCTTCTTTAGATCTCACAAGTTTTGAGGGAATTCGGGTTTGTGTCCATCAACATAACCATGAACTTTCCTTTGTACTTCACGTTGGTAAGATCTTTTCCTTTTCATGCATAAATCCATGTAGTTTCATGCTCACATTCATTGAGGACAATGCATGAAGTAGGTGTGGGGGGTGTTTTACGTGTGTACATAGTCGAGTTTTTTTCCTTTGATTTTGTTTTATTTTGTGTCTATTGATAGGCTAATGTTAGTGTGCTGCATTTAATATCGATATATCTTCTTGCCATGATCCTTGGGTGACTTGTCTTCTTTTCCTTGCCTAGTGCTTTAAAATTTTCACATTTCTTTCAAAATTATTATTTGTTTGCGAAAGAAAATGTTTTGTGGGTTTTGCGTGTGGTTAGCAAGTGCGAAACCATTGAGAGACAAAGTAAAAAGAAAGCTACCAAAATTGTATTGACTTGGTCCATTATGATATCTAGTACAGTGGCTTTAGGACTTATCTAGTCGTTAGGATGCACCCCAGTTTTCTCGTGGGGGGAGAGCAATCATAGGGTTTCAGTGCTCAAACAATTAAAGAAGTCCACCCTGAACCTAGTGAGTCAATGATTCATGTCTCTTAATTTAAGGAAGTTTGTCGTAGTCAAGGACCCTTTAAATCTTGTTGTGAGACATTAAGTGTGTAGGGGTTTTGGTTCATGTGTAGATAAGAAATAAGTGAGTAGGTGCTCTCTCTTCTCGCACGAGTCCAATCACTCGGGAAATTTGGTCTAAGGGGACTTTGTGCATGGTGCTTTCGAGTCATCTGACTTGGGATGCACCGACCGAACTCCCGTTACACGGGTGGTAGGGATTGCCCTATGTGGAGATTTGAGGAAAGGTGTATTTGATAATGTAAGTCCTCATAGGCAATGATGCATGAAACCTGACCCTGGGAGAATGAAACTCCAACTAGTAAGAAAAAGAAAAAGATAAAAAAGAGTAAGAAAAGAAAAAAAAAGAAAAAAATGGTAATGCAAATAAGAACCTTAATGGACATTACACTTTGTATCACTTGAGGATGTGCAGGTTGTCCATGTCTTTCACTTAAGTCCTTATTTAACTTGCACGAATGGTTCATTAGGCCTGGTGTGTGGACTAATACCTATATAGAGTCGGCCCGTAGGATTACCGCGTCCAATGATTAATAAAAATGAGTCCATCAAGTCGAGTTTCTAGATTGAATAATGCATCTATGTTTGGATTTTGTGGGTATATCTGCTGAAAACCCTCAGGAGACAACACTCGTCCTCCTTGGCGAGAAGGAGGTTTAACGGCTTGTTGCATGTGCTAAGTGCAACTGTGATTCCTACAAAAGTGAGTTAGGATTTCCCTGTTTTTCGTATGCTTTTTCCTTTCTTTTATTTTTCTCTTTCTTTGTTTTGCTCGAGACTAGCAAAAGTTAGGTGTGGGGGTATTTGATTGACATCATTTCATGCATATATTTATGTCTTATATCCATTATCTTGAACCTAAACAATGCTACGTAACGAGTTTTATGTTCGAGTTTTAGAAATAAACAAGATTGTGGTGAAGATGCATAAAAGGACCTAGAAGCAACGAAAAGGACTGAGTTGCAAGACTTGGGGACTTAGATGCAAGAGGGAAGGACCCGAATGTAAGCCCAAAGGACCAATGAGCAAATCAAGAAACTCCACGCCATCATGAGGAGTATTTTGGCAATTCGATTCTGTCCTGAGCTCTAACAACCTACACGGATGCATCAAACATGAAGAAATGAAGCCAGACAACCACACACCAAAACAATACCAGATCCAGACATATAGACCGCCGATTGGCGGTCGGTTTTGGTCCGGATCCGCTAAGACTTTGGTGGGTCATTTATTAGGTTGTGTTTAGTATATTTTTAGTATACATTTAGTCCCATACCGGGGGATTGTCCCGGATTACGTTTTTCTATGTCTATAAATAGAACTCTTCACCTTCTATTGTAATCACCCATTGCTTGGTGACATTCTCTCTACTTGGAGTAAAAGCCTTGAAGCAAAAACTCAAGGTGGAGAAGAATGCCACTTACAGTGTGAGTCATGTTAATAAAATATTTTTTCTTAGTTTCTTTTAATATTGATTTGTCTTTTAATTCTTGCATGCTTCATTAGTTTAATTTCCTTTCATTTAGCTTCTTTAATATTTCTTGTTTGCTAAGTATAATTGGCTTTCATTAAAATGTTTTGTTTTGTTAATGTAGTTTGTAGTGTAATGATTAGTGAGTAGTTCCATCCGCTCAGTCACAGAATTAAGATTGTCCCAACCATACAGGGTGTTAGTCTGAGCCACCCCAAGATGCATGGGTCGGGAGTACCAGGGAGAATCGTCCTGGTCCCAACAATGATATGGATGGTCGCCCATGTAACCATCCATCACAACAGAGAACTCTAGAGTCGACCACTCTCACCACCACGAGGCTAAACTCGCAAAAAGTGCTCGACTCGGCCCTAAAATGCTACTAGAGAGTGTAAAGGGGAGGAGACAATAACGTAGAAGAAGGTGAGAAGAAGATGACTCAGAGGAGAAGGGAAGAATCCCTAAAGCTAGCATGGGTAACGGGAGAGGGTAGAAGCCTAATCTAGCAAGCACGACTCAAACAATGTAAGGCAATGGGTCCTTAGGCTAGACGACGCCTAACTTCGAAGTCACTAGCCTCGACACGCCTCACCTCCCTACAACGAGGACCACAATGCCCAGCAAGTCATACCAGATCCGGAGATCCAGTACCTCCTACGATCGACAAGGTAGGCAACGTCGATCAGGTCATGACGGTCTCAACTAGATTACTCTCCTAGTGCGTCCGCAATCCTTAGGGCCAATGTCTACTTGCTTTTAGTTAAGGCTTGATTAAGAGTGATTTTTGGGGCCAAGGAAAGGGTGATGAAATCCCCCACCTTATCTTTTATGGGACAACCCCTCCTTAGTAGCGTTTTGAGCTTAAATCTAGCAATCAATCACTCCAATCAAACACTCAACTTACTCTTATCCCGATGCACCTTACTAACTAATGCATGATCGAAACATGCATGAATGAGAGATTTGGGTGCACGTACCTCACGCCAGCAATCAACAACAAAATGTAAAGAAAAGAAAAGACAAATGCATGCAAGGTCTACACATGATACATGACCTAGATGGCAAGAAGTCTAGTCTTTTGCTTTGAGTTTTATGGTCCAAGTTGATTAAAGGGGATTGAAATTAAATCTGGGAGCAAACTAGAAGTCCCAGCAAGCAAAATTGTGCTCCTAGATAACTAAAATGAACAACATAACAACTGGAACAAATTTGAGAGCAATTGAGGCTCACCAGGCTGCCAATTGTCGGTCCCAGACCGCTAATTGGCGGTCACTTTGGGGTCTTTTGCTCTCCCATTCCTCCAGTCGCTTCCCTTTGATCCTCAGGTTCCCTGAAACATACAAAAACTAAAAACAAAAAATTTAAACCACTCGAATCGTCCAAACCAAAGTCTGGACAGAGCACCTCCCCGACAACGGCGCCAAAAACTTGATTGATCGTTTTATTTAAACCGTAAGTGCACGGCCGCGTTGAAGCGGTGGCAAATACAGGTCGTCCACTGGGAGGTGTGTCGACGCTTGGTTTGTACGACGGCGAGTGGTAAAAAAATGGAGAGAAAGGTTGGTTACACTAAACTACAGTATGATGCAAAAAGGAAATGAAGATAAACAATAAAACTAAGCCCCATAGGGGGTAGAGAACTAATGTGAATATAATGATATGTGTGTGTGTTCAATTAAGCTCCTCACAACATGTAGTGCATGAAATCATAAAACGACATCCAACTTTGCCTCCACATGAATTAAGATAAGACTACATCATTAAAACATACAAGACAATAATTGGATTGAAGCTAAATGAACTCAAGTATAAAGACTAGACCCTACTATGCCTCCACATGAATTAAGATAAGACTACATCATTAAAACATACAAGACATTAGCTAAGGTAAAGGCAACAAGAGCACATACACTACAAATTGTGTTTCCAATATTAACTTCATCCATATCCTAACCTTATCATTCCCCATAAAATAGGTCCACTAATCAAAGCATAAGCTAAGCTTCATTCAAGAGCATTAGCATATCAAAGATAAAAGTGAAAACCCATTAGATGGTTATGGAAATCATATAAAGCTCAAGGGATAAAGATAACACACACTTAATACACTACATGATTATATCACATATCTCTCCACCCCCAAATGGGGATGGAACTACTCAATACTCATTACACTAACTATATTAACAAAAGAAAGCATAATACTGAAATGAAAGTTAACTAAGAAAGCAAGAAGTATTAAAGAAGCTTAAAAGGAAAGGAAAGACTAAACAAACATGCACAAATTAAAAGACTAGATTAAAAGAAACTAGAAGAATTATTTTATTAACAAATGACTCACATTGGAGGTAGCAATGTGTAATTACAATGGAAGGTGAAGAGTTCTATTTATAAGCATGGAAAAGCTAATCGGGGACAATCCCCCGACGTGGGACTAAACCAATACCAAAAATAGCCTAAACGAACATTAATACAAGTCCAGGAGAAATTTGGGTGGATCCTGAGGAATATGGACCGCCAATTAGCGGTCCAAAAACTTCGGATCGCGTTGGAATTTGTTGTGGGCTTTTCTTTCTGGTATTGTTGGTCTTTGATGCGGTTACTTGACTTGTAGGAGCTCGGACCCGAATCGAATTGGTAAAATACTCCCCATGATGGTGTGGAGTATTCTGTTTTGCTCTTAGGTCCTTTTGTCTTACATTCAGGTCCTTCTCCCTTGCATCTTAGTCCACAGATCTCACAATTCAGTCCTTTTTCCCAGATTTTGGGTCCTTTTATGCTTCATCTCTTCAAACCTATTTATTCCTGAAAAGTAAACGTAAAACTCGTAACATAGCATTGTTTAGGTGAAAGATAATGGATATAAGATACAAATATAAACATGAAATGATGCCAATCAACTGCCTTCATGCCACGAACGCGCGCTACAAGACGGTGGCTGACCTGCACCGACGACGACAAGTCTTTAATGAAAGAGATTCAGTCATGATCCATCTCCGACGTGAGTGCCTTCCCGGTGGCAAGTTTCACAAGTTAATGGCACGCAAGTTGGGCCCGTTCAAAGTGCGCAAACGACTAAACGATAATGCGTATGAGCTCGACCTCCCCGCTGCAATGCAAATTTCAAACACCTTCAATGTGGCCGACATCTTCCTGTATCACCCACCGGGGGAACCATGCTACTAGGAACATGACTCGGGGAAGAGTCTTTCTAAAGAAGGGGAGATTGATGCGGAGGATGTGGCACTCAACTTCATGGAGAAATGGGACCAACATAAGGAGAAGGCACGTTAACATGTTAACGTGCATGTGTTGCATGGAGGATCGATTGGAAATTTAGTAGTAGTTTGGGAGTTTTAGTTAAACTTGTCTTTTGTTCCCTAAATTGGTCTTGTGACCGTTAGAATTGCAGCTTTTACTTTCCCTAAAGAGAGTCCTTAGTGACAGTGCTCAGGAGTAGGTAGGTAATTGTCTTTATATATCCTTTGATGGTAATAGGAAATAACACTCCCTTTTGAATCCAAATTTGGCTTTAGCCCTTCATCCTGGTGGATTCCAGGGCATAGTAATCCTTTTCTGTAGCTTTTAGCTTCTCCAAGCTTCCTAGCTCTAGATTTCACCGGCCGACGCCCGTAGTCCGGTCACCTCTCCGTTCACCCTGCGTCAGATTGTGTCCAGACTCAGTCCATAATAGTCGTGGTTTGGTCTAGACTTCACTAGAATGTGAACAGTCATGTCCTTTTTTGGAGAGGTAACTTTAAAATTTTGGGAATCACAATTTGTTTGGAAACAAATAAAATCATCCTCCTTTATTGTGAAACCACCCACTCCCTTAATAATGGTACTAACGTGGCTGCTGACCTGGTTACGCATCTAGGGATGCACGCTTTCAATAATTATTTTCCTCAAAATAATGATCAAATTCTCTTCAATGTTTTTGATTGGACTCTTCCAAAAAGTTGGTATTTATAATTTCCATCAGATTGGGGACCATATTTTCAAAGTATGATGGACCAGGGACCGGATCTTCCAAGTCCGATCTGAGACAGGACTGACCGGTTGGAACAAGTCTTGGACTGGATCAGATCGTTTTGGACCGAATTTTATTATTTTTGAAAAATAATTATGTTTAGTTAGTAAAATATATTGTTTCGGGTAATTTGTTGTTTTATTTTTGTGAGAATATGTTGTATTGTTAATTTTTCCGAAAATATATTATAAGGTCCTTGAGTGATGGTCTATTTATTTGAGATTCATCGACTTTTTTTGGCCTTAAAAAGAATACCAAATGTCAGATTTACAATTCTTATTTTTGTCTTAATTTCAAATCATACAATTTTTCATCCCAACATCCATATTTCTCCCAACTCTCTCTCCCAATATATTTCTCCTTTAAATCTTATAAGCGCACTCCAACCATCCTACATAATACACTAGTATTAAGATCAATTTCCATCATGTAAGCTTTATTTTGGTCTCTTTCTTTGGTTTTAACACAAAATGAACAAAACGAGCTGGCTTGTTTTTAACAAACGAGCCGAACAACCTGGGTTGTTTTCGACCAAACAAGCTGGGTCATTTTGATCATAACATCCATATTCAAATATAGAATTTAATGATTCCAGATCCGTTGCAAATAAAATTGAAAGGAGCATATATTTGTTGCCCTTATGACTTGCCAAATTCCGATGATACGAGGGTTAAAAATGTCTCAAGACAGTTCGTATTTGGAAACTGGACAATCAACAGATCTTGAATAATTTGTGCATAACACTCTCCTCCGATATCCAAATAAGGTGATTCTAGACTCGTTACAAAGAAGATTTCGAGAATCAAAAGTTTGATATTTTACATATTAGAAATTGAATGAGCTCATAAAGGGCGTGGATGACTACTCATTTAAGAGAACAGAAAATAATTTGGGGCATTTTTTCCAAACGAGCAAGGTCGATTTATTCATAACATCCACATCCAAATACGAAATTTGATGACGTTGGAGTTTTGGCTACAAATTGTAAATCCATTTTGATGATTAATTAACATATCAATAAACACATGTATTTCTATCATAACATCTCATGCATATACACAAATATTTGGTTTTACGGACCATTCAAGGAGACAAGTGCTACACAAGACAAAAAATCAAGTTGAATAGTAGATAGGATTTTATGTTTCTTGTACTTAGGATTATATTGTAACTTAGACACTTGGAATCTTGATTGAATTGCATTGCATCGTCCATAGAAACCTATAGATGTCTCATACATATTTCCCTATCAAACGGACTTTGTTAGGTGATTGATTATACATAGAAATTCCACATAGAATAGAATTCTGCTTCATTTGGTCAACCGGTAGACAATCTGGTTCGACCGAATTTTAACAGAAATCTATGTTCTTTCCCAAAATGGTTGATCGGTAGTTCTTGTGGCTCCATCGATTTTAACATGCTTGTGCCTTGTCTAAATCGGTCGACCGAATTTCCATCCTAGTTCGACTGTTATCTTGTGTCAACCGATATATCACGGTTCGACCGATTCTATCTTCTTCATAGGTTATATCTTGACACGTGTTGCGGTTAGTGCACAATCCGGTCGAACAGTGCCATAATGGCGGTCGACCGGATTAAGAACAATTTGAACTCCCAAACCTCCCTTTTATTTTGGTCGGACTGGATCCTTGTCCTATTCGACCGTTACCTCAATTGTTTAGTATTATTCTGGCCAAAACCCTCTGAACGGTCGACCGTTCCTTTATTTGGTTCGACCGTTCAATTATGTTCTTGCCTTGGTGGATCGACCAATATGCACTTCATCTCGACCGCTTTCTTATTTACAAGAAATCGATCGACTGATTGTATCCTAATTTGAGTTCTGAACTTCATTGTTTTTTGTATCTTACTCAAAACTACCACTTCAATCCCAACGGCTAGATTAGGGTTAGAGCTTATAAATAGAGCTAAGAACAACCTTTCTAGGTTACCAACCCTTTCTCTAAAACTCATACTCTCATACCAATCTCAATTGCTCTAAACTTCTCTTTGTGCTCAATCTTTCCACTTGAATCCCTCATTGCATTCATCAATCATTAAAGTGATCAAGATTAGAAGTTGTTACTCAAATTCCCCAGCAAAGTGTTGTATTAGCTTCCGTAGTGAAGCTATTCTTGGATTGTGAGAAGGTGGTCCAAGCTTTGCGAGGGTGTTTGCAAGCTTGAAGTGGAAAGGGTTGATCTCGTCCAGGAATGGAGATCAAAATAGTGGAGCATGTGAAGTTGCTTGAGGAAGAGAAATTCGTAAGAGATGACTAGGATCTGGTGGTTGGATCCAAACCTCTATAAATCCGTATCGTGGTTTGCATCTCTTTCTCCTTTACATTATATTGTTCTAGCTTTAAATTGCTTCAAATTTTAAAGAACTTAATTAGTCTATTCACCCCCGTTGAAACTAATCCTATGGTCCATTAGATCATACATATGATTCTAGATTCATTAGAAAGACAATTGAAATGAGAACATATTTTTTTTGGCAAATTCCGATGATACCAGGGTGAAAGACATACCATATTTGTTAACTTGACAATCGACAGATAATCAATAATGTGTGCATAACTCTCTCCTCCAATATCCGAATAGAGCGATTCAAAACTCATTACAAAGACGATTTCGAGAAAAAACACTTTCATATTTTTCATATTTCCAAATTAAGACCTAATGGTTCATAAATGGTGTCGACACACCAGTCCTACTCGGGCAGCACTCACTTGTGCAGAATAGTGCTTACTAGTCGCCCAATAGATGTCACTTGTTTTACGGGAAGACGTCTATACCTATAAATGTCGGCCCTTAATACAACCGACATCTATTGTGTACTCTAGAAATTAGTTGTTGGAATATGCATTGAAACCGATGTCTACGACGTCGACCTATAGACGTTGGATATTTGTTATAGCCGACGTCTATTCCCCATTCGTATAGATGTTGGGGTACAGACGTCGGTTGTGGGTTACATCCGACGTCTATAGGTCTAATAAGTTCTGGATCCTTTAGTTTTTATCTTTTATCTTAGATGACAAAAACCGAGCAAAACCCGACCAAAACCCTAGCCGTCTTCGTCCACTTCGACAAAACCCGACCAAAACCCTAGCCTCCGCGACCCCGGTTGTCTTCCTCCACTTCCCTAACCACCGCAGCCTCTGTTACTACCGTCACTGCACCCTCCTCCTCTGTAACCACCGTCACCTCAGCTGCGGCCTCCTCCTCCTCTGGTTCGTGCTTATACGATTAGGCTATCTTAGCTTGTCATTTGGGGTGATAATATTAGACATAACATTAATGTGATTTAACTGGGAATTTATTTTGTGATAATATTAGACATAATATTAATGATTTGATTGTGGTGGTTTGTGTTTTGGCGTTGAAATGAGATCAGTTTTGTGGCTTTTGTTCCGAAAATGAATTTTTGGGATCACCAAACCACCAAACCTCATATATTTCCTTCAAACCGTGTTTTTGTGTTATTTCTGTTGGTGAAAGTAACATTTTGATATGATTAACATTTATTTTATCAAACGTTTTGCCTTTTTGTTCGACTTTGTTTGATTCCTGACCTTTGTAATACTCTTCTGCAAATGGAGTTTTGGTTTAATGTGTCTTAATCACTTAACTTACTGAAGCCATGTTGGTTGATTAAGCTAGGTTTGCGACCAGTCTAAGTATTGTGGTGGGGTTATTTTAGATTGAAATGGGTTAAAAGTGAAAGATAGTTAGTTTTATTAAATTTAGCTTCTACTTTTTTTTGTTTTGACAAATGACAATGGGTTAAAAGTGAAAGACAGTCTAGTTTTATTAAATTTTGTTGTTATACTTTTTCTTTTTAGTTCCAGGATTTGAAGAGTTTTTACATATTAAATTTTAGGGGAGGTTCTGCCAAAATTTCAAAAAAATTACAATCCCAATTGTTATTAATAACATGATATTTTATGTTAAACATGTTTTTCCGTCTTAAAATTATAATCCAAGTAATTGTATTAAAATTATAACTTAGATTTTAAATTAAAAAGACTATAACTTAGATTGGACTTCATCAGGGTTTAACTTTATGTTCATATCTATTTGCTTTAGTAATGGACGAGGTGACAAAAGACTTACAATGTGAGGTTCCATGGTGTATGCTTTTTGCGAATGATGTAGTATTAATTGACGAGAGTAGGGTAGGTGTGGAGAGAAACCTAGAGTTGTGGAGAAATACTTTAGAAACAAAAGGTTTTAAACTAAGTAGGTCTAAAACTGAATAATGTTGTTTCAGTACCGTTAATACCGAGGAAGAGGAGATTATATTAGATGGGCAAGTGGTGCGTAGAAAAGATATTTTTAGATATCTTGGATCAATACTTCAAAAAGATGGGGAGATCGATGAAGATGTTAACCATAGGATTAGAGCAGGATGGATGAAATGGCGACAAGCCTCAGGTGTCTTATGTTACAAGAAAATTCCACTTAAGTTAAAAGGAAAGTTTTATAGAACCACAATAAGACCTGCAATGCTATATGGTGCGGAATGTTGGGCCACTAAAAGACAACATATACAAAAGATGAGTGTATCTAAAATGAGGGTATTGAGGTGGATGTGTGACCATACACGAATGGATCGTATTAGAAATGAAGACATTCGTGAGAGAGTTGGAGTTGCTCCAATGGAAGAGAAAGTTATCCAACACAGACAGAGATGGTATGGACATGTACAAAGAATACCTATGGAGGCACCTATAAGAAGAGGGGTATTGAATCAGATCGAAGACATAAAAAGAGGAAGAGGCAGATTGGGATTGACTTGGGAGGAAGTAGTCAAAAGAGATTTAAAAGATTGGAATGTTCCTCAAGAATTTGCATTGGATAGAAACGCATGGAAGAAGGCGATTCACGTGCCTGAACTGTGACTCCTTAGAGTTTCATTTCTAGCCTACCCCTACTAGTTTGGGATAAAAGGCTTTGTTGTTGTTGTTGTTGAATGTTTGGCTTAGTTAATTGTTTATTTATTTATGTTTGTTTATGCTGAAAACAACTTATTTTGTTTAGTTATTGTTTACCTTAGTAGAACAATCACTCTCTAAGTTGAGCACATTTATTTATGTTTAGTAATGTTTAGCTTAGTAGAACAATCACTCTCTAAGGTGAGCACACTTAGAGTATGATTGAAATTGATGTAAAGTGTTGAAGTTTGGCTTGGAGAGTTGGATTGGGGAATTGAAAGCTTGAGAGTTTCTGTTAGATGTGTATGGCAATTTGGAGTCGAAGAGTTTTTCTTAAATTGTGTCTTAGTAACAACTATTTATAAGCTTCTAAGGTGTTATAGCCATTGTGATTAGTATGGTAAGTGTTTGTGCAAGAAGCACAAAACAGAAAAGAACAGGGCACAGTTCTGGGAAAGGTCGGTTGACCAAATCGGGATTAACGGTCGACCATAGGTCGTCCGGAATTGAAGTCCAGGAAAGTCCAGAAAATCAACGGTCGAACGAGCAAGGAACAGTCGAACGAAAATAGCTATAACTAAAGTTCACTTAAGTTTTCGATCGAACTAAATGGATGGTTTGGTCGACCGAAAACTAACAGGCTCTATGGGGTAGTCAAAAATGTTTATGTTCGGTCGACCGAAATGCTTGGATTGGCCGACTGAAAATAACATGCACTATGGGGTTTGTCAAAATGTTTATTCTTGGCGTATGAATAATAATGTTCGGTTGACCGAAACTAGGTCCTCGGTCGATCGGTGGTCAGTTGTATTCTTGGCGTATGGATAATAATTTGAATATGACCATTGGTATAAAACGACAAGTCTAATGGTCAAATGACACATGTAGACAGTCGACCGATAAGGTAAAAGCGGTCGAGTTTTCAAGCTGGGTAATCACTATTGGGCTAATAGAATAAACTAACCATTCGGTCGATCGGAGAATGTTTGGTCGACCGATTTTGCACAGGTAGTTTAGGTTAAGGTTTAGTGATTTCCGGTCTAAGTTTGGGTGACCTATTGAAGCCCAAATGATCTAAGATATTGTGTATGACTTCTATAAAGAACCTAATGTGTGTGTGAGTCGTTATTTACTCTAGTTTGCTCAAGTACACAAAGTTCCTAAGACTCAAAAGAATTATAAAATTACATGTCTTCAATAGCTTGATTACATACATGTCTTGACTTCAATTCCTTTCTTCCTTGAGTCTTGATCACGTGTAGATGTTAGCAGAAAGCAATATATATCCTATGCAATATGTGTGCTTCACTACCTTGATTATAATTAAGATTATGTTGATTAAATAATCAAAACATAGATTAAGGCCAAAAAACCAACATATACCCCGTATATCCGACGTATATGCCATTTTCTGCACATATAGATAGACGAGTACATAGTTTAAGGCCAAAAAGCCAACATATACCCCGTATATCCGACGTATATGCCCTTTTATGCACATATAGATAGACGAGTACTCATCCCGCGCGGGACACATCACTTTTTTTTTACTCATAACATCCCCATCCCGATATAGAATTTGATAATTCAAGATCCGTCGGAAAGATAATTGAAAGGAACACATATTAGTTTAGATCTAGGTTGGATCCTTCTTCCTTTTCCTTACGAGTTGACAAATTCCAAAGATACGTGGGTAAAAAACGTGTGTTATGAAATATTATATGTTTTGAAACAATTTTACGACATCGTTGTTAGATTCAAATTTAATCAAGACAAACGAGCTAAAAACATCACAAACCAACTTGTTACGTTAACTTGTACAGACACAAATATTGAGATGAGACAAACTAACTTGTTACATGGACACTGTGAATCAAGATAAACGAGTTGCAAAAATCACCAAACAAGCTGGGTTGTTCTATCAAACACGCTGGCTTGTTTTCAACAAACAAACGGAACGAACATAGTCATTTTCACCAAACAAGCTGCGTCGTTCTACCCAACGAGTTGGGTCTTTTTCCCACCAAACAAAGCTGAGACGCACCAGTCCTGCTCGGGACGCACTCGTCCCTCACGTAGGACACATCACTGGTTTTACTCATAACATGCACATCCAAATATAGACTTTGATGATGCCAGATCCATTGGAAAGATAATTGAAAGGACCACATATTAGTTTCTCTAACAAAAAGGTTGTACAAAAGTGCCTATAGGATTTCGTCCCTAGGCTTGGGTATATTTGTTTTTTTATATACACAAGCAAGATCATATTTCATATTTATCCAATAATTATGTACAAAACTCTCTTATGGCATTTCAATAAGATGTATACTACATAACATTGAAATGCATACATAAAATCTTAACTAAACGGATTGTCAAACCCTTTTCAATCGTTGGAAGTCGAATCGCACCCTAAATCGCCCACGAAAATTTCTCCAAGTGCTCACCAAGCTCTAGACAAGATTTGACGAATTGAAGCTAGCCAATCAAATCTAATACAAGGTTGGAATCGAGCTAATGACCCCTTCAATGGCACCAAAGATTGAATCTCTCAAGCACTCAATTAATTAAGAGAGATTAGATGGATGAAGAAAAGATAGAAAAAACTGTATTTTTCTATTTGTTGCATATATCAAAAAGAAAGGAGGATAGGTTTATATAGAAAACCCCAATAATGATCTCCCATGATCCACAATAGTTTTTATCTCCACCAATCACATTTCGACACAATCTTCCAACCAAAACATGGGTTGAATTCACCCATTAATTTAGCAACCACCTCTAAATTAATAAATCAATAAAGTCAAAAAACGTAGAGCAAACGGTAGACCGAACTTTCCATCGGTTGACTGTTCAGTTACCAAGAAAGTCCCTCATAATTTTGTTTGAACTGTGTTTCATGTCGATCGACCGTTCCCTTACCAAGAAAGTTCATAATAATTTCGGTCGAACCAAGAATCACACCGGTCGACCATTCCCTTACCAGGAAAGCTCCTGATAAATTTGGTAGAACCGCATGCCCAGCCCTTGTCCATATGGTCGATCATTTTCAAACTCAAAAGTTAATGTTGAATTTGGTTGACCGATTTCCAAAAAAACGTCCAACCATTTTTCTCTATTTTCGCCTTTATCAAAATTTGAATCAATATGCAACAAAACTTGAACTTTGGGGTTTTAGCAAATTTATATGTTATAATGTTGCGGATGACATTATATTATGTAATATATTATCATATATAATGTCAAACATTATACTCCATAATATATACACATCACATACAAATATATTTGTTCTTCTAACCTTGTCATTATTACGACATATCGATATTATCATTTCACCATATATATCATTCAATACAACACATAAAATGTAAAATCACATTTCTTGTTTCCCAGTTTTTTGGTGACCTATAGGAGGATATACGTTATGTTGTCCAATTAAGTCAGTTAAAGTACCGCAAGTGCACGGCCGCATTGATGCAGCGACAAATACGGGTCGGTCGACAACGAGGGCATGTGAGTCAGATTCACGATACTCGAGTGGGGTAGAATAAGAGAGTGTTTTGATCGAAATTAAACTATGATGCATAGGAAATCAAAAAACAACACAATAAAAGATAAACCCCTTAGGGGGTAGAGAGAGAACGCAAATACTAAAATATGTGTATGTGTGTGTTCAAATGTGCTCATCAAAACATGCCATACATGAAATCCATAAAACTCAATTGCAACTTTGCCTCCACATGAAATAAGATAAAACATTATCATTAAAACATACAAGACAATAATTGAAATGAAGCTAAATGAGCTCATGTAAAAGGACCACACCCCACTATGTCTCCACATGAAATAAGATTTACACAATCATTAAAACATATAAGACATTAATTAAGGTGAGGCCGACAAGAGCACATGCTCCCACATGTTATGTTTGCTTCTTGCGCTCCAGCATTATCCTAACGTCATCATTCCCCATAAAATAGGCACACTAATCTAAGCATATGCTACGCATCACTCAAGAGCATTAGCACATCAATGAGAGTGAAATCCCATTGGATGGTTATGGAAATCATGTAAGGTTTAATGGATTAAGATTAACACACACACACCTAATACATCACATAATCACATCACCTTTCTCTCCACCCCCAAATGGGGATGGACTACTCATCGCTACACTAAAGAAAGCATGAAAAGAACATAAACCCATGAAAGAAATGTATAAGGCTAGATTAAAGAATTTGCATAAAATGGAAAACATCAACATAAAGAACAAGAACTAAAGTAGATTAAGAAATAAAAATACAAAGTTTGCTATTCTCCAACCCCCTTATTACACTACTAAAACAGGAAACTAAAACCTACTATAATAGGGGAAGGAGGAAGAAGAGGTTGAGAAGAGGGATTACAAAGGTATTTATTGAAGAAATAAGGGTTTGGATGGATCTGGGAGTAATCCGACGGCTGTCATAACTTTCTCTATACTCTGGTGCGCCCAACTAAGCAAGTTCGAGCCACGGGAGAAATTGGGGATCAATTGGAGCAAAATGATCCGCCAATGACGGATAAAAATCCGGCAATGGCGGATTGTTTGCGCCCGATCGGTCCCTATTTCTTCCAGGAGCTTCAATGTTGTATTTTGCACGTTGGGTGAAGCTCTGGTCCATTGTCTTTAACCGATTTGAGTTTATTTGGCAAAATACTGATTTGGTTCAAGTCATGTGTCACAATACTTTGCATTTCACAATCAGGTCTCTCTGGGTTTTCACTTTGGTCCTTCCTGAGTTGCGATCCAGTCCTTGTGCATTACAAATGGGTCCAGAAGTCTTCAATTAAGTCAATTCTTGTTGGATTCAGGTCCTTTTTGTTCCCTTTTCTCTCTTTTATTACCTAACACCTGAAACACTACAACTTGAGTAGCATAATATTGAGGTAAAATAAAGGATATAAAACATGAATATGATGCATGATATGCTACTAAAAATTGGCAATGATATAAAATACTTTATGGCGTAAACTACAAATGGTATCTAGCTACATATTATAGTTACCAAAGTAACAAAGATGTTTTGTTCTGTAGAACAGAAGACGATCCATTTAGTGATATCTAATAATATCACTTGTGTCTATCCCTTGCCTCATTATAATAGGAATAGTATAGAAAGTAGGAATGTATCATCTTTGTATTATATATTCTTTTATTGATCTCTTAAGCCATTATAAATATTTAACCACACATAAGTTACATTGTGCACATTATCATTTCTGTTCATCAAGGGGTCGAATAAAATCATCACTCAATTGAGAGGGTAAACAATAATCTTTCGACATATGATCTTTTTCGGCATAAGTCATATATAACCAACCAATATCTTTATAAGCATACGTAATGATAGCTTTTGATAAAATCAAAGTATACACTTCTCATGTGAAAAGATATAGGTATCATATCTTAGGATTCAAAGACACAAAGAAAGCATTAATGACACAAACACAATTCCATAATGTTTCATTTATTAGGTCTATTCAATATATAAAAAACATTTTCTATTTCATATACTCATGTTGTTAAAATATTTGTAGAGCTACAATACCTTTTAACTAACATGACAATCTTATCTCGGTAATTAATGTCCCATGTTAATCACCATGATTGTGAATTAATTTTGATTTATGTAAACCATTATATTTTATAGCTCTACCGTTAATGACCAAGAACCATGTATTCGTCTTCGAAAATACGAATACATTAATCAAGGAACAAAATGTTTTTACATTCAATACATAATAAAAGACATATAAAAGAAATTTTTTAGAACAAACATTCCTTTTAGCGCCCAACATTTCTTTCCACATGCTTCTCAAGAGAGTGAAGCAACAACCTTCCAAGCAACTTTAAAGAACCGGTTGTGACATCCAGTTCTGGGGCCCGATCATCACTAGTAGCCATGACAAACCTTGAATTTTGCCTACATAACGGGTTGCTTACTTACCAAGGCATCCTGGCAAGCTCTTCCAGTTCACTCGATTATTCTTGAAAAGACTAATCCTTCAAAGAATGAGTCACTGTCAAAATTAAAGACAATCTCCTTTGAACGTAGGATATTGAGTCCACCCTTTACCTCCCTGTCCCAACTAGCGTAGAATCAAATGCCCTCTCAGGATCGAGGAGGGTCGCATGCGCCTCGATCAAAATTCTCATTTGCCCTAGAACCGGCCAACTTAGACTAACATTAGGTTAATATGGATTGCCAACTGCTTGTCTAATAAGAATTCGTACATTATCTGGAAGGCTGATGCTATGCATCCCTGTTTATGGGCAGAAGATGCATTTCTCTACCATAGTGGATAGTAGTCAAACCAGCCAAATATTAAACAGGTTAAAGGGACAGTACGAAGGAGAAAGAGAAAAACTTACTTGGGAACTTTTGGATCACACAACATACGAAGAGCAAAAAGATAGAAGAAAAGAAGAAACAGAAGAACCTAGATTCCGAATGAACAAATTCAAACTCGAAAATGATCTTTTTGATTCTCGAAGAATGGGGGCAAATGGATTAATCGAGAAAGATCTATTGTACATATTCTAAGATTGTGATTTGATTCGCATATGTTTGGTATTCCTTTGTTCCATACATAATGACTGAAGCCAACTGTGGTTGGTTAATCCGATCAGTTTATCGATGGCGGAAAGTATGATGATTTTAATGATGAACTTGCACGTATTTCGTGGGTATCTCACATGTGGATTTAAAAAACCCCACGAATTAACTTGGGTTGTGAGTTTTTATTAGCTGTCCCAGGGAAAGGACTCAGTATTGGCTATTGGCATGTCCGAGCTAAGATCAGTTGAGGCTGGTAAAGACGGTTACAACTCGCACACTGTCTACTAAACGAGCCTTCCTCTGATCAATCAAGAAGCCGAGTATTCTAATTATAGTGGGAGCGTGCAGTCAAATCAATCAAGTGAACAACCCAACCTATTTATTTGAAGCTTTTCCAGGAAGCTTCTACTTGCGTCCCCGGAGTCCAAAAACACACACAACAATACCGAATTATGAAGATACGAGGGTGAAAAAGTGTGTCAAGATAGACCATAATTGGAACTGGGACAATCAAAGGATCATCAATAATTTATGCATAGCTATCTCCTATGATATCCAAATAAGAAGATTCAAGACTCATTAGAGAAGAAGATTTCGAGACACAAAACATTCATATTTAACATATTTTCAAATTATGAACCTAATAGGCTCATAAAGGGCGTGTAAGATTACTTATTTGAGAGAATAAAAAACGAGCAAGGTAAGTTCCCCGCTAAATGAGCTGGAACACGACAGTACCGTGCGGGACGCACCAATGAGCTGGTGGGACACACCAAACAAGCTGGGTCATTTTCATCCAATAAGCCGGGTCATTTTCACCAAACGAGCTGCCTTGTTTTCAGCAAATGAGCTGACTTGTTTACACCAAATGAGCTGCATCATCGACTGATAATTTTAATAACCGCAAGTGCAAGTTGGTGAAGATGTGGCCAATACGTCTTGAACCTCAAGGAGTTGTGAGTATTGTCGTTACTACCATACTAGAGTGGGAAAGGAGAGGGGAACGAGGGGATTGTGCTTAACTACACTAAATAATGAATTAATCAATAATTAAACTAAACCCCCATAGAGTGGAGGTGTGTATGTATGTGTGTGTGAGTGGTTCTTGAATACATGAGGCACAGGTGTGTAAAGTAGGTGAAATCAACTAAAAACTAGTGTGGAATGTAATTAACATCAACTACATTTACATTAGGGCTGTCAAATTGGGTCACGACACGAAATTCGAACTAGAACATGACACAAAATTTCGGGTTCAGGTTGACCTATTTCGGGTTCGTGTCCAATTCGGGTCGACACGAACAACACAAATTGTAATTCGGGTCGGGTTCAGATTGATATATTTTGGGTTTCGTATAATTCGTGTTGACACGAATTACCTGAATTTCAAATAGAAAAATAAAAAACCCTTAAGTTCCTAACCCTAACTCAAGTCTAAAACAAACATCCTACAACCCCAGCCGTTTCTACACTCCAACAGAGTACCACCGGATCCATCTCCAGAAATCCTCGCCCACACTGTCCCCATCGCCGGCGCCGGCAGTCACCGTCCTCGCTGTCCTCTCCATCTCCTCTCTCCGTCCTCAATGTCCTTGCCATCTCCTCTCTCCGACATTGTCGTCCTTGCCGTCTCCTGTCTCCATCTTCGTCGGCCTCACCCTCTCCTCTCGCCCCCCTCACCGTCGTCGCCCTCTCCTCTTGTCGTCCTCGCCATATGCTCTCGCCCACTCTCGTGTCCCTTTCAGATTCAACCTACACCACCCTCTAACCTCTTCACCCACAACCACCACCCTCGTGACATTTGTTCTTATGATTTTGTGTGAATGTTCATAGATCTTTCTACACATCCCTTTGGCACAAGTTACTGAGTAAATCTGACAATTCAATTTTTTTTCTTATTTCACTTCTCAAAATTTAATACTTAGTTGCAAAATGAGTTTGCCTTTTCAATTTGTTATTTTTATGTTGGAAAAATACTAATACATTCACTTGTTCAGTTATTTGGATGAACCAAATGTTCATTTTTAATTTGGAATATGCTCCAGTGTTTGTTCCTATGCAATTTCTGCTTTAGTAGTGAGTGAATATTATTGAATGGGATATTACACGAGCAAAAGTATTTGAATATTTTTGAATGATAAAGATGAGCATTAACTGGAGGAATAATCCTCCGTGGATGTTAAATATCAACACGATGAGAACCTTAGGGTAGATTACTGTGTATTATAACATGGCAATTATGAATCTATGATAAGTTGATAACTGTATAATTTTTTGCAAAACATTGGAGCAAAATCGAAATAGTGTAGTTGGCGTAAGTTTCATACGACGCCAGATCTTGAAATGCTCATAGTATGAGAATATTAACATTTTTTCTTATATTAGCAACATTAATACATTTTCTTGTCACATGCTCCATAACATGGTATCCTCATATGTGCTTAATTTTTGGTATGAACAATTTTTTGCAGTGGTCATTCCAAATGACATCTATTTCTAATATGAATGTCGATGAAAATGACCTAGTGGACTGTAATGTGGAACAAGTACCTTAAGGAGATACAAATAATAGAAGTGCAAACCCAAAAAAAAAGAGAAACAGAAATTTTTAAAAAGATCACATGTTTGGATTTTTTTTGAGGACCTGCCTAACCACCCCGACAAAGTAAAACGGCTAGATGCAAAGCTTGTGGGGCGACTTACATCAGTAGTGGTAAATTTGGGACTGGGAACATGTCCCGTCATATTAAAGTTTGTCCTAGGATGAGTTTTGTGACTGTGGGAAAATGTTGCGGCCGGTACCGATAGTAGAGATTCAAATTCATTGGGGGTGCATAACACTAAATTTGATTCTGAAAAATTCACTGAGTTGCTTGTGTCTGCCATTGTGATGCATGATTTGCCATTCCTGTTTGTTGAATACGAGGGAATTAGGGTAATTTTCTGATACTTGAGGCCTGAAATACATGTTATTAGTAGAAATACTGTAAAAACAAATTGCATGAAAATGTATAAGCGAGAAAATGTTAGAATCCGGACTTTGTTATATGGAACTCCTTGTTGAATAAGTTTAACTTCAGATTTATGGAGTTCTCTTACATCTGATGGATACATGTCTTTGATTGCACATTTTATTGATGCTGGTTGGAAGTTGCAGAAAAGGATCTTAAAACTTTTCATACCTCCCACCTCCTCACTCTAGTAATGTATTATGTGATGCCATTTCTAATTTGTTGCTTAAATGGGGAATTGAGAAAAAAATTGGCTTTACTTTAGACAATGCAAGTGCTAATAATATATTAGTGGTTGAGTTGAGAGAAAACTTGAATTTGAAAGGACTACTTCTGTCTGGTGGTAATTTTTTTCATCTACGATGTTGCGCTAATGTGCTTAATTTAATTGTGCAAGATGGTTTGAAGGGAATCGACTCCTTGGTTGACAAAGTACGGGAGAGTGTGAAATATGTAAAATGTTCTCAAGTTAGAAAGTTGAAGTTGCTTGAATGTGTCAGGTTAGTCTCCATCGATGGTAAAAGAGGTTTGTGTCAAGATATGGCTACTAGATGGAATTCTACATATCCGATGCTTGACAGTGCTTATTTACCATCGTAGATTTCAACATTTGGCATTGATTGATTCAAACTATAGTAAATGTCCATCAGCTATGGAGTGTGAGAGAATTGAAAGTGTACACAAGTTTTTGAAGGATTTTTATGAAGCCACAGAGACATTCTCCGGAACTGAGTATCCAACTTCTTCATTGTATTTTCCTGTCATTGTATATTGTTATTCTTCTTTGAAAAATGCAATGGAAAGTAGAGATGAGTATATTTCTTCTATGGCAGCCAAGATGTGGGAGAAACTTCAGAAATATTTGGCTGAATTTAGTGATACATTAGCTATTGCTTCAATATTTGATCCTCGTTACTAGTTGGAATTTGTAGACTTCATCTACAACAAGCTTTATGGCTCGGATTCTGTTGACAAGCTACACGAGAAGATAAATTGCCTTTATATTGACTACTCTACAACTTTTGATGGTGGTATGCCTTCTTCAAGCAAAGTTGAAGATCGTAACCCGAAAAGGGCCATGTCACTATACGAAGGTTTTGACGTTAATTGATCACTTTTTACGGTAACTTTTCTAGTTGTAAGAGTATCAATGTGTCATAAGTAATATCTTATTGCTGTTGTTATATTTTGCTAATATTATACTTTAATCTCTTGATTGTAAGAATTTGACAATGCTTTTGTAGAAAACTCAAATTCCTTGAAGTCACAACTTGACCTTTACTTGGAGGAGCCAAGGATGAGTAGACAAGATGTGGATGTCCTTGCATTTTGGAATTCAAATAAAAATCGTTGTCCAACTGTTGCTGGTATGGCTCGTGATATCCTAGCAATTCCGGTCTCAATGGTTGCTTCAGAAGCTACCTTTAGTGTTGGCGATCGTGTTCTGGATCAGTTCCGTAGTTCTCTTAAGCCAGAAATGGTTGAAGCAATAATTTGCACTCGAGATTGGTTATTTGGAGATAAAGGTCATTCCTAACGTTTGACATTTATTTTTGACATTGGTTAACCTCATCATAATTTTAGAATGCGTACATGTTAATTTTTAGTCTACTAATCATGTTTATTTTTGCTGAATTTTGGTCATATTTGCATATTGACATTTGTTTAAATTTGGAATGACTTTTAACTAGGTGATCCAAAAATTGAAGAAGATATTGACAAACTGACACAAAATGTAGTGGTCCTTCAAACGAGTGGCAAAAAATTTGTTGATGTTGATACTCATTGGAAGAAGGAACAAATTCTCATGCAGATTTGTGGATATTAAATCCTTTCATTTAACATAAAGTGGATTTACAACTATGTTTTTTTGATAACTCTACACATCATTCCACAGCTTGATAAAAAGGAATGTGGAGAGTCCAGAGACATGATTGCAAGGAAGTTTGACAACGTTAACACATGATGTTTATGGAAGTCTTTATCTTTTTTGTGAAGGAAGTTTATGATTGTTTATGGAAATTTGAACGTTTGTGATGAAATTGTTGTCTTTTGTATAAAGTTTGTATTGATGTTGAATATTTATTGATGTTACTTAGGATGTATTATTGTGTGCTTTTATATTTTGAAACAATTTGTGATGATGAAATATGAATCGTGAATGTTTATTTTGCTTTTAGGTTGAAAGTTGACACAAGCATAATTCGTGTCAATTCGTGTCGACAAAAACACAATCCGAAACACAGATTAGAAAAACATGAAATGAAATTCGTGTCAACTCAGGTCGTGCTCGGGTTACTAATTTCGTGTTCATGTTTAGGTGTAAAATTTTGTGTTCATGTTCGGGGCGAATTTGTATGTAATTCGTGTTCGTGTTCAGGTTGGACAAAAAGAATTCGTGTTGACACGAACACGACCCGAAACACAAATTTGACAACCCTAATTTACATGAATATATGACAAATATAGTTAGACTGAAGTTAAGATACACTTGGGTTCTCAAGAATGAACTAAGTACCTAGTGTGGACATTTGGGCATCAATCAACTCAATTCATTCATGCATTCTCTACTAATCAAGCATCCATACATAACAAACCATTTACCAAAGCAAGATGATCATTTACGAGCAAGAAGATAAACTCTAGATCAGGCATGAGACATGTACCTAGTGTGGCCATTATCCCATCTAATACAGGTTTTAGCAAGTTACATGCATGGATCTACATTAAACATATGAAATCCCACAAATAAGAAGAACCCATCACCAACATATCACATAATCTACATCATCTCCACCCCAAATGGGGTGGATCTACTCTGTACTTATCACTACAAGCATGGAAAGCTAGAAATCAAGACTACACATGGCAAGAATCAAGACTACACATTGCACGACATCAGTGATAACGCGGCAAGTACGGGTCGAGCCCACCGGGAGGTGTGTAAACTCTGGTTCTTCAGAAATCAAGTGGAAAAAAGGGAGAAGAAGTTTGATTACACTAAACAAGAAATTAACCAACAATAAAGATGAAAGTACGAGAATAGCTGAAACTAAACTAAGCAAAAAACAAAGAAAGATGAATTCAGTAATGAAAATCCCTAAGGGGTGGAGTGTGTGTAAACATGTGATAAGGTGGTCAAGAATGGATTCAATAAGGCACAAGTGTAGGTTGTGTTTTCATGCATAGGAAGTACCTAATGATTGTGACAAAATCAATCATTCCAATCACTAACCTAGTCGATTAACATGAGCATAAACGTTTTGGCTATTAATAACCTAAATAAGCATGGGAAGTACCTAATGGTTATGGAAAAACCCATGAAGTTGAGTATTCTCTTTTAAACAAACAAGCACACATTCATATTCATCACAAATTGCAAAAGTTAACATTCATCCCATTCTTCATTACATGTATAAACATCATCTCCACCCCCAAAAGGGGATGGAAATACTCACTACTCATTAAACTAACTAATTATGCATCGATTTAAGGAAACAAATCATGCAAGACTAAAGGAAACAATATCTAACTAAAGAGAAATATTTTATTAACATGACTCACATTACAATGTGGCATCCACTTCACCTTAAACATTTCATCAAAGGCTTACTCCAAGTAGAGAGAATGGCCACCAAGCAATGGGTACTTTACAAAGGAGGAAGAAGAGTTCTATTTATAGACCTGAAAAAGGCAATTGGGGACAATCCCCTTGTGTGGGACTAATGAAATTTCTACAAATTGATAAAAACATCATAATACACAACCACGCGAAGCCAGGTCAGATCCTAACCCAACTAGATCGCCAATTCACTGTGTAGGGCCGCCAATTGGCGGTCATGTTTGGTTGGATTCGACCCAATTTCGGTTGGCGTCTTCATTGCTTAAATTATCCACGTGGGGTGCACCCGGATTGGTTGTTTGAGTCTGCACTTGAATCTAATTGCCAAAACACTCCTCATGATGTTGTGAAGTTTCTTGGTTTGCTATTTGGTCCCTCCGGGTTTACGTCCAAGTCCTTCCTCTTGCAGATTGGTCATTGTGTACGACCGAGAGGTCCATTTTGTTTCATTTAAGTCATTTCCCCTAATCGAGCTGGGACACGATAGTCACGTGTCGGACTCACCAATGATCTGGTCGAACACACCAAACAAGCTGGGTCATTTTCATCGAATGAGCTGGGTTGTGTTCACCAAACGTGCGAGGTCATTTTCATCAAATGAGCTGACTTGTTTACACCAAATGAGCTACATCATCGACTGATAGTTTTAATAACGGCAACTGTGTGACTTTGGTGAAGACGTGGTAAATACGGCTCGAACCTCAAGGAGTTGTGAGTGTTGTTGTGGCTACCAAACTCGAGTGGTGAATGAGAGGAGAATGAGGGGATTATGCTAACTAATACACTAAATGATGAATTAATCAATAATTAAACTACACCCCTATGGAGTGGAGGTGTGTATGTATGTGTGTGTGTGACTAGTTCTTGATTACATGAGGCAAAACTGTGCAAAGTAGGTGAAATCAACTAGAAATTAGTGTGGAGTCTAATTAACATCAACTACATATACATGAATACATGACTAATATAGTTAGACATGAAGTTAAGATGCACTTTGGGTTCTCAAGAATGAACTAAGTACCTAGTGTGGACATTAGGACATCAATTAGCCAATCATACAATCAATACATTCATGCATTCTCTGTATCGCTTGGAGCGTATGCACATTACAAGTCACTATGTCCCGTAAGCGCAGACATACTACAAACGGGAGCAACGATCTGATATAGGAGCTCGGTTCAACTCTAAACTCAATCCTACGCATGAGAGCAACCATTTTTGCTTCAGACGCGATAGTTGACTCAACTTGGTATGACGCGGATCGACCAGAAGACCTAGTGGCCGGTGGCTCTCTCATGGTGTCCCACTCAAGGGTACGTTCAGACATTAGTTCAAAATTATCTCATGCCTTATAAATAGGTTTCATTTGGAAATCACCTTGACACATCAACTACGACAATGTGTGGGTGTTATAGTTGAGGCCCTCATAAACAATCTGACACAGTTGCACAACTCAAAGTCCATGATGAGGGTACTATTGGAGAAGTTCCTTGAACCTCTCAAAGAAAGCATGAAACGATTCGGTCTCAGTCTCATACATTTGATGTATATGGTATCGTATCAGTTGAGTCTTCCTTTGAGGGAAGAATCTCTTCAGAAAGACAATCACAAAGTCATCCCAAGACTTAATCGAGTTTGCTAGAACTCTACCGGTCGACCGTTTCTACCTTTTCGGTCGACCGATCCCGGATTGTAATATGACTATTTTCCTTGTCGTATTCCTATAACGGTCGTATTCGTATAAAACAACCATAACCCCAAAATACATTTGGTAACCAGTCGAACGACGACTTTGTTTCGGTCGACTGGTTGAACATTTTTTCAAGAAACCAAATTCCCTGCTATCGGTCAACACAGTCTTCGTTCGACCGATCCAACTTTATCTCAACCGAATCCCCTTAACGGTCAACTGCCCCATACTTTGGTTCGACCGATTCACTTAAGTAGAGTTAAGTTCTAGCTCGTTTGTCCGACCAAATATTTATTTGTTCGACCGTTCTCCTTGAAATCAAGTGAACGGTCGACCGATTTATTAGTTTCGGTCGACCGGTTCTGGACAGATTTGCAGCCCGATTTTCTGCTTTGTGTTCTTTGCACAAAACCCAATCAAATCTTGTCCAAAAGGCTAGAAATCTTTAGGAGCTTATAAATAGAGGACCAAGACATGTTGTTAACACAACTCTCCAACTCCAATTGTCCCAATACATTAGAGAGAAACCTCAATCCTCAAAGCTCCCATTTCTACACTCCATAAGCCTAAACTACACACACTTGATCAATCACTCATCCTACTCAAAGTGTGATCAATTAGAGAGTGAATTCCACTCAGTTACAAAGGTTGTCAAAAGAGTATAGACTTCGGTGAAAGCCCGAAGTGATCTTTCTCGTATTGTGAGAAGAGGATTCCAAGCTCGGCGAGGGTGGTTCGCGAGTTTGACGGTTGTAAGGCATTGTCTCCCGGCCCGGAACGGGGAGAGGATAGTGAAGTCGTAGGCGGAGCTCGCGGAGTCGAGCGGAGCTTGCAAGAGAGGACTAGGACCCGGGTGGGGTGCCGAACCTCTATAAAGACGCCGAGTCGATTTGTGGTTTGTTTGTTCCTTTTCCCTACTAGTCGTTAAATTGTTTCCGCTTCATTTATTGTTTGATTAGTTAGGGATTAGCGTAAAAGTGATTATTAGACCAATAACCCACACGATCCTACATTAATCAATAATTAAACTAAACCCCCATAGAGTGGAGATATGTAGGTATGTTTTGTAGGATCGTGTATGGTCCGATTATCTAATCATTTTTATTGTTTTCACAAATGATCTGATATTGTTTAACTAAGTCATGAAATACATTTTGTAGCTCATCATGTGTATATGTTTCCTCTTTGGAACTAGAGCTATCACTATAATATGACTTAGTTGAGCATAATGAGATCATTTGTGAAAAGAATAAAAGTGATTAGATAATCCGACTATACACGATCCTATATTTGGTATCAGAGCTTCATTACATGTCTTGATTTCCTTTCTTCCTTGAGTCTTGATCACCGGTAGAAGTTAACACAAAACAATATATATGCCATGCATAATGTGTGCTACTCTACATTGATTGTAATTAAGATTAGGTTGATTAAATCATGAAAACATAGATTAGGGCCAAAAAACCAACAATCTCCCCCTTTTTGATGATGGCAACCTATATCTTAATACTTGAAATTTTTAGATGTAAACTATGCATATAAATGCCCCCTGTGGATG
The DNA here is from genome assembly GCA_963682175.1 of Triglochin maritima. Classification (NCBI taxonomy): domain Eukaryota; kingdom Viridiplantae; phylum Streptophyta; class Magnoliopsida; order Alismatales; family Juncaginaceae; genus Triglochin; species Triglochin maritima. The sequence continues at coordinate 22,464,842 of OY821775.1, forward strand.
TGCATAGTTTTTTTTCAATTTGTACTCAAATTTCAAGTCATCTCCCCATAATAATCTCTCCCCCTTTGAAAACTATCAAAAAATGAGATTTAAATATGGAATAGTTATTTCTCCCTTTAAATTCTTGTAATGAGGTTGCTCCCCATAAATTTTGCACTTCATTACCCTATGTATATGATATTCATTAAGCTCAATTCTAATTCTTCCCTTTTAACATCAAACAAATATAACAGTTTATCATGTGATGTATTAACTCCCATTTGATATCCATCAACAAATTTGAAAAATTAGCATAGGATATGTTTTCAATCTTAACTTATAAGATATGAAATTAATAATATTTCAATTAGGCATCAAAATCATTTTTCTTACCCTTTTAATGATTTTCATGAAGCATATCCTAATTGATCAAAGAATGCGATGAAGATATGATAATTTAGCATTCAATTTATCCTAGAGTAGAACCAATCTAGTGTAAATGTAGAGGATAAATAAATTTTACCCAACTTGATCCTCAAATTTGTTCCAATCTTCATTCAGTAGTGCAACCGGCTTTTAATTTGACTTTCTAAGCTTGCCTGGTCACCACCGATCTCCCTCTTCAAGCACCTACAAGTGTAGATTTAGGTATCCAAACAACTTTGGGTCCTTGAATATTAACATTGGGAACTCAAACCATTTTGGTTTTAGGAGCCCACACACATGAAGAGCTATGAATAACAAACAAAAGCTTGCCACTTAGAGTAGTAGGAGATACATAGGTTTTCAATTTAGCATTGTATCCTAAGGCATGTTTATCTAGGGATTGTCTTTGACTACCTAAAATCATGTCAAGCATCTTTGTTTCATTTGTGAACCTTTCTAGATCTTTTCTAAGTTCAGAATTTGATGCCTTAAGATTTAGTTGTTCATCATGACTAGGTGTTGCTTTTAGACTATCAAATTGTAATTTATTTGTTTCAAGTCTAGCAAAAACCTCATTCTTTTCATGCATAATTGATTCAATTTGGCTTTGGAGATCATTTATCAATTTTCTAACACTTTTGTTCTTTTCACAAATGATCTCATATTGTTCATATTGTTTCTAGCATTATGAGATCATCTCTGAAAACAATAAAAGTGATTACATAATCTGACCATTCATGATCCTACATTTGGTATCAAAGTTTTATTACATGTCTTGACTTGATTTCCTTTCTTCCTTGAGTCTTGATCACATGTAGAAGTTAGCACAAAACAATATATATATGTCATGCATAATGTGTGCTACTCTATATTGATTGTAATTAAGATTAGGTTGATTAAATCATCAAAACATAAATTAAGGCCAAAAGGCCAACATGTTTGGGTGTGAGTGGTTCTTGATTACATGAGGCAAAGTGTGTAAAGTAGGTGAAATTAACTAGAAAGTAGTGCGGAATGTAATTAACATCAACTACATTTACATGAATACATGACAAATATAGTTAGACATGAAGTTAAGATGCACTTTGGGTTCTTAAGAATGCACTAAGTACCTAGTGTGGACATTAGGACATCAATTAACCATCAATACAACTCAATACATTCATGCATTATCTACTAATCAAGCATACATACATAACAAGCCATTTACCAAAGCAAGATGATCATTTTTATGAGCAACAAGATAAACTCTAGATCTAGCATTAGACAAGTACCTAGTGTGGCCATTATCCCATCAATACATGTTTTAGCAAGTTACATGCGTAGATCTACATTAAGCATATGAAATGACAAAAATAAGAAGAACCCATCATCAACATATCACATAATCTACATCACCTCCACCCCAAATGGGGTGGATCTACTTTGTACTTATCACTAGAAGCATGGAAAGCAAGAAATCAAGACTACACATGGCAAGAATCAATAATTACTAAATGATTGATTTAGTTATAATATCACAAGTGCACGACATCGGTGATAATGTGGCAAGTACGGGTCGAGTCCACAGGGAGGTTTGTCAACTCTGGTTCTTCAGAAATCAAGTGGAAAATAAACGGAAAAGAAGTTTGACAAACAATTAACCAACGATAAGGATGAAAGTACGAGAGTAAATGAATCTAAACTAAGCAAAAAGCAAAGAAAGATGAAATTCAGTAATGAAAAGCCTTAAGGGATGGAGTGTGTATACACATGTGATAAGGTGGTGAAGAATGGATTCAATAAGGCACAAGTGTAGGTTGTGTTTTCATGCATAGGAAATACCTAATGGTTGTGACAAAACCTATCACTCCAATCACTAAACAAGTTGATTAACATGAGCATAAAAAAGTTGCATATTAAGAACCTAAACATGCATGGGAAGTACCTAATGGTTATAGCAAAACCCATCAAGTTGAGTATTCACTTTTAAACAAACAAGCACACATTCATGTTCATCACATATTGCAAAAGCTAACATTCATCACATTCTTCATTACCTGTATAAACATCATCTCCACCCCCAAAAGGGGATGGAAAAACTCACTACTCATTAAGCTAACTAATTATGCAAAAATTTAAGGAAACAAAGCATGCAAGACTAAAGGAAACAATATCTAACTAAAGAGAAATATTTTATTTACATGACTCACTAAAATTTATCATCCTCTCCACCTTGAGTTTTGCTTCAAAGGCTTACTCCAAGTAGAGTGAATGACTACCAAGCAATTGGTACCTTACAAAGTAGGAAGAAGAGTTCTATTTATAGACATGAAAAAGGCAACTGGGGATAATCCCCTGGTGTGAGACTAATGAAACTTCTACAAATGGATAGAAATAACATAATACACAACCAAGAGAAGCAAGGTCGGATCCAGACCCAACTAGACCACCAATTATCTCTTTAAGGCCGCCATATGGCGGTCATGTTTGGTTGGATTCGACCCAATTTCAGTTCGTGTCTTCATTGCTTCAATTATCTACGTGGAGTGCATCCGGATTGGTTGTTTGACTCTATGCCTGAATCTAATTGTCAAAATACTCCTCATGATGTTGTGAAGTTTCTCAATTTGCTATTTGGCCCTACGGGCTTACGTCCAAGTGCTTCCCTCTTGTAGATGAGTCCTTGTGTATGACCGAGAGGTTCATTGTGCTTCATTTAAGTCCTTTCTTCTTACGTTTCAGTCATTTTTCTCTTCCATTCTCTTCTTTATTACCTAATACCAGAAATATAACAACAGACACTCGAGTAGCACAATTTGGGGTAAAATTAAGGTTATATATCATGAATATGATGCTTGATATTCTAATAATAACTAAATTAACTAACAAAACACAAAACTAAGTAGATAGGAATCAAGAAAGAGATAAGAGGAAAAAGATTTTACCATTAGATTAAAGAAAGTACTAATTTACAAGCTCCAACCAACTCCTTCTTCTTGCAGACCAAATGGGTAAAACCTAAGCTATTCTAATGGTGGAGGTGGAGGTGGAGAATTAGAGGAAAGGAAGAAGAAATTATGCTATTTATAAAAGAAAGTGTTGTGTAGTCTAGGAGTAATCCAATGGCTGAAATTAATTTCTTTAAGTTCTGGTGCATGTCTTTAAACTGATGCACGCCACGGGACAAATGTGAGAGTCATCTTCCCAACTCGATGCGCCAGTGGTGGATCATTTGGGTTAGCCGCCTGAAATTTTGTTTGTGGCTTAAGTTATGGATTTTGCACGTGGGGTGCACTCCTGATCTACTGGTTCGAGCCCGTTTAATTGTAATTGCCTAAATACTCCTCTAGATCATGGTTTTGAGGAATTCTTGCACCCATTTTTTCCCTTGAGTTCAGGTCCCTCTGGAATTCATCTTGGTCCTTTTTGATTTCTAGACGGGTCCTTAAGCGTGACTGATTAGTAGCATATCATGCATCATATTCATGCTAATATTCTTTATTTTACCCTAATATTGTACTACTCGAGTGTTTGTTGAAGTGTTTCAGGAGTTAGGTAATAAAGAAGATGAAAGGAGCAAAAGGAACCCAAATGTAATAAGAATGGACTTAGTTGAAGACTTCTGGACCCATTTGTAATGCACAAGGACTGAATCGCAAATCAGGAAGGACCCAACTGAAAACCCAGAGGGACCTGATGGTAATGAACAAAATGTTGTGCCACATGACTTGAATCAAATCAGTATTTCTCCGATTAAAACCAAATTGGGTCGAGATAGTGGACCAGAGCTTCACCACATGTGCTAATCAAAGAATACAACATCAACCAAAATTTCACCCTGATCGGACCTACTTGATTTGCCACTGGCGTATCAAATTGGTTCACAGGTTCTCCAATTTTGACGGTGGATTAGGTATTCGAGTTAGAGCATTCCAGGACCATCAGATGTGATTTAGAGCCGTTCGACTATTTCCAGATGAATCCTAACCATGTATTAGTCTATATATACCATTGCAATCCCTCCTCTCCCACTTCTTCTTGCTCCTCCATTAGTTTAGGTTTATTTTTCTGCAGATTAGTGTAAGAGGACAAGAAGGAGAAACTTTGTAATATTTTATTTTCAATCAAGTGTTAGTGTTGTTCTTTAATTACATGTCTTTCCTTTGATGCAATTTCTTTTATGTTGTTGTTTGCTTAATCTTGTTTTCCTTCATTTCCATTATGGGTTTATGTTCTTGTCATGCTTTCTTTAGTTTAGAGATGAGTAGAGAGTAGTCCATCCCCATTTGGGGGCTGGAGAGGAAGGTGATGTGATTATGTGATGTATTAGGTGTGTGTCTTAATCTTAATCCATTGAACCTGACATGATTTCCATAACCATCCAATGAGATTTCACTCTTAGCATTGATGTGCTAATGCTCTTGAGTGATGCTTAGCATATACTTAGATTAGTGTGCCTATTTTATGGGGAATGATGAGGTTAGGATAATAATGAAGTGGAAGAACGAAACATAACATGTGGGAGCATGTGCTCTTGTCGGCCTCACCTTAATTAATGTCTTGTATGTTTTAATGATTATGCAAATCTTATTTCATGTGGAGACATAGTTGTGTGTGGTCCTTTTACATGAGATCATTTAGCTTCATTTCAATTATTGTCTTGTATGTTTTAATGATAATATTTTATCTTATTTCATGTGGAGGCAAAGTTGGATTTGGTTTTAGGGATTTCATGTTTGACATGTATTCATGAGCACATTTGAACACACACATACACATATTTTTGTATTTGCTTTCTCTCTCTACCCCCAATAAGGTTTAGTTTTTATTGTGTTGTTTTCCGATTTCCTACGCGTCGTAGTGTAATTTCGGTCGCATCTCTGTCCCTCTTCTTCTCCCCCACTCGAGTATCCTGAATCCGACTTGCGTGCGCTCCCTGTGGACAAACCCATACTTTCCACTGCTCCAACGCGGCCGTTCACTTGCGGTACTTTAACTAATTCAATCATGTTTTTGGCACCGTTTCCGGGGAGCGCCATTTTCGTAGTCGAGTTCACCATTTCGGTGGGGGTTTTCTTTGTTTTGACGTTCCCATTTTTGCCTTTTGGTTACTGGAATGGGGGCACAAGTGGATAAGAGGACCTACTGGGGCTTCGAAGTACATTGGTGAATTCTCGGACCTGAATCCTTAGAAAATCCACCAGTGGCAGATTTGGTGAGGTAATTTTTTTTTCATTTCTAGCTTCCTTTGCCTATTTTTAGTTGGTTCCTTTCACTGTTGATGAAATGCATGCTCTGTTTTAGTGTTAATAATTAATTTGGCTTGCATGACCCCTTCTTAAGACAACTTAGACCATAAAACTCAAAAGCAAAATATTAAACTAAATGCCATCTAGGTCATGCATCATTTGTAGACCTTGCACGCACTTGTCGTTTGTTTTCTTTACATTCTTGTTGTCGATTGCTGGCGTGAGGTACGTGCACCCATTACTTAGTCAGGTGCATCAGGACAAGTGTGAGGTGAGCGTTTGTTTGGAGAGTTGATTGCTAGATTAAGACTCAAAACACTACTAAGGAGGGGTTGTCCCATACAAGATAAGGTAGGAGATTTCATCACCCTTTCCTTTACCCCAAAAATCACTCCTAATCAAAAGCCTTAATCTAATATCAAGTAGACATTGGCCACTAGGACTTAGGTGCATTAGGAGAGTGATCCGGTCACGACCGTCATAGCCTGATTAACGTCGCCTACTTTGTCGAAAGCAGGAGAGACGAGATCTCCAGATCTTGACTCACTTGCTGGGCTCTATGATCTTCGTCGTAGGAAGGTGAGGCATGTTGTGGCCACATGACCTCGTAGTTAGGCATTATCTAGCTTAAGGACCCATAGCCAGCCTAAGCTTGTGTGAGCCATGTTTGCTAGATTAGGCTTCTACCATCACCCACTATCCATGCTAGATCTAGGGATTCTTCCCTTCTCATATGAGTCTTCTCCTCCTCTATATTCTTCGAGTAGTCTCCTCCTCTAATTACACATTCTGTTGTGGGTAGTTTTTTGAGTCAAGTTGAGCGTTTTATGCGAGGTTGGGCTTGATTGATTCGTTTTATATTAACCGCAAGTGCACGGCCGTGTTGAAGCGGTGGCAAATACGGGTCGTACACTGTGAGGTGTGTCGACGTTTGGTTTGTGCGAAGGCGAGTGGTAAAAAAAGGAGAGAAAGGTTGATTACACTAAACTACACTAAGATACAAAAGGAATGAAGATAAGCAATAAAACTAAACCCCATAGGGGGTAGAGAAATAATGTGAATATAAAGATGTGTGTGTGTGTGTGTGTTCAATTAAGCTCCTCACAACATGTAGTGCATGACATCATAAAACTACATCCAACTTTGCCTCCACACGAATTAAGATAAGACTACATCATTAAAACATACAGGACAATAATTGGAATGAAGCTAAATGAACTCATGTATAAAGACTAGACCCTACTATGCCCCCACATGAATTAAGATAACCCCATATCATTAAAACATACAAGACATTAACTAAGGTAAAGGCAACAAGAGTACATACATTACAAATTGTGTTTCCAATATTAATTCCATCCATATCCTAACCTTATCATTCCCCATAAAATAAGTCAACTAATCAAAGCATAAGCTAAGCTTCATTCAAGAGCATTAGCATATCAAAGATAAGAGTGAAAACGCGTTAGATGGTTATGGAAATCATATAAAGCTCAAGGGATTAAGATAACACACACTTAATACACTACATGATCATATTACATATTTCTCTACCCCCAAATGGGGATGGAACTACTCACTACTCATTACACTAACTATATTAACAAAATGAAGCATAATACTGAAATGAAACTACACTAAGCAAGCAAGAAATACTAAATAAACTCAAAAGGAAAGGAAAAACTAAACAAGCATGCACAAATTAAAAGACAAGATTAAAAGAAACTAGAACAATTATTTTATTAACAATGACTCACATTGAAGGTAGCATTCTTCTCCACCTTGAGTTTTTGCTTCAAGACTCACTCCTTAGTAGAGAGAATGCCACCAAGCAATGGGTAATTACAATGGAAGGTGAAGAGTTCTATTTATAGGCATGAAAAAAGCTAATCCGGGACAATCCCCCAATGTGGGACTAAACAAATACCAAAAATAGACTAAAGCATACACAAATACACGTTCTCCATAAATCTTAGCAGATCCAGAGCTATCTGGACCGCCAATTGGCGGCCTATAACCTCCAGATCCATTTGGATTTCGTGCTGGGCTTTGCTTGAAGTATTTCTTGGTCTTGGATGCATCTACTCTGTTTATTGGAGCTACGACCCGAATCTAATTGCCAAAATACTCCCCATGATGGCATGGAGTTTTCTGTTTTACTCTTAGGTCCTTCGGTCTTACGTTCAGGTCCTTCTTGCTTGCATCTCAGTCCCCACGTCTCACAATTAAGTCTTTTTTCCTGCTTTTGGGTCCTTTCATGGCTCTTCTGTTCAAACCTCTTTATTTCTGAAATTCAAACATAAAACTCGTCACGTAGCATTGCTTAGGTGTAAGATAATGGATATAAGATACAAATATAAGCATGAAATGATGTCAATCAGGGCTCGTTTAGCTGAGAGTGCTCGACTAGAGAGAGTGCATTTTCTTCTGCAACGGACATTCTAGGTGAACGCCAATCTCCGCCTCGTGCTCCTTTGGAGTACGAGGCTGAGTCGTCCTATGGAGGTGAGGGAGACCTGGTTCCATACATGGATTACCTCGGTGCTCTCCCACCACCATGTATACCTCCTTCTCCTACTCCGACTCGAGAGGAAGAGAAATTCGGTCAGGATCGAGTTCTGGGTGCACCACCACCTTTTGGTCGACGGGATAAAGTAATGACCTCTGTGGGAGTGCAACCATCCTGTTCGGGCCGCGCAACCTTCTTCCATAGTTCTCTCGCCTACTCGAGGGAACAACTATGAATGGAAACCTCAATATGTGAGCATGCTTCAACAGCTTGACGAGGATTTCATCCGGTTGAGGATGATTTCTTTCGGGTTGAAGGATAAGGCGAAGAAATGGAGGTACGACCTCCTGGCAAACTAGATTCGGTCTTGGGATGACTTTGTGACCGTCATTCTGAAGAGATTCTTACCGAAAAGGAAGACTCATCAGATACGGCACCAGATACATCAAATGTATCCGACTGAGACCAAATCGTTTCATGCTTTCTTTGATAGGTTCAAAGACATTCTCTTCTAGTACCCTCATCACGGAATTGAGCTGTGGAAGTTGTGCAAGATTGTTTATGAGGGCCTTAACTACAACACCTGCACATTGTTAGAGTCGATGTGCCAAGGTGATTTCCTGAAACCCATCGATGAGGCACGGGATACTTATGAATTAATGGCTGAACATACACTTGAGTGGGACACCATGAGAGAGCCACCAGCTGGTAGATCTTCTGGTCAAGATGGATCATACCAAGTTGAGTCAACTATCGCATCTCTGGCAAAAATGGCTGCTCTCATGCATAGGATTGAGAGTTAGAGTTGGACCAAGCTCCTGTAGTCCAGGTCGCTACACCCGTGTGTAGTAAAGGTGGACTTCAGGACATAGTAACTTGGAATGTGCTTACGCTCCTTGCGATACTGATCATACAAATGTGATGTATCAACATCGGCCCCGTAATGACTCGTACAATCACTCCTACACCCTGGCTTGGCGAAACCATCCTAATTTCTCTTGGGGGCCTAGTGGGGGTCACGATCAAAGCTCGCACACTCAACCTCAACACCCATCTTATCACCCTCCATGCCGATCGACGACCTACTAACCCCCACGTCAATGGTCTCAGTCCCATACTAACCAACCTATTCATGCTTTACCATCGGGTTATTCTAGTCAGAGTCTACCCCAGCGGGTTGACCCAAAAGACCAATCTCTTGATCAAACCCTTCAAGCGTTCATGCAGAGCATGTAAAGTTCATTCAAAACCTTGGAACTGCATGTTAGCCAGTTGTCTCATCAGCTCCATGAACGTGAGAAGGATCAATTCCCTAGTCAACCCGAGGTGAATCCCCGAGATACCAAATCTCAAGGAAGGCCTAGTGCCTCAAGCTACCTCTGAACCGACCCATCATGGTGATGTGATTCATACTTTGAGGTCTGGTAAGGAGGTGGACAAACAAATAGAGTTGCATTCCTTATAATCACCATCTATTGGTGTCACCAGACATGCGGTGAACCAATATCTATGATGGAGCCGGATCCTGAGATTCCATCAATGAATACTTCTAGGAAGGAGCTTCATCTTGATGTTCCTACTACTTTTATTTCAACAATGGGGCCGAACCCTGAGTGTAAGACCCGTTCTTCTGCTACTTTATTAGTCTTAATTCATCCTTATGCTTGAGTTTGCGTCTTCTATATGCTTGATGTATGTTTCGTGGTTTTATGCTTTGTTTCGGGTAAGTTTCCATTCAGGGAAAAAATTACTTTTTGGGTGAGTTAAATCGACTTGTAGGCGAGTGCGACTCGTTGGGCAATTTTTTTGTAGTTGGAATCAATCAGGTCGATTGGGTGCGGTTTGCGTGTGTGAGTCGACTTTGGCTTGATGGAGGCATGTAGGGCTGACTTGTCAGGGTTGGATGGCGTGGCTGCCATGGTAGCAAGAGGAGATCTTGGGCAAATATTTGAATTAAAGGGTATATGGTATGTTTAGTTGGGAGTTATTTGCAATCATTCCTTTCCTTTTCTTTTTGTTTCCTTGAGACAAAAACCAACCCTACAACCATCCCTCCCTCCTACCCCATCTCTTCTCCACGTAACCCTACTTCAGACCACTTCCACCTCCCTCACCGGCGTGCTGGTCGCAGGAGCTCCAGTGAGTCTAGTGGAGCAAGCAAGAGTGCATCTCCTTGTGCGGCTAGAAGAAGGCTTTTGTGGCTGATCTCCGGCTAGCTCGGGCAAACATCCAGCGAATCAGGTATGCTTCTGGCCCTTGAAGAGTTTTATGGGAGGGCGTGTTGGCTGGTTGGCCGGCCAACACCATGTTGGTGTTTGGTGCAATTGGTTGCACCACCAATCAAGTTCCCTCTAGCACACGCATAATGTGTGCGCTAGTGGGACTGGCCGTGTACTCAGCCAGGCATGCTGGACCTCCTACGAGCTCGGATGAGGTCCAACCAGAGGCAAAGTTGTCTCTTCAGGGCTGAGGGTGGTTTCGGATCTGCATAGGTGTGGCTGGTGCACACTAAATCCGACCAAGGTTGTCTTCAACCTTGTTGGCGCCTAGCTCTGAGTGGCTGGCTGGTGTAGCCCATCTCAGATAGTGTCTGGGGTCAGGAAGGAGTGGGGATGGAATCTAGGGAGACTAGGGGTAAGATGGTTTGGGGCTTGCTCGGTCGGTCTATGCATGGGGTGCTAGAGTGAGCTGACCATGTAGTTGGTGCAACTTGCAAACCTTTTGCTCGGTTGCTAGACTGGATGGCTTGGGCTGACCTCCTCTGATCTTCTCCCACCGCAGTTCTCCTTGGAAGGCTACTCTTAGCACGTGGTTGGGACGGATCAGGGACTCATGTGCATGGTTGTGAGTCTGGCATCTTCTATTAGCTTGTTTGATGCAATCGGTTGTGTGATATGTGTTGTTTGTTGTGACTTGTTACTTGAATCAATTTTATTCCAGCAGTGACTATAATATATTCATGATCTGATTTTGTATACCTCCTCTGATGTTGATGTTTTGTTCTCACTTAGAAACGAAATTGGACACATCCATGTTGTATGCAACCCATTCTAAGTCTTAACATAACGTGTGAATCCGAATGCATGCATGTATATTGATTACGGATATATTTACACTGCTGATATCATAGGCTCGTTTCACCATGTTGTATTACTGATATGTATATTGTTTCATGTCCATATAACCTCTTATCATGTCCAGAGTTGTAATATTCGAACACATATATGTTCTGAAATTTAGTATTCATGCTATCGATTGCTTGTGGCGTTTATTTGTAATACCTCTTACTGTTGCACATGTTCTATCATTCATTTCATGTATACATGTTACTGATATGATGTTTTGTGGTGTGGATATGTATGACACTTAGGACATCAGACCATATAACTCAGTATCATGACCCGTAGATGACTTATCTAGTTGTCTTGTTGATTTATCGATTTCTAGTTGTGATTGCTTGCTGTTGTGAGTGCACTTCGATTTCGGATTAGAATGTTATGATTCTGATTCTGTTTCGAGATATGAGGAGGGTATTCGTATACCCTTCCTTGAGCTCATTCTGTACATTATAGCTACACTAGATTTATAGATTCTTAGGTAGGTTGCACTGCATATAATCTGATAAAGTAATTCTGGGTACATTATGTTTCTGGGCCGACGGGCCACGAGTCGGTTCTCTTGGTTCAGAAGCCATTCGCACAAGACCATTATGTGGAGACTAGGGATAAGATAAGTCCTGGACATACGTGCTGTGATTCTATCTCAGGTTAGATGTTCCGAGGCTCGCGATGACACCATGTATGTTTATTTCCACGAATTGGGGCATCTATCAGGCGTACCACTTCGTGCCAAGCGGTGGGTCACTGTCAAGTGACTCGCTTCTGATTCTGACCAGTATGGTTGGTGTTCTTTTTCCTTTTAGTGGATTTTGTTCGGGTATTACCCGACTGACACGGTTGTTTAGAGTCGCATCCTTTCTGTTGCATTATGTTATTTATGTTTTTTTCTGATGCTTTTGTCATAGTTTAGACTTCATGCATATTTTTGTAACACTTGGATTGGACCGGGGGCATACTGGGCTTTCTTTATTGAAAACTCACGCATATGTTAATGCTTTGCTTCAGGTACGTAGGTTCTTACAAGGATAACTGGACGAGAATTTGAAGATTCTTTACACGATGGACATGTCAACCAGAATCTTCAGTTTATCTTTACTTCCGCTTTATGTTATTGTATTCCTTTTGAAACTCAAGTATTGTAATTGAATCCTTTCATGTATGGATATTTTGTTGTCTCAATTATTTTTATATGTCATCTATCCATGTATGTCTTTTATGTATTATTGAGTTAGTCTTCGTTGTCTCCGCAACAACCTTGCTGGAATACACCGCCACCCACTTCCCGGTAGCACCCTCCTTCTAATGGTCGTCGTGGAGGTCTCTGATCGCGACACTAGTATTCCCATTCTGAGTGTGCGTACTTGTGAGATTGGGGGGTGTTATAACTTGGTATCAGAACAAGTCGGTCCCTAAGTCTACATAATCTGAATATTCTCCAGTGGGGCATCTTTCCCATACCATGTTGGTAAATTCTCATCTCTTAGAATTTACATTTCTGATAATGATAGATCATATTTGCCTTTAGGAGATCCATTCTTGTATGATTGTTTTTGTTTTTGTTGCGATGACTTTGTTTGATTGTAGGGCTACGCATACCTTCACCTCGGAGGAGTTCGTAGCCGTAGTGGTTAGGACATCAGTGATGGTAACTCTCAGGCTGGAAGTTAGTACACTAGTGGGTGACGTGCTCATTGTGTGGACGTTTTTCCGAGGGTATCAGTGGTCTTGGTAGATCAAGACCTTTCAGCTGACCTTGTTGTTCTGCCGATGTCCGATTTCGATGTAATCCTCAGAATGGATAAGCTTTCTGACCACAATGCATGCATTCTCTGTCAGAAAATGAGAGTGGTGATTTCTCGACCAGAGGGGCCTCCATTGGTGGTCAAAGGTGTTCGGGGCAGGGATTGTCGTGTGGTGATCTCTGCTCTAAAGGCTCGGTGGCTGTTAGAGAAAGGTTGTTGATTCAATCAGTTAAAGTACCACAAGTGCACGACCGCGTTGAAGTAGTGGCAAATACGGGTCGGTCCACAGGGAGCAAATGTGAGTCAGATTCATGTTATGAGTGGGGGAGAAGAAGAGAGCGATGTGATCAAAACTACACTACAATGCCAAAGATATCAGAAATAAGCAATAAAATTAAACCCCTCGGGGGGTAGAGAAAGAATGCAAATACGAAAATGTATGTTGTGTGTGTGTGTTCAAATGTGCTCATCAAAACATGTCATACATGAAATCCATAAAACTCAATTCCAACTTTGCCTCCACATGAAATAAGATAAAACTTTATCATTAAAACATACAAGACAATAATTCAAATGAAGCTAATATGTTCACATAAAAAATAACTCAAATCCAACTATGTCTCCATCTGAAATAAGATTTATCAAAATCATTAAAACATACAAGACATTAATTTAGATAAAGCCAACATGAGCACATGCATGCACATGCCTGGTTCCCTTCTTCCACTCCATCCTTATCCTAACCTCATCATTCCCCATAAAATAGGCTCACTAATCAAATCATGTGCTAAGCTTCATTCAAGAGCATTAGGACATCAAAGATAAGAGTGAAATCTCATTAGATATTTATGGAAATCATGTAAGGCTGAAAGGATTAAGATTAACACAAACTAATCCATCACATGATCAAATCACCTTCTTCTCCACCCCAATGGGGATGGACTACTCTGTACTCATCTCTACAGTAAAGAAAGTATAAAAAACATAAACCCATGAATGAAATGTAGAAGACTAGATTAAAAAAACAACATAAAAGATATTACATCAAAGGAAAACATAAACACAATAAACAAGAACGAAACTAGATTAAGAAAATAAAAGACAAAGTTTGCTCCTCTCTAACCCCCTTATTACACTACTAAAATAGGAAACTAAAACCTACTCTAATGGGGGACGGAGGAAGAAGAGGTGGAGAGGAGGGTTTACAATGATATTTATAGAAGAAACTAGGGTTTGGGTGGATCCTGGAGCAATCTGAAGATTGTAAATCATATGTGATAGTCCAGGAATGCTCTGACCCGACAACCTGAACCGCAACCAAAATTTTAAACCGATCGGATCCATTTGATTCGCCAGTGGCGAATCAAATGGATCCGATCGGTCTAAAATTTTGTGTCCCACTTGATTTCTTTATTTGGCACGTGGGGTGAAGCCCTGGTGTACTGGCTCGACCCACTTTGAGTTTAATTGGCGAAATACTGATCTGATTCATGTCATGTGTCACCATATTTTGCACTTCACAATTAGGTCCCTCTAGGTTTTCACTTCAGTACTTCCTGATTTGCGATCCAATCATTATGCATTACAAATAGGTCCAGAACCTTCCAAATCAGTCCATACTTGTTACATTTAGGTTCTTTTTGCTCCCTTCCTCTTCTTTATTACCTAATTCCTGAAACACTAGAAACAACAACTCTAGTAGCACAATATTGGGGTAAAATAAAGGATATATAACATGAATATGATGCATGATATGCTACTAATCACCGAGCAGACGACCAAATCTCTGGAGGAGATTGCAGTGGTTCGGGAGTTTCCAAATGTATTTTCGAACGATATCCAGGGATTGTCTCTACCTCGGTCGATTGAATTCTCCATCGACCTGCTATCGGGAATGACCCCCATCTTCAAGGTGCCTTACCGCATGGCTGTGGAGTTAGCAGAACTGAAGGAGCAGTTGTAGGAGCTTCTGGATAAAGTTTTCATTGGGACCAGTGTTTCACCATGTGGAGCTCTAGCATTGTTGGTGAAGAAGGACGGGTCTATGCGAATGTGTATCGACTACATGATGCTAAACAAGGTTACGATCAAGAATCAGTATCCCCTGCTGAGTATGGATGACTTGTTCGATCTATTTCAGACGGCGACAGTGTTCTCCAAGATATATATGAGGTCTGGATATCTTCAGCTAAGGATTAAGAGTGAGGATGTTTCGAAGACAGCAATCAGGATGTGCAATGGTCACTTCGAGTTCTTGGTGATGCCTTTTGGATTGACCAATGCGTCAATGGCTTTTATGGATCTGATGAACCAAGCATTCAAGCTTTTTCAGGATCAATTCACGATTGTGTGCGTGGACGACATTCTGATCTACTCTTCATACTCGGAGTAGCATGAGGAGCACCTGAGGACCGTACTTGAGATCTTGCGGAAGGAGCAGTTATTCGCGAAGTTCTCGAAGTGCAAATTCTAGTTGGAGCAGGTGGTGTTCCTTGGGCTCGTGGTGTCTAAGGATGGCATTATGGTGGACCTTGGGAAGGTTGAGACTGTCCTTGAATGGAAGGCACCAAACATTGTGTCAGAGATTCAAAGTTTTGTTGGACTCGCGGGTAATTACCGACGATTCATCCAGGATTTCTCCAAAATTACGGCATTGTTGATGGCATTGACTAGGAAGTGAGTGAAGTTCGATTGGTCGCGGAAGTGCGAGCAGGCCTTTCAGGAGCTGAAGAGGAGCTTGACTTTGGCATCCGTGTTGACACTTCTGAGTGGATGAAATAGTTTCGTGATTTACAGTAATGCGTCAGGGGCTAGTTTGGGGTGTGTGTTCATGCAGCATGAGAAGATCGTGGCATATGCATCGAGGCAACTGAATATGCATGAGAATAATTATCCCATGCACGACTTGGAGCTTGCAACCATTGTTTTTTTTCTGAAGATCTGGAGGCACTACCTGCACGAGGAGCAGTTAGAGGTGTTCATCGATCAACAGAGTCTGAAGTACTTGTTCTCGCATAAGGAGATGAAAATGAGGCAGCGGTGGTGGTTTGAGTTTTCAAGGGCTATGACTTCACCATTTCGTATCATCTAGGGGAGGCAAATTATGTTGATGATGCATCAAGCAGGAAGTGGGAAGGATCTGTTGCTCAATTGAGTTTCCAAAAGTGGATGCTATTGGAGGTTTTGGCAGATTGGCATTTGTTTGTGGAGGAGACTGGCCGAGTGGGGTTGGCAAGTTTGTGGGTTGAGAGGACTATCATTGAGAGGATAGTACAGAAGCAGAGCAAGAATCCAGAGTCGGGTTCCTTACTTCAAGCAACCGAGGTTGGTGGAGGTCTGAGTTTTTGGGATCGTTTGTGGGTTTCGATGTAGATGGACTGAGGCAGGAGATTTTGGACGAGGCTCATGAGTCTACGTACACCATGCATCCCGGTAGTACTAAGATGTATAAGGACTCACCCGCGAAGGGCGTGATGAGATTCAGACGGAAGGGAAGCTGAGTCTGAGATAGGTTGGTCCGTTCGAGATCTTGGAGCGCGTTGGTGCGGTGGTGTATCGTGTGGCCTTACCACCACAGTTCGCTAGCTTGCACAATGTGTTCCACATCTTGATGCTGAGAGATATGTTGGTGACCCATCGCATGTGATTTCGCACGAGCTGCCAGAGATCTAGAGTGGTATGCCCTTGGAGGAGCGCACGGAGCGACGACTAAGGCGTCGGACCATTTCGATGGTGAAGGTTCGTTTGTAGCACCACAGTGTGAGTGATACCACTTGGGAGTGTTAGGATGATGTGAGAAGTTTGTATCTTGAGCTTCTTGTTGAGAGTTAAGGATAGCAAATTTTGAGGACGAAAATTTGTTTAAGGTGGGTAGGCTGTAAGACCCGCTCTTCTGCTACTTTATTAGTCTAAATTCAGCCTGAGTTTGTGCCTTCTGTATGCTTGATGTATGTTTTGTTGTTTTATGCTTTGTTTTGGGAAAGTTTTCTTTTGGGGAAAAGTTTTATTTTTGGGCGAGTTAAATCGACTCGAAGGAGCGTGCGACTCGTCGGGTAGTTTTTCTGTCATTGGAATCAATTGGGTCGATTGGGTGTGATTTGCGAGTGTGAGTAGACTTGTGCTTGATGGAGGCGTGTAGGGCTGACTGGTCAGGGTTGGATGACGTTGCATCCATGTCCGCAAGAGAAGATCTGGGGTGTTTGCAAATATTTGAATTAAAGGGTATATGGTATGTTTTAATTGGGAGTTATTTCCAATCATTCCTTACCTTTTCTTTTTGCTTCCTTGAGACAAAAACCAACCCCACAGCCGTCCCTCCCTCCTACCCCATCTCTTCTCCACACAACCCTACCTCAGACCACTTCCACCTCCCTCTCCGACGTGCTGGTGGCTGGAGCTCCGGTAAGTCTAGTGGAGCAAGCAAGAGTGCATCTCCTTGTGCGGCTAGAAGAAGACTTTGGTGGCTGATCTCCGGCTAGCTCAGGCAAACATCCGGTGAATCAGGTATGCTTCTGGACCTTGAAGAGTTTTATGGGAGGGGGTGTTTGCTGGAGGGCCGGCGAGCACCATGTTGGTGGTTGGTGCAATCGGTTGGACCACCAACCGAGTTCGCTCTAGTACGCGCATGGTGTGTTCGCTAGATGGGGCTGGCTGTGGACTCAGCCAGGCATGTCGGAGCTCCAGTAAGGTCCAAACAGAGGCACACGTGTGTCTTCAGGGCTGAGGCTGAGGGTGGTTTTGGATATGGATAGGTGTGGCTGGTGCACACTAAATCCGACCAGGGTTGTCGTCAACCTTGTTGGCGCCTAGCTCTGAGTGGCTGGCTGGTACAGCCCATATCAGACGGTGGCTGGGGTCAGGAAGGACTGGGGATGGACTCTAGGGACTCTAGGGGTGCTAGAGTGAGCTGACCATGTAGTTGGTGCAACTTGCACGCCTCTTGCTCGATTGCTAGAGTGGATGGCTTGGGCTGACCTCCTCTGACCTTCTTGGAAGGGTACTCTTAGCATGTGGTTGGGATGGATCAGGGACTCATGTGCATGGCTGTGAGTCTGGCATCTTCTGTTAGCTTGTTTGATGTAATCGGTTGTGTGATATGTGTTGTTTGTTGTGACTTGTTACTTGAATCAATTTTATTCCAGCAGTGACTATAACATATTCATGATCGGATTTTGTATACCTCCTCTGATGTTGATGTTTTGTTCTCACTTAGAAAAGAAATTGGACACATCCATGTTGTACGCAACCCGTTCTAAGTCTTAACATAACGTGTGAATCTGAATGCATGCATGTATGTTGATTACGGATATATTTACACTCCAGATCTCATAGGCTCATTTCACCATGTTGTATTACTGATATGTATATTGTTTCATGTCCATATAACCTCTTATCACGTCCAGAGTTGTAAGATTCGAACGCATATATGTTCTGAAATTTAGTATTCATGCTATCGAATGCTTGTGGCGTTTATTCGTGATACCTCTTACTGTTGCACATGTTCTATCATTCATTTCATGTATACATGTTACTGATATGATGTTTTGTGGTGTGGATATGTATGACACTTAGGACATCAGACCATATAACTTAGTATCATGACCTGTAGATGACTTATCTAGTTGTCTTGTTGATTTATCGATTTCCAATTATAATTGGTTGATGTTGTGAGGGCACTTTGATTTCTGATTGGAATGTTATGATTCTAATTCTGTTTAGAGTATGAGGAGGGTATTCGTATACACTTCCTTGAGCTCATTCTGGACATTATAGCTACACTAGATTTATAGATTCTTATGTAGCTTGCACTGCATATAATCTGATAAAGTAATTCTGGGCACATTTTGTTTCTGGGGCGACGGGCCATGAGTGGGTCCTCTAGGTTCAGAGACCATTCACACAAGACCTCTATGTGGAGTCCAGGTGTAAGATAAGTCCAGGACTGCTGCACTATCATTCTGTTTCAGGTTAGATGTTCCCAAGGTCGCAATGACACCATGTAGGTTTATTTTCTACGAATTGGGCGTCTATCCGGCGTATCGCTTTGTGCCAAGCGATGGGTCACTGTCGAGTGACCCAGTTCTGATTCTGACTTGCATGGCTGGTGTTTTGTTTCCTTTTATAGGAATTTGTTCGAGTGCTACCTGACCGACGTAGTTGTTTAGAGTCGCAGCCCTTCTGTTGCATTCTCTGATTTCTGTTATTTTCTGATGCTCTTGTCTTGGTTTATACTTCATGCGTATTTCTATAAAACTTGGATTGGATCGGGGGCATACTGGGTTTTCTTTATTGAAAACTAACGCATATGTTAAAGCTTTGCTTCAGGTACTTAGGTTCCTACATGGATTATTGGACGAGTATTTGAAGATTTTGTACACGAGGGGCACGTCGACCAGAGTCTTCAGTTTATCTTTACTTCCACTCTATGTTATTATATTTCTCTTGAAACTCAAGTATTGTAATTGAATCATTTCATATATGGATATTCTGTTGTCTCAGTTATTTTTATATGCCATCTATCCATGTATGTCTTTAATGTATTGTTGAGTTAGTTTGTTAGTCTATTAGTCTATCTATTGTAACTCCTTTTGTCATCGTGGAGGTCTCTGATCGCGACACTAGTACTCCCTTCGTAGTGTGTGTACCTACGAGATTGGGGGTCTTACACTGAGGTTCTCTTGTCTCATCATGTGTCGATGGAATCAGAGTTTGAGGTTCTGTCACATGACATTAATGACCCGAAGGTGCCTTTTCCTGAGAGCCTGAAAAGAAAACTTCAGATCAGCATGACAACATGTTTGAGATCTTTCAGCAAGGTTAAGGTGAACATTCCTTTGATGGAGGTGATTCAAGAGATGTCACCTTATGTCAAAGTTCTAAAGGATTTATGCACCAAAAAGAGAAAAAACCCAGGTTCCCAAGAAAGCTTTTCTTGTGGTAAATGTGAGTTCATTGTTGGCACAACCCACGCAAGTCAAATTCAAGGACCCTAGTTGCCCTACTATTTCCTGTGTGATTGGTGAGGTGTCAATACATCGAGCTTTATTTGACCTAGGTGCATTTGTCAATCTGGTGCCGTATTCGGTGTACGTCCACCTCGGTCTTAGAGACCTCAAACAAACAAAAAACACTTTTCAACTGGCTGATAGGTCAATGAAGAAACTGAGGGGTGTAGTGGAAGATATTCTGATCAAAGTGGGTGAGTTCATTTATCTAGTTGATTTCTTTGTTTTGGATATTAAACCTGTGCCAAAGCCACTTGGACAAATTCTTGTTATTTTGGGGCGACCATTTATAGTGACTTCCAATGCCTTCACTATCGGGAAGAAGTCAGGTGCTTTTGATTACCCTGTTGAGGTCAACCTTATCTAGGGCATGGATGAGATTGAAGTTGAAGGCACCTTCAAGTATTTCAGAGAGTTGTTCGGTGGAGATCGTAATGGTGGTGAAGATGTTTCAACTAGGCTGGCACAAGAATGTGCCTTATCTTGTCATCATGTGGCCTTTGAGCCACATCCTTTCGATCATGTGGCTCTTGAGCCACGAGATACAGTTTTTGTGGCGTATGGGCCACCTGCTCTTCACTCTATATCTGTTGAGCACCCAATGTGGGTTAAGAATCAACCACCTGATACCCTACACTTCAAACGACCAAAATGCTTATAAGGTGTCAGGTGGTCAAGCAATTTTGTTTCTGGGCTTTGCCATCTTGGCAATAAGTCCGGGATGTCACTTTGTGTGGATGAAATGATCCTGGTGCACCCAACTATCGGTTGGAGGGTATATATTGATGACCCTCAGCTTTGTCATGGAATGAAAACTTAATTGTTTCGATTTCCTTTCACAAACCATGGTTTTGAGAGGCATGAACCACCATCCTTGGTTCATAAACCTATCAACAATCCTCCTGTTTCTTATGTTGTGAGCCATGCAGGTGCATTTCTGGCTCGAGAGATGGTGGGTTCCATTTGATGTCATTTGACAAATTAAGATGGGAGACCATTTTGTACATAGTTATATTAGAAACAAAAATAAAAAAAGACTCCACAAGTGAGCCCTGATTGTTGTGGGCCCCAACCATTGTGTATTTGGGGCCCATTTCTTTCACGTATTTGTGTCCCTTCTTAAGTATCTCACATGTTTTCGGGAATTCAGGTATAGATGCATCCACATAACCTTGAACTTTTTTCTGCACTTCACGTTTGTGAGATCTTTTATTTTTCATGCATGAATCCATATAGTATCATTCTCACATTTATTGGGGACAATGCATGAAGTAAGTGTGTGTGTGGGGGGGGGGGGTGTTTTACATGTGTACCTCGTCTAGACTTTTACGTTTTCTTTTGTTTACATTTCTAGGGTCATGTTAGTGTGCTACATTTAATAACGACATATCTGCTATACCATTATCCTTGGGGGACTAGCCTTCTTTTGCTTGCCTGGTGCTCTAAAATTTTCCATTTCTTTCAAAATCTTCATGTGTTTGTGAAAGAAAATGTTTGGTGGGTTTTGTGTGTGTTTAGCATGTACAAAACCGTTGAGAGGCGAAGTAAAAGGAAGCTCCCAAGATTGACTTGAACATGATGCATTAGGATATCTAGTATACCAGCTTTAGGCCTTATCTAGTCATTAGGATGCACCTCAGTTTTCTCTCGGGGAGAGAGTAATCGTAGGGTTTCAGTACTCAAATAAACAAAGAAGTCCACCCCGAACCTATTGAGTTAAATAATTTGTGTCTGTTAGTATAAGGAAGTTTGTCGAAGTAAGAGACCATTAACCTCCTGTTGTGAAACCTTAAGTGTAGGGGTTTTGGTTCATGTTTAGATAAGAAATAAGTGAGTAGGTGTTCTCTCTTCTCGCACGTCTCCTATCACTTGGAAAATTAGGTCTAAGGGGACTTAGTGCGTGGTGCTTTCGAGTCATCTAACTTGGGATGCATCGACCGAACTCCTGTTACACGGGTGGTAGGGATCGCCTTATGTGGAGATTTAGGGGAAGGTGTACGTGATAGTGTAAGTCCTCATAGACAATGATGCATGAAATCTAACCTTGGGAGAAGTAAACACCAACTAGTATAAAAAAAGAAAAAAAGATGGCAATACAAATAAGAACCTTAATGGACTTTACACTTGGTATCATTGTAGGATGCTATGGTTTCCCATGCCTTCTACTTAAATCTTTAATTAACTTGCACGAATGGTTAATTAGACTAAGTGTGTGGACTGGATACATATAGAGAGTTGGCTTGTAGGATTACCGTGTCCAATGATCGACAAAAATAGGTCAAATGAGTTGAGTTGCTAGGTTGAATAATGCATCAATGTTCGGATTTTGTGGGTATATCTGCTGACAATCCTCAGGAGACACCACTCCTCCTCCTTAGCAACAAGGAGGTTTAACGACTAGTTGCATGTAATAAGTGCAACAACGATTCCTATGAAAGTGAGTTAGGATTTCCACATTTTTCGTATGTTTTCCTTTCTTTAATTTTTCTCTTTATTTGTTTCGCTCGAGACTAGCAAAATGTAAGTGTCAACCCCCTCCCCAAGCTACCCCAAATCCCTAACCCAATTTTCCCCAAACCCACATCTCTCCCTCATCCTCCTCTCTTCCCTCTCACTACACTCCGACGACGGCAAGTTCTTTTTGAAGGGGAAGGTGCCCCTTCTCCGGCGAGCTCTTTTGGAAGGTGCACCACTTTCCCCCCATTTAATTGGATCCTCAGGTGTGTGAATGGGTGGGAGTTTGTTGTGGCACGTGGTCGGAATGGTGGTGGCTGCCCTTGCTAGGCCAGTAACTCGTCGAGATCACCACACGAGTGCGTATGGTGCTCCCTGGTCTGGCCGTCGTCGGCTACTGGGCCACGACTGGTGGTCGGATCTTGCTTTGTCCTTTGGCCGCGAGTTGGTGGTTGAGAGGCGGACGGTCCTTGGGTAGCTTTTCATCCACAGTTGCACTGGGCTGGAGGTTTGGGGTTCAATGTTGGTTTTGATTTGAGTTTTTAATGTTAGTGATACTCAATGATGTTATGGTTGGGATTGCTTCAACTTAATCCACTTTTGTTATTCATGTTCATGGTAACATGTGGTTCTTGCTTAATGTTAATTCTACTATTTTATTATTTTTTAGAACATGTTAGTCGGTTGAGAAAATAAGAGGGATGTTGGAAGTATAGTTTTGCAGCCTTGTGTTTTGATATTTCCTTGGTAGTCATCATGTAACTAGGTGATGCATAGATTGGTGGACATATAGGATAAGTCTGCTAATTCCTTGTTTTACGTGTTTGCTTACTTGCTGATTTTGGGCAACTTTTATTCCTTGTTGGAGAATCATGTTTATTGAAGACCTTAAAACGTTGCCTATATAATTATTGATCTTGGAAAAGTCTAACTTGTTAGTTAGTGAGTGATTTTCGAAATCAGACCTTAATGTGCTTGTATTCATATTTAATGACTTGTGGTGATGGTTAAATCATGCTTTCTTCTTTTGGGATGCATGCTTAATATGTGTTGGTTGTTAATTGAATAGATGGTGTTTTGGATCTATAATATGCCTTCGAATGGGTGAATAGATAATGCATTATGTTGACAAGAATAATGTCATGTTAATACGTTTGATAAAGTACTAAGACGTGTGTGCCTTTTCAGTCATGTAGATTAGGTAGATTTATTCATGTTTTAAGATGTGGTTTATGTTGACAATCTGGAGTTTTAGTGTTGATAACATGATAATGTTGTGCGAGTTGGAATCATATGTTGGTTGGTGTGCATAGCCTTTTAGTTCTTGGATATTTCCGTTGTGAATGTACTTTTCTTTTAGATCATGCGTTCGATTGTGTCGACATTGTATTATTCGCGAGTTGGGTAAATTATTATTTACCCGCGCATCCCCTCCTTGTTGAGAGAGTGGACAGTTGGCTGGTCGGCCGTCCTGGGGTTCCCAGCACGGTCGGAGGTGTCGACACGTGTCCTGAGGTCGGGTTGGTTTCCCTTGGGTTGGATTGGTTGGACCAGTCTGTGCATCCATGCCTGGGAGTGGCAGTTGTGGAGCCTTGCTCGCTGAGCCATAGGTGGGAGTGGTGCGGTGTGATTCCACGTGGTTCATGCAAGGGGGTTCAGGTGCAGGAACTCGCCTTGTGGGAGCAACCGCGTGTGTCAGCAGATGGTTGAGGCTTTGTGTGACACGTGTGTGCGGGAGTGGTGCCGTTAGAGAGTGTTGCCTTGTGGGCCGGATGTGCGGTCTTGTCAAAGGTGGACGCTCGACATGGTCGTCTTGGGGCGTGTGACAGTTCTATCGTGAGAATGGGTTGAGTGTTGCCTTGTGGATCAGTGTGTAGTGTTGTCAATGTGCACACTCGGCGAAGCCAGACACATGGTCGCCTTGGTACACGAGACCAGTGTGAGCCACCTGGGACGGCTAGACCTTGTATGGTGTCGGGTTGGGGTGGTGTACTGAGTCTTGTTTTGAGACTCAGGCGTGACTGGTGGTCTGCAAGTGGGACACGGTAGGCAGCAGGAGGTGACTTGGGCTTTGGACGCGTGGACTGGATCGATAGAGCTCGGTTGTCATGTACGTTTCTACTCTTCATAGTGGTCATGTAGTAGGAGTTCAGAGCTTCTTGTATTTCCTTTCCGCATTGTACTTTGACATTGTCACATTGTTATATTTTATTGAGGCCTCAACTTGTCTATTGTTTATATATAGTTAATGTCCCTTTTTCGCTTGGTTTTAATTTGTTTTGACTACTGTGTCCCGAGTGCGGATTAGGGGCTTTACAGTAAGTGTGGGTGTATTTGATTAGTAGCATATCATGCATCATATTCATGCTATATATTCTTTATTTTACCCCAATATTGTGCTACTCGAGTGTTTGTTGAAGTGTGTCAGTTGTTAGGCAATAAGAAGAGGAAAGGAGCAAAAATACCTAAATGTAATAAGAATTAACTTAACTGAAGATTTCTGGACCCATTTGTAATACACAAGGACTAGATCGCAAATTAGGAAGGACCCAAGTGAAAAACCAGAGGGACCTGATGGTAAAGAACAAAATGTTGTGCCACATTACTTGAATCAGATCAGTATTTCTCCAATTAAAACAAAATCCGGTCGAGATAGTGGACCAGAGCTTCACCACATGTGTCAATCAAAGAAATACAACATCAGCCAAATTTTCAACCTGCTCGGACCTACTTGATCAAATTGATTTCCCGGCCGCAATATCCATAAAACAAAATCCAACTTTGCCTCCAGATGAAATAAGATAAAACATTATCATTAAAACATACAAGACAATAATTGAAATGAAGCTAAATGAACTCATGTAAAAGGACCACACCCCACTATGTCTCCATATGAAATAAGATTTACACAATCATTAAAACATACAAGACATTAATTAAGGTAAGGCGTCAGAGCAAATGCTCCCACATGTTATGTTTCATTCTTCCACTCCATCCTTATCTTAACCTCATCATTCCCCATAAAATAAGCACACTAATCTAAGCATGTGCTAAGTATCACTCAAGAGCATTAGCACATCAAAGATAAAGAGTGAAATCCCATTGGATGGTTATTGAAATCACGTAAGGTTCAAAGGATTAAGATTAACACACGCACACACACCTAATACATCAAATAATCACATCACCATCATCTTTATCCCTCTAATGGGGATAGACTACTCTCTACTCATCTGTACACAAAAGAAAGCATGACAAGAACATAAACCCATAATGGAAATGAAGGAAAACAAGATTAAGCGAACCACAACATAAAATAAATTGCATCAAAGGAAAGACATGTAATTAAAAAACAACACTAACACTTGATTGAAAAGAAAAGGTTACAAAGTTTCTCCTTCTTCTCCTCTTACAGTAATCCGCAGCAAAATAAACCTAAACTAATGGAGGAGCAAGAAGAAGTGGGAGAGGAGGGATTACAATGGTATATATAGACTAATACATGGTTAAGATTCATCAGGAAATAATCAGACGGCTCTTAATCACATCTGATGGTCCTGGAATGCTCTGACCTGAATACCCGACACACGACCAAAATTTGAGAACGTGTGGACTAATTTGATCCGCCAGTGGTGGATCAAGTGGGTCCCGTCAGGTTGAAATTTTAGTTGTTGCTGTATTTCTTTAAATGACACATGTGGTGAAGCTCTGGTCCACTATCTTGACCTGATCTGGTTTGAATTGGAGAAATACTTATCTGATTCAAGTCATGTGGTACAACATTTTGTTCTTTACCATCAAGTCCCTTCGGGTTTTCACTTGGGTCCTTCCTAATTTGCCATCCAGTCATTGTGCATTACAAATGAGTCCAGAAGTCTTCAATTAAGTCCATTCTTTTTACATTTAGCTCCTTTTTGCTCCGCTCCTCTTCAGTAATACCTAACTCCTGAAACACTTCAACAAACACTCGAGTAGCACAATATTGGGGTAAAATAAAGGATATATAGCATGAATATGATATATGACATGCTACTAATCAGTGACAAACATGTCCAATTTGCTTCATTAAAGTCCTTTATTCTTGCATTTAAGTCTATTTCTCTTCCCTTCTCTTCTTTATTACCTAACACCTGAAAATACAACAACAAACACTCGAGTAGCACAATATTGGGGTAAAATAAAGAATATATAACATGAATGCAATATATGATATGCTACTAAACAAATACCCCCATACTTACCTTTTGATAGTCCTGAACAAAACAAATAAAGAGAAAAATGAAAGAAAGGGAAAACATACGAAAATAGAAAAATCCTAACTCACTTTCGTAGGAATCACGGTTGCACATAGCACGTGCAACAAGCCGTTAAACATTCTTGATGCCAAGGAAGAGGAGTTGTGTCTCCTAAGCGTTTTCAGCGGATATACCCACAAAATCCGAACATTTATGCATTATTCAACCTAGCAACTCAACTCGTTGGACCTATTTTTGTCGATCATTGGACACGGTAATCCTATGGACCTTTCTAACTTAAACAAATTTAAACGAATTTCTAACAATCTCCACCTTGGTTCGAATTTGTTACTTGAGTCGGCTTCAATACCGTTTCCTGCGTGCTTCCTTGAAGCACCATCGACGCTACCCCCGGAGCGCTCCTCCTTCTCAGTTTGTAACTATATCGAGAAGTTTCGAGCACAACTCAAACTATTCCTAACTGACCACCTTGGTCATCATATACGTCAGATTCTCACTTGTAGAGATCTTATGGTACCTTACTTCAATATGTTTGGTCCTTGAGTGGAACGTCTGATCTTTGGTTCGATAAATTGCACTTTGGCTATCAGAATATAATTTAGTCACTTCTTGTTCCATCCTTAGAGACCTTAGCAAACCCTTCAACCATATAGCTTCCTTTCCGACATCAACGACTGCCATATACTGCGCTTCCATCTTAGACAATGCGGTAGTATTCTGGAGAACATATCTCCAACTTACGAGTCCTCCACCTAGAGTGAACATCTATCCTGTTATGGACCTACATTTACCTAGATCACCAGCTTAATCTAAATCCACGAAACCCACCACCTACCTTTGTGCTCTATCTCTGGTGTACTTCAACCTAACATCAATGGTTCCCTTCAAGTACCTCAATAGCCACTTCAATGCTTCCTAGTGATCCTTTCCTGGGTTAGCCATATACCGACTTACCAGGTTAAATATGTGTGAAATGTCCGGCCTACTGCAGATCATAGCGTACATAACAGATCCAACTGCACTAGCATATGGAACTCTATTCATATCTCTCCTTTCCTTTTTAGTAGAGGGGTTGCACTACATCGAGAGCTTGAAGTGAGTACTTATATGTGTGGCCACCTGCTTACCTTTCGAGAATTTTCCAGATATAACTCATTTGAGGGAGAAGAATTTCACCTCTTTCAATATACTTGGAGATCCATACCGAGAATTTTTTTTACACTCCCGAGATCTATCATCTCAAACTCGCCATGAAGTTTCTATTTGAGATCATCTATATACTTCATCTCTTTCAGACTCTGCATATCACCAACATATATATGCTTCATCTATATTCTTCATCAACATATCACCAACATATAAGTGCAACAACATGTATGACCTGTCTTTCAGACTCTGCAAGTGGACACAACTATCATAGTCACAATGTAAAAACTATTCTCTAACATAAATGTATCGAACCTTTTCTACCATTGCCTCGGTAATTGCTTCAGTCCGTAGAGGGGCTTCTTCAACTTTCATACTTGACCTTATTTGCCTTGTGTAATGAACCCATCTCGTTGCTTCATATAGATCTTCTCCTCTATGTGCCTGTGTGTCGTCTTCACATCCATTTGCTCTAACTCCATATCATCCATGGCCACCATGGAAAACAACACTCTAATAGAGGAATGCTTTACAACAGGTGAGATGATCTCATTGTAGTTGCCCCTTCCTTTTGAGCATATCATTTTGCCACCAACCTTGCCTTGTATTTTAACTCCTCATCCGGAGTAGACCTTTCTTTCTTCCTGAAGATCCACATGCACCCAATCGCACACTTTCCTTTTGGAAGCTCCATTAAGTCCCAAGTTTCATTCTTATGAAGAGACTCCATCTCTTTGGTCAAGGCCATCATCCACTTATTCTTGTCCTCCTGCTCAACGACATCTTTGAATGTGGAAGGGTGCCCACATTCAGTTACAAATGCAAACACAATGCTATCATCATCATGACCATACCTCTGCAGTACCTTAGTGATCCTCCTTTGTCTCCACTGAGCAATACTCTCCTTCTCGAGCTCTTCCTCTACTCGCAAGTCTATTCTTTCCAGTTGAATTTCTCTATTCGATTCACCCTCCAAAGTGGCGACCCTTACTTCAGTTTCGTCTCCCTGTATGGAACTATCTTGCTGCTCTTTCTGCTCAAAGCCTTTGAGTAGACTCGTCTCATCAAAGGCTACATTACTCCTCAAGAGAACCTTGTTTTCCAATGGATCCCAAAGTTTATATCCTTTAACTGACCTAACCAAGGAAAATACATTCCTTCGACTTTGAATCCAGTTTCGACCATTGTCTTTCATCAACGAACGCGTAACCTTTGCATCAAAATATTCTCAACCTTGAATAATCATATGGCTCACCCGTCCACACTTCCTGAGACGTCTTTAATTCAAGTGCCGATGACGGTGAGACATTTTCTAGATAGAAAGCCAGATCAATTGCCTCAACCCAGAAATCCTTGGACATATTCGCATGTAGCATCATGCTTCTAGCCATTCACACAGAGTCCATTCATACTTTCAGCTACGCTGTTTTGTTCCAGTCTTCGTGGTGTAGTGAAATCCCTCATGATGCCTTCTCCTTCATAGAAACTCATGAACTCCTTTGAGGTGTATTCACCTCCATTATCTATCCTCAACTACTTAACCAATTTTCCTGTACTTTTCTCCACCTGAGTCTTCCATGCTTTAAACTTTTCAAACACATCAGATTTATTTTTCAGAAAATAAACCCATACCTTCCTTGACAAGTCGTCGATGAATGTGATGAAATATTTTGCTCCACCTTTTGACCGAACCTACGCCCGTCCCTAGACGTCTAAGTGCACATACTGTATATACTTTTCATCTTGGATAACCATCTTGAATCGAATCTTGTGTTGATTCCCGAAGACACAATATTTGCAAAAAACCAATTTGCATCTCTTAGCACCCTTCAACATACATTATTTGTGTAATTCACGCAAACCCTTCTCTGACATATGACCAAGCCTCATATGCCCCAGGATGGTGTTGTCTTCATAACTTTGTGCAACACTTGCTGCACCCTTTCCTGCTACTATATTTCTCAGCATTCAATACAAGTTGTCCACTTTGGTTCCTTTTATCACTGTCATCGTCCCATGAGTGACCTTTGTTTGCCTTTTGGCTTTAATCTATGTTTTGATGATTTAATCAACTTAATCTTAATTACAATTAATGTAGAGTAGCACACATATTGCATAACATATATATTGTATTGTGCTAATTTCTATAGGTGATCCAGACTCAAGGAAGAAAGGAAATCAAGTCAAGGAATGTAATCAAGCTCATTTGAAGACATGTAATCTTGATTTATTTTGAGTCTTAGGAGTTATGTGTACTTAAGCATTGATGTGTTCATTTTATACCGCGAGTGCACGACCGTGGGTGAAGATGGGGCAAGTACCGGTCGATCCACAGGGAGGTGTGTCGATTATGGTTCGTTCGAAGGTGAGTGGGAAACAAAGCGAAGAAGAAGTTGATTACGCTAAACTAAACTAGTAAGCACAAACAAGGAAATGAAAGCACGCAACAATGAATCTAAACTAAGACAACAAGCTGGAATTCAGGAATGGAAACCCCTAAGGGGTGGAGTGTGTGTACATATGAAGTGAAATAAGTGATGAATGGCGCAAGTAAGCATGTATGTGTGTGTCTTCATGCATAGGAAGTGTCTAAAGATGTGGCAAAACCTATCAATCCATTCACACAATGTATCAACAATTATTACTTGATTAGCATAAGACTAGGCTCAACATGAGAGGTGTCTAAATGTTATGGCAAGACTCATCAAAAATCAGGAACTCATGTGAAGAACAAAGCTAAGCATGGGAAGTGTCTAAATGTTATGGCAAAACCCATCAATGCAAAGTTTCTTCAATCAATCAATCAAGCAAACACAAACACAAACACAAACACATAACTAACATGTAGCATATTCAATAGGAAATTTCAGTCGATAAACATTCGAAAACTAAGCATGGGAAGTGTCTAAATCTTATGGCAAAACCCATAAAAAATCTATCAACATGTAGATGATGAAAACAACCCCGATGAACATATAAACATGCAAGTCTACACAATCAAAAATTCATCACATATCCAAACTTTACAACATATATGCACATCATATCATCTCCACCCCCCAATGGGGGATGAAACTACTCACACATTATTAAGCTAACATTCATATTAAGGAAAAAAATGCTAATTATTTCTACGAAGATTAAAAGAAATGAAATTAACTAAACATGAAAGACTTAAAAGAAACACAAAGATGAAAGGAATGTGTTCTAAAAGTTTTACTTTTATATGTCAATTATTATGAATTGGATGTGAAAACATTTTGTTACTTGATTATGGTAGTTGTCTTTTGGAAGTGTTAAGGAAGAGGCGCTTGGTCCTTAACCGTAGAGCCCTGAAAGATAATGGTTTACATAAAACAAAAGTTATTCGCAATCATGGTAATTAACATGGAACATTAATTACCGAGATAAGATTGTCGTGTTGGTCATCAATTGTTGTAGCTCTACAAATCATTGACGACACGAGTATATAAAAGAGGGAAAATTACTTTTATATATTGAATAGACCTAACAAGTAAAACATTATTGAATTGTGTTTCTTGTCATTAATGTTTTACTGTGTCTTGGATCCTAAGATATGAGGCATATCTTTTCACTTAAGAAGTGCTTAATTTGATTATTGTCAAAAGTTATGAATGATTATAGTGATAAAGGCAATAGTTGGTTGAACATGACTTGTGCTGGAAAAGATAGCTAGTCAAATGATTATCATTGCTCCTCTTAATTGAGTGATGATATTAGTGGGCCCCTTAATAGAGCAAAATTATAATGTGCACAATATAACTTGAGTTAAATTACATAGTTATAATTATCTCAAAGAGATCAAGAAATGAATATAATACAAAGGTGACACATTTCTACTTTGTAT
Source organism: Triglochin maritima (assembly GCA_963682175.1). Classification (NCBI taxonomy): domain Eukaryota; kingdom Viridiplantae; phylum Streptophyta; class Magnoliopsida; order Alismatales; family Juncaginaceae; genus Triglochin; species Triglochin maritima. Next base: position 22,496,576 of record OY821775.1, read on the forward strand.
ATATTCTTAATATCATTAGGCAAGGGACGGACACAAGTTGTGAACTTACATCACTAAATGGACCGTGTTTTAGTTCGAGTGGAACAAAGACATCTATGCTAATTGGGTAACTATAATGTGTAGCTAGATAAAACTTATAGTGTGAGATATTAGGTGTTTAATATCGTTGCCAATTTGGCTTAGATCATCCTATAGGTTACACCACAAAACAGGGAACACAAGAAGCTTGATTTTGAGTACATATGATGTATCGGGTTTCATGTGAAAATGTGACACATATGGTGAATCAATAAAATCAATATGTCATGAGAATTGATATAATTAGAATCATTATAAATTCATATGAGGTGTAATAATTTAATATTACATATGATAATATATTACATAAGATATGAATTTGGTAAAAACCCCTAAAGATCAAATTTTGTTATAAATCCAAAATTTGACAAAGGCAAAATCAGGGTCAGCACGGTAATCCGTTTAGAGTTCGTTCGACCAAGGTGTCTCCGAAACAGTCAACCGAACGGGGAACAGATAAACACAATTGGTTGACCGACATTGTCTGGAGTGCCTCGACAATTGGGTTCGATCAACTGATTGACATCTTATCATGCATATCCTCGTGTCTTATATCTATTATCTTTTTCCTAAACAATGCTACGTAACGAGTTTAATGTTTAAGTTTAAGGAATAAGCATGTTTGAGGAGAAGAGACACAAAAAGGACTCAAAAGCAACAGAAAGGACTGAGTTGAGAGACTCGAGGACTAAGATACAAGATCGAAGGACCTGAATGTAAGATCGAAGGACCAATGAGCAAACAATAATACTCCAGCAAGCGAAGTAGATGCCTCCAAGACAATCAAAGACATCCAGAAAAGCCCAGAAGAAAGCCCAGCGCGATCCAAACCCTGTAGACCACCAATTGGCGGTCTGAGACCATTGATTGGCGGTCCGGGTTGCTCTGGATCCGCTAAGATTTCTCTGGGTCGTGTATTAGAGTGTGTTTAGTCTATTTCTGGTATATGTTTAGTCCCATACAAGGGGATTGTCCCAGATTTCCTTTTTCTATGGCTATAAATAGAACTCTCTCTCCTCTCTTGTATCTGATCTCTCTCTTGGTGGGAATCCTCTCTACTAGGAGTAAAAGCCTTGAAGCAAAAACCCCTGGTATAGAGGCTACTTGTAATTGAGTGAGTAATAATAGATGTTTTGTTAAGTTTTCTTCATATTGTCTTATCTTTTCAATTCTTGCATACTTAGTTAACTTGTTGTTTTAGTCTTCTTATAATTAGTTTAAGCATGTTTACTTTCCTTAGTATAAATGTTAGTTTAAATATGTGTGAGTAGTTCCATCCCCTTTGGGGGTGGAGTAGATGTATATACATGTTATGTAGATGGTATGAATTCTAGACATTGTTGTTTGTGAGAAATGTTAGTATGCTTGTTTCAATTAATAAGAACTTCTACTTGATGGTTTCTGCCATAATGTTTAGGTACATTCCATGCTTGTTTATATTCTTAATAACAAACTTGTCATGCTCATATTAATCACATAGGTTAGTGCTTTAAATGATAGGTCTTGCCATTAGGTACTTCTTATGCATTAACAAACACTAACAACACTTGAGCTTATTGTATGCATTCACCACACTTATTTCATGTGTACACACACACTCCACCCCTTAGGGGTTTTCCCATTCCTGAGATTTTTCATTCTTCTTAGTAGTTGCATAGCTTAGTTTAGTTCATTTCGTGCTTTCATTTCCTCATTTCTAGTTTACTAGTTTAGTTTAGTGTAGTTTAGTTGATCAATCCTTTCTCTCCTTTCTTTCCCACTCGCCTTCGAACAAACTAAAGTCAACAAATCTCCCTGTGGATCGACCCGTATTTGCCACCCCTTCAACACGGTCGTGCACTTGCAGTTAATTAAAACGTTCAATCAAGTTTTTGGTGTCGTTGCTAGGGAGGTGTTCTATCCAGACTTTGGTTTGGATGATTCAAGTGGTTTTAAATTTTTTTTAGTTTTGATTTGTTTCATGGATCCTGAGGATCAAGGGGAGGCGACTGGAGGAATTGGAGAGCAAAAAACTCAACAGTGACCGCCAATTGGCGGCCTTGTGAGCTTCAGTTTCTCCAATTTTTGTTCTGCTTGTTGTGTATTTCAGTGTAGTCGTTGATTGATCTCGTTTTATATTTAACCGCAAGTGCACGGCCGCGTTGAAGCGGTGGCAAATACGGGTCGTCCACTGGGAGGTGTGTCGACACTTGGTTTGTGCGAAGGCGAGAGGTAAAGAAAGGGAAGAAATGTTGGTTACACTAAACTACACTAAAACGCAAATGGAAATGGAAGAAAAGCAAGAAAACTAAACCCCAAAGGGGGTAGAGAAATAATGTGAACATAAAGAAGTGTGTGTGTGTTCATTAAGCTCCTCACAACATGTAGTGCATGAAATCATAAAACTACATCCAACTTTGCCTCCACATGAATTAAGATATGACTACATCATTAAAACATACAAGACAATAATTGGAATGAAGCTACATGAACTCAAGTATAAAGACTATACCCTACTATGCCTCTACATGAATTAAGATTTCACTACATCATTAAAACATACAAGACATTAGCTAAGGTAAAGGCAACAAGAGCACATACACTACAAATTGTGTTTCCAACATTAACTTCATCCATATCCTAACCTTATCATTCCCCATAAAATAGGTCCACTAATCAAAGCATAAGCTAAGCTTCATTCAAGAGCATTAGCCTATCAAAGATAAGAGTGGAGACCCATTAGATGGTTATGGAAATCATATAAAGCTCAAGGGATAAAAATAACACACACTTAATACACTACATGATTATATCACATATTTCTCCACCCCCCAAATGGGGATGGAACTACTCACTACTCATTACACTACTGATTAGACTAAGCAAAGAAAGCATAATACTGAAATGAAAGTTAACTAAGAAGGCAAGAAGCATTAAAGAAACATAAAAGGAAAGGAAAGACTAAACAAACATGCACAAATTAAAAGACAAGATTTAAAGAAACTAGAAGAATTATTTTATTAACAAAATGACTCACATTGAAGGTAGCATTCTTCTCCACCTTGAGTTTTTGCTTCAAGGCTCACTCCTTAGTAGAGAGAATGCCACCAAGCAATGGGTGATTACAATGGAAGGTGAAGAGTTCTATTTATAAGCATGGAAAAAGCTAATCGGGGACAATCCCCCGATGTGGGACTAAACCAATACCAAAAATAGCCTAAACGAACATTAATACAAGTCCAGGAGAAATTTCGACGGATCCTGAGCAATATGGACCGCCAATTAGCGGTCCAAGACCGCCAATTGGCGGTCCAAAATTGTCGGATCGTGTTGGAATTTGTTGTGGGCTTTGCTTGCTGGTATTGTTGGTCTTTGATGCGGTTACTCGACTTGTTGGAGCTCCGACCCGAATAGAATTGGTAAAATACTCCCCATGATGGTGTGAAGTATCCTGTTTTTCTCTTAGGTCCTTCTGTCTTACATTCAGGTCCTTCTCCTTTGCATCTTGGTCCCTAGATCTCACCATTCAGTCCTTTTTCCCAGCTTTTGGGTCCTTTCATGGCTCTTCTCTTCAAACCTCTTTATTCCTGAAAACTAAACATAAAACTCGTCACGTAGCATTGCTTAGGTGTAAGATAATGGATATAAGATACAAATATGAGCATGAAATGATGTCAATCAGTCGTCTGGGAGCACAATCTTGCATGTTGTGACTTTTAGTTTGCTCCCAGATTAAAAATCAATCCCATTTAATCAACTTGGACCTTAAAACTCAAAGCAAAAGATTACATTGATTGCCATCTAGGTCATGCATCATTTGTAGACCTTGCACGCATTTGTCTTTTTTTTTGCTTTACATTTTTTGTTGTTGATTGCTGGCGTGAGGTACGTGCACCCAATTGTCTCATTCGTGTATGTTTAGATCATGCATTAGTTTGTAAGGTGCATCAGCACAAGAGTGAGTTGAGCGTTTGATTGGAGAGTTGATTGCTAGTTTTAGGATCAAAACGCTACTAAGGAGGGGTTGTCCCATGAAAGATAAGGTGAGGGATTTCATCACCCTTTCCTTGGCCCCAAAAATCACTCTTAATAAAGCCTTAATTCTAAAAGCAAGTAGACTTTGGCCCTAAGGATTTCAGACGCACTAGGAGAGTGATCTAGTTGAGACCGTCATGACCTGATCGGCGTTGCCTACCTTATCGATAGTAGGAGGTACTGGATCTCCGGATCTGGTATCACTTGCAGGGCATTGTGGTCTTCGTTGTAGGGAGGTAAGGCGTGTCGAGACTATGGATCTCGAAGTTAGGCGTCGTCTAGCCTAAGGACCCATAACCATACATAATTTGAGTCGTGCTTGCTAGATTAGGCTTCTACCTTCACCCACGCTAGCTCTATGTATTCTTCCCTCCTCATCTGAGTCCTCTCCTCATCTATATTCTACGAGTAGTCTCCTCCTCTGAGTACACCTTCTATTATGTGTTATTTTAGAGTCGAGTCGAGCGTTTTTATGTGAGGTTGGGTTCGTTCTGGTGAGAACGCTCGACTTGAGAGAGTACATTTTTCTGAGATGGACGATCTTGGTGATCGGCCATCTCCGCCTCGTGCTACTTTGGAGCGTGAGGCAGAGTATTCTCATGGTGACGAGGGACACCGGCTTCCATACATGGATTACCTTGGAACGCTCGCACCACCACGTAGACCTCCTTCTCCTCCTCCTCTGACTCGAGAGGAAGAGGGATTCGGTCAGGATCGAGTTCTTGGTGCACCACCACCTTTAGCTCAACAGGATAGGCCGATGACTTTGTAGGAGAGGACCCATCCTATTCATGTCACGCAGCCTTCTTGCATAGTTCTTCCCCCAGCTCGCGGGAATAATTATGAGCTGAAACCTCAGTATGTGAGCATGCTTCCTACCTTCACTGCCAATAAGGAGGATCCGTATATTTTCATACGTGAATTCGAGTTGGTATGCTACATGTTCCAGCTTCAACAACTTGATGAGAATTCTGTCCGATTGAGGATGAGTTCTTTCGCGTTGAAGGATAACGCGAAGAAATGGTTGTATAGCCTCCTGGCAAGTTCAATTCGGCCTGGGATGACTTCGTGACTGTCTTTTTGAAGAGATTCTTTCAACGGAAGACTCAACAAATACGACACCAGATACACCAAATGTATCAGACTGAGACCGAATCATTTCATGCTTTCCATAAGAGGTTCAAGCACCTTCTCTTACAGTACCCTCATCATGGAATTGAGTTGTGGCAGTTATGCCAAATTGTTTATGCGGGCCTCAACTACAACACCTGCACATTGTTGGAGTCAATGTGTCAAGGTGATTTCCAAATGAAACCCATCGATGAGGCATGTGACACTTTTGAATTAATGGCTGAACATACCTTTTAGCGGGACACCATGAGAGAGCCACCAGCCACCAGATCTTCTGGTCAAGCTGGATCATATCAAGTTGAGTCAACTATCGCGTCTAAAGTGAAATTGGCTGCTCTCATGCGTAGGATTGAGTGTTTAGAGTTGGACCGAGCTCCTGTAACTCAGGTCGCTACTCCCAGGTGTAGTAGGTGTGGACATAAAGGCCATGATGACATGGAATGCGCTTACGCTCCAAGGGACACTAAGCATGCAAATGCGATGTATCAACAGAGGCCCTGTAACGACCCGTACAACCACTCCTACATCCCGGGATGACGTAACCATACTAACTTCTCTTGGGGGCCTAGTGCGGGTCATGGTTAGAGCTCGTACGCTCAACCTCAACCTTCACCTTATCAATCTCCACGCCCATCGGCGACCTACTAACCCCCACATCAAACGTCTCAACACCATAATTACCAACCTGCTCAGGCGTCATCGTCGGGTTATTCTAACCAAACTCCACTACCCCCAACAGGTTGACCCGAAGGACCCCACTGCAGAACAAACCCTTCAAGCGTTCATGCAGAGCACAAAAACCATGTTTGCGGCCAGAAATAATTCGGTCAAAGCATTGGAAATGCAAGTTAGCCAGTTGGCTCATCAGCTCCATGAACGTGAGAAAGGCCAGTTACCGAGTCAACCCGGGGTGAATCCTCGGGATACCCATTCTCAAAGAAGGCCACCAGTGCCTCATGCTACCTTTGAACCGATCCATCATATTAACGTGATTCATACTTTGAGGTCTGGTAAGGAGGTGGACAACCACATTTGGGTGCCTTCCTTGCAACCACCATCTCTTGGTGTCACCAGACCTGCGGTGATACCTACATCTCTGAGGGAGCCCGATCCTGAGGTTCCCTCTACATTTCCTTCGACAATGGGGTCGAACCCTGAGGTCCCATTGTCTCCTCTTGTGTCGAAGGAATCAGATTCGGAGGTCCCCACCCATGCTTATTTGGACCAGAATTCTGAAGTTCCTTCGCAAAATCCTTATGCCCCGAAGGTGTCATTCCCCAAGTGCCTTAAAACGAAAACTTCGGATCACCATGACAAGATGCTTGAGATATTTCGGCAACTTAAGGTGAACACCCTCTGTTGGAGTTGATTCAGCAAATGTCACCTTATGCCAAGGTTCTCAAGGACTTATGCACCAAGAAGAAAAAAACTCATGTTCCAAAGAAAGCTTTTCTTGCGGCTAACGTGGGTACTTTGTTGGCACAACCCATGCAAGTCAAATACAAGGACCCTGGTTGTCTTACTATCTCTTCTGTGATTGGTGATGTGTCCATATATCGAGCTTTATTGGACCTTGGTGCATATGTTAATCTTCTGCCATATTCAGTCTACGTCCACCTCAATCTTGGAGACCTCAAACAAACAAAAACCACTCTTCAATTGGCTGATAAGTCTATGACGAAGCATGGTGGAAGATGTGCTGATCAAAGTGGGAGAGTTCATTTATCCAGTCGACTTCTTTGTTTTGGATACTGAACTTGTGTCAAACCCACTTGGACAAATTCCTGTTATTCTGGGGTGACCATTTAGCAACTTCCAATGCCTTGATCAATTGTCGCAATGATCTGATGTGCTTGACTTATGGTAGTCAATGCGCAGATTTCAACATCTTCACCATCGGCAAAAAACCAGGTGAGTTCAATGACCCTGTTGGAGTCAACCTTATCCAGGGCATGGATGAGATTGAAGTTGAGGGCACCCTCAGGTATTTCAGAAAATTGTTCGATGGAGATCCTAAAGGTGATGAAGATGTTTCCCCAGGGCTGGCACACGAAGGTGCCTTATCTTGTGATCACGTTGCCTTTGAGCCACATCCTTTCGATCACGTGGCTTTTTAGCCACAAGATACCATTTTGAGGCCTCCGGGTCACATGCTATTCATTCTCTATCTGCTAAGGACTCCATGTGGGTTAAGCATCAACCACCTGATACCCTACATTTCAAACAACCAGACAGAGGTTCACCTCTCATTCATGCCTCCTATCTTGCTTACTCTCAAGAGGCATCCAACGACCACAATGCTTATAAGGGTGTCAGGTGGTTTATGCTTAACCCACATGCTTATAATTAATCTAGTAGCCCAACGTCTCATTTGATGTCCCTTGACATATGAAGATGGGAGCCCATTATTGTACTTTTTTTAAAACAAAAAAAAGAAAATGAAGAAGAAGAAGACTCCTTCAGTGAACATCTATTATTGTGGGCTCCAACCCTTGAGTATTTGGGCCACATTTCTTTCACGTATTTGTATCCCTTCTTTAGTATCTCACAGGTTTTGAGGGAATTCGGGTTTGTGTCCATCACAATAACCATAAACTTCTTGTTGCGCTTCATATTAGTGAGATCTTCCCTTTTTCATGCATAAATCCAGGTAGTATCTTGCTCGCATTCATTGAGGACAATACATGAAGTAGGTATGGGAATGTTTTACGTGTGTTCATAGTCGAGTCTTTTCCTTTGATTTTGTTTTCTTTTGTGTGCATTGTTAGGGTCATGTTAGTGTGCTGCATTTAATATCTATATATTGCTTGCCATGATCCTTCGGTGACTTGTCTTCTTTTCCTTACCTAGTGCTTTAAATTTTTCACATTTCTTTCAAAATCTTCATGTGTTTGCGAAAGAATATGTTTTGTGGCTTTTGCGTGTGTTTAGCATGTGCAAAACCGTTGAGCGGCAAAGTAAAAAGAAAGCTCCCATAATTGTCTTGAACATGATGCAATAGGATATCTAGTACAGTGGCTTTAGGACTTATCTAGTCGTTAGGATGCACCCCGGTTTTCCCTCGGGGGTGAGTAATCATAGGGTTTTAGTACTCAAATAATCAAAGAAGTCCACCGTGAACCTAGTGAGTCAATAATTCGTGCATGTTAATTTAAGGAAGTTTGTTGCAGTCAAGGACCCTTTAAATCTTGTTGTGAGACATTAAGTGTAGGGGTATTGGTTCATGTGTAGATAAGAAATAAGTGAGTAGATGTTCTCTCTTCTCGCACGGCTCCTATCACTCGGGAAAGTAGGTCTGAGGGGACTTTGTGCCTGATGCTTTCGAGTCATCTGGCGTGCGATGTGCCGACCGAACTCCCGTTACACGGGTGGTAGGGATTGCCCTATGTGGCGATTTGGGGAAAGGTGTACGTGATAGTGTAAGTCCTTATGGCCATTGATGCACGAAACCTGACCCTGGGAGAAGGAAACTCCAAATAGTAAGAAAAAGAAGAAACAAAAGAAGTAAGAAAAGAAGAAAACAAGTAATGCAAATAAGAACCTTAATGGACTTTACACTTTGTATCACTTGAGGATGTTGAGGTTGTCCACGTCTTTCACTTAAGTCCTTATTTAACTTGCATGAATAGTTTATTAGGGTAGGTGTGTGGACTGAATACCTATATAGAGTCGGCCCGTAGGATTACCACGTCCATCGAGTTGAGTTTCTACATTGAATAATGCACCTATTTTCGGATTTTGTGGATATATCCGCTGAAAACCCTCAGGAGACAACAGTCCTCCTTGGCCACAAGGAGGTTTAACAACTTGTTTCACGTGCTAAGTGCAACAGTGATTCCTACTAAAGTGAGTTAGGATTTTCCTGTTTTTCATATGCTTTTTGCTTTCTTTCATTTTTCTCTTTCTTTGTTTTACTCGGGACTAGCAAAAGTTAGGTGTGGGGGTATTTGATTGACATCTTATCATGCATATCCTTGTGTCTTATATCCATTATCTTTCACCTAAGCAATGCCACGTAACGAGTTTAATGTTTAAGTTTTAGGAATAAGCAGGTTTGAGGAGAAGAGGCACAAAAAGGACTCAAAGGCAAGAGAAAGGACTGAGTTGAGAGACTCGAGGACTAAGATGCAAGATCAAAAGACCTGAATATAAGGTTGAAGGACCTGAATGTAAGATCGAAGGACCAATGAGCAAACAAGAATACTCCACACCATCATGGGGAATATTTTGGCAATTCTATTCAGGTCAGAGCTCCAGCAAACGAAGTAGAAGAATCAAAGACAAACAAAGACATCCAGAAAAGCCTAGAAGAAAGGCCAACGCGATCCAAACCTTGTAGACCGCCAATTAGCGGTCTGGGACCACTGATTGGTGGTATGGGTTGCTCCGGATCCGCTAAGATTTCTTTGGGTCGTGTATTAGAGTGTATCTAGTCTATTTCTGGTATATGTTTAGTCCCATACCGGGGGATTTTCCCGGATTACCTTTCTATGCCTATAAATAGAACTCTCCCTCCTCTCTCGTATCCCATTTCTCACTTGGTGGTCATCCTCTCTAGTAGGAGTAAAAGCCTTGAAGCAAAAACCCCTGGTGGAGAGAGGCTACTAGATTGAACCTTAATGGACTGAGTAGAAACAAACTAAAGTTGACACACCTCCCTGTGGATAGACCCGTATTTGCCACCGCTTCAACGCGACTGTGCACTTGCGGTTAATTAAAACGTTCAACCATCAACCGAGCATAAATGGTCAACCGAGAGAAAATATCTAGGAGCTATCTTGGGATATTTTTGGTAGATCGAAGGTGACACGGTCGTCCGATGAGATTCGACAAGGAGAAATTTTGGTGAGTCAACGGTCAATCGGAGCAAGAAGCGGATCGTCTGAATTTTCCAGGGAATTTCTATCATGTATATTCGGTCGATCGTCTAGCTTACGGTCAACCAACGTTTGTGAAAACTGAATGGTTTGGTTGACCGAGAAGAATTCTAGGTGAACCAAACGACGCGATTTTTGCCTGAATTATTAAGAGAATAATTAGATCATGGGTTGGATTAATTCCAAATTTGATCAAACGTTTTTAGGATGCTTATGTGGCAATCTGGGATTTAGTTTAGGAGAGAATAGGCAAGAGATTATGACTAATGAATAGTTCTTGATAAGGATATTTTGGGAGCCTATAAATGGACCCCTCACCCTACTTGTTTATGTTAATGCATAAATTCTCTCTCTCATTAATCTCTCCCTTAATCACCACGAAAATCTCTTAATAGTTTTAAGTTTTGGAGATAGAAATCTCAGGATCTTAAAGAGGGGTTATTAGCTAGATTCTAAGCTTAATTAGAGATTGATTGGCTAGCTCCTTTCTCTCTAATCTTCTTTAGAGTTTGGTGAACACTTGGAGGCAAATCGGAGGGCGATTCAATGAGCAATGGAACTCCGGATCTTCTAAAAGGGTTTAGAGAATTTAGAGAACCTTTGGGTATGATCCTCTATCCTTTGTTTCTTTTAATATGTGTAGGAATGCATGATATTAGAATAAACAAATACATGTACGTAAAATCAATGAAAATATGAAATTGATCTTGTATGTTTGTATTAATTGTTTTTAAATATATACATACATGGGGACATGAAATCCTATAGAAACTAATAAAACATTTTTTTTGCTCACTCACATCACAAGTAGTCTCTCTCCAATAGAGTTTTGCTCCAAGGCTTTACTCCTAGTAGAGAGAATGGCCACCAAGAGAGGAGATGTTTTACAAAGGAGGAGGAAGAGTTCTATTTATACTCATAGAAAAAGGAAACCCGGGACAATCCCCTGGTATGGAACTAAACACATACTATAAATGGACATAAAACAACATAATCCACGAGCCCACTAAACCATGAATCGTTTGGACCAATTTGGACGGCCAATTGGCGGTCTGGGACAACCAATTGGCGGTCTAGAATGATTGGATCGAGTCTGCATTTTGGTGGCTCATTTCGGGCTTGATTTCTGGATGTTTGATGAACTTGATTTGGTTTTTGATTTTTGGGCCCAGATCTAATTGCCAAAATACTCCTCGTGATGGTGTGGAGCTTCTTGATTTGCTCATTGATCCTTTTGGATTACATCTAGGTCCTTCTCTCTTGCATCTCAGTCCATAAGTCCTACATTTTAGTCTTTTTCCTTGCTTCTGAGTCCTTTTTTAGTCTCTTCTTCCCAAATATATGCATGATATGATGTCAATCAAATACCCCCACATCTAACTTTTGCTAATACCAAGCAAAATAATGAAAGAGATAAATTAAAGAAATGAAAATCATTACTAAATGGGGAAATCCTAACTCACTTTCCTAGGAATCACGGTTGCACTTAGCACGTGCAACAAGCCGTTAAACATCCTTGTCGGCAAGGAGAAAGAGTGTTGTCTTCTGAGGGTTTTCAGCGGATATACGCACAAAATCCTTACATTAATGCATTATTCAATCTAGCAATACGACTTGTTGGACTCATTTTTGTCGATCATTGGACACGGTAATACTACGAACCGACTCTATATATGTATCTAGTCCACACACTTTGCCTAATGAATCATTCGTGCAAGTTAATTAAGGAAAGTGAAAGACATGGACAACCTTGTCATCCTCTAGTGATACTAAGGGGGTGTTAGTGGCGTGGAAAGTGACAGAAAGTGATTTTCGGAGTCAACCGGAAAGTAAAGAAAAACAAAATCCAGTGGAAAACAGTTTCCCTTTGACTAATTTTTTGTTTTTTGTGCATGCGTCGGGAAGTGATTTGGGGAAGAGGGATTTCTGTTGTTTGCTCATACGTCTTATGTCCACTGCGACGGGTCGGTCGGGGGTCTCACTACCCAGTGAGCGAGGGCGTTCCACCTCGCCACCTCACCGGTGGGGGTTGCAAGGGGGCAGCGCCCCCTGAAAACCAAGCACAATGTAAAAATTCCAACAATTTGGATAAGGAAAACGGACAACTGAACAAGCTTTGGTCGACCGAAATTAGACTTCTCCAAGTGAACGAAAATGGAAGACCGAACTAAGTTCGGTCGTCCGAACAGGTCAGTCCAGTTACGAATTCAGTGGAGCGAAATATGTTCGGTCGTCCGTTACAATCATTTAGGTGTACCGAATGTTTGACGGTCGACCGAAAAAAAAACGGTTTCCGTGGCTTTCCCACCTCAAAGTCACGGAAAACTCAAAGAAACTTTTATACATACCACAGAATCCGACGGAATCCGATCGAATCCATATCTCCGTGCACAAACAACCCCCTTTCCGGAGTCAACGAGAATCCAAATTCTGTTTTCATCGGATTCCCTCGGAATCCGAATGCACAAACCCCCCTAAGTGTAAAGTCCATTAAGGTTCTTATTTGCATTACCTTTTTTGTTTTTGTTCCTCTCTATTAATTTGTTTTCTTTTTTCTTCTAGTCGGTATGTAATTCTCCCAGGGTCAGGTTTCATGCATCATTTCGTCTGAGGACTTACATTATCACGTACACTGATTAGTAGCATATCATGCGTCGCATTCATGATATATATCCTTAATTTTTACCCCAATATTGTGCTACTCGAGTATGGACTGATTTGGAAGGTTCTGGACCTATTTGTAATGCACAAGGACTAGATTGCAATTCAGGAAGGATCCAAGTGCAAACCCGGAGGGACCTGATTGTGAAGTGCAAAATATGGTGACACATGACTTGAATCAAATCAGTATTTTGCCAATTAAACTCAAAGTGATTCGAGCTAGCAGACCAGGACTTCACCCCATGTGGATCGCCCTATGTGGAGATTTAGGGGAAGGTGTATGTGATAGTATAAGTCCTCAGAGGCAATGATGCACTAAAACCCGACATTGGAAGACCCTTAAAATCTTGTTTTGAAACTTTAAGTGTAGTGGTTTTGGTTCCCATGTAGATAATAAATAAGTGGTGTTCTCTCTGTTGGCTTTTTGGTTAATAATCGTTAAACTGTTTTGATGATTAATCAACATATCAATAAACACATGAATCAATTAATGATCATTTCTTGCCTATATTTGTATTATCTAACGTTTCAGGAACCAAGTTTGAGTTGAATTGAGAGATGAAGATTGAAGTGTAGTTAGGTTTAAATTCTATGTATTTAGGTTACAAATGTAACTTGGCACTTGAAATCTTTGATTCATTTCATTGCATGACAGTTATAAAACCTATAGAAGTCTCACATAACATTCCAATGATCTTTAAACTTCAATAGGAAATCATCGAAACTCATTAGAAACCTAGAACATGATTTCTACACTCAAACGATCAACTGGTAGAACCTTTTGGTTCAACCGAATTCCAACATACTGTCCTAGAAAGCTTATGTTGTCCAAAACGGTTGACCGACATACATTTCCAGTTCGACCGTTCCTTCAATCTAGTTTGCCTATCTTAACACGGTCGACCGAAATACTTATTTTGTTCGACCGTCTCACCTTGTCAACTGATTGGAATTAGTTCATCTGATACAAATCCTCCAGCCTATCAGTTATCGACACGTGTCCAGGTTAGTGAGACTTTCGGTCGACCAAGACATAGCTTTTGTTCGACCGTTTGCATTTCCGTATTCGTATTAAATATGTCTGTTATACTTGTCGTATATTCCAACGGTCGTATACACATTTCTCACCTAACCCCTCTTTTGGATTTGGTCTTCCGGTCGACCGTAATTTGCTTAACGGTTGACCGAATCTCGAAAACTTCCCAGACCCAATTTAACTGGGAGTTTTTGGTCGAACCCTCAATTCATTCTGTTCGACCGATTGCATTTCGGTTTATCCTGTCTGGAATTCAACACGTCAAACAATCAACTGAAACTTTCTTTACGGTCGACCGATATGTGCATCTTTTCGAGATCAAATCTTACTAGTCTTTTTCGGTCGAACTGGTGATCCAGTCCGTTCGACCGATATCTTAAGTTCTAGCCAAATTGGACCGACCATTTGCATCTTCGCTCGACCGAACCATTTACTTTTGCATTCTGGTCAACCAATTAACACAATCTGGTTGACCGTTCGGGTCCTGAAATGTGTCTTGTGACTTCCTGATTTGTGTTTTCTTGTAAAACTTTTTACCATTTCAATCCCAACGGATAGAACTAGTTTAGAACTTATAAATAGAGCTGAGAACACTCATCTAAGGTTACCAATATTTCTCTAATCTCAAATCTCATTACTACTCTCATATTTGCTTTAAACACTTGTGCTAACATCTTCTCACTTGAAATCACCATCCTTGATTGCATCATCCATTTCAAGTGCTCAAGATTAGTTTCTGAAGTAAAGTCATCAAGAGTTGTACTAAGCTTCCGGAGTGAAGCTCTTCTCGGATTGTGAGAAGGTGGTCCAAGCTAGGCGAGGGTTTTCGCAAAGCTTGTGGTGTAAAGGCGTGATCTCGGCCCGCAACGGAAATCGGATTAGTGGAGGACGCGAAGTTGCTTGAGTAAGAGCAATTCGTAAGAGAGGACTAGGATCCAGTGGTTGGATCCAAACCTCTATACATCCGGTGTTGTGGTTTGTTGTTCTCTCCATATTAATTGTCTTAGCTTTTAATTTGGCATAGTTTGTTAAACAACCTTAATTAGTCTATTCACCCCCTTTAGACCAAGATTAGGGGCTAGTAGATCCTACATTTCGTATTAGAGCCTTGTTAATTGCATTTAGACAAATTCACATTTGTAGCAATGACCCAACAACGAGAGGATTTCACACTGGAAGACCTCCGTTGTTTGATGGAACCAACTATGCTTATTGGAAGAAATGTATGACCACGTTCATACAATCTTATGATGTTAAACTATGGGTGTTCTTTCAAATACCATATATACAAAACAAACCATTAGAATGCCTGGATGATGATGAATTAACCATGATTCAAATGAATGCGAAAACTCATGACATACTTGTGTGTGGTTTGACAGAAGAACAATATAGTAGAATTGATGCATGTGGTTCCGCATTTGAAGTTAGACATATGTTAGATAGCCACTTTGTAGGTCGATCACCGGTTAAGGAAACTAGGATAGATTCATTTATGCAAAAGTATAAAATGTTTGCTATGAAACTGAATGAATCCATTAGAAGGATGCATACTCCCTTTACTCTTATTACTAACTCTTCGAAAAAACCTTGTTATGGTTTTGGTTGAAAGTGATAAGGTACGAATGTTTCTTAGGTCCTTGACCTTGGATTGGGAGCAATTGAAGAAGCCAATGATCTCTCAAAGTTGAAGATGGAGGATCTCATTGGAAGCCTCTTGGCATATGAGATTCAAATGGAAGAAAGAAGAGAGAAGGAGAAGGAATGGGAAACGTGTAGATGGAAAGAGATGCAAATTACTTTAAAAGCAACCTCGAATTCAGACGTAATTTAAGATGAGGACACCGATGAAGATATTGCATTCCTAACCCACAACTTCAAGAAGTTCCTCTCCAAAAGAAAATTTGCAAAAGGAAGAGGAGAATCTTCTCGGACATTCACTTGCTGTGAGTGTAACAAAACCGGCCACATGAAGAAGGATTTCTCATTACTTAGGCCGAGGGATCGTGAACGAAGAGAAGAAAAGAAATATCTTCCTAGAAGAGAAAGGGATGAGAGACCAAGAAGAGATAAAGATGAAAGGCCATCCCGAAAATAAAAAGAAGAGAGGCCTACAAGACGTGATGATTACAAGAGAAGGGATCGTCGCGAGAAAGATGGGAAAAGGCTAGGCTACTTGGGATGACTCAAGCTCATCAAAGGACTCCGACTCTGAATACTCCCAAGAAGAAGAAACACACATGTGTTTCATGGCGTCTAATGTTGATTCCGACTCAATCCCACCTCCATCACCAAATACAAGTGATCAACCTCACGTGGTGGAGATTGACAACGATGAGGTATCCCTAAACGAAACACCTCCTTTTGATGACTTGTTAGATGCTTTTCATGAACTTGCCGAACGCTATGAAATGATTTGTCATAAAAACAAATTAGCTGGAAAAGTGAATTTAGATCAATCTATCAAATGTGACATGCTAACCAAAGAAATTGAGACTCTAAATGATGAGATAAAAATTCTGAAATCTACAAAAGAGATTCATACAAATGAAGATCTCATTGCCAAGAAATAAGCAACTCACAAAAGATTTAGAGAAATTCACTTTAGGTAGAAAGATGTTTGACATGCTTCTTGGAACACAAACTCAATCTCTAACAAAATATGGTCTAGGCTAAAAGGGAGGCAAACAAAAGAAACCCACATCTTATTTTGTTAAAATGAATAACTCTCTTGTTAAGAAAACAAATTATTCAAATGTTTGGGTACCTAAGACTACTCAAGCTTGGGTACCAAAAGCTAACCCTCAAAGACCAAAACAAATTTGGGTACCAAAGTCTTCACTTGTCTCTTTGTTTGTAGATAAAAGCAAGGAGAAATTGGAAGTGGGTTCTCAATAGTTGGTGCTCAAGGCACATGACTGGAGACTCCTAAGTTTTATCAAGCCTAAAGACTAAGAAGGGAGGAACCGTCACATTTGGAGAGAATGCTAAAGGACACATTGTCGGTATTGGTAATTTTTGCAATTCTACTACTCCAAATATTGAAAAAGTTTTATTAGTAGATGGGTTGAAACATAGCTTGCTTAGTGTTAGTCAATTAATCGATAAGAATTTTCTAGTTGTGTTTGATAAACATACTTGCCATATCATCTCTAAACATTACATGAAAATTGTTTTTAAGGGTTATAGGTCAAATAACATCTACATTGTGCATGTTGATAACCATAGAAACTTAAGTGTGGAAACTTGCTTAGTTGCCTCACATGACGAAGCTTGGTTATGGCATAACCATTTGGGACATATTTGTATGTCACAATTGCACAAATTATCCAAACTTGAATTGGTTAGAGGACTACCAAAAATTGATTTAAAAAAGGACAAACATTGTGATGCATGCCAATTTGGAAAATAATTTAAATCTTCCTTCAAATCTCTAAATGTGGTGTCAACTTCAAAACCCCTTGAGCTTAGAATTTGAAAATGAATCATTTCAAAAGTTTTGTGAAAAATATGGAAATGAAAAATATGGAATTGAGCAACGGTAATGTTGGCGACACTTCCACTCCAACTATTGAAAAAGTTTTATTAGTAGATGGTTTGAAACATAGTTTACTAAGTGTTAGTCAATTTACCGATAAGAATTTCCTAGTTGTGTTTGATAAACATACTTGTCATATCATTTCTAAACATGACATGAAAACCATTTTCAATGGTTATAGGTCAAATAATATTTACATTGTGCATGTTGATAACCTTAGCAATTTGAATGTTGAAACTTGTCTAGTTGCCTCACATGACGAAACTTGGTTATGGCATAACCGTTTGGGACATATTAGTATGTCACAATTGCACAAATTATCCAAACTTGAATTGGTTAGAAGACTACCAAAAATTGATTTCGAAAAGGATAAGCTTTGTGATGCATGCCAATTTGGAAAATAATTTAAATCTTCTTTCAAATCCTTAAATGTGGTGTCAACTTCAAAACCTCTTGAGCTTTTGCATTTGGATCTTTTTAGACCCTCATATACCGTAAGTCTAGGAGGGAAAAGATATGCTTTTGTTATTGTTGATGATTTCGCAAGATTCACTTGGGTTTTCTTTTCAGCAAACAAACACAATGCTTTTGAAAGATTTAAAAGTTTTTGCAAACGTCTTCAAAGGGAAAAAGATTCTAACATAATCGTTATTAATAGTGATCATGGAGGAGAATTTGAAAATGATTCATTTCAAAAAAATTGTGAAAAATAGGGAATTGAGCATAACTTCTCTTTTCCTCGCACTCCTCAAGAAAATGGGGTAGTTGAGAGGAAAAATAGAACTCTTCAAGAAATGACAAGAACCATGCTTGTCGAAAAAGGACTTCCAATTTTTTTTTGGTGCGAAGCCATTAATACATCTTGCTATGTTTTAAATCGTGTTCTCATTAGACCTTTTTGAAAGAAAACTCGTTTTGAACTTTGGCATGATCAGACTCCTAATATTTCATACTTTAAAGTCTTTGGCTCAAAATGTTTTGTCCTCAATACTAACGACATCTTGGATAAATTTTATGCAAAATATCATGAGGCCATCTATTTAGGGTATTTTGATAGGAGTAAAACATATAAAATCTACGATAAAAGAAGAAGTTCTGTGAGGGATCTCTACATGTCAACTTTTACGAGTTAGCTTGTGTAGATAACTCCTCTCTTTATGATGATTGCATGGATATCATTAGACATGTAATCATCACAAGATGTTCCTCTTGAGTCTCATCAAGAGCCTCCATGTTCTCCACAAGAGGACATGGAGGATCTTCCTAAGGATTGGACCTATAGAAACGATCATCCGAAGGACTTTGTGATAGGAGATGTCTCTCAAGGTGTGACAACACGTTCTAAAGCTCATGTAGTTTGTGACTCTTATGCATTTATCTCTGCATTAGAACCCAAGAAAGTAGAACAAGCATGTAATGTTGAATTTTGGCTAATGGCTACGCATGAAGAGCTAAATCAATTTGTTCGAAATGATGTATGAGAACTTGTTGAAAAACCTTCCAACCAAATGATTTATTGGAACCAAATGAATCTTTCGAAACAAACTTGATAAAGATGGGAATGTAGTTAGGAACAAAGCTAGACTCGTTGCTCAAGGCTATCACCAAGAGGAGGGTATAGACTTTGATAAAACTTATGCTCCCGTCGCTCGAATGGAAGTCATTCGCATGTTATTAGCATATGCATCTTATATAGACATAAAATTATTTCAAATGGATGTTAAAAGTGCTTTCCTAAATGGCTTTATAAATGAAGAAGTTTATGTTGCACAACCCCTCGGATTTGCAAATGAAACTTACCCAAACCATGCGTTTAAACTTAAGAAGGCTCTTTATGGCCTCAAACAAGCTCCTAGAGCTTGGTATGAGTGGTTGAAGAACTTCTTAATCGACAAATGTTTTTGTGTGGGTAAAGTGGATACCACTCTTTTTCTTAAAACTTATGATCATGGTTTACTAGTTGTACAAATTTATGTTGATGATATAATATTTGGTGCAAGTAACCCGCATCTTTGCAAAGAATTCTCTAAGTCTATGCAGGGGGAGTTCGAGATGAGCTTAATTGGTGAACTAAATTTCTTCCTCGGACTCCAAATTAGGCAAACTCAAGATTTGAACTTCATACACAAAGCAAAGTACACAAAGAACTCCTAAAACTCTTTGGTCTTGAAGATAGCAAGCCACACAACACTCCTATGAGCACTAGCACCAAGTTGGACAAAGATGAAAATGGCAAGGAGGTGGATATCAAGAAATATCGAGGTATGATAGGATCCTTGCTTTATCTTACCGCTAGTCGTTCGGATATTATGTTTTCCATTTGTTTATGTGCTCATTTTCAAGCCTGTCCAAAAGAATCTCATTTCAATGCTTTAAAACGTATTTTTCCCTATCTCTAAGGATCTCAAGATTTAGGTTTGTTTTACCCCAAGACTAGGGCATTTGATCTTGTTGCTTGTAGCGACGCCGACTATGTCGGTTACATTTTAGATCGTAAAACCACTAGTGGCACTTGCCAATTTTTGGGAAAATCGCTTGTCTCTTGGTTTAGTAAGAAACAAAATAGTGTAGCATTGTCGACAACCAATGCCGAATATATTGCCGCCGGTTGTGCTTGTGCACAAGTCTTATAGATGAGGCAAACCCTCAAAGACTTGAAACTTGAGTTTCAAACTGCTCCTATACTTTGTAATAATACAAGTGCAATAAATCATTCAAAAAATCCCATATTGCATTCTCGAACTAAACATATTGAGGTAAGATATCATTTTCTTAGAGATCATGCAACAAAAGAAGACATTAAGCTTGTATTTGTTCCAGACATGTTTACAAAACCTTTAAATGTTGATCAATTCTATCATATAAGACTAAATATGGGCATGTGAAATTTAAATGACGTATAATTTGGATAGATCATGCCATTCCTTCAAAATTTGCTACATGATTGAGGTTATATTTCAAGTTTTTACGGATTTTGGTGTGTTTCTCAAATGATTGTTACTTTCAGACGTTGTTCGGTCGACCTGAAACCAAGTTTCGTTCGATCGGGTTACTTTGCTGCAAGTCAGTTTTTAAACTCTTCTCTCCATCGGTCGACCAAAAAATTTTGTTTGTTAGACTGGTTCGGTTTGTGTGTTGATATTATATTCTCTGGTGTGTTTCGGTCGACCGTGTGGTGTGCTCCGTTCGGCCGATTCTCTTCTATTTGATTTGACTTAAGTTCACTTAAGTGTCCGGTCGAACCATTTTGAGTTTTGATCGACCGTGCGTGTTTTTTTGGTCCAACCGAAAATCATCCGGCAACTTTCGACCGGTGTCTCTTTTCGTCCGACCGAAAAGAGGCAGTATGTGCCT
Source organism: Triglochin maritima (assembly GCA_963682175.1). Classification (NCBI taxonomy): domain Eukaryota; kingdom Viridiplantae; phylum Streptophyta; class Magnoliopsida; order Alismatales; family Juncaginaceae; genus Triglochin; species Triglochin maritima. The sequence goes on from OY821775.1 coordinate 22,517,265, forward strand.
AGTTTCTTCACAATTTACTCTCGGTCGATTGACTCTCTATTCTTGTCCGACCTTTTTTTACCAGAGGTTGTGTGGTCGTGTGGTTTGAATTTTTTTTAACCCACTGGTCGACCGGTTCATTCGAACGGTCGATCGTTTGTATCGTTTCAGCACCTTTTTAGGGAAATTACTAGGCTTTCCTTTTCACTTTTACATCTCCTCTCTTCAAACCCTAGTGCCGACTTGGGTTAGTTCGAAGGCGAGTGAGAAACAAAGGAGAGAAAGAGTTTAGTTACACTACACTAAGCTAGGAATGAACAATCAATAAAACTAAACCCCATAGGGGGTAGAGAAAGAATGTGACTACGAAAATATGTGTATGTGTGTGTGTTGAGTTGTGCTCATCACAACAAGTAGTACATGAAAATCATAAAACTAAATCCAATTTTGCCTCACATGAAATAAGATAACAAAATATCATTAAAACATACAAGACAATAATTGGAATGAAGCTAAATGAACTCATGTATAAAGACAAAACCCCATTAAACTTCCACATGAAATAAGATTTACACAATCATTAAAACATACAACACATGAATAAAGGTAACGGCAACAAGAGTACATGCAACTACAAGTCATGTTTCCTTTATCAATTCCATCCATATCCTCACCTCATCATTCCCCATAAAATATGTCCACTAGTCTAAGCATATTCTAAGCTTCATTCAAGAGCATTAGCATATCAAAGACGAGAGTGAAATCCCATTAGATGGTTATGGAAATAATCTAAGGCTCAAAGGATTAAGATAACACACAACTAATACATCACATAATCACATCACATTTTTCTCCACACCCCAAATAGGGATGGACTACTCACTACTCATTACACTACAAACTACATTAACAAAATGAAACATTCTAAGGAAATGAAATTAAACTAAGGAAACAAGAAATATTAAAGAAGCTAAATGAAAGGAAATTAAACTAAAGAAGCATGCAAGAATTAAAAGACAAGACAATATTTAAAGAAACTAAAAAAAATATTTTATTTACATGACTCACATTACAAGTGGCATTCTTCTCCAACTTGAGTTTTGGCTTCAAGGATTTTACTCCAAGTAGAGAGAATGCCACCAAGAAATGAGTTAATACAAAAGAGAAGGAAGAGTTCTATTTATAGTGCTAGAAAAACGTAATCGGGCCAATCCCCCGACATGGGACTAAACGCATACTATAAATGGACATAAAACAACACAGTACACGACCCGACGCAAACATGAAACATTTGGACCAATTTGGACCGCCAATTGGCGGTCTGGGACAGCCAATTGACGGTCCAGATTGCTTGGATTGAGTGTGGATTTCGTTCGTTCGTTTTTTGCTTGATTTCTTGATGTTTGATGAACCCGATTTGTTTGTTGATGTTTGGGCTCGAATCTAATTGCCAAAATACTCCTCATAATGGTGTGGAACTTCTTGATTTCCTTATTAGACCTTTTGGCTTTACTTCTGGGTCCTTCTCTCCGGCACCTCAGTCCATAAGTCTTGCAACTTAGTCTTTTTTCTTGCTTTTATGTCCTTTTTTAGTCTCTTCTTCTCAAACATGTTATTCCTGAAACTTAAACATAAAACTCGTTACGTAGCATTGTTTAGGTTCAAGTTAATGGATATAAGACACAAATGAATGCATGAAATGATGTCAATCAATGCCTCTTGAGAATGAGAACTACATAAGGCATGAATGAGAGGTAAATATTTGTGTGGTTGTTTGAAATGAAGGGTATCAGGCGGTTGATTCTTAACCCATATTGGGTCCTCAATAGATGCAAAGTGAAGAGCAGGTGTCCTAGAGGCCACAAAAATGGTTTCTTGTGACTCAATAGCCACATGATCAAAAGGATGTGGCTTAAAGGCCAGATGATCACAAGATAAGGCACATTCCTGTGCCAGCCCAAGCGAAACATCTTCACCACCACCAGGATCTCCATCAGACAATTGTCTGAAATACTTGAAGGTACCTTCAACTTCGTTCTCATCCATGTCCTGGATAAGATTGACCTCAACAGGGTTATCGAAGGCACCTGGATTTTTCCTGATGGCGAAGATGAGGAAATCAACACATTCACTACCATAAATCAAGCGCATAAGACCGTTATGAGAATTGATCAAGGCATTGGAAGTCCCTCAAAATGGTCGCCCCAAAAAAATAGGAATTTGTCCAAGTGGGTTTGGCACAGATTCAATATCCAAAACAAAGAAATTGACTAGATAAATGAACTCACTCACTTTGATCAGGACACCTTCCACCATGCTCCTCGGTTTCTTCATTGACCTATCAGCCAGGTGAAAAGTGGTTCTTGTTTGTTTGAGGTCTCCAAGACCAAGGTGGACGTAGACAGAGTACGACAAAAGATTGACAGATGCACCTAGGTACAATAAAGCTCGATGTATGGGTACATCACCAATCATACAAGAAATAGTACGACAACCAGGGTCCTTGTATTTGACTTGCGTTGGTTGTGACAACAATGAACTCATGTCAGCCGTAAGAAAAGCTTTCTTGGGAACATGAGTTTTTCACTTGTTGGTGCATTAGTCCTTGAGAACCTTGGCGTAAGGTGGTATTTGCTGAATCACCTCCAACAGAGGGATGTTCACCTTAACTTGCCGAAATATCTCAAGCATCAAGTCATGTTAATCTGAAGTTTTCTTTTTGAGGTGCTCAGGGAGTGGCACCTTTAAGGCATAATGGTCTTTCTAAGGAACCTCAGAATTCTAGTCCATAGAAGCATGAGTGGGACCCTCAGAATCTGATTCCTTAAACCCAAGATGAGACAAGGGGACCTCAGGGTTCGGCCACCTCATAGATGTAGGTATCACCGTAGGTCTGGTGACACCAAGAGATGGTGATTGCAATGAACCCAACCAAATGTGGTTGTCCACCTCCTTGCCGGACCTCAAAGTATGAATCACATTAAGATGATGGGGCAGTTCAGAGGTAGTTTGAGGTACAGGTGGCCTCCCTTGAGAATGTGTAGGCCGGGGACTCACCTCTGGTTGACTCGGCAACTAACCCTTCTCAAGTTCATGGAGCTGATGAGCCAACTAGATACCTTGTATTTCCAAAGCTTTGACTATACTTTGCATGCTCTGCATGAATGCTTGAAGGGTCGGATCACTAGAGGGGTCCTTTGGGTCAACCCGACGATGAGGCCTAAGGAGGTTGGTAATTATGGTGTTGAGACCTTTGATGTGGGGCTTGGTAGGTCGCCGATGGATGTGGAGGTTGATAAGGTGGAGGTTAAGCTTCAGCTTGAGCGTGCGAGCTCTGACCGTTGCCCCCAAGAGAAGTTAGGATGGTTACGCCATCCCAGGATGCAGGAGTGACTGAACGGGTCATTACGGGCCCTCTGTTGATACATTGCATTTACATGCTCATTATCGCTTGGAGCGTAAGCACACTCCAAGTCACTGTGTCCCGTAGGTCGACACCTACTACACGTGGGAGTAGCGACCTATGCTACAGGAGCTCGGTTCAACTTTAAACTCTCAATCAGACGCATGAGAGCATCCAATTTTGCCTGAATAGGATGGGTCCGCTCCCACAAAGTCAAAGGCCTATAGTGTCTAGCTAAAGGTTGTCGTGCACCCAGAGCTCGATCCTGACTGAGACCCTCTTCCTCTCCATGAGATGGAGTTCTACGTGGGGGTGGGAGTGGACCGAGGTAATCCATGTATGGAACCCGATCTCTCCCATCTCCATGAGATGACTCGGCCTCATGCTCCAAACTACCCAGACCGCAAATTGGCGGTCTAAAAGATTCAGATTCGTCTGGTTTTCATGCTGGGCTTTGCTTGATGTATTGGTTGGTCTTGGATGCATTTACTTTATTTATTGGAGCTCCGACCCGAATCGAATTGTCAAAATACTCCCCATGATGGTGTGGAGTTTTCTGTTTTGCTCTTAGGTCCGTCGGTCTTACGTTCAGGTCCTTAATCCCTTGCATCTTAGTCCCCAGGTCTCACAATTAAGTCTTTTTTCCTACTTTTGAGTCCTTTCATGGCTCTTCTCTTCAAACCTCTTTATTTCTGAAATTCAAACATAAAACTCGTCACGTAGCATTGCTTAGGTGTATGATAATTGATATAAGAAACAAATATGAGCATGAAATGATGTCAATCACGTCTCTTGATCGTTAGAGCATCCTGAAACAAACAAAACTACAAAAAAATTAAAACCACTCGAATAGTCCAAACCAAAGTCTGGACTAAGCACCTCCCCGGCAACGGCGCTAAAAACTTGATGTGTTCGTTTTAATACCGCAAGTGCACGACCGTCGGTGAAGTCGAGGTAAGTACAGGTCGATCCAAAGGGAGGTGTGTCGACTCTGGTTTGTTCAAAGGCGAGTGCGAAACAAAGGGGAGAAGAAGTTGATTACGAAAAACTAGGCTAAACTAAACTAGTACACACAAACAAGGAAATGAAAGCATGCAACAATGAAACTAAACTAACTAAGACAACAAGCTGGAATTCAGGAATGGAAACCCCTAAGGGGTGGAGTGTGCACACGTATGAAGTGAAATAAGTGATGAATGCCGCGAGTAAGCATGTCATGTGTGTGTCTTCATGCATAGGAAGTGTCTAAAGATGTGGGAAAACCTATAAATTCATTCACACAACGTATCAGCAATTATTACTTGATTAGCATAAGACTAGGCTCAGCATGAGAGATGTCTAAAGGTTATGGCAAGACTCATCAAAAACCAGTAACTCATGTGAAGAACAAAGCTAAGCATGGGAAGTGTCTAAATATTATGGTAAAACCCATCAAGGCAAAATTTCTTCAATCAATCAAGCAAGCAAATACAAATACAAACATAAACACATAACTGACATGTAGCATATTCAACAGGAAATTTCAGTTAATAAACATGAGGAAACTAAGCAAGGAAAGTGTAAATCTTATGGCAAAACCCATCTAAAATCCCCAAACACGTAGATGATTAAAACACCCCCGATGAACATATAAACATGCAAGTCTAGACAATAAAAAATTCATCAAACATCCAAACTTCACAACATATATGTACATCATATCATCTCCACCCCCAAAGGGGGATGAAACTACTCACACATTATTAAGCAAACATTCATATAAAGGAAAGAAAACATGCGAATTATTTTTATGAAGATTAAAGCAAACAAAATTAACTAAACATGCAAGGCTTAAAAGAAACACAAAGAAACTAACAAAATATTTTTTATTGCTCACTTACATTACAAGTAACCTCTCTCTACCAGAGTTTTGCTCCAAGCCATTACTCCTAGTAGAGAGAATGGTCACCAAGAGAGGAGATGTTTTACAAAGGAGGAGGAAGGGTTCTATTTATAGTCATAGAAAAAGGTAACCCAGGACAATCCCCCGGCATGGGACTTTACGCTTACTATAACTGGACAAAAAACAACATAATCCACAATCCGACAAAACCATGAATCATTTCGACAATTTTGACAGCCAATTGGTGGTCTGGAATGGTTGGATCGAGTCTAAATTTCGGTGGCTCGTTTCTGGCTTGAGTTCTTGATGTTTGAGGAAAGCGATTTGGTTTTTGATGTTTGGGCCTAGATCTAATTGCCAAAATACTCCTCATGATGGTGTGGAGCTTCTTGATTTGCTCATTTATCCTTTTGGTTTACATCCGGGTCCTTATCTCTTGCATTTCTGTACATAAGTTCTGCAATTCAATCATTTTCCTTGCCATTGAGTCATTTTTTAGTCTTTTCTACCCAAACATGTTTATTCCTGAAACTTAAACGTAATACTCATTACGTAGCATTGCTTAGGCTAAAAATAAACAATATAAGACTAAAATTTATGCAAGATATGATGTCAATCAAGCATATTTGAGCTAAAAACTAATCAAACACACACTAGGTTCCCTATAGAAGTCACACACAAAATTTCACAACAATTGGACTTCAATACATCACCCAAACTAGAACCGGAAAACACTCAAACCAAACCTGGTTTACCAGAACCAATTTGGTCGACTGGAACGAGTTATTCATTCGACAGATTGTGTCTGTTAATAATGTTAGCCTAATTGTTGAACTAGTCGACCGTTGCAAGCCTTTTGTTCGACCGTCTATACGTGTCAAGTGACATTAGACTTGTCATATTCTACAACGGTCAGATTTCCCAAAACCCCAATTTTACCAGACTTCTGGTCGACCGTCATTTACCTTTCGGTCAACCGATCAAACAATCTTTGGTCGCCCTAAACACTCTGCAAGTTTCTGGTCGAACGCCTCCTAGGGTTAGGTCGACTGAAACTCAATTTCTCCTTGAACCCAGAAATGCATGTATGTTTCCGGTCGAATTGAGTTTTTCCTTAGATCGATTGATCCATCCTTTACTAGACCAAAACCCCTAGAACGGTCGACTAATCCCCAATTTAGTTCGACCGTTCACTTAAGTGAACTTAAGTTATAGCCAGATTTGACCAACCGGTCGATCGGTATGCCCGATTCGGTCAACCTAATTTGTCCTGTAATGTGACCTGCACTTTACTATTTTGTGTTTCTTACACAATCACTTACCTATTTAATCCCAACGGCTATAATTCACTTAAAGCTTATAAATAGGTGTTGCCATGACACATTTACACAACTCTTACACTTTTATTTGTAATATACACCTAAGAGAAACTCTAAAGCTTCAATTCTCCAATCCTACACTCACAAGCTTATATTTCCACACTTTAGATCATTTCCATATCATAATCAAAGTGTGCTCAAGTTTAGATAGTGTGTCCCATCATTTGTTTTGTCAAAGAAGCTAGGATTTCGGTGAACGCCCGAAGTGTTCCCTCTCGGGTTGTGAAAGGAAGAAATCAAGCTAGTGAGGGTTGTTTGTGGAGCTTGTGTTGTAAAGGCTTAATCTCATCCTGTAACGAGATTGACAGTGACAACGTAGGCGGAGCTCAAGAGAGATCGAGCGGAGGTTACAAGAGAGGAAGTAGGCGGGAGGCCGAACCTCTATAAAATCTTCCGAGTCATCTTGTGGTTTGGATAATTTTTTCTTTACTTTCTTGTTTGTTTTAATTTCCACTGCACATCTTCGATTGAGCAAGTGGAGTTTAATTGACCTTGAAAGTGATTAGAACTAAGCCATTACATCGATCCTACAACCTTCACCTTCCATCCCCGTCGGACCATCTCCACCCAAGAGTATCCAACTCACCTAGAGATATTATGTTCTTCTTCAACTCTGGAACATGACGCACTGTCGTCAATGTTCGAATGCATCAATCGAACATCTAAAACTGTATGGAACCAATCCCAATGGTAGTGAATGGTAAATCATTGCCCATGACAATGATTCCTACTTTTAGTGGTTCATAAGAGGTGAACCACTCTCTAACCGGGCACATGTGATATAATGCTCCCGTATCCAAAATCCATCCACTTAATGATTTGTCGATACCTACAGCGCAAACTGTCAGGACGTCTACTTTGTCCCATTCTTCCGCCACACTTGCAGAATCATACCCGGTGGCTTTACCATTCTGGTGTGCCTCCTTGAAGGCTTTATAGTCACGCTTCATGTGACCCGTCTTCCTGGAGATGAAACATTCAAAGGATATCCCCTTTGGTTTAGACGTGCCCCTGTTCTTTCCACTTTGATTGTAACTCGTCCCTCCCCTTCCATTCGGGCAAACGATCAACCCTTCACCCTTGTCACAAAAGCTACTACCTGAATTCTTTCGGGCATCAAACGAGATCAGCATGCCTTTGACATATTCTAACACCAACGAATCCTTCCCCTATATGATCGTGTTCACCAAATTCTCAAATGAGTCTGGCGATGACGTTAACAACAACATTGCTTTGTCTTCATCTTCCAATTTGATACCCAGCTGGGTCAAATCTGCAATAAGCTTGTTGAACATCGATAGGTGATCAACAAACGATATGTTCTTCCTCATCCGAAGCATGTACAGCTAATTGACATCATATCATGCATATATTTGTATCTTATATCCTTTATTTTAGCCTAAGCAATGCTACGTAATGAGTTTTATGTTTACGTTTAAGGAATAAATAGGTTTGGGAAGAAGAGACTCAAAGAGGACTCAAAAGTAAGGAAAATGACTGAATTGCAGGACTTATGGACTGAGATGCAAGAGAGAAGGACCCAGATGTAAAACCAAAAGGACCAATGAGCAAATCAAGAAGCTCGACACCATCACGAGGAGTATTTTGGCAATTAGATCTGGGTCTAAGCTCCAACAACCACTTCGGGTGCACCAAACATGAAGAAATCGATCCAAAAAAGTCTTTACCAAAGCCCAACCCTATCAGCCCAACCCAGACCGCCAATTGGCTGTCCCAAACTGCCAATTGGCAGTCTATTTGGATCCAAACCCAATAAGTCACACCAAGGTGGTGTATTAGTGTGTATTTAGTCCATTTATGGTATGTGTTTAGTTTCATACCCGGGATTGTCCCGGGTTACCTTTTTTTATGACTATAAATAGAACTCTTCCTCCTCCTTTGTATTCACCTATTGCTTGGTGGCATTCTCTCTACTTGGAGTAAGCCTTGGAACAAAACTCAAGGTGGAGAACAATGCTACCTGTAATGTGAGTCATGTAAATAAAATAATTCTTCATAGTTTGTTTTAATGTTGTCTTCTCTTTTAATTCTTGAATGCTTAGTTTAATTTTGTTTTGTCTTCTTTTCTTAATGAGTAGTGAGTAGTTTCATCCCCCTTTGGGGGTGGAGATGATGTACATATATGTTCTGAAGTTTGGATGTTTGATGAATTTTTATTGTGTAGACCTGCAAGTTTATATGTTCACCGAGGGTATTTTAATCATCTACATGTTGGGGGATTTTTGATGGGTTTTGCCATAAGATTTAGACACTTCCCATGCTTAGTTTCCTCAAATTTATTGACTGAAATTTCCTGCTAAATATGCTACATGCTAGTTAGGTGTTTGTATTTGTGTTTGCTTGATTGATTGAAGAAACTTTGCTTTGATGGGTTTTGCCATAACATTTAGACACTTCCCATACTTATGCTAATCAAGTAGTAATTGCCGATGCATTTTGTGAATGGATTGATAGGTTTTGCCACATCTTTTAGACACTTCCTATGCATGAAGACACACACATGACACACATACAAATATACATGCGTCATTCATCACTTATTCACTTCATATGTGCACACACTCCACCCTCTAGTGTAGTTTAGCTAGTGTAATCACAACTCTTCTCTCCTCTTTTCCCACTTTCCTTTGAAAGAACCAGAGTTGACACACCTCTCTATGGATCAACCCGTACTTGCCACGTCTTCACCGACATCGTGCTCTTGCGTTATTTTAAACAAACACATCAACACTTCACGCTTCAGGTTCAATTTGTTGCCCAGGCTTTTCTTCATAAACTTGTCATCCAGAAGTTTCCAATATTCATCTACTATCGCCGCCGAGTCCTCAAAGAGAATATTATCAGAGCGGCACAATTCGATGATCCTTATCGCCCAGTGATTCAACATGTCCCACTTCTCATCAGTCATTTTCGACGACTTCTTCTCCTCACCACCTAAAGTGTTCAAGAGACCGTTCATTTGTGCAATCAACGCAAGTACCCTCCTTGGCCAGGTCGTAAAGTTCCTTTTTCTAGTGAACTTCTCCACATGAAAGTTTCTTGCATCCTCCGGCATCGCTAGAAGCAACCACAGCTGTTGGGAGAGAATCTAGCAATGCTACTATGAGGTGGAAGGTTAAGATGCACAAGCAAAATCATAGAATTTTTATTTACAGAATTTAAAATAACTTCTGTCTCTCTCCCAAACTTAATACGCAACAAAAACACACACAAGATAAAGAAAGAAGCAAAAGACGAACACACACCTGAAACAATCACGACACACATATTTTACAAGGTTTGGCAACGTTCCTACGTTCTTGGGGGGTCGCCTGCGGGTTTCATTTCCTTTTTCTGCTTCTCCAACAAGAGAAGGAACCGAGATTACACATGATTGGAGGCAGTATATCCTCCAAAGCTCTCAAGAATTTCCCTAACCCTAATCTCTCTCAAGGAAATAACAATAATGTATTGTGTACAAATAAGAGCGGACATGCCCTTAAATACTAGACTCATAATCATATAGAAATGTGTAGAAAATGTGGGCAACCGTCGACCAGAAATCTCCATCAGTCCACCTGAACGGTTAATAGGAACGATTCCTGTTAATTTTGGTAGATTGACGCCATCGCCCGGTCAACCGCTCCACGGTTGTATTCAACTCTTCAACCACTTTCCCGTCATCCGGCATCACCCTCAGTCAACCATTCTTGACCTCCAAAAGGTTCCTGAAAAATTCGATCGAACGGTGTCCAACACTGGTCGACCGTTCTTCATATCCAAACAGTGGCTGATAAAATCGGTTGAACGGTGTCCAACACTGGTCGATCATTTATCACATCTAAAAGCTCCTGAAAGTTTTGGTCGACCGAGCTCCTCCACCGGTTGACCATTTTTCTTTGTTTTTGCCTTAAATATAAACCAATTTCTAACAATACTGACACCTATTAGCTTTACTTTGGGATCTACTATAACTCCAAAGTACAGGAAAATGATTGTTTTATCAAGTTCTCCAAATTATTTATCATACTACTCTTTCATTGCAACTGCCAAATTATGGAAATCAACATCACTGTTATCAATCCATTGATTCAGCAACTCATGGGCACGATAATTGTAAAAGAATTCCAAGTTACTAGTGGTATAGAGAGCACCAGATACACTTTCTATTAAGTACTTGTACTCTTTCAAAAAAATTATGACCTTCCAACAATTTTCCAATCATCATATGTTAGATTTCCCAAACTGTCATCATCTTCTGGATGTTGGAGGACGAGAGGAGGACGGGGAGCTACTGATTGGCGGTCCCCAACCGCCAATTGGCGGTCTAAAAGGTACACCTCGTGCGCTGCCTTAGACCGTCCTCATCTTCTGCATTTTTCCTTCATTGGACTCCACTAGATCCATGCTTGATCTTTGCAACTGGGGGGGGCACGAAAGAAAGAAGGTGGCTCTCTCTTTCTACTCACATCCTCACTCATTTTCCATACAATTTCGTGGCTCAACTTGTAATGCTTGTAATCTATTGTTGTTCTCTTACAAATGGTAAATTCTAGTGCTTTATATAGGCACTTACATGACCCTACAACTTCCAAATATAAAGACTACATAAACATGATCATTCAAGATCATTACACCCTCTACTTAAATTGCATACATAATTAGGACGAAAATTACACAAAAATGAAAAGACTTGTCTCTTCCACTCCCTCAACCTTTTGTCTTCTCATGTGTTGACTCTTCGCCCCTTTGATGATTCATCAAGCAATGATGATGTGGCGGGTGACTAGGATGCCACATAGGGTTAAGTTGTCACCTAGGATTAAGTTCAATTCTCAATACTCCTCCTTCAACTTAATCCTATTCCATCCACCATCCCAAGTTGATTTCTCAACTTCACATACAAGCGGATTGGTAATGGTTTTGTTTTGTGTGAGAAGACACACCATGTGCAACTCACTCGTCATCTCGTAGATTTCACGAAGTGTCTTGAACTTCCTTGGTCTCATCTCGTCATGTTTGTTAGATGGAACCGTTTCATGATCAGTGGGGTTGGCTATTGATTGACATCATTTCATGTGTCTATTTCCACACATGTGGTTGCTTGCTCCTGTATCGAGATACAAAACTCCTTCTTGTTCGGCTTCCACTCCTTTGTCGGCAAGCAATACTACATCCTCATCACAAGCATTCTCTTCCATGGCCACAAGGTTGGAGTTTTCTTCCACCCTTTTCTTCGACCAACACTTGCTTGCGTAGTTCCTTGCTTCCCACAATTGAAGCACTCAATCACCTTCTTCGATCCGCGATCACCACGGACACGGCTGGAGCTCTCCTCCACCTTCTTTTGCGGCCAGCATTCTTTCGCAAAATGACCACGCTTCCCACACTTGAAGCATTCGACCTCCTTCTTTCTTGGATGGCCTTCATAATCACGACCGCTTCCACGATCTACGTTGCGAGGTTTCTCCTCTTTAAGCGACATCTTCGCTTGCAACGCCTCCTCTAAGACATCTTGTCTCTTCTTCTTCTTTCTTTGCTCGTGTGCCTCCAACGAGCTTGCTAGATCATCAATAGTCATCTTCTCGAGGTACTTTGATTCCTCGATTGCGCACACCACATTCTCGAATTCCTCGGTGAGAGAACACAACACCTTCTCCACCACTCTTCCTTCGGTCAGCGCCTCCGCATTTCTTTTTAACTTGTTCGCCACCATGCGAACTCTCGTCACAAAATCGGCAACACCTTCTGATTCCTTCATTTTTAACGCCTCGAACTCGCCTCGAACCATTTGGAGGCGCACTTGCCTCACTCGATCAGCACCCTTGTAGCTACTCTCAAGGGTGTCCCACGCCTCCTTCGACGTCTTCGCTTCAGCGATCTTTTCAAAGCCACTTTCATCCACCGCTTGGAAGAGAAGGAAGAGAGCACTCTTATCTTTGGCTCTTCTCTCCTTTTGTGCTTTGATTTGTGCGACGGTTTCTTCTCCCGTCTCGGCCTCCTCCATGAAGTCGCTCTCCACAAGATCCCAAGCATTATGCGCACCCAGCAGCACACGCATTTGGATACTCCAATTGTCCTAGTTGCCTTTCGACAATCGAGGCAACGACGCATGACCAAACGAAGTCATTCCCGAGCTTCCCATCGGACGAGGCTCTGATACCGGATGTTGGAGGACGGGAGGAGGACGGGGAGCTACTGATCAACCCACCATAGGAGAATGCCCGTCTCCTGGGCTACAGGGACCGCTGATTGGCGGTCCCCAACCACCAATTGGCGGTCTAAAAGGCGTGCCTCGTGCGCTGCCTTAGACCGTCCTGATCTTCTGCATTTTGCCTTCAATGGACTCCACTAGATCCATGCTTGATCTATGCAACTGGGGGGCACGAAAGAAAGAAGGTGACTCTCTTTTTCTACTCACATCCTCACTCTTTTTCCATACAAATTCGTGGCTCAACTTGTAATGCTTGTAATCTATTGTTGTTGTATTGTTGTTCTCTTACAAATGGTGAATTCCAGTGCTTATATAGCACTTACATGACCCTACAACTTCCAAATATAAAGACTACATAAACATGATCATTCAAGATCATTACACCCTCTACTTAAATTGCATACATAATTAGGACGAAAATTACACAAAAATGAAAAGACTCTTGTCTCTTCCACTCCCTCAACCTTTTGTCTTCTCATGTGTTGACTCTTCACCCCCTTGATGAGTCATCAAGAAATGATGATGTGGCGGGTGACTAGGACGCCACATAGGGTTAAGTCGCCACCTAGGATTATGTTCAATTCTCAATACTGGATCATTTGGAATATTCATTCTCCAAAAGATATCCCTACACTTCAAAGTTGTGTCCAACATGGTGTATGTTGAATTCCACCTCGTCGGCACATCCATAGACAATGACAAGGTACATTCAACTTTGTGTTTTACAACAAGGTCTTTACAAATTTGTATCCTGCTACGAGATCCCTTCACATACTTAACAATTGCCCCAATTCTGTCAAGACATCTTCGTTTCCTCCGTTGACAAACCATCCCAAACCATCAAGTTTATGATATGGGCTAGACATCTTACATGCAAATGGTTGCCCCCACTAATCCCACATTTTCCTTGAATCGTTTTCTTTAGATGATGACATGCAACACGATTTGATTGTGCATTGTCCATAGTGACCATAAATATTTTTTCTTCTAAACCCTCGGAAACAAGACAATCTTCATGTGCCTTAACAATTGCCTTTCCTTTGTGACTAGTTATTCGACAAAAAAAAAATTGTTCAATTACAATCCTTATCAATGAAATATGTGATCAAGCACATGTAGTTTATTCTTTGGATGCTAGTCCACATATCCGTGGTCACAGAAACTCTATGACATGAGACCTCTAATTTTTATTGCAATTTAAATTTTTCATCCATATACAATTAGTAAGAGTCACGAGCAATCGTCCAACAAGAGGGCATCTTAAATTTCGGACAAGCAACTGTCATTAAATTCTTGAACCCAAGATTCTCTACAAACCAAAACAGTAACTCGTCTACCACTATCATTTTAACAACAACCTTTCGGATTTCACCTGCATCAAAAAAGGTGTGTGCTCTAAGTCTACCCTCCCCTAGTAGACTCTAAGTTACTATCAAACACCAACTCAGATTGGGTACTCTTGCTCTTGGTGTCATTTGTAGGATTTGCTGGACAACGATCCCAATGCATCTTAATGTTTTTAGAGCCATTGAAATTACTATCACATGGAAATGTTTTGTTCTCACAAAAAATGCATTCAGCTCTAGTTTTACCTGACTCATCTGAATATTCCTATAAATGAGCCAAATAAGCAACTTTTCTCTTCTTGATCCTATCGATGTAATCTCGGCCTTCCTTTCTTTTCCTAGGGAACATAGTATCTTTCTCTTCAGTAGTGGATGTTGTTGTCTTTTTGGCCTTATTCCGTGTTTTGATGATTTAATCAACATAATCGTAATCACAATCAAATGAAGTGTAGCACACATAATGCATAGAAGATATATTATATTGTGCTAACATCTACAGGTGATCAAGACTCAAGAAGAATGTAATGAGGTCAGGACATGTAATCTAAGTTTTTCAAGAAATGTAATTTTTCTTTATTTTTGAGTTTTAGGAACTTATGTAATCTTAAGCGTACAAGGTTAAAACCTACTCACATACACACTAGGTTCCTTGTAGAAGTCACACATAAAATTTCACATCAATTGGACTTCAATAGATCGCCCAAACCTTAGCCGGAAAATCACTTAAAGCCAAACCTAGTTTTCCTGTGCTAAACGGTCGACTAAACGAGTTCCCAGTCAACCGTTTATAACAAACTCTCTAAGTGAATTTTCCTTGTTCCACCAGTCGACCGGTTTTGACCTTTTGGTCGACTGATTCCACATTTTCGGATGATTGTTATACCTTGTCGTATTATACAATAGTTGTATTCGTATAAATTCAACCTACCCCTAAAATATAATTGGCCACTGGTCGAACATTTACGCAGAAATGATTGACTAGTTGAACACCTTTTCTTGAGCCCAAAAGGCCTATTATTTTTTGTCGAACGTAACCTATCTTTTAGTTTGACCATTATACATTTACCATGGCCAAAACCTTGGTTTCGGTAGAGCATCCCATTTCTGGTCGACCTTTCACTTAAGTGAAAAACCAATCTAGTTTGATCAATGGGCTTTTGGTTCGAATGTTTCTTTTTTCTTAAAGAAACGATCAACCGTTATGCCTGATCCGGTCGACCGGTGAGGAACAAATTTGCTGAATCTTGATTTCTATTTTGTGTATCTTTCACACAACTCAATCAATTCTTCCCCAATGGCTAGAAATCTTTAGGAGCTTATAAATAGAGGTCCAAACACATTGTTTACACAACTCTCCCACTGCCAATTGTCTCATGCATGAGAGAGAAGTCTCTCAATCGTCAAAGCTCCAAGTCATACACTCCAAGCCTAAATTTCAAACGTTTGATCAATTCCAAATCTACTCAAAGTGTGCTCAAGTTAGAGAGTGTGATCCACTCAAGTTCTCAGACAAGCAAAGCTTGTAAAGGCTCCGGTGAAAGCCCGAAGCATATTTCTCGGATTGTGAGAAGAGGATTCCAAGCTAGGCGAGGGTTGTTCGCTAGCTTGAAGATTGTAAAGGCATTGTCTACCGACCTGGAATGGGGAGCAGATAGTGAAGATGTGAGGAAGCGCATGGCTTAAGAACTCCAAATCAACCATCGAAAGGAGAAAGAAGCTTCCAAGACAAATTCAACATTGGCATTACATGCAAATTTTGATGAACCAAGGATGAGAGTAGAAGATGAGGAAATTGAGGTCCTTCCCAAAGACTTCTTCAAATGCCTCAAGAAAGATAAGGGAGAGATTTGATAAAGAAGAGGTAGAGGAAGTGAGAAGAGAGAAAAAGAAAAGGAGAAGGATGAGAGTGAAAATGAGAAGAAAAAGAAGAGAAGGGAGAGGAGAAGAGAAAAGGAGAGGAGCAAGAGAACAGAAAAGAAGATGGAAACTCACAAAGCTACTTGGGATGATTCTTCATCACCATCATCATCATCATCTTCCCTACAAAGTAGAAGGGAGGTTACACACGCGTGCTTCATGGCTATTAAAGATGAACAAAGTGAGGTAGCCTCTAACTCTTGTTATACTAGATCTAATTCATGCTCAACTAAGTCTTATTCTAGTGATAGCTCAAAATCTAATGCTAATGATGATTCATATACACATAATGAGCTTCAAAATGCATTTCATGATTTAGTTAATCAATATGAGATCATTTGTGAAAAGAACAAGAATTCTAGAAATCAAATAAATGATCTCCAATGCCAAATTAAAATAATCATGAATGAGCCCTAGACCTGAAAAACATGCATTAGTACTGGCTAATCTACATGCAACACCTATTGATGTTGAACAACTAGATCTTATAGCTTCAAATGAACAATTAAGAAAAGATCTAGAAAAGTTCACAAATCAAACCAAAATGCTTGACATGCATTTAGGGAGTAAAGACAATCATTAGTAAGACATGGCTTAGGATATAATTTTAAATTGAAAAACCATGTATCTCATACTATTTTAAATGGCACGCATTTGTTTGTAATCAAAGTTCCTCAAGTGTGTGGGCTCCCAAAACCAAAATGGTTTGGGTTTCGAAAGCTAATGTTCAAGGACCCAAAGTTGTTTGGGTACCTAAATCTACACTTGTAGGTACTTAAAGGAGGATGAGAGATCGGTAGTGACCGGGCAAGCTTGCAAAGTCAATTGAAATCCGATTGCACTATCAAAAGAAGGATGGAACCAACATTCGGGAATAACAATTGGTAACAATCATTTAATCCTCCTAAGCATATAGAATTGGTTTCCAATAGGATTATGCATGTTTAATTGTCATATCTTTTATATCATTCATTGATCAATTACGATGAGCATTTCGTATATCATTAAGGGGGAGAAAAATGGAAATTATGCCTAATTGACGTTTTATTCATTGCATATATTGAAAGGGGGAGTAAAACATCACATGCTTATTTGTCAATATTTGTTTGATGTTAAAAATGGAGAAGAAAATTGAGCTTGATTTATATATCCAATGCATAGTGATAGGGGGAGCTTAATGAATATCATTTTTTATGAAGTAATGAATTGCAAACTAAAAGGGGATTAGACAAGGGTTGAAGAAATTGGCCATCTTATGTCTACATTGATTAAAATTCTAATGGATGTCAAAGGGGGAGAAGAAACTTGAAATTAAAATTAATTGAAAAAAAAATATGCACATCTTTAGGGGGAGCGTCGTATATAAATAGTTAACATCTCAATATTTCAAGTATTAAGATTTAGGTTGCCATCATCGAAAAGGAGGAGATTGTTGTCTTTTTCGCTTTATTCTGTGTTTTGATGATTTAGACAACATAATCTTAATCACAATCAAATGTAGTATAGCACACATACTGCATAAAAGATATATTGTATTGTGCTAACATTTACAGGTGATCAAGACACTCAAGAAGAGTGGAATGAAGTCAAGACATGTAATCCAAGCTTTTGAAGACATGTAATTTTTCTTTATTTTTGAGTCTTAGAAACTTGTGTAATCTTAAGCATACAAGAGTTAAAACTTACTCACATACACACTAGGTTCCTTGTAGAAGTCATACACAAAATTTCACATCAATTGGACTTCAATAGATCACCCGATCTAGTCGAGTTTGCGTTTGCTATCCTCGCTCCTATGCTAGATGATGGTGGTGGTTCCCTCACACTCTCCCACTGCATGGTATTCTCAGCAAGGTCTTCGAGGAAAGCCCATGCCTCCCTTTCATCCTTTCCTAAGAACTCTCCTCGACATATGGACTCAAGGAGCGTTCGGGATGGGATGTGAAGACCCTCGTAGACAATCTGACAAAGGCACCACAACTCGATGTCATGGTGAGGGCATGAGGATATTAGCTCCTTCAACCTCTCTAAGTATACATGAAATGATTCGGTCTCATGTTGATAAAAAGGAATTCATTTCATTGCTCAATTTTTGAGTTCGATGTTTTGGAAAGTACTTCTTGAGGAATGCAGATTGAAATTCATCCTAAGTCCTAAAGGCATTCGCGTGGCTGTTGTACAACCACTTCTTCGCATCATCCTTCTGTGAAAAGGGGACAAGCCTAAGGTGGATGGAGTCTGTGCTAAGTTGTTGTAGCTTGAACAAAGCACAGATCTCCTCAAATTCCCTGAGAAAGATATAGGGTCACCCTTCCTAGTGAAGAGACAGAGCATGGAGATAAATTGTGGCTTAACCTCAAAGTGGTTCTCATTTGCCTCGGGCAGTACGATGCAAGAAGGTAAGGTAGTACGACTCGGATAGCATCGAACGCAGAGGGGGATGGGAGCCTGGGGAACCAGGTGATGAGATTGTGGATGCCCACCTTCTGGACCCGAAGGTGGTATGAATCCAGAGGTCGCCCTCGTGTGGTTCACGACCAGTCATGGTCCACGGACTGTGTAGGACACGTGACGGGGATGCATTTGAAAGGTCAACAATCAAGGATAGATCGATGTCGGATCTCATCAAACGACCCTCAGCATCTCGTGACCAGCATCCACAAAGATTGCACACCCACACGAGTCAGAGGAAAAAGAAAGAAAACTCTTTTTTTCTTTTTTTAAAAGAACTAAAGCAGAATGTGCGTAGAGGAGAAGACGGGAGGACAAAAATGAGAGAGAATAACTGAAGAGAGAAGGGAAGAAGTCTTTATGCTATGGCGGGTAGGTACAAGTAGAAGCACACAAGCAAACAAGGCTCAAACAACCTAAGGTCGCTATAGGTCCTTATAGCTAGACGACGCCTAACTGTGAGGTCACGCGACGTCAACACGCCTCACCTACCTACGACGAGGACCACAAAGCCCAGCAAGTGATCCAAGATTCGGAGATCTCGTCTCTCCTACTATCAATAGAGTCGGCGACGTCGATCAGGCCATGACAGTCGCGATTGGATTACTCTCCTAATGCGCCCGACATCCTTAGGGGCTAATGTCTACTTGATTTTAAAATTAGGCACTTGATTAGTGTGATGTTTGGAGCAAAGAAAAGGGTTATGAAATCCCCCACCTTATCTTATATGGGACAACCCCTCCATAGTAGCGTTTTGGAGTCCTAATCTAGAAATCAACTCTCCAAACAAACGCTCAACTCGCACTTGTTGCAATGCAATTCCTACTAACTAATGCATGGTCATACCAAATGCATGAATGAGTGTAGGAGCTGCGTACCTCACACCAGTGCTCAACAACTAAAAGTAAAGTTGAAACAAAAGACAAACTACATGCCTAAGTCAAGTATATGATGCTTGACCTAAACAAGCAAGAATGCCTAATCTTTTGCTTTGGATTTTAGGGTCCAAGTTGCGTAAAAGGGGATTGATGATTTATCTGGGGGCAAACTACAAGTCAAAACATGCCAAATTGAGCCCCAAACCACTATATCTGATGTAACAACAAACGAAAGAAAGAAGGAGGAAATTGGAGCTCACCAGACCGCCTTTTGTCGGTCTTAGGCCACGGATTGGCGGTTCCTCTAGCTTTATTCTCCTCCAAACTTCTCCTGGTGTCTTCCCATGAGCGTTAAAGTCTCCCGAAACAAAGAAAACTACAAAACAAAAATTAAATCCACTTGAATCGTCCAAACCAGAGTTTGGACTGAGCACCTCCCCAGCTATGGCGCCAAAAAACTTGTTTAAACGTTTTAAATGCCACAAGTACACGACGTTGGTGAACACGCGGCAAGTACGGGTCGATCCACAATGAGGTGAGTAGTCTCTGGTTTTTCATAAATCAAGTGGCTAAAAAGGGGAATAGATTTGATTAAGCTAAGCTAAATTACACTAAACTAGTAATTAAGAAATGCGAAACATAGCAACTAAAGATTGGAAATTAGGAAGAGAAACCCCTAAGGGGTGGCGTATGTGCACATACGAAGTGAAATAAGTGATGAATGATGCATGTAAGCATGTAAGTGTGTGTGTCGTGTGTGTGTTTTCATGCATAGGAAGTGTCTAAAGATGTGGCAAAACCTATCAATCTATTCACACAACGTATCAGTAATTACTACTTAATTATCATAAACTAGGCTCAGCATGAGAAGTGTCTAAAGATACGACAAGACTGATCAAAAACCATAAATTCATGTGAAGAAAAAAGCTAAGCATGGGAGGTGTCTAAATCTTATGGCAAAACCCATCAAAATAAAGTTTCTTTAATCAATCAAGCAAGCAACCACAAATACGAACACTTAACTAACATGTAGCATATTCAACGGGAAATTTCAGTCAATAAACATGAGGAAACTAAGTATGGGAAGTGTCTAAATCTTATATAAAAACCCATCAAAATCCCCCAACATGTAGATGATTATAATACCCCCAATGAACATACAAACACGAAAGTTTACACAATCCAAAATTCATCAAACATCCAAACATGACAACATAAATGTACATCATCTCCACCCCCAAAGGGGGATAAAACTACTCACTAATCATTAATCTAACTATTATCTTAGGAAGAGAAAACATTCTAACTAATTCAACTAAGATTAATTAAACAAAAATTAAGCTAAACAAGCAAGAAGATAAAAGAGACAACATTAACTAACAAAAAATTCTTTTATTAAATGACTCACATTACAAGCAGCATCTCCCTACTTGAGTTTTTTCTTCAAGGCTTGACTCTAAGTAGAGGGATTGCCCACTAAGCAATGGGTAAATACAAAGGAGAGGGAAGAGTTCTATTTATAGGCATGAAAAAAGGTAACCGGGGACAATCCCGCAGTATGGGACTAAAACGCATACCATATATGGACTAAATACAACCTAATCTAACACCCAACTAAAGCATGTGTCATTTGGGTCCAAATGTACCTCCAATTGGTGGTTTAAGACAGCCAATTGGCAGTATGGATGGGCATGATTGGGTCTGGTTTTGGGTGGCTCGATTCTGGCTTGATTTCTTCATGTTTGGTGAACCTGATTTGGTTGTTGATGTTTAGACACGGATCTAATTGCCAAAATACTTCTCATGATGGTGTGGAGCTTCTTGATTTTCTCATTAGTCATTTTGGTTTACATCCCGGTCCTTCTCTCTTGCGTCTCTGTCCATAAGTCTTGCAATTCAGTCCTTTTTCTTACTTTTAGGTCCTTTTTGTGTCTCTTCTTCTCACTTGTTTTATTCTTGAAACTTAAACATAAAAATTGTTACGTAGCATTGCTTTGGTTAAGAATAAAGGATATAAGACACAATTATATGTATGATATGATGTCAATCAAAAGTACAAATGGTTTTTTTGGCTCCAACAATTTATTCATGTTCACTACGTGAACCATATTCCTCGCTTCTACTTGTATTGTTTCGACCCAGAACCTCCTACCACTTGTACTTGAACAAAACATATTTCATGTCACTGTAGTATTAAAGTACAATTATGTCTTGCAATACACCACAGTAGTCGACTGGTGGACTGATAGAATTGTTATCTCATGCTATTGAG
This sequence comes from Triglochin maritima, assembly GCA_963682175.1. NCBI lineage: Eukaryota > Viridiplantae > Streptophyta > Magnoliopsida > Alismatales > Juncaginaceae > Triglochin > Triglochin maritima. The sequence continues at coordinate 22,538,986 of OY821775.1, forward strand.
TAACTTTCGGTTGTTGCATTCACAAACACTCCAAAATTCTGAGTTTTTCCTTTGGACTTGTGTTTCTCTGTGCAAAACTGAAATCCATTGATGATATATCCTGAATATTTCATTGCCATGGTGTTTGGACCTCGAGGAAGTGCTTTGACATCAACACTCTAAGTGTTTTCATTTCGAACGGTCTCCCTGAACCAATCACTAAATTTCTTATGTTGTGCAATCGATTATTGTATTTGATTACGACGTAGTCCTACTCCCATGAACGCATTGTAACGATTAAAGTTCTTGTAAATGGCAAATTTCTTCATTATCAATGAAATATTCAAATTTAAGAAATTAGCAAAGTAACAATACTTATGTTTACTTACTCTTGATATTCATAAGTAGTGGCAGTGTGTTCCAAACCAAATTGTGAGCTTTCTCAAGATAAACAACGTCAAGGACAATCATTCAAACTTTACCTAAGGGTCTTTCACCTTCATCGTTTCCCGAAGGCTTATTAAATATTATCTCTACACTCTTCAAATATCTAGAGCAAAAGGTCTTACACTCCTCTGCCAGAATACCTTCAACAATTGATCCTTCAGGTTTATTTCTATTTCTAACAAAAGATTTCAACTTATTCATATAACTTTCGAAAGGAAACATCCAGCGATAGTTCACTCGACCTGCCAATCGCGCCTCGTAAGCAAGGTGAATTGGCAGATGCAACATAACATGAAAAAAATCAATGGGAATATCATCTCCAGCTGCCATAAAATAATATTGATGTCCATTTCCAGGCGTTTGAAATCATCAGCGATATTGAAGTACCTTTTTTACTCCGTGACTCTTTCTTATGGTGAGAGGTAACAACTCTTGCATCAATATGTTATTGTCATGACTCTTTAATGAGCTTATCTTGCATTTCTTCATGTTAACATTGCGTGATATGTTCAATGAATACCCATTTCACACCTTTACTGACTGAAGAACATTGTAGAAAGTTTTCTTCTCTTTAGTGCTCATCTAAGAAATGCAGGTGGATACACTATCATGTCGTCATTAGAACTACCCAAATGCAAGTCCCTTCTAATAAAAAATTCCTCTAAGTCATATTTTGATTTCTTATTATCTTTGCTTTATTTTGGTGTCAATATAGCATTCAACGAACTGTCACACACAATTCGCTCAGTGTGCATCACATCAATATTGTGTTGAACTAAATGATCTTTCTAGTACGATAATTGGAAAAATATACTTTTCTTGGTCAAGTTATTGTCAACACCTAGTGGACAATTTTGCAAATATTTAAGAACATCTTCAGCAAATTTGTATTCTGGTAGACCTCCATGTTCCTCTTTGCCATCAAATTGTTGGCTTTTTGTCTAAATAATCGCTAATAAGTTTTGATGATTAACTAACATATCAATAAACACATGTAATCATTTAATATCATCACATGCATATATTGTATTTCTAACATATCTGGACCAAGTATGGATCAAGACAAGATGAAGAATGAAGAGTAGATAGATTTATATTTCTTGTACTTAGGCTATAATGTAACTTGGCACTTGAAATCATTAATGAATTGCATTGCAAGGCCCTTAGGGAACCTATAGAAGTCTCACAATTAAATCCATATCAAATTGACTTCAATAGGACATCGACGAAACATAAAAAATTCCGTAGAATAGGATTTTTGGGTCAAACCGGTCGAACCAGATTCTAACTTATACAAGCGGTCGACCAGACCTTCCCTCAGTTTGACCGATTCTAACCTGTACCTACACAGGTATAATCAATCGACCGAATCCTTTTCCTTGGTCGACCGTGTCACTTTGTTGATTGAGTAAACCCAATTTGACTGATACACGTCTCACTTACCTGTCATATCTTGACACATGTCCTGGGTAGAGTGTAAACCAGTCGACCGAAAGTCCTTTAGGTTCGATCGATTTTGTGTCCGTATTTGTCTTAAATATGACTGTTATACTTGTCGTATATACCAACGGTCGTATACGTATACTCACCTAACCCCTAGTTTAGATTTAGTCTATCGGTCTACCGAGTCATTTTAAGTTGTCGACCGGTTCATGAAACTCTCCAACTCCATTCTTACTGGTCATTTTCGGTTGAACCAAATCGCCTCTTTGTTTGACCGTTATATTATTTGCATTGTTTCATCTTGACCAAATTCTCAAAATGGTCGACCGAACCTTACCATTTGTTCAACCATTAACTTATGTTCTAGCCCAGTTGGTTCGACTGTCTGCACCTTTGTCCGAACGATTGCTTATTCTTAACAAACCGGTCGACCGATTGACCCGATCCAGTCGACCGATTGGTGTCTCGATTTGTGTCCAAAACTTCACTGCTTTGTGTATTCTTACACAACCCTTTCCCAACATAATCCCAACGGATAGAATTAGTTTAGAGCTTATCAATAGAGTTTTGAATACATTTCTAAGGCCACCAATCTTTCTCCAAAGCTCACACATTCTTACTACTCTCATTTTGCTCTAAACATCTTGTGCTCACATCTTCCAACTTCAAACTAGCTCATTGATTGCATCATTCATTCTAAGTGCCCAAGATTAGTTTGCTTAAGTATTTTCTTCAAGAGTTGTACTAGCTTCTGGAGTGAATCTTTTCTCGGATTGTGAGAAGGTGTTCCAAGCTAGGCGAGGGTGTTCGCAAAGCTTGTGGTGTGAAGGTGTGATCTCGGCCCGCAACGGAGATCAGATTAGTGGAGGACATGAAGTTGCTCTAGGAAGAGCAATTCGCAAGAGAGGACTAGGATCCGGTGGTTGGAACCAAACCTATATATCCGGTGTTTGTGGTTTGGATATCTCTGCTTCACCTTTATTGTTCTAGCTTTTGATTTGCCATACTTGTTTAAAGAACTTAATTAATCTATTCACATCCCTAGACTAATATTAGGGCACATTAGATCCTACATTTGGTATCAGAGCCTTGTTAATTGCATATAAACAAATTCACATTTGTATCAATGACCCAACAACGCGAGGGATTCCACACCGGTAGACCTCCTTTATTTGATGGAACAAACTATGCATATTGGAAGAAACACATGATAATTTTCATTCAATCATATGATGTTAAATTATGGGTGTTCTTTCAAATACCATACATTCAAAACAAAGAATTAGAACTCTTGACCGATGATTAATTAGTAATGGTACAAATGAATGTTAAACTCATGAATATTCTTATGTGTGGTTTAACCAAAGAAGAGTATGGTAGAATCAATGCATGTGATTCCACATTTGAAACATGGCATATGTTAAAGAGCCACTTTGAAGGTCGATCATCCATTAAGGAGACTAGGATATACTCGTTCATGCCAAAGTATGAAATGTTTGCAATGAAACCTAATGAATCCATAAGCGAGATGCACACTCACTTTACTCATATAATTAACTCTTTGAAGAACCTTGGTAAGATTTTGGTTGAAAGTGACAGGCTACGCAAGTTTCTTCGGTCTCTAACTTTGGAATGGGAGAAAAAGACTATGGCAATTGAGGAAGCCAAAGATCTATCAAAGTTGAAGATGGACGATATCATAGGAAGCCTCATGGCTTAGGAGATTCAAATGGAAGAAAGAAGAGAGAAGGAGAAGGAACGGGAAGGGTCTAGACGGAAAGAGAAGACAATTGCTCTAAAGGCAACCTCAGATTCGGAAGCAATCGAGGATGAGGACACCGATGAAGATTGTTTGTTTGTTTTAAATTTAGACTACAAGTGCACAACCGTCAGTGAAGACAAGGCAATTACGGGTCGTACACAGGGAGGTGAGCAGCCTCTGGCTTGACCAAAATCAAGTGGCGAAAAAGGGGAGAAGATTTGTGGATATGCTAATCTAAGTTATGCTAAACTAGTAACAAGAAATGTAAAGGAAAACAACAACTAACGAAGCAAACTAAATTGAAAGAACCTAAAGTGCAAATGTAAATCAGGAAGAGGGACCCCTGAGGGGTGGAGTGAGTGTACACAAGAAAAGAGTTGGTAAAGAATGCAATCATGAAGCACAATGTGTAGGTTGTATTTTGCATGTATAGGAAGTGTCTATTGTTTATGGCAAAACCTATCAATCTCATTACTAACCTAGTTGATTAACATTCACATATACAAGTTGGTTATTTCAGAACCTAAACAAGCATGACAGGTGTCTAATATTTCTGGCAAAACTCATCAAGTTATAAGTTCTATCCTAAACAAGCAAGCATACATTTATGTTTATCAACACATTTCATACAAAGCATTAATGTCCATTCTCTTTTGCATGTATAAAACATCAACTCCACCCCCAAAAGGGGATGAAACTACTCACTACCCATTACACTAATTATTATTCTAAGAAAGGAGAACATGTTAACTAAGTCTACTAAGATATTGAAATGAAATTAAACTAAACATGCAATCAACATAAAAGAAGCAACATACCAAAGAAACTTTTATTTATTTCAGACTCACAATACAAGTAGCATCTTCCTACTTCAGTATTTGCTCCAATGCTCCACTTCAAATAGGAAGAATAGCCACCAAGTATGTAGTCATCACAATCGAAGGTGAAGAGTTATACTTATAGTCATAGAAAAAGGTAATCAGGGACAATCCCCCGATATGGGACTAATACAACACCAGAAATAGATATAATCCTCTCTAATACATGATCGACTTGAAGCGTGTCCGATCCGCAGCCAACCTGACCGCCAATTGGCGGTCTATAGAGTCCGGATCTTCTCTGGATTTTGGTTGGGCCTTGCTGGATTGTTTTGTTCATGTTTGATGCACCAAAGGAAGTTGTTGGAGTTTAGGCCCGACCAGAATTGCCAAAATACTCCTCATGATGGTGTGGAGTATTTTCATTTGCTCATTGGTCCTTTGATCTTACATTCAGGTCCTTCTCCCTTGCATCTTAGTTCTCAAGTCTCACAACTCAGTCTTTTTTCCTGCTTTTAGGTCCTTTTATGCCTCTTCTCTTCAAACATGTTTATTCCTGAAACTAAAACATAAAACTCGTTACGTAGCATTGTTTAGGTTTAAGATAATAGATATAAGACACAAATGAATGCATGAAATGATGTCAATCAAATACCTCCACACCTAACTTTTGCTACTCTCGCAAAACAAAGAAAGAGAAAAATGAAACAAAGGAAAAGCACACGTAAAATAGTGAAATCCTAACTCACTTTCGTAGGAATCACGGTTGCACTTAGCACGTGAACCAAGATGTTAAACCTCCTTTTTGCCAAGGAGGAGGAGTGTTGTCTCTTGAGGGTTTTCCGCAGATACACCCACAAAATCCGAACAAAGATGCATTATTCAACCTAGCAATACAACTCGATGGCTTATTTTTGTCGATCATTGCACGAAGTAATACTACGGGCCGACTCTATATATGTAATCAGTACACACACCTAGCCTAGTGAATCATTCGTGAAAGTTAATTAAGGACTTAAATGAAAGACATGGGCAACCTTAACTTCTTAACATGATACATTGTAAAGTCCATTAAGGTTCTTATTTGACTCTCTCTTTTTTACTCTCTTTTTCTTTCTTTGGAGCATTACATTGGTTGGTGTTTGATTCTCCCAGGTCTGGGTTTCGTGCATCATTGCCTGTGAGGACTTACACTATCATGTACACATTCCCCCAAATCTCCACATAGGGCGATCCCTACCACCCGTATAACGGGAGTTCGGTCGGTGTATGAGTGTATCCCAAGTCAAATGACTCGAGAGCACCAGGCACTAAGTCCCCTCGGACCTAATTTCCCGAGTGATAGGAGTCGTGCGAGAAGAGACAACACCACTTATTCATTTAACTACATGGGAACCAAAACCCCTACACTTACAATTTCAGAAAAAGAGTTTAAGGGTCCTTGACTACGACAAACTTCCTTATATTAACGGGGTTTGACTCATTAGGTTCATGGTGGACTTCTTTATTTGTTTGAGTACTGAAACCCTATGATTACACGCCCCCGAGTGAAGACCAGGGTGCATCCTTACGACTCGATAAGATCTAAAGCAGTGTACTAGATATCCTAATGCATCATGTTCAAGACAATTTTGGGAGCTTTCTTTTTACTTTGCCTATCAATGATTTTGTACATGCTGAACACACGCAAAATCCACAAAATATTTTCTTTCGCAAACACATGAAGATTTTGAAAGAAATGTGAAAATTTTAAAGCACTAGGCAAGCAAAAGAAGACAAGTCACCCAAGGATCATGCCAAGCATATATATCAATATTTAATGCAACACACTAACATGACCGTAGCAATACAAACAAAAGAAAACGAAATAAAAACAAAAGGCACACAAACTATGTACAAACGTGAAAATACCCCCCCCCCACTCCTAATCCATGCATTGTCCTCAATGTATGGAAAAAATGGCGCCAATGCATGGATAGGGTGTACCGGACAAGTGACGGTGGCCAGAGGTGCCTGAAAAGGCACCTCGCTCAAGAGCCGACAATTTCCTATAATTTTTCCGGTTTTGTTTGGCTAAAATGACGTTTTGCTGCTCAACCACCATCTAAGAAATGTCGGTGTTAAAGAGCGTTCCCGAGCTCACAGATGAGCTTGAGGAACTGGCTCTAACATCCATCTCCAAGTAATCAGGCACCCATGCCTCCGGAAGGCAATGGAGAAATGACGGGGTCATCTTCGCTACTCGAGGTCGGTGCCTTGGCGCCGCAACAAGTGCTCAAATAGTGGGAGGTCCAACATGCCACACAATTTGGTAACCAGAGTAGGCAAACAATGTATTTCTTTAAGCTTAGCGTTCACCAAAACGTCGAACAACGTTCGACAAATGCAGTGAGGTGAACCATCCATAAGACTATACACTATTCGCAAACTAGGTGTGCAAAATGTGGAGATCCGCTCTTGGCCAAACACATTCCTACACACCCACTTGTCTACAATGTGCACATTGGAGTAAATATGTACATTGGGTATTCCCCCATGCGATGAGATGGGTTGCCAGCGCCCAAGCATAGATCGGTAAAAATTAATGTCCCAGGTGGGCGGGAGATCATCGACTAAAGGGATCCCAGTCATGTCGAAGATGAATTGGGATGTCACGGTGTGCTTCACCCCTCTAAGAGTGACACTAAACTCGAGTGGTCCGGTCTAGTCACATTCGAGTTTAGTATAGAACTCATGTACGGGAGGCTCTACATACATGGTTTCGTCACCCTCATACAACAAATGATACCACCCTTTGGCTACAATTTTGTCGTATCAGGGTACTCCGAATTCGCGAATCAGGGAGGCAAAATTGAGTTCTGGAATTAAATGTGGACTGGCCATACGTGTCCCTACCTTGTCAAGCTTTAATGATGGAACACGCAAAGACGAAGACGAACACGGCGCAAGAGGGTCGGAGAACACAACACGTCTACTCCAGCAGCAAACAAACTCTCCACCCAATGCAACTGATAAGAAACACAAACACACACGACCCGACGAAGAAATGAGAGCAACTCGCTACAACAGACCACTGGTTGGCGGTGGAAAACCGTTGATTGGCGGTTGCGAGATTTGGGGATGGGATTTGGGTGGTGGCGGCAACAAGGAGTAAAACGCATTTTTCGTTTGGTAGAGAATGGGTAGGGCAAGGCATCACGCGTTTTTAACAAAGGATAAGGGAAAATATCCAAAAGGCATTTATATTTTTTTTATTTTCTTCATTTTTCACTTTTTTTTGTTTTGAAAAAGATATGTACAACCAAATGAAGGGATGGATCACGTCAAGTGACCACATCAGGGGGAGTTCGTGTAAAGACACGACTTCCTCCTCGACCTCTGTCGTGGTCCCCTCCAAGTACGGTTTGAGGCGTTGTCCATTAACTTTGAACACGTCCCCATTCCTTGGATTCTGAATCTCAACCGCCCCATTAGGCGAGACAATTAAAACAATAAACGGCCCAGACCAATGACTCCGAACTTTCCCTGGAAACAAGTAGAGGCGAGAGTTATACAACAAGACCTTTTGTCCCACAGCGAAGGTTTTGATTCGGACCAAGCGGTCAGAATTTTTTTTGTGCGGGACTTGCAGATCTTGGCATTCTTGTACGCTTCATTTCTCAACTCCTCCTACTTGTTGAGGTCTAGCTTGCGATTGGCACCGGAAACATCAAGACTCATGTTAAGATGTTTGATTGCCCATAATGCCCAGTGCTCAAGATCTATCGGAAGATGGCAAGCTTTGCCATAAACTAGCCAGTAGGGGGACATGTCATTGTCAGTTTTAAATGCAGTGTGGAAAGCCCACAATGCATCATTAAGCTTGACCGACCAATCTTTCCTTGAAGCATTAACCGTTTTCTCAAGAATTTTCTTGAGTTGACGGTTGGAAATTTCCACCTTGCCACTGGTTTGAGGATGATAAGGTGTGCCCAACTTATGCGTGATGGAATATTTCCTCAACACTGCCTCGAGGGATCGGTTCACAAAGTGTGTCCCCTGATCACTTATGATACAACGAGGTGTCCCGAACCTCGCAAAGATGTGTTCTTTAAGAAACTTGATCACAACCTTGCGATCGTTGGTGCGAGTGGGGATTTCTTCAACCCACTTCAACACATAATCAACCGCCACAGGAATGTAGGTCTGACCATGGGACACGGGCAAAGGACCACTAAGATAGGATTGAGTGGCATCATATCACGTCTTCCAATGCGGCCCACATGTTGGGACCTATCGCATGCTTTGCAAAATTCAAAAGTATCTTGGAGCACTTTGGCAGCGGTTTTCTTGGCACCGAAGTGCCCACCACATGCCTCATTATGGCAAAAGGACAAGACGCTCTGAATCTCATTGTTAGGAATGCACCTTCTTATGATTTGATCGGCACAATACTTAAATAAGTAGGGATCGTCCCAATAGAAGTGCTTGACTAACAACTTGAACTTTGCTTTCTCACTGTGTGTCCAATGAGTCAGCACCTCCTCGGTTGCTAAATAGTTCACAATGTCAGCGAACTAGGGAGGTGAGGCTATTTCCCTATGGTTCTCATCAGGGAAGAACTCGTTGACTGGTGGGTCCGGTGAAAGTTCAACTGGGATACGAGAGAGGTGATCTGCCACGACATTCTCGCATCCCTTCTTGTCCCGTATTTCAAGGTCGAACTCTTGCAACAACAAGATCCAACGAAGGAGACAGAGTTTCGCATCCTTTTTAGACAAAAGGTAGCGAAGAACTGAGTGATCAGTGTAGATGATGACGTGCATCCCAATGAGGTACATGCGAAATTTTTCCAACGCAAATATGATCGCAAGGAACTCTTTCTCAGTAATGGAGTAGTTGAGCTGGGCGTCATTGAGAGTACGACTTACATAGTAGATCAGATGAGGCAATTTGTCAACTTTCTGACCCAAAACTGCTCCTATCGCATAGTCATATGCATCACACATCAGCTCAAAAGGTAGAGTCTGTACGAATAGGATCGTGTGGGTTATGGGTTCACTAATCACTTTTTAATCTAATCACCTACTTGTTTAAGCAATCGATATGCGCAGCGGAAATTTAAAACAAAACAAGCAAGTGTAGGAAATATGCAAACCACAAGAAGTCGGGTCGATTTTTATAGAGGTTCGGCACCCCACCCGGGTCCTAATCCTCTCTTGCAAGCTCCGCTCGGATCACCGAGCTCCGCCTACAACTTCACTATCCGCTCCCCGTTCCGGGCCGGGAGACAACGCCTTACAACCGTCAAACTCGCGAACAACCCTCGCCGAGCTTGGAATCTTCTTCTCACAATCCGAGAAGGATGCTTCGGGCTTTCACCGGAGCCTTTACTTTCTTTGACAACAATTGTAACCTTGAGTGGAACAACACTCTCTAAACTTTGAGCACACTTGAGTAGGATGAAGGAATTGATCACTAAGTGTGTGAGGTTTGAAGCTTTGAGTGTTTTGATTTCTCTCTAATGTTTGGGGCAAGTTTGTAGTGGGAGAGTTGTGTTAAAATGTGTTTTACAACTCTATTTATAAGCATTAGAGAGAATAGATCCGTTGGGACAAGATTTGATTGGATTTTGTGCAAAGCACACAAAGCAGAAAATTCGGGCTGCAAATCTGTCCAGAAACGGTCGACCGAAAAGTGGAACGGTCGACCGAACGCTTGGGTTTGATAAGGATACGGTCGACCGAAATATGAATAGATCGACCGAACACTTAAGTCTATTAAGAAAACGGTCGACCGAACAGGGTTACCGGTCGACCGAATAAGCGTTTCGGTAGAGGGAAAACTGGATCGGTTGAACGAAATCGTATCGACCGATAGCAGGGAATTCTTGACAAGGTTAAACGGTCGACCGAACTTGGCACATGGTTCGACCGTTTGGTTAAGTATATGGAGGTGTATATAGTTTTAATACGAATACGACCGTTGGGCATATACGACAAGAATAACGGTCGGAACAGTAAGTTCAAACGGTCGACCGAAAGATATGGTGCGGTCGACCGAAACTAGGCAGGAAAACACAAATTGGATTACTTGATCATCCGGTCGACCGAACGGCATGTTGCGGTCGACCGAATGTGGGCAGACAGTTAGGGTTCAGGTTTTGTGTTTTTCCGGTCTAAGTTTGGGTGATCTATTGAAGTCCAAATAATGTGAAATTTCGTGTGTGACTTCTATAGGGAACCTATTGTGTATGTGATTGGTTTTTAACTCTTGTATGCTCAATTTACACATGTTCCTAAGACTCAAAATAAATCAACATTACATGGTAGAGGGAAGTGGTCCTTACGCGTGACCGCGTTCAACTTCCTATAGTCAATGCAAACTCGCCACCCAGTTTGAAGTCGTTTGGGCATAAGCTCATTGCTTTCATTCTGGACAACAGTGATACCCGACTTCAAGGGCACGACCTGGACAGGACTTACCCAAGTACTGTCCGAAATGGGAGAAATGATGCCATGATCTAAACATTCGATGATCTCTTTCTTAACTACTTCTGTCATGGCTGGATTTAAACGCCTATGTGGGTCACGACGTGGTTGTGCCTCATCCTCCATAAAGATGTTGTGTTGCATGACGTCGGGACTTATCCCTTTAATGTCCTTCAAGGACCACCCAATGGCTGATTTGTGCTCCTTTAGGACTTGAATCAGACGTTTTTCCTGATCACCAGTCGATAAAATAATCACCAGAAATGACATATTGGGACCAAGAAAAACGTGTTTCAATTCCTTAGGGAGTTCTGTAAGCTCAATTGTGGGTGGCTCCTCAAGGTGATGCGTGATATCTAGCTCGAGATGTAAGATAGGAGGAGCTCACATGTATTGAATGTTGGCTTTTTGGCTAATAATCGTTAATCCGTTTTGATGATTAATCAACTTCTCAATAAAAACATGTATCAATTGAAATATTATTACTTGCATATATATGTGTCATCTAACATTTCAGGATTCAAGTTTGAGTTAAACTAAAGATGAAGATCGAAGAGTAGCTAAGTTTCAATTCCATGTATTTAGGCTCTAAATGTAACTTGGCACTTGAAACTCATGATTCATTGCATTACACATCACTTAGGATACTTATAGAAGTCTCACATTATCTTCCATATATCCTAGACTTCATTAGAACTCAACCAAACTCATTAGAACCAAAGAACAGAAAAACTGAACTAAAACGGTCGACCGGTAGAACCATTTGGTTCGACCGTTTTTCACCAGACCTTCCCAGTCAACAAAATTTGTCTCAAAACGGTCAACCCAATTACTTCTTCCGGTCGACCGTTCCGCCTATAAATTTTGCCTGTTAGAAATCGGTCGACAAAATTCCTTCATCCGTTCGACCGTTTCTTCATATCCTGTTTTACTGTTATATTTCGGTCGACCGAAATATATGTTCTGTTCGACCGTTTGACCTTGTCGAGTGAGAAATTATTTTACCAAATACAAATCCTTCAGCCTATCTCATTTCGACACGTGTCCTCTGCGTAGGACTTTCGGTCGACCGATAGTTCATCTCTGTTCGACCGATTGATTTCCGTATTTGTATTTATTATGACCGTTATACTTGTCGTATACTCCAACGGTCGTATACACATTTTTCTAACTAACCTAAGTTTGGATTTAGTATTCCGGTCGACCGGACCTCCCTGTACGGTCGACCGAATCATGTTTCTTCTCCGTCTCTTTGCTACTGGGCAGATTCAGTCGAACGTTGCACTTACCTCGTTCGACCGATTACATGTGTTATTATCGGGTCTCAAAGAAAACATGTCTACCGGTCGACCGGAACTCTTTGAACGATCGACCGAACCTTAAGTCTTTTCCAGACCCAGAGCTACTGTCTCTTTTCGGTCGAACTGGTATTCGAAATCGTTCGACCGATCACTTAAGTTCCAGCCCAGTTGGATCGACCGTTATCATTTTCGGTCGACCGAATGAAGCACTGCCTTGAATAGGTCGACCGTGTAACTCGATCCGGTCGACCGTTAGTCGCCAGAAACCTGTGCTGTCTTTTCTGATTTGTGTTTTCTTACACAACTCTCCATCACTTAATCCCCAACGGCTAGAACTTGTTTGGAGCATATAAATAGAGCTTAGAACACTCATTCAAGACCCCCAATCTTTCTCTAAGCTCAAAATCTCATTACTACTTCCAAAGTGCTAAAAACCCTTGTGCTCACAAATCTTCTCACTTGAAACCATCCTCATTAGATTGCATCATCATTTTCAAGTGCCAAGATTAGTTGCTGAAGTTTTATTCTTCAAGAGTTGTACAAGCTTCCGGAGTGAAGCTCTTCTCGGGTTGTGAGAAGGTGGTCCAAGCTAGGCGAGGGTGTTCGCAAAGCTTGTGGTGTAAAGGCGTGATCTCGGCCCGCAACGGAGATCGGATTAGTGGAGAACGCGAAGTTGCTCGAGTAAGAGCAATTCGTAAGAGAGGACTAGGATCCGGTGGTTGGATCCAAACCTCTATACATCCGGAGTAGTGGTTTGTTTCTTCATCTATTCTTCTTTATTGTCTCATATTTTGAATTTGGCATAGTTATCACTAATACCGTAATTAGTCTATTCACCCCCCCCCCCCTTTAGACTAAGTTTAGGGGCAAGTAGATCCTACATTTGGTATCAGAGCCTTGTTAATTGCATTTACACAAATTCACGTTTGTAGCAATGGCCCAACAAAGAGAGGGATTTCACACCGGAAGACCTCCTTTGTTTGATGGAACAAACTATGCCTATTGGAAGAAACGTATGACCACATTCATACAATCTTATGATGTTAAATTATGGGTGTTCTTCCAAATACCTTATAAACAAGACAAACCATTAGAACGTATGGATGATGATGAATTAGCCATGATTCAAATGAATGCTAAACTCATGAACATAATTATGTGTGGCTTGACCGAAGAACAATATAGTAGAATTAATGCATGTGATTCCGCATTTGAAGCATGGCATATGTTAGAAAGTCACTTTGAAGGTCGATCATCCGTTAAGGAAACTAGAATAGATTCATTTATGCAAAAATATGAAATGTTTGCTATGAAACCGAATGAATCCATTAGCGAGATGCATACTCGCTTTACTCTTATTACTAACTCTTTGAAGAACCTTGGTAAGGTTGTGATTGAAAGTGATAGGGTACGAAAGTTTCTTAGGTCTTTGACTTTGGATTGGGAGAAAAAGACTACGGCTATTGAAGAAGCCAAAGATCTCTCAAAGTTGAAGATGGAGGATCTCATTGGAAGCCTCATGGCGTATGAGATCCAAATGGAAGAAAGAAGAGAGAAGGAGAAGGAACGGGAAGGATATAAGCGTAAAGAAAAACAAATTGCCTTAAAAGCAACCTCGGATTCGGACGCAATCAAAGACGATGACACCGATGAAGATGTTGCTTTCCTAACCCGCAACTTCAAGAAGTTTCTCTCCAAGAGAAAATTTGCAAAAGGAAGAGGAGAAACTTCTTGGACATTCACTTGCTATGAGTGCAACAAAACCGGCCACATGAAGAAGGATTGCCCTTTGCTTAGGCCAAGGGATCGTGAACGAATAGAAGAAAGGAGATATCCTCCTAGAAGAGAAAGGGATGAGAGACCAAGAAAAGATAGAGATGAAAGGCCACCCCGAAAGGAAAAGGAAGAGAGACCTAAAAGACGTGACGATTACAAGAGAAGGGATCGTCGCGAAAAGGATGGGAAAAAGGCTCTCAAAGCCACTTGGGATGACTCAAGTTCATCAAAGGACTCCGTCTCCGAATACTCCCAAGAAGAAGAAGCACACATGTGTTTTATGGCATCCAATGTTGATTCCGACTCGAGTCCTCCTCCATCACCAAAGACAAGTGATCAACCTCACGTGGTGGAAATCGACGACGATGAGGTATCCCTAAACGAAATACCTCCTTATGATGATCTATTAGATGCTTTTCAAGAACTTGCCGAACGTTATGAAATGATTTGTCATAAAAACAAATTAGCTAGAAAAGTTAATCTAGATCAATCTATCAAATGTGATATGCTAACCAAAGAAATTGAGGTTCTAAATGATGAGATCACAATTCTAAAATCTACAAAAGATAATCATCTAAATGAAGATCTCATTGCCAAGAATATGCAACTCACGAAAGACTTAGAGAAATTCACCTTAGGTAGAAAAATGCTTGACATGCTTCTTGGAACTCAAACTCAATCTTTAACAAAACATGGTCTAGGCTATAAGGGAGGTAAACAAAAGAAACCCACTTCCTACTTTGTTAAAATGAATAACTCTTTTATTAGGAAAACAAATTATTCAAATGTTTGGGTACCTAAGACTACTCAAGTTTGGGTACCAAAAGCTAACCCTCAAGGACCCAAACAAATTTGGGTACCAAAGTCTTCACTTGTTTCTTTGTTTGTAGATAAAAGCAAGGAGAAAGGGGAAGTGGATTCTCGATAGCGGGTGCTCGAGGCATATGATGGGAGACTCCCATGTTCTATCCAACTTAAAGCCTAAGAAGGGAGGAACCGTCACATTTGGAGATAATGCTAAAGGACACATTGTCGGCATCGGCAATGTTGGTAATTCTAATACTCCTAACATTGAAAAAGTTTTATTAGTAGATGGGTTAAAACATATCTTACTTAGTGTTAGTCAATTGACCGATAAGAATTTTCTAATTGTATTTGACAAACACACTTGCCATATCATCTCTAAAAATGACATGAAAATTGTCTTTAATGGATATAGATCAAATAACATCTACATTGTTCATGTTGATAATCTTAGAAACCTAGGTGTTGAAACTTGTTTAGTTGCCTCACATGACGAAGCTTGGTTATGGCACAACCGCTTGGGACATATTAGTATGTCACAATTGCACAAATTGTCCAAACTTGAATTGGTTAGAGGACTACCAAAAATTGATTTCAAAAAGGACAAACTTTGTGATGCATGCCAATTTGGAAAACAATTTAAATCTTCTTTTAAATCTCTAAATGTGGTGTCAACTTCAAAACCTCTCAAGCTTTTACACTTAGATCTTTTTTGACCCTCAAGGACCGTAAGTCTAGGAGGGAAAAGATATGCATTTGTAATTGTTGATGACTTTTCGAGATTCACTTGGGTTTTATTTTTAGCTAACAAGTATGACGCTTTTGAAAAATTTAAAAGTTTTTGCAAGCGTGTTCAAAGAGAAAAAGATTCTAACATAATCACTATTCGTAGTGATCATGGAGGAGAATTTGAAAATGAATCATTTCAAAAGTTTTGTGAAAAGTATGGAATTGAGCACAATTTTTCGTTTCCTCGCACTCCTCAACAAAATGGGGTAGTTGAGAGGAAAAATAAAACTCTTCAAGAAATGGCAAGAACAATGCTTGTGGAAAAAGGACTTCCAAAATATTTTTGGTGCGAAGCCGTTAATACTTCTTGATATGTGTTGAATCGTGTTCTCATTAGACCTATTTTGAAGAAAACTCCGTTTGAATTTTGGCATGACCGGACAACTAAAATTTCATATTTTAAAGCTTTTGGTTCAAAATGTTTTGTCCTCAATACTAAAGACAACTTGGATAAATTTGATGCAAAATCTGATGAGGCTATCTTTTTAGGGTATTCCGATAGGAGTAAAGCATATAGAATCTATAATAAACGAACAAGTTGTGTTGAGGAATCTCTACACGTTAACTTTGACGAGTTAGCTTGTGTGGATAACTCCTCTCTTGATGATGATTGCATGGATATAATTAGACATGTATCATCACAAGATGCCCCTCTTGAGTCTCATCAAGAGTCTCCAAGTCTTCCACAAGAGGACGTGGAGGATCTTCCTAAGGATTGGACCTATAGAAAGGATCATCCGAAGGACTTTGTGATTGGAGAGGTTTCTCAAGGTGTGACGACACGATCTAAAGCACATGTAGTTTGTGATTCTTATGCATTTATCTCTTCATTATAACCTAAGAAAGTTGATGAAGCATGTAATGACGAATTTTGGCTAATGGCTATGCATGAAGAGCTAAATCAATTTGTTCGAAATAATGTTTGGGAACTTGTTGAAAAACCTTCTAACCAATCGGTTATTGGAACTAAATGGATATTTCGAAATAAACTTGACGAAGATGGGAATGTAATAAGAAACAAAGCTAGACTCGTCGCTCAAGGCTATCGCCAAGAGGAGGGTATAGACTTTGATGAAACTTATGCTCCCGTCGCTCGAATGGAAGCCATTCACATGTTATTAGCTTATGCATCTTACATGGACATAAAATTATTTCAAATGGATGTCAAAAGTGCTTTCCTAAATGGCTTTATAAATGAAGAAGTTTTTGTGGCACAACCCCCCGGATTTGTAAATGAAACTTACCCAAACCATGTGTTTAAACTTAAGAAGGCTCTTTACGGCCTCAAACAAGCTCCTAGAGCTTGGTATGAGCGATTAAAGAACTTCCTAATCGACAAAGGTTTTTGTGTGGGTAAAGTGGATACCACTCTTTTTGTTAAAACATATGATCATGATTTACTAGTGGTACAAATTTATGTTGATGATATAATTTTTGGTGCAAGTAACCCGCGTCTTTGCAAAGAATTTTCCAAGTCTATGCAGGGGGAGTTCGAGATGAGCTTAATTGGTGAACTAAACTTTTTCCTCGGACTTCAAATTAAGCAAACTAAAGATGGGAACTTCATACACCAAGCTAAGTACACAAGAGAGCTTTTAAAACGCTTTGGTCCTGAAGATAGCAAACCACATAACACTCCGATGAGCACTAGCACTAAGCTAGACAAAGATGAAAATGGCAAGGAGGTGGATATCAAGAAATATCGAGGTATGATCGGATCCTTGCTTTATCTTACCGCTAGTCGTCCGGATATTATGTTTTCCGTGTGTTTGTGTGCACGTTTTCAAGCTTGTCCTAAAGAATCTCATTTCAATACTTTAAAACGTATTTTCCGCTATCTCAAAGGATCTCAAGAATTTGGTTTGTTTTACCCCAAAACTAGGACTTTTGATCTTGTTGCCTATAGTGACGCCGACTATGCCGGTTGCATTTTAGATCGTAAAAGTACTAGTGGCACTTGCCAATTCTTGGGAAAATCGCTTGTCTCTTGGTTTAGTAAGAAACAAAATAGTGTTGCATTGTCGACAACCGAGGCCGAATACATTGTTGCCGGTTGTGCATGTGCACAAGTCTTGTGGATGAGACAAACCCTCAAAGACTTGAAACTTGAGTTTCAAACTACTCCTATTTTATGTGATAATACTAGTGCAATAAATCTTTCGAAAAATCCCATATTGCGTTCTAGAACTAAACACATTGAGGTTAGACATCATTTTCTAAGAGATCATGCAACAAAGGAAGACATTGAGCTTATATTTGTTCCCACTAATGATCAACTTGCAGATATCTTCACAAAACATTTAAACGTTGATCAATTCATTCATATAAGGCTAAATCTAGGCATGTGCAACTTAAATGACGTATAACTTGAACATTTCATGTGACTCTGTCGTAGTTTCATTCTTGGTTGTGATTTCTTTCAAATTGCTTGCGGATTTATTGGGTGTTTATCAAATTTGGGCTTTTCAGATGTTTTTCGGTCGAACTGAAAGCAAGTTTCGTTCGACCGGATTACTGTTTTAATCTAGCAGTTTCACAAATTTTCTCGGTTTCGGTCGACCGGTGTAGTTTGTTCGGTCGACCGGTCCCAATGTTGTGTCGTTTTTGAGATCTCCTGGTGTGTTTCGGTCGACCACGTATTCCACTTAGTTCGACTGTTTCTCACTTGGTCGACCTGACTTAAGTTAACTTAAGTTTCGGTCGAACCTTTGTTGAATTGTGGTCGACCGTATAAGTT
The DNA here is from genome assembly GCA_963682175.1 of Triglochin maritima. Classification (NCBI taxonomy): domain Eukaryota; kingdom Viridiplantae; phylum Streptophyta; class Magnoliopsida; order Alismatales; family Juncaginaceae; genus Triglochin; species Triglochin maritima. Next base: position 22,557,312 of record OY821775.1, read on the forward strand.
TTGCGTTCGACCATATGTGTATTTTTTTTTCAACCGAAAATCACCTAGCAACTTTCACGCATCATTCGGTCGACCGGCAGTCTCCTTCCGTCCGACCAAAATTCGTCAGTGTTTCCACCTTCTTTGAATATTCGTGTTTCGGTCGACCGACATTCTCATTCCGTCCGACCGAAAATCTTCAGTAGCTTCCTTGGTTTTAAATTTTTGCTCGCGGTCGACCGTTTCGTAATACTCGGCCGACCGATTTTGACCAGTAGCTGTGATGTCGTAGGTTTTCAAAAAAAAATTTAACGCACCGGTCGATCGAGTAATGAGAGCGGTCGGCCGTTCGTGTTATTTTCTGTACATTTAGGGCTTCTGCGAGGTTTTCCCTCATTTCACCCATTTCCACTCCTCAAACCCTAAGTGCCGCCCCTCCCATTCCGGTCGACCGCCACCCTCTCCAGCCGTCCTCCTCCACTCGTTCTTCCATTTTTTCGACTCCCTTCAACCACTTTCCACCTTCTCCACCATTTTCTTCCAAAATGGGTCGCTCAAAGCTCACCATCTCCAAGAAACATCCCTCTCAAGAGAAGGCTTCCAAGAGTTGCTCCAAGAAGAAACAAGACACTCAACCTTCCTCTTCTCGTGCTCCGGCTTCTCCGGTTCAACCTTCGCTTCAGTTCATTCCGGTTGATGATGATGCTAACAAGTCGTGGGATGAATTTTTCTCGGTTGCTAACTTCATACCGTGTCGCAAGGTTGAGGTAGCCGACTTTGATAACTTGTCTTTACAATCCATTTTAGATGCAAACAAACTCACTTACTCTCACACTATTATTGCATCTAAACCCTATTATCCATTTCTTGTGCAACAATTCTATTGCAATCTTAGAAAAGTCCCTCATAAGCATGTCTTGACTACCTTAATCAATGGGATTGAATATAGGATCACACCCGAATTGTTGTCTAAGTCTCTAGGTTTTTCGTCAAAGGGAATAAACATTTATCGTGACTTTCCTCAAGGTGCTCTCCCCGACACCAATCTAGAGTCAATGGTTGATGAGTTATATGCTATTCCTCCTCCTCGGGTAAACGGTCGTTTCAAACACAATGCATCTCTTTTACACCCTCTACCCCGGATTCTTGCCCAAATCATATCTTACAACATCTTTCCTAAACTTGGTCACCGAAACGAGATATCTAATTTGGCTTTTATGTGCATTTATTGCATCTATAAGAAAAAGTTGGTAGATTGGCCTAGTTTCATTATCTCACACATGTGTCATCGTAGTGGATCGTATCTTCCCTACCCTATGTGGATTACTGTGCTTCTTGAAACATGGAATATCGATGTCACTTCTTTTCCCTCTGTGGTCTACAAATTTCCTTTCTATAAGACCACCCTTTTCAAAATGAAATCCATTCCTCTTCCTTCGCCACCTCATTCATCTTCTGAGGACTCAGCTCAAAATTCCGAAGAAGAAGGAGAAGAGGCAGAAGAAGTATCTGAAGATCCGAGGTGGATGCCTCGTTCCGTCCCTCGCGACTCCAGCTCTTGGTGGGGTGAGGGAGACTCTGCTGCTTGGGCTCAAGGGCAGTGGTCCTCTTCATCTTCCATTGATCAGTATCGTTTTCAACAACTCTTGGATCAAGTTCATTCCTTCGAGGCCTCCACTTCTGCTCGCTTCGATGCACTTGAGGCGTCCACTTCTGCTCGCTTCGATGCGTTTGAGGCGTCCACATCCTCTCAGCTTGGCCGGATTGAAGCCTCTCTTGACTCCCTTTCATCGCTGCTGCGTGATCAGAGGCTTGGGTGATTTGATGTTGTGTTTTGTGGAGCGTGTGTGTCATTTTGTCGTTGTATTTCGGTTTATGATGTTGTTGGTTCAAACTTTGGTTTATTGATGTATTTTGTTTTGAACCACTTTGTAGTATTTGCTTTCGATGTTGTTATTGATGTTTGTTATGAATTCTAAGTTAATTGCATGGTTTATTGTTGTCTCTTCTATGTTTTGGCTTGGCTAAATAATCTCGCTTCCGGTACCATATCTTATTTGCTTAAAACGCTTATCACATTATCTTATGGGTCTTTTTGCTTATGCCAAAGGGGGAGAAATAAATACATGCTTATAGATAGGGGGAGCTATAAAATAGGGGGAGCTTTAGTCATTGATTGTGTATGACAAAAATCAAATCTAAACATGTATTTAGGTTGATAAGTTGTCATCATCAAAAAAAGGGAGATTGTTGGCTTTTTAGCTAATAATCGTTAATCCGTTTTGATGATTAATCAACTTCTCAATAAAAACATGTATCAATTGAAATATTATTACTTGCATATATATGTGTCATCTAACATTTCAGGATTCAAGTTTGAGTTAAACTAAAGATGAAGATCGAAGTGTAGCTAAGTTTCAATTCCATGTATTTAGGCTCTAAATGTAACTTGGCACTTGAAACTCATGATTCATTGCATTACACATCACTTAGGATACTTATAGAAGTCTCACATTATCTTCCATATATCCTAGACTTCATTAGAACTCAACCAAACTCATTAGAACCAAAGAACAGAAAAACTGAACTAAAACGGTCGACCGGTAGAACCATTTGGTTCGACCGTTTTTCACCAGACCTTCCCAGTCAACAAAATTTGTCTCAAAACGGTCGACCCAATTACTTCTTCCGGTCGACCGTTCCGCCTATAAATTTTGCCTGTTAGAAATTGGTCGACAAAATTCCTTCATCCGTTCGACCGTTTATTCATATCCTGTTTTACTGTTATATTTCGGTCGACCGAAATATATGTTCTGTTCGACCGTTTGACCTTGTCGAGTGAGAAATTATTTTACCAAATACAAATCCTTCAGCCTATCTCATTTCGACACGTGTCCTCTGCGTAGGACTTTCGGTCGACCGATAGTTCATCTCTGTTCGACCGATTGATTTCCATATTTGTATTTATTATGACCGTTATAGTTGTCGTATACTCCAACGGTCGTATACACATTTTTCTAACTAACCTAAGTTTGGATTTAGTATTCCGGTCGACCGGACCTCCCTGTACGGTCGACTGAATCATGTTTCTTCTCCGTCTCTTTGCTACTGGGCAGATTCGGTCGAACGTTGCACTTACCTCGTTCGACCGATTACATGTGTTATTATCGGGTCTCAAAGCAAACATGTCTACCGGTCGACCGGAACTCTTTGAACGGTCGACCGAACCTTAAGTCTTTTCCAGACCCAGAGCTACTGTCTCTTTTCGGTCGAACTGGTATTCGAAACCGTTCGACCGATCACTTAAGTTCCAGCCCAGTTGGATCGACCGTTATCATTTTCGGTCGACCGAATGAAGCACTGCCTTGAATAGGTCGACCGTGTAACTCGATCCGGTCGACCGTTAGTCGCCAGAAACATGTGCTGTCTTTTCTGATTTGTGTTTTCTTACACAACTCTCCATCACTTAATCTCCAACGGCTAGAACTTGTTTGGAGCATATAAATAGAGCTTAGAACACTCATTCAAGACCCCCAATCTTTCTCTAAGCTCAAAATCTCATTACTACTTCCAAAGTGCTAAAAACCCTTGTGCTCACAAATCTTCTCACTTGAAACCATCCTCATTAGATTGCATCATCATTTTCAAGTGCCAAGATTAGTTGCTGAAGTTTTATTCTTCAAGAGTTGTACAAGCTTCCGGAGTGAAGCTCTTCTCGGGTTGTGAGAAGGTGGTCCAAGCTAGGCGAGGGTGTTCGCAAAGCTTGTGGTGTAAAGGCGTGATCTCGGCCCGCAACGGAGATCGGATTAGTGGAGAACGCGAAGTTGCTCGAGTAAGAGCAATTCGTAAGAGAGGACTAGGATCCGGTGGTTGGATCCAAACCTCTATACATCCGGAGTAGTGGTTTGTTTCTTCATCTATTCTTCTTTATTGTCTCATATTTTGAATTTGGCATAGTTATCACTAATACCGTAATTAGTCTATTCACCCCCCCCCCCCTTTAGACTAAGTTTAGGGGCTAGTAGATCCTACACTGAATAGCATGCACATCATTGCTCAACTCGCCCTCGTCCTCTTAATGATCAGAATCATCCATGATGTAAGCATTTAGATTTTCATGAATCAGGGGGTACTCTTCTTCTATTTCTTCTTCGAAGTCCCGGATAAGATTAATTTCCATGGGGTCCTCGAAAGATGACGGTTTGCTAGGGATGTTGGTTTTCCTCTTAGTCATACAGAGATCCTTCAGGAATTTTGCATAGGGAGGTATTTCTTGAATCATGTCTAACAAAGGAATGTTGACATTCACTTTCTTAAATATCTCCAACATTTTATCCACACTGTCACTATGTTTCTTTGACAACCTACTAGGATAAGGAGATTTTTGTAGGTATGTCTTCTACAGTGCCTGAGAAGGAGACGTTGGTGTATTACTCTCACCCTCGACCTTTTTCTCACCATCATTCCCACAAAAGGGCTGTACAGATGGATTTACTGGCAAGGAAACGTTGTTGTTGACCTGCTTCCCATTTCTCAGGGTTACAATGGCATTGACATGGTCCACAGGTTCTTCCACGTAATTCACTTCCCCCCTACGGTCTTGAACTTGCATTTTGCATGTTCTAGTGAAGTTGAGCACGGGGATTAGCCAAAGGTTGGCTAGGCAAACTCCTTCTCTCTCATGTACAGATTGAGCCAATTGGCTCATCTGAAGCTCGAGAGATTTGATGGTCTGCTGATTCGAAGTGAGAACTTGACTCGTGGATGACATAAAATTCTTTACAGAATTCTCAAGTCCACGAGTTAAGTTCTCAAGCGAATTAAATCGGGTTTCCACGTTGTTAGAATTTGGGAAACCTGGTGGGTTGGTGCTTTGAGCTTGAGGTTGGTGATGAGACTGTAAATGCATTGGAGGTTGGTGTGGTCGGTTAGGTGGTTGAGTGAAGTTTGAAGGACCACCTAGGGCATTGTTATGGTTCCATGAAAAATTAGGGTGGTTCCTTCATCCAGGGTTATATGATGATGAATATGGGTCATCCCTGGATCTATCATAGATGTCATTGACATGTTCCATCTCAGGAGGAATGGATGCACACTGACCTCCTATATGACCTATCCTACCACATAGATGATAGGGAACTGGACCAGATGTAGAAATATGTGACACCTCGTGCTAGTTTTGGAGCTCAATCGAATCCATACGGCGCATTAAGGCCGTCGCGCACTCGTCGGTGGTCGTAGTGGTATCGACAGCAAATGTGGCACCCGATCTAGTCGACTTTGCGTTTGCGATCCTCGCTCCTATGCTAGATGATGCTGGTGGTTCCCTTACACTCTCCCACTGTATGGTTTTCTCAGCGAGGTCTTCTAGGAAAGCCCAGGCCTCCCTTTCATCCTTTCCTCTCACCTTGACACATGGACTCAAGGAGCGTTCAGGACGGGATGTGAAGACCCTCGTAAACAATCTGACAAAGGCAGCACAACTCGATGCCATGGTGAGGGCATGAGGATAGTAGCTCCTTGAACCTCTCTAAGTATGCGTGGAATGATTCGGTCGCATGCTGATAAAACGAATTGATTTCGTTCCTCAGTTTTTGAGTCTGATGATTTGGAAAGTACTTCTTGAGGACTGCTGATGCATTGCATACATTGCATCATATGTCTTTCATTTAGATTAATTTTATATCAATAAATGCTACTAAGGTATGTGTTCAGTCTTATTTACATAATACAGGGACCTGAATGTAAATTACCCATATCCCGAGCATAAATGCGTGCAAGAGACTCATTTCTATCATAAAGACCAAGTCAAGATTATCGGGATTCAAATGTAATTCCATCCAAGCATAAAAGCATTCAAAGACCTAATTACAAAAAGGTCAAGGACTTAAGCACAAAAGTAGTCAGGGACTTAATTGCAAAAAGCCGAGGACCCGAAGGCAAATTAAAGTACCAAAATATTATTTTGGAGAAGTTCTAAAGAAAAATCAATTTGGATCTCCAAATATATGAAGAAATTAATTCGGAGCTCAAAAGAAAGGAAAGAAACCAACCAATCCTTCCAAATGCTAGAAACACAAGTCAGCCAACTAGCACAAATAGTAGGTGAAAGAGAAAATGGTCAGCTTCCAAGTCAACCTGAGGTGAACCCAAGATCTAATAATCAATATCAACCACCTTCAGGAAATAACAACCCTAGACCGGTTCAAATGGTTCATGAGGAAGGACCGTTCCAACAAATAAATGCAGTTGTATCATTACGGTCTGGAAAGGAAGTTGATAATAATGTGGTAAATCCTAGAACTCCTAATCAATCTAGCCGTCAAGCACCCACATATTACCTGATAATTGAACCTGAAGTCCAAATTGAAAAGCCCAACCCACCTACTCAACCTGAACCTTAGCGAGTCTATGTTCCTAAAGCCTCATTCCCCAATAGACTCAAGAAGAACTCAAGTGCACAAATGGAGAAAATCTTGGAAGTATTTAAGCAAGTTAAGGTGAATATTCCACTCTTAGATATGATTCAACAAATACCTGCTTATGCTAAATTCCTAAAAGATTTGTGCACTAAAAAGAGAAAAACGAACGTACCAAAGAAGGCTTTCTTAACTGCAAACATAAGCTCTATTCTGTCAAACTCATCTCCTATAAAGTATAAGGACCCTGGGTGGCCCACAATTTCATGTGCGATAGGAGATACTTTTATCAACAAAGCCATTCTAGACCTTGGTGCTAGTGTTAACTTACTCCCGTTCTCTGTCTACGAGCAACTCAACCTTGGTCCACTAAAACCCTCTAAGACAACCCTTCAATTTGTCGATTGCTCTATTAAGAAACCAAGAGGTATAGTAGAGGATGTTTTGATTAAGGTTGGTGACTTCATTTACCCAGTGGATTTTGTCGTTCTCGACACTGAACCTGTTGTCGATCCTTAGAGACAAATCCCAATGATACTAGGCAGACCCTTTTTAGCCACTTCTGAAGCTTTGATAAATTGCCGAAATGGGCTCATGCAACTATCTTTTGGAAACTTAAAAGCTGAATTTAATATCTTTCATGTTGATAATGAGCCAGAAATAGTATGCAATCAAAGTGATGTTGTGATGAGATCGCGTATTTATAAGATTTCTAAATCAAATAAATCATCACAAAATCAAAAAGGAAGTGAGAAAAAGGGGAGTAATTCTTCGACACACCCACCATCACTCGAGCAAATAAGAGAACCAATACATGAGAGGGGTGTGGAATCTGTGACTCAGGACTCTCATTCCAACATGGTGAACAATTCAACTGGATACATGCACCAACATGGTGTCATTCAATCCAGTTCTGACTATGGTTGACTCTGAGCAAATTCAATCCCTCCACCACAATTGAAGCAGGTAATAAGTGTATTTGCTTTATCTTTGAATACATTGAGGACAATGCATTATTTAGGTGTGGGGGAATGTTTATGTATCTATATATATATATATATATATTCTTAGAAAAGAAAAATATATATATATATAAATTCAATGTTCCATGACATAGCTTAAGATTGAACTGCCAAAACCCGTGTACAAAATTCATTGAGTTTTTGTTCCTTATTATATAATTGTGCTTGTAGAAATTATGACATAAATCTAAGTTCCAAAGAAATAACCCATTACCCTTTAAGACATGTATGCACTTAAATTGGATGAATCAAATCTTTGAAGTGGTTGATAAAAAAGCAGAGGTTGAGGAAAATATACCGGGAAGTGTGGACTTCTAATAGCAATTAAGCCTTGAGGAAAATAAAAGTAAAAAAATTAATAAAGGAATCAAGTGAGGAAAGCACATTTTGCAAAATGATTACAAAAGCCCAAGCCTTTGAGTCACTGGTCCGTAGGGGTATCTTGAAACCCGGTAACTTGAGTCTGCTAGCTCGGGATTATCGACCAAACTCGTTACACGAATACAAAAAGGGTAAAAGTGTCAAAACAAGCAAATGTGTTGAATCACGGGAAAAATATACTTTAAGATACTCAAGGCCCAAAGCTAAAAGAATGATTCATGCCATGGTTGATCTGAATGATACTTCACCACCAGAGGAGGCGTGCAAAATAATTTAAGTGATAACATGTGTATACGGGTTAGTGGTGTGAATGTCGCAGGAACACAGACCGAGTCAGATTCTTTATGAGTTAGATTTATATAATGAGCATGCAAGAATTCTATGTGAGATGTATAAGGTTGAGGTGGAGATATTTAGAGTTATCAATGAAATGTTGAATTAAGACTTTGTGGGTGTGTCAACTGAAAACCCTCACGAGACAAAACTCGTCCTCCAAGGAAACTTGGGGGTTTAAAGGCTTATATTAAAATTATCCATATCCAGACATGATACAGAAATAATATTCTTGCTAATCGAAGGTACATAATAAAGATTCTTTAGACATAAATTTAAACCACTACACAATTGAAGCACCACAGAACCTTGTGCAACCACAGACACGTTCGCACCATTTCCGACCTTCAATTCTACCTCGTTCCTTACGAGTTCCTTCCTATCCATGAGTAGCTGCACATTAGAAACTATGTGAGCACAAGATCCGGTATCAATTACCCAATCCTGGACAGAGGTGGCTAAATTTATTTCAATAACAAATATACCTTTGGCCTTTTTGGGGCGCCGACGTTTAATCACTCCGTTGTCAAGGTCTTCCTTGTACTTAGGGCAATATCGCCGGATGTGTCCTTTTTCACCGCAGTGAAAGCACTCCGTATTGGGAGTTGGAGATTTCTGAGATTTCCCCCTCGAGGCACTTTTATGAGCACCTCCTACTCCCTTGCTCTTGATTGAACCACTTTTGGTAGATTTGCCCTTTCCTTTACCAATCTTATGGCCCCTCCCATGGACGGCAAGGACTTGCTTGTCCCTATCCTTGCCCATGTCAACTTCAGCAGTTTTGAGAGCGTTGTGAAGCTCCTCAAGACTCACCCCTTTATCACGCACGTGATAGTGCATCACAAAGTCCTTAAAGGACGGGGCTAGAGAGCCAAGAATCATATCTTCAGCAATGTCCTCGGGCATTGGTGAAGAGAGCTTTGCCAACTTCTCAAGGTATCCTTGTATCGTGAGAAAATGCATAGATACCGATGTTCCCTCCGCCATATGGCACCTTGTGAGTGCGATAGTGGTCTTATAGCGCTCCTTTCAGGCACTATCCATGAACATCTTTGATAAAGCCTCCATGGTCTTCTTGGGTTTTGAATCCAAGTATTTCGCTTGAAGCGAGTCACCCATGGATGCTAGCATAAGACCGTGAACTTAGTTCTCTTGGTCTTCCCACTTGGCTTTAGCCTCTTTCTCTTCATCGGTTAATCTCTCATTCCACTTTGGGATTGGACCTTCCAAAATGTGAGATAGTTTCTCAAACTTTAACACGATGTTGAGTTTGAGTTGCGAACTAATGAAGTTTGAGCCATCATTTGCTAAAGGGTGTTTTTCTACCATGGATCGTACGATAGGTTGGGTGTTCGACATTTTTCTACAAAATAAATCATACAGGTTTTAATGTCAATTTTATGTTTTAATACACATGCATACATATATCAAATATATAAATGTAAATGTTGCAAATAAAAATTTTGCCCATAAATGCAACAATCCAAGATTCTATACTAGCTAAGGGCTATCGAATACATTACAATATCAAGGTAAGAAAACATTTTCTAATCACATCCTTTTTGAATTTTAGCAACATTTAGCATCTTCAAACTCTTGTGACTCTTGTCATTTTAATTATGAGGGAATACGACCTATCCTCGTAAGAAAAACTTTTTCCCAAAACCGAGTGAGGGCTCTAGGTAATGTTAAGAAAACTTATTTTCATTTGATACGAGATACGTTTATCCATTGTATTCACAACTAAACATACTTGGGGTTCACTAGGGTGAAACACACCTCATATATTTAATTGTGGCACAACAACAGACAACCTTTATATCTCCCACTATTCCCAAAGATGGAGGGAGCTATCTCCCGCTAAGGGCGAGCAGAGTATCCCTCGATCAATGGCTGCTAGTGGATGAAAATAAGAAGGAAATTTATTCTTAATTTTTGTTGGACAATTTAACATGTGATTTAGAATTTTAGGTTATCATGCATATTATTAGTTATACACATCCTAACATTCAACACATTCATCACATGCATAGCAAGATAAAAATAGAAATTAAACATTCACACAATCCACATCGTGTGAGTTTATATGTTCCCTTCGATCCTCGATCCCCGATCCTCGATCCTCCATCGATGCGCTACAGTGGCGACTTCCTCTTGCACCGGAGATGTAGATTTTACAGAAAATAAACATGCTCCTCACATTCGATAAAAAACCGACTAGTGCAAGTCCTATGTTAAAACCTCTCATATGCATATGCAATTTATCTAAAAGATGGAAATAGAGAATTTGGCTTTTACATACATAAGCCCCTGTATTATAACAATTATAAACATTCATAACTGCTGATTTGGAACATACAAACTCACAATTCCTGCAAAACAACTCGAGCATCCATGCACGCAATATCGCTATAAACTATCCAACCTAGTTTATCAAGCATCTAGAATCCCATACAATTCTTTGAAAAACATTTTGAAATCCATTAAAAAACATTTTTCATGCATCCATAGTTCACAAATTAATTATGAACCGCTGTCCATCCAATTTCCAATGGAAAGATGACTCGCAGTTTTTCGGTTTTGTTGATTCCCTTACAAAATAATCGTTTATACTTAAAACGAAATTATTGCAAGTTAGACTTATGTCTAAATCATAATTCTAATAATTACATGTCATGTTTTAAACATTCAAAACATTTAAAACGAATTATTACAAAGAATTATTTCAACAAACATTTAAAGACCGAAAAACTGGTAAAACGAATTGTTTAAATCCTAGATGGTAAACTAAATTTGTTTACAGCCATAAATCATGAGAAAATTTAAATTGGCTCTGATACCACTGAAGGATTTCATGTTTAATTTTACATATATATTTTCTATTTTTTTATGTATAATAAGGATCAATTTTCAATTTTCTATAATTTATTTCATGCATGCATCAATTTGTTTCAATATCTAGTTTCAAAACTTTATTAAAACAAATTTGGACTCCGAAATTCATACCTAGAAGTTCTCTAAAACTTCTTGAAGATTCGGAGACGTTGGGGATGCTCCTCGCTGCGCCGGATGCCTCCGAGTATTCACCAAACTCTAAACAAGATCGGAGAGAGGGAAGCTAATCTCTCAATCTCCGATAGGGTTTAGAATCCAATTACTAACCCATCTTTAATTCTCTTGAGAAGATGATCTCTTAAGAACTAAAACAAAACTTAAGAATTAAGGGATTTTCGTGGAGAATTATGGAGAGAGAATTTTTGCACAAGAAATAATGAATGAATTAATTAAGGAGGTAATGAGATAACCTTGTATTTATTGGTTCTCTCCAAATTACCTATTCATGTGCAACCTCTTGCCCATGATTCCATGCAAAATTCCATCTAACCATCCATTATTTATTAATAAATAATCTTAGCCACTAATTAAATCAATTATGGACCAATTCCATGCATGATCTAATTAATTCTTAAATTAATTCTGCATAAAACCGTCTGGACCGGTCGACCGTTACGAAGGTCTGGTCGACCGCTCGAACCCAATTTCGGTCGACCGTGCGAGATTCGGTCGACCATTCTTAACGTAGAATATTTCATCGCAATGTTCGGTCGACCGACCGATAGATTCGGTCGACCGTTCCGAACAGACAAAAATCTGTTGTTATCGGTCGAGACACGTCCGGTCGACCGTGCACCTTCGGTTGACCGTTATCCGTTAACCGGTCGACCATTTGCACAGTGTTGCAAACTTGTCAAATTTCGGTTTAACCCCTACAAAATTTGACATTTCGGGATTAGTAGTAAATTCACAACTTATGTAACATATTATCCTATGTAATGATCAATCATTACACCCCATAATATTTACATCACATATGAATTTAATTTAGATTCTAATTATGTTATTAATCACAACATAATTTTGATTTTGCTTGTTCACCCCATGTGTCATATTTTCTACATCAAACCCGACACATCTTATGAACTCAAAATCCCCATTTCTTGTTTCCCAGTTTTGCGGTGTGACCTATGGGAGGATCTAAACTAAGTTGGCAGTGATATTAAGAGCTTAATATCACAAGCTATAAGCGGTATCTAGCTACACATTATAGCTCCCAATTAGTTAGATGTCTTAATTCCACTCGAACCAAAACCCGATCCAATTAGTGATGGAGTGCACCACTTGTGTCCGTCCCTTGCCTCATGATATTAAGAATACACACAAAGTAGTATTGTGTCATCTTTGTATTAGTATTCATTTCTTGATCTCTTTAAGCTAGTTATAAATATGTGACTTAACTGAAATCACATTGTGCACATTACAACTTTGCTTTATCAAGGGGCCCACTAATATCATCACTCAATTAATAGGGCAATGATAATCTTTTGACTAACTATCTTCTCCAACAAAAGTTGTACTTAACCAACCAATGCCTTTACACTACACTGATCGATAGTTCAAGACACTGATCTAATTAAGTATTCCTTAAGTGATTAAATATAAGTCTCATATCAAAGGACCAAAGACACAGTAAAATATTAATGACACAGAACACATTTCTATAATATTTTACTTATTAGGTCTATTCAGTATACAAAAGTAATATTTTCCTCTTTTGCATACCCGTGTTGTCACTCACTTGTAGAGCTACAATGATCTATGACCAACACGACAATCTTAACTCGGTAATTAATGTTCCATGTTAATTACCATGATTGCGAATATCTTTTGTTTTATGTAAACCAATATCTTTTAGAGCTCTACGGTTAAGGACCAAGAGTCTCTTCCTTAACACTTCTAAAAGACGAATAACATAAACAAGGAACAAAATGATTTCTCATTCAATTCATAATAATTGACATTTAAAAGTAAAACTTTTAGAACACATTCCCTTCACATAGACCGTAAGTCTAGGAGGGAAAAGATGTGCTTTTGTTATTGTTGATGATTTCTCAAGATTCACTTGGGTTTTCTTTTCAGCAAACAAACACAATGCTTTTGAAAGATTTAAAAGTTTTTGCAAACGTCTTCAAAGGGAAAAAAGATTCTAACATAATCGTTATTCATAGTGATCATGGAGGAGAATATCAAAATGATTCGTTTCAAAAAAAATGTGAAAAATATGGAATTGAGCATAACTTCTCTTTTCCTCGCACTCCTCAGCAAGAATCATGCTTGTGGAAAAAGGGCTTCCAAAATTGTTTGGTACGAAGCCCCTAATACATCTTGCTATGTTTTAAATCGTGTTCTCATTAGACCCATTTTGAACAAAACCCCTTTTGAGCTTTGGCATAACTGTATTCCTAAATCTCTTACTTTAAAGCTTTTGGTTCAAAATATTTTGTCCTCAATACTAAAGATAAATTGGATAAATTTGATAAAAAATCAGATGATGCCATCTTTTTAGGGTATTCCGATAGGAGTAGAGCATATAGAGTCTACAATAAAGGAACTAGTTGTGTCGAGGAATCTCTACACGTCAACTTTGACGAGTTGGCTTGTGTAGATAACTCCTTTTTTGATGATGATTGCATGGATATCAGTAGACATGTATCATCACAAGATGTCACACTTGAGTCTCATCAAGAACCTCCAAGTTCTCCACAAGGGGATAAAGAGGAACTTCCCAAGGATTGGACCTATAGAAAGGATCATCCGAAGGACTGTGATAGGAGATGTTTCTGAAGGTGTGACAACACACTCTAGAACTCATGTACTTTGTGACTCTTATGCATTTATCTCTATATTACAACCCAAGAAAGTAAAACAAATATGTAATGATGAGTTTTGGCTAATTGCTATGCATGAATAGCTAGATCAATTTGTTCTAAATGATATTTCAGAACTTGTCGAAAAACCAACTAACCAATCGGCTATTGGAACTAATTGGATATTTCGAAACAAACTTGATGAAGATGGGAACGTAGTTAGAAACAAAGCAAGACTCGTTTCTCAAGGCTACCACAAAGAGGAGGGGTTAGACTTTGATGAAACTTATGCTCCCGTTGCTCGCATGGAAGCCATTCGCATGTTGTTACTATTCACATCAACTTTCTCGGCATACATCTGCACAATCTCAGGCCCGATCAGCTGTCTCTTGCCTACATCGCTCCAGCACACTGGCGATCTACAAGGTCTCCCGTACAAAGCCTCGTACGGTGCCATTCCGATACTCGAATGTTAACTGTTGTTTTAGGCGAACTCTATCAGCGGTAGATGCTCATCCCAGTGCCCTGCCCAATCCAGCGCACAAGCTCTCAGCATATCCTCTAGAGTCTGGATCGTCCTCTCTGACTGCCCATCTATCTGCGGGTGGAATGTTGTACTAAACTTCAAACGAGTCCCCAGAGCCTACTGCAGACTTCCCCAAAATCTGGAAGTAAATCTGGTGTTTCGATCAGATATAATGCTCACTGCCACACCATGCAATCGAACAATCTCCTCAATGTACAACCTAGCCAGGTCCTCTAAAGGTAATGTGGTACGGATTGCCAGAAAATGCGATGACTTGATCAGTCGATCAACTATCACCCAAATCGCATCATGGGATCTCCTCGTTCTTGGCAACCCGGTGACGAAATCCATCGTCACATGATCCCACTTCCACTCTGGAAAATCTATCCTCTGCATCGGTCTGGCGGGTCTCTGGTGCTCAATCTTCACCTGCTAACAAACCAGACATCTGTCCACAAACTCTGCTATCTCAGTCTTCATCCCCTTCCACCAGAAATTCCTCTGAAGATCCTTATACATCTTCGTGCTACCCGGGTGGATGGAATAACGGGACCTGTGTGCCTCCTCCAAGATTTTCTTCCTCAGATCTCCCCTATTTGGTACCCAGACTCGGCCTCTGAATCTTAGACCTCCGTCAACTCCTATACTGAAATCTGATCCTTCTCTGGAAACCAACTGCAACAACCCTGATAACTCCTCGTCAGCCCTCTGAGCCTGAACAATACTTGTGACCATCTGAGGCTCCACTCTTAGTCCAGCAATCATCGCGCCCTCAGAGTCCATGGTGAATGACTTCCATTCTGACAATGTCTCGAGCAGTTTCCACTCCTGAATACACAAACCAGCGGCTGAAATTTCCACATTTCTGCTCAAGGCATCCGCGACTGTATTCGCCTTCCCCAGATGGTAGGAGATAGTGAAATCATAGTCCTTGATCAGCTCAAGTCACCTGCGTTGCCTCATATTCAGCTCCTTCTGCGAAACAGATACTTCAGACTCTGATGGTCCGTGAAAACCTCAAACTTCTCCCCGTACAAATAATGACGTCAGGTCTTCAGCGCATGAACTACTGCTGCCAACTCCAAATCATGAGTGGGGTAGTTTCTCTCGTGCACTTTCAACTGCCTCGAAGTATAAGCAACCACCTAACCATGCTGCATCAGTACACAACCCAACCCCACACCCGAAGCGTCACTATAAATCACAAAACCTCCACTGCCACTGGGAAGAGTCAAAACTGGAGCAGTCGTCAACCGACTCTTCAGTTCCTGAAAACTATCCTCGCATTTCTGGGACCACGCAAACTTCACTCCCTTCTGCGTTAGTGCCGTCAAAGGTGAAGCAAGCCTCGAGAAGTCCTTGATGAATCGCCGATAATAACCCGCCAATCCAATAAAGCTCCTGATCTCTATCACACTCGTCGGTGCTCTCCACTGAGTCACTACCTCCACCTTCGCTGGATCTACTGATATCCCAGCCCCAGATACAATGTGACCAAGAAGAGTGACACTATCTAACCAAAACTCGCACTTCGGAAACTTAGCGTACAACTGATGATCTTTCAGAATGCCAAGTACGATCCGCAAGTGCTCCCTGTGCTGCTCTATGTCCGGTGAATATACCAAGCTGTCATCTACGAAGACTACCACAAATCGGTCGAGGTACTGACTGAACGTCCTGTTCATCAGATCCATGAAAGCTGCAGGCGCGTTCATAAATCCGAACGGCATCACTAGAAACTCATAGTGCCCGTATCTCGTCCTAAACGCGGTCTTCTAAATGTCTACCTCTCTGATCCTCAACTGATGATACCCGGATCGCAGATCAATCTTCGAAAATATCTTTGCTGACTGCAAGTGGTCAAACAGGTCCTCAATCCTGGATAAGGATACTGATTCCTCCAGTAACCTTGTTCAGCATCCTGTAATCGATGCACATCCGCAATGAGCCATCTTTCTTCTTGACAAAGAGTATCGGAGCTCCCCAAGGCAAGACACTGGGACGGATAAACCCAGTATCTAACAAATCCTGAAGCTGCTTCTTCAACTCAACCAACTCAGCCGGTGCCATCCTATAAGGAGCCTTCGACTGTGGAGTGGTCCCGCCACTAAATCAATACCGAACTCCAACTCCCTGTGAGGCGGCAGACCAGAAACATCTGAAAATACATCACCAAACTCCTGGACAATCTCTATGTCCTCCAACGACGTCATCTCTGGATCTGGAACGACCATGGTAGCCACGAAAGCTCTGCAGCCCTGCTCAAGCAGCTTCCGTGCCCTCACTGCTGACACTACGACCCGACCACCACTGTCATTCTTTCCCCTGATCAACAAATCAGGTAGCCCCTTCCTCGGGATCAAAATCTTCTTCTCCCGGCACAAAACCCGAACATCATACTAGGACAGCGAATCCATCCCCAATATAACATCGAAGTCCTCCATCGGCAACAAGATCAGGTCAGCCAGAAACTCCTGATCTTCCGAAACAATCGTGGCGCCGGGGAGGAAGCTCCGCACAATGCCCACCAGACCCAAGGGTGTGCTGACTTCCAACGTGGCAGTCAACATCGCAGGGGTACGGCCCAACACACTCGCAAATCTCTCAGAAATGAACGAATGCGTGGCCCCGCAGTCAAATAACACTCTGGCTACCAAACCAGCAATACAGAGTGTACCTTCCACCACAGTGCTGGCGTCCTTCGCCTCCTCTGCCTAAACGGTGAATACACGCCCGGTCCTCTGTCCCTGCTGAGGTGGTGCAAAAGGACGACGACCTCCGTCTCTACCCACCACTGGGTGTCTCGCTCGAGAACTGGACTCGCCTGGTCCGCTCCTGCAATCTCTGGCATAATGGCTTGGCTTACAACAACTGAAACAAACTCCAGGATGGCTCCCACACTCTCGACCTGGGTGGACTCTGTCACACTTCCTGCACGGCTCAGGCTGGCGTGCACTGCTCCCCTCTATCCGGGGGCCTCTTGCCCGGATTTCCTGCAGGTGGAACTCCCGGACGTCCACTGCTCTTCCCCTGGGGCCTCCTGGACTCTGCATAATTTTTGCTGATAGTCCTGGTATATGAGAGTCGCGAACTTCACAGCATCTGCTAAGGTCTGAGGCATGCTGTAAGTCACGCGAGTACGGAGTTGCTTCTGAAGCCCCCGAATAAACTTCCTCGCCCTCTGAATCTGGGTCACACAAAACTCCAGACAATAACGCTCCAAAGCGTTGAACTTTCGGACGTAATCCGGCAGTGTCATCTCACCCTGCTCGAGACTCATGAACTCCTCTCTCTTCCCGTCCCTGACATGCTCTGGGAAGTACTTCTCATTGAATTCCTTGAGGAACTCATCCCAGCTGATATCAATCCTGCCCGGAAACACCACTGCAATCGTGGTCCTCCACCAGTTGGACGCCTCGCCGCCCAACACATATGTGGCCAAACCCACCATCCTCTCTGGTGGACTCCCAATCGCCTGGAAGATCCCCTGGATCTTAAAGACCCAGTCCTCGGCAGCCTCAGAATCTCCTCTGCCATCAAATGCAGGCGGGTGTTGGCGCATAAAACGGTCGTGCGCCGCTCCCACCCCTGCCGTCTCCTCTCTGCCAGACTGACGATCTAAAAGAACGCCTAGCCTCTGCCCAGTGTCGTAGACAATCCGGCGCTCCTCAGCCCAATCCGTGGCTCCAGTCTCCTCACTGGTACTAGGGCCACGTGGGGAAGTCTCTTGCGTCTCGGAGGCATCTACACACGAGACAACAAAACTGAAAATTAGATGATTATGGATGCATTCTCTAAAATGCAACTATCTAAAAGACATCTAAGGTGGCTTCTTTGGACAAGTGCGTCGGAACATACCGCTCTAATACCAATTTGTAACATCCTCGAAAGCGGAAGAAAATTAATTTTTTAATAAAACACAACACGAGGATATTACCGACGAAAGTGGACAACTGGTGCACCAACATATATACAATATATATCTGAGAGTTTTTACAAAAGTGTGATTACAACAAAGCTAAGGAAAATATACATGTAATCACTCAGACCTCAAAACAAGGGAAGCAGGATCGGGCCCCGAAAGCACTCGTCCTCAGTCACCACCTCCTAATGCTGCCTATGACCTGACATAAAACATGAATATGCCTGAGTTTCCTGAGAGGAACCCCCGTATGCCAAACTTCAATCACAATAAATGAACTAGACAACTAAAACATGTATGATATGAAATGCAATAACCATCCATCGTCTCACTAGGCCCCCGGGAACTCTCTCCCTACCACAGTAGACACAAAATAGTGACGGGTCTCGCGGGTCCTCTAGCCTAACCCTCACACGTACCCCAGGCACCACAGCCGGAAACACCCTCGGCTACAACACACGTGCCCCAGGCACCACAGCCGGAAACATCCTCGGCTAACACGCTGGATCACTCTCAGGTCGGTATCGTCTGTACCACTGCCATCTTGAGCTGCTCCAGAAGACCACTCTCAGGCCGGCACCGTCACCCCTCTAGGGCCGGAGATCCGTTGCCATCTTGAGCTGGCCCCACACACGAACCACCCTCAGGCCGACACCGGTCACCCCTCTAGGGCCGGAGATCCGTTGCCTTCTTGGGCTGGCCCGAGAACACTCATGAACCACTCTCAGGCTGGCACCGGTCACCTTCTAGGGCCGGAGATCCGTTGCCATCTCGAGCTGGCTCCACAACACAAAATCACACAAAAACCGTACCAAACGGTCGAACAAAACCTCACAACCGGTCGACCGAATCCTCTCCACAGGACTGGCCCAACCAACAAAACTGTCAACCGGTTTAACGGCAAAGAGGTCCCGTTCGACCGAATTCGACCAGTGAAAACTCACTCCACAGTAAAACGCACCAACGGTCAAACCACACACAAACACCGGTCGACCGAAAATGGCCAGTACAAAATCCAATCTGAACATAGTGCAACGGTCGACCGAAACAACACTTCGGGTCGACCGGCCAATAAGTTAACTTAAGTTCCGGTCGGACAAAGTCAACGAGCGGTCGACTATTTGGATAGTCAACGCCCCCAACTGACTTACTACAGTGCTTTCGGTCGACCGACAAAGGGGTCCCGTTCGACCGAAAACACACAGAGTCTCCATCCCTCACTCGAAATCTACTACCGGTCGACCACCACCAAGGTATCGTTCGACCGGTACAATGGATTTCACCCAAAAATACGCAACGACCGGTCGACCGAACCATGCCACCGGTCGACCGTCCACAATGTAGAACGCTGCTGCACGGGTCCGACGAGCCCTCCGGCCTACCGTCGACCACCCCAACATTCACCAAAGCATATGTGAGCATCAAAGTAAAGCTTGACATACCTTGAAGACTTGAAGAAGCCTTCGAAGACTCAACGGCGAGCTTCTCCTCGCAAAACACCTTCTCCGGCGAACTCCAATCGAGCAACGACCTATTCCTCTCCGGTGAACGTCCAAGCTTCACCTCGCCTTCCGAGAACCACTCCTCGAGCGCCTCCGCACGCCGAAGATCTGATCAGAGAGAGGGAGAGGGTTTGAGCGGGAGAGAGAGAGAATATGCAAGAGAGAGAGAGAGAGAGAGAGAGAGAGAGAGAGAGAGAGAGAGAGAGAGAGAGAGAGAGAGAAAACCACTCACCCCATATACTCCCCTCCTCTCATCTCCACCATACACCTCAAATCCCCCAAATCAATCTCAGCCCTCCATCCTAATCCACCAATTAAGCACCTAAAAGCAATTAACCAAGTTAATTAGGTTTAGGATATTACACCGATTCATTTAAATAACATCACCACTAGTGTACACTAGCTCAAGACTACTTTAGACGATATTGCTTAATTTGTAGTAATTAAGCATCACCCATTTAAACCAATCCAACTAACTAAATCAATACAAATAAAAATCTAACTAAATCAATACAAATAAATCCAATATAACTAAATCGATGAACCAATCAAACTAAATTACAAACCAATCCAAGTAAATCCAATTCAACTATATTTAACACAATCAACTAACCGATCTAACATAATCCAACTAAATCTATCAAACTAGCAAATGTCACAGAATCCAAATAATATAACTAAACCAAAAATACATTTACATTTAATAGATTTTTTATAAATTTCAATATAATCTCCCATATATTTTCAGTAAGAAAATTCTTCAAATATCTGTTGAGAAGAAAAAAGAGTCATTTTTCGACATACATCATAATTTTTCTAATTAATCGAACTTTAATCGTAAAAATCACATTCAAAATCAGGTAAGGTTTCTGATTAATCGAACATTAATCATACAAATGCACTAATTAAACACACTTTACTCATATAAAATGACATAAATATTCTAATTCAACGTACTTTAATCATACAAGATGACATAAATATTCTAATTAATCATACTTCAATCATAAAACTCACAATATAATATAATTAATCACAACTTCAATCTAATTAATCATATTAAATCACAATGTTACATATGATCCTATGGACTCAATATGTAGAAAATTACAAGTCTTCTCCTTAAGCTTTGATTACAATCTTCATCCTTGATGTGTTTGTCTCAATGCTCAATCTCTTGATCAACATATTAAGATGATTGCAAGTATACAAATATACATGCAATGCATGAAATCATGTTTGCGCACTTTGATTGATTAACATTAGTTTGATTTATTATCAAAATCAATATGGATTAAGACCTAAAAGACAACAATGACAACACACTACAATTTACTAAAATAAAATTAGATTTTAGCACGTCGGTTAACCTACAAAACGACGTGATTAATCCCTATACGAACCTAACATTCTAACCAGACGACCGAACACAATTCGGTCCACCAAAACTGCTAACTAGAATCACAAGTTCGGAAAACCGAAATGTATTCAATCAATATAAGACAAATGATTGGGAAATATTATGCTACTATGGTCAATATACACCACGTTGATTTCTGGTGAACCAATGTGATAAGCTTAAAACCACATCGGTGCACATCAAACATATTATGACCGATGTAGTCACGCGAACATTCACGTCGGACAATTTACGGTTGACGTGGTACGCCTAATATCATGTAGGATTTGAAGCTGCTAACGTGGTAAGCATAATACCACGTCAGATTCTCGAAACTCAATGTAATCAGGGCGTCGTGGTAACTGTATTCTCTAGTAGTGATTTTCAAAACTATGCTAAACCCTTTATTTTGAGAAGTTCAAATTTATGTTGTGCTCTTATGTACTTCTTATATTGTTTATGGTTGTATAAACTTGAACTTTTATACTCATTTTAGGTATTGTCTTTTTATAATTGTTGTTGTTGCTTGTCAATTAACTTGAATATTTTAGGTAGTACATGTATACCTGGTTACCCACCCCATACCCGGTTATTAGGTAGGTAATGGTCGGATATGGGCATGAAATTTTTGGGTGGGCGTATAACCTTACCGGTTTATTGGGTAGGTAGGGGTACGAGTATGACCACACCTGACCAGGTTACTGGACAATATGTAGTGCTTGCAAGTCCAAAATATCTT
Organism: Triglochin maritima; assembly: GCA_963682175.1. Taxonomy (NCBI): domain Eukaryota; kingdom Viridiplantae; phylum Streptophyta; class Magnoliopsida; order Alismatales; family Juncaginaceae; genus Triglochin; species Triglochin maritima. The sequence goes on from OY821775.1 coordinate 22,579,239, forward strand.
ATTTGGACAGAGTTTCATTTGTGATGATCATAGTTTCTGATATCCCTTCATAGTTTATTGTGATGATCTAGTGTTACTTATTTTATGGTGTGATTGGATAGAAACCAGGGATAGAAGAGAAAAGATTTGGAGAAAAGAGAAAAGAAAATAAGAAAAAAGCGTTGACACTTTTCCTTATTTGGATAGAAATATGTAATGATAGAAGAAAAAGAAAGTTTTGCTACCATATTATCGAAGTACCCATAATTTTATCAACCTCCTTATTTTATTTTTGGGTATTTTAGGAAATAAGGAAATAAATCCCATTTTTTCTCCATCAAACTAACATTTAAAATGAACTTGTTAATGAGTCTCCAACTAAGACTATCAAACGAGTTATTTCGTAGAGTGCTAGCCCTATTGGTCCTCGTAGACGTTTAAATTAAACATTGATGACGATATCTGATTTTTCGAATTTCATGAATACTCTCTGAATCAATGCCAATTTCATGAATGCCCATATGCTCCCTAAATTCCAAAGTTATTTGACCAATATGTACACGTCAAGCAGTGGTTAAGGTGCAGTTTAACCATGTTATAACAGAGTTAACTCCCGAAGACTCTCCCTCAATAAAAATATATTTTTGCTCAAACCGAAACTAAAGTTAAACACACTTTTTTACTAGCAACTATCCAAAGAGGCGTATCAAGTGCATATATTGTTTATGGACGATATTAGTGCTCCAGTTTTGTCACATTGGAACAAAATCTAGTTTCAATTTTTAAGCGAATAACTTTGTGGCTTTTTCTGGTTATTTGTTTTGAAGCGATGGTGGCATACAACGCGCAATTCCAACGCCAAAGAAAATGAGTAAAACAATCCACATCCTCCTCCAATTGGTTACCATTTCCATGGGCATCTTAAAAAAAATCACTTGTTTTGGATGCCTCAAAGAAAACGAAACTTCAAACATGTAAACAATCCATGGATTCTCTGATCATTACAATAACAATAAGCGTCAAAACGTGTTAACCGAAGATTGAGGTTTTTGATTGAACATCAAAGGTGCACATCATACAATCGTTCTCTATGATGGGTTACTCAAAGTTACAAACCTTAATTGTTGGGCCCTTCATGGGTTTGACATTTTTTGTTCAACCCTAAAATAGAATCGCTCAAGGCTGATGAACACCTCATTGTCGCCTCTGTCAATGTGCCTCTCGCCACCAACGTGGTCATCTTTGTTAACGTGCCTCTTGCCACCAACGTGTCATTGTTGACGTGCCTCTCGTCATTATCATTGATGCTCCGCTTGCCATCACAATATCGTCGGCTTCAACCAACACCAAGAGTTGGGTTAGTTATGAGCAGTGGCGGATTCAGGATTCGAAGTATGGTGAGGCACCACGAACTAATAGGAGAGAGTAAAATTTGGATCAGACCGAATTTTCAGCCCGACCCGATCGGTCTGGTCTTTGATCCAGGGGATACTGAAAATTTGAGTCTCAGTCCAGTCAGGTTCGGTCCGAACTGATGTTTTGTGATTAAAATTTGGTTTTTTGACCGGACCAGACGAGACCGATCTAAATTTATTTGGTCTGTCGGACACCGAAAACTCGATCCTCGGTCTGGTCTGGTTCTGGACAAAAGCTCACCCCTAATACTGAAAAATAAATCTTTCTTTAGATAAATAACCAAATAATCATTCAATATTTGATCTTTAGAAAAGTGGATGGAGAAATATAAACAAGTAAGAATAGTAATTCAACAGGGTAACACGATTAAAAGATTAAAACTTCATTTTTTAATGGTGGGGCACGTGCCCCACCAGGCACCTATGTGGATCCACCACTACTTATGAGGGAGTTGAGGAGAATGATTTCTGAGTTTCTAAAGCAGGTTTTTGTTCACGAAGGGTGTTGATGAAATTCCAATCACGTTATTAGGATTTACAATAACAACGATTGTAAAAAATGGAATTTCATAGTTTTGAGTTAGTTTGAGTTTGAAGATGTGAAGATATGGCAGCGCATTGGTGAAACAATTTTTGAATTTGAGTATGCATGACATGTATTTTAGATGGAGGAGGGTGTTTGTAACATCCCGGAACAACGAAAAATTTGAAAATTTAACAGTAAAAAGATCTCAATATAACGATCATAAAGCGGGAATACTACTCATTTAAATAATCAGTCGGTGCACCAATTACAACAGAGTTTGTCAAAAATACATAATTACATCAATACAACGAAACGAATACAGGTAATCATGACGACCTCGAATATTCCGAAGATGATCCTGGTCCCAAAATGTATGCGTCCGCTGTCACCACCTCACAGAACCTACTGCAGTCCTGAAACATGAATGAAACAGCAACGCATGAGTTTCCCATTAGGAAACCCCGTGAGGCAAGCTCACCTATATAAATTCAACAGTAGAATAATGAACCTATCATACAAGTGACATGTCATGTCATCAACCATAAAGAAATAGATCCCCACAATGGTAAAACAGGACATCAATCCTACAACGCATTGGGTCTCCCTCGGAGACCTACCGTATGCACATACGGTCTTACGGACATTACGCAATGTACTACCACACGCGACTACTCTATCCAAGGGTTCGGTGAGGAGTGTCTCTCAGGTCGGTCCATCAATCACTCAGTAGGTAAAAGGTGGACCATCATCAGCAACATCATCGCCGGAACAACCTCGACGGCATCGCCGGCACAACATACGTCTGGTACAACATCAGACGACACAACATCGGACGGTTCCAGACCGTAGTCTGTCATGTCATCATGCTCCAAGAGCCATCCATCATCATGCATTGGGAACCGCGATCCCTCAGGTATGCTAGTCTACTGCGAGTCAAGACAATATCACATCACACCACAGTCTATCAACAGAGGTGGCTCGTCCCAACTACCCACACTTTTCCACTCGGCGGTCCCTAGGCAGGCACGATCTACTCACCCACTGTCACCTCCTGGCTCACGCACAAGGTGAGGACATAGGTTTCCGTGAACAGAGTTGGCACTTCACTAGGATTGAGAATTCGGTTCTGAGCACAAACGATCGACCGAAACAGGAAATCCGGTCGACCATTCCCATGGCGTCCGGTCGAACAAATGTCTGTAACGGTCGAACTCTCTGCACATAACCTAAACCCAAACGGTTTAACAATCAATCTATCGTCGAAACATGTCATAAGTCATATAAATTACCAGTCGGACAAAAGTCACGAGCGGTAGACCAAAACTAACAGGCATTCCTCCGACCCACCAGCACAAGCACAAGCACAACCGGTCCACCGCCACATGGCATCGTTCGACCGATGTTGGTTAAAGTCAGGCAATTACACTACAATCGGCCGACCGTCTGAAGGAACCGGTCGACCGTTGGCCGGCAGCAACCTAGCCAAACTAGGTTCAACTTGTTGCACGCACGACGCCAGCGAGGTCTCTGACCTCTACCGACCAGCCAACACATCACACAACTTGTGTGAGAAAACTAAACAAACTATTGAACCGGCATACCTTAAACCGAGGTTGTCGAAGCTCGCCGGAGAACCACATGCTCAAGCATCAGGACTACAACCTCGCATGACCTCCCTCTCGCGTCAACGCCACGCGCCTCACGCCGGAGTTGCCTCTACCTCCTCTGGATCGTCGGAAAGAGAGAAGGAAAGGTGAGAGACGAGTGATAACAAGAAAAGGAAGAAGAAGGAAAGAGAGAAATGTTTTGGGTTATAAACCAAAACCCAGCTCCACTGTACTCTCTCCCTCACCCACAACACCCTACACACCTCAACCCATCACACTCTCCCCCTTCCCCCATGCACACCACCGCTCCCCTCATTTCTAACTACTCTTTAGAAATGATAAAATGTAATGGGAGTTAGGCCCGACGAGTGAGTTCAATTACGACTGGTTGTTAACGTCGGCTTGGGCTGGTGGTGTCATGGACTGAGTTTCTCTATGGAAAGCAAGATTCAGTTCTCATGGAATTTCGTGCTCTACCATTATATTGAGCTTGTTTTTGAAAAAAAAATTAGGACGGATATTTACGTTTCGAGAAGCAGGTGATCCTATTAGCATAATAATAAATGAAGTAATTCCATGAAACTCACATCACGCAAAAATTATACAGTTATTATACAATATACATAGAATCATAAGATTGTCAAATACGTAAAAGGAAATTTTCAATACGCCCATATGTCTTTGCATCTTTTAATAGGCAATCAGCAAAATAGGCCATCATGAAAATAGGAGTGATACCTTGTCGTGCTTCTATCAAGTCCATTACAACCTGACCCATCCAAAATCATACGTGTCAACCGACCGACCCATCTAACCCATTTTTAAATGGGTTGTGTTCCTGTAGGTGTTATAACTACCCACATTAGCGTTATTTATCACAAAATCACAACAATTTGGAGGAGATTATGAAAACTATCATAATTGGTTATGCAAGCGATCGTTGATTGCTCATAAAAATAATTTTTCATTAAAATTAAGCAAAGTACGAAATTTTTACTAATTTTGTAATGATATGTAATACTATAAATATATATACATTTTATATAGATGTGTGTAAGGTGTTGGACACAAGTTACACGTGCTAAGTCAAACCCAATCCATTTAATTAACGGATCGATCATGTCAACCTGATGATGACCCAAGTCCATTTAATGCAAAAACAAATCCACATTTTCCGTATTACGTTCATGTCACTTTATCGTATCATGACCCAAATTACCACTCGTATTTCGAAATGATGATTTGAATGAATGTACCAACTTCCTCTGGTCGTGAAGAATAAGTAATGATGACCTGAACAGACTATATTTTAGCAAATCAGAATCATGTTCTAGAACTCGTCAACCCACTATCACAGGGACAAACCAGTAGATCGGTTTGTGAAATTGGCTACGTCAATTTTAGCAAACAATGTGATCTGCGTGCCGTTTGTTGGGATAAGCATGTCGATACCAAGTAATAGATATTTTTGGTACAGAACACTAATGCAGAATTGACTTTACTCGTCGCCAAATAGACGTCGGTTGTTACAACCACCGACGTCTAGTGTGGAGAGGACCTAATAGACGTCGGTGGTAATGGAAGACGACGTCTATGTGACATTATAGACGTCGGGTGTGCGAATAACACGTTTAGCCGACGTCTATAGTGTATAGACGTCGACCTATAGACGTCGGTGTTTTAGTACCTTGTGAATCCGACGTCTATAGTGTATAGACGTCGGACGTAATGGACGACCGACGTCTATACGCCAACCATATAGACGTCGAGGTATAGACGTCGGTGTTATGGAACATCCGACGTATATAGGTCCTAAAGAAATCGGACAGACGCGCTTTCTTTCATTCATTTCAGTCGAAACCCACCCAAACCCTAGCCGTCCCGCGACCGAACTCTCCTCCACGACCATCCTCCGACCGATCCGCACTGTCTCCGGCACCACAGCGAGCTCCCAAGCTCTCCTCCACTTCTCCGGCCCTCTTCTCCTTCTTCCTCCGTCTCTCTCCACATGTAGGTTTTAAGTTCGTTTTTGGTTGTTTTAAGTTCGTCTTTCTCCACATATTCTTTCTAACTTAGCCTCCTCGCATGTAGCTTCCTCGTGTCGTTTACAGCCGTCTCCTCCGCGACATCTTCGGGAACCACAAAGAGCTCCTCCGGCATCACAACTTTTCCCTCCTCTGGTTCGTGCTCAATTTTAGATCCTTAATTTAGGATTAGTTTAGACCAAGAATCCAACGCCAAATTAGGATTAGTTCACAATAATAACGTATTGATGCAAATATTGGTTAATGTGATAATCATTACTGGTTAATATGATAATCTTAGTGTATTGATGCAAATATCAACATTTAGAATTCCTTTTATTTTCCAAGTTAATTAATGATTCAATTTGTTGGTGTGTAGCAAATGGTTTCCAAAGTAGAAAAAAAAAATCAAAATTATGGATTGATGATGTGTAATGGCACGAGTTGTATGGTCTTGATGTGGATGTACACTCTTGACATGTAGACGTGATAAGCAACTTCTTCTCGGATTTTTTTTGCATGTGTGTTATGTGTTGATATTTGATAAACATATTCATTGGATTGATTTGGTTTGGATTGAGTTGGGTTGGTTTCAGGATTTGAAGAATTTTACATGATGTGAATGTGAGTAGATAACTAGATATACATTTTTCTTGTTGATTTAAGGATTTGAAGAATTTTACATATCAAATTTTAAGTGGAGGTTCTGCCAAAATTTCAATAAAATTTTATTCCCAATTATTATTAATAACATGATAGTTTGTGTTTAAAACGTTTTTCTGTCAATTCAAGTAATTATTTTTAATACTTGCTTTTCATATTTTAAATGTTTATTTCCTTAATTTTTTGAATTTTTAATATTATGATAATAACTCATTGCCCCCCTTAAACAACTTGGCATTTAATAACCCAAAGCAAAAGATTAGACAATATTTGTTAAGTCATTCATCATATAGGATTTGCATGCATTGTATTTTTCTATTATTTACGATTTCTGTCGTACATTGCTGGCGTAAGGTACGTACTATCTTTCACTCATCATTAATTAGAAAACACGCATTAGGTATAGACGTCGGCTATACTATGGCCGACGTCTATGTATAGACGACGCACACCTAGATGTCGGATAGGGGTTTGCTTATATCCGATGTGTATAGCCCCGTACATCCGACATATATTCCCTTTTCTGTAGTAGTGGAAGCACTTATTTTTTATTTGTTTGGGGTTCATATTATTCGCTAAGCATGAAAAATATGAAAGGCAATACATGGAGATGATTTCAAATAAATCTCTCGTTCAACTAAAACACTATTCGATGGGTAAAGTTCAGTAATCTTCACCTCCATCTAAAAGAGATAATGGGAAAACCAAACCCCATTTCAATATGCCTTATCGTTACCTTTTCGGTGCATTATATATATATATATATATATATATATATATATATATGGAACCTTTTTATGCTTGTTTTTTCAGAAGAAAAAGAGGACTGCCTTAGTGCATGCAATATTCCTCTTCGAGTGCTTCCAAATGAAATAATTTTGTCTAGAAAATTCCTTCCAATTATCAAAACCTTCATATAATCACCCCAACTCGACCCAACGTTCATATTAAAATCTCCCATTGAGCCTCAAGATCGATGTACTGTAAGCTACATAAGAAAGTAATTCCACGCACAAATAGCTAAAGATGGAGGGAGAGAACAATAGTTTAAACCCCAAGAGAGGGTGCATCAAGACCACCAGAAATCCGTGGAGGGTTCGCCGTGAAGGCCGTGATGGTGTCATCCGTCACTCTTGGAGGACTCCTTCTGACAAGGAGAGGGAGAAGAATAAACTTCGAGAAAAGTGCCGTCGCAAGGTGACTGCGAGAATTTACGCTTGCTTGAAGAAGTTTGGTAACTACAAGCTTCCCAAACACGCTGACCAAAACGATGTACTGATCGCTCTGTGTGAGGAGGCCGGTTGGCATGTGGATGAAGAGGGTAACATTTTCAGAAAGGTATGCCAATACAAACCTTCGTAGTCTTTATCACCACAATGCATGCGTACGACTTGCCAATACAAACCTTCATTAGTATTTAAATTATTGTGTCTCGGTTGATTAAGAGAGTTTAACTGGACTTGCCGTCGGGGATCTTATGTTGCAATGTGCCTCACTTGATTTAGAGGGTTCGATAGGATTTCCATCCTGGATAATATGATCTGAAACTATGTTTCGCAGGGACACATCGCCACCGCAACATGGAGCCCTCCTTCAATCGTTCGCCGTCTCTCTGAACAGTCAAGTGAGATTGATCTTTCACTGAAGTTAGGACTTTCACAATATCACATGAAGTGAAGGTTTTAATAGTTTTATCATGATATGTAACCACACTTCAATTGAGTGAAGAATGTTGGGAAGAAATTATTGTCATGACGTATTTTTTATAAGAGTTTTATATGACATCAAACAAATGTGGTTTATTTTGAAAACTAAAAAAATATGTGTTTTACTCAAACTCGTATATTTACATATGAAAATTCATCTCTATAAATTACTCATTAATTTTAAGATAACCAACCTAACAAACACTTTTATTTAAATTATTTTAATGGTTGCCAAGACTTTAAATTTACCCTTGTTATTTTTTGATGCAATTCTATTTGATTTTAAAAAAAAAATCTATATAATAGCAGAAGATAATAATAATTTAAGAAGAATAGCATTATTTTTTTACAAGAAAGTAAAGATTTGAGTGAAAGAAATTAATCATGAGTCTATGGACTGAGCACTTTGTCAAAGTTATAATACAACTAAAACACGATTTCTTACCAACACTACTTGATTTAAATCACAACGGAAATGAGATATGTTATCTTTGAGAATGAGAGCTTCACTGATCATTAAGAAATATTTGTCGTTACTAATAATATGTTTTTTAGGAAACATTTTTTTTGTTCTATAGTAGTTTAACAAAGGACGCTGTTATAATGTTATTATTTTTTATATATCATTATGAACTTCAATTGTAATCATATTCTACTGCTTAAGATTTAGTAGTGAATTTGTCCGTTCTATGGATAGTAATGACCTTGTGTACGTAAAAAAAATTATAATTTTTCCAAGTACTTTTCGTAAATATCCTACAATAGCTAGTCCCATTTAGGAATACCTTCTTGTTAAAATCAATACACCCACCTAAACTCCACCCTAGCAGCGACCAAGCAGACTTGGTGTTAGGAAGCCAACATCCAAGGAATATATACTACCATAAGTAGGACTGTCAATTCGGGTCATGACACGAAATTCGAACCCGAACACGATACGAAATTTCGAGTTCGGGTTGACATATTTCGGGTTCGTGTCGAATTCGGGTCGACACGAACAACACGAAGTGTAATTCGGGTCGGGTTCGGATTTATCAAATTCGGGTTTCGGGTAATTCGTGTCGACACGAAATACCCGAATTTCAAATAGAGAATAAAAAACCCTAACTAAAACAAACAATCTCAACTTCTCAAGCCTCCAACCGTCTCCAACTCCTCCAAATCTCCGATCCACATCTCCAAGCCTCCGAATGTTTATGGATGTATCATTGTAGCCTTTCATATTTTAAAAGAGTGTGATGATTAATCATGAATATTTTGTTTTTAGGTTGACAAAAAGAATTCGTGTTAATTCGTGTCGACACGAACACGACCCGAAACACGAATTCGACAAACACGAAAAAAAATCGTGTCAATTCGGGTCGTGTTCGTGTTACTAATTTCGTGTTCGGGTTTAACTGTAGAATTTCGTGTCCGGTTCAGGTTTTTTTTTAAATTTTATGTTCGTGTTCGGGTTGAGCAAAAACAAATTCGTGTCAATTCGTGTCGACGCGAACACGGCCCGAAACACGAATTTGACAACCCTAACCATAAGCCACAACCAGACTTATTTCTTGGTACACCAAATGTGTTAAAGTGATAAACGGACTCAATGTTCTTTACAAGTATAAGATTCAGAAGTTACAATTTCTATCAAAGGCCCAGTTGATTATTTTGATGACTTGTTTGTAATTGTAATGAGAAAGAGAAAAAAATTGAGCTCCCGGTTATTATATGTAAGTATAAAACATTCAACGAAGATGTGGTAGCATGTGATTTTTTTTTTGAGAATATTGGAGGATATTTATATAATTCGAAAATCAATCATGGCTTGACGTTAAGACGAAATGTATGAGATATTTTAAAAAATCATAAAGAAACCTCGAGATGTATTCTTCATCTGCAAGTTGTTTATCAAATGTACGTCGAGCTACACAAGTCTTCGCTCATTGATGAACTTCCTCGCTCCAACTGCTATCGTTTCTATGGAGTGTTGAGTATGTGGGCTTGATCGGAGATAGTGGAGAGTGGTGGCCCCATGCAAATCCAATTTCATATTCCGGATGTACGTGCAGTTGTTTACCCGTTTACTTGAAATTTGATGTACGGTGCAGGTCACCTTGGGATTAGAGTTTTGGTAGGGTTCCCTATAAATATTTGCATCTCCCTCCCCTTGTTGTACCTTTTGGCGAAATAATGGATTTGTGAGTGTGTTGTAGGATTTCATGTTTAATTGTGCATATATATTTTTCGAATTTTTATGCATAATAAGGATCAATTACAATTTTCTACGATTTATTTCATGCATGCATCGGTTTGTTTTAATAACTAGTTTCAAAACTTATTAAAACAAACACAATGGACTCCGAAATTCATACCTAGAAGTTCTCTAAAACTTTTTGATGTTCCATAGACATTGAGGAAGACTATCCTCGCTTCTCGTTGCGCCAGATGTCTCCGTGTGTTCACCGAAACCCTAAACAAGGTTGGAGAGAAATGAGCTAGCCAATCAATCTCCAAACTAGCTTAGAATCTAGCTACAAACCCCTTCCTTAATCTCTGAGATTTTTCCTTCCAAAGACTTAGAAACTAAGAGAATTTTCGTGACTTTTGTGGTGAATTAGGAGAGAAAATAATTAGAAAAACATCTAACTTAATTAAGGAGAATAAAGACCTATTTATAGGCTTCAATCTTACTCTCAATCATGGCTATTCTTAAGCCACGTTTTCTTGACATTTTCTCTCACAAACTAATTCCATAATGTATCACATGCATCCACAAAACGTTTGACCAAGTTTGGAGCCAATCCAACCATTGATCAAATTAATCTCTTAATTATCAAAGGCAGAAAATCGATCGAGGTTCGGTCTACCGAGTCCCACTCGGTTAACCGAATATGTCTCGATCGTTTAACCGAGTATTAGACGGATGACCGATTCTTAAGGAGAAAAATTCTCCTTAACCGATCAGACGAATTCGCGTCTAAACTGAGTGTCATTCGGTTAACCGAAAATATCGGAATTGGACATGTTTCGGTCGACCGTTCCTGGTTCGGTACACCGTACCAGAGTTCCAGGCACTTTGGTCAAGTTCGATCAATCAACTATGACTATCCGTTCCACATTCGGTTGACCGATCCACAGATCATTCGGTCGACCGAACCATAACGGATTACCGAACTTTTACCCGATTTTGCCTTTTCAAATTTTGGATTTATTTCCAACAAAATTTGAACTTTCGGGGTTTTTAGCAAATTCACAACTTATGCAATATACTATCCTATGCAATAATAAATTATTGCACCCTATAATATATGCATCTCATATGAATTTATCATTATTCTAATTATGTTATATACAACATAATTGATTTTACTCGTTCACCACATGTGTCATATTTTCTATAAGAAACCCGACGCATCATATGAACCAAAAATCAAGCTTCTTGTTTCCCGGTTTTTGTGGTGTGACATATGGGAGGATCTAGCTACACATTATAGCTCCCAATTAGTTAGATGTCTTAATTCCACTCGAACCAAAACCCAATCCATTTAGTGATGGAGTGCACCACTTGTATCCGTCCCTTGCCTCATGATATTAAGAATACACACAAAGTAGTATTGTGTCGTCTTTGTATTAGTATTTATTTCTTGATCTCTTTAAGCTAGTTATAAATATGTGACTTAACTCAAATCACATTGTGCACATTATAACTTTGCTTTATCAAGGGGCCCACTAATATCATCACTCAATGAAGAGGGGCAATGATAATCTTTTGACTAACTATCTTCTCCAACAAAAGTCATACTTAACCAACCAATGCCTTTACACTACACTCATCGATAGCTCAAGACACTAGTCTAATTAAGCAATTCTTAAGTGATCGGATATAAGTCTCATATCAAAGGACCAAAGACACAGTAAAACATTAATGACACAGAAAACACAATTCTATAATGTTTTACTTATTAGGTCTATTCAGTATACAAAAGTAATATTTTCCTCTTTTGTGTACCCGTGTTGTCACTCACTTGTAGAGCTACATGTTGGATCGTGTGGGTCTATGGGTCCACTAATCACTATTAAACCCTAATTAACTACTTGGTTGATCGATCAAAGAAATGCAGCGGAAATTAAAAACAAATCAAACACAAGTAGAAAGTAATGCAAACCACAAAGAAGAAGACGCGTCGGTTTTACAGAGGTTCGGCCGTGCCTACGTCCTCTCTTGCAAGCCCCTCTCGAATCTCCGTTCGAGCTCCTCTTGCGTCTTCACTATGCCTCCCCGTTCCGGGCCGGGAGCAACGCCTTTTACAAGTTTTCAAGCTCGCGAACAACCCTCGCCGAGCTTGGCACCACCTCTCACAATCCGAGAGGAACACTTCGGGCTTTCACCGAAATCTCTACTTCTTGTCTTGGGCTTTCACCAAGACCCTTGCTCACTTTGTCTTGGGCTTTCACCAAGACCCTTGCTCTCTTGACAACAATGGTGACTGAGTGGAACTCACTCTCTAATTGAGCACAACAATTGCTAGATGATTGTATGATGGAGGATGTGGAAATTAGGCTTTGGAATCACTAATTGGGAGCTTTGAGGTTGTGGAAAATCTCACTATAAGTTTGACACTTTGGAGTTGTGAAATCTTGTGGAAAACTAAGTGTGAACCTCTATTTATAAGCTCCTAAAGATTTCTAGCCGTTTGGACAAGATTTGATTGGGTTTTGTGCAAGATACACAAAACAGAAAATCGGGTTCAGAAATCTGTCCAGCAACGGTCGACCGAAAGGTGTATCGGTCGACCGAACCCTTGAGTCTGTTGATGGATCGGTTGACCGAACAAAGGTACTGGTCGACCGAATCACTTAAGTTCTATAGGTCAACGGTCGACCGAGCAGGTACCGGTCGACCGAACTACTGGGTTCGGTAGAGAGAAATCTTGATCGGTTGGACAAACTTGTGTCGACCGATAGCAGGGGGTTTTTCACGAATTAAACGGTCGACCGAAAGGTGTGTTTTGTTCGACCGGTTCTAATGTATATGGGGGTGTATATTGAGAAAAATGTGTATATGACCGTTGTATAATACGACAAATAAAACGGTAATATTTTTACCAGAAATGGCAAACGAAACGGTCGACCGAAGGTCTACCGGTCGACCGAACAGGTCTGGGTAATCGGTTGATAGAAATGTGATCGGTTGAACGGATTGGTCTGGTATAACAAATATTGTGTATAACCGGTCGACCGAAAGGTGAACGGTCGACCGAACTCAGGTAGACTGGCGACCAATGTTTTAGGTGTTTAGGTGATCTAATGGAGTCCAAATTATATGATATTTTGTGTGTGACTCCTACAAGGAACCTAGTGTGTGAGTGCATGCATATTAGCTTATGTTATGCTCAATTCACATAAGTTCCTAATACTCAAAGAAAGGTAAAATTACATGTCTTCAATCCTAGCTTGATTACATGTCTTGACTTGATTTTTCTTCTTTCTTGAGTCTTGATCACCTGTAGATGTTAGCACAATACAACATGTATACTATTATACTACATGTGCTAATCTACATGTCCTAATTAAGATTAGGTTTAATTACATCATCAAAATACGGATTAAGGCCAAAAAGCCAACAATCTCCCCCTTTTTGATGATGGCAACCTATATCTTAAACCAACCTAATACTTGAAACATGTATAAGTTAACTATGCATATACATGCTCCCCCTATGGATGTGCATAGTTTTTCTTGATAATTTCATGTATATTTCAAGTATCCCTAATCTATTACTTCTCCCCCTTTGACATCCATCAAAAACAACAATTAATTATGACTTTAAGCATAGAGTTTGGATGTCTTGTAATGAAGTAGCTCCCCCTAAATTTAGCACTTCATTACTCTTAATAAAAGATATGACAATTAAGCTCCCCCTATCAATAAGGCTAAATGGAAACAATGAGTATGATTCAAGTTAAGTTCATTTAAGTTTCAACTTAAGCCTTATTCTAACATCCATTTAAAATTTGACATTTAGAATCAATGGATGTGATAAATGATTTGCAATGAATAGGGTAAATGATTTTCAATGAATTGAACTCTAAGGATATGACAATTAAGCATATTAACAAGATTAGAGCTATTTTTCAGAAGTTTTAGAGATAGAAATTTTTATACCAAACTTGAATCTTGAATAGCTCCAATCTTGATTTGGTGATGCAACCGGATTCGAATTCGACGCTTTGGCTCACCCGGTCACCACCAATCTCTTCCTCAAGCTCCTACAAGTGTAGATTTTGGTACCCATTTTTGCTTGGGTCCATTAAGTTTAGCTTTTGGTACCCAAATCCAAGTTGATTTTGGTACCTCTACACTTACTTTCTTTTTCATGGCAAAATTATGTTTAACATTAATTTGAATAGGAAAGTTTTTAACATAAAAATTGTTTTTATTGCCATGTGTGAACTTATGCAATTTATTTGACAAATTTTCATTTAAGACCTTAAGTTCACTGTTTTTAGTTGCTAGAGATTCATTTAAACAATTTAGATTTTTAATCATAGAATTATGCTTTTCATTCATGTTAAGCATGTGAATCTCTAAATTTGCAACTTTTTCATTCATGCAATTTAAGTCATTTAAAGTTTGCTTGCTTTCAAGATATGATTTATCTAGTTTCTTTAGCAAGTCAATTTTGTCATTTTCAAGCATATGACTTTCAATTGCATTAGATGAGTTAGATTTAACATTTAAGCACTCATTCTTCAAGCATGCATTTTCTAAAGTGAGAGCATCAATTTTAGCAAGCAAATTCGTTTTATCATCTAAGATAGATGCATTTTGACATTTAAGATCATGGATTTGCTCATTTGCTAATTGATTAGTCTTGTGAAGTTCTTTATATTTTTCAAATAATCTTTGAAATGCATTTTGTAGTTCATTAAAATCATGGGCATTATCTTTTGAACTACTACTTGAAGAAGAGCTAGAGGATACCTCATCTTCACTTTCTCCATCGGATGAGCTTAATGATGATGAAGATGTTGAGTTAATCTCCATTTTCTTTGCTTGAGCTACATCCTTAGGATTTGCTTCTCCCTTCTTCCCGGTTGGTGAATCTCCTTCACCAAAATTCTTTTCTAATGTTTGCCATATTGAATAAGCACTATCACATGAGCAAACAACATTAAAAAGTTCATCTCCTAATGCACAAAATATGACATTCATAGCCTTAGCATTTAGGGATGCATTTTTCTCATCTTCTAAACTCCATTTACTAATATGATATCTAGGTGATTCATATGGAGTTTGAATCATAAACCATAAGTTAGCATTCATGGATTTAATAAATGAAGACATTTTAAATTTCCATGAGCTAAAGTTATTTCCATCAAAATATGGTGGTTTACATGATTCATTTGGTGTGGATGCATTAAGAGCCATGTTAATTTATCGATTAAGAACAAAATTAACGAACGAGGCTCTGATACCAAATGTTGGATCGTGTGGGTCTATGGGTCCACTAATCACTATTAAACCCTAATTAACTACTTGGTTGATCGATCAAAGAAATGCAGCGGAAATTAAAAACAAATCAAACACAAGTAGAAAGTAATGCAAACCACAAAGAAGAAGACGCGTCGGTTTTACAGAGGTTCGGCCGTGCCTACGTCCTCTCTTGCAAGCCCCTCTCGAATCTCCGTTCGAGCTCCTCTTGCGTCTTCACTATGCCTCCCCGTTCCGGGCCGGGAGCAACGCCTTTTACAAGTTTTCAAGCTCGCGAACAACCCTCGCCGAGCTTGGCACCACCTCTCACAATCCGAGAGGAACACTTCGGGCTTTCACCGAAATCTCTACTTCTTGTCTTGGGCTTTCACCAAGACCCTTGCTCACTTTGTCTTGGGCTTTCACCAAGACCCTTGCTCTCTTGACAACAATGGTGACTGAGTGGAACTCACTCTCTAATTGAGCACAACAATTGCTAGATGATTGTATGATGGAGGATGTGGAAATTAGGCTTTGGAATCACTAATTGGGAGCTTTGAGGTTGTGGAAAATCTCACTATAAGTTTGACACTTTGGAGTTGTGAAATCTTGTGGAAAACTAAGTGTGAACCTCTATTTATAAGCTCCTAAAGATTTCTAGCCGTTTGGACAAGATTTGATTGGGTTTTGTGCAAGATACACAAAACAGAAAATCGGGTTCAGAAATCTGTCCAGCAACGGTCGACCGAAAGGTGTATCGGTCGACCGAACCCTTGAGTCTGTTGATGGATCGGTTGACCGAACAAAGGTACTGGTCGACCGAATCACTTAAGTTCTATAGGTCAACGGTCGACCGAGCAGGTACCGGTCGACCGAACTACTGGGTTCGGTAGAGAGAAATCTTGATCGGTTGGACAAACTTGTGTCGACCGATAGCAGGGGGTTTTTCACGAATTAAACGGTCGACCGAAAGGTGTGTTTTGTTCGACCGGTTCTAATGTATATGGGGGTGTATATTGAGAAAAATGTGTATATGACCGTTGTATAATACGACAAATAAAACGGTAATATTTTTACCAGAAATGGCAAACGAAACGGTCGACCGAAGGTCTACCGGTCGACCGAACAGGTCTGGGTAATCGGTTGATAGAAATGTGATCGGTTGAACGGATTGGTCTGGTATAACAAATATTGTGTATAACCGGTCGACCGAAAGGTGAACGGTCGACCGAACTCAGGTAGACTGGCGACCAATGTTTTAGGTGTTTAGGTGATCTAATGGAGTCCAAATTATATGATATTTTGTGTGTGACTCCTACAAGGAACCTAGTGTGTGAGTGCATGCATATTAGCTTATGTTATGCTCAATTCACATAAGTTCCTAATACTCAAAGAAAGGTAAAATTACATGTCTTCAATCCTAGCTTGATTACATGTCTTGACTTGATTTTTCTTCTTTCTTGAGTCTTGATCACCTGTAGATGTTAGCACAATACAACATGTATACTATTATACTACATGTGCTAATCTACATGTCCTAATTAAGATTAGGTTTAATTACATCATCAAAATACGGATTAAGGCCAAAAAGCCAACACTACAATGATCTATGACCAGTACGACAATCTTAACTCGGTAATTGATGTCCCATGTTAATTACCATGATTGTGAATATCTTTTGTTTTTTGTAAACCAATATCTTTTAGAGCTCTACGGTTAAGGACCAAGAGCCTCTTCCTTAACACTTCTAAAAGACGAATACCATAAACAAGGAACAAAACGATTTCTCATTCAATTCATAATAGTTGACATTTAAAAGTAAAACTTTTAGAACACATTCCCTTCATGTGTGGTGGTTGATTTTCCGACAAGGGTATGCCATGTAAAATCTTTGTCTCGTGGTTTGTGTGTTTTTCCATTTGTCTCCTCCTACAGGATCGAAGACCCTGTAGCACGAGGGACTGGAGAAGGGAGTACCATTGAGCTCGCATTCGTTCAAGCTCATTTCTCACATTAGTCCATTAGTGTGCACCTCCTAAGCATTTTTAGAGGTAACTATACATCTCTAACTCCAACTTGAATTTAGACTTCTAACTCGCCGCATAAAGATCGGGCTTCCTTCCCACGTTGTTTGATTTCACAAGCTACTCCAACCACCACCGGATGTGATTTCAAGAGCCCGACGAGAATGAATACCTCACATACAAGTCATGCGCATGGACGAATAAAAATGTGCCTAAACAACTTGTAAATCAAACCAAATGAATAACCTATCGTTGACAGATTTTAAATGGGTAATAGGCGTGAAATAATTAAGGTCATTCAAAAAAATTCATTTTTATCTTTGACGCGAAGTTGAATGCGATCACGAATCAGAGAGACAATTCACCGTGACGAATGAACCGTGGGAAACCACTCTGACTGATATCGAACGGTGGAAATGGTAATTTCTAAGCTTTTATACCTTATTATAATTATATATACCATTAGACTAAAACCAATATGTTGCACAGTGTGGTTTTTACAGTAGTATCGATGATGGCCACTAATCTAATATCTAAAACAAAGTAAATACAACCGAAATACACACAAACAAGGAAAGATAAGCAGGGCTCAGTCACCACGAGCCCCGCTCATTATTTCACTAATCTGATCTCTGTTCCGAGGCGAGATCATGTCTTTTACAATCAAAGCTCGCAAACAACCTCGTCGAGCGCAAATCTTCCTCTCACAACCCGAGAGGGTGACTTCCTCCCAACAATACAATTCTTGTGATTAAAGCAAATGGATGTAGGAATCACAAATCAACACTCTACACTTGAGCACACTTGAGTAGGATAGGAATGAACACAGATGGGAAGTTTAGGCTTGAGTGTGTGTGATTTGAACTTTGGAGTGGGAGAGGTTTCTCTTTGATCAATATGGCAATAAGGAGTGTAAGAGATCTATAAAACTAAGGTTTGAACAACTATTTATAAGACCTAAGATCCATATAGCCATTGAGGCTAAAGACAAAGGACATAAAGAAGCAACCGACAAATGAAACAAAAGTGATATACCAGTTGGGTGTCAATCGGTCGACCTTTTAGTCACTTTGGTTTGACAGTTCAGTTATGTTTTAAGTTAACGGTCAGATGAATGGACAAATCGGTTGGACCAACATGATATAAACTGGAAGTACGAATACTGGACATTAATAAAACGGTCGACTGGTAGGTCAAAAATAGTCAAACGGAAACAAGAAAAGTTATTGTCCAGTTTTGGGTGTTATTCGGTCGACCACGAAGTGTGGTTCGTTCAACCTAAGATCTGCAGTCATAATTGGGAAAATGTACAATCTTCCAAGCTGTTGGAGAATAACGTCAAGAAAATGACTCCAAATGGAAATTTGAAAACCAAAGAACGGTCGGATGAAATCGTCATGGTCAATCGTTCTAGAAAATAGTTGTTAACAAACTGTCGGACGAACCCCATGTTTTGGTCGACCAGTTTGCATAGGGTGGCTGAAGTTGAATTTGGGTGATTTTCTGGCTAAGATTTGGGATATCTATTGAAGTCCAGATAAAATGAGATTTGGTGTGTGATTGATCGTTTTAAATTTAACCGCAAGTGCACGGCCGCGTTGAAGCGGTGGCAAATACGGGTCGTCCACTGGGAGGTGTGTCGACACTTGGTTTATTCGAAGGCGAGAGGTAAAAAGAAGGGAGAAAGATGTATTACACTAATCTAAACTACAAAGCTGAAATGAAATGCAAAGGAAATGAAGATAAGCAATAAAACTAAACCCCAAAGGGGGTAGAGAACTGATGTGAAAATAAAGATGTGTGTGTGTGTGTGTGTTCAATTAAGCTCCTCACAACATGTGGTGCATGAAATCATAAAACTACATCCAATCTTGCCTCTACATGAATTAAGATAAGACTACATCATTAAAACATACAAGACAATGATTGGAATGAAGCTACATGAACTCAAGTATAAAGACTAGACCCTACTATGCCTCTACATGAATTAAGATGACTACATCATTAAAACATACAAGACATTAGCTAAGGAAAAGGCAACAAGAGTACATACACTACAAATTGTGTTTCCAATATTAGCTTCATCCATATCCTAACTTTATCATTCCCCATAAAATAGGTCCACTAATCAAAGCATAAGCTAAGCTTCATTCAAGAGCATTAGCATATCAAAGATAAGAGTGGAGACCCATTAGATGGTTATGGAAATCATATAAAGCTCAAGGGATAAAAATAACACACACTTAATACACTACATTATTATATCACATATTTCTCCACCCCCCAAATGGGGATGGAACTACTCACTACTCATTACACTAACTAATTTAGCAAAGGAAAGCATAATACTGAAATGAAATTTATACTACTTAAGCAAGAAATATTAAAGAAGCATAAAACTGAACAAACAAACAAGCATGCAAAGGAAAGGAAATTAAACTAAGAGAGAAACAACATCATTAAAAGAAAACTTATATTATTAACTCACTCAATTACAAGTAGCTCTTCCTCCACTAGAGTTTTGCTTCAAGGCTTCACTCTTAGTAGGGAAGATGGCCACCAAGAGGGAGATGGGTACAAAGGGAGGTGAAGAGTTCTATTTATAAGCATGGAAAAAGCTAATCAGGGACAATCCCCCGATGTGGGACTAAACCAATACCAAAAATACACTAAGAATACACTAATACACGTGCTACAGAAAATTGGACGGATCCTGGGCTAAATGGACCGCCAATTAGCGGTTCCAGACCGCCAATTGGCGGTCTATAAAGTTTAGATCCGCCTGGTTTTCTTTGTGGGCTTTTCTTGAAGTGTTTCTTGGTCTTAGATGCATCCGGTTGGTTTAGTGGAGCTCCGACCCGAATCGAATTGACAAAATACTCCTCATGATGGTGTGGAGTTTCCTGTTTTGCTCTTAGGTCCTTCTGTCTTACGATCAGGTCCTTCCCCCTTGCATCTTGGTCCCCAGGTCTCACAATTAGGTCCTTTTTTCCTGCTTTTGGATCCTTTCATGGCTCTTCTCTTCAAACCTCTTTATTTCTGAAAACTAAACATAAAACTCGTCACGTAGCATTGCTTAGGTGTAAGATAATGGATATAAGATACAAATATGAGCATGAAATGATGTCAATCAAATACCCCCACACCTAAGTTTTTGCTAGTCTCGAGCAAAACAAAGAAAGGAAAAAGCATACGAAAAACAAGAAATCCTAACTCACTTTCGTAGGAATCACGGTTGCACTTAGCACGTGCAACAAGCCGTTAAACCTCCTTGTTGCCAAGGAGGAGGAGTGGTGTCTCCTGAGGGTTTTCAGCGGATATACCCACAAAATCCGAACAAGATGCATTAATCAATCTAGCTACACGACTCGTTGGACTTATTTTGTCGATCATGGAATGCGGTAATACTACGGGTCGACTCTATATATGTAATCAGTCCACACACCTAGCCTAATGAGTTATTCGTGAGAGTTAACTAAGGAATTAAGTGAAAGACATGGGCAACCTTAACTTCTGAATGTGAAACAAAGTGTAAAGTCCATTTTGGTTCTTATTTGACTCTCTTTTTTTTTCTTTTTTTTTTTTCTTCTTTTTTTTTTTTTTTTTTTTTTTTTTTTTTTTTTTTTCTTTGGAGCATTTATTGGTTGGTGTTTGTTTCTCCCAGGGTCAGGTTTCGTGCATCATTGCCTATGAGGACTTACACTATCACGTACACCTTCCCCCAAATCTCCACATAGGGCGATCCCTACCACCCGTGTAACGGGAGTTCGGTCGGTGCATCCCAAGTCAGATGACTCGAAAGCACCAGGCACAAAGTCCCCTCAGACCTACTTTCCCGAGTGATAGGAGCCGTGCGAGAAGAGAGAACACCACTTATTTATTCATTTATCTACATGGGAACCAAAACCCCTACACTTAAGTTTCACAAAAAGATATTAAGGGTCCCTTGACTACAACAAACTTCCTAAATTAACAAACACGAATTATTTGACTCACTAGGTTCAGGGTGGACTTCTTTAAATGTTTGAGCACTGAAACCCACTGATTACTCACCCCCAAGGGAAAACTGGGGTGCATCCTAACGACTCGATAAATCCTAAAGCCACGTACTAGATATCCTAATGCATCAAGTTCAAGACAATTTTGGGAGCTTTCTTTTTACTTTGCCTCTCAACGGTTTTGCACATGCTAAACACACGCAAAACCCACAAAACATTTTCTTTCGAAAACACATGAAGATTTTGAAAGAAATGTGAAAAATTTGAAGCACTAGGCAAGCAAAAGAAGACAAGTCACCCAAGGATCATGGCAAGCAGATATATCGATATTAAATGCAGCACACTATCATGACCCTAATAATGCAAACAAAAGAAAACAAAATCAAAGGAAAAAGACTCGACTATGTACACACGTAAAACACCCCCCCACACCTACTTCATGCATTGTCCTCAATGAATGTGAGCAAAATACTATATGGATACATGCATGAAAAAGGAACGATCTCACCAACATGAAGTACAAAGGGACGTTCGGGGTCATGTTGATGGACACAAACCCAAATTCCCTCAAAACCTGTGAGAAGCTGAAGAAGGGAGACAAATACGTGAAAGAAATGGGGCCCAAATACTCAAGGGTTGGGGCCCACAACAATCGATGCTCACTGAAGGAGTTTTTTTTTTTTTTTTTTTTTTTTTTTTTTTTTTTTTTTTAACTATGTACAAACATGAAAGCTCAACCACTCATGTAGGAGCATGAATGGTTGAGTGCGAGGGAGGTTCATGAAGGAACATGACCTCCTCGACTTCGGCTGGTGCCCCCTCCAAATAGGGTTTGAGGCGTTGTCCATTAACTTTGAACACGTCCCCATTCCCTGGGTTCAAGATTTCAACCGCTCCATGAGGATAAACGGTTTGGACAATAAACGGGCCAGACCAGCGACTGCGGAGCTTACCCGCAAACAGATGAAGCCGGGAATTGTAGAGCAACACCTTCTGCCCGGCCGAAAACACCTTTCGCATAATCATGCGATCGTGAAACATCTTGGCTCGGGACTTATGAATTTTGGCATTCTCGTACGCATCATTGCGTAACTCTTCTAATTCCACAATGTCGAACTTACGTTGTACTCCTGCTTGATCAAGATCCATATTCAGGTTCTTGATCGCCCAGAAAGCACGATGCTCAAGCTCGACGGGTAGGTGGCAAGCCTTGCCGTACACTACCCGATAAGGGGACATACCCAAATTGGTCTTGTACGCGGTGCGGAAAGCCCACAATGCGTCATTCAATTTGGTAGACCAATCCTTCCTCGAGGAACTAACCGTCTTCTCAAGAATTTGCTTTAATTGACGGTTAGAGATTTCGACCTGCCCACTAGTTTGCGGATGGTATGGGGTCGCAAGCTTGTGGGTGATCGAATATTTCCTCATAAGCGCTTCAAAGGAGCGATTACAGAAGTGGGTACCCCTATCGCTGATTATGGTACGAGGAGTACCAAATCGCGCAAAAATGTCCCTCAAGAATTTGGTGACCACCTTGTTGTCATTGGTCTTTGTGGGTATAGCCTCAACCCACTTAGACACATAGTCAACGGCCACCAGAATGTAAACATTCCCGAAAGAGTTCGGGAAGGGACCCATGAAATCGATGCCCCACACATCGAAGATGTCGACAACAAGGACATTTTGCAAAGGCATCATGTCACGTCGACCAATCCTGCCAAGGCGCTGGCACCTATCACATTGCTTACAAAAGTCGTAAGCATCCTTGAAAAGAGAGGGCCAGTAGAATCCAGATTGGAGCACCTTGGCAGCAGTTTTCTTTGCTCCAAAGTGTCCTCCACATGCCTTGGAATGGCAGAAATGGAGCACACTTTGGAACTCGGTATCTGGGACGCACCGCCTGAAAATTTGGTCAGAGCAGTATTTGAATAGGTAGGGGTCGTCCCAGTGAAAGAATCTGACATACGATCTAAATTTGGATTGGTCAGATTTTGACCAACCCACAGGAAATTGCTCGGTCACGAGGTAGTTCACGATGTCGGCAAACCAAGGGTTATCTTCGATCATGAACAACTGCTCGTCAGGAAATTTGTCGTCAATGATTTGGTCCTGTGGGTTGGTCGTCTCTAGACGAGACAAGTGGTCAGCTACAACGTTTTCACACCCTTTTTTGTCCCGAATCTCGAGATCGAATTCTTGTAACAACAAGATCCATCTCAAGAGTCGGGATTTTGCATCTTTCTTCGCCATGAGGTGCTTGATGGCTGTGTGATCAGAATAGATAATCACGTGGGAGCCAATCAAGTACGACCGGAATTTCTCCAAAGCAAATATGATCGCTAAGAATTCCTTCTCGGTCACAGTGTAGTTCAATTGGGCATCATTGAGTGTTCTACTGGCATAGTAGATCACATGAGGCAATTTGTCCAATCGTTGCCCAAGCACTGCTCCCACAGCGAAGTCAGATGCATCACACATTAACTCAAAGGGTTCAGTCCACACCGGTGCCTTAATAATGGGAGCTGAAGTCAACTCTTTCTTCAAGGTCAAAAAGGCATGGTGGCAATCCGGTGTGAACTCAAAAATGGCATCCTTAGCCAACAAGGCGGTGAGAGGTCGAGCGATTTTGCTAAAATCCCGAATGAACCGCCGATAGAATCCAGCATGCCCCAAAAAGGCTCGGATATCCTTCACATTACGTGGCGGTGGGAGATTAGCAATGATACCCACTTTGGCGGGATCGACCTCAATTCCCCTACTTGAGACCACATGTCCAAGTACAATCCCTCGCTTCACCATGAAGTGACATTTCTCCCAATTGAGAGCGAGGTTCTTCTCACGGCATCGCTTGAGGACAAGGCTCAAGTGATGAAGACACTCATCAAAGGAAGCGCCAAATATGGAAAAGTCGTCCATGAAGATCTCAAGGAAACGCTCAACCATATCGGAGAAGATGCTGATCATACACCTCTGAAACGTTGCCGGCGCATTGCATAACCCAAAGGGCATGCGACGGTAGGCAAACGTGCCAAAGGGACAAGTGAATGTGGTTTTCTCTTGGTCCTCGGGGGCGATGGGAATTTGGTTGTAACCGGAGTATCCATCAAGAAAACAATAGTACTCATGTCCGGCCAACCTTTCCAACATCTGATCAATGAATGGCAACGGGAAATGATCTTTCCGCGTTGCCGCATTGAGCTTGCGATAATCAACGCAAACTCGCCAGCCAGTTTGCAGGCGTGTCGGGATAAGCTCATTATGCTCATTCTCCACAACCGTCACGCCTGACTTCTTGGGAACCACATGGACAGGACTCACCCACGAACTATCAGAGATAGGATAGATTATGCCATGATCCAAGCACTTAAGAACCTCCTTTCGGACGGCTTCTTTCAGTACAGGATTCAATCTCCGTTGTGGGTCCCTGCGGGGCCTAGAATCCTCTTCCATGTGGATCCGATGCTGAACAATACCAGGGCTAATTCCCTTGATATCCTTCAAGGACCACCCGATCGCCTCTTTGTTTTCAAAGAGTACTCTTTTGAGGGCAACCTCTTGATCTTTTTCAAGATCAGAAGCAATAATGAGTGGCAAGGTCTCATTATCCCCTAAAAAGATGTACTTTAGGTTATCGGGGAGCGGTTTAAGCTCGACCAGAGGTGGGTCCTTGTCGGTTTCAGAGTTAATTTCAAGTGGCTCAAGGGCCACGGGGTAAGAGGAGCAAGCACCCAGATGTGCCTCCTCGTCCAGAGATATGCTGGCGGATTCCTCAAAATCCTCTTCACTCGCAACCTGATCATTAGGCACCTCAATAATATGTCGATGTGAGTCGAACATGCCTAATGAATCGGGCTCATCCGTGTCCTGGATGAAATTGGCTCCGACTGAGTCGTCGAAGAGCCCAGGTTGCTTACCAAGAGTGAAGATGTTGAAATCCGCCGTGAGGTTTCCAAAAGACAACCTCATCAAGCCATTGCGACAATTGATCAAGGCATTAGATGTCGCAAGAAATGGCCTCCCAAGGATTACAGGAATTTGTCCTTGTGGGTTGGACACGGGTTCGGTATCCAAGATGATGAAATCAACTGGAAATACGAACTCACCCACCTTGATAAGGACATCCTCCACACTCCCTCGTGGGATTTTGACGGATCTATCAGCCAACTGGAGGGTTGTCCTCGTTGGTTTAAGATCGCCTATCCCAAGGTTGACATAGACTGAGTAAGGCAGGAGATTCACAGATGCCCCCAAATCCAATAGAGCTTGAGAGATGGTCACATTCCCAATCGTGCAAGAGACAGTTGGACAACCAGGGTCCTTGTACTTGACAGTCATGGGTTGTGTCAATATGGAGCTCACATTGGCGGCCAAGAAGGCCTTCTTGGGCACATTTGTTTTTCTCTTGGTGGTGCAAAGGTCTTTGAGGAACTTGGCATACGGTGGCATTTGTTGAACAACGTCCAACAACGGGATGTTCACCTTTACTTGCCTAAGTACCTCAACGATCTTATCCCAATGCTCATCACGTTTTTTAGTCAACCGATGAGGGAATGGTGCCTTGGGGACATAGGAATCACGAGGAGGAGTCTCAGAATTAGGTTCCTTGACAGGCTCAAGACTCTCCTCGGAAGACTTGCCAACAGGGTTGGCTTCCGGCATGTTCACATTGTTGTCAACGACCCTTCCCGATCTCAAGGTATGAATAACATTAGCATGTTGGGAAGGGTCACTTTCAACATTGTGTACATTCTGCCTGGTATTAGCAGGCTGACCCCTGGGATTTACCACAGGTTGACTCGGGAATTGACCCTTCTCGCGTTCATGGAGCTGATGAGCCAACTGGCTTACTTGCATTTCCAATGCTTTGACCGTATTATTGTTGGCCGCAAGCATGGATTGAGTGCTCTGCATGAATGCTTGAAGGGTTTGTTCAATGGCAGAGTCCTTAGGGTCAACCCGCTGGGGTGGTGGAGTCTGGTTAGAATAACCCGACGAAGAGGCCTGACCAGGTTGGTAATTTTGGTGCTGAGACCTTTGATGTGGGGGTTGGTAGGTCGCCGATGGGCGTGGAGGTTGATAAGGTGGAGGTTGAGGTTGAGCGTGCAAGCTCTGACCGTGTCCGCCACTAGACCCCCAAGAGAAGTTAGGATGGTTACGCCATCCCGGGTTATAGGAATGACTGTACGGGTCGTTTCGGGGCCTTTGATGATACATCGCATTTGCATGCTCAGTATCTCTTGGAGCGTAAGCGCACTCCAAGTCATCATGTCCCGACAGTCCACACCTAGTACACCCGGGAGTAGCGACCTGAGCTACAGGAGCTCGGTCCATCTCCAAACTCTCTATCCTACGCATGAGAGCAGCCATTTTCGCCTCAGACGCGATAGTCGACTCAACATGATATGATCCAGCTCGACCAGAAGACCTGGCGGCTGGTGGCTCTCTCATGGTGTCCCACTCGAAGGTGCGCTCAGCCATGGATTCAAAAGTGTCCCACGCCTCCTCGATGGGTTTCATTTGGAAGTCACCCTGACACATCGACTCCAACAATGTGCGGGTGTTGTAGTTGATGCCCTCATAAACAATCTGGCACAGCTGCCATAGCTCAAGTCCATGATGAGGGCATTGCTGGAGAAGGTCCTTGAACCTCTCAAAGAAACCATGAAAAGATTCGGTCTCGGTCTGATACATTTGATGTATCTGGTGCCGTATCTGTTGAGTTTTCCTTTGAGGGAAAAATCTCTTCAGAAAGACGGTCACAAAGTCATCCCAAGACCGAATCGAACTCGCCGGGAGGCTATACATCCATTTCTTCGCATTATCCTTCAATGCGAACGAAATCATCCTCAACCGGACAGAATCCTCGTCAAGCTGTTGAAGCTTGAACATGGAGCATACTTCCTCGAATTCGCGTATAAAAATATACGGATCCTCCTTATTGGCAGTAAAGGTTGGAAGCATGCTCACATACTGAGGTTTCAGCTCATAGTTGTTCCCGCGAGCAGGGGGAACAACTATGCAAGAAGGTTGCGCGGCCCGAACAGGATGGGTCCGCTCCCACAACGTCATCGGCCTATCCTGTCGAGCTAAAGGTGGTGGTGCACCTAGAACTCGATCCTGACCGAATCTCCCTTCCTCTCGAGTCAGAGGAGGAGGAGAAGGAGGTCTACGTGGTGGTGGGAATGGACCGAGGTAGTCCATGTATGGAACCCGGTCTCCCTCGCCACCACGAGACGACTCGCCTTCTTGCTCCAAAGGAGCACGAGGCGGAGATGGTTGATCACCAAGATCTTCCATCTCAGAAATAAGCACTCTCTCGAGTCGAGCGCTCTCACCAGAACGAGCCCAACCTCGCATAAAAATGCTCGACTCGACTCTAACAAACACACAACAGAAGGTGTACTAGAGGAGGAGACTATACGTAGAGAATAGATGAGGAGAGGACTCAGATGAGGAGGGAAGAATCCCTAGAGCTAGCGAGGGTAGTGGGATCAGGAAGAAGCCTAACTAGCAAGCACGGCTCAAACAAAGTAAGGCAATGGGTCCTTAAGCTAGACGACGCCTAACTTCGAGGTCACTAGCCTCGACACGTCTCACCTCCCTACAACGAGGACCACAATGCCCAGCAAGTGATACCAGATCCGGAGATCCAGTACCTCCTACTATCGACAAGGTAGGCAACGCCGATCAGGTCATGACGGTCTCAACTAGATTACTCTCCTAGTGCGCCCGCAATCCTAGGGCCAATGTCTACTTGCTTTTAGTTAAGGCTTTATTAAGAGTGATTTTTGGGGCCAAGGAAAGGGTGATGAAATCCCCCACCTTATCTTTTATGGGACAGCCCCTCCTTAGTAGCGATTTGATCCTAGATCTAGCAATCAATCGCTCCAATCAAACGCTCTCTCACTCTTGTCCCGATGCACCTTACTAACTAATGCATGAAAGAAACATGCATGAATGAGGGATGTGGGTGCACGTACCTCACGCCAGCAATCAACGACAAAATGTAAAGCAAAGAAAAGACAAATGCATGCAAGGTCTACCAATGGTGCATGACCTAGATGGCAAGAAGTCTAATCTTTTGCTTTGAGTTTTATGGTCCAAGTTGATTAAAGGGGGAGTGATTAATGATCTGGGAGCAAATAAGAAGTCAAAGCATGCAAAATTGGGCTCCCAGATAACACAAATTACAACACTAACTAACAGTAAAAATTTGAAGGCCAGAAACTCTCACCAGGCCGCCAATTGGCGGTCTTCAACCGCTGATTGGCGGTCTGTTTAGCTCTTCTGTTCCCCAAATTTCTCCAGTAGCCTCCCCTGGTTCTGATGGTTCCCTGCAACTAAGAAAAACTGAAAAACAAAAATTAAAAACCCCTCGAATCGTCCAAACCAAGGTCTGGACAGAGCACCTCCCCGGCAACGGCGCCAAAAACTTGATTGATCGTTTTAAATTTAACCGCAAGTGCACGGCCGCGTTGAAGCGGTGGCAAATACGGGTCGTCCACTGGGAGGTGTGTCGACACTTGGTTTATTCGAAGGCGAGAGGTAAAAAGAAGGGAGAAAGATGTATTACACTAATCTAAACTACAAAGCTGAAATGAAATGCAAAGGAAATGAAGATAAGCAATAAAACTAAACCCCAAAGGGGGTAGAGAACTGATGTGAAAATAAAGATGTGTGTGTGTGTGTGTGTTCAATTAAGCTCCTCACAACATGTGGTGCATGAAATCATAAAACTACATCCAATCTTGCCTCTACATGAATTAAGATAAGACTACATCATTAAAACATACAAGACAATGATTGGAATGAAGCTACATGAACTCAAGTATAAAGACTAGACCCTACTATGCCTCTACATGAATTAAGATGACTACATCATTAAAACATACAAGACATTAGCTAAGGAAAAGGCAACAAGAGTACATACACTACAAATTGTGTTTCCAATATTAGCTTCATCCATATCCTAACTTTATCATTCCCCATAAAATAGGTCCACTAATCAAAGCATAAGCTAAGCTTCATTCAAGAGCATTAGCATATCAAAGATAAGAGTGGAGACCCATTAGATGGTTATGGAAATCATATAAAGCTCAAGGGATAAAAATAACACACACTTAATACACTACATTATTATATCACATATTTCTCCACCCCCCAAATGGGGATGGAACTACTCACTACTCATTACACTAACTAATTTAGCAAAGGAAAGCATAATACTGAAATGAAATTTATACTACTTAAGCAAGAAATATTAAAGAAGCATAAAACTGAACAAACAAACAAGCATGCAAAGGAAAGGAAATTAAACTAAGAGAGAAACAACATCATTAAAAGAAAACTTATATTATTAACTCACTCAATTACAAGTAGCTCTTCCTCCACTAGAGTTTTGCTTCAAGGCTTCACTCTTAGTAGGGAAGATGGCCACCAAGAGGGAGATGGGTACAAAGGGAGGTGAAGAGTTCTATTTATAAGCATGGAAAAAGCTAATCAGGGACAATCCCCCGATGTGGGACTAAACCAATACCAAAAATACACTAAGAATACACTAATACACGTGCTACAGAAAATTGGACGGATCCTGGGCTAAATGGACCGCCAATTAGCGGTTCCAGACCGCCAATTGGCGGTCTATAAAGTTTAGATCCGCCTGGTTTTCTTTGTGGGCTTTTCTTGAAGTGTTTCTTGGTCTTAGATGCATCCGGTTGGTTTAGTGGAGCTCCGACCCGAATCGAATTGACAAAATACTCCTCATGATGGTGTGGAGTTTCCTGTTTTGCTCTTAGGTCCTTCTGTCTTACGATCAGGTCCTTCCCCCTTGCATCTTGGTCCCCAGGTCTCACAATTAGGTCCTTTTTTCCTGCTTTTGGATCCTTTCATGGCTCTTCTCTTCAAACCTCTTTATTTCTGAAAACTAAACATAAAACTCGTCACGTAGCATTGCTTAGGTGTAAGATAATGGATATAAGATACAAATATGAGCATGAAATGATGTCAATCAGTGTGTGACTTCTAGATGAAACCTAGAGTGGGTGTGGATGGATATCCCAACAAATTTGCACAACTTTAAAAAGATTCTTAACTACTCAAATAAATATAAAATTACATGTGTTCAAAAGCTTGACTACATGTCTTAACTTGAATCACTTTCTCATTTAGTCTTGATCACCTATTAAGATAGAAGTATGCACAATACAAGTATATGTGCAATGCATGGGATTTTTTTGACATAATTTAATTGTGATTTAGATTGGTTTGATTAAATCATCAAAACTAATATGATTAAGGCCTAAAATCCAACAATCGCCGCTTTTTATGATGACAAACCTATCTTAATACTTGAAATTTAAATCGTATTCTCTCCCTTTCTATATGTAAACTATGCATGTATATGATGCTCCCCCTATCATGTGCATAGTATGAATCAATTTAGGCTCAATTTCAATTTCTCTTCCCTTTTAACATCAATAAAATTCAAGCAAATGAATCATGAGATGTAAAGAATAACATGTTTCTCCCCCTTAATCAGATAATTATATGCAATATGCTCTTCCTATCAGTAAGGATAATATGCATTTTAGTTTCAAAATCATCAATTAGGCTTAAAAGCATGCATGATCATGATGTAACACTAAGCATTCAATTTTGTTGAGACTAAAACCAAATCAGTATGATTAAGAGGATTGAATTTTTTTATCCAACTCTTGATCTTCAATGTAACATTTGGTTCTAATCTCCTTGTGATAGCATATCCGGCTTTATGACTTCGATCCAAATGATAACTTGAGGCTTGAGATTGATCTTTTTTTTCTTAAGCTGATCGCTACTGATCCTCCTTGTATTTACCTACAAATGAATATTTTGGTACCGAAACTACCTTGGGCCATTGAACATTAGCCTTTGGTACCAAAACCATCTTGGTTTTGGAAGCCCAAAGACTTGAGGAACTTTGCTTCATAAAGAAAACGTTTTCCATTCAAAGTAGTATGAATTACATGGTTTTTGAAATTCACATTGTATCCAAAACCATGCTTATCTTATAATGATTGTTTTTTATTACCTAAAAGCATGTCAAACATTTTCTTTCCTTTGGTGAACTTCTCTAGATCTTTTCTTAATTGAGCATTGCATTCCTTAAGATCTCGTTGTTCAACATCAATGAGTGTTGCTTTTAAATTATCAAGTTCTAATGCTAGTTTATCACGTCTAGCCAGAATCTCATTCTTTTCATTCATGATAGATTCGATTCAACATTGAAGATCATTTACTTGCTTCCTAGTTAGTTTGTTATGTTCACAAATGACTTCATATTCTCATGAAATGCATTTATAGCTCATCAAAAGAATGAGTCACTGTTAGAACTATAGCTAGAGCAAGATCTAAAGGATACTTCACTTTCTTGATCTTCTGATGCCACAAAGCATATATGGGCAACTTCCCTTGGGGATGAGAATGAGGAGGATGATGATGTGTCATCCCACGAGCTTTCTTCCTCTTTCTCTTTTCTTTTGCTCTTCTCCATCTTTTGCTTTCCCTTCTCTCTTCTTTTCTCCTTTTTCTCATTTCCACTCCTCATCAATTTTACTCCATTCTTTTCTCTTTTTCTGGTCTTCATCTTTTCAACCTCTTCTTTCTTTCTCTCTCTCTTTGCCTTTCTTAAGAAACTTGAAGAAATCGTGTGCAAGGGCTTCAATGTCCTTTTCTTGTTCTCTTCTCCTTGGTTCGTCTGAATTGGGTATTGAGTGAAGCACCAAGGATGGTTTCTTCTTGAAGGGTTTTTTCTCCTTTCGATTTATCATTTGAAGCTCATATGTTGTGAAGTTCAAGATTAGGTCCTCAACCTTTAGTTGGGAGAGATCTTGTGTTTCTTCAATGACTATCACATTCTCTTCTCATTCATCGGTGAGTGACCGGACAATCTTCCTTGCCACGTCTCCCATACTGAAATTTCTACTAAGAACATTGAGAGAGTTAGTAATCTCGCTTATGTTCTTACCGGGTTACATAGTGAAGAGTTCATATTTATGCATGATGAGACTTAATTCTTATGTATTTTATTCTACTATCTCCTTCATGATGCACTTGTAATCTATGTCATATGTCATATGCACTCTCACAACCTCTAATCTCATTGTATTCTTCCTCATTTAAGCTACAATAAAGAATGTTCATGATGTGAGTTCAACTCAACTTCTTTCATCTTAGTTCTACTTAAGGTGGCTAATTCATCTTCCTTAAGGGGTGTGAATGGTTTTTGAAGGAAGATCCAATACTTAAGGTCATTAGATTGTAAGAAACACTCATTTTATTCTTCCAATAGGCATACTTTGACTCATTAAGCGAAAGTGGTCTAAATGTTGACAAACCCTCACAATGATTTTATGATGAAGATGTCATACTAAATTGTGGTTAGGCAGATTATTTTAGCACCTATGCTCTAATACCAAATGTAGGATCGATGATGCCACTAATCTAATCTCTAATACAAACTAAATGCAATGAAAATAAACACAAACATGGAAAGATTAGTAAACCACAAGTAGACCAGAGATTTTTTTTAGAGATTTGGCACCCAACCGTGTCCTAGTTCTCTCTTGTATGCTTCGCTCGAACACCACTAGTCCCGCTCACAACTTTACTAATCTGATATCCTTTCCGGGACAAGATCAAAGCTTTTACAATCAAAATAGCAGTTGGAAAATAACAACAATAAATGGCTCAAAATGAAATTTTGGAAATGAAAAGAATGGTCGAACAAAATCGTCAAAATGGTTGACCGTTCTATCAAAGAGTTGATGTTAACAAACGGTTGGACGAAACTCATGTTTCAGTCAACCAATTTGCACAGACTAGCTGAAGTTGAGTTTGAGTGGTTGTCTGGCAAGTGTTTGGGTGATCCATTGAAGTCAAATAAAGTGAGATTTAGTGTCTTACTTCTATATGGAACATAGAATGAGTGTGAATGAATATCCCAACAATATGCACAAGTTTAGAAAGGTTCCTAAAGCCTCAAACAAAGATAAAATTATCTGTTTTGAAAAACTTGATTACATGTCTTGACTTCAGTTACTTTCTTCTTAAGTCTAGATCACCTATTAAGACAGAAACACACAGAATGCAAGTATATGTGCAATGCATAGAATGTGTTTGATCCAATTTGATTAAGATTGATTTCATTAAATCATCAAAATTAATATGATCAAGGCCTAAAAGCCAACATTTACCACATATGATTTTTTAATCTTTATTCTTGAAGATTCTTAACTAATAACAATAAAATTATGCAATATGATGTTTAATATTGACTTAGAGTAATTTTACTTAAAATATTAAAATTAAGGTGCAGAAAATTGCAAGGGATTATAATCATAACTTTTCCATTGTAAACACTACCAAAAAAATCATCACAAACAATCATCCCAGTTTTAACACTTAATAACTCTATGGGCTTAATTGTAAATACCCAGAATTTTAATTTTTTTTTATAATTATGAGGGATTATTTGTAAAATACCCAAACATGTCCTCTAATACTCTAATATTTTCCCAATATAGCATTTAATATCGACTTAAAGTAGTTTTACTTAAAATACTAAAATTCACATGCACAAACTTACAATCACTTGTAATCACAAAAATTCCCATTGTAATCGCTACCGAAAACAATCATGACAATCATCCCACCTTTTAACTTTTTCTCATAACTCTAAGAGTCTATGGGCTTAATTATAAAATACCTGGAATTTAATATTTTCAAATAAAACTTCGAAGGCTTATTTGCAAAATACAACAAAAATGTAGTTATTAAGTAAAATCCTCGAATTTAGTATTTCCAAAACTAATAATCTACAATCTGAGCATGCAATAGAATAATAGGTAGTTTTATCAAATTAAACTTTAAACTAACCCGTATTTTAGATGTTGTGATTTGTCATTTACCTATACAACCTTCATTAAACAACATTAATAGTGTTAACATTGATCTTTCAGTTATTTATCACAGTCCTATATTCGCAGGTGTTGCACTGTTGCACGAATTTTTCAGGAGACCACAAAAATCCAACTACACCTGTAAATAGACAAATTTCGAACAATCTTTGCTTATGATGACAGGTCTGCTATTCCTTAACTCATTCAGATTGTTTGGGAAGATTATGTGTCCTTGTGTTGCCCAACTGCTGTTCTGTCCTTTTATTCTTCTTCTAAATTATATTACTGTGCTAGTCTGCTACACATACTCATATATTCTCTTTTCCTCTGTACTCAATGGTGTTTATTGGCCAGAGAAATTATTCCTGCTACTACATGACCTGAGTGGATTTTAGCCTAATTCGTGTAATCACGAAATGATATTATGAGACATTTCGCCCAGACATTTCAACTTGATCAATGTTCACAATGATCATTAGTCACATCACCATTTTAGTTACTAACATATTTTCCAGCCAACATCATCAGAAAGCTAGAATCATGAGTTAAAAGAAATACTTGTACGTACTGCAATAGACTTATGTTTTTATTAATCATTCCATCATTTTGAAGGAACTTGAGAGAGATTTATCCTCAATAGCTCATAGAACTTCTGTATGATAGTGATTAACGACAATGAAAATTGACAGATACCAGATCATTTCATCAAGTTGATTGCATAAACTCTGACCAAAGTGTTACATATCTATTTTCTTCAAGCAATTTGAGTTACATCAGAACCAACATAATGCATAACACTATTTCAGTTAATAATCTGAACTCCACGTGACATAACATACAGAAAGAGAATGCTTCTATGAAATTCAATTACTCTTTTATTCAGAAAGTCATAATTCTTCTATTTTCTTCAGAACAAAAGCAGGGAGGCATGGAGCATTCCGAACATATCAAAGAAAGGGTGCTTCATACTAGTACAAGTTGGAACAACCTCAATGGTTTCAAGAAGAACAATATATACCTATTGTGGTTCGTCGTTCTTTGAATGGTTGCGTGATGCAGCATCGTTTACTCCTGAAACAAGCTCTGCTTCAAACAAAACTGAGTTTGCTGTAACCTCTCGTAGACTCTGGAACCCAGAGATAGAAATTTCTCTTTCCTTGATCCCAGAGATCGACAAACTTTTCGGCAACCGCAAGTAAAGAAGCAATAAGTGGTACCGCAATATCTCCAAATTTGGAGTAAAAATCCATACTCCTGTTTACAAACATGTCTTCTTCCAAGACATGCGGGATAATAGAAGGAACTCTAACGTAATCATACACATGTGGAAGTATTCTCATTAATGTGATACCAATGTAATAGATTTTCTTCAGTGGCTTGCAATTTGTTTGCCACAGAAAGTTACCTGTAATCTGAGGAAGAAGAAAGAAATCTTGGGCCAAACCCACATACTCCTCCAATTGGATCCCCCATTCTCTCCATATGTGTCTCTTTTCAGGATAATTGACACTGCTACCATTGCTTGAAGAAGCACTGACAATACGTATAATGAGTACAGTGACAAACCCAACAATGTGTACACCTAAGCATATGAAAAACACCTGTTTATCATTTGGGACACGCCTCGGTTCAAGGGGACTGCGTGTAAGCAATCTGATGCGAGATCTCCAGACCTTCTGTCCAAGCCTAACAGTTAGCAAGAATGCAGCCAAGCCAAAAAAATTCACGACATAACTTATAATCCTGTGGCGCATAGTCTTCTCAAGGTCATGAGGAAGGAAATCATAAGGTTCAGAATTCTTCTTAAAGAAAAATTCTTCTGCACCTGTAATCAATGGGATGCTGTAACTGAGAGCCTAAATACCAAGCATAACCAGTGAGATATTAGGAAGCGAGCTATTATTGCCTCTGATGTAGAACAATTGACTCAGAATGCAGCCAATAGCAATGGTTAACGCACAAATTCGAAGAACCCCTTCCACACCTTGCTTAGAAAGAATGTCTTCACGTTGCTTCCTGTAACAACCCCGAAATAGCAGAAAATTTTAAACTTTTAATAAAAGGATAATCAAAGGATATCAACATCAACACAGAGGACACTACTCGAAGATATATATAATATATGGTGCTGCACCGTATACAGGAGTTGTCAAAAGAATGACTACATCAAAATACAATATACATATATACAAGTAGTCATAATAACATCAAAATAGACACGAGGACCCGACTCCAAGATGCACTCATCCTCAGTCACCACCCAAACAACTCCCGAAGAGGAACCTGAAAATAAAACAACAATGCCGTGAGTTTCCCTAAGGAAACCCCGTATGCCAGACTCACCTACATGCAATGCGAAACATGACCTATCATACTAGTATTATGCAAAACATAATCATAACAGAACATTCCCCAACCGGGTCATAAGTCATAACAGTCATTTCCCCAACCGGGGTTCATTAGTCATACGTTTAATTTTGAACATCCGTAGATACCCACCGCAGACACATGCAGTCATACGGAAAGTACGCAACACACCCTCACTCGCAGCTACACTAGTCATATGGGTTCAGTGAAGGTCGCACGCACTTCTGAGTCATCATCAGATCTGATCAGTGGTCGAAGACCACTATCCGCCAGAGTCGTCACTCTGCTCAGTCATACTCGCCAGCCGTGCCACAGCTGAACGATCATACTCGCCAGAACAACATCGGTCGAGCACATCCGCCGGAACAGCATCAGTCGGTCATCTCCGTCGCCACACAGGCTAAGACACAAAACTCTGTTGCACAAGGGCTAACAATCATCTTCGTCTCCACAAAGGCTAAGGTCATCTCTGTCGCCACACAGGCCGACAGTCATATCTGTCGCCACACAGGCCGACAATCATCTTGCTCCGTAGAGTCGTATCATATAGATCATGCAAAAGGGAAATATGGTCTCACATGTCTACTACTTAGGTCTCAATGCACATGTCATATAATGGGAACATAAGCAGTAAATGCAATCCACGCACCAACGCACTCCTAAATAAACAATGCAATTTCTGGGCTCCAACGGTCGACCAGAAAAGGTGATACGGTCGACCGGTTGGTCGTTAAAACCGGTAATTGGTTCGAACCACAATCCAACGGTCGAACCAAACAAACATCAAACGGTCAAACAAAAATCACTGGACGGTCGACCGTTCAGAAGGTCTACGCCACAAAATAATATTAAAAAACACATTTCCAACGGTCGAACGACAATGAGCTTCCGGTCGACCGAAAATCATTAGGGACTTCAACATTTCTCTAAGTCATCACCGGTCGACCGAAATATGAATCGGTCGAACCCTACTTAAGTCATCGGTCGAACGTGATCTCAGGGCGGTCGACCGTTTAGAAGTCTACACCCTCAACTGACTTAAAACAGTACGTCCGGTCGGACTGGTCAATGCGGCGGTCGACTGTTTAGATGGTCAACGCCCCCAACCGACATACTACAGTGCGTTCGGTCGAACGACAAATAAGACCCGGTCGACCAAAAGCACCCAGGGTCTTCATCTTCTCGCTCAAATGTACAACCGGTCGACCACCCCCAGGGTATCGTTCGACCGGTGCGAGGGAGAACGCCCAAAATACACTACGACTGGTGGACCGAAATCATGCATCGGTCGACCGAACAAAGCAGAAATTCTACCACACTATTCCGACGAGTCATTCGGCCTACCGTCGAACACTCAAACACTCACACAATTTAGGTGAGCGTAAAAGCAAGACTTGACATACCTTGGAAACTTGAAAAAGCTTTAGAAGCGCAACGACGATCGATTCCACGTCAAAAGAGCTTTTCCAGCGAAATGGCGAACTCGGCTTCGACAGAATCCAAAACTCCTTCCTTCTTCTCCAAAGCCTCACCTCTCAACACATTTTCTTTTAAAACAACTAAACTCCTTTCTCCTCCCTACCACCACTCCTTTTATAGCCTCCAACAATCTTTCACTTCTTCACAACTTTCTCTTCTCACCAAGCACGTGTGCAAGGCAAAGATAATTGCCTTTCCACTTCCTTCTCATACAAACACCTCACCTTCCACCTAAACACCTCTATCTTCCACCTAAGACACCAAACCCCAATTGATAACCTATATCTTAATTAATTATTAATTTAATGTTTTGGTTCTCACACTTCCGGTATAGAATTGGAGATGTTTGTATATTGATGGAGCTGAAATGGAGAGGGTCATCTGCATTTCTTCGGCTGACGATTGAAATCTTAACGGAAGGATTTACTAGCCAAGGAAAACTTGTTGGTGGATATTCTATAATTACTTCAATCAAGCAGTCTAAGCCGTCTTCAAGATCCATGCTCTCGAACAAGATTTTCCATGAAGAGCACACATCCCTCCGGGAACCGGCCGTAGTCGTACTCAGCAAACGCGCTCAGATCTGGCCCCTGCTCCTAGCCCATGGATCCCGTGTACATAGGTGCCGCCAAAGATATGAAACTGAGATTCAAGAAGAATCCAAGCAGACACCGTACGTTAACCAGAATCGCAATCTCCATGGCTGAAATAAACACACCAAATCTCTATTCTTTTTCCAGTGCTGCTTGTTGAATTCTGAAATGTCAACACATGGCAGACAGAGTGATGTTCATCAGAGGGGAGTTTATGCCCAAGTCATATTAAAGCCTAATGCACAAAGCAGAATGGTTCGAATCAATTGATATTGTCCTGAAATAAGAGAAACTAAGATGGTTAGCACTTCTCCGTTGTGTTTATCCAATGTGTATGGTTAAGCACAACCAAGTTACTGAGTCATTTTAGCGAACACACGGTGGGCATGGTGATTCCCCATCAAAATCATTTTATCAGGTAGGTTGAAGTAATTCCAACCTGTGACGACTGATGAAGACCAGGTGTATATAACAAAAAAACAAGGGCGTCGTTTCTCATTAGGGACCATGCAGTAACATAGAGACATAAATTTGAAGGATCACTTTGGTGTTTCACTATTTTATGAAAACGATTTGAAACAATTAAAAATCTTGTTACAGAATACAACGCATTATCTAAAACAAAAGATATTAAAGCTGGATAAGACCTACAAAAATTACAAACTTAACCGAAGAACATAGATTTCACTTTACATACATAGAACGAGTAAACGATAAGTACGGAAATCATTCAACTATACAAGATTACAAATTTGAATAGAGCATAATCGATTAATTTTGATGAAACTAAACTACCCATAATACGCCTCGTCTAAATTGAGCGGGTAAGTAAGTTAAGACCGGGCCAAATTTTTTTTTGCTATCCCCCGGCTAAGGGTGGATTAGGCGGGGCGGGGTGGATTTGACAAGTTACTCTTTAATTAAATCTAAATACAAAAAACCAATCTATTTTCATTATC
Organism: Triglochin maritima; assembly: GCA_963682175.1. Taxonomy (NCBI): domain Eukaryota; kingdom Viridiplantae; phylum Streptophyta; class Magnoliopsida; order Alismatales; family Juncaginaceae; genus Triglochin; species Triglochin maritima. Next base: position 22,618,978 of record OY821775.1, read on the forward strand.
ATTTTCCATTTTGAACAAAACTATATATAAAAAATTAAGATTTTTTTCAATCAATGTGTTTTTAAAGCTAGATACAAAGAGATCAAAACTAAATACAAGACAAACACGAGTATGAATTATTGAGTTGTGTGAGACAGGTTGCGAGAGAGAAAATCGCAACCCGAAAGTGGTCACACATTTTAAAAATAATAAAGTAGATACATTTGTCGGTTTTATACTTGGGATTAACGTGGCTACGTGAACATAGTCAACATGGCTCTAACATTTCAATTTGGAAAATGTTAAACGGACTCTAAGATGGGCTCCAAATTGGGTCTTTTCTCTCCACACACACATGTGTTGCATTCACGTGGTCTCCAACCTATCCCACCTTCCCACATGTAAAAGTCTAGGCAAATTGTACACAACCCCTCAAATTCTACCAAATAACACGTTTGCACATTTCTGTTCCTATTGTTTAATAAAGAAATGTAGACAATCATCACTCATCATCACAGATGTCAGCCCCATTAATGGTGACATGATTGCATACACTCATATCTATGCTCAACACTCTTGCCTGCACCAAATTTATGGAAAGTCATTGATTGTTGAGCATTATCCTTGATTGCTGAGAAACTCTCCACCAACACTCTTAACTCTTTAATGGACTCCATAGGTAAACCATTTTTTAACATACTTTGGTTTATATGGATATTATCGAGAGTTATCCATAATTTACTTGTTTATGTCTATGTAGACATTGACTTGGTGTTCGGTGTGGAGGTTCATAAGTCAGACGACGAGTGTTTTGAAAATGAAGTTGATGTAGAGGAGAACAACCTCAGTAGAGACTTGGACGGACATCCCGATGACGCCTATGGTACATCCTTACCAGAAGATGATACAATGCATAAGCCATATCTAGACATTTGTCATTCAGACCTTGACATGTCCTCACCTTCTGGATCAGATATCCCAACAGTTGGGATGACTTCTACCACCTTTGAACTAGCTGTAGTGTTCTTTGAGACGTATGCGACATATATTGGTTTTGGCATCAAGAAACTTCATTGTGTCTGGGAAAATGGTGTTTTATTAAGGGGCACTCTTGAATGCCACAAGGTTGGAATGCCGCCCAAGCTATCTCTCATGTGTTGGGTTTAGAACTACAAACATCTCAACTTTATCTACATATACTAATTTTCAAATTTTGTCTTAATATGTTAAGATTCACTTTTGTAATGGCTACATCACCACTAATCTAGATACACGCATAGAATTACATGCATACCTCATTTATCTACATTGGATATACAACCATTTATTTACACTATATTGTACCCACATATTTCCATTAATCAAACATCCTTCATGCTTGTGTGGAAAAACAATCCACTCTACGAACAACGTCCTACTGCTAGAACCAAGTGTTGTGTGGGCTAAAATTTCATGTTAACGCCTAAGGTGGCTATTGTAGGATCGTGTGGGTTATGGGTCCACAATTAAGGCTAATTAACAAATTTAATCCTAAACAAACTCTACTTGCAAGTCAAAAGATGATGCAGCGGAATTTAAAACAAATACAAGCAAGTAGGGAATAGAAAATGCAAACCACAATCACACGGGGGATTTTATAGAGGTTCGGCACCCCACCCGGGTCCTAGTCCTCTCTTGTAAGCTCTGCTCGGATCACCGAGCTCCGCTCACGACTTCACTAACCACTCCCCGTTCCGGGCCGGGAGAGAACACCTTTACAAGTCTTCAAGCTCGCGAACAACCCTCGCCGAGCTTGGCTCCTCCTCTCACAATCCGAGAGGATCACTTCGGGCTCTCACCGAAGTCTATACTCGTGTCTTGGGCTTTCACCAAGACCCTTGCTTCTTTCACAATGGTTGAGTGGAACAACACTCTCTAAACTTCAGCACACTTGAGTAGAATATGGAATTGATCACTAAGTGTGGAAGGTTTGAGCTTTTGAGTGTGTTTAGCTTTCTCTCTAATGTTGGGGACAAATAGGTGTTGGAGAGATGTGTTAAAATGTGTTTTACATCTCTATTTATAAGCTCCAAAAGAGTTATAGCCGTTGGGATTGATTGGGTAAGAGTTGGTGTAGGATACACAAAACAGAAACCTGCAGAACCCAATTCTGCCTAAAAACGGTCGACCGAATTTGGTATTCCGTTCGACCGTTTTGTCAAAATCCAGCTTTGACTTAAGTTCACTTAAGTTAACGGTCGAACGGGCTCAGGGGATCGGTCGACCGAATTAGTCCAGGCACTTCTGGGAGACCAAATTGTGTTGGTTCGGTCGACCGTTAGGAAAGTTTCGGTCGACCGGATGTTTGGTAATTTTGGGGTATTTGGGAATAATACGAATACGACCGTTGGAAATAATACGACAAAACAAATGGCCTGAAAAAATGTGTAAACGGTCGAACGGAAAGGTTAAAACGGTCGACCGTTTTGGACAGTTTTGTTTAGGTGTTTTCCGGTTCTAGTTTGGATGGTCTATTGAAGTCCAAATTACGTGAAATTTTGTGTGTGACTTCTATAGGGAACCTAGTGTGTGGTTGAGTAGTTTTTAGCTCAAGTATGCTCAATTACACAAGGTTCCTAAAGACTCAAAGAAATATAAAATACATGTCTTCAAATGAGCTTGATTACATGTCTTGACTTGATTTCCTTTCTTCCTTGAGTCTTGATCACCTGTAGAGGTTAGCACAAGGCAATATATATGCAATGTAACATGTGTGCTACTCTACATGACCATAATTAAGATTAGGTTGATTAAATCATCAAAACATAGATTAAGGCCAAAAAGCCAACAACTATACTTATAGTAAGATCCGTACTGACCACAATCACAAGTTTTTAGTCAAGATTTCATAAGCTATCTAATATCAAAGAGGAAAGTTTCACAACAAGTAAGGGAACAAATAGAGATTAATGATCGGGCCGACATTAATCCGTCGAAAACTATGGCTTCTTTCAAACTATAGGTTGGTTCGTACTCTAATGTTGTCTTTACAGAACGAGACTTGAGGTAATATCTGGACATCTTATAGATTATTTGAGGTAATGATGAAGCATTTTTTTGCTTCTCCTACAAAACCCTTTTTTGCACGCAGGAATTCGTTGACGTCTATTAGAACCCTGCAACTTCAAAAAGGAGATGTGAACGTGCTCTACAAGTACTTTAAAAAACAACAAAAGATTAACTCCAACTTCTACTACCTCTTGGATCTAGATGACTCTAGACATCTTCGTAACGTCTTCTGGGCTGATGGTCGTTCAAGGATAGCCCACAAGTACTTTGGTGATGTATTTTGTTTTGACACGACGTACTTGTCCAATCAATTTGATATGCCCTTTGCACCTTTTGTCAGTATCAATCATCATGTCCAATCTATTTTGCTCGGTTGCGGTTTTCTATGTGAGGAGACGACCAAAAACTATGTTTGGCCATTTCACGCCTGGCTAGATTGTATGAATGGTAAGTATATGGATATTTCTATTACCTATATCTTGATATACATTGTCATATCTATGAATCACAATAACGGAGTTGTATATATTTACAGGGTTCTATCCAACTTCAATAGTCACAGATCAATCATGTGCTAGTATGAAGGCCATTGAAATTGTTTTCCTGTCTGCGAGACATCGTTTGTGTATTTGGCACATAATGTATAAAATACTAGGCAAGTTTGGAAAAGAAGATGGTGATTTCATCCGAGATGGCTTTAAAAGATTGGTATACGATTCTCCAACTCCCAGTTATTTCGAGCATGGATGGCACAACTTTATCTCGCAATACCAACTTCAAGATAACACTTGGCTTTACTCTATGTACAACATGAAGGAGAAATGGGTACGTTGCTATCTTAAAGATCACTTTTGGGCTAGTGAGAAGTCATAAAATATTATTAGAATTAATGAGTGTTGTTATCATTTCCTATAACTTTTTGTTAACTAACACAGGTATGTCTTCGAACACAACGTAGTGAAAGCATGAACGCATTTTTTGACGGATATCTAAAACACAAAACCTAATTAAAGAGTTTTGAAGAAAAGCATGATGTTCTTATTAGCCGAAAGTATGAGAAAGAAAGACAAGCTGATTTGGATTCATTCGACAAAGTAATTCCTTTCCGCTGAGAGTATCGTTTGGAAGAACAAGTGTGTGATGCCTACACAACCACCATGTTTAGGAATTTAACAGTGGAGTGCATATGTGGCTTGTTTGTAACTGAAGACATTTTATGTTCGCACGCCCTATCTGTTCTGAAGCACTGGCATGTGGATGAACTACCCCAAAAGTATATCTTAAATCGCTGGCGTAAAGATTTGGGGCGTCCTTACTGCTCTGTACAAAATTTAACAACTTTAGTTACTCGCAAGGATGTCATGTCCAGACACGAGGACCTACTACGCCGATGTGTTTCACTGGCAGAAGTTGGTATGTTGTCTATTGATTGAATGTTTTAAAATAACCGCAAGTGCACGGCCGCGTTGAAGCAGTGACAAATATGGGTCGATCCACAGGGAGGTGTGTCGACTTTGGTTAGTTCAAAGGCGAGTGGGAAACAAGGTGGAGAAAATGTGATTACACTACACTAAACTAAGAATGACAAACAATAAAACTAAACCCCATGGAGTGGAGGTGTGTAGGTATGTGTGTGTGAATGAGTCTTCTTTTCAATTAGGAACAAGTGTAGTTTGTGTGGCATACAAGTAGAAGCTAGTGTATAATCTAAGTGTAGACACTACATGGCAAACCATGAACATGCATATCTCACATAAAGTTGAGGTTTATTTTAGATTCTCAAGTATGCAATAAGTACCTAGTGTGGCCATTAAAGCATCAATAAATCCTACTTACAACCTAAATCATTCATGTAAATGTGCACCAAACATGGATCCATACATAACAAGCCATTCCCATCAAATCATAATAAGCAACAAGATAAAACTCTAAAGCTAGTGATGCATTGCATACATTGCATCATATGTCTTTCATTTAGATTACTTTTATATCAATAAATGCTACTAAGGTATGTGTTTAGTCGTATTTACAGAATACAGGGACTTGGATGCAGATTACCCACATTCCGGGCATAAACGTTTGCAAAAGATTCATTTCTATCATAAAGACCGAATTCAAGCTTATCGGGTTTCAAATGGAAATGCATCCAAGCATAAAAGCATTCAAGGAGCTAATTACAAAAAGGTCAAGGGCTTAATTGCAAAATACCAAGGACCTGATTGCAAAAGAAAAGGATCAAGTTATTTTGTTGGAAAAGTCAAAAGAAAAGTCAAATATAAATCTCCAACAATGGAAGGAATTAATCCGGAGTTCAAGACAATGGAAAGAATCATCCAGACGCATAAATAAAGATCAAATCATACCATAAACACATGACCAAAATCCGGACCCGAGCAGACCTGATTGTGCGGCGTTTTCGCCGCACAACACCTTCAATATGCGGCGTTTCCGCCGCCCAGTCATTGATCTGTGTGCCCGATTTTTGTCCAGTGTCGGGTCGACGCGTGTACTATCCTTCTATGTATTGGTATCCCCTGTATCGGCTATAAATAGCCCTGTAGGACGAATGTAACACATCTTTGAACCTTTGGTCTTGGATCATTAGTAATAAATTTCTGTTTTATTTTGTTTTGTTTTTATTTTCTTTTAATGTCTCTAGGATCCTTTCTTCTTCCTCCCTCCATGAGTTTCTAACTCTTTCCAAAGGGTGGAGGTGATGGAATTAGGGGTAGAGAAGATGAATGCATGTTATTGTTTTAAGTTCGTGATTAGTATATTTTGATTACTTGAGTTTATGTTAAATCATTTATCTTGTAATGCTTCATAACTAACATGATTTATTTCAAGTTTCTCCATTCTCCAATCTAAACCTAAGTCTAGACCTCCACCCGACGGAATTCTCTTCTTTGTTCTTGTTTTAATTTTAATTGCTTTTGTTTCGTAGTTTAGTTAATTAAACCAAAAACCCCAAAAACCCTAATTGATTCTTCTCTACTTCTTTCCCCCAATCGACATCACACTAACAACGAAATCTCTCCCTCCTTGTGTTCGACCCGTACTTGCCACCGCTTCAACGCGGCCGTGCACTTGCGGTATAAATTTAATTCTCATCAGCTAGCATCAGATAAGTACCTAGTGTGGACATTATCTCATCTAATACAAGTTTAAGCATGCTACAAGTATAGATCTATATTAAGCATATGAAATGACAGAAATAGAAGAACACATCACTATCATATATTCTACATTACCTCCACCCCATATGAGAATGAAACTACTCACTAATCATTAAGAAAGGAAAACAAAATGAAATTAAACTAAGCATGCAAACAGAGACAATATAAACCTAACTAAGAAAAATTATTTTATTTACATGACTCAAATTACAAGTAGCATTCTTCTCCACCTTGAGTTTTTGCTCCAAGGCTTACTCCAAGTAGAGAGAATGCCACCAAGCAATGTGTATATTACAAGGGAGGAGGAGGAGTTCTATTTATAGTCAAAGAAAAAGGCAATAGGGGAGAATCCCTCGATATGGGACTAATACACTACTAAATATAGACATAAACCACTCTAATACATGACTCGATGATGTTTTGTCAGATCTGGACCAAAACAGACAGCCAATCAGTGGTCTTGGACTGCCAATTGGCGGCCTATAAGGTATGGATCGGGTGTATTTTGGAGTGTGGTTGTATGACTTGATTTCTTAATGTCTGATGCACCCCAATCGGTTGTGTAGCTTGCAATCCGAATCCAATTATGTTTAATCATTTTAAATACCGCAATTGCACGACCGCGATGAAGTGGTGACAAGTACGGGTTGATCCGCAGGGAGGTGAGTACGCTCTGGTTTTTCAGATATCAAGTGGCAACAAAAAGGGAGAAGAGTTTGTCTATGCTAATCTACGCTGCACTAAACTACTAAGAAGAGAAACGCAAAGTAAAGCAACTAACGATTACTTCGAATCAAAACTAAAAGAATGTAAAACTAAGCTGGAATCAAGAAGAGAAAGACCCCTAGGGGTGGAGTGTGTGCACACATGTAAAAAGATGGTGAAGAATGCATTCTATAGGCACAAATGTAGGTAGTGTTTTCATGCATAGAAAGTGTCTAAAGGTTATGGCAAAACCTATCAATCCATTCACTAACCTAGTTGATTAACATTCATATACACAAGCTAGTTATTTCAGAACCTAAACAAGCATGTGAGGTGTCTAAGATGTGTGGCAAAACCCATCAATTGTAGTATTCTACTCTAACAAGCAAGCGTACATTCACATTTATCAACACAATCAAAATATAAAGCATTCATATCCATTCTTTAATGCATGTATAAACATCATCTCCACCCCCAAATGGGGATGAATCTACTCACTACACATTACTCTAACAATTAAACTAAAGAAGAAAAGAAACATTTTAACTACTTTAGCCTAGAATCAAAGAAATAAAACTAATCTAAGCATGCATAAAGAAACAACATAAGAACAAAACAATGGAAATAACAAAACAATGCATGTATCCTACCTTCAATGTGAGTCGTCTAATAAAATAATTTTTCCATTATTTTGTTATTATGTTGTTTCTTTATGCATGCTTAGCTTAGTTTTATTTCTTTGATTCTAGGCTAAAGTAGTTAAAATGTTTCGTTTCTTCTTTAGTTTAATTGTTAGAGTAATGTGTAGTGAGTAGATCCATCCCCCTTTGGGGGTGGAGATGATGTTCATACATGCCTATAGAATGCATTCTTCAATTGTTAGACACCTCCCATGCTTGTTGGCATTGTTAGGGTAGAATACTACACTTGATGGGTTTTGCCACACATCTTAGACACCTCCCATGCTTGTTTAGATTCTGATCTAACTAGCTTGTGTATATGAATCTTAATCAACTAGGTTAGTGAATGGATTGATAGGTTTTGCCATAACCTTTAGACACTTCCTATACATGAAAACAATACCTACATTTGTGCCTATAGAATGCATTCTTCACCATCTTTTTACATGTGTGCACACACTCCACCCCTTAGGGGTTTTCCATTTCCGATTTCCAGCTTTCAATTTCCCTCGCTTTTGTTTTTCTTGTTTGATGCTTACTCGTTTAGTGTAATCACAACTTCTTCCCCTATTTTCCCACTTTCCTTCGAACAAACCAGAGTCTACACACCTCCTTGTGGATCAACCCGTATTTTCCACCGCTTCAACACGGCCATGCACTTGCGGTTAATTAAAACATATCAAACAAGTTTTTGGTGCCGTTGTCGGGGAGGTGCCAGTACAGACTCTGGTTTGGACGATTCGAGTGGATTTAATTTGTGTTTTGTAGTTTTCTTTGTTTTAGGAGACTCACATTGGGAAAAGGAAGTATCTGGTGAAGTTTGGAGACGATCTGAGACTCCAAGACTGCCAATCAGCAGCCTGAGACCGCCAACTCGAGGTCTGGTAATCTTTTTTCATCGCTTTATTTCTGTGGAGTGTTGCTATTACTGAATTAGAAATCTGGGACTCAATTTTGCATGTTCTGAATATTAGATTGCCCCCAGATCAATAATCAATCTCCCTTTAAGAAACTTGGACCTTAAAACTCAAAGCAAAAGATTAGGCATTATTTCTTGTTTAGGTCATGCATCGTGTGCTCGACTTAGGCAGTAGATTGTCTTTTCTTTTAGCTTTACTTTCAGTTGCTGATTGCTGGCGTGAGGTACGCATTTCATTCTCTCACTCATGCATTTTGTATGAACATGCATTAGTTAGTAGGAAGTGCATTTCAACAAGTGTGAGTTGAGCGTTTGTTTGGAGAGTTGATTGTTAGATTAGGACTCCAAAATGCTACTAAGGAGGGGCTGTCCCATATAAGATAAGGTGGGAGATTTCATCACCCTTTCCTTCACCCCAAAAACCACACTAATCAAGAGCCTAATTTTAAAATCAAGTAGACATTGGCCCTAAGGATTTCGGGCGCATTAGGAGAGTGATCCGGTCCCGACCGTCATGGCCTGATCGGCGTTGCCCACTCTGTCGATAGTAGGAGAGACGAGATATTTGGATCTTGACTCACTTGCTGGGCTTTGTGGTCCTCGTCGTAGGGAGGTGAGGCATGTTGAGGCCGTGTGACCTCGCAATTAGGCACCGTCTAGCTGTAAGGACGTATATCGACCTTAGGTGTGTTTGAGCCTTGTTTGCTTGTGTGCTTCTACATGTACCCACCCGCCATAGTATAAGGACTTCTTCCCTTCTCTCCTGAGTCATTGCCTCTCTTCTGTGTCCCGCTGTCCTCTCCTCTACGCACATTCTTTGTTTAAAAAAAAGAAAAAGAAAAAAGGGTTTTGGTTTGTTTGTGCACGTTTGTGCATGCTTGCGTGGGCACGAGACGAGAGTGGCCATTTGATGAGGCGTGTCGTCAACCCTGCTTCGGCAGTCAATTTCTCGACGCCTCCCTTCTGTCATTTTGCACATAGTCCGGGTTCAATGTCTGCTCATTTCCGTGAGGAGGAGCAGTTGCTGAACCCACCTGTTCCACCTGTGCTTCCTGTTCTTCCTGTTGTGGCTCCCATACCTCTACGTTATCGATGCTACCCGAGCCGTACCACTCTACCCTCATGCATCATATTGCCAGAGGCAAATGGGAACCACTTTGAGGTTAAGCCTCAGTTTATTTCCATGCTCCCTCACTTCACCGGTAAGGGTGACCCCTATATCTTTCTCAGGGAATTTGAGGAGGTCTGTGCTATGTTCAAGATGCAACAACTTACCACAGACTCCATCCATCTTAGGCTAGTCCCTTTTGCACTAAAGGATGATGCCAAGAAGTGGTTGTACAGCAACCAGGTGAATGCCTTTAGGACATGGGATGAATTTCAATATGCATTTCTCAAAAATGACTTTCTAAATCATCAGACTCAAAAATTAAGGAACGAAATCAATTCGTTCTATCAACTTGAGACTGAAACATTTCATGCATATTTAGAGAGATTCAAGGAGCTACTATCCTCATGCCCTCACCATGGCATCGAGTTGTGGCGCCTTTGTCAGATTGTCTACGAGGGTCTTCACATCCCGTCCCGAACGCTCCTTGAGTCCATGTGTCAAGGGAGGCATGAGCTTGCCTAGAAGACCTCGCTGAGAAAACCATGCAATGGGAGAGTGTAAGGGAACCACCTACATCATCCAGCATAGGAGCGAGGATCGCGAATGCAAACTCGACTAGATCGGTTGCCACATTTGCTGTCGATACCAGTATGGCCACCAAGGCGCGCATGGAGGCCTTAATGCGCCGTATGGATTTAATTGAGATCCAAAACCAACAAGGTGCACCTCATATGTCTACATCTGGTCCAGTTCCCTGTCATTCATGTGGTAGGATAGGTCATGTAGGAAGCGAGCGTGCATCTACTCCTCCTGAGATGGAACGTGTCAACACCATCTATGATAGAGCTAGGAATGACCCATACTCATCATCTTATAATACTGGATGGAGGAACCACCCCAAGTTTTCATGGAACCAAAATAATGCCCCTGGTGGTCCTTCAAACTCCTCTCAACCACACCAACCTCTCATGCATGCACAATCCTATCAACCACCCCAAGCACAAATCACCAATCAATCGGGTTTCCCAAATTCCAACAATATGGAACCCCGATTCAATTCGCTTGAGACCTTGACTCGTGGACTTGAAAACTCAATGAAATTTTTATGTCAACCACAAGTCAAGTTCTCACTTCAAATCAGCAGACCATCAAATCTCTAAAGCTTCAGATGGGCCAATTGACTCAGTCTGCACATGAAAGAGAGAGAGGGTCTCTGCCTAGCCAGCCTGAGACTAACCCCCGCATGTACCAGCAACAACACATGCAAAATGAGAATGTGGTACCGTAGGGCGGCAAGTGAACCATGTAGAGGAACTTGTTCACCATGTCAATGCTATCGTAACCTTAAGGAATGGAAAGCAGGTTGACAATCACATTTCCTTGCCACCACCACCATCTATGCAGCCCCTCAGTGGGAATGGTGGTGAAGAAGAGGTTGAGGGTGAGGGTAATACACCAATGCCTCCTTCTCAGGCATCGCAGAAAACCTACCTGCCGAAAGCTCCCAATCCCAGTAGGTTAACCAAAAAGCAGAGGACACAATGGATAAGATGTTAGAGGTGTTTAAGCAAGTGAAGGTTAACATCCCTTTGCTGGATGTCATCCAACAAATAACTCAATATGCGAAAGTGTTGAAGGATCTCTGCATAACCAAGAGGAAGACAAATGTTCCTAAGAAAGCATTCCTGGCTGCAAATGTAAGCTCACTTTTGTCCAATCCCACCTACACAAAATACAAGGTCCCTGGGTGTCCAACTATTCAGTGTACGATAGGGGACACTAGCAAAAGTAATGTATTGCTTGATTTAGGATCGGCGGTCAACCTCCTCCCATTTTCTGTTTATCAACAGTTGAACTTGGGTGAACTTAAACCAACTAAGATCACTCTCCAATTGACGAATAGATCCATTCGTATTCCTAAGAGGATTATCGAGGACGTGCTTATCAAAGTTGGAGATTATATATTTCCAGTCGATTTTGTTGTCCTCGATACCAATCTTGTTGCGCACACCCACTCTCAAATACCTTTGATTTTGGGTAGACCATTTCTGGCAACCTCCAATGCCTTAATTAATTGTAGAAATGGTCTCATGAAGCTCTCATTCGGTAACATGAGTGCCGAGTTTCATTTGTTCAACTCTGGTAGGCAACAAGAGCTCATGCACCAACCTTTAAATCTCAATCTCATCCTCCAATTAGAGAAAGCACCGCAAAATCAACGAACACCCCTAACACCAATACAACCCTTTGAGAATGTTTGAGGGTCCAGCGAAAACTCATTGCCTGTCTTTGCAATGCAACAGAGTGAGCTGACATCAAACATGAATGTCCAACAGGAGTGTTCGTTATATGATTCAGTTGAGACCATTAGTGAGGGGAACACACCTCATCATATGCCCATTCCAGAAGGTGTTGTCACCCCGTGTCCTAGGGCTATTGAGCCCTTTGAGCTTTAGATTGACTCCAACAAAGACCAACGTATGACCGAGCTTATGTTTGATGATATAAATGATGGTGGGAGGTCCTTGTTGGATGACTTGGGGGAGAAGCCCCATTCTTAGTGATGCAGGTCTGCTGCATCCATCGAATGAGCTTGAGGAACTCATTCTGATGCACCCACCTATTGGTTGAGGGTTTTGTTTGATGAGCAACTAAACCCTAGTGAGGCAACACAACTTCACTCTTTCATGTTGCCTACACCCAACCAATATCATGAGGGGTTCGAGCCTTTCAGCTTTGACCTTTCACCACTCATGACACCTCAGAGTACCAGTGAAGTTTGCCCATCTGGCAAGTCTCTGGTCCTCATAACTTGATATTCTCATTTGATGTTCCTTGACCAAATGATTATGAGAATATCTTTGTTGATGTATATATATTGTACAAAATCAAAAAAACAAAAAAAACAAGAAAGAATAAAACAAAACAAAACAAAAAAGCGATTAATAAAAGACTCCATGAGCGAGCATTGATTGTTGTGGGCCCCAACCCTTGTGTACTTGGGCCCCATTTTTTCACGTATTTGTCTCCCTTCTTCCGTATCTCACAGTTTTGATGGAATTCGGGTTTGTGTTCGTCACTATAACCATGAACTTCCTGTTGCACTTCATGTATGTGAGATCTTCCCTTTTTCATGCATAAATCCATGTAGTATCTTGCTTACATTCGTTGAGGACAATGCATGAAGTAGGTGTGTGGGGGTGTTTTACGTGTGTACATAGTCGAGTCTTTTTCCTTTGATTTCATTTTCTTTTGTGTGCATTGTTAGGGTCATCTTAGTGTCCTGCATTTAATATCGATATATCTGCTTGCCATGATCCTTGCGTGACTAGTCTTCTTTTGCTTGCCTAGTGCTTTAAAATTTTCACATTTCTTTCAAAATCTTCTTGTGTCTGCGAAAGAAAATGTTTTGTAGGTTTTGCGTGTATTTAACATGTGCAAAACCGTTGAGAGGCAAAGTAAGAAGGAAGCTCCCAAAATTGTCTTGAACTTGATGCATTAGGATATCTAGTTTACTGGCTTTAGGTCTTATCGAGTCGTTAGGATACACCCCGGTTTTCCCTCGGGGGGCATGTAATCATAGGGTTTCAGTACTCAAACATTTAAAGAAGTCCACCCTGAACCTAGTGAGTCAATAATTCGTGTGTGTTAGTATAAGGAAGTTTGTCGTAGTCAAGGGCCCTTAAACTCTTTTTGTGAAACTGTAAGTGTAGGGGTTTTGGTTCCCAAGTAGATAAGTGAATAAGTGGTGTTCTCTCTTCTCGCACGACTCCTATAACTCGGGAAAGTAGGTCTGAGGGGACTTTGTGCCTTGTGCTCTCGAGTCATCTGACTTAGGATGCACCGACCGAACTCCTGTTACACGGGTGGTAGGGATCGCCCAATGTGGAGATTCGGGGGAAGGTGTACGTGATAGTGTAAGTCCTCATAGGCAATGATGCACAAAACCCGACCCTGGGAGAATCAAACACCAACCAATATAATGCTCTAAAGAAAAAGAAAAAAAAAGAAAAAAAAGAGTCAAATAGGAACCTTAATGGACTTTACACAATGTACCACTTTCAGAAGTTAAGGTTGCCCATGTCTTTCACTTAAGTCCCTAATTAAGCTTCACGAATGATTCATTAGTCTAGGTGTATGGACTGATTACATATATAGAGTTGGCCCGTAGGATTACCGCATCGAATGATCGACAAAAATGAGCCAACGAGTCGTGTAGCTAGATTGAGTAATGCATCTTTGTTCGGATTTTGTGGGTGTATCCGTTGAAAACCTTCAGGAGACAACACCCCTTCTCCTTGGCAACAAGGAGGTTTAACATCTTGTTGCACGTGTGATTGATCGTTTTATTTAAACCGCAAGTGCACCGCCGCGTTGAAGCGGTGGCAAATACGGGTCGTCCACTGGGAGGTGTGTCGACGATTGGTTTGTTCGAAGGCGAGAGGTAAAAAGGAGAGAAAGGATGTATTGATTACACTAAACTACACTAAGATGCAAATGGAAATGGAAAAGAAGCAAGAAAAACTAAACCCCAAAGGGGGTAGAGAAATAATGTGAACATAAAGAAGTGTGTGTGTGTGTGTTCATTAAGCATCTCACAACATGTAGTGCATGAAATCATAAAACTACATCCAACTTTGCCTCAACATGAATTAAGATAAGACTACATCATTAAAACATACAAGACAATAATTGGAATGAAGCTACATGAACTCAAGTATAAAGACTAGACCCTACTATGCCTCCACATGAATTAAGATAAGACTACATCATTAAAACATACAAGACATTAGCTAAGGTAAAGGAAACAATAGCACATACACTACAATTTGTGTTTCCAATATTAACTTCATCCATATCCTAACCTTATCATTCCCCATAGAATAGGTCCACTAATCAAAGCATAAGCTAAGCTTCATTCAAGAACATTAGCATATCAAAGATAAGAGTGAAAACCCATTAGATGGTTATGGAAATCATATAAAGCTCAAGGGATAAAGATAACACACACTTAATACACTACATGATTATATCACATATTTCTCCACCCCCAAACGGGGATGGAACTACTCACACATATTTAAACTAACTACTCTAATAAAATGAAGCAATTATACTAAAATGAAACTATACTAATCAAGCAAGAAATATTAAAGAAGCATAAAACAAAACAAGCAACAAAGCAAACACATAAAAGGAAATCAACTAAGCAAGAATTAACAAGCTAAAGAAAACATTTATTATTAACTCACTCAAATTACAAGCAGCTCTTCCTCCACTAGAGTTTTGCTTCAAGGCTTCACTCTTAGTAGGGAAGATGCCACCAAAGAGAGAGATAGATACAATGGGAGGTGAAGAGTTCTATTTATAAGCATGGAAAAAGCTAATCCGGGACAATCCCCCGATGTGGGACTAAACCAATACCAAAAATAGCGTAAACACATAATAATACAAGTCTAGGAGAAAGCTTAGCAGATCTAGGGCCATATGGACCGCCAATTAGCGGTCTATAAACTTCATATCGCGTTGGTTTTTGTTGTAGGCTTTGCTTGGAGTGTTTCTTGGTCTTGGATGCACTTACTTGGTTTAGTGGAGCTCCGACCCGAATCGAATTGACAAAATACTCCCCATGATGGTGTGGAGTTTCCTATTTTGCTCTTAGGTCCTCCTGTCTTACGTTCAGGTCCTTCTCCCTTGCATCTTGGTCCCCAGGTCTCACAATTAAGTCTTTTTTCCTGATTTTGGGTCCTTTCATGGCTCTTCTCTTCAAACCTCTTTATTTCTGAAAATCAAACATAAAACTCGTCACGTAGCATTGCTTAGGTGTAAGAAAATGGATATAAGATACAAATATAAACATGAAATGATGGCAATCAAATACCCCCACACCTAACTTTTGCTAGTCCTGAGCAAAACAAAGAAAGGAAAAAGCATACGAAAAACAAGAAATCCTAACTCACTTTCGTAGGAATCACGGTTGCACTTAGCACGTGCAACAAACCGTTAAACCTCCTTGTGGCCAAGGAGGAGGAGTGTTGTCTCCTGGGGGTTTTCAGCGGATATACCCACAAATCCAAACAAGATGCATTATTCAATCTAGACACTCGACTTGTTGGAAATATTTTGTCGATCATTGGACGCGGTAATCCTACGGGCTGACTCTATATAGGTAATCAGTCCACACACCTAACATAATGAACCATTCGTGCAAGTTAAATAAGGAATTAAGTGAAAGACATGGACAACCTCAACATCCTCAAGTGCTACAAAGTGTAAAGTCCATTAAGGTTCTTATTTGCATTACCATTTTTTTTCTTTTTGTTTCTTTTCACATTTTTTTTCTTTTTTTCTTTTTATTAGTTGGAGCTTCATTCTCCCAGGGTCAGGTTTCGTGCATCATTGCCCATGAGGACTTACACTATCACGTACACCTTTCCCCAAATCTCCACATAGGGCAATCCCTATCACCCGTGTAACGGGAGTTCGGTCGGCGCATCCCAAGTCAGATGACTCGAAAACACCAGGCACAAAGTCTCCTCAGACCTACTTTCCCGAGTGATAGGAGCCGTGCGAGAAGAGAGAACACCTACTCACTTATTTCTTATCTACACAGGAACCAAAACCCCTACACTAATGTCTCACAATAGGATTTAGAGGGTCCTTGACTACAACAAACTTCCTTAAGTTAATAGACACGAATTATTGACTCACTAGGTTCAGGGTGGACTTCATAAAATTTTTGAGCACTGAAACCCTATGATTACTCACCCCCAAGGGAAAACTAGGGTGCATCCTGACGACTCGATAAATCCTAAAGTCACTGTACTAGATATCCTAATGCATCAAGTTCAAGACAATTTTGGGAGCTTTCTTTTTACTTTGCCTCTCAACGGTTTTGCACATGCTAAACACAGGCAACACATTAATATTTTGAAAGAAATGTGAAAATTTTGAAGCACTCGGCAAGCAAAAGAAGACAAGTCACCCAAGGATCATGGGAAGCAGATATATCGCTATTAAATGCAGCACACTAACATGACCCTAACAATGCACACAAAAGAAAACAAAAACAAAGGAAAAGACTCGACTATGTACACACGTAAAACACCCCCCCACACCTACTTCATGCATTGTACTCAATGAATGTAAGCAAGATACTACATGGATGTATGCATGAAACAGAATAAATCTCACCAACGTGAAGTACACAAGGAAGTGTTGGCTTTTTGGCCTTAATCCATATTTTGATGATGTAATTCAACCTAATCTTAATTAGGACATGTAGATTAGCACATGTAGTATAATGGTATATATGTTGTATTGTGCTAACATCTACAGGTGATCAAGACTCAAGAAAGAAGAAAAATCAAGTCAAGACATGTAATTAAGCTGGATTGAAGACATGTATTTTACTTTTCTTTGAGTCTTAGGAACAAATGTGAATTGAGCATAACTTAAGCTAATATCCATGCATTCACACACTAGGTTCCTTAGAGAAGTCACACACAAAATTTCAGATCAATCGGACTTCGATAGGTCATCCAAAACATAGTCGGAAAATCACTAAAACTAAACCTTAAATCCTGTCCGAAAACGTTCGACCGATTGGACCTTTTGTTTGACCGGTTTCAGTAAATTTAGAGTTTTTACATGACCATTTTGTTCGACCGAACCATCCATTTGTTCAACCGATCCATTAGTTTTTGTAAGGTTTTGTTCGACCGGTTCAACTTTAGGTCGACCGGTTGGAGACAGTTTTTGCTGAATTTGAATTCTGTTTATTGTATCTCTTACACAAATCAATCAAATCTTTCCCCAACGGCTAGGAATCTCTTAGACCTTATAAATATAGGTTCACACTTAGTTTTCCACAAGATTTCACAACTCCAAAGTGTCAAACTTATAGTGAGATTTTCCACAACCTCAAAGCTCCAAATTAGTCATCCAAAGCCTAATTTCCACATCCTTCATCAATCATCATACTAGCAATTGTTGTGCTCAATTAGAGAGTGAGTTCCACTCAAGTTACCATTGTTGTAAAGTGAGCAAGGGTCTTGGTGAAAGCCCAAGACAAAGAAGCAAGGATTTCGGTGAAAGCCCGAAGTGATTCTCTCGGTTTGTGAGAGGTGGTGCCAAGCTCGGCGAGGGTTGTTCGCGAGCTTGAAGACTTGTAAAAGGCGTTGCTCCCGGCCCGGAACGGGGAGGCATAGTGAAGACGCAAGAGGAGCTCGAACGGGGATTCGAGAGGGGCTTGCAAGAGAGGACGTAGGCGCGGCCGAACCTCTGTAAATCCGACGCGTCTTTGTGTGGTTTGCATTGTCTTTCTTTCTCTACTTGTTTGTTTATTCCGCTGCGCATTTGATTGCTTAATCAAGTAGAGAATTGTGGATTAGCTTAAAAAGTGATTAGTGGACCCATAACCCACACGATCCTACCTACATTTGGTATCAGAGCCTCGTTCGTTAATTTTGTTCTTAACCGATAAATTAACATGACTCTTAATGCATCCACACCTTTAGAATCATGTAAACCACCTTACTTTGATGGTAATAACTTTAGTTCATGGAAATCTAAAATGTCATCATTTATTAAATCCATGAACATTAACATGTGGTTTATGATTCAAACTCCATATGAATCACCTAGATGTCATATTAGTAAATGGAGTTTAGAAGATGAGAAAAATGCATCCCTAAATGCTAAAGCTATGAATGTCATATTTTGTGCATTAGGAGATGAACTTTTTAATCTTGTTTGCTCATGTGATAATGCTCATTCTATATGGCAAACATTAGAAAGGAATTTTGGTGAAAAAGATTCACCATCCGGGGAGAAAGGAGCAGCCACTCCGAATGATGTAGCTCGAGCAAAGAAAATGGAGATTAACTCAACATCTTCATCATCATCAAGCTCATCTGATGGAGAAAGAGAAGATGAGGTATCTTCTAGTTATTCTTCAAGTAGTAGTTCAAAAGATAATACCTATGATTTTAATGAACTACAAAATGCATTTCAAAAATTATTTGAAAAATATAAAGAACAACACAAGACTAATCAAGTAGCAAATGAGCAAATCCACGATCTTAAATGTCAAAATGCATCTATCTTAGATGATAAAGTTGATTTGCTTGCTAAAATTGAAGTTCTAACTTTAGAGAATGCATGCTTGAAGGAAGAAAATTTAAATGTTAAAAATACCTCATCTCATGCAATTGATAGTCATATGCTAGAAATTGACACTAATGACTTGCTTATTAAACTTGATAAATCTCATTTAGAAAGCAAGCAACTATTACATGACTTAAATTTCATGAATGAAAAGGTTGCAAACTTAGAGATTCACATGCTTAACATGAATGAAAAGCATAATTCTATGATTAAAAATCTAAATTGCTTAAATGAATCTCTAGCAACTAAAAACAGTGAACTTAATGCCTTAAATGAAAATTTGTCAAATAAATTGCATAAGTTCACACATGACAATAAAAACAATTTTTATGTTAAAAACTTTCCTATTCAAATTAATGTTAAACATAATTTTGTCATGAAAAAGAAAGTAAGTGTAGAGGTACCAAAATCAACTTGGATTTGGGTACCAAAAGCTAAACTTAATGGACCCAAGCAAAAATGGGTACCAAAGTCTACACTTGTAGGAGCTTGAGGATGAGATTGGTGGTGACCGGACGAGCCAAAGCGTCGAAATTTGAATCTGGTTGCATCACCAAGTCATGATTGGAGCTATTCAAGATTCAAGTTTGGTATAAATTTCTATCTTTGAAATTTCTGAAAATTAGCTCTAATCTAGTTAATATGCTTAATTGTCATATCTTTAGAAAATTCAATTCATTGAAAATCATTAACCCTATTCATTGCAAATCATTTACCACATCCATTGATTATAAATGTCATATTTTAAAATGGATGTTAGAATAAGGCTTAAGTAGAAACTTAAATGATTTTAACTTTCATCATACTCATTGTTTCCATTTAGCCTTATTGATAGGGGAGCTTAAATGTTATATCTTTTATTAGAGTAATGAAGTGCAAAATTTAGGGGGAGCAACTTCATTACAATGACATCCTATTTGAACTTGAATAGTTATATAAATGTCAATGAGGGAGAAATTTCATTTCATATCTTAGATTGATTATTGTTTTTGATGGATGTCAAAGGGGGAGAAGTAATAGATTAGGGTAACTTGAAATATGCATGAAATTGTCAAGAAAAACTATGCAATAGATTTAAAGAAACATTTTGAAGCATAGTTTGCATAATATATTTCAAGTATTAAGTTAGTTTAAGATATAGGTTGTCATCATCAAAAAGGGGGAGATTGTTGGCTTTTTGGCCTTAATCCATATTTTGATGATGTAATTCAACCTAATCTTAATTAGGACATGTAGATTAGCACATGTAGTATAATGGTATATATGTTGTATTGTGCTAACATCTACAGGTGATCAAGACTCAAGAAAGAAGAAAAATCAAGTCAAGACATGTAATTAAGCTGGATTGAAGACATGTATTTTACTTTTCTTTGAGTCTTAGGAACAAATGTGAATTGAGCATAACTTAAGCTAATATCCATGCATTCACACACTAGGTTCCTTAGAGAAGTCACACACAAAATTTCAGATCAATCGGACTTCGATAGGTCATCCAAAACATAGTCGGAAAATCACTAAAACTAAACCTTAAATCCTGTCCGAAAACGTTCGACCGATTGGACCTTTTGTTCGACCGGTTTCAGTAAATTTAGAGTTTTTACATGACCATTTTGTTCGACCGAACCATCCATTTGTTCAACCGATCCATTAGTTTTTGTAAGGTTTTGTTCGACCGGTTCAACTTTAGGTCGACCGGTTGGAGACAGTTTTTGCTGAATTTGAATTCTGTTTATTGTATCTCTTACACAAATCAATCAAATCTTTCCCCAACGGCTAGGAATCTCTTAGACCTTATAAATATAGGTTCACACTTAGTTTTCCACAAGATTTCACAACTCCAAAGTGTCAAACTTATAGTGAGATTTTCCACAACCTCAAAGCTCCAAATTAGTCATCCAAAGCCTAATTTCCACATCCTTCATCAATCATCATACTAGCAATTGTTGTGCTCAATTAGAGAGTGAGTTCCACTCAAGTTACCATTGTTGTAAAGTGAGCAAGGGTCTTGGTGAAAGCCCAAGACAAAGAAGCAAGGATTTCGGTGAAAGCCCGAAGTGATTCTCTCGGTTTGTGAGAGGTGGTGCCAAGCTCGGCGAGGGTTGTTCGCGAGCTTGAAGACTTGTAAAAGGCGTTGCTCCCGGCCCGGAACGGGGAGGCATAGTGAAGACGCAAGAGGAGCTCGAACGGGGATTCGAGAGGGGCTTGCAAGAGAGGACGTAGGCGCGGCCGAACCTCTGTAAATCCGACGCGTCTTTGTGTGGTTTGCATTGTCTTTCTTTCTCTACTTGTTTGTTTATTCCGCTGCGCATTTGATTGCTTAATCAAGTAGAGAATTGTGGATTAGCTTAAAAAGTGATTAGTGGACCCATAACCCACACGATCCTACCTACATTTGGTATCAGAGCCTCGTTCGTTAATTTTGTTCTTAACCGATAAATTAACATGACTCTTAATGCATCCACACCTTTAGAATCATGTAAACCACCTTACTTTGATGGTAATAACTTTAGTTCATGGAAATCTAAAATGTCATCATTTATTAAATCCATGAACATTAACATGTGGTTTATGATTCAAACTCCATATGAATCACCTAGATGTCATATTAGTAAATGGAGTTTAGAAGATGAGAAAAATGCATCCCTAAATGCTAAAGCTATGAATGTCATATTTTGTGCATTAGGAGATGAACTTTTTAATCTTGTTTGCTCATGTGATAATGCTCATTCTATATGGCAAACATTAGAAAGGAATTTTGGTGAAAAAGATTCACCATCCGGGGAGAAAGGAGCAGCCACTCCGAATGATGTAGCTCGAGCAAAGAAAATGGAGATTAACTCAACATCTTCATCATCATCAAGCTCATCTGATGGAGAAAGAGAAGATGAGGTATCTTCTAGTTATTCTTCAAGTAGTAGTTCAAAAGATAATACCTATGATTTTAATGAACTACAAAATGCATTTCAAAAATTATTTGAAAAATATAAAGAACAACACAAGACTAATCAAGTAGCAAATGAGCAAATCCACGATCTTAAATGTCAAAATGCATCTATCTTAGATGATAAAGTTGATTTGCTTGCTAAAATTGAAGTTCTAACTTTAGAGAATGCATGCTTGAAGGAAGAAAATTTAAATGTTAAAAATACCTCATCTCATGCAATTGATAGTCATATGCTAGAAATTGACACTAATGACTTGCTTATTAAACTTGATAAATCTCATTTAGAAAGCAAGCAACTATTACATGACTTAAATTTCATGAATGAAAAGGTTGCAAACTTAGAGATTCACATGCTTAACATGAATGAAAAGCATAATTCTATGATTAAAAATCTAAATTGCTTAAATGAATCTCTAGCAACTAAAAACAGTGAACTTAATGCCTTAAATGAAAATTTGTCAAATAAATTGCATAAGTTCACACATGACAATAAAAACAATTTTTATGTTAAAAACTTTCCTATTCAAATTAATGTTAAACATAATTTTGTCATGAAAAAGAAAGTAAGTGTAGAGGTACCAAAATCAACTTGGATTTGGGTACCAAAAGCTAAACTTAATGGACCCAAGCAAAAATGGGTACCAAAGTCTACACTTGTAGGAGCTTGAGGATGAGATTGGTGGTGACCGGACGAGCCAAAGCGTCGAAATTTGAATCTGGTTGCATCACCAAGTCATGATTGGAGCTATTCAAGATTCAAGTTTGGTATAAATTTCTATCTTTGAAATTTCTGAAAATTAGCTCTAATCTAGTTAATATGCTTAATTGTCATATCTTTAGAAAATTCAATTCATTGAAAATCATTAACCCTATTCATTGCAAATCATTTACCACATCCATTGATTATAAATGTCATATTTTAAAATGGATGTTAGAATAAGGCTTAAGTAGAAACTTAAATGATTTTAACTTTCATCATACTCATTGTTTCCATTTAGCCTTATTGATAGGGGAGCTTAAATGTTATATCTTTTATTAGAGTAATGAAGTGCAAAATTTAGGGGGAGCAACTTCATTACAATGACATCCTATTTGAACTTGAATAGTTATATAAATGTCAATGAGGGAGAAATTTCATTTCATATCTTAGATTGATTATTGTTTTTGATGGATGTCAAAGGGGGAGAAGTAATAGATTAGGGTAACTTGAAATATGCATGAAATTGTCAAGAAAAACTATGCAATAGATTTAAAGAAACATTTTGAAGCATAGTTTGCATAATATATTTCAAGTATTAAGTTAGTTTAAGATATAGGTTGTCATCATCAAAAAGGGGGAGATTGTTGGCTTTTTGGCCTTAATCCATATTTTGATGATGTAATTCAACCTAATCTTAATTAGGACATGTAGATTAGCACATGTAGTATAATGGTATATATGTTGTATTGTGCTAACATCTACAGGTGATCAAGACTCAAGAAAGAAGAAAAATCAAGTCAAGACATGTAATTAAGCTGGATTGAAGACATGTATTTTACTTTTCTTTGAGTCTTAGGAACAAATGTGAATTGAGCATAACTTAAGCTAATATCCATGCATTCACACACTAGGTTCCTTAGAGAAGTCACACACAAAATTTCAGATCAATCGGACTTCGATAGGTCATCCAAAACATAGTCGGAAAATCACTAAAACTAAACCTTAAATCCTGTCCGAAAACGTTCGACCGATTGGACCTTTTGTTCGACCGGTTTCAGTAAATTTAGAGTTTTTACATGACCATTTTGTTCGACCGAACCATCCATTTGTTCAACCGATCCATTAGTTTTTGTAAGGTTTTGTTCGACCGGTTCAACTTTAGGTCGACCGGTTGGAGACAGTTTTTGCTGAATTTGAATTCTGTTTATTGTATCTCTTACACAAATCAATTAAATCTTTCCCCAACGGCTAGGAATCTCTTAGACCTTATAAATATAGGTTCACACTTAGTTTTCCACAAGATTTCACAACTCCAAAGTGTCAAACTTATAGTGAGATTTTCCACAACCTCAAAGCTCCAAATTAGTCATCCAAAGCCTAATTTCCACATCCTTCATCAATCATCATACTAGCAATTGTTGTGCTCAATTAGAGAGTGAGTTCCACTCAAGTTACCATTGTTGTAAAGTGAGCAAGGGTCTTGGTGAAAGCCCAAGACAAAGAAGCAAGGATTTCGGTGAAAGCCCGAAGTGATTCTCTCGGTTTGTGAGAGGTGGTGCCAAGCTCGGCGAGGGTTGTTCGCGAGCTTGAAGACTTGTAAAAGGCGTTGCTCCCGGCCCGGAACGGGGAGGCATAGTGAAGACGCAAGAGGAGCTCGAACGGGGATTCGAGAGGGGCTTGCAAGAGAGGACGTAGGCGCGGCCGAACCTCTGTAAATCCGACGCGTCTTTGTGTGGTTTGCATTGTCTTTCTTTCTCTACTTGTTTGTTTATTCCGCTGCGCATTTGATTGCTTAATCAAGTAGAGAATTGTGGATTAGCTTAAAAAGTGATTAGTGGACCCATAACCCACACGATCCTACCTACATTTGGTATCAGAGCCTCGTTCGTTAATTTTGTTCTTAACCGATAAATTAACATGACTCTTAATGCATCCACACCTTTAGAATCATGTAAACCACCTTACTTTGATGGTAATAACTTTAGTTCATGGAAATCTAAAATGTCATCATTTATTAAATCCATGAACATTAACATGTGGTTTATGATTCAAACTCCATATGAATCACCTAGATGTCATATTAGTAAATGGAGTTTAGAAGATGAGAAAAATGCATCCCTAAATGCTAAAGCTATGAATGTCATATTTTGTGCATTAGGAGATGAACTTTTTAATCTTGTTTGCTCATGTGATAATGCTCATTCTATATGGCAAACATTAGAAAGGAATTTTGGTGAAAAAGATTCACCATCCGGGGAGAAAGGAGCAGCCACTCCGAATGATGTAGCTCGAGCAAAGAAAATGGAGATTAACTCAACATCTTCATCATCATCAAGCTCATCTGATGGAGAAAGAGAAGATGAGGTATCTTCTAGTTATTCTTCAAGTAGTAGTTCAAAAGATAATACCTATGATTTTAATGAACTACAAAATGCATTTCAAAAATTATTTGAAAAATATAAAGAACAACACAAGACTAATCAAGTAGCAAATGAGCAAATCCACGATCTTAAATGTCAAAATGCATCTATCTTAGATGATAAAGTTGATTTGCTTGCTAAAATTGAAGTTCTAACTTTAGAGAATGCATGCTTGAAGGAAGAAAATTTAAATGTTAAAAATACCTCATCTCATGCAATTGATAGTCATATGCTAGAAATTGACACTAATGACTTGCTTATTAAACTTGATAAATCTCATTTAGAAAGCAAGCAACTATTACATGACTTAAATTTCATGAATGAAAAGGTTGCAAACTTAGAGATTCACATGCTTAACATGAATGAAAAGCATAATTCTATGATTAAAAATCTAAATTGCTTAAATGAATCTCTAGCAACTAAAAACAGTGAACTTAATGCCTTAAATGAAAATTTGTCAAATAAATTGCATAAGTTCACACATGACAATAAAAACAATTTTTATGTTAAAAACTTTCCTATTCAAATTAATGTTAAACATAATTTTGTCATGAAAAAGAAAGTAAGTGTAGAGGTACCAAAATCAACTTGGATTTGGGTACCAAAAGCTAAACTTAATGGACCCAAGCAAAAATGGGTACCAAAGTCTACACTTGTAGGAGCTTGAGGATGAGATTGGTGGTGACCGGACGAGCCAAAGCGTCGAAATTTGAATCTGGTTGCATCACCAAGTCATGATTGGAGCTATTCAAGATTCAAGTTTGGTATAAATTTCTATCTTTGAAATTTCTGAAAATTAGCTCTAATCTAGTTAATATGCTTAATTGTCATATCTTTAGAAAATTCAATTCATTGAAAATCATTAACCCTATTCATTGCAAATCATTTACCACATCCATTGATTATAAATGTCATATTTTAAAATGGATGTTAGAATAAGGCTTAAGTAGAAACTTAAATGATTTTAACTTTCATCATACTCATTGTTTCCATTTAGCCTTATTGATAGGGGAGCTTAAATGTTATATCTTTTATTAGAGTAATGAAGTGCAAAATTTAGGGGGAGCAACTTCATTACAATGACATCCTATTTGAACTTGAATAGTTATATAAATGTCAATGAGGGAGAAATTTCATTTCATATCTTAGATTGATTATTGTTTTTGATGGATGTCAAAGGGGGAGAAGTAATAGATTAGGGTAACTTGAAATATGCATGAAATTGTCAAGAAAAACTATGCAATAGATTTAAAGAAACATTTTGAAGCATAGTTTGCATAATATATTTCAAGTATTAAGTTAGTTTAAGATATAGGTTGTCATCATCAAAAAGGGGGAGATTGTTGGCTTTTTGGCCTTAATCCATATTTTGATGATGTAATTCAACCTAATCTTAATTAGGACATGTAGATTAGCACATGTAGTATAATGGTATATATGTTGTATTGTGCTAACATCTACAGGTGATCAAGACTCAAGAAAGAAGAAAAATCAAGTCAAGACATGTAATTAAGCTGGATTGAAGACATGTATTTTACTTTTCTTTGAGTCTTAGGAACAAATGTGAATTGAGCATAACTTAAGCTAATATCCATGCATTCACACACTAGGTTCCTTAGAGAAGTCACACACAAAATTTCAGATCAATCGGACTTCGATAGGTCATCCAAAACATAGTCGGAAAATCACTAAAACTAAACCTTAAATCCTGTCCGAAAACGTTCGACCGATTGGACCTTTTGTTCGACCGGTTTCAGTAAATTTAGAGTTTTTACATGACCATTTTGTTCGACCGAACCATCCATTTGTTCAACCGATCCATTAGTTTTTGTAAGGTTTTGTTCGACCGGTTCAACTTTAGGTCGACCGGTTGGAGACAGTTTTTGCTGAATTTGAATTCTGTTTATTGTATCTCTTACACAAATCAATCAAATCTTTCCCCAACGGCTAGGAATCTCTTAGACCTTATAAATATAGGTTCACACTTAGTTTTCCACAAGATTTCACAACTCCAAAGTGTCAAACTTATAGTGAGATTTTCCACAACCTCAAAGCTCCAAATTAGTCATCCAAAGCCTAATTTCCACATCCTTCATCAATCATCATACTAGCAATTGTTGTGCTCAATTAGAGAGTGAGTTCCACTCAAGTTACCATTGTTGTAAAGTGAGCAAGGGTCTTGGTGAAAGCCCAAGACAAAGAAGCAAGGATTTCGGTGAAAGCCCGAAGTGATTCTCTCGGTTTGTGAGAGGTGGTGCCAAGCTCGGCGAGGGTTGTTCGCGAGCTTGAAGACTTGTAAAAGGCGTTGCTCCCGGCCCGGAACGGGGAGGCATAGTGAAGACGCAAGAGGAGCTCGAACGGGGATTCGAGAGGGGCTTGCAAGAGAGGACGTAGGCGCGGCCGAACCTCTGTAAATCCGACGCGTCTTTGTGTGGTTTGCATTGTCTTTCTTTCTCTACTTGTTTGTTTATTCCGCTGCGCATTTGATTGCTTAATCAAGTAGAGAATTGTGGATTAGCTTAAAAAGTGATTAGTGGACCCATAACCCACACGATCCTACCCACAGGAAGTTCATGGCTATGTTGATGGACACAACCCAACTTCCCTCAAAACCTGTGAGATGCTAAAAAAGGGATACAAATACGTGAAAGAAATGGGGCCCAAATACTCAAGGGTTGGGGCCCACTACAAGCGATGCTCACTGAAGGAGTCTTTTATTGTACTTTTTTTTCTTTTTTTTCTTTTTTTATATAACTATGTACAACAATGGGCTCCCATCTTCATATATCAAGGGACATCAAATGGGAACCCGCCTTCTCTCGAGCCATTAATGCACTTGTATGGGCTCGCAACATACAAAACAGAATTGCTTGACCACCTGACACCTTTATTAGCATTGTGGTCGTTCGATGCCTCTCGACAGTCATGAATGAGAGGTGAACCTCTTCCAGGTTGAAGGATATCAGGTGGTTGATTCTTAACCCACATGGGGTCCTTAGCAGATACAGAATGAAAAGCATGTGGCCTAGAGGTCATAAAAATGGTATCTGGTGGCTCAAAAGCCACGTGATCAAAAGGATGTGGCTCAAGGGCCACGTGATCAGAATATAAGGCTCCTTCTTGTGCCAGCTCAGGTGAAACATCTTCACCACCTTCAGGAGCTTCATCGAACAATTCTCTGAAGTACTTGAAGGTGCTCTCAACTTCAATCTCATCTAAACCCTGGATAAGGTTGACCCCAACAGGGTCATTGAAGGCACTTGGCTTCTTACCGATGGTGAAGATGTTAAAATCAGCGCATTGACTACCATAAGTCAAGCGCATCAGACCATTGCGACAATTGATCAATGCATTGGAAGTCGCAAGGAATGGTCGCCCCAAAATGACAGGAATTTGTCCAAGTGGGTTTGACACAGGTTCAATATCCAAGACAAAGAAGTCGACTGGATAAATGAACTCTCCCACTTTGACAGCACATCTTCCACCACACCCCTCGGTTTCTTCATAGACCTATCAGCCAATTGAAGAGTGGTCTTTATTTGTTTGAGGTCTCCAAGACCGAGGTGGACGTAGACAGAATATGGAAGAAGATTAACAGATGCACCAAGGTCCAATAAGGCTCGATCTATGGACACATGACCAATTACACAAGAGATAGTAGGACAGCCAGGGTCCTTGTACTTGACTTGCATGGGTTGTGCCAACAAAGAACTCACGTTAGACGCAAGAAAAGCTTTCTATGGAACATGAGTTTTTCTCTTCTTGGTGCATAAGTCCTTGAGAACCTTGACATAAGGTGGCATTTGCTGAATCACCTCCAACAGATGGATGTTCACCTTAACTTGCCTAAACATCTCAAGCATCTTGTCATACTGATCAGAGGTTTCTTTTTAAGGCGCTCAGGGAATGGCACCTCGGGGCATAAGGATGCGAAGGAACCCCATAATTTTGGTCCAAAACACATTAGTGGGGACCTCAAAATCTGGTTCCGTCGACACAAGAGGAGACAAGGGGACCTCAGGGTTCGGCCCCTTTGTCGAAGGAAATGTAGAAAGAACCTCAGGATCTAGCTCTTTCTTGGAAGTATTTGTGGAGGGAGACTCAGGATCCGGCTCCCTCAAAGATGGTGATGACAAAGAAGGTACCCCAATGTGGTTATCCACCTCCTTACCAGACCTCAAAGTATGAATCACATTAATATGATGGGTCGGTTCAGAGGTGGCATGAGGTAAAGGTGTCCTTCCTTGAGAATGGGTACCCCGAGGATTCTCCTCAGGTTGACTCGGGAACTGACCCTTCTCACGTTCATGGAGCTGATGGCCAACTGGCTAACTTGCATCTCCAATGCTTTGACCGAATTATTGCTGGCCGCAAACATGGATTGAGTGCTCTGCATGAACGTTTGAAGGGTTTGTTCAAGGGTAGAGTCCTTAGGGCCAACCCGCTGGGGTGGTGGAGTCTGGTTAGAATAACCCGACGAAGAGGTCTGACCAGGTTGGTAATTATGATGTGGGGGTTGGTAGGTCGCCGATGGGCGTGGAGGTTGATAAGGTGGAGGTTGAGGTTGAGCGTGCGAGCACTGACCGTGACCCCCACTGGGCCCCCAAGAGAAGTTAGGATGGTTACGCCATCCCGGGTTGTAGGAGTGACTGTACGGGTCATTACGGGGCCTCTGTTGATACATCGCATTTGCATGCTCTGTATCCCTTGGAGCGTAAGCGCATTCCAAGTCATCATGTCTTGTAAGTCCACAGTTACCACACCCGGGAGTAGCGACCTGAGCTACAGGAGCTCGGTCCAACTCTAAACTCTCAATCCTACGCATGAGAGCAACCATTTTCGCCTCAGACGCGATTGATGACTCAATTTGATAAGATCCAGCTCGACCAGAAGACCTAGCGGCTGGTGGCTCTCTCATGGTATCCCACTCGAAGGTACGTTCAGCCATAGACTCAAAAGTATCCCATGCCTCCTCGATGGGTTTCATTTGGAAGTCACCTTGACACATCGACTCCAACAATGTGCGGGTGTTGTGGTTGATGCCCTCATAAACAATTTGGCACAACTGCCATAACTCAAATCCATGATGAGGGCACTGTTGGAGAAGGTCCTTGAATCTCTCAAAGAAACCATGAAACGATTCGGTCTCGGTCTGATACATTTGATGTATCTGGTGCCGTATCTATTGAGTCTTCCTTTGAGGGAAAAATCGCTTCAGAAAGACAGTCACAAAGTCATCCCATGACCGAATCGAGCTCGTCGGGAGGCTATACATCCATTTCTTCGCATTATCCTTCAATGCGAAAGAAATCATCCTCAACCGGACTAAATCCTCATCAAGCTGTTGAAGCTTGAACATGGAGCATACTTCCTCGAATTCGCGTATAAAGATATACGGATCCTTCTTATTGGCAGTAAAGGTTGGAAGCATGCTCACATATTGAGGTTTCAGCTCATAGTTGTTCCCGCGAGCAGGGGGAACAACTATGCAAGAAGGCTGCGCGACCCGAACAGGATGGGTCCGCTCCCACAAAGTCATCGGTCTATCATGTCGAGCTAAAGGTGG
The DNA here is from genome assembly GCA_963682175.1 of Triglochin maritima. Taxonomy (NCBI): domain Eukaryota; kingdom Viridiplantae; phylum Streptophyta; class Magnoliopsida; order Alismatales; family Juncaginaceae; genus Triglochin; species Triglochin maritima. Next base: position 22,649,394 of record OY821775.1, read on the forward strand.
TGGTGCACCAAGAACTCGATCCTGACCGAATCTCCTTTCCTCTCGAGTCAGAGGAGGAGGAGGAGGAGGAGAAGGAGGTCTACATGGTGGCGGAAGCGGACTGAGGTATTCCATGTATGTAACCCGGTCTCCCCCGTCACCTAGAGACGACTCGGCTTCATGCTCCAAAGGAGCACGAGGCGGAGATGGTCGATCACCAAGACCGTCCATCTAAGAAGAATGCACTCTCTCGAGTCGAGCACTCTCACCAGAAGGAGCCCAGCCTCGCATAAAATGCTCAACTCGACTCTAAAATAACACACAATAGAAGGTGTACTAGAGGAGGAGACTAAACGTAGAGAATAGATGAGGAGAGGACACAGGTGAGGAGGGAAGAATCCCTAGAGCTAGCGTGGGTAGAGGGATCAGGAAGAAGCCTAACTAGCAAGCACGACTCAAACAATGTAAGGCAATGGGTCCTTAGGCTAGACGATGCCTAACTTCGAGGTCACTAGCCTCGACACGTCTCACCTCCCTACAACGAGGACCACAATGCCCAGCAAGTGATACCAGATCCGGAGATCCAGTACCTCCTACTATCCACAAGGTAGGCAACGCCGATCAGGTCATGACGGTCTCAACTAGATTACTCTCCTAGTGCGCCCGCAATCCTAGGGCCAATGTCTACTTGCTTTTAGTTAAGGCTTTATTAAGAGTGATTTGTGGGGCCAAGGAAAGGGTGATAAAATCCCCCACCTTATCTTTTATGGGACAACCCCTCCTTAGTAGCGTCTTGAGCTTAAATCTAACAATCAATCACTCCAATCAAACGCTCGCCCACTCTTGTCCTGATGCAATCCTACTAACTAATGCATGGGCATACGAGATGAATGAATGAGTGTAGGAAATAGCGTACCTCACGCCAGCACTCAACAACTGAAATTAAAGCTAAAAGAAAAGACAACTATATGCCTAAGTCAATACATGATGCGTGACCTAAACAAGTAAGAACGTCTAGTCTTTTGCTTTTAGATTTTAGGGACAAGTTGATTAATGGGGGAGTGATTAATGATATGGGAGCAAACGAGAAGTCATAGCATGCAAAATAGGGCTCCCAGATAACACAAATTACAGAATGAACTACCAGAAAATATTTAAGAGCCAAACACCCTCACCAGGCCGCCAATTGGCGGTCTCCAACCGCTGATTGGCGGTCCGTTTAGGTCCTCTGTTCCTCAAATTTGTCCAGTAGACGCCCCTTGATCCGATGGTTCCCTGAAACTAAGAAAACTGGAAACAAAAAAATTAAAAACCCCTCGAATCGTCCAAACGAACGTCTGGACAGAGCACCTCCCCGGCAGCAGCACCAAAAACTTGATTGATCGTTTTATATTAACCGCAAGTGCACCGCCGCGTTGAAGCGGTGGCAAATACGGGTCGTCCACTGGGAGGTGTGTCGACGATTGGTTTGTTCGAAGGCGAGAGGTAAAAAGAAGGAGAGAAAGGATGTATTGATTACACTAAACTACACTAAGATGCAAATGGAAATGGAAAAGAAGCAAGAAAAACTAAACCCCAAAGGGGGTAGAGAAATAATGTGAACATAAAGAAGTGTGTGTGTGTGTGTGTTCATTAAGCATCTCACAACATGTAGTGCATGAAATCATAAAACTACATCCAACTTTGCCTCAACATGAATTAAGATAAGATTACATCATTAAAACATACAGGACAATAATTGGAATGAAGCTACATGAACTCAAGTATAAAGACTAGACCCTACTATGCCTCCACATGAATTAAGATAAGACTACATCATTAAAACATACAAGACATTAGCTAAGGTAAAGGAAACAAGAGCACATACACTACAATTTGTGTTTCCAATATTAACTTCATCCATATCCTAACCTTATCATTCCCCATAGAATAGGTCCACTAATCAAAGCATAAGCTAAGCTTCATTCAAGAGCATTAGCATATCAAAGATAAGAGTGAAAACCCATTAGATGGTTATGGAAATCATATAAAGCTCAAGGCATAAAGATAACACACACTTAATACACTACATGATTATATCACATATTTCTCCACCCCCAAATGGGGATGGAACTACTCACACATATTTAAACTAACTACTCTAAAAAATGAAGCATTATACTGAAATGAAACTATACTAATCAAGCAAGAAATATTAAAGAAGCATAAAACAAAACAAGCAACAAAGAAAACACATAAAAGGAAATCAACTAAGCAAGAATTAACAAGCTAAAGAAAACATCTATTATTAACTCACTCAAATTACAAGCAGCTCTTCCTCCACTAGAGTTTTGCTTCAAGGCTTCACTCTTAGTAGGGAAGATGCCACCAAAGAGAGAAATAGATACAATGGGAGGTGAAGAGTTCTATTTATAAGCATGGAAAAAGCTAATCCGGGATAATCCCCCGATGTGGGACTAAACCAATACCAAAAATAGCGTAAACACATAATAATACAATTCCAGGAGAAGGCTTAGTGGATCTGGGGCCATATGAACCGCAAATTAGCGGTCCAAGACCGCAAATTGGCGGTCTATAAACTTCAGACCGCGTTGGTTTTTGTTGTGGGCTTTGCTTGGAGTGTTTCTTGGTCTTGGATGCATCTACTTGGTTTAGTGGAGCTCCGACCCGAATCGAATTGACAAAATACTCCCCATGATGGTGTGGAGTTTCCTATTTTTCTCTTAGGTCCTCCTGTCCTACGTTCAGGTCCTTCTCCCTTGCATCTTGGTCCCCAGGTCTCACAATTAAGTCCTTTTTCCTGCTTTTGAGTCCTTTCATGGCTCTTCTCTTCAAACCTCTTTATTTCTAAAAATCAAACATAAAACTCGTCACGTAGCATTGCTTAGGTGTAAGAAAATGGATATAAGATACAAATATAAACATGAAATGATGCCAATCAACGTGCTAAGTGCAACCGTGATTCCTATGAAAGTGAGTTAGGATTTCTTGTTTTTTGTATGCTTTCCTCTTGCTTTGTTTTGCTCGGGACTAGAAAAAGTTAGGTGTGGGGGTATTTGATTGACATCATTTCATGCTTATATTTGTATCTTATATCCATTATCTTTCACTTAAGCAATGCTACGTGATGAGTTTTATGTTTGAATTTCAGAAATAAATAGGTTTGAAGAGAAGAGGCATAAAAGGACCTAAAAGCATGAAAAATGACTGAGTTGAGAAACTCAAGGATTAAGATGCAAGATCGAAGCACCTGAACGTAAGATCGAAGGACCAATGAGCAAACAAGAATACTTCACACCATCATGGAGATTATTTTGGCAATTCTATTAGGGCCGGAGCTCCAACAAGCAAAGTAGATGCATCAAAGACAAATAGAGCCTTCCAGAAAAGCCCCCAATAAAATCCAGAGTGATCCGAACACTGTAGACCGCTAATTGGCGGCCACCTTTGATCCGGATCCGCTAATATATATGTGGAGCGTGTATTAGTGTGTATTTAGTCTATATCTGGTATTTGTTTAGTCCCATACCGGGGGATTTTCCCGGATTACCTTTTCTATGGCTATAAATGGAACTCTTCACCTTCTATTGTATTGACCCATTGGTTGGTGGCATTTTCTCTACTAGGAGTAAGCCTTGGAGAAAAATATCAAGGTGGAGAAGAATGCTACCTTCAATGTGAGTCATCTAATAAAATAATTTTTCCATTGTTTTGTTCTTATGTTGTTCCTTTATGCATGCTTAGCTTAGTTTTATTTCTTTGATTCTAGGCTAAAGTAGTTAAAATGTTTCTTTTCTTCTTTAGTTTAATTGTTAGAGTAATGTGTAGTGAGTAGATCCATCTCCCTTTGGGGTGGAGATGATGTTCATACATGCCTATAGAATGCATTCTTCACTTGTTAGACACCTCCCATGCTTGTTGGCATTGTTAGGGTAGAATACTACACTTGATGGGTTTTACCACACATCTTAGACACCTCCCATGCTTGTTTAGATTCTGGACTAACTAGCTTGTGTATATGAATGTTAATCAACTAGGTTAGTGAATGGATTGGTAGGTTTTGTCATAACTTTTAAACACTTCCTATGCATGAAAACAATACCTACATTTGTGCCTATAGAATGCATTCTTCACCATCTTTTTACATGTGTGCACACATTCCACCCCTTAGGGGTTTTCCATTTCTGATTTCCAGCTTTCAATTTCCCTGACTTTTATTTTCCTTGTTTAATGCTTACTCGTTTAGTGTAGTTAGTCTAGTTTAGTGTAATCACAACTTCTTCCCCTATTTTCCCACTTGCCTTCGAACAAACCAGAGTCTACACACCTCCTTGTGGATCGACCCGTATTTTCCACTGCTTCAACGCGGCCGTGCATTTGCGGTTAATTAAAACGTATTAAACATTGGCATTGCTAGGGTCATGTCTGGATCATGAACCTGTCCTTGCATCTTGTGCACATTGTGAGGGGGCCCACACATGAGTATTTTTGCCCCGTGTGATGTCATGTTCCCATTCCAAGTGCATTTGATGTACCCACTTCGAGGTTCCCATTTGATGTCATTTGACAAATGACGATGGGAACTTATTTTTGTACAAAGTTATAATTGAAAACAAAATGAAAAAAAGAAGAAAAACGAAAAAGGACTCCAAGAGTGAGCATACGCTATTGTGGGCTCCAACTCTTGTGTATTTGGGCAACATTTGTTTCACGTATTTGTCTCCCATTTTAAGTATCTCATTGGTTTTGAGGGGAATTCAGGTTTGTGTCCATCAACATGACCACACAAATTCCCTTGTGCTTCAAAGTTTGGTGAGATCATAACTTTTTCATGCAAACATACATGTAGTATCATGCTTGCATACATTGAGGACAATGCATGAAGTATGGTGGGGTACTTTCAATCTGTATATATGTGGAGTCGAGTCTTTTACCTTTTCTTTTGTTGGCATTGTTAGGGTCATGTTAGTGTGTTGCATTTAATATCACTATATCTGTTTGCCATGATCCTTGGGTGTCTTGTCTTCTTTTGCCTGCCTAATGTTTTATTTTTTTGCATTTCTTTCAAAATCTTCTTGTGTTTGCGTATGAATTTGTTTTGTAGGTTTTACGTGTGTTTAGCATGTGCAAAACCGTTGAGAGGAAAAGTAAAAAGAACCTCCAAAAATTGACTTGAAAATGATGCACTAGGATATCTAGTACTCTAGCTTAATGTCTTATCTAGTCGTAAGGATGCACCCCGGATTTACGTCGGGGGGAGAGTAATCATAGTGTTTCAGTACTCAAATAAATAAAGAAGTCCACCCTGAACCTAGTGAGTCGAAGAATTCGTGCCTGTTAGTATAAAGAAGTTTTTCGTAGTCAGGGACCCTTAAACTCCTGTTGTGAAACCTTAAGTTTAGGGGTCTTGGTTCCTATGTAGATAAGAAATAATAATTATTCATGGTGTTTTCTCTTCTTGCACGACTCCTATCACTCGGGAAATTAGGTCCGAAGGGACTTACTGCCTCGTACTTTCAAGACATCTGAATTGAGATGCACCGACCGAACTCCTACTACACCGGTGATAGAGATCACCCTATCTGGAGAATTGGGGGAAGGTGTACATGATAATGTAAGTCCTCATAGGCAATGATATACGAAACCTGACCTTGGGAGAATTACACACCTAGTAAAAAACAAAAAAGGAAGCGAAAAAGAAAAAGAGAAGCAAAAAATTGTAATACAAATAAGATCATTAATGGACTTTACACGTTGTATCACATGAGGATGTTAAGGTTGCCTATGTCTTTCACTTAAGTTTTTAATTAACTCGCACGAATGGTGATACAACGTGAGAAACTCTTCTTCTGTTGCCCAATTATGACCAAACTCTGGAGAGATTCAAACGCTTTAAGTTTGATCCTTTGTATCAAACGCCTTCATGTCTTTATCATGAACTTGTCCTTGCATCTTGTGCAGTTTGTGAGGGGTCCCACACGTGATGGCATGTTCCCATTCCAAGTGCATTGACCCACTTTTGAGGTTCCCATTTCATGTTATTTGACAAATGACGATGGAAACTTATTTTTGTACAAAGTTATATTTGAAAACAAAATAAAAAAAAACGAAAAAAGACTCGAAGAGTGAGCATAGGTTGTTGTTGGCTCCAACCCTTGTGTATTTGGGCAACAGTTGTTTCACGTATTTGTCTCATTTTTTAAGTATCTCACATGTTTTGATGGGAATTTGGGTTTGTGTCCATCAACATGACCACAAAAATTTCCTTGTGCTTCAAAGTTTGGTGACATCATAACTTTTTCATGCAAAAATACATGTAGTATCATGCTTGCATACATTGAGGACAATGCATGAAGTAAGTGTGACAGGGTTTTTTCAATCTACATATATGTGGAGTCCAGTCTTTTAGCTTTTCTTTTGTTTTCTTTTGTTGGCATTGTTAGGGTCATGTTAGTGTGCTGCATTTAATATCGATATATCGGTTTGCCATGATCCTTGGGTGTCTTGTCTTCTTTTGCTTGCCTAGTGCTTTAATTTTTGCATTTCTTTCAAAATATTGTTGTGTTTGCAAATGATTTTTTTTGCGAGTTTTACGTGTGTTTAGCATGTGCAAAACCGTTGAGAGGCAAAGTAAAAGGAACCTCCCAAAAATGACTTGAACATGATGCATTAGGATATATAGTACTCCGGCTTAAGGTCTTATCTCGTCGTCAGGATGCACCCCGGATTTCCCTCGGGGGGAGGGTAATCATAGTGTTTTAGTACTCAAATAAATAAAGAAGTCAACTGTTGAACGTTTTAATTAAACCACAAGTGCACGACCGCGTTGAAGCGGTGGAAAATATGGGTCGTCCTCAGGGAGGTGAGCAGCCTCTCGTTTGCACGAAATCAAGTGGCAAAAATATTGAGAAGAGAGTTGTTTATGCTACTCTACGCTACACTACACTACAAAATACTAAATGCGAAAGAAAGTAACAAACGATTAACTAAAACATAGCTAAGAATAAAAGAAGAGTGCTGGAATTCAGAAGTGGAAGAACCCCTAAGGGGTGGAGTGAGTGCACACATGCGAAGAGGTGGGTGTTGAACACATTCTTTAAGCACAAATGAAGGTTGTGTTATCATGCATAGGAAGTGTCTAAATGTTATGGCAAAACCTATCAATCTATTCACCAACCTAGTTGATTAACATTTACATATACAAGTTCTTTATTTCAGAACCTAAACAAGCATGAGAGGTGTCTAATCATTTTTGCAAAACTCATCAAGTTATAAATTCTATCCTAAATAAGCAAGCATACATTCATGTTTTATCAACACATTGGAAATAAAGCATTCATTCCATTCTCTAATGCATGTATGAACAACTACTCCACCCCCCAAAGGGGATGGAACTACTCACTACACATTACACTAATTATTAAACTAAGCAAGGAAAGCATATTAACTAAGCTACTAAAACTAATGAAAAGAAATTAAACAAACTAAAGCAAGAAATATGAAACAAACAACATAATAAAGAAACTTTTATTAACAAATGACTCACATTTCAAGTAGCATCCTCCTACTTTAGTGTGTGCTTCAAGGCCTCACTTCTAGTAGGAAGAATAGCCACTCAAATATGGAGTGATTACATTAGAAGGTGAAGAGTTCTATTTATAGCCATAGAAAAAGGCAATCCGGGACAATCCCCCGATGTGGGACTAAACAAATACCAAAAATAGCCTAAACATCCTCTAATACATGTGCTGGAGAAATTTGAGCGGATTCCGAAGGATCCATACCATCAATTAGCGGTCCAAGCCCGCCAATTGGCGGTCCATAAGATTTGGATCCGACTAAATTTCATTCTGGGCTTTTCTGGATTCGTTTGTCTGTCTTTGATGCATCTACTTTGTTTATTGGAGCTCCGACCCGAATCTAATTGCCAAAACACTCCCCAAGATGGTGTGGAGTTTCCTGTTTTTCTCTTTGGTCCTTTGGTCTTACGTTCAGGTCCTTCTCCCTTGCATCTCAGCCCCCATATCTCACAATTCAGTCATTTTTCCCAGCTTTTGGGTCCTTTTATGCTTCATCTCTTCAAACTTATTTATTCCTGAAAACTAAACATAAATCTCGTTACATAGAATTGTTTAGGTGAAAGATAATGGATATCAGATACAAATATAAGCATGAAATGATGTCAATCAAATACCCCCACACCTAACTTTTGCTAGTCCCGAGCATAACAAAGAAAGAGAAAAGGATACAAAAAACAAGAAATCCTAACTCACCTTCGTAGGAATCACGGTTGCATTTAGCACGTGCAACAATCCGTTAAACCTCCTTGTCGCCAAGGAGGAGGAGTATTGTCTCCTGAGGGTTTTCAGCGGATATACCCACAAAATCCGAACAAGATGCATTAATCAATCTAGCTACTCGACTCGTTGGACTTATTTTGTCGATCATGGGACGCGGTAATACTACGGGTCGACTCTATATATGTAATCGGTCCACACACCTAGCCTAATGAATTATTTGTGAAAGTTAGTTAAGGACTTATATGAAAGACATGGGCAACCTTAACTTTTGAATGTGATACAATGTGTAAAGTCCATTTTTTTTCTTATTTGAATCTTTTTTCTTCTTCTTTTTTCTTTTTCTTTGGAACAATTTATTGGTTGGTGTTTGATTCTCCCAGGGTCAGGTTTCGTGCATGATTGCCTATGAGGACTTACACTATCACGTACACCTTCCCCCAAATCTCCACATAGGGCAATCCCTACCACCCGTGTAACGGGTGTTCGGTCCGTGTATCCCAAGTCAGATGACTCGAAAGCACCAAGCACAAAGTCCCCTCAGACCTACTTTCCCGAGTGATAGGAGCCGTGTGAGAAGAGGCAACACCACTTATTTATTTATCTACGTGGGAACTAAAACCCCTACACTTAAGTTTCACAAAAAGAGATTAAGGGCCCTTGACTACGACAAACTTCCTTATACTAACAGACACGAATTATTTGACTCACAAGGTTCAGGGTGGACTTCTTTAAATGTTTGATTGCTGAAACCCTATGATTACACGTCCCCCGAGGGAAAACCAGGGTGCATCCTAACGACTCGATAAGACCTAAAGCCAGTAAACTAGATATCCTAATGCATCAAGTTCAAGACAATTTTGGGAGCTTTCGTTTTACTTTGCCTCTCAACGGTTTTGCACATTCCAAAGACACGCAAAACCTACAAAAACATGAAGATTTTGAAAGAAATGTGAAAATTTTAAAGCACTAGGCAAGCAAAAGAAGACAAGTCACCCAAGGATCATGGCAAGCAGATATATCGATATTAAATGCAGCACACTAACATGACCCTATCTTACACACAAAAGAAAACAAAATCAAAGGAAAAATACTCAACTATGTACACACGTAAAACACCCCCGCACACGTACTTCATGCATTGTCCTCAATGAATGTGAGCAAGATACTACATGGATTTATGCATGAAAAAGGGAAGATCTCACCAACATTAAGCGCAACAGGAAGTTCATGGTTATAGTGATGGACACAAACCCGAATTCCCTTAAAACCTGTGAGATACTGAAGAGGGGAGACAAATACGTGAAGAAATGGGGCCCAAGTACACAAGGGTTGGGGCCCGCAACAATCAATGCTCGCTCATGGAGTCTTTTATTACACTTTTTTTAACATGATATGTACAACTACAACGATATCCTCATAATCATTTGGTCAAGGAACATCAAATGAGAACATCAAGTCATGACGACCAGAGACTTGCCGAGATGGGCAAACTTCACTGGTACTCTGAGGTGTCATGAGGGGTGAAAGGACAAAGCTGAACGGCTCGAACCCCTCATGATATTGGTTGGGTGTGGGCAACATGAATGAATGAAGTTGTGTTGCCTCACTAGGGTTTAGTTGCTCATCGAACAAAACCCTCCAACCAATAGGTGGGTGCATCGGAATGAGTTCCTCAAGCTCATCCGATGGATGCAGCAGACCTGCATCACTAAGAATGGGGATTCTCCCCAAGTTATCCAACAAGGACCTCTCACCATCATTTAGATCATCAAGCATAATCTCAGTCATAGGTGGGTCCTTGTTGGAGTCAATATGAAGCTCAAATGGCTCAATGGCCATGGGACATGAGGTAGAGACACCTTCTGGTATAGGCATATGATGAGGTGTCTCACTCTCACTAGTACTCTCAACTGAATCATGCAACGAACACTCCTTTTGGACATTTATGTTTAATGTTAGCTCACTCTGTTGCATTGCAAAGACAGGCAATGAGTTTTCGCTGGGCCCAAAAACTTTCTCAATGGATTGCATTGGGGTTAGGGGTGTTCGTTGATGTTGTGGTGCTTTCTCCAATTGGCGGATGAGATTTAGATTTAAAGGTTGATCCATGGGCTCCTGTTGCCTACCAGAGTTGAACACATGAAACTCGACACTCATGTTACCGAATGAGAGCTTCATGAGACAATATCTACAATTAATTAAGGCATTGGAAGTTGCCAGAAATGGTCTACACAAAATCAAAGGTATTTGAGAGTGGGTGTTCGCAACAAGATTGGTATCGAGGACAACAAAATCGACTGGAAATAAAAAAATCACCAACTTTGATAAGCACGTCCTCGATAATTGATTGATCGTTTTATTTAAACCACAAGTGCACGACCGCATTGAAGCGGTGGCAAATACTGGTCGTCCGCTGGGAGGTGTATCGACGTTTGGTTTGTGCGAAGGCGAGTGGTAAAAAATGAAGAGAAAGATTGATTACACTAACTACACTAGAGTGCAAAAGGAAATGAAAAATAAGCAATAAAAACTAAACCCCATAGGGGGTAGAGAAATAATGTGAATATAAAGATGTGTGTGTGTGTGTTCAATTAAGCTCCTAAGAACATGTAGTGCATGAAATCATAAAACTACATCCAACTTTGCCTCCACATTAATTAAGATAAAACTACATCATTAAAACATACAAGACAATAATTGGAATGAAGCTAAATGAACTAATGTATAAAGACTAGACCCTACTATGCCTCCACATGAATTAAGATAACCCAATATCATTAAAACATACAAGACATTAACCAAGGTAAAGGCAACCAGAGTACATACACTACAACTTGTGTTTCCAATATTAACTTCATCCATATCCTAACATTATCATTCCCCATAAAATAGGTCCACTAATCAAAGCATAAGCTAAGCTTCATTCAAGAGCATTAGCATATCAAAAATAAGAGTGAAACCCCATTAGATGGTTATGGAAATCATATAAAGCGCAAAGGATAAAGATAACACACACTTAATACATTACATGATCATATCACATATTACTCCACCCCCAAATGGGTATGGAACTACTCACACATATTTAAACTAACTACTCTAACAAAATGAAACATAATACTGAAATGAAATTAATCTAAGCAAGCAAAAAGCATTAAAGAGACTAAAAGAACATGAGACTAAAGAAACATGCAAGACAAGTAAATTGAAATTAACTAAGTAATGTAAAAACTAAAGCAAACAACAATTAACTACAAAACTTCTATTATTACTCACTCCAAATTACAAGCAACCCTTCCTCTATCAGAGTTTTGCTTCAAGGCTTCACTCTTAGTAGGGAAGAAGGCCACCAAGAGAGAGATATGTACAATGGAAGGTGAAGAGTTCTATTTATAAGAATGAGAAAAGCTAATCCGGGACAATCCCCCGATGTGGGACTAAACAAATACCAAAAATAGATTAAGAATACACTAATACACGTGCCCGCCAAAGATGAGCGGATCCGGATCCAAACAGACCGCCAATCGGCGGTCCAAAACCGCCCATTGGTGGTCTATTACTTCTGGATCGGGCTCATTTTTGTTGTGGGCTTGTGTTGATGTATTTGTTGGTCTTGGATGCATCTACTTCGTTTATTGGAGCTCCGACCCGAATCGAATTGTCAAAATACTCCCCATGATGGTGTGGAGATTTCTGTTTTGCTCTTAGGTCCTTCGGTCTTACGTTCAGGTCCTTCTCCCTTGCATCTCAGTCCCCAGGTCTCACAATTAAGTCCTTTTTCCTGCTTTTGGGTCCTTTCATGGCTCTTCTCTTCAAACCTCTTTATTTCTGAAATTCAAACATAAAACTCGTCACGTAGCATTGCTTAGGCGTATGATAATGGATATAAGATACAAATATAAGCATGAAATGATGTCAATCAATAATCCCCTTTGGAATACGAATGGATCGATCCACCAATTGGAGGGTGATCTTAGTTGGTTTCAATTCTCCCAAGTTCAATTGTTGATAAACAGAAAATTGGAGAAGGTTAACCGGTGATCCTAAATCAAGCAAAACATTACTCATGCTAGTGTCCCTATCGTACACTTAATAGTAGGACACCTAGGGTCCTTATATTTTGTGTAGGCGGGATTGGACAAAAGTGAGCTTACATTTGACATATTGAGGTATTTGTTGGATGACATCCAACAAGGGGATGTTAACCATAACTTGCTAAAACACCTCTAATATCTTGCCATTGTATCACTCTGCTTTTTGGTTAACCTACTTGGATAAGGAGCTTTTGCGAGGTAGGTTTTCAACAGTGCCTGAGAAGGAAGCCTTGGTGTATTACCCTCACCATCAACCTCTTCTTCACCACCATTCCCACTGAGGGGCTGCATAGATGGTGGTGGTGTCAAGGAAATGTGATTGTCAACCTGTTTTCCATTCCTTAAGGTCACGAGTCAAGGTCTCAAGTGAATTGGATCAGGTTTCCATATTATTGGAATTTGGGAAACCCGATTGATTGGTAATTAGTGCTTGGGGTGGCTGATAAGATTGTGCATGCATGGGAGGTTGATATGATTGGTTAGATGGTCGAGAGGAGTTTGAAGGACCACTCGGGGTATTATTTTGGTTCCATGAAAAATTGGGGTGGTTCCTCCATCCAGGATTATAAGATGATGAGTATGGGTCATTCCTAGCTCTATCATAGATGGCGTTGACATGTTCCATCTCAGGAGGAATGGACGCACACTCGCTTTCTACATGACCTATCCTACCACATGAATGAAAGGGAACTCGACCAGATGTGGACATGTGAGGTGCACTTTGTTGGTTTTGAAGCTCAATCGAATCCATACGGCGCATTAAGGCCACCATGCGTGCCTCGGTGGCCGTAGTGGTATCAATAGCAAATGCGGCACCCGATCTAGTCGAGTTTGCATTCGCGATCCTCGCTCCTATGCTGGATAATGCAGGTGGTTCCCTTACACTCTCCCATTGCATTGTTTTCTAAGCGAGGTCTTCTAGGAAAGCTCATGCCTCCCTTTCATCCTTTCCTAAGAACTCTCCTTGGCACATGGACTCAAGGAGCGTTCGGGACGGGATGTGAAGACCCTTGTAAACAATCTGACACAAGCGCCACAACTCAATGTCATGGTAAGGGCATGAGGATAGTAGCTCCTTGAACCTCTCTAGATATCCATGAAATGTCACGGCTTCGTTCCTCAATTTATGAGTACGATGATTTGGAAAGTATTTCTTGAGGAATGCAGATTGAAACTCATCCCAAGTCCTAATGGCATTCGCCTGGTTGTTGTACAACCACTTCTTGGCGTCATCCTTCAGCGCAAAGGGGACAAGCCTAAGATGGATGGAGTCTGTGCTAAGTTGTTGCAGCTTCAACATAGCACAGACCTCCTCAAATTCCCTGAGAAAGATATAGGGGTCACCTTTCCCAGTGAAGTGATGGAGCATGGAAATAAACTGAGGATGAACCTCAAAATGGTTCCCATTTGCCTCTGGCAATACGATGCATGTGGGTAGAGCGGTACGGCTCGGGTAGCATCGATCATGTAGAGGTATGGGAGCGACAACTGGAAGCAAAGGTGCAACAGGTGGGTCCAGCAACTGCTCCTCCTCACAGAAATAAGCAGCCATTAAACCCGGACTATGTGCAACACGAGAAGAGGGAGGCGTCGAGAAATCGACTACCGAAGTAGGGTTGACGACACGCCTCGTCAAACGGCCACTCTCGTCTCGTGCCCACGAAAGCATGCACAAAGGTGCACATACACAAACCAATTTTTTTTTCAAAGAATGTGCGTAGAGGAGAAGACGGGGGAACACAGGAGAGAAAGAATGACTCAGGAGAGAAGGGAAGAAGTCCTTATGCTACGGCGGATGCGTACAAGTAGAAGCACACAAGCAAACAAGGCTCAAGCAATCCTAAGGTCGCTATAGGTCCTTACAGCTAGACGACGCCTAACTGCGAGGTCACACGGCCTCAACACGCCTCACCTCCCTACGACGAGGACCACAAAGCCAAGCAAGTGAGCCAAGATCTGGAGATCTCGTCTCTCCTACTATCGACAAAGTGGGCAACACCGATCAGGTCATGACAGTCGGGACCAGATCACTCTCCTAATGCGCCCGAAATCCTTAGGGCCAATGTTTACTTCATTTTAAAAATTAGGCTCTTGATTAGTGTGGTTTGTGGGGCAAAGGAAAGGGTGATGAAATCCCCCACCTTATCTTTTGTGGGACAGCCCCTCCTTAGTAGTGTTTTGGAGTCCTAATCTAGCAATCAACTCTCCAAACAAATGCTCAACTCACACTTGTTTCAATGCACTTCCTACTAACTAATGCATGTTCATACGAAATGTATGAATGAGAGTAGAAGTTGCGTACCTCACGCTAGCACTCAGCAACTGAAAATAAAGCTAAAATGAAAGACAATCTATGTGCCTAAGTCACATACATGATGCATGACCTAAACAAAAAGAATGCCTAATCTTTTGCTTTGGGTTTTAGGGTCCAAGTTGCTTAAAGGAGGTTTAATTATTGATATGGGAACAAACTATAAGTCAAAACATGCCAAATCGAGTCCCAGATCACTATATCAGATAAAGAAATACTCCACAGAAATTTAAAGGTGAACAGAAATTAACATACCGCCAGTTGGCGGTCTCAAACCGTTGATAGGCGGTCTTCTTCTCTCAGCTCGCCTCCAAACATCACCAGATGCTTCCCCTTCTCAATTTGAGTCTCCTGAGACAAAGAAAACTACAAGACAAAATTTAAATCCACTCGAATTGTCCAAACAAGAGTCTGGACTGGCATCTCCTCGGCAACGGCGCTAAAAACTTGTTGAACGTTTTAATTAAACCACAAGTGCACGGCCGCGTCGAAGCGGTGAAAAATACGGGTCGTCCTCAGAGAGGTGAGCAACCTCTCGTTTGCGCGAAATCAATTGGCAGAAATATGGAGAAGAGAGTTGTTTATACTACTCTACACTACACTACGAAATACGAAATGCAAAAGAAAGTAACAAACGATTAACTAAAATTTAACTAAGAACAAAAGAAGAGTGCTGCAATTCAGAAGTGGAAGAACCCTGATTGATCGTTTTATATTAACCGCAAGTGCACGGCCGCGTTGAAGCGGTGGCAAATACGGGTCGTCCACTGGGAGGTGTGTCGACGTTTTGGTTTGTGCGAAGGCGAGTGGTAAAGAAAGGAGAGAAAGGTTGATTACACTAAACTACACTAAGATGCAAAAGGAAATGAAAGAGAAGCAAGAAAACTAAACCCCAAACGGGGTAGAGAAATAATGTGAACATAAAGAAGTATGTGTGTGTGTGTTCATTAAGCTCCTCACAACATGTAGTGCATGAAATCATAAAACTACATCCAACTTTGCCTCCACATGAATTAAGATAATACTACATCATTAAAACATACAAGACAATAATTGAAGTGAAGCTAAATGAACTCAAGTATAAAGACTAGACCTTACTATGCCTCCACATGAATTAAGATAAGACTACATCATTAAAACATACAAGACATTAGCTAAGGTAAAGGCAACAAGAGCACATACACTACAAATTGTGTTTCCAATATTAACTTCATCAATATCCTAACCATATGCTCATGTGCTTAAAGAATGTATTCTACACCCACCTCTTTGCATGTGTGCACTCACTCCACCCCTTAGGGGTTTTCCCATTTCTGTATTCCAACATTCTTCCTTTGTTCTTAGTTTAGTTGTTACTCCATCGTTTGTTTGTTTAGTTCACATTTCATACTTCTTAGAGTAGTTTAGTGTAGAGTAGCATAACCAACTCTCTTTTCCATTTTTTTGCCACTTGATTTCGTACAAGCAAGAGGCTACTCACCTCCCTGAGGACGACCCGTACTTGCTACCACTTCATCGCGGCCGTGCACTTGCGGTTTAAAATAAAACGTTCAACACCGACTCTATATAGGTAATCAATCCACACCTAGCCTAATGAACCATTCGTGCAAGTTAAATAAGGAATTAAGTGAAAGACATGGACAACCTCAACATCCTCAAGTGATACAAAGTGTGAGGTCCATTAAGGTTCTTATTTGCATTACCATTTTTTTTTCTTTTTGTTTCTTTTCTCATTTTTTCTTTCTTCTTCTTTTTCTTTTTATTAGTTGGAGCTTCATTCTCCCAGGGTCAGGTTTCGTGCATCATTGCCCATGAGGACTTACACTATCACGTACACATTTCCACAAATCTCCACATAGGGCATTCCCTACCACCCGTGTAACGAGAGTTCGGTCGGCGCATCCCAAGTCAGATGACTCGAAAGCACCATGCACAAAGTCCCCTCAGACCTACTTTCCCGAGTGATAGGAGCCGCGCGAGAAGAGAGAACACCTACTCACATATTTCTTATCTACACATGAACCAAAACCCCTACACTTAATGTCTCACAACAAGATTTAAAGGGTCCTTGACTACAATAAACTTCCTTAAGTTAACAAACACGAATTATTGACTCACTAGGTTTAGGGTGAACTTATTTAAATGTTTGAGCACTAAAACCCTATGATTACTCACCCCCAAAGGAAAACTGGGGTGCATCCTAACGACTCGATAAATCCTAAAGCCACTGTACTAGATATCCTAATGCATCAAGTTCAAGACAATTTTGGGAGCTTTCCTTTTACTTTGCCTCTCAAGGGTTTTGCACATGCTAAACACACGCAAAACCCACAAAACATTTTCTTTCGCAACACATGAAGATTTTGAAAGAAATGTGAAAATTTTAAAGCACTAGGCATGCAAAAGAAGACAAGTCACCCAAGGATTATGGCAAGCAGATATATCGATATTAAATGCAGCACACTAACATGACCCTATTAATACACACAAAAGAAAACAAAAATCAAAGGAAAATACTCCACTATGTACACACGTAAAACACCCCCCCACACCTACTTGATGCATTGTCCGCAATGAATGTGCGCCAGATACTACAAGGATGTATGCATCAAAAAAGAGAGATCTCACCAACATGAAGTACAAAGGGAAGTTTAAGGTCAAGTGGATGGACACAACCCAAATTCCCTCAAAACCTGTGAAATGCAAAGGAAGGGATACAAATACGTGAAAGAAATGGGGCCCACATACTCAAAGGTTGGAGCCCACAACAATCGATGCTCACTGAAGGAGTCTTTTATTGTACTTTTTTTATTTTTATTTTTTATAACTATGTACAAAAATGGGCTCCCATCTTCATATGTCAAGGGACATCAAATGGGAACCTGCCATCTCTCGAGCCAAAAATGCACATGCATGGGCTCGCGACATACAAATCAGAATTGCTTGACTTCCTGATACCCTTACAAGTGTTGTGGTCGTTTGATGCCTCTTGAGAGTGAGCAAGATAGGAGGCATGAATGAGAGGTGAACCTCTATCAGGTTGAAGGGTACCAGGTGGTTGATTCTTAACCCACATGAGGTCCTCAACAGATACAGAATGAAGATCATGTGGCCCCGAGGCCATAAAAATGGTATCTTGTGGCTCAAAAGCCACATGATCGAAAGAATGTGGCTCAAGGGCCACGTGAACAAAAAGAAGTGGCTCAAGGGCCACATGTTCAGAAGAATGTGGCTCAAGGGCCACGAGATCAAAAGAATGTGGCTCAAGGGCCACAAGATCAGAAGAATGTGGCTCAAGGACCACAAGATCAAAAGGAGGTGACACTGAGGCCACATGATCAGAACATAAGGCACCTTCTTGTACCAGCCCAGGTGAAACATCTTCACCACCTTCAGGAGCTTCATTGAACAATTCTCTGAAGTACTTGAAGGTGCCCTCAACTTCAATTTCATCCAAACCCTGGATAAGGTTGACCCCAACAGGGTCATTGAAGGCACCTGGCTTCTTGCCGATGGTGAAGATGTTGAAATCAGCGCATTGACTACCATAAGTCAAGCGCATCAGACCATTGCGACAATTGAACAATGCATTGGAAGTCGCAAGGAATGGTCGCCCCAGAATGACAGGAATTTGCCCAAGTGGGTTTGGCACAGGTTCAGTATCCAAGACAAAGAAGTCGACTAGATAAATGAACTCTCCCACTTTGATCATCACATCTTCCACCACACCCCTCAGTTTCTTCATAGACCTATCAACCAATTGAAGAGTGGTCTTTGTTTGTTTGAGGTCTCCAAGACCGAGGTGGACGTAGACAGAATATGGAAGAAGATCAACAGATGCACCAAGGTCCAATAAGGCTCGATGTATGGACACATCACCAATTACACAAGAGATAGTAGGACAGCCAGGGTCCTTGTACTTGACTTGCATGGGTTGTGCCAACAAAGAACTCACGTTAGCCGCAAGAAAAGCTTTCTTTGGAACATGAGTTTTTCTCTTCTTGGTTGATGCATTGCATACATTGCATCATATGTCTTTCATTTAGATTACTTTTATATCAATAAATGCTACTAAGGTATGTGTTTAGTCCTATTTACAGAATACAGGGACCTGAATGCAAATTACCCACATTCCGAGCATAAACGCGTGCAAAAGACTCATTTCTATCATAAAGACCAAGTTCAAGCTAATCGGGTTTCAAATGGAAATGTATCCAAGCATAAAAGCATTCAAGACCTAATCACAAAAAGAACAAGGACTTGAGCACAAAAGTAGCCGGGGGCTCAATTGCAAAAAGACAAGGACCTAATTGCAAATCATGAGTAGCTTTTATTATCTTGGGGAAAATCTAAAGAAAAAATCAATGTGGATCTTCAAATATATAAAAGAATTAATCCGGAGCTCAAAAGAATGGAAAGAATCAATCCAGACGCGTAAAGGAGGATCAAATCATACCATAAACATTCAACCAAAATCTGGACCAAATCAGAGCATGATGTGCGGCGATTCCGCCGCAGATCACACACACCATGCGGCGATTCCGCGGTCCCCTAGTCGATCCGTGTGCTCCAATTTCGTCCAGTCGTGTCTGGACACGTGTACTTTCCAATATTATACCTAGATCCCTTGTAGCAACTATAAATAGACCCGAGAATGATGTTAGAAGGGTCCTTAGTCTTTGGTGTTAGTTTTTATTCTTAACCTTAGTTTTGTATTCTTCTTTTCATTAATAAAATTCTGTCTTTTATTTCTTACTTTTAGTTTTCTTTTGTAATGTCTCAAGGACCCATTCTTTCTCCCTCCATGAGTTTCTAACTCTTTCCAAAGGGTGGAGGTGACGGATTTAGGGTGAAGAGAAGATGAATGAATGTTATTATTTTAATTTCGTGTTAGTATATTTTGATTACTTGAGTTTATGTTAAATCATTTATCATGTAATGCTTTATAACTAATATGATTTATTATAAGTTTCTGAATTCTCTAATCTAAACCTTAAATCTAAACCTCCACCCGACGGAATTCACATCTTTGTTCTTGTTTTAGTTTTAATTGTTCTTGTTTCTTGCTTTAGATAATTAAAATCCAAAAATCTCAAAACCCAATTATTTCTTCTCTCCTTCTTTCCCCCAATCGAAATCACATTAATAACAAATCTCTCCCTCATTGTGTTCGACCCGTATTTGCCACGTCTTCATTAACGCCGTGCACTTGTGGTATAAATTTAATTCTCATCAAGTTTTTGGCGCCGTTGCCAAGGAGGCGACGTAGATTTTGTTTGTTGTTGATTTCGATTTTATTCTGTTTATCTTGTGCGCGATCTAACTATTTGGATTTGTGTTTCAGGAGACAACAGAGCACGCGGCGAAATCTGAGCGCAGTCTGAGAAACAAGGGCGGCGGAATCGCCGCACATCAAGAGTAAGCTGCGGCGCAATCGCCGCATAAGTGAAGCATCTGGGCTTCAAATTTTTCTGGGGTTAGCACCATCTCTGGGTGGACGCGTGGAGCTACTGAAATTTCGAGAGCGGGCGGCGAACCCGACTAAGCATTGCGTAGGTAACCTTTGTTGCATTTTTCCTCGTAATTTCTAGTTTCAGAAAATTTCCTTTTCATAGAACTGCATGTGTTAGGGAAAAATTCCATAATTGGCAATAATTCAACTCTGACCTAAAATTGGCAAAATTAGAAAGGCCTTAGTGCATGCATCATCTAGTGTTTTGTATGCATTATTCTTGCTAAATTCTTGCAAATTAATTCTTGTTGAAGAGTGCTGGAGGCAAGGTACGTATCGCGTTTTAACGATTGCATTTAAGCATATAATTTAGTTTGCATACAACCTTGCAATTGCCCCCAATTAAAGACCATTGTTTGACTATCTTTGGTAGATCTAAGTTAAACTATCTTAAGGGCAACTACGTAGGCAAAGATACGGTGGGGATTTCATCACCCTTCCGTGGCCCACAAATAACAATCCCAAATTGTCACCCAAGCCTTAAATTAAAATCAATTAGACATTGACCCCTAGGGACTCGGACTCATTTAAGGAGGAGACTTGGTTTGAGTTGCTATGACCTGAAGCCGATTGAATTTAATTTGGTGTCTAGAAAGTGTTTTTGTGTTGACGTAAGTCTTCCAAGCGAAGTTGTTGTCTAATTGGCACCGACTCTGTCGGAAGCGCCCCCACTAGCTATACACGGCCTGGCCATGTTGGTTTGATTAGTGAGGGAGGTGAATCAAGCGAATCAATTCGACTCAACCAGTTAGGAGTCGTCTAGATCTAAGCGACACTAGGTCTAGGATTGTTTGAACCGTGCTTTCTTAGGAATTTTCTGACCAACCCTCTTTCTATCTTTAGAGTTAGGTTTCCCTTCTCATCTGAGTCTTCTTTGTCTTCTCACCTCAATTCTCTAGATTAGGATTCCTTTCTCATCTTTCCCCATTCTATTGTAAGTTTTCCTTTTGAAAAAAAAAACATAAAAAAATATATTAAAAAAAACGAATATATATATAAAAAAAAGAATTAATTAATTCTTGAAATTAAATTTGGAATTTAAATTTGGAATTTGAATTCAAAAATTGATTCGACCCGGTGCACTCAGATTTGGATTCGGGACTTGAGTAATCGACTCTCACGAGTTCATCTAGATTCCAGTCTGGAACTTAGCCCCAATCCACCTGCTGTACCACCTCACCCGGATCCAATGGGTGAGAACGTAGTGGACCCGCCTGTTGTGCAACCCATAACTCTGAGGGATCGATGCTATCCAGCGATGGCTGCTCAGCCATCGTGCATCGTTATGCCCACCATACCGGGTCGCGACTTCGAACTTAAGGCACAATACATGAGTATGTTGCCTAAGTTCACCTCTAGGGAAGACCCATATCTCTTCCTTAGAGAATTTGAGGAAATCTGCTCTCTTATGCAATACCAGCATATCCCTGAGGAGGCAGTGCGTCTGAAATTCGTGCCTCTAGCACTGAAGGACGACGCTAAGAAATGGCTATATAGTCTAGCAGAAAGATCCATTAGAAGTTGGGCTGAGTTTGTTCAAGTTTTCCTAAAAAAATATTTCCCCAACCATAAGACTATGAGGATTAGGAATGAAATTGTTGCATTCGTTCAGTCTGAGAGCGAGCCGTTCTATTCCTATCTAGAAAGATTCAAAAGTGTTCTGACCCAATGCCCTCATCATGGAATTCCAAGATGGCAATTATGCCAAATTATTTATGAGGGATTGACACCCACATCTAGAGTTATGGTAGAATCCGTAAGCCAAGGGAACTTTATGTCGAAAAATGAAAATGATGCCTGGACTTTCCTTGAGGAATTAGCTGAAAACAGTATGCAATGGGACAATGCTAGAACACCGCTTAACCCGAGTATTGGATCTAGAATAGCAAGTCAACCCAAACTAGGTGTCTTAGCTGTAGATGCAACATAGCGGCTGAAGCAAAACTAGCTACCCTTATGCGCAGAATGGAAAGTTTAGAGCTACAAACCCAAAACCGAGTGAATCAAGCCTCGACTATCCCGTGCTCTAGATGTGGTCAGACTGGTCATGTAATGGAGGATTGTGCGGAATGGGACCAAGTTAATGCCATGTATAACCATGTTAGAAATGACCCATACGCATCAACCTATAACTCGGGTTGGCGTAATAATTCCAATTTCTCATCAAACCAGTAGGGTCAACCTCCTAGACAACAACCAAACCCGTATAACCAAAATAATACATCATCTGGGTTTAGTAACAATAACGATCATGAGGTTAGGTTGACAAGCTTGGAAAATTTGATGAAAACTTTTATACAAACAACCAACCAGACCTTCCAAAGGCTAGAGACACAAGTCAGCCAACTAGCACAAATAGTAGGTGAAAGAGAAAAGGGTCTGTTTCCAAGTCAACCTGAGGTGAACCCTTGATCTAATAATAATTCATAACAATCCTATCAAGCACCTTCAGGAAATAACAACCCTAGACCGGTTCAAATGGTTAATGAGGAAGGACCGTTCCAACAAATAAATGCAGTAGTATCATTACGGTCCGGAAGACAAGTTGATAACAATGTGGTAAATCCTAGAGTGTCCAATCAATCTAGCCATCAAGCACCCACATATGACCTGACCATTGAACCTGACGTCCAATCTGAAACGCCCAACCCACCTACTCAACCTGAACCCATAGCTCAACCTGAACCTGAGCGAGTCTATGTTCCTAAAGCTCCATTCCCTAATAGACTCAAAAAGAACTCAAGTGCACAAATAGAGAAAATCTTGGAAGTATTTAAGCAAGTTAAGGTGAACATTCTACTCTTAGACATGATTCAACAAATACCTGCTTATGCTAAATTCTTAAAAGATTTGTGCACTAAAAAGAGAAAAACGAACGTACCAAAGAAGGCATTCTTAACTGCAAACATAAGTTCTATTTTGTCCAACACATCTCCTATAAAATATAAGGATCCTGGGTGTCCCACAATTTCATGTTCAATAGGAGATACTTTTATCAACAAAGCCCTTCTAGACCTTGGTGCTAGTGTTAACCTACTCCCGTACTCTGTCTATGAGCAAATGAACCTTGGTCCACTAAAACCCTCTGGGACAACCCTTCAATTTGCTGATTGCTCTATTAAGAAACCAAGAGGTGTAGTAGAGGATGTTTTGATCAAGGTTGGTGACTTCATTTACCCAGTGGATTTTGTCGTACTAGATACCGCACCTGTTGTAAATCCTAATCGACAAATCCTTGTAATTCTAGGCAGACCCTTTTTGGCCACTTCTGAAGCATTGATAAACTGTCTAAATGGGCTCATGCAATTATCTTTTGGGAACTTAAAAGCTGAATTTAATATCTTTCATATTGATAGTGAGCCAGAAATAACATGCAATCAAAGTGATGTTGTGATGAAATCGCGTATCTATAATATTTATGAATCGTCACAAAATCAAAAAGGAAGTAAGAAAAAGGGGAGGAATTCATCTACACACCCACCGTCACTCGAGCAAATAAGAGAACCAATTTATGTGAGGGGTGTGGAACCTGTAACTCAGGACGCTCATTGCAACATGGGGAAAAATTCAACTGGATACATGCACCAATATGGTGTCATTCAATCCAGTTCTGACTATGGTTGACTTTGAGCAAATTCCATCCTTCCACCGCAATTCACCAAGGTAATAAGTGCATTTGCTTTATATTTGCATACATTGAGGACAATGCATGATTTAGGTGTGGGGGGTGTTTATGTATATATTTATCTATATATTCTCTTTTATTTAAAAAAAAATCAATGTTTCATGACATAGCTTAAGATTGAACTGTCAAAACCCGTGTACAAATTGCATTGAGTTTTTGTTCCTTATTATATAGTTCTGCTTGTTGAAATTATGACATAAATCTAAGTTCCAAAGAAATAACTCATTGCCCTTTAAGACATGTATGCACTTAAATTGGATGAATCAAATCTTTGAAGTGGTTGATAAAAAGCACAGGTTGAGGAAAATATACCGGGAAGTGTGGATTTCTAATAGCAATTAAGCCTTGAGGAAAATAAAAATAAAAATAAAGGAATAAAGTGAAGAAAACACATTTTGCAAAATGATTACAAAAGCCCAAGCCTTTGAGTCACTGGTCCGTAGGGGTATCTTGAAACCCGGTAACTTGAGTCTACCAGCTCGGGATTATCGACCAAACTCGCTACACGAATGCAAAAGGGTAAAAGTGTCAAAAAGCAAATGTGTTGAATCACGGAAGAAAAGAAAAGAAAATAATAATAATAATACTCAAGGCCCAAAGCTAAAAGAATGATTCATGCCATGGTTGATCCGAATGATACTTCACCACCAGAGGAGGCGTGCAAAATAATTCAAGTGATAAACATGTGTAGAAGGGTTAGTGGTGTGAATGTTGGAGGAACAAAGACCAAGTCATATTTTTAATGAGTTAGATTTATATAATGAGCATGCAAAAATTCTCAGTAAGATGTATAAGGTTGAGGTAGGGATATTGAGAACTATTAATGAAACGTTGATTCAGGATTTTGTGGGTATATCCGCTGAAAACCCTCAGGAGACAACACTCCTCCCCCTTGGCAACAAGGAGGGTTAAAGGCTTGTTGCACATGCTAAGTGCAACCGTGATTCCTACGAAAGTGAGTTAGGATTTCCCTGTTTTTATTTTTCTGTTTTGCTAGGGACTAGCAAAATCTAGGTGTGGGGGTATTTGATGCATTGCATACATTGCATCATATGTCTTTCATTTAGATTACTTTTATATCAATAAATGCTACTAAGGTATGTGTTTAGTCCTATTTACAGAATACAGGGACCTGAATGCAAATTACCCACATTCCGAGCATAAACGCGTGCAAAAGACTCATTTATATCATAAAGACCAAGTTCAAGCTTATCGGGTTTCAAATGGAAATGTATCCAAGCGTAAAAGCATTCAAGACCTAATCACAAAAAGAACAAGGACTTGAGCACAAAAGTAGCCGGAGACTCAATTGCAAAAAGACAAGGACCTAATTGCAAATCACGAGTAGCTTTTATTATCTTGGGGAAATCTAAAGAAAAATCAATGTGGATCTTCAAATATATAAAAGAATTAATCCGGAGCTCAAAAGAATGGAAAGAATCAATCCAGACGCGTAAAGGAGGATCAAATCATACCATAAACATTCAACCCAAATCTGGACCAAATCAGAGCATGATGTGCGGCGATTCCGCCGCAGATCACACACACCATGCGGCGATTCCGCGGCCCCCTAGTCGATCCGTGTGCTCCAATTTCGTCCAGTCGTGTCTGGACACGTGTACTTTCCAATATTATACCTAGATCCCTTCTAGCAACTATAAATAGACCCGAGAACGATGTTAGAAGGGTCCTTAGTCTTTGGTGTTAGTTTTTATTCTTAACCTTAGTTTTGTATTCTTCTTTTCATTAATAAAATTATGTCTTTTATTTCTTACTTTTAGTTTTCTTTTGTAATGTCTCAAGGACCCATTCTTCCTCCCTCCATGAGTTTCTAACTCTTTCCAAAGGGTGGAGGTGACGGATTTAGGGTGAAGAGAAGATGAATGAATGTTATTATTTTAATTTCGTGTTAGTATATTTTGATTACTTGAGTTTATGTTAAATCATTTATCATGTAATGCTTTATAACTAATATGATTTATTATAAGTTTCTGAATTCTCTAATCTAAACCTTAAATCTAAACCTCCACCCGACGGAATTCACATCTTTGTTCTTGTTTTAGTTTTAATTGTTCTTGTTTCTTGCTTTAGATAATTAAAATCCAAAAATCTCAAAACCCAATTATTTCTTCTCTCCTTCTTTCCCCCAATCGAAATCACATTAATAACAAATCTCTCCCTCCTTGTGTTCGACCCGTATTTGCCACGTCTTCATTGACGCCGTGCACTTGCGGTATAAATTTAATTCTCGTCATTGGTGCATAAGTCCTTGAGAACCTTGGCATAAGGTGGCATTTGCTGAATCACCTCCAATAGATGGATGTTCACCTTAACTTGCCTAAACATCTCAAGCATCTTGTCATGCTGATCAGAGGTTTCTTTTTAAGGTGCTCAGGGAATGGTGCCTTCGGGGCATAAGGATGCGAAGGAACCCCAGAATTCTGGTCCAAAACACATTAGTGGGGACCTCAGAATCTGGTTCCGTCGACACAAGAGGAGACAAGGGGACTTCAGGGTTCGACCCCTTTGTTGAAGGAAATTTAGAAAGAACCTCAGGATCTGGCTCCTTCTTGGAAGTATTTGTGGAGGGAGCCTCAGGATCCGGCTCCCTCAAAGATGGTGATGACAAAGAAGGCACCCCAATGTGGTTATCCACCTCCTTACCAGACCTCAAAGTATGAATCACATTAATATGATGGGTCGGTTCAGAGGTAGCATGAGGTAAAGGTGTCCTTCCTTGAGAATGGGTACCGCGAGGATTCACCTCAGCTTGACTCGGGAACTGACCCTTCTCGCGTTCATGGAGTTGATGAGCCAACTGGCTAACTTGCATTTCCAAAGCCTTGACTGTACTTTGCAACGCTTGAAGGGTCGGATCACAAGAAGGGTCCTTGGCGTCAACCCGCTGGGGTGGTGGAGTCTGGTTGGAATAACCCGACGATGAGGCATGAGGAGGTTGGGAATTATGGTTCTGGGACCTTTGTTGTGGAGGTTGGTAGGTCGCCGATGGGCGTGGAGGTTGATAAGGTGGAGGTTGAGCGTGCGAGCTCTGACCGTTACCCCCAATAGGCCCCTAATAGGATGGTTACGTCATTCCGGGTTGTAGGAGTGATTGTACAGGTCATTACGAGGTCTCTGTTGATACATCACATTTGCATGCTCAATATCCCTTGAAGCGTAAGCGCATTCCAAGTCATCATGGCCCGTAAGTCCACACCTACCACACCCGGGAGTAGCGACCTGAGCTACAAGAGCTCGGTCCAACTCTAAACTCTCAATCCTACAACCTGATTGATTGTTTTATATTGACCGCAAGTGCACGACCGCGTTGAAGCGGTGGCAAATACGGGTCGTCCACTGGGAGGTGTGTCGACGTTTTGGTTTGTGCGAAGGCGAGTGGTAAAGAAAGGAGAGAAAGGTTGATTACACTAAACTACACTAAGATGCAAAAGGAAATGAAAGAGAAGCAAGAAAACTAAACCCCAAAGGGGGTAGAGAAATAATGTGAACATAAAGAAGTATGTGTGTGTGTGTTCATTAAGCTCCTCACAACATGTAGTGCATGAAATCATAAAACTACATCCAACTTTGCCTCCACATGAATTAAGATAATACTACATCATTAAAACATACAAGACAATAATTGAAGTGAAGCTAAATGAACTCAAGTATAAAGACTAGACCTTACTATGCCTCCACATGAATTAAGATAAGACTACATCATTAAAACATACAAGACATTAGCTAAGGTAAAGGCAACAAGAGCACATACACTACAAATTGTGTTTCCAATATTAACTTCATCAATATCCTAACCATATCATTCCCAATAAAATAGGTCCACTAATCAAAGCATAAGCTAAGCTTCATCTAAGAGCCTTAGCATATCAAAGATAAGAGTGAAAACCCATTAGATGGTTATGGAAATCATATAAAGCTCAAGGGATAAAGATAACACACCCTTAATACACTACATGATTATATTACATATTTCTCCACCCCCAAATGGGGATGGAACTACTCACACATATTTAAACTAAATACTCTAACAAAATGAAGCATTATACTGAAATGAAACTACACTAATCAAGCAAGAAATATTAAAGAAGCATAAAATAAAACAAACAAGCAAGCATGCATATGAAAGGAAATTAAACTAAGAGAGAAACAACACAATTAAAGGAAAACATCTATTATTAACTCACTCAAATTACAAGCAGCCCTTCCTCCGCCAGAGTTTTGCTTCAAGGCTTCACTCTTAGTAGGGAAGATGGCCACCAAAGAGAGAGATCGATACAATGGAAGGTGAAGAGTTCTATTTATAAGCATGGAAAAAGCTAATCCGGGACAATCCCCCGATGTGGGACTAAACCAATACCAAAAATAGCCTAAACAAACATTAATACAAGTCCAGGAGAAATCGTAGCGAATCTGGGATGATCCAGACCTCCAATTGGCGGTCTATAAGGCCCAGATTCGTCTGGGTTTTGTGTTGGGCTTTGCTGGAAGCATTTCTTGGTCTTTGATGCATCTACTTGGTTTGTTGGAGCTCCGACCCGAATCAAATTGCCAAACTACTCCCCATGATGGTGTGGAGTTTCCTGTTTTGCTCTTAGGTCCTTCGGTCTTACGATCAGGTCCTTCTCCCTTGCATCTTAGTCCCCTGGTCTCACAATTAAGTCCTTTTTCCTACTTTTGGGTCCTTTCGTGGCTCTTCTCTTCAAACCTCTTTATTCCTGAAAACTAAACATAAAACTCGTCACGTAGCATAGCTTAGGTGTAAGATATTCGATATAAGATACAAATATAAGCATGAAATGATGTCAATCAAATACCCCGAGACCTAAGTTTTTGCTAGTCCCAAGCAAAAAAAAAGAGAGAAGCAAACGAGAAACACTAAATCCTAACTCACTTTCGTAGGAATCACGGTTGCACTTAGCACGTGCAACAAGCCGTTAAGCCTCTTTGTTGTCAAGGAGGAGGAGTGTTGTCTCCTTAGGGTTTTCAGCGGATATACCCACAAAATCCGAACAAGATGCATTATTCAATCTAGACACTCGACTCGTTGGAAATATTTTGTCGATCATTGGACGCGGTAATCCTACGGGCCGACTGATTGACATCATTTCATGCTTATATTTGTATCTTATATCCATTATCTTTCACCTAAACAATGCTATGTCACAAGTTTTATGTTTAGTTTTCAGGAATAAATAGGTTTGAAGAGATGAAGCATAAAAGGATCCAAAAGCTGGGAAAAAGGACTGAATTGTGAGATCTGGGGACCAAGATGTAAGGGAGAAGGACCTGATCGTAAGACAGAAGGACCTAAGAGCAAAACAGAATACTCCACACCATCATGGGGAGTATTTTACCAATTCGATTCGGGTCGGAGCTCCAACATGCAAAATAGATGCATCAAATACCAACAAAGCCTTCTAGAAAAGCCCACAAGAAATTCCAGAGCGATCCGGACACTGTAGACCGCTAATTAGCGGTCCAGGACCGCTAATTGGCGGTCACTTTTGGCCCAAATGCGCTCAAATTTCTCCAGCACATGTATTAGAGGATGTTTAGGCTATTTGTGGTATCTGTTTAGTCCCACATCGGGGGATTGTCCCGGATTAGCTTTTTCCATGCCTATAAATAGAACTCTTCACCTCCTTTTGTAATCACTCCATATTTTAAGTGGCTATTCTTCCTACTAGAAGTGAGGCCTTGAAGCACACACTAAAGTAGGAGGATGCTACTTTTAATGTGAGTCAATTTTATCAATAAAGTATTGTGTTTCTTTCATTGTTTGTTTTATGCTTCTTTTATTGTTGTGCATGTTTTAGTTTAATCGTCTTTTAATTCTAGTTTAGTTTTAATATGCTTTCTTTCCATAGTTTAATAATTAGTGTAATGTTTAGTGAGTAGTTCCATCCCCTTTGGGGGGTGGAGTAGATGTACATACATGTATTAGAGAATGGGATGAATGCTTTAATTTCAATGTGTTGATTAAACATGAATGTATGCTTGCTTGTTTAGGATAGAATTTACAACTTGATGAGTTTTGCCAAAATGATTAGACACCTCTCATGCTTGTTTAGGTTCTGAAATAAACACCTTGCATTTGTAAATGTTAATCAACTAAGTTGGTGAATAGATTGATAGGTTTTGCCATAACATTTAGACACTTCCTATGCTTGATAAACACCACCTTCATGTGCTTAAAGAATGTATTCTACACCCACCTCTTTGCATGTGTGCACTCACTCCATCCCTTAGGGGTTTTCCCATTTCTGTATTCCAACATTCTTCCTTTGTTCTTAGTTTAGTTGTTACTCCATCGTTTGTTTGTTTAGTTCGCATTTCATACTTCTTAGAGTAGTTTAGTGTAGAGTAGCGTAACCAACTCTCTTCTCCATTTTTTCGCCACTTGATTTCGTACAAGCAAGAGGCTACTCACCTCCCTGATGATGACCCGTACTTGCCACCGCTTCATCGCAGCCGTGCACTTGCGGTTTAAAATAAAACGTTCAACAAGTTTTTGGCGCCGTTGCCGGGGAGGTGCCAGTCCAGACTCTTGTTTGGACGATTCGAGTGGATTTAATTTTTTTCTTGCAGTTTGCTTTGTTTCAGGAGACTCACATTGAGAAGGGAAAGCATCTGGTGAAGTTTGGAGACGGTTTGAGAGAAGAAGACCGCCAATCAGCGGTCTACAACCGCCAATCAGCGGTCTACAACCGCCAACTGGCGGTCTGGTTGTTTCATTTCACCTTGAAATTTCTTTGGAGTATTTCTTTATATGATATAGTGGTCGGGGACTTAATTTGGCATGTTTTGACTTATAGTTTGTTCCCAGATCAATAATCAAACATCCCTTAAGCAACTTGGACCCTAAAACTCAAAGCAAAAGATTAGGCATTCTTGTTGTTTAGGTCATGCATCATGTATATGACTTAGGCATTTAGATTGTCTTTTATCTTAGCTTTATTTTCTGTTGCTGAGAGCTGGCGTGAGGTACGCACCTTCTACTCTCATTCATGCATTTCGTATGAACATGCATTAGTTAGTGGGAACTGCATTGCAACAAGTGTGAGTTGAGCGTTGTTTGGAGAGTTGATTGCTAGATTTAGGACTCCAAAACGCTACTAAGGAGGGGCTGTCCCATAAAAGATAAGGTGGGGGATTTCATCACCCTTTCCTTCGCCCCAAAAACCACACTAATCAAGAGCCTAATTTTAAAATCAAGTAGACATTGGTCCTAAGGATCTTGGACGCATTAGGAGAGTGATCCGGTCCCGACCGTCATGACCTGATCGGCGTTGCCCACTTTGTCGATAGTAGGAGAGACGAGATCTCCGGATCTTGACTCACTTGCTGGGCTTTGTGGTCCTCGTCGTAGGGAGGTGAGGCGTGTTGAGGCCGTGTGACCTCGCAATTAGGCGTCGTCTAGCTGTAAGGACCTATAGCGACCTTAGGATTGCTTGAGCCTTGTTTGCTTGTGTGCTTCTACCTGTACCCATCCGCCGTAGCTTAAGGACTTCTTCCCTTCTTTCCTGAGTCATTCTTTCTCTCCTGTGTTCCCTCGTCTTATCTTCTATGTACATTCTTTGTTTTTCAAAAAAAAAAAAAGTTTTGGTGTGTGTGCACCTTTGTGCATGCTTTCGTGGACACGAGACGAGAGTGGTCGTTTGACGAGGAGCGTTGTCAATCCGGCTTCGGTCATCGATTTCTCGACACCTCCCTCCTCTCGTGTCGCACGCAGTCTGGGTTCAATGGCTGCTAATTTCCGTGAGGAGGAGCAGTTGCTGGACCCACCTGCTCCACCAGTGCTTACAGTTGTCTTTCCCATACCTCTTCGTGATCGATGCTACCCGAGCCGTACAACTCTACCCTCATGCATCGTATTACCAGAGGCTAATGGGAACCATTTTGAGGTTAAACCTCAATTCATTTCCATGCTCCCTCATTTCACTGGGAAAGGTGACCCCTATATCTTTCTCAGGGAATTTGAGGAGGTCTGTGCTATGTTCAAGCTGCAACAACTTAGCACAGACTCCATCCATCTTAGGCTCGTTCCTTTTGCACTAAAGGATGACGCCAAGAAGTGGTTGTACAGCAACCAGGCGAATTCCTTTAGGACTTGGGATGAGTTTCAATCTGCATTCCTCAAGAGGTACTTTCCTAATCATCGGACTCAAAAATTGAGGAACGAAATCAATTCGTTCTATCAACATGAGACCGAACCATTTCATGCATATCTTGAGAGGTTCAAAGAGCTACTATCCTCGTGCCCTCACCATGGCATTGAGTTGTGGCGTCTTTGTCAGATTGTGTATGAGGGTCTTCACATCCCGTCAAGAACGCTCCTTGAGTCCATGTGTCAAGGAGAGTTCTTGGGAAAGAATGAAAGGGAGGCATGGGACTTCCTAGAAGACCTCGCTGAGAAAACCATGCAATGGGAGAGTGTGAGGGAACCACCTGCATCATCTAGTATAGGAGCGAGGATCGTGAATGCAAACTCGACTAGATCGGGTGCCGCATTTGCTATCGATACCACTACGGCCACCGAGGCACGCATGGTGGCCTTAATGTGCCGTATGGATTTGATTGATCTCCAAAACCAACAAAGTGCACCTCACATGTCCACATCTGGTCCAGTTCCTTGTCATTCATGTGGTAGGATAGGTCATGTAGAAAGCGAGTGTGAGTCCATTCCTCCTGAGATGGAGCGTGTCAACGCCGTCTATGATAGAGCCAGGAATGACCCATACTCATCATCTTATAATCCTGGATGGAGGAACCACCCCAATTTTTCATGGAACCAAACTAATGCCCTGTGTGGTCCTTCAAACTCCTCTAGACCACCTTACCAATCACACCAACCTCCCATGCATGCGCATTCCTATCAGCCACCCCAAGCACAAATGACCAATCAATCGGGTTTCCCAAATTCCAATAATATGGAAACCCGATTCAATTCGCTTGAGACCTTGACTCGTGGACTTGAAAACTCAATGAAATTTTTTATGTCTACCACAAGTCAAGTTCTCACTTCAAATCAGCAGACCATAAAATCTCTAGAGCTTCAGATGGGCCAATTGGCTCAGTCTGTACATGAGAGAGAGAGAGGGTCTTTTCCTAGCCAGCCTGAGGCTAACCCCCGCATGTACCAACAACAACAAATGCAAAATGAGAATGTGGTACCTCGGGGGAGGCAAGTGAACCATGTGGAGGAACCTGTTCACCATGTCAATTCCATTGTGACCTTAAGGAATGGAAAATAGGTTGATAATCACATTTCCTTGCCACACCCACCACCATCTATGCCGCCCCTCCGTGGGAATGGTGGTGAAGAAGAAGCTGAGGGTGAGGGTAATACACCAAAGCTTTCTTCTCAGGCACAGCAGAAAACCTACCTGCCAAAAGCTCCTTATCCAAGTAGGTTAAACAAAAAGCAGAGTGACAACATGGACAAGATAGTAGAGGTGTTTAAGCAAGTAAAGGTTAACATCCCCTTGTTGGATGTCATCCAACAAATACCTCAATATGCCAAAGTGTTGAAGGATCTCTGCACAACCAAGAGGAAGACCAATGTTCCTAAGAAAGCATTCTTGGCTGCAAATATCAGCTCACTTTTGTCCAATCCTACCTACACAAAATACAAGGACCCTGGGTGTCCTACTATTCAGTGTACGATAGGGGACACTAGATTGAGCAATGTTTTGTTTGATTTAGGATCAGCGGTCAACCTCCTCCCATTCTCTGTTTATCAACAGTTGAACTTGGGAGAATTAAAACCAACTAAGATCACCCTCCAACTGGCAGATAGATCCATTCGTATTCCAATGGGGATTATCGAGGACGTGCTTATCAAAGTTGGAGATTTTATATTTCCAGTCGATTTTGTTGTCCTCGATACCAATCCTGTTGCGAACACCCACTCTCAAATACCTTTGATTTTGGGTAGACCATTTCTGGCAACCTCCAATGCCTTGATTAATTGTAGAAATGGTCTCATGAAACTCTCATTCGGTAACATGAGTGCCGAGTTTCATGTGTTCAACTCTGGTAGGCAACAGGAATCCATGGATGAACCTTTAAATCTAAATCTCACCCGCCAATTGGAGAAAGCACCACAAAATCAACGAACACCCCTAACCCCAATGCAACCCATTGAGAATGTTCGTGGGCCCAGCGAAGACTCATTGTCTGTCTTTGCAATGCAACAGAGTGAGCTGGCCTCGAACATGAATGTCCAAAGGGAGGGTTCGTTGCATGATTCAGTTGAGAGTACTAGTGAGGGTGAGACACCTCATCATGTGCCTATTCCAGAAGGTGTCTCTACCTCATGTCCCATGGCCATTGAGCCATTTGAGCTTCATTTTGACTCCAACAAGGACCCACCTATAACCGAGCTTATGCTTGATGATTTAGATGATGGTGGGAGGTACTTGTTGGATGACTTGGGGAGAAGCCCCATTCTTAGTGATGCATGTCTGCTGCATCCATCGAATGAGCCTGAGGAACTCATTCCGATGCACCCGATTATTGGTTGGAGGGTTTTCTTCGATGAGCAATTAAACCCTAGTGAGGCAACACAACTTCATTCTTCGATGTTGCCCACACCCAACCAATATCATGAGGGGTTCGAGCCTTTCAGCTTTGACCTTTCACCCCTCATGACACCTCAGAGTACCAGTGGAGTTTGCCCATCTCGGCAAGTCTCTGGTCCTCATGACGTGATGTTCTCATTTGATGTTCCTTGACCAAATGATTATGAGAATATTTTGGTTGATGTATATATCTTTCAAAAAACAAAAACAAACAAACAAACAAACAAAAAGTGTGTAATAAAAGACTCCTTCAGTGAGCGTCGATTGTTGTGGGCCCCAACCCTTGTGTACTTGGGCCCCAATTTCTTCACGTATTTATCTCCCTTCTTCAGCTTCTCACAGGTTTTGAGGGAATTTGGGTTTGTGTCCATCAACATGACCCTGAACGTCCCTTTGTACTTCATGTTGGTGAGATCTTTCCTTTTTCATGCATGTATCCATGTAGTATCTTGTTCACATTCATTGAGGACAATGCATGAAGTAGGTGTGGGGGGTGTTTTACGTGTGTACATAGTCGAGTCTTTTTCCTTTGGTTTTATTTTCGTTTGTTTGTACTGCTAGGGTCATGTTAGTGTGCCGCATTTAACATTGATATATCTGCTTGCCATGATCCTTGGGTGACTTGTCTCCTTTTGCTTGCCGAGTGCTTTAAAATTTTCACATTTCTTTCAAAATCTTCATGTGTTTGCGAAAGAAAATGTTTTTGTGGGTTTTGCGTGTGTTTAGCATGTGCAAAACCGTTGAGAGGCAAAGTAAAAAGAAAGCTCCCAAAATTGTCTTGAACTTGATGCATTAGGATTTCTAGTTTACTGGCTTTAGGTCTTATCGAGTCGTTAGGGTGCACCCCAGTTTTCCCTCGGGGGGCGTGTAATCATAGGGTTTCAGTACTCAAACATTTAAAGAAGTCCACCCTGAACCTAGTGAGTCAAATAATTCGTGTCTGTTAGTATAAGGAAGTTTGTCGTAGGCAAGGGCCCTAAATCTCTTTTTGTGAAACTTAAGTGTAGGGGTTTTGGTTCCCATATAGATAAATAAGTGGTGTTCTCTCTTCTCGCACGGCTCCTATCACTCGGGAAAGTAGGTCTGAGGGGACTTTGTGCCTGGTGCTTTCGAGTCATCTGACTTGGGATGCGCCGACCGAACTCCCGTTACACGGGTGGTAGGGATCGCCCTATGTGGAGATTTGGGGGAAGGTGTACGTGATAGTGTAAGTCCTCATAGGCAATGATGCACGAAACCTGACCCTGGGGAGAATCAAACACAAACCAATAAATGCTCCAAAGAAAAAGAAAAGAAAAAAAAGAAAGAAAAAAGTCAAATAAGAACCAAAATGGACTTTACACGTTGTATCACATTCAGAAGTTAAGGTTGCCCATGTCTTTCACTTAATTCCTTAGTTAACTCTCACGAATAACTCATTAGGCTAGGTGTGTGGACTGATTACATATATAGAGTCGACCCGTAGTATTACCGCATCCCATGATCGACAAAATGAGTCCAACGAGTCGTGTAGCTAGATTGATTAATGCATCTTGTTCGGATTTTGTGGGTGTATCCGCTGAAAACCCTCAGGAGACAACACTCCTCCTCCTTGGCGACAAGGAGGTTTAACGGCTTGTTGCACGTGCTAAGTGCAACCGTGATTCCTACGAAAGTGAGTTAGGATTTCTTGTTTTTGGCATGCTTTTCTCTTTCTTTGTTTTGCTCGGGACTAGCAAAAGTTAGGTGTGGGGGTATTTGATTGACATCATTTCATGCTTATATTTGTATCTTATATCCATTATCTTTCACCTAAACAATGCTATGTCACAAGTTTTATGTTTAGTTTTCAGGAATAAATAGGTTTGAATAGATGAAGCATAAAAGGATCCAAAAGCTGGGAAAAAGGACTGAATTGTGAGATCTGGGGACCAAGATGCAAGGGAGAAGGACCTGATCGTAAGACAGAAGGACCTAAGAGTAAAACAGAATACTCCACACCATCATGGGGAGTATTTTACCAATTCGATTCGGGTCGGAGCTCCAACATGCAAAATAGATGCATCAAATACCAACAAAGCTTTCCAGAAAAGCCCACAAGAAATTCCAAAGCGATCCGGACACTGTAGACCGCTAATTAGCGGTCCAAGACCGCTAATTGGCGGTCACGTTTGGCCCAAATGCGCTCAAATTTCTCCAGCACATGTATTAGAGGATGTTTAGGCTATTTGTGGTATCTGTTTAGTCCCACATCGGGGGATTGTCACGGATTAGCTTTTTCCATGCCTATAAATAGAACTCTTCACCTCCTTTTGTAATCACTCCATATTTTAAGTGGCTATTCTTCCTACTAGAAGTGAGGCCTTGAAGCACACACTAAAGTAGGAGGATGCTACTTTTCATGTGAGTCATTTTTATCAATAAAGTTTTGTGTTTCTTTCATTGTTTGTTTTATGCTTCTTTTATTGTTGTGCATGTTTTAGTTTAATCGTCTTTTAATTCTAGCTTAGTTTTAATATGCTTTCTTTCCATAGTTTAATAATTAGTGTAATGTTTAGTGAGTAGTCCCATCCCCTTTGAGGGGTGCAGTAGATGTACATACATGTATTAGAGAATGGGATGAATGCTTTAATTTCAATGTGTTGATTAAACATGAATGTATGCTTGCTTGTTTAGGATAGAATTTACAACTTGATGAGTTTTGCCAAAATGATTAGACACCTCTCATGCTTGTTTAGGTTCTGAAATAAACACCTTGCATATGTAAATGTTAATCAACCAAGTTGGTGAATAGATTGATAGGTCTTGCCATAACATTTAGACACTTCCTATGCTTGATAAACACCACCTTCATGTGCTTAAAGAATGTATTCTACACCCACCTCTTTGCATGTGTGCACTCACTCCACCCCTTAGGGGTTTTCCCATTTCTGTATTCCAACATTCTTCCTTTGTTCTTAGTTTAGTTGTTACTCCATCGTTTGTTTGTTTAGTTCACATTTCATACTTCTTAGAGTAGTTTAGTGTAGAGTAGCATAACCAACTCTCTTTTCCATTTTTTCGCCACTTGATTTCGTACAAGCAAGAGGCTACTCACCTCCCTGAGGACGACCCGTACTTGCTACCACTTCATCGCGGCCGTGCACTTGCGGTTTAAAATAAAACGTTCAACACCGACTCTATATAGGTAATCAATCCACACCTAGCCTAATGAACCATTCGTGCAAGTTAAATAAGGAATTAAGTGAAAGACATGGACAACCTCAACATCCTCAAGTGATACAAAGTGTGAGGTCCATTAAGGTTCTTATTTGCATTACCATTTTTTTTTCTTTTTGTTTCTTTTCTCATTTTTTCTTTCTTCTTCTTTTTCTTTTTATTAGTTGGAGCTTCATTCTCCCAGGGTCAGGTTTCGTGCATCATTGCCCATGAGGACTTACACTATCACGTACACATTTCCACAAATCTCCACATAGGGCATTCCCTACCACCCGTGTAACGAGAGTTCGGTCGGCGCATTCCAAGTCAGATGACTCGAAAGCACCATGCACAAAGTCCCCTCAGACCTACTTTCCCAAGTGATAGGAGCCATGCGAGAAGAGAGAACACCTACTCACTTATTTCTTATCTGCGGATGAACCAAAACACCTACACTTAATGTCTCACAACAAGATTTAAAGGGTCCTTGACTACAATAAACTTCCTTAAGTTAACAAACACGAATTAATGACTCACTAGGTTTAGGGTGAACTTATTTAAATGTTTGAGCACTAAAACCCTATGATTACTCACCCCCATAGGAAAACTGGGGTGCATCCTAACGACTCGATAAATCCTAAAGCCACTGTACTAGATATCCTAATGCATCAAGTTCAAGACAATTTTGGGAGCTTTCCTTTTACTTTGCCTCTCAACGGTTTTGCACATGCTAAACACACGCAAAACCCACAAAACATTTTCTTTCGCAACACATGAAGATTTTGAAAGAAATGTGAAAATTTTAAAGCACTAGGCAAGCAAAAGAAGACAAGTCACCCAAGGATTATGGCAAGCAGATATATCGATATTAAATGCAGCACACTAACATGACCCTATTAATACACACAAAAGAAAACAAAAATCAAAGGAAAATAGTCCACTATGTACACACGTAAAACACCCCCCACACCTACTTGATGCATTGTCCTCAATGAATGTGTGCCAGATACTACAAGGATGTATGCATCAAAAAAGAGAGATCTCACCAACATGAAGTACAAAGGGAAGTTCAAGGTCAAGTGGATGGACACAACCCAAATTCCCTTAAAACCTGTGAAATGCAAAGGAAGGGATACAAATACGTGAAAGAAATGGGGCCCACATACTCAAAGGTTGGAGCCCACAACAATCGATGCTTACTGAAGGAGTCTTTTATTGTACTTTTTTATTTTTATTTTTTATAACTATGTACAAAAATGGCTCCCATCTTCATATGTCAAGGGACATCAAATGGGAACCTGCCATCTCTCGAGCCAAAAATGCACATGCATGGGCTCGCGACATACAAATCAGAATTGCTTGACTTCCTGATACCCTTATAAGTGTTGTGGTCGTTTGATGCCTCTTGAGAGTGAACAAGATAGGAGGCATGAATGAGAGGTGAACCTCTATCAGGTTGAAGGGTACCAGGTGGTTGATTCTTAACCCACATGAGGTCCTTAGCAGATACAGAATGAAGATCATGTGGCCCCGAGGCCATAAAAATGGTATCTTGTGGCTCAAAAGCCACATGATCGAAAGGATGTGGCTCAAGGGCCACGTGATAAAAAAGAAGTGGCTCAAGGGCCACATGATCAGAAGAATGTGGCTCAAGTGCCACGAGATCAAAAGAATGTGGCACTGAGGCCACATGATCAGAACATAAGGCACCTTCTTGTACCAGCCCAGGTGAAACATCTTCACCACCTTCAAGAGCTTCATTGAACAATTCTCTGAAGTACTTGAAGGTGCCCTCAACTTCAATTTCATCCAAACCCTGAATAAGGTTGACCCCAACAGGGTCATTGAAGGCACCTGCCTTCTTGTTGATGGTGAAGATGTTGAAATCAGCGCATTGACTACCATAAGTCAAGCGCATCAGACCATTGCGACAATTGATCAATGCATTGGAAGTCGCAGGGAATGGTCGCCCCAGAATGACAGGAATTTGCCCAAGTGGGTTTGGCACAGGTTCAGTATCCAAGACAAAGAAGTCGACTAGATAAATGAACTCTCCCACTTTGATCAGCACATCTTCCACCACACCCCTCAGTTTCTTCATAGACCTATCAACCAATTGAAGAATGGTCTTTGTTTGTTTGAGGTCTCCAAGACCGAGGTGGGCGTAGATAGAATATGGAAGAAGATTAACAGATGCACCAAGGTCCAATAAGGCTCGATGTATGGACACATCACCAATTACACAAGAGATAGTAGGACAGCCAGGGTCCTTGTACTTGACTTGCATGGGTTGTGCCAACAAAGAACTCACGTTAGCCGCAAGAAAAGCTTTCTTTGGAACATGAGTTTTTCTCTTCTTGGTGCATAAGTCCTTGAGAACCTTGGCATAAGGTGGCATTTGCTGAATCACCTCCAACAGATGGATGTTCACCTTAACTTGCCTAAACATCTCAAGCATCTTGTCATGCTGATCAGAGGTTTCTTTTTAAGGCGCTCAGGGAATGGCACCTTCGGGGCATAAGGATGCGAAGGAACCCCAGAATTCTGGTCCAAAACACATTAGTGGGGACCTCAGAATCTGGTTCCGTCGACACAAGAGGAGACAAGGGGACCTCAGGGTTCGGCCCCTTTGTCGAAGGAAATTTAGAAAGAACCTGAGGATCTGGCTCCTTCTTGGAAGTATTTGTGGAGGGAGCCTCAGGATCCGGCTTCCTCAAAGATGGTGATGACAAAGAAGGCACCCCAATGTGGTTATCCACCTCCTTACCAGACCTCACAGTATGAATCACTTTAATATGATGGGTCGGTTCAGAGGTAGCATGAGGTAAATGTGTCCTTCCTTGAGAATGGGTACCCCGAGGATTCACCTCAGCTTGACTCGGGAACTGACCCTTCTCGCGTTCATGGAGTTGATGAGCCAACTGGCTAACTTGCATTTCCAAAGCCTTGACTGTACTTTGCAACGCTTGAAGGATCGGATCACAAGAAGGGTCCTTGGCGTCAACCCGCTGTGGTGGTGGAGTCTGGTTGGAATAACCCGACGATGAGGCATGAGGAGGTTGGTAATTATGGTTCTGAGACCTTTGATGTGGAGCTTGGTAGGTCGCCGATGGGCGTGGAGGTTGATAAGGTGGAGGTTGAGCGTGCGAGCTCTGACCGTTACCCCCAATAGGCCCCCAATAGGATGGTTACGCCATTCCGGGTTGTAGGAGTGACTGTACAGGTCATTACGGGGCCTCTGTTGATACATCGCATTTGCATGCTCAATATCCCTTGAAGCGTAAGCGCATTCAAGGTCATCATGGCCCGTAAGTCCACACCTACCACACCCGGGAGTAGCGACCTGAGCTACAAGAGCTCGGTCCAACTCTAAACTCTCAATCCTACAGCCTGATTGATTGTTTTATATTGACCGCAAGTGCACGGCCGCGTTGAAGCGGTGGCAAATACGGGTCGTCCACTGGGAGGTGTGTCGACGTTTTGGTTTGTGCGAAGGCGAGTGGTAAAGAAAGGAGAGAAAGGTTGATTACACTAAACTACACTAAGATGCAAAAGGAAATGAAAGAGAAGCAAGAAAACTAAACCCCAAAGGGGGTAGAGAAATAATGTGAACATAAAGAAGTATGTGTGTGTGTTCATTAAGCTCCTCACAACATGTAGTGCATGAAATCATAAAACTACATCCAACTTTGCCTCCACATGAATTAAGATAATACTACATCATTAAAACATACAAGACAATAATTGAAGTGAAGCTAAATGAACTCAAGTATAAAGACTAGACCTTACTATGCCTCCACATGAATTAAGATAAGACTACATCATTAAAACATACAAGACATTAGCTAAGGTAAAGGCAACAAGAGCACATACACTACAAATTGTGTTTCCAATATTAACTTCATCCATATCCTAACTATATCATTCCCAATAAAATAGGTCCACTAATCAAAGCATAAACTAAGCTTCAGCTAAGAGCATTAGCATATCAAAGATAAGAGTGAAAACCCATTAGATGGTTATGGAAATCATATAAAGCTCAAGGGATAAAGATAACACACCTTTAATACACTACATGATTATATCACATATTTCTCCACCCCCAAATGGGGATGGAACTACTCACACATATTTAAACTAACTACTCTAACAAAATTAAGCATTATACTGAAATGAAACTACACTAATCAAGCAAAAAATATTAAAGAAGCATAAAATAAAACAAACAAGCAAGCATGCATATGAAAGGAAATTAAACTAGGAGAGAAACAACACAATTAAAGGAAAACATCTATTATTAACTCACTCAAATTACAAGCAACCCTTCCTCCACCAGAGTTTTGCTTCAAGGCTTCACTCTTAGTAGGGAAGATGGCCACCAAAGAGAGAGATCGATACAATGGAAGGTGAAGAGTTCTATTTATAAGCATGAAAAAAGTTAATCCGGGACAATCCCCCGATGTGGGACTAGACCAATACCAAAAATAGCCTAAACAAACATTAATACAAGTCCAGGAGAAATCGTAGCGGATCTGGGATGATCCAGACCGCCAATTGGCGGTCTATAAGGCCCAGATCCGTCTGGGTTTTGTGTTGGGCTTTGCTGGAAGCATTTCTTGGTCTTTGATGCATCTACTTGGTTTGTTGGAGCTCCGACCCGAATCGAATTGCCAAAATACTCCCCATGATAGTGTGGAGTTTCCTATTTTGTTCTTACGTCCTTTGGTCTTACGCTCAGGTCCTTCTCCCTTGCATCTTAGTCCCCAGGTCTCACAATTAAGTCCTTTTTCCTTCTTTTGGGTCCTTTCATGGCTCTTCTCTTCAAACATCTTTATTCCTGAAAACTAAACATAAAACTCGTCACGTAGCATTGCTTAGGTGTAAGATAATGGATATAAGATACAAATATAAGCATGAAATGATGTAATCAAACCCCTAAGGGGTGGAGTGAGTGCACACATGCAAAGAGGTGGGTGTTGAACACATTCTTTAAGCACAAATGAAGGTGGTGTTATCATGCATAGGAGGTGTCTAAATGTTATGGCAAAACCTATCAATCTATTCACCAACCTAGTTGATTAACATTTACATATACAAGTTGTTTATTTCAGAACCTAAACAAGCATGAGAGGTGTCTAATCATTTTGGCAAAACTCATCGAGTTATAAATTCTATCCTAAACAAGCAAGCATATATTCATGTTTTATCAACACATTGGAAATAAAACATTCATTTCATTCTCTAATGCAAGTATGAACATCTACACCACCCCCCAAAGGGGATGGAACTACTCACTACACATTACACTAATTATTAAACTAAGCAAGGAAAGCATATTAACTAAGCTACTAAAACTAATGAAAAGAAATTAAACAAAGTAAAGCAAGAAATATGAAACAAACAACATAATAAAGAAACTTTTATTAACAAATGACTCACATTTTAAGTAGCATCCTCCTACTTTAGTGTGTGCTTCAAGGCCTCACTTCTAGTAGGAAGAATAGCCACTCAAAATATGGAGTGATTACATTAGAAGGTGAAGAGTTTTATTTATAGCCATAGAAAAAGGCAATCCGGAACAATCCCCCGATGTGGGACTAAACAAATACCAAAAATAGCCTAAACATCCTCTAATACATGTGCTAGAGAAATTTGAGCGGATTCCAAAGGATCCAGACCGCCAATTAGCGGTCCAAGCCTGCCAATTGGCGGTCCATAAGATTTGGATCTGGCAAAATTTCATTCTGGGAATTTCTGGATTCGTTTGTCGGTCTTTGATGCATCTACTTTGTGTATTGGAGTTCCGACCCGAATCTAATTGCCAAAATACTCCCCTAGATGGTGTGGAGTATTCTGTTTTGCTCTTTGGTCTTTTGGTCTTACGTTCAGGTCCTTCTACCTTGCATCTCAGTCCCCAGATCTCACAATTCAGTCCTTTTTCCCAGCTTTTGGGTCCTTTTATGCTTCATCTCTTCAAACATATTTATTCCTGAAAACTAAACATAAAACTCGTTACATAGCATTGTTTAGGTAAAAGATAA
This sequence comes from Triglochin maritima, assembly GCA_963682175.1. NCBI lineage: Eukaryota > Viridiplantae > Streptophyta > Magnoliopsida > Alismatales > Juncaginaceae > Triglochin > Triglochin maritima. The sequence goes on from OY821775.1 coordinate 22,693,097, forward strand.
TGGATATGACACACAAATATAAGCATGGAATGATGTCAATCATCAACCCAGAACCTAGTGAGTCGAAGAATTCGTGCCTGTTATTATAAGGAAGTTTTTTGTAGTCAGAGACCGTTAAACTCCTATTGTGAAACCTTAAGTTAGGGGTCTTGGTTCCCATGAGTATAAGAAATAATAATTATTCATGGTGTTTTCTCTTCTTGCACGGCTCCTATCACTCGGAAAATTAGGTCCGAGAGGACTTACTGCCTCGTATTGTCAAGTCATCTGATTTGAGAGACACCGACCAAACTCCTACTACATTGGTGATAGAGATCACCTTATCTGGAGAATTGGGGGAAGGTGTACATTATAGTGTAAGTCTTCATAGACAATGATATATGAAACCTGACCTTCGGAGAATTACACACCAACTAGTAAAAATAAAAAAAAGGAAGAGAAAATGAAAATGGGAAGAAAAAAATGGCAATACAAATAAGATCGTCAATGGACTTTACACGTTGTATCACATGAGGATGTTAAGGTTGCCTATGTATTTCACTTAAGTCTTTAATTAACTTGCACGAATGGTGATACAACGTTAGAAACTCTTCTTCTGTTGCCCAATTACGAACAAGCTGTGGAGATGTTCAAGCTCTTTAAGTTTGATCCTTTGTATCAAACACCTTCGTGTCTTGATCATGAACTTGTTCTTGCATCGTGTGCACATTGTGAGGGGGCCCACACGTGAGTATTTTGGCCCCACGTTATGTCATATTCCCATTCCAAGTGCATTGACCCACTTTTGAGGTTCTCATTTGATGTTATTTGGCAAATGATGATGGGAACTTATTTTTGTACAAAATTATATTTGAAATGAAAATAAAAAAAGAAGAAAAACAAAAAAAGGACTCCAAGAGTGAGCATAGGTTGTTGTGGGCTCCAACCATTGTGTATTTGGGCAACATTTGTTTCACGTATTTGTCTCCCTTTTTAAGTATCTCACAAGTTTTGCGGGGAATTCGGGTTTGTGTCCATCAACATCACCACAAAAATTTCCTTGTGCGTCAAAGGTTGGTTAGATCATAACTTTTTCATGCAAAAATACGTGTAATATCATGCTTGCATACATTGAGGACAATGAATAAAGTAAGTGTGGTGGGGTGCTTTCAATCTGTATATATGTGGAGTCGAGTCTTTTACCTTTTCTTTTGTTGGCATTGTTCGGGTCATGTTAGTGTGCTGCATTTAATATCGATATATCTATTTCCCAAGATCATTGGGTGTCTGGTCTTCTGTTGCTTGCCTAGTGCTTAATTTTTTTTAATTTCTTTCAAAATCTTCTTGTGTTTGCAAATGAAAAATATTTTGTGAGTTTTATGTGTGTTTAGCATGTGCAAAACCGTTGAGAGGCAAAGTAAAAGGAACCTCCCAAAAATGACTTGAACATGATGCATTAGGATATCTAGTACTCCGGCTTAAGGTCTTATCTAGTCGTCAGGATGCACCCCGGATTTACCTCGGGGGGAGAGTAATCATAGTATTTCAGTACTTAAATAAATAAAAAAGTCCACCCAGAACCTAGTGACTCGAAGAATTCATGCCTGTTAGTATAAGGAAGTTTTTCATAGTCAGGGACCTTTAAACTCCTGTTGTGAAACCTTAAGTTTAGGGGTCTTGGTTCCCATGTAGATAAGAAATAATAATTATTCCTGGTGTTTTCTCTTCTTGCATGACTCCTATCACTCGGGAAATTAGGTCCGTGGGGACTTACTGCCTCGTACTTTGAAGTCATCTGACTTGAGATGCACCGACCGAACTCCTCCTACACAGGTGATAGAGATCACCCTATGTGGAGAATTGGGGGAAGGTGTACATGATAGTGTAAGTCCTCATAGACAATGATACACGAAACCTGACCTTGGGAGAATTACACACCAACTAGTAAAAAAATGGAAAAGGAAGAGAAAATGATAATGGGAAGAAAAAATAGCAATACAAATAAGATCGTCAATGGACTTTACACGTTGTATCACACGAGGATGTTAAGGTTGCCCTTGTCTTTCACTTAAGTCTTTAATTAACTTGCACGAATGGTGATACAACGTTAGAAACTCTTCTTCTGTTGTCCAATTATGAACAAGCTGTGGAGAGGTTCAAGCTCTTTAAGTTTGATCCTTTGTATCAAACGCCTTCGTGTCTTGGTCATGAACTTGTTCTTGCATCTTGTGCACATTGTGAGGGGGCCCACATGTTAGTATTGTTGCCCCGTGTGATGTCATGTTCTCATTCGAAGAGCGTTGTCCCACTTTTGAGGTTCCCATTTGATGTCATTTGACAAATGACAATGGAAACTTATTTTTATACAAAGTTATATTTGAAAACAATTAAAAAAAATTAAAAAAGACTCCAAGAGTGAGCATAGGTTGTTGTGGGCTCTAATCCTTGTGTATTTGGGCAACATTTGTTTCACGTATTTGTCTCATTTTTAAGTATCTCACTTGTTTTGATGGGAATTTGGGTTTGTGTCCATCAACATGACCACAAAAAATTCCTTGTGCTTCAAAGTTTGGTGGCATCATAACTTTTTCTTGCAAAAATACATCTAGTATCATGCTTGCATACATTGAGGACAATGCATGAAGTAAGTGTGACAGAGTTTTTTCAATCTACATATATGTGGAGTCCAGTCTTTTACCTTTTCTTTTGTTTTCTTTTGTTGCCATTGTTAGGGTCATGTTAGTGTGCTACATTTAATATCGATATATTTGTGTGCCATGATCCTTTGGTGTCTTGTCTTCTTTTGCTTGCCTAGTGCTTTAAGTTTTTGCATTTCTTTCAAAAGCTTATTGTGTTTGCGAATGAAATTTTTTGTGTGGGTTTTGTACGTGTTTAGCATGTGCAAAACCGTTGAGAGGCAAAGTAAAAGGAACCTCCCAAAATTGACTTGAACATGATGCATTACGATATCTTGTACTTAGGCTTAAAGTCTTATCTAGTCGTCAGGATGCACCCGGATTTACCTCGGGGGGATAGTAATCATAGCATTTCAGAACTCAAATAAATAAAGAAGTGTACCACGAACCTAGTGAGTCGAAGAAATCGTGCCTGTTAGTATAAGGAAGTTTGTCGTAGTCAGGGACCCTTAAACTCCTGTTGTGAAACCTTAAGTGTAGGGGTCTTGGTTCCCATGTAGATAAGAAATAATAATTAGGTATGATCTTCTCCCTTCTTGCACGACACCTATCACTCAGGAAATTAGGTCCGATTGGAGTTAGTACCTCGTACTCTCAAGTCATCTTACTTGGGATGCATCGATCAAACTCCTGTTACATGGGTGATAGGGATGTCCCTATGTAGAGAATTGAGGGAAAGTGTACATGATAGTGTAAGTCCTGATAGGCAATGATACACGAAACCTGACCTTGGGAGAATCACACACCAACTAGTAAAAAAACAAAAAAAGGAAGAGAAAATGAAAATGAGAAGAAAAAAATGGCAATACAAATAAGATCGTCAATGGACTTTACACGTTGTATCACATGGGGATTTTAAGGCTGCCCATGTCTTTCACTTAAGTCTTTAATTAACTTGCACGAATGGTGATACAACGTGAGAAACTCTTGAATGTTTGGTGAGATCATAACTTTAGTGAGATCATAATTTTTTCATGCAAAAATACATGTAGTATCATGCTTGCATACATTGAGGACAATGCCTGAAGAAAGTGAGGCGAGGTGCTTTCAATCTATATATATGTGGAGTCGAGTCCTTTACCTTTTCTTTTGTTTTCTTTTGTTAGCATTGTTAGGGTCATGTTAGTGTGCTGCATTTAATATCGATATATCTGTTTGCCATGATCCGTGGAAGTCTTATCTTCTTTTGCTTGCCTAGTGCTTTATTTTTTTGCATTTCCTTCAAAATCTTCTTGTGTTTGCGAATGTAAAATATTTTCTGGTTTTACGTGTGTTTGGCATGTGCAAAACCGTTGAGAGGCAAAGTAAAAGGAACCTCCCAAAATCGACTTGAACATGATGCATTAGGATATCTAGTACTCCGGCTTAAGGTCTTATCTAGTCGTAAGGATGCACCCCGGTTTTCCCTCGGGGGGACAATAATCATAGTATTTCAATACTCAAATAAATAAAGAAGTCCACCCTGAACCTAGTGAGTCGAAGTATTCGTGCCTGTTAGTATAATGAAGTTTGTCGTAGTCTGGGACCTTTAAACTCCTATTGTTAAACCTTAAGTGTAGGGGTCATGGTTCCCATGTAGATAAGAAATAATAATTGCGTATGGTATTATCTCTTCTTGCACGACTCCTATAACTCGGGAAATTAGGTCCGAGGGGACTTAGTGCCTCGTACTCTCAAGTCATCTTACTAGGGATGCACCGATCGAACTCCCACTACACGGGTGATAGGGATCACCCTTTGTGAAGAATTGAGGGAAGGTGTATCATAGGCAATGATACTCGAAACATGGCCTTGGGAGAAGTACAAACTGACTAGTAAAAAAATGAAAAAAGGAAGAGAAAAAGAAGAAAAAATGGCAATACAAATAAGATCGTTAATGGACTTTACACGTATCACCTGAGGATGTTAAGGTTTCCCTGTGTTTGACTTAAGTCCTTAGTTAACTTGCACGAATGGTTCCCTAGGCTAGGTGTGTGCACTGGATACATATATAGAGTCGGCCTAGGGAATTACTGTGTCCAGATCAACAAAATGGGTCCGTTAAGTCGTGTTGCTAGATTGAATAATGCATCAATGTTCGGATTTTGTGGATATATCCGATGAAAACAAACAGGAGACATCACTCCTCTTTGGTGACAAGGAGGTTTAACAGCTTGTTGTACGTGCAAAGTGCAACCGTGATTCTTACGAAAGTGAGTTAGGATTTCCTTGTTTTCCGTATGTTTTTCCCTTTATTCATTTTTTCTTTCTTTGTTTTTCTTGGCACTAGCCAAAGGTAAGTGCGTGGGTATTTTATTAGTAGAATATCATACATTGCATTCATGCATATATCCTTTATTTTACCCTATATTTGTGCTACTCGAGTGCTTATTTGATATGTTTCAGGGCTTAGGCAATAAAGAAGAGAAAGAAAGAGAAAATGACCTAAACAGAAGAAGAATGGACTGATTTTGAAGGTTCTGGACATGTTTGTAATGCCCAAGGATCTGATTGTAAGTCAGGAAAGACCCAAGTGAAAACCCAGAGGGACCTACGTGTAAAGAAAAACAAGTTCTTTGCAAAAGTCTGTAGTCTCGTGAACCTGAGTAATAAATGAACAATTCAAACCAAAAAGACTCGAAGCAACAGCTCCGGGCGCACCAACATGTTTATTATGTGAACTAAAGTTGTGGTTAAAATTTGGAGGTTATCAGACAAAATTGATCCGCCAGTAGCGGATTAAAATCTACCATTTGTAGATCCAGCTAAAAGTTTTGCAGCCAGATTTCTCCAGCGGGTCGGGTTGCCAGTTTAGAAAAATATGCATTATTCGGATCTAAGTTACAGTCGCCCGATTACGCTCAGATCTATCCAAACCCTCTAATCTTCTATATATAGACTTGTAATACCTCCTTTCTTCTTCTTCACCCCTCTCCTCCTTAGGTTAGTTTCCTTTCTTGTTTAGTAGTTTAGGTTTTAATTATTGTTTGTTAGAGTAGGTTTGTGTTTCGTAATTAGTAGTGTAGACGAGAAGAAGAGGAGCAATATTGTAATCTTTCATTCTAATCTACTTTTCTACATTTCCAATATGGTTTTGGGTTGTTTTTATGCTTTCTTTAGTTTGGAGATGAGTAGAGAGTAGTCCATCCCAATTGGGGGTGGAGAAGAAGGTGATGTGATTATGTGCTATATTAGGTGTGTGTTTATTAATCCTAACCTTTGAACCTCATATGATTTCCATAACCATCTAATGAGATTTTCACTATTATCTTTGATGTGATAACTCTCTTGAGTAATGCTTAGCACATGCTTAGATTAGTGGGCCTATTTTATGGGGAATGATGAGGTGAGGATAATGATGGATTGGATGAAGGAAACATGACATGTGGGAGCATGAGCTCTTGTTGGCCTCACCTTAATTAATGTCTTGTATGATTTATTGATTGTGTAAATCTTCTTTCATGTGGAGACATAGTGGGGTTTGGTCTATATGCATGAGCACATTTAGCTTCATTTCAATTATTGTCTTGTATGTTTTAATGATAAAGTTTTATCTTATTTCATGTGGAGGCAAAGTTTAATTTGATTTCATGGATTTCATGTATTACATGTTGTGATGAGTACAATTGAACACACACGTACACATATCTTCATTTCATCATTCTTTCTCTACCGCTAAGGGGTTTATTTATACCATTTCATTTCTAATTTCATACGCATTGTAGTTTAATTCCGATCGTATTTCTCTCTCTTATTTTCAAACTCGAGTATGGTGAATTCTGACTCGCACGTGCTCCCTGTGGACTCGACCCTAACTTGCCATCGCCTCATCGCGACCGTGCACTTGCGTATAGGACATCCGAACTACTATAGTCAACAAAATTAAGTTTGGTCAATAAGGATTTGGGCGACTAAAGAAAAGGATGGGTCAGCCGATTTTGTAGACAGATGGTTTCGAGTTTAACTGGAACTAGATTTGGACGACTAAAAGAGGGGACCAATTGTTCGAGCTTTGCCAATGGGATGTGCCAAATATGTGATGGTACAAGATAAAGGTGATATAATGAGACAAATTTAGATGTAGCCATAGGAAAAGATCAAATGTCTGACATAACACGAAGACTATTTTTTATATAAATACCTTTAATTAAACATGGTTCAGACGAACAAACTAGTCAATCAGTCGTCTAGAATATCAAGTCTAACAATCACAACATATTACCAAATTCGAACGATTAAGCAAGCCAAGATGTCATCCGAAATAAATCAAAAGAAAAGACTTGAAAAATCCAAGAAATTGACAAGCGACTGAATAAAGGAATGCGTCGTACGAAATTGGGATGATATGTTTTGAGTTTACTGACTATGGATCCGAATGACTGAACGGGTGATGTGGTGGTCTGAAACTGGGTTGGCCAAACAATGTTGTTGGATTCAGACGACTAAAAGGGTGAAGTGCTTGTCCAAAAGTGGCGTGCACATAACTTAAAGATTTTATTAGTGTTTGATCATGAGTTCAATGTGTGCCCAAGTTTACATATAATCCTAGGACTCAATACGAGGTAAAATACAAGTCTTCTTCAGCTTGATCACATGTCTTATCTTGAGTCCATAATGCTTTGGGTCTTCAACACCTAATAAGATACAAACACGCACAAGTGTGGTGAATATGTTTATGTGTGTGTAGGAATTGATTCATTAGATTAAATGTTAGAGTTTACAAAAAAAAATTACGACAAAGAGTTGATGAAGGCTTATTGGCTTGATCATGAATGTAGTCGAGGATATCGTAGTTAATTAGTTGAGTGGACTTGATTAAATTGTTGGTGCACATTATGATGAAACTTACGTGCATGGATGTATGAGTCATCGAATAGGGAGGTGATGTAGTTGAAGCCATCGACTGCCATCATCTTGAGCTTTTCAATCCAGGTGGAGAGATCATCCATGTCATTCGAAGGCTCTTGATTTATGGTGTAGGTCGGCGGGTGGTGTTGCCTTTTTGACCCTATTCTATGTTTTGATTATTTAATTAACATAGTCTTAATTACAATCAAATGTAGTGTAGCACACTTATGCGTGGAATATATATTGTATTGTGCTAACATCTACAGTTGATCAAGACTCAAGGAAGAATGGAATGAAGGTAACACATGTAATCAAGCTAATTAAGGACATGTAATTTTGCCTTTATTTGACTCTTAGGAATATATGTGAACTTGAGAATACAAGAGTTCAAATCTATTTACATACACACTAGGATCCTTGGAGAAGTCACACACCAAATTTCACATCATTTGGACTTCAATAGATCACCCAAACATAAGTTGAAAATCAGTCAAACTAAGCATCTGCCTGTCTGTACAGAATGGTCGACCGAAATACGTTTTTTGTTTGACCCTTCTACGAGTTAATGGTTATCCAAATAGTGATTTTACCTAGCTCCACCGGTCGACCCATTTGTTACCTTTCAGTGGAACGATTGACCCATATTATCCGGATGACCGTTCTACTGGTCGTATTCTACAATGGTCGTATACGTATATTTCACATACCCCTAAATTGTATTTGGCCACTGGTTGAACGATGCCTTCATGTTGGTGGACCAGATGCAGCCAATTGTGTGCCCAAAAGTGCATCTTATTTTCGGTTGGACGAACTTCCTTGTTACGTTCGAACGGTCGACCATCCCCTAGATTTAGTTCGACCATTAACTTAAATCATAGCCGTTTGGTTCGAACGTAGTTTAAGTTGGCTCGAGTGTTTCTATACTTTCATGGAAACAGTCGATTGTTGATCCCATGACAGTCGACCGGTTTAGATAGATTTGATGAACTTACGTTTTTAGCTTTGTGTATCTCGCATAAATCTCAACCAAATCTTCCCAAATGGCTATAACACTTTAGGAGCTTATAAATAGAGGTAATAAACCTTATGTACACAACTCTCCAACTTCTATGTCTCCTACATTAGAGAGTCTCCTCCCAAACAAGAAATCCCAATTCCTACACTCAAGAGCCTAAACTTCCACACCTTGATTATTTCAAAGTTATACTCAAAGTGTGTTCAAGTAAGAGAGTGTTTAATCCACTCATTCCCTTTGTTGTCAAAGAAGTAAAGGTTTCGGTGAAAACCCGAAGCAAATTGTAAAGGGTTCGGTGAAAGCCAGAACCATTCGTCTCAGGTTGTGAGAGAAAGAAATTGAGCTCCGGCAAGGACTGTTCGTGAGTTGATGGTGTAAAAGCATTATCTCTCGGCCCGGAATGGGGAGAGGATAGTGAAGACATAGGCGGAGCTCGTGGAATCGGTGGAGCTTGCAAGAGAGGATGTCGGACCCGGGTGGGGTGCCGAACCTCTTTAAAAATTGTTGCGTCTCTTGTGTGGTTTGCTTTTCTCTACTTACTTTTTATTGATTAATTTTCGCTGCATATTAAGTAGAGATTAAGTGAAATGATTAAATTAATTAGGCCATATACGATCCTACATGTCGTAGGATGGGTTGTAGTCCTCCCAAGTCAGAATGTTCCAACCTTGTTCTGGTGCATGCTTTCATCCATCATTAGTGGTCGGAGTTGAGCTTTTAGCTGACATAGTAGTGTCCTTCATAATAGTGGTGGAAAAGAGAAGGAATGTGGCCTTGGTGGATGGTGTTTTAGGTTTGTTCCTAGAGAGAAGAGAAGGTTTCTTGCATGTAGGTTCAATCCATAGGAGCAACCTATTCTTCTTCTTCTTCACCTTCCTCTCCATCTCCATCTCCACATCCACCCTCGATTTCATCCTATATCACAATGATGTTCCTATTTTCATGTAAAGATAGCTTCTTACCTTCTTTGGTGAACCCCATAAAGGTGAGGGTTTTGTGGTTGATGGTTTGATGCTTCGTTTGGAATGGGAAACCTTCAATGCAGATCCGGAGGGCCTCCACAATGGTGGTGATGGTGACCAAAACTGCGAGCATATATTGGAGAATATAGTGAGGCCAATTCACCAGTATCTTCTTGATGAGAGAAACAACATGGAAATGGAAATTGACAATACTCGAGTGGGGGAGAAGAAAAGAGAGATGTGATCGAAATTAAACTACAATGCGTTGTAAATTGGAAAAACGAGCAATAAAACTAAACCCCTCGGGGCTGTAGAGAAACAACATGGAAATGGAAATTTGTGGTGTAGTGTGTGTTCAAATATGCTCATTAAAACATGTCATACATGAAATACATAAAACTCAATTCCAACTTTGCCTCCACATGAAATAAGATAAGACATTATCATTAAAACATACAAGATAATAATCAAAATAAAGCAAATATGTTCACAAGCATAATGACTCATATCCAACTATGTCTCCACATGAAATAAGATTTATCACAATCATTAAAACAAACAAGACATTAATTTGGATAAAGCCAACATAAGCACATGCATGCACATGTCTTGTTCCCTTCTTCCACTCCATCCTTATCCTAACCTCATAATTCCCCATAAAATAGGTGCACTGATCAAGGTATGTGCTAAGCATCACTCAAGAGCATTAGCACATCAAAGATAAGACTGAAGTTTCATTAGATGGTTATGGAAATCGTGTAAGGCTCAACGGATAGGATTAACATACACCTAATCCAAAGGAACCTTGGTCGGGCCTTGATGATCTTGAATGCTATCATTCATAACATGATCTTGTGGAACATCTTGAGTTTCCCCAAGCACAATTCTACTCCCACTACTTTTTATTCTTTCCAGAATTTCTTTCTCTAAGAATATGACATCCCTCTCGACAATCACTCGATTAGAGGTTTATGCCAAAAGTAGTATCCTCTTGTTTCATGAGGATAACCTATAAAGAAGTGCTTATCTGCTTTTGGTTGAAGTTTGGTCGACGTCAATCTTTTGACGTAGGCCTCACAATCCCAAATCTTGAGAAAATTGAGCTTAGGTGTTTTGCCACTCCATAGCTCATAAGGTGTTTTCTCTATGGATTTGGGTGAAACATTATTTAGTGTTTAAGACGCCACTTCTAGTGTATAGCTCCAAAAGTAAAGTGGTAATTCAGCTTGACTCATTATTGACCGAACCATATAGAGCAATGTCCTATTCCTCCTTTCGGATACCCCATTCCACTAAGGTTTACTGGGAGGAGTGAGTTGTGGTACAATACCACACTCTTTTAGGAACGAATCAAATTTGGTGCTTAAGTACTCACTGATTGACATCATTTCATGCTTATATTTGTATCTTATATCCATTATCTTACACCTAAGCAATGCTACGTGACACGTTTTACGTTTGAATTTCAGAAATAAATAGGTTTGAAGAGGTGAAGCATGAAAGGACCCAAAAGCAGGGAAAATGACTTAATTGTGAGACCTGGGGACTAAGATGCAAGGGAGAAGGACCTGAACGTAAGACCGAACGACCAAAGAGCAAAACAGAAAACTCCACACCATCATGGGGAGTGTTTTGGCAATTCTATTCGGGTCGGAGCTCCAACAAGTGAAATAGATGCATCCACTACCAACAAAGACATCCAGAATAGCCCAGAATAAAATCCAGCGTGATTCGGACCATATAGACCACCAATTGGCGGTCCAAGACCGCTAATTGGCGGTCTGTTTTGGCCCACATCTGCTAAGCTTTTGGTGAGTCACGTATTAGTGTGTATTTAGTCCATTTCGGGTATTTGTTTAGTCCCACATCGGGGGATTATCCCGGATTGCCTTTTTCTTTGGCTATAAATAGAACTCTTCACCTTCTATTGTAAACTACCCATTGCTTGGTGGCATTCTCTCTACTAAGGAATAAGCCTTGAAGCAAAACTCAAGGTGGAGAAGAATGCTACCTTCGATGTGAGTCATTGTTAATAAAATAATTGTTCTAGTTTCTTTTAATCTTGTCTTTTAATTTGTGCATGCTTGTTTAGTCTTGCCTTTCCTTTTAATCTTCTTTAATGCTCCTTTATTGCCTAGTTAAATTTCCTTTCAGTATAATGTTTCATGTTGTTAATGTAGGTAGTGTAATGATTAGTGAGTAGTTCCATCCCCTTTTGGGGATGGAGAAATATGTCATATCATATAGTGTATTAGGTGTGTGTTATCTTAATCCCTTGAGCATTATATGATTTTCATAACCATCTAATGGGATTTCACTCTTATCATTGATATGCTAATGCTCTTGAATGAAGCTTAGCTTATGCTTAGATTAGTGGACCTATTTTATGGGGAATGATAATGCGAGGATATGATAGAATTAATATTGGAAACACAATTTGTAGTGTATGTACTCTTGTTGCCTTTACCTTGGTTAATGCCTTGTATGTTTTAATGATATTGGGTTATCTTATTTCATGTGGAGGCATAGTAGTGTCTAGTCTTTATACATGCGTTCATTTAGCTTCATTCCAATTATTGTCTTGTATGTTTTAACGATATAGTCTTATCTTATTTCATATGGAGGGAAAGTTGGATTTAGTTTTATGATTTCATGCACTACATGTTGTGAGGAGCATAATTGAACACACACACATCTTTATATTCACATTATTTCTCTACCCCCTATGGAGTTTAGTTTATTGCTTAGCTTTCATTTCCTTTTGCATTCTAGTGTAGTTTAGTGTAATCAATCTTTCTCTCCTTTCTTTACCACTCTCCTTCGCACAAACCAAACGTCGACACACCTTCCAGTGGACGATCCTTATTTGCCACCACTTCAACGCAGCCGTGCACTTGCGGTTAACATAAAACGAAGCAATCAAGTTTTTGGCGCCGTTGTCAGGGAGGTGCTCTGTCCAGACTTTGGTTTGGACGATTCGAGTGGTTTTTAATTTTTTGTTTTCAGCTTTTGTTAGTTTCAGGGATCCTAGAGCTCACGGGGAGGCTACTGGAGGAGTTGGAGCACCTGAGCATCAACAGGCACCGCCAATTAGCAGTTTGAGACCGCCAGTTGGCGGCCTGGTGAGCGTGTCTTGCTCTCAATTTTCTTCTAGTAGTTGGTTCTTTCATTTTCGTCATCTGGGAGCACTATTTTGCATGCTGTAACTTCTAGTTTGCTCGTAGATCATTAAACCAACCCCCATTAATCTACTTTGCCTTAAAATCCAAAGCAAAAGATTAGACATTCTTATTTGTTTAGGTTACGCATCATGAACTTGACTTAGGCATATAGTCGTCTTTTCTTTTAGCTGTATCTTCAGTTGTTGAGCGCTGGCGTGAGGTACGCTTTTCCAACACTCATTCATGCATCTTGTATGCCCATGCATTAGTTAGCAGGAATTACATCAGGACAAGAGTGTGTCGAGCGTTTTGATTGGAGCGATTGATTGCTAGATCTAGGATCAAAACGCTACTAAAGAGGGACTCTCCCATAAAAGATAAGGTGGGGGATTTCATCACCCTTTCCTTGGCCCCAAAAATCACTCTTAATAAATCCTTAACTAAAAGCAAGTAGACATTGGCCCTAGGATTTCGGACGCACTAGGAGAGTAATCTAGTTGAGACCGTCATGGCCTGATCGGCGTTGCCTACCTTGTCGATAGTAGGAGGTACTGGATCTTCGGATCTGGTATCACTTGCTGGGCATTGTGGTCTTCGTTGTAGGGAGGTGAGGCGCGTTGAGGCTAGTGACCTCGAAGTTAGGCGTCGTCTTGCCTAAGGACCCATTGCCTTACATTGTTTGAGCCATGCTTGCTAGTTAGGCTTCAACCTGATCCCATTACCCACGCTAGCTCTAGGATTCTTCCCGTCTCCTCTGAGTCATCTTCTTCTCACCTTCTTCTACGTTATAGTCTCTTCCCCTTTACACTCTCTGTTAGCGTTTTAGGGTCGATTCGAGCACTTATTGCGAGCTTAGCCTCGTGGTGGTGAGAGTGGTCGACTCGAGAGTTTTTGTTGAGATGGATGGTTACATGGGCGACCATCGATATCATTGTTGGGACCAGGACAGTTCTCCCTGGTACTCCCGACAAATACATCCTGGGGTACCTCAGACAAACACCCCGTATGGTTGGGATAATCTTAATTGTGTGACTGAACATTCTTCATATTGGGGTAATATGAGAGAGGCACCGACTGCTAGACCACCATCTAGTTACGTTGGATCATATGTTGGTCATCAAACTGAGACATTACAAGAACCTTTGGCCTTTTTCATGCATGTGGTCGATGACATGAGTGCACCGGTGGCTCCAGTAGCCGTACAGTGTGACTGTTGTGGGTTGAGTGGTCATGTTATCGGGGAATGTCCTTATGTTGCCCCTGAGCCTGAGTATAAGCACACATTTTCCCAAAATACTATTTATGACCATTACGTATCCGCGTACAAGCCGAGAGGGATGGATTCGTGGGGAGACAATTCATATTCAAATTCTTATACATCATTTCCACGCCAGTATCCTCCACCCGAATACCCAGAAGTCTACCAACACCCCACTCAAAATCATTGGACTCATTCTCAGCCCATCAACACCCAACCCGAAAAATTCTCAAATTCTGACTTGGACCTCATAGTTGACTGCATACCTGATTCCTTGAAACAAACTTTCCTTACGTTCACGGAAACCACTCAACAATCCATACAAAATATGACACTACAAGTGAGTCAAATAACGCAGCAATTACGTGAACGTGAGGAGAGCAACTTTTCTTGTCAACATGAGGATTCATCTTTTGATATCGAACCACCACCACATCCACAAACTCAAAGCACAATCTCTCAAAGACAAACTCCTAGTCAGTCTGAGGGACTTGAGGTTTCAATTCACGATCACTTGGTGGAGGATTCGATTCCAACTGAGAATAGTATGGACCAGTTCTATTATGAGTCGGCACAGGATTGTGCCTTACCTATTTGTCTCATGGCCCTTGAGCCACATGATCTTATTGTTGTACCTCCTAAGGACTCACCTTTGGTGGAGCAAGAGCTCCCTAGTACCCTTAATCTCATACGACCTGATGAGAGTTTGCCTCTCACTATTGTTCCTGATCACCTTGGAAATGATGGGACATCAAATAATTACATTGCCAATGAGGGTATTAGGAGTTCTTTGGAGGATACCTTGGGTATGAGACCCACTTTTTGTTCACCTGGTGTGTCGGACATGCCTAACGAGGTTCTTGACCTTGTTCCAACGCACCAGCCTGTTGGTTGGAGTGTTTGGATTGACGATCATAACTTCAGCTCCGCAACGGGAGAAACTCTTCTTTCGTTGCCCCATATTTCCCAAACTCTTAAGTGGTTCAAGCTCTTTCAATTTGATCCTTTGAACGAGACGCCTTTGCGTCCAATTCATGAACCTCTCCTGTCATCTTGTGCTCTTTGTGAGGGGGGCCCAAACATGAGTATTCTGGCCCCGCGTCGTGTCATGTTCCCTTTCCAAGTGCATTGACCAACTCTTGAGATTCCCATTTGATGTCTATTGACAAATGAAGATGGGAACTTATGTTCGTACATAGTTATAAAAAAAGTACAATAAAAGACTCCTTCAGTGAGCATCGATTGTTGTGGGCTCCAACCCTTGTGTATTTGGGCTCCATTTCTTTAACGTATTTGTATCCTTTCTTTAACATCTCACAGGTTTTGAGGGAATTCCGGTTTGTGTCCCTCAACATGACCTTGAACTTCCCTTTGTACTTCATGTTGGTGAGATTTCTCCTTTTTCATGCATAAATCCATGTAGTATCTTGCTAGCATTCATTGAGGACAATGCATGAAGTAGGTGTGAGGGGTGTTTTATGCGTGTACATAGTTGAGTCTTTTTCTTTGATTTTTGTTTTCTTTTGTGTGTATTGATAGGGTTGTTGAACATTTTATTTTAAACCGCAAGTGCACGGCCGCGATGAAGCGGTGGCAAGTACGGGTCGTCCTCAGGGAGATGAGCAGGCTCTTGTTTATCCGAAATCAAGAGATGTTATTATGCTAACCTACACTACACTATGCTAAGAAGTACGAAATGTGAAAGAAGCAAACAAACAATGAAATGACAACTACGCTAAGAACAAAAGAAGAATGCTGGAATACAGAAATGGGAAAACCCCTAAGGGGTGGAGTGAGTGCACACATGCAAAGAGGTGGGTGTAGAATACATTCTTTAAGCACATGAAGGTGGTGTTTATCAAGCATAGGAAGTGTCTAAATGTTATGGCAAAACCTATCAATCTATTCATCAACTTAGTTGATTAACATTTACATATGCAAGTTGTTTATGTCATAACCTAAACAAGCATGAGAGGTGTCTAATCATTTTGGCAAAAGTCATCAAGTTATAAATTCTATCCTAAACAAGCAAGCATACGTTCCTGTTTTATCAACACATCAAAAATAAAGCATTCATCCAATTCTCTAATGTATGTATGTACATCTACTCCACCCCCAAAGGGGATGGAACTACTCACTAAACATTACACTAATTATTAAACTAAGCAAAGAAAGCATATTAAAACTAAGCTAGAAATAAAAGACGATTAAACTAAAACATGCACAAACAATAAAAGAAGCATAAAACGAACAATGAAATAAACACAAAACTTTATTGATAAAATGACTCACATTAAAAGTAGCATCCTCCTACTTTAGTGTGTGCTTCAAGGCCTCACTTCTAGTAGGAAGAATAGCCACTTAAAATATGGAGTGATTACAATGGAAGGTGAAGAGTTCTATTTATAGCCATGGAAAAAGGCAAACCGGGACAATCCCCCGATGTAGGACTAAACCAATACCAAAACTACACTAAGCATACACTAATACACGTGCTACAGAAAACTAAACGGATTCTGGGCCATCTGGGCGGTCTATATGGTTTAGATCCGTTTGGTTTTCTTTGTGGGCTTTGCTTGAAGTGTTTGTTGGTCTTGGATGCATCTGGTTGGTTTGTTGGAGCTCCGACCCGAATCCAATTGCTAAAATACTCCCCATGATGGTGTGAAGTATTCTGTTTTGCTCTTAGGTCCCTCTGTCTTGCGTTCAGGTCCTTCTCCCTTGCATCTTGGTCCCCAGATCTCACAATCCAGTCCTTTTTCCTAGCTTTTGGGTCATTTTATGCTTCATCTCTTCAAACCTAATTATTCCTGAAAACTAAACATAAAATACGTAACATAGCATTGTTTAGGTGAAAGATAATGGATATAAGATACAAATATGAACATGAAATGATGTCAATCAAGGGTCATGTTAGTGTGCTGCATTTAATATCGATATATCTGCTTGCCATGATCCTTGGGTGACTTGTCTTCTTTTGCTTACCTAGTGCTTCAAAATTTTCACATTTCTTTCAAATTCTTCATGTGTTTGCGAAAAAAAATGTTTTGTGGGTTTTGTGGGTGTTTGGCATGTGCAAAACCGTTGAGAGGCAAAGTAAAAAGAAAGCTCCCAAAATTGTCTTGAATTTGATGCATTAGGATATCTAGTACAGTGGCTTTAGGATTTATCGAGTCGTTAGGATGCACCCCAGTTTTCCCTCGGGGGTGAGTAATTATAGTGTTTCAGTGCTCAAACATTTAAAGAAGTCCACCTTGAACCTAGTGAGTTAATAATTCGTGTCTGTTAATTTAAGGGAGTTTGTTGTAGTCAAGGACCCTTTAAATCTTGTTGTGAGACATTAAGTGTAGGGGTTTTGGTTCATGTGTAGATAACAAATAAGTGAGTAGGTGTTCTCTCTTCTCGCATGGCTCCTATCACTCTGGAAAGTAGGTCTGAGGGGACTTTGTGCCTGGTGCTTTTGAGTCATCTGACTTGGGATGCGCTGACCGAACTCCCGTTACACGGGTGGTAGGGATTGTCCTATGTGGAGATTTGGGGAAAGGTGTACGTGATAGTGTAAGTCCTCATGGGCAATGATGCACGAAACATGACCCTGGGAGAATGAAGCTCCAACTAATAAAAGGAAAAAAAATGAATGAGAAAAGAAACAAAAAGAAAAAAATTTGGTAATGCAAATAAGAACCTTAATGGACTTTGCACTTTGTATCACTTGAGGATGTTGAGGTTGTCCATGTCTTTCACTTAATTCCTTATTTAACTTGCACGAGTGGTTCATTAGGCTAGGTGTGTGGCCTGATTACCTTTATAGAGTCGGCCCATAGGATTACCGCGTCCAATGATCGACAAAATATGTCCAATGAGTCGAGTGTCTATATTGAATATTGCATCTTGTTCGGATTTTGTGGGTATATCCGCTGAAAACCCTCAGGAGACAACACTCGTCCTCCTTGGCAACAAGGAGGTTTAACGGCTTGTTGCACGTGCTAAGTGCAACCGTGATTCCTACGAAAGTGAGTTAGGAATTCTTGTGTCTTGTTTGTTTTTCTCTTTCTTTGTTTTGCTCGCGACTAGCAAAAACTTACGTGTGGGGGTATTTGATTGACATCATTTCATGCTTATATTTGTATCTTATATCCATTATGTTATACCTAAGCAATGTTACGTGACGAGTTTTATGTTTGAATTTCAGAAATAAATAGGTTTGAAAAGATGAAGCATGAATGGACCCAAAAGCAGGGAAAAATGACTTAATTGTGAGACCTGGGGACTAAGATGCAAGGGAGAAGGACCTGAGCAAAACAAAAAACTCCACACCATCATGCGGAGTATTTTGGCAATTCTATTCGTGTCAGAGCTCAAACAAGTGAAATAGATGCATCAAAGACCAACAAAGACATCCAAAAAAGCCCAGAATAAAATCCAGCGCGATCCGGACAATATAGACCTCCAATTGGCGGTCCAAGACCGCTAATTGGCGGTCTATTTTTTCCCAAATCCTCTAAGATGTTAGTAAGTCGCGTATTAGTGTGTATTTAGTCCATTTCTGGTATTTGTTTAGTCCCACATTGGGGGATTATCTCGGATTGCCTTTTTCTTTGGCTATAAATAGAACTCTTCACCTTCTATTGTAAACTACCCATTGCTTGGTGGCATTCTCTCTACTAAGGAGTAAGCCTTGAAGCAAAACTCAAGGTGGAGAAGAACGCTACCTTCAATGTGAGTCATTGTTAATAAAATATTTGTCCTAGTTTCTTTTAATCTTGTCTTTTAATTTGTGCATGCTTGTTTAGTCTTTCCTTTCCTTTTAAGCTTCTTTAATTCTCCTTTCTTGCTTAGTTAAATTTCCTTTCAGTATAATGTTTCATGTTGTTAATGTAGGTAGTGTAATGATTAGTGAGTAGTTCCGTCCCCATTTGGGGGGTGGAGAAATATGTGATATCATGTAGTGTATTAGGTGTGTGTTATCTTAATCCCTTGAGCCTTATATGATTTTCATAACCATCTAATGGGATTTCACTCTTATCTTTGATATGCTAATGCTCTTAAATGAAGCTTAGCTTATGCTTAGATTAGTGGACCTATTTTATGGGGAATGATAAGGTGAGGATATGGATGGAATTAATATTGGAAACACAATTTGTAGTGTATATGTACTTTTGTTGCCTTTACCTTGGTTAATGCCTTGTATGTTTTAATGATATTGGGTTATCTTATTTCATGTGGAGGCATAGTAGGGTCTAGTCTTTATACATGAGTTCATTAAGCTTCATTCCAATTATTGTCTTGTATGTTTTAACGATATAGTCTTATCTTATTTCATTTGGAGGCAAAGTTGGATGTAGTTTTATGATTTCATGCACTACATGTTGTGAGGAGCATAATTGAACACACACACACACATCTTTATATTCACATTATTTCTCTACCCCCTATGGGTTTAGTTTTATTGCTTAGCTTTCATTTCCTTTTGCATTCTAGTGTAGTTTAGTGTAATCAATCTTTCTCTCCTTTCTTTACCACTTGCCTTCGCACAAACCAAACGTCGATACACCTCCCAGTGGACGACCCGTATTTATCATCGCTTCAACGCGGTCGTGCACTTGCGGTTAATATAAAACGAAGCAATCACTCACCTCCACGATCGGTTCGTTGGGACTTGATTTTCTTGTTGCGTTGGTTCTCTACTTCATTCTTGAATTCTTTGAACTTGTCATAGGATTCACTTTTGCTTCTCATTAGATAAATATAGCCATAATGACTATAGTCATTCGTGAACGTAATAAAGTACCTAAAACCGTCTCTTGCACTTGTACTCATTGGATCACATACGTCGGAATGTATCAAATCTAGCAAGTTATTCACTCTCGGACCTTTCTTCTTGAAAGGCCTCTTGGTCATTTTGCTCATTAGGCAAGGTTCACACGTCTCCAATGATTTAAAATCAAGTTGGCCTAGAAGATTAGCTTCTTGCAATTTCTTGATGCATTTTTTATTTATGTGACCAAGACGATAATGCCACAAGAGTGTATCATTCACGTGAATAGTTTTAAGCCTTTTGCCATTGATGTCTAAAATTTGTCTATTATTTAATTCAAGCAAATAGAGTCCATTTCTTATAAAAGCATTTGCATAGAAAATTCCGTTCTTCGATATAGACAAGCAAGAGTTTGAAATATTTATATTAAAATTATCCATATCCAAACATGATACAAAAATAATATTGTTGCTAATGGAAGGGACATAATTGATGGTCTTTAAACATTAATTTAAACCACTAGATAATTACAGCTCCACGACACCTTCTGCAATCGCAGCAATGCTTGCACAATTTCCAACCTTCAAAATCATCTCATTCTTCATGAGTTCCTTCCTACCCTTTAGTAGCTGCACATTAGATATTATGTGAGCACAAGATCCGGTATCAATTACCCCATCATGGAAAGAGGTGGCCAAATTTATTTCAATAACAAATACACCTTTAGCCTTTTGCGGTGTTTTCGCTCAATTACCCCATTGTCAAGATCCTCCTTGTACTTGCGGCAATTCGGGCGGATGAGTCCTTTTTCACCTCAGTTGTAACACTCAATATTAGCAGTCAGAGATCTCAAAGAATCCCCTTTGAGGTACTCGCATGAGCCCCTCCTACTCCATTTCCCTTCAATGCCTTTTTGGCCAATTTATTTTTGCCTTTACCTTTGGTGATCTTCCTGCTCCCACCATGGACGGCTAGGACATTTGTCTCAACCCCTGCCCATGTCAACTTCAGCCATTTCAAGAGCGTTGTGAAGCTCCGCAAGACTCACCGCTTTCTCACTCACATGATAGTGCATAACGAAGTACTTGTAAAACAGGACTAGAGAGCCAAGAATCAAATCTTCTGCAATGTCATCGGGCATCGGCTAAGAGAGCTTTGACAACTTCTCAAGGTATCCTTCAATAGTGAGAAAATGCATAGATACCGATGTTCCCTCCGCCATGTGGCGCCTTGTCAGTGCTATGCTGGTCTTATAATGCTCTTTTCTAGCACTATCCATGAACATCTTTGTTAAAGCTTCCAGGGTCTTCTTTGGTTTTGAATCTAGGTATTTCGCTCGAAGAGAGTCACCCATGGATGCCAACATTAGATTATGAACTTATTTCTCTTGCTCCTTCCACTTGTCTTTAGCCTCTTTCTCATTATCGGTTGCCTTCCCATTTAATTTTGGGATTTCACCATCCAAAATATGAGATAGTTTCTCAAACTTCAACACAATATTGAGCTTGAGTTGCCAGCTTATGAAGTTGGAGTCATCATTTCCCAAATGATGTTTTTCAATCATAGATCGCACAATAGGTTGAATATTCAATATTTCTACAAAATAAATTTATATGGGATTTAATGTCAATTTCATATTTGAAAATCAATACCGCAAATAAATAAATACGTCCATAAATGCAGCAACTCAAGATCCTATCAATTATAATATAAACTAGCTAAAGGATATCAGATATATTATAAAATCAAGGTAAGAAAACATTTCTAATCATAACCATTTCGAAAATTTGCAATTTTTGGATTTTAAAACTCTTATGACTCTTTGTCGTTTTAATTAAGACGGAATTTGACCAATCCTCGTAATCAAAACTCTTTTTCCCAAAACCGAGCGAGGGCTCCGCGTCTTGTTAACAAAAGTTATTTCATTTGATACGAGATATGTTTATCCCTTGTATTCACAAAAAAATATACTCGGTGTCCACTGAGGGTGAATGACACCTTGCACATCTATTCATGGCACATCAATAGACAACCTTATATCTCTCACTATTCCCAAAGATAGAGGAAGTTATCTTCCGTTAAGGGCGAGCAAAAGGTCCCTCGATCGATGGCTGCTGGTGGATGAAATAAGAAAGAAAAATACTCTTAATTTTTTCTTGGACAATTAAACATTTATATGTGATTCTAGAATTTAGGTGATCATGACATTCATTCATACAATCACACACATGTCAAGCAGAAAAACATAAATTTATCCATTCACACACATTGGTGTGAGTTTATATGTTCCCGTGTCCTTGACCTTTGCACCTTCTCTATGACTTCTTCTTGCACCATGGATGTAGATATTGCCAAATATAACACATGTATCCCACAATTTCAAAAATTGTCTAATGCAAGTCCTATGTAAAAATTCTCTCATATGCATGCATATACATAAATAATTGGCTTTTACATACAAAAGCCCATGTGATTGAATAATAATAGTAGCATTCACATCATTCATTCACACATGGCTTTGATGGAACATACAAACTTACATATCCTTGCAAAAGAGAACTAGATCAACACATGTACATATACTATATATTACTCGATTTAGTTTAACCTTCATCTCTAAATCAAATAATTCCAAAACCATTTGAAATCCATTTAAAATGATTTTGTACATCCATAGTTTAAAATATAAAACATTTGAAATGCTTTTATCCAAATTTCCAAAAACTAAATAAATAAGAAAAGATAAACATGTGTTTCTTTCATTTTGTCGATTCCTTATAAAATAATTATTTAATATAAAACGTAAATTTTATATATGAAACATAAGTCTAAGTCTTAATTCTAACATTTATATGACGTGTTTTAAAACATTTAAAACTATCAAAAGCATCAATTAGAATTAAATCAAGAAAACTGTCGGAATACTCGAAAAAGACAACAAACATGAATTGTTTCGATTGGAGATGGAAAACTAAAATTAATTATATAGTCTAATCATTGAAAATATGAAATAAATTCTCTGAAACTACTGCAGGATTTTGTGCCCCTATGTATGTATGTATTTTGAAAAAATTATACATGAATACGAGATCGATTTCCATATTTTCGACGATTTCATGCACATTATTTTATATTTATTATAATATCATGTAATCTACATATATATATTAAAATAAATAGACGAGGATCATACCCAAATGTTCTCTAAAACCTTTATGAAGATCTGGAGTTGTGTTGCCCGTTGAATATTCCGCTGATTCCCCTCCAAGTGTTCACCAAACTATGAACAAGATTAGAGAGTGGAGCTAGCTAATCAATCTATAAATCAAGGTTAGAATCTAGCTAATAACCCATCTAAAGCTCCTGAGAATTTAATTTCCAAAAAATTGAATAATTAAGAGAATTTTCGGATGGATTAATGGGGTGGTTTGGGAGAGAGAGAGTTTGCATTAGAATTAATAAGGAAGGGAGGATGAACCTATTTATAGGATTGCCTCTAATCCACATCATGTGCAAACAACATACACAAGATCTCTTGTTTACATCTCCACTAAACCACATCATGTGCAAACCACTTTGAACATGATCTATTTTTTATTGTGGCACATCATCATCACATAACTACATTTGACC
Organism: Triglochin maritima; assembly: GCA_963682175.1. Classification (NCBI taxonomy): domain Eukaryota; kingdom Viridiplantae; phylum Streptophyta; class Magnoliopsida; order Alismatales; family Juncaginaceae; genus Triglochin; species Triglochin maritima. The sequence continues at coordinate 22,716,386 of OY821775.1, forward strand.
AATGTGGATTAAATCCAGCAATTAATCAGTAAAATTCTCATATTAATATATGCAAAAACATGGTCAAACGATTGGACCATTTTTCAATGTTTTTTACTCCACCAAATTTTGGATTAATATCCAACAAAATTTGGAATTTGGGGTTTTAGCAAATTCATATGTTATAATTTGTAGATCACATTATATCATGTAATATATTTTCATATAATATATATATATACATCTAATACGAATTTATTTATTTTTCTAATCATGTCATTTTCACGACATATTGATTTTATTATTTTACCACATGTACAATATTTCATAACACAGGAAACTTAATACATCATATAAAATATAAAATTATATTTCTTGTTTACCGGTTTTGTGGTGTGACCTACAGGAGGATCGAAGTTATGTTGACAATGATATAAACACATTATATCATAAACTATAAGCGGTATCTACCTACATATTATAGTTACCCAAATAACAAAGATGGTTTGCTCCCTCGAATTAAACATCATCCACTTAGTGATATGTAAAATATCACTTGTGTCTATCCCTTGCCTCATGATATTAAGAATATTATACAAAGTAGAAATGTGTCACATTTGTATTATATATTCATTTCTTGATCTCTTAAGCTAATTATAAATATGTAACTTAACACAAGTCACATTGTGCACATTATAATTTTGCTTTATCAAGGGGCCCACTAATATCATTACTCAAGTAAAGAGGGACAATGATAATCCTTTGACGTACTATCTTTTCCAGCATAAGTCATACTTAATCAGCTATTGCCTTTATCACTAAACTCAATAACAACTTTTGACAATAATCAAATTAAACACTTCCTATGTGAAAAGACATAAGTCTCATATCTTAGGATTCAAGACATAGTGAAAATATTAATGACACATAACGTAAATCTATAATGTTTCACTTACTAGGTCTATTCAATATATAAAAGTAACCATTTTCCCATTACATATACTCGTGTCGTTAAATATTTGTAGAGCTACAATACTCTTTAACCTACACGACAATCTTTCTCGGTAATTAATGTTCCATGTCAATTACCATGATTGTGAAAAAAAAATTATTTATGTAAACCATTATCTTTTAGAGCTCTATAGTTAAGGACCAAGAGCCTCTTCCTCAACACTTCTAAAAGAGGAATACATTAATAAAGGAACAAAATATTTGCACATCCAATTCATAATAATTGACATATAAAAGTAAAACTTTTAGAACACTTTCTTTTCAGGGAGATTGGTAGTGACCGACCAAAGCTTGCAAAGTTGAATATCAAGCCAGTTGCACTATCGAATGGAGATTCGAACCACAAATGAGGACTACTAAGTTGGGTAAGATTTTTAATCCTCCCGAGCATACAGAATTTGTTCCAATAAGTTGTTTGAATGCTTACTTATCATATCATTTATCTCATATATTAATCAATTAAGGGATAGCTTAATGCATATCATTAAAGGGGAAATTACATCCTATGCGTAAATGTCTATATTTGATCATATGCGTAAATGTCTATCTTTCATGGATGTGAAAAGGGGAGAAAAATTGAAATAATGATATTGAGCCTAATTGATTCACCTATGCATATTGACAGGGGAGCTTATTGAATATCATTATTATTAAGATGGATTAATGAATTGAAAAATTAAAGGAGAGCAATTTATTACATTAGATATTCCATGATCACATTATTTAAAATTTAATTGATGTCAAAGGGGGAGAAGAAAACTTGAAATTGAAATAATTGAAAAAAACTATGCACATTCATAAGGGGGTTTATATATTCATAGTTTACATATTCATTTTTCAAGTATTAAGATTAGGTTGGTATTATCAAAAAGGGGGAGATTGTTGGGTTTTTGGCTTTAATCTATGTTTTGATGATTTAACTAACCTAATCTTAATCACAATCAAATGTAGTGTAGGACACATTATGCATAGAATATATATTGTATTGTGCTAACATCAATAGGTGATCCAGACTCAAGAAAGAATGAAATGAAGTCAAGACATGTAATCAAGCTAATTGTACACATGTAATTATGATTTTATTTGAGTCTTAGGAATCTATGTAAACTTGAGCATACAAGAGGTGTAAATCTTTAACATACACACTAGGTTCTTTGTAGAAGTCACACACCAAATTTCACATAATTTGGACTTCAATAGATAACCCAAACCTAAGTTCGAAAACCACTCAAACTAAACCTTAACTTGTCGGTGCAGAACAGTCGACCGAAATGATTTTTCCATTTGACCAATTGTAACAGTCAACCGATTCCTTTAAGTGATTTTACCCAATTCCACCGGTCAACCTAACTTGACCTTTCGGTCGACCGATTGACCCGTATTATCCAGATGACCATTTCTACTTGTCGTATTCTACAACAATCATATTTGTATGTTTCACATAACCCTAAACTGTATTTGGCTACCAATCGAATGACGCCTTCATGACAGTCGACCAGATGCAGACAATTGTGTGCCCATGTTATTTTTGGTCAGACGAACTTCCCTGTTACGTTCGACCGCTAATCTATTACCTCGGCAAAACCCTTAGAACAATCGACTGTCCCCTAGATTTAGTTCGACCATTAACTTAAGTTCTAGCCATTTGGTTCGACCGCAGTTTAAGTTGGTTTGAACGTTTCCTTATTTTCATGGAAATGGTCGACCGTTGATCCTGTGTCGGTCGACCGGTTAAGGACGAAGTTGCTGAACTTAGATTTCTGTTTTGTGTATCTTGCACAAATCTCAACCAAATCTTCCCCAAGGGCTATAAAACTTTAGGAGCTTAGAAATAGAGGTTCACACACCTTATTTACACAACTCTCCTACTCCAAATTCACACATACTTTAGAGAGAATCTTCCCACTCCTAAAATCGCAATCCTATACACTTACGAGCATAAACTTCCACACATTCATCCAAATCCTAATCATACACAAATTAATCACGTTAAGTTTTTTTGTTTATTTTCTTAATAAAGTTTTTATGTTCTTGATGTTATATTTCATTTGATGCAAATTTTGTTCACTTGCTTTGGTTAGCTTTAGTTTTCTTTGTTTGCTTATGGGTTGTTTTACTTTTGTTGTTTTCTTGGTTATGAAGATGAGTAGAGAGTAGTCCATCCCCATTGGGGGCTGGAGGGTGATGTGAAGTGTTGATGTGTTGTATTAATGTGTGTGTGTGTGTGTGTTTAATCCAAATCTTGGAACCTCTCATGAATTCCATAACCATTTTGTTGGGTTCCTCACTCTTGCCTTTGATGTGCTAATGGTCTTAATTGATGCTTAGCACATGCTTTGGCAAGTGTACCCACTTTATGGGGAATGATGAGGTGAGGATAAGATTGGAGTGGTAAAGAGATAGGGATGGCATGTTGGAGCAAGCGCTCTTGTTGGCCTCATCTTAATTAATGCCTTGTATGTTTTAATGATAATGTTCCATTTTAATTCATGTGGATACATAGTTGGGTTTTGGTCATTATGGATTCCATGTTCTTTATGTCACTAAACATGTAATAATGTGGTTGTCTTTGTCGTCATCTTGAGTAGTGTTTTGTATGTTTTAATGATGACGATAAATCTTAATCCATGTAGAGACACACATAGGATTGTGGCATTCTAAGATTTCATTGTGATGCATCATGATCACTAAATGTTACACACACACACACATAAAATGTTGTCTTACAAAAATGTACAAAATTCAAAGACCAAGCCTTGGTGCATAATTAAGGAGCAATTTGGTCGTAATACAACTTCATGTCCCAATCGTCAAAATCTGGATCCCCTGGTCTAGGTGCGACCTCATGCATAGGTGATTTGCCCTTCCTTCGATGCTTGCTCTTTTCTGCTGTGAGGCATTTTTTTGGCTTCTTTGAAGAATTCTCTCGGCTAAGGAAACCCGACGTCTAGTAGGCGGTCTTCCTGGACGGGTTACTTTGTCTGGATTGCGCAAAGAGGTACGGCCGACCACAACTTCATCAACTATGGGAGGGGCATGGGGAATGTTAATACGAGACCTGAGCCACTCCATACACTTCACGGCCTTAAGATACCTTTCATGAGAAATGAATGCTTCCTGTGCAATCCAAAGAGCACGACCCATTATGTCGGCGTGACGACTCAGCGCATCCTTCTCCAATACGCCATCGGCTTGGTACACCTTTTCTCCATAGCTCCGACGAATATCCTTCCGCCATCGATCTGTGATGTAAGACGGCGGGAGTAATGCATTAGGATCTAGTCGTGCAAATACGACCAGGAGGTGACAGCAAAGAATACCAACACGGTTCTCCTTTTTAACTATGACTTGTATCTTTTTAAGTGATATATGTTCCTTTTTATGAATTGCTTGTACCTTTATAAGTTAGCGGTTCTCCTTTTTAACTGTGAGTTGTGGTCTGTTCCTTTTTAAGTGCGTTTACCTTTTTAAGTGTGAAGTTTTCCTTTCTTGTTTTTTTGGTTCCTTTTTAAGGTGAAGTATGTTCCTTTTTATGTGAAGTCTTTCCTTTTTAAGCGATGACTGTCCCTTTTTAAGTGACTTTTGTTCCTATTTATGTTATTGTTTGTTCCTTTTTAAATTATTTCTGATCCTTTTTATGTTATTTTGGTTCCTTTTTAAGTGATGTCTGTCTCTTTTTAAGTGAAGTCTGTTCCTTTTTAAGTGAAGTCTGTTCCTTTTTAAGTGAAGTCCGTTCCTTTTTAACTAATGTCTGTTCCTTTTTATGTTATGTCTGTTCCATTTTATGTTATGTTTGTTCCTTTTTAACTGATGTGTGTTCCTTTTTATGTTATGTCTGTTCCTTTTTAAGTGATTTCTGTACCTTTTTATGTTATTTTGATTCCTTTTTAAGTGATGTCTGACTCTTTTTAAATGAAGTCTGTTACTTTTTAAGTGAAGTCTGTTCCTTTTTAAGTGATGTCTGTCTCTTTTTAAGTGAAGTCTAATCATTCTTAAGTGAAGTCTGTTCCTTTTTAAGCGCTGACTGTCCCTTTTTAAGTTAAATATGTTCCTTTTTAAGTGATTTCTGTTCCTTTTTATGTGAACTCGGTTCATTTTAAGTGACCTCGTTTACTTTTTAAGTGAAGTCTGTTCCTTTTTATGTGAAGTATGTTCCTTTTTAAGCGATGACTGTCCCTTTTTAAGTGATATATGTTCCTTTTTATGTTATTGTTTGTTCCTTTTTAAATTATTTCTGATCCTTTTTATGTTATTTTGGTTCCTTTTTAAGTGATATTTGTCTCTTTTTAAGTGAAGTCTGTTCCTTTTTAAGTGTAGTCTGTTACTTTTTAAGTGAAGTCTGTTCCTTTTGAAGTGAAGTCTGTTCCTTTTTATGTTATGTCTGTTCCTTTTTAAGTGATTTCTGTTCCCTTTTATGTTATTTTGGTTCCTTTTTAAGTGACCTCGTTTCCTTTTTAAGTTAAGTCTGTTCCAAACATGCTCGACCAACGATTCCACCTAGGATGGCCTCCCATTTTAGGCTCTGCCAGGTTGAACTTCTCGCACAGCCATACCTAATAAAGAACAAGGGAAACTTAAAAAGAAACAACTTGAACTTAAAAAGGAACAACTTCAACATAAAAAGGAACAAACGAAACTTAAGAAATACAAACTAATCTTAAAAAGGAACAACTTCAACTAAAAAAGGAACAACTTCACCATAAAAAGGAACAAACGAAACTTAAAAAGGAACAAGCGAAACTTAAAAAGGAACAACTTCAACTTAAAAAGGAACTTCAACAAAAAAAGGACAAACGGAACTTAAAAAGAAACAAACGAAACTTAAAAAAGAACAAGTGTAACTTATAAAGGAACAACTCGAACTTAAAAAGGAACAACTTCAACATAAAAAGGAACAAGCGAAAATTAAAAAGGAACAAGCGAAAATTAAAAAGAAACAACTTGAACTTAAAAAGAAACAAACGAAACTTAAAAAGGAAAAAGTGAAACTTAAAAAGGAACAACGTGAACTTAAAATGGAACAAACGAAATTAAAAAAGAAAAATGAAACTTAAAAAGGAACAAGCGAAACTTAAAAAGGAACAACTTGAACTTAAAAAGGAACAACTTCAGCTTAAAAAGGAACAAGCAAAACTTAAAAAGGAACAAGCGAAACTTAAAAAGGAACAAATGAAACTTAAAAAGGAACAAGCAAAACTTAAAAAGGAACAAGCGAAACTAAAAAAGGAACAACTTCAACTTAAAAAGGAACAAACGAAACTTATAAAGGAACAAGCAAAACTTATAAAGGAACAACTTGAACTTAAAAAGGAACAACTTCAACATAAAAAGGAACAGACATCACTTAAAAAGGAACAAGCGAAACTTAAAAAGGAACAACTTCAACTTAAAAAGTAACAAACGAAACTTAAAAAGGAACAAGCGAAACTTATAAAGGAACAACTTCAACTTAATAAGGAACAGACATAACATAAAAAGGAAAAAAGCAAAACTTAAAAAGGAACAAGCGAAACTTAAAAAGGAACAACTTCAACATAAATAGGAACAAACAAAACTTAAAAAGGACAAACGAATCTTAAAAAGGACAAACGAATCTTAAAAAGGATCAACTGTAACAGAAAGGAAATTCTTGAATATAAAAAGGAACAAGCGAAACATAAAAAGGAACAACTTGAACATAAAAAGGAAAAAGCGAAACTTAAAAAGGAAAAAGCGAAACTTAAAAAGGAACAAGCGAAACTTAAAAAGGAACAACTTCAACTTAAAAAGGAACAACTTCAGCTTAAAAAGGAACAAACGAAACTTAAAAAGGAACAAGCAAAACTTAAAAAGGAACAGACATAACATAAAAAGGAACAACTTCATTACCTGTAGTACAGCAACACACCCGTCGACGTATCCCCTTCTTAAAATAGAAGAACCAGTAGATCTCCTATCGCGTAGATCCCGGTTTGCCTTCTTCAGGCCCCTCACAAGTGCCTAGTGAACAGCCTCGGCCCACGCGTACTTGTGTAGCCTAGTGAAGTCGGCCAAGTTGTCGAGGAACCAAATTTTGGTTCGAAGGGTGCCATCGCAGAACAAGAAATGGCTGAAGATGTAACAAATGAGTAGCCGGACGTACTCCTCCTCCTCATCAACCAAATATCTCGTAGCCATCATCTGGGCAGATAGTTGGGTGTTGTTCAGAATCTCCCCCTGTCGGGTTGCGACTTCCTTCGGCTGCATTCTGACAGCCTTCCCATGTAATCTGAGCCCCAAAATTAGGGCAACGTCTTCGGCGGTGAACTTTACTACCCCAGAGCCGATCCTCAACCCCACCTCCTCGGGGTCATAGTGTTCCACGAACCAGTCGATAATGTCATTATCAACAGGAACGTTGGAGAGGTTGATGAAGTGACCAAAGGGTGTAGCCCGGAAGGCATCTTTCTCTGCGTCCGTCAACTTCCCAAAGACCTTCTCTATTGGGGTCCACACACATTTGGAGGGCAGGAAGTAATGCGTAGAAGCCTAGGAAGACATCAACCGTATGAGAACATTACTTTTTAGAGTATCGCAATTCAATGTTACGGTAAAAACGACAAACCTGGTGCACCACAACCCCCGAAATAGAAGCTTGAAGTGTAGAATCCATTTGGTCGACGGATATCTAGGGTTACGGTGAAGAACTGGGGTGATGAATCGGAGAAAAGTTGAGAAAGGGAATTTGAGAAAGATCAGAAACGTTTTTGGTTTTCTTTCGCAAGTCGGGATGTGAACAGGCACGTCTGATGTCCCTTCCCGGTCTTATCGATACGTCAGAGAAGGAACCATCGCACGAAAGCCGCAGCTGTTTTCCTATTTTTCGAAAAAACGCGCGCTTTTGTTTTCGCTAATTGGGCAGCTGACTGGACTGCTGACTAGATGCCACGTAAGCCGCGTCCTGGACGCGCGCGTCCGTGTATAAGAACCCTAATTTTGACTCCCTAAATTAGACGATTTTGCTCATTCTTCGGACAACTTGTCTTGGCAACAAACTTTCTAATCTTGGATCTAATGGTTTTGGATGACCAAGGACCTGATTTAGTCATTCAATTTTTTCTCTTGATATTTGAATGATTATTTTCTATTTTTTTGGACGAGAAATTGACTCACCTAGTAAGCGGAAGTGCAAGTTGCTTACAGACTGTTTATGTGACAATTTTCAGACGATTGATCCATCCCGTCAGTGGTCTGAACCCATGTTTTGATTTCAAAAACTAGCAGTTTGGATGACCGTTACTTACTTTCAGCTATCTGAAGATTCTGGAATTCGTCTGAACGCCTATATAAGTGGTCAGATTCTAGCTATTTTTCACACATCTTCATCATTTCTCACATCCATTCTTTCTAAAACATTCCCCATATCTCCCACCCAACTTCCCCACCTCTTCTACCACCAAATTACTTCCAAACTCTCCATGGCTCCACCAAAATCTCATGGTACCTCCACCACTTCGTCCTCTAGCAAGCAATCAGTACGGTCTTCGCAAAGAAAAATCCAACCCCCTCCACAACCAAGAGGGTTCAGGTTGATGATAAAAAAATTATGGTTCATGAGGACCAGTTTTTTGATGTTGATTGATCGTTTTAATAACCGCAAGTGCACGCGTCGGTGAAGACGTGGCAAATACGGGTCGAACCCCAAGGAGTTGTGAGCATTGTTGTGACTATCATACTCGAGTAGGAAAGAAGAGGAGAATGAGCGGATTATGCTAAACTAACTAAACTAGCATTGTTGTCCATGTCTTTCACTTGAGTCCTTATTTAACTTGCATGAATGATTCATTAGGCTAGGTGTGTGGACTAATACCTATATAGAGTTGGCCCATAGGATTACCGTGTCCAATGATCGACAAAATATGTCCAACGAGTCGAGTGTATAGATTGAATAATGCATCTATGTTCGGATTTTGTGGGTATATCTGCTGAAACTCTCAGGAGACAACACTCCTCCTTGGCGACAAGGAGGTTTAAAGGCTTGTTGCACGTGCTAAGTGCAACCACGATTCCTAATAAAGTGATTTAGGATTTCCCTGTGTTTTCGTATGTTTTTTCCTTTCTTTCAATTTCTCTTTCTTTGTTTTGCTCGGGACTAGCAAAAGTTAAGTGTGGAGGTCTTTGATTGACATCATTTCATGCTTACATTTGTATCTTATATCCATTTTTTTCATCTAAATAATGCTACATAATGAGTTTAATGTTTAAGTTTCAGGAATAAGTAGGTTTGAGAATGAGAGACTATAGAAGGACTTAAAAGCAAGAAAATGGATTAAGTTGCAAGACTTATGGACATAGATGCAAGAGAGAGGGACCCGAATGCAAAACCAAAAGATCAATGAGGAAATGAAGAAACTCCACACCATCATGAGGACTATTTTGGCAATTGGATTCGGGTCGCAGCCTACACAACCGATTAGGGTGCATCACACATGAAGAAAGACATCCTGGAAAGCCCAAACAAGATCCAGAACGGATCCAAACCCTGTAGACCGTTGATTGGCGGTCTGTGTTGCTGCAGATTCGATGCGGCTTAGTCTAGTCATGTATAATTATGTGTTATGTCTATTTTGGGTATTGTATTAGTCCCATACCAGGGGATTGTCCCTGTAACGCCCCCAATCTCGTGGGTACGTAGACTGGGAAAGACTACAAGTGTCGCGATCAGAGACCTCCGCGACGACCGAAGGAGTTACAAAAGACAGACCAAACAATGACTCGACAATAAATAGAGAGATCATACATGGATAGACTAACATAAAACACAACTAAAAAGTGAGAGATTATCCATATATGGTAACAAGGTCAAATACATTACATCGAGTTCAAAAGGGAAATACATCATGAATTCGGACGCAAAAGACAAACTGAAGATTCTGGTCGACGTGTCCCTTGTGTACAGAATCTTCGACTACTCGTCCAGTCTACTGTGTAGGAATCTAAGTACCTACAAGCACCGCATCAACATAAGCGTAAGTTTTCTATAAAGAAATCCAAGTATGGCTCTGGCCCCATCAGAGTTATATGGAAGAATGCATGCAATCTATCTAAGACAAAAGCATCCGACACAGAAACAGAAAAGCATCAAACGCAACAGAAGGCTAAGACTCCATAAGCCGTGTCAGTTGGGCGCACCCGAACCATTCCTCGAAAGGAACCAGAATACCAGCCTCGTTGGTCAAAGGTGGTCACTCGACAGTGACCCACCGCTCGGCACAAAGCAGTGTGCCGGATAAGTGTCCTAATTCGCGGCAAGTGACCTACATGGCGGCATCACGAACTTGAGAACATCTACCCTGAGACAGAATGGCAGCGTGCCTGCCCAGGACTTATTATACGCTTGGCCTCCCAACGTGAGGGTCTTATACGAATGGCCTCTGGAGCTAGAGGACCCACTCATGGCCCGTCGGCCCAGAAAACAGAACGTGCCTAGAATTATTAATCAGATTAAATGAAATGCAAGCTACTTAAGCATCTAAAATCTAATGCATCTATAGTGTGTGGAATGAGCTCTAGGAAAGGTATCCGGATACCCTCCTAACAGACCCCAAACAAATCAAAATCAGAACATCCCAATCAGGAATCAAACGAAACTCACAACAGCAAGCAATCATAACCGGATCCGCAAATCAAGATAATAGCTAATCGAGTCATCTACGGGTCATGATAAGGATGTTATAAGGTCTGATATCCTAAGGGTCATACATAACCATATCATAACAGTTCACTTCAGAAACATATAGACATGAAAGACGCAATAGGATGATGTATTACAACTAGATATATCAAAATCAAACTCCACAATAATCGATAGTATGCATCCTTAATTTCAGAGTGTATATGCGATGATAACTGAAATCTCAAAGCATGATCAGAGTTTATATAGGTATGGATTACATGTATATCAGTAGGATAATCATGTTCGAACATGTATAAAATATCAGTAGACAATATAGATCTCTAAACTAGCATACACGCGTGCATCGGGTTAATATCTTGCCCAAACCCTGTCAGAACGTTCGTATCTTTTAGAATTGCATTCTGATAGTTATAGATCATATTTGCATTGGTTAAATTGCTTTCTTGTGGATTGTCTTATGTGCTTGGAGACCAAAACCACCCAGCCCTATCTACCTTTATCAGTTTCCTTGCCTCCTCCCCCGTTTTGGTGTCGAGATCACCAACAAGTCCAGCGAGTCAAGCGAGCAAGAAGTGAAAGTGCAAGAGGCGACTAGCTAGCAAGCATAGGAGGCAGTTGCAGCGGGATTCAAGCAAAATCTAAGGCTCTTCTCCACCAGTTTCAGGTATGCTTCTACCCCCTTAACATAAGAGGATGTAGAGTGGGTGTTGGACGAAGTTTAGTCCAGCACCATTGGGTTAGCCGATATTACGTTCGGAGTGCACAAGTGGAGATCCACCCGATAGTGTGGACTGTGTAGCACCATCTGAATTTCAGAGGTTGGTTGGGCTTTTGTCCCACTAGCACGACCCTTGATTCATGCTTTCATTGTTGGTTTGATAAAGAAAGGATGAGGCTGGGCTGTGGGGAGCAAGTTGGGGTTGTGTTTGCAAGCATTTTGTGCGTGATTTCCCACCACCTCTTGTTGTTTGAAATTATGATTTCTTGGTTGATTTGTTAATGTATTTAACATGTTGTAACATGCGATTTTTCTAGGGTGTTACTGATTTTAGAACTCATACTCCTACATTATTTCATGACCTTGTTTAGGTGATATTTGCATGAATCATTACGGATCACATATCCTAGGTCTATGCGTGACTTAGCAATGAGTCCAAATTTCCTTGCATGAGGTGCTTACTGATTTAGGTCTTATATTCATGTATGGATTTATAATTTCGTTCCGACATTGGTTACATGAATTGTTATTGTTTTAGGTCACCTAATCTTGCATGATTTCATGACTTGTTACGTCAGTAGTTCATAAGTCATCACTGATTTCATACCTTATATGTATGCATGATCTAGCTAATAGGTCTAAATAATACAACATGACTCATTCTGATTTTAGTCCACTAACGACCAATACAAGTATACGCTCTAATTTGATGATTTCCTAAGATATATTCATGACATCTCATCTGAGAATAAGTTGCATACATATAGATGATAATTTAATCGGTAGGGTTGTTATGTGTCGATTGCTATGATTGCTCATCTAGTTCGATTTTGTTCCAGCAGTAGCCATATCACATATATAATCTTATTTTCGTATACCTCCTCTGATATGTCTTGTTATGCTCTCACATGAAAACGAAATCAGAACTCATCCATGTTTTATGCAACTCATTCTATGGCTTATAAGTAGTAAGCAAATCTGAATGCATGCATGTATATCAATTTATAAATCGGTTTGGACGATTGATATCACAAGCATGTTTCATTAGCTTATGTTATTGTTGTTAGGATCTATGGCCCACTAATCACTACAATAAATGTGGAATTAAAGTGCTAAGCGAAGGATTAAGGAAAGAGACAATGCAAACCACAAAATCGTCGACACTGGAGTTTAGAGAGGTTCGGCACCCACACACGGGTCCTAGTTCTCCTCGCAAGCCTCGCTCGATCCCCCGGGCCTCGCTTATGGTTCAACTAACTGATCTCCGTTCCGGGCCGAGATCAACGTCGTTTACAACACCGAGCCTCGCGAACAATCCTCGCCTCGCTCGTGTCTCCTCTCACAACCCGAGAGGGAGCTTCCTCGAAGTTTTTACAACTCTTTGATTATTTGACGTGGAAGTTGAATCACACTCTAACTAACACTCTATACTTGAGCACACTTGGACATGCAAGTGGTGAAGTTTAGGTTTGAGTGTTGTGGATTGATAGCTTGAAGATGGAGAGGATTTGGCTTTAAGTATTGGATTAGGAAGTATTCAAGGGATCCAAAGCAACCAAATGAGGTCCTATTTATAAGCCTTCAAGCTCATATAGCCGTTTGGGAGTTGGTGGTGAATGGACCAATGAGAAAGCAAAATGTGACTTAAGCTCAGCCAGAAAACGAGACAGATTCGGTCGACCGTTTTCCACACGGTAGTCCGAAACATTGGTCTGAACTATGAACGCGGTTGACCGATTATGTATTGGATCACCGTTCACCAACCTCCAGTAGCTTTTATCTATTTAGCTCTAATTAAATTCGGTTCACCGTTCCAAGGTGGACAGTAGAATTGATTGGGCTCTGATCTACTCAAGTTCGGTTGACCGTGTATACTTCAGTAGACCAAAGTAGCGTGGGTATTCCGCTGACAATGCGTGGGAAATTGTTTTATCGATATCGGTCAAGTTAAATAGCCATTGGGCTCCTAAAGCCAATAAGAATTTGGTACACTGAAGTGTGTACGGTCGTCCGAAGTGGGTCAAGTTAATTTGGGCTCTAGGGTCTTGATTTGAATGCGACCGTTGGAGCAAAGTCCATAACCGGTCCTGGGCTATTCGATCGACCGAAGGTGTTTCGGTCTTCCGTAGGGGCAATTCCAGAGAACACCTAAATTTTATTGTTGGGAAGTATTCGGCTATCCGATAGGTGTTCGGTGGACCAAACTAGGTAGGATTCGGTTGACGAAAATAGGTTCGGTTTACCGAGGAATGACGGGACAGAATCCTCGTGCTCAAGTTTACATAAAACCTTATGGACTCAATAAATATAAATTTACATGTCTTGGTCCAAAGCTTTGATTACAAGTCTTGAGTCTGGATGTCTTTGTCCATATGCTCATCTCCTTGATTGTCTTGATCAACCTATTAAGATGATTGCAAGTATACAAACATATATGCAATGCATGTAATCGTGTTTGCTCACTTTGATTGATTAGGTTGATTGATTAAGATTAGTTTAATTAATCATCAAAAATAATATAGATTAAGGCCAAAAAGCCAACAATTGTTATATACTTGTGCATGTTCATACCATCTCTGATCATGTTGGGTGTTGCTAGAACTAACATCCATCTGGTCTGAAATTTAATGAATGCTTGTAGTATCTCTTTTGTGATACCTCTTTTTGTTATGGATGTGTTTCTCATACTGAATACATGCTATTGTTTGAATTTCATTTTCTGTTAATTAGGTACATCACATACATGTATAATTATCCTTCGAGATCTGGTTTTAATTTTTATCCCATAATTTCATTGTTGAAAGTGCTACATGTTGATATATTTTTAGTTCCTAAATACATGTGATTCTTTCCTAAGTTGTTCTTAAGATGCTACATGCCTATGTATTATTTAGCTACTAGATTTATGGGAATATTCATGTTTAGATTATTGTTAGGAAGTTATACTTGTATGCATGACATCGTTCCTGGAAACAGGAAATTGCACTACATGAAAAGGCTAACCGAACATTTTAATTCAATAATGTGCATGATGCTATGCTCTAAAATGTTGGAATCAGAAGTGATTTGCCATCCATTCATGAATGCACGCCTATTACTTGTATTATCATGATTGCATCGTGAGATCTTATATTATCCATATGGTCACATATATCTCCTAAATATACCTAGATTCATGCAGGAATGAATTCTAAACCCACAAATGTGTTATAGTAGAGTGAAGAGTTGTAGAATCATCTCATCATGACCATAGCTCCCACAGGTTGCATGTTTGATTTTCATAATCTATGATTATCATAACATGTGCTTTACATAATTATTGTAATTGTTGTTGCTCCTCTTATGTGCATCATGACGTGAGTGCATGTCGTGCATGCAAGTAAGTTCGTGTTGTGATATTTTGACTATGATTTCATGATTTATTGGTTGTCTCGATAAATCATGACCATATATATTTAGCCATCGAGATTTGAGTATGATTACACGTCTTAATTGTTGTCCTCATACATCATGTGCATGTAGATATATAAATGCATGGGGATCTTGTTATTAGGACATGATTTAATCGTTGCCTAGATATATATATATTGTGCATGAGTATTGTCTATCGAGATGTTGTCATTAATTCCATGTTTTATTTTTTGTTATCATACACTTTGTGCATATAGATATAAAGATATTATATGTTCATCTATGTTTAGTGATTTTATTTTGTGTGACTTTCCTAACTAGTTTGTTGTCAATAAACATTATGATCATGTATGATTGACTTGTTGTTTTTAGGTCATACGTATATAGGTTGTTAGTTGGTGGATTCATGTGATTTGTCATGATTAGTTCTCAGAACCTATGACTATCATGACACTTGTATTTCATTGTCTTATGGCCATTGTTGGCAATCTTTTTGCGGTGCCCCTTGTTTTTGTTGTTATTGCAAGGTTTGTGTCAGGAGGATGATGTAAGGAGTTTGTATCCAGAGCTCTTGTTAAGAGTTAGGGGTAGCAAATTTCGAGTACGAAATTTATTTAAGGGGGGTAGGTTGTAAGACCCTTTCTCGTGCTATAATAATAATAATAATTCCACTCCCCGCGGTTATGCATAATCGACTTCTTGGAATGTCAAGTTGTGTTATGGCATGCTTGTTTGGGAAGATTTGATCGGATTTCTTGTTGGTTGATCGGGTGCGACACATCGGGCTAGTGCGCGGTGGTTTGACTCGATCGACTCAATTTGGGTCCGAGTGAGCCTATGGTGCGAATTTAGGCTGAGCCCATGTTGGGGTGATGTGGAATTGGAAGGGTTGCACTTGGAGTTTGGATGTACATAATTTCGTGCCTTTTGGATGCCTTTGCTTGGTGACATTTTTGGCATGCTTTAGGGGGGTTTGAATAACCATGAAGAGTATGGAAGTTGGAGAGTTATAGCAAACAAAATGCCTCCCTCCAGCTAATCCTTGCACAACCATTCCTCTTCCTCATGTCTCCTCCACCTCTTCCACTACTCAGTCACGTGGTCAGGCCACTCAGGTGGTGCTCCAGCAAACGTCAAATCCAGCGAGGATAGAAGCGACGTCTAGTGCAACCTGTGGTGCGACTAGAAGTTTGGTGGGCAGAATCTCCGGCTAAGTTCAAGCAATCTTCCTGACTGATCAGGTATGCTCCTGACCCTTGAAGAGTTTTGTGGGAGGGGGTGTTGGCTGGAGGGCCGGCCAACACCATGTTAGTGGTTGGTGCAATCGGTTGCACCATCAATCGAGTTCCCTTCTAGCGTGCGCATGGAGCATGCGCTAGATGGGTCTGGCTGTGGGGAAGCCAGAGGAACCGGGGCTCTGGAGAGCTCCGGTGAGGTCCGACCAGGGGTGATGAGCTTTCTTCTGGGCTTACTTTTGTGGTGGACACGGATCTGGTTGGGTGTGGCTGGTGCACACAAGATCCGACTGGGATTTGTCTTCAACCCTCTTGACTCTTTGTTGGATTGGCTGGCTGGTCCAGCCCTTCTAGACGGTGGCAGGGGTTAGGAAAAGGTGTGGAACAATCCTAGGGAGGCTAAGGGTTCGGGGGATCTGGATGGGCTAGCTCGGTCTGACCAGGGTGCACTTGAATGGGCTAGCCATGCGGTTAGTGCTCCATGTGCATCAGCTTGCTCGGTTGTTGGGCTGAGCTACTTGGATGGATCTCTACTGACCCTCTCCCACCATAGACCGCCTAAGAGGTATACTCTAAGCACTTGGGTTGGAGTGGTCAGGGGCTCATGCATCTGGTTGTGAGTCGATTGAATTTGTTAGCTTGTCTATTGCAAGTTATCGTGTTCTGTGTTGAATGGGTTTTGCTATATATGACTTGTGTTTCAGTAGCCATTATAATGTGGTTATATGATCTGGTGTGTGTGTATTCCTGATGTTGTAGTCATGCATGCACTTATGAATGTAAACGAGCTCTTCCATATCATGTGCTGATTGTGTCATATCCCCACTGGTGAGTCTTCGGATTTTGTACACTTTAGGGACCGACCTGCTCTGATACCATGTTTTAACGCCCCCGATCTCGTGCGTACGCACACTGGGAAAGACTACAAGTGTCGCGATCAGAGACCTCCGCGACGACCGAAGGAGTTACAAAAGACAGACCAAACAATGACTCGACAATAAATAGAGAGATCATACATGGATAGACTAACATAAAACATAACTACAAAGTGAGAGATTATCCATATATGGTAACAAGGTCAAATACATTACATCGAGCTGAAAAGGGAAATACATCATGAATTCGGAAGCAAAAGACAAACTGAAGATTCTGGTCGACGTGTCCCTTGTGTACAGAAACTTCGACTACTAGTCCAGTCTACCCTATAGGAATCTAAGTACCTACAAGCACCGCATCAACAAAAGCGTGAGTTTTCTATAAAGAAAACCCAGTATGCCCCTGGCCCCATCGGAGTTATATGGAAGAATGCATGCAATCTATCTAAGACAAAAGCATCTGACACAGAAACAGAAAAGCATCAAACGCAACAGAAGGCTACGACTCCATAAGCCGTGTCGGTTGGGCACACCCAAACCATTCCTCGAAAGGAACCAAAACACCAGCCTCGTTGGTCAAAGGTGGTCACTCGACAGTGACCCGCCGCTTGGCACAAAGCGGTGTGCCGGATAAGTGTCCTAATTCGCGGCAAGTGACCTACATGGCGCCATCGCGAACTTGAGAACAACGTGCCTGCCTAGGACTTATTATACGCTTGGCCTCCCAACGTGAAGGTCTTATGCGAATGACATCTGGAGCTAGAGGACCCACTCGTGGCCCGTCGGCCTAGAAAACAAAACGTGCCCCGAATTATTAATCAGATTAAATGAAATGCAAGCTACTTAAGCATCTAAAATCTAATGCATCTATGGTGTGTGGAATGAGCTCAAGGAAAGATATCCGGATACCCTCCTAACAGCCCCCAAACAAATCAAAATCAGAGCATCCCAATCAGGAATTAAACGAAACTCACAACAGCAAGCAATCATAACCGGATCGTCAAATCAACATAATAGCTAATCGAGTCATCTACGGGTCATGATAAGGCTGTTATAAGGTCTGATATCCTAAGGGTCATACATAACAATATCATAACAGTTCACTTCAGTAACATATAGACATGAAAGGCGCAATAGGATGATGCATTACAACTAGATATATCAAAATCAAACTCCAAAATAATCGATAGGATGCATCCTTAATTTCAGAGTGTATATGCGGTGATAACTGAAATCTCAGAGCATCATCAGAGTTTATATAGGTATGGATTACATGTATATCAGTAGGATAATCATGTTGGAACATGCATAAAATATCAGTAGACAATATAGATCTCTAAACTAGCGTACATGCGTGCAAAGGGTTAATAAGTTGCTTTAGAATATGACACAATCAGCACATGATATGGAAGAGCCCGTTTACACTCATAAGTGCATGCATGACTACAACATCAGGAAAACACACACACCATATCATATAACAACATTATAATTGCTACTGAAACACAACAAGCCATATATAGCAAAACCCATTCAACACATAGAACACGATAACTTGCAATAGGCAAGCTAACAAGTTCAATCGACTCACAACCAGATGCATGAGCCCCTGACCACTCCAACCCAAGTGCTTAGACTATCCCTATTAGGCGGTCTATGGTGGGACAGGGTCAGTAGAGATCCATCCAAGCAGCTCAGCCCAACAACTGAGCAAGCTGATGCACATGGTGCACTAACCGCATGGCTAGCCCATTCAAGTGCACCCTGGTCAGACCGAGCTAGCCCATCCAGATACCCCGAACCCTTAGCCTCCCTAGGATTGTTCCACACCTTTTCCTGACCCCTGCCACCGTCTAGAAGGGCTGGACCAGCCAGCCAATCCAACAAAGAGTCAAGAGGGTTGAAGACAAATCCCAGTCAGATCTTGTGTGCACCAGCCACACCCAACCAGATCCGTGTCCACCACAAAAGTAAGCCCAGAAGAAAGCTCATCACCCCTGGTCGGACCTCACCGGAGCTCTCCAGAGCCCCGGTTCGTCTGGCTTCCCCACAGCCAGACCCATCTAGCGCATGCTCCATGCGCACGCTAGAAGGGAACTCGGTTGATGGTGCAACCGATTGCACCAACCACCAACATGGTATTGGCCGGCCCTCCAGCCAACACCCCCTCCCACAAACTCTTCAAGGGTCAGGAGCATACCTGATCAGCAAAGAAGATTGCTTGAACTTAGCCGGAGATTCTGCCCACCAAACTTCTAGCCGCACCAGAGGTTGCACTAGACGTCATTGCTATCCTCGCTGGATTTGACGTTTTCTGGAGCACCACCTGAGTTGCCTGACCACGTGGCTGAGAAGTGGAAGAGGTGGAGGAGACGTGAGGAAGAGGAATGGTTGTGCAAGGGTCAGCTGGAGGGAGGCCTTTTGTCGGCTACAAATCTCCAACTTCCACACTCTTCATCGTTATTCAAACCCCCCTAAAGCATGCCAAAAATGGCACCAAGCAAAGGCATCCAGAAGGCACGAAATTATGTACATCCAAACCCCAAGTGCAACCCTTCCAATTCCACATCACCCCAACATGGGCTCAGCCTAAATTCGCACCATAGGCTCATTCAGACCCAAATTGAGTCGATCTAGTCAAACCACCGCACACTAGCCCGATGTGTCGCACCCGATCGACCGACAAGAAATCCGATTAAATCTACCCAAATAAGCATGCCATAACACAATTTGACATTCCAAGAGGTCAATTATGCATAACCGCAGAGTGGAATTATTATTATTATAGCATGAGAGCGGGTCTTACAGTCTCCGATTGCCCTTTTCTTTTACTATAGATAGAATTCCTCCTCCTCCCTTATATTCTGAACATGCTCTCTACTTGAAGTGAGCCTTGGAGAAAAATCTCAAGTAGGGAGAGGATACTTGTATTGTATGTTTGAAATTAATAAAGTTTTCCTTTAGTTATGTTGCTTCTTTCTTAGTATAATTTCCTTTCATATGTCTTGCATGCTTCTTTAGTTTTTTGTCCTTTCAATTAGCGTCTTTAATATTTATTGCTTGCTTAGTTTAATATCCTTTCAGTAGAATGTTTTATTTTGTTAATGTAGGTTGTAGTGTAATGATTAGTGAGTAGTTCCATCCCCATTTGCGGGGTGGAGAAATATGTGATGTATTAGGTGTTTGTTATCTTAATCCTTTGAGCCTTACATGATTTCCATAACCATCTAATGGGATTTCACTATTGTATTTGATATGCTAATGCTCTTGAATGAAACTTAGCATATGCTTAGAGTAGTGGACCTATTTTATGGGGAATGATGAGGTGAGGATATGGATGGAATTGATAAAGGAAACATGACTTGTAGTTGCATGTACTCTTGCTTCCCTTACCTTAGTTGATGTATTGTATGTTTTAATGATTGTGTAAATCTTATTTCTTGTGGAGGCATAGTGAGGTTTTGTCTTTATACATGAGTTCATTTAGCATCATTCCAATTGTTGTCTTGTATGTTTTAATAATATTGTGTTATCTTATTTCATGTGGAGGCAAAGTTGGATTTAGTTTTATGTTTTCATGCACTACATGTTGTGATGAGCATAATTGAACACACACACATACACATATATTTGTATTCACATTCTTTGTCTACCCCCTATGGGCTTTAGTTTTATTGCATATTTTTGATTCCTTTCGCATTGTAGTGTAGTTTAGATCATAACTCCTTTCTCTCCTTTCTTTCCCACTTGCCTTCGAACCAACTAAAATTGACACACCTCCCTATGGATCGACCCGTATTTGTCACCACTTCAATGCGGTCGTGCACTTGTGGTTAATTAAAACGTTCAATCATTTATGAAGTTGCCCTCTCTTTTCTTAGTTTGAAGTTTAAGAAAGAAATTGAGTTCTTCCATTAAGCTTGTCTCGAACTCACGTTGCATAGAGTTAGAAAAATGCTCACAAAGAAGATCACTAGTAGAACCAAATATGATATCATCAACTTAGATTTGAACCATAAATATATCTTTACCCTTAGATTTCACAAAACGAGTTGTCTCGACTTGACCCATTGTGAAACCATTCTCAAGCAAGAAGTTGTTCAACCTCTCATACCAAAGACTAGGAGCTTGTTTGAGACCATAAAGAGCCTTCTTAAGCTTGTATACATGGTCCGGGTGGGTCTCATTCATAAACCGGGAGGTTGAGCAGCAGAGACTTTTTCCATGATAAAACATTTAAAAATGCACATTTTACATCCATTTGAAAAACTATGATGTCCACGTATGATGTATAAGCTAGCTAACAACATCCTAATGTCTTCCAATCTAGCTGCGGGAGTGTACTTCTCATCAAAGTCAAACCCTTCCTCTTGGCAGTACCCTTGAGTGACAAGTCTACCCTATTTCGAACTACGTTTCCCTCTTTATCTAGTGTTATGGAAAACCCATTTGGAGCCAATTACGGTTTGATCTTTAGGTTTTGGAGCAGTTACCAAACATCATACCATACAAATTAATTAAGCTCTTGATACATAGCCATTAGACAAAACTCAACTTCACATGCTTGTTCATCCTTCTAAGGTTCAAGTTGAGAGACGAAGACATAGGAATCACACATAACAAGAGCCCTCGATCATGTCATCACTCCACGAGATACATCACCTATTACTAGGTCCGGAGGATGGTTCTTTTTATAGATCCATTCCTTGGGAAGTTTTTCAATATCCTCTTATGGAGGTTCTTGAGGTTGTTGATGTGTCTCGGGAGGTGACTCTTGAGAGGATACATTTCAGATAACCTCCATGTAGTCATAATCAAATGGAGAGTTGGCCACCTGTGCCAAGTCATCAAAGTTGACGTGAAGAGACTCGTCCACACAATGGGTTCTCTTGTTATAAATCCTATATGCCTTCTACTTGAATAGCCTAGGAATATAGCCTGATTGGATTTTGCATAAAATTTGTCTAAATTGTCTTTAGTATTGAGGACAAAACATTTGGAACCAAAAACATTGAAGTAAGAAATTTTAGTAACTTTTCCAAGCCACAGTTCAAAAGAGGTTCTCCTCAAAATTTGTGGAATGAGAACATGATTTAAAACATAACTTGCAGTGTTGTCTGCCTCACACCAAAAATATTTTGTAAGACTATTCGCAAAGCATGGTCCTTGCCATGTCTTGAAGAGTTCTATTCTTCCTCACAACTACCGAATTTTGTTGAGGAGTGCGAGGAAGAGAGAAGTGAGCAATGCCATGTTTTTCATAAAAGCATTGAAAAGCCTTAGTTGCAAATTTTCCTCCACGGTCGTATAGAATCCTTAAAATCATGGAATCCTATTCTCTTTCAACACCCTTACAAAAACTTTGGACATATCCAAAAACATGACATTTATTTTCAAAGAAAAGAACCCAAGTAAAGCGTGTGAAATCATCAACTATAAAATTATGCATATTTTCCCACCAAGGCTCATGGTCTTTGATGGTCCAAAAAAGTCAAAGTGCAAGAGTTCTAGAGGTTTTGAAGTTGTTACCCCTTCAAGTATTTGAAGGAAGTTTTAAATTATTTTCCAAATTGGCAAGAATCGTAGAGCTTATCTTTCTTCAAATCTTATTTCAGAAGTCCTCGTACTAAATTACATTTAGACATCCAAATGTGACCCAATCGATTGTGCCACAACCATTTCTCATCATTTGAGGCAATTAAACCAGTTCCATATGAGATAGAATCAATGTCATCAACATATACCACATAAACATTTCCTTGTCTAGTTCCTTTAAAGATAGTTTTCATGTTTCTCTTAGAAATAATAAAACATAAAGGTCGATAAAAAACATGAGATAATTCTTATCCGTAAGTTGGTTAACACTAAGTAGACTATTTTAAACTATCTACAAACAAAATATTTTCCATGAGAGGAGTATAATGATTATCATTACCGACGATGAGTCCTTTAACGTTTTTCCATAAATGTGATGGTGCCCCCCTTTTCTTGATTCAAAACTTGAGAGTATGGTGGGATCTCCCGCTATGTACCTTGAACACCCACTATCCAAGATCCTCTTCCACCTTTCCCTTCTCTTGACCTACAACCAAAGAGGGAAATGAATATTTTGGTACCCTAATTTGTTTGGGTCCTTGACAGTTAGCTTTCGGTGACCAAACTTGTTTAGTCTTGGGCACTCAAACATTTGAAGAAAACTTCTTCTTTACAAAAGAGTCATTTGATAAATGGACAAAGTATGATTTGGGTTTCTTAATTTTGTGAAACATGCACATATTTCAATGCATGGTTTGTAGAGTTTGTATTTGACTCCCTAAAAGTATGTCAAGAATTTTTCTAGCTTTACTGAATTTGTCAAGATCCTTAGTTAGTTGTACGTTTTGCACGTGCTTTAAGATCTAAGAGTACATCGTCATGTGAGGTGACTTTTAGACAATTAATTTCCATGGCAAGTTGTACATTGTTTTTCACTAGTGCATCATTCTTGCTTGATTGATCATTGCTTAGCTTCCTATCACTACGAGAAATACATGTTTCACCGACAGAAACACATCCGTCAGAGTACAATTACAGACACAGACGGATGTCGGAAGTCGTTGGTGTAAACGTCCACTGACGAAATGGGTCTGACGGAACAGCGTCGTTGATAAGCATTTTCAGAGTATTCTTCATAGTAGAAACATACACCGACGGATTTCTCCGTCGGTGCAAATTTCGAATGCACTGCAAAATGTAATTGTTTTGCGGAAATCCTACACTAACAGATGTCATAACCGTCACCGACGGATACATAGGCATCGGTGAATCACTCACTTTCTCTAACGGATAGTTTATGTCGATGAAGAGTTTGATTCCTAGTCAAATGACTTTTCCTGAAATACAAGCACCGACGGCTAAGAAAACCTACACTGATGGACGTTATCCGTCAGTGCTTGTTATATCATCCGTTACCGTATCTAAATGTAGTAACTTCAAACGGTAAACCTTCACCAGAGATCGCTCAATGCCGGCGGCCACCACCCAAGCCAGTCCACCAAATGTCATCTCCTCTCCAGACAAGCTTCGACCCCCACCGACCACACACACTCCACGCCATCCTCCTTTGATCGTTGTAGACTGTCGCTCGCCGGAGCTCCAACAGCCTATGGTTGCCGACGTGAAGAGGGGAGGTGAGGGAGATGTGGTGAGCGAGATGGAAGAGTGGAGTTTGTTGGAGAGAGAGATGTATGTGTGTTTGTCTCATATCAGACACACCCCAACCAAGCATGGGTACACATGCCTCAATCACTCCCAACCATACCCACCATACTCACCATACCTCAACCCATCCCTACTCAATCTTGCTAAACTCAAAGAAAGATTAGCACAAAACTATCCTTTAAACATGCTTAACCACCTAACCTAGGATTAGGACTTAACAATTCGCCCTCCTAAAAGAAATTTTGTCTGCAAAATTTACAACATGTAACTCACCGAAAAGCTCCGAGTATTGTTTTCGAACTTCCTCATTGATATCCCAAGTGGCCTCACAAACGCTATGGTGCTACCATCGCACCTTCACCATCGAAATGGTCTTGCTTCTGAGACGATGCTCCATGCGATCCAAGATCTCTACAGGCATCTCCTCCAACAATAAATCTTGCTGGATCCTCTACAGGCATCTCCTCAACTTCGAAACATGGAAAACATTGTGAAGATCCAAAAACTATGGTGGCAAAGCAATCCTGTAGGCAACCTCTCCAATGCGGTCCAGAATCTTTAAGGGTCCGACATACCTTGGACTGAGCTTCCCCTTCTTCCCAAACCCTATTACACCTCGGGATGGGGAGATCTTCAAAAACACATGGTCGCCGACCTCAAATCTAAACTCTCATATGTGCTTATCTGATGTCGCCTTCTCTGTGTACATCTGCACCATCTCAGGCCCAACTAACTGCCTCTCGCCTACCTGACTTCAGAAAACAAGTGATTTGCAAGGCCTCTCGTACAATGCTTTATATATTACCATCCCAATACTCACGTGGAACTTGTTGTTGTTGGCGAACTCGGTCAGCGACAAGTGATCATCTCAATTTCCTGCCCAATCCAGAGTGCAAGCTTTCAATGTATTCTCTAACATCTAGATGGTCCTCTTCGACGGACCATCTGTTTGCAGGTGAAAGGTGGTATTGAAATTCAACCACATCCCCAAGGCTTTCTACAAACTCCCCCCGAACCTGGATGTAAATATGGGGTCTCAGTCAGAGATGATACTCACTGACACTCTATGCAGTCTGACTATCTCCTCGTTATACAACTTAGCTAAACCCTCGAAAGGCAACATGGTCTTGATCTCTAAGAAGTGTGCCGACTTGGTTAGTTGATCGATAATGACCCAAATCACGTCGTGAAACCTCTTTGACTTTGGTAGATAGGTGACAAAGTCCATCGTCACATGTTCCCACTTCCATTCTGGCAGCTCGATCTTCTACATTAGTCCTGCTAGCCTCTGGTACTCAATTTTCACTTGCTGACAGACCAAGAATCTGGAGATAGAAATTTTGATTGAACCTGCATCATTCCCTTCCACTAGAACATCTGTTGCAGGTCCTTTAACATCTTCGTGCTCCCCGGGTGGATAGAGTATCGGGCTCTATGTGCATCATCCATGATATCCCTCCTCAGATCCTCTATCTTTGGCACCCAAATACAGTTCTTGAAGCTCAGACCCCCATGTATCCCTATATTGAAATTGGATCACTCCTTCGTAGCAAACAACATGTTGGGCAACTCATCATCTACACTCTAGGCCTGCACATCCTCAAGACTATCTGAGGCTCCACTCTCAGTCGTGAGATCACAACCCCCTCTGTTCCCCCAGTGAAGGGCTTCCACTTTGCCAAAGTCTCAATCAGCTTCCACTCTAAATGCACAGACTGACCACTGAAACCTCCACCATCCTGCTTAGGACATCTGCATTTGAATTCGCATTCCCCGGGTGATAGGAAATGGTGAAGTCCTAGTCTTTGATGAACTCAAGCCATCTGTGCTACCTCATATTCAGCTCCTTCTATGAAAATAGATATTTCAGATAGTGGTTGTCCGTGAAGACCTCAAATCGCTCCCTGTATAGGTAATGCCTCCAGGTCATCAACGCATGAACCACTACTGCTAACTTCAACTCATGTGTGGGGTAGTTCTTCTCATGCACCTTTAGTTTCCCCAAAGCGTATGCTACCACCTTCTCATGTTGCATGAGCATGCGACCCAAGTCGATCGCTGATGTGTCACTGTAGATCTCATAACCAGCATTGCCACTGAGAAGATTCAGAATTGGTGCAGTCGTTAACTGTTTCTTTAAGTCCAAACAAATGTCCTCACACTTATGGGAGAAAACAAACTTAACACCCTTCTATTTCAGCACTATCAGAGGTGAAGCAAGCTTGGAGAATTCCTTGATGAAACAATAGTAGTAGCCAACATGTCCCACAGAGCTCTTGATCTTTTTCATGCGTGCGGGGCCTTCCACTGTGATTTATCATTTTATTTAAACCGCAATATGGGTCGTCCACTGGGAGGTGTGTCGACTTTTGGTTCGTTCGAAGGCGAGTAGTAAAGAAAGGAGAGAGAGGTTGATTACACTAAACTACACTAAGGTGCAAAAGGAAATGAAACATAAGCAATAAAACTAAACCTCATACGGGGTAGAGAAATAATATGAATATAAAGATGTGTGTGTGTGTGTGTTCAATTAAGCTCCTCACAACATGTAGTGCATGAAATCATAAAACTAAATCCAACTTTGCCTCCACATGAATTAAGATAAGACTACATCATTAAAACATACAAGAAAATAATTGGAATGAAGCTAAATGAACTCATGTATAAAGACTAGACCCTACTATGCCTCCACATGAATTAAGATAAGACTACATCATTAAATCATACAAGACATTAACTAAGGTAAAGGCAACAAGAGTACATACACTACAAATTGTATTTCCAATATTAATTCCATCCATATCCTAACCTTATCATTCCCAATAAAATAGCTCCACTAATCAAAGCATAAGCTAAGCATCATTCAAGAGCATTAGCATATTAAAATAAGAGTGGAAACCCATTAGATGGTTATGGAAATCATATAAAACTCAAGGGATTAAGATAACACACACTTAATACACTACATGATTATATCACATATTTCTCCACCCCCCAAATGGGGATGGATCTACTCACTACTCATTACACTAACTACATTAACAAAATGAAACATAATACTAAAATGAAATCAATCTAAGCAAGCAAGAAACATTAAAGAGACTAAAAGAAAATGAGACTAAAGAAACATGCAAGACATGTAAATTGAAATTAACTAAGCAATGTAAAAACTAAAGCAAACAACAATTAACTATAAAAATCCTATTACTACTCACTCCAAATTACAAGCATCTCTTCCTCCACCAGAGTTTTGCTTCAAGGCTTCTCTCTTAGTAGGGAAGAAGGCCACCAAGAGAGAGATATCTACAATGGAAGGTGAAGAGTTCTATTTATAAGCATGGAAAAACTGATCCGGGACAATCCCCCGATGTGGGACTAAACAAATACCAAAAATAGACTAAGAATACACTAATACACGTGCCCGCCAAAGATTAGCGGATCTGGAACCAAACAGACCGCCAATTGGCAGTCTATTAGTTCTGGATCGGGCTCATTTTTGTTGTGGGTTTGTGTTGATGTATTTGTTGGTCTTGGATGCATCTACTTTGTTTATTGGAGCTCCGACCCGAATTGAATTGTCAAAATACTCCCCATGATGGTGTGGAGTTTTCTATTTTGCTCTTAGGTCCTTCCGTCTTACGTTCAGGTCCTTCTCCCTTGCATCTCAGTCCCCAGGTCTCACAATTAAGTTATTTTTCCTGCTTTTGGGTCCTTTCATGGCTCTTCTCTTCAAACCTCTTTATTTCTGAAATTCATACATAAAACTCGTCACGTAGCATTTCTTAGGCGTAAGATAATGGATATAAGATACAAATATAAGCATGAAATGATGTCAATCAAATACCCCCACACCTAAGTTTTTGGTAGTCCCGAGCAAAACAAAGAAAGAGAAAAGCAAACGAGAAACAAGAAATCCTAACTCACTTTCGTCGGAATCACGATTGCACTTAGCACGTGCAACAAGCCGTTAAACCTCCTTGTTGCCAAGGAGGAGGAGTGTTGTCTCCTGAGGGTTTTCAGCGGATATACCCACAAAATCCGAACAAGATGCATTTTCAATCTAGACACTCGTTGGACAAATTTTGCACACACCTAATCTCATTGGACTCGTTGGACAAATTTTGCACACACCTAATCTCATCTAGACTCGTTGGACAAATTTTGTCGATCATTGGACGCGGTAATCCTACGGGCCGACTCTATATAGGTAATCAGTCCACACACCTAATCTCATGAACCATTCATGCAAGCTAAATAAGGAATTAAGTGAAAGACATGGACAACCTCAACATCCTAAAGTGATACAAAGTGTAAAGTCCATTAAGGCTCTTATTTGCAATTTTTTTTCTTTTTGTTTCTTTTCTCATATTTTTTTTTCTTTTTATTAGTTTGAGCTTCATTCTCCCAGGGTCAGGTTTCGTGCATCATTTCCCATGAGGACTTACACTATCACGTACACCTTTCCCCAAATCTCCACATAGGGCAATCCCTACCACCCGTGTAACGAGAGTTCGGTCGGTGCATCCCAAGTCAGATGACTCGAAAGCAGTAGGCACAAAGTCCCCTCAAACCTACTTTCTCGAGTGATAGGAGCCGTGCGAGAAGAGAGAAAACCTACTCACTTATTTCTTATCTACACATGAACCAAAACCTCTACACTTAATGTCTCACAACAAGATTTAAAGGGTCCTTGACAACAATAGACTTCCTTAAGTTAACAGACACGAATTATTGACTCATTAGGTTCAGGGTGGACCTCTTTGAATGTTTGAGCACTGAAACCCTATGATTACTCACCCCCAAGGGAAAACTGGGGTGCATCCTAACGACTCGAAAAATCCTAAAGCCACTGTACTAGATATCCTAATGCATCAAGTTCAAGACAATTTTGGGAGCTTTATTTTCACTTTGCCTCTCAACGGTTTTGCACATGCTAAACACACGCAAAACCACAAAACATTTTCTTTCGCAAACACATAAAGATTTTGAAAGAAATGTGAAAATTTCAAAGCACTAGGCAAGCAGAAGAAGACAAGTCACCTAAGGATCATGGCAAGCAGATATATCGATATTAAATGCAACACACTAACATGACCCTATCAATACACACAAAAGAAAACAAAATCCAAATAAAAGACTCGACTATGTACACACGTAAAACACCCCCCACACCAACTTCATGCGTTGTCCTTAATGAATGCGAGAAAGATACTACATGGATGTATGCATGAAAAAGGAGAGATCTCACCAACATGAAGTACAAAGGGAAGTTTAAGGTCATGTTGATGGACACAACCCAAATTCCCCTCAAAACCTGGGAGATACTTAAAAAGGGAGACCAAATACGTGAAAGAAAGGGGTCCAAATACTCAACGGTTGGAGCCCACAACAATCAATGCTCGCTCATGGTTTTTTTAACTAAGTACAACAATAGGCTTCCATCTTCATATGTCAAGGGACATCAAATGGGAACCCACCATCTCTCGAGCCAGAAATGCACATGCATGGGCTCACAACATACAAAATAGAATTGCTTGACCACCTGACACCCTTATATATATTGTGGTCGTACGATGCCTCTTCAGAGTTGGCAAAAGAGGAGACATGAATTAGAGGTGAACCTCTATCAGGTGGTAGGGTATCAGGTGGTTGATTCTTAACCCACATGGGGTCCTCAGCACATACAGAATGAAGATCATGTGGCCCAGAGGCCATAAAAATGTTATCTTGTGGCTCAAAAGCCACATGATCGAAAGGTTGTGGCTCAAGGGCCACGTGATCAAAAGAATGTGGCTCAAGGGCCACAAGATCAAAAGGAGGTGGCACTGAGGCCACATGATCAGAACATAAGGCACCTTCTTGTGCCAGCCCAGGTGAAACATCTTCACCACCTTCATGATGTTCATCGAACAATTCTCTAAAGAACTTGAAGGTGCCCTCAACTTCAATTTCATCCAAACCCTAGGTAAGATTGACCCCAACAGGGTCATTGAAGGCACCTAGCTTCTTGCCGATGGTGAAGATGTTGAAATCAGCGCATTGACTACCATAAGTCAAGCGCATCAGACCATTGATCAATGCATTGGAAGTCGCAAGGAATGGTCGCCCCAGAATGACAGGAATTTGTCCATGTGGGTTTGACACAGTTTCAGTATACAAGACAAAGAAGTCGACTGGATAAATGAACTCTCCCACTTTGATCAGCACATCTTCCACCACACCCCTCAGTTTCTTCATAGACCTATCAACCAATTGAAGAGTGGTCTTTGTTTGTTTGAGGTCTCCAAGGTTGAGGTGGACGTAGACAGAATATGGCAGAAGATTAACAGATGCACCAAGGTCCAATAAGGCTCGATGTATGGACACATCACCAATCACACAAGAGATAGTAGGACAGCCAGGGTCCTTGTACTTGACTTGCATGGGTTGTGCCAACAAAGAACTCACGTTAGCTGCAAGAAAAGCGTTCTTTGGAACATGACTTTTTCTCTTCTTGGTTGTTGAACGTTTTAATTAAACCGCAAGGCACGACCGCGACGAAGCGGTGGCAAGTACGGGTCATCCTCAGGGAGGTGAGCAGCCTCTTGTTTATAAGAAATCAAGTTGCAAAAAATAGGGGGAGAAAGATGTTTATGCTACTCTACTCTATACTACGCTAAGAATTAGGAAATACGAAAGGAAGAACCAAACAATGAAATAATAACTAAGCTAAGAACAAAGGAAGAATGCTGGAATACAGAAATGGGAAAACCCCTAAGGGGTGGAGTGAGTGCACACATGCAAAGAGGTGGGTGTAGAATACATTCTTTAAGCACATAAAGGTGGTGTTTATCAAGCATAGGAAGTGTCTAAATGTTATGGCAAAACCTATCAATCTATTCGCCAACTTAGTTGATTAACATTTACATATGCATGTTGTTTATTTCAGAACCTAAACAAGCATGAGAGGTGTCTAATCATTTTGGCAAAACTCATCAAGTTATAAATTCTATCCTAAACAAGCAAGCATACATTCATGTTTTATCAACACATCAAAAATAAAGCATTCATCCCATTCTCTAATGCATGTATGTACATCTACTCTACCCCCCAAAGGGGATGGAACTACTCACTAAACATTAAAATAATTATTAAACTAAACAAAGAAAGCATATTAAAACTAAGCTAGAAATAAAAGACGATTAAACTAAAACATGCACAAACTATAAAAGAAGCATAAACAAACAATGAAAGAAACACAAAACTTTATTGATAAAATGACTCACATTTCAAGTAGCGTCCTCCTACTTTAGTGTGTGCTTCAAGGCCTCACTTCTAGTAGGAAGAATAGCCACTTAAAATATGGAGTGATTACAATGGAAGGTGAAGAGTTCTATTTATAGCCATGGAAAAAGGCAAACCAGGACAATCCCCCGATGTGGGACTAAACCAATACCACAAATAGCCTAAACAAACATTAATACACGTCCAGGAGAAAACTTGGCGGATTTGGGCAAAAACAAACCGCAAATTAGCGGTCTTGGACCGCCAATTGGCGGTCAAAAAGGTCCGGATCCATCTGGAATTTATACTGGGCTTTTCTTTGTGTATTTGGTGGTCTTGGATGCATCTACTTTGTTTATTGGAGCTCCGACCCGAATCCAATTGCTAAAATACTCCCCATGATGGTGTGGAGTATTCTGTTTTGCTCTTAGGTCCTTCTGTCTTGCGTTCAGGTCCTTCTCCCTTGCATTTTGGTCCCCAGATCTCATAATCCAGTCCTTTTTCCCAGCTTTTGGGTCCTTTTATGTTTCATCTCTTCAAACCTATTTATTCCTGAAAACTAAACATAAAACTCGTAACATAGCATTGTTTAGGTGAAAGATAATAGATATAAGATACAAATATAAGAATGAAATGATGTCAATCAAATACCCCCACACCTAACTTTTGCTAGTCCCGAGTAAAACAAAGAAAGAGAAAAGCATACGAAAAACAAGAAATCCTAACTCACTTTCGTAGGAATCACGGTTACACTTAGCATGTGCAACAAGCCGTTAAACCTCCTTGTCGCCAAGGAGGAGGGGTGTTGTCTCCTGAGGGTTTTCAGCGGATACACCCACAAAATCCGAACAAGATGCATTAATCAATCTTGCTACACGACTCGTTGGACTCATTTTGTCGATCATGGGATGCGGTAACACTACAGGTCGACTCTCTATATGCAATCGGTCAACACACCTAGCCTAATGAGTTATTCGTGAAAGCTAGTTAAAGACTTGAGTGAAAGACATGGGCAACCTTAACTTCTGAATGTGATACAATGTGTAAAGTCCATTTTGGTTCTTATTTGACTATTTTTTTTCTTTTGTTCTTTTTTTTCTTTGGAGCATTTTATTGGTTGGTGTTTGATTCTCCCAGGGTCAGGTTTCGTGCATCATTGCCTATGAGGACTTACACTATCACGTACACCTTTTCCCGAATATCCACATAGGGTGATCCCTACCACCCGTGTAACGGGAGTTCGGTCGGTGCATCCCAAGTCAGATGACTCGAAAGCACCAGGCACAAAGTCCCCACAGACCTACTTTCCCGAGTGATAGGAGCCGTGCGAGAAGAGAGCACACCACTTATTTATTTATCTACATGGGAACCAAAACCCCTACACTGAAGTTTCACAAAAAGAGATTAAGGGCCCTTGACTACGACAAACTTCCTTATACTAACAGACACGAATTACTTGACTCACTAGGTTCAGGGTGGACTTCTTTAAATGTTTGAGTGATGAAACCCTATGATTACACGCCCCCGAGGGAAAACCAGGGTGCATCCTAACGACTCGATAAGACCAAAAGCCAGTAAACTAGATTTCCTAATGCATCAAGTTCAAGAAAATTTTGGGAGCTTTATTTTCACTTTGCCTCTCAACGGTTTTTAATATGCTAAACACACGCAAAACCCACAAAAACATTTTCTTTCACAAACACATGAAGATTTTGAAAGAAATGTGAAATTTTTAAAACACTAAGCAAGCAAACGAAGACAAGTCACCCAAGGATCATGGCAAGCAGATATATCAATGTTAAATGCGGCACACTAGCATGACCCTAACATACACACAAAAAGAAAACAAAATCAAAAGAAAAAGCTCGACTATGTACACACGTAAAACACCCCCCACACCTACTTCATGCATTGTCCTCAATGAATGTGAACAAGATACTACATGGATACACACATGAAAAACGAAAGATCTCACCAACATGAAGTACAAAGGGACATTCAGGGTCATGTTGATGGACACAAACCCAAATTCCCTCAAAACCTGTGAGAAGCTGAAGAAAGGAGATAAATACGTGAAGAGATTGGGCCCAAGTACACAAGGGTTGGGGCCCACAACAATCGATGCTCACTGAAGGAGTCTTTTATTACACACTTTTTTTCTTTTCTTTTTTTTTCTTTTTTTTACAAGATATATACATCAACCAAGATATTCTCATAATCATTTGGTGAAGGAACATCAAATGAGAACATCAAGTCAAGAGGACCGGAGACTTGCCCAGATGGGCAAACTCCACTGGTACTCTGAGGTGTCATGAGGGGTGAAAGGTCAAAGCTGAATGGCTCGAACCCCTCATGATATTGGTTGGGTGTGGGCAACAAAGAATGAAGTTATGTTGCCTCACTAGGGTTTAATTGCCCATCGAAGAAAACCCCCCAACCAATAGGCGGGTACATCTGAATGAGTTCCTCAGGCTCATTCGATGGATGCAGCAGACTTGCATCACTAAGAATGGGGCTTCTCCCCAAGTCATCCAACAAGGACCTCCCACCATCATTTAGATCATCAAGCATAAGCTCGGTCATAGGTGGGTCCTTGTTGGAGTCAATATGAAGCTCAAATGGCTCAATGTCCATGGGACTTGAGGTAGAGACACCTTCTGGTATAGGCATATGATGAGGTGTCTCACTCTCACTAGTAATCTCAACTGAATCATGCAACGAACACTCCCTTTGGACATTCATGTTCGAGACCAGATCACTCTTTTGCATTGCGAAGACATGCAATGAGTTTTCGCTGGGCCCTCGAACATTCTCAACGGGTTGCATTGGGGTTAGGGGTGTTCGTTGATTTTGTGGTGCTTTCTCCAATTTGTGGATGAGATTTAGATTTAAAGGTTCATCCATGGGATCATGTTGCTTACCAGAGTTGAACACATGAAACTCGGCACTCATGTTACCGAATGAGAGCTTCATGAGACTATTTCTACAATTAATCAAGGCATTGGAGGTGGCCAGAAATGGTCTACCCAAAATCAAAGGTATTTGAGAGTGGGTGTTCGCAACAGGATTGGTATCGAGGACAACAAAATCGACTGGAAATATAAAATCTGCAACTTTGATAAGCACATCCTCGATAATCCCCATGGGAATACGAATGGATCTATCCGCCAATTGGAGGGTGATCTTCGTTGGTTTCAATTCTCCCAAATTCAACTGTTTATAAACAGAGAATGGGAGGAGGTTGACCGATGATCCTAAATCAAGCAAAACATTGCTCATTCTAGTGTCCTCTATCGTACACTGAATAGTAGGACACCCAGGGTCCTTGTATTTTGTGTAGGTAAGATTGGACAAAAGTGAGCTGATATTTGCAGCCAAGAATGCTTTCTTAGGAACATTGGTCTTCCTCTTGGTTGTGCAGATATCCTTCAACACTTTGGCATATTGAGGTATTTGTTGGATGACATCCAACAAGGGGATGTTAACCTTTACTTGCTTAAACACCTCTAATATCTTGTCCATGTTGTCACTCTGCTTTTTGGTTAACCTACTTGGATAGGGAGCTTTTGGCAGGTAGGTTTTCTACGGCGACTGAGAAGAAAGAAGCGTTGGTGTATTACCCTCACCCTCAGCCTCTTCTTCACCACCATTCCCACTGAGGGGCTGCATAGATGGTGGGCGGTGTGGCAAGGAAATGTTATTGTCAACCTGTTTTCCATTTCGTAAGGTAACAATGGCATTGACATGGTGAACAGGTTCCTCCACATGGTTCACTTGCCTCCCCCGAGGTACCACATTCTCATTTTGTATGTGTTGTTGCTGGTACACACGGGGGTTAGCCTCAGGCTGGCTAGGAAAAGACCCTCTCTCTCTTTCATGTACAGACTGAGCCAATTGGCCCATCTGAAGCTCTAGAGATTTGAGGGTCTGCTGATTGGAAGTGAGAACTTGACTCGTAGTTGACATAAATTTTTTCATTGAGTTTTCAAGTCCACGAGTCAAGGTCTCAAGCGAATTGAATTGGGTTTCCATATTATTGGAATTTGGGAAACCTGATTGAATGGTGGTTTGCGCTTGGGGTGGCTGATAGGAATGTGCATGCATGGGAGGTTGATGTGATTGGTAATGTGGTCTAGAGGAGTTTGAAGGACCACCCGGGGCATTAGTTTGGTTCCATGAAACATTGGGGTGGTTCCTCCATCCAGGATTATAAGATGATGAGTATGGGTCATTCCTGGCTCTATCGTAGATGGCGTTGACACGCTCCATCTCAGGAGGAATGGACTCACACTCGCTTTCTACATGACCTATCCTACCACATGAATGACAGGGAACTGGACCAGATGTGGACATGTGAGGTACACCATGTTGGTTTTGGAGCTCAATCGAATCCATACGGCGCATTAAGGTTGCCATGCGCGCCTCGGTGGCCGTAGTGGTATCGACAACAAATGCGGCACCCGATCTAGTCGAGTTTGCATTCGCGATCCTTGCTCCTATGCTAGATGATGCAGGTGGTTCCATCACAGTCTCCCATTGCATGGTTTTCTCAGCGAGGTCTTCTAGGAAGGCCCATGCCTCCCTTTCATCCTTTCCCAAGAACTCTCCTTGACACATGGACTCAAGGAGTGTTCTTGACGGGATGTGAAGACATTCGTAAACAATCTGACAAAGACGCCACAACTCAATGCCATGGTGAGGGCACGAGGATAGTAGCTCTTTGAACCTCTCTAGATATGCATGAAATGGTTCGGTCTCATGTTGATAGAACGAATTGATTTCGTTCCTCAATTTTTGAGTCTGATGATTTGGAAAGTACTTCTTGAGGAATGCAGATTGAAACTCATCCCAAGCCCTAAAGGAATTCGCCTGGTTGCTGTACAACCACTTCTTGGCATCATCCTTTAATGCGAAAGGAATGAGCCTAAGATGGATGGAGTCTTTGCTAAGTTGTTGCAGCTTGAACATAGCACAGACCTCCTCAAATTCCCTGAGAAAGATATAGGGGTCACCTGTCCCAGTGAAGCGAGGGAGCATGCAAATGAATTGAGATTTAACCTCAAAATGGTTGCCATTAGCCTCTGGTAATACGATGCACGAGGGTAGAGCGGTATGGCTCGGGTAGCATCGATCACGAAGAGGTATGAGAACGACAACTGGAAGAACAGGTCGAGCAGGCGGGTCCAGCAACTGCTCCTCCTCACGGAAATTAGCAGCCATTGGACCCGAACTACGAGCGACACGAGAGGAGGAAGGCATCGAGAAATTGATGACCGAAGCCGGATTGACAACGCTCTTCATCAAACGACCACTCTCGTCTCGTGTCCACGAAAGCATGCACAAAGGTGCACACACACCAAAACTCTTTTTTTTCTTTTTTTTAAACAAAGAATGTACGTAGAAGAGAAGACTGGGGAACACAGGAGAGAAAGAATTACACAAGAAAGCTATTCTGTTTTGTATGTTGTGAGCCCATGCAACGGCGGATGGGTACAGGTAGAAACACACAAGCAAACAAGGCTCAACTAATCCTAAGGTCGCTATAGGTCCTTACAGCTAGACGACGCCTAACTGCGAGGTCACGCGGCTTCAACACGCCTCACCTCCCTACGACGAGGACCACAAATCCCAGCAAGTCAGTCAAGATCCGGGGATCTCGTCTGTCCTATTATCGACAAAGTGGGCAACGCCGATCAGGTTATGACGGTCGGGACCGGATCACTCTCCTAATGCGTCCGAATTCCTTAAGGCCAATGTCTACTTGATTTTAGAAATTAGTCTCTTGATTAGTGTGGTTTTTGGGGCGAAGGAAAGGGTGATTGATGCAGGAGCATCCATGCTGGAGCCATTGCCAAATCAGCAAGGAAGGAAACTTCCTACCGACCAGCCAGCTCAGCAAGGAAGTTTCCTTCCAGCCAACAAGCCAAGTCAGCAAGAAGTTTCCTCCCCCATCCACATATGAATTACTAATTTTGGTTTATGGAAGGTTTCCTGATTTTTATTTCCTTTAGACAGAATTTCGGTAGTTACTTATTTCCTTTGTTGTTATTTGCTTTTTTTGTTGCAAATAATAGGAGTTGCCTTGTTGGTTAACTTCCTAATTTCTATACTGATTTGAAGCTATAAAAGACCTGGCTTGTAGGTCAAGAGCATCCCAATTTTCGTTTGATTAATACACACAAATTCTGAGATTGTTTTATCTCAATTCTGGTGTTCATCTCTTCAATTTCTTTGTAGTCTTGGTGTCATACGCTTGTAGAGTCCATCCCAACTCTAACCGGCGTCAGTTGGTACCAGAGCCAAAAGAATCCTCCCTTTCGTTGTTTCTTCATCAGCATTGATGGCTGGTGGACGTGGTGGTCGTGGTCGTCGTGGGCCTACTCCAGCTGAGGAAGTCCCGTACCATGGTCGTAGCAACGAAGACGCTGAGTTGATTGAGGGTC
Source organism: Triglochin maritima (assembly GCA_963682175.1). Classification (NCBI taxonomy): domain Eukaryota; kingdom Viridiplantae; phylum Streptophyta; class Magnoliopsida; order Alismatales; family Juncaginaceae; genus Triglochin; species Triglochin maritima. The sequence continues at coordinate 22,754,176 of OY821775.1, forward strand.
TACAAAGACAAATTGCTGATTTAACCCAACGTCTTGCCGCGCAAGACCTAAACCATCGAGAGACTGAAGATCCAGGCTCCGACACAAGCTCAAATCTCCACAACATGTTCCATGATCGTGGTACTGGTCAAGGACATCGGGGTTGGGGTGATCGGCATGGAGACCTCGGTTTCAAGATGGAGCTGCCAGAATTTTCTGGTACGTTGCATGCTGATGCCTTCGTGGACTGGCTGAATGAAGTCGAACGAGTATTCGACTACAAGGAGGTCCCGGAGCATATGAAGGTTAAGCTAATCGCCGTCCGACTCAAGGGAAGAGCTTCTGCGTGGTGGGAGCAAATGAGGCGCACACGCGAGAGGCAAGGCAAGGCAAAGCTGACCGAATGGTGCAAGATGAAGAAGAAGATGAAGGAGCACTTCCTTCCTTTCGGATATACTCAATCCCTGTTTCAAAGGCTTCATGCATTGAGACAAGGAGCAAGATCAGTAGATGACTACACGGAGGAGTTCTATCAATTGGTGGCTCGGAATGATCTATCGGAATCGGAGGAACAATCGGTGGCGCGATACTTGGGGGGGTTACGACCATCCCTACAAGATGCCCTCAGCCTCCACTCATTATGGACGGTTTCTGAGGCCTATCAGCGAGCCCTCGCAGCGGAAAAGCAGCAAAGAAGGCGAGCCACCACCAGCCATGAGCAGCAGCAGCCCACACGAACTTCTAGACCTTCAGAGGTGTGCCCTCAGCAAGTGCCGTTCCAGGGCAGACCTAAGACGGGCGTGAAGTGTTTTAGGTGTGGAGAGGAGGGACACATCGCCTCCAGCTGTGGGAAAACCACCAGCAAAGGTGGCAAGACCCTCCTGATCGAGGATAATCTTGGGAGTGAGGACGAGATCGATAGCGAGCCCGTGTTTGATGAATATGAGGACGAAGGTGGAATGTTGTACGGGGACGGACCAGAAACTTTAGTCATCCGCAAGAGTCTTCTAACCCCTAAGGGAGGGTCAGGAGATGAGTGGTTGAGAAATAACATTTTTCGTACCACTTGCACGGTCTCGGACAAGGTGTGCAAGATGATCATCGATAGCGGCAGCTGCGAGAACGTGGTGTCCGAAGAAGCAGTCCAAAAGTTGAAGCTGAAGACCGACTCTCATCCCAAACCCTACAAATTATCTTGGCTGAACAAGGAGACGGAAATAAAGGTGGACAAGAGGTGTTTGGTATCCTTTTCCATTGGCAAAAAATACTTTGACAATGCTTGGTGTGACGTGGTGGCTATGGACGCTTGTCACCTACTGCTGGGACGGCCATGGCAGTACGATCGAAGCGTCATTCACGATGGACGAAAGAATACCTATTCCCTCAACCTCAAAGGGAAAAAGATTGTCTTGGCACCGCACCAAGAAGCAACCCCTTCAACTTCTGGAACTTCTGAAGCAACCCCTTCAATCCAGGCAACTCATCACAACAACTTGCTATCCTTATCCAGCTTTTTGGCTGAAATGAAGCAAGAAGAGGTGGTTTTTGCTTTGCTGCCCCGGGATGAATCCAAGGTTGGCTCAAGCTCAAGCATGCCTGAGGAGGTCCAGCAACTTCTGGAAGAGTTCTCCGAGCTGATGCCCGAAGATCTCAACCACGGCTTACCACCGTTGAGAGATATCCAGCACCAAATCGATCTTATCCCAGGATCGACTCTCCCGAACCGGCCGGCTTATCGTCTCAGCCCTAAAGAGTCTGAAGAATTACAACGACAAGTGGTGGAGCTGCTGGAGAAAGGCTATATCCGAGAGAGCATGAGTCCTTGTGCCGTTCCTGCCCTGTTGGTACCAAAGAAGGATGGTTCCTGGCGTATGTGCATCGACAGCCGAGCAATCAACCGTATCACCGTGAGGTACCGATTCCCGATTCCCCGCTTAGATGACATGTTGGACCAGCTATCGGGATCCAAAATCTTCTCAAAAATCGACCTCAAGAGTGGATATCATCAGATACGGATCAGACCAGGAGACGAGTGGAAGACGGCATTCAAAACGCAGCATGGGTTGTACGAATGGTTGGTGATGCCATTTGGACTATCCAACGCGCCTAGCACCTTCATGAGGGTCATGCACCAGGTTCTTCGTCCTTTCATGGGGAAGTTTGTTGTTGTTTATTTCGATGACATCCTCATCTATAGCAAGACCCCCATGCTGCATATGGAACATCTGCGTGCAGTTCTTGACACGCTGAGATCCGAATGTTTGTTTATTAATCAAAAGAAATGTGCGTTCTTCACAACCTCCGTCACCTTCCTGGGGTTCGTGGTGTCTATCGACGGTGTGCATGCTGACCCCGCCAAGGTTAGTGCCATTTCTGAGTGGCCAAGGCCAAAGTCGTTGCATGATGTTCGGAGTTTCCACGGTTTGGCTTCCTTCTACCGGCGGTTTATTCGAAATTTCAGCACCCTGATCGCACCTATCACCGAGTGTCTAAAGGGAAGAGATCTCAAATGGTCTGAGGAGGCAGAGGCGAGCTTCCAGCTGGTGAAACAAAAGATGATCGAGGCTCCAGTTTTAGCAATGCCGGACTTCGAAAAAGTGTTCGAACTAAATTGTGACGCATCTGGAATTGGTATCGGTGGAGTTCTGAGTCAAGGGGGACGTCCAATAGCTTTCTTCAGCGAGAAACTATCCGGATCCAAGAAGAATTATTCCACCTATGACTTGGAGTTCTACGCAATTGTGCAATCGCTGAAGCATTGGCGGCACTACTTGGTGCAACGCGAATTCATCCTCTTCACCGACCACGAAGCCTTGAAGTACATAAATGGCCAGCACAAACTCAACCGACGTCATGCTAAATGGGTGGCGTATTTGCAGGAGTTCACCTTCTCCCTTCGGCACCAATCAGGAAGTCAAAACCGTGTCGCTGATGCCCTAAGCCGTCGCAACACTCTTCTCACGACCATGAGCAGTCAAGTCACCGGATTCGAGACCTTCTCCGACATGTATCCAGTTGATCCCTCCTTTGGGAAGATATTCCAGCAAGTCATGAGTGGTCAGCGTTGCGATTTTCTAATACACAATGGCTACCTATTCCGAGGAACGAAGTTGTGCATTCCGGATTGCTCATTAAGGCAACAAATCATCAGCGAATTACATGGCGAGGGACACTTCGGACGGGACAAGACCTTAGCCTTGATCTCCTCTGATTTTTACTGGCCCAAGCTACCTAGCGATGTAGCCCACTATGTGGCAAGGTGCTACGTTTGCCAGCGATCCAAAGGTACCCTCACCAACGCCGGTTTGTACACGCCTTTGCCTATCCCTGAAGGTCCGTGGCGTGATGTTAGCATGGATTTCGTGCTGGGGTTACCCCGCACACAACGGGCAGCGGACTCCATTTTTGTGATAGTGGATCGGTTCTCCAAGATGGCACATTTTGTAGCCTGTAAAAAAACGATGGATGCAGCCCGGATTGCCCACCTCTACTTCAAAGAAGTGGTGCGTTTGCATGGAGTTCCCCACTCCATTACCTCTGATCGTGACGCTAAGTTCATCAGCAACTTCTGGAAGAGCTTATGGGAGAAGTTGGGGACTCGTCTGAATTTCAGCAGTGCGTACCACCCTCAGACGGATGGCCAGACCGAAGTAGTCAACCGGAGTTTGGGCAATCTCCTACGTTGTTTGGTGAGCACTAAACCTAAGCAATGGGACCTCTCCTTGCCTCAAGCAGAATTTGCTTACAACCGACCAGCAAACAGAACTACTGGGCTGAGTCCATTTGCAATCGTTTATGGGTTTAATCCTTCTGGGGTGCTAGACTTAGCGCCTATTCCTCGTATTGGTCGATTGCATCCCAAGGCTGATGAGATGACTGAGCACTTGCGAGACATTCACACACAAGTGCAGCAAACTCTCCATGAGAACAACACCAAATACAAGAACTCTGCAGATCGTCGTCGCCGGCAAGTACTTTTTAAGGAAGGAGATTTCGTGTGGGCTGTTCTAACGCGAGACCGGTTTCCCGTGGGAGAATACAGCAAGTTGAAGGAGCGGAAAGTCGGACCTTGTGAGATACTTCAGAAGATCAACGATAATGCCTACCGATTACTCCTACCAAAGCATTTGAAAACTGCTGATGTGTTTAATGTGAAGCATCTGAGCCCGTGCTTCAGCAACGAGGGGGACGCTGAGACAAACTCGAGGACGAGTTCTTTCCAACCAAGGGTGACTGATGCAGGAGCATCCATGCTGGAGCCATTGCCAAATCAGCAAGGAAGGAAACTTCCTACCGACCAGCCAGCTCAGCAAGGAAGTTTCCTTCCAGCCAACAAGCCAAGTCAGCAAGAAGTTTCCTCCCCCATCCACATATGAATTACTAATTTTGGTTTATGGAAGGTTTCCTGATTTTTATTTCCTTTAGACAGAATTTCGGTAGTTACTTATTTCCTTTGTTGTTATTTGCTTTTTTTGTTGCAAATAATAGGAGTTGCCTTGTTGGTTAACTTCCTAATTTCTATACTGATTTGAAGCTATAAAAGACCTGGCTTGTAGGTCAAGAGCATCCCAATTTTCGTTTGATTAATACACACAAATTCTGAGATTGTTTTATCTCAATTCTGGTGTTCATCTCTTCAATTTCTTTGTAGTCTTGGTGTCATACGCTTGTAGAGTCCATCCCAACTCTAACCGGCGTCAGTGATGAAATCCCCCACCTTATCTTTTACGGGACAACCCCTCCTTAGTAGCGTTTTGGAATCCTAAATATAACAATCAACTCTCCAAACAACGCTCAACTCACACTTGTTGCAATGCACTTCCTACTAACTAATGGATGTCATACGAAATGCATGAATGAGAGTAGAAGGTGCGTACCTCACGCCATCACTCAGCAACTAAAAATAAAGCTAAAATAAAAGACAATCTAAATGCTTAAGTCACATACATGGTGCATGACCTAAACAAGAAAGAATGCCTAGTCTTTTGTTTTGGGTTTTAGGGTCCAAGTTGCTTAAAGGAGGTTTGATTATTGATCTGGGAACGAACTTTAAGTCAAAATATGACAAATTGAGTGCCAGATAACTAGATCATTTAGAGCAACAACAGAAAGAAATTAAAAGATGAACAGATCTCACCAGACCGCTGATTCGCAGTCTCAGACCTCCGATTGGCGGTCTGAAGTGCTCAGGTCATCTGGAAATTTCTCCAGTAGCTTCCACATGCTATTCCTAGTCTCCTGAAACAAAGAAAAACTACAAAACACAATTTAAATCCACTCGAATCGTCCAAACAAGAGTCTGGACTGGCACCTCCCATGCAACGGCGCCAAAAACTTGTTGAACGTTTTAATTAAACCGCAAGTGCACGGCCGTGATGAAGCGGTAGCAAGTACGGGTCATACTCAGGGAGGTGAGCAGCCTCTTGTTTATTAGAAATCAAGTGGCAAAAAATAGGGGGAGAAAGATGTTTATGCTACTCTACTCTATACTACGCTAAGTAGTAGGAAATGCGAAAGGAAGAACCAAACAATGAAATAATAACTAAGCTAAGAACAAAGGAAGAATGCTGGAATACAGAAATGGGAAAACCCCTAACGGGTGGAGTGAGTGCACACATGCAAAGAGGTGGGTGTAGCATACATTCTTTAAGCACATGAAGGTGGTGTTTATCAAGCATAGGAAGTGTCTAAATGTTATGGCAAAACCTATCAATCTATTCACCAACTTAGTTGATTAACATTTACATATGAAAGTTGTTTATTTAAGAACCTAAACAAGCATGAGAGGTGTCTAATCATTTTGGCAAAACTCATCAAGTTATAAATTCTATCCTAAACAATCAAGCATACATTCATGTTTTATCAACACATCAAAAATAAAGCATTCATCCCATTCTCTAATGCATGTATGTACATCTACTCTACCCCCCAAAGGGGATGGAACTACTCACTAAACATTAAAATAATTATTAAACTAAACAAAGAAAGCATATTAAAACTAAGCTAGAAATAAAAGACGATTAAACTAAAACATGCACAAACTATAAAAGAAGCATAAACAAACAATGAAAGAAACACAAAACTTTATTGATAAAATGACTCACATTTCAAGTAGCGTCCTCCTACTTTAGTGTGTGCTTCAAGGCCTCACTTCTAGTAGGAAGAATAGCCACTTAAAATATGGAGTGATTACAATGGAAGGTGAAGAGTTCTATTTATAGCCATGGAAAAAGGCAAACCAGGACAATCCCCCGATGTGGGACTAAACCAATACCACAAATAGCCTAAACAAACATTAATACACGTCCAGGAGAAAACTTGGCGGATTTGGGCCAAAACAAACCGCCAATTAGCGGTCTTGGACCGCCAATTGGCGGTCAAAAAGGTCCGGATCCATCTGGAATTTATACTGGGCTTTTCTTTGTGTATTGGGTGGTCTTGGATGCATCTACTTTGTTTATTGGAGCTCCGACCCGAATCCAATTGCTAAAATACTCCCCATGATGGTGTGGAGTATTCTGTTTTGCTCTTAGGTCCTTCTGTCTTGCGTTCAGGTCCTTCTCTCTTGCATTTTGGTCCCCAGACCTCACAATCCAGTCCTTTTTCCCAGCTTTTGGGTCCTTTTATGTTTCATCTCTTCAAACCTATTTATTCCTGAAAACTAAACATAAAACTCGTAACATAGCATTGTTTAGGTGAAAGATAATAGATATAAGATACAAATATAAGAATGAAATGATGTCAATCAAATACCTCCACACCTAACTTTTGCTAGTCCCGAGTAAAACAAAGAAAGAGAAAAGCATACGAAAAACAAGAAATCCTAACTCACTTTCGTAGGAATCACGGTTACACTTAGCATGTGCAACAAGCCGTTAAACCTCCTTGTCGCCAAGGAGGAGGAGTGTTGTCTCCTGAGGGTTTTCAGCGGATACACCCACAAAATCCGAACAAGATGCATTAATCAATCTAGCTACACGACTCGTTGGACTCATTTTGTCGATCATGGGACGCAGTAACACTACAGGTCGACTCTCTATATGCAATCGGTCCACACACCTAGCCTAATGAGTTATTCGTGAAAGCTAGTTAAAGACTTGAGTGAAAGACATGGGCAACCTTAACTTCTGAATGTGATACAATGTGTAAAGTCCATTTTGGTTCTTATTTGACTATATTTTTTTTTTGTTCTTTTTTTTCTTTGGAGCATTTTATTGGTTGGTGTTTGATTCTCCCAGGGTCAGGTTTCGTGCATCATTGCCTATGAGGACTTACACTATCACGTACACCTTTTCCCAAATCTCCACATAGGGCGATCCCTACCACCCGTGTAACGGGAGTTCGGTCGGTGCATCCCAAGTCAGATGACTCGAAAGCACTAGGCACAAAGTCCCCACAGACCTACTTTCCCGAGTGATAGGAGCCGTGTGAGAAGAGAGCACACCACTTATTTATTTATCTACATGGGAACCAAAACCCCTACACTGAAGTTTCACAAAAAGAGATTAAGGGCCCTTGACTACGACAAACTTCCTTATACTAACACACACGAATTACTTGACTCACTAGGTTCAGGGTGGACTTCTTTAAATGTTTGAGTGATGAAACCCTATGATTACACGCCCCCCGAGGGAAAACCGGGGTGCATCCTAACGACTCGATAAGACCAAAAGCCAGTAAACTAGATATCCTAATGCATCAAATTCAAGAAAATTTTGGGAGCTTTATTTTCACTTTGCCTCTCAACGGTTTTTAATATGCTAAACACACGCAAAACCCACAAAAACATTTTCTCTCACAAACACATGAAGATTTTGAAAGAAATGTGAAAATTTTAAAACACTAAGCAAGCAAACGAAGACAAGTCACCCAAGGATCATGGCAAGCAGATATATCAATGTTAAATGCGGCACACTAGCATAACCCTAACATACACACAAAAAGAAAACAAAATCAAAAGAAAAAGCTCGACTATGTACACACGTAAAACACCCCCCACACCTACTTCATGCATTGTCCTCAATGAATGTGAACAAGATACTACATGGATACACACATGAAAAACGAAAGATCTCACCAACATGAAGTACAAAGGGACATTCAGGGTCATGTTGATGGACACAAACCCAAATTCCCTCAAAACCTGTGAGAAGCTGAAGAAAGGAGATAAATACGTGAAGAGATTGGGCCCAAGTACACAAGGGTTGGGGCCCACAACAATCGATGCTCACTGAAGGAGTCTTTTATTACACACTTTTTTTCTTTTCTTTTTTTTTCTTTTTTTTTCTTTTTTTTACAAGATATATACATCAACCAAGATATTCTCATAATCATTTGGTGAAGGAACATCAAATGAGAACATCAAGTCAAGAGGACCGGAGACTTGCCCAGATGGGCAAACTCCACTGGTACTCTGAGGTGTCATGAGGGGTGAAAGGTCAAAGCTGAATGGCTCGAACCCCTCATGATATTGGTTGGGTGTGGGCAACAAAGAATGAAGTTGTGTTGCCTCACTAGGGTTTAATTGCCCATCGAAGAAAACCCTCCAACCAATAGGCGGGTACATCTGAATGAGTTCCTCAGGCTCATTCGATGGATGCAGCAGACTTGCATCACTAAGAATGGGGCTTCTCCCCAAGTCATCCAACAAGGACCTCCCACCATCATTTAGATCATCAAGCATAAGCTCGGTCATAGGTGGGTCCTTGTTGGAGTCAATATGAAGCTCAAATGGCTCAATGGCCATGGGACTTGAGGTAGAGACACCTTCTGGTATAGGCATATGATGAGGTGTCTCACTCTCACTAGTAATCTCAACTGAATCATGCAACGAACACTCCCTTTGGACATTCATGTTCGAGACCAGCTCACTCTGTTGCATTGCGAAGACAGGCAATGAGTTTTCGTTGGGCCCTCAAACATTCTCAACGGGTTGCATTGGGGTTAGGGGTGTTCGTTGATTTTGTGGTGCTTTCTCCAATTGGCGGATGAGGTTTAGATTTAAAGGTTCATCCATGGGATCATGTTGCTTACCAGAGTTGAACACATGAAACTTGGCACTCATGTTACCGAATGAGAGCTTCATGAGACTATTTCTACAATTAATCAAGGCATTGGAGGTGGCCAGAAATGGTCTACCCAAAATCAAAGGTATTTGAGAGTGGGTGTTCGCAACAGGATTGGTATCGAGGACAACAAAATCGACTGGAAATATAAAATCTGCAACTTTGATAAGCACATCCTCGATAATCCCCATGGGAATACGAATGGATCTATCCGCCAATTGGAGGGTGATCTTCGTTGGTTTCAATTCTCCCAAATTCAACTGTTTATAAACAGAGAATGGGAGGAGGTTGACCGATGATCCTAAATCAAGCAAAACATTGCTCATTCTAGTGTCCTCTATCGTACACTGAATAGTAGGACACCCAGGGTCCTTGTATTTTGTGTAGGTAAGATTGGACAAAAGTGAGCTGATATTTGCAGCCAAGAATGCTTTCTTAGGAACATTGGTCTTCCTCTTGGTTGTGCATATATCCTTCAACACTTTGGCATATTGAGGTATTTGTTGGATGACATCCAACAAGGGGATGTTAACCTTTACTTGCTTAAACACCTCTAATATCTTGTCCATGTTGTCACTCTGCTTTTTGGTTAACCTACTTGGATAGGGAGCTTTTGGCAGGTAGGTTTTCTGCGGCGACTGAGAAGAAAGAAGCGTTGGTGTATTACCCTCACCCTCAGCCTCTTCTTCACCACCATTCCCACTGAGGGGCTGCATAGATGGTGGGCGGTGTGGCAAGGAAATGTTATTGTCAACCTGTTTTCCATTCCGTAAGGTAACAATGGCATTGACATGGTGAACAGGTTCCTCCACATGGTTCACTTGCCTCCCCCGAGGTACCACATTCTCATTTTGTATGTGTTGTTGCTGGTACACACGGGGGTTAGCCTCAGGCTGGCTAGGAAAAGACCCTCTCTCTCTTTCATGTACAGACTGAGCCAATTGGCCCATCTGAAGCTCTAGAGATTTGAGGGTCTGCTGATTGGAAGTGAGAACTTGACTCGTAGTTGACATAAATTTTTTCATTGAGTTTTCAAGTCCACGAGTCAAGGTCTCAAGCGAATTGAATCGGGTTTCCATATTATTGGAATTTGGGAAACCTGATTGATTGGTGGTTTGCGCTTGGGGTGGCTGATAGGAATGTGCATGCATGGGAGGTTGATGTGATTGGTAATGTGGTCTAGAGGAGTTTGAAGGACCACCCGGGGCATTAGTTTGGTTCCATGAAACATTGGGGTGGTTCCTCCATCCAGGATTATAAGATGATGAGTATGGGTCATTCCTGGCTCTATCGTAGATGGCGTTGACACGCTCCATCTCAGGAGGAATGGACTCACACTCGCTTTCTACATGACCTATCCTACCACATGAATGACAGGGAACTGGACCAGATGTGGACATGTGAGGTACACCATGTTGGTTTTGGAGCTCAATCGAATCCATACGGCGCATTAAGGCTGCCATGCGCGCCTCGGTGGCCGTAGTGGTATCGACAACAAATGCGGCACCCGATCTAGTCGAGTTTGCATTCGCGATCCTTGCTCCTATGCTAGATGATGCAGGTGGTTCCATCACAGTCTCCCATTGCATGGTTTTCTCAGCGAGGTCTTCTAGGAAGGCCCATGCCTCCCTTTCATCCTTTCCCAAGAACTCTCCTTGACACATGGACTCAAGGAGTGTTCTTGACGGGATGTGAAGACCTTCGTAAACAATCTGACAAAGACGCCACAACTAAATGCCATGGTGAGGGCACGAGGATAGAAACTCTTTGAACCTCTCTAGATATGCATGAAATGGTTCGGTCTCATGTTGATAGAACGAATTGATTTCGTTCCTCAATTTTTGAGTCTGATGATTTGGAAAGTACTTCTTGAGGAATGCAGATTGAAACTCATCCCAAGCCCTAAAGGAATTCGCCTGGTTGCTGTACAACCACTTCTTGGCATCATCCTTTAATGCGAAAGGAACGAGCCTAAGATGGATGGAGTCTGTGCTAAGTTGTTGCAGCTTGAACATAGCACAGACCTCCTCAAATTCCCTGAGAAAGATATAGGGGTCACCAGTCCCAGTGAAGCGAGGGAGCATGCAAATGAATTGAGGTTTAACCTCAAAATGGTTGCCATTAGCCTCTGGTAATACGATGCACGAGGGTAGAGCGGTATGGCTCGGGTAGCATCGATCACGAAGAGGTATGGGAACGACAAATGGAAGAACAGGTCGAGCAGGCGGGTCTAGCAACTGCTCCTCCTCACGGAAATTAGCAGCCATTGGACCCGAACTACGAGCGACACAAGAGGAGGAAGGCATCGAGAAATCGATGACCGAAGCCGGATTGACAACGCTCTTCATCAAACGACCACTCTCGTCTCGTGTCCACGAAAGCATGCACAAAGGTGCACACACCAAAACTCTTTTTTTAAACAAAGAATGTACGTAGAAGAGAAGACTGGGGAACACAGGAGAGAAAGAATTACACAAGAAAGCTATTCTGTTTTGTATGTTGTGAGCCCATGCAACGGCGGATGGGTACAGGTAGAAACACACAAGCAAACAAGGCTCAACTAATCCTAAGGTCGCTATAGGTCCTTACAGCTAGACGACGCCTAACTGCGAGGTCACGCGGCTTCAACACGCCTCACCTCCCTACGACGAGGACCACAAATCCTAGCAAGTCAGTCAAGATCCGGGGATCTCGTCTGTCCTATTATCGACAAAGTGGGCAACGCCGATCAGGTTATGACGGTCGGGACCGGATCACTCTCCTAATGCGTCCGAATTCCTTAAGGCCAATGTCTACTTGATTTTAGAAATTAGTCTCTTGATTAGTGTGGTTTTTGGGGCGAAGGAAAGGGTGATGAAATCCGCCACCTTATCTTTTACGGGACAACCCCTCCTTAGTAGCGTTTTGGAGTCCTAAATATAACAATCAACTCTCCAAACAACGCTCAACTCACACTTGTTGCAATGCACTTCCTACTAACTAATGCATGTCATACGAAATGCATGAATGAGAGTAGAAGGTGCGTACCTCACGCCATCACTCAGCAACTAAAAATAAAGCTAAAATAAAATACAATCTAAATGCTTAAGTCACATACATGGTGCATGACCTAAACAAGAAAGAATGCCTAGTCTTTTGTTTTGGGTTTTAGGGTCCAAGTTGCTTAAAGGAGGTTTGATTATTGATCTGGGAACGAACTTTAAGTCAAAATATGACAAATTGAGTGCCAGATAACTAGATCATTTAGAGCAACAACAGAAAGAAATTAAAAGATGAACAGATCTCACCAGACCGCTGATTGGCAGTCTCAGACCTCCGATTGGCGGTCTGAAGTGCTCAGGTCATCTGGAAATTTCTCCAGTAGCCTCCACATGCTATTCCTAGTCTCCTGAAACAAAGAAAAACTACAAAACACAATTTAAATCCACTCGAATCGTCCAAACAAGAGTCTGAACTGGCACCTCCCATGCAACGGCGCCAAAAACTTGTTGAACGTTTTAATTAAACCGCAAGTGCACGGCCGCGATGAAGCGGTAGCAAGTACGGGTCATACTCAGGGAGGTGAGCAGCCTCTTGTTTATCAGAAATCAAGTGGCAAAAAATAGGGGGAGAAAGATGTTTATCCTACTCTACTCTATACTACGCTAAGAAGTAGGAAATGCGAAAGGAAGAACCAAACAATGAAATAATAACTAAGCTAAGAACAAAGGAAGAATGCTGGAATACAGAAATGGGAAAACCCCTAAGGGGTGGAGTGAGTGCACACATGCAAAGAGGTGGGTGTAGCATACATTCTTTAAGCACATGAAGGTGGTGTTTATCAAGCATAGGAAGTGTCTAAATGTTATGGCAAAACCTATCAATCTATTCACCAACTTAGTTGATTAACATTTACATATGAAAGTTGTTTATTTCAGAACCTAAACAAGCATGAGAGGTGTCTAATCATTTTGGCAAAACTCATCAAGTTATAAATTCTATCCTAAACAATCAAGCATACATTCATGTTTTATCAACACATCAAAAATAAAGCATTCATCTCATTCTCTAATGCATGTATGTACATCTACTCTACCCCCCAAAGGGGATGGAACTACTCACTAAACATTAAAATAATTATTAAACTAAACAAAGAAAGCATATTAAAACTAAGCTAGAAATAAAAGACGATTAAACTAAAACATGCACAAACTATGAAAGAAGCATAAACAAACAATGAAAGAAACACAAAACTTTATTGATAAAATGACTCACATTTCAAGTAGCGTCCTCCTACTTTAGTGTGTGCTTCAAGGCCTTACTTCTAGTAGGAAGAATAGCCACTTAAAATATGGAGTGATTACAATGGAAGGTGAACAGTTCTATTTATAGCCATGGAAAAAGGTAAACCAGGACAATCCCTCGATGTGGGACTAAACCAATACCACAAATAGCCTAAACAAACATTAATACACGTCCTGGAGAAAACTTGGCGGATTTGGGACAAAACAAACCGCCAATTAGCGGTCTTGGACCGCCAATTGGCGGTCAAAAAGGTCCGGATCCATCTGGAATTTATACTGGGCTTTTCTTTGTGTATTTGGTGGTCTTGGATGCATCTACTTTGTTTATTGGAGCTCCGACCCGAATCCAATTGCTAAAATACTCCCCATGATGGTGTGGAGTATTCTATTTTGCTCTTAGGTCCTTCTATCTTGCGTTCAGGTCCTTCTCCCTTGCATTTTGGTCCCCAGATCTCACAATCCAGTCCTTTTTCCCAGCTTTTTGGTCCTTTTATGTTTCATCTCTTCAAACCTATTTATTCCTGAAAACTAAACATAAAACTCGTAACATAGCATTGTTTAGGTGAAAGATAATGGATATAAGATACAAATATAAACATGAAATGATGTCAATCATTGGTGCATAAGTCCTTGAGAATCTTGGCATAAGGTGGCATTTACTAAATCACCTCCAACAGAGGGATGTTCACCTTAACTTGCCTAAACATCTCAAGCATCTTGTCATGCTGATCTGAGGTTTTCTTGTTAAGGCGCTTAGGGAATGGCGCCTTCGGGGCATAAGGGTGCGAAGGAACACCACAATTCTGGTCCAAAGAAACATGAGTGGGGACCTCAAAATCTGATTCCTTCGACACAAGAGGAGACAAGGGGACCTCAGGGTTCGGCCCCTTTGTCGAAGGAAATGTAGAAAGAACCTCAGGATCTGGCTCCTTCCTGGAAGTATTTGTGGAGGGAGCCTCAGCATCCGGCTCCCTCAAAGATGGTGATCACAAAGAAGGCACCCCAATGTGGTTGTCCACCTCCTTACCAGACCTTAAAGTATGAATCACATTAGTATAATGGGTCGGTTCAGAGGTAGCATGAGGTAAAGGTGTCCTTCCTTGAGAATGGGTAACCCGAGGATTCACCTTGGGTTGACTCGGGAACTGACCCTTCTCGCGTTCATGGAATTGATGAGCCAAGTGGCTAACTTGCATTTCCAAAGCCTTAACTATACTTTGCAACGCTTGAAGGGTCGGATCACAAGAAGGGTCCTTGAGGTCAACCCACTGGGGTGGTGGAGTCTGGTTAGAATAACCCGATGATGAGGCATGAGGAGGTTGGTAATTATGGTTCTGAGACCTTTGATGTGGAGGTTGGTAGGTCGCCGATGGGCGTCGAGGTTGATAAGGTGGTGGTTGAGGTTGAGCGTGCGAGGTCTGACCGTTACCCCCACTAGGCCCCCAATAGAAGTTAGGATGGTTACGCCATCCAGGGTTGTAGGAGTGATTGTACGGGTCGTTACAAGGCCTCTGTTGATACAATGCATTTGCATGCTCAGTATCCCTTGGAGCGTAAGCGCATTCCAAGTCATCACGGCCCGTAAGTCCAGTCCTACCACACCCGGGAGTAGCGACCTAAGCTACAGGAGCTCTGTCCAACTCTAAACTCTCAATCCTACGCATGAGAGCAGCCATTTTTGCCTCAGACGCGATCGATGACTCAACTTGATAAGATCTAGCTCGACCAGAAGACCTGGCGTCTGGTGGCTCTCTCATGGTATCCCACTCGAAGGTACGTTCAGCCATAGACTCAAAAGTATCCCATACCTCTTCGATGGGTTTCATTTGGAAGTCACCCTGACACATCAACTCCAACAATGTGCAGGTGTTGTAGTTGATGCCCTCATAAACAATTTGGCACAGCTGCCATAACTCAAATTCATGATGAGGGCACTGTTGGAGAAGGTCCTTGAACCTCTCAAAGAAACCATGAAAAGATTCGGTCTCAGTCTAATACGTTTGATGTATCTGGTGCCGTATCTGTTAAGATTTCCGTTGAGGGAAAAATCTCTTCAGAAATACGGTCACGAAGTCATCCCAAGACCGAATAGAGCTCGCCGGGAGGCTGTACATCTATTTATTCGTGTTATCCTTCAACGCAAAAGAAATCATCCTCAACCGGACTGAATCCTTGTCAAGCTGTTGAAGCTTGAACATGGAGCATACTTCCTCGAATTCGCGTATAAAAAAATAAGGATCCTCCTTATTGGCAGTAAAGGTTGGAAGCATGCTCACATATTGAGGTTTCAGCTCATAGTTGTTCCCGCGAGCAGTGGGAAGAACTATGCAAGAAGGTTGCGCGGCCCGAACAGGATGGGTCCGCTCCCACAAAGTCATCGGTCTATCCTGTCGAGCTAAAGGTGGTGGTGCACCAAGAACTCGATCCTGACCGAATCTCCCTTCCACTCGAGTCAGAGGAGAAGGAGGTCTACGTGGTGGTGGGAGAGGACCGAGGTAATCCATGAATGGACCTCGGTCTCCCACATCACCACGAGACGACACGGCCTCATGCTCCAAAGGAGCATGAGGCGGAGATGACCGATCACCACGACCGTCCATCTCAGAAAAATGCACTCTCTCAAGTCGAGCGCTCTCACCAGAACGAGCCCAACCTCGCATAAAAATGCTCGACTCGACTCTAAAATAACACAGAATAGAAAGTGTACTAGAGGAGGAGACTACGCGTAGAAAATAGATGAGGAGAGGACTCAGATGAGGTGGGAAGAATCCTTAGAGCTAACATGGGTAGTGGGATCAGGTAGAAGCCTAACTAGCAAGCAGGACTCAAACAACTTAAGGCTATGGGTCCTTAGGCTAGACGACACCTAACTTTGAGGTCACTAGCCTCGACACGCCTCACCTCCATACAACGAGGACTACAATGCCCAGCAAGTGATACCAGATCCGGAGATCCAGTACCTCCTACTATCGACAAGGTAGGCAACGCCGATCAGGTCATGACGGTCTCAACTAGATTACTCTCCTAGTGTGTCTGCAATCCTTAGGGCCAATGTCTACTTGCTTTTAGTTAAGGCTTGATTAAGAGTGATTTTTGGGGCCAAGGAAAGGTTGATGAAATCCCCTACCTTATCTTTTATGGGACAGCCCCTCCTTAGTAGCGTTTTGATCCTAGATCTAGCAATCAATCACTCCAATCAAACGCTCAACTCACTCTTGTCCTGATGCAATTCCTACTAACTAACGCATGGATATACAAGATGAATGAATGAGTGTAGGAAATGCGTACCTCACGCCAGCGCTCAACAACTGAAAATAAAGCTAAAAGAAAAGAAAACTATATGCCTAAGTCAAGTACATGATGCGTGACCTAAATAAGTAAGAACGTCTAGTCTTTGGTTTGGATTTTAAGGCCAAGTTGATTAATGGGGGAGTGATTAATGATCTGGGAGCAAACTAGAAGTCACAACATGCAAAATAGGGCTCCCAGATAACTAAAATTAAGCAAACAACTACCAGAAGAAAAATGGAAACAAGAAAACCTCACCAGGCCGCCAATTGGGGGTCCCTTTTCACGTTTAGGTGCTCCAACTCATCCAATAGCCTCCCCTTGAGCTCTAGGATCCCTGAAACTAAGAAAAACTGAAAACAAAAAAATTAAAACCACTCAAATAGACCAAACCAAAGTCTGGATAGAGCACCTCCCCGGCAACAGCGCCAAAAACTTGATTGATCGTTTTATTTAAACCGCAAGTGCACGACCGCGTTGAAGAGGTGGCAAATACGGGTCGTCCACTGGGACGTGTGTCAACTTTTGGTTTGTTCAAAGACGAGTGGTAAAGAAAGGAGAGAGAGGTTGATTACACTAAACTACACTAAGATGCAAAAGGAAATGAAAGACAAGCAATAAAACTAAACCCCATAGGGGGTAGAGAAATAATGTGAATATAAAGATGTGTCTGTGTATGTTCAATTAAGCTCCACACAACATGTAGTGCATGAAATCATAAAACTAAATCCAACTTTGCCTCCACATGAATTAAGATAAGACTACATCACTAAAACATACAAGACAATAATTGGAATGAAGCTAAATGAACTCATGTATGAAGACTAGACCCTACTATGCCTCCACATGAATTAAGATAAGACTATATCATTAAATCATACAAGACATTAACTAAGGTAAAGGCAACAAGAGTACATACACTACAAATTGTGTTTCCAATATTAATTCCATCCATATCCTAACCTTATCATTCCCCATAAAATAGGTCCACTAATCAAAGCATAAGCTAAGCTTCATTCAAGAGCATTAGCATATCAAAGATAAGAGTGGAAACCCATTAGATGGTTATGGAAATCATATAAAGCTCAAGGGATTAAGATAACACACACTTAATACACTACATGATTATATCACATATTTCTCCACCCCCAAATGGGGATGGATCTACTCACTACTTATTACACTAACTACATTAAAAAATGAAACATAATACTGAAATGAAATCAATTGAAGAAAGCAAGAAACATTAAAGAGACTAAAGAAACATGCAAGACATGTAAATTGAAATTAACTAAGCAATGTAAAAACTAAAGCAAACAACAATTAACTACAAAACTTCTATTATTACTCACTCCAGTTACAAGCAAACCTTCATCCACCAGAGTTTTGCTTCAAGGCTTCACTCTTAGTAGGGAAGAAGGCCACCAAGAGAGAGATATCTACAATGGAAGGTGAAGAGTTCTATTTCTAAGCATGGAAAAAGCTAATCCGGGACAATCCCCCGATGTGAGACTAAACAAATACCAACAATAGACTAAGCATACATTAATACACGTGCCCGCCAAAGATTAGCGGATCCGGAGCCAAACAAACCGCCAATTGGCGGTCTATTAGTTCTGGATCGGGCTCATTTTTGTTGTGGGCTTGTGTTGATGTATTTGTTGGTCTTGGATGCATCTACTTTGTTTATTGGAGCTCCGACCCGAATCGAATTGTCAAAATACTCCCCATGATGGTGTGGAGTTTTCTGTTTTGCTCTTAGGTTCTTTGGTCTTACGTTCAGGTCTTTCTCCCTTGCATCTCAGTCCCCAGGTCTCACACCTCTTTATTTCTTGCTTTTGGGTCCTTTCATGGCTCTTCTCTTCAAACCTCTTTATTTCTGAAATTCAAACATAAAACCGTCACGTAGCATTGCTTAGGCGTAAGATAATGGATATAAGACACAAATATAAGCATGAAATGATGTCAATCACACTGCGTCACTGCCTCCACCTTTGCCGGGTCCACCGAGATCCCGTCCTTAGACATAATGTGCCTCACAAAAGCTACCTGCTCCAACCAAAATTTGCACTTTGAGTACTTTGCATACATCTTGTGATCCCTCAAGATTCGAAGAACGATCCTCAAATTCTCCCTGTGTTGCTCTCTATCTGAGGAGTAGACCAAAATGTTGTCCATGAAGACGATGATGAAACTATTGAGGTACGACTTGAACATTATGTTCATCCGGTCCATGATTGCTACAGGTGCATTTGTCAATCTAAACAGCATCACTAGGAACTCATAGTGCTCGTACTGAGTCCTGAAAGTTGTCTTCTGGACGTCCTCCTCCTTGATCCTTAACTTATGATAGCCTAATCGAAGACCGATCTTGGAGAAAACCTTTATGGTCTACAACTGGTCTAAGAGGTCCTCTATTCTAGGTAAAGGTATAAGTTCCTGATGGTAACCTTATTCAGCATTTTGTAGTCAATGCACATCTGCAACGCCCATCCTTCTTCTTCTTCACGAATAACACCAACACTCCCCAAGGTGAGACATTCGGTCGGATGAATCCATAATCCAACAACTCCTACAACTACTTCTTCAGCTCTGTCAGCTTTGCAGGTGCCATCCGATATGGAACCTTCAATTGTGGAGTGGCACCAACTACAAACTCGATGCTAAACTCGATATATCGATGTGGCGGCAAGCCGTGATGTCAGATGGAAACACCTCTAGAAAGTCCGACATGACTTCTATGTCGACCAATCACCTTGTCTCGGGGTCTGGAACTACCAGAGTAGCCAAGAATGCCCTGCAACCATAGTGCATCAACTTCTGAGCCTTCACTGCAGACATAATGATTCAGCCTCCTTTGCTCTTCAGTCCCCCTAATCAACACATTAGGATGGTCCTTCCTTGGTATCATCATCTTCTTCTCATGGAAAAAGACCCAAACATCATATTGTGATAGGCAGTTCACCCCAGTATGACATCGAAGTCCTCCATCGGTAGCAAGACCAGATCTTTCGAAAAATCATGGTCTCCCGAAACAACTTTGGTGGCAAGGAGAAAAGTCCCTACACTGCCCACCTCTCCTTCTCCCATGGGCGTACTGACTTCTAGGCTAGTAGTCTGCTCCACCAGGGTAGAATCCAAAATGCTCCCAAACATATCTAAAATGAAGGAATGCGTATCCCCGTAATCGAAAAAAATCTAGCAATGTGACCATCAAAATAAAATGTACCTTCCACTATTGTGTTGGCGTCCTCTCTGTCGCTGAACACCATAGAGAACCAAGTTCTCCACCAGTTGGGCACCGAACCGCCCAACACGTAGGTGGCCAGATCCACCTTCATCTCCATGAAGCATCCAATCATCCGAAAAATCCTCTACATCTTGAAAATCCAGTCCTTAGCTTCCTCTAGGTCCACTACACCCTCAAAGGTAGGTGAATGCTGGCACAAAAATCTCTCGAGCATCGTGCCCACCCTCGTCTGCTCAGTACGAGTCATCTGACGCTCTAGGGATTCACCAAGGGTATCAACAGTCCCATAGAGCTTCCACCGCTCTTCCTCCCAAGTTGTGCCCTCAGTCGCACTATTGGCGCTACGCTCGCGTGGTGCGCGTCACAAGCGTCTTGGAGGCATGCATGATCTTCTAAAACAAATGCAAAATTCTATCCAACTACTCCTAAGGGTGGTTTTTTTAGATGAGTAGACAGGAACCATCCTGCTATGATACCAAGCTGTAATGTCCTCGAAAAGCGCAAAGTCATGTCAGACTTTCTAGAGGTGTTTCCATTACACCAATCACCGTCAGACCAAAAATATCAGGGACTTCACAAGTCCTGATTTAACTACATCCAGTCTACCGCCCGAAGGCATCAGTCGACCGGTGCCTGGGCTATGCAAGGCAATGCTTGGGAATTGCCTCACCATGCCGGTTGGTGCCCGTTAGTCCCTGGTCCTCCGGCTACCCCTCGTCATTGGCGAGGCCTCCGGCGACGAGCCAAAACCTGTCACACCTTGTGTTAGCTAAAATAATGAACTTGGCATACCTTAAACTTGAGTCCCGGGGATCGCTCAACGCTGATGATTGGTCTCGTTTTATATTTAACCGCAAGTGCACGGCCGCGTTGAAGCGGTGGCAAATACGGGTCGTCCACTGGGAGGTTTGTCGACACTTGGTTCGTGCGAAGGCAAGGGGTAAAGAAAGGAGAAAAGGATTGGTTACACTAAACTACACTACAATGCTAAACTAGAATGCAAAAGGAAATGAAGATAAGCAATAAAACTAAACCCCAAAGGGGTAGAGAACTGATGTGAACATAAAGATGTGTGTGTGTGTGTGTGTGTGTTCAATTAAGCTCCTCACAACATGTAGTGCATGAAATCATAAAACTACATCCAATCTTGCCTCTACATGAATTAAGATAAGAGTACATCATTAAAACATACAAGACAATGATTTGAATGAAGCTACATGAACTCAAGTATAAAGACTAGACCCTACTATGCCTCCACATGAATTAAGATGACTACATCATTAAAACATACAAGACATTAGCTAAGGAAAAGGCAACAAGAGTACATACACTACAAATTGTGTTTCCAACAATAACTTCATCCATATCCTAACCTTATCATTCCCCATAAAATAGGTCCACTAATCAAAGAATAAGCTAAGCTTCATTCAAGAGCATTAGCATATCAAAGATAAGAGTGGAGACCCATTAGATGGTTATGGAAATCATATAAAGCTCAAGGGATAAAAATAACACACACTTAATACACTACATTATTATATCACATATTTCTCCACCCCCCCAATGGGGATGGAACTACTCACTACTCATTACACTAACTAATTTAGCAAAGGAAAGCATAATACTGAAATGAAATTTATACTACTTAAGCAAGAAATATTAAAGAGGCATAAAACTAAACAAACAAGCAAGCATGCAAATGAAAGGAAATTAAACTAAGAGAGAAACAACATCATTAAAAGAAAAACTTCTATTATTAACTCACTCAATTACAAGTAGCTCTTCCTCCACTAGAGTTTTGCTTCAAGGCTTCACTCTTAGTAGGGAAGATGGCCACCAAGAGGGAGATGGATACAATGGGAGGTGAAGAATTCTATTTATAAGCATGGAAAAAGCTAATCAGGGACAATCCCCCGATGTGGGACTAAACCAATACCAAAAATAGCCTAAACGAACACTAATACAAGTCCAGGAGAAGTTGGGGCTGATCCTGCATGATCCAGACGGCCAATTGGCGGTTCCAGACCGCCAATTGGCGGCCTAGAAAGCCCAGATCCGTCTGGGTCTTCTGGTGGGCTTGCCTTGGTGTGTTTCTTGGTCTTGGATGCATCTAACTTGTTTAGTGGAGCTCCGACCCGAATCGAATTGACAAAATACTCCTCATGATGGTGTGGAGTTTCCTGTTTTGCTCTTAGGTCCTTCTGTCTTACGATCAGGTCCTTCTCCCTTGCATCTTGGTCCCCAGGTCTCACAATTAGGTCCTTTTTTCCTGCTTTTGGGTCCTTTCATGGCTCTTCTCTTCAAACCTCTTTATTTCTGAAAACTAAACATAAAACTCGTCACGTAGCATTGCTTAGGTGTAAGATAATGGATATAAGGTACAAATATAAGCATGAAATGATGTCAATCAAATACCCCCACACCTAAGTTTTTGCTAGTCTCGAGCAAAACAAAGAAAGGAAAAAGCATACGAAAAAAAACAAGAAATCCTAACTCACTTTCGTAGGAATCACGGTTGCACTTAGCATGTGCAACAAGCCGTTAAACCTCCTTGTTGCCAACGAGGAGGAGTGGTGTCTCCTGAGGGTTTTCAGCGGATATACCCACAAAATCCGAACAAGATGCATTAATCAATCTAGCTACACGACTCGTTGGACTTATTTTGTCGATCATGGAATGCGGTAATACTACGGGTCGACTCTATATATGTAATCAGTCCACACACCTAGCCTAATGAGTTATTCGTGAGAGTTAACTAAGGAATTAAGTGAAAGACATGGGCAACCTTAACTTCTGAATGTGAAACAAAGTGTAAAGTCCATTTTGGTTCTTATTTGACTCTTCTTTTCTTTTTCTTTTTTTTTCTTTTTCTTTTCTTCCTTTTTTTTTCTTTTTCTTTGGAGCATTTATTGGTTGGTGTTTGATTCTCCCAGGGTCAGGTTTCGTGCATCATTGCCTATGAGGACTTACACTATCACGTACACCTTCCCCCAAATCTCCACATAGGGCGATCCCTACCACCCGTGTAACGGGAGTTCGGTCGGTGCATCCCAAGTCAGATGTCTCGAATGCACCAGGCACAAAGTCCCCTCAGACCTACTTTCCCGAGTGATAGGAGCCGTGCGAGAAGAGAGAACACCACTTATTTATTCATTTATCAACATGGGAACCAAAACCCCTACACTTAAGTTTCACAAAAAGATATTAAGGGCCCTTGACTACAACAAACTTCCTAAACTAACAAACACGAATTATTTTACTCACTAGGTTCAGGGTGGACTTCTTTAAATGTTTGAGCACTGAAACCCAATGATTACTCACCCCCAAGGGAAAACTGGGGTGCATCCTAACGACTCGATAAATCCTAAAGCCACGTATTAGATATCCTAATGCATCAAGTTCAAGACAATTTTGGGAGCTTCCTTTTTACTTTGCCTCTCAACGGTTTTGCACATGCTAAACACACGCAAAACCCACAAAACATTTTCTTTCAAAAACACATGAAGATTTTGAAAGAAATGTGAAAATTTTGAAGCACTAGGCAAGCAAAAGAAGACAAGTCACCCAAGGATCATGGCAAGCAGATATATCGATATTTAAATGCAGCACACTATCATGACCCTAACAATGCAAACAAAAGAAAACAAAATCAAAGGAAAAAGACTCGACTATGTACACACGTAAAACACCCCCCCACACCTACTTCATGCATTGTCCTCAATGAATGCAAACAAGATACTACATGGATTGATGCATAAAAAGGAGAGATCTCACCAATCATGAAGTACAAAGGGAAATGTATGGCTATGTTGATGGACACAACCCAAATTTCCTCAAAACCTGTGAGATGCTAAAGAAAGGGATACACATACGTGAAAGAAATGGGGCCCAAATACTCAAGGGTTGGGGCCCACAACAATCGATGCTCACTGAATGAGTTTTTTTTTTTTTTTTATGTAACTATGTACAAACATGAAAGCTCAACCACTCATGTAGGAGCATGAATGGTTGAGTGCGAGGGAGGTTCATGAAGGAACATGACCTCCTCGACTTCGGCTGGTGCCCCCTCCAAGTAGGGTTTGAGGCGTTGTCCATTAACTTTGAACACGTCCCCATTCCCTGGGTTCAAGATCTCAACCGCTCCATGAGGATAAACGGTTTGGACAATAAACGGGCCAGACCAGCGACTGCGGAGCTTACCCGCAAACAGATGAAGCCGGGAATTGTAGAGCAACACCTTCTGCCCGGCCGTAAACACCTTTCGCATAATCATGCGATCGTGAAACATCTTGGCTCGGGACTTATGAATTTTGGCATTCTCGTACGCATCATTGCGTAACTCTTCTAATTCCACAATGTCGAACTTACGTTGTACTCCTGCTTGATCAAGATCCATATTCAGGTTCTTGATCGCCCAGAAAGCACGATGCTCAAGCTCGACGGGTAGGTGGCAAGTCTTGCCGTACACTACCCGATAAGGGGACATACCCAAATTGGTCTTGTACGCGGTGCGAAAAGCCCACAATGCGTCATTCAATTTGGTAGACCAATCCTTCCTCGAGGAACTAACCGTCTTCTCAAGAATTTGCTTTAATTGACGGTTAGAGATTTCGACCTGCCCACTAGTTTGCGGATGGTATGGGGTCGCAAGCTTGTGGGTGATCGAATATTTCCTCATAAGCGCTTCAAAGGAGCGATTACAGAAGTGGGTACCCCTATCGCTGATTATGGTACGAGGAGTACCAAATCGCGCGAAAATGTCCCTTAAGAATTTGGTGACCACCTTGTTGTCATTGGTCTTTGTGGGTATAGCCTCAACCCACTTAGACACATAGTCAACGGCCACCAGAATGTAAACATTCCCGAAAGAGTTCGGGAAGGGACCCATGAAATCGATGCCCCACACATCGAAGATGTCGACAACAAGGACATTTTGCAAAGGCATCATGTCACGTCGACCAATCCTGCCAAGGCGCTGGCACCTATCACATTGCTTACAAAAGTCGTAAGCATCCTTGAAAAGAGAGGGCCAGTAGAATCCAGATTGGAGCACCTTGGCAGCAGTTTTCTTTGCTCCAAAGTGTCCTCCACATGCCTTGGAATGGCAGAAATGGAGCACACTTTGGAACTCGGTATCTGGGACGCACCGCCTGAAAATTTGGTCAGAGCAGTATTTGAATAGGTAGGGGTCGTCCCAGTGAAAGAATCTGACATACGATCTAAATTTGGATTGGTCAGATTTTGACCAACCCACAGGAAATTGCTCGGTCACGAGGTAGTTCACGATGTCGGCAAACCAAGGGTTATCTTCGATCATGAACAACTGCTCGTCAGGAAATTTATCGTCAATGATTTGGTCCTGTGGGTTGGTCGTCTCTAGACGAGACAAGTGGTCAGCTACAACGTTTTCACACCCTTTTTTGTCCCGAATCTCGAGATCGAATTCTTGTAACAACAAGATCCATCTCAAGAGTCGGGATTTTGCATCATTCTTCGCCATGAGGTGCTTGATGGCTGTGTGATCAGAATAGATAATCACGTGGGAGCCAATCAAGTACGACCGGAATTTCTCCAAAGCAAATATGATCGCTAAGAATTCCTTCTCGGTCACAGTGTAGTTCAATTGGGCATCATTGAGTGTTCTACTGGCATAGTAGATCACATGAGGCAATTTGTCCAATCGTTGCCCAAGCACTGCTCCCACAGCGAAGTCAGATGCATCACACATTAACTCAAAGGGTTCAGTCCACACCGGTGCCTTAATAATGGGAGCTCAAGTCAACTCTTTCTTCAAGGTCATAAAGGCATGGTGGCAATCCGGTGTGAACTCAAAAATGGCATCCTTAGCCAACAAGGCGGTGAGAGGTCGAGCGATTTTGCTAAAATCCCGAATGAACCACCGATAGAATCCAGCATGCCCCAAAAAGGCGCGGATATCCTTCACATTACGTGGCGGTGGGAGATTAGCAATGATACCCACTTTGGCGGGATCGACCTCAATTCCCCTACTTGAGACCACATGTCCGAGTACAATCCCTCGCTTCACCATGAAGTGACATTTCTCCCAATTGAGAGCGAGGTTCTTCTCACGGCATCGCTTGAGGACAAGGCTCAAGTGATGAAGGCACTCATCAAAGGAAGCGCCAAATATGGAAAAGTCGTCCATGAAGATCTCAAGGAAACGCTCAACCATATCGGAGAAGATGCTGATCATACACCTCTGAAACGTTGCCGGCGCATTGCATAACCCAAAGGGCATGCGACGGTAGGCAAACGTGCCAAAGGGACAAGTGAATGTGGTTTTCTCTTGGTCCTCGGGGGGATGGGAATTTGGTTGTAACCGGAGTATCCATCAAGAAAACAATAGTACTCATGTCCGGCCAACCTTTCCAACATCTCATCAATGAATGGCAACGGGAAATGATCTTTCCGCGTTGCCGCATTGAGCTTGCGATAATCAATGCAAACTCGCCAGCCAGTTTGCAGGCGCGTCGGGATAAGCTCATCATGCTCATTCTCCACAACCGTCACGCCTGACTTCTTGGGAACCACATGGACAGGACTCACCCACGAACTATCAGAGATAGGATAGATTATGCCATGATCCAAGCACTTAAGAACCTCCTTTCGGACGGCTTCTTTTAGTACAGGATTCAATCTCCGTTGTGGGTCCCTGCGGGGCCTAGAATCCTCTTCTATGTGGATCCGATGCTGAACAATACCAGGGCTAATTCCCTTGATATCCTTCAAGGACCACCCGATCGCCTCTTTGTTTTCAAAGAGTACTCTTTTGAGGGCAACCTCTTGATCTTTTTCAAGATCAGAAGCAATAATGAGTGGCAAGGTCTCATTATCCCCTAAAAAGATGTACTTTAGGTTATCGGGGAGCGGTTTAAGCTCGACCAAAGGTGGGTCCTTGTCGGATTCAGAGTTAATTTCAAGTGGCTCAAGGGCCACGGGGTAAGAGGAGCAAGCACCCAGATGTGCCTCCTCGTCCAGAGATATGCTGGCGGATTCCTCAAGATCCTCTTCACTCGCAACCTGATCATTAGGCACCTCAATAATATGTCGATGTGAGTCGAACATGCCTAATGAATCGGGCTCATCCGTGTCCTGGATGAAATTGGCTCCGACTGAGTCGTCGAAGAGCCCAGGTTGCTTACCAAGAGTGAAGATGTTGAAATCCGCCGTGAGGTTTCCAAAAGACAACCTCATCAAGCCATTGCGACAATTGATCAAAGCATTAGATGTCGCAAGAAATGGCCTCCCAAGGATTACAAGAATTTGTCCTTGTGGGTTGGACACGGGTTCGGTATCCAAGATGATGAAATCAACTGGAAATACGAACTCACCCCCTTTGATAAGGACATCCTCCACACTCCCTCGTGGGATTTTGACGGATCTATCAGCCAACTGGAGGGTTGTCCTCGTTGGTTTAAGATCGCCTATCCCAAGGTTGACATAGACTGAGTAAGGCAGGAGATTCACAGATGCCCCCAAATCCAATAGAGCTTGAGAGATGGTCACATTCCCAATCATGCAAGAGAAAGTTGGACAACCAGGGTCCTTGTACTTGACATTCATGGGTTGTGTCAATATGGAGCTCACATTGGCGGCCAAGAAGGCCTTCTTGGGCACATTTGTGTTTCTCTTGGTGGTGCAAAGGTCTTTGAGGAACTTGGCATACGGTGGCATTTGTTGAACAACGTCCAACAACGGGATGTTCACCTTTACTTGCCTAAGTACCTGAACGATCTTATCCCAATGCTCATCACGTTTTTTAGTCAACCGATGAGGGAATGGTGCCTTGGGGACATAGGAATCACGAGGAGGAGTCTCAGAATTAGGTTCCTTGACAGGCTCAAGACTCTCCTCGGAAGACTTGCCAACAGGGTTGGCTTCCGGCATGTTCACATTGTTGTCAACGACCTTTCCCGATCTCAAGGTGTGAATAACATTAGCATGTTGGGAAGGGTCACTTTCAACATTGTGTACATTCTGCCTGGTATTAGCAGGCTGACCCCTGGGATTTACCACAGGTTGACTCGGGAATTGACCCTTCTCGCGTTCATGGAGCTGATGAGCCAACTGGCTTACTTGCATTTCCAATGCTTTGACCGTATTATTGTTGGCCGCAAGCATGGATTGAGTGCTCTGCATGAATGCTTGAAGGGTTTGTTCAATGGTAGAGTCCTTAGGGTCAACCCGCTGGGGTGGTGGAGTCTGGTTAGAATAACCCGACGAAGAGGTCTGAGGAGGTTGGTAATTGTGGTTCTGAGACCTTTGATGTGGAGGTTGGTAGGTCGCCGATGGGCGTGGAGGTTGATAAGGTGGAGGTTGAGGTTGAGCGTGCGAGCTCTGACCGTTACCCCCACTAGGCCCCCTAGAGAAGTTAGGATGGTTACGCCATCCCGGGTTGTAAGAGTGACTGTACGGGTCGTTTCGGGGCCTTTGTTGATACATCGCATTTGCATGCTCAGTATCCCTTGGAGCGTAAGCGCATTCCATGTCATCATGTCCCGACAGTCCACACCTACTACACTCGGGAGTAGCGACCTGAGCTACAGGAGCTCGGTCCATCTCCAAACACTCAATCCTACGCATGAGAGCAGCCACTTTCGCCTCAGACGCGATAGTTGACTCAACTTGATAAGATCCAGCTCGACCAGAAGACCTGGCGGCTGGTGGCTCTCTCATGGTGTCCCACTCGAAGGTACGCTCAGCCATGGACTCAAAAGTGTCCCATGCCTCCTCGATGGGTTTCATTTGGAAGTCACCCTGACACATCGACTCCAACAATGTGCGGGTGTTGTAGTTGATGCCCTCATAAACAATTTGGCACAGCTGCCATAGCTCAAGTCCATGATGAGGGCATTGCTGGAGAAGGTCCTTGAACCTCTCAAAGAAACCATGAAAAGATTCGGTCTCGGTCTGATACATTTGATGTATCTGGTGCCGTATCTGTTGAGTTTTCCTTTGAGGGAAAAATCTCTTCAGAAAGACGGTCACAAAGTCATCCCAAGACCGAATCGAGCTCGCCGGGAGGCTATATATCCATTTCTTCGCATTATCCTTCAATGCGAACGAAATCATCCTCAACCGGACAGAATCCTCGTCAAGCTGTTGAAGCTTGAACATGGAGCATACTTCCTCGAATTCGCGTATAAAAATATACGGATCCTCCTTATTGGCAGTAAAGGTTGGAAGCATGCTCACATACTGAGGTTTCAGCTCATAGTTGTTCCCGCGAGCAGGGGGAACAACTATGCAAGAAGGTTGCGCGGCCCGAACAGGATGGGTCCGCTCCCACAACGTCATCGGCCTATCCTGTCGAGCTAAAGGTGGTGGTGCACCTACAACTCGATCCTGACCGAATCTCCCTTCCTCTCGAGTCAGAGGAGGAGGAGAAGGAGGTCTACGTGGTGGTGGGAATGGACCGAGGTAGTCCATGTATGGAACCCGGTCTCCCTCGCCACCACGAGACGACTCGCCTTCTTGCTCCAAAGGAGCACGAGGCGGAGATGGTCGATCACCAAGATCTTCCATCTCAGAAATAAGCACTCTCTCGAGTCGAGCGCTCTCACCAGAACGAGCCCAACCTCGCATAAAATGCTCGACTCGACTCTAAACCTACACACAACAGAAGGTGTACTAGAGGAGGACACTATACGTAGAGAATAGATGAGGAGAGGACTCAGATGAGGAGGGAAGAATCCCTAGAGCTAGCGAGGGTAGTGGGATCAGGAAGAAGCCTAACTAGCAAGAACGGCTCAAACAAAGTAAGGCAATGGGTCCTTAAGCTAGACGACGCCTAACTTCGAGGTCACTAGCCTCGACACGTCTCACCTCCCTACAACGAGGACCACAATGCCCAGCAAGTGATACCAGATCCGGAGATCCAGTACCTCCTACTATCGACAAGGTAGGCAACGCCGATCAGGTCATGACGGTCTCGACTAGATTACTCTCCTAGTGCGTCCGAATTCCTTAGGGCCAATGTCTACTTGCTTTTAGTTAAGGCTTTATTAAGAGTGGTTTTTGGGGCCAAGGAAAGGGTGATGAAATCCCCCACCTTATCTTTTATGGGACAGCCCCTCCTTAGTAGCGATTTGATCCTAGATCTAGCAATCAATCGTTCCAATCAAACGCTCTCTCACTCTTGTCCCGATGCACCTTACTAACTAATGCATGAAAGAAACATGCATGAATGAGGGATGTGGGTGCACGTACCTCACGCCAGCAATCAACGACAAAATGTAAAGCAAAGAAAAGACAAATGCATGCAAGGTCTACCAATGGTGCATGACCTAGATGGCAAGAAGTCTAATCTTTTGCTTTGAGTTTTATGGTCCAAGTTGATTAATGGGGGAGTTATTAATGATCTGGGAGCAAACCAGAAGTCAAAGCATGCAAAATAGAGCTCCCCGATAACCAAATAGAAGAAAACAACTACCAGAAAAAATTTCAAGGCAAGATGACCTCACCAGGCCGCCAGTTGGCGGTCTACAACCGCTGATTGGCGGTCCCTTTTGGTCGTCTGGTCCTCAGCTTTTCCCAGTAGCCTCCCCTTGATCAGAGTGTTCCCTGAAACTAAGAAAAACTGAAAACAAAAAATTAAAAACCCCTCGAATCGTCCAAACCAAGGTCTGGACAGAGCACCTCCCCGGCAACGGCGCCAAAAACTTGATTGGTCTCGTTTTATATTTAACCGCAAGTGCACGACCGCGTTGAAGCGGTGGCAAATACGGGTCGTCCACTGGGAGGTTTGTCGACACTTGGTTCGTGCGAAGGCAAGGGGTAAAGAAAGGAGAAAAGGATTGGTTACACTAAACTACACTACAATGCTAAACTAGAATGCAAAAGGAAATGAAGATAAGCAATAAAACTAAACCCCAAAGGGGGTAGAGAACTGATGTGAACATAAAGATGTGTGTGTGTGTGTGTGTTCAATTAAGCTCCTCACAACATGTAGTGCATGAAATCATAAAACTACATCCAATCTTGCCTCTACATGAATTAAGATAAGACTACATCATTAAAACATACAAGACAATGATTTGAATGAAGCTACATTAACTCAAGTATAAAGACTAGACCCTACTATGCCTCCACATGAATTAAGATGACTACATCATTAAAACATACAAGACATTAGCTAAGGAAAAGGCAACAAGAGTACATACACTACAAATTGTGTTTCCAACATTAACTTCATCCATATCCTAACCTTATCATTCCCCATAAAATAGGTCCACTAATCAAAGCATAAGCTAAGCTTCATTCAAGAGCATTAGCATATCAAAGATAAGAGTGGAGACCCATTAGATGGTTGTGGAAATCATATAAAGCTCAAGGGATAAAAATAACACACACTTAATACACTACATTATTATATCACATATTTCTCCACCCCCCAAATGGGGATGGAACTACTCACTACTCATTACACTAACTAATTTAGAAAAGGAAAGCATAATACTGAAATGAAATTTATACTACTTAAGCAAGAAATATTAAAGAGGCATAAAACTAAACAAACAAGCAAGCATGCAAATGAAAGGAAATTAAACTAAGAGAGAAACAACATCATTAAAAGAAAAACTTCTATTATTAACTCACTCAATTACAAGTAGCTCTTCCTCCACTAGAGTTTTGCTTCAAGGCTTCACTCTTAGTAGGGAAGATGGCCACCAAGAGGGAGATGGATACAATGGGAGGTGAAGAGTTCTATTTATAAGCATGGAAAAAGCTAATCAGGGACAATCCCCCGATGTGGGACTAAACCAATACCAAAAATAGCCTAAAAGAACACTAATACAAGTCCAGGAGAAGTTGGGGCGGATCCTGCATGATCCAGACCGCCAATTGGCGGCCTAGAAAGCCCAGATCCGTCTGGGTCTTCTGGTGGGCTTGCCTTGGTGTGTTTCTTGGTCTTGGATGCATCTAACTTGTTTAGTGGAGCTCCGACCCGAATCGAATTGACAAAATACTCCTCATGATGGTGTGGAGTTTCCTGTTTTGCTCTTAGGTCCTTCTGTCTTACGATCAGGTCCTTCTCCCTTGCATCTTGGTCCCCAGGTCTCACAATTAGGTCTTTTTTTCCTGCTTTTGGGTCCTTTCATGGCTCTTCTCTTCAAACCTCTTTATTTCTGAAAACTAAACATAAAACTCGTCACGTAGCATTGCTTAGGTGTAAGATAATGGATATAAGGTACAAATATAAGCATGAAATGATGTCAATCAGCTGACAACTGATGCATTGCATACATTGCATCATATGTCTTTCATTTAAATTTTTTTTATATAAATAAATGCTACTAAGGTATTGTTTTGAGCAATTGTGCAGAATTCAGGAGTTACAATGCAATTTACCAATATTCGAGCTAAAACACGTGCAATGGACTTATATGGATCACAAAGACCAATTAGATAGAGGTTCAAGCTCAAGTTGATGTCCAATTGATTGCATAAGAAGCCAGGGACCTGATAGCAAATTAGAAGGACTAAAAAGTTATTTTGGAGGAGTTTTCAAGGAGAAATCAAATTCGGATCTCCAAAGATATGCAATAATTGATTTATACGCGTGGAGGCCACCTACAACATACCAAAAACACACCCACAAAAGAACGAATTCATCTGGACCATCCATGCGGCGGCATCGCCGCATCTAAAGGTCAATATGAGGCGGAATCGCCGCACATCTTGCGATCCGTGCCTCCCATTTTCGTCCAATTGTGTAATCACACGTGTCCTTCCTGATGCATACTTAGGGTTTCTTGTATTGGCTATAAATAGACACGAAATTGTGTTGTGAGGGGAACTTTTTTTGTATTACATTCTATGCAATAAAATTCTGCCTATTTATTTCTCCATTGTCTTTTTCTTTTGTAAGCTTAGTTTTAGATTAATATTTCATATTCTTAATTTCAGTAGAGTAAAATAATTTAGTTGTTCTTTATTCTTCTCTTAGAATAATTTGTTGTATGTTTAGAATAATTGTATTTGTTTAGTATAATATTTCTTTCTTTTTGTTTTCATAGTCTCTCGATTATCTCCATGACCCCTTCTCCTCATCTTCTCCCCATGGGTTTCTAAAACCCTCCAAAGGGTGGGGTTGACGGATTTAGGGTTAGAGAAGAGAGATCGTTTTTATTTTAATTTCTTGTTAGTGTTTTGATCATATGAGTTTTTGTTAAATCAATTATCATATGATGCTTAATATCTCACTTGATTTATAATAATTTTCGTAATCTCTAATCTAACTCGAAGATTCATAACTCCCACCCACTGGACTCTCATCCACAGTTATTTCTTCTTAGTTTTTGTTCTTGTTGTTCTTGCTTTAGAAAGATAAAAAAATAAATCCAAAAATCTCAAACCAACACTATTTCTCTTTTCCTTTCCTTATTCAAAGAAAATCACAAAAATATAAGAATCTCTCCCTCCTTGTGTTTGACCCGTACTTGCCACCGCTTCAACACGGCCGTGCACTTGCGGTATAAATAAAAATCACATCAAGTTTTTGGCGCCGTTGCCGGGGAGGCGACGAGAATTTCAAGTTTTTTTTGTGATTTCGTTTTTTTTGTTTTGTTTGGATTTTGGTTTTTCGCAATCTAACGTTTTCTCTGTGCTTTTCAGGAAGTCGTAGAGAGGACACAAAAATATGGAGACCATCCGATCTGAAGAGGCGGCGAAAACGCCACACCACAAGTAAAGTTTGCGTCGGAAACGCCGCATCGGTTGAATATCTGAGGCTGAAATTTCTCTGGAACGCGACTCATCTCTGGGTGGACGCGTAGAGCACTGGAAATTGTCGAGAGCGGGCGGAGAACCCGACTGAGCGTGCGTAGGTAACATTTGTTGCCTTTTCCTCGTAATTTCCATTTTCGGAAAATTTCCTTTTTGGTAGAATTGCATGTGTTGGGAAAACTTCCATAATTGGCACTAATTCAACTTGTGCCCTAAAATTTTGCAAAATTAGAAACGCCTTAGTGCAAGCATCATTTAAAGATTTTCTCGCATTTTGTATGCTAAATTTTGCAAATAAATTCATTGTTGAAGAGTGCTGGAGGAAAGGTACGTGTGCGGTTTTATTGATTGCATTTACGCATTTAATTTAGTTTGCATACAACCTTGCAATTGTCCCCCACTAAAGACCAATGTTTGACTATCTCTGTTAGATTTAAGTTAAACTATCTTAAGGGCAACTCCGTAGGAAAAGATACGGTGGGGATTTCATCACCCTTCCGTGGCCCACAAATAACAATCCCAAAGTGTCACCCAAACCTTAATTAAAATCAATTAGACATTGGCCCCTAAGGATTCCGACTCAATTAAGGAGAAGATTGGTTTGACTTGCTATGACTTGAAGCTGATCGAATTTAATTTGGTGTCTACAAAGTGTTGTTGTGTTGACGTAAGTCTTCCAAGCGAAGTGGTTGTCTAATTGGCACCGACTCTGTCGGAAGCGCCCCCACTAGCTATACACGGCCTGGCCAAGTTGGTTTGATTAGTGAGGGAGGTCAATCAAGCGAATCAATTCGACTCAACCAGTTAGGAGTCGTCTAGACTTAAGCTACAATAGGTCTAGGATTGTTTGAACCGTGCTTGTTTGGGAAACTTCTGACCAACCCTCTCATCTATCTTTTAGAGTTCAGTTTCCCTTCTCATCTGAGTCTTCTTTCTCTTCTCACCTCAATTCTCTAGATTAGGATTCCTTTCTCATCTTTCCCCCTTCTATTGTTTGTTTCCTTTGTTTTCTTTTTCTTTTTTTTTGAAAAAAAATATAATAAAAAAAAATCAAAAAGTAATTGATTCTTGAATTTGAATTTGGAATTTAAATTTCAAATTTGAATTCAAAAATTAATTCAAACCGGTGCACTCAGATTTGGGTTCGGGACTTGAGCAATCGACTCTCACGAGTTCATCTAGATTCCAGTCTAGAGCTTAGCCCCAATCCACCTGTTGCACCACCTCACCCGGATCCAATGGGTGAGAATGTAGTGGACCCACCTGTTGCACCACCTATGACTCTGAGGGATCGATGCTACCCAACGATGGCTGCTCAGCCATCGTGCATCGTTATGCCCACCATACCTGGTCGCGACTTCGAACTAAAGGCACAATACCTGAGTATGTTGCCCAAGTTCACCTCTAAGGAAGATCCATATCTCTTCCTTAGAGAATTTGAGGAAATCTGCTCCCTTAAGCAATACCAGCATATCCCTGAGGAGGCAGTGCGTCTTAAATTCGTGCCTCTAGCACTGAAGGACGACGCTAAAAAATGGCTATATAGTCTAGCCGAAAGATCCATTAGGAGTTGGGCTGAGTTTGTTCAAGTGTTTTTAAAGAAATATTTCCCCAACCATAAGACTATTAGGATTAGGAATGAAATTTCTGCATTCGTTCAATCTGAGAGCGAGCCATTCTATTCCTATTTGGAAAGATTTAAGCACCTTCTGACCCAATGCCCTCATCATGGAATTCCAAGATGGCAATTGTGCCAAATTATCTATGAGGGATTGACACCTACATCTAGAGTTATGCTAGAATCTGTAAGCCAAGGAAGCTTTATGTCCAAAAATTAGAATGATGCTTGGACTTTTCTTGAAGACTTGGCTGATAATAGTATGCAATGGGACACTTCTAGGGCACCGACCAACCCAAGTATTGGATCTAGAATAGCAAATCAATCCAGATCAGGTGTCTTAGCTGTAGATGCTTCTATAGCTGCTGAAGCGAAATTAGCCACCCTTATGCGTTGGATGGAAACTCTAGGGCTTCAAACCCGACCCCTAGTAAATCAAATTTCTTCTGTTTCTTGCTCTAGGTGTGGTCAAACTGGTCATGTTTTGGAGGAGTGTGCACACATTTCTTCGGACATGGAACAAGTTAATGCTGCATTTAATCGTCCTAGGAATGACCCTTATTCGTCAACCTATAATCCAGGGTGGCGCAACCATCCCAATATTTCATGGAGCCAAGGGAATTCAAATCCTGCACCCATTCCTCAGCAAGGCCAACCATCTAGACAACAAATGTACTCAAACAACAACAACAATAATAGTGATGGCCGATTAACTGATTTGGAAAACTTAATGAAAACATTTGTTCAAACAACTACTCAATCTTTTCAAAAGCTAGAGACTCAAGTAAGTCAATTAGCACAAGTTCTAGGTGAAAGAGAAGGAGGAAGATTCCCAAGCCAACCCGAGGTGAACCCAAGAATTAACAATCCACATAATCAACATATGGTATATCAACCACATCAACATATGCCATATCAACCACCTCAACCATTTAATCCTCAATCATTCAATCCTCAACACATTAGGCCTCCACCTAATGTACCACATAATGCACCACCTCCTAATGTGAACAATAACAACAGACCAGTTCATATGGTTCAAGAAGAAGAGAAAAATCAACACATTAATGCTACACTTACATTAAGATCTGGAAAATCTGTTAATAACAATGTCACTCACCCCTTGGCTAATGAGCCTAATAATTCTGTCACACCTGAGTCATCCAATGAGCCACCAATTCAATCTGAGGAACCAATTGAAATTGAACCCACTGAACCTGAAAGAGTATTCATTCCTAAAGCACCATTCCCTAATAGACTTAATAAGAATCATACAAATCAAATGGAGAAAATGTTGGAAGTCTTTAAGCAAGTAAAGGTAAACATCCCTTTATTAGAAGTTATTCAACAAATTCCACCTTATGCAAGATTCTTAAAAGACTTATGCACCAAGAAAAGGAAAACACAAGTACCAAAAAGAGCATTCTTAACTGCAAATATAAGCTTTGTGTTAACCCAACCCACACAAATCAAATATAAAGACCCTGGTTGTCCAACTATTTCATGTGTAATTGGTAACACCTTAATCAATAGGGCCTTGTTGGATTTGGGTGCTAGTGTTAATCTGCTTCCCTACTCTGTATATAAAGACTTGGATATAGGAGACCTTAAACAGATTAGGACAACCCTCCAATTGGCTGATAGATCTGTTAAGATTCCTAGAGGTGTGGTTGATGATGTTCTGATCAAAGTGGGTGAATTCATATTTCCTGTGGACTTTGTTGTTTTAGACACGGAGCCTGTTGCTAACCCTAGCAATCAAATTCTTGTGATCTTAGGAAGACCTTTTTTAGCCACTTCCAATGCCCTAATCAATTGTAGGAATGGATTGATGAAATTGTCATTTGGGAATTTGACTGCTGAGCTAAATATTTTTAACTTAGGGAAGCAACCTGGAATTTTCTCTGATGAATCGAGTGAATTGAATTACATTCAGGATTGTAGTGAAGATGAGTTGATTTCGGATTACTTAAATTTCACCCAATTGGATGAAGTTGATTTTCAAAAGAACCTGAGTGGTGAGGCCACAATTTGTGACCAAATCTATCATATAGGTTCGAATCGATCTTCACCCAATTGGTCAGCCTTAGGTGGACTTTTAGCCAAACCAAGACCTCAATCCAAACCCTCACTACAAGAATCACCATCACTAGAGTTGAAGCCTCTCCCTACTACACTGAAGTATGCATTTTTAGGACCCTCATCCACCCTCCCAGTTATCATAGCATCGGAATTGTTGAGAGTCCTCAGTAGGAATAAAGAAACTATTGGATGGACCATGGCCGATATCAAGGGGATTAGCCCATCTATAGTCCAACATAGGATCCATTTGGAAGATAATACTCAACCCCGTAGGGATCCGCAAAGACGGCTTAACCCGGTCCTAACTGAGGCGTTCAAAAAGGAAATACTTAAGTGGTTGGACAATGGAATTATATACCCTATATCCGATAGTGCTTGG
This sequence comes from Triglochin maritima, assembly GCA_963682175.1. NCBI lineage: Eukaryota > Viridiplantae > Streptophyta > Magnoliopsida > Alismatales > Juncaginaceae > Triglochin > Triglochin maritima. The sequence goes on from OY821775.1 coordinate 22,791,869, forward strand.
GTTAGTCCTGTTCAGGTTGTCCCTAAGAAATTTGGAGTTACTGTAGTTGAGAATGAGCTTAATGAGTTAGTCCCGACCCGTATCCAAACCGGTTGGAGGATTTGCATTGACTATAGGAAACTGAATTCTGCAACCCGTAAGGACCACTTCCCTCTTCCTTTCATAGATCAAATGTTAGAACGGTTGGCCGGATATGAGTATTATTGTTTTCTAGATGGATATTCCGGCTATAACCAAATTCCTATCGCTCCTGAGGATCAGGAGAAAACTACCTTCACGTGCCCATTCGGCATGTTTGCTTTCCGTCGCATGCCCTTTGGCTTGTGCAATGCTCCTGCCACATTTCAAAGTTGTATGGTTAGCATCTTCTCTGATATGGTGGATAATTTCATGGAAATTTTCATGGATGATTTCTCTGTCTTTGGTCCCACTTTTGCCAATTGTTTGAACCATTTGGAATTAGTACTAGTAAGGTGTAAGGAGAAGAACTTGACCTTAAATTGGGAAAAATGTCATTTCATGGTTAAGAATGGAATAGTGTTTGGTCACATTGTGTCTAAGGATGGCATTCAAGTGGATAAAGCCAAGGTGGATTTGATTAAGCATCTCCCTCCACCAACAAATGTCAAAGAGATTCGTTCATTTTTAGGGCATGCCGGATTCTATCGAAGGTTTATCAAGGACTTTAGTAAGGTGGCTAGACCATTGACTGAATTATTAGCGAAGGACTCTAAGTTTGAATTTTCTGATAAATGTTTGGAGTCCTTTAACCACCTTACGAGGGAATTAATGTCGGCACCCATTATTCATTCACCCGATTGGACCCAACCCTTTGAGATAATGTGTGATGCATCGGATTACGCCATAGGAGCGGTGTTGGGTCAGAAAATTGAAAAGAAACCTCACGTGATATATTATGCTAGTCAAACATTGAATGATGCCCAATTGTACTACACGGTAACTAAGAAAGAATTTCTAGCAGTCATTTTTGCCTTGGAAAAATTTCGACAATATTTGATAGGCACACATGTGATTATTTACACGGATCATGCAGCCATAAGACATTTAGTGAACAAAAAGGATGCCAAGCCGCGTTTATTGCGCTGGATCCTACTACTGCAAGAATTTGATGTCAAAATCCGTGATAAAAAGGGTTGTGAAAATGTAGTCGCCGATCACGTCTCTAGAATTCCTCTTAGCCCAGTGAATAACACACCAGTGAATGAGAACTTTCCGGATGAACAAATTATGGCTCTGTCTGGCGAACCATGGTTCGCCGAAATAGTCAACTTCTTAGTAACTTGTGTGACCCCGACTGAATGGTCTAATAACGATCAAGCCAAATTTAGGTCCCTAGTGAAGAATTTTTATTGGGATGACCCATATCTTTTCAAATATTGTTCGGATCAAATCATTAGGAGATGTGTTCCTGAGGAGGAATTTGCAAGTGTTCTATCTTTTTGTCATGACCAAGCATGTGGAGGACATTTTGGAGCTAAGTAAACCGCGGCCAAAGTTTTACAGTGTGGATTTTATTGGCCCACCCTATTTAAGGATGCATTTGCATTTTGTAATTCTTGCTCTAGATGTCAAATGCTAGGAAAACTCTCTCGTAGAGACATGATGTCTCTGCACCCTATTCTCATAGTTGATATCTTCGATGTTTGGGGCATCGATTTTATGGGCCCGTTTCCAATGTCTTTTGGGAAGGAGTATATATTGCTAGCTGTGGACTATGTGTCCAAGTGGGTTGAGGCTATCCCCACAAAATCCAATGACAACAAAGTTGTTGTCAAATTTCTGAAGGAGAATATTTTCTCCGGATTCGGTACTCCACGTACCATTATCAGTGACCTAGGTACTCATTTTTGTAATCGATCATTTGAAGCTTTGATGAGAAAATATTCCATAACTCATAAGTTAGCTACCCCGTATCACCCTCAAACAAGTGGACAAGTTGAGGTTTCCAATAGACAAATCAAGCAAATTATGGAAAAAATGGTTAATGCCTCACATAAGGATTAGTCTGTAAAAATTAATGATGCGTTGTGGGCCTATCGGACCGATTTCAAGACCAATTTAGGAATGTCCCCTTACCGGTTAGTCTATGGAAAAGCGTGCCACTTACCGGTCGAATTGGAGCATAGAGCCCTTTGGGCTATTAAGCAACTGAATATGGATTTAGAGGCAACCGGTAATGCTCGAAAATTGGATTTAGTTGAGCTTGAGGAAATAAGAAATGAGGCGTATGAAAATGCTAAAATTTATAAGGAAAAGACCAAGGTTTTTCATGATAAATCCATCATTAGGAAATCTTTTTCTCCTGGACAGTTGGTCCTTCTCTATAACTCTCGCCTTCATCTCTTTTCCGGCAAACTCAAGAGTCGTTGGACCGGCCCTTTCATGATCAAAACCGTTTTCCCTCACGGAGCGGTCGAGATCAGTAATCTGGAGAACGGTGAAAACTTTAAAGTTAACGGGCATCGATTGAAGCCTTACTTAAATCGTCCCTCCAATGTTGCAGAGGAAGTCGTGTTTTTACACGCAATTCCTCATTCTGATTAAGTTTTAGTTTATTTATCAAAAAAAAACAAAACAAAACAAAACAAAATCATCAAAAAAAATAAAAATTGGTACATGAATTATTTTGGAAAACGGTTGAAGTACATGACTTATTTTTCTAAATCTAACGTATACCACTTTAGCAGTATTCTATCACCATGGTGTTTCCCGAGAAGAACTTCCACCCGTTGCTTGTTAGTGATCAAAATGGCACCCACTTTTATGACGAAATCATAGCACGGAGTTGGAGCTACTTGGTCCATAATAACAATGATGTGTATTGCCCCAGCTTAGTGGAGGAGTTCTATAGTAGTATCACTAACATAGACCTGGACAGTGGGTACATTTTACTGAATTGGAGAAACAAAGTCTGGGTGATTGACCTCAACATCATCTCCAACTTGACTGACATACCACAAGGGGCCTCCACTTTGCCATCCGAGGAACTCAGTTTCTATCGGTCACTCATGGGACCAGATTGTGTGCTGAGTCGTGATCGGGGTATCAAGGGCACATCCATGTACCAGAATGTCTTTACAACATGTAGGTGGGCATGCCAAAATGTCATGAGTAATACCCACAACACTTCTTTTCGCACCGTTGAGATGGGCATCGTTCACTCCATGATGACCCGTGATCGCACTTACTGTATGTGCCGACGGCTTCTAACCACCAGTGCAGAAGGCCACCAACGCAACTCCCAACCTCTGCCATGCCTTGTCACCACTATCTGCAAGCACTTCGTGGCCTATGAGTCTTTCTGGGTGTACGAAGCCGACATGCTCCCTTGTACGGTGGAACGAGAGACATCCTCCTACCGTGGCACTATAGCGGACCTGTGGACACCTCCAGAAATGGAGGATGCTATGCAATCAAGTGAGTCGTCTGAAGACTCCGCAACATTCTGGGCTCAGTCAACCCTAGAAAACTCTGACGAGCATAGGTCCCGAATGTGGGGCGGGATGGAGCGCCTCAATAGCAAACTGAACAAAGCACTCTCCGACCATGGAGAGTCGTCATCCCGAAGGCGGTAACTTTATTTTTTCTTGCATGTCATATATTATTTAGTTTTGCATACATTGGGGACAATGCATGGAATAGGTGTAGGGGGTGACTAGTTATCTACCTATATGTTTTATTTTTAATTATCAAAAACAAAATCAAAAAAAAAATTCAAAAAAAATTCAAAAAATTCAAAAAAAAGAAGTTTCATGACATAGCTTAAGATTGAACTACCAAAACCCGAGTACAACTTGCATTGAGTCTTTGTTCCTTATTATATTGTTCTGCTTATAGAAATTATGACATAAATCTAAGTTCCAAAGAAATAACTCATTACCCTTTAAGACATGTATGCACTTAAATTGGATGAATCAAATCTTTGAAGTGGTTGATAAAAAGCAGAGGTTGAGGAAAATATACCGGGAAGTGTGGACTTCTGATAGCAATTAAGCATTGAGAAAAAAAATGCAAAAAAAAGGAATAAAAGTGAGGAAAGCATATCTTGCAAAATGATTACAAAAGCCCAAGCCTTCGAGTCACTGGTCCGTAGGGGTATCTTGAAACCCGGTAACTAAAGTCTGCCAGCTCGGGATTATCGACCAAATTCGCTACACGAATGCTACACGAATCACAAAGACCAATTAGATAGAGGTTCAAGCTCAAGTTGATGTCCAATTGATTGCATAAGAAGCCAGGGACCTGATCGCAAATTAGAAGGACTAAAAAGTTATTTTGGAGTAGTATTCAAGGAGAAATCAAATTCGGATCTATAAAGATATGCAATAATTGATTTATACGCGTGGAGGCCACCTACAACATACCAAAAACACACCCACAAAAGCACGAATTCATCTGGACCATCCATGCGGCAGAATCGCTGCATCTAAAGGTCAATATGAGGCGGAATCGCCGCACGTCTTGCGATCCATGCCTCCCATTTTCGTCCAATTGTGTAATCACACGTGTCCTTCCTGATGCATACTTAGGGTTTCTTGTATTGGCTATAAATAGCCACGAATTTGTGTTGTGAGGGGAACTTTTTTGTATTACATTCTATGCAATAAAATTATGCCCATTTATTTCTCCATTGTCTTTTTCTTTTGTAAGCTTAGATTTAGATTAATATTTCATGTTCTTAATTTCAGTAGAGTAAAATAAATTAGTTGTTCTTTATTCTTCTCTTAGAATAATTTGTTGTTTGTTTAGAATAATTGTATTTGTTTTCGTAGATCGTAGTTTAGTATAATATTTCTTTCTTTTTGTTTTCATAGTCTCTCGATTATCTCCATGACCCCTTCTCCTCATCTTCTCCCCATGGGTTTCTAAAACCCTCCAAAGGGTGGGGTTGACGGATTTAGGGTTAGAGAAGAGAGATCGTTTTTATTTTAATTTCTTGTTAGTGTTTTGATCATATGAGTTTTTGTTAAATCAATTATCATATGATGCTTAATATCTCACTTGATTTATAATAATTTTCGTAATCTCTAATCTAACTCGAAGATTCATAACTCCCACCCACTGGACTCTCATCCACAGTTATTTCTTCTTAGTTTTTGTTCTTGTTGTTCTTGCTTTAGAAAGATAAAAAAATAAATCCAAAAATCTCAAACCAACACTATTTCTCTTTTGCTTTCCTTAATCAAAGAAAATCACAAAAATATAAGAATCTCTCCCTCCTTGTGTTAGACCCGTACTTGCCACCGCTTCAACGCGGCCGTGCACTTGCGGTATAAATAAAAATCACATCAACAACCACCACCCAAGCCTCCTTACACCTCCAACAACCACCAAGTCCACCAAATGTCGTCTCATCTCTGGATAAGCTTCAACCCCCAACAACCACACACACAAACCATGTCGTCGTCCTTTAATCGCTGTACAATGCCGCTCGTCGGAGCTCCAGCAGCCTCTGGTCACCGACGTGAAGAGGGGAGGAAAGGGAGATGTGGTGAGGGAGAGGGAAGAGTGGACTGAGTGGGATAGAGAGAGATGGATGTGTGTTTGTCTTATAATCCACATACACCCAACCAAGCATGGGCCCACATGCTTCAATCACTCCCAACCATACCCACCATACCTCAAGCCATCCTTACCCATTCCACCCAAAGTCAAAGAAATATTAACACAAAACCATCTCTTAAAGATGCTTAACCACCTAACCTTCGATTACAACTTAATAGACGTCGTCGATGATATCATCATTAACGGATTTGCTGGTAATTACAACAATCACAACACAACCAGCAACGATTGAGTCTTAAGAGGATGACAGAGAGGGGATGATACACAAATGACAGAGAGGGGATGATACACGATGTGGTCGAAGGTGGTAACGTCAAAACTGATTCGTTGAGACTGAGGATTTCAAATTATGCTCAGAAGTTTCTTGCCTACATGAAGGATAGAGATCAACCATTATATCCCGGGTGCAAACCAGAATTGAGGAGATTATCATTCTTCATCAAAGCATATTGATGCATTGCATACATTGCATCATATGTCTTTCATTTAGATTACTTTTACATCAATAAATGCTACTAAGGTATGTGTTTAGTCTTATTTACATAATACAGGGACCTGAATGCAATTTACCCACATCTCGAGCATAAACGCGTGCAAAAGACTCATTTCTATCATAAAGACCAAGTTCAAGTTTATCAGGTTACAAATGGAAATGTATCCAAGCATAAAAGCATTCAAGATCTAATTACAAAAAGAATAAAGACTTAAGCACAAAAGTAGCTGGGGACTTAATTGCAAAAAGTCAAGGACCTAATTGCAAATCACGAGTAGCTTTTATTATTATGGAGAAAATCTAAAGAAAAATCAATGTGAATCTCCATATATATAAAGGAATTAATCCGGAGCTCAAAAGAATGGAAAGAATCAATCCAGACGCGCAAAGGATGATCAAATCATACCATAAACACACAGGAAAAATCTGGATCGAATCCGAGCCAAAAAGGTGGCGATTCCGCCGCACCTCATGTACAAATTGCGGCGATTTAGCCGCACAAAAGTCGATCAGTGTGCTCAAATTTTTACCAATGCTGTATTGACGCGTGTACGTTCCATTCATATATTGGGATCCCTTGTATCGACTATAAATAGCCCCGAGAACGATGGTAGAAGGGTCCTTGGCCTTAGACCTAGTTTTCAGTTGTTTTTATTTTCAGTTTTGTACTCTTCACTTTAGTAATAAAATTCTGTCTTTTATTTCTTGTTTTTACTTTTCTTTTGTAATGTCTCTAGGACCCCTTCTTCCTCTCTCTATGAGTTTCTAACTCCTTCCAAAGGGTGGAGGTGACGGATTTAGGGTGAAGAGAAGATGAATGAATGTTATTATTTTAATTTCGTGTTAGTATATTTTGATTACTTGAGTTTATGTTAAATCATTTATCTTGTAATGATTTATAACTAATATGATTTATTATAAGTTTCTGAATTCTCTAATCTAAACCTTAAATCTAAACCTCCATCCAGCGGAATTCACCTCTTTGTTCTTGTTTTAGTTTTAATTGTTCTTGTTTCTTGCTTTAGATAATTAAAAATCAAAAATCTCAAAACCAACTTATTTCTTCTCTCCTTCTTTCCCCCAATCGAAATCACATTAATAACAAATCACTCCCTCCTTGTGTTCGACCCGTATTTGCCACGTCTCCATTGACGTCGTGCACTTGCGGTATAAATTTAATTCACATCATGTTTTTGGCGCCGTTGCCGGGGAGGCGACGCAGATTTTTTTTGTTGATTTCGATTCTGTTCTGTTTATTTTGTGCGCGATCTAACTATTTGGATTTGTGTTTCAGGAGACAACAGAGTGCACGGCGAAATCCGAGCACGATCTGAGCTAAACGAGCGGCGAAATCGCCGCACCAAAAGAAGAACTTGCGGCGAATCCACCGCACACTTGGAGCTTCTGGGCTTCAAATTTTTCTGGGACCGACTCATCTCTGGGTGAACGCGCAGAGCATCTGAAATTTCGAGAGCGGGCGGTGAACCCGACTGAGCATTGCATAAGGTAACCTTTGTTGCCTCTTTTCCTCGTAATTTCTATTTTCAGAAAATTTCCTTTTCGTAGAACTGCATGTGTAGGGCAAAAATTCCATAAATTGCAATAATTCAACTCTGACCTAAAAATTGGCAAAACTAGAAGAACTTAGTGCATGCATCATATAATGTTTTGTTTGCATTATTCTTGCTAAATTCTTGCAAAGTAATTCTTGTTGAAGTGTGCTGGAGGCAAGGTACGTATCGCGGTTTTTATCGAATGCATTTAAGCATATAATCTAGTTTGCATACAACCTTGAAATTGCCCCCCTCTAAAGACCATTGTTTGACTATCTTTGCTAGATCTAAGTTAAACTATCTTAAGGGCAACTCCGTAGGCAAAGATACGGTGGGGATTTCATCACCCTTCAGTGGCCCACAAATCACAAACCTAAAGTGTCACCCAAGCCTTGAATTAAAATCAACTAGACATTCACCCCTAAGGACTCAGACTCATTTAAGGAGAAGAATTTGTTTGACTTGCTATGACCTGAAGTCGATTGAATTTAATTTGGTGTCTAGAAAGTGTTTTTGTGTTGACGTAAGTCTTCCAAGCGAAGTGGTTGTCTAATTGGCACCGACTCTGTCGGAAGTGCCCCCACTAGCTATACACGGCCTGGCCAAGTTGGTTTTATTAGTGAGGGAGGTGAATCAAGCAAATCAATTCGACTCAACCAGTTAGGAGTCGTCTAGATCTAAGCGACACTAGGTCTATGATTGTTTGAACCGTGCTTTCTTAGGAATTTTCTGACCAACCCTCTTTCTATCTTTAGAGTTAGGTTTCCCTTCTCATCTGAGTCTTATTTCTCTTCTCACCTAAATTCTCTAGATTAGGATGCCTTTCTCATCTTTCCCCATTCTATTGTTTGTTTCCCTTTTGAAAAAAAACATAAAAAAAATATATTAAAAAAAACGAAAAAAAAATAAAAAAAATTTGTAATTAATTCTTGAAATTAAATTTGGAAATTAAATTTCGAATTTGAATTCAAAAATTGATTCAACCCGGTGCACTCAGATTTGGATTCGGGACTTGAGTAATCGACTCTCACGAGTTCATCTAGATTCCAGTCTGGAACTTAGCCCCAATCCATCTGCTGCACCACCCCACCCGGATCCAATGGGTGAGAACGTAGTGGACCCGCCTGTTGCACAACCTATAACTCTGAGGGATCGATGCTATCAAGCGATGGCTGCTCAGCCATCGTGCATCGTTATGCCTACCATACCGGGTCGCGACTTCGAACTTAAGGCACAATACATGAGTATGTTGCCTAAGTTCACCTCTAGGGAAGACCCATATCTCTTCCTTAGAGAATTTGAGGAAATCTGCTCTCTTATGCAATACCAGCATATCCCTGAGGAGGCAGTGCATCTCAAATTCGTGCCTCTAGAACTAAAGGACGACGCTAAGAAATGGCTATATAGTCTAGCCGAAAGATCTATTAGGAGTTGGGCTGAGTTTGTTCAAGTATTCCTGAAAAAATATTTTCCCAACCATAAGACTATGAGGATTAGGAATGAAATTGTTGCATTCGTTCAGTCTGAGAGAGAGCCGTTTTATTCCTACCTAGAAAGATTCAAAAGTGTTCTGACCCAATGCCCTCATCATGGAATTCCGAGATGGCAATTATGCCAAATTATTTATGAGGTTTTGACACCCACATCTAGGCTTATGGTAGAATCCGTAAGCCAAGGGAACTTTATGTCGAAAAATGAAAATGATACCTGGACTTTTCTTGAGGAATTAGCTGAAAACAGTATGCAATGGGACAATGCTAGAACACCGCTTAACCCAAGTATTGGATCTAGAATAGCAAGCCAACCCAAACCAGGTGTCTTAGCTGTAGATGCCAACATAGCGGCTGAAGCAAAACTAGCTACCCTTATGCGCAGAATGGAAAGTTTAGAGCTACGAACCCAAAACCGAGTGAATCAAGCCTCGTCTATCCCTTGCTCTAGATGTGGTCAGACTGGTCATGTAATTGAGGATTGTGCGGAATGGGAGCAAGTTAATGCCTGATTGACATCATTTCATGCTCATATTTGTATCTTATATCCATTATCTTTCACCTAAACAATGCTATGTTACGAGTTTTATGTTTAGTTTTCAGGAATAAATAGGGTTGAAGAGATGAAGCATAAAAGGACCCAAAAGCTGGGAAAAAGGACTGAATTGTGAGATCTAGGGACCAAGATGCAAGGAAGAAGGACCTGATTGCAAGACAGAAGGACCTAAGAGCAAAACAGAATACTCCACACCATCATGAGGAGTATTTTACCAATTGGATTCGGGTCGGAGGTCCAACAAACGAAGTAGATGCATCAAAGACCACCAAGAGCACAAAGAATAGCCCAGAATAAAACTCAACTGGATCCGGACATTTTGGACCGCCAATTGGCGGTCTGGAACCGCCAATTGGCGGTCTGGATTAGTCCAGATCCGCCAAGATTTCTCCTGGACTTGTATTAATGTTCGTTTAGGCTATTTTTGGTGTTTGTTTAGTCCCACATCGGGGGATTGTCCCGGATTAGCTTTTTCCATGCCTATAAATAGAACTCTTCACCTCCTATTGTAATCACTCCATATTTTAAGTGGCTATTCTTCCTACTAGAAGTGAGGCCTTGAAGCACACACTAAAGTAGGAGGATGCTACTTTTAATGTTAGTCATTTTAATACAAGTTTTCTTTATTATGTTGTTTGTTTTATGTTTCTTATTTTGCTTTGCTTAATCTCATTTCATTAGTTTTATTAGCTTAGTTAATATGCTTTCCTTGTTTAGTTTAATAATTAGTGTAATGTTTAGTGAGTAGTTCCATCCCCTTTGGGGGGTGGAGTAGATGTACATACATGCAAATGAGAATGGGATGAATGCTTTAATTTCAATGTGTTGATTAAACATGAATGTATGCTTGCTTGTTTAGGATAGAATTTATAACTTGATGAGTTTTGCCAAAATGATTAGACACCTCTCATGCTTGTTTAGGTTCTGAAATAAACAACTTGCATATGTAAATGTTAATCAACCAAGTTGGTGAATAGATTGATAGGTTTTGCCATAACATTTAGACACTTCCTATGCTTGATAAACACCACCTTCATGTGCTTAAAGAATGTATTCTACACCCACCTCTTTGCATGTGTGCACTCACTCCACCCCTTAGCGGTTTTCCCATTTCTGTATTCCAGCATTCTTTCTTTGCTCTTAGTTTAGTTGTTATTCCATCATTTGTTTGTTTCGTTCGCATTTCATACTTCTTAGTGTAGTGTAGTCTAGATTAGCATAAACAACTTTCTTCCCCCTATTTTTGCCACTTGATTTCGTACAAGCAAGAGGCTACTCACCTCCCTGAGGATGACCCGTACTTGCCACCGCTTCATCGCGGCCGTGCACTTGCGGTTTAAAATAAAATGTTCAACAAGTTTTTGGCGTCGTTGCCGGGGAGGTGCCAGTCCAGACTCTTGTTTGGACGATTCGAGTGGATTTAATTTTTGTTTTTTAGTTTGTCTTTGTTTCAGGAGACTTGGAGTGGTCAGGAGGAGCACCTGGAGAAGTTTTGAAGCAAGCTGAGCACTGTAGACCGCCAATCAGCGGCCTGAGACCGCCAATTGATGGTCTGGTAAGCTTTGTTTGCTCTCTTATTTCTTTGGTCGGTTTTCATAATTGATGTAGTGATCTGGGATTTAATTTGGCATGTTTTGACTTATAGTTTGTTCCCAGATCCATAATCGACGTCCTTTAAGCAACTTGGACCCTAAAACTCAAAGCAAAAGATTAGGCATTCTTTTTGTTTAGGCCGTGCATCATGTATGTGACTTAGGCATTTAGATTGTCTTTTATCTTAGCTTTATTTTCTGTTGCTGAGAGCTGGCGTGAGGTACGCACCTTCTACTCTCATTCATGCATTTCGTATGAACATGCATTAGTTAGTAGGAAGTGCATTGAAACAAGTGTGAGTTGAGTGTTTTGTTTGGAGAGTTGATTGCTAGATTAGGACTCCAAAACGCTACTAAGGAGGGGCTGTCCCATAAAAGATAAGGTGGGGGATTTCATCACCCTTTCCTTCGCCCAAAAACCACACTAATCAAGAGCCTAATTTTAAAATCAAGTAGACATTGGCCTTAAGGAATTCGGACGCATTAGGAGAGTGATCCGGTCCTGACCGTCATGACCTGATCGGCGTTGCCCACTTTGTCGATAGTAGGAGAGACGAGATCCCCGGATCTTGGCTCACTTGCTGGGCTTTGTGGTCCTCGTTGTAGGGAGGTGAGCCGTGTTGAGGCCGTGTGACCTCGCAGTTAGGCGTCGTCTAGCTGTAAGGACCTATAGCGACCTTAGGATTTCTTGAGCCTTGTTTGCTTGTGTGCTTCTACCTGTACCCATCCGCCGTAGCATAAGGACTTCTTCCCTTCTCTCCTGAGTCATAGAAAAGAAAAAGAAAAAAAAGTTTTGTTTTGTGTGTGTGCACCTTTGTGCATGCTTTCATGGACACGAGACGAGAGTGGTCGTTTGACGAGGAGCATTGTCAATCCGGCTTCGGTCATCGATTTCTCGACACCTCCCTCCTCTCGTGTCGCACGTAGTTCGGGTCCAATGGCTGCTAATTTCCGTGAGGAGGATCAGTTGCTGGACCCACCTGTTCGACCAGTGCTCCCAGTTGTCGTTCCCATACCTCTACGTGATCGATGCTACCCGAGCCGTACAGGTCTACCCTCATGCATTGTATTAACAGAGGCTAATGGGAACCATTTTGAGGTTAAGCCTCAATTCATTTCCATCCTCCCTCATTTCACTGGGAAAGGTGACCCCTATATCTTTCTCAGGGAATTTGAGGAGGTCTGTGCTATGTTCAAGCTGCAACAACTTAGCACAGACTCCATCCATCTTAGGCTCGTTCCTTTTGCACTAAAGGATGATGCCAAGAAGTGGTTGTACAGCAACCCGGCGAATTCCTTTAGGACTTGGGATGAGTTTCAATCTGCATTCCTCAAGAAGTACTTTCCTAATCATCAGACTCAAAAATTGAGGAACGAAATCAATTCGTTCTATCAACATGAGACCAAACCATTTCATGCATATCTTGAGAGATTCAAAGAGCTACTATCCTCGTGCCCTCACCATGGCATTGAGTTGTGTTGTCTTTGTCAGATTGTGTATGAGGGTCTTCACATCCCGTCCAGAACGCTCCTTGAGTCCATGTGTCAAGGAGAGTTCTTGGGAAAGGATGAAAGGGAGGCATGGGCCTTCCTAGAAGACCTCGCTGAGAAAACCATGCAGTGGGAGAGTGTGAGGGAACCACCTGCATCATCTAGTATAGGAGCGAGGATCGCGAATGCAAACTCAACTAGATCGGGTTCCGCATTTGCTATCGATACCACTACGGCCACCGAGGCACGCATGGCGGCCTTAATGCGCCGTATGGATTCGATTGAGCTACAAAACCAACAAAGTGCACCTCACATGTCCACATCTGGTCCAGTTCCTTGTCATTCATGTGGTAGGATAGGTCATGTAGAGAGCGAGTGTGAGTCCATTCCTCCTGAGATGGAGCGTGTCAACACCATCTATGACAGAGCTAGGAATGACCCATACTCATCATCTTATAACCCTGGATGGAGGAACCACCCCAATTTTTCATGGAACCAAAATAATGCCCCGGGTGGTCCTTCAAACTCCTTTAGACCACCTTACCAATCACACCAACCTCCCATGCATGCACATTCCTATCAGTCACCCCAAGCGCAAACCACCAATCCATCGGGTTTCCCAAATTCCAATAATATGGAAACCCGATTCAATTCGCTTGAGACCTTGACTCGTGGACTTGAAAACTCAATGAAAAATTTTATGTCTACCACAAGTCAAGTTCTCACTTCAAATCAGCAGACCATGAAATCTCTAGAGCTTCAGATGGGCCAATTGGCTCAGTCTGTACATGAAAGAGAGAGAGGGTCTTTTCCTAGCCAGCCTGAGACTAACCCCCATGTGTACTAGCAACAACACATGCAAAATGAGAATATGGTCCCTCGGGGGAGGCAAGTGAACCATGTGGAGGAACCTGTTCACCATGTCAATTCCATTGTGACCTTAAGGAATGGAAAACAGGTTGACAATCACATTTCCTTGCCACACCCACCACCATCTATGCCGCCCCTCAGTGGGAATGGTGGTGAAGAAGAAGCTGAGGGTGAGGGTAATACACCAAAGCTTTCTTCTCAGGCACAGCAGAAAACCTACCTGCCAAAAGCTCCCTATCCAAGTAGGTTAAACAAAAAGCAGAGTGACAACATGGACAAGATAGTAGAGGTTTTTAAGCAAGTAAAGGTTAACATCCCCTTGTTGGATGTCATCCAACAAATACCTCAATATGCCAAAGTGTTGAAGGATCTATGTACAACCAAGAGGAAGACCAATGTTCCTAAGAAAGCATTCTTGGCTGCAAATATCAGCTCACTTTTGTCCAATCCCACCTACACAAAATACAAGGACCCTGGGTGTCCTACTATTCAGTGTACGATAGGGGACACTAGACTGAGCAATGTTTTGCTTGATTTAGGATCGGCGGTCAACCTCCTCCCATTCTCTGTTTATCAACAGTTGAACTTGGGAGAATTGAAACCAACTAAGATCACCCTCCAATTAGCGGATAGATCCATTCGTATTCCCATGGGGATTATCGAGGACGTGCTTATCAAAGTTGGAGATTTTATATTTCCAGTCGATTTTGTTGTCCTCGATACCAATCCTGTTGCGAACACCCACTCTCAAATACCTTTGATTTTGGGTAGACCATTTCTGGCAACCTCCAATGCCTTGATTAATTGTAGAAATGGTCTCATGAAGCTCTCATTCGGTAACATGAGTGCCGAGTTTCATGTGTTCAACTCTGGTAGGCAACAGGAACCCATGGATGAACCTTTAAATCTAAATCTCATCCGCCAATTGGAGAAAGCACCACAAAATCAACGAACACCCCTAACCCCAATGCAACCCATTGAGAATGTTCGTGGGCCCAGCGAAGACTCATTGCCTGTCTTTGCAATGCAACAGAGTGAGCTGGCCTCGAACATGAATGTCCAACGGGAGTGTTCGTTGCATGATTCAGTTGAGAGTACTAGTGAGGGTGAGACACCTCATCATATGCCTATGCCAGAAGGTGTCTCTACCTCATGTCCCATGGCCATTGAGCTATTTGAGCTTCATTTTGACTCCAACAAGGACCCACCTATGACCGAGCTTATGCTTGATGATCTAAATGATGGTGGGAGGTCCTTGTTGGATGACTTGGGGAGAAGCCCCATTCTTAGTGATGCATGTCTGCTGCATCCATCGAATGAGCTTGAGGAACTCATTCCGATGCACCCACCTATTGGTTGGAGGGTTTTCTTCGATGAGCAATTAAACCCTAGTGAGGCAACACAACTTCATTCTTTGTTGCCCACACCCAACCAATATCATGAGGGGTTCGAGCCTTTCAGCTTTGACCTTTCACCCCTCATGACACCTCAGAGTACCAGTGGAGTTTGCCCATCTCGGCAAGTCTCTGGTCCTCATGACTTGATGTTCTCATTTGATGTTCCTTGACCAAATGATTATGAGAATATTTTGGTTGATGTATATATCTTGTAAAAACAAAAACAAAAAAAAATGTGTGTAATAAAAGACTCCTTCAGTGAGCATCGATTGTTGTGGGCCCCAACCCTTGTGTACTTGGGCCCAATCTCTTCACGTATTTATCTCCCTTCTTCAGCTTGTCACAGGTTTTGAGGGAATTTGGGTTTGTGTCCATCAACATGACCCTGAACGTCCCTTTGTACTTCATGTTGGTGAGATCCTTCCTTTTACATGCATATATCCATGTAGTATCTTGTTCACATTCATTGAGGACAATGCATGAAGTAGGTGTGGGGGGGTGTTTTACGTGTGTACATAGTCGAGTCTTTTTCCTTTGGTTTTATTTTTCTTTTGTTTGTACTGCTAGGGTCATGTTAGTGTGCCACATTTAACATTGATATATCTGCTTGCCATGATCCTTGGGTGACTTGTCTTCTTTTGCTTGCCGAGTGCTTTAAAATTTTCACATTTCTTTCAAAATCTTCATGTGTTTGCGAAAGAAAATGTTTTTGTGGGTTTTACGTGTGCTTAGCATGTGCAAAACCGTTGAGAGGCAAAGTAAAAAGAAAGCTCCCAAAAATGTCTTGAACTTGATGCATTAGGATTTCTAGTTTACCGGCTTTAGGTCTTGTCGAGTCGTTAGGATGCACCCTGGTTTTCCCTCAGGGGGCGTGTAATCATAGGGTTTCAGTACTCAAACATTTAAAGAAGTCCACCCTGAACCTAGTGAGTCAAATAATTCATGTCTGTTAGTATAAGGAAGTTTGTCATAGTCAAGGGCCCTTAATCTCTTTTTGTGAAACTTAAGTGTAGGGGTTTTGGTTCCCATGTAGATAAATAAGTGGTGTTCTCTCTTCTCGCACGGCTCCTATCACTTGGGAAAGTAGGTCTGAGGGGACGTTGTGCCTGGTGCTTTCGAGTCATCTGACTTGGGATGCACCGACCGAACTCCCGTTACACGGGTGGTAGGGATCGCCCTATGTGGAGATTTGGGGGAAGGTGTACGTGATAGTGTAAGTCCTCATAGGCAATGATGCACGAAACCTGACCCTGGGAGAATCAAACACCAACCAATAAATGCTCCAAAGAAAAAAAAAGAAAAAAAAAAGAAAAAAAGAGTCAAATAAGAACCAAAATGGACTTTACACGTTGTATCACATTCAGAAGTTAAGGTTGCCCATGTCTTTCACTCAAGTACTTAACTAACTTTCACAAATAACTCATTAGGCTAGGTGTGTGGACCGATTACATTTATAGAGTCGACCCGTAGTATTACCGCGTCCCATGTTCGACGAAATGAGTCCAACGAGTCGTGTAGCTAGATTGATTAATGCATCTTGTTCGGATTTTGTGGGTATATCCGCTGAAAACCCTCAGGAGACAACACTCCTCCTTGGCGACAAGGAGGTTTAACGGCTTGTTGCACGTGCTAAGTGCAACCGTGATTCCTACGAAAGTGAGTTAGGATTTCTTGTTTATTGCATGCTTTTCTCTTTCTTTGTTTTGCTCGGGACTAGCAAAAGTTAGGTGTGGGGGTATTTGATTGACATCATTTCATGCTCATATTTGTATCTTATATCCATTATCTTTCACCTAAACAATGCTATGTTACGAGTTTTATGTTTAGTTTTCAGGAATAAATAGGGTTGAAGAGATGAAGCATAAAAGGACCCAAAAGCTGGGAAAAATGACTGAATTGTGAGATCTAGGGACCAAGATGCAAGGAAGAAGGACCTGATTGCAAGACAGAAGGACCTAAGAGCAAAACAGAATACTCCACACCATCATGAGGAGTATTTTACCAATTGGATTCGGGTCGGAGCTCCAACAAACGAAGTAGATGCATCAAAGACCACCAAAAGCACAAAGAAGAGCCCAGAATAAAACTCAACTGGATCCGGACATTTTGGACCGCCAATTGGCGGTCTGGAACCGCCAATTGGCGGTCTGGATTAGTCCAGAACCGCCAAGATTTCTCCTGGACTTGTATTAATGTTCGTTTAGGCTATATTTGGTGTTTGTTTAGTCCCACATCGGGGGATTGTCCCGGATTAGCTTTTTCCATGCCTATAAATAGAACTCTTCACCTCCTATTGTAATCACTCCATATTTTAAGTGGTTATTCTTCCTACTAGAAGCGAGGCCTTGAAGCACACACTAAAGTAGGAGGATGCTACTTTTAATGTTAGTCATTTTAATACAAGTTTTCTTTATTATGTTGTTTGTTTTATGTTTCTTGTTTTGCTTTGCTTAATCTCATTTCATTAGTTTTATTAGCTTAGTTAATATGCTTTCCTTGTTTAGTTTAATAATTAGTGTAATGTTTAGTGAGTAGTTCCATCCCTTTTGGGGGGTGGAGTAGATGTACATACATGCAAATGAGAATGGGATGAATGCTTTAATTTCAATGTGTTGATTAAACATGAATGTATGCTTGCTTGTTTAGGATAGAATTTATAACTTGATGAGTTTTGCCAAAATGATTAGACACCTCTCATGCTTGTTTAGGTTCTGAAATAAACAACTTGCATATGTAAATGTTAATCAACCAAGTTGGTGAATAGATTGATAGGTTTTGCCATAACATTTAGACACTTCCTATGCTTGATAAACACCACCTTCATGTGCTTAAAGAATGTATTCTACACCCACCTCTTTGCATGTGTGCACTCACTCCACCCCTTAGGGGTTTTCCCATTTCTGTATTCCAGCATTCTTTCTTTGCTCTTAGTTTAGTTGTTATTCCATCTTTTGTTTGTTTCGTTCGCATTTCATACTTCTTAGTGTAGCGTAGTCTAGATTAGCATAAACAACTTTCTTCCCACTATTTTTGCCACTTGATTTCGTACAAGCAAGAGGCTACTCACCTCCCTGAGGACGACCCGTACTTTCCACCGCTTCATCGCGGCCGTGCACTTGCGGTTTAAAATAAAACGTTCAACAAGTTTTTGGCACCGTTGCCGGGGAGGTGCCAGTCCAGACTCTTGTTTGGACGATTCGAGTGGATTTAATTTTTGTTTTGTAGTTTGTCTTTGTTTCAGGAGACTTGGAGTGGTTAGGTGGAGCACCTGGAGAAGTTTTGAAGCAAGCTGAGCACTGTAGACCGCCAATCAGCGGCCTGAGACCGCCAAGCTTTGTTTGCTCTCTTATTTCTTTGGTCGGTTTTCATAATTGATGTAGTGATCTGGGATTTAATTTGGCATGTTTTGACTTATAGTTTGTTCCCAGATCCATAATCAACCTCCTTTAAGCAACTTGGACCCTAAAACTCAAAACAAAAGATTAGGCATTCTTTTTGTTTAGGCCGTGCATCATGTATGTGACTTAGGCATTTAGATTGTCTTTTATCTTAGCTTTATTTTCTGTTGCTGAGAGCTGGCGTGAGGTACGCACCTTCTACTCGCATTCATGCATTTCGTATGAACATGCATTAGTTAGTAGGAAGTGCATTGAAACAAGTGTGAGTTGAGCGTTTTGTTTGGAGAGTTGATTGCTAGATTAGGACTCCAAAACGCTACTAAGGAGGGGTTGTCCCATAAAAGATAAGGTGGGGGATTTCATCACCCTTTCCTTCGCCCCAAAAACCACACTAATCAAGAGCCTAATTTTAAAATCAAGTAGACATTGGCCTTAAGGAATTCGGACGCATTAGGAGAGTGATCCGGTCCCGACCGTCATGACCTGATCGGCGTTGCCCACTTTGTCGATAGTAGGAGAGACGAGATCCCCGGATCTTGGCTCACTTGCTGGGCTTTGTGGTCCTCGTTGTAGGGAGGTGAGGCGTGTTGAGGCCGTGTGACCTCGCAGTTAGGCGTCGTCTAGCTGTAAGGACCTATAGCGACCTTAGGATTTCTTGAGCCTTGTTTGCTTGTGTGCTTCTACCTGTACCCATCCGCCGTAGCATAAGGACTTCTTCCCTTCTCTCCTGAGTCATTCTTTCTCTCCTGTGTTCCCCCGTCTTCTCCTCTACGCACATTCTTTGTTAGAAAAAAAAGAAAAAAAAAAGTTTTGTTTTGTGTGTGTGCACCTTTGTGCATGCTTTCGTGGACACGAGACGAGAGTGATCGTTTGACGAGGAGCGTTGTCAATCCGGCTTCGGTCATCGATTTCTCGACACCTCCCTCCTCTCGTGTCGCACGTAGTTTGGGTCCAATGGCTGCTAATTTCCGTGAGGAGGATCAGTTGCTGGACCCACCTGTTCGACCAGTGCTCCTAGTTGTCGTTCCCATACCTCTACGTGATCGATGCTACCCGAGCCGTACAGGTCTACCCTCATGCATCGTATTACCAGAGGCTAATGGGAACCATTTTGAGGTTAAGCCTCAATTCATTTCCATGCTCCCTCATTTCACTGGGAAAGGTGACCCCTATATCTTTCTCAGGGAATTTGAGGAGGTCTGTGCTATGTTCAAGCTGCAACAACTTAGCACAGACCCCATCCATCTTAGGCTCGTTCCTTTTGCACTAAAGGATGATGCCAAGAAGTGGTTGTACAGCAACCAGGCAAATTCCTTTAGGACTTGGGATGAGTTTCAATCTGCATTCCTCAAGAAGTACTTTCCTAATCATCAGACTCAAAAATTGAGGAACGAAATCAATTCGTTCTATCAACATGAGACCAAACCATTTCATGCATATCTTGAGAGATTCAAAGAGCTACTATCCTCGTGCCCTCACCATGGCATTAAGTTGTGGCGTCTTTGTCAGATTGTGTATGAGGGTCTTCACATCCCGTCCAGAACGCTCCTTGAGTTCATGTGTCAAGGAGAGTTCTTGGGAAAGGATGAAAGGGAGGCATGGGCCTTCCTAGAAGACCTCGCTGAGAAAACCATGCAGTGGGAGAGTGTGAGGGAACCACCTGCATCATCTAGTATAGGAGCGAGGATCGCGAATGCAAACTCAACTAGATCGGGTTCCGCATTTGCTATCGATACCACTACGGCCACCGAGGCACGCATGGCGGCCTTAATGCGCCGTATGGATTCGATTGAGCTCCAAAACCAACAAAGTGCACCTCACATGTCCACATCTGGTCCAGTTCCTTGTCATTCATGTGGTAGGATAGGTCATGTAGAGAGCGAGTGTGAGTCCATTCCTCCTGAGATGGAGCGTGTCAACGCCATCTATGACAGAGCTAGGAATGACCCATACTCATCATCTTATAACCCTGGATGGAGGAACCACCCCAATTTTTCATGGAACCAAAATAAATAAATAAATGCAGTAGTATCATTACGGTCCGGAAGACAAGTTGATAACAATGTGGTAAATCCTAGAGTGTCCAATCAATCTAGCCATCAAGGACCCACATATGACCTGACCATTGAACCTGACATCCAATCTGAAACGCCCAACCCACCTACCCAACCTGAACCTAAGCGAGTCTATGTCCCTAAAGCCCCATTTCCCAATAGACTCAAAAAGAACTCAAGTGCACAAATAGAGAAAATCTTGGAAGTATTTAAGCAAGTTAAGGTGAACATTCAACTCTTAGACATGATTCAACAAATACCTGCTTATGCTAAATTCTTAAAAGATTTGTGCACTAAAAAGAGAAAAACAAACGTACCAAAGAAGGCATTCTTAACTGCAAACATAAGTTCTATTTTGTCCAACACATCTCCTATAAAATATAAGGATCCTGGGTGTCCCACAATTTCATGTTCAATAGGAGATACTTTTATCAACAAAGCCCTTCTAGACCTTGGTGCTAGTGTTAACCTACTCTCATACTCTGTCTATGAGCAAATGAACCTTGGTCCACTAAAACCCTCTAAGACAACCCTTCAATTTGCTGATTGTTCTATTAAGAAACCAAGAGGTATAGTAGAGGATGTTTTGATCAAGGTTGGTGACTTCATTTACCCAGTAGATTTTGTCGTACTAGATATCACACCTGTTGTAAATCCTAACCGACAAATCCCTGTAATTTTAGGCAGACACTTTTTAGCCACTTCGGAAGCATTGATAAACTGTCGTAATGGGCTCATGCAATTATCTTTTGGGAACTTAAAAGCTGAATTTAATATCTTTCATATTGATAGTGAGCCAGAAATAATATGCAATCAAAGTGACGTTGTGATGAAATCACGAATCTATAATATTTCTGAATCATCACAAAATCAAAAAAGAAGTAAGAAAAAGAGGAGAAATTCATCTACACACCCACCATCACTCGAGCAAATAAGAGAACCTATTTATGTGAGGGGTGTGGAACCTGTGACTCAGGACTCTCATTGCAACATGGGGAACAATTCAACTGGATACATGCACCAATATGGTGTCATTCAATCCAGTTCTGACTATGGTTGACTTTGAGCAATTTTCATCCTTCCACCGCAGTTCACCAAGGTAATAAGTGCATTTGCTTTATATTTGCATACATTGAGGACAATGCATGATTTAGGTGTGGGGGGATGTTTATGTATATATTTATCTATAGATCTGTCTTTTATATCTAAAAAAAAGAAAAGAAAAAATTCAATGTTTCATGACATAGCTTAAGATTGAACTGCCAGAACCCGTGTACAAATTGCATTGAGTTTTTGTTCCTTATTATATAGTTCTGCTTGTAGAAATTATGACATAAATCTAAGTTCCAAAGAAATAACTCATTGCCCTTTAAGACATGTATGCAGTTAAATTGGATGAATCAAATCTTTGAAGTGGTTGATAAAAAGCAGAGGTTGAGGAAAATATACCAGGAAGTGTGGACTTCTAATAGCAATTAAGCCTTGAGGAAAATAAAAATAAAGGAATAAAGTGAAGAAAAGACATTTTGCAAAATGATTACAAAAGCCCAAGCCTTTGAGTCATTGGTCCGTGGGGGTATCTTGAAACCCGGTAACTTGAGTCTACCAGCTCGGGATTATCGACCAAACTCGCTACACGAATGCAAAAAGGGTAAAAGTGTCAAAAACCAAATGTGTTGAATCACGGAAGAAAAGAAAAAAAATACTCAAGGCCCAAAGCTAAAAGAATGATCCATGCCATGGTTGATCCGAATGATACTTCACCACCAGAGGAGGCGTGCAAAATAATTTAAGTAATATCATGTGTAGAAGGGTTAGTGGTGTGAATGTTGGAGGAACAAAGACCAAGTCATATTTCTAATGAGTTAGATTCATATAATGAGCATACAAGAATTCGAAGTGAGATGTATAAGGTTGAGGTAGGGATATTGAGAGCTATTAATGGAATGTTGAATTAAGACTTTGTGGGTGTGTCAACTGAAAACCCTCACGAGACAAAACTCGTCCTCCTTGGCAACAAGGAGGTTTAAAGGCTTGTTGCACATGCTAAGTGCAGCTGTGATTCCTACGAAAATGAGTTAGGATTTCCCTGTTTTTATTTTTCTTATTTTCTGTTTTGCTAGGGACTAGCAAAATCTAGGTGTGGGGGTATTTGATGCATTGCATACATTGCATCATATGTCTTTCATTTAGATTACTTTTACATCAATAAATGCTACTAAGGTATGTGTTTAGTCTTATTTACAGAATACAGGGACCTGAATGCAATTTACCCACATCTCGAGCATAAACGCGTGCAAAAGACTCATTTCTATCATAAAGACCAAGTTCAAGTTTATCAGGTTACAAATGGAAATGTATCCAAGCATAAAAGCATTCAAGATCTAATTACAAAAAGAACAAAAACTTAAGCACAAAAGTAGTCGGGGACTTAATTGCAAAAAGTCAAGGACCTAATTGCAAATCACGAGTAGTTTTTATTATTATGGAGAAAATCTAAAGAAAAATCAATGTGAATCTCCATATATATAAAGGAATTAATCCGGAGCTCAAAAGAATGGAAAGAATCAATCCAGACGCGCAAAGGAGGATCAAATCATACCATAAACACACAGGAAAAATCTGGATCGAGTCCGAGCCAAAAAGGTGGCGATTCCGCCGCACCTCATGTACAAATTGCGGCGATTTAGCCGCACAAAAGTCGATCCGTGTGCTCAAATTTTTACCAATGCTGTATTGACGCGTGTACGTTCCATTTATATATTGGGATCCCTTGTATCGACTATAAATAGCCCCGAGAACGATGGTAGAAGGGTCATTGGCCTTAGACCTAGTTTTTAGTTGTTTTTATTTTCAGTTTTGTACTCTTCACTTTAGTAATAAAATTCTGTCTTTTATTTCTTGTTTTTACTTTTCTTTTGTAATGTGTCTAGGACCCCTTCTTCGTCTCTCTATGAGTTTCTAACTCCTTTCAAAGGGTGGAGGTGACGGATTTAGGGTGAAGAGAAGATGAATGAATGTTATTATTTTAATTTCGTGTTAGTATATTTTGATTACTTGAGTTTATGTTAAATCATTTATCTTGTAATGCTTTATAGCTAACATGATTTATTATAAGTTTCTGAATTCTCTAATCTAAACCTTAAATCTAAACCTCCATCCAGCGGAATTCACCTCTTTGTTCTTGTTTTAGTTTTAATTGTTCTTGTTTCTTGCTTTAGATAATTAAAAATAAAAAATCTCAAAACCAACTTATTTCTTCTCTCCTTCTTTCCCCCAATCGAAATCACATTAATAACAAATCACTCCCTCCTTGTGTTCGACCCGTATTTGCCACGTCTCCATTGACGTTGTGCACTTGCGGTATAAATTTAATTCACATCACATATCCCATGAAGAGCACAAGTAGATGGATGGACACAACATTTGATAAATGGTTAGCATATCAACTAGAATTACTCCCAGAGGGAGCTTGTTTTCCGAAGGCTACATATGAGACGAAAAAGTTGGTTTTCAACTTGGTGTTTGATTATGAAAATATTCATGTTTGTAAGAATCATTGAAAGAAAATAATAATTCTGATTCATGTCAATGTGTAGAGAATCTCATTGGGTAACCGTGTAAGGGGGAAGATGACGTTGAAACTCAAAATTATGTAGCCCAAAAAAGCAAAACCATTCCAGTGGCACTTGTGCGTACTTTTTGTTAAAGCCAAGACTCCAAGTTATATCTCACTGCTAATATTGCCAAGTCGATGAGATTGCATGCAGAGGAATGACAAAAAGATGGGAAATTGCGTCATCTAGTTGATTTTGAATGTTGGGACGAGTTAGAAAAAATTCATCCCTGTTTTGCTTCAGAAATAACAAATGTGAGGGTACGTTTCGCATCAGATAGGTTTCAACCATTCAGTCAGACACAATAGAGTTTTTGGTCTGTAATGCTCGTGCCTTATAATTTCCCAACGTGGATGAGCATGAAACACCAGTTTTTCATGATGTTTCTAATCATTCCCGGTCATCCCTCGCAACAAGCTAGATGTTTGTTTTCAACCACTTACCGAAGAGCTGAAAGAACTTTCGGAAGAGGGTTTAGAGACTTATGATGCTTATAGTCGGTCTTGTTTCACATTGCGAGTTGCCTTGTTGTAGACAATAAATGACCTTCCTACGTATAACTAAAGGTATATGGCATGTCCTTACTGTATGGAGGATATTTATTCCATTTTTCTAAAGAGTAGTGGCAAGAATGTTTATTTGGGTCACCATTAGTGGCTAGATGAAAATCACCGTTGGAGGAGAAATAAAATTGCAGTTGATGGCAAAGAGGAACACAAATGTCCACCATAATACAAATAAGGGGAAGACGTTCTTAAATATTTTCAAAATTGTACTCGGAGTGTTGGCAATAACTGGACCAAGAGAATATTTTTCCAGTCATCGTACTGGGAAGATCTTTTAGTTTGACACAATATTGATGTGATGCACACTGAGCTAAATAATCAAGTATTTGGTTTATTGTTGTTGCCGAAGAAGAGAGAGACTAACAAGAAGAACCATGCGAATTTGGTAATACCAAATCAGTGTGGTACCAAATCAGTGGTGTGACGCAGAGAGAAAATGGTGAGATATTATTTAAAATTTTAATTTTTTTATAGATTCAATACAATTGCAGATTGTAGAAAACCAAGACGCTCTTGAGCAAAATCTTACCGATATGTACATCTGGCTTCATGACAAGACCCTCCCTGAAGCTGCAACCATTTTCCTAAGTTTAAGATTAGTATTTAGTTTTCAATTAGTTAGTGTCGTTTGATAAATTCTTTGTGAATTTATAGTGTTTTCTTAGTTTAGGAACAATTGGAATCTTTGCGAGGATCGGTTGTTGGCTTTTTAGCCTTAATCTGTGTTTTAATGACTTAACCAACCTAATCTTAATCACAATCAAATGTAGAGTAGCGTACATCATGCATAGAACATATATTGCATTGTGCTGACATCTACAGGTCATCAAGAGTCAATGAAGAATGGAATGAAGTCAAGACATGAAATCAAGCTTATTGAAGACATGTAATTTTTTTCCTTTTATTTATGTCTTAGGACTCTACGTAATCTTAAGCATACAAGAGTTCAAATCCATTCACATATACTCTAGGGAACCTTTAGAAGTTATATACAAATTTCCATATCAATCCGACTTGAATAGGTACCCCAATTCCATTGGACAACCAAACTGTAAAGAACTGTCTACACCTAGATGGTTGACCGACACTGTTACGGTCGACCGGGTGCAATTTTAACCTTGGTTCAGTCGATCGACTTTGACCTTCCGGTCGATCAATTGACCTGTAATTTTCATATGACCGTTATACTTGTCGTATTCTCCACTGGGCGTATTCGTATAAATATACCTGACCCCTAAAAAATATTTGTCCACTTGTCAGCCGATTACCTAGAAACGGTCGACCGAATGAAGACAAATCATAAGCTCCAAAGTTCCTATTTTTGGTCGAAATGTTTATCCAGCCTTTCGTTCAACCGATTACAATTTACCCTGGCCAAATCTCACTGATCGATCGACCGTCCCATTTTTGGTCGACCGTGCACTTAAGTGACAAACGAAATAAGTTCGATCGAAGCTTCATGTGGTTCGAATGTTTCCTTACTCTTAAAGAAACGGTTGACCATTTACCCCGATTCGGTTGACCGTTGAGGGACAAAATTGCTGAACTTCAATTTCTAATTTGTGTATCTTACACACAACTCACCCAATTCTTCCCAGCGACTATATCTCTCTGGGAGCTTATAAATTAAGGTACATACATCTTATTGACACAACTCTAACACTTACAATTGCTCCATATACTAGAGAGTTCTCCCAATAAAGAAATCCTAAAATCATAGACTCAAAGCTCAAACCTCTACATCTTTGATCAACTACAAATCTTACTCAAAGTGTGCTCAAGTTAGAGAGTATTGATCCACTCACATTTTGTGTCAAAAGAAGTAGAGGTTTTGGTCAAGCCCAAAGCATCCCTCTCGAATTGTGAGAGGAAGAAGAAAAGGTCGTGATGGTGTTCGCAGAGCTTGGTTTGCAAAGTCTTAATCTCTATAAGAATGATTTGCATTGCCTTTTCTTTACTTGTCTTTAAATTGATTTAGCTGCATCTATTGATTAATCAAGTAGAGAATCAACTTAGTGATTAGATTAATTAAGGACCGTCGATCCTAGTAATTGGTATCAGAGCATAGGTGGTAAATTTCATATACTTAACCGTATTTTAGCATGGGATCTTCATCATCTAATCATGTAGAAGGATTATGCACAACTAGACCACCTTTGCTAAATCGCTCAAACTATGATTATTCGTAGAATAGAATGAAAATATTCTTAGTATCTAGTGACCTTAAGTTTTGGATCTTCCTCTAAAATCCATACACCCCTCCTAAGGAAGAAGAACTAGCCACCTTGCTTATGGCTAAAATGAAGGAATATGGAATGAATTCTACCATCATGAACGCCCTTTATTGTGGCTTGAATGAGGGTTAATATAATAGGATTAGGGGTGTGAAAGTGCATATGAAATATGACATAGACTTCAAATGCATCATGAGAGAGATAGTAGAACAAAAGAAACTAGAATTAGCCTCCCCATGCATAAATATGAAGTTTTCACTATCAAGTCGGTGAGAACATAAGCGAGATGAACACTCGCTTCACCGATATCACTAACTCTCTCAAAGTTCTTGGAAGAAATTTTAGTGAAGGATTTATGGTGTGAAAGTTCCTCTGGTCACTCAATAATGAGTGGGAAGACAAGGTCGTCGCAATTGAAGAAGCATGTGACCTTTCCCAACTAAAGATTGAGTCATCTAACTTGAGACGCACCGACCGAACTCCCGTACACGGGTGGTAGGGATTGCCCTCTATGGAGATTTGGGGGAAGGTGTACGTGATAGTGTAAGTTCTCATAGGCAATGATGCACAAAACCCGACCCTGGGAGAATCAACCACCAACTAGTATAATTCATAATACACCAAAAAGAAGAAAAATTGAACGATGAAAAGAAAGAAAAAGGAAGAAGACAAATAAGAACATTAATGGACTTTACATGATGAATCACTTTAAGAAGTTAAGGTCGCCTATGTCTTTTACTTAAGTCCTTAATTGACTTTCATGAATGGTTCCCTAGGCTAGGTGTGTGGATAGATTACATATATATAGTCGGCCCGTAGAATTACCGTTCCCAATGATCGACAAAAATGAGTCCATCAAGTTGTGTTGCTATGTTGAATAATGCATCTATGTTTGGATTTTGTGGGTGTATCCACTGAAAACCCTTAGGAGACAACACTCTCCTCTTTGGGAGACAACACTGTTCTCATTATCTAATCGACGCCCTGATTTTTGTGCAAAGGCCACCATAATATTCCGTACAACCCATGCATTTTGCTTCGTGGCTTTGGAAAACACCATTAGATCATCAACAAAGAGGAGATGCGAGACTTCCAACTCTCCTATGACCATAGGCTCGAACATAATAGAGCAGACGGCCTTGTGGAAAGTGGCGCTCAAGATTTCCATGCATAGGGTGAATGATAAGGCATGATCGGGTCCCCTTGCCGAAGCCCGTTGCCTGCCTAGAAGGGGTCCAAGATAGAGCCATTGACCGAGACAACAAAGGTGACTTGAACACAGGCGTGGATCCAGTTATACCACTTCAACGAGAACCCAAATTACGCTAGTACCTACATTAAAAAAAACCCACAAGATTGAATCATAAGCTTTACGGAGGTCGAGTTTCATACACATGCGGCCTTCACCTTGGTCTAGATGCATCCGATGGCACAATTCATGAGTGAGACGGATATTGTTGGATATGCGTCGACCTGTTACAAACACACTATGCGACATTTTTACGAGCTGCCTGAGAACCTTCTTCACATGGTTCGCAAGGATCTTAGTGTTGAAATGGTAGATGAGGTTGCACAAAGAGATTGGCCGGTAATCACTTTCCATTTGATGATGCATCTTCTTTGGTATAAGAGTGATGCTTGTTTTGTTGAATTACTTCAGAAGACGTTTACTGGTCATGAATGCACGAACGACACTAAACACATCCTTCTTAATGATCCCCCATGTGGAACGAAAGATCATGGCATTGAAGCCATCTAAGCCCGGCGCTTAGTCCTTGCTTGTATGAAACACCACATGCTCGAGTTCTTCCATGGTGACCAGGTCATCCAGCGAGGTGCACTCAGCCTCAATAAGCGAGGGAAGGCTGAGTGTTAGATCGAGGTGAGACACTTGCACATTGTTCAAGAAAAAATTAGAGAAATATTGCCAAAAGCCATCGGGAATAGCTGCACCCCCTCGTGTAGTGCGCCCTCCACCTCCATCATGAGAATCGTGTTCCCAACGCGTAGCTTCCAAATTGAGGCATGGAAGAACCCAGTATTGGAGTCTCCTTCATTCAACCATCCAACGCGGGGTCGTTGCATGACAAGCGATTCTTCAAAAATAAGAGCCTCCTCAAGTTTATGTTGTCACTAATGCACCTCCTCCTCGCGCACATCATCCATCGGGTGGTTGTCCGCGCCTGTATGAGAGCGCTGAAACTCGGCGCGGACACGAGAGGTGAGTGAGTCCATAGCACCAAATGTAACCTGACTCCAAGCAAAGAGTGCCTCACGGGTTTTTGAGGGCGTTGGGCTAGGCGAAACATGAGTGAGCGAACCAAGAAGAGTTTCCACACCATGGCTAAATATTGTTCGTGTCTTGACAAAGAGTTAATAAATTGAAACGGGCCACACCTTGGCCTCGAGTCCGCCTCCACCTGCACCACAAGCCCCCAGTGGTCACTAAGATCACTTTCCACAATCACGCACGAGAAATCCTAAAATTGGCTCAGCCACACCCCAGAGATGATCGCCCGACCAATTCTTATTGCTAAATGGTTTGTGAACCTGAGGTCGACACCACCACGAGCATTGCAAGGTCAATACAATCATTGAACTCCTTCACCACCCGTACCGAAATGCCAAAGCCTCCTTCCTTCTCGTGTTGGTGGCACACGATATTTGATTGACATCATTTCATGCTCATATTTGTATCTTATATCCATTATCTTTCACCTAAACAATGCTATGTAATGAGTTTTATATTTAGTTTTCAGGAATAAATAGGTTTGAAGAGATGAAGCATAAAAGGACCCAAAAGCTGGGAAAAAGGACTGAATTGTGAGATCTAGGGAATGAGATGCAAGGGAGAAGGACCTGAACGTAAGACCGAAGGACCTAAGAGCAAAACAGAATACTCCACACCATCATGAGGAGTATTTTAACAATTCGATTCGGGTCGAATCTCCAACAAGCCAAGTAAATGCATCGAAGACCAGGAAATATAGCAAAAAAAAACCACAACAAATCTGAGCGCGATCTGGATCCTGTAGACCGCCAATTGGCGGTCCGGATCCTCCCGGATCCTCTGAGTTTTCTGGAGCATGTGTATTAGTGTTTGTTTAGGCTATTTTTGGTATTTGTTTAGTCCCACATCGGGGGATTGTCCCGGATTACCTTTTTCTATGGCTATAAATAGAACTCTTCACCTTCCATTGTAACTACCCATTGCTTGGTGGCATTCTCTCTACAAAGGAGTACGCCTTGAAGCAAAACTCAAGGTGGAGAAGAATGCTACCTTCAATGTGAGTCTTTGTTAATAAAATAATTGTCTTAGTTTCTTTTAATATTGTATTGTCTTTTAATTCTTGCATGTTTCTTTAGTTTATGTTTCTTTCAATTAGCTTCTTTAATGTTCCTTTCTTGCTTAGTTGAATTTCTTTTCAGTAATATGTTTCATTTTGTTAATGTAGTAGTTTAATGATTAGTGAGTAGTTCCATCCCCATTTGGGGGTGGAGAAATATGTGATATGATCATGTAGTATATTAGGTGTGTGTTATCTTAATCTCTTGAGCCTTATATGATTTCCATAACCATCTAATGGGATTTCACTCTTATCTTTGATATGCTAATGCTCTTGAATGAAGCTTAGCTTATGCTAAGATTATTGTCTTGTATGTTTTAATGATGTAGTCTTATCTTATTTCATGTGGAGGCAAAGTTGGATTTAGTTTTATGATTTCATGCACTACATGTTGTGAGGAGCATAATTGAACACAGACACACACATCTTTATATTCACATTATTTCTTTACCCCTATGGGGTTTAGTTTTATTGCTTATCTTCCATTTCCTTTTTAAATCTTAGTGTAGGTTAGTGTAACCAACCTTTCTCTCCTTTCTTTACCACTCGCCTTCGCATAAACCAAAAGTTGACACACCTCCTTGTGGATTGACCCGTATTTGCCACCGCTTCAACGCGGTCGTGCACTTGCGGTTTAATATAAAACGAATCAATCAAGTTTTTCGCGTCGTTGTCGGGGAGGTGCTCTGTCCAGACCTTGGTTTGGACGATTTGAGTGGTTTTTAATTTTTGTTTCCAGTTTTTCTTAGTTTCAGGGATCCTAAAGCGCACGGGGAGGATACTGGAGAAATGGAAGCATCTAAGCATCAACAAGGACCGCCAATTGGTGGCCTGGTGAGGGTTTCTTGCTTTCAAATTTCTTCTGGTAGTTAGTTTGTCATTTTCGTTATCTGTGAGCCTTATTTTGCATTCTATGACTTCTAGTTTGCTCCCAGATCGTTAATCACTCCCCCATTAATCAACTTGGCCTTAAAATCCAAAGCAAAAGATTAGATATTCTTATTTTTTTAGGTCACGCATCATGAACTTGACTTAGGCATATAGTCGTCTTTTCTTTTGTCTTTATCTTCAGTTGTCGAGCGTTGGCGTGAGGTACGCATTTCCTACACTCATTCATGCATTTTGTATGCCCATGCATTAGTTAGTAGAAATTGCATCAGGACAAGAGTGAGTTGAGCGTTTTGATTTGAGCGATTGATTGCTAGATCTAGGATCCAAACGCTACTAAGGAGAGGTTGTCCCATAAAAGATAAGGTGGGGGATTTCATCACCCTTTCCTTGGCCCCAAAAATCACTCTTAATCAAGCCTTAACTAAAAGCATGTAGACATTGGCCGTAGGATTTCGGACGCACTAGGAGAGTAATCTAGTTGAGACCGCCATGGCCTGATCGGCGTTGCCTACCTTGTCGATAGTAGGAGGTACTATATCTCCGGAACTGGTATCACTTGCTGGGCATTGTGGTCCTCGTTGTAGGAAGGTGAGGCGTGTCGAGGCTAGTGACCTAGAAGTTAGGCATCGTCTAGCCGAAGGACCCATTGCCTTACATTGTTTGAGTCGTGCTTGCTAGTTAGGCTTCTACCTGATCCCATTACCCACGCTAGCTCAAGGATTGTTCCCTTCTCCTCTGAGTCATCTTGTTCTCACCTTCTTCTATGTTATAGTCTCTTCCCCTTTACACTATCTGGTAGCGTTTTAGGGTCGAGTCGAGCACTTTTTGCGAGTTTAGCCTTGTGGTGGTGAGAGTGGTCGACTCTAGAGTTCTCTGTTGAGATGGATGGTTACATGGGCGACCATCCATATCATTGTTGGGACCAGGACAATTCGTCCAGGTATTTCGGACCCATGCAACTTTGGGTGCCTCAGATAAACACCCCGTATGGTTGGGATAATCTTAATTGTGTGACTGAGCATTCTTTATATTGGGGAAATATGAGAGAGGCCCCGACTGCTAGACCACCATCTAGTTACGTCGGATCATATGTTGGTCATCAAACAGAGACATTACAAGAACCTTTGGCCTCATTCATACGTGCGGTAGACGACATGAGTGCACCGGTGGCTCCAATAGTCGTACCGCGCGACTGTTGTGGGTTGAGTGGTCATGTTATCGGGGAATGTCCTTATGTTCCCGCAGAGCCTGAGTATGAGCATACATTTTCCCAAAATGCTCAATATGATCATTACACATCCGCGTACAACCAGAGAGGGATGGATTCGTAGGATGACAATTCTTATTCAAATTCTTATACTTCATTTTCACCCCAGTATCCTCCTCCCGAATACCCAGAATTCTACCAACACCCCACTTCAAATCATTGGACTCAGTCTCAGCCCATCAACACCCAACCCAAAAATTTCCCAAACTCTGACTTGAACCTCATAGTTGACCGCATACCTGATTCCTTGAAACAAACTTTCCTTACGTTCATGGAAACCACTCAAAATTTATTGAAGTCCAACTTGAATTCCTTGCAAACTATGGAAATGCAAGTGAGTCAAATGACACAGCAATTACATGAACGTGAGGAGAGTAACTTTTCTTGTCAACACGAGGATTCATCTTTTGATATCCAACTGCCACCACCACATCCACAAATTCAAAGCACAATCTTTCAAAGTCAAACTCCTAGTCCGTCTGAGGAACTTGGGGTTTCAATTCACGATCACTTGGTGGAGGATTCGATTCCAATTGAGAAAAACATGGATCAATTTCATTATGAGTCGGCACCGGATTGTGCCTTTTTATTTTGTCCTGTGGCCCTTGAGCCACATGATCTTCATGTTGTGCCTCTTAAGGACTCACCTCTGGTGGAGCAAGAGTTCCCTAGTACCCTAAATTTCAAACAACCTGATGAGAGTTTGTCTCTCACTATTGTTCGTGATCATCTTGGAAATGATGGAACATCAAACAACTACATTGCTCATGAGGGTATTAGGAGTTGCTTGGAGGATACCTTGGGTATGAGACCCACTTTTTGTTCGCCTGGTGTGTCGAACATGCCTAACGACGTTCTTGACCTCGTTCCGACGCACCAGCCTGTTGGTTGGAGAGTTTGGATTGACGATCATAACTTCAGCAGCGCAATGGGAGAAACTCTTCTTTCGTTGCCCCTTATTTCCCAAACTCTTGAGAGGTTCAAGCTCTTTCAGTTTGATCCTTTGAATGAGACGCCTTTACGTCCAATTCATGAACCTCTCATTTCATCTTGTGCTCTTTGTGAAGGGGGTCCACGCATGAGTATTCTGGCCCTGCATAGTGTCATGTTCCATTTCCAAGTGCATTGACCCACTTTTGAGGTTCCCATTTGATGTATTTTGACAAATGAAGATGGGAACTTATGTTTGTACATAGTTATATTCAAAAAAAGAAGAAAAAAAGTTCAATAAAAGACTCCTTCAGTGAGCATCGATTGTTGTGGGCTCCAACCCTTGTGTATTTGGGCTCCATTTCTTTCACGTATTTGTATCACTTCTTTAGCATATCACAGGTTTTGAGGGAATTCGGGTTTGTGTCCATCAACATGACCTTGAACTTCCCTTTGTACATCATGTCGGTGAGATCTCTCCTTTTTCATGCATAAATCCATGTAGTATCTTGCTCGCATTCCTTAAGGACAATGCGTGAAGTAGGTGTGGGGGGTGTTTTACGTGTGTACATAGTCGAGTCTTTTCCTTTGATTTTTGTTTTCTTTTGTGTGCATTATTAGGGTCATGTTAGTGTGCTGCATTTAATATCGATATATCTGCTTGCCATGATCCTTGGGTGACTTGTCTTCTTTTGCTTGCCTAGTTTTCAAAATTTTCACATTTCTTTCAAAATCTTCATGTGTTTGCGAAAGAAAATGTTTTGTGGGTTTTGTGTGTGTTTAGCATGTGCAAAACCGTTGAGAGGCAAAGTAAAAAGAAAGCTCCCAAAATAGTCTTGAACTTGATGCATTAGAATATCTAGTACAGTGGCTTTAGGATTTATCTAGTCGTTAGGATGCACCCCAGTTTTCCCTCGGGGGTGAGTAATCATAGGGTTTCAGTGCTCAAACATTTAAAGAAGTCCACCCTGAACCTAGTGAGTCAATAATTCGTGTCTGTTAAATTAAGGGAGTTTGTTGTAGTCAAGGACCCTTTAAATCTTGTTGTGAGACATTAAGTGTAGGGGTTTTGGTTCATGTGTAGATAACAAATAAGTGAGTATGTGTTCTCTCTTCTCGCACGGCTCCTATCACTCAGGAAATTAGGTTTGCGGGGACTTTGTGCTTGGTGCTTTCGAGTCATCTGACTTGGGATGCGCTGACCAAACTCTCGTTACACGGGTGGTAGGGATTGCCCTATGTTGTGATTTGGGGAAAGGTGTACGTGATAGTGTAAAACCTCATGGGCAATGATGCACGAAACCTGACCCTGGTAGAATGAAGCTCCAACTAATAAAAAGAAGAAAAATGAGAAAAGAAACAAAAAGAAAAAAAATTGGTAATGCAAATAAGAACCTTAATGGGCTTTGCACTTTGTATCACTTCAGGACGTTGAGGTTGTCTATGTCTTTCACTTAATTCCTTATTTTACTTGCACGAAGGATTCATTAGGCAAAGTGTGTGGACTAATTACCTATATAGAGTCGGCCCGTAGTATTACCGTGTCCAATGGTCGACAAAATGTGTCCAACGAGTCGAGTGTCTAGATTGAATAATGCATCTTGTTCGGATTTTGTGGGTATATCCGTCGAAAACCCTCAGGAGACAACACTCCTCCTTGGCAACAAGGAGACTTAACAGCTTGTTGCACGTGCTAAGTGCAACCGTGATTCCTACGAAAGTGAGTTAGGATTTCTTGTTTCTCGTTTGTTTTTCTCTTTCTTTGTTTTGCTCGGGACAAGCAAAAACTTAGGTGTGGGGGTATTTGATTGACATCATTTCATGCTTATACTTGTATCTTATATCCACTATCTTTCACCTAAACAATGCTATGTAACGAGTTTTATGTTTAGTTTTCAGGAATAAATAGGTTTGAAGAGATGAAGCATAAAAGGACCCAAAAGCAGGGAAAAATGACTAAATTGTGAGATCTGGGGATTGAGATGAAAGGGAGAAGGACCTGAACATAAGACCGAAGGACCTAAGAGCAAAACAGAATACTCCACACCATCATTGGGAGTATTTTAGCAATTCGATTCGGGTCGGTGCTCAAATAAGCCAAGTAAATGCATCCAAGACCAGCAAATATAGCAAAAAAAGCCCACAACAAATCTGAGCGCGATCCGGATCCTGTAGACAGCCAATTGGCGGTTCGGATCTTCCCGGATCCGCTGAGTTTTCTAGAGCATATTGGTGTTTATTTAGGCTATTTTTGGTATCTGTTTAGTCCCACATCGGGGGATTGTCCCGGATTACCTTTTTCTATGGCTATAAATAGAACTCTTCACCTTCCATTGTAACTACCCATTCCCTGGTGGCATTCTCTCTACTAAGGAGTAAGCCTTGAAGCAAAACTCAAGGTGGAGAAGAATGCTACCTTCAATGTGAGTCATTGTTAATAAAATAATTGTCTTAGTTTCTTTTAATATTGTCTTGTCTTTTAATTCTTGCATGTTTCTTTAGTTTATGTTTCTTTCAATTAGCTTCTTTAATGTTCCTTTCTTGCTTAGTTGAATTTCTTTTCAGTAATATGTTTCATTTTGTTAATGTATTAGTGTAATGATTAGTGAGTAGTTCCATTCCCATTTGGGGGTGGAGAAATATGTGATATGATCATGTAGTGTATTAGGTGTGTGTTATCTTAATCCCTTGAGCCTTATATGATTTCCATAACCATCTAATGGGATTTCACTCTTATCTTTGATATGCTAATGCTCTTGAATGAAGCTTAGCTTATGCTTAGATTAGTGGTCCTATTTTATGGGGAATGATAAGATGAGGATATGGATGGAATTAATATTGGAAACACAATTTGTAGTGTATGTACTCTTATTGCCTTTACCTTGGTTAATGCCTTGTATGTTTTAATGATATTGGGTTATCTTATTTCATGTGGAGACATAGTAGGGTCTATTCGTTATACATGAGTTCATTTAGCTTCATTCCAATTATTGTCTTGTATGTTTTAATAATGTAGTCTTATCTTATTTCATGTGGAGGCAAAGTTGGATTTAGTTTTATGATTTCATGCACTACATGTTGTGAGGAGCATAATTGAAGACACACACACACACATCTTTATATTCACATTATTTGTCCACCCCCTATGGGGTTTAGTTTTATTGCTTATCTTCCATTTCCTTTTTGCATCTTAGTGTAGTTTAGTGTAACCAACCTTTCTCTCCTTTCTTTACCACTCCCTTCGCACAAACCAAAAGTTGACTCACCTCCCTGTGGATCGACCCCTATTTGCTACCACTTCAACGCGGCCGTGCACTTGCGGTTTAATATAAAACGAATCAATCAATTGCTCATGATTGAATCAATTATAATACCGCAAGTGCACGGGCGCGTTGGAGTGGTGGCAAGCATGGGTCGGTCCACATGGAGCGTGTGCGAGTCAGATTCATGATACTCGAGTGGGAAAGAAGAGAGGAATGAGGTCGGAATTACGCTACGATTCGTATGAAATTGGAAAACAAACAATAAAATGAAATCCCATTGGGGGTAGAGAAAGAATGTGAATACGAAAATATGTGAGTGTTCATTTGTGCTCATCACAACATGTAATACATGAAATCCATAAAACCAAATCCAACTTTGCCTCCACATGAAATAAGATAAAACATTATCAATAAAACATACAAGACAATAATTTAAATGAAGCTAAATGATGTCATGCATAAAGATCAAACCCCACTATGTCTCCACATGAAAGAAGATTTACACAATCAGTAAATCATACAAGAAATTAATTAAGGTGAGGCCAACAAGAGCACATGCTCCCACGTGTCATGTTTCCTTCATCCAATCCATCCTTATCTTCACCTCATCATTCCCCATAAAATAGGCCCACTAATCTAAGGATGTGCTAAACATCACTCAAGAGCATTAGCACATCAAATATAAGAGTGAAATCTCATTAGATGGTTATGGAATTCATGTAAGGTTCAACGGATTAGGATTAACACACACCTAATACATCACATAACGACATCACCTTCTTCTCCACCCCCCATGGGGATGGACTACTCCCTACTCATCTCTAAACCAAAAAAGCATAAAAACAACATAAACCCATAATGGAAATGAAGGAAAATAAGATTAAGCACACAACAACATAAAAGAAATTGCATCAAAGGAAAGACATATATTTAAAGGACTAAACTAACACTTTTGAAATGAAAGATTACAAAGTATTATTCTTCTTCCCCAACTACACTGCTAAAAAGAGGAATTAAACCTAACCTCGTGGAGGCTGGACGAAGAAGAGGGAGAGGAGGGATTACAATGGTATATATCAACTATTACATGGTTAGAATTAATTAGGAAATAATCGGACGACTCTAAATGACATCTGATGGTCCAGGAATGTTCTGACTCGGCAACCCTACCCCCGGCCAAAATCTGATATCCAACAAAGCAAGGTGATCCGCCAGTATAAAAATCCACCACTGGCAGATCTGAATGCTTTGATCAGACTCCAATTTCTGTAGCTGTTAAGTTGCCTTGTTTGTCACGTAGGGTCAAGCCCAGGTCCGTTGTTCGAGCATGTTTGTCTTTAATTGATGAAATATTGATCTGATTAAAGACATGTGGCACAACATTTTGTTCTTCACCATCAGGTCCCTCCGGATTTTCACTTGGGTCCTTCCAGATTTGCGATGTAGTCCTTGTGCATTACAATTACGTCCAAAAGTCTTCAATTTAGTCCATTCTTGTTGCAAATGCTCACTTTTTTCTTCTTTATTACCTAACACCTGAAACACTATGATTGATTCATTTTATATTAAACCACAAGTGCATGGGCGCGTTGAAGCAGTGGCAAATATGGGTGGATCCACAGGGAGGTGTGTCGACTTTTGGTTTGTGCGAAGGCGAGTGGGAAAGAAAGGAGAGAAAGGTTGGTTACACTAAACTACACTAAAATGCAAAAAGGAAATGGAAGAGAAGCAATAAAACTAAACCCCATAAGGGGTAGAGAAATAATGTGAGTCTAAAGATGTGCGTGTGTATTCAATTATGCTCCTCACAATATGTAGTGCATGAAATAATAAAACTAAGTCCAACTTTGCCTCCACATGAAATAAGAAAAGGTCATATCATTAAAACATACAAGACAATAATTGGAATGAAGCTAAATGAACTCATGTATAAAGACTAGACCCTATTATACCTCCACATGAAATAAGATAACCCAAAATCATTAAAACATACAAGGCATTAAGCAAGGTAAAGGCAACAAGAGTACATACACTTCGAATTGTGTTTCCAATATTAATTCCATCCATATCCTCACATTATCATTCCCCATAAAATAGGTCCACTAATCTAAGCATAAGCTAAGCTTCATTCAAGAGCATTAGCATATCAAAGATAAGAGTGAAATCCCATTAGATGGTTATGGAAATCATATAAGGCTCAAGGGATTAAGATAACACACACCTAATACACTACATGATCATATCACATATTTTCCACCCCCCAAATGGGAATGGAACTACTCACTACTCATTACACTAACTACATTAACAAAATGAAACATTATACTGAATGGAAATTCAACTAAGCAAGAAAGGAATATTAAAGAAACTAATTGAAATGAACATAAAACTAAAGAGACATGCAAAAATTAAAAGACAAGATTTAAAGAAACTAAGAACAATTATTTTATTAACAATGACTCACATTGAAGGTAGCATTCTTCTCCACCTTGAATTTTGCTTCAAGGCTTACTCCAAGTAGAGAGAATGCCACCAAGCAATGGATAGTTTACAATAGAAGGTGAAGAGTTCTATTTGTAGCCATAGAAAAAGGTATTCCGGGACAATCCCCCGGTATGGGACTAAACAAATACCAGAAATAGAATAAACACACTCTAATACACATGCCCACCAAAGCTTAGCGGATTCGGAGCCAAACAGACCGCCAATTGGCGGTCTATCGGGTCTAGATCCGTAGGGAATTTGTTGTGTGCTTTTCTGGATGTCTTTGTTGGTGTTTGATGTATATACTTCATTTATTGGAGCTCCGACCCGAATCAAATTGGCAAAATACTACCCATGATAGTGTGGAGTTTTCTGTTTTGCTCCTTGGTCCTCCGGTCTTATGTTCAGGTCCTTCTCCCTTGCATCTGAGTCCCCATGTCTCACAAGTTCATTCCTTTTTCCCTGCTCTTGAGGTCTTTTATGCTTCATCTCTTCAAACCTATTTATTTCTGAAATTCAAACATAAAATTCATCACGTAGCATTGCATAGGTGTAAGATAATGGATATAAGATACAAATATAAGCATGAAATGATGTCAATCAAATACTCCCACACCTAAGTTTTTGCTAGTCCCGAGCAAAACAAAGAAAGAGAAAAGCAAACGAGAAACAAGAAATCGTAACTCACTTTCGTAGGAATCACGGTTGCACTTAGCACGTGCAACAAGCCGTTAAACCTCCCTGTTGCCAAGGAGGAGGAGTGTTGTCTCCTGAGGGTTTTCAGCGGATATAACCACAAAATCCGAACAAGATGCATTATTAAATCTAGACACTCGACTCGTTGGACATATTTTGTCGATCATTGGACGCGGTAATCCTACGAACCGACTCTATAAATGTAATCAGTCCACACACCTAGCCTAATGAACTATTCGTGGATGTTAAATAAGGAATTAAGTAAAAGACATGGACAACCTCGACATCCTCAAGTGATACAAAGTGTAAAGTCCATTAAGGTTCTTATTTGCATTACCATTTTTTTTCTTTTTGTTTCTTTTCTCATTTTTTTCTTCTTTTCTTTTTATTACTTGGAGTTTCATTCTCCCGGGGTCAAGTTTTGTGCATCTTTCCCCATGAGGACTTACACTATCTCTACATAGGGCAATCCCTACCACCCGTGTAACGAGAGTTTGGTCGGCGCATCCCAAGTCAGATGACTCGGAAACACCAGGCACAAAGTCCCTTCAGACTTACTTGCTCGAGTGATAGGAGCCCTGCGAGAAGAGAGAACACTTACTCACTTATTTCTTATTTACACATGAACCAAAACCCCTGCACCTAATGTCTCACAACAAGATTTCAAGGGCCCTTGACTACAAGAAACTCCTCAAACTAACAGACACGATTTATTGACTCACTAGGTTCATGATGGACTTCTTTAAATGTTTGAACAATGAAACCCTATGATTACTCACCCCCGAGGGAAAACTGGGGTGCATCCTAACGACTAGATATATCCTAAAGCCACTGTACTAGATATCCTAATGCATCAAGTTCAAGACAATTTTGGGAGTTTTCTTTTTACTTTGCCTCTCAACGATTTTGCACATGACAAACACACGCAAAACCCACAAAACATTTTCTTTCGCAAACACATGAAGATTTTGAAAGAAATGTGAAAATTTTGAAGCACTAGGCAAGCAAAAGAAGACAAGTCACCCAAGGATCATGGCAAGTAGATATATCGATATTAAATGCAGTACACTAACCTGACCCTAACAATGCACACAAAAGAAAAGAAAATCAAAGGAAAAAGACTCGACTACGTACATACGTAAAACACCCCCCACACCTACTTCATGCATTGTGCTCAATGAATGTGAGCAAGATACTACTTGGATTTATGCATGAAAAAGGAAGGAGCTCACCAATATGAAGCACAAAAAGAAGTTCAAGGTTATGTTGATGGACAAAAACCTGAATTCCCTCAAAACCTGTGAGATGCTAAAGAAGGGATACGAATACGTAAAAGCAATGGGACCGAAATTCTCAAGGGTTGGACCCCGCAACAATCGATGCTCACTGAAGGAGTCTTTTATAGTACTTTTTTCCTTTTTTTTCTTTTTTTTAAAGATAACTATGTACAAACAAAAGTTCATATCTTCATTTGTCAAAAGATGTCAAATGGGAACCTCAAAAGTGGGTCAATGCACTTGGAAAGGGGACATGAGACCACGCAGGGCCAGAATACTCATGTTTGGGCCCCGCTCACAAAGAGCACAAGATGAAAATAGAGGTTCATGAATTAGACGCAAAGGCATCTCATTCAATGGATCAAACTGAAAGAGCTTGAAACTCTCAAAAGTTTGCAAAATAAGGGGCAACGGAAGAAGAGTTTCTCTCGTTGCAGTACTGAAGTTATGATCGTCAATCCAAACTCTCCAACCAACAGGCTGGTGGGTCGGAACGAGGTCAAGAATCTCGTTAGGCATGTCCGACTCCCCAGGCGAACAAAAAGTGGGTCTCTTAACCAAGGTATCCTCCAAGGAACTCCTAATACCCTCATTAGCAATGTAGTTGTTTGATGTTCCATCATTTCCAAGATGATCCGGAACAATAGTGAGAGGCAAACTCTCATTAGGTTGTTTGAAATTAGGAGTACTAGGGAGCTCTTGCTCCACCAGAGGTGCATCCTTAAGAGGCACAACATGAAGATCATGTGGCTCAAGGGCCACGGGACAAAAAGATAAGGCACAATCCTGTGCCGAATGATAATGAAATTGGTCCATGTTTTTCTCAATTGGAATTGAATCCTCCACCAAGTGTTCATGAATTGAAACCCCAACTCCCTCGGCTGACTAGGGGTTTGACTTTAAAAGATTGTGCTCTGAATTTGTGGATGTGGTAGTTGTTCGATATCAAAAGATGAATCCTCATGTTGACCAGAAAAGTTACTCTCCTCACGTTCACGTAATTGCTGTGTCATTTGACTCAGTTGCAATGCCATATTTTGTATGGACTGTTGAGTGGTTTCCATGAACGTAAGGAAAGTTTGTTTCAAGGAATCAGGTATGTGGTCAACGATGAGGTCCAAGTCAGAGCTTGGGAAATTTTGGGGTTGGGTGTTGATGGGCTGAGAATGAGTCAAATAATTTGAAGTGGGTGTTGGTAGAATTCTGGGTATTCGGGAGGAGGATACTGGGGTGAAAATGGAGTACAAGAATTGACTCCCCACGAATCCATCCCTCTTGGGTTGTACGCAGATGCGTAATGGTCATATTGACCATTTTGGGAAAATGTATGCTCATACTCAGGCTCTGCGGGAACATAAGAACATTCCCCGATAGCATGAGCACTCAACCCACAATAGTCATGCGGTAAACTACTGGAGCCACCGGTGCACTCATGTCGTCTACCGGACGTATGAAAGAGGCCAAAGTTTGTTGTAATGTCTTAGTTTGTTGCCAATGTATTATCCGACGTAACTAGATGATGGTCTAGCAGTCGGTGTCTCTCTCATACTACCCCAATATGAAGAATGCTCAGTCACACAATTAAGATTGTCCCAACCATACGGGGTGTTAGTCTGAGCCACCCTAGATTGCATGGGTCCAGAATACCAAGAAGAATGTTCCTGGTCCCAACAATGATATGGATGGTCGCCCATGTAATCATCCATCTCAACGAAAAAACTCTTGAGTCGACCACTCTCACCACCACGAGGCCAAGCTCGCAAAAAGTGCTCGACTCGACCCTAAAATACTAACAGTGGGTGTAAAGAGGAGGAGACTAGACGTAGGAGTAGGTGAGAAGAAGATGACTCAGAGGAGAAGGGAAGAATCCCTAGAAACTAGCGTGGGTAGTGGGAGAGGGTAGAAGCCTAATCTAGCAAGCACGTCTCAAACAATGTAAGGCAATGGGTCATTAGGCTAGACGACGCCTAACTTCGAGGGCACTAGCCTCGACACGCCTCACCTCCCTATAATGAAGACCACAATGCCCAGCAAGTGATACCAGATCGGGAGATCCAATACCTCCTACTATCGACAAGGTAAGCAACACCGATCAGAACGTGACGGTCTCAACTAGATTACTCTCCTAGTGCGTCCGAACTCGTTAGGGCCAATGTGTACTTGCTTTTAGAATTAAGACTTTTATTAAGAGTGATTTTTGGGGCCAAGGAAATGGTGATGAAATCCCCCACCTTATCTTTTATGGGACAACCCCTCCTTAGTAGTGTTTTGATCTTAAATCTAGCAATCAACACTCCAATCAAACGCTCAACTCACTCTTGTCCCGATGCACCTTACTAACTAATGCATGATCGAAACATGCATGAATGAGAGATTTAGGTGCACGTACCTCACGCCAGAAATCAACAACGAAATGTAAAGAAAAGAAAAGACCAATGCATGGAAGGTCTACAAATGATGCATGACCAAGATGGCAAGAAGTCTAATCTTTTGCTTTGAATTTTACGGTCCAAGTTGATTAAAGGGGATTTATTTTTATTCTGGGAGCAAACTAGAAGTCACAACATGAAAATTAGTGCTCCCAGATAACCACAATGAACAACAAAACGACCATAACAAAATTGAGAGCGATTGAGGCTCACCAGGCCGCCAATTGGCGGTCCCAGACCGCTGATTGGCGGTCACTTTTGGGTCTTTGGCTATCAAATTCTTCCAGTCGCTTCCCCTTGATCCTCAAAATGCCTGCAACACACCAAAACTAAAAAAACAAAAAATTAAAAGCACTCGAATCGTCCAAACCAAAGTCTTGACAGAACACCTCCCCGGCAACGGCGCCAAAAACATGATTGATTCGTTTTATATTAATCCGCAAGTGTACGACCGCGTTGAAGCAGTGGCAAATATGAGTCGATCCACAGGGAGGTGTGTCGACTTTTTGTTTGTGCGAAGGCGACTGGGAAAGAAAGGAGAGAAAGGTTGGTTACACTAAACTACACTAAAATGCAAAAAGGAAATGGAAGAGAAGCAATAAAACTAAACCCCATAAGGGGTAGAGAAATAATGTGAGTATAAAGATGTGTGTGTGTGTGTTCAATTATGCTCCTCACAATATGTAGTGCATGAAATCATAAAACTAAATCAACCTTTGCCTCCACATGAAATAAAATAAGATCATATCATTAAAACATACAAGACAATAATTGGAATGAAGCTAAATGAACTAATGTATAAAGACTAGACCCTACTATGCCTCCACATGAAATAAGATAACCCAATATTATTAAAATATACAAGGCATTAAGCAAGGTAAAGGCAACAAGAGTACATACACTACGAATTGTGTTTCCAATATTAATTCCATCCATATCCTCACCTTATCATTCCCCATAAAATAGGTCCACTAATCTAAGCATAAGCTAAGCTTCATTCAAGAGCATTAGCATATCAAAGATAAGAGTGAAATCCCATTAGATGGTTATGGAAATCATATAAGGCTCAAGGGATTAAGATAACACACACCTAATACACTACATGATCATATCACATATTTTCCACCCCCCAAATGGGAATGGAACTACTCACTACTCATTACACTAACTACATTAACAAAATGAAACATTATACTGAAAGGAAATTCAACTAAGCAAGAAAGGAATATTAAAGAAACTAATTGAAATGAACATAAAACTAAAGAGACAAGCAAAAATTAAAAGACAAGATTTAAAGAAACTAAGAACAATTATTTTATTAACAATGACTCACATTGAAGGTAGCATTCTTCTCCACCTTGAATTTTGCTTCAAGGCTTACTCCAAGTAGAGAGAATGCCACCAAGCAATGGATAGTTTACAATAGAAGGTGAAGAGTTCTATTTGTAGCCATAGAAAAAGGTAATACGGGACAATCCCCTGGTTTGGGACTAAACAAATACCA
Source organism: Triglochin maritima (assembly GCA_963682175.1). NCBI lineage: Eukaryota > Viridiplantae > Streptophyta > Magnoliopsida > Alismatales > Juncaginaceae > Triglochin > Triglochin maritima. The sequence continues at coordinate 22,836,854 of OY821775.1, forward strand.
GAAATAGAATAAACACACTCTAATACACATGCCCACCAAAGCTTAGCGGATTCGGAGCCATACAGACCGCCAATTGGCGGTCTATCGGGTCTAGATCCGTATGGAATTTGTTGTGGGCTTTTCTGGATGTCTTTGTTGGTCTTTGATGCATATACTTCATTTATTGGAGCTCCGACCAGAATCAAATTGCCAAAATACTCCCCATGATGGTGTGGAGTTTTATGTTTTGCTCTTTGGTCCTTCGGTTTTACGTTCAGGTCCTTCTTCTTTGCATCTTAGTCCCCATGTGTCACAATTCAGTCACTTTTCCCTGCTCTTGGGTCCTTTTATGCTTCATCTCTTCAAACCTATTTATTTCTGAAATTCAAACATAAAACTCGTCACGTAGCATTGCTTAGGTGTAAGATAATGGATATAAGATACAAATATAAGAATGAAATGATGTCAATCACACTACAACAAACACTCAAGTAGCACAATTTTGGGATTAAATAAATAATATGTGGCATGAATGTGATTTTTGATATGCTACTAATCAAATACCCCCACCCTTAGCTTTTGCTAGTCCCGAGCAAAACTAAGAAAGAGAAAAATGAAAAAAGGAGAAATATACAAAAAACGGGGAAATCCTAACTCACTTTTGTAGGAATCACGTTGCACTTAGCACGTACAACAAGCCATTAAACCTCCTTGTCACCATGGAGGAAAATTGGTGTCTCCTGAGGGTTTCAGCAGACATACCCAAAAAATCCGATTATTGATGCAATATTCAACCAAGCAACACGAGTCGTTGGACCTATTTTTTTCGATCATTGGACATGCTAATCGGACGTGTCGACTCTATATATGTATCTAGTCCACACACCTAGCTCGAGAACCATTCATGCAAGTTAATTAAGGACGTAAGTAAAAGACATAAGCAACCTTAGTCCATTAAGGTTTTTTGTGTATTGCCATCTTATGTTTTCTTTTTTGTTCTTCTCTTTTTGCCTTTCCTTCTTTTTAATTTTTTTATTTTTACTAGTTTATGTGTAATTATCTGAGGGTCAGGTTTCGTGCATCAATGCCTATGAGGTCTTATACTATCACGTACACCTTTCCCCATATCTCCACATAGGGCGATCCCTACCACCCGTGTAATGGGACTTCGGTCAGTGCATCCCAAGTCAGATGACTCAATAGCCCCAGGCACTAAGTCCCCTTGGACCTAATTTCCCGAGTGATTGGAGCCATGTGAGAAGAGAACACACACTCACTTATTTATTATCTACACATGAACCAAAACCCCTACATTTAATGTCTCATAACAGACTTCCTTATATTAACAGACACGAATTATTGACTCACTAGGTTCAGGGTGGACTTCTTTAAATGTTTGAGTACCAAAGCCCTATGATTACTCTCCTTTTGAGATAAAACCGGGGTGCATCTTTACGACTAAATAAGATCTAAAGTCAGTGTACTAGATATCCTAATGCATCATGTTCAAGCCAATTTTGGGAGCTTCATTTTTACTTTGCCTCTCAACTATTTTGCACATGCTAAACACACGCAAAACCCACAAAACATTTTTCTTTCACAACACATGAAGATTTTGAAAGAAATGGAAAAATTAAAGCACTAGGCAAGCAAAACAAGACAAGTCACCCAAGGATCATGGTAAGCGGATACATCAATTAAATTACAACACACTAGCATGACCTTAACGATACACACAAAGAAAACAAAAGGCAAAGTGCAAAAAACTTGACTCCACATTTATACATATGTAAAGCACACCCCTCCCCCCCCCCCCCCCCCAACACACACTTACTTCATGCATTGACGTCAATGTATGCAAGCATGATACTACATGTCTTTTTGTGGTAATGTTGAAGGACACAAAACCCGAATTCCCCTTAAAACCTATGAGATACTTAAGAATCGAGACAAATACGTGAAACAAATGGGGCCCAATATATAAAGGATGGAGCCCACAACAACTTATGCTCACTCTTGGAGCCTTTTTTTCCTTTTCTTTTTTTCTTTTGCAATATAACTATGTACAAAAATAAGTTCCCATCTTCATTTGTCAAAGGACATCAAATGGGAACCTTAAAATTGGGTCAATGCACTTGGAATGAGAACATGACACCACGCAAGGCCAAAATACTCATGTGTCCCCCCCCCCCCCCACAAAGTGCACAAAATAATGTGAGAGGTTCATGAATTAGACACAAAGGCATCTGATTCAAAGGATCAAACTGAAAAAGCTCGAACCTCTCCAGAGTTTGGTCGTAATTGAGGAAAGGAAGAAGAGTTCTCCCGTTGAGGTATTGAAGTTCTAATCGTCAATCCAAACTCTCCAACAAACAAGATGGTGCGTCGGAACTAGGCCAATAACCTCATTATGCTTGTCCGACTCACTAGACGAAATGAAAGTGGGTCTCTTACCCAAGGTATCCTCTAAGGAACTCCCAATATCCTCATTTGGCAATGTAGTTGTTTGGTATCCCTTCATTTTCAAGATGATCAAGAATAATAGTGAGAGACAAACTCTCACTAGGTCGTATGAAGTTAGGGGTACTAGGGAGCTCTTGGCCAACCAAAGGTGAGTCGTTAAGAGGCACAACATTAAAATCAACTGGCTCAAGTGCCACGGGATAAAAAGATAAGGAGCAATCCTGTGCCAACTCATAATGAAACTGGTCAATGCTATTATCAATTTGAATCGAATCCCCCACCAAGTGATCATGAATTGAAATCTCAAGTCCCTCAGACTGACTAGGAGTTTGACTCTGAAAAATTGTGCTTTGAGTTTGTGGATGAGGTGGTTGTTTGATATCAGAAGATAAATCCTCATGTTGATAAGAAAGGTCACCATCCTCTTAATCACGTAATTGTTGCGTGATTCGACTCACTTACATTGCCATATTTTGCATGGAATGTTGAGTGGTTTCCATGAACATTTGGAGAGTTTATTTCAAGGAATCAAGTCTACGACCAACTGTGAGGTTCAAGTCAGAATTGTGGAGATTTTGGGGTTGGGTTCTTATGGGCTGAGATTGAGTCCAATGATTGGTGGTAGGGTGTTGGTAGAATTTTGGTTATTCGGGAGAAGGACTGGGGTGGGCAACAAGTATGATATTAAGGATTTCAGAAGTTTTCCCATGAATACGTCCTCCCAACGTAAGACCTGAATGCGTATGGGGCATAATGAGTACTTTGGGAAAAAGCATCATCATATTCTGGTTCGGGAGGAACATACGAACACTCCTTGAACACGTGACCACTTAAACCACTCTGGTCTTCTTACATGGCTTATGGAACCACCGATCCAGTTAAACCCTCTACCAAATGCCGAAAAGAGGCCAAAGCTTCTTGTATTGCCTGAATTTGGTGACCAACATATGATCCGACGCAACTAGATGGAGGTTTAACAGTAGGTGCCTCTCTCATATTACACCAATCTGAAGACTGCTCAGCAACAAAATAAAAATTATCCCACCCATGTTGGGTGTTTGTATAAGGCACCCCAGGTGCATGGGTTCAGAATACCAGGGAGAATAGTCCTGGTACCAACAATGATATGGATGGTCTCCCATGTAACCATCCATCTCGAGAAAGTACTCTCGAGTCGACCACTCTCACCAGCACGAGGCCAAGCTCGCAAAAAGTGCTCAACTCAACCATAAATTCTTATAGAGAGTTTAATGGGGAGGAGACTAGAACGTAGAAGTAGATGAGAAGAAGGTGACTCAGAGGAGAAGGAAGAATCCCTAAAGCTAGCGTAGATAAAGGGTGAGGGTAGAAGCTTAATCTAGCAAACACGGCTCACACAAGCTTTGGTTGGCTATGTGTCCCTAAGCTAGACGACGCCTAACTGCGACATCACACAACCTAAACACACCTCACCTCCCTACGAAGAAGACCATAGACCCCAAAAAGTGAGCCAAGATCCAGAGATCTGGTCTCTACTGCTATCGACAAAGTGGGTGACGCCGATCAGGCTATGACGGTCGCGACCGAATCACTCTCCTAATGCACCCGAGTCCTAGTGGCCAATGTCTACTTGATTTTAGATTTAGGGCTTTTGATTAGGAGTGATTTTTGGAGCAAAGCAAAAGGTGATGAAATCCCCCACCTTATCTTGTATGGGACAACCCCTCCTTATTAGCATTTTGAGTCTTAAATCTAGCAATCAACTCTCCAAACAAGCGCTCACCACCTCACACATGTCCTGATGCACCTTACTAACTAATGCATTCTTTAACCATGCATGAATGAGAGAATGGGTGCACATACCTCACTCCAACAATCGATAATAAGAATTAAATAAAAGAAAAGACGAGTGTGTTCAAGGTCAACAAATGATGCATGAGATAGATGGCAATTAGTCTAATCTCTTTATTTGAGTTTTAGGGTCCAAGTTATTTTAACAAGGGGTCATGCAAGCCAAATTAATTACTGATACTAAAGAAAGCATTCATGGCATAAACAGAAGAAGCAAACAACAAGAAAATGGCGAAGGAAGCTACTGTGGAAACATAAGTGAAAAACACCTCACCAAATCTGCCAGTGGCGGATCCAACTAAAAGAGCTCAAATCACTCAAGACCTTGGGAAATATTGCACAACGGAAGAAGAGTTTCCCTTCATTTTCAAGATGAATGTGAACAATAGTGAGAGGCAAGCTCTCGATACGCTGTATGAAATTAGGGCTACTAGGGAGCTTTTGCTCCACCAAATGTGAATCCTTAAGAGACACAATATGAAGATAATGTGGCTCAAGGGCCACGAGACAAAAAGATAAGTCACAATCCTATACTGACTCATAATTCCAAGCTATTCTCAATTTGAATCGAATCCCCCACCAAGTGATCATGAATTGAAACCCCAAGTCCCTCAAACAGACTAGGAGTTTGACTTTGGAAGATTGTGCTTTAAATTTGTGGTTGTGGTGGTGGTTCAATATCAAAAGATGAATCCTCATGTTGACAAGAAAGACCACTCTCCTCACGTTCACTTAATTGTAGTGTCTATGACTCCCTTTTCCATAGTTTGCAAGAAATTCAAGTTGGACATCAATAAATTTTGTGTGGTTCCATGAACGTTTGGAGGGTTTATTTTAAGGAATCATGTTTTTGGGTCAACATTGAAGTTCACATTTTCATTATCACAGTTTTAAGGTTGGGTGTTAATAGTTTGAGAATTAGTCCATGTGGTCATAGGTGGCGGCTGGTAGGGATGCAAGTATTCAGGAAGATAATAATGGGGTGGGTATGATGTATAAAAATTCGAATCAATATTGTCCACCCATGAATCCAACCCTCTTGGATTGTATGCAGACGTGTAAAGGTCACATTGAGCATTTTGGGAAAAGGTATGGTCATACTCAGGTTCTGGGGAACATAAGGACATTACCCGATAACGTGACTGGTAAGGCTACTGGAGTGACTAGTGCACTCATATCCACTACCACACCCATAAAAGAGGCCAAAGTTTATTGTAATGTCTCAGTTTGTTGACCAACATATGATCTAACACAACGAGATGATGGTCTAAAAGTTAGTGCCTCTCTCATATTACCCCAATCTAAAGATTTCTCAGCCACATAATTTAGATTGTCCCAACCATGCTGGGTGTTTATGAAATTCAAGTTTAGACCGCAAGTGCACGGTCGTCGGTGAAGACAGGGCAAGTACGGGTAGATCCACAGGGAGGTGTGTCATCTCTGGTTCTTCGGAAATCAAGGGGGAAATAACGGTGGCTGGAGAGAGTATTATGCTACTAGCAAAAAATACAATTACACTAGAATGCAAAACAAACTAGATTACGATGCAAATGAAAACTAAAGACATTCAGCAAACAATATATAATGAAATATGGATGAACCCCTAAGGGGTGGAGTGTGAACACATATGAGAGGTGAGAGAAGTGATGAATAACTCATGTAAGCATGTAAGTGTATGTGTGTTATGTGTGTGTCTTTATGCATAGAAAGTGTCTAATTATTTGGCAAGATCTATCAATCCATTCGCACACCATATTAGCAATGACTACTTGATTATCATAAGACGAGGCTCAGTATGAGAAGTGTCTAAAATATGGAAAAACACATCAAAACCAGGAACTCATGTGAAAAACAAAGCTAAGCATTGGAGGTGTCTGAAATTTATGACAAAACCCATCAAAACAAAGTTTGTTCAATCAATCAAGCAATTAAACGTTAATACAAACATACGACTAAAATATCGCATATCCAACAGGAAATGTCAACCAATAAAGATGAGGAAACCAAGCATGGAAAGTGTCTAAAAATTATGGCAAACCCCATCAAAAATCCCCCAAAATGTAGATGAATAAAAGAAACCCGATAAACATACAAACATTGAAGTCTACACATTCTAAATTCTTCAAACAATGAAAACCTCAAAACATAAATGTACATCATCTCCATCCACAGAGGGGGATGGAACTACTCACTACTCATTAAGAAAATGAGACAAAACGAAATTAAGCTAGCCATGCAAGAATTAAAAAAGAAAATATAAAACTAACAAAACTTTCTTCTATTATTCACTCACATTACAAGTCGCATCTCTCCACTGAAGTTTTGCTCCAAGGCTTCACTCCAAGTCGAGAGAATGGCCACCAAGCAAGGAGTTGATTACAAAGGAGGAAGAAGAGTTCTATTTATAGGCATGAAAAAACGAAACTCAGGACAATACCCCGATGTGAGACTAATGAAACATTCCCAGAATAGACAAAAGAACATAACCCATATCCACACGAAATCGGGTCGGATTCTGAGAAAAAAGGACCGGCAATTGACGGTCCTGGGCCGTAAATTGGAGGTCATGTTTTCTCGGATCGGACCCATTTTCGAATATCTGCTTAAGTTATTCAATTTGTCAAGTGTGGTGCACTCTGACTGGTAATTGGAGTCTGGGCCCGAATCTAATTGGCAAAATACTCCTCATGATAGTTTGGAGTTTCTCGGTTTGCTATTTGGTCCATTCGGTTTACATCCGGGTCCTTCTCTCTTGCATATCAGTCCATAAGTCTCACAATTCGGTCATTTTTCTTGCGTTCATGTCCTTTTTGTGTCTCTTCTTCTCAAACATGTTTATTCCTAAAACTTAAACATAAAACTCGTTACGTAGTATTGCTTACGTCAAAATAGAGTATATAAGACACAAATATTTGTATGATATGATGTCAATCAAATACCCCTACATCTAGTTTTCTAGTCCCGAGCAAAACAACAAAAGGAAAACAAAGAAGGGAAAAATAAAAGGAAAACAAGATAAGTCCAAACTCATTTTCGTAGGAATTACGGTTTCACTTAGCACGTGCAACAAGCCGTTAAAACCCCTTGTCGCCAAGGAGGCGAAGTGTTGCCTCCTAAGGGTCTTCAGCGGATATACCTACAAAATCCGAAGTTAGATGAATTTTTCAACCTAGAAACACAACTCGATGGACTAATTTTTGTCGATCATTGGATAGGGTAATATTACGGGCCGACTACATATAGGTATTTAGTCCACACACCTACCCTAATGAACCATTCATGGAAGTTAGTTTAGGACTTAAGTGAAAGACACGAGCAACCTTAACAACCTCAAGTGATACAAAGTGTAAAGTCCATTAATGTTCTTATTTGCATTGCCAATTTTTTTCTTTTTGTTCTTTTTTTCCTCTTTGTTCTTTTATTTTTGTCTAGTTGGTGTGTAATTCTCCCAGGGTCAGGTTTCGTGCGTCATTGCCTAGGAGGACTTACACTATCACGCACACCTTTCCCCACATCTTCACATAGGGCGATCTCTACCGCCTGTGTAACAGGAGCGGTCGGTGCATCCCAAGTCAGATGACCCATGAGAGAAGAGAGAACACCCTACCCACTTATTTATTATCTACACATGAATACAAACCCCTAGCACATAAGGTTTCACAAAATGAGTTTAAATGTCCCTGACTACGACAAACTTCCTTATACTAAGAGACACAAATTATTTGACTCACTAGGTTCATAGTGGGCTGCTTTATTTATTTGAGTTCTAAAACCCTATGATTACTCTCCCCCCCGAGGGAAAACTGGGTGCATCCTTACGACTAGATAAGACCTAAAGCCGGTTTACTAGATATTCTAATGCATCATGTTCAAGACAATTTTGGGAGCTTTCTTTTTAGTTTGCCTCTCAACGGTTTTGCACATGCTAAGCACACGTAAAACCCACAAAACATTTTCTTTCGCAAACACATGAAAAATTTGAAAGGAATGAAAATTTTAAAGCCCCAGGGAAGCAAAAGAAGACAAGTCACCCAAGGATCATAGCAAGCAAATATATCGATATTAAATGCAGCACACTAACATGACCCTAACAATGCACACAAAAGAAAAGAAAACAAAAGGACCAAGACTCAACTATCTACACACGTAAAACACCCCCATACACACACACTTACGTCATGCATCGTCCTCAATGTGTGAGAGCATGATACTACATGGATGTTTGCATGAAAAAAGAAAAGATCTCAGCAACGTGAAGCACAAGGAAAGTTTCATGGTCATGTTGATAGACACAAACCTGAATTTACCTCAAACCCTGTGAAATACTGAAGAAGGGATAATACGTGAAAGAAATGGGGCCCAAATACACAAGGGCTCGAGCCCACAACAAGCTATGCTAACTGTTGGAGTCTTTCTTTATCTTTTTCTTTTTTTGTCTTTTTTGTTTCAAATATAACTACGTACAAAAATGGGCTCCCATCTTCATTCATCAAGGGACATCAAATGTGAACCTGCCATCTCTCGCGCTAGAAATCCAACTACATTGGCTCGCAACATAAGAAAAAGGAGGATTGTTGAGAGGTTTTGAACCAAGGATGATGGTTCATGCCTATCAAAATCAGGGTATGTGAAAGGAAATGGAAACAAATATGTTTCCATTCTACGACAAAGCTGAGGGTCATCAATATATACCCTCCAACTAACATTTGGGTGCACCGGGATCATTACATCCACAGAAGGTGATGTCCTAGACTTATTACTCAAATGGCGAAGTCCAGACACAGAATTGCTTGACCACCTGACACCCTTATAAGCATTGTTGTCCTTTCATGCCTCTTGAGAATGCAAAATATAGGAGGCAAGAATGAGAGGTGAATCTTTGTCTGGTTGTTTGAAATGTAGGGTATCAGGTGGTTTATTCTTAACCCACATTGGTCCTCAACAAATATAGAGTGAAGAGTGGGTGGCCCAAAGGCCACAAAATTGGTATCTTATGGCTCAAGAGCCACATGATCAAAATGATGTGGCTCAAAGGCCACATGATCACAAGATAAGGCACCTTCTTGTGTCAGCCCAATTGAAACATCTTGACAACCATCAGGATCTCCATCGAACAACTCTCTGAAATACTTAAAGGTGTCTTCAACTTTGTTCTCATCCATGACCTGGATACGATTGACCTCAACAAGGTCATTGAAGGCACCTGGTTGCTTCTTGATGGTGAAGATGAGAAAATCAGTGCATTGAGTACCATATGTCAAGCGCATCAGACCATTACGGCAATTGATCAAGGCATTGGAAGTCGCTAGAAATGGTCACCCCAAAATAACAGGAATTTGTCCGAGTGGGTTTGCAACAGGTTCAGTATCCAAAACAAAGAAATCGAGTGGATAAATGAACTTACCTACTTTGATCAGAATATCTTCCACCGCGCCCCTTGGTTTCTTCATTGACCTATCAGCTAGTTGTATAGTGATTTTTGTTTGTTTGACGTCTCCAATACCGAAGTGGAGGTAGACAGAATACAATAGCAGATTGACAGATGCACCTAGGTCCAATAAAGCTCGATGTATTGACACCTCCCCAATCACACAAGAAATAGTAAGGCAACCAGGATCCTTGTATTTAACTTGTGTGGGTTGTGCCAACAATGAACTCACATTTGTCGCAACAAAAGCTTTCTTGGGAACCTGGGTTTTTCTCTTTTTGATGCATAAATCCTTGAGAACCTGGGCATAAGGTGGCATCTATTGAATAAGCTCCAACAAAGAAATGTTCACCTTAACTTGCCGAAAGATCTCAAGCATCTTATCATGTTGATCCGAAGTTTTCTTTTTCAGGCGCTCACGAAAAGGCACCTTCGGTGCATAAGTGTCTTGTGAAGGAACCTCCAACTCTGATTCCTTCGACACCTGATGAGACAAGGGAACCTCAGGGTTCGGCTCCATTTTCCAAATAAAAGTAGAAGGAACCTCATGATTACGCTCCATCCTGGAGGTATTCATTAAGGGAACCTCATAGATGTGGGTATTACCGCAGGTCTGGTGACACCAAGAGATGGTGATTGCAAGGAAGACAACCCTATTTGGTTGTCCACCTCCTTACCAGAACTCAAATTATAAATCACATAAACATGATGGCTTGATTCAGAGGTTCCTCAAGGCACTAGTGACATTTCTTGGGTATCATGGGGATTCTTCTCGGGTTGACTTGGGAATTGACCCTTCTCACTTTCATGGAGTTGATGACCCAACTGGTTAACTTGCACTTCCGAAGTTTTGAATGAACTTTGCATGCTCTGCATGAATGCTTAAAGGGTCAGATCAACAGAGGGGTCCCTTGTGTCAACCCGTTGGTGATAGAGTCTGACTAGGATAACCCAATGGCGAGGCCTGAGTAGGTTGGTGAGTATGGGGCTGAGACCTTTGATGTGGGGGTTGGTTGGTCGCCAATGGGCGTCGATGGTGCTAAGGTGGAGGTTGAGCGTGCGAGCTCTGACCGTTGCCCCCACTAGCCCCCCCATGAGAAGTTAGGGTGGTTTCTCCATCTTGGGTTGTAGGAGTGATTATACGTGTCATCAAGGGGCTGCTGTTGATACATCGCATTTGCATGCTCAGTATCTCTTGGAGCGTAAGCACACTCCAAATCACTATCTCCCATAAGTCCTCACCTACTACAAGCGGGAGTAGCGACCTGAGCTACAGGAGCTCGGTCCAACTCTAAACTTTCAATCCTAAGCATGAGAGCAGCTATTTTTGCCACACAGGCGATAGTTGACTCAACTTGGTATGATCCAGCTCGACCAGAAGACCTAGCGGTTGGTGGCTCTCTCACTCCTCATCGATGACCTTCATTTCAAAATCACCCTAACCCATTGACTTTAATAATGTACGGGTGTTGTAGTTGAGGCCCTCATAAACAATTCGGCACAACTTCCACAACCCAATTCCATGATGAGGGTACTGCAAGAGAAGGTCATTTAACCTCTCAAAGAAAGCATGAAATGATTCGGTCTCCGTCTGATACATTTGATGTATCTGTCGCCGTATCTTTGGAGTCTTCCTTTAGGGAAGAATCTCTACAGAAAAACTGTCACAAAGTCATCCCAAGACCGAATCGAGTTTGTTGGGAGGCTGTACATCCATTTCTTCACGATATCCTTCTTTGCGAAAGAAATCATCCTCAACCAGAAAGGATCCTCGTCAAGCTGTTGAAGCTTGAACACGGAGCATACCTCCTCGAATTCACATATAAAGATATACGGATCCTCCTTATTGGCAGTGAAGGTAGGAAGCATGCTCACATATTGAGGTTTCAATTCATAGTTGTTCCCGCGAGCAGCCGGAGAACTATGGAAGATGGATTCCCGGCCCAGACAGGATGGGTCTGCTCCCACAGAGTCATCGGTCTATCCCGTCGACCTAAAAGTGGTGGTGCACCCAGAACTCGATCCTAACCAAATCTCTCTTTCTCCTCAGTTGGAGGAGCAGAAGGAGGTCTACGTGGTGGTGGTAGAGGGCCGATGTAATCCATGTATGGAACCCGATCTCTCTCACCCCCATGAGACGACTTGGCCTCATGCTCCAAAGGAGCTCGAGGCGGAGATGGGAGAACACCTAGTCCGTCTATCTTAGAAAAATGCACTCTCTCAAGTTTCCTGTTCTCACCAGAAGGAGCCCAACCTCGCAAAAAACGCTCAACTTGACCCTAAAATCACACATAACAGTAGGTGTAATGGGAGGAGGAGCCAGCTCAAAGAATATAGAGAAGGAGAAGACTCAGATAAGAAGGAAGGAATCCCTAGAACTAGCGTGGGTAGTGGGTGAGGGTAGAAGATTAATCTAGCAAACACGACTCAAGCAACCTATGGTCACTATAGGTCCTTACAGCTAGATGACGGCTAACTATGAGATCACACAGCCTCAACACGCCTCACCTCCCTACAATAAAGACCACAAAGGCAGCAAGTGAGCCAAGATGCGGAGATCTCGTCTCTCCTACTATCGACAAAGTGGGCAACGCCGATCAGGCTATGATGGTCGTGACCAGATCTCTCTCCTAATGCGCTCGAGTCCTAGTGGCCAATGTCTACTTGATTTTAGATTTAAGACTTTTGATTAGGAGGGATTTTTAGGGAAAAACAAATGCGATGAAATCCCCCACCCTATCTTGTATCGGACAACACCTCCTTAGTAGCGTTTTGAGTCTTAATCTGGAAATCAACTTTCCAAACAAACACTCAAATCACACTTGTCCCGATCCACATTAGAAACTAATGCATGCTTTAACCAAGCATGAATGAGAGAATGGGTGCATGTACCTCACACCAGCATTCGACAACAAGAATGTAAAGAAAAGAAAAGACGAGTCCGTGCAAGGTCTACGAATGATGTATGTCCTAGAAGGCAATTAGTCTAATATTTTGCTTTGAATTTTATGGTCCAAGTTGTATAAAAACTGTATTGATTAGTTTATTGATTTATCTGGGAGCAATCTACAGGTCCAGACATGATAAATTGAGCTCCCAGAAAACTACCATATCATGACCAACAACCAAAAGAAAATTTTAGGACAAAGGAGCTCACCAGGTCGCCAACCCGCAGTCTCAGACCACTACCTGGCTGTCTTGCTAACTTCAAATGCTCCAACCTTTGTCCTGCACCTTCCCTGGTGCACTTCAAACGACCTAAAATAAACAAAAACTAAAACAAAAAGATCAAATCCACTCGAATCGTCCAAACCAGAGTATGGACAGAGCACCTCCTCGGCAACGGCGCCAAAAACTTGTTTAGGAAATTAAAGTTTAGACCGCAAGTGCACGACCATTGATGAAGACAGGGTAAGTACGGGTCGATCCACAGGGAGGTGTGTCGGTTCCGGTGCTTCAGAAATCAAGTAAGAAATAACTATGGAAGAATAGATTATTATGCTACTAGTAAAAAGACAATTACACTAGAATACGAAACAAACTAGATTACGATGCAAATTTCCTAGTTTCGTTCCACCGGTGCACTTAAGTTCCATCCCAGTTAGTTCGACCGTTCCTAGTTTGGTTGACTGTTTGACTACTATTCACGTAACCGGTCGACCGTTTCTTTCTTACCGGTCGACCGAACATTGACAGAATTGCTTCCCGAATTTCTGGTTTGTGTATCTTACACAAAACCCAATCAAATCATTCACAAACGGCTAGAATACTTAAGAGGCTTATAGATAGAGCTTAGATCATCTTTACAAGGCACCAATCCAATCTCTAAGCTATTATTGTGCTAAAACGTTCCAAGTGCTCTTACTCTCTTTATTGCTCTCAACCACTCTCTTGATCAATCATTCAATTGCATTCATCATCAAATTCAAGTGCTCAAGACTATGTTACACAAAGTCTACTACAAAGGAGTTGTGCAAGCTTCCGGAGTGAAGCTCTTCTCGGGTTGTGAGAAGGAGGTCCAAGCTTGGCGAGGGTGTTCACAAGCTTGAATTGTAAAGGCTCGATCTTTGCCCGGAAAGAAGATCAAATTAGTGAAGATCACGAAGTTGCTCAAGGAAGATCAATTCGTAAGAGAGGACTAGGATCCGGTGCTTGGATCCAAACCTCTATACATCCGGTGTTTAGTTTGCCTTTTGATCTTACTATTTTCATTGGTTATCTTGTTATTGCACAAATAGTTAGTAGTGAGTAATTAGTCTATAAACCCCCCTTAAGACTAATATTTAGGGCAATTGGATCCTACAAAAAGGACCTGAACGCAAGAAAATGGACTTAATTGTGAGACTTATGGGCTGATATGCAAGAGGGAAGTACCCGAATGTAAGCCAAATGGACCAAATAGTAAACCAAGAAACTCCACACCATCATGAGAGTATTTTTGCTATTAGATTCGGGCCCAGATTCCAATTACCGATCCGAGTGCACTCCACTTTACAAATTGAAGTACTTAAGTAGATATCCGAAATTTGGTCCGATACATGAAAACATGGCTGTCAATTGGCAGTCCATTTTTCTCAGAATCTGACCTGGCTTCATGTGGATATGGGTTATGTGCTTATGTCTATTGTGGGATTGTTTCACTAGTCCCAAATTGGGGGATTGTCCCCCGTTTCCTTTTTTCATGCCTACAAAAAGAACTTTTCTTCCTCCTGTGTAATCAACTTCTTGCGTGGTGGTCATTCTTTCTATTTGGAGTAAAGCCTTGGAGCAAATCTCTAGTGGAGAGATGCTACTTGTAATGTGAGTGAGTAATAAAAGAATGTTTTGTTAGTTTTATATTGTCTCTTTTATTCTTGCATGCTTAGATTAATTTCATTTTGTCTCGTTTTCTTAATGAGCAGTGAGTAGTTCCATCCCCCTCTGGGGGTGGAGATAATGTACATTTATGTTTTGAGGTTTTGAATGTTTGACGAATATATATTGTGTAGACTTGAATGTTTGTATGTTAATCGGGTTTGTTTTATTCATCTACATGTTGGGGGATTTTTGATGGGTTTTGCCATAATTTTTAGACCCTTCCCATGCTTGGTTTCCTCATGTTTATTGGCTGAAGTATCTTGTTGGATATGCTACATTTTAGTCGTATGTTTGTATTAGCGTTTAATTGCTTAATTGATTGAAGAAACTTTGTTTTGATGGGTTTTGCCATAAATTTCAGACACCGCCCATGATTAGCTTTGTTCTTCACATGAGTTCCTGGTTTTTTTAGGAGTTTTTCCATAATTTTAGTCACTTCTCATGCTGCACCCCGTCTTATGATAATAAAGTAGTCATTGCTAATATGGTGTGCGAGTGGATTGATAGATCTTACCAAATCTTTAGACACTTTCTATGCATGAAGACACACACATGACACACATACACTTACATGCTTACATGAGTCATAACTCCTCTCACCTCTCATATGTGTTCACACTTCACCCCTTAGGAGTTTATCCATATTTCGTTCCATATAGTTTGCTGCATTTCTTTAGTTTTCCGGTCGACTGATGTGAAATGTTCGGTAGAAACAAAGTGTGTTCGGTTGAACCAAGGTGGTATCGACCGACAGAAGGAAGCATGATACGAAAGATCAATGGACAAACGGTCGACCGGTAAATACGAATTGTTCGACCGGTAAGCTATGTATTTGAGGGTAGGCGAATGTATGTGTATACGACCGTTGTATAATACGATAAGTATAACGGTCACAAAAGAAGACAAAAATAGAAATCAAACAGTCGAACAGAAAAGGACTTTCGGTCGACTGGTTTGCACTAAGGCACGTGTCTTCCAGCACGTATGAACAGTTGATCGGTCGACCAAAAACCTTAAGTTACTCTAATGAAACGATCGAACCAGAACACAGTTCGGTCGACCGAAAAGGTTCAGAAAACAATTTTTTTAGATTGAACGGTCGAACAAGATGGTCGACCGGTTGAGTGCAGAAATCCTGGATATGGTTTGATTGATTTCTAAAGAAGTTTTGTATGGAATTTGAAGGTTTAGTTCTACTTCTATGGAATGCTAAAGAGTCATGATATGCAATGCATCAAGATTTAAGTGCTCAAGTTATATTTAAATCCTAATGACAATAATGTAAACCTATCTACTCTTCAACTTCATTTCTCGTTTAAACTTGTCACCTGAAATGTTAGTACAAAACGATATATGTGTATTGTACAAGAGTGATATGAACGAATTATATGTGTTTAAGTTATATGTTGATTAATCATCAAAACGGATAAGCAATCATTAGCCAAAGAGCCAACAATCTCCCCTTTTTTGATGATGACAACTTATCAAATTAAATACATGTTATTTCAATGAATTCTACTCAATGCTACCCCTATCTTATAGCTCCCCCTAGCTATATGGCATTTGTAAACCCAATACACATGTATGAGTAGTATTACTCTCCCCCTTTGGCATAATCAAAAAGCTAAAAAAATCCAACAACTAAAGCACATACATTTGCCAAAACAAACAATGAAGGAGAAACAAAACATGCATTAAGTAATGAAAGGTTCAAAATACATCAAACGCAAACGCTACACCACACATACAAAGCGGAAAACATATCATACAAGACACACGACCAACCAACATTAAACCATTAAAAACAACGTCAACCAACTCAATGCCCAAAGCGATCACGAAACATAGATGTGAGAGAGTCAATGCCATGAAGCACCATGTCGAACTTAGTGTCAAGATGCTCAAGGTGCTGAGATGTCGAAGCTTCAAAACGATCAAGTCGTTGAGAAGTGGAAGCTTCAAACGCATTAAATCGATCCGACAACTGCTGAAAGGAATGATCCGGAGTGTAGTCAGTATAAGCGGATCTCCACTGACTCTCCTGCCAAGCATATTCGTCACCTTCTCCCCAAGAAAAGTGACCCTCCTGCTGAGATGGCTGGGGCATCCAACGCGGATCGGCCGACACATCATCTTCATTTTCTTGCTCAGAATCTCCCTCGGAGGACGGTGGAAGAGAAGATGAGGCAATGGTTTTCATTTTTGATAGAGTGGTCTTGCAGATTAGATATTTGTATGTGGCAGATGGACAATCGGTAACACGAATTTTAAGAAGGTCAAAGAGGAGCGGTGAGCAACATGGGATAAGGGAGATACCTCCCTTTCTTAAAGCGCATATGGACGAATATGAATAAAGGCCAATTAACCAGAATTTTCTTGTAGATGCAATAGATACACACAACCTCCGTATAAGAGATTTCGTTATGATGACCATGTTTAGGGAGCAAATTGAATGATACGATATATGCCAAGACTCAAGCGAAAGGATGCATCAAGGAGGAGTTGTGAATAGAGAAACCATTTTTGGAAGGAGGTGGAAAGGCATATAATTCAGCAACCATATCATCATGAGAGATGTTTTCAAGTACACTAAGAGGATGATCAACATATAAATGAACACCCGAGAAGTCTAAGCCAAAAGCTTCAGCAAGAGTTCCGGGGACAATTTCATATCTAACTCCATTAATCATGGTACGAGCAATGTGGTGATTTGGTTCAAAACGAAGATTACAATAGAATTGTTGAACCAAGAAAGGATAATAAGGTTTTGAAGCTAGATTTGTGAGACAATGTGTAAGGCCATTAGCATCTAAACATGATTTAAGAGAGTAGTCACGAAAGTCCGCTACCTAAACTGTGCGGTTCGGAATGAAAGGAGACGCCGAGAGCTTTTTCTCCCAATCACTTTTGGCGAACTCGTCAATAGAGTGGAAAGCAAGAGTTGGAGGCGCGGGCGGATGACGGACATTAGGGGTAGTAGAGGAGCGATCGTGGGCCTTTTTGGTGCATTTTTTGGTGGAAGTTGTGGGAGCAACCGAGCGTTTCTTGTGGATAGCCATTTTCTTCCCGGTCATGGTGAAGGAGGAGAAGAAAAAAAACTTTGGGAAAACATGTGTGCAAAGTGAAGAGGAGATGATGAGAAGCGATAAAATGCAAAAAGATTTGAGTTTTACCGCAGGAAATATGCGAAATCGAGGGAGGAACGTGATGGGGAAGGCTTAGGGTTTGAGAGAGAGATGGGTAAAAGTGAAGAACAAGTTTCGATTTTACCCTAAATGCAACAGAAATCGACAGACCGGTCGACCGATCCATATTGCGGTCGAGCAAAAGGTTAAAAAAAATAAAGTAAAAACTTAAGTCGACAAAGCGAACAGTCGGACAGAAGCATATTTCGGTCTACCGGACCGAAGAACAAGGCAGACACAAGTCCCTTCTACCAGTCGAACAAAACATACCGGTTGACCGAATGATTAAAAGCGGTCACACGGAAAACACGAGCGGTCGAACAAAAACTCAAAGTCCAAAACTCATCATCCCTACTATCGGTCTAACAACGCATACGGGTCGACCGAACTATTAAAAACGGTCGCACCAAAAACGCGAGCGATCGAACAAAAACTCAAAGTCGAAAACTTATCATCACTGTTGTCGGTCGAACAATACATACTGGTCGACCGGTATAGCATAAGTCAACATGTACCGGTCGAACACACTCAGGCAGTCGGTTGAACAAAAAAAGATTTCGGTCAAGAAACAACTCATCACCGGTCGAACCAATTCTCATTACCGGTCGACCGGTGCAACAGTAAAAGCCTGAAAAAGCTTCAAATAGCAAGAGACACTAGAACCAAATATAGTTAAATGGGCCCAAGTAAAACGTACTCAAATGTCATTTAGGGTACACATGCCTAGATTGAGTCTAATGAGATTGAATTGATCAACATTTAATGGTTTGGTGAATATATCCGCTAATTGATCATTTGTGGGAACAAATATAAGTTTAATGTCTTCTTTATTTGCATGATCTCTAAGAAAATGATGTCTAACTTCTATGTGCTTAGTTCTTGAATGCAAGATAGGATTTTTAGAATGGTTGATAGCACTCGTATTATCACAAAAAATTGGTGTAATTTGAAACTCAAGTTGCAAGTCCTTGAGGGTTTGCCTCATCCAAAGGACTTGTGCACAAGCACAACCGACGGCAATATATTCAGCCTCGGTTGTTGATAATGCAACACTATTTTGTTTCTTACTAAACCATGAGACAAGAGATTTACGATCTAAAATACAACCGGCATAGTCGGCGTCGCTATAGGCAACAAGATCGAAAGTCCTAGTCTTGGGGTAGAAAAGTCCAAAATCATAGGTGCCCTTTAGATAACGAAAAATTCTTTTTAACGCATTCAAATGAGTTTCTTTTGGACATGCTTGAAAACGTGCACATAAACATACAACAAACATAATATCGGGACGACTTGCAGTAAGATAAAGTAAAGAGCCGATCATACCACGATACTTCTTGATGTCCACATCTTTGCCATTTTCGTCTTTGTCCAATTTTACGCTTGTACTCATAGGTGTCTTTTGAGGTTTGCTAGTTTCAAGCTCAAAGTGTTTGATAAGTTCCTTTGTGTACTTTGCTTGATGTATGAAATTGCCCTCTTGAGTTTGCTTTATTTGGAGTCCGAGAAAGAAATTTAGCTCACCAATAAGGCTCATCTCGAACTCTCCCTGCATAGACTTAGAAAATTCTTCGCATAGACGCGGGTTACTTGCACCAAAGATAATGTCATCAACATATATTTGGACCACTAATAAATCATGATTAAGAGTTTTAACAAATAATGTGGTATCTACTTTACCCATTTCGAATCCTTTATTAATCAAGAAGTTCTTCAACCTCTCATACCAAGCTCTAGGAGCTTGTTTGACTCCATAAATAGCCTTCTTGAGTTTAAATACATGGTTCGGATAAGATTCATTTATAAAACCGGGGGGTTGAGCGACATAAACTTCTTCAGAAATAATTCCATTTAGGAAAGCACTTTTAACATCCATTTGAAAAAGTTTAATGTCCTTAAAAGAAGCATAAGCTAAAAGCATACGAATAGCTTCCATACGAGCCACGGGAGCATAGGTTTCATCAAAGTCTATTCCCTCCTCTTGGCGGTAGTCTTCAGCAACGAGTCTAGCTTTGTTTCTAATTACATTCCCATCCTCATCAAGTTTATTTCGGAAGATCCATTTAGTTCCAATAACGGTTTGATTAATGGGGTTTTCAACAAGTTCCCAAACGTCGATTCGAACGAATTGGTTTAACTCTTCATGCATATCCATTAACCAAAATTCATCATTACAAGCTTGTTCTACTATCTTAGGTTCTAATTTAGATACGAAAGCATAAGAATCACAAACTACATGAGCCTTTGATCGTGTTGTCAAACCTTGAGAAACATCTCCAATCACAAGGTCCTTTGGATGTTCCTTTCTATAGGTCCAATCCTTTGGAAGCTCCTCTTTGTTTTCTTGTGGAAAACTTGGCGGATCTTGATGAGGCTCATGGGAGACATCTTGAGATGAGACATGTCTAATTATATCCATATAGTGATCATCAATAGAGGAATTATCTACACAAGCCAACTCATGAAAGTTAACGTGTAGAGACTCCTCGACACAATAGGTTTGTTTGTTATAGACTCTATAAGCTTTACTCCTATCGGAATATCCTAAAAAGATGGCCTCATCGGATTTTGCATCAAATTTTTCCAAGTTATCTTTATTGTTGAGGACAAAACATTTTGACCCAAAAGGTTTAAAGTAAGAGATTTTTGGAATACGTTTGTGCCACAATTCAAAAGGTGTTTTCTTCAAAATAGGTCTTATAAGAACACGGTTTAACACATAATAAGAAGTATTTACGGCTTCACACCAAAAATATTTTGGAAGTCGTTTTTCCATAAGCATGGTTCTTGCCATCTCTTGAAGAGTTCTATTTTTCCTTTCAACTACCCCATTTTGTTGGGGAGTGCGAGGAAATGAAAAATTATGTTCAATCCATTGTTTTTCACAAAACGTTTGAAATAACTCATTTTCGAATTCTCCTCCATGATCGCTACGGATAGTAATTATATGTAAATCCTTTTCTCTTTGAACACGTTGGCAAAAGCTTTTAAATCTTTCAAATGCATCATATTTATTGGCCAAAAACAAAACCCATGTAAATCGTGAAAAAGCATCGACAATCACAAAGGCATATCTTTTACCACCTAAACTAACGGTTCTTGAAGGACCAAAAAGATCTAGATGTAAAAGCTCAAGAGGTTTTGAAGTTGACACAACATTTAAAGATTTGAAAGACGATTTAAATTGTTTTCCAAATTGACATGCATCACAAAGTTTATCCTTTTTGAAATCAATTTTAGGAAGTCCTCTAACTAATTCAAGTTTGGATAATTTGTATAATTGTGACATACTAATATGTCCCAATCGGTTATGCCATAACCAAGCTTCATCATTTGAGGCAACTAAAAAAGTCTCTAAGGCTAGATTGCTAATGACAACAATATCCACAAGGTAAATATTATGAGATCTACAACCTTTAAATATAGTTTTCATGTTATGTTTTGAGACAATATAGCAATTTGAATTGTCAAAGATAACTATATAATTTTTATCCGTTAGTTGACTAACGCTTAGCAAATTGTGTTTTAGCCCTTCTACTAACAAAACATTTTCAATATGAGGAGTAGAGGAATTGCCAACATTACCATTGCCGACAATTTGACCTTTAGCGTTGTCTCCATATGTGACGGTTCCTCCCTTCTTAAGCTTTAGATTTGATAGAACTTGAGAGTCTCCCGTCATGTGCCTTGAGCACCCACTATCGAGTATCCACTTGCCCTTTCTCCTTGCTTTGATCTACATGCAAAGAAGCAAGTGAAGACTTTGGTACCGAAATTTGTTTGGGTCCTTGAGGGTTAGCTTTTGGTGCCCAAACTTGAGAGGTCTTAGGTACCCATACATTTGACAAACTTACTTTCTTAACATATGAATTATTATGTTTAACAAAATAAGATGTAGCTTTCTTTTGTTTTCCACCCATGTACCCCAAACCATGCTTAGTCAAAGATTGAGTTTGGGTTCCTAGAAGCTTGTCTAGCATTTTTCTACCCAACGTGAATTTCTCTAGATCTTTTGTAAGTTGTTCATTCTTGGCAATAAGATCTTTGTTGTTGTTACAATTACTTGTAGATTTCAGCATGTTTATCTCATTAGCAAGCAATTCATTCTCTTTAAGTAAGTCTTCATGTTTAGTAGATAAATCTAGATGCACTTTTCTTCCTAATTTGTTTTTATGACAAATCATCTCATATCTTTCAGCAAGTTCATGAAAGGCATCTAATAACTCATCATAGGAAGGGGTTTCTTGAATTGATACCTCATCGTCGTCACTTTCCACCACTTGGGGTGATTGCTTCTCTTTGGGGATGTAGCGGTGCTTGAATCCGAATCTTCATTGTGTGCCATAAAGCACATGTGTGCTTCTTCCTCTTGAGAGTATTCGGCGTCGGAGGATGTAGATGAGCTTGTATCATCCCAAGTGGCTTTAAAAGCCTTCTGGGTGAGGGTAATACACCAACGCTTCTTTCTTCTCAGGCACCGCAGAAAACCTACCTGCCAAAAGCTCCCTATCCAAGTAGGTTAACCAAAAAGCAGAGTGACAACATGGACAAGATATTATAGGTGTTTAAGCAATTGAAGGTTAACATCCCCTTGTTGGATGTCATCCAACAAATACCTCAATATGCCAAAGTGTTGAAGGATCTCTGCACAACCAAGAGGAAGACCAATGTTCCTAAGAAAGCATTCTTGGCTGCAAATATCAGCTCACTTTTGTCCAATCCCACCTACACAAAATACAAGGACCCGGGTGTCCTACTATTCAGTGTACGATAGGGGACACTAGAATGAGCAATGTTTTGCTTGATTTAGGATCAGCGGTCAACCTCCTTCCATTCTCTGTTTATCAACAGTTGAACTTGGGAGAATTAAAACCAACTAAGATCGCCCTCCAATTAGCGGATAGATCCATTCGTATTCCCTTGGGGATTATCGAGGACGTGCTTATCAAAGTTGGAGATTTTATATTTCCAGTCGATTTTGTTGTCCTCGATACCAATCCTGTTGCGAACACCCACGCTCAAATACCTTTGATTTTGGGTAGACCATTTCTGGCAACCTCCAATGCCTTGATTAATTGTAGAAATGGTCTCATGAAGCTCTCATTCGGCAACATGAGTGCCGAGTTTCATGTGTTCAACTCTGGTAAGCAACAGGAACCCATGGATGAACCTTTAAATCTAAATCTCATCCGCCAATTGGAGAAAGCACCACAAAATCAACGAACACCCCTAACGCCAATGCAACCCATTGAGAATGTTCGTGGGCCCAGCAAAAACTCATTGCCTGTCTTCGCAATGCAACAGAGCGAGCTGGCCTCGAACATGAATGTCCAAAGGAAGTGTTCGTTGCATGATTCAGTTGAGAGTACTAGTGAGAGTGAGACACCTCATCATATGCCTATACCAGAAGGTGTCTCTACCTCATGTCCCATGGCCATTGAGCCATTTGAGCTTCATATTGACTCCAACAAGGACCCACCTATGACCGAGCTTATGCTTGATGATCTAAATGATGGTGGGAGGTCCTTGTTGGATGACTTGGGGAGAAGCCCCATTCTTCGCGATGCAGGTCTGCTGCATCCATCGAATGAACCTCAGGAACTCATTCTGATGCACCCGCCTATTGGTTGGAGGGTTTTCTTCGATGAGCAATTAAACCCTACTGAGGCAACACAACTTCATTCTTTGTTGCCCACACCCGACCAATATCATGAGGGGTTCGAGCCTTTCAGCTTTGACCTGTGACCCCTCATGACACCTCAGAGTACCAGTGGAGTTTGCCCATCTCGGCAAGTCTCTGGTCCTCCTGACTTGATGTTCTCATTTGATGTTCCTTGACCAAATGATTATGAGAATATCTTGGTTGATGTATATATCTTAAAAGAGAAAAAAAGAAAAAAAAGAGTGTGTAATAAAAGACTCTTTCAGTGAGCATCGATTGTTGTGGGCCCCAACCATTGTGTACTTGGGCCCAATCTCTTCACGTATTTATCTCCCTTCTTCAGCTTCTCACATGTTTTGAGGGAATTTGGGTTTGTGTCCATCAACATGACCCTGAACGTCCCTTTGTACTTCATGTTGGTGAGATGTTTCCCTTTTCATGCATATCTCCATGTAGTATCTTGCTCGCATTCATTGAGGACAATGCATGAAGTAGGTGTGGGGGTGTTTTACGTGTGTACATAGTCGAGTCTTTTTCCTTTGGTTTTATTTTCTTTTGTTTGTACTACTAGGGTCATGTTAGTGTGCCGCATTTAACATTCATATATCTGCTTGTCATGATCCTTGGGTGACTTGTCTTCTTTTGCTTGCCGAGTGCTTTAAAATTTTCACATTTCTTTCAAAATCTTCATGTGTTTATGAAAGAAAATGTTTTTGTAGGTTTTGCGTGTGTTTAGCATGTGCAAAACCGTTGAGAGCCAAAGTAAAAAGAAAGCTCCCAAAATTGTCTTGAACTTGATGCATTAGGATTTCTAGTTTACTGGCTTTAGGTCTTATCGAGTCGTTAGGATGCACCCCGGTTTTCCCTCGGGGGGCGTGTAATCATAGGGTTTCAGTACTCAAACATTTAAAGAAGTCCACCCTGAACCTAGTGAGTCAAATAATTCGTGTCTTTTAGTATAAGGAAGTTTGTCGTAGTCAAGGGCACTTAATCTCTTTTTGTGAAACTTACGTGTAGGGGTTTTGTTTCCACGTAGATAAATAAATAAGTGGTGTTCTCTCTTCTCGCATGGCTCCTATCACTCGGGAAAGTAGGTCTGAGGGGACTTTGTGCCTGGTGCTTTCGAGTCATCTGACTTGGGATGCACTGACGGAACTCCCGTTACACGGGTGGTAGGGATCGCCCTATGTGGAGATTTGGGGAAAGGTGTACGTGATAGTGTAAGTCCTCATAGGCAATGATGCACGAAACCTGACCCTGGGAGAATCAAACACCAACCAATAAAATGCTCCAAAGAAAAAAAAAAGTCAAATAAGAACCAAAATGGACTTTACACATTGTATCACATTCAGAAGTTAAGGTTGCTCATGTCTTTCACTTAAGTCCTTGACTAACTTTCACGAATAACTCATTAGGCTAGGTGTGTGGACGGATTACATATATAGAGTCGACCCGTAGTATTACCGCGTCCCATGATCGACAAAATAAGTCCAACGAGTCGTGTAGCTAGATTGATTAATGCATCTTGTTCGGATTTTGTGGGTATATCGGTTGAAAACCCTCAGGAGACAACACTCCTCCACCTTGGCGACATGGAGGTTTAACGGCTTGTTGCACATGCTAAGTGCAACCGTGATTCCTACGAAAGTGAGTTAGGATTTCTTGTTTTTCGTATGCTTTTCTCTTTCTTTGTTTTGCTCGGGACTAGCAAAAGTTAGGTGTGGGGGTATTTGATTGACATCATTTCATGCTTATATTTGTATCTTATATCCATTATCTTTCACCTAAACAATGCTATGTTACGAGTTTTATGTTTAGTTTTCAGGAATAAATAGGTTTGAAGAGATGAAACATAGAAGGACCCAAAAGCTGGGAAAAAGGACTGGATTGTGAGATCTGGGGACCAAGATGCAAGGAAGAAGGACCTGATTGCAAGACAAAAGGACCTAAGAGCAAAACAGAATACTCCACACCATCATGGGGAGTATTTTACCAATTCGATTCGGGTCGGAGCTCCAACAAGTCAAGTAACCGCATCAAAGACCAACAATACCCGAAAGAAAAGCCCATAACAAAAATGAGCAGGATCTGAATCAATAGACCGCCAATTGGCGGTCCAAGACCGCTAATTAGCGGTCCATTTTGGCCCAAATCCGCTCAAATTTCTCCAGCACATGTATTAGAGGATGTTTAGGTTATTTTTGGTATTTGTTTAGTCCCACATTGGGGGATTGTCCCGGTTTGCCTTTTTCCATGGCTATAAATAGAACTCTTCACCTTCCATTGTAATCACTCCATATTTTAAGTGGCTATTCTTCCTACTAGAAGTGAGGCCTTGAAGCACACACTAAAGTAGGAGGATGCTACTTTCAATAATGTTTTGTGTTTCTTTCATTGTTTGTTTTATGCTTCTTTTATTGTTTATGCATGTTTTAGTTTAATCATCTTTTAATTCTAGCTTAGTTTTAATATGCTTTCTTTCCATAGATTAATAATTAGTGTAATGTTTAGTGAGTAGTTCCATCCCCTTTGGGGGGTGGAGTAGATGTACATACATGCATTAGAGAATGGGATGAATGCTTTAATTTCAATGTGTTGATTAAACATGAATGTATGCTTGCTTGTTTAGGATAGAATTTATAACTTGATGAGTTTTGCCAAAATGATTAAACACCTCTCATGCTTGTTTAGGTTCTGAAATAAACAACTTGCATATGTAAATTTTAATCAACCAAGTTGGTGAATAGATTGATAGGTTTTGCCATAACATTTAGACACTTCCTATGTTTGATAAACACCACCTTCATGTGCTTAAAGAATGTATTCTACACCCACCTCTTTGCTTGTGTGCACTCACTCCACCCCTTAGGGGTTTTCCCATTTCTGTATTCCAGCATTCTTCCTTTGTTCTTAGTTTAGTTGTTATTTCATTGTTTGTTTCTCTCGTTCGCATTTCACACTTCTTAGCGTAGTTTAGTGTAGAGTAGCTTAATCAATCTTTCTCTTCCCTATTTTGCCACTTGATTTCTGATAAACAAGAGGCTGCTCACCTCCCTGAGGACGACCCGTACTTGCCACCGCTTCATCGCGGCCGTGCACTTGCGGTTTTAAATAAAACGTTCAACACTACACTAGAATGCATAATGAAAGATAACCAATAAAACTAAACACCAAAGGGGGTAGAGAAATAATGTGAATATAAAAGATGTGTGTGTGTGTGTGTTTGATTATGCTCATCACAACATATAGTGCACGAAATCATAAAACTAAATCCAACTTTGCCTCAACATGAATTAAGATAAGATCATATCATTAAAGCATACAAGACAATAATTGGAATGAAGCTAAATGAACTCATGTATAACGACTAGACACTACTATGCCTCCACATGAATTAAGATAACACATTATCGTTAAAACATACAAGACATTAACCAAGGTAAAGGCAACAAGAGTACATACACTACAAATTATGTTTCCAATATTAATTACATCCATATCCTCACCTTATCATTCCCCATAAAATAGGTCCACTAATCTAAGCATAAGCTAAGCTTCATTCAAGAGCATTAGCCTATCAAAGATAAGAGTGAAATCCCATTAGATGGTTATAGAAATCATATAAGGCTCAAGGGATTAACATAACACACACCTAATACACTACATGATCATATCACATATTTCTCCACCCCCAAATGGGGATGGAACTACTCACTACTCATTACATTAACTACATTAACAAAATGAAACATTCTACTGAAATGAAATTATACTAAGCAAGCAAGAAATATTAAAGAACTAAAAGGACATAAAACAAAACAAGCATTCAAGCATATGAAAGGAAATTAAACTAAGAAAGAAACAACACAACTAAAGCAAAACATCTATTTTTTACTCACTCAATTACTAGTAGTCTCTTTCTCCACCAGAGGTTTGCTTCAATACTTCACTCTTAGTAGAGAAGATGGCCACCAAGAGAGGAGATGGGGTACATGAGAGGAGGGAGAGTTCTATTTATATCCATTGAAAAAGGTAATCCGGAACAATGCCCCGGTATGAGACTAAAAAAATACCAAAAATATCCTAAACAAACACTAATACATACGCTCCAGAAATCTTAGCGGATCTGGGAAGATCCGGATCGCCAATTGGCGGTCTACAGGATCCGGATCTGGCTAAATTTTGTTTTCGGCTTTCCTTGTTATATTTGTTGGTCTTGGATGCATCTACTTCGCTTGTTGGAGCTCCGACCCGAATTGAATTGCCAAAATACTCCCCATGATGGTGTGGGGTTTTCTGTTTTTCTCTTAGGTCCTTCGGTCTTACGTTCAAGTACTTCTCCCTTGCATCTTAGTCCCCGGGTCTCCCAATTAAGTCATTTTCCCTGCTTTTGGGTCCTTTCATGCCTCTTCTCTTCAAACCTCTTTATTTCTGAAATTCAAACATAAAACTCATCACGTAGCATTGCTTAGGTGTAAGATAATGGACATAAGATACAAATATAAGCATGAAATGAGGGGAAGTGAGAAAAGAGGGGAAGAAGTTGTGATTACACTAAACTAGACTAACTACACTAAACAAGTAAGCATCAAATAAGCAAAACGAAACCAAGGGAAATTGAAAGCTGGAAATCAGAAATGGAAAACCCCTAAGGGGTGGAGTGTGTGCACACATGTAAAATGATGGTGAAAAATGCATTCTATAGGCACAAATGTAGGTAGTGTTTTCATGCATAGGAAGTGTCTAAAGGTTATGGCAAAACCTATCAATCCATTCACTAACCTAATTAATTAACATTCATATATACAAGCTGGTTATTTCGATTAACCTAAACAAGCATGGGGGTGTCTAAGATGTGTGGCAAAACCCATCAAGTGTAGTATTCTACTCTAACAAGCAAGCATACATTCACATTTATCAACACAATCAAAATATAAAGCATTCATACCCATTCTTTAATGCATGTATGAACATCATCTCCACCCCCAAAGGGGGATGGATCTACTCACTACATATTACTCTAACAATTAAACTAAATAAGGAAAAAACATTCTAATTACTTCAGCCTACAATCAAAGAAATAAAACTAAGTTAAGCATGCCTAAAGAAACAACATAAGAACAAAACAATGGAAAATTTATTTTATTAAATGACTCACATTGAAGGTAGCATTCTTCTCCACCTTGAGATTTTGCTCCAAGGCTTACTCCAAGTAGAGAGAATGCCAGCAAGCAATGGGTCAATACAATAGAAGGTGAAGAGTTCTATTTATAGTCATAAAAAAGATAATCCGGGACAATCCCCCGGTATGGGACTAAAAAAATACCAGAAATAGACTAAATACATACTAATACACGCTCCACATAAAGCTTAGCGGATCCGAACAAAAAGTGACCGCCAATTAGTGGTCTTGGACCGCTAATTAGTGGTCTTGGACCGCTAATTAGCGGTCTATAGTGTTCCGATAGCTCTAAGTTTTCTTGTGGGCTTTTCTGGAAGGCTTTGTTTGTCTTTGATGCATCTACTTTGCTTGTTGGAGCTCCGACCCAAATAGATTTGCCAAAATACTCCCCATGATGGTGTGAAGTGATCTTGTTTGCTCATTGGTCCTTCGATCTTACGTTCAGGTCCTTCGATCTTGCATCTTAGTCCTGGAGTCTCTCAACTCAGTCTTTTTTCATGCTTTTAGGTCCTTTTATGTATCCTCTTCAAACCTATTTATTTCTGAAATTCAAACATAAAACTCGTCACGTAGCATTGTTTAGGTGAAAGATAATAGATATAAGATACAAATATAAACATGAAATGATGTCAATCAGAATGCTCTTCTCACAATCCGAGAAGCATGCTTCGGACTTCACTACTAGAAAAGAGGGCTATAACAACGGATATGAAGGGGGTAAAACGTCGGGTTGACCACCATCAACGACCGACTTGGTAAGTTGGCAACGTTATAAAGGGGTACCCTTTCACGTCGGTCGTCACAACCGACATGGTAGTGTCCTCTATAACGTCGGTCACAATTTTTTACCCCGACTGACGTGGTAAATCAACGTGCTAGAGGGCTCCTCAATATCCTACCACGTCGGCCATTTTATACAACCGACATGGTAGTATGGCTCCTATCGCGTTGGCCTACAAGAACACTGACGTGGTAGTATATCCTACAACGTCGGTGGTATTGACACTTGACGTTTTAGGGTTGTTAATAAAAATAAAAAAAATAAAAAAAATATCCTTCAACGTCGGTGATTTTGACAACCGACGTGCAAGAGTATCTACAATGTCGGATCTACATAAAGGTCGATGTTGTAGGATATTTATTTTATTTTATTTATTTATTTGATACTTGTAATTCAGACTCAAACCCTGAAGTTCATATTCGATTAAGCAATTCACCACATTCATATGTATCAAACAAGAAATTAATTCTCACAACATTTATATTCAGTCCAGCAATAACAACAATCATATCTATCAGTTGCACAACATTCATATCGTGTGTAACATACAAATGCATCTACTTAATACTACAACATACAATGAACCTTTAGTTTTGACGTTTTTGTTTTTTGCTCATAGGATCCTTGATCCATATTCCTTCATGATGATCATACCAAGTCATTAAGTTGTCAACAGTTCTGTCGTCATCGAGCAATTTAAGTTCATGGATTTGTGCAAACGGGGGAATTTCTCCAATCACATTAACATCTTCTTCAGCCACGATTTTCCATTTTCCTTCTAAAACTTCCGACCATTCATTAGCACACGGGTTTGTTACACACAATATCTTTTTTTCTTGAGATGCCAGAATGAAAGGATCTTCCTTAAAACCTTCTTTTTAAGGTTTACGAAAGTAAACCCCAACTCATCGACTTGAAGATTGTTCTTGTTGTCCACCCACTTGCATTTAAATACCACAACATTGAATTTAGTAAAATTGAGTT
The DNA here is from genome assembly GCA_963682175.1 of Triglochin maritima. Lineage (NCBI taxonomy): Eukaryota > Viridiplantae > Streptophyta > Magnoliopsida > Alismatales > Juncaginaceae > Triglochin > Triglochin maritima. The sequence continues at coordinate 22,867,202 of OY821775.1, forward strand.
CCCATATTTATTCAATTTGACAATAATAAGACATAATATTGGCATATATAGGATTTCTATCTTTCGAACTAGAGATGTGCAAAGATTCAACTACCAAAGTGACCCCACAATTCTGCATTTTGCTTTTCTCGTCCTCCATTTTTGTATAGAGAGAAAAACCATTAATATCATAGCCATTATAAGATGTCACTATAGGATTTGGTCTATATGCCAACCACTTCAAATTTTCAGAAACATTACAGTTGTACATAGTTTCCCTGAACCAATCAACGAAAGCCTTATTGTGAGCATTAATGACTTGTTGATCAGTCCAAGAAGGTTGTTTTTTCCTCACTATGGTCATGTGCTCATCCAAATAAGGTTGGACTTCATCAGAATTGCACAACACATAGAAATACGCTTTGAAGAGATCCTCACCTTTTGGACTTATCAGCTTTGGGCCACGTGTACCTTTACCTTCAATCCTATCTTCATGTATGTTCTTAGGAAGTCCCACACTCTTAGTATGAGCCCAGTACTCATTAAAACAAATGTAATGCTTGAAAGGATACATCCATCTAAAAAATATTAGAACGAGTAGCTTAACTTCTCTAACCAGATGAATTACCAAATGAACCATAATGTCAAAAAATATGGCAAAAAGTACATCTCCAACTGACATATCATAACAACTACTTCATTCTGCAACTTATTCAAATACTTTAAATTAATTACTTTGCTGCAAATCTTGTTGAAGAACAAACAAAATTTGATAATAGCATGTCTAACGTGTTTCGGCAATATCGATCTAATAGCAACATGTAACAACTATTGCATCAACACATGACAATCACGAGACTTCAAACCAAGTAGTTTCAAATCTTTAATTGATACAAGACTGCTAATATTTGAAGAATACCCCTGCGGCACTTTGACACCATGTAGACACTTACACAAAGCTAATTTCTCCTTTCTGTCGAAAGTGTAACAAACTGGTGGTAAATACTTACGAGTACCCTTACTCTCTGGTTCTAGTTTTTCTCGAATACCAAGTTGAAGTAGATCAAGTCTGACATTATATACATCTTAAGTCTTACCTGGTATGTTAAGAAGAGATCCTAACAAACTTTCACAAACATTTTGTTTAAACGTTTTTTTAATTACCGCAAGTGCACGGCCACGACGAAGCGGTGACAAGTACGGGTCGATCAGCAGGGAGGTGAGTAGCCTCTGGTTTGTCAGAAATCAAGTGGCAAATAAAGGGAGAAAAGATGTGATTATGCTAAAGCTAACTACACTAAACTACTAAGTAAGAAATACGACAGAAAGCAACGAAAGATTGAGAATCAAGAAGAGAAACCCCTAAGGGGTGGAGTGTGTGCACATATGAAGTGAAATAAGCATGTATGTGTGTGTCGTGTGTGTGTCTTCATGCATAGGAAGTGTCTAAAGATGTGGCAAAACCTATCAATCTATTCACACAACGTATCAACAATTACTACTTGATTAACATAAGATTAGACTCAGCATGAGAAGTGTCAAAAGATATGGCAAGACTCATCAAAAACCATAAACTCATGTGAAGAACAAGGTAAGTATGGGAGGTGTCTAAATGTTATGGCAAAACCCATCAAAACAAAGTTTCTTCAATCAATCAAGAAAGCAAACACAAATACAAACACATAATAACATGTAGCATATTCAAAAGGAAATTTCAGTCAATAAACACAAGATAACTAAGCATGGGAAGTGTCTAAATCTTATCGCAAAACCCACCAAAATTCCCCAACATGTAGATGATTAAAATACCCTCAATGAACATACAAAACATGCAAGTCTATACAATCAAAAATTCATCAAACATCCAAACTTCACAATATATATGAACATCATCTCTACCCCCCCCCCCCCCCCCCGAAAGGGATGGATGTACTCACTACACATTATGCTAGCAATTAAACTAAAGAAGAAAGGAGATATTCTAACTAATTTAGCCTAAGATCAAAGAAACAAGACTAAACTAAAACATGCATAAAAAAGAGACAACATGAGAACAAAACAATGAAAAAATATTTTATTAAATGACTCACATTACTAGTAGAATTCTTCTCCACCTTGAGTTTTTGCTCCAAGGCTTACTCCAAGTAGAGAGAATGCCACCAAGAAAAGAGTGAATACAAAGGAGAATGAAGAGTTCTATTTATAGTGCTAGAAAAAGATAATCGGGGGCAATCCCCGATGTCGGACTAATTTAACTACTCCCAATGGATAAACACAACATAATAAACAACCACAAGAAGCCGCATTGAAAGTGTACAAAAATGGGCCGCCAATTGGCAGTCGCTTTTTGTCTGATTTGCTCCAAATTAGTATATCTTCCTCAATGCTTAATTTGATTACGTGTGGTGCATTCGAATCGGTTGTTTGAGTGTCGGCCCGAATCTAATTGCCAAAATACTCCTCATGATGGTTTCTAGTTTCTTGATTTTCTCATTGGTCCTTTTGGTTTACATCTGGGTCCTTCCTCTTGCATTTCAGTCCATAAATCTTACAATTCAGTCCTTTCTCTTGCTCTTAGGTCCTTTCTGTATCTCTTCTTCTCACTTTTTTTATTCCTGAAATTTAAACATAAAACGCGTTACGTAGAATTGCTTCGATTAAAAATAGAGGATATAAGACACAAAATATGCATGATATGATGTCATTCAGATTTCTTTCGACATGCATCACATCAATACAATGTCTAACTTCTAAGGTCTCCCACTAAGGAAGGTTAAAAATTGGATTTTTTTTCTTCCAACTACTGTTAACATTTCCACGTTTGTAAGGCTTGCCAAATTTGCATTGGATGTTCTTCACCCACTCAAGAACATGTCTTACACTGCTTTATGCAGGAGGTTCTTCGAATTCCTGCTTCCCGTTAAATGCCCTTTTCATTTTACGATACAGATGACTCATAGGAGGAAGTTTACGTTGACCAAGATACATTGTCTTACTGCCATGCACAAGCTGCAAAGAACACGTGTTTTCTTCACAAATAGGACATGCTTTGTGCCCTTTCACAGAATAGCCAGACAAATTTCCATATGTAGGGAAGTCATTAATTGTGCAAAATATCATCACACGCATTGTAAATGTCTGTTGATGGTGGGCATCCCACACTTGCTCACCATCATTCAACAATTTTTTCAAGTCATCAATCGGGAGAGACAAATAAACATCTATGTCATTACATGGGTAGAAATCATTAAAGACAATATCATGTATCTATATTTCATGTTTAACCATGAAGGTAGATTGTACATCACTAGTAGAACATGCCACGAACTATGAAGGTTGCTCAAACTCCCGTAAGGATTCATTCCATCAGTACACAGACCATGTCTTAGATTTCTGGATTCTTGACCGAACACCGGAAAATCGGAATCAATCTTCTTCCACTGCGGAGAATCTGCAGGATGTCAAAGCATCTGATCATTTGCCTTATTACGATATGCATCCCATGTCAGATTCTTTGAATCCGCGGGGCTAGCAAGCAAACATTTCAACCTTGGGTTTTGATGATTGAAAGTCCAGACTCAAATCCCTGCTCAAAAAATATAACTCATATTCAATTTATCCAACTGGTCGACTGCAATTGAAAAGGGGTCTACCACGTCAGATGTCCTCCATATCCGACGTGGTAGAGAATAATATCACGTCAGATATGGAGGAAATCCAACATGGTTGACCCCTTATCAATTTTGGGTTTTGATGGTTGTAAGTCAGACTCAAACCCCTGCATAGAAAGTACTCATATCCAATTTATAAGTACTCATATACAATCCAACACCAAAGTATACTCATATACAACACAAAAGATACTCATATACAATCCAACACAAAAATGTAACTCATATCCAACATTCATCCACTATTTAAATACAAATTTTTAATGACTATTAATTATACTCTATTTTTTAGCATACAACCAATAAAGTATGTAGACAACCTCTCTTGAGTTTCGTCTATCTCTTCTTGCAAAAACGGTTGAAGGTCGGGTTCAAAACTCTACAAAAATAAATTATCTTGTTAAATAATTAAAATAACAAAACCTTTATAACCTAAAATGTGGAGTTACATATTGAAGATACTTGTCGTAAATCTCATCTTCCAATCCCAAGTTCACAGTTTGTTCCATATAAGTCATTATGTAGTGACCGCATTATGTATTTCCACGTGTCTACGGTACTACAACAATTACAAATAAAAATAATCATCATTATATCCAAACGATGAAATGAATGCATATTAATGGTTTCATGGTTTACTTTAATAATGAACAATTTTACCTTCATGGCATGTCAAGTTGTTATCTTCTTCAGACTCTTTTGACCCATCATTATATATATATATATATATATATATATATATATATATCTATGGCTCTGTCAAAACTACACAAATAGTCAGAAGATTTTATCAAATATGCAACTATTGACAAATTACTTAATTAATTTAAATTAACTATACGAAAAGTCACTTACAACTGAACAATATTCTTCAATGATTTCCTTGGTTTATTTGATGCTAGAGGATCAAACCGATATGCAGTATTCGTAGTAGGAACCAAATTGGCCAACATCCAATGATCACTATAAATCAATCATGTTAAATAACTTTAATACCCTAAAACTAATATAAGATGTAATATAAAATATAATGAAATACTTACGCCTCCCAATACGGTGCTAGAAATAAGTTCTTCCCGCTTTCACGCATAATCTTAGCAATCTTTTGCGGTCTATTGTCATCACTTGAATTGCCTTGAAACATCAATATTGTACGACACAAATAACCAATTTTTTTCCATACGACAATTCGTAGAGAAGCATGTTCAAGAATAAATATATCATAACTAATATCAAAAGAATTCGTAATTATATTTTTTAATATAAAAAAGGACAAAATGACTTACTTTAATTGAACTTGGATGATTGTTGTACACAACTTTTCCATCCTCAAAAATTGCATGACATCTTTTAATACGACATACAACTTATTTTTGATGCAATCGTCGATCATTTTTCCTACAATTTCTTTATTAATCACACTTTCAACTGTACAATCTTCATCCTTATGTCATATGAAATTGTATAACATTTGACAATTCAGAGGAAATTGCCTCTCGTCAAATACAATTTTAGTTTCATATTGCTTGGATGTTGGACCTTCAACCTTTGTAAATTAAAAACTTATATTGTTAGAACTCCTTCACGTGATTACTATATATCAACCATTCAGGCAATTATTAAATTTAAGGTTGATACCTTTGCATTCGCTTTTATTTTAATCAATGAACGAGGCCATTGCAACACCCATCCTTCAGCATCGCCTACCGTCTGAACTTCAGATTCAGGAATTGGTAGGAGTGCATCACCACAGACATATTTAGCCAAAGTCACCTTCAAATTCTTGGATTCAATTTGTTGACTGTGATGCAACTTTAGTGTGTACACCTTCCCATATGCTACAAGTCGCATATCCAGATCATTCACAAGGAGTTCACATTGGGCTCCATCCTATAAGTTTCAAAACAAATTTTATCACATGTACTGCAATGCAAAACGAAAAATAAATACTTATAATTTGTAATTTTACCTCAAAATGGTCAAGTGTGTCCTGCTCAGATACTTCTTGGGGGAACATCTCCTAGGTTGTGCACTAGAAATAGTACGGGGTGTTGGTACATCTGTGGTAATATCGGTGGAAACTCTAAGGTGTGTATACAAACTCTTCACCAGGTTTGCCAGGTGATGGATCCTCTCATCGCATATCCTGTGATCAACTTGGGAATGGCTTCGTGAGGATGTTGATGAACCAAAATACTGACGTAGTCTTATTTGACTACCTCGCGTATTCGCCTAGGATGTTCCTGCTTACCCAACGTTGTGGACAATATATCATTTCTTCCATCTGAAACAAATTCTCCTTGGGAAGCTTTTAATGAAAGTTCATCCTATACAAAATTAATTTTAAAACTTATTATTAGTTAATAACCACATACGTACACAAAGCATAAAAATTAAACTTAACTTACAATCTTGGAGGCAACGAGTTCAGACTCTTCAATAATGTAGCGGCCTTCCGGAGTTATATGTGCTAGCTTCCACTTTTCTTCTCTAGATATCGGAGATGGAGGTGACAAATTACTTGCCTACTCTTCACTCATACCAGCTTCCACAGAATCTTTTTTTTTTTAATTTTTTTCCGTCATCATATCTTCCTCGTGTTTTCGGCAACTAATTGATATGTTTTATAATTAACCGCAAGTGCACAGCCGCGTTGAAGCGGTGGCAAATACAGGTCGATCCACAGGGAGGTGTGTCGACTTTTTGTTTGTTTGAAGGCGAGTGGTAAAGAAAGGAGAGAAAGATTGATTACACTAACCTAAACTAGTTAACTAGGAAGGCTGAAATGAAATCACAAAACAAACTAAACTAAGCAACTAATCAAAGGAGATAAACTTAGGAATGGAAAACCCCTAGGGGTGGAGTGTGTGTGCACATGAAATAAGTGTGGTGAATGCATACAATAAGCTCAAGTGTGGTTAGTGTTTGTTAATGCATAAGAAGTACCTCATGGCAAGACCTATCATTTACAACACTAACCGAGGTGATTAATAAGAGCAATGCAAGGTTGTTATTAAGAACATAACGATCATGGAGTGTACCTAACTATGGCAGAAACCATCAAGTAGAGTTCTTATTAATTCAAGCAAGGATACTAATATCTCTCACAAACAATAATATCTAGCATTCATACCACCTACATAACATGTACATACATCTACTCCACCCCCAAATGGGATGGAACTACTCACTAATCATTACACTACCTACATTAACAAAATGAGACATTATACTGAAAGGAAATTTAACTAAGCAAAAAAGGAACATTAAAGACGCCAATTGAAAGAAACATAAACTAAAGAAACATTCAAGAGTTAAAAGACAAGATTAAAAGAAACTAAGAACAATTATTTTATTAACAATAACTCACATTGAAGGTAGAATTCTTCTCCACCTTGAGTTTTGCTTCAAGGCTTACTCCTTAGTAGAGAGAATGTCACCAAGCAATGGGTACTTTACAATAGAAGGTGAAGAGTTCTATTTATAGCCATAGAAAAAGGTAATCGGGGACAATCCCCCGATGTGGGACTAAACAAATACCAAAAATAGCCTAAACAAACACTAATACATACGCTCCAGAAATCTTACAGGATCCAGATCAAGCTAAATTTTGTTTTGGGCTTTCCTTGATATATTTGTTGGTCTTGGATGCATCTACTTCTCTTGTTGGAGCTCCGACCCGAATCAAATTGTCAAAATACTCCCCATGATGGTGTGGAGTTTTCTGTTTTGCTCTTAGGTCCTTCGGTCTTACGTTCAGGTCCTTATCCCTTGCATCTTAGTCCCCAGGTTTCACAATTAAGTTATTTTCCCTCCTTTTGGGTCCTTTCATACCTCTTCTCTTCAAACCTCTTTATTTCTGAAATTCAAACATAAAACTCGTTACATAGCATTGCTTAGGTGTAAGATAATGGATATAAGATACAAATATAAGCTTGAAATCATGTCAATGAAATACGCCCGCATATAAGTTTTTGCTAGTCCCGAGCAAAACAAAGAAAAAGAAAAAGAAACGAGAAAAAAGAAATTCTAACTCACTTTCGTAGGAATCACGGTTGCACTTAGCACGTGCAACAAGCCGTTAAACCTCCTTGTTGCCAAGGAGGATGAGTGTTGTCTCCTGAATGTTTTCAGCGGATATACCCACAAAATCCGAACAAGATGCATTATTCAATCTAGACACTCGACTCGTTGGACATATTTTGTCGATCATTGGACGTTGTAATCCTACGGGCCGACTCTATATAGGTAATCAATCCACACACTTAGCATAATGAACCATTCGTGCAAGTTAAATAAGGGATTAAGTGAAAGACATGGATAACCTCAACATCCTCAAGTGATACAAAGTGTAAAGTTCATTAAGGTTCTTATTTGCATTTTTTTCCTTCTTTTCGTTTCTTTTTATTAGTTGGAGTTTCCTTCTCCCAGGGTCAGGTTTCGTGCATCATTGCCCATGAGGACTTACACTATCACACACACCTTTCCCCAAATCTCCACATAGGGCATTCCCTACCACCCGTGTAATGGGAGTTCGGTTGGTGCATCCCAAGTCAGATGACTCAAAAGCACCAGGCACAAAGTCCCCTCAGACCTACTTTCCCGAGTGATAGGAGCCGTGCGAGAAGAGAGAACACCTACTCACTTATTTCTTATCTACAAATGAATCAAAACCCCTACACTTAATGTCTCACAACAATATTTAAAGGGTCCTTAACTACAACAAACTCCCTCAAACTAACAGACACGAATTATTGACTCACTAGGTTCAGGGTGGACTTCTTTAAATGATTGAGTACCGAAACCCTATGATTACTCGCCCCCTCCGTCCCCCCCCCCCCCCCCCCCCCGAGGGAAAACTGGGGTACATCCAAATGACTATGCAAGTCTTAAAGCCACTGTACTAGATATCCTAATGTATCAAGTTCAAGACAATTTTGGGAGCTTTCTTTTTCTTTCGCAAACACATGAAGATTTTGAAAGAAATGTGAAAATTTTAAGGCATTAGGCAAGCAAAAGAAGACAAGTCACCCAAGCATCATGGCAAGCAGATATATCGATATTAAATGCAGCACACTAACATGACCATAATAATGCACACAAACGAAAACAAAAATCAAAGGAAAAGTCTCGACTATGTACACACGTAAAAACACCCCCCACACCTACTTCATGCATTGTCCTTAATGAATGCGAGCAAAATACTACATAGATTTATGCATGAAAAAAGAAAGATCTCACCAATATGAAGCGCAAAAGGAAGTTCAAGGTTATGTTGATGGACACAAACCCGAATTCCCTCTAAACCTATGAGATACTAAAGAAGGGATACAAATACGTGAAAGAAATGGGGCCCAAATACTTAAGGGTTGGAGCCCACAACAATCGATGCTCACAGAAGGAGTCTTTTATTGTACTTTTTTTAATATAACTAGGTACAAACATAAGTTCCCATCTTCATTTGTCAAAAGACATCAAATGGGAACCTCAAGATTGGGTCAGTGCACTTGGAAAGGGAACATGACACCACACGGGGCCAGAATACTCATGTTTGGGCCCCCCTCACAAAGAGCACAAGATGAAAGGAGAGGTTCATGAATTGGACGCAAAGGCGTCTCATTGAAAGGATCAAATTGAAAGAGCTTGAACCTCTCAAGAGTTTGGGAAATATGGGGCAACGGAAGAAGAGTTTCTCCTGTTGCGGTGCTGAAGTTATGATCGTCAATCCAAACTCTCCAACCAACAGGCTGGTGCGTCGGAACGAGGTCAATAACCTCGTTAGGCATGTCCGACACACCAGGCAAACAAAAAGTGGGTCTCATACCAAAGGTATCCTCCAAGGAATTCCTAATACTCTCGCTAGCAATGTAGTTGTTTGACGTTCCATCATTTCCAAGATGATCATGAACAATAGTGAGAGGCAAACTCTCATCAGGTTGTTTGAAATTGAGGGTACTAGGGAGCTCTTGCTCCACCAGAGATGAGTCCTTAAGAGGCACAACATGAAGATCATGTGGCTCAAGGGCCACAGAACAAAAAGATAAGGCACAATCTTGTGCCGACTCATAATGAAATTGGTCCATGTTTTTCTGAATTAGAATCGAATCCTCCACCAAGTGATCGTGAATTGAAACCCCAACTCCCTCAGACTGACTAGGAGTTTGACTTTGAAAGATTGCACTTTGAATTTGTGGATGTGGTGGTGGTTCGATATCAAAAGATGAATCCTCATGTTGACAAGAAAAGTTACTCTCCTCACGTTCACGTAATTGCTGCGACATTTGACTCACTTGTAGTGTCATATTTTGTATGGACTGGTGAGTGGTTTCCATGAACGTAAGGAAAGTTTGTTTCAAGGAATCAGGTATGTGGTCAACTATGAGGTCCAAGTCAGAGCTTGAGAAATTTTGGGGTTGGGTGTTGATGGACTGAGAATAAGTCCAATGATTTGAAGTGGGGTGTTGGTAGAATTCTGGGTATTCGGGAGGAGGATACTGGGGTGAAAATGAAGTATAAGAATTTGGATATGAATTGTCTCCCCATGAATCCATCCCTCTCGGGTTGTACGCAGATGCGTAATGGTCATATTGAGCGTTTTGGAAAAATGTATGCTCATACTCAGGCTCTGGGGGAAGATAAGGATATTCTCCGATAACATGACCACTCAACCCACAACAGTCACATGGTACGACTACTGGAGCCACCGGTGCACTCATGTCGTCTACCGCACGCATGAAAGGGGCCAAAGTTTCTTGCAATGTCTCAGTTTGATGACAAACATATGATCCGACGTAACTAGATGGAGATCTAGCAGTCGGTGCCTCTCTCATATCACCCCTATAGGAAGATTGCTCAGTCACACAATGAAGATTATCCCAACCATACGGGGTGTTGGTCTTAGCCACCCCAGGTTGCATGGGTCCGGAATACCAGGGAGAATTGTCCTGGTCCCAACAATGATATGGATGGTCGCCCATGTAACCATCCATCTCAACAAAAAACTCTCGAGTCGACCACTCTCACCACCATGAGGCAAAACTCGCAAAAAATGCTTGACTCGACCCTAAAACGCTACCAGAGAGTGTAAAGGGGAGGAGACTAAAACGTAGAAGTAGGTGAGAAGAAGATGACTCAGAGGAGAAGGGAAGAATCCCTAAATCTAGCGTGGATAATGGGATGATGTAAAAGCCTAACTAGCAAGCACGACTCAAATAATGTAAGGCAATGGGTCCTTAGGCTAGACGACGCCTAACTTCGAGGTCACTAGCCTCGACACGCATCACCTCCCTACAACGAAGACCACAATGCCCAGCAAGTGATACCAGATCCGGAGATCCAGTACCTCCTACTATCGACAAGGTAGGCAACACCGATCAGGCCATGACGGTCTCAACTAGATTACTCTCCTAGTGCGTCCGAAATCCTAGGGCGAATGTCTACTTGCTTTTAGTTAAGGCTTGATTAAGAGAGATTTTAGGGGTGAAGGAAAGGGTGATGAAGTCCCCCACCTTATCCTTTATGGGGCAGCCCCTCCTTAGTAGCGTTTTGATCTTAAATCTAGCAATCAACCATCCAATCAAACGCTCAACTCACTCTTGTCCTGATGCAATTCCTACTAAGTAATACATGGGCATGCAAGATGCATGAATTGTTGGCTTTTTGGCCTTAATCTATGTTTTGATGATTTAATTAACCTAATCTTAATTATGATTATGTAGAGTAGCACACATATTGCATTGCATATATATTGTATTGTGCTAACCTCTACAGGTGATCAAGACTCAAGAAAGAAGGAAATGAAGTCAAGACATGTAATTAAAGCTAAATCGAAGACATGTAATCTTGATTTATTTTGAGTCTTAGGAACATGTGTAAATTGAGCATACAAGAGTTAAAAACATATCACATACACACTAGGTTCCTTAGAGAAGTCACACACAATATTTCACCTTATTTGGACTTCATTAGATCACCCAAACCTTAGTCGGAAATCACTTATAAACTTAAACCCAGATTTCCTGTGTGAACCGGTCGACCGAACCAGTTCTTAGTTCGACCGGTTTATAACAGACTCTCCACAGTGATTTTACCGAACTCTACCGGTCGACCGGTTCTACCTTTTCGGTCGACCGATCCCGGATTTTAATATGGCCGTTTTCCTTGTCGTATTCCTATAACGGTCGTATTCGTATAAAACAAAACTTAACCCCAAAATACATTCGGTAACCGGTCGAACGAAGACCTTGTTTCGGTCGACCGGTTGAACATATTTTCAGAAACCAAATTCCCTGCTATCGGTCGACACATTTCTCGTTCGACCGATTGACCTTTGTCTCAACTGAATCCCCCTCTCGGTCGACCTCCCCATACTTTGGTTCGACCGATTCATTAAGTAGAGTTAAGTTCTAGCTCGTTTGTCCGACCGAATATTCTTTTGTTCGACCGTTCTCTTTGAAATCAAGTTAACGGTCGACCGGTTTACTAGTTTCGGTCGACCGGTTCTGGACAGATTTGCAGCCCGATTTTCTGCTTTGTGTATCTTGCACAAAATCCAATCAAATCTATCCCCAATGGCTAGAATACCTTAGGAGCTTATAAATAGAGGATCAAGACTTGTTGTTAACACAACTCTCCAACTCCAATTGTCCCAACTCATTAGAGAGAAACCTCAATCCTCAAAGCTCCCATTTCTACACTCTATAAGCCTAAACTTCACACACTTGATCAATTACTCATCCTACTCAAAGTGTGCTCAATTAGAGAGTGAATCCCACTCAGTTACAAGTGTTGTCAAAAGAAGCAAGGACTTCGGTGAAAGCCCGAAGTGTCCCTCTCGGATTGTGAGAGGAAGAATTCAAGCAAGCGAGGGTTGTTCGCGTTGCTTGTGGTGTAAAGGCGTTCTCTCCCAGCCCGGAACGGGGAGTGGTTAGTGAAGACGTAGGCGGAGCTCGCGGAGTCGAGCGGAGCTTACAAGAGAGGACTAGGACCCGGGTGGGGTGCCGAACCTCTATAAAAACGCCGAGTCTCTTTGTGGTTTGCATGTTATTTCCCTACTAGTTTTTAAATTTGTTTCCGCTGTGTTTATTGTTTGATTAGTTAGGGATTAGCTTAAAAGTGATTAGTGGACCCATAACCCACACAATCCTACATTTGGTATCAGAGCCTTGTTAGCTAAATTTCATTACTTTACCGTAATTTTAGCATGGCTTCAACATCTAATCACTTAGAGGGTTTATGCACCACAAGGCCTCATTTGCTTAATGGGTCAAATTATGAATATTGGAAAAATAGAATGAAAATCTTTTTAATATCAAATGACCTTAAGTATTGGAAGTTTATTCAAAATCCATACATACCCCCAAATGAAGATGATTTAGATTCTCTATCTAGGACTCAAATGAAATAAATTGAAATGAACTCTAAAATCATGAACATTCTTTATTGTGGCCTTAATGAGGGAGAATACAATAGAATTAGGGGTTGTGAAAGTGCAAATGAAATATGGCATAGGTTACAAATGCATCATGAGGGTGATAGTAAAACTAAAGAAACTAGGGTTAGTCTTCTCATGCATAAATATGAAATATTTTCTATGCAAATCGGTGAGAACATAAGCGACATGAACACTCGCTTCACCGATATCACTAACTCTCTTTTGATTCTTGGAAGAAGGATAAATGAAGGAGAGATGACTCGGAAATTCCTCCGGTCATTGAGCAACGATTGGGAAGACAAGGTCGTGGCAATCGAAGAATCGCACGATCTTTCAAAATTGAAGATGGAGGAACTCATTGGAAATCTCATGGCCTATGAGCTCCAATTGAGTCATCGAAGAGAGAAGGAAGCTTCAAAGAAAAACTCCATGGTGGCATTGCATGCAAATTTTGATGAGCCAAGGAGGGTGGAAGAAGAGGACATTGAGGTCCTTGCCCAAGACTTCTTCAAATACCTCAAGAGGGATAAGGGAGAAAAGAATGAAAGAAGAGGTAGAAGAAGTGAGAAAAGAGAAAAAGAAAAAGAGAGGGAGGAGAGCGAAAATGAGAGAAGAGAAGGGGAAAAGAAAAATGAGAGAAGGGAGAGAAGAAGAGAAAAGGAGAGGAGTAAGAGAAAAGAGAAGAGGTTGGAAGCTCATAAGGCCACTTGGGACGATACATCGTCGTCATCATCCAAATCAACCGCACCTTCATCAACAAAGGAATATGCGCATATGTGCTACATGGCAATTCAAGATGAAGGAAGTGAGGTATCTTCTAACTCTTACACCACTAGAAGCAATTCATGTTCAAACAAATCATATTCTAGTGCTAGCTCTAATTCTAATGCTAATGATGAATCATAAACACATGATGAGCTACAAAATGCATTTCATGATTTAGTTAAACAATATGAGATCATTTGTGAAAAGAACAAAAATGCTAGAAAAACTATAAATGATCTCAAATGCCAAATTGAATTAATCATGAATGAAAAGAATGAGGTGATTACTAGACTTGAATAAAATGAATCATCACTTGCTAGTCTAAGTAAAACACCCATTATTGATGAACATGTAGATCTTAAAGCTTCAAATATGCAATTAAGAAAAGATCTTGAAATGTTCACTAAAGGAACAAAAATGCTTGATATGCTTTTGAGTAGTCAAAGACAATCATTAGCTAAACATGGTTTAGGACACAATGTTCAATTGAAAAACCATGTATCTCATACTACATTAAATGGCAAGCATTTATTTGTTAAGTCTACTTCTTCAAGTGTGTGGGCTCCCAAAACCAAAATGGTTTGGATTCCCAAAGCTAACATTCAAGGACCCAAAGTTGTTTGGGTACCTAAATCTACTCTTGTAGGAGCTTGAGGAGGAGATTGGTGGTGACCGGGTGAGCTCAAGAGTCAAATTCAAATCCGGTTGCATCACCAAAAGAGATTGGAGCTAAATTCGAATTCAACATTGGTATAAAACTCCTATCTATACAATTCATGTTAAATTAGCTCTAATCTAGCTTCATATGCTTAATTGACATATCATATAGATTCAATTCATTGAAAATCATATACCCTATTCATTGCAAATCATATATCACATCCATTGATATTAAATGTCATATTGTAAATGGATGTTAGAATAAGGCTTAAATTGAAACTAAATGGAACTTAACTTGAATCATACTCATTGTTTCCATTTAGCCTTATTGATAGGGGGAGCTTAAATGTTATATCTTTTAGAGTAATGAAGTGCAAAATTTAGGGGGAGCAACTTCATTACAAGACATCCAAAATTCTATGCTTACAGTCATATTTATTTTTATTTTTGATGGATGTCAAAGGGGGAGAGATAATTAAGAGGGTAACTTGGAATTTGGCATAAAATTGAACAAAAACTATGCACATCCATAGGGGGAGCATTAATATGCATAGTTTACATATACAAATTCCATGTATTTAGATAGAATTAAGATATAGGTTGCCATCATCAAAAAGGGGGAGATTGTTGGCTTTTTGGCCTTAATCTATGTTTTGATGATTTAATTAACCTAATCTTAATTATGATTATGTAGAGTAGCACACATATTGCATTGCATATATATTGTATTGTGCTAACCTCTACAGGTGATCAAGACTCAAGAAAGAAGGAAATGAAGTCAAGACATGTAATTAAAGCTAAATCGAAGACATGTAATCTTGATTTATTTGAGTCTTAGGAACATGTGTAAATTGAGCATACAAGAGTTAAAAACATATCACATACACACTAGGTTCCTTAGAGAAGTCACACACAATATTTCACCTTATTTGGACTTCATTAGATCACCCAAACCTTAGTCGGAAATCACTTATAAACTTAAACCCTGATTTCCTGTGTGAACCGGTCGACCGAACCAGTTCTCAGTTCGACTGGTTTATAACAGACTCTCCACAGTGATTTTACCGAACTCTACCGGTCGACCGGTTCTACCTTTTCGGTCGACCGATCCCGGATTTTAATATGGTCGTTTTCCTTGTCGTATTCCTATAACGGTCGTATTCGTATAAAACAAAACTTAACCCCAAAATACATTCGGTAACCGGTCGAACGAAGACCTTGTTTCGGTCGACCGGTTGAACATATTTTCAGAAACCAAATTCCCTGCTATCGGTCAACACATTTCTCGTTCGACAGATTGACCTTTGTCTCAACCAATCCCCCTCTCGGTCGACCGCCCCATACTTTGGTTCGACCGATTCACTTAAGTAGAGTTAAGTTCTAGCTCGTTTGTCTGACCGAATATTCTTTTGTTCGACCGTTCTCTTTGAAATCAAGTTAACGGTCGACCGGTTTACTAGTTTCGGTCGACCGGTTCTGGACAGATTTGCAGCCCGATTTTCTGCTTTGTGTATCTTGCACAAAATCCAATCAAATCTATCCCCAACGGCTAGAATGCCTTAGGAGCTTATAAATAGAGGATCAAGACTTGTTGTTAACACAACTCTCCAACTCCAATTGTCCCAACTCATTAGAGAGAAACCTCAATCCTCAAAGCTCCCATTTCTACACTCTATATGCCTAAACTTCACACACTTGATCAATTACTCATCCTACTCAAAGTGTGCTCAATTAGAGAGTGAATCCCACTCAGTTACAAGTGTTGTCAAAAGAAGCAAGGACTTCGGTGAAAGCCCGAAGTGTCCCTCACGGATTGTGAGAGGAAGAATTCAAGCAAGCGAGGGTTGTTCGCGTTGCTTGTGGTGTAAAGGCGTTCTCTCCCGGCCCGGAACGGGGAGTGGTTAGTGAAGACGTAGGCAGAGCTCGCGGAGTCGAGCGGAGCTTACAAGAGAGGACTAGGACCAGGGTGGGGTGCCGAACCTCTATAAAAACGCCGAGTCTCTTTGTGGTTTGCATGTTATTTCCCTACTAGTTTTTAAATTTGTTTCCGCTGCGTTTATTGTTTGATTAGTTAGGGATTAGCTTAAAAGTGATTAGTGGACTCATAACCCACACGATCCTACATGAATGAGTTTAGGAAATGCGTACCTCACGCCAGCTCTCAACAACTGAAAATAAAGCAAAAAGAAAAGGCAACTACGTGCCTAAGTCAAGTACATTATGTGTGACCTAAACAAGTAAGAATGTCTAATCTTTTGCTGTGGATTTTAAGGCCAAGTTGATTAATGGGGATTGGTTTAATGATCTAGGAGCAAACTAGAAGTCCAAACATGCAAAATTGTGCTCCCAGACAACTATGTGGAAGCAAACAACTACCAGAACAAAACTGAGAGCAACCAAAGCTTACCAGGCCGCCAATTGGCGGTCTCAGACCGCTGATTGGCGGTCTCTTTTGAAGATTTTGTGCTCCAACTTGGCCAGTAGGCTCCCCTTGATCCAAAGGTCTCCTGAAACAAACAAAATCTTAAAAAAAATTAAAACCACTCGAATCATCCAAACCAAAGTCTGGATAGAACACCTCCCCGAAAAACGGCGCCAAAAACTTGATTGATATGTTTTATAATTAAGCGCAAGTGCACGGCCGCGTTGAAGCGGTGGCAAATACGGGTCGATCCACAGGGAGATGTGTCAAATTTTGGTTTGTTCGAATACGAGTGGTAAAGAAAGGAGAGAAAGATTGATTACACTAACTACACTAATGTAAACTAGTAAACTAGGAAGGCTGAAATGGAATCACAAAACAATCTAAACTAAGCAACTAATCAAAGGAAATAAACTTAGGAATGGAAACCCCCTAAGGGGTGGAGTGTGTGTGTGCACATGAAATAAGTATGGTGAATGCATACAATAAGCTCAAGTGTGGTTAGTGTTTGTTAATGCATAAGAAGTACCTCATGGCAAGACCTATCATTTACAAGTAAAGTTCTTATTAATTCAAGCAAGCATACTAATATCTCTCACAAACAATAATATCTAGCATGCATACCACCTACATAACATGTACATAAATCTACTCCACCCCCAAAGGGGATGGAACTACTCACTAATTGTTACACTACCTACATTAACAAAATGAGACATTATACTGAAAGGAAATTTAACTAAGCAAAAAAGGAACATCAAAGACGCCAATTGGAAGAAACATAAACTAAAGAAACATGCAGGAGTTAAAAGACAAGATTAAAAGAAACTAAGAACAATTATTTTATTAACAATGACTCACATTGAAGGTAGCATTCATCTCCTACTTGAGTTTTGCTTCAAGGCTTACTCCTTAGTAGAGAGAATGCTTCCAAGCAATGGGTAGTTTACAATAGAAGGTGATGAGTTCTATTTATAGCAATAGAAAAAGGTAATCCGGGACAATCCCCCAATGTGGGACTAAACAAATACCAAAAATAGCCTAAACAAACACTAATACATACGCTCCAGAAATCTTAGCGGATCCGGGAAGATCCGGACAGTCAATTGGCGGTTCTAGACTGCCAATTGGCGGTCTTCAGGATCCAGATCGAGCTAAATTTCGTTTTAGGCTTTCCTTTATATATTTGTTGGTCTTAGATGCATCTACTTCGCTTGTTGGAGCTCCGACCCGAATCGAATTGCAAAAATACTCCCCATGATGGTGTGGAGTT
This sequence comes from Triglochin maritima, assembly GCA_963682175.1. Lineage (NCBI taxonomy): Eukaryota > Viridiplantae > Streptophyta > Magnoliopsida > Alismatales > Juncaginaceae > Triglochin > Triglochin maritima. The sequence continues at coordinate 22,885,405 of OY821775.1, forward strand.
TTCTGTTTTGCTCTTAGGTCCTTTAGTCTTACGTTCAGGTCCTTCTCCCCTGCATCTTAGTCCCCAGGTCTCGCAATTAAGTCATTTTTCCCTGTTTTTGGGTCCTTTCATGCCTCTTCTCTTCAAACCTCTTTATTTCTGAAATTCAAACATAAAACTCGTTAAGTAGCATTGCTTAGGTGTAAGATAATGGATATAAGATACAAATATAAGCATGAAATGATGTCAATCAGTAACCCCTCTGGACAATCTATGCTGAAACTTGTTACTAGATTGTCATTTCTTGTTCTGCTCTTGTATTTCCTGAAAAGAATATAAGGGATTAATTATGAAAATAAAATTATAAATTCTACGTGTGAAAAAATGAGTATATAATACCATAAATTCTGGAGAAAGTCTGGCTCTTTTTTAACTAAGCCCATGTTATCGGCAAAATGAAACTGTAGGTACCACAAGGGTCGTGGTCTTTATATTGCCCAAAGATAAACATGTACGTGAGCCTTGTTTTAAAGTCTTTACACAGGTTACCAACACACGAAATCCACTTCTTCTTCAACGCTTTAGTTGATTGAAAGATGAATTTGTCCTACAATCAAAAAAATGTAAATTAGAATCAATAAGTGGGGAAATTATAAATAAAACTAATAAACAAAGACATATTGTTATATCCTCCCAAATTTGTTCTTTTAGAGAAGAATTGACTTGTGACCAACTTTCAATACAAATATCAACCTTGGTTCTAGCGACGGTACCCAAATAATTAGGTCCATAAATTTTATTCTCTTTTATCGGCCCTAAGAGAGAATCAAAGTCCAAAGTCAATGGATCTTCACGTTTTATATTTTGTTGCAACTCTAACATAAGAGTTGCTCCACGTGGAGGAACCGATGTCGAGCCTTTTTCGTTAGTTTGGGTGCGGTTCTTCTTGCTGGGAGCCATTAACTTGAAAGAATACAAAAAAAAATTCTGGAATGAGTTCTTGATCCATGGTTGGAGCCATTTTGAATAAGGTTAAAGACTATGAACTCCATAAAGGATAAAAAATTACTTGGCTACTAAAATCTCTTATATTTTTGAAACTATTTTTTACAAGTTACAATTTTTTGGCATAATGAATGTCAGATGAAACCAATCAGAATTCATACAAAACCAATCAGAATTCATGGACAAGTGTTTTTACGAATACCCTACCACATCGCATAAATTATACACCGACGTGGAAGACCCCCTACAACGTCGGATAAATTGAACACCGACGTGGAAGACATATGCCAATAACACAAAACTCGTAATGCAATTCCATATGTATGTTTATAGCCAAATAACTTGACATGAAAGAAGTTTTTGAGCAAAGAAGCATTTTTCAAACCAATCAACTAAAGAAATATTGCCGAAAGACCCTACCAAAGAAAGCAATAAACAAAGAAATGTTGTTTGTCGAAGACTTACACTTCGCCGTTGCCGGAGGGAGAGGTTGCTCGGGGAAGGGGGTTTCCAGGAAGTAACGGAAGAGGAATGTTCGAGAAGTAAGGAGAGGTCGCGAGAGTAAGGGAAGAGGAATGCTCTGGTCGGCGAGATGAATGGTTAAGTGTTTCTCGAATTCTGGGTTTAAGTTTATGAAAACCCTACCATGTCGGATTAATTATTCACCAACGTGGTAGGGTGTACACACCCACATCAGATTTGTTATTAGCCGACGTGAATAGGGTGTCCTACCACGCCGGTCAACAGGGCCAATGTGGTAGGGTATGAATTATTTAAAAAAATCATAAATGAACCCTTCCATGTTGGTCTGTGTAAACGCCGACGTGGAAGACGCCCTACCACGATTGATTCTATGACCGACGTGGTAGGATGTTGGAATATGGACCCTTCCACATCGGTTTGTGAGTAGTCGACGTGGTAAACTCGCTGCCACTTTGGTTTAGTAATGTCCGACGTGCTAGGCTCAACGTGGTAGTCTGACTTTCCAGCAGTGCTTTCACCGGAGCCTTTACTCTTTTGAACAAAGAACTTGAGTGGAACACCACTCTCTAACTTGAGCACACTTTGAGTGGTTTATGGAAATGATCAAAGGTGTGAAATTTAGGCTCTTGAGTGTAGTATTGGGAGTTTTTGGAGTTGGGGATTTCTCTCTAATGTATGAGACAATTGGAAGTGGGAGAGTTGTCTAAACAATGTGTTTGGACCTCTATTTATAAGCTCCTAAAGTTTTCTAGCCGTTGGGAAACAATTGATTAATTGTTGTGAATAACACACAAACAGAAATCAAGGTTCAGTAATTCTGTCTCTCAACGGTCAACCGAATCGGGGTAATCGGTCGAACAAATTTGGTAAGGAAATGTTCGAACTGAATTTAAGCATCGGTCGAACAAATTTGGTCTTTCACTTAAGTAAACTGTCGACCACAAAAGGGACGGTCGACTGAAACCAGGGTTTTGGCCAGGGTAAATGTATAACGGTCGAACTAAAAGATAGGTTACAATTGACCGAAAATAACGGGGATTTCGAGCTCAAGAAAAGTGTTCATCCGGTCGACCAGTATAAGGTCAACGTTCGACCGGTGGCCAATTGTATTCTAGGGGTTGATTGATTTTATACGAATACGACTGTTAGGAGAATACGACAAGTATAACGGTCATCCGAAAATGCAAGAATGGTCGACCGAAAAGGTCCAAGCGGTCGACCAGAGGAGTTAAGTAAAATCATTGTAAGCTAATTGGTTGAAACGGTCGGATAGAGAACTAGGTTCGGTCGACCATTTTTCATAGGCAGATTAGGTTTAGGTTTAGGTGATTTTCCGACTAAGGTTTGGGTGATCTATTGAAGTCCAATTGATGTGAAATTTTGTGTGTGGCTTCTACAAGGAACCTAGTTTGTATGTGAGTAAGTTATAACTCTTGTATGCTCAATATTACACAAGTTCCTAAGACTCAAAATAAAGTACAATTACATGTCTTCAATTAGCTTTGATTACATGTCTTGACTTCAATTCCATTCTTCTTGAGTCTTGATTACTTGTAGATGTTAGCACAATACAATATATATATCTTCCATGCATTATGTGTGGTACACTACATTTGATTGTGATTAAGATTAGTGCTACAATATACATATATAAATCTGAAAAAGAAATTGTTTCCTGACAGTCAATGAAATACAACAATAGAGTTTTAAGTTAAAAAGAAATTGCTTTAATCCCTAAACGGTTGCCAATCTAAATGGTGTCCCTAAAACTTCCATCATGAATTTAACTATCATTGGTTATTGATACATATTGGCATTAGTTTGTTGAGGTGGTCATGGTTGTATTTCCATTCACATTTTAAGTGATAGTTTATGTTCCATGGCAATAGTTTGTTTGTTTAAGTCAGATGCATCCCCACGTTGAAACCTACCCCATTAAACAACTTGAAAAGACCAAAACACCCTCACGTTCACACCTACACCATTAAACAAATTGAAAGGATCCTTAATAGAAAATAACTTAGTAGTTTCACCTTGGCGATACACTTTCAAACCTACAATTAGAATTAAAATATGCCCTATCAAAGGAGTGAAAAAATTGATGTACAAAAAAGATATTCTTTCTATCATGTTATGCATCAAAGAAAATTGATCTGTCAAACAGATTATGTTTATAATTTAAAAATTAATACAATTACAAACATCCATTTCATCAGAAGTTACAATGACTACACATACACTTTCAGGCATTATACACGACATACATTACAAAGCATGGGTTTTACACGACACATTCACATTTTTGAATCAAAGTTTACATACACAATACAATAACACATTTCAAATATTTTAGTCGACAACACATAGAGGACAATCTTCACGGACTTGGACCCAAAGTTTGATGCATTTGCCATGAAAATAATGGTCACATGGCTTGACCCCGACTAAATCTCCAATGGAATGGGGTCAAGACAATTGTTGCAATCATCTCCAAACATTTTTTCATTGTCCTTTATGATTGGGTGCAGTTTAGACCAAATTGAGATGCCATCTAGTTTTTCACTAAGTAGTGAAATGTTGAGAGCATTCATTGCTTCAGTTTCTTCATGATAACCTGGCCCTTAAAAGTCATCTTAAACATATTCTTCAAATTCAAACTCTTCCAATTCCAGTTGTGTACCTTCCATTCCTACATCTTCTTCCAATGAAATTTCATTAAGCTTAGTTAGGACTTCTATCCCTTCCATAATATGCCTATCAAAACTCCATAATGAAGAGAAAAACATGTTGAGATTTTGAAATCCACACCACTTTAGTTACAATCTACAAACTTAGAAACTCTGTGTTAATAGAATAAAACATTTTGATTATCAAATAGGTCTGAAAATTATAACAGATCAAGATAGAGCGCATTTAGAAAATGTTTGGTCATATATAGAGAACAAATAATTTTGGTATTAGTTACAAATTTACAACTTTAGAAACTTCGTGCTAATAGAATAAAACATTTTTATTATCAAACAGGTCTGAAAGTTATAAGAACAGGCCAGGACCGAAGAAACATTAAAAGAGGTTAGGTCATATAAGGGCATGTTAGTTTTGTTAAATGACAGGTCTTCGGTTTTGTTGAAAGAAAGTTTTTCTTTGACTATTTCTGTACTTTCTGAATTTAACCACAGAAATTTTTTATCGTGCTTTTGATAGGTTTATGTGAACAAAATATTAACCAAAATTAACAATGAGGAAAAAATCAACCAAAAGTAATATTTGGAAAAAAGGAAACTTGTCCCTTGAACGTCATTCCCAACATCTTCAAATTGAAGCTCTTCCATTCCTACATCTTTTTCCAATGGAAGTTCTTGAAGAATATGCCCTGTCAAATTTTGTTAGAAAATACAATGGCTTGGGGCAAAATTAAGTAATGATCATGAATGGTAAAATATATATAGTAATTTCCCCCAACCATAAGCAGTGGTTTTCATCAAACAATTGATGGAAGTGGGGTAGAAAACCAATGACAATGGCTTGGGGAAACATTAAGTAATGAATTCGGTCCTTGTTGGTAAGATATTACATCTAAAAGGTTGGTGTGTAATTTTGTGGACAAAATTATGAAATGGTTCAATTAATATACATATGTACCAAGTGTAGTTACAAATTATTAAATGCCATACTACATGATACGATTTTAACACCAGAAAGAACAAAAGTCTAAGTTAAATGCCTAAAAATTGGAAGAACAGAACAAAATTATTTTTTCAAAAAATCTTTCATACCATCAAGTAACCGAACCAAACTTTGATGCTTAAAATCTTCAGGCATGATTTAGAACATCAATTGCATAAACCACAACTTTGAACCTATAATTAAAATCAAAATTGTTGAACATTAACAGGGACCCATTATTCTACGAACGTTAGGAGTAAAAGGAAATGTGAAAAAAATGAAAGCACCCAAAACACTAAGTAAACGAAAAACATCTAAACGTAAGAGGATATATATATATATATATATATATATATATATATATATCATTGTTAAACATTAAAAAAAATTAATTAATGACAAAAACAAACAGTGTGAAAAGAAGGAGAAAAAGTACCGAAGAAGAAGAAGAAGATGAAGAATATAAAAAATACCAGCAGATGTTGGAAGGATGGAGTATGATGGAGTTTTGAACACCAGTGTCAACCCGACGTAGGATATATAGCAACCGAATGAGAAGCGACGTTCCGTCGAAGCCATTGGGGGTTGTTGTCATCACCAGTTGCTTGTGCTTAGACGAAACAAATCGACATTTAGGGTTTGGGAAGGGATGTTGTGGGGAGGGGCTTGTAGTTGTGGGATGAGTTGTGAATTTGTGTTAGGGTTTGGAAGATGTTTGGGGAAAATGAAGGGTTGAGATTGATGGAGCCTATTTAAAATTGTAAGCCTATTTAACAGAATATCCTTTTGTTTTCTTTTTCCTTGGTGGAGAAATGAAAACATATTAAAATTGTATGTATGTAAATCAATTTTTAAAGTTTCTTATAATGTGGAATGAAAAATAAAAACCTACAATTACCTATAGAAGATTTCACCATTACGCAATTTACAAAACACTCTCGATGAACTTAGCAATATTTCAAAATTTTAATAATATGACACATTATTTAGATGAAGGAGACACATTAAATAATAACAAATACCACAAATAATTGTCATCAATTAATTGGAATGACAAATTAAAAGGTTACATGAAATCAATATTTAGTTGATTTGATGTTCAAGAGGTTATATAGTTATATATAACGTAGAATGTTAACGTTCTGTTGTGAGGTATATGTTCTAATGCAAGATAAATTTCTTTGCAACAAAATTCAAAACAATATGTTAACATTAGAGAATAAAAAGGATCCAGAAAGTGTTTGCTCTCATTATGACGTAGTTAACGCTGCCCATATACGTTAACACCAAATGTAATGTAGAAAAGGTATAGGCTTGGATTTATTTTTAAAAAAATCTAGATCGACCCAGCATTTTGTTTATTCATAAAAATCTGGAACGGAGAATAATATCACATTGTGGATAATGCCATTCATGTTTGCTATATTAGCTAAATGTAAAGAACAATGTAGGAAATGAATTCTAGACCTGTAATTATAAGATACCATTTATAGTCCAAAGAGGAAGATAGTGCGCATATTTATTATTTAAATTTTAGTATTTGTTCCCACAACATGATATAAAACAAACTATCTATGTTTCTTTAAAGAGGGTTTGTAATAATAATGCGAAGATATATTCTGAGAGTCAAATATTTTACCATACCTTTTAGACCATCATGCTATCATATGAAATAAGACGCATCAAAGTTTCTTTCACATTAGAGGTCTGATTATATTTGAGAATCCAAAACATACTCTGTCATCAGCTGCAAGCAAGTCATTTTTAATATCAGTAACTAATCGATTATTGTATATCATTTAGTTAGGAAAATTAACTACAATCCACATTGTTTTAACGGTGGTACGAAATAAAGTTTATTTGCCAAAACTTTTGAATAACATTTTTCATTGAATCTAAAACTAGGTACGATAAGAAAAATGTAGATTTTGTACCATACCAGCATACCTTATAGTTTTATCCATGTGAATTTTTGTAGACGTCGTCTAGAACTTCTGTATAGACTACATTTTTTGTTTTGCTAGAATGACCACTTTCATCGTCTGGCAATAATATTTTCAAACCTTCCTTTGATGTTGCTCTTGAGACTGTGACATATAGTTGGCCATGTGCAAATAATGGACTTTTCAAATAAATACCAACATTCTTTAACGTTTGGCCTTGACTTTTGTTTATGGTCATGGCAAAAGCTAAAGATATAGGGAATTAACAACGTTTCAGCAAGAAAGGAGCGCTTGTCCGAGAAGCCGTAATGTCTATTCTTGAAATATACACTCTTGTACCAATGTGATTCCTGTGATAATTTCAGCATCAATTACATGTTCCTACAGAGCTTTTATTATGAGTCGAGTCCCATTACACAAAACAATGGAGTGATCAAGATTTCTCAGAAGCATAATTGGGGCACCAATTTTCAATACCAATTCATGGAGTGGCATTCCATTAATTTTCAGTGAATGTAAGTATTCTACCGGATAAAAGGATGCATGAAAGTTGTTTGAATCACTGATAGGCATTGCGTTGTGAGAACTCAAATACACGTACTTAGATCTGGTAAATCTTTGCAGTAGATGAATATTAAGCTCGTCAACTTCCTCATTTCATGGAGCAAGCATTTCCCTTTCTCGGAAATACAATGGCAGATCATAAGAGGCATCAATTTTTTCATATATCTCATTAATGAGATTTTCCACACCCCCTTTTGGATCAATGTGTAAATATGGAGGAATTGTAATCCAAGAGGGTTCTTGGTCGTCGCTGAAATCACATGTTATTGTTGGTATTTTTCCATTGCCTATGTCACTCAACCAATCTGCAAATTCAGAAGACGATGTGTTGTTGATAGCAACACAGTTATCTTGTAGTTGCATATTCTTTGACAGGTAGAATACTTGACAATCTGGCCATATATTTGAACGATGAAGGCTTGAACTAACAATGTCCTCTCTTTGTCTCTTTGGAATTACCGGCAGGATCTGACAAAAATCCCCTCCCAAGGCAACTGTAATGCCACCAAACACTTGAGAATTTGTTGTAGGTCTACTGGAACTTAGGATGTCTCTCAAAGTATGATCCAAAGAATCAAATGCATATTTGTGTGTCATCGGAGCTTCGTCCCATATTATCAAAGATGTTTGTTGCAGTAGCTTTGCCAAATTGGATTGTTTGGGAATCGAGCAGGTTGAAAATTCATCCAATTCCAAAGGAATTTTGAAACGGAGTGTGCAGTCCTACCACCCGGAAGCAACAATGAAGCAATTCTTGAAGAGGCTACTGCTAGAACAATTTTTCTTTGACTTCACAAATGTGCAATAAGTGTTCTCCAAAGGTATGTCTTACCGGTGCCTCCATCTCCTTGTAAACAAAAAATAATTTACCATTCTGGTTGTTGCACGATGAGACAACGACATAGTAGATCCTACGTTGTTCAAAATTTAAACTGGACTGCAACTCCTCTGATTCTTGCTGCAATTCATCGAAATCATATTGAAGCTCCTCCCTTAGAAACCTGTTGTGGTATGCATCTGCGTCATTCACTTCAACACAAGGCATCTGAGGAAAACCAGCCAAACTTTTTCCAATTTTATTTAAAATTTGATCTAAAAGTGTCAGTGCCTTTCGTTGCAATTGATCATCTGCTAATGGTAATTCCACAACATCAGAATCATCAGGACAAATTTGATTTAGGTCATCACACATTTGTGCCCAATCCTTTACCCAAAGGTGTCTTCGGTTTTCGATTGCTCAAAACAACAAAATAGAGACAAATAAGTGTCTCAATTGCCAAACGAAAGCCCATGATGCCACTTCTGCAAATGCATGATCCCACTCATTATCATCATGGATAAGACCAAGTGCAGAACATGCTTCCTTGTTCGTCAGATATGCGACACCTTTGATTGTTTGGATGTCTCTATGGCTTTGCGATCCCCGTGCAACATGAAGAGCATCCGTAAATAATACTATTCACCCAAAGCGAAGTTTCCATATGGTAGCCTGCCTATCATGATTCCCTTTTTTTCGAGGTTTCCAAGTTTTTTCCGAATCATCCCAAACCCATTTCTGTGGGAACTCAACATAAGTAAGACTCCTTGCAGCAGTATCAACTTGATTTATAGAAAACCACTCTGATAACATTGTTCTCGTATTTGTGTCTCGAGATGCAACTTCTTGTAGGGAAATTGAGTCAACATATATTACATTTTGTTGTTCTGGTAGGTGATATGCTAATCTTTGGTTAGCATGATGTCTGTTGTGAAGTCTGAAATCAAAAATCCTCCAAGCGGCCTCTACTGCATATATGTACTGGCAATTTAGAAATCTTTTAATTTCAACATTAGCATCTTCACTTGTCGATTGCAACTCAAGTGTGGCTCGATCAAACCCTTTATGGACGTACTTGAACATATACTTCATTGCGTGGTTGTGGTTGCAAAGCTCAACATTAATGTGTGCATCATATTTTATTAACAGATTGAGATTGTAAGGCACAACCCATCTGTTAACAATTGTCGAATCTCGGATCGAGACTTTTGTCCTATCCTCATGCCTTTGGTAAATTGCAAATCCATTTTTATCAAATGTAGTTGCTGCATTTAGGGGTGCACATGGGTTGGGTTCAACCCGAAACCCAACCCGAACCCGACTGGTCGGGTCGGGTTGGGTCGGGTTGGGGAGGGGGTCGGGTCGGATCGGGTTGGGAAAATCAAAAACCCGAATTTTCGGGTCGGGTTCGGGTTGAGGGGGTCGGGTTGACCCAACCCAACCCGAACCCGATTTTTTATTTTTTTTTATTTTTTTTTATTTTTTTTTAAATTTTTTCCCAAATAAACCGGTCGACCGAACATCACTCGGTCGACCGAACATCACTCGGTTGACCGTTTCCAACCCGAAAATTTCGGATTTTCAAGCCACCGGTCGACCGTTTAAGCACCGGTCGACCGAACCCGACCAAGTCTGGGAGAAAATTTCCGAATTCGGGTTCAACCCGACCCAACCCGAAAATTTCGGGTCGGGTTGGGTTGGGAACCCGACCCAACCCGACCCATGTGCACCCCTAGCTGCATTGACCCTCTTTTTTTTTGATAATGCTTTGAACACCTAGCTTTGAACATGCATGGGGTTTTCGGTTTAGTTCTCCGCACGGACCATGAATCATGCATCTAGATATTGTTTCAAAGGCAAGTGGTTTATTAACAGGATCAAGTAATTCTGCAAATATTATCTTGTTGACGTGTTTGTGGTTTTGATTTTCGCACCAGCACTTAAAGTGATCAACATGTGGACATGTGGAAGGCCGCGTTTTTGGAACTCTACTACAGATAAATCTGTCGACAATTAAAAATTAAGTTATATGTTAGTAGATTTTTTTTACATTAGAACATGAATTCGGGATATTAAAGTGATTTGTCTCATACTTGATATTGTCTAACCAAATAATTTTCCTTTGACAATGTCATCACGTAATTGCCGAACCTTGATATTGAATACACGTGTAAGTATATCCGGCCTATCTTGAGGTTTCCGCACACCAGCAATTTCAAGAAAGTGACGAATTTCAGGCCAATTCGGGTTGCAAGTAAAAGTTAAAAACAAATCTGGTGGACCAGCCCACACACACATTGTCATTGCATCTTGGTAATTCTGCACCATGTAGCGTGGTCCTCCAGTGAATGACGAAGGCAACACAATTCTTTTACCTACATTGACAAAGCATGTTGTATTCCCTGATATGTTCCCTTATATTATTTTGTTTTGATTTCTTCTAAACCAACCCAACCGTTCATATTCTATGCAGGCATATGCATCAACCATGTACTGATGTAGTAATTGACCACCTCATAATAATGTGTTCCCTTCATTTTTCCAATTCTGCAACCTGATAAATGTAATTTCATTCAGTCATTATTCATGGTCAGAATGTAATTTCACTAAATGAGTCTCAAGAGTGTTTATGAGATGCATTTTAAGATATCTATACAACCAACCTATTTAAAGGAAAAATCAGATGTATCTTACACCGTCAACTAAATCATAATGTGAGAACCAAATCCAAAGGCAAAAGCATATTAATGCTTAAATTGGGGTGTTTGTCTTGGTGTTTGTAGAAGTTTTATAAGGATGTCAAACTCAATTGTATGTTCCAATTTTAATAAAGTGTTTGAATGTTCCAAATCAGGAAGAAGTTGAACAACATAATGACTAGTTTATTGGTTTGTTGATAAGGATCCATTTTGCTAAATTCAAAAATTAGAGATACAAAATATGACCAGGTAGCATGTAGTATTATTAGTGTAGGAACACACGTAAACTGAATCAATTAAGTGAACAAACATACTAAGAGTAACTACATGGAAACAAATAAACTTTAAAAAGACGTTGAATAAAACATGTCATAAAATTATATTGCCCTTTATAAGTAGAGTATGACAACTCAAAAGAAAATAAATTAACCTTTAATTGTGTGACAAATTATTAGTTGGCATGAGAAGAGAAACATTTTGTGTAAGTAATAGGAATTTGTTTTTTGATTTACCTTGTATCAAACTGAATTATTAGTTGGCATGAGGGTGGTCATGCATATCTGGACAAACTCGTTGTTCTTTGTTTTAATTGTGTCCATCCATTTGAAGAAGAACTCCCATAATATCTGAGCATTGAATTAAGAATTTGTGATGTCATATATGTTTGTTGCTTTCTAATGGAACATCATACCTGTGACTTGGTTGGAGTTAGCATCGATGGTGTGCTTCATGTCAAATTTGCATATGCAATGTTTTTCTGAAAGGAGTTTGTCGGTATCAGGAAGCAAAATTACAGTGGAGTTTAGATTAAGGTTCATGTTGTACAGCAACGGTGTTATTCGATATTTTCCTCTAGGCAAGCAAATGTGAACTCCTTGGAAGATGTAGATAGAACCCTTGTTTAATGTTTGTTCCCATTTGCTGAAGTTGCCATCACTTACAACCGCTTGCATCTCATCAGCCTGAAGGAATTAACGAAATTAGTAAACAATTCCATATTAAGTATGTACAATACCATTTTGAAATTCACCTTCTCATCGATTACCACAAATGTGAATGTCTTTCGGTTGTTCTTGCCAGACACATGACCGCACCCTAACTTTGTAATCCAAACTTTGTAAGAGCAATTATATTGGTTTGTCTTGCGTCTCTCAACATGCAGATTTTCAGCCCATCTAGAACATGAAAAGTGAATATTTTATATGTTTCATTAAAGTAAATAACAATAAGATACAATTGTTGGAGGCGGACTTCGGTTTGGTTTCACCTGCTTTCGTCGAACTTGCGTTATCGACGGTATCAAGTCATGCAGTAGGCATTGGCATGTCGACCTGAGCTTTAATGGTTTTGCTGAGTGATTTTGTGATGCCATTATCAGCACTCATGCTTAAGTTGGTCGGAATAATCATTTTGTTATGTTTGGTACCGCTGTCTTGATTTTGTAATCTACTCCGACGATGGCATCTCAAATCAATTTTTTCCCTTTATGCCATTGCCACCCTTGAACATCACGGAAGTGTCAGTACCGGTGCTTGCGTTGTCAGATAAATTTTCTACAGGAGTTGATGCAAATGTTTTCACTGTATCAGGAAAGGTGAATATGATTTTGATAATTGCAAATGACTATAAAATAATCAAGGAATCGTACTGAAACCGTATTATCATAAATTTGTAACAAAAAGCAGTTGTGCAAGTAATGAATTATTTTATTTTTCAGAAAGTAATCGAAGCATGTACACATGTTTTTTAAGTTGTTTCTAGAAACACTAAACTATGCAGTAGGAGATGGTCAAAGGTGATGTACCAGAATCTGAATCTTTGACAACATGATTGGAACTTGTATTTTGATGATGCAATGGAAGGGAGATGTCTTTCGTTGTTGGCTGCATTGTTGACTGGTTTGAAGTTTTTTTGCGAACTACGATACATTTGGAAAAATATTTAAATTAACATTAAAATAATAATTCAGAAAAGTGTTTGATAGAACTTAGCACGGAAATTATGGTAAACAAATTAAAAGAAAGATAATCGTGTCCAGCAAGTAAAAAAATGAATTGGAAAACTAAATTTGAATCAATCTCCCACAACCGGAAACTAAATTTGACAACTTCAATTATAACCTCAAATGATATGGTAGAGTTCCTCTTTGAACTCTATAAATTTGAAAACGTCTCCTTAAACTTTTGGTTCATAATGAAGCACCCTCAATGTTAATTATCTTTTTGCTGGTTTACTGTATAATTCAATTTGTTCTGGTAATCAAGTGATCATTGAAACTGATGCAATTGTAAAAAAGAGGATCTTTGTTGAGAAGTAACAGTTCAAGGAGATGTGTGATGCCTTTGAAATATCAGGAAGAACTTTTATTTGAGGTCATAGTTGAAAGAAATAAATTATAGTCTTCATTTTCAACTCACAAAAATCTTAGTTTTTATCATAAGGAATCATGCTTCAGCAAGGAAATAATCACATTAACGACAGAAAAAAGATGTGAATAGACCACTAAGACAAGAGACCAAGTTTAGAAATTCTTTTTCGACTTTGAGAACTAACAAAAAAGAGTGACTTCAGAAAGGTCACCAATCACCATCCCAACTACCAAAACACAGACTAGACAACGACAAATGTGTTATGCAATTTTCAGTGCTAAATTACACACATCATTATGATACCCCATGCATGAGAATATGCCAGTTATGTAGTGGAATTTGACCGACTTGAATGTTTCAGATTTTTCGGAATTTAGCCATTAAAAAGGGGATAAAAATGAAGTTCTAGATATTATTTTTTTTGGAATCTGAAATCTCCAAAAGGGAAAAGTTAAGTTTCAATTTTTTTAGGGAAATCGATTTTCAACCGCTAATCCTAACCTAATGGAAAGGGAAAAAAGTTAAATCTAAAAATCTTGTAATGAAGCCATATTCTCTACGAAAACTGTAATGCATGTTTTAGTCAAGACATAGAAACAGAAATCAAAAAACATTCTTTTTTGTTGAAAATTCCAGGAAAACAGAGAATACAAATATCACAAAAAATAGAAAATATGGAAGAGAAAGAAAAAAGAACCTGAAAGCATTTATATGTCAAATTGTGTATTTATTTGTGAAAAACCAAATTACAATTTTTTTTAAAACTCCAGACAAACAAAGAATACAAATATCCAAAAAAAAAAAGAAAACATGGAAGAGAAAACAAAATATGAATCTAAAGCATTTATATGTGAAATTGTAAGTTTATATGTGAAAATCTCTTGAAGAAAAATAGAGAGCAACCTAAACTCTTAATCAAATCAACGGAAAATATAGACTTCACTTGAAGAACATCTTAAGACAAATGATATGGTAGAGTTCCTCCATGGTTGATGTAATTTGAAAACGTCTCCTTAAAGTTTTGGTAATAGTACAGTGTAATGCCTACATGTAATAGTAAAGCACCCTCCATGTTAATTATCTTTTTGCAGGTCTACTGTATATTTCAATTTGTTCTGGTAATCAAGTGATCACTAAAACCAATGGAATTGTAAAAAAGAGGATCTTTGTTGAGAAGTAATAGTTTAAGGAGATTTTGATGCCTTTGAAATATCAGGAAGAACTTTTATTTGAGGTCATTGTTGAGAGAGACAAATTATAGTCTTCATTTTCAACTCACAAAAACTTTAGTTTTTATCATAATGAATCAAGCTTCAGCAAGGGAATAATCACACTTATGACAAAATACCAACTGTAGTAATACTTTTTCGAGGTTGAGAACTAACAAAAAAGAGAGTGACCTCAGTAGGGTCACTAATCACCATCCCAACTACCAAAACACAGACTGGACAATGACAAATGTGTTATGCAAATTTCAGTGCTAAATTACACACATCATTATGATACCCCATGCATGAGAATATGCCAGTTATGTAGTGCAATTTGACCAACTTCAATGTTTCAGATTTTTCGAAAAGCTACGCCTTTAAAAAGGGGATAAAAATGAAATTCTAGATATGCTTTTTCTGGAATCTGAAATCTCCAAAAGGGAAAATTGTAATGAAGCCATTAACATCAGCAAAAACTATAACGTATGTTTTAGTCAAGACATAGACAGAGAAATCGAAAACCTTTTTTTGTTTGAAAACTCCAGAAATACAAAGAATACAAATATCACAAAAAAACAAAAAACATGGAAGAGGAAAAAAATTATACCTGCAAGCATTTATATGTGAAATTGTAAATTTATATATTTTTTGAAAACTCCAGACAAACAGATAATACAAATGTCCCAAAAAAGAAAACTTGGAAGAGGAAACAAAATATGAATCTAAGAGCATTTATATGTGAAATTGTAAACTTATTTGAAAATCTAATTTGAATGTGGACGTTGTAACACCGACTGGTTTGCATTCAGTTTGAATGCGGAAGTTTAGTTCTTTTCATTCCCTTTGGTTTTCTATAGCAATTCTATTCTTTAAGCTGGAACATAATATTTTCGGGACCGTTCCTAAACCGTCAACTAAGTTTAGATCTTAAACTGTCGCCTAAGCTGTCGTATAGAACAAAGAAACAATGAAGGAGGTATTATTGGCATTTCATCAAGCAGTTGGTGTGCAAGAAAAATACATTACAGACGAAGAAACAATGAAGGATGTATCCTTGGCATTTAAATGCTTTAATAAAAACCCACAGGTTTGCAGCAAATCAACACCCACATCAGCAATCAATTTCAAAATTCAATGTCAAAAATCACAACACCAGTCGCCTAGGTCATACACGGTCCTAATAGCAAATCAAAACCCACAACATCCTACAGAATAGTAAGAGCCAATATATAATAGAAATCAGAAGATGGTATAACCCACAACAGCAAATCAAACCCCACAGGTTTGCAGCAAATGAAAATCCACCACACCAATCACTTTGGTCCTGCACGGGCTAACAACAAAGCAAAACCCACAACATCTTACAAAACAATGACCTTGGTTTAATGTAAAGTCCAATCTCCATTATTCGACATACGAAGATGCAAAATCCACAAAATTCCAAACAAAATCCATGAACTACCAATCTTCCGTGCAAAAATTATGTACCAAGTGGCGAGAGTTTTGATCGAGGCAGATGATGGAGAAGTGGCCCAAGGATCGAGAGGTAGTACAAGTGGCAAAAGTGGTGGACCGTGAACCCTAGTTTTGCGATGAAGTTAGGAGATGATTTAGGGAAGTTTTTTCCAGGATGAAGTTTGCAGATGATTGGTTGATTTGTTGGAGATTTATTTGAGGAGGGGTGTTGTTCGTGAGAGGAGTTATAGTGCGGTGGGGGATGTTGGTGTATGGGGACGCTTACGGTGGGAGTGTTTCTTAACGGTGCGGTGAGGGATGTTGGTGATGGGGACTGTTTCACAAGATAGTTTTAAAAGTTTTTTAGATAACACGCGTTAAAAAGTGATTGGATAGAGGGACCCAAAGATAGGCTATCTTAAAATACTATATAGATACTTGAAATTTTAAGATGTGCATAGTTTTTGTTCAATTAATCTGAATTTCAAGTTTTCTTCTCCCCCTTTGACATCCATCAAAATTTTAAGCAATGTAAACATGTGATGTCAAATTTCTTCACCCCTTATTTAGTGTAATGAATTTACTCCCCCTTACATTTGCAATTCTTTATTCATTTAGCTTCCCCTGTCAATATGAATAGGGTAAAACAATTAAGTTCAATTTTTCTCCTCTTTGACATCAATTACATATGGACATATAAGCATATGTTGTTTTTCTGCCCCTTAATGTGATGCAATTGTATGAAACTAAAGATATGACAATTAAGCATACAAAATCATATTGGAACCAATTCTATATGCGTAGGATGATTAAAGATTGTTACCCAAGTTGCAATCCTCAATAGTGGTTCCAATTCTCTTTTTGATAGTGCAACCGGTTTTGAATTTGACATTCCAAGCTAGGCGGTCTCTACCGATCTCCCATCCTTCTTTTAAGTACCTACAAGTGCAGAATTACGTACCCAAATAACTTTGGGTCCTTGAACATTAGCTTTAGGAACCCAAACCATCTTGGTTTTGGGAGCCCACACACTTGAGGAACTTTGATTTACAAACAAATGCTTGCCATTTATAGTATGAGATACATGGTTTTTCAATTTAGCATTGTATCCTAAACTATGTTTATCTAGCGATTGTCTTTGACTACATAGAAGCATTTCATGCATTTTTGTTCCTTTAGTGAACTTTTTTAGATCTTTTCGAAATTGTTTATTTGAAGTTCTAAGATCTAGTTGTTCAGCATTAATAGGTATTGCATTTAGACTAGCAAGTTCTAAAGCATGATTTTCATAACTAGCAATAACCTCCTTCTTCTCATTCATGATTATTTCTATTTGGCATTGGAAATCATTTATAGTCTTCCTAGCATTCTTATTCTTATCACATATGATCTCATATTGTTTAGCTAAATCATGAACGGCATTTTGAAGCTCATCAAAATTATATGTTTCTTGTTATCACTGAAATATGATTTAGTAGAACAAGAATTGCAAATGAAGTTAGGAGATGATTTAGGGAAGTTTTTTCCAGGATGAAGTTTCCAGATGATTGGTTGATTTGTTGGAGATTTATTTGAGGAGGGGTGTTGTTCGTGAGAGGAGTTACAGTGCGGTGGGGGATGTTGGTGTATGGGGACGCTTACGGTGGGAGTGTTTCTTAACGGTGCGGTGAGGGATGTTGGTGATGGGGACTGTTTCACAAGATAGTTTTAAAAGTTTTTTAGATAACACGCGTTAAAAAGTGATTGGATAGAGGGACCAAAAGATAGCCTATCTTAAAATACTATATAGATACTTGAAATTTTAAGATGTGCATAGTTTTTGTTCAATTAATCTGAATTTCAAGTTTTCTTCTCCCCCTTTGACATCCATCAAAATTTTAAGCAATGTAAACATGTGATGTCAAATTTCTTCACCCCTTATTTAGTGTAATGAATTTACTCCCCCTTACATTTGCAATTCTTTATTCATTTAGCTTCCCCTGTCAATATGAATAGGGTAAAACAATTAAGTTCAATTTTTCTCCTCTTTGACATCAATTACATATGGACATATAAGCATATGTTGTTTTTCTGCCCCTTAATGTGATGCAATTGTATGAAACTAAAGATATGACAATTAAGCATACAAAATCATATTGGAACCAATTCTATATGCGTAGGATGATTAAAGATTGTTACCCAAGTTGCAATCCTCAATAGTGGTTCCAATTCTCTTTTTGATAGTGCAACCGGTTTTGAATTTGACATTCCAAGCTAGGCGGTCTCTACCGATCTCCCATCCTTCTTTTAAGTACCTACAAGTGCAGAATTACGTACCCAAATAACTTTGGGTCCTTGAACATTAGCTTTAGGAACCCAAACCATCTTGGTTTTGGGAGCCCACACACTTGAGGAACTTTGATTTACAAACAAATGCTTGCCATTTATAGTATGAGATACATGGTTTTTCAATTTAGCATTGTATCCTAAACTATGTTTATCTAGCGATTGTCTTTGACTACATAGAAGCATTTCATGCATTTTTGTTCCTTTAGTGAACTTTTTTAGATCTTTTCGAAATTGTTTATTTGAAGTTCTAAGATCTAGTTGTTCAGCATTAATAGGTATTGCATTTAGACTAGCAAGTTCTAAAGCATGATTTTCATAACTAGCAATAACCTCCTTCTTCTCATTCATGATTATTTCTATTTGGCATTGGAGATCATTTATAGTCTTCCTAGCATTCTTATTCTTATCACATATGATCTCATATTGTTTAGCTAAATCATGAACGGCATTTTGAAGCTCATCAAAATTATATGTTTCTTGTTATCACTGAAATATGATTTAGTAGAACAAGAATTGCAAATGAAGTTAGGAGATGATTTAGGGAAGTTTTTTCCAGGATGAAGTTTCCAGATGATTGGTTGATTTGTTGGAGATTTATTTGAGGAGGGGTGTTGTTCGTGAGAGGAGTTACAGTGCGGTGGGGGATGTTGGTGTATGGGGACGCTTACGGTGGGAGTGTTTCTTAACGGTGCGGTGAGGGATGTTGGTGATGGGGACTGTTTCACAAGATAGTTTTAAAAGTTTTTTAGATAACACGCGTTAAAAAGTGATTGGATAGAGGGACCAAAAGATAGCCTATCTTAAAATACTATATAGATACTTGAAATTTTAAGATGTGCATAGTTTTTGTTCAATTAATCTGAATTTCAAGTTTTCTTCTCCCCCTTTGACATCCATCAAAATTTTAAGCAATGTAAACATGTGATGTCAAATTTCTTCACCCCTTATTTAGTGTAATGAATTTACTCCCCCTTACATTTGCAATTCTTTATTCATTTAGCTTCCCCTGTCAATATGAATAGGGTAAAACAATTAAGTTCAATTTTTCTCCTCTTTGACATCAATTACATATGGACATATAAGCATATGTTGTTTTTCTGCCCCTTAATGTGATGCAATTGTATGAAACTAAAGATATGACAATTAAGCATACAAAATCATATTGGAACCAATTCTATATGCGTAGGATGATTAAAGATTGTTACCCAAGTTGCAATCCTCAATAGTGGTTCCAATTCTCTTTTTGATAGTGCAACCGGTTTTGAATTTGACATTCCAAGCTAGGCGGTCTCTACCGATCTCCCATCCTTCTTTTAAGTACCTACAAGTGCAGAATTACGTACCCAAATAACTTTGGGTCCTTGAACATTAGCTTTAGGAACCCAAACCATCTTGGTTTTGGGAGCCCATACACTTGAGGAACTTTGATTTACAAACAAATGCTTGCCATTTATAGTATGAGATACATGGTTTTTCAATTTAGCATTGTATCCTAAACCATGTTTATCTAGCGATTGTCTTTGACTACATAGAAACATGTCATGCATTTTTGTTCCTTTAGTGAACTTTTTTAGATCTTTTCGAAATTGTTTATTTGAAGTTCTAAGATCTAGTTGTTCAACATTAATAGGTATTGCATTTAGACTAGCAAGTTCTAAAGCATGATTTTCATAACTAGCAATAACCTCCTTCTTCTCATTCATGATTATTTCTATTTGGCATTGGAGATCATTTATAGTTTTCCTAGCATTCTTATTCTTATCACATATGATCTCATATTGTTTAGCTAAATCATGAAAGGCATTTTGAAGCTCATCAAAATTATATGTTTCTTGTTATCACTGAAATATGATTTAGTAGAACAAGAATTGCAAATGAAGTTAGGAGATGATTTAGGGAAGTTTTTTCCAGGATGAAATTTGCAGATGATTGGTTGATTTGTTGGAGATTTATTTGAGGAGGGGTGTTGTTCGTGAGAGGAGTTACAGTGCGGTGGGGGATGTTGGTGTATGGGGACGCTTACGGTGGGAGTGTTTCTTAACGGTGCGGTGAGGGATGTTGGTGATGGGGACTGTTTCACAAGATAGTTTTAAAAGTTTTTTAGATAACACGCGTTAAAAAGTGATTGGATAGAGGGACCAAAAGATAGCCTATCTTAAAATACTATATAGATACTTGAAATTTTAAGATGTGCATAGTTTTTGTTCAATTAATCTGAATTTCAAGTTTTCTTCTCCCCCTTTGACATCCATCAAAATTTTAAGCAATGTAAACATGTGATGTCAAATTTCTTCACCCCTTATTTAGTGTAATGAATTTACTCCCCCTTACATTTGCAATTCTTTATTCATTTAGCTATCACTGAAATATGATTTAGTAGAACAAGAATTTGATCTACTTGAGCATGAGTTAGAATCTACCTCACTTTCTTCATCTTGTATTGCCATGAAGCATGTGTGCGCAACCTCCCTTCTACTTTGAAGAGAGGATGATGACGATGAAGGTGATGAAGAATCATTCCAAGTAGCTTTGTTAGCTTCCACCTTCTTCTCTTTTCTCTTGATCTTCTCCTTTTCTCTTCTCCTCTCCCTTCTCTCATTTTTCTTCTAATTTTCACTCTCCTCCTTCTCCTTTTCTTTTTCCTTCTTCTCACTTCTTATTCCTTTTCTTTCTTAATTTTCCCTTATCTTTCTTGAGGTATTTGAAGAAGTCTTTCGCAAGAACCTCAATGTCCTCATCTTCTATTCTCGTCCTTGGTTCATCAAAATTTGCATGTAATGCCAAGGTTGATTTCACCTTAGAATCTTCTTTCTCCTTTCGATGGTTGATTTGGAGTTCATAAGCCATGAGGTTTCCGATTAGGTCCTCCATTTTTAGTTTGGAAAGATCGTGAGCTTCCTCAATTGCAACCACCTTGTCTTCTCAATCGTTGTTGATGGATCAGAGGAACTTCCTTGTCACTTCTCCTTCACTTATCTTTCTTCCAAGAACACAAAGAGAGTTCGTGATATTGGTGAATCGAGTGTTCATTTCGCTTATGTTCTCACCGATTTGAATAGTGAAACTTTCATATTTATGCACGAGGAGACTAATTCTTGTTTATTTTGTTTTGTTATCACCCTCATGATGCATTTGTAATTTATGCCATATTTTGTAGGATCTAATGAGCCCTAGTATTAGTCTAAGGGGGGTGAATATACTAATTACGTTCTAGTAAAAATGTTAAGAAATTTTAAAGCTAAAGTGATAAAAGTGAGAGATACAAAGCACAACACCAGATGTATAGAGATTTGGATCCAACCATCGGATTCTAGTCCTCTCTTACAAATTGCTCCTCTTTGAGCAACTTCACGTCCTCCACTAATCTGATCTCCGTTCTGGGCCGAGATCAAGCCTTTACTATTCAAGTTTTGCGAACAACCTCACCTAGCTTGGACTATCTTCTCACAATCCGAGAAGAGCTTTACTCCAGAAGCTAGTACAACACTTTGTAGAAAAACTTGAGTAAGTTAATCTTGAGAACTTGAATGAATGATGAGTGTAATGAATTGATTCAAGTGGAAAGGTGTGAGCACAAAGGATGTTTAGAGAAAATTGAGAGTAGTAAGAGTATGTGAGCTTAAAGAAAGGATTGGTAACCTTGTAAGTTTGTTCTAATCTCTAATTATAAGCTCCAAATATAATCTAGCTGTTGGGATTGACGTGGTAGTGATTTGAGTAAAATGCATAAAATCAAGAAGTTCAAAACTCAAATAAGGACATAATCGGTCGGCCGGATCGGGCTAAACGGTCTACCAGTTTCTTGTAAATAAGAACACAATCGAGATGAAGTGCATACAAGTCGATCCTTTATGGCAAGAACATAAGTGAATGGTCGAAGAAGATAAATGATTGGTCGACCGATAAGGGAGATTCGGTAGGGCTCAATTTTAGTCGATCGAACGAAGGGTGCATCAACCAAAAACAAGAAGTTTGGGAGTATGAATCGTTCTTCAACCGGTCGACCACCATTAGGGCATTGTTTGACCGGTGCCAAATACAAAAGAGTTGTAAGGTGAAAGTATGTGTATATGACTGTTGTATAGTACGACAAGTATAACGGTCAAATTAAAGACAAATACCAAAAGCAAACAGTCTAACAAAATGAGACTTTTTGTCAACCGATTGTCACTCTAACCAGGACACTTGTCAAGATATAAATCGAAAGAAGAGGTTGGGGCGGTCGAACTGAGTTATACAGGATGACAAGGATGACAAGGTTAAACGGTCGAATGGGAATGTAATCGGTCGACCAAAATAAGACAGAAAAAAAGCTTGTAAGAATCGCTCGAACCAAAAGGCTGTTGGTCGACCGTTTTGGAAGGGAGTTTGAAGTCTGCTAATAACCGATCGATCCAGATGGTCTACCGGTTGACCGGTTGAAGCAAAATTCATGTTCTAAGGGAATTTCTAAGTTTTGTCGATCTCCTACTAAAGTCGGTTTGATATGGAGTTAAGTGTGAGACTTCTATAGGTTTCCTAAGGGTCATGTAATGCAGTACATCAAGATTCAAGTGCCAAGATACATTATAATCCTAAGAACAAGATATATAAAACCTATCTACTCTTCAACTTGACTTATTGTCTTGATCCACACTTGTTTCCTAAAATGTTAGAAATACTATATATATGTGTACATATGCATGCTTATGATGTACATGTATTTATTGATTTGTTGATTAATCATCAAAATGGATTAATGATTATTAGCCAAAAAGCCAACATATTTCATATGCACTTTCACAACCCCTAATTCTATTGTATTCACCCTCATTTAAGCCACAATAAAGGATGTTCATGATGGTAGAATTCATTTCATATTCCTTCATTTTAGTTCTAGTTAGACTTACTAACTCTTCTTCATTTGGAGGGGTGTATGGGTTTTGGATAAAGATTCAATACTTAAAATCATTAGAAATCAAGAATATTTTCATTCTATTCTTCCAATAATCGTAATTTGACCCATTAAGCTAAGATGGTCTAGTAGTGCAAAGTCCTTCTACATGATTAGATGAAGTAGATGTCATGCTAAAATACGGTTAGGCATATGAAATTTAGCACCTATGCTCTGATACCAAATGTAGGATCGTAATTGCCCCTAATTAACTAATCAAATTACAATAAATTCATACATAAACAAACAAGATATGCACGGAAACAATTTAAACAAGGTAGGGAAGAAACAAGGAAACCACAATGGACATGGGTGTTTTTGTAGAGGTTTGGCCTCCAACCTACTTCCTCTCTTGCAAGCTCCGCTCGACACTTCGAGCTCTTCTCACGACTTCACTATCCGCTCCCCGTTCCGGACCAGGAGACAATGCCTTTACAATCTTCAAGCTAGCGAACAACCCTCTCCTAGCTTGGAATCATCTTCTCACAATCCGAGAAGGATGCTTTGGGCTTTCACCGGAGCCTTTACTCTTTTGAACAAAGAACTTGAGTGGAACAACACTCTTTTGCTTGAGCACACTTTGAGTGGTATATGGAAATGATCAAAGGCGTGGAATTTAGGCTCTTGAGTGTAGTATTGGGAGTTTTAGGAGTTAGAGATTTCTCTCTAATGTATAAGACAATTGGAAGTGGGAGAGTTGTCTAAACAATGTGTTTGGACCGCTATTTATAAGCTCCTAAAGTTTTCTAGCCATTGGGGAAGAATTTATGGATTGGTGTGAAGAACACACAAACAGAAATCAAGGTTCAGTAATTTTGTCCCTCAACGGTCGACCAAATCGGAGTAATCGGTCGACCGTTTCCTTAATGGCAAGGAAACGTTCGAACTGAATTAAGCATCAGTCGAACAAATTTGGTCTTTCACTTAAGTAAACGGTCGACCACAAAAGGGATGGTCGACCGAAACTAGAGTTTTGGACAGGGTAAATGTATAACGGTCAAACTAAAAGATAGATTACGTTCGACCAAAAATAACAGGCACTTTGGGCTCAAGAAAAGTGTTCATTCTGTCGACCATTACGACGTCAACGTTCGACCAGTAGCCAATTGTATTCTAGGGGTTGGTTGATTTTATATGAATACGACCATTAGGAGAATACGACAAGTATAACAGTCATCCAAAAATACAGGATCGATGAAGCGGAGGAGTTAGGTAAAAGCACTGTAGGGCAAGTGGTTTAAACGGTCGAACAGGGAACTAGGTTCGGTCGACCATTTTTCACAGGTAGATTAGGTTTAGATTTAGGTGATTTTCCGGCTAAGATTTGGGTGATTTATTGAAGTCCAATTGATATGAAATTTTGTGTAACCTCTACAAGAAACCTAGCGTGTATATTGATAAGTTTTAATTCTTGTACGCTCATGATTACACAAGTTCCTAAGACTCAAAATAAAGTACAATTACACGTCTTTAAATAGATTTCATTACATGTCTTGACTTCAATTCCATTCTTCTTGTGTCTTGATCACCTGTAGATGTTAGCATAATACAATATATCTTCCATGAATATGTGTGCTACACTACATTTGATTGTGATTAAGATTAGGTTGATTAAATCATCAAACCATGAATTAAGGCCAAAACACCAACAATATTTAGTGTCAGTTAGATCGTACAATTGATATCAAGGCTAGGTGTTTAATCAACCTACTTAACCGTAGTAAGAAAAATGGCTCAAAGTAGAGAGTGCATGCTTACATCTAGATCATCATTGTTTTGAGGCAATAACTATGCATATTGGAAGAAGCGCATGAGAAATTTGATTCAATCATTTGACATCAAACTTTGGGTGTTTCTTGAAGTTCCATACAAATAATGAACTCCATGTGGTGGACATGAATGCCAAACTTCTTAACATCTTCATTTGTGGCAAATGTGATAAAGAGTATGGTAGAATAAATGCATGTCATTCAGCTTATGATGCTTAGAAACTTCTTGAATCTCATTTTGAAGGATCTATTATGGTTAAGGAGACTAAGGTATATTCTTTAATATAAAATAGGATGACTTTCTATGTAGCAAGGTAAGACTATAAGCGAGATGAACATTCGCTTCACCCATATTACTAACTCTCTCAAAAATCTTGGAAAGAAAATTGTGGAAAGGGATAAGGTGAGGAAGTTCATCTGATCCCTCAAAAAAAGTGGGAAAAGAAGACATTCACAATCAAGGAGGGCAAAGATCTTTCAAACTACAAATAGAAGACCTAATTAGAATCCTCATGGTCTATGACATCCAAATGGAAGAAAGGAGAGAGAAGGAGAAAGAAAGGAAGAGTGTGGTAAGAAAAGAGAAGTCTATTGCCTTGAAAGTCATCTCTGATTCTAATGATTCGGGAAAGGATGAAAGCAATGAAGACATTGCCTTCTTGACCTGACGCTTCGAGAAGTATCTCAAGAAAGAGTAATACCCAAGAAACAAGGGAGAATCCTCTAAAGGACCCTCATGTTTTGAATGTAACAAATATGGGAACTTCAAGAAAGATTTCCATTGATCAATTGACAGAGAGGACTGAAAGGAGAGAAATAAGACACTCAAAAAGGGAGAAAGAATAAAATGAGGAAAGACACAAGAGAAGAGATAAAGGATAATAAAGAGAATAGACACAAAACAAGAGAACATAGAGAGAAGGATCACAATAAAGCTCTAAAAGCTACTTGGGATGATTCTCGCTCATCGAGATCATGTTCTCCAAGTGAGTTTGAAAAGGAAGAGACCAACATGTATTTAATGTGTAACGTCCCGTCCCCGAGTCCGCATCGAACCCGGGTCCCGGTCCTTCACCCATGTGCCCACTGGCCCACAACACCCACCTATTGCCACAAAACTTAAGTTGGTAAGTGTTATGGTAGTGGACTCATGTCTTTATATCCCACCCCAACATTCTCATGTTAAGCAATGTGGGACTAAACTTGGGGGTTTTACAACCTACCCCACTTGAACACCTGACGTCCTCGTCAGGGTCAAGCCACTCAATCACCAGGCGTTGTGGGATTCTAGAGGTGGCTCCCACCCTTTAGGTGTAGCACTTAGTTCCCACAATTCCGGCTGGTTCAGGCTATGATACCATCTGTAACGTCCCGTCCCCGAGTCCGCATCGAACCCGGGTCCCGGTCCGTCACCCATGTGCCCACTGGCCCACAACACCCACCTATTGCCACAAAACTTAAGTTGGTAAGTGTTATGGTAGTGGACTCATGTCTTTATATCCCACCCCAACATTCTCATGTTAAGCAATGTGGGACTAAACTTGGGGGTTTTACATAATGGCTCAAGAAGAGCAAGATGGATCTTTTTGTAGCATCACATCTTCCTCAAGTAATGACTCTAACACTTGCTATAAGGCTCATGTTGAAGAACATGAGGTGTCGAGGAGAGAGAAGGAGACAGAGAGAGAGAAGAGGGGGAGAGAAATGGAGAGAAGAGAGAAACTCATGGGGCACTGGTGATCCTAGGGTTTCCCAAGTCGCCATAACCACTTTTCCACCCAAATCCACCATTTTATCTCATTTTCTCACCTAAATGACTCTGATTCGTTCGTTGGAAGGAGCCCCCACGCAGTCCTCTTGTTGTGGAGAGTACAAGTAAAGGCTCTAGGAGGTAACATGCCTGTTGAAGGTCAAGGCCAGCTTCTTGGCATCAACAAGATGCACTTGTGGGGGACGTCGTGCATGGGCTGACATGTTTCATACAACTACCTGCGCACCCACTGCCCTCCACTTTGCCCCCAGACAGAGGAAACAGGGAAGAGGGTTGGGTTTACTCAAGCAAGGTTGTAGAGGAGACGGCCAAGAAGTTGGCAATTGTGCGGGTACGGTACTTCCTAGATTTCAAGCCACATCTACCTGGTCACACATCTTAAGAAGATATGGAAGATTTCAGGCCACATAAAACCGTTCTAGCACAAGAATAATTTTATTATTTTTAGATTCACGCTTTGAGAGGACAAGAAGCATGCTTTAGAGGGTGGTCCATGGTTTTGTTTGTGGATCACCTTTGGCATTACACGAATGGAAGTCTGGGTTTTATTTCAAGAGGAAGAAGGTGGCCTCCATGCCTATATGGGTGTGATTTCTAGAGCTTGATTTACGTTTTTGGTCACCTACTATTCTCGAGGTTGCAGCAAGCATTATTGGCATGCCACTGTACATGGATGAGGATACAACTGCACGTCGGAAACTCACCTTTGCTAGGGTCTGCGTGGAAACTCCTTTCCAAATGTGATTACTATTCATGATGAGGAGGTCCGGGAGGAAGAGGTTGCTGTTGAATAAGAGTGGAAGCCACTATCTTGCACTACATGTGCTTCCATTGGTTACCTGGAGTCGTGCTGCCCAGCTGCACAGAAATCCAACCCGCAACAAACAAAGTAAACACCGCAGGAGTGGCATGTAGTGCAGCAGAAATGCCACAATTCACGGGCAGTTGATGCTCAGAACTCGCCGGAGAAGGTGGTCGGAGGTTTTCATCTGGGAAGGAGGGAAGGGAAGTGCCCTATGGAAGTTGAGATGTTAAATCAGGAAGGTCTGCGGGAAAAGGAAACTCAGAATTTGGAATGCTCCAGAGGCAACGCATCCCCGAAGGAAATCCACGCAAATCCACATGCAAATCAATCTGGGAACTGATTGGATGCAATTTTCGTGGACCGTACAAGTGATGAGGCTAATTCAGAATCGATTTAGGAAACTAATTAGCAAGCCTATTAGGAGAACTTTGCAGCAAATCTGATTATGCCGCGTAATGATATGGACTCACTGAGAAGGAAATTTCCCATGCACGTGAAATTGACTCTGACGACCAGGAAAAGGAAGCTTCCCATGCACGTGACGATTTAATCCAGAAAAAGGAAACCTTTGCCGAAGTGCTGCACCCAAAAGCCCAACACGGATCAAGTTAGTCGTGAGTTTGAGGTGCCACTCAAGGACCATGGTGGTACAAGTATGAAATCACCTCCACCACCACGCGCCTCTCCGAGGCTCACCAAAGATTTGTCGTGCTTGTCCTATTCATCTTGGGGTTAGAATTTGGGGTCGAAGGGAACGTACGTGGCGTGAATAAACCTGGTTGCCTGCGTATGTTAAGCGATAAAAAATTTAGGACACATGTGGCGATTGCAGGTATACTTGAGCATATACTAAAGCCACAGAAGATACAACCCTTTGTGAGTCAAGTGTGGCCAAAGGCGAGTTGGGTCTCTAATAGTTCAATTTGCGTTGGAGGTTGGATCCTTGTTGTTTGGGATGACAACCGTGTTGAGCTCGAACCTATTATTACTACTCGGCAACCTATCCACTTGAGTGGGGTATGGAAAACACTCCCATGTTCCCCTCTTTATATCCTTTGTCTATGCTTCTAATGATGCTAGGGAGAGGTGCGAGTTAGTGTAACGTCCCCGAAACTAGCGGAAATTTAAACAAATGAAAAAAGTCATGTGGTCAACCGGTTGGTCGTTAATATTGTTGGAGGACGGGAGGAGGACGGGGAGCTACTGATCAGCCCACCACAGGAGATTACCCGTCTCCTGGGCTACAGGGACCGCTGATTGGCGGTCCCCAACTGCCAATTGGCGGTCTAAAAGGCGCGCCTCGTGTGCTGCCTTAGACCACCCTGATCACCATTCATTTTGCCTTCTTTTGATTCCACTAGATCCATTCTTGATCTATGTTACTGGGGGGCACGAAGGAAAGAAGGTGACTCTCTACTCACAAGGTAAAAACCGATTTTGCAATGCACACTCTTCTTCTTCTTTCTACTCACATACTCACTCTTTTCTCACACAATTTCGTGGCTCAACTTCTAATGCTTGATATATGTTGTTGTTGTTTTGTTGTTGTGTTAGAAATGGTGAATTCTAGTGCTTTATATAGGCACTTACATGACCCTACAACTTCCAAACATAAAGACTACATAAACATGATCATTGAAGATCATTACACCCTCTACTTAAATTGCATACATAATTAGGACGAAAATTACTCAAAAAATGAAAAGACTCTTGTCTCTTCCACTCCCTCAACCTTTTGTCTTCTCATGTGTTGACTCATCTCCTCCTTGATGTGTCATCAAGCACTGATGATGTGGCGGGTGACTAGGACGCCACATAGGATTAAGTCGCCACATAGGATTAAGTTCAATTCTCAATACTCCTCCTTGAACTTAATCCTCTTCCATCCACCATCCCAAGTTGATTTCTCAACTTCACATACAAGCGGATTGGCAGAGCTTTTGTTTTGTGTGAGAAGACACACCATGTGCAACTCACTCGTCATCTCGTAGATTTCACGAAGTGTCTTGAACTTCCTTGGTCTCATCTCGTCATGTTTGTCAGATGGAACTGTTTCATGATCAGTGGGGTTGGCTATCTCCATTTCTTGTTCTTCATTTGGCACTTGTGGAATCTCCTCTTTGGACTCCCATGTTACCTCCTCGTTAACCTGTACATCACGACTAATGACAATTTTGTTGTTAGTTGGATCGAGAAGCCTATAAGCTTTCGATCGTTCATCATAGCCAACAAATACAAGCTTGATGCTCCTATCATCAAGTTTTATCCTTCTTTCTTTTGGTACATGTGCATATGCTGTGCTTCCAAACACCTTCATATGTGCTACGGTTGGCTTATAGCCACTCCACGCTTCTTGTGGAGTTACTCCCTCCAAACTTGCAGTTTTGCAATGATTCAACGTATACACTGCACAGGCTACAGCTTCGGCCCGTAGCTCTTTTGACACGTTCTTGCTTTTCAACATACTTCGAACCATGTCCATGATGGTTCTATTCTTCCTTTCAGCTATACCATTTTGTTGTGGTGAGTATGGAGCCGTCAAATGGTATTTCATGCCATTCTCCTCACAAAAGTTGTTGAACTCGGTTGATGTGAACTCGCCTCCTCGATCAGACCTTAATGTCTTGATGTTGTTGCCACTTTGTTTCTCCACATATGCCTTGAACTTCTTGAACATGCGAAAAGCCTCAGATTTCTCCTTCAAGAAGTACACCCACGTTTTCCGTGAAAAGTCATCAATAAACGTTAAGAAATAACGATTCTTACTAATCGAGTGTGGAGTGATCGGTCCACATATGTCGGTATGCACCAACTCTAGCACATTCTTTGCTCTATGTTCAGCTTGCTTTGGAAAACTCTTCCTTGGTAATTTTCCAACCATGCAACCTTCACAAAATCCGTCTTTGGATTCGGTCATCGGCAGACCATGCACCATTCCCTTTTGCGCCATTTCTTGGATCCCGCCAAAGTTCAAGTGTCCAAGTCGCATATTGATGTGAATTAAAATTTATACCGCAAGTGCACGGCGTCAATGGAGACGTGGCAAATACGGGTCGAATACAAGGAGGGAGAGATTTTGTTATTAGTGTGATTTCGATTGGGGGAAAGAAGGAGAGAAGAAATAAGTTGGTTTTGAGATTTTTGATTTTTAATTATCTAAAGCAAGAAACAAGAACAATTAAAACTAAAACAAGAACAAAAAGGTGAATTCCGTTGGGTGGAGGTTTAGATTTAAGGTTTAGATTAGAGAATTCAGAAACTTATAATAAATCATGTTAGTTATCAAGCATTACATGATAAATGATTTAACACAAACTCAAGTAATCAAAATATACTAACACAAAATTAAAATAATAACTTTTATTCGTCTTCTCTTCACCCTAAATCCGTCACCTCCACCCTTTGGAAAGAGTTAGAAACTCATGGAGTGAGGAAGAAGGGGTCCTTGAGACATTACAAAAGAAAACTAAAAGTAAGAAATAAAAGACAGAATTTTATTAATGAAAAGAAGAATACAAAACTAAGATTAAGAATAAAAACTATCACCAAAGACTAAGGACCCTTCTAACATCGTTCTCGGGTTTATTTATAGTTGTTACAAGAGACCTAAGTATAGAATTGGAGAGTACACGTGTCCAGACACGATTGGACGAAATTGGAGCACACAGATCGCTGAGGGGGCGGCGTTTCCGCCGCACAATGTATGTGATATGCGGCGATTTCGCCGCACAATCTTCTATAATTTAATCCGGATTTTTGCTGGTAGTTTATGGTATGATTTGATCCTCCTTTGCGCGTCTGGATGATTTCTTTCCATTCTTTTGAGCTCCGGATTAATTCCTTTATATGTTTGGAGATTTACATTGATTTTTCTTTAGATTTTCTCCAAGATAATATTTTGGTGCTTTAATTGCAATTAGGTCCTTGACTTTTTGCAGTTAAGTCCCCGACTACTTTTGTGCTTAAGTCCTTGTTCTTTTTGCAATTAGGACTTGAATGCTTTTATGCTTGGATACATTTCCATTCGTAACCCGATAATCTTGAACTTGGTCTTTATGATAGAAATGAATCTTTTGCACGCGTTTATGCTCGGGATGTGGGTAAATTGCATTCAGGTCCCTGTATTCTGTAAATAAGACTAAACACATACCTTAGTAGCATTTATTGATGTAAAAGTAATCTAAATGAAAGACATATGATGCAATGTATGCAATGCATCAAATACCCCCACACCTAGATTTTGCTAGTCCCTAGCAAAACAGAAAATAAGAAAAATAAAAACAGGGAAATCCTAACTCATTTTCGTAGGAATCACGGTTGCACTTAGCATGTGCAACAAGCCTTTAAACCTCCAAGTTTCCTAGGAGGAGGAGTGTTGTCTCCTGAGGGTTTTCAGCGGATATACCCACAAAATCCTAAATCAACGTTTCATTAATAGTTCTCAATATCCCTACCTCAACCTTATACATTTCACTAAGAATTTTTTTTGCATGCTCATTATATAAATCTAACTCATTAAAAATATGACTTGGTCTTTGTTCCTCCAACATTCACACCACTAACCCTTCTACACATGTTTATCACTTGAATTATTTTGCACGCCTCCTCTGGTGGTGAAGTATCATTCTGATCAACCATGGCATGGATCATTCTTTTAGCTTTGAGCCTTGAGTATTAATTTTTTTTTCTTTTCTTCCGTGATTCAACACATTTGCTTTTTGACACTTTTACCCTTTTTGCATTCGTGTAGCGAGTTTGGTCGATAATCCCGAGCTGGTAGACTCAAGTTACCGGGTTTCAAGATACCCCTACGGACCAGTGACTCAAAGGCTTGGGCTTTTGTAATCATTTTGCAAAATGTGTTTTCTTCACTTTATTCCTTTATTTTTATTTTTATTTTTATTTTCCTCAAGGCTTAATTACTATTAGAAGTCCACACTTCCCGGTATATTTTCCTCAACCTCTGCTTTTTATCAACCACTTCAAAGATTTGATTCATCCAATTTAAGTGCATACATGTCTTAAAGGGCAATGAGCTATTTCTTTGGAACTTAGATTTATGTCATAATTTCTACAAGCAGAACTATATAATAAGGAACAAAAACTCAATGCAATTTGTACACGGGTTTTGACAGTTCAATCTTAAGCTATGTCATGAAACATTGAAATTTTTTTTTTAGGAAATAAAAGACAGATCTATAGATAAATATATACATAAACACCCCCCCACACCTAAATCATGCATTGTCCTCAATGTATGCAAATATAAAGCAAATGCACTTATTACCTTGATGAACTGCGGTGGAAGGGTGGAATTTGCTCAAAGTCAACCATAGTCAGAACTGGATTGAATGACACCATATTGGTGCATGTGTCCAGTTGAATTGTTCCCCATGTTGCAATGAGAGTTCTGAGTCACAAATTCCACACCCCTCACATAAATAGGTTCTCTTATTTGCTCGAGTGATGGTGGGTGTGTAGATGAATTTCTCCCCTTTTTCTTACTTCCTTTTTGATTTTGTGATGATTCAGAAATCTTATAGATACGCGATTTCATCACAACGTCACTTTGATTGCATATTATTTCTGGCTCACTATCAATATGAAAGATATTAAATTCAGCTTTTAAGTTCCCAAAAGATAATTGAATGAGCCCATTTCGACAGTTTATTAATGCTTCCGAAGTGGCTAAAAAGGGTCTGCCTAGAATTACAGGGATTTGTCGGTTATGATTTACAACAGGTGAGGTATCTAGTACGACAAAATCTACTGGGTAAATGAAGTCACCAACCTTGATCAAAACATCCTCTACTATACCTCTTGGTTTCTTAATAGAGCAATCAGCAAATTGAAGGGTTGTCTTAGAGGGTTTTAGTGGACCAAGGTTCATCTGCTCATAGACAGAGTATGGGAGTAGGTTAACACTAGCACCAAGGTCTAGAAGAGCTCTGTTGATAAAAGTATCTCCTATTGAACATGAAATTGTGGGACATCCAGGATCCTTATATTTTATAGGAGATGTGTTGGACAAAATAGAACTTATGTTTGCAGTTAAGAATGCCTTCTTTGGTACGTTCGTTTTTCGCTTTTTAGTGCACAGATCTTTTAAGAATTTAGCATAAGCAGGTATTTGTTGAATCATATCTAAGAGTGGAATGTTCACCTTAACTTGCTTAAATACTTCCAAGATTTTCTCTATTTGTGCACTTGAGTTCTTTTTGAGTCTATTAGGGAATGGCGCTTTAGGAACATAGACTCGCTCAGGTTCAGGTTGAGCTATGGGTTCAGGTTGAGTAGGTGGGTTGGGCGTTTCAGATTGGACGTCAGGTTCAATGGTCAGGTCATATGTGGGTGCTTGATGGCTAGATTGATTGGACACTCTAGGATTTACCACATTGTTATCAACTTGTCTTCCGGACCGTAATGATACTACTGCATTTATTTGTTGGAACGGTCCTTCCTCATTAACCATTTGAACCGGTCTAGGGTTGTTATTTCCTGAAGGTGCTTGATAGGATTGATATGAATTATTATTAGATCTAGGGTTCACCTCAGGTTGACTTGGAAACCGACCCTTTTCTCTTTCACCTACTATTTGTGCTAGTTGGCTGACTTGTGTCTCTAGCCTTTGGAAGGTCTGGTTGGTTGTTTGTATAAAAGTTTTCATCAAATTTTCCAAGCTTGTCAACCTAACCTCATGATCGTTATTGTTATTAAACCCAGATGATGTATTATTTTGGTTATACGGGTTTGGTTGTTGTCTAGGAGGTTGACCTTGTTGGCTAGATGAGAAATTGGAATTATTACGCTAACTCGAGTTATAGGTTGATGCGTATGGGTCATTTCTAGCATGGTTATACATGGCATTAACTTGGTCCCATTCCGCACAATCCTCCTTTACATGACCAGTCTGACCACATCTAGAGCACGGGATAGTCGAGGCTTGATTTACTCGGTTTTGGGTTTGTAGCTCTAAACTTTCCATTCTGCGCATAAGGGTAGCTAGTTTTGCTTCAGCCGCTATGTTGGCATCTACAACTAAGACACCTGGTTTGGGTTGACTTGCTATTCTAGATCCAATACTCGGGTTAAGCGGTGTTCTAGCATTGTCCCATTGCATACTGTTATCAGCTAATCCTCAAGAAAAGTCCAGGCATCATTTTCATTTTTCGACATAAAGTTCCCTTGGCTTACGGATTCTACCATGACCCTAGATGTGGGTGTCAATCCCTCATAAATAATTTGGCATAATTGCCATCTTGGAATTCCATGATGAGGGCATTGGGTCAGAACACTTTTGAATCTTTCTAGATAGGAATAGAACGGCTCGCTCTCAGACTGAACGAATGCAACAATTTCATTCCTAATCCTCATAGTCTTATGGTTGGGGAAATATTTTTTTAGGAAAACTTGAACAAACTCAGCCCAACTTCTAATGGATCTTTCGGCTAGACTATATAGCCATTTCTTAGCGTCGTCCTTCAGTGCTAGAGGCACGAATTTCAG
Organism: Triglochin maritima; assembly: GCA_963682175.1. Taxonomy (NCBI): domain Eukaryota; kingdom Viridiplantae; phylum Streptophyta; class Magnoliopsida; order Alismatales; family Juncaginaceae; genus Triglochin; species Triglochin maritima. Next base: position 22,920,705 of record OY821775.1, read on the forward strand.
ACGCACTGCCTCCTCAGGGATATGCTGGTATTGCATAAGAGAGCAGATTTCCTCAAATTCTCTAAGGAAGAGATATGGGTCTTCCCTAGAGGTGAACTTAGGCAACATACTCATGTATTGTGCGTTAAGTTCGAAGTCGCGACCCGGTATGGTGGGCATAACGATGCACGATGGCTGAGCAGCCATCGCTGGATAGCATCGATCCCTCAGAGTTATAGGTTGTGCAACAGGCGGGTCCACTACGTTCTCACCCATTGGATCCAGGTGAGGTGGTGCAACAGGTGGATTGGGGCTAAGTTCCAGACTGGAATCTAGATGAACTCGTGAGAGTCGATTACTCAAGTCCCGAATCCAAATCTGAGTGCACCGGGTTGAATCAATTATTTTATTTTATTTTGAATTCAAATTCGAAATTTAAATTCCAAATTTAATTTCAAGAATTAAATTTTTTTTTTCGTTTTTTTTATATATTTTTTTTGTTTTTTTTTCAAAAGGAAAACAAACAATAGAATGGGGAAAGATGAGAAAGAAATCATAATCTAGAGAATTTAGGTGAGAAGAGAAAGAAGACTCAGATGAGAAGGGAAACCTAACTCTAAAGATAGAAAGAGGGTTGGTCAGAAAATTCCTAAGAAAGCACGGTTCAAACAATCCTAGACCTAGTGTCGCTTAGATCTAGACGACTCCTAACTGGTTGAGTCGAATTGATTCGCTTGATTCACCTCCCTCACTAATCAAACCAACTTGGCCAGGCCGTGTATAGCTAGTGGGGGCGCTTCCGACAAAGTCGGTGCCAATTAGACAACCACTTCGCTTGGAAGACTTACGTCAACACAAAAACACTTTCTAGACACCAAATTAAATTCAATCGGCTTCAGGTCATAGCAAGTCAAACCAATTCTTCTCCTTAAATGAGTCCGAGTCCTTAGGGGCCAATGTCTAATTGATTTTAAATTGAAGGCTTAGGTGACACTTTAGGATTGTGATTTGTGGGCCACGGAAGGGTGATGAAATCCCCACCGTATCTTTGCCTATGGAGTTGCCCTTAAAATAGTTTAACTTAGATCTAGCAAAGATAGTCAAACAATGGTCTTTAGTGGGGGGCAATTGCAAGGTTGTATGCAAACTAAATTATATGCTTAAATGCAATCGTTAAAACGCGATACGTACCTTGCCTTCAGCACTCTTCAACAATAAAAATAATTTGCAAGAATTTAGCAAGAATAATGCAAACAAAACATTATATGATGCATGCACTAAGTTCTTCTAGTTTTGCCAAATTTTAGGTCAGAGTTGAATTATTGCCAATTATGGAATTTAAGCTTAACACGTGCAATTCTAATAAAAGGAAATTTTCTGAAACTAGAAATTACGAGGAAAAAGGCAACAAAGGTTACCTACGCAATGCTCAGTCGGGTTCGCCGCCCGCTCTCGAAATTTCAGATGCTCTGCACGTCCCAGAAAAGTTGGAAGCCCAGAAGCTCCAAGTGTGCGGCCATTCCGCCGCAAGTTGTTCTTGGTATGCGGCGATTCCACCGCTCGTTAAGCTCAGAATGTGCCCGGATTTCGCCGTGCACTCTGTTGTCTCCTGAAACACAAATCCAAATATTTAGATCGCGCACAAGATAAACAGGATAAAATCGAAATCAACAAAAAACAAAATCTGCGTCGCCTCCCCGGCAACGGCGCCAAAAACTTGATGTGAATTAAAATTTATACCGCAAGTGCACGACGTCAATGGAGACGTGGCAAATACGGGTCGAACACAAGGAGGGAGAGATTTTGTTATTAGTGTGATTTCGATTGGGGAAAGAAGGAGAGAAGAAATAAGTTGGTTTTGAGATTTTTGATTTTTAATTATCTAAAGCAAGAAACAAGAACAATTAAAACTAAAACAAGAACAAAGAGGTGAATTCCGTTGGGTGGAGGTTTAGATTTAAGGTTTAGATTTGAGAATTCAGAAACTTATAATAAATCATGTTAGTTATGAAGCATTACATTATAAATGATTTAACATAAACTCAAGTAATCAAAATATACTAACACAAAATTAAAATAATAACTTTTATTCGTCTTCTCTTCACCCTAAATCCGTCACCTTCACCCTTTGGAAAGAGTTAGAAACTCATGGAGGGAGGAAGAAGGGGTCCTTGAGACATTACAAAAGAAAACTAAAAGTAAGAAATAAAAGACAGAATTTTATTAATGAAAAGAAGAATACAAAACTAAGATTAAGAATAAAAACTACCACCAAAGACTAAGGACCCTTCTAACATCGTTCTCGGGTTTATTTATAGTTGTTACAAGAGACCTAAGTATAGAATTGGAGAGTACACGTGTCCAGACACGACTGGACGAAATTGGAGCACACAGATCGCTGAGGGGGCGGCGTTTCCGCCGCTACAATGTATGTGATATGCGGCGATTTCGCCGCACAATCTTCTATAATTTAATCCGGATTTTTGCTGGTAGTTTATGGTATGATTTGATCCTCCTTTGCGCGTCTGGATGATTTCTTTCCATTCTTTTGAGCTCCGGATTAATTCCTTTATATGTTTGGAGATTTATATTGATTTTTCTTTAGATTTTCTCCAAGATAATATTTTGGTGCTTTAATTGCAATTAGGTCCTTGACTTTTTGCAGTTAAGTCCCCGGCTACTTTTGTGCTTAAGTCCTTGTTCTTTTTGCAATTAGTACTTGAATGCTTTTATGCTTGGATACATTTCCATTCGTAACCCGATAATCTTGAACTTGGTCTTTATGATAGAAATGAATCTTTTGCACGCGTTTATGCTCGGGATGTGGGTAAATTGCATTCAGGTCCCTGTATTCTGTAAATAAGACTAAACACATACCTTAGTAGCATTTATTGATGTAAAAGTAATCTAAATGAAAGACATATGATGCAATGTATGCAATGCATCACATATGCCACAACCAATCTCCCTTAATGCATGCATTCAAGCATCTAGCACGAGCACAGGTTAGATTCAATTTAAACATTCGATTTTTGGACATTTCTACCTTTGCAATCAGATGTCCATCTTGTCCTCGCACGGTCATGTGTCGATCCTTCATCAAGATCGAGAACCCTTTCTCCAGGAGTTGTCCCATGCTTAAAATGTTCGTCTTCATATCATGCACAAAGAACACATTGGAGATAAGCTTTTGAGATCCATCCTTTACTTGGATCATGATGTGACCTTTCCCTTCCACGCGCACCTTTGATGCATCTCCAAACGAAACGTGCCCATGTACTCCTTCCTCCAAATGTGCGAACATGTGTCTATTTCCACACATGTGGTTGCTTGCTCCCGTATCGAGATACCAAACACCTTCTTGTTCGCCTTCCATTCCTTTGTCGGCAAGCAAGACTACATCCTCATCACAAGCATTCTCCTCCACGGCCACAAGGTTGGAGTTTTCTTCCACCCTTTTCTTCGACCAACACTCGCTTGCGTAGTGTCCATGCTTCCCACAATTGAAGCACTCAATCACCTTCTTCGATCCGTGATCACCACGGACACAGCTGGAGCTCTCCTCCACCTTCTTTTGCGACCAGCATTCTTTCGCAAAATGACCACGCTTCCCACTCTTGAAGCATTCGACCTCCTTCTTTCTTGGATGGCCTCCATAATCACGACCACTTCCACGATCTACGTTGCGAGGTTTCTCCTCCTTAAGCGACATCTTCGCTTGCAACGCCTCCTCTAAGACATCTTGTCTCTTCTTCTTCTTTATTTGCTCGTGTGCCTCCAACGAGCTAGGTAGATCATCAATAGTCATCTTCTCGAGGTCCTTTGATTCCTCGATTGCGCACACCACATTCTCGAAGTCCTCGGTGAGAGAACGCAACACCTTCTCCACCACTCTTCCTTCGGTCAGCGCCTCCCCATTTCTTTTTAATTTGTTCACCACCATGCGAACTCTCGTCACGAAATCGGCAACACCTTCCGATTCCTTCATTTTTAACGCATCGAACTGCCTCGAAGCATTTGGAGGCGCACTTCCTCACTCGATCAGCACCCTTGTAGCTCCTCTCAAGGGTGTCCCACGCCTCCTTCGACGTCTTCGCTTCTGCGATCTTTTCAAAGCCACTCTCATCCACCGCTTGGAAGAGAAGGAAGAGAGCACTCTTATCTTTGGCTCTTCTCTCCTTTTGTGCTTTGATTTGTGCGACGGTTTCTTCTCCCATCTCGGCCTCCTCCTCGAAGCCGCTCTCCACAAGATCCCAAGCATCATGCACCCAGCAACGCATGCATTTGGATACTCCAATTGTCGTAGTTGCCTTTCGACAATCGAGGCAACGACGCATGACCAAACGAGGTCATTCCCGAGCTTCCCATCGGACGAGGCTCTGATACCAGATGTTGGAGGACGGGAGGAGGATGGGGAGCTACTGATCAGCCCACCACAGGAGATTACCCGTCTCCTGGGCTACAGGGACCGCTGATTGGCGGTCCCCAACCGCCAATTGGCGGTCTAAAAGGCGCGCCTCGTGTGCTGCCTTAGACCACCCTGATCACCATTCATTTTGCCTTCTTTTGATTCCACTAGATCCATTCTTGATCTATGTTACTGGGGGGCACGAAGGAAAGAAGGTGGCTCTCTACTCACAATGCAAAAAACCGATTTTGCAATGCACACTCTTCTTCTTCTTTCTACTCACATACTCACTCTTTTCTCACACAATTTCGTGGCTCAACTTCTAATGCTTGATATATGTTGTTGTTGTTTTGTTGTTGTGTTACAAATGGTGAATTCTAGTGCTTTATATAGGCACTTACATGACCCTACAACTTCCAAACATAAAGACTACATAAACATGAGCATTGAAGATCATTACACCCTCTACTTAAATTGCATACATAATTAGGAGGAAAATTACTCAAAAAATGAAAAGACTCTTGTCTCTTCCACTCCCTCAACCTTTTGTCTTCTCATGTGTTGACTCATCTCCTCCTTGATGTGTCATCAAGCACTGATAATGTGGCGGGTGACTAGGACGCCACATAGGATTAAGTCGCCACATAGGATTAAGTTCAATTCTCAATAAATATCGGTAATTGGTCCAAACCACAATCCATCAGTCGAACCAAACAACATTAGAAACGGTTGAACAAAGTCTTTGGACGCTCGACCGTTTGGAAGGTCTACGCCACATAAATCATTAAATAAATCATCTCAATGGTTGAACGGGACAGGGACCCGGTCTACCGAAAACAAGGGCTTCCTACCTTTTCTTTATGACAACATCGGTTGAACCAAAATGAAACCGGTCGAACATAACTTAAGTTCACATAAGTAATCTGTCCAACGAAAGATTAGAGTGGTCGACCGTTTAGATGGTCTAGGCTCCCGACCGACTTACTTTTAATCTAATCAGTCGAATGATAAGGGGTCTCGTTCGACTGGATCTAACAGGGTCATCTTCTTCCCACAAAATCAAGATAACCGGTCAACTGCCACAAGGCATCGTTTGACCGGTGAGGGTAAAAAAATGCACATTTACACTAAGACCGGTTGACCAACACCACGATCGGTCGACCGTTCAAGTACAATGATTTGTAGCATATCATACATCGTATTTATGTTATATATCATTTATTTTACCCCAAATTTGTGCTACTCGAGTGTTTGTTGTAGTGTTTCAGGTGTTAGGTAATGAAGAAGAGATAATGGAGCAAAAAGGACCTGATTGCAACAAGAATGGACTGAATTGAAGACTTCTGGACTTAATTGTAATGAAAAACGACTGGATCGCAAATCAGAAAGGACCCAAGTAAAAACCCGGAGGGACCTGATGGTGAAGAACAAAATATTGTGCCACATGTCTTGAATCAGATCAATATTTCATCAATTAAAGACAAACGAGCTCAAACCAGCGGACTGGGGCTTCAACCCACGTGACAAACAATGCAACTTAATAGTTGGAGAAGTTGGAGTCTGATCAAAGCAATCAGATCCACTACAGGTGAATTTTTATCTGTTACTAGTGGATCACCTAGCTTTGTTGGATCTCAGATTTTGGTCGCGGGTCGGGTTGTCAGGTCAGAGCATTCCAGGACCATCAAATGTGATTTCGATATGTCTGATTATTTCCAGATTAATCCTAACCATGTATTAGTCTATATATACCACTGTAATCTCTCCTCTCCCTCTACTTCTTCTTCTTCTTCCAGTCTCCATGAGTTTAGATTTAATTACTGTTGTTAGTAGTGTAGTTGAGGGAGAAGAAGAATACTTTATAATCTTTCATTTCAATCAAGTGTTAGTTTTTTTCTTTAAATACATGGCTTTCCTTTGATGCATTTTCTTTTATGTTTTTGTGTGCTTAATCGTTTTTTTCTACATTCCATTATGGGTTTATATTGTTTTTATGCTTTTTCTAGTTTAGAGATGAGTAGGGAGTAGTCCATCCCCATGGGCGTGGAGAAGAAGGTGATGTGATTATGTGATGTATCAGGTGTATGTGTTAATCCTAATCCTTTGAACCTTACATGAATTCCATAAACATCTAATGAGATTTCACTCTTATCTTTGATGTGTTAATGCTCTTGAGTGATGCTTAGCACATGCTTAGATTATTGTGCCTATTTTATGGGGAATGATGAGGTAAGGATAATGATGGATTGGATGAAGGAAACATGTTATGTGGGAGCATGTTCTCTTGTTGGCCTGTTTTATGAGTGTGTAAATCTTATTTCATGTGGAGACATAGTGGGGTTTGGTCTTTTTGCATGAGATCATATAGCTTCATTTCAATTAGTTTCTTCTATGTTTTATTGATAATGTTTATCTTATTTCATGTGGAGGCAAAGTTGGATTTGGTTTTACCGATTTCATGTATTACATGTTGTGATGAGCACAAATGAACACACACATGTTTTCGTATTCACATTCTTTCTCTACCCGCTAAGGGGTTACGCTCCCTGTGGACCGACCCGTGCTTTCCACTGCTTCAATGCGGTCGTGCACTTGCGGTATTATAACTGATTCAATCGAGTTTTTGGCACCGTTGCTGGGGGGCTATTTTCGTAGTCGAGTTCACCATTTTGGTGGACTTTTTCTTTTGATTTTACGTTTTCTTTTCTCTTTTGGTTACTGGAAGGGTTACAAGTGTACAGGGGGATGTACTAGAGCTCAGGATCTTGCTGGTGAAGTCTGGGAACCATAATCCCCAAACAATCCGCCAATAACGGATTTGGATCCTTCGAATCAGACGCCTTTGCGTCAAAAGTCGTTCGAGTTAGGCGTGACAAATATATATGACTGACGCTTATTATAAATTCTAACATGATTTATAGTGGAGAATTCATAGTATAATATTCTGTTAAACGAACTAGTTTGGATCTAAACACGATATGCAATGAGTAATACTATGTTATTTCCATTGAACTGTTGTTTAATTCCTGAACTTTTGTATTTGTGACAAAAGATTTGTGATTTCTACTCATTCTCTGTGGTCGGTCATCGAGTATAAATTATTCTGATCCATAATATGAATCACAATTTCAAACATGTCATAAAATAAGTGCACACCCTTTAATAGGTCATCTAAGTCTTCATCTTACAATTTCTATTGAGAATTGAAATTAATTCTAGGTGGCATCCTAGTCACTAGCCACATCATCTATGGAGGGTGAGTCATTTAGGAGTTGATGACTCAACAAGATGGAAGATGAAAGGTTGAAGGAAAGGAATAGACAAAGAGTCTCTTCATTTCTCTATGATTTTCGTCCTATTTTATGATGCAATTTTATAGAATGAGTGAAAAGGAGAAAAAGAAAGGAGAATGTAAGAGAGAAAGAAGAAAGAAAAGATGAGTTTGTTGCAAATCTCGTTTTGCTTATGAGTGATGAGTAGTTAGTTTTCTTCTTTCATTCGTGCACACCAATTGGGTAGATCAAAGTATGGTTCTAGTGATGGCAATAGAAGGCCCTGAGCATGGAGAACAATGCGAACCAAAGCCGCGCACCAGGCGTGACTTCTGAACCGCCAATTGGCAGTTTGGGACCGCTGATTGGTGGTCCATGTGTGCTTGGGGAAGGGCGTGCTTCTAGGGTGGCTCGGTCTGGTGCGCCCCGTATTTCTCCCATATCTAACATCTGGGAGCTCAGGAATGGCATCGTTTGGTCATGTATCGTTGCCTCGCCTTTCGAAGGGGAACTACGACAATTGGAGTATCCAAATGCGTGCCCTGCTCGGTGCGCATGGTGCTTGGGATCTTGTGGAGAGAGGCTTCGAGGAGGAGGCCGTGACGGGGGTAGCAACCATCGCAGAAATCAAAGCACAAAAGGAGAGAAGATCGCTGAAGCGAAGACGTCGAAGGAGGCATGGGACACCCTTGAGAAGAGCTACAAGGGGGTTGATCGAGTGAGGCAAGTGCTCCTCCAAATGCTTTGAGGTGAGTTCGAGGCGCTGAAAATGAAGGAATCGGAAGGTGTTCCCGATTTGTAACGTGGGTTCGCATGGTGGCGAAAAAATTGAAGAGAAATGGGGAGGCGTTAACCGAAGCAAGGGTGGTGGAAAAGGTGTTGGGTTCTCTCACCGAAGACTTTGAAAATGTTGTGTATGCTATCAAGGAATCAAAGGACCTCGAGAAGATGACCGTCGATGACCTAGCAAGCTCGTTGGAAACACACGAGCAAAGAAAGAAGAAGAAGAGGCAAGATGTCTTGGAGGAGGTGTTGCAAGCAAAGATGTCGCTTAAAGAGGAGAAACCTCGCAACGTAGATCGTGGAAGCGGTAGTGACTATGGAGGTCGTCCAAAAAAGAAGGAGGTTGAGTGCTTCAAGTGTAGGATCGTGATGGTCTCTAATTCTAATCACTTTTAAGCTAATTACCTACTTGTTTAATCAATCAAGATATGCACAGCGGAATTTAAACAAATACAAGTAAGTAAGACAAACCACAACGATGACACCAGATTTTATAGAGGTTCGGCCTCCCGCCTACTTCCTCTCTTGCAAGCTCTGCTAGATCTCCCTTGAGCTCCGCTCGCGTCTTCACTATCAACCTAGTTCCGGGCCGAGATTGAAACAAGCTCCACGAACACCCTCGTGAGCTTGACTTTCTTCTCTCACAATCCGAGAGGAACACTTCGGGTTTTCACCGAAGTCTTTGCTTCTTTACAACTAAGATCTTGAGTGGAGCACACTCTCTAACTTGAGCACACTTAGCTTAGGACGTGGAATTGATGCTAAGATGTGGAAGTTTAAGTTTGGAGAGTAGGATTTGGGGAATGGGAGACTTGAGAGTTTCTCTTAGGTGTATTTGACAAATGGAAGTGTAAGAGATGTCTATTTGTGTCAAGGGAACACCTATTTATAAGCTCCTAAGGTATTATAGTCGTTGGGGATGAATTGGGTAAAGATGTGTAAGATACACAAAATAGAAACTAACAATACCCAATTCTGAGTAAGTTTAGTCGACCGTATCAGGCTGAATGGTTGACCACTTGGCAATTTAGAACTCGGTTCGGTCGACCGGTAATAGAATGGTCGACCGCCAAAGGCTATAATCTAGGTACACTTAAGATAGGTTCGGTCGACCGATTCACACTAGGCACTTTGGGGTTGACAAACAAGATCATATTCGGTCGACCGAAACATGGTCCACGGTTGACCGAAGACCGACAACCACTTTGGGTTTGTCAAGGAACATAAGTTCGGTCGAACGAAAAAGTTCCTCGGTCGACTGATACACAAAATGTATTTGGGATATTTGGAGATAATACGAATACGACCGTTGGGTATAATACGACAAAACAAACGGTCGGAAATTTGTTGTTACTCGGTCGACCGAAAAGATCTGGACGGTCGACCAAACTTGGACAGTAAAACACTAACAAGATATATGATCACTCGGTCGACCGAACGGTCTGTTTCAGTCGACCAAATGTGGGCAGACTGTTCAGGTTTTGGTTTAGTGTTTTCCGGTCTAAGTTTGGTTGATCTATTGAAGTCCAAATTATATGAAATTTCATTTGTGACTTCTATAAGGAACCTAGTGTGTGTTTGAGTAGTTTTTAGCTCAAGTATGCTCAATTACACAAAGTTCCTAAGACTCAAAGAAATACAAATTACATGTCTTCAAATGAGCTTGATTAGATGTCTTGACTTGATTTCCTTTCTTCCTTGAGTCTTGATCACCTGTAGAGGTTAGCACAAAACAATATATATGCAATGCAACATGTGTGCTACTCTACATGATCACAATTAAGATTAGGTTGATTAAATCATCAAAACATAGATTAAGGCCAAAAAGCCAACATCAAGTGTGGGAAGCGTGGCCATTTTGCGAAAGAGTGTTGGTCGCAAAAGAAGGTGGAGGAGAGCTCCAGCCATGGCCGTGGTGATCGTGGATCAAAGAAGGAGATTGAGTGCTTCAATTGTGGGAAGCATGGACACTATGCAAGAGAATGTTGGTCAAAGAAAGGGGTGGAAGAAAACTCCAACCTTGTTGCCGTGGAGGAGAGTGCTTGCGAAGGAGGAATGGCCTTGTTTGTAAGTAACGAGGGAGTCACAAACCAGGTCATGGATGCTCAAGTCGAACATGAACATGATGGGAGGTGCGAAGAAGAAGAACAAAGAGAAGAAGTGGCGACTTCTAACCATGTGGAGGAGATGAGATCAAAGGAGATTACAAGCGAGCAAAAAATATTATGTCTTCTAGGACAAGGAGAGAATATTCCTTTTGAAGAGGCGATGGAGGATGCAAAATGGCACGCCGCGATGGATGAAGAAATGCGATCCATCGAAAGGAATGAAACTTGGGAACTAGTCTCATTGCCAAAAGGACACAAAGTGATTGGTGTCAAATGGGTGTACAAAAGAAAGATTACGGAACAAGGAGAAGTTGAAAGGTACAAAGCACGATTGGTGCCAAAAGACTACAAGCAAAGGGCCGGCATAGGTTATGACGAAGTGTTCACACCGGTGGCACGCAAGGAGACAATCCGTCTCCTAACCTCACTTGCAACTCAAAGAAAGTGGCGCATGCATCAAATGGACGTAAAGTCCGCTTTCTTGAATGGAGTTCTCGTAGTAGAAGTTTATGTGGAGCAACCGCGAGATTATGAAAAGAAAGGCGAAGAGGTGAAAAAGCTAAAGTTAAAGAAGGCACTATATGGCTTGAAGCAAGCCCCGAGGGCATGGAATGCAAGGATTGATGCCTATTTCAAGCAAAATGGATTCTTGCAATGCCCACATGAACATGCAATCTATGTGAAGAAAGAAGGCAACGACATATTGATCGTAGCCTTGTATGTTGATGATCTTGTTTTTGCAGGTAGCAACGATGGGATGCTTGCTGATTTCAAACACATCATGGAAAAGGAGTTCGAGATGACTGATCTTGGACTCATGTTCTACTTTCTTGGTTTGAAGTTCAAACAAGGAGGGGACAATATCTTTGTGTCACAAGAAGGCTATGCTAAAGACGTGTTGGGGCGCTTCGAGATGGGTGATTGCAAGCCCGTGAACACACCGGTGGCATGTGGATTAAAGTTATCCAAACACGAAGAAGGTGAGTTGGTTGATGCAACAATGTACAAAAGTACAGTAGGGTGTCTACAATACCTAACTTGCACCCGACCAGATCATGTATATGGAGTTGGCTTGGTGAGCCAGTACATGGAGAGTCCAACCATGGAACATTGGATGACGGTTAAGCGAATATTTCGCTACATCAAAGGTACTCTTTCCCTTGGCTTATTCTATGGAAAATGTGTTGACAAAGAGATACTCTATGGATATATTGATAGTGATTGGAGTGGAGATGTGGATCATAGAAAGAGTAACTCGAGCTTTGTTTTTTATGTTGGTGACACAGCATTCTCATGGTCATCAAAGAAACAACCCATCGTCGCTTTATCAACTTGCGAAGCCGAATATGTGGTGACAAGTGCATGTGTGTGTCATGCAATATGGCTTAGAAAATTGTTGAAAGAGCTATGTTCAAGCCAGACAAGTGATACAAAGGTGTACATGGATAGCAAATCTGCTATCGAGCTGGCTAAAGATCCGGTCCATCACGAAAGGATCAAACACATCGACACAATATTTCATTTCATTCGTGAACATATGAAAGAAAATGATGTCGACTTAGTGCATGTGAGAAGTGAAGATCAAGTGGCTGACATATTCACAAAAGCCCAGCCAATCCGTTTGTATGTGAAGTTGTGAAATCATCTTGGGATGGTGGATGGAAGAGGATTAAGTTCAAGGAGGAGTATTGAGAATTCAACTTAATTCTAGGTGGCATCCTAGTCACTAGTCACATCATCTATGGAGGGTGAGTCATCTAGGAGTTGATGACTCAACAAGATGGAAGATGAAAGGTTGAAGGAAAGGAAGAGACAAAGAGTCTCTTCATTTCTCTATGATTTTCGTCCTATTTTATGATGCAATTTAAGTATAGGTTGTAATGATCTTGAATGATCATCTTTATGTAGTTTATGTTATGTTTATGTTTTAGGCTAAGTTGAAGAGTCTTTGTAAGTGCCTATATAAGCACAAGAGTTCGCCTTTTGTAAACAAAACATAGAATGAGTGAAAAGGAGAAAAAGAAAGGAGAATGTAAGTGAGAAAGAAGAAAGAAAAGATGAGTTTGTTGTAAATCTCGTTTTGCTTATGAGTGATAAGTAATTGGTTTTCTTCTTTCATTCGTGCCCACCAATTGGGTAGATCAAAGTATGGTTCTAGTGATGGCAATAGAAGGCCCTAAGCATGGAGAACATGGTGAGGCAAAGCCGCGCACCAGGCGCGACTTCTGAACTACCAATTGGCGGTTTGGGACCGCTGATTGACAGTCCATGTGAACCTGTTGGACGACGTGTTTCTGAGGTTGCTCGGTCTGGTGTTCCCCGTCTTTCTCCCGTATCTAAGAATTTCACCATAATCTTTATTTCAAAATTAAGAGGAGGAGGCGTTCATTCCCTATCATATTGTTTCACTCTAAGAAAATACATAAAATGAAGTTAAGAAAGAATTAATCAAAGTAGAGAAATATTAAGAATAACAAGTGCATTTTGTAAAGAACAATGTTGTATGTTATTGGTTCCTTAAAAAAATTAAAATTAAGAAAGCAGGATGTCCTTTCTCATGATATTTTTTATATCTTTTCATAAAAATATTATACTACTTCCTGAAATAATTTCAAATTTTCAAGGGACGATTATCCTCATGATATTTAATTTGTTATACCATTTGAAAAATATTGTATATTACAACTCCTTATTTGTTTAAACCAATGAAATTTTAATCGGTTTGGTTTCCAGCTCTCAAGTCTATAAAAACTCAACAAAAATATTGTAACTTAAATGATTTTGGTGGAACTTTAAAGCCCTAACTTACTAACGGCGTGACTAAATAGGAAGCGAAGGACAGTTTAAAACTCCACTTCCACGATTTCTTCAACTTTTAGAACCGAAGAAAGCCAGAAATTAAGTGACTTTCCTTGCTTGTTAACAAGGACGTGCAGGGGGCGAGACAGTGAAGCATATGTTATGTGGAAATGAAGTGACTCGTTATCGGTATAAAAATTTAGGTCCAATTTTTAAACTCTCTCTTACCAATCGCTAAAACCATCGTGAACTCTACCAAGCAAACACCACACACTACCCAACAAGTTGTAATTTAATATGTCGTATCTACAAGTCTATAACTGTTAGTTAAAACTTGGGTGATTTGCTTGGGTACACCTCAAAAGGTGCACAATTGTCGAAATACCACTGCGTTTTCACTATTTACTTGGGTACACCTTATTTCAAACTTTATTCATTGCATACCCTCGGGTCGTTTACGGCCCCACTCCGTTAAATTTTCTGTTGGTTCATTTACAAAACACACCCTCTAAAACTCAAATGTCCTTAATATTAAATATAAAAACACAAAAAAAAATCTTTACAAACACACCCTTCTCCCTCTCTCTGTGTTGTTCTCTCTACTCTCTCTCTTGTTCTCTCTCGCTACTCCTATCTCTTCTTCTCTCTCTCCTCTCTCTTATTTTATATCTCCTCTCTTTCTCTCTCTCTCCTCTCCCTATCTCTCTCCACTCTTTCTCTTGTTCTGTAAGTGCTCCCCTATCAATATGCAAAAGATATGTTAACTCCCCCTTACTCAATGCATGAGTTTCATATATTTGAATTAGGCAATTTGTATCCATTTGTTCTCCCCCTTTGGACATCCATCAAAAAGAACATAATAATGAAAGTTGGGGACAAAAAAGACACACAATATGAAAATGAAATTGCATTACTTAATAGGGAAGATAAGGCATAAAGCCAAAAGCAAAAGCAAAGCAAAGCAAACAAACACAACAAACAAGAAGAAGCAAGAACAAGCAACAAAGATAGTCTAGTTGTCTGGCTTGTTCATGTTTCGAAGAAGCTCCATCATCTCATTTTGCGAGTCGAGAAAGGCTTGCCGAGAGTCTCCAACCACACGAATTTGATTGTTGATCTCGTTCAGCGAGTTCGACGTCGACAATTGGAAGGATTGGAAGTCGGTTGTGAGGTCTTGAACACCTTGATAGTTACGATTTACTAAACTCCGAGCTTCATGAATTTCTTCGCAATTTCGGTCCAAGAGCTTCTCATGACGATAGGCCCATGCCGGTTGGTTCCATTGAGCATCGGTGCCGGATGACCATTCGGGACGAACATATCTCTGTGGACCACGAGACAAGCTAGGATCCCAATTAGGATTCACTTCAGCATTGTATGGAGGAGGAGACCAACGTGGAGCATCGGTGGAGACATCATCATCCTCATTTTCATAGGAATCGTCTTCCACTTCTTCTTCGACATGTGCTTGCTTCCCCGAGCGCATCCGTTTGAGGGTGTGTTTGTCGATGACCGTCTTGGATGATTTGAAGAGATCACGGTCAAATTAGATGTTGAAGTGATCAATGATCAGCGAGATCAACATGGGAAAAGGGAGAAAGTTGCGCTTCTTCCGGGAAATGTAGATCATATGATTGATGATAAATAACGGCCAATTTGTGTGTGTACCGGTAGAGAGGTTGAAAAGGCACTTCATCATTTGGTGGTCAAGCTCGTCGTGGTGCCCTTTGTGCACAAAAAGGTTGGTGGAAATGAAGCGGCAAAGAGTACGACCAACAACCGGAAGATGAGGAATGGCAAGTTTGCCATCTTGAGGAACTTCCGGTTGAGTCACCTCCAAAAATTGACTCATAGAGCCACAAACATTTTCCCAAGAAAGGTTGTAGATGTCCTCCCCGGCACTAGGAAGTCCGGTGATCTCCGAGAGGAGAGAGGCAGTGAGAGTGAAGGAGATGGAATCGACTTGGGTTGTTAGCGCCTCTTGAGTACCATCAAGAGTGGTAGTCTCCCGGAGATTTGCATAAAATTGACGACAAGCATCCGCGGAGAAAGGGACCGGAAGTTTGTCATGAATGAAGATGCCAAGATTATCAACCATGAAATAGGTGGATAGACCAATCGACTCGAAATCTTTGAGGATGATCTTCCACTCCGGAATTGGATTTGCACCACTAATGGTGTAGTAGTGCTCCTCCGCCTTAAGATTGTAGAAGATGCCATTTTCGAAGGGCCGAAGATACTCGTCGACGGGTTCGCTCGCCGGATTAGTAGAAGAAGAAGGTATGTCGGGGTTGAGCCTTGTCTTCTTTGCCGGTGGAGCGGGTTTCTTTCCTCTCCTAGTTGTTGGTTTCTTCGGTGGTTCTACCGCCTTCTTGGAAGAGCAATTTTTTCTTGGACCCATGAAGATGAATGGAGGAAGTGATGAAAGATTTGAAGTGAGAAAAGGGAGGAAGCAAAAGTGTGCTTTGGAAGATTTTTGGCTTAGGGGATGATAGAAATGGAAGAGGGGAGCCAAATATATAGTAGATGGGAGAAAAAAGGTGTTTGCAAACATGAAAAAACGTGTCCAACGGTCATCCATAATTGTCTCGGAAGACCGTTGGACCAGTTCCAATGGCTAGAAAATGCCGCGCTTCGGTCGACCGAAAGAGCTGCGGTATACAGTCACGAAGACAACAGTAAGTAAAGAACTTTACTGGAAATGGGTCACGGATGACCGAAGCGTGTCCGGTCGTCCGTTGTGGGGGAAAAAATGAAGTACAAACTTTCCACAACGGTCATCCGATTAAAATCGGATACCCAAGAATTCAAATACAAGATTCGTTTAAAAAGGGGTCAACGAAGAATTCAAAAAAATCACCCAAATGCCGCGGTCGTCCGAACTAGATTCGGATAACCGATGAATTCGGAACAGTGAGGAATTCTAATGTTAGCACAGCAAAACTAACGGTCGACCGTGTACAACACGGTGTACCAAAACAGTGAATCCCGACCAAGTCCGAATCCCTGTCCAGACACAATCCGGTTCACCGAACAATGTTCGGTCATCCGTTGTGTGCGGACATACCAACAAATCAAACAATGCAATAAATTGTGAGCAAATGAGATGAATTACGATATTTCTTTAGCACTACACATCCCTAGTTCTTGTCTAATTTTATCAAATTGATCAACATTTAATGGTTTAGTAAATATGTCCGCTAATTGATCATGTGTTGAAATAAATTGTAATTCAATATCACCTTTAAGAGCATGATCTCTAAGAAAGTGATGGCGAACATCTAAATGCTTGGTTCTTGAATGAAGAATTGGATTTTTAGATAAGTTTATAGCACTAGTATTATCACAAAAAATAGGTATAGTTTGAAACTCAAGTCTCAAATCCTTGAGGGTTTGCCTCATCCAAAGGATTTGTTCACAACAACATCCGACGGCCACATACTCGGCTTCGGTTGTTGAGAGTGCAACACTATTTTGTTTCTTACAAAACCAAGAAACTAAAGATTTTCCCAAGAATTGACATGTCCCACTAGTACTTTTCCGACCGGATTTGCATCCGGCATAATCGGCATCACTATAGGCAATGAGATCAAAAGATCGAGTCTTGGGATAAAACAATCCAAAATCACAAGTACTTTTCAAATATCGAAAAATTCTTTTCAATGCATGCATATGAGATTCTTTAGGACAAGATTGAAAACGAGAACAAAGACAAACACTAAACATAATATCGGGTCTACTAGCGGTTAAATAAAGAAGTGAACCAATCATACCTCGATATTTTTTAATGTCAACTTCTTTGCCTTCTTCATCCTTATCCAATTTCAAGCTTGCGCTCGTGGGAGTATTGTGAGGTTTGCTATCTTCATATCAAAATCGTTTGAGTAATTCTTTTGTGTATTTGGTTTGGTTGATGAAGTTTCCCTCCGAGGTTTGCTTGATTTGGAGTCCAAGAAAGAAGTTGAGTTCACCCATCAAGCTCATTTCAAATTCACCTTACATAGACTTAGAAAAGTCTTGGCATAGACAATCATTAGTAGAACCGAATATAATATCGTCAACGTATATTTGTACGATTAATAAATCCTTATCTTTGGTCTTAGTAAATAATGTGGTGTCAACGTTTCCCATGGTGAATCCGTTTTCAAGCAAAAAAGTCTTCAACCTATCATACGAAGCTCTAGGAGCTTGCTTAAGCCCATAAAGAGCCTTCTTAAGCTTGAAAACATGATCCGGGTAAGTTTCATTCACAAAACCGGGTGGTTGTTTAACATAAACTTCTTCCATAATTAAATCATTCAAAAATGCACTTTTAACATCCATTTGAAAGAGTTTAAAATTCATGTATGATGCATATGCTAATAACATTATGATTGCTTCTAATCGAGCTACCGGAGCATAAGTTTCATCAAAGTCGATGCCTTCCTCTTGGTTGTAACCTTGAGCGACCAATCGAGCTTTGTTTCTAACCACTTACCCGGATTCATCAAGTTTGTTTCGAAAAACCCACTTGGTGCCAATTACCGTTTGATCTTTGGGTCTCGGAACAAGCTCCCAAACACCATTACGAATGAATTGGTTGAACTCTTCATGCATAGCTATTAACCAAAATTCATCATCACATGCATCTTCTATTTTCTTAGGTTCAAGTTGAGATATAAATGCATATGAGTCACATATAACAAGAGCATTAGACCTAGTAACAATTCCTTTTGATACATCACCAATTACTAGATCCTTAGGATAATCCTTCTTATATTGCCAATCTTTTGGAAACTCTTGTTTTTCTTGAGATGTTTCATTTGGTTGTTCTTGAGTTGTTATATCACAAATATGGTCAATAAGGTCATCATCAAGGTTAGAAGTATCCTTATATGGTTCTTCTTGAAAGTGAACATGCATGGATTCTTCTACACAACTAGTTCTCTTGTTATAAACTCGATATGCTTTACTCCTACTTGAATATCGTAAAAATATTGCTTCATCGGATTTGGCATCAAATTTGTCTAAATTATCTTTGGTATTGAGAACAAAACATTTAGAACCAAAAACTTTGAAATATGAAATTTTTGGGATTTTTCCAAGCAAAAGTTCAAAGGGAGTTTTGTTTAAATTTGGTTGAATCAAAACACGGTTAAGGCCGTGTTAACCGCTTCACACCAGAAATACTTTGGTAAGCCATTTTCACAAAGCATTGTTCTTGACATTTCTTGAAGAGTTCTATTCTTCCTTTCAACTACCCCATTTTGTTGAAGAGTTCTTGGGAAAGAAAAAGTATGTTCAATACCATTAGAATCACAAAATTCCTCAAAACCATCATTTTCAATTTCACCACCATAATCACTACGAATTTGCAAGAAACAAAACCCAAGTAAATCGAGTAAAATCGTCAATGATGACAAATGCATATCTCTTGCCACCTAGACTTAAGGTTCTAGATGGACTAAAGAGATCCATATGCAAGAGTTCCAAAGGTTTTGAAGTAGAAACCATGTTAATGGACTTGAAAGAACTTTTATATTGTTTTCCAAATTCACAAGCATTGCAAAGTTTATTTTTCTTCAAATCCAATTTGGGCAATCCTCTTACCTAGTCAAATTTAGCAAGTTTATGAAGTTGGCTCATACTAATGTGGACTAACCTCTTATGCCATAACCAAGATTCGTAATTTGAAGCAACTAAGCATGTTTCCTTAGAAAATGAGTCAATGCTATCGACATGCACAACATAAACATTTCCATATCTATAACCTTTAAATGTGGTTTTCAAAGTAGCTTTAGAAATGATGTATACAATATGTTGATCAAAGACAACTAAGAATTCTTTATCGGTTAATTGACTAACACTAAGTAAATTATGTTTTAAACCATCAACAAGAAGCACATTTTGAATTTGAGTAGTAGAATCATTACCAACATCGCCGATGCCAATAATGTGACCTTTAGAATTATCCCCAAATGTGACGGTTCCACCTTTCTTTGATTTCAATGTTTTGAACATAGAGTGGTCTCCCGTCATGTGCCTCGAACATCCGTTATCTACGATCCACTTCCCCTTCTTTTTCACCAACATTCAAAGAAGAAGAAGATAACTTTGGTACCCATATTTGTTTGGGTCCTTTGGGGTTAGCTTTAGGTACCCAAACTTGTTTGGTTCTAGGTACCCAAACATTTGAAGAGATTCTTTTTCACTACATTTAAAGCATGCACAAAATAACTCTTAGAGTTTTTCTTTTTATTCATGTATCCTAAGCCATGCTTTTCTAAAGATTGAATTTGACTACCAAGTAACATGTCTAGCATCTTCTTCCCTTTGGTGAATTTCTCAAGATCAATTCTTAATTGCTTATTGCATTCTCTAAGATCATGTATTTCTTTAGCATGAGATTCAACATTGAGTTCTTTTAAGCTTTTATTTTCTAACACAAGCTTATCAACTTCATTTGACAATGATTCATTTATACAAGCTAGATCATAATTATCTTTCCTAGATAATTTACTTTTGTGCCTTAGTATGTCACATTTTTCAAGCAATTCATGAAAGGAATCTAGTAATTCATCATATGAGTTTGATTCATGAGTTGAGATTACCTCATTTTCTCCATCTTTGGCGACATTGCAAGTGTTGGGTTCGTCTTGCTCGCTTGAAGAAGATGCACCATCTAATTCTCCATCGATTTCTTCTTGAGTGTAGAGACATAGATGAGCTTCTTCATTTTCCGACTCACTTGAAGAACCGGAGGATGACTCGGATGATCCATCCCAAGTTTCCTTGAGGGCCTTTTTCTTCTCCTTATACTTCTTCTCTCTTCTTTTGAATCTCCTTTCTTTTTCTTCATTCTCTCTTCTCTTTTTCTCTTTCCTTTCCTTGGATTGGATCAAGGGACAATCTTTCTTTATATGTCCAATTTTATCACATCCATAACAAATAGGACCTTTTGAGCTTTCTCCATCATCCCTTCTCTTTCTTTGAAATTTGTCTTTTATCCATCGCTTCTTGAATCTCTTAACCATCATTGCAAGCTCTTCGTCACTCTCATCGTCATCCGATTTTTTGGATTCAAGGTTAGCCTTAAGAGCAATGACTTTTTCTTTCTTTTTCGAGCTCTCCATCTCTTTTCTCCCATTCATTTGAATCTCATAAGCCATAAGGCTTCCGATGAGATCCTCCATCAACAATGTGTTGAGATCTTGAGCTTCCTCAATGGCGGTTGTCTTTTTCTCCCAATCGTTTGAGAGAGATAGAAGAATTTTTCTCACCTTGTCACCTTCATTTACCTTCTTACCAAGATTCTTCAAATTGTTAGTAATCTCGGTGAAGCGCGTGTTCATATCACTTATACTTTCACTGGGTTGCATAGAGAATAATTCATATTTACGCACAAATATATCAACCCTAGTTTCTTTCATTCTAGATGATCCTTCATGACGAGATTCAAGTAATTTCCATATCTCATAAGCGGTATCACATTCGCTAATCCTACCATATTCTTGAGTATCTACTCTACAAGCAAATATGTTCATGAGTTTTGCATTCATCTCGGCATTAGCAATTATATCATCAGTTAATGTTGCTAATTGTTCACTAGTGGGTGGAACATATTTACTACCAAGGAATATCCACATTTTAAGGAAATTGATTGGATGTAGATTCTCATTCTATTCTTCCAATGTGCATAATTATTTTCGGTAAGCAAAGGGGGTCTAGTGGTAGATAATCCTTCTCTAAGTTGATTAGTGCTACTCTCCATGGCTAAATGGATTAGATGAGTAAACCTATGCTCTGATACCAAATGTAAGTTAATCAGTCACTAATCTAGAGGGGGTGAATAGATTATCTCCTAATTTTCTTAAACTATTGCACAATTAAAACAGTAAGGGAAAGAATGCAAACCAAAAGATGACTCCAGAGATTTATAGAGGTTCAATCACACCACCGTGATCTAGTCCTCTCCTCAAGCTCTGATCGATCCTCCGATCCCTACTCGAGAATTCACTATTATCTTCGTTCCGGGTCGAAGATAAACCCTCTTACAATCGGAGCCTTGCGAACACCCTCGCCTTGCTCGGATCTCCTCTCACAACCCGAGAGGGTGCTTCCTCGAAGCTTTACAACACAATGGAAATTGAATGTGGTTGTTGAACTCTAACTTGAATGCATTCAAGGATATGATTTAAGCTTGGAGTGAATTTAGTGGAAGTATGAGAGTTGGTGGAGCTTTGAAGGCTTGAAAGATTGAGAGCACAAGAATAGGATTGATATTTTGCAAGTAAGGTGGTGAATGTGATGTTTGTAATTGAAGTTATGCATGTTATTAGTTTGTTAATCATCAAAATTAAGATTAAAGGGCCAAAAATCCAACAAAGAGTCTAACCGGTCGACCGTCCCCAATAGGTTCGGTCGACCGAAAGTCTACAATGGTCAAACTATTCTGCGCGTCACTTAAGTCCAAACGGTCGAACAACAGTCTAAAACCGGTCGACCGAATATGAGGTCAAAATCTGGAGTTTGTCAAAATCAACAAGACTATTCAGTCGACCGACTCAGGGTCATCCTAATAGTCTACGTTATATACGGTCGAACAATATAAATAAATCGGTCGAACAACATGCAAATTCATCAAGTACACTTAAGCTCCGGTCGACCCCACAACAAGGGACGGTCGACCGAAAACCGGCAATAGGCCTCCAACTCACCAGCACATACGCAACTGGTCGACCGCCACAATGGCATCGTTCGACCGATGTTGGTTAAAGTCGAGCAAAAAGGTAAAACCGATCGACCGCCCGAAGGCACCGGTCGACAACAACCTTGCGCCAGCCAAGGATTTTACGTTGTTTCTCGTCGCCGGCGAGGTCTCCGACCACCCACGACCGACCACCACCTCCCACCAATGTGGGGGAACAATAAAAACACAGTAGAAGCCAGCATACCTCTACAAAGCGATTGACGACGCCCGCCGGAGAACTCAAGACACCACCTCCGGTCCGTAGCCGCACGCGCGCCTCCTCGCACGCCGACCTCCGTACCTCACGCCGGAGTCTCCTCAACCACACCTGGTTCGCCGGAAAGGAAGAGAGAATGTGAGAGAATGCAAGAGTGAGAGAGAGTGAGAGAAGGGTGTGGTTTTCTCTTCATCAAAGCACAAAACCCAACCAACCCATCACCCTACACTCCTACTCAATCACACCACACAGCCAACCACTATTCCGTCCCTCCTTCCCCATGCAAAACCCACTAATCGTGGGATTAGCCCTAAACAGGGGTTAGGGACTTAACAATCCACCCTCCCTAAAAGGATTTCGTCCCGAAATCAACAAGCAACTCACCGAAAAGCTCTGGCTACTCCTTCCGAACTTCCTCCTCGATCTTCCAAGTGGCATTGCGCTCACTGTGATGCTGTCATCGGACCTTCACCATCGGAATGGTCCTCCTCCTGAGCTGGCGATCCATACGATCAACGATCTCGACTGGTTTGTCCTCGAGTGACAAGTCCTGCTGGATCTCTGGCACTGCAATCTCAATCACGTGAGCTGGATCTGCAACATACTTCCTCAACATCGATACATGGAAGACGTTGTGAAGACCGGAAAATTGCGGCGGTAAAGCAATCTGGTAGGCAACCTCTCCAACAATGCGTGAACCATCGCTGCTAACTCCAGATCATGAGTAGGGTAGTTCTTCTCGTGCACCTTCAGCTGCCTCGAAGTGTACGCCACCACCTTCCCGTGCTGCATCAGAACACAGCCCAAGCCAACCCCACCAACCCAAGATAACAAATCTGTCGAGGTACGGCTGAAAGGTCCTATTCATCAGGTCCATGAATGCTGCAGGTGCATTCGTCAGTCCAAACGGCATCACCAGGAACTCGTAGTGCCCGTACCGTGTCCTGAAGGCTGTCTTCTGAACATCCGTCTCTCTGATCCGCCACTAGTGATAACCCAAACGCATATCAATCTTCGAGAACACTCTCCCTGTCTGCAACTGATCAAATAGATCATCAATCCTGGGCAAAGGGTATTGGTTCCTTATTCAGCATCCTGTAGTCGATGCACATCCGCAATGACCCATCCTTCTTCTTCACGAACAACACAGGCGCTCCCCACGGCAAGACACTCGGTCTGATAAACTCGGAGTCCATCAACTCCTGCAACTGCTTCTTCAGCTCTGTCAACTCAGCAGGTGCTATCTGGTAAGGTGCCTTCGACTGAGGTGTCGTGCCAGCCACCAACTCAATGCCGAACTCGATCTCTCGGTGCGGCGGCAAACGAGGAATCTCTGTAGGAAACACATCAGGGAACTCCTGTACAATCTCTATGTCCTCCAACCTCCTCGTCTCAGGATCAGGAACAACCAAAGTCGCCACAAATGCTCTACAACACTGACGCAACAACCTCTGTGCCTTAATCGCGGACATAATCAGACGACCTCCTCTACACCTCGTCCCTCTGATCAACACATCAGGCACGTCCTTCCTCGGAATAAGGATATTCTTCTCATGGCAAAAGACTCGCACATCGTACTGTGATAGCCAGTCCATCCTCAGTATGACGTCGAAGTCCTCCATCGGTAGCAAGACCATATATGCCGGAAAGTCATGGTCTCCCGAAACAACTGTGGTGCCGGGAGAAAGCTCCCCACAGTGCCCACCTCACCCATGGGCGTACTGACTTCCAACAAATCAGTCAATAGCTCAGGGGTCCGATCCAACTCGCCAGCAAACTTCTCCGGAATGAAGGAGTGTGTGGCGCCGCAATCAAATAAAACACGAGCAACAAAAACCTGAAATGACAATGGTACCTTCCACAACAGTGTTGGAGTCCTTTGCCTCCTCAGGACGGTGAAGACTCGCCCTGCTCTCCTGGTCTGGCTCTGCGGGACATCGGACTTGCTGCCTCTGCTCCTCCCTGAGACCGATGGTCCTAGCCTCCTGCTCGTCTCGTCTCACCCTGCCTGCTTGGGCTGTCTCGGATAAAATGGTCGAACAGCAGTCCAAACTGGTCGACCGAATATGAGGTCAAAATCCGGAGTTGGTCAAAATCAACAAGACTATTTGGTCGACCGACTCAGGGGTCCCGGTCGATCGAAAACTACCAGGGTCATCCTAATAGTCTACATTATATACGGTCGAACAATATAGATAAATCGGTCGAACAACATGCAAATTCATCAAGTACACTTAAGTTCCGCTCGACCCCACAACAAGGGACGGTCGACCGAAAATCGACAGTAGGCCTACAACTCACCAGCACATAAGCAACCGGTCGACCGCCACAATGGCATCGTTCGACCGATGTTGGTTAAAGTCGGGCAAAAAGGTAAAACCGATAGACCGCCCGAAGGCACCGGTCGACCGTTGGTCGACAACAACCTTGCGCCAGCCAAGGATTTTACGTCGTTTCTCGTCGCCGGCGAGGTCTCCGACCTCCCACGACCGACCACCACTTCCCACCAACGTGGGGAACAATAAAAACACACTAGAAGCCAGCATACCTCTACAAAGCGATCGACGACGCCCGCCGGAGAACTCAAGACACCATCTCCGGTCCGCAACCGCACACACGCCTCCTCGCACGCCGACCTCCGTACCTCACGCCGGAGTCTCCTCAACCACACCTGGTTCTCCGGAAAGGAAGAGAGAATGTGAGAGAATGCAAGAGTGAGAGAGAGTGAGAGAAGGGTGTGGTTTTCTCTTCATCAAAGCACAAAACCCAACCAACCCATCACCCTACACTCCTACTCATTCACACCACACAACCAACCACTATTCCGTCCCTCCCCAATGCAAAACCCACTAATCGCAGGAGTAGCCCTAAACAGGGGTTAGGGACTTAACATTAAGAACATAAGTTACAATCAAATTATTTTCTCCAAATTTATGTTTGTGAAAAAGTGGTTCGTGTTTCTTTTTTGCCATAAAGAGTCTTTCTTATTGGCCATAAAAAGCTTCTTATTTCTCCACCTTTTCTTTCTACATGCTCCCAATTATTATCTTCAACCTCTGGCCTCTGTATTTACATGCATCTTATATATCGTTTCCTCGACCACAAACAGAACCTTTATTCATCGTCTAAACTTTTCATTTTTTCAGATCCAGTTGTTACAAAATCTCGCTCTCTCTGTCAATGGAAAAGTAAGCTTGAAGAACATGGTTCAAATTTAAGTTTATAAAGTGTTTTAACAAAAAAAAAGGTAATCACAAGTTAGAGGATTAGTAAGTAAAATACACATAAATATGCACTACCTGTCAAAAGAAGAGATAACAAACCAATAGTTCAAATATAACTCTCCCATTACTCTTGCAAAACCCTAATGTTTAAGATCAACAAAGCCTTACATATAGTGGCAATTAGTTAATATAACTAAAACTTGAGGGTGACATCACTATCATTGTTATCGTCTTCCTCGGCCCTAACGGAGACTGCCACCTTCTCGTCTGACTTCCCATCTTCTTCCTCCTCGTCAGCGGTGGCCCTGTCCTCGCCATCTTCAATACTCTCTGACCTCTCTCCAGCTCCACTTTTTCCTTGTGACTCCGGCGAGCATTGTTTGCTACCTTTGTAGGCCATAATGCTCCCCCGGTGGGCGTGGGGAGGCGGCTGCAGGTTGCGGTGGTGTGCTGATGGTGTGTAGAATTCTTGTGGGACAGGGCCTGTTGTGCAGTAGTGCGCCGATTGAGGCTGGTGGCCCCCGTAAATTGCATTGCTGGCCGTGGCTGCATACTCTGGTGGGACCCATATCCCTCCGAGCACCACGAGTTGCGGCGGGACACCAGTCGCAGCCACCTGAGGGGCCGGAATTGGCCTCCTTGTGTGTAAGCGGTACTTCTACATGTCAAAACAACCAATTAACACAACTAAAAAAATGTTTATATATGAAATATCATCTGTGTAAAGAAATTGCGCGCTGAAATTTAACCTGCAAATGGCTTTTGACTTCGTCGTTTGTTAAGCCGTCAACTTTCATCAGCTCCCTAATTTGCTTAGGTGTTGCAACTGTTACAATAATTAATTGCAAAGCACCATGATCACATAAGATGCTTTTGATATCCACATATAATAACACCACTTTATTCTGAGCATGTATGGACATAAGCAAACTCATAGGACCATGCATGATATATGGAATGCAAGTATACCTTCTAATTCATTAAAAACCGTAAACTAACAAGATTAGTGGCGTGGACAATAAAATTCTTATGTTTTCTCCCAAGCCAGAAAGCACGTATATAGTGTTGATGCAATACCATTCTTATAACCACAAATTATATTTATTTTTCTAGTTTCTCGATCACATATATATATATACTGTTAATAAACGACAAATGTAGTTATGTATTTGTTACCTTGAGAGCCACCAAGCATCTGAAGCGCATTGACAAAGCGCCGGTGCAAGTCCGGCGACCAGCACCTCCTCGCCTTCCTGTGAGTAGTATGCGACGTGTTGGTCACCGTTACTGTCCCTTCCCCCACCTTGACCTGTTCTCCTCCTCGCACCGTGGAAACCTCGGGTCGTCTCCCCACTGCGGAGGTCTGCGTCCTCTTCTTCTCCTCCATCTCCTTTGCCGATGACAACGTCAGGTCCGGAAGAAGATTATCGTCTGGGGACCCCTTGGAGAAAGGGAGGAAAGCGCCAGTAGTGGTTCTTTGTGTTGTATCTAGTACTCCAGGTTCTGGGCTTGCGGACTCGGTTTCTTGGTTGTTCCAGAGTTGGGCTGTGGCCATCCATGCTGGCTTCTCCGACGAAGTGTTCACCGACGGATGATCTTTGCCAGTGTTTGGTTGTTTCAAGGGAATAAATTCCTCTAGCTGCACTGATCTTTGTCCTTGCTGGGACTCTAGTTGTCTTCTGTAGGCGTCCATTGCTGTTCAAAGTGAATTTGCCAATTGTAAGTTTGTATTAAGATGATTGTAGAAATCTTATTAATATTTACGTCAATACATTCTAATACGAGTTTTTTCCTACATTTTATTGCATGTATAACCTTAACTTTTGCAGTCCAACTTATGTTAATTTTTGTATGCCTTTCTCTTCCCCTCCCACGAGTACCATTTTCTTTTATTTACAAATACACAAATCATTGAGAGACCAAACGCCAAGTGCATATAAGCGTATATAGCCATGTTTCCTCTCGTAATCTGCGGTCATCTCTTTTCTCTTCCAAGACACCAACTAATAAAAATTTGAAACACCAACACAACATAACTTTTAACAAAACACAAGTTCAAGAATGAATTGAATAAGTGTGGATGAATCGATCCATTATCGTACTATACTCCAATTTGTTATTTCGATTGTAATAGATACAACTGGAAAACTAAAAATGACGTAGACAAGAGGGTTTGATACTTGATAGCTTACCGTTGTTGAGGAGTTGCATGCAAAGAGGGAGTTCTCGCTTGAAAGCATCGATCTTCAGCCTTTCTTCTTCGAGGCGGGCGAGGAATTCCTCGAGCTTGTGGTTTTCGTCGAGTTGGGTCACTCCATGATTCTTGCAATCCAAGCTCAACTCAGATGGTGAGGCCATGTATGTTGACAACAGTCGATGATGACAAAGTTCAAATGAAAATAAAATTAAAAATGGAAGGAATTAAACTTGTCTAAGTTTGGTCCTTGAACGTCCCACTAAAGAAGAAAAAGAGGAAGATGGAAGATCTATTTGTAGGATTGTTGTGTGTTGTGCACAAGGAGGAATGAGGATGGGGGTTAGGGATCACCCTCTATTTAAAATGGAATTCAAGGGAGAGAAGGAGGGAATAATAAAAGTGGGGACATGAGAGAGGTAAAAAAAAAAGATAAAGAAAAGAAAGAAAAAGCATAACAAAATAAAGGGACGGTAAGTTCTTGCAAGTGGAAAAGGCAGAAGCTTGGAAGTGTATGGGGGAAAGGAGAACTATGAGCCTGTGAGACAAGTGATTGGGTGACTTTAGGCTACTCTTTCATGATCTTGGGATAAAATCATCTTCATTTTTTGGTTCTTTTTGGCACGAATAAATAACAATTTTTCCTTTGGTTTTATTCGATGTTTTTTCTGAAATTCCCCATAAATGATTAATCTATACCAAGAGGTAACTAAATTTGGTTAATACTTTAATAAATATGAAACAAAAGGAAAAGTTTAGTGTGCAATATAGTATGACAATTTTGATGAATCAACGTGGAAGCATAGTAAGTATTTGTCGATCCCTATCCTAAGTCTACATGCAATTTAAGACTTCAATGATATTAGAAAAAATATGATTCGGTGGTTTTGGATGGACAAACATATTTTGTTCGGAGTAAGTTTGTGCGAGTTATGTTGTTTGTGAATGTCAGATAAATCTATTAGCTAGATAGCGAAAATTATCAGTTGGCTTATAACTAAATTTATAAGAAATATATAACTTTATAAGATCTTCAAGACATTAGTTTTGTACCAATTTAATAATATTTAATTATGTGCTGTAATGAAATGATTTATGTGGTTATTATCTGGTACGAGTTATGACTTTTTAACGAAATATTAGTAACTATCTTTCTAGTAGTTAGTGGGACTTAAATCACATGAATATAGTTATTATTTTTCAAAGCACAGTTCGATATTTTGGTGATGAACAATGATCTATAATATATTTTCTCATAAGAGAAAATGGCATTCTCAAAACGAAAACCATTTTGCTGAGATTTCTTCAAACAATGGCGAAACCATTGAGAGACAAAAATCCTCAAAACGTTATCATTTTGGATTCCTTGAAACAATGGCAAAACCATTAAGAGACAAAAATCTTCAAAATGTTATAATTTTGAACACTAGAGCTTTCTATGAAAGAAAGGAAAATTGTAGTACATTACATGCTTCAACACATGCATTAATGGACATGGTTGTGGACAATACATGGTTTCAGAGTTACAGATATATTCCCCACACCAGCATCATTTCAGATTATCGTTTTTCGGTAAAAGACATTCATGTGACGTTGATTCTTTGATCCAAATGGGTATCTGAGGCCACGAGCTTTTCTCATTTAGAGTAGTATATCTGTATAAAATCCAACGCCTTGCAATCATGACCATTTGGTTATTAGCGGAAGAAGGCACGGCAAAAGGCTATGAAAGCAAATACCACCTATTGTCCAATACGCCACCTCATCATTACAAACATAGAGTCTACATAATTCCCACTTGATGTTAACTGACAAAACAAGTTAAAGTTAATGAGGCTTGACCAGTAACAATATATTGGTTTGATTTGGCTGATCTATTATTTCAATAACACTCAAATGTTTAGGTAGAGAGATAGTGGTCATAAAAAAAGCACTTACATAAGGAGATAATGAACCCAACTTTATTATAAAAATGCTATACACGTATACGACTAGTACAAAGTACAAACAAATCTATCTGTGGTGTGCAAAAACAAGTATCCGTAACTATTGAAAAAAGTAGAAAATGAATTTTTGCGTTTGTTTTGTATCCGTCCTTTGAATAGAATAGTTATCCATTGTAGACTTAAGTAATATAGCTACCATAGTCACAAGATTATGCTAGTGTTGATAGAGTTCTAAATCCACTTTTGCACGTAAGTTGCGTTTGTCCGAGTCTGTCAAAGAGTCCTTATGTGACGTCCCGTCTCCGAACCCGTATCGAGCTCGGGTCCCGGTCAGTCACCCATGTGCCCACTGACCCACAACACCTACCTATTGCCACAAAACTTAAGTTGGTAAGTGTTATGGTAGTGGGCTCATGTCTTTATATCTCACCCCAACATTCTCATGTTAAGCAATGTGGGACTAAACTTGGTGGTTTTACAACCTACCCCACTTGAACACCTGACGTCCTTGTCAGGGTCAAGCCACTCAGTCAGCAGGCGTTGTGGGATTCTAGAGGTGGCTCTCACCCTTTAGGTGTAGCACTTAGTTCCAACAATTCCGGCTGGTTAAGGCTCTGATACCATCTGTAATGTCCCGTCTCCGAATCCGCATCGAGCCCGGGTCCCGGTCCGTCACCCATGTGCCCACTGACCCACAACACCCACATATTGCCACAAAACTTAAGTTTGTAAGTGTTATAGTAGTGGGCTCATGTCTTTATATCTCACCCCAACATTCTCATGTTAAGCAATGTGGGACTAAACTTGATGGTTTTACAACCTACCCCACTCGAACACCTGACGTCCTCGTCAGGGTCAAGCCACTCAGTCACCAGGCGTTATGGGATTCTAGAGGTGACTCCCACCCTTTAGGTGTAACACTTAGTTCCCACAATTTCGGCTGGTTCAGGCTCCGATACCATCTGTAACGTCCCATCTCCGAACCCGCATCGAGCCCGGGTCCCGGTCCGTCACTCATGTGCTCACTGCCCTAAAAACACTCACCTATTGCCACAAAACTTATGTTGGTAAGTGTTATGGTAGTGAATTCATGTCTTTATATCCCACCCCAACATTCTCATGTTAAGGAATGTGGGACTAAACTTGGGAGTTTTACACCTTAACTATTTGTTTCATATTCCATTTCCGAAATTCCTACATGATAACAAGCTACAAACTACAAAACAAACACAAGTACTCCAGGATAACACGTAAGGACACCATAAAATTATATTTTGTCATATTCTAGTTGTTGTTAGGGGTAGAGAGAGGAATAGTTGCGTACATTCGACATAGCAGAGGCCAATGTACGCAAAACTCTAAGCATGAAAAAGGAAATCCAAAGGCAGAAAGAATATAAAAGAAAATGAGATGGGAATCTCCCTTCTGCTACTGCGAACTTTAGTGAAGTGGGTAGGAAGGTAAGAAGATTCTCACAAACTTGAAACCAGAAGAGTGAGATGGATGCATCGAATGCCCTGGTTAATGATGAACGTTGGTCGCTTTCTGGGGCAAGTCGTCAACTGGAAGACTCCAATCCGTCCCTTTTCTGCAGATTCTCTCCTCACCCAACCACTTACAAATCTACCAACATTGCTTCTCTCTCTAGACTTTACATTTTTGTTGCGTTTGAATATACCATTTGTCTGCTGCCATGAGAGTATGGAATATTCTCCACCTTTGAAGGAGAGGAATATATGCCACGGAAGTGTAAAGCGAGGAAAAAAATAGAAACCGAGGGATGATAATGGATAACAATCATGCTATTCTTTCTTGATTGCAATAGGAGAATTCATAGGATAAGAACGGCGATTGCTCTACTTTTTTATAAGCATGTAGCAACAGTAATAGGAATAAATAGAGTTATCTTAAGATAAATAATACGTTATAACCTTAAGTATGTACATTCAACTGTTAAATGTATGACCTAAAGTAAAAATTAATGTTGAAGATTATTAGAACGTTGAACTGTAAATTATGTTTGTACATTGAACTCAGTTTCCCTTAAGTTGAACTATCTGTCTTGTCAGTCCAATTATCTTGATTTTATTCATCACTGCCCCCAACATTTTTGAAGAATCTTCTGCCTCATTTATCAGTTCCTCGTGAACAACAAATTTGTTATAGTCCATGAGATTGTAAGTCATACGATGAGAATTAAATTTATACCGCAAGTGCACGGCGTCAATGGAGACGTGACAAATACGGGTCGAACACAAGGAGGGAGAGATTCTGTTATTAGTGTGATTTTCGATTAAGGGGAAGAAGGAGAGAAGGAATAATTGGGTTTTGAGATTTTTGGGTTTTAATTATATAAAGCAAGAACAAGAACAATTAAAACTAAAACAAGAACAAAGAGGTGAATTCCGTCGGGTGGAGGTTTAGATTTTAAGGTTTAGATTAGAGAATTTAGAAACTTATAATAAATCATATTAGTTATGAAGCATTACATGATAAATGATTTAACATAAACTCAAGTAATTAAAATAGACTAACACGAAATTAAAATAATAACATTCATTCATCTTCTCTTCACCCTAAAGCCGTCACCTCCACCCTTTGGAAGGAGTTAGAAACTCATAGAGGGAGGAAGAAGGGGTCCTTGAGACATTACAAAAGAAAACTAAAAGTAAGAAATAAAAGACAATTTTATTAATGAAAAGAAGATTACAAAACTAAGATTAAGAATAAAAACTACCACCAAAGACTAAGGACCCTTCTAACATCGTTCTCGGGTCTATTTATATTTGCTACAAAGGATCTAGGTATAATATTGGAAAGTACACGTGTCCAGACACGACTGGACGAAATTGGAGCACACGGATCGACTAGGGGGCGACGGAATCGCCGCATGGTGTGTGTGATTTGCGGCGGAATCGCCGCACATCATGCTCTGATTTGGTCCGGATTTTGGTTGAATGTTTATGGTATGATTTGATCCTCCTTTACGCGTCTGGATTGATTCTTTCCATTCTTTTGAGCTCCGGATTAATTCCTTCACATATTTGGAGATATACATTGATTTTTCTATATATTTTCTCCAAGAGAATAAAAGCTACTCGTGATTTGCAATTAGGTCCTTGACTTTTTGCAGTTAAGTCCCCGGTTACTTTTGTGCTTAAGTCCTTGTTCTTTTTGCAATTAGGACTTGAATGCTTTTATGCTTGGATACATTTCCATTCGTAACCCGATAATCTTGAACTTGGTCTTTATGATAGAAATGAGTCTTTTGCACGCGTTTATGCTCGGGATGTGGGTAAATTGCATTCAGGTCCCTGTATTCTGTAAATAAGACTAAACACATACCTTAGTAGCATTTATTGATGTAAAAGCAATCTAAATGAAAGACATATGATGCAATGTATGCAATGCATCAAATACCCCCACACCTAGATTTTGCTAGTCCCTAGCAAAACAGAAGATACGAAAAATAAAAACAGGGAAATCCTAACTCACTTTCGTAGGAATCACGGTTGCACTTAGCATGTGCAACAAGCCTTTAAACCTCCTTGTTGCCAAGGGGGAGGAGTGTTGTCTCCTAAGGGTTTTCAGCGGATATACCCACAAAATCCTGAATCAACATTTCATTAATAGTTCTCAATGTCCCTACCTCAACCATATACATCTCACTAAGAATTTTTTGCTTGCTCATTATATAAATCTAACTCATTAAAAATATGACTTGGTCTTTGTTCCTCCAACATTCACACCACTAACCCTTCTACACATGTTTATCACTTGAATTATTTTGCACGCTTCCTCTGGTGGTGAAGTATCATTCGGATCAACCATGGTATGGATCATTCTTTTAGCTTTGGGCCTTGAGTATTATTATTATTTTTTTTCTTTTCTTCCGTGATTCAACACATTTGATTTTTGACACTTTTACCCTTTTGCATTCGTGTAGCGAGTTTGGTCGATAATCCCGAGCTGATAGACTCAAGTTACCGGGTTTCAAGATACCCCTACGAACCAGTGACTCAAAGGCTTGGGCTTTTGTAATCATTTTGCAAAATGTGTTTTCTTCACTTTATTCCTTTATTTTTATTTTTATTTTCCTAAAGGCTTAATTGCTATTAGAAGTCCACACTTCCCGGTATATTTTCCTCAACCTCTGCTTTTTATCAACCACTTCAAAGATTTGATTCATCCAATTTAAGTGCATACATGTCTTAAAGGGCAATGGGTTATCTCTTTGGAACTTAGATTTATGTCACAATTTCTACAAGCAGAACTATATAATAAGGAACAAAAACTCAATGCAATTTGTACACGGGTTTTAGCAGTTCAATCTTAAGCTATGTCATGAAACATTGATTTTTTTTTATTTATTTTTTTTCAGAAATAAAAGACAGATCTATAGATAAATATATACATAAACACCCCCACACCTAAATCATGCATTGTCCTCAATGTATGCAAATATAAAGCAAATGCACTTATTACCTTGGTGAATTGCGGTGGAAGGATGGAATTTGCTCAAAGTCAACCATAGTCAGAACTGGATTGAATGACACCATATTGGTGCATGTATCCAGTTGAATTGTTCCCCATGTTGCAATGAGCGTCCTGAGTTACAGGTTCCACAC
Organism: Triglochin maritima; assembly: GCA_963682175.1. Classification (NCBI taxonomy): domain Eukaryota; kingdom Viridiplantae; phylum Streptophyta; class Magnoliopsida; order Alismatales; family Juncaginaceae; genus Triglochin; species Triglochin maritima. The sequence goes on from OY821775.1 coordinate 22,954,991, forward strand.
CCCTCACATAAATTGGTTCTCTTATTTGCTCGAGTGACGGTGAGTGTGTAGATGAATTCCTCCCCTTTTTCTTACTTCCTTTTTGATTTTTGTGACGATTCAGAAATATTATAGATACGCGATTTCATCACAACATCACTTTGATTGCATGTTATTTCTGGCTCACTATCAATATGAAAGATATTAAATTCAGCTTTTAAGTTCCCAAAAGATAATTGCATGAGCCCATTTCGACAGTTTATTAATGCTTCCGAAGTGGCTAAAAAGGGTCTGCCTAGAATTACAGGGATTTGTCGGTTAGGATTTACAACAGGTGTGGTATCTAGTACGACAAAATCCACTGGGTAAATGAAGTCACCAACCTTGATCAAAACATCCTCTACTATACCTCTTGGTTTTTTAATAGAACAATCAACAAATTGAAGGGTTGTCTTAGAGGGTTTTAGTGGACCAATGTTCATTTGCTCATAGACAGAGTATGGGAGTAGGTTAACACTAGCACCAAGGTCTAGAATGGCTTTGTTGATAAAAGTATCTCCTATTGCACATGAAATTGTGGGACATCCAGGATCCTTATATTTTATAGGAGATGTGTTGGACAAAATAGAACTTATGTTTGCAGTTAAGAATGCCTTCTTTGGTACGTTTGTTTTTCTCTTTTTAGTGCACAAATCTTTTAAGAATTTAGCATAAGCAGGTATTTGTTGAATCATGTCTAAGAGTGGAATGTTCACCTTAACTTGCTTAAATACTTCCAAGATTTTCTCTATTTGTGCACTTGAGTTCTTTTTGAGTCTATTGGGAAATGAGGCTTTAGGGACATAGACTCGCTCAGGTTCAGGTTGAGCTACGGGTTCAGATTGAGTAGGTGGGGTGGGCGTTTCAGATTGGACGTCGGGTTCAATGGTTAGGTCATATGTGGCAGTTTGATGGCTAGATTGATTGGACACTCTAGGATTTACCACATTGTTATCAACTTGTCTTCCGGACCGTAATGATACTACTGCATTTATTTGTTGGAACGGTCCTTCCTCATTAACCATTTGAACCGGTCTAGGGTTGTTATTTCCTGAAGGTGCTTGATAGGATTGATATGAATTATTATTAGATCTAGGGTTCACTTCAGGTTGACTTGGAAACCGACCCTTTTCTCTTTCACCTACTATTTGTGCTAGTTGGCTGACTTGTGTCTCTAGCCTTTGGAAGGTCTGGTTGGTTGTTTGTATAAAGGTTTTCATCAAATTTTCCAAGCTTGTCAACCTAACCTCATGATCGTTATTGTTACTAAACCCAGATGATGTATTATTTTGGTTATACGGGTTTGGTTGTTGTCTAGGAGGTTGACTCTGTTGGTTTGATGAGAAATTGGAATTATTACGCCAACCCGAGTTATAGGTTGATGCGTATGGGTCATTTCTAGCATGGTTATACATGGCATTAACTTGGTCCCATTCCGCACAATCCTCCTTTACATGACCAGTCTGACCACAGCTAGAGCATGGGATAGTCGAGGCTTGATTCACTCGGTTTTGAGTTTGTAGCTCTAAACTTTCCATTCTGCGCATAAGGGTAGCTAGTTTTGCTGCAGCCGCTATGTTGGCATCTACAGCTAAGACACCTGGTTTGGGTTGACTTGCTATTCTAGATCCAATACTCGGGTTAAGCGGTGTTCTAGCATTGTCCCATTGCATACTGTTTTCAGCTAATTCCTCAAGGAAAGTCCAGGCATCATTTTCATTTTTCGACATAAAGTTCCCTTGGCTTACGGATTCTACCATAACTCTAGATGTGGGTGTCAATCCCTCATAAATAATTTGACATAATTGCCATCTCGGAATTCCATGATGAGGGCATTGGGTCAGAACACTTTTGAATCTTTCTAGATAGGAATAGAACGGCTCCCTCTCAGACTGAACGAATGCAACAATTTCATTCCTAATCTTCATAGTCTTATGGTTGGGGAAATATTTTTTTAGGAATACTTGAACAAACTCAGCCCAACTTCTAATGGATCTTTCGGCTAGACTATATAGCCATTTCTTAGCGTCATCCTTTAGTGGAAGAGGCACAAATTTCAGACGCACTTCCTCTTCAGGGATATGCTGGTATTGCATAAGAGAGCAGATTTCCTCAAATTCTCTAAGGAAGAGATATGGGTCTTCCCTAGAGGTGAACTTAGGCAACATACTCATGTATTGTGCCTTAAGTTCGAAGTCGCGACCCAGTATGGTGGGCATAATGATGCACGATGGCTGAGCAGCCATCGCTGGATAGCATCGATCCCTCAGAGTTATAGGTTGTGCAACAGGCGGGTCCACTACGTTCTCACCCATTGGGTCCGGGTAAGGTGGTGCCACAGGCGGATTGGGGTTAAGTTCCAGACTAGAATCTAGATGAACTCGTGAGAGTCGATTACTCAAGTCCCGAATCCAAATCTGAGTGCACCGGGTTGAATCAATTTTTGAATTTAAATTCGGAATTTAAATTCCAAATTTAAGTTCAAGAATTAATATTTTTTTATAAATATTTTCGTTTTTTTTAATATATATTTTTTAATGTTTTTTCAAAAGGGAATCAAACAATAGAATGGGGAAAGATGAGAAATAAATCCTAATCTAGAGAATTTAGGTGAGAAGAGAGAGAAGACTCAGATGAGAAGGGAAACCTAACTCTAAAGATAGAAAGAGGGTTGGTCAGAAAATTCCTAAGAAAGCACGGTTCAAACAATCCTAGACCTAGTGTCGCTTAGATCTAGACGACTCCTAACTGGTTGAGTCGAATTGATTCGCTTGATTCACCTCCCTCACTAATCAAACCAACTTGGCCAGGCCGTGTATAGCTAGTGGGGGCGCTTCCGACAAAGTCGGTGCCAATTAGACAACCACTTCGCTTGGAAGACTTACGTCAACACAAAAACACTTTCTAGACACCAAATTAAATTCAATCGGCTTCAGGTCATAGCAAGTCAAACCAATTCTTCTCCTTAAATGAGTCCGAGTCCTTAGGGGCCAATGTCTAATTGATTTTAAATTTAAGGCTTAGGTGACACTTTAGGATTGTGATTTGTGGGCCACGGAAGGGTGATGAAATCCCCATCGTATCTTTGCCTACGGAGTTGCCCTTAAGATAGTTTAACTTAGATCTAGCAAAGATAGTCAAACAATGGTCTTTAATTGGGGGCAATTGCAAGGTTGTATGCAAACTAAATTATATGCTTAAATGCAATCGTTAAAACGCGATACGTACCTTGCCTCCAGCACTCTTCAACAATAAAAATAATTTGCAAGAATTTAGCAAGAATAATGCAAACAAAACATTATATGATGCATGCACTAAGTTCTTCTAGTTTTTCCAATTTTTAGGTCAGAGTTGAATTATTGCCAATTATGGAATTTAAGCTTAACACATGCAATTCTAATAAAAGGAAGTTTTCTGAAACTAGAAATTACGAGGAAAAAGGCAACAAAGGTTACCTACGCAATGCTCAGTCGGGTTCGCCGCCAGCTCTCGAAATTTCAGTAGCTCCACGCGTCCACCCAGAGATGGTGCTAACCCCAGAAAAAATTGAAGGCCAGATGCTTCAATTGTGCGGCGATTCCGCCGCAGATTCCTCTTGATGTGCGGCGATTCCGCCGCCCTTGTTGCTCAGACTGCGCTCAGATTTTGCCGCGCGCTCTGTTGTCTCCTGAAACACAAATCCAAATAGTTAGATCGCGCACAAGATAAACAAAATAAAATCGAAATCAACAAAAAAACAAAATCTACGTCGCCTCCCCGGCAACGGCGCCAAAAACTTGATGAGAATTAAATTTATACCGCAAGTGCACGGCGTCAATGGAGACGTGACAAATACGGGTCGAACACAAGGAGGGAGAGATTCTGTTATTAGTGTGATTTTCGATTAAGGGGAAGAAGGAGAGAAGGAATAATTGGGTTTTGAGATTTTTGGGTTTTAATTATATAAAGCAAGAACAAGAACAATTAAAACTAAAACAAGAACAAAGAGGTGAATTCCGTCGGGTGGATGTTTAGATTTTAAGGTTTAGATTAGAGAATTTAGAAACTTATAATAAATCATAGTAGTTATGAAGCATTACATGATAAATGATTTAACATAAACTCAAGTAATCAAAATAGACTAACACGAAATTAAAATAATAACATTCATTCATCTTCTCTTCACCCTAAAGCCGTCACTTCTACCCTTTGGAAGGAGTTAGAAACTCATAGAGGGAGGAAGAAGGGGTCCTTGAGACATTACAAAAGAAAACTAAAAGTAAGAAATAAAAGACAGATTTTTATTAATGAAAAGAAGATTACAAAACTAAGATTAAGAATAAAAACTACCACCAAAGACTAAGGACCCTTCTAACATCGTTCTCGGGTCTATTTATAGTTGCTACAAAGGATCTAGGTATAATATTGGAAAGTACACGTGTCCAGACACGACTGGACGAAATTGGAGCACACAGATCGATTAGGGGGCGGCGGAATCGCCGCATGGTGTGTGTGATCTGCGGCGGAATCGCCGCACATCATGCTCTGATTTGGTCCGGATTTTGGTTGAATGTTTATGGTATGATTTGATCCTCCTTTACGCGTCTGGATTGATTCTTTCCATTCTTTTGAGCTCCGGATTAATTCCTTCACATATTTGGAGATATACATTGATTTTTCTATATATTTTCTCCAAGAGAATAAAAGCTACTCGTGATTTGCAATTAGGTCCTTGACTTTTTGCAGTTAAGTCCCCGGTTACTTTTGTGCTTAAGTCCTTGTTCTTTTTGCAATTAGGACTTGAATGCTTTTATGCTTGGATACATTTCCATTCGTAACCCGATAATCTTGAACTTGGTCTTTATGATAGAAATGAGTCTTTTGCACGCATTTATGCTCGGGATGTGGGTAAATTGCATTCAGGTCCCTGTATTCTGTAAATAAGACTAAACACATACCTTAGTAGCATTTATTGATGTAAAAGCAATCTAAATGAAAGACATATGATGCAATGTTTGCAATGCATCATCATACTAGAATTTTTAGGTAGTAGGACGAATAACTACAATGCCTTAGCTCTTGCTATATAGTTTGGTTTGATCTGAATGTCAGGGTGATAATCATATATATCAGCACTAATGATAAACAAACCTAGTGCGTCCCGGACACATCCCACGTGATCAATCCATTCAACAGTCTAGTCAGCAAAAATCACAAATTAATTAATTATTTTCATGCACGCTAAACTATGCAATTTGGTTTCCACTATATATATCTCCTCAAAATCATCCATTATTCCCCAAAACTCAATGTAGAGGTTGGTGAGGATGTCGCAGTGAAATTGGTGGGCGAGAAGGAGGAGGAAGTTGTCGGTGGTGGAGCCCGTCCCGAGGCCGAGGACCATGTTAGATCTCATCATGTTAGGAAGTGGTCGGCGAGGAGGAGGAAGTGTTGTTCTTTGTAGCTGATTTGGATTTTTTGTGTGGTGTTTTTAGGGGAAGTTTGGTTTTTTGTGGCTGATTTGAATTTTTTTATTTTGTTCTGTTATTGATCGATCTTGGTTTTTTTGGAATTGTGATTTTTGTAGTTGATTTGAGATTTTGTGTGGAGTTTTTGGGGAAAAGTATGTTTCTTTGTGGTTGATTTGAAGTTTTTGATTTTTTTATGTGTTAAATCGATCTTGGTTTTTTGGTGTGATTTTGGAAAGTTTGTTTCTTTGTAGCTTTTGTTATTTGTAGCTGCTTTGGTTTTTTGCGTGGTTTTCTTGGGGAATGTTTGGTTCTTTGTAGCTGATTTGAGGTGTTTCGTTCTTTTTCTTTGATTTGGGTGTGTGGTGTTCTTGTCTAAAGTTGGTTTGTCTTTGATATTAACTTTTTTGGGGTTTCTGATTTATTTTCGTGAAATTAGGTTTGATTTTGTGTTCTTCTTTGGTAATTTACACTTGGGTTGTTGGTTTTGGTCCTTCTGTGAGGAATTTCTTTCCTGTATTTGATTTTGTTTTTTTGTCTTTCGGTTGAAAATATGCTTGTTGTTTTGGGCTTAGCGGGAAGATCCATTTGAAGGGAATGTGTTCTAAAAGTTTTACTTTTAAATGTCAATTATTATGAATTGAATGAGAAATCATTTTGTTCCTTGTTTATGTTATTCGTCTTTTAGAAGTGTTAAGGAAGAGGCTCTTGGTCCTTAACCGTAGAGCTCTGAAAGATATTGGTTTGCATAAAACAAAAGATATTCGCAATCATGGTAATTAACATGGGACATTAATTACCGAGTTAAGATTGTCGTGTTGGTCATAGATCATTGTAGCTCTACAAGTGAGTGACAACACGGGTATGCAAAAGAGGAAAATATTACTTTTGTATACTGAATAGACCTAATAAGTAAAATATTATAGAAATGTGTTTCTGTGTCATTAATATTTTACTGTGTCTTTGGTCCTTTGATATGAGACTTATATCCGATCGCTTAAGGAGTTCTTAATTAGACTAGTGTCTTGAGCTATCGATGAGTGTAGTGTAAAGGCATTAGTTGGTTAAGTACAACTTTTGTTGGAGAAGATAGTTAGCCAAAAGACTATCATTGCCCCTCTTAATTGGGTGATGATATTAGTGGGCCCCTTGATAAAGCAAAGTTATAATGTGCACAATGTGATTTGAGTTAAGTCACATATTTATAACTAGCTTAAAGAGATCAAGAAATGAATACTAAGACAAAGATGACACAATACTACTTTGTGTGTATTCTTAATATCATGAAGCAAGGGACGGACACAAGTGGTGCACTCCATCACTAAGTGGATCGGGTTTTGGGTCGAGTGGAATTAAGACATCTAACTAATTGGGAGCTATAATGTGTAGCTAGATACCGCTTATAGCTTGTGATATTAAGCTCTTAATATCACTGCCAACTTAGTTTAGATCCTCCCATAGGTCACACCACAAAACTGGGAAACAAGAAATGGGGATTTTGAGTTCATAAGATGTGTCGGGTTTCATGTTGAAAATATGACACATGGGGTGAACAAGTAAAATCAAAATTATGTTGTGATTAATAACATAATTAGAATCTAAATTAAATTCATATGTGATGTAAATATTATGGGGTGTAATGATTGATCATTACATAGGATAATATGTTACATAAGTTGTGAATTTACTACTAATCTCGAAATGTCAAATTTTGTAGGGGTTAAACCGAAATTTGACAAGTCTGCAAGACTGTGCAAACGGTCGACCGGTTAATGGATAACGGTCGACCGAAGGTGCACGGTCGACCGGACGTGTCTCGACCGATAACAGGGAATTTTCGTCTGTTCGGAACGGTCGACCGAATCTATCGGTCGGTCGACCGAACATCGCGATGAAATATTCTACGATAAGAACGGTCGACCGAATCTCGCACGGTCGACCGAAATTGGGTTCGAGCGGTCGACCGGACCTTCGTAACGGTCGACCGGTCCAGACGGTTTTATGCAGAATTAATTTAAGAATTAATTAGATCATGCATGGAATTGGTCCATAATTGATTTAATTCGTGGCTAATATTATTTATTAATAAATGATGGATGGTTAGATGGAATTTTGCATGGGATCATGGGCAAGAGGTCACACATGAATAGGTAATTTGGAGAGAACCTATAAATACAAGGTTATCTCATTACCTCCTAATTAATTCATTATTTTTCTTATGCAAAATCTCTCTCCATAATTCTCCACGAAAATTCCATAATTCTTAAGTTTAGTTTTAGTTCTTAAGAGATCATCTTCTCAAGGGAATTAAAGAGAGGTTAGTAATTAGATTCTAAACCCAATCGGAGATTGAGAGACTAGCTTCCCTCTCTCCGATCTTGTTTAGAGTTTGGTGAATACTCGGAGGCATCCGGCGCAGCGAGGAGCATCCCAACCGTCTCCGAATCTTCGAGAAGTTTTAGAGAACTTCTAGGTATGAATTTCGGAGCTCCTTCATGTTTGTTTTAATAGAGTTTTTGAAACTAGTTTGTTAAAACAAACCGATGCATGCAATAAATTCTAGAAAATTGAAAATTGATCCTTATTATACATGAAAATTCAAAAAAAATATATGTATAATTAAACATGAAATTCTACAGTGGTATCAGAGCTTAGGGTTTAATTTTCTCATGATTTATTGCTGTAAACAAATTTAGTTTACCATCTAGGATTTAAACAATTCGTTTTACCGGTTTTTCGGTCTTTAAATGTTTGTTGAAATAATTCTTTATAATAATTCATTTTAAATGTTTTGAATGTTTAAAACATGGCATGTAATTATTAGAATTATGATTTGGACATAAGTCTAACTTGCAATAATTTCGTTTTAAGAATAAACGATTATTTTGTAAGAGAATCAACAAAACCGAAAAACTGTGATTCATCTTTCCATTGGAAATTGGATGGACAGCGGTTCATAATTAAATTTTGAACTATGGATGCATGAAAAATGTTTTTAATGGATTTCAAAACATTTTTCAAAGAATTGTTTGAGATTCTAGATGTTTGATAAACTAGATTGCATAGTTTATAGCGATATTGCGTGCATGGATGCTCGAGTTGTTTTTGCAGGAATTGTGAGTTTATATGTTCAAATCAGTGATTGTGAATGTATGTTATTATTATAATACAGGGGCTTATGTATGTAAAAGCCAAAATTCTCTCTATTTCCATCTTTTAGATAGTTGCATTTGCATATGAGAGGTTTTTTACATAGGACTTGCACTAGTCGGTTTTTATCGAATGTGAGGAGCATGTTTATTTTCTGTAAAATCTACATCTCCGGTGCAAGAGGAAGTCGCCGTTGTAGAGCATCGATCGAGGATCGAGGATCGGGGATCGAGGATCAAGGATCGAAGGGAACATATAAACTCACGCGATATGGATTGTGTGAATGTTTAACTTCTGTTTTTATAATTTCTGCTATGCATGTGATGAATGGTGAATGTTAGGATGTGTATAAATTTTAATATGCATGATAAACTAAAATTCGAAATCACATGTTGATAAATGAAATTGTCCAACAAAAATTAAGATTAATTTTTCCTTCTTATTTCATCCACTAGCAGCCATTGATCGAGGGATACTCTGCTCGCCCTTAGCGGGAGATAGCTCCCTCTATCTTTGGGAATAGTGGGAGATATAAAGGTTGTCTGTTGTTGTGCCACAATTAAATATATGAGGTGTGTTTCACCCTAGTGAACCCCAAGTATGTTTAGTTGTGAATACAATAGATAAACGTATCTCGTATCAAATGAAAATAAGTTTTCTTAACATTACCTAGAGCCCTCGCTCGGTTTTGGGAAAAAGTTTTTCTTACGAGGATAGGTCGCATTCCCTCATAATTAAAACGACAAGAGTCACAAAAGTTTGAAGATGCTAAATGTTGCTAAAATTCAAAAAGGTTGTGATTAGAAAATGTTTTCTTACCTTGATGTTGTAATGTATTCGATAGCCCTTAGCTAGTCTATATTACAATTGATGGGATCTTGGATTACTGCATTTACGGGCAAGATTTTATTTGCAGTATTTACATCATATTCGATATATATATGTATGTATGTATTAAAACATAAAATTGGCATTAAAACCTATATAATTTATTTTGTAGAAATGTCAAATATCTAACCAATTGTGCGATGTATGATCGAAAAGAACCCTTTGCAAAATGATGGCTCAAACTTCATGAAATGGCAACTCAATCTTAATATCGTGTTGAGGTTTGAAAAACTATCTCATATTTTGGATGGTGAAATCCCAAAATTAAACGAGAAGGCAACCGATAAAGAGAAAGAGGCGAAAGCCAAGTGGGAAGACCAAGAGAACCAAGTTCACGGTCTTATACTAGCATCCATGGGTGACTCGTTTCAAGCGAAATACTTGGATTCAAAACCCAAGAAGACCATGGAGGCTCTAACCAAGATGTTCATGGATAGTGCCCGAAAGGAGCGCTATAAGACCACCATCGCACTCACAAGGTGCCATATGGCGGAGGGAACATCGGTATCCATGCATTTTCTCACGATGCAAGGATACCTTGAGAAATTGTCGAAGCTCTCTTCTCCAATGCCCGAGGACATTGCCGAAGATCTGATTCTTGGCTCTCTAGCCCCGTCCTTCAAGGACTTTGTGATGCACTATCATGTGCGTGAAAAAGGGGTGAGTCTTGAGGAGCTTCACAAAGCTCTCAAAACGGCTCAAGTTGACATGGGCAAAGGTCAGGACAATCACGTCCTAGTCGTCCATGAGAGGAGCAAGAAGATCAACAAAGGTAAAGGCAAATTTACCAAAGATACGCCAATCAAGAGCAAGGGAGTAGGAGGTACTCATGGGAGTGCATCAAGGGGGAAATCTTTCAAATCTCCAACTCCCAACACGGAGTGCTTTCACTGCGGTGAAAAGGGACACATCCGATCGAATTGCCCCAAGTACAAGGAAGACCTTGAAAATGGGATGATTGAACGTAGGCGCCCGAGAAGCGCCATAGGTATGTTTGTTATTGAGATAAATTTAATCACCTCTATCCTTGATTTGGTAATGGTTACCGGATCTTGTGCTCACATAATTTAGATGTGCAGCTATTGAAGGATAGGAAGGAACTCGTGGAGAAAGAGATGATATTGAAGATTGGAAATAGTACAACCATCGCTGCGATTGTACAAGATTCTATGGAGCTTCAATAGTCTAGTGATTTAAATTTATGCTTTGAAGAATGTTTGTTATATGCCTTCGATTAGCAAGAACATTTCTGTATCAAGTTTTAGATATGGATAAATTTTAATAAATATTTTAATTCTTGCTTGTCTATATCGAAGAATGGAATTTTCTATGCAAATACATTCATATAGAATGATTTCTATTTGCTTGAACTAAATAATAAACAAACTCAAACAAACAATAACAAAAGAGAAACTAAGATAACTCACGTGAATGATACAATCTTGTAGCACTATCGGATTGGTCAAATAAATGACCAAGAGACCTTTCAAGAAGAAAGGAACGAAAACGAATAACTAATTGGATATGATACATTCTAATGTATGTGGTCCGATAAGTACAAGTGCAAGAGACGGTTTAAGGTACTTCATTTTGTTCACGGACAACTATAGTCATTATGACTATATTTGTCTAATGGGAAGCAAAAGTGAATTCTTTGACAAGTTCAAGGAATTCGAGGATGAAGTAATGAACCGACTCAACAAGAATATCGAGTCTCTATGAACGGTTCGTAGGGGTGAGTGCTTAGGATACCTAATTTGACTCATTCCTAAAGTAGGAATAGGATATTGCTCGACATGGTTCTATCAATAATGAGTAAATTTAAATTGCCGATTTACTTTTGGAATTATGCACTACAAATAATGACAAACTCACTAAATAATGTTCCATCCAAATCCGTGGAGAAAATGGTTTATGAGCTATGGAGTTGAAAGACACCTAAGCTCAACTTTCTCAAGATTTGGGGTTGTGAGGTCTACGTCGAGAAATTGATGTCGACCAAACTTCAACCAAAGACGGATTAAGTGCTTCTTTATAGGTTGTCCTCGTGTGACAAGAGGATACTACTTTTGGTATATCACCTCCAATCGAAAGATTGTAGAGAGAGATATGGTTTTTCAGGAATTTCTGGAAAAGAGAGAAAAGTAGTGGGAGTAGAGTTGAGCTTGAGGAAACTCAAGATACTCTACAAGATCATGATGTGAATGTTGCATTCAAAATCATGAAGGCCCAACCGAGATTCATTTGGTTAGTGGGAGCATGAGCGAGAGATCCTTACAAGAAATTGTGAGAGAATCTCAATCATCCTCACCTAGTGTGCGTTCGAGAGTTGAACATGAACCTATTCCTCAAGAAAGTGTGGAAGAAGTTCGAGAGACACAAGAAGAACCAAAAGAACTAAGAAGGTCAATGAGGGAAAGGAAGAAACCCAATAAGTATGTGGGACTTCATGAGATCATGGTACTAGATACCAAAGATCCCTCGACCTTCCGAGAAGCAATAGAAAAGACTCCAAACTATGGTTAAAAGCCATAGAATCCGAAGTAGAATCCATGTATGATAATCAAGTATGAAACTTGATTAGCCTTCCTCAAGAGAAAATATCATTTGGTATAAATGAGCTTTTAGGAGGAAGATAGACATGGATAGTAACTTGACAACCTACAAAGCAAGACTTGTAGCAAAAGTTATACTCAAAATCAAGAAATTGACTTTGATGAAATTTTTGAGAAGTTGCCATATTAAAATCTATTCGGATTATGCTCACTATTACCGCATTTCACAATTGTGGGATATGGAAAATGGATATCAAAATGGCGTTCCTTAAACAGGAACTTGGAGGAGGATATGTACATGGTACAACCTCAAGGTTTTGATGATCCAAATAGTAGCGAGAAGAAATGCAAGTTTCGAGAATCCATTTATGGATTGAAGCAAGCATCGGGGAGTTGGAACAAACGCTTTGACGAAGAGGTGAAGAAGATTCACTTCATTCAAAGTAAAGGAGTACCTTGTATATACAAGGAGATTAGTGGGAGTCATGTAGTACTTCTGATCTTATATGTCGATGACATATTGCTCATGAGCAATCATATACCTTTGCATTAGCAAACGAGAAATTTCGTTGAAATCAGTGTATTCAATGAAAAGAAAAGGATGAGGCTCAACACATCTTGAGAATCAAGATACATTGAGATACATCCCGTAGACTCATTGACTTCAGTCAACGTGCATACATTGACAAGGTCTTTGGAAATGTTCAGGGTGAACAATTCCGATATGGACAATATGCCAATAAGTATGAGTATAGGTGTGCAACTCAAGAAGTCTCAATGTGCTCAATCACACAAAGACTTGGAGTACATGAAGGTATCCCTTATGCTTCGGCAAAAGGAAGGACCATGTACACAATGACTTGCACAAGACTCAATATCTCGTATGCTCTAAACGTGACAAGTGGTCACCAATCCAACGCAAGTCCTAATCGTAGGATTGCGGTCAAGAATATTCTGAAGTACCTTAATCGGACTAAAGATAAGGTTCTTGTTTATGGAAGACAAAGGAGAAAATAGCCGAGGGCTGTTTTGATGCAATTCTTATAGGAATTCTAGACAATAAGAGGTTGGAGTGATGATGCGTCATCATTATCGAAGGTGGAGGTATGAGCTAGTGTAGTTAGGAGTAATATCACTACAGCTAACTCAACCACCAATGAAAGACAAAATACATAAATAGGTGGACACAACAGTGGCACAACTGATCCATTCAACAAACCTTCATACCAAGCTAAGAGACGAAATATATTTCGAGTCCATGGATCCGAGGGTCCATGTGGATTGGCTTGATAGGTGATTTGGGAAGGTTACCCTAGTTATTGATGTTTTATGCATTGAGAATGTATGTGAAAGAAAACTTTGATAACAAGTGGGAGATTGAAGGGAATGTGTTCTAAAAGTTTTACTTTTAAATGTCAATTATTATGAATTGAATGAGAAATCATTTTGTTCCTTGTTTATGTTATTCGTCTTTTAGAAGTGTTAAGGTAGAGGCTCTTGGTCCTTAACCGTAGAGCTCTGAAAGATATTGGTTTGCATAAAACAAAAGATATTCGCAATCATGGTAATTAACATGGGACATTAATTACCGAGTTAAGATTGTCGTGTTGGTCATAGATCATTGTAGCTCTACAAGTGAGTGACAACACAGGTATGCAAAAGAGGAAAATATTACTTTTGTATACTGAATAGACCTAATAAGTAAAATATTATAGAAATGTGTTTCTGTGTCATTAATATTTTACTGTGTCTTTGGTCCTTTGATATGAGACTTATATCCGATCGCTTAAGGAGTTCTTAATTAGACTAGTGTCTTGAGCTATCGATGAGTGTAGTGTAAAGGCATTAGTTGGTTAAGTACAACTTTTGTTGGAGAAGATAGTTAGTCAAAAGACTATCGTTGCCCCTCTTAATTGAGTGATGATATTAGTGGTCCCCTTGATAAAGCAAAGTTATAATGTGCACAATGTGATTTGAGTTAAGTCACATATTTATAACTAGCTTAAAGAGATCAAGAAATGAATACTAAGACAAAGATGACACAATACTACTTTGTGTGTATTCTTAATATCATGAAGCAAGGGACGGACACAAGTGGTGCACTCCATCACTAAGTGGATCGGGTTTTGGTTCGTGTGGAATTAAGACATCTAACTAATTGGGAGCTATAATGTGTAGCTAGATACCGCTTATAGCTTGTGATATTAAGCTCTTAATATCACTGCCAACCTAGTTTAGATCCTCCCATAGGTCACACCACAAAACTGGGAAACAAGAAATGGGGATTTTGAGTTCATAAGATGTGTCGGGTTTCATGTTGAAAATATGACACATGGGGTGAACAAGCAAAATCAAAATTATGTTGTGATTAATAACATAATTAGAATCTAAATTAAATTCATATGTGATGTAAATATTATGGGGTGTAATGATTGATCATTACATAGGATAATATGTTACATAAGTTGTGAATTTACTACTAATCTCGAAATGTCAAATTTTGTAGGGGTTAAACCGAAATTTGACAAGTCTGCAAGACTGTGCAAACGGTCGACCGGTTAATGGATAACGGTCGACCGGACGTGTCTCGGCCGATAACAGGGAATTTTCGTCTGTTCGGAACGGTCGACCGAATCTATCGGTCGGTCGACCGAACATCGCGATGAAATATTCTACGATAAGAACGGTCGACCGAATCTCGCACGGTCGACCGTTCTTATCGTAGAATATTTCATCGCGATGTTCGGTCGACCGAATCGACCGAAATTGGGTTCGAGCGGTCGACCGGACCTTCGTAACGGTCGACCGGTCCAGACGGTTTTATGCAGAATTAATTTAAGAATTAATTAGATCATGCATGGAATTGGTCCATAATTGATTTAATTCGTGGCAAATATTATTTATTAATAAATGATGGATGGTTAGATGGAATTTTGCATGGGATCATGGGCAAGAGGTTGCACATGAATAGGTAATTTGGAGAGAACCTATAAATACAAGGTTATCTCATTACCTCCTAATTAATTCATTATTTTTCTTATGCAAAATCTCTCTCCATAATTCTCCACGAAAATTCCTTAATTCTTAAGTTTAGTTTTAGTTCTTAAGAGATCATCTTCTCAAGGGAATTAAAGAGAGGTTAGTAATTAGATTCTAAACCCAATCGGAGATTGAGAGACTAGCTTCCCTCTCTCCGATCTTGTTTAGAGTTTGGTGAATACTCGGAGGCATCCGGCGCAGCGAGGAGCATCCCAACCGTCTCCGAATCTTCGAGAAGTTTTAGAAAACTTCTAGGTATGAATTTCGGAGCTCCTTCATGTTTGTTTTAATAGAGTTTTTGAAACTAGTTTGTTAAAACAAACCGATGCATGCAATAAATTCTAGAAAATTGAAAATTGATCCTTATTATACATGAAAATTCAAAAAAAATATATGTATAATTAAACATGAAATCCTACACCATTTTCTTGGTGGAATTGGGTTGAATTTTGTGGACAAACCCATATCTCAAAAAAGGCAAACCCACACCATAAAAATGACATACCAGTAGGTTAAAATGGACAAACCCATATCTTTAAAAGGGGCAACCCACACCTTAAAAAGGACAGACCAATATGTTAAAATGGACAAACTCAAATCTTAAAAATATTAGACCTCTAGGTGAAATTGGACAAACTCATATCTTAAAAATGGCAAACCCACAGCGTAAAAAGGACAAAGTAGTATGTTAAAATGGACAAACCCATATCTTAAAATGGACACATCAATACTTTTCATTTTACCTTTGTATCCAAAAACCAATTGTTGCATTGGGAAAGTAAAAGTTGTGTGGGAATCTAAAATAAATGTTAGGACCAACGTCAAGAGAAATCCATGGGGCTCTATCGAGTCTAGGGTTTTCCTAGACACCATAGCCACTTCTCCACCAAAATCCATCTTCCTCCATCATTTTTTTATCCATTGTCTCAATCTCGTTCGCTTGAAGGCGCCCCATGTGTTCTTCCAACCATCGAGAGGACGGGTGAAGGCTCTAGGAGGCATCATGACTCCCGTTCCAGATCAAGGCCCCATCTCGGCGACAACATGATGCGCCTGTAGGGGAGCCTTGCGCTTGGACTGACTTGGTTCACTCTACAACCCGTGCACCGACTACTCTCCACTTTGTTACCCCAGAGGAGGCAACCGGGAAGAGGGTAAAGGTCTAGTCCAGCGAGGTTGTTGTGGAGACAGCGAAGAAGTGGGCAAACGTGCTTATAGGGCATTTTGTGGACTTCAAACCACATTTACCTACGTTGGTCACACATCTAAAGAAAATTTGGAAGATTTCAGGCCACTTAGAGGCTTTCTGGCATAAGAATAATTTTATTATTTTAGATTTATGCTTGGGGAAGACAAGAAACATGCTTTAGGGGGGGGGGGTCCTTGGTTTGTACGGGGGTCACCTTTGGCGCTTTAGGAGTGGACAATGGGGTTTCGTTTTGAAAGAAAGAAGGTGACTTGCATGCCTATTTGGGTGTGTTTCCCAGATCTTGATTTAAGATTCTGGTCACCCGCACTTCTGGAGGTTGCAGCAAGCGTACTTGGCACACCACTTTACATGGATGAAGATACAACTACAAGTCAGAAGGTTGCCTTCCCTTGAATCTACGTGGTGGTCCTGGTAGGGTTCTCGTTTCCCACACTACCTACACTTTGTTTGGTCATCTGGAGTCGCGCTGCCCAACCATAAAAAAACCTCATCCGCAACAAAGCAAGGAAGAACCGCAAGAATGGGGTGTAGTGAAGCAGAATTGCCGAAATCAAAGAGCTGCTGCTGCCCGGAGTATGCAAGAGATAGTGGCCGGAGATGCATCTCCGGTCAGTGCTGAGGTGGCAGCTCGGGCAAGGGTCGAAAAGGAAACTCAGCAATTGGTATGTTCCAGCAAAGGAAAGGCTCCAATGGAGGAAAGATACGTAAATCCATCTTGAAATCAAATCGTGCGTAGATTGGATGCATCCTTTGTTGATCCCATGTGTGATGAGGTAAAGTATGTACTAAATATGGTAATAAATCTGGGAGCATCTCAAGAGAATTATGGAATATCGCATGATGAGAGTGCACCCCCTGAAAAGGAAGTTTCCCATGCACCCTCTAGCTATGCTACATTCGACCAAGGAAAGGAAACATCCCATGCATCCTTCAACTGTGCCACATTCGACCAAGAAAAGGAAACTTCCAGCCTTGCAACAACCAACCAGGAGGAGGATATCTCCCATGCACGTGAGCACTTAAGTAGGGAAAAGGAAACTATCACGGAAGGTCCTATCCCATCCATGGATATGCCTAGACGCGAGTTTGAACTGCCGATCAAGGATCATAGTAGGAGCCAGGATCATAGTAGGAGCCATCACCCGAAGATTCTGAAATCGCCTCCTGTTGGGAGGGGGATCTATGATGCACTAACACGACACGGATTTCACCAATTCCAACTCCTCCCCCACCCCGCACCTCTCCGAGGATGACCAAAGCTCCATCACGCTTCTCCTACTTTGCTTGGGGTCAGCCTGTGGGATCGAAGGGACCTTCCCTTCCCACACCTTCCCATTGAAGATTCTCTCGTGGAACATACATGACACAAATAAGCATTGACACGTGCGTATGGTGAGAGAAAAGATTTCCAGGACACATGTGGCGGTTGTGGGCATATTGGAACATAAACTAAAGCCACAAAGAGTACAATCTTTTGCTGGTCAAGTTTGGCCAAAGGCGAGCTGGGCGTCAAATTGTGCCTCGGGTGGTGGAGGCCGAATTATTATTGCATGGGATGCTAGCCGTGTGGATCTTGAGCCTCTCACCACCTCCCGACAACTCTTTCATTTGGGAGGGGTACAATAACATTCTCAAATTCCTTTCTATGTGACCTTTGTGTATGCCTCAATGATGTTAGGGAGCGGCAGGAACTTTGGGAGGATCTGGTGCGGCTTGCGAAAAATTCAATACCGTGGCTTGTGGTGGGTGACTTCAATGTCGTGCGTCACCCACACAAGAATCAAGGGGGTATTGGTATTCCGATATGGGCGGTCAAAGACTTTAATGTTTGTATGAATTAGGCAATGCTTTTAGAGGTGCCAACCACGGGTGATCCTTATACTTGGACAAATTCGTCTGAAGGATCCAGGCGCATTGAGACTAGGATTGATCGTGCTCCTATGTTTGAGGCATGGCTACACCAATTTTGGGATTCCACTTGTACTCTAGTAGAACATGAGCTCAGCGACCATTGGGGCTTTGTGGTAAAAGTGGAGTCGTAGGTAGGCCGAGACATGGCCCATTTCGGTTAGTAAACGTTTGGACGACGCATGAACACTTTCTGACTGTGGTCAAAGACAAGTGGAACTTTCGTGTGGATGGCTCACCCATGTCCCGACTTGCACATTGATTGAACCAGACCAGTTGCACTCACCTTTTGGAGTCGTTCCCACTTTAGGCCGCTGTAATCTATCAACTCCCATGCTCGTGCTGACCTAGAGAATGCTCATGTTGATATGGAAGCTACTCTGGATAATCCTACGCGTCACGTGACGCTACAGTAGAAGATGTCTGCTTGAGGAGGCCCTGGTCATGGAAGAGTCTTTAGCTAGGTAACGGTCGCTGGCTAAATGAGGGAGACTCAAACACTAGATTCTTTCATTCCTCTATCAAGGAAAGACGTGCAATTAATATGATCCGAGCTGTGGAGAAGGATGGTGTCATCATGGAAGGGGAAGATGACATCCGCAATGCCTTGTGGACCAATTTCTCTAATTTATTTCTAATAATGTGCAGGTCTCTCCTATTGAACCGACTCTTGATCTCCCTCAACTTTCTGAAGCAGAGAGTACATTATTGGATAACCCGGTTACTATGGAAGAACTTGAGCAATTGGTATTCCATATGAATGTAGACAAAGCACCAGGACCTGATGGCTTTAATGCTATGTTTTTTCGATCCACTTGGGTGGTTGTTAAGCAGGATGTCTTCCGTGTTGTCCAAGACTTCATATCTGGAAAGGGCATCCATAAGCAGTTCAAGAAGACAAGCATCATTCTTATTTCAAAGAAGAGGCTACCTAGACTGTGAATGATTATCGACCCATCTCATTATGTAACCTTATCTACCTTTTCATCACTAAGATCCTCGCTAATTGGCTGAAGAAGGTCCTCAGACGGCTAGTGGGGCCTTCTCAGAGTGCCTTTGTTCCTGGTAGGCGCATCTCTGACAATATCTTGCTTGCTCATGAGCTTTGCCATAGTTTTCATTTGGAGCATGGGGAAGGGCGAATGTGTATGAAGCTCAATCTCCAAAACACGTATGACTCTATCTCGTCGGAATTTTTGTTGCAGGTGCTGGCATGTTTTGGTTTCTCGGTGAAATGGTGTAGGTTGATTCGTACGTGTGTCCATGCCTCCTTTGTTGTCTAGGTTAATAGTTCCTTTTCTGACTCATTCTGGGCCAGCAATGGCCTAAGAAAAGGTGACCTGATTGCACCTTACCTCTTTGCTCTATGTGTGGAAATTCTGAGTGCCTCCTTTCGTAAGGTTGTCCTTGCAGTTTGTTGGAGCCAATGCGCATGGGCGAGGAGGTTGTGTCCCATATTCTATTTGCTGATGATCGCATGGTATTTGCAAAAGCTTCAAAGCATAACGTGGTGGCAATCAGAAATATTATGGTGACATTTGCAGCATAGTCTGGGTCCATCTCAATATGGATAAGAGCTAACTCTTTGTTGGTTGTCGTCCCCCTCACAAAGCATGGATTACTGCACAGTTTTGCTTGGTGGAAGCACACCTCCCTATTACATATCTAGGCCTTCCTCTCTACACCTCCTGTATTTTGAAGTAGGTCTGTGAACATCTTCTGGAGAATGTTCGAGGGCATCTAGGAATGTGGAATGATGTAGGGATGCTTCGCCTTTTCTGGATCCTTATCTCTGATGAGGACTCATGATTGATTCGTTTTATATTAACCGCAAGTGCACGACCGCGTTGAAGCGGTGGCAAATATGGGTCGTCCACTGGGAGGTGTGTCGCGTTTGGTTTGTGCGAAGGCGAGTGGTAAAGAAAGGAGAGAAAGATTGATTACACTAAATTACACTAGAATGCAAAAGGAAATGAAAGATAAGCAATGAAACTAAACCCCAAAGGGGGTAGAGAAATAATGTGAATATAAAAGATGTGTGTGTGTGGGTTTAATTAAGCTCCTCACAACATGTAGTGCATGAAATCATAAAACTAAATCCGACTTTGCCTCCACATGAATTAAGATAAGATCATATCATTAACGCATACAAGACAATAATTGGAATGAAGCTAAATGAACTCATGTATAAAGACTAGACTCTACTACGCCTCCATATGAATTAAGATAACACATATCATTAAAACATACAAGACATTAACCAAGGTAAAGGCAACAAGAGTACATACACTACAAATTGTGTTTCCAATATTAATTCCATCCATATTCTCACCTTATCATTCCCCATAAAATAGGTTCACTAATCTAAGCATAAGCTAAGCTTCATTCAAGAGCATTAGCATATCAAAGATAAGAGTGAAATCTCATTAGATGGTTATGGAAATCAAATAAGGCTCAAGGGATTAAGATAACACACACCTAATACACTACATTATCATATCACATATTTCTCCACCCCCCAAATGGGGATGGAACTACTCACTACTCATTACACTAACTACATTTACAAAATGAAGCATTATAGTGAAATGAAACTACACTAATCAAGCAAGAAATACTAAAGAAGCTGAAATGACATAAAACAAAACAAGCATCAAAGCAAGCACATTAAAGGAAAACATATATTATGAAATCACTCAATTACAAGTAGCCCTTCGTCCACCATAGTTTTGCTTCAATGCTTAACTCGTAGAAGGGAAGATGGCCACCAAAGAGAGAGATGGGATACATGATAGGAAGGAGAGTTCTATTTATAGACATAGAAAAAGGTAATCCGGGACAATCCCCCGATGTGGGACTAAACAAATACCAAGAATAGACTAAGCATACACTAATACACGTGCTGTTAGATCCTAACCCTTGCTTACTGTTCTTAATTGTGTTTAGGAGAGGTTTAGTGATGGATTGAGATGGACGGCTGAGATCGAGTCGGAGAAAAGTATATAAAGGTTGGTTTTTCTCTCTCTCTGTCTCTCATTTGCATCTCTCTCTCACTCACTCTCTCTCTCTAGACTCGTCTCTCTTTCCCTCTGTGGTTCTTCGGTGTTGGCGGAGGCGAGGATCGGAGTGTTGGATTCGCCGGAGTCGTCGTAGAGATCGTTGTGTTCGCCGGAGTTCGAGTTTATCGTGGAAAAGCTCGCCGTCGTTTCTTCAAAGGCTTCTTCAAGCCTTAAGGTATGTCAAACTTGCTTTCAAGCTCACCTAGTGTTAGTGTGGGAGTGGGAGCGGTCGACGGTAGGCCGTTTCGGGCTCGTCGGACCTGCACAGCCGTTTCTGAACTATAAACGGTCGACCGGTGTTTTGGTTCGGTCGACCGGTTATAGTGTATTTGGGGCAGAATCCCTCGCACCGGTCGAACGATGCCCTTTTGGGCGGTCGACCGGTTGCGCATTTTTAACGAGAGAAAACGTCCTGGGTATTTTCGGTCGAACGGGACCCCTTTGCCGGTCGACCGAAAGTACTGTTGTAGGTCGGTTGGGGCGTTGACTATCTAAACGGTCGACCTCCTGTTTGACTCGTTCGACCGACGTTTAAGTTAACTTAATGGCCAGTCGACCGGAAGTGTGGTTTCGGTCGACCGTGATGTGAGGACTCTGGGTGAGTTCTACTGGTTGTTTTCGGTCGACCGATAGGGTTCGGTTGTTCGACCGTTTTACTGTTGATTGCGAAATTGGATTTCTACTGGTGCTTTTCGGTCGACCGGGACCCCTTTGTCGGTTGACCGTTTGGCGGGTTTTTCGGTTGGGCCAGTTCTCTGGGTGAGGATCGGTCGACCGGAAGCCATGTTTTGTTCGACCGTTTTACACTGTTTTTGTGTGTGTGTGTGGTGCTATTGATTGGCTAGAAGGCAACGGGTCTCCGGCCCTTTTGGGGCGACGACACAGACATTCCGGCCCTATAGCGATTAGTGGTGACACAGGTTGTGATTTGTGGCCGTGGCTCCGGCGAATGAGGCAAAGCCGTGGCTCCGGCGAATGATGCAAAACCGTGGCTCCGGTAACACTGAGGCAATGAGGGGGTTGTGTGGCCGTGTTTTGGACCGGCGGTGCCTTGTGTGCACGTGTGTTGGTGGGTTGGGGTGAGAGGACCCTTGAGACCCGTGTCGTTAGGCTATGGCCGGGAGAGAGGTCTCGGGAACTTAGCGGGTGTTTCTGTTGTGGTGTTTTACATTTCTTTGCACATTTCATTTCTGTCCATATATGTGTTAGGGTTTGGCATACTGGGTTTCCTCTTGGAAACTCAGGCATTCATTGTCTGCTTTCAGGCCGAGAGCGACGTTAGGTGGGTGGCATCGGCGGAGGGAGCGCTCGAGACCTGATCCTGCTTCCCTACATTTTGAGGTGGTTGTGATTACTGTGTGTATTCTCTGTATATGATCTTTTGATGTAATCACATTTTTTTGTAAACTCGTTCACATATATATATTATATGTTGGTGCACCAGTGTGTGTATTTCTTTTCGTAATGTCCTCGTTGATTGTATGTTTTAAATTTGAAATTTTCCGCTATGTTTGAGGACGTTACAACTTGGTATCAGAGCGGTCAGTTTCAGTGTCTTCGTCCAATGGAACCACCCTTAAAGTTGTCAATCATGCATGCATTGTTCTCATTCATGTTTTGTGTCTCCTGTGTAGATGGCTCCGAGGCGTGTGAGATCTTCTCCCCGAGACCGTAGCACCAGTGATGAGGTGGGTGAGGGGAGTAGAGGTGAGGAGCTAAGGACACTCCAGGGCACGCTGGGTAGATTGGGCGAGATTCTCGAGCGCCAATCCACCCAGGCTGATCAGGGAGGAGCAGGCGCAGTGTTGGATCGGTTTATGCGTCAGCATCCCCCATCCTTCGATGGTAGTGGCGACCCTGAGGCAGCAGAGGACTGGGTCTTTAAGATCCAGAAGATATTTTGGGCGATTGGGTGTCCTCCTGAGAGGAAGGTGGATCTGGCCTCTTACGTGTTGGACGGCGGCGCAGCCAACTGGTGGAGATCCACTTCTGCTGTGGTGTTCGAGGACAGTGAGGAGTTGAGCTGGGAGGAGTTCCTGGTGGAGTTCAACCAGCAGTACTTTCCGCAGCACGCCCGCGACAGGAAGAGAGAGGAGTTCCTGGCTTTAGAGCAGAGGGACATGACTCTGGCTGCCTACATCAGCAAATTTCACGCTTTGGAGCGATACTGTCCAGAGATTTATGTGACGCAGGAGCAGAGGGCTCGGAGGTTTGTGCGCGGTCTGAGGCCGCAGTTCAGGGCCCGTGTTACCACGAGCATGCCACAGACGTTAGCAGACGCTGTGAAGTTCGCGACCATCATGGATCAGGATAGCCAGGACATTGAGGAGGCTAGGAGGTCGCAGGTGAAGACCGGAGTGCGTCCGGGGAGTCAGTTGTCAGGGAATCCGGGCAAGAGGCCTCGGATTGACGGAGGTGGATGATTGATCGTTTTATATTTAACCGCAAGTGCACGACCGTGTTGAAGCGGTGGCAAATACGTGTCGTCCACTGGGAGGTGTGTCGACACTTGGTTTGTTCGAAGGCGAGAGGTAAAAAGAAGGAGAGAAATGTTGGTTACACTAAACTACACTAAGATGCAAATGGAGATAAGCAATAAACTAAGCCCCAAAGGGGGTAGAGAGATTATGTGAACATAAAGATGTGTGTGTGATGTGTGTGTGTAATTAAGCTCCTCACAACATGTAGTGCATGAAATCATAAAAATACATCCAACTTTGCCTCTACATGAATTAAGATTTTACTACATCATTAAAACATACAAGACAATAATTGGAATGAAGCTAAATGAACTCAAGTATAAAGACTAGACCCTACTATGCCTCCACATGAATTAAGATAAGACTACATCATTAAAACATACAAGACATTAGCTAAGGTAAAGGCAACAAGAGTTCACACACTACAACTTGTGTTTCCAATATTAATTCCTATCCATATCCTAACCTTATCATTCCCCATAAAACAGATCCATTAATCAAAGCATAAGCTAAGCTTCATTCAAGAGCATTAGCATATCAAAGATAAGAGTGGAGACGCATTAGATGGTTATGGAAATCATTTAAAGCTCAAGGGATAAAAATAACACACACTTAATACACTACATGATTATATCACATATTTCTCCACCCCCCCAAATGGGGATGAAACTACTCACTACTCATTACACTAACTATATTAGCAGAAGCAAGCATAATACTGAAATGAAATTTATACTAATCAAGCAAGAAATATTAAAGAAGCATAAAACAAAACAAACAAGCATACATGCATATCGAAGGAAATAAAACTAAGAAAGAAACAACACAATTAAAGGAAACTTCTATTATTAACTCACTCATTTACAAGTAGCTCTTCCTCCACCAGAGTTTTGCTTCAAGGCTTCACTCTTAGTAGGGAAGGTGGCCACCAAAGAGAGAGATGGATACAATGGGAGGTGAAGAGTTGTATTTATAAGCATGGAAAAAGCTAATCCGGGACAATCCCCCGATGTGGGACTAAACCAATACCAAAAATAGACTAAACGAACATTAATACAAGTCCAGGAGAAGTTGGGGTGGATCTGGCATGATCCAGACCGCCAATTGGCGGCCTATAAAGCCCAGATCCGTCTGGGTCTTCTGGTGGGCTTTCCTTGAAGTGTGTCTTGGTCTTGGATGCATCTGGTTGGTTTGTTGGAGTTCCGACCCGAATCGAATTGGCAAAATACTCCCCATGATGGTGTGGAGTATTCTGTTTTGCTCTTAGGTCCTTCTTCCTTGCATCTTGGTCCCCAGATCTCACAATTCAGTCCCTTTTCCCAGCTTTTGGGTCCTTTTATGCTACATCTCTTCAAACCTATTTATTCCTGAAAACTAAACATAAAACTCGTGACATAGCATTGTTTAGGTGAAAGATAATGGATATAAGATACAAATATAAGCATGAAATGATGTCAATCAAATACCCCCACACCTAACTTTTGCTAGTCCCGAGCAAAACAAAGAAAGAGAAAAGCATATGAAAAAAACAAGAAATCCTAACTCACTTTCGTAGGAATCACGGTTGCACTTAGCACGTGCAACAAGCCGTTAAACCTCCTTGTTGCCAAGGAGGAGGAGTGTTGTCTCCTGAGGGTTTTCAGCGGATATACCCACAAAATCCGAACAAGATGCATTAATCAATCTTGCTACACGACTCGTTGGACTTATTTTGTCGATCATGGAATGCGGTAATACTACGGGTCGACTCTATATATGTAATCAGTCCACACACCTAGCCTAGTGAGTTATTCGTGAGAGTTAACTAAGGAATTAAATGAAAGACATGGGCAACCTTAACTTCTGAATGTGATACAACGTGTAAAGTCCATTTTGGTTCTTATTTGACTCTTCTTTTCTTTTTTTTTCTCTTTTTTTTCTTCTTTTTCTTTGGAGCATTTATTGGTTGGTGTTTGATTCTCCCAGGGTCAGGTTTCGTGCATCATTGCCTATGAGGACTTACACTATCACGTACACCTTCCCCCAAATCTCCACATAGGGCGATCCCTACCACCCGTGTAACGGGAGTTCGGTCGGTGCATCCCAAGTCAGATGACTCGAAAGCACCAGGCACAAAGTCCCCTCGGACCTACTTTCCCGAGTGATAGGAGCCATGCGAGAAGAGAGAACACCACTTATTTATTTATCTACATGGGAACCAAAACCCCTACACTAAAGTTTCACAAAAAGAGATTAAGGGCCCTTGACTACGACAAACTTCCTTATACTAACAGACACGAATTATTTGACTCACTAGGTTCAGGGTGGACTTCTTTAAATGTTTGAGTACTGAAACCCTAGGATTACACGCCCCCCGAGGGAAAACCGGGGTGCATCCTAACGACTCGATAAATCCTAAACCCACGTACTAGATATCCTAATGCATCAAGTTCAAGACAATTTTGGGAGCTATCTTTTTACTTTGCCTCTCAACGGTTTTGCACATGCTAAACACACGCAAAACCCACAAAACATTTTCTTTCGAAAACACATGAAGATTTTGAAAGAAATGTGGAAATTTTAAAGCACTAGGCAAGCAAAAGAAGACAAGTCACCCAAGGATCTTGGCAAACAAATATATCGATATTAAATGCAGCACACTAACATGACCCTAAATGCAAACAAAAGAAAACAAAATCGAAAGAAAAAAACTCGACTATGTACACACGTAAAACACCCCCCCACACCTACTTCATGCATTGTCCTCAATGAATGTGAGCAAAATACTACAGGGATGTATGCATGAAACAGAAGAGATCTCACCAACGTGAAGTACACAAGGAAGTTCATGGCTATGTTGATGGACACAACCCAACTTCCCTCAAAACCTGTGAGATGCTAAAGAAGGGATACAAATACGTGAAAGAAATGGGGCCCAAATACTCAAGGGTTGGGGCCCACAACAATCGATGCTCACTAAAGGAGTCTTTTTTTTAACATATATACACATGAAAGCTCAACCACTCATGTAGGAGCATGAATGGTTGAGTGCGAGGGAGGTTCATGAAGGAACATGACCTCCTCGACTTCGGCTGGTGCCCCCTCCAAGTAGGGTTTGAGGCGTTGTCCATTAACTTTGAACACGTCCCCATTCCCTGGGTTCAAGATCTCAACCGCTCCATGAGGATAAACGGTTTGGACAATAAATGGGCCAGACCAGCGACTGCGGAGCTTACCCGCAAACAGATGAAGCCGGGAATTGTAGAGCAACACCTTCTGCCCGACCGTAAACACCTTTCGCATAATCATGCGATCGTGAAACATCTTGGCTCGGGACTTATGAATTTTGGCATTCTCGTACGCATCATTGCGTAGCTCTTCTAATTCCACAATGTCGAGCTTACGTTGTACTCCTGCTTGATCAAGATCCATATTCATGTTCTTGATCGCCCAGAAAGCACGATGCTCAAGCTCGACGGGTAGGTGGCAAGCCTTGCCGTACACTACCCGATAGGGGGACATACCCAAATTGGTCTTGTACGCGGTGGGGAAAGCCCACAACCCGTCATTCAACTTGGTAGACCAATCCTTCCTCGAGGAACTAACCGTCTTCTCAAGAATTTGCTTTAATTGACGGTTAGAGATTTCGACTTGCCCACTAGTTTGCGGATGGTATGGGGTCGCAAGCTTGTGGGTGTTCAAATATTTCCTCATAAGCGCTTCAAAGGAGCGATTACAGAAGTGGGTACCCCTATCGCTGATTATGGTACGAGGAGTACCAAATCGCGCAAAAATGTCCCTCAAGAATTTGGTGACCACATTGTTGTCATTGGTCTTTGTGGGTATAGCCTCAACCAACTTAGACACATAGTCAATGGCCACCAGAATGTAAACATTCCCGAACGAGTTCGGGAAGGGACCCATGAAATCGATGCCCCACACATCGAAGATGTCGACAACAAGGACATTTTGCAAAGGCATCATGTCACGTCGACCAATCCTGCCAAGGCGCTGACACCTATCACATTGCTTACAAAAGTTGTAAGCATCCTTGAAAAGAGTGAGCTAGTAGAATCCAGATTGGAGCACCTTGGCACCAGTTTTCTTTGCTCCAAAGTGTCCTCCACATGCCTTAGAATGACAGAAGTGGAGTACACTTTGGAACTCGGAATCTGGGACGCACCGCCTGAAAATTTGGTCAGAGCAGTATTTGAATAGGTAGGGGTCGTCCCAGTGAAAGAATCTGACATACGATCTAAATTTGGATTGGTCAGATTTTGACCAACCCACAGGAAATTGCTCGGTCACGAGGTAGTTCACGATGTCGGCAAACCAAGGGTTATCTTCGATCGTGAACAACTGCTCGTCAGGAAATTTGTCGTTAATGATTTGATCCTGTGGGTTGGTCGTCTCTAGACGAGACAAGTGGTCAGCTACAACGTTTTCACACCCTTTTTTGTCCCAAATCTCGAGATCGAATTCTTGTAACAACAAGATCCATCTCAAGAGTCGGGATTTTGCATCTTTCTTCGCCATGAGGTACTTGATGGCTGTGTGATCAGAATAGATAATCACGTGGGAGCCAATCAAGTACGACCGGAATTTCTCCAAAGCAAATATGATCGCTAAGAATTCCTTCTCGGTGACAGTGTAGTTCAATTGGGCATCATTGAGTGTTCTACTGGCATAGTAGATCACATGAGGCAATTTGTCCAATCGTTGCCCAAGCACTGCTCCCACAACGAAGTCAGATGCATCACACATTAACTCAAAGGGTTCAGTCCACACTGGTGCCTTCATAATGGGAGTTGAAGTCAACTCTTTCTTCAAGGTCAAAAAGGCATGGTGGCAATCCGGTGTGAACTCAAAAATGGCATCCTTAGCCAACAAGGCGGTGAGAGGTCGAGCAATTTTGCTAAAATCCCGAATGAACCGCCGATAGAATCCAGCATGCCCCAAAAAGGCGCGGATATCCTTCACATTACGTGGCGGTGGGAGATTAGCAATGATACCCACTTTGGCGGGATCGACCTCAATTCACCTACTTGAGACCACATGTCCAAGTACAATCCCTCGCTTCACCATGAAGTGACATTTCTCCCAATTGAGAACGAGGTTCTTCTCACGGCATCGCTTGAGGACAAGGCTCAAGTGATGAAGGCACTCATCAAAGGAAGCGCCAAATATGGAAAAGTCGTCCATGAAGTTCTCAAGGAAACGCTCAACCATATCGGAGAAGATGCTGATCATACACCTCTGAAACGTTGCCGGCGCATTGCATAACCCAAAGGGCATGCGACGGTAGGCAAACGTGCCAAAGGGACAAGTGAATGTGGTTTTCTCTTGGTCCTCGGGGGCGATGGGAATTTGGTTGTAACCGGAGTATCCATCAAGAAAACAATAGTACTCATGTCCGGCCAACCTTTCCAACATCTGATCAATGAATGGCAACGGGAAATGATCTTTCCGCGTTGCCGCATTGAGCTTGCGATAATCAACGCAAACTCGCCAGCCAGTTTGCAGGCGTGTCGGGATAAGCTCATTATGCTCATTCTCCACAACCGTCACGCCTG
Source organism: Triglochin maritima (assembly GCA_963682175.1). Taxonomy (NCBI): domain Eukaryota; kingdom Viridiplantae; phylum Streptophyta; class Magnoliopsida; order Alismatales; family Juncaginaceae; genus Triglochin; species Triglochin maritima. The sequence continues at coordinate 22,984,297 of OY821775.1, forward strand.
ACTTCTTGGGAACCACATGGACAGGACTCACCCACGAACTATCAGAGATAGGATAGATTATGCCATGATCCAAGCACTTAAGAACCTCCTTTCGGACGGCTTCCTTCAGTACAAGATTCAATCTCCGTTGTGGGTCCCTGCGGGGCCGAGAATCCTCTTCCATGTGGATCTGATGCTGAACAATACCAGGGCTAATTCCCTTGATATCCTTCAAGGACCACCCGATCGCCTCTTTGTTTTCAAAGAGTACTCTTTTGAGGGCAACCTCTTGATCTTTTCAAGATCAGAAGCAATAATGAGTGGCAAGGTCTCATCATCCCCTAAAAAGATGTACTTTAGGTTATTGGGGAGCAGTTTAAGCTCGACCAGAGGTGGGTCCTTGTCGGATTCAGAGTTACTTTCAAGTGGCTCAAGGGCCACGGGGTAAGAGGAGCAAGCACCCAGATGTGCCTCCTCGTCCAGAGATATGCTGGCGGATTCCTCAAGATCCTCTTCACTCGCAACCTGATCATTAGGCACCTCAATAATATGTCGATGTGAGTCGAACATGCCTAATGAGTCAGGCTCATCCGTGTCCTGGATGAAATTGGCTCCGACAGTGTCGTCGAAGAGCCCAGGTTGCTTACCAAGAGTGAAGATGTTGAAATCCGCCGTGAGGTTTCCAAAAGACAACCTCATCAAGCCATTGCGACAATTGATCAAAGCATTAGATGTCGCAAGAAATGACCTCCCAAGGATCACAGGAATCTGTCCTTGTGGGTTGGACACGGGTTCGGTATCCAAGATGATGAAATCAACTGGAAATACGAACTCACCCACTTTGATAAGGACATCCTCCACACTCCCTCGTGGGATTTTGACGGATCTATCAGCCAACTGGAGGGTTGTCCTCGTTGGTTTAAGATCGCCTATCCCAAGGTTGACATAAACTGAGTAAGGCAGGAGATTCACAGATGCCCCCAAATCCAATAGAGCTTGAGAGATGGTCACATTCCCAATCATGCAAGAGATAGTTGGACAACCAGGGTCCTTGTACTTGACATTCATGGGTTGTGTCAATATGGAGCTCACATTGGCGGCCAAGAAGGCCTTTTTGGGCACATTTGTTTTTCTCTTGGTGGTGCAAAGGTCCTTGAGGAACTTGGCATACGGTGGCATTTGTTGAACAACGTCCAACAACGGGATGTTCACCTTTACTTGCCTAAGTACCTCAACGATCTTATCCCAATGCTCATCACATTTTTTAGTCAACCGATGAGGGAATGGTGCCTTGGGGACATAAGAATCACGAGGAGGAGTCTCAGAATTAGGTTCCTTGACAGGCTCAAGACTCTCCTCGGAAGTCTCACCAACAGGGTTGGCTTCCGGCATTTTCACATTGTTGTCAACGACCATTCCCGATCTCAAGGTATGAATAACATTAGCATGTTGGGAAGGGTCACTTTCAACATTGTGTACATTCTGCCTGGTATTAGCAGGCTGACCCCTGGGATTTACCACAGGTTGACTCGAGAATTGACCCTTCTCGCGTTCATGGAGCTGATGAGCCAACTGGCTTACTTGCATTTCCAATGCTTTGACCGTATTATTGTTGGCCGCAAGCATGGATTGAGTGCTCTGCATGAATGCTTGAAGGGTTTGTTCAATGGTAGAGTCCTTAGGGTCAACCCGCTGGGGTGGTGGAGTCTGGTTCGAATAACCCGACGAAGAGGCCTGACCAGATTGGTAATTTTGGTGCTGAGACCTTTGATGTGGGGGTTGGTAGGTCGCCGATGGGCGTGGAGGTTGATAAGGTGGAGGTTGAGGTTGAGCGTGCGAGCTCTGACCGTGTCCTCCACTAGACCCCCAAGAGAAGTTAGGATGGTTATGCCATCCCGGGTTATAGGAATGACTGTACGGGTCGTTTCGGGGCCTTTGTTGATACATCGCATTTGCATGCTCAGTATCCCTTGGAGCGTAAGCGCACTCCAAGTCATCATGTCCCGACAGTCCACACCTAGTACACCCAGGAGTAGCGACCTGAGCTACAGGAGCTCGATCCATCTCCAAACTCTCTATCCTACGCATGAGAGCAGCCATTTTCACCTCAGACGCGATAGTCGACTCAACATGATATGATCCAGCTCGACCAGAAGACCTGGCGGCTGGTGTCTCTCTCATGGTGTCCCACTCGAAGGTGCGCTCAGCCATGGACTCAAAAGTGTCCCATGCCTCCTCGATGGGTTTCATTTGGAAGTCACCCTGACACATCGACTCCAACAATGTGCGGGTGTTGTAGTTGATGCCCTCATAAACAATCTGGCACAGCTGCCATAGCTCAAGTCCATGATGAGGGCATTGCGGGAGAAGGTCCTTGAACCTCTCAAAGAAACCATGAAAAGATTCGGTCTCGGTCTGATACATTTGATGTATCTGGTGCCGTATCTGTTGACTTTTCCTTTGAGGGAAAAATCTCTTCAGAAAGATGGTCACAAAGTCATCCCAAGACCGAATCGAGCTCGCCGGGAGGCTATACATCCATTTCTTCGCATTATCCTTCAATGCGAACGAAATCATCCTCAACCGGACAGAATCCTCGTCAAGCTGTTGAAGCTTGAACATGGAGCATACTTCCTCGAATTCGCGTATAAAAATATACGGATCCTCCTTATTGGCAGTAAAGGTTGGAAGCATGCTCACATACTGAGGTTTCAGCTCATAGTTGTTCCCGCGAGCAGGGGGAACAACTATGCAAGAAGGCTGCGCGGCCCGAACAGGATGGGTCCGCTCCAACAACGTCATCGACCTATCCTGTCGAGCTAAAGGTGGTGGTGCACCTAGAACTCGATCCTGACCGAATCTCCCTTCCTCTCGAGTCAGAGGAGGAGGAGAAGGAGGTCTACGTGGTGGTGGGAATGGACCGAGGTAGTCCATGTATGGAACCCGGTCTCCCTCGCCACCACGAGACGAGTCGGCCTCTTGCTCCAAAGGAGCATGAGGCGGAGATGGTCGATCACCAAGATCTTCCATCTCAGAAATAAGCACTCTCTCGAGTCGAGCGCTCTCACAAGAACGAGCCCAACCTCGCATAAAAATGCTCGACTCGACTCTAACAAATACACAACAGAAGGTGTACTAGAGGAGGAGACTAAACGTAGTGAATAGATGAGGAGAGGACTCAGATGAGGAGGGAAGAATCCCTAGAGCTAGCGAGGGTAGTGGGATCAGGAAGAAGCCTAACTAGCAAGCACGACTCAAACAATGTAAGGCAATGGGTCCTTAAGCTAGACGACGCCTAACTTCGAGGTCACTAGCCTCGACACGCCTCACCTCCCTACAATGAGGACCACAATGCCCATCAAGTGATACCAGATCCGGAGATCCAGTACCTCCTACTATCGACAAGGTAGGCAACGCCAATCAGGTCATGACGGTCTCGACTAGATTACTCTCCTAGTGCATCCGAATTCCTTAGGGCCAATGTCTACTTGCTTTTAGTTAAGGCTTTATTAAGAGTGGTTTTTGGGGCCAAGGAAAGGGTGATGAAATCCCCCACCTTATCTTTTATGGGACAACCCCTCCTTAGTAGCGATTTGATCCTAGATCTAGCAATCAATCGCTCCAATCAAACGCTCTCTCACTCTTGTCCCGATGCACCTTACTAACTAATGCATGATATAAACATGCATGAACGAGGGATGTGGGTGCACGTACCTCACGCCAGCAATCAACGACAAAATGTAAAGCAAAGAAAAGACAAATGCATGCAAGGTCTACCAATGGTGCATGACCTAGATGGCAAGAAGTCTAATCTTTTGCTTTGAGTTTTATGGTCCAAGTTGATTAAAGGGGGAGTGATTAATGATCTGGGAACAAACCAGAAGTCATAGCATGCAAAATTGGGCTCCCAGATAACACAAATTTGAACACTAACTACCAGAAAAAATTACAAGGCAAGCAACTCTCACCAGGCTGCCAATTGGCGGTCTTCAACCGCTGCTTGGCGGTCTGCTTAGGGTTTCTCTTCCTCCAACTTTGCCAGTAGTCTCCCCGTGATCTTGTGGTTCCCTGAAACTAAGAAAAACTGAAAACACAAAATTAACAACCCCTCGAATCGTCCAAACCAATGTCTGGACAGAGCACCTCCCCGGCAACGGCACCAAAAACTTGATTGATCATTTTATATTTAACCGCAAGTGCACGACCACGTTGAAGCGGTGGCAAATACGGGTCGTCCACTGGGAGGTGTGTCGACACTTGGTTTGTTCGAAGGCGAGAGGTAAAAAGAAGGAGAGAAAGGTTGGTTACACTAAACTACACTAAGATGCAAATGGAAATGGAGATAAGCAATAAACTAAGCCCCAAAGGGGGTAGAGAGATTATGTGAACATAAAGATGTGTTTGTGATGTGTGTGTGTAATTAAGCTCCTCACAACATGTAGTGCATGAAATCATAAAAATACATCCAACTTTGCCTCTACATGAATTAAGATTTTACTACATCATTAAAACATACAAGACAATAATTGGAATGAAGCTAAATGAACTCAAGTATAAAGACTAGACCCTACTATGCCTCCACATGAATTAAGATAAGACTACATCATTAAAACATACAAGACATTAGCTAAGGTAAAGGCAACAAGAGTTCACACACTACAACTTGTGTTTCCAATATTAATTCTTATCCATATCCTAACCTTATCATTCCCCATAAAACAGATCCACTAATCAAAGCATAAGCTAAGCTTCATTCAAGAGCATTAGCATATCAAAGATAAGAGTGGAGACCCATTAGATGGTTATGGAAATCATTTAAAGCTCAAGGGATAAAAATAACACACACTTAATACACTACATGATTATATCACATATTTCTCCACCCCCCCAAATGGGGATGAAACTACTCACTACTCATTACACTAACTATATTAGCAGAAGCAAGCATAATACTGAAATGAAATTTATACTAATCAAGCAATAAATATTAAAGAAGCATAAAACAAAACAAACAAGCATACATGCATATGGAAGGAAATTAAACTAAGAAAGAAACAACACAATTAAAGGAAACTTCTATTATTAACTCACTCAATTACAAGTAGCTCTTCCTCCACCAGAGTTTTGCTTCAAGGCTTCACTCTTAGTAGGGAAGGTGGCCACCAAAGAGAGAGATGGATACAATGGGAGGTGAAGAGTTCTATTTATAAGCATGGAAAAAGCTAATCTGGGACAATCCCCCAATGTGGGACTAAACCAATACCAAAAATAGACTAAACGAACATTAATACAAGTCCAGGAGAAGTTGGGGCGGATCTGGCATGATCCAGACCGCCAATTGGCGGTTCCAGACCGCCAATTGGCGGCCTATAAAGCCCAGATCCGTCTGGGTCTTCTGGTGGGCTTTCCTTGAAGTGTGTCTTGGTCTTGGATGCATCTGGTTGGTTTGTTGGAGCTCCGACCCGAATCGAATAGGCAAAATACTCCCCATGATGGTGTGGAGTATTCTGTTTTGCTCTTAGGTCCTTCTTCCTTGCATCTTGGTCCCCAGATCTCACAATTCAGTCCATTTTCCCAGCTTTTGGGTCCTTTTATGCTACATCTCTTCAAACCTATTTATTCCTGAAAACTAAACATAAAACTCGTGACATAGAATTGTTTAGGTGAAAGATAATGGATATAAGATACAAATATAAGCATGAAATGATGTCAATCAGTGGACCACCGCAGGCTGGGCAGTGCAGGCAGTGTGGTGGAGTTCATCCGGGACGCGGTTGCGGGCCCCGTTCTGGCACGTGTCATGGCTGTGGCCAGCTGGGTCACTTTGTTCGTTCTTACCCGAGTAGGCCGGGTGGGCCTATTGTTCGGCCGGGATCATCCACAGCTGGTGGAACTGGACCGAGTCGTTCTGCAGCACCACCCCAGCAGGGGAAGAGAGCAGGTCGCGTATTCACTATCCAGGCGGAGGAGGCTAGAGATGCGAGCACGGTGGTGGAAGGTACGCTACTTGTTGCAGATTTGGTAGCTAGGGTGTTGTTTGACTCTGGGGCCACACACCCGTTTATCTCTGAGCAGTTTGTGAGCGTGTTGGGTCGTACCCCTGCGATGTTGACTGCCACTTTGGAAGTCAGCACACCCCTGGGTTTGGTGGGCACTGTGGGGAGATTTCTTCCCGGCGCCACGATTGCTTCGGGAGACCAGGAATTTCCGGCTGACCTGGTCTTGCTACCGATGGTGGACTTCAATGTTATACTCGGGATGTATTGGTTGTCCCAGTACGACGTCCGAGTCTTGTGCCGTGATAAGAAGATTTTGATTCCGAGGCGAGGTTTGCCTGATCTTCTGATCAGGGGATTGAAGGACCGCGGGAGTCGGTTGATTGTTTCTTCGGTTAGAGCTCGGAAGTTGATTCAGCAGGGTTACAGGGCTTTTGTGGCCACCTTGGTAGTTCCAGACCCAGAGATGAGGAGGCTGGAGGACATCGAGATTGTTCAGGATTTTCCCGAGGTGTTTGCTGATGATGTCTCCGGTTTACCACCTCACAGAGAGATTGAGTTCGACATTGATTTGGTAGTTGGGGCTACACCGCAGTCGAAGGCTCCGTACAGGATGGCGCCTGCAGAGTTGTCGGAGTGAAGAAGCAGTTACAGGTTCTGATGGATACAGGGTTTATCTGACCGAGCGTCTCGCCGTGGGGTGCGTCGATTCTTTTTGTGAAGAAGAAGGACAGCTCGTTGCGGATGTGCATAGATTACCGGATGCTGAATAAGGTTACTGTGAGGAATCAATATCCTTTGTCCAAGATCGAGGACCTGTTTGACCAGTTGCAGTCAGCGAAGGTGTTCTCAAAGATTGAACTGCGAGCTGGGTACCATCAGTTGAGGATCAGAGAGGCAGATGTCCAGAAGACAGCTTTTCGGACGAGGTACGGTCACTTTGAGTTTCTGGTGATGTCATTCGGGTTGACGAACGCGCCTGCAGGATTTATGGATCTGATGAATAGGACTTTCAGTCAGTATCTCGACCGTTTCGTGATTGTCTTCGTGGACGATATTTTAGTCTATTCACCAAATATGGATCAGCACCGGGAGCATCTGAGGATTGTACTTGGCATTCTGAGAGATCAGCAGCTGTATGCCAAGTTTTCGAAGTGCGAGTTCTGGCTTCACAGTGTTGCATTTTTGGGGCATATCGTGTCAGGAGCTGGGATATCAGTGGATCCAGCGAAGGTCGAGGCAGTGACGCAGTGGAGAGCCCCTACGTGTGTGACTGAGATTAGGAGTTTTGTTGGATTGGCGGGTTACTACCGCCGGTTCATCAAAGACTTCTCGAGACTTGCTTCACCACTGACAGCGCTGACGAAGAAAGGAGTGAAGTTTGTTTGGTCCCAGAAATGCGAGGATAGTTTTCAGGAACTGAAGAGTCGGTTGACGACTGCTCCAGTTCTGACTCTTCCCAGCGGTAGCGGAGGTTATGTGATTTACAGCGACGCCTCAGGTGTTGCTTTGGGCTGTGTACTGATGCAGCACGGGCAGGTGGTGGTGTATGCTTCGAGGCAGTTGAAGGTGCACGAGAAGAATTACCCCACTCACGATCTAGAGTTGGCAGCCGTGGTTCATGCTCTGAAGATTTGGCGTCACTATTTGTATGGTGAGCGGTTCGAAGTCTTCACGGATCATCAGAGTCTGAAGTACCTGTTTTCACAGAAGGAGCTGAATATGAGGCAGCGCAGGTGGCTTGAGCTGATTAAGGATTTTGATTTCACCATCTCCTATCATCCGGGGAAGGCGAATTCAGTTGTAGACGCGCTGAGCAGGAAAGTCGAGGTGTCAGCTGCGAGTTTGTGTATTCAGGAGTGGAGGCTACTCGAGACATTGTCAGAGTGGAGGCCGTTCACCGAGAGCTCGGGGGGAGCAGTGATTGCGGGTCTTCGAGTGGAGCCACAGACCGTCAGTCGAGTTGTCCAGGCTCAGCACAGGGATGACGATGTGACTAGTCTGCTACAGTCAGCTGCCAGAGATGGGTCGGACTTCACTGTGGGAGTGGATGGAGGTCTGAGGTTCAGGAGTCGGATCTGGGTGCCGAAGGTCGATGCGCTGAGAGATGACATCAGGGAGGAGGCACATCATGGATCGGAGTGTTGGATTCGTCGGAGTCGTCGTCGAGATCGTTGTGTTCGCCGGAGTTCGAGTTTATCGTGGAAAAGCTCGCCGTCGTTTCTTCAAAGGCTTCTTCAAGCCTTAAGGTATGTCTAACTTGCTTTCAAGCTCACCTAGTGTTAGTGTGGGAGTGGGAGCGGTCGACGGTAGGCCGTTTCGGGCTCGTCGGACCTGCACAACCGTTTCTGAACTATAAACGGTCGACCGGTGTTTTGGTTCGGTCGACCGGTTATAGTGTATTTGGGGCAGAATCCCTCGCACCGGTCGAACGATGCCCTTTTGGGCGGTCGACCGGTTGTGCATTTTTAGCGAGAGAAAATGTCCTGGGTATTTTCGGTCGAACAGGACCCCTTTGCCGGTCGACCGAAAGTACTGTTGTAGGTTGGTTGGGGGCGTTGACCATCTAAACGGTCGACCGCCTGTTTGACTCGTTCGACCGACGTTTAAGTTAACTTAATGGCCGGTCGACCGGAAGTGTGGTTTCGGTCGACCGTGATGTGAGGACTCAGGGTGAGTTCTATTGGTTGTTTTCGGTCGACCGATAGGGTTCGGTTGTTCGACCGTTTTACAGTTGATTGCGAAAATGGATTTCTACTGGTGCTTTTCGGTCGACCGGGACCCCTTTGTCGGTCGACCGTTTGGCAGGTTTTTCGGTTGGGCCAGTTCTCTGGGTGAGGATCGGTCGACCGGAAGCCATGTTTTGTTCGACCGTTTTACACTGTTGTTGTGTGTGTGTGTGTGTTGCTATTGATTGGCTAGAAGGCAACGGGTCTCCGGCCCTTTTGGGGCGACGGCACAGACATTCCGGCCCTATAGCGATTAGTGGTGACACAGGTTGTGATTTGTGGCCGTGGCTCCGGCGAATGAGGCAAAGCCGTGGCTCCGGCGAATGATCTAAAACCGTGGCTCCGGTAACACTGAGGCAATGAGGGGGTTGTGTGGCCGTGTTTTGGACCGGCGGTGCCTTGTGTGCACGTGTGTTGGTGGGTTGGGGTGAGAGGACCCTTGAGACCCGTGTTGTTGGGCTATGGCCGGGAGAGAGGTCCCGGGAACTTAGCGGGTGTTTCTGTTGTGGTGTTTTACATTTCTTTGCACATTTCATTTCTGTCCATATATGTGTTAGGGTTTGGCATACTGCGTTTCCTCCTGGAAACTCAGGCATTCATTGTCTGCTTTCAGGCCGAGAGCGACGTTAGGTGGGTGGCGTCGGCGGAGGGAGCGCTCGAGACCTGATCCTACTTCCCTACATTTTGAGGTGGTTGTGATTACTGTGTGTATTCTCTGTATATGATCTTTTGATGTAATCACATTCTTTTGTAAACTCGTTCACATATATATATTATATGTTGGTGCACCAGTGTGTGTATTTCTTTTCGTAATGTCCTCGTTGATTGTATGTTTTAAATTTGAAATTTTCCGCTGTGTTTGAGGACGTTACACGTGCGCCCGAAATCTTAGCGGATCCAGAGCTATCTGGACCGCCAATTAGCGGTCCCAGACCGCCAATTGGCGGTCTATAAGATCCAGATCCGTCTGGTTTTCATGGTGGGCTTTGCTTGATGTATTGGTTAGTCTTGGATGCATTTACTTTGTTTATTGGAGCTCCGACCCGAATCGAATTGTCAAAATACTCCCCATGATGGTGTGGAGTTTTCTATTTTGCTCTTAAGTCCCTCGGTCTTACGTTCAGGTCCTTCTCCCTTGCATCTTAGTCCCCAGGTCTCACAATTAAGTCATTTTTCCTGCTTTTGAGTCCTTTCATGGCTCTTCTCTTCAAACCTCTTTATTTCTGAAATTCAAACATAAAACTCGTCACATAGCATTGCTTTGGTGTAAGATAATGGATATAAGATACAAATATGAGCATGAAATGATGTCAATCAAATACCCCCACACCTAAGTTTTGCTAGTCCCGAGCAAAACAAAGAAAGAGAAAAACAAACGAGAAACAAGAAATCCTAAATAACTTTCGTAGGAATCACGGTTGCACTTAGCACGTGCAAAAAGCCGTTAAACCTCCTTGTTGCCAAGGAGGAGGAGTGTCGTCTCCTGAGGGTTTTCAACGTATATACCCACAAAATCTGAACAAGATGCATTATTCAATCTAGACACTCGACTCGTTGGACATATGTTGTTGATCATTGGACTCTATATAGGTAATTCGTCCACACACCTAATCTAATGAACCATTCGTGCAAGTTAAATAAGGAATTAAGTGAAAGACATGGACAACCTCAACCTCCTCAAGTGATACAAAGTGTAAAGTCCATTACGGTTCTTATTTGCATTTTTTTCTTTTTGTTTCTTTTCTTATTTATTTTTGTTTCTTTTTCTTAGTTGGAGCTTCATTCTCCCAGGGTCAGGTTTCGTGCATCATTGCCTATGAGGACTTACACTATCACGTACACTTTCCCCAAATCTCTACATAGGACAATCCCTACCACCCGTGTAACGGGAGTTCGGTCGGCGCATCCCAAGTCAGATGACTCGAAAGCACCAAACACAAAGTCCCCTCAGACCTACTTTCCCGAGTGATAGGAGCCGTGCGAGAAGAGAGAACACCTACTCACTTATTTCTTATCTACACATGAACCAAAACCCCTACACATAATGTCTCACAACAAGATTTAAATGGTCCTTGCCAACAACAAACTTCCTTAAGTTAACAGACACGAATTATTGACTTATTAGGTTCAGGGTGGACTTCTTTAAATGTTTGAGCACTGAAACCCTATGATTACTCACCCCCAAGGGAAAACTGGGGTGCATCCTAACGACTCGATAAATCCTAAAGCCACTGTACTAGATATGCTAATGCATCAAGTTCAAGACAATTTTGGGAGATTTCTTTTTACTTTGCCTCTCAACGGTTTTGCACATGCTAAACACACGCAAAACCCATAAAACATTTTCTTTCACAAACACATGAAGATTTTGAAAGAAATGTGAAAATTTTGAAGCACTAGGCAAGCACAAGAAGACAAGTCACCCATGGATCATGATGTAAGTGTACCACTTGTGTCCGTCCCTTGTCTCATGATATTAAGAATATATACAAAGTAGAAATTGTTGGCTTTTTGGCCTTAATCTATGTTTTGATGATTTAATTAACCTAATCTTAATTATGATCATGTCGAGTAGCACACATATTGCATTGCATATATATTGCTTTGTGCTAACCTCTACAGGTGATCTAGACTCATGGAAGGAAGGAAATCAAGTCAAGATTTGTAATAAAGCTATATGAAGACTTGTAATCTTGATTTTATTTTGAGTCTTAGGAACATGTGTAAATTGAGCATACAAGAGTTAAAAACCAATCAGTTACACACTAGGTTCCCTGTAGGAGTCACACACAAAATCTCATATCATTTGAACTCCATTAGATCACCCAAACCTTAGTCGGAAATCACTTAAAACCTAAATCCAGAATTCCTGTGTGAAACCGGTCGACCGAACCAGTTCTCCGTTCGACCGGTTTACAACAGACTCTCCACAGTGATTTTACCGAACTCTACCGGTCGACCGGTTCTACCTTTTCGGTCGACCGATCCCGGATTTTAATATGGCCGTTTTCCTTGTCGTATTCCTATAACGGTCGTATTTGGTAACCGGTCGAACGACGACCTTGATTCGGTCGACCGGTTGAACAGAAACAAAATTCCCTGCTATCGGTTGACACATCTTCGTTCGACTGTTTCACCTTTGTCTCAACTGAATCCCCTAAATGGTCGACCGCCTCATACTTTGGTTCGACCGTTTAACTTAAGTAGAGTTAAGTTCTAGCGTATTTGTCCGACCGAGTATTCTTTTGTTCGACCGTTCTCCTTGAAATCAAGTAAACGGTCGACCGGTTTAGTAGTTTCGGTCGACCGGTTCTGGACAGATTTGCAGCCCGATTTTCTGCCTTGTGTATCTTGCACAAAACCCAATCAAATCTTGTCCAAACGGCTAGAAATCTTTAGGAGCTTATAAATAGAGGATCAAGACATGTTGTTAACACAACTCTCCAACTCCAATTGTCCCAATACATTAGAGAGAAACCTCAATCCTCAAAGCTCCCATTTCTACACTCCATAAGCCTAAACTTCACACACTTGATAATATACTTATCCTTCTCAAAGTGTGCTCAATTAGAGAGTGAATCCCACTCAGTTACAAGTGTTGTCAAAAGAAGTAAGGACTTCGGTGAAAGCCCGAAGTGTCCCTCTCGGATTGTGAGAGGAAGAATTCAAGCAAGCGAGGGTTGTTCGCGTTGCTTGTGGTGTAAAGGCGTTCTCTCCCGCCCCGGAACGGGGAGTGGATAGTGAAGACATACACGGAGCTTACAAGAGAGGACTAGGACCCGGGTGGGGTGCCGAACCTCTATAAAAACGCCGTGTCTCTTGGTGGTTTGCATTTTCTGTTAATTTCCCTACTTGTTTTTAAATTTGTTTCCGCTGCGTTTAGTGCTTGATTAGTTAGGGATTAGCATAATAGTGATTAGTGGACCCATAACCCACACGATCCAACAGAAATGTGTCACCTTTGTATTATATTCATTTCTTGATTTCTTTAAGCTAATTATAACTATGTGACTTAACTCAAGTCACATTGTGCACATTATAATTTTGCTTTATCAAGGGGCCCACTAATATCATCACTCAATTAAGAGGGACAATGATAATCGATTAACTAGCTATCTTTTACAGCACAAGTCATGTTCAACCAACTATTGCCGTTATCACTACACTCATTGGTAGCTTTTGACAATAATCAAATTAAACACTTCTTGAGTGAAAAGATATAAGTCTCATATCTTAGGATCCAAGACAGAGTAAAAACATTAATGACACGAAACACAATTCCATAATGTTTTACTTGTTAGGTCTATTCAATATATAAAAGTAATCTTATCCTCTTTTATATACTCATGTCGTCAATTATTTGTAGAGCTACAACAATCGATGACCAACACGACAATCTTATCTCCATAATTAATGTTCCATGTTAATTACCATGATTGTGAATAACTTTTGATTTACGTAAACCATTATCTTTTAGAGCTCTACGGCTAAGGACCAAGCGCCTCCTCCTTAACACTTCCAAAAGATAAATACTATAATGAAGGAACAAAAAGTTTGTACATTCAATTCATAATAATTGACATATAAAAGTAAAACTTTTAGAACACATTCCTTTCAATCTCCCACTTGTTATCAAAGTTTTCTCTCACATACATTCTCAATGTATAAAACAATATTAACTAGGGTAACTCTCTCTAATCAATCAACCCAATCCACATGGTTCCTCAGACCCATGAACTCGAAATGCATTTCGCCCTTGGCTTGGGATAAGGGTTTGGTGAATGGATCAACTGTGTTGCTGTTTGTGTCCACCCATAACAGATTTATTTTTCCCTTGTCGATGAAGTCACGTGTGACAAAGTACTTACGATCCATGTACTTCACTTTGTGGTGTGATTTGGGATCCTTGATTTGTGAGATAGATGCACTATTATCGCAAAATAGCTCTATGGGTCCCTCGCACGAGGGAACTACTCCAATCTCTTCAAGGAACTTCTTAATCCACATTCCTTCCTTGCTCGCTTCAGCGACAACCATTACTTTGGAAGCAGTGGTTGAGTCGGCCGTAGTGCTTTGCTTCCAACTACGCCAACTGACAACTCCACCTTTCAGAAGGTAGACATATCCTGATTGCGACCTTCTATCGTCGGGATCACTCAAGAAACTCGCATCCGAATAGCCCTCAGCTATTAATTCCCTTTGTGCTGCATAAACAAGAAACTTATCTTTCGTCCGGTGATTGGCATCATTTCTTGTTTATATTTGTATCTTATATCCATTATCTTTCACCTAAACAATGCTATGTTATGAGTTTTATGTTTAGTTTTCAGGAATAAATAGGTTTGAAGAGAAGAGCCATGAAAGGACCCAAAAGCAGGAAAAAAAGGACTTAATTGTGAGACCTAGGGACTGAGATGCAATGGAGAAGGACCTGATCGTAAGACCGAAGGACCTAAGAGCAAAATAGGAAACTCCACACCATCATGGGGAGTATTTTGGCAATTCGATTCGGGTCGGAGCTCCAACAAACCAAGTAGATACATCCAAGACCAACAAATCCATCAAGCAAAGCCCACAACCAAAAGCAACTCGATCTGAAGTTTATAGACCGCCAATTGGCGGTCTTGGACCGCTAATTGGCGGTCCATATAGCCTCAGATCCGCTAAGCTTTCTCCTGGACTTGTATTATTATTTATTTAGGCTATTTTTGGTATTGGTTTAGTCCCACATCGAGGGATTGTCCCCGATTAGCTTTTTCCATGCTTATAAATAGAACTCTTCACCTTCCATTGTAATCACCCATTTCTTGGTGGCATGCTCTATACTAAGGAGTGAGCCTTGAAGCAAAAACTCAAGGTGGAGAAGAATGCTATCTTCAATGTGAGTCATTTGTTAATAAAATAATTCTTCTAGTTTCTTTTAATCTTGTCTTTTAATTTGTGCATGTTTGTTTAGTCTTTCCTTTCCTTTTATGTTTCTTTAATGCTTCTTGCCTTCTTAGTTAACTTTCATTTCAGTATTATGCTTTCTTTTGTTAATATAGTTAGTGTAATGAGTAGTGAGTAGTTTCATCCCCATTTGGGGGGGGGGGGGGGGTGGAGAAATATGTGATATAATCATGTAGTGTATTAAGTGTGTGTTATCTTTATCCCTTGCGTTTTATATGATTTCCATAACCATCTAATAGGTTTTCACTCTTATCTTTGATATGCTAATGCTCTTGAATGAAGCTTAGCTTATGCTTTGATTAGTGGACCTCTTTTATGGGGAATGATAAGGTTAGGATATGGATGAAGTTAATATTGGAAACACAATTTGTAGTGTATGTGCTCTTGTTGCCTTTACCTTAGCTAATGTCTTGTATGTTTTAATGATGTAGTCTTATCTTAATTCATGTGGAGGCATTGTAGGGTATAGTCTTTATACTTGAGTTCATTTAGCTTCATTCCAATTATTATCTTGTATGTTTTAATGATGTAGTCTTACCTTAATTCATGTGGAGGCAAAGTTGGATGTAGTTTTATGATTTCATGCACTACTTGTTGTGAGGAGCTTAATGAACACACACACACTTCTTTATGTTCACATTATTTCTCTACCCCCTTTGGGGCTTAGTTCTATTGCTTATCTTCATTTCTATTTGCACCTTAGTGTAGGTTAGTGTAACCAACCTTTCTCTCCTTCTTTTTACCTCTCGCCTTCGAACAAACTAATTGTCGAGACACCTCCCAGTGGACAACCCGTATTTGCCACCGCTTGAACGCGGCCATGCACTTGCAGTTAATATAAAACGATTAATCAAGTTTTTGGCGCCGTTGCCGGGGAGGTGCTCCGTCCAGACCTTGGTTTGGACGATTCGAGGGGTTTTTCATTTTTTGTTTCCAGTTTTCTTAGTTTCAGGGAACCATCGGATCAAGGGGAGGCTACTGGACAAGTTGGAGGACCAGAAGCTTCAAAAGGACCGCCAATCAGAGGTTGGAGACCGCCAATTGGCGGCCTGGTAAGGGCTTCCTACTTCCAAATTTTTTCTGGTAGTTAGTGTTGTAGTTTTTGTTATCTGGGAGCCCTATTTTGCATGCTGTGATTTCTAGTTTGCTCCCAGATCATTAATCACTCCCCCATTAATCAACTTGGCCATAAAATCCAAAGCAAAAGACTAGACGTTCTTACTTGTTTAGGTCACGCATCATGTATTGACTTAGGCATATAGTTGTCTTTTCTTTTAGCTTTATTTTCAGTTGTTGAGCGTTGGCGTGAGGTACGCAATTTCCTACACTCATTCATGCATCTCGTATGCCCATGCATTAGTTAGTAGGAATTGCATCAGGACAAGAGTGAGTGAGCGTTTGATTGGAGCGATTGATTGCTAGATTTAGGATCAAAACGCTACTAAGGAGGGGCTGTCCCATAAAAGATAAGGTGGGGGATGTCATCACCCTTTCCTTGGCCCCAAATATCACTCTTAATAAAGCCTTAACTAAAAGCAAGTAGACATTGGCCCTAAGGAATTCAGACGCACTAGGAGAGTAATCTAGTCGAGACCGTCATGACCTGATCGGCGTTGCCTGCCTTGTCGATAGTAGGAGGTACTGGATCTCCGGATCTGGTATCAGTTGCTGGGTATTGTGGTCCTCGTTGTAGGGAGGTGAGGCGTGTCGAGGCTAGTGACCTCAAAGTTAGGCGTCGTCTAGCCTAAGGACCCATTGCCTTACATTGTTTGAGCCCTGCTTGCTAGTTAGGCTTGTACCTGATCCCTTCACCCATGCTAGCTTTAGGGATTCTTCCCTTCTCCTTTGAGTCATCTTCTTCTCACCTACTTCTACATTTTAGTCTCCTCCCCTTCACACTCTCCGGTAGCATTTTTAGGGTCGAGTCGAGCACTTTTTGCGAGCTTGGCCTCGGGGTGGTGATAGTGGTCGACTCTAGAGTTCTTTGTGGAGATGGATGGTTACATGGGCGACCATCCATATGATTGTTGGGACCAGGACAATTCGTCCTGGTATTCCGGACCCATGCAACCTGGGGTGGCTCAGACTAACACCCCGTATGGTTGGGACAATCTTCATTCTGTGACTGAGCAATCTTCATATTAGGGTAGTATGAGAGAGGCACCGACTGCTAGACCACCATCGAGTTACGTCGGATCATATGTTGGTCATCAATCTGAGACATTACAAGAACCTTTGGCCTCTTTCATGCATGTGGTAGATGACATGGGTGCACCGGTGGCTCTAGTAGCCGTACCATGTGACTGTTGTGGGTTGAGTGGTCATGTTATAGGGGAATATCCTTATGTTGCCCCTGAGCCTGAATATGAGCACACATTTTCCCAAAATGCTCATTATGACCATTACGCATCCGCGTACAACCCGAGCGGGATGGATTCGTGGGGAGACAATTCATAATCAAATTCTTATACATCATTTCCACCCCAATATCCTCCTCCCGAATACCCAGAATTCTACCAACACCCCACTTCAAATCATTGGACTCATTCTCAGCCCATCAACACCCAACCCCAAAATTTCCCAAGATCTGACTTGCACCTCCTCGTTGACCGCATGCAAAATCTGACACTTCAAGTGAGTCAACTGACGCAACAATTAAGTGAGGAGAGTAACTTTTTGTGTCAACATGAGGATTCATCTTTTGATATCGAACCACCAGCACATACACAAATTCAAAGCACAATCTTTCAAAGTCAAACTCCTAGTCAGTCTGAGGGACTTGGGGTTTCAATTCACGATCACTTGGTGGACGATTCGATCCCAATTAAGAATAACATGGACCAGCTTCTTTTTGAGTTGGCACAGGATTGTGCCTTATCTTCTTGTCCCATGGCCCTTGAGCCACATGATCTTATTGTTGTACCTCCTAAGGACTCACCTCTGGTGGAGCAAGAGCTCCCTAGTCCCCTCAATTTCAAACAACCTGGTGAGAGTTTGCCTCTCACTATTGTTCCTGATCATCTTGGAAATGATGGAACATCAAACAACTACATTGCTCATGAGGGTATTAGGAGTTCCTTGGAGAATACCTTGGGTATGAGACCCACTGTTTGTTCGCCTGGTGTGTCGGACATGCCTAACGAGGTTCTTGACCTCGTTCCGATGCACCAGCCTGTTGGTTGGAGAGTTTGGATTGATGATCATAACTTTAGCAGCGCAATGGGAGAAACCCTTCTTCCGTTGCCCCTCATTTCCCAAACTCTTGAGAGGTTCAAGCTCTTTCAGTTTGATTCGTTGAATGAGATGCCTTTGCGTCCAATTCATGAACCTCTCATTTCATCTGGTGCTCTTTGTGAAGGGGGGCCACGCATGAGTATTCTGGCCCGCGTGGTGTCATGTTCCCTTTCCAAGTGCATTGACCCACTCTTGAGGTTCCCATTTGATATCTTTTGACAAATAAAGATGGGAACTTATGTTTGTACATAGTTATATATAAATTAAAAAAAAAGAAAAGAAAAAAGAAGAAGAAGTACAATAAAATACTCCTACAGTGAGCATTGATTGTTGTGGGCTTCAACCGTTGTGTATTTGATCCCTAGTTCTTTCCCGTATTTGTATCCCATCTTTGGCTTCTCGCAGGTGTTGAGGGAATTTGGGTTGTGTCCATCAACATAGCCATAATCTTCCCTGTGTCCTTCACATTGGTGAGATCTGTTATTTTTCATGCATAAATCCATGTAGTATCTTGCTCACATTCATTGAGGACAATGCATGAAGTAGGTGTAGGGGGGTGTTTTACGTGTGTACATAGTCGAGTCTTTTCTTTTGATTTTGTTTTCTTTTGTTTGCATTTTTAGGGTTATGTTAGTGTGGTGCATTTAATATCGATATATCTGCTTGCCATGATCCTTGGGTGACTTGTCTTCTTTTGCTTGCCTAGTGCTTTAAAATTTTCACATTTCTTTCAAAATCTTCATGTGTTTGTGAAAGAAAATGTTTTGTGGGTTTTGCGTGTGTTTAGCATGTGCAAAACTGTTGAGAGGCAAAGTAAAAAGAAAGCTCCCAAAATTGTCTTGAACTTGATGCATTAGGATATCTAGTACTGTGGCTTTAGGATTTATCGAGTCGTTAGGATGCACCCCAGTTTTCCCTTGGGGGTGAGTAATCATAGGGTTTCAGTGCTCAAACATTTAATGAAGTCCACCCTGAACCTAGTGAGTCAATAATTCGTGTCTATTAAGTTAAGGAAGTTAGTTGTAGTCAAGGACCCTCTAAATCCTGTTGTGAGACATTAGTGTAGGGGTTTTGGTTCACGTGTAGATAAGAAATAAGTGAGTAGATGTTCTCTCTTCTCGCACGGCTCCTATCACTCGGGAAAGTAGGTCTGAGGGGAATTTGTGCCTAGTGCTTTCGAGTCATCTGACTTGGGATGCGCCGACCGAACTCCCGTTACACGGGTGGTAGGGATTGCCCTATGTGGAGATTTGGGGAAAGGTGTACGTGATAGTGTAAGTCCTCATGGGCAATGATGCCCGAAACCTGACCCTGGGAGAATGAAGCTCCAACTAATAAAAAGAAAAGAAACAAAAAGAAAAAAAATGGTAATTCAAATAAGAACCTTAATGGACTTTACACTGTGTAGCACTTGAGGATGTTGAGGTTGTCCATGTCTTTCACTTAATTCCTTATTTAACTTGCACGAATGGTTCATTAGGTTAGAGGTGTGGACTGAGCACCTATATAGAGGCGGCCCGTAGCATTACTGCGTCCATTGATCGACAAAATATTTCCAACGAGTCGAGGTCTAGATTGAATAATGCATCTTGTTCGGATTTTGTGGGTATATCCGCTGAAAACCCTCAGGAGACAACACTCCTCCTCCTTGGCAACAAGGAGGTTTAACGGCTTGTTGCACGTGCTAAGTGTAACCGTGATTCCTACGAAAGTGAGTTAGGATTTCTTGTTTTTCGTATGCTTTTTCCTTTCTTTGTTTTGCTCGAGACTAGCAAAAACTTAGGTGTGGGGGTATTTGATTGGCATCATTTCATGTTTATATTTGTATCTTATATCCATTATCTTTCACCTAAACAATGCTATGTTACGAGTTTTATGTTTAGTTTTTCAGGAATAAATAGGTTTGAAGAGAAGAGCGATGAAAGGACCCAAAAGCAGGAAAAATGACTTAATTGTGAGACCTAGGGACTGAGATGCAATGGAGAAGGACCTGATCGTAAGACCGAAGGACCTAAGAGCAAAACGGGAAACTCCACAGCATCATGGGGAGTATTTTGGCAATTCGATTCCGGTCGGAACACCAACAAACCAAGTAGATGCATCCAAGACCAACAAATCCATCAATCAAAGCCCACAACAAAAAGCAACTCGATCTGAAGTTTATAGACCGCTAATTGGCAGTCCATATAGCCCCAGATCCGCTAAGCTTTCTCCTGGACTTGTATTATTATGTGTTTAGGCTATTTTTGGTATTGGTTTAGTCGCACATCGGGGGATTGTCCCCGATTAGCTTTTTCCATGCTTATAAATAGAACTCTTCACCTTCCATTGTAATCACCCATTGCTTGGTGGCATTGTCTCTACTAAGGAGTGAGCCTTGAAGCAAAAACTCAAGGTGGAGAAGAATGCTACCTTCAATGTGAGTCATTTGTTAATAAAATAATTCTTCTAGTTTCTTTTAATCTTGTCTTTTAATTTGTGCATGTTTGTTTAGTCTTTCCTTTCCTTTTATGTTTCTTTAATGCTTCTTGCCTTCTTAGTTAACTTTCATTTCAGTATTATGCTTTCTTTTGTTAATATAGTTAGTGTAATGAGTAGTGAGTAGTTCCATCCCCATTTGGGGGGGGGGGTGGAGAAATATGTGATATAATCATGTAGTGTATTAAGTGTGTGTTATCTTTATCCCTTGAGCTTTATATGATTTCCATAACCATCTAATAGGTTTTCACTCTTATCTTTGATATGCTAATGCTCTTGAATGAAGCTTAGCTTATGCTTTGATTAGTGGACCTGTTTTATGGGGGAATGATAAGGTTAGGATATGGATGAAGTTAATATTGGAAACACAATTTGTAGTGTATGTGCTCTTGTTACCTTTACCTTAGCTAATGTCTTGTATGTTTTAATGATGTAGTCTTATCTTAATTCATGTGGAGGCATAGTAGGGTATAGTCTTTATACTTGAGTTCATTTAGCTTCATTCCAATTAGTCTTGTATGTTTTAATGATGTAGTCTTATCTTAATTCATGTGGAGGCAAAGTTGGATGTAGTTTTATGATTTCATGCACTACTTGTTGTGAGGAGCTTAATGAACACACACACACACACACTTCTTTATGTTCACATTATTTCTCTACCCCCTTTGGGGCTTAGTTCTATTGCTTATCTTCATTTCTATTTGCACCTTAGTGTAGGTTAGTGTAACCAACCTTTCTCTCCTTCTTTTTACCTCTCTCCTTCGAACAAACCAATCGTCGACACACCTCCCAGTGGACTTGCGGTTAATATAAAACGATCAATCATCCGGTTAAGGTACCTCAGAATATTCTTGACCGCAGTCCAGTGCTCAGGACCTGCGTTGGATTGGTGACGACTTGTCACGCTCGTAGCATACGAGACATCGGGTCTTGTGCAAGTCTTTGCGTACATGATCGATCCTATTCCCGAAGCATAAGGGATATCTTTCATGTACTCCAAGTCTTTACGTAATTCAACACGTTGAGACTTCTTGAATTGCACACCCATACTCATTGGCACACTGCCCTTTTTGGAGTTGTTCATGCTGAACCTTTCCAAGACCTTGTCAATGTATGTACGTTGACTTAGGCCAATGACTCTACGAGATCTATCTCTATTTATCTTGATTCCCAAGATGTATTGAGCCTCAACCATATCTTTCATCGAAAATGCAGATTTCAATGAACTTCTCGTTTGCTCAAGCAAAGGTATATGATTTCCCATGAGGAGTATGTCATCGACATATAAGATCAAGAACACTATGTGGCTCCCACTAAACTTCTTGTATATACAAGGCTCTTCCTTACTTTGGACGAAGTGAATCTTTTTGACTTCTTCGTCAAAGCGTTTTTTCCAACTCCTTGATGCTTGCTTCAATCCATAAATGGATCTTTGAAGCTTGCATACTTTCTCGCTATTCTTTGGATCTTCAAAACCTTGAGGTTGTACCATGTACACATCCTCGTCCAAGTTCCCATTAAGGAACGCCGTTTTGACATCCATTTGCCTTATCTCATAATCATGAAATGCGGCAATAGCGAGCATAATCCGAATAGACTTGAACATGGCAACCGGTGAAAAAGTTTCATCATAGTCAATTCCTTGAACTTGGGTGAAACCTTTTGCTACAAGCCTCGCTTTGTAGGTTGTCAAGTTCCCATCTATCTCCATCTTCCTCTTGAAAACCCATTTATTTTGAATGGCCTTTTTCCCTTGAGGAATGTCAACCAAGTTCCACACTTGATTATCATACATGGATTCTATTTCGGATTCCATGGCCTTGAGCCATAGTTTGGAGTCCTTTCTTTCCATTGCTTCTTGAAAGGCCGAGGGATCATCGGTATCTAGTACCATGATCTCATGAAGTCCCAAATACATATCGGGTTTCTTCCTTTCCCTCGTTGACCTTCTAAGTTCTTTTGGTTCTACGTATACTTCTCAAACTTCTTCCACAATTTCTTGTGGAATTGGTTCGTGTTCGATTCTCGAACGTACACTAGGTGGGGAGGATTGAGTTTTTCTCACAATTTCTTGCGAATGTCTCTCACTCACGCTCCCACTAACCAAAGGAATCTCGGTTGGGCCTTCATGATCTTGAATGTCACCATTCATATCATGATTTTGTAGAATATCTTGAGTTTCCTCAAGCACAACTCTACTCCCACTACTTTTTATTCTTTCTAGAAATACGGCATCCCTGTCTACAATCACTCGATTGGAGGTTATATGCCAAAAGTAGTATCCGCTTGTCTCACGAGGATAACCTATGAAGAAGCACTTATCCTCTTTTGGTTGAAGTTTGGTCGACATCAATCTCTTGACGTAGGCCTCACAACCCCAAATGTTGAGAAAATTGAGCTTAGGTGTTTTACCACTCCATAGCTCATAAGGTGTTTTCTCTACGGATTTGGATGGAACATTATTTTGTGTGTAAGCCGCAGCTTCTAGTGCATAACTCCAAAAGTAAAGCGGCAATTCAGCTTGACTCATCATTGATCGAACCATGTCGAGTAATGTCCTATTCCTCCTTTCGGATACCCCATTCCACTGAGGTGTACCGGGAGGGGTGAGCTGTGGTACAATACCACACTCCTTTAGGAATGAGTCAAATTCTGTACTTAAGTACTCACCTCCACGATCCGTTCGTAGAGACTTGATTTTCTGGTTGAGTTGGTTCTCTACTTCATTCTTGAATTCCTTGACCTTGTCAAAGGATTCACTATTGTTTCTCATTAGATAAATATAGCCATAACGACTATAGTCATCCGTGAACGTAAAGAAGTACCTAAAACCGTCTCTTGCACTAGTACTCATTGGACCACATACATCAGAATGTATCAAATCCAACAAGTCATTCACTCTCGGTCCTTTCTTCTTGAAAGGCCTCTTGGGAATTTTGCCCATTAGGCAAGGTTCGCACGTGTCCAATGATTTAAAATCAAGTTGACCAAGAAGGTTAGCTTCTTGCAATTTCTTGATGCGTTTTTCATTTATGTGACCAAGACGATAGTGCCACAAGAGTGTATCATTCACGTGAGTAGTTTTAAGTCTTTTGTTATTGATGTTTAAGATTTGTTTATTATTCAATTCAAGCAAATAGAGACCATTCCTTACGAATGCATTTGCATAGAAAATACCATTCTTCGATATAGACAAGCAAGAATTTGAAATATTTATATTAAAATTATCCATATCCAAACATGATACAGAAATAATGTTCTTGCTAATCGAAGGCACATAATAAACATTCTTTAAACATAAATTTAAACCACTAGATAATTGAAGCTCCACAGAACCTTGTGCAATCGCAGCAACGCTTGCACCATTTCCGACCTTCAAAATCATCTCGTTTTTCACGAGTTCCTTCCTATCCTTTAGTAGCTGCACATTAGAAATTATGTGAGCACAAGATCCGGTATCAATTACCCAATCATGGACAAAGGTGGCTAAATTTATCTCAATAACAAATATACCTTTGGCCTTTTTGGGGCGCTTACATTCAATCATTCCATTGTGAAGGTCTTCCTTGTACTTGGGGCAATTTGGCCGAATGTGTCCCTTTTCACCGTAGTGATAGCACTCCGTGTTGGGAGTCGGAGATTTCAAAGATTTCCCCCTTGAGGCACTAGCATGAGCACCTCCTACTCCCTTGCTCTTGATTGACATATTTTTGGTGAATTTGCCTTTACCTTTGGTGATCTTCTTGCTCCCTCCATGGACGGCTATGACGTGCTTGTCACGACCCTTGCCCATGTCAACTTCAGCCATTTTGAGAGCATTGTGAAGTTCCTCAAGACTCACCCCTTTTTCACGCACATGATAGTGCATAATGAAGTCCTTGTAGGACGGGGCTACAGAGCCAAGAATAAAATCTTCCGCAATGTCATCGGGCATCGGGGAAGAGAGCTTCGACAACTTCTCAAGGTATCCTTGCATCGTGAGAAAAAGCATGGATACTGATGTTCCCTCCGCCATGTGGAACCTTGTGAGTGTGATGGTGGTCTTATAGCGCTCTTTTGTAGCACTATCCATGAACATCTTTGTTAAATCTTCCATGGTCTTCTTGGGTTTTGAATCCAAGTATTTCGCCTGAAGCGAGTCACCCATGGAGGCTAACATTAGACCGTGAACCTGGTTCTCTTGGTCTTCCCACTTGGCTTTTGCCTCTCTCTCGCTATCGGTTGCCCTCTCATTTAATTTTGGGATTTCACCATCCAAAATAAGAGACAGTTTCTCAAACTTTAACACGATATTGAGCTTGAGTTGCTAGCTTATGAAGTTTGAGCCATCATTTGCCAAAGGATGTTTTTCAATCATAGATGGCACAATAGGTTGAATATTCAACATTTCTACAAAATAAATTATATGAGATTTAATGTCAATTTTATGTTTTAAAAAACAATACCGCAAATAAAATTTGTCCATAAATGCAGCAATCCAAGATCCTATCAATTATAACATAAACTAGCTAAGGGCTATCAGATATATTATAAAATCAAGGTAAGAAAACATTTTTCTAATCATAACCATTTCGAAATATCGCAACATTTGCATTTTCAAATTCTTATGACTCTTGTCGTTTTAATTAGGAGGGAATTTGACCAATCCTCGTAAGAAAAACTCTCTTTCCCAAAAACGAGCTAGGGCTCCGGGTCTTGTTAAGAAAACTTATTTCATTTGATACGAGATACGTTTCTCCATTGTATTCACAAACAAATATACTCGGTGTCCGCTAAGGGAGAATCGCACCTCGTACATCTATTCGTGGCACAACAATAGACAACCTTATATGTCCCACTATTACCAAAGATGGAGGAAGCTATCTCCCGCTAAGGGCGAGCAGAATATCCCTCGATCGATGGCTGCTAGTGGATTAAATAAGAAAGAAAGATACTCTTAATTTTTGGTTGGACAATTTAAACATTTATATGTGATTTTAGAATTTAGGTGATCATGCATATTTATCATCTATACACATCATAACATTCATCCATACAATCACATATATATCAAGCACATAAACATAAATAAATCCATTCACACAAACATTGCGTGAGTTCATATGTTCCCGCGTCCTTGATCCTTGATCCTTGCGCTTCTTCAGTGTCTTCCTCTTGCACCATGGATGTTGATATTGCAAAAATATAAACATGCATCTCTCAATTTTGAAAATTGTCTAGTGCAAGTCCTATGTAAAAATCCTCTGATATGCAGGCATATACATAGAAATAAAATTTGGCTTTTACATACATAAGCCCATGTGATTGAATAATAATAACATACACATTCATTCATTCACACATGGCTTCGATGGAACATATAAACTCACATATCCCTGCATTAGAGAACTCGAGCAACGCATGTACATATACTATATATTACTCGATTTAGTTTATCATGCATCTCTTAAATCAAACAATTCTAAAATCATTTGAAATCCATTAAAATGATTTTATGCATCCATAGTTCAATTTATAAAATATTTGAACCGCTTTTTATCCAATTTCTAAAATTAAACATTTAAAGAAAGATAAACATATGCCTTTTTTCGTTTTGTTGATTCCTTATAAAATAATCATTTAATTAAAACGAAAATTCTATAAATTAGACATAAGTCTAAATCTTAATTCTAACATTCATATGATGTGTTTTAAAACATTTAAAACTATCAGAAGAATCAATTTAGTATGATTTTCTCTCTTCTTGAACGACACCTATCACTCGAGAAATTAGGTCCGAGGGGGACTTAATACCTGGATTAAGACAAAACCGTAAGTGTTTATGAAGGACTACAACATGCACTTAATCCCTAGACTAAAAACAATTGGCGATAGTGAGGGAGCGTAACTGACTAAAGGTCCACCGAGGGATATACTTGGGGACCGACCCGAACAATCCCCCTAGCAAAATCCATCCCTGGCAGAGGCAAGACTCAATCCCGCATCGGCTCTGATACCAAATGAAGGAATACAATATGCACTTAACCACTTGACTAAAACAATTGACGGTAGTGAGGGAGCACAACTGACTAACAACCAACACCGGCAGGACCAGGCGAGTGCGCCGGGAGACCAACGGTCCACCGAGGGATATACGTGGGGACCCACCCCAACAATTTATACAAGGATTAAGATTTTATCATTATCATGAAAACATACAAAATACTACTTAAGATAAGTCTAAAGATAACCAGTAGCTTACATGTCACTCTAATCTCCTTCTCCACTATAATCTTTCCTCACGTCATCATTCCCCATAAAGTGGCCCCACTAACCAAACCATGTGCTAAGCATCCATTAGGACCATTAACACATCAAAGGCAAGAGTGAGAAACCCAACATAATGACTATGTTACTCATTTGAAACTCCAAGATTAAGATTAAAACACAAACAACTCTAACAACATCCACATTTCACATCATCCTGCACCCCCAACGAGGATGGATTACTCACTAATCTCCATGTTAACAAAGGAAACAATAAAATAAAAACAATACACCACATGTAGAGAAAACTAGATCTAATCAAAACAAGATATAAACAACAACCATAATATTGGATGAATGAGACAAGATTACAACTTACAAGTATTCTTCTCCTCTCTTCCATCATTCTACTAAAAAAGAAATAAACATAAACTAATGAGGAGAAAAAGGATGAAGAAGGTAATAAGAACGTAATTGGAAGGATTACAAATGCATTTATAGAAGATTAGAGGGTTTAGAATAATAGTAATCGGACGACTTTTAGTCAGATCTTGATATACCGGAGCACTCTAACCCAAGTAGTCAACCTACTGAAGAAATTAGGGTTCAAATGGATCCAAGGGATCCATCAATAGCGGATCAAAATTTGCCAATGGCGGTTCTGATTGCCCTGGTCCATTTGGAATTTCTCCAACGGGTTAGGTTTTCTTTGTTACACGTTGGGTTTGGCCCTGATCCATTGTCTCGAGCTTTTTTGGTCTTAATTGTAAAATTACTGATAAGGTTCATGACATTATGGATTTTTGTGATAAATATTTTTTCTTTACAATTAGGTCCTTATGGGTTTACACTTGGGTCCTTCGTGATTTTCAGTTAAGTCATTTAGACAAACAGGTCCAGAAGCCTTCCAAATCAGTCCACTCTTCTTGGATTCAGGTAAGTTTCACTTCCTTTCTCTTCTTTGTCACCTAAACCCTAAAATATAAGAAATAAATACTTGAGTAGCATATAGAGTAAAATAGAGGATATGTAGTATGAATACAGTGCATGATATGCTACTAATCACAATGTCAATTGATACTCCTACACCAAAATGGAAGACGACAAAATCACAATGCAAAATAGTGGGTTCAGTTTAGTTTCTAAATCTTTGCATATCTCTAGTTATAAAGATAAAAATCATATATATTCTTGTCATATTACGGTCAAATTGAAGATATATAGGTGTTGACCTTCACCCAAGTCGATGTGACGGTATTTAAATGTAAGTGGGTGGACAATAACAATGGCCTTCAGGTGGATGAGTTGGGATTTACCTTTGTGAATGATTAATAGCATATCATACATTGTATTCATGCTATATCCTTTATTTTACCCTAATTTTGTGATACTCGAGTGTTTGTTTGTGGTGTTTCAGGTGTTTGGTAATAATGAAGAGAAAGAAAGAGAAAAGGACTGAAATGCAAGAAGAAAGAACTCAAATGAAGCATAATGGACATGTTTGTCATGCACAAGGACCCATCTGCAAATAAAGAAGGGCCCAGATGAAATCCAAAGGGACCTGAATGCACGGAAAACATTTTGGGCGCAAAAATCCATCAATACCATGATCTTCAGGAGTAATTGAGAAATTACAGACAAACGTGCTCGACTAGCAAACCTGGAGTGCACCCCACGTGCAAAATACAACACTTAAGTTGTTGGAGAAAATGGGGCGGATCAGACCCGAACCCTCCGCCAGGGGGGATCCAAATCCACCACTGGCGGATGAGTTGTGTCTGAACGTGCCCAAATTTGTTCCATGGATCAAGTCAGATTAGTAGGGTGCACCATAACATTGAGAAATCAATTTCAGCCATTGGATTGCTCTCAGAATCAGCTACGCCACACTTTCTTCGATAAATAACATGGTCTCTTCTTCCTTTCCTGTACTTCCCCACTTCCACCATTAGAGTAGGTTGTTTTTTACCCAATTTGGTTACAAGTAGAGGAAGGTGGATGAAGGTTGTAAACTCACATTTTCTATAATATAAGGTTGGATTTGTGTTCCTGTTGTCATTAACCTTCTTTCTATCCAATTAGTTTTGATTTCGTTTGTTAGTTTTCTAGTTAGAGTTTTATGCCATGTTTAGTCTTAATCTCTTGCTTCATGCTTGTTATTATGATTGATGAGTAGATCCACCCCATTTTGGGGGGAGGCAATGTAGTTGATGGTGATGTGTATAATGGGTTCCTAAGTTTGTGTCATTTCCATGTTCTTAATGTTAGATGAGAAAATGGCCCCATGAGGTACTTGATTAATGCTAGATCTATTTTTGACATGTTGCTTGTGATGGTTTTCTTTGATGATGGAATTGACTTGAAATGAATGATTGCTTGATTTGATTTATGTTGCTTGAATCAACTGAGGTTATGCTTAGGATTGATTGATTCTTTAATGACCACACTAGGTGCTTATTGCATACTTGAGAATCCATAAAATTGATCTTAACTTCATGCTAACCTATCCTAGTCTTGTATACCATGTAATGATATGTGTTTCACAGTTAGATTCTAGACTAGCTTCTACTTGTAAATGCACACTCTTACACATATGCTTAATGGTTCGACACCATCAGGCTCACACACCTCACTCTTACACCTCCACTCCAAGGGGTTGAGTTAGATTGTTTTCTTCTATCTTAGTTTAGTTTACTTAACGTAACCTAAATCTCTCTATCTATTTCTCTTCCCACTCGAGTATGGTGATAACAACAACGTGCACAATTCCATGAGATTTGACCCGTATTTGCCACATCTTCATCGACGGCATGCACTTGCAGTTATTAAAACGATCAACCAGTGATCGTGAACAAACCAGGATTCAAAGAAGAACCTTTTATTTTGGCATCTCAAGAAAAATATTTTTTTGTAGTAGACCTCTATGATATTAATGGTCGGTCATTTTAGAAGGAAAGATAAATTATTTCTCAAGAAGGTGTTAATAATATTGAAGCAATTTCAACATTTTTAACACAAGGGCCACAATTGAAGCCAGTCGATGATGACAGAATGTTGATAACTGATATATTTGGCCGACTTCATCGTGAAGGAATACGAATCAAATGTCCTATACCAAAAAATGAAAAAGAAAATCTTAAAGGATAACAGTGTATTCTAATAGTTTACGTTAAAACTTCATGAGTTAATTATGTTTATGAACTGACCCAACTTGCAATGAACATTAAGTTAATTCTTGTTTTTTTGTTTTTCTCAGGTGAATGAATGGCTCGCTTCCAAAAATACAATTGCCTTTGACTATACACTTGATATATAATGACATGTTATTGATACATTTTCTAGTTGTTGTTACATTAGTGGTTGTTGTTCATTACATGTGCTACTGCAAAACTTGATGTTGTTTGGATTTGCTATTGTACCTTACTTTTTCTTTAGTTACATTTGTTGTGGCAGAGTCGTGTATTTTATAGAACATAACAGACTTTAAAGGTCATACGTGTCCATTAAAGAGCCTTAGTGTCCTTTGAAGGACATAAGTTCGTTTAGAAGAGCGAGATTGTTAAAAAAACAAATTCCAAGGACTAATTCTTACTTTAAAGAGCATACTCGTGTCGTTTAAAGGTTATAATGTGAGTGCCCTTTAAAGGACGGACTTGAGTTCAAAGAGAAGATCTTTTCATTAAAGAACAAACTCGAGTCCTTGATGTGAATCAGTTAAAAACTGCAAGTACACGACCACGTTGAAGCGGTGGCAAATACGGGTCGGTCCATAGGGAGCGTGTGAGTCAGATTCACGATACTCGAGTGAGGGAGAAGAAAAGAGATATGTGATCGAAACTACACTACAATGCAAAAGAAATCGGAAAATAAGCAATAAAACTAAACCCCTGTGGGGTGGATAAAGAATGTGAATACGAAAATATGTGTTGTGTGTGTTCAAATATGCTCATCAAACCATGTCATACATGAAATCCATAAAACTCAATTCCAACTTTGCCTCCACATGAAATAAGATAAAACCTTATCATTAAAACATACAAGACAATAATTGAAACGAAGCTAATATGTTCACATGCATCATGACTGAAATCCAACTATGTCTCCACATGAAATAAGATTTATCACAATCATTAAAGCTTACAAGACATTAATTTGGATAAAGCCAACATGAGCACATGCATGCACATGCCTTGTTTCCTTCTTCCACTCCATCCTTATCCTAACCTCATCATTCCCCATAAAATGGGGTCAGTAATCTAAGCATGTGCTAACCTTCATTCAAGAGCATTAGCACATCAAAGATAATAGTGAAATCTCATTAGATGGTTATGGAAATCATGTAAGGCTCAAAGTATTAAGATGAACATACATTAATCCATCACATGATCAAATCACCTTCCTCTCTACCCCCATGGGGATGGACTACTCTGTACTCATATCTACACTAAAGAAAATATAAAAACAACAAGAATCCATAATGTAAATAACTGAAAACAAGATTAACCAGACAACAACATCAAAGAAATTGCATCAAAGTAAAAGGCATGTATTTAAAGAACAAATCTCACTATTGATTGAAATAAAGGATTACAAAGTATGCTTCTTCTCCTCCAACTACACTAAGCAGCAACAAAATAAAACCTAAAACTAATGGAGAAGCAAGAAGAAGTGGGAGAGGAGGGATTAGAATGGTATATATAGACTAATACATGGTTAGGATTAATTTGGGAATAATCGGAAGGCTCTAAATCACATCTGATAGTCCGAGAATGCTCCAAATCAAATACCCGACCCACGACCGAAATTTCAACCCATTTGGACCATTTTGATCGGCCAGTGGCGGATCAAATGGGTTTGATTGAGTTGAAATTTTGTGTGTTTCTTTATAGCTTCAATTGGCACATGGGGTGAAGTCCTGGTCTACTGGCCTGAATCACTTGGAGTCTAATTGGCAAAATACTAATCTGATTCAAGTCATATGTCACCATATTTTGCACTTCACAATCAAGTCCCTCCGGGTTTGCACTTGGGTCCTTCCCGATTTGCGATCCAGTTCTTGTGCATTAGAAATAGGTCCAGAACCTTCCAAATCGGTCCATACTTGTTACATTTAGGTCCTTTTTGCAAGCTTCCTCTTCTTTATTACCTAACTCCTGAAACACTACAAACAACAACTCGAGTAGCACAATATTGGGGTAAAATAAAGGATATATAGCATGAATATGATGCATGAGATGCTACTAACCAGTCTTTTATAGGCAGACATGTGACTAAAGGTTCCTTTCAAGTTTTAAAGAACAAACAAGTGCATTAGAGGACATGCGTGTCCTTTACAACATATAAGTGTCTTTCAAAGGGAAAGATAATGGTTTATGGATCCTTTCGAGTTTTAAAGGAAACTTTCGAGTTCAAAGGAGTGATAATTGACATCATTTCATGCTTATATTTGTGTCTTATATCCATTATCTTTCACCGAAACAATGCTATGTAACGAGTTTTATGTTTACTTTTCAGGAATAAATAGGTTTGAAGAGATGAAGCATAAAAGGACCCAAAAGCTGGGAAAAAGGACTGAATTGTGAGATCTGGGGACTGAGATACAAGGGAGAAGGACAATAAAATATACCAAGAAAAGCCCACAACAAATCTGAGCACGATTCGGATCCTGTAGACCGCCAATTGGTGGTCCGGATCTTCCCGGATCCGATGAGTTTTCTGGAGCATATGTATTAGTGTTTGTTTAGGCTATTTTTGGTATCTGTTTAGTCACACATCGGGGGATTGTCCCGGAGTGGCTTTTACTATGGCTATAAATAGAACTCTTCACCTTATAATGTAATCACTCCATATTTTGAGTCGCTATTCTTCCTACTAGAAGTGAGGCCTTGAAGCACACACTAAAGTAGGAGGATGCTACTTGAAATGTGAGTCATTTGTTAATAAAAGCTTCTTTGTTATGTTATTAGTTTCATTTTGCTTGTTTTACTTTGTTTAATTTAATTTCATTAGTTTTAGTAGCTTAGTTAATATGCTTTCCTTGCTTAGTTTAATAATTAGTATAATGTGTAGTGAGTAGTTCCATCCCCTTTGGGGGTGGAGTAGATGTTCATACATGCATTAGAGAATGGAATGAATGCTTTATTTACAATGTGTTGATAAAACATGAATGTATGCTTGCTTGTTTAGGATAGAATTTATAACTTGATGAGTTTTGCCAAAATGATTAGACACCTCTTATGCTTGTTTAGGTTCTGAAATAAACAACTTGCATATGTAAAGGTCAATCAACTAGGTTGGTGAATGGATTGATAGGTTTTGCCATAGCATTTAGACACTTCCTATGCATGATAACACCACCTTTATTTGTTCTTAAAGAATATGTTCAACACCCACCTCTTTGCATGTGTTCACTCACTCCACCCCTTAGGGGTTTTCCATTTCTGAATTCCAACACTCTTATTTCGTTCTTAGTTAGGTTTTAGTTAATCGTTTGTTGCTTTCTTTCTCATTTCGTACTTCGTAGTGTAGTGTAGCGTAGGATAATCAAACTCTCTTCCATATTTTTGCCAATTGATTTCGTGCAAACGAGAGCCTGGGACGACCCATATTTGCCACCATTTTCAACGTGACCGTGCACTTGCGGTTTTAATTAAAACGTATCAACAAGTTTTTGGAGCCGTTGCCGGGGAGGTGTCAGTCCAGACTCTTGTTTGGACGATTCAAGTGGATTTAATTTTTGTCTTGTAGTTTTCTTTGTCTCAGGAGACTCAAATTGAGAAGGGGAAGCATCTGGTGAAGTTTGGAGGCGAGCTGAGAGAAGACCGCCAATCAACGGTCTGAGACCGCCAACTGGCGGTCTGGTAATTTCTGTTCACCTCTAAATTTCTGTGGAGTATTTCTTTATCTGATATAGTGATCTGGGAGTCGATTTGGCATGTTTTGACTTATAGTTTGTTCCCAGATCAATAATCAAACCCCCTTTAAGCAACTTGGACCCTAAAACCCAAAGCAAAAGATTATTCATTATTTTTGTTTAGGTCATGCATCATGTATGTGACTTAGGCATATAGATTGTCTTTCATTTTAGCTTTATTTCCAGTTGCTGAGTGCTGGCATGAGGTACGCACCTTCTACTCTCATTCATGCATTTCGTATGAACATGCATTAGTTAGTAGGAAGTGCATTGAAACAAGTGTGAGTTGAGCGTTTGTTTGTAGAGTTGATTGTTAGATTTAGACTAGAAAACACTACTAAGGAGGGGTTGTCCCATAAAAGATAAGGTGGGGGATTTCATCACGCTTTCCTTTGCCCCAAAAACCACACTAATCAAGAGCCTAATTTTTAAATCAAGTAGGCATTGGCCCTAAGGACTTCTAGAGCATTAGGAGAGTGATCCGGTCCCGACCGTCATGACCTGATCGGCATTGCCCACTTTGTCGATAGCATGAGAGACGAGATCTCCGGATCTTGGCTCCCTTGCTGGGCTTGTGGTTCTCGTCGTAGGGAGGTGAGGCATGTTGAGGCCGTGTGACCT
The DNA here is from genome assembly GCA_963682175.1 of Triglochin maritima. NCBI lineage: Eukaryota > Viridiplantae > Streptophyta > Magnoliopsida > Alismatales > Juncaginaceae > Triglochin > Triglochin maritima. The sequence continues at coordinate 23,018,442 of OY821775.1, forward strand.
CACACTTAGGCGTCGTCTAGCTGTAAGGACCTTTAGCGACCTTAGGATTGCTTGAGCCTTGTTTGCTTATGTGCTTCTACCTGTACCCATCCGCCGTAGCATAAGGACTTCTTCCCTTCTCTCCTGAGTCATTCTTTCTCTCCTGTGTTCCCCCGTCTTCTCGTCTACACACATTCTTTGTTAAAAAAAGGGTTTTGGTTTGTGTGTGTGCACCTTTGTGCATGCTTTCCTGGACATGAGACGAGAGTGGTCGTTTGACGAGGAGCATTGTCAATCCGGCTTCGGTAATCGATTTCTCCACGCCTTCCTCCTCTCGTGTCGCACACATGCCAGGTTCAATGGCTGCTAATTTCCGTGAGGAGGAGCAGTTGCTGGACCCACCTGTTCTTACTGTTGTCGTTCCCATACCTCTCCGTGATCGATGCTACCTGAGCCGTACTACTCTGCCCTCGTGCATCGTATTGCCACAGGCAAATGGGAACCATTTTGAGGTTAAGCCTCAGTTTATTTCCATGCTCCGTCACTTCACTGGGAAAGGTGACCCTTATATTTTTCTCAGGGAATTTGATGAGGTCTCTGCTATGTTCAAGTTGCAAACAACTTATCACAGACTCCATCCATCTTAGGCTTGTCTCCTTTGCACTGAAGGATGACACCAAGAAGTGGTTGTACAACAACAAGGCGAATGCCTTTAGGACTTGGGATAAGTTTCAATCTGCATTCCTCAAGAAATACTTTTCAAATCATCAAACTCAAAAATTGAGGAACGAAATCAATTCGTTCTATCAACTTGAGACCGAGACATTTCATGCATATCTAGAGAGGTTCAAGGAGCTACTATCCTCATGGCCTCACCATGGCATTGAGTTGTGGCGTCTTTGTCAGATTATTTACGAGGGTCTTCACATCCCGTCCCGAACGCTCCTTGAGTCCATGTCAAGGAGAGTTCTTGGGAAAGGATGAAAGGGAGGCATGAGCTTTCCTAGAAGACCTTCCTGAGAAAACAATGCAATGGGAGAGTGTAAGGGAACCACCTGCATCATCTAGTATAGGAGCAAGGATCGCGAATGCAAACTCGACTGGATCGGGTGCCGCATTTGCTATCGATACCACTACGGCCACCGAGGCACGCATGGCGGCTTTAATGCGCCGTATGGATTCGATTGAGCTCGAAAACCAACAAAGTACACCTCACATGTCCACATCTGGTCGAGTTCCCTGTCATTCATGTGGTAGGATAGGTCATGTAGAAAGAGAGTGTGTGTCCATTCCTCCTGAGATGGAACATGTTAACGCCATCTATGACAGAGCTAGGAATGACCCATACCCATCATCTTATAATCCTGGATGGAGGAACCACCCCAATTTTTCATGGAACCAAAATAATGCCCAGGGTGGTCCTTCAACCTCCTCTCGACCACCTACTCAACCACACCATCCTCCCATGCATGATCATTCATATCAGCAACCCCAAGTTCCAAGCACCAACCAACCAGGTTTCCCAAATTCTAACAACTTTGAAACCCGATTTAATTCACTTGAGAACTTGACTCGTGGACTTGAGAACTCTGTGAATTTTTTTATGTCATCCACAAGTAAAGTTCTCACTTCAAATCAGCAGACCATCAAATCTCTAGAGCTTCAGATGGGCCAATTGGCTCAGTCTCTACATGAAAGAGAGAGAGGGCCTTTTCCTAGCCAGCCTGAGGCTAACCCCCGCATGTACCATCAACAACACGTGTAAAATGAGAATGTGGTACCTCGGGGGAGGCAAGTGAACCATGTGGAGGAACCTGTTCACCATGTCAATTCCATTGTGACCTTAAGCAATGGAAAACATGTTGACAATCACATTTCCTTGCCACACCCACCACCATCTATACATCTCCTTAGGGGGAATGGTGGTGAAGAAGAGGCTAAGGGTGAGGGTAATACACCACCACCTCCTTCTCATGCACTACAGAAAACCTACCAGCCAAAAGCTCCCTATCCAAGTAGGTTAACCAAAAAGTAGAGTGACACAACGGATAAGAAATTAGAGGTGTATAAGCAAGTTAAGGTTAACATCCCCTTGTTGGATGTCATCCAACAAATACCTCAATATGCCAAAGTGTTGAAGGATCTCTGCACAACCAAGAGGAAGACCAATGTTCCTAAGAAAGCATTCTTGGTTGCAAATGTAAGCTCACTTTTGTCCAATCCCGCCTACACAAAATACAAGGACGCTGGGTGTCCTACTCTTCAGTGTACGATAGGGGACACTAGCATGAGAAATGTTTTGCTTGATTTAGGATCAGCGGTCAACCCCCTCCCATTTTCTGTTTATCAACAATTAAATTTGGGAGAATTGAAACCAACTAAGATCACCCTCCAATTGGCGGATAGATCCATTCGTATTCCAAAGGGGATTATCGAGGATGTGCTTATCAAAGTTGGATATTTTATATTTCCAATCGATTTTGTTGTCCTCGATACCAATCATGTTGCGAACACCCACTCTCAAATACCTTTGACTTTGGGTAGACCATTTTTGGCAACTTCCAGCGCCTTAATTAATTGTAGAGTGCCGAGTTTGGTCGGAGCTCCAACAAGCCAAGTATATGCATCCAAGACCAGTAAATATACCAAGAAAAGCCCACAACAAATCTGAGCACGATCCGGATCCTGTAGACCACCAATTGGTGGTCCGGATCTTCCCGGATCCGATGAGTTTTCTGGAGCATATGTATTAGTGTTTGTTTAGGCTATTTTTGGTATCTGTTTAGTCACACATCGGGGGATTGTCCCGGAGTGGCTTTTACTATGGCTATAAATAGACCTCTTCACCTTCAAATGTAATCACTCCATATTTTGAGTGGCTATTCTTCCTACTAGAAGTAAGGCCTTGAATCACACACTAAAGTAGGAGGATGCTACTTGAAATGTGAGTCATTTGTTAATAAAAGTTTCTTTGTTATGTTATTAGTTTCATTTTGCTTGTTTTACTTTGTTTAATTTCATTTCATTAGTTTTAGTAGCTTAGTTAATATGCTTTCCTTGCTTAGTTTAATAATTAGTATAATGTGTAGTGAGTAGTTCCATCCCCTTTGGGGGGTGGAGTAGATGTTCATACATGCATTAGAGAATTGAATGAATGCTTTATTTACAATGTGTTGATAAAACATGAATGTATGCTTGCTTGTTTAGGATAGAATTTATAACGTGATGAGTTTTGGCAAAATGATTAGACACCTCTCATGCTTGTTGTAGGTTATGAAATAAACAACTTGCATATGTAAAGGTCAATCAACTAGGTTGGTGAATGGATTGATAGGTTTTACCATAGCATTTAGACACTTCCTATGCATGATAACACCACCTTTATTTGTGCTTAAAGAATGTGTTCAACACCCACCTCTTTGCATGTGTGCACTCACTCCATCCCTTAGGGGTTTTCCATTTCTGAATTCCAACACTCTTATTTCGTTCTTAGTTAGGTTTTAGTTAATCGTTTGTTGCTTTCTTTCGCATTTCGTACTTCGTAGTGTAGTGTAGCGTAGAGTAGGATAATCAAACTCTCTTCCATATTTTTGCCACTTGATTTTGTGCAAATGAGAGGCTACTCACCTCCCTGAGGACGACCCGTATCTTTGCATGGGTGCACTTGCGGTTTTAATTAAAACGTATCAACAAGTGACCATATTTTTACAAGATACATTGTGTTTTAATGGAAAGATTCCAATTTAAAGAACATAAGTGTCATTTTAACGTAAATATGGACCCTTTCGAGTTTTAAGGAAACAAGTTTTAAAATAGTTGGACGGTCAGATTTTTTTCTTATTGCCTTTAAAATTTCCAAACAATTGCAATTTCAAGAGTTGTATCTAATTCCACATCAATTTTATGTTATCACCAATTGGCTTCTGATTCCGGAATCCCTAAGCAAATACATTGTCATTTTGCCTCCGACTGAGTGTAGATATTTGTCGTCCATTTCAGTAGTGGGATGTATATCCAACATCAAACCTTTTATCTAGTGAATGTCATACACTCCACAATCATTTCCATTTGACGCTTGGCGTTGGCAATTTTCCCTTCCATTGGACAATTTCATGTCCACGTTTAGGTAGCATCTGCAAAACTCTGCCATTATGACTGCTGGTTCTTCTTCAACACCCACTACTATTTTTGGATCATTATTGTCTCCAACAACTCGCAAAATATTGTTAAGTTGTGTTACTTTGTTTTTCTTCCACCCACAATCAGCATTGTTTAGTGCCCTGATTTTATCTATGGTTGTGTAGTGACTGTGTCCTTTTGGTCCTCGTCTTTTAGTCTGTCATCTACCACAGATCAAGTCAACTCACGGTCTCCGAACAAGATAGCAGCGGTTGCCATGCTTGGAATGGTGATCACCTTCTTTGGGTTGAATCCCAGAATCTATTTTTGCTCCAGCACATCAAGCATTGCATCTATTAACTGTCATTAAAATGAGTACAATTAACTTGACATTTCAGTGGAATAAAAGAAAACTCTAATCACAAAATGAAATATACTTACCTCTGTTAATATATCTAACCGTTTTAGTGATTAGATCTTTTAGATCTGTCAGCTTCACTAGGGCCACATCCTTTTACCACACATATTATTGCAAGTCCAACACCCCCCCCCCCCCCCCCCCCCCCCGTGTTGTAACCTCATTTGTCAACTCAACCATGTCTTTCATGTTGATGTTTTTAGTTTGTTGTGTACATGGGTTGGCTAGCCAGCTTTTTGTTGGAGAATTTACTTCTTGTTTGTCTGAAATCGTATTTCAACCTCTTCTGCACAATTGAGTCTTCTGTGATTTGTGCTCTTCTTCTCTTCTTTTCATTCAAGTTATTCTCTTGAACCTCATTCTTTTTCTTCTTCTCTTCTTTTCATTCAAGTTCTTCTCTTGAACCTCATTCTTTTTCTTCTTCTCTTCTTTTCATTCAAGTTCTTCTCTTGAACCTCATTCTTTTTCTTCTTCTGACTTCTTAGTCGTCTTCCTTTGTCCTCTTACTTCCTTTTCTCCACCTTTTCTTTCCTTATCTTTTCTACCTCTGATATCTTCATTGTTCCTTTTTTTCTTCTTTTCCCCCTCTACTTTGCTTCTATTTTGTTCAGCTTTGTCTTCTTCTTCTTTCTTCATCCTTCTTGTTCTTTTTCTTCTTCTTTTTCTCTTCCTCTTTTTCTCTTCCTATTTTTTGTTCTTTTCCTCCACTACTTTTCTTCTGTTTTGTTCAACTTCTTCTTCTTTTCACTTCCTTTCCTCTCCATCCTTCTACTTCTTCTTCTCCTTTTCTCCTTTTCCTTTTTCTCTACCTCTACCTCTCCCTTTCTTCTTTTTTCCTCTACTCTCTTCTTCCTTTACTCATCATCCTTCTTCTTCTTCCTCCTCTACTTTCACATATGTTAAGTCCACCTCATCTTGTGTTGGCTTCTTCAAATTTTGTGGGCACCAATAGTTATTCTTTGTGCCTCTATTTCTCGTGGAATGTTGTTGACTGATTAGTAGCATACCATAAATTGCATTCATGTTATATATCCATTATTTTACCCCAATTTAGTGCTAATCGAGTGTTTGTTTGATGTGTTTCAGGTTTTAGGTAATAAAGAAGAGAATGGAAGAGAAAATGTCTGAAATGCAAAAAGAAAGGACCTTATTGAAGCGTCTAGGACTTGTTTGTCATGCTCAAGAATGAATCCACAATTCAGGAAGGACGTAGGTGTAAAAACCCAGAAGGACCTAAGTGTAAAGAAAAATATGTTGGTTGCAAAAGTCCATAATCTCTGAACCTGAGGAGTAAATCAAGAATTAAAACCAAATGAGCTCGAACCAACAACTCCAGGTGCACCCAACGTGTTCAATATGTTAACTAAAGCCACTGTCAAAATTTGGAGGCAAACAAACAGAAATGATGCACCAATGGAAATTAAAATATGCCTCTGGTGCATCCGGTTGGCCCTCAGATTTCTCCAGCGGGTCGGGTTGTCGGGTCAGAGAAATACACAACTTTCAGATTTGATTTACAGCCATCAGATTGATCCCAGATTCATCTACACCTCTCTTTCTTCTATAAATTGCATTGCTTTTCCTACCTTTAGCTTCTTCTTACTTCTCCCCCCATTAGAGTGGATTTTATTTCTTGCATTAGAGTAGGTTTTCTTTCTTGCTTAGTAGTAGGTTTTATTTCTTGCTTACTAGTGTAGTCTTGGGAAAAGAGAAACACCATATTGTAATCTTTTTTTCTTAATCAAGTATTAGTTTAATGTTCTTTATGTTTTTGTCTTTAATTTGATACAATTTTTATTCCATTACTTTGGTTATATTTAGTTCTCTTTAATTGTTCATGTGTTGTTTTTGTTTTGTTCTTTTCTTTTTTATGAATATGATTAGTGGGTAATCCGTCCCCATTAGGGGGTAGAGAATTATGTGAAGTGTGAATGTTATATTTTGTGTGTTTTAATCTTAATCTTGGGGTGTCAAATGATTTCCATAGCCATTTTGATGGGTTTCTCACTCTTGCATTTGATGTGTTAATGGTCATAACAGATGCTTAGCAAATGCTTTGGTTAGTGGCCACTTTATGGGGAATGATGATGAGAGGATAAGATTGGAGTGGATAAAGAGATAGATTGACATGTGAGAATGTGGTTGTCTTTAGCCTTATCTTAAGTAGTGTTTTGTATGTTTTAATGATGGTGATAAATCTTAATCTATGTGGAAACACACTTAGAATAATGGCCATTATAGATATCCATATTACTTCATCATGAGAGCGCAATTGTTCACATGCGCATCACATATCTACATTGTTGCATGCATTATCCACCTCCTATAGGATTAGTCACATTTATTTTATAAATTGTAATTAATGTAATTTAGTGTAGATACACCCACTCACTCTTTATTTTCTTCCCCCACTCGAGTATGGTCAACGATGACCTGCACTCGCTCCTCCTGGACACGACCTATACTTGCCATCACTTCAACACAGTTGTGCACTTGCGGTTTTGAACTTTTAATTTCCTAACGTCGATTCTTTGCTCGCTGGTTGTCCGTGGGTCAAGCTGTAGTTCTTTAACCTCACATGTCTGTACATTTTTAGTTTGTTCCATCTCTTCTAAGTGTCTAACTTCCACTTGTCCACTGGCTATTTTGTGACAATGATGCCTTGCGTTTCCATTGTTTTAAGCATTTTTCGTGATCCAAGCAAAAAAATCATCTATTGACTCTTGGAATGCAAGGTGGCTTTGCATTCTCAATTGTTAACTTCTCACATAACTATACCTATTGTAATATGTGGATATTTTGTGTCATGAAAACCACTTAAAAACAAAAATTATTTTGCAAAATTTCAAATCTGAACTTTTTTTACATGAAGTATAGTTACGTATCTGTCAACGTCCGTTTTCTTTAGGGTAAGGATGCCTAAAGATTTCCTTTTCTTGAGTTATTCATTGGTTTTTTTATGCCCGCATAAAAAACAACCAGTCTTTGAACATAGGGCATGTACTACTCTTGACTTTATTTGTGTCGTATTCTTCGAGGCATACGTCAGTTGTTTCTTTATTTCTTTCTTCTCCAGTTTCCGACTAACACGTTTAGTCGATTGCGTTTTACTTATGTCGATTGTGTTTTACTTATGTCGATTGACATTCCTCCCTTTTCCAGTCCTAATATGACTGCCACATTGTTAGTGTTGAAATTTAGAACTTTATTCTAGAGCATCGAGAGATTATTTTCAGCCATCCAATTACACCCAGATTAATCGACACTTTCCAATCTTCTATGTGCACTTGTAACCCTTCCATTTTTCTTCGTCCTCCTCCTCCACAATAGGTTATGTTTATTTTCTTATGTAGTAGAGTAGTGGAGGAGAGGAGAATAAACCAATCTTGTATACTTCTTTCATTAATCAAAGGTTTGTTGTTATTGTTTACATTCACTAGTGTAGAATGCACAATAGACGTCACCGAATAGACGTCGGATATAAAAACATCCGACGTATATAGGTACAGATGTTGGATGTTTGGACATCCAACGTCTATAGGACGAAAATTAACGTCGGTTTTCTTAGTATAACCGACGTCTATAACTCCTCAAAGAAGAAAAAAAAAATTTGTTTATTTTTTGGATTTATTTCGTATAAGAATTTATGTGGATTTTATTTGGGATTTATTTCGTGTAAGAATTTATGTGGATTTATTTTGTATAAGAGTAATGTGAATTATTTCGATTGTTTTAAAAATAGTTATATCAATGTAACTATGACATGTGTGTTGTACACATGTGTGTGTGGTCATATGTGTTGAAGTTTAGTCCCACAATGGAGAAAGTTTTTTGTTGGGGGAGTTGAAGTACTCCACTACTTATTTACTTCTAAATAGGAGTTGGGTACCACACCATACTACAATAGGCAAATGTGATATATATATATATATATATTTACTAGTCAAAAGATTGGCACTTTGGGCACTTGGGCTTAAGATGGTTGCAATGTTTGTTTTTCTATTTACCCGTGTATAGACGTCAGATGTATAGAGTGGCCGACGTTTATAGGTAGTAATTATTATTATTGATATTTAAATGTATAGACGTTTGACGTATAGCGTGGCCGTCGTCTATAGGTTGTACGGTATGTATAGATGTTGGTCACCCTATATATTCGACGTCTATAGGTCGTAAAGTGTAGTCCCACGTCGGCCAAATTTTTATGCTGTTGTGGTTGATGTACTCCACCACTCCTCTACAAACAAATGCGAACGAGTTTGGTTACTTGGGCGACTTGGGCTTGCTCTATGTTGTTATTGGTCAAAAGATTGGTACTTGGGGCACTTGGGTGACGGGCTTGATTATTGTAGAGGTTGGGTTCCTGTTATAGGCTGTATAATAGGCGTAATATTTTTGTTGGGTAAATTAAAGGTAATAGACGTCGGCTATATATGGCTGACGTCTATACACTGTACATTGTATAAACGTTGGTCGTGTATAGCCGACGTCTATACACAAGGGTATAGACGTCGGTGGAATATACGTCGGACATTTGAATCGCAAAAATCTGTCGTATATACCACTGTATATCCGACGTATATGGCATTTTTTCACTAGTGATTGTTGCCTTGCTTAGATTTAGTTTCCTTTACTTGTTCATGTGTTTTTTACTTTGTTATTTTCTTTATTAATGAGGTGATTAGTGAGTAATCCATACCCATTATGGGGGGAGGATGATGTGAAGTGTGGATGAACTTAGATTTGCGTGCATTTTTAATCTTAATCTTGGAGCCTCAAATGATTTTCATAGCCATTTTGATGGGTTTCTCGTTCTTGCCTTTGATATGTTAATGGTACCAATAGATGCTTAGCACATGGTTTGGTTAGTGGGCGCACTTAATGGGGAATGACAAGGTGATCAGAGTAAGATTTCAGTGGACAAAGAGATAAGGATGACATGTGGAAGCATGCAGCCTTATCGTGAGTAATGGGTTGTATGTTTTAGTGATGGTGTTAAATCTTAATTTGTGTGGAGACATAGTTGGGGTTGTGGTAATTATTGATTTTAATGTTCTTCCTGTCATTTAAGAGGTAAAATTGACATGTAATCATGTGGTTATCTTTATCCTTATCTTCGGTAGTGTTTTGTATGTTTTAATGATGATGATAAATCTTATTTGATGTAGAGACACACTAAGTATTATGGTCATTATAGATTTCCATGTTATACATGTCATTAGCGCTTAACTGTACACATATGTATCACACATCCACACTTTCACATGCATCCTCCACCTGCTACGGAACTAGTCATGTAATCATAAAATATTTTTCGAAAGTTTGATTGCACTAGTGTTATCACAAAATATTGGTATAGTATGAAACTCGAGTCTCAAATTCATGAGTGTTTGCTTCATCTAAAGGATTTGTGCACAACAACACCTGCAACCACATACTCGACTTCCGTTGTTGTTAGGGCTACACTATTTTGCTTCTTACTAAACCATGAAACCAAGATTTAGCAACGAATTAACATGTGGCACTAGTACTTTTCCGATCGGATTTGCATCTGACATAATCAACATCACTATAGAGAACAATATCAAAAGACCAAGTCTTGGAATAAAATAATCCAAAACCACATGTAGCTTTCAAATATCAAAAAATCCTTTTGAAAGCAAGAAAATGAGATGCTTTAGGACAAGATTGAAAACGTGATCATAGAGAAGTGAGCCGATCATACCTCGATAACTTTTAATGTCAACCTATTTGCCTTCTTCATCTTTATCCAATTTCAAGGTTATGCTCATAGGAGTATTATGAGGCTTGCTATCATCATACCCAAATCTCTTGAGTACTTTTGTGTATTTGGTTTGATTGATGAAATTGCCCTCTGAAATTTACTTGATTTCAAGTCCAAAGAAGTAGAGTTCACCCATCAAACTCATTTCAAGTTAACTTTTTATAAACTTGGAGAACTCTTGGCAAAGATGATCATTTGTCGCACCGAATCTAATGCCACATTGTACTACTAATAAAACTTTTTTCCTAGTTTTAGTAAACAAAGTGGTGTCAACTTTATGCACTGTGAATCACTATCAAGCAAAAAGTTCTTCAACCTCTCATACAAAGCTCTAGGAGCATGCTTGAGCCCATAAAGAACCTTCTTAATTGATGTGAAATTAAGTTTAACCGCAAGTACACGGCCGTCGGTGAAGACAGGGCAAGTACGGGTCGATCCACATGGAGGTGTGTCGACTCTAGTTCTTCAGAAATCAAGTGGGAAAGGAGAGGAGAGGTTGTTGTTATGTGAACTACACTACACTACAAATGAACTAACAATTAAACTAAACTCCCATAGAGTGGAGGTGTGTAGGTATGTGTGTGTGTGAGTGAGTCTTCATTTCAATTACGAACAAGTGTAGTTTGTATGGCATACAAGTAGAAGCTAGTGTAGAAGATAAGTGTAGGATACACAACACTACATGGCAAACCATGAACATTCATATCTCACATAAAGTTGAGGTTGATTTAAGATTATCAAGCATGCAATAAGTACCTAGTGTGGCCATTCGAGCATCAATCAATCCTACATACAACCTAAACCATTCATGTCATTGTGCACCAAACATGGATCCATACATAACAAGCCATTCAAATCAAACCATTACAAGCAACAAGATAAACTCTAAAGCTAGCATGAGATAAGTACCTAGTGTGGACATTATCCCATCTAATACATGTTTAAGCATGCTACAAGTATAGATCTACATTAAGCATATGAAATGACACAAATAAAAGAACAAATCACTATCACATATTCTACATGACCTCCACCCCAAAACGGGGATGGAACTACTCACTACTCATTAAACTACAAACTACATTAAGAAAAGGAAACATTCTAGTTACTTCTACTTAGACAAAACAAAATTAAGCTAAGCATGCAAGAATTAAAAGAGAAGACAATATTAAAAACAAACTAAGAAAAATTGTTTTATTTACAAGACTCACATTACAAGTAGCATTCTTCTCGACTTGAGTTTTGCTTCAAGGCTTACTCTAAGTAGAGAGAATTCCACCAAGCAATAGGTACAATACAAAGGAGGAGAAGGAGTTCTATTTATAGTCATGAAAAAGGTAATCGGGGACAATCCCCTGATGTAGGACTAATGCACTACTAAAAATAGACATAAAACACTCTAATACACAACCGGGATAAACCATATCGCATCCAGAGCAGATCCAACTACCAACCGGTGGTTTGGGGCCTCCAATTGGAGGTCTGGGTTGCTCTGATCTGACCCGGTTTTTTATGACACTTTGATGGCTTGATTTCTTCATGTGTAGTGCACCCTAATCGGTTGGTGGAGTTTAGGCCCGGATATAATTGCAAAATATTACTCATGATGGTGTGGAGTTTGTTGATTTGCTTATTGGTCTTTTTGGTTTACATCTGGGTCCTTTCCTCTTGCATAGTAGTCCATAAGTCTCACAATTCAGTCTTTTTTCTAGCGTTCAGGTGTCTTTTCTTCTCAAACATGTTTATTCCTGAAACATAAACATAAAACTTGTTACGTAGCATTGCTTAGGTTCAAAATAGAGGAAATAAGACACAAATATATGCATGATATGATGTCAATCAAATACCCCTACACCTAGTTTTTGCTAGTCCCGAGGAAAACAAAGAAAGAGAAAAATGAAAGAAAGGAGAAACATATGCAGAACAGGGAAATCCTATATCACTTTTGTAGGAATCACGGTTGCACTTAGCTTGAAGCCATGATCTCGGTAAGTTTCTTTCACAAAACTGGGTGTTTGACATAAACTTCTTCCCCAATAAAACCATTCAATAATGCATTTTTAATATCCATTTGAATATGATTGACTTGGAAGCATTCACTTGTTGGTAATGCCCGAGGATCTGATTGCAAACCTAGAGGGTCCTAATCGCAAAGAAAATATTTTGGTTGCAAAAAAACCCTAAATCTCAAGAACATGTCATTAGTACTTAATTGTACACACACGTATCACACATCTACACTTGTGCATGTACTGTCTAGCTCCTACGGGACTAGTCTTATTAGGTTTTCTTTGTCGATTAGCATAGCATAGTTAGTTTCGATATACTCACTCTTCATTTTAAAGTATACGCGTTACCCACACAGTCGACGTCTATTCCTAAAGAATACGCGTCGGTTATCAAACACAACCGATCTCTATTCCTAAAGAATACGCGTTGCTTATCACTCACAACCGACGTCTATATCCTTCGAATTAAGGAATTCACGTCGCATTAACCTAAGAGCCGACGTCTATACCCTTAACAAATCAAAATAAATAAATAGATGGAACAATCATACAATCCTACGTAACCAACACATTCATCCTGCACATTCATCCACAATCATTCATTCACAAAGAAGTTTCATCATATTAAAGAAAAAATTGTATCCAATAACATTTTGGTAATATAAAGAAAAAAGTTCAACAAAATTGCATGTTTAATTACAAAAACTATGGTTCATGATATAAGAACTTGTTTAGTTCATTAACATGTTGGTAACAAAATAATGAGCCCATCGATCGCGAGTATCATCGAGCTCCAGTTGAGAGTAGGGATCGCTATTCTTTTTGAAGACGAATATGAAAATACAAGTACAAAACTATAATATATAAATACTGAAACTATAATTATAGAACTGAAAATGATCTATATTACCTCAAATAGGGTTACGTTTTCAGGTGCGAGGTCGATGATTTCCTGCATGTATCTCAACATAATACCCACATTCAGTATTTCCAGTCTGCTTGCGGTACTACGTACAAAGATATAAATTCGCTAAATATAAGTCCAAGTAATTAAAAAAATTAACAAAAATGGGAGAAACTCCTATTGCTCATATATATATATATATATGTATATATATATATAAGAGTAAAAATTATCTATAAGAGTAAAAATTATGTTCTGTTATAATTACGATAAAATTATTCAATACATTTCATCTTCTACACAAGAAAACACATACTTCACTTGCACGTCGATAATTGTCATGCACAATTGATCCATCGCCAAGAACTGCATAACATCCTCTTTGGCAACGTATAAATCTGAAGAAACCCCTCTAACCCTCTCCTCCAAATGCCAGGAAGTTAAGGCTTGTGATTCCCTAACTATCATTAATTATACAACATTTTGCACCTATTTGGTAGCAAATTAATGTTGATCAGAGGTTGGTTGTTTGATCCTTTGCTCTAGGGGCTTGAAACCTTACCATATATATATAAATGTTAAAAATACAATTATTAACAAAATTGAAATTAATTTGTTTTCAAAATTAAATTATACCACATGTGTGTCATTTAGCTCTACAAAATGACGAGGTCACCTCAGGAACCCACTGATTGCATCACTGAGGGTAACAACCTCTTCTTCGGGAAATGGCACCAGAGCACCAACATCTAAGCAACTCTCCACTGCAACCTCCACTCCCCCCTCTTCCAACTCTTTGAAGTGGTGTTTAGAGATGTTATAAACTTTACCGTGTCCCACCAATCTTTGATCAGGGTCTTCAACAAATAGAAGACATCTAGATCCATCCGCAAATTTACCAAACGAGGGATCACCTATGAGGGCCAATTCTCAAGAATGACCCGTAAAATTAGATTCTCGATCGGGGTTGATGACTTGCTGCACCGGAGGAGTGGTCACTGGGGAAGTAGCGGTCCTATTGCAGTTGGAGAAGTAGGCAAATTGCGATCCAATCTCTCCATAACAAGTTGAAATTTATTTTTCAAATCTAAAATTTGTTGCTTGCATTTGGTATGAACTGTCAACAAGCTTTACCGATTAGTCTTACCATGATATTGTCGTAGTCCAACCCTACTCCCTACCCCGTACAGAACCTTTGTCGCATTTCGTATTTCGCAGTCTAAAATTAAACTCAGTTACCTGAAACTCCAAGCTTTCTCTTCATTTTCTGAATTAATCCCATGTATTCAGAGTGATGAAGTTGTAGTAATCGTATAGATTTCTGTCCTGATACTCTCCGAATATGTATTTGTTTGTTAACTTTGTCTTGAAGTCCCTCCAACGGGCAGACATGTATGTCATCCAATTTTTCTTCAAATTGGCAGTGGATGGGAACTCAAAACTTGCCAACAACACGTTAACATTTTCCATTTCTATAAATTAAAATTTTGACTAAAACTAAAGAACATTATAATGGACTCATTACCCAAATGCCATTCCTTATTGTGTCATTCAGCTTGTCATCAACTTTGGCCCAACTCAACAAACATATATCAATTTTTGACCTCGCTAGGCTCCCCAGATAACTATACTAGTTATCAGACGTCATGCCTATCGACTAAAGACGACTATCAAACTAGATGGGAATTCTACCGTCTCTATTCCTTTTCCCCACGAATTCGTTCATGAGTGTTGGACCTCGTGAACTGTAACTCTTCGAGACCTCAGACTCTGACGGAGTGATTTTCATTTTTGGAGCCATGATACTATAAAAAGTAAAATCAAGACATTAAGAAGTAAAATCAAGACACTAAATGGTTATTATAATGTTTTATAAGACATTTTGCACCTTTACGATTTCTTTTTTCTTAATGAATTTTCAATCCATGTACCTTTACTGTGGCCATCTCTAAACATTAAAGTCTCAACAAGTATTTCGTCATCTCATGAGTTCAACTTGGGTGCTTGCTTAGAGAAAGGTGGTGTCTCTTCATACTCGATGAGACCATCATCTGTTACAATTTTTTTATTCCCTTGCAGAATTACTCACCATTTCTTATCACATGGACTAACCACATAGAAGACTTGTTTCATTTGGGAAGCCAAAATAAAAGGTTCTCCTTTAAATCATTCTTTCGAAAAATCAATTAAAGTGAACTCCAAGTCATCCACTTGAACTCCACTTTTATTATCAACCCACTTGCATCTAAATACATGCACTTTGAATTTAACAAAGTCTATCACCCATATGTCTTCAATTACACCGTAATAGGACATGACGATATATACATGATTATTCACTTTAAAACAAGACACATGGAAAGACTCTGCTATTAAAGTGACCCCACTATTCTAAACAACACTTTTGGCATATTGAAATATAGTGTAGAATGAATATACATTGATATCACAGCCACAGTAACTTCTAATAGTAGAATGTGAATCGTAGGCCAACCATTGTATTGTCTCCGAAACATCATGCTTGTAAGCAACCTTTTTGAACCAAGAGATGAAATTCTTATTGTGAATATTAATTACTTGTTGATCACTCCATAAAGGATTTCTTTCTTTTAAAAGCTCCAAGTGTTCATTTAGATAAGGCTGAACTTCATTACAATTTCACAACACATAGAAATATGCTGTAATTAAGTTATCGCCATTTGGATTTAACATTTTCATCACACATGTCCCTTTACCATAGAAACGTTCATCATGACGATTGTTAGGAAGTCCAATACGTTTGGTGTTCACTAGGTATTCAGTGCAAAACTCGATAACCTCCTCAACTATGTATCCTTCAACAATAGTAGCATCTGAGCTTTGACAATTTTTACAATAATCTTTCAACACCTTCGTATAGCACTCTTAAGGATACATCTACTTTAAAAAAATGAGACCAAATGAATAACTAGATGAATCATAATGTTGAAAAAGCCGGAGGAAAATACATCTTCAACTGACATAATGTGACCACAATTTCATTCTGCAACTGATCAAACTGCACGAGATCGACCACTTTACTACAAATCTTGTTGAAAAAGAAACACAACTTTACTATGGCATGTCTAACATGTTTCAGTAATATGGATCTCAGTGCTACATGTAACAACTGCCGCATTAAAGTGTGGCAATCATAAGATTTCATCCCCACAAGTTTCAAATCCTTCATAACAACCAGATTACTAATATTGGAAGAATAACCTTGTGGGACCCTTACATTGTGCACACTGACAGAGAATGCTTTCCTCTTTTCTACACAATGTATAACAAGCTAGAGGTAAGTAGTTCTTGTCTCCCTTCTTCTCTAGTGCCAACTTTGCACGTATACCAAGGTCAACAAGATCAGGTCTAGCATTATATCCATATTTTGTCTTACGAGGTATGTTCAACAGAGTGCCAACAAGTTGCAATCAGCATGTATTCTCTTCTTAAATTGGACAATCTTTATGGCCTTTGAAAGAATATGCAGAAAGATTACCATAAGCTGGAAAGTCATTAACCGTGCAATAAATCATTGCTCGCATTACAAATGACTACTGTCGATATGCATCAAAAACTCACTCTCCGCCTTCCCACAATCTCTTTAGGTCATCAATTAAGAGTCTTAAATACACATATGTGTCATTTCTTGGTTGCTTCATACCAGAAATCCTTAAGGACAACATAATATATTTGCATTTTATGCATAACCATGGTGGTAGATTGTAAATTACAAGCAGAACATGCCAAGAACTGTGAATGAAACTTAGACTACCAAAAAGATTCATTCTGTTGGTACAAAGTCCAAGTCGTACATTCCCGGATTCATCACCAAACAAAGGAAAGTCGTAATCTACTTTTTTCCACTAAAGTGAATCTGCAGGTTGACGTAGCAACTGATCATTTGGTTTCTCACAATCAGCATGCCATGTCATGTTTTTCGAATCCTCCTTATGCGCAAACAAACATTTAAGCCTTGGTATTATCGGAAGATACCACAAAACTTTAGCAGGAGTCCTTTGATTTTCAAATCATCACCATCTACATTGTGTTTCGATCCACTGCATTTCATTTTGTATCGTGAAACAGTACACCTAGGGCAAGAATGTAAGTTTTCAAACTCACCCCTATACAATATACAATCATTCGGACATCCATGTATCTTCCTATATTCCATTCCCATAGGACACAACACTTCCTTAGCATCATAAGTTCTATCCGACAGTTCATTATCATCTGAAAGAATCTCTGTCAATAGCTTCAACACTAATGTGAAACTGACATCGGTCCAACCAATTCCTGCTTTTAAATTATATAATTTCAACACCACTGACGATCTACTAAATTTGGTGCAACCCCTATACAATAGCTTCTCATTGTCACTCAACAAACTTCAAAGTAAATCAGGGTTGGACGAAAAGCTTTCAGCTATATCCCGAACCATCTCCTCTAACTGTTCTCCCACACTTACATTGTCCCCGACATTCTTAGAACCACTAAATGATTCATTTTCGTCATACCATATCCACCGTCTGTAACTTGTGTCGAAGTCTTTCTCAAACAAATGAACTTTTATTTTCCAAAAACTCAACCCTTACATATTATGACACTTACTGCATGGAAAATACGCCATGTCTCTATCATTCCTATTCTTTGAATGATTTTTGACAACCTCTAAGAACATATTCACTATGTTCTCATACTCATCACTCAATCAGTTTGAAATAATTCACTCTCGATCTATTTCGTTCTAAACATTAAGAAAAATGATAGTTATTATTGAAGTCAAGAAATAAAATTTCAATTTAAAAGAAGGTGTCCGTAGATGAGAAGATCTGGAGACATGAGAAAAGAATGACTAAGGAGAGAGGAGTGAGAGGAGATGAAGTCCTTAATCTAGCGTGGGAATAAGGAAGGTTAGAAACCTAACTAAGCAATCAAGGCAAAAAAAAGCCTAAAGTCCACTATAGGTCCTTAGCACTAGACAACCCTATCTTCGAGGTCCCACTGATGACCACTAGTCTGTAGGAAATCAAGAACCCGGAGGTTCCTAAAGTCTTTAGGAGACTAGATGGGCAACGACATTCAAGCCATACCGGTCTTAAACGGCGAGGACCACTAGTCTTTAGGAAATCAAGAACCAGAGGTTCCTAAAATCTCATGGAGACTAGACGGGCAACGACGTTCAGGCCATAATGCGTACGGAAATCCTACGGGTCAACGTCTAAATTGATTTTATTAAGGTTCTTTTATTATGTGGTTTTTGGGTCAAGGAAGGGGTGATGAAATCCCCCACCACATCTCCTATAGGTGTCTGCCCCCTAGGTATTTTTCATACCTTAATCTAGCAAACAACACACCAAACAATCACTCACTCTCTTGTTTCAATGCAATCCTTCTAACTAATGCATGCTTTCTATTGAAT
The DNA here is from genome assembly GCA_963682175.1 of Triglochin maritima. Lineage (NCBI taxonomy): Eukaryota > Viridiplantae > Streptophyta > Magnoliopsida > Alismatales > Juncaginaceae > Triglochin > Triglochin maritima. The sequence continues at coordinate 23,037,099 of OY821775.1, forward strand.
TATGAGTGAAAGAGATTACGTACCTTACGCCAACATTCTTCGACAGAAATCGTAAAATAAAAAATAAATACGATGAATGGAAAGTCCTATATGATGAATGACTTGTCAAATGTTGTGTAATCTTTTGTTATAGGTTATAAAGTTCAAGTTGCTTCAGGGGATGGATGAGTTATTATCATACTACCAACATATTTACAGACAATATGTAAATAATATTGAAATCTCAAAGAAGCAAGGGAATAAACATTTAAAATATTAAAAGCAAGTATTAAAAAAATTACTTCGATTATAATTTAAGACAGAAAACATGTTAAACATAAAATATCATGTTATTAGTAACAATTGGGATTATAATTTTATTGAAATTTTGGCAGAACCTCCCCTAAAAATTTGCCATGTAAAATCTTCAAATCCTGAGATTAACAAGAAAAATGTATAGTTTTCTCCACTACATCACATTCACATTACAAGCATCAAAATTTCATATCATGTATACTTATTTCCACTATATCACATAGACATAATAAAAAAAATACAACTTGAATTGAAACCATAAATCATATATAACTGCTAATTACAACCAACATTGCTATGTTGAGTTTTGAATTTTCTCGACAGTAGCAACTTCTCCGCTTGCGCACACTTACTAAACCAAAACAATTAAATTGATTAAAATCCAACTAGTAAATTCAACTAAAATTCTAGTAGATTAAATGGGTTCTAGTAGATATCAATCCAACTAAAATTCTAGCAATTTAATATCTACTGAAATTCAACTAAAAGAATGTACGACTAACATTATTGTTTTTCATAATTATAACAAAAGAATGCATTATTGGTACAAATGATGTTGGGTACAAACCAAAAAACAAAATGTGTATTGAATCAAACAAAATGTTGGAATTAAACTAAAACAAAATGTGTACTAAAATGGAATGTGCACTGAAATGTACCCCGACGTAGTTGGGTGGCGGAGGAGGTCACAGTGTTCAAGGATATCGACATCGTAGAGGTTGTGGCTGTCGAGGGCACGACTATGGTGACGGAGGAGGTCGCTGCGGTTTGGTTGGAGATTGGTCGGATAGGCTACGGTTTTGTCGGGGTGGAAATTTTGTCGAATAAAAGATAAAATGAAATGCTTCTTTCATATAAGCCCCAAAGGAGTTGGTCATAGCTTACAACTATTGTCTATAGATCATTTGTAGATGTCGGCTGTAAGCAATGATCGACGTTGATAATTCATAAACATAGTCTAATAGACGTCGGGTAAAAGGTTATTCAAGCGACCGACGTCTAGAGGACCCTATAGACGTCGGATTTATTAATAGTCGATGCCTATACCTATAGACGTCGCATATATGGGTGACCGACATGTATTTGGCGATGACTATTCACTATTCTGCACTACTGTTTCCGACAACATCCAATTGCTTTCCCAAAATAGAAATGATTTCCCATTCAAACCCACTTTGAATGCTACAATTTTTTTTAACTCCCTCCATAAATGGGAAATCCCCAATGAATTTTTCTTCTCCAGTGCAAGTATTAACCACGATTGTTTGTATTTTGCTCTACATTTGCCCCCTATATAGTTTCCTTATCAATAAATAACTTTCATAAAATTTTGCCTTTGAGAGCTAGCCCCGTCGAAATCTCTTATTGCAAGGACACACAAACCCCCTTCTCTTTTATTTCTGCATACCAGATCCCAATGAACCAAGTGCAGACCTTGGTAGTTATTCTTTCCCCAAAGGAAGTTTTTCTTAGTGATTCAATTGAGTCAAGAGTCGGTTTTGGTAATGGTATTGAACCAAAGTAATACAATCTAGATTGCAATTAATACTGAATTACGTAGGATTAATCCCCCCCCCGCCCCATAGAAACATAGTTCCATTTCCATCCTTCTTAAATTGATCTTATCGACTACTAGTTTCCACATCGAGTGTGTTATACGAGACTTACATAATTAAAGACCTAAATATTTAAACGTAATTTGTTTATCATTGTCAATATTAGCATCCGAGAGGTTGACTCGGGATCCCAAAATCGATTTTCAATCAAGAACAACGTTGGAAAAGGCAAAGAATTGTCTTAAGATTAATAACATTTGAGATGCTAAAATCCATAAAGAAGATAGTGTCGTTAGCAAACTGAATATTGGTGATCATAGGTACGTCCTGTCCTACCTTTATTTTGAAAATGATGTTGTTTGTAGTTCCTAGTCAAATCATATTTAAAAGGACATTTGTTACTAGGAATAAAAGGAAGAGAGATAAAGTAATTCGTTGGACATATCAAAATTATCTATCAGTAAACCATTAATATTGGTTACTAATTTGGTAGAATGTAGAATATGTTGAATTGATCTTAATTCATCCTAGTTGGCAGCTAAGTCATCGAAGGTGATGAGTCATCAAGTTGGAAGCTGAAAAGATGAGGGGAAGCCAAAAAAATGAGGAGAAGATGAAACGATAAGTCACAATCTATTGTAATGATTTGATTTGAATTGTTTGATTGCTTGCCATTAATATAGAAAGTAGAAGGTCAAAAGTCCCCTTCATGTAGAGGGAGTCTAAGAGTCATTTGTAATGCTATAAATAGTATACAAAGTCATGTATGTAAATGTGTGAGAAGTGCAACAAAGATTAGAGAGTATAAGTTTGGGTCTTTCTCTTCTTGTCTTCCACCTCCACCACGATTATCGAGACACGACCACCTATTTTATCTCCAACAAAATGGTACAAGAGCCATGTCGAGCTCAAGTATGACACCGTTCGGTCAAATTATGTTTCCCCGTTTGTCAAAATCCAATTACAACGATTGGAGTATTCAGATGCGTGCATTGTTGGGTGCGCAAGATGCATGGGAGTTGGTCGAGAACGTCTTCGAGGAGGAGTCGAAGTCCATGAACACCAACCAAAGCAAGGTGGCAAAATAGTTGCGCAAAAGTGATCAAGGCTTAATGTTTCTTCACTATCAAGCGGTCGATGAGGCCGGATTTGAGAAGATTGCGGGTGCAAAGACGTATAAGGAGGTGTGGGAAATTCTGGTTTAGGGGTATAAGGGTGTGGATCGTGTGAGGCAAGTGCGTCTCCAAGGGCTTTGAGGCGAGTTCGAAACATTGAAGATGAATGAGTCAGAAAGAGTGGCCGACTACATCACAAGGGTATGCCAGGTTGCGAACCAATTGAAAAGAAATGGAGAGGAGTTGAGGGAAGGGAGAGTGGTGGAGAAGATCTTCCATTCTCTCACCGAATTCTTTGAATATGTGGTGCGTGCCATCGAGGAATCAAAGAACCTCGATTAGATGATGATCGACGACCTTGCAAGCTCGTTGGAGGCACACGAGCAAAGAAAGAAGAAGAAGAGGCAAGATGTCTTGGAGGAGGCGTGGCAAGTGAAGATATCGCTTGAAGAGGAGAAACCTTGCAACATAGATTGGGGAAGAGATCGTGACTATGGAGGCCATTCACATAAGAAGGATGGAGAGTGCTTCAAGTGTGGGAAGTGTGGTCATTTTGTGAATGAGTGTTGGTCGCAAAAGAAGATAGAGGAGAGCTCCAACCGTGGTCATGGAGGCCGAACATCCAAGAAGGATGTTGAATGCTTCAATTGGTGGAAGTATGGACACTTTGCTGGTGAGTGTTGGTCGAAGAAGAAGGTGGAAGAGAGTTACAACCTTGTTGCCGGGGAGGAAGATACCCACGGTGATAGAATGGCCTTGTTTGTTAGCAATGAGGAGGTCACCAATCATGTCATGCATGCTCAAGTTAATGATGAGCATAAGGAGGAATAGGAAGAAAAGGAGAGAGAAGAGGAGGCAGCGGCTCTCATTGTTGACAAGGAGATGAGGCCAAAGGAGCTTCGTGAGGCTACTAGTGAGCATCACGTGATGTGCATTCTAGAAAAAGGAGAAAACATTCTCTTTAAGAGGCGGTGGAGGATGCTAAGTGGCGCATGGAGATGGATGCAGAAATACACTCCATCGAGAAGAATGAGACTTGGGAGTTAGTCTCATTGGCAAAAGGACACAAGGCGATTGGTGTCAAATAGGTGTTCAAGAAGAAGATGATGCCCGCAAGGAGAAGTGGACAAGTGCAAGGCGCGATTGGTAGCTAAAGGCTACAATGAAAGGGTCGTCATAGATTATGAAGAAGGTGGCGCGCTGATTGACAATCCTTCTCCTATCGGTGGCACACATGGAGACAATCCTTCTCCTATCCTCACTTTTAGCTCAAAGAAGGTGGCGCGCTGATTGACATCATTTCATGATTATATTTGTATCTTATATCCATTATCTTACACCTAAGCAATGCTACGTGACGAGTTTTATGTTTAGTTTTCAGGAATAAAGAGGTTTGAAGAGAAGAGCCATGAAAGGACCCAAAAGCAGGAAAAAGGACTTAATTGTAAGACCTAGGGACAAAGATGCAAGGGAGAAGGACTTGATCGTAAGACCGAAGGACTTAAGAGCAAAATAGGAAACTCCACACCATCATGGGGAGTATTTTGGAAATTTGATTCGGGTCGGAGCTCCAACAAACCAAGTAGATGTATCCAAGACCAAGAAATACTTCAAGCAAAGCCCAACACAAAAACCAGACGGATATGGGCCTTATAGACCGCTAATTGGCGGTCTGGATCATCCCAGATCCGCTAAGATTTCTCCTGGACTTGTATTAATGTTTGTTGAGGCTATTTTTGGTATTGGTTTAGTCCCACATCGGGGGATTGTCCCGGATTAGCTTTTTCCAAGCTTATAAATAGAAATCTTCACCTTCCATTGTATCTATCCCCCTCTTTGGTGGCCATCTTCCCTACTAAGAGTGAAGCCTTGAAGCAAAATTCTGGTGGAGGAAGGGCTACTTGTAATTGAGTGAGTTAATAATAGATGTTTTCCTTTAATTGTGTTGTTTCTCTCTTAGTTTAATTTCCTTTCATATGCATGCTTGCTTGTGTGTTTTGTTTTATGCTTCTTTAATATTTCTTGCTTGATTAGTGTAGCTTCATTTCAGTATAATGCTTCATTTCGTTAATATAGTTAGTGTAATGAGTAGTGAGTAGTTTCATCCCCACATGGGGGTGGAGAATATGTGATATGATCATGTAGTGTATTAAGTGTGTGTTATCTTAATCCCTTGAGCTTTATATGATTTCGATAACCATCTAATGGGTTTTCACTCTTATCTTTGATATGCTAATGATCTTGAATGAAGCTTAGTTTATGCTTTGATTAGTGGACCTAATTTATGGAGAATGATAAGGTTAGGATATGGATGGAATTAATATTGGAAACACAATTTGTAGTGTATGTACTCTTGTTGCCTTTACCTTAGTTAATGTCTTGTATGTTTTAATGATATTGGGTTATCTTAATTCTTGTGGAGGCATAGTAGGGTCTAGTCATTATACATGAGTTCATTTAGCTTCATTCCAATTATTGTCTTGTATGTTTAAATGATGTAGTCTTATCTTAATTCATGTGGAGGCAAAGTTGGATGTAGTTTTACGATTTCATGCACTACATGTTGTGAGGAACTTAATTGAACACACACATCTTTATATTCACATTATTTCTCTACCCCCTATGGGGTTTAGTTTATTGCTTATCTTTCATTTCCTCTTGCATTCTAGTGTAATTTAGTGTAATCAATCTTTCTCTACATTTTTTACCACTCGCCTTCGTAGAAACCAAACGTCGACACACCTCCTAGTGGACGACCCGTATTTGCCACCGCTTCAACGCGGTCGTGCACTTGCGGTTTAAATAAAACGATCAATCACTCGCACATCAAATGGACATGAAGTCAGCATGCTTGAACATGATTCTTGAGGAAGAGGTCTACATAGAGCAACCGCCGGGTTATGAAAAGAAAGTCAAAGAGCCGAAGGTGCTAAAGTTAAAGAAGACACTATATGGCTTGAAGCAAGTCCTTAGAGCATGGAATGCAAGGATTGATGCATATTTCAAGCAACATGGATTCGTGCAATGCCCGCACGAACATGCACTCTATGTGAAGAAGAACGTCAATGATATTTTGATTGTAGCTCTATATGTTGATGATCTTATTTTTTAGGAAATAATTGGAAGATGCTTGAGGAGTTCAACCAATATATGAAGAAGGAGTTCGAGATGACGGACTTAGGAATCATGTGCTATTTTCTTGGCCTTGAGTTCAAGCAAGGCGATGATTGTATTTCCGTGATGCAAGAAGGCTCTGCGAATGAGATATCGAAGAGCTTCAAGATGGATGATTGCAAGCCCGTGAGCACACCGGTGGTGTGTTGTCTGAAATTATCTATGAGGAAGGAGAGTTGGTTGATGCAACTTTATTCAAGAGCACGGTGGGGTGCTTGCGGTATTTGACTTGCACACGACCAAACATTGTATATAGAGTGGGCTTGGTGAGTCGATACATGGAGGAGCCAACCATAGAACACTGGATGGCGGTCAAGCGAATATTTCGGTACATTAATGGCACATTGAAGCTAGGTCTATTTTATGGATGATCCGATGAGAAAGAAGTCCTCTTTGGATATTCAGATAGTGATTGGAGTGGTGATGTAGATGATCGAAAGAGCACCTCCGGATTTGTGTTCTATCTTGGTGACACGACATTCTCATGGTCATCCAAGAAGCAACCGATTGTTGCATTGTCTACTTGTGAAGCCGAATATGTGGAGCCTAGTGCATCTATTTGTCATGCAATTTAGCTTAGGGATTTATTAAAGGAGTTGGATTTAGCTAAAGATGGAGTTACCAAAGTATACATAGACAACAAATCAACCATGGAGCTAGCAAAGAACTCGGTGCATCATCAAAGAAGTAAGCATATCGACATCAAATTTCACTTTATCTGAGGGCCTATAAAGGAGAAAGATGTCGAACTAATGCACGTGAGAAGTGAACCAAGTTGTGGATATCTTCACAACATAGTTGCCTATACGGTTGTTTGAAAAGCTGTGAAACCTACTTGGGATGGAAGATGAGAAAGGATTAAGATCCAGGAGGAGTGTTGAAAGTTGATCTTAATTCATCCTAGTTGGCAGCCAAGTCATCAAACGTGACGAATCATCAAGTTGGAAGCCGAAAAGATGAGAAGATGAAACGATAAGTAACAATCTATTGTAATGATTTGATTTGAATTGTTTTGATTGTTTGTCATTAGTCATGTATGTAAATGTGTCAGAAGTGTAAGAAAGATTAGAGAGTACAATTTTGAGTCTATCTCTTATTGTCTTTCACCTCCACCACAATTATCGAAACACGACCACCCTATATATTCCAATAGAATCCCCTAATTCAAATAATGAATTTGTCAAGGATACCAATTTTGCATAAAACATGAGAGAGGAATCCAATTGATGTTGTCAAAGGCATTTTCAAAGTCAATTTAAAAAATGAGACCCTCTTTTTTTAATTTATATCATGTAATGTATTCTCTTGTGTGCTACTATATGATAATCCAAAATTTGCAAGGCTTTTATGAAAGCGGTTTGCACCATATGTTAGCCCCTAACCCTTGCTTAGTGGCTAATCCCGGTTTTAGTGGGGTTTAGCATGGGGAAGAGAAGAGGGGCGTGAACAGTGGCCTTAGGAGTAGGGTGATGGGTTGGAGGTGGCTGTGATGATGGGTTTTGGGTGGGGTGTTAAGAGAAAACGTTTCACTCTCCCCCTCATTTCCTTCTTCTTCCATTTCCGTTTCCATCTCTCTCTCACACTCTTCTTCTTCTCTTCCAGCGACCAGAGGTGGTGGAGGAGACTCCGACGTGTGGAGGCGAGCGTGGAGTCGAGGACGCGAGCGTGAGGCGCAAGTGATCGGAGGGTGTTGTCGGGCGTCGACGTTGAGCGGATCTCCGGTGTGCTCCGTCTTCTAGTCGGGGTATGCCGGCTTATTCGTTTGGTTTTGTTGTTCCCCACGTTGGTGGGAAGTTGAGGTTGGTCGTGGGAGTTCGGAGACCTCGCCGGCGACGAGGAACGACGTAAAATCCTTGGCTGGCACAAGGTTGCTGTCGACCAATAATGGTCGACCGGTGCCTTCGGGCGGTCGACCGGTCGACCGGTTTTACCTTTTTGCCCAACTTTAACCAGAACCGGTCGAATGATGCCATTGTGGCGGTCGACCGGTTGCTTGTGTACTGGTGAGTTGGAGGCTTGCTGTTGAATTTTGGTCGACCGTTCCTTGTTTTTGGGTCGACCAGAACTTAAGTTGTCGGACGAATCTTAACTGCTCACGCAACATGTGTTGTCGGACGAATCTTAACTGCTCATGCAACATGCGTTGTCGGACGAATCTTAATTGTTCAAACTTGTCCAGTAAATCCATGCGATGGTTTGAAGAAGGTTATATAAACTAACATTTTGGATTTCATTTTCCACAACAACCCTTAAGGCACTACCGCAACTTACAAGAGAATGTCGTCCCCTGACCACAATCGTGACTCACAACGCGGACGAGGCACCCCTCAGCCATTATTTTCCAGTGGTTATGGACATATTCCACCACCCAACCCTTACCAGTTCGACCCTTACAACAATCCAAGTTCTTCACAAAATCCACCCACACAATATTTACCACCACAACAACCTTACCCACAACAACAATATCCACCATCACAACAACCTTACCCACAACAATAATATCCACAACCACAACAACCTTACCCGCAACAACAATATCCACCACCACAACAATATTACAATCCATTACCGCCTTATGAAATGTATGCGAACCTACTTACTGGACATGCATGTCCTACTATCCCAATCTCAACTTCTGATGATGAGGATCAACATCACGACCAACCCTCCACAAAACCAAGACGACGTACGTCATCTCCATCACCAACACGATCACCACAACCAAACAAGCTGAAGGCCTGGTCCACGTTGGATGATGAAGCGTTGATCTCGGCTTACATGCAAGTTAGTATGGATACCGTTGTAGGCACCTCGCAAAAAGCCGGAGCTTTATGGGGTAGAGTGGCACGCGTGTACGAGCAGGCTGCTAGTTCAAACAAGATGATAACCGCACGCCTCTCGGACTCATTGAAAGGTCGTTGGAGAAGGTTTACGCCATTAGTAATGAAGTGGAGTGGTTGCTATGATGAAGCTCTACGACGGAAAAGGAGCGGATACAACCACGAAGACGTCGTTCGTGATGCGCACAATATTTACGAATCCACTGTCGGTACCAAGTTTTCATTCCTCCATGCATGGGAAATGTTACACAAGTATCCAAAATGGGAGTCGTTGGTAAAACCCGGTTCAGGAAAGGGAACACGTGCACGCCCAACAATAATTGAACGTGAGGAAGTAGATAGTACTCCAACATCAGGAAGCGGGACTAAAAGAAAAAGCACGGAAGGCTCTTCGACCCGGTCATCTCCGCTAGACGAAACAACACCAGATGAAACTCCACAACAACCTTTTCAGCGCCCAGAAGGGGTAAAAAAGGCAAAGAAGAAGGGAAAAGCCCCAGCACCAATTCAACTGGACGACCGGGTTGTGGAGCTGTGTTCAAAACTTGAACATTGTTCACAAATTATAGGTGAAAAATCAGAGCGAAAACATATGTTGAAGCTAGCGACGGGGAAGATAGCATTGATGAACACACTGTTTAGTAAGTCGAGCCGCACAGAAGTGGAAGATCAGACACTCGCAAAGTTACTGGATTGGGCAGAGAAAAATGAACATCTTTAATCGGTTTAGTTACGTACTTTGTTGTTAATCAGTTGAACTTTATTTTTAGAATGATGTATTTGGTTTAAGTACATTTCCTTCGTATTTCCAGATATGGAAGTAGTCCTATCTATGTGTGTTTGCTTGTGTAAGCAGTTAATGTTAATTTATTTTCCTTTATTTTTGGGTTATTTTTACATTTATTTAATTTCCTTTTTCTTACTGATTAGTTGTAATTATAATGCACACCCCCAACGTCTCGGTCGGGGGTTATTTTTTATTGAGATTTTTATTAGTAATTCTCTGCCGACTTTTTGGGTTACTAATGTATTTTGGGATGAACCTAGATAAATTCGTGTGTTCTATTTTTATGGTATTTTTATCTTACTAATTTCCTTTAATTACTTACATTTGTAATAATTATTATTTTTACATTTATCTTACTAATTTTCATTAATTATTTTCATTTATTTTAATTTTCACAAATATATTCTAATTATATAAATTATTATACATATCAAATATATATTAAATAACAAATATAAAAACAAAAAAATAGCAAAAAAAAAAAAATCAGCCAACCCGGGCTGGCCACGTGGCCAGCCCGGGTCCGCCCCCGGGTCGGGTCGCAGACCCAGGTCTGGACCCGACCTGGGTCCGCCCCCCATTAAGGGGGGCTGGGGTCGGGTCCCCTCAGACCCGACCCCAAAAGAGCACCCGTTAAGGGTGCTCTAACACGCGTAAAAGATTCGTTGCCCTACAAAATAAATCATCAACAAACTCCATTAGATGAAATTAAATAATTCGACTTGTTTAACCCACTCACATGGCCTGCCCCCACGTAACACACTCTCAAGTGGGGTGGGTACCGGTAATAAAATATCAATAGGCCTTCGCCCACCCCACGTATCCGCTAAACTTTGGTGGTTAGGTAGCAGTGCAGGGGAAACTCGATCACCCTGCCTTGTTTGTAACCCTATGCAATTGGACATGGTTATTTTATGTATAACTATTAGTAATATAGAATATGGGGCATGATTAATGGTCACAACATTATACATTATTTTTTACAAATTATTCGATTTGTGTTACAACTCATCATTTAATAATTTAAACTTATGACAATTAGTCTCCTAAATTGGTCCTTTAATCTAAATAGTATTAGTCCATGGCTCAGATGTTACCTTCATAAGGCTTCTGATCGATGATTATAAAATGGGGAGATAGAAATGGAAAATCTTAATTGTTTCATGAGGTAGAACATCCTTTGGCTGGATATCGATTGACAAATATTCTCACGTATTATTTGTACAAGTATTACAATTGATATTTTGATTCCGAAAGAAAAATTGTCATGCATAATCAACATGATCACTAAAAAAGAGTTTTTCGAAGAGCTAGCTTTCCATGTATGTCACTCATACACTAACTATGTTATGCATGTTATTTTCGAAAGTCTGATATATTTTTTTCAAGAGCAAAAGTGAATTAGAATAACTTAAAAGGTCAAATTAGTGAAGCCAATTGTTATATAAGGTAAATCACTACACTGCTTTCTTTTGAAGGCAATTTTTTTTCAAATATTTCTAAATTTATTTCCAATTTTATCCATAAAATACCCCCATCCCCACAATCCCACATCCTAAACAAAACCACCATATCTTCCTCATTCCCACACCAAATCCCAAAAATTCCAACTCGCAAATGACCCTGCCCCCTACCCTCGGACCACCATCCCCACGCGTTTTGATGAAACGACCTAGCTTGTTTGGTGAAATCAAGGCAACTCGTTTGGTCAAAACAACACGACACATTTGGACCTCCCAGCATGGGACTGGTGCGTCACGCGCAGGACTGGTGCATCCCAGCTCATTTGGTGGAAAAAATGACCTAGCTCATTTTCTGTTCTCTCAAATCAGCAGTCTTCCACACCCTTTATGAGACCATTAGGTTTCTTATTTGGAAATATGTAAAATACCAAAGTTTTGCTTCTGAAAATATTGTTTGTAACGAGTCTTGAATTACTTCATTTGGATATTGGAGGAGATAGTTATACACAAATTATTGATGATATGTCTATTGTCCAGTTACCAAGTACGGTTTGTCTTCACACACATTGTTCACTCACTTATCATCGGAATTTAGTACATTGTAAGAGAAATGAATACATGCTTCTTTGAACTGTCATTCCAATGTATCTGGAATTATAAAATTCTGTATATTGATGTGGATTTTATTAATAAAACAAGTAGCAAGTTCTGCCAATCTAGACTTTTCCATCATTGCTCGAGATTAAGACGGTCCGTACCAGGGACGGTCAAAAGAAATAAACCATCTCATTAATCTCAAGAAAATGACCTATCTTCTTTATCCCAAGAAAATGAGTCAGTTTATTTCGTAATAAAAAATGACAAACTTATTTACCGCAAGAAAACGACGTAGCATGTTTCGCTTTAGGAAATGACCAACTTATTCAGCTCAAGAAACGACCGAGCTTATTTAGTTCAAGAAAATAACTGAGGTTATTTAGTATTAAAAAACTACCCAACTTATTTAGCTGAAGAAAAGGACCCAACTTATTTAGTTCTAGAAAATGACCAAACTTATTCAGCTCAAAAAACGATCTAGGTTATTTAGCTCAACAAAACAACCGAGGTTAAAGTAATAAATAACAACCTTAAAACGACCTAGGTTATTTAGTATTAAAAACGACCCAGCTTATTCATTTCTAGAAAACATCCTCGTTTCAATGTTCGTGCGTGTACAACTTAACTTGTAATAAGTTGGTTTGTGATGTTTTCAACTCAATTGTCTTTATTGAATTTGAATCTAACAACGGTCCATAAATTGTACACATAATAATGCTCTAACACTATAAAAAATACCCACAATTGTATATGTCGTTAATTAAGTTGTCTTAACTTGGGAAAAGTAGTTTCATGTCTTAGAGAGAAGTATATATATATATATATATATATATATATATATATATATATTTAAAAACAAGCCAGGTTGTCAATTAAGTTGTATCTCATTTAGTAGAAACAAGCCAGCTCATTTTGTAGAATGATCCAACTTGTTTGGTGAAAATGACCCAACTCATTTTGTAAAAACTTATTTGGTGAAAACAAGACAGGTCATTTGGTAGAATGACACAACTTGTTTGGTGAAAACGACCCAACTTGTTTAGTCGAATGAACTAGCCCATCATCCTAGCACTGACTCATTGTTCCAAATAAGTTGGGTCATTTTGTCCCGTGATGGGACGCACCAGTCCCTCGAGGGACGCAGTTGCATCCTGAGTGGGACACACTTGGGTCCCGATCGGGACACTTACATCCCGAGCAATAATGAATCAACCCTATGGGGAACAGAGTCGTCATTAGCTGCACACTTGTGTCCCGAGCACGACAGACTCGCCCCTACGGAAGTTTCAATCATTTGCAATTGGATATCTTATTAATTAAGTTGTCTCATTTTGGACATGTTGTTTCATGTCTTAGAGAGAATATACATATATATAAAATGAGCCAAGTTCTAAATTAAGTTAAAACGATCGAACAACGCAGCTCGTTTGGTGATAACAAGTCAACTCATTTGGTTGAACGACACAATATGCTGGTGAAAACAACCCAGATCATTTGTATTGGCTTTTAAGCCTTAATCTACGATAATTTTGATACTTAATCAAACTAATCGTCGAATAGCTAGTGGTCAACAGAACTTGTATAATCAGAGCGTACCACATCTTACTATCCACCCTAGAACGGTGAATCAAAGTCTAGACGGTTAACCGAAGTTTAATGGGTCGAAACTAGAAATAGTTATTGGTAGTGATCGGTGATGTGAATACTTAACAGTCAACCGAATGCTTAATTATGACTAATCCTTTCATCATGCTTAGGAATAATGTTCCTTAAATGGTCCACCGAACATGCCTCGAAATCTACGCGAGCTTAAAGCACATTATTGCTTCCCATTGGTCCAAATCTCACCAACTCCCAAATGGCTAGTAGAGCTTGAAAGGTTATAAATAGGATCTGATATATCTATTTTGGTTCTCTTGAACAGTCCCTATTGATCCAAACATTATTGCCAAACTCCTTACATCTTCAACCTCTGACCTTTCTACACTCAAAGCCAAACATCACCACTTGCATATCAATCCAATCCTTTATCCAAGGGTGCTCAAGTTAGAGTGTTTAGATTGTGATTCCATTTCCATAAAGAATCACTCAAGTGTTCTAACGCTTCAAGGAATCTCCCTCTCGGGTTGTGAGAGGAGACATGAGCGAGGCAATGTTGTTCGCGAGGCTCGACATTACAGAAGGTGTTGATCTCGACCCAGAACGAAGATCAGATAGTGGAACCCTAAGCAGGGCTCAGAGGATCGAGCAAGGCTTGCGAGGAGGACTTGGACTGAGTGTGATGCAGGACCTCTTTGATTCGACATCAAATTTGTGGTTTGATTGTTCTATCTTTAATCCCTTCTTTAACGTTCTAATTTTTCATTTAGATCGTAATTAGAGGGTCATCGATCCTAACAATTGGTATCAGAGCATTAGGTTATTTAATTTCATCACTTAATCGTAGATTGGCATGAGAACTACCTCGAATATTTGTGAGGGATTACCCACAACTAGGCCACCATTTTTAATTGTTTAAACTATGGCTATTGGAGTAAGAGAATGAGAATTTATTTGCAATCCAATGACTTAAAATATTGGTCATTCTTCTTGAATCCATACACACCTCCTAATGATAATGAAAAAGTGTCCGTAACTAAACCCAAAATTATGGAAGTATAGATGAATTCCAGCATTATGAACATCTTGTATCGTGGCTTAAATGAGGGAGAATAAAATAGAGTAAGATGTCGCGTATAATAGAGTATACATAGTTAAGGATAATCCCTCAAAATCATTAGAGGTAGATGTCATACTAAACTACAATTAAGCATATGAAATTAGCAACCTAATGCTATGATGCCAATTTTTAGGATCGATGACACTCTAATTACGAACTAAATGCGGAGTTAAATTTGTGATTTGCTGGTTCTATCTCTAATCCCATATTTAATATTTTAATTTCGTATTTAGATCGTAATCCTAACAATTCATAGGAACAACTAACCTAGCGCAGTTCAAGTGCGTCCTGCACTAGACTGGTGTGTTCCAGTGCTGGCTCATTGTTCCAAACAAGATGGCTCATTTTGTGCCACGAGGGACGCACCACTCGACCGCAGGATGCACTGATCTTGCGTGGGCCACAACTTTGTCCCAAGTGGGCCACACTTGGGTCCCGAGCGGGCCACAGTTTCATCCTGAGCGGGACCGACTCAACCCTATGGGGGACAGAGTCACCCTGAGAAGTACACTTGTGTCCCGAGCTATTAAGTTCTGTTTCGAGCAAAACCCTATACGAATTTGGGCGTCGTGTTCTAGGAGTCCAGTAACTTACATTATTTTTTGAATCCCTGCTTGGATTCCGTGATGGCTCTCTTTGGATGTGCAGTTATGTGCATCCAAAATTTTAAAAGTAAGGATTCTCGTCAGATTCCACTCTACCCCATATTATGCCAAAATTTGAATGGATGAGTCTCTCCATGATTGGATGCATGGATTCAATTAATCTGTTAATGTCTTGTGTGAACGCGTTACTACCAAAAGGTCCTCATTCGTCGCGTACCCTAAAATACCACAGACGACCTCCAGTTCCCACTCTGTCGTCTTCTTCCTCCAACGACTGACCCAACCCTCCTCCCAGAAGTCCCACTGACCAAGTCCTGCTACTCCATTGCCTTTCTGTATTGGATATATATTCGATAGAACATGGGCAATGTATCTCCATCTTCAAGAAAAAGTATTGTAGAAGAAAATACTATAAATGTCATTGTCTTAACAGGAATCTAAGCGAATTTCTTTTGAATTTTTTTGAATTTACACGTTCAAAAGTGTGGTTGTGTATTTTCACTTAGCTACCTAAACAAATAATTATTGTGATGACATGTAGAAGGAATAGGTTGCTAGAAAAGGAGGTTCATTTCTTGTTGAAGTAAAGATTCGTTAGAAGTGATTAAGGGAGGGGGAGGGAGGTTTGCATTAGTTTATGTTTCGTTAAATCACAGAGGAGTATCGATGAAAATTAGTGAGAAGCAATTGTGCGTGGTGAAGTCTCGCAACAAGAAGAGATCGTTTGGTGTTCAAGAATCTCTTGTCCCTAGAAATGCATTTGGTTTGGACAAGATTTAAGATTTTTTTATTCACGTGATGTTTATTATACCAAAGTGTATGGTAATGTCTATTGAAAATTTCCAATGTTACTTTTGTAGGTTAAAAACAAAAAAGAAAGGCATAGGATCTACACCAAAGTTGCAATTGTCGGATTTCTAGTTTAATTGCACATATATATTTTCGAAATTTTTATGCACAATAAGGATCAATTACAATTTTCTATGATTTGTTTCATGCATGCATCAGTTTGTTTCAATAACTAGTTCCAAAACTTTATTAAAACAAACATGGGCTTCGAATTTCATACCTAGAAGTTCTCTAAAACTTCTTGATGATCCGGAGACATTTAGGATGCTTGTCGCTGCGCCGGATGCCCCCGAGTATTCACCAAACTCTAAACAAGATCGGATAGAGAAGAGCTAGCCTCTCAATCTCCAATAGGGTTTAGAATCTAACTACTAACCCCTCTTTAGTTCCCTTGAGAAGAAGATCTCTGAAAACTAAATCTAAACTCAATAATTAAGGAAAATTCATGGAGAATTATGGAGAGAGATGTTTGCACAAGAATATAATGAATTAATTAACAAGGTAATGAGATAAACTTGTATTTATAAGTTCTCTCCAAATTACCTATTCATGTGCAACCTCTTGCCCATGATTTCATGCAAACTTCCATCTAACCATCCATTATTTGCTAACAAATAATCTTAGCCACGAATTAAATCAGTTATGGACCAATTCCATGCGTGATCTAATTAATTCTTAAATTAATTCTGAAGAAACCGTCTGGATCGGTCGACCGTTTGGACCAAGTTTCGGTCGACCGTTCATAACACGGTCGACCGTTTGTAACAAATATATTTCATCGCAATGTTCGGTCGACCGACCGATATACTTCGGTCGACCGAAAACGAACAGACGAAATTCCCTGTTACGATCGAGACATCCGGTCGACTGTGCAACATTTCGGTCGACCGTGCAAGATTCGGTCGACCGTTTACCGTTTAGCGGTCGACCGTTTTTGCACAGTACTGCATATTTGTCAAATTTCGGTTTAACCCCTACCAAATTTGACATTTTGGGATTAGTAGTAAGTTCACAACTTATGTAACATATTATCCTATGTAATTATAAATCATTACACCCCATAATATTTACATCACATATGAATTTAATTTAGATTCTAATTATGTTATTAATCGCAACATAATTTTGATTTTGCTTGTTCACCCCATGTGTCATATTTTCTACATGAAACTCGACACATCGAATGAACTCAAAATCCTCATTTCTTGTTTCCCAGTTTTGTGGTGTGACCTATGGGAGGATCTAAACTAAGTTGGCAGTGATATTAAGATCTTAATATCACAAGCTATAAGCGGTATCTAGCTACACATTATAGCTCACAATTAGTTAGATGTGTTAATTCCACTCGAACCATAACCCGATCCATTTAGTGATGGAGTGCACCACTTGTGTCCGTCGCTTGCCTCATGATATTAAGAATACACACAAAGTAGTATTGTGTCATCTTTGTATTAGTATTCATTTCTTGATCTCTTTAAGCTAGTTATAAATATGTAACTTAACTCAAATTACATTGTGCACATTATAACTTTGCTTTATCAAGGGGCCCACTAATAACATTACTCAATTAAGAGGGGCAATGATAATCTTTTGACTAACTATCTTCTCCAATAAAAGTCATACTTAACCAACCAATGCCTTCACACTACACTTATCGATAGCTCAAGACACTAGTCTAATCAAGCATTTCTTAAGTGATCGGATATATGTCTCATATCAAAGGACCAAGGACACAGTAAAACATTAATGACACAAAAAACACAATTCTATAATGTTTTACTTATTAGGTCTATTGAGTATACAAAAGTAGTATTTTCCTCTTTTGTGTACCCGTGTTGTCACTCACTTGTAGAGCTACAATGATCTATGACCAACACGACAATCTTAACTCGGTAATTAATGTCCCATGTTAATTACCATGATTGCGAATATCTTTTGTTTTATGTAAACCATTATCTTTTACCGCTCTACGGTTAAGGACTAAGAGTCTCTTCCTTAACACTTCTAAAAGACGAATAACATAGACAAGGAACAAAATGACTTCTCTTATTCAATTCATAATAATTGACATTTAAAAGTAAAACTTTTAGAACACATTCCCTTCAGCAATTGTCATGCTACCCAAGAACATTCATACAGACTTTGAAGTCCATTGAAGGAAAGTTGACGAAAGAGCATTGGATGCTTTTAGATAACACCCCTTTCGCCCCTTCTTTCCATCTTAATATGGAATTCACAATGGATAAAAGTTTTGTCTATGATGTTTCCAACACATACGACCACATCAACAACAATTTCAAATTCGAAGAAAATGTGATTGAGTTCTCAAGCGTTGAATTTAGTGTGGTGGTCGGATTACCTCACAAAGGTGACAATATACTCTTTATAAAAGAAGAAAGTGAATTAGTTAGCAAGTACTGTAGAACTAATGAAGGTTTAAAAATGAAAGTGATTTGCTCAGTTTTAACCACTTTGCTTCTCGGTGATGATGTTGAGATTGTGGTACAAATGCTGATATTGTACTCGTTTGCATCCGTATTGTTTCCATCAACCTTGTATGCTGCCAGCACCTCATTGTGTACCTATGTGGAGGATTTAGCCAAGCTTTTGAACTACTCTTGGAGGCTAGTTGTGCATGAATATATGGTAGAACACTTGAAGGGAGTTATTGGGAATCCTTTGAAACATTTAACCTACATTTATCGATGCACCTTTGGTCTTGTAGTAAGTTGTTTTTGAGGTTACGAGAATACAAACGTAATTTCATAATTTTTATTCATGTGGGGATATGTACTCATTAATTATAGGGTTGCTGCTTCAACTGATTGCAGCTAAGACCTCTACAATCCGTCTCAAAGCCATTGTTTCTTATCTTCGAATTTAGATAATAGAAAAAGTTATCTGAGGCAATTAAGGAAGCGGTAACTGTTTCAAAACATTTATTTGAACAATCACATTGCAATGCCATTAAATTACTCTTGATATGGAATAGTTTATTTTGATAATTCTTTGACCTTTCCATATTAAAGAAGAACAATAATTGTTGATAAAGTCCCAAGTGGGAACCTTCCATCTCGCTTGGGACGCTTGTGTCATGAGCGAGACTCTTTCGTCTCGAGCGGGACCTGTCCTTCACGATCGGAACACATGTGTTGCGAACGAGATTCTTCTTGCGTCACGAGCGGGACTCTTCCATCTGGAGTGGTACACATCAGTCCCGAGTTATACACATGGGTTCAATTGGTGAACAAAGGAAAAGACACAAAAAACAAATTTCTATTACATTCAAGATATCCAATTCAAACCATTTATTTGAACAATCACACTACAATACCATTAAATTACTCTTGATATTGAATATATTGTGTTGATAAAGGTACAACCTTTCCATATTAAAGAAGAAAATTCAGCTATGGTTGATAGAGAAATCAGATATGAGGCCAATAGGAGGACACCACAAGTTATCCCACTATGCAAGTTGTGCAAACCAACCGAGGACAACCGCAGTTGACTCAACTGTAGTGCAAAGGCGTAAGGATGACTGCTAGGTCGTTGCTGCAGAGGATGATTTCCAGACTAAGTGACAATGCAATAGGAGTTTGATCGCCCAAGCCGACCAAACCGAGTGTCAGAGGTTGAACTTATGTGTATGCAAATCAATTGTCTCCATCATTTAGTAGACGAACTAAAGGCTTGAACTTCTAACTTTATGGCCATGTTTTATGAGACCATAGCTAAGAACAAGCACCAACTTTATGGCCACGTTTTATGAGACCATAGCTTAGAACAAGCACCTAATTGCCTTGGTAAAATATATGCATGTGTTGGTAGAAAATTCAGCTACAAATGAACCCGACTCAGGAAGACATGAGAGCACTAGAGATGAAGTTTATAGTTCTAATGTTCCTGAGGAAGAACCTGGTCCTTGTGGCAATGAGAGTGGGACTTGTGAGGGCCTAGAGAGTTCTCATGCTGGTGATGATTATGACAAAGTTTACATTCCAGATAATGAGCGTACAGGTTGTGACCTAAATAGTTCTCCTAGTCCAACAACTGAAACAACATTGGAAAATGAGGAAGCAAAGAGTTCTCATGTTGGTGAAACTAGTTGCAATGCTCATATTCCCTAGGCGGGCCTACAAAATATGGAAATGAGAGTGAGAAAAAGTAGGTCCTGGAGTGTTCTTCTACTCCGAAAATTGCGGCTGCAACCGAAAATGCAGGTAACATGGGGACGTTTGGAAAAGGTGATCTTCTAAGACTCATCCATTTACCATCAAAATAAAATTTACATTTTCTAATCAAGGTTGCCTTCATTTTGAAATTAGATCATGACCTCGGGGGAACAAGCCCTAAAATTCAAAGATCCTTGATCAGAGAAATTAAATGCAGAACCAAGTTACACGGTGGAAAGAAAAAAATCCAAACTGCGAAGAAAGAGAGATGAAACATAAATAAAAGAATGAGAGGTTCTCTAGAGAAGAGAAGGAGGTTGCCCTACGTCAAGCACTTGCAACACGTGTGATGCGACCTGTAAAGGTGGAGCCAGGGGAAGAAAAAAAATTATTTTGAAGACAACAATGGAAGAACATGTTATAAGAATCCCAGATTCTGAGGAATCTGAAGCCGATGTCCCATATGAAACCGTTACGATGATTTCTGAAGTTTTGGAACAAAATCATACAGTCATTCTGATAAGATTATTATTGAACTAAGCAGATAATTTTGTGGGAACGGAGCACGTAATAGATTCTGAAAGAACAATTATCGATGAATTGCTAGACAAGCAAATTGATGAGTAATCTCAATATAGTTTCGCATTGAGATTTCACTATCGATTATTTTAGGTTATCTATAATGTTTATGCTTCTTTGTAGTTCTGGAGTATGGGACAATATAGAAACAAACGGAATTTTGTTTGGGTATGAAGTATGGCGCTTGTTGTTCAAATGACCATTGAGAAACGACATTATTACAAGATGGATGGAGCATCTCAAAAGTGTTCAACCAACAGTCCTGGGACTCACATATGATAAACTATGTTGGTCCTACATACCAAGTCTTGCTTGGTAATGTAATGGATTCAACTACGCATATCATATATTTATTTGTACTTTGATCATGCCCCAAAAGTTCTAGCTAGCATGCTCAAGTTCAACCTGATTTTATAGTTCCACAGGCACATATGGGATTGGTTAATTCTTCATTGTTAAGAATGAGTCGATTTTTTTGGCCTTTGTTGAGAACGGACTTGAAGATGGCTGATGTGGTGTTTATCCCTGTGCATTTAAAAAAGGAATGACACTAGCAGTTATTTGTTATGAAATACCCAGACTATACAATAAAATACTATAATTCCCAGCAAGAAAGATTTGAGGAAACGATGAAAAAGGAGGAAGATACGATGAGAAATGTGGTAATGTGTTTTTAAATTGACCTGTACTTAAAGTATATAATTAGGAAGAGATACTTATGAAGGATTTCATGTTTAATTATGCATGTATATTTTTCGAATTTTTATGCACAATAAGGATCAATTTACAATTTTCTATGATTTATTTCATGTATGCATCGATTTCTTTCAATATCTAGTCTCAAAACTTTATTAAAACAAATATGGGCTCCGAAATTCATACCAAGAAGTTCTCTAAAACTTCTTCAAGATTCGGAGACGTTGGGGATGCTTCTCGCTGCGCTGGATGCCTCCGAGTATTCACCAAACTCTAAACAAGATCGGAGAGAGGGAAGCTAGTCTCTCAATCTCCGATAGGGTTTAGAATCCAATTACTAACCCTTTTTAATTCCCTTGAGAAGATGATCTCTTAAGAACTAAAACTAAACTTAAGAATTAAGGGAATTTCGTGGAGAATTATGGAGAGAGTTTTTGCATGAGAAAAACAATGAATTAATTAATGAGGTAATGAGATAAATTTGTATTTATAAGTTGTCTCCAAATTACCTATTCATGTGCAAACTCTTGCCCATGATTTCATGCAAACTTCCATCTAACCATCCATTATTTATTAATAAATAATCTTAGCCACGAATTAAATCAATTATGGACCAATTCCATGCATGATCTAATTAATTCTTAAATTAATTCTGCACAAAACCGTCTGGACCGGTCGACCGTTTGGAGGTTCGGTCGACCGCTCGAACAAAGTTTCGGTCGACCATTCAATAACTCGGTCGACCGTTCGTAACAGGAATTATTCCATCGCAATGTACGGTCGACCGTTCGAACAGATGGAAATTCCCTGTTATCGGTCGAGACATGTCCGGTCGACCGTGCCCGATCGGTCGACTGTTTACTGCTAACCGGTCGACTGTTGGAGCACTGTTCTATAGACTTGTCAAATTTCGGTTTTACCCCTACAAAATTTGACATTTCGGGATTAGTAGTAAATCACAACTTATGTAACATATTATCCTATGTAATGATCAATCATTACACCCCATAATATTTACATCACATATGAATTTAATTTAGATTCTAATTATGTTATTAATCACAACATAATTTTGATTTTACTTGTTCACCACATGTGTCATATTTTCTACATGAAACCCGACACATCTTATGAACTCAAAATCGCCATTTTTTGTTTCCCAGTTTTGTGGTGTGACCTATAGGAGGATCTAAACTAAGTTGGCAGTGATATTAAGAACTTAATATCACAAGCTATAAGCGGTATCTAGCTACACATTATAGCTCCCAATTAGTCAGATGCCTTAATTCCACTCGAACCAAAACCCGATCCATTTAGTGATGGAGTGCACCACTTGTGTCCGTCCCTTGCCTCATGATATTAAGAATACACACAAAGTAGTATTGTGTCATCTTTGTATTAGTATTCATTTCTTGATCTCTTTAAGCTAGTTATAAATATGTGACTTAACTCAAATCACATTGTGCACATTATAACTTTGCTTTATCAAGGGGCCCACTAATATCATCACTCAATTAAGAGGGGCAATGATAATCTTTTGACTAACTATCTTCTCTAACGTAAGTTATACTTAACCAACTAATGCCTTTACACTACACTTATAGATAGCTCAAGACACTAGTCTAATTAAGAACTCCTTAAGCGATCAGATATAAGTCTCATATCAAAGGACCAAGGACACAGTAAAATATTAATGACACAGAAATACATTCCTATAATATTTTTTTGTTAGGTCAATTCGGTATACAAAAGTACTATTTTCCTCTTTTGTATACCCGTGTTGTGACTCACTTGTAGAGCTACAATGATCTATGACCAACACGACAATCTTAACTCGGTAACAAATGTCCCACGTTTATTACCATGATTGCGAATATCTTTTGTTTTATGTAAACCAATATCTTTTAGAGCTCTACGGTTAAGGACCAAGAGCCTCTTCCTTAACACTTCCAAAAGACGAATAACATAAACAAGGAACAAAATGATTTCTCATTCAATTCATAATAATTGACATTTAAAAGTAAAACTTTTAGAACACATTCCCTTTAATCTCCCACTTGTTATGAAAGTTTTCTTTCACATACATTCTCATTGTATAAAACATTAATAACTAGGGTAATCTTCCCAAATCACCTATCAAGCCAATCCACATGGATCCTTGGATCCATGGACTCGAAATATATTTCGTCTCTTAGCTTGGTATGAAGGTTTGTTGAATGGATCAGTTGTGCCACTGTTGTGTCCACCTATTTATTTATTTTGTCTTTCGTTGGTGGTTGAGTTAGCTGTAGTGATATTACTCCTAACTACACTAGCTCATACCTCCACCTTCGATAATGATGACGCATCATCACTCCAACCACTTATTGTCTACAATTCCTATAAGAATTGCATCAAAACAGCCCTCGGCTATTTTCTCCTTTGTCTTCCATAAACAAGAACCTTATCTTTAGTCCGGTTAAGGTACTTCAGAATATTCTTGACCGCAATCTTATGATTAGGACTTGCGTTGGATTGGTGACCTCTTGTCACGTTTAGAGCATACGAGATATTGAGTCTTGTGCAAGTCATTGTGTACATGGTCCTTCCTTTTGCCGAAGACAAAGGGATACCTTCATGTACTCCAAGTCTTTGTGTTATTGAGCACATTGAGACTTCTTGAGTTGCACACCTATACTCATACTTATTGGCATATTGTCCATATCGGAATTGTTCACCCTGAACATTTTAAAGATCTTGTCAATGTATGCACGTTGACTGAAGCCAATGAGTCTACGGGATGGATGTCAATGTATCTTGATTCTCAAGATGTGTTGAGCCTCATCCTTTTCTTTTCATTGAGAATGCCAATTTCAATGAAATTTCTCGTTTGCTAATGCTAAGGTATATGATCGCTCATGAGCAATATGTCATCGACATATAAGATCAGAAGTACTACATGGCTCCCACTAATCTCCTTGTATATACAAGGTTTCCTTTACTTTGAATGAAGTGAATCTTTTTCACCTCTTCGTCAAAGCGTTTGTTCCAACTCGTCGATGCTTGTTTCAATCCATAAATGGATTCTCGAAACTTGCATTTCTTCTCGCTATTATTTGGATCATCAAAACCTTGAGGTTGTACCATGTACATATCCTCCTCCAAGTTCCTGTTTAAGGAACACCATTTTGATATCCATCTTCCATATCCCACAATTGTGAAATGCGGTAATAGTGAGCATAATCTGAATAGATTTTAATATGGCAACTTCTCAAAAATTTCATCAAAGTCAATTTCTTGAATTTGAGTATAACTTTTGCTACAAGCCTTGCTTTGTAGGTTGTCAAGTTACTATCCATGTCTATCTTCCTCCTAAAAGCTCATTCATACAAAATGATATTTTCTCTTGAGGAAGGTAGATCAAGTTCCATACTTGATTACTGTACATGGATTCTACTTTGGATTCCATGACTTTTAACCATAGTTTGGAGTCTTTTCTTTCCATTGCTTCTTGGAAGGTCGAGGGATCTTTGGTATCTAGTACCATGATCTCATGAAGTCCCACATACTTATTGGGTTTCTTCCTTTCCCTCATTGATCTTCTTAGTTCTTTTGGTTCCTCTCGTGTCTCTCGAACTTCTTCCACAATTGCTTGAGGAATAGGTTCATGTTCGACTCTCGAACGCACACTAGGTGAGGATGATTGAGATTCTCTCACAATTTCTTGTAAGGATCTCTCGCTTATGCTCCCACTAACCAAATGAATCTCGTCTGGGCCTTCATGATTTTTAATGCAACATGCACATCATGATCTTGTAGAGTATCTTGAGTTTCCTCAAGCTCAACTCTACTCCCACTACTTTTCTCTCTTTTCCAGAAATTCCAGAAAAACCATATCTCTCTCTAGAATCTTTCGATTGGAGGTGATATACCAAAAGTAGTATCTTCTTATCACACGAGGACAACCTATAAAGAAGCACTTATCCGCTTTTGGTTGAAGCTTGGTCGACATCAATTTCTTGATGTATACCTCACAACCCCAAATCTTGAGAAAGTCGAACTTAGGTGTCTTTCAACTCCATAGCTCACAAGACATTTTCTCCACGGATTTGGATGGAACATTATTTAGTGTGTAAGCCGCAGTTTGTAGTGCATAACTCCAAAAGTAAAGAGGCAATTTAGATTGACTTATTATTGATCGAACCATGTCGAGCAATATCATGTTCCTACTTTAGGAATGAGTCAAATTAGGTATCCTAAGCACTCACCCCTACGTACCTTTCATAGAGACTCGATATTCTTGTTGAGTCGGTTAACTACTTCATCCTCGAATTCCTTGAACTTGTTAAAGAATTCACTTTTGCTTCCCATTAGACAAATATAGCCATAATGACAATAGTTGTCCGTGAACAAAATGAAGTACCTTAAACATCTCTTGCACTTGTACTTATCGGACCACATACATTAGAATGTATCATATCCAATTAGTTATTCGTTTTCATTCCTCTCTTCTTGAAAGGTCTCTTGGTCATTTATTTGACCAATCCGATAGTGCTACAAGATTGTATCATTCACGTGAGTTATCTTAGTTCCTTGTTGTTATTGTTTGTTTGAGTTTGTCTATTATTTATTTCAAGCAAATAGAAATCATTCTATGCGAATGTATTTGCATAGAAAATTCAATTCTTCGATATAGACAGGCAAGAATTAGAAATATATATTAAGTTATCCATATCCAAAACATGATACAGAATAGTTCTTGCTAATAGAAGGTACATAACAAACATTCTTCAAAGCATAAATTTAAATCACTAGACTATTGAAGTTCCATAGAATCTTGTACAATTTCCAATCTTCAATATCATCTCGTTCTCCACTAGTTCCTTCCTATCCTTTAATAGTTGCACATCAAAATTATGTGAGCACAAGATCCGGTAACCATTACCAAATCAAGGATAGAGGTGATTAAATTTATCTCAATAACAAACATACCTATGACGTTTCTCGGGAGCCTACGTTCAATCATCCCATTTTCAAGGTCTTCCTTGTATTTGGGGCAATTAGGTCGGATGTGTCCCTTTTCACCGCTGTGAAAGCGTGTTGGGAGTTGGAGATTTGAAAGATTTCCCCCTTGAGGCACTCCCATGAGCACCTCCTACTCCCTTGCTCTTGATTGACGTATCTTTGGTAAATTTGCCTTTACCTTTGTTGATCTTTTTGCTCCTCTCATGGACGGCTAGGACGTGATTGTCCCGACCCTTGCCCATGTCAACTTCTACCGTTTTGAGAGCGTTGTGAAGCTCCTCAAGACTCACCCCTTTTTCACGCACATGATAGTGCATCACAAAGTCCTTGAAGGACGGGGCTAGAGAGCCAAGAATTAGATCTTCGGCAATGTCATTGGGCATTGGAGAAGAGAGCTTCGACAATTTCTCAAGGTATCCTTGCATCGTGAGAAAATGCATGGACACCGATGTTCCCTCCGCCATATGGCACCTTGTGAGTGCGATGGTGGTCTTATAGCGCTCCTTTCGTGCACTATCCATGAATATCTTTGTTAAAGCTTCCATGGTCTTGTTGGGTTTTGAATCCAAGTATTTCGCTTGAAGCGAGTCGCCCATGGATGCCAACATTAGACCGTGAACTTGGTTCTCTTGGTCTTCCCACTTGGCTATCGCCTCTTTCTCATTACTGGTTGTCTTCTCATTCAATTTTGGGATTTCACCATCCAAAATATGAGAGATTTTTTTAAACCTCAACACGATATTAAGATTGAGTTGCCATTTCATTAAGTTTGAGCCATCATTTTGCAAAGGATTATTTTCGATCATTGATCGCACAATTGGTTGGATATTAGACATTTCTACAAAATAAATTATACATGATTTTAACGTCAATTTTATGCTTTAAAATACATACATACAAATGTAAATGTTGCAAATAAAAAGTTTGGCCATAAATGCAACAATCCAAGATCCCATTAATTGTAATATAGACTAGCTAAGGGCAATCGAATACATTACAACATCAAGGTAAGAAAAACATTTTCTAATCACAGCCTTTTGAATTTTAGCAATATTAGCATCTTCAAACTCTTGTGATTTTTGTCGTTTTAATTATGAGGGAATGCGACCTATCCTCGTAAGAAAAACTTTTTCCCAAAACCGAGCGAGGGCTCTAGGTAATGTTAAGAAAACTTATTTTCATTTGATACGAGATATGTTTATCCATTGTATTCACAACTAAACATACTTGGGGTTCACTAGGGTGAAACACACCTCATATATTTAATTGTGGCACAACAACAGACAACCTTTATATCTCCTACTATTCCCAAAGAAGGAGGGAGCTATCTCCCGCTAAGGGCGAGCAGAGTATCCCTCGATCAATGGCTGCTAGTGGATGAAATAAGAAGGAAAACTATTCTTAATATTTGTTGGACAATTTAACATGTGATTCAGAATTTTAGGTTATCATGCATATTATTAATCATACACATCCTAACATTCAACACATTCATCACATGCATAGCATGATAAAAATAGAAATTAAACATTCACACAATCCACATCGTGTGAGTTTATACGTTCCCTTCGATCCTCGATCCTCGATCCCTGATCTTCGATTCTCGATCGATACGCTACAGCGGCGACTTCCTCTTGCACCGGAAGTGTAGATTTTACAGAAAATAAACATGCTCCTCACATTCGATAAAAAGCGATTAGTGCAAGTCCTATGTAAAAACCTCTCATATGCAAATGCAACTATCTAAAAGATGGAAAGAAAGAGAATTTTGGCTTTTACATACATAAGACCCTGTATAATAATGACTACATACATTCATAATTGCTGATTTTGGAACATATAAACCCACAATTCCTGCAAAGACAACTCGAGCATCCATGCACGCAATATCACTATAAACTATGCAATCTAGTTTATCAATCATCTAGAATCTCAAACAATTCTTTGAAAAACATTTTGAAATCCATTAAAAACGTTTTTCATCCATCCATAGTTCAAAAATAATTTTGAACCGTTGTCCATCCAATTTCCTAAAAGGAAAGATGAACTGCAGTTTTTCGGTTTTGTTGATTCTCTTACAAAATAATCGTTTATACTTAAAACGAAATTATTGCAAGTTAGACTTATGTCTAAATCATGATTATAATAATTACATGACATGTTTTAAACCACTTAAAACATTCAAAACGAATTATTACAAAGAATTATTTTAACAAAACATTTAAGGACCGAAAAACCGGTAAAATGAATTGTTTAAATCCTTGATGGTAAAATAAATTTGTTTACAGCCTCAAATCATAAAAAAATTGAACCCTAAGCTCTGATACCACCGAAGGTTTTCATGTTTAATTATGCATGTATATTTTTCGAATTTTTATGCACAATAAGGATCAATTTACAATTTTCTATGATTTATTTCATGCATGCATCGATTTCTTTCAATATCTAGTTTCAAAACTATATTAAAACAAATATGGGCTCCGAAATTCATACCTAGAAGTTCTCTAAAACTTCTTGAAGATTCGGAGACGTTGGGGATGCTTCTCGCTGCGCCGGATGCCTCCGAGTATTCACCAAACTCTAAACAAGATCGGGGAGAGGGAAGCTAGTCTCTCAATCTCCGAAAGAGTTTAGAATCCAATTACTAACCCCTCTTTAATTCCCTTGAGAAGATGATCTCTTAAGAACTAAAACCAAACTTCAGAATTAAGGAAATTTCGTGGAGAATTATGGAGAGAGTTTTTGCATGAGAAAAACAATGAATTAATTAATTAGGTAATGAGATAAACTTGTATTTATAAGTTCTCTCCAAATTACCTATTCATGTGCAACCTCTTGCCCATGATTTCATGCAAACTTCCATCTAACCATCCATTATTTATTAATAAATAATCTTAGCCACGAATTAAATCAATTATAGACCAATTCCATGCATGATCTAATTAATTCTTAAATTAATTCTGCACAAAACCGTCGGACCGGTCGACCGTTTGGAGGTTCGGTCGACCGCTCGAACCAAGTTTCGGTCGACCATTCAATAACTCGGTCGACCGTTCGTAACAGGAATTATTACATCGCAATGTTCGGTCGACCGACCGATTACATTCGGTCGACCGTTCGAACAGATGAAAATTCCCTGTTATCGGTCGAGACATGTCCGGTCGACCGTTTACTGCTAACCGGCCGACTATTGGAGCACTGTTCTGCAGACTTGTCAAATTTTGGTTTTACCCCTACAAAATTTGACATTTCGGGATTAGTAGTAAATTCGCAACTTATGTAACATATTATCCTATGTAATGATCAATCATTACACCCCATAATATTTACATCACATATGAATTTAATTTAGATTCTAATTATGTTATTAATCACAACATAATTTTGATTTTGCTTGTTCACCACATGTGTCATATTTTCTACATGAAACCCGACACATCTTATGAACTCAAAATCCCCATTTCTTGTTTCCCAGTTTTGTGGTGTGACCTATAGGAGGATATAAACTAAGTTGGCAGTGATATTAAGAACTTAATATCACAAGCTATAAGCGGTATCTAGCTACACATTATAGCTCCCAATTAGTCAGATGTCTTAATTCCACTCGAACCAAAACCCGATCCATTTAGTGATGTAGTGCACCACTTGTGTCCGTCCCTTGCCTCATGATATTAAGAATACACACAAAGTAGTATTGTGTCATCTTTGTATTAGTATTCATTTCTTGATCTCTTTAAGCTAGTTATAAATATGTGACTTAACTCAAATCACATTGTGCACATTATAACTTTGCTTTATCAAAGGGCCCACTAATATCATCACTCAATTAAGAGGGGCAATGATAATCTTTTGACTAACTATCTTCTCCAACGTAAGTTATACTTAACCAACTAATGCCTTTACACTACACTTATAGATAGCTCAAGACACTAGTCTAATTAAGAACTCCTTAAGCGATCAGATATAAGTCTCATATCAAAGGACCAAGGACATAGTAAAATATTAATGACATAGAAACACATTCCTATAATATTTTACTTGTTAATTCAATTCGGTATACAAAAGTACTATTTTCCTCTTTTGTGTACCCGTGTTGTCACTCACTTGTAGAGTTAAAATTATCTATGACCAACACGACAATCTTAACTCGGTAACAAATGTCCCATGTTTATTACCATGATTTCGAATATCTTTTGTTTTATGTAAACCAATATCTTTTAGATCTCTACGGTTAAGGACCAAGAGCCTCTTCCTGAACACTTCCAAAAGACGAATAACATAAACAAGGAACAAAATGATTTCTCATTCAATTCATAATAATTGACATTTAAAAGTAAAACTTTTAGAACACATTCCCTTCAACGTATACTTTACTACCTTCATTCTCGTTGTGTTCCCGTCAAGGTTGCCAGTATTGGAGCTTGCTCGCATGAACAACGTGGTAAATCGGACATCACGTCCTTTATGCACATTTTCGATCGATATTGTCCACAAAAAATAGAAGGATCGTAAGTAACTTTAATTATTTTCATGTCTGGTTCATACTACATGTGTGTGTAACTATAATGATAAATGTGTGTGTAATCATAATGATAAATGTGAACATGACAACTTGTGGATCTTATGTATGCAACTATATCGTTAAGATTTTGGATGGGGAGAATCAAATGAAGTTGCCTCCTCAAGACGTGAACAAGTTGATACGCCGCATGACTCTTGCTTTCCTTTCACATAACGTAAAGTTGTCGAGTCCGACATAGATGATTTTGTTGTACCAAAGCGAATGAGGGATTAGATTATGCACTCATCTTCAATAGATAACAATTTATTTACCTTAAAATTATGACAATTTTTTGTACTTTTTGTAAATATAATGCTTTGAATATGTTGTTAATTAAAGTGGACACGATTGAACTCATTTTGACTGAATGACCCAGCTTGTTAGTTAAGTTTTATCAATTTTTACAAGAATTGCCACCAACAACTGCCATAATTGTTACGATTGATGACCCTCTAGTTACGATCTAAATGAAGAATTAAAACAATAAGCAAGGGATTAAGAAATAAACAAGCAAACCACAAATCAGCATTGGAGAATCAGAGAGGTTCAGCACCGCACCCATGCCTAGTCCTCATCGCATGCCCCGCTTATGCTTCCACTATTGGATCTCTATGTCAGGCCAAGATTAATTCCTTCTGCAACCCTAAGCCTCGTGAACAATGTCACCTCCCTCGTGTCTCCTCTCACAACGAGAGAGGTATCTTCCTCAAAGCTTTACAACTTTGTGATTCTTGAATATGAAAGTTGAATTACAATCTAACTAACACACTCTTTCTTGAGCACACTTGATATATGATTTGGGAGTTTATAAGCAAATGGTGAAGTTTGGCTTTTGAGTGTATTTGAGGTACTAAGGCTTAGGAATTGAGAACACAAAGAGTATAATTGAATGGAGGGTGTGACGTTCTAAATTGTGTCTCTTGAATGGTTTTTATACAGTCTTCAACGCGTAGAGAGCTCTGGGGAGTTGGTGAAGATATGGACCAATGAGAAGCAATATCTTAAATAAGCTCGAGCAGACTTAAGGGCATGTTTGGTCGATTCTTCAAGAAATGGTATTCTGAAGCATGATAAAAGGATTGGTCATAATTCAGCATTCAGTCGAGCGATAATTATTAGAATCACTGATCACAAACTTCTAGTAACAATTTCTAATTTTGACCAATCAAACTTTGGTTAAACAACTAGAGTATGGTTCACCATTCTAGGGTGGACAGTAAGATGTGGTCCGGCTCTAATTACACAAGTTCGGTATTCTGCTAACTCTTCGGACGACCGAAGTTAGCACGGGTTTGGCACTGACAGTTATGGCTCAAAAGTTGGTTGAATACAATGGTCATGTGCCATTTGTAACTAGTCGTTGTGCGCCAAAGGCCAAGAAGGAACCAGATGATCAAAAGTAGTTTAGTCGCCTGAAATTAGACAAGCCAATCAGGTTCTAAGGCTTGATTCAAATGAGACCATTGGATTAAAGTCCAAAAACCAGTGCAAGGCATTTCTATCGACCAAAAGTGTTTCCGCCGCCCGACTGGACAATTCCATAGAGCATATTACGTCTACAGATGGGTAGGTTTCGGTTATTTGATAGGTGTTTGGTTTACAGAATCCTTTTGCTCATGTTTACATTAACCGTATGGACTTAGTACATATAAAATTACAACTTTTGGTCCAAAGCTTTGATTACAAGTCTTTGTTTGATACGTTTTAATTAACCGCAAGTGCACGACCGCGTTGAAGCGGTGGCAAATACGGGTCGATCCACAAGGAGGTGTGTAGACTATGGTTTGTTTGAAGGCAAGTGGGAAAAGAGAGGAAGAAGTTGTGATTACACTAAACTAGACTAACTACACTAAACGAGTAAGCATCAAACAAGGAAAACGAAAGCGAGTGAAATTGAAAGCTGGAAATCAGAAATGGAAAACCTCTGAGGGGTGGAGTGTGTGCACACATGTAAAAAGATGGTGAAGAATGCATTCTATAGGCACAAATATAGGTAGTGTTTTCATGCATAGGAAGTGTCTAAAGGTTATGACAAAACCTACCAATCCATTCACTAACCTAGTTGATTAACATTCATATACACAAGCTGGTTATTTCAGAAGCTAAACAAGCATGGGAGGAGTCTAAGATGTGTGGCAAAACCCATCAAGTGTAGTATTCTACTATAACAAGCAAGCATACATTCACATTTATCAACACAATCAAATATAAAGCATTCATATCCATTCTTTAATGCATGTATGAACATCATCTCCACCCCCAAAGGGGGATGAATCTACTCACTACACATTATTCTAACAATTAAACTAAAGAAGAAAGGAAACATTCTAACTACTTTAGCCTACAATCAAAGAAATAAAACTAAGCTAAGCATGCATAAAGAAACAACATAAGAACAAAACAATGGAAAATTATTTTATTAAATGACTCACATTGAAGGTAGCATTCTTCACCACCATGAGATTTTGCTCCAAAGCTTACTCCAAGTAGAGAGAATGCCACCAAGCAATGGGTGATTACAATAGAAGGTGAAGAGTTCTATTTATAGCCATAGAAAAGGTAATCCGGGACAATCCCTCGGTATGGGACTAAACAAATACCAGAAATAGACTAAATACACATTAATACACGCCCCACATAAATCTTAGTTGATCCGGACTAAACGTGACCGCCAATTGGCGGTCTACAGTGTTCGTATCGCTCTGGATTTTCTTGTGGGCTTTTCTGGAAGGCTTTGTTTGTCTTTGATGCATCTACTTTGCTTGTTGGAGCTCCGACCCGAATAGAATTGCCAAAATACTCCCCATGATGGTGTGAAGTATTCTTGTTTGCTCATTGGTCCTTTGATCTTACATTCAGGTCCTTCAATCTTGCATCTTAGTCCTTGAGTATCTCAACTCAGTCATTTTTCAGGCTTTTAGGTCCTTTTATGCCTCTTCTCTTCAAACCTATTTATTTATGAAATTCAAATATAAAACTCATCACGTAGCATTGTCTAGGTGAAAGATAACAAATATAAGACCCAAATGTATGCATGAAATGTGTCAATCAGTGTTCATTGTTAAGGCTTTGTCCCAATGCTCATTCTTTTATATGCAATGCATGTAATCATGTTTGCTCACTTTTCTGATTTGGTTGATTGATTAGGATTAATTTGATTAATCATCAAAAGTAACATGGATTAAGGCCTACAATCCAAAGTTACTTACCCACTCGAGACATAATTGTCCATGTCGGGATACAAAGGGATTTGATACATGGACGCTTGTTCAGTCCGATTTAGTCTCCGTTAAGGATGACTTAGGCTTGCGATGGGACGAGTCAAGGACGATTCAAAGACACACGTCCCATGATGTGATGATTCAGTTTGGCTAGGGATGGGTCATTATTTTAAGAAGAGACATAACCTGTCCGTATAGGACACAACCTTTCATTATTATGCAAAAAGACACAACCTTTCATTACGAGGTATGTGATTAGTAGCATATCATAGAGTGCATTCATGCTATATATCCATTATTTTACTTCATATTTGAGCTACTCGAGTGTTTGTTTGATGTGTTTCAGGGTTTAGGCCATAACGAAGAGAAAGGAAGAGAACATGACCTAAACGAAAGAAGAATGGACTGATTAATTTGGATGGTTTTTGGACCTGTTTGTAATGCCAAAGGACTCGACTGAAAGTCAGGAGGGACCCAAGTGCAAACCCGAAGGACAAAAGTGTTAAGAAATATATTGTGTTACAAAAGTCCATTGCCTGAGGTGTAAATCAACAACTAAAATCAAATCGGTTCTAAATGATGGACCAAGGCTCCATCCCACGTGCAACAAATCAACATTAACCTGTTGCAAATTTTTCATACCGATCGGAGAAACTGGATCCCCCAGTGCAGGATGGTTTTGCTCTGTTAAAGCCTTAATTTTGCAGGTAGGTCGGGTTGTCAGGTCAGATTAATATGCAACATCGACATCTGATTTACAGTCGTCCGATTGCACCCAGATTCATCCAAACTCTCTAATCTTCTATAAATACACTTGTAATCCTTTATCCTTGTCTTCTTCCTTCCTCCCTCATTAGAGTAGATTTTATTTCTTGATTAGTATAGTAGGTTTTATTTATCGTTTAGTAGTGTAGTGTAGGAGAAGATAAACACCTTTTGTAATCTTTTTCTTAATGAAATTTTAGTTTCTTGTTCTTTATGTTCGTCTTTCATTTGATGCAATTTTTATTCTATTGATTTTGTTAGATTTAGTCTTCTTTACTTGTTATGTGTTGTTTTCATTTTGTTGTATTCTTTGTTTAGATGGTGACTAACGAGTAATCCATTCCCACTGGCAGTGGAGAATGATGTGAAATGTGAATGTTATTAGAGGTGTGTGTTTTAATCTTAATCTTAGAGCCTCACATGATTTCCATAACTATTTTGTTGGGTTTCTCACTCTTTCCTTTGATGTGTTAATAATCTTAATTGATGCTTAGCACATGCTTTGGCTAGTGGACCCACTTTATGGGGAACGATGAGGTGAGGATAAGGTTGGAGTGGGTATAGAGATAAGGATGGCAAGTGGGAGCATGTGCTCTTATTGGTCTCATCTTATTTAATGTCTTGTATGTTTTAATGATTGTTAAATCATAATTCATGTGGAGACATAGTTGGGGTTGTGGTCTTTATGGATTCTATGTTCTTTATGTCATTAAGCATGTAATGATGTGGTTATCTTTATCCTAATATTGAGTAGTGTTTCATATGTTTTAATAATGTTGATAAATCTTAATCCATGTAGAGACACACTTAGGATTGTTATCATTATAGTTTTTCATGTTATGAATGTCATTAGCGCATAATTGTAATACAAACGTGTTAAACATCTACACTTTTGCATTCATTCTTTACCTCCTACAAGACTAGTTTTGAATTAGTTGTTGTTGATATACGTCGCATTCGTCACTTAGTTTAGAAACGTCCAATCTCCTTTTCCTTCGAGTATGGTGGGAACAATGACACACACAACTCCTCGTGGTAGGACCCGTACTTGCCGTGTCTTAATCGACGTTGTGCACTTGTGGTTTTAAACTAATAAAATCTCAATCAATATACGAAGGGACCAAAACTTTCATTATAGGGTCTGTAAAATCATGTAGTGTATTCCATTCATAGCTCCTAAACCCTATTGCATTCGTAGATCCTGTTGTGAATTTGATCCAACCAAAAAAATGGTCTTCCACCACAATGCCAACAACGACTACTCAAGTGATGAAGTTGAGTACATTATTGGTGGACCAATATGGGGAGGCTTTCCCCCGTTGAAATACCTGGAGTTTCACATCTACCGTATCGCACCTGTAGGTGAATTTTTGAAGGCAACGGAGAGGTGGTCCAACACTCTGAAGAAACTTACCAAAAAGTTATATGTCTATGGCACCTTACAGCCTACTGATAACTATTAGTACTTCATCTGGGATAGTGAAACACTGGTACCACCGCTTGAGAAACCCGACGAGAGCATCAAGGACCCAGGGATGCGAAAGCATCTCTGGGAGCTTGCTATGTTGAGTCAAACCCAGGAGATAAACAAAACCATCTATTGGGCTGCAAGCAACATCTCAGAGGATCACTCTCTTCCAATTGATTTTGAAGATATTAATAATTTATGCGTATGTTTGGTTTAGGGTTTGTGTTCAAGTAATATATATGTTCATTATAGTGTTCAACGAAATGTTTTGTTTGTATCACATTGGATATGTAATGTTTAATTTTCCACGCTATCAAAAAATTGTTGTTCTTGTAAAATTTTGATATTGTTATGTTGCTTTTGAATTGTTTGATGAAACGGGTTTGTACCTTGATGGGATGTATTAGTCCCGTAATGGGGCAGGTGAGACCCACGTCGTGACAATTCTGTCGAATTCGGGACGAGTCAGTCCCACAACGGGACGATCCAGTTCAGCTAGGGAAAGGTCAGTCTCACAAGTTGACAAATGTGTTTGTCCCATGAAGGATTAAACTGCCTAGTTCAGGAGTTCAGAAGGATTCAGTCTAGCCACTGCCGACCTTTTCATTGAAGTCATGCTACGCCAATAAATTAAATTCAATTGAAGGATTATAACTTCAATTCCATCTGAACAATGGTTTTTAAACACAAATCCAGAAGTTGGTGGGTCAAGATTATCAACTTTTGTAGAGCTTTCCATAAAGTTCTCGACATTATTACATGGAATGCCACTATTTTACGATTCTACCCCCACCAATGCTGGAAACCCTATCCTAGTCACTTGACGAGACATTACAAACCTTAAAGGCTAAATCCCAAATCATCCTCCCTAAACAAGGCAACCCAATCCCCCGCTGAACTAACATGTCCCATTCCGGTCAGGTCCCGTCTTCTCATGGTCACCAACAAAGTCGGTGTTTCCCATTTTTTTACTTATTTTTAAAAATAAAAAAATTCGATTATTTTGCACAAAAAAAGAGTTCAAAGAGCTCCCTTTCAAAGAAACTTCGTACGTGGGTTCAAATTCTTCAGTTTAAATTAAAACCAAAACATTGTAATCTACTGCTTTTTCAAACCCTCATCCAATCTTGTCTGTCCTAATCCCAAAAAACAATACCTAACTCCGAACTCTAGAAAAATGGCAGCAAACTGGTGATGTCTTCTAAGCATATCAAAAAAAATGAACTTGTCTTGTTGCCAAATTGGCCCCAATCATTAATAACTAAACAAACAATTTTTTGGTATAATTAAGTCAGTGGCGGTGACACATGTTCACATGTCCGTTTTATTGTATTTGTCACATTTCTCGCAAAACACTGTGGGGACTTTTACCTCGAGAATTTCAGATGTTACTAACAACTGTGGTTACTGTCTCAGTCAGGACACAAGTTTCCCTCTCAGGGTTGGGTGAGGAATTTTGGTTTTCTGTTTCTCTAATAGATCCTCTTGCTATTATTAGTTCACTTCAATCACTGTCTACTTCATAAATACTCTGTTTTGATGTGAAAAATTAATTTTGTTTGCATGCTCCCCTCCTAATACAACTTGGACATTAAAATCCAAGGCAAAAGATTCGGCGTTCCTACTTGTTTAGGTCACGCATCATGTACTTGACTTAGGCACGTAGCTTGTCTTTCATTTAGCTTTACTTTCAGTTGTTGAGCGATGACGGGAGGTACGCATTTCCTACACTCATTCATGCATTAGTTAGAAGGAATTGCAAGGGAACGAGAGTGAGGTGAGTGTTTGTTTTGTGAGTTCCTTGATAGATTAAGGATTTAAAACAACTTTAAAGGGCACCACCTATAGTCTTCAAGATAAGGTAGGGGCATCACCCTTTCCTTCAGCCCCACAAAACACCTCTCAAAAAGCCTAATTTTAAAATCAAGTAGACATTGACCCCAAAGGACCTCGAGCGCATTAGGAGAGTGATATGATCGCTACCGTCATAGCCTGATCGGCGTTGCCCACTCTGTTGATAGGAGTGACAAGATATCTGGATGTTGGTTCACTTACTGGGCTTTGTGGTCTTCATCGTAGGGTGAGTCCTGTTGAGGCCATGTGACCTCACTGTTAGGCATCAATTAGCTGTAAATACGTATAGTGACCTTAGGTTGTTTGAGCCGTGTTTGGTAGATTAGGCTTCTACCCTCACCTTTACCCAAACTAGCTCTAGGGATTCTTTTTTTTTCACAGAAAAGGGAGGTTGCCCTCCATGATTTTATTAAAATATAATAAAGTACTACAAGCTTTGTATCATATACATACAAAAATATTAATAATGAAACAAGCTAACTATAGTGCCAAATAATGCAAAGAAATACTAAGGTACAAGTGATAGATCGCTAAGCTAGTGCAAGCAAGTGCCGACTATTGGAAATAACCCCTAGATCCCCCTATGGTTACTTCACTACGGCCCTATACAGAGCATGATTGAAATCATTTCATGCATTCATTTGTGTTATATCCATTATCTTTCACGTAAACAATACTACGTAACGAGTTTTGTGTTTGAGTTTCAGGAATAAATAAGTTTGATGAGAAAAGGCATAAAAGGACCTAAAAGAAGGAAAAAGTCTGAGTTGAGAGACTTGAGGACTGAGACGCAAGGGAGAAGGGTCTGAATGTAAGATTAAAGGACCGATGAGCAAATAAAAATACTCCACCCCATCATGAGGAGTATTTTGGCAATTCGGGTCGGGCCTAAACTCCATCAACTTCCTTTGGTGCATCAAACATGAAGACCACATCCCAGTAAGGCCCAACCGAAATCCATACCGGATCCAAACTTTGTAGACCGCTAATTGGCAGTAGGGTTGCCTCCGGATCCGACACGCTTCGGCCAGATCATGTATTTGGGAGAAATACATCTATTTCTGGTGTTGTATTAGTCCCATATCGGGGGATTGTCCCCGATTACCTTTTTCTATGGCTATAAATAGAACTCTTCACCTTCCATTGTAATCACTACATACTTGGTGGCTATTCTTCCTACTTGAAGTGGAGCCTTGGAGCAAATACTGAAGTTGGAAGATGCTACTTGTATTGTTTGTCTGAAATAAATGAAAGTTTTCTTTGTTATGTTGTTTCTTTTATGTTGGTTGCATGCTTAGTTTAATTTCATTTCAATAATTTTAGTTGACTTAGTTAATAAGCTTTCCTTTCTTAGAATAATAATTAGTGTAATGGGTAGTGGGTAGTTCCATCCCCTTTCGGGGGTGGAGTTGATGTTTTATACATGCAAAATAGAATGGAATTGAATGCTTTGTATGAAATGTGTTGATAAACATAAATGTATGCTTGCTTGTTTAGGATAGAACTTGTAACTTGATGGGTTTTTTCCACAATTATTAGACACCTCTCATGCTTGTTTAGGTTCTGAAATAAACAACTTGTATATGTGAATGTTAATCAACTAGGTTAGTAATGAGATTGATAGGTTTTGCCATAAAAATTAGACACTTCCTATACATGAAAATACAACCTACATTTGTGCTTAATGATTGCAATCTTCACCATCTCTTTGTTTGTGTACACTCACTCCACCCCTTAGGGGTCCCTCTTCCTGATTTACACTTCCACTTTAGGTTCTTTCAAATTAGTTTGCTTCGTTAGTTGTTGTTTTCCTTTACATTTGTGTTACAAGTTTAGCATAACTTAGATTAGCATATCCACAAATCTTCTCCCCTTTTTCGCCACCTGATTTCGCTCAAGCCAGAGGTTGCTCACCTCCCTGCCGATGACCCGTACTTTCCCCATCTTCACCGATGGTTGTGCACTTGCGGTCTAAATTTAAAACGAACAAACAAGTTTTTGGCGCCGTTGCCGGGGAGGTGGTCGTCCAGACTCCGGTTTGGACGATTCGGGTCGATTTAATTTTTGTGTTGTAGTTTTGTTTCTTGCAGGAGACTCACACTGGGAAGGGAAAGCAGCTGGTGAAGTTTGGAGGCAACGTGAGACTTGAAGACCGCCAATCAGCAGTCTGAGACCTCCAACTGGCGGTCTGGTAATCTCTGATAGCCGTGTAATTTCTTTAGCTTGTTTCCATAACTGATTTAGAAATCTCGGACTCAATTTTGCATGTTCTGACTATTAGATTGCTCCCAGATTAATAATCAGTCTCCCTTAAAGCAACTTGGACCCTAAAACCCAAAGAAAGATATTAGACATTCTTTATTGTTTAGCTCAAGCACCATGTACTCGACTTAGGCACGTAGATTGTCTTTTATTTTAGCTTTACTTTCAGTTGCTGAGTGCTGGCATGAGGTACGCATTTCTTACTGTCATTCATGCATTTCGTATGAACATGTAGTAGTTAGTTGGAGTTGCATTGCAACAAGTGTCAGTTGAGTGTTTGTTTGGAGAGTTGATTGCTAGATTAAGACTCCAAAACGTTGCTAAGGAGGGGTTGTCCCATATAAGATAAGGTGGGGGATTT
This sequence comes from Triglochin maritima, assembly GCA_963682175.1. Lineage (NCBI taxonomy): Eukaryota > Viridiplantae > Streptophyta > Magnoliopsida > Alismatales > Juncaginaceae > Triglochin > Triglochin maritima. Next base: position 23,078,047 of record OY821775.1, read on the forward strand.
CATCACCCTTCCCTTCGCCCCAAAAACCACACTAATTAAGAGCCTAATTTGAAAATAACCTAGACATTGGACCTAAGGATCTCGGGCGCATTAGGAGAGTGATCCGGTCACGACCGTCATGGCCTGATCGGCGTTGCCCACTCTGTCGATAGTAGGAGAGACGAGATCTCCGGATCTTGACTCACTTGCTGGGCTTTGTGGTCCTCGTCATAGGGAGGTGAGGCGTGTTGAGGCTCTAAGGAGGTATAACGACCTTAGGATTATTTGAGCTTTGTTTGCTTTTGTGCTTCTACTGGTACCCACCCACCGTCGCATAAGGACTTCTTCCCTTCTCTCCTGAGTCATTCTCTCTCTTCTGTGTCCTCTCGTCTTCTCCTCTACGCACATTCTTTGTTTAAAAAAAGTTCTGGTTTGTGTGTGTGCACATTTGTGCATGCTTGTGTGGGCACGAGACGAGAGCGGCCGTTTGACAAAGTGTGTCATCAATCCTGCTTTAGTAGTCAATTTCTCGATGCCTTACTCCTCTCGTGTCTCACACAGTCTGGGTTCAATGGCTCCTCATTACCGCGAGGAGGAGCAATTGTTGGACTCACCTGTCCCACCTTTTCCACTTGTTCTTCCTGTTCTTGCTCCCATACCTCTCCGTGATCGATGCTACCCGAGCCGTACCGCTCCACCATCATGCATCGTATTGCCAGAGGGTAATAGGAGTCACTTTGAGGTAAGCCTCAGTTTATCTCTATGCTCCCTCACTTCACAGGGAAGGGTGACCCCTATATCTTTCTCAGGGAATTTGAGGAGGTTTGTGCCATGTTCAAGCTGCATTCGTCAAGAAGTACTTTCCAAATCATCAGACTCAAAAACTGAGGAACGAAATCAATTTGTTTTATCAGCATGAGACTGAATCATTCCATGCATACTTAGGGACCTTCAAGGAGCTACTATCCTCATGCCCTCACCAGGGCATCGAGTTTTGGTGCTTGTGTCAGATTGTTTACGAGGGTCTTCACATCCCTTCCCGAACGCTCCTTGAGTCCATGTGTCAAGGAGAGTTCTTAGGAAAAGATGAAAGGGAGGCATGGGCTTTCCTAGAAGACCTCGCTGAGAAAACCATGCAATGGGAGAGTGTGAGGGAACCACCAGCATCATCTAGCGTAGGAGCGAGGATCGCAAATGCAAACTCGACTAGATTGGGTGTCGTATTTGCTGTCGATACCACTACGGCCACCGAGGCATGCATGGATGCCTTAATGCGCCGTATGGATTCGATTGAGCTCCAAAACCAGCATGAGGTGTCACATGTGTCTACATCTGGTCCAGTTCCTTGTCATCTATGTTGTAGGATAGGTCATATAAGGGCTCAGTGTGCATCTATTCCTCCTGAGATGGAACATGTCAATGCCATCTTTGATAGTTCCACGAATGACCCAGATTCATCATCATATAACCCTGGATGGAGGAACCACCCTAATTTTTCATGGAACCATAATAATGCCCCAGGTGGTCCTTCAAACTTCTCTCGAACACCTAACCGACCACACAAACTTCTCATGCATTCACAGTCTTATCAGTCACACCAAAGTCAAAACACCAACCCACCAGGTTTCCCAAATTCTAATAACTTGGAAACCAAGTTTAATTCGCTTGAGAACTTAACTCGTGGACTTGAGAACTCTGTAAAAAACTTTATGTCGTCCACGAGTCAAGTCCTCACTTTGAATCAGCAGACTATTAAATCTCTTGAGCTTCAGATGGGCCAATTGGCCCAGTCTGTACATGAGAGAGAGAGGGAGTCTGCCTAGCCAACCTGTGGCTAACCCCCATGCTCAACATCACTCGAACATGCAAAATGCAAGTTCAAGACAACAGGGGGGCAAGTGAACTGTAGGATCGTGTGGGTCTACAATACTAATCACTGTTATCCCTAATTACCTACTTGTTTAACTATCAAATTATGCGCAGCTGAATTTAAACAAAACAAGCAAGTAAGGAATAGAAAATGCAAACCACACGGAACACAGGGTTTTTTACAAAACTTCGGCTACCGCCTACGTCCTCTCTTGCAAGCTCCGCACAACACTTCGAGCTCCGCTCGCGTCTTCACTATCCACTCCCCGTTTCGTGCTGGGAGAGAACACTTTAAACAATCTTCAAGCTCACGAACAAACCTCGCCGAACTTGGCTCCTCCTCTCACAATCCGAGAGGGATACTTTGGGCTCTCACCGAAGTCTATACTCTTTGTCTTGGCCTTTCAGCAAGACCCTTGCTTCCTTTGCACAACAAATGAATGGAACATCACTCTCTAATCTTGAGCACACTTGAGTAGGATTGGATTTATGACTAAAGTTAGGAAGGTTTGTGGCTTTGAGTGTGTTGGGTTTCTCTCTAATGTATTGGACAAGTATGTGTGGGAGACTTGTGTTAAAATGTGTTTTACAACTTTATTTATAAGCATTAGAGAGAATATAGTTGTTGGGGTTGATTGGGTATAAGTTGGTGTAAGATACACAAAATAGAAACTCTTAGGACCCAATTCTAGATGAGTTCGGCTGACCGGATCGGGCTGAACGGTCGACCATTAGGCAAATTTGAACTCAGTTCGGTCGACCAATTAAGGAACGGTCGACTGCCCGACCCTATGGCATAGGAACACTTAAGTGATTGGTCGAACAACGCAAAGGGTTCGGTCGACTAATTCACGACAGGCTCTAAGGGGTTGACAAACAATGTTCTATTCGGTCGACCGAACAAAGGTCTAACGGTCGACCGAATTCCAGCAGGAGATTCGGGTTTGTCAAGTGACGGATATTCGGTCGACCGAACAAGGTCCTCGGTCGACCGATACATGAAATGTATTTGGGGTATTTTTGCTTAATACGAATACGACCGTTGGGTATATACGACAAAACAAACAGTCTGAAAATACTTGGGACTCGGTCGACCGAAAAGGTTTGAACGGTCGACCGAACTTAGGTAGTTAAACACTAATAGATTAATTGATCGCTCGGTCGACCGAACAGTCAGTTTCGGTCGACGGAATGTGGGCAGACAGTTTGGGTACAGGTTTAGTGTTTTCCGGTCTAAGTTTGGGTGATCTATTGAAGTTCAAATTATGTGAAATTTCGTGTGTGACTTCTATAGGGAACCTAGTCTGTGTTTGAGTAGTTTTTAGCTCAAGTATGCTCAATTACACAAAGTTCCTAAGGACTCAAAGAAATACAAAATACATGTCTTCAAATGAGCTTGATTACATGTCTTGACTTGAATTCCTTTCTTCCTTGAGTCTTGATCACCTGTAGAGGTTTGCACAAAACAATATATATGCAATGCAATATGTGTGCTACTCTGCACGATCACAATTAAGATTAGGTTGATTAAATCATCAAAACATAGATTAAGGCCAAAAAGCCAACAATCTCCCATTTTTGATTAAATCATCAAAACATAGATTAAGGCTTTGATACCAAATGTAGGATCGTGTGGGTCTACAATACTAATCACTTTTATCAATTGACTATCAAATTATGCGCAGCGAAACTGAAACAAAACAAGCAAGTAAGGAATAGAAAATGCAAACCACAAGGAACACGAGGGTGTTTACAGAGGTTCTGCCACCACCTACGTCCTCTCTTGCAAGCGTCGCTCGACACTTGAGCTCCGCTCACGTCTTCACTATCCACTCCCCGTTCCGGACCGGGAGAGAACGCCTTTACAATCTTCAAGCTCGCGAACAACCCTCGCCGAGCTTGACTCGTCCACTCACAATCCGAGAGGGATACTTCTGGCTCTCACCGAAGTCTATACTCTTTGAAGTGGGCTTTCACCAAGACACTTGCTTCCTTTGCACAGCAAATGAGTGGAACAACACTCTCTAATCTTGAGCACACTTGAGTAGGATTGGATTTATGACTAAAGTGTGGAAGGTTTGAGGTTTTTAGTGTGTTGGATTTCTCTCTAATGTATTGGACAAGTATGTGTGGGAGAGTTGTTTTAAAATGTGTTTTACTACTCTATTTATAAGCATTAGAGAGAATATGGCCATTGGGGTTGATTGGGTATAACTTGGTGTAAGATACACAAAACAAAAACTCGTAGGACCCATTCTAGATAAGTTCGGTCGACCGGATCGGGCTAACGATCGACCGTTAGGCAGTTTTTGTAGGATCCCTAACTAATCAAACAATAAACGCAGCGGAAACAATTTAAGGACTAGTAGGGAAAAGGAACAAGCAAACCACAAATTGACTCGACGTTTTTATTGAGGTTCGGTACCCCACCCGGATCCTAGTCCTCTCTTGCAAGCTCCGCTCGGATCACAGAGCTCCGCCTACGACTTCACTATCGACTCCCCGTTCCGGGCCGGGAGACAACGCCTTACAACCATCAAACTCGCGAACAACCCTCACCGAGCTTGGAATCCTCTTCTTACAATCCGAGAAAGATCACTTCGGGCTCTCACCGAAGTCTATACTTGTGTCTTGGGCTTTCACCAAGACCCTTGCTCTCTTGACAACAAATGTAACTTGAGTGGAACTCACTCTCTAATTGAGCACACTTGAGTTGGATGAGGATATGATCACTAAGTATGAATTTCGGCTTATGGAGTGAGATTGGGAGCTTTGAGGATTGGGAGCTTCTCTCTAATGAATTGGACAATTGGAAGTTGGAGAGTTGTTTGTAAAACTAAGTCTGATCCTCTATTTATAAGCACCTAAGAATTTCTAGCCGTTTGGACAACATTTGATTAGGTTTTGTGCAAAGCACACAAAGCAGAAAATCGGACTGCAAATCTGTCCACAACCGGTCGACCGAAACTAATAAACCGGTCGACCGTTAACTTAATTTCAAGGAGAACGGTCGAACAAAAGAATATTCGGTCGGACAAACGAGCTAGAACTTAACTCTACTTAAGTGAATCGGTTGAACCAAAGTATGGGGTGGTCGACCGTTAAGGGGATTCGGTTGAGACAAAGTTGGATCGGTCGAACGAAGAGTGTGTCGACCGAAAGTAGGGACATAATAAGTGTTCAACCGGTCGACCGAAACATGGTCGTTGTTCGACAAGTTACCGAATGTATTTTGGGCTTAAGTTTGTTTTATACGAATATGACCGTTATAGGAATCGACAAAGGTAACAGCCATAATAAAATCCGGGATCGGTCGACCAAAAAGGTAGAACCGGTCGACCGGTAGAGTTTGGTAAAATCACTTTGGAGAGTCTGTTATAAACCGGTCGAACGGAGAACTGGTTCGGTCGACCGTTTCACACAGGAATTATGGGTTTAGGTTTTAAGTGATTTCCGACTAAGGTTTGGGTGATCTAATGAAGTCCAATTAAGGTGAAATTTTGTGTGTGACTTTTCTAAGGAACCTAGTGTGTATGTGATATGTTTTTATCTCTCGTATGCTCAATTTACACATGTTCCTAAGACTCAAAATAAAATGAAGATTACAAGTCTTCATATATCTTTATTACAAATCTTGACTTGATTTCCTTCATTCCATGAGTCTTGATCACTTGTAGAGGTTAGCACATGCAATATATATGCAATGCAATATGTGTGCTACTCTACATTAATTAAGATTAGGTTGATTAAATCATCAAAACAAGGATTAAGGCAAAAAGCCAACAACCTTCCCTTTTTTGATGATGGCAACCTATATCTTCATACTTTAAAATTTCAAGTGTAAACTATGCATATAAATGCTCTCCCTATGGATGTGCATAGTTTTTGTTCAATTTTATCCAATTTTCAAGTAGCTCCCCTTTAGTTTTCTCTCCCCCTTTGACATCCATCGAAAACAAAAAAAAATTATAAGTTTAAGCATAGAATTTGGATGTCTTGTAATGAAGTTGCTCCCCTTAAATTTTGCACTTCATTACACTAATAAAAGATATAATGATTGATCGTTTTATTTAAACCGCAAGTGCACGGCCACGTTGAAGCGGTGGCAAATACGGATCGTCCACTGGGAGGTGTGTCGACGATTGGTTTATTCGAAGGCGAGAGGTAAAAAGAAGGAGAGAAAGGTTGGTTACACTAAACTACACTAAGATGCAAAAAGGAAATGGAAGAAAAGCAAGAAAACTAAACCCCAAAGGGGGTAGAGAAATAATGTGAACATAAAGAAGTGTGTGTGTGTTCATTAAGCTCCTCACAACATGTAGTGCATGAAATCATAAAACTACATCCAACTTTGCCTCCACATGAATTAAGATAAGACTACATCATTAAAACATACAAGACAATAATTGGAATGAAACTACATGAACTCAAGTATAAAGACTATACCCTACTATGCCTCCACATGAATTAAGATAAGACTAGATCATTAAAACATACAAGACATTAGCTAAGGTAAAGGCAACAAGAGCACATACACTACAAATTCTGTTTCCAATATTAACTTCATCCATATCCTAACCTTATCATTCCCCATAAAATAAGTTCACTAATCAAAGCATAAGCTAAGCTTCATTCAAGAGCATTAGTATATCAAAGATAAGAGTGAAAACCCATTACATGGTTATGGAAATCATATAAAGCTCAAGGGATAAAGATAACACACACTTAATACACTACATGATTATATCACATATTTCTCCACCCCCCAAATGGGGATGGAACTACTCACTACTCATTACACTAACTATATTAGCAAAAGACAGCATAATACTGAAATGAAAGTTAACTAAGAAGGCAAGAAGCATTAAAGAAACATAAAAGGAAAGGAAAGTCTAAACAAACATGCACAAATTAAAAGACAAGATTAAAAGAAACTAGAAGAATTATTTTATTAACAAATGATTCACTTTGAAGGTAGCATTCTTCTCCACCTGGAGTTTTTGCTTCAAGGCTCACTCCTTAGTAGAGAGAATGCCACCAAGCAATGGGTTATTACAATGGAAGGTGAAGAGTTCTATTTATAAGCATGGAAAGAGCTAATCGGGGACAATCCCCCGATGTGTGACTAAACCAATACCACAAATAGCCTAAACACATAATAATACAAGTCCAGGAGAAAGCTTAGCGGATCTGGGGCTATATGGACTGCCAATTCGCGGTCCAAGACCGCCAATTCGCGGTCTATAAACTTCATATTGAGCTGCTTTTGGTTGTGGGGTTTGCTTGATGGATTTGTTGGTCTTGGATGCATCTACTTGGTTTGTTGGAGCTCCGACCCGAATCGAATTGCCAAAATACTCCCCATGATGGTGTGGAGTTTCCTGTTTTGCTCTTAGGTCCTTCGGTCTTACGATCAAGTCCTTCTCCATTGCATCTCAGTCCCTAGGTCTCACAATTAAGTCCTTTTTTCCTGCTTTTGGGTCCTTTCATGGCTCTTCTCTTCAAACCTATGTATTCCTGAAAACTAAACATAAAACTCGTAACATAGCATTGTTTAGGTGAAAGATAATGGATATAAGATACAAATATAAACATGAAATGATGCCAATCAAATACCCCCACCCCTAAGTTTTTGCTAGTCTCGAGCAAAACAAAGAAAGGAAAAAAGCATACCAAAAAATAAGAAATCCTAACTCACTTTCGTAGGAATCACGGTTGCACTTAGCAGGTGCAACAAGCCGTTAAACCTCCTTGTTGCCAAGGAGAAGGAGTGTTGTCTCCTGACGGTTTTCAGCGGATATACCCACAAAATCCGAACAAGATGCATTATTCAATCTAGACCTCGACTCGTTGGACAAATTTTTGTCCATCAATGGACGCGGTAATCCTACGGACCGACTCTATAAAGGTAATCAGTCCACACATCTAACCTAATGAATCATTCGTGCAAGTTAAATAAAGAATTAAGTGAAAGACATGGACAACCTCAAGATCCTCAAGTGCTACAAAGTGTGAAGTCCATTGTGGTTCTTATTTGCATTACCATTTTTTTTCTTTTTGTTTATTTTCATCATTTTTTTTTCTTTTCATTAGTTGGAGCTTCATTATCCCAGGGTCAGGTTTCGTGCATCATTGCCCTTGAGGACTTACACTATCACATACACCTTTCCCCAAATCTCCACATAGGGCAATCCCTACCACCCGTGTAACGAGAGTTCGGTCGGCGCATCCCAAGTCAGATGACTCGAAAGCACCAGGCACAAAGTCCCATCAGACCTACTTTCCCGAGTGATAGGAGCCGTGCGAGAAGAGAGAACACATACTCACTTATTTCTTATCTACACATGAACCAAAACGCCTACACTTAATGTCTCACAACAAGCTTTAAGGGGTCCTTGACTACAACAAACTTCCTTAAGTTTAACAGACACGAATTATTGACTCACTAGGTTCCGGGTGTACTTCTTTAAATGTTTGAGCACTGAAACCCTATGATTACTCACCCCCAAGGGAAAACTGGGGTGCATCCTAACGACTCGATAAATCCTAAAGCCACAGTACTAGATATCCTAATGCATCAACTTCAAGACAATTTTGGGAGCTTTCCTTTTACTTTGCCTCTCAACGGTTTTGCACATGCTAAACACACGCAAAACCCACAAAACATTTTCTTTCGCAAACACATGAAGATTTTGAAAGAAATCTGAAAATTTTAAAGCACTAGGCAAGCAAAAGAAGACAAGTCACCCAATGATCATGGCAAGCAGATATCTCGATATTAAATGCAGCACACTAACATGACCCTAAAAATGCAAACAAAAGAAAACAAAATCAATGGAAAAAGACTCAACTATGTACATACGTAAAACACCCCCCACACCTACTTCATGCATTGTCCTCAATGAATGTGAGCAAGATACTACATGGATTTATGCATGAAAAAGGACAGATCTAACCAACATTAAGTACAAAGGGAAGTTCAAGGTCATGTTGATGGACACAAACCCAAATTCCCTCAAAACCTGTGAGATGCTAAATCAAGGACGCAAATACGTGAAAGAAATGGAGCCGAAATGCACAAGTGTTGGGGCTCACAACAATCGATGCTCACTGAAGGAGTCTTTTATTGTACTCTTTTTTCTCTTTTGTTTATTTTGTTTATTTTTTATATAACTATGTACAAACATAAGTTCCCATCTTCATTTGTCAAAAGACATCAAATCGGAACCTCAAGAGTAGGTCAATGCACTTGGAAAGGGAACATGACACCACGCGGGGCCAGAATACTCATGCGTGGGCCCCCTTCACAAAGAGCACCAGAAGAAATGAGAGGTTCATGAATTGGACGCAAAGGCGTCTTATTCAAAGGATCAAACCAAAAGAGCTTGAACCTCTCGAGAGTTTGGGAAATAAGGGGCAACGGAAGAAGAATCTCTCACGTTGCGGAACTGAAGTTATGATCATCAATCCAAACTCTCCAACCAACAGGCTGGTGGGTCGGAACGAGGTCAAGCACCTCGTTGTGCATGTCCAACTCACCAGGAGAACAGGAAGTGGGTCTCATACCCAAGGTATCCTCCAAGGAACTCCTAATACCCTCACGAGCAATGTAGTTGTTTGATGTTCCATCATTTCCAAGATGATCAGGAACAATAGTGAGAGGCAAACTCTCACCAGGTTGTTTGAAATTGTGGGGACTAGGGAGCTCTTGCTCCACCAGAGGTGAGTCCTTAGGAGGTACAACAATAAGATCATGTGGCTCAAGGGCCACGGGACAAGAAGATAAGGCACAATCCTGTGCCAACTCATAAAGAAGTTGGCCCATGTTATTCTCAATTAGGATCGCATCGTCCACCAAGTGATCATGAATTGAAACCCCAAGTCCCTCAGACTGACTAGGAGTTTGACTTTGAAAGATTGTGCTTTGAATTTGTGTATGTGGTGGTGGTTCGATATCAAAAGATGAATCCTCATGTTGACACGAAAAGTTACTCTCCTTACTTAATTGTTGCGTCAGTTGACTCACTTGAAGTGTCAGATTTTGTATGCGGTCAACGAGGAGGTCCAAGTCAGATCTTGGAAAATTTTGGGGTTGGGTGTTGATGGGCTGAGAATGAGTCCAATGATTTGAAGTTGGGTGTTGGTAGAATTCTGGGTATTCGGGAGGAGGATACTGGGGTGGAAATGATGTATAAGAATTTTTAATACGAATTGTCTCCCCACGAATCCATCCCGCTCGGGTTGTACGTGGATGCGTAATGGTCATAATGAGCATTTTGGGAAAATGTCTGCTCATACTCAGGCTCAGGGGCAACATAAGGACATTCCCCTAAAACATGACTGATTGACATCATTTCATGCTCATATTCGTATCTTATATCCATTATTTTACATCTAAGCAATGCTATGTGACGAGTTTTATGTTTGAATTTCAGAAATAAAGAGGTTTGAAGAGAAGAGCCATGAAAGGACCCAAAAACAAGAAAAAGGACTTAATCGTGAGACCTGGGGACTAAGATGCAAGGGAGAAGGACCTGATCGTAAGACCAAAGGACCTAAGAGCAAAACAGGAAACTCCACACCATCATGGGGAGTATTTTGGCAATTCGATTCAGGTCGGAGCTCCAATAGACCAAGTAGATGCATCCAAGACCCACAAATACTTCAAGCAAAGCCCACAAAGAAAACCAGACGGATCTAAAGCTTATAGACCGCCAATTGGCGGTCTGGAACCGCCAATTGGCGGTCCATATAGCCCAGGATCCGTTTAGTTTTCTGTAGCACGTGCATTAGTGTATGCTTAGGCTATTTTTGGTATTGGTTTAGTCCCACATCGGGGGATTGTCCCCGATTAGCTTTTTCCATGCATGACCACTCAACCCACAACAGTCACATGGTACGGCAACTGGAGCCACCGGTGCACCCATGTCATCTACCACATGCATGAAAGAGGCCAAAGGTTCTTGTAATGTCTCAGATTGATGACCAACATATGATCCGACGTAACTAGATGGTGATCTAGCAGTCGGTGCCTCTCTCATACTACCCCAATATGAAGATTGCTCAGTCACAGAATTAAGATTGTCCCAACCATACGGGGTGTTAGTCTGAGCCACCCAAGGATGCATGGGTCGGGAGGACCAGGGAGAATCGTCCTGGTCCCAACAATGATATGGATGGTCGCCCATGTAACCATCCATCACAATAAAGAACTCTAGAGTCGACCACTCTCACCACCACGAGGCTAAACTCGCAAAAAGTGCTCGACTCGACCCTAAAACGCTACCAGAGAGTGTAAAGGGGAGGAGACTAAAACGTAGAAGTAGGTGAGAAAAAGATGACTCAGAGGAGAAGGGAAGAATCCCTAAAGCTAGCGTGGGTGAAGGGATCAGGTAGAAGCCTAACTAGCAAGCACGACTCAAACAATGTAAGGCAATGGGTCCTTAGGCTAGACGACGCCTAACTTCGAGTTCACTAGCCTCGACACGCCTCACCTCCCTACAACGAGGCCATAATGCCCAACAAGTGATACCAGATCCGGAGATCTAGTACCTTCTACTATCGACAAGGTAGGCAACGCCGATCAGGTCATGACGGTCTCAACTAGATTACTCTCCTAGTGCGCCCGCAATCCTAGGGCCAATGTCTACTTGCTTTTAGTTAAGGCTTTATTAAGAGTGATTTTTGGGGCCAAGGAAAGGGTGATGAAATCCCCCACCTTATCTTTTATGGGACAGCCCCTCCTTAGTAGCGATTTAATCCTAGATCTAGCAATCAATCGCTCCAATCAAACGCTCAACTCACTCTTGTCCCGATGCACCTTACTAACTAATGCATGATCGAAACATGCATGAATGAGAGATTTGGGTGCACGTACCTCACGCCAGCAATCAACAACAAAATGTAAAGCAAAGAAAAGACAAATGCATGCAAGGTCTACACATGATGCATGACCTAGATGACAAGAAGTCTAGTCTTTTGCTTTGAGTTTTGTGGTCCAAGTTGATTAAAGGGGATTGAAATTAAATCTGGGAGCAAACTAGAAGTCCCAGCATGCAAAATTGTGCTCCCAGATAACTAAAATGAACAATATAACAACTGGAAAAATTTGAGAGCAATTGAGGCTCACCAGGCCGCCAATTGGCGGTCCGAGACCGCTGATTGGCGGTCACTTTGGGGTCTTTTGCTCTCCCATTCCTCCAGTCGCTTCCCCTTGATCCTCAGGTTCCCTGAAACATACAAAAACTAAAAACAAAAAATTAAAAACCCCTCGAATCATCCAAACCAACGTCTGGACAGAGCACCTCCCCGGCAACGGCGCCAAAAACTTGATTGATCGTTTTATTTAAACCGCAAGTGCACGGCCGCGTTGAAGCGGTGGCAAATACGGGTCGTCCACTGGGAGGTGTGTCGACGATTGGTTTGTTCGAAGGCGAGAGGTAAAAAGAAGGAGAGAAAGGTTGGTTACACTAAACTACACTAAGATGCAAAAAGGAAATGGAAGAAAAGCAAGAAAACTAAACCCCAAAGGGGGTAGAGAAATAATGTGAACATAAAGAAGTGTGTGTGTGTTCATTAACATCCTCACAACATGTAGTGCATGAAATCATAAAACTACATCCAACTTTGCCTCCACATGAATTAAGATAAGACTACATCATTAAAACATACAAGACAATAATTGGAATGAAGCTACATGAACTCAAGTATAAAGACTATACCCTACTATGCCTCCACATGAATTAAGATAAGACTACATCATTAAAACATACAAGACATTAGCTAAGGTAAAGGCAACAAGAGCACATACACTACAAATTGTGTTTCCAATATTAACTTCATCCATATCCTAACCTTATCATTCCCCATAAAATAGGTCCACTACTCAAAGCATAAGCTAAGCTTCATTCAAGAGCATTAGCATATCAAAGATAAGAGTGAAAACCCATTAGATGGTTATGGAAATCATATAAAGCTCAAGGGATAAAGATAAGACACACTTAATACACTACATGATTATATCACATATTTCTCCACCCCCAAATGGGGATGGAACTACTCACTACTCATTACACTAACTATATTAGCAAAAGACAGCATAATACTGAAATGAAAGTTAACTAAGAAGGCAAGAAGCATTAAAGAAACATAAAAGCAAAGGAAAGTCTAAACAAACATGCACAAATTAAAAGACAAGATTAAAAGAAACTAGAAGAATCATTTTATTAACAAATGACTCACATTGAAGGTAGCATTCTTCTCCACCTTGAGTTTTTGCTTCAAGGCTCACTCCTTAGTAGAGAGAATGCAACCAAGCAATGGGTAATTACAATGGAAGGTGAAGAGTTCTATTTATAAGCATGGAAAAAGCTAATCGGGGACAATCCCCCGATGTGGGACTAAACCAATACCAAAAATAGCCTAAACACATAATAATACAAGTCCAGGAGAAAGCTTAGCGGATCTAGGGCTATATGGACCGCCAATTAGCGATCCAAGACCGCCAATTGGTGGTCTATAAACTTCAGATCGAGTTGCTTTTGGTTGTGGGCTTTGCTTGATGGATTTGTTGGTCTTGGATGCATCTACTTGGTTTGTTGGAGCTCTGACTCGAATCGAATAGCCAAAATACTCCCCATGATGGTGTGGAGTTTCCTGTTTTGCTCTTAGGTCCTTCGGTCTTACGATCAGGTCCTTCTCCATTGCATCTCAGTCCCTAGGTCTCACAATTAACTACTTTTTTCCTACTTTTGGGTCCTTTCCCGGCTCTTCTCTTCAAACCTATTTATTCCTGAAAACTAAACATAAAACTCGTAACATAGCATTGTTTAGGTGAAAGATAATGGATATAAGATACAAATATAAACATGAAATGATGTCAATCATATAACATTTAAGTTCCCCCTATCAATAAGGCTATATGGAAACTAACAGTATGATTCAAGTTAAGTTCATTTAAGTTTCTACTCAAGCCTTATTCTAACTTCCACTCAAAATTTGACATTTATAATTAATGGATGTGATATATGATTTGCAATGAATAGGGTTTATGATTTGCAATGAATTAAACATCTAAGGATATGACAATTAAGCATATTAAACTAGATTAGAGCTAATTTTTCAGAAAATTCAAAGATAGAAATTTTATACCAAACTTGAATATTGATTAGCTTCAATCTTGACTTGGTGATGCAACCGGATTCGAATTTGACTCTTTGGCTCGTCCGGTCACCACCAATCTCCTCCTCAAGATTCTACAAGTGTAGATTTAGGTACCCAAACAACTTTGGGTCCTTGAACATTAGCTTTTGGGATCCAAACCATTTTGGTTTTGGGTGCCCACACACTTGAGGAAATAGACTTAACAAATAAATGCTTGCCATTTAAAGTATTATGAGATACATGGTTTTTCAATTGCACATTGTATCCTAAACCATGTTTAGCTAAGGATTGTTTTTGACTACTTAAAAGCATATCAAGCATTTTTGTTCCTTTTGTGAACATTTCTAGATCTTTCCTTCGTTGCATATTTGAAGCTTTAAGATCTAAATGTTCATCAACAATTGGTGTTTTACTTAGACTAGCAACTGATGAGTCATTTGATTCAAGTCTAGCAACCATCTCATTCTTTTCATTCATGATTAATTCAATTTGACATTTGAGATCATTTATAGTTTTTCTAGCATTTTTGTTCTTTTCACAAATGATCTCATATTGTTTAACTAAATCATGAAATGCATTTTGTAGCTCATCATGTGTATATGATTCATCATTAGCATTAGATTTAGAGCTTGCACTAGAATATGATTTACTTGAACATGAATTACTTCTAGTGGAATAAGATTTAGAGGAGTTAGAAGCTACCTCACTTTGTTCATCTTCAACAGTCATGAAGCATGAATGGGCAACCTCTTTTCTACTTTGCAAGGAAGAGGATGATGATGATGGAGATGAAGAGTCATCCCAAGTGGCTTTGTGAGCTTCCTCCTTCCTTTGTTTCCTCTTCCTCTTCTCCTTTTCTCTTTTCCTCTCTCTTTTCTCATTTTTCCTCTCCCTCTCTTTTCTCTCATTTTCACTTTCCTCCTTCTCCTTTTTGTTTTTCTCTTCTCTCACTTCTTCTCCCTCTTCTTTCATTTTTTTCTCCCTTATCCCTCTTGGAGATATTTGAAGAAGTCTTGGACAAGGACCTCAATGTCCTCTTCTTCCACTCTCCTTGGCTCATCAAAGTTTGCATGCAAAGCCACCGTGGAGTTTTTCTTGGAAGCTTGCTTCTCCTTTCGATGACTCAATTGAAGCTCATAGGCCATGAGATTTCTAATGAGTTCCTCCATCTTCAATTTGGAAAGATCGTGCGATTCTTCAATTTAGACGACCTTGTCTTCCCAATCATTGCTCAATGACTGGAGGAATTTTCGAATCATCTCTCCTTCATTTATCCTTCTTCCAAGAATCAAAAGAGAGTTAGTAATATCGGTGAAGCGAGTGTTCATGTCGCTTATGTTCTCACCGATTTGCATAGAAAATATTTCATATTTATGCATGAGGAGACTTATCCTAGTTTCTTTGGTTTTACTATCACCTCATGATGCATTTGTAACCTATGCCATATTTCATTTGCACTTTCTCAACCCCTAATTCTATTGTATTCTCCCTCATTAAGGCCACAATAAAGAATGTTCATGATTTTTGAATTCATTTCAATTTCTTTCATTTGAGCCCTAGATAGAGAATCTAACTCATCTTCATTTGGGGGTATGTATGGATTTTGAATGAATTTCCAATACTTAAGGTCATTTGATATTAAAAAGATTTTCATCCTATTTTTCCAATAATCATAGTTTGACCCATTAAGCAAAGGAGGCCTTGTGGTGCATAAACCCTCTATGTGATTAGATGTTGAAGTCATGCTAAAATTACGGTAAAGTAATGAAATTTAGCTAACAAGGCTCTGATACCAAATGTAGGATCGTATGGGTCGGGTTAATCTAATCACTTTTACGCTAATCCCTAACTAATCATACAATAAACGCAGCGGAAACAATTTAATGACTAGTAAGGAAAAGGAACAAGCAAACCACAAATCGACTCGACATTTTTATTGAGGTTCGGCTCCCCACCCGGGTCCTAGTCCTCTCTTGCAAGCTCCACTCGGATCACCGAGCTCCGCCTACGACTTCATTATCCGCTCCCCGTTCCGGGCCGGGGACAACACCTTACAACCGTCAAACTCGCGAACAACCCTCGCCGAGCTTGGAATCCTCTTCTCACAATCCAAGAAGGATCACTTCGGGCTCTCACCGAAGTCTATACTTGTGTCTTGGGCTTTCACCAAGACCCTTGCTCTCTTGACAACAAATGAAACTTGAGTGGAACTCACTCTCTAATTGAGCACACTTGAGTTGGATGAGGATATGATCACTAAGTGTGAATTTAGGCTTATGGAGTGAGATTGGGAGCTTTGAGGATTGAGAGCTTCTCTCTGATGAATTGGACAATTGCAAGTTGGAGAGTTGTTTGTAAAACTAAGTTTGATCCTCCATTTATAAGCTCCTAAAGATTTCTAGCCATTTGGACAAGATTTGATTGGGTTTTGTGAAAAGCACACAAAGCAGAAAATCGGGCTGCAAATCTGTCCACAACCGGTCGACGGAAACTAATAAACCGGTCGACCGTTAGCTTGATTTCAAGGAGAACGAATGAACCAAAGAATATTAGGTCGGACAAACGAGCTAGAACTTGACTCTACTTATGTGAATCGGTCGAACCAAAGTATGGGGTGGTCGACCGTTAAGGGGATTCGGTTGAGACAAAGTTGGATCTGTCAAACGAAGAGTGTGTCGACCAACAGTAGGGACATAATAAGTGTTCAACCGGTCGACCGAAACATGGTCGTTGTTCGACCGGTTACCGAATGTATTTTGGGCTTAAGTTTGATTTATATGAATATGACCGAAAAGGTAGAACCGGTCGACCGGTAGAGTTCGGTAAAATCACTTTGGAGAGTCTGTTATAAACCGGTCGAACGGAGAACTGGTTCGGTCGGCCATTTCACACAGGAATTCTGGGTTTAGGTTTTAAGTGATTTCCGACTAAGGTTTGGGTGATCTAATGAAGTCCAATTAAGGTGAAATTTTGTGTGTGACTTTTCTAAGGAACCTAGTGTGTATGTGATATGTTTTTAGCTCTCGTATGCTCAATTTACACATGTTCCTAAGACTCAAAATAAAATCAAGATTACAAGTCTTCATATAGCTTTATTACAAATCTTGACTTGATTTCCTTCCTTCCATGAGTCTTGCTCACCTGTAGAGGTTAGCACATGCAATATATATGCAATGCAATATGTGTGCTACTCTACATTAATTATGATTAAGATTAGGATGATTAAATCATCAAAACAAGGATTGAGGCCAAAAAGCCAACAGTTTTGAGCTCAGTTCGGTTGACCGATTAGGGAACGATCGATGACCAACGCTAAGACTTAGGTACACTTAAGTGATTGGTCGAACACCGCAAAGGGTTTGGTCGACCGATTCACAACAAGATCTAATGGGTTGACAAACAATGTTCTCTTTGGTCAACCGAACAAAGGTCTAACGGTCGACCGAATTCCCGCATGAGATTCGGGTTTGACAAGAGAAAGATATTCGGTCGACCGAACAAGGTTCTCGGTCGACCGATACATGAAATGTATTTGGGGTCTTTTTGCTTAATACGAATATGATCGTTGGGTATATACGACAAAACAAACGGTCTGAAAATACTTGGGACTCGGTCGACCAAAAAGGTCTGAACGGTCGACGGAACTTAGGTAGTTAAACACTAACATATTAATTGATCACTCGGTCGACCGAACAGTCGGTTTCGGTCGACCGAATGTGGGCAGACAGTTTGGGTTCAGGTTTAGTGTTTTCTGGTCTAAGTTTGGATGATCTATTGAAGTTCAAATTATGTGAAATTTCGTGTGTAACTTCTATAGGGAACCTAGTGTGTGTTTGAGTAGTTTTTAGCTCAAGTATGCTCAATTACACAAAGTTCCTAAAGACTCAAAGAAATACAAAATACATGTCTTCGAACGAGCTTGATTACGTGTCTTGACTTGAATTCCTTTCTTCCTTGAGTCTTGATCGCCTGTAGAGGTTAGCACAAAGCAATATATGTATGCAATGCAATATGTGTGCTACTCTGCACGATCATAATTAAGATTAGGTTGATTAAATCATCAAAACATAGATTAAGGCCAAAAAGCCAACAATCTCCCTTTTTGATGCTGGCAACCTATATCTTCACTATATCTTATTAAATGGAAATTTTATGTGTAAACTATGCATATTAATGCTCCCCTTATGTATGTGCATAGATTATGTTCATTTAATACTCAAATACCAAGTTACCCCCTTAATTATCTGTCCCCTTTTGACATCCATCAAAAAAATGATATTTATAAAAACAATTATACGATTTAAGTTCAATGTGGATGTCTTGTAATGAAGTTGCTCCCCCTAAATTTTGCACTTCATTACTCTAAGAAAATGATATTCAATAAGCTCCCCCTATCAATATGAATATGATTTTTCAATTAAGTTAAATTTTATTTCGCCCCTATTAACGTCAAGCAAATATGACAATTATAGCATGTGATATTGTTTACATTTCCCCTTTTGACATCCATTTAGAAAAATTGACTCTAAAACTAGGGATGTTATTCAAACATTTAATATTTGCAATGAATGGGTAAATGATATGTCAATTAACCATATAACCTAGATTAGAACCAATTTGATTGAAAAATTTAGAGGATAACTAAAGTATATCAACTTGAAGCTTGAATTGGTTCTATCCTTCATTCGGTGATGCAACCGGCTTTGAATTCAACTCTTAAGCTCGCCCGGTCACCACTGATTCCTTCCTCAAGCATCTACAAGTGTAGATTTAGGTACCCAAACAACTTTGGGTCATTGAATGTTAGCTTTGGGAACCCAAACCATTTTAGTTTTAGGAGCCCACACACTTGAGGAACTATGCTTTACAACTAAGTGCTTTGCATTTAATGTTGTATAAGATGCATGATTTTTCAATTTAGCATTATATCCTAAACCATGTTTTTGCAAAGATTGCATTTGACTTCCTAATAGCATGTTAAGCATCTTAGTTCCATGTGTGAACTTTTCTAGATCTTTTGTTAATTGCACATTGCAAGCATGAAGATCTAATTGTTCAACATCTATAGGTGTTGCTTTTAATTTTTCAAGATTTGATGCATTATTTGAAGTCTAGCAACCACCTCATTTTTCTCATTCATGCATCTTTCAATTTGGCTTTGGAGATCTTTGATTAGCTTTCTAGCACTTTTATTCTTTTCACAAATGATCTCATATGGTTTAACTAAGTCATGGAATGCATTTCTAAGCTCATTATGTGTATAATTTTCATTATTTGCAATAGAGTTTGAGCAATCACTATAATATGATTTAGTTGAGCATGAATTACTAGAACAAGAGTTAGATTCTACCTCACTTTGATCTTCAATAACCATGAAGCATGAGTGAGCCACCTCTCTTCTACTTTCCAAGGAAGACGACGATGATGATGGTGATGAAGAATCATCCCATGTAGCCTTGTGTGCTACCTCCTTCCTTTCTATTCTCTTGCTCTTGACCTTTTCTCTTCTCCTCTCCCTTCTCTGCCTTTTCTTCTCCCCTTCTGTTCTCTCATTTCCACTCTCCTCCTTCTCCTTTTCTTTTTCTCTTTTCTCACATCTTCTACCTCTTCTTTCATTATTTTCTACCTTATCCTTCTTGAGGTATGTGAAGAAGTCTTTGGCTAGGACTTCAATGTCCTCATCTTCTACACTCCTTCTTTGTTGGTCAATATTTGCGTGTAATGACAAGAAGGGTTTGTTCCTTGAAGCTTCCTTCTCCTTTCGATGGTTGATTTGGAGTTCATACGCCATCAAGTTTCCAATTAATTCCTCCATCTTGAGTTGGGAAAGATTGTATGCTTCTTCAATTGCAACCACCATATCTTCCCAATCATGGCTTAGCGACCGGAGGAATTTCCTTGTCATGTCTCCATCATTTAATTTTCTTCCAAGAAGTAAAAGAGAGTTAGTAATATCGGTAAAGTGAGTGTTCATTTCGCTTATGTTTTCACCGATTTGCATAGAAAAAATCTCATATTTATGCATGAGGAGACTAATGCTGGTTTCCTTAATTTTGCCATGCCCCCCACGATGCATTTGTAGTCTATGCCAAATATATGCACTTACACAACCCCTAATCCTATTATATTCACCCTCATTAAGGCCACAATACAAGATGTTCATGATTTTCGAATTCATTTCGATTTCTTTCATTTTGGGTCTTGTAAGTGAATCTAATTCATCTTCATTTGGGGTGTGTATGGATTTTGAAGAAACATACAATACTTAAGGTCATTAGAAATTAGGAAAATCTTCATCCTATTCTTCCAATAATCATAATTAGACCCATTTAGCAAAGGAGGTCTAGTTGTGCATAATCCTTCTATGTGATTACATGATGTAGAAGCCATGCTAAAAACACGATTAAGTATTGAATTTAGCTCACAAGGCTTTGATACCAAATGTAGGATCATGTGGCTCTACAATACTAATCACTTTTATCCTTAATTATCTACTTATTTAACTATCAAATTATGCGCAGCGGAACTGAAACAAAACAAGCAAGTAAGGAATAGAAAATGCAAACCACAAGGAACACGAGGGTTTTTATAGAGGTTCGGCCACCACCTACGTCCTCTCTTGCAAGCTCTGCTTGACACTTCGAGCTCCGCTCACGTCTTCACTATCCACTCCCCGTTCCGGGCCGTGAGAGAACGCCTTTACAATCTTCAAGCTCGCAAACAACCGTCGCCGAGCTTGACTCGTCCACTCACAATCCGAGAGGGATACTTCGGGCTCTCCCCCGAAGTCTATTCTCTTTGAAGTGGGCTTTCACCAAGACACTTGCTTCCTTTGCACAGCAAATGAGTGGAACAACACTCTCTAATCTTGAGCACACTTGAGTAGGATTGGATTTATGACTAAAGTGTTGAAGGTTTGAGGTTTTGAGTGTGTTGGGTTTCTCCCTAATGTATTGGACAAGTATGTGTGGGAGAGTTGTGTTAAAATGTGTTTTACAACTCTATTTATAAGCATTAGAGAGAATATAGCCATTGGGGTTGATTGGGTATAAGTTGGTGTAAGATACAAAACTAAAACTCGTAGGACCCAATTCTAGATGAGTTCGGTCGACCGTTAGTCTGTTTTGAGCTCAGTTCGGTCAACCGATTAGGGAACGGTCGACGGCCAACGCTAAGACGTAGGTACACTTAAGTGATCGGTCGAACACCGCAAAGGGTTCAGTAGACCGATTCACAACAGGCTCTAAAGGGTTGACAAACAATGTTCTATTCGGTCGACCGAACAAAGGTGTAACGGTCGACCGAATTCTAGCATGAGATTCGGGTTTGACAAGAGACATATATTCGGTCGACCGAACAAGGTCCTCGGTCGAGCGATACATGAAATGTATTTGGGGTATTTTTGCTTAATACGAAAACGATCATTAGGTATATACGACAAAACAAACGGTCTGAAAATACTTGGGACTCGGTCGACCGAACTTAGGTAGTTAAACACTAACAGATTAATTGATCACTCGGTTGACCGAATAGTCGATTTCAGTCGACCGAATGTGGGCAGACAGTTTGGGTTCAGGTTTAGTGTTTTCCGGTCTAAGTTTGGGTGATCTATTAAAGTTCAAATTATGTGAAATTTCGTGTGTGACTTCTATAGGGAACCTAGTGTGTGTTTGATTAGTTTTTAGCTCAAGTATGCTCAATTACACAAAGTTCCTAAAGAATCAAAGAAATACAAAATACATGTCTTCAAACGAGCTTGATTACATGTCTTGACTTGAATTCCTTTCTTCCTTGAGTCTTGATCACTTGTAGAGGTTAGCACAAAGCAATATATATGCAATGCAATATGTGTACTACTCTACACGATCACAATTAAGATTAGGTTGATTAAATCATGAAAACATAGATTAAGGCCAAAAATACAACATGAACTACGTGGTAGAACCTGTGGACCATGTCAATGCCTTTGTGACTCTGAGAAATGGGAAGCAGGTCAACAACCATGTTTCCTTGCCAGTAAATCCATCTATGCAGCCCCCTTGTGGGAATGATGGTGAGAAAGAGACCGAGGGTGAGAGTAATACACGAATGCCTCCTTCTCCGGCTCCGCATAAGCCATACCTACTAAAAGCTCCTTATCCTAGTAGGTTGTCTAAGAAACAGAGTGATAGTGTGGATAAAATGCTGGAGATATTTAAGAAAGTGAATGTCAACATTCCTTTGTTAGACATGATTCAACAAACACCTCCCTATGCAAAATTCCTGAAGGATCTCTGTACGACTAAGAGGAAAACCAATGTCCCTAGCAAAGCCTTTTTGGCGGCTAATGTGAGCTCGATCATTTTGATCCCAACATACGTAAAATTGAAGGACCCAGGTAGTCAAATGATTGATTCGTTTTATATTAGCCGTAGGTGCACGACCACGTTGAAGCGGTGGCAAATACGGGTTGTCCACTGGGAGGTGTGTCGACACTTGGTTTGTGCGAAGGCGAGTGGAAAGAAAAGGAAGAAAGATGTATTACACTACACTACACTAATCTAAACTAGTAAACAAGCAAGCTGAAATGAAATCACTAGACAACTAAGCTAAACAACTAATGAAGAAGATAAAAACACAGGAATGAAAACCCCTAAGGGGTGCAGTGTGTGCACATGAAATAAGTGTGGTGTTGAATGCATACAATAAGCTCAAGTTAGTTAGTGTTTGTTCATGCATAAGAGGTACCTAATGGCAAATCCTATCATTTACAACACTAAAACTAATGTGATTAATATGAGCAATGCAAGGTTTTTATTAAGAACATAACAGGCATGGAGTGTACCTAACTATGGCAGAAAACATCAAGTAAAGTCCTTATTAATTCAAGCAAGCATACTAATATTTCTCACAAACATTTACATCAAGCATTCAT
The DNA here is from genome assembly GCA_963682175.1 of Triglochin maritima. NCBI lineage: Eukaryota > Viridiplantae > Streptophyta > Magnoliopsida > Alismatales > Juncaginaceae > Triglochin > Triglochin maritima. The sequence goes on from OY821775.1 coordinate 23,100,971, forward strand.
ACCATCTACATAACATGTACACACATCTAGTCCACCCCCAAAGGGGATGGAACTACTCACACATATTTAAACTAACTACTCTAACAAAATGAAGCATTATACTAAAATAAAGCTACACTAATCAAGCAAGAAATATTAAAGAAGCATAAAACAAAACAAACAAGCAAGCATACATATGAAAGGAAATTAAACTAAGAGAGAAACAACACAATTAAAGGAAAAAAACATCTATTATTAACTCACTCAATACAAGCAGCCCTTCCTCCACCAGAGTTTTGCTTCAAGGCAACACTCTTAGTAGGGAAGATGGCCACCAAAGAGGGAGATGGATACAATGGAAGGTGAAGAGTTCTATTTATAAGCATGGAAAAAGCTAATCCGGGACAATCCCCCGATGTGGGACTAAACAAATACCAAAAATAGACTAAGCATACACTAATACACGTGCTCCCGAAAGTTAAGAGGATCCAGAGCTATCTGGACCACCAATTAGCAGTTCCAGACCGCCAATTGGCGGTCTATAAGCTCCAAATCCAGTTGAGTTTTTTTGTGGGCTTTTCTTGAAGTAATTCTTGGTCTTGGATGCATCTACTTTGTTTATTGTAGCTCCGACCCGAATCGAATGGCCAAAATAGTCCCCATGATGGTGTGGAGTTTTCTGTTTTGCTCTTAGGTCCTTCTGTCTTACGTTCAGGTCCTTCTCCCTTGCATCTTAGTCCTCAGGTCTCACAATTAAGTACTTTTTCCCTGCTTTTGGGTCCTTTCATGTCTCTTCTCTTCAAACCTCTTTATTTTTGAAATTCAAACATAAAACTCGTCACGTAGCATTGCTTAGGTGTAAGATATTGGATATAAGGTACAAATACAAGCATGAAATGATGTCAATCAAATACCCCACACAGAAGTTTTTGCTAGTCCTGAGCAAAACAAAGAAAGAGAAAAGCAAACGAGAAACAAGAAATCGTAACTCACTTTCGTAGGAATCACAGTTGCACTTAGCACGTGCAACAAGCTGTTAAACCTCTTTGTTAGCAAGGAGGAGGAGTGTTGTCTCCTGAGGGTTTTCAGCGGATGTACCCATAAAATCCGAACAAGATGCATTATTCAATCTAGACTCTCGACTCGTTAGATATATTTTGTCGATCATTGGATACGGTAATCCTACGGGCCGACACTATATAGGTAATCAGTCAACACCTAGCCAAATGAACCATTCGTGCAAGTTAAATAAGGAATTAAGTGAAAGACATGGACAACCTCAACATCCTCAAGTGATACAAAGTGTAAGGTCCATTAAGGTTCTTATTTGCATTACCATTTTTTTTCTCATTTTTTTTCTTCTTTTTATTATTTTTTTTCTTTTTCTTTGCCTTTTTATTAGTTGGAGCATCATTCTCCAAGGGTCAGGTTTCGTGCATCATTGCCCATGAGGACTTACGTTATCACGTATACCTTTCCCCAAGTCTCCACATAGGGCAATCCCTACCACCCGTGTAATAGGAGTTCGGTCGGCTCATCCAAAGTCAGATGACTCGAAAGCACCAGGCACAAAGTCCCCTCAGACCTACTTTCCCGAGTGATAGGAGCCGTGCGAGAAGAGAGAACATCTACTCACTTATTTCTTATCTACACATGAACCACAACCACTACACTTAATGTCTCACAACAAGATTTAGAGGGTCCTTGACTACAACAAACTTCTTTAAGTTAACAGACACGAATTATTGACTCACTAGGTTCAGGGTGGACTTCTTTAAATGTTGGAGCACTGAAACCCTATGATTACTCACCCCCAAAGGAAAACTGGGGTGCATCCTAACGACTCGATAAATCCTAAAGCCACTGTACTAGATATCCTAATGCATCAAGTTCAAGACAATATTGGGAGCTTTCTTTTTACTTTGCCTCTCAATGGTTTTGCAAATGCTAAACACACGCAAAACCCACAAAACATCTTCTTCCGCAAACACATCAAGATTTTGAAAGAAATGTCAAAACATTTAAGCACTAGGCAAGCAAAAGAAGACAAGTCACCCAAGGATCATGGCAAGCAAATATATGGATATTAAATGCAGCACACTAACATGACACTAACAATGTACGCAAAAGAAAACAAAAATCAAAGGAGAAGACTCGACTATTTACACACGTAAAAACACCCCCACACCTACTTCATGCATTGTCCTCAATGAATGCGAGCAAGATACTACATGGAGTTACGCATGAAAAAAGAATAGATCTCACCAACGTGAAGTACACAGGGAAGTTTCTGGCTATGTTGATGGACACAACCCAAATTCCCTCAAAACCTGTGAGATGCTAAGGAAGGCATACAAATACATGAAAGAATTGGGGCCCAAATACTCAAGGGTTGGGGCTCACAACAAACGATGTTCACTGAAAGAGTCTTCTATTTTTTTCTTTTTTTCTCTCTTTTTTCCTTTTCTTTAACTATACAAACCTGAAAGCTCAACCACTCATGCAGGAGCATGAATGGTTGAGTGTCAGGGAGGTTCATGAAGGAACATGACCTCCTCGACTTCGGCTGGTGCCCCCTCCAAGTAGGGTTTGAGGCGTTGTCCATTAACTTTGAACACGTCCCCATTCCATGGGTTCAAGATGTCAACCGCTTCATGAGGATAGACAGTTTGGACAATAAACGGGCCAGACCAGCGACTGCGGAGCTTACCCGCAAACAGATGAAGCCGGGAATTGTAGAGCAACACCTTCTGCCCGGCCGTAAACACCTTTCGCATGATCATGCGATCGTGAAACATCTTGGATCGGGACTTATGAATTTTGGCATTCTCATAGACATCATTGCGTAGCTCTTCTAATTCCACAATGTCGAGCTTAAGTTGTACTCCTGCTTGATCAAGATCCATATTCAGGTTCTTGATCGCCCAGAAAGCACGATGCTCAAGCTCGACGGGTAGGTGGCAAGCCTTGTCGTACACTGCCCGATATGAGCACATACCCAAATTGGTCTTGTACACGGTGCGGAAAGCCCAATCCTTCCTTGAGGAACTAACCGTCTTTTCAAGAATTTTCTTTAATTGACGGTTAGAGTTTTCGACCTGCCCACTAGTTTGCGGATGGTATGGGGTCGCAAGCTTGTGGGTGATCGAATATTTCCTCATAAGCGCTTCAAAGGAGCGATTACATAAGTAGGTACCCCTATCGCTGATTATGGTACGAGAAGTACCAAATCACGCAAAAATGTCCCTCAAAAATTTGGTGACCACCTTGTTGTCATTGGTCTTTGTGGGTATAGCCTCAACCCACTTAGACACATAGTCAACGGCCACCAGAATGTAAATATTCCCGAACGAGTTCGGGAAGGGACCAATGAAATTAATGCCCCCACACATCGAAGATGTCGAAAACAAGGACATTTTGCAATGGCAACATGTCACGTCGACCAATCCTGCCAAGGCGCTGACACCTATCACATTGCTTACAAAAGTCGTAAGCATCCTTGAAAAGAGAGGGCCAGTAGAATCCAGATTGGAGCACATTTGGCAGCAGTTTTCTTTGCTCTAAAGTGTCCTCCACATGCCTTGGAGTGGCAGAAATGGAGCACACTTTGGACCTCGGAATCTGGGACGCCCCGCCTGAAAATTTGGTCAAAGCAGTATTTGAATAGGTAGGGGTCGTCCCAGTGAAAGAATCTGACATAAGATCTAAATTTGGTTTGGTCAGATTTTGACCAACCCACAGGAAGTTGCTCGGCCACGAAGTAGTTCACGATGTCGGCAAACCAAGGGTTGTCTTCATTTGTGAACAACTGCTCGTCAGGAAATTTGTCATCAATAATTTGGTCCTGTGGGTTGGTCGTCTCTAGACGAGATAGGTGGTCAGCTACAACATTTTCACACCCATTTTCACCTCCCTACAATCAGTACCACAGTGTCCAGCAAGTGATACCAGATCCGGAGATCCAGTACCTCCTACTATCGACAAGGTAGGCAACGCCGATCAGGTCATGAGGGTCTGAACTAGATTACTCTCCTAGTGCGTCCACACTCCTTAGGGCCAATGTCTACTTGCTTTTAGTAAAGGCTTGATTTACAGTGATTTTTGGGCCCAAGGAAACGGTGATGAAATCCCCACCTTATCTTTTATGGGACAACCCCTCCTTAGTAGCGTTTTGAGCCTAAGTCTAGCAATCAATCACTCCAATCAAACGCTCAACTCATTCTTGTCTTGATGCAATTCCTACTAACTAATGCATGGGCATACAAGATGCATGAATGAGTGTAGGAAATGCGTACCTCACGCCAGCGCTCAACAACTGAAGATAAAGCTAAAAGAAAAGACGACTATATGCCTAAGTCAAGTTCATGATGCGTGACCTAAACAAATAAGGTCTAATCTATATGCCTAAGTCAAGTTCATTAATGGGGGAGTGATTAATGATCTGGGAGCAAACTAGAAGTCACAACATGCAAAATAGGGCTCCTAGATAATGAAAATGACAGAACCAACTACCAGAAGAAATTTGAAAGCCAAAAACCCTCACCAAGCCGCCAATTGGTGGTCCAAGACCGCTGATTGGCGGTCCCTTTTGATGTTTAGGTGCTCCAACTCCTCCAGTAGCGTCTCCGTGAGCTCTAGGATCCCTGAAACTAAGAAAAACTGGAAACAAATATTAAAAACCACTCGAATCGTCCAAACCAAGGTCTGGACAGAGCACCTCCCCAACAACGGCGCCAAAACTTGATTGATTCGTTTTATATTAACCGCAAGTGCACGGCCGCGTTGAAGCAGTGGAAAATACGGGTCGTCCACTGAGAGGTGTGTCGACATTTAGTTTGTGTGAAGGCGAGTGGAAAGAAAGGGAAGAATGTATTACACTACACTACACTAATCTAAACTAGTAAACAATCAAGCTGAAATGAAATCACTAAACAACTAAGCCAAACAACTAATGAAGAAGATAAAAACACAGGAATGAAAACCCCTAAACGGTGGAGTGTGTGTGTGTGCACATGAAATAAGTGTGGTCTTCAGTCCATACAATAAGCTCAAGTTAGTTAGTGTTTGTTCATGCATAAGAGGTACCTAATGGCAAAACCTATCATTTACAACACAAAAACTAATGTTACTAATATGAGCAATGCAAGGTTATTTTTAAGAACATAACAAGCATGGAGTGTACCTAGCTATGGCAGAAACCATCAAGTAAAGTCCTTATTAATTCAAGCGAGCATACTAATATTTCTCACAAACATTTATGTCAAGCATTCATACCATCTACATAACATGTACACACATCTACTACACCCCCAAAGGGAATGGAACTACTCACACATATTTAAACTAACTACTCTAACAAAATGAAGCATTATACTGAAATAAAACTACACTAATCAAGAGAGAAACAACACCATTAAAGGAAAAAACATCTCTTATTAACTCACTCAATACAAGCAGCCCTTCCTCCACCAGAGTTTTTTTTCAAGGCTTCACTCTTAGAAGGGAAGATGGCCACCAAAGAGGGAGATGAATACAATGGAAGCTGAAGTGTTCTATTTATAAGCATGGAAAAAACTAATCCGGGACAATCCCTCGATGTGGGACTAAACAAATACCAAAAATAGGCTAAGCATACACTAATAGACGTACTCCCAAAAGTTAAGAGGATCCAGAGCATGTATCATTGGGGACTCTCGCATTAATAATGTCTTGCTAGATCTACGGTCGGAGGTTAACCTCTTACCAGCTTCTGTGTATCAACGATTAAGCCTAGGCGAACTGAAGCCTACGAAAACAACTTTACAGTTGGCTGATCTTTCGATCAAAGTCTTGTTGGCTATTTCATATTTTGTGTTGACTTCATCGTCCTTGAGACCCAACCAATCAAGACTACCCACTCTCTGATTCCATTGATTTTGGATAGACATTTTTGGCGACGTCAAATGCCTTGATCAATTGTCATTCTTGACTCATGAAATTGTCGTTCGGGAACTTGACTGCGACATTCCTTGTGTTAAATATGTCTAGGCATCCAGCATCTCTCGAGGACGCCATGGAAATTAATCTTATCCGGGACTTGGAAGAAGAAATAGAAGAAAAGTACCCCCTGATTCATGAAAATCTAAGTGCTTACATCATGGATGATTCCGATCATGAAGAGGACGGGGGCGAGTTGAGGAATGATGTGCATGGTATTCAGTACATGTGTGTTCCTGCTATCTTTCATCTCGAGCTAGATATCACACCTCGCCATGAGGAACCACCCACAATTGAGCTTAAAGAACTCCCTAAGGAACTGAAACACGTTTTTCTTGGTCTCGACGTGTCATTTCCGGTGATTACTTCATCGATGTTGACTTGTGATAAGGAAGAACGTCTGATTCAAGTCCTAAAGGAGCACAAATCGGCCATTGGGTGGTACTTGAAGGATATTAAAGGGATAAGTCACGACGTCGTGCAGCACCACATCTTTATGGAGGATGAGGCACGACCACGTCGCGACCCACAGAGGTGTTTAAATCCAGCCATAACAGAAGTAGTTAAGAAAGAGATCATCAAATGTTTAGATCATGGCATCATTTCCCCCATTTCGGACAGTAGTTGGGTAAGTCCTGTCTTGGTTGTGCCCAAGAAGTCGGGTATCACTGTTGTCCAGAATGACAACAATGAGCTTGTACCTAAACGACTTCAAACAGGGTGGCAAGTTTGCATTGGCTATAGGAAGTTGAATGCGGTCACGCGTAATAACCACTTCCCTCTACCTTTCATCGACCAGATGTTGGAGAGACTCACAGGGCACGCCTATTACTGTTTCCTTGATGGTTATTCAGCGTACAAAAAATTCCCAGTCACCCTCAAAGACCAGGAGAAAAACCACGTTCACCTGTCCTTTTGGGACGTTTGCTTATAGACGGAAGGCTATTGGACTATGCAATGGACCGGCCACATTCCAATGTTGCATGTTCAATATCTTTTCCGATATGGTCGAGAACTTCCTTGAAATTTTCATGGATGATTTCTCGATTCATGGCACCTCCTTTGATGAGTGCTTGCACAACCTGAGCCTTGTTCTCAAGAGGTGTTCAGACACGAACTTAGCCCTTAATTGGGAAAAGTGTCATTTCATGGTTACAAAAGGAATCGTTCTGGGTCACGTGGTATCTCGTGATGGTATCGAGGTGGGTAGGGCAAAGATTGGGATTATTTCTAAGCTTCTGCCACCCAATTCGGTAAAAGAAATCCGGTCATTCGTTGGACATGCTGGTTTTTACTGGCGGTTTATTAAGAATTTCAGCTAGATATTTCGCCCCTTGACGAGCTTGCTTGCCAAAGGTACCACTTTTGAGTTCACACCCGAGTGCATGACTGCGTTTGAGTTTCTGAAGCATGAGTTGACCTCCACTCCTATTATTAAGGCACCGGTGTGGATTCTACCTTTCGAGCTGATGTGTGATGCATCTGAGTATGCGATAAGAGCAGTTTTGGGTCAGAAAGTCGACAAATTTCCACATGTGATCTACTATGCAAGTCGTACTCTCAATGACGCCCAGTTCAATTACTTCGTTACTTAGAAAGAGTTCCTTGCGATCATATTTGCGTTGGAAAAAATTTCGCCAGTACCTTAATGGGTCGCACGTCATTATCTACACTGATCACTCGACTCTCCCCTATCTTTTGTCTAAAAAGGATGCAAAACCCCGTCTCCTGCGTTGGATCTTGTTGTTGCAAGAGTTCGACCCTTAGAATGTCGTGGCAGATCACCTCTCCCACATCCTAGTTGATCTTTCACCGGACCCACCAGTGAACGAGTTCTTCCCTGATGAGAACCTTATGGCAATAGCCTCACCCCCTGGTTCGCTAACGTTGTGAACTATTTAGCAACCGGGGAGGTACGAATCATTGGACACACAGTGAGAAAGCAAAGATCAAGTCGTTACTCAAGCACTTCTATTGGGATGATCCCTACTTATTTAAGTACTGTGCCGATCAAATCATAAGAAGGTGCATTCGTAACGACAAGATTCAAAACGTCTTGTCCTTTTTCCATAATGAGACATGTGGTGGGCACTTTGGTGCCAAGAAAAACGCTGCCAAAGTGCTCCAATGTGGTTTTTATTGGCCCATGTTGTTACAAGACGCTTTTGCATTTTGCAAAGCATGCGATAGGTGCCAACGTGTGGACCGCATTGGCAGACGTGATATGATGTCACTCAATAATATCTTAGTGGTCAACATCTTTTATGTTTGGGGAATTGACTTCATGGGTCCTTTCCCCGTGTCCCATGGTCACACTTACATTCTTGTGGCGGTTGATTATGTGTCAAAGTGGGTGGAAGCAATCCCCACTCGCACTAACGACTGCAAGGTTGTGATCAAGTTTCTTAAAGAACAACTCTTTGTGATACTTAGGACACCTCGTTGTATCATACGTGATCGAGGGACACACTTTGTGAACCTATCCCTTGAGGCAGTGTTGAGGAAATATTCCATCACGCACAACTTGGCCACACCTTATCATCATCAAACCAGTGGCCAGGTGGAAATTTCCAACCGTCAACTCAAGAAAATTCTTGAAAAAACGGTTGATGCTTCAAGGAAAGATTGGTCGGTCAAGTAAAATGATGCATTGTGGGCTTTCCGCACTGCATTTAAAACCGACTTTGGCATGTCCCCCTACCTGTTAGTTTATGGCAAAGCTTTCCATCTTCCGGTAGAGCTTAAGCACCGAGCATTATGGGCAATCAAACATCTTAACATGAGTCTTGATGTTTACGATGCCAATCGCAAGTTAGACTTCAACGAGTTGGAGGAATTGAGAAATGAAGGATATGAGAATACCAAGATCTGCAAGTCCCGAACTAAAATTTTCCACGATCGTTTGGTCTGAATCAAAACCTTCGAGGTGGGACAAAAGTTCTTGTTGTGTAACTCTCGCTTCTACTTGTTTCCGGGGAAACTTCAGAGTCATTGGTCAGGGCCCTTTATTGTTTTAACCGTCTCCCCTCATGAGGCGGCTGAGATTCATAATCCAAGGAAAAAGGACGTGTTCAAAGTTAATGGACAATGCCACAAACCGTACTTTGAAGGGACCACGACAGAGGTCGACGAGGAAGTCGTGTCTTTACACAAACTCCCCAGGGATGTGGTCACTTGACGTGATCCATTCCTTCATTTGGTTGTACATATATTTGTTAAAACAAAAAAAATGAAAAATGAAGAAAAGAAACAAAATTGAAGTGCCTTTTGGATATTTTCCATTTTCCTATGTTAAAAACACGTGATGCCTTGCCCTACCAATGCTCCATCAGACGAAAAATGTATTTTCCTCCTTGTTTCCGCCACCACCCAAATCCCACCCCCATATCTCGCCAACAGACCGCCAATCAGCGGTTTCCCACCGCCAACCAGCGGTCTGTTGTACCCTGTTTCTCTTCTATCTTCGTCGGGTTGTGTGAGTTTGGGTCTTCTGTTGGTTCCGTTTGGTGGAGTGTTTGTTTGCTGCTAGAGTTGACGTGTTTTGGTCTCCGACCCTCTCGTGTTGTGTTCGTCTTCTCCGTCGCATGCTCACCAAGGTAGGTGCAGGTATGGCCAACCCACATTTAATTCAAGAACTTTATTTGACCTCCCTCATACGTGAATTCGGAGAACCCTTCTACGCTAGAATCATAGCCAAAGGGTGGTACCATTTATTGTATGAGGGTGACGAAATCATGTATGTAGAGACTCTCGTACATGAGTTCTTTACCAAACTCGAGTGTGAGTAGACCGTACCACTCGAGTTTAGTGTCACTCTCAGATGGGTGGAACACACCGTTACACCCCAATTCATCTCCGACGCGACTGGGATTCCCTTAGCCGATGATCTCGCTCCCACCAGTGACATTAATTTTTAACAATCTATGCTTAGGCACGGGCAACCCATCTCATCGCATGGAGAAATACCCAATGCACACATTTACTCCAATGGGCACATTGTACCCAGGTGGGTGTGTAGGAATGTGTTGGGCCAAGAACGGACCTCCACATTCTTCACACCTAGTTTGCGAATAATGTATAGTCTCATGGATTGTTCACCTAACTGCACTTGTCGAACGTTGTTCGACGTTTTGGTGAACGCTAAGATTAAAGAAATATACTGTTTGCCTACTCTGGTGACCAAATTGTGTGGCATGTTGGACATCCCACGATTTGAGCGCTTGCTACGGTGCCAAGGCACCGATGTCGAGGTAGCGAAGATTACCCCATCATTTCGCCATTGCCTTCTGGAGGCATGGGTGCCTGATTACATGGAGGAGGATGTTAGAGTCAATTCCTTAAGCTCATATGTGAGCTCGGGAACACTCTTTAACATCGACATTTCTGATATGTCAGTTGAGCAGTAAAACATCATTTTAGGCAAACAAAATCGGAAAATTTATAGGAAATTGTCGGCTCTTGAGCGAGGTGCCTCTTCGGGCACCTCTGGCCGCCATCATTAGTCTTGTACACCCTATCCATGCATTGACACCATTTTTCCATACATTGAGGACAATGCATGGATTAGGTGTGGGGGGGGGGTTTACGTTTGTACATAGTTTGTGTGCCTTTTTTATTTTCCTTTTATTTTGTTTGTACTGCTTGGGTCATGTTAGTGTGCTACATTTAATATTGATATATCTGCTTTCCATGATCCTTGGGTGACTTGTCTTCTTTTGCTTGCCTAGTGCTTTAAAATTTTCACATTTCTTTCAAAATCTTCATGTGTTTGCGAAAGAAAATGTTTTGTGGGTTTTGCGTGTGTTTAGCATGTGCAAAACCGTTGAGAGGCAAATTAAAAAGAAAGCTCCCAAAATTGTCTTGAACATGATGCATTAGGATATCTAGTATACTGGCTTTAGGTCTTATCGAGTCGTAAGGATGCACCCCAGTCTTCCCTCGGGGGGCATGTAATCATATGGTTTCAGTACTCAAAAAAATAAAGAAGTCCACCATGAACATACTGGGTGAAATAATTCATGTATGTTAGTATAAGGAAGTTTGTCGTAGTGAAGGGCCCTTAAACACTTTTTGTGAAACTGTAAGTGTAGGGGTTTTGGTTCCCACGTAGATAAATTAATAAGTGGTGTTCTCTCTCCTCACACGACTCCTATCACTCGAGAAATTAGGTCGTAGGGGACTTAATGCCTGGTGCTCTCGAGTCATCTGACTTGGGATGCACCGACCGAACTCCCGTTACACGGGTGGTAGGGATCGCCCTATGGGGAAGATGTACGTGATAGTGTAAGTCTTCACAGGTAATGATGCACAAAACATGACCCTGGGAGAATCAAACACCAGCAAAGGTAATGCTCCAAAGAAAAGAAAGAAAAAAGAAAGAAAAGAGTCAAATAAGAACCTTAATTGACTTTCACAATGTATCTATCACTTTCAGAAGTTAAGGTTGCCCATGTCTTTCACTTAAGTCCTTAATTAACTTTCATGAAAGATTCATTAGGCTAGGTGTGTGGACTGATTACATATATAGAGTCAGCCCGTAGCATTACCGCGTCCAATGATCGACAAAAATGAGTCATCGAGTCGTGTAGCTGGGTTGAATAATGCATCTTTGTTCGGATTTTGTGGGTGTATCCGCTGAAAACCCTCAGGAAACAACACTGGTCCTCCTTGGCGACAAGGAAGTTTAACGGCTTGTTGCACGTGCTAAGCACAACCGTGATTCCTACGAAAGTGAGTTAGGATTTTCTTATTTTACGTATGCTTTTCCTTTCTTTCTTTTTTCTCTTTCTTTACTTTGCTCAGGACTAGCAAAAGTTAGGTGTGGAGGCATTTGATATACATCATTTCATGCATTCATTTGTGTCTTATATCAATTATCTTTCACCTAAATTATGCTACGTAATGAGTTTTATGTTTGAGTTTCAGGAATAAATAGATTTGAAGAGAAGAGGCCTAAAAGGACCTAAACGCAGGAAAAAAAACATAGTTCAGAGACTTGGGGACTAGGATGCAATGGAGAACGACCTGAATGTAAGATCAAATGACCAATGAGCAAATAAAAATACTCCACACCATCATGAGGAGTATTTTGGCAAATTGGGTTGGGTCTAAACTCCAACAACTTCCTTTCATGCATAAAACATGAAGAACACAACCTTGCAAGGCCCAACCAAAATCCAGGGCGGATTCAGACTTTGTAGACCCCCAATTGGCGGTCTGGGACGGCTAATTGTTGGTCGGGTTGCCTCCGGATCCGACATGCTTCGGCTAGATCATGTATTAGGGAGAAATAGATCTATTTCTAGTGTTGTATTAGTCCCATATCGGGGGATTGTCCCCGATTACCTTTTTCTATGGCTATAAATAGAACTCTTCACCTTCCATTGTAATCACTACATACTTGGTGGCTATTCTTCCTACTTGAAGTGGAGCCTTGGAGCAAAGACTGAAGTAGGAAGATGCTACTTGTATTGTGAGTCTGAAATAAATAAAAGTTTTCTTTGTTATGTTGTTTCATTTATGTTGATTGCATGCTTAGTTTAATTTCATTTTAGTAGACTTAGTTAATATGCTTTCCTTTCTTAGAATAATAATTAGTGTAATGGATAGTGAGTAGTTCCATCCCCTTTGGTGGTGGAGTTGATGTTTTATACATGCAAAAGAGAATGGAATTGAATGCTTTGTATGAAATGTGTTGATAAACGTAAATGTATGCTTGCTTGTTTAGGATAGAACTTGTAACTTAATGAGTTTTGCCACAAATATTAGACACCTCTCTTGCTTGTTAGGTTCTGAAATTAACAACATGTATATGCCAATGTTAATCAACTAGGTTAGTAATGGGATTGATAGGTTTTTCCATAAAAATTAGACACTTCCTATATATGAAAATACAAGCTACATTTGGGCTTAATGATTGCATTCTTCACCCTCTCTTTGTTTGTGTACACTCACTCCACCCCCTAGGGGTCCCTCTTCCTGATTTACACTTCGACTTTAGGTTCTTTCAAATTAGTTTGCTTCGTTAGTTGTTGTTTTCCTTTACATTTCGTGTTACTAGTTTAGCATAACTTAGAATAGCATATCCACAAATCTTCTCCCCTTTTTCGCCACCTGATTTCTCTCAAGCCAGAGGTTGCTTACCTCCCTGCGGACGACCCGTACCTGTCCCGTCTTCACCGACGGCTGTACACTTGTGGTCTAAATTTAAAACGAACAAACAGAGCATTTATCGAGCACTTGAGCCACTAGTTCATCAATCCAAGGAGAAGACTCCGGAATGTCAATTGTGAATATCACTATGTCTAAATACTCTCAAACGAAGAGAATTCTAGAGCTTCAGTAGCCTTCTTCACGCGAGGTCCTTTCAACCTCGTAACATGTGAAATAACCATGCAAACAACCATGTAGCTTCTTCATTCGCCTCGAAAAGTTCTATAAATTTCTCTCTTCCCATATTTCATGTACCGTTGCAGCAAACGCCATCTTCATGCAGGCCTTCATAACCTTGGTGTGGGTTGCGTATTCCTGCTCAATACGCTCAATCTCATTTGCAATATCATGCTTACAATTTGCTGTGAGCTGCAATCTCGAATATATCTCCACCCATACCCTCCGAGTAAACTCACAACCCAGCAGAACATGGGCATTTGTTTCCATGTCCAACTCACAGAGGGGGCATAACAGGCGCCCGATAACGTGCATATTGCATTTCTGCATTAAATCATGAGTGAGGAGTCGCCCACGGGTGGCCTTCCAAAGAGTCACGACATGCTTGGGGACACGATCCTTGTGACAAACGAAACTATGCCAAGCAATATGGGGGAGGGGTAGCGACAACCCTACTAGGAACAATAACAGTGATTTGTGGCCAAAGTTGTTGTGCATTTACTCAGACCGTGTAGGAGGGAGAGCCCAGTAGCCATCCTGAATAAAGAATGAGATGCGAGTGTCCACAGGATATCCACCCATGTCATATCTTATCCGATCACCATATTCCTCACAAATAAGTGGTTTTCCTAACCAATGATCTTCAAAAACCGAACCAATTCCCCACAACCAATTTTGTATCGGAATTTCATACGAGCACTCTTCCGTACATTGAGAATTCCCCGCCTAGCGCATGAGGAAATCGATAGTGGACACGCCACCCAAATACTCTTCCAATTGGAGTTGCCACCTCGGCACTGATCGGAGATGCATCTCCGGCCACTATCTCTTGCAAACTCTGGGCAGCAGTAGCTCTTTCATTCCCACAGTTCTACTGTACTACACTCCATTCTTGTGGATGATAATTTTTTGTGGTTGGGCAGCACGATTCTAGACGACCAAAGGAAGCACAGGTTTGGAAACCACTCAAAAATCCTTGCAAACTATGGTAAGATGACACAACAATTAAGTGAACGAGAGGAGGGTGACTTGTTTAAACGTTTTAATAACCGTAAGTACATGGCTGCGATAAAGCGGTGGCACGTACAAGTCAATCAATGGGGAGGTGAGTAGCCTAAGGTGAATGGAGTCTGTGCTAAGTTGTTGCAGCTTGAACATAGTACAGACCTCCTCAAATTCCCTGAGAAAGGTATAGGGGTCACCCTTCCTAGTGAAGTGAGGGAGCATGGAGATAAGTTGAGGCTTAACCTCAAAAGTGTTCCCATTTTCCTCTGGCAAATAAGATGCACGATGGTAGAGCATTACGACTCGGGTAGCATCGTCACGCAGAGAAACATGAACAAGTGGTGGAACAGGTTGTGGAATAGGCGGGTCCAGCAACTACTCCTCCTCGCGGAAATGGGTAGCCATGGAACCAAGACTGTGTGGGACACGAGAAGGGTAAGGCATCGCGAAATTGACTACCGAGGTAGGATTAATGACGCGCCTCATCAAACGACCACTCTCGTCTCGTGCCCATACAAGCATGCACGAAGGTGCACACACAAACCAAAAGTTATTTTTTTATGTATTTAGAACAACAAAAAAACTGAGAACGGTACGTAGATGAGAAGATGTGAAGACTCAGATGAGAAGAAACTACTCAGGAGAGAAGGGGAGAAGTCCTTATGCTACAGCGAGAAAGTACCGGTAGAAGCACACAAGCAAACAAGTCTCAAACAACCTAAGGTCGCTATAGGTCCTTACAGCTAGACGACGCCTAACTGCGAGGTCACGCAGCCGCAACATGCTTCACCTCCCTACGACGAAGACCACAAAGCACAACAAGTGAGCCAAAATCTAGAGATCTTGTCTCTCCTACTATCCACACAGTGGGCGAAGCCGACCAGGTCATGATGGTTGAAGCAGGATCACTCTCCTAATGTGCCCGGGATCCTTAGGGGTCAATGTCTAGTTGATTTTAAAATTAAGCTCTTGATTAGTGTGATTTTTGAAGCAAAAAAAGGGTGATGAAATGCCGCACCTTATCTTATATGGGACAACCCCTCCTTCGTAGCATTTTGGAGTCCTAATCTTGAAATCAACTCTCCAAACAAACGCTCAACTCACACTTGTTGCAATGCAATTCCTACTAACTAATGCATGCTCATACCAAATGCATGAATGAGAGTAGGAAATGCGTACCTCACGTCAGTGCTCAACAAATGAAAGTAGAGCTAAAACAAAATACAAACTACGTGCGTAAGTCAAGTATATGATGCATGACATAAACAAGCAAGAATGCCTAGTCTTTTGCTTTGGATTTTAGGGTCCAAGTTGATTAAAAGGGATTGATTATTGATATGGGGAAAAATACAAGTCAAAACATGCCAACTTGAGCCCTAGACCACTATATTGAGTATAGAAACAACCAGAAGAAAGTCGAGAGCAAACTGAGCTCACCAGGCCGCCAGTTGGCGGTCCGCCACCGCTGATTGGCGGTCCAGGTATTTGTTTCGTCCTCCAAGTTTCTCCTAGTATCTTCCCTTGATGTTTGGAGCCCGCTGAAACAAAACACAACTACAAATAAAAAAATTAAGTCCACTCGAATTGTCCAAACGAGAGTCTGGACTAAGCACCTCCCCGGCAGCGGTGCCAAAAACTTGTTTAAACATTTTAATAACCGCAAGTGCACAACCGTAATGAAGTGGTGGCAAGTACGTGTCGATCCACGGGGAGGTGAGAAGCCTCTGGTTTATCCCAAATCAAGTGGCAAAAAAAGGGAAAGAGATATGATTATGCTAAGCTAAACTACACTAAACTAGCAAGTAAGAAATGTGAAAGAAAGCAACTCAATATTGGAAATCAGGAAGAGAAACCCTAAGGGGTGGAGTGTGTGTACATATAAAGTGAAATAAGTGATGAGTGACGTATGTAAGTGTGTGTGTCGTGTGTGTGTTTTCATGCATAGGAAGTGTCTAAAGATGTGGCAAAACCTATCAATCCATTCACACAACGTATCGACAATTACTACTTGATTATCGTTAGACTAGGGTCAGCATGAGAAGCGTCTAGAGATATGACAAGAATCCTCAAAAACCATAAACTCATGTGAAGAACAAAGCTAAACATGGGAGGTGTCTAAATCTTATGACACAACCCATGAAAACAAAGTTTCTTCAATCAATGAAGCAAGCAACCACAAATACACACACTTAACTAACATGTAGCATATTCAACAGGAAATTTCAGTCAATAAACATGAGGAAACTAAGAATTGGAACTGTTTCAATATTATGGCAAAACCCATAAAAATCACCCAACATGTAGATGATTAAAATACTCCCAATGAATATACAAACATGCAAGTTTACACAATCAAACATCCAAACAACACAACATATATATACATCATCTCCACCCCCAAAGGGGGATGGAACTACACACTAATCTTTAAGCTAACTATTATGTTAAGAGAGAAAAACATGTTAATTAAATCTACTAAGATTAATGAAACAAAATTAACCTGAGCATTCAAGAAGATAAAAGAGACAACATTAACCTAACAAAAATTTCTTTTATTAAATGACTCACATTACAGGCAAAATCTACCTACTTGAGTTTTTGTTTCCAGGCTTGACTCTAAGTAGAGGGATTGACCACTAAGCAAGGAGTAGTATTACAAGGGAGGGGGAAGAGTTCTATTTATAGTCATAGAAAATTGTAATCGGGGACAATCCCCCGATGTGGGACTAAAGAAACATTCCCAGAATAGACATAAACACATAACCCATATCCGAGCAAAACCGGGTCAGATTCTGAGAAAAATGGACCGTGAATTTGTGGTCACTTTTTTCTAGATCCGACCTATTTTCGGATGTCGTCTTTAGTTCTTCTATTCGTCACATGGGGTGCACTCGGTTTGGTTATTGGAGTTTAGGCCGGGATATAATTACCAAAATACTCCTCATGATGGTGTGGAGTTTCTTGATTTGCTTATTGGTCCTTTTGATTTACATACAAGTCCTTCCCTCTTGCATATCTGTCCATAAGTGTCACAATTCAGTTATTTTTTTTGCTTTCAGGTTCTTTTGTGTCTCTTCTTCTCACTTGTTTTATTCTTGAAACTTAAACATAAAACTCATTACGTAGCATTGCTTAGGTTAAAAATAGATGATATAAGACAGAAATATATTCATGATATAATGTCAATCATGACCTTTCTTGTCAACATGAGGATTTTTCTTCTGATATCGAACCACCACAACATCCACAAATTCAAAGCACAATCTTTTGGAGTCAAACTCTTAGTTAGTCTGAGGGACTTGGGGTTTCAATTCACAATCACTTGATGGAGGATTTGATTCAAATTGAGAATAACATGGACCATTTCATTATGACTTAGCACAAGATTGTGCCTTATTTTTTTGTCCCATGGTCGTTGAGCCACATGATCTTAATGTTGTGCCTCTTAAGGACGCACCTTTGGTGGAGTAAGAGCTCCCTAATACCCATAATTTCATACGAGCTGGTGAGCGTTTGCCCCACAATATAGTTCCTGATCATCTTCAAAATGAAGGGACGCCAAACAACTGCATTGCCCATGAGGGTATTTCGAGTTGTTAGATGATACCAGTGGTAAGAGACCCACTTTCTATTCGCCAGGTGTGTCGGGCATGGATAACGAGGTTGTTGGCCTCGTTCTGGCACACCACCTTGTTTGTTGGATAGTTTGGATTAACGATCGTAACTTCAATACCACAATGGGAGAAACTCTTCTTCTGTTGCTCGATTATGACCAAACTCTTGAGAGGTTCATGCTCTTTAAGTTTGATTCGTTGAATCAGACAGCTTTGCATCTTGATCTTGAACCTCTCCTTACATCTTGTTCCCATATTCATTGAGGACAATGCATGAAGTATGTTTGGAGGGTGTTTTAACGTATGTACATAGTCGATTGTTTTTCCTTTTCTTTTATTTTCTTTTGTTTGCCTTGTTACGATCATGATAGTGTGCTGCAATTTACATTTATATATTTGCGATATGATGATCCTTGGTTGACTTGCCTTCTCTTGCTTTCCTAGTGCTTTAAAATTTTCATTTCTTTCAAAATCTTCATGTGTTTGCGGAAAAAAATGTTTTGTAGGTTTTGCGTGTGGTAGCATGTGCAAAACCATTCAGAGGTACACTAAAATGGAAGCTCCTAGAATCAACTTGAACATTATGCATTAGGATATCTAGTACACCGAATTTAGGTATTATCTAGTCATAAGGATGCACCCCGGTTTCCATTGGGGGGGACAATTATGATAGGGTTTCAGTACTCAAACAAATAAAGAAGCCCACCATGAACCTAGTGAGAATCATCTTGAGTTTGATACTTTCGGAACGAGTGAGACAAACTCATCCCTATACGGCACATCATCGCCTGCATGGGACATTTACGTCCCACGCAAGACAGACTCGTCCTAATGTGGGACAAACTCATCCTGCATGGGACACTTGCGTCTCGAGTAGGATAGACTTGTCCTTATGCGGTGTCATGTTCCCATTTCAAGTGCATTGACCCACTTTTGAGGTTCCCATTTGTTGTCCTTTGACAAATAAAGATGGGAACTTAGTTGTGTACATAGTAATATTTCAAAAAAACAAAAAAAAATGAAAAAAAATGAAAAAGGGAAAAAAAAGACTCCAAGAGTGAGCACTGATTGTTGTGGGCTCCAACCCTCACGTATTTGGGCCCCACTTGTTTCACATAACAATATCCATTCTTTAGTATTTCATAGGTTTTAAGGGGAATTCGGGTTTGTGTCCATCAACATAACCGTGAACTTCCCTTTACACTTAACGTTGGTGAGATTTTTCTTTTTAATGCATAAATCCATGTTGTATCATGCTCACATTCATTGAGGATAATGTTTGAAGTAAGTGTGTGTGGGGGGGGGTGTTTTACGTGTGTACATAGTCGAGTCTTTCTCCTTTTGTTTTGTTTTCTTTTGTTTGTATTGTTAGGGTCATGTTAGTGTGCTGCATTTAATATCGATATATCTGCTTCCATGATCTTTGGGTGACTTGTCTTCTTTTGCTTGCCTTGTGCTTTAAATTTTCACATTTCTTTCAAAATCTTCATGTGTTTGCAAAAGAAAATATTTTGTGGGTTTTGCGTGTGATTAGCATGTGCAAAAACATTTTGAGGCAAAGTAAAAAGAAAACTCCCAAAATTGACTTGGACTTCATGCATTAGGATATCTAGTACACCGGGTTTAGGTCTTATCTCTTCGCGAGGATGCACCCTGGTTTTCCCTTAGGGGGAGAGTAATCATAGGGTTTCAGTACTCAAATAAACAAAGAACTCCACCCTGATCCTAGTGAGCGAAATAATCTGTGTTTGTTAGTATAAGGACGTTTGTCGTAGTCAATGACCCTGAAACTCCTGTTGTGAAACCTAAAGTGTAGGGGTTTTGGTTCATTTGTAGATAAGAAATAATATAGTAGGTTGTTCTCTCTTCTCGCACTACTCCTATTACTCGGGAAATTAGGTCCAAGGGGACTTAGTGCATGGTGCTTTCAAGTCATCTGACTTGGGATGCACAAATCGAACTGCCGTTACACGGGTGGTAGGGATCGTTGTATGTGGGGATGTGGGGGAAGGTGTGTGTGATAGTGTAAGTCATCATAGGGAGTGATGCACGAAACCTAACCCTGGGAGATTTACACACCAACTAGTATAATATAAAAATGAAAAAAAGTGGAGAACCAAAAAGAAAATAAAAAATAAAAATGGCAATGCAAATAAGAACCTTAATGGACTTTACACTCTGTATCACATGAGGATGTTAAGGTTGCCCATGTCTTTGACTTAAGTCCTTAATTAACTTGCACGAATGATTCATTTGGCTAGGTGTGTGGACTGAATACATAAAGTGAGTTGGCCCATAGTATTACCATATCCAATGATCGACAAAAATGAGTCTGTCGAGTCGTGTTGTTAGGTTGAATAATCCATCTTTGTTCAGATTTTATGGGTATACCCTTGAAAACCCTCAGGAGACAACACTCCTCCTTGGCGATAAGGAGGTTTAATGGCTTGTTGCACATGCTAAGTGCGACCATGATTCCTACGAAAGTGACTTAGGATTTCCCTATTTTACGAATGCTTTTTCCTTTCTTTCGATTTTCTCATTCTTTCTTTTGCTTGGGTCTAGCAAAAGTTAGGTGTGGGCGTATTTTATCGACATCATATCATGCATATATTTGTGTATTATATCCTTTATTTTTAACCTAAGCAATGCTACGTAATGAGTTTTAGGTTTAAGTTTCCGGAATAAAACAAGTAAGAAGAAGAGACACAAAAAACCTAAGAGCAAGAAAATGGACTGAATTGTAAGATTTATGGACTGAGATGCAAGAGAGAAGGACCCGGATGTAAACCAAAATGACCAATGAGCTAAATCAAGAAGATCCGCACCAACATGAGCAGTATTTTGGCAATTAGATCCGGGCCCAAACATCAACAACCAAATCGGGTTCACCAAACATAAAGAAATCAAGTCAGAAACAAGCCACCCAAAACCAGACCCCATCTAGCCAATTCAGACTGCCAATTGGTTGTCCCAAACCACCAATGGGCGGTCCATTTGGCTCCAAATGATACATACTTTGGTTGGGTGTAATATCAGGTTGTATTTAGTCCATTTATGGTATTCTTTTAGTCCTATCTTGGGGGATTGTACCCGGTTACCTTTTTTCATGCCTATAAATAGTACTCTTCTTTCTCCTTTGTATTTACCCATTGCTTGGTGGCATTCTCTCTACTTAGAGTAAGACTTGGAGAAAAACTCAAGTGGAGAAGAATGCTACTTTTAATGTGAGTCTTGTAAATAAACTATTTTTTTAATTTGTTTTTAATGTTGTCTCTCTTTTAATTCTTGCATACTTAGTTTAATTTCGTTTTGTTATTTCTTAATGAGTAGTTCCATCCCCTTCAGGGGGTGGAGATGATGTACATATATGTTGTGAAGTTTGGATGTTTGATAAAAAAATTATTGTGTAGACTTGCATGTTGATATATTCATTGGGGGTGTTTTAATCATCTACATGTTGGGGGATTTTTTATGGGTTTTCCCATAAGATTTAGACAATTCCCTTGCTTATCTTTGTTCTTCACATGATTTCATGATTTTCGATGAGTCTTGACATATCTTTAGACACTTCTCATGCTGAGCCTAGTCTTATGCTAATCAAGTTGTAATTACCAATACATTGTGTGAATGGATTGATAGATTTTTCCAAATCTTTGGACACTTCCTATGCATGAAGACACACACATGACACACACTTACATGCTTAATTACATGCGTCATTCATCACTTCTTTCACTTCATATGTGCACACACTCCACCCCTTAGGGGTTTCCATTCCTGAATTCCAGCTTTATGTCTCAGTTAGTTTAGTTTCATTGTTGCTTGCTTTCCTTGTCTGTGTTTGTTTCTTATTAGTGTAGCGTAGCATAGTTAAGTCTAGTTTAGTGTAATCAACTTATTCTCCCCTCTTTTCCCACTCACCTTCGAACGAATCAGAGTTGCCACACCTCCCTGTGGATCGACCCGTATTTGCCATGTCTTAACCGACACCGTGCAGTTGTGGTATATAAAAAGAACACATCATTGGGTTCTTCTTATCTTGTGCTATTTCATGTGATATATGTACATCAACTCCACCCCCCAAAGGGGATGGAACTACTCACTATGAATTGAACTAATAATTATCCTAAGAAAGGAAAACACATTAACTAAATTACTAAGATTAATGAAATGAAATTAAACTAAGTATGCAAGCAACATGAAACAACCAACATAACAAAGAAACTTTTATTAAATTCAGTCTCACAATACAAGTAACATCTTCCTACTTTAGTATTTGCTCCAAGGCTCCACTTCAAGTAGGAAGAATAACCACCAAGTATGTAGCAGATTACAAGGGAAGGTGAGGAGTTCTATTTATAGTCATTGAAAAAGGTAATCAGGGACAATCCCCCATATGGGACTAATACAACAGCAGAAATAGATAAAAACCACCCTAATACATGTTATGCCTGAAGTGTGTCGGATCCAGAGCCTACCCGACCACTAATTGGCGGTCTATAGAGTCTGTATTTTGGTTGGGCTTTGCTGGGTTGTTGTCTTCAGGTTTGATGCACCCAATTCAGTTGTTGGAGTTTAAAGCCGACCCAAATTGCTAAAATACTCCTCATGATGGTGTGGAGTATTTTCATATGATCATTGGTCCTTTGATCTTACATTCAGGTTATTCCCCTTGCATCTCAGTCCCTAACTCTCACAACTCAGTACTTTTTCCTTCTTTTAGGTCCTTTTATGTTTCTTTTCCTCAAAGCAATTTATTCCTGAAACTCAAACATAAAACTCGTTACGTAGTATTGTTTAGGTACAAGTTAATGGATATAAGATACAAATGAATGCATGAAATGATGTCAATCAAATACCCCACACCTAACTTTTGCTAGTCCCGAGCAAAACAAAGAAAGAGAAAAATGAAAGAAAGGAAAAAAGGCATACGTAAAACAGCGAAATCCTAACTCACTTTTGTAGGAATCACGATTGCACTTAGCACGTGCAACAAGCTGTTAAACTTCCTTGTTCCAAAGGAGGAGTGTTGTCTCTTGAGGGTTTTTAGCGGATACACCAACAAAATCCGAACAAATATGCATTATTCAACCAAGCAACACGACTCGATGGCTTATTTTTGTCGATCATTGGACACCCTAATGCTACGGGCCGACTCTATATATGTAATATCTCCGCCAGTTGGCGGTCCACCACCTCTGATTGGCGGTCCAGGTGTCTGTTTTGTCCTCCAAGTTTCTCCTGGTATCTTCCCTTGATGTTTAGAGCATGCTGAAACAAAGCACAACTACAAATAAAAAATTAAATCTACTCAAATTGTCCAAACCAGAGTCTGGACTAAGCACCTCCCCAGCAGCGGCGCCAAAAACTTGTTTAAACATTTTAATAACCGCAAGTGCACGACCGTGATGAAGTGGTGGCAAGTACGTGTCCATCCACAGGGATGTGAGTAGCCTCTCGTTTATCCCAAATCAAGTGGCAAAAGGGGAAAAAGATATGATTATGCTAAGCTAAACAACACTAAACTAGTAAGTAAGAAATGAGAAAGAAAGCAACTAAAGATTGGAAATCAGGAAGAGAAACCCCTAAGGGGTGGAGTGTGTATACATCTAAAGTGAAATAAATGATGAATGACTCAAGTGTGTGTCGTGTGTGTTTTCATGCATTGGAAGTGTCTAACGATGTGGCAAAACCTATCAATCCATTCACATAACGTATCGACAATTACTACTTGATTATCGTTAGACTAGGGTTAGCATGAGAAGTGTCTAAAGATATGACAAGACTCATCAAAAACCATAAACTTATGTGAAGAACAAAGTTAATCGTGGGAGGTGTCTAAATCTTATGACAAAACCCATGAAAACAAAGTTTCTTCAATCAATCGAGCAAGCAACCACAAATACACACACTTAACTAACATGTAGCATATTCAACAGGAAATTTCAGTCAATAAACATGAGGAAACTAAGATTGGGAATTGTCTAAATATTATGGCAAAACCCATCAAAAATCCCCAACATGTAGATGATTAAAATACCCCCAATGAACATACAAACATGCAAGTTTACACAATTAAAAATTCATCAAACATCCAAACATCACAACATATATGTACATCATCTCCAACCACCAAAGGGGGATGGAACTACTCACTAATCATTAAGCTAACTATTATGTTAAGAGAGGAAAACATGTTAATTAAGTCTACTAAGATTAATAAAACAAATTTAACCTGAGCATTCAAGAAGATAAAAGAGACAACATTAACGTAACAAAAATTTCTTTTATTAAATGACTCACATAACAAGCAACATCTCCCTACTTTAGTTTTTGTTTCAAGGCTTGACTCTAAGTAGAGGGATTGGCCACTAAGCAAGGAGTAGTATTACAAGGGAGGAGGAAGAGTTATATTTATAGTCCTAGAAAAATTTAATCGGGGACAATACCCCGATGTGGGACTAAAGAAACATTCCCTGAATAAACATAAACACATAACCCATATCCGAGCAAAACCGGGTAGGATTCTGAGAAAAATGGACAGTGAATTGGGGGTCACTTTTTTTTTCTGCATCCGACCTATTTTCGGATGTCATCTTTAGTTCTTCAATTCGTCACATGGGATGCACTCAGATTGGTTATTGAAGTTTAGGCCGGGATATAATTGCCAAAATACTCCTCATGATGGTGTTGAGTTTCTTGATTTGCTTATTATTCCTTTTGGTTTACACACGGGTGCTTCCCTCATGCATATCAGTCCATAAGTGTCACAATTCAGTCATTTTTCTTTCTTTCAGGTCCTTTTTGTGTCTCTTCTTCTCACTTGTTTTATTCCTAAAACTTAAACATAAAACTCATTACGTAGCATTGCTTAGGTTGAAAATAGAGGATACAAGACAGAAATATATGCATGATATAAGGTCAATCATGACCTTTCTTGTAACATAAGGTTTTTTCTTCTGATATCGAACCACCACAACATCCACAAATTCAAAGCACAATCTTTTGAAGTCAAACTCTTAGTTAGTCTAAGGGACTTGGGGTTTCAATTCACAATCACTTGGTGGAGGATTTGATTCAAATTGAGAATAGCATGGACCAGTTTCATTATGAGTCATCACAAGATTGTGCTTCTTAAGGACTCACCTTTGGCGGAGTAAGAGCTCCCTAATACCCATAATTTCATACGAGCTAGTGAGCGTTTGCCCCACACTATAGTTCCTGATCATCTTCAAAATAAAGGGACGCCAAACAACTACATTGCCCATGAGGGTATTTCGAGTTCTTAGATGATACATTGGGTAAGAGACCCACTTTCTATTCACCTGGTGTGTTGGGCATGGATAACGAGGTTGTTGGCCTCGTTTTGGCACACCAACTTGTTGGTTGGAGAGTTTGGATTAACAATCATAACTTCAATACCACAATGGGAGAAACTCTTCTTCCGTTGCTCGATTATGACCAAACTCTTGAGAGGTTCGTGCTCTTTAAGTTTGATCCGTTGAATCAGACGACTTTGCATCTCGATCTTGAACCTCTCCTTACATCTTGTACATTTTATGAAGCAGGGCACTATTGAGTATTTTAGACCCACATGGTGTCATGTTCCCATTCCAAGTACATTGACCCACTTTTGAGGTTCGCATTTGATATGTTTAACGCATGACGATCATAACTTATTCTCATACATAGTTATATTTGAAAAAATGAAAAAAGAAAGACTCTAAGAGTGAGCATATGTAGTTATGTATTTGTGCCCATTAGTTTCATGCATTTGTCTCCCTTCTTAAGTATCTCACAGGTTTTTGGGAATTCGTGTATATGTTCATCCACATAACCCTGAACTTCATTTTGCACTTCACGTCGGTCAGATCTTTTATTTTTCATGCATAAATTCAAGTAGTATCATACTCATAGTCATTGAGGACAATGCATGAAGTATGTTTGGAGGGTGTTTTAACGTATCTACATAGTCGGTTGTTTTTCCTTTTCTTTTATTTTCTTTTGTTTGCCTTGCTACGATCATGATAGTGTGCTGCAATTTACATTTATATATTTGCGATACGATGATCCTTGGGTGACTGTGTTCTCTTGCTTTCCTAGTGCTTTAAAATTTTCATTTCTTTCAAAATCTTCCCGTGTTTGAGGAAAAAAATGTTTTATAGGTTTTGCGTGTGGTAGCATGTGCAAAACCGTCCAGAGGTAAAGTAAAATGGAAGCTCCCAGAATCAACTTGAACATGATGCATTAGGATATCTAGTACACCGGCTTTCGGTCTTATGTAGTCGTAAGGATGCACCCCGGTTTTCCATTTGGAGGGGGACAATTATCATAGGGTTTCAGTACTCAAACAAATAAAGAAGTCCACCGTGAACTTAGTTAGAATCGTTTTGAATGGGATTCCTTCGGAACGAGTGAGACAAACTCATCCCTATATGGCACATCGTCGCTTGCATGGGACATTTACGTCCCGTGCAAGACAGACTCGTCCTTATGTGGGCCAAACTCATCCTGCATGGGACACTTGCGTCTCAAGTGGGATAAACATGTCCTTATGCAGTGTCATGTTCCCATTTCAAGTGCATTGACCCACTTTTGAGGTTCCCATTTGTTTTCCTTTGACAAATGAAGATGGGAACTTAGTTGTGTACATAGTAATATTTCAAAAAAAATGAAAAAGGGAAAAAAAGAAAGAAGACTCCAAGAGTGAGCACTAATTGTTTCACAAAAAGAGTTTTAGGACCCTAACTACGACAAACTTCATTATACTAACAGACATGAATTATTTGACTCACTAGGTTCATGGTGCAATCTTTACTTGTTTGAGTGCTGAAACCCTATTATTACACGCCCTCCGAGGGTAGACCGGGGTTTATCCTTACGACTCGATAAGACCTAAAGCCAATATACTACATATCCTAATGCATCATGTTCAAGAAAATTTTGGGAGCTTTCTTTTTACTTTGTCTCTCAACGGTTTTGCACATGAAAAACACATGCTAAATACACGCAAAACCCACAACAATTTTTTTCGCAAACACATGAAGATTTTGAAAGAAATGTGAAAATTTTAAAGCACTAGGCAAGGAAAAGAAGACAAGTCACCCAAGGATCATGGAAATCAGTTATATCAATATTAGATGCACGATTGATCGTTTGATATAAACCGCAAGTGCACGGCCGCGTTGAAGCGGTGGCAAATACGGGTCGTCCACTGGGAGGTGTGTCGACGATTGGTTTGTTCGAAGGCGAGAGGTAAAAAGAAGGAGAGAAAGGTTGGTTATACTAAACTACACTAAGAACATGCAAAAAGGAAATGAAGATAAGCAATAAAACTAAGCCCCATAGGGCGTAGAGAAATAATGTAAATATGAAGATGTGTGTGTGTGTGTTCAATTAAGCTCCTCACAACATGTAGTGCATGAAATCATAAAACTACATCCAACTTTGCCTCCACATGAATTAAGACAAGACTACATCATTAAAACATACAAGACAATAATTGGAATGAAGTTAAATGAACTCAAGTATAAAGCCTAGACCCTAGTATGCCTCCACATGAATTAAGATAAGACAACATCATTAAAACATACAAGACATTAGCTAAGGTAAAGGCAACAAGAGCACATACACTACAAATTGTGTTTCCAATATTAACTTCATTCATATCCTAACCTTATCATTCCCCATAAAATAGGTCCACTATTCAAAGCATAAGCTAAGCTTCATTCAAGAGCATTAGCATATCAAAGATAAGAGTGAAAACCCATTAGATGGTTATGGAAATCATATAAAGCTCAAGGGATTAAGGTAACACACACTTAATACACTACATGATTATATCACATATTTCTCCACCCCCAAATGGGGATGGAACTACTCACACATATTTAAACTAACTACTCTAATAAAATGAAGCATTGTACTGAAATGAAACTATACTAATCAAGCAAGAAATATTAAAGAAGCATAAAACTAAACAAGGACAAAAGCAAACACATTAAAGGTAATTCACTAAGCAAGAATTAACAAGCTAATGAAAACATTTGTTATTAACTCACTCAAATTACAAGCAACTCTTCCTCCACCAGAGTTTTGCTTCAAGGCTTCACTCTTAGTAGGGAAGATGCCACCAAAGAGAGAGATGGATACAATGGGAGGTGAAGGGTTCTATTTATAAGCATGGAAAAAGCTAATCTGGGACAATCCCCCGATGTGGGACTAAACCAATACCAAAAATAGCCTAAACAAACATTAATACATGTCCAGAAGAAAACTCAGCATATCTGGGATGATCCAGACCGCCAATTAGTGGCATATAAGGCCCAGTTCCGTCTGGGTTTTGTGTTGGGCTTTGCTGGAAGTATTTCTTGGTCTTTGATGCATCTACTTGGTTTGTTGGAGCTCCGACCCGAATCGAATTGTCAAAATACTCCCCATGATGGTGTGGAGTTTCCTGTTTTACTCTTAGGTCCTTCGGTCTTACGATAAGGTCCTTCTCCCTTGCATCTTAGTCCCCAGGTCTCACAATTAAGTCCATTTTCCTGCTTTTGGGTCCTTTCATGGCTCTTCTCTTCAAACCTCTTTATTCCTGAAAACTAAACATAAAACTCGTCACGTAGCATTGCTTAGTTGTAAGATAATGGATATGAAGTACAAATATAAGCATGAAATGATGTCAATCAATGCAGCACACTATCATGACCCTAGCAATATAAACAAAAGAAAACGAAATAAAACAAAAGACACAAAATATGTACAAACGTGAAACCCCCCCCCCCCCCCCCCCCCACACACACACCTAATCCATGCATTGTACTCAATGTAAGGCAAAATGGCACCAATGCATGGATAGGGTGTACCAGACTAATGACGGCGGCCCGAGGTGCCCAAAGAGGCACCTCGCTCAAGAGCCGACAATTTCCTATAAATTTTCCAGTTTTGCTTGGCTAAAATGAAGTTTTGCTGCTCAACCGCCATATCAGAAATGTCAGTGTTAAAGAGCGTTCTGAAGCTCACAGATGATCTTAAGGAACTCGCTCTAACATCCGCCTCCATCCTCCATGTAATTAGGCACCCATGCCTCTAGAAGGCAATGGCAAAATGACGGGGTCATCTTTGCTACCTCGAGGTCGGTGCCTTGGTGCCATAGCAAGCGCTCAAATCGTGGGATGTCCAACATGCCACACAATTTTGTCACCAGAGTAGGCAAACAATGTATTTCTTTAAGCTTAACGTTCACCAAAACGTCGAACAACGTTCGACAAATGCAGTGAGGTGAACCATCCATGAGACTATACATTATTCGCAAAGTAGGTGTGAAGAATGTGCAGGTCCGCTCTTGGCCCAACACACTCCTACACACCCACATGGCTACAATGTGCACATTGGAGTAGATGTGCGCATTAGTTATTAACCATGCGATGAAATGGGTTGCCCGAGCCCAAGCATAGATCGGTAAAAATTAATGTCACGGGTGGGCACAAGATCATCAACTAAGGGGATCCCAGTCGTGTCGGAGATGAATGGGGGTGTCACGGTGTGCTTCACCCCTCTGAGAGTGACACTAAACTCGAGTGGTCCAGTCTGGTACCACTCGAGTTTAGTTAAGAACTCATGTGCGAGAGGCTCTATATACATGGTTTTGTCACCCTCATACAACATTGATGCCACCCTTTGGCTATGATTCTATCGTAGAAGGGTTCTCCGAATTCACGAATCAGGGAGGCAAAATTAAGTTCTGGAATTAAATGTGGGCTGGCCATACCTGCACCTACCTTGGCAAGCTTTAACGGCGGAACACTCGATGGTAAAGATGAACACGGCGCAAGAGGGTCGGAGACCACAACACATTGGAAACAACAGGAAGCACAAAAGAAAACGACCCACCACAATTGGAAGAGTTGATCTGCACAACAGACCGCTGTTTGGCGGTCTGGTTGCAAGATCTGTGGATGGGATTTTGGGGAGGGCACGACCAAGAGAAGAAAAACACATTTTTGTTGGGTGGATGATGGGTAGGGCAACGAACACGTTTTTTTAACAAAGGCAAATGGAAAATATCCAAAATGCACTTCTATTTTTTTCTTTTCTTCATTTTTTCATTCATTGTTTTTGTTTTAACAAAGATCATGTCAAGTGACCACACCCACGGGGAGTTCGTGTAAAGACTCGTGTCTTTAACCCTCCTTGACCCTTGTCGTGGTCCCTTCAAAGTACGGTTAGAGGCATTGTCCATTAACTTTGAGCATATCCCCATTCCTTCGGTTCTGAATCTCAACCACCCTATGAGGGAGATAGTTAAAACAATAAAAAACCCAGACCAACGACTCTGAAGTTTCCGCGAAAACAAGTGGAGGCGAGAGTTATACAACAAGACCTTTTGTCCCACCGCGAAGGTTTTAATTCTGACCAAGCGGTCGTGGAAAATGTTAGTGCGGGACTTGCAGATCTTGGCATTCTCATACGCTTCATTTGTCAACTCCTCCAACTCATTGAAGTCTAGCTTGCGATTGGCACCGCAAACATCAAGACTCATGTTAAGATGTTTGATTGCCCATAATGCCCGATGCTCAAGCTCTACCGGAAGATGGCAAGCTTTGACATAAACTAGCCGGTAGGGGGACATGCCAAGGTTGGTTTTAAATGTAGTACAGAAGGCCCACAGTGCATCATTAAGTTTGACCGACCAATCTTTCCTTGAAGCATTAACTGCTTGAGGATGATAAGGTGTGACCAACTTGTGCGTGATGGAATATTTCCTTAACACTGCCTCGAGGGATTGGTTCACAAAGTGTGTCCCCCGATCACTTATGATACAACGAGGTGTCCCAAACCTCGCAAAGATGTGTTCTTTAAGAAACTTGATCACAACCTTGCGGTCATTAGTGCGAGTGGGGATTGCTTCAACCCACTTCGATACATAATCAATTGCCACTAGAATGTAGGTGTGACCGTGGGACATGGGGAAATGACCCATGAAGTCAATTCCCAAAACATCAAAGATGTTGACCACTAAGATAGGATTGAGTGACATCATATCACGTGTTCCAATGCGGCCCACCCGTTGGCATCTATCACATGCTTTGCAAAATGCAAAAGCATCTTTGAACAACGTGGGCCAGTAAAAACCGCATTGGAGCACTTTGGCAGCAGTTTTCTTGGCACTGAAGTGCCCACCACATGGCTCATGGCAAAAGGACAAGACGCTCTGAATCTCGTCGTTAGGAATGCCCCTTCTTATGATTTGATCGGCACAATACTTAAATAAGTAGGGATCATCCCAATAAAATTGCTTGACTAACGACTTGAACTTTTCTTTCTCACTGTGTGTCCAATGAGTCAACACCTCCTCGATTGCTAAATAGTTCCCAACGTCCCCCAGAGGGTGAGGCTATTTCCATAAGGTTCTCATCAGGGAAAAACTCGTTCACCGGTTGGTCCGGTGAAAGATCAACTGGGATGCGAGAGAGGTGATCTGCCACGACATTCTTGCAACCCTTCTTGTCCCGTATTTCAAGGTCAAACTCTTGCAACAACAAGATCCAACGTAGTGTAGGCTTTTTTGCCTTAATCTTTATTTAGTTTTGATGATTAAGTAATCTAATCTTAATCTATATTTAATCAATCAACCTAGACAATCAAAGTAAGGAAACATGAATACATGCATTGCATATATATTCGTGTACTTGCGATATTCTTAATAGGTTGATGAAGAATCAAGCTAAGGAGCTTGGGGACAAGAAGATAAAGACTCAAGACATGTAATCAAGCTTTGGACCAATATGTAATGTAGTATAATTTGAGTCCTAAGGATTAATGTAAACTTGAGCACATTAGGATTCTGTCCCGTATCCCCACGGTTAACCGACCCCTTCTCGGTAAACCGAATCTTGTAGAGTTTGGTCCACCGAACACCTTGCGGTCAACCGTGTAGAATCCTTTAGGTGTTCCCTGGAATAACCACCTCGGTATACCGAACCGCCTTCGGTAGACCGAATTAGCCTGGACCGGTTTTGGACTTTGCTCCAACGGTCGTATTTAAATCTTGACCTAAAGCCAAATTGACTTATCTATATTCGGTACACCGAACTTCATTCGGTCAACCGAATCATATTACTTTAGGAGACCAATGGCTATTTAACTTGACCGTTATTGGTAAACCAATCTCCCACGCTTTGTCAGCGCAATTCCCGCGCTACTTTGGTCTACCGAAGTATACACAGTCAACCGAACTTGAGTAGATCAGAGCCCAATCAATTCTACTGTCCACCTTGGAACGGTGAACCGAATGGACTTCGGTGAACCGAATTTAATTAGGGCTAAATAGATAAAAGCTACTAGAGGTTGGTGAACGGTGATCCGATACATAATCGGTCAACCGAGTTCTTTGTTCAGACCAATGTTTCGGACTACCGTGTGGATAATGGTCGACCGAATCTGTCTCGATTTCTGGCCGAGCTTAAGTCACATCTTGCTTTCTCATTGGTCCATTCCCCACCAACTCCCAAACGGCTAGATGAGCTTGAAGGCTTATAAATAGGACCTCATTTGGTTGCTTTGGACATCTTGAACACTTCCTATCTATCCAATACTCAAAGCCAAATCCTCTCCATCTTCAAGCTCTCAATCCACAACACTCAAGCCTAAACTTCACCACTTGCATATCCAATTCCATATCATATCCAAGTGTGCTCAAGTATAGAGTGTTAGTTAGATTGTGATTCCAATTCCTTATTCAAGAATCACCAAGTTGTAAAGCTTCGAGGAAGCTCCCTCTCGGGTTGTGAGAGGAGACACGAGCGAGGCGAGGTTGTTCGCGAGACTCGGTGTTGTAAACGGCGTTGGTCTCGGCCCGGAACGTAGATCGGTTAGTGGAACCGTAAGCGAGGCTCGGGGGATCGAGCGAGGCTTGCGAGGAGGACTAGGACCCGGGTGTGGGTGCCGAACCTCTCTAAACTCCGGTGTCGACGAATTTGTGGTTTGCAATTGTCTCTTCCTTAATCCTTCAATTAGTATTTTTAATTCCGCATTTTTCTATCGATTAGAGGGCCATAGATCCTAACACGTAGGAGATGGGGTTTTGCATTCTTTTTAGACAAAATGTAGTGAAGAGCCGAGTGATCAGTGTAGATGATGACGTGCGACCAAATGAGGTACTGGCAAAAAAACTTCAACGCAAATATGATCGCCAGGAGCTCTTTCTCAGTTACAGAGTAGTTCAGCTAGGTGTCATTGTGAGTACGACTTGCATAGTAGATCACATGAGGCAAAACTGACCCAAAATTGCACCTATCGCATAGTCTAATGCTTCACACATCAGCTCGAAAGGTAGAGTCCCCAACGGTACCTTAATAATAGGAGTGGAGGTCAACTCACCCTTCAGAAACTCAAATGCAGTCATCCACTCAAATGTGAACTCAAAAGAGGTACCTTTAGCAAGCAAGCTCATCAAAGGGCAAGCTATCTTGTTGAAATCCTTAATAAACCGACAGTAAAAACCGGCGTGTCCAAGGAATGACCGGATTCTTTTACCAAGGTGGGTGCCGGAAGCTTAGAAATAAGCTCAATTTTTACCTGATCCACCTCGATACCATCACGAGATACAAAGTGACCCAATACGATGCATTTTGTAACCACGAAATGACACTTTTCCCAATTAAGGCCTAAGTTTGTTTCTGAACACCTCTTGAGAACAACGCTAAGGTGATGAAAGCACTCATCAAAGCAGGTTCCATGAACCGAGAAATCATCCATGAAAATCTCAAGGACGTTCTCGACCATATCGGAAAAGATACTCAACATGCAACGTTGGAATGTTGCTGGTGCATTGCATAGTCCGAAAGGCATCTGTCTATATGCAAACGTCCCAAAAGTACAGGTGAACGTGGTTTTCTCCAGGTCTTCGGGGGCAACTGGGATTTGATTGTACCCCGAATAACCATCAAGGAAATAGTAATAGGCGTGCCCTGCGAGTCTCTCCAACAGCTGATCGATGAAAGGAAGAGGGAAGGGGTCCTTACACGTGACCGCGTTCCACTTCATATAGTCAATGCAAACTCGCCACCCAATTTGAAGTCGTGTGGGTCCAAGGTCATTGTTGTCATTCTGGACAACAGTGATACCCGACTTCTTGTGCACAACCTGGACAAGAAGCACTGTCCGAAATGGGAAAAGTGATGTCATGATCTAAACATTTGATGATCTCTTTCTTAACAACTTCTGTCATGGCTGGATTAAAAGCCTCTGCGGGTCGCGACGTTGTCGTGCCTCATCTTCCATAAAGATGTGGTGCTGCAAGACGTTGGGACTTATCCCTTCAATGTCCTTCAAGGACCACCCAATGGCTGATTTTTGCTCCTTTGTGACTCGAATCAGACGTTCTTCCTGATCACCAGTCAACGTCGATGAAATAATCACCGGAAATGACCTATCAGGACCAAGAAAAAAGTGTTTCATTTCCTTAGGGAGTTCTTTAAGCTCTATTGTAGGTGGTTCAGCTCTAAAAAAGGTCTACCCAAAATCAATGGAATCTGAGAGTGGGTAGTCTTGATTGGTTCAGTCTCAAGTACGACAAAGTCGACATGAAATATGAAATCGCCAACTTTGATTAGGATATCTTCAATGACCCCCATCAGGACTTTGATCGAACGATCAGCCAACTGCAAAGTTGTTTTCATATGCTTGAGCTCGCCTAGGCTTAATCGTTGATACACAGAAGCTGGTAGGAGGTTAAACGTCGACCCTAGATCTAGCAAGACATTATTAATGCGAGAGTCCCCAATGATACATGAAATTGTTGGACTACCCGGGTCCTTCAATTTTACGTATGTTAGGCTCGAAATGATCGAGCTCACATTAGCCGCCAAAAAAGCTTTGCTAGGGACGTTGGTTTTTCCTCTTAGTCGTACAGAGATCCTTCAGGAATTTTGCATAGGGAGCTATTTGTTGAATCAAGTCTAACAAAGGAATGTTGACATTCACTTTCTTGAATATCTCCAGCATTTTATCCAAACTGTCACTCTGTTTCTTAGACAACCTACTAGGATAAGGAGATTTTGGCAGGTATGTCTTCTGTGGTGCCTAAGAAGGAGACTTTGGTGTATTACTCTCACCCTTGGCCTCTTTCTCACCATAATTCCCACAAAGGGGCTGCACAGAAGGATTTACTGGCAAGGAAACATGGTTGTGGACCTGCTTCCCATTTCTTAGGGTCACAATGAAATTGACATGGTCCACATGTTCTTCCACGTAGGTCACTTGCCCCCCCCCC
This sequence comes from Triglochin maritima, assembly GCA_963682175.1. NCBI lineage: Eukaryota > Viridiplantae > Streptophyta > Magnoliopsida > Alismatales > Juncaginaceae > Triglochin > Triglochin maritima. The sequence goes on from OY821775.1 coordinate 23,136,209, forward strand.
CCCCCCCCCCCGCCGCGTGGTCTTGAACTTTCATTTTTCATGTTCGAGGCACAGGGGTTAGCCACAGGTTGGCTCGGTAGAGTCCCTCTCTCTCTCTCTCATGTACAGACTGAGCCAATTGGCCCATCTAAAGCTCGAGAGATTTGATGGTTTGATGATTCAAAGTGAGGACTTGACTCGTGGATGACATAAAGTTTTTACAGAGTTCTCAAGTCCATGAGTTAAGTTCTCAAGCGAATTAAACTGGGATTCCAAGTTGTTAGAATTTGGGAAACCTGGTGGGTTGGTGTTTTGACTTTGGGGTGGCTGATAAGACTATGAATGCATGGAAGGTTGGTGTCGTCAGTTAGGTGGTTGAGAGAAGTTTAAAGGACAACCTGGGGCACTGTTATGGTTCCATGAAAATTTAGGGTGATTCCTCCATCCAGGGTTATATGATGATGAATATGGGTGATTCCTGGATCTATCATAGATGGCATGGACATGTTCCATCTCAGGAGGAATGGCTGCACACTCACCTCCTATATGACCTATTCTACCACATAGATGATAGGGAACAGAACCAGATACATAAACATGTGAGACCACGTATTGCTTTTGGAGCTCAATCGAATCCATACGTCGCATTAAGGCCGCCATGCGCGCCTCAGTGACCGTAGTGGCATCGACAGCAAATACGGCACCCGATCTAGTCGAGTTTGCATTTGCGATCCTCGCTCCTATGCTAGATGATGCTGGTGGTTTTCTCACACTGTCCCATTGCATGGTTTTCTCAGCAAGGTCTTCTAGGAAGGTACATGCCTCCCTGTCATCCTTTCCTATGAACTCTCCTTGACACCTGAACTCAAGGAGCATTCGGGACGGGATGTGAAGACCCCCGTAAACAATCTGACACAGGTCCCACAACTCGATGCCATGGTGAGGGCATGAGCATAGTAGCTCCTTGAACCTCTCTAAGTATGCATGGAATGATTCGGTCTCATGCTGATAAAATGAATTGATTTCGTTCCTCAATTTTTGAGTCTGATGATATGGAAACTACTTCTTGAGGAATGCATATTGAAACTCATCCCAAGTCCTAAAAACATTCACCTGGTTGCTGTACAACCACTTCTTGGCATCATCCTGTAGTGGAAAGGGGACAAACCTAAGATGGATGGAGTCTGTGCTAAGTTGTTGCATCTTGAACATAGCACAAACCTTCTCAAACTCCCTGAGAAAGATATAGGGGTGACCCTTCCCAGTGAAGTGAGGGAGCATGGATATAAACTGAGGTTTAACCTCAAAGTGGTTACCATTCGCCTCTGGCAAAATGATGCATGAGGGTAGAGGAGTACGGCTCGGGTAGCATCGATCACGGAGAGGTATGGGAGCAAGAATAGGAAGAACATGTTGGACAGGTGGGTCCAACAATTGCTCCTCCTTGTGGTACTGAGCAGCCATGGAACCCGGACCGTGTGCGATACGAGAAGATGAAGGCATCAAGAAATCGACTACCGAGGCAGGATTGACGACACGCCTTGTCAAACGGTCACTCTCGTCTCGTGCCCACACAAGCACGCACAAAGGTGCACATACACAAACCAAAACCTTTTTTTTTACTAAAATAGAATGTGCGTAGAGGAGAAGACGGGAGGACACAAAAGAGAGGGAATGACTCAGGAGAGAAGGGAATAGGTCCTTATGCTACGGCAGGTGGGTACAGGTAGAAGCACACAAGCAAACAAGGCTCAAACAACCTAAGGTCGCTATAGGTCCTTACAGCTAGATGATGCCTAACTGCGAGGTCACACAACCTCAACACACCTCACCTCCCTACAAGGTGGACCACAAATCTGAGCAAGTGAGTCAAGATCCGCAGATCTCGTCTCTCCTACAATTGACAGAGTGGGCGACGTCGATCAGGCCATGACGGTCGTGACCGGATCACTCTCCTAACGCGCCCGAGATCCATAGCTCCATTGTCTACTTGATTTTAAAATAAGGCTCTTAATTAATGTGGTTTTTGGGGTGAAGGAAAGGGTGATGAAATCCCCCACCTTATCTTATATGGGACAACCCCTCCTTAGTAGCGTTTTGGAGTCTTAATCTAGCAATCAACTCTCCACACAAACGCTCAACTCACATTTGTTGCAATCCAATTCCTATTAACTAATGCATGTTCATAAGAAGTGCATGAATGAGAGTAGGAAATGCGTACCTTATGCCAGTACTCAGGAACTGAAAGTAAAGCTAAAATAAAAGACAATCTACGTGCCTAAGTCAAGTACATCATGCATGACCTAAACAAGAAAGAATGCATAATCTTTTGTTTTGGCTTTTAGGGTCCAAGTTGCTTAAAGGGGATTGATTATTGATCTAAAAGTAAAAACATGCCAAATTATTCCCCAGACCTCTATATCAGATAAATAAATGAACCACAGAAAGAAGAAATGGAGAGGAGCCTACCAGACAACTGATTGGCGGTCCAACAAGCTCAGATGGCCTCCAATCGTCTCCAGCTGCCTCCCCTTGCGTCTCCAAGTCTCCTGAAATAAAGAAAAACTACAAAAAAAACTTGTATCGTCCAAACCAGAGTCTGGACTGGCACGTCCCCGACAACGATGCAAAAAACTTTTTTGTTTGTTTAAAATTTAGCCTGCAAGTGGACAGTCGTAGGTAAGTATGGGCAAGTACGGGTCGTTCGCGGGGAGGTGAGCAGCATCTGGTATGACCAAAATCAGATGGCCAAAAAGAGAAGAAGAGTTGTAGATTACGCTAAGCTACACTACTCCCGACTAGTATGTAAGACATGAAAAAGAAAACAAGAAACAATGGACTAAAACTAAACTAAGAAACTTGATAACTAAGCTGGAAATCAGAGATGAAAACACCTAAGGGATGGCGTGACTGCACAGATGCAAAGAGATGGTGAAGAATACATTTATTAAGCACAAATGAAGGTTGTATTTCCATGCATAAGAAGTGTCTAATGATTATGGCAAAACCTATCAATCCATTCACCAACCTAGTTGATTAACATTTACAAATACAAGTTGTCTATTTCAGAACTTCAACAAGCATGAGAGGTGTCTAATTATTCTGGCAAAACTCATGAAGTTATAAATTCTATCCTAAACAAGCAAGCATACATTCATGTTTTATCAACATATTGTAAATAAAGCATTCATTCCATTCTCATTTGCATGAAACAACCAACATAACAAAGAAACTTTTATTAAATTCAGACTGACAATACAAGTAGCATCTTCCTACTTTAGTATTTGCTCCAAGGCTCCACTTCAAGTAGGAAGAATAGCCACCAAGTATGTAGTAGATTACAAGGGAAGGTGAGGAGTTCTATTTATAGTCATTGAAAAAGGTAATCAGGGACAATCCCTCGATGTGGGACTAATACAACACTAGAAATAGATAAAAACAACCCTAATACATGTTCTGCCCGAAGCGTGTCGGATCCAGAGTCGACCCGACCGCCAATCAGCGGTCTCAGACCACCGATTGGCGGTCTACAGAGTCCGGAGCCGCTATAGATTTTGGTTGGGCTTTGCTGGGTTGTTGTCTTCATGTTTGATGCACCCAAGTCAGTTGTTGGAGTTTAGGCTCGACCGAATTGCTAAAATACTCCTCATGATGGTGTGGAGTATTCTCATTTGCTTATTGGTCCTTTAATCTTACAATCAGGTCCTTCTCCCTTGAATCTCAGTCCCAAAGTCTCACAACTCAGTCATTTTTCCTGCTTTTAGGTCCTTTTATGCTTATTCTCCTCAAACCTATTTATTCCTGAAACTCAAACATAAAACTCGTTACGTAGCATTGTTTAGGTTCAAGGTAATGGATATAAGACACAAATGGATGCATGAAATGATGTAAATCACCAGGGAGTGCCATTTTCATAGTCGAGTTTGCCATTTCGGTGGGGTTATTTTTTGTTCTTACATTTTATTTTCTCTTTTGGTTACTTGACAGGGGACTAAGTGGATAGGGGGCTTACCTAATGGAACCAAGGAGCTAGGGACAGTTTGGGGACCATATTTTCTAAACAATATGCCATTGACGGATTGGGTGAGTCCATTTGCATTTCTATTTCTTCTGTAGCTTTTCATGTCTCTTTCTGGTTGATATCTTTAAGTGTCTACTTCATATATGCTATGTGTTATTGTCAGAAATTAATTTGATGTGCATATTCCCCTCATGAACACAACTTGGACCTTAAAACTCACAACAAAAGAGTTGATTGATTGTCATCTAGGACATGCATCATTTGTAGACTTTGCTCGCATTCGTCTATCTTTTCATTACCTTTTCTGTTGTTGTCGATTGCTGAAGTGTGGTACGTTGTTGAACGTTTTAAATTTAAACCGCAAGTGCACGGCCGCGATGAAGCGGTGGCAAGTACGGGTCGTCCTCAGGGAGGTGAGCAGCCTCTTGTATATCAGAAATCAAGTGGCAAAAATTGGGGGAGAAGGATTGATTATGCTACTCTACACTAAACTACGCTAAGAAGTATGAAATGCGAACGAAATAAACAAACAATGAAATGACAACTAAGCTAAGAACAAAAGAAGAATGCTGGAATACAGAAATGGGAAAACCCCTAAGGGGTGGAGTGAGTGCACACATGCAAAGAGGTGGGTGTAGAAAACATTCTTTGAGCACATGAAGGTGGTGTTTATCAAGCAAAGGAAGTGTCTAAATGTTATGGCAAAACCTATCAATCTATTCACCAACTTAGTTGATTAACATTTACATATGCAAGTTGTTTATTTCAGAACCTAAAGAAGCATGAGAGGTGTCTAATCATTTTGGCAAAACTCATCAAGTTATAAATTCTATCCTAAACAAGCAAGCATACATTCATGTTTTATCAACACATCAAAAATAAAGCATTCATCCCATTCTCTAATGCATGTATGTACATCTACTCCACCCCCCAAAGGGGATGGAACTACTCACTAAACATTACACTAATTATTAAACTAAACAAAGAAACCATATTAACTAAGCTAATAAAACTAATGAAATGAGATTAAGCAAAGCAAAACAAGAAACATAAAACAAACAACATAATAAAGAAAACTTGTATTAAAATGACTCACATTAAAAGTACCATCCTCCTACTTTAGTGTGTTCTTCAAGGCCTCACTTCTAGTAGGAAGAATAGCCACTTAAAATATGGAGTGTTTACAATGGAAGGTGAAGAGTTCTATTTATAGCCATGGAAAAAGGCAAACCGGGACAATCTCCTGATGTGGGACTAAACCAATACCAAAAATAGCCTAAACAAACATTAATACACGTCCAAGAGAAAACTTGGTGGATTTGGGCCAAAACAGACCGTCAATTAGCGGTCTTGGACCGCCAATTGTCGGTCAAAAAGGTCCGTATCCATCTGGAATTTGTGCTGGGCTTTTCTTTGTGTATTTAGTGGTCTTGAATCCATCTACATTGTTTATTGGAGCTCCGACCCGAATCCAATTGCTAAAATACTCCCCATGATGGTGTGGAGTATTTTGTATTGCTCTTAAGTCCTTCTGTCTTGCGTTCAGGTCCTTCTGTCTTGCGTTCAGGTCCTTCTCCTTTGCATCTTGGTCCCCAGATCTCACAGTTCAGTCCTTTTTCCCAGCTTTTGAGTCCTTTTATGTTTCATCTCTTCAAACATATTTATTCCTGAAAACTAAAAATAAAACTCATAATATAGCATTGTTTAGGTGAAAGATAATGGATATAAGATACAAATATAAGCATGAAATGATGTCAATCAAATACCCCCACACCTAACTTTTGCTAGTCCCGAGCAAAACAAAGAGAGAGAAAAGCATACGAAAAACAAGAAATCCTAACTCACTTTCGTAGGAATCACGGTTGAACTTAGCATGTGCAACAAGCCGTTAAACCTCCTTCTCGCCAAGGAGGAGGAGTGTTGTCTCCTGAGGGTTTTCAGCGGATATACCCACAAAATCCGAACAAGATGCATTAATCAATCTAGCTACACGACTCGTTGGACTCATATGTCGATCATGGGACGCGGCAATAAAATGGGTCGACTCTATATATGTAATCGGTCCACACACCTAGCCTAATGAGTTATTCGTGAGAGTTAGTTAAGGACTTAAGTGAAAGACATGGGCAACCTTAACTTCTGAATGTGATACAATGTGTAAAGTCCATTTTGGTTCTTATTTGACTTTTTTTTCTTTTTTTTCCTTTAGAGCATTTTATTGGTTGGTGTTTGATTCTCCCAGGGTCAGGTTTCGTGCATCATTGCCTATGAGGACTTACATTATCACGCACACCTTCCCCCAAATCTCCACATAGGGCGATCTCTGCCACCCGTGTAACGGGAGTTCGGTCGGTGCATCCCAAGTCAGTTGACTCGAAGGCACCAGGCACAAAGGCCCCTCAGACCTACTTTCCCGAGTGATAGGAGCCATGCGAGAAAAGAAAACACCACTTATTTATCTAGTAGGGAACCAAAACCCCTACACTTAAGTTTCACAAAAAGAGATTAAAGGCCCTTGACTACGACAAACTTCCTTATACTAACATACACGAATTATTGACTCACTAGGTTCAGGGTGGACTTCTTTAATTGTTTGAGTGCTGAAACCCTATGATTACATGCCCCCCGAGGGAAAACCGGGGTGCATCCAAACGACTCGATAAGACCTAGAGCCAGTAAACTAGAAATCCTAATGCATCAAGTTCAAGAAAATTTTGGGAGCTTTCTTTTTACTTTGCCTCTCAACGGTTTTGCACATGCTAAACACACGCAAAACCCACAAAAACATTTTCTTTCGCAAACACATGAAGATTTTGAAAGAAATGTGAAAATTTTAAAGCACTAGGCAAGCAAAAGAAGACAAGTCACCCAAGGATCATGGCAAGCAGATATGTCGATATTAAATGCGGCACACTAACATGACCCTAACAATGCACATAAAAGAAAACAAAAAAAATCAAAAGAAAAGACTCGACTATGTACACACGTAAAACACCCCCCCACACCTACTTCATGCATTGTCCTCAACGAATGTGAACAAGATACTACATGGATATATGCATGAAAAAGGAAAGATCTCACCAACATGAAGTACAAAGGGACGTTCAGGGTCATGTTGATGGACACAAACCCAAATTCCCTCAAAACCTGTGAGAAGCTGAAAACGGGAGATAAATACGTGAAGGAAGTGGGCCCAAGTACACAAGGGTTGGGACCCACAACAATCAATGCTCACTGAATGAGTCTTTTGTTACACATTTTTTTTTCTTTTTTTCTTTTTATTTTTTTCTTTTTTTACAAGATAGATACATCAACCAAGATATTCTCATAATCATTTGGTCAAGGAACATCAAATGAGAACATCATGTTTTGCGGACCAGAGACTTGCTGAGATGGGCAAACTTCACTGGTACTCTGAGGTGTCATGAGGGGTGAAAGGTCAAAGCTGAACGGCTCGAACTCCTCATGATATTGGTTGGGTCTGGGCAACAAAGAATGAAGTTGTGTTGCCTCACTAGGGTTTAGTTTCTCATCAAACAAAACCCTCCAACCAATAGGCGGGTGCATCGGAATGAGTTCCTCATGCTCATTCGATGGATGCAGCAGACCTGCATCACTAAGAATGGGGTTTCTCCCCAAGTCATCCAACAAGGACCTCCCACCATCATTTAGATCATCAAGCATAAGCTCGGTCATAGGTGGGTCCTTGTTGGAGTCAATATGAAGCTCAAATGGCTCAATGGCCATGGGACATGAGGTAGAGACACCCTCTGGTATAGGCATATGATGAGGTGTCTCACTCTCACTAGTACTCTCAACTGAATCATGCAACGAACACTCCCTTTGGACATTCATGTTCGAGGCCAGCTCACTCTGTTGCATTGCGAAGACAGGCAATGAGTTTTCGCTGGGCCCACGAACATTCTCAACGGGTTGCATTGGGGTTATGGGTGTTCGTTGATTTTGTGGTGCTTTCTCCAATTGGCGGATGAGATTTAGATTTAAAGGTTCATCCATAGGTTCCTGTTGCCTACCAGAGTTGAACACAAGTCGGCACTCATGTTACCGAATGAGATCTTCATAAGACCATTTCTACAATTAATCAAGGCATTGGAGGTTGCCAGAAATGGTCTACCCAAAATCAAAGGTATTTGAGAGTGGGTGTTCGCAACAGGATTGGTATCGAGGACAACAAAATCGACTGAAAATATAAAATCTCCAACTTTGATAAGCACATCCTCGATAATCCCCATGGGAATACGAATGGATCTATCCGCCAATTGGAGGGTGATCTTCGTTGGTTTCAATTCTCCCAAGTTCAACTGTTTAGAAACAGAGAATGGGAGGAGGTTGACCGCTGATCCGAAATCAAGCAAAACATTGCTCATTCTAGTGTCCCCTATCGTACACTGAATAGTAGGACACCCAGGGTCCTTGTATTTTGTGTAGGTAGTATTGGACAAAAGTGAGCTGATATTTGCAGCCAAGAATGCTTTCTTAGGAACATTGGTCTTCCTCTTGGTTGTGCAAAGATCCTTCAACACTTTGGCATATTGAGGTATTTGTTGGATGACATCCAACAAGGTGATGTTAACCTTTACTTGCTTAAACACCTCTAATATCTTGTCCATGTTGTCACTCTGCTTTTTGGTTAACCTACTTGGATAAGGAGTTTTTGGCAGGTAGGTTTTCTGCGGTGCCTGAAAAGAAGGAAGCGTTGGTGTATTACCCTCACCCTCAACATCTTCTTCACCACCATTCCCACTAAGGGGCTGCATAGATGGTGGTTGTTGTGACAACGAAATGTGATTGTCAACCTGTTTTCCATTCCTTAAGGTCACAATGGAATTGACATGGTGAACAGGTTCCTCCACATGGTTCACTTGCCTCCCCCGAGCTACCACATTCTCATTTTGCATGTCTTGCTGGTACATACGGGGGTTAGCCTCAGGCTGGCTAGGCAAAGACCCTCTCTCTCTCTGATGTACAGACTGAGCCAATTGGCCCATCTGAAGCTCTAGATATTTGATGGTCTGCTGATTCGAAGTGAGAACTTGACTCATAATTGACATAAAAGTTTTCATTGAGTTTTCAAGTCCACGAGTCAAGGTCTCAAGCGAATTGAATCGGGTTTGCATATTATTGGAATTTGGGAAACCCGATTGATTAGTGGTTTGCGCTTGGGGTGGCTGATAGGAATGTGCATGCATGGGAGGTTGGTGTGATTGGTAATGTGGTCTAGAGGAGTTTGAAGGACCACCCGGGGCATTAGTTTGGTTCCATGAAAAATTGGGGTGATTCCTCCATCCAGGATTATATGATGACGAGTATGGGTCATTCCTGGCTCTATTATAGATGGTGTTGACACGCTCCATCTCAGGAGGAATGGACTCACACTCCCTTTCTACATGACCTATCCTACCACATGAATGACAGGGAACTGCACCAAATGTTGACATGTGAGGTGCACCTTGTTGGTTTTGGAGCTCAATCGAATCCATACGACGCATTAAGGCCGCCATGCGCGCCTCGGTGGCCGGATTGGTATCGACAACAAATGCGGCACCCGATCTAGTCAAGTTTGCATTCGCGATCCTCTCTCCTATGCTAGATGATGAAGGTGGTTCCCTCACACTCTCCCATTGCATGGTTTTCTCAGCAAGGTCTTCTAGGAAAGCCCATGCCTCCCTTTCATCATTTCCCAAGAACTCTCCTTGACACATGGACTCAAGGAGCGTTCTTCACGGGATGTGAAGACCCTCGTAAACAATCTGACAAAGGTGCCACAACTCGATGCCATGGTGAGGGCATGAGGATAGTAGCTCCTTGAACCTCTCTAAGTATGCATGGAATGGTTCGGTCTCTTGTTGATAGAACGACTTGATTTCGTTCCTCAATTTTTGAGTCTGATGATTTGGGAAGTACTTCTTGAGGAATGCAGATTGAAACTCATCCCAAGTCCTAAAGGCATTCGCCTGGTTGCTGTACAACCACTTGTTGGCGTCATCCTTCAGCGCAAAGGGGACAAGCCTAAGATGGATGGAGTCTGTGCAAAGTTGTTGCAGCTTGAACATAGCACAGACCTCCTCAAATTCCCTGAGAAAGATATAGGGGTCACCTTTCCCAGTGAAGTGAGGGAGCATGGAAATAAACTGAGGCTTAACTTCAAAATGGTTCCCATTAGCCTCTGGTAATACGATGCATGAGGGTAGAGCGGTACGGCTCGGGTAGCATCGATCACGTAGAGGTATGGGAGCGAAAATTGGAAGCACAGGTAGAACAGGTGGGTCCAGCAACTGCTCCTCCTCACGGAAATTAGCAGCCATTGAACCCGGATAGTGTGCGACACGAGAGGAGGAAGGCGTCGAGAACTCGACTACCGAAGCAGGGTTGACAACGCGCCTCGTCAAACGATCACACTCGTCTCGTGCCCACGAAAGCATGCACAAAGGTGCACACACCCAAAACAAAACTTCTATTTTTTTTAACAAACAATGTGCGTAGAGGAGAAGACGGGGGAACACAGGAGAGAAAGAATTGTTGGCTTTTTGGCCTTAATCTGTATTTTGATGATGTATTTCAACCTAATCTTAATTAGGACATGTAGATTAGCACATGTAGTATAATGGTATACATGTTGTAATGTGCTAACATCTACAGGTGATCCAGACTCAAGAAAGAAGAAAAATCAAGTCAAGACATGTAATCAAGCTAGGATTGAAGACATGTAATTTTACCTTTCTTTGAGTATTAGGAACTTATGTGAATTGAGCATAACTTAAGCTAATATGGATGCATTCACACACTAGGTTCCTTGTAGGAGTCACACACAAAATATCATATCTTTTGGACTCCATTAGATCACCTAAACACCTAAAAACATTGGTCGCCAGTCTGCCTTAGTTCGGTGGACCGTTCACCTTTCGGTCAACCGGTTATACACAATATTTGTTATACCAGACCAATCAGTTCAACCGATCACACTTCTGTTAACCGTTTACCCAGACCTGTTTGGTCGACCGGTAGACCTTCGATGGACCGATTCGTTTGCTATTTCTAGTAAAAATACGACTGTTATCCTTGTCGTATTATACAACAGTCGTATACACATTTTCTCTTAATACACCCCCAAATACTTTTGAACCGGTCGAACAAAATACCTTGTTCGGTCGACTGTTCCATTAGGGAAAATCTACCTGCTATCGGTCGACACAAGTTTAGTTCAACCGATCGAGTTTTCCTTCTACCGAACCCAGAAGTTCGGTCGACCGGTACCTGTTCGGTCTACCGCTGACTTATAGAACTTAAGTGATTAGGTGGACCAGTACCTTTGTTCGGTCAACCGATCCATTAACTTACTCAAGGGTTCGGTCGACCGTTACACCTTTCGGTCGACCGTTTCTGGAGAGATTTCTGAATCCGATTTTCTGTTTTGTGTGCTTTGCACAAACCCCAATCAAATCTTATCCAAATGGCTAGAAATCTTTAGGAGCTTATAATTAGAGGTTCACACTTTGTTTTCCACAAGATTTCACAACTCCAAAGTGTCCAACTTATAGTGAGATTTTCCACAACCTCAAAGCTCCAAATTAGCCATCCAAAGCCTAATTTCCACATCCTTCATCAATCATCATACTAGCAATTGTTGTGCTCAATTAGAGAGTGAGTTCCACTCAAGTTACCATTGTTGTAAAGTGAGAAAGGGTCTTGGTGAAAGCCCAAGACAAAGAAGCAAGGACTTCGGTGAAAGCCCGAAGTGATTCTCTCGGATTGTGAAAGGTGGTGCCAAGCTCGGCGAGGGTTGTTCTCGAGCTTGAAGCTTGTAAAAGGCATTGCTCCCGGCCCGGCACGGGGAGGCATAGTGAAGACGCAAGAGGGGCTCGAATGGAGATTCGAGAGGTGCTTGCAAGAGAGGACGTAGGTGTGGCCGAACCTCTATAAAACTGACGTGTCTTCTTGTGGTTTGCATTACCTTTCTACTTGTGTTTGATTGAGTTTAAATTTCCGCTGCATTTCTTTGATCGATCAACCAAGTAGTAAATTAGGGTTTAATTGTGATTAGTTTGTGGACCCATAGACCCACACGATCCTACATTTGGTATCAGAGCCTTGTTAAGCTAAATTTCTTTACTTTACCGTAATTTTAGCATGGCTACAACATCTAATCACTTAGACGGTTTATGCACCACAAGGCCTCCTTTGCTTAATGGGTCAAATTATGATTATTGGAAAAATAAAACGAAAATCTTTTTAACATCAAATGACCTTAAGTATTGGAAGTTTATTCGAACTCCATACATCCCCCCTAATGAAAATGAGTTAGATTCTTTATCTAGGCCTCAAATGAAAGAAATTGAAATGAATTCAAAAATTATGAATATTCTCTATTGTGGCCTTAATGAGGGAGAATACAATAGAATTAGGGGATGTGAAAGTGCAAATGAAATATGGCATAGGTTACAAATGCATCATGAGGGTGATAGCAAAACCAAAGAAACTAGGATAAGTCTCCTCATGCATAAATATGAAATATTTTCTATGCAAATCGGTGAGAACATAAGCGACATGAACACTCGCTTCACCGATATTACTAACTCTCTTTTGATTCTTGGAAGAAGGATAAATGAAGGAGAGATGACTCGAAAATTCCTCCGGTCATTGAGCAACAATTGGGAAGACAAGGTCGTCGCAATTGAAGAATCGCACGATCTTTCCAAATTGAAGATGGAGGAACTCATTGGAAATCTCATGGCCTATGAGCTCCAATTGAGTCATCGAAAAGAGAAGGAAGCTTCAAAGAAAACACCTTGGTGGCATTACATGCAAACTTTGATGAACCAAGGAGAGAAGATGAAGAAGAAGAAATGGTGGTCCTTGCCCAAGACTTCTTGAAATATCTCAAAAATAAAGAAGACAAAAGTGAAAGAAGAGGTATTAGAAGTGAGAGAAAAGAAGGGGAGAAGAAGAGGGAGAAAAGAAATGAGAAGGGAAGGAGCAAAAGAAGAGAAAGGAGGGAAGAAGCTCACCAAGATACATGGGATGATTCCTCATCACAATCAACATCATCTTTCACCTTGCACAGTAAAGGAGAATTTGCTTACTCATGTCACATGGCAATTGAAGATGAATTGAGTGAGATAGCCTCTAACTCTTCTATTTCTAATTCTTGCTCATCTAGAGATCTTAGTGATAGCTCAAACTCAAGTGCATCTAATGAAACATTTACTAAAGATGAGCTCCAAAATGCATTTCATGATTTAGTTAAACAATATGAGATCGTTTGTGAAAAGAACAAAAATGCTAGAAAAACTATAAATGATCTTAAATGCCAAATTGAACTAATCATGAATGAAAAGAATGGGGTGATTGCTAGACTTGAATCAAATGAATCATCACTTGCTAGTCTAAGTAAAACACCCATTGTTGATGAACATGTAGATCTTAAAGCTTCAAATATGCAATTAAGAAAAGATCTTGAAATGTTCACTAAAGGAAAAAAAATGCTTGATATGCTTTTGAGTAGTCAAAGACAATAATTAGCTAAACATGGTGTAGGATACAATGTGCATTTGAAAAACCATGTATCTCATACTACTTTAAATGGCAAGCATTTATTTGTTAAATCTAGTTCCTCAAGTGTGTGGGCACCCAAAACCAAAATGGTTTGGATCCCAAAAGCTAATGTTCAAGGACCCAAAATTGTTTGGATACATAAATCTACTCTTGTAGGAGCTTGAGGAGGAGATTTGTGGTGACCGTCTGAGCCAAAGCGTCGAATTTGAATCCGGTTGCGTCACCAAGTCAAGATTGGAGCTAATCAATATTCAAGTTTGGTATAAAATTTCTATCTTTGAATTTTCTGAAAAATTAGCTCTAATCTAGTCAATTTGCTTAATTGTCATATCTTTAGAAGTTCAATTCATTGAAAATCATTAACCCTATTCATTGCAAATCATTTATCACATCCATTGATTATAAATGTCAAATTTTTAAATGGATGTTAGAATAAGGCCTGAGTTGAAACTCAAATGAAATTAACTTGAATCATATTCATAGTTTTCATCTAGCCTTATTGATAGGGGGAGCTTAAGTGTTTATATCTTTTATTAGTGTAATGAAGTGCAAAATTTAGAGGGAGCAACTTCATTACAAGACATCCAAATTCTATGCTTAAAGTCTAAATAAATTGTTGTTTTTGATGGATGTCAAAGGGGGAGAGATAATTATAGATAATTAAGGGGGAAACTTGACATTTACATGATATTGTCAAGATAAACTATGCACATTCATAGGGGGAGAATTTATATGCATAGTTTACATATACAAAATTGAAGTATTAGGTTGGTGTAAGAAATAGGTTGCCATCATCAAAAAGGGGGAGATTGTTGTCTTTTTGGCCTTAATCCGTATTTTGATGATGTATTTCAACCTAATCTTAATTAGGACATGTAGATTAGCACATGTAGTATAACGGTATACATGTTGTATTGTGCTAACATCTACAGGTGATCAAGACTCAAGAAAGAAGAAAAATCAAGTCAAGACATGTAATCAAGCTAGGATTGAAGACATGTAATTTTACCTTTCTTTGAGTATTAGGAACTTATGTGAATTGAGCATAACTTAAGCTAATATGCATGCATTCACACACTAGGTTCCTTGTAGGAGTCACACACAAAATATCATATCTTTTGGACTCCATTAGATCACCAAAACACCTAAAGACATTGGTCGCCAGTCTGCCTGAGTTCGGTCGACCGTTCACCTTTCGGTCGACCGGTTATACACAATATTTGTTATACCAGGCCAATCAGTTCAACCGATCACACTTCTGTTAACCTTTTACCCAGACTTGTTCGGTCGACCGATTCGTTTTTCTATTTCTGGTAAAAATACGACCATTATCCTTATCATATTATACAACGGTCGTATACACATTTTTCTCTTAATACACCCCCAAATACTTTTGAACCGGTTGAACAAAATACCTTGTTCGGTCGACCGTTCCATTAGGGAAAATCTACCTGCTATCGGTCGACACAAGTTTAGTTCAACCGATCGAGTTTTCCTTCTACCGAACCCAGAAGTTCGGTCGACCGGTACCTGTTCGGTCAACCGCTAACTTATAGAACTTAAGTGATTAGGTCGACCAATACCTTTGTTTGGTCAACCGATCCATTAACTTACTCAAGGGTTCGGTCAACCGTTTCTGGACAGATTTCTGAATCTGATTTTCTGTTTTGTGTGCTTTGCACAAACCCCAATCAAATCTTGTCGAAACGGCTAGAAATCTTTAGGAGCTTATAAATAGAGGTTCACACTTTTTTCCACAACATTTCAATACTCCAAAGTGTCAAACTTATAATGAGATTTTCCACAACCTCAAAGCTCCAAATTAGCCATCCAAAGCCTAATTTCCACACCCTTCATCAATCATCATACTAGCAATTGTTGTGCTCAATTAGAGAGTGAGTTCCACTCAAGTTACCATTGTTGTAAAGTGAGCAAGGGTCTTGGTGAAAGCCCAAGACAAAGAAGCAAGGACTTCGGTGAAAGCCTGAAGTGATTCTCTCGGATTGTGAGAGGTTGTGCCAAGCTCGGCGAGGGTTGTTCGCGAGCTTGAAGACTTGTAAAAGGCGTTGCTCCCGGCCTGGAACGGGGAGGCATAGTGAAGATGCAAGAGGGGCTCGAATGGAGATTCGAGAGGTGCTTGCAAGAGACGATGTAGGCGCGGCCGAACCTCTATAAAACCGACGTGTCTTCTTGTGGTTTGCATTACCTTTCTACTTGTGTTTGATTGAGTTTAAATTTCCGCTGCATTTCTTGGATCGATCAACCAAGTAGTAAATTAGGGTTTAATTGTGATTAGTTTGTGGACTCATAGACTCACACGATCCTACAAGAATGACTCAGGAGAGAAAGGAAGAAGTCCTTATGCTACGGCGGATGGGTACTGGCACACAAACAAACAAGGCTCAAGTAATCCTAAGGTCGCTATAGGTCCTTACAGCTAGACCACGCCTAACTGCGAGGTAACACGGCCTCAACACGCCTCACCTCCCTACGACGAGGACCACAAAGCCCAGCAAGTGAGCCAAGATATGGGGATCTCGTCTCTCCTACTATCGACAAAGTGGGCACCGCCGATCAGGTCATGACGGTCGGGACCAGATCACACTCCTAATGCGCCCAAAATCCTTAGGGCCAATGTCTACTTGATTTTAAAATTAGGCTCTTGATTAGTGTGGTTTTTGGGGCGAAGGAAAAGGTGATGAAATCCCCCACCTTATCTTTTACGGGACAGCCCCTCCTTAGTAGCGTTTTGGAGTCTAAATCTAGCAATCAACTCTCCAAACAAACGCTCAACTCACACTTGTTTCAATGCACTTCCTACTAACTAATGCATGTTCATACGAAATGCATGAATGAGAGTAGAAGGTGTGTACCTCACGCCAGCTCTCAGCAACAGGAAATAAGGCTAAGATAAAAGACAATCTAAATGCCTAAGTCACATACATGATGCATGAGCTAAACAAAAAGTATGCCTAATCTTTTGCTTTGAGTTTTAGGGTCCAAGTTGCTTACAGAAAGTTGATTATTAATCTGGGAACAATCTAAGAGTCAGAACATGCAAAATTGAGTCCCAGATTACTAGATCAATTATGGCAACACGACAAAGAAAAAAGAAGGCAATAGCAGCTCACCAGACTGCCAATTGGCGGTCTCAGGCCGCTGATTGGCGGTCCAAACTGCCCAGCTTTCCTCCAAATTTTTCTAGATGCCTCTCCTTTCGACTCCAAGTCTCCTGAAACAAAGAAAAAGTACAAAACAAAAATTAAATCCACTCGAATCGTCCAAACAAGAGTCTGGACTGGCACCTCCCCGGGAGCGGCGCCAAAACTTGTTGAACGTTTTAAATTTAAACCGCAAGTGCACGGCCGCGATGAAGCGGTGGCAAGTACGGGTCGTCCTCAGGGAGGTGAGCAGCCTCTTGTTTATCAGAAATCAAGTGGCCAAAATTGGGGGAGAAGGATTGATTATGCTACTCTACACTAAACTACGCTAAGAAGTATGAAATGCGAACGAAAGAAACAAACAATAAAATGACAACTAAGCTAAGAACAAAAGAAGAATGCTGGAATACAGAAATGGGAAAACCTCTAAGGGGTGGAGTGAGTGCACACATGCAAAGAGGTGGGTGTAGAATACATTCTTTAAGCACATGAAGGTGGTGTTTATCAAGCATAGGAAGTGTCTAAATGTTATGGCAAAACCTATCAATCTATTCACCAACTTAGTTGATTAACATTTACATATGCAAGTTGTTTATTTCAGAACCTAAACAAGCATGAGAGGTGTCTAATCATTTTGGCAAAACTCATCAAGTTATAAATTCTATCATAAACAAGCAAGCATACATTCATGTTTTATCAACACATAAAAAATAAAGCATTCATCCCATTCTCTAATGCATGTATGTACATCTACTCCACCCCCAGAGGGGATGGAACTACTCACTAAACATTACACTAATTATTAAACTAAACAAAGAAAGCATATTAACTAAGCTAATAAAACTAATGAAATGAGATTAAGCAAAGCAAAACAAGAAACATAAAAGAAACAACATAATAAAGAAAACTTGTATTAAAATGACTCACATTAAAAGTAGCATCCTCCAACTTTAGTGTGTGCTTCAAGGCCTCACTTCTAGTAGGAAGAATAGCCACTTAAAATATGGAGTGTTTACAATGGAAGGTAAAGAGTTCTATTTATAGCCATGGAAAAAGGCAAACCGGGACAATCCCTCGATGTGGGACTAAACCAATAACAAAACTAGCCTAAACAAACATTAATACACGTCCAAGAGAAAACTTGGCGGATTTGGGCCAAAACGGACCGCCAATTAGCGGTCTTGGACCGCCAATTGGCGGTCAAAAAGTTCCGGATCCATCTGGAATTTGTGTTGGCCTTTTCTTTGTGTATTTGGTGGTCTTGGATGCATGTACTTTGTTTATTGGAGCTCCGACCCGAATCCAATTGCTAAAATACTCCCCATGATGGTGTGGAGTATTCTGTTTTGCTCTTAGGTCCTTCTGTCTTGCGTTCAGGTCCTTCTGTCTTGCGTTCAGGTCCTTCTCCTTTGCATCTTGGTCTCCAGATCTCACAGTTCAGTCCTTTTTCCCAGCTTTTGAGTCCTTTTATGTTTCATCTCTTCAAACCTATTTATTCCTGAAAACTAAACATAAAACTCATAACATAGCATTGTTTAGGTGAAATATAATGGATATAAGATACAAATATAAGCATGAAATGATGTCAATCATACGTGTACCCATTCTCTCATTTATGCATGGTTAAAACATGCATTAGTTAGTAAGGTGCATTGGCACAAGAGTGATGTGAGTGATTGATTGGTGTGTTGATTTCTAGCTTAGGATTCCAAACAAGCTAAGCAAGATAAGGTGTGGCATTTCATCACCATTTCCTTAGCCCCAAAAATCACACTAATCAAAAGCCTTAATCTAAAATACAATAGACATTGGCCACTAGGGTTCGGACGTACTTAGGAGACAATCCCATTTTCGACGTCATGGCTTGAAGGTCGTCGTTTGCTTAGTTGCATTGAGACTTTTGGGACCGCTAGGTCTTGACTTTCTCATTCAGTTTGCGACTTTGACTGAGGGAGGTGAGGCATTCGCGAGTGTGGGCAGTCGTGGTTAGGCATCGTCTAGCTTAAGGACGCAGAGCCAACCTAAGCTTGTTTGAGCTGTGTTTGCTAGATTAGGCTTCTACCCTCACCCACTACCCGCGCTAGCTCTGGGGATTCTTCCCTTCTCCTCTGAGTCATCTTCTTCTCACCTACTTCTACGTTCTAGTCTCCTCCCCTTTACACTCTCTATATGTATTTTAGGTCGACTCGAGAACATTTTGTGAGCTTGGCCTCATGGTGGTGAGAGTAGTCGACTCGAATGTACGTTGTCGAGATGGATGGTTACACGGGCGACCATCCATGTCGTTGCTGAAGTCAAGACTATTCTCCCTAGTATTCTGGACCCATGCATCTTAGGGTGCCTCAGACTAATACCCAACATGGTTGGGATAATTTTAATTGTGTGCCTAAGTAGTCTTCAGATTGGGGTAATATGAGAGAGGCACCGACTGCGAGACCACCATCTACTTATGTTGGATTATATGTTGGTCAACAAACTGAGGTGTTATAAGAAACTTTGGCCTATTTCATGTGTTCGGTAGAGGGTTTGACTAGATCAGTGGTTCTACATACCACGTCAGATGACCAGACAGGTTTAAGTGGTTAGGTGTAAGAAAGAGTGTTCATATGTTCCTCTTGAACCCGAATGTGATGATGTTTTTCCCCAAAGTACTCATTATGACCCGTACGCATTCACGTCTTACCTAGTGAGGAGATATTTGTGGGTCAACTTTAGAAATCCTGAGTATCATACTTCATGCCCACCCTGCTATCCTCCTCCTAAATACCCAGAATTCTACCAACACTTACTACCAATCATTGGACTTATTCTAAGCAGATAAACACCCAACCCCAAAATCTCTAAAATTGTGAGTTGAGCCTCATAGTTGACCCCAAACTTGATTCCTTAAAACAAACTCCCCAAGCGTTTATGGAAACCACTCCAAATTCCTTGCAAAATTTGGTAATGCAAGTGAGTCAGATGACACAACAATTAAGTGAACGTGAGACGTGAGGAGGGTGACCTTTCTTGTCAACATGAGGATTCATCTTTTGATCTTGAAGCACCACCACATCCACAAATTCAAAGCACAATCTGTCAAAGTCATACTCCTAGTCAGTCTGAGGGACTTGGGGTTTCAATTCACGATCATTTTGTCGTGGATTCGATATAAATTTAGAATAGCATGGACCAATTTCATTATGATTCAGCACTTGATTGTGCCTTATCTTTTTGTCCTATGGCCCTTGACCCACCTGATCTTAATGTTGTGTCTCTTAAGGACTTACCTTTGGTAGATCAAGATCTCCCTAGTACCCTTAATTTCATACGACCTGGTGAGAGTTTGCCTCTCACTATTTTTCCTGATCATCTTGAAAATAAAGGGACACCAAACAACAACATTGCCAATGAAGGTATTGGCAGTTCCTTAGTGCAAACTGATTAGTAAGATATCATACATTGCATTCATGCTATATACCCTTTATTTTACCCCAATTTTGTGTTACTCGAGTGTTTCTTTGTGGTGTTTCAGGTGTTAGGTAATAAAGAAGAGAAATGAAGAGAAAATGTCTGAAATGCAAGAAGAAAGGACTCAAATTAAGCAATGAGGACAAGTCTGTCATGCATAAGGACCCATCTGCAAATGAGGAAGGACCCAGACGAAATCTAGAGGGACCCTAACGCACGAAAAAAAATTGGGTGCAAAAATCCATCAAAACCATGATCTTGAGGAGTATTTGGACAATTAAAGACAAAAGGGCTTGAACAAATAGACCAGGAGTGCACCCTACATGCAAAATAGGGCACTTAAGCTCCTGAAAGAAATTGGGGCCGATCGGGCGTAGATAATTTTGGCCCAATTAACACCACATTTCTCCCGTGCCTTGAATTTTTTTAGTTGGGCGCACCAGACTACAAAGAAAGCGATTACAACCATCACATTGCTCCGAGATTCATCTATACGACTCTTTCTTCTATAAATAGCAATGTTTCTTCTTCCTTTCCTCTTCTTCTCCACTTCCACCATTAGAGTAGGTTAATTTTTACCCAATTTGGCTGCAAGTAGAGGAAGGTGGATGGATATTGTAATCTCACATTTTCTTTAATATAAGGTTGGATTCATGTTCCTCTTGATCATTAACTTTCTTTCTATACAATTAGTTTTTGATTTTGTTGGTTTGTTTCCTAGTTAGAGTTTTATTCCATGTTTAGTCTTAATCTCTTGCTTTTCATGCTCGTTACTATGATTAGTGTGTAGATCCACCCAAAATGGGTGGAGGAAATGTAGTTTATGGTGAAGTGTATGATGGGTTCTTCTTATCTTGTGCTATTTCGTGTGCTTAATGTAGATTTATACTTGTAACTTGCTAAACTTGTATTATATGGGATAATTGCAACACTAGGTACTTGTCTAATGCTAGATCTAGAGTTTATCTTACGTTTTCTTTTAGTTTTGTTAGTTGACAGGGGGCTTAGTAGACATGGGTGCTTAACTGAGGGAACAAGGAGCCAGGAAGAGTTTAGAGACCAGATTCCCAAACAATCCTCCAGTGGAGGATTTGGTAGATTTGTTGAAATTTTTGTTTGATTTGTGGCTCTGTCTTGATATTCCTAATTGATTTCTGCTATTGTCTACTTCATGCATGCTTTGTTTAAGTGTCAGTAATTAATTTTGCTTGCATGACCCCCCTTCTTAAGACAATTTGGATCCTAAATGTCAAAGAAAAGATGAGATCAATTGCCATCTAGGTCATGCATCATCTATTCACCTTGCGTGCATATTGTCTTTTCTTTGCTTTAATTTCTCAGTGTCAATTGCTGGCATGAGGTACATGCACCCGTTCTCTCATTCATGCATGGTTAAAGCATGCATTAGTTAGTAAGGTGCATCAGGACAAGAGTGAGGTGATTGATTGATTGGTGTCTTAATTTCTGGCTTAGGATTCAAAACAACCTACGGGGGCCATCTTGTACAAGATAAGGTGTGGCATTTCATGACTCATTCCTTTCCCCAAAAATCACTCCTAATCAAAAGCCTTAATCTAAAAGTCAAGTAGACATTGACCAGTAGGATTCGGGCGCACTTAGGAGAGAATCCATTTTTGACGTCATAGCCTAAACGTCATCATTTGCTTAGTTGCATTGAGACTTTTGGTACCTCTGACTCTTGACTTTCTCATTCAGCTTTGTGACCTTCAGCCGAGGGAGGTGAGGCATTCGGGAGTGTGGGGAGTCCCGGTTAGTTTTCGTCTAGCTTAAGGACCCATAACCAGCCTAAGCGTGTTTCAGCCGTGTTTGCTAGATTGGGCCTCTACCTCACCCACTACCCATGTTAGATCTAGGGATCCTTCCCTTCTTAGCTGAGTCTTCGCCTCCTCTATATTATTCAATTAGTCACCTACTCTGATTACACCTTCTGTCGTGTGTAGCTTTTTGAGTCAAGTGGAGTCAACTCAATCTAGTGAGAGTGTGCGACTTGTGAGAGTGCATTTTTCTTCTGAGATGGACGATCTAGGGGATCACCCATGTTCACCTCGAGCTCCTATGGATCATGAGGCTGAGTCGTCTCATGGAGGTGGGAGAGACCGGGTTCCATATATGTACATCAGTCCTCTCCCACCACTACGTAGACCTCATTCTCATCCTCCTCTGACTCAGGAGGAAGAGGGATTCAGTTAGGATTGAGTTCTACGTACACCACTACCTTTACTTCGATGGGATAGACCGATGACTCTGTGGGAGAGGACCCATCCTGTTCGGGTCATGAAACTTTCTTGCATAGTTCTCCCACCTGGTCGTGGGAACAATTATGAATTAAAACCTCATTATGTGAGCAGGCTTCCTACCTTCACTACCAATAAGGAGGATCCATATATCTTTATACGTGAATTTGATGAGGTATGCTCCATGTTCAAGCTTCAACAGCTTGACGAGGATTCTATCTGGTTGAGGATGATTTCTTTCACGTTGAAGGAAAACACATAGAAATGGATGTAGAGCCTCCAAACAAACTTGATTCGGTTCTGGGATGACTTTGTGACCATTTTTCTGAAGAGATTTATCCCCTAAAGAAAGACTCAAGAAATACGGCGCCAGATACATCAAATGTATCAGACTGTGACTGAATCATTTCATGATTTCTTTGAGAGGTTCAATGACCTTCTCTTGTAGTGCCCTCATCATGGAATTGAGTTGTGGCAGTTGTGCCAGATTGTTTATAAGGGCATCAACTATCGCACCCGCACATTGTTGGAGTCGATGTGTGACGGTGACTTCCAAATGAAATCCATTGATGAGGCATGGGATACTTTTGAATTAATGGTCGAACGTACCCTTCAGTGGGACACCATGAGAGAGCCCACCCTGGTCGAGCTGGATCTTACCAAGTTGAGTCAACTATCGTGTCTCAGGCAAAAATGGTTGTTCTCAGACGTAGGATTGAATGTTTAGAGTTGGACCGAGCTCCTGTAGCTTAGGTCGCTGGTCCTGCGTGTAGTAGGTGTGGACTTATGGGACATAGTGAATTGGATTGTTCTTACGCTCCAACCAATACTGAGCATGCAAATTCGATGTATCAATAGCGGCCCCGTAACGACCTGTACAGTCACTCCTACAACCCGGGATGGGGAAACCACCCTTATATCTCTTGGGGACCTATTGGGGGCCATGGTTAGAGCTCGCATGCTCAACCTCAACCCTCACCTTATCAGCCTCCACTCCCATCGGCGACCTACCAACCCCCACATCAAAGGACTCAACCCCATACTCACCAACCTTCTAAAGCCTCATCTTTGGGTTATTCTAGACAGACTTCACCCCAGTAAGTTGACCCAAAGGACTCCACTCTTGAGAAAACCATTCAAGCATTCATGTAGAGAACGCAAACCATGCTTGCGGCCAACAACAATTTGGTCAATGCATTGGAAGAGCAAGTCAGCCAGTTGACTCATCAGCTCCATGAACGTGAGAAGGACCAATTTCAATGTCAACCTGAGGTGAATCCCTAGGTTACCCAATCTCAAGGAAGGCCACTAGTGACTCGAGCTACCTCTAAACTGACCCATCATGTTAATTGGATTCTTACTTTGAGGTCAAATAAGAAGGTGGACAATCAAAAGGGGTTGCCTTCCTTGCAATTACCATGTCTTGGTGTCGTCAGACCTATGGTGATACCCACATCTTTGAGGGAGCTGGATCCTATAGTTCCTTCTACTTTTATTTCGACAATGGGGCTGAACCCTGAGGTTCCATTGTCTCATCATGTGTCGAAGGAATCAGAGTCTGAGGTTCCCACAGAAGACCCTTATGCCTCGAAGGCGTCTTTCCCTGAGCGCCTTAAAAAGAAAACTACGGATCAACAAGACAAGATGCTTGAGATATTTCGACAAGTTAAGGTGAACATTCCGTTGTTGGAGGTGGTTCAACAGATGCCACCTTATGGCAAGGTTCTCAAGGATTATTGATGTTCCCAAGAAAGCATTTTTTGCGGCGAATGTGAGTTCATTGTTGGCACAACCCATGCAAGTTAAATACAAGGACCTCGGTTGTCCTACTATTTCTTGTGTGATTGGTGATGTGTCAATACATCGAGCTTTATTAGACTTAGGTGCATCTGTCAATCTTTTGTCGTATTCTATCTATGCCTACCTTGTTCTTGGAGACGTCAAACATACAAAAACGACTCTTGAACTGGCTGATAGGTCAATGAAGAAACCGAGGGGCATGGTGGAAGTTGTTCTTATCAAGGTGGGTAACTTCATATATCCAGTTGATTTCTTTGTTTTGGATATTAAACTTGTGCCAAACCCACTTGGACAAATTCCAGCTATTTTGGGGTGACCATTTCTAGCAACTTTCAATGCCTTGATCAATTGTCGTAAATGTTTGATGCGCTTGTCATATGGTAGTTAGTGCACTAATTTCCACATCACAACCAAGAAGAAGCAAGGTGCCTTCGATGACCCTGTTGAGGTCAATCTTATCCACGACACAGGTAAGAATGAAGTCGAAGGCACCTTTAAGTATTTCAGAGAGTTGTTCGATGGAGATCCTGATGGGGGTGAAGATGTTTCAACTGTGCAGGCAAAAGAAGGTTCCTTATCTTGTGATCATATGGCCTTTGAGCCACATCCTTTTGATTATGTGGCTCTTGAGCCACAAGATACAATTTTTGTGGCCTCTGGGCCACCTGCTCCACTTTGTATCTGTTGAGGACCCATATGGGTTAAGAATAAACCACCAGATACCCTAAACTTCAAACAACCAAATCGAGATTCACCTCTCATTATGCCTCCCATCTTGCTCGTTCTCAAGAGGCATCAAACGACCACAATGCTTATAAGGTTGTCAGTGGTCAAGCAATTCTGTTTCTTTCATTCGCCATGTGGGTAATAAGTCCAGGGTGTCACTGTGTGGATGAAATGATTTCTGTGCACTAGAATGTGAGTTGGAGGGTATATATTGATGACCCTTAGCTTTGTCGTAGAATGGAAACATATTTGTTTCCATATCCTTTCACAAACCCTAGTTTTCAGAGGCATGAACGATCATCCTTGGTTCATAAACCTCTCAACTATTCTCCTGTTTCTCATGTTGCGAGCCCATGCAAGTGCATTTATGGATAAAGAGATGGTGGGTTCCCATTTGATGTCCCATGATAAATGAAGATGAGAGCCCATTAATGTACATAGTTCTCCGTAAAAAAACTCCAATAGTGAACACAGGTTGTTGTGGGCTCCAACCGTTGTGTATTTGGGCCCCATTTTTTTATATATGTTTCTCCCTTCTTAAGTAACTCATAGGTTTTGTTGGGAATTTGGGTTTGTATCCATCAACATGACTACAAAAATTCCCTTGTGCTTCAAAGTGTGGTGAGATCATAACTTTCTCATGCAAAAATAGTTGTAGTATCATGTTTTCATACATTGAGGACAATGTATGAAGTAAGTGTGGGGGTGCTTTACATTAGTATATATGTGGAGTCAAGTCTTTTTCACTTTGCCTTTTGTTTTCTTTTGTATGTAGTGTTCGGGTCATGTTAGTGTGCTTCATTTAATATCTATATATCAGTCTGCCATGATCCTAGCGTGATTTGCCTTCTTTTGTTTACCTAGTGCTTTAAAAAAATTATTTCGTTCAAAATGTTCATGTATTTGCGAAAGAAATGTTTTGTGGGTTTTGTGTGTGTTTAGCATGTGCAAAACCATTGAGAGGCAAAGTAAAAAGGAAGCTCCTAAAATGGACTTGAATATGATGCATTAGGATATCTAGTACACAAGCTTTAGGTCTTATCTAGTCGTAAGGATGCACCCCGGTTTTCCTTCGGGGAGAGATTAATCATAGGGTTTTAGTACTCAAACAAATAAAGAAGTCCACCCTTAAATTTTGAGTCAAATAATTTGTGTGTGTTAGTATAAGGACGTTTGTTGTAGTCAGGGACCCTTAAACACCCATTGTGAAACAATAAGTGTAGGGGTTTTTGGTCATGTCTAGATAAGAAATAAATGAGTAGGGTGTTCTCTATCTCACACGGCTCCTATCACTTGGGAAATTAGGTCCGAGGGGACTTAGTACCTGGTGATTTTGAGTAATCTGACTTGGGAGGCACCGAGCAAACTCTCATTACACGGGTGGTACGGATCGCCCTATGTTTAGATTTGGAAGAAGGTCTACGTGATAGTGTAGGTCCTCATAGGCAATGATGCACGAAACCAGAACTTGGGAGAATTACAAATCAACTAGTAGAAAATGAAATGAAATAAAAAGAGAAGAACAAACAAAAGAGAAAAAAGGAATACAAATAATAACCTTTAGGGACTTTACAATATGTATGACTTGAGTATGTTAAGGTTGCCAATGTCTTTCACTTAAGTCCTTAATTGACTTGCACGATTGGTTCCCTAGTGATTGACATCATTTCATGCTTATATTTGTATCTTATATCCATTATCTTTCACCTAAACAATGCTATGTAACGAGTTTTATGTTTAGTTTTTAGGAATAAATAGGTTTGAAGAGATGAAGCATAAAAGGACCCAAAAGCTGGGAAAAAGGACTGAATTGTGAGATCTGGGGACTCAGATGCTAGGGAGAAGTACATGAACGTAAGACCAAAGGACCAAAGAGCAAAACAGAAAACTCCACACCATCTTGGGGATAATTTGGCAATTAGATTCGGGTCGGAGCTCCAATAAACAAAGTAGATGCATCAAAGACCGACAAACGAATCCAGAAAAGCCCAGAATGAAATTTAGTCGGATCCAAATCTTATGGACCGCCAATTGGCGGTTTGGATCCTTCTAAATCCGCTCAAATTTCTCCAGCACATGTATTAGAGGACGTTGAGGCTATTTTTGGTATTTGTTTAGTCCCACATCGGGGGATTGTCCCGGATTGCCTTTTTCTTTGGCTATAAATAGAACTCTTCACCTTCTATTGTAATCACTTCATATTTTAAGTGGTTATTCTTCCTACTATAAGTGAGGCCTTGAAGCACACACTAAAGTAGGAGGATGCTACTTGAAATGTGAGTCACTTTAATAAAAGTTTCTTTATTATGTTGTTTGTTTTATGTTTCTTGTTTTACTTTGTTTAATTTCATTTCATTAGTTTTAGTAGCTTAGTTAATATGCTTTCCTTTCATAGTTTAATAATTAGTCTAATGTGTAGTGAGTAGTTCCATCCCCTTTGGGGGTGGAGTAGATGTTCATACATGCAAATGAGAATGGAATGAATGCTTTATTTACAATATGTTGATAAAACATGAATGTATGCTTGCTTGTTTAGGATAGAATTTATAACTTGATGAGTTTTGCCAAAATAATTAGACACCTCTCATGCTTGTTTATGTTCTGAAATAGACAACTTGTATATGTAAATGTTAATCAACTAGATTGTTAATGGATTGATAGGTTTTTCCATAACATTTAGACACTTCCTATGCATGATAACACCACCTTCATTTGTGCTTAAAGAATGTGTTCAACACTCACCTCTTTGCATGTGTGCACTCACTCCACCCCTTAGGGGTTTTTCCATTTCTGAATTCCAGCACTTTTTTTTCGTTCTAAGTTAAGTTTTAGTTAATCGTTTGTTGCTTTCTTTCGCATTTCATACTTCGTAGTGTAGTGTAGCGTCGAGTAGGATAATCAAACTCTCTTCCATATTTTTGCCACTTTATTTCGTGCAAACGAGAGGCTTCTCACCGCCCTGAGGACGACCCATATTTGCCACCGCTTAAATGCGGTCGTGCACTTGCGGTTTAAAATAAAACGTTCAACACCTAGGATAGGTGCGTCAACAATATATATATATCTATAGTCGGCCCGTTGGATTACCGTGTCCAAAGATCGACAAAAAGTAGGTTCATCGAGTCGTGTTGCTTAGTTGAATAATGCATTGATGTTTGGATTTTGTGGGTATATCAGTTTAAAACACTAAGGAGACACCACTCCTCCTCCTTCACGACAAGGAGGTTTACTGGTTTGTTGTACGTGCTATGTAAAACCGTGATTCTTAAGAAAGTGAGTTAAGATTTCCCTATTTTTTCGTATGCTTTCCTTTATTTCATTTTTATCTTTCATTGTTTTTCTCGGGACTAACAAAAGGTAAGTGTGGGGGTATTTGTTTAGTAGCATATCATACATTGCATCCATGCTATATACCTTTTATTTTACCACAATGTTTTTCTACTCGAGTGTTTCTTTGTGTTGTTTCATGTGTTAGCTAATAAAGAAGAGAAAGGAAGAGAAAAGGACTGACAAGAATAAAGGACTCAAATGAAGCAAAGAGGGTGTGTATGTCGTGCATAAGGACCCATTTGCGTCTAATTCATGAACCACTCTCGATATTTGGTACACTTTGTGATGGGGCCACACATGAGTAATTTTGTCCCGCATGGTGTCATGTTCTCATTCCAAGTGCATTGACCCACTTTTGAGGTTCCCATTTCATGTCCTTTGATAAGTGACAAAGGGAACTTATTTTTGTGCATAGTTATATTTGTAAAAAATGAAAAACAAAAAAAAAGACAAAAAAAGACTCCACAAGCGAGCATTGATTATTGTGGGCCCAACCGATGAGTTGGGCCCCATTTGTTTAACGTATTTGTCTCCCTTCTTATTTATCTCACGGGTTTTTGAGAATTCGAGTATATGTCCATCCACATAACCATGTAGTATCATACTCACATTCATTCATGTCTGTTAGTATAAGAAAGTTTGTCGTAGTCAAACACCCTTAAACTCTTATTATGAAACCCTAAGTGAAGGGTTTTTGTTGCCATATAGATAAGAAATAATTTAGTAGGGTGTTCTCTCTTCTCAAACGACTGCTATCACTCGGGAAATTAGGTCTGATGGAATTTAGTGCCTGGTGCTTTTGAGTCATTTGACTTGGGATTCATCGACCGAACTCCCATTACACGGGTGGTTGGGATCACCCAATGTGGAGATTTGAGAGAAGGTGTACGTGATAGTGTAAGTCCTCATATGCAATGATGCATGAAACCCAACCTTGGGAGAATTAAACAACAACTTGTAAAAAATGAAGTAAAAAAAGAGAACAACAATATGGAAAAAAGGGTAATACAAAGAAGAACCTAATGGAGTTTACACAATGTATCACTTAAGGATTTAAGGATACCCACGTCTTTCACTTAAGTCCTTAATTAACCTGCATGAATGGTTCCATAGGCTAGGTGTGTGGACTGGTTATATATAAAGAGTAGGCTTGTAGGACTACCGCGTCCAATGATCAACAAAAGTAGGTTCGAGGAGTCGACTTTCTAGGTTGAATAATGCATCGATGTTTAGATTTTGTAGGTATATAAGTTGGAAACCCTCAGGAAACACCACTCGTCTTCCTTAGCGACAAGGAGGTTTAACGACTTGTTGCACGTGCTAGGTACAACCGTGATTCCTACGAAAATGAGTTATGATTTCGCCATTTTACGTATGTTTTGCTTTCTTTCGTTTTTCTTTTTCTTTGTGTTTACTGTGGACTAGCAAAAGGTAACTGTGGGGGTATTTTATTACTATCATATCGTACATTGAATTCATGTTATATATCCTTTATTTTACCTCAATTTTGTGCTACTCGATTTTTTTGTGTGGTGTTTCAGGTGTTAGTTAATAAATAAGAGAAAGGAAGAGAAAGTGACTGAAATGCAAGAAGAAATGACTCAAAGTGAGGCAAAGCGGACTTGTTTGTCATGCACTAGGACCCATCTGCAAATAAAGAAGGGCCCAGATGAAATCCAGAGGGACGTGAACGCACGAAAAATATTTCAAGAGCAAATATCCCTCAATACCATGATCTTGAAGAGTATTTGAGAAATTAAGACAAAATGGGCTCGAACCAATGGACAAGGAATGCACCCCAAGTAAAAAATACAACAATTAAGATCCTGGAAGAAACATGGGTCGATCAGACACAAAAGATCCACCAGTTGTAGATCATTTTCGCCAAATTTGCAGCAAATTTCTCCCATGTCTTCGTCTTGATTAGATGGGTGCACCAGACTATAGAGAAAGTTATTATAGCTATCAGATTGCTTCCAGATCCATCCCAACCCTTATTTCTGCTATAAATAGACTTCTAATACCTCCTTTCTTCTTCGTCCTTCCTCTCCTCCTTAGGTTAGTTTCCTTTCTTGTTTAGTAGAGTAGGTTTTATTTCTTGTTTATTATAGTGGGTTTTATTTTCTTAATTAGTAATGTAGAGTAGGAGAAGAGGAGGAACCTTGTAAACTTTCATTTTAATCTAGTTTTCTACATTTTTGTTATGGTTTTGTGTTGTTGTTATGTTTCTTTGGTTAATATGTTGAGTAAGAGTAGTCCATCCCCATTGGGGGTGGAGGAGAAGGTGATGTGATTATGTGATGTATTTAGTGTGTCTGTTATTCCTATCCTTTGAGACTCACATGAGTTCCATATCCATGAAATGGGATTTTCACTCTTATATTTGATGTGTTAATGCTATTAAGTGATGCTTAGCATATGCTTACATTAGTGGGCCAATTTTATGGGGAATGATGAGGTGAGGATAAGGATGGAGTGGATGAGAAAACATCACATGTGTATGCATGTGCTCATGTTGGCCTCATCCTGATTATTGTCTTATATGTTTTAATGATTGTGTCAAATCTTATTTCATGTGGAGACATAGTTGGGTTTGGTCATTATGCATTAGCTTTTATTAACCTCATTTCAATTATTGTCTTGTATATTTTAATGATAATATTTCATCTTATTTCATGTGGAGGCAAAGTTGGATTTGGTTTTATGGATTTCACGTATTACATGTTGTGATGAGCACAAATGAATACGCGCACGTACACATATTTTCATTTCCGCTTTGTTTCTCTACCCCCTAAGGGGTTTCTAGCCCCAGTGGTCACTAAGATCCCGTTCCATGAGCACACTTGAGGAATCCCGAAATTGGCTCAGCCACGCCCTAGAGATGAGCACCCAATCAAATTATTGTTGCTACACGATTTGTGCCCTGCAAGGAGTTAGTCCATGTGAAGTGGCCACCTAAGGTTGGCACCACCATGAGTATTGTCTGGTCAATACCATCATTGAATTCCTTACTTCTCATGTTGGTTATGCATAATATTGAACTCGCCCACCACGAGCCATGCATGGCATAGAATTCCGCGTGAGGCACCCTAGCTCCTCCGAACGCACGCGCCTAGCATCATTAGAAGCATAAACAAATGATATAAAGAAGAGAACATGGGAGTGTTTCCATACCTATGGCAAGTGGATAAGTTGCCGAGTAGTAGTAATAATATGTTCGAGCTAAACACGATTGTCATCCCAAACAACATGGATCCGACCTCATCCGCAAATGGAACTATTAGAGACCCAACTTGCCTTCGGCCACACTTTACTCACAATGGGTTGTATCTTCTATGGCTTTTGTTTATGCTCAAGTATACCCGCAATCGGCATATGTGTCCTGGGATTTTTTTTGTCTCACCATATGCGGGCGTCTAGGTTTATTCGTGCCTAGTACGTTCCATGAGAGAATCTTCATTGGGAAGATGCGTGAAGGGAAGGTCCCTTCGACCCCAAATTCGGACCCCGATATGAATAGGACAAGCGCAACGGAGCTCCTAAAACTAACGACAAACCTAAACTGTGTTGGGCTTTTAGGCGGGCTGTCCACGTGGGTGCCACACTTCGGCAATGGTTTCCTTTTTCTAGATTAAGTCCTCACGTGCATGGGAAGATTTGTTATGTCCCTAACACGTGTTTAAGGGGGGAAGGGCCGTGAATAGTCGAGGCTTAGGTGTGGGCTGTATGGGTGTGGTGAGGTGATGTGGTGTTGGGATTTGTGTTGGAGAAACTAATGCTCATCTCTGACTCCCTCTCCCTTCCATTCTGTTTTCCTCTCTCACACTTCCTTTTGCTTTTTCGGCGTTCCAGGTGTCGTTGCGGAGGCTTTGGCGAGTTGAGTCGAGCTTGGATTTGCGGAGGCATGGTCATGAGGTGTGTTGGAGCAGAGGTTGCGGTCGGCGGGCACCGTTGAGCGAACTCCTGCGTGCTCCATCTTGCAATTGAAGTATGTCGGCTTAATAGCTTCGTTTTGTTGTTCACCACGAAAGTGGGGAGTTGTAGTCAGTCGTGGGGGTCGGAGACCTCACTGACGGTGAGAAAAGGCTTAAAATCCACGACTGGCGTGGGGTTGCTATTGACCAACGGTCGACCGGTTTATTGTTTTTTCCCGACTAAAACCAACGTCGGTCAAACGATGCCTTGTGGCGGTCGACCGGTTGCATGTGTGCTGCTGGGTTGGAGGATTGCCTGTTAGTTTTCGGTCAACCGTTCCTATTTTTGGGTTCGACCAGAACTTAAGTGAACTGGATTATATTGCATGTTTTCGACCGATTGTATATATTGTGCGATCGATATATGACCTAGACTATTAAGATGCCCCTGGTAGTTTTCGGTCGACCAGGACCCCTGAGTCGGTTGACCGATTAGATTTGTATGATTTTGACCAGACTCTGGATTTTGACCAAGTATTTGGTCTACCGGTTTTAGATTGTTGTTCGGCCGTTGGGATATAAGTGATACGCAGAGAGTTTGACCGTTGCAGACTTTCGATCGACCGAACCTATTGGGAAAGGTCGACCAGATTGCCTATTTTGGTCGACCGTTTGTCCACAACTGAATTCCTTGTCCTTGTGCTGTGTCAACTCTATCTACGGAAACCCATGTCCTCACTTAGAGCGTGAGCCGAGAGGTGATGGTGGGTACGTTGCTCATGCCTGCCCAGGGATCGTCATGTGGAAGAGTGTGGATACTTGGGTCGTACCACGTCCGTAGAGGGACGATGGTGTGACGAGTTGTTGCTCGACTCTTTATAGAATAGCAGAACTGAGGGATCGTGGATCCCATTGCATTTTCATGCATGACTCATGGAACTTGATGACCCTGCAGACTACGGTCTGGACCTGTCCGGTATTGTGTCGGACGTATGTTGTACCGTGTTGAACGTTTTATTTAAAACCGCAAGTGCACGGCCGCGATGAAGCGGTGGCAAGTACAGGTCATCCTCAGGGATGAGTAGCCTCTTGCTTGTACGAAATCATGTGGCAAAAATAGGGGGAGAAAGATGTTTATGCTACTCTACTCTATACTACGCTAAGAAGTATGAAATGCGAACGAAAGAGACAAACAATGAAATGACTACTAAGCTAAGAACAAAAGAAGAATGCTGGAATACAGATATGGGAAAACCCCTAAGGGTGGAGTGAGTGCACACATGCAAAGAGGTGGGTGTAGAATACATTCTTTAAGCACATGAAGGTGGTGTTTATCAAGCATAGGAAGTGTCTAAATGTTATGGCAAAACATATCAATCTATTCACCAACTAAGTTGATTAACATTTACATATGCAAGTTGTTTATTTCAGAACCTAAACAAGCATGAGAGGTGTCTAATCATTTTGGCAAAACTCATCAAGTTATAAATTCTATCATAAACAAGCAAGCATACATTCATATTTATCAACACATCAAAAATAAAACATTCATCCCATTCTCTAATGCATGTATGTACATCTACTCCACCCCCCAAAGGGGATGAAACTACACACTAAACATTACACTAATTATTAAACTAAGCAAAGAAAGCATATTAAAACTAAGCTAGAAATAAAAGACAATTAAACTAAAACATGCACAAACAATAAAAGAAGCATAAACAAACAATGAAAGAAACACAAAACTTTATTGATAAAATGACTCACATTTCAAGTAGCATCCTCCTACTTTAGTGTGTGCTTCAAGGCCTCACTTCTAGTAGGAAGAATAACCACTTAAAATATGGAGTGATTACAATGGAAGGTGAAGAGTTCTATTTATAGCCATGGAAAAAGGCAAACCGGAACAATCCCCCGATGTGGGACAAAACCAATACCATAAATAGCCTAAACAAACATTAATACACGTCCAGGAGAAAACTTGGTGAATTTGGGCCAAAACAGACCGCCAATTAGCGGTCTTGGACCGCCAATTGGCGGTCAAAAAAGTCGGGATCCATCTGGAATTTGTGCTGGGCTTTGCTTTGTGTATTTGGTGGTCTAGGATACATCTACTTTGTTTATTGGAGCTCCGACCCGAATCCAATTGCTAAACTACTCCCCATGATGGTGTGGAGTATTCTGTTTTGCTCTTAGGTCCTTCTGTCTTGCGTTCAGGTCCTTCTGTCTTGCATTTTGGAACCCAGATCTCACAATCCAGTCCTTTTTCCCAGCTTTTGGGTCCTTTTATGTTTCATCTTTTCAAACCTATTTATTCCTGAAAACTAAACAAAAAACTCGTAACATAGCATTGTTTAGGTGAAAGATAATGGATATAAGATACAAATATAAGCATGAAATGATGTCAATCAAATACCCCCACACCCAACTTTTGCTAGTCCTGAGCAAAACAAAGAAAGAGAAAGACATACGAAAAACAAGAAATCCTAACTCACTTTCGTAGGAATCACGGTTGCACTTAGCATGTGCAACAAGCCGTTAAACCTCCTTGTCGCCAAGGAGGAGGAGTGTTGTCTCCTGAGGGTTTTCAGCGGATACACCCACAAAATCCGAACAAGATGCATTAATCAATCTAGCTACACGACTCGTTAGTTAAGGACTTAAGTGAAAGACATGGGCAACCTTAACTTCTGACTGTGATACAATGTGTAAAGTCCATTTTGGTTCTTATTTGACTCTATTTTTTCTTTTTTTCTCTTTTTTCTTCTTTAGAGCATTTTATTGGTTGGTGTTTGATTCTCCCAGGGTTAGGTTCCATGCATCATTGCCTATGAGGACTTACACTATCACGTACACGTTCCCCCAAATCTCCACATAGGGCGATCCCTACCACCCGTGTAACGGGAGTTCGGTCGGTGCATCCCAAGTCAGATGACTCGAAAGCACCACGCACAAAGGCCCCTCAGACCTACTTTCCCGAGTGATAGGAGCCGTGCGAGAAGAGAGAACACCACTTATTTATTTATCTACATGGGAACCAAAATCCCTACACTTAAGTTTCACAAAAAGAGATTAAGGGCCCTTGACCACGAGAAACTTCCTTATACTAAAAGACACGAATTATTTGACTCACTAGGTTCATGGTGGACTTCTTTAAATGTTTGAGTGCTGAAACCCTATGATTACACGCCCCCGAGGGAAAACTGGGGTGCATCCTAATGACTCGATAAAACCTAAAGCCAGTAAACCAAAAATCCTAATGCATCAAGTTCAAGACAATTTTGGGAGCTTTCTTTTTACTTTGCCTCAACGGTTTTGCACATGCTAAACGCACGCAAAACCCACAAAAACATTTTCTTTTAAAAACACATGAAGATTTTGAAAGAAATGTGGAAATTTTAAAGCACTCGGCAAGCAAAAGAAGACAAATCACCCAAGGATCATGGCTAGCATATATATCCATGTTAAATGCGGCACACTAACATGACCCTAGCAGTACACACAAAAGAAAACAAAACCAAAGGAAAAAGACTCGAATATGTACACACGTAAAACAACCCCCACACCTACCTCATGCATTGTACTCAATGAATGCGAACAAGATACTGCATGGATATATGCATGAAAAAGTAAAGATGTCACCAACATGAAGTACAAAGGGACGTTCAGGGTCATGTTGATGGACACAAACCCAAATTCCCTCAAAACCTATGAGAAGCTGAAGAAGGGAGATAAATACGTGAAGAAATTGGGGCCCAAGTACACAAGGGTTGGGGCCCACAACAATCGATGCTCACTGAACGAATCTTTTATTACACACTTTTTTTTTAATTTTTTCTTTTTTCTTTTTTTTGTTTTGTTTTTTTTTTTTTTGTTTTGTTTTTTTACCAGATATATACATCAACCAAGATATTCTCATAATCATTTGGTCAAGGAACATCAAATGAGAACATAAAGTCATGAGGACAAGAGACTTGCCGAGATGGGCAAACTCCACTGGTACTCTTTGGTGTCATGAGGGGTGAAAGGTCAAAGATGAAAGGCTCGAACCCCTCATGATATTGGTTGGGTGTGGGCAACAAAGAATGAAGTTGTGTTGCCTCACTAAGGGTTAATTTCTCATCGAAGAAAACCCTCCAACCAATAGGCGGGTGCATCAGAATGAGTTCCTCAGGCTCATTCGATGGTTGCAGCAGACTTGCATCACTAAGAATGGGGCTTCTCCCCAAGTCATCCAATAAGGACCTCCCACCATCATTTAGATCATCAAGCATAAGCTCGGACATAGGTGGGTCCTTGTTGGAAGTCAATATGAAGCTCAAATGGCTCAATGGCCATGGGACATGAGGTAGAGACACCTTCTGGTATAGGCATATGATGAGGTGTCTCACTCTCACTAGTACTCTCAACTGAATCATGCAACGAACACTCCCTTTGGACATTCCTGTTCGAGGCCAGCTCACTCTGTTGCATTGCGAAGACAGGCAGTGAGTTTTCGCTGGGCCCACGAACATTCTCAACAGGTTGCATTGGGGTTAGGGGTGTTCGTTGATTTTGTGGTGCTTTCTCCAATTGGCGGATGAGATTTAGATTTAACGGTTCATCCATGGGTTCCTGTTGCCTACCAGAGTTGAACACATGAAACTCGGCACTCATATTACCGAATGAGAGCTTCATGAGACTATTTCTACAATTAATCAAGGCATTGGAGGTGGTCAGAAATGGTCTACCCAAAATAAAAGGTATTTGAGAGTGGATGTTCGCAACAAGATTGGTGTCGAGGACAACAAAATTGACTGGAAATATAAAATGTCCAACTTTGATAAGCACGTCCTCGATAATCCCCATGGGAATACGAATGGATCTATCCGCCAATTGGAGGGTGATCTTAGTTGGTTTCAATTCTCCCCAGTTCAACTGTTGATAAACAGAGAATGGGAGGAGGTTGACCGCTGATCCTAAATCAAGCAAAACATTGCTCATTCTAGTGTCCCCTATCGTACACTGAATTGTAGGACACCCAGGGTCCTTGTATTTTGTGTAGGTAGGATTGGACAAAAGTGAGCTGATATTTGCAGCCAAGAATGCTTTCTTAGGAACATTGGTCTTCCTTTTGGTTATGCAGAGATCCTTCAACACTTTGGCATATTAAGGTATTTGTTGGATGACATCCAACAAGGGGATGTTAACCTTTACCTACTTAAACACCTCTAATATCTTGTCCATGTTGTCACTCTGCTTTTTGGTTACCCTACTTGGATAGGGAGCTTTTGGCAGGTAGGTTTTCTGCGGTGCCTGAAAAGGAAGCCTTGGTGTATTACCCTCACCCTCAGCCTCTTCTTCACCACCATTCCCACTGAGGGGCTGCATAGATGGTGGTTGTTGTGGCAAGGAAATGTGATTGTCAAACTGTTTTCCATTCCTTAAGGTCACAATGGAATTGAAATGGTGAACAGGTTCCTCCACATAGTTCACTTGCCTCCCCCGAGGTACCACATTCTCATTTTGCATGTGTTGGTGTTGGTACATACCGGGGTTAGCCTCAGGCTGGCTAGGAAAAAACCCTCTCTCTCTTTCATGTACAGACTGAGCCAATTGGCCCATCTGAAGCTCTAGAGATTTGATGGTCTGTTGATTGGAAGTGAGAACTTGACTCGTAGTTGACATAAAAAATTTCATTGAGTTTTCAAGTCCACGAGTCAAGGTCTCAAGCAAATTGAATCGGGTTTCCATATTATTGGAATTTGGGAAACCCGATTGATTGGTGGTTTGCGCTTGGGGTGGCTGATAGGATTGTGCATGCATGGGAGGTTGGTGTGATTGGTAAGGTGGTCTAGAGGAGTTTGAAGGACCACCCTGGGCATTAGTTTGGTTCCATGAAAAATTGGGGTGGTTCCTTCATCCAGGATTATAAGATGATGAGTATGGGTCATTCCTAGCTCTGTCATAGATGGCGTTGACATGATCCATCTCAGGAGGAATGGACTCACACTCGCTTTCTACATGACCTATCCTACCACATGAATGGAAGGGAACTGGACCAGATGTGGACATGTGAGGTGCACCATGTTGGTTTTGGAGCTCAATCGAATCCATACGGCGGGCGCATTAAGGCTGCCATGCGCGCCTCGGTGGCCGTAGTGGTATCGACAACAAATGCGGCACCCGATCTAGTCGAATTTGCATTCGCGATCCTTGCTCCTATGCTAGATGATGCAGGTGGTTCCCTCACACTCTCCCATTGCATGGTTTTCTCAGTGAGGTCTTCTAGGAAGGCCCATGCCTCCCTTTCATCATTTCCCAAGAACTCTCCTTGACACGTGGACTCAAGGAGCGTTCTTGACGAGATGTGAAGACCTTCGTAACCAATCTGAAAAAGACGCCACAACTCAATGCCATGTTGAGTGCACGAGGATAGTAGATCTTTTAACCTCTCTAGATATGCATGAAATGGTTCAGTCTCATGTTGATAGAACGAATTGATTTCGTTCCTCAATTTTTGAGTCCGATGATCTCGAAAGTACTTCTTGAGGAATGCAGATTAAAACTCATACCAAGTCCTAAAAGAATTCGCTTGGTTGCTGTACAACCACTTCTTGGCATCATCCTTTAATACGAAAGGAACGAGCCTAAGATGGATGGAGTCTGTGCTAAGTTGTTGCAGCTTGAACATAGCACAGACCTCCTCAAATTCCCTGAGAAAGATATACGGGTCACCTTTCCCAGTGAAGCAAGGGGGCATGGAAATGAATTGAGGCTTAACCTCAAAATGGTTCCCAATATCCTCTGGTAATACGATGCACGAGGGTAGAGCGGTACGACTCGGGTAGCATCGATCACGAAGAGGTATGGGAACGACAACTAGAAGAACAGGTCGAGCAAGCGGATCCAGCAACTGCTCCTCCTCACGTAAATTAGCAGCCATTGGACCCGAACTACGTGCGACACGAGAGGAGGAAGGTGTCGAGAAATCAATGACCGAAGCCGGACTGACAACGCTCCTCGTCAAACGACCACTCTCATCTCGTGTCCACGAAAGCATGCAGAAAGGTGCACACACACCAAAACTTTTTTTTTTCAAACAAAGAATGTACGTAGAAGAGAAGACTGGGGAACACAGGAGAGAAAGAATGACTCAGGAGAGAAGGGAAGAAGTCCTTATGCTACGGCGGATGGGTACTGGTAGAAGCACACAAGCAAACAAGGCTCAAGCAATCCTAAGGTCGCTATAGGTCCTTACAGCTAGACGACGCCTAACTGCGAGGTCACGCGGCCTCCACACGTCTTACCTCCCTACGACGAGGACCACAAAGCCCAGCAAGTGAGTCAAGATCTGGGGATCTCGTCTCTCCTACTATCGACAAAGTGGGCAACGCCGATCAGGTTATGAAGGTTTAGACTGGATCACTCTCCTAATGCGTCTGAATTCCTTAAGGCCAATGTCTACTTGATTTTAGAAATTAGGCTTTTGATTAGTGTGGTTTTTGGGGCGAAGGAAAGGGTGATAAAATCCCCCACCTCATCTTTTACGGGACAGCCCCTCCTTAGTAGCATTTTGGAGTCCTAAATATAACAATCAACTCTCCAAACAACGCTCAACTCACACTTGTTGCAATGCACTTCCTACTAACTAATGCATGTCATACGAAATGCATGAATGAGAGTAGAAGGTGCGTACCTCACGCCAGCACTCCGCAACTGAAAATAAAGCAAAAATAAAAGATAATCTAAATGCTTAAGTCACATACATGGTGCATGACCTAAACATGAAAGAATGCCTAGTCTTTTGCTTTAAGTTTTAGGGTCCAAGTTGCTTAAAGGAGGTTTGATTATTGATCTGGGAACGACCTATAAGTCAAAACTTGCCGAATTGAGTCCCAGATAACTAGATCATTTAGAGCAACAACAGAAAGAAATTAAAAGATGAACAGATCTCACCAGACCGCTGATTGGCGGTCTGAAGTCCTCAGGTCGTCTGAAACTTTCTCCAGTAGCCTCTACTTGCTATTCCCAGTCTCTTGAAACAAAGAAAAACTAGAAAACACAAATTAAATCCACTCGAATCATCCAATCAAGAGTCTGGACTGACACCTCCCCGGCAACGGCGCCAAAAACTTGTTGAACGTTTTATTTAAAACAGCAAGTGCACGGCCGCGATGAAGCGGTGGCAAGTACGGGTCGTCCTCAGGGGGGTAAGTAGCCTCTTGCTTGTACGAAATCAAGTGGCAAAAATAGGGGGAGAAAGATGTTTATGCTACTCTACTCTATACTACGCTAAGAAGTATGAAATGCGAACGAAAGAAACAAACAATGAAATGACAACTAAGCTAAGAACAAAAGAAGAATGCTGGAATACAGATATGGGAAAACCCCTAAGGGTGGAGTGAGTGCACACATGCGAAGAGGTGGGTGTAGAATACATTCTTTAAGCACATGAAGGTGGTGTTTATCAAGCATAGGAAGTGTCTAAATGTTATGGCAAAACCTATCAATCTATTCACCAACTTAGTTGATTAACATTTACATATGCAAGTTGTTTATTTCAGAACCTAAACAAGCATGAGAGGTGTCTAATCATTTTGGCAAAACTCATCAAGTTATAAATTCTATCCTAAACAAGCAAGCATACATTCATGTTTTATCAACACATCAAAAATAAACCACTCATCCCATTCTCTAATGCATGTATGTACATCTACTCCACCCCCCAAAGGGGATGAAACTACTCACTAAACATTACACTAATTATTAAACTAAGCAAAGAAAGCATATTAAAACTAAGCTAGAAATAAAAGACGATTAAACTAAAACATGAACAAACAATAAAAGAAGCATAAACAAACGATGAAAGAAACACAAAACTTTATTGATAAAATGACTCACATTTCAAGTAGCATCCTCCTACTTTAGTGTGTGCTTCAAGGCCTCACTTCTAGTAGGAAGCATAGCCACTTAAAATATGGAGTGATTACAATGGAAGGTGAAGAGTTCTATTTATAGCCATGGGAAAAGGCAAACCGGGACAATCCCCAGATGTG
Organism: Triglochin maritima; assembly: GCA_963682175.1. NCBI lineage: Eukaryota > Viridiplantae > Streptophyta > Magnoliopsida > Alismatales > Juncaginaceae > Triglochin > Triglochin maritima. The sequence goes on from OY821775.1 coordinate 23,177,456, forward strand.
GGACTAAACCAATACCACAAATAGGCTAAACAAACATTAATACACGTCCAGGAGAACACTTGGCGGATTTGGGCCAAAACAGACCGCCAATTAGCGGTCAAAAAGGTCTGGATCCATCTGGAATTTGTGCTGGGCTTTTCTTTGTGTATTTGGTGGTCTTGGATTCATCTACTTTGTTTATTGGAGCTTCGACCCGAATCCAATTGCTAAAATACTCCCCATGATGGTGTGGAGTATTCTGTTTTGCTCTTAGGTCCTTCTGTCTTGCGTTCAGGTCCTTCTGTCTTGCATTTTGGTTCCCAGATCTCACAATCCCGTTCTTTTTCCCAGCTTTTGGGTCCTTTTATGTTTCATCTCTTCAAACCTATTTATTCCTGAAAACTAAACATAAAACTCGTAACATAGCATTGTTTAGGTGAAAGATAATGGATATAAGATACAAATATAAGCATGAAATGATGTCAATCATACCGCCAAGGTTGTGCGTGCGATGTCGTTAAGGTTTTTGCTAGCGATGAAGTTGCCGACGATGTTCCACCTTGTTGTGCGATCCGATGTTGTGTTAGGCATATGTTGTACCGCCAATGTTGTGCTAGCATTGTCGCCGATGTTGTTCTGGCGAGGATTCCTCGATTCGGCACCTATCGAGGGATGGTTTGACCGACCGGGCTACGACTCCATTGGGGTGGTGTAGACCACGTGCTTTGCTTTGTGTGGAAGTGCGAATGCTCCTCACCGATCCCTTGTGCTTGAGTAGTCTCATCTGTGGTGTGTCGCGTACTGTCCGCAAGACTGTATGTGCCTACGGTATGTTTTCGAGAGAGACCCGTTGTTGTCCTTCTTGACCCTTTGAGGGTATTAGTTGTCCTTCTTGATGTCCTTCTTGACCCTTTGAGGGTATTACTGATGTCCTTCTTGACCCTTTGAGTGTATTAGTTGTTGCCGAGGAACTGAGGTCCTGTTTTACCCGTGGAGAGGATTTGTTGCATTGCTGATGATGACATGACATGTTATTTGTATGATAGGTTCATTACCGTACTGATGCATTCATATAGGTGAGCTTGGCATATGGGGTTTCCTAATGGGAAACTCGGGCATTCTTGTTTGATTCATGTTTCAGGACCATAGTAGGTTCTTTCGGGTAGTGACAACAGGCGCACACATTTGGGGGTCAGGATCCTCTTTAGACTCTTCGAGATTGACATGATTACGTGTATCTGTCTTTCGTTGTATTAATGTAATCATGTATTTTGACAAACTTTGTTGTATTATGGTGCACCGACTGGTTATATTTATATGAGTGACATTCTTGTTTCATGACTCTTGTCTTGAGATCTCGTTTGTTTAAATTTTTAAATTTTTCGTTGTTCCGGGATGTTAAAATTTGGTATCAGAGCGGTCGATTCCCATGTGTGGCTCCCAAAGAAATCACCCTGGTGTAGTAGAGATAGGTTGCACTTTACTTTTACCATGCATTCATGGCTAAACTTTTCTTGTTTCCTTTGCCAGATACCTCCGAGAGGTGTGAGGAACGCCGTGAATAAGCGCAGTGCCAATGATGCAACTAAGGGCGCTACCTGAGATAGGTTAGGCGAGTTCCTCGAGTGTTTGGCGGCGAGGGCAGAGTAGACAGAGACAGGTGCTGAGCATGATCGCTTTATGAGGCAGTATCCGCCTAGTTTTGATGGCAGGAGGGTGATTGATCGTTTTATATTAACCGCAAGTGCACGACCGCGTTGAAGCGGTGGCAAAAATGGGTCGTCCACTGAGAGGTGTGTCGACGATTGCTTTGTTCGAAGGCGAGAGGTAAAAAGAAGGAGAGAAAGGTCTGTTACACTAAACTACTCTAAGATGCAAAAAGGAAATGAAGATAAGTAATAAAACTAAGCCCCATAGGGGGTAGAGAAATAATGTGAATATGAAGATGTGTGTGTGTGTGTGTGTTCAATTAAGCACCTCAGATGTAGTGCCTGAAATCATAAAACTACATCCAACTTTGCCTCCACATGAGTTAAGATAAGACTACATCATTAAAACATACAAGACAATAATTGGAATGAAGCTAAATGAACTCAAGTATAAAGACTAGACCCTAGTATGCTTCAACATGAATTAAGATAAGACTACATCATTAAAACATACATGACATTAGCTATGGTAAAGGGAACAAGAGCACATACACTACAAATTGTGTTTCCAATATTAACTTCATCCATATCCTAACCATATCATTCCCCATAAAATAGGTCCACTAATCAAAGCATAAGCTAATCTTCATTCAAGAACATTAGCATATCAAAGATAAGAGTGAAAACTCATTAGATGGTTATGGAAATCATATAAAGCTCAAGGGATAAAGATAACACACACTTAATACACTACATGATGATATCAAATATTTCTCCACCCCCCAAATGGGGATGGAACTACTCACTACTCATTACACTAACTATATTAACAAAAGAAAGCATAATACTGAAATGAAAGTTAACTAAGAAGGCAAGAAGTATTAAAGAAACATAAAAGGAAAGGAAAGACTAAACAAACATGCAGAAATTAAAAGACAAGATTAAAAGAAACTAGAAGAATTATTTTATTAACAAATGACTCACATTGAAGGTAACATTCTTCTCCACCTTGAGTTTTTGCTTCAAGGCTCACTACTTAGTAGAGAGAATGCCTCCAAGCAATGGGTAATTAGAATGGAAGGTGAAGAGTTCTATTTATAAGCATGGAAAAAGCTAATCGGGGACAATCCCCTGATGTGGGACTAAACCAATACCAAAAATAGCCTAAGCATACACTAATACACGTGCTACAGAAAACTAAATGGCTCCTGGGCTATATGCACCGCCAATTGGCGGTTCCAGACCACCAATTGGCGGTCTATAAGCTTTAGATCCGTCTTGTTTTCTTTGTGGGCTTTGCTTGAAGTATTTCTGGGTCATGGATGCATCTACTTGGTCTGTTGGAGCTCCGACCCGAATCGAATTGCCAAAATACTCCCCATGATGGTGTGGAGTTTCTTGTTTTGCTATTAGGTCCTTTGGTCTTACGATCAGGTCTTTCTCCCTTGCATCTTAGTCCCCAGGTCTCACGATTAAGTCCTTTTTCTTGCTTTTGGGTCCTTTCATGACTCTTCTCTTCAAACCTCTTTTTTTCTGAAATTCAAACATAAAACTCGTCACATAGCATTGCTTAGATGTAAGATAATGGATATAAGATACGAATATGAGCATGAAATGATGTCAATCAAATACCCCCACACCTAAGTTTTTGCTAGTCCCGAGCAAAACAAAGAAAGAGAAAAGCAAACGAGAAACAAGAAATTCTAACTCACTTTCGTAGGAATCACGGTTGCACTTAGCACGTGCAACAAGCCGTTAAACCTCCTTGTTGCCAAAGAGGAGGAGTGTTGTCTCCTGAGGGTTTTCAGCGGATATACCCACAAAATCCGAACAAGATGCATTATTCAATCTAGACCTCGACTCGTTGGAAATATTTTGTCGATCAATGGACGCGGTAATCCTACGGGCCGACTCTATCTAGGTAATCAGTCCACACCTTGCCTAATAAACCATTCGTGCAAGTTAAATAAGGAATTAAGTGAAAGACATGGACAACCTCAACATCCTCAAGTGCTACCAAGTGTAAAGTCCATTAAGGTTCTTATTTGCATTATCATATTTTTTTCTTTTTGTTTCTTTTCACATTTTTTTTTCTTCTTTTTCTTTTTATTAGTTGAAGTTTCATTCTCCCAGGGTCATGTTTCGTGCATCATTGCCCACGAGAACTTACACTATCACTTACACCTTTCCCCAAATCTCCACATAGGGCAATCCCTACCACCCGTGTAACGGTAGTTCGGTCGGCGCATCCCAAGTCAGATGACTCGAAAGCACCAGGCACAAAGTCCCCTCTGACCTACTTTCCCGAGTGATAGGAGCCGTGCGAGAAGATAGAACACCTACTCACTTATTTCTTATCTACACATGAACCAAAAACCCTACACTAATGTCTCACAACATGATTTAGAGGGTCCTTGACTACAACAAACTTCCTTAAGTTAACAGACACGAATTATTGACTCACTAGGTTCAGGGTGGACTTCATTAAATGTTTGAGCACTGAAACCCTATGATTACTCACCCCAAAGGAAAACTGGGGTGCATCCTAACGACTCGATAAATCCTAAAGTCACTGTTCTAGATATCCTAATGCATCAAGTTCAAGACAATTTTGGGAGCTTTCTTTTTACTTTGCCTCTCAACGGTTTTGCACATTCTAAACACACGCAAAACCCACAAAACATTTTCTTTCGCAACACATGAAGATGTTGAAAGAAATGTGGAAATTTTAAAGCACTAGGCAAGTAAAAGAAGACAAGTCACCCAAGGATCATGGCAAGCAGTTATATCGATATTTAATGCAGCACACTAACATGACCCTAAAAATGCAAACAAAAGAAAACAAAAAAAAAAAAAGACTCGACTATGTACACATGTAAAACACCCCCCACACCTACTTCATGCATTGTCCTCAATGAATGTGAGCAAGATACTACATGGATTTATGCATAAAAAAGGAGAGATCTCACCAACATTAAGTATAAAGGGAAGTTCAAGGTCATGTTGATGGACACAAACCCGAATTTCCTCAAAACCTGTGAGATGCTAAAGAACGGATGCAAATACGTGAAAGAAATGAAGCCCAAATACACAAGCGTTGGGGCTCACAACAGTCGATGCTCACTGACAGAGTCTTTTATTGTACTTTCTCTTCTTTCTTTTTTTGTTTTTTTTTCTTTTTTTCTTTTTTTATATAACTATGTACAAACATAAGTTCCCATCTTCATTTGTCAAAATACATCAAATGGGAACCTCAAGAGTGGGTCAATGCACTTGGAAAGGGCACATGACACCACGCGGGGCCAGAATACGCATGTGTGGGCCCCCTTCACAAAGAGCACCAGATGAAATGAGTGGTTCATGAATTTGACGCAAAGGCGTCTCATTCAAAGGATCAAACTGTAAGAGCTTGAACCTCTCAAGAGTTTGGGAAATGAGGGGCAATGGAAGAAGAGTTTCTCTCGTTGCGCTGCTGAAGTTATGATCGTCAATCCAAACTCTCCAACCAACAGGCTGGTGCATCGGAACGAGGTCAAGAACCTCGTTAGGCATGTCCGACACACCAGGCGAACAAACAGTGGGTCTCATACCCAAGCTATCCTCCAAGGAACTCCTTATACCCTCATGAGCAATGTAGTTGTTTGATGTTCCATCATTTCCAAGATGATCAGGAACAATAGTGAGAGGCAAACTCTCATCCGGTTGTTTGAAATTGAGGGGACTAGGGAGCTCTTGCTCCACCAGAGGTGAGTCCTTAGGAGGTACAACAATAAGGTCATGTGGCTCAAGGGCCACGGGACAAGAAGATAAGGCACAATCCTGTGCCGACTCATAAAGAAGCTGGTCAAGTATTCTCAATTGGAATCGAATCCTCCACCAAGTGATCGTGAATTGAAACCCCAACTCTCTCAGACTGACTAGGAGTTTGACTTTGAAAGGTTGTGCTTTGAATTTGTGGATATGGTAGTGGTTCGATATCAAAAGATGAATCCTCATGTTGACAAGAAAGGTTACCCTCCTCACGTTCATGGAATTGTTGTGTCATTTGACTCACTTGCATTTCCATATTTTGCAAGGAATTCAAGTTGGACTCCAATAAAGTTTGAGTGGTTTCCATTAACGTTTGGAGGGTTTGTTTAAAGGAATCAAATTTGGGGTCAACAGTGAGGTCCAAGTCAGAGGTTGGGAAATTTTGGGGTTGGGTGTTGATGGGCTGAGAATGAGTCCAATGATTTGAAGTGGGGTGTTGGTAGAATTCTGGGTATTCGGGAGGAGGATACGGGGGTGAAAATGAGGTATAAGAATTTGGATAAGAATTGTCTCCCCACGAATCCATCACTCTCGGGTTGTACGCAGATGCGTAATGGTCACATTGAGCATTTTAGGAAAAGGTATGCTCATACTCAGGCTCAGGGGGAACATAAGGACATTCCACGATAACATGACCACTCGACCCACAACAGTCGCACGGTACGACTACTGGAGCCACCGGTGCACTCATGTCGTCTGCCATACGCATGAAAGTGGCCAAAGTTTGTTGTAATGTCTCAGTTTGTTGACCAGCATATGATCCGACATAACTAGATTGCGGTCTAGCAGTCGGTGCCTCTCTCATGTTACCCTATATGAAGATTGCTCAGTCGCACAATGAAGATTATCCCAACCATACGGGATGTTCGTCTGAGCCACCCCAGGTTGCATGGGTCCAGAATCCAGGAAGAATTGTCCTGGTCCCAACAATGATATGGATGGCCGCCCATGTAACCATCCATCTCAACAAAGAACTCTCAAGTCGATCACTCTCACCACCACGAGGCCAAGCTCGCAAAAAGTGCTTGACTCGACCTTAAAAGGCTACCAGAGAGTGTAAAGGGGAGGAGACTATAACGTAGAAGAAGGTGAGAAGATGATGACTCAGAGGAGAAGGGAGGAATCCTAGAGCTAGCGTGGGTAATGGGATCAGGTAGAAGCCTAACTAGCAAGCACGACTCAAACAATGTAAGGCAATGGGTCCTTACGCTAGACGACGCCTAACTTCGAGGTCACTAGCCTCGACACGCCTCACCTCCCTACAACGAGGACCACAATGTGCAGCAAGTGATACCTGATCCGGAGATCCAGTACCTCCTACTATCGACAAGGCAGGCAACGCCGATCAGGTCATGACGGTCTCGACTATATTACTCTCCTAATGCGTCCGAATTCCTTAGGGCCCATGTCTACTTCCTTTTGGTTAAGGCTTATTAAGAGTGATTTTTGGGGCCAAGGAAAGGGTGATGAGATCCCCCACCTTATCTTTTATGGGACAACCCCTCCTTAATAGCGTTTTGATCCTAAGTCTAGCAATCAATTGCTCCAATCAAACACTCACTCACTCTTGTCCTAATTGCAATTCCTACTAACTAATGCATGGGCATACGAGATGAATGAATGAGTGTAGGAAATTGTGTACCTTACGCCAACATTCAACAACTGAAAATAAAGCTAAAAGAAAAGACAACTATATGCCTAAGTCAATACATGATGCGTGACCTAAACAAGTTAGAACGTCTAGTCTTTTGCTTTGGATTTTAGGGCCAAGTTGATTAATGGGGGAGTGATTAATGATCTGGGAGTAAACGAGAAATCACAGCATGCAAAATAGGGCTTCCAGATAACAAAAATGAAGCAATAAACCACCAGAAGAAAAATTAAAGCAGGAAGACCTCACCAGGCCGCCAATTGGCGGTCCCTTTTGAAGTGTTGGTGCTCCAACTCGTCCAGTAGCCTCCCCGTGAGCTCTAGGATCTCTGAGACTAAGAAAAACTGGAAACAAAAAATTAAAAACCCCTCGAATCGTCCAAACCAACGTCTGGACAGATCACCTCCCCGGCAATCGCCAAAAACATGATTGATCGTTTTATATTAACCGCGAGTGTACGGCCGCGTTGAAGCGGTGGCAAATACGGGTCGTCCACTGGGAGGTGTTTCGACGATTGGTTTGTTCGAAGGTGGGAGGTAAAAAGAAGGAGAGAAAGGTTGCTTACACTAAACTACACTAAGATGCAAAAAGGAAATGAAGATAAGTAATAAAACTAAGCCCCATAGGGGTAGAGAAATAATGTGAATATGAAGATGTGTGTGTGTGTGTGTGTTCAATTAAGCTCCTCACAACATGTAGTGCCTGAAATCATAAAACTACATCCAACTTTGCCTCCACCTGAATTAAGATAAGACTACATCATTAAAACATACAAGACAATAATTGGAATGAAGCTAAATGAACTCAAGTATAAAGACTAGACCCTACTATGCCTCGACATGAATTAAGATAAGACTATATCATTAAAACATACAAGACATTAGCTAAGGTAAAGGCAATAAGAGCACATACACTACAAATTGTGTTTCCAATATTAACTTCATCCATATCCTAACCTTATCATTCCCCATAAAATAGGACCACTAATCAAAGCATAAGCTAAGCTTTATTCAAGAGCATTAGCATATCAAAGATAAGAGTGAAAACCCATTAGCTGGTTATGGAAATCATATAAAGCTCAAGGGATAAAGATAACACAGACTTAATACACTACATGATTATATCACATATTTCTCCACCCCCCAAATGGGGATGGAACTACTCACTACTCATTACATTAACTATATTAACAAAAGAAAGCATAATACTGAAATGAAAGTTAACTAAGAAGTCAAGTAGTATTAAAGAAACATAAAAGGAAAGGAAAGACTAAACAAACATGCACAAATTAAAAGACTAGATTAAAAGAAACTAGAATAATTATTTTATTAACAAATGACTCACATGGAAGGTAGCATTCTTCTCCACCTTGAGTTTTTGCTTCAAGGCTCACTCCTTAGTAGAGAGAATGCCACCAAGCAATGGGTTATTACAATGGAAGGTGAAGAGTTCTATTTATAAGCATGGAAAAAACTAATCGGGTACAATCCCACGATGTGGGACTAAACCAATACCAATAATAGCCTAAGCATACACTAATACACGTGCTACAGAAAACTAAACGGATCCTGGGCTATATGGACTGCCAATTGGCGGTTCCAGACCACCAATTGGCGGTCTATAAGCTTTAGATCCGTCTGGTTTTCTTTGTGGGCTTTGCTTGAGGTATTTCTGGGTCATGGATGCATCTACTTGGTCTGTTGGAGCTCCGACCCGAATCAAATTGCCAAAATACTCCCCATGATTGTGTGGAATTTCCTGTTTTGCTCTTAGGTCCTTTGGTCTTACGATCAGGTCCTTCTCCCTTGCATCTTAGTCCCCAGGTCTCACGATTAAGTCATTTTTCTTGCTTTTGGGTCGTTTCATGGCTCTTCTCTTCAAACCTCTTTATTTCTGAAATTCAAACATAAAACTCGTCACATAGCATTGCTTAGATGTAAGATAATGGATATAAGATACGAATATGAGCATGAAATGATGTCAATCAGAGGGACCCTCAGGATGTAGAGAACTGGGCTTGCAAGTTCCAGAGGATTTTTTGGGCGATTGGTTGTGTACCGTAGCGGATGGTGGACCTGACCACCAAAGTGCTGGATGGTGAGGCGGCAAACTAGTGGAGGACCACATCTGTAGTGGTGTTTGCCAACCGAGATGACGTGAGCTGGGAAGAATTCCTTGAGAAGTTCAACCAACAGTTCTTCCCGTAGCACGTCAGAGACAGGAAGAATTAATGGTTCTTGGCCCTCGAGCAGAAGGTGATGTCTCTGGCTAGCTACATCAGCAGGTTAAATGCCCTGGGGTATTACTATTCTGAGACTTACGTAACACCCGAGCAACTAGCGAGGAAGTTCATCAAGGAGCTTAGGAAGCAGCTCAGGTCGCGTGTGATTACCAGCATGCCACAGAGCCTGGTGGGTGTGGTGAAGTTCACGACTGTCATCGATCAGGACTATCAGGATAATTACCAAGAGGTGCAGAAGCCACCAGTGAGTACAGGGGGACGTGCAGTTGGACGTTCCACAGGGATCCCGGGTAAGAGGCCCCGGGTTGATGGAGGAGGAGCATGTCAGTCTGGTACTTGTGGGAGATTTCATCCGGGCCAGGAGTTCCCCTGTCTTACCGATGCATGCTTGGGATGCGGTCATATGGGCCACTACATTCGGTAGTGCCCGAGAAGGCAAGGCTAGCAGAGCAGGAGGTTGGGACCGCCAATCACGGGGAGGAGCGGAGGCGGCAGGTGCGTCGTTCCGTAAGGCCAGACCAGGATAGTTGGGCGAGTCTTCACCATCCGGGATGAGGAGGTGAAGGACTCCAACACTGTGGTTGAAGGTACCCTTGTCGTTTGAGGTTTGGTTGTTTGTGTCTTATTTGATTGCGGGGCCACACACTCATTCATTTCGGAGAAGTTTGCTGGCGAGTTAGATGAGACCCCTGAGCTACTGACTGATTTGTTAGAAGTCAGTACACCCATGGGTGACGTGGGCACTGTGGGGAGTTTTCTGCCCGGCACCACAATTGTTTCGGGGGACAATGATTTTCCAGCATATCTGGTCTTGCTACCGATGGAGGACTTCGATGTCATACTGGGGATGGATTGGCTATCACAGTACAATGTGCGAGTCTTCTGTCGTGAGAAGAAGATCCTTATTCCGAGGAAGGACTTGCCTGATGTGTTGATCAGAGGGAAAAGGAGTAGAGGAGGTCGTCTGATTGTGTCTGCGGTTAAGGCACAGAGGCTGATTCAGTAGGGTTGCAGAGCGTTTGTGGCTACTCTGATTGTTCCTAATCCTGAGACGAGGAGGCTGGAGGATATAAGGTTGTACAAGAGTTTCCAGAGGTGTCTCCTGCAGAGATTCCTGATTTACTGCCGCACTGAGAGATCAAGTTCGGCATTGAGTTAGTGGCTGGCATGACACCCGAGTCGAAGGCTCCATATCCGATGACACCTACTAAGTTGATAGAGCTGAAGAAGTAGTTGCAGGAGTTGATGGACTCTGGGTTTATCCGAACGAGTGTCTCGCCATGGGGAGCGCATGTGCTCTTTGTGAAGAAGAAGGATGGGTCGTTGCGAATGTGCATCGACTATAGGATGCTGAAGAAGGTTACCGTCAAGAACCAGTACCCTTTGCCTAGGATTGAGGATCTGTTTGATCACCTGCAAACGGCGACAAGGTTCTCAAAGATAGATCTTCGTTCTGGCTATCACAAGTTGTGGATCAGAGAGACAGATGTCCATAAGACAACCTTCCGGACGCGGTACATGCACTATGACTTCTTGGTGATGTCGTTTGAACTAAAGAATGAACCTACAACATTCATGCTATAGGACATTTCAGCAGTACCTCGATAGATTCGTTATTGTCTTTGTGGATGACATCTTGGTGTACTCGCCATACAGGGAGCAGCATCGGGAGCACCTGAGGATTGTGCTTGGCATCTTGAGGGATCGGCAGCTCTATGCCAAGTACACGAAGTGTGAGTTTTGGTTGGATCAGGTGGCTTTTCTGGGACACATTGTATCAGCGGATGGGATTTTGGTAGATCCGGTGAAGCTTCAGGTTGTGGCTCAGTGGACGGCCCTGACGAGCGTGACAAAGATCATGAGCTTCGTGGGACTAGCCGGGTATTACTGATGGTTCATTCAGGATTTCTGTAGGCTTGCTTCACCACTGACGGGGTTGACGCAGAAGGGCATCATGTTTGTTTGGTGCCAGAAGTGCGAGGATAGTTTTCAGGAGTTGAGGAGGCGACTGACGACAGCCCCAATCCTGACGTTACTGAGTGGCAGCGGAGTCTATGGGATTTACAGTGATACGTCAGGGATTGCCTTGGGTTGTGTACGGATGCAGCATGGGAAGGTAGTCGCGTATGCTTCCAGGCAAGTGAAGGTGCAGGAGAAGAACTACCCGACCCATGATTTGGAGTTCGCAGTGGTGGTTCACGCGTTGAAGATCTGGCGACATTATTTTTTTGGAGAGCAGTTTGAGGTCTTCACGTATCATCAGAGCCTGAAGTATTTATTCTCGTAGAAGGAGCTGAATATGAGGCAACACTGATGGCTAGAGTTCAATAAGGATTACGAATTCACCATCTCCTATCATCCGGGGAAGGTGAATTCTGTTGCAGATGCACTGAACAGAAAGGTAGAGGTGTCAGTTGCGAGTTTGGGCATTTAGGAGTGGAAGCTACTTGAGACGTTGTCAGCGTGGAGGTCGTTAACGGAGGGCTCTGAGAGGGTAGTGATTGTTGGGATTCGGGTGGAACCATGGACCATCTCGCGTGTTGTTCAGGCTCAGGATGATGATGAGGAGTTAGCTGGTCTGCTACAGTTAGCCGCCAGAGATTGATCAGACTTCAGTGTGGGGGTTGATGGTGGTCTGAGGTTCAGGAGTCGGATCTGGGTGTCGAATGTTGATGGGCTGAGAGATGACATCATGGAGGAGGCACACCGAGCGAGATATATCATACACCCAGGAAGCACGAAGATCTATAAAGACCTGCAGCGGAACTTCTGCTGGAAAGGCATGAAGAGAGATATTGCAGAGTTTGTGGGTCGGTGCTTAGTCTGCCAGCAGGTGAAGATTGAGCATCAGCGACCAGCAGGATTGATGCAGTGTATTGAGCTTCCATAGTGAAAGTGGGAGCACGTGACGATGGATTTTGTCATGGGGCTGCCAAATATGAGGAGATTCCACGATGTAATTTGGGTGATAGTCGATTGACTGACCAAGTTGGCGCACTTCTAATCTATCAGGACCACGTTGCCTCTGGAGGGTCTAGCTAAGTTGTACGTGGAGGAGATAGTCAGACTACACGGAATACCAGTGAGCATCATCTCTGATCGAGATCCCAGATTCACGTCCAGGTTTTAGGGGAGTCTGCAGCACACTGGATTGGGCAGGACACTGGGATGACCACATACCATTTATAGAGTTCACCTACAACAACAACTACTATTCGAGTATTGGGATGACACTGTATGAGGCGTTGTACGGGAGGCCTTGGAGATCACTGGTAATGTGGAGTGATGTAGGCGAGAGGCAGTTAGTGGGGGAAGAGCTCGTGCATATGTATGCAGAGAAGGTGCATGTGATCAGGAGGAGATTAGCCACAGCACAGAGCAGACAGAAGAGTTATGTTGACCGACGCAGACGGGTGTTGAGGTTGGAGGTTGGCGACTGTTGCCTTTACCTTGGTTAATGTCTTATACGTTTTAATGATTTTGTAAATCTTATTTCATGTGGAGGTATAGTGGGGTTTGGTCTTTAAAAATGAGTTCATTTAGCTTCATTCCAATTTTTGTCTTGTATATTTTAATGATAATGTGTTAATCTTATTTCATGTGGAGGAAAAGTTGGATTTAGTTTTAATGATTTTGATGCACTACATGTTATAATGAGCACAATTGAACACACACATACACATATTTTTTTATTCACATTCTTTCTCTACCCCATATGGGGTTTAGTTTTATTGTTGATTTTTCAATTCCTTTCACATTTTAGTGTAGTTTCGATCATAACTCCTTTCTCTCCTTTCTTTCCCACTCGCCATCGAACTAACCATAGTCGACACACCACCCTGTGGATCAACCCTTCTTTTCCACCACTTCAACGTGGTCGTGGAATTGTGGTTATTTATAACTGATTCAATCACGTTTTTGGCACCATTTTCGGGGAGCTCATAGTTGTTCCCGCGAGTCGGCGGGAGAACTATGCAAGAAGGTTGCATGGTGGTTGATTTGTTTTATATTAAACCGCAAGTGCACGACGGCGTTGAAGCGGTGGCAAATATGAGTCAATCCACAGGGAGGTGTGTCGACTATTGGTTTGTGCGAAGGCGAGTGGTAAAAAGAGAGAACAAGAGATTGATTACACTAAACTAACTACACTAAACTAATGAACTAGACGCAACGAATTGAAAACATGAAATGAACTAACTACGCTAAGCTAAACAACTATTAAGAAGAAAGATAAGCTGGAAATAAGGAATCTAAAACCCCTAAAGGGTGGAGTGTGTGTGCATGATTGATTCGTTTTATATTAAATCGCAAGTGCATGGCCGCGTTGAAGCGGTGGCAAATACGGGTCAATCCACAGGGAGGTGTGTCAACTTTTGGTTTGTGCGAGGCGAGTGGTAAAGAAAGGAGAGAAAGGTTGGTTACACTAAACTACACTAAGATGCAAAGGAAATAAAGATAAGCAATAAAACTAAACCCCATAGGGGGTAGAGAAATAATGCGAATATAAAGATGTGTGTGTGTGTGTGTTTAATTAAGCTCCTCACAACATGTAGTTCATGAAATCATAAAACTACATCCAACTTTGCCTCCACATGTATTAAGATAAGACTACATCATTAAAACATACAAGACAATAATTGGAATGAAGCTAAATGAACTCATGTATACAAACTAGACCTTACTATGCCTCCACATGAATTAAGATAACCCAATATCCTTAAAACATTCAAGACATTAACTAAGGTAAAGGCAACAAGAGTACATACACTACAAATTGTGTTTCCAATATTAATTCCATCCATATCCTAACCTTATCATTCCCCATAAAATAGGTCCACTAATCAAAGCATAAGCTAAGCTTCATTCAAGAGCATTAGCATATCAAAGATAAGAGTGAAAACGTATTAGATGGTTATGGAAATCATATAAAGCTCAAGGGATTAAGATAACACGCACTTAATACACTACATGACCATATCACATATTTCTCCACCCCCCAAATGGGGATGAAACTACTCACTACTCATTACACTAACTATATTAACAAAATGAAGCATAATACTGAAATGAAACTACACTAAGCAAGCAAGAAAGACTAAATAAACTTAAAAGGAAAGACTCAACAAACATGCACAAATTAAAAGACAAGATTAAAAGAAAGTAGAACAACTATTTTATTAACAATGACTCACATTGAAGGTAACATTCTTCTCCACCTTGATAGCGTTTTGATCCTAAGTCTAGCAATCAATCGCTCCAATCAAACGCTCACTCACTTTTGTCCTAATTGCAATTCCTACTAACTAATGCATGGGCATACGAGATGAATGAATGAGTGTAGGAAATTGTGTACCTTACGCCAACATTCAACAACTGAAAATAAAGCTAAAAGAAAAGACAACTATATGCTTAAGTCAATACATGATGCGTGACCTAAACAAGTAAGAACGTCTAGTCTTTTGCTTTGGATTTTAGGTCCAAGTTGATTAATGGGGGAGTGATTAATGATCTGGGGGTAAACGAGAAATCACAGCATGCAAAATAGGGCTTCCAGATAACAAAAATGAAGCAATAAACCACCAGAAGAAAAATGAAAGCAGGAAGACCTCACCAGGCCGCCAATTGGCGGTCCCTTTTGAAGTGTTGGTGCTCCAACTCGTCCAGTAGCCTCCCCGTGAGCTCTAGGATCTCTGAGACTAAGAAAAACTGGAAACCAAAAATTAAAAACCCCTCGAATTGTCCAAACCAACGTCTGGACAGAGCACCTCCCCGGCAATCGCCAAAAACATGATTGATCGTTTTATATTAACCGCGAGTGTACGCCCGCGTTGAAGCGGTGGCAAATATGGGTCGTCCACTGGGAGGTGTGTCGACGATTGGTTTGTTCGAAGGTGGGAGGTAAAAAGGAGAGAAAGGTTGCTTACACTAAACTACACTAAGATGCAAAAAGGAAATGAAGATAAGTAATAAAACTAAGCCCCATAGGGGTAGAAAAATAATGTGAATATGAAGATGTGTGTGTGTGTGTGTTCAATTAAGCTCCTCACAACATGTAGTGCCTGAAATCATAAAACTACATCCAACTTTGCCTCCACATGAATTAAGATAAGACTACATCATTAAAACATACAAGACAATAATTGGAATGAAGCTAAATGAACTCAAGTATAAAGACTAGACCCTACTATGCCTCGACATGAATTAAGATAAGACTATATCATTAAAACATACAAGACATTAGCTAAGGTAAAGGCAATAAGAGCACATACACTACAAATTGTGTTTCCAATATTAACTTCATCCATATCCTAACCTTATCATTCCCCATAAAATAGGACCACTAATCAAAGCATAAGCTAAGCTTTATTCAAGAGCATTAGCATATCAAAGATAAGAGTGAAAACCCATTAGCTGGTTATGGAAATCATATAAAGCTCAAGGGATAAAGATAACACAGACTTAATACACTACATGATTATATCACATATTTCTCCACCCCCCAAATGGGGATGGAACTACTCACTACTCATTACATTAACTATATTAACAAAAGAAAGCATAATACTGAAATGAAAGTTAACTAAGAAGTCAAGTAGTATTAAAGAAACAAAAAAGGAAAGGAAAGACTAAACAAACATGCACAAATTAAAAGACAAGATTAAAAGAAACTAGAATAATTATTTTATTAACAAATGACTCACATTGAATGTAGCATTCTTCTCCACCTTGAGTTTTTGCTTCAAGGCTCACTCCTTAGTAGAGAGAATGCCACCAAGCAATGGGTTATTACAATGGAAGGTGAAGAGTTCTATTTATAAGCATGGAAAAAACTAATCGGGTACAATCCCCCGATGTGGGACTAAACCAATACCAATAATAGCCTAAGCATACACTAATACACGTGCTACAGAAAACTAAACGGATCCTGGGCTATATGAACTGCCAATTGGCGGTTCCAGACCACCAATTGGCGGTCTATAAGCTTTAGATCCGTCTGGTTTTCTTTGTGGGCTTTGCTTGAGGTATTTCTGGGTCGTGGATGCATCTACTTGGTCTGTTGGAGCTCCGACCCGAATCGAATTGCCAAAATACTCCCCATGATTGTGTGGAATTTCCTGTTTTGCTCTTAGGTCCTTTGGTCTTACGATCAGGTCCTTCTCCCTTGCATCTTAGTCCCCAGGTCTCACGATTAAGTCATTTTTCTTGCTTTTGGGTCGTTTCATGGCTCTTCTCTTCAAACCTCTTTATTTCTGAAATTCAAACATAAAACTCGTCACATAGCATTGCTTAGATGTAAGATAATGGATATAAGATACGAATATGAGCATGAAATGATGTCAATCAGAGGGACCCTCAGGATGTAGAGAACTGGGCTTGTAAGTTCCAGAGGATTTTTTGGGCGATTGGTTGTGTACCGTAGCGGATGGTGGACCTGACCAACAAAGTGCTGGATGGTGAGGCGGCAAACTAGTGGAGGACCACATCTGTAGTGGTGTTTGCCAACCGAGATGACGTGAGCTGGGAAGAATTCCTTGAGAAGTTCAACCAACAGTTCTTCCCGCAGCACGTCAGAGACAGGAAGAATTAAGGGTTCTTGGCCCTCGAGCAGAAGGTGATGTCTCTGGCTAGTTACATCAGCAGGTTAAATGCCCTGGGGTATTACTATTCTGAGGCTTACGTAACACCCGAGCAGCTAGCGAGGAAGTTCATCAAGGGGCTTAGGAAGCAGCTCAGGTCGCGTGTGATTACCAGCATGCCACAGAGCCTGGTGGGTGTGGTGAAGTTCACGACTGTCATCGATCAGGACTATCAGGATAATTACCAAGAGGTGCAGAAGCCACCAGTGAGTACAGGGGGACGTGCAGTTGGACGTTCCACAGGGATCCCGGGTAAGAGGCCCCGGGTTGATGGAGGAGGAGCATGTCAGTCTGGTACTTGTGGGAGATTTCATCCGGGCCAGGAGTTCCCCTGTCTTACCGATGCATGCTTGGGATGCGGTCATATGGGCCACTACATTCGGTAGTGCCCGAGAAGGCAAGGCGAGCAGAGCAGGAGGTTGGGACCGCCAATCACGGGGAGGAGCGGAGGCGGTAGGTCCGTCGTTCCGTAAGGCCAGACCAGGATAGTTGGGCGAGTCTTCACCATCCGGGATGAGGAGGTGAAGGACTCCAACACTGTGGTTGAAGGTACCCTTGTCGTTTGAGGTTTGGTTGTTTGTGTCTTATTTCATTGCAGGGCCACACACTAATTCATTTCGGAGAAGTTTGCTGGCGAGTTAGATGAGACCCCTGAGCTACTGACTGATTTGTTAGAAGTCAGTACACCCATGGGTGACGTGGGCACTGTGGGGAGTTTTCTGCCCGGCACCACAATTGTTTCGGGGGACCATGATTTTCCAGCATATCTGGTCTTGCTACCGATGGAGTACTTCGACCTCATACTGGGGATGGATTGGCTATCACAGTACAATGTGCGAGTCTTCTGTCGTGAGAAGAAGATCCTTATTCCGAGGAAGGACTTGCCTGATGTGTTGATCAGAGGGAAAAGGAGTAGAGGAGGTCGTTTGATTGTGTCTGCGGTTAAGGCACAGAGGCTGATTCAGTAGGGTTGCAGAGCGTTTGTGGCTACTCTGATTGTTCCTAATCCTGAGACGAGGAGGCTGGAGGATATAAGGTTGTACAAGAGTTTCCAGAGGTGTCTCCTGCAGAGATTCCTGATTTACTGCCGCACTGAGAGATCAAGTTCGGCATTGAGTTAGTGGCTGGCATGACACCCGAGTCGAAGGCTCCATATCCGATGACACCTACTAAGTTGATAGAGCTGAAGAAGTAGTTGCAGGAGTTGATGGACTCTGGGTTTATCCGAACGAGTGTCTCGCCATGGGGAGCGCATGTGCTCTTTGTGAAGAAGAAGGATGGGTCGTTGCGGATGTGCATCGACTATAGGATGCAGAAGAAGGTTACCGTCAAGAACCAGTACCCTTTGCCTAGGATTGAGGATCTGTTTGATCACCTGCAAACGGCGACAAGGTTCTCAAAGATAGATCTTTGTTCCGGCTATCACAAGTTGTGGATCAGAGAGACAGATGTCCATAAGACAGCCTTCCGGACGCGGTACATGCACTATGACTTCTTGGTGATGTCGTTTGAACTAAAGAATGAACCTACAACATTCATGCTATAGGACATTTCAGCCCTACCTCGATAGATTCGTTATTGTCTTTGTGGATGACATCTTGGTGTACTCGCCATACAGGGAGCAGCATCGGGAGCACCTGAGGATTGTGCTTGGCATCTTGAGGGATCGGCAGCTCTATGCCAAGTACACGAAGTGTGAGTTTTGGTTGGATCAGGTGGCTTTTCTGGGACACATTGTATCAGCGGATGGGATTTTGGTAGATCCGGTGAAGCTTCAGGTTGTGGCTCAGTGGATGGCCCTGACGAGCGTGACAGAGATCATGAGTTTCGTGGGACTAGACGGGTATTACTGATGGTTCATTCAGGATTTCTGTAGGCTTGCTTCGCCACTGACGGGGTTGACGCAGAAGGGCATCAAGTTTGTTTGGTGCCAGAAGTGCGAGGATGGTTTTCAGGAGTTGAGGAGGCGACTGACGACAGCCCCAATCCTGACGTTACTGAGTGGCAGCGGAGTCTATGGGATTTACAGTGATCCACCAGGGATTGCCTTGGGTTGTGTACGGATGCAGCATGGGAAGGTAGTCGCGTATGCTTCCAGGCAAGTGAAGGTGCAGGAGAAGAACTACCCTACCCATGATTTGGAGTTCGCAGTGGTGGTTCACGCGTTGAAGATCTGGCGACATTATTTTTTTGGAGAGCAGTTTGAGGTCTTCACGTATCATCAGAGCCTGAAGTATTTATTCTCGTAGAAGGAGCTGAATATGAGGCAACACTGATGGCTACAGTTCAATAAGGATTACGAATTCACCATCTCCTATCATCCGGGGATGGTGAATTCTGTTGCAGATGCACTGAACAGAAAGGTAGAGGTGTCAGTTGCGAGTTTGGGCATTTAGGAGTGGAAGCTACTTGAGACGTTGTCAGCGTGGAGGTCGTTAACGGAGGGCTCTGAGAGGGTAGTGATTGTTGGGATTCGGGTGGAACCATGGACCATCTCGCGTGTTGTTCAGGCTCAGGATGATGATGAGGAGTTAGCTGGTCTGCTACAGTTAGCCGCCAGAGATTGATCAGACTTCAGTGTGGAGGTTGATGGTGGTCTGAGGTTCAGGAGTCGGATCTGGGTGTCGAATGATGATGGGCTGAGAGATGACATCATGGAGGAGGCACACCGAGCGAGATATATCATACACCCAGGAAGCACGAAGATCTATAAAGACCTGCAGCGGAACTTCTGCTGGAAAGGCATGAAGAGAGATATTGCAGAGTTTGTGGGTCGGTGCTTAGTCTGCCAGCAGGTGAAGATTGAGCATCAGCGACCAGCAGGATTGATGCAGTGTATTGAGCTGCCATAGTGAAAGTGGGAGCACGTGACGATGGATTTTGTCATGGGGCTGCCAAATATGAGGAGATTCCACGATGTAATTTGGGTGATAGTCGATTGACTGACCAAGTTGGCGCACTTCTTATCTATCAGGACCACGTTGCCTCTGGAGGGTCTAGCTAAGTTGTACGTGGAGGAGATAGTCAGACTACACGGAATACCAGTGAGCATCATCTCTGATCGAGATCCCAGATTCACGTCCAGGTTT
This sequence comes from Triglochin maritima, assembly GCA_963682175.1. Classification (NCBI taxonomy): domain Eukaryota; kingdom Viridiplantae; phylum Streptophyta; class Magnoliopsida; order Alismatales; family Juncaginaceae; genus Triglochin; species Triglochin maritima. Next base: position 23,197,513 of record OY821775.1, read on the forward strand.
TAGGGGAGTCTGCAGCACACTGGATTGGGCAGGACACTGGGATGACCACATACCATTTATAGAGTTCACCTACAACAACAACTACCATTCGAGTATTGGGATGACACTGTATGAGGCGTTGTACGGGAGGCCTTGGAGATCACTGGTAATGTGGAGTGATGTAGGCGAGAGGCAGTTAGTGGGGGAAGAGCTCGTGCATATGTATGCAGAGAAGGTGCATGTGATCAGGAGGAGATTAGCCACAGCACAGAGCAGACAGAAGAGTTATGTTGACCGACGCAGACGGGTGTTGAGGTTGGAGGTTGGCGACTGTTGCCTTTACCTTGGTTAATGTCTTATACGTTTTAATGATTTTGTAAATCTTATTTCATGTGGAGGTATAGTGGGGTTTGGTCTTTAAAAATGAGTTCATTTAGCTTCATTCCAATTTTTGTCTTGTATATTTTAATGATAATGTGTTAATCTTATTTCATGTGGAGGAAAAGTTGGATTTAGTTTTAATGATTTTGATGCACTACATGTTATAACGAGCACAATTGAACACACACATACACATATTTTTTTATTCACATTCTTTCTCTACCCCATATGGGGTTTAGTTTTATTGTTGATTTTTCAATTCCTTTCACATTTTAGTGTAGTTTCGATCATAACTCCTTTCTCTCCTTTCTTTCCCACTCGCCATCGAACTAACCATAGTCGACACACCACCCTGTGGATCAACCCTTCTTTTCCACCACTTCAACGTGGTCGTGGAATTGTGGTTATTTATAACTGATTCAATCACGTTTTTGGCACCATTTTCGGGGAGCTCATAGTTGTTCCCGCGAGTCGGCGGGAGAACTATGCAAGAAGGTTCCATGGTGGTTGATTTGTTTTATATTAAACCGCAAGTGCACGACGGCGTTGAAGCGGTGGCAAATATGAGTCAATCCACAGGGAGGTGTGTCGACTATTGGTTTGTGCGAAGGCGAGTGGTAAAAAGAGAGAACAAGAGATTGATTACACTAAACTAACTACACTAAACTAATGAACTAGAAGCAACGAATTGAAAACATGAAATGAACTAACTACGCTAAGCTAAACAACTATTAAGAAGAAAGATAAGCTGGAAATAAGGAATCTAAAACCCCTAAAGGGTGGAGTGTGTGTGCATGATTGATTCGTTTTATATTAAATCGCAAGTGCATGGCCGCGTTGAAGCGGTGGCAAATACGGGTCAATCCACAGGGAGGTGTGTCAACTTTTGGTTTGTGCGAAGGCGAGTGGTAAAGAAAGGAGAGAAAGGTTGGTTACACTAAACTACACTAAGATGCAAAGGAAATAAAGATAAGCAATAAAACTAAACCCCATAGGGGGTAGAGAAATAATGCGAATATAAAGATGTGTGTGTGTGTGTTTAATTAAGCTCCTCACAACATGTAGTTCATGAAATCATAAAACTACATCCAACTTTGCCTCCACATGTATTAAGATAAGACTACATCATTAAAACATACAAGACAATAATTGGAATGAAGCTAAATGAACTCATGTATACAAACTAGACCTTACTATGCCTCCACATGAATTAAGATAACCCAATATCCTTAAAACATACAAGACATTAACTAAGGTAAAGGCAACAAGAGTACATACACTACAAATTGTGTTTCCAATATTAATTCCATCCATATCCTAACCTTATCATTCCCCATAAAATAGGTCCACTAATCAAAGCATAAGCTAAGCTTCATTCAAGAGCATTAGCATATCAAAGATAAGAGTGAAGACGTATTAGATGGTTATGGAAATCATATAAAGCTCAAGGGATTAAGATAACACGCACTTAATACACTACATGACCATATCACATATTTCTCCACCCCCCAAATGAGGATGAAACTACTCACTACTCATTTCACTAACTATATTAACAAAATGAAGCATAATACTGAAATGAAACTACACTAAGCAAGCAAGAAAGACTAAATAAACTTAAAAGGAAAGACTCAACAAGCATGCACAAATTAAAAGACAAGATTAAAAGAAAGTAGAACAACTATTTTATTAACAATGACTCACATTGAAGGTAGCATTCTTCTCAAACTTTAGTTTTTGCTTCAAGGCTCACTCCTTAGTAGAGAGAATGCCACCAAGCATTGAGTAATTACAATGGAAGGTGAAGAGTTCTATTTATAGGCATGGAACGTCCGATGTGGGACTTAATAGCTAATCCGGGACAATCCCCCGATGTGGGACTAAACAAATACCAAAAATAAACTAAGAATACACTAATACATGTGGTCCACAAATCTTAGCGGATCCAGAGCTATCTGGACCGGCAATTAGCGGTCCCAGACCACCAATTGGCGGTCTATAAGTCCAGATCCATTTGGATTTCGTGCTGGGCTTTGCTTGAAGTATTTCTTGGTCTTGGATGCATCTACTTTGTTTATTGGAGCTCCGACCCGAATCGAATTGCCAAAATACTCCCCATGATGGTGTCGAATTTTCTGTTTTGCTCTTAGTTCCTTCCGTCTGACGTTCAGGTCCGTCTCCCTTGCATCTCAGTCCCCAGGTCTCACAATTAAGTCCTTTCTCCTGCGTTTGGGTCCTTTCATGGCTGTTCTCTACAAACCTCTTTATTTCTAAAATTCAAACATAAAACTCATCATGTAGCATTGCTTAGGTGTAAGATAATGGATATAAGATACAAATATAAGCATGAAATGATGTCAATCAAATACCCCCACACCTATGTTTTTGCTAGTCCCTAGCAAAACAAAGAATGAGAAAAGCAAACGAGAAACAAGAAATCCTAACTCAGTTTCGTAGGAATCACAGTTGCACTTAGCACGTGCAACAACCCGTTAAACCTCCTTGTTGCCAAGGAGGAGGAGTGTTGTCTCCTGAGGGTTTTTAGCGGATATACCCACAAAATCCGAACAAGATGCATTATTCAATCTAGACACTCGACTCGTTGGACAATTTTTTGTCGATCATTGGACGCGGTAATCCTACGGGCCGACTCTATATAGGTAATCAGTCGACACACCTAATCTAATGAACCATTTGTGCAAGTCAAATAAGGAATTAAGTGAAAGACATGGACAACCTCAACATCCACAAGTGATAAAAAGTGTAAAGTCCATTAAGGTTCTTATTTGCATTTTTTTTCTTTTTGTTTCTATTCTCATTTTTTTCTTTTCTTTTTATTAGTTTGAGCTTCATTCTCCCAGGGTCAGGTTTCGTGCATCATTGCCCATGAGGACTTATACTATCACGTACACCTTTCCCCAAATCTCCACATAGGGCAATCCCTACCACCCGTGTAACGAGAGTTCGGTCGGTGAATCCCAAGTCAGATGACTCGAAAGCACCAGGCACAAGTCCCCTCAGACCTACTTTCCCGAGTGATAGGAGCCGTGCTAGAAGAGAGAACACCTACTCACTTATTTCTTATCTACACATGAACCAAAACACGTACACTTAATGTCTCACAACAAGATTTAAAAGGTCCTTGACTACAACAAACTTCTTTAAATTAACAGACACGAATTATTAATTCACTAGGTTCAGGTTGGACTTCTTTAAATGTTTGAGTACTAAAACCATATGATTACTCGCCTCAGAGGGAAAACTGGGGTGCATCCTAACGACTAGATAAGTCCTAAAGCCACTGTACTAGATATCCTAATGCATCAAGTTCATGACAATTTTGGGAGCTTTCTTTTTACTTTGCCTCTCAACAGGTTTTGCACATGCTAAACACACACAAAACACACAAAACATTTTCTTTCGCAAACACAAGAAGATTCTGAAAGAAATTTGAAAATTTTAAGGCACTAGGCAAGCAAAAGAAGACAAGTCACCCAAGGATCATGGCAAGCAGATATATCGATATTAAATGCAGCACACTAACATGACCCTAATAATGCATACAAAAGAAAACAAAAACCAAAGGAAAAGACTCGACTATCTACACACGTAAAAACACCCCCCATACCTACTTCATGCATTGTCCTCAATGAATGCGAGGAAAATAGTACATGGATTTATGCATGAAAAAGGAAAGATCTCACCAATATGAAGAGCAAAAGGAAGTTCAAGGTTATGTTGATGGACACAAACCTGAATTCCCTCAAAACCTGTGAGATGCTAAAGAAGGGATACAAATACGTGAAATAAATGGGGCCCAAATACTCAAGGGTTGGAGCCCACAACAATCGATGCTCACTGAAGGAGTCTTGTTTTTAATATAAATATGTACAAACATAAGTTCTCATCTTCATTTGTCAAAAGACATCAATTGGGAAGCTCAAGAGTGGGTCAATGCACTTGGAAAGGGAACATGACACCACGTGGGGCCAGAATACTCATGTTTGGGCCCCCCTCACAAAGAGCACAAGATGAAAGGAGAGGTTCTTGAATTGGACGCAAAGGCATCTCATTCAAAGGATCAAATTGAAAGAGCTTGAACCTCTCAAGAGTTTGGGAAATATGGGGCAACGGAAGAAAAGTTTCTCCCATTGGGTTTTGAAGTTATGATCGTCAATCCAAACTCTCCAACCAATAGGCTGGTGCGTCGGAACGAGGTCAAGAACCTCGTTAGGCATGTCCGACACACCAGGCGAACAAAAAGTGGGTCTCATACCCAAGGTATCCTCCAAGAAACTCCTAATACCCTCATTAGCAATGTAGTTGTTTGATGTTCCATCATTTCCAAGATGATCAGGAACAATAGTTAGAGGCAAACTCTCATATGGTTGTTTCAAATTGAGGATACTAGGGAGCTCTTGCTCTACCAGAGGTGAGTCCTTAAGAGGCATAACATGAAGATCATGTGGCCCATGGTCCACGGGACAAAAAGATAAGGCACAATCCTGTGCCGACTCATAATGAAATTAGTCCATGTTTTTCTCAATTGGAATCGAATCCTCCACCAAGTGATCGTGAATTGAATCATCGGTTGATTTGCCTCCAACTGTTCACCAAACTCTATACAAGATTAGAGAGAAAGGAGTTAGCGTATAAAATCTCTAAATCAAGATTAGAATCTAGATCAAAACCCCACTAAAGCTCCCTGAGATTTTGATCTCCAAAAGCTTGAAAAATTAAGAGTAATTCAGATGGATTAGTGGAGAGGTTAGGGAGAGAGAATTATTTTGCATTAACTAAAACAAGTAGGGAGAGCGGACTTATTTATAGACTACTAGAAGTTTTCGGTCGGACAAAATCTCAAGTCGGTCGTCCGATTGCAACCAAGAAAAATTCACGGAAGTGCCTGGTCATTTTTGGTCGAACCACGATTCCCACCGGTCGACCGATCCATCCCAAAAAAGGTTCCTAGAATATTTTGGTCTACCAACATGTCGATCCGGTCAACCGTTCTCACATGCAACACCTAATGTAAATTTTCGGTCGACCAGTCTCTAAAAACGTTCAACCCTTTTGTCCGAATTTTTCTTTTATCAAATTTTGGATTTATCTCCAACAAAATTTGATATTTGGGGTTTTAGCAAATTCACATACGATGCAATATATTATCCTATGTAATGTCATACCATTACACCCCATAAAACATACATCTCATATGAATCTATTCATGATTCTAATTATGTCAATTTTCATGATGTATTGATTTTATTGATTCACCACATGTATCACATTTCACATGAAACCCGATACATCATACGAACACAAAATCAAGCTTCTTGTTTCCAAGTTTTGTGGTGTGACATATAGGAGGATCTAAGCTATATTGGCAATGATATTAAACACTTAGCATCACAAATTATAAGCGGTATCTAGATACACATTATAGTTACCCAATTAGCATATATATCATGTTCCCTCGAACTAAACACGACCCATTTAGTGATGTAAGAACACCACTTGTGTCTATCCCATGCCTCATGATATTAAGAGTATTATACAAAGTAGAAATGTGTCAACTTTGTATTATATACTCATTTATTGATCACTTAAGCTAATTATAAATATGTAACTTAACACAAGTCACATTGTGCACATTATAATTTTGCTTTATCAAGGGCCCATTAATATCATCACTCAAGGTAAAAGGGGCAATGATTATCTTTTAACTAACTATCTTTTCTATCATAAGTCATGTTCAATCAACTATTGTCTTTATCACTATAATCATTGAAAGCTTTTGACACTAATCAAATCAAACATTTCTTATGTGAAAAGATATAAGTCTCATATCTTAGGATTCGAGACACAATGAAAACCTTTATGACACATAACACAAATCTATAATGTTTCACTTGCTAGGTTTATTCAATATATAAAGTAACCATTTTCCTCTTTTATATACTGGTATCGTTAAATATTTGTAGAGTTACAATACACTTTAACCAACACAACAATCTTATCTCGGAAATTAATGTTCCGTGTCAATTACCATGATTGTGAATATTTTGATTTATATAAACCATTATCCTTTAGAGCTCTATAGTTAAGGACCAAGAGACTCTTCCTTAACACTTCTAAATGACGAATACAATAATCAAGGAACAAAATGTTTGCACATCCAATTCATAATAATTGACATATAAAAGTAAAACTTTTAGAACACATTCCTTTCAATCTCCCACTTGTTATCAAAGTTTTCTTTCACATACTGTTAACTTTCTCTCTTTCTCAACCCCCCCCCCCCCCCCCCCCCCCGTTCCCTCAACTCCCTAAACCCAAAACCTCCACCCTCACATTCTCTCATTCCTCCTTCTCCAGCAGCCCCGACGATGACGGCAACGACGACGAGGAGCTTCGACGTCCAAGCGTGCGCGCGGAGGGGAAGGTGTCTCCTTCTCCGGCGAGTTCTCGACTCGATTTGAGTCAAGGTATGCCACCCACCTCCTTGTTTTTTTGGTTCCTTGGGTCGGATGGGTTTGTACGGATGTGATGGAGGAGCACGACTGACGGTCGTGGCACCGGTGGCCGGAGATGAGGAGGGAGTAGAGAGGGGGACGATGTGAGGGAAGTTGCAAGGTGTTCTCGTAGTTGAGGTCGTTTGGGGCTATGCCGGGGTGCTGCCCAGAAGTTGGGCAGGCCGGCGTGGCCGGTGGTTGCGCAGGAAGTGGCGGCGGTAGGGTTTGATCGGGAGTTGGTTTTGGTGTTGGGGAAATTGCATGAAGCCTCTGGTTTTGGTCATTATTTGGGTTGAATGATTTGTTGATTTTATTGATGGAACAACCCTGAAGTTATTTGTATTTGGTCAATTAATTAATAATTGATAATTTCAGAATAAACCCTTAACTTATTTGTAATTGATTAAATAAGTAACAATTGGAATAATTGCCTAATAAACCTTAGTTTTGCCATAATTGTGAGAAATGTTTTAAATTAGGGAAAATTGCCCTCTGCCCCCTGAAAATTCATATATATTGTAGAAAGTTTCATAAATTGGAAAATTTGTTGTTTTTCCCTTAAACTTTTGAGAATTATATTTTGGTATGAAATTTTGGTGGAATTGCACTTATATCCTTGTACCTTGATTGTGGATTTAAAATTATATTTTCTTCATGTTGTTTATACGATTTTGTAGTTCGGTTTATGTCTATTGCTTTATATTAGTTCTGGGTTGTGTGGCCCCTGTTGTGACGTAAATTGCTTTTTCTCATTGTCTTATGTGGGGTTGTGTGAGAGGCTCGTGGAACCGATGGTTCACCCACGTTGTTACGAGTGGCCGTTGGAGCGTTGCTCACGGACTCGGGCGTGTGGTCGAGTAGTGGAGATGACGCGTGAGGCACGTAAGACTAGATGTAGGGTGTTTCCTTGTTGGGGCGGTCCAAGATTGTTTATCAGCGTTGTTGCGAGTTACCGTTAGGGAGCGTTGCTCACGGGCTCGGGCGTTGTGGTTGGATTCTCGGAGTCGGTTTTCCCCCTGTGTTGTTGCGGTTCGGAAGGGTCCACCCACATTGTGGCGAGTGACCGTTGGGGAGCGTTGCCCACGGGCTCGGGCGTGTGGTCATCTTCCGAAGCCGGATGCGGAACTGGTCAGCTCACCAGTGTTGTGACGGGTGGCCGTTTGGGAGCGTTGCTCACGGGCCCGGGCGCGTGGTTGGAGTAGGGTGTTGCCTTGTGGGCCGGATGCACGGTCTTGTCGAGGGTGCACGCTCGACCTTGCTGGGCGCGTGGTTGCCTTGGGACGTGTGACAATTCTGCCATGAGAGCGGGATGAGTGTTGCCTTGGGGGTTGGATGCGCGGTGGGAGTTGAGGTGCACGCTCGACCTCACTGGGCACGTGACTACCTTGGAACACGAGACCTGTGTGAGCCGTCAGGGACGGCTAGACCTTGTTCGGTGTCGGGTTGGGGTGGTGTACTGAGTCTTGATTCAAGACTCAGGCGTTCATGTTCGTGTGCAGGTGGGATGCGTAGGTGACTGGAGCCAACTTGGGCTTGCGACGCGTGGACTGGATCTGTTGAGCTTAGTGTCATGTATTTTCAGAGTTCTTGTATTTTCCTTCCGCATTGTACCCTGGGCGTTGCCACTTGATATATTTTTAATTGAGCCCTGGAGTTGGTTATTTCAGTTAATGTTCCTTTCCGCTTCCTTTTAGTGTTGTGATTATTGCTGTGTCATGAGTGCGGATTAGGGGCGTTACACATACATACTCAATGTATAAAATAATAATAACTAGGATAACCCTCTCAAATCACTCATCAAGTCACTCCATATGGTTCTTCAAACCCATGGACTCAAAATGCATTTTGCCTTTGGCTTGGGATAAGGGATTGGTGAATGGATCAGTTGTGTTGATGTTTGTGTCCACCCATAATGAATCTATTTTGCCTTCGTTGATGAAGTCATGTGTGACAAAGTACTGGTGATCCATGTGCTTCACTTTGTGTTATGATTTAGGATCCTTGATTTGCGAGATAGACGCACTATTGTCGCAAAATAGCTCTATGGGCCCCTCGCTCGAGGGAACTACTCCAAGCTCTTCAAGGAACTTCTTAATTCACACTCCTTCCTTGCTCGCTTCAGTGACAACCATTACTTCAGAAGCGGTGGTTAAGTCAGCCATAGTGGTTTGCTTCCAACTACGCCAACTCACGGCTCCACCATTCAGAATGAAGACATATCCTGATAGCGACCTTCTATTGTCGGGATCACTCATGAAACTCGCATATGAATAGCCCTTGGCTATTAGCTCCCTTTGTCCTCCATAAACAAGAAAGTTATCTTTGGTCCAGTTAAGGCACCTCATAATATTCTAGACCGTAGTCTAATGCTCAGGACCTGCATTGGATTGGTGACGACTTGTCACACGTAAAGCATAAGAGACATCGGGTCTTGTGCAAGTCATTTGCATAGAAAATTCCATTCTTCGATGTAGATAACCAAGAGTTTGAATTATTTATATTAAAATTATCCATATCCAAACATGATATAGAAATAATATTCTTGCTAATCAAAGGCACATAATAGACGTTCTTTAAACATAAATTTAAACCCCTAGACAATTGAAACTCCACAGAACCTTGTGCAATTGCAGCGACGCTTGCACCATTTCCAACCTTCAAAATCATCTCGTTTTTCGCGAGTTCTTTGCTATCCTTTAGTAGTTGCACATTAGAAATTATGTGAGCACAAGATCCGGTATCAATTACCCAATATTGGACAGAGGTGACAAAATTTATTTCAATAACAAATATTCGTTTAGCCTTTTTGGGGAGTTTTCAATTACCCCATTGTCAAGATCATCTGTACTTGGGGCAATTCGGGTGGATGTGTCCTTTTCCACTGCAGTAGTAACACCCCGTATTAGGAATCGGAGATTTTGAATAATTACCTCTCGAGGTACTTCAATGAGCCCCTCCTACTCTACTTCCCTTCAATGCCTTTTTGGCTAATTTGTTTTTGCCTTTACCTTTGGTGATTGATTGAATCGGTTAAAATAACCGCAACTGCACGGTCGCGTTGAAGCAGTGGCAAATATGGGTTGATCCATAGGGTGGTGTGTCGACCTTGGTTAGTTCGAAGGCGAGTGGGAAACAAATGGAAGAAAAGAATGATTAAACTAACTAGACTAACTATGCTACGCGAGTAAGCAACAAACAAGATGAAAGTGCCAGAAGAAATGAAACTAAGTGACTAATAGAAGAAGATAGAAATCAGGAATGGAAGACACTAAGGGGTGGAGTGTGTGTACACATGAAATAAATGGTGGTGAATGTATTCATTAAACACAAGTGTACGTAGTGTTTTCTATGCATAAGAAGTACCTCATGGCAAGACCTATCATCCAAATCACCAACCTAAGTGATTAATATGAGCATGACAAGTTTGTTATTAAGAACCTAAACAAGAATGAAATGTACCTAAATATTATGGCAGAAACCATCAAGTTAAGTATTCTCTTTAATTCAAACAAGCATACTGACATTTCTCACATACAACAATATATATCAATCATCTCACCTAGATAACATGTATAAACATCAACTCCACCCCCAAAGGAATGGAACTACTCACTACTCACTAAAAGAAGACAAAATGAGATTAAGGTAATTAACATAGGAAAGGGAGGCATGCTAATTACTTCAATTAAGATTAAGAAAATCAAAACAAGGTAAACAAGCAAGCATTAAAACAAAGACAACATCAAAACAAACTATGAAGAATTATTTTGTTTACATGACTCACATTACAAGTGACATTCTTCTCCACCTTGAGTTTTGCTCCAACGCTTACTCCAAGTAGAGAGAATGCCACGAAGCAATAGGTGAATACAAGTGAGGAGGAAGACTTCTATTTATAGGCATGAAAAAAGGTAACCGAGGACAATCCCCCGGTATGGGACTAATGCACTACTAAAAATAGACATAAAACACTACAATATATGACCCTCCTAAACCTTATTGGATCTGGATCAAAACAAACCGCCAAGCAGCGGTCTATGTGGTCTGGATCTGGTCAAGTTTTGGAGTGTGATTGTCTGGCTTGATTTCTTCATGTATGATGCACCCTAATTGGTTGGGTAGGTTGCGACCCGAATCCAATTGCAAAAATACTCCTCATGATGGTGTAGAATTTCTTCATTTGCTCATTGGTCCTTTTGGCTTTACATCTGGGTCCTTCTCTCTTTCATCTCGGTCTAGAAGTCTTGCTACTTAGTCCTTTTCCTTGCTTTTGAGTCCTTTTTGTGCCTCTTCTCCTCAAACCAGCTTATTCCTGAAACTTAAACATTAAACTTGTTATGTAGCATTGTTTAGGTCAAAGATAATGGATATAAAACACAAATGTATGCATGATATGATGTCAATCAAATACCCCCACACCTAACTTTTGCTAGTCCCGAGCAAAACAAAGAAAGAGAAAAAATGGAAGAAATCAAAGCATATGAAAAACAAGAAATCCTAACTCACATTCGTAGGAATCACGACTGCACTCAGCACATCCAACAAGCAATTAAACCTCATTGTCGCCAAAATCCGAACAAGATTTCAGCGGATATACCCACAAAATCCGAACATAGATGCATTATTTAATTTAGAAACTTGACTCGATGGACTCATTTTTGTCGATCATTGGATACTGCAATCCTATGGGCCGACTTTATATATGTATCCAGTCCACACATCTAGTCTAATGAATCATTTGTGCGAGTTAATTAAGGACTTAAGTGAAAGACATGGACAACCTTAACATCCTCAAGTGACAAAGTGTAAAGTCCATTAAGGTTCTTATTTGCATTACCACTTTTTTTCTTTTTTTTACTAGTTGGTGTGTAATTCTCCCAGGGTCAGGTTTCATGCATCAATGCCTATGGGGACTTACACTATCACGTACACATTTCCCCACATCTCCACATAGGGCAAACCCTACCACCCGTGTAATGGGGGTTCAGTCGGTGCATCCCAAGTCAGATGACTCGAAAGCACCAGGCACAAAGTCCCCTCAGACATAATTTCCCGAGTGAGAAGAGTTGTGCGAGAAGAGAGAACACCTACTCACTTATTTCTTATCTACACATAAACCAACACCCCTACACTTAATGTCTCACAACAGGAGTTAAATGGTCTTTGACTACAATAAACTTCCTTATATTAACAGACACGAAATAGTCAACTCACTAGGTTCAGGGTGGACTTCTTTAAATGTTTGAATATAGAAACCCTATGATTACTCGCCCCCGAGGGAAAATCGGGGTACATCCTTACGACTCAGTAAGACCTAAAGCCGGTGTACTAAATATCCTAATGCATCAAGTTCAAGACAATTTTGGGACCTTCATTTTACTTTGCCTCTCAATGGTTTTGCACATGCTAAACACACGCAAAACCGACAAAACATTTTCTTTCGAAAACACATGAAGGTTTTTGAAAGAAATTAAAATTTTAAAGCGCTAGGTGAGCAAAAGAAGACAAGTCACCCAAGCATCATGACAAGCAAATAGATTGATATTAAATGCAGCACACTAACATGACCCTAACAATACAAACAAAAGAAAACAAAACAACAGGAACACAACATGATTATGTACACACGTAAAACACCCCCTCCCCCCCCCCCCCCCCCCCCGCACACACATACACATACTTCATGCATTGTCCTCATTGAATGTGAGCATTAAACTGCATGGATTTATACATGAGAAAGAAAAGATCTCACCAACATGAAGCGCAAAGGGAAGTTCATGGTTATGTTGATGGACACTAACCTGAATTCCCTCAAAAACTGTGAGATGCTAAACAAGGGATACAAATACATGAAAGAAATGGGGCCCAAATACACAAGGGTTTGGGCCCACAACAATCAATGCTCGCTCATGGAGTCTTTTATTGTACTTTTTCAAAATATAACTATGTAAAAAAAACAAGTTTCCATCATCATTTGTCGAAGGACATCAGATGGGAACCTATAAAGTAGGTCAATGGAACATGACACCACGCGGGGCCAGAATACTCATGTTTGGCCCCCCCTCACAAAGAGCACAAGATGAAAGGAGATGTTCATGAATTAGGCACAAAGGCGTCTCATTCAAAGGATCAAACTGAAAGTGCTTGAACCTCTTAAGAGTTTGGGAAATATGGGCCAACGGAAGAAGAGTTTCTCTTGTTGCGGTACTGAAGTTATGATCGTCAATCCAAACTCTCTAACCCACAAGCTGGTGGGTCGAAACGAGGTCAAGAACCTCGTTATGTATGTCCGACTCACCAGGCGAACAGAAAGTGGGTCTCTTACCCAAGGTATCCTCTAAGGCACTCCCAATACCCTCATTTGTGATGTAATTGTTTGATGTCCCATTATTTCCAAGATGATCAGGAACAATAGTGAGAGGCAAACTCTCATCAGGTCGTTTGAAATTAGAGGTACTAGGGAGCTCATGCTCCACCAGAGGTGACTCCTTAAGATACACAACATGAAGAGCATGTGGCTCAAGGTCCATGGGAGAAAAAGATAAGGCACAATCCTGTGTCGACTCATAATAAAGCTGGTCCATCTTATTCTCAATTTGGATTAAATCCCCAATCATGTGATCGTGAATTGATACCCCAAGTCCCTCAGACGGACTAGGAGTTTGACTTTGAAAGATTGTGCTTTGAATTTGTAGATGTGGTGGTGGTTCTAAATCAGAAGATAAATCCTCATGTTGATAACAAAAGTTACCCTCCTCACGTTCACATAATTGTTGTGCCATTTGTCTCACTTTGATTGCCATATTTTATATGGACTGTTGAGTGGTTTCCATGAATGTAACGATACTTTGTTTCAAGGAATCAGGTATGTGGTCAACTATGAGGTCCAAGTCAGAGCTTGTGAAATTTTAGCGTTAGGTGTTGAGGGGTTGAGAATGAGTCAAATGATTCGGAGTGGGGTGTTGGCCAAATTTTGGGTATTTGGGAGGAGGATACTGAGGTGGAAATGATATATAAGAATTTGAATAAGAATTGTCTCCCCACAAATCCATCCCTCTTCGGTTGTATGCGGATGCGTAAGTGTCACAATGAGCATTTTTGGAAAAGGTGTGCTCATACTCAGACTCTGGGGGAACATAAGTACAATCCCTGAAAGCATGACCACTCAACCCGCAATAGTCACACGATACAACTACTGGAGCTACCGGTGCACTCATGTCATCTACCACATGCATGAAAGAGGCCAGAGGTTCTTGCAATGTCTTAGTTTGATGACCAACATATGATCCGACATAACTAGATGGTGATCTAGCCGCCGGTGCCTCTCTCATATTACCCCAATATGAAGATTGTTCAGCCACACAATTAAGATCGTCCCAACCATACGGGGTGTTTGTCTGAGGCACCCTGATTGACATCATTTCATGCTCATATTTGTATCTTACATCCATTATCTTACACCTAAGCAATGCTACGTGACGAGTTTTATGTTTAGTTTTCAGGAATAAAGAGGTTTGAAGAGAAGAGCCATGAAAGGACCCAAAAGCTGGGAAAAAGGACTGAATGGTGAGATCTAGGGACCAAGATGCAAAGGAGAAGGACCTGAATGTAAGACAGAAGGACCTAAGAGCAAAACAGGATACTTCACACCATCATGGGGAGTATTTTACCAATTCTATTCGGGTCGGAGCTCCAACAAGTCGAGTAACCGCATCAAAGACCAACAATACCAGAAAGCAAAGCCCACAACAAATTCCAACACGATCCGACAATTTTGGACCGCTAATTGGCGGTCCATATTGCTCAGGATCCGTCGAAATTTCTCCTGGACTTGTATTAATGTTCGTTTAGGCTATTTTTGGTATTGGTTTAGTCCCACATCGGGGGATTGTCCCCGATTAGCTTTTTCCATGCTTATAAATAGAACTCTTCACCTTCCATTGTAATTACCCATTGCTTGGTGGCATTCTCTCTACTAAGGAGTGAGCCTTGAAGCAAAAACTCAAGGTGGAGAAGAATGCTACCTTCAATGTGAGTCATTTGTTAATAAAATAATTCTTCTAGTTTCTTTTAATCTTGTCTTTTAATTTGTGCATGTTTGTTTAGTCTTTCATTTCCTTTTATGTTTCTTTAATGCTTCTTGCCTTCTTAGTTAACTTTCATTTCAGTATTATGCTTTCTTTTGCTAATATAGTTAGTGTAATGAGTAGTGAGTAGTTCCATCCCCATTTGGGGGGTGGAGAAATATGTGATATAATTATGTAGTGTATTAAGTGTGTGTTATTTTTATCCCTTGAGCTTTATATGATTTCCATAACCATCTAATGGGTCTCCACTCTTATCTTTGATATGCTAATGCTCTTGAATGAAGCTTAGCTTGTGCTTTGATTAGTGGACCTATTTTATGGGGAATGATAAGGTTAGGATATGGATGAAGTTAATATTGGAAACACAAGTTGTAGTGTATGAGCTCTTGTTGCCTTTACCTTAGCTAATGTCTTGTATGTTTTAATGATGTAGTGAAATCTTAATTCATGTGGAGGCATAGTAGGGTATAGTCTTTATACTTGAGTTCATGTAGCTTCATTCCAATTATTGTCTTGTATGTTTTAATGATGTAGTCTTATCTTAATTCATGTAGAGGCAAAGTTGGATGTAGTTTTATGATTTCATGCACTACATGTTGTGACGAGCTTAATGAACACACACACACTTCTTTATGTTCACATTATTTCTCTACCCCCTTTGGGGTTTAGTTTTTCTTGCTTCTTTTCCATTTCCATTTGCATCTTAGTGTAGTTTAGTGTAACCAATCCTTTTCTCCTTTCTTTACCCCTTGCCTTCGCACAAACCAAGTGTCGACACACCTCCCAGTGGACGACCCGTATTTGCCACCGCTTCAACGCGGCCGTGCACTTGCGGTTAAATATTAAACGAGATCAATCAAGTTTTTGGCGCCGTTGCCGGGGAGGTGCTCTGTCCAGACGTTGGTTTGGGCGATTCGAGGGGTTTTTAATTTTTTGTTTCAAGTGTTGTTTAGTTTCAGGGAACCTAAGGATCAAGGGGAGGCTACTGGAGAAGTTTGAGGACCAGAAGCTACAAAAAGACCGCCAATCAGCGGTCTGGGACCGCCAATTGGCGGCCTGGTGAGCCTCAATTGCTCTCAAATTTGTTCCAGTTGTTATGTTGTTCACTTTAGTTATCTGGGAGCCCAATTTTGCATGTTGTGATCTTTAGTTTGCTCCCAGATTTAATTTCAATCCTCTTTAATCAACTTGGACCATAAAACTCAAAGCAAAAGATTAGACTTCTTGCCATCTAGGTCATGCATCATATGTAGACCTTGCATGCATCTTTCTTTTCTTTGCTTTACATTTTGTCGTTGATTGCTGGAGCGAGGTACGCATTCCTTATCACTCATTCACGCATTAGGACATTCATTAGTGAGTAAGGTTTGCATCGAAACAAGAGTGAGGTGAGTGCTTGTTTGGTGAGTTGCTTGCTAGCCTAAGATTTCAAAACATCTTTAAGGGGCATCACCTATAGACTTCAAAGATAAGGTGGGGGATTTCATCACCCCTCCCTTAGCCCCAAAAAGCACACTCAAGTAAAGCCTTAACTAAAAGCAAGTAGACATTGGCCCTAGGAATTCGGACGCACTAGGAGAGTAATCTAGTTGAGACCGCCATGACCTGATCGGCGTTGCCTACCTTGTCGATAGTAGGAGGTACTGGATCTCCGGATCTGGTATCACTTGCTGGGCATTGTGGTCCTCGTTGTAGGGAGGTGAGGCGTGTCGAGGCTAGTGACCTCGAAGTTAGGCGTCGTCTAGCCTAAGGACCCATTGCCTTACATTGTTTGAGCCATGCTTGCTAGTTAGGCTTCTACCTTCACCCTGTACCCTCGCTAGCTCTAGGGATTCTTCCCTTCTCCTCTGAGTCATCTTCTTCTCACCTTCTTCTACGTTATAGTCTCCTCCCCTTTACACTCTCTGTTAGCGTTTTAGGGTCGAGTCGAGCACTTTTTGCGAGCTTAGCCTCGTGGTGGTGAGAGTGATCTACTCGAGAGTTTTTCTTGAGATGGATGGTTACATGGGCGACCATCCATATCATTGTTGGGACCAGGACGATTCTCCCTGGTACTCCGGACCCATGCAACCTGGGGTGGCTCAGACTAACACCCCGTATGGTTGGGATGATCGCAATTGTGTCACTGAGCAATCTTCGTATTGGGGTAACATGAGAGAGGCACTGACTGCTAGACCACCATCTAGTTACGTCGGATCATATGTTGGTCATCAAACTGAGACATTACAAGAACCTTTGGCCTCTTTCATGCATGCGGTAGACGACATGAGTGCACCGGTGGCTCCAGTAGCCGTACCGTGTCACTATTGTGGGTTGAGTGGTCATGATTTCGGGGAATGTCCTTATGTTCCCCCAGAGCCTGAGTATGAGCATACATTTTCCCAAAATGCTCATTATGACCATTACGCATCCGCGTACAACCCGAGAGGGATGGATTCGTGGGGAGATAATTCGTATTCAAATTCTTATACATCATTTCCACCCCAATATCCTCCTCCCGAATACCCAGAATTCTACCAACACCCCACTTCAAATCATTGGACTCATTCTCAGCCCATCAACACCCAACCCCAAAATTTCCCAAGATCTAACTTGGACCTCCTCGTTGACCGCATACATAATCTGACACTTCAAGTGAGTCAACTGACGCAACAATTAAGTGAGGAGAGTGACATTTCATGTCAGCATGAGGATTCTTCTTTTGATATCGAACCACCACCACATCCACAAATTCAAAGCACAACCTTTCAAAGTCAAACTCCTAGTCAGTCTGAGGGACTTGGGGTTTCAATTCACGATCACTTAGTGGAGGATTCGATTCAAATTGAGAATAACTTGGACCAGCTTCATTATGAGTCGGCACAGGATTGTGCCTTATCTTTTTGTCCCGTGGCCCTTGAGCCACATGATCTTCATTTTGATCCTCTTAAGGACCCACCTCTGGTGGAGCAAGAGCTCCCTAGTACCCTCAACTTCAAACAACCTGATGAGAGTTTGCCTATCACTATTGTTCCTGATCATCTTGGAAATGATGGAACATCAAACAACCACATTGCTCATGAGGGTATTAGGAGTTCCTTGGAGGATACCTTGGGTATGAGACCCACTTCCTGTTCTCCTGGTGAGTTGGACATGCATAACGAGGTGCTTGACCTCGTTCCGACCCACCAGCCTGTTGGTTGGAGAGTTTGGATTGATGATCATAACTTCAGTTCCGCAACGGGAGATATTTTTCTTCCGTTGCCCCTTATTTCCCAAACTCTTGAGAGGTCCAAGCTCTTTCAGTTTGATCCTTTGAATGAGACGCCTTTGCGTCCAATTCATGAACCTCTCATTTCGTCTGGTGCTCTTTGTGAAGGGGGCCCACGCATGCGTATTCTGGCCCCGCGTGGTGTCATTTTCCCTTTCCAAGTGCATTGACCCACTCTTGAGGTTCCCATTTGATGTCTTTTGACAAATGAAGATGGGAACTTATGTTTGTACATAGTTATATAAAAAAAAGAAAAAAAAAAGTACAATAAAAGACTCCATCAGTGAGCATCGATTGTTGTGAGCCCCAACCCTTGTGTATTTGGGCTCCATTTCTTTCACATATTTGTATCCCTTCTTTAGCATCTCACAGGTTTTGAGGGAAGTTGGGTTGTGTCCATCAACATAGCCATGAACTTCCTTGTGTACTTCACGTTGGTGAGATCTCTTCTGTTTCATGCATGCATCCATGTAGTATCTTGCTTGCATTCATTGAGGACAATGCATGAAGTAGGTGTGGGGGGGTGTTTTACGTGTGTACATAGTCGAGTCTTTTCTTTTGATTTTGCTTTCTTTTGTTTGCATGTTTAGGGTCATGTTAGTGTGATGCATTTAATATCGATATATCTGCTTGCCATGATCCTTGGGTGACTTGTCTTCTTTTGCTTACCTAGTGCTTCAAAATTTTCACATTTCTTTCAAAATCTTCATGTGTTTTCGAAAGAAAATGTTTTGTGGGTTTTGCGTGTGTTTAGCATGTGCAAATACGTTGAGAGGCAAAGTAAAAAGAAAGCTCCCAAAATTGTCTTGAACTTGATGCATTAGGATATCTAGTACGTGGCTTTAGGATTTATCGAGTCGTTAGGATGCACCCCAGTTTTCCTTTGGGGGTGAGTAATCATAGGGTTTCAGTGCTCAAACATTCAAAGAAGTCCACCCTGAACCTAGTGAGTCAATAATTCGTGTTTGTTAATTTAGGAAGTTTGTTGTAGTCAAGGACCCTCTTAATCTTGTTGTGAGACATTAGTGTAGGGGTTTTGGTTCATGTGTAGATAAGAAATAAGTGAGTAGATGTTCTCTCTTCTCGCACGGCTCCTATCACTCGGGAAAGTAGGTCTGAGGGGACTTTGTGCCTGGTGCTTTCGAGTCATCTGACTTGGGATGCGCCGACCGAACTCCCGTTACACGGGTGGTAGGGATTGCCCTATGTGGAGATTTGGGGAAAGGTGTACGTGATAGTGTAAGTCCTCATGGGCAATGATGCACGAAACCTGACCCTGGGAGAATGAAGCTCCAACTAATAAAAAGAAAAAAAAGAAGAAAAAAAAAATGTGTGAAAAGAAACAAAAAGAAAAAAAAATGGTAATGCAAATTAGAACCTTAATGGATCTTACACTTTGTATCACTTGAGGATCTTGAGGTTGTCCATGTCTTTCACTTAATTCCTTATTTAACTAACACGAATGGTTCATTAGGGTAGAGGTGTGGACTGATCACCTATATAGAGTCGGCCCGTAGCATTACCGCGTCCATTGATCGACAAAATATTTCCAACGAGTCGAGGTCTAGATTCAATAATGCATCTTGTTCGGATTTTGTGCGTATATCCGCTGAAAACCCTCAGGAGACAACACTCCTCCTCCTTGGCAACAAGGAGGTTTAACGGCTTGTTGCACGTGCTAAGTGCAACCGTGATTCCTACGAAAGTGAGTTAGGATTTCTTGTTTTTCGTATGCTTTTTCCTTTCTTTGTTTTGCTCGAGACTAGCAAAAACTTAGGTGTGGGGGTATTTGATTGACATCATTTCATGCTCATATTTGTATCTTATGTCAATTATCTTACACCTAAGCAATGCTACGTGACGAGTTTTATGTTTAGTTTTCAGGAATAAAGAGGTTTGAAGAGAAGAGCCATGAAAGGACCCAAAAGCTGGGAAAAAGGACTGAATGGTGAGATCTAGGGACCAAGATGCAAAGGAGAAGGACCTGAATGTAAGACAGAAGGACCTAAGAGCAAAACAGGATACTTCACACCATCATGGGGAGTATTTTACCAATTCTATTCGGGTCGGAGCTCCAACAAGTCGAGTAACCGCATCAAAGACCAACAATACCAGAAAGCAAAGCCCACAACAAATTCCAACACGATCCGACAATTTTGGACCGCTAATTGGCGGTCCATATTGCTCAGGATCCGTCGAAATTTCTCCTGGACTTGTATTAATGTTCGTTTAGGCTATTTTTGGTATTGGTTTAGTCCCACATCGGGGGATTGTCCCCGATTAGCTTTTTCCATGCTTATAAATAGAACTCTTCACCTTCCATTGTAATTACCCATTGCTTGGTGGCATTCTCTCCACTAAGGAGTGAGCCTTGAAGCAAAAACTCAAGGTGGAGAAGAATGCTACCTTCAATGTGAGTCATTTGTTAATAAAATAATTCTTCTAGTTTCTTTTAATCTTGTCTTTTAATTTGTGCATGTTTGTTTAGTCTTTCATTTCCTTTTATGTTTCTTTAATGCTTCTTGCCTTCTTAGTTAACTTTCATTTCAGTATTATACTTTCTTTTGCTAATATAGTTAGTGTAATGAGTAGTGAGTAGTTCCATCCCCATTTGGGGGGTGGAGAAATATGTGATATAATTATGTAGTGTATTAAGTGTGTGTTATTTTTATCCCTTGAGCTTTATATGATTTCCATAACCATCTAATGGGTCTCCACTCTTATCTTTGATATGCTAATGCTCTTGAATGAAGCTTAGCTTGTGCTTTGATTAGTGGACCTATTTTATGGGGAATGATAAGGTTAGGATATGGATGAAGTTAATATTGGAAACACAAGTTGTAGTGTATGAGCTCTTGTTGCCTTTACCTTAGCTAATGTCTTGTATGTTTTAATGATGTAGTGAAATCTTAATTCATGTGGAGGCATAGTAGGGTATAGTCTTTATACTTGAGTTCATGTAGCTTCATTCCAATTATTGTCTTGTATGTTTTAATGATGTAGTCTTATCTTAATTCATGTAGAGGCAAAGTTGGATGTAGTTTTATGATTTCATGCACTACATGTTGTGACGAGCTTAATGAACACACACACACTTCTTTATGTTCACATTATTTCTCTACCCCCTTTGGGGTTTAGTTTTTCTTGCTTCTTTTCCATTTCCATTTGCATCTTAGTGTAGTTTAGTGTAACCAATCCTTTTCTCCTTTCTTTACCCCTTGCCTTCGCACAAACCAAGTGTCGACACACCTCCCAGTGGACGACCCGTATTTGCCACCGCTTCAACGCGGCCGTGCACTTGCGGTTAAATATTAAACGAGATCAATCACACCCCAAGATGCATGGGTCCGGAGTACCAGGGAGAATTATCCTGGTCCCAACAATGATATGGACGGTCGCCCATGTAACCATCCATCTCAACAAAAAAACTCTTGAGTCGACCACTCTCACCACCACGAGGCCAAGTTTGCAAAAAGTGCTCAACTCGACCCTAAAACGCTACCAGAGAGTGTAAATGAGAGGAGACTATAATGTAGAAGTAGGTGAGAAGAAGATAACTCAGAGGGGAAGGGAGGAATTCCTAAAAACTAGTGAGGGTAAAGGGTGAGGGTAGAAGCCTAGTCTAGCAAACATGGCTCAAGCAGCCTACTTCTACGTTCTAGTTTTTAGGGATTTACAACTAGACGACGCCTAACTGCGAGGTCACATGGCCTCAACACACCTCACCTCCCTACGATGAAAGCAACAAAGCCCATCAAGTAAGCCAAGATCTGGAGATCTTGTCTCTCCTACTATCGACAAAGTGGGCGACGCCGAGCAGGCTATGACAGTCGTGACCGGATCACTCTCCTAATGCGCCCGAGTCCTATTGGCCAATGTCTACTTGATTTTAGATTAAGGCTTTACTTGAGTGTGCTTTTTGGGGCTAAGGGAGGGGTGATGAAATCCCCCACCTTATCTTTGAAGACTATAGGTGATGCCCCTTAAAGATGTTTTGAAATCTTAGACGAGCAAGCAACTCACGAAACAAGCAGTCACCTCACTCTTGTTACAATGCACCTTACTAACTAATGCATGATCTAAACATGCATGAATGAGAGAATGGGTGCACGTACCTCATGCCAGCAATGAACAACAGGAATTTAAAGCAATTGAAAGACAATGTGCATGCGAGGTCTACAATTGTTGCATGACCTAGATGGCAATTAGTCTAATCTTTTGCTTTGTGTTTTATGGTCCAAGTTGTCTTAAAAGGCAAATTGATTGATCTAGGATCAAACTACAGGTCACAACATGCACAATTGAGCTTCTAGACCACTAAAATGAACAAACAAACAACCATAACAAATATTGGAGCAAACAAGGCTTACTAGGATGCCAGTTGGCTGTCCCAGACCGCTGATTGGCGGTCACTTTGGTGTCCTTCTTCTTCGGATTTCTCCAGTTGCCTCCCCTGGATGAATGGATATCCCTGAAACAAACAAAAACTAAAAACCGAAAGTTAAACCATCTCGAATTGTCCAAACCAAATCTGGACAGAGCCCCTTAATTGACATCATTTCATGCTTATATTTGTATCTTTTATCCATTATCTTTCACCTAAACAATGTTATGTTACGAGTTTTATGTTTAGTTTTCAGGAATAAATAGGTTTGAAGAGATGAATCATAAAAGGACTCAAAAGCTGGGAAAAAGGACTGAACTGTGAGATCTGGGGACCAAGATGCAAGGGAGAAGGACCTGAACGCAAGACAGAAGGACCTAAGAGCAAAATAGAAAACTCCACACCATCATGGGGAGTATTTTGGCAATTCTATTCGGGTCGAAGCTCAAATAAACGAAGTAGATGCATCCAAGACCACCAAATACACTAAGCAAAGCCCATCACAAATTCCAAATGCATCCGGACTTGTTAGACCGCCAATTGACGGTCCATTTTGGCCCAAATCCGCTAAAATTTCTCCAACACATGTATTAGAGGATGTTTAGGCTATTTTTGGTATGTGTTTAGTCCCACATCAGGGGATTGTCCCGGTTTGCCTTTTTCCATGGCATAAATAGAACTCTTCACCTTCCATTGTAATCACTTCATATTTTGAGTGGCTATTCTTCCTACTAGAAGAGTGGCCTTGAAGCAGACACTAAAGTAGGAGGATGCTACTACAAATGTGAGTCATTTTACCAATAAAGTTTTGTGTTTCTTTCATTGTTTGTTTATGCTTCTTTTATTGTTTGTACATGTTTTAGTTTAATCGCTTTTTATTTCTAGCTTAGTTTTAATATGCTTTCTTTGCTTAGTTTAATAATTAGTGTAATGTTTAGTGAGTAGTTCCATCCCCTTTGGGGGGTGGAGTAGATGTACATACATGCATTAGAGAATGGGATGAATGCTTTATTTTTGATGTGTTGATAAAACATGAATGTATGCTTGCTTGTTTAGGATAGAATTTATAACTTGATGAGTTTTGCCAAAAATGATTAGACACCTCTCATGCTTGTTTAGGTTCTGAAATAAACAACTTGCATATGTAAATGTTAATCAACTAAGTTGGTGAATAGATTGATAGGTTTTGCCATAACATTTAGACACTTCCTATTCTTGATAAAACCACCTTCATGTGCTTAAAGAATGTATTCTACACCCACCTCTTTGCATGTGTGCACTCACTCCACCCCTTAGGGGTTTTCCCATTTCTGTATTCCAGCATTCTTCCTTTGTTCTTAGCTTAGTTATTATTTCATTGTTTGGTTCTTCCTTTCGCATTTCCTACTTCTTAGCGTAGTATAGAGTAGAGTAGCATAAACATTTTTCTCCCCCTATTTTTGCCACTTGATTTCGTACAAGCAAGAGGTTACTCACCTCCCTGAGGATGACCCGTACTTGCCACCGCTTCATCGCGGCCATGCACTTGCGGTTTAATATAAAACGTTCAACACCCCTATCCAGTAACAACGCCAAAAACACGATTGAATAAGCTATAATAACTGCAAGTGCACGGCTACGTTGAAGCGGTGGCAAATACGGGTCGATCCCCTGGGAGGTGTGTCGACTTTCATTAGTTCGAAGGTGAGTGGGAAACAAAGGGAAGAAGAGTTTGATTAAACTAACTAGACTAACTATGCTACGCGAGTAAGCAACAAACAAGATGAAAGTGCCAGAAGAAAGGAAACTAAGTGACTAATAGAAGAAGCTAGAAATCAGGAATGGAAGACCCCTAAGGGGTGGAGTGTGTGTACACATGAACTAAATGGTGATGAATGTATTCATTAAACACAAGTGTAGGTAGTGTTTTCGATGCATAAGAAGTACCTCTTGGCAAGACCTATCATCCAATTCACCAACCTAAGTGATTAATATGAGCATGACAAGTTTGTTATTAAGAACCTAAACAAGAATGAAATGTACCTAAATATTATGGCAGAAACCATCAAGTTAAGTATTCTCTTTAATTCAAACAAGCATACTGACATTTCTCACATACAACAATATATATCAATCATCTCACCTAGATAACATGTATAAACATCAACTCCACCCCCAAAGGAATGGAACAACTCACTACTCATTAAAAGAAGACAAAATGAGATTAAGGTAATTAACATAGGAAAGGGAGGCATGCTAATTACTTCAACTAAGATTAAGACAATCAAAACAAGCTAAACAAACAAGCATTAAAACAAAGACAACATTAAAACAAACTATGAAGAATTATTTTATTTACATGACTCACATTACAAGTGACATTCTTCTCCACCTTGAGTTTTGCTCCAAGGCTTACTCCAAGTAGAGAGAATGCCACCAAGCAATGGGTGAACACAAATGAGGAGGAAGAGTTCTATTTATAGGCATGAAAAAAGGTAACCAGGGACAATCCCCCGGTATGGGACTAATGCACTACTAAAAATAGACATAAAACACTTTAATACATGACCCGCCTAAACCTTATCGGATTTGGAGTAAAACCGACCGCCAATCAGCGGTCTTGGACCGTTAATTGGTGGTCTAGGATTTTGTCGTTCCTCTGCATGCCGTCTCATCGACTTGGCAATATCAACAGTGACATGTAACCTGCGGGGTCTTGGTTATGACGGGAAGTACCGCACAAGTGCCACTGGAATTCTTTTGCTTTATCAGACTCCACAATTTATTGTTTCTAATTCATCTCCCCCCTGCACGGTTACCCAACGAGATTCCTCTCACACAGAATATGAATTGGCATTCTCATTTTTTTCCAGTACAACGTGCAATGATTCTTGTAGACATGGATATTTTCATACTGAAACCCCAAGTTGGCAACCAACTTTTTAGTTTCATATGTATCCTTCGACAGGCAAGCTCCCTCTGAATGTAATTTGGCTGGATATGTGATTGACATTATTTCATGCTCATATTTGTATCTTATATCCATTATCTTACATCTAAGCAATGCTATGTGACGAGTTTTATGTTTAGTTTTCAGAAATAAAGATGTTTGAAGAGAAGAGCCATGAAAGGACCCAAAAGCAGGAAAAAAGGACTTAATTGTGAGACCTAGGGACTGAGATGCAATGGAGAAGGACCTGATCGTAAGACCGAAGGACCTAAGAGCAAAACAGGAAATTCCACACCATCATGGGGAGTATTTTGCCAATTCGATTCGGGTCGGAGCACCAACAAACCAACCAGATGCATCCAAGACCAAGACACACAACAAGGAAGGCCCACAAACAAATCCAGACGGATCTGGATCCTATAGGCCGCCAATTGGTGGTCTGGAACCGCCAATTGGCGGTCTGGATTGGCCCAGATCAACTTAACTTTTCCCTGGACTTGTATTAATGTGTGCTTAGTCTATTTTTGTTATTGGTTTAGTCCCACATCGGGGGATTGTCCCCGATTAGCTTTTTCCATGCTTATAAATAGAACTCATCACCTTCCATTGTAATTACCCATTGCTTGGTGGCATTCTCTCTACTAACGAGTGAGCCTTGAAGCAAAACCTTAAGGTGGAGAAGAATGCTACCTTCAATGTGAGTCATTTGTTAATAAAATAATTCTTCTAGTTTCTTTAAATCTTGTCTTTTAATTTGTGCATGTTTGTTTAGTCTCTCCTTTCCTTTTATGTTTCTTTAATGCTTCTTGCCTTCTTAGTTAACTTTCATTTCAGTATTATGCTTTCTTTTGCTAATATAGTTAGTGTAATGAGTAGTGAGTAGTTCCATCCCATTTGGGGGGTGGAGAAATATGTGATATAATCATGTAGTGTATTAAGTGTGTGTTATCTTTATCCCTTGAGCTTTATATGATTTCCATAACCATCTAATGGGTTTTCACTCTTATCTTTGATATGCTAACGCTCTTGAATGAAGCTTAGCTTATGCTTTGATTAGTGGACCTATTTTATGGGCATGATAAGGTTAGCATATGGATGAAGTTAATATTGGAAACACAATTTGTAGTGTATGTGCTCTTGTTGCCTTTACCTTAGCTAATGTCTTGTATGTTTTAATGATGTAGTGAAATCTTAATTCATGTGGAGGCATAGTAGGGT
Organism: Triglochin maritima; assembly: GCA_963682175.1. Taxonomy (NCBI): domain Eukaryota; kingdom Viridiplantae; phylum Streptophyta; class Magnoliopsida; order Alismatales; family Juncaginaceae; genus Triglochin; species Triglochin maritima. The sequence continues at coordinate 23,224,256 of OY821775.1, forward strand.
ATAGTCTTTATACTTGAGTTCATATAGCTTCATTCCAATTATTGTCTTGTATGTTTTAATGATGTAGTCTTATCTTAATTCATGTGGAGGCAAAGTTGGATGTAGTTTTATGATTTCAAGCACTACATGTTGTGAGGAGCTTAATGAACACACACACACTTCTTTATCTTCATTTCCTTTTTGCATCTTAGTGTAGTTTACTGTAACCAACCTTTCTCTCCTTCTTTTTACGTCTCGCCTTCGAACAAACCAATCGTCGACACACCTCCCAGTGGACGACCCGTATTTGCCACCGTTTCAATGCGGTCGTGCACTTGCGGTTAATATAAAACGATCAATCAAGATTTTGGCGCCGTTGCCGGGGAGGTGCTTTGTCCAGACCTTGGTTTGGATGATTCGAGGGGTTTTTGATTTTTTGTTTCCCGTTTTGTTTAGTTTCAGGGAACCAGAACATCAAGGGGAGGCTACTGGAAAAGTTTGAGCAACAGAAGCCACAAAGAGACCGCCAATCAGCAGTTGTAGACCGCCAATTGGCGGCCTGGTAAGGGCTTCCTGCTCTCAAATTTCTTCTGGTAGTTTATTGCTTTACTTTAGTTATCTGGGAGCCCAATTTTGCATGCTGTGATCTTTAGTTTGCTCGCAGATTTAATTTTAATCCCCTTTAATCAACATGGACCACAAAACTCAAAGCAAAAGATTAGACTCCTTGTCATCAAGATCATGCATCATGTGTAGACCTTGCATGCATTTGTCTTTTCTTTTCTTTACATTTTGTTGTTGATTGCTGGCGTGAGGTACGTGCACCCAAATCTCTCATTCATGCATGTTTCGATCATGCATTAGTTAGTAAGGTGCATCGGGACAAGAGTGAGTTGAGCGTTTGATTGGAGTGATTGATTGCTAGATTTAAGCTCAAACGCTACTAAGGAGGGGTTGTCCCATAAAAGCTAAGGTAGGGGATTTCATCACCCTTTCCTTGGCCCCAAAAACTACTCTTAATAAAGCCTTAACTAAAAGCAAGTAGACATTGGCCCTAGGATTGCAGGCCCACTAGGAGAGTAATCTAGTTGAGACCGTCATGACCTGATCGGTGTTGCCTACCTTGTCGATAGTAGGAGGTACTGGATCTCCGGATCTGGTATCACTTGCTGGGCATTGTGGTCCTCGTTGTAGGGAGGTGAGACGTGTCGAGGCTAGTGACCTCGAAGTTAGGCGTCGTCTAGCCTAAGGACCCATTGCCTTTCATTGTTTGAGTCGTGCTTGCTAGTTAGGCTTCTTCCTGATCCCTCTACCCACGCTAGCTTTAGGGATTCTTCCCTTCTCCTCTGAGTCATCTTCTTCTCACCTACTTCTACGTTTTAGTCTCCTCCCCTTTACACTCTCTAGTAGCGTTTTAGGGTCGAGTCGAGCACTTTTTGCGAGCTTAGCCTCGTGGTGGTGAGAGTGGTTGACTCGAGAGGTCTCTGTTGAGATGGATGGTTACATGGGCGACCATCCATATCGTTGTTGGGACCAGGACGATTCTCCCTGGTACTCCAGACCCATGCAACCTGGGGTGGCTCAGACTAACACCCCGTATGGTTGGGATGATCACAATTGTGTGACTGAGCAATCTTCATATTGGGGTAACATGAGAGAGGCACCGACTGCTAGACCACAATCTAGTTTCATCGGATCATACACTGGTCATCAAACTGAGACATTGCAAGAAACTTTGGCCTCTTTCATGCGTGCGGCAGACGACATGTTTGTATCGGTGGCTGCAGTAGCCGTACCATGCGACTGTTGTGAGTTGAGTGGTCATGTCACTGGGGAATGTCCTTATGTTCCCCCAGAGCCTGAGTATGAGCATACATTTTTCCAAAATGCTCATTATGACCATTACGCATCCGCGTACAATCCGAGAGTGATGGATTCATGGGGAGACAATTCATATCCAAATTCTTATACTTCATGTTCACCCCAGTATCCCCCTCCCGAATACCCAGAATTCTACCAACACCCCACTCCAAATCATTGGACTCATTCTCAGCCAATCAACACCCAACCTCAAAATTTCCCAAGCTCTAACTTGGACCTCATCGTTGACCGCATACCTGATTCCTTGAAACAAACTTTCCTTACATTCATGGAAACCACTTAACAGTCCACTTAATCAACTTGGACCATAAAACTCAAAGCAAAAGATTAGACCCCTTGCCATCTAGGGCATGCATCATGTGTAGACCTTGCATGCATTTGTCTTTTCTTTTCTTTACATTTTGTTGTTGATTGCTGGCGTGAGGTACGTGCACCCAAACCTCTCATTCATGCATGTTTCGATCATGCATTAGTTAGTAAGGTGCATCGGGACAAGAGTGAGAGAGCATTTGATTGGAGCGATTGATTGCTAGATCTAGGATTAAAACGCTACTAAGGAGGGGTTGTCCCATAAAAGATAAGGTGGGGGATTTCATCACCCTTCCCTTGGCCCCAAAAAACCACTCTTAATAAAGCCTTAACTAAAAGCAAGTAGACATTGGCCCTAGGATTGCAGGCCCACTAGGAGAGTAATCTAGTTGAGACCGTCATGACCTGATCGGTGTTGCCTACCTTGTCGATAGTAGGAGGTACTGGATCTCCGGATCTGGTATCACTTGCTGGGCATTGTGGTCCTCGTTGTAGGGAGGTGAGACGTGTCGAGGCTAGTGATCTCGAAGTTAGGCGTCGTCTAGCCTAAGGACCCATTGCCTTACATTGTTTGAGTCGTGCTTGCTAGTTAGGCTTCTTCCTGATCCCTCTACCCAAGCTAGCTCTAGGGATTCTTCCCTTCTCCTCTGAGTCATCTTCTTCTCACCTACTTCTACGTTTTAGTCTCCTCCCCTTTACACTCTCTGGTATCGTTTTAGGGTCGAGTCGAGCACTTTTTGCAAGCTTAGCCTTGTGGTAGTGAGAGTGGTCAACTCTAGAGTTCTCTGTTGTGATGGATGGTTACATGGGCGACCATCCATATTATTGTTGGGACCAGGACAATTCTCCCTGGTACTCCCGACCCATGCATCCTGGGGTGGCTCAGACTAACACCCCGTATGATTGGGACAATCTTAATTGTGTGACTGAGCAATCTACATATTGGGGTAATATGAGAGAGGCACCGACTGCTAGACCACCATCTAGTTACGTCGGATCATATGTTGGTCATCAATCTGAGACATTACAAGAACCTTTGGCCTCTTTCACGCATGTGGTAGATGACATGGGTGCACCGGTGGCTCCAGTAGCCGTACCATGTGACTGTTGTGGGTTGAGTGGTCATGTTATAGGGGAATGTCCTTATATTGCCCCTGAGCTTGAGTATGAGTACACATTTTCCCAAAATGCTCATTATCACCATTACGCATCCGCGTACAACCCGAGAGGGATGGATTCGTGGGGAGAATTCCTTTCAAATTCTTATAAATTATTTCCACCCCAGTATCCTCCTCCCGAATACCCAGAATTCTACCAACACCCCACTTCAAATCATTGGACTCATTCTCAGCCCATCAACACCCAACCCCAAAATTTCCCAAGATCTGACTTGGACCTCCTCGTTGACCGCATACAAAATCTAACACTTCAAGTGAGTCAACTGACGCAACAATTAAGTGAGGAGAGTAACTTTTCGTGTCAACATGGGGATTCATCTTTTGATATCGAACCACCACCACATACACAAATTCAAAGCACAATTTTTCAAAGTCAAACTCCCAGTTAGTCTGAGGGACTTAGGGTTTCAATTCATGATCACTTGGTGGAGGATTCGATTCCAATTGAGAATATTATGGACCAGCTTCTTTATGAGTCGGCACAGGATTGTGCCTTATCTTCTTGTCCCGTGGCCCTTGAGCTAGATGATCTTATTGTTGTACCTCCTAAGGACTCACCTCTGGTGGAGCAAGAGCTCCCTAGTCCCCTCAATTTCAAACAACCTGGTGAGAGTTTGCCTCTCACTATTGTTCCTGATCATCTTGGAAATGATGGAACATCAAACAACTACACTGCTCGTGAGGGTATTAGGAGTTCCTTGGAGGATACCTTGGGTATGAGACCCACTTCCTGTTCTCCTAGTGAGTTGGACTTGCACAACGAGGTGCTTGACCTCGTTCCGACCCACCAGCCTGTCGGTTGGAGAGTTTGGATTGACGATCATAACTTCAGCACTGCAACGGGAGAAACTCTTCTTCCATTGCCCCTCATTTCCCAAACTCTTGAGAGGTTCAAGCTCTTTCAGTTTGATCCTTTGAATGAGACGCCTTTGCATGAACCTCTCATTTCATCTGGTGCTCTTTGTGAAGGGGGCCCACGCATGCGTATTCTGGCCCCGCGTGGTGTCAAGTTCCCTTTCCAAGTGCATTGACCCACTCTTGAGGTTCCCATTTGATGTCTTTTGACAAATGAAGATGGGAACTTATGTTTGTACATAGTTATAAAAAAAACAAAACAAAACAAAAAAATAATAAAAGACTCCTTCAGTGAGCATCGATTGTTGTGAGCCCCAACCCTTGTGAGCCCCAACCCTTCAGTTAATAAAAGACTCTTTCACGTATTTGTATCCCTTCTTTAACATCTCACAGGTTTTGAGGGAATTCGGGTTGTATCCATCAACATGACCATGAACTTCCCTTTGTACTTCATGTTGGTGAGATCTTTCCTTTTTCATGCATAAATCCATGTAGTCTTTTGCTCACATTCATTGAGGACAATGCATGAAATAGGTGTGGAGGGGTGTTTTACGTGTGTACATAGTTGAGTCTTTTTCCTTTGATTTGGTTTTCTTTTGTTTGCATTGTTAGGGTCATGATAGTGTGCTGCATTTAATATCGATATATCTGCTTGCCATGATCCTTGGGTGACTTGTCTTCTTTTGCTTGTCTAGTGCTTCAAAATTTTCACATTTCTTTCAAAATATTCATGTGTTTGCGAAAGAAAATGTTTTGTGGGTTTTGCGTGTGTTTAGCATGTGCAAAACCGTTGAGAGGCAAAGTAAAAAGAAAGCTCCCAAAATTGTCTTGAACTTGATGCATTAGGATATCTAGTACAGTGGCTTTAGGATTTATCGAGTCATTAGGATGCACCCCAGTTTTCCTTTTGGGGTTAGTAGTCATAAGGTTTCAATGCTCAAACATTCAAAAAAGTCCACCCTGAACCTAGTGAGTCAATAATTCGTGTTTGTTAATTTAGGAAGTTTGTTGTAGTCAAGGACTCTTTAAATTCTGTTGTGAGACATTAAGTGTAGGGGTTTTGGTTCATGTGTAGATAAAAAATAAGTGAGTAGGTGTTCTCTCTTCTCGCACGGCTCCTATCACTCGGGAAAGTAGGTCTGAGGGGACTTTGTGCCTGGTGCTTTCGAGTCATCTGACTTGGGATGCGCCGACCGAACTCCCATTACACGGGTGGTAGGGATTGCCCTATGTGGAGATTTGGGGAAAGGTGTACGTTATAGTGTAAGTCCTCATGGGCAATGATGCACGAAACCTAACCCTGGGAGAATGAAGCTCCAACTATTAAAAAGAAGAAAAAAAGAAAAAATTGTGAAAAGAAACAAAAAGAAAAAAAATTTGCAAATAAGAACCTTGATTGACCTTACACTTTGTATCACTTGAGGATCTTGAGGTTGTCCATGTCTTTCACTTAATTCCTTATTTAACTTGCACGAATGGTTTATTAGGCTAGGTGTGGACTGATTACCTATATAGAGTCAGCCCGTAGGATTACCGCGTCCATTGATCGACAAAATATTTCCAACGAGTCGAGGTCTAGATTGAATAATGCATCTTGTTTGGATTTTGTGGGTATATCCGCTGAAACCCCTCAGGAGACAACACTCCTCCTCCTTGGCAACAAAGAGGTTTAACGGCTTGTTGCACGTGCTAAGTGCAACCGTGATTCCTACGAAAGTGAGTTAGGATTTCTTGTTTCTCGTTTGCTTTTCTCTTTCTTTGTTTTGCTCGGGACTAGCAAAAACATAGGTGTGGGAGTATTTGATTGACATCATTTCATGCTCATATTTGTATCTTATATCCATTATCTTACATCTAAGCAATGCTATGTGACGAGTTTTATGTTTAGTTTTCAGAAATAAAGAAGTTTGAAGAGAAGAGCCATGAAAGGACCCAAAAGCAGGAAAAAAGGACTTAATTGTGAGACCTAGGGACTGAGATGCAATGGAGAAGGACCTGATCGTAAGACCGAAGGACCTAAGAGCAAAACAGGAAACTCCACACCATCATGGGGAGTATTTTGCCAATTCGATTCGGGTCGGAGCTCCAACAAACCAACTAGATGCATCCAAGACCAAGACACACAACAAGGAAGGCCCACAAACAAATCCAGACGGATCTGGATCCTATAGGCCGCCAATTGGCGGGCTGGATTGGCCCAGATCCACTTAACTTTCTCCTGGACTTGTATTAATGTGTGCTTAGTCTATTTTTGGTATTGGTTTAGTCCCACATCGGGGGATTGTCCCCGATGAGCTTTTTCCATGCTTATAAATAGAACTCTTCACCTTCCATTGTAATTACCCAAGGTGGAGAAGAATGCTACCTTCAATGTGAGTCATTTGTTAATAAAATAATTCTTCTAGTTTCTTTAAATCTTGTCTTTTAATTTGTGCATGTTTGTTTAGTCTTTCCTTTCCTTTTATGTTTCTTTAATGCTTCTTGCCTTCTTAGTTAACTTTCATTTCAGTATTATGCTTTCTTTTGCTAATATAGTTAGTGTAATGAGTAGTGAGTAGTTCCATCCCATTTGGGGGGTGGAGAAATATGTGATATAATATGTAGTGTATTAAGTGTGTGTTATCTTTATCCCTTGAGCTTTATATGATTTCCATAACCATCTAATGGCTTTTCACTCTTATGTTTGATGTGCTAATGCTCTTGAATGAAGCTTAGCTTATGCTTTGACTAGTGGACCTATTTTATAGGGAATGATAAGGTTAGGATATGGATGAAATTAATATTGGAAACACAATTTGTAGTTTATGTGCTCTTGTTGCCTTTACCTTAGCTAATGTCTTGGATGTTTTAATGATGTAGTGAAATTTTAATTCATGTGGAGGCATAGTAGGGTATAGTCTTTATACTTGAGTTCATTTAGCTTCATTCCAATTATTGTCTTGTATGTTTTAATGATGTAGTCTTATCTTAATTCATGTGGAGGCAAAGTTGGATGTAGTTTTATGATTTCATGCACTACATATTGTGAGGAGCTTAATGAACACACACACACTTCTTTATGTTCACATTATTTCTCTACCCCCTACGGGGCTTAGTTTTATTGCTTATCTTCATTTCCTTTTTGCATCTTAGTGTAGTTTAGTGTAACCAACCTTTCTCTCCTTCTTTTTACCTCTCGCCTTCGAACAAACCAATCGTCGACACACCTCCCAGTGGACGACCCGTATTTGCCACCGCTTCAACGCGGTCGTGCACTTGCGGTTAATATAAAACGATCAATTAATATGCTATCAACTTGTCAAACATTGTGTCCGTCCATCTACTTGTGCATTTCATGTGATATGCTAACAACTTATCAAACCTTGTGTCCGTCCATCTACTTGTGCATTTCATGTGAAATGCTTTGATGCCGAATGATAATTTCGTCAATTCTGGTTTGCACCCAGGATACAACAGTTGATCTCCGTCCATCACATAGGCAAGAATCTTCTACACCTAATTTGTAATCCCTGGTCTCGAGGAATCAGTTCTAAAGTTACCACCTCTAACCACATCGTTTATCATCCCATCTATGTCGTCGACAACGTTATCCCCTTCTGACTCAATCGTTGTTTGTCGTGTTGTTGTCGTTATAACTTGAGCACTTGAACTTGCAACACTTTCGTCGTGAAAAACCCCCTGCTTGTAGTTACCAGCAAGGCCATTGAGGACGATATGATCGACGACATCACCTCTATTCGCCTATTTGTGGTTGCAACACTTCTTGCATGGGCATAAGATTTTCCCATCACGAATATATTGGTTGTGAGAACAGAAGGCAAGGTTTAAGAATGACTTTAGATTGTTCGTGAACGTCAGAGTAATTCTCTTGCCATACATCAAACTTATGTCTGACACAATGATTCTATTCATTTGAAACAAAACATGTTAAACATAACTTGTTCAAAATTGCAATCAATCTAACTGAATGTAATTTACACATGAACCTCATCCAAATCAATGTAATTAAATCAATTAATCAATCTAACAAACCATGTAAGATCTAACTCAATATAACTAAAGCACAAACACATTTAAATTTAATTGAAAATTTCACTAAATATTGGCAGAACCTTCCCTACATTTTCGATATCAATTTTTTTTTGGAAACCTGTATTGACAAGAAAAAATGAGCACCATTGAACGAAAAGCCTCACAATATCATCAATTCATCAAACTTAAGTCATACAATCCAATCCTAAATTCAATCCTAATTCAAAAATCAATTCCTAAAACCTCAAAATATCAATTTGATTCAAACATACAATTCATCCAAAATCCGTAATAATCTCATTTCCAATTCCATCTGCATTATCTTTATACACAACATACAATTCAATCATCAAAGTTAACAAATTACCAATCCCCACAACAAACTAAAAGTTACCAAACCTCCCGCATTAACCTACTACGTTAACACCCCCCCCCCCCCCCCGAAAAAGACAGAAACTTGAACAATAACTCAAAAAACAAAGTTCAACTCCCCCAAGCAATACCAGTCCCTCCGCTTACTTAAAAAATTACCAATTTTATCACACTAAATCCAATCCTAAATCCAAAATCAATTCCTAAATCTGAAAGTACTAACAAATCCTAAATCAATTTTTAAATCTTAAATTACTAACAAATACTAAATAAAATCCTAAATCTTAAAGTACCAACAAATCAAAAATCAAACCATAAATCTTAAATTACTAACGTATACTAAATCAAATCCTATAACTTAAATTACTAACAAATCAAACTAATAGATCCAATTAACATATCCAACGTAATCTGTCATCCAGGTCCACTTAATACAGGAAATCCAATAACACGTTATTGTTTACAATTGAAATCCAATTTCTTTATAAGGGAATCAATAGCTGGTTATTGATTACAATTTTTGCCTAAATTTATAAAAAAAATTGGGAGAACCTCCCCTATAAATCACCAATGATTTTTTTTAAATTCCAGTAGACACATAAATATTTAAAGAACAATAGCACAGACAACCACTTCATACAAATCACGCACATCCTATATATCCAATACATTATTTTATTAATGCAAATTCTAACATATCAAACTTCACATTATGTTTATTCTACATTAAATCATATAAAATTTCAAAATAATCATACTAATCTATGATGTACATTAAATTGAAACTAAACAAATTATCTAAATCAATCAAAGGGAAATGCAACCAATTTCAAATCACATACATCTAACAAATTGGCGACAAAATACAATTTCTAAACCAATAAAATTAGACATTCATTTTAATCTAATATTAAATCATATAAATTTTCAAATTAATCATAAAAAACTACATGAAATTATACAAATTACATTCATTTATATCAATTATGATTAAAAAAATTAAAAGATTCAAAAAAAATCATAAAACATATTCCAAAAATATAAAAAATGGAGTGGAGGAGGTAGTTGTGGGGGAGGAGGGGGCTGTGGTGGAGTGGTTGTGGGGGATGGAAGGGCATGCATGTGGGTGGTAGGGGTGGTGGAGCGGCTGTGGTGGTCAAGGTTGGTGTGGTGGAGCTAGTGTGGTGGTATGGGTGGTGGTGGAAAGGTATGTCGGGGTGGTGGTGGGGAGGTTGCAGAAACCGGGAGGGGCAGCTCCGGGACGAGTACAGGGAGAGGGGGGGAGCGGCTCAGGGACAGAGAGTGGGAAAGGAGGGATAAGAGGGGATGAGGGTTAACAGAGGAGGAGGTGGCAACCAGAAGTGGAGATGAGTGCGGAGGCGACGGAACTGCAGATGAGGTTTGAGAAGTTTTGGTTTTCAGGAGAAATGATCTGACTTGGTCGAGGGGTTACTGATATAACCCTACACCGATGGTAGCTATCCATCAATGTAAGGTAATTATACCATCACATCGGTGTAGTGTAACGTGATTAATGTGTAAACGTCTCTTTTTCAAACTCTACACCGACGGATGCTATCCATTGGTGGAAATTCCAAAAAATGTACACCGATGGATACATTCCATTGGAGTAGGATAATCTAACCATTGGTGTGGTTTTTACCGTGACAAATTTCATTTTCCCACTTATTGTTTCGTCAAAACTCTACACCGGCGGTATTTATCCATCGGTGTAGAGTTATTGTCCGACGAATGTTGCGAAAATATGAAGTTTCGGAACCGATCCGTCGGTGTAGTCTTTGGTATCCATCGGTGTAGGTTTGTTGGCTTTCATGTCCGACGGAACAATATATCCGTCGATGTAGGGTGCTCTACACCGACGGATACCACACCAACGAGTACAAATCCGTCTGTGTATGTTGTTTCTCTATAAGTGTACATAATATATTATTATACACAATATTTAGTTTAAGTGGCTAGAAGGTTGCCAACAATGCCTACTCATATTGTATGTGCTTTTACAATGGATTGGTGTGGAACCTAAATGTATGGGTTTATCACATGTATTATAAATAAACATTTATTTGTGTGTTAATATACAAATTCATCTACACAGAAAGAAAGAAAGAAAGAAAGAAAGAAAGAAAGGTTGTAATGTAATGAAATATTAGCAAATTAAGGGGCAATTTGATTTGAAGGGAAAGTGAGGATCATGTGATGTGATTTGATTTCCCTAATTATAAGTTAATGCTCCTCCAAATAAAAGCCTTGCCTTAATAAATAAATCATCCACATCAAATTAATCAAATGGAAATATAGTCAATTAATTGACTGTGTTTCAATTAAGCTTAACCGCAAGTGCACGGACATTGGTGAAGACGAGGCAAGTACGGGTCGATCCACAGGGAGGTATGTCAACTCTTTTTTCTTCAGAAATAAAGTGGAAAATAAAGGGGACAAGAAATTGATTAAACTAATTTAAGCTACACTAAACTACAAAGCAACAAACAAAGATGATGAAAGCACGAGAGGAATTGAAACTAAACTAAATACAATTAAAGCATGATGAGATTCAGGAAGAAAAACGCCCAAGGGGTGGAGTGTGTATATACATGAAATAAAGTGGTGAAGAATGCATTCAATAAGGCTCAATTGTAGGTTGTGTTTTTATGCATAGGATGTACCTAATGGTTGTGGCAAAACCTATCATTCCAATCATGGACCTAAGTGATTAACATGAACATAAACAAGTGGTTATTAAGAACCTAAATAAGCATGGGAATTACCTAATGGTTGTGGCAAAATCCATCAAGTATTCTCTTTTAAACAAACAAGCATAGATTCACATTCATCATCTATTGCAAAAGATAACATTCATCCCATTCTTCATTACATGTAGGCATATCAACTCCACCCCGAAAGGGGAATGAAAATACTCACTACTCATTATGCTAACATTTATATTAAGAAAAGGAAACATTCTAATTTAATTCACTAAAACAAAATTAAACTAAGTATGCAAGAATTAAAAGAGACAACATGAAACTAACAAACAATTCTTTTATTCATGACTCACATTACAAGTAGCATCTCTCCACTAGAGTTGTACTCCAGCCTTTACTCTAACTAGTGGGAATGACGACCAAGCAAGTAGCTTTTACAAAAGAGGAAGAATACTTTTATTTATAAACATGAAAAAAGGCAACTGGGAACAATCTCCCAGTGTGGGACTAATGGAACATACTAAATATAGACTAAAACAACCTAATAAACAGCCGAGAGAATATGGGTCGGATCCAGAGTAGAAGCCACCGCTAACTGTCAGTCTGGAACAGCCAATTGGCGGTTTGGATTGCTCTGATCCGAACCATTTTCCGATGACTTCTTAGTTGCTTCATTTTTTCATGTGGAGTGCACCCTAGTCGGTTGTGTGAGTCCAGGCCCGAATCCAATTGCCAAAATACTCCTCATGATAGTGTGAAGTTCCTGATATACTGATTGGTCCTTTTGGCTTGCATCCAGGTCCTTCCCTTCTGCAGATAGGTCCATAAGTCTCATTGATCAGTCCCTTTCTCACGTTTTGGTCCTTTTGTGTCATCTCATTCGTAAACCAATTTATATTTGAAACTTAAACATAAAACTAGTTACATAGCATTGCTTAGGTTCAAAATAGAGAGTATAAAACATAAATATATGCGTGATATGATATTAATCAATCTGATTCACGTGTTGGAAGTGTAGGCATGTGAAGTAGCTACTATGTACTAATACACTGACATAATATGCAATCTCATCTGATTCCAATCTGTAGCAAACTTTCTAAACCCAAAAATAATCTAATGTACAATACTTTATATCATAAACCAACTTTCCATAAAAATCCAAAAACCCAGCAATAATTTATTACCTTTTAAGAGCCAGAAGAAGGGATGGGCCAAAGGGGCTACCCACGGAGGAGGTACGGCTGGAGGAGGCACGCACAGAGGAGAGAGGGATGGAAGTGGGTCTCGCATAGAAGGGATTATCAGAGGAGAGACGAGCGGAAGCGAGGTTGGCTTGGAGGAAGGTCGTTATAGGGATGTGCAACGGTGCGGAGGCGAGGGTGGTAGTTCGGTTTTTTATTATTATTTCAAATAGGAAGGGTTTGGGGTCGGGATTTTGTCTTTCTTTGAAAGGCTTTTCATCCATGGGAAATATCCATGGGTTATTTACTTATCACCCATGGATGTTTCAACCATAGTTTGGCCTACCTAAGGTATCATCTCAGAATTTTCAGCATTTTCCCCAACGACTTTACATATTGGAAAAATAGGGGAGGCATATCCTACACGATACATGTTAGAAGTCCAATATAAACTACAATATTCGTGAATATTTTTTCAACAAAATATATTGCTACACAAGCATGAGGGAAGGGATCCGAAGAATATGTCATTTTGACACGTGCAATCGAATTGTTCTACGTTTACGGTGCAAGAAGGAGTTGTATGTACCTCAATTATGATGCTCGGAACTAAAATCTAATATTCTACTCCTCGAGATTCAGATATGTTTTTCTTAAGGATTTTTTTACTTCACGACACAAGTAAGTAATCCACTCAGAGGACGCAATTCTCCTTCTACTATAAAGTTTCATTATCTGCAAGCAAATTTGATCAACAAGCTCTAATATAGCAAGGCTTCATGCCAAGAATCCACACATAAGAGCTCTCCATCACATTCAAATACATATTTCCATATCGATCACCTTGGAATAATGTATTTGCCCAATGTTCGTATACAGAGGAGTTAATGAATTTCTTCGAATGTTTAGAAATGGTAGATAAGTTATCATATGTTTCAGTGAACTCAGAAGTATAGAAAGCGTAAGCACATTGTCGCTAAAGGGTCAACATCTTGTGAAGAAAAAAGACAACACATCATTTAGTTAGACATTATATTTTTAAAATTAAAAAATAAGCTTACTTCAAATTAGTTGTCTTAGCAACATGTTGAAGAACTTGAACTTTAAAATTATTTGTCAAGTGGCATAAACAATAGCCATGGTTACAAGTTGGGAAAATCCGTTAGACAGATGTGAGACCCTTACAATGATAAGAGACGAATGTTAAAGGTATACTCGGTACAAGAATTTCCTTTAAGTTTTGCAAAAACCATTTCCAATTTTCTCCATTTTTCGTAGTTGCTGCGGTGAAATCCAACGGGAACATCTCATTCTGCCCATTGACTCTGGTAGCCACAAGAAGAATGTCGTGGTACTTCTCTTCAAAAAAGTACCATCTAAAAATATTAACGGTTGACAACCATCTCCAAACCTGACTATACTCCATTTAATGCCAAAACAATTCTTCTAAACATCGACTTTCGATGTACCAATCCATGTCCACTAAAAAACCTGGATTGCTTGCAAGTACAACCTCTTGATACCATCTAAGTCTGTCAAAAGACATACTTTCATCTCCATATAACTTATTCATCGCTAGCCCTTTACCTAACAAAGCTCGAATCTATGGCATTTTCACCCCAAGTTCACGAGATATGTATGTTCGCAGTTCACATGGTCGATACATTGGTCGTTGTTTCCACATAGGCACCACGATGTCAGCAACAAAACTCTTTGATGTTGGGGGATGATCTATTGTTCCAATTCCACCACCACCACAAGTATGGTCTTTCACAAGTTCTTTTATGAGAAAATAACAAAAACGAGAGGATTTGATTACATGCACACACCATGAACAGTTATCCTTTGCACAATGATTGACATCATGTCATGCTTATATTTGTATCTTATATCCATTATCTTTCACCTAAACAATGCTATGTTACGAGTTTTATGTTTAGTTTTCAGGAATAAATAGGTTTGAAGAGATGAATCATAAAAGGACTCAAAAGCTGGGAAAAAAGACTGAACTGTGAGATCTGGGGACCAAGATGCAAGGGAGAAGGACGTGAACGCAAGACTGAAGGACCTAAGAGCAAAATAGAAAACTTCACACCATCATGGGGAGTATTTTGGCAATTCTATTTGGGTCCGAGCTCAAATAAACAAAGTAGATGCATCCAAGACCACCAAATACACTAAGCAAAGCCCAGCACAAATTCCAGATGGATCCGGACTTTTTAGACCGCCAATTGGCGGTCCATTTTGGCCCAAATCTGCTAACATTTCTCCAGCACATGTATTAGAGGATGTTTAGGCTATTTTTGGTATCTGTTTAGTCCCACATCGTGGTATTGTCTCGGTTTGCCTTTTTCCATGGCTATAAATAGAACTCTTCACCTTCCATTGTAATCACTCCATGCTTGTGGCCATTCTCTCTAATTGAAGTGAAAGCCCTGAAGCAAGAAACTCAATAGGGGAGATGCTACTGGTATTGCGAGTCTTCAATCAATAAAATTTCCTTTGTTTTGTGCTTCTTTTATTGTTGGTGCATGTTTTAGTTTAATCGTCTTTTATTTCTAGCTTAGTTTTAATATGCTTTCTTTGCTTAGTTTAGTAATTAGCGTAATGTTTAGTGAGTAGTTCCATCCCCTTTGGGGGGTGGAGTAGATGTACATGTAGGATTTCATGTTTAATTATACATATATATATTTCGAATTTTCATGTATAATAAGGATCTATTACAATTTTCTTCGATTTATTTATGCATGCATCGGTTTGTTTTAACAACTAGTTTCAAAAACTTATTAAAACAAACACAAAGGGACTCCGAAATTCATACCTAGAAGTTCTCAAAAACTTCTTGACGTTTCAGAGACGTTGAGGAAGCCAACCTTCGTTTCTCGTTGCGCCGGATGCCTCCGAGTGTTCACCGAAACCCTAAACAAGGTTGGAGAGAAAGGAGCTAGCCAATCGATCTCCAAACAAGCTTAGAATCTAGCTACAAACCCCTTCCTTAGCCTCTGAGATTTCTCCTTCCAAAGACTTAGAAAACTAAGAGAATTTTCGTGGGTTTTTGTGGTGAATTAAGAGAGAAAATAATTATTGAATTGTGTAACCCAATTAGGGAGAATAAGGACCTATTTATAGGTTCCAATCTTACTCTTAATCATGGCTATTCTTTAGCCACGTTTTTCTTTACATTTTCTCTCATAAATTAATTCCTTCATGTATTACATGCACCCACAAAACGTTTGACCAAGTTTGGAGCTAATCCAACCATCAATCAAATTAATCTCTTAATAATCAAAGGCAGAAAATCAATCGCTGTTCGGTTGACCGAGACCCATTCGGTTAACCGAATATGTCACGATTGGTTGACCGAGTACTAGACGGATGACCGATTCTTAAAGAGAAAAATTCTCCTTAACCGATCGGACGAATTCTCGTCTAAGACCGAGTGCCATTCGGTTAACCGAAAATATCGGAACTTAACATTATTCGGTCGACCGATTTTGGTTCGGTACACCGTACCAAAGTTCCAGGCACTTTGGTCAAGTTCGGTCAATCAAATATGACTATCCGTTACATGTTCGGTTGACCGATCCACAGATCCTTCGGTCGACCGAACCTCAACGGATTACCGAACGTTTACCCGATTTTGCCTTATTCAAATTTTGGATTTATTTCCAACAAAATTTGAACTTGAGGGGGTTTTAGCAAATTCACAACTTATGCAATATATTATCCTATGCAACAATAAATTATTGCACCCCATAATATATGCATCTCATATGAATTTATCATGATTCTAATTATGTTATATATAGCATAATTGATTTTACTTGTTCACCACATGTGTCATATTTTCTATAAGAAACCTGACACATCATATGAACCAAAAATCAAGCTTCTTCTTTCACGGTTTCTTGCGGTGTGACCTATGGGAGGATCTAGACTAAGTTGGCAGTGATATTAAGAGCTTAATATTACAAGCTATAAGCGGTATCTAGCTACACATTATAGCTCCCAATTAGTTAGATGTCTTAATTCCACTCGAACCAAAACCCGATCCATTTAGTGATGGAGTGCACCACTTGTGTCCGTCTCTTGCCTCATGATATAAATAATACACACAAAGTAGTATTGTGTCATCTTAGTATTAGTATTCATTTCTTGATCTCTTTAAGCTAGTTATAAATATGTGACTTAACTCAAATCACATTGTGCA
Organism: Triglochin maritima; assembly: GCA_963682175.1. Lineage (NCBI taxonomy): Eukaryota > Viridiplantae > Streptophyta > Magnoliopsida > Alismatales > Juncaginaceae > Triglochin > Triglochin maritima. The sequence continues at coordinate 23,240,976 of OY821775.1, forward strand.
CATTATAACTTTGCTTTATCAAGGGGCCCACTAATATCATCACTCAATTAAGAGGGGCAATGATAGTCTTTTGACTAACTATCTTCTCCAACAAAAGTTGTACTTAACCAACGAATGCCATTACACTACACTGATCGATAGTTCAAGACACTGATCTAATTAAGTATTCCTTAAGTGATTAGATATAAGTCTCATATCAAAGGACCAAAGATACAGTAAAATATTAATGACACAGAAACACATTTCTATAATATTTTACTTATTAGGTCTATTCAGTATACAAAAGTAATATTTTCCTCTTTTGCATACCCGTGTCGTCACTCACTTGTAGAGCTACAATGATCTATGACCAACACGACAATCTTAACTCGGTAATTAATGTCCCATGTTAATTACCATGATTGCGAATATCTTTTGTTTTATGCAAACCAATATCTTTCAGAGCTCTATGGTTAAGGACCAAGAGCTTCTTCCTTAACACTTCTAAAACACGAATAACATAAACAAGGAACAAAATGATTTCCCATTCAATTCATAATAATTGACATTTAAAAGTAAAACTTTTAGAACACATTCCCTTCAATCTCCCACTTGTTATCAAAATTTTCTTTCACATACATTCTCAATGCATAAAACATCAATAACTAGGGTAACCTTCCCAAATCACCTATCAAGCCAATCCACATGGACCCTCGGATCCATGGACTCGAAATATATTTCGTCTCTTAGCTTGGTATGAAGGTTTGTTGAATGGATCAGTTGTGTCACTGTTGTGTCCACCTATTTATTTATTTTGTCTTTCGTTGGTGGTTGAGTTAGCTGTAGTGATATTACTCCTAACTACACTAGCTCATACCTCCACCTTCGATAATGATGACGCATCATCACTCCAACCTCTTATTGTCTAGAATTCCTATAAGAATTGCATCAAAACAGCCCTCGGCTATTTTCTCCTTTGTCTTCCATAAACACGAACCTTATCTTTAGTACGGTTAAGGTACTTCAGAATATTCTTGACCGCAATCCTATGATTAGGATTCACGTTGGATTGGTGACTTCTTGTCACATTTAAAGCATACGAGATATTGAGTCTTGTGCAAGCCATCGTGTACATGGTCCTTCCTTTTGCCGAAGCATAAGGGATACCTTCATGTACCCCAAGTCTTTGTGTGATTGAGCACATTGAGACTTCTTGAGTTGCACACCTATACTCATACTTATTGGCATATTGTCCATATCGGAATTGTTCACCCTGAACATTTCCAAAGACCTTGTCAATGTATGCACGTTGACTGAACCCAATGAGTCTACGGGATGTATCTCAATGTATCTTGATTCTCAAGATGTGTTGAGCCTCATCCTTTTCTTTTCATTGAATACACTGATTTCAACGAAATTTCTCGTTTGCTAATGCAAAGGTATATGATTGCTCATGAGCAATATGTCATCGACATATAAGATCAGAAGTACTACATGGCTCCCACTAATCTCCTTGTATATACAAGGTACTCCTTTACTTTGAAAGAAGTGAATCTTCTTCACCTCTTCGTCAAAGCGTTTGTTCCAACTCCCCGATGCTTGCTTCAATCCATAAATGGATTCTCGAAACTTGCATTTCTTCTCGCTACTATTTGGATCATCAAAACCTTGAGGTTGTACCATGTACATATCCTCCTCCAAGTTCCTGTTTAAGGAACGCCATTTTGATATCCATTTTCCATATCCCACAACTGTGAAATACGGTAATAGTGAGCATAATCCGAATAGATTTTAATATGGCAACTTCTCAAAAATTTCATCAAAGTCAATTTCTTGAATTTGAGTATAACTTTTGCTACAAGCCTTGCTTTGTAGGTTGTCAAGTTACTATCCATGTCTATCTTCCTCCTAAAAGCTCATTTATACCAAATGATATTTTCTCTTAAGGAAGGCTAATCAAGTTTCATACTTGATTATCATACATGGATTCTACTTCGGATTCCATGGCTTTTAACCATAGTTTGGAGTCTTTTCTATTGCTTCTCGGAAGGTCGAGGGATCTTTGGTATCTAGTACCATGATCTCATGAAGTCCCACATACTTATTGGGTTTCTTCCTTTCCCTCATTGACCTTCTTAGTTCTTTTGGTTCTTCTTGTGTCTCTCGAACTTCTTCCACAATTTCTTGAGGAATAGGTTCATGTTCGACTCTCGAACGCACACTAGGTGAGGATGATTGAGATTCTCTCACAATTTCTTGTAAGGATCTCTCGCTCATGCTCCCACTAACCAAATGAATCTCGGTTGGGTCTTCATGATTTTGAATGCAACATTCACATCATGATCTTGTAGAGTATCTTGAGTTTCCTCAAGCTCAACTCTACTCCCACTACTTTTCTCTCTTTTCCAGAAATTCCAGAAAAACATATCTCTCTCTACAATCTTTCGATTGGAGGTGATATATCAAAAGTAGTATCCTCTTGTCATACGAGGATACGAGGATAACCTATAAAGAAGCACTTAATCCGTTTTTGGTTGAAGTTTGGTCGACATCAATTTCTCGACGTAGACCTCACAACCCCAAATCTTGAGAAAGTTGAGCTTAGGTGTCTTTCAACTCCATAGCTCATAAACCATTTTCTCCACGGATTTGGATGGAACATTATGTAGTGAGTTTGTCATTATTTGTAGTGCATAATTCCAAAAGTAAAGAGACAATTTAAATTGACTCATTATTGATCGAACCATATCGAGCAATATCCTATTCCTACTTTAGGAATGAGTCAAATTAGGTATTCTAAGCACTCACCCCTACGAACCTTTCATAGAGACTCGATATTCTTGTTGAGTCGGTTCACTACTTCATCCTCGAATTCCTTGAACTTGTCAAAGAATTCACTTTTGCTTCCCATTAGACAAATATAGCCATAATGACTACAGTTGTCTGTGAACAAAATGAAGTAGCTTAAACCGTCTCTTGCACTTGTACTTATCGGACCACATACATTAGAATGTATCATATCCAATTAGTTGTTCGTTTTCGTTCCTTTCTTCTTGAAAAGTCTCTTGGTCATTTATTTGACCAATCCGATAGTGCTACAAGATTGTATCATTCACGTGAGTTATCTTAGTTTCTCTTTTGTTATTGTTTGTTTGAGTTTGTTCATTATTTATTTCAAGCAAATAGAAATCATTCCATATGAATGTATTTGCATAGAAAATTCCATTCTTCGACATAGACAAGCAAGAATTAAAATATTTATTAAAATTTATCTATATCTAAAACTTGATACAGAAATGTTCTTGCTAATCGAAGGCATATAACAAACATTCTTCAAAGAATAAATTTAAATCACTAGACTATTGAAGTTCCATAGAATCTTGTACAATCGCAGTGATGCTTGTACTATTTCCAATCTTCAATATCATCTCGTTCTTCACGAGTTCCTTCCTATCCTTCAACAGCTTCACATCAAAATTATGTGAGCACAAGATCCGGTAACCATTACCAAATCAAGGATAGAGGTGATTAAATTTATCTCAATAACAAACATACCTATGACGCTTCTCGGGCGCCTACGTTCAATCATCCCATTTTCAAGGTCTTCCTTGTACTTGGGGCAATTCGGTTGGATGTGTCCCTTTTCACCGCAGTGAAAGCACTCCGTGTTGGGAGTTGGAGATTTGAATGATTTCCCCCTTGAGGCACTCCCATGAGCACCTCCTACTCCCTTGCTCTTGATTGACGTTTCTTTGGTAAATTTGCCTTTACCTTTGTTGATCTTTTTGCTCCTCTCATGGACGGCTAGGACGTGATTGTCCTGACCTTTGCCCATGTCAACTTCAGCCGTTTTGAGAGCGTTGTGAAGCTCCTCAAGACTCACCCCTTTTTCACGCACATGATAGTGCATCACAAAGTCTTTGAAGGACGGGGCTAGAGAGCCAAGAATCAGATCTTCGGCAATGTCCTCGGGCATTGGAGAAGAGAGCTTCGACAATTTCTCAAGGTATCCATGCATCGTGAGAAAATGCATAGATACCGATGTTCCCTCCGCCATATGGCACCTTGTGAGTGCGATGGTGGTCTTATAGCGCTCCTTTCGGGCACTATCCATGAACATCTTTGTTAAAGCCTCCATGGTCTTCTTGGGTTTTGAATCCAAATATTTCGCTTGAAGCGAGTCACCCATGGATGTCAACATTAGACCGTGAACTTGGTTCTCTTGGTCTTCCCACTTGGCTATCGCCTCCTTCTCATTATCGGTTGGCTTCTCATTCAATTTTGGGATTTCACCATCCAAAATATGAGATAGTTTTTCAAACCTCAACACGATGTTAAGATTGAGTTGCCATTTCATGAAGTTTGAGCCATCATTTTGCAAAGGATTCTTTTCGATCATAGATCGCACAATTGGTTGGATATTAGACATTTCTACAAAATCAATTATACAGGTTTTAATGACAATTTTATGTTTTAATACATACATACATATATATATCGAATATGATGTAAATACTGCAAATAAAATCTTGCCCGTAAATACAGTAATCCAAGATCCCATCAATTGTAATATAGACTAGCTAAGGGCTATCGAATACATTACAACATCAAGGTAAGAAAAACATTTTCTAATCACAACCTTTTGAATTTTAGCAATATTAGCATCTTCAAACTCTTGTGATTCTTGTCGTTTTAATTATGAGGGAATATGACCTATCCTCGTAAGAAAAACTTTTTCCCAAAACCGAGCGAGGGCTCTAGGTAATGTTAAGAAAACTTATTTTCATTTGATACGAGATATGTTTATCTATTGTATTCACAACCAAACATACTTGGGGTTCACTAGGGTGAAACACACCTCATATATTTAATTGTGGCACAACAACAGACAACCTTTATATCTCCCACTATTCCCAAAGATAGAGGGAGCTATCTCCCGCTAAGGGCGAGCAGAGTATCCCTCGATCAATGGCTGCTAGTGGATGAAATAAGAAGGAAAAATTAATCTTAATTTTTGTTGGACAATTTCATTTATCAACATGTGATTTTGAATTTTAGTTTATCATGCATATTAAAATTTATACACATCCTAACATTCACCATTCATCACATGCATAGCAGAAATTATAAAAACAGAAATTAAACATTCACACAATCCATATCGCGTGAGTTTATATGTTCCCTTTGATCCTTGATCTTCGATCCCTGATCCTCGATCCTCGATCAATGCGCTACAGCGGCGACTTCCTCTTGCACCGGAGATGTAGATTTTACAGAAAATGAACATGCTCCTCACATTCGATAAAACCGACTTGTGCAAGTCTTATGTAAAAACCTCTCATATGCAAATGCAACTATCTAAAAGACGGAAATAGAGAGAATTTTGGCTTTTACATACACAAGCCCCTGTATTATAATAATAACATACATTCATAGCTTCTGATTTGGAACATATAAACTCACAATTCCTGCAAAAACAACTCGAGCATCCATGCACGCAATATCGCTATAAACTATCCAACCTAGTTTATCAAGCATCTAGAATCCCAAACAATTCTTTGAAAAACATTTTGAAATCCATTAAAAACGTTTTTCATGCATCCATAATTCAAATATTAATTATGAACCGCTGTCCATCCAATTTCCAATGGAAAGATGAATCGCAGTTTTTTAAACTTTTGTTGATTCTCTTACAAAATAATCGTTTATACTTAAAACGAAATTATTGCAAGTTAGACTTATGTCTAAATCATAATTCTAATAATTACATGACATGTTTTAAACATTCAAAACATTTAAAACGAATTATTATAAAGAATTATTTCAACAAACATTTAAAGACCGAAAAACCGGTAAAACGAATTGTTTAAATCCTAGAAGGTAAACTAAATTTGTTTACAACCATAAATCATGAGAAAATTGAACCCTATGCTCTGATACCACTGTAGGATTTCATGTTTAATTATACATATATATTTTTCGAATTTTCATGTATAATAAGGATCTATTACAATTTTCTTCGATTTATTTATGCATGCATCGGTTTGTTTTAACAACTAGTTTCAAAAACTTATTAAAACAAACACAAAGGGACTCCGAAATTCATACCTAGAAGTTCTCAAAAACTTCTTGACGTTTTAGAGACGTTGAGGAAGCCAATCTTCGTTTCTCGTTGCGCCGGATGCCTCCGAGTGTTCACCGAAACCCTAAACAAGGTTGGAGAGAAAGGAGCTAGCCAATCGATCTCCAAACAAGCTTAGAATCTAGCTACAAACCCCTTCCTTAGCCTCTGAGATTTCTCCTTCCAAAGACTTAGAAAACTAAGAGAATTTTCGTGGGTTTTTGTGGTGAATTAAGAGAGAAAATAATTATTGAATTGTGTAACCCAATTAGGGAGAATAAGGACCTATTTATAGGTTCCAATCTTACTCTTAATCATGGCTATTCTTTAGCCACGTTTTTCTTTACATTTTCTCTCATAAATTAATTCCTTCATGTATTACATGCACCCACAAAACGTTTGACCAAGTTTGGAGCTAATCCAACCATCAATCAAATTAATCTCTTAATAATCAAAGGCAGAAAATCAATCGCTGTTCGGTTGACCGAGACCCATTCGGTTAACCGAATATGTCACGATTGGTTGACCGAGTACTAGACGGATGACCGATTCTTAAAGAGAAAAATTCTCCTTAACCGATCGGACGAATTCTCGTCTAAGACCGAGTGCCATTCGGTTAACCGAAAATATCGGAACTTAACATTATTCGGTCGACCGATTTTGGTTCGGTACACCGTACCAAAGTTCCAGGCACTTTGGTCAAGTTCGGTCAATCAAATATGACTATCCGTTCCATGTTCGGTTGACCGATCCACAGATCCTTCGGTCGACCGAACCTCAACGGATTACCGAACGTTTACCCGATTTTGCCTTATTCAAATTTTGGATTTATTTCCAACAAAATTTGAACTTGAGGGGGTTTTAGCAAATTCACAACTTATGCAATATATTATCCTATGCAACAATAAATTATTGCACCCCATAATATATGCATCTCATATGAATTTATCATGATTCTAATTATGTTATATATAACATAATTGATTTTACTTGTTCACCACATGTGTCATATTTTCTATAAGAAACCTGACACATCATATGAACCAAAAATCAAGCTTCTTGTTTCACGGTTTCTTGCGGTGTGACCTATGGGAGGATCTAGACTAACTTGGCAGTGATATTAAGAGCTTAATATCACAAGCTATAAGCGGTATCTAGCTACACATTATAGCTCCCAATTAGTTAGATGTCTTAATTCCACTCGAACCAAAACCCGATCCATTTAGTGATGGAGTGCACCACTTGTGTCCGTCCCTTGCCTCATGATATTAAGAATACACACAAAGTAGTATTGTGTCATCTTTGTATTAGTATTCATTTCTTGATCTCTTTAAGCTAGTTATAAATATGTGACTTAACTCAAATCACATTGTGCACATTATAATTTTGCTTTATCAAGGGGCCCACTAATATCATCACTCAATTAAGAGGGGCAATGATAGTCTTTTGACTAACTATCTTCTCTAACAAAAGTTGTACTTAACCAACCAATGCCTTTACACTACACTGATCGATAGTTCAAGACACTGATCTAATTAAGTATTCCTTAAGTGATTAGATATAAGTCTCATATCAAAGGACCAAAGACACAGTAAAATATTAATGACACAGAAACACATTTCTATAATATTTTACTTATTAGGTCTATTCAGTATACAAAAGTAATATTTTCCTCTTTTGCATACCCGTGTCGTCACTCACTTGTAGAGCCACAATGATCTATGACCAACACGACAATCTTAACTCGGTAATTAATGTCCCATGTTAATTACCATGATTGCGAATATCTTTTGTTTTATGCAAACCAATATCTTTCAGAGCTCTACGGTTAAGGACCAAGAGTCTCTTCCTTAACACTTCTAAACGACGAATAACATAAACAAGGAACAAAATGATTTCTCATTCAATTCATAATAATTGACATTTAAAAGTAAAACTTTTAGAACACATTCCCTTCAGTACATACATGCATTAGAGAATGGGATGAATGCATTAATTTTGATGTGTTGATAAAACATGAATGTATGCTTGCTTGTTTAGGATAGAATTTATAACTTGATGAGTTTTGCCAAAATGATTAGACACCTCTCATGCTTGTTTAGGTTCTGAAATAAACAAGTTGCATATGTAAATGTTAATCAACTAAGTTGGTGAATAGATTGATAGATTTTGCCATAACATTTAGGCACTTCCTATGCTTGATAAACACCACCTTCATGTGCTTAAAGAATGTATTCTACACCCACCTCTTTGCATGTGTGCACTCACTCCACCCCTTAGGGGTTTTCTCATTTCTGTATTCCAACATTCTTCCTTTGTTCTTAGCTTAGTTATTATTTCATTGTTTGGTTCTTCCTTTCGCATTTCCTACTTCTTAGCGTAGTATAGAGTAGAGTAGCATAAACATCTTTCTCCCCCTATTTTTGCCACTTGATTTCGTACAAGCAAGAGGCTACTCACCTCCCTGAGGACGACCCGTACTTGCCACCGCTTCATCGCGGCCATGCACTTGCGGTTTAATTAAAACGTTCAACAAGTTTTTGGCGCCGTTGCCGGGGGGGGTTCCAGTCCAGACTCTTGTTTGGACGATTCGAGTGGATTTAATTTTTGTTTTGTAGTTTTTCTTTGTTTCAGGAGACTTGGAGTTGAAAGGAGAGGCATCTGGAAAAATTTGGTGGAAAGCAGAGCAGTTTGGACCGCCAATCAGTGGTCTGGTGAGCTGCTTTTGCCTTCTAATTTCTTTGTCGTGTTTCCATAATTGATCTAGTAATCTGGGACTCAATTTTGCATGTTCTGACTCTTAGATTGTTCCCAGATTAATAATCAACTTCCCTTAAGTAACTTGGACCCTAAAACTCAAAGCAAAAGATTAGGCATTCTTTTTGTTTAGCTCATGCATCATGTATGTGACTTAGGCATTTAGATTTTTTTTAACTTAGCTTTATTTTTTGTTGCTGAGAGCTAGCGTGAGGTACGCACCTTCTACTCTCATTCATGCATTTCGTATGAACATGCATTAGTTAGTAGGAAGTGCATTGCAACAAATGTGAGTTGAGCGTTTTGTTTGGAGAGTTGATTGTTAGATTAAGACTCCAAAACACTACTAAGGAGGGGTTGTCCCGTAAAAGATAAGGTGGGGGATTTCATCACCCTTTCCTTCGCCCCAAAAACCACACTAATCAAGAGCCTAATTTCTAAAATCAAGTAGACATTGGCCTTAAGGAATCCGGACGCATTAGGAGAGTGATTTGGTCCCGACCGTCATAACCTGATCGGCGTTGCCCACTTTGTCGATAGTGGGAGAGACGAGATCTCCGGATCTTGACTCACTTGCTGGGCTTTGTGGTCCTCGTTGTAGGGAGGTGAGGCGTGTTGAGGCCGTGGGACCTCGCAGTTAGGCGTCGTCTAGCTGTAAGTATCTATAGCGACCTTAGGATTACTTGAGCCTTGTTTGCTTGTGTGCTTCTACCTGTACCCATCTGACGTAGCATAAGGACTTATTCCTTTCTCTCCTGAGTCATTCTATCTCTCCTGTGTCCCCCTGTCTTCTCCTCTACGTACATTCTTTGTTAAAAAAAATTGTGTGTGTGAACCTTTGTGCATGCTTTCGTGGACACGAGACGAGAGTGGTCGTTTGACGAGGAGCGTTGTCAATCCGGCTTCGGTCATCGATTTCTCGACACCTTCGTCCTCTCGTGTCGCACATAGTTCGGGTTCAATGGCTGCTAATTTCCGCGAGGAGGAGCAGTTGCTGGACCCACCTGAGCGTCCTGTTGTCGTTCCCATACCTCTACGTGATCGATGCTACCCGAGCCGTACAGCTCTACCCTCATGCATCGTATTACCAGAGCCTAATGGGAACCATTTTGAGGTTAAGCCTCAGTTTATTTCCATGCTCCCTCACTTCACTGGGAAAGGTGACCCCTATATCTTTCTCAGGGAACTTGAGGAGGTTTGTGCTGTGTTCAAGCTGCAACAACTTAGCACAGACTCCATCCATCTTAGGCTCGTTCCTTTTGCACTAAAGGATGATGCCAAGAAGTGGTTGTACAGTAACCAGGCGAATGCCTTTAAGACTTGGGACGAGTTTCAATCTGCATTCCTCAAGAAGTACTTTCCAAATCATCAGACTCAAAAATTGAGAAACGAAATCAATTTGTTCTATCAACATGAGACCAAACCATTCCATGCATACTTAGAGAGGTTCAAGGAGCTACTATCCTCATGCCCTCACCATGGCATCGAGTTGTGGCGCCTTTGTCGGATTGTTTACGAAGGTCTTCACATCCCGTCAAGAACGCTCCTTGAGTCCATGTGTCAAGGAGAGTTCTTGGGAAAGGATGAAAGGGAGGCATTACTTGCCTAGAAGACCTCGCTCAGAAAACCATGCAATGGGAGAGTGTGAGGGAGCCACCTGCATAATCTAGTATAGGAGCAAGGATCGCGAATGCAAACTCGACTAGATCGGGTGTCGTATTTGTTGTCGATACCACTACGGCCACCGAGACGCACATGGCGACCTTAATGCGCCGTATGGATTCGATTGAGCTCCAAAACCAACAAGGTGCACCTCACATGTCCACATCTAGTCCAGTTCCCTGTCATTCATGTGGTAGAGAGTGTGTGTGTGTCTATTCCTCCTGAGATGGAGCGTGTCAATGCCATCTATGACAGAGCTAGGAATGACCCATACTCATCATCTTATAATCCTGGATGGAGGAACCACCATAATTTTTCGTGGAACCAAACTAATGCCCAGGGTGGTCCTTCAAACTCCTCTAGACCAAACTAATGCCCAGTTCACTTTTTTTATACAAGATATATACATCAACCAAGATATTCTCATAATCATTTGGTCAAGGAACATCAAATGAGAACATCAAGTTTTGAGAACCAGAGACTTGCCGAGATGGGCAAACTTCACTGGTACTCTAAGGTGTCATGAGGGGTGAAAGGTCAAAGCTGAAAGGCTCGAACCCCTCATGATATTGGTTGGGTGTGGGCAACAAAGAATGAAGTTGTGTTGCCTCACTAGGGTTTAATTGCTCATCGAAGAAAACCCTCCAACCAATAGGCGGGTGCATCAGAATGAGTTCCCCAGGCTCATTCGATGGATGCAGTAGACTTGCATCACTAACAATGGGGCTTCTCCCTAAGTCATCCAACAAGGACCTCCCACCATCATTTAGATCATCAAGCATAAGCTCGGTCATAGGTGGATCCTTGTTGGAATCAATATGAAGCTCAAATGGCTCAATGGCCATGGGACATGAGGTAGAGACACCTTCTGGTATAAGCATATGATGAGGTGTCTCACTCTCACTAGTACTCTCAACTGAATCATGCAACGAACACTCCCTTTGGACATTCATGTTCGAGGCGAGCTCACTCTGTTGCATTGCGAAGACAGGCAATGAGTTTTTACTGGGCCCACGAACATTCTCAACGGGTTGCATTGGGGTTAGGGGTGTTCGTTTATTTTGTGGTGCTTTCTCCAATTGGCGGATGAGATTTAGATTTAAAGGTTCATCCATGGGTTCCTGTTGCCTACCAGAGTTGAACACATGAAACTCGACACTCATGTTTCCGAATGAGAGCTTCATGAGACCATTTCTACAATTAATCAAGGCATTGGAGGTGGCCAGAAATGGTCAACCCAAAATCAAAGGTATTTGAGAGTTGGTGTTCGCAACAGGATTGGTATCGAGGACAACAAAATCGACTGGAAATATAAAATCTCCAACTTTGATAAGCTCGTCCTCGATAATCCCCATGGGAATACGGATTGATCTATCCGCCAATTGGAGGGTGATCTTAGTTGGTTTCAATTCTCCCAAGTTCAACTGTTGATAAACAGAGAATGGGAGGAGGTTGACCGCTGATCCTAAATCAAGCAAAACATTGCTCATTCTAGTGTCCCCTATCGTACACTGAATAGTAGGACACCCAGGGTCCTTGTATTTTGTGTAGGTGGGATTGGACAAAAGTGAGCTGATATTTGCAGTCAAGAATGCTTTCTTAGGAATATTGGTCTTCCTCTTGGTTGTGCAGAGATCCTTCAACACTATGGCATATTGACGTATTTGTTGGATGACATCCAACAAGGGGATGTTAACCTTTACTTGCTTAAATACCTCTAATATCTTATCCATGGTGTCACTCTCTCTCTCTCCCTCACACAACTCTCACTCGCCCACTCTTCCTTAGTTCCTCGGCTCCCGCCGAGTGGAACTCCGACCAAAAGCAGGGCAGTGGAGGCCAAACACGGTGTGCTGTAGTGAGCACGTGCTGCTCTGAGGGGTGTCAGCGTTGGAGCGAATCGCGAAGAAGGTATGCCAAGTTCATGCATTAGAGGCTTAACCACACTTGAGGGTGTGGAGTTTTTCTCATCGTTGGAGGTCGGAGAGCTTGTGAGCGACGAGAGGCAACAATGGTACATGGTTAGGCCAGGTAGTTGCCGACGATAGGTCGACCGGTGCTTGATGCGGTCGACCGGTCTTAGGGTAATTCCCAACCTTAACCATAATCGGCCGAACGATGTCTTGAGGCGGTCGACCAGTCATGCTTAGGCTAGAGAGTTGGAGGACTACCTGTTGTTTTTCGGTCGAACGGGGTCCTTAGCCGTTCGACCGCTGCTTTGTGTTTTTACTTAAACCAGGCATGGACCACCTAAATGGTTGACCGTCCTAGACTTGGTCTGACCGGTAACTTAAGTGGACTTAATGCTGGTTCGACCGGTAGATAGGTAGTTTGACCGTTGATAACTAGAATTTTCTAGGTTGCCCCTGGTAGTTTTTGGTCGAACAGGGTACCTGAGCTGTTCGACCGTTGCATTGGTTTTGACTTAGATCTAGTCTGGATTTTACCATGTAACGGTTGAACGATCTTCACTATTTGTTCAACCCATTGGGGCTGAAATTGTGAGCCCAGAGTTCGACCGTTGTAGGCGTCTGTTCGACCGATCCTTTGAGGAACGGTCGACCGGTATACCTTTTCTGCTCGACCGTTTGGGCCCAGAACCGAATCCTTGTCCTAGTGGAGTATCGACTCTATCCATGGAAACCTGTGTCTTCGCCTAGTGCATGAGTCGGGAGGTGACAGTGGGTGTGTTGCTTGTGCCTACCCACAGACCACCGTGTTGAAGAGTGTGGATACTTGGGACGTGCCACATCTGTATTATAGACTGTGGCATAGTATATGTTTTACTTGAGAATATTAGAGTAGTATACTTGAGGGATTGTGAATCCCAATGCACAATGTTGCACAACTCATGGGGCATCATGACCCCTGCGGACTTTGGTCTGGATCTGTCCATTATCTGGTCGTCTAGGTGGCGGGTATCTTCGACTAGCCTTGATGGCGATGTTTGAGCCCAGGCGACTGAGTGGCGGCGGGAGGGCCCCTACGTGACCGCAGGAGGGCCTTGCGTGACCGAGTGGTAGAGGGGAGGACCACAGCAGCGGTGGATTGTCGACGATGTATTCCGCAAGGTAGCTTGGCTGGGTACCTGCTGAGTGAGTGGACCGACCTGAGTGATGCCTCCATCGGGGTGGTGTTGACCACGAGTTTAAATCGGATACTAATAGCACAGAAATACGGACGACCCCTCACCGAACACCTGTTTAGTATGGCCGTGTGGGGGGGGGGGGTGCATTGTGTACTATCTGCAAGACCGTATGTGCCTACGGTAGGCTTCTCAGAGGCTCGTTGATGTGGTTGGACAGATGCCCGATTATACCACCGAGGGGATCGATTTCCTTATTGTTGCTGACATGACATGACATGCCACTAGTATGATAGGTTCATTTTATTGTACTATTGCATTCCATGTGTGGGCTATGTATACGGGGTTTCCTTCTGGAAACTAATGTATTGTTGTCACATTTGCATTTCAGGACCTCTGTAGGCGCTGTTAGGTGGTGACTGCGGGCGGACGTATTTTAGGACCAGGATCCTCTCTTCTGACTCTTCTAGGTCGTCTTGATTTCTTGTATTTTATCCATGTCTGTATTCTGATGTAATCATGTATTTTGACAAACTCTGATGTAATATGGTGCACCTACTTGATTTTGAATTCTGGTGTGGAGTTCCCGTACTTTTGAGTTTGAATTCTTGAGTTTAAGTTTTAAATTTTTCGTTGTTTGTGGAGTTCGACTTGACTCTTATAGCTAAACATAATCAAAACTCAGTTGAAGACCCTTATTAAAATCACACAAGAATAATTAGGTTTTATAACAATATTTTTAAAGATAAAAAACAATTACTAATATTTTGGAGGACCTAAGAAAGTCTTTTTTGGAAACAACCCAGATTCTTAATTAAGTTGCAATGACCCAGGTCATTTAGACTCAAACGGCATAGACTTGCATCCCTAGCGTGTGATACTAGTCTCGAGCGAGACATTTGCATCCCAAGCGGGACAAACTTGTTCGGAGCGGAACAGTAGCGTCTCGAGACGGCCAAACACTTCCTTAGCGGGACATTTGCATCTCGAGTGGAACATACTCATCTTGAGCGGGACATTTGTGCCCCGAGCGGGACAGACTCATCTGTAGTGGGACACTTGTGTCCCGAACCAACTATTTTGAACAACGACCCAACTTGTTTGGGCCAAGCGAGCCAACTTCTTTAGTTGACTGAGCCAGTATGTTGGGACAAAATGAGTCAACTTGTTTGGAACAATGAGTCAGCTCATTTGTGGCAATGAGCCAGCTTGTTTGAACTAAATTGGTGATGATCGAAACCCAATAGAAGATAACAGAAATAAATCATGAAATGGTCAAAAATCAAGAGACGAAATCGGGAAAAAAGACCAAAACACAGCTTACATAATCGAAATCGATCTTAATACTTCGCTGTATTATGTTGGATGGTTGGAGTGATGTTCTTGGATTTAGGGAAGAGATATGTTGGGAGAATTAGAGATGTTAGGAAGGAGAAAAATATGATTTATAATTAAGACAAATATAAAAAGAAAAATGTGACATTTAGAATTCTTTTTAAGGTCATGAAAAGTCAATGACTCTCAATAAATAGACCCACGGTCGTTAGCCTTATAATATATTTCGGTTACTTTTTTATTCGATAAGAATGATATATTAATTTTTTATATGAGATAGCTCGTATCGATCTTTTGAAACTTCATTTCGTGACCCTCAGTATAATGGACAAGAATTGCGTGTCATAGGTTTTAAACGTAGAAATCCAACTTGACTCTTGATAATACAAAGAAAAACCGAAACAATAATTTTAGAGAAAGTGAAGTAGTGATTTCCTGTAGACATTATTTTTTACAGAAAGATTTTAAAAGTATTGTGATCTAGTCTCACGCCTCTTACTGCAGAGCAAAATATTGGGTTAAAAAGATTAATTCGTCCAATCGGTATGTCTAATTTCCCACTTTTCTATGTGTTTTCAAGGAAAAGTCCAAATAAACCAATAGCGTTTATTGTTGGTAATTGGTAATAATGGTGATCGATTGCCGAATTAGTTGACCAATTTGATCTTTTTCAACATTTGGGTATTGCGACACTCGGGTTTCAAAGCCAAGAAAATCGAAAGCTAAATCTTGGACTTGCAATATGAGGCTTCAAGTGGCGTCGAAAAGAATAGATATTTGGAATCAAACATTTCTATTAATTACATGTGTAAGACTATTGAACGAGTCGGACAGGGGGCTGGTCAAAAAAACTATGAATTGTAGTTATTTTAAATCACAAAAACATAATAAAATATAATTATTTTGAGTGGAGATCCAAGGACCCATTACCCGATTACTCATGTCAATCACTAGTTGAATTGTTTAACCTAAAGTCCAAAACCATGCCAAAGAAATTGCTACCGAACAATTCAAATATTATTCAATTAAAAAGGTGCACATAGAGTACCTTAGATGCAAGCCTTGGTATCCAGAATAGTGCAAGTTGTAATCCTCGAATTCAACTTGCTTTATACAAAGTATGAGTGATAACATTCTATTGCAATTAGGAAGGAATAAAAATTCTAAACCTTTATTAGGCTATAATACAGTGGAAGATCAAAGACTATCGTTTTTAATGTTTCGTATCATTTCAGAATCTCTCATTGTTTGATCAAGAGTTCCCAGCTCTTGATGTTCCAAATGGCAAGTGGAAGGAAAAAAAATTCTTACCAAAATTATAACGATTAACCTCTTACTTATGGACAAAATTAGCAATACATATTGTAATTAAGAACTTGATCGACTTGATCAGAATTTCAAGTTTTCTCCCCCACAGTGACTGAACATGTTTGACCAATGACTCACCGAAAGAGATGGTTGTGGGCATCTGAAACATTGTTATGGTTGGGAGTGGAAGAAAGAATAGAATAATTTCACAAGAAACTTGAAGGAAAAGAATGTGTTGAGTTGAAAAAGAGTATCAACAAAGCAATGAATGCATGTGGTTGTAATATACATGTATGATCCCACTGTAGTAAAGGGCTATTGTCTAAATAAAGCTGGTATCAGAGGCATCAACATTTTGCTTTCTTTTTAATTAATCAAATCAAGTTGGGTTCCTCGTTTTAGTGTTTGGTTTATAATAGAGGACATGAGAATCACTTTACAAATGGGGAATCTTGTACCTCTTCTTTAATCAAAGTGGATTCCCCATCGAAATATTTACAAGTTTTGAACGAAGTTTAGCATCTCTAAGTCGTTTGTGTGACATTGAAGATAAAGCATTATGAAAGTCATTTTCTTTCTGTCGCTCACATATCTAATCTAATAACCTAAAATTAGATCAGCCAAAACGTATGTCTTATGTAATTGCACAAACAATTCCAATACATATGGTTCAAAGACGATTAGCATTGATTTTAGTGAGTTTTCTGTTTTAAAAGGCTACATGATTGCATGTTGCTCATTTAACAAAAAAAAAACAACTTGTTATATAATGACCCTCTATCTGATTGCACAAACAATTCCTCCATAAAAAGTGCAACTTCAATGTTAATCGACATACATTTTCCAAATTCTAAATCAACCATATTTTCCAAAACTTCTAAGGAAGACCTATAATAGTAATAGTTACAGAAATAAAGCAAAACGATATCTCCTCTATTCTTTAAGTTTAATTTAGAAGGAAAAAGTTACTTCTCATTTTAACTTTTCCATAATCTACAATTTCATATATTCTAAGTAGATATATATAATTTTTTTCAACAGAAGGGTTAATTACAGTTTACCTCCCTGAAGTATGTTTAATTATACTTCGTTTTCCTGAATTTTAAAATGAGATAATTACCCTCCCTTAATTTTCATTTTGTAATACTTTATCATCCTAAACATTAAAAATCCATTATTTATCTACTTATTCGCAGTTAATTTTAGAATTTTTTGCATTGGATGCCTAATACACTCTTAATCCTAACTTTACGTTAAAGCTCGCATGAAATCAAAGATCATATCTTGTTCGAATTTATGTCGGATTTGTAATGAATTCGACCCAAATTCAAACCAAATCTGACCTCTGATTTGATTCGAACATTAATGTAAAGTTAGTATTAGAAGTGTATTAGGTATACAATGCAAACAATTTCACAAATAAATAGCGAATATGTATATGAATATTGGAGTTGTAAATTTCACAGGGGTAAGTGTTTCACACGAAAGTTTAAAGGTGTGATTTTCACGTTCAAAAGTTTTGGGGCATAGATCAGGAGGCAACTGTAGTTAAACCAACAAACGGTTATTTGCTTATGAGAAAGATTGCTATTATTTTTTACACCTTAGTTTTCAAAAATTACTTGAGTACATTTGTGAACTTATATAATTGGTTTAGACATGTGGGTCTCATTTCCATTTTAAACTATGTTACTTTACAATGGCTTTTTGTCAGACTGAATTATGTCTTAATTTCACATTGCACCACTGAATTTTAAAATATGACAGTTAACTCTCCTGAAGTTTTGTTTTGTAACACTTTGCCGTTGAACTTCAAAAATCTATTCTTCAAACACTTATATTAATCATTTTTTTGTTTTTTTGCATTGTATCTCTAATACACTCATAAACCTAATTTTACGTCAAAGTTCAGATAGAATAGGAGATTAGATCTGGTTGGAATTTGGGACAGATGCAATACCAATCTGACTCAAATTCGATCTAGATTTGACCTCTGATTCGATCAAAACTTTCATGTAAAGTCGGTATTAAGAGTGTATTAGGAAGGTAACTCTCACCTTTCAAAGTCGAGGGTGCAAAGTGAAAACATGACATAGCTCAAATGGTAAACTATAATTAATCCTAAAATAATTGAAAATTTTATATTATTAACCAAGTAAGAACACAATATTACAGTTTGATCCTTCAACACGCTTCACTTGTTAATTAATCTAAAATTAGTCAAATTCGATATCATTCCCAAATTAACAATATTCCAATTCCGAATCATGTTTTGAACGAATTTTGCCTGGACATATCTGCGTTGAAATATTTATCAAATCATGTTTTTAAATATTTGAGTAAAACGTTATAGGGAAATTTAATTGTTTGTAGTTTTGCGAATAAGATTGAGCTTTGCTAGATTTCTAATCAACAAGTTAAGCAAATGAAGTATCAAACAAGAATATTGTTTAATCTCCAAATACTGATGTTTAATCTCCAAATACTGATGTTTAATCTCCAACATGTCTTCATCACAGGGTCAAGTAAACATACTGATGTTTAATCTCCAAATTTCTCATGCAACGAAATACGAGTTCAAATTAAACTTTAGGTTCAACATACCTTTCAACTTTCATAAAATATGGATATACGTTTTTATAGCCTTCTAGTCCACTTAAGGACTTAAGGTTGCTTCAATAATTTTGATTAGCTAATTTATTGACACCACGGTCCTCCAAGCTTCGGCCCAATTGCAGCGCGTTCTAGTTGCGTAGGTGATGATGCTTTTTTGCCCAGGCCCACGTCGAAGCCCCAACCTCTCTTGGAGTTAAAGTGGTTCTAGGGCCCCGACCGCCTTGGATTTGTATCTGTGAGATCGTGAGTTTAAAATTTCCAACAAAAATATTTGACTAAGCTCAAAATCTTAGTTTAAATGTTCTCATGCCACCACATAGCCCCGCAACACGAGGGAGACAAAAGATGAGGCAGCGAGGTTCTTCCATGGTATAATTCGTAATGTTGATAGGTGAGGCGGTATCTGTAGATCGTTAATTAATTATACATATATCAACTGACTACCATATAGAGAAAAGAATATGTAGTTTCTTCGGTATGAATAGTCTTTACGTTTGACTTCTTACTCTATACCGAGTATGATGCCACAATAGCTACGTACATTAAGCTTTTGTTCGTACAATTCGCTAGCAATTCTATATCTAAAATAAGGAGGCAGTAGATACCTTGAAAATAGGTGATTCTAAATTGAAATATGATTCATGGTAAACGTGGTGCTTTGTTTTTTTATTGTGACTTCAAATAGTTTATAAATTTACTTTTCTTGAGATTTCACAAAAAATAGTATTTATTTTGATGTCACATGTAAAAAATACAATACCAAAAATTTATGATTATTGACGTGTACACAGAAAATTATGAAGAAAAAAAAATACAAAATACAAAACCAAGATATATATCAACATCAACCCATTCGATTCTCGTAAGGTGTTAAAATATTAAAATAATAAGGAAGGTCGAGAGAGTGTTTGTAAGAACCCAAACCCTTGTTTAGGGTTAAGCTTGGTTTAGTGGAGGTTTAGGGCTTGCTTTGCATGGCGAAGTGGTGTGCATGGGGAAGAGGATGTGAGCGCGCTGAAACGCCCCAAGCTGACGAGAAGTAAGTTGGCACTTTGCTTCTCTAAATGGCGGCATCTAGAAGCCTAAAAGGCAGGATATTTATCTGTCCCAAAGAGGAAGTAACCAAATGTGTTTTGTAGACCTAAGAGATATCTTTGTGTGTAAAATATCTCAGAACACGTGTGTGGTTGTAAGGAAAGGAAAAAGGCAACTTCCCTTTATACTCAAGTGAGGCCTCTCCTATATAAAGGGGTCTCCTCTCTTTCATTTGGGCAGAACGAATATATGTGTAATCTAGAACAAGTGTTGTAAGCACACCCTTGTGAATAAGATACTCGCATATTGTGCAAAACCTCTCAGTTGTCCCTTTTGTGCATGCTTGTGTATGTGGATGTGTTCTTCTTAAGCAACGTAGCCAAGGAGGGAGAGAGGGAAGAGGCTGCCAAACCCGAGCAACTCAAGGGAGTTAGTGTGTTTGGGCCGCACGGACCTTGCAAAGAAGTGTAGGTGCGTGACACGTGGTATCAGAGCCTTATCAGAGTGAAAGGCACTATGGGAAAGAATCCTGAAGGTCAGAAAGGGTCGGCTGTTGATGAATCTCGTGGCCGGGATCCTAGCCTTGGCGCGGGTGAGAAAAGCAGGCATAGGAGGGAACAAAGCAAAGGTCCGAGTGGCTCAGAGGCTTTGGAAGAAAAGGTATCTATATGTCATGATGCTATCCTTTCCATGAGTTCCAAACTAACAAGCGTGGAGGAACGCTTGGATGCTGTAGATGAAGAGATCATCTTCGACCTTAGACAGACCATAGAACTACTTCGAGAAAGAATTGATTTCTTGGAAATCTCGAGAGAGGAGTTCAAAGTTGAGTTAGCCATCTGCAAACGAGCCTTTGCATGTGGTGGGGGAGTGAGGGAATCACCAAAGATGGATATCCCCCGTCCAAACAAGTTCAGTGGCCAGAGAGATGCCAAAGAAGTTGACAACTTCTTATGGACTATGGAGCAATACTTCATTGGCGTGGGAATGCATGAAGAAACCCAAAAGGTTAGTTTTGCTTCCTATTATCTCTCAGATGTTGCCTCCTTGTGGTGGCAAAGGAAAATAGCGGATGTCAAGAACAACCTTAGCAGGCCACTGGAAACGTGGGAAGAATTTAAGAAAGATCTTAAAAGGCATTTCTATCCCACAAATGTTGTATATGAGGCTAGAAGGAAGTTGGTTGAGTTGAGGCACCGAACTTCCATCCGGGAGTACATTAGGGAATTCACAACAGTTATCCTTCAGATTCCCACACTTGACCCAGATGACAAGTTGTTTCATTTCACGAATGGACTCCAAGACTGGGCAAGAAGGGAACTACAGAGGAGAAACATCAAGAGCCTAGATGAGGCCATTGAAATAGCTGAATCCCTGATGGAATTCGAGAGAAAAGACATAGGGAAACCAAAGGACAATAAGAAGAAAGGTGGGACTGAGCAGAAAAGAGATGCTGGAAAGGAAAAATTCCAGAAGAGGAGTCCTGATAAGAACCCCCACCAGGAAGGTAAAAAGCCCTTTGTTCCCAAAGGTGGCTGCTTTGTTTGCAAGGGCCCTCATCAGATGAAGGACTGTCCAAAGTTTGGTTCCTTGTCGGCTATGACCAGTCAGAGTAAAGAGAAGGAACCAGTAGAGGAGGAAGGGTAAATGGGGTCACTCCAGCTCCTAAATACACTAGCAGCTAGGCCCTTACCTCAAGGCCCACCAGAAGAAACTACTTTGCTTTATATGGAGGCAAAAGTTGGAGGAAAGCCGGCTCGAATGTTAGTAGATACTGGAGCAAGCCACAACTTTATAACTCCTACAGAGGCAAAAAGGTTAGGGCTTCTCCTCTCAGATGCAAAGGGGAAGCTAAAAACAGTGAATGCGGGGGCTAGGCCTATAGAAGGAATGGCACGGGCTGTTGAAGTGAATTTGGGGACATGGAAGGGAGAAATGAGCTTCTCAGTTGTTCCCATGGATGATCACAAAATAGTATTGGGGCTTGATTTTCTGAGGAATGTCAACACCTTAGTACTCCCCTTCTCAAACGCCATAGCCATCCTGGAGAAAGGCGTGACTCATTCCGTAAAAACCTCTCTAAAATCCCTACAGATGCCTTCATTATCTGCAATGCAGCTGGAAAAGGGTTTAAAGAAGGGGGAGAAGACATTTCTGGCCACCCTAAAAGAAGTAGAGGGGCCAGAACAAGGCGAGATCCCCTGGGAAGTCCAGAAGGTAATAAAGGAGAATCAAGATATGATGCCTCCGGAGTTGCCAAAAGGGTTGCCTCCAAGAAGAGAGGTAGACCATGAAATTGAGTTGGAGCCAGGCGCCAAACCCCCAGCCATGGGGCCATATCGAATGCCACCTCCTGAGTTGGAGGAGCTCAGAAAGCAACTCAGTGGGTTGCTAGAAGCAGGCCAAATCAGACCCTCAAAGGCTCCCTATGGAGCGCCGGTATTGTTTCAGAAGAAACATGATGGGAGCCTTAGAATGTGCATAGACTATCGCGCATTGAACAAGGTAACCATCAAGAATAAGTACCCTATTCCTTTGATTGCTGACCTGTTTGATCGGCTTGGGCAGGCCAAATACTTTACAAAGTTAGATCTCAGATCAGGGTACTACCAAGTGAGAATTGCTGAGGGTGATGAACCAAAGACAACAAGCATCACCAGGTACGGATCATTTGAATGGTTGGTCATGCCCTTTGGCCTAACCAATGCTCCTGCAACCTTCTGTACCCTGATGAATAAGATATTCCATCCCTACCTTGACCAGTTTGTGGTAGTATATCTTGATGACATTGTCATTTATAGCAAGTCCTTGAAGGAGCACGTAGAGCACCTAGGTCAGGTGTTCCAAGTGCTAAGGAAAAATAAACTATATGTGAAGAAGGAGAAGTGCTCCTTTGCCCAAGAAGAGGTGTCTTTCTTAGGGCATGTCATCAGACAAGGAAAGCTGGGAATGGATGGTACCAAGATAGAGGCAATCCAGGAATGGGAGGCCCCGACCAAAGTGACAGAGCTTCGCTCTTTCTTAGGTTTGGCCAATTACTATAGGAAGTTCATCAAAGGCTATTCCGCAATAGCCAGCCCATTAACTGAACTCTTGAAGAGAAAGATTGAGTGGGTATGGTCAGACAATTGTAAGAACGCCTTCAAAAAGCTGAAGGAGAGGGTGATGAAAGCACCAGTTCTAATATTGCCAGACTTCACCAAGGAATTTGAGGTACAAACAGACGCCTCAGACTTTGCAATAGGCGGTGTATTAATGCAA
The DNA here is from genome assembly GCA_963682175.1 of Triglochin maritima. Taxonomy (NCBI): domain Eukaryota; kingdom Viridiplantae; phylum Streptophyta; class Magnoliopsida; order Alismatales; family Juncaginaceae; genus Triglochin; species Triglochin maritima. The sequence continues at coordinate 23,264,135 of OY821775.1, forward strand.
GAGGGTCATCCAATAGCTTTTGAGAGTAGAAAGCTAAATGAGACAGAAAGAAGATATACTGTCCAAGAAAAGGAGATGACGGCAGTAGTGCATTGCTTGAGAACTTGGAGACATTATCTCTTAGGGTCACACTTTGTGATACGAACGGATAATGTGGCTACAAGCTATTTCCAAACTCAGAAGAAGCTGAGTCCAAAGCAAGCCCGGTGGCAGGACTTCTTGGCCGAGTTCGACTTCAAGATGGAGTACAAGCCCGGGAAAGGAAATGTTGTAGCCGATGCCTTAAGCAGGAAGGCCGAATTGGCATCAATCTCCAGAGTTCAAGAAGATCTTCTGGGAGAGATCAAAGAAGGGTTGCTACATGATCCAGTAGCCAAGCAATTGATAACCCTAGTAACAGAGAGCCAGACCACTAAGTTCTGGATAGAGGATGGAATTCTCTACACTAGCGGCAGGAGGATATTTGTGCCCAAATGGAATCTGTTACGAAGAAGGATTATCAAGGAGTGCCATGACACAAGATGGGCGGGGCATCCTGGTCAGAAAAGAACAATGGCACTACTAGAAGGGTCATACTATTGGCCAAAGATGAGGGAAGAAGTGGAGCTTTATGTAAGAACCTGTCTGGTATGCCAGCAGGATAAAGGGGAGCAACATTTGCCTCAGGGGTTGCTCGACCCTCTACCCATCTCTTCACGTCCCTGGGAAAGTGTTTCCTTGGACTTCATCTCATCCTTGCCAAAATCAGAAGGAGCTGGGTCAATCTTGGTTGTGGTAGACAGATTCTCCAAGTATGGGACCTTCATACCAGCTCCAAAGGATTGTACAGCTGAGGAAGCAGCACGTCTGTTCTTCAAGAATGTGGTAAAATATTGGGGGCTTCCTACGTCTATAATCAGTGACCGAGATCCTAGGTTCACTGGGAAGCTGTGGAAGGAGTTGTTCACAATGATGGGAACAGAGTTACGGTTCTCCACTAGCTTCCACCCCCAAACTGATGGCCAAACTGAAAGGATCAATGCCTTGCTAGAGGGCTATTTAAGGCACTTTGTAAGTGCAAGTCAGAAGGATTGGGCAAAGTTGTTAGATGTAGCCCAGTTCTCCTACAACTTACAGAGAAGTGAGGCTACGGGAAGGAGTCCCTTTGAGATTGTTGTTGGTACCCAACCAATGACACCAGACAAGCTTGCATCCTCCTACAAAGGGGTAAGTCCAGGGGCTTACAAAATGGCAAGAGGATGGAACGAGCAAACTGAGTTGGCAAGGGCCTATCTCCACAAAGCTTCAAGAAAGATGAAGAAATGGGCTGATAAACGAAGAAAACCCAAAGACCATCAGGTGGGAGATAAGGTAATGGTGAAGCTATTACCCCAGCAATTCAAGGCCTTCCGAAAGGTGCACAAAGGCTTGATCAGAAAGTATGAGGGCCCATTTGAGATATTGGGCAAAGTAGGAAGAGTTTCCTACAAACTGAACCTCCCTCCCTCAATGAAGATTCATCCTGTCTTTCACGTAAGCAATCTGAAAGATTATCATGAAGATCAGGAAGACCCCAGACGAGGTGAGTCCTCTAGAGCACCACCAGTAGTAACCACATCCTATGAAAAGGAAGTGGAGAGAATCCTTGATCAGAAGATAGTGCGGAAACGCGGAGTTCCCCCTTGTACACACTATCTGGTTCTATGGAAAGGATTGCCCCCAAGTGAAGCCAGTTGGGAAGACGAAGGAAGTCTGTGGCAGTTCAAAGACACGATCAAGGAATACCTATCGACGAGGGCGTCTCTGGAATAGGTGGGGGAGAATGAAACGCCCCAAGCTGACGAGAAGTAAGTTGGCACTTTGCTTCTCTAAATGGCGGCATCTAGAAGCCTAAAAGGCAGGATATTTATCTGTCCCAAAGAGGAAGTAACCAAATGTGTTTTGTAGACCTAAGAGATATCTTTGTGTGTAAAATATCTCAGAACACGTGTGTGGTTGTAAGGAAAGGAAAAAGGCAACTTCCCTTTATACTCAAGTGAGGCCTCTCCTATATAAAGGGGTCTCCTCTCTTTCATTTGGGCAGAACGAATATATGTGTAATCTAGAACAAGTGTTGTAAGCACACCCTTGTGAATAAGATACTCGCATATTGTGCAAAACCTCTCAGTTGTCCCTTTTGTGCATGCTTGTGTATGTGGATGTGTTCTTCTTAAGCAACGTAGCCAAGGAGGGAGAGAGGGAAGAGGCTGCCAAACCCGAGCAACTCAAGGGAGTTAGTGTGTTTGGGCCGCACGGACCTTGCAAAGAAGTGTAGGTGCGTGACAGCGCGCACTGTGGACGTGAGGGGGAGGCGTGGGCTGCCGAGTAGGGCACTGTGGCGGGGGAGTGTGTTGGGTTAAAACGTGATTTCTTCTCTCTCTCTCTCTCACATTTTCTCTCCATTCACTCATTCTCTCCCTTTTCTCTTGTGCGGCGAGCAGCTGAGGAGGAGACGACGGTAGTGGCGTGAGGCGTGCGGGGGACGCGCGCAAGGAGGGCACCGGAGGCGACGGGCGCGAGCGGAGCTCCGGCGGTTACGTTGTCTTCGTTGAGGTATGCCGCTCTCTAGTGTGGTTTTTTTGTTGACACTCATGAGAGGGTCGTGTTGGTCGGTCGGAGGATGTCGGAGACCTCTCCGACGTCGCGTTTGGGCGAAGAAACCTCAGCTGGCGCGATGTTGAAGACGACCGGACGGTCGACCGGCCCTTGGGCGGTCGACCGAATGCATGTGTTTATTTACTGCCTGTTACGTTTCGGTCGACCGAGGCCTTGTGTTCGGTCGACCGGAACTTAAATATATTGGATTTTATATGCTTGTGGTTCGACCGTGGTATATGCTCGGTCGACCGTTACATGACGTAGAAATGTAGGATGACCCTAACTGTTATCGGTCGACCGAGACCCCTGTGTCGGTCGACCGATGGATTAAAAGATTGAAAATGATGTACTGTTAGTTTTCGGTCGACCGGGACCCCTGAGTCGGTCGACCGATAGAATGATTTGTAATGTTGACCAGACTCCGGATTTTTGACCTCGTTCGGTCGACCGGTTTTAAACCTTCGGTAGACCGTTGGGGGGATTGTGTTTTGTGCGCAGCGGTAGACCGTGTTAGGGACGGTTGACCGATTCCTTTCTGGAAACGGTTGACCGAATCACCTCTTACGGTCGACCGTTTGGGCCCAGAACAGAATTCCAGGTTCCTTGTTTGAACGCCAACTTTGCCACGGAAACCCGTGTCCTCGCCTTGTGCGTGAGCCGGGAGGTGACGGTGGGCGCGTGATGAGTGCCTGCCCAGGGACCGCCGTTGGGAAGAGTGTGGGTGTTCGGGACGCGTCACCGCCGAGTATGGACCGTGACTTGAGATGATTGTTGGGCACTTTGTAGTATAGCAGGCCTGAGGGATCGTGGATCCCAGTGTTGATGTTGTGCGGGCACGCAACTGGCGTTGGGTGAGGTGACTACCGGCCCACGGGCTACGGAGGTCGCTGCCCTGCTTTTATAGCGGCGCGGTTGGTGTTTGCGGCTCGAGGAGCCTGATGACCTGGCAGACTTCGGTCTGGACCGTCCGATGCTGTGCCGGACGTTGTGATGGACCACCGATGCTGTGCCGGTGATGCCGCCGAGGTTGTGCCGGCGATGATGATTGTTGGGCCGAGGCTGTGCCGGCTATGTTGTTTTCCTCGGCTGGGCACCTACCGAGATGTTGTTGTTATACCTTCCGGGCGACGACCCCGTTGGTCCCTGTGGCTCCGACCACTGAGATTTGCAGATCTGTATTCTATCGGCGCGCAGGCGTGACAGAGGCTCCCTGCCGAACCCTTGAGTAGTGTAGCTGCGTGTGGGGGGTGCGATGTCGCGTGCTGTAAGGCTGCATGTGCCTACAGTAGGTCTCCTCGGGAGACTCGTTGTTGACTGTCGGACTGATGTCCTGTTTTACCCTTCGGGGGAACTGTTTTCCTTTCTGTCGATGCCATGACATGATACTAGTATGATAGGTTGATTATGTAATGCATGCATGTAGGTGAGTTGGCATACGGGGTTTCCTTCTGGAAACTCAGGCATTGTTGTTTATATTTTCAGGACCGCAGTAGGTCCAGTGGGGTGGTGATCTGCGGGCACACGCATTTTGGAGTCGGATCCTCTTCTCGGACCACTGAGGTCGGCATGATTACATTTTATCGTCTGTTGTCATTTTGTCGTAATCATGTATTATTTTGACAAACTCTGATGTCATTTTGGTGGACCGCTATTTGTTTATGAGAAGTAACAGTCCCGTCTTTGATTGTTGAGTTCCTGTGTCTTGATTACAATTTTTAAATTTTCCGCTGTATCGGGATGTTACAGTGTTAATCATTTGAAAGTGTGGCACATCCTTGTTCTTCAAAATAATCATATCTACTTACCCTTCTAACGTGGTTCATTTCACCTAGTTACCTCATCCTTCATTTTATTCAAGGTCTATGCACGAAAATTTCACAGTATTTTCTATTTTTTCAATCTATCTTTTCACTTAAGAAATTAGAAATCCACCGCGGCAAAATTCAACTCCAAGGTAAGTGCAATGTGCGCATTTAAGAACTTAGTTGCATAGTTAAGTCAAACTAGAGTTGAAGATGTGGTTACAAGTGAAATATGTATTTTGTAAAATCCAAAAACCCTTGGTAGGACTAATCTCGATTTAGGTGGGGCTTTGCACGAGGAAGGAGGAGTTGGTTAGGTGATGGGGTATGTGTGTAGGGGTGTTAGAGTGATGGTGTAGGGTGATGGCTGAGGTTAATAGTTTGATGTTGACTCAAATTTGTTTGGTGGAGGAGAAAACCAACTCATTCTCCTCTCCCTTGTTTCCGTCTCTCACTCATTCTCTCCCTCTCCCTCAGTTTTCCACGTCCTCCGGCGAGTGGAGCTCCGGCCAGCAACAACAAGGTGGTGAAGGCGAAGCCTGGCATGGCGAGGTGCTCGAGCGTGGCTTCGAGAAGTGACGACGTTGAGGCTTCCAGGGGAGCATTCTCCGAAGTTCTCTTGCAAGCAAAGAAGGTCTACCGGTTCAATATATGCATTTCATTTTGCTCACACTTGTGGTGTGAGGTGTTGGCTGGTTGGTGGAGGTTGGAGACCTCGCTGACATCGTGTGGGCCACAAGTTAGACCTAGTTTGACTAGGTAGCTGTCGATCGATGCCTTCGGGCGGTTGACGGAATGTAGCGTAAATTCCCGACTTTAACCAACACCGGTCGAACGATCTCTTGTGGTGTCGATTTGTTGTGCGTATACCGGTGGGTCGGAGGAATGCCTGTTATTTTTCGGTCGACCGGGACCCCTGAGTCGGTCGACCATTGGTTTCTGGACAGGTCTGGACAAAGCGTGGACTATCTAAATGGTTGACCGCTCTTGACTTTGATCAACCGGTAACTTAAGTAACTTAATGATTGTTCGACCGATTGATAGTGAGTTCGACTAATTAATGACTACAATCTTCTAGGTTGCCTCTGGTAGTTTTTGGTCGACTGGGACCCCTAAGTCGTTCGACCGTTGGAATTGTACGATGTTGACCTTGTCTGGATTTTGACCACGTATCGGTCGACCGGTTTATATGTTTTTTCGACCGTTGGCGCTTAGGTTATGAGCTTAGAGTTGACCATTGCAGGAGTTTGTTCGACCGATCCTATTGGGAGCGATCAACCGGGTTGCCTATTTCAGTCGACCGTTTGTGCTCAAAACTGAATTCCCAGTCCTAGCAAAGTGGCAACTCTGTTCATGGAAACTTGTCTCCTCGCCCAGAGCGTCAGCTAGAAGGTGACGGTGGGTGGGTTGATCGTGCCTACCCAGGGACCGCCGAGTAGGAGAGTACGAGTATTTGGGATGTGTCAACTCTTTTTTATAGATTGCGGCGTTAAGTAAAGATTTTATTGACTCTTTGTAGCGTAGTAAACCTGAGGGATCACGGATCCCGATGTATGATTATGTACGGCTTATGGAGCATAATGACTTGGCAGACTTTAGTCCGGAACCTTCCGATGTTGTACTGAAGTAATGTTTGGCTCCACCGATGTTGTTCCGGCGAGGACTCGACCGATCTTGTTCCGGCGAGGTTACTGCTGATGTTTTTTCGGCATGATAGCTCAGTTTGGCAACTACTTAGTGATTGATTGACGGATCTGAGTGATGGCTTCATCGGTGATTCTTCGTGTGGTGTTGACCACGATTATTTAGATATGATACTTATGACGCGGAAGTGAAGACGCCCCTCACCAAACCACATGATTAGTGTAGCCACGTATGGGTTGCGTTGCGTACTATTCGTAAGACCGTATGTGCCTACGGTAGGTCTCCGAGGGAGACCCGATGATGATTGTGAGACTGATGTCTAGATTTACCCTTGGAGAGAAACTATTTTCCGTACTATTGATGACATGACATGCTACAAGTATGATAGACTCATTTTATTATACTGTTGTATTTATATAGGTGAGATTGGCATATGGGGTTTCCTTATGGAACCTTAGACAATGTTGTTACATTTATGTTTCCGGACCGCATTAGGTTCTGTTGGGTGGTGATAGCGGATGCACACATTTTGGGGTTTGGATCCTCTTCGGACTATTTGAGGTTGTCATGATTACCAACAATTATCTTTCGTTGTATTGATGTAATCTTGTATATTGACAAATTCTGATATATTATGGTGCACCGATTGGTTATTTATACAAGTAACATCCTCGCTTTGATGTTCTTTCCCTTGTGATCTTTTATTGTTAAAATTTCAAAATTTTCCGCTATTCTGGGATGTTACAATTTGGTATTTGAGCAGTCGGTTCCTATGTGGCACCCAAATAAGTCACCCTTGTAGTAATATAGATAAGTTGCATTTCAATTTAGCATACATTGATGGCTAATTGTGTTATTTCATTAGCCAGATGCCTCCAAGGCGTATGAGGAATGCCACGAATGAGCACAGTGCCAGTGACGCCACTAAGGGTGCTACCCGGGATAGGTTGGGCGAGTTCCTTGAACGTCACGCAGCGCAGGCATAGCAGACTGGGACATGTGCTGAACATGATCATTTAATGAGGGAGCACCCGCCTAGTTTCGATGGCAGGAGTGATCTTGAGGCGGTAAAGGATTGGGTCCTCAAGATCTAGAGGATTTGTCGGGCTATAGGCTGTCTACAGGAGAGGATGGTGGATTTGGCCACCTATGTGCTAGACGGTAAGGCGGCGAACTGGTGGAGGACCACATCTAAAGTGGTGTTTGCCAATCGAGATGACATGATCTGGGAGGAATTCCTTGAGGAGTTCAACCAGCAGTTCTTTCCCCAGCATGTCAGAGACAGGAAGAAGTAGTTCTTGGCCCTTGAGCAGAAGGAGATGTCCCTAACTAGCTACATCCTCAAGTTCAACGCCCTGAAGCGTTACTGTTCTAAGACTTATGTGACACCCGAGCAGAGAGTGAGGAAGTCCATCAAGGGGCCGAGGAAGCAGCTCCGGTCGTGTGTGATTACTAGCATGTCGCATACACTAGGGGATGAGGTGAAGTTCACCACTATCATTGATCAGGACGACCAAGATAATTAGCAGGAGAATCGGAAGCCGTCAGTGAGCACATGAGGACGTGTAGTTGGTCGTTCTATCGGGAATCCATGAAATAGGCCCCAGTTTGATGGAGGAGGAGCACACCAGTCTGGTGCGTGCAATTTCTGTGAAAGATCTCACCTGGGTCAGGAGTGCTTCCGTCGTACAGGAGCATTGTCGGGATGTGGTCAGCTAGGTCACTATATTCGGGAGCGCCCAAACAGGCAGGGCAAGCCTAGTAGGAGGCCGAGACCACCAGTGGAAGGGAAGAGCAGAGGCAGTAGATCCATTCTTCCATCGGGCCAGAGCAGGAAAGTTGGGCGAGTCTTCACCATCCAGGCTGAGGAGGTGAAGGACTCCAACACCGTTGTTGAAGGTACCCTTGTTGTTTCTGGTTTGGTTGCACGCGTTTTATTTGATTGTGGTGCCATACACTCCTTCTTTTCAGAGAAGTTTGTGGGTGAGTTAGGTCTGACCCCTGTGCTGCTGACTGATCTGTGGCAAGTCAGTACGCCCATGGGTGAGGTGGGCACTATGGGGAGCTTTCTCCCTGGCCCCACAATTGTTTCGGGAGACCACGATTTTCTGGAAGATCTGGTCTTGCTACCGATGGAGGATTTTGACGTCATACTGGGGATGGATTGACTGTCACAGTGAGACGTGTCCGATGTGTTGATTAGAGGGACGAAGGGCAAAGGAGGTCATGTTATCGTGTCTACGCTGAAGGCACAGAGGTTGATACACAAGGGTTGCATAGCGTTTGTGGCTACGCTGATTGTTCCTGTCCCAAGACGAGGAGGCTAGAGGATATAAAGGTGGTATAGGAGTTTCCAAAGGTGTTCCCAACAGATATTCCGGGTTTACCGCTGCACCGAGAGATCGAGTTTGACATCGAGTTACCCTTGTAGTATAAGGGCAAGCCTAGTAGGAGGCCGAGACCACCAGTGGAAGGGAAGAGCAGAGGCAGTAGATCCATTCTTCCATCGGGCCAGAGCAGGAAAGTTGGGCGAGTCTTCACCATCCAGGCTGAGGAGGTGAAGGACTCCAACACCGTTGTTGAAGGTACCCTTGTTGTTTCTGGTTTGGTTGCACGCGTTTTATTTGATTGTGGTGCCATACACTCCTTCTTTTCAGAGAAGTTTGTGGGTGAGTTAGGTCTGACCCCTGTGCTGCTGACTGATCTGTGGCAAGTCAGTACGCCCATGGGTGAGGTGGGCACTATGGGGAGCTTTCTCCCTGGCCCCACAATTGTTTCGGGAGACCACGATTTTCTGGAAGATCTGGTCTTGCTACCGGTGGAGGATTTTGACGTCATACTGGGGATGGATTGACTGTCACAGTGAGACGTGTCCGATGTGTTGATTAGAGGGACGAAGGGCAAAGGAGGTCATGTTATCGTGTCTACGCTGAAGGCACAGAGGTTGATACACAAGGGTTGCATAGCGTTTGTGGCTACGCTGATTGTTCCTGTCCCAAGACGAGGAGGCTAGAGGATATAAAGGTGGTATAGGAGTTTCCAAAGGTGTTCCCAACAGATATTCCGAGTTTACCGCTGCACCGAGAGATCGAGTTTGACATCGAGTTAGTGGCTGACACGACTCCACAGTCGAAGGCCACGTATCGGATGGCACCTGCGTAGTTGCATGAGCTAATATATTTTGGGTTCATCCAACCGAGTGTTTCACCTTGGGGAGCACCTGTGTTGTTTGTGAACAAGAAGGATGGGTCGTTGAAATGTGCATCGACTATATGATGTTGAATAAGGTTACTATCAGGAACCGGTATCCTTTGCCAAGGATTTGTTTGATCAGCTATAGACGGTGAGGATTTTCTTGAAGATAGATCTGCATTCTGGTTATCACCAGTTGAGGATCAGGGGGCAGACGTCCAGAAGACAACATTTAGGATGTAGTACGGGCGCTATGAGTTATTGGTGATGTCGTTTGGACTGACGAATGCACCTGCAACATTCATGATTCTGATGAATCAGACTTTCCAGCCTTACCTTGGAAGATTGGTCATCGTCTTTGTGGACGACATCCTGGTTTACTCACCAGATAGAGAGCAACACCGGGAGCATCTGAGGATTGTACATGACATCTTGAGGGATCAACAACTTTATCCTAAGTACCCGAAGTGCTAGTTTTGATTGGATTAGGTGGCAATTCTAAGGCACATAATGTTGAAGGATGGAATTTCAGTGGACCCTGCGAAGGTTGGAAGGCCCCGACGAGCGTAACAGAGATCATGAGTTTTGTGGGTCTAGCATGCTACTATCGTCGTTTCATTCACAATTTCTCCAGACTTGCTTCACCACCGACGACGTTGACGCAGAAAGGCTTCAAGTTTGTTTTGTCCCGGAAGTGCGATGACAGTTTTCAGTAGCTGAAGAGGTGATTGACGACATCACCTATCCTGACGCTATCGGGTGGCAGCGGAGTTTATGTGATATACAATGACGCATTGTGGATTGGCTTGGGCTGTGTACTGATGCAGCACGGGAAGGTGGTGGCTTGTGCTTTGAGGCAGCTGAAGATGCACATGAAGAACTACCCCACCTATGATTTGGAGTTAGCAGTGGTGATTCACGCCTTGAAGACCTGACAACATTATCTTTATGGAGAGCAGTTCGAGGTCTTCACAGATCACCAGAGCCTGAAGTACTTGTTTTCGTAGGAGTTGAACATGAGACATCGTAGATGACTTGAGTTCAACAAGGACTACGATTTCACTATTTCCTATCATCCAGGGAAGGTGAATTCACTTGCAGATGCCCTGAGCAAAATGTGGAGGTGTCAGTTGCTAGTTTGTGTATTCAGGAGTGGAGGCTACTCGAGACATTCTCAGAGTGGAAGCCATTAACGGAATACTCAGAGGGCGCAGTGATCACTGGAGTACAGGTGGAGCCACAAACCGTCTCATGAGTTGCACAAGCTTAGCATGATGATGAGGAGTTAGCCATCCTGTTGCAGTTGGCTGCTAGGGCAGAATCGAACTTCAATGTAGGGGTAGATGGAGGATTGAGGTTCAGGAGTCGTATATGGTGGCGAAGGTAGATGAGCTGAGAGAAGACATCATGGAGGAGGCACACCGAGCTAGATATTCCATTCACCAAGGGAGTATGAAGATGTATAAGGACTTGCAGCGGAACTTCTGGTAGAAGGGCATGAAGCGGGATATTGCAGAGTTTGTGGACCAGTGCTTAGTCTGTCAGCAGGTGAAGATTGAGCATCAGTGACCAGCGGGACCGATGTAGAGTATTGAGCTTCTAGAGTGGAAGTAGGAGCATGTGACAATGGATTTCGTCACAGGTCTGCCAAAGATGAGGAGATTCCATGATGCGATTTGGGTGATAGTCAATTGACTGACCAAGTTGGCACAATTCTTAACTATTATGACCACGTTACCTCTAGAGGGTCTAGCTAAGTTGTTCGTTGAGCAGATAGCCGACTACGCGGAGTACCAGTGAGCATTATCTCCGATCGAGATCCCAGATTCACATCCAGATTTTGGGGGAGTCTGCAGCAGGCTTTGGGGACACGACTAAGGTTCAATACAACATTTACCCACAGACAGATGGTTAGTCAGGGAGGACTATCCAGACCTTGGAGGACATGCTGAGAGCTTGCACATTGGAATGGGAAAGACACTGCGATGACACCATACGAGGCATTGTACAGGAACTAGCAGATCATCGGTTTGTTGGAGTGATGTGGGAAGGAGACAGTTAGTGGGGTCAGAGCTTGAGCATATGTATGTAGAAAATTCGATGTGATCAGGAGGAGACTGGCGACAACATAGAGCACACAAAAGAGTTATGCTGACAGAGGGAGATAGGTGTTGAGCTTTGAGGATGGTCACCACATGTTTCTAAAGATCTCTCCTGCCAGAGGAGTGATGCGGTTTGGGAAGTAGGAGAAGCTCAGTCCGAGATATATCGGGTCGTTCGAGATCCTAGACCGAGTTGGAGAGGTCGCATACCAGATTGCTTTGCCACCGCAGTTTTTGGGTCTTCACAACGTCTTCCATGTGTCGATGCTGAGGAAGTACGTTGCAGATCCAACTCATGTGATCGAGATAGCGGTGCCAGAGATTCAGTAGGACTTGTCTCTCGAGGAGAGACCAATTGAGATTATCGACCACATGGAGAACCAGCTCAGGAGGAGGACCATTACGATGGTTAAGGTCTGGTGCCGACACCACAATGAGTGCGACGCCACCAGGGAGATCGAGGAGGAAGTTCGGAAGCAATACCCGAAGCTTTTCGGTGAGTTGCTTGTTTTGAATTTTGGGACGAAATTCTTTTAAGGTGGGTGGATTGTAAAATACTAAAACCCTTGTTAGGGCTAATCCCGGTTTAGGTGGGGTTTTGCATGGGGAATGAGGAATTTGTGAGGTGATTCGGTATGGGTGTATGGGTGGTAAAGTGATGGTGTAAGGTGATGGTTGGGGTTAATGGTTAGATGTTGGCTTGGATTTGTTTGGTGGAGGTGAAGACCAACCCATTCCTTTCCTCTCCCTTATTTTCGTCTCTCACTCATTCTCTCCCTTTCCCCCAGTTTCCACGTCCTACGGCGAGTGGAGCTCCAGCAAGCAGCAACAAGGTGGTGAAGGTGAAGCCCGACATGGCAAGGTGCTCGAGCGCGGCTTTGAGGAGTGACGACGTTGAGGCTTCTGGAGGGAGCGTTCTAAGGCAATAAAAGAAGGTATGTCAGTTCGAAAGATGAATTTGGTTGTGCTCACACTTGTGGTGTGTGGTGTTGGCTGGTTGTTGGAGGTTGGAGACCTCGTCGGTGTCGTGTGGGCAACAAGTTAGACCTAGTTCGACTAGGTAGCTGCCGGCCTACGGTCGACCAATGCCTTCGGGCGGTCGACCGAATGTAGTGTATATTCCCGATTTTAACCAACACCGGTCGAATGATGACTTGAGGTGGTCGACTGTTGTGCGTATGCTGGTGGGTAGGAGGAATGCTTGTTGTTTTTCGATCGCTGGGACACCTCAGTCGGTCGACCGTTGGTTGCTAGACAGGTCTGGACAAAGCGTAGACTATATAAACGGTCGACCTCTCTTGACTTTGTCCGACCGGTTACTTAAGTAACTTAATGACTGTTCGACCAATTGATAGTGAGTTCGACCAATTGATGATTAGAAACTTCTAGGTTGCCCCTAGTAGTTTTCGGTTGACCGGGACCCCTAAGTCGTTCGGCCGTTGGAATTATACGAAGTTGACTTTGTCTGGATTTTGACTACATATTGGTCAACCGGTTTATATATTTGTTCGGCCGTTAGGGCTTAGGTCATGAGCAGAGAGTTCAACCATTACAGGCATTTGTTCGACCGATCATATTGGGAGAAGTCGACCGGGTTGCCTATTTCGGTCAACTGTTTGGGAAGTGCTAACTCTGTTCATGGAAACCAGTGTCCTCGCCAGAGAGTCAGCCAGGAGGTGACGTGGGGTGCGATGATCGTGCCTACCCAGGCACCGCCGAGTGAAAGAGTGTGGGTACTTGGGATGTGCCACCTCTGTTGATAGACTGTGGCGTAAAGTAAAGCTTCTATTGACTCTCTGTAGAGTAGTAGACCTGAGGGATCACGGATCCCAATGTATGATTATGTACGACTCATGGCGAATAATGACTAGGCCGACTTCAGTCCGGAATCGTACGATGTTGTGCCGAACGTATGATGTACCGTCTCATGTTGTGCCTGACGTAATTTTGACTCGACCGATGTTGTTTCGGCTAGGACTCGACCAATTTTGTTCCGGGGAGGTTACTACCAATGTTGTTTTGGCATGATAGCTCAGTTGGACACCTATTGAGTAATTGATTGACAGACCTGAGCGAGGGCTCCGTCAGTGTGGTGTGGAGTGATTGACATTATTTCATGCTTATATTTGTATCTTATATCCATTATCTTACACCTAAACAATGCTACGTGACGAGTTTTATGTTTGAATTTCAGAAATAAATAGGTTTGAAGAGATGAAGCATGAAAGGACCCAAAAGCAGGGAAAAAGACTTAATTGTGAGACCTGGGGACTAAGATGCAAGGGAGAAGGACCTGAACGTAAGACCGAAGGACCAAAGAGCAAAACAGAAAACTCCACCCCATCATGGGGAGTATTTTGGCAATTCTATTCGGGTCGGAGCTCCAACAAGTGAAGTAGATGCATCAAAGACCAACAAAGACATCCAGAAATACCCAGAATAAAATCCAGCATGATCTGGACCATATAGACCGCCAATTGGCGGTCTGTTTTGGCCCAAATCCGCTAAGATTTTGGTGGGTGGCATATTAGCGTGTATTTAGTCCATTTCTGGTATTTGTTTAGTCCCACATCGGGGGATTGTCCCGGATTTCCTTTTTCTTTGGCTATAAATAGAACTCTTCACCTTCTATTGTAACCTACCCATTGCTTGGTGGCATTCTCTCTACTAAGGAGCGAGCCTTGAAGCAAAAACTCAAGGTTGAGAAGAATGCTACCTCCAATGTGAGTCATTGTTAATAAAATAATTGTTCTAGTTTCTTTTAATCTTGTCTTTTAATTTGTGCATGATTGTTTAGTCTTTCCTTTCCCTTTAAGTTTATTTAGTATTTCTTGCTTGCTTAGTGTAGTTTCATTTCAGTATTATGCTTCATTTTGTTAATATAATTAGTGTGATGAGTAGTGAGTAGTTCCATCCCCATTTGGGGGTGGAGAAATATGTGATATGATCATGTAGTGTATTAAGTGTGTGTTATCTTAATCCCTTGAGCTTTATATGATTTCCATAACCATCTAATGGGTTTTCACTCTTATCTTTGATATGCTAATGCTCTTGAATGAAGCTTAGCTTATGCTTTGATTAGTGGACCTATTTTATGGGGAATGATAATGTTAGCATATTGATGGAATTAATATTGGAAACACAATTTGTAGTTTATGTACTCTTGTTGCCTTTACCTTAGTTAATGTCTTGTATGTTTTAATGATATTGGGTTATCTTAATTCATGTGGAGGCATAGTAGGGTCTCGTCTTTATACATGAGTTCATTTAGCTTCATTCCAATTATTGTCTTGTATGTTTTAATGATGTAGTCTTATCTTAATTCATGTGGAGGCAAAGTTGGATGTAGTTTTATGATTTCATGCACTACATGTTGTGAGGAACTTAATTGAACACACACACACATCTTTATATTACAATTATTTGTCTACCCCCTATGGGGTTTAGTTTTTATTGCTTATCTTTCATTTCCTTTTGCATTCTAGTGTAGTTTAGTGTAATCAATCTTTCTCTCCTTTCTTTACCACTCGCCTACGAACAAACCAAAAGTCGACACACCTCCCTGTTGATCGACCCGTATTTGTCACCGCTTGAACGCGGTCGTGCACTTGCGGTTTAATTAAAACGTTCAACATGGAGCACGATAATTCATATCTAATGCTTATGACATGGAATTGCGGATGCCTCTCACCGAACACCATGATTAGTGTAGCCGTGTGTGGGTTGCGTACTGTCTGTAAGACCGTATGTGCCTACGGTAGGTTTCCGACGGAGACCCGATGATGATTGTGGTACTGATGTCCAGATTTACCTTGGAGGGGAATAATTTTCTTTATTGTTGATGACATGACATGCTACTAGTATGATATGTTCATTTTATTGTACTATTGCATTTATATAGGTGAGCTTGGCATACGGGGTTTCCTTATGGAAACTCAGGCATTGTTGTTACATTTATGTTTTAGGACCGCAGTAGGTTCTGTTGGGTGGTGACAGCGGGTGCACACATTGTGGGACAATGATCCTCTTCACACTATTCGACCCCATCATGATTACATGCATTTATCTTTCGTTGTATTGATGTAATCATGTATTTTGACAAACTCTGATGTATTATGGTGCATCGACAAATTATTTATACGCGAAACATTCCCGCTTTGATGATATTTCCCGTGTGATCTTTTATTGTTAAAATTTCAAATTTTTCCACTGTTTGGAGATGTTATATATTTACTTATCAATTATTACATAACAGTTCAACAGTAGCCCTGGATATTGGTTTAATTGAAGTTGTGCATGCTTTCATTGGCTGGACGCTGACATATTTAATAGTTTTGTATTCAATTCATGATTAATCAAAGAAAAGTAACCGACGTTCCCACACCTTTTCTAACCTACACTTACTTGGACTGCACACTCAACATTGCCAGTTGACTCATCAAACCACCTTTTCACCCGAGTAAAAACCACCTACCTATTTTTTCTTTCCTCTCGTAAGAACCACCTTCCCCTCACTTCTTTCCTAAGTCAAAAGTTTTCCAATCAGCCCACCTGTTGCTAGAAAATGTCCTACATCACCGTACCACAACCACACGTCACATTAAATGCACTTTTTAAGTTCAAAATACACTATGTTTTGAGGAAAATCTCATTTTCATGAGTTTTGATTTCTTAACTTCAAAATACAATCTAATGGAACGCTCACCCATTTTTGTTTCTTCTTCTTTTGAAAATGGGGGCTTTCAGACATTATCGTTGAATAAGCCTTGTGGCTGGGTGTAGTATTTTTCCGTGATATAGCGGAAGCACAAGTAAGTGCCAAAAAGAGGCAACAATAATGATAATATTCATCCAAATATATTCCACAATCAAATGTCAAGCAACTAGCCAATATAAAGTGAAAGTCAGGTAAAGACATCAAACAATCAAAGTTCAAAGCACATACAACAAACATTCAAATTTGAAAGCAAATACCACGGGGAAAATAGCAAACCAAGTTCTAAACACGACAACACAAAAACATCAGTCAAGATGTTGATTATGAAAATATGATGAAAGGGAATCAATCCCACTCATCATCGAGTCAAAAAGAGCATCAATGTGGGGTTCAAGTCGATCAAAACGAGCAGAAGTGGAGGCTTCGAGTGCATCAACACTATCAGAAAGCTGGTGAACAGAATAGGCGCCGTATGAGTTAGAAGCCGACCAATTACCACCATAAGTCAATGCATTGTTATCTCCCTCACCCCAAGAGTCACTCGCTCCTTCGGAGCTTGGCGAGGCATCTAGTGTAGGTCGGTGGGAACCTCATCATCATCTTCTTCTTCTTCTTCTTCTTCTTCAGTTTCTTCATCAGATGATGGTTGTTGAGATGTGGAGGCGCCAGTTTCCATCTTTGACAAAGTTGTATTACAAATGGGATATTTGTAGACAGCTGAAGGAAAAGCGGAGACCTTGTTCTTCAAATGCTCAAATATGAAGTTAGCATAGTTTGCTAAACCACATGTGAAGAAAAATAAACAGAGGCCAATTTACCAGAATCTTCTTAAAGAGACAATAGATGCAAATAAACTTGAGTATGGAGATTTCATTATGGTGGCTAAACTTGGGATAAAGGTTGTAGGATACTATGTGTGCTAATATCCTACAAAGTGGATGCAAAAGAGAGACATTATGCACAACTCTTCCATTTTTCAAGGAAGATGGGATGGAATAGAGTTCATCGATCATGTCACTAATCGTAGTGTTTTATAACGCAGCTTGTGGGTGGTCTAAATAAGGGTGAACACCAGAATAATCTAGGCCTAAGGTTGTGGCAATCAGACCGGGCACAATTTCATATTTGACCCATTTATCATGGTTGTAAGGATGTGTCGATTTGGGTCCTTCTTCAAGTTGTAATAAAATTGTTTCACAAGGAATGGGTAGTATGGTTTTGATGTTACTTTGGTTAGGCTAATGGGGAGCTTATTTTCATCAAGAAGTTCTCTTAAAGAAAATTCGAAAAAATCTAATAACTCGATCTTTCTACAAGGAATGAAATGAGCAACCAAGAAATGTTTGTCCCACAAGGCTGAAGCTTCCTTGTCGATGACATAGAAGGGATGCGTCAAAGGAGCAAGCGGATGGCAAATGTTGTGCTCGGTGGGGGGTTGATCGTGTGCCTTCTTCTTCCGACGTTCTGTGGAAACTACTATCGGTTCGAGGCATTTCTTGGGACAAGCCATCTTCTTTCTACTAGACATGGTGAAGTATAGAGAAGATGAAAAAATGTATGGTGGAATGGGAAGAGGAGGATGAGATGAAGCGAAAAATGGCTTCAGAACCGACGCCCACCTGTCGAACAAAGAGGAATCTTTCGGGAGAAGGGGGGGGTAGCAGATATGGTAAAAACTAAAAGAGGAGAAAGTGAGGAATGGAGATGCGTTTTACCTTTCATGCCGTAAAAAGTGCCAAACGGTCGACCGAACGGCTATATGCGGTCGACTGGAGGAAGAAATTTCGGAAACGGTTCGGCTGGGTAGGCAGAGTGGTCGACCGAATAAGAAAGGCACGTGCCTATTATTTTTGGTCAAACAAAACGAGGCAACAGTCGACCGAACGAAGAGGCACAAAGTTTTTGTTATTTTCGGTTAAACAAAATGAGGAAACGATCGACCGGATCAAGGGCAAAAAGTGCCTGGAAATAAAAGACGAATGAGAAAACGATGCGATCGAACGACTCAACAAAAGGTAAGAAGCAAAAAAATATCGGTCGAACGAGGGACAAAGGGTTTGAGTGATCACTTAAGTGAAGTTACAGGAATACATAGATCAGTGCTAAACCGGTTGAACGGAACGCCTATTCCGGTCAACCGAAAGGAGCCAGAAATGAGAATTTCAGCCCAAACACACTCAAAACACACCAATCAAACAAAAAACCGAAGGCATAACTTAAACAAAATGCAATTTTTCGAAAATATGACATAATATGACATAGTTATATATCATTTAAGTTGCACATGCCCAGATTGAGTCTTATATCATTGAATTGATCAACATTTAAAAGTTTTGTGAAAATATCCGCTAATTGATCATTTGTAGGAACAAATACAAGTTAATGTATGCTTTAGCTGCATGATCTCTATCGAAATGATGTCTTACTTCAATATGCTTGGTTCTTGAATGGAAAATGGGATTTTTCGAAAGATTTATGGCACTTGTATTATCATAAAAAATAGAAATAGGTTGAAACTCAAGTTTCAAGTCTTTGAGGATTTGCCTCATCCATAAGACTTGTGCACATGCACAACCGATGGCGATATATTCGGTCTCGGTTGTTGGTAATGCAACATTATTTTGTTTCTTACTCAACCAAGATGTTAGAGATTTTCCCAAAAATTGGAAAGTGCCACTAGTGCTTTTGCGATCTAAGATACAACCAGCATAGTCGGCATCACTATAAGCGATAAGATCGAAAACCCTAGTCTTGGGACAAAACATACCAAAATCTTGAGAACCTTTAATATATCGGAAAATCCTTTTCAAAGCATTGAAGTGAGATTCTTTAGGACATGCTTGAAAGCAAGTGCATAAGCTTATGGAAAACATAATATTAGGGCGACTAGCAGAAAGATAAAGTAGGGATCCGATCATACTGCGATATTTCTTAAAGTGCACATCTTTGCCATTTTCATCCTTGTCCAATTTCAAGCTTGTGCTCATTGGAGTCTTGTGGGGTTTGCACTCTTCAAGACCAAAGCGTTTAAGAAGTTCATTTGTGTATTTCACTTGGTGTATTAAGTTTCCATCTCGAGTTTGCTTGATTTGGTGTCCGAGGAAGAAATTTAGTTCCCCAATGATATGGTTTCCACATATAGACTTGGAAAATTCTTCGCAAAGACAAAGGTTACTTGCACCAAAGATAATATCGTCCACATATATTTGTACCATTAGTAGATCATGATCATACGATTTGACAAAAAGAGTGGTATCCACTTTACCCATTGTGAAACCTTTGTTAATTAAGAAGTTCTTCAACCTTTCATACCAAGCTCTAGTAGCTTGCCTGAGTCCACAAAGAGCCTTCGTGAGTTTAAAAACATGGTTCAAGTAGGTGTCATTTACAAACCCGGGTGGTTGTACAACATAGACTTCTTCATTAATAAATCCATTTAGAAAAAAAAAATCCATTTGAAAGAGTTTGATATCGAAAAAAGATGCATAGGCTAAAAGCATACGAATTGCTTCCATACGAGCAACGAGAGCATAATTTTCATCAAGGTCTATCCCCTCCTCTTGGCGGTCTCCTTGAGCAACTAGTCTAGCTTTGTTTCTAACTAGATTCCCGTCTTCATCAAGTTTGTTTCGAAAGATCCACTTAGTTCCAATAACCGTTTGATTAGTTGGTTTCAAAAATTCCCAAACATCATTTAGACCAAATTGATTTAGTTTTTCATGCATATCCATCAGCCAAAATTCATCATTACATGCTTGTTCTACTTTCTTGGGTTCTAATGTAGAGATAAAGGCCTAAGAGTCACAAACCACATGAGCTCTAGAGCGTGTTGTCACACGTTGAGAAACATCTCCTATCACAAGGTTCTTAAGATGATACTTTCCATAGGTCCAATCCTTTGAAAGTTCCTCGTTGTACTCATGTGGAGAACTTGGAGGATCTTGGTGAGATTCAAGGATGGCATCTTGCAATCAGACATGTTTAATAATATCAATGAAATCATCGTCAAGAGAGGAATTATCTACACAAACCAATTCAGCAAATTTGACATGTAGAGATTCCTTGACACAACTAGTTCTTTTGTTGTAAACTCTATAAGCCTTACTCCTATCTGAACACACTAGAAATATGGCCTCATTGGGTTTTGCATCAAATTTATCCAAGTTTTCTTTAGTGTTGAGGACAAAGCATTTTCAGCCAAAAGTAAAGGAGAGATATGCAAACCACAATACTGATGTACAGAGGTTTGGATCAACCCACTGGATCCTAGTCCTCTCTTACCAATTTCTCCTCCTTGAGCAACTTCACGTCCTCCACTAATCCGATCTCCGATCGTGGCCGAGATCAAGACTTTACACTTCAAGCTTTGCGAACAACCGGGCATAGCTTGGACCACCTTCTCGCAATCTGAGAAGAGCTTAACTCTGGAAGCTAGTACAACACTTTGTAGGAAAACTTGAGTAACCTAATCTTGAGCACTTGAATGAATGATGAAAGCAACGAATTTGATTAACGTGGAAAGATATGAGCACAAAGGTTGTTTAGAGAAAATTGAGAGTAGTATGAGAATGTGAGCTTAAAGAAATGATTGGTAACCTTGTAAGGTTGTTCTAAGCTCTATTTATTAGCTCCAAACAAATTCTAGCCGTTGGGATTGAAGTGGTAATGATTTGAGTGAAATGCATAAAATTTGGAAAGTTGTATGATTTGAGTGAAAAGGACACAAACGCTCAATCGGGTCTGGCTAATCGGTCGACCGATTTCTTGTAGTAAAGAAAATGGTCGCGTTGAAGTGCATACTAGTCGATCCACCAAGGCATTACTTAAGTGAACGGTCGAACCAAATATAAGTTTGGTCGACCATTGAGTGGGTTTTGGGCAGAATAACATTAAACAAATTAGGTAACAGTCGAACCAATTAGGGAATCTGTTCAACAAAAATAATAGGAAGTTTGGAGTTCGAATTGTTCCTAATTCGGTCGACCGTCGTCAAGGCAATGCTCGACCGGTGGCCAAAAATACGAATTGGGTTAGTTGAAGTATGTGTATACGACAGTTGTAGAATACGACAAGTATAATGGTCATATTCAAATAAAATACAATGTATTTAATGGTCGAACCAAAGTGAAGTTTTGGTCGACCGGTTCTCGGAACGTGTCACATTATAACTGGTGAGCAAAGATAGAAACAGTCGAACTAGAAATTTTCGTTTGACATGTGAAAACGGTCGAACCAGGATGATGAAACGGTCGATCGTTTGGGAATGAAAATGTGCTTGCAGAAATTGGTCGAACCAGAAAAGAACTGTTTGACTATTCTGGTAAAGAGACAAGAGTCTGATAAATCCGGTCGAACGAGAGAGTCTACCGGTCGACCGATTGAAGCAGAAATCCTGTTCTAATTGGAATTTCTTAGTGTGATTGGTCACCTAATGAAGGTTTGATATGGAATTAAGTATGAGACTTCTATAGGTTTTTTAGGTAACATGCAATGCATTTCAACAATATTGCAAGGGCCAAGTTACATATTAGTCCTAAGAACAAGAAACAAAATTCCTATTTAATCTTAACTTGATTTCTTGTCTTGTGAGCACTTGTCTCCTAAAATGTTAGTAAAACCACATATATGTATGCATATGCATGTGATGATAAAATAGATATACATGTGTTTAGTGATATGCTGAGGAATCATCAAAACATATTAACGATTAAAAGCCAAAAGGCCAACAAAACCGACGTAGTATATAAGGATTATTGATTGGAAATTTCAAAGTTCAAAACTGCAAGTGCACGACGTTGTTGAAGTGGTGGTCAATACGGCTCATATTCACAAGGAGCGAGTGCGGGTCGTCATCGATCATACTCGAGTAGTGGAAGAAAATGAAGATTAATAGTATCTACATTGACTAACGAATGCGACGTGAATTAAATAAAAAACCCCTAGCATAACTAGTCTCGTAGGAGGTGGATAATGCATGCAAACCTGTATATGTCTGATTCATGTGTGCGTACAATTAGGTGCTCATGACATGTATAACATGGACATCTATGATAACTACAATCCTAAGTGTGTCTCTACATGGATTAAGATTTATCACCATCATTAAAACCTGAAAAAACACTACTCAAGATGAGGACAAAGATAACCACATGATTACATGCAATTTTATCTCTTTAATGACATGGAGAACATAAAAACCCATAATGACCACATCCTCAACTATTTCTCCACATGATTTAAGATTTAACATCATCATTAAAACATACAAGACATTAATCTTGATGAGGCCAACTTGAGCACATGCTCTCACATGCCATCCTTAGCTCTTTACCCACTCCAATCTTATCCTCACCTCATCATTCGCCATAAAGTGAGCCCACTAGCCAAAGCATGTGCTAACCATCCATTAGGACCATTAACACATCAAAGGCAAGAGTGAGAAACTCATCAAAATGTCCATGGAAATCATTTGAAGATCCAAGACTAAGATTAAACACACACCAATCTCACAACAATCACAGTTCACATCATTCTCCACCCCCAATGGGGATGGATTACTCAGTAATCATCATGTAAACAAAGAAAACAACACATGATCAACTAAAGAAAACTCGATCTAACCAAAGCAATGGAATAGAAATTGTATCAAATGAGAGACAATAACATAAAGAACAAGAAACTAAAACTTGATTAAGAAAGAAAGATTACAAAATGTGTTTCTCTTCTTCTACACTGCACTACTAAGCAATAAATAAAAGAAACTCTACTTAATAAGAAAATAAATCTAACCTAATGAGGAGGGGAAGGAATGAGAATAGGGGAAGGATTACAAGTGTATTTGTAGATGATTATTGGGTATGGATGAATCTATGCGCGATCGAACAGTTGTAAATCAGATCTAGATGATGCGTACTGCTCTGACATGACAGCCCGACCCACCAGAGAAATTTGGGGTGCAACCAACCAATCATATATGCCAGTGGTGGATGATTTGGGTCAGATCCACCTCTAATTTCACCAGCGGCTTAAATATTTTCTAGAACGTAGGGTGCACCATAAGCCAATGGTTCGAACCGACTCGGTTTTAATTGTTGAATTACCCCTCAAGTTCATGACATTATGGTATTTTTTACCCAACATAGTTTTATTTACACATAGATCCCTTCGGGTTTTCCCTTGGGTCCATCCTGATTTTTAGTTTAGTCTTTCAACAATTATTGATTAGTAGCATATCATGCATCATATTCATGTTATATATCCTTAATTTTACCCCAATTTTTGGCTACTTGAGTGTTTCTTGTTATATTTTAGGTATTAGGTTATTAAGAAGAGAAAAAGGACAGAACCATAAGAGGAACATACTTAAATGAAGCAAAATGGACCTCTCCGTCATGCACAAGGACCCATCTACAAGAGGGATGGACCTGGATGTAAGCCCAGAGGGACTAAATAGTAATCCGAGAAACACCACATCATCATGAGGAGTATTTTGGCAATTGAATTTGGGCACAGACTCAAATGACTAACCAGGGCACACCCCACGTGCATAATTGAAGAGATTAAGTAGACACGCGAAATTGAGTCACATTTGACCAAAAGTGACCGCCAATAGGTGGCCCAAGACTGCCAATTGGCGGTCCATTTTGATCAGAATCCGACCTAGTTTTGCATGGATATGGGTTATGTATTTATGTCTACTTTGGAAATATTTCATTAGTCCCACACCGGGGGATTGTTCCCAGTTGCATTTTTCATGGTTATAAATAGAACTCTTCTTCCTTTTGTGTAATCTACCCATTGCTTGGTGGACATTCTCTATACTTGGAGTAAGCCTTGTAGAAAAACTCAAGTGGAGAAGAATGCTAGTTGTAATGTGAGTCATGAATTAAAAATTCTTTGTTAGTTTCATGTTGTCTCTTTTAATTCTTGCATGTTTAGCTTAATTTTTATCTTAGTATAATTCATTAGAATATTTTGTCTTCTCAATATATATCTTAATGAGTAGTGAGTAGTTCCATTCCCCTTTAGGGGTGGAGATGATGCAGATTTATGTTTTGAGGTTTTGTTGTTTGACAGATTTTGATTGTGATGTTTGCATGTTCATCGGATTTGTTTTAATTATCTACAAGTTGGGGGGGGGGGGGGGGGGGTTGATGAGTTTTGCCATATATTTCCGACATTTCCCATGCTTGGTTCCTCATGTTTATTTGTTGAAATCTCTTGTTGGGTATGCTACATGTTAGTCGTGTGTTTGTATTAGTGTTTGCTCAATCGATTGATTAAAGAAACTTTGTTTTGATGGGTTTTGCCATAAGATTCAGACATCTCCCATGCTTGGCTTAGTTCTTCACATGAGTTTCTGGTTTTTGATGAGTCTTGTCATAATTTAGATAGTTCTCATGCTGAGCCTCATCTCATGATAATCGGGTAGTAATTGCTGATGTGTTGTGTGAAACTCTTAAGAGGTTCAAGCTCTTTCAATTTGATCCTTTGAATCAAACGCCTTTTTGTCCAATTCATGAAACTTTCCTGATATCTGGTACACTTTGTGAGGACGGCACACACATGAGTATTTTGGCCCCACGTGGTGTCATGTTCTGATTCTAGGTACATTGATTCACTATGTGGTTCCCCTTTGTTGTCCTTTGATGAAGGACGATGAGAGCTACGTTTTGTACATAGTTATAATAATAAAAAGTTGTCGTGAGTTCCACTCCATGAGGATTTGGGATCCATTTGTTAATGTATTTGTATTCCATTTTTAAGTAGCTCACAAGTGTTGAGGATTTTGGGTTTGTGTCCATCAACATAACAATGAACTTTTGTTTGCCCTTCACCTTGGTGAGAACTTTTCTTGTTCATGCATATCCATGTAGTATCATACTCACATTCATTGAGGACAATGCATGAAGTAAGTGTAGGGGGTGCTTTACGTGTGTACACAGTCCAGTATTTTTCCTTTTTTTGTATTGTTACGCTCATGATAGTGTCCTACAACTTACATTGATATATCTTGCTATACCATGATCATTGGGTGACTTGCCTTCTTTTGCTTGCCAAATGCTTTAAAATTTTCAATTTCTTTCAAAATCTCCATGTGTTGGTGAAAGAAAAGGTTTTGTGGGTTTGGCGTGAGTTTAGCTTGTGAAAAACAGTTTAGAGGCAAAGTAAATGGAAGCTCCCAGAATTGACTTGAACATGATGCATTAGGATGCCTAGTACACCAGACGTAGGTCGTAAGGATGCACCACCATCTTCCCTTCGGGGGAGAGTCATCGTAGGGTTTTAGTACTTAAACAAATAAAGAAGTCCATCTTGAACCTAATGAATCAAATAATTTTTATCTGTTAGTATAAGAAACTTTGTCGTAGTCAGGGACCCTTAAACTCTTGTTGTGAAACCATAAGTGTAGGGGTTTTGGTTCATGTGTAGATAGGAAATAATTTACTAGTGTGTGCTCTCTTCTCCTACAACTTCGATGACTCAGAACAGGTCCGAGGGGACTTAGTACCTGGTGCTTTCGAGTCATCTAACTTGGGATGCACTAACCCAATTGTCATTACACAGGTGGTAGGGATCGCCCTATGTGGAGATTTAAGGGAAAGTGTACGTGATAGAGTAAAACCTTACAGGAAATAATACATGAAACGGAACCCAGAGAGAACTAAATACCAACCAGTTTTAACTTCTTATTCTTCACAAAGAAAAAATGAGAAAATAATAAAAGATGAAAAATATATAAATAAGAACCTAATGGACTTTACACGATGTATCAGTTGAGGATGTTAAGGTTGCCCATGTCTTTCACTTAAGTCGTTAATTAACTTGCCTAAATGGTTCCCTAGGCTAGGTGTGTGGACAAGATACATATATAGAATCAGCCCGTAGTATTACCGTGTCCAATGATGGAGAAAAGTAGGTCCATGGAGTCATGTGTCTAGGTTAAATAATGCATCAAAGTTCAGATTTTGTGGGTATATCTGCTGAAAACTCTAAAGAGACACCACTCCGCCTCCTAGGCAATAATGAGGTTTAACGGCTTGTTAAACATGCTAACTGTAACTGTGATTCCTACAAAAGTGAGTTAGGATTTCCCATTTCATATTTTCTCTTTTCTTTGTTTTGCTCAGGACTAGCAAAAGAAAAGTGTGGGGCTATTTCATTAGTAGCATATCATAGAGTACATTCATGCGATATATCCTTTATTTTACCCCATATTTGTGCTACTAGAGTGTTTGTTTGATGTGTTTCAGGGTTTAGACAATAAAAAAGAGAAATGAAGAGAAAATGACCTAAACGCAAGAACAATGGAATGATTTGGAAGGTTTCTAGAATTTTTTGTAACGTCCAAAGACTGGACGATAAGTTGGCAGGGACCCAAGTGAAACCAGAGGGACAAAAGTGTAACGAAATATATTGTGTCAAAAAAGTATAACATATATAGATTCGGCCCGTAGGACCGTGTCCAATGATCGACAAAGTAGCTTCATGGAGTCGTGTTGCTAGGTTGAATAATGCATCAATATTTGGATTTTGTAGGTACGCTGAAAACACTCACGAGACACCACTCCTTGGCAACAAAGGGATTTAACGGCTTGTTACACATGCTAAGATAAGTGGTGGTATTTGATTAGTAGCATATTTTCTTTTTCTTTGTTTTGCTTAGGACCAACAAAAGATAAGTGTGGTGGTATTTGATTAGTAGCATATCGTAGAGTGCATTCAATGTTATCTATTCTTTATTATACCCCATATTTGTGCTACTCGAGTGTATGTTTGATGTGTTTATGGTTTTAAGTAATAAAGAAGAGAACATAACAAAAAAGGACCTAAATGCAAGAAGAAAGGACTGTATTGAAGCATCTTGGACCTATTTGTCATGCTCATGGACACATCTGCAATTCAGGAAGGACCCAGATGAAACCCGGAAATACCTGATCATAAAGAAAACATTTCTGGGGCAAAAATGCCCCCAGTGGACCTGGAGTGTCTCCACGTGCAAAATAGAAAACTTAAGCATTTGGGAGAATTGGGGGCTGATAGGAGCCAAAAGATCTGCCATTGGCGGACCATTTTGGTCAAAATCCCTCGAAATTTCTCTTGCAACTCCAACTTGTTGATTGAATCAGCGAAAATACCGCAAGTGCACGGCCGTGTTGAAGCGGTGGCAAGTACGGGTCGGTCCACAGGGAGTGTGTACGAGTCGGATTCACGATACTCGAGTGGGGAAAGAAGAGAGAGGAATGCAAGGTGAACTAAACTATGATGCGAGTAAAATAAAAAAACAAACAATAAAATAAAACCTCTTAGGGGGTAGAGAAAGAATGCGGATATAAAAATATGTGTAGTGTGTGTGTTCAATTGTGCTCATCACAACATGTAATACATAAAATCCATAAAATCTAATCTAACTTTTCCTCCACATGTAATAAGATAGACATTATCATTAAAACATGCAAGACAATAATTGAAATGAAGCTAAATGATCTCATGCATAAAGAAGAAACCCCATTATGTCTGCACATGAAATAAGATTTACAAAATCATTAAAATATACAAGACATTAATTAAGGTGAGGCCAATAGACTGCTGGAATAACGTGTAATGACGTCGCCATTTCACATCGGGTATTAAGAACCCGACATGAAACAACCTAAACACGTTGGTTGAACAAAAACCAACGTGATATAGGTATATATTGATGGCCTTTTGGCCTTAATCTATGTTTTGATGATTTAATCAACCCAATCTTAATTATAATCAATGTAGAGTTCCACACATATTGCACTGCCGATATATTGCTTTGTGCTAACTTCTACAGGTGATCAAGACTCAAGAAAGATAGGATTCAAGTCAAGACATGTAATCAAGCTAAATTCAACGCATGTAATTTGTATTTCTTTTAAGTCTTAGGAACATTGTGTAAATTGAGCATACTTGAGCTAAAACCTACTCCAACACACTAGGTTCCTTTTCGAAGTCACACACAAAATTTCATATAACTTGGACTTCAATAGATCACCCAAACTTAGACCAGAAAACACTAAACACATAACCGGAACAGTCTGCCCACATTTGGTCCACCGAAACAGACCGTTCGGTCGACCGAGTGATCAATTACCCAGTTAGTGTTTTACTACCCAGTTTCGGTCGACGGTCCAGACCTTTTTGGTCAACCGAGTTAACACAATTTTCCGACCGTTTGTTTTGCCATACTATACCTAACAGTCGTATTCGTATTTTTGCAAATACCCCAAAAATAATCTTTCCTATCGGTCGACCAAGGCCCTTGATCGGTCGACCGAACTTAAGATGTGGAGTTTAACATCTATCCCTAAAGAATATACGTCGTCTGTTAGTTCACCGACGTCTATCCCTAAAGAATAGACGTCGGTTGTTGTATAGACCAATGTCTATGCGTTAACGAATAAACGTCGACGTCTACGTATAGCCGACGTATATTCGTTAGGTATAGACGTTGGCTATAGTATAGCCGACGTTTATGTATAGACGACGCACACATAGATGTCGGATCGGGGAGTGCTTATATCCGACGTATATAGCCCCGTACATCCGACGTATATTCCCATCCGTATATTCCCATTTTGTCGGATTGGGGAGTTCTTATCCCCCTACCACCTCCGCCCCAACACACCACCCCCCACACCGCACCACCTCCCAATCGGTGCACCACTAACCACAACTCCTCTGGCCACCTAGAACTCGTCGAGCTCCTCCGACCTCTTCGTGCCCCTCCACCCTTGACTCCTACGAACTCTCTGTGGTCCTCCGACCTTGATCCCTCCTACCTCGCCGTCCTCCACCAAACTTGACTTCTCCGAAATATTCGTGTTTTACTCTCAACTTGATTAAGGTCCACTCTCAACTTGATTTATTTTTATTTTTATACGATGGTCTCTCAACATGAATTTTTTACTAACATTATATTCCAAATTTATTTAATCAAAGCATCTCCACCTTTGAAATTGAATATATGTTTTTATTCTAATGTGCAACTTGTAATTTATGTTTAATAATTATATTTTGGTTGTGTTTGTTTTTTGGTTCTTTGTGGAATTTTTAATTTGGATTTGATTATTTGCTTTGATAATGATTATGATGTAGACACCAAGAAAGGTTTTGGCTCTTCTTTCTTCCATTACTTGTTGAAGTCAATTGCATTCAATTGCTTCCCACAATCACACTTCAATTTCCTTATTTAAGTAGATGGTTACGACCTATATATCCATCCATCCTTACTGAATTATTTAAATGACTACATTACTACATACTTGTGTTGAAATAACTACTTAAGTGAATGGTTGTATTGTAATTTTTGATATATAGTGTGTGTATATTTGTGTTTTTTTCCACAGGAATTTTTTTATTACTATGAAATTTAAGGGGAGGTTCTGCTGAAACTTTGAAAAATTGATTTATATTGGGTTCATTTTTTATTACGATTGTTAATTTGTATTATTGTGTTGATAAAATGGATTAAAATTGGATTTCTGCAAGTCGATTGAGTGTTGAGTATGAGTACAGAGTTGATAAATTTTTAGAGTTTGCACAAAAGAATGCGCATATTAGAAATGAAGGAAAGGTTTTATGTCCATGTAGGAAGTGTCTTAACATGTTCTTAAGAGATGTAAAAGAGATAAAGGCTCATAAGTTTGAGAAAGATTTTGGTGAAGGATACACTCGTTGGATATGGCATGGTGAGAATGAAATACTCACGAAAGAAGAAAGTGATAGTCCTTCAAATCAAGATGTTAATGATGAACGGTTAGAGGATATGATTCGAGATGTTGCCGATAAGTTTGATGACAAACCCCAAGTACTTAGTTGTATGTTGTCTGACAATGAAAAGCCTTTGTATCCGGGTTGCGCCAATTTCAGTAGATTGTCTGCAGTGTTACAGTTATATACCTTGAAAGCCTCTAACGGTTGGAGTGATGTCAATTTTACTGCCTTACTTATATTACAAAAAAAATTCATCCGATAAAAATAAACTTGCAGACCGTACATATGAGGCCAAAAAATCTTGTGTCCGATGGGTATGCAATATAGGAAAATACATGCATGCGCTAATGATTGGATATTATATAGGACTGAATATGAAAATATGCATTGTTGTCCGGTTTCTAATGCATCCTGATACAAACTTAAGAAAAAAGTGAGTGGTGATATACCAGTAAAAGGGTCACCTGTGAAGGTGTTGTGATATCTTCCGATCACTCCAAGGTTGAAACGTTTGTTTGCTTGTCCATTGGATTCAAAGAGTCTAACATGGCACGCAGATCGTGATAAAGCAAATGATCAGATGTTGCGACATCCTGCAGATTCTCCCTAGTGGAAGAAGATCAATTCAGATTTTCCAGTGTTCGGTCAAGAATCTAGAAATCTGAGACTTGGTCTGTCTATTGATGGAATGAATCCTTACGGGAGTTTGACTAGCCTTCATAGTTCGAGGACTGCTCTACTGGTTATGTATAATATACCTCAATGGTTAAGCATGAAACATAAATACATGATGTTGTCTTTAACGATTTCTAGTCCAAAACAATTAGGCAATGACATAGATGTGTATTTGGCTCCACCGATTGATGACTTGAAGAAATTGTTGGATGCCCACTGTCAACAGTCATTTACATTGCGTGCGATGATATTTTGCACAATTAAAGATTTCCCTGCATATGAAAATTTGTCTGGCTATTCTGTGAAAGGGCACAAAGCGTGTCCTATTTGCGAAGAAAACATGTGTTCTTTGCAGCTTGTGCTTGGCAGTAAGACGATGTATCTTGGTCATCGCAAATTTCTTCCTATGAGTCATCCGTATTGTAAAATGAATAGGACTTTTAACAGAATGCAGGAATTCAAAGAACCTCCTGTAGAAATCTATGTAAGATAAGTTCTTGAGCGAGTGAAGAACATCCAATGCAAATTCAGCAAGCCTTACAAATGCGGAGATGATAAGAGTAGTTGGAAGAAAAAATCCATCTTTTTTAACCTTCCTTATTGGAACATCTTAGAAGTTAGACATTGTATTGATGTGATGCATGTCGAACAAAATGTCTATGACAGTTTGTTAGAAACTCTTCTGAACATACCGGGTAAGACTAAAGATGGATATAATGCTATATTTCTTCTACTTGAACTTTGGATTCGAGCAAAACTAGCTCCAGAGAGTAAGGGTACTCATAAGTATTTACCACCATCTTGTTACACTTTGTGCCGAATGGAGAAATTAGTTTTGTGTCAATGTCTACATGGTGTCAAGTTGCCGCAGTGGTATTCGTCAAATATTGGTAGTCTTGTTTCAATGAGAGATTTGAAACTATTTGGTTTGAAGTGTCATGATTGTCATGTGTTGATGCCACAATTTTCACCTGTTATAATTATATCCATATTGCCGAAACACGTTAGACATGCTATTATCAAATTTTGCTTGTTTTTCAACAAGATTTGCAGCAAAGTAATTGATCCAAATCATCTGGATAAGTTGCAGAATGAAGTGGTTGTTATGATATGTCAGTTGGAGATGTACTTTCCATCGTCTTTCTTTGAAATTAAGGTTTATTTGGCTGTTCATTTGGATGTTTGATGAATTTTTGATTGTCTAGAATTTCAAGTTTATATGCTTATCAGGGGTGTTTTAATAATCTACATGTTAGGGGATTTTTATGGGTTTTGCCATAAGATTGATACAATTCCCATGCTTATATTCGTCATGTTTATTGACTAAAATTTCCTGTTGAATATACTACATGTTAGTTTTGTGTTTGTATTTGTGTTTGCTTGTTTGATTGATTGAAGAAACTTTGTTTTGATGGGTTTCACCATAACATTTAGTCACTTCTCATGCTTAGCTTTGTTCTTCACATGAGTTCCAAGTTTTTGATGAGTCTTGCCATAACATTTAGACATCTCTCATGCTGAGCTTAGGCTTATGCTAATCAAGTAGTAATTGCCGATACGTTGTGTGAATGGATTGATAGGTTTTGCCACATCTTTAGACAATTCCTATGCATGAAGACACACACACATACATGCTTAAATGCTTCATTCATAACTTATTTCACTTCGTATGTGCACCCACTCCACACCTTAGGGATTTCCATTCATGAATTTCAGCTTGTTGTCATAGTTAGTTTAGTGTGGAATAAACGTTGGAATTTTCATTATGGTGGCTAAACTTGGGATAAATGTTGTAGGATACTATGTGTGCTAATATCCTACGAAGTGGATGCGAAAGAGAGGCATTATGAACAACTCTTCCAATTTTAGAGGAAGATGGGATGGAATAGAGTTCATCGATCAAGTCACTAATAGTAGTGTTCTATAATGCAGCTTGTGGGTGGTCTAAATAAGGGTGAACACCAGAATAATCTAGGCCTAAGGTTGTGGCATTCAGACTGGGCACAAATTCATATTTGACCCCATTTATCGTGGTTGTAAGGATGTGTCAATTTGGGTCCTTCTTGAAGTTGCAATAAAATTTGTTGCACAAGGAATGGGTAATATGGTTTTGATGTTAGTTTGGTTAGGCTAATGGGGAGCTTATTTGCATCAGGAAGTTCTCTTAAAGAAAATTCGGAAAAATCTGATACCTCGATCTTTCTACAAGGAATGAAAGGAGAAACCAAGAAATGTTTGTCCCACTAGGCTTAAGCTTCCTTGTCGATGACGTAGAAGGGATGTGTCAGAGGAGCAGGCGAATGACAAATGTTGGGCTAGGTGGGGGGTTGATCGTGTGCCTTCTTCTTCCGACGTTTTGTGGAAACTACCATCGGTTCGAGGCATTTCTTGCGACAAGCCATCTTCTTCCTACCAGACATGGTGAAGTATAGAGAAGATGAAAAAATGTATGGTGCAATGGGAAAAGGAGGATGAGATGGAGCGAAAAATGGCTTCAAAACCGACGCCCACCTGTCAGACAAAGAGGAATCATTCGGGAGAAGGGGGGGGGGGGGGGGGCAGCAGATAGGGTAAAAACTGAAAGAGGGGAAAGTGAGAAATGGAGATGCGATTTGACCTTTCATGCGGTAAAAAGTGCCAAACGGTCGACCGAACGACTATATGCAGTCGACTGGAGGAAGAAATTTGGGAAACGGTTTGGCTGGGTAGGCAGAGTGGTAGACCGAATAAGAAAGGCACATGCCTATTATTTTTGGTCAAACAAAACGAGGCAACAATTGACCGAACGAAGAGGCACAAAGTGCCTGTTATTTTCGGTCAAACAGAATGAGGAAACGATCGACCGGATCAAGGGCAAAAAGTGCCTAGAAATAACAGACGAATGAGCAAACAATGCGGTCGAAGGACTCAACCGAAGGTAAGAAGCAAAAAAATATCGGTCGAACGAGGGACAAAGGGTTCGAGTGATCACTTAAATGAAGTTACAGGATCACATCGTTTAGAGCCAAACCGGTGGAACAGAACGCCTATTCCGGTCGACCGAAAGGAGCCAGAAATGAGAATTTCAGCCCAAACACACTCAAAACACACCAATCAAACAAAAAACCGAAGGCATAACTCAAACAAAATGCAATTTTTCGAAAATATGACATAATATGACATAGTTATATATCATTTAAGTTGCACATGCCCAGATTCAGTCTTATATGATTGAATTGATCAAATTTAAAGGTTTTGTGAAAATATCCGCTAATTGATCATTTGTAGGAACAAATAAAATTAATGTATGCTTTAGCTGCATGATCTCTAACAAAATGATGTCTTACTTCAATATGCTTGGTTCTTGAATGGAAAATGGGATTTTTCGAAAGATTTATGGCACTTGTATTATCATAAAAAATAGAAATAGTTTGAAACTCAAGTTTCAAGTCTTTGAGGATTTGCCTCATCCATAAGACTTGTGCACATGCACAACCAGCGGCGATATATTCGGTCTCGGTTGTTGATAATGCAACATTTTTTTGTTTCTTACTAAACCAAGAGATAAGAGATTTTCCAAAAAATTGGCAAGTGCCACTAGTGGTTTTGCGATCTAAGATACAACCAACATAGTCGGCATCACTATAAGCGATAAGATCGAAAACCCTAGTCTTGGGACAAAACATACCAAAATCTTGAAAACCTTTAATATATCGGAAAATCATTTTCAAAGCATTGAAGTGAGATTCTTTAGGACATGCTTGAAAGCAAGCGCATAAGCATATGGCAAACATAATATCAGGGCGACTAGCAGAAAGATAAAGTAAGGGTTCGATCATACTGCGATATTTCTTAAAGTGCACATCTTTGCCATTTTCATCCTTGTCCAATTTCAAGCTTGTGCTCATTGGAGTCTTGTGGGGTTTGCACTCTTCAAGACCAAAGTGTTTAAGAAGTTCTTTTGTGTATTTCACTTGGTGTATTAAGTTTCCATCTCGAGTTTGCTTGATTTGGAGTCCTAGGAAGAAATTTAGTTCCCCAATGATATAGTTTGCACATTGATTGACATCATTTCATGCTCATATTTGTATCTTATATCCATTATCTTTCACCTAAACAATGCTATGTCACGAGTTTTATGTTTAGTTTTCAGGAATAAACAGGTTTGAAGAGATGAAGCATAAAAGGACCCAAAAGCTGGGAAAAAGGACTGAATTGTGAGATCTGGGGACCAAGATGCAAGGAAAAAGGACCTGATTGCAAGACAGAAGGACCTAAGAGCAAAACAGAATACTCCACACCATCATGGGGAGTATTTTACCAAAATTTTATTTCTTTTCTGCAATAATAACTATCATTTTTGCCTCTGTTTAGATTGAAATGAATCGAGAGTGGATTGTTTCAAACAGATTGAGTGATGAGTATGAGAACGAAGAGAATATGTTCTTAGAGGTTGCCAAAAAACATTCTAAGAAAATGAAAGACAACGACATGGCGTATTGTCCGTGCAATAAGTGTCATAATATGTCAGTGTTGACTTTTCAGAAAATGAAAGATCATTTGTTTGAGAAAGGTTTCGACCCAAATTACAGATGGTGGATATGGCACGGTGAAAATGAATCATTTAGTCGTTCCAAGAATGATGGAGAAGACGTTAGTGTGGAAGATTACTTAGAGGAAATGGTTCAGGATATGGCTGAAAAGTTTTCGTCCAACCCCGATTTACTTGATAATTTGTTGAGTGACAATGAGAAGTCGTTGTATAAGAATTGTACCAAATTCACTAGATTTTCAGCGGTGTTGAAGTTGTAAAATTTAAAAGCTGGAAATGGTTGGTCCGATGTGAGTTTCACATCAATGTTGAAGTTAGTGAAAGAGATGCTTCCAGATGATAATGAGTTGCCAGATAGAACTTATGATGCAAAGAAAGTGTTGTGCCCTATGGGAATGGAATATAGGAAGATACACGCATGCCCGAATGATTGTATATTGTATAGGGGTTAGTTTGAAAACTTACATTCCTGTCCCAGGTGTAATGTTTCAAGATACAAAATGAAACGTAGTGGACCAAACCACAATGAAGAGGCTGATGAGATGAAAATCAAAGGACCTCCTGCTAAGATTTTGTGGTATCTTCCGATAATACCAAAGCTTAAACATTTGTTTGTGGGTAAAGAGGATTCCAAGAACATGACATGTCATGCTGATCGTGAGAAACCAAATGATCAGTTGCTACGTCACCCTGCAGATTCACCTTAGTGGAAAAAAATAGATTTCGACTTTCCTGTGTTTGGTGAAGAATTCAGGAATGTACAACTTGGACTCCGTACTGACGGAATGAATCTTTTCGGTAGTTTGAGTAGCATTCACAGTTCTTGGCCCGTTCTGCTGGTAATTTACAATCTGCCCCCGTGGTTATGCATGAAACGCAAATATATCATGTTGTCATTAATGATTTCTGGTCCGAAACAACCTGGAAACGACATCGATGTGTATTTAAGACCTTTAATTGATGACCTAAAGAGGTTGTGGGATGACGGAGAGTCAGTTTTTGATTCTTATCGTCAGGAGTCTTTCTTAATGCGGGCAATGATATTTTGCATGATTAATGACTTTCCAGCTTATGGTAATCTGTCTGGATATTCAGTCAAAGGTCATAAAGCTTCTCCAATTTGCGAGGAAAATACATGTTCTTTGCAACTAGTTAATGGTTCTAAGACTGTTTATCTTGGTCATCGGAGATTTTTGCCGAACTCCCATCCTTATCGTAGGTTGAAGAAGGCATTTAAAGGAAAACAGGAGTTTCAGAATCCGCCTGTTGAAATCAGCGTCGAAAAGGTGTATGAACGTGTAAGGAACATTGAATGTGAATTTGGAAAATCGTACAAATGAACAACCGACAAAAGTAGTTGGAAAAAAGATCCATAGTTTTTGATCTCCCTTACTGGAAAACTTTAGAAGTTAGACATTGTATTGATGTGAGACACGTAGACAAAATGTTTGTGATAGTCTTGTTGGCACTCTGTTGAACATACCATGTAAAACCAAAGATGGATATAATGCAAGACTTGATCTTGTTGATATTGGTATACATGCAATGTTGGCACCAAAGAAGAAAGGAGATCGGAATTACTTACCTCCAGCTAGTTATACAATGTCTAGAAAGGAGAAAAGAATTCTCTGTCAATGTTTGCATGATGTAAGGGTTCCACAAGCTTATTCTTCAAATATCAGTAGTCTTGTTGTTATGAAGGATTTGAAACTTGTGGGGATAAAGTCTCACGATTGTCACACTTTAATGCAGCAGTTGTTACCTGTAGCACTGAGATCCATATTACCAAAAGATGTTAGAAATGCAATAATAAAGTTGTGTTCCTTTTTCAATAAGATTTGCAGTAAAGTGGTCGATCCTGTGCAGTTAGATAAGTTATAGAATGAAATTGTGGTCACATTATGTCAGTTGGAGATGTTTTTCCCCCCTGCTTTTTTCGACATTATGATTCATCTTGTTATTCATTTGGTTAGAGAAGTTAAATTATGCGGACCAGTTTTTTTAAGGTGGATGTATCCTTTTGAGCGTTATATGAAAGTGTTGAAAGGTTATTGCAGAAATCGTCAAAGACCAGATGCTAGTATTGTTGAAGGATACATAGCTGAGGAGGTTATCGAGTTTTGCACTGGATACCTAGCAAACACCAAAACTGTTGGACTTCCGAAAAATAGTTATGAT
Organism: Triglochin maritima; assembly: GCA_963682175.1. NCBI lineage: Eukaryota > Viridiplantae > Streptophyta > Magnoliopsida > Alismatales > Juncaginaceae > Triglochin > Triglochin maritima. The sequence goes on from OY821775.1 coordinate 23,301,335, forward strand.
AAACGTGCCGATGGTAAAGGGACACGTGGGATGAAAATGTTAAATGCAAATGGAGATGACTTAATGACAGCATATTTTTATGTGTTGTTCAATTCGAATGAAGTTCAACCTTACCTAAATGAACACATGAAGTTTCTAAAGGAAAGAAATCCTTTGTGGAGTGATCAACAAGTAATTAATAGTCACAATAAGAATTTCATCTCTTGGTTTAAAAATCTAGCATACAAGCGTGATGTTTCTGAGACAATACAGTTGTTGGCTTACGGTCCGCATTCTGTTGTTATAAGTTACAGTGGTTATGATATCAATGGATATTCTTTCTACACAGTTTGTGAAGTTGCGAAAAGTACTGTTCAGAACAGTGGCGTCACCTTAATAGCAGAGTCTTTGCATGTGTCTAGTTCTAAAGACAAGAATCTTGTATACGCCGACATGTCCTATTACGGTGTAATTGAAGACATATGGGAGCTAGACTTTGTTAAATTCAAAGTACCTATATTTAGATGCAAGTGGGCTGATAATAAAAATGGAGTTCAAGTGGATGACTATGGCTTCACTTTAATTGATTTTTCCAAAAAAAGGTATAAAGGAGAACCTTTTATTCTAGCTTGCCAAGCGAAACATGTCTTCTATGTGGCTGATCCATGTGATAAGAAATGGGAAGTAATTTTGGAAGGGAAGAAAAAATTGTATCAGATGATAGCCTGATCGAGTATGAAGAGACACCACCTTTCTCTAAGCAAGCACATGAGTTGAACTCAGTAGATGAAGAAATAAATGTTGAGACTTGTATGTTTAGAGATGACCACGGTGAAGGTATATGGATTGAAAATCCATTAAGGAAAAAAAACAGTAAAGGTGCAAAAACACTCGAATTTATCTTTTATAGTATAGACATTTAATGTATTTACCTTATTTAATTACTTGAATTTATCTTTTATAGTATAATGGCTCTGAAAAGGAAACCCACTTCCTCCGAGTCTGAAGGCTCGAAGACATACAGCACACGAGGTCCTTGTCTCATGAAAGAATTCGTGGGGAGAAGAAATAGAGACGGTAGAGTTCCAATCCAGTTTGATGACCGTCTCGAGCCGTTAGGCATGCTATCTGATAATTGGAAAAGTTTTCTGGGTAGCTTAGCGAGATCCAAAGTTGACATTTCTTTATCCAGTTGGGCCGATGTAGATGAGAAGTTGAAGGACACAATATGGGATAATGTGCAGGTAATGATTCCATTATATATTTCTATAGTTTTAGTCGAACTTTTGATATATATAAAGTTAACGTGTTGTAGGAATCTTTTGAGTTCCAATCCACTGACAAGTTGAAGAAAAAGTGGATGACATACATGTCAGTTCGTTGGAGGGATTTCAAAACAAATTTAACGAACAAGTACATATTCGGAGACTACAAGGATAGAAATCCGTGCGATGTCTATAACTTTATAACTCCGAATCAATGGGAGCTATTCAGAAAATCCAGAGATAGCCCAGAGTTTGAGGTAACTGAGTTTAATTTATAATATAGTAACTGAGTTTCAAAACAAACTTGTTAGTTATTGATTTTAGTGACAATCTAATAAACTTGATTTTAGGCCATCCGAGTAAAAAACCAAAAGATTACGTCTTCTAACAAGTATACACATCGTATGTCTCTAGCGGGGTACCAATAGTTAGAAGCACAAATGATAGCTGAAAAAATTGCTCAGAAGAATCATGAGACAATTGACTCCGGTATGAGTGAGGAGCAAGCAAGTAACCTATCTCCTCCTTCTCCCGTAGCTCGTTGTGATTCTTGGAAGAGAGCGAGAGTAAACTCCAGAGGGGAGTACGTCATAGACCACTGGCAAGCAATCGGCTCGAAGATAGTAACTTGAATCACTTATATATATGTTATTAATTCAGAATCATTAATTTTATATTTTTCAAATGTTAGTAAATATTGTTTAAAACTTAGGACTCTTTGAAGTTGAGAGAATCTCAAGGCGAATTTGCTTCCGATGGTCGGAATGATATTCTACGCGAGGCCTTGGGAAATGACGAACACCCAGGTCGTGTGCGAGGGGTAGGGAGTAGAGTTGGACTTCGACAATATTATGGGAAGACTCAATGGTCTACTTCGTCGACTGGTCATACCAAATGCCAGGAAGAGATCACATATTTGAAGAAGTCTTTGCAACTTGTTATGGAGAGATTGGATCGTTTGCCTACTTCTCCTACCCGTCGTTAGACCGGTTCTTCCGTGGAGACTACTCCTCCAGTTCCACCAGTGTTCCACCCTGATCGACAAGATGATTTCGTGTCTCATTCTCGAGAATTGGCCCTCGTCGACGGTCCCTCGTTTGGAAAGTTCGCGGATGGCTCTAGATGTGCTTTATTTGTCGAAGACCCTGATCGAAGATTGGTGGGACACAGGAACAATTATAACATCTCCAGACACCACTTCACAGAGGTAGGAGAGGGAGAATTGAAGGTTGCAGTTGAGAGTTGCTTAGATCCTGGTGCTTTTGTGCCATTTCCGAAAGAAGAGATTGTTACTCTCGGCGATGCTATCGGTGGGTTCGTGCGGTGGCCTAGTTATTTAGTAGAGCTAAACGACAAACATGAGGTATAGTTTAACATTAAACTTCAAATTTGTTAACAATTGTATTTTAACGGTTGTATACATATGTGTAAGGTGTCAAGCCCCCGGAGAAAAGGTTCAAACAACTAATCTCCGATCAACATTAATTTGCTTCCAAGTAGGTGCAAAATGTTGTATCAATGTATGGTAGGTAGGGAAGCACAATCCTTAAGTACCTGGGATTTGGAGGGGGATAAAGGGTTGCCTACCGCTTTGTACGTCACCAAAGAGGATATCATGCAGTTCATGGCGATGGATTCATTGTGTATCATGATTATCGACGTGCAAGTGAAGTGTTTTTTTTGTATACAATGAAAAGTATTGAATAATTTTATCAAAACTGTAATAAATTATAATTTTTATACTTGTAGACATCTTTACGACGCCAGAAGGTCAATCTTTCCCGAGGATCAAGTACTTGGATTTATCAGTCCATCTATATATATATACGGGAATGACGATAAATCGGGTCAACTTGGGACATTATTTAAAGAAGAAGACAAAAGATATTATCTGCTCCCTTATCATGAGAGGTAAACTTTGTAATTCAAAGTGAAATTTTATTTTTTATTAAGCTTCTAATTATATATATAACAGGGCTCATTGGATGCTTGTCGTTGTATACCCCACGACTAATTCGGCATATTGGTTTGATCCATTGGGGTCGAATAAACCAAGGGACTCAATAAAGAAACTTCTAAATATGTAAGTTCGTTTAGTTGTGAATAAAGTAATTCGTGGATTTTTATTAGTATTATTGAATGATATTTTAACTTGTGCTACTCAGGGCAATTAAGGTTTACAGAGCTTTAGGTGGTAGGAGAATAACCACAAAAGCAGTAATAACATGGCATGGAATGAGAGTACGTTCTATCCCATTTTTGTTAATTAAGTTAGGAACAAATATTTAGCGAATTCCTATGCTTGTAGTACCGGAAGCAAGTTGGAAATACGGAATGCGGTTACTACGTGATGAGATACATGGAGGAAATCCTCGAATTGGCAACTCAAGACGTATGCCTATCCGAGGTAATGTAGATTGTTATTCAATTGTATAGTTGTGTAGTTTCAATATTTAGTTATTAATATTCAACACATTTGTATTTTTTTGATAGGTTTCCCAAAAAGTAGTGATCCCTTCTCGCAACAGGAGCTCGATGAAACTCGCGACCGATGGGCTCGCAATTTCATCAGAAACATGCTAACGAACAAAGAGGTTCTCCTGCCAATAGTATTTTTTGTAATTTAGTCAACAAGTGCACTTATATTACAAACCTACACTTTATGCCTTAATATAATTGCCTAATTTTAGAATGAATTAATTGCAAGTGTGTTGAATGTCAATTGTGTATGCTTTGTATGTTTGTGAATGTATGGTTGTCTTTGTGCATGTATGCTTGTGTGTTTGTGCTTGTATGTATATGTGGATGAAATTGTGACTATTTGTGAACAAATTTATAGGTGAACGAATTTGGTGCAGTCGTATGTACACGAATACGACGACTAAAAACAATTTCGTCGGATGCTATTTTTTTTTGTCCAGGTTTAGGAATAGACAACGGCTTTTGTTATTAGCCGACGTCTATTCCTCTGAAGAAAGGAATAGACGTCGGCTTTATGTGGAATTTAACATCTATCCCTAAAGAATATACGTCGTCTGTTAGTTCACCGACGTCTATCCCTAAAGAATAGACGTCGGTTGTTGTATAGACCAATGTCTATGCGTTAACGAATAAACGTCGACGTCTACGTATAGCCGACGTATATTCGTTAGGTATAGACGTTGGCTATAGTATAGCCGACGTTTATGTATAGACGACGCACACATAGATGTCGGATCGGGGAGTGCTTATATCCGACGTATATAGCCCCGTACATCCGACGTATATTCCCATCCGTATATTCCCATTTTGTCGGATTGGGGAGTTCTTATCCCCCTACCACCTCCGCCCCAACACACCACCCCCCACACCGCACCACCTCCCAATCGGTGCACCACTGACCACAACTCCTCTGGCCACCTAGAACTCGTCGAGCTCCTCCGACCTCTTCGTGCCCCTCCACCCTTGACTCCTACGAACTCTCTGTGGTCCTCCGACCTTCATCCCTCCTACCTCGCCGTCCTCCACCAAACTTGACTTCTCCAAAATATTCGTGTTTTACTCTCAACTTGATTAAGGTCCACTCTCAACTTGATTTATTTTTATTTTTATACGATGGTCTCTCAACATGAATTTTTTACTAACATTATATTCCAAACTTATTTAATCAAAGCATCTCCACCTTTGAAATTGAATATATGTTTTTATTCTAATGTGCAACTTGTAATTTATGTTTAATAATTATATTTTGGTTGTGTTTGTTTTTTGGTTCTTTGTGGAATTTTTAATTTGGATTTGATTATTTGCTTTGATAATGATTATGATGTAGACACCAAGAAAGGTTTTGGCTCTTCTTTCTTCCATTACTTGCTGAAGTCAATTGCATTCAATTGCTTCCCACAATCACACTTCAATTTCCTTATTTAAGTAGATGGTTACGACCTATATATCCATCCATCCTTACTGAATTATTTAAATGACTACATTACTACATACTTGTGTTGAAATAACTACTTAAGTGAATGGTTGTATTGTAATTTTTGATATATAGTGTGTGTATATTTGTGTTTTTTTCCACAGGAATTTTTTTATTACTATGAAATTTAAGGGGAGGTTCTGCTGAAACTTTGAAAAATTGATTTATATTAGGTTCATTTTTTATTACGATTGTTAATTTGTATTATTGTGTTGATAAAATGGATTAAAATTGGATTTCTGCAAGTCGATTGAGTGTTGAGTATGAGTACAGAGTTGATAAATTTTTAGAGTTTGCACAAAAGAATGCGCATATTAGAAATGAAGGAAAGGTTTTATGTCCATGTAGGAAGTGTCTTAACATGTTCTTAAGAGATGTAAAAGAGATAAAGGCTCATAAGTTTGAGAAAGATTTTGGTGAAGGATACACTCGTTGGATATGGCATGGTGAGAATGAAATACTCACGAAAGAAGAAAGTGATAGTCCTTCAAATCAAGATGTTAATGATGAACGGTTAGAGGATATGATTCGAGATGTTGCCGATAAGTTTGATGACAAACCCCAAGTACTTAGTTGTATGTTGTCTGACAATGAAAAGCCTTTGTATCCGGGTTGCGCCAATTTCAGTAGATTGTCTGCAGTGTTACAGTTATATACCTTGAAAGCCTCTAACGGTTGGAGTGATGTCAATTTTACTGCCTTACTTATATTACAAAAAAAATTCATCCGATAAAAATAAGCTTGCAGACCGTACATATGAGGCCAAAAAATCTTGTGTCTGATGGGTATGCAATATAGGAAAATACATGCATGCGCTAATGATTGGATATTATATAGGACTGAATATGAAAATCTGCATTGTTGTCCGGTTTCTAATGCATCCTGATACAAACTTAAGAAAAACGTGAGTGGTGATATACCAGTAAAAGGGTCACCTGTGAAGGTGTTGTGATATCTTCCGATCACTCCAAGGTTGAAACGTTTGTTTGCTTGTCCATTGGATTCAAAGAGTCTAACATGGCACGCAGATCGTGATAAAGCAAATGATCAGATGTTGCGACATCCTGCAGATTCTCCCTAGTGGAAGAAGATCAATTCAGATTTTCCAGTGTTCGGTCAAGAATCTAGAAATCTGAGACTTGGTCTGTCTATTGATGGAATGAATCCTTACGGGAGTTTGACTAGCCTTCATAGTTCGAGGACTGCTCTACTGGTTATGTATAATATACCTCAATGGTTAAGCATGAAACATAAATACATGATGTTGTCTTTAACGATTTCTAGTCCAAAACAATTAGGCAATGACATAGATGTGTATTTGGCTCCACCGATTGATGACTTGAAGAAATTGTTGGATGCCCACTGTCAACAGTCATTTACATTGCGTGCGATGATATTTTGCACAATTAAAGATTTCCCTGCATATGAAAATTTGTCTGGCTATTCTGTGAAAGGGCACAAAGCGTGTCCTATTTGTGAAGAAAACATGTGTTCTTTGCAGCTTGTGCTTGGCAGTAAGACGATGTATCTTGGTCATCGCAAATTTCTTCCTATGAGTCATCCGTATTGTAAAATGAATAGGACTTTTAACAGAATGCAGGAATTCAAAGAACCTCCTGTAGAAATCTATGTAAGATAAGTTCTTGAGCGAGTGAAGAACATCCAATGCAAATTCAGCAAGCCTTACAAATGCGGAGATGATAAGAGTAGTTGGAAGAAAAAATCCATCTTTTTTAACCTTCCTTATTGGAACATCTTAGAAGTTAGACATTGTATTGATGTGATGCATGTCGAACAAAATGTCTATGACAGTTTGTTAGAAACTCTTCTGAACATACCGGGTAAGACTAAAGATGGATATAATGCTATATTTCTTCTACTTGAACTTTGGATTCGAGCAAAACTAGCTCCAGAGAGTAAGGGTACTCATAAGTATTTACCACCATCTTGTTACACTTTGTGCCGAATGGAGAAATTAGTTTTGTGTCAATGTCTACATGGTGTCAAGTTGCCGCAGTGGTATTCGTCAAATATTGGTAGTCTTGTTTCAATGAGAGATTTGAAACTATTTGGTTTGAAGTGTCATGATTGTCATGTGTTGATGCCACAATTTTCACCTGTTATAATTATATCCATATTGCCGAAACACGTTAGACATGCTATTATCAAATTTTGCTTGTTTTTCAACAAGATTTGCAGCAAAGTAATTGATCCAAATCATCTGGATAAGTTGCAGAATGAAGTGGTTGTTATGATATGTCAGTTGGAGATGTACTTTCCATCGTCTTTCTTTGAAATTAAGGTTTATTTGGCTGTTCATTTGGATGTTTGATGAATTTTTGATTCTCTAGAATTTCAAGTTTATATGCTTATCAGGGGTGTTTTAATAATCTACATGTTAGGGGATTTTTATTGGTTTTGCCATAAGATTGATACACTTCCCATGCTTATATTCGTCATGTTTATTGACTAAAATTTCCTGTTGAATATACTACATGTTAGTTTTGTGTTTGTATTTGTGTTTGCTTGCTTGATTGATTGAAGAAACTTTGTTTTGATGGGTTTCACCATAACATTTAGTCACTTCTCATGCTTAGCTTTGTTCTTCACATGAGTTCCAAGTTTTTGATGAGTCTTGCCATAACATTTAGACATCTCTCATGCTGAGCTTAGGCTTATGCTAATCAAGTAGTAATTGCCGATACGTTGTGTGAATGGATTGATAGGTTTTGCCACATCTTTAGACAATTCCTATGCATGAAGACACACACACATACATGCTTAAATGCTTCATTCATAACTTATTTCACTTCGTATGTGCACCCACTCCACACCTTAGGGATTTCCATTCATGAATTTCAGCTTGTTGTCATAGTTAGTTTAGTGTCATTGTTGGTTGCTTTCGTCATCTTTGTTTGTCGCTTAATAGTGTAGCGTATCATACTGATTGACATCATTTCATGCATTCATTTGTGTCTTATACCCATTATCTTGAACCTAAACAATGCTACGTAACGAGTTTTATGTTTGAGTTTTAGGAAATAAACATGATTAAGGCGAAGTGGCATTAAAGGATCTAAAAGCAAGAAAAAAGACTAAGTTGCAATACTTATGGACTAAGATGCACAAGGGAGGAACCCGGATGTAAAATCGAAGGGCTAATGTGAAAATCAAGAAACTTCACACCATCACGAGGAGTTTTTTGGCAATCAGATTCAGGCCGACATTCCAATAACTGAGTGCACCCCATGTGAAGAATTGAAGAACGAAAGAGCATATCTGAAAATTGGTCGGATCCGGGAAAAATGACCGCCAATTGGTGGTCCAAGACCATCGCCAATTAGCGGTCCGTTTGTCTCCGAATCCGACCCGATTTCTCCAGGGCATGGGTTAAGTGTTTGTGTATTCTGGGAAGGTTGCATTAGTCCCATACCGGGGGATTATCTCTAGTTACCTTTTTTCATGCCTATAAATAGAACTCTTCCTCCTCATTTGTATTCACCCATTGCTTGGTGGCATTCTCTCTACTTGGAGTAAAAGCCTTGAAGCAAAAACTCAAGGTGGAGAATATTGCCACTTGCAATGTGAGTCATGTTAATAAAATAATTTTTCTTAGTTTCTTTTAATATTGTCTTGTATTTTAATTCTTGCATGCTTCTTTAGTTTAGTTTCCTTTCATTTAGGTTCTTTAATATTTCTTGTTTGCTTAGCTTAATTGTATTTCATTAGAATATTTTGTTTTGTTAATGTAGTTTGTAGTGTAATGATTAGTGAGTAGTTCCATCCCCCTTTGGGGTGGAGATGATGTTCATACATGCATTAAAGAATGGAAATGAATGCTTGATTTTGAAATGTGTCGATAAATGTGAATGTATGCTTGCTTGTTTAGAGTAGAACACTTCACTTGATGAGTTTTGCCACAAATATTAGACACCTCTCATGCTTGTTTAGGTTGAAATAACCAACTTGTATATTTGAATGTTAATCAACTAGGTTAGTGAATGGATAGATAGGTTTTGTCATAACCTTTAGACACTAACTTTACATGAAAACACTACCTACATTTGTGCCTATTGAATGCATTCTTCACCATCTTATTACATGTGGGCACACACTCCACCCTTTAGGGGTTTTCCATTTCTGATTTTCTGCTTTCTTTTATTAGTCACTTAGTTTAATTTTATCTCGTCTCATGCTTTCATCTTCATTGTTTGTTTCGTTCTAGCTTAGCGTAGTTACTTTAGTGTAGTCACAACTTCTTCCTCTGTTTTCTCACTTGCCTTCGAACAAATCAGAGTCAACACACCTCCCTATTGATCGACTCGTATTTTCCACCACTTCAACGCGATCATGCACTTTCAGTTATGATAACTGATTCAATAAGATAGTTTAGTCTAGTTTAGTGTAATCAACTTCTTCTCCCCTCTTTTCCCAATTGTCTTCTAGTTTAGTGTAACCATGCTTTAGTTAGTAGGAATTGCATTGCAACAAGTGTGAGTTGAGCGTTTGTTTGGAGAGTTGATTTCTAGATTAAGACTTCAAAACGCTACTAAGGAGGGGCTTTCCTATACAAGATAAGGTGGGGGATTTCATTACCCATTCCCTAGCCCCAAAAATTACATTAATCTAAGCCTTAATTCTAAAAGCAAGTAGACATTGACCCCTAAGGATTTCAGACGCACTAGGAGAGTGATCGAGTTGAGACCGTCATGACATGATCGGCGTTACCTGCCTTGTCGATAGTAGGAGGTACTGGATCTCCGGATCCGGTATCACTTGCAGGGCATTGTTGTATTCCTTGTAGGGAGGTGAGGTGTGTCGAGACTAGTGATCTTGAAGATAGGCATCGTCTATCCTAAGGACCTATAGTCATAAGCTGTTTGAGCCTTGTTTGCTTGTGTTCTTCTACCTCGTCCCACTACCCACGCTAGCTCTAGGGATTATTCCTTTCTTATCTGAGTCTTCTCCTCCTCTATATTCTTCGTTATAGTCTCGTCCTTTGATTACACCTTCTCTTGTGTGTGGTTTTAGAGTCGAGTTAAGTGTTTTATGCGAGGATGGGCTCGTTATTCTGAGAGCGCTCGATTTGAGAGAGTGCATTTTTCTGAGTTGCACGGTCTAGGTGAACGACCCTCTCCACCTCGTGCTCCTTTGGCGGACGAGGTTGAGTCGTCTTATGGAGATGGGAGAGACCAGGTTCCATACATGGATTACCTCGGTCCACACCCACTACCACGCAGACCTCCTCCTCCTCCGACTCAAGACAAAGAGGGCCTCAGTCAGGATCGAGCTCTGGGTGCACCACCACCTTTAGCTCGACAGGATAGGCCGATGACTTTGTGGGAGCGGACCCATCCTGGTCGTGTCGTGCAACGTTCTTCCATAATTCTCCCGCCTGCTCGTGGGAAAAAATATGAGCTGAAACCGAAATATGTGAGCATGCTTCCGACCTTCACTGCTAATGAAGAGGATCCATATATCTTTTTACGTGAATTCGAGGATGTGTGCTCCATGTTCAAGCTTCAACAACTTGACGAGGATTTTGTCCGGTTGAGGATGATTTCATTCACGTTGAAGAATAACATGAAGAAATGGATGTACAGCCTCCCGGGAAACTCGATTCGGTCATCAAATGACTTCGTGACCATTTTCTTAAGATTTTCGTTCCCCAAAAGAATACTCAACATATACGGCACTAGATATATAAAATGTACCAGAGTGAGACCGAATCATTTCCTCCTTTCTTTGAGAGGTTCAAAGACCTTGTCCAGCAGTTCCCTCATCATGGAATTGAGTTGTTGCAGTTGTGCCAAATTGTTTTTGAGGACCTCAACTACAACACCCGTACATTGTTGGAATCGATGTGTCAGGGTGATTTCCAAATGAAATCCATCGATGAGGCGTGGGACACTTTTGAATTAATGGCTGAATGTATATTTGAGTGGGATACCATGAGAGAACCACCAGGTCTTCTGGTCGAGCTAGATCATATCAAGTTGAGTAAACTATCGTGTCTGAGGAGAAATTGGTTGCTCTCATGCGTAGGATTGAGAGTTTAGAGTTGGAGTGAGCTCTTGTAGCTCCGTACGCTACTCCCACCTATAGTAGGCGTGGACTTACGGGACACAGTGACTTGGAGTGTGCTAACGCTCCAAGTGATACTAAACATGCAAATGTGATATATCAACAGAGGCCTCATAACGACCCGTACGGTCACTCCTACAACCCGGGATGGCAAAACCATCCTAACTTCTCTTGGGGGCCTAGTGGGGGCAACAATCAGAGCTCGCAACCTCAACCTCAACCTTATCACCCTCCCCGCCCATCGGCGGCCTACCAATCCCATATCAAAGGTCTCAGCACCATAATCACCAACCTCCTCAGGCCTCACTGTCGGGTTATTCTAACCAAACTCCACTACCCCAGCGGGTTGACCCAAAGGACCCCACTCTAGAACAAACCCTTCAAGTATTCATGCAGAGCACACAAACCATGCTAGCGGCCAGCAACTTGTTGGTCAAACCATTGGAAATTCAAGTCAGCCAGTTGGCTCATCAGCTATCAAGTCAACCCGAGGTGAATTCCCGGGGTACCCATTCTTAAGGGAGGCCACATGTGCCTCATGCTACCTCTGAACCAACCCATCATGTTAATGTGATTCATACTCTGAGGTCTTGTAAGGAGGTGGAGAACCAAATTGGGTTGCCTTCCTTGCAATCACCATCTTTAGGTGTCACTAGACCTGCGGTGATACTGGCATCTATGAGAGAGCCGGATCCGGATGTTCCCTCAACAAATACTTCCAGGAAGCAGCTTGATCCTGAGGTTTGTTCTACATTTATTTCGACAATGGGGCCGAACCCAGAGGTCCCCTTGTCCCATCATGTGTTGAAGGAATAAGATTCTGAGCTCCCCACTCATGTTTCTATGGAACATAATTCTGAGGTTCCTTCGAAAGACAGTTATGCCCCGAAGGCACCATTCCCTATGCGCCTTCAAAAGAAAACTTCAGATTGGCATGACAAGATGCTTGTGATCATTCGGCAAGTTAAGGTGAAAATCCCTCTGTTGGAGGTGTTTCAGCAAATGCCACCTTGTGCCGACGTTCTCAAGGAATTATGCACCAAGAAGAGAAAAATCCATGTTCCCAAGAAAGCTTTTCTTGAGGCTACATTAGTTCATTGTTGGCACAACCCACGTAAGTCAAATACAAGGACCCTGGTTGTCCTACTATTTCTTGTGTGATTGGTGATGTATCCATACATCGAGCTTTATTAGACCTAGGTGCATACGTCAATCATTTACTGTATTCTGTCTACGTCCACCTTGGTCCTGGAGACCTCAAACAAACAAAAACCACTCTTTAGCTGGATCATAGGTGAATGAAAAACTGAGAGGCGTGGTGGAATATGTCCTGATCAAATTGGGTGAGTTCATTTTTCCAGTCGATTTCTTTGTTTAGGATATTGAAGTTGTTCCAAACCCTCTTGGACAAATTCATGTTATTTTGAGGCGACCATTTTTATCGACTTCCAATGCCTTGATCATTTGTCATAATGGTCTTATGCGCTTGACTTATGGTAGTCAATGTGCTAATTTCCTCATCTTCACTATCGGGAAGAAGCCAGGTGCCTTTGGTAACCCTGTTGAGGTCAATCTTATCCAGGACATGGATGAGAACGAAGTTGAAGGCACCTTCAAGTATTTCAAAGAATTGTTCGATGTAGATCCTGATGGTGGTGAAGATATTTCACTTGGGCTGCCACAGGAATGTGCCAAACTTGGGATAATGTTGTAGGATACTATGTGTGCTAATATCCTACGAAGTGGATGCGAAAGAGAGGCATTATGAACAACTCTTCCAATTTTAGAGGAAGATGGGATGGAATAGAGTTCATCGATCAAGTCACTAATAGTAGTGTTCTATAATGCAGCTTGTGGGTGGTCTAAATAAGGGTGAACACCAGAATAATCTAGGCCTAAGGTTGTGGCATTCAGACTGGGCACAAATTCATATTTGACCCCATTTATCGTGGTTGTAAGGATGTGTCAATTTGGGTCCTTCTTGAAGTTGCAATAAAATTTGTTGCACAAGGAATGGGTAATATGGTTTTGATGTTAGTTTGGTTAGGCTAATGGGGAGCTTATTTGCATCAGGAAGTTCTCTTAAAGAAAATTCGGAAAAATCTGATACCTTGATCTTTCTACAAGGAATGAAAGGAGAAACCAAGAAATGTTTGTCCCACTAGGCTTAAGCTTCCTTGTCGATGACGTAGAAGGGATGTGTCAGAGGAGCAGGCGAATGACAAATGTTGGGCTAGGTGGGGGGTTGATCGTGTGCCTTCTTCTTCCGACGTTTTGTGGAAACTACCATCGGTTCGAGGCATTTCTTGCGACAAGCCATCTTCTTCCTACCAGACATGGTGAAGTATAGAGAAGATGAAAAAATGTATGGTGAAATGGGAAAAGGAGGATGAGATGGAGCGAAAAATGGCTTCAAAACCGACGCCCACCTGTCAGACAAAGAGGAATCATTCGGGAGAAGGGGGGGGGGGGGGGGGGGCAGCAGATAGGGTAAAAACTGAAAGAGGGGAAAGTGAGAAATGGAGATGCGATTTGACCTTTCATGCCGTAAAAAGTGCCAAACGGTCGACCGAACGACTATATGCAGTCGACTGGAGGAAGAAATTTGGGAAACGGTTCGGCTGGGAAGGCAGAGTGGTAGACTGAATAAGAAAGGCACATGCCTATTATTTTTGGTCAAACAAAACGAGGCAACAATTGACCGAACGAAGAGGCACAAAGTGCCTGTTATTTTCGGTCAAACAGAATGAGGAAACGATCGACCGGATCAAGAGCAAAAACTGCCTAGAAATAACAGACGAATGAGCAAACAATGCGGTCGAAGGACTCAACCGAAGGTAAGAAGCAAAAAAATATCGGTCGAACGAGGGACAAAGGGTTCGAGTGATCACTTAAATGAAGTTACAGGATCACATCGTTTAGAGCCAAACCGGTGGAACAGAACGCCTATTCCGGTCGACCGAAAGGAGCCAGAAATGAGAATTTCAGCCCAAACACACTCAAAACACACCAATCAAACAAAAAACCGAAGGCATAACTCAAACAAAATGCAATTTTTCGAAAATATGACATAATATGACATAGTTATATATCATTTAAGTTGCACATGCCCAGATTCAGTCTTATATGATTGAATTGATCAAATTTAAAGGTTTTGTGAAAATATCCGCTAATTGATCATTTGTAGGAACAAATAAAATTAATGTATGCTTTAGCTGCATGATCTCTAACAAAATGATGTCTTACTTCAATATGCTTGGTTCTTGAATGGAAAATGGGATTTTTCGAAAGATTTATGGCACTTGTATTATCATAAAAAATAGAAATAGTTTGAAACTCAAGTTTCAAGTCTTTGAGGATTTGCCTCATCCATAAGACTTGTGCACATGCACAACCAGCGGCGATATATTCGGTCTCGGTTGTTGATAATGCAACATTTTTTTGTTTCTTACTAAACCAAGAGATAAGAGATTTTCCAAAAAATTGGCAAGTGCCACTAGTGGTTTTGCGATCTAAGATACAACCAACATAGTCGGCATCACTATAAGCGATAAGATCGAAAACCCTAGTCTTGGGACAAAACATACCAAAATCTTGAAAACCTTTAATATATCGGAAAATCATTTTCAAAGCATTGAAGTGAGATTCTTTAGGACATGCTTGAAAGCAAGCGCATAAGCATATGGCAAACATAATATCAGGGCGACTAGCAGAAAGATAAAGTAAGGGTTCGATCATACTGCGATATTTCTTAAAGTGCACATCTTTGCCATTTTCATCCTTGTCCAATTTCAAGCTTGTGCTCATTGGAGTCTTGTGGGGTTTGCACTCTTCAAGACCAAAGTGTTTAAGAAGTTCTTTTGTGTATTTCACTTGGTGTATTAAGTTTCCATCTCGAGTTTGCTTGATTTGGAGTCCTAGGAAGAAATTTAGTTCCCCAATGATATAGTTTGCACATTGATTGACATCATTTCATGCTCATATTTGTATCTTATATCCATTATCTTTCACCTAAACAATGCTATGTCACGAGTTTTATGTTTAGTTTTCAGGAATAAACAGGTTTGAAGAGATGAAGCATAAAAGGACCCAAAAGCTGGGAAAAAGGACTGAATTGTGAGATCTGGGGACCAAGATGCAAGGAAAAAGGACCTGATTGCAAGACAGAAGGACCTAAGAGCAAAACAGAATACTCCACACCATCATGGGGAGTATTTTACCAATTCGATTCGGGTCGGAGCTCCAACAAGTCAAGTAACCGCATCCAAGACCAAAAATACCATCCAGGAAAGCCTCCAAGAAAGCTAAACGGATTCGGATCCACCTGGACCGCCAATTAGCGGTTCCAGACCGCCAATTGGCGGTCTACAGGGTTCGGATTCGTCTGGGCTTGGGATGAGTTTCAGTCTGCATTCCTCAAAAAGTATTTTCCAAATCATCGGACTCAAAAATTGAGGAACGAAATCAATTCGTTCTATCAACATGAGACCGAATCATTTCATGCATACTTAGAGAGGTTCAAGGAGCTACTATCCTCATGCCCTCACCATGGCATTGAGTTGTGGCGCCTGTGTCAGATTATCTACGAGGGTCTTCACATTCCATCTAGAACGCTCCTTGAGTCCATGTGTCAAGGAGAGTTCTTGGGAAAGGATGAAAGGGAGGCATGGGCTTTCCTAGAAGACCTCGCCGAGAAAACAATGCAATGGGAGAGTGTGAGAGAACCACCTGCATCATCTAGTATAGGAGCGAGGATCGCGAATGCAAACTCGACTAGATCGGGTTCCGCATTTGCTGTCGATTCCACTACGGCCACCGAGGCGCGCATGGCGGCCTTAATGCGCCGTATGGATTCGATTGAGCTCCAAAACCAGCACGATGTATCTCATGTGTCTGTATCTGGTTCAGTTCCATGTCATTTATGTGGTAGGATAGGTCATATAGGGGGTGAGTGTGCATCCATTCCTCCTGAGATGGAACATGTAAATGCCATCTATGATAGATCCAGGAATGACCCATATTCATCATCATATAACCCTGGATGGAGGAACCACCCTAATTTTTCATGGAACCATAACAATGCCCCAGGTGGTCTTTCAAACTTTTCTCGACCACCTAACCGACCACACTACCCTCCCATGCATTCACAGTCTCATCAGCCACCCCAAAGTCAGAATACCAACCAACCAGGTTTCCCAAATTCTAACAACTTGGAAACCCGGTTTAATTCGCTTGAGAACTTAACTCGTGGACTTGAGAACTCTGTAAAAAACTTTATGTCATCCACGAGTCAAGTTCTCACTTCGAATCAGCAGACCATCAAATCTCTCGAGCTTCAGATGGGTCAGTTGGCTCAATCTGTACATGGGAGAGAGAGAGGGAGTCTGCCTAGCCAACCTGTGGCTAACCCCCGTGCTCAACAGCACTCGAACATGCAAAATGCAAGTTCAAGACCACAGGGGGGGCAAGTGAACTACGTGGAAGAACCTGTGGACCATGTTAATGCCATTGTGACCCTGAGAAATGGGAAGCAGGTCAACAACCACGTATCACTGCCAGAAAATCCATCTGTGCCACCCCTTTGTGGGAATGATGGTGAGGAAGAGGCCGAGGGTGAGAGTAATACACCAAAGTCTCCTTCTCCGGCTCCGCCCAAGACATACCTACCAAGAGCTCCTTATCTTAGTAGGTTGTCTAAGAAACAGAGTGACAGTGTGGATAAGATGATGGAGATATTTAAGAAAGTGAATGTCAACATTCCTTTGTTAGACATGATTCAACAAATACCTCCATATGCAAAATTCCTGAAGGATCTCTGTACAACTAAGAGGAAAACCAATGTCCCTAGCAAAGCCTTTTTGGCGGCTAATGTGAGTTCGATCATCTCGAACCCAACATACATAAAATTGAAGGACCCGGGCAGTCCAACAATTTCATGTATCATTGGGGACTCTCGCATTAACAATGTTTTGCTAGATCTAGGGTAGGCGGTTAACCTCTTACCTGCTTCTGTGTATCAACGATTAAGCCTAGGCACTCTCAAGCCTACGAAAACAACTTTGCAGTTGGCTGATCGTTCGATCAAAGTCCCGTTGGGGGTCATTGAAGATGTCCTAATCAAGGTCGGTGACTTCATATTTCCTGTTGATTTCGTCGTCCTTGAGACCGAACCAATTAAGACTACCCACTCTCAGTTTCCATTGATTTTGGGTAGACCTTTTTTGGCGACGTCAAATGCCTTGATCAATTGTCGTACTGGACTCATGAAATTGTCGTTCGGGAACTTGACCGCGACATTCCATGTGTTCAATATGGCTAGGCAGCCGGCATCTTCCGAGGACCCCATGGAAGTCAATCTTATCCGGGACTTGGAAGAAGAATTGGAAGAAGAGTACCCCCTGATTCATGAGAATTTAAATGATTACTTCATGGATGAGTCTGATCATGAAGAGGACGGGGGTGAGTTGAGCAATGATGTGCATGCTGTTCAGTACATGCGAGCTCCTCCTATCTTACATCTCGAGCTAGATATCACGCCTCGCCTGGAGGAGCCACCCACACCTGAGCTCAAAGAACTCCCCAAGGAATTGAAACACGTTTTTCTTGGTCCCGATAGGTCATTTCCGGTGATTATTTCATCGACGTTGACTGGTGATCAGGAAGAACGGTTGATTCAAGTCCTAAAGGAGCACAAATCAGCCATTGGGTGGTCCTTGAGGGACATATAAGGGATAAGTCCCGACGTCGTGCAGCACCACATCTTTATGGAGGATGAGGCACGACCACGTCGCGACCCACAGAGGCGTTTAAATCCAGCCATGACAGAAGTAGTTAAGAAAGAGATCATCAAGTGTTTAGATCATGGCATCATTTTTCCCATTTCGGACAGTACTTGGGTAAGTCCTGTCCAGGTTGTGCCCAAGAAGTCGGGTATCACCGTTGTCCAGAATGACAACAATGAGCTTGTACCCACACGACTTCAAACTGGGTGGCGAGTGTGTATTGACTATAGGAAGTTGAACGCGGTCACGCGTAAGGACCACTTCCCTCTACCTTTCATCGACCAGATGTTGGAGAGACTCGCCGGGCACGCCTATTACTGTTTCCTTGATGGTTATTCGGGGTACAATCAAATCCCAGTCGCCCCCGAAGACCAGGAGAAAACCACGTTCACTTGTCCTTTTGGGACGTTTGCCTATAGACGGATGCCTTTTGGGCTATGCAATGCACCTGCAACATTCCAACGTTGCATGTTAAGTATCTTTTCCGATATGGTCGAGAACTTCCTTGAGATCTTCATGGATGATTTCTCGGTTCATGGTACCTCCTTTGATGAGTGCTTGCACCACTTGAGCCTTGTTCTCAAAAGGTGTTCGGAAACGAACTTAGCCCTTAATTGGGAAAAGTGTCATTTCATGGTCACAAAAGGCATCGTGTTGGGTCACGTGGTATCTTGTGATGGTATCGAGGTGGATAGGGCAAAGATTGAGCTTATTTCTAAGCTTCCGCCACCCACCTCGGTAAAAGAAATCCGTTCATTCCTTGGACACGCCGGTTTTTACCGGCGATTCATTAAGGATTTCAGCAAGATAGCTCGTCCTTTGACGAGCTTGCTTGCTAAAGGAACCTCCTTTGAGTTCACACCCGAGTGCCTGACTGCTTTTGAGTTTCTGAAGCGTGAGTTGACCTCCGCTCCTATTATGAAGGCACCGGTGTGGACTCTACCGTTCGAGCTGATGTGTGATGCTTCTGATTACGCGATAGGAGCAGTTTTGGGTCAGAAAGTCGACAAATTGTCTCATGTGATCTATTATGCAAGTCGTACTCTCAATGACGCCCAACTCAACTACTCCGTTACTGAGAAAGAGTTCCTCGCGATCATATTTGCGTTGGAAAAATTTCGTCAGTACCTCATAGGGTCGCATGTCATCATCTACACTGATCACTCAGCTCTTCGCTACCTTTTGTCTAAAAAGGATGCGAAACCCCGTCTCTTGCGTTGGATCTTGTTGTTACAAGAATTCGACCTTGAAATACGGGACAAGAAGGGATGCAAGAATGTCGTGGCTGATCACCTATCTCGCATCCCCATCGATCTTTCACCGGATCCACCGGTGAACGAGTTTTTTCCTGATGAGAACCTTTTGGCAATAGCCTCACCTCCCTGGTTCGCTGACATTGTGAACTATTTAGCAACCGGGGAGGTGCCGGCTCATTGGAGACACAGTGAGACAGTGAAGTTCAAGTCGTTAGTCAAGCACTTCTATTGGGATGATCCATACTTATTTAAGTATTGTGCTGATCAAATCATAAGGAGGTGCATTCCCGACGACGAGATTCAGAGTGTCTTGTCCTTTTGCCATAAGGAGGCATGTGGTGGGCACTTCGGTGCCAAGAAAACCGCTGCCAAAGTTCTCCAATGCGGTTTTTACTGGCCCACGTTGTTCCAAGACGCTTTTGCATTTTGCAAAGCATGCGATAGGTGCCAACGTGTGGGCCGCATTGGCAGACGAGAGATGATGCCACTCAATCCCATCTTAGTGGTTAACATCTTTGATGTTTGGGGAATTGACTTTATGGGTCCTTTCACCGTGTCCCATGGTCACACTTACATCCTGGTGGCGGTCGATTATGTGTCAAAGTGGGTTGAAGCAATCCCCACTCGCACTAACGATCGCAAGGTTGTGATCAAATTTCTTAAAGAACACATCTTCGCGAGGTTTGGGACACCTCGTTGTATCATAAGTGATCGGGGGACACACTTTGTGAACCGATCCCTTGAGGCAGTGCTGAGGAAATACTCCATCACGCACAAGTTGGCCACACCTTATCATCCTCAAACCTGTGGCCAGGTGGAAATTTCCAACCGTCAACTCAAGCAAATTCTTGAGAAAACGGTTAATGCTTCAAGGAAAGATTGGTCGGTCAAGCTTAATGATGCATTGTGGGCTTTCCGCACTGCATTTAAAACCGACCTTGGCATGTCTCCCTACCGGCTAGTTTATGGCAAAGCTTGCCATCTTCCGGTAGAACTTGAGCACCGGGCATTATGGGCAATCAAACATCTTAACATGAGTCTTGATGTTTCCGGTGCCAATCGCAAGTTAGACCTCAACGAGTTGGAGGAGTTGAGAAATGAAGCTTATGAGAATGCCAAGATCTGCAAGTCCCGCACTAAAATTTTCCATGATCGCTTGGTGCGAATCAAAACCTTCGAGGTGGGACAAAAGGTCTTGTTGTATAATTCTCGCCTCCACTTGTTTCCGGGGAAACTTCGGAGCCGTTGGTCAGGTACCTTCATTGTTTTAACCATCTCCCCTCATGGGGCGGTTGAGATTCAAAATCCTAGGAATGGGGACGTGTTCAAAGTTAATGGACAACGCCTCAAACCATACTTGGAAGGGACCACGGCAGAGGTCGAGGAGGAAGTCGTGCCTTTGCACGAACTCCCCACGGATGTGGTCACTTGATGTGGTCCATCCCTCCATCTGTTTGTATATATCTTTGCTTTGTTAAAAAAAAAAAAAAAACCAAAAAAAAAAAAAATGGAAGACCTATGTGATATTTGCCCTTTCCCTTGTTTAAAAACGCGTTTTCCCCTGACCTACGCATTATTCCAGCAAAAGGAAACGCGTTTCCTCTCCAGATCCAGTCTTCACCGAAGTTTCGTCCCCCGATCCGCTGAACAGACCGCTAAATAGCGGTTTGGAACCGCCGTTCAGCGGTCTATTGTTCTCCGTTTCCGGAGTTTCTTCGGTGGGGTGTTGGATTTGGTATTCTCTGTTGGTGTCGGGGTTGGGAGTCTGTGATTCTGCGGGAAACGGCGTGCGGTGGTCTGTTCTCCTCTCGTGCCGTGTTCGTCCTCGCCGTCGTGTGCCTCGCCGCTAAAGCTCGCCAAGGTAGGTTCAGGTATGGCCAGCCATCATTTAATTCCAGAACTCAATTTTGCCTCCCTGATTCGTGAATTCGGAGAACCCTTCTACGATCGAATCGTAGCTAAAGGGTGGTACCATTTATTGTATGAGGGCGATGAATCCATGTACGTAGAGCCTCTCGTACATGAATTCTTTGCTAAACTCGAGCGTGACCAGACCGGTCCACTCGAGTTCAGTATCACTCTCAGAGGGGTGAAACACACCGTGACACCCCAGCTAATCTCCGACGCGACTGGGATCCCCTTGGTTGATGAGTTCGCACCCACCCACGATATCAATTTTTATCGATCTATGCTTGGGCGTGGGCAACCTATTTCATCGCATGGGGGAGTACCTAATGCGCACATTTACTCCAATGTGCACATTGTAGCCAGGTGGGTATGTAGAAATGTGTTGGGCCAAGAGCGGACCTCCACATTTTTTACACCTAGTTTGCGAATCGTGTATAGTCTGATGGACGGTTCACCACACTGCATTTGTCGAACATTGTTCGACGTTTTAGTGAACGCCAGGCTGAAAGATATACACTGTTTGCCGACTCTGGTTACCAAATTGTGTGGCATGTTGGACACCCCACGATTTGAGCGCATGCTGAGGCGCCAAGGCACCGACCTCGAGGTAGCGAAGATGACCCCGTCATTTCGCCATTGCCTTCCTGAGGCATGGGTGCCTGACTATATGGAGGAGGATGTTAGGGCCAATTCCTCGAGCTCGTCTGTGAGCTCAGGAACGCTCTTTAACACCGACATTTCTGAGATGGCGGTCGAGCAGCAGAACGTCATCTTAGCCAAGCAAAACCGGAAGATCTATAGGAAGTTGTCGCCTCTGGAGAGAGGTGCCTCTTCAGGCACTTCTAGCCGTCGTCATTAGTCCGGTACACCCTATCCATGCATTGGCACCATTTTGCCATACATTGAGGACAATGCATGGATTAGGTGTGGGGGGGTGTTTTCACGTTTGTACATAGTTTGTGTCTTTTTTTTTGTTTTATTGTTTTCTTTTGTGTGCATTGTTAGGGTCATGTTAGTGTGCCGCATTTAATATCGATATATCTGCTTGCCATGATCCTTGGGTGACTTGTCTTCTTTTGCTTGCCTAGTGCTTTAAAATTTTCACATTTCTTTCAAAATCTTCATGTGTTTGCGAAAGAAAATGTTTTTGTGGGTTTTGCGTGTGTTTAGCATGTGCAAAACCGTTGAGAGGCAAAGTAAAAAGAAAGCTCCCAAAATTGTCTTGAACTTGATGCATTAGGATTTCTAGTTTACTGGCTTTAGGTCTTATCGAGTCGTTAGGATGCACCCCGGTTTTCCCTCGGGGGGCGTGTAATCATAGGGTTTCAGTACTCAAACATTTAAAGAAGTCCACCCTGAACCTAGTGAGTCAAATAATTCGTGTCTGTTAGTATAAGGAAGTTTGTCGTAGTCAAGGGCCCTTAATCTTTTTTTTTTGTGAAACTTAAGTGTAGGGGTTTTGGTTCCCATGTAGATAAATGAATAAGTGGTGTTCTCTCTTCTCGCACGGCTCCTATCACTCGGGAAAGTAGGTCTGAGGGGACTTTGTGCCTGGTGCTTTCGAGTCATCTGACTTGGGATGCACCGACCGAACTCCCGTTACACGGGTGGTAGGGATCGCCCTATGTGGAGATTTGGGGGAAGGTGTACGTGATAGTGTAAGTCCTCATAGGCAATGATGCACGAAACCTGACCCTGGGAGAATCAAACACCAACCAATAAAATGCTCCAAAGAAAAAAAAAAGAGAAAAAAAAAGAAAAAGAAAAAAAAAAGTCAAATAAGAACCAAAATGGACTTTACACGTTGTATCACATTCAGAAGTTAAGGTTGCCGATGTCTTTCACTTAATTCCTTAGTTAACTCTCACGAATAACTCATTAGGCTAGGTGTGTGGACTGATTACATATATAGAGTCGACCCGTAGTATTACCGCATCCCATGATCGACAAAATAAGTCCAACGAGTCGTGTAGCTAGATTGATTAATGCATCTTGTTCGGATTTTGTGGGTATATCCGCTGAAAACCCTCAGGAGACAACACTCCTCCTCCTTGGCGACAAGGAGGTTTAACGGCTTGTTGCACATGCTAAGTGCAACCGTGATTCCTACAAAAGTGAGTTAGGATTTCTTGTTTTTCGTATGCTTTTCTCTTTCTTTGTTTTGCTCGGGACTAGCAAAAGTTAGGTGTGGGGGTATTTGATTGACATCATTTCATGCTCATATTTGTATCTTATATCCATTATCTTTCACCTAAACAATGCTATGTCACGAGTTTTATGTTTAGTTTTCAGGAATAAACAGGTTTGAAGAGATGAAGCATAAAAGGACCCAAAAGCTGGGAAAAAGGACTGAATTGTGAGATCTGGGGACCAAGATGCAAGGAAAAAGGACCTGATTGCAAGACAGAAGGACCTAAGAGCAAAACAGAATACTCCACACCATCATGGGGAGTATTTTACCAATTCGATTCGGGTCGGAGCTCCAACAAGTCAAGTAACCGCATCCAAGACCAAAAATACCATCCAGGAAAGCCTCCAAGAAAGCCCAGACGAATCCGGACCCTGTAGACCGCCAATTGGCGGTCTGGAACCGCTAATTGGCGGTCCAGGTGGATCCGAATCCGTTTAGCTTTTTCTGGTGCGTGTATTAGAGCGCTCTTATTCTATTTATGGTATTTGTTTAGTCCCACATCGGGGGATTGTCCCGGTTTAGCTTTTTCCATGGCTATAAATAGAACTCTTCACCTTCCATTGTAATTACTCCATGCTTGTGGCCATTCTCCCTAATTGAAGTGGAAGCCTTGAAGCAAGAAACTCAATAGGGAGATGCTACTGGTCTTGTGAGTCTTCAATTAATAAATTTTTCTTTGTTTTGTGCTTCTTTTATTGTTGATGCATGTTTTAGTTTAATTGTCTTTTATTAAATCTAGCTTTGTTAATATGCCTTCTTATTTTAGTGTAATAGTTAGGGTAATGTGTAGTGAGTAAAACCACTCCCCTTTTGGGGGGTGGAGATGATTATCATATATGCAATTAAGGAAGGAAGAATGTTTATGTTAAAATGTGTTGGTTAATATGAATGCATACTTGCTTGTTAGAATAGAACACTTCACTAGATGGGTTTTGCCATGATAAGTAGACACCTCCCATACTTGTTTAGTTTCTTAAATAACCAGCTTGTGTTTATGAATGTTAATCAAAATAGGTTAGTGATTTAATTGATGGGTTTTGCCATGATAAGTAGACACCTCCCATACATGCAAACACTACCTACACTTGTGCCTATAGGAAGATATTTTTGCCTCCTTATTGTGTATGTGTAGTCACTCCACCCCCTAAGGGGTCTCTCTCTCTTACTGATTTCTCCATAGTGTCAAGTTTCTCTAGCTTAGTTGAAGTATTCGTTTGTTTTGTTTCCTTCGCATTTGCTTCTTCGTGTTACCATAGTTTAGGTTAGCATAAACAACTTTCTTCCATCTTTCTTTGCCACTTGATTTCTGATAAGCAAGAGCAAGCTCACCTCCCTGAGGACGACCCATACTTGTCACCGCTTCATCGCGGCCGTGCACTTGCGGTAGAAATATAAAACGTTCAACACACATATAGACTTGGAAAATTCTTCGCAAAGACAGGGGTTACTTGCACCAAAGATAATATCGTCCACATATATTTGTACCATTAATAGATCATGATCATGTAATTTGACAAAAAGAGTGGTATCTACGTTACCCATTGTGAAACCTTTGTTAATTAAGAAGTTATTCAACCATTCATACGAAGTTCTAGTAGCTTGCTTGAGTCCACAAAGATCCTTCGTGAGTTTAAAAACATGGTTCAAGTAGGTGTCATTTACAAAACCGGGTGGTTGTGCAACATAGACTTCTTCATTAATAAATCCATTTATAAAAAAATTAATATCCATTTGAAAGAGTTTGATATTGAAAAAAGATGCACAGGCTAGAAGCATACAAATTGCTTCCATACGAGGAACGAGAGCATAAGTTTCATCAAGGTCTATACCCTCCTCTTGGCGGTCTCCTTGAGCAACTAGTCTAGCTTTGTTTCTAACTAGATTCCCGTCTTCATCAAGTTTGTTTCGAAAGATCCACTTAGTTCCAATAATCGTTTGATTAGTTGGTTTCAACAAGTTCCCAAACATCATTTCGAACAAATTGATTTAGTTTTTCATGCATATCCATAAGCCAAAATTCATCATTACATGCTTGTTCTACTTTCTTGCGTTCTAATGTAGAGATAAAGGCCTAAGAGTCACAAACCACTTGAGCTCTAGAGCGTGTTGTCACACGTTGAGAAACATCTCCTATCACAAGGTTCTTAAGATGATCTTTTCCATAGGTCCAATCATTTGAAAGTTCCTCGTTGTACTCATGTGGAGAACTTGGAGGATCTTGGTGAGATTCAAGGATGGTATCTTGCGATGAGACATGTTTAATGATATCAATGAAATCATCGTCAAGAGAGGAATTATCTACACAAGCCAATTCATCAAATTTGACATGTAGAGATTCCTCGAAACAACTAGTTCTTTTGTTGTAAACTCTATAAGCCTTACTCCTATCTGAACACACTAGAAATATGGCCTCATCGAGTTTGGCATCAAATTTATCCAAGTTTTCTTTAGTGTTGAGGACAACATTTTCAGCCAAAACCTTTGAAATATGAAATTTTCAGAGTGCGGTAATACCAAAGTTCAAAATGAGTTTTCTTTAAAATGGGTCCAATGAGAACTCGGTTCAAAACATAACAAGAGGTATTAACGGCTTCGCACCAAAAGTATTTTGGAAGCCCTTTTTCCACAAGCATGGTTCTTGCCATTTCTTGAAGAGTTCTATTCTTCCTCTGAACTACCCCATTTTGTTAAGGAGTGAGAGGAAAAGAAAACTTCTGCTCAATGCCATATTTTTCACCAATTTTTTGAATTGAATCATTTTCAAATTCTCCTCCATCATCACTACGAATAGCAATGATGTTCGAATCTTTTTTCCATTTCAACACATTTGCAAAAGCTTTTAAATCTTTGAAATGCATCAAACTTGTTTGCTAAGAACAAAACCCAAGTAAATCATGAAAAAACATCGACAAACACAAACGCATATCTTTTGCCTCCTAGACTCACGGTCCGTGAAGGTCTAAAAATGATCTAGGTGCAAGAGCTCAAGAGGTCTGAAGTTGATACCACATTTAAAGATATGAAAGAAGATTTAATTTTTTTTCTTCCAAATTGGAATGCATCACAAAACATGTCCTTTTTGAAATTGATTTTCAGATGTCCTCTAACTAATTCAAGTTTAGATAATTTATGCAATTATGACATACTAATATGTCCCAAACGGTTATGCCATAACCAAGCTTCGTCATGTGCGGCAATAAGACATGTTTCAACATTCATATTGCTAAGATTATCAACATGCGCGATGTAAATATTATTAGATCTATAACCTTTGAAAATGGTTTTCATGCTATCTTTGGAAATGATATGGCCAGTAGGTTTATCAAACACAACTATGATTTTTTGTTTCGGTTAATTGACTAACACTTAGCAAGGTATGTTTCAAACCATCTACTAGTAAAACATTTTCAATAGTTGGAGTAGAAGTATTGCCAACATTACCAATGCCAACAATATGACCTTTAGCATTGTCTCCAAACATGACGATTCCTTCCTTCTTAGTCTTTATGCTTGATAGACCACAAAAGTCTCCCATCATGTGCCTTATGCACCCGCTATCGAGAATCCACTTCCCCTTTCTCCTTGCTTTTATCTACAAACAAGGAAACAAGTGAAGACTTTGGTACCCAAATTTGTTTGGGTCCTTGAGGGTTATCTTTTGGTACCCAAACTTGAGTAGTCTTAGGTACCCAAACATTTGAATAATTTACTTTCTTAACAAGAGAGTTGTTCATTTTAACAAAGTATGATGTGGATTTCTTTTGTTTTTCTCCCTTGTATCCTAAGCCACGTTTTGTTAGAGATTGAGTTTGGGTGCCAAGAAGCATGTCAAGCATTTTTCTTCCAAAGGTGAATTTCTCTAGAACTTTTGTAAGTTGTTCATTTTTGGCAATAAGATCTTGATTGGTATGGCTCTCTATTGTAGATTTCATGGTTTTTATCTCATCACTGAGTGATTCATTTTCTTTAGCTAAAATTACATATTTGATGGAGAACTCTAGATGTACTTTTCTTTCTAGTTTGTTTTTATGACAAATGATTTCATATCGCTTAGCAGGTTCATGAAAAGCATCCAACAAGTCATCATAAGAAGGTGTTTCACGAAGGGATACCTCATCATTGTCAATTTCCACCACTTGAGGTTGGTCACTCTTGTTTGGTGATGTAGGTAGGCTTGAGTCTGAATCATCATTAGTGGCAATGAAACACATGTGTGCTTCCTTATCTTGAGAGTATTCGGTGGAAAGATGAAAGCAATGAATTTGATTCAAGTGGAAAAATATGAGGACAAATGTTGTTTAGAGAAAATTGAGAGTAGTATGAGAATGTGAGCTTAAAGAAAGGATTGGTAACCTTGTAAGGTTGTTCTAAGCTCTATTCATTAGCTCCAAACAAATTCTAGCCGTTGGGATTGAAGTGGTAATCATTTGAGTGAAATGCATAAAATTTGGAAAGTTGTAGTGATTTGAGTGAAAAGGACACAAACGCTCAATCGGATCGGGCTAATCGGTCGACCGGTTTCTTGTAGTAAAGAAAATGATCGAGTTGATGTGCATAGTAGTCGATCCACCAAGGCATGACTTAAGTGAACGGTCGAACCAAATATAAGTTTGGTCGACCGTTGAGTGGGTTTTGGGCAGAATAATATTAAACAAATTAGGTAACAGTCGAACCAATTAGGGAATATGTTCAACCGAAAATAATAGGAAGTTTGGAGTTCGAATTGTTCCTGATTCGGTTGACCGCCGTCAAGGCAATGTTCGACCGGTGGGCAAAAATACGAATTGGGTTAGTTGAAGTATGTGTATACGACAGTTGTATAATACGACAAGTATAATGATCATATTCAAATAAAATACAATGTGTTAAATGGTCGAACCAAAGTGAAGTTTCGGTCGATCGGTTCTCGGCATGTGTCACAATATAACTTGTGAGAAAAGATAGAAATAGTCGAACTAGAAATTTTAAATTGACACGTGAAAATGATCAAACCAGGATGATGAAACGGTCGATCGTTTGGGAATGAAAATGAACTTGCAAAAATTGGTCGAACCAGAAGCGAACTGTTTGACTGTTCTGGTAAAGAGACAAGAGTCTGATAAATCCAGTCGAATAAAATGGTCTACCGGTCGACCGATTGAAGCAGAAATCCTGTTCTAATTGGAATTTCTTAGTGTGATTGGTCACCTCATGAAGTCAGTTTTATATGGAATTAAGTATGAGACTTTATAGGTTTTTTTGGTGACATGCAATGCATTTCAACAATATTGCAAGTGCCAAGTTACATATTACTCCTAAGAACAAGAAATAAAATTTCTATTTAATCTTAACTTGATTTCTTGTCTTGTGAGCACTTGTCTCCTAAAATGTTAGTAAAACCACATATATGTATGCATATGCATGTGATGATAAAATAGATATACATGTGTTTAGTGATATGCTGAGGAATCATCAAAACATATTAACGATTATAAGCCAAAAGGACAACAAAACCGTCATAGTATATATGGATTATTGATTGGAAATTTCAAAGTTCAAAACTGCAAGTGCACGGCCCTTGTGAAGTGGTGGTCAGTACGGCTCATGTTCACAAGCAGCGAGTGCGGGTCGTCATTGATCATACTCGAGTAGTGGAAGAAAATGAAGATTAAGAGTATCTACACTGACTAACGAATGCGACGTGAATCAAATAAAAACCCCCTTACATAACTAGTCCCGTAGGAGGTGGATAATGCATGCAAAACTGTAGATGTCTGATTCGTGTGTGTGTACAATTAGGTGCTCATGACATGTATAACATGGACATCGATGATAACTAAAATCCTAAGTGTGTCTCTACATGGATTAAGATTTATCACCCTCATTAAAACCTGAAAAAACACTACTCAAGATGAGGACAAAGATAAGCACATGATTACATGTAATTTTATCTCTTGAATGACATGGAGAACATAGAAACCCATAATGACCACAACCTTTAACTATGTCTCGACAAGATTTAAAATTTAACAGCATCATTAAAACATACAAGACATTAATCTAGATGAGGCCAACATGAGCATATGCTCTCACATGCCATCCTTAGCTCTTTACCCACTCTAATCTTATCCTCACCTCATCATTGCCCATAAAGTGGGCCCACTAGCCAAAGCATGTGCGAACCATCCATTAGGACCAGTAACTCATCAAAGGCAAGAGTGGCAAACTCATCAAAATGTCCATGGAAATCATTTGAAGATCCAAGATTAAGATTAAACACACACCAATCTCACAACATTCACACTTCACCTCATTCTCCACCCCTAATGGGGATGGATTACTCACTAATCATCATGTAAACAAAGAAAACAACACATGAACAACTAAAGAAAACTCGATCTAACCAAAGCAATGGAATAAAAATTGTATCAAATGAAAGACAATAACATAAAGAACAAGAAACTAAAACTTGATGAAGAAAGAAAGATTACAAAATGTGTTTCTCTTCTTCTACACTGCACTACTAAGCAATAAATAAAAGAAACTCTACTAAATAAGAAACTAAATCTAACCTAATGAGGAGGGGAAGGAAGGAGAATAGGGGAAGGATTACAAGTGTATTTGTAGATGATTATTGGGTCTGGATGAATCTATGCGCGATCAAACGGTTGTAAATCAGATCTAGATGTTGCGTATTGCTCTGACATGACAGCCCGACCCACCAGAGAAATTTGGGGTCCAACCAACCAACAAACCAACCAGATATGCCAGTGGTGGATGATTTGGGTCAGATCCACCTCTAATTTCACCAGCAACTTAAATCCTTTCTAGAACGTAGGGTAAGCCATAAGCCATTGGTTCGAACCGACTTGGTTTTAATTGTTGAATTACCCCTCAAGTTCATGACATTATGGTTTTTTATACCAAACATATCTTTATTTACACATACATCCCTTTGGGTTTTCACTTGGGTCCATCCTGATTTTTAGTCTAGTCTTTCAACAATTACTGATTAGTAGCATATCATGCATCATATTCAAGTTATATATCCTTAATTTTACCCCAATCTTTTGCTACTTGAGTGTTTCTTGTTATATTTTAGGTATTAGGTAATTAAGAAGAGAAGAGAAGATAAAAAGGACAAAACCATAAGAAGAACAAACTTAAATGAAGCCAAATGGACCTCTCCGTCATGCACAAGGACCCATCTACAAGAGGGATGAACCTTGACGTAAGCCCAGAGGGACCAAATAGCAAACTGAGAAACACCATACCATCATGAGGAGTATTTTGGTAATTGGAATTCCCGGCGCATGAGACACATCTGGAATGTTTGGATCAGACTTGCCTGCAAAATACATGAAATATTTGGTTATTCAGGGATGCTTCCAGAAATCACTTTGACGGTATGCGATCGATTAAGTATGTTGCGGTAGTTCCATTCCCCTTTGGGGGTGGAGACAATGCACATTTATGTTTTGAGGTTTTGATGTTTGACGAATTTTGATTGTGATGTTTGCATGTTCATCAAATTTGTTTTAATTATCTACAAGTTGGGGGGGGGGGGGGGGGGGGGTTGATGAGTTTTGACATATATTTCAGACATTTCCCATGCTTGGTTTCCTCATGTTTATTTGTTGAAATCTCTTGTTGGGTATGCTACATGTTAGTCGTGTGTTTGTATTAGTGTTTGCTCACTCGATTGATTAAAGAAACTTTATTTTGATGGGTTTTGCCATAAGATTCAGGCATCTCCCATGCTTGGCTTAGTTCTTCACATGAGCTTCTGGTTTTTGATGAGTCTTGTCATAACTTTAGATAGTTCTAATGCTGAGCCTCGTCTCATGATAGTCGGGTAGTAATTGCTGATATGTTGTGTGAAACTCTTAAGAGGTTCAAGCTCTTTCAATTTGATCCTTTAAATCAAACGCCTTTTTGTCCAATTCATGAAACTCTCCTGATATCTGGTACACTTTGTGAGGACGACACACACATGAGTATTTTGGCCCCACGTGGTGTCATGTTCTGATTCTAGGTACATTGATCCACTATGTGGTTCCCCTTTGTTGTCCTTTGACGAAGGACGATGAGAGCTACGTTTTGTACATAGTTATAATAAAAAACGTTGTCGTGGGTTCCACTCCTTGAGGATTTGGGATTCATTTGTTAATGTATTTGTATTCCATTTTTAAGTATCTCACAGGTTTTGAGGAATTTGGGTTTGTGTCCATCAACAAAACAATGAACTTCCGTTTGCCCTTCACGTTGATGTGAACTTTTCTTGTTCATGCATATCCATGTAGTATCATACTCACATTCATTGAGGACAATGCATGAAGTAAGTGTAGGGGGTGCTTTACGTGTGTACACAGTCCAGTATTTTTCCTTTTTTTGTATTGTTAGGGTCATGATAGTGTCCTGCAACTTACATTGATATATCTTGCTATACCATGATCTGGGTGACTTGCCTTCTTTTGGTTGCCAAATGCTTTAAAATTTTGAATTTCTTTCAAAATCTTCATGTGTTGGTGAAAGAAAAGGTTTTGTGGGTTTGGCGTGAGTTTAGCTTCTGAAAATTCGTTTAGAGGCAAAGTAAAATGGAAGCTCCCAGAATTGAGATGAACATGATGCATTAGGATGCCTAGTACACCAGATTTAGGTCGTAAGGATGCACCCTGGTCTTCCCATGGGGGAGAGTAATCGTAGGGTTTTAGTACTCAAACAAATAAAGAAGTCCACCTTGAACCTAATGAATCGAATAATTTCTGTCTGTTTGTATAAGAAACATTGTCGTAGTCAGGGACCCTTAAACTCTTGTTGTGAAACCATAAGTGTAGGTGTTTTGGTTCATGTGTAGATAGGTAATAATTTACTAGGGTGTCCTCTCTTCTCCCACAACTCCTATGACTCAGAACATGTCCGAGGGGACTTAGTACCTGGTGCTTTCGAGTCATCTAACTTGGGATGCACTGACCCAATTGTCAATTCACAGGTGGTAGGGATCGCCCTATGTGGAGATTTGAGGGAAGATGTACGTGATAGAGTAAAACCTTACAGGCAATAATGCATGAAACGGTACCCAGAGAGAACTAAACACCAACAAATTTTAAGTTCTTATTCTTCAAAAAGAAAAAAATTAGAAAAAGAAGAAAAGATGAAAAAAATATTAATAAGAACCTAATGGACTTTACACGATGTATCCATTGAGTATGTTAAGGTTGCCCATGTCTTTCACTTAAGTCCTTAATTAACATGCCTTAATGGTTCCCTAGGCTAGGTGTGTGGACAAGATACATATATAGAGTTAGCCCGTAGTATTACCGTGTCCAATGATAGAGAAAAGTAGGTCCATGGAGTGATGTGGCTAGGTTGAATAATGCATCAATGTTCAGATTTTGTGGGTATATCTGCTGAAAACCCTCAAGAGACACCACTCCGCCTCCTAGGCAATAATGAGGTTTAACGACTTGTTAAACATGCTAACTGCAACTTTGATTCCTACAAAAGTGAGTTAGGATTTCCCATTTTATATTTTCTCTTTTCTTTGTTTTGCTCAGGACTAACAAAAGATAAGTGTGGGGCTATTTCATTAGTAGCATATCATAGGGTGCATTCATGCTATATATCCTTCATTTTACCCCATGTTTGTGCTACTAGAGTGTTTGTTTGATGTGTTTCAGGGTTTAGACAATAAAGAAGAGAAAGGAAGAGAAAATGACCTAAACTCAAGAACAATTGAATGATTTGGAAGGTTTCTAGACTTGTTTGTAATGTCCAAAGACTAGACGATAAGTTAGGAGGGACCCAAGTGAAACCAGAGGGACCAAAGTGTAAAGAAATATATTGTGTCACAAAAGTATAACATATATAGATTCGGCCCGCACGACCGTGTCCAACGATCAACAAAGTAGCTCCATGGAGTCGTGAAGCTAGGTTGAATAATGCATCAATATTTGGATTTTGTGATTACGCTGAAAACACTCACGAGACACCACTCTTTGGCAACAAAGAGGTTTAACGGCTTGTTACACGTGCTAAGTGCAACCGTGATTCTTACGAAAGTGAGTTGAGATTTCCCTTTTTATATTTTCTTTTTCTATGTTTTGCTCAGGACTAGCAAAAGATAAGTGTGGTGGTATTTGATTAGTATCATATCATAGAGTGCATTCATGTTATATATCCTTTATTTTACCCCATATTTGTGCTACTCGAGTGTATGTTTGATGTGTTTTGGTTTTAAGTAATAAAGAAGAGAAAGGAACAAAAAAGGACCTAAATGCAAGAAGAAAGGACCGTATTGAAGCATCTCAGACCTATTTGTCATGCTCAAGGACCCATCTGCAATTCAGGAAGTACCTAGATGAATCCCGGAAGGACCTGAGCATTAAGAAAACATTTCTGGGGCAAAAATACCCCCAATGGACCTAGAGTGCCTCCACATGCAAAAAAGAAAACTTAAGCATTTGGGAGAATTGGGGGTGATTGGGGCCAAAAGATCTGCCATTGGCGGACCATTTTGGTCAAAATCCCCCCAAATTTCTCCAGTGGCTCCAACTTCTTGATTGAATCAGCTAAAATACCGCAAGTGCACGACCGTGTTGAAGCGGTGGCAAGTACAGGTCGGTCTACAGGGAGTGTGTATGAGTCGGATTCACGATACTCGTGTGGGGAAAGAAGAGAGAGGAATGCAAGGTGAACTAAGCTACGAGGCGAGTGAAATAAAAAACAAACAATAAAATAAAACCTCTTAGTGGTAGAGAGAGAATGCGGAAATAAAAATATGTGCAGTGTGTGTGTTCAATTGTGCTCATCACAACATGTAATACATAAAATCCATAAAACATAATCTAACTTTTCCTCCACATGTAATAAGATAAACATTATCATTAAAACATGGAAGACAATAATTGAAATCAAGCTAAATGATCTCATGCATAAATATGAAACCCCATTATGTCTCCACATGAAATAAGATTTACAAAATCATTAAAACATACAAGACATTAATTAAGGCGAGGCCAACAAACTGTTGGAATAACATGTAATGACGTCGCCATTTCACATCGTGTATTAAGAACCCGACGTGAAACAACCTAAACACGTTGGTTAAACAAAAACCAAAGTGATATAGGTATATATTGTTGGTCTTTTGGCCTTAATCTATGTTTTCATGATTTAATCAACCCAATCTTAATTATAATCAATGTAGAGTAGCACACATATTGCATTGCAAATATATTACTTTGTGCTAACTTCTACAGGTGATCAAGACTCAAGAAAGAAAGGATTCAAGTCAAGACATGTAATCAAGCTCAATTGAAGATATGTAATTTGCATTTCTTTTGAGTCTTAGGTACAATGTGTAAATTGAGCATACTTGAGCTAAAACCTACTCAAACACTCTAGGTTCCTTATCAAAGTCACACACAAAATTTCATATAATTTGGACTTCAATAGATCACCCAAACCTAGACCTGAACAATCTGCCTACATTTGGTCCACCGAAACAGATTGTTCGGTCGACCGAGTGATCAATTACCCAGTTATTGTTTACTACCCAGTTTCGGTCGACCATCCAGACCTTTTCGGTCGACCGAGTTAACACAATTTTCCGACCGTTTGTTTTGTCGTACTATACCTAACGGTCGTATTCGTTTTTTTGCAAATACCCCAAAAATACTTTTTCCTATCGGTCAACCGAGGACCTTGATCGATCGACCGAACTTAAGATGTCGCTACAAACCCAAACTTCTTGTTGGTGTTTGGTCGGCCGTGGACCTTGTTTCGGTAGACCGAATTCGATCTTGTTTGTCAACCCCGTAAAGCCTGTTATGATTCGGTCGACCGAACCCTATTCGGCGTTCGACCGATCACTTAAGTGAACTTAAGTCATAGCCAAAAGTGACCAACCGGTCCACCGACATACCCGATTCAGTCGACCAATTTTGTTCTGAATTGGGTCCTGCAGATTTATATTTTGTGTATCTTACACAACCTTTACCCAATTCATACCCAACGGCTATAATTGTCTTGGAGCTTATCAACAGAGTTGCAAAACACATTTTAACACTACTCTCACACTACTATTTGTCTAATACATTAGAGAGAAACTCCCAAGCTCCAAATTCCCCAATCCAACACTCTAAGCCTATCTTCCACACCTTTGATCATAGTCAAATCATACTCAAAGTGTGCTGAAGATTTAGAGAGTGTTGTCCCACTCAATTGTTGTTCAAGAATCTAGGATTTTGTTGAAAGCCCGAAGTGTTCCTCTCGGATTGTGAGAGAAGAAAGTCAAGCTCGCGAGGGTGTTCGCGGGGCTTGTTTTGTAAAAGGCTTAATCTCGGCCCGGAACGAGGGAGATCGAGCGGAGCTTGCAAGAGAGGAAGTAGGTGGGAGACCGAACCTCTATAAAATCCGGTGTCATCATTGTGGTTTGCTTATCTCCTCTTTACTTGCTTGTTTAGTTTTAATTCTGTTGCATATACTCGATCGATTAAACAAGCAGGTAATTAGCCTTAATAGGGATTAGAATTAGAGCCCCATATGATCTTACATATGTCACATTGGTTTTTGTTCGACCGAAGTTAAATGTTAACATGTGATGTTGGTCGAACAAAAACCGACGTGATATATACCTATATCACGTCGGTTTTTGTTCAACCGACGACTTTTATTGGCATTTTCACGTTGGTTTTGTTCAACCGATGTGATTGTTTTTTATAAAAAAAGGTTGTTCAACGACATTTATTTTTTATACAAAGACAATAGAAATAATGATTCACGCTGGTTCTTCTAAAACCGACGTGTTTCGTTGCACTAAACATGTCGGTTTACAGAAAATCGACGTGAAATATTGCATTTTCCACATCGGTTTTCAGGAAAAACCGACGTGTTTATTGGTTTTTTAAGAAAACCATGCCACTATCTTCTTGTGTACTCTACCCTAACACAAAAACACAACCCAAACTTTCGTCCAACACAACCCAAGGCCCCGCCGCCAACCCATGCGACCAACCCACGCGCTGACCTCAACAAATGTTTCGCATCACGCCGATCCAACCTACACTGCACCCCAACCTTTGCACACCACCCCCACAATGCACCACCTCCAACCAAACGCATCACCCCCTTCCACCTCCACCCCAACACACCACCCCTTACACCGCACCACCTCCCAATCGGCGCACCACTTACCACAACTCCTCTGGCCACCTAGAACTCGTCGAGCTCCTCCGACCTCTCCGTGCCCCTCCACCCTTGACACCTACGAACTCTCTGTACTCCTATGACCTTGACCCCTCCTACCTCGCCGTGCTCCACCAAACTTGACTCCTTCGAAATATTTGTGTTTGACTCTCAACTTGATTAAGGTCCACTCTCAACTTGATTTATTTTTATTTTTATATGATGGTCTCTCATATAAAAGAGATAAAGGCTCATAGGTTTGACACATATTTTGATGAAGGATACACACGTTGGATATGGCATGGTGAGAATGAAATACGCACGAAAGAAGAAAGTGATAGTCCTTCAAATCAAGTTGTTAATGATGAAGAACGGTTAGAGGATATGATTCGAGATGTTGCCGATAAGTTTGATGACAAACCCCAAGTACTTATTAGTATGTTGTCTGACAATGAAAAGCCTTTGTATCCGGGTTGCGCCAATTTCAGTAGATTGTCTGCAGTGTTACAATTATATACCTTGAAAGCCTCTAACGGTTGGAGTGATGTCAATTTTAGTGCCTTACTTATGTTACAAAAAACATTAATCCGAAAAAATAAGCTTCCAGACTGTATATGAGGACAAAAAATCTTGTTTCCGATCGGTATGCAATATAGGAAAATACATGCATGCCCTAATGATTGGATATTCTATAGGACTAAATATGAAAATCTACATTGTTGTCCGGTTTGTAATGCATCCCGATACAAACTTAAGAAAAATGTGAGTGGTGATATACCAGTGAAGGTGTTGTGATCTCTTCCGATCGCTCCAAGGTTGAAACATTTGTTTGCTAGTCCCACAGATTCAAAGAATCTAACATGGCACGCAGATCATGATAAAGAAAATGATCAGATGTTACGACATCCTGCAGATTCTCCCTAGTAGAAGAAGATTAATTCAGATTTGCCGGTGTTCGGTCAAGAATCTAGAAATATGAGACTTGGTCTGTGTATTGATGAAATCAATCCTTACGGGAGTTTGAGTAGCCTTCATAGTTCGAGGCCTACTCTGTTGGTTATGTATAATATACCTCAACGGTTAAGCATGAAACATAGATACATGATGTTATCTTTAACGATTTCTGGTCCAAAACAATCAGCCAATGACATATATGTGTATTTGGCTCCGCCGATTGATGACTTGAGGAAATTGTTGGATGCCCACTATCAACAGTCATTTACATTGTGTGCGATGATTTTTTGCACAATTAAAGATGTCCTTGCATATGAAAATTCGTCTGGCTATTCTGTGAAAGGGCACAAAGCATGTCCTATTTGTGAAGAAAAC
The DNA here is from genome assembly GCA_963682175.1 of Triglochin maritima. Classification (NCBI taxonomy): domain Eukaryota; kingdom Viridiplantae; phylum Streptophyta; class Magnoliopsida; order Alismatales; family Juncaginaceae; genus Triglochin; species Triglochin maritima. The sequence goes on from OY821775.1 coordinate 23,339,251, forward strand.
ACGTGTTCTTTGCAGCATGTGCATGGCAGTAAGACGGTGTATCTTGGTCATCACAAATTTTTCCTATGAGTCATCCGTATCGTACAATGAGTAGGACTTTTAATGGAATACAAGAATTCAAAGAACCTCCTGTAGAAATCTGTGTAAGATAAGTTCTTGAGCGAGTGAAGAACATCCAATGCAAATTCAGCAAGCCTTACAAATGAGGATATGATAAGAGTAGTTGGAAGAAAAAATCCATCTTTTTTAACCTTCCATATTGGAAGATCTTAGAAGTTAGACATTGTATTGATGTGATGCATGTCGAACAAAATGTCTGTGACAGTTGGTTAGGAACTCTTCTGAACATACCGGGTAAGACTAAAGATGGATATAATGCTATATTTGTTCTACTTGAACTTTGGCTTCGAGCAAAACTAGCTCCAGAAAGTAAGGGTAGTCATAAGTATTTACCACCAGCTTGTTACACTTTGTGCCGAACGGAGAAATTAGTTTTGTGTCAATGTTTACATGGGGTCAAGTTGCCACAGTGGTATTCGTCAAAGATTAGTAGTATTGTTTCAATGAAAGATTTCAAACTATTTTGTTTGAAGTCTCATGATTGTCATGTGTTGATGCCACAATTTTTACCTGTTATAATTATATCCATGTTGCCGAAACACGTTAGACATGCTATTATCAAATTTTGCTTGTTTTTCAACAACATTTGCAGCAAAGTAATTGTTCCAAAGCATCTGGATAAGTTGTAGAATGAAGTGGTTGTTACGATATGTCAGTTGGAGATGTACTTTCCATCGTCTTTCTTTGAAGTTATGGTTTATTTGGTTGTTCATTTGGAAGTTTGATGAATTTTTGATTGTCTAGACTTTCAAGTTTAGATGCTTATCAAGGGTGTTTTAATCATCTACATGTTGGGTGATTTTTATGGGTTTTTCCATAAGATTTGACACTTCCCATTCTTATATTCCTCATGTTTATTGACTGAAATTTCCTGTTGAATATGCTACAAGTTAGTTATGTGTTTGTATTTGTGTTTGCTTGCTCGATTGATTGAAGAAACTTTATTTTGATGGGTTTCGCCATAACATTTAGACACTTCCCATGCTTAGCTTTGTTCTTCACATGAGTTCCTAGTTTTTGATGAGTCTTGCCATAGCATTTAGACACCTCTCATGCTGAGCCAAGGCTTATGCTAATCAAGCAGTAATCGCCGATACGTTGTGTGAATGGATTGATAGATTTTGCCACATCTTTAGACACTTCCTATGCATGAAGACACACATATGACACACACGCATACATGCTTAAATGCATCATTCATAACTTATTTCAGTTCATATGTGCACCCACTCCACACCTTAGGCATTTCCATTCCTGAATTCCAGATTGTTGTCATAGTTAGTTTAATGTCATTGTTGGTTGCTTTCATCATCTTTGTTTGTTGCTTCATAGTGTAGCATAGCATAGTGATTGACATCATTTCATGCATTCATTTGTGTCTTATATCCAGTATCTTGAACCTAAACAATGCTACATAACGAGTTTTATGTTTGAGTTTCTGGAAATAAACGTGATTAAGGCGAAGTGGCATAAAAGGATCTAAAATCAAGAAAAAGGACTAAGTTGCAAGACTTATGGACTAAGATGCGCAAGAGAGGGACCCAAATGTAAAACTGAATGCCCAATGTGAAAATCAAGAAACTCCACACTATCACGAGGAGTATTTTGGAAATTACATTAGGGCCGACACTCCAATAACCGAGTGCACTCCATGTGAAGAATTGAAGAACGAAAGAACATATCTGAAAATAGGTCGGATCCGGGAAAAATGACCGCCAATTGGCAGTTCAAGACCATCGCCAATTAGCGGTCCGTTTGTCTCCGAATCCGACACAATTTCTCCAAGACATGGGTTATGTGTTTGTGTATTCTTGGAAGGTTGCATTAGTCCCATACCGAGGAATTGTCTCCGGTTACCATTTTTCATGCCTATAAATAGAACTCTTCCTCCTCATTTGTATTCACCCATTACTTGGTGGCATTCTCTCTACTTGGAGTAAAAGCCTTGAAGCAAAAACTCAAGGTGGAGAAGAATGCCACTTGCAATGTGAGTCATGTTAATAAAATATTTTTTCTTAGTTTCTTTTAATATTGTCTTGTATTTTAATTCTTGCATGCTTCTTTAGTTTAGTTTGCTTTCATTTAGGTTCTTTAATATTTATTGTTTGCTTAGCTTAATTGTATTTCATTAGAATGTTTCATTTTATTAATGTAGTTTGTAGTGTAGTGATTAGTGAGTAGTTCCATCCCTCTTTCGGGTGGAGATGATGTTCATACATGCATTAAAGAATGGAAATGAATGCTTGATTGTGAAATGTGTTGATAAATGTGAATGTATGCTTGCTTGTTTAGAGTAGAACACCTCTCATGATTCTTTAGGTTGAAATAACCAAATTGTATATTTGAATATTAATCAACTAGGTTAGTGAATGGATTGGTAGGTTTTGTCATAACCTTTAGACACTTCCTTTACATGAAAACACTACCTACATTTGTGCCTATTGAATGCATTCTTCACCATCTTATTACATGTGGGCACAGACTCCACCCCTTAGGGGTTTTCCATTTCTGATTTCCAGCTTTCCTGTATTAGTCACTTAGTTTAATTTTATCTCGTCTCATGCTTTCATCTTCATTGTTTGTTTCATGCTAGCTTAGCGTAGTTACTTTAGTGTAGTCACAACTTCTTCCCCTCTTTTCCCACTTGCCTTCGAACAAACCAGAGTCGACACACCTCCCTATTGATCGACTCGTATTTGCCACCGCTTCAACGCGACCGTGCACTTGCGGTTATGATAATTGGTTCAATCACATCGTTTAGTCTAGTTTAGTGTAATCAACTTCTTCTCCCCTCTTTTACCACTTGCCTTCAAAAGAACCAGATCGACACACCTCCCTGTGGATCGACCCGTATTTGCCACGTCTTCACCGACGCCGTGCACTTGTGGTATTAAAACGAATAAATCAAGTTTTTGGCGCAGTTGTTGGGGCGGTGATCTGTCCAGACTCTGGTCTGGATGATTTGAGTGAGTTTAATTTGTTATTTTTAGTTTTTCTTTGTTTCAAGAGGCTCTAAATATCAAGGAACATCACTAGGAGAAGTTTGGAGGGGAATGGAAGTAAACAGACCGCCAATCAGCGGTGGTGGACCGCCAACTAGTGCCCTGGTGATCTCTGTTTTATAATTTCTTCTGGTTGTTTCTTCATTCAATAGTGTGCTCTTGGGCTCAATTTGGCATGTTTTGACTTGTAGTTTGCCCCCAGATCAATAATCAGTCCCCTTTAATCAACCTGGCCACTAAAATCCAAAGACAAAGACTACACATTCTTGCTTGATTAGGTCATGCATCATATACTTGACATTGACCCCTTTCCTTAGCCCCAAGATAAGGTGGGGTATTTCATTACCCTTTCCTTTGCCCCAAAAATCACATTAATCTAAGCCTTAATTCTAAAAGCAAGTAGATATTGACCCCTAAGGATTTCAGACGCACTAGGAGAGTGATCGAGTTGAGACCGTCATGACCTGATCGGCGTTGTCTGCCTTGTCGATAGGAGGAGGTACTGGATCTCCAGATCTGTTATCACTTGCGAGGCATTATTGTTTTCCTTGAATGGAGGTGAGGCGTGTCGAGACTAGTGATCTTGAAGTTAGGCGTCGTCTAGCCTAAGGACCTATAGTCATAAGCTGTTTGAGACTTGTTTGCTTGTGTTCTTCTACCTCGTCCCACTACCCACGCTAGCTCTAGGGATTATTCCTTTCTTATCTGAGTCTTCTCCTCCTCTATATTCTTCATTATAGTCTTGTCCTTTGATTACACCTTCTGTTGTGTGTGGTTTTAGAGTCGAGTTAAGGGTTTTGTAAGAGGATGGGCTCGTTCTGGTGAGAGCGCTCGACTTGAGAGAGTGCATTTTTTCTGAGATGGACGGTCTAGGTGAACGACCCTCTACCTCGGTCCACACCCACTACCACGTAGACCTCCTCCTCCTCCGACTCAAGACGAAAAGGGCCTCCGTCAGGATCGTGCTCTGGGTGCACCACGACCTTTAGCTCGACAGGATAGGCCGATGACTTTGTAGAAGTGGACCCATCATGTTCGTGTCGTGCAACGTTCTTCCATAATTCTCCCGCCTGCTCGCGGTAATAACTATGAGCTAAAACCAAAATATGTGAGCATGCTTCCAACCTTCACTGCTAATGAAGAGGATCCATATATCTTTTTACGTGAATTCAGGGATGTATGCTCCATGTTCAAGCTTCAATAACTTGACGAGGATTTTGTCCGGTTGAGGATGATTTCATTTACGTTGAATAATAACATGAAGAAATGGATGTATAGCCTCCCGGGAAACTCGATTCGGTCCTCAAATGACTTCGTGACCATTTTCTTAAGAGAATCTTTTCTCAAAGGAATACTCAACATATACGACACGAGATACATCAAATGTACCAGAGTGAGACCGAATCTTTTCCTTCTTTCTTTGAGAGGTTCAAAGACCTTGTCCAGTAGTTCCCTCATCATGGAATTGAGTTGTCGCAGTTGTGCCAAATTGTTTATGAGGGCCTCAACAACAACACCCGTACATTGTTGGAATCGATGTGTCAGGGTGATTTCCAAATGAAATCCATTGATGAGGCATGGGACACTTTTTAATTAATGGCTGAATGTATATTTGAATGGGATACCATGAGAGAGACACCATGTCTTCTGGTCGAGTTGGATCATATCAAGTTGAGTAAACTATCGTGTCTGAGGAGAAATTGGTTGCTCTCATGCGTAGGATTGAGAATTTAGAGTTGGACTGAGCTCTTGTTATTAGATTAATCTAAGGATTAAGATGACGTTTGCCCAAAGCACTGACACGTGGCGCACTCTCATTGGCTGCGCATTAGGGTTTAGGGTGGGGCCATCTATATAAGGAGGGGAGCCTCCCATTGGATGGACTAATATTATTGTGTGCAAACCCTAGCCTCCATCCTAAGCCTAGCTGCCCTCTCCCTCTCTCACCCATTCGTCCCTCCGCATCCACCAAGCCAATCCGTAGACTCTTGGGTTGTGGACTCGTGCTTCTTCTGCAAGAGAGTAGAAGACCGACCGGTGCTCCAGAGGATTCCGTGAGGTGATCGTCGATCCATTCCGCTGCCACAGGTTCTCTCCACCAAAGGTAATTCTGAACCTGTAGATTCAATCGTAGATTGCTAACATTGGTACCAGAGCCATCTTGGTCACCTCCGAATTTTTTTGAGCACTTTCTTATTTCATATATGTTGAAATAATTTCGGTAGTTCTTGAGAGAAATCGCATACATGTGTAGTTTTTTTGTCTTCATCATGCGCCTAGGGTTTGATGCCTTTTTTCTCACCCTTGCGCATGGTTTTTTTTGATTCATTTCATTACATGCGAATTGTATTACAAGTTTCATCATTATTTCATTCTTGAGCATAGCTTAGATTTCACTTTACGCATGTACCTAGGGTTACATGTTAATCTATGTTTGTTGCGCATATTTCTTTCAACCAAAGCTTGCGGCTAGAGTCGGTTTATTCTTGATTATTTGCGCATATATGTTGTTTGAAATATGATGATAATTTTACAAGAGTTAATTATTGCATGTATCATATAATGTGATCATATATTTCGGATGGTATGATTTGATTGTGCATTTTTTCAAAACTCTTGTACATACATCTAAGGTTAGATGCTTGTTGCGTTATTCATGTATATGTATTTTTTTAATCACATGTGCATGCATCTAGGATTAGATTTCGATTGCAAAATCATGCACATACATGAATATTGAGTTACCATATTGTATATTTCGGATTTTTGGAATGAGAGCATTCATTTCATTTGAAATATTTCCTTTATGATTGAATGCACATATATGTTAATCTCATTAAGGATTTTCGGATTTCTTTTGGAATGATTGCATGCATTTCATTTGAAATATTTCCTTTTCATCAAATGTGCATATATGTGATGCCGTCCACCAAAGAATTTCGAATTTTTCTTTCCATTACAAGTAGCATAATTATTGTTGATTGCATGCTTTTATTGATTATGGAAAGATTGGCTAATTCTGAAAATTTTGGAAGATATTATGGGCTGGCAATTTATTGCCTTAAAAATGTGTTTGGATGCTTTCCTTTGATGCAAAAATATGTGTTGCTCTCCACCATATAATTTCAGATTTTTCTTTCCTAATCAAAGTAGGATAATTTTTGTTCTATCATGATTATATTGATTAGGGAAAGAAGAAAGAAATTCTGTTTTGAGAATGATTATTGTGGAGATTGGTTGTCATTACCTAACACGTTTTTTTGCCTATTTTCGTGCCCCATTCATGCATTGATTCCTTATGCATTACTTCCTTATTGTTTGAATGAGGTGCACACTTTATGGTATTTTTTTTTCATACGTCGGATTGTGCTAACGTATGGAAAGATTGTGGCTATGTGGAATGAATGATTGCTGATTTTATTTACTGCCTTATTGAGAGATGAGCGTAATTTCATTCATTTATTTCCATTTGCAATAGTTATCGCAAAGGACTGTAATAATTATGGACTGTAATAATTATGGATTGTGGACTGTTTATTGGCTTAAGGAGACGAGGGGCTCCTTTATTTTTATTATTGCGATATTATTGCTATAAGACTCATGCAGGTTCCCGTCGACGAGGCTAAATCCCTAATGGGGATCATTAGCTCGATATGGAAGTAATGTAGTAATCATATATGTGTGATGTTGATTGGATTTTTTTTTGAAAACCATTTTTGGGAACTCACCTGCCTAGTGGGAGTTGCAAGGTTGAAGTGTTTTGTGTAAACCACCTTGCAACCGGCGGCAAATATTTGTTTTTATTTGCTGATTTACCATGATTTAAAACGTTTTTTTGGGGTCATTAAATCATGATGGAGCTCAATATCTAGATTAGTAAAATGGCTTTATTAACTATTGTATGAGGATTTGATCGAATGCTTTATGTTTTCTTTTGGTCTGAATGCTATAGCTATTAAGTCAGTTTATTCTTTATGACTATTGTAGCTCGTTATATTTTATGCTAGAACTCATGTATCGCTATGTATTTTGATTGTCCTAGATTCTTTATGGCTGCTTCCAAAAGCATTGTCGCTGATCTGACTCGAGGAGATAAACTCAATGAAAGAAATTACGATCTGTGGCATTGTAAAATTGAGTATGTCTTAGAGGATCAGGACATGTTAGAAAACATAAACCAATCTATGTCTCCCACCGAGGAGGGGAATACTGCGCAACATCGCAGAAACTTGGATGTTTATAATGCATGGAAAAAGAAAGACCGCATTGCTCGAATCACAATTCTAAGTTCAATGAGGGACGATCTGTTACTGCGGTTCGAAAAGTTTCGAACTGCAAAGGCCTTGTGGGAAGCTGTGAAGTTTCAGTACGGAGTGACCTCCGTTACAAGGGCCCGTCAGCTTGGGCTTATGTTTGATGCGTATAAAATGCGCCAAGGTCACACAATGAGGCAGCATATTACCGCAATGTCAAACATGATTAACGAGCTGAGCGCTGCCGGTCGTGCTAAGACCGATGAGGAGCAAGTGTCTGCTCTCATCAGATCATTGCCTTCAAAGAGTTGAGAGCATATGAAGGTCCATCTGACCCATGCTGATGACATCAGGACATTTGACCAGGCCACAAAACACCTAGAGCTGGAGGAGGACCGCATGCTTGCGGAAGCCCCTCTAACTGAAGTGTTTGCTGCTGAAGCTGCCGCTCCTCGGAGGAGTGCAGGTTTTAAGCGCAAAAGAGATAGAGATCAGGGTTTTAAAGGCAAGAAGGGTGCAAATCCAAACAAAATAGAAAACAAAGCTGGAAAGAAACGACCTCGAGGATCCAGAGGTGGGAAAGATAAGTCTAATGTGACTTGTTTTAACTGCGAAAAGACTGGACATTTTGCTCGTGAGTGAACTGAGCAAAAGGTAATTACTGTGTGTAATCCCTCGAATTGTAACGTGACCAGTTTTGTGATGCTCACTGATCATTCTCCTGTGTGGATTGTGGATTTAGGTGCCACGAACCATGTAACAAAGGATCGTTCTGCCTTTGTGGAATATCGCCGTGTTCCAAGTGGGAGGCGAATAAACATGGCAAACAACACTAGCATTGAAGTTCTTGGAGTTGGCACATGCAAAGTGGCCGGATCCTATTACTTCACGACGTGTTGTATGCACCAGCTATACAGTGAAATAGTATTTCTGTTGTTGTCTTGACGAGACATGGTTTTAAAGTTGTTTTTAAGAATAATGATATGGGTTTATACCTTTCTAACATTTATTATGGACATGCTTTTCTTTCTGACGGTTTTATTGTGTTAGACACAATTTATGATTTCAATCATAACGTTAGTGGCTTTATGAGCCAAAGTTCCATGAATAATGATTCAGTTATGTGGCATGCTAGACTAGGTCACATTGGTGTTGACCGGATGAACATGTTGGCAAAGGAGGGGGTATTAGGAGAATGCTCCAAATTTGAATTGCTGACCTGTGAACCTTGTCTAGCTGGAAAGGCAACTAGAAAACTGTTTGGAAAAGCATTAGGGCTACTTCTCCTTTAGAACTAATTCAGTCAGATATTTGTGGACCTTTGAATGTGCGTACTAGACATGGACAAAGTTACTTCATCACATTCATTGATGACCTCACGAGATATGGTCATATTTATCTTATTTCTCACAAGTCAGAAGCTCTAGAATGTTTTAAGAAATTCATGAGCTAGTTGAGAATCAGTTGGATAATAAGATAAAAACACTTACAACGGATAGAGGTGGTGAGTATCTCTCCATAATGTTCAAGGAGTTATGTGATGAAAGGGGATATCTAGACAACTCACTATACTCCTCAGCAAAATTGTGTTGCCGAGAGAAGGAATAGAACGTTGCTAGACATGGTTAGATTCATAATGGCGCATGCGAGCTTACCAATTTCGTTTTGGGGAGATGCTCTAATGACTGCTGCCTATATCCTCAATAGAGTTCCAACAAAATCGGTTCCCTCAACTCCATATGAGTTATGGACAGGACGGAAGCCTGATTTTAGTCTGCTGCGTCCTTGGGGATGCGCGGCATACATTCATTCTACTAGTCACCGATATGGAAAACTAGGACCTAGAGGGAAAAACTGTATCTTTGTAAAATACAGTGATTTCTCCAAAGGTTATCTTTTTATCGGGGTAGACGAGAATGAAAGAAGGACGGAACTGGAGTCTAGGGATGCCACATTCTTGGAAAATGATTTTCCAACCCTTGTTGGAGCTATCAAAGAGTCAGTGGACTTCTTTGAACAACAAGATGAGGACATTGCCACTCGACGGTACCAGGATCTCGAAGTTGAACATGAGGTTCCACCAGTCGATCCTAGTGGGAGCAACAATGCTGAGGATCCGATAGCTCTCATGGAAGATGAGCCATCAGATACCCATCTGCGTCGAAGTAAACGCGGGCTCATTCCTCGTAGGCGATTTCGCTTAGAGGAAAATGCCCTCATGATAGCTCAAAAAGAAATTGATTATGAATAATCCGGGATGACAGTAATCGATGAGAAAGAACCGGAGACCTTAAAAGAGGCTTTGGAAGGTCCAAATGCTAAAGAGTGGTTAGAAGCTATAAAGGAAGAGTTGGAGTCGATGAAAGTTAATCGTGTCTGGGACTTGGCCGACTTGCCGCCGAACCGAAAGGCAATTGGGGCCAAGTGGATCCTCAAAATTAAGAGGAAGGTGGATGGATCTATTGATAGATTCAAGGCTAGACTGGTAGCTAAAGGCTACACCCAAAGAGAAGGTGTGGATTTTGAGGAAACCTTTTCACCCGTGGTTAGGTTTGCCTCCATCCACCTTCTGCTAGCTATTGTAGCTCAGATGGACTTAGAGCTTTACAAAATGGATGTAAAGACTGCTTTTCTCAATGGAGAGCTTGAGGAGGAGATCTATATGGATCAACCTCAAGGTTTTGAAGTCAAAGGACAAGAGCGCAAAGTGTACAAGCTCAACAAGTCCTTGTATGGCTTAAAACAAGCATCTAGACAGTGGAACATTCGCTTCCATCAAGCTATATCAGAGAATGCGTTCTCTATGCTTGAGGAAGAACATTGTGTGTACGTTAAGGGATCCAATGGTAAATTTGTCATTCTGACCTTGTCTGTTGATGACATACTCATGGCTGGCAATAGCAAAGAGTTGCTGAAATCCACTAAAAAGTGGTTGTCCTCCACGTTTGATATGAAGGACATGGGTGAAGCTAGCTACGTCTTTGGGGTCAAGATAGTTAGAATTAGGTCCAAGAGACTTCTGGGATTGTCTCAGGTGACTTATATTAACAACATCTTGAAGAAATACCATATGGACAAATGCAGACCAATCGACACTCCTGTTGAGAAGGGTTTGCAATTGAGCCTTGATAAGCATCCTGAGACTCCTGAAGAGAAGGCCAAAAATGGACAAGGTTCCATACTCCAATGTTGTGGGAAGCCTCATGTACTCTATGATGTGTATTAGGCCAGACATTTGTTATGTTGTGGGCATGGTGAGTCGATACAAGTCCAACCCAAGCATGGAGCACTTTGTGAAGGACATTATAGCAAGAAAGGAAGTTGTGTTAAGACATGTGTCTACTAGTCTTATGGTAGCTGACCCTCTTACCAAAGCAACTCGTTTGTGTCTCATGTGAAGTCCTTAGGCTTGCACAGACTTTGATGTATTGGCATATCTGACTTCCTTTTATGAGTGATTGTGTTTTTCGTTTCGACTATATCTGTTTGGTTGATGTAGTTGTTCTAGCATGAAATATTATTCTGTCAATAGGATGAAAAATGCTTACTCACACGAAACGGGACTAGCAAAAGTTAGGTGTGGGGTTATTTGATTGACATCATATCATGCATATATTTATGACTTATATCCTTTTTTGTTAGCCTAAGCAATGCTACATAACACGTTTTATGTTTAAGTTTCAGGAATAAACATTTTTGAGAAGAAGAGACTCAAAAAGGACTTAGAAGCAAGGAAAAGGACTAAGTTGCAAGTCTTATTGACTGACATGCAAGACAGAAGGATCCGGATGTAAACCAAAACGACCAATGAGCAAATCAAGAAGCCCCCCACCATCATGAGGAGTATATTGGCAATTAGATTCGGGACTAAACATCAACACCCAAATCGGGTTCACCAAACATAAAGAAATCAAGCTAGAAAGAAGTCATTCAAATCTAGACTCAATCCAACGAATCCAGACCGCCAATGGGCTGTCCCAAACCGCCAATTGGCTGTCAAAATCACTCCAAATGGTTCATGGTTTAGTCGGGTATTTGATTATGGTTTTTCATGTCCATTTATAGTATGTGTTTAGTCCAATACCGGGGGATTGTCCCCGGCTACCTTTTTTCATGACTATAAATAAAACTCTTCCTCCTCCTTTGTAAACATCTCTTCTCTTGGTGGCCATTATCTCTACTAGGAGTAAAGTCTTGGAGCAAAACTCTGGTGGAGAGAGGCTACTTGTAATGTGAGTGAGCGAAAAACAATTTTGTTAGTTTCTTTGTGTTTCTTTTAAGTCTTGCATGTTTAGTTAATTTCATTTGTTTTAATCTTTGTACAAATAATTAGCATGTTTTCTTTCCTTAATATGAATGTTAGCTCAATAATGTGTGCGTAGTTTCATCTCCCTTGGGGGTGGAAATGATGTACATACAGGTTGTGAAGTTTGGATGTTTGATGAATTTTTGATTGTGTAGACTTGTATGTTTATATGTTGGTGGATTTTTGATGGGTTTTGCCAGCAGATTTAGACACTTCCCATGCTTAGTTTCCTCATGTTTATTGACTGAAATTTCCTATTCAATATGCAACATGTTAGTTATGTGCACACTCCATATGTGCTTTCACTTCATATGTGCACACACTCCACCCCACAGGGGTTTGCATTCCTGAATTCCACCTTGCTGTCATAGCTAGTTTAATGTCATTATTGCTTGCTTTCTTCATCTTTCTTTGTTGCTTACTAGTGTAACGTAGCATAGTTTAGTCTAGTTTAGTGTAATCAACTTCTTCTCTCCTCTTTTCCTACTTGACTTCGAAAGAACCAGAGTTGACACAACTCCTCGTGCACACGACCCATACTTGCCACGTCTTCATCGACGCCGTGCACTTGCGGTTTATTATAACTGATTCAATCAGTGATCACCTAGATTGTCCATCTCAGAAGAAAAATGCAATCTCTCAAGTCGAGCCTTACCTTGCATAAAATGCTCTACTCGACTCAAAAACTACACACAAAAGAAGGTGTAATCAGAGGGGGAGACTACTCAAAGAATACAGAGAAGGAGAAGACTTAGATGAGAAGGGAAGAATCCGTAGAGCTAGTGTGAGTATTGGATGAGGGTTGAAGCCTAATCTAGCAAACACGGCTTAAGCAACCTAAGGTCACTATAGGTTATTATATCTAGACAACGCCTAACTATGAGGTCACACAGCCAGAACACGCCTCACCTCCCTACGATGAAGACGACAAAGTCTAGTAAGTGAGCCAATTGGCGGTCCAAACACTTCGGATCGCGTTGGAATTTGATGTGGGCTTTTATTTCTGGTATTGTTGGTCTTTGATGCGGTTACTTGACTTGTTGGAGCTCCGACCCGAATCAAATTGGTAAAATTTCCCCATGATGGTGTGGAGTATTCTGTTTGGGTCTTAGGTCCTTCTGTCTTACATTCAGGTCCTTCTCCCTTGCATCTTAGTCCCCAGATCTCACAATTTAGTCCTTTTTCCCAGCTTTTGGGTCCTTTATACTTCATCTCTTCAAACTTATTTATTCCTGAAAACTAAACATAAAACTCGTAACATAATATTGTTTAGGTGAAAGATAATGGATATAAGATACAAATATAAACATGAAATGATGCCAATCAAATACCCCCACACGTAACTTTTGTTAGTCCCGAGCAAAACAAAGAAAGGAAAAAGCATACGAAAAACAAGAAATCCTAACTCACTTTCGTAGGAATCACGGTTGCACTTACCACATGCAACAAGCCGTTAAACCTCTTTGTTGCCAAGGATGAGGAGTGTTGTCTCCTGAGGGTTTTCAGCGGATATACCCACAAAATCCGAACAAGATGCATTATTCAATCTAGACAGTCGACTCGTTGGAAATATTTTGACGATCAATGGACGCAGTAATGCTACGGGCCGACTCTATATAGTTGATCAGTCCACACCTCTAACCTAATGAACCATTCGTGCAAGTTAAATAAGGAATTTAGTGAAAGACATGGACAACCTCAACATACTCAAGTGCTACAAAGTGTAAAGTCCATTGAGGTTCTTATTTGCATTATCATTTTTTTTTTCTTTTCACATTTTTTTCTTCTTTTTCTTTTTATTAGTTGGAGCTTCATTCTCCCAGGGTCAGGTTTTGTGCATCATTGCCCATGATGACTTACACTATCACGTACACCTTTCCCCAAATCTCCACATAGGGCAATCCCTACAACCCGTGTAACGGGAGTTCAGTCGGCGCATCCCAAGTCAGATGACTCGAAAGCACCAGGCACAAAGTCCCCTCAGACCTACTTTCCCGAGTGATAGGAGCCGTGCGAGAAGAGAGAACACCTACTCACTTATTTATTATCTACACATGAACCAAAACCCCTACACTAATGCTCACAACAGGATTTAGAGGGTCCTTGACTACAACAAACTTCCTTAGGTTAACAGACACAAATTATTGACTCACTAGGTTCAGGGTGGACTTCATTAAATGTTTGAGCACTGAAACACTATGATTACTCACCCCAAGGGAAAACTTGGGTGCATCCTAACGACTCGATAAATCCTAAAGTCACTGTACTAGATATCCTAATGCATCAAGTTCTAGACAATTTTGGGAGCTTTTTTTTTACTTTTCCTCTCAACGATTTTGCACATGCTAAACACACGCAAAACCCACAAAACATTTTCTTTCGCAAACACATGAAGATTTTGAAAGAAATGTGGAAATTTTAAAGCACTAGGCAAGCAAAAGAAGACAAGCCACCCAAGGATCATGGCATGCAGATATATCGATATTAAATGTAGCACACTAACATGACCCTAAAAATGCAAACAAAAGAAAACAAAATCAAAAGAAAAGACTCGACTATGTACACACGTAAAACACCCCCCCACACCTACTTCATGCATTGTCCTCAATGAATGTGAGCAAGATACAACATGGATTTATGCATGAAAAAGGAGAGATCTCACCAACATGAAGTACAAAGGGAAGTTCAAGGTCATGTTGATGGACACAAACCCAAATTCCCTTAAAACCTGTGAGATGCTAAAGAAAGGATACAAATACGTGAAAGAAATGGAGCCCAAATACACAAGGGTTGGGGCTCACAACAATCGATGCTCACTGAAGGAGTCTTTTATTGTACTTTTTTTTCTTTTTTATATAACTATGTACAAACATAAGTTCCCATCTTCATTTGTCAAAAGACATCAAATGGGAACCTCAAGAGTGGGTCAATGCACTTGGAAAGGGAACATGACATCACGCGGGGCCAGAATACGTATGTGTGGGCCCCCTTCACAAAGAGCACCAGTTGAAATGAGAGGTTCATGAATTGGACGCAAAGGCATCTCATTCAAAGGATTAAACTGAAAGAGCTTGAACCTCTCAAGAGTTTGGGAAATGAGGGGCAATGGAAGAAGAGTTTCTCCCGTTGCGCTGCTTAAGTTATGATCGTCAATCCAAACTCTCCAACCAACAGGCTGGTGCGTCGGAACAAGGTCAAGAACCTCGTTAGGCATGTCCGACACTCCAGGCGAACAAAAAGTGGGTCTCATACCCAAGCTATCCTCCAAGGAACTCCTAATACCCTCATGAGCAATGTAGTTGTTTGATGTTCCATCATTTCCAAGATGATCAGGAACAATAGTGAGAGGCAAACTCTCATCAGGTTCTTTGAAATTGAGGGGACTAGGGAGCTCTTGCTCCACTAGAGGAGAGTCCTTAGGAGGTACAACAATAAGGTCATGTGGCTCAAGGGCCACGGGACAAGAAAATAAGGCACAATCATGTGTCGACTCGTAATGAAGCTGGTCCACGTTATTCTCAAATGGGATCGAATCGTCTACCAAGTGATCGTGAATTAAAACCCCAAGTCCCTCAGACTGACTAGGAGTTTGACTTTGAAAGATTGTGCTTTGAATTTGTGGATGTGGTGGTGGCGGTTCGATATCAAAAGATGAATCCTCATGTTGACAAGAAAAGTTACTTTCCTCATGTTCACGTAATTGGTGCGACATTTGACACACTTGTAGTGCCATATTTTGTATGGACTGTTGAGTGGTTTCCATGAACGTAAGGAAAGTTTGTTTCAAGGAATCAGGTATGCGGTCAACTATGAGGTCCAAGTCAGAGCTTGGGAAATTTTGGGGTTGGGTGTTGATGGGCTGAGAATGAGTCCAATGATTTGAAGTGGGGTGTTGGTAGAATTCTGGGTATTCGGGAGGAGAATACTGGGGTGGAAATGATGTATAAGAATTTGAATACGAATTGTCTCCCCACAAATCCATCCCTCTCGGGTTGTACACGGATGCGTAGTGGTGATAATGAGCATTTTGGGAAAATGTGTGCTCATACTCAGGCTCAGGGGCAATATAAGGACATTCCTCTATAACTTGACCACTCAACCCACAACAGTCACATGGTACGGCTACTAGAGCCACCGGTGCACCCATGTCATCTACCACATGCATGAACGAGGCCAAAGGTTCTTGTAATGTCTCAGATTGATGACCAACATATGATCCGACGTAACTAGATGGTGGTCTAGCAGTCGGTGCCTCTCTCATACTACCCCAATATGAAGATTGCTCAGTCACACAATGAAGATTGTCCCAACCATACAAGGTGTTCGTCTGAGCAACCCCAGGTTGCTTTGGTCCGGAATACCAGGATGAATTGTCTTGGTCCCAACTATGATATGGATGGTTGCCTATGTAACCATCCATCTCCACAAAGAACTTTAGAGTCGACCACTCTCACCACCACGAGGCCAAGCTCGCAAAAAGTGCTCGACTTGACCCTAAAAACGCTACTAGAGAGTGTGAAGGGGAGGAGACTATAACGTAGAAGAAGGTGAGAAGAAGATGACTCAGAGGAGAAGGGAAGAATCCCTAAAGTTAGCGTGGGTAACGGAAGAGGGTAGAAGCCTAATCTAGCAAGCACGACTCAAACAATGTAAGACAATGGGTCCTTAGGCTAGACAACGCCTAACTTCGAGGTCACTAGCCTTGACACGCCTCACCTCCCTACAACGAGGACCACAATTCCCAGCAAGTGATACCAGATCCGGAGATCCAGTAGCTCCTACTATCAAAAAGGTAGGCAACGTCGATCAGGTCATGACGGTCTCAACTAGATTATTCTCCTAGTGCGTCCGCAATCCTTAGGGCCAATGTCTACTTGCTTTTAGTTAAGGCTTGACTAAGAGTGATTTTTGGGGCTAAGGAAAGGGTGATGAAATCCCCCACCTTATCCTTTATGGGACAACCCCTCCTTAGTAGCGTTTTAAGCTTAACTCTAGCAATCAATCAGTCCAATCAAACGCTCAACTCACTCTTGTCCCGATGCACCTTACTAACTAATGCATGATCGAAACATGTATGAATGAGAGATTTGGGTGCACGTACCTCACGCCAGCAATCAACAACAAAATGTAAAGCAAAGGAAGGACAAATGCCTGTAAGGTCTACACATGATGCATGACCTATATGGCAAGAAGTCCAATATTTTGCTTTGAGTTTTATGGTCCAAGTTGATTAAAGGGGATTGGTTTAATGATCTGGGAGCAAACTAGAGGTCATAGCATGCACAATAGGGCTCCCAGATAACAATAATGAACTAATCAACTACCAGAAGAAAACTGAGAGTCAGAAACACTCACCGGGCCGCCAATCCGTTTTGAAGCTTACGTGATCCAACTCCTCTAGTAGCCTCCCCGTGAGCTCTAGGATCCCTGAAACTAAGAAAAAATGAAAACAAAAAATTAAAAACCCCTCGAATCGTCCAAACCAACGTCTGGACAGAGCACCTCCCCGGCAACGGCGCCAAAAACTTGATTGATCGTTTTATATTAACCGCAAGTGCACTGCCGCATTGAAGCGGTGGCAAATACGGGTCGTCCACTGGGAGGTGTGTCGACGCTTGGTTTGTACGAAGGCGAGTGGTAAAAAAATGGATAGAAAGGTTGGTTACACTAAACTACACTAAGATGCAAAAAGGAAATGAAGATAAGCAATAAAACTAAGCCCCATAGGGGGTAGAGAAATAATGTGAATATGAAGATGTGTGTGTGTGTGTTCAATTAAGCTCCTCACAACATGTAGTGCATGAAATCATAAAACTACATCCAACTTTGCCTCCACATGAATTAAGATAAGACTACATCATTAAAACATACAAGACAATAATTGGAATGAAGCTAAATGAACTCAAGTGTAAAGGCTAGACCCTACTGTGCCTCCACATGAATTAAGATAAGACTACATCATTAAAACAAACAAGACATTAGCTAAGGTAAAGGCAACAAGAGCACATACACTACAAGTTGTGTTTCCAATATTAACTTCATCCATATCCTAACCTTATCATTCCCCATAAAATAGGTCCACTAATCAAAGCATAAGCTAA
Source organism: Triglochin maritima (assembly GCA_963682175.1). Classification (NCBI taxonomy): domain Eukaryota; kingdom Viridiplantae; phylum Streptophyta; class Magnoliopsida; order Alismatales; family Juncaginaceae; genus Triglochin; species Triglochin maritima. Next base: position 23,357,033 of record OY821775.1, read on the forward strand.
GCTTCATTCAAGAGCATTAGCATATCAAAGATATGAGTGAAAGCTCAATAGATGGTTATGGAAATCATATAAAGCTCAAGGGATAAAGATAACACACACTTAATACACTACATGATTATATCACATATTTCTCCACCCCCAAATGGGGATGGAACTACTCACTACTCATTACACTAACTATATTAACAAAAGAAAGCATAATACTGAAATCAAACTTAACTAAGAAGGCAAGAAGTATTAAAGAAACATAAAAGGAAAGGAAAGACTAAACAAACGTGGACAAATTAAAAGACAAGATTAAAAGAAACTAGAAGAATTATTTTATTAACAAATGACTCACATTGAAGGTAGCATTCTTCTCCACCTTGAGTTTTTGCTTCAAGGCTCACTCCTTAGTAGAGAGAATGCCACCAAGCAATGGGTAATTACAATGGAAGGTGAAGAGTTCTATTTATAAGCATAGAAAAAGCTAATCGGGGACAATCCCTCGATGTGGGACTAAACCAATACCAAAACATGCCTAAACGAACATTAATACAAGTCCAGGAGAAATTTGGGCAGATCCTGAGTAATATGGACCGCCAATTAGCGGTCCAAACACTTCGGATCGCGTTGGAATTTGTTGTGGGCTTTTCTTTCTGGTATTGTTGGTCTTTGATGCTGTTACTTGACTTGTTGGAGCTCCGACCCGAATCGAATTGGTAAAATACTCCCCATGATGGTGTGGAGTATTCTGTTTGGATCTTAGGTCCTTCTGTCTTACATTCAGGTCCTTCTCTCTTGCATCTTAGTCCCCAGATCTCACAATTCAGTCCTTTTTCCCAGCTTTTGGGTCCTTGTATGCTTCATCTCTTCAAGCCTATTTATTCCTGAAAACTAAACATAAAACTCGTAACATAACATTGTTTAAGTGAAAGATAATGGATATAAGATACAAATATAAACATGAAATGATGCCAATCACGTACGTTTGGGGGGTGTTTTATGTGTGTACATAGTCGAGTCTTTCTCCTTTTGTTTTGTTTTCTTTTATTTGTATTGATAGGGTTATGTTAGTGTGCTGTATTTAATATCGATATATCTGCGCACTATGATCCTTGGGTGACTTGTTTTCTTTTGCTTGCCTAGTGTTTTAAAATTTTCATTTCTTTCAAAAATCTTCATTTGTTTGCGAAAGAAAATGTTATGTTGGTTTTGCGTTTGTTTAGCATGTGCAAAACAATTAAGAGGCAAAGTAAAAAAAAGCTCCCAAAATTGACTTGAACATGATGTATTAGGATATTTAGTACACTGACTTTAAGTCTTATCAAGTCGTCAGGATGCACCCCAGTTTTCCCTAGGGGGAAGAGTAATCATACGGTTTCAGTACTCAAATAAACAAAGATGTCCATCATGAACCTAGTGAGTCAAATAATTCGTGTATGTTAGTATAAATTTGTTCGTCGTAGTCAGGGACCCTCAAAATCTTGTTGTGAAACTTTAAGTGTAGGGTTTTCATTCCCATGTAGATAATAAATAAATGAGTGGTGTTCTCTCTTCTCGTGCGGCTCCAATCACTTGGAAAATTACGTCCGAGGGGACTTAGTACATGGTGCTTTCGAGTCATCTGAATTGGGATGCACCGACGGAACTCCTGTTACACGGGTGGTAAGCATCGCCCTACGTGGAGATTTGGGGGAAGGTGTACGTGATAGTATAAGTCATCCTGGCAATGATGCACGATACCCGACTCTGGGAGAATAAAACACCAACAAGTGTAATTCATATTGCTCCACAAAAGAAAGAAAAAAGGAAAACAAAAGAAAGATAAGAAGAAGAAGACAAATAAGTATCTTAATGGACATTACACTTTGTATCACTTGAGGATGTTAAGGTTGCCCATGTCTATCACTTAAGTCCTTAACTAACTTGCACGAATGGTTCATTAGGCTAGAGTCGTTCCGTAGAATTACCATGTCAAATGATAGACAAAAATGAGTCCATCGAGTCATGTGCTAGGTTGAATAATGCATCTATGTTCAGATTTTATGGGTGTATCCGCTGAAAACCCTTAGGAGACAACACTCCTCCTCCTTGGCAACGAGGACCTTTAATGGCTTGTTGCACGTGCAAAGTGAAACCGTGATTCCTACGAAATTGAGCTAGGATTTCCCTGTTTTATGAATGATTTTTCCTTTCTTCAATTTTTCTCTTACTTTATTTTGCTGAAGACTAGCAAAACTTAGGTGTGGGGGTATTTGATTGACATCATATCAAGCATATATTTGTGTCTGATATCCTTTATTATTAGCCTATACAATTCTACGTACGAGTTTTATGTTTATGTTTCAGGAATAAATAGGTTTGAGAAAAAGAGACTCAAAAAGGACTTAAAAACAAGGAAAAGGATTACGTTGCAAGACTTATGGACTGAGATACAAGAGAGAATAACCCATATGTGAAACCAAAAGGACCAATGAACAAATCAAGAAACTCCACACCATAATGAGGAGTATTTTTGCAATTACATCCAGGCCTAACCATCAACAACCAAATCATGTTCATCAAACATGAGGAAATCAAGCCAGATCCGAGCTACTGAAATCTAGACTCGATCAAACACATCCAAACCGCCATTTGCGGCTCCAGACCGCCAATCAACAGTCCAGATGGCCTCAAATTATGTGTGTCTTAGTCGGGTAGTGGATTATGTTGTTTTATATCAATTTATAGTATGCGTTTAGTCCCATACCGGGGAATTGTCCCCAATTATCTTTTTCTATGACTATAAATAGAACTCTTCCTCCTCCTTTTTATTCACACATTGCTTGGTGGCTTTCCCTCTACTTAAAGTAAACGTTGCAGAAAAATTCAAGTGGAGAAGAATGCTACTTGTAATGTGAGTCATGTAAATAATATAATTTTTCTTAGTTTACTTTTGTCTTCTCTTTTAATTCTAGCATGCTTTGCTTAATTTCGGTTTGTACATATATGTTGTACATATATGTTGTGATGTTTGGATGTTTGATGAATTTTTGATTGTGTAGACTTGCATGTTTATATATTCATCGGAGGTGTTTTAATAATCTACATGTTGGGGGATTTTTGATAGGTTTTGCCATAAGATTTAGACACTTCCCATGCTCAGTTTTCTCATGTTTATTGACTGAAATTTCCTGCTGAATATGCTACATGTTAGTTATGTGATTATATTTGTGTTTGCGGGATTGATTGAAGAAACATTATTTTGATGGGTTGTGCCATAAGATTTAGACACCTTCCATGCTTAGCTTTGTTCTTCACATGCGTTCATGGTTTTTGATGAGTCTTGCCATATCTTTAGACACATCTCATGTTGAGCCTATTCTTATGCTAATGAAGTAGTAATTGCTGATACGTTGTATGAATGGATTGATAGGTTTTGCCAAGTCTTTAGAAACTTACTATGTATGAAGAGACACACATGAGACACACACATATACATGCTTACATGCGTCATTCATCACTTGTTTCACTTCATATGTGCACACAATCCATCCCTTAGGGGATTCCATTCCTGAAATCCAGCTTGTGGTCTTGGTTAGTTTAGCTTCATTGTTGCGTGCTTTCATTTCCTTGTTTGTGCTTACAAATTTAGTTTAGTCTAGTTTAGCGTAATCAACTTCTTCTCCCCTATTTTCCCACTTGCCTCCGAACGAACCAGAGTCGACACATCTCCCTGTGGATCGACCCGTATTTGTCACGTCTTCACCGTTGTCGTGAACTTGCAATATTTAAAATGAGCACATCAACATTCTTGGTATATATTCTTTATTTTTCCCCATATTTGTGCTAGTTGAGTGTTTGTTCTTTGTGTTTCATGGTTTAGACAATAAAGAAGAGAAAGGAAGAGAAAAGGACCTAAATGCAAGAACAATGGACTGATTTGGAAGGTTTCTAGACCTGTTTGTATTCCCCAAGGACTGGACTATAAGTCAGAAGGGACACAAGTGAAACCCGAAGGGACCAAAGTGTAAATAAGTATATTGTGTCACAACAGTATAACATATATAGAGTCACCCCGTAGGACCTTGTCCAATGGTCGACAAAAGTATTTCCATGGAGTGGTGTTGCTAGGTTGAATAATGCATCAATGTTTGGATTTCGTGGGTATATCCGCTGAAAACACTCATGAGACACCCCTCCTCCTTAGAAACAAGGAGGTTTAATGGCTTGTTACACATGCTAAGTGCAATCGTGATTCTTACGAAAGATGGTTGGGATTTTCCTTTTTATATTTTATTTTTCTTTGTTTTGCTCAGGACTAGCAAAAAATAAGTGTGGGGGTATTTGATTAGTAGCATACCACAAAGTGCATTCATGCTATATATCCTTTATTTTACCCCATATTGGTGCTACTCAAGTGTTTGATTGATGTGTTTATGGTTTTAGGTAATAAAGAAGAGAAAGGAAAAAAGGACCTAATTGCAAGAAGAAAGGACCTTATTGGAGCATCTTTGACCTATTTGTCAGGCTCAAGGACCCATCTACAATTCATGAAGGACCGAAATTAAACCCGAAAGGACTTGAGCATAAAGAAAACATTTCTGGTGCAAAATACCCCCAGTGGACCTAGAGTGCCTCAACTTGTAAAAATAGAAAACTTAAGCTTCTAGGAGAATTGGGCCCGATCGGAGCCAAAAAATCTGCAACAGGGGGATCATTTTGGTCCAAATCCTCCCAAAATTCTCCCGTGGTTCCTTCTCGTTGATTGAATTATTTAAAATACCACAAGTGCATCGCCGCATTGAAGTAGTGGCAAGCACGGGTCGGTCCATAGGGAGTGTATGCGAGTCAGATTCATGATACTCGAGTGGGGAAAGAAGAGAGAGGAATGCGGGGTGAACTAAACAACGATGTGAGTGAAATAAAAAACAAATTGTGTAGTATGTGTGTTCAATTGTGTTCATCACAACATGTAATACATGAAGTCCATAAAACATGAATTAAACCTAAACTAATGGAGGCCTGAAGAAGAGGAAGAGGAGGGATTACAATGATATATATAGACTAACACATGGTTAGGATTAAATGCAATAATCGAACGGTTGTGAATCACAATAGATGGTCCTGGAATGCTCTGACCCGAAAACCAGACCCACGCCCAAAATCTGAGATCCAACAAAGCAAGATGATTCGCCAGTGGCAGATCCGAATGCTTTCAACGGACTAAATTTTTTGTAGCTGTTAAGTTTCCTTATTTTGCACGTGGGGTGAAGTTGTGGTCTGATGGTTCGAGACCGTTTGTCTTTAATTAGTGGAATTCTAATTTGATTCAAGACATGTGGCACAATATTTTGTTCTTCATTATCAGGTCCTTCTGGGTTTTCACTTGGGTCCTTCCATATTTGCGATCCAGTCCTTGTGCATTACAATTAAGTCTAGAAGTCTTCAATTCAGTCCATTCTTGTTGCAAAAAGGTCCTTTTGGTCCGTTTTCTGTACATTATTACCTAACACCAGAAACACTACAAAAACACTCGAGTAGCACAATTTTGGGGTAAAATAGAGGATCTATTGCATGAATGTGATGTATGATATGCTACTAATCAAAACCCGAACAAAACAAAAAAAAAAAGAAAAATGAATGAATGGAAACCAAACGAAAAACGGGGAAATCCTAACTCACTTTCGTACAAATCACGGTTACACTTAGCTTGTGCAAAAAGCTGTTAAACGTCCTTGTCGCCAAGGAGGAGGAGTGTTGTCTCCTGAGGGTTTTCAGCGGATATACCCACAAAATCCAAATATGGATTCATCATTCAACCTAGCAACACGACTCGATGGACCTATTATTGTTGATCATTGGACACGGTAATCCTAAAGGCCGACTCTATATATGTATCAATCCACACACCGAACCTAGGGATCCATTCGTGCAAGTAAATTAAGAACTTAAGCGATAGACATGGGCAACCTTAACATCCTCAAGTGATACCTTATGCAAGGCCATTAAGGTTTTTATTTATATTCCATTTTCTTCTTCTTTTTTCTCCTTTTTTTACTAGTTAGTGTGTAATTCTCTCATGGTAAGGTTTTGTGGATCATGTTCTAAGAGGACTTACACTATCACGTAGACCTTTACCCACATCTCCACATAGGGTGATCCCTACCACCCGTGTAATGGGAGTACAGTTGGTGCATCGCAAGTCAGATCACTCGAAAGCACCACGCACTAAGTCTCCTCAGACCTAATTTCTCCAGTGATAGGAGCCGTGTGAGAAGAGAGAACACATACTCACATATTTCTTATCTACACATGAACCAAAACCCCTACAATTAAGGTTGTACAACAGGAGTTTAAGGGTTCCTGACTACGACAAACTTCATTATACTAACAAACATGAATTATTTGACTCACTAGCGTGACGGTGAGCTTCTTAATTTGTTTAAGTACTGAAACACTTTTATTACTCTCCCCCAAGGGAAAACCAGGGTGCATCCTTACGACTAGATAAGTCCTAAAGCCAATGTACTAGATATCCTAATGCATCATGTTCAAGTTATTTTTGGGAGCTTCCTTTTCCTTTGCCTTTCAACGGTTTTGCACATGTTAAACACATGCAAAAACCCACTAAAACATTTTCTTGCGCAAACATATGAAGATTTTGAAAGAAATGTGGAAATTTTAAATCACTTAGGCAATCAAAAGAAGACAACTCACCCATGGATCATGGCAAGCATTTATATGATATTAAATGTAGCACACTATCATGACCTTAACAATATAAGCAAAAGAAAGCAAAAATAAAAGTGAAAAAGACTCGACTCTGTACATACGATAAAACTCCCACATGCATTGTACACAATGTATGCAATGAATAAATTGCAAAACATAACCAATACATGTCACTCCGTCGTCGCCGAGATGGGGGTGCCCCTTGCGAGGACGAACACCCGGATTCGATATTCTTCAACAACTTTTAGATCTTACGGTTTTGCTTTGAAACCACGGCATTTTGCTCAGATAGTGACAATGTGTCACAGTCGTAACCGAAAAGTGTCTCTGAGTCAACATATCCACTAGAAGAATGAGCATGACGTTCTCGTCATTATCTTGGTCCAGCCAGAAGTTGGGAAGCGCTCGGCTATATGCAGGTGTGATCAATGGAAACCCCTTCTGAGTTGGTGAAATTTTGAGTGTACCAGGGCTCCAATTGACTGCGAATACGAGTGAAAAAATGGTCAAGACTGCCTACCTTCTCGGGCACCTTTTTGCAGCATACTGAAGAGCTCATTGATCTCTGGTCATGAGAACAAAAACAAAATCCAGACAAACACCAGAGAAAGTGGAATGGTGTCGTAACCCCAGGATGTTTTTACTCACCCATCGAGCAGCTACATGTACATTCTTAAACAGATGGGTGTTGCTCTGTGTGAGCAGTATGAGCCGAAAGGCTCCTCAAACTCCCTGAGGGTTTATCGGGTTCCCTCTACCCATCACTGAACGATAAAAGTTCGATGTGCGGCATTGGTGGACCATACAATTCAAAAATGGTAACCCGATAATATCCACAATAACAGAAGGAGTGAGCGGATAAGTACTACCATTGATGGTGAACTTCATGCCTTCACCATCATCGGTCAGGGAACAGTAAAAGGAGTTTACCACAGATGGGGCAGAATGACTACTCCCCTCTCCGTACGGAGAGGGGTCCACCCAAGTTCGGCAATGCGAACATCAAAAAGTGTCCCTAAACGAATCATGATAAATGCAAAGTATGATTCCATCAAAAGGTGAAACTAAATAAAATAATACGCTCAAGTATGATAACTCCAACAATCAGTGAAAGAATAGCATCAAGTCTGCCAACCAATCGGCCACTACTGTATCAAAATCCACTACTAGCTTCTGGAAAAGCAAAGATGGGCCAAAAATTCCTATGTTGCGTGCATTAGACTTAGCCTATCATATTATTTGTTCTAAGTGTGATTTAAGCATGCAAATTTACGATTTCAAAGGTTCAATAATAGTTAATCAAACAAAAGTGGGATGAGTAAGGTGTTTACCACACCGCCAGGAGTATTGGACATTTGAAAACTGCTCAAAGAGACAACCAAAGAGATGATCTAAGAAGGGGCAGCCAACTGAAGAAATGTGATCACAAGATCCGCTACCAAGCCCGCTAGTGGCGGATTATGATCCGCTACTGGCAGGTCCTGAGAAGATTTACGAGCTGCAACTTGGTAGACGACTAGGTGAGGCAGAGAGGAGTCAAGAAACGCATTGTTCATTTCGTGATGGAAAGGAAAATGCAAGGAAGTAGGTATTTAAATAAGTAGGGTTATGTGTATGGAAAAATTGTGGTCAAACTCACAAACATCAGATAATAGGATGGTAGGTGCAAAAGTTTTTCAATTTCCTTACGGGTCCTGAAGTTGACCAAATCAAATGTGCAGTTTAATGCATTAACAATCCTGAAGTGTCCTGTCTCCCATAGTACATGCGCTCTCGACTTTGACAAGTACAAACAAAGTTGTGGGGGAAGAGATTTTTCTTTTCTTTCTTCTTTATTTTTGTTTTTTGGGATGTACAAACAAAAAATCTCAGCCATTCACATGGTTGAGTGTGAGGGAGGTTCATCTTACCCTGCATCCCTGCTTGATCAAGATCCAAATTAAAGTTCTTGATCGCCCAGAAATCATGATGCTCGAGCTCGACGAGTAGGTGTCAAGCCTTGTCGTACACTCCCCGATATGGGGACATACCCAAATTGGTCTTATACATAGTTTGGAAAACCCACAACCCGTCATTTAGCTTGGTAGACCTATCGTTCCGTGAGGAATTAACCATCTCTTCAAGGATTTGCTTTAATTGACGGTTACACACTTCAACCTACTCACTAGTTGCAGATGATATGGGTTCGCAAGCTTGTGGGTGATTGAATACTTTCTCATAAGCGCTTCGAAAGAGCGATTGCAAAAGTTGGTACGCCTGTCACTGATTTTTGGTACGAGGCGTACCAAATCGTGCAAAAATGTCATTTAAGCATTTGGTGACCACCTTGTTTCCATTGGTCTTTGTAGGGATAACCTTTACCTACATAGACACATAATCAACATCCCTCTAAATGTAAACATTCTCGGAAAAAATTGGGAAAGGACCCACAGAGTTAATGCCCCAGACATCGAAGATGTCGATGACAAGGGTATTTTGCTAAGGCAGCATATCTCACCGACTTATTTTGCCAAGGCGCTGGAAGCTCTGACATTGCTTACAATATTTGTAAGCATCTTTGAAAAGCGGAGGCCAGGAAAATCCGGATTGGAGCAGCTTGGCGGCAATTTTCTTTGCTCCAAAGTATCCTCCACATGCCTCAGAGTGGTAAATTTGGGGCAAAATTTGGATCTCGTTATTTGGGACGCACCGCCTGAAAATTTGGTCAGAGCAGTATTTGAAAGATAGGAGAAAATTCGAGCCTTTTCGAGCAACAAATGGACTAAGACAAGGTGATCCCTTGGCCCAATATTCATTTGTCCTTTGCATGGAAGTGTTGAGTGAGATGATAAAGGAGGAGGTTGAAGGGGGTAGGCTGCAACCGTTGACTTGTGGGGATGATCTAGTCTCCCACCTATTGTTTGCGGATGATGCGTTATTGTTTGCCAAAGCCACATAGAGAAATGCTCGAATAATCAAGCAAGTGTTGGATAGATTCACGGCTGGCTCGGGGGTCCATTTGAACAACTCGAAGAGTCAAATATTATTGGGAGGAAATGTGGAGCATGGGGCATGGATTTGTGAGAACCTTGGGATACCGAGGGTCAGTTTCTGGTCATATACCTTTGGCTGCCTTTATACTCAGGAAGGATGGGTTGAACCCATTGCACGACTCTTCAGGAAAAATCTAAGGCGAGGCTAAGTACTTGGAAGCAATCACACCTTTCTATGGCTAGTCGCGTAGAGCTTGTAAGGAGTGTATTGGTGTCTTTGATCATCTATTGGACTTCAGCCTTCCTCGTTCCAAGAAAGTGCTAAAGGAAGTGGAGAGTATTATGTGTCGTTTCATTTGGGGGGTGCCAAAGAAATGGGTCGCGGTGGTATGAAAAGACGTTTGTACACCGAAGAGTGAAGGGGTCTTGGGGCTGAAAAGGCTGACAGAGTGGAATGATGTGGGCATGGTGCACCTTCTTTGGCTTGTGGTAGAGAACAAGGACCCGTTATGGGTCAGAAGTATGAGGAGGAAATACTTGAGGAACCGTTCGATATGGCTTGCGCGTCCCCCTTTGGGCTGCTCATGGGCTTGGGCAGGAATCTTGTGGGTGCGGGATATTGGAAGCAAGTTTGTTCAATATAGAGTGGGTGATGGTGATCTCATCTGATTCTTACAACACCTGTGATGTGGGGAACCTTTCCAAAGACTCGACATGGATGATAGGCTTCACTATGATTTGGGGGTCCCTTGGGACACTAAGGTATCCTATTTTATCAGAAATGGGGAATGGAACCTCCTACCACCGAGGTCACGCAATATCGAGGCATTGTGGGCTAAGATTTTGGGGATACAAATTAATGGAGGAGAAGATGAGCCTAGAAGTTCACGATCAAGGAGGCGTAGGGCTGGGTCAGTCCCCATGGTGCGAGCGTGGCTTGGCCAAAAGTTATTTGGCATAAACACCATGTCCCAAAACACGCAATCATAGCTTGGAAGGCAATGAGGGGCCGGCTAGTTACGAAGACACTTATGAGACAAAGAAATGGCCATCATGACCCATTTTGTGTCCATTGTTACAAGGAGGAATAAGAACCCTCCCATCTTTTTTAGGGTTGTACATTTGCGAGGCGTGTGTGGGGTTCAACCCTACGGAAGTTCGGGCTAAACAATGGGATTGCAAGGAACCTTGAGCATGAGGCTTGTAGTGTCCAAAGTACCAATGGAGGTCAAATCAGTAGGGTGACGTGCAAGTGGGATTTTAATGCCACGATCTATGAGTGTTGGCAAGAAATAAACCGTTGAATTTTTTAGGGCGACAAGAGAAGACCAGAGGAAGTATTTTGGCTAGTTAAAGACTCGATCTGGGGCATGGGTTAGTGGATTGGAGAGCTTGCAAAGGACGTTGGGATACTAAGAGATTTCGAGAGAGAATGGAGTTGATCTAAAGATCTGTCTTTGGAACATAGGAGTGTACTTGTATACTTGTTTGTAATATGAAGTTAGCGTAGTATGTATGTGTTTGTATTCCATGTTGGGAGCTGGCTTATATTTTTCTCTAATTATGGCCCGCATACTTTTACTTTCAGTTTTCTTAGGTTGTACAAAACTTTAACTTAATATACCTCGAGGCTAAGCCTCCCTTTTTGCGCAGCGAAACAAAAGAAAAGATAGGGGTCATCCCATGGAAAGAATCTGACATACGATCTAAATTTGTTTTGGTCAGATTTTGGAAAACCCACAAGAAGTTTCTCAGTCACGAGGTAGTTCACAATGTCAGCAAACCAGGGGTTATCTTCGATCGTGAACAATTGCTCATCTGGAAATTTGTCATTAATAATTTGGTGTTGTGGGTTGGTCGTCTCAAGACGAGACTTGTGGACCGCTACAACATTTTCACCTTGTCGATAGGAGGAGGTACTGGATCTCCATATCTGTTATCACTTGCAAGGCATTATTGTTTTCCTTGAATGGAGGTGAGGCGTGTCGAGACTAGTGATCTTGAAGTTAGGCGTCGTCTAGCCTAAGGACCTATAGTCATAAGCTGTTTGAGACTTGTTTGCTTGTGTTCTTCTACCTCGTCCCACTACCCACGCTAGCTCTAGGGATTATTCCTTTCTTATCTGAGTCTTCTCCTCCTTTATATTCTTCGTTATAGTCTTGTCCTTTGATTACACCTTCTGTTGTGTGTGGTTTTAGAGTCGAGTTAAGGGTTTTGTAAGAGGATGGGCTCGTTCTGGTGAGAGCGCTCGACTTGAGAGAGTGCATTTTTTCTGAGATGGACGGTCTAGGTGAACGACCCTCTACCTCGGTCCACACCCACTACTACGTAGACCTCCTCCTCCTCCGACTCAAGATGAAAAGGGCCTCCGTCAGGATCGTGCTCTGGGTGCACCACGACCTTTAGCTCGACAGGATAGGCCGATGACTTTGTAGGAGTGGACCCATCATGTTCGTGTCGTGCAACGTTCTTCCATAATTCTCCCGCCTGCTCACGGTAATAACTATGAGCTAAAACCAAAATATGTGAGCATGCTTCCAACCTTCACTGCTAATGAAGAGGATCCATATATCTTTTTACGTAAATTCAGGGATGTATGCTCCATGTTCAAGCTTCAATAACTTGACGAGGATTTTGTCCGGTTGAGGATGATTTCATTTACGTTGAATAATAACATGAAGAAATGGATGTATAGCCTCCCGGGAAACTCGATTCGGTCCTCAAATGACTTCGTGACCATTTTCTTAAGAGAATCTTTTCTCAAAGGAATACTCAACATATACGACACGAGATACATCAAATGTACCAGAGTGAGACCGAATCTTTTCCTGCTTTCTTTGAGAGGTTCAAAGACCTTGTCCAGTAGTTCCCTCATCATGGAATTGAGTTGTGGCAGTTGTGCCAAATTGTTTATGAGGGCCTCAACAACAACACCCGTACATTGTTGGAATCGATGTGTCAGGGTGATTTCCAAATGAACACCATTGATGAGGCATGGGACACTTTTTAATTAATGGCTGAATGTATATTTGAATGGGATACCATGAGAGAGACACCATGTCTTCTGGTCGAGTTGGATCATATCAAGTTGAGTAAACTATCGTGTCTGAGGAGAAATTGGTTGCTCTCATGCGTAGGATTGAGAGTTTAGAGTTGGACTGAGCTCTTGTTATTAGATTAATCTATGGATTAAGATGACGTTTGCCCAAAGCACTGACACGTGGCGCACTCTCATTGGCTGCACATTAGGGTTTAGGGTGGGGCCATCTATATAAGGAGGGGAGCCTCCCATTGGATGGACTAATATTATTGTGTGCAAACCCTAGCCTCCATCCTAAGCCTAGCTGCCCTCTCCCTCTCTCACCCATTCGTCCCTCTGCATCCACCAAGCCAATCCGTAGACTCTTGGGTTGTGGACTCGTGCTTCTTCTGCAAGAGAGTAGAAGACCGACCGGTGCTCCAGAGGATTCCGTGAGGTGATCGTCGATCCATTCCGCTGCCACAGGTTCTCTCCACCAAAGGTAATTCTGAACCTGTAGATTCAATCGTAGATTGCTAACATTGGTACCAGAGCCATCTTGGTCACCTCCGAATTTTTTTGAGCACTTTCTTATTTCATATATGTTGAAATAATTTCGGTAGTTGTTGAGAGAAATCGCATACATGTGTAGTTTTTTTGTCTTCATCATGCGCCTAGGGTTTGATGCCTTTTTTCTCACCCTTGCGCATGGTTTTTTTTTATTCATTTCATTACATGCGAATTGTATTACAAGTTTCATCATTATTTCATTCTTGAGCATAGCTTAGATTTCACTTTACGCATGTACCTAGGGTTACATGTTAATCTATGTTTGTTGCGCATATTTCTTTCAACCAAAGCTTGCGGCTAGAGTCGGTTTATTCTTGATTATTTGCGCATATATGTTGTTTGAAATATGATGATAATTTTACAAGAGTTAATTATTGCATGTATCATATAATGTGATCATATATTTCGGATGGTATGATTTGATTGTGCATTTTTTTAAAACTCTTGTACATACATCTAAGGTTAGATGCTTGTTGCGTTATTCATGTATATGTATTTTTTTAATCACATGTGCATGCATCTAGGATTAGAATTTTGATTGCAAAATCATGCACATACATGAATATTGAGTTACCATATTGTATATTTCGGATTTTTGGAATGAGAGCATTCATTTCATTTGAAATATTTCCTTTATGATTGAATGCACATATATGTTAATCTCATTAAGGATTTTCGGATTTCTTTTGGAATGATTGCATGCATTTCATTTGAAATATTTCCTTTTCATCAAATGTGCATATATGTGATGCCATCCACCAAAGAATTTCGAATTTTTCTTTCCATTACAAGTAGCATAATTATTGTTGATTGCATGCTTATATTGATTATGGAAAGATTGGCTAATTCTGAAAATTTTGGAAGATATTATGGGCTGGCAATTTATTGCCTTAAAAATGTGTTTGGATGCTTTCCTTTGATGCAAAAATATGTGTTGCTCTCCACCATATAATTTCAGATTTTTCTTTCCTAATCAAAGTAGGATAATTTTTGTTCTATCATGATTATATTGATTAGGGAAAGAAGAAAGAAATTCTGTTTTGAGAATGATTATTGTGGAGATTGGTTGTCATTACCTAACACGTTTTTTTGCCTATTTTCATGCCCCATTCATGCATTGATTCCTTATGCATTACTTCCTTATTGTTTGAATGAGGTGCACACTTTATGGTATTTTTTTTCATACGTCGGATTGTGCTAACGTATGGAAAGATTGTGGCTATATGGAATGAATGATTGCTGATTTTATTTACTGCCTTATTGAGAGATGAGCGTAATTTCATTCATTTATTTCCATTTGCAATAGTTATCGCAAAGGACTGTAATAATTATGGACTGTAATAATTATGGATTGTGGACTGTTTATTGGCTTAAGGAGACGAGGGGCTCCTTTATTTTTATTATTGCGATATTATTGCTATAAGACTCATGCAGGTTCCCGTCGACGAGGCTAAATCCCTAATGGGGATCATTAGCTCGATATGGAAGTAATGTAGTAATCATATCTGTGTGATGTTGATTGGATTTTTTTTTGAAAACCATTTTTGGGAACTCGCCTGCCTAGTGGGAGTTGCAAGGTTGAAGTGTTTTGTGTAAACCACCTTGCAACCGACGGCAAATATTTGTTTTTATTTGCTGATTTACCGTGATTTAAAACGTTTTTTTGGGGTCATTAAATCATGATGGAGCTCAATATCTAGATTAGTAAAATGGCTTTATTAACTATTGTATGAGGTTTTGATCGAATGCTTTATGTTTTCTTTTGGTCTGAATGCTATAGCTATTAAGTCAGTTTATTCTTTATGATTATTGTAGCTCGTTATATTTTATGCTAGAACTCATGTATCGCTATGTATTTTGATTGTCCTAGATTCTTTATGGCTGCTTCCAAAAGCATTGTCGCTGATCTGACTCGAGGAGATAAACTCAATGAAAGAAATTACGATCTGTGGCATTGTAAAATTGAGTATGTCTTAGAGGATCAGGACATGTTAGAAAACATAAACCAATCTATGTCTCCCACCGAGGAGGGGAATACTGCGCAACATCGCAGAAACTTGGATGTTTATAATGCATGGAAAAAGAAAGACCGCATTGCTCGAATCACAATTCTAAGTTCAATGAAAGACCGCATTGTGGGAAGCTGTGAAGTTTCAGTATGGAGTGACCTCCGTTACAAGGGCCCGTCAGCTTAGGCTTATGTTTGATGGGTATAAAATGCGCCAAGGTCACACAATGAGGCAGCATATTACCACAATGTCAAACATGATTAGCGAGCTGAGCGCTGCCGGTCGTGCTAAGACCGATGAGGAGCAAGTGTCTGCTCTCATCAGATCATTGCCTTCAAAGAGTTGAGAGCATATGAAGGTCCATCTGACCCATGCTGATGACATCAGGACATTTGACCAGGCCACAAAACACCTAGAGCTGGAGGAGGACCGCATGCTTGCGGAAGCCCCTCTAACTGAAGTGTTTGCTGCTGAAGCTGGCGCTCCTCGGAGGAGTGCAGGTTTTAAGCGCAAAAGAGATAGAGCTCAGGGTTTTAAAGGCAAGAAGGGTGCAAATCCAAACAAAACAGAAAACAAAGCTGGAAAGAAACGACCTCGAGGATCCAGAGGTGGGAAAGATAAGTCTAATGTGACTTGTTTTAACTGCGAAAAGACTGGACATTTTGCTCGTGAGTGAACTGAGCAAAAGGTAATTACTGTGTGTAATCCCTCGAATTGTAACGTGACCAGTTTTGTGATGCTCACTGATCATTCTCCTGTGTGGATTGTGGATTCAGGTGCCACGAACCACGTAACAAAGGATCGTTCTGCCTTTGTGGAATATCGCCGTGTTCCAAGTGGGAGGCGAATAAACATGGCAAACAACACTAGCATTGAAGTTCTTGGAGTTGGCACATGCAAAGTGGCCGGATCCTATTACTTCACGACGTGTTGTATGCACCAGCTATACGGTGAAATAGTATTTCTGTTGTTGTCTTGACGAGACATGGTTTTAAAGTTGTTTTTAAGAACAATGATATGGGTTTATACCTTTCTAACATTTATTATGGACATGCTTTTCTTTCTGACAGTTTTATTGTGTTAGACACAATTTATGATTTCAATCATAACGTTAGTGGCTTTATGAGCCAAAGTTCCATGAATAATGATTCAGTTATGTGGCATGCTAGACTAGGTCACATTGGTGTTGACCGGATGAACATGTTGGCAAAGGAGGGGGTATTAGGAGAATGCTCCAAATTTGAATTGCTGACCTGTGAACCTTGTCTAGCTGGAAAGGCAACTAGAAAACTGTTTGGAAAAGCATTAGGGCTACTTCTCCTTTAGAACTAATTCAGTCAGATATTTGTGGACCTTTGAATGTGCGTACTAGACATGGACAAAGTTACTTCATCACATTCATTGATGACTTCACGAGATATGGTCATATTTATCTTATTTCTCACAAGTCAGAAGCTCTAGAATGTTTTAAGAAATTCATGAGCTAGTTGAGAATCAGTTGGATAATAAGATAAAAACACTTACAACGGATAGAGGTGGTGAGTATCTCTCCATAATGTTCAAGGAGTTATGTGATGAAAGGGGATATCTAGACAACTCACTATACTCCTCAGCAAAATTGTGTTGCCGAGAGAAGGAATAGAACGTTGCTAGACATGGTTAGATTCATAATGGCGCATGCGAGCTTACCAATTTCGTTTTGGGGAGATGCTCTAATGACTGCTGCCTATATCCTCAATAGAGTTCCAACAAAATCGGTTCCCTCAACTCCATATGAGTTATGGACAGGACGGAAGCCTGATTTTAGTCTGCTGCGTCCTTGGGGATGCGCGGCATACATTCATTCTACTAGTCACCGATATGGAAAACTAGGACCTAGAGGGAAAAACTGTATCTTTGTAAAATACAGTGATTTCTCCAAAGGTTATCTTTTTATCGGGGTAGACGAGAATGAAAGAAGGACGGAACTGGAGTCTAGGGATGACACATTCTTGGAAAATGATTTTTGAACCATTGTTGGAGCTATCAAAGAGTCAGTGGACTTCTTTGAACAACAAGATGAGGACATTGCCACTCGACGGTATCAGGATCTCGAAGTTGAACATGAGGTTCCACCAGTCGATCCTAGTGGGAGCAACAATGCTGAGGATCCGATAGCTCTCATAGAAGATGAGCCATCAGATACCCATCTGCGTCGAAGTAAACGCCGGCTCATTCCTCATAGGCGATTTCGCTTAGAGGAAGAGGCCCTCATGATAGCTCAAAAAGAAATTGATTATGAATAATCCGGGATGACAGTAATCGATGAGAAAGAACCGGAGACCTTAAAAGAGGCTTTGGAAGGTCCAAATGCTAAAGAGTGGTTAGAAGCTATAAAGGAAGAGTTGGAGTCGATGAAAGTTAATCGTGTCTGGGACTTGGCCGACTTGCCGCCGAACCGAAAGGCAATTGGGGCCAAGTGGATCCTCAAAATTAAGAGGAAGGTGGATGGATCTATTGATAGATTCAAGGCTAGACTGGTAGCTAAAGGCTACACCCAAAGAGAAGGTGTGGATTTTGAGGAAACCTTTTCACCCGTGGTTAGGTTTGCCTCCATCCACCTTCTGCTAGCTATTGTAGCTCAGATGGACTTAGAGCTTTACAAAATGGATGTAAAGACTGCTTTTCTCAATGGAGAGCTTGAGGAGGAGATCTATATGGATCAACCTCAAGGTTTTGAAGTCAAAGGACAAGAGCGCAAAGTGTACAAGCTCAACAAGTCCTTGTATGGCTTAAAACAAGCATCTAGACAGTGGAACATTCGCTTCCATCAAGCTATATCAGAGAATGCGTTCTCTATGCTTGAGGAAGAACATTGTGTGTACGTTAAGGGATCCAATGGTAAATTTGTCATTCTGACCTTATCTGTTGATGACATACTCATGGCTGGCAATAGCAAAGAGTTGCTGAAATCCACTAAAAAGTGGTTGTCCTCCACGTTTGATATGAAGGACATGGGTGAAGCTAGCTACGTCTTTGGTGTCAAGATAGTTAGAAATAGGTCCAAGAGACTTCTGGGATTGTCTCAGGTGACTTATATTAACAATATCTTGAAGAAATACCATATGGACAAATGCAGACCAATCGACACTCCTGTTGAGAAGGGTTTGCAATTGAGCCTTGATAAGCATCCTGAGACTCCTGAAGAGAAGGCCAAAAATGGACAAGGTTCCATACTCCAATGTTGTGGGAAGCCTCATGTACTCTATGATGTGTATTAGGCCAGACATTTGTTATGTTGTGGGCATGGTGAGTCGATACAAGTCCAACCCAAGCATGGAGCACTTTGTGAAGGACATTATAGCAAGAAAGGAAGTTGTGTTAAGACATGTGTCTACTAGTCTTATGGTAGCTGACCCTCTTACCAAAGCAACTCGTTTGTGTCTCATGTGAAGTCCTTAGGCTTGCACAGACTTTGATGTATTGGCATATCTGACTTCCTTTTATGAGTGATTGTGTTTTTCGTTTCGACTATATCTGTTTGGTTGATGTAGTTGTTCTAGCATGAAATATTATTCTGTCAATAGGATGAAAAATGCTTACTCACACGAAACGGGACTAGCAAAAGTTAGGTGTGGGGTTATTTGATTGACATCATATCATGCATATATTTATGACTTATATCCTTTTTTGTTAGCCTAAGCAATGCTACATAACACGTTTTATGTTTAAGTTTCAGGAATAAACATGTTTGAGAAGAAGAGACTCAAAAAGGAATTAGAAGCAAGGAAAAGGACTAAGTTGCAAGTCTTATTGACTGACATGCAAGACAGAAGGATCCGGATGTAAACCAAAACGACCAATGAGCAAATCAAGAAGCCCCCCACCATCATGAGGAGTATATTGGCAATTAGATTCGGGACTAAACATCAACACCCAAATCGGGTTCACCAAACATAAAGAAATCAAGCTAGAAAGAAGTCATTCAAATCTAGACTCAATCCAACGAATCCAGACCGCCAATGGGCTGTCCCAAACCGCCAATTGGCTGTCAAAATCACTCCAAATGGTTCATGGTTTAGTCGGGTATTTGATTATGGTTTTTCATGTCCATTTATAGTATGTGTTTAGTCCAATACCGGGGGATTGTCCCCGGCTACCTTTTTTCAGGACTATAAATAAAACTCTTCCTCCTCCTTTGTAAACATCTCTTCTCTTGGTGGCCATTATCTCTACTAGGAGTAAAGTCTTGGAGCAAAACTCTGGTGGAGAGAGGCTACTTGTAATGTGAGTGAGCGAAAAAAAATTTTGTTAGTTTCTTTGTGTTTCTTTTAAGTCTTGCATGTTTAGTTAATTTCATTTGTTTTAATCTTTGTACAAATAATTAGCATGTTTTCTTTCCTTAATATGAATGTTAGCTCAATAATGTGTGCGTAGTTTCATCTCCCTTGGGGGGTGGAAATGATGTACATACAGGTTGTGAAGTTTGGATGTTTGATGAATTTTTGATTGTGTAGACTTGTATGTTTATATGTTGGTGGATTTTTGATGGGTTTTGCCAGCAGATTTAGACACTTCCCATGCTGAGTTTCCTGATGTTTATTGACTGAAATTTCCTATTCAATATGCAACATGTTAGTTATGTGCACACTCCATATGTGCTTTCGCTTCATATGTGCACACACTCCACCCCATAGGGGTTTGCATTCCTGAATTCCACCTTGCTGTCATAGCTAGTTTAATGTCATTATTGCTTGCTTTCTTCATCTTTCTTTGTTGCTTACTAGTGTAACGTAGCATAGTTTAGTCTAGTTTAGTGTAATCAACTTCTTCTCTCCTCTTTTCCTACTTGCCTTCGAAAGAACCAGAGTTGACACAACTCCTCGTGGACACGACCCATACTTGCCACGTCTTCATCGACGCCGTGCACTTGCGGTTTATTATAACTGATTCAATCAGTGATCACCTAGATTGTCCATCTCAGAAGAAAAATGCAATCTCTCAAGTCGAGCCTTACCTTGCATAAAACGCTCTACTCGACTCAAAAACTACACACAAAAGAAGGTGTAATCAGAGGGGGAGACTAATCAAAGAATACAGAGAAGGAGAAGACTTAGATGAGAAGGGAAGAATCCGTAGAGCTAGTGTGAGTATTGGATGAGGGTTGAAGCCTAATCTAGCAAACACGGCTCAAGCAACCTAAGGTCACTATAGGTTATTATATCTAGACAACGCCTAACTATGAGGTCACACAGCCAGAACACGCCTCACCTCCCTACGATGAAGACGACAAAGTCCAGTAAGTGAGCCAATTGGCGGTCCAAACACTTCGGATCGCGTTGGAATTTGTTGTGGGCTTTTATTTCTGGTATTGTTGGTCTTTGATGCGGTTACTTGACTTGTTGGAGCTCTGACCCGAATCGAATTGGTAAAATTTCCCCATGATGGTGTGGAGTATTCTGTTTGGGTCTTAGGTCCTTCTGTCTTACATTCAGGTCCTTCTCCCTTGCATCTTAGTCCCCAGATCTCACAATTTAGTCCTTTTTCCCAGCTTTTGGGTCCTTTATACTTCATCTCTTCAAACCTATTTATTCCTGAAAACTAAACATAAAACTCGTAACATAATATTGTTTAGGTGAAAGATAATGGATATAAGATACAAATATAAACATGAAATGATGCCAATCAAATACCCCCACACGTAACTTTTGTTAGTCCCGAGCAAAACAAAGAAAGGAAAAAGCATACGAAAAACAAGAAATCCTAACTCACTTTCGTAGGAATCACGGTTGCACTTACCACGTGCAACAAGCCGTCAAACCTCTTTGTTGCCAAGGATGAGGAGTGTTGTCTCCTGAGGGTTTTCAGCGGATATACCCACAAAATCCGAACAAGATGCATTATTCAATCTAGACAGTCGACTCGTTGGAAATATTTTGACGATCAATGGACGCAGTAATGCTATGGGCCGACTCTATATAGTTGATCAGTCCACACCTCTAACCTAATGAACCATTCGTGCAAGTTAAATAAGGAATTTAGTGAAAGACATGGACAACCTCAACATACTCAAGTGCTACAAAGTGTAAAGTCCATTGAGGTTCTTATTTGCATTCTCAATTTTTTTTTCTTTTCACATTTTTTTCTTCTTTTTCTTTTTATTAGTTGGAGCTTCATTCTCCCAGGGTCAGGTTTTGTGCATCATTGCCCATGATGACTTACACTATCACGTACACCTTTCCCCAAATCTCCACATAGGGCAATCCCTACAACCCCTGTAACGGGAGTTCAGTCGGCGCATCCCAAGTCAGATGACTCGAAAGCACCAGGCACAAAGTCCCCTTAGACCTACTTTCCCGAGTGATAGGAGCCGTGCGAGAAGAGAGAACACCTACTCACTTATTTATTATCTACACATGAACCAAAACCCCTACACTAATGCTCACAACAGGATTTAGAGGGTCCTTGACTACAACAAACTTCCTTAGGTTAACAGACACGAATTATTGACTCACTAGGTTCAGGGTGGACTTCATTAAATGTTTGAGCACTGAAACACTATGATTACTCACCCCAAGGGAAAACTTGGGTGCATCCTAACGACTCGATAAATCGTAAAGTCACTGTACTAGATATCCTAATGCATCAAGTTCTAGACAATTTTGGGAGCTTTCTTTTTACTTTTCCTCTCAACGGTTTTGCACATGCTAAACACACGCAAAACCCACAAAACATTTTCTTTCGCAAACACATGAAGATTTTGAAAGAAATGTGGAAATTTTAAAGCACTAGGCAAGCAAAAGAAGACAAGCCACCCAAGGATCATGGCATGCAGATATATCGATATTAAATGTAGCACACTAACATGACCCTAAAAATGCAAACAAAAGAAAACAAAATCAAAAGAAAAGACTCGACTATGTACACACGTAAAACACCCCCCCACACCTACTTCATGCATTGTCCTCAATGAATGTGAGCAAGATACAACATGGATTTATGCATGAAAAAGGAGAGATCTCACCAACATGAAGTACAAAGGGAAGTTCAAGGTCATGTTGATGGACACAAACCCGAATTCCCTTAAAACCTGTGAGATGCTAAAGAAAGGATACAAATACGTGAAAGAAATGGAGCCCAAATATACAAGGGTTGGGGCTCACAACAATCGATGCTCACTGAAGGAGTCTTTTATTGTACTTTTTTTCTTTTTTATATAACTATGTACAAACATAAGTTCCCATCTTCATTTGTCAAAAGACATCAAATGGGAACCTCAAGAGTGGGTCAATGCACTTGGAAAGGGAACATGACATCACGCGGGGCCAGAATACGCATGTGTGGGCCCCCTTCACAAAGAGCACCAGTTGAAATGAGAGGTTCATGAATTGGACGCAAAGGCATCTCATTCAAAGGATTAAACTGAAAGAGCTTGAACCTCTCAAGAGTTTGGGAAATGAGGGGCAACGGAAGAAGAGTTTCTCCCGTTGCGCTGCTTAAGTTATGATCGTCAATCCTAACTCTCCAACCAACAGGCTGGTGCGTCGGAACAAGGTCAAGAACCTCGTTAGGCATGTCCGACACTCCAGGCGAACAAAAAGTGGGTCTCATACCCAAGCTATCCTCCAAGGAACTCCTAATACCCTCATGAGCAATGTAGTTGTTTGATGTTCCATCATTTCCAAGATGATCAGGAACAATAGTGAGAGGCAAACTCTCATCAGGTTCTTTGAAATTGAGGGGACTAGGGAGCTCTTGCTCCACTAGAGGAGAGTCCTTAGGAGGTACAACAATAAGGTCATGTGGCTCAAGGGCCACGGGACAAGAAAATAAGGCACAATCATGTGTCGACTCGTAATGAAGCTGGTCCACGTTATTCTCAAATGGGATCGAATCGTCTACCAAGTGATCGTGAATTAAAACCCCAAGTCCCTCAGACTGACTAGGAGTTTGACTTTGAAAGATTGTGCTTTGAATTTGTGGATGTGGTGGTGGCGGTTCGATATCAAAAGATGAATCCTCATGTTGACAAGAAAAGTTACTTTCCTCATGTTCACGTAATTGGTGCGACATTTGACTCACTTGTAGTGCCATATTTTGTATGGACTGTTGAGTGGTTTCCATGAACGTAAGGAAAGTTTGTTTCAAGGAATCAGGTATGCGGTCAACTATGAGGTCCAAGTCAGAGCTTGGGAAATTTTGGGGTTGGGTGTTGATGGGCTGAGAATGAGTCCAATGATTTGAAGTGGGGTGTTGGTAGAATTCTGGGTATTCGGGAGGAGAATACTGGGGTGGAAATGATGTATAAGAATTTGAATACGAATTGTCTCCCCACAAATCCATCCCTCTCGGGTTGTACACGGATGCGTAGTGGTGATAATGAGCATTATGGGAAAATGTGTGCTCATACTCAGGCTCAGGGGCAATATAAGGACATTCCTCTATAACTTGCCACTCAACCCACAACAGTCACATGGTACGGCTACTAGAGCCACTGGTGCACCCATGTCATCTACCACATGCATGAACGAGGCCAAAGGTTCTTGTAATGTCTCAGATTGATGACCAACATATGATCCGACGTAACTAGATGGTGGTCTAGCAGTCGGTGCCTCTCTCATACTACCCCAATATGAAGATTGCTCAGTCACACAATGAAGATTGTCCCAACCATACAAGGTGTTCGTCTGAGCAACCTCAGGTTGCTTGGGTCCGGAATACCAGGATGAGTTGTCTTGGTCCCAACTATGATATAGATGGTTGCCTATGTAACCATCCATCTCCACAAAGAACTTTAGAGTCGACCACTCTCACCACCACGAGGCCAAGCTCGCAAAAAGTGCTCGACTCGACCCTAAAAACGCTACCAGAGAGTGTGAAGGGGAGGAGACTATAACGTAGAAGAAGGTGAGAAGAAGATGACTCAGAGGAGAAGGGAAGAATCCCTAATGTTAGCGTGGGTAACGGAAGAGGGTAGAAGCCTAATCTAGCAAGCACGACTCAAACAATGTAAGACAATGGGTCCTTAGGCTAGACAACGCCTAACTTCGAGGTCACTAGCCTTGACACGCCTCACCTCCCTACAACGAGGACCACAATTCCCAGCAAGTGATACCAGATCCGGAGATCCAGTACCTCCTACTATCAAAAAGGTAGGCAACGTCGATCAGGTCATGACGGTCTCAACTAGATTATTCTCCTAGTGCGTCCGCAATCCTTAGGGCCAATGTCTACTTGCTTTTAGTTAAGGCTTGACTAAGAGTGATTTTTGGGGCTAAGGAAAGGGTGATGAAATCCCCCACCTTATCCTTTATGGGACAACCCCTCCTTAGTAGCGTTTTGAGCTTAACTCTAGCAATCAATCAGTCCAATCAAACGCTCAACTCACTCTTGTCCCGATGCACCTTACTAACTAATGCATGATCGAAACATGTATGAATGAGAGATTTGGGTGCACGTACCTCACGCCAGCAATCAACAACAAAATGTAAAGCAAAGGAAGGACAAATGCATGTAAGGTCTACACATGATGCATGACCTATATGGCAAGAAGTCCAATATTTTGCTTTGAGTTTTATGGTCCAAGTTGATTAAAGGGGATTGGTTTAATGATCTGGGAGCAAACTAGAGGTCATAGCATGCACAATAGGGCTCCCAGATAACAATAATGAACTAATCAACTACTAGAAGAAAACTGAGAGTCAGAAACACTCACCGGGCCGCCAATCCGTTTTGAAGCTTACGTGATCCAACTCCTCTAGTAGCCTCCCCGTGAGCTCTAGGATCCCTGAAACTAAGAAAAAATGAAAACAAAAAATTAAAACCCCCTAGAATCGTCCAAACCAACGTCTGGACAGAGCACCTCCCCGGCAACGGCGCCAAAAACTTGATTGATCGTTTTATATTAACCGCAAGTGCACTGCCGCATTGAAGCGGTGGCAAATACGGGTCGTCCACTGGGAGGTGTGTCGACGCTTGGTTTGTACGAAGGCGAGTGGTAAAAAAATGGATAGAAAGGTTGGTTACACTAAACTACACTAAGATGCAAAAAGGAAATGAAGATAAGCAATAAAACTAAGCCCCATAGGGGGTAGAGAAATAATGTGAATATGAAGATGTGTGTATGTGTGTGTTCAATTAAGCTCCGCACAACATGTAGTGCATGAAATCATAAAACTACATCCAACTTTGCCGCCACATGAATTAAGATAAGACTACATCATTAAAACATACAAGACAATAATTGGAATGAAGCTAAATGAACTCAAGTGTAAAGGCTAGACCCTACTGTGCCTCCACATGAATTAAGATAAGACTACATCATTAAAACAAACAAGACATTAGCTAAGGTAAAGGCAACAAGAGCACATACACTACAAGTTGTGTTTCCAATATTAACTTCATCCATATCCTAACCTTATCATTCCCCATAAAATAGGTCCACTAATCAAAGCATAATCTAAGCTTCATTCAAGAGCATTAGCATATCAAAGATATGAGTGAAAGCCCAATAGATGGTTATGGAAATCATATAAAGCTCAAGGGATAAAGATAACAAACACTTAATACACTACATGATTATATCACATATTTCTCCACCCCCAAATGGGGATGGAACTACTCACTACTCATTACACTAACTATATTAACAAAAGAAAGCATAATACTGAAATCAAACTTAACTAAGAAGGCAAGAAGTTTTAAAGAAACATAAAAGGAAAGGAAAGACTAAACAAACGTGGACAAATTAAAAGACAAGATTAAAAGAAACTAGAAGAATTATTTTATTAACAAATGACTCACATTGAAGGTAGCATTCTTCTCCACCTTGAGTTTTTGCTTCAAGGCTCACTCCTTAGTAGAGAGAATGCCACCAAGCAATGGGTAATTACAATGGAAGGTGAAGAGTTCTATTTATAAGCATAGAAAAAGCTAATCGGGGACAATCCCCCGATGTGGGACTAAACCAATACCAAAACATGCCTAAACGAACATTAATACAAGTCCAGGAGAAATTTGGGCAGATCCTGAGTAATATGGACTGCCAATTAGCGGTCCAAACACTTCGGATCGCGTTGGAATTTGTTGTGGGCTTTTCTTTCTGGTATTGTTGGTCTTTCATGTTGTTACTTGACTTGTTGGAGCTCCGACCCGAATCGAATTGGTAAAATACTCCCCATGATGGTGTGGAGTATTCTGTTTGGATCTTAGGTCCTTCTGTCTTACATTCAGGTCCTTCTCCCTTGCATCTTAGTCCCCAGATCTCACAATTCAGTCCTTTTTCCCAGCTTTTGGGTCCTTGTATGCTTCATCTCTTCAAGCCTATTTATTCCTGAAAACTAAACATAAAACTCGTAACATAACATTGTTTAGGTGAAAGATAATGGATATAAGATACAAATATAAACATGAAATGATGCCAATCACGTACGTTTGGGGGGTGTTTTATGTGTGTACATAGTCGAGTCTTTCTCCTTTTGTTTTGTTTTCTTTTATTTGTATTGATAGGGTTATGTTAGTGTGCTGCATTTAATATCGATATATCTGCGCACTATGATCCTTGGGTGACTTGTTTTCTTTTGCTTGCCTAGTGTTTTAAAATTTTCATTTCTTTCAAAAATCTTCATGTGTTTGCGAAAGAAAATGTTATGTTGGTTTTGCGTTTGTTTAGCATGTGCAAAACAATTAAGAGGCAAAGTAAAAAAAGCTCCCAAAATTGACTTGAACATGATGTATTAGGATATTTAGTACACTGACTTTAAGTCTTATCAAGTCGTCAGGATGCACCCCAGTTTTCCCTAGGGGGAAGAGTAATCATACGGTTTCAGTACTCAAATAAACAAAGGTGTCCATCATGAACCTAGTGAGTCAAATAATTCGTGTATGTTAGTATAAAAATGTTCGTCGTAGTCAGGGACCCTCAAAATCTTGTTGTGAAACTTTAAGTGTAGGGTTTTCATTCCCATGTAGATAATAAATAAATGAGTGGTGTTCTCTCTTCTCGTGCGGCTCCAATCACTTGGAAAATTACGTCCGAGGGGACTTAGTACATGGTGCTTTCGAGTCATCTAAATTGGGATGCACCGACGGAACTCCTGTTACACGGGTGGTAAGCATCGCCCTACGTGGAGATTTGGGGGAAGGTGTACGTGATAGTATAAGTCATCCTGGCAATGATGCACGATACCCGACTCTGGGAGAATAAAACACCAACAAGTGTAATTCATATTGCTCCACAAAAGAAAGAAAAAAGGAAAACAAAAGAAAGATAAGAAGAAGAAGACAAATAAGTATCTTAATGGATATTACACTTTGTATCACTTGAGGATGTTAAGGTTGCCCATGTCTATCACTTAAGTCCTTAACTAACTTGCACGAATGGTTCATTAGGCTAGAGTCGTCCCGTAGAATTACCATGTCAAATGATAGACAAAAATGAGTCCATCGAGTCATGTGCTAGGTTGAATAATGCATCTATGTTCAGATTTTATGGGTGTATCCGCTGAAAACCCTTAGGAGACAACACTCCTCCTCCTTGGCAACGAGGACCTTTAACGGCTTGTTGCACGTGCTAAGTGAAACCGTGATTCCTACGAAATTGAGCTAGGATTTCCCTGTTTTATGAATGATTTTTCCTTTCTTCAATTTTTCTCTTACTTTATTTTGCTGAAGACTAGCAAAACTTAGGTGTGGGGGTATTTGATTGACATCATATCAAGCATATATTTGTGTCTGATATCCTTTATTATTAGCCTATACAATTCTACGTACGAGTTTTATGTTTATGTTTCAGGAATAAATAGGTTTGAGAAAAAGAGACTCAAAAAGGACTTAAAAACAAGGAAAAGGATTACGTTGCAAGACTTATGGACTGAGATACAAGAGAGAATAACCCATATGTGAAACCAAAAGGACCAATGAACAAATCAAGAAACTCCACACCATAATGAGGAGTATTTTTGCAATTACATCCAGGCCTAACCATCAACAACCAAATCATGTTCATCAAACATGAGGAAATCAAGCCAGATCCGAGCTACTGAAATCTAGACTCGATCAAACACATCCAAACCGCCATTTGCGGCTCCAGACCGCCAATCAACAGTCCAGATGGCCTCAAATTATGTGTGTCTTAGTCGGGTAGTGGATTATGTTGTTTTATATCAATTTATAGTATGCGTTTAGTCCCATACCGGGGAATTGTCCCCGATTATCTTTTTCTATGACTATAAATAGAACTCTTCCTCCTCTTTTTTATTCACACATTGCTTGGTGGCTTTCCCTCTACTTAGAGTAAACGTTGCAGAAAAATTCAAGTGGAGAAGAATGCTACTTGTAATGTGAGTCATGTAAATAATATAATTTTTCTTAGTTTACTTTTGTCTTCTCTTTTAATTCTAGCATGCTTTGCTTAATTTCGGTTTGTACATATATGTTGTACATATATGTTGTGATGTTTGGATGTTTGATGAATTTTTGATTGTGTAGACTTGCATGTTTATATATTCATCGGGGGTGTTTTAATAATCTACATGTTGGGGGATTTTTGATAGGTTTTGCCATAAGATTTAGACACTTCCCATGCTTAGTTTTCTCATGTTTATTGACTGAAATTTCTTGCTGAATATGCTACATGTTAGTTATGTGATTATATTTGTGTTTGCGGGATTGATTGAAGAAACATTATTTTGATGGGTTGTGCCATAAGATTTAGACACCTTCCATGCTTAGCTTTGTTCTTCACATGCGTTCATGGTTTTTGATGAGTCTTGCCATATCTTTAGGCACATCTCATGTTGAGCCTATTCTTATGCTAATGAAGTAGTAATTGCTGATACGTTGTATGAATGGATTGATAGGTTTTGCCAAGTCTTTAGAAACTTACTATGTATGAAGACACACACATGAGACACACACATATACATGCTTACATGCGTCATTCATCACTTGTTTCACTTCATATGTGCACACAATCCATCCCTTAGGGGATTCCATTCCTGAAATCCAGCTTGTGGTCTTGGTTAGTTTAGCTTCATTGTTGCGTGCTTTCATTTCCTTGTTTGTGCTTACAAATTTAGTTTAGTCTAGTTTAGCGTAATCAACTTCTTCTCCCCTATTTTCCCACTTGCCTCCGAACGAACCAGAGTCGACACATCTCCCTGTGGATCGACCCGTATTTGTCACGTCTTCACCGTTGTCGTGAACTTGCAATATTTAAAATGAGCACATCAACATTCTTGGTATATATCCTTTATTTTGCCCCCATATTTGTGCTAGTTGAGTGTTTGTTCTTTGTGTTTCATGGTTTAGACAATAAAGAAGAGAAAGGAAGAGAAAAGGACCTAAATGCAAGACCAATGGACAGATTTGGAAGGTTTCTAGACCTGTTTGTATTGCCCAAGGACTGGACTATAAGTCAGAAGGGACACAAGTGAAACCCGAAGGGACCAAAGTGTAAATAAGTATATTGTGTCACAACAGTATAACATATATAGAGTCACCCCGTAGGACCTTGTCCAATGGTCGACAAAAGTATTTCCATGGAGTGGTGTTGCTAGGTTGAATAATGCATCAATGTTTGGATTTCGTGGGTATATCCGCTGAAAACACTCATGAGACACCCCTCCTCCTTAGAAGCAAGGAGGTTTAATGGCTTGTTACACATGCTAAGTGCAATCGTGATTCTTACGAAAGATGGTTGGGATTTTCCTTTTTATATTTTATTTTTCTTTGTTTTGCTCAGGACTAGCAAAAAATAAGTGTGGGGGTATTTGATTAGTAGCATACCACAAAGTGCATTCATGCTATATATCCTTTATTTTACCCCATATTGGTGCTACTCAAGTGTTTGATTGATGTGTTTATGGTTTTAGGTAATAAAGAAGAGAAAGGAAAAAAGGACCTAATTGCAAGAAGAAAGGACCTTATTGGAGCATCTTTGACCTATTTGTCAGGCTCAAGGAGCCATCTACAATTCTTGAAGGACCGAAATTAAACCCGAAAGGACTTGAGCATAAAGAAAACATTTCTGGTGCAAAAATACCCCCAGTGGACCTAGAGTGCCTCAACTTGTAAAAATAGAAAACTTAAGCTTCTAGGAGAATTGGGGGCCCGATCGGAGCCAAAAAATCTGCAACAGGGGGATCATTTTGGTCCAAATCCTCCCAAAATTCTCCCGTGGTTCCTTCTCGTTGATTGAATTAATTAAAATACGACAAGTGCATCGCCGCATTGAAGTAGTGGCAAGCACGGGTCGGTCCATAGGGAGTGTATGCGAGTCAGATTCATGATACTCGAGTGGGGAAAGAAGAGAGAGGAATGCGGGGTGAACTAAACAACGATGTGAGTGAAATAAAAAACAAATTGTGTAGTATGTGTGTTCAATTGTGTTCATCACAACATGTAATACATGAAGTCCATAAAACCTAATCCAACTTTGCCTCCACATGTAATAAGATAAAACATTAACATTAAAACATACAAGATAATAATTGAAATGAAGCTTCATGATCACGTGCCTAAAGACCAAACCCCATTATGTCTCCACATGAAATAACATTTATACAATCATTAAAACATACAAGACATTAATTAAGGTGCGGCCAACAAGAGCACATGCTCCCACATGTTATGTTTCCTTCATCCACTCCATCCTTATCCTCACGTCATCATTCCCCATAAAATAGGCCCACTAATCTAAGCATATGCTAAGCTTCACTCAAGAGCATTAAGACATCAAAGATAAGAGTGAAAATCCCATTAGATGATTATGGAACTCATGTGAGGTTCAAATGTAGAATTAACACACACAACTAATACATCACATAATCACATCACCTTCTTCTCCAATCCGCCCCATGGGGATGGACTACTCCCTACTCATTTCTAATCTAAAGAACACATAAAAACAACATAAACCCATAATGGAAATGATGAAAACAAGATTAAGCAATCTACAAAATAAAAGAAATTGCATCAAAGTAATAACTTGTATTTAAAGAACAAAACCAACACTTGATTGAAATGAAAGATTACAAAGTATTCTTCTTCTCCCCCAACTACACTTCTGAAAACATGAATTAAACCTAAACTAATGGAGGCCTGAAGAAGAGGAAGAGGAGGGATTACAATGATATATATAGACAAACACATGGTTAGGATTAAATGCAATAATCGAACGGTTGTGAATCACAATAGATGGTCCTGGAATGCTCTGACCCGAAAACCCGACCCACGCCCAAAATCTGAGATCCAACAAAGCAAGATGATTCGCCAGTGGCAGATCCGAATGCTTTCATCGGACTAAATTTTTTGTAGCTGTTAAGTTTCCTTATTTTGCACGTGGGGTGAAGTTGTGGTCTGATGGTTCGAGACCGTTTGTCTTTAATTAGTGGAATTCTAATTTGATTCAAGACATGTGGCACAATATTTTGTTCTTCATTATCAGGTCCTTCTGGGTTTTCACTTGGGTCCTTCCATATTTGCGATCCAGTCCTTGTGCATTACAATTAAGTCTAGAAGTCTTCAATTCAGTCCATTCTTGTTGCAAAAAGGTCCTTTTGGTCCGTTTTCTGTACATTATTACCTAACACCAGAAACACTACAAAAACACTCGAGTAGCACAATTTTGGGGTAAAATAGAGGATCTATTGCATGAATGTGATGTATGATATGCTACTAATCAAAACCCGAACAAAACAAAAAAAAAGAAAAATGAATGAATGGAAACCAAACGAAAAATGGGGAAATCCTAACTCACTTTCGTACAAATCACGGTTGCACTTAGCTTGTGCAAAAAGCTGTTAAACGTCCTTGTCGCCAAGGAGGAGGAGTGTTGTCTCCTAAGGGTTTTCAGCGGATATACCCACAAAATCCAAATATGGATTCATCATTCAACCTAGCAACACGACTCGATGGACCTATTATTGTTGATCATTGGACACGGTAATCCTAAAGGCCGACTCTATATATGTATCAATCCACACACCGAACCTAGGGATCCATTCGTGCAAGTAAATTAAGAACTTAACCGATAGACATGGGCAACCTTAACATCCTCAAGTGATACCTTATGTAAGGCCATTAAGGTTTTTATTTATATTCCATTTTCTTCTTCTTTTTTCTCCTTTTTTTACTAGTTAGTGTGTAATTCTCTCATGGTAAGGTTTTGTGGATCATGCTCTAAGAGGACTTACACTATCACGTAGACCTTTACCCACATCTCCACATAGGGTGATCCCTACCACCCGTGTAATGGGAGTACAGTTGGTGCATCGCAAGTCAGATCACTCGAAAGCACCACGCACTAAGTCTCCTCAGACCTAATTTCTCCAGTGATAGGAGCCGTGTGAGAAGAGAGAACACATACTCACATATTTCTTATCTACACATGAACCAAAACCCCTACAATTAAGGTTGTACAACAGGAGTTTAAGGGTTCCTGACTACGACAAACTTCATTATACTAACAAACATGAATTATTTGACTCACTAGCGTGACGGTGAGCTTCTTAATTTGTTTAAGTACTGAAACACTTTTATTACTCTCCCCCAAGGGAAAACCAGGGTGCATCCTTACGACTAGATAAGTCCTAAAGCCAATGTACTAGATATCCTAATGCATCATGTTCAAGTTATTTTTGGGAGCTTCCTTTTCCTTTGCCTTTCAACGGTTTTGCACATGTTAAACACATGCAAAAACCCACTAAAACATTTTCTTGCGCAAACATATGAAGATTTTGAAAGAAATGTGGAAATTTTAAATCACTTAGGCAATCAAAAGAAGACAACTCACCCATGGATCATGGCAAGCATTTATATGATATTAAATGCAGCACACTATCATGACCTTAACAATATAAGCAAAAGAAAGCAAAAATAAAAGTGAAAAAGACTCGACTCTGTACATACGATAAAACTCCCACATGCATTGTACACAATGTATGCAATGAATAAATTGCAAAACATAACCAATACATGTCACTCCATCGTCGCCGAGATGGGGGTGCCCCTTGCGAGGACGAACACCCGGATTCCATATTCTTCAACAACTTTTAGATCTTACGGTTTTGCTTTGAAACCACGGCATTTTGCTCAGATAGTGACAATGTGTCACAGTCGTAACCGAAAAGTGTCTCTGAGTCAACATATCCACTAGAAGAATGAGCATGACGTTCTCGTCATTATCTTGGTCCAGGCAGAAGTTGGGAAGCGCTCGGCTATATGCAGGTGTGATCAATGGAAACCCCTTCTGAGTTGGTGAAATTTTGAGTGTACCAGGGCTCCAATTGACTGCGAATACGAGTGAAAAAATGGTCAAGACTGCCTACCTTCTCGGGCACCTTTTTGCAGCATACTGAAGAGCTCATTGATCTCTGGTCATGAGAACAAAAACAAAATCCAGACAAACACCAGAGAAAGTGGAATGGTGTCGTAACCCCAGGATGTTTTTACTCACCCATCGAGCAGCTACATGTACATTCTTAAACAGATGGGTGTTGCTCTGTGTGAGCAGTATGAGCCGAAAGGCTCCTCAAACTCCCTGAGGGTTTATCGGGTTCCCTCTACCCATCACTGAACGATAAAAGTTCAATGTGCGGCATTGGTGGACCATACAATTCAAAAATGGTAACCCGATAATATCCACAATAACAGAAGGAGTGAGCGGATAAGTACTACCATTGATGGTGAACTTCATGCCTTCACCATCATCGGTCAGGGAACAGTAAAAGGAGTTTACCACAGATGGGGCAGAATGACTACTCCCCTCTCCGTACGGAGAGGGGTCCACCCAAGTTCGGCAATGCGAACATCACAAAGTGTCCCTAAACGAATCATGATAAATGCAAAGTCTGATTCCATCAAAAGGTGAAACTAAATAACAGAATACGCTCAAGTATGATAACTCCAACAATCAGTGAAAGAATAGCATCAAGTCTGCCAACCAATCGGCCACTACTGTATCAAAATCCACTACTAGCTTCTGGAAAAGCAAAGATGGGCCAAAAATTCCTATGTTGCGTGCATTAGACTTAGCCTATCATATTATTTGTTCTAAGTGTGATTTAAGCATGCAAATTTACGATTTCAAAGGTTCAATAATAGTTAATCAAACAAAAGTGGGATGAGTAAGGTGTTTACCACACCGCCAGGAGTATTGGACATTTGAAAACTGCTCAAAGAGACAACCAAAGAGATGATCTAAGAAGGGGCAGCCAACTGAAGAAATGTGATCACAAGATCCGCTACCAAGCCCGCTAGTGGCGGATTATGATCCACTACTGGCAAGTCCTGAGAAGATTTACGAGCTGCAACTTGGTAGACGACTAGGTGAGGCAGAGAGGAGTCAAGAAACACATTGTTCATTTCGTGATGGAAAGGAAAATGCAAGGAAGTAGGTATTTAAATAAGTAGGGTTATGTGTATGGAAAAATTGTGGCCAAACTCACAAACATCAGATAATAGGATGGTAGGTGCAAAAGTTTTTCAATTTCCTTACGGGTCCTGAAGTTGACCAAATCAAATGTGCAGTTTAATGCATTAACAATCCTGAAGTGTCCTGTCTCCCATAGTACATGCGCTCTCGACTTTGACAAGTACAAACAAAGTTGTGGGGGAAGAGATTTTTCTTTTCTTTCTTCTTTATTTTTGTTTTTTGGGATGTACAAACAAAAAATCTCAGCCATTCACATGGTTGAGTGTGAGGGAGGTTCATCTTACCCTGCATCCCTGCTTGATCAAGATCCAAATTAAAGTTCTTGATCGCCCAGAAATCATGATGCTCGAGCTCGACGGGTAGGTGTCAAGCCTTGTCGTACACTCCCCGATATGGGGACATACCCAAATTGGTCTTATACATAGTTTGGAAAGCCCACAACCCGTCATTTAGCTTGGTAGACCTATCGTTCCGTGAGGAATTAACCATCTCTTCAAGTATTTGCTTTAATTGACGGTTACACACTTCAACCTACTCACTAGTTGCAGATGATATGGGTTCGCAAGCTTGTGGGTGATTGAATACTTTCTCATAAGCGCTTCGAAAGAGCGATTGCAAAAGTTGGTACGCCTGTCACTGATTTTTGGTACGAGGCGTACCAAATCGTGCAAAAATGTCATTTAAGCATTTGGTGACCACCTTGTTTCCATTGGTCTTTGCAGGGATAACCTTTACCTACATAGACACATAATCAACATCCCTCTAAATGTAAACATTCTCGGAAAAAATTGGGAAAGGACCCACAGAGTTAATGCCCCAGACATCGAAGATGTCGATGACAAGGGTATTTTGCTAAGGCAGCATATCTCACCGACTTATTTTGCCAAGGCGCTGGAAGCTCTGACATTGCTTACAATATTTGTAAGCATCTTTGAAAAGCGGAGGCCAGGAAAATCCAGATTGGAGCAGCTTGGCGGCAATTTTCTTTGCTCCAAAGTATCCTCCACATGCCTCGGAGTGGTAAATTTGGGGCAAAATTTGGATCTCGTTATTTGGGACGCACCGCCTGAAAATTTGGTCAGAGCAGTATTTGAAAGATAGGAGAAAATTCGAGCCTTTTCGAGCAACAAATGGACTAAGACAAGGTGATCCCTTGGCCCAATATTCATTTGTCCTTTGCATGGAAGTGTTGAGTGAGATGATAAAGGAGGAGGTTGAAGGGGGTAGGCTGCAACCGTTGACTTGTGGGGATGATCTAGTCTCCCACCTATTGTTTGCGGATGATGCGTTATTGTTTGCCAAAGCCAC
This sequence comes from Triglochin maritima, assembly GCA_963682175.1. NCBI lineage: Eukaryota > Viridiplantae > Streptophyta > Magnoliopsida > Alismatales > Juncaginaceae > Triglochin > Triglochin maritima. The sequence goes on from OY821775.1 coordinate 23,393,021, forward strand.
ATAGAGAAATGCTCGAATAATCAAGCAAGTGTTGGATAGATTCACAGCTGGCTCGGGGGTCCATTTGAACAACTCGAAGAGTCAAATATTATTGGGAGGAAATGTGGAGCATGGGGCATGGATTTGTGAGAACCTTGGGATACCGAGGGTCAGTTTCTGGTCATATACCTTTGGCTGCCTTTATACTCAGGAAGGATGGGTTGAACCCATTGCACGACTCTTCAGGAAAAATCTAAGGCGAGGCTAAGTACTTGGAAGCAATCACACCTTTCTATGGCTAGTCGCGTAGAGCTTGTAAGGAGTGTATTGGTGTCTTTGATCATCTATTGGACTTCAGCCTTCCTCGTTCCAAGAAAGTGCTAAAGGAAGTGGAGAGTATTATGTGTCGTTTCATTTGGGGGGTGCCAAAGAAATGGGTCGCGGTGGTATGAAAAGACGTTTGTACACCGAAGAGTGAAGGGGTCTTGGGGCTGAAAAGGCTGACAGAGTGGAATGATGTGGGCATGGTGCACCTTCTTTGGCTTGTGGTAGAGAACAAGGACCCGTTATGGGTCAGAAGTATGAGGAGGAAATACTTGAGGAACCGTTCGATATGGCTTGCGCGTCCCCCTTTGGGCTGCTCATGGGCTTGGGCAGGAATCTTGTGGGTGCGGGATATTGGAAGCAAGTTTGTTCAATATAGAGTGGGTGATGGTGATCTCATCTGATTCTTACAACACCTGTGATGTGGGGAACCTTTCCAAAGACTCGACATGGATGATAGGCTTCACTATGATTTGGGGGTCCCTTGGGACACTAAGGTATCCTATTTTATCATAAATGGGGAATGGAACCTCCTACCACCGAGGTCACGCAATATCGAGGCATTGTGGGCTAAGATTTTGGGGATACAAATTAATGGAGGAGAAGATGAGCCTAGAAGTTCACGATCAAGGAGGCGTAGGGCTGGGTCAGTCCCCATGGTGCGAGCGTGGCTTGGCCAAAAGTTATTTGGCATAAACACCATGTCCCAAAACACGCAATCATAGCTTGGAAGGCAATGAGGGGCCGGCTAGTTACGAAGACACTTATGAGACAAAGAAATGGCCATCATGACCCATTTTGTGTCCATTGTTACAAGGAGGAAGAAGAACCCTCCCATCTTTTTTAGGGTTGTACATTTGCGAGGCGTGTGTGGGGTTCAACCCTACGGAAGTTCGGGCTAAACAATGGGATTGCAAGGAACCTTGAGCATGAGGCTTGTAGTGTCCAAAGTACCAATGGAGGTCAAATCAGTAGGGTGACGTGCAAGTGGGATTTTAATGCCACGATCTATGAGTGTTGGCAAGAAATAAACCGTTGAATTTTTTAGGGCGACAAGAGAAGACCAGAGGAAGTATTTTGGCTAGTTAAAGACTCGATCCGGGGCATGGGTTAGTGGATTGGAGAGCTTGCAAAGGACGTTGGCATACTACGAGATTTCGAGAGAGAATGGAGTTGATCTAAAGATGTGTCTTTGGAACATAGGAGTGTACTTGTATACTTGTTTGTAATATGAAGTTAGCGTAGTATGTATGTGTTTGTATTCCATGTTGGGAGCTGGCTTATATTTTTCTCTAATTATGGCCCGCATACTTTTACTTTCAGTTTTCTTAGGTTGTACAAAACTTTAACTTAATATACCTCGAGGCTAAGCCTCCCTTTTTGCGCAGCGAAACAAAAGAATGTCAGCAAAAGAATGTCAGTTTTGGTCAGATTTTGGAAAACCCACAAGAAGTTTCTCAGTCACGAGGTAGTTCACAATGTCAGCAAACCAGGGGTTATCTTCGATCGTGAACAATTGCTCATCTGGAAATTTGTCATTAATAATTTGGTGTTGTGGGTTGGTCGTCTCAAGACGAGACTGGTGGACAGCTACAACATTTTCACACTTTTTTGTCTCGAATTATTGTAACAACAAGATCCATCTCAAGAGTCAAGATTTGACATCTTTCTTTGCCACGAGGTGCTTGACGACTGTGTCATCAGAGTAGATAATGACGTGGGAGCCCATCAAGTACGACTGGAATTTCTCCAAAGAGAATATGATCGCTAAGAATTATTTCTCAATCACAGTGTAGTTCCATTGGGCATCATTGAGTGTTCTACTGACATAGTAGATCACACAAGGCAATTTATCCAATCATTGTCAAAGCACAACTCCTACAACAAAGTCAGATGCATCACACATGAACTCGAATAGTTCGGTCCACATCAGTGCCTTAATTATGGGAGATGATTGACATCATATCATGCATATATTTGGGTCTTATATCCTTTATTGTTAGCCTAAACAATGCTATGTAATGAGTTTTATGTTTAAGTTTCAGGAATAAATAAGTTTGAGGAGAAGAGACTCAAAAAGGACTTAAAAGCAAGGAAAATGACTAAGTTGTAAGACTTATCGACTGAGATGCAAGAGAGAAGGACCCGGATGTAAACTAAATGGACCAATGAGTAAATCAAGAAGCTCCACACCATCATGAGGTGTATTTTTGCAATTAGATCCAAGCCTAACCATCAACAAACAAATTGAGTTCATCAAACATCAAGAAATCAAACCAGAACCGAGCAACTGAAATCCAGACTCGATCACAGACATCCACACCACCAATTGTCTGTCCCAAACCACCAAATGGCGGTCCAAATGTCTCGCAATGATTTCTGGTTTAGTTGGGTGTTCGATTGTGTTGTTTAATGTCCATTTATTGTATGTGTTTAGTCCCATACCGAGGTATTGTCCCTGATTCCCTTTTTCTATGAGTATAAATAGAACTCTTCCTCCTCCTTTGTATTTACCCATTGCTTCAACACATTCTCTCTACTTGGAGTAAGCCTTGGAAAATACTCAAGGTGGAGAAGAATGTTAGTTGTAATGTGAGTCATGTAAATAAAATAATTCTTCATATTTTGTTTTAATGTTGTCTTCTCTTTTAATTCTTGCATGGTTAGTTTAATTTCATTTTGTCTTATTTTCTCAATGAGTAGTTAGTAGTTGCATACCCCTTTGAGGGTGGAGATGATGTACATATATGTTGTGAAGTATGGATATCTGATGAATTTTTTAATGCGTACACTTGCATGTTTATATGTTTATCGGGGGTATTTTAATCATCTACATGTTGGGGAATTTTTGATGGGTTTCGCCATAAGATTTAGACACTTCCCTTGCTTAGTTTCCTCATGTTTATTGACTAAAATTTCCTGTTGAATATGCTACATGTTAGTCAGGCGTTTGTATTTGTGTTTGCTTGCATGATTGATTGAAGAAACATTGCTTTGATTTGTTTTGCCATAAAATATAGACACTTCCCACGATTAGCTTTGTTCTTCACATGACTTCCTAGTTTTCGATGAGTCTTTCCATAACATTTAGACACCTCTCATGTTAAGCCTAGTCTTATGCTAATCAAGTAGTAATTGTCGAGACGTTGTGTGAATGGATTGATAGGTTTTGCCACATCTTTAGACACTTCCTATGCATAAAGACACACACATAACACACACACATATATGCTTACAAGTGTTATTCATCACTTTTTTTTACTTCGTATGTGCATACAAGCCACCCCTTAGGAGGTATGTCAAGTCTGGTTCTTTCAAAGACAAGTGGGAAAAGAGGGGAGAAGAGTTGTGCATGGATTAGTTAATACGGTGTATCGGGACAAGAGTGAGACGAGTGACTGATTAGAGAGTTCATTGCTAGCTTAAGTTCAAAACATTACTAATGGGGGTCTCCCACGCAATATAATTTTTTTGGGTTTTCATCACACTTTCCTTAGTCCCAAAAATTACTCCTAATCAAAAGACTTAAATCTAAAAGCAAGTAGACATTGGCCACTAGGACTTGGACACATTAGGAGAGTGACCAGGTCACAATTGTCATGCCCTGATCGGCGTCGCCCACTTTGTCGATAGTAGGAGAGACGAGATCTCCAGATCTTGGCTCACTTGGTGGGATCTATGGTCTTTGTCATTGGGAGGTAAGGCGCGATGACGCCGTGTGACCTCACTCTTAGGCATCGTCTAGCTGTAAGGACCTATAGTGACCGTAGGTTGGGTGAGCCTTGTTTGCTTGATAGGCTTCTACAATCTCCCACTAGCCACGCTAGATTTAGGGATTTCCCCTTCTCCTTTGAGTCATCTTCTTGTCACCTACTTCTACATTCTAGTCTCCTCCCCTTTACACTCTATATTAGCATTTTAGGGTCGAGTCGAGCACTTTTTGCGAGCTTGGCCTCATGGTGGTGAGAGTGGTCGAGTCGAGAATTCTTTGGCAGGATGGATGGTTACAGGGGCGACCATCCATATCATTGTTGGGACTAGAACAAGTCTCCCTGCTATTCCGGACCCATGCAGCCTGGGATGGCTCAGACAAACACCTTGTATGGTTGGACAATCTTAATTATGTGGTTGATGTGTTCGTTTTAATACCGCAAGTGCACAACGTCGATGAAGACGTGGCAAATACAGGTCGTTCCACATGGAGGTGTGTCGACTCTGGTTCGTTCGAAGGCAAGTGAGAAAAGAGGGGAGAAGACATTGATTACACTAAACTAAACTACGCTAAACTAGCACGAAACAAACAAAGAAGATGAAAGCACGAGACGAAATAAAACTAAAGTGACTAATAAAAGCCACCTGCAAATCAGGAATGGAAACCCCTAAGGAGTGGAGTGTGTGTACACATGAAGTGAAATAAGTGATGAATGACGCATGTATATGTGTGTGTGTTGTGTGTGTCTTCATGCATAGGAAGTGTCTAAAGATGTGGCAAAACCTATCAGTCCATTCACACAACGTATCGGAAATTTCTACTTGATTAGCATAAGACTAGGCTCAGCATGAGAGGTGTCTAAATGTTATGGCCAGACTCATCAAAAACTAGGAACTCATGTGAAGAACAAAGCTAATCATGGGAAGTGTCTAAATGTTATGGCAAAACCCATCAAGCAAGCAACAAATCATGAGAAGTGTCTAAAAGTTTCTTCAATCAATCAAGCTAGCAAGCAAGCAAACACTTAACTAACATGTAGCATATTCAATAGGAAATTTCAGTCAATAAACATGAGCAAACTAAGCATGGGAAGTGTCTAAATCTATGGAAAAACAATTAAAAAATCCCCCAACATGTAGATGATTAAAACACCCCCGATGAACATATAAACATGCAAGTCTACACAATCAAAAATTCATCAAACATCCAAACTTCACAACATATATATACATCATCTCCACCCCCCAAAGGGGGATGGAACTACTCACACATTGTTAAGGTAACATTTAGATTAAGGAAAGAAAACATGCTAATTATTTCTACTAAGATTAAAACAAATGAAATTAACTAAACATGCAGGACTTAAAAGAAACACAAAGTAACTAACAAAACATTTTTTATTGCTCACTCACACTATATGTAGCCTCTCTCCACCAGAGTTTTTCTCCAAGGAAGTATTCCCAGTAGAGAGAATGGCTACCAAGAGAGTAGATTCATTACACAGGAGGGAAAGTGTTCTATTTATAGGTATGAAACAAGGAAACTAGGGACAATTCCTTGATCTTGGACTAATGAAACATTCCCAGAATAGAAATAATAACATAATACATATCCACATGAAATTGGGTCGCATTCTGAGAAAAGGGTCCGCCGATTGAGTAGAATAATGCATCCACTTGGCGGTCATTTGTTCTTAGATCAGACCCATTTTCGTATATCTTCTTCAGTTCTTCAATTTGTCACATGGGTGCACTCAGATCAGTAATTGGAGTCTGGGCCCGAATCGAATTACCAAAATACTCCTCACGATGGTGCGGAGTTTCTCGGTTTGATATTTGGTCCCTTCTTCTTACAGAGGTCCATTTTGCTTCATTTAAGTCATTTCTTCTTATGTTTCAGTCCTTTATCTCTTCCATTCTCTTCTTTATTACCTAATACATGAAATATAACAACAAACACTCGAGTAGCCCAATATTGGGGTAAAAATAAGGATATATAGTATGAATATGATGCAAGATATGCTACTAATCAAATACCCCCACACTTACCTTTTGCTGGTCCTGAGCAAAACAAAGAAAGAGAAAAATGAAAGAAGGGAAAAAATACGAAAAACACAGGGAAATCCTAACTCACTTTTGTAGGAATCTCGGATCCACTTAGCACGTGCAACAAGCCGTTAAACCCCCTATCGCCAAGGAGGAGGAGTGGTGTCTCCTGAGATTTTTTAGCGAATATACCCACAAAATCTGGACATAGATGTATTATTCAACCTAGCAACATGACTCGATGGCTTATCGTTGTCGGTCTTTGGACACGGTAATTCTATGGGTCGACTGTATATAGGTATTTAGTCCACACACCAAGCCTAATGAACCATTCATGCAAGTTAGTTAAGGACTTTAGTAACAGACATGGGCAACCTTAACATCCTCAAGTGATACAGAGTGTAAAGTCCATTAAGGTTCTTATTTGGATTGCAACTTCTTTTATTTTTTTATTTTTGTTTTTTAAAAACTTTTTTTCTAGATGGTGTGTAATTCACCAGGGTTAGCTTTCGTGCATCATTTCTTTTCTTATGAGGACTTACACTATCACGTACACCTTTCCCCACATATGGTGATCCCTACCACCCGTGTAACGGGAGTTCGGTCGGTGCATCCCAAGTCAGATGACTCGAAAGCACTAGACATTAAGCCCCCTCAGACCTAATTTCTCGAGTGGTAGGAACCGTGCGAGAAGAGAGAACACCCCACTCTCTTATTTATTATCTACACATGAACCAAAACTCCTACACTCACGGATTCATAAAAGGAGTTTAAAGGTCTCTGACTATGACAAACTTCCTTATACCAACAGACATAAATTATTAGACTCATTAGGTTCAGGGTGGACTTCTTTGTTTAGTTGAGTACTAAAATCCAATGATTACTCTCCCCCAGAGGGAAAACTGGGTGCATCCTTACGACTAGATAAGAGCTAAAGCCGATGTACTAAATATCCTAACGCATCAAGTTCAAGAAAAAATTGGGAGCTTCCGTTTACTTTGTCTCTCAACGGTTTTGCACATACTAAACACACGCAAAACCCACAAAACATTTTCTTTCGCAAACACATGAAGATTTTGAAAGAAATCTGAAAATTTAAAGCACAAGGCAAGAAAAAGAAGACAAGTCACCCAAGGATCATGGAAAGTAGATATATCGATATTAAATGCAACACACTAACATGACCCTAACAATGCACATAAAAGAAAAGAAAACAAAAGGAGAAACGAATTGATTATGTACACACGTAAAACACCCCCCACACTTACTTCATACATTGTCCTCAATGAATGTAATATCATGATACTACATGGATTTATGCATGAAAAATAAAAGATCTCACCAACATGATGCGCAAAAGGAAGCTCATGGTTGTGTTGATGGAAACAAACCCGAATTCCCCTCAAAACCAGTGAAATACTAAAGAAGGGAGAAAAATAAGTGAAACAAATGGGGCCCGAATGCATAAGTGTTGGAGCCCACAACATGTTGTGCGCACTTTTGGAGTTATTTTTTCCTTTTTTTCAAATATAACTATGTACAAAAATGCGTTTCCATCTTCATATGTCATGGGACATCAAATGGTAACCTGTCATCTCTCGAGCAAGATATGCACTTGCATAAGGTCTCAACACAAGAAACGGGAGGATTGTTGAGAGGTTTATGAACAAAGAATGGTGGTTCATGCCTCTCGAAACCAAGGTTTGTGAATGGAAATGGAAACAAAAATGTTTTCATTCCGTGACAAAACTGAGGGTCATCAATATGTACCCTCCAACTAACATTGGGGTGCACCAAGATCATTTCATCCACACAAAGTGACACCCTGGACTTATTACCGAGATGGCAAATTCCACAAACAGAATTGCATGACCACCTGACACACATATAAGCATTGTGGTTGTTTCATGCCTCTTTAGAATGACCAAGATAGGAGGTATGATTCAGAGGTGTACCTCTGTGTGATTTCTTGAAATGTAGGGTAACGGGTGGTTGATTCTTAACCCACATGGAGTCCTCAACAGATATGGAGTGAAGAGCAGGTGGCCCAGAGGCCCCAAAAATAGTATCTTGTGGCTCAAGAGTCACAAGATTGAAAGGATGTGGCTCAAAAGCCAGATGATCACAAGATAAGGCACCTTCTTCTGCCAGTCTAGGAGAAACATCTTCACCACCATCAAGATGTCTATCGAACACTCTCTAAAATACTTGAAGGTGCCTTCGACTTCAATCTCATTTGTGCCCTGGATAAGGTTGGCCGCAACAGGGTCATCGAAGGTACCTAGCTTCTTGTTGATGGTGAATATGTTGAAATCAGCGCACTGACTACCATTTGTCAAACACAACAGACCATTGTGACAATTGATCAAGGCATTGTAAGTCGCTAGAAATGGTCACCCCAAAATAACAGGAATTTGTCCAAGTCGGTTTGGCACAAATTCAGTATCCAAAACAAAGAAATCGACTGTATAAATGAACTCTCCCACTTTGATTAGAACATCTTCCACCACGCCCCTCGGTTTCTTCATAGATCTTCAAGACCCAAATGGTCGTAAACCAAATACAACAAATGATTGACAGATGCACCAAGGTCCAACAAAGCTCAATGTATTGACACCTCACCAATCACACAAGAAATAGTAGGGCAACCAGGGTCCTTGTATTTGACTTGTGTGGGCTATGCAAACAATGAACTCACATTAGTGGCAAGAAACGCTTTCTTGGGAACATTGGTTTTCCTCTTCTTGGTGCATAAATGCTTGAGAACCTTGGCATAAGATGACATTTGCTGAATAACCTCCAATAGAGGAATGTTCACCTTAACTTGTCGAAAGATCTCAAGCATTTTGTCATGCTGATCCGATGTTTTCTTTTCAATGCGCTCAGGGAATGGTGCCTTTGGGGCATAAGGGTCTTTCTAAGGAACTTCAACATTCTATTTTCGTAGAAACATGAGTGGGGATCTCAGAATTGTTGGCTTTTTGGCCTTAATCCGTATTTTGATGATGTAATTAAACCTAATCTTAATAAGGACATGTAGATTAGCACATGTAGTATAATAGTATACATATTGTATTGTGCTAACATCTACAGGTGATCAAGACTCAAGAAAGAAGAAAAGTCAAGTCAAGACATGTAATCAAGCTAGGATTGAAGACATGTAATTTTTCCTTTCTTTGAGAATTAGGAACTTATGTAAATTGAGCATAACTTAAGCTAATATGCATGCATTCACACACTAGGTTCCTTTTAGGAGTCACACACAAAATATCATATAATTTGGACTCCATTAGATCACCTAAACACCTAAAACATTGGTCACCAGTCTGCCTGAGTTCGGTCGACCGTTCACCTTTCGGTCGACCGGTTATACACAATTTTTGTTATACCAGACCAATCCGTTCAACCGATCACACATCTATTTAACCGGTCGACCGGTAGACCTTCGGTCGACCGTTTCGTTTGCTATTTCTGGTAAAAATACGACCGTTTTATTTGTCGTACTATACAACGGTCGTATACACATTTTTCTTAATATACACCACCATATACATTAGAACCGGTCGAACCATTTGCCTAGTTCGGTCGACCGTTCAAATAGGTAAAATCTACCTGCTATCGGTCGACACAAGTTTGTCCAACCGATCAAGATTTCTCTCTACCGAACCAAGTAGTTCGGTCGACCCTTGACCTATAGAACTTAAGTGATTCGGTCGACCAGTACCTATGTTCGGTCAACCGATCCATCAACAGACTCAAGGGTTCGGTCGACCGATACACCTTTCGGTCGACCGTTTCTGGACAGATTTCTGAACCCGATTTTCTGTTTTGTGTATCTTGCACAAAACCCAATCAAATCTTGTCCAAACGGCTAGAAATCTTTAGGAGCTTATAAATAGAGGTTCACACTTAGTTTTCCATAAGATTTCACAACTCCAAAGTGTCAAACCTATAGTGAGATTTTCCACAACCTCCAAGCTCCAAATTAGTCATCCAAAGCCTAATTTCCACATCCTTCATCAATCATCATACTAGCAATTGTTGTGCTCAATTAGAGAGTGAATCCCACTCAGTTACAAGTGTTGTCAAAAGAAGCAAGGACTTCGGTGAAAGCCCGAAGTGTCCCTCTCGGATTGTGAGAGGAAGAATTCAAGCAAGCGAGGGTTGTTCTCTCCCGGCCCGGAACGGGGAGTGGATAGTGAAGACGTAGGCGGAGATTACAAGAGAGGACTAGGACCCGGGTGGGGTGCCGAACCTCTATAAAAACGCCGTGTCTCTTTGTGGTTTGCATCTTCTGTTAATTTCCCTACTTGCTTTTAAATTTGTTTCCGCTGCGTTTATTGCTTGATTAGTTAGGGATTAGATTAATAGTGATTAGTGGACCCATAACCCACACGATCATACAAGAATATGATTCGTTCGACCCATAATGAGAAAAGGGACCTCAGGGTTGGGCCCCCCCGTAGATGTAGGTAACCGTAGGTCTGGTGACACCAAAAGATGTTGTTTGCAAGGAAGTCAACCCAAAATGTGGTTGTTCATTCTCACGTTGAGCTCGGTCCAAAAGATAAGCTTTGGTATCCCAGGGGTTCACCTCAGGTTGACTTGGGAATTGACATTCTCACGTTCATGGAGCTGATGACAACTATCTAACTTGCGCTTCCAATGCTTTCACCGTGGACTTATGGGCCGCAAGCATGGTTTGCGTCCTCTACATGAACGCCTAAAGGGTTTGTTCAAGAGTGGAGTCCCCTGGGTAAACCCGTTGAGGTAGAGTCTGACTAGAATAACCCGATGGTGAAGCCTGAGTAGGTTGGTGAGTATGAGGCTGAGACCTTCGATGTGGGGGTTGGTAGGCCATCGATGGGCATGGAGGGTGATGAGGTGGGGGTTGAGGTTGAGCATGCGGGCTCTCATTGTTGCCCCCATTAGGCCCCCATGAGAAGTTAGGGTGGTTTCGCCATCCCTGGTCATAGGAGTGACTGTACGGGGCATTACGGGCTGCCATTGATACATCGCATTTACATGCTCAGTATCGCTTGGAGCATAAGAACATTCCAAGTTACTACCCGTAAGTCGACACCTATTACAAGCGGGAGTAGCGACTTGAGCTATAGGAGCTCGGTCCAACTCTAAACTCTCAATCCTACGCATGAGAGCAACCATTTTCACCTCAGACACGTTAGTTGACTCAACTTAGTATGATCGAGCTCGACCAGAAGATCTGACGAATGGTTTGCTCTCTCATGGTGTCCCACTCAAGGGTACGTTTAGCCATTAATTCAAAAGTATCCCACGCCTCATCAGTGGGTTTCATTTGGAAATCACCTTGACACATCGACTCCAACAATGTGCGGGTGTTGTAGTTGAGGCCCTCATAAACAATTTGGCACAACTGCCACATCTCAATCCCATGATGAGGGCAATATAAGGTCCTTGAACCTCTCAAAGAAAGCATGAAATGATTCGTTTTCAGTCTGATACATTTGATGTATCCGGTGCCGTATTTGTTGAGTCTTCCTTTGGGGGAAGAATCTTTTCAGAAAGACTGTCACAAAGTCATCCCAAGACCAAATTGAGGTTGCCGAGAGGCTGTAAATCCATTTCTTCGCGTTATCCTCCAACGCGAAAGGAATCATCCTAAACCGGACGGAATCCTCGTCAAGCTGTTGAAGCTTGAACAATGAGCATACCTCCTCGAATTCACGTATAAAGATATATGGATCTTCCTTATTGGCAGTGAAGGTTGGAAGCATGCTCACATATTGAGATTTCAATTCATAGTTGTTCCCCCGAGCAGGCAGGAAAACTATGGAAGTAGGTTGTGTGGCCCGAACAGGATAGGTATGCTCCCACAGAGTCATCAGTCTATCTTGTCGAGCTAAATGTGGTGCACCCAGAACTTGGTCCTGACCGAATCTCTCCTCGTTCTAAGTTGGAGGAGGAGAAGGAGTTCTACTTGTTTGTAGGAGAGGACCGACATAATCCATGTATGGAACGTAGTCTCCCTCACCTCTATGAGACGACTTCGCCTAGTGCTCCAAAGGAGCACGAGGCAGAGATGGGCTTTCACCTAGAATGTCCATCTCAAAAGAAAAAATGCACTCTCTCCAGTTGAGCGTTCTCACCAGAACGAGGCCAACTACACATAAAATGCTTGACTCGACTATAATACCATGTGTAGCCGAAGGTGTAATCAGAGGAGGAGACTACTCATAGAATATAGAGGAAGAGGAGAGTCAAACGAGAAGGGACGAAGTCTTTATGCTACGGCGGGTAGGTAATGATAGAAGCACCCAAGCAAACAAGGCTAAAAAATCTAAGTTCACTATAGGTCCTTGCAGCTAGACGATGCGTAAGTGTGAGGTCACTCGGTGTCAACAAGCCTTACCTCCCTACGACGAATACCACAAAGCCCAGCAAGTGAGCCAAGATCTGGAGATCTTGTCGACAGAGTGGGTGAAGCCGATCAGTCCATAACAGTCACGAGCATATCACTCTCCTAATGCGCGCGAGATCCTTAGGGGCCGAAGGTGAAGGTGCTCGAGCGCGGCTTTGAGGAGTGAAGACGTTGAGGCTTCTGAAGGGAACGTTCTCCGGCAAGCGAAGAAGGTATGTCAGTTCAATAGATGCATTTCGTTTTGCTCACACTTGTGGTGTGTGGTGTTGGCTGGTTGTTGGAGGTTGGAGGTTGGAGACCTCGTCGGCGTCATGTGGGCAACAAGTTAGACCTAGTTCCACTAGGTAGCTGCCGGCCTACGGTCGACCGATGCCTTCGAGCGGTCGACTGAATGTAGTGTATATTACCGACTTTAACCAACACCGGTCGAATGATGCCCTGTGGTGGTCGACCGTTGTGCGTATACTGGTGTGTCGGAGGAATGCCTGTTGCTTTTCGATCGCCGGGACACCTGAGTCGGACGACCATTGGTTTCTAGACAGGTCTGGACTGAGCGTAGACTATATAAAAGGTCGACCGCTCTTGACTTTGTCTGACCGGTTACTTAAGTAACTTAATGACTGTTCGACCAATTGATAGTGAGTTCGACTGATTGATGACTAGAAACTTCTAGGTTGCCCTAGTAGTTTTTGGCTGACCGGGACCCCTAAGTCGTTCGACCGTTGGAATTGTAAGATGTTGACTTTGTCTGGATTTTGAGTACATATCGGTCAACCGATTTATATGTTTGTACAACCGTTATGGCTTAGGTCATGAGCAGAGAGTTCAACCATTAAAGGCATTTGTTCGACCGATCCTATTTGGAGCAGTCGACCGGGTTGTCTATTTCGGTCAACTGTTTGTGAAGTGCTAACTCTGTTCATGGAAACTAGTGTCCTCGCCGAGAACGTCAGCCAGGAGTTGACGTGGGCTGTTGTTGAACGTTTTAATTTAAACCGCATGTGCACGGCCGTGTTGAAGCGGTGGCAAATACGGGTCGTCCTCAGGGAGTTGAGCGGCCTCTCGTTTGCACGAAATCAAGTGGCAAAATCTGAAAGAGAGTTTGATTATCCTACTCTACGCTACTCTACAAAGTATGAAGTATGAAATGCGAAAGAAAGCAACAAATGATTAACTAAAACTAAACTAAGAACGAAAGACGAGTGCTGGAATTAAGAAATGGAAAACCCCTAAAGGGTGGAGTGAATGCACACATGCAAAGAGATGGGTGTTGAACAACTTCTTTAAGCACAAATAAAGGTGATGTTATCATGCATAGGAAGTGTCTAAATGTTATGGCAAAACCTATCAATCCATTCACCATCCTAGTTGATTAACATTTACATATACAAGTTCTTTATTACAGAACCTAAACAAGCATGAGAGGTGTCTAATCATTTTGACAAAACTCATCAAGTTATAAATTCTATCCTAAACAAGCAAGCATACATTCATGTTTTATCAACATATTGTAAATAAAACATTCATTTCATTCTCTAATGCATGTATGAACATCTACTCCACCCCCCAAAGGGGATGGAACTACTCACTAAACATTAAACTAACTGTTACACTAAGCAAGAAAAACATATTAACTAAGCTACTAAACTAATGAAATGAAATTAAACAAAGTAAAATAAGAAACATAAAACAAACAACATAATAAAGAAACTTTTATTAAAGTGACTCACATTTCAAGTAGCATCGTCCTACTTTAGTGTGTGCTTCAAGGCTTCACTTCTAGTTGGAAGAGTAGCCACTTAAAATATGGAGAGTGATTACATGAGAAGGTGAAGAGTTATATTTATAGCCATAGAAAAAGGCACTCCGGGACAATTCCCCGATGTGGGACTAAACAGATACCAAAAATAGCCTAAACATCCTCTAATACATGTGCTGGAGAAATTGGGGCGGAACAAGAGTGATCTGGACCACCAATTAGCGGTCCATAAATTTTGGATCGGGTTGGAATTTGTTGTGGGCTTTTCTTGCTGGTATTGTTTGTCTTTGATGCGATTACTTGACTTGTTGGAGCTCCGACCCGAATCGAATTGCTAAAATATTCCCCATGATGGTGTGGAGTATTCTGATTTGCTCTTAGGTCCTTCGGTCTTACGTTCAGGTCCTTCTCCCTTGCATCTCAGTCCCTAGATCTCACAATTGAGTCCTTTTTCCCAGCTTTTGGGTCCTTTTATGCTTCATCTCTTCAAACCTATTTATTCCAGAAAACTAAACCTAAAACTCGTTACATAGCATTGTTTAGGTGAAAGATAATGGATATAAGATGCAAATATGAGCATGAAATGATGTCAATCAAATACCCCCACACCTAACTTTTGCTAGTCCCGAGCAAAACAAAGAAAGGAAAAATCATACGAGAAAAACAAGAAATACCAACTCACTATCGTAGGAATCACGGTTGCACTTAGCACGTGCAACAAGCCGTTAAACCTCCTTGTCGCGAAGGAGGAGGAGTGTTGTCTCCTTAGGGTTTTCAGCGGATATAGCCACAAAATCCGAACAAGATGCATTAATCAATCTAGCTACACAACTCGTTGGACTTATTTTGTCTATCATGGGACGCGGTAATACTACGGGTCGACTCTATATGGGTAATCAGTCCACACACCTAGCCTAATGAACCATTCGTGAAAGTTAGTTAAGGACTTAAGTGAAAGACATGGGCAACCTTAACTTCTGAATGTGATACAGTGTGTAAAGTCCATTTTGGTTCTTATTTGACTTTTGTTTTCTTTTTTCTTTTTTTTTTCTTTTTCTTTGGAGCGGGTTATTGGTTGGTATTTGATTCTCCCAGGGTCAGGTTTCGTGCATCATTGCCTATGAGGACTTACACTATCACGCACACCTTCCCCCAAATCTCCACATAGGGTGATCCCAACCACCCGTGTAATAGGAGTTCGGTCGGTGCATCCCATGTCAGATGACTCGAAAGCACCAGGCACAAAATCCCCTCAGACCTACTTTCCCGAGTGATAGGAGCCGTGTGAGAAGAGGGAACACCACTTATTTATTTATCTACATGGGAACCAAAACCCCTACACTTAAGTTTCACAAAAAAGAGATTAAGGTCCCTTGACTACGACAAACTTCCTTATACTAACAGACATGAATTATTTGACTCACTAGGTTCAGGGTGGACTTCTTTAAATGTTTGAGTGCTGAAACCCTATTATTACACGCCCCCCGAGGGAAAACTGGGATGCATCCTAATGACTCGATAAGTCCTAAAGTCAGTAAACTAGATATCTTAATGCATCAAGTTCAAGACAATTTTGAGAGCTTTATTTTTACTTTGCCACTCAACGCTTTTTGCACATGCTAAACACACGCAAAACCCACAAAAACATTTTCTGACGCAAACACATGAAGATTTTGAAGAAATGTGAAAATTTTAAAGCACTAGGAAAGCAAAAGAAGACAAGTCACCCAAGGATCATGGCAAGCAGATATATCGATATTAAATGCGGCACACTAACATGACCCTAACAATGCACACAAAAGAAAACAAAAATCAAAATACAAGACTCGACTATGTACACACGTAAAACACCCCCCACACCTACTTCATGCATTGTCCGCAATGAATGTGAACAAGATACTACATGGATTTATGCATGAAAAATGAAAGATCTCACCAACATAAAGCGCAAAAGGAAGTTCGTTGTTATGTTGATGGACACAAACCCGAATTACCTCAAAACCTGTGAGATACTGAAGAAGGGAGACAAATACGTGAAGAAATGGCGCCCAAGTACACAAGGGTTGGGGCCCACAACAATCAATGCTCGCTAATGGAGTCTTTTATTACAAACATTTTTTTCTTTTTTTTTGATTTTTACATGATATATACATCAACAACGATATTCTCATAATCATTTGGTCAAGGAACATCAAATGAGAACATCAAGTCATGAGGACCAGAGACTTGCCGAGATGGGCAAACTTCACCGGTACTCTGAGGTGTCATGTGGGGTCAAAGGTCAAAGCTGAAAGGCTCGAACCCCTCATGATATGGGTTGGGTGTAGGCAACATGAATGAGTGAAGTTGTGTTGCCTCACTAGGGTTTAGTTGCTCATCGAACAAAACCCTCCAACCAAGAGGTGGGTGCATCAGAATGAGTTCCTCACGCTCATTTGATGGATGCAACAGACCTGCATCACTAAGAATAAGGCTTCTCCCCAAGTCATCCAACAAGGACCACCCACCATCATTTATATCATTAAGCATAAGCTCCGTCGTAGGTGGGTCCTTGTTGGAGTCAAGATGAAGCTCAAATGGCTCAATGGCCATGGGACATGAGGTAGAGACACCTTCTGGTATAGGCATATGATGAGGTGTCTCACTCTCACTAGTACTCTAACTGAATCATGCAATGAACACTCCTTTTGGACATTTATGTTTGATGCCAGCTCACTATGTTGCATTGCAAAGACAGGCAATGAGTTTTCGCTGGGCCCACAAACATTTTCAATGGGTTGCATTGGTGTTAGGGGTGTTCGTTGATTTTGTGGTGCTTTCTCCAATTGGCGGATGTGATTTAGATTTAAAGGTTAATCCATGGGCTCCTGTTGCCTACAAGAGTTGAACACATGAAACTTGACACTCATGTTACCAAATGAGAGCTTCATGAGACCATTTCTACAATTAATTAAGGCATTGGACGTTTCCAGAAATGATCTACCCAAAATCAAAGGTATTTGAGAGTGGGTGTTCGCAACAGGATTCGTATCGAGGACAACAAAATTGACTGGAAATATAAAATCTCCAATTTTGATAAGCACGTCCTCGATAATCCCCTTTGGAATACGAATGGATCTATCCACCAATTGGAGGGTGATCTTAGTTGGTTTCAATTCTCCCAAATTTAACTGTTGATAAACAGAAAATGGGAGGAGGTTGACCGCTGATCCTAAATCAAGCAAAACATTACTCATGCTAGTGTCCCCTATCTTACACTGAATAGTAAGACACCCAGGGTGCTTGTATTTTGTGTAGGCGGGATTGGACAAAAGTGACCTTACATTTGCAGCCAAGAATGCTTTCTTAGGAACATTGGTCTTCCTCTTGGTTGTGCAGAGATCCTTCAACACTTTGGCATATTGAGGTATTTGTAGGATGACATCCAACAAGGGGATGTTAACCTTAACTTGCTTAAACACCTATAATATATTGTCCATTGTGTCACTCTGCTTTTTGGTTAACCTACTTGGATAAGGAGCTTTTGGCAGGTAGGTTTTCTGTAGTGTCTGAGAAGGAGGCGTTGGTGTATTACCCTCACCCTCAGCCTCTTCTTCACCACCATACCCACTAAGGGGCTGCATAGATGGTGGTGGGTGTGGCAAGGAAATGTGATTGTCAACCTGCTTTCCATTCCTTAAGGTGACAATGGAATTGACATGGTTAATAGGTTCCTCCACATGGTTCACTTGCCTCCCCCGAGGTATCACATTCTCATTTTGCTTGTGTTGTTCTTGGTACATGCGGGGGTTAGCCTCAGGCTGACTAGGAAAAGACCCTCTCTCTCTTTCATGTACAGACTGAGCCAATTGGCCCATCTGAAGCTCTAGAGATTTGATGGTCCGCTGATTTGAAGTGAGAACTTGACTTGTGGTTGACATAAAAATTTTCACAGAGTTCTCAAGTCCACGAGTCAAGTTCTCAAGCGAATTAAACCGGGTTTCAAATTTGTTAGAATTCGGGAAACCTGATTGGTTGGTGCTTGGAACTTGGGGTTGCTGATATGAATGAGCATGCAAGGAAGGTTGGCGTGGTTGATTAGGTGGTCGAGAGGAGTTTGAAGGACCACCCGGGGCATTATTTTGGTTCCATGAAAAATTTGGGTGGTTCCTCCATCCAGGATTATAAGATGATGAGTATGGGTCATTCCTAGCTCTGTCATAGATGGCATTGACATGTTCCATCTCAGGAGGAATGGACGTACACTCGCTTTCTATATAACCTATCCTACCACATGAATGACAGGGAACTCGACCAGATGTGGACAGGTGACGTGCACTTTGTTGGTTTTGGAGCTCAATCGAATCCATACGACGCATCAAACCCGCCATGCGTGCCTCGGTGGCCGTAGTGGTATCGATAGGAAATGCGGCACCCGATCTAGTCGAGTTTGCATTCGCGATCTTTTCTCCTATACTAGATGAAGCAGGTGGTTCCCTTACACTCTCCCATTGCATTGTTTTCTCAGCAAGGTCTTCTAGGAAAGCCCATGCCTCCCTTTCACCCTTTCCCAAGAACTCTCCTTGACACATGGACTCAAGGGGGGTTAGGGACGGGATGTGAAGACCCTCGTAAACAATCTGACAAAGACGCCACAACTCAATGCCATGGTGAGGGCATAAGGACACTAGCTCCTTGAACCTCTCTAGATATGCATGAAATGTTTCGGTCTTTGATTGACATCATTTCATGCTTATATTTGTATCTTATATCCATTATTTTTCACCTAAACAATGCTATGTTACGAGCTTTATGTTTCGTTTTCAGGTATAAATAGGTTTGAAGAGATGAACCATAAAAGGACTCAAAAGCTGGGAAAAAGGACTGGATTGTGAGATCTGGGGAGCAAAATGCAAGGGAGAAGGACCTGAACGCAAGACGGAAGGACCTAAGAGCAAAACAGAATACTCCACACCATCATGGGTAGTATTTTAGCAATTGGATTCGGGTCGGAGCACAATTAAACAAAGTAGATGCATCCAAGACCACCAAATAGACAAAGAAAAGCCTAGAACAAGATTCAACTGGATCCGGACCTTTTTGACCGCCAATTGGCGGTCTGGTTTGGCCCAAATCTGCCAAGTTTTCTCCGGGACGTGTATTAATATTTGTTTAGGCTATTTGTCGTATTGGTTTAGTCCCACATCGGGGGATTGTCCCGGATTAGCTTTTTCCGTGCCTATAAATAGAACTTTTCACCTCCTTTTGTAATCACTCCATATTTTAAGTGACTATTCTTCTTACTAGAAGTGAGGCCTTGAAGCACACACTAAAGTAGGAGGATGCTACTTTTAATGTGAGACATTTTAATACAAGTTGTCTTTATTATGTTGTTTGTTTTATGTTTCTTGTTTTGCTTTGCTTAATCTCATTTCATTAGTTTTATTATATGCTTTCTTTGTTTAGTTTAATAGTTAGTGTAATGTTTAGTGACTAGTTCCATCCCGTTTGGGGGGTGGAGTAGATGTACATACATGCAAATGAGAATGGATTGAATGCTTTATTTCTAATGTGTTGATAAAACATGAATGTATGCTTGCTTGTTTAGGATAGAATTTATAACTTGATGAGTTTTGCCAAAATGATTAGACACCTCTCATGCTTGTTTAGATTCTGAAATGAACATCTTGCATATGTAAATGTTAATCAACTAAGTTGGTGAATAGATTGATAGGTTTTGCCACAACATTTAGACACTTCCTATGCATGATAACACCACCTTTATTTGTGCTTAAAGAATGTGTTCAACACCCACCTCTTTGCTTGTGTGCACTCACTCCACCCCTTAGGGGTTTTCCCATTTCTCTATTCCCGCATTCTTGTTTTGTCCTTAGCTTAGTTATCATTTGATTGTTTGTTTCTTTCGTTCGCATTTCATACTTCTTAGCGTAGTTTAGTATAGGGTAGCATAATCAATGTTTCTCCCCCAATTTTTGCCACTTGATTTCTGGGAAACAAGAGGATGCTCACCTCCCTGAGGATGACCCATACTTGCAACTGCTTCATCGTGGCCGTGAACTTGCGGTTTAAATAAAACGTTCAACAAGTTTTTGGCGCCGTTGCCGGGGAGGTGTCTGTCCAGACTCTTGTTTGGACGATTCGAGTGGATTTAATTTGTGTTTTGTAGTTTTTCTTTGTTTCCGGAGACTGGGAATAGCAAGTGGAGGCTACTGGAGAAATTTCCAGACGACCAGAGCACTTCAGACCGCCAATTAGCGGTCTGGTGAGCTCTGTTTATCTTTTAATTTCTTTCTGTTGTTGGTCTAAATGATCTAGTTATCTGGGACTCAATTTGGCATGTTTTGACTTATAGTTCATTCCCAGATCAATAATCAAACCTCCTTTAAACAACTTGGACCCTAAAACTCAAAGCAAAAGACTAGGCATTCTTTCTTGTTTAGGTCATGCACCATGTATGTGACTTAAGCATTTAGATTGTCTTTTATCTTAGCTTTATTTTCTGTTGCTGGGAGCTGGCGTGAGGTACGCACCTTCTACTCTCATTCATGCATTTTGTATGAACATGCATTAGTTAGTAGGAAGTGCATTGCAACAAGTGTGAGTTGAGCATTTTCTTTGGAGAGTTGATTGTTAGATTAAGACTCCAAAACGCTACTAAGGAGGGGCTGTCCCGTAAAAGATAAGGTAGGGGATTTCATCACCCTTTCCTTCGCCCCAAAAACCACACTAATCAAGAGCCTAATTTCTAAAATCAAGTAGACATTGGCCTTAAGGAATTCGGACGCATTAGGAGAGTGATCCGGTCCCGACCGTCATAACCTGATCGGCGTTGCCCACTTTGTCGATAGTAGGAGACGAGATCCCCGGATCTTGACTCACTTGCTGGGCTTTGTGGTCCTCATCGTAGGTAGGTGAGGCATGTTGAGGCCGCGTGACCTCGCAGTTAGGCGTCATCTAGCTGTAAGGACCTATAGCGACCTTAGGATTGCTTGAGCCTTCTTTGCTTATGTGCCTCTACTTGTACCCATCCGCCGTAGCATAAGGACTTCTTCCTTCTCTCCTGAGTCATTCTTTCTCTCCTGTGTTCCCCAGTCTTCTCTTCTACGTACATTGTTTGTTTGAAAAAAAAAGTTTTGGTCTGTGTGCACCTTTGTGCATGCTTTCGTGGACACGAGACGAGAGTGGTCATTTGACGAGGAGCGTTGTCAATCCGGCTTCAATCATCAATTTCTCGACACCTTCCTCCTCTCGTTTGGCACGCAGTCTGGGTTCAATGGCTGCTAATTTCCGTGAGGAGGAGCAGTTGGTGGACCCACCTGTTCGACCTGTGCTTCCAGTTGTCGCTCCCATACCTCTACGTGATCGATGCTACCCGAGCCGTACAACTCTACCCTCATGCATCCTATTACCAGAGGCTAATGGGAACCATTTTGAGGTTAAGCCACAGTTTATTTCCATGCTCCCTCGCTTCACTGGGAAGGGTGACCCCTATATCTTTCTCAGGGAATTTGAGGAGGTCTGTGCTATGTTCGAGCTGCAACAACTTAGCACAGACTCCATCCATCTTAGGCTCGTTCCTTTTGCACTAAAGGATGACGCCAAGAAGTGGTTCTACAGCAACCAAGCGAATGCCTTTAACACATGGGACGACTTTCAATCTGCATTCCTCAAGAAGTACTTCCCAAATCATCGGACTCAAAAATTGAGGAACGAAATCAATTCGTTCTATCAACATGAGACTGAACCATTCCATGCATACTTAGAGAGGTTCAAGGAGCTACTATCCTCATGCCCTCACCATGGCATCGAGTTGTGGTGCCTTTGTCAGATTGTTTACGAAGGTCTTCACATCCCGTCAAGAATGCTCCTTCAGTCCATGTGTCAAGGACAGTTCTTGGGAAAGGATGAAAGGGAGGCATGGGCGTTCCTAGAAGACCTTGCTGAGAAAACAATGCAATGGGAGAGTGTAAGGGAGCCACCTGCATCATCTAGTATAGGAGCAACGATCGCGAATGCAAACTCGACTAGATCAGGTGCCGCATTTGTTGTCAATACCACTACGGGCACCGAGGCTCGCATGGCGGCCTTAATGCGCCATATGGTTTCGATTGAGCTCCAAAACAAACAAGGTGCACCTCACATGTCCACATCTAGTCCAGTTCCCTGTCATTCATGTGGTAGGATAGGTCATGTAGAAAGCGAGTGTGAGTCCATTCCTCTTGAGATGGAGCGTGTCAACGCCATCTATGATAGAGCCAGGAATGACCCATACTCATCATCTTATAATCCTGGATGGAGGAACCACCCCAAATTTTCATGGAACCAAACTAATGCCCCGGGTGGTCCTTCAAACTCCTCTAGACCACATTAAGGTGATCTCTGATCTCTGGTGATCTCTGGCAAAGCTTTTCATGAATTCAGGTATGCTCTTGACCCTTGAAGAGTTGTATGGGAGGGGGTGTGGGCTGGAGGGCCAGCCAGCACCATATTGGTGGTTGGTGCAATCAGTTGCACCAACAACCGAGTTCCCTTCTAGCGTGCGCATGGAGCATGCGCTAGCTGGGGCTGGCTGTGGGGCAGCCAGAGGGACCGGGGCTCCGGAGAGCTCCGGTGAGGTCCGACCAGGAGGGATGAGGTTTCTTATGGGCTGAGTTTTGGAGTGGACACGGATGTGGTTGGGTGTGGCTGTCGCACACAAGATCCGACTAGGATTTGTCTTCAATCCTCTTGACTCTTTGTTTGGGTCGGCTGGCGGGTCCAGCCCTTCTACACGGTGGCGGGGGTCAGGAGTAGGTGTGTAACGACCCTAGGGAGGCTATGGGTGAGGGATATCTGGATGGGCTAGCTCGGTCTGAGCAGGGTGCGCTTGAATGGGCTAGCCATGCGGTTAGTGCACCATGTGCATCAGCTTGCTCGGTTGTCGGGCTGAGCTGCTTGGAGGGATCTCTACTGACACTCTCCCACCACAGACCACCTGTGAGGGATACTCTAAGCATGTGGGTTGGAGTGGTCAGGGGCTTATGCATCTGGTTGTGAGTCGATTGAACTTGTTAGCTTGCCTATTGTAAATTATCGTGTTCTATGTGTTGAATGTGGTTTGCTCTATATGACTTGTTGTGTTTCAGTAGCAGATATAATGTGGTTATATGATCTGATGTGTGTGTATTCCTGATTTTGTAGTCTTGCATGCACTTATGAATGTAAACGGCCTCTTTCATATCATGTGTTGATCGTGTCATATTCTAAAGCAACATACTAACTCGTTGCACGCATGTATGCCAGTTTAGTGATCTATATTGTCTACTTATATTTTATGCATGTTCTAGCATGATTATCCTACTGATATACATGTAATCCATACCCATATAAACTCTGATCATGCTATGAGATTTCAGTAATCATTGCATATACACTCTGAAATTAAGGATGCATGCTATCCATTATTGTGGAGTTTGATTTTGATATATCTAGCTGTAATGCATCATCCCATTGTGTCTTTCATGTCTATATGTTACTGAAGTGAAGTGTTATGATATGGTTATGTATGACCCTTAGGATATCAGACCTCATAACATCCTTATCATGACCCGTAGATGACTCGATTAGCTATTATCTTGATTTGCCGATCCTGTTATGATTGCTTGCTGTTGTGAGTTTCATTTGATTCCTGATTGGTATGTTCTGATTTTGATTTGTTTGGGGGATGTTAGGAGGGTATCCAGATACCTTTCCTTGAGCTTGTTCCATATCTTGTAGATGCATTAGATTTTAGATGCTTAAGTAGCTTGCATTGCATTTAATCTTATTAATAATTCTGGGCACATTCTGTTTTTGGGCCGACCGGCCACGAGTGGGTCCTCTACTTCCAGAGGCCACTCGCATAAGACCTTAACATTGGGAGGTCAGGCATAAGATAAGTCTTGGGAAGGCGTGCTGCCATTCTGTCTCAGGGTAGTTGTTCCCCAGTTCACGATGGCACCATGTAGGTCACTTGCCGCGAATAGGGACACTTATCCGGCACATCGCTTTGTGCCGAGCAGTGGGTCACTGTCGAGTGACCGCCTTTGACCAGCAAGGCTGGTGTTCTGGTTCCTGTTGAGGAATGTTTCGGGTGCGCCCGACCGGCACGGCTTATGGAGTCGTAGCCTTTTGTTGCATTATGTGCTTTTATGTTTCTGTTTCTATTTCGGATGCTTTTATCTTTAGATAGATTGCATGCATTCTTCCATATAACTCTGATTGGGCCAGGGGCATGCTGTAACATCCTCAAAGCAGTGGAAAATTTAAAATTTATAAACACTCAATCAATAGAGGATTTTACGCAAATAAAGGAACACAGGTGCACCAACATATATATATATATATATATATATATATATATATATATATATCCGAACATTAGAGTTTACAAAAGTTGTGATTACATCAAAAGCATAAACAAAGGAAACAGTAATCACACGACCTCAACTGAGAGAAAGCTGGATCCGGTAGCAGCGCTCCTCTCCTCGGTCACCACCCCCTAACGCCGATCACGGCCTGAAAGTAAACATGCAACAATACTTGAGTTTCCAGAAGGAAACCCCGTATGCCAAACTCTAAATGCATGAAATGAAAAGGCACCCTAGCATGCAATTCTACTAAACAAGAAAAGCATCACAACCAGGCTGGGCTCCAGGGCTCTCTCACCCAACCACAACACACACCGCAGGTACGGGGCTCCAGGTCTAATCTCAACCAACCACCGCGACACACACTCGTCGCCAAGCTGGGCTCCAGGTCTAATCTCAACCAACCGCAGCTACCACGACACGACCAAGGGCTCCAGGTCTAATTTCAACCATCCCAAACGTCTAAGGGCTCCCAGTCTATTTTCAACCAACCCCTACACGCGGTGCTTGCTCAGGCTCCAGGTCTAATTTCAACCAACTTGAACGCACTACGGAGCTCCAGGTCTAATTTAAACCAATTCCGTACTGACTAGCTGGGCTCCTGGTCTAATTTCAACCAACCACCTCAACACTCGTGCCCCTAGCACACTTGGCTGAAGAACATCGGCACTACGACTTGCCCCACACAGACAACCACAAGAACAACACCTCCATAGTGCAAAACATGACACAAACGGTCGACCGAACCAAAAGTCCCGGTCGACCGAATCAAGCAAATACAGGGCAATCCACCTCGACCGGCACTCCATCGGTCGACCGATTCCCAAAACCACAGTCATTCGGTCGAACCAAATCACGGGACGGTCGACTGTTTAGATGGTCAACTCCCAGGTTCAACGAACAAAACGTCCGATCGGTCGAACTCCGAGCATCCTACGGTCGACCGATCCCACAGGGAATAATCCCTCTCTCGCGTCCTGAAACCGGTCGAACGCCGAGACCTCCTCGGTCGACCGATTTCATCCAGAGCGTTCCTCACGCTCAACACGCAGGTCTGGTCGACCGAACCCACATTCGGTCAAACCGACCCCCAACTCACTTAAGTCACGGTCGAACAAAGTCAAAGAGCGGTCGACCGTTTAGATGGTCAACGCTCCCAACCGACTTAAGACAGTGCACACGGTCGACCGACAAAGGGGACCCGGTCGACCGAAACTCACCAGGTTTGCCTTTTATGCACAATCGGTCAACCGCCACAAGGCATCGTTCGACCGATGTCAGGCAGAGCCCGTATTTTCTTCACGAACGGTCGACCGTTTGCACCAACCGGTCGACCGATCAGGCAGTGAAATCTGCTGCACATTTACTTACGACGAGCCGAACGGCCTACCGTCGACTTCCAAATACTCACGGTAATTAAGTGAGCAAGCTTGACATACTGGAAGGTCTGAAGAGACCTTTGAAGAACCGCGACAACGCCTCCACGAGCACGTCTCCCGAAAACACGATCTGTCGACGACTCTCGCATCCAAACGACGATCAACTCCTCCTCGACGATCCACACTCACGAATCCACCTCCGGTAACCTCCACCAATCACCCACGACCACAGAAAATGAGTGAGGTAGAGAGAGAGAGAACCAAATGTGCGGAAAGGTTAAAGAACCACCCACTCACCTCAAGCCACCGACAAACGACCACCACCACCGCTTGCCCGAACATAACTCCACGCCGGAGCACCAACTCGCCGGAGCTCACTGCAGGAGGGAGAGAGGGAATCGTGAGAGAGAGCAACTGAGAGAGAGAGAGAGAGGGAACCCAATAATATCTCCTACCAATCCAATCCTCACCATCCATTCCAATCCATTCCATCTCCACCACTCATCTCATCTCCACTCCATCACAACCCTCCATCCAACCATCTTCAATCCAAGCCATCCATCTTCATCTCCCTCTAATCACCACCTAAAACATGATTAAGGCACAATTAGGATTAGGATCCTACACATGTTGTGTTTTCTTTATAGAAAACTCACGCATATGTTGATGCGGTGCTTACAGGTACTTAGATTCCTACAGGGTAGACTGGATGAGTAGTGGAAAATTCTGTACACGAGGGACACGTCGACCAGATTCTTCAATTTGTCTTTTGCTTCCGAATTCATGATGTATTTCCCTTTTGAACTCGATGTAATGTATTTGACCTTGTTACCATATATGGATAATCTCTCACTTTTTAGTTATGTTCCATGTTAGTTTATCCATGTATGATCTCTCTATTTATTGTCGAGTCATTGTTTGGTGTGTCTTTTGTAACTCCTTCAGTTGTGGCAGAGGTCTCTGATCGCGACACTTGTAGTCTTTCCCTGTGTGCTTACCCACGAGATCGGGGGCGTTACATTTATTGACTGAAATTTCCTGTTGAATATGCTACATGTCAGTTATATGTTTGTATTTGTGTTTGCTTGCTTGATTGATTGAAGAAACTTTGTTTTGATATATGACAAAGTTTCTTCCATCAATCAAGCAAGCAAACACAAATACAACATATAACTAACATGTAGCATATCCAGTACCTCCTCCTAATGACCTGATCAGCGCTGCCTGCCTTGTCGATAGTAGGAGGTACTGGATCTCCGGATCTAGTATCACTTGCGGGGCATTGTTGTCTTCCTTGTAGGGAGGTGTGGTGTGTCGAGACTAGTGATATTGAAGTTAGGCGTCGTCTAGCCTAACGACCTATAGTAATAAGCTGTTTGAGCCTTGTTTGCTTGTGTTCTTCTACCTCGTCCCACTACCCACGCTAGCTCTAGGGATTATTCCTTTCTTATCTGAGTCTTCTCCTCCTCTATATTCTTTGTTATAGTCTCCTCCTCTGATTACACCTTCCGTTGTGTGTGGTTTTAGAGTCGAGTTAAGTGTTTTATGAGAGGATAGGCTCGTTCTGGTGAGAACACTCGACTTGAGAGAGTGCATTTTTCTGAGATGGACGGTCTAGGTGATCCGCCCTCTCCACCTCGTGCTCGTTTGGAGCACGAGGCTGAGTCGTCTCATGGAGATGGGAGAGACCAGGTTCCATACATGGATTACCTCGGTCCACACCCACCACCACGTAGACCTCGTCCTCCTCCGACTCAAGAGGAAGAGGGCCTCAGTCAGGATCGAGCTATGGGTGCACCACCACCTTTAGCTCGACAGGATAGGCCGATGACTTTGTGGGAGCGGACCCATCCTGTTTGTGTCGTGCAACGTTCTTCCATAGTTCTCATGCCTGCTCGTGGGAATATCTATGAGGTGAAACCGAAATATGTGAGCATGCTTCCGACCTTCACTGATAATGAAGAGGATCCATATATTTTTTTACGTGAATTCGAGGAGGTATGCTCCATGTTCAACCTTCAACGACTTGACTAAGATTTTGTCCGGTTGAGGATGATTTCATTCACGTTGAAGAATAACATGAAGAAATGGATGTATAGAGCCCTGGGAAACTCGATTCGGTCCTCAAATGACTTTGTGACCATTTTCTTAAGAGATTCTTTACTCAAAGGAATACTCAACATATACGGCACCAGATACATCAAATATACCAGAGTGAGACCGAATCATTTCCTGCTTTCTTTGAGAGGTTCAAAGACCTTGTCCAGAAGTTCCCGCATCATGGAATTGAGTTGTGGCAGTTGTGCCAAATTGTTTGTGAGAACCTCAACTACAACACCCGTACATTGTTGGAATCGATGTGTCGGGGTGATTTCCAAATGAAATCCATCGATGAGGCGTGGGACACTTTTGAATTAATGGTTGAATGTGT
The DNA here is from genome assembly GCA_963682175.1 of Triglochin maritima. NCBI lineage: Eukaryota > Viridiplantae > Streptophyta > Magnoliopsida > Alismatales > Juncaginaceae > Triglochin > Triglochin maritima. Next base: position 23,421,438 of record OY821775.1, read on the forward strand.
ATTTGAGTGGGATACCATGAGAGAGCCACCAGGTCTTCTGGTCGAGCTGGATCATATCAAGTTGAGTCAACTATCGCGTCTGAGGAGAACTTGGTTGCTCTCATGCGTAGGATTGAGAGTTTAGAGTTGGATTGAGCTCTTGTAGCTCAGGTCACTACTCCTACGTGTAGTAGGTGTGGACTTATGGGACACAATGTCTTGGAGTGTGCTAACGCTCCAAGCAAAACTAAGGCCCCATAACGACCCGTATAGTCACTCCTACAACCCGGGATGGCAAAACCACCCTAACTTCTCTCAGGGACCTAGTTGAGGCCACGGTCAGAGTTTGCAGTCAACCTCAACCTTCACCTTATCCCCCTCCACGTCCATCGGCGACCTACCAACCCCCATATCAAAGGTCTCAGCACCATAATCACCAACCTCCTCAGGCCTGACCGTCGGGTTATTCTAACCAAACTCCACAACCCAGCGGGTTGACCCGAAGGACCCCACTCTAGAACAAACCCTTCAAGTATTCATGCAGAGCACACAAACCATGCTAGCGGCCAGCAACAAGTCGGTCAAACCATTGGAAATTCAAGTCAGCCAGTTGGATCATCAGCTATCAAGTCAACACGAGGTGAATTCCCGGGGCACCCATTCTCAAGGGAGGCCACATGTGCCTCATGCTACCTCTGAACCAACCCATCATGTTAATGTGATTGATACTCTTACGTCTCGTAAGGAGGTGGAGATTTAACTTGGGTTGCCTTCCTTGCAATCACCTTCTTTAGGTGTCACTAGACCTGCGGTGATACTTGCATCTATGAGAGAGCCGGATCCGGATGTTCTCTCAACAAATACTTATAGGAATCAGCTTGATCATGAGGTTTGTTCTAAATTTATTTAGACAATGGGGCCGAACCCGGAGGTCCCCTTGTACCATCTTGTGTCGAAGGAATAAGATTTTGAGGTCCCCACTCATGTTTCTATGGAACAGAATTCTGAGGTTCCTTCGAAAGACACTTATGCCCCGAAGGCACCATTCCCTATGCGCCTTCAAAAGAAAACTTCAGATTGGCATGACAAGATGCTTGAGATCTTTCGGCAAGTTAAGGTGAACATCCCTCTGTTGGAGGTGTTTGGCAAATGCCACCTTATGCCAAGGTTCTCAAGGACTTATGCACCAAGAAGAAAAAAATCCATGTTCCCAAGAAAGCTTTTCTTGAGGCTACATTAGTTCATTGTTGGCACAATCCACACAAGTCAAATACAAGGACCATGGTTGTCCTACTATTTCTTGGGTGATTGGTGATGTATCCATACATCGAGCTTAATTAGACAAAGGTGCATACGTCAATCTCTTACCGTATTCTGTCTACGTCCATCTTGGTCTTGGAGACCTCAAACAAACAAAAACCACTTTTTAGCTAGATGATAGGTGAATGAAAAACTGAGGGGCGTAGTGGAAGATGTCCGGATCAAAGTGGGTGAGTTCATTTCTCTAGTCGATTTCTTTGTTTAGGATACCGAACTTGTTCCAAACCCTCTTGGAGAAATTCATGTTATTTTGGGGTGACTTGACTTATGCTAGTCAATGCGCTAATTTCCTCATCTTCACTATCAGGAAGATGTTTCACTTGACTTATGGTAGTCAATGCGCTAATTTCCTCATCTTCACTATCGGGAAGAAGCCAGGTGACTTTGGTTACACTGTTGAGGTCAATCTTATCCAGGACATGGATGAGAACGAAGTTGAAGGCACCTTCAAGTATTTCAGATAATTGTTCAATGTAGATCCTAACGGTGGTGAAGATGTTTCACTTGGGCTAGCACAGGAAGGTGCCTTAGCTTGTGATCATGTGGCCTTTGAGCCACATACATTCGATCATGTGACTCTTGAGCCACAAGATACCATTTTGTGGCCTCTGAGCCACCTACTCTTCACTCTGTATTTGTTGAGCACCCCGAGTGGGTTAAGACTCAACAACATGATACCCTACATTTCAAACAACCAGACAAAGATTCACCTCAGATCCATGCCTCCTATCGGTCTCATTCTCAAGAGGCATCAAACGACCACAATGCTTAAAAGGGTGTCAGGTGGTCAAGCAATTCTGTTTCTGGACTTCGCCATCTGGGTAATAACTCCACGGTGTCACCTTGTGTGGATAAAACGATCCTGGTGCACCCAAATATCGGTTGAAGGGTATACATTAATGACCCACAAATCTTTCATGCAGTTGCAACATCTTTGTTTCCATTTCTTTTCACTGACCATTGATCTGAGAGGCATGAAACACCATCCTTTGTTCATAAACCTCTTAACGATAATCATGTTACTTATGTTGCGAGCCCAGGTAGTTGCATTTCTGGCTCGAGAGATGGTGGGTTCTCATTATATGTTCCTTGAGAAATGAAAATGGGAGCCCATTGTTTTACATAGTTATATTTCAAGAAAAAGAAAAAAGGAAAATAAGAGAAAATAATCAAGACTCAGAGAGTGAGCATTGATTGTTGTGGGTCACAACCCTTGTGTATTTGGATCCCATTTGTTTCACGTATTCGTATCCCTTCTTTACTATTTCACATGTTTTGAAGGGAATTCGGGTTTGTGTCCATCAACATAACCATCAACTTCCCTTTGTGCTTCACGTTGGTGAGATCTTTTCTTTTTCATGCATAAATCGATAAAGTATCATGCTCACATTCTTTGATGACAACACATGAAGTAAGTGTGTGTGTGGGGGGGAGTGTTTTACGTGTGTACATAGTCGAGTCTTTCTCGTTTTCTTTTGTTTTCTTTTGTTTGTATTGTTAGGGTCGTGTGAGTGTGTTGCATTTAATATCGATATAGCTTCTTGCCATGATCCTTGGGTGTCTTGTCTTCTTTTGCTTGCCTTGTGCTTTACATTTTCACATTTCTTTGAAAATCTTCATATGTTTGAGAAAGAAAATGTTTTGTGGGTTTTGCGTGTGTTTAGTATTTGCAAAATCATTTTGAGACAAAGTAAAAAGAAAGCTCCCAAAATTGTCTTGAACAAGATGCATTAAAATATCTAGTATACCGGCTTTAGGTCTTATCGAGTCGTAAGGATGCACCCTGAACTTCCCTCATGGGGTGAGTTATAATAGGGTTTCAGTACTCTAACAAATAGAGAAGTCCACCGTGAGTCTAGTTACTCAAATAATGTGTGTCTGTTAGTATAAGGAAGTTTGTCGTAGTCAACAACCCTTAAACTCTTGTTTGGAAACTTTAAGCGTAGGGGTTTTGGTTCCCATGTAGATAATAAATAAGTGGTGTTCTATCTACTCGCATGACTGCTATCACTCGGGAAATTAGGTCTGAGGGGACTTAATGCCTGGTGCTTCCGAGTCATCTCACTTGGGATGCACTGACCGAACTCCAGCTACACGGGTGGTAGGGATCTCCCTATGTGGAGATTTGGGGGAAGGTGTACGTGATAGTGGAAGTCCTCACAAGTAATGATGCACGAAACCCGACCCTCGGAGAATCAAACAACAACTAGCATAATTAATAATGCTCCAAAAAGAAAAGAAAAATGATGAAGAAAAATAAGAACCTTAATGGACTTTACACAATGTATCACTTTAAGAAGTTAAGATCGCCCATCTATTTCACTTAAGTTTTTAATTAACTTTCACGAATGGTTCATTAGGCTAGGTGTGTAGATTGATTACCTATATAGAGTCAGCCCGTGGCATTGCCGTATCCAATGATCGACGATAATCAGTCCATCGAGTCGAGTTGCTAGGTTGAATAATGCATCTATGTTCGGATTTTGTGGGTATATCCGCTGAAAACCCTCAGGAGACAACACTCCTCCTTGGCGACAAGGAGGTTTAATGTCTTGTTGCACGTGCTAAGTGCAACCTTCCTACGAAAGTAAGTTAGGATTTCCCTATTTTAGGAATGTTTTTTTCCTCTTTTTCATTTTTCTCTTTCTTTATTTCGCTCGGGACTAGCAAAAGTTAGGTGTGGGGTTATTTGATTGGCATCATATCATGCATATATTTATGTCTTATATCCTTTATTGTTAGCCTAAGCAATGCTACATAACGCGTTTTATGTTTAAGTTTCAGGAATAAACAGGTTTGAGAAGAAAAGACTCAAAAAACACTTAGAAGCAAGGAAAATGACTAAGTTGCAAGTCTTATTAACTGACATGCAAGAGAGAAGGACCCGGATGTAAACTAAAAGGCCAAATGACCAAATCAAGAAGCTCCACACCATCATGAGGAGTATATTGGCAATTAGATTCGGGACTAAACATCATCAACCAAATCGGGCTCACCAAACATCAAGAAATTAAGCTAGAAAGAAGTCATTCAAATCCAGACTTGATCAAACGAATCCATTGGCTGTCCCAAACTGCCATTGGCGGTCAAAATCACTCCAAATGGTTCATGGTTTAGTCGGATGTTTGATTATGTTGTTTTATGTCCATTTATAGTATGCGTTAAGTCCCATACCGGGGGATTGTCCCCTGTTACCTTTTTTCATGACTATAAATAGAACTCTTCCTCCTCCTTTGTAAAAATCTCCTCTCTTGGTGGCCATTATCTCTACTAGGAGTAAAGCCTTGAAACAAAACTCTGGTGGAGAGAGGCTACTCGTAATGTGAGTAGTTAATTTCATTTGTTTTAATCTTTGTAGAAATAATTAGCATGTTTTCTCTCCTTAATATGAATGTTATCTCAATAATGTGTGACTAGTTTCATCTCCCTTTGGGGGTGGAAATGTTGTACATATATGTTGTGAAGTTTGGATGTTTGATGAATTTGTGATTGTGTAGACTTGCATGTTTATATGTTCATCGGGTTTTTTTTAATCAACTACATGTTGGGGGATTTTTGATGGGGTTTGCCAGCAGATTTAGACACTTCCCATGCTTAGTTTTCTCATGATTTTTGACTGAAATGTCCTATTGAATATGCGACATGTTAGTTATGTGTTTGCTTGCTTGTTTGACTGGAGAAACTTTGTTTTGATGGGTTTTGGCATAACATTTAGAAACTTCCCACGCTTAGCTTTGTTCTTCACATGAGTTCCCGGTTTTTGATGAGTCTTGCCATAACATATAGACACCTCTCATGCTGAACCCAGTCCTACGCTAATCAACTAGTAATTGTCAATACATTGTGTGAATGGATTGATAGGTTTTGACACATCTTTAGACATTTCCTATGCATGAAGACACACACATGAAACACACACATACATGCTTACATGTGTCATTCGTCACTTATTTCACTTCATATGTGCACACACTCCACCCCATTTGGTTTTTTATTCCTGAATTCCACCTTGCTGTCATAGTTAGTTTAGTGTCATTATTGCTTGATTTCTTCATCTTTGTTTGTTGCTTACTAGTGTAGCGTAGCATAGTTTAGTCTAGTTTACTGTAACCAACTTCTTCTCCCCTCTTTTTCCACTTGCCTTCGGAAAAACCAGAGTCGACACAACTCCTCGTGGATACGACCCGTACTTGCCACGTCTTCACTGACGCCGTGCGTTTGCGGTTTATTATAACTGATTCAATCAGTGATCACCTAGGTTGTCCATCTCACAAGAAAAATGCAATCTATCAAGTCGAGCCTTACCTTCCATAAAATGCTCTACTCGACTCAAAAAGTACACACAAAACAAGGTGTAATCAGAGGGGGAGACTACTCGAAGAATACAGAGAAGGAGAAGACTCAGATGAGAAGGGAAGAATCCCTAGAGCTAGTGTGAGTATTGGGTGAGGGTTGAAGCCTAATCTAGCAAACACGGCTCCAGAAGCCTAAGGTGATTATAGGTCCTTACAGCTAGACAACGCCTAACTGCAAGGTCACTGATTGACATCATTTCATGCTTATATTTGTATCTTATATCCATTATCTTACACCTAAGCAATGCTACATGACGAGTTTTATGTTTGAATTTCAGAAATAAATAGGTTTGAAGAGATGAAGCATGAAGCACCCAAAAGCAGGTAAAAAAGACTTAAATGTGAGACCTGTGGACAAAGATGCAAAGGAGAATGACCTGAACGTAAGACCGAAGGACCAAAGAGCAAAACAGAAAACTCCACACCATCATGGGGAGTATTTTGACAATTCTATTCGGGTCGGAGCTCCAACAAGTGAAGTAGATGCATCAAAGACCAACAAAGACATCCAGAAAAGCTCAGAATAAAATCCAGCGTGATCCGGACCATATAGACCGCCAATTGGCGGTCCAAGACTGCCAATTGTTAATAAAATAGTTGTTCTAGTTTCTTTTAATCTTGTCTTTTAATTTGTGCATGCTTGTTTAGTCTTTCCTTTCCTTTTATGTTTATTTAGTATTCCTTGCTTGCTTAGTGTAGTTTCATTTCAGTATTATGCTTCATTTTGTTAATATAGTTAGTGTAATGAGTAGTGAGTAATTTCATCCCCATTTGGGGGGTGGAGAAATATGTGATATGATCATGTAGTGTATTAAGTATGTTATCTTAATCCCTTGAGCTTTATATGATTTCCATAACCATCTAATGCGTTTCCACTCTTATCTTTGATATGCTAATGCTCTTGAATGAATCTTAGCTTATGCTTTGATTAGTGGACCTATTTTATGGGGAATGATAAGATTAGGATATGGATGGAATTAATATTGGAAACACAATTTGTAGTGTATGTACTCTTGTTGCCTGTACCTTAGTTAACGTCTTGTACGTTTTAATGATATTGGGTTATCTTAATTCATGTGGAGGCATAGTAGGGTCTAGTCTTTATACATGAGTTCATTTAGCTTCATTCCAATTATTGTCTTGTATGTTTTAATGATGTAGTCTTATCTTAATTCATGTGGAAGCAAAGTTGGATGTAGTTTTATGATTTCATGCCCTACATGTTGTGAGCAGCTTAATTGAACACACACACACACACATCTTTATATTCACATTATTTCTCTACCCCCTATGGGGTTAATTTTATTGCTCATCTTTCATTTCCTCTTGCATTCTAGTGTAATTTAGTGTAATCAATCTTTCTCTCCTTTCTTTACCACTCGCCTTCGCACAAACCAAAAGTCGACACACCTCCCAGTGGACGACCCGTATTTGCCACCGCTTCAACGCGGCCGTGCACTTGCGGTTTAATATAAAACGAACTCAATCAAGTTTTTGGCGCCGTTGCCGGGGAGGTGCTCTGTCCAGACTTTGGTTTTGACGATTCGAGTGGTTTTAATTTTTTTGTTTGAGTTTTGCTTTGTTTCAGGGAACCACCGGATCAAGGGGAGGCTACTGGACAAGTTTGAGCACAAAAGACTCAACAGTGACCGCCAATCAGCGGTCTCGGACCGTAAATTGGCAGCCCGGTGAGCATCTTTCGTCTTCATTTTTGTTTTGGTAGTTTGTGATTTGATATTAGTTGTCTGGGAGCACAATCTTGCATGCTCCCAGATCATTAAACCAATCCTCATTAATCAACTTGGCCTTAAAATCCAAAGCAAAAGACTACACATTCTTACTTGTTTAGGTCACGCATCTTGTACTTGACTTAGGCACGTAGTTGTCTTTTCTTTTCGTTTTATTTTCAGTTGTTGAGCGCTAGCGTGAGGTATGCATTTCCTACACTCATTCATGCATCTTGTATGCTCATGCATTAGTTAGTAGGAATTGGTTCAGGAGTACACAATGCAAGTCTACACAATCAAAAATTCATCAAACATCCAAACGTCACAACATATATATACATCATTTCCACCCCCCCAAAGGGGGATGGAACTAGTCACACATTATTAAGCTAACATTTAGATTAAGGAAAGAAAACATGCTAATTATTTCTACGAAGATTAAAACAAACAAAATTAACTAAACATGCAAGACCAAAAAAAACACATAGAAACTAACAAAACATTTTTTATTGCTCACTCACATTATATGTAGCCTCTCTCCACCAGAGTTTTTCTCTAAGGCAGTATTCCTAGTAGAGAGAATGGCCAACAAGAGAGGAGATTCATTACAAATGAGGAAAAATAGTTCTATTTATAGGTATGAAACAAGGAAACTAGGGACAATCCCCTGATGTTGGACTAATGAAACAATCCCAGAATAAAAATAATAACGTAATACATATCCACATGAAATTGGGTCTCATTCTGAGAAAAAGTGAACGCCAATTGGGTTGAATAATGCATCCACGTGGCAGTCATTTCTTCTTAGATCGGACCCATTTTCGTATATATTGTTAAGTTCTTCAATTTGTCACGTGGGTGCACTCAGATCAGTAATTGGAGTCTGGGCCCGAATCTAATTGCCAAAATACACCTCATGATGGTGCGGAGATTCTTGGTTTGCTATTTGGAGCATTCAGGTTTACGTCCAAGTCCTTCCTTCTTACAGAGGTCCATTTTGCTACATTTAAGTCCTTTATTCTTACGTTTAAGTCCTTTATCTCTTCCCTTCTCTTCTTTATTACCTAACACATGAAATATAACAAGAAATACTCGAGTAGCACAATATTGGGGTAAAAATAATGATATATAGTTTTAATATGATGCAAGATATGCTACTAATCAAATACCCCCACACTTACCTTTTCCTAGTCCTGAGCAAAACAAAGAAAGAGAAAAATGAAAGAAGGGAAAAAATACGAAAAACACAGGGGAATCCTAACTCACTTTCGTAGGAATCTCGGTTGAACTTAGCACGTGCAACAAGCCGTTAAACCCCCTATTCCCAAGGAGGAGGAGTGGTGTCTCTTTAAATTTTTTAGCGAATAAACCCACAAAATCTAAACATAGATGCATTATTCAACGTAGCAACACAACGCGATGGCTTATCTTTGTCGGTCATTGGACACAGTAATTCTACGAGCCGACTCTATATAGGTATTTAGTCCACACACCAAGCCTAATGAACAATTCGTGCAAGTTAGTTAATGACTTATGTGATAGACATGGGCAACCTCAACATCCTCAACTGGTACAAAGTGTAAATTCCATTAAGGTTCTTATTTAGATTGCAATTTCTTTTATTTTTTTAAATTTTATTTTTTACTAGTTGGTGTGTAATTCACCCAGGGTCAGGTTTTGTGCATCATTGCTTATGAGGACTTACACTATCACGTACACTGTTGAACGTTTTAATTAAACCGCAAGTGCACGGCCGCGATGAAGGGGTGGCAAGTACGGGTCGTCCTCAGGGAGGTGAGCAGCCTCTTGTTTGCACAGAATCAAGTGGCGAAAAAAATGGAGAAGAGAGTTGGTTACGCTAACCTACACTACACTACGCTAAGAAGTACGAAATGTGAAAGAAGCAAACAAGCGATTAAATAAGAATTAAGCTAAGAACAAAACAAGAATGCTGGAATTTCAGGAATGGAAAACCCCTAAGGGGTGGAGTGAGTGCACACAAGCAAAGAGGTGGGTGTAGAATACATTCTTTAAGCAAATGAAGGTTGTGTTTATCAAGCATAGGAAGTGTCTAAATGTTATGACAAAACCTATCAATCTATTCACCAACTTTGTTCATTAACATTTACATATGCAAGTTGTTTATTTCAGAACCTAAACAAGCATGAGAGGTGTCTAATCATTTTGGCAAAACTCATCAAGTTATAAATTCTATCCTAACCAAGCAAGCATACATTCATGTTTAATCAACACATTGAAATTAAAGCATTCATCCCATTATCATTTGCATGTATGTACATCTACTCCACCCCCCAAAGGGGATGGAACTACTCACTAAACATTACACTAATTATTAAACTAAACAAAGAAAGCATATTAACTAAGCTAATAAAACTAATGAAATGAGATTAAGCAAAGCAAAACAAGAAACATAAAACAAACAACATAATAAAGAAGACTTGTATTAAAATGACTCACATTAAAAGTAGCATCCTCCTACTTTAGTGTGTGCTTCAAGGCCTCACTTATAGTAGGAAGAATAACCACTTAAAATATGGAGTGATTACAATGGAAGGTGAAGAGTTCTATTTATAGCCATGGAAAAAGGTAAACCGGGACAATCCCCCGATGTGGGACTAAACCAATACCAAAACTACACTAAGCATACACTAATACACATGCTACAGAAAACTAAACAGATTCTGGGCCATCTGGACCGCCAATTGGCGGTTTATATGGTTTAGATCCGTTTGGTTTTCTTTGTGGGCTTTGCTTGAAGTGTTTGTTGGTCTTGGATGCATCTGGTTGGTTTGTTGGTGCTCCGACCCGAATCTAATTGCTAAAATACTCCCCATGATGGTGTGAAGTATTCTGTTTTGCTCTTAGGTCCCTCTGTCTTGCGTTCAGGTCCTTCTCCCTTGCATCTTGGTATCCAGATCTCACAATCCAGTCCTTTTTCCTAGCTTTTGGGTCCTTTTATGCTTCATCTCTTCAAACCTAATTATTCCTGAAAACTAAACATAAAACTCGTAACATAGCATTGTTTAGGTGAAATATAATGGATATAAGATACAAATATGAGCATGAAATGATGTCAATCAAATACCCCCACACCTAACTTTTGCTAGTCCCGAGGAAAACAAAGAAAGAGAAAAGCGTGCGAAAAACAAGAAATCCTAACTCACTTTCGTAGGAATAACGGTTGCACTTAGCACGTGCAACAAGCCGTTAAACCTCCTTGTCGCCAAGAAGGAGGAGTGTTGTCTCCTGAGGGTTTTCAGCGGATATACCCACAAAATCCGAACAAGATGCATTAATCAATCTAGCTACATGACTCGTTGGACTCATTTTGTCGATCATGGGATGCGGTAATACTATGGGTCGACTCTATATATGTAATCAGTCCACACACTTAGCCTAATGAGTTATTCGTGAGAGTTAGTTAAGGACTTAAGTGAAAGACATGGGCAACCTTAACTTCTGAATGTGATACAATGTGTAAAGTCCATTTTGGTTCTTATTTGACTCTTTATTTTTTCTTTTCTTTTTTATTTTTCTTTGGAGCATTTTATTGGTTGGTGTTTGATTCTCCCAGGGTCAGGTTTCGTGCATCATTGCCCATGAGGACTTACACTATCACGTACACCTTCCCCCAAATCTCCACATAGGGCGATCCCTAGCACCCGTGTAACGGGGGTTCGGTCCGCGCATCCCAAGTCAGATGACTCGAAAGCACCAGGCACAAAGTCCCCTCAGACCTACTTTCCCGAGTGATAGGAGCCGTGCGAGAAGAGAGAACACCACTTTTTTATCTACATGGGAACCAAAACCCCTACACTTAAGTTTCACAAAAAAAAATTAAAGGCCCTTGACTACGACAAACTTCCTTATACTCACAAACACGAATTATTTGCCTCACTAGGTTCAGGGTGGATTTCTTTAAATGTTTGAGTACTGAAACCCTATGATTACACGCCCCCTGAGGAAAAACCAGGGTGCATCCTAACGACTCGACAAGACCTAAAGCCAGTAAACTAGAAATCATAATGCATCAAGTTCAAGACAATTTTGGGAGCTTTCTTTTTACTTTGCGTCTCAACGGTTTTGCACATGCTAAACACACGCAAAACCCACAAAACATTTTCTTTCGCAAACACATGAAGATTTTGAAAGAAATGTGAAAATTTTAAAGCACTCGGCAAGCAAAAGAAGACAAGTCACCCAAGGATCACGACAAGAAGATATATCAATGTTAAATGCGGCACACTAACATGACCCTAGCAGTACAAACAAAAGAAAATAAAACCAAAGAAAAAAGACTCGACTATGTACACACGTAAAACACCCCCCACACCTACTTCATGCATTGTCCTCAATGAATGTGAACAAGATACTACATGGATACATGCATGAAAAAGGAAAGATCTCACCAACATGAAGTACAAAGGGACGTTCAGGGTCATGTTGATGGACACAAACCCAAATTCCCTCAAAACCTGTGAGAAGCTGAAGAAAGTAGATAAATACGTGAAGAGATTGGGTCCAAGTACACAAGGGTTGGGGCCCACAACAATCGATGCTCACTGAATGAGTATTTTATTACACACTTCTTTTTTTAAGATATATACATCAACCAAGATATTCTCATAATCATTTGGTCAACGAACATGAAATGAGAACATCAAGTCAGGAGGACCAGAGACTTGCCGAGATGGGCAAACTCCACTGGTAATCTGTGGTGTCATGAGAGGTGAAAGGTCAAAGCTGAAAGGCTCGAACCCCTCAAGATATTGGTTGGGTGTGGGCAACAAAGAATGAAGTTGTGTTGCCTCACTAGGGTTTAATTGCTCATCGAAGAAAACCCTCCAACCAATAGGCGGGTGCATTAGAATGAGTTCGTCAAGCTCATTCGATGGATGCAGCAGACCTGCATCACTAAGAATGGGGCTTCTCCCCAAGTCATCTAACAAGGACCTCCCACCATCATTTAGATCATCAAGCATAAGCTCGGTCATAGGTGGGTCCTTGTTGGAGTCAATATGAAGCTCAAATGGCTCAATGGGCATGGGACATGAGGTAGAAACACCTTCTGGTATAGGCATATGATGAGGTGTCTCACTCTCACTAGTACTCTCAACTGAATCATGCAACGAACACTCCCTTTGGACATTCATGTTCGAGGCCAGCTCACTCTGTTGCATTGCGAAGACAGGCAATGAGTTTTTGCTGGGCCCTCGAACATTCTCAACGGGTTGCATTGGGGTTAGGGATGTTCGTTGATTTTGTGGTGCTTTCTCCAATTGGCGGATGAGATTTAGATTTAAAGGTTCATCCATGGGTTCCTGTTGCTTACCAGAGTTGAACACATGAAACTCGACACTCATGTTACCGAATGAGAGCTTCATGAGACCATTTCTACAATTAATCAAGGCATTGGAGGTTGCCAGAAATGGTCTACCCAAAATCAAAGGTATTTCAGAGTGGGTGTTCGCAACAGGATTGGTATCGAGGACAACAAAATCGACTGGAAATATAAAATCTCCAACTTTGATAAGCACGTCCTCGATAATCCCCTTGGGAATACGAATGGATCTATCCGCTAATTGGAGGGTGATCTTAGTTGGTTTCAATTCTCCCAAGTTCAACTGTTGATAAACAAAGAATGGGAGGAGGTTGACCGCTGATCCTAAATCAAGCAAAACATTGCTCATTCTAGTGTCCCCTATCGTACACTGAATAGTAGGACACCCCGGGTCCTTGTATTTTGTGTAGGTGGGATTGGACAAAAGTGAGCTGATATTTGCAGCCAAGAATGCTTTCTTAGGAACATTGGTCTTCCTCTTAGTTGTGCAGAGATCCTTCAACACTTTGGCATATTGAGGGATTTGTTGGATGACATCCAACTAGGGGATGTTAACCTTCACTTGCTTAAACACCTCTAATATCTTGTCCATGTTGTCACTCTTCTTTTTGTTTAACCTACTTGGATAGGGAGCTTTTGGTAGGTAGGTTTTCTGCTGTGCCTGAGAAGAAATCTTTGGTGTATTACCCTCACCCTCAGCTTCTTCTTCACCACCATTCCCACTGAGGGGATGCATAGATGGTGGTAGGTGTGGCAAGGAAATGTGATTGTCAACCTGTTTTCCATTCCTTAAGGTCACAATGGAATTGACATGGTGAACAGGTTCCTCCACATGGTTCACTTTCCTCCCCCGAGGTATCACATTCTCATTTTGCATTTGTTGTTGTTGGTACATGCGGGGGTTAGCCTCAGGCTGGCTAGGAAAAGACCCTCTCTCTCTCATGTACAGACTGAGCCAATTGGCCCATCTGAAGCTCTAGAGATTTCATAGTCTGCTGATTTGACGTGAGAACTTGACTTGTGGTAGACATTAAATTTTTCATTGAGTTTTCAAGTCCACGAGTCAAGGTCTCAAGCGAATTGAATCGGGTTTCAATATTATTGGAATTTTGGAAACCCGATTGATTGGTGCTTTGTGCTTGGGGTGGCTGATAGGAATGTGCATGCATGGGAGGTTGGTGTGATTGGTTAGGTGGTCTAGAGGAGTTTGGAGTACCACCCTGGGCATTAGTTTGGTTCCATGAAAAATTGGGGTGGTTCCTCCATCCAGGATTATAAGATGATGAGTATGGGTCATTCCTGGCTCTATCATAGACGGCGTTGACACGCTCCATCTCAGGAGGAATGGACTCACACTCGCTTTCTACATGACCTATCCTACCACATGAATGACAGGGAACTGGAGCAGATGTGGACATGTGAGGTGCACTTTGTTGGTTTTGGAGCACAATCGAATCCATACGGCGCATTAAGGCCGCCATGCGTGCCTCGGTGGCCGTAGTGGTATCAATAGCAAATACGGAACCCAATCTAGTTGAGTTTGCATTCGCGATCCTTGCTCCTATACTAGATGATGCAGGTGGTTCCCTCACACTCTCCCATTGAATGGTTTTCTCAGCGAGGTCTTCTAGGAAGGCCCATGCCTCCCTTTCATCCTTTCCCAAGAACTCTCCTTGACACATGGACTCAAGGAGCGTTCTGGACGGGATGTGAAGACCCTCATACACAATCTGACAAAGACGCCACAACTCAATGCCATGGTGAGGGCACGAGCATAGTAGCTCTTTGAACCTCTCAAGATATGCATGAAATGGTTCGGTCTCATGTTGATAGAACGAATTGATTTCGTTCCTCAATTTTTGAGTCCGATGATTAGGCAAGTACTTCTTGAGGAATGCAGATTGAAACTCATCCCAAGTCCAAAAGGAATTCGCCTGGTTGCTGTACAACCACTTCTTGGCGTCATCCTTTAGTGCAAAAGGAACGAGCCTAAGATGGATGGAGTCTCTGCTAAGTTGTTGCAGTTTGAACATAGCACAGACCTCCTCAAATTCCCTAAGAAAGATATAGGGGTAACCTTTCCCAGTGAAGTGAGGGAGCATGGAAATGAATTGAGGCTTAACCTCAAAATGGTTCCCATTAGGCTTTGGTAATACGATGCATGAGGGTAGAGCTGTACGGCTCGGGTAGCATCGATCACGAAGAGGTATGGGAACGACAACTGGAAGCACTGGTTGAGCAGGTGGGTCCAGCAACTGCTCCTCCTCATGCAAATTAGCAGCCATTAGACCCGAACTACGTGCGACACGAGAGGAGGGAGGTGTCGAGAAATCGATGACCGAAGCCGGATTGAAAACGCTCCTCGTCAAACGACCACTCTCGTCTCGTGTCCACGAAAGCATGCACAAAGGTGCACACACACAAAACAAAACTTTTTTTTTCTCTTCTTTTTTTAACAAAGAATGTGCGTAGAGGAGAAGACGGGGGAACACAGGAGAGAAAGAATGACTCAGGAGAGAAGGGAAGAAGTCCATATGCTACAGCGGATGGGTACAGGTAGAAGCACACAAGCAAACAAGGCTCAAGCAATCCTAAGGTCGCTATAGGTCCTTACATCTAGACGACGCCTAACTGCGAGGTCACACGGCCTCAACATGCCTCACCTCCCTACAACGAGGACCACAAAGCCCAGCAAGTGATCCAAGATCCGGGGATCTCGTCTCTCCTACTATCGACAAAGTGGGCAACGCCGATCAGGTCATGACGGTCGGGACCGGATCACTCTCCTAATGCGCCCGAAATCGTTAGGGCCAATGTCTACTTGATTTAGAAATTAGGCTCTTGATTAGTGTGGTTTTTGTGGTGAAGGAAAGGGTAATGAAATCCCCCACCTTATCTTTTATGGGACAACCCGTCCTTAGTAGCGTTTTGGAGTCCTTATCTAGCAATCAACTCTCCAAACAAAACGCTCAACTCACACTTGTTTCAATGCACTTCCTACTAACTAATGCATGCTCATACGAAATGCATGAATGAGAGTAGAAGGTGCGTACCTCACGCCAGCTCTCAGCAACAGAAAATAAAGCTAAGATAAAAGACAATCTAAATGCCTAAGTCACATACATGATGCATGACCTAAACAACAAGAATGCCTAATCTTTTGCTTTGAGTTTTAGGATCCAAGTTGCTTAAAGGAGGTTTATTATTGATCTGGGAACAAACTATAAGTCAAAACATGCCAAATTAAATCCCAGATTACTACATCAATTATGAAAACCAACCAAAGAAATACGAGACAAAACCGAGCTTACCAGACCGCCAATTGGCGGTCTCAGGCCGCTGATTGGCGGTCGTAAATGCTCAGATTCACTCAAAACTTCTCCAGGCGTTCCTCCTGATGACTCCAAGTCTCCTGAAACAAGGAAAAACTACACAACACAAATTAAATCCACTCGAATCGTCCAAACAAGAGTCTGGACTGACACCTCCCCGGCAACGGCGCCAAAAACTTGTTGAACGTTTTAATTAAACCGCAAGTGCACGGCCGCGATGAAGCGGTGGCAAGTATGGGTCGTCCTTAGGGAGGTGAGCAGCCTCTTGTTTGCACGAAATGAAGTGGTGAAAAAAATGGAGAAGAGAGTTGGTTACACTAACCTACAATACACTACGCTAAGAAGTACGAAATGTGAAAAAAGCAAACAAGCGATGAAATAAGAACTAAGCTAAGAACAAAACAAGAATGCTGGAATTTTAGGAATGGAAAACCCCTAAGTGGTGGAGTGAGTGCACACAAGCAAAGAGGTGGGTGTAGAATACATTCTTTAAGCACATGAAGGTGGTGTTTATCAAGCATAGGAAGTGTCTAAATGTTATGGCAAAACCTATCAATCTATTCACCAACTTGGTTCATTAACATTTACATATGCAAGTTGTTTATTTCAGAACCTAAACAAGCATGACAGGTGTCTAATCATTTTGGCAAAACTCATCAAGTTATAAATTCTATCCTAACCAAGCAAGCATACATTCATGTTTAATCAACACATTGAAATTAAAGCATTCATCTCATTCTCATTTGCATGTATGTACATCTACTCCACCCCCAAAGGGGATGGAACTACTCACTAAACAATACACTAATTATTAAACTAAACAAAGAAAGCATATTAACTAAGCTAATAAAACTAATGAAATGAGATTAAGCAAAGCAAAACAAGAAACATAAAACAAACAACATAATAAAGAAGACTTGTATTAAAATGACTCACATTAAAAGTAGCATCCTCCTACTTTAGTGTGTGCTTCAAGGCCTCACTTCTAGTAGGAAGAATAGCCACTTAAAATATGGAGTGATTACAATGGAAGGTAAAGAGTTCTATTTATAGCCATGGAAAAATGCAAACCAGGACATTCCCCCGATGTGGGACTAAACCAATACCAAAACTACACTAAGCATACACTAATACACGTGCTACAGAAAACTAAACGGATTCTGGGCCATCTGGACCGCCAATTGGCGGTCTATATGGTTTAGATCCGTTTGGTTTTCTTTGTGGGCTTTGCTTGAAGTGTTTGTTGGTCTTGGATGCATCTGGTTGGTTTGTTGGAGCTCCGACCCGAATCCAATTGCTAAAATACTCCCCATGATGGTGTGAAGTATTCTGTTTTGCTCTTAGGTCCCTCTGTCTTGCGTTCAGGTCCTTCTCCCTTGCATCTTGGTCCCCAGATCTAACAATCAAGTCCTTTTTCCCAGCTTTTGGGTACTTTTATGCTTCATCTCTTCAAACCTAATTACTCCTGAAAACTAAACATAAAACTCGTAACATAGCATTGTTTAGGTGAAAGATAATGGATATAAGATACAAATATGAGCATGAAATGATGTCAATCATACACCTTTCCCCACATCTCCACATAGGGTGATCCCTACCACCCGTGTAACAGGAGTTCGGTCGGTGCATCCCAAGTCAGATGACTCGAAAACACCAGACACTAAGTCCCCTCAGACCAAATTTCCTGAGTGGTCGGAGCCGTGCGAGAAGAGAGAAAACATTTCTCTCTTATTTTTTATCTACACATAAACCAAAACTCCTACACTTACGGTTTCACAAAAGGAGTTTAAAGATCTCTGACTGTGACAAACTTCCTTATACCAACAGACACAAATTATTAGACTCATTAGGTTCATGGTGGACTTCTTTGTTTAGGTGAGTGCTGAAATCCAATGATTACTCCCCCCTGAGGGAAAACTGGGGTGCATCCTTACAACTAGATAAGAGCTAAAGCATGTGTACTAAATATCCTAATGCATCAAGTTCAAGACAATTTTAGGAGCTTCCTTTTACTTTGTCTCTCAATGGTTTTGCACATACTAAACACACGCAAAACCCACAAAACATTTTCTTTCACAAACACATCAAGTGTTGAAATAAATGTAAAAATTTAAAGCACAAGGCAAGAAAAAGAAGACAAGTCACCCAAGGATCATGAAAAGTAGATATATCGATATTAAATGCAACACACTAACATGACCCTAACAATGCACATAAAAGAAAAGAAAACAAAAGGATAAACGACTCGACTATGTACACACGTAAAACACCCCCCACACTTACTTCATGTATTGTCCTCAATGAATGTAATATCATGATACTACATTCATTTATGCATGAAAAATAAAAGATCTCACCAACATGAAGCGCAAAAGGAAGCTCATGGTTATGTTGATAGAAACAAACCCGAATTCCCCTCAAAACCAGTGAAATACTAAAGAAGGTAGAAAAATAAGTGAAACAAATGGGGCCCGAATACCAGGGGTTGGAGCCCACAACATGTTGTGCTCACTCTTGGAGTTTTTTTTTCTTTTTTTTCAAATATAACTCTGTACAAAAATGCGCTTCCAAATTCATATGTCATGGGTCATCATATGGAAACCCGCCATCTCTCGAGAAAGATATGCACTTGCATAAGGTCACAACACAAGAAACGAGAGGATTGTTGAGAGGTTTATTAACAAAGAATGGTGGTTCATGCCTCTCAAAACCGAGGTCTGTGAATGGAAATGGAAACAAAAATGTTTCCATTCCATGACAAAACTTAGGGTCATCAATATCTACCCTCCAACTAACATTTGGGTGCACCGGGATCATTTCATCCACACAAAGTGACACCCTGGACTTATTACTGAGATGGCAAAGTCCAGAACCAGAATTGCATGACCACCTGACACCCTTATAAGCATTGTGGTCGTTTGATGCCTCTTGAGAATGAGCAAGATAGGAGGTATGATTGAGAGGTGAACCTCTGTCTGGTTTCTTGAAATGTTGGGTATCAGGTGGTTGATTCTTAACCCACATGGGGTTCTCAACAGATATGGAGTGAAGAGCAGGTGGCCCAGAGGCCACAAAAATAGTATCTTGTGGCTCAAGAGTCACATGATTGAAATGATGTGTCTCAAAGGCCATGTGATCACAAGATAAGGCACCATCTTGTGCCAGCCCAGGAGAAACATCTTCACCACCATCAAGATGTCTATCGAACACTCTCAGAAATACTTGAAGGTACCTTCGACTTCAATCTCATATGTGCCCTGGATAAGGTTGGCCTCAACAGGGTCATCGAAGGTACCTAGCTGCTTGTTGATGGTGAAGATGTTGAAATCAGCGCACTGACTACGATTTGTCAAACGCATCAGACCATTACGACAATTGATCAAGGCATTGGAAGTCTCTAGAAATGGTCGCCCCAAAATAACAGGAATTTGTCCAAGTGGGTTTGGCACAAGTTCAATATCCAAAACAAAGAAATCGACTAGATAAATGAACTCTCCCACTTTGTTTAGAACATCTTCCACCACGCCCCTCGGTTTCTTCATAGACCTATCACCCAGTTGAAGAGTGGTTTTTGTTTGTTTGAGATCTTCAAGACCCAGATGGTCATAAACTGATTGATTCGTTTTATATTAAACCGCAAGTTCACGGCCGCATTGAAGTGGTGGCAAATACGGGTCGATCCACAGGGAGGTGTGTCGAGTTTTGGTTTGTGCGAAGGCTAGTGGTAAAGAAAGGAGAGAATGGTTGGTTACACTAAACTACACTAAGATGCAAAAGGAAATTAAGATAAGCAATAAAACTAAAACCCATAGGGGGTAAAGAAATGATGTGAATATAAAGATGCGTGTGTGTGTGTTCAATTATGCTCCTCACAACATGTAGTGCATGAAATCATAAAACTAAATCCAACTTTGCCTCAACATGAAATAAGATAAGACTATATCGTTAAAACATACAAGACAATAATTGGAATGAAGCTAAATGAACTCATGTATAAAGACTATACCCTACTATGCCTCCACATAAAATAAGATAACCCAATATCATTAAAACATACAAGGCATTAACCAAGTTAAAGGCAACAAGAGTACATACACTACAAATTGTGTTTCCAATATTAATTCCATCCATATCCTCACCTTATCATTCCCCATAAAATAGGTCCACTAATCTAAGCATAAGCTAAGCTTCATTCAAGAGCATTAGCATATCAAATATAAGAGTGAAATCCCATTAGATGGTTATGGAAATCATATAAGGCTCAAGGGATTAAGATAACCCACACCTAATACACTAAATGATCATATCACATATTTCTCCACCCCCCAATTGGGGATGGAACTACTCACTAATCATTACACTACCTACAATAACAAAATGAAACATTCTACTGAAATGAAATTTAACTAAGCAAGAAGGGAGCATTAAGGAAGCTTAAAAGGAAAGGAATGACTAAACAAGCATGCACAAATTAAAAGACAAGATTAAAAGAAACTAGAACAATTATTTTATTAACAATGACTCACATTGAAGGTAACATTCTTCTTCACCTTGAGTTTTGCTTCAAGGCTTACTCCTTAGTAGAGAGAATGACACCAAGCAATGGGTAGTTACAATGGAAGGTGAAGAGTTCTATTTATAGCCATAGAAAAAGGTAATCCAGGACAATCCCCCGATGTGGGACTAAACAAATACCAGAAATAGAATAAACACACTCTAATACACATGCCCGCCAAAGATTAACGGATCCAGAGCTAAACAGACCACCATTTGGCGGTCTATTGGTTCTGGATCGGTCTAGAATTTGTTGTGGACTTTTCTGGATATCTTTGTTGGTCTTTGATGCATATACTGTGTTTATTGGAGCTCCGACCCAAATCGAATTGCCAAAATACTCCTCATGATGGTGTTGAGTTTTCTGTTTTGCTATTTGGTCCTTCGGTCTTACGTTCAGGTCCTTCTCCCTTGCATCTTAGTCCCCAGGTTGCACAATTAAGTCTTTTTGCCCTGCTTTTGGGTCCTTTCACGCTTCACTCTTCAAACCTATTTATTTCTGAAATTCAAACATAAAACTCGTCACGTAGCATTGCTTAGGTGTAAGATAATGGATATAAGATACAAATATAAGCATGAAATGATGTCAATCATAAACCAAATCTAACAGATGATTGACAGATGCATTAAGGTCCAAGAAAGCTCAATGTATTGACACCTCACCAATCACACAAGAAATAGTAGGGCAACCAAGGTCCATGTATTTGACATGCGTGGGTTGTGCGAACAATGAACTCAAATTAGCGGCAAGAAAAGCTTTCTTGGGAACATTGGTTTTCCTCTTCTTGGTGCATAAATCCTTGAGAAGCTTGGCATAAGGTGGCATTTGCTGAATAACCTGCAATAGAGGAATGTTCACCTTAACTTGTCGAAAGATCTCAAGCATTTTGTCATGCTGATCCGATGTTTTCTTTTCAAGGCGCTCAGGGAATGGTGCCTTTGGGGCATAAGGGTCTTTCGAAGGAACTTCAACATTCTATTTCTGTAGAAACATGAGTGGGGATATCAAAATCCGATTCCTTCGACAGATAATGAGATAAGGGACCTCAGGGTTCGGCCCCCTCGTAGATATAGGTAACTTTAGGTCTGGTGACACCAAAAGATGGTGTTTGCAAGGAAGTCAACCCAATGTGTTTGTCCACCTCCTTATCGGACCTCAAAGTATGAATCACATTAAGATCATGGGTCGGTCCAAAGGTAGCTTGAGGTACTAGTATCCTTCCTTGAGATTGGGTATCCCCGGGGTTCACCTCAGGTCGACTTGGGAATTGACATTCTCACGTTCATGGAGCTGATGACAACTATCTAACTTGCACTTCCAATGCTTTCACCGTGGAGTTATGGGCCGCAATCATGGTTTGCGTGATGCGCATGAACGTGTAAAGGGTTTGTTCAAGAGTGGAATCCCCTGGGTAAACCCGTTGAGGTAGAGTCTGACTAGAAAAACCCGATAGTGAAGACTGAGTAGGTTGGTGAGTATGGGGCATCGATGTGGGGGTTGGTAAGTCATCTATGGGCATGGTGGGTGATGAGGTGGAGGTTGAGGTTGAGATTGAGCATGCGAGCTCTCACTGTTTCCCCATTAGGCCCCCATGAGAAGTTAGGGTGGTTTCGCCATCCCGGGTCATAGGAGTGACTGTACGGGTCATTACGGGCCGCTGTTGATACATCGCATTTCCATACTCAGTATCCCTTGGAGTGTAAGAACATTCCAAGTCACTACCCGTAAGTCGACACCTATTACAATCGGGAGTATCAACCTGAGCTACAAGACCTCGGTCCAACTCTAAACTCTCAATCCTACGCATGAGAGCAATCATTTTCACCTCATACACGTTAGTTGACTCGACTTCGTATGACCCAGCTCGACCAGAAGATCTGACAGCTGGTTTGCTCTCTCATGGTGTCCCACTCAAGGGTACGTTCATTCATTAATTCAAAAGTATCCCATGCCTCAGTGGGTTTCATTTGTAAATCACCCTGACACATCGACTCCAACAATGTGCGGGTGTTGTAGTTGAGGCCCTCATAAACAATTTTGCACAACTTCCACATCTCAATCCCATGATGAGGGCAAGATAAGTCCTTCAACCTCTCAAAGAAAGCATGAAATGATTCGTTCTCAGTCTGATACATTTGATGTATTTGATGTTGTATCTGTTGAGTCTTCCTTTGGGGGAAGAATTTTTTTAGAAAGATTGTCACAAAGTCATCCCAAGACCAAATCGAGGTTGCCGAGTGGTTGTACATCCATTTCTTCGTGTTATCCTTCCACGTGAAAGGAATCATCCTCAACCGGACGGAATCCTTGTCAAGTTCTTGAAGCTTGAACAATGAGCATACCTCCTTGATTTCACGTATAAATATATATGGATCTTCCTTATTGGCAGTGAAGGTTGGAAGAATGCTCATATATTGAGGTTTCAATTCATAGTTATTCCCCCGAGCAGGCGGGAAAACTATGGAAGTAGGTTGTACGACCTGAACAGGAGAGGTCCGCTCCCACAGAGTCATCAGTCTATCTTGTAGAGCTAAAGGTGGTGGTGCACCCAGAACTTGGTCCTGCCCGAATCTCTCCTTCTTCTAAGTCGGAGGAGGAGAAGCAGGTCTACGTGTTTGTGGGAGAGGACCGACATAATCCATGTATGGAACCTAGTCTTCCTCACCTCTATGAGACGACTTGGCCTCGTACTCCAAAGGAGCACGAGGCGGAGATGGGCTTTCACCTAGAATGTCCATATCAAAAGAAAGATGCACTGTCTCCATTCGAGCGTTCTCACCAGAACGAGCCCAACCACGCATAAAAGGCTTGACTGGACTATAATACCATGTGCAGCAGAAGGTGTAATCAGAGGAGGAGACTACTCGTAGAATATAGAGGAGGAGAAGAGTCAAATGAGAAAGGACGAAGTCTTTATGCTACGGCGGGTAGGTAATGATAGAAGCACACAAGGAAACAAGGCTAAAGAAATCTAAGGTCATTATAGGTCCTTACAGCTATACGATGCCTAACTGTGAGGTCACGCGGTCTCAACAAGCCTTGCCTCCCTAGGAGGAATACCACAAAGCCCAGCAAGTAAGCCTAGATCCGGAGATCTCGTCGACAGAGTGGCTGACGCCAATCAGGCCATGACGGTCACGAGTATATCACTCTCCTAATGCGTCCGAGATCCTTAGGGGCCAATGTCTACTTGATTTTAAATTCAGGCTTTTTGTGGGGCTTAAGGAATGGGTGATGAAATCTCCCACCTTTTCTTGAAAACTATAGGTGGTGCCCCTTATAGATGTTTTGATTCCTAAATCTATCAAGCAATTCACCAATCAAACACTGATCTCACTCTTGTTCCAATGCAATTCCTAGTAACTAATGCATGGTTATACAAACAAATCAATGAATGAGAGTTGGAAATGCGTACCTCACGCCAGCACTCAACAACTGAAAGTAAAGTAAAATGAAAGACAAACTACGTGACTAAGTGAAGTATATGATGCATGACCTAAACAAACAAGAATGCCTAATCTTTTGCTTTGGGTTTTAGTGTCCAAGTTGAATAAAATGGGGATTGATTATTAATTGATATGGGAGAAAACTATAGGTCGTAACATGCCAAATGAAGCTCCCAGACAACTATATTGAAAGTACAAACACACCAAAGAAATAAGGAAGCAAATGAAGCTTACCAGATACCCAGTTGGCGGTTGCACACCGCTGATTGGCGCTCAGATTGCCGTTTCACTCCCTTCAATTTCTTGAGCCACCTCCCCATGATGCTTAGAATCTTTGAAACAAACCAAAACTAAAAACAAAAAATAAAATTCACTCAAATTCTCCAAACCAGATTCTCGACAACGCACCTCCCCATCAACGGCACCAAAAACTTGATGTCTTCGTTTTGATACTTCAAGTGCACGACATCAATGAAGGGTGGCAAATACGAGTGGATCCAAAAGGAGGTGTGTCGACTCTAGTTCGTTCAAAGTAAAGTAGGAAAAGAGAGGAGAAGCGATTGATTACACTAAACTAAACTACGCTAAACTAGCACGAAACAAACAAAGAAGATGAAAGCACGAGACGAAATAAAACTAAACTAAGTGACTAATAAAAGCAAGCTGGAAATCAGGCATGGACACCCCTAAGGGGTGGAGTGTTTGCACATATGAAGTGAAATAAGTGATGAATGACGCAGGTAAGCATGTATGTGTTTGTGTCATTTGTGTGTCTTCATGCATAGGAAATGTCTAAAGATGTGGCAAAAGCTATCAATCAATTCACACAATGTATCGACAATTACTACTTGATTACCAAAAGACTAGGCTCAGCATGAGAGATGTCTAAATGTTAGGGCAAGACTAATCAAAAACAAGGAACTCATGTGAATAACAAAGCTAAGCATAGGAAGTGTCTAAATGTTAGGGCAAAACCATC
The DNA here is from genome assembly GCA_963682175.1 of Triglochin maritima. NCBI lineage: Eukaryota > Viridiplantae > Streptophyta > Magnoliopsida > Alismatales > Juncaginaceae > Triglochin > Triglochin maritima. The sequence continues at coordinate 23,446,493 of OY821775.1, forward strand.
AAAACAAAATATCTTCAGTCAATCAAGCAAGCAAACACAAATACAAACACATAACAAACAGGAAATTTCAGTCAATAAACATGAGGAAACTAAGCATGAGAAGTGTCTAAATCTGTTGGCAAAACCCATCAAAAATCCCCCAACATGTAGGTGATTAAAACACCCCCAATGAACATATAGACATGCAAGTCTACGCAATTAAAAACTCATCAAAATCCCAACTTCACAACATATATGTACATCATCTCCACTCCCCAAAGAGGGATGTAACTACTCTCACATTATTAAGCTAACATTCATATTAAGGAAAGAAAATATGCTAATCAGTTCTACGAAGATTAAAACAAACGAAATTAACTAAACTAGCAAAATATTTCTTATTGCTCACTCATATTACAAGTAGTCTCTCTCCACCAGAGTTTTTCTCCAAGACTTTACTGCTAGTAGAGCGAAAGACCACCAAGAGAGGAGATTCATTCCAAAGGAGGAACAAGAGTTCTATTTATAGGTATGAAAAAAGGAAACTGGGGACAATCCCCCGATGTGGGACTAATGAAACATTCCCCCAATAGACATAAAAACATAATCCACACATCAAACCGGGTTGCATTCTATGAAAAAGGGACCACGAATTAGAAGTCTTGGGCCACCAATTACCGCTCATTTGTTCTTGGATCGGACCCATTTTCGGATATCTTCTTAAGTTCTTCAATTTGTCACGTGGGTTGCACTCCGATCGGTAATTGAAGTCTGGGCACAAATCTAGTTGCCAAAATACTGCTCATGAAGGTGCCGAGTTTCTCGGTTTGCTATTTGGTCCCTTCGGGCTTACGTCTAGGTCCTTCCCTCTTGCAGGTGGGTCCTTGTGTATGACCGAGAGGTCCATTTTGCTTCATTTAAGTCCTTTCTTCTTACGTTTCAGTTTTTTCTCTTACCTTCTCTTATTTATTACCTAATAACTAAAATATAACAACAAAAACTCGAGTAGCACAATATTGTTATAAAAATAAGGATATATATAGCATGAATAGGATGCATGATATGCTACTAATAAAATACCCACGCACTTACCTTTTGCTAGTCCCGAGCAAAATAAAGAAAGAGAAAAATGAAAGAAAGGAAAAATATACAAAAAATTGGGAAATCCTAAGTCACTTTTGGTCCATGCAAAATATGGCAATGCATGTGAGTCAAATGACACGACAATTACGTGAACGTGAGGAGGGTAACTTTTCGTGTCAACATGAGAATTTATCTTATGATATCAAACCACCACCACATCCACAAATTCAAAGCACAATCTTTCAAAGTCAAACTCTTAGTTTGTCTGAGGGACTTGAGGTTTGAACTCACGATCACTTGGTGGATGATTCGATTCAAATTGAGAATAACATGGACCAACTTCATTATGAGTTAGCACAGGATTGTGCCTTATCTTTATGTGTCATGGTCCTTGAGCCACATGATATTTACATTGTGCCTCTTAAGGACTCACCTCTGGTGGAGTAAGAGGTCCCTAGTACCTTAATTTCAAACGACCTGGTGAGAGTTTGCCTCTCACTATTGTTCCTGATCAACTTGGAAATAATGGGACATCAAATAACTACGTTGTCAATGAGGGTATTGGGAGTTCCTTAGAGGATACCTTAGGTAAGAGACCCACCTTCTGTTCGCCTGGTGAGTTAGAGATACATAAAGAGGTTATTGACCTTGTTCGGACCCACCAGCCTTGTTGTTGGAGAGTTTGGATAGACGATCATTTGGACAAATTCCACTGTGCCAAACCCACTTGGACAAATTCCTGTTATTTTGGGGCGACCATTTCTAACAGGTTCCAATGCCTTGATCAATTGTCATAATGGTCTGATTCTCTTGACATATGGTTGTCAGTGCACTGATTTCCACATCTTCACCATTGGGAAGAAGTCAGGTGTCGTCGATGACCGTGTTGAGGTCAACCTTATCCAAGGTACGGATGAGAACAAAATTGAAGGCACCTTTAAGTATTTCAGAGAGTTGTTTTATAGAGATCTTGATGGCTGTAAAGATGTTTCAACTTGGCTGGCACAAGAAGGTGTATTATCTTGTCACCATTTGGCCTTTGAGCCACATCCTTTCAAGCATATGGCTCTTGAGCCACAAGATACCATTTTCTTGGCCTTTGGCCGCCCTCTCTTCACTCTGTAACTATTGGGGACCCAATGTGGATTAAGAATCAACCACCGGATACACTACACTTCAAACAATCGGACGGAGATTCACCTCTCATTCTTGCCTCCTATCTTTCTCATTCTAGAGAGTCATCAAACGACCACAATGCTTATAAGGGTGTCAGGTGGGCAAGCAATTCTATTTCTAGACTTCACCATCTTGGAAATAAGTCCACGGTGTCACTTTTATTGGCTTTTTGGCCTTAATCTATGTTTTGATAATTTAATCATCCTAATCTTAATTATAATCAAAGTAGAGTAGCAGACATAATGCATAGTATAAATATTACATTGTGCTAACTTCTATAGGAGATCAAGACACAAGGAAGAAAGGAAATCAAGTCAAGACATGTAATAAAGCTCATTTGAAGACATGTAATCTTGATGTATTTTGAGTCTTAGAAACTATGTGTAATTGAGCATACCTGAGCTAAAATCAACTCAAACACACACTAGCTTCCCTATAGAAGTCACACAGAATTTCACAACATTTAGACTTCAATAGATCACCCAAACTAGAACCGGAAAACACTTAAACTAATCTTAAACTGCCAGAACCATTTCGGTCGACCATTTCAGACGTTCAGTCGACCATTTGTTCCTTTAACAAATAGTGTATTTTACCACCCGACCGGTCGACCATTCCGACCTTTTCAGTCGACCATATAAACTTAAGTTTCTGACCGTTAGACTTGTCGTATTATACCAACGGTCGTATTTTCATTTTCACCCGAACCCCAAAAATACAAATGCCTACCGGTCAACCGTTGATCTTGTTTCGGTCGAGCTAATATGATCGTTTTTGTCAACCCCGTAGAGTGTGGAAGTTTACGGTCGACCGAACCTATCTCAGTGTTTGACCGTTAACCTAAGTGAACATAAGTTATAGCCTGATCCTTTGGACCGTTCCCTTATCGGTCAACCGAACCTTGTTCCAAATTATCTACCAGTCAATCGTGCTACCTGATTCGGTCGACCGAATTAGTTCTAAATTGGGTCCTACAGGTTTGTCTTTTGTGTATCTTACACAAAAAACTTCTAAACATGCCCCAACGACTATAACCCCTTAGGAGCTTATAAATAGGTGTTCCCTTGACAAAATTAGACAACCCTTCCCATTCCTATTGTCACATACACTTAAGAGATAGCTCCAAGTCTCCCATTCCCCAAATCGTACTCTCCAAGCTATACTTCCACATCTTAGATCAATTCCATATCCTAAGCTAAGTGTGCTCAAGTTAGAGAGTGAGTCATCCACTCAAACATACTATTGTAAACAAGCAAGGACTTTGGTGAAAGCCCGAGTGTCCCTCTCTGATTGTGAGAGGAAGAAAATCAAGCTAGAATGGTTGTTCGCGGTGCTTGTGGTGTAAAGGCTTAATCTCGGCCCGGAACAAGGTTGATAGTGAAGACGTAAGCGAAGGTCGAGGGAGATTGAGCGGAGCTTGCAATAGAGGAAGAAGGCGGGAGGTCGAACCTCTATAAAAATTTCAAAGTCATCATTGTGGTTTGCCAAGTTTAGTTTGCTTGCTTATCTTGTTTTAAATTCAACTGCATCTTTTATTATTAAGCAAGTAGAGTATGATTAACGTTAAAATCGATTAGACCTAAGCTGCATTCACGATCCTACACTTGGTATCAAAGCCTTGTGAGCAAAATAGCATACTTAATCGTATTTTTAGCATGAATTCTAGATCATCTAATCACATAGAAGGATTACGCACAACTAGACCTCCTTTGCTTAATGGGTAAAACTATGATTATTGGAAAAATAGGATGAAAAATTTCCTAATTTCTAATGACCTTAAGTATTGGATTTTTATTCAAAATCCTTACATATCCCCAAATGAAGATGAACTAGCTACCTTGTCTTGGGAAAAATGAAAGAAAATGAGATGAATTCTAAAATTATGAACATTCTTTATTGTGTCCCTAATGAGGGAGAATATAATAGGATTAGGGGTTGTGAGAGTGCTCCTGAGATTTGACATAGATGACAAATGCATCATGAGGGTGATAGTAAAATCAAAGAAACTAAGATTAGTCTCCTCATGCATAAGTATGAAATATTTTCGATGCAAATCAGTGAAAAGATAAGCAAAATGAACACTCGCTTCACCGATATTAATAGTTCTCTTATGGTTCTTGGAAGAAGAATAAATGAAGGAGAGATGACAAGGAAATTCCTCCAGTCTCTAAGCAACGATTGGGAAGATAAGGTGGCCGCAATTGACGAAGCACACGACCTTTCCCAACTCAAGATGGAGGAGCTAATTTGAAATCTCATGGCTTATGAGTTTCAAATTAACCTTCGAAAGGAGAAGGAAGACACCAACAACAAACCCACCTTGGCATTACATGCCAATCTTGATGAACTAAGGAGAGGTGTAGAAGATGACGACATTTAAGTCCTAGCGAAAGACTTCTTCAAGTACCTCAAGAAGGATAAAGGATAAATAAGAGATTGAAGAGTTAGAAGAAGTGAAATGAGAGAAAAAAAGAAGGACAAGGAGTCGAGCGAAAATGAAAGAAAAGAGAAGGAGAAGAAGAATGAGAGAAGGGAGGGAAGGAGAGAAAAGGAGATGAGTAAGAGAAAAGAGAAGAGGATGGAAGCTCACAAGGCTACATGGAAGAATTCATCATCTGCATCCCAATAAACCACACCTTTATCAACAAAGGAATTAGGACATATGTGCTACATGGCAACTTAAGATGAAGGAGGTGAGGTGTCCCCTAACTCTTGCTCTACTTTATCACATTCATGCTCAACTAAGTCATTTTATAGTGATAGCTCACATTATAGTGTTAATTAAGAAACATATACACATAATGAGCTTCGAAATGCATTCCATGACTTAGTTAAACAATATGAGATCATTTGTGAAAAGAACAAAAGTTCTAGAAAATCGATAAATGATCTCCAAAGTCAAATTGAAATATGCATGAATGAGAAAAATGAGATGCTTGCTAGACATGAAACAAATGCATCAACTCTTGAAAGTTTAAAAGCAACACCTATTGATAGAGAAGAACTAGATCTTAAGGCCTCAAATGCACAATTAAGAAAAGATCTAGAAAGATTCACTAATGGAATTAAGATGCTTAACATGCTTTTATGAAGTCAAAGACAATCTTTGTAAAAACATGGTTTAGGATATAATGATTCATATGTTAAAAACCATGTAATTGATACAACTTTAAATGGAAAGCACTTAGTTGTAAAGCATAGTTCTTCAAGTGTGTCGGCTCCTAAAACTAAAATGGTTTGGGTTCCCAAAGCGTTAACATACATGGACCCAAAGTTATTTTGGTACCTAAATCTACACTTGAAGGTGCTTGAAGAGGAAATCGGTGGTGACTGAGCAAGCTTAAGAGTCGAATTCAAAGACGGTTGCATCACCGAATGGAGATTGGATCCAATTCAAAGTTCAAAGTTGGGTATAATTTTTTTATCTCTTAAATCTTGATTAAATTGGTTGTAGTCTAGATTTTAACAAGCTTAATTGACACATCATATTCATTATTCATTGCGTATCTTATAATTTGAAAATCATCCATTGATGTTAGTGTCAGATTTGTAAATGGATTTCAAAGGAGAGATAAAACATCACATGCCTATTGTTATATATGTTTGATGTTAAAAAGGGAGAATTAGAATTGAACTTAATTCAAAAATCATATTCATATTGATAGGGGGACCTTAATGAATATCTTTTATATTGGGTAATGAAGTGCGAAATTTAGGAGGTGCCACTTCAATACAACACATCCAAAAACCTTGATTAATCTTTCTTTTTTTGATGGAAGTCAAAGGGGGACAGATAATTAAGGGGAGATGACTTGAAACTTGATGATAATTGAACAAAAACTATGGACATCCATAGGGGGAGCATTTATATGCATATTACCTATAGAAATTTCAAGTATTAATCTATAGGTTGTCATCATCAAAAAGAGGGAGATTCTTGGCTTTTTAGCCTTAATCTATGTTTTGATTATTTAATCAACCTAATCTTAATTATAATCAAAGTAGAGTAGCACACATATTGCATAGTATAATTATTTCATTGTGCTAACTTGTACAGGTGATCAAGACTCAAGGAAGAAAAGAAATCAAGTCAAGACATGAAATAAAGCTCATTTGAAGACATGTAATATTGATTTATTTTTAGTCTTAGGAACTATGTGTAATTGAGCATACCTGAGCTAAAATCAACTCAAACACACACTAGCTTCCCTATAGAAGTCACACATAATTTCACCACATTTAGACTTCAATAGATCACCCAAACTAGAACCGGAAAACACTTAAACTAATCTTAAACTGCCAGAACCATTTCGGTCGACCATTTCAGACCTTCAGTCGACCGTTTGTTCCTTTCACAAATAGTGTATTTTACCACCCGACCATTCCGACCTTTTTGGTCGACCGTATAAACATAAGTTTCTGACCGTTAGACTTGTCGTATTATACCAACGGTCGTGTTTTCATTTTCACCCGAACCCCAAAAATACAAATGCCTACCGGTCGACCGTGGACCTTGTTTCGGTCGAGCTAATATGATAGTTTTTGTCAACCCTGTAGAGTCTGGAAGTTTATGGTCGACCGAACCTATCTCGGTGTTCGACCGTTAACCTAAGTGAACATAAGTTATAGCCTGATCCTTTCGATCGTTCCCTTATCGGTCAACCGAACCTTGTTCCAAATTATCTACCAGTCAATCGTGCTACCCGATTCGGTCGACCGAATTAGTTCTAAATTGGGTCCTACAGGTTTGTGTTTTGTGTATCTTACACACACAACTTCTAAACTTTCCCCAACAGCTATAACCCCTTAGGATCTTATAAATAGGTGTTCCCTTGACAAAATTAAACAATTCTTCCCATTCCTATTGTCACATACACTTAAGAGATAGCTCCAAGTCTCCCATTCTCCAAATCCTACTCTCCAAGCTATACTTCAACATCTTAGATCAATTTCATATCCTAAGCTAAGTGTGATCAAGTTAGAGAGTGAGTGATCCACTCAAACATACTATTGTAAACAAGCAAGGACTTTGGCGAAAGCCGGAGTGTCCCTCTCTGATTGTGAGAGGAAGAAAATCAAGCTAGCATGGTTGTTCTCGGTGCTTCTGGTGTAAAGGCTTAATCTCGGCCCGGAACAAGGTTGATAGTGAAGACGTAAGCGAAGGTCGAGGGAGATTGAGCAGAGCTTGCAAGAGAGGAAGAAGGTGGGAGGTCGAACCTCTATAAAAAATTCAGCGTCATCATTGTGGTTTGCCTAGTTTAGTTTGCTTGCTTATCTTGTTTTAAATTCAACTGCATCTTTTATTATTAAGCGAGTAGAGTTTGATTAAGGTTAAAATCGATTAGACCTAAGCTGCATTCACGATCCTTGATTGATCGTTTTATTTAAACCGCAAGTGCACGGTCTCGTTGAAGCGTTGGCAAATACGGGTCGTCCACTGGGAGGTGTGTCGACATTTGGTTTGTGCGAAGGCGAGTGTTAAAGAAAGGAGAGAAAGATTTATTACACTAAACTACACTAGAATGCAAAAGGAAATGGAAGATAACCAATAAAAACTAAACCCCGTAGGGGGTACAGAAATAATGTGAATATAAAGATGTGTGTGTGTGTCTTCAATTAAGCTCCTCACAACATGTAGTGCATAAAATCATAAAACTACATCCAACTTTGCCTCCACATGAATTAAGATAAGACTACATCATTAAAATATACAAGACAATAATTGGAATGAAGCTAAATGAACTCATGTATAAAGACTAGACCCTACTATGCCTCCACGTGAATTAAGATAACCCAATATCATTAAAACATACAAGACATTAACTAAGGTAAATGCAACAAGAGTACATACACTACAAATTGTGTTTCCAATATTAATTCCATCCATATCCTAACCTTATCATTCCCCATAAAATAGGTCCACTAACAAAGCATAAGCTAAGCTTCATTCAACAGCATTAGCATATCAAAGATAAGAGTGAAAACCCATTAGATGGTCATGGAAATCATATAAAGCTCAAGGGATTAAGATAACACACACTTAATACACTACATGATCATATCACATATTTCTGCACCCCCAAATGGGGATGGATCTACTCACTACTCATTACACTAACTACATTAACAAAATGAAACATAATACTGAAATGAAATTAATCTAAGCAAGCAAGAAACATTAAAGAGACTAAAAGAACATGAGACTAAAGAAACATGAAAGACATGTAAATTGAAATTAACTAAGCAATGTAAAAACTAAAGCAAACTAAAGCAAACAACAATTATTACTCACTCCAAATTACAAGCAGCCCTTCCTCCACCAGAGTTTTGCTTCAAGGCTTCACTCTTAGTAGGGAAGAAGGCCACCAAGAGAGATATTGATTACATGAGAGGAGCGAGAGTTCTATTTATAGCCATAGAAAAAGGTAATCCGGGACAATCCCCCGAGGTGGGACTAAACAAATACCAAAAATAGCCTACACATCATCTAACACACGCTCTCCAGAAGTTTCATAAGATCCGGGAAGATCCGGACCGCCAATTGGCGGTCTACAGGATCCAGATCCGTCTGGTTTTGATGTTGGGCTTTGCTTGATATGTTTGTTGGTCTTTGATGCATCTACTTTGTTTATTGGAGCTCCGCCCCGAATCGAATTGTCAAAATACTCCCTCATGATGGTGTGGAGTTTTCTGTTTTGCTTTTAGGTCCTTCGGTCTTACGTTCAGGTCCTTCTCCCTTGCATCTTAGTCCCCAGGTCTCACAATTAAGTCATTTTTCCCTACTTTTGGGTCTTTTCATGTCTCTTCTCTTCAAACTTCTTTATTTCTGAAATTCAAACATAAAATTTGACACGTAGCATTGCTTAGGTGTATGATAATGGATATAAGATACAAATATAAGCATGAAATGATGTCAATCAATCCTACACTTGGTATCAAAGCCTTGTGAGCTAAATAGCATACTTAATCGTATTTTTAGCATGGATTCTAGATCATCTAATCATATAGAAGGATTACGCACAACTAGACCTCCTTTGCTTAATGGGTCAAACTATGATTATTGGAACAATGGGATGAAAATTTTCCTAATTTCTAATGACCTTAAGTATTGGATTTTTATTCAAAATCCTTACATATCCCTAAATGAAGATGAACTAGCTACCTTGTCTTGGGAAAAAATGAAAGAAAATGAGATGAATTCTAAAATTATGAACATTCATTATTGTGTCCCTAATGAGGGAGAATATAATAGGATTAGGGGTTGTGAAAGTGCTCAAGAGATTTGGCATACATTACAAATGCATCATGAGGGTGATAGTAAAACCAAAGAAACTAAGATTAGTCTTCTCATGCATAAGTGTGAAATCTTTTCTATGGAAATCAGTGAAAACATAAGCAAAATGAACACTCGCTTCACCGATATTACTAATTCTCTTTTGGTTCTTGGAAGAAGAATAAATGAAGGAGAGATGACAAGGAAATTGTTCCGGTCTCTAAGCAACGATTGGAAAGATAAGGTGGTCGCAATTGAAGAAGCACACGACCTTTCCCAACTTAAGATGGAGGAGCTAATTTGAAATCTCATGGCTTATGAGTTTCTAATTAACCATCGAAAGGAGAAGGAAGACTCCAACAACAAACCCACTTTGGCATTACATGCAAATCTTGATGAACCAAAGAGAGGTGTAGAAGATGACGACATTGAAGTCCAAGCCAAAGACTCTTCAAATACCTGAAGAAGCATAAAGGATAAATAAGAGATTGAAGAGTTAGAAGAAGTGAAATGAGAGAAAAGAAGAAGGACAAGGAGTCGAGTGAAAATGAAAGAAAAGAGAAGGAGAAGAAGAATGAGAGAAGGGAGAGAAGGAGAGAAAAGGAGATGAGTAAGAGAAAAGAGAAGAGGATGGAAGCTTGATTGATCTCGTTTTATATTTAACCGCAAGTGCACGGCCGCGTTGAAGCGGTGGCAAATACGGGTCGTCCACTGGGAGGTGTGTCGACACTTGGTTTATGCGAAGGCGAGAGGTAAAGAAAGGGAGAAAGATGTCTTACACTAATCTAAACTACAAAGGTGAAATGAAATGGAGAAGAAACGATAAAACTAAACCCCAAAGGGGGTAGAGAAATGATGTGAATATGAAGATGTGTGTGTGCGTTCAATTAAGCTCCTTACAACATGTAGTGCATGAAATCATAAAACTACATCCAACTTTGCCTCCACATGAATTAAGATAAGACTACATCAATAAAACATACAAGACAATAATTGGAATGAAGCTAAATGAACTCAAGTATAAAGACTAGACCCTACTATGCCTCCACATGAATTAAGATATGACTACATCATTAAAACATACAACACATTAGCTAAGGTAAAGGCAACAAGAGCACATACACTACAAATTGTGTTTCCAACATTAACTTCATCCATATCCTAACCTTATCATTCCCCATAAAATAGGTCCACTAATCAAAGCATAAGCTAAGCTTCATTCAAGAGCATTAGCATATCAAAGATAAGAGGGAAAACCCATTACATGGTTATGGAAATCATATAAAGCTCAAGGGATAAAGATAACACACACTTAATACACTACATGATTATATCACATATTTCTCCACCCCCCAAATGGGGATGGAACTACTCACTACTCATTACACTACTGATTAGACTAAGCATAGAAAACATTTAACTAAGATACTGAAATTACTAAACAAAGCTTGAGCATTGAGTATACCTCTACGAATTCACGTATAAAGATATACAGATCCTCCTTATTAGCAGTGAAGGTAGTAAGCATGCTCACAAAATGATGTTTCAATTCTTAGTTGTTCCCGCGGGAAGGCATGAGAACTATGGAAGAAGGTTGCGCAGCTTGAACAAGATGGGTCCGCTCCCACAGAGTCATCGATCCATCCCGTCAAGCTAAAGGTGGTGATGCACCTAGAACTCGATTCTGACTGAATCTCTCTTCCTCCCGAGTCATAGGAGGATGAGAAGGAGGTCTATGTGATGGTGGGAGAGGACCAAGGTAACCAATTTATGGAACCTGGTCTCCCCCACCTCCATGAGACGACTCAGCCTCGTGCTATAAAGGACCTCGAGGTGGAGATGGACGATGATCACCTAGACCGTCCATCTCAAAAGAAAAATGCACTCTCACAAGCAAAGCGCCCTCACCAGAACGAGCCCAACCTCACATAAAACACTCGACTCGACTCTAAACGTACACACAATAGAGGGTACAATCAGTGGAGGAGACTAATCAAAGAATATATGGAATGAGAAGACTCAAATGAGAAAAGAAGAATCCCTAGATCTAGCATCGGTAATGGCTGAGGGTAGAAGCCTAATCTAGCCAACACAACTCAAACAAGCTTAGGCCGGCTATTGGTCCTTAAACTAGACGACGCCTTGACTCCCCACTCTCCTGAATAACTCACGTCCCTCGGTCGAAGGTCTCAAAGATGAATGAGAAAGTCAATACCCGGAGGTCCGAAAAGTCTCAATTCAACTAAGGAAACGACGTTGTTCAGGCCATGACGTCGAAAATAAGATTGTCTCCTAAGTGCGCCCGAATCTTTGTTGCCAATGTCTACTTGATTTTAGATTAACGCTTTTGATTAGGAGTGATTTTTGGGGATAAGGAAAGAGTGATGAAATCCGACACCTTATCTTGTACGGGACAACCCCCCTTAGGTTGTTTTGAATCCTAAGCTAGAAATCAACACACCAATCAAACACTCACCTCACTCTTCTCCTGATACACCTTACTAACTAATGCATGCTTTAACCATGCATGAATGAGAGAACGAGTGCACATAACTCACGCCAGTAATCGACGATGATAAATTAAAGGAAAGGAAAGACAATATGCTTGCAAGGTGTACAGATGATGCAAGACTTAGATGGCAACTGATCTAATCTTTTGCTTTGAGTTTGAGGGTCCAAGTTGTGTAAAGAAGGGGTCATGCAAGCCAAATTAATTACTGACACTTAAACAGAGAATGCATGAAGTAGACAATAGCAGATATCAACTAGGAATATCGAGACAGAGCGAGAGATGAAACAGAAATCCCAACAAAGTTACCAAATCCACCACTGGTGGATGTTTTGGGGAATCTGGTCCCCAAACTCCTCCTAGATCCTTGTTTTCCTCAGTCAAGCTCCCTTGTCTACTAAGTCCCATGTCAAGTAACAAAACTAAAAGAAAATGTAAGAAAAAACCACCAAAATGGTTGAACCAACAACGACGACAACCAACTCCCCGACAACGGTGCCAAACACATGATTGAATCATTTTAAATACCGCAAGTGTGCGGCGTTGCTGATGATGCGGCAAGTACAAGTCGTACCACAAGGAGTTTTGCGTATTGTTGTTACTACCCTACTCGAGTGGGAAATGTAAGGAGAATGAAAGGATTATGCTAGACAAACTACTAAATTATGAATTAATCAACAATTAAATTAGACCCCTTGGAGTGGGAGTGAAATAGTGAGGTGTGTGTGCATGTGTAGGTCTTGATTTCATTAAGTCTAACTGTGTAAAGTAGGTGACATCAACTAGAAATTAGTGTGGAGTAAAATTAACATCAATTACATTTACATGAATACAAGACTAATATAGTTAGACATGAAGTTAAGATGCACTTTGGGTTCTCAAGAATGAACTAAGTACCTATTGTCGCCATTAGAACATCAATTAACCATCCATACAACTTAATACATTCATACATAACAAACAAGCAACAAGACAATCAACTAATCAAGCATGCATACGTAACAAACAACTTCCATATAAAGATTAATAATACAAGCAACAAGATAAACTCTAGATCTAGCATGAGACAAGTACTTATTGTGGCCGTTATCCCATCTAATATAAGTTTTACCAAGTTACAAGTATAGATCTACATTAAGCACATGAAATGTCACAAGATAAGAAGAAACCATCTTACATTTCACCATCAACTACATTTCCTCTACCCCAAATGGGGTGGATCTACTCCCTACTCATAAGAACAAGAATGGAAAGGAAGAGATTAAGACTAAGCATGACATAAAACTCTAACTAGAAAACTAAGCAACAAAATCAACAACAAATTGGAAAGAAGGAAAGTAAATGACAAGATGAATCAAAATATACCTTTAGACTATCAGAGAAGTAACATTACAAGCTTCCAAGCCCACCTTATCTACTGCCCAAAATGGGTAATCCTAAGCTATTCTATTGGTGGAGGCTGAAAAGAAGAAACATTGTTATTTATAAAAGAAAGGGTAGTATAGATGACTATGGGAGTAATCTGACGACTGTAATCAATTTCTTTGTAGTTTGGTGCACCAAAATAGACAAGTTCAAGCCACACAAGGAATTGGGGGCAAATTGGACCAAAATGATACGCCACTGGCGGATCCTTTGTGCCTGATCGACCCCATTTTCTTTGAGGAACTTAAGTGTCCTATTTTGCATGTGGGGTGCACTCCTGGTCCATTGGTTCGAGACCGTTTGTCTTTAATTACCCAAATACTCCTCAAGATCATGGTTTTAAAGGATTTTTGCGCCCGATTTTTTTGTGTGTTCAGGTCCCTCTGGATTTCAACCAGGTCATTCCTGATTTGCAGATTGGTCCTTATGCATGACCAACATGTCCATTTTGCTTCATTTGAGTCATTTCTTGTTGTATTTTAGTCCTTTTCTCTTACTTTCTCTTCTTTATTCCCTAACACCTGAAACACCACAAAGAAACACTTGAGTAGCACACAATTGAAGTAAAATAAAAGATATATAGCATGAATGCAATGTATGATATGCTACTAATCAACTCCCCAATAGCTTGCTCTGTGATGAAGAAGATTTGTTGAAAATAATAACATCCAAAAGAAAGGCTTGTAAGTTATGGGTGGAAAAAGTGAATTGATTCGATGAAGAATTTTACTTTTGTTTTGTATGTCTTGTAAATACTACTTTAAGAATTGAAACAAGGTTACTTGGAATCGAGTATTGGTAACTTTACTAATCATTTCATCTATCATTGTCGACCAATTTCAGAATTGGTCAGCTTTTGTTTCTATGTGACGATGTATCAATGATTTTTGTACAACGATTAGGTATTATCATACGCAATATCCTAGCTTAATAATATTTGGGTGAAATTCTTGAGTACCACTTGCTGGATTTTGTGCCCTATGTATGTGTATATTTTAAAAAAAATAATACAAACATATAAGATTGATTTCATATTTTCATTGATTTTATGTACATATATATGTTTATTCTAATATCATGCATTCCTACACATATTAAAATAAACAAAAGAGAGAGGATCTTACCCAAAGGTTCTCTAAAACAATTTAGAAGATCCAAAGTTTCGTTGCTCGTCGAATCGCCCACCGATTCGCCTCCAAGTGTTTACGAAACTCAAAACTAAATTAGAGAGAAAGGAGCTAGTCAATCAATCTCTAATTAAGCTTAGAATCTACTTAATAACCCCTCTTTAAGCTCCTGAGATTTCTATATCCAAAACTTAAAACTACTAAGAGTTTTTCGGGGTGATTAAAGAAGAGATTAATGAGAGAGAGAATTTATGCATGAACCTAAACAAGTAGGATGAGGGAATCTTTTATAGGCTCCCAAAACATCATTATCAAGAACTATTCTCTAGTCATGAGATCTTTCTTATTCTCTCCTAAAATTAATCACAAATGGCAACATAAGCATCCTAAAAATTGTTGATCAAATCTGGAATTAATCCAACCCATTATCTAATTATTCTCTTAATTATTCAGGCAAAAATCGTGTTGTTCGGTTAATCGAGAATCCTTCTCGGTTGACCGAACTATTCGGTTTTAACACACGTTCGGTTGGCCGTGAACTAGACGGTCGACCGAATATACATGAGAAAAATTCTCTAGAAAAATTCGGACGATCCGCGTCATCCTCCGGTCAACCGTTGACCCACCAAAATTTCTCCTGGCATATCTTCTTCGGAAGACCGTGTCACATTCGGTCTACTGCAAATATCCCAAGATAGCTCCTAGATATTTTCTCTCGGTTGACCGATGAATCCCGGTTGACTGAATCTAATTGCCCAGGCACTCCAGACAATTTTGGTAAATCATTTGCTTTATCCGACCCTTGTTCGATTGACCGTTCCTTAAGACACCTCGGTCGACCGAACCCAAAACGGTTTACCGTTTTGATCCCGATTTTGCCTTTGTCAAATTTTGAATTTATTTCCCACAAAATTTGATCTTTTGGGGGTTTTGGCAAATTCATATCTTATGTAATATATTATCCTATGTAATATTAAATTATTACACCCCATAATATATACACCTCATATGAATTTATTACTGATTCTAATTATGTCAATTCTCAGGACATATTTATTTTATTGATTCACCACATGTGTTCCTTTTCACATGAAAACCCGACACTTCATATGAACCTAATCAAGCTTCTTGTTTCCCAATTTCTTGGTGTGACCTATAGGAGGATCTAAGCTAAATTTGCAGTGATATTAAACACTTAATATCTCAAACTATAAGCGGTATCTAGCTACATATTATAGTCACCCAATTAGCATAGATGTCTTTGTTCCACTCGAACTAAACACGATCCATTTAGTGATGTAAGTGCACCACTTGTGTCTCTCCTTTGCCTCATGATATTAAGAATATATACAAAGTAGAAATGTGTCACCTTTGTATTATATTAATTTCTTGATCTCTTTAAGCTAATTATAACTATGTAACTTAACTCAAATTACATTGTGTACATTATAATTTTGTTCTATCAAGGGGCCCACTAATATTATCACTCACTTAAGAGGGGCAATGATAATATTTTGACTAGCTATACTTTCCAGCACAAGTCATGTTCAACCAACTATTGCGTTTATCACAATACTCATTGATAGCTTTTGACAATAATCAAATTAAGCACTTCTTGGGTGAAAAGATATAAGTCTCATATGTTAGGATCCAAGACACAGTAAAACATTAATGACACGAAACACAATTCCATAATGTTTTACTTGCTAGGTCTATTCAATATATAAAATTAATCTTTTCCTGTTTTATATACTCGTGACGTCAATTATTTGTAGAACTACAACAATCGATGACCAACACGACAATCTTATATCGGTGATTAATGTTCCATGTTAATTACCATGATTGTGAATAACTTTTGATTTATGCAAACCATTATCTTTTAGAGCTCTACGGATAAGGACCAAACGTTTGTTCCTTAACACATCCAAAAGGCGAATACCATAATCAAGGAACAAAATATTTGCACATCCAATTCATAATAATTAAGATATAAAAGTAAACTTTTAGAACACATTCCTTTCAATCTCCCACTTGTTATCAAAGTTTTCTTTCACATACATTCTCAATGTATAAAACAATAATAACTAGGGTAACCCTCTCTAATCACTCATCAGGCCAATCCACATGGTATCTCAGACCCATGGACTCGAAATGCATTTTGCCCTTGGCTTGGGATAAGGGTTTGGTGTTGTGTTGCTGTTTGTGACCACCCATAATAAATTTATTTTGCCTTCGTCGATGGTTGAGTCGGTCGTAGTGATTTGACTCCAACTACACTAGCTCATGGCTCCAACTTCCATAATAATGACATATCATTATTGCAACCTCCTATCGTCGGGATCACTTATGAAACTCGCATTTGAATAAACATCGGCTATCAGTTCTTGATTTGCATCATTTCATGTTTATATTTGTATCTTATATCCATTATCTTTCACCTAAACAATGTTATGTTACGAGTTTTATGTTTAGTTTTCAGGAATAAATAGGTTTGAAGAGATGAAGCATAAAAGGACCCAAAAGTTGGGAAAAAGGACTGAATTGTGAGATCTGGGGACTAAGATGCAAGGGAGAAGGACCTGAATGTAAGATAGAAGGACCTAAGAGCCAAACAGAATACTCCACACCATCATGGGGAGTATTTTACCAATTCGATTCTGGTCGGAGCTCCAACAAGTCAAGTAACCGCATCAAAGACCAACAATACCAGAAAGAAAAGCCCACAACAAATTCCAACTAAGATCACCCTTCAATTGGTGGATAGATCCATTCGTATTCCCATGGTATTATCGAGGACGTGCTTATCAAAGTTGGAGATTTTATATTTTCAGACGATTTTGTTGTCCTCGATACCAATCCTGTTGCGAACACCCACTCTCAAATACCTTTGATTTTGGGTAGACCATTTCTGGCCACCTCCAATGCCTTGATTAATTGTAGAAATGGTCTCATGAAGCTCTCATTCGGTAACATGAGTGCCGAGTTTCATGTGTTCAACTCTGGTAGGCAACAGGAACCCATGGATGAACCTTTAAATCTAAATCTCATCCGCCAATTGGAGGAAGCACCACAAAATCAACGAACACCCCTAACCCCAATGCAACCCATTAAGAATGTTTGTGGGGCTAGCGAAAACTCATTGCCTGTCTTTGCAATGCAACAGAGTGAGCTGGCATCAAACATAAATGTCTAAAAGGAGTGTTCGTTGCATGATTCAGTTGAGAGTACTAGTGAGAGTGAGACACCTCATCATATGCCTACACCAGAAGGTGTCTCTACCTCATGTTCCATGGCCATTGAGCCATTTGAGATTCATCTTGACTCCAACAAGGACCCACCTATGACCGAGCTTATGCTTGAGGATCTAAATGATGGTGGGAGGTCCTTGTTGGATGACTTGGGGAGAAACCCCATTCTTAGTGATGCAAGTCTGCTGCATCCATCGAATGAGCCTAAGGAACTAATTCCGATGCACCCGCCTATTGGTTGGAGGGTTTTCTTCGATGAGCAATTAAACCCTAGTGAGGCAACACAACTTCATTCTTTGTTCCCCACACCCAGCCAATATCATGAGGGGTTCGAGCCTTTCAGCTTTGACCTTTCACCCCTCATGACACCTCAGAGTACCAATGAAGTTTGGTCATCTCGGCAAGTCTCTGGTCCTCATGACTTGGTGTTGTCATTTGATGTTCCTTGACCAACTAATTATGAGAATATCGTTGTGACTGTACATATCATACTAAAAAAAATTATATATATATATATATATATATATTCTCTAGTGAGCCCAGGGCTCAACTTTTCTAAATTAAGCCCCCACAATATCCACCACTCATTTCAAATTGTAAGGTAGATTAAGAAAAAAATGGTTATACCAATGAATGGTGAGATTAACTGTAAATAAGATCCAATGGTGAGATTGTAGGGGGCTTAATCTAAATTTGATGAGTCCTCGGCTCACTAGAGCTTGACCCTATATATATATTCGAAAAAAAGAAAAAAAAGTGTAATAAAAGACTCCATGAGCGAGCATTGATTGTTGTGGGCCCCAACCCTTGTGTACATAGGCCCCATTTCTTCATGTATTTGTCTCCCTTCTTCAGTATCTCACAGGTTTTGAGGGAATTCGGGTTTGTGTCTATCAACATAACCACGAACTTCCTTTTGCGCTTTATGTTGGTGAGATCTTTCATTTTTTATGCATAAATCCATATAGTATCTTGTTCACATTCATTGAGGACAATGCATAAAGTAGGTGTGGGGGGGTGCTTTACGTGTACATAGTCGAGTCTTTTCTTTTGATTTTTTGTTTTCTTTTGTGTGTATTGTTAGGGTCACGTTAGTGTGTCGCATTTAATATCTATATATCTGCTTGCCATGATCCTTGGGTGACTTGTCTTCTTTTGCTTGTCTAGTGCTTTAAAATTTTCACATTTCTTTCAAAATCATCATGGGTTTGCAAAAGAAAATGTTTTTGTAGGTTTTGCGTGTGTTTAGCATGTCCAAAACCGTTGAGAGGCAAAGTAAAAAGAAAGGTCCCAAAATTGTCTTGAACTTGATGCATTAGGATTTCTAGTTTACTGGCTTTAGGTCTTATCGAGTCGTTACGATGCACCCCGGTTTCCCTCGGGGGGCGTGTAATCATAGGGTTTCAGCACTCAAACATTTAAAGAAGTCCACCATGAACCTAGTGAGTCAAATAATTCGTGTCTGTTAGTATAAGGAAGTTTGTCGTAGTCAAGGGTCCTTAATCTCTTTTTATTAAACTTAAGTGTAGGGGTTTTGGTTCCCATGTAGATAAATGAATAAGTGGTGTTCTCTCTTCTCGCACGGCTCCTATCACTCGGGAAAGTAGGTCTGACGGGCCTTTGTGCCTGTTGCTTTCGAGTCATCTGACTTGGGATGCACCGACCGAACTCCCGTTACACGGGTGGTAGGGATCGCCCTATGTGGATATTTGGGGTAAGGTGTACGTGATAGGGTAAGTTCTCATAGGCAATGATGCACGAAACCTGACCTTGGGAGAATCAAACACCAACCAATAAAATGCTCTAAAGAAAATGAAAGGAAAAAAAGAGTCAAATAAGAACCAAAATGGACTTTACACATTGTATCACATTCAGAAGTTAAGGTTGCCCATGTCTTTCACTTAAGTCCTTAACTAACTCTCACGAATAACTTATTAGGCTAGGTGTGTGGACCGATTACATATATAGAGTCGAACCGTAGTATTACCGCGTCCCATGATCGACAAAATAAGTCCAACGAGTCGTGTAGCTAGATTGATTAATGCATCTTGTGTGGATTTTGTGGGTATAACCGCTGAAAACCCTCAGGAGACAACACTCCTCCTCCTTGGTGACAAGGAGGTTTAACGGCTTGTTGCACGTGCTAAGTGCAACCGTGATTCCTACGAAAGTGAGTTAGGATTTCTTGTTTTTCGTATGCTTTTTCCTTTCTTTGTTTTGCTCGGGACTAGCAAAAGTTAGGTGTGGGGGTATTTGATTGACATCATTTCATGCTTATATTTGTATCTTATATCCATTATCTTTCACCTAAACAATGCTATGTTATGAGTTTTATGTTTAGTTTTCGGGAATAAATATGTTTGAATAGATGAAGCATAAAAGAATCCAAAAGCTGGGAAAAATGACTGAATTGTGAGATCTAGGGACTAAGATGCAAGGGAGAATGACCTGAATGTAAGACAGAAGGACCTAATAGCAAAACAGAATACTCCACACCATCATGGGGAGTATTTTAGCAATTCTATTCGGGTCAGAGCTCCAACAAACCAAGTGAATGCATCCAAGACCAACAAATATACCAAGAAAAGCCCACAACAAAAACGTGCCGGATCTGAACCATATAGACCGCCAATTGGCGGTCCATTTTGGCCCAAATCCTCTAAAATATCTCCAGCACATGTATTAGAGGATGTTTAGGCTATTTTTGGTACCTGTTGTGTCCCACATTGGGGGATTGTCCTGGTTTGCCTTTTTCCATGGCTATAAATAGAACTCTTCACCTTCCATTGTAATCACTCCATATTTTAAGTGGCTATTCTTCCTACTAGAAGTGAGGCCTTAAAGCACACACTAAAGTAGGAGGATGCTACTTTTAATGTGAGTCATTTTAATACAAGTTTTCTTTATTATGTTGTTTGTTTTATGTTTCTTGTTTTGCTTTGCTTAATCTCATTTCATTAGTTTTATTAGCTTAGCTAATATGCTTTCTTTGTTTAGTTTAATAATTAGTGTAATGTTTAGTGAGTAGTTTCATCCCCTTTGGGGGGTGGAGTAGATGTACATACATGCAAATGAGAATGGATTGAATGCTTTATTTCCAATGTGTTGATGAAACATGAATGTATGCTTGCTTGTTTAGGATAGAATTTATAACTTGATGAGTTTTACCAAAATGATTAGACGCCTCTCATGCTTGTTTAGGTTCTGAAATAAACATCTTGCATATGTAAATGTTAATCAACTAAGTTGGTGAATAGATTGATATGTTTTGCCACAACATTTAGACACTTCCTATGCATGATAACACCACCTTAATTTGTGCTTACAGAATGTGTTCAACACCCACCTCTTTGCTTGTGTGCACTCACTCCACCCCTTAGGGGTTTTCCTATATCTGTATTCCAGCATTCTTCTTTTGTTCTTAACTTAGTTGCGATTTCATTGTTTGTTTCTTTCGTTCGCATTTCATACTTCTTAGCGTTGTTTAGTGTAGAGTAGCATAATCAATCTTTCTCCCCTAATTTTTGCCACTTGATTTCGTGAAAACAAGAGGCTGCTCACCTCCCTGAGGACGACCCGTACTTGCCACTGCTTCATCGCGGCCGTGCACTTGTGGTTTAAATTAAAATGTTCAACAGTGAGTAACCTCTGGGTTTTTTAGAAATGAAGTGGCAACAAAAAAGGAGAAGAGTTTGTCTATGATAATCTTCACTACACTAAACTACTAAGAAGAAAAATGCAAAGTAAAGCAACTAACGATTACTTCGAATCAAAACTAAAAGAATGTAAAACTAAGCTGGAATCTAGAAGAGAAAGACACCTAGGGGTGGAGTGTGTGCAGACATGTAAAAAGACGGTGAAGAATGAATTCTATAGGCACTAATGTAGGTAGTGTTTTCATGCATAGGAAATGTCTAAAGGTTATGGCAAAACCTATCAATCCATTCACTAACCTAGTTGATTAACATTCATATACACAAGCTGGTTATTTCAAAACCTAAACAAGCATGGGAGGCGTCTAAGATGTCTAGCAAAACCCATCAAGTGTAGTATTCTACTATAACAAGCAAGCATACATTCATATTTATCAACACAATCAATATATAAAGCATTCACATCCATTCTTCAAAGCATGTATGAACATCATCTCCACCCCCAAAGGGGGATGAATCTACTCACTACACATTACACTAATAATTAAACTAAAGAAGAAAAGAAACATTCAAACTACTTTAGCCTATAATCAAATAAATAAAACTAAGCTAAGCATGCATAAAGGAACAACATAAGAACAAAACAATGGAAAAATTATTTTATTAAATGACTCACATTGAAGGTAGCATTCTTCTCAACCTTGAGATTTTGTTCGATGGCTTACTCCAAGTAGAGAGAATGCCACCAAGCAATGGGTCCATACAATAGAAGGTGAAGAGTTCTATTTATAGCCATAGAAAAAGGTAATCCTGAACAATCCCCCGGTATGGGACTAAACAAATACCAGAACTAGACTAAATACACACTAATACACGCTCCACATAAAGCTTAGCGGATACGGACCAAATGTGACCGCCAATTAGCGGTCTTGGACCACCAATTAGCGGTCTACAGTGTTCAGATCGCTCTGGATTTTCTTGTGGGCTTTTCGGGAAGGCGTTGTTTGTCTTTGATGAATCTACTTTGCTTGATGGAGCTCCGACCTGAATAGTATTGCCAAAATACTCCCCATGATGGTGTGAACTATTCTTGTTTGCTCATTAGTCATTCGATCTTACGTTCAGGTCCTTCAATCTTGCATCTTAGTCCTTGAGTCTCTCAACTTAGTCTTTTTTCCTGCTTTTAGGTCCTTTTATGCCTCTTCTCATCAAACCTATTTATTTCTGAAATTCAACACATAAAACTCGTCACGTAACATTATTTAGGTGAAAGATATAAGATACAAATATAAGCAAGAAATGATGTCAATCAAATACCCCCGCACGTAAGTTTTGCTAGTCCCGACCAAAACAAAGAAAGAGAAAAGCATACGAAAAACAAGAAATCCTAAATCACTTTCGTAGGAATCACAGTTGCACTTAGCATGTGCAACAAGCCGTTAAACCTCCTTGTCTCCAAGGAGGAGGAGTGTTGTCTCCTAAGGGCTTTCAACGGATACACCCACAAAATCCGAACAAAGATGTATTATTCAATATAGCTAAACGACTTGTTGGCTCATATTTGTCGATCATTGGACGCGGTAATCCTACGGGCCAACTCTATATATGTAATCAGTCCACACACCTAGCCTAATGAATCATTCATGAAGTTTAATTAAGGACTTAAGTGAAAGACATGGGTAACCTTAAGTTCCGAAAGTGATACATTGTTTAAAGTCAATTAAGGTTCTTATTTGACTCTCTTTTTTTCTTTTTCTTTGGAGCATTATATTGGTTGGTGTTTCATTCTCCCAGGGTCGGGTTTCGTGCATCATTGCCTATGAGGACTTACACTATCACGTACACCTTCCCCTAAATCTCCACATAGGGCGATCCCTACCACCCGTGTAATGGGAGTTCGGTCGGTGCATCCTAAGTCAGATGACTCAAGAGCACCAGGCATTAAGTCCCCTCGGACCTAATTTCTCGAGTGATAGGAGTCGTGCGAGAAGAGAGAACACCACTTATTAATTTATCTACATGGGAACCAAAACCCCTACACTTACAGTTTCACAAAAATAGTTTAAGGGCCCTTGACTATGACAAACTTCCTTATACTAACAGACATGAATTATTTGACTCACTAGGTTCAGGGTGGACTTCTATATTTGTTTGAGTACTGAAACCCCATGATTACTCCTCCCCGAGGAAAAAACAGGGTGCATCCTTAGGACTCGATAATACCTAAAGCCAGTAACTACATATCCTAATGCATCATGTTCAAGACAATTTTGGGAGCTTTCTTTTTACTTTGCTTCTCAACGGTTTTGCACATGCTAAACACACGCAAAACCGACAAAAACATTTTCTTTCGCAAACACATGAAGATTTTGAAAGAAATGTGAAAATGATAAAGCACTAGGCAAGCAAAAGAAGACAAGTCACCTAAGGATCATGCCAAGCAAATATATCAATATTAAATCCAGCACACTAACATGACCCTAACAATGGACACAAAAGAAAATAAAATCTAAGGAAAAAGACTCGACTATGTACACATTGTCCTCAATGAATGTGATCAAGATACTACATGGATTTATGCATGAAAAAGGGAAGATCTCACCAACATGAAGCGCAACAAGAAGTTCATGGTTATAGTGATGGACACAAACCCGAATTCCCTCAAAACCTGTGAGATACTGAAGAAGGTAGACAAATACGTGAAGAAATAGGGCCCAAATATACAAGGGTTGGGGCCCACAACAATCAATGCTCGCTCATGGAGTCTTTTATTACTCTCTTTTTGTTTTGTTTTGTTTTTCTCCTTCTTTTTTTTTCTTTTTCTTTTGATTTTGCACAAGATATATATACATCAACAAAGATATTATCATAATCATTTGGTCAAGCAACATCAAATGAGAACATCGAGTTATGAGGTCCAGAGACTTGCCGAGATGGGCAAACTTCACTAGTACTCTGAGGTGTCATGAGGGGTGAAAGGTAAAAGCTGAAAGGCTCGAACCCCTCATGATATTGGTTGGGTGTAGGCAACATGAAAGAGTGAAGTTGTGTTGCCTCACTAGGGTTTAGTTGCTCATCGAACAAAACCCTCCAACCAATAGGTGGGTGCATCGGAATGAGTTCCTCAAGCTCATTCGATGGATGCAGCATACCTGCATCACTAAGAAAGTGGTTTCTCCCCAAGTCATCCCACAAGGACCTCCCACCATCATTTATATCATCAAGCGTAAGCTCGATCGTAGGTGGGTCGTTGTTGGAGTCAATCTGAAGCTCAAAGGGCTCAATAGCCTTAGGACATGGGGTGACAACACCTTTTGGAATGAGAATATGCTGAGGTGTGTCCCCCTCACTAATGGTCTCTACTGAGTCATGCAACGAACACTCCCTTTGGACATTCATGTTTGATGTCAGCTCACTCTGTTGCAAATCAAAGATAGGACATGAGTTTTCGCTGGGCCCACAAACATTCTCAACGGGTTGCATTGGTGTTAGGGATGTTCGTTGATTTTGCGGTGCTTTCTCTAATTGGCGGATGAGATTGAGATTTAAAGGTTGATCCATGGGCTCCTGTTGCCTACCAAAGTTGAACACATGAAACTTGGCACTCATGTTACAGAATGAGAGCTTCATGAGACCATTTATAAAATTAATTAAGGCGTTGGAGGTTGCCAGAAATGGCCTACCCAAAATCAAATGTATTTGAGAGTAGGTGTGCGCAACACGATTGGTATCAAGGATGACAAAATCGACTGGAAATATAAAATCTCCAACTTTGAAAATCCCTTTGGGAATACGAATGGATTTATCCACCAATTGGAGGGTGATCTTAGTTGGTTTCAATTCTCCCAAGTTCAACTGTTGATAAACAGAAAATGGGAGGAGGTTGACCGCCTATCCTAAATCAAGCAATACATTACTCATGCTAGTGTCTCCTATCGTACACTGAATAGTTGGACACCCAGGGTCCTTGTATTTTGTGTAGGTGGGATTGGACAAAAGTGAGTTTACATTCGCAGCCAGGAATGGTTTCTTATGAACATTGGTCTTCCGCTTGGTTGTGCAGAGATCCTTCAACACTTTGGCATAGTGAAGTATTTGTTGGATGACATCCAGCAAGGGGATGTTAACCTTCACTTGCTTAAACACCTCTAACAACTTATCTATTGTGTCACTCTGCTTTTTTGGTTAACCTACTGGGATAGGAAGCTTTTGGCAGGTAGGTTTTCTGCGGTGCCTGAGGAGGAGGCGTTGGTTTATTACCCTCACCCTCAACCTCTTCTTCACCACCATTCCCACTGAGGGGCTGCATAGATGGTGGTGGGTGTGGCAAGGAAATGTGATTGTCAACCTGCTTTCCATTCCTTAAGGTCACAATGGAATTGACATGGTGAACAGGTTCCTCCGCATGGTTCTCTTGCCGCCCCCGAGGTACCACATTCTCATTTTGCATGTGTTGTTGCTGGTACATGTGGGGGTTAGCCTCAGGTTGGCTAGGCACAGACCCTCTCTCTCTTTCATGTACAGACTGAGCCAATTGGACCATCTGAAGCTCTAGATATTTGATGGTCTGCTGATTTTAAGAGAGAACTTGACTTGTGGTTGACATAAAAAAATTCATTGACTTTTCAAGTCCTCGAGTCAAGGTCTCAAGCGAATTGAATCGGGTTTCCATATTGTTGGAATTTGGAAACCCGATTGATTGGTGATTTGCACTTGGGGTGGCTGATAGGATTGTGCATGCATGGGAGGTTGATGTGGTTGATTAGGTGGTCGAGAGGAGTTTGAAGGATCACCCGGGGCATTATTTTGGTTCCATGAAAAATTGGAGTGAATCCTCCATCCGGGATTATAAGATGATGAGTATGGGTCATTCCTAGCTCTATCATAGATGGCGTTGACACGTTCCATCTCAGGAGGAATGGACGCACACTCGCTTTCTACATGACCTATCCTACCACATCAATGATAGGGAACTGGACCCGATGTGGACATGTCAGGTGCACCTTGTTGGTTTTGGAGCTCAATCGAATCCATATTGGGCATAAGATAATGGATATAAGATACAAATATAAGCATGAAATGATGTCAATCATCTTCCTACTTGGTTTTTGCCCCCTTTTTTTCCTATCAGTTGCCTTCTCATTTAATTTTGGGATTTCACCATCCAAAATATCAGATAGTTTCTCAAACTTCAAAATGATATTGAGCTTGAGTTGCCAGCTTATGAAGTTTGAGTCATCATTTGCCAAAGGATTTTTTTCAATCATAGATCGCACAATAGGATGAATATTAAACATTTCTTCAAAATAAATTATATGGGATTTAATGTCAATTTTATGTTTTTTAAAAATTTGACCATAAATGCAACAATTCAAGATCATGTCAATTATAATACAAACTAGCTAAGGGCTATCAGATATATTATAAAATCAAGGTAAGAAAACATTTTGTAATCATAACCATTTCGAAATATCACAACATTTGCATTTTCAAACTCTTATGACTCTTGTCGTTTTAATTAAGAGGGAATTTGAACTCTCTTTCTCAAAACCGAGTTAGGGCTCCGGGTTTTGTTAAGAAAACTTATTTCATTTGATACGAGATATGTTATCCATTGTATTCACAAACAAATATACTCATTGTCCACTAAGGGTGAATCACACCTTGTACATGTATTTATGGCACAACAATAGACAACCTTATCTCCCACTATTCCCAAAGATGGAGGAAGCTATCTCCTGCTAAGGGTGAGCAAAATATCCCTCGATCGATAACTGCTAGTGGATTAAATAAGAAAGAAAAATACTCTTATTTTTTTGTTGGACCATTTCGGTCAATCAATTGCTTTATCCGACCCTTGTTTCGTTGACCGTTCCTTAAGACCTCGGTCGACCGAACCCAAAACGGTTTACCGTTTGATCCCAATTTTGCCGTTGTCAAATTTTGGATATATTGCCCACAAAATTTGATATTTTGGGGTTTTTAGCAAATTCATATCTTATGTAATATATTATCTTATGTAATATAAAATGATTACACCCCATAATATATACACCTGATATGAATTTATTAATGATTCTAATTATATCAATTCTCATGACATATATGATTTTATTGATTCACCACATGTGTCCATTTTCACATGAAAACCCGACACATCATATGAACTTAAAATCAAGCATCTTGTTTCCCAGTTTTGTGGTGTGACCTATAGGAGGATCTACGCTAAATTTGCAGCGATATTAAACACTTAATATCTCAAAATATAAGCGGTATCTAGCTACACATTATAGTTACCCAATTAGCATAGAGGTCTTTGTTCCACTCGAAGTAAACATGATCCATTTAGTGATGTAAGTGCAGCACTTGTGTCTGTCCCTGCCTCATGATATTAAGAATATATACAAAGTATAAATGTGTCACATTTGTATTATATTCATTTCTTGATCTCTTTAAGCTAATTATAACTATGTAACTAACTCAAGTTACATTGTGCACATTATAATATTGCTCTATCAAAGGGTCCACTAATATCATCACTGAATTAAGAGGGGCAATGATAATCATTTGACTAGCTATCTTTTCCAGCACAAGTCATGTTAAACCAACTATTGCCTTTATCACTATACTCATTGATAGCTTTTCACAATAATCCAATTAAGCACTTCTTGGGTGAAAAGATATTAGTCTCATATCTTAGGATCCAAGACACAGTAAAATATTAATTACACGAAACACAATTCCATAATGTTTTACTTGTTAGGTCTATTCAATATATAAAATTAATATTTTCCTCTTTTATATACTCGTGTCGTCAATTATTTGTAGAACTACAATAATCGATTACTGATTGACATCATTTCATGCTCATATTTGTATCTTATATCCATTATCTTACACCTAAGCAATTCTACATGACGAGTTATATGTTTAGTTTTCAGGAATAAAGAGGTTTGAAGAGAAGAACCATGAAAGGACCCACGAGCAGGAAAAAAAGGACTTACTTGTGAGACCTAGGGTCTGAGATGCAATGGAGAAGGACCTGATCGTAAGACCGAAGGACCTAAGAGCAAAATAGGAAACTCCACACCATCATGGGGAGTATTTTGGCAATTCGATTTGGGTCGGAGCTCCAACAGACCAAGTAGATGCATCCAAGACCAAGAAACACTTCCAGTAAAGCCCAACAGAAAACCCAGATGGATCTGGGCTTTATAGGCCGCCAATTGGCAGTCTGGATCATGCCAGAACCGCCCAAACTTCTCCTGGACTTGTATTAATGTTCGTTTAGGCTATTTTT
Organism: Triglochin maritima; assembly: GCA_963682175.1. Taxonomy (NCBI): domain Eukaryota; kingdom Viridiplantae; phylum Streptophyta; class Magnoliopsida; order Alismatales; family Juncaginaceae; genus Triglochin; species Triglochin maritima. The sequence goes on from OY821775.1 coordinate 23,475,269, forward strand.
GGTATTGGTTTAGTCCCACATCGGGGGATTGTCCCGAATTAGCTTTTTCCATGCTTATAAATAGAACTCTTCACCTCCCATTGTATCCATCTCTCTCTTTGGTGGCAACTTCCCTACTAAGAGTGAAGCCTTGAAGCAAAACTCTGGTGGAGGAAGAGCTGCTTGTAATTTGAATAAGTTAATAATAGATGATTTCTTTAGCTTATTAATTCTTGCTTAGTTGATTTCCTTTTATGTCTTTGCTTTGTTGCTTGTTTTGTTTTATGTTTCTTTAATATTTCTTGCTTGATTAGTAAAGTTTTATTTCAGTATAATGCTTCATTTTATTAGAGTAGTTAGTTTAAATATGTGTGAGTAGTTCCATCCCCATTTGGGGGGTGGAGAAATATGTGATATAATCATGTAGTGTATTAAGTGTGTGTTATCTTAATCACTTGAGCTTTAAATGATTTCCATAACCATCTAATGGGTCTCCACTCTTATCTTTGATATGCTAATGCTCTTGAATGAAGCTTAGCTTATGCTTTGATTAGTGGATCTATTTTATGGGGAATGATAAGGTTAGGATATGGATAGGAATTAATATTGGAAACACAAGTTGTAGTGTATGAACTCTTGTTGCCTTTACCTTGGTTAATGTCTTGTATGTTTTAACGATGTAGTCTTATCTTAATTCATGTGGAGGCATAGTAGGGTCTAGTCTTTATACTTGAGTTGATTTAGCTTCATTCCAATTATTGTCTTGTATGTTTTAATGATGTAGTGAAATCTTAATTCATGTGGAGGCAAAGTTGGATGTAGTTTTATGATTTCATGCACTACATGTTGTCAGGAGCTTAATTACAAACACAACACAAACACAAACACATCTTTATATTTACATCATTTCTCTACCCCCTTTGGGGTTTAGTTTTTCTTGCTTCTTTTCCATTTCCATTTGCATCTTAGTGTAGTTTAGTGTAATAAATACATCATTTCTCTCCTTCTTTTACCTCTCGCCTTCGAACAAACCAAGTGTCGACACACCTCCCAGTGGACGACCCGTATTTGCCACCGCTCCAACGCGGCCGTAAACTTGCGGTTAAATATAAAACGATCAATCAAGTTTTTGGCGCCGTTTCCGGGGAGGTGCTCTGTCCAGACCTTGGTTTGGACGATTCGAGGGGTTTTTGATTTTTTGTTTCCAGTTTTTCTTTGTTTCAGGGAACCATCGGAGCAAGGGGAGGCTACTGGACAAGTTTGAGGACCAGAAGCTCCAAAAGGACCGCCAATCAGCGGTTGGAGACCACCAATTGGAGGCCTGGTGAGGGTTTCCTGCTTCAAAATTTGTTCTGGTAGTTAGTGCTTTAATTTGTGTTATCTGGGAGCCATATTTTGCATGCTGTGACTTATCTTTTGCTCCCAGATCATTAATCACTCCCCCATTATTCAACTTGGACCATAAAACTCAAAGCAAAAGATTAGCCTCATTGCCATCTAGGTAATGCATCATGTGTAGACCTTGGATGCATTTGTCTTTTCTTTTCTTTACATTTTGTTGTTGATTGCTGGCGTGAGGTACGTGCACCCAAATCTCTCATTCATGCATGTTTCGATCATGCATTAGTTAGTAAGGTGCATCGGGACAAGAGTGAGAGAGTGTTTGGTGCGATTGATTGCTAGATCTAGGATCAAAACGCTACTAAGGAGGGGTTGTCCCATAAAAGATAAGGTGGGCGATTTCATCACCCTTTCCTTGGCCCACAAATCACTCTTAATAAAGCCTTAACTAAAAGCAAGTAGACATTGGCCCTAGGATTGTGGGCGCACTAGGAGAGTAATCTAGTTGAGACCGTCATGACCTGATCGGCGTTGCCTACCTTGTCGATAGTAGGAGGTACAGGATCTCCGGATCTGATATCACTTGCTGGGCATTGTGGTCCTCGTTGTAGGGAGGTGAGACGTGTCGAGGCTAGTGACCTCGAAGATAGGCATCGTCTAGCCTAAGGACCCATTGCCTTACATTGTTTGAGCCGTGTTTGCTAGTTAGGCTTCTTCCTGATCCCTCTACCCACACTAGCTCTAGGGATTCTTCCCTCCTCACCTGAGTCCTCTCCTCATCTATTCTCTATGCATAGTCTCCTCCTCTAGTACACCTTCTGTTGTGCGTCGTTTAGAGTCGAGTCGAGCATTTTATGCGAGGTTGGGCTCGTTCTGGTGAGAGTGCTCGACTCGAGAGAGTGCTTATTTCTGAGATGGAAGATCTTGGTGATCGACCATCTCCGCCTCATGCTCCTTTGGAGCAAGAGGCTGAGTCGTCTCGTGGTGGCGAGGGAGACCGGGTTCCATACATGGACTACCTCGGTCCGTTCCCACCACCACGTAGACCTCCTTCTCCTCCTCCTCTGTCTCGAGAGGAAGGGAGATTCGGTCAACATCGAGTTCTTGGTGCACCCCCACCTTTAGCTCGACATGATAGACTGATGACTTTGTGGGAGCGGACCCTTCCTATTTGGGTCGCGCAGCCTTCTAATATAGTTGTTCCCCCTGCTCGCGGGAACAACTATGAGATGAAACCTCAATACGTGAGCATGCTTCCGACCTTTACTGCCAATAAGGAGGATCCGTATATCTTTATACGCGAATTCGAGGAAGTACGCTCCATGTTCAAGCTTCAACAGCTTGACGAGGATTCAGTCCGGTTTAGGATGATTTCTTTCGCATTGAAGGTTAATGCGAAGAAATGGATGTATAGCCTCCTGGCGAGCTCGATTCGGTCTTGGGATGACTTTGTGATCGTCTTTCGGAAGAGATTTTTCCCTCAAAGGAAACTCAACAGATACGGCACCAGATACATCAAATGTATCAGACCGAGACCGAATCTTTTCATGGTTTCTTTGAGAGGTTTGAAGGATCTTCTCCAACAATGCCCTCATCATGGACTTCAGCTATGGCAGTTGTGCCAGATTGTTTATGGGGGAATCAACTACAACACCCGCACATTGTTAGAGTCAATGTGTCAGGGTGACTACCAAATGAAACCCATCGAGGAGGCATGGGACACTTTTGAGTCTATGGCTGAGCGTACCTTCGTGTGGGACACCATGAGAGAGCCACCAGCCGCCAGGTCTTCTGGTCGAGCTGGATCATATCATGTTGAGTCGACTATGGCGTCTGAGGCGAAAATGACTGCTCTCATGTGTGGACTGTCGGGACATGATGACTTGGAGTGCGCTTACGCTCCAAGGGATACTGAGCATGCAAATGCGATGTATAAACAAAGGCCCCGAAACGACCCGTACAGTCATTCCTACAACCTGGGATGGCGTAACAATCCTAACTTCTCTTGGGGGTCTAGTGGAGGCCACGGTCAGAGCTCGCACGCTCAACCTCAACCTCCACCTTATCAACCTCCACGCCCATCGGCGACCAACCAACCCCCACATCAAAGGTCTCAGCACCAAAATTACCAACCTGGTCAGGCCTCTTCGTCGGGTTATTCTAACCAGACTCCACCACCTCAGTGGGTTGACCCCAAGGACCCTTCTAGTGATCCGACCCTTCAAGCGTTCATGCAGAGCATGCAAAGTACAATCAAGGCTTTGGAAATGCAAGTTAGCCAGTTGACTCATCAATTCCATGAACGCGAGAAGGGTCAGTTCCCGAGTCAACCTGTGGTTAATCCCAGGGTCAGCCTGCTCATACCAGGCAAAATGTACACAATGTTGAAAGTGATCCTTCCCAACATGCCAATGTTGTTCATACCTTGAGATCGGGAAGGGTCGTTGACAACAATGTGAAAATGCCAGAAGCCGACCCTGTTGGCAAGACTTCCGGGGAGAGTCTTGAGCCTGTCAAGGAACCTAATTCGGAGACTCCTCCTCGTGATTCTTATGTCCCCAAGGCACCATTCCCTCATCGGTTGACTAGAAAACATGATGAGCATTGGGATAAGATCGTTGAGGTACTTAGGCAAGTAAAGGTGAACATTCCGTTGTTGGACGTTGTTCAACAAATGCCACCGTATGCCAAGTTCCTCAAGGACCTTGGCACCACTAAGAGAAAAACAAATGTGCCCAAAAAGGCCTTTTTGGCCGCCAATGTGAGCTTCATATTGACACAACCCATGCACGTCAAGTACAAGGACCCAGGTTGTCCAACTGTCTCTTGCATGATTGGGAATGTGACAATCTCTCAAGCTTTATTGGATTTGGGGGCATCTGTGAATCTCCTTCCATACTCAGTCTATGTCAACCTTGGAATAGGCGATCTTAAACCAACGAGAACAACCCTCCAGTTGGCTGATAGATCCGTCAAAATTCCACGAGAAAGTGTGGAGGATGTCCTTATCAAAGTGGGTGAGTTCGTATTTCCAGTTGATTTCATCATCTTGGATATTGAACCCGTGTCCAACCCACAAGGACAGATTCCTGTGATCCTTGGGAGGCCATTTCTTGCGACATCTAATGCTTTGATCAATTGTCGCAATGGCTTGATGAGGTTGTCTTTTGGAAACCTCACGGCGGATTTCAACATCTTCACTCTTGGTAAGCAACCTGGGCTCCTCGACGACACTATCGAAGCCAATTTCATCTAGGACACGGATGAGCCTGATTCATTAGGCATGTTCGACTCACATCGACATATTATTAAGGTGCCTAATGATCAGGTTGCGAGTGAAGAGGATCTTGAGGAATCCGCCAGCATATCTCTGGACGAGGAGGCACATCTCGGTGCTTGCTCCTCTTACCCCATGGCCCCTGAGCCACTTGAAAGTAACTCTGAATCCGACAAGGACCCACCTCTGGTCGAGCTTAAACCGCTCCCTGATAACCTAAAGTACATCTTTTTAGGGGATAATGAGACCTTGCCACTCATTATTGCTTCTGATTCTTTAAAAGATCAAGAGGTTGCCCTCAAAAGAGTACTCTTTGAAAACAAAGAGGCGATCGGGTGGTCCTTGAAGGATATCAAGGGAATTAGCCCTGGTATTGTTCAGCATCGGATCCACATGGAAGAGGATTCTAGGCCCCGCAGGGACACACAACGAAGATTGAATCTTGTAGTGAAAGAAGCCGTCCGAAAGGAGGTTCTTAAGTGCTTGGATCATGGCATAATCTATCATATCTCTGATAGTTCGTGGGTGAGTCCTGTCCATGTGGTTCCCAAGAAGTCAGGCATGACAGTTGTGGAGAATGAGCATAATGAGCTTATCTCGACACGCCTGCAAACTGGCTGGCGAGTTTTCGTTGATTATCGCAAGCTCAATGCGGCAACGCGGAAAGATCATTTCCCGTTGCTATTCATTGATCAGATGTTGGAAAGGTTGGCCGGACATGAGTATTATTGTTTTCTTGATGGATACTCTGGTTACAACCAAATTCCCATCGCCCCCGAGGATCAAAAGAAAACCACATTTACTTGTCCCTTTGACACGTTTGCCTACCGTCGCATGCCCTTTGGGTTATGTAATGCACCAGCAACGTTTCAAAGGTGTATGATCAGCATCTTCTCCGATATGGTTGAGCGTTTCCTTGAGATCTTCATGGACGACTTTTCCATATTTGGCACTTCCTTTGATGAGTGCCTTCATCACTTGAGCCTTGTCCTCAAGCGATGCCGTGAGAAGAACCTCGCTCTCAATTGGGAGAAATGTCACTTCATGGTGAAGCGAGGGATTGTACTTGGACATGTGTTCTCAAGTAGTGGAATTGAGGTCGATCCCGCCAAAGTGGGTATCATTGCTAATCTCCCACCGCCACGTAATGTCAAGGATATCCGTGCCTTTTTGGGGCATGCTGGATTCTATCGGCGGTTGATGAGCATTAAATTTATACCGCAAGTGCACAGCGTCAATGAAGACGTGGCAAATACGGGTCGAACACAAGGAGGGAGAGATTTGTTATTAGTGTGATTTCGATTGGGGGAAAGAAGGAGAGAAGAAATAATTGGGTTTTGAGATTTTTGGATTTTAATTATCTAAAGCAAGAAACAAGAACAATTAAAACTAAAACAAGAACAAAGATGTGAATTCCGTCGGGTGGAGGTTTAGATTTAAGGTTTAGATTAGAGAATTCAAAAACTTATAATAAATCATATTAGTTATAAAGCATTACATGATAAATGATTTAACATAAACTCAAGTAATCAAAATATACTAACACGAACTTAAAATAATAACATTTATTCGTCTTCTCTTCACCCTAAATCCGTCACCTCCACCCTTTGGAAGGACTTAGAAACTCATAGAGGGAGGAAGAAGGGGTCCTTGAGACATTACAAAAGAAAACTAAAAGTAAGAAATAAAAGACAGAATTTTATTAATGAAAAGGAAGAATACAAAACTAAGATTAAAAATAAAAACTACCACCAAAGACTAAAGACCCTTCTAACATCGTTCTCGGGTCTATTTATAGTTGCTACAAGGGATCTAGGTATAATATTGGAAAGTACACGTGTCCAGACACGACTGGACGAAATTGGAGCACACAGATCGCTGAGGGGGCGGCGTTTCCACCGCACAATGTATGTGATATGCGGCGATTTCGCCGCACAATTTTCTCTGATTTAATCCGGATTTTTGCTGGTAGTTTATGGTATGATTTGATCCTCCTTTGCGCGTCTGGATGATTTCTTTCCATTCTTTTGAGCTCCGGATTAATTCCTTTATATGTTTGGAGATTTACATTGATTTTTATTTAGATTTTCTCCAAGATAATATTTTGGTGCCTTAATTGCAATTAGGTCCTTGGCTTTTTGCAGTTAAGTCCCCGGCTCCTTTTGTGCTTAAGTCCTTGTTCTTTTTGCAATTAGGACTTGAATGCTTTTATGCTTGGATACATTTCCATTCGTAACCCGATAATCTTGAACTTGGTCTTTATGATAGAAATGAGTCTTTTGCATGCGTTTATGCTCGGGATGTGGGTAAATTGCATTCAGGTCCCTGTATTCTGTAAATAAGACTAAACACATACCTTAGTAGCATTTATTGATGTAAAAGTAATCTAAATGAAAGACATATGATGCAATGTATGCAATGCATCAGTGGCTCATTCAGGATTTTAGCAAAATTGCTCGACCTCTCACCGCCTTGTTGGCTAAGGATGCCATTTTTGAGTTCACACCGGATTGCCACCATGCCTTTTTGACCTTGAAGAAAGAGTTGACTTCAGCTCCCATTATTAAGGCACCGGTGTGGACTGAACCCTTTGAGTTAATGTGTGATGCATCTGACTTCGCTGTGGGAGCAGTGCTTGGGCAATGATTGGACGAATTGCCTCATGTGATCTACTATGCCAGTAGAACACTCAATGATGCCCAATTGAACTACACTGTGACCGAGAAGGAATTCTTAGCATTCATATTTGCTTTGAAGAAATTCCGGTCGTACTTGATTGGCTCCCACGTGATTATGTATTCTGACCACACAACCATCAAGCACCTCATGGCGAAGAAAGATGCAAAATCCCGACTCTTGAGATGGATCTTGTTGTTACAAGAATTCGATCTCGAGATTCGAGACAAAAAAGGGTGTGAAAATTTTGTAGCTGACCACTTGTCTCGTCTAGAGACGACAAACCCACAGGACCAAATCATTGATGACAAATTTCCTGAAGAGCAGTTGTTCACGATCGAAGATAACCCTTGGTTTGCCGACATCGTGAACTATCTCGTAACCGAGCAACTTCTTGTGGGTTGGTCAAAATCTGACCAATCCAAATTTAGATCTTATGTCAGATTCTTCCACTGGGACGACCCCTACCTATTCAAAAATTGCTCTGACCAAATTTTTATGCGGTGCGTCCCTGATACCGAGTTCCAAAGTGTACTCTACTTCTGCCATTCCAAGGCATGTGGAGGACACATTGGAGCAAAGAAAACTGGTACCAAGGTGTTTCAATCTGGATTCTACTGGCCCTCTCTTTTCAAGGATGCTTACGTCTTTTGTAAGCAATGTGATAGGTGCCAGCGCCTTGGCAGGATTGGTCGACATGACATGATGTCTTTGCAAAATGTCCTTGTTGTCGACATCTTCGATGTGTGGGGCATCGATTTCATGGGTCCCTTCCCGAACTCGTTCGGGAATGTTTACATTCTGGTGGCCGTTGACTATGTGTCTAAGTGGGTTGAAGCTATACCCACAAAGACCAATGACAACAAGGTGGTCACCAAATTCTTGAGGGACATTTTTGCACGATTTGGTATTCCTCGTACCATAATCAACGATAGTGGTACCCACATCTGTAATCGCTCCTTTGAAGCGCTTATGAGGAAATATTCGATCACCCACAAGCTTGCGACCCCATACCATCCGCAAACTAGTGGGCCGGTCGAAATCTCTAACCGTCAATTAAAGCAAATTCTTGAGAAGACGGTTACTTCCTCGAGGAAGGATTGGTCTACCAAGTTGAATGACACGTTGTGGGCTTTCCGCGCCGCGTACAAGACCAATTTGGGTATGTCCCCATATCGGGTAGTGTACGGCAAGGCTTGCCACCTACCCGTCGAGCTTGAGCATCATGCTTTCTGGGCCATCAACAACCTGAATATGGATCTTGATCAAGCGGGAGTACAACGTAAGCTCGACATTGTGGAATTGGAAGAGCTACGCAATGATGCGTACGAGAACGCCAAAATTCATAAGTCCCGAGCCAAGATGTTTCATGATCGCATGATTATGCAAAAGGTGTTTACGGGCGGGCAGAAGGTGTTGCTCTACAATTCCCGGCTTCATATGTTTGCGGGTAAGCTCCGTACTCACTGGTCTGGCCCGTTTATTGTCCAAACCGTCTATCCTCATGGAGCGGTTGAGATCTTGAACCCAGTGAATGGGGACGTGTTCAAAGTTAATGGACAACGCCTCAAACCCTACTTGGAGGGGGCACCAGCCGAAGTCGAGGAGGTCATGTTCCTTCATGAACCTCCCTCGCACTCAACCATTCATGCTCCTACATGAGCGGTTGAGCGTTCATGTGTATATATGTTAAAAAAAAGAAAAAAAAGAAAAAAAAGAGAAGACTCCTTCAGTGAGCATCGATTGTAGTGGGCCCCAACCCTTGAGTATTTGGGAACCAATTCTTTCACGTATTTGTATCCCTTCCTTAGCATCTCACAGGTTTTGAGGGAAGTTGGGTTGTGTCCATCAACATAGCCATGAACTTCCTTGTGTACTTCATGTTGGTGAGATCTATTCTGTTTCATGCATACATCCATGTAGTATTTTGCTCACATTCATTGAGGACAATGCATGAAGTAGGTGTGGGGGGTGTTTGACGTATGTACATAGTCGAGTCTTTTCCTTTGTTTTTGTTTTCTTTTGTGTGCATTGTTAGGGTCATGTTAGTGTGCTGCATTTAATATCGATATATCTACTTGCCATGATTTTTGGGTGACTTGTCTTCTTTTGCTTGCCGAGTGCTTCAAAATTTTCAGATTTCTTTCAAAATATTCATGTGTTTGCGAAAGGAAATGTTTTGTGGGTTTTGCGTGTGTTTAGCATGTGCAAAACCGTTGAGAGGCAAAGTAAAAAGAAAGCTCCCAAAATTGTCTTGAACTTGATGCATTAGGATATCTAGTACTGTGGCTTTAGGATTTATTGGGTTGTTAGGATGCAACCCAGTTTTCCTTTAGGGGTGAGTAATCATAGGGTTTCAGTGCTCAAACATTTAAAGAAGTCCACCCTGAACCTAGTGAGTCAATAATTTGTGTCTGTTAACTTAAGGAAGTTTGTTGTAGTCAAGGACCCTCTAAATCTTGTTGTGAGACATAAGTGTAGGGGTTTTGGTTCATGTGTAGATAAGAAATAAGTGAGTAGGTGTTCTCTCTTCTCGCACGGCTCCTATCACTCGGGAAAGTAGGTCTGAAGGGACTTTTTGCCTGGTGCTTTCGAGTCATCTGCCTTGGGATGCGCCGACCGAACTCTCGTTACACAGGTGGTAGGGATTGCCCTCTGTGGAGATTTGTGGAAAGGTGTACGTGATAGTGTAAGTCCTAGGGAACCATAAATAGAACTTGGCAACAAGGAGGTTTAACGGCTTGTTGCACATGCTAAGTGCAACCGTGATTCCTACGAAAGTGAGTTAGGATTTCTTGTTTCTCGTTTGCTTTTCTTTTTTTTGTTTTGCTCGGGACTAGCAAAAACTTAGGTGTGGGGGTATTTGATCGACATCATTTCATGCTCATATTTGTATCTTATATCCCTTATCTTACACCTAAGCAATGCTACGTGATGAGTTTTATGTTTAGTTTTCAGGAATAAAGAGGTTTGAAGAGAAGAACCATGAAAGGACCCAAAAGCAGGAAAAAAAGGACTTAATTGTGAGACCTAGGGACTGAGATGCAATGGAGAAGGACCTGATCGTAAGACCGAAGGACCTAAGAGCAAAACAGGAAACTCCACACCATCATGGGGAGTATTTTGGCAATTCGATTAGGGTCGGAGTTGCAACAGACCAAGTAGATGCATCCAAGACCAAGCAACACTTCCAGCAAAGCCCAACAGAAAACCCAGACGGATCTGGGCTTTATAGGCCGCCAATTGGCGGTCAGGAACCTCCAATTGGCAGTCTGGATCATGCCAGATCCGCCCAAACTTCTCCTGGACTTGTATTAATGTTCGTTTAGGCTATTTTTGGTATTGGTTTAGTCCCACATCGGGGGATTGTCCCGGATTAGCTTTTTCCATGCTTATAAATAGAACTCTTCACCTCCCATTGTATCCATCTCTCTCTTTGGTGGCATCTTCCCACTCTTATCTTTGATATGCTAATGCTCTTGAATGAAGCTTAGCTTATGCTTTGATTAGTGGATCTATTTTATGGGGAATGATAAGGTTAGGATATGGATAGGAATTAATATTGGAAACACAAGTTGTAGTGTATGAACTCTTGTTGCCTTTACCTTGGTTAATGTCTTGTATGTTTTAACGATGTAGTCTTATCTTAATTCATGTGGAGGCATAGTAGGGTCTAGTCTTTATACTTGAGTTGATTTAGCTTCATTCCAATTATTGTCTTGTATGTTTTAATGATGTAGTGAAATCTTAATTCATGTGGAGGCAAAGTTGGATGTAGTTTTATGATTTCATGCACTACATGTTGTGAGGAGCTTAATTACAAACACACACACAAACACAAACACATCTTTATATTTACATCATTTCTCTACCCCCTTTGGGGTTTAGTTTTTCTTGTTTCTTTTCCATTTCCGTTTGCATCTTAGTGTGGTTTAGTGTAATCAATACATCCTTTCTCTCCTTCTTTTACCTCTCGCCTTCGAACAAACCAAGTGTCGACACACCTCCCAGTGGACGACCCGTATTTACCACCGCTCCAACGCGGCCGTGCACTTGCGGTTAAATATAAAACGATCAATCAATTACCAACACGACATTCTTATCTCGGTGATTAATGTTCCATGTTCATTATCATGATTGTGAATAACTTTTGATTTATGTAAATCATTATCTTTTAGAGTTCTACGGTTAAGGACCCAATGCCTCTTCCTTAACACTTCCTAAATACGAATATCATAATCAATGAACAAAATGTTTGCAAATCCAATTCATAATAATTGACATATAAAAGTAAAACTTTTAGAACACATTCATTTCACCACTAACAATCAATGAAATTGACTTTATGTCATTTGAAAATAACTATTTTGCCTAATGTCATAGAAAAATCAAATAACTTGTACTAATACTATTATTCTTTTCTCAATGTCATTCCATTGGCAAGCATCCGTTAGTTATATTAATATTTAATCAAACACCCTGGATAAATCGAGAATTAATAATTCTTCTCTCACCTCTCCTCTCCTCTCCTATTTTCTCACTAATCTATCATTTCTCTTCTTTCTGACATCTCTCACTTTCTAACTACAGTTAAATGTTTAATTATTAACTATTCAAATATGATAATTTCTGAGTTTTCATATAATAAAAATATTTTATTATATTTAAAAAGTAATAATTTCAAAATATATTTTGTATATTGAAAATAATTTTTCATTTATTTATTACGAAATGATTTTATAAAATATATTAAAAAATCATGATTTTGAAATGAGATAAAAAATAGTTTTTAGAAAAATAAATATTATAAAAGATAAATATAATTGGAAAATATATTTTTATCAAAATTATTAAATTATTTTGTAATTTCAAATATAAAAAATTATCAAATTTCATTAGTTTAATACCCTGACCATTAATTTAGTGAGAAAAAAAGTGAGAGGGGAAAGAGAGATATGGAAGAGAGTTTAAATAAATTATTTGAAGTTATTTTTTGCAAAATTTATCACACATATAATGAAAATTTTGAATTCTCGGTTTATTCACATTGTTTCCGCAAAAAAATTATTAAATACTGAAAAGTCTACGATTTAACGGATGCTTACTAACGGAATGATAATGCGAAAAAGATAATGACATTAGGACAATTTTTTTGGTTTTTCTATGACATTAGGATAAATAATTATTTTGAGATGGTATAACGTAAAACAACCACCGGTACCACACAGGCCACACGGTCTAACAACACCGCCGCCACACAGGTTACACGGTCCAACATTGGGTCCCCGTAGAGACCTACCGTAGGGACATACGGTCTAACGGAGAGTACGCAACATATCCCCACACGCGACTACACAAACCAAGGGATTGGTGAGGAGGCGTTCGCACTTCCGCGTCGGTAGAATCAGATCTGAAAACATCGTGGTCTACCACCACACCAACGGAGCCGCCGCTCAGGTCGGTCCATCAACCGGCGCCACACAGACCGCACAGGATCTCACTCGATAGGTGCCCAGTCGAGCTACCTGCCGGAACACATCATCGGCAGTCCATCGCCGCAACCACACAGGCTACGCGCAATCCTCCCTGCCGCCACACAGGCCGCACAGAGGCCCTACCGCCGCCACACAGGCCGCACGGCACGTGCAATCACTGCCATCAAGGCTAGTCGAACATATCCGCCACACTAAGGCCAGACAATCGACATATCCGAACCGAAGTCCGCAGGGTCAACGAGCTCCACGTGCAGACACCAACTCCGCCGCTATAAAAGTAGGGCAGCGGCCTCCGTAGCCCCTCAGGCCGGTAGTCACTCCACCCAACGACAGTTGTGTGCCCGCTGAAGCAATTGGATCCGCAATCCCTCAGGCTGCTACTCTAACGCGAGTCAAACGATCCACCAGATTTGTCACGATCCATACATGGAGGTGTTGCGTTCCGGACACCCACACCCTTCCAAACGGCGGTCCCTGGGCAGGCACTCGTAACGCGTCCACCGTCACCTCCCGGCTAACGCACAAGGTGAGGACACGGGTTTTCCTGGACAGAGTTGGCATCCAAGTGGAACCAGGAATTCTGTCCCGTGCAAAACGGTCGACTGAAAGAGACACTCGGTCGACCGTTTCCTCAAGGGAATCGGTCGACCGCTGTGACAACCGGTCGACCGCTTCCACAAGGGAAATCGGTCGACCGCTTCCAAAAGGGAATCGGTCGACTGAAGCGTCTGCAACGGTCAAACTAGTTGCGCAATCATAAATCCAACGGTCTACCATAGGTCTAAAACTGGTCGACCGAATGAGGTCAAAATCCGGAGTCTGGTCAACATCAAAATCCAATCCATCGGTCGACCGACTCAGGGGTCTCGGTCGACCGAAACCATACAGGGTCAACCTATTATTTTCTACGTCATAAACGGTCGACCGCAACCACACGAAGGGTCCAGTACACTTAACTTCCGGTCAACCAAACGCAAGGACCCAGTCGACCGTAACACGCCAGGCAGTCTAAAAACACTACGTTTGGTCAACCGTCCAAGGGACCCGGTCGACCGACAGACGTCTTCAACCTCGCGCCAGCTGAGGTTTTGACGCCGAACTCATCGCCGACGAGGTCTCCGACCTCCCGTGACCTACCAAAACATCACCCCAACGTGGGTGATCGCTAAGGCCTCTAATGCAAGAACTTGGCATACCTCTCTTGAAGAACGACGAAGACACCGGAGAACTCCGAAGCTCCAACGACTACTCCGGCCACACCGTACGCACCTCCGTGCTCCTTCTCCTGGCCGCGTGCTTGCCTCACACGCACCTTCACCACCAACTCACGAACCACCAAGGGGATGAAGAGAAATGGGTGGAGAGGAGAATTAAGAGAGGAAGAAAAAGAAGAGAAGAGGGAAACGGTGGTTTCCTCTTAAAACCAATCAACCAACCATCACCTCACCTCAACCCTACACTCCAGCCCACTGTTCACGTCACTCCACCCTCACCCCTCAACAATGCACGCCCCTCTTCCCATCCCCATGCAAAGCCTCGTCCTAACCCCACTTAGCACCCTAATGAGGGTTAGGGTCATAACAATCCACCCTCCTTAAAAGGATTTCGTCCACGAAATCACGACAAGCTGCTCCTCGAAGCTCCAAGTCCTCCTTCCACACTCCTCCGAGAAGAGGAAAGCACCACACACAAACAACTCACACTAACAACCAGGCTCGAAACAGATAATGTACCTCCCGTTCCGGTGTGGGCGCCACTCGCCTCCTCAGCCTAGATGGTGAAGACCCGTCCAGCTCTCCGATCCTACTCTGGTCGTGCAACAGATTTGTCGACTCCGCCTCTCCCTACATCTGGGGGTCCGGATCTCCTGCTGGGTCCTCCTTGCCTGTGAGGGCACTCCCGGATATAGTGTCCATGCTGACCGCATCCTCGGTAAACTCCAGCACGAGGGAAGCACCGCTGCCCTGAGTGGACTCCGCCACAAGCTCTGCATGCCTCAGGTCGGCTATTACTACCCTCCTCAGTACGGAACATCTTGCCTGAACTACCTCTAGAACGGTCCTCTACGTGACCAACAAGATCCTTCTGCTGTCTCTGAGGTTCCTGATAGTTCTCCTGGATATCCTGGTCAATGATGGTTGCGAACTTCACTGCATTCGCCAGGGTCTGCGGCATACTGTTGATCACTCGCGACCGGAGCTGCTTCCTCAACCCCTTGATGAACTTCCTCGCTCGCTGCTCAGGTGTCACATAGGTCTCAGAACAGTAACGCTCCGAAGCGTTGAACTTGCTGATGTAGCTGGCCAGAGACATCTCCTTCTACTCAAGGGCATGGAACTCCTCCTTCTTCCTATCTCTGACATGCTGAGGGAAATACTGCTCATTGAACTCCTCCAAAAATTCATCCCAGCTGACATCTACTCTGTCGTCGAACACCACCGCGCATGTGGACCACCACCAATTTGCCGCATCGCCGTCCAGAACGTAGGTGGCCAGATCCACCATCCTCTCAGGTGCAACTCCAATCGCTCGAAAGAGCTTCTGCATCTTGAAGACCCAGTCCTCCGCCACCTCTGGAGCACTCCTGCCATCGAAACTCGGTGGGTGCTGACGCATAAACCGATCATGCTCAGCGCCTAACCCACCCTGCACATTCTGGGATGCCTGTCGCTCCAGAAACTCGCCCAACCTGTCCCAGTTGGCACCTCCTGCGTCGGCACTGGTATCGTGGTTACGCGGGGAACTCCGCACACGTCTAGGAGCCATCTGGAACATCAATCAAAACTAATCAGAAATGCATGCATGATCTATTACAAGACATGCAATAATGAAGCTATAGTACTCGCAAGGGTGGTTTCTTTGAGAGAATGCACAGGAACCGACCGCTCTGATACCACTTGTAACATCCCCGAACAGCAGAAAATTTAAACTTTTAAAATCAAGGGAAACACGTGTATAAAACCATCAAGAGTGGGGACATTACTGAAAGAAATACCCAAATACATAAGGTGCACCATATTACATAAGAGTATGTCAAAAAAGTGATTACATCGGAATACAAAATACGTAAAACATATAATCACGACAACCTAAATAGGTAGACGACAGGATCTAGTCCGAAAGTGCAATCTCCCTCGGTCACCACCTGCCGGAACCTAACGCGGTCCTGAAAAAGATGCAACAACAATGCCTGAGTTTCCATAAGGAAACCCCGTATGACAAGCTCACCTATATGCCCTAACATACTAGTATATCATGGCATGAAAATACAAAGCAATGAACATCCACAAGGGTAAAATAGGACATCCGTCCTGCAATCGTTCCCGCTGCCACACAGGCCCCGTGGTCTACAATCGCCACCGCTGCCACACAGGCCCCACGGTCCGCAACATCGCCGTCGACACACATGCCGCACGGTCCAACAACCACTGGTACCACACAGGCCACACGGTCAAACAACACCGCCGCCACACATGCTGCACGGTCCAACATCGGGTCCCCGTAGAGCCCTACCGTAGGCACATACGGTCTAACGGACAGTACGCAACATATCCCCACACGCGACTACACAAGCCAAGGGATCGGTGAGGAGGCGTTCACACTTCCGCTTCGGTAGAATCAGATCTGAAAACATCGTGGTCCACCACCACACCAACGGAGCCGTCGCTCAAGTCGGTCCATGAACCGGTGCCACACAGACTGCACGAGATCTCACTCGATAGGTGCCCAGTCGAGCTACCTGCCGGAACACATCATCGGAAGTCCATCGCCGCAACCACACAGGCTACGCGCGATCCTCCCTGCCGCCACACATGCAATCACTGCCATCAAGGCCAGTCGAACATATCCGCCACACCAAGGACAGACAATCGACATATCCGAACCGAAGTCCGTAGGGTCAACGAGCTCCACGTGCAGACACCAACTCCGCCGCTATAAAAGCAGGGAGCGGCCTCCATAGCCCCTCAGGCCGGTAGTCACTTCACCCAACGACAGTTGCGTGCCCGCTGAAGCAATGGGATCCGCAATCCCTCAGGCTGCTACTCTAACGCGAGTCAAACGATCCACCAGATTTGTCACGATCCATACATGGAGGTGACGCATTCCGGACACCTACACTCTTCCACACGGCGGTCCCTGGGTAGGCACGCGTAACACGCCAACCGTCACCTCCCGGCTCACGCACAAGGCGAGCACACGGGTTTTCGTGGACAGAGTTTGCATCCTAAGCGGAACCATGAATTCTGTCCTGTGCAAAACAGTCGACCGAAAGAGACACTCGGTCGACCGTTTCTTCAAGGGAATTGGTCCACCGCTGTGACAACCGGTCGACCTCTTCCACAAGGGAAAACGGTCGACCGAAAGTGACAGCTCAGTCGTCCACTTCCACAAGGGAATCAGTCGACCGAAGCGTCTGCAACGGTCGAACTAGTTGCGCAACACATAAATCCAACGGTCTACCAAAGGTCTAATACCGGTCGACCGAAAGAGGTCAAAATCTGGAGTCTGGTCAACATCAAAATCCAATCTATCGGTAGACCGACTCAGGGGTCTCGGACGACCGAAACCTTACAGGGTCAACCTATTATTTTCTACGTCATAAACGGTCGACCGCAACCACACCAAGGTTCCGGTACACTTAAGTTCCGGTCGACCGAACGCAAGGACCCGGTCGACCGAAACACGTGAGGTAGTCTAAAAACACTACGTTTGGTCCACCGTCCAAGGGGCCCGATCGACCGACAGACGTCTTCAACCTCGCGCCAGCCGAGGTTTTGACGTCAAAACTCGTCGCCGATGCGGTCTTCGACCACCCGCGACCTACCAAAACATCACCCCAACGTGGGTGATCGCGAAGGCCTCTATTGCAAGAACTTGGCATACCTCTCTTCAAGAACGGCGAAGACACCGGACAACTCCGAAGCTCGAACGACTACTCCGGCCACACCGCACACACCTCCTTGCTGCTTCTCCTCGCCGCGTCCTTGCCTCACGCACACCTTCACCACCAACTCACGAACCTCCCAAGGGATGAAGAGAAATGGGTGGAGAGGAGAATGAAGAGAGGAAGAAAAAGAAGAGAAGAGGGAAACGGTGGTTTCCTCTTAAAACCCATCAACCAACTATCACCTCACCGCAACCCTACACTCCAGCCCACTGTTCACGTCACTCCACCCTCACCCCTCAACAGTGCACGCCCCCTCTTCCCATCCCCATGCAAAGCCTCCTCCAAACCCCACTTGGCACCCTAATGAGGGTTAGGGTAATAACATTAAGAATCAAGAGTAGGAATATGTTCTGTCTGGCTAAACAAGATTGGATTCCTCCTATGAATCACGAATCATGCGTTGCCACATGAATAGGAATTCCAACAGGAATCGAATTCTTCAAAAGCTAACCCAAATATATCCGAGTGTTTTATACTTCTCCACATACAATCGTTCCATTATGCTGATCTTCAAGTCATTTTATGTGCGTGCTTTCATGATTGTGTTTAACTTACTTTCTTGGCTAAGTAGTAAGTGAGGTTCAGAAATCCAAGAGAACACGAGGGTGTTAATTACTTGCGGCGGCACCACTACTAAATGCGGCCTAAGGTCGTGACAAAATGGTATCAGAATGTTTGTCAGTGGGTCATCGTAAATTATCATGAATTATACTAAAAGTGCTAAAGGATGCATAACGAGAACACTAGGGGAAGGGGAATAGACCCTTCACCGGAGGCAACCCTGGTAACAGAAAGGATCCCTTTGAAAACCATATGGTGTCATCGGGATACTTGGAAAAGAAGGTGATCGTATTCACATCAATCTTGATGACGTTGGAATCAAATTTTGTGCACGTGGAGAAGTGAGTGGAGTCTTTAAGAGGAAAACAGTGGCCTATAGATGATTGTGGAATAGCTACGAGAAATAGTCAAGGCTAAGTGATGTAGTCCAGCGCTTGGAGAAACAATTAAAGGAGCAAAAGTATCACTAGTGCAGAATAGGAAATAAACGTTGTCAAATATACGTCAGTCTCCTGTAAATGCGACGTCTATATGTATATATGTTTGCATGTAAGGGAAACTGACGTCTACACATAACTATAGACGTCGGTTATTCTAGAACCGACATCTATGGTTATGTGTAGACGTTGGTTGTTGTATAGCCGACGTCTATACCTCTTTAAAAATGTTATGAGTTAAAAAAATTGTATAGCCGATAATCGAAACACTTTTCCCAAAACCCTAAACTCTAAACTGTTGGCTTTTTAGCCTTAATCTTTATTTAGTTTTGATGATTAAGTAATCTAATCTTAATCTATATTTAATCAATCAACCTAGACAATCAAAGTAAGCAAACATGAATACATGCATTGCATATATATTCGTGTACTTGCGATATTCTTAATAGGTTGATGAAGAATCAAGCTAAGGAGCTTGGGGACAAGAAGATAAAGACTCAAGACATGTAATCAAGCTTTGGACCAATATGTAATGTAGTATAATTTGAGTCCTAAGGATTAATGTAAACTTGAGCACATTAGGATTCTGTCCCGTATCCCCACAGTTAACCGATCCCTTCTCGGTAAACCGAATCTTGTAGAGTTCTGTCCACCGAACACCTTGCGGTCAACCGTGTAGAATCCTTTAGGTGTTCCCTGGAATAACCACCTCGGTATACCGAACCGCCTTCGGTAGACCGAATTAGCCTGGACCGGTTTTGGACTTTGCTCCAACGGTCGTATTTAAATCTTGACCTAAAGCCAAATTGACTTATCCATATTCGGTACACCGAACTTCATTCGGTCAACCGAATGATATTGCTTTAGGAGACCAACGACTTTTTAACTTGACCGTTATCGGTAAACCAATCTCCCACTTTTTGTCAGCGCAATTCCCGCGCTACTTCGGTATATCGAAGTATAAATGTTCAACCGAACTTGAGTAGATCAGAGCCCAATCAATTCTACTGTCCACCTTGGAACGGTGAACCGAATGGACTTCGATGAGCCGAATTTAATTAGGGCTAAATAGATAAAACCTACTGGAGGTTGGTGAACGGTGATCCGATACATAATCGGTCAACCGAGTTCTTTGTTCAGACCAATGTTTCGGACTACCGTGTGGATAACGGTCGACCGAATCTGTCTCGATTTCTGGCCGAGCTTAACTCACATCTTGATTTCTCATTGGTCCATTCCCCACCAACTCCCAAACGGCTAGATGAGCTTGAAGGCTTATAAATAGGACCTCATTTGGTTGCTTTGGAAATCTTGAACACTTCCTATCTATCCAATACTCAAAGCCAAATCCTCTCCATCTTCAAGCTCTCAATCCACAACACTCAAGCCTAAACTTCACCACTTGCATATCGAATTCCATATCATATCCAAGTGTGCTCAAGTATAGAGTGTTAGTTAGATTGTGATTCCAATTCCTTATTCAAGAATCACCAAGTTGTAAAGCTTCGAGGAAGCTCCCTCTCAGGTTGTGAGAGGAGACACGAGCGAGGCGAGGTTGTTCGCGAGGCTCGGTGTTGTAAACGGCGTTGGTCTCGGCCCGGAACAGAGATCGGTTAGTGGAACCGTAAGCGAGGCTCGGGGGATCAAGCGAGGCTTGCGAGGAGGACTAGGACCCGGGTGTGGGTGCCGAACCTCTCTAAACTCCGGTGTCGACAAATTTGTGGTTTGGAATTGTCTCTTCCTTAATCCTTCGATTAGTATTTTTTAATTCCGCATTTATCTATCGATTAGAGGGCCATAGATCCTAACATAAACCTCGTCGCTCTTTTCTACTCCCTCCTTCCTCCTCCACGAGAAGCGAGTTCGGTAGCAGCGGCAGCGACGACAGAAGCTGGGAGTCGATTGCCAGGGCTACTAAAGCATAATGATTGGAGTTGTGGTGGCAAAATGACATTTCAACCGCAGATCTTGGGGAGAGAGTTCAAGAGCTGCGGATGGAAGAGGAGAAGGAGCGCAAGGGCTCCGAGGATGAGATCGACAACCACTCTTCGCACCCACTTTGCCCATGCAGTCTAGCTTCTCGGTGGACGTGAAAGTTGAAGGGAATGTGGAAATCCTACAAAAGTATATATATATCCTTTAGTTTCTTTCTTTCTTGATCGATTGTCTTATTAATTTTCGGTTCGAATTAATGATGGAATCCATTTTAGGGGCGAGGCCAAAATCGTTTCTGAAACTCATGAATGTCAAGGATCTTACCCTCGCTCATGTCAAACGTCATTTGCACGTAATTATGTTGAGAAAGGGTTTCCAGTTTCTTTTTTTTTTGGTTCTTCAAAGTTCATGTTGGTGTGTTGTTGGGACGTTGCAGATGTATAGAATGGTCAAGAGCATTGACAAAGGTGAAGCAGGTAATTAATTATACCCAACTTCCACCATCCATCATCATTTTTTCATTTTTTCTCAACTAATTTCCACTTCCAGTTGTGGTATTAGTACGTACTAATACTGCATATATACATGTTAATATATGTAGGAATCAATATATAATAAGATAGATCACATATATATCAAACAAAATTAATTTTGGATGATGATGGGTTTGGCTCGTACGTGTGGTCTTAAAATTAATTAAGCTGAAACAATGCAACATATGTAAATGTGAGTGTTGGTTCAATTTAGGGGAAGTTTATGAATGGATTTATATATGATAAATTGATACATGTAGTTTATCTCACATTGGAGAATGATTTTTTGTTGGTGGGATTGATGTACTCAACCACTCCTTTACTTCTAAATTGGAGTTGGGTACCACACTACATTAGGCAAGTGGGATAGATATATTTAATGGTCAAAAGATTGCATTTGGGGCACTTACGATGGTTAGGGATGTACTTCAAAATATGGTACTACTGCAATTTTTTTTGAATTATTTAAAGGTATAGACGTCAGTTTTATAAGGGAACTAACATCTACAACCTGTATAGACGTTGGTTACCCTATAAAGCTGACGTCTATACCGTGTATAGGCATCCGGTATAGACGTCGGCTACCCTATATTGCCGACGTCTATACACCAGGCTACATTCGTCAAGTACATATTCGACGGTCGTTGGACCGCCAAAATCCGTCGTATATACCCCCGTATATCTGACGTATATCGGCTTTTCTGCACTAGTGTATGATTTAACCATTTGCAAGAGAGCTTTCTGAAATTACAAGGGCCAATGGACGGGCCAATGGACAGGCCAATGATAAACATCCCCTGACCGAACAAGTTAAGGGGGGCAACAAGAGGTTTAGGAGGTGGACAACTTCTTTTGCAGTACGAAGCTGATTAGTAGGATAACATACATTGCATTCATGTCATATATCCTTTATTTACACTATCTTTCTCATACTCAAGTGTTTACATAATTTGTTATAGGTATTAAATAATAAAGAAGGCAAAGCATGCAAAAACAACTCAATTGCAAGAACAAATGATTGATCTGCAACCATTTTGGACCTATTTGTAAAATCAATGGACCTATTTATTAGACCCATAGAGACATGATTTGAAAGGATTAAAACATTGAGCAAATTTGAACCGATCAGGCCAATTTGATTCGTATTGGCAGATTTGACCCATTGGTGAATCCAGAGCAGATCCAGGCGTCTAGATTTTGGCCACGGCTTGGGTTTTATATTTGCAATTTACCAGTTTGATTCATAGTTGATTACAACCATTACATAGGTCACATATTGATCTATATATAACTCATTCGCCCATATATAGTCATGTTTCTTCAACCTTTCTTCTTCTTCCACCCCCAAACCTAAAATTTACCCAATTGGGATGCTGACAAAGCTTAGTAGAGAGCAAACCTTTTATAAAATCTCCCAATGTGTATTGAGATTGAAGAAAACCTTTTGTAAAATCCTTTTCTACTTGTTGTTCTCTATATGTTGGTATTTTTATTTGTATTTTAGTGTGCTCTTGATTTGCTTCATGTATGCTTCATATTCTTGTATTTTCTTGTTCATTAACACAAGTAGGGAGTAGATCCACCCCTTATTTGGGGGTGGAGTTAATGGTTATATGTAAATTTTAGATGTGATGAATGTGTACCTTTCTTTGTGTGGTAGATTTGAATGTTAACATGTTGAGTTCATGTGGATGTGGTTAAATCTAGGTTAATGCTTGATGCTTGGTTGTTCTTTGCTATTTCATCTTTCAAGCTTCAATACTTTGGATTGCTGGTCATATTGCTTGACTCCCTATACGTTAATGTTGGAACTACGTATGATGTCTTATGTGAGTTGTTTAACGAGATTTGTGTGTTTTTAGTCTTTGATGGGTCTTGCCATGATTAGGAGACACTTTCCATGCTTAGTGTAGGCCATACTTGTTAAATTAAGCAACTCTTGAGCAATTGTGTATCTTTATGTTTGTGTTTGTTTGATGGATGTTTTCCAGGATTAATAGACACCATTCATTCTTTCACACACACACGCTCTTTTTTATTACACTTATCACTTTTAACTCTTCATGTGTCGCCATTGCTCCATCCCTTTGGTGATTTTCGCATTTTCGTTCACTATATCTTTTTCATAGTAATATACTCAGCTTTGGATCCTGAGTAGATTAGTGTAGTGCATAGGTACTTTTACATGCTCCACCACTGAGAATTTTCTCCATTTGATTTTGGTTCAAATTATAACAAGTAATGCACCTTTGCTTGTGGATAGATCTGTACTTATCGGCACTATAATGCTATCTGGAAGTGTTAAGGAATAGGTTGTTGGTCCTTAACCGTAGAGGTCTAAGAGGTAATGGTTTGCATAAATCAAAAGAACTTCATAGTCATGGTAATTAACATAGAACAATGAGTACCGAGATAAAATTGTCATGTTGGTTAAGTATATTGTAGCTCTATAAATATTTTAACAATGTGAGTATATGAAATGCATAATATTTTCTTTCATATATTGAATGGACCTAATAAATGAAACATTATGGAATTGTGTTTGAGTTATTAATGTTTTCATTGTGTCATTGGATCCTATGATATGAGACTTATATCTTTTCACATGAGAAGTGTGTAATTTGATTATTATCAAAAGCTGTCATTACACATAATGATAAAGATATAAGTTGATTATACATAACATGTGCTGGAATAGATGATTTGTCAAAAGATTATCATTGTTCGTCTTCATTTGGGTGATGATATTATTGGGCCCTTAATAAAGCAAAATTATAATGTGCACAATGTAAGTTATGTATAGTTACATATTATGATTAACTTATAAGGTCAAGAAAAAGAATATATACAAAGATGACACATTACTACTTTATATAATATTCGTAATATCATGAGGCCAGAGATAGACACAAGTGATATATTACATATCACTAAATGGACGGTGTTCTGTTCGAGTGAACAAAATATATTTGTTATTTGGGTAACTATAATGTGTAGCTAGATACCGCTTATAGCTTATGATATTAAATGTTTAATATCATTGCCAACATAACTTAGATCCTCGTATAGGTCACATAAGAAAATTGGGAAACAAGAGATGTGATTTTATATTTTATATGATGTACTAATTTTCATGTGTTAGAAAATAATATACATGTGGTGAAATAATAAAATAAATTGGTATGAGATGTATATATAATGTCGTAATAACGACATGGTTAGAATAACAAATAAATTGGTATGAGATGTATATATTATGGGGTATAATATTTTGACATTATAGATGATAATATATTACATGATATAATGTGATCCGTAATATTATATCATATGAATTTGCTAAAACCCGAAGCCCAAAATTTGTTGGATATTAATCCAAAATTTGGTAAAGTCAAAAATAGTGAAAAAATGATTCAACCGTTTGCCCACGTTATTGCATATATTAATAAGAGATTTTTGTTGATTAATGGTTGGATTTAATTCACCTTGGTCAATGGTAGTTATATCAGAGGAGAAATAAACCAGAGATCATGTGCAAAGTGGTTTGCACAAGATGTGGTTTAGTGCGCAGATTAACAATGGATCATGTGTAAGTGGTTTACCCATAGTGTAGGTTTTGGGATGCCCTATAAATAGGTCTCTCCTCCCTTTCTTTGTTTAATTAATGCAAAGCCTTCTCCTCTGCTTATTTTCTCCATCATTCCATCCAAAATTCTTTTTATTAATTGAGTGGTTGAGAGATTAAATTATTTGGAGCATAAAAGAGGTTATTAGCTAGATTCTAACCTTAAATTAGATATTGATTGAATAGCTTCGATCTCACTAATCTTGTTTAGAGTTTGGTGAACACTTGGAGGTGATTCCGAGGCAATCCGACGTGCAACCTGACTTTCGATTGGTAAAAAGGATTTGATAATCCCCTAGGTATGACCCAATCTATGTATTTCAATATTAATTAGTATACAATATATATTGAAATACAATTAGGAAGTTTTGTGTATATTTTTTTAAAAAAATATGAAAATCGATCCTAATTACTGGTAATTTTAAAAATATATGTACAAGTATGGGGCATGAGTTCCAACAGTGGTCTTAGAATTTTTTGTTCATATTTTTTAATAATTAGGCTATTTAATATTATAGTTTACATCTAATGATCAAATAATTCATTGAGTTGCCCTTTTGAGTCATTTTTTATTTTTGATGGATGCATAAAATGATTTTTTGGATTTTTTATGGTTATTATATTTCTACATTAGGTTGTAATGTTAGAAAATATGTTAACGAATAAGATCAATAGATTAATTCTGATTTTAAGGTGAAACAAAAAAATCCTAAAAACAGGATTGTTATGTCGATTCCAATTCTAATTATTCTTTTGAGAGTTTTGAATGTTTTAAAACATATCATATGATTGCTAAATCTTGTTTTAGACTTATGTCTAATTTTGTAAACTTTTTGTTTATTTGAAATGATTATTTTATTTGGAATTGATAAAACAAAAAGAGCAAATAAGTTTATTTTCCCTAAAGTTTTTTGGAAATTTGGATAAACTTCGGTTCAATTTTTTTTAAAACTAAGGATGCTTTATTTCAAATACTTTTGGGAATTCTGGAATTATTTAATTGAGAGATGAAGGATAAACTAAATAGTGTAAATAGTATGTACAAAGTTGTTGCACTTGTTCTGTTTTGAAGTGAGAAGTGAGTTTATATGTTCAATCGAATCCATATGTGAATCTATGATATGTATATCATTATTGTTAATCATTGGGGCTTATGTATATGTAAAAGTCATTTATTTTATATGCATGCATATTAGAGGACTTTACATAGGGCTTATACTAGACAATTTAATTTTGATAAAATTCAAAATGTGAGATGCATGTTTAAATATTGTGCAATATTTACATCCAAGGTGCAAGAAGAAGAAGCAAAAATCGAGCGCGCGGGAACATATAAAATCACACGAATGTGTGAATGGATTTATTTTATGTTAGTGTGCTTGATTGTATGTGCTTAAATGATTGAATGGTTAGCATAAGTGTGAATGAATGCATTCATCACTACCTAAATTCTAAAATCACATATGAATTGTTTTATTATCCAAACTAAAAATTAAGATGTCCTTTCTTTCTTATGTTATCCACTAGAAGTTATCAATCGAGGGATATTCTGCTCGCCCTTAGTGGGAGATAAGTTCCTCGGTCTTTGGAAATAGTGGGAGATATTAGGATATACATTGTTGTGCCATCAATAATTACATAAATTGAGTTTCACCCTTAGTGCACACCAAGTGTATTTGTTTATGGAAACAATGTACAATCGTATCTCGTATCAAATGAAATAAGTTTTCTTAACAAAACTAGGACCCTCGCTCGGTTTTCAGAAAGGGAGTTTTTCTTAGGATTATGGACAAATTCCCACTTAATTAAAAGACCAGAATCATAAGAGTTTGAAAAATAAAAAAGATTGCAAAATCTCAAAATAGTTATGATTAGAAAATGTTTCTTACCTTGACTTTGTGACATATTTGATAGCCCTTAGTTAGCCTATGTTAAAAACGATGCGATATTGTATTACTACAATTATGGACATATTTATTTAATTGCTGTACAATTTTTATAAACATAAAATTTACATGAAAACCCTTATAAATTATTTTGTAGAAATGTGGAACATTCAACCTATTGTGCGATCTATGATTGAAAAACATCTATTAGTAAACGATGGCTCCAACTTCATTAGTTGGCAAATCAAGCTCAGCATTGTGTTGACGTTTGACAAACTATCTCACATTTTGGATGATGAAATCACAAAATTAAGTGAGAAGGCAACTGATGATGAGCAAGAGGTTGTAGCCAAGTGAGAAGACAAGAAAACCAAGTTCACGGTCTCATGCTTGCCTCCATGGGTGACTTGCTTGAAGCAAAATACTTGGATTCAAAGCCCAAGAAGTTCATGGAAGCTCTCACAAAAATGTTTATGGATAGCACTAGGAAAGAGCATTATAAGATTACCATAGCACTCACAAGGTGCCACATGGAGGGAACATTTGTGTCCATGTAATTTCTCCCCATGTAAGGATACCTTGATAAGTTAGAAAAGCTCTCTTCCCCAATGCCCAAGGACATTGCAGAAGATTTGATTCGTGCCTCTCTAGCCCTGTCCTACAAGGGGTGAGTCTTGAGGAGCTTCATAATGCTCTCAAAATGGCTGAAGTTGATATGGGGAAAGGAAGGGACATGAATGTTCTAGCCATCCATGGTGGAAGTAGAAAGATCGCCAAAGGTAAAGGGAAAGGGAAATTAACCAAAAAGGTGTCAATCAAGGGCAAGGGAGTACCAAGTGCTCGTGGGAGTGCCTCAAAGGAAAATTCTTCGAAATATCCAACTCCCAGCACGGAGTGCTTTCACTGGGGTGAAAAAAGACATATCCGGCCTAATTTCCCCAAATACAAGGAAGACCTTGACAATGGAGTGATTGAGCGCAAACGCCCCCAAAAGACCAAAGGTATATTTATTATTGAAATAAATTTAGCCACCTCTATCCATGATTGGGTAGTTGATATTGGATCTTGTGCTCACATAATTTCCAATGTGCAGCAACTAACAGATACGAAGGACCTCGCAAGAGGAGAGACGATTCTGAAGGCCGGAAATCATGCAGGCATCGCTGCGATTGCACAAGGGTCCGTGGATCCTCATTTATCTAGTGGTCTAATTTTAAGTTTAAAGAATGTCTATTATGTACCTTCCATTAGCAAGAATATTACATCCGTATTGTGTTTAGATATGGATGACTTTATAATAAATACTTCGAATTCTTACATGTCTTCTTCGAAGAATGGAATTTTCTATTGAAATGCTTTCATATGAAATGGACTCTATTTGCTTGAATTGAATAATATACAATTTTTAAACATCAATAACAAAAGACTTAAGAATACTAACTTGAATGATACAATCTTATAGCACTATCGCCTTGGTCAAATCAAGAAATTGCAGGAAACTAACCTTCTTGGTCCCACCGATTTTAAATCATTGGAGACATGTCAACCTTGCCTTATGGGAAAAGACCTTTCAAGAAGAAAGGTTGAAAAGAAAGCAACTTGCTAGATTAGATACTTTCCGATGTATGTGGTCCAATGAGTACAAGTGCAAGAGATGGTTATAGGTACTTCATTACATTCACGAATGACTATAGTTGTTACAGTTATATTTATCTAATGAGAAACAAAAGTGAATCCTTTGATAAGTTAAAGAAATTCAAGAATGAAGTAGAGAACCAACTCAATAAGAAATCAAATTTCTACGATCCGATCGTGAAGGTGAGTACTTAAGTGCCAAATTCGACTCATTCCTAAAGGAGTGTGGTATTATAACGCAACTCACTCCACCAGGTACACCTCAATGGAATGGAGTGTTCGAAAGGAGAAATAGGACATTGCTCGACATGGTTTGATCGATGATGAGTCAAGCTGAATTACCACTTTATTATTGGAGTTATGCACAACAAGTTGCGGCTTACACACTGAATAATGTTCCATCCAAATTGGTAGAGAAAACACCATATGAGTTCTGCAGTGGTAAAATACCTGATTGATTCGTTTTATATTAACCGCAAGTACACGGTCGCGTTGAAACGGTGGCAAATACGGGTCATCCACTGGGAGGTGTGTCGACGTTTGGTTTGTGCGAAGGCGAGTGGTAAAGAATGGAGAGAAAGATTGATTACACTAAACTACACTAGAATGCAAAAGGAAATGAAGATAAGCAATAAAACTAAACCCCATAACGGGTAGAGAAATAATGTGAATATAAAGATGTGTGTATGTTCAATTAAGCTCCTCACAACATGTAGTGCATGAAATCATAAAACTACATCCAACTTTTCCTCCACATGAATAAAGATAAGACTACATCATTAAAACATACAAGACAATAATTGGAATGAAGCTAAATGAACTCATGTATAAAGACTAGACCCTACTATGCCTCGACATGAATTAAGATAACCCAATATCATTAAAACATACAAGACATTAACTAAGGTAAAGGCAACAAGAGTACATACACTGCAAATTGTGTTTCCAATATTAATTCCATCCATATCCTAACCTTATCATTCCCCATAAAATAGGTCGACTAATCAAAGCATAAGCTAAGCTTCATTCAAGAGCATTAGCATATCAAAGATAAGAGTGAAAACCCATTAGATGGTTATGGAAATCATATAAAGCTCAAGGGATTAAGATAACACACACTTAATATAGTACATGATCATATCACATATTTCTCCACCCCTCAAATGGGGATGGAACTACTCAATACTCATTACACTAACTATGTTAACAAAATGAAGCATAATACTGAAATGAAACTACACTAAGCAAGCAAGAAATACTAAATAAACTTAAAAGGAAAGGAAAGACTAAACAAGCATGCACAAATGAAAAGACAAGATTAAAAGAAACTAGAACAATTATTTTATTAACAATGACTCACATTGAAGGTAGCATTCTTCTCCACCTTGAATTTTTACTTCAAGGCTCACTCCTTAGTAGAGACAATGCCACCAAGCAATGGGTAGTTGCAATGGAAGGTGAAGAGTTCTATTTATAGCCAAAGAAAAAGGCAATCCGGTACAATCATTCGATGTGGTACTAAACAAATACCAGAAATAGACTAAATACACACTAATATGCGACCCACCAAAATATTAGTGGATTTGGACCAAAACGGACTGCCAATTAACGGTCTTGGACCGCCAATTGGCGGTCTATATGGTCTGGATCATGCTAGATTTTATTCTGGGCTTTTCTGGATGTTTTTGTTGGTCTTTGATGCATCTACTTCACTTGTTGGAGCTCCGACCCGAATAGAATTGCCAAAATACTCCCCATGATGGTGTGGAGTTTTATGTTTTGCTCTTTGTCCTTCGGTCTTACGTTCAAGTCCTTCTCCCTTGCATCTTAGTTCCACGTCTAACAATTAAGTCATTTTTCCCTGCTTTTGGATCCTTTTATGCTTCATCTCTTCAAACCTATTTATTTCTGAAATTCAAACATAAAACTCGTCATGTAGCATTGCTTAGGTGTAAGATAATGGATATAAGATACAAATATAAGCATGAAATGATGTCAATAAAATACCCCCACACCTAAGTTTTTGCTAGTCCTGAGCAAAACAAAGAAAGTGAAAAGCAAACGAGAAACAAGAAATCCTAACTCACTTTCGTAGGAATCACGGTTGCACTTAGCACGTGCAACAAGCCGTTAAACCTCCTTGTTGCCAAGGAGGAGGCGTGTTGTCTCCTGAGGGTTTCCAGCGGATATACCCACAAAATCCAAACAAGATACATTATTCAATCTAGACACTCGACTCGTTGGACATATGTTGTCGATCATTGGACGCGGTATTCCTACGTACAGACTCTATATAGGTAATCAGTCCACGCACCTGACCTAATGAACCATTCGTGCAAGTTAAATAAGGAATTAAGTGAAAAACATGGACAACCTCAACATCCTCAAGTGCTACAGTGTAAGGTCCATTAAGGTTCTTATTTGCATTACCAATTTTTTTCTTTTTGTTTCTTTTCACAATTTTTTTTTCTTTTCTTTTTAATAGTTTGAGCTTCATTCTCCCAGGGTCAGGTTTCGTGGATCATTGCCCATGAGGACTTACACTATCACGTACACCTTCCCCAAATCTCCACATAGGGCAATCCTTACCACCCGTGTAACGAGATTTCGGTCGGCGCATCTCAAGTCAGATGACTCGAAAGGACCAGGCACAAAGTCCCCTCAGACCTACTTTCCCGAGTGATAGGAGCCGTGCAAGAAAAGAGAACACCTACTCACTTATTTCTTATCTACACATGAACCAAAACCCCTACACTTAATGTCTCACAACAAGATTTAAAGGGTCCTTGACAAAAAGAAACTTCCTTAAGTTAACAGACACAAATTATTGACTCATTAGGTTCAGGGTGAACTTCTTTAAATGTTTGACCACTGAAACCCTATGATTACTCACCCCCAAGGGAAAACTGGGGTGCATCCTAATGACTAGATAAGTCCTAAAGCCACTGTACTAGATATCCTAATGCATCAAGTTCAAGACAATTTTGGGAGCTTTCTTTTTACTTCGCCTCTCAACGGTTTTGCACGTGTTAAACACACACAAAACCCACAAAACTTTTTTTTTCACAAACACATGAAGATTTTGAAAGAAATTTGAAAGTTTTTAAGCACTAGGCAAGCAAAAGAAGACAAGTCACCCAAGGATCATGGCAAGCAGATATATTGATATTAAGTGCAACACACTAGCAAGACCCTAACAATGCAAACAAAAGAAAACAAAATCAAAAGAAAAGACTCAACTATGTACACACGTAAAACACCCCCCACACCTACTTCATGCATTGTCCTCAATGAATGCAAGCAAGATACTACATTGATTTATGCATGAAAAAGGAGAGATCTCACCAACATGAAGTACAAAGGGAAGTTCAAGGTCATGTTGATGGACACAAACCCGAATTACCTCAAAACCTATGAGATGCTAAAGAAGGGATACAAATACGTTAAAGAAATGGAGCCCAAATACACAAGGGTTGGAGCCCACAACAATCGATGCTCACTGAAGGAGTCTTTTATTGTACTTTTTTTTCTTTTTTTATAACTATGTACAAACATAAGTTCTCATCTTCATCTGTCAAAAGACATCAAATGGGAACCTCAGGAGTGGGTCAATGCACATGGAAAGGGAACATGACACCACGCGGGGCCAGAATACTCATGCGTGGGCCCCCTTCACAAAGAGCACAAGATGAAATGAGAGGTTCAGGAATTGGACGCAAAGGCGTCTCATTCAAAGGATCAAACTGAAAGATCTTGAACCTCTCAAGAGTTTGGGAAATAAGGGGCAACAGAAGAAGAGTTTCTCCCATTGCGCTGCTGAAGTTATGATCGTCAATCCAAACTCTCCAACCAACAGGCTGGTGCGTCGGAACGAGGTCAAGAACCTCGTTAGGCATGTTCGACACACCAAGCGAACAAAAAGTGAGTCTCATACCCAAGGTATCCTCCATGGAACTCCTAATACCCTCATGAGCAATGTAGTTGTTTGATGTTCCATCATTTCCAAGATGATCAGGAACAATAGTGAGAGGCAAACTCTCATCAAGTTGTTTGAAATTGAGGGGACTAGGGAGCTCTTGCTCCACCAGAGGTGAGTCCTTAGGAGGTACAACAATAAGGTCATGTGGCTCAAGGGCCATGGGACAAGAAGATAAGGCACAATCCTATGCCGACTCATAAAGAAACTGGTCCATAGTATTCTCAATTGGAATCGAATCCTCCACCATATGATCGTGAATTGAAACCCCAAGTCCCTCAGATTGACTAGGACTTTGACTTTGAATGATTGTGCTTTGAATTTGTGGATGTGGTGGTGGCGGTTCAAAATCAAAAGATGAATCCTCATGTTGACAAGAAAAGTTACTCTCCTCACGTTCACGTAATTGCTGCGACATTTGACTCACTTGCAGTGCCATATTTTGTATGGACTGTTGAGTGGTTTCCATGGACGTAAGGAAAGTTTGTTTCAAGGAATCAGGTATGCGGTCAACTATGAGGTCCAAGTCAGAGCTTGGGAAATTTTGGGGTTGGGTGTTGATGGGCTGAGAAGGAGTCCAATGATTTGAAGTGGGGTGTTGGTAGAATTCTGGGTATTCGGGAGGAGGATACTGGGGTGAAAATGAAGTACAAGAATTTGAATAATAATTGTCTCCCCACGAATTCATCCCTCTCAGGTTGTACGCGGATGCCTAATGGTCATAATGAGCATTTTGGGAAAATGTGTGCTCATACTCAGTCTAAGGGGCAACATAAGGACATTCCCCTATAACATGACCACTCAAGCCACAACAGTCACACGGTACGACTACTGGAGCCACCGATGCACTCATGTCATCTACCACATGCATGAAAGAGGCCAAAGGTTCTTGCAATGTCTCAGTTTGATGACCAACATATGATCCGACGTAACTAGATGGTGGTCTAGCAGTCGGTGCCTCTCTCATATTACCCCAATATGAAGAATGCTCAATCACACAAATAAGATTATCCCAACCATACGGGGTGTTTGTCTGAGGCACCCCAGGTTGCATGGGTCCGGAATACCTGGACGAATTGTCCTGGTCCCAACAACGATATGGATGGTCGCCCATGTAACCATCCATCTCAACAGAGAACTCTAGAGTCGACCACTCTCACCACCACGAGGCTAAACTCGCAAAAAGTGCTCGACTCGACCCTAAAACACTACCAGATAGTGTAAAGGGGAGGAGACTATAACGTAGAAGACGGTGGGAAGAAGATGACTCAGAGGAGAAGGGAACAATCCTAGAGCTAGCTTGGGTAATGGGATCAGGTAGAAGCCTAACTAGCAAACACGACTCAAACAATGTAAGGCAATGGGTCCTTAGGCTAGACGACGCCTAACTTCGAGGTCACTAGCCTCGACACGCCTCACCTCCCTACAAGGAGGACCACAATGCCCAGCAAGTGATACCAGATCCGGAGATCTAGTACCTCCAACTATCGACAATGTAGGCAACGCCGATCAGGCCATGGCGGTCTCAACTAGATTACTCTCCTAGTGCGTCCAAAATCCTAGGGCCAATGTCTACTTGCTTTTAACTAAGGCTTGATTAAGAGTGATTTTTGGGGCCCAGGAAAGGGTGATGAAATCCCCCACCTTATCTTTTATGGGACAACCCCTCCTTAGTAGTGTTTTGATCCTAGATCTAGCAATCAATCGCTCCAATCAAAACGCTCAACTCACTCTTGTCCTGATGCAATTCCTACTAAGTAATGCATGTGCATACAAGATGCATGAATGAGTGTTGGAAATGCGTACCTCATGTCAGCGCTCAACAACTGACGATAAAGCAAAAATAAAAGACGACTATATGCCTAAGTGAAGTTCATGATGCGTGACCTAAACAAATAAGACTGTCTAATCTTTTGCTTTGGATTTTAAGGCCAAGTTGATTAATGGGGGAGTGATTATTGATCTGGAAGAAAACTAGAAGTCACAGTATGCAAAATAGGGCTCCCCGATAAAAAAAATGAAGAACACAACTACCAGAAGGAATATGGAAGCAAGAAGAACTCACCAGGCCGCCAATTGGCAGTCTAAGACCGTTGATTGGCGGTCCCTTTTGATGTTTAGCTGCTCCACCGCCTCCAGTAGCCGTCCCGTGAACTCTAGGATCCCTGAAACTAAGAAAAACTGGAAACAAAAAATTAAAAACCACTCGAATCGTCCAAACCAAGGTCTGGACAGAGCACCTCCCCGGCAACGGCGCCAAAAACTGGATTGATTCATTTTATATTAATCATAAGTGCACGACCGCGTTGAAGCGGTGGCAAATACGGGTCGTCCACTGGGAGGTGTGTCGACGTTTGGTTTGTGCGAAGGCGAGTGGTAAAGAAAGGAGAGAAAGATTGATTACACTAAACTACATTAGAATGCAAAAGGAAATGAAGATAAGCAATAAAACTAAACCCCATACGGGTAGAGAAATAATGTGAATATAAAGATGTGTGTGTGTGTGTTCAATTAAGCTCCTCACAACATGTAGTGCATGAAATCATAAAACTACATCCAACTTTGCCTCCACATGAATTAAGATAAGACTACATCGTTAAAACATACAAGACAATAATTTGAATGAAGTTAAATGAACTCATGTATAAAGACTAGACCCTACTATGCCTCCACATGAATTAAGATAACCCAATATCATTAAAACATACAAGACATTAACTAAGGTAAAGGCAACAAAAGTACATACACTGCCAATTGTGTTTCCAATATTAATTCCATCCATATCCTAACCTTATCATTCCCTATAAAATAGGTTCACTAATCAAAGCATAGGCTAAGCTTCATTCAAGAGCATTAGCATATCAAAGATAAGAGTGAAACCCATTAGATGGTTATGGAAATCATATAAAGCTCAAGGGATTAAGATAACACACACTTAATACACTACATGATCATATCACATATTTCTCCACCCCTCAAATGGGGATGGAACTACTCACTACTCATTACACTAACTATGTTAACAAAATGAAGCATAATACTGAAATGAAACTACACTAAGCAAGCAAGAAATACTAAATAAACTTAAAAGGAAAGGAAAGACTAAACAAGCATGCACAAATTAAAAGACAAGATTAAAAGAAACTAGAACAATTATTTTATTAACAATGACTCACATTGAAGGTAGCATTCTTCTCCACCTTGAGTTTTTGCTTCATGGCTCACTCCTTAGTAGAGAGAATGCCACCAAGCAATGAGTAATTACAATGGAAGGTGAAGAGTTCTATTTATAGGCCTGGAAAAAGCTAATCCGGGACAATCCCACGACATGGGACTAAACAAATACCAGAAATGGGCTTAGAATGCACGAATACGCGACCCACCAAAATATTAGTGGATTTGGGCCAAAACGGACTGCCAATTAATGGTCTTGGACCGCCAATTGGCGGTCTATATGGTCCGGATCAGGCTGGATTTTATTCGGGGTTTTTCTGGATGTCTTTGTTGGTCTTTGATGCATCTAGTTCACTTGTTGGAGCTCGGACCCGAATAGAATTGCTAAAATACTCCCCATGATGCCGTGGAGTTTTCTGTTTTGCTCTTTGGTCCTTCGGTCTTACGTTCAGGTCATTCTCCCTTGCATCTTAGTCCCTAGGTGTCACAATTAAGTCCTTTTTCCATGCTTTTGGGTCCTTTCATGCTTCATCTCTTCAAACCTATTTATTTCTGAAATTCAAACATAAAACTCGTCATGTAGCATTGCTTAGGTGTAAGATAATGGATATAAGATACAAATATAAGCATGAATGATGTCAATCAGTGACCTTGCAGTTAGGCGTTGTCTAGTTGTAAGGACTTATAATCACCTTAGGCTGCTTGAGCCGTGTTCGCTAGATTAGGCATCAACCCTCACCCAATACTCACACTAGCTCTAGGGATTATTCCCTTATCATCTGAGTCTTCTCCTTCTCTGTATTCTTCGAGTAGTCTCCCCCTCTTATTACACCTTGTTTTGTGTGTACTTTTTGAGTCGAGTAGAGCATTTTATGCAAGGTAAGGCTCGACTTGATAGATTGCATTTTTCTTCTGAGATGGACAATCTAGGTGTTCACTGATTGAATCAGTTATAATAAACCGCAAGTGTACGACGTCGGTGAAGACGTGGCAAGTACGGGGTCGTATCCACGAGGAGTTATGTCGACTCTGGTTCTTTCGAAGGCAAGTGGAAAAAGAGGGGAGAAGAAGTTGGTTACACTAAACTAGACTAAACTATGCTACGCTACACTAGTAAGAAACAAACAAAGATGAAGAAATCAAGCAATAATGACACTAAACTAACTATGACAGCAAGGTGGAATTCAGGAGTGAAAACACAAATGGGGTGGAGTGTGTGCACATATGAAGTGAAATAAGTGACGAATGACACAATTAAGCATGTATGTGTGTGTCTTCATGCATAGGAAATGTCTAAAGATGTGGCAAAACCTATCAATCCATTCACACAACATATCGACAATTACTACTTGATTAGCATAGGACTGGGTTCAGCGTGAGAGGTGTCTATATGTTATGGCAAGACTCATCAAATACCAGAAATAGACTAAATACACACTAATACGCGACCCACCAAAATATATGTGGATTTGGGCCAAAACAAACTGCCAATTAATGGTCTTGGACCGCCAATTGGCGGTCTATATGGTCCGGATCACGCTAGATTTTATTCTAGGCTTTTCTGGATTTTTTGTTGGTCTTTGATGCATCTACTTCACTTGTTGGAGCTCCAACCCGAATAGAATTGCCAAAATACTCCCCATGATGGTGTGGAGTTTTCTGTTTTGCTCTTTGGTACTTCGGTCTTACGTTCAAGTCCTTCTCCCTTGTATCTTAGTCCCAGGTCTCACAATTAAGTCATTTTTCCCTGCTTTTGGGTCCTTTTATGCTTCATCTCTTCAAACCTATTTATTTCTGAAATTCAAACATAAAACTCAT
Organism: Triglochin maritima; assembly: GCA_963682175.1. NCBI lineage: Eukaryota > Viridiplantae > Streptophyta > Magnoliopsida > Alismatales > Juncaginaceae > Triglochin > Triglochin maritima. Next base: position 23,512,565 of record OY821775.1, read on the forward strand.
CACGTAACATTTCCTAGGTGTAAGATAATGGATATAAGATACAAATATAAGCATGAAATCATGTCAATCAATACCCAAGCTCAAGTTTCTCAAGATTTGGGGTTGTGAGGTCTACGTGAAAAGATTGATGTCGACCAAAGTTCAACAAAAAGCATATAAATACTTCTTTATAGGTTATCATCGTGAGACAAGTGGATACTACTTTTGGCATAAAACCTCTAATCGAGTGATTGTCGAGAGGTTTGCCATATTATTAGAGAAAGAATTTCTCGAAAGAATAAGAAGTAGTGGGAGTAGAGTTGTGCTTGAGGAAACTCAAGATATTCTACAAGATCATGATGTCAATGATAATATTAACGAAAATGAAGACCCAACCTAGGTTCCTTTGGTTAGTGGGAGTATGAGTGAGCAAGCTTCGCAAGAAATTGTGGGTGCAACTCAATCATCCCCACCTAATGTTCGTTGAACAATTGAACATCAACAAATTCCACAAGAAATTGTGGAAAAAGTTCAGGAAGTTCAAAATGGACACATAGAACCAATAGAACTTAGAAGGTCAACAAGAGAGAGAAAGAAGGTCGACATGTATTTGGGACTTCACGAGATCATGATACTTGATACCGAACTTTTCAAGAAGCAATGGAATGAAAAGACTCCAAACTATGGTTTATAGCCATGGAATCCAAAATACAATCGATGTATGGCAATCAAGTTTGGGACATCGTTGACCTTCCTCGAGGAAAGAAAGTTGTTCAGAACAAATAGATTTTTAAGAGGAAGATGCACATGGATGGGAATTTGACAACCTACAAGGCAAGGCTTGTAACAAAAGGATTCAGTCAAGTTCAAGGAATTGACTATGATGAAACTTTTCACTGGTTGCCATGTTAAAATCTATTCGTATTATGCTCACTATTGCCGCATTTCATGATTATGAAATATGGCAAATGGATGTCAAAGCAACGTTCATTAACAAGAACTTGAAGGAGAACATGTACGTGGTACAACCTCAAGGTTTTGAAGATCCAAAGAATAGTGAGAAAGTATGCAAGCTTAAATGATCCATTTATGCGTTAAAGCAAGCTTCAAGGACTTGGAAGAAACGCTTTGACAAAGAATTCAAAAAGATTAATTTCGTCCAAAGAAAGGAAAAACATTTTATATACAAGAAGTTCGGTGGGAGTCACGTGGTGTTTCTGATCTTGTATGTCGATGACATACTCCTCATGGAAAATTGCATCCCTTTGTTAGAGCAAACGAGAAGTTCATTGAAATCTGCATTTTCAATGAAAGACATGGGCGAGGCTCGTAGACTCATTGGCCTAAGTTAATTAACATACATTGACAAGGTCTTAGAAAGGATCAATATGAAAACCTCCAAAAAGGGCAATGTACCAATGAGTATGGGTATGGAACTCAAGCAGTCTCAGCATGCAACATCACGCAAAGACATAGAGTACATGAAAGATATTCCTTATGCTTCTATAATAAGGTCAATAATGTATGCGATGACTTGCACAATGTCTGATGTCTCGTATTCTCCAAGTGTGACAAGTCGTCACTAATCCAACGCAGGTCCTGATCATTGGACTGCGGTCAAAAAAATTCTAAGGTATTTTAACCGGACCATAGATAAGTTTCTTGTTTACGGAGGACAAAGGGAGTTGATAGTCGAGGTCTACTCGGATGTGAGTTTCATGAGTGATCCAGATGATAAGAGGCCTCAATCACGACATGTCTCTATTCTGAATAGTGGGTGAGTTGGCGTAGCTGCAAACAGACCACTACGGTCGACTCAACCACAACTTCAAAAGTGTTGGCTATGATTGAAGAGATTAAGGAAGGAGTCTGTATTAAGAAGTTCCTTGAAGCGCTTGGAGTAGTTCTCTGGACTGAGGGACCCGTAGAGCTATTTTGCGATATTAGTGAATCTTTCTTGCAAATCAAGGATCCTAAATCCCATCACAAGGTGAAGTACATGGATCACAAGTACTTTGTCACCCATGATTTTATCGACGAAGGCAAAATAAATTTATTATGGGTGGACACAAACAACAATTGATTGATCATTTTAAATAACTATAAGTGCACGGCATCGGTGAAGACGTGGCAAATACGTGTCGAACCTCAAGGAGTTGTGAGTATTGTTGTTACTACCATACTCGAGTGGAAACGAAGAGGAGAATATGAGGATTATCCTAAACTAACTAAATTAAAGTAAATAGCAAACGCAACGTAAATAAAAAAATGACTAATCGAAAATGTGTCCCGTAGGAGGTGGAGAATGAATATGAAAGTGTAGATGTGTCTGTAACATGTAGTGCTCATAACATGCATCACATGGAAATCTTATAATGCCAGAATCCTTAGTGTGTCTCTACATGGATTAGGATTTATCACCATCATTAAAACAAACAACACACTACTCAAGATGAGGACAAAAACAACCACATAATTACATGTTTAATGACATAATGAACATGGAATCCATAATGATTGAACCCAACTATGTCCCCACGTGAATTAAGATTTAACATTATCATTAAAACATACAAAGCAAAGCATGTGCTAAGCATCAATTAAGATCATTAACACATCAAAGGAAGAGTGAGGAACCCAACAAAATGGCAATGGAATTCATGTGAGGTTCCAAGATTTGGATTAAACACACGCTAATACAACACATCAACACTTCACATCACCCTCCACCCACCAATGGTGATCGACTACTCTCTACTCATCTCCATAATCAAGAAAATGACAAAGGCAAAACAACCCATACACAAGTAAAGAAAACTAGAGTTAACCAAAGTAAGTGAAGAAAATTAGCATCACATGAAATATAACATATGAAGAACATAAAAACTTGCTTGATTAAGAAAATAAAGAGTACAAAGTTGCTCCTTTTCTCCTCCACTACACAACTAATCAATATACTAAAACCTACTCAATAAACAAGAAATAAAACCTACTCTACTAAAAAAGAAAGGCAACTAACCTAAGGAGGAGAGAAAGCAAGAATAAGAAAGGAGTCATTACAAGTCTATTTATAAATGATTAGAGGATTTGGATGGATCGGGCGCAATCGGATGGCTGTAACTCAAATTTGGATGTTTCATATTTCTCTGATCCGAGAAATTTGGGGTCGAACGGACCAACCGAATCCGCCAGTGGCGTATTTTAATCTGCGAGTGGCAGATCATTTGGATCGGAACATCCTCTAATTTCACCAGTAGCTTTAGTGTACTATTTTAGCACGCGGGGTGAACTCGGAGCAATTGCTTAGAAGCCGTTTGATTTTAATTGTTGAATTAGTCATCGGGTTTAGGAGATTCTGGACTTTCGCAACCAACATATTTTTCTTTACACACTTAGGTTCCTCTGGGTTCTCACTTCGGTCCTTCCTGAGTTACAATCCGGTCCTTGGGCATTACAAACAGGTCCAAAAACCTTCCAAATCAGTCCATTCTTCTTGTATTTAGATCATTTTCTCTTCCTTTCTCTTATTTATTGCCTAAACCCTCAAACATATCAAATAAACACTAGAGTAGCACAAATATGGGGTAAAATAAAGGATATATAGTATGAATGCCAGGTATGACATGCTACTAATTTTTTGTCTGTGGTCTGTTCTACACATTTTGTTGCTTCTTGATGTCATGATTGAAAGGAATGTGTGTTCTAAAAGTATTCTTTTACATGTCTTTTATTATGAAATTAATGTACTAACATTTGTTTCCTTGATAAATGTATTTGTCTTTTGGAAGTGTTAAGGAAGAGACTCTTGGTCCTCAACCGTAGAGCTCTAAAACATAATGGCTTGCATAAATGAAAAGAAATTCATAGTCATGGTAATTAACATGGAACATTAATTACCGAGGTAATATTGTCATGTTAGTGAAAGCATATTGTAGCTCTACAAACATTTTAACAATGTGAGTATATGAAATGGAGAATATTTTCTTTTATATATTGAATAGACCTAATAGATGAAACATTTTGGAATTATGTTTGTGTCATTAATGTTTTCATTGTGTCTATGGATCCTAAGATATGAGACTTGTATCTTTTCACATGAGAAGTGTACAATTTGATTATTATCAAAAGCTATTATTACGCATAGTGATAAAGATATTAGTTGATTGTACATAACTTGTACTGAAAAAGAGGATATGTCAAAAGATTATCATTGTCCCTCTTAATTTGAGTGATGATATTATTGGGTCCCTTGCTAGAGCAAAATTATAATGTGCACAATGTAACTTATGTATAGTTACATATTTATAATCAACTTAGGAGATCAAGAAAAAGAATATATGATACAAAGACGAAACATTACTACTTTGTGTAATATTCGTAATATCATGAGGCCAGGGATAGATACAAGTGATATATTACATATCACTAAATGGATCGTGTTCTATTCGAGAAAACAAAATATTTTTTTATTTGGGTAACTATAATGTGGTAGCTAGATGCCACTTATAGTTTATGATATTAAATGTTTGATCATTGTCAACATAAATTACATTCTCGTATAGGTGACACCACAAAAGCGGGAAAAAGGAGATGTGATTTTATATGATATATTAAGTTTCATGTGTTATGAAAAAATATACATGTGGTAAAATTATAAAATCAATATTTTGTAATAACGGCATGGTAAGAATCACAAAAAAAATTGGTATGAGATATATATTTAATGGGATATAATGTTTTGACATTATATATGATAATATATTACATGATATAATGTGATCCGCAACATTATTACATATGAATTTGCTAAAAGCCCAAAGCCCAAATCTTGTTGGATATTACTCCAACATTTGGTAAACTCAAAAATAGTGTAAAATGATCAGACCGTTTGCCCAAGTTATTGCATATATTAATAAGAGATATTTGCTGATTAATGGTTGGATTTCATCCACCTTGGTGAAAGCTAGTTATGGGATCATGAGAGGACAAATAAACTAGAGATCTTGTGCAAACTGGTTAGCACATGATGTGGCTTAGTGGAGAGATTAACAATGGATCATGTGTAAGTGGTTTACACATGATGTGGATTTGAGGATGCCCTATAAATAGGTCCTTACTCCCTTCCTTTGTTTAATTAATGCAAATCATTCTCCTCACCTTATTTTCTCCATCATTCCATCCAAAATTCTTCTTATTAATTGAGTGCTTCAGAGCTTAAATTCTTTGGAGCATATAAGGGGTTATTAGCTACATTCTAACCTTAAATTAGAGATTGATTAACTAGTTTCGATCTCTCTAATATTGTTTACAGTTTGGTGAACACTTGGAGGTGATTCGAAGGCAATCCAATGTGCAACTCGACTTTCGATTGGTAAAAAGGATTTGATAATCCCTTAGGTGTGATCCAATCTATGTATTTCAATATTAATTAGTATACAATTAGGATGTTTTGTATATAAAATTGTTGAAAAATATGAAAACCGATCCTAATTGCTGGTAATTTTAAAAATATATGTACAAGTATAGGTAACAAAATCCAACAATACTTATATGTTAGATTACTTATAGTGCTACCAAAACCAAATTAAATGTTGTGTAAACCCCTTTTATCGATACTTGGCCCCCAACCCTAAATCGAAAGATTAGTGAATGCATGTTTAGATCATGCATCATCTTGTAGTGATTTGCAACACATTTTTCTTTATTTTATGTTCACATCGGTGTTTGGCATCACTGTATGGTATATAAAAGATCCAGTTGTCGAATGTTGGGATGAGGTACGTGTTTCTTACTCTCATTCATGATGTAAATCATGTATTAATTAGTAAGATGCATCGGGACAAGTGTGAGTTGAGCGTTTGATTGGAGAGTTTGATTGTTAGATTTAAGGATACAACACATTATACAAGATAAGGTGAGAGAATTCATCACCCCTACTTACCCCCAACAATCATATGTAACCAAAAAAACCTTGTTGTTCTCGAGATATGTTATTTTTAAAAATAAGATAAAAAAAGGATTGTAAACAACAACAATGCCTATCATACATTGTATTCATACTATATATCCTTTATTTTACCCCATATTTGTGCTACTCAAGTGTTTGTTTGTTGTGTTTCAGGGTTTAGACAATAAAAAAGACAAAGGAAGAGAAAAGGACCAAACGCAAGAAGAATTGACTGATTTGGAAGGTTTTTGGACATGTTTCTAATGCCCAACGACTGGACTGAAAACATGGAGGGACTCAAGTGAAAGCACAGAGGGACCAGTGTGTAAGGAAATATAGTCTCACAAAAGTTCATAACCTGAAGAGTAAATCTACAATTAAAATCAAATCGGCTCGAGACAAAGGACCAGGGCTCAACGCCACGTGCAACAAAGCAACGTTAACCCGATGGCGAAATTTCACACCGATCAGAGCTACCCAATGGCAGATGGTTCTGCTCTGTTGGATCTCAAATTTTGGCGGCGAGTCGGGTGACCCGAGAAATATGCAACATCTATATTTGATTTACAGTCATTCAATTGTGCCCAGATCCATCCAAACCCTCTAATCTTCTATAAATACACATGTAATACCGCCTTTCTTCTTCTTCCTTCCTCTCGTCCCTAGGTTAATTTCCTTTCTTGTTTAGTAGAGTAAGTTTTATTTCTTGTTTTTGAGTAGGTTTTAGTTTCTTGGTTAGTTGTGTAGTGGAGGAGAAGAGGAGTAAACTTTGTAATCTTCATTTTCGTAATCAAATTAAGTTTTATGTTCTTTATGTTGTTATCTTTCATTTGATGTAATTTTGTTCACCTGTCTTGGTTAGCTTTAGTTTCTTTACTTTCTTATGGGTTCTTTTGCTTTTGTTGTTTTCTTGGTTATGCAGATAAGTAGAGAGTAGTCCATCCCAATTGCGGGCTAGAGGGTGATGCGAAGTGTTGATGTGTTGTATTACTGTGTGTGTGTGTGTGTGTTTAATCATAATCTTGGATCCTCACATGAATTCCATAGCCGTTTAGTGGGTTCCTCACTCTTGCCTTTGATGTGCTAATGGTCTTAATTGATGCTTAGCACATGCTTTTGCTAGTGGGCCCACTTTATGGGAAATGATGAGGTGACGATAATGTTGGAGTGGGTAAAGAGATAAGGATGGCATGTGGGAGCACGTGCTCTTGTTGGCATCAAATTAATGTCTTGTATGGTTTAATGATAATGTAAAATCTTAATTTATGTGGACATAGTTGGGGTTGTGGTCATTATAGATTCTATGTCCTTTATGTCATTAAACATGTAATCATGTGGTTGTCTTTGTCCTCATTTTTAGTAGTTTATTATATGTTTTAATGATGGTGATAAATCTTAATCTATGTAGACACTGAGGATTGTGGCATCATAAGATTTCCATGTTATGTTTATAATTAGCATTTAATTGTACACACACATGAATCACGCATATACACTTTTGCATGCATCTTTCACCTCCTACGGGACTAGTTATATTTGGTTTTTGTTTGCTTGATTCAAGTCACATTCGTCACTTATAAATACCCTCATTCTCCTTTTTTCTACGCCCGCTCGAGTATGGTGGCGATAACAATACTCACAACTCCTTCAGGTTCGACACGTCATGCTTGACATCGTGCACTTGCGGTTATTAAAATGATCAATCAAGTTTTTTCCGCCGTTGTCATGGAGTTGGTCATAGTCGTTGTTGTTTCCCCCATTTTGGTGGGTCTTTTTTACATTCTCCTTTTAGTTTTGTTACTCGACAGGGGGACTAAGAGGACATGGGACTAAACTGAGGAGTAGGAGGACACATGAGAAGTTTTGTGACCAGAATCCACAAAGAATCCGCCAGTAGAGGATTTGCATCCACCAGTGGAGGATTTGGTAAGCCATTGTGCTTTTCTTTTTCTCGTGTAGCTCCTTTTTTCTATTAATAGCTTATATTGGTCACGTTTCACTTCATATATGCTCTGTTGATACCAGAAATTAATTTGACATGCATATTTCCATCTTTGAGACAACTTGGCCTAAAAAAACTCAAAGAAAAAGAATAGATTGATTGTCATCTAGGTCATACATCATTTGTGGACCTTGCACGCATTTGTCTTTTCTTTTCTTTACATTTTTTGTTGTCGATCGCTGGCATGAGGTACGTACACTCTTCTCTTCTACATGCAATGTTAAAGCATGCATTAGTTAGTTAGGTGCATCGGGACAAGTGTGAGGTGAGCACTTGTTTGGAGAATTGATTGCTAGATTAAGACTGAAAACGCTACTAAGGATGGGGTGTCCTACACAAGATAAGGTGGGGAATTTCATCACCCCTTCCTTCGCCCCAAAAAAATCACATTAATCTGAGTATGAATTAAAATCAAGTAGACATCAACTATAGGGACTTCAGGCCCACTTAGGATACAATCTCATTCTCGACGTCATAGCAAAAACGTCGTTGTTTGCTTAGTTGCATTGAGACTTCTGGGATCTCCGGGTCTTGACTTTCTCATTTGGCTTTGTGACCTTCAACCAAGGGAGATGAGGCATTTAGGAGTGTGGATAGTTGTGGTTAGGTGTCGTCTAGCCTAAGGACATATAGTCAATCTTAGGTTTGTTTCAGTCGTGTATGCTAGCTTAGACTTCTATCCAATCCCACTACCCACGCTAGTTCTTAAGGCTTCTTCACTTCTCAGCTGAGTCATCTTCTCCTCTACTTCTATCGTTTAGTCTCCTCCTCTTTACGGTTGAGTCAAGCACTTTTTTGCGAGCTTGATCTTGTGGTGGAGAGAGTAGTCAATTTCAGAGTGTTATTATCGAGATGGAAGGTTACATGGACGATCATTCATTTCATTATTTGGACTAGGACTACTCTCCCTGGTATACCCAACCCATGTATCCTGGGTGCCTCAAACTAACACCCAGCATGGTTGGGACAATCTTAATTGTGTGGCTGAGCGGTCTACAGATTGGGGTAATATGAGAGAGGCACCGACTACTAGACCATCATCTAGTTATGTCAGATCATATGTTGGTCAACAAACTGAGTCATTACAAGAAACTTTGGCCTCTTTTGTGCATGCAGTAGAGGTATGACTGGATCGGTGGTTCCAGAAGCCACGTCAGATGACCAGAGTGGTTTAAGCGGTCAGGTGTTCGAAGAGTTTGTATGTTCCTCCCGTACCCGAATATGTTGATGCTTTTCCCCAAAGTTCTATTATGGCCCAGACGCATTCACGTCTTACCCAGGGAGGACATATTCATGGGGAAACCTTAGAAATCCTAAGTATCATACTTCATGCTCACCCCAGTTTCCTCTCGAATACCCAGAACTCTACCAACACCCAACTACCAATTTGTCTCATTCTCAACCCATGAACACCCAACCCACAAATTTCCAAAGTTCTGACTTGAATCTCATAGTTGACTCCAAACTTGATTCTTTATAACAAACCCTCAAACGTTCATGGAAACAACTCAAAATTCCTTGTAAACTCTGAAAATGCAAGTGAGTCACATCACACAACAATTATGTGAACATGAGGAGGGTGGCCTTTCTTGTCAACACGAGGATTTATTTCTCTTATAAAACAACCATTACATTCACAAATTCAAAGCACAATCTTTCAAGGTCAAACTCCTAGTCAATCTGAGAGACTTGGGGTTCCAATTCACGATCACTTGGTGGAGGATTCGATCCAAATTAATGATAACATGAACCAGCTTGATATTGAGTTGGCATAGGATTGTGCCTTCTCTTTTTTTCCCATGGCCCTTGAGCCACATAATCACAATGTTGTACCCCTCAAGGACCCACCTTTGGTGGAGCGCCGGTTCCCGAAGACTCATATCATCATAAGAACTTATGAGGGTATTGGGATGTCCTTACATGATATCTTGGGTAAAAGACTCACCTTCTGTTCGCCTAATATGTCAGGCAAGCATAACTAACTTCTTGACCTCGTCCCGACACACCAGCCTATTGGTTGGAGAATTTGGATTGATGATCCTGATTTTAATACCGCAACAGGGGTAAACTCTTCTTCCATTGCGCAATTTTTTCCAAACTCTTGTGAGGTTCAAGCCCTAAAAATTTGATCCTTTGAATAAGTTACATTTGCGTCCAATTCATGAACATCTCCTGATATCGTGTACACGTTGTGAGGCGGCCCACACATGAGTATTTTTGCCCCCACAGGGGGTCATGTTCCCATTCCAGGTACATTGATCCATTACGAGGTTCCCTTTCATTGTCATTTGACCAAGGACGATGAGAGCTTCTTTTTGTACATAGTAATATTAAAAAACTTGCCTCATTTTGCAAATGTCGAAGTTGAACGTGAATGCACTATTGGAGATCGGATGCTTTAGGATTAATATATTCATTAAAGAGCACATCTGACTTGGTCAACTTTAGGACCCACATTAAGATTGAGGAACTTTTGCGCCTATTTTCCAAATATCAAATAGTTTGGGGGGTTTGACCACAATCCTTACACACACACAACCCTAGCTATTTAAAAAACATTTTTGCTTGTGTTTTCTTTCACCCATATATCACAAACAACTGCATTCACGTCCACCCAGCCCCGACCATGTTTTTCCTAAATCTCAGCATTGAAGCACCATCCTGATCCACCAGTAGCAGGCCAGAATCCACTGATGGTGAGTCCCATTGCGGATTTGGTGCTCAATTTCGGTCCGTTGGGTGAACTACCTTCAAACGTCTCTTTACATGCATATTTTGATCGTTCCCACATCTCGTGTCGTCCTGGTGGTGTTGTGAGTACATTATTGATCTTAATTCCATTTTGTTGATTGTACTTCATTCTTTCAAAATGCAATCGTTTCATGCTTAAATCACCATTCAAACCTAACCACAGCATAGCTTAAAATTACCACCCCATGGTTTTGAAGTCCCGAAGGTAAAACCATCCACCAGTGGTGGCTGCTTTAGCGTCTCGGACCACCTCATTTTGCTGGTGTGCTGAGTTAGCGAGTTTAAAGCTATAAGTGCAGACATGGATCTTTCACTTTTACCGGATCTGCTATTAACGGATATACATATGCCAGTAGTGGATGTTTTGAGACTTTTGGTTGTCAGGTTTGTGCTGGTGGTGTTCTATGCTGTGAGGGCTCCCTGCAATGTCTCATTGACTCCTGCACCTCCATCTCCGGCGACCACAATCGTGTAGTTTAGGATGCCTCGTCAAGTCCACCTCAAATACGTCATACACATAATTGAATCAGATTTTACATTTATCATCACTCATTTAGGGATGCCTTTTGATGTTAACATTGCCAAACTTGGGCGGACCCCTCTCCTTAATGAAGATGGGAGTAGGCATTCTCCCCCGTCCATGCTAAATTCATGTTACCGTTCCCTTACCGATGATGATGAATTTATGGTGTTCACCATCAATGGTAGTACTTATCCTTTCTTTCCCATACATGAAGGATTTGTTCTCGAGTAGAGTCCCCCGGGTCAACCCGCTGTACTAGAGTCTGACTAGAATAACCTGATGGTGAAGCCTGAGTAGGTTTATGAGTATAGGGTTGAGTCCTTTGATGTGGGGGTTCGTATCTCGCCGATGGGCGTAGAGGGTGATGATGTGGAAATTGAGGTTGAGCGTGGAGCTCTGGCCGTTGCCCCCACTAGGCCCCCATGGGAAGTTATGGTGATTTCACCTTCCCAGGTTGTTGGAGTGACTGTGCAGGTCATTACGGGGCCGCTATTGATACATCGCATTCGCATGCTCAATATCGCTTGGACCGTAAGCAAACTGCAAGTCACTATATCCAGTAAGTCCCTACTACAAGCGGGAGTACCGACCTGAGCTACAGGAGCTCGATCCAACTCTAAACCGTCACTCCTATGCATGAGAGCAGTCATTTTTTCCTCAGATTTGATAGTTGACTCAACTTGGTATGATCCAACTCGACCGGAGGTCCTGGCTGCAGGTGGCTCTCTCATGGTGTCCTACTCAAGGGTACGTTCAGCCATTACTTCAAAAGTGTCCCACGCCTCATTGATGGGTTTCATTTGGAAATCACCCTGACACATCGACTCCAACAATGTGCGGGTGTTGTAGTTGAAGCCCTCGTAAACAATTTCGTACAACTGCCATAGGTCAATTCCATGATGAGGGCATTGGAAGAAAAGGTCCTCGAACCTCTCAAAGAAAGCATGAAATGATTTGGTGTTACTCTGATACATTCGATGTGTCTGTTGCCGTAACTGTTGAGTCTTCCTTTGGGTGAAAAATCTCTTTAGGGAGATGGTTATAAAGTCATCCCAAGACTGAATCGAGTTTTCCAGGAGGTTGTACATCATTTTCTTCGCGTTATCCTTCAACTTGAAAGGAATCATCCTAAACCGAACAAAATCGTCAATTTGTTGAAGCTTGAACAGTGAGTATACCTCCTCGAATTCACGTATAAAGATATATGGATCTTCCTTATTGGAAGTGAAGGTAGGAAGCATGCTTACATATTGAGGTTTAAATTTAAAGTTGTTCCCGCGAGCTGGTGAGAGAACTATGCAAGAAGGTTGCGCATCCCGAACAGGATAGGTCCGCTCCCAGAGAGTCATCGGTTTATCTTGTCAAGCTAAAGGTGGTGGTGCACCAATGACTCGATCCTTACCGAAGCACTCTTCCTCCTAAGTCAGAGGAGGAGGAGGAGGAGGACGTCTACGTGGTGATAGGAGCACACCGAGGTAATCCATTTATGGAACCCAGTCTCCTCCATCACCACGAGACGACTCAGCCTCATGCTCCAAAGGAGCTCGAGGCGGAGATGGGCGAACACGTAGCCCGTGGATCAACTAAAGGATAGGAAGGACCTCGCAAGTGGATAGATGATTATGAAGGTCAGAAATGTTCCAAGAGTCGCTGCAATTGCACAAGGCTCCGTGGATCTTCATTTATCTAGTGGTTTAATTTTAAGTTTGAAGAACGTCTATTAAGTACCTTCGATTGGCAAGAATATTATATCTGTGTTGTGTTTAGAAATGAATGACTTTATAATAAATATTTCAAATTCATGCATGTCTTTATCGAAGAATGGAATTTTCTATGCAAATGCTTTCATAAGAAATAGACTCTATTTGCTTGAATTGAATAATCGACAAGTTTTAAAAATCAATAAGAAAAAACATAAGACAACTCATGTGAATGATACAATCTTATGGCACTATCGACTTGGTCACATCAATGAAAAACACATCAAGAAATTGCACGAAGCTAACCTTCTTGGTCCTATTGATTTTAAATCATTAGAGACATGAGAAGCTTGTTTTATGGGCAAAATGACCAAGACGCCTTTCAAGAAGAAAGGTCCAAGAGCAAGCAACTTGTTGGCTTTGATACATTCCGATGTATGTGGTCCAATGAGTACAAGTGCAAGAGATGGTTGTAGGTACTTCATTGCGTTCATGGATGAATATTGTCGTTACGGTTATATTTATATAATGAGAAACAAAAGTGAATCCTTTGACAAGTTCAAGGAATTCATGAATGTAGTAGAGAACCAACTCAATAAGAAGATCAGATCTCTATGAACTAATCGTGGAGGTGAGTACTTAAGTGTCGAATTCGACTCATTCCTAAAGGAGTATGGTATTATACCGCAACTCACTCCACCAGGTACACCTCAGTGGAATGGTGTGTCCGAAAGGAGAAATAGGACATTGCTCGACATGGTTCAATCGATGATAAGTCAAGATGAATTACCACTTTATTTTTGGAGTTATGCACTACAAGCTGCGGCATACACACTAAATAATGTTCCATCCAAATCCGTGGAGAAACACCGTATGAGCTTTGGAGTGGTAAAATACCCGAGCTGAAATTTCTCAAGCTTTTGGGTTGTGAGGCCTACGTTAAAAAAATTATGTCGACCAAACTTCAACCAAAATTGGATAAATACTTCTTTATAGCTTATCCTCGTGAGATAAGAGCATACTACTTTTGGCATAAAAGCTCCAATTGAGTGATTATGGAGAGGGATGTTGTATTCTTAGAGGATGAATTTCGCAAAAGAATAAGAAGTAGTGGAGTAGAGTTGTGCTTGAGGAAACTCAAGATACACTACAAGATCATGATGTCAATGATAACATTCAAGATCATGAAGACACAACCGAGATTCCATTGGTTAGTGGGAGTATGAGAGAGCAACCCTTGCACGCAATTTTGAGTGAAACTCAATCATTCCCACCTAGTGTTCGTTCAAGAATTGAACATGAACAAATTCCACAAGAAAATTGTGGAAGAAGTTCAAGAAGTACATGAGAAATCAATAGAACTTAGAAGGTCGACGAGGGAGAGAAAGAAGCTCGATATATATTTAGGACTTCACAAAAACATGGCACTCGATACCGATGATCCCTCGACCTTTCAAAAAGAAATGGAAAGGAAAGACTCCAAACTATGGCTAGGTGTCATGGAAACCAAAAAACAATCCATGTATGACAATCAAGTATGGGACTTGGTTGACCTTCTTCAAGGAAAGAAAGTCGTTCAAAAGAAATGGGTTTTTAAGAGGAAGATGGACATGGATGGGAACTTGACAACCTACAAAGCGAGAGTTGGAGCAAAGGGTTTCACTCAAATTCAAGGTATTGATTATGATGAAACTTTTTCACTGGTTGCCATGTTTAAGTCGATTCACATTATGCTCACTATTGTCGTATTTCATGATTATGAAATATTGAAAATGGATATCAAAAGGTGTTTCTTAACAAGAAGTTGGAAGAGGATGTGTACATGGTAAAACCTTAAGGTTTTGAACATCCAAAGAATAGGGACAAAGTATGCAAGCTTAAACGATCCATTTATGGATTGAAGCAAGCATCGAGGAGTTGGAACAAAGGCTTTGACGAAGAAGTCAAAAAGATTATCTTCGTACAAAGGATGGAAGAACCTTGTATATACAAGGAAGTAAGTGGGAGCTACATAGTGTTTCTGATCTTATATGTCGATGACATACTCCTCATAGGAAATCATATCTCTTTGTTAGTGTTAGTTTTGTGTTCTAAAAGTTATCTTTTGTTGATTGCTTTTACATGTTATGTTTATGAATTGAATGTTATATCTTATATTTTGTTCCATGTGTTTGATGTTTTATAGAAGTGTTCAAGAAGATGCTCTTGGTCTTGAACCGTAGAACTCTATATGATAACAAACATGAAACTCTAAAGTGTTCACAATCTTGGTAGTTAGCATTGAACATTATTATACCCTGAAAAGATTGTCGTGTTGATTAAAGTACATTGTAGTTCTACAAATATTGACAAAAGATTATCATTTAATATCACAAGTGTGTCAAAGGTTTATTAAATATTTCATACATTGAACATGACCTAACAAGTGAAAACCTTATAGGATTGTGTTTGTGTCATTAATGTTTTCACTTTGTCTACAAATTCTAAGATGTGAGACTACATCTTTCACATGATAAATGTATAATGTAATTACTATTAAAAGTTTCTTATTACAAGTGATAATAAAGGTAGTATTTCTTTATATATAGATTGTGAGGCAAAGGATTGTAGGTCAACAATATCATTGTCCCTCATTTATAATGAGTAATGATGTCATTAGGCCCCTTGGTAGAATAGAATTATAAATGCATGCAATATAGTTGAAGTGATACCAACTATATATTTATAATTTACTCAAGAGATACCAAGAAACAAATATAATGCAAAGGTGACACAACCCTACTTTGTATATTATTCATGACATCATGAGACAAGGAATGGACACAAGTAATGTTATTTATAATATTGCTACATGATCGTGTTTTGTAAAATGGTTACATTTCATCTATCTTGATTGAGTGACTACAATGTACAGCTGAAGTACCGCTTATAGTTTATGGCAATAAAATTCTTTATGTCATTACCAATCCAACCTAGATCCACGATAAATGTGACACCAACTAAAAGAGAAACAAGAGAAGTATTTTACACATTTTATATGATGTGTTATATTTCATATGATATGAAATTAAATGCAAGTGATAAAATGACGAGATAAAGTGTTACATGTTGTAATATTTAATATGAGTTCATGAGATGTGTTCATAATATTATTTGGAGAAAGGTAATGTATATTACATAACATAATATTTATGGCACATATTTTGATAATGAATGTCACATTGTCATGACATGAATTTGTAAAAGCTTAACTCTTTAATCAATCAATTAGGAATGGAATATGCAACAAATGGGTCAGGGACCCATTAAGCCCATCTTGGGATTAGGGTTTGCCCTAACTTGCACCTATAAAAAGAGAAGAGAAATGAAACTTGAGTAACAAGTTTTGAAGAAGTTCAAGAGCTTTTCAGCCACCTTTCTTCTCTCCCAAGTTTTGTTGGTGCACATATTTTGATTCAAGAGTGATTGATGAAGAGAAGACTAGTAAATCTCTAGCAAGGTCTTGAACTAGTCCTTGTTTTGTTCAAGGTGAACCTTAGAGGCAAAGGTGTGAAGACTCTTCAAGTTGTCTAGAGAAATTCGTTTTCACAAGACAAAGGTATAAAATCTAAATCCTGAAATTTTGATTTAGAGATATTTGCATAAGTGTAGATTAGATCTTTATTCTTGTATGACAAATGCTTGATTGATTATTTGTTTAAAGTTAGAAATAGAGACGATCCATATTGTGATTAAAGAGGACGTAATAATATATTTTTTACCTCTATAATCCTCATGAAACCCAACAGTTAGAGAAAATGAGAACTTCATTGAAATCTGAGTTTTCAATGAAAGTCATGGGTGTGGCTCATACATCTTGAGAATCAAGATATATAGAGATAGACCCCGTAGACTCATTGGCCTAAGTCAACATACATACATTTACAAGGTCTTGGAGAGGTTCAGTATGAACAATTCCAAAAAGGGCAATGTACCAATGAGTATGGGCGTGCAACCCAAGAAGTCTCAACGTGCGATATCATGTAAGGACTTTGAGTATATTAAAGACATTCCTTATGCTTCAGCAATATGATCGATCTTATACATGATGACTTGCACAAGACTAGATGTCTCGTATGCTTTAAGCATGACAAGTCGTCAACAATCCAACGCAGGTCCTGATCATTGGACTACGGTCAAGATTATTTTGAGGTAAACAAACCGAATCAAAGATAAGTTTATTGTTTATAGAGGACAAAGGGAACTAGAAGTCGAGGGCTACTCGGATGGGAGTTTCATGAGTGATCCAGACGGTAGGAGTATTGGATTAATCTAGGATTAATAAGATATTTGCGCAAAGCACTGACACATGGCGCGTCCCTATTGGACTACACATTTAAAGGTTTAGGGTGGAGCCATCTATATAAGGAGGGGAGCCTCCCATTGGATAGAAGAACAAGTGTGCAAACCCTAGCCTCCACCCACCCTAGCCGCCACCTTCTCTCTCTATCATTTCGTCCCTCCACCTCCACCATGCTCATTCCGTGGACTCTTGGGTTGTGGACTCGTGCTCCTTCTCCAAGAGAGTAGGAGACCGACCGGTGAAAAGGATTCCGTAAGGTGACCTCTGATCTTCCTTCCACTGCCACTGGTTCTCTCCAAGAAAGGTACTCCTGAACGAATTTTTGTTTCATGATAATCTGATTTGAGATAAAAATTCGGTGGTTATGTTTTTTGGAGAAAGTAAGATAACAGAAAAATCAGCATTGCTTATTTACATGATGCACATGTTTTGGTTCATTAGAGCATTCATCTAGGGTTAGATTTTGCTCCTCCATTCTTGCGCATGTATGCATGATTTAAGATGGATTTTTCCTGATTTTATTTCGAGCCAATATGATATGTTGCTCTCCTATCATTGCACATACATAGATGTGACCATAATTCTATTTTTTCTGTGTTGTTACCTCTATTCTTTGCACATGTATTAGATAAAATCAGAAGTTATTTTCCATGTTGATTCTTCTAAATCATGCACATGTATACACGAAATCAGATGTCTATTTTTCCTGATTTTTCCGAATTAGGGTTAGATATTATTTATTCTAATCTTTGAGCATGTATACATGAAATCTGTGTTAACCCTATCATGACGATCTTCTGTTTTTGCGCATGTTTTATATGATAATAAGTAGTTTAATTCTCTGATATTTTTTCATGCTTGAATTAGATGATAATGTTTGTATGTCATTTGTATATCATCATGCATGTCGGATTGCATGGATGGATCAAATGTTGTTATCTCTGATTCGTGTACATGCATGACTAGATCTCATGTTTGCTGGAATTTCGTGTATATGCTTGTTTATTTAGCATTTTTAAATATGAGCATGCATGTAGAGTAGATGTTTATTTCCATACGCATATGCATGATAATTGTGTTGCCTTGTTGCTCCAAAGAATTTCGGATATGGCTGTTTTTGGAGCATTAACATGCATGTGAGTGATTGGTTTCCTAACTGAAAAATGCGCATATATGCTTGCTGTTCTCTTGAAAATTTCGAATTTTTTCTTTCCAATACAAGTAGCCTAATTATTGTTGATTGCATGCTTATATTGATTAAGGAAAGATTGGCAAATTCTGAAATTTTTAGAGGATATTATGGGCTGGAGTTTTGTTGCCTTAAAAGTATTTTTTGAATGCTTTCCTTTGATGCACATATATGTGTTGATCTCATTTACGGAATTTCGGATTTTTTGGAATGATAGCATGCATTTCATTTGAAATATTTCCTTTATTATTAAATCCACATACATGTGTTGATCTCATTGAGGATTTTTTCCGGATTTTTCTTTCCTAATGCGAGTAGGATAATTTTTACGCTCTCATGATTATGTTGATTGGGGAAAGAAAAGAAAATTTCTGTTTTGAGATACTATTAGGGAGATTGATTGGTATTTCCATATACGTTTTTGTTATGCTCCATATATGCGTTGTTTCTTTATATATTACTTCCTTCTTATTTGGAAGTGGTGTACACTTTATTCATGTGTGTGATTGTGCTAACGTATGGAAAGATTGCGCTTGTATGGTTTGAATGGTTTGAATGGATGCTGATTTATTTTGGCTTCCTTATTGAGAGTTGAGCGTAATTTCATTCATTCATTTCCATTTACAATAGATATCGCAATGGGCTGTAATATTTATGGACTGTAATAATTATGGACTGTGGACTATTTATTGACCAAGGGAGACAAGGGGCTCCTTTATTTTTATTATTGTGATATTATTGCTATAAGGCTTATGCAGGTTCCCATCTACAGTGCTAAATCCCTATGGGGGATCCTTAGCTCGATATGGAAGTAATGTAGCAATTAATTTATGTGTGATCTTGATTGGAATGTTTTGAAAGGAACAGGTTTTTTGGAACTTGCATGCCTAGTGGGAGTTGCAAGGTAGAAGTGTTTTGTGTAAACCACCTTGCAACCTGCAGATACTTATTTATTTGCTGCTGATTTGCCATGATTTATACGTTTTTTTGGGTTATTAAATCATGATGGAGCGCAATATATGAATTGGTAAAATAGCTTTATTAACTATTGCATGAGGATTTGATCGAACGCTTTATGTTTTCCTTTGGTCTGAATGCTATAGTTATTAAGTTAGTTTATTTTTTTTATGACTAATGCGGCTCATTGTATTTTATGCTAGAACTCATGTATCGCTATGTGGTTTTTTGTCCTAGATTTTTATGGCTGCTTCCAAAAGCATTGTCGCTGATCTGACTCGAGGAGATAAACTCAATGAAAGAAATTACGATCTGTGCCATCGTAAAATTGAGTATCTCTTAGAGGATCAGGACATGTTAGAAAATATAACCCAAACTATGTCTCCCCCCGAGGACGGGAACACTGCGCAACATCGCAGAAATATGGATGTCTATAATGCGTGGAAAAAGAAAGACCATATTGCTCGCATTACAATTCTAAGTTCGATGCGAGATGATCTGTTACTGCGGTTCTAAAAATTGCGAACTGCAAAGGCCTTGTGGGAAGCTGTGAAATTTCAGTATGGAGTGACCTCCGTCACAAGAGCCCGCCAGCCTGGGCTCATGTTTGATGGGTATAAAATGCGCCAAGGTCACACTATGAGGCAGCATATTACCGCAATGTCAAACATGATAAGCGAGCTGAGCACTGCCGGTCGTGCTAAGACCGATGAGGAGCAAGTGTCTGCTCTCATCAGATCATTGCCTTCGAAGAGTTGGGAGCATATGAAGGTCCATTTGAATCATGCTGATGACATCAGGACATTTGACCAGGCCGCAAAACACCTAGAGCTGGAGGAGGACCGCATGCTTGCGGAAGCCCTTCTAACAGAAGTGTTTGCTACTGAAGCTGGCGCTCCTCGGAGGAGTGCAGGTTTTAAGCACAAAAGAGATAGAGCTCAGGGTTTTTAAAGGCAAGAAGGGTGCAAATAAAAACAAAACAGAAAACAAAGCTGGAAAGAAACGACCTCGAGGATCCAGAGGTGGGAAAGATAAGTCTAATGTGACTTGTTTTAACTGCCGAAAGACTGGACATTTTGCTCGTGAGTGCACTGAGCAAAAGGTAATTACTGTGTGTAATCCCTTAAATTGTAACGTGACTAGTTCTGTGATGCTCACTGATCACTCTCCTGTGTGGATTGTGGATTCAGGTGCCACGAACCATGTAACAAAGGATCGTTCTGCCTTCGTGGAAAATCGTCGTTTTCGAAGTGGGAGGCGAATAAACGTGGCGAACAACACTAGCATTGAAGTTCTTGGAGTTGGCACATGCAAAGTGGCTTTGCGAAGTGGCCGGATCCTATTACTTCACGATGTGTTGTATGCACCAGCTATACGGTGAAATATTATTTCTGTTGTTGTTTTGATGAGACATTGTTTTAAAGTTGTTTTTGAGAACAATGATATGGGTTTATACCTTGGTAACATTTATTATGGATGTGCCTTTCTTTCAGATGGGTTTATTGTGTTGGACGCAATTTATGATTTCAATCATAACACTAGTGCCTTTATGAGTCAAAGTTTCATGAAAAATGATTCAGTTATGTGGCATGCTAGACTAGGTCACACTGGTATTGACCGGATGAACAGGTTGGCAAAGGAGGGGTATTAGGAGAATGCTCCAAATTTGAATTGCCGACCTGTGAATCTTGTCTAGCTGGAAAGGCAACTAGAAAACCGTTCAGAAAAGCCATTAGGGCTACTTCTCCTTTATAACTAATTCACTCAGATATTTGTGGACCTTTGAATGTGCATACTAGACATGGACAAAGTTACTTCATCACATTTATGGATGACTACACTAGATATGGTCATATTTATCTTATTTCTCACAAGTCAGAAGCTCTAGAATGCTTTAAGAAATTCAAGAGCTTGGTAGAGAATCAATTGGATAATAAGATAAAACCTCTCAGAACGGATAGAGGTGGGGAGTATCTCTCCATAATGTTCAAAGGAGTTATGTGATGAAAAGGGGATATCTAGACAACTCACTATGCCTTATACTCCTCAGCAAAATGGTGTTGCCGAGAGAAGGAATAGAACGTTGCTAGACATGGTTAGATCCATGATGGCGCATGCGAGCTTGCCCATTTCGTTTTGGGTAGATGCTCTAATGACTGCTGCCAATATCCTCAATAGAGTTCCAACAAAATCGGCTCCCTCAACTCCATATGAGTTATGGACAGGACGAAAGCTTGATTTTAGTCTGCTGCATCCTTGGGGATGCGCGGCATACATTCATTCTACTAGTCACCGATATGGAAAACTAGGACCTAAAGGGAAAAAGTGTATCTTTGTAAAATACAGTAATCTCTCCGAAGGTTTTGTTTTATCGGGTTAGACGAGAATGAATGAAGGACGAAACTGGAGTCTAGGGATGTCACATTCTTGGAAAATGTTTTTCCAACTCTTGCTGGAGCTATCAAAGAGTCAGTGGACTTCTTTGAACAACAGGATGAGGACATTGCCACTCCACGGGATCAGGATCTGGAAGTTGAACTTGAGGTTCCACCAGTCAATCCTAGTGGGAGCAGCAATGTTGAGCATCCGATAGCTCTCACAGAGGATGAGCCATCAGATACCCATCTGCGTCGAAGTAAACGCGGGCTCATTCCTCGTAGGCGGTTTCGCTTAGAGGAAGAGACCCTTATGATAGCTCAAGAAGAAATTGATTATGAATCATCTGGGATGACAGTAATCAATGAGAAAGAACCGGAGACCATGAAAGAGGCTTTGGAAGGTCCAAATGCGAAAGAGTGGTTAGAAGCTATCAAGGAAGAGTTGGAGTCGATGAAAGTTAATCGAGTCTGGGACTTGGTCGACTTACCACCGAACCGAAAGGCCATTGGGGCCAAGTGGATCCTCAAGATTAAGAGGAAGGTGGATGGATCTATTGATAGATTCAAGGCCACATTGGTAGCTAAAGGCTACACCCAAAGAGAAGGCATGGATTTTGAGGAAACGTTTTCACCCGTGGTTAGGTTTGCCTCCATCCGCCTTCTACTAGTTTCTGTAGCTCTGATGGACTTAGAGTTTTACCAAATCGATATAAAGACTGATTTCTCTCAATGGAGAACTTGAGGAGGAGATCTATATGGATCAACCTCAAAGATTTGAAGTCAAAGGACAAGAACGCAAAGTGTGCAAGCTTAAAAAGTCCTTATATGGGTTAAAACAAACGTCTAGACAGTGGAACATTCGCTTCCATCAAGCTATATCAGAGAATGTGTTCTCTATGCTTGAGGAAGATCACTGTGTGTACGTTAAGAGATCCAATGGTAAATTTGTCATTCTGACCTTGTATGTTGATGACATACTGATGGCTGGCAATCGCAAAGAGTTGCTGAAATCCACTAAAGAGTGGTTGTCCTCCACATTTGATATGAAGGACATGGGTAAAGCTAGCTACGTCCTTGGTGTCAAGATAGTCAGAAATAGGTCCAAGAGACTTCTGGGATTGTCTCAAGAGACTTATATTAACAACATCTTGAAGAAATACCATATGGACAAATGCAAACTAATCGACACTCCTGTTGAGAAGGGTTTGCACTTGAGCCTTGATAAGCATCCTGAGACTCCTGAAGAGAAGGCCAAAATGAGCATGGTTCCATACTCAAATTTTGTGGGAAGCCTTATGTACGTTATGATGTGTACTAGGCCAGACATTTGTTATGCTGTGGGCATGGTGAGTCGATGCCAGTCTAGCCCAAGCATGGAGTACTGGAAGGCAGTCAAGAGAATCATGAGATACCTCAGAGGAACGAGTAACTACATGCTGTGTTACCAAGCATCAGATCTCCGCCTGATTGGCTATAGTGATGCCAATTGGGCTGGAGACATTGATGAAAGGAAGTCTACCTCTAGTTATGCTTTCTTGCTGGCTAATGGGGCCATCTCATGGTCCAGCAAGAAGCAAACCTGTATAGCCCTGTCGACTATGGAAGCAGAGTATGTTGCATGCTCTGCAGCAGGACAGGAGGCAGTTTGGTTGAGGAGGTTATTACAACATTCTGGGCTAGTAGAGACATCAGAATAGCCTGTTGATTGATCATTTTATATTTAACCGCAATTGCACGGCCGCGTTGAAGCGGTGGCAAATACGGGTCGTCCACAGGGAGGTGTGTCGACACTTGGTTTGTGCGAAGGCGAGAGGTAAAGAAAGGGAAGAAAGGTTGGTTTGATTACACTAAACAACAGTAAGATGCAAATGGAATTGGAAAAGAAGCAAGAAAAATTAAACCCCAAAGGGGGTAGAGAAATGATGTGAATATAAAGATGTGTGAGTGGTGTGTGTGTGTGTAATTAAGCTCCTCACAACATGTAGTGCATGAAATCATAAAACTACATCCAACTTTGCCTCCACATGAATTAAGATTTCACTACATCATTAAAACATACAAGACAATAATTGGAATGAAACTAAATGAACTCAAGTATAAAGACTATACCCTACTATGTCTCCACATGAATTAAGATAAGACTACATCATTAAAATATACAAGATATTAGCTAAGGTAAAGGCAACAAGAGTTCATACACTACAACTTGTGTTTCCAATATTAATTCCTATCCGTATCCTAACCTTATCATTCCCCATAAAATAGATCCACTAATCAAAGCATAAGCTAAGCTTAATTCAAGAGCATTAGCATATCAAAGATAAGAGTGGAGATCCATTACATGGTTATGGAAATCATTTAAAGCTCAAGGGATTAAGATAACACACACTTAATACACTACATGATTATATCACATATTTGTCCACCCCCCAAATGGGGATGGAACTACTCACTACTCATTATACTAACTATATTAACAAAAGGAAGCATAATACTGAAATGAAACTATACTAACCAAGCAAGAAATATTAAAGAAGCATGAAACAAAACAAGCAACAAAGCAAACACATAAAAGGAAATCAACTAAGCAAGAATTAACAAGCTAAAGAAAAAATCTATTATTAACTCACTCAAATTACAAGCAGCTCTTCCACCACCAGAGTTTTGCTTCAAGGCTTCACTCTTAGTAGGGAAGATGCAACCAAAGAGAGAGATGGGTACAACGGGAGGTGAAGATTTCTATTTATAAGCATGGAAAAAGCTAATCCGGGACAATCCCCCGATGTGGCACTAAACCAATACCAAAAATAGCCTAAACACATGATAATACAAGTCCAGGAGCGAGCTTAGCAGAGTTGGGCTCATCCAGACCGCCAATTGGCGGCCTATAAGGCCCAGATCTGTCTGGGTTTTGTGCTGGGCTTCTCTGGAAGCATTTCTTGGCCTTTGATGCATCTACTTGGTTTGTTGGAGCTCCGACCTGAATCGAATTGCCAAAATACTCCCCATGATGGTGTGGAGTTTCCTGTTTTGCTCTTAGGTCCTTCGGTCTTACGATCAGGTCCTTCTCCATTGCATCTCAGTCCCTAGGTCTCACAATTAAGTTTTTTTTCCTGCTTTTGGGTCCTTTCATGGCTCTTCTCTTCAAACCTCTTTATTCCTGAAAACTAAACATAAAACTCGTCACGTAGAATTGCGTAGGTGTAAGATAATGGATATAAGATACAAATATGAGCATGATATGATGTCAATCACCTGTTGTTGTCTATTGTGACAGCATGGCTGCCCTTTGTTATGTGAAAGACCCCAAATATCATGGAAAGACGAAACATATACAGGTTAGGTATCATTTTGTGAAGGACATCATAGCGAGAAAGGAAGTTGTGTTAAGACATGTGTCTACTAGTCTTATGGTAGCTGACCCTCTTACCAAGGCTATAGCTAAGGACTCGTTTGTGTCTCATGTGAAGTCCTTAGGCTTACGCAGACTTTGATGCATTGACATGTCTAACTTCCTTTTATGAGTGATTGTGTTTTCCTTTCGACTAAATCTGTTTGGTTGATGTAGTTGTTCTAGCATAAAATATTATTCTGTCAATCGGCTGAAGAATGCTCACTCACACGAGCATTCGTCTCTGGCGCTTTTGATAGCGATCAGAGATGAGACTGATCATGAGGAGATCTTGTATGATAGATCTAGAGCAGTTCATGATAGGACAGTCGCCTTGATTAGGAGTCAAGATGAGATTCTCTATGTTGGTGAGGATTGACATGAATGTTCTCACAATTCATGTGACCTATAGAAGCCAAGTGCGAGCATCACATGTGGCGCCAAGTGGCACCTGTATGTTGTTAAGGCGACAATGATGAAGCTTGGGTCAGGCGCAGAGGGGGTGCGACTGGACTAAGACTTGTATGGTGTTGAGAGACAGACATACTGTTGTGTACAGTATGATCCACCATAACATGTTTGTCATACAACATGTGTTGAGCGACCATTTGGAAGTCAAAGGATGGATCCCTGCTCCTTCACTGTGTGAGTCCAAGACTTGATTGTCATTAGTTTCCCTCAATGAACTTCGACGACACCATGAAGCAAAGAGTTGATGTGGCTACTTTGGGATGTTATCTATGACCATGAGAGATTCGGTCTAAAGAGACATCTTCCGGAATCGAGTCAACTCTGAGTGTAATGGTGGTCTGGGGAAGGGAAAGGTTTGACTCGACTGCACTAAAAGTATTTGCTG
Source organism: Triglochin maritima (assembly GCA_963682175.1). Taxonomy (NCBI): domain Eukaryota; kingdom Viridiplantae; phylum Streptophyta; class Magnoliopsida; order Alismatales; family Juncaginaceae; genus Triglochin; species Triglochin maritima. The sequence goes on from OY821775.1 coordinate 23,538,580, forward strand.
GGCCCAACTGTATTGGATACAGTATCAAGTACCTTAAGGACAAGAAGGTATTCTCTCCGAGGGATCGAGATACCGTTCATGTTAAGTGAGTTTCTGAGTAAACCTGGAGAACTGTGATGTGCATTTTGACTGCTTATTTGTTGTTTTATGAGGATGTTGTCATTCTGGCCTTCTAGTAAGGCTTCTAGTTTGAGACTCCTAAATTGCAGGTGCATCACCGGTCGCACAACCCATTTGTCCGTATGATCGGAAGAGTACATGTGTCGGGGACACAGATGGTCGTGTATCGAGGATACATGATCAGAGAGTGGCGTATTGTGGATGTGTACTTGGAGAGAGGAGTAGTTGTATGTATCAGGGATATATACATATGTGTCGGGGACACATAAAGAGGTGACATATTGCCATTGTGTGATTGTATGTATCAGGGATATATGCATATGTGTCGGGGACACAAAAGCAGATGACATGTTGCTATCGTCCTGTTGTGCAAGTGGGAGATATTGTATTACTCTAGGATTAATAAGATATTTGCCCAAAGCACTGACACATGGCGCTTCCCTATTGGACTACACATTTAAGGGTTTAGGGTGGAGCCATCTATATAAGGAGGGGAGCCTCCCATTGGATAGAAGAGCAAGTGCACAAACCCTAGCCTCCACCGACCCTAGACGCCACCTTCTCTCTCTACCATTTTGTCCCTCCACCTCCACCAAACTCATTCCGTGGACTCTTGGGTTGTGGACTCGCGCTCCTTCTCCAAGAGAGTAGGAGACCGCCCGGTGAAAAGGATTTCGTAACGTGACCTCCGATCTTCCTTCTGCTGCCACAGGTTCTCTCCAAGAAAGGTACTCCTGAACCTGTAGAATCGTTGTTTGCTAACAAGGAGGTCTCAATCAGAATATGTCTTTACTCTGAATGGTGGCGTAGTTGGTGTAGTTGGAAATAGACCACTACTTCAGAAGTGATGGTTTTCGCTGAAGCGAGCAAGAACGGTGTGTGGATCAAGAAATTCCTTGAAGAGCTTGGAGTTGTCCCTTTGAGCGAAGGACCAAGAGAGCTATTTTGCGACAATAGTGCATCTATCGTGCAAATTAAGGATCCTAAATCACATCACAAGGTGAAGTACATGGATCACAAGTACTTTGTTAGCCGTGATTTCATCGATGAAGACAAAATAAATTTATTATGGGTGGACACAAACAGCAACATAGTTGATCCATTCACAAAACTCTTGTCCCAAGCCATAAGCGAAATGCATTTCAAGTCCATGGGTTTGAAGAACCATGTATAGTGGCTTGATGAGTTATATGAAAGGGTTACCCTAGTTATTATAGTTTTATACATTGAGAATGTATGTGAAAGAAAACTTTGATAACAAGTGGGAGATTGAAAGGAATGTCTTCTTAAAGTTTTACTTTAAATGTCTTTATTATGAATTGAATGTATTGTACATTTTGTTCTTTAATTAATGAATTCGTCATTTGGAAGTGTTTGGGAAGAAACTCTTGGTCCTTAACCGTAGAGCGTTAAAACAAATATTGATTTACATAAATCAAAAGTAATTCACAATCATGGTAATTAACATGGGACATTGATTACCGAGTTAAGATGGTCAAGTTGGTTAAAAGAGATGTTGTAGTTCTACAAATATTTAACAACATGAGTATATCAAATACAAAATATTTCTTTCATATATGAAATTGACCTCACAAATGAAGCATTATGGAATTGTGTTTGTGTCATTAATGTTTGATTATGTCTTTGAATCCTAAGATATGAGACCTATATTTTTCACATAAGGAGTGTATGATTTGATTATTATCAAAAGCTTTTATTGCGTATAGTAATAAAGGTATTAGTTGGTTATACATAACTTGTGGAGGAAAAAATGATATGTCAAAAGATTATCTTTACCCCTCTTGACTTGAAGTGATGATATTTTGGGCCCCTTGATGAAGCAAAATTATAATGTGCACAATGTTTTGTATTTTGTGTAGGTAGGATTGGACAAAAGTGAGCTTACATTCGCAGCCAGGAATGGTTTCTTAGGAACATTTGTCTTCTGTTTGGTTGTGTAGAGATCCGTCAACACTTTGGCATATTGAAGTATTTGTTGGATGACATCCAGCAAGGGGATATTAACCTTCTCTTGCTTAAACACCTCTAACATGTTATCCATTGTGTCACTCTGCTTTTTGGTTAACCTACTGGGATAGGGAGCTTTTGGTAGGTAGGTTTTCTGCGGTGCCTGAGAAGGAGGCGTTGGTTTATTACCCTCACCCTCAGCCTCTTCTTCACCACCATTCCCACTGAGGGGCTGCATAGATGGTGGTGGGTGTGGCAAGGAAATGTGATTGTCAACCTGCTTTCCATTCCTTAAGGTCACAATGGAATTGACATGGTGAACAAGTTCCTCCACATGGTTCACTTGCCACCCCCGAGGTACCACATTCTCATTTTACAAGTGGTTTTGCTGGTGCATGCGGGGGTTAGCCTCAGGCTGGCTAGGCAAAGACCCTCTCTCTCTTTCATGTACAGACTGAGCCAATTGGCCCATCTGAGCTCTAGAGATTTGATGGTCTGCTGATTTGAAGTGAGAACTTGACTTGTGGATGACATAAAAATTTTCATTGAGTTTTCACGTCCACGAGTCAAGGTCTCAAGCGAATTGAATCGGGTTTCCATATTATTGGAATTTGGGAAACCCGATTGATTGGTGATTGGAGCTTGGGGTGCTGATAAGATTGTGCATGCATGGGAGGTTGGTATGATTGGTTAGGTGGTCGAGAGGAGTTTGAAGGACCACCCGGGGCATTATTTTGGTTCCATGAAAAATTGGGGGTGTTCCTCCATCCAGGATTATAAGATGATGAGTATGGGTCATTCCTAGCTCTGTCATAGATGGCGTTGACATGTTCCATCTCAGGAGGAATGGACGCACACTCACTTTCTACATGACCTATCCTACCACATGACTGACAGGGAACTCGACCAGATGTGGACATGTGTGGTACACCTTGTTGGTTTTTGAGCTCAATCGAATCCATACGGCGCATTAAGGCTGCCATGCGTGCCTCGGTGGCCGTAGTGGGATCGACAGCAAATGCGGCACCCGATCTAGTTGGGTTTGCATTCGTGATCCTCGCTCCTATGCTGGATGATTCACGTGGTTCCCTTACACTCTCCCATTGCATGGTTTTCACAGTGAGGTCTTCTAGGAAAGCCCATGCCTTCCTTTCATCCTTTCCTTAGAACTCTCCTTGACACATGGACTCAAGGAGCGTTCAGGACGGGATGTGAAGACCCTCGTAAACAATCTGGCAAAAATGCCATAACTCAATGCCATGGTGAGGGCATGAGGATAGTAGCTCCTTGAACCTCTCTAGATATGCATGAAATGTCTCAGTCTCAAGTTGATAGAACGAATTGATTTCGTTCCTAAATTTTTTAGTCTGATGATTTGGAAAGTACTTCTTGAGGAATGTAGATTGAAACTCATCCCTAGTCCTAAAGCCATTCGCCTAGTTGTTGTATAACCACTTCTTGGCATCATCCTTCAGGGCAAAGGGGACAAGCCTAAGATGGATGGAGTCTGTGCTAAGTTGTTGTAACTTGAACAGAGCACAGACCTCCTCAAATTCCCTGAGAAAGATATAGCGGTCACCTTTCCCAGTGAAGTGAGGGAGCATGGAAATAAACTAAGGCTTAACCTCAAAATTATTCGCATTTGCCTCTGGCAATACGATGCCTGAGGGTAGAGCAGTACGGCTCGGGTAGCATTGATCACGTAGAGGTATGGGACCGACAACATGAAGAACAAGTGGAAAAGGTGGTTCCAGCGACTGCTCCTCCTCGTGGAAATTAGCAGCCATTGAACTCGGACTGTGTGTGGCACGAGAGGAGGAAGGCGTCGAGAAATCGACTACCGAAGCAGGGTTGACAACGTGCCTTGTCAAATGGCCACTCTCGTCTCGTGCCCACAAAAGCATGCACACAGGTGCACACAAACCAAAACGTTTTTTAATAAAGAATGTGCATCGAGGAGAATACGGAGGGGACACAGGAGAGAAGGGAAGAAGTCCTTATGCTACGGCGGATGGGTACAGGTAGGAGCACACAAGCAAACAAGGCTCAAACAATCCTAAGGTCGTTATAGGTCCTTACAGCTAGACGACGCCTAACTGCGACGTCACACGGCCTCAACACGCCTCACCTCCCTATGACTAGGACGACAAAGCCCAGCAAGTGAGCCAAGATCCGGAGATCTCATCTCTCCTGCTATCGACAAAGTAGGCAACGCCGATCAGGCCATGACGGTCATGACCGGATCACTCTCCTAATGCGTCCGAGATCCTTAGGGCCAATGTCTACTTGATTTTAAAAATTAGGCTCTTGATTAGTATGGTTTTTTGGGCGAAGGAAAGGGTGATGAAATCCCCCACCTTATCTTATATGGGACAGCCCCTCCTTAGTAGCGTTTTGGAGTCTTAATCTAACAATCAACTCTCCAAACAAACGCTCAACTCACATTTGTTTCTATGCACTTCCTACTAACTAATGCATGCTCATACGAAATGAATGAATGAGAGTAGAAGATGCGTACCTCACGCCAGCACTCAGCAACTGAAAATAAAGCTAAAATAAAGACAATCTAGGTGCCTAAGTAGAATACATGATGCATGACCTAAACAAGAAAGAATGCCTAATCGTTTGCTTTGGGTTTTAGGGTCCAAGTTGCTTAAAGGGATTTGATTATTAATCTGGGAGCAATCTAAGAGTCAGAACATGCCAAATTGGGTCCTAGATTCTGAAATCAAATATGGTAACAACACAAAGAAAGGGCAAGGCAAACGGATCTCACCAGACTGCCAATTTGCGGTCTCATACCACAGATTGGCGGTCCAAAGTGCCCAGGTTGCATCCCAATTTCTCCAGCTGCTTCCCCTTGCCAGTCCAAGTCTCCTGAAACAAATAAAAACTACAAAACACATATTAAATCCACTCGAATCGTCCAAACAACAGTCTGGACTGGCACCTCCCCGGCAACGGTGCCAAAAACTTGTTGAACATTTTACATTATAACCGCAAGTGCATGGCATCAGTGAAGACGTGGCAAAAAGGGGTCGTCCACAGGGAGGTGGGCAGCCTCTCGTTTGCACGAAATCAAGTGGCAAAAATAGGGAAGAGAGTTTGATTATCCTACTCTACGCTACACTACACTACAAAGTATGAAATGCAAAAGAAAGCAACAAACGATGAACTACCAAACTAAACTAAGAACTAAATAAGTGTTGAAATTCAGAAATAGAAAGCCCCTAAGGGGTGGAGTGAGTGCACACATGCAAAGAGGTGGGTGTTGAACACATTCTATAAGAACAAATAAAGGTAGTGTTATCATGCATAGGAAGTGTCTAAATGTTATGGCAAAACTTATCAATCCATTCACTATACTAGTTGATTAACATTTACATACACAAACTGGTTATCTTAGAACCTTGACAAGTATGAGAGGTGTCTATTCTTTTTGGCAAAACTCATCAAGCATACATTCATGTTTTATCAACACAATCAAAATATAAAGCATTCATTCCATTCTCTAATGCACGAATGAACATCTACTCCACCCCCTAAAGGGGTTGGAACTACTCACTACACATTAGACTACTTATGAAACTAAACAAGGAAAGCATATTAACTAAGCTACTAAAACTAATGAAATTAAATTAAACAAAGTAAAACAAGCAACATGAAACAAACAACATAATAAAGAAACTTTTATTAAAATGACTAACAATTCAAGTACCAACCTCCTACTTTAGTGTGTGCTTCAAGGCCTCACTTGTAGTAGGAAGAATAGCCACTCAAAATGTGAAGTGATCACAATGGAAGGTGAAGAGTTCTATTTATAGCCATAGAAAAAGGCAATCCGGGACAATCCCCCGATGTGGGAATAAACAAATACCAGAAATAGAATAAACACCCTCTTATACATGTGCCCCCGCAGTTTGAGCAGATCCAGAGAGATCCAGACCGCCAATTAGCGGTCCATAAGCTTTGGATCTGGCTGGAATTTGTTGTGGGCTTTTCTGGATTTCTTTGTCGGTCTTTGATGCATATACTTTGTTTATTGGAGCTACGACTCGAATAGAATTGGCAAAATACTCCCCAAGATGGTGTGGAGTTTTCTGTTTTGCTCTTTGGTCCTTCGGTCTTACGTTCAGGTCATTCTCCCTTGCATCTTAGTCCCCAGGTCTCACAATTCAGTCTTTTTTCCCTGCTTTTGGGTCCTTTTATGCTTCATCTCTTCAAACCTATTTATTTCTGAAATTCAAACATAAAACTCGTCACATAGCATTGTTTAGGTGAAAGATAATGGATATAAGATACAAATATAAGCATGAAATGATGTCAATCAATAGTCGAGTCTTTTCTTTGTTCACTTTTGTTTGCTTTTGCTTGCACTGTTAGGGTCATGAATGTGTGCTACATTTTACATTGATATATCTTGTTATACCATGATCTATTGGTGACTTGCCTTCGTTTGCTTGCATAGTGTTTTAATTCTTTAATTTCTTTCAAAATCCTAATCTGTTTGTGAAAGAACAATGTTTTGTGGGTTTTACGTGCGTTTAGCATTTGCAAAAACCATTGAGAGGCAAAGTAAAAAGTAAGCTCCTAAAATTTACTTGAACATGATGTAATAGAGTATCTAGTACATCGATTTTAGGTCATATCTCTAGTCATTAGGATGCACCCCGATATTCCCTTGGGGGAGAGTAATAATAGGGTTTCAGTACTCAACAAATAAAGAAATCCACCACTGAACCTAGTGAGTCGAAGAATTCGCGTCTATTAGTATAAGGAAGTTTTTTAAAGTTACGCACCCTTAAACTCCTGTTGTGAAACCTTAAGTGTAGGGGATTTAGTTCATATGTAGAAAAGAAATAATTAAGTGTGGTGTTCTCTCTTCTTGCACGACTTATGTAACCTGGGAAATTAGGTCCAAGGAGACTTAGTGCCAGGTTCTTTCGAGTCATCTGACTTGCGATGCACCGATCGAGCTCCAGCTACAAGGGTGGGAGGATCGCCCTATGTGGAGATTTTGGGGAAGGTGTACGTAATAGTGCAATTCCTCACACGTAATGATCCACCAAACCCGGCCCTGGAGAATTAAACACTAACCAATTTTAACTCCTTATTCTCCAAAAAGAAAAAAATAAGAAAAAACAAAGAAGAAAAGAAAGAAAAATACAAATAAGAATCGTAATGGGCTTTACACGATGTATCACTTGAGGATGTTAAGGTTGCCCATGTCTTTACATAAGTCCTTAATTAACTTGCACAAATTGTTCCCTAGGCTAGGTATGTGAATAGGATATATATATAGAGTCGGCCCGTAGGATTGCTGTGTCCAATGATCGACAAAAGTAGGTTCATCGAGTCATGTTGCTAGGATGAATAACGCATCAATGTTCGGATTTTCTGGGTATATCCGCTGAAACCTTTTGGAGATACCACTCCTCCTCCTTGGTGACAAGGGGGTTTAACGGTTTGTTGCATGTCATATGTGCAACCGTGATTCCTATGAAAGTGAGTTAGGATTAGTAGCATATCACACATTGCATTCACGCTATATATCATTTATTTTACCCCCATGTTTGTGTTACTTGAGTGTATGTTTGATGTGTTTCAGGGTTTATACAATGAAGAAGAGAAAAGGACCTAGACGCAAGACGAATGGACTGATTTGGAGGGTTTTTGGACATGTTTGTCATGCCCAAGGACTAGACAAAAAAACACGGAGGTTCCCAAGTGAAAACCCAGATGGACCAAAGTGTAAGGAAATATATTGGGTCACAAAAGTCTCTAACGTAAGGAGTAAAGAAACAATTAAAATCAAATCGGCCCGATACAATGGACCAGAGCTCAACCCCACGTGCAACAAACTACATTAACCCGATGACAAAATTTCACACCGATCACAGCTACCAAATCCTCTAGTGGCAAATTGTTATACGCCAATGGTAGATGGTTCTTCTCTGTTGGAGCTCAAATTTTGGCTTGTCGGGTTGGCTTGTCAAGTCAAAGAAATATGCAATATCTTGATCTGATTTAGAGTCATCCAATTGCGCCCAGATCCATCCAAACCGTCCAATCTTCTGTTAATACACTTGTAATGTCTCCTCTCATATTCTTCCTTCTTGTCCTCCTTAGGTTAGTTTCCTTTTTGTTTAGTAGAGTAGGTTTTATTTCTTGTTTATGAGAGTAGGTTTTAGTTTCTTGGTTAGTAATGTAGTGGAGGAGAAGAGGAACAAACTTTGTAATCTTCATTTTCTTAATCAAGTGAAGTTTCATGTCTTTACGTTGTTATCTTTCATTTGATGCAATTTTTGTTCACTTGTCTAGGTTAGCTTTATTTTTCTTTACTTGCATATGTGTTCGTTTTCTTTTGTTTTTTCTTGGTTATGGAAATGAGTAGAGAGTAGTCGATCCCCATTGGGGTAAATGGTGATGTGAAGTGTTGATATGTTGTATTAGTGTGTGTGTGTGTGTGTGTGTGTGTGTGTGTGTGTGTGTTTATCCTAATCTTGGAGTCACACTGAATTCCATAGCCTTTTAGAGGATTTCTCACTCTTGCATTTGTTGTGCTAATGGTCTTAATTGATGCTTAAACATGCTTTGGCTAGTGGGGCAACTTTATGGGGAATGATGAGGTGAAGATAATGTTGGAGTGGGTAAAGAGATAAGGATGGCATGTGGGAGCATGTGCTCTTCTTGGCGTCATCTTAATTAATGTCTTGTATGTTTTAATGATAATGTTAAATCTTAATTCATGTGGAGAGATAGTTTCGGTTTTGGTCATTATAGATTCTATGTTCTTTTGTCATTAAACATGTAATCATGTGGTTGTCTTTGTCCTCATCTTAAGTAGTGTTTTATATGCTTTAATGATGGTGATAAATCTTAATCTATGTAGAGACACACTTAGGATTGTGGCTGATTGACATCATACCAGGCATACATTTGTGTCTTATATCTATTATCTTTCACCTAAACATTGCTACGTAACGAGTTTTATGTTTAAGTTTCAGGAATAAATAGGTTTGAGAAGGACAGACTCTAAACATCTGCTTGTCATGATCTTTGGGTGACTTGTCTTGTGCTTTTAAATTTTGACATTTCTTTCAAAATCTTCTTGTGTTTGCGAAAGAAAATGTATTGTGAGTTTTGCGTGTGTTTGGCATGTGCGAAACCGTTGAGAGGCAAAGTAAAAAGAAGCTCCCAAAATTGTCTTGAATTTGATGCATTAGGATATCTTCTATACCGACTGTAGGTCTTATCATGTGGTTCGGATGCACCCCGGTTTTCCCTCGAGGGGTGAGTAATCATAAGGTTTCAGTACTCAACCATTTAAACAAGTCCACCACGAACCTAGTGAGTTAATAATTCGTGTCTGTTAATAAAATGATGTTTGTTGTAGTCAATGACTTTTTAAACCTTGTTGTGATCCATTAAGTGTAGGGGTTTTGGTTCATGTGTAGATAAGAAATAAGTGAGTAGGTGTTCTCTCTTCTCGCACGGCTCCTATCACTCGGGAAATTAGGTCTGAGGGGACTTTATGCCTGGTGCTTTCGAGTCATCTGACTTGGGATGCACCGACCAAACTCCTGTTACACGGGTGGTAAGGATTGCCCTTTGTTGAGATGTGGGGAAAGGTGTACGTGATAGTGTATGTCCTCATAGGCAATGATGCTCGACACCTGACCCTGGGAGAAAAAAAGTAGAAAAATGGTAATGCAAATAAGAACCTTAATGGATTTTACACTTTGTATCACTTGAGGATGTTGAGGTTGTCCATGTCTTTCACATAAGTCCTTATTTAACTTGCACGAATGGTTTATTAGACTAGGTGTGTGGACTAAATACATATATAGAGTTGGCCCGTAGGATTACCGTGTCCAATGATCGACAAAAATGAGTCCATCGAGTTGAGTGTCTATATTGAGTAATGCATCTATGTTCGGATTTTGTGGGTATATCCGCTGAAAACCCTAGGGAGACAACACTCCTCCTCCTTGGCGACAAGGAGGTTTAACGGCTTGTTAAACGTGCTAAGTGCAACCGTAATTCCTACGAAAGTGAGTTAGGATTTCTATGTTTTTCGTATGTCTTTTTCCTTTCTTTTTTTGTTTTGCTCGGGACTAGCAAAAGTTAGGTGTGGGGGTATTTGATTGACATCATATCAGGCATACATTTGTGCCCTATATCCATTATCTTTCACCTAAACATTGCTACGTAACGAGTTTATGTTTAAGTTTCAGGAATAAATAGGTTTGAGAAGGAGACACTCTAAACGGACTTAAATGCAAGAAAAACAACTGAGATTCAAGACTTGGGGACTGAGATGCAAGAGGGAAGGACCCGGATGTAAGCCCAAAGGACAAAAGAGCAAATCAAGAAACTCCACACCATCATGAAGAGTATTTTGGCAATTTGATTTGGTCCTGAGCTCCGACAACCTACTAGGATGCATCAAACATGAAGCCAAACAACCTAACACTGAAACCAGGCCGGATCTAGACAATATGGATCGCCAATTGGCGGTCGGTTTTGGTCTGGATCCGCTAATACTTTGGCGGGTCATGTATTAGGTTGTGTTTAGTCTATTTTTGGTATACATTTAGTCCCACACCGGGGGATTGTCCCGGATTACCTTTTTCTATGGCTATAAAAAGAACTCTTCCTCTTCATTTGTATTCACTCATTGCTTGATATCATTCTCTCTACTAGGAGTAAAAGCCTTGAAGCAAAAACTCAAGGTGGAGAAGAATGCCACTTGCAATGTGAGTCATCTTAATAAAATATTTTTTCTTAGTTTCTTTTAATATTATCTTGTCTTTTAATTCTTGCATGCTTCTTTAGTTTAATTTCCTTTCACTTAGCTTCTTTAATATTTCTTGTTTTCTTAGTTTAATTGTCTTTCGTTAGAATGTTTCATTTTGTTAATGTAGTTTGTAGTGTAATGATTAGTGACTAGTTCCATCCCCCATTGGGGTGGAGATGATGTTCATACATGCATTAAAGAATGGAAATGAATGCTTGATTTTGAAATGTGTTGATAAATGTGAATATATGCTTTCTTTCTTAGAGAAGAACACTTCACTTGATGAGTTTTGCCACAAATATTAGACACCTCTCATGCTTGTTTAGGTTCTGAAATAACCAACTTGTATATGTGAATGCTAATCAACTAGGTTAGTGAATGGATTGATAGGTTTTTCCATAACCTTTAGACACTTCCTATACATGAAAAAACTACCTACTTTGTGCCTATTGAATGCATTCTTCACCATCTTTTTACATGTGTGCACACACTCCACCCCTTAGGGGTTTTCCATTTCTTATTTCCCATTTTCTTTTATTAGTCACTTAGTTTAATTTTATCTCGTCTCATGCTATCATCTTCTTTGTTTGTTTCGTGCTAGCTTAGCATAGTTACTTTAGTGTAGTCACAACTTCTTCCCCTATTTTCCCACTTGCCTTCGAACAAACCAAAGTTGACACACCTCCCTGTGGATTGGCCCGTATTTGCCAGCACTTCAACGCGGTCGTGCACTTGCGGTTATTTAAAACGTTCAATCAGTGGCATGATAAGATTTCCATGTTATGCATGTCATTAGCGCTTAATTGTACACACAAATGAATCACACATCTACAATTTTGCATGTATCCTCCACCTCCTACGGGACTAGTTATATTACATTTTGTTTGCTTGATTCATGCCACATTCGTCACTTAGTTTAAATACCCTCATTCTCTTTTTTTCTTCCCCACTCGAGTATGGAGGGAATAAAAACACTCACAACCATTCTCTCATTTCTTTACCACTCGCCTTCGAACAAACCAAAAATAGACACACCTCCCTGTGGATCGACCCGTATTTGCGGTTGCTTCAGCGCGGCTGTGCACTTGCGGTTTAATATAAAACGAATCAATCAAGTTTTTTGCGCCGTTGCCGGGGAGGTTCTCTGTCCGGACCATGGTTTGGACGATTCGAGTGGTTTTTAAATTTTTGTTTCCAATTTGTCTTAGATGCAGGGATCCTAGAGTTCACGGGGAGGCTACTGGAGGAGATGGATCAGCTAACCATCAAAAGGGACTGTTAATCAGCGGTCTTAGACCGCCAATTGGCGGCGGGGTGAGGTCGTCTTGCTTCCAATTTTCTTCTGGTCGTTTTGTTCTTCATTTTCGTTATCTGGGAGCCCTATTTTGCATGCTGTGACTTCTAGTTTGCTCCCAGATCATTAATCACTCCCCCATTAATCAACTTGGCCTTAAAATCCAAAGCAAAAGACTAGACGTTCCTACTTGTTTAGGTCATGCATCATGTACTTGACTTGGCCATATAGTAGTCTTTTCTTTTAGCTTTATCTTCAGTTGTTTAGCGATGGCGTGAGGTACGCATTTCCTACACTCATTCATGCATCTTGTATGCCCATGCATTAGTTAGTAGGAATTGCATCAGGACAAGAGTGAGTTGAGCGTTTGATTGGAGCGATTGATTGCTAGATCTAGGATCAAAACGCTACTAAGGAGGGGTTGTCCCATAAAAGATAAGGTGAGGGATTTCATCACCATTTCCTTGCCCCAAAAATAACTCTTAATGAAGCCTTAACTAAAAGCAAGTAGACATTGCCCCTAGGTTTTCGGACGCACTAGGAGAGTAATCTAGTTGAGACCGCCATGGGCTGATCGGCGTTGCCTACCTTGTCGATAGTAGGAGGTACTAGATCTCCGGATCTGGTATCACTTGCTGGGCATTGTGGTCCTCGTTGTAGGGAGGTGAGGCGCGTCGAGGCTAGTGACCTCGAAGTTAGGCGTCGTCTAGCCTAAGGACCCATTGCCTTACATTGTTTGAGTCGTGCTTGCTAGTTAGGCGTCTACCTGATCCCATTACCCACGCTAGCTCTAGGATTTTTCCCTTCTCCTCTGAGTCATCTTCTTCTCACCTTCTTCTACGTTATAGTCTCCTCCCCTTTACACTCTCTGGTAGTGTTTTAGGGTCGAGCACGTTTTGCGAGCTTGGCCTCGTGGTGGTGAGAGTGATCGAACTACCACCACATCCACAAATTCAAAGCACAATCTTTCAAAGTCAAACTCCTAGTCAGTCTGAGGGACTTGGGGTTTCAATTCACGATCACTTGGTGGAGGATTCAATTCCAATTGAGAATACTATGGACCAACTTCTTTATGAGTCGACACAGGATTGTGCCTTATCTTCTTGTCCCGTGACCCTTGAGCCACATGACCTTATTGTTGTACCTCCTAAGGACTCACCTCTAGTGGAGCAAGAGCTCCCTAGTCCCCTCAATTTGAAACAACCTGATGAGAGTTAACCTCTCACTATTGTTCCTGATCATCTTGGAAATGATGGAACATCAAACAACTACATTGCTCATGAGGGTATAGGAGTTCCTTGGAGGATACCTTAGGTATGAGACCCACTTTTTGTTCGCCTGGTGTGTCGGACATGCCTAACGAGGTTCTTGACCTCGTTTCGACGCACCAGCTTGTTGGTTGGAGAGTTTGGATTGACGATCATAACTTCAGCAGCGCAACGGGAGAAACTCTTCTTCCGTTGCCCCTTATTTCCCAAACTCTTGAGAGGTTCAAGCTCTTTCAGTTTGATCCTTTGAATGAGACGCCTTTGCGTCCAATTCATGAACCTCTCATTTCTTCTTGTGCTCTTTGTGAAGGGGGCCCACGCATGAGTATTCTGGCCCCGCATGGTGTCATGTTCTCTTTCCAAGTGCATTGACCCACTCTTGAGGTTCCCATTTGATGTCTTTTGACAATTAAAGATGGGAACTTATGTTTGTACATAGATATAAAAAAGAAGAAAAAAAAGTTGTACAATAAAAGACTCCTTCAATGAGCATCGATTGTTGTGGGCTCCAACCCTTGTGTATTTGGGCTCCATTTCTTTCACGTATTTATATCCTTTCTTTAGCATCTCACAGGTTTTGAGGGAATTCGGGTTTGTGTCCATCAACATGACCTTGAACTTCCCTTTGTACTTCATGTTGGTGAGATCTCTCCTTTTTTATGCATAAATCCATGTAGTATCTTACTCACATTCATTGAGGACAATGCATGAAGTAGGTGTGGGGGGGTGTTTTACGTGTGAACATTGTTGAGTCTTTTTCATTTGATTTTATTTTCTTTTCTGTGCATTATTAAGGTCATCTTAGTGTGCTGCATTTAATATCGATATATCTGCTTGCCATGATCCTTGGGTGACTTGTCTTCTTTTGCTTGCCTAGTGCTTCAAAATTTTCACATTTCTTTCAAAATCTTCATGTGTTTGCGAAATAAATTGTTTTGTGTGTTTTGTGTGTGTTTAGCATGTGCAAAACCGTTGAGAGGCAAAGTAAAAAGAAACGTCCCAAAATTGTCTTGAACTTGATGCATTAGGATATCTAGTACAGTGGCTTTAGGATTTATCGAGTCGTTAGGATGCACCCCAGTTTTCCCTTGGGGGTGAGTAATCATAGGGTTTCAGTGCTCAAACATTTAAAGAAGTCCACCCTGAACCTAATGAGTCAATAATTCATGTCTGTTAACTTAAGGAAGATTGTTGTTGTCAAGGACCCTTTAAATCTTGTTGTGAGACATTAAGTGTAGGGGTTTTGGTTCATGTGTAGATAAGAAATAAGTAAGTAGGTGTTCTCTCTTCTAGCACGACTCCTATCACTCGGGAAAGTAGGTCTGAGGGGACTTTGTGCCTGGTGCTTTCGACTCATCTGACTTGGGATGCACCGACCGAACTCTCATTACACGGGTGGTAGGGATTGCCCTATGTTGAGATTTGGGGAAAGGTGTACGTGATAGTGTAAGTCCTCATGGGCAATGATGCACGAAACCTGACCCTGGGAGAATGAAGCTCAAACTAATAAAAATAAAAGAAAAAAATGAGAAAAGAAACAAAAAGAAAAAAATGCAAATAAGAACCTTAATGGACTTTACACTTTGTATCACTTGAGGATGTTGAGGTTGTCCATGTCTTTCACTTAATTACTTATTTAACTTGCATGAATGGTTCATTAGATTAGGTATGTGGACTGATTACCTATATAGAGTCGGCCTGTAGGATTATCGCGCCCAATGATCGACAAAATTTGTCCAACGAGTCGAGAGTCTAGATTGAATAATGCATCTTGTTCGGATTTTGTGGGTATATCCGCTGAAAACCCTCAAGAGACAACACTTCTCCTCCTTGGCAACAAAGATGTTTAACGGATTGTTGCACGTGCTATGTGCAACCGTGATCCCTATGAAAGTGAGTTAGGATTTCTTGTTACTCGTTTTCTTTTCTCTTTCTTTGTTTTGCTCGGGACTAACAAAAACTTCAATGTGGGGGTATTTGATTGATATCATTTCATGCTTATATTTGTATCTTATATCCATTATCGTACACCTAAGCAATGCTACGTGACGAGTTTTATGTTTAGTTTTCAGAAATTAAGAGGTTTGAAGAGAAGAGCCATGAAAGGACCCAAAAGCAGGAAAAAGGACTTAATTGTGAGACTAGGGGACCAAGATGCAAGACAGAAGGACCTGATCGTAAGACCGATGGACCTAAGAGCAAAATAGGAAACTCCACACCATCATGAGGAGTATTTTGGCAATTCGATTCTGGGGAGCTCCAACAAACCAAGTAGATGCATCAAAGACCAAGAAATACTTCCAGCAAAGCCCAACACAAAACCCAGACGGATCTGGGCCTTATAGACCGCCAATTGGCGGTCTGGATCAGCCCAGATCTGCTCAGCTTTCTCCTGGACTTGTACTAATGAGTGTTTAGGCTATTTTTGGTATTGGTATAGTCCCACATCGGGGGATTGTCCCGGATTAGCTTTTTCCATGCTTATAAATAGAACTCTTCACCTTCCATTGTATCCATCTCTCTCTTTGGTGGCATCTTCCCTTCTAAGAGTGAAGCCTTGAAGCAAAACTCTGGTGGAGGAAGAGCTGCTTGTAATTTGAGTAAGTTAATAATAGATTTTTTCTTTAGCTTGTTAATTCTTGCTTAGTTTATTTCCTTTAATGTGTTTGCTTTGGTGCTTGTTTTGTTTTATGCTTCTTTAATATTTCTTGCTTGATTAGTATAGTTTCATTTCAGTATAATGCTTCATTCTATTCGAGTAGTTAGTTTAAATATGTGTGAGTAGTTCCATCCCCTTTTGGGGGTGGAGTAGATGTGTGTACATGTTATGTAGATGGTTTGAATGCTTAAAATGAATGTTTTGTGTTTATATTAGTATGCTTCCTTGAATTATTAAGAACCTTACTTGATGGTTTCTGTCATAGCTTAGGTACATTCCATGCTTGTCTAAGTGTCTTAATAACAACCTTGCATTGCTCCTGTTATTCACATAAATTAGTGTTGTAAATGATAGGTTTTGCCATTAGGTACCTCTTATGCATTAACACACACTAACTAACTTGAGCTTCTTGTATGCATTCCACACCACACTTATTTCATGTGAATACACACACACACACCACCCCTTAGGGGTTTTCATTTCCTGTCTTTTTATCTTCTTCATTAGTTGTTTAGTTATTTCATTTCAGCTTGCTTGTCTACTAGTTTAGATTAGTGTAGTGTAGTGTAATACATCTTTCTCTCCTTCTTTTACCTCTCGCCTTCGAACAAACCAATTGTCGACACACCTTCCAGTGGATGACCGGTATTTACCACCGCTTCAACGCATCCGTGCACTTGCGGTTAATATAAAACGATCAATCAAGTTTTGGGCGCCGTTGCCGGGGAGGTGCTCTGTCCAGACGTTGGTTTGGACTATTCGAGGGGTTTTTAATTTTTTGTTTCCAATTTTTCTTAGTTTCAGGGAACCATCGGATCAAGGGGAGGCTACTAGACAAATTTGAGTAACAGAAGACCTAAAAGGACCGCCAATTGGCGGCCTGGTGAGGGTTTCGTGCTCTCAAATTTTTGCTGGTATTTAGTTCTGTAATTTGTGTTATCTGGGAGCCCTATTTTGCATGCTATGACTTCTCGTTTGCTCCCAGATCATTAATCACTCCCCCATTAATCAACTTGGCCCTAAAATCCAAAGCAAAAGACTAGATGTTCTTACTTGTTTAGGTCACGCATCTTGTATTGAATTAGGCATATAGTTGTCTTTTCTTTTAGCTTTATTTTCAGTTGTTGAGTGCTGGCGTGCGGTATGCAATTTCCTACACTCATTCATTCATCTCGTATGCCCATGCATTAGTTAGTAGGAATTGCATCAGGATAAGAGTGAGCGAGCGTTTGATTGGAGCTATTGATTGCTAGACTTAGGATCAAAACGCTATTAAGGAGGGGATGTCCCATAAAAGATAAGGTGGGGGATTTCATCACCCTTTCTTTGGCCCCAAAAATCACTCTTAATAAAGCCTTAACTAAAAGCAAGTAGACATTGGCCCTAGGATTGCGGGCGCACTAGGAGACTAATCTAGTTGAGACCGTCATGACCTAATCGGTGTTGCCTACCTTGTCGATAGTAGGAGGTACTGGATCTCCGGATCTGGTATCACTTGCTGGGCATTGTGGTCCTCGGTGTAGGGAGGTGAGACGTGTCGAGGCTAGTGACCTCGAAGTTAGGTGTCGTCTAGCCTAAGGACCCATTGCCTTACATTGTTTGAGCCGTGCTTTCTAGTTACGCTTGTTCCTGATCCCACTACCCATGCTAGCTCTAGGGATTCTTCCCTCCTCACCTGAGTCCTCTCCTCATCTATTCTCTATGTTTAGTCTCCTCCTCTAGTACACCTTCTGTTGTGTGTTGTTTAGAGTCGAGTCGAGCATTTTTATGCGAGGTTGGGCTCGTTCTGGTGAGAGCGCTCGACTAGAGAGAGTGCATATTTCTGAGATGGATGGTCTTGGTGATCGACCATCTCCGCCTCGTGCTCCTTTGGAGCAAGAGGCCGAGTCGTCTCGTGGTGGCGAGGGAGACCGGGTTCCATACATGGAGTACCTCGGTCCGCTCCCACCATCACGTAGACCTCCTTCTCCTCCTCCTCTGACTCGAGAGGAAGGGAGATTCGGTCAGGATCGAGTTCTTGGTGCACCACCACCTTTACCTCGACATGATAGACCGATGACTTTGTGGGAGCGGACCCATCCTGTCTGGGCCGCGCAGCCTTCTTGCATAGTTGTTCCCCCTGCTCGCGGGAACAACTATGAGCTGAAACCTCAATATGTGAGCATGCTTCCAACCTTTACTGCCATTAAGGAGGATCCGTATATCTTTATTCGAGAATTCGAGGAAGTACGCTCCATGTTCAAGCTTCAACAACTTGACGTGGATTCAGTCCGGTTGAGGATGATTTCTTTCGCATTGAAGAATAATGCGAAGAAATGGATGTATAGCCTCCCGGCGAGCTCGATTTGGTCATGGGATGACTTTGTGACCGTCTTTCTGAAGAGATTTTTCCCTCAAAGGAAAACTCGACAGATACAGCACCAGATACATCAAATGTATCAGACCAAGACCGAATCGTTTCATGGTTTCTTTGAGAGGTTCAAGGACCTTCTCTAGCAGTGCCCCCATCATAGATTTGAGTTATGGCAGCTGTGCCAAATTGTTTATGAGGGCATCAACTACAACACACGCACATTGTTGGAGTCGATGTGTCAGGGTGACTTCCAAATGAAACCCATCGAAGAGGCATGGGACACTTTTGAGGCTATGGCTGAGCATACCTTCGAGTGGGACACCATCAGAGAGCCACCAGCTGCCAGGTCTTCTGGTCGAGCTGGATCATATCATGTTGAGTCAACTATCGCGTCTAAGGCGAAAATGGCTGCTCTCATGCGTAGGATTGAGAGTTTGGAGATGGACCGAGCTCCTGTAGCTCAGGTCGCTACTCCCGGGTGTAGTAGGTGTGGACTTTCGCGACATGATGACTTGGAATGCGCTTACGCTCCAAGGGATACTGAGCATGCAAATGCGATGCATCAACCAAGGCCCCGTAACGACCCGTACAGTCACTCCTACAACCCGGGATGGCATAACCATCCTAACTTCTCTTGGGGGCCTAGTGGGGGTCATTGTCAGAGCTCGCACGCTCAACCTCAACCTCCACCTTATCAACCTCCACGCCCATCGACGACCTACCAACCCTCACATCAAAGGTCTCAGCACCAAAATTACCAACCTGCTCATGCCTCATCTTCGGGTTATTCCAACCAGACTCCACCACCCCAGCGGGTTGCCCCCAAGGACCCTTCTTGTGATCCGACCCTTCAAGCATTGTAAAGTACACTCAAGGCTTTGGAAATGCAAGTTAGCAAGTTGGCTCATCAATTCCATGAACGCGGGAATGGTCAGTTCCCGAGTCAACCTGTGGTTAATCCCAGGGGTCAGCATGCCCATGCTAGGCAGAATGTACACAATGTTGAAAGTGACCCTTCCCAACATGCAAATGTTTTCCATACCTTGAGATCGGGAAGGGTCGTTGAAACAAAATTGTGGAAATGCCTAAAGCCAACCCTGTTGACGAGTCTTCCGAGGAGAGTCTTGAGCCTGTTAAGGAACCTAATTCTGAGACTCCTCCTCGTGATTCTTATGTCCCCAAGGCACCATTCCCTCATAGGTTGACTAAAAAACGTGATTAGCATTGGGACAAGATCGTTGAGGTACTTAGGCAAGTCAAGGTGAACATCCCGTTGTTGGACGTTGTTCAACAAATGTCACCGTATGCCAAGTTCCTCAAGGACCTTTGCACCACCAAGAGAAAAACAAATGTGCCAAAAAATGCCATTTTGGCCGCCAATGTGAGCTCAATATTGACACAACCCATGAATGTCAAGTACAAGGACCCAAGTTGTCCAACTCTCTCTTGCATAATTGGGAATGTGACAATCTCTCAAGTTTTATTTGATTTGGGGGCATCTGTGAATCTCCTGCCTTACTCTATCTATGTCAACCTTGGAATATGCCATCTTAAACCAACGAGGACAACCCTCCAGTTGGCTGACAAATCCGTCAAGATTCCACGAGGGATTGTTGAGGATGTCCTTATCAAAGTGGGTGAGTTCGTATTTCCAGTTGATTTCATCATCTTGGATACTGAACCTGTGTCCAACCCACAATGACAAATTCCTGTGATCCTTGGGAGGTCATTTCTCGCGACATCTAATGTTTTGATCAATTGTCGCAATGGCTTGATGAGGTTGTCTTTTGGAAACCTCACGGCGGATTTCAACATCTTCACTCTTGGTAAGAAAGTCAGGCTCTTCGACGACACTGTCGGAGCCAATTTCATCCAGGACATGGATGAGCCTGATTCATTAGGCATGTTCGACTCACATCGACATATTATTGAGGTGCCTAATGACCAGGTTGTGAGTGAATAGGTTCTTGAGGAATCCGCCAGCGTATCTCTGGACGAGGAGGCACATCTGGGTGCTTTCTCTTCTTACCCCGTGGCCCTTGAGCCACTTGAAATTAACTCTGAATCCGACAAGGACCCACCTCTGGTCGAGCTTAACCGCTCCCCGATAACCTAAAGTACATCTTTTTAGGGGATAATGAGACCTTGCCACTCATTATTGCTTCTGATCTTGCACAAGATCAAGAGGTTGCCCTCAAAAGAGTACTCTTTGAAAACAAAGAGGCAATCGGGTGGTCCTTGAAGGATATCAAGGGAATTAGCCCTGGTATTTTTCAGCATCGGATCCCCATGGAAGAGGATTCTAGGCCCCGCAGGGACCCACAACGGAGATTGAATCCTGTACTTAAAGAAGTCGTCCGAAAGGAGATTCTTAAGTGCTTGGATCATGGCATAATCTATCCTATCTCTGATAGTTCGTGGGTGAGTCTTGTCCATGTGGTTCCCAAGAAGTCAGGCATGATGGTTGTGGAGAATGAGCATAATGAGCTTATCCTGACACGCCTGCAAACTGGCTGGTGAGTTTGCGTTGATTATCGCAAGCTCAATGCGGCAACGCGGAAAGATCATTTCCTGTTGCCATTCATTGATCAGATGTTGCCAAGGTTGGCCAGACATGAGTATTATTGTTTTCTTTATGGATACTCTGGTTACAACCAAATTCCCATTGCCCCCGAGGATCAAGAGAAAACCACATTTACTTGTCCCTTTGGCACGTTTGCCTATCGTCGCATGCCCTTTGGGTTATGTAATGCGCCGGCAACATTTCAAAGGTGTATGATCAGCATCTTCTCCGATATGGTTGAGCGTTTCCTTGAGATCTTCATGGACGACTTTTCCATATTTGGCGTTTCCTTTGATGAGTGTCTTCATCACTTGAACCTTGTCCTCAAGCGATGCCAAGAGAAGAACCTCGCTCTCAATTGGGAGAAATGTCACTTCATGGTGAAGCGAGGGATTGTACTTGGACATGTGGTCTCAAGTAGGGGAATTGAGGTCGATCCCGCAAAAGTGGGTATCATTGCTAATCTCCCACTGCCAAGTAATGTGAAGGATATCCGTGCCTTTTTGGGGCATGCTGGATTCTATCGGCGGTTCATTCGGGATTTTAGCAAAATTGCTCGACCTCTCACCGCCTTGTTGGCTAAGGATGCCATTTTTGAGTTCACACCGGATTGCCACCATGCCTTTTTGACCTTGAAGAAAGAGTTGACTTCAGCTCCCATTATTAAGGCACCGGTGTGGACTGAACCCTTTGAGTTAATGTGTGATGCATCTGACTTCGCTGTGGGAGCAGTGCTTGGGCAACGATTGGACAAAATGCCTCATGTGATCTACTATGCCAGTAGAACACTCAATGATGCCCAACCGAACTACACTGTGACCGAGAAGGAATTCTTAGCGATCATATTTTCTTTGGAGAAATTCCGGTCGTACTTGATTGGCTCCCACGTGATTATCTATTCTGATCACACAGCCATCAAGCACCTCATGGCGAAGAAAGATGCAAAATCCCGACTCTTGAGATGGACCTTGTTGTTACAAGAATTCGATCTCGAGGTTCGGGACAAAAAAAGTGTGAAAATGTTATAGCTGACCACTTGTCTCGTCTAGAGACGACCAACCCACAGGACCAAATCATTGATGACAAATTTCCTGATGAGCAGTTGTTCACGATCGAAGATAACCCTTGGTTTGCCGACATCGTGAACTACCTCGTGACCGAGCAACTTCCTGTGGGTTGGTCAAAATCTGACCAAACCAAATTTAGATCTTATGTCAGATTCTTCCACTGGGATGACCCCTACCTATTCAAATAATGCTCTGACCAAATTTTCAGGCGGTGCGTCCCAGATACCGAGTTCCAAAGTGTGCTCCACTTCTGCCATTCCAAGGCATGTGGAGGACACTTTGGAGCAAAGAAAACTGCTGCCAAGGTGCTATAATCTGGATTCTACTGTCCCTCTCTTTTCAAAGATGCTTACGACTTTTGTAAGCAATGTGATAGGTGTCAGCGCCTTGGCAGGATTGGTTGACGTGACATGATGCCTTTGCAAAATGTCCTTGTTGTCGACATCTTAGATGTGTGGGGCATCGATTTCATGGGTCCCTTCCCGAACTCGTTCGGGAATGTTTACATTGTGGTGGCCGTTGACTATGTGTCTAAGTGGGTTGAGGCTATACCCACAAAGACCAATGACAACAAGCTGGGTACCAAATTCTTGAGGGACATTTTTGCACGATTTGGTACTCCTCATACCATAATCAGCGATAGGGGTACCCACTTATGTATTCGCTCCTTTGAAGCGCTTATGAGGAAATATTCGTTCACCCACAAGCTTGCGACCCCATATCATCTGCAAACTAGTGGGCAAGTCGAAATCTCTAACCGTCAATTAAAGCAAATTCTTGACAAGACGGTTAGTTCCTCGACGAAGGATTGGTCAACCAACTTGAATGACGCGTTGTGGGCCTTCCGCACCGCGTACAAGACCAATTTGGGTATGTCCCTATATCGGGTAGTGTACGGGAAAGGCTTGCCACCTACCCGTCGAGCTTGAGCATCGTGCTTTCTGGGTGATCAAGAACCAGAATATGGATGTTGATCAAGCAGGAGTACAACGTAAGCTCGACATTGTGGAATTAGAAGAGCTACGCAATGATGCGTACGAGAATGCCAAAATTCATAAGTCCCAAGCCAAGATGTTTCACGATCTCATGATTATGATCGCCAAGAAAATGTTTTATGGGTTTTGCGTGTGTTTAGCATGAGCAAAACCGTTGAGCGGCAAAGTAAAAAGAAAGCTCCCAAAATTGTCTTGAACTTGATGCATTAGGATATCTAGTACAGTGACTTTAGGATTTATCGAGTCGTTAGGATGCACCCCTGTTTTCCTTTGGGGGTGAGTAATCATAGGGTTTCAGTGCTCAAACATTCAAAGAAGTTTACCCTAAACCTAGTGAGTCAATGATTCGTGTTTGTTAACTTAAGGAAGTTTGTTGTAGTCAAGGACCCTTTAAATCTTGTTGTGAGACATTAAGCGTAGGGGTTTTGGTTCATGCGTAGGGGTTTTGGTTCCTTTGGTTCATGTGTTCTCTCTTCTCGCACGGCTTCTATCACTCGGGAATGTAGGTCTGAGGGGACTTTGTGCCTGGTGTTTTCGAGTCATCTGACTTGGGATGCGCCGGCCGAACTCCCATTACACGGGTGGTAGGGATTGCCTATGTGGAGATTTGGGGAAATGTGTATGTGATAGTGTAAGTCCTCATGGGCAATGATGCACGAAACCTGACCCTGGGAGAATGAAGCTCCAACTAATAAAAAAAAAGTGAAAAGAAGCAAAAAGAAAAAAATGGTAATGCAAATAAGAACCCTAATGGACCTTACACTTTGTATCACTTTAGGATGTTGAGGTTGTCCATGTCTTTCACTTAATTCCTTGTTTAACTTGCACGAATGGTTCATTAGGCTAGGTGTGGACTGATTACCTATGTAGAGTCGGCCCGTAGCATTACCACGTCCATTGATCGACAAAATATTTCCAACAAGTCGAGAGTCTAGATTGAATAATGCATCTTGTTCGGATTTTGTGGGTATATCTGCTGAAAACCCTCAGGAGATAACACTCCTCCTCCTTGGCAACAAAGAGGTTTAACGGCTTGTTGCACGTGCTAAGTGCAACCGTGATTCCTACGAAAGTGAGTTAAGATTTCTTGTTTCTCGTTTGTTTTTCTCTTTCTTTGTTTTGCTCGAGACTAGCAAAAAGTTAGGTGTGGGGGTATTTGATTGACATCATTTCATGCTTATATTTGTACCTTATATCCATTATCTTACACCTAAGCAATGCTACATGACGAGTTTTATATTTGGTTTTCAGGAACAAAGAGGTTTGAAGAGAAGAGCCATGAAAGGACCCAAAAGCCGGAAAAAGGACTTAATTGTGAGACCTGGGGACTAAGATGCAAGGGAGAAGGACCGGATCGTAAGACCGATGGACCAAAGAGCAAAACGGGAAACTCCACACCATCATGGGGAGTATTTTGGCAATTCGATTCTGGGGGAGCTCCAACCAACCAAGTAGATGCATCAAAGACCAAGAAATACTTCCAGCAAAGCCCAACACAAAACCCAGACGGATCTGGGCCTTATAGACCGCCAATTGGCGGTCTGGATCAGCCCAGATCCGCTCGGCTTTCTCCTGGACTTGTACTAATGAGTGTTTAGGCTATTTTTGGTATTGGTTTAGTCCCACATCGGGGGATTGTCCCGGATTAGCTTTTTCCATGCTTATAAATAGAACTCTTCACCTTCCATTGTATCCATCTCTCCCTTTGGTGGCATCTTCCCTTCTAAGAGTGAAGCCTTGAAGCAAAACTCTGGTGGAGGAAGAGCTGCTTGTAATTTGAGTAAGTTAATAATAGATTTTTTCTTTAGCTTGTTAATTCTTGCTTAGTTTATTTCCTTTAATGTGTTTGCTTTGGTGTTTGTTTTGTTTTATGCTTCTTTAATATTTCTTGCTTGATTAGTATAGTTTAATTTCAGTATAATGCTTCATTCTATTCGAGTAGTTAGTTTAAATATGTGTGAGTAGTTCCATCCCCTTTTGGGGGTGGAGTAGATGTGTGTACATGTTATGTAGATGGTTTGAATGCTTAAAATGAATGTTTTGTGTTTATATTAGTATGCTTGCTTGAATTATTAAGAACCTTACTTGATGGTTTCTGCCATAGCTTAGGTACACTCCATGCTTGTCTAAGTGTCTTAATAACAACCTTGCATTGCTCATGTTATTCACATAAATTAGTGTTGTAAATGATAGGTTTTGCCATTAGGTACCTCTTATGCATTAACACACACTAACTAACTTGAGCTTCTTGTATGCATTCCACACCACACTTATTTCATGTGCACACACACACACTCCACCCCTTAGGGGTTTTCATTTCCTGTCTTTTTATCTTCTTCATTAGTTGTTTAGCTTAGTTGTTTAGTTATTTCAGCTTGCATGTCCACTAGTTTAGATTAGTGTAGTGTAGTGTAATACATCTTTCTCTCCTTCTTTTACCTCTCGCCTTCGAGCAAACCAATTGTCGACACACCTCCCAGTGGACGACCCGTATTTGCCACCGTTTCAACGCGGTCGTGCACTTGCGGTTAATATAAGACGATCAATCACATATCCTTGAGTGCATTCAAGTTAGAGTTCAACAACCACATTCTATTTCCATTGTGTTGTAAAGCTTCGAGGAAGTACCCTCTCGGGTTGTGAGAGGAGATCCGAGCAAGTCGAGGGTGTTCGCAAGGCTCCGATTGTAAGAGGGTTTATCTTCGACCCGGAACGAAGATAAAAGGGAATTCTCGAGTAGGGATTGGAGGATCGATCAGAACTTGATGAGAGGACTAGATAACGGTGGTGTGATCGAACCTCTATAAATCTCCGGAGTCATCTTGTGGTTTGCATTCTTTCCCTTATTATTTTTATTGTGCAATTGTTCAAGAAAATTAGGAGATAATCTATTCACCCCGTCTAGATTAGTGACCGATCAACTTACACAATAGACAACCTTATATCTCCCACTATTCCCAAAGAGGGAGGAAGCTATCTCCCGCTAAGGGCGAGCAGAATATCCCTCGATCGATGGATGCTAGTGGATTAAATAAGAAAGAAAGATACTCTTAATTTTTGGTTGGACAATTTAAATATTAATATGTGATTTCAGAATTTAGGTGTTCATGCATATTTATCATCTATACACATCCTAACATTCATCCATGCAATCACATATATATCAAGCACACAAACATAAATAAATCCATTCACACACATTGTGTGAGTTTATATGTTCCCGCGTCCTTGATCCTTGTGCTTTCTTCAGCGTCTTCCTCTTGCACCATGGATGTTGATATTGCAAAAATATAAACCTGCATCACTCAATTTTGAAAATTGTCTAGTGCATGTCCTATGTAAAAATCCTCTCATATGCATGCATATACATAGAAATGGAAATTTGGCTTTTACATACATAAGCCCCTGTGATTGAATAACAATAACATACACATTCATTCATTCATTCACACATGGCTTCTTCAGAACATTGAAACTCACATATCCCTGCATAAGAGAACTCGAGCAACACATGTACATATACTATATATTACTCGATTTAGTTTATCATGCATCTCTAAATTAAACAATTCTAAAATCATTTGAAATCCATTAAAAATGATTTTATGCATCCATAGTTCAAAACATAAAATATTTGAACCGTTGTTTATCCAATTTCCAAAAATAAAAAATTTAAAGAAATATAAACATATGCCTTTTTCCGTTTTGTTGATTCCTTATAAAATAATCATTTAATTAAAAAGAAAATTCTATAAATTAGACATAAGTCTAAATTTTAATTCTAACATTCACATGATGTGTTTCAAAACATTTAAAATTATCCAACGAATCAATTAGAATTAAATCAACAAAACTATCGGAAAACTCGAAAAAGACAGAACATGAATTGTTTCGATTGTAGATGGTATACTAAAATTAATTATATAGTCTAATTATTGAAAATATGAACTAAATGCTCTGATACCACTGTAGGATTTCGTGTCCCTATGTATGTATATATTTTAATTTTTTTAATACAACATACAAGATCGATTTCATACTTTCAATAATTTTATGTACATAACTTTGTGTTTTATTCTAATATCATGTAACCCTACATTTATTAAAATAAACCACAAAGGTAGAATCATACCTAAAGGTTCTCTAAAACCTCTTTGTAGATCTGGAGTCACACGCCTGTTGAATTTTCCACGGATTTGCCTCCGAGTGTTCACCAAACTCTAAACAAGATTAGAGTGAAAGAAGCTAGCCAATCAATCTCTAAGAAGACTTAGAATCTAGCTAATAACCCTTCTTTGAGCTCCTGAGATTTCTATCTCCTAAACTAAAAATTACTAAGAGAATTTCGTGGTGATTAGAGGAGAGATTAATGAGAGAAAGATTTTTGCATTAGTTTTAAACAAGTAGGAGGAGGTTCCCTTTTATAGGCTACCAAAACATCCTTATCAAGTGCTATTCTTTAGCCATGATCCCTTGTTTATTCTCTCCTAAAATTAATCTCTAATTTCCACATCAGCAACCTAAAAAACGTTTTAATTAAATCTGGAATTAATCCACCCATGATTTAATTAATCTCTTAATAATTCAGGCAAAAATCGCACTATTCGGTTGACCAAGAATTTTTCTCGGTTAACCAAACCATTCGGTTATAACACGTGTTCGGTGGACCGTGAGCTAGACAGTCGACCGAATTTACATGAGAAAAACTATCTGGAAAAATTCAGACGATCCACGTCTTGCTCGGTCTACCGTTGACACACCAAAATTTCTCCTGGAGAACATTCATCGGCCGACCGTGTCACCTTCGGTCTACCGAAATACTCTTTCTCGGTTGGCCGTTCACACTCGGTTAACCGAACCCGATTGGCCAGGCACACCAGACAATTTCGGTCAACAAATTGTGATTACCCGTTCCCCATTCGGTTAACCGATCCGAAGATACCCCGGTCGACCAAACCATGAACGTTTCACCGTGTTTGACCCCGATTTTGCCTTTGTCAAATTTTAGATTTATTTCCAACAAAATTTGAACTTTTGGGGGTTTTAGTAAATTCACATCTTATGTAATATATTATCATATGTAATATTAAATTATTACACCCCATAATATAAACACCTCATATGAATTTATTATGATTCTAATTATGTCAATTCTCATGACATATTGATTCTATTCATTCACCACATGTGTCCTATTTTCACATAAAACCCGACACATCATATGCACTTAAAATCAAGCCTCTTGTTTCCCAGTTTTGTGGTGTGACCTATAGGAGGATCTAAGCCAAATTGACAGAGATATTAAACACTTAATATCTCAAACTATAAGCGGTAACTAGCTATACAATATAGTTACGTAATTAGCATAGATGTCTTTGTTCCACCCGAACCAAAACACGACCCATTTAGTGATGTAAGTGCACCACTTGTGTCTGTCACTTGCCTCATGATATGAAGAATATATACAAAGAAGAAATGTGTCATCTTTGTAATATATTCATTTATTGATCTCTCTAAGCTAATTATAACTATGTAACTTAACTCAAGTTACATTGTGCACGTTATAATTTTTCTTTATCAAGGGGCCCACTAATATCATCACTCAATTAAGAGGGGCAATGATAATCGTTTTACTAGCTATCTTTTCCAGCACAAATCATGCTCAACCAACTATTGCCATTATCACTACACTCATTGATAGCGTTTGACAATAATCAAATTAAGCACTTCTTGAGTGAAAAGATATAAGTCTCATATCTTAGGATCCAGGACACAGTAAAACATTAATGACACGAAACACAATTCCATAATTTTTTACTTGTTAGGTCTATTCAATATATAAAAGTAATCTTTTCCTCTTTTATATACTCGTGTCATCAATTATTTGTAGAGCTACAACAATCGATGACCAACACGACAATCTTATCTCGGTGATTAATGTTCCACGTTAATTACCATGATTGTGAATAACTTTTGATTTATGTAAACCATTATCTTTTAGAGCTCTACGGTTAAGGACCAAGCACCTCTTCCTTAACACTTCCAAAAGACGAATACCATAATCAAGGAACAAAATGTTTGCACATCTAATTCATAATAATTGACATATAAAAGAAAAACTTTTAGAACACATTCCTTTCATTTTTAGCTTAAGCAATGCTACGTAATGAGTTTTATGTTTATGTTTCAGGAATAAACAGGTTGGAAAAGAACAGACTCAAAAAGGACTTAAAAGCAAGGAAAATGACTAAGTTGTAAGACTTATGAACTAAGATGCAAGAGGTAAGGACCTAGATGTAAATCCAAAAGGACTAATGAGCAAAATCAAGCACTCCACACCATCATGAGGTGAATTTTGGCAATTGGATTCGGGTCGCAACTCACACAACTGATTAGGGTGCAATCCAGGAGAAGAAATGAAGCTATGAAGAAGTCATAAGAAATTGGGCCGGATAAAGGAGATCCAAACCACCAATTGGCGGTCCAGTTGGCTCTGAATCTGACCCGTCTTGTATCGGATGTGTATTAAGGTGTTTCATGATATGTTTGGTATGCATTCAGTCCTATACCAGGGGATTGTCCCCGATTACCTTTTTTGTGGCTATAAATAGAACTCTTCCTCCTCCTTTGAAGTATATCTCCTCTCTTAGTGGCCATCCTCTCTACTAGAAGTAAAGCCTTGGAGCAAAAAATCTTGTGGAGACAGGCTACTTGTAATGTGAATGAGCAATAAAAAAATGTTTTGTTAGTTAATTGTTGTTTCTTTTAGTTCTTTGCTTATTAGTTAATCTTGTTTATTTTAATCTTCGTAGAATTAATTAGCATGTTTCTTTTCCTTAATATGAATGTTAGATTAATAATGTGTGAGTAGTTCCATCCCCATTTGGGGTGAGTTGATGTTTATACATGTCATGTAGAATGGAATAAATGCTACATGTTGTTTTATGTGAGAAATGTTAGTATGCTTGTTTGAATTAAAGAGAATACTTAACTTGATGGTTTCTATCATAATCTTTAGGTACATTCCATGCTTATTAGGTTCTTAATAACAAAATTGTTCATGCTCATATTAATCACTTAGGATAGTGATTTGGATGATAGGTCTTGCCCTGAGGTACTTCTTATGTGTAGCAACACTACCAACACATGTGCTTCATTGAATGCATTCATCACCACTTATTTTAGGTGTACACACACTCCACCCCTTAGGGGTTTTCCATTCCTGATTTCCAGCTTGCTTATATTAGTCAATTTTTTATTTCTTAGTCTCACTCTTTCATCTTCTTTGTTGTTTCATACTAGTGTAGCGTAACATGGTTTAGTGTAGTTTAGTGTAATCAATTTCTTCTCCCCTCTTTTCTCACTTTCCTTCGAACAAACCAGAGTTGACACACCTCCTCATGGATATGACCCGTACTTGCCACGTCTTTACCGACACCATGCACTTGCGGTAACTAAACGAACACATCAGTTACCTTTATTTCAAGTTTAGTAGAGTATGTTTTATTTCTTACTTGGTAGTGAAGTGTAGGAGAAGAGAAACACCTTTTGTAATCTTTCTTTCTT
The DNA here is from genome assembly GCA_963682175.1 of Triglochin maritima. NCBI lineage: Eukaryota > Viridiplantae > Streptophyta > Magnoliopsida > Alismatales > Juncaginaceae > Triglochin > Triglochin maritima. The sequence goes on from OY821775.1 coordinate 23,569,233, forward strand.
AATCAAGTTTTAGTTTCTTGTTCTTTATGTTTTTGTCTTTCATTGGATGCAATTTGTATTCCATTGCTTTGGTTAGATCTAGTTTTCTTTAGTTGTTCATGTGTTATTTTTATTTTGTTGTTTTCTTTGTTTAAATGATGATTAGTGAGTAATCTATCCCCATTGGGGGTGGAGAATGATGTGAAGTGTGAATGTTGTGAGATTGGTGTGTGTTTAATCTTAATCTTGGTGCTTCAAATTATTTCCATGGTCATTTTGATGAGTTTGTCACTCTTGTCGTTGATATTTTAATTGTCCTGATAGATACTTAGCACATGCTTTGGCTAGTGGGCTCACTTTATGGGGGAATGATGAGGTGAGGATACGATTGGAGTGGATAAAGAGATAAGAATGACATGTGGAAGCATGTGGTATTGTTGGCCTTATCTTGATTAATGTCTTGTAAGTTTTAATGATGATTTTAAATCTTAATTAATGTGGAGATATAGTTGGGGTTGTTGTCATTACGAAATTCTATGTTTTTCATGTCATTATAGAGATAAGATTGACATGTACTCATGTGGTTGTCTTTATCCTTATCTTGAGTAGTGTTTTATATGTTTTAATGATGGTGATAAATCTTAATTCATGTAGAGACACTTACAATTGTGGCATTATAAGATTACCATGTTATGCATGTCATTAGCGCTTAATTGTACACACACGTATATCTCACATCCACATGTTTGCATGCATTTTCCACCTCCTACGAGTTTAGTCGTATTTATTTTACAAATTACATTTCACGTAATTTGGTGTAGATACACCCACTCTTCATTTTCTTCCCCCACTCGACTATGGTCGACGACCACCCTCACTCGCTCCTTGTGGACACGACCTGTACTTTTCACCGCTTGAACGCGGTTGTTTAATCATTTTAAATACCGCAAGTGCACGACCGCGTTGGAGCGGTGGCATACGGGTTGATCCACAAGGAGGTGTGTAGACTCTGGTTTGTTTGAAGGCAAGTGGGAAGAGAGGGGAAGAAGTTGTGATTAAACTAAACTAAACTAAACTAACTACATTAAACGAGTAAGCATCAAAAAAGGAAAAAGAAAGAGAGGGAAATTGAAAGGTGGAAATCAGAAATGGAAAACCCTAAGGGGTGGAGTGTGTGCACACATGTAAAAAGATCGTGAAAAATGCATTCTATAGGCACAAATGTAGGTAGTATTTTCATGTATAGGAAGTGTCTAAAGGTTATGGCAAAACCTATAAATCCATTCACTAACCTAGTTGATTAATATTCATATACACAAGTTGGTTATTTCAGAACCTAAACAAACATGGGAGGTGTCTAAGATGTGTGGCAAAACCCATCATGTGTAGTATTCTATTATAACACGCAAGCATACATTCACATTTATCAACACAATCAAAATATAAAGTATTCATATCCATTCTTTAATGCATGTATGAACATCATCTCCACCCACAAAGTGGGATGGATCTACTCACTACACATTACTCTAACAATTAAACTAAAGAAGAAAAGAAACATTCTAACTACTTTAGCCTACAATCAAAGAAATAAAACTAAGCTAAGCATGCATAAAGAAACAACATAAGAACAAAACAATGGAAAAATTATTTTATTAGATGACTCACATTGAAGGTAGCATTCTTCTCCACCTTGAGAATTTGCTCCAAGGCTTACTCCAAGTAGAGAGAATGCCACCAAGCAATGGGTAATTACAATAGAAGGTGAAGAGTTCTATTTATAGACATAGAAAAAGGTAATCCAGGGCAATCCCCCGGTATGGAACTAAACAAATACCAGAAATAGACTAAATACACATTAATACACGCCTCACATAAATCTTAGCAGATCTGGAATAAACGTGACCGCCAATTGGCGGTCTACAGTGTTCGTATCGCTCTGGATATGTGGGCTTTTCAGGAAGGCTTTGTTTGTCTTCGATGCATCTACTTCGCTTGTTGGAGCTCCGACCCGAATAGACTTACCAAAATACTCCCCATGATGGTGTGAAGTATTCTTGTTTACTCATTTGTCCTTCGATCTTGCATCTTAGTCCTTGAGTCTCTCAACTCAGTCATTTTTCATGCTTTTAGGTCATTTTATGCATCTTCTCTTCAAACCTATTAATTTCTGAAATTCAAACATAAAACTCATCACGTAGCATTGTTTTGGTAAAAATAATGGATATAAAATACAAATATAAGCATGAAATGATGTCAATCAAATACCCCCACACCTAACTTTTGCTAGTCCCGAGCAAAACAAAGAAAGAAAAAAGCATACGAAAAATAAGAAATCCTAACTCACTTTCGTAGAAATCACGGTTGCACTTAGCACGTGCAACAAGCCGTTAAACCTCCTTGCCACCAAGGAGGAGTGTTGTCTCCTGAGGATTTTTCAGCGGATATACCCACAAAATCCGAACAAAGATGCATTATTCAACCTAGCTACACAACTCGATGACTCATTTTGTCGATCATTGGACGCGGTAATGCTACGGGCCAACTCTATATATGTAATCAGTCCACACACCTATCCTAATGAATCATTCATGAAAGTTAATGAAGGACTAAAGTGTAAGACACGGACAACCTCAACATCCTCAAGTGATACAAAGTTTAAGGTCCATTAAGGTTCTTATTTGACTTTTTTTCTATTCTTTTTTTGCTTTCTTTTTTCTTTTTCTTTGGAGCATTATATTGGTTGGTGTTTGATTCTCCCAAGGTCGGGTTTTGTGCATCATTGTCTTTGAGGACTTACACTATCACGTACACCTTCCCCCAAATCTCCACATATGGCGATCCCTACCACCCGTGTAACGGGAGTTCGGTCGGTGCATCCTAAGTCAGATGACTCGAGAGAACCAGGCACTAAGTCCCCTCGAACCTAATTTCCCGAGTGATAGGAGCCGTGCGAGAAGAGAGAACACCACTTATTCATTTATCTACATGGGAACCAAAACCCCTACATTTACAGTTTCACAAAAAGAGTTTAAGGGTCATTGACTAGGACAAACTTCCTTATACTAACATACACGAATTATTGACTCACTAGGTTTAGGGTGGACTTCTTTAAATGTTTAAGTGTTGAAACTCTATGATTACTCGCCCCCCGAGGGAAAACCGGGGTGCATCCTTACGACTAGATAAGTCTTAAAGCCGCTGTACTAGATATCCTAATTCATCAAGTTCAAGACAATTTTGGGAGCTTTCTTTTTACTTTGCCTCTCAACGGTTTTGTACATGCTAAATACACGTGAAACCAACAAAACATTTGCTTTCACAAACACATGAAGATTTTGAAAGAAATGTGAAAATTTTAAAGCACTAGGCAAGGAAAATAAGATAAGTCACCCAAGGTTCATGGCAAGCAGATATATCGATATTAAATGCAGCACACTAACATGACCCTATCAATGCATACAAAAGAAAACAAAATCAAAGGAAAATACACGACTATGTACACACGTAAAACACCCCCACACCTACCTCATCCATTGTCCTCAATAAATGTGAGCATGAAACTACATGGATTTATGCATGAAAAAGGGAAGATCTCACCAACATTAAGCACAACAGAAAGTTCATGGTTATGTTGATGGACACAAACCCGAATTCCCTCAAAACCTATGAGATACTGAAGAAGGGAGACAAATATGTGAAGAAATGGGGCCCAAGTACACAAGGGTTGGGGCCCACAACAATCAATGCTCGCTCATGAAGTCTTTTATTACATTTTTTACAAGGTATATACATCAACAAAGATATTCTCATAATCATTTGGGCAATGAACAACAAATGAGAACATCAAGTTATGAGGACCAGAGACTTGCCGAGATGGGCAAACTTTAGTGGTACTCTGAGGTGTCATGAGGGGTGAAAGGTCAAAGCTGAAAGGCTCGAACCCCTCATGATATTTGTTGGGTGTAGGCAACACGAATGAGTGGAGTTGTGTTACCTCACTAGGGTTTAGTTGCTCATCGAACAAAACCCTCTAACCAGTGGGTGCATCGGAATGAGTTCCTCAAGCTCATTCGATGGATGCAGCAGACCTGCATCACTAAGAATGGGGCTTCTCCCCAAGTCATCCAACAAGGACGGTCCACCATCATTTATATCATCAAGCATAAGCTCGGTCGTAGGTGGATCCTTGTTGGAGTCAAGATGAAGCTCAAATGGCTCAATGGACAAGCGACGTGAGATAGAGACACCTTATGGTATAGGCATATGATGAGGTGTCTCACTCTCACTAGTAATCTCCACTGAATCATGCAACGAACACTCCCTTTGGACATTGATGTTTGATGTCAGCTCAATCTGTTGCATTGATAAGACAGACAATGAGTTTTCGCTGGGCCCACAAACATTCTCAATGGGTTGCATTGGTGTTAGGGGTGTTCGTTGATTTTGCGGTGTTTTCTCTAATTGGCGGATGAGATTGAGATTTAAAGGTTGATCCATGGGCTCCTGTTTCCTACCAGAGTTGAACACATGAAACTCAGCACTCATGTTACCGAATGGCAGCTTCATGAGACCATTTCTAAAATTCATTAAGGCGTTGGAAGTTGCCAAAAATGGTCTACCCAAAATCAAAGGTATCTGAGAGTGGGTGTTCGCAACAGGATTGGTATCGAGGACAACAAAATTGACCTGAAATATAAAATCTCCAACTTTGATAAGCATTTCTTTGATAATCCCCTTTGGAATACGAATGGATCTATCCGCCAATTGGAGGGTGATCTCAGTTGGTTTCAATTCTCCCAAATTCAACTGTTGCTAAACAGAAAATAGGAGGAGGTTGACCGCCTATCCTAAATCAAGCAATACATTACTCATGCTAGTGTCCCCTATCGTACACTGAATAGTAGGACATCCAGGGTCCTTGTATTTTGTGTAGGTGGGATTGGACAAAAGTGATCTTACATTTGCAGCCAAGAATGCTTTCTTAGGAACATTGGTCTTCCTCTTGGTTGTGGAAAGATCCTTCAACACTTTGGCATATTGGGGTATTTGTTGGATAACATCCAACAAGGGGATGTTAACCTTCACTTGCTTAAATACCTCTAATATCTTATCCATTGTGTCACTCTGCTTTTTGGTTAACCTACATGGATAGGGAACTTTTGGCAGGTAGGTTTTCTGAGGTGCCTGAGAAGGAGGTGTTGGTGTATTACCCTCACCCTCGACCTCTTCTTCACCACCATTCCCACTGCGGGGCTGCATAGATGGTGTTGGTGGCAAGGAAATGTGATTGTCAACCTGCTTTCCATTTCTTAAGGTTACAATGGAATTGACATGGTGAACAGGCCCCTCCACATGGTTCACCTGCCTCCCCCGAGGTACCACATTCTCATTTTGCATGTGTTGTTGCTGGTACATGCGGGGGTTAGCCTCAGGCTGGCTAGGCAGAGACCCTCTCTCTCTTTCATGTACAGACTGAGCCAATTGGCCCATCTGAAGCTCTAGAGATTTGATGGTTGGCTGATTTGAAGTGGGAACTTGACTTGTGGTCGACATAAAAAATTTCATTGAGTTTTCAAGTCCACGAGTCAAGGTCTCATGCGAATTGAATCGGGTTTCAATATTATTGGAATTTGGGAAACCCGATTGATTGGTGGTTGGAGCTTGGGTTGTGATAAGATTGTGTATGCATGGGAGGTTGGTATGATTGGTTAGGTGGTCTAGAGGAGTTTGAAGGACCACCCAGGGCATTATTTTGGTTCCATGAAAAATTGTGGTGGTTCCTCCATCCAGGATTATAAGATGATGAGTATGAGTCATTCCTAGCTCTGTCATAGATGGCGTTGACATGTTCCATCTCAGAAGGAATGGACGCACACTCACTTTCTACATGACCTATCCTACCACATGAATGACAGGGAACTCGACCAGATGTGGACATGTGAGGTACACCTTGTTGGTTTTTGATCTCAATGGAATCCATACGGCGCATTAAGGCAGCCATGCGTGCCTCGGTGGCCGTAGTGGTATCGACAGCAAATGCGGCACCCGATCTAGTCGGGTTTGCATTCGCGATCCTCGCTCCTATGCTGGATGATGCACCTGGTTCCCTTACACTCTCCCATTGCATGGTTTTCACAATGAGGTCTTCTAGGAAAGCCCATGCCTTCCTTTCATGCTTTCCTAAGAACTCTCATTGATACATGGACTCAAGGAGCGTTCAGGATGGGATGTGAAGACCCTCGTAAACAATCTGACAAAGAAGCCCCAACTCAATGCCATGGTGAGGGCATGAGGATAGTAGCTCCTTGAACCTCTCTAGATATGCATGAAATGTCTCGGTCTCAAGTTGATAGAACGAATTGATTTCGTTCCTCAATTTTTGAGTCTGATGATTTGGAAAGTACTTCTTGAGGAATGCAGATTGAAAATCATCCCAAGTCCTAAAGGCATTCGCCTGGTTGCTGTACAACCACTTCTTGGCATCATCCTTTAACGCAAAGGGGATAAGCCTAAGATGGACGGAGTCTGTGCTAAGTTGTTGCAGCTTGAACATAGCACAGACCTCCTCAAATTCCCTGAGAAAGATATAGGGTTCACCTTTCCCAGTGAAATGAGGGAGCATGGAAATAAACTGAGGCTTAACCTCAAAATGGTTCCATTTGTCTTTGGCAATACGATGCATGAGGGTAGAGTAGTACGGCTCGGGTAGCATCGATCACGTAGAGGTATGGGAGCGACAACATGAAGAACAGGTGGAATAGGTGGGTCCAGCAACTGCACCTCCTCGCGGAAATTAACAGCCATTGAAGCCGAACTGTGTGCAACACGAGAGGAGGAAGGCGTCGAGAAATCGACTACCAAAGCAGGGTTGACAACGCGCCTCATCAAACGGCCACTCTCGTCTCGTGCTCACGAAAGTATCCACAAAGGTGCACACACACAAATCAAAACTTTTTTTTAACAAAGAATGTGCGTAGAGGAGAAGACGGGGGAACACAGGGGAGATAGAATGACTCAGGAGAGAAGGGAAGAAGTCCTTACAATGTCAATCAGCCACTCTCGTCTCGTGCTCACGAAAGCATGCACAAAGGTGCACACACACAAATCAAAACTTTTTTTTAACAAAGAATGCGCGTAGAGGAGAAGACGGGGGAACAGAGGGGAGACAGAATGACTCAGGAGAGAAGGTAATCAGTCCGCACACCTAAAGCATATGTGATATGATCATGTAGTGTATTAAGTGTGTGTTATCTTAATCCCTTGAGCTTTATATGATTTCCATAATCATCTAATGGGTTTTCCCTCTTATCTTTGATATGCTAATGCTCTTGAATGAAGCTTAGCTTATGCTTTGATTAGTGGACCTATTTTATGGGGAATGATAAGGTTAGGATATGGATGGAATTAATATTTAAAACACAATTTGTAGTGTATGTACTCTTGTTGCCTTTACCTTAGTTAATGTCTTGTATGTTTTAATGATATTGGGTTATCTTAATTCATGTGGAGGCATAGTAGGGTCTAGTCTTTATACATGAGTTCATTTAGCTTCATTCCAATTATTGTCTTGTATGTTTTAATGATGTAGTCATATCTTAACTCATGTGGAGGCAAAGTTGGATGTAGTTTTATGATTTCATGCACTACATGTTGTGAGAAGCTTAATTGAACACACACACATCTTTATATTCACATTATTTCTCTACCCCTATGTGGTTTACTTTTATTGCTTCTCTTCCTTTCCTTTTTGCATTGTAGTGTAGTTTAGTGTAATCAATATTTCTCTCCTTTCTTCATCACTCGCCTTCGAACAAACCAAAAGTTGACACAAGTCCCTGTGAATCGACTCGTATTTACCACCGCTTCAACGCGGTTGCGCACTTGCGGTTAATATAAAATGAATCAATCAAGTTTTTGCCTCCCCGGCACCTCCCCGTTAACGACGCCATAAACTTGTTGAACATTTTAATTTAAACCGCAAGTGCATGGCCACGTTGAAGCGTTGGTGATTGACATCATTTCATGCTCATATTTGTATCTTATATCCATTATCTTTCACCTAAACAATGCTATGTCACGAGTTTTATGTTTAGTTTTCAGGAATAAATAGGTTTGAAGAGATGAAGCATAAAAGGACCCAAAAGCTGGGAAAATGGACTGAATTGTGAGATCTAGGGACTAAGATGCAAGGGAGAAGGACCTGATTGCAAGACAGAGGGACCTAAGAGTAAAACAGAATACTTCACACCATTATGGGGAGTATTTTAGCAATTGGATTCGGGTCGGAGCTCCAACATGCAAAATAGATGCAGCAAATACCAACAAAGCCTTCCAGAAAAGCCCACAAGAAATTCCAGAGCGATCCGGACACTGTAGACCGCTAATTAGCGGTCCAAGACCGCTAATTGGCGGTCACTTTTGGCCCAAATGCGCTCAAATTTCTCCTGGACTTCTATTAATGTTCGTTTAGGCTATTTTTGGTGTTTGTTTAGTCCCACATCGGGGGATTGTCCCGGTTTGCCTTTTTCCATGGCTATAAATAGAACTCTTCACCTTCCATTGCACTCACTCCATATTTTAAGTGGCTATTCTTCCTACTAGAAGTGAGGCCTTGAAGCACACACTAAAGTAGGAGGATGCTACTTTTAATGTGAGTCATTTTATCAATAAAGTTTTGTGTTTCTTTCATTGTTTGTTTTATGCTTCTTTCATTGTTTGTGCATGTTTTAGTTTAATCGTCTTTTAATTCTAGCTTAGTTTTAATATGCTTTCATTCCATAGTTTAATAATTAGTGGAATGTTTAGTGAGTAGTTCCATCCCCTTTGGGGGGTGGAGTAGATGTACATACATGCATTAGAGAATGGGATGAATGCTTTAATTTCAATGTGTTGATTAAACATGAATGTATGCTTGCTTGTTTAGGATAGAATTTATAACTTGATGAGTTTTGCCAAAATGATTAGACACCTCTCATGCTTGTTTAGGTTCTGAAATAAACAACTTGCATATGTAAATGTTAATCAACTAAGTTGGTGAATAGATTGATAGGTTTTGCCATAACATTTAGACACTTCCTATGCTTGATAAACACCACCTTCATGTGCTTAAAGAATGTATTCTACACCCACCTCTTTGCTTGTGTGCACTCACTCCACCCCTTAGGGGTTTTCCATTCCTGAAATTCCAGCACTTCTATTTTGTTCTTAGCTTAGTTTTTATTTGATCGTTTATTTCTTTGTTTCGCATTTCATACTTCTTAGAGTAGTTTAGTGTAGAGTAGCGTAACCAACTCTCTTCTCCATTTTTTCGCCATTTGATTTCGTGCAAACAAGAGGCTGCTCACCTCCCTGAGGACGACCCGTACTTGCCACCGCTTCATCGCGGCCGTGCACTTGCGGTTTAAATAAAACGTTCAACAAGTTTTTGGCGCCGTTGCCGGGGAGGTGCCAGTCCAGACTCTTGTTTGGACGATTCGAGTGGATTTAATTTGTTTTTTTTGTAGTTTGTCTTTGTTTCAGGAGATTGGGAATAGCAAGTGGAGGCTACTGGAGAAATTTCAAGACGATCTGAGCACTTCAGACCGCCAATCAGCGGTCGGAGACCGCCAATCAGCGGCCTGGTGAGCTCTTCTCATCTTCTAATTTCTTTGTGTTGTTGCTCTAATTGATCTAGTAATCTGGGACTCAATTTGGCATGTTTTGACTTATAGTTCGTTCCCAGATCAATAATCAAACCTCCTTTAAGCAACTTGGACCCTAAAACTCAAAGCAAAAGATTAGGCATTCTTTTTGTTTGGGCCATGCATCATGTATGTGACTTAGGCACTTAGATTGTCTTTTATCTTAGCTTTATTTTCTGTGGCTGAGAGCTGGCGTGAGGTACGCACCTTCTACTCTCATTCAAGCTTTTCGTATGAACATGCATTAGTTAGTAGGAAGTGCATTGCAACAAGTGTGAGTTGAGCGTTGTTTGGAGTGTTGATTGCTAGATTTAGGACTCCAAAACGCTACTAAGGAGGGGCTGTCCCGTACAAGATAAGGTGGGGGATTTCATCACCCTTTCCTTCGCCCCAAAAACCACACTAATCAAGAGCCTAATTTTAAAATCAAGTAGACATTGGCCCTAAGGATCTTGGACGCATTAGGAGAGTGATCCGGTCCCGACCGTCATGACCTGATCGGCGTTGCCCACTTTGTCGATAGTAGGAGAGATGAGATCCCCGGATCTTGGCTCACTTGCTGGGCTTTGTGGTCCTCGTTGTAGGGAGGTGAGGCGTGTTCAGGCCGTGTGACCTCACAGTTAGGCGTCGTCTAGCTGTAAGGACCTATAGCGACCTTAGGATTGCTTGAGCCTTGTTTGCTTGTGTGCTTCTACCTGTACCCATCCGCCGTAGCTTAAGGACTTCTTCCCTTCTCTCCTGAGTCATTCTTTCTCTACTGTGTTCCCCCGTCTTCTCCTCTACGCACATTCTTTGTTAAAAAAAAAGTTTTGTTTTGTGTGTGTGCATCTTTGTGCATGCTTTCGTGGACACGAGACGAGAGTGGTCGTTTGACGAGGAGCGTTGTCAATCCGGCTTCGGGCATCGATTTCTCGACACCTCCCTCCTCTCGTGTCGCACGTAGTCTGGGTTCAATGGCTGCTAATTTCCGTGAGGAGGAGCAGTTGCTGGACCCACCTGTTCGACCAGTGCTTCCAGTTGTCGTTCCCATACCTCTACGTGATCGATGCTACCCGAGCCGTACAGCTCTACCCTGATGCATCGTATTACAAGAGGCTAATGGGAACCATTTTGAGGTTAAGCCCCAATTCATTTCCATGCTCCCTCATTTCACTGGGAAAGGTGACCCCTATATCTTTCTCAGGGAATTTGAGGAGGTCTGTGCTATGTTCAATCTGCAACAACTTAGCACAGACTCCATACATCTTAGGCTCGTTCCTTTTGCACTAAAGGATGACGCCAAGAAGTGGTTGTACAGCAACCAGGCGAATTCCTTTAAGACTTGGGATGAGTTTCAATCTGCATTCCTCAAGAAGTACTTTCCTAATCATCGGACTCAAAAGTTGAGGAACAAAATCAATTCGTTCTATCAACATGAGACCGAACCATTTCATGCATATCTTGAGAGGTTCAAAGAGCTACTATCCTCGTGCCCTCACCATGGCATTGAGTTGTGGCGTCTTTGTCAGATTGTGTATGAGGGTCTTCACATCCCGTCTAGAACGCTCCTTGAGTCCATGTGTCAAGGAGAGTTCTTGGGAAAGGATGAAAGGGAGGCATGGGCCTTCCTAGAAGACCTCGCTGAGAAAACCATGCAGTGGGAGAGTGTGAGGGAACCACCTGCATCATCTAGTATAGGAGCGAGGATCGCGAATGCAAACTCGACTAGATCGGGTACCGCATTTGCTATCGATACCACTACGGCCACCGAGGCACGCATGGCGGCCTTAATGCGCCGTATGGACTCGATTGAGCTCCAAAACCGACAAAGCGCACCTCACATGTCCACATCTGGTCCAGTTCCTTGTCATTCATGTGGTAGGATAGGTCATGTAGAGAGCGAGTGTGAGTCCATTCCTCCTGAGATGGAGCGTGTCAACGCCATCTATGACAGAGCTAGGAATGACCCATACTCATCATCTTATAACCCTGGATGGAGGAACCACCCCAATTTTTCATGGAACCAAAATAATGCCCCGGGTGGTCCTTCAAACTCCTCTAGACCACCTTACCAATCACACCAGCCTCCCATGCATGCACATTCGTATCAGCCACCCCAAGCGCAAACGACCAATCAATCGGGTTTCCCAAATTCCAATAATATGGAAACCCGATTCAATTCGCTTGAGACCTTGACTCGTGGACTTGAAAACTCAATGAAAATTTTTATGTCTACCACAAGTCAAGTTCTCACTTCAAATCAGCAGACCATGAAATCTCTAGAGCTTCAGATGGGCCAATTGGCTCAGTCTGTACATGAGAGAGAGAGAGGGTCTTTTCCTAGCCAGCCTGAGGCTAACCCCCGCATGTACCAACAACAACAAATGCAAAATGAGAATGTAGTACCTCGGGGGAGGCAAGTGAACCATGTGGAGGAACCTGTTCACCATGTCAATTCCATTGTGACCTTAAGGAATGGAAAACAGGTTGACAATCACATTTCCTTGCCACACCCACCACCATCTATGCAGCCCCTCAGTGGGAATGGTGGTGAAGAAGAAGCTGAGGGTGAGGGTAATACACCAAAGCTTTCTTCTCAGGCACAACAGAAAACCTACCTGCCAAAAGCTCCCTATCCAAGTAGGTTAAACAAAAAGCGGAGTGACAACATGGACAAGATAGTAGAGGTGTTTAAGTAAGTAAAGGTTAACATCCCCTTGTTGGATGTCATCCAACAAATACCTCAATATGCCAAAGTGTTAAAGGATCTCTGCACAACTAAGAGGAAGACCAATGTTCCTAAGAAAGCATTCTTGGCTGCAAATATCAGCTCACTTTTGTCCAATCCCACCTACACAAAATACAAGGACCCTGGGTGTCCTACTATTCAGTGTACGATAGGGGACACTAGACTGAGCAATGTTTTGCTTGATTTAGGATCGGCGGTCAACCTCCTCCCATTCTCTGTTTATCAACAGTTGAACTTGGGAGAATTGAAACCAACTAAGATCACCCTCCAATTGGCGGATAGATCCATTCGTATTCCCATGGGGATTATCGAGGATGTGCTTATCAAAGTTGGAGATTTTATATTTCCAGTCGATTTTGTTGTCCTCGATACCAATCCTGTTGCGAACACCCACTCTCAAATACCTTTGATTTTGGGTAGACCATTTCTGGCAACCTCCAATGCTTTGATTAATTGTAGAAATGGTCTCATGAAGCTCTCATTCGGTAACATGAGTGCCGAGTTTCATGTGTTCAACTCTGGTAGGCAACAGGAACCCATGGATGAACCTTTAAATCTCAATCTCATCCGCCAATTGGAGAAAGCACCACAAAACCAATGAACACCTCTAACACCAATGCAGGCCGTTGAGAATGTTTGTAGGCTCAGCGAAGACTCATTGCCTGTCTTTGCAATGCAACAGAGTGAGCTGGCCTCGAACATGAATGTCCAAAGGGAGTGTTCGTTGCATGATTCAGTTGAGAGTACTAGTGAGAGTGAGACACCTCACCATATGCCTAGACCAGAAGGTGTCTCTACCTCATGTCCCATGGCCATTGAGCCATTTGAGCTTCATATTGACTCCAACAAGGACCCACCTATGACCGAGCATATGCTTGATGATCTAAGTGATGGTGGGAGGTCCTTGTTGGATGACTTGGGGAGAAGCCCCATTCTTATTGATGCAGGTCTGCTGCACCCATCCAATGAGCTTGAGGAACTCATTCCGATGTACCCGCCTATTGGTTGGAGGGTTTTCTTCGATGAGCAATTAAACCCTAGTGAGGCAACACAACTTCATTCTTTGTTGCCCACACCCGACCAATATCATGAGGGATTCGAGCCTTTCAGCTTTGACCTTTCACCCCTCATGACACCTCAGAGTACCAGTGGAGTTTGCCCATCTCGGCAAGTCTCTGGTCCTCAAAACATGATGTTCTCATTTGATGTTCCTTGACCAAATGATTATGAGAATATCTTGGTTGTAAAAAAAACAAAAAAAAACAAAAAAAAAACAAAAAAAACAAAAAACAAAAAAAACAAAAAAAAGAAAAGAAAAAAAGTGTGTAATAAAAGACTCCTTCAGTGAGCATCGATTGTTGTGGGCCCCAACCCTTGTGTAATTGGGCCCAATCTCTTCACGTATTTATCTCCCTTCTTCAGCTTCTCACAGGTTTTGAGGGAATTTGGGTTTGTGTCCATCAACATGACCCTGAACGTCCCTTTGTACTTCATGTTGGTGAGATCTTTCCTTTTTCATGCATGTATCCATGTAGTATCTTGTTCACATTCATTGAGGACAATGCATGAAGTAGGTGTGGGGGGGTGTTTTACGGGTGTACATAGTCGAGTCTTTTCTTTTGATTTTTTGTTTTCTTTTGTGTGCATTGTTAGGGTCATGTTAGTGTGCCGCATTTAACATTGATATATCTGCTTGCTATGATCCTTGGGTGACTTGTCTTCTTTTGCTTGCCTAGTGCTTTAAAATTTTCACATTTCTTTCAAAATCTTCATGTGTTTGCGAAAGAAAATGTTTTTGTAGGTTTTGCGTGTGTTTAGCATGTGCAAAACCGTTGAGAGGCAAAGTAAAAAGAAAGCTCCCAAAATTGTCTTGAACTTGATGCATTAGGATTTCTAGTTTACTGGCTTTAGGTCTTATCGAGTCGTTAGGATGCACCCCGGTTTTCCCTCGGGGGGCGTGTAATCATAGGGTTTCAGTACTCAAACATTTAAAGAAGTCCACCCTGAACCTAGTGAGTCAAATAATGCGTGTCTGTTAGTATAAGGAAGTTTGTCGTAGTCAATGGCCCTTAATCTCTTTTTGTGAAACTTAAGTGTAGGGGTTTTGGTTCCCATGTAGATAAATAAGTGGTGTTCTCTCTTCTCGCACGGCTCCTATCACTCGGGAAAGTAGGTCTGAGGGGACTTTGTGCCTGGTGCTTTCGAGTCATCTAACTTGGGATGCACCGACCGAACTCCCGTTACACGGGTGGTAGGGATCGCCCTATGTGGAGATTTGGGGGAAGGTGTACGTGATAGTGTAAGTCCTCATAGGCAATGATGCACGAAACCTGACCCTGGGAGAATCAAACACCAACCAATAAATGCTCCAAAGAAAAAAAAGAAAAAGAAAAAGCAAATAAGAACCAAAATGGACTCTACACATTGTATCACATTCAGAAGTTAAGGTTGCCCATGTCTTTCACTTAAGTCCTTAACTAACTCTCACGAATAACTCATTCGGATAGGTGTGTGGACCGATTACATATATAGAGTCGACCCGTAGTATTACCGCGTCCCATGATCGACAATATAAGTCCAACGAGTCGTGTAGCTAGATTGATTAATGCATCTTGTTCGGATTTTGTGGGTATATCCGCTGAAAACCCTCAGGAGACAACACTCCTCCTCCTTGGCGACAAGGAGGTTTAACGGCTTGTTGCACGTGCTAAGTGCAACCGTGATTCCTACGAAAGTGAGTTAGGATTTCTTGTTTTTCGCATGCTTTTCTCTTTCTTTGTTTTGCTCGGGACTAGCAAAAGTTAGGTGTGGGGGTATTTCATTGACATCATTTCATGCTCATATTTGTATCTTATATCCATTATCTTTCACCTAAACAATGCTATGTCACGAGTTTTATGTTTAGTTTTCAGGAATAAATAGGTTTGAAGAGATGAAGCATAAAAGGACCCAAAAGCTGGGAAAAAGGACTGAATTGTGAGATCTAGGGACTAAGATGCAAGGGAGAAGGACCTGATTGCAAGACAGAGGGACCTAAGAGTAAAACAGAATACTTCACACCATTATGGGGAGTATTTTAGCAATTGGATTCGGGTCGGAGCTCCAACATGCAAAATAGATGCAGCAAATACCAACAAAGCCTTCCAGAAAAGCCCACAAGAAATTCCATAGCGATCCGGACACTGTAGACCGCTAATTAGCGGTCCAAGACCGCTAATTTGCGGTCACTTTTGGCCCAAATGCGCTCAAATTTCTCCTGGACTTGTATTAATGTTCGTTTAGGCTCTTTTTGGTGTTTGTTTAGTCCCACATCGAGGGATTGTCCCGGTTTGCCTTTTTCCATGGCTATAAATAGAACTCTTCACCTTCCATTGCACTCACTCCATATTTTAAGTGGCTATTCTTCCTACTAGAAGTGAGGCCTTGAAGCACACACTAAAGTAGGAGAATGCTACTTTTAATGTGAGTCATTTTATCAATAAAGTTTTGTGTTTCTTTCATTGTTTGTTTTATGCTTCTTTCATTGTTTGTGCATGTTTTAGTTTAATCGTCTTTTAATTCTAGCTTAGTTTTAATATGCTTTCTTTCCATAGTTTAATAATTAGTGGAATGTTTAGTGAGTAGTTCCATCCCCTTTGGGGGGTGGAGTAGATGTACATACATGCATTAGAGAATGGGATGAATGCTTTAATTTCAATGTGTTGATTAAACATGAATGTATGCTTGCTTGTTTAGGATAGAATTTATAACTTGATGAGTTTTGCCAAAATGATTAGACACCTCTCATGCTTGTTTAGGTTCTGAAATAAACAACTTGCATATGTAAATGTTAATCAACTAAGTTGGTGAATAGATTGATAGGTTTTGCCATAACATTTAGACACTTCCTATGCTTGATAAACACCACCTTCATGTGCTTAAAGAATGTATTCTACACCCACCTCTTTGCTTGTGTGCACTCACTCCACCCCTTAGGGGTTTTCCATTCCTGAAATTCCAGCACTTCTATTTTGTTCTTAGCTTAGTTTTTATTTGATCGTTTATTTCTTTGTTTCGCATTTCATACTTCTTAGAGTAGTTTAGTGTAGAGTAGCGTAACCAACTCTCTTCTCCATTTTTTCGCCATTTGATTTCGTGCAAACAAGAGGCTGCTCACCTCCCTGAGGACGACCCGTACTTGCCACCGCTTCATCGCGGCCGTGCACTTGCGGTTTAAATAAAACGTTCAACGACGCCATAAACTTGTTGAACGTTTTAATTTAAACCGCAAGTGCATGGCCACGTTGAAGCGATGGCAAATACGGGTCGTCCTCAGGGAGGTGAGCAGCCTCTCGTTTGCACGAACTCAAGTGGCAAAAATATGGAGAAGAGAGTTGTTTATGCTACTCTACGCTACACTACACTACGAAATACGAAATGCGAAAGAAAGCAACAAACGATTAACTAAAACTTAACTAAGAACAAAAGAAGAGTGCTGGAATTCAGAAATTGAAAACCCCTAAGGGGTGGAGAGTGTGCACACATGCAAAGATGTGGGTGTTGAACACATTCTTTAAGCACAAATAAAGGTGGTGTTATCATGCATAGGAAGTGTCTAAATGTTATGGCAAAACCTATCAATCCATTCACCATCCTAGTTGATGAACATTTACATATACAAGTTGTTTATTTCAGAACCTAAACAGGCATGAGAGGTGTCTAATCATTTTGGCAAAACTCATCAAGTTATAAATTCTATCCTAAACAAGCAAGCATACATTCATGTTTTATCAACACATTGGAAATAAAGCATTCATTCCATTCTCTAATGCATGTATGAACATCTACTCTACCCCCCAAAGGGGATGGAACTGCTCACTACACATTACACTAATTATTAAACTAAGAAAAGAAAGCATATTAACTAAGCTAATAAAACTAATGAAATGAAATTAAACAAAGTAAAACAAGAAACATAAAACAAACAACATAATGAAGAAACATTTATTAAAGTGACTCACATTTCAAGTACCATCCTCCTACTTTAGTGTGTGCTTCAAGGCCTCACTTCTAGTAGGAAGAATAGCCACTTAAAATATGGAGTGATTACATTAGAAGGTGAAGAGTTCTATTTATAGCCATAGAAAAAGGCACTCCGGGACGATCCCCCGATGTGGGACTAAACAGATAACAAAAATAGCCTAAACATCCTCTAATACATGTGCTGGAGAAATTGGGGCGGATCCAGAGTGATCTGGACCGCCAATTAGCGGTCCCAGACCGCCAATTGGTGGTCCATAAACTTTGGATCCGGTTGGAATTTGTTGTGGGCTTTTCTTGCTGGTATTGTTTGTCTTTCATGCGGTTACTTGTCTTGTTGGATCTCCACCCGAATAGAATTGCCAAAATACTCCGCATGATGGTGTGGAGTTTTCTGTTTTGATCTTTGGACCTTTGGTCTTACGTTCAGGTCCTTCTCTCTTGCATCTTAGTCCCCAGATCTCACAATTCAGTCATTTTTCCCAGCTTTTGCGTCCTTTTATGCTTCATCTCTTCAAAGCTGTTTATTTCTGAAATTCAAACATAAAACTCGTAACATAGCATTGTTTAGGTGAAAGATAATGGATATAAGATGCAAATATGAGCATGAAATGTTGTCAATCAGCCACTCTCGTCTCGTGCTCACGAAAGTATGCACATAGGTGCACACACACAAATCAAAACTTTTTTTAACAATGAATGTGCGTAGAGGAGAAGACGGGGGAACACAGGGGAGGCAAAATGACTCAGGAGAGAAGGGAAGAAGTCCTTATGCTACGGCGGATGGGTACAGGTAGAAGCACACAAGCAAACAAGGCTCAAACAATCCTAAGGTCGTTATAGGTCCTTACAGCTAGACGACGCCTAACTGCGAGGTCACACGGCCTCAACACGCCTCACCTCCTACGACAAGGACCACAAAGCCCAGCAAGTGAGTCAAGATCCAGAGATCTCGTCTCTCCTACTATCGACAGAGTGGGCAATGTCGATCAGGTCATGACGGTCGGGACCGGATCACTCTCCTAATGCGCCCGAAATCCATAGGGCCAATGTCTACTTGAATTTAAAATTAGGCTCTTGATTAGTGTGGTTTTTCGGGCAAAGGAAAGGGTGATGAAAGCCCCCACCTTATCTTTTATGGGACAGCCCCTCCTTAGTAGCGTTTTGGAGTTTTAATCTAACAATCAACTCTCCAAACAAACGCTAACTCACACTTGTTTCAATGCACTTCCTACTAACTAATGCATGTTCATACGAAATGCATGAATGAGAGTAGAAGGTGCGTACCTCATGCCAATACTCAGCAACTGAAAATAAAGCTAAAATAAAAGGCAATCTACGTGCCTAACTTTTGCTTTGGGTTTTATGGTCCCAGTTGCTTAATGGAAGTTGATTATTAATCTCGGAGCAATCTAAGAGTCATAACATGCCAAATCGAGTCCCAGATTCCTAAATCAATTATGGTAACAAGACAAAGAAAGGATAGGGTAAACAAAGCTCACCAGACTGCCAATTGGCGGTCTCAGGCAGCTTATTGGCGGTCTACAGTGCCCAGTTTTCCTCCAAACTTCTCCATCAGCCTCTCCTTCCAACTCCACGTCTCCTGAAACAAATAAAAACTACAAAACACAAATTAAATCCACTCTAATCGTCCAAACCAGAGTCTGGACTGGCACCTCCCCGACAACGGCGCCAAAAACTTGTTTAATCGTTTTAAATACCGCAAGTGCACGGCCGCATTGAAGCGGGGGCAAATACGGGTCGATCCACAAGGAGGTGTGTAACCTCTGGTTTGTTCAAAGGCAAGTGGGAAAAGAGGTGTAGAAGTTGTGATTACACTAAACTAACTACACTAAACGAGTAAGCATCAACAAAGGAAAAAGAAAGCGAGGGAAATTGAAAGGTGGAAATCAGAAATGAAAAACCCCTAAGGGGTGGAGTGTGTGCACACATGTAAAAAGATCGTGAAAAATGCATTCTATAGGCACAAATGTAGGTAGTGTTTTCATGCATAGGAAGTGTCTAAAGGTTATGGTAAAACCTATCAATCCATTCACTAACCTAGTTGATTAACATTTATATACACAAGCTGGTTATTTCAGAACCTAAACAAGCATGGGAGGTGTCTAAAATGTGTGAGAAAACTCATCAAGTGTAGTACTCTATTCTAACAAGCAAGCATACATTCACATTTATCAACACAATCAAAATATAAAGCATTCATATCCATTCTTTAATGCATGTATGAACATCATCTCCACCCCCAAAGGGGGATGGATCTAGTCACTACACATTACTCTACCAATTAAACTAAAGAAGAAAAGAAACATTCTAACTACTTTAGCCTACAATCAAAGAAATAAAACTAAGCTAAGCATGTATAAAGAAACAACATAAGAACAAAACAATGGAAAAATTATTTTATAAGATGACTCACATTGAAGGTAGCATTCTTCTCCACCTTGAGATTTTGCTCCAAGACTTACTCCAAGTAGAGACAATGCCACCAAGCAATGGGTAATTACAATAGAAGGTGAAGAGTTCTATTTATAGTCATAGGAAAAGGTAATCCGGGACAATCCCCCGGTATGGGACTAAACAAATACCAGAAATAGACTAAATACACACTAATACACGCCCCATATAAATCTTAGCGGATCTGGACTAAAAGTGACCGCCAATTAGCGGTCTACAATGTTCGGATCGCTCTTGATTTTCTTGTGGGCTTTTCTGGAAGGCTTTGTTTGTCTTTGATGCATCTACTTCGCTTGTTGGAGCTCCGACCCGAATAGAATTTCCAAAATACTCCCCATGATGGTGTGAAGTATTTTTGTTTGCTCATTGGTCCTTCAATCTTACGTTCAGGTCCTTCGATCTTGCATCTTAGTCCTTGAGTCTCTCATCTCAGTCTGTTTTCATGCTTTTAGGTCCTTTTATGTCTCTTCTCTTCAAACCTATTTATTTCTGAAATTCAAACATAAAACTCGTCACATAGCATTGTTTTGGTGAAAGATAATGGATATAAGATACAAATATAAGCATGAAATGATGTCAATCAGCGGTCATGCAGTTACGGTTTTGAACTTTAAATTGCCCAACTCTTAATGACCCTAACAGTTTTTCCAGCTTAAAAAAAGTGAGGTGAAATACAGTAAAAAACGAGTTTCTTGTCCTAAAAACTAGGATAAGAGCCATAAACTTGTCTTCCACCCACTACTTTTTTACTTTTCATGAGAAAAGTTTGTTTTACCATTTTCAAATCCACTTCCAAGTAGAGAACTCCTGAAATATCGATTCCAAGTTAAGGTGTCGATTTCTGCTCAGGCTGATGGCTCACTCGGTGTTCGCTTGAATCGTGTCTCAAAGAAATTAATTTGACTAACTAAATGATCCGAGTACGAGCAGAACCCTACGTTCTCAATGCTAGCTCGATACTCATTGTTTGCTCACTCAGATACAATCCACATATCTACCATCCAAATCTCCAAACGCAATTACTCCACCCAATTACCCATTTACATAATCCATATAGGTATCAAAAGATCTAAATCATAACCTTTTGTTTTATTTTTGTGTTTTCTTTGAAAATGAAAGTTAAAAAGTCTCGTTATAATTATACAATTGTTGTTTTTTATTTGTGGAGATTACTTCGCTTTAATATGTTTTATGTTTCAAATTGCACTTTAATTTGCATGTTTACATGGTAACTACAAATTAATTTAATTTTTTTAACCATTTTAAATTGTTTTAGGATGTTATTCTTTTTGGCTTTTAGGCCTTAATTCATGTTGATTTTCATGATTAATCAAATTAATTTCAACCGATCAACCTAATCAATCAAAGTGTGCAAACATAATTACATGCATTGCTTATATACTTGTCTGTGTGCAAATCATCTTAATAGGTTGATCAGGATTATCAAGAGAATGAGCATCAGGACAAAGATTCAAGATTGTAACAACGCTTTAGACCAAGACTTGTAATTTTCCATTTATTTAGTACATAAGATCAAAGGTAAACTTGAGCACTAAGATTCTGTCTCAGCATAGTTCGGTCAACCAACACCTAATGTATAATTGAATCTTCTCATTAGTAGCCGTTAGGATGCTCTCTGATCGGACGACTGAATGACATTCGCTATACTGAATTGCCTTAGATCGGTTGTGAATTTTACTCCAACGGTCACATTTGAATTTCACCTTAGAGCCCAATTGACTTGTCCATTTTCGGATGATTGATCTCCAATCGGTCAACTTGGAGTGCAAAAACTCTTTAGACGTGACATTCAAACCATAACTATCAGCGCAAAACCAGCATCTCTTTCGGTCAACCGAATAGATGGTGGTCAACTGATATATCTTAAGAAAGAAAGCAACAAATCTTCAATGTTATATTGAAACGGTGCACCAAACCCATTTTAGTCAACGACACCTCTATTCGTTGAATTTGAAATACATTTCTAGAGAAAGCAAATGGTTATCCGAATGTCATTGGGTATACAAAAGGACTCCTGTTGCGGAATACCATTTATACTTCGGTCGACTGAACCAGCTTGAAAATCTGCCCAAGTTTCAAGTAGAATCTTGCTTCTCATTGGTTCAAACTCCACCAACTCTCCAAACAACTCTATTTTTTTGAAGCCTATATAAACCTCATTCAAGAGACACAAACTAGAAAACTATTCTTTCAATGCATCTACAATCTTTGTGCTCTCAATTCTCAAGCCTTAAAAGCTCTAATACACTCAATGCCAAACTTCAGCACTTACATATCAATTTCGTATCCATATCCAAGTGTATTCAAGTATAAAATGTTTAGATAGTGATTCAACTTCCACACCCAAGACTCACCAAAGTGTTGTAAAGCTTTGATCAGTACCTGATTGACATCATATCATGCATATAATTGTGTCTTATATCCTTTATTTTTAACCTAAGCAATGCTATGTAACGAGTTTTATGTTTAAGTTTCAGGAATAAAACAAGTGAGAAGAAGAGACATAAAAAGGACCTAAAAGCAAGAAAATGGACTGAATTGCAAGACTTATGGACTGAGATGCAAGAGAGAAGAATCCGGATGTAAACCAAAAGGACCAATGAGCAAATCAAGAATCTCCACACCATCATGAAGAGTATTTTGGCAATTATATCTGGGCCAAAACATTAACAACCAAATAGGGTTCACTAAACATGATTAAATCAAGCTAGAATCAAGTCACCCAAAACCAGACGCCATCAACCCAATCCAGACCGCCAATTGGCTGTCCCAAACCGCCAATTGGCAGTCGAAATGGTTTCAAATAATTCATGGTTTACCCGGGAGTTAGATTATGTTGTTTTATGTCTATTTATAGTATGTGTTTAGTCTCATACCGGGGGATTACCCCCGGTTACCTTTTTCTATGACTATAAATAGAACTCTTCCTCCTCCTTTGTATTTATCCATTGCTTGGTGGAATTCTCTCTACTTTGAGTAAGACTTGGAGAAAAACTCAAGTGGAGAAGAATGCTACTTGTAATGTGAGTCATGTAAATAAAATTAGTTTTCTTAGTATGTTTTACTGTTGTCTTCTCTTTTAATTCTTGTATACTTTGTTTAATTTTGTTTTGTCTTCTTTTCTTAATGAGTAGTGAGTAGTTCCATCACCCTTTAGGGGGTGGAGATGATGTACATATAGGTTGTGAAGTTTGGATGTTTGATGAATTTTTGATTGTGTAGACTTGCATGTTTATATGTTTATCGGGGGTGTTTTAATCATCTACACGTTGGGGATTTTTGATGGATTTTGCCATAAGATTTAGACACTTCCCATGCTTAGTTTCCTCATGTTTATTGATTGAAATTTCCTGTTGAATATGCTACATTTTAGTTATGTGTTTGTATTTGTGTTTGTTTGATTGATTGATTGAAGAAACATTGTTTTGATGGGTTGTGCCATAAGATTTAGACACCTCCCATGCTTAGCTTTTTTTTCACATGAGTTCATGGTTTTTGATGAGTCTTGACATATCTTTAGACACTTCTCATTGTGAGCCCAGTCTTATGCTAATCAAGTAGTAATTGCCGATACGTTGTGTGAATGGATTGATAGGTTTTGCCAATCTTTAGACACTTCCTATGCATGAAAAAACACACATGACACACATACATGCTTACATGCGTCATTCATCACTTATTTCACTTCATATGTGCACACACTCCACCCCTTAGGGGTTTCCATTCCTGAATTCCAACTTGTTGTCTTAGTTAGTTTACTTTCATTGTTGCGTGCTTTCATTTCCTTATTTGTGCTTGCTAGTTTAGTTTAGTCTAGTTTAGAGTACTCAACTTCTTCTCCCCTCTTTTCCCACTTGCCTTCGAACGAACCAGAGTCAACACACCTCCCTGTGGATCGACCCGTATTTGCACGTCTTCACCGATGTCGTGCACTTGCAGTATTTAAAACAAACACATAAAGTTTTTGGCACCGTTGTCGGGGATGTGCTCTGTCTAGACTCTGGTTTGGACGATTCGGGTGGGTTAAATCTTTTGTTTTTAGTTTTTAGTTTATTTCAATGACATCTCAGAATCCAGGGGAGGCACCAGGAGAAATTGGGAGAAGTGGGAACCTATTTTGACCGCCAATCAGTGGTCTGGGACCGCCAACTGGCGGCCTGGTGAGCTTTGTTTGCTCGAAAATTTCTTCTAGTTATTGTTTATTTCAATTTAGTTTTCTAGGAGCCCAATTTGGCATGTTGTGACCTCTAGTTTGCTCCCAGATCAATTGATTCCTCTTTTTAAGACAACTTGGACCATAAAACTTGAAGCAAAAGATTAGACTAATTGTCATCTAGGTCATGCATCACTTGTTGACCTAAGATATGAGACTTATATCTTTTCACATAAGGAGTGTATCATTTGATTATTATCAAAAGCTATCAATGCATATAGTGATAAAGGTATTAGTTGGTTATACATAACTTCTGATGGAAAAGTTAATATGTCAAAAGATTATCATTGCCTTTCTTGACCTGAGTGAAGATAAAGTGAAATTATAATGTGCACAATGTAACTTGTATATACTTACATATTTATAATTAGATTGAGAGATCAAGAAATGAATATAAAATACAAAGACGATATACTTCTACTTTGTATAATATTCTCAATATCATGAGGCAAGGGATAGACACAAGTGATATTACATACCATTAAATGGATCGTGTTTAGTTTGAGTGAGAAAAACATCTTTGTTATTTGGGTAATTATAATGTGTAGCTAGATACCGCTTATAGTTTACGATATAAAGTGTTTTATATCATTGCCAACATAACAGAGATCCTCCTATAGGTCCAACCACAAAACTGGGAAACAAGGAATTTGATATTACATTTTATATGATGTATTGTGATACATGTGGTAAAATATTAAAATCAAATATGTCGTGATTACTGTTGGCTTTTTGGCCTTAATCTATATTAATTTTGATGATTAATTAAACTAATCTTAATCAATCAACCTAATCAATCAAAGTGAGCAAACACGATTACATGCATTGCATATATATTTGTATACTTGCAATCATCTTAATAGGTTGATCAAGACAATCAAGGAAATGAGCATTGGGACAAGGACATCAAGACTCAAGACTTGTAATCAAAGTTTTGGATCAAGACATGTAACTTTATATTTATTGAGTCCATAAGGTTTTATGTAAACTTGAGCACTAGGATTCTGTCCCGTCATTCCTCGATAAACTGAACCTATTTCGGTTAACCGAATCATACCCATTTCGGTCCACCGAACACCTATCAGATAGTCGAATTCTTCCCACCAGTAAAACTTAGGTGTTCTCTGGAATTGCCCCAATGGAAGACCGAACTATCTTCGGTCGACCGAATAGCCCTGGACCGGTTTTGGACTTTGCTCCAACGGTCGCATTCAAATTGAGTCCCCAAAGCCCAATTAACTTGACCCACTTCGGACGACCGCACACACTTTGGTCTACCGAATGCTTATTGGCGTTAGGAGCCCAATGGCTTTTTACACGTGGCACTTAACCGTTATCGATAAACCAATTTCCCATACAATGTCAGCGCAATACCCGCGCTACTTCGGTCTACCGAAGTATACACGGTCAACCAAACTTGACATAATCAAAGCCCAATCAATTCTACTGTCCACCTTGGAACGGTGAACCAAATTTAATTAGGGCTAAATAGATAAAAGCAACTGGAGGTTGGTGAACGGTGATTCGATACATAATCGGTCAACCGAGTTCTTAGTTCAGACCAATTCTTCGGACTACCCTTTGGATAACGGTCGACCAAATATGTCTCGATTTCTGCCCAAGCCTAAGTCACACCTTGCATTCTTATTGGTCTATTCCCCACCAACTCCCAAACGGCTATATGAGCTTGAAGGCTTATAAATAGGGCCTCATTTGGTTGCTTTGGACATCTTGAACAATTCATATCTATCCAATACTCAAAGACAAATCCTCTCCATCTTCAAGCTCTCAATCCACAACACTCAAGCCTAAACTTCACCACTTGCATATCGAATTCAATATCATATACAAGTGTTCTCAAGTATAGAGTGTTAGTTAGATTGTGATTCCAATTCCTTATTCAAGAATAACCAAGTTGTAAAGCTTCGAGGAAGCTCCCTCTCGGGTTGTGAGAGGAGATACGAGCGAGGCAAGGTTGTTCGCGAGGCTCGGTGTTGTAAGCGGCGTTGGTCTTGGCCCGGAATGGAGATCGGTTAATGCAACCATAAGCGAGGCTCGGGGGATCAAGCGAGGCTTGCGAGGAGGACTAGGACCCGGGTGTGGGTGCCGAATCTCTCTAAACTCCGGCGTCGTCATTATTGTGGTTTGCAATTGTCTCTTCCTTAATCCTTCGATAATTATTTTTAATTCCACATTTATCCATTGATTAGAGGGCCATAGTGCCTACCAATTATGCATGGTTAGAATTAATAAATTTATATGAGGTGCAAATATATTATGGGGTATAATGTTTGATATTATCTATGATAATATGTTGCATATTATATTGTTGTTTGTAATGAAAGGAATGTTTTCTAAAAGTTTTACTTTTATATGTCAATTATTATGAATTAGATGTGCAAATATTTTGTTCCTTGATTATGGCATTCGTATTTTGGAAGTGTTAAGGAAGAGGTGTTTGGTCCATAACCGTAGAGCTCTAAAAGATAATGGTTTACATAAATTAAAAGTTATTCACAATCATGGTAATTAACATGGAACATTAATCACCGAGATAAGATTGTCATGTTGGTTATCAATTGTTGTAGCTCTACAAATAATTGACGACACGAGAATATAAAAGAGGAAAATATTACTTTTATATATTGAATAGACCTAACAAGTAAAAACATTATGGGATTGTGTTTCGTGTCATTAATATTTACTGTGTCTTGGATCCTAAGATATGAGACTTGTATCTTTTCACTCAAGAAGTGCTTAATTTGATTATCGTCAAAAGATATCAACGAGTATAGTGATAAAGGCAATAATTGGTTGAACATGACTCGTGCTGGAAAACATAGCTAGTAAAACAATTATCGTTGCCCTCTTAATTGAGTGATGATATTAGTGGGCCCTTTGATAAAAAAATTATAATGTGCACAATGTAACTTGAGTTAAGTTACATAGTTATAATTGCATAAAGAGATCAAGAAATGAATATAATACAAAGGTGAGACATTTCTACTTTGTATAAATTCTTCATATCATGAGGCAAGAGACGGACACAAGTGGTGCACTAACAAGTGGATCAAAGACATATATGCTAATTGGGTAACTATAATGTGTAGCTAGATACCGCTTATAGTTTGAGATATTAAGTGTTTAATATCGCTGCCAATTTCGCTTAGATCCCCCTATACGTCACACCACAAAACTAGGAAACAAGAACCTTGATTTTGAGTTCATATGATGTGTCGGGTTTCATGTGAAAAAGGGACACATGTGGTGAACGAATAAAATCAACATGTCATGAGAATTGACATAATTAGAATCATAATAAATTCATATGAGGTTTGTATATTATGGGGTGTAATAATTTAATATTACATAAGATATGAATTTTCTAAAAACCCCAAAAGATCAAATTTTGTTGGAAATAAATCCAAAATTTGACAAAGGCAAAATAGGGGTCAAACACGGTGAATCGTTTAGGGTTCGGTCGACCGAGGTGTCTTCGGAACGGTCAACCGAACGGGGAACGGGTAAGCACAATTGATTGACCGAAATTGTCTGGCGTGCCTTGACAATTGGGTTCGGTCAACCGAGCGTGAACGGTCAACTGAGAGACAATATCTTGGATATTTCTGGTAGACCGAAGGTGACACAGTCGTCCGATGAATGTTCGCCAGGAGAAATTTTGGTGGGTCAACGGTCGACCGAGCAAGACACGGATCATCCAAATTTTTCCAGAGAATTTTTCTCATGCATATTCAGTCGACCGTCTAGCTCACGGTCCACCAATCATGTGTTATAACAGAATGGTTCGGTAAACCGAGAAAACTTCTCGGTCAACCGGACAATGCGATTTTTGCCTGAATTATTAAGAGAATAATTGGAACATGGGTTGGATTAATTCCAGATTTAATTAAATGTTTTTAGGATGCTTATGTGGCAATTTGAGATTAATTTTAGGAGAGAATAAGCAAGAGATCATGACTAAAGAATAGTTCTTGATAAAGATGTTTTGGGAGCCTATAAAAGGACCCCTCATCCTACTTGTTTATGTTAATGCATAAATTCTTTCTCTCATTAATCTCTCCCTTAATCACCACGAAAATCTCTTAATAGTTTTAAGTTTTGGAGATAGAAGTCTCAGGAGCTTAAAGAGGGCTTATTAGCTAGATTCTAAGCCTAATTAGAGATTGATTGACTAGCTCCTTTCTCTCTAATCTTGTTTAGAGTTTGGTGAACACTTGGAGGCGAATCGGCGGACGATTCGACGAGCAACGGAACTCCGGATCTTCTGAAAGGTTTTAGAGAACGTTTGGGTATGATCCTCTATTCTTTGTTTATTTTAATATGTATAGGAATGCATGATATTAGAATAAATAAATACATGTACGCAAAATCAATGAAAATATGTAATTGATTTTGTATGTTTGTATTAATTTTTTAAAATATATACATACAGACACGAAATCCTACATGTGACATTATAAAATATAAATTTGCTAAAACCCCAATCATCAGATTTTGTTGGATATTAATCCAAAATTTGATAAAGGCAAAAACAGTACAAAACGGTCGAACATCTTGCTTGGACCGGCGGTCCACCGAATTTAACAGAAAATTTGAAATTCGAAAAAGGTCGACCGGTTGAACGTGTGGTTCGACCGAAAATAACATTAACTTTTACTGTTGTGAAAGGGTCAATCAGTGTAGGTTGTGGTTCGACCAAAATTATCAGGAGCTTTCTTGGTAAAGATTCAGTCGACCGACTAGGAGCACGGTCCGACCGATGGTGTCGCTTTTGATCGATCGGTCGACCGATTGGTAATTTTGATCGACTGTGTATACACGGTTTGGCTTGAATTAATAAGAGATTTTTTTTGATAATGGGTGGAGTTGTTCCAATTCAGTCATATGAGGTTAAGGGATGATTACATGTCGAAATATGATCGGATTAGAGGAGCTATTAACAAGGAATCATGTGCAAGTGGGTTGCACATGAATAGGTTTTGAGGAAGTCCTATAAATAGAACCCTCCTCTCCTCATTGTTAACTTATGAATGCAAAATTCTCCTCTCCATATTTCTCCACCAAATCCATCCGAAAATTCCCTTGTTAGTTGAGTGTTTGAGAGATTAAATTCTCAGGAGCATCAAAGGGGATTGGCTAGCTCATTTCTCTCTAAATGTTGTTTAGAGTTTGGTGAACACTTCGAGGAATTCTGAGGCGATTAAAGTGCAACACGACTCCGGATCTTCAAAAAGGCTTTAGAGTTTGGGCATGATTTTCTTCTATGCAATTTAATATTTATGTAGGGTACATATATTAAAATATATAGTCTATGTTTTGTACATGAAAATTATTAAAATATGAAAATCGATCCTAAATGCTTGTTAAATTTTTTAAAATTATAAACAAGTATAGGGCACGAAATCCTACACTGGACCTGTTTGTAATGCCGAAGGACCTGATTGTAAGTTAGGAAGGACCCAAGTGAAAACCCAGAGGGACCAACGTGTAAAGAAAAACATGGTTGCAAAAGTCTGTAATCAAGTGAGCTTGAGAAGTAAATCAACAATTAAAACAAAACAGATTCTAACCAACATCTCCGGGAGCACCCCACGTGTTTATTAGGTCAATAAATTGGAAGGTGATCAGACAAAATTGATCCGCCAGTGGCGGATTAAAATCTACGACTGTTGGATCCGGTTAAGAGTTTGGCTCTCGGATTTTGGACGCGGCATGGGTTAACGGGTTAGAGCATTCCAGGACCATCAGTATCGATTTAGAGTCGTCTGATTACACCTAGATCAATCCTAACAATGTATTACTCTAAAAATACCATTGTCATCCCTCCTCTTCTTCCTCCTTCTCCCATTAGAGTGGGTTTTAGTTTCTTGTTTTAGTAGTGTAAATAAAGGGGGTTAGAGAGGAGCAAACTTTGTATTTTTATTTCTTAATCTAGTTTAGTTCTTGTTCTTTATATTGATGTTTTCCATTTTTTTCAATTTCCTTTATGTTTGATGCTTGTGTAATCTAGTTTTCTACATTTCTTTCATGGCATTTTTTGTTTTCATGCTTTCTTTAAGTATAGAAATGAGTAGGGAGTAGTCCATCCCCATTGAGGGGTGGAGAAGAAGGTGATGTGATTATGTGATGTATTAAGTGTGTGTTAATCCTAACCTTTGAACCTCACATGAGTTCCATAACCATCTAATAGGATTTTCACTCTTATCTTTGATGTGCTAATGCTCTTGAATGATGCTTAGCACATGCTTAGATTAGTGGGTCTATTTTATGAGTAATGATGAGGTGAGGATAAGGATGGAGTGGACAAGAAGGCAACATGACATGTGTATGCATGTGCTCATGTTGGCATCATGCTAATTAATGTCTTGTATGTTTTAATGATTGAGTTTAATCTTATTTAATGTGGAGACTATAAGATTTCGTGTCCCTATGTATGTATATAATTTAAAAAATGAATACAAACATACAATATCGATTTCATATTTTCATTGATTTTACGTACACGTATTTGTTTATTCTAATATCATGCATTCCTACACATATTAAAATAAACAAAGGATAGAGGATCATACCCAAAGGTTCTCTAAAACCTTTCAGAAGATCCAGAGTTTTGTTGCTCGTCAAATCGCCCGCCAATTCGCCTCCAAGTGTTCACCAAACTCTAAACAAGATTAGAGAGAAGGAGTTAGTCAATCAATCTTTAATTAAGCTTCGAATCTAGCTAATAACCCCTCTTTAATCTCCCGAGATTTCTATCTCCAAAACTTAAAACTACTAAGAGATTTTCGTGGTGATTAAGGGAGAGATTAATGAGAGAAAGAATTTATGCATTAACATAAACAAGTAGGATGAGGGCTCCTTTTATAGGCTCCCAAAACATTCTTATCAAGAACTATTCTTTAGTCATGATCTCTTGCTTATTTTCTTCTACAATTAATCCCAAATTGGCACATAAGCATCCACAAAACGTTTGATCAAATCTGGAATTAATCCAACCCATGATCTAATTATTCTCTTAATAATTCAGGCAAAAATCGTATTGTTCGGTTGACCGAGAATGCTTTAACCGAACAATTCGGTTTTAACACATGTTCGGTGGACCGTGAGCTAGACGGTCAACCGAATATGCATGAGAAAAATTCTCTGTAATAATTGGAGATCCGGGTCTTGCTCTGGTCGATCGTTGACCCACCAAAATGTCTCCTGGCGAGTATTCATCGGACGACCGTGTCACCTTCGGTCTACCAAAAATATCCCAAGATATCTCCTGGATATTTTCTCTCGGTTGACCATTCACCCTCGGTTGACCGAACTCAATTGTCTAGGCACTCCACAACCAATTGTGTTTACCCGTTCCCCGTTCGGTTGATCGTTCCGAAGACACCTCGGTCGACCGAACCCTAAATGGTTTACCGTGTTTGACCCTGCTTTTGCCTTTGTCAAATTTTGGATTTATTTCAAACAAAATTTGATATTTTGGGGTTTTTAGCAAACTCATATCTTATGTAATATGTTATCCTATGTAATATTAAATTATTACACCCCATAATATATACACCTCATATGAATTTTTTATGATTTTAATTATGTCAATTCTCATAACATATTGATTTTATTTAGTCACCACATGTGTCACTTTTTCACTTGAAACCTGACACATCATATCAACTCAAAGTCAAGCTTCTTATTTCCCAATTTTGTGGTGTGACCTATAGGAGGATCTAAGCCAAATTGGCAGCGATATTAAACATTTAATATCCCAAACTATAAGCGGTATGTAGCTACACATTATGGTTACCCAATTAGCATAGATGTATTTGTTCCACTTGAACTAAAACACGATCCATTTAGTGATGTAAGTGCACCACTTGTGTCCGTCCCTTGCCTCATGATGTTAAGAATATATACAAAGTTGAAATGTGTCACCTTTGTATTATATTCATTTCTTTATCTCTTCATGCTAATTATAACTATGTTACTTAACTCAACTTACATTGTGCACATTATAATTTTGCTTTATCAAGGGTGCAACTAATATCATCACTCAATTAAGAGGGCAACGATAATTGTTTGACTAGCTATCTTTTCCAGTACGAGTCATGTTCAACCAACTATTGCCTTTATCACTATACTCATTGATAGCTTTTGACAATAATCAAATTAAGCACTTCTTGAGTGAAAAGATATAAGTCTCATATCTTAGGATCCAAGACACAGTAAAACATTAATGACACGAAACACAATTCCATAATGTTTTACTTGTTAGGTCTATTCAATATATAGAAGTAATCTTTTCCTATTTTATATACTCGTGTCGTCAATTATTTGTAGAGATACAACAATCGATGACCAATATGACAATCTTATCTCGGTGATTAATGTTCCATGTTAATTACCATGATTGTGAATAACTTATGATTTATGTAAACCATTATCTTTTAGAGCTCTACGGTTAAGGACTAAGCGCCCCTTTCTTAACACTTCCAAAATATGAATATCATAATCAAGGAATAAAATGTTTGCATATCCAATTCATAATAATTGACATATAAAATTAAAACTTTTAGAACACATTTCTTTCAGAGACATAGTGGGGTTTTGTCATTATGCATGTGCTCACATTAGCCTTATTTCAATTATTGTGTTGTATGTTTTAATGATAATGTTTTATTTTATTTCATGTGGAGACAATGTTGGATTTGGTTTTATGAATTTCATGTATTACATGTCGTGATGAGCACCAATGAACACACACATGTACACATATTCTCATTTCCGCATTCATTCTCTATCCCCTAAGGGGTTTATCTTTATCGTTTGTTTTCTTATTTCGTACGCATCGTAGTATAAGTCTGATCGCATACCTTTCTTTTCCTTTTCCCCACTCAAGTATTGTAGACTCCGACTCACACACGCTCCTCATGGACACGACCCGTACTTGCTGCGTCTTCACCGACGTCGTGCACTTGCAGTATTATAACTAAATCAATCACATAACATTGCAGATGTGGGAGCATGTGCTTTTGTTGGCATCATCTTAATTAATGTCTTGTATGTTTTAATGATTGTGTTAAATCTTATTTCGTGTGGAGACATAGTGGGGTTTGGTCATTATGCATGAGCTCATATTAGCCTCATTTCAATTATTGTCTTGTATATTTTAATGATAATGTTTTATCTTATTTCACGTGGAGGCAAAGTTCGATTTGGTTTTATGGATTTCATGTATTACATGTTGTGATGAACACGATGGAACACAAACATGTACACATATTTTCTTATTCGTATTTTTTCTCTATCCCCTAAGGGGTATATATTTATTGCTTGTTTTCTGATTTCATACGCATTGTAGTTTAATTCCGATCGCATCTCTCTCTTCTTTTCCCACTCGAGTATGGTGTATTCCGACTCGCACACGCTTCCTATGGAGTCGACACGTACTTGCCACCGCTTCGTCGTGACCGTGCACTTGCTGTATTATAATTGATTTAATCAGGCTTCAAGGAAGCTTCCTCTCGAGTTGTGAGACGAGACGCGAGCGAGACGAGGATTGTTTGCGAGGCTCTGTGTTGTAAAGTTGCTAATCTCGGTCGAAGATTGATTAGTGGAACCGTAAGTGTGGCTCAAGGATCGAACAAGGCTTGCGAGGAGGACTAGGATCGAGTGCCGTGTCGAACCTCTCTAATTTATGGCGTCCATTTGCTTTGCATGTTCTTACTCTTACCCCTCCTCCCCTTCATGTATCGTTTAATTCCACATTTAGTAAGAGATTAGAGGGGTCATCGACTCTACCTAACAATTCTACCAATTGGAAGAACAAAAACATAGTAAGCAATATTATCTAATAAGTAGGAAAATCTCTTAACGAGCAAATGAGTGAGCCGAGCGACTCACAAGCATATATAGTAGAGAAGTAAAGATTGTGTGACGCGTCGAACACGAGTGACTTTTTAAGCTCGACCCGAATCACGAGCGAGCAGAAAAACTAAACGAGTCGAGCTCGAGCTGAGCTTGCGTGCTCATCTTCAACTCGTTTACAACCCTAATTCCAACATTGGCAAAAATGTATTAGTTTGGAAAAACTGGAAAAAAACATGTTTTGAGTTTTGGAAGCAACTACCTCTTTATTTAGGGTGTTTGAATGTAGTAGAGGGCTATTATTTTTTGAGAAAATTAACCATTTCTTTTGGTCATCCAAATACAACCGTTATGTGACTAGTTTCACTTTATCCTCATTACATTGTCACGTTGCGTTAAGAAACGAATTCAGGCGTGTTTGGATGTCCTAAAAACTATAGGTTTTTCCAACTTAAAGAGATGGTGTGACATAAGTTTAAAAAAACTAGTTTTTGGTCCTAAATACCGGGATAAGAGCCAAAAATTTGTCTTTCACCCAATTTTTTAACTTTTAATGGGAAAATTTTGTTTCACCATTCTCAATCTTGTTCTAAACACAAGTCTTGTAAATATTAATTGTAACATGGGTACAACTGTATCTCTTGAAAAATTGAAAAACTCATTTTGAGTTTTTCGATATTTAGATGAAATTAATCTTTGGTTTAGGATATTTGGATGTGGAAAAAAGAAAAGTCAGTTTTTTTGATAAATTTGACAAATTTATTGGTTGTCCAAACACACTCGAAAGAACATAAAGGAGTTCATTTATGATTGCCCTCTCGCAGCCTAATGGGCTTTCTTCGATTCTTATTTCTTGCTTTTTTTATTTTTATTAATGGAATCGTCTCAAAGAAGGAAGCATAGAATTGATGGCAAATATGTCAATCACTATCTCCACGTAAGAAAATATTTTGGTAAAGTTAAAGATATTGCATATTTGCATCCAGTGATGTGTCATTTGTTATTGATTATGTAGACAGTCCGTTGGGATTATGATCTGCGTCTATCTGGACTTTTCAAAAATTCTGAACTTTTCAACTATTATAGCCATTATTGGCAATTTTATGTTATTGATTATGTAGACAATCCGTTGGGCTGATAATCTGCGTCTATCTGGACTTTTCAAAAATCCTGAACTTTTCAACTATTACAGCCATTATTGGCAATTTTATGATTCATCGTACCTTTTGAATCTCACACTACCTAACAGTATTTCTGGGCATATATATTATTGGAAAGTGGATATCTCAGCAATCATACACTGAAGTAAACTAGAGAAAGTTTTGATTTAAAAGTTTTGATAAAAATGATGATCAACGACATACAACATGTGGTTGGTAACTGGTGACTTGGTGAGTGCATGATGGGATGGTGGACCGATAAAAAATGAGGTGATTTGGATGAACAGACTGGACCCAATTAGTACGACAAGAATCAATAACATTGATCTTGCTTTGTGTTTTACGTTAATGATTTTTTCCCAACAATTTTGGTGGCACTAGAATTCGAATGAAATGCATCGATAAAGCTATCACAAGTCAGTCTGGTCTAGGAATGACAACGGATCGATTCCGGTTCGGATACTAGTAGAATCGGAACCGGATCCGAATTACAAAGTGAGACCCAGAACCGGATCCGAATCCGGATCGGTTCCCAACATGGGTATCCAGAACCGGATCCGGTTGGTTAACGGATACCCAGAACCGTATCCGTTAGAACCGATTTCAGTACAAAATTTGTATTTTTCAATGTGTTTTTTGCGGATTTGGTCAAAAAAACTCATCCCAAAAGACTTGTTGAAACCAACCTATGGTGAGCTTTTATAGTTTGGATTTAGAGTAATAAATTCGTTTTTTCCGATGTGGGATTATACTTTCCACACAAAATTCATTTTTCCAAAACAATATCTATTCAGGATAGCATTAATTACCAACTCTCATGAGTTGGTGTAGTGGTGAAGCTCATGTGACTGTGGCCCATGCACTCAAGTTTGAATCCTAGTAGGTGACAATATTTTTGAAAATATTGTTCATGTCGGATCTGGTTCCGGTTCGGTTCCATCGGTTCCGGATACTCATTGCCACCCCTAGTCTGGTCACATGTTCTCATCATGGCTGATTTCTTAATCTAGTCGCGGTCATCATCACATCTAGTGAAACATTCTTTGGAGATTACATACATACGTAAGAGCTCAAGAAGACTTACCCCATGTGCGTGTACTAGAAAGTGTCAAACGAGCAGACTGGTTGGATGAACCGCAAACTTGACTCCATCTCCCAAAACCTACCTCTGACTCTTTGTTCCGGTACAAGTAGAATCAGAATCGGATCCACATTATAAATTGAGATTCAGAATCGAACCAGATCCGGGTCGATTTCCAACTTGTGTACCCAGAACAAATCACGTATGCAAAATCTGTTTTTTTCCAATTTTTCCTAAATTTACATGTAATTTTTTTTCATCTCTACAACAACTTTACCACTCCAAATTCATCTAATTTTGAAATGCAACATATTTCTAAACAACAAACTTAGAGCCTACTTCATACATATTCAATTTATACAACCAAATACATGTTGAAAGAGAGCGTACTTCATACATCTTTAATTGTGGTTGCAATGATCTAAAAAGAGTTCTAAACCATAATTAAAAGAAAAAACATAGCTTCACTTGGTCTCAAAACACAAAAGAACATAAATAAATAGTAGCAACAAGTTGTGCCAATTACCATGAGGACCTGGTCACCCCACGTTCTCCTGATTTTTGAACCTGTAAAAATTCAACAAAGAAGAATTTAAATAATATACATCATACTACATTTTATACAAGAGAACATTAAGCAAATTAAATCTTAGTTTCTTGACTCTCTTTGAACACCTCTGGGATGTCAACATCCATATCATGGATTGGTTGTGGCATACTTAAGCATGTTTGACTATAAAACCCCTGCTTCAATGTGACAAACAAATAAGAAACGAATTAAAACAAATAACAAGAGAATAATAACATAAATCCATTAACTATATGTAATATACCTTGCATGTCGGACGACAACCAGCTTTGAGAACATGTTAAAGCTTCAACTGTATCGGGATGTAACCTACTACGATGGGGACTAATGAACCTACAACCCATGCTGAATGCCGACTCAGAAGAAACGGTGGAAATGGGGATGGCATAAATATCCCGAGCATGTTTTTGCAAAGTAGGATATTTGATGCTATTGGATTTCCACCAAGTTAATGTTTCAAAGTTCTTATCCCTTGGCAAAACATCCTCATACAAGTAGTGGTCTAACTCTGATTTCACATATCCCCTCTTTCTTTTCTTGGAATTAGCATACAAATCATATTCACTCATTTTGGCCTCAGATTTTGTCTTAACAGAACTTCTATCTATCTTCATTGCACTAGATGACTTTGTTTGGTACTCGTGAAGCAAAGCATAACAAACCATTCTAACTCGATCAACTTCTGACTCAGCCTTCTCTTCTCCATAAAGTAAAACAAAACATACACAACATCAAAATTGTCTTAAATTAAAATGTACAAACAAACATGAAAATATGGCTTATAAGTTTACCTTATGATTAGTTTCTGCAAGTTCCAAGCCCCAAGTCTCATCGATATAATGTCCAGGGTTGGACATGTATCCCTTCCTTTGATGATCTGATGTCCACATATTTGTGGCAACATCAATCCTACTTGAATTGAAATCTATATTTTGCATCAGCTTTACCATTTTTTGCTTATACATCTTTATAACGGGTTTTTGCTACTGGACACCTCTCAAGTGTCAAAATTGGCGATATGCACCCGGGTTTTCGGTATTACCGCATATACAGCTATAAGTCGATCATATTTGCGCATATGCACCTCTATCGTTAGTGGACCCCACTCTGTCACCGTTATTGTCCAACGGTGTTAGACAATTTGCAAATCAAACATCGTAAAATTCAAATGTCCTTAATTGTAAAAACAAAAAACCCCCTTGAAAAATCAAATTGTCTAACACTCTTCACTCTTTAACTTTAACTCTCTCTTGAATCTCTCTCTCCTTTCTCCCTCTCCACTCTTTCACTCTCACTCTCTCTCATCCCTACTTCTCTATCTCTCTTGAATCTCTCTTTCTATCTCTCTTGAATCTTTCTTTCTCTCTGTGGACAATCTGGACAGAAGTCTGGAACAAGTCGGGACAAGTCTGGAACAAGTTTGGAACAAGTCGGGACAAAGTCTAAAAGAAGTCTGGAACAAGTCTTGACAAGTTTGGAACAAGTCTGGACGAAGTGTGGAACAAGTCTGGACGAAGTCTGGAAGAAGTATGGAACAAGTCTGGACAAGTCTGGAATAAGTCTGGAACAAGTCTGGAACAAGTCCAGACTTGTTCTAGACTTGTTTCAGACTTGTCCAGACTTGGTCCAGACTTCTGTCCAAATTGTCTAGAGAGAGAAAGAAAGATTCAAGAGAGAGAGAAAGAGAGATTCAAGAGAGATAGAGAAAGAGGGATGAGAGAGAGTGAGACTGAAAGAGTGGAGAGGGAGAAAGGAGAGAGAGAGATTCAAGAGAGAGTTAAAGTAAAGAGTGAAGAGTGTTAGACAATTTGATTTTTCATGGGATTTTTTGTTTTTACAATTAAGGACATTTGGATTTTACGAGGTTTGATTTGCAAATTGTCTAACACCGTTGGACGGTAACGGTGACAGAGAGGGGTCCACTAACGGCAGAGGTGCATATGCGCAAATATGATCGACTTGTAGGTGTATATGCAGCAATACCGAAAACCCGGGTGCATATCGCCAATTTTGACACTTGAGAGGTGTACTATAGCAAACAACCCTCTTTATAATGTCTCTCTTAATTGTATTCCGAGTGGGTACTTTAAAGAGATGTTGAAGGTCTTGTGAATATGTCCTAAAATCAACATAATCAACAATGGACAGCGATTACTTGTGCAATACACTATCATATTAGCAAGATCAGTTCGTGATGCTATAGTATCAAAATTGTAAGTCCCAAGTGCTGACGAACCATATGAACTCTTCTTTGCCTTATCCAAAAACATTTGTCGAGGATAATTATTACTCCATCTAGGATACTCAACAAATGCTTATGTAAATTGCTTGTCATATTTGCACTACTCGCGTTCAAAACCGTTTTACAGCTCCTACAAGTTGCTTTGTCTTTGCCATCAATTTTTTATTATCAAATTCAAGCCAAATATTTGATGTCAACTTCTTAGTATGGACACTACTAGAATCTATTAAAGGCGGCCTAGCATATGGTCTAGGTGCAATTTCAAAGCATTCAATGTATTGATTTGTTGATTCACCGAACACTACTACCATCAACCATAGGTAGAATTGTAGGAGTTAAATCATTGGATGCCATATTTGAAATAAACTGCAAAATCATATGATGAACGACAATCATTTGAAATCATTAGATGATTTATTCCTATAAATAATATTATACACAATAAATTTAAGTAAAGTTTATGGTCAGAACATCTATATGAAATCTAAGTACCATAATAATTTCAAAATATAAAGAGCTAAAGCTTACACGAAGTTTAACCAAAGAGGAATAAGTGTAATCACCAATACATTGCACATCAATACTTGTCTATTGCATTTATGAACTTAATATAACGAAAAGAGAAGGATCTTCTAAAGAAAGGTGAAAAAATAATACATAGGCATGCAAACTTTGATGAACATTTTCTACGGAAGCATCATTATTTTCAGACATTATCTCATTATTTGTACACTATGTATTCCTACCAAAACATGAAAAATGAACACACATTTCTATAGGATTTTAGATCGACCGGTTTTCGAAAAATGTTCAACCACTTTTCTTTTCCTTTTTGTCTTTAACAAATTTTAGATCAATATCCAACAAAAATTGAGCCTTGGGTTTTTGCAAATTTATATGTTATAATGTTGTTGATCACATTATATTATGTAATATATTATGATATATAATGTCAAACATTATAACCCATAATATATATACATCTCATACAAATATATTTGTTATTCTAACCAAGTCATTATTACGACATATCAATTTTATCATTTCACCATATGTACATCATTCAATACATCACATATAATGTAAAATCACATTTCTTGTATCCCAGTTTTGTGGTGTGACCTATAGGAGGATCTAAGTTATGTTGACAATGATACAAAACACTTTACATCATAAACCGTAACCGGTATATAGCTACACATTATAATTATCCAAATAACAAAGATGTTTTGTTCTGTAGAGCAGAACACGATCTATTTAGTGATATGTAATAATCACATGTGTCTATCATTTGCCTCATGATATTAAGAATATTATACAAATTTGGAATGTGTCATCTTTATATTATATATTCTTTCTTGATCTCTTAAGCAAATTATAAATATGTAACTATACATAAGTTACATTGTGCACATTATAATTTCGCTTCATTATGGGGACCAATAAAATCATCACTTAAGTCAAGAGGGACAATGATAATCTTTCAACATATGATCTTTTATGGTACAAGTCATATATAACCAACCAATATCTTTATCACTATCCGTAATGATAGCTTTTGATAATAATCAAATTATATACTTCTTATGTGAAAAGATATATATCTCATATTTTGGGATTCAAAGACAATGAAATATTAATGACACAAACACAATTCCTTAATGTTCCATTTATTAGGTCTATTCAATATATTTTCTATTTCATATACTCAAAATGTTAAAATATTTGTAGAGCTACAATACATTTTAACCAATAAGACAATCTTATCTCGGTAATTAATGTCTCATGTTAATCACCATAATTGTGAATCACTTTTGATTTATGTAAATCATTATTTTTTAGAGCTCTATGGTTAAGGACCAAGAGTCTCTTTCTTAATTATTCTACAAGACGAATATATTAATCAATGAACAAAATGTTTATACATTCAATTCATAACAAAAGACATATAAAAAATACTTTTAGAACACACATTCCTTTCAATTTCAATCACAAACAATGGAAATTTGACCAACCCAAAACCCATAAAAGTTTTCTTTTAAACGTTGAAAACCTATAAAAATGATTACCTCAATGACTCGATCATCCACGACAATTTCCAAATACCAACTATTAACCACGTCCATGATATTCATATAACACATGTTTGGGTGGCGACTATTGGATTTTGTGCCCCATACTTGTATAAATAGTTTTAAAATTTTACAAGCAATTAGGATGGATTTTCAAATTTTTCAATAATTTTGTATACAAAACTTCCTAATTGTATTTCAATATATATTCTATACTAAAATATTGAAATACATAGATTGGATCATACCTAGGGGATTATCAAATTCTTTTTATCAATCGGAAGTCGGGTTGCCTTGGAATCACCTCTAAGTGTTCACCAAATTCTAAACAAGATTACAGAGATCGAAGCTAGTCAATCAATCTCTAATTCAAGGTTAGAATCTAGTTAATAACCCATTCTATGCTCCAAAGAATTTAATCTCTCAAGCACTCAATTAATAAGAAGATTTTCAGATGGAATGATGGAGAAAATATGGAGAGGAGAAGTTTTTTGATTAACCTTAACATGAAAGGGAGGATGAACCTATTTGTAGGGCATCATCAAACCCACATCATTGGTAAACACTTACACATGATCCCTTGTTAATTTCTTCACTAAACCACATCATGTGCAAACCACTTTGCACATGATATATTGTTTATTTCTCCCATCATCATCCGATAACTACATTTGACCAAGGTCGATTAAATCCAACCATTAATCAACAAAAAATCTTATTAAAATATGCAAAAATGTGGGTAAATGGTCAGACTATTTTTTCACTATTTTTTACTTTACCAAATTTTAGATTAATATCCAACAAAATTTGGGCTTTGAGGTTTTAGCAAATTCATATGTTATAATGTTGCATATCACATTATATTAGGCAATATATTATCATATGTAATGTCAAACATTATACCCCCACAATATATACATCTCATAAGAATTTATTTGTTATTCTAACCATGTCGTTATTACGACATATTAATTTTATTATTTTACTACATGTATATTATTTCATAACACGTGAAACTTAATACATCCTATAAAATATAAAATCACATCTCTTGTTTCCCAGTTTTGTGGTGTGACCTATAGAAGTATCTAAATTTATGTTAGCAATGATATTAAACATCATAGCCCCAATTTTGATTGTTTTTCTCTGTTTTTTTCCTTTACAAATTTTGGATCAATATGCAACAAAATTTGAGCTTTGGGGTCTTAG
Organism: Triglochin maritima; assembly: GCA_963682175.1. Lineage (NCBI taxonomy): Eukaryota > Viridiplantae > Streptophyta > Magnoliopsida > Alismatales > Juncaginaceae > Triglochin > Triglochin maritima. The sequence continues at coordinate 23,611,583 of OY821775.1, forward strand.
CAAATTCATATGTCATAATATTGCGGATTACATTATATCACATAATATATTATCATATATGTTGTTGAAACATCATATTCCATAATACATACATCTCGTATAAATTTATTTGTTATTCTAACCATGTCGTATCATGACATATTAATTTTACTATTTTATCAATTGCATTTTATTTCATATCACACGAAACTTAATACACCTCATATAATATAAAATCACATTTCTTGTATCCCAATTTTGTGGTGTGACTTATATGAGGATCTCATTTATGTTGACAACGATAAAAAATACTTTATATCATAAACTATAAGCGGTATCTAGCTACACATTAGTGTTACACAAATAACAAAGATCTTTTGTTCTCTAGAACAGAACACAATCCATTTAGTGATATGTAATAATATCAATTGTGTTTATCCCTTGCCTCGTGATATCAGGAATATTATATAAAGTAGGAATGCGTCATCTATCACTAGTGCAGAAAAGGGAATATACGTTGGATATTCAAGGTATATACGTCGGCTATACGGGTCCCCTGACCCGACGTCTATTTATGCGTCGTATAAACCTAGACGTCGGTCACTTAAAACCCGACGTATATTCCCTAGCCTAACAACCAACGTCTATACTTAGAGAATAGACGTCGTCTATATACACCTGACGTTCATTCTCTAAGTATAGACGTCGGATTTACATTTCAACCGACGTCAATTCGTTTTTGAATGGGATAGATGTCGGCTACTAGGTGTTGGCTTTTTAGCCTTAATCTATGTTTTGATGATTTAATCAACCTAATCTTAATTATAATTAATGTAGAGTAGCACACATATTGCATTGCAGATATATTGCTTTGTGCTAACTTCTACATGTGATCAAGACTCAAGAAAGAAAGGATTCAAGTAAGGACATGTAATCAAGCTCAAATTGAAGACATGTAATTTGCATTTCTTTTGAGTCTTAGGAACATTGTGTAAATTAAGCATACTTGAGCTAAGAACTTCTCAAACACACACTAGGTTCCTTATAGAAGTCACACACAAAATTTCAAATAATTTGGACTTCAATAGATCACCCAAACCTAGACCAGAAAACACTAAATACTTAACCTGAACTATCTGACCACATTCGGTCGACCGAAACAGACCGTTCGGTCGACCGAGTGATCGATTACCTAGTTAGTATTTTATTGCCCGGTTTCAGTCGACCTAGTTAACACAATTTTCCGACCGTTTGTTTTGTCGTTTTATACCCAATGGTGGTCGTATTCGTATTCTTCCAAATACCCCAAAAGTACATTTTCCTATCGGTCGACCGAGGACCTTGTTCGGTCGACCGAACTAAGACGTCTCGACAAACCCAGAATGCCTGTTGAATTTCGGTCGACCGTGGACCTTGTTTCGGTCGACCGAATATGATCTTGTTTGTCTACCCCGTAGAGTCTGTTATGAATCGGTCGACCGAACCTATCTCGGTGTTCGACCGGTAACTTAAGTGTACCTAAGTCATAGCCTTAGGCGGTCGACCATTCCTTAACCGGTCCACTAAATCGTGTCCAAATCTTCCCAACGGTCGACCGAACTTACCGATTCGTCGACCGTACTTCTGGAGAATTGCATCCTGCAAATTTCTGTTTCGTGTATCTACCACAATCTTTTCCCAAACTTGTCCCAATGGCTATAACTCACTTAGAGCTTATAAATAGGTGTTCCTATGACACAATCACACAACTCTTACATTTCCATTTGTCATATACACTTAACAGAAAACTCCAACTCTCCCAATCCCCAAATTTACTCTTCAAGCTTACACTTCCACACTTTAGTATCAATTCCATATCCTAAGCTAAGTGTACTCAAGTTAGAGAGTGTGTTCCACTTAACATCTCTGTTGTAAAGAAGAAAGGACTTCGGTGAAAGCCCGAAGTGTTCCTCTCGGATTGTGAGAGAAGAAAGTCAAGCTCACGAGGGTGTTCATGGAGGTTGTTTTGTAAAAGGCTTAATCTCAGCCCGGAACGAGGTTGATAGTGAAGACGTGAGCGAAGCTCAAGGGAGATCGAGCGGAGCTTGCAAGAGAGGAAGTAGGCGGGAGGCCGAACCTTTATAAAAATCTGGTGTCATTATTGTGGTTTGCTTTACTTGCTTGTTTTTTTAATTATGTTGTGCATTCTTTAATTGCTTAAACAAGTAGGTAACTAGTTTAAAAGTGATTAGAATTAGAGACCCTCACAATCCTACATTTGGTAACAAAATTTCATTACTTAACCGTAATTTTTAGCAATGACATCAACTTCTAATCATGTAGGGATTGTGCACTACTAGGTCTCCTTTGCTTAATGGGTCTAATTATGATTATTGGAAGAATATGATGAAAATTTAACTAATTTCAAATGATCTTAAGTATTGGATTTATTCTTCAAAATCCATACACACCCCGAAATGAAGAAGAATTAGACTCACTTTCTTGGGCCAAAATGAAGGAAATTGAGATGAATTCTAAAATTATGAACATTCTTTATTGTGGCCTTAATGATGGTGAATATAATAGAATTAGGGGTTGTGAGAGTGCATATGAAATATGGCATAGATTGCAAAAGCATCATTAGGGTGATAGAAAAACTAAGGAAACTCGCATTAGTATCCTCATGCATAAATATGAAATATTTTCTATGCAAATCGATAAAAACATAAGAGAGATGAACACTCAATTCACCGATATTACTAACTCTCTTTTGTTCTTGGAAGAAGAATAAATGAAGGAGAGATGACAAGGAAATTCCTCTGATCGCTTAGTAATGATTGGGAAGATAAAGTCATCGCAATCGAAGAGGCGCACGATCTTTCCAAATTAAAGATGGAGGAACTCATTGGAAATTTGATGGTGTATGAACTTCAAATTAACCATCGAAAGGAGAAGGAAGCCTCAAAGAACAAACCCTTCTTGTCATTACATGCAAATCTTGAGGAACCAAGGAGGAGTGTAGAAGATGATGACATTGAAGTCCTAGCCAAACACTTCTTCAAATACCTCAAGATGGATAAGGAAGAAAAGAATGAAAGAAGAGGTAGAAGAAGTGAGAAAAGAGAAGAAAAGGAGAAGGAGGATGGTGAAAAACAGAGAAGAGAAGGGGAGAAGAAAAAGGAGAGAAGGGAGAGGAGAAGAGAAAAGGAGAAGAGCAAGAGAAGACAAATGAAGGAGGAAGCTCACAAGGCTACATGGATGACTCTTCGTCACCATCATCATCATCATCTTCCTTGCAAAAGTAGAAGAGAGGTTGCCCACTCATGCTTCATGGCTATTGAAGATGATCAAAGTGAGGTAGACTCTAACTCTTGTTCAACTAAGTCTTGTTATAGTGATGTCTCACATTCTAGTGATAATGAAGAAACTTATACACATGATGAGCTTCAAAATGCATTTAATGACTTAGTTAAACAATATGAGATCATTTGTGACAAAAATAAGAATGGTAGAAAATTGATAAATGATCTCCAAAGCCAAATTGAATCAATCATGCATGAGAAAAATGAGGTGCTTGCTAAACTTGAAACTAATGCATTAACTCTTGAAAGTTTAAAGCAACGCCCATTGATAGTGAACAACTAGATCTTCAAACTTGCAATGTGCAATTAAGAAAAGATTTAGAAAAATTCACTAATGGAACCAAGATGTTTGACATGCTTTTAGGTAGTCAAAGACAATCACTAGATAAACAAGGTTTAAGAATCAAATGCTTTTAGGTAGTCAAATTGAAAAACCATGTATCTCATACTACACTAAATGACAAGCATTGGTTTGTTAAGCATAGTTCTTCAACTGTGTGGACTCCTAAAACTAAAATGGTTTGGATTCCCAAAGCTAACATTCAAGGACCCAAAGTTGTTTGGGTACCTAAATCTACACTTGTAAGTGCTTGAGGAGGAATTTGGTGGTGACCGGGCAAGCTTGAGAGTCAAATTCTTCGTCGGTTGCATCACCAAATGGAAATTGGAACCAATTCAAAGCTTCATGTGGGTATAAATTTCTTATCCTCTAAATTCTCTTGAATCAATTGGTTCTACTCTAGGTCATACATGCTTAATTGACATATCACATACTAATTCATTGCAAATATTAAAATTTGAATAACATTCATTGCTTAAGTGTCAAACTTGAATGGATGTCAAAAGGGGGAAATGAATACATCACATGCTATATTGTAATATTTACTTGATGTTAATAGGGGAGAAATAGAATTGAACTTAATCGAAAAATTATATTCATATTGATAGGGGGAGCTTAATGAATATCATTTTCTTAGTGTAAGGAAGTGCAAAATTTAGGGGGAGCAACTTCATTACAAGATCCAAAATTCAATGCTTAAATCTTATAATTTTTTATGGATGTCAAAGGGGGAAAGATAATTAAAGGGGTAACTTGAAAATTGATTATAATTGAAGAAAAACTATGCACATCCATAGGGGGAGCATTTTTATGCATAGTTTACATCTAAAAATTTCAAGTATTAAGATATAGGTTGTCATCATAAAAAATGGGGAGATTGTTGGCTTTTTAGCCTTAATCTATGTTTTAATGAATTAATCACCCTAATCTTAATTATAATTAATGTAGAGTAGCACACATATTGCATTGCAGATATATTGTTTGTGCTAACTTCTACATATGATCAAGACTCAAGAAAGAAAGAAATGATTCAAGTAAGGACATGTAATCAAGCTCAAATTGAAGACATGTAATTTGCATTTCTTTTGAGTCTTAGGAACATTGTGCAATTGAGCATACTTGAGCTAAAACCTACTCAAACACACACTAGGTTCCTTATAAAAGTCACACACAAAATTTCATATAATTTGGACTTCAATAGATCACCCAAACCAAAACCGGAAAACACTAAATACTTAACCTGAACTATCTGACCACACAAAATTTCTAATAATTTGGACTTCAATAGATCACCCAAACCTAGACCGGAAAAAACTAAATACTTAACCTAAACTATCTGACCACATTAGGTCGACCGAAACAGACCGTTCGGTCGACCGAGTGATTGATTACCCAGTTATTATTTTACTACCCGGTTTCGGTCGACCGTCCAGACCATTTCGGTCGACCTAGTTAACACAATTTTCCGACCATTTGTTTTGTCATTTTATACCCAACGGTCGTAATCGTATTTTTCATAATACCCCAAAAGTACATTTTCCTATCTGTCGACCGAGGACCTTGTTCGGTCATCCGAACTAAGACGTCTCCACAAACCCAGAATGCATGTTGAATTTCGGTCGACCGTGGACCTTGTTTCGGTCGACCGAAATAGATCTTGTTTGTCAACCCCATAGAGCCTGTTATGAATCGGTCGGCCGAACCTATCTCGGTGTTCGACTGATAAGTTAAGTGTACCTAAGTCATAGCCTTTGGCGGTCGACCGTTCCTTAACCAGTCTACTGAATCGTGTCCAAATCTACTCAACGGTCAACCGAACTTCTACAAAATTGCATCCTGCAAGTTTTTGTTTTGCGTATCTTCCACAATTTTTTGCCAAACTTGTCCCAACGTCTATAACTCACTTAGAGCTTATAAATAAATGTTCCTATGACACAACCACACAACTCTTACAATTCATTTGTCATATACACTTAAGAGAAAACTTCAAGTCTCCTAATCCCCAAATCTACTCTCCAAGCTTACACTTACACACTTTAGTATCAATTCCACACCCTAAGCGAAGTGTGCTCAAGTTAGAGAGTGTGTTCCACTCAACATCTCTATTGTAAAGAAGCAAGGACTTCGATGAAAGCCCGAAGTGTTCCTCTAGGATTGTGAGAGAAGAAAGTCATACTCACAAGGGTGTTCGTGGAGGTTGTTTTGTGAAATGCTTAATCTCGGCTCGGAACGAGGTTGATAGTGAAGACGTGAGCGAAGCTCGAGGGAGATCGAGCAGAGCTTGCAAGAGAGGAAGTAGGCGGGAGGTCGAACCTCTATAAAAATCCGGTGTCATCATTGTGGTTTGTTTTACTTGCTTGTTTTTTGTTTAATTCCGCTGTGCATTCTTTAATTGCTTAAACAAGTAGGTAATTAGTTTAAAAGTGATTAGAATTAGAAACCATCACGATCCTACACTAGGTATGACCAACGTCTATACCCCTACCAGATTAAAAAATACAAAACGTAGCCAACATAGATTCCACCATAACAGATACATTGAACTTGCACAATAAATTCATCCACAAAAACATACACACATTCATCCACAAATACATACACAAATTTATCCACAAATACATACAAGCATACATACACAAACACAATCATTGAACCACAATCATATACACAAACACTTGGCATTCACAAAAACTTGGCATAAAGGTCTTAAACGGTTTCCTCTCCTTAATGCGTCCGAAAATCTTAGGGGCCAACGTCTAAATTGATTTTATTATGGCTCTTTTATTAAGTGGTTTTGGGCCAAGGAATGGGTGATGACATCCCCCACCTCATCTCCTATTGATGACTACCCTCTAGGTATTTTTCATACCTTAATCTAACAAACAACACACCAAACAAACACTCACCTCATTTTTGTTCCAATGCAAGTCCTACTTGTTGGCCTTTTGGCCTTAATCTATGTTTTGATGATTTAATCAACCTAATCTTAATTATGATCATGTAGAGTAGCACACATGTTGCATTCCATATATATTGCTTTGTGCTAACCTCTACAGGTGATCAAGACTCAAGGAAGAAAGGAAATCAAGTTAAGACATGTAATCAAGCTCTTTTGAAGACATATATTTTGTATTTCTTCGAGTCTTTAAGAAGTCACACAACCACACACTAGGTTCCCTATAGAAGTCACACACGAAATTTCACATAATTTGGACTTCAATAGATCACCCAAACTAAGACCGGAAAACACTTAACCTGAACCCAAACAGTCTGCCCACATTCGGTCGACCGAAACAGACTTTTCGGTCGACCGAGTGATCAATTAATCTGTTAATGTTTAACTGCCTAAGTTCGGTCGACCGTTCAGACCTTTTCGGTCGACTGAGCCCCAAGTATTTTCCGACCGTTTGTTTTATCGTATATACCCAACGGTCGTATTCGTATTAACCACAAATATCCCAAATACATTTCAAGTATCGGTCGACCGAGGATCTTGTTCGGTCGACCGAATATCTGTCTCTTGACAAACCCGAATCTCCTGCTGGAATTCGGTCGACCGTAGATGTTGGTTTGGTCAACCGAATATAACTTTGTTTGTCAACCCCAAACTGCCTGGTGTGAATCGGTCGATCGAACCCTATTTGGTGTTCGACCGATCACTTAAGTGTACCTAAGTCTTAGCGTTGGGCGGTCGACCGTACCTTAACCGGTCGACCGAACTGAGTTCAAAACTGCCTAACGGTCGACCGTTCAGCCCGATCCGGTCGACAGAATTAACTGATAATTGGGTCCTACGAGTTTCTATTTTGTGTATCTTACACCAACTTATACCCAATTGACCCCAACGGTTATATTCTCTCTAATGCTTATAAATAGAGTTGTAAAACACATTTTAACACAACTCTCCCACACATATTTTCCTCATACATTAGAGAGAAGATCCAAACAATCCAAGCCTCAAACCTTCCACACTTTAGTCATAAATCCAATCTCACTCAAGTGTGCTCAAGTTTAGAGAGTGTTGTTCCACTTAAGATTTTGTTTGTAAAGAAGCAAGGACTTCGGTGAAAGCCCGAAGTGTTCCTATCAGATTGTGAGAGAAGAAAGTCAAGCTCACGAGGGTGTTCGTGGAGCTTGTTTTGTAAAAGTCGTTCTCTCCCGGCCCAGAACGAGGAGTGGATAGTGAAGACGTGAGCGGAGCTTGCAAGAGATGACGTAGGCGGTGGCCGAACCTCTATAAAACCCCCGAGTCCATTGTGGTTTGCATTATTCCTTCCTTACTTGCTTGTTTGTTTAAATTCCGCTGCGCATAACTTGATCGATCAAACAAATGGGTAATTAGCTTAAAAGTGATTAGAATTAGAGACCCTCACGATCCTACACTACTAACTAATGCGTGGTTTCTAATGAATGATGAGTGAAAACGATTACGTACCTTACGCTGGCAATCTACAACAGAAATCCTAAAATTAAAAATTAATACGATGAATGGAAAGTCCTATATGATGAATGACTTAGCAAATATTGTCTAATCTTTTGTTATAGGTTATTAAAGGCCAAGTTGCTTAAGGGGGTCGTTGAGTTATTAGAAACTAAACATAAATAAACATTAACTAAACAAAATAAGTTGTTTTCAGCATAAATAAACATAAATAAATAAACATTTAACTAAGCTAAACATTAATAAACATAAATAAATGTATGAAGGGAATGTATTCTAAAAGTTTACTTTTATATATCAATTATTATGAATTGGATGTACAAATATTTTGTTCCTTGATTAATCTATTCGTCTTTTAGAAGTGTTAAGGAAGAGTCTCTTTGTCCTTAACTGTAGAGCTCTAAAAGATAATGGTTTACATAAATGAACAATTATTCACAATCATGGTAATTGACATGGAACATTAATTACCGAGATAAGATTGTCGTGTTGGTTAAAGAGTATTGTAGCTCTGCAAATATTTAACGACACGAGTATATAAAAGAGGAAAATGGTTAATTTTATATATTGAATAGACATAGCAAGTGAATCCTAAGATATGAGACTTATGTCTTTTCACATAGTAAGTGTTTAATTTGATTATTATCAAAAGTTGTCAATAAGTATAGTGATAAATGCAATAGTTGGTTAAACATGAGTTATGCTGGAAAAGATATTTTACCAAAAGATTATCATTGTCCCTCTTGACTTGAGTGATTATATTAGTGGGCCCCTTGATAAAGCAAAATTATAATGTTCACAATGTGACTTGTGTTAAGTTACATATTTATAATTAGCTTTAGAGATCAAGAAATGAATATATAACACAAAGGTGACACATTTCTACTTTGTATAATATTCTTAATATCATGAGACAAAAGATAGATACAAGTGATATTTTACATATCACTAAGTGGGCCATATTTAGTTCGAGTAAGCAAAACATCTTTGTTATTTGGGTAACTATGATGTGTAGCTAGATACCGCTTATAGTTTATGATAATGTGTTTTATATCATTGCCAACAAAACTTAGATCCACTAATAGGTCACACCACAAAACTAGAAAACAAGAAATATAATTTTATATTTTATATGATGTATTAAGTTTCATGTGTTATGAAATAATATGCATGTGGTAAAATAATAAAATCAATATATTGTGAAAACGACATGGTTAAAATAATAAATAAATTCGTATGAGATGTATATACATTATGGGTTATAATATTTTGACATTATATATGATAATATATTACGTGATATAATGTTATGTACAACTTATAACATATGAATTTCCTAAACCCCAAAATTCCAAATTTTGTTGGATATTAATCCAAAATTTGGTGGAGTCAAAAACAGTGAAAAATGGTCCAACCGTTTGACCATATTTTTGCATATATTAATAAGATAATTTTTAGTGATTAATTGCTAGATTTAATCCACATTGGTCAAAGGTAGTTATGGGATGATGATGTGGCAAAATAAGCAAGAGATCATGAGCAAAGTGGTTTGCACATGATATAGTTTAGCGAAGATGTAAACAAGAGATCATGTGTAAGTGGTTTGCACATGATGTGCTTTAGTAGAGAGATTAATAAGGGTCCATGTGTAAATGGTTTGCACATGATGTGGGTTATAGGAAATCCTATAAATAGGTCCATCCTCCCTTCCTTGTTAATACTAATGCAAAACTCCTCTCTCACCCTAACCATCGCATTAATCCATCCGAAAATTCTCTTAATTATTCAAGTTTTTGAAGATTAAATTCTCAGGAGCTTTACAGGGGTTATTAGCTAGATTCTAACCATGATTTAGAGATTGATTAGCTAGCTCATTTCTCTCAAATCTTGTTTAGAGTTTGGTGAACACTTAGAGGCGACTCGGCGGACGATTCAATGGGCAACGAAACTCCGGATCATCATAAAGGTTTTTGAGAACCTTTGGAAATTATCATCTTCTATTTATTTTAATATATATGTAGATTACATGATATTAGAATACATATAAAATAATGTACATGAAATTGTCGAAATATGGAAATCGATCTTGTATGCATGTATACAAAATTTAAAATAGTTACATACATATGGGCACGAAATCCTACAGAACTCATGATTGACATCATTTCATGCTTATATTTGCATCTTATATCCATTATCTTAAACCTAACTGATGCTACGTGACGAGTTTTATGTTTGAATTTCAGAAATAAATAGGTTTGAAGAGATGAAGCATGAAAGGACCTAAAAGCAGGGAAAAATGACTTAATTGTGAGACCTGGGGACTAAGATCCAAGGGAGAAGGACCTGAACGTAAGACCGAAGGACCTAAGAGCAAAACATAAAACTCCATACCATCATGAGGGAGTATTTTGACAATTCGATTCGGGTCGGAGCTCCAATAAACAAAGTAGATGCATCAAAGACCAACAAACACATCAACCAAAGCCCAGCATCAAAACCAGACGGATCTGGATCCTATAGACCGCGAATTGGCGGTCTGGATCTTCCCGGATACGATGAAACTTCTGGAGAGTGTGTATTAGATGATGTTTAGGCTATTTTTGGTATTTGTTTAGTCCCACATCGGGGGATTGTCCCGGATTAGCTTTTTCCATGCCTATAAATAGAACTCTTCACCTTCCATTGTAATCACCCATTGCTTGGTGGCATTCTCTCTACTAAGGAGTGAGGCTTGATCCAAAAACTCAAGGTGGAGAAGAATGCTACCTTCAATGTGCGTCATTGTTAATAAAATAATTGTTCTAGTTTCTTTTAATCTTGTCTTTTAATTTGTGCATGCTTGTTTAGTCTTTCCTTTCCTTTTAAGTTTATTTAGTATTTCTTGCTTGCTTAGTGTAGTTTCATTTCAGTATTATGCTTCATTTTGTTAATATAGTTAGTGTAATGACTAGTGAGTAGTTCCATCCCCATTTGGGGGTGGAGAAATATGTGATATGATCATGTAATGTATTAAGTGTGTGTTATCTTAATCCTTTGAGCCTTATATGATTTTCATAACCATCTAATGGGATTTCACTCTTGTCTTTGATATGATAATGCTCTTGAATGAAACTTAGCATATGCTTAGACTAGTGGACCTATTTTATGGGGAATGATGAGGTAAGGATAATGATGGAATTAATATAGTGATTGACATCATTTCATGCTCATATTTGTATCTTATATCCATTATCTTACACTTAAGCAATGCTACGTGACGAGTTTTATGTTTAGTTTTCAGGAATAAAGAGGTTTGAAGAGAAGAGCCATGAAAGGACCCAAAAGCTGGGAAAAAGGACTGAATGGTGAGATCGAGGGACCAAGATGCAAGGGAGAAGGACCTGAATGTAAGACAGAAGGACCTAAGAGCAAAACAGGATACTCCACACCATCATGGGGAGTATTTTACCAATTCTATTCGGGTCGGAGCTCCAACAAGTCAAGTAACCGCATCAAAGACCAACAATACCAGAAAGCAAAGCCTACAACAAATTCCAACACGATCCGACAATTTTGGACCGCTAATTGGCGGTCCGTATTGCTCAGGATCCGTCGAAATTTCTTCTGGACTTGTATTAATGTTCGTTTAGGCTATTTTTGGTATTGGTTTAGTCCCACATCGGGGGATTGTCCCCGATTAGCTTTTCCCATGCTTATAAATAGAACTCTTCACCTTCCATTGTAATTACCCATTGCTTGGTGGCATTCTCTCTACTAAGGAGTGAGCCTTGAAGCAAAAACTCAAGGTGGAGAAGAATGCTACCTTCAATGTGAGTCATTTTGTTAATAAAATAATTCTTCTAGTTTCTTTAAATCTTGTCTTTTAATTTGTGCATGTTTGTTTAGTCTTTCCTTTCCTTTTATGTTTCTTTAATGTTTCTTGCCTTCTTAGTTAACTTTCATTTCAGTATTATGCTTTCTTTACTTAGTCTAATCAGTAGTGTAATGAGTAGTGAGTAGTTCCATCCCCATTTGGGGGGTGGAGAAATATGTGATATAATTATGTAGTGTATTAAGTGTGTGTTATTTTTATCCCTTGAGCTTTATATGATTTCCATAACCATCTAATGGGTCTCCACTCTTATCTTTGATATGCTAATGCTCTTGAATGAAGCTTAGCTTATGCTTTGATTAGTGGACCTATTTTATGGGGAATGATAAGGTTAGGATATGGATGAAGTTAATATTGGAAACACAATTTGTAATGTATGTGCTCTTGTTGCCTTTACCTTAGCTAATGTCTTGTATGTTTTAATGATGTAGTGAAATCTTAATTCATGTAGAGGCATAGTAGGGTATAGTCTTTATACTTGAGTTCATGTAGCTTCATTCCAATTATTGTCTTGTATGTTTTAATGATGTAGTCATATCTTAATTCATGTGGAGGCAAAGTTGGATGTAGTTTTATGATTTCATGCACTACATGTTGTGAGGAGCTTAATGAACACACACACACTTCTTTATGTTCACATTATTTCTCTACCCCCTTTGGGGCTTAGTTTATTGCTTATCTCCATTTCCATTTGCATCTTAGTGTAGTTTAGTGTAACCAACCTTTCTCCCTTCTTTACCCCTTGCCTTCGCACAAACCAAGTGTCGACACACCTCCCAGTGGACGACCCGTATTTGCCACCGCTTCAACGCGGCCGTGCACTTGCGGTAGAAATATAAAACGAGATCAATCAAGTTTTTGGCGCCGTTGCCGGGGAGGTGCTCTGTCTAGACGTTGGTTTGGACGATTCGAGGGGTTTTTAATTTTTTGTTTTCAGTTTTTCTTAGTGGCAGGGAACCTGAGGATCAAGGGGAAGCGACTGGAGTAATTGGAGAGCAAAAGACCCCAAAGTGACCGCCAATCAGCGGTCTGGGACCGCCAATTGGCGGCCTGGTGAGCCTCAATTGCTCGCAAATTTGTTCCAGTTGTTATGTTGTTCACTTTAGTTATCTGGGAGCCCAATTTTGCATGTTGTGATCTTTAGTTTGCTCCCAGATTTAATTTCAATCCCCTTTAATCAACTTGGACCATAAAACTCAAAGCAAAATATTAGACTTCTTGCCATCTTGGTCATGCATCATATGTAGACCTTGCATGCATCTTTCTTTTCTTTGCTTTACATTTTGTCGTTGATTGCTGGAGCGAGGTACGCATTCCTTATCACTCATTCACGCATTAGGACATTCATTAGTGAGTAAGGTTTGCATCGAAACAAGAGTGAGGTGAGTGCTTGTTTGGTGAGTTGCTTGCTAGCCTAAGATTTCAAAACATCTTTAAGGGGCATCACCTATAGACTTCAAAGATAAGGTGGGGGATTTCATCACCCCTCCCTTAGCCCCAAAAAGCACACTCAAGTAAAGCCTTAACTAAAAGCAAGTAGACATTGGCCTTAGGAATTCGGACGCACTAGGAGAGTAATCTAGTTGAGACCGCCATGACCTGATCGGCGTTGCCTACCTTGTCGATAGTAGGAGGTACTGGATCTCCGGATCTGGTATCACTTGCTGGGCATTGTGGTCCTCGTTGTAGGGAGGTGAGGCGTGTCGAGGCTAGTGACCTCGAAGTTAGGCGTCGTCTAGCCTAAGGACCCATTGCCTTACATTGTTTGAGCCATGCTTGCTAGTTAGGCTTCTACCTTCACCCTGTACCCTCGCTAGCTCTAGGGATTCTTCCCTTCTCCTCTGAGTCATCTTCTTCTCACCTTCTTCTACGTTATAGTCTCCTCCCCTTTACACTCTCTGTTAGCGTTTAGGGTCGAGTCGAGCACTTTTTGGCGAGCTTAGCCTCGTGGTGGTGAGAGTGATCGACTCGAGAGTTTTTCTTGAGATGGATGGTTACATGGGCGACCATTCATATCATTGTTGGGACCAGGACGATTCTCCCTGGTACTCCGGACCCATGCAACCTGGGGTGGCTCAGACTAACACCCCGTACGGTTGGGATGATCTTCATTATGTGACTGAGCAATCTTCATATAGGGGTGATATGAGAGAGGCACCGACGGCTAGATCTCCATCTAGTTATGTTGGATCATACTCTGGGCAACAAACTTTGGCCTCTTTCATGCATGCGGTAGACGACATGAGTGCACCAGTGGCTCCAGTAGCCATACCGTGCGATTGTTGTGGGTTGAGTGGTCATAATATCGGGGAATATCCTTATGTTCCCCCAGAGCCTGAGTATGAGCATACATTTTCCCAAAATGCTCAATATGACCATTACGCATCCGCGTACATCCCGAGAGTGATGGATTCATGGGGAAACAATTCTTATTCAAATTCTTATACTTCATATTCACCCCAGTATCCTCCTCCCGAATACCCTGAATTCTACCAGCACCCCACTCCAAATCATTGGACTCATTCTCAGCCCATCAACACCCAACCCCAAAATTTCCCAAGCTCTGACTTGGACCCCATCGTTGACCGCATACCTGATTCCTTGAAACAAACTCTCCAAACATTCATGGAAACCACACAAAACTTACTGAAGTCCAACTTGAATTCCTTGCAAACCATGGAAATGCAAGTGAGCCAGATGACACAACAATTCCATGAACGTGAGGAGGGTAACTTTTCTTGTCAACATGAGGATTCATCTTTTGATATCGAACCACCACCACATCCACAAATTCAAAGCACAATCTTTCAAAGTCAAACTCCTAGTCAGTCTGAGGGACTTGGGGTTTCAATTCACGATCACTTAGTGGAGGATTCGATTCAAATTGAGAATAACTTGGACCAGTTCTATTATGAGTCGGCACAGGATTGTGCCTTACCTTTTTGTCCCATGGCCCTTGAGCCACATGATCTTATTGTTGTACCTCCTAAGGACTCACCTCTGGTGGAGCAAGAGCTCCCTAGTACCCTCAATTTCAAACAACCTGATGAGAGTTTGCCTCTCACTATTGTTCCTGATCATCTTGGAAATGATGGAACATCAAACAACCACATTGCTCATGAGGGTATTAGGAGTTCCTTGGAGGATACCTTGGGTATGAGACCCACTTCCTGTTCTCCTGGTGAGTTGGACATGCATAACGAGGTGCTTGACCTCGTTCCGACCCACCAGCCTGTTGGTTGGAGAGTTTGGATTGATGATCATAACTTCAGTTCCGCAACGGGAGATATTTTTCTTCCGTTGCCCCTTATTCCCCAAACTCTTGAGAGGTTCAAGCTCTTTCAGTTTGATCCTTTGAATGAGACGCCTTTGCGTCCAATTCATGAACCTCTCGTTTCATCTGGTGCTCTTTGTGAAGGGGGCCCACGCATGCGTATTCTGGCCCCGCGTGGTGTCATGTTCCCTTTCCAAGTGCATTGACCCACTCTTGAGGTTCCCATTTGATGTCTTTTGACAAATGAAGATGGGAACTTATGTTTGTACATAGTTATATGAAAAAAAAAGAAAAAAAGAAAAAAAAAAAGAAAAAGAAAAAAAGAAGTACAATAAAAGACTCCTTCAGTGAGCATTGATTGTTGTGAGCCCCAACCCTTGTGTATTTGGGCTCCATTTCTTTCACGTATTTGTATCCCTTCTTTAGCATCTCACAGGTTTTGAGGGAATTTGGGTTATGTCCATCAACATGACCTTGCACTTCCCTTTGTACTTCATGTTTGTGAGATCTCTCCTTTTTATGCATCAATCCATGTAGTATCTTGCTTGCATTCATTGAGGACAATGCATGAAGTAGGTGTGGGGGGGTGTTTTACGTGTGTACATAGTCGAGTCTTTTTCCTTTGATTTTGTTTTCTTTTGTTTGCATTGTTAGGGTCATGATAGTGTGCTACATTTAATATCGATATATCTGCTTGCCATGATCCTTGGGTGACTTGTCTTCTTTTGCTTGCCTAGTGCTTCAAAATTTTCACATTTCTTTCAAAATCTTCATGTGTTTTCGAAAGAAAATGTTTTGTGGGTTTTGCGTAACCGTTGAGAGGCAAAGTAAAAAGAAAGCTCCCAAAATTGTCTTGAACTTGATGCATTAGGATATCTAGTACGTGGCTTTAGGATTTATCGAGTCGTTAGGATGCACCCCAGTTTTCCCTTGGGGGTGAGTAATCATAGGGTTTCAGTGCTCAAACATTTAATGAAGTCCACCCTGAACCTAGTGAGCAAATAATTCGTGTCTGTTAGTATAAGGAAGTTTGTCGTAGTCAAGGGCCCTTAATATCTTTTTGTGAAACTTAAGTGTAGGGGTTTTGGCTCCCATGTAGATAAATAAATAAGTGGTGTTCTCTCTTCTCGCACGGCTCCTATCACTCGGGAAAGTAGGTCTGAGGGGACTTTGTGCCTGGTGCTTTCGAGTCATCTGACTTGGGATGCACCGACCGAACTCCCGTTACACGGGTGGTAGGGATCGCCCTATGTGGAGATTTGGGGGAAGGTGTACGTGATAGTGTAAGTCCTCATAGGCAATGATGCACGAAACCTGACCCTGGGAGAATCAAACACCAACCAATAAATGCTCCAAAGAAAAAGAAAAAAAAAGAAAAGAAAAGAAAAAAAAAGAAGAGTCAAATAAGAACCAAAATGGACTTTACACGTTGTTTCACATTCAGAAGTTAAGGTTGCCCATGTCTTTCACTTAATTCCTTAGTTAACTCTCACGAATAACTCATTAGGGTAGAGGTGTGGACTGATCAACTATATAGAGTCGGCCCGTAGCATTACCGCGTCCATTGATCGACAAAATACTTCCAACGAGTCGAGGTCTAGATTGAATAATGCATCTTGTTCGGATTTTGTGGGTATATCCGCTGAAAACCCTCAGGAGACAACACTCCTCCTCCTTGGCAACAAGGAGGTTTAACGGCTTGTTGCACGTGCTAAGTGCAATCGTGATTCCTACGAAAGTGAGTTAGGATTTCTTGCTTTTCGTTTGTTTTTCTCTGTTTTGCTCGGGACTAGCAAAAACTTAGGTGTGGGGGTATTTGATTGACATCATTTCATGCTCATATTTGTATCTTATATCCATTATCTTACACTTAAGCAATGCTACGTGACGAGTTTTATGTTTAGTTTTCAGGAATAAAGAGGTTTGAAGAGAAGAGCCATGAAAGGACCCAAAAGCTGGGAAAAAGGACTGAATGGTGAGATCGAGGGACCAAGATGCAAGGGAGAAGGACCTGAATGTAAGACAGAAGGACCTAAGAGCAAAACAGGATACTCCACACCATCATGGGGAGTATTTTACCAATTCTATTCGGGTCGGAGCTCCAACAAGTCAAGTAACCGCATCAAAGACCAACAATACCAGAAAGCAAAGCCTACAACAAATTCCAACACGATCCGACAATTTTGGACCGCTAATTGGCGGTCCGTATTGCTCAGGATCCGTCGAAATTTCTTCTGGACTTGTATTAATGTTCGTTTAGGCTATTTTTGGTATTGGTTTAGTCCCACATCGGGGGATTGTCCCCGATTAGCTTTTCCCATGCTTATAAATAGAACTCTTCACCTTCCATTGTAATTACCCATTGCTTGGTGGCATTCTCTCTACTAAGGAGTGAGCCTTGAAGCAAAAACTCAAGGTGGAGAAGAATGCTACCTTCAATGTGAGTCATTTTGTTAATAAAATAATTCTTCTAGTTTCTTTAAATCTTGTCTTTTAATTTGTGCATGTTTGTTTAGTCTTTCCTTTCCTTTTATGTTTCTTTAATGTTTCTTGCCTTCTTAGTTAACTTTCATTTCAGTATTATGCTTTCTTTACTTAGTCTAATCAGTAGTGTAATGAGTAGTGAGTAGTTCCATCCCCATTTGGGGGGTGGAGAAATATGTGATATAATTATGTAGTGTATTAAGTGTGTGTTATTTTTATCCCTTGAGCTTTATATGATTTCCATAACCATGTAATGGGTCTCCACTCTTATCTTTGATATGCTAATGCTCTTGAATGAAGCTTAGCTTATGCTTTGATTAGTGGACCTATTTTATGGGGAATGATAAGGTTAGGATATGGATGAAGTTAATATTGGAAACACAATTTGTAATGTATGTGCTCTTGTTGCCTTTACCTTAGCTAATGTCTTGTATGTTTTAATGATGTAGTGAAATCTTAATTCATGTAGAGGCATAGTAGGGTATAGTCTTTATACTTGAGTTCATGTAGCTTCATTCCAATTATTGTCTTGTATGTTTTAATGATGTAGTCATATCTTAATTCATGTGGAGGCAAAGTTGGATGTAGTTTTATGATTTCATGCACTACATGTTGTGAGGAGCTTAATGAACACACACACACTTCTTTATGTTCACATTATTTCTCTACCCCCTTTGGGGCTTAGTTTATTGCTTATCTCCATTTCCATTTGCATCTTAGTGTAGTTTAGTGTAACCAACCTTTCTCCCTTCTTTACCCCTTGCCTTCGCACAAACCAAGTGTCGACACACCTCCCAGTGGACGACCCGTATTTGCCACCGCTTCAACGCGGCCGTGCACTTGCGGTAGAAATATAAAACGAGATCAATCATATAGGAAACATGACTTGTAGTGTATGTGCTCTTGTTGCCTTGGCCTTGGTTAATGCCTTGTACATTTTAATGATATAGTCTTATCTTAATTCATGTGAAGGCATAGTAGGGTCTAGTCTTTATACATGAGTTCATTTAGCTTCATTCCAATTATTGTCTTGTATGTTTTAATGATGTAGTCTTATCTTAATTCATGTGGAGGCAAAGTTGGATGTAGTTTTATGATTTCATGCACTACATGTTGTGAGGAGCTTAATTGAACACACACACACATCTTTATATTCACATTATTTCTCTACCCCCTATGGGGTTTAGTTTTTATTGCTTATCTTTCATTTCCTTTTGCATTCTAGTGTAGTTTAGTGTAATTTCTCTTCTTCTCTCTCTTTACCACTCGCCTTCGCACAAACCAATAGTCGACACACCTCCCTGTGGATCGACCCGTATTTGCCACCGCTTCAATGTGGCCGTGTACTTGCGGTTTAATATAAAACGAATCGATCAACTCACTAAACTAAACATAAGTTTTTTACATGATCTAAGTTACAATCTTTTTTAATATAAAAACTAAGTAATAATTTTAATACAATTAGTTGGATTATAATTTTAAAACGGAAAAACATGTTAAACATAAAATATGATGTTATTAATAACAATTAGGATTATATTTTATTTTTAAAATTTTGGCAAAACCTCTCCTAAAATTTACTATGTAAAAATCTTCAAATCCTGGGATTAACAAGAAAAATGTATAACAACACAAGATCTAAACTTGATCTCAATTCCACCCGACTCATCACAAACACACTACATCCAAACCCCTCAAACTTCGACACAACTCCAAAATAAAGTTTGTGATCATATGATGATATTATGTGTGGATGATATTTCTATTTTTCTAACTTCACATTGGTAGTAAACTCAGTGACTTGTATACCCATGGAATCAGACGTCGTACATGTCTAGTACCATAAGAAGCTAAACCACTTACAATTATTTTTTCACTTTGAACATATAAGATAAAACAGAATATTAAAGACATTTTCAAAAAACAACAAACAGAGATTCGATCATTCTTCCTAATCAACTCGTTCTTTAACCAAGAAATTGTTATTGAGGTGCAGTTAGATCTTCCGATGTGGTTTGATATCATTAGATTCATTCATAGCCACAATAAATTTCACATTATCTTATGAACATTATCTAAAAATAAAAAAATAATCGTGACAATTATCTAAAAGAAAGAAAAACTCACAATCAGATCTTGGATGTTTCCCGCACTACAATGTTGCTCAATCCTCGCGTTAAATCAGCAACGTCGCTCAGTACTCGCGCCCACAGCTACACCAATAAAAAAACACAATAAAAAAATCAATCCACAACTACACCAAACATATAAGATAATATCAACTGCATTGTCTAAAACACATCATGCAAACAATAATCTATTAAAAGTCAACAAAAAATCCAAAATGGAACCCCAAAACCAAAAATCAAACACGCCCTCGAATGGTCCTCCCTACTCGATCAGAAAATAAATGCATTGCCGAAATATAAATATAATGCATCTCATATCTCTTCTCTTCCACAAACAATACAAGAAACAAAAGGTGACAATGAGGATTACTTCTGACAAATACTCGGCTTCCGGGAGGAAGAGGAGATGCAGAGGCGTTTGAGGGCTTTGTGGCTGTCGAGTTCGCGGAGGAGGTTGGGGGTCGTGGTGGGAGGTAGAGGAAATTGATCGAAGTCACGAAGTGAGGTTGAGGAAGGCCGGAGGGAGGCGGAGAAAAAGGTCGGAGATCGGTCGGGTTAGCGGAGGCTAGGGTTAGCGAGGGTTTTATCTGCAATAAATGAAAAATACGTAACTTTCGATCTCTATAAGACCTATGGACGTCGGTCATACGTACTAGCCAACGTCTATACGTCGACGTCTATTATGACATAGGGAATAGACGTCAGATTATCTGTATGACTGATTGTTCGTTTTATATTTAACCGCAAGTGCACGGCCGCGTTGAAGCGGTGGCAAATACGGGTCGTCCACTGGGAGGTGTGTCGACACTTTGTTTGTGCGAAGGCGAGAGGTAAAGAAAGGGAAGAGAAGGGTTGGTTACACTAAACTACACTAAGATGCAAAAACGAAATGAAGATAAGCAATAAACTAAGCCCCAAAGGGGGTAGAGAAATAATGTGAACATAAAGAAGTGTGTGTGTGTTCATTAAGCTCCTCACAACATGTAGTGCGTGAAATCATAAAACTACATCCAACTTTGCCTCTACATGAATTAAGATAAGACTACATCATTAAAACATACAAGACAATAATTGGAATGAAGCTACATGAACTCAAGTATAAAGACTATACCCTACTATGCCTCTACATGAATTAAGATTTCACTACATCATTAAAACATACAAGACATTAGCTAAGGTAAAGGCAACAAGAGTACATACACTACAAATTGTGTTTCCAATATTAACTTCATCCATATCCTAACCTTATCATTCCCCATAAAATAGGTCCACTAATCAAAGCATAAGCTAAGCTTCATTCAAGAGCATTAGCATATCAAAGATAAGAGTGAAAACCCATTAGATGGTTATGGAAATCATATAAAGCTCAAGGGATAAAGATAACACACACTTAATACACTACATGATTATATCACATATTTCTCCACCCCCCAAATGGGGATGGAACTACTCACTACTCATTACACTACTGATTAGACTAAGTAAAGAAAACATTTAACTACGATACTAAAATTACTAAACAAGAAATTAAACAAAGTAAAGCAACCCACACAAAACAAGCAACATAACAAGACAAGATTAAAAGAAACAAATAAACTTTCATTAACAATGACTTACATTGAAGGTAGCATTCTTCTCCACCTTGAGTTATTGCTTCAAGGCTCACTCCTTAGTAGAGAGAATGCCACCAAACAATGGGTAATTACAATGGAAGGTGAAGATTTCTATTTATAAGCATGGAAAAAGCTAATCGGGGACAATCCCCCGATGTGGGACTAAACCAATACCAAACATAGCCTAAACGAACATTAATACAAGTCCAGGAGAAATTTCGACGGATCCTGAGCAATATGGACCGCCAATTAGCGGTCCAAGACCGCCAATTAGCGGTCCAACATCTTCGGATTGTGTTGGAATTTGTTGTGGGCTTTTCTTTATGGTATTGTTGGTCTTTGATGCGGTTACTTGACTTGTTGGAGCTCCGACCCGACTCGAATTGGTAAAATACTCCCCATGATGGTGTGGAGTATTCTGTTTTGCTCTTAGGTCCTTTGGTCTTACGATCAGGTCCTTCTCCCTTGCATCTTAGTCCCCAGGTCTCACAATTAAGTCCTTTTTCCTGCTTTTGGATCCTTTCATGGCTCTTCTCTTCAAACCTCTTTATTCCTGAAAACTAAACATAAAACTCGTCACGTAGCATTGCTTAGGTGTAAGATAATGGATATAAGATACAAATATGAGCATGAAATGATGTCAATCAAATACCCCCACACCTAAGTTTTTGCTAGTCCCGAGCAAAACAAAGAAAGAGAAAAGCAAACGAGAAACAAGAAATCCTAACCCACTTTCGTAGGAATCACGGTTGCACTTAGCACGTGCAACAAGCCGTTAAACCTCTTTGTTGCCAAGGAGGAGGAGTGTTGTCTCCTGAGGGTTTTCAGCGGATATACCCACAAAATCCGAACAAGATGCATTATTCAATCTAGACCTCGACTCGTTGGAAATATTTTGTCGATCAATGGACGCGGTAATCCTACGGGTCGACTCTATATAGGTAATCAGTCCACACCTAGCCTAATAAACCATTCGTGCAAGTTAAATAAGGAATTAAGTGAAAGACATGGACAACCTCAAGATCCTCAAGTGATACAAAGTGTAAGGTCCATTAAGGTTCTTATTTGCATTTTTTTTCTTTTTGTTTCTTTTCACATTTTTTTTCTTTTTATTAGTTGGAGCTTCATTCTCCCAGGGTTAGGTTTCGTGCATCATTGCCCATGAGGACTTACACTATCACGTACACCTTTCCCCAAATCTCTACATAGGGCAATCCCTACCACCCGTGTAACGGGAGTTCGGTCGGCGCATCCCAAGTCAGATGACTCGAAAGCACCAGGCACAAAGTCCCCTCAGACCTACTTTCCCGAGTGATAGGAGCCGTGCGAGAAGAGAGAACATCTATTCACTTATTTCTTATCTACAAATGAACCAAAACCCCTACACTAATGTCTCACAACAAGATTAAGAGGGTCCTTGACTACATCAAACTTCCTAAATTAACAAACACGAATTATTGACTCACTAGGTTCAGGGTGGACTTCTTTGAATGTTTGAGCACTGAAACCCTATGATTACTCACCCCCAAACGAAAACTGGGGTGCATCCTAACGACTCGATAAATCCTAAAGCCACGTACTAGATATCCTAATGCATCAAGTTCAAGACAATTTTGGGAGCTATCTTTTTACTTTGCCTCTCAACGGTTTTGCACATGCTAAACACACGCAAAACCCATAAAACATTTTCTTTCGAAAACACATGAAGATTTTGAAAGAAATGTGGAAATTTTAAAGCACTAGGCAAGCAAAAGAAGACAAGTCACCCAAGGATCATGGCAAGCAAATATATCGATATTAAATGCAGCACACTAACATGACCCTAAATGCAAACAAAAGAAAACAAAATCGAAAGAAAGAAAAAAAAACTCGACTATGCACACACGTAAAACACCCCCCACACCTACTTCATGCATTGTCCTCAATGAATGCGAGCAAGATACTACATGGAGCTATGCATGAAAAAGAATAGATCTCACCAACGTGAAGTACAAAGGGAAGTTCAAGGTCATGTTGATGGACACAACCCAAATTCCCTCAAAACCTGTGAGAAGCTAAAGAAGGGATACAAATACGTGAAAGAAATGGAGCCCAAATACACAAGGGTTGGGGCTCACAACAATCGATGCTCACTGAAGGAGTCTTTTATTGTATTTTTTTTTTCTTTTCTTTTTTTCTCTTTTTTTTTATATAACTATGTACAAACATAAGTTCCCATCTTCATTTGTCAAAAGACATCAAATGGGAACCTCAAGAGTGGCACTTGGAAAGGGAACATGACACCACGCGGGGCCAGAATACTCTTGTGTGGGCCCCCTTCACAAAGAGCACCAGATGAAATGAGAGGTTCGTGAATTGGACGCAAAGGCGTCTCATTCAAAGGATCAAACTGAAAGAGCTTGAACCTCTCAAGAGTTTGGGAAATGAGTGGCAACGGAAGAAGAGTTTCTCCCGTTGCGCTGCTGAAGTTATGATCGTCAATCCAAACTCTCCAACCAACAGGCTGGTGGGTCGGAACGAGGTCAAGCACCTCGTTATGCATGTCCAACTCACCAGGAGAATAGGAAGTGGGTCTCATACCCAAAGTATCCTCCAAGGAACTCCTAATACCCTCATGAGCAATGTAGTTGTTTGATGTTCCATCATTTCCAACATGATCAGGAACAGTAGTGAGAGGCAAACTCTCATCAGGTTGTTTGAAATTGAGGGTACTAGGGAGCTCTTGCTCCACCAGAGGTGAGTCCTTAAGAGGCACAACATGAAGATCATGTGGCTCAAGGGCCACGGGACAAAAAGATAAAGCACAATCCTATGCCGACTCATAATGAAGCTGGTCCAAGTTATTCTCAATTTGAATCGAATCCTCCACTAAGTGATCGTGAATTGAAACCCCAAGTCCCTCAGACTGACTAGGAATTTGACTTTGAAAGATTGTGCTTTGAATTTGTGGATGTGGTGGTGGTTCAATATCAAAAGATGAATCCTCATGTTGACAAGAAAAGTTACCCTCCTCACGTTCATGGAATTGTTGTGTCATCTGGCTCACTTGCATTTCCATGGTTTGCAAGGAATTCAAGTTGGACTTCAGTAAGTTTTGTGTGGTTTCCATGAATGTTTGGAGAGTTTGTTGCAAGGAATCAGGTATGCGGTCAACGATGCGGTCCAAGTCAGAGCTTGGGAAATTTTGGGGTTGGGTGTTGATGGGCTGAGAATGAGTCCAATGATTTGGAGTGGGGTGCTGGTAGAATTCTGGGTATTCGGGAGGAGGATACTGGGGTGAATATGAAGTATAAGAATTTGGATATGAATTGTCTCCCCATGAATCCATCACTCTCGGATTGTACGCGGATGCGTAATGGTCATAATGAGCATTTTGGGAAAATGTATGCTCATACTCAGGCTCTTGGGGAACATAAGGACATTCCCCGAAATCATGACCACTCAACCCACAATAGTGACAAGATACGGCTACTGGAGCCACCAGTGCACCCATGTCATCTACCACATGCATGAAAGAGGCCAAAGTTTGTTGCCCAGAGTATGATCCAACATAACTAGATGGAGATCTAGCCGTCGGTGCCTCTCTCATATCACCCCTATATGAAGATTGCTCAGTCACATAATGAAGATCATCCCAACCGTACGGGGTGTTCGTCTGAGCCACCCCAGGTTGCATGGGTCCGGAATACCAGGGAGAATCATCCTGGTCCCAACAATGATATGAATGGTCGCCCATGTAACCATCCATGTCAACAAACAACTCTCGAGTCGACCACTCTCACCACCACGAGACTAAGCTCGCAAAAAGTGCTCGACTCGACCCTAAAACGCTACCAGAGAGTGTAAAGGAGAGGAGACTATAATGTAGAAGAAGGTGAGAAGAAGATGACTCAGAGGAGAACGGAAGAATCCCTAGAGCTAGCGAGGGTACAGGGTGAAGGTAGAAGCCTAACTAGCAAGCATGGCTCAAATAATGTAAGGCAATGGGTCCTTAGGCTAGACGACGCCTAACTTCGAGGTCACTAGCCTTGACACGCCTCACCTCCCTACAACGAGGACCACAATGCCCAGCAAGTGATACCAGATCCGGAGATCCAGTACCTCCTACTATCGACAAGGTAGGCAACGCCGATCAGGTCATGACGGTCTCAACTAGATTACTCTCCTAGTGCGCCCGCAATCCTAGGGCCAATGTCTACTTGCTTTTAGTTAAGGCTTTACTTGAGTGTGCTTTTTGGGGCTAAGGGAGGGGTGATGAAATCCCCCACCTTATCTTTGAAGACTATAGGTGATGCCCCTTAAAGATGTTTTGAAATCTTAGGCTAGCAAGCAACTCACCAAACAAGCACTCACCTCAGTCTTGTTTCGATGCAAACCTTACTCACTAATGAATGTCCTAATGCGTGAATGAGTGATAAGGAATGCGTACCTCGCTCCAGCAATCAACGACAAAATGTAAAGCAAAGAAAAGAAAGATGCATGCAAGGTCTACATATGATGCATGACCTAGATGGCAAAGAGTCTAATCTTTTGCTTTGAGTTTTATGGTCCAAGTTGATTAAAGGGGGAGTGATTAATGATCTAGGAGCACACCAGAAGTCATAGCATGCAAAATAGGGCTCCCAGATAACACAAATTTGAACACTAACTACCAGAAAAAATTACAAGGCAAGAAACTCTCACCAGGCCGCCAATTGGCGGTCTTCAACCGCTGATTGGCGGTCTGTTTAGGGTTTCTCTTCCTCCAACTTTGCTAGTAGCCTCCCCGTGATCTTGTGGTTCCCTGAAACTAAGAAAAACTGAAAACAAAAAATTAAAAACCCCTCGAATCGCCCAAACCAAGGTCTGGACAGAGCACCTCCCCGGCAACGGCGCCAAAAACTTGATTGTTCGTTTTATATTTAACCGCAAGTGCACGGCCGCGTTGAAGCGGTGGCAAATACGGGTCGTCCACTGGGAGGTGTGTCGACACTTGGTTTGTGCGAAGGCGAGAGGTAAAGAAAGGGAAGAGAAGGGTTGGTTACACTAAACTACACTAAGATGCAAAAACGAAATGAAGATAAGCAATAAACTAAGCCCCAAAGGGGGTAGAGAAATAATGTGAACATAAAGAAGTGTGTGTGTGTTCATTAAGCTCCTCACAACATGTAGTGCATGAAATCATAAAACTACATCCAACTTTGCCTCTACATGAATTAAGATAAGACTAAATCATTAAAACATACAAGACAATAATTGGAATGAAGCTACATGAACTCAAGTATAAAGACTATACCCTATTATGCCTCTACATGAATTAAGATTTCACTACATCATTAAAACATACAAGACATTAGCTAAGGTAAAGGCAACAAGAGTACATACACTACAAATTGTGTTTCCAATATTAAGTTCATCCATATCCTAACCTTATCATTCCCCATAAAATAGGTCCACTAATCAAAGCATAAGCTAAGCTTCATTCAAGAGCATTAGCATATCAAAGATAAGAGTGAAAACCCATTAGATGGTTATGGAAATCATATAAAGCTCAAGGGATAAAGATAACACACACTTAATACACTACATGATTATATCACATATTTCTCCACCCCCCAAATGGGGATGGAACTACTCACTACTCATTACACTACTGATTAGACTAAGTAAAGAAAACATTTAACTACGATACTAAAATTACTAAACAAAAAATTAAACAAAGTAAAGCAACCCACACAAAACAAGCAACATAACAAGACAAGATTAAAAGAAACAAATAAACTTTCATTAACAATGACTCACATTGAAGGTAGCATTCTTCTCCACCTTGAGTTATTGCTTCAAGGCTCACTCCTTAGTTGAGAGAATGCCACCAAACAATGGGTAATTACAATGGAAGGTGAAGAGTTCTATTTATAAGCATGGAAAAAGCTAATCGGGGACAATCCCCCGATGTGGGACTAAACCAATACCAAACATAGCCTAAACGAATATTAATACAAGTCCAGGAGAAATTTCGACGGATCCTGAGCAATATGGACCGCCAATTAGCGGTCCAAGACCGCCAATTAGCGGTCCAAATCTTCGGATCGTGTTGGAATTTGTTGTGGGCTTTTCTTTATGGTATTGTTGGTCTTTGATGCGGTTACTTGACTTGTTGGAGCTCCGACCCGACTCGAATTGGTAAAATACTCCCCATGATGGTGTGGAGTATTCTGTTTTGCTCTTAGGTCCTTCGGTCTTACGATCAGGTCCTTCTCCCTTGCATCTTAGTCCCCAGGTCTCACAATTAAGTCCTTTTTCCTGCTTTTGGATCCTTTCATGGCTCTTCTCTTCAAACCTCTTTATTCCTGAAAACTAAACATAAAACTCGTCACGTAGCATTGCTTAGGTGTAAGATAATGGATATAAGATACAAATATGAGCATGAAATGATGTCAATCAATGACCGACATCTATAACCTGGAAAATAACCGTCAGAGTATAGACATCAGTCTACATGGGTATTCAAACAACCGACATCTATAACACTCTATAGACGTCGGTTGTTGTAATGGTCGGCGTCTATACCCATAGACGTCGGCCATTAAAACAACCGACGTCTATTTGGCGACGAGTAAGGACTATTCTGCACTAGTGTTTGTATTATATATTCTTTTCTTGATCTCTTAATATAATTATAAATATGTAACTATACATAAGTTAAATTGTGCACATAATCATTTTGTTTTATCAAGTGACGCCTTGATATCATCACTCAAGTCAAGATGTTCAATGGCAATCTTTTTGAGATATGATCTTTTCCAGCACAAGTCACATATAACAACTAGGGTCGTTATACAAGGACGCGGGCATCCGTGACGCGCCCTACGTGGCACCCAAAAGTTGGCGAGTCAGTGTCTAGTCGGATTGCCATGTCACCCTTTCCAAACGCTCCTTAAGTTGGTTTTTAATTTATTTTTTTGATGGTTTTCAAAGAACGACGGTTGCTTTCCAGCTAAGACAGCGCCAGACACCCTACGAACGATGGTTCGGATACCGAGGAAGATTAAAAATATCCAGACCGAAAGGGAGAGTCTCGCTTTCTTTCTCGTTGGATTACCTGTAAACGAAGGAGGCGTACCTGTGAACCTATTCTGGCTTTCTTTCTTCCCCTCTAAACGATAATGGATTCTCCGACTCCTATCGTCGATAGCGAACCTGTGCCAGGACCGGTGGGTCTATTTATTTATTTTCCATTGGTCGTTCTTTTTTTGATGAACTTTCGTTTCTTCAATTTTTTGTTTTAGGGAACCACCTACTACTTCCGGGAATCTCGGTGCTCCTGGACGCCCATCCGAAAGCAGATTGCTAGGATGAAGAAGGTTGAGAAGGAGGTTTTCCGAAGCACCCCTTTCGGTCACTTCCTAGACCTTCCTAACATTACTACGGACAACGAAATAGTCGGTTGGTTCGTCGAACACTACGATGCGGAGGAGGTGGGGCGAGGATAGGATCAGGGGTAGTTCCCCTTACACCAGAAGACGTTGCCCTAATTTTGGGCTTAAGTATGCATGGGAAGACCGTGGTGATGGAACCATTGGGTGTACAGAGGCGAGAAGGGGTGAACCTTCAAAACAGACAACTGTTAGGTCATCTGACGGCAACCAGTGTCATGGGAGAGACGGAGGAGTACGTTCGTCTCCTGATTCCTTTCATCTTCAACCATTTTTTGTTCTATGATGGAACATTTCGACCGAAGCAATGGTTCATACACCATTTTAGGGACATCAGACGCATAAACAAATACGCATGGGCATGTGCAGTTCACAGAGCCCTGGTTGGGGGCCTGGAGAACACCAGCTTAGAACTCATTATGAGGAGAAAGGCAGGGAACCTCATTATGAGGCAGGGGAACGTCGACGGTTGTGTGGCAATACTACAAGTAAGTGTTTTTTGCTTTTTTGTGTGTCTGTTCGGATTAAGTTGTGTGTCTGTTCGGGATTAAGTTGTCTGTCTCTTCGAAATAAGTTGTATGTCTGTTCGGAATATGTTTTTGTGTCTGTTTGGATTAAGTTGTCTAGCTGTTCAAAATAAGTTGTGGGTTTGTTCGATTTAAGTTGTGTGTCTGTTCGGATTAAGTTGTGTGTCTGTTCGGATTAAGTTTTGTGTATGTTCGGAATAAGTTGTCTGTCTGTTTGGAATATGTTGTGTGTCTGTTTGGAATATGTTGTGTGTCTGTTGGGAATAAGTTGTGTGTCTGTTCGGAATAAGTTGTGTGTCTGTTTGGATTAAGTTGTCTGTCTGTTAGGAATAAGTTGTGGATATGTTCGAATTAAGTTGTGTGTCTGTTCGGATTAAGTTGTCTGTCTGTTCGGATTAAGGTGTGGGTCTGTTCTGATTAAGTTGTGTGTCTGTTCGGATTAAGTTGTGGGTCTGTTCGGATTAAGTTGTCTGTCTGTTCGGATTAATTTGTTTGTCTGTTCAGATTAAGATGTCTGTCTGTTCGAAATAAGTTGTGGGTCTGTTAGGATTAATTTGTGTGTCTGTTCGGATTAAGTTGTCTGTCTGTTCGGATTAAGTTGTGGGTTTGTTCTGATTAAGCTGTTTGTCTGTTCGGAATAAGTTGTGGGTCTATTCGGATTAAGTTGTGTGTCTGTTCGGATTAAGTTGTATGTCTGTTCGGATTAAGTTGTAGGTCTGTTCGGATTAAGTTGTGGGTCTGTTCTGATTAAGTTGTGGGTCTGTTCGGATTAAGTTGTGGGTCTGTTCTGATTAAGTTGTGCGTCTGTTCGGCATAAGTTGTGTGTCTGTTCGGATTAAGTTGTCTGTCTGTTCGGAATAAGTTGTGTGTCTGTTCGGATTAAGTTGTGGGTTAGTTCTGATTAAGTTGTGTGTGTGTTTGGATTAAGTTGTGGGTCTGTTCAGATTAAGTTGTCTGTCTGTTCGGATTGAGTTGTGTGTCTGTTCTGATTATGTTGTGTGTGTGTTCGGATTAAGTTGTGGATATGTTCGGATTAAGTTGTCTGTCTGTTCGGATTAAGTTGTGTGTCTGTTCGGATTAAGTTGTATGTCTGTTTGGATTAAGTTGTGGGTTTGTTCTGATTAAGTTGTGTGTCTGTTCGAATTAAGTTGTCTGTCTGTTTGGAATATATTGTGTGTCTGTTCGGAATAAGTTTTGTCTGTTCGGATTAAGTTTTCTGTCTGTTCGGATTAACTTGTGTCTGTTTAGAATATGAACGTATGTTTGTTGAGTCGTTTTAAACAGTTTAACTTTTCCATTTGAAGGTGTGGCTTTGTGAGAAATTCAGATTGGGGGAGTCCAGAACTGGAGCATTTCCACGAATGAAAAGTTGGACGGAAATGTTTGGGAAACGTTTAAACCTGAGGAAATGAGAGGAACGTGGAATTACCTTACCTCAGATTTACAACGGCAAGTTCGACCTGATGGGGGCTCCATCACTGAGTGAAAGGGAGTTGGAACTTATTAGTTCTGTTCGAACTCCTGTTCGAAAAGACTCAGCTTCAACATGTAGTTTGTCAAGGCTCCAACTGACAGACTGCAACATTCCATGTGACCCGCTGTTCCAAGAGTTGGAGCTGAGTGAGGTGAAGAAAAATTGGCTGAGGGCCGAACCTGCCCTTAAGAAGGCGACAGAAGAGGTTAACAACCTGAAGGAAGAACTGAGGATGACCCAGGAAGAGTGTGAGAGGCTGAGGGAAGAAATTGTATATCTTCGAGGGACAGGGGACATGTGAAAATACTGGTGGGGAGAAAGACGAAGATCTAAATAAAGAGGAGGAGAAGGAAGAAGAAGAGAGGAAGAGGGAGGAGGAGGAAGAAGAAGAGAGAAAGAGGGAGGAGGAGAAGGAAGAAGAGAGAAAGAGAGAGGAGGAGAAGGAAGAAAAGAGAGAGGAGGAGAAGGAGGAAGAGAGAAAGAGAGAAGGAGAAGGAGGAAGAGAGAAAGTGGGAGGAGGAGAGGAAGAAGAGAGAAAGAGAGTGGAGAAGGAGGAAGATAATAAAAGGGAGGAGGAGATAAGGAGAAGAAGAGGGAGGAGGAGAGGAAGAAGGAAGAAGACAGAAAGAGAGTGGAGAAGGAGGAAGAGAAGAAGAGGGAGGAGGAGAAGAAGAGGGAGGAGGAGAGGAAGAAGGAAGAAGAGAGAAGAGAGAAAGAGAGTGGAGAAGGAGGAAGAGAAGAAGAGGGAGGAGGAGAGGAAGAAGGAAGAAGAGAGAAAGAGAGTGGAGAAGGAGGAAGAGAAGAAGAGGGAGGAGGAGAGGAAGAAGGAAGAAGAGAGAAAGAGAGTGGAGAAGGAGGAAGAGAAGAAGAGGGAGGAGGAGAAGAAGAGGGAGGAGGAGAGGAAAAAGGAAGAAGAGAGAAAGAGAGTGGAGAAGGAGGAACAGAAGAAGAGGGAGGAAGGGAGGAAGAAGGAAGAGAAGTATAAAGAAGAGGAAAAGGAACAAGAGAGCAAGGCCTGGAAACCAAATTGGGGCGTGAAAAGACAACGCTCGACGGCCATCGTGGAGTAGCAGATGAAGGTAGATGAACAGCGGGGCAAGAAGAAGAAGGTGGAAGAATAGCAAAAGAGAAAAGAGAGAGCGGCTCAAAGGAGCCTAAAGAAAAAAAGGACAAAAAGAGAGGAGAATTATAGGTTGGCTGTCCACTTAGGAGGGACAAGGCCTGATGTTGACATGGCTGCAATGGGAACGTTGTCAGCTGATGAGGTCAACATGATATTGAACTTGACCGCAGCCAACAAGGACAATAGAGAGGTCATCTGGAGAGGCGATATGTGCAGTTTAACACGCACCGACCTAAAGGAACTTATAACACCTAGGATGGATATTACCGACCAAACTATCGACGATATGCTTTCGGTTCTCGAAGAAAGACGCACAACACAAAAAGTTATATGGATATCAACATTCGAGTCAGGGCGAATTGTGGGTGGCCAAGGCTGAGCAATTGATGATTTTATCCTCCCTAAAATAAAAGGTGTGTTTCCAACAGAGTCTGTAATCGCACAACCATGCTGGTCTGCAGCTCATTGGACTCTGGTGGTTGTTCACGGCCCGTCCAAGGAGATTTTGGCGTTCAACAGTATCTCTAGGTAGCTAAAGCAATGTGAAGATCCAGAGCAGACCATAGGCGTACATGAATGGGCAGCAGCGGATGTGGCTGAATACTGGAGGGATCTACTAAAGGTGGACTGACCCTTGAGAATCCTCAGGAAAAATAGCTAACGACAACAACCGGAGAGCAACGATTGTGGCGCCTATGTTTTATACTGGATAAGGTGCCTAATGCTAAAACTTGACCCGACGAAGGAGAAGGACCCCAATAACATCGACTATATCAGGGGTGAATTGGCGGTCATGATACTTAGGGACCACCGATCGTGGGTGCAGATCTGAAGTCCAATTTTTTTGGTGTTTATTTTTTTACATGTACAAATTACAAACTCTTTTTTTGGTTATTTTTTTGGTGTTGTGTTTTTTAAATGTACAAATTACAAACTCTTCCCTGACAACTTCAAGAGATCCATACCTTAAACCGAACAAATGCACACGATTAACCGAACAAAAACACAACTTAAACCGAACAGATCTACAACTTAAACCGAACAGATACACAATTGAAACCCAATAGACACAACTTAAACCGAACAGATTGACACCTTAAACCGAACAGTCAAACAACTTAAAAAGAACTGTAACGCAACTTAAACCGAACAGATGCACACCTTTAATAGAACAGTCACACATCTTAAACCGAATACATGCACACCATAAACCGAACAGACACACATCTTAAACCGAACAGAGGCACACCATAAACCGAACAGACACATAACTTAATCCGAACAGATCCACAACTTAAACCGAACAGATGGACACCTTAAACCGAACAGTCGAACAACTTAAACCGAACATATCCACAACTAAAACCGATCAGTCAAACAACTTAAACCGAACAGATCCAAAACTAAAACCGAACTGTCACACAACTTAAACCAAACATATCCACAACTTAAACCGAATTGTCACACAACTTAAACCGAATAGATGCACACCTTAAACAGAACAATCACACATCTTAAACCGAACAGATGCACACCATAAAACGAACAGACACACAACTTAAACCGAACAAACACACAACTTAAACCGAACAGATCCACAACTTAAACCAAACTGTCACACAACTTAAACCGAATAGAGGCACATCTTAAACCGAACAGATGCACACCATAAACCGAACAGACACACAACATAAACCGAACACAGCTTAAACCGAACAGATGCACATCATAAACCGAACATACACACATCTTAAACCGAACATAGGCACACTTAAACCGAACAGACACACAACTTAATCTGAACATATCTACAACTGAAACCGAACATATTGACACGTTAAACCGAACAGTCAAACAACTTAAACCGAACAGATCCACAACTTAAACCGAACAGACACACAACTTAAACCGAACAGATGCACGCCATAAACAGAACATACACACAACTTAAACCGAACAGATCCACAAGGTAAAACCGAACAATCACACAACTTAAACCGAACAGAGGCACATCTTAAACCGAACAAATGCACACCATAAACCGAACAGACACACAACTTAAACTGAACACACACAACTTAAACCGAAAAGACCCACAACTTAAACCGAACCGACACACAACATAAACCGAACAGTCACACAACTTAAACCGAGCATATGCACAACTTAAACCGAACGGATCCATAACTTAAACCGAACAGTCACACAACTTAAACCGAACAGATGCACACCTTAAACAGAACAGTCACACAACTTAAACCGAACAGATGCACACCAAAAACCGAACAGACAGAGAACTTAAACCGAACAGATCCATAAGGTAAAACCGAACAATCACACAACTTAAACCGAACAAGGACACAGTTTAATCCGAATTGACCGTGTATAACAACCATTTACAGATCCAAACAGATCAACAATTAGAAGTTTCTTGGTTTTACAAGAACTGAAAATAACAAGAAATATTAAATTAAGGAGGAAGTTCCTCGTAATACAAATTCATGTCCCAATCAGAGAAATCAGGATCCCCGGGTTTTGGTGCGACTTCGTGAAGCGACGATGTAACCTTCATCTTGAACTTTCTCTTTTCTTGTTGGGCTTGCCTTTTATGGCTTGTTTTAATTATCTTCTCAGCTAAAGACACCCGACGTCTAGTCGACGGTCTTCCTATACATCTGACCTTATCTGGATTAAGAACCGATGTACCCGCAGACTCAGGTTCATCAAGTCGAACCAAGAACTGCGTAGTGTGCATACGTGCCTTAAGCATTTCAATACACTTCACGACCTCAATATACCTTTCGTGGGAAATGAAGGCTTCCTGTGCGATCCAAACGGCACGACCCATGATGTCGTCGTGACGACGAAGCACATCCTTCTTCATTAAGTCATCGTCTGGGTACATCTTATCTCGATAGCTCCTTCAAATATCCTTCCGCCATGGATTAACGATGTAAGAGTTTGGGAGTAATGTATTAGGATTTAAGCGTCCAAGTACAACAAAAACGTGGCAGCATAGAAGGTCAACGTGCTGAAACATTCTACAATCACATGGGAAGTTCATGGATATGTTTTGTACTAGGAAACGTTTCGACAGTAGCTGCTCACCAGCCAAAACACGTTCAGATACCTTGTAATGAAATGTGTCATTCGTATTGATGAACTCCTCTGTTATATCCCATTATATCATCTTCCCCATTTCTAACTGCACTTTCTTGAAGACCCCTGCCGTGTACAACTCGCTCATCTGTATCTCGAATGGATAAATTGAAACCAACTGGGGTCTCTTATGAAGACAATCAAAAACTAATTGAGCTTCCTTCTCGTACTTATGGCGAAGCGCAAGTTCGTATTGTTGAACAAACTGCTAAAGGGTGGTCTTCGAAGTAAGATACTTGTCGAAAATGGCGTTCATACTCTCGCTTCTCTGAGTAGATGTCATTCCCGCGAAAAAAATATCACCAACAAATGCAGGTATCCATGACTCTCGGATTGCATAAATCGATTTGAGCCAACTATGGTTCTGCAGGTCAAAATCAAGAAGGAAACCCTGCCAATTACGATCAAATTCTGCTGGGGTTTTGGAATCATATACAATCAATTTTAGATCAAATAACATGTGCTTTCGATACTGCATCGACAACTTCACGGGAGCTCTGTTCATTATGTGTCATATACAGAATCTGTGTTTTGAATCTGGGAAGACATTCCTTACAGCAGCAGTAATGACACCACATTGATCTATTATTATGGCTGGGGGTTATAAATGCATTAGGGGGGCAATTTAAAAGGAGTAAGTCATATATTGAAAGGTACAAAATCCTACTTTGAAAACTTTAACAGAACAAACACACAACATATTCTGAACAGACAGACAACTTATTCCGAACAGACAGACAACTTAATCCGAACAGATATACAACTTAAACCGAACGGATTCACACCTTAAACCAAACAATCACACAACTTAAACCGAACAATCACACAGGTTTCAAACCGAACAGTCACACAACTTAAACCGAACAGGTCAACACCATAAACCGAAAAGGCACAAAACTTAAACCGAACGGATCCAAATCTTAAACCGAACAGTCACACCACTTACACCGAACAGTTCCACCACTTAAACCAGACAGTCACCACCACTTAAACCGAACAGTTCCACCACTTAAACCGAACACATACACACCTTAAACTGAACAGTCACAGACCTTTAACTGGACATAGCCACACCTTACCGTTCATGCACGACAACCATGTTTGGAACAACCATATGTAATTTTCAGTGGTCTCAGAAGACAGCAAAGAGCAATCGAGTAAAACTGACTCGAAATGGTGATTAACTCCTACAAATGGGGCAAAGGGCATGTCGTATTTGTTTGTAATGTAGGTGGTGTCGAAACATATTGCGTCTCCAAAGTATGAATATCCAGCTCTAGAACGACAGTCAGCCCAAAACACATTTCGTTGTCTTCCTTCGTCATCCATATCCATTACATAGAAAAATATGGAATCAATCTTCAGCATCCTAATGAAATAGTTCTGAAGAGTTTGTGCATCACAAGGTCCTATCTTTAAATTTCTGACTTCGTTTACAACATTCCTACACAGAAACCACTAAGACCAGGCGCAAAATGTTAAACTTCAATTATGTTAGGCAGAAAGAACACAAACCTTAAATCCCTTTCATTGAAAGTCAATTTGTCATGACCTCCAGCCTCGACCACAAAAGATTGCATGGTCTTAGCAGCCGATATCCCAACAGTATCATTGCACGATATGCGTGCTTTGGCGGCCTCAGGGACGGTTCGTTTTTGTCTGAGAAAACGCATTTGCTCATGTTCAAGCATGGCGTGGTTATGTTTAAGATCCACAAAGTTAATGTGGTAACCCCTTGTCGGGTTTCCGGAGACCCTTATCCGAGCAGTGCATTGGACTCTACTGGATAACCTAGTCTTCAATTTCCTTTGCCATTGGTTTGTTGGTGTCGTGCCCTCCTTGGAGCATGTCAGCGTGACCCGTATAACAACACCACGATTGTAATGAGATTGCCTTGTCTTAACACCAAAACCACAAGAATCGGCATATGCCACGTAAAATGTTTTAGCTTCTTCGAAAGAAGGAAAATACATCTCCTCCTTAGGAATGTTTGTCGACTGCTCCACTTGGGAAGACACATTAACGATTTCCATTGGAGTACAGAGGAATGACCACAGAAGAGAAAGGAAGAAAAAGGAAGACGCATCTTGAGATGAAAGAAAATATTCTCCATTTCATATACTCACATTGTTAAAATATATGTAGAGTTACAATATCCTTTAACTAACATTACAATCTTATCTCGTTAATTAATGTTTCATGTTAATCATCATGATTGTGAATTACTTTTGATTAATGCAAACCATTATTTATTAGAACTCTACGATTAAAATATATGATTAAAATTAATGCAAACCATTATACCATTGTTAAAATATATGTAGAGTTACAATATCCTTTAACTAACATTACAATCTTATCTCGTTAATTAATGTTTCATGTTAATCATCATGATTGTGAATTACTTTTGATTAATGCAAACCATTATTTATTAGAACTCTACGATTAAGGACTAGAGTATCTTCCATAACACTCCAAAAAACGAATACATTAATCAATGAACAAAATGTTTACACATAAAAGACATATAAATAATACTTTTAGAACACACATTCATTTCAATCTCCCACTTGTTATCAAAATCTTCTTTCACAAACATTCAAAATGTATAAAACTATAATAATTAGAGTAACTCACTCATATCACTCATCAAACCACTACATGATTTTTCAAACTCATGGACTTGAAATGCATTTCGTCTTCGACTTGAGATAAAAATTTGGTGAATGGATCAACTGTATTGCTATTTGTGTCCACCCATAATAAATTTATTTTGCTCGATGAAAATTTATTGGGCATGCTTACTAGTCACGTGTAGGGTTAGTTTTTTTAAAATAATAATCTGAATCTGATTTTATTGGTGAGAACTAGATCGGAACTGAAACTAGATCAGTTCTAAAATTTAATATCCAGATTCAGACCCATATCCAGTTTTTTTACGTTCGATTCCGATTCCGTACTAACGGATTCGGTTCAACGATCGGTCTGCGATATGCAGGCACCTTATCCCTGACAGACCGCCCTCCCGCCGACAGAGACCCAATCCGGTAAGTTCAACTTCTCCACGTCATTGTTACGAAACGACAGCCTGGAAATTGATCAACTTTTTCTCCAAAAAGTTCCCGCCATCCCCACCGTCCATCTGAAATCCAACGCCAGAAACTCAATCCCAACGCAGTTGGCGTTGCAGCTTTTTCCCAACAAACAAAACAAAACAAACTCCTCTCGTGATATCACTTCGCACTCCTCCAACTCCCGCTCCAATGGCCACTCGACCATAACAATGACACATCTCCGACCAGTCCTGCTGCTGTTCTTCCTCCTGCCTCCGGTCGTCCCCGAACCGACACGGGACAAGGCAGCGCTACTGTCGTTCCTATCCAAAGTCCCTCACGAGAGTAGACTCGAATGGAACGCGACCGCCTCGGCCTGCACGTGGGTGGGCGTCACGTGCGACGCCGCCCAGACAGCCGTGATCGCTCTCCGCCTCCCCGGCGTCGGCCTCCTCGGCCCCATCCCTCCCAATACCCTCTCCCAACTCACCTCCCTCCGGGTCCTATCTCTCCGGTCCAACTCCCTATCCGGGGCCATTCCTTCCGACCTCTCCAACCTCTCCGTCCTCCACGCCCTCTACCTCCAGCACAACAACTTCTCCGGGGAAATTCCTCCAGAGGTGGGGTCCATGGAGCGGCTCACTAGGCTCGACCTGTCGAACAATGGTTTGGATGGGAAGATACCGTTTGGGATTAGTAACTTGAGCCGACTCACTGGGTTGTTTCTACAGGACAACAACTTCTCCGGCGGGATTCCGAGTCTTGATTTGCCTGCTTTGGTCGACTTCAACGTGTCGAATAATAGACTCAATGGATCTGTTCCCCGCTCGCTGGATCGGTTTCCGGTGTCCGCTTTCTCCGGGAATCTGAACCTCTGCGGAGGTCCGCTTCCGCCTTGCCCGCCGTTCTTCTCCTCTCCGGCGCCGGCGCCGGCCCTTGTCGGTGTCGTAGCGAAGAAGAATTCTAGGAAGCTGTCAAAGGCGGCGATTATCGCAATCTCGGTCGTCGCCGTTGGGATTTTACTTGCGGCTCTGTTGCTGCTGTTTGTCATTGTTTTCCGGCGGAGGAAGGATGGAGGGAAAAAGGAGGAGCCCAAGGCGGTGGGAGGAGCTGCGGCAGGGGAGGCGTCGACTTCGAAGGAGGCGGAGAGGAACAAGCTGGTGTTCCTGGAGAGTGGTGTGTACGGTTTCGATCTCGAGGACTTGCTGAGGGCGTCGGCGGAGGTTTTGGGGAAGGGGAGTGTCGGGACGTCGTACAAGGCGGTGCTGGAGGAGGGGACGACGGTGGTGGTCAAGAGGCTGAAGGATGTCGTGGCGTCGAAACGGGAGTTCGAGGTTCACATGGAGGAGATTGGGAAGGTCAAGCATCCCAATGTGGTTCCCATTAGGGCGTTTTATTACTCCAAGGATGAGAAGCTGCTTGTCTCCGATTACCTCGCCGCCGGCAGCCTCTCCGCTTTGCTTCATGGTTAGTCTTCTCTACTCTTGTATGTTAGTTAATTGTATGTTTTTCCTACCTTTGTTTCTTGTTTGTAGAGAATCGAAACACATTCAAGTATATAAAAAAATACTACCTAATACCTGGAAAAATATGTTTCATTAAATTATGATTCTGAAATTGCTCCCAATTTGATGTCCGGCTAGAATAATTTGTAGCTTTTGTTACGGTACATTTCAGCCTCGGTTTCAATACCTTCTGCATAGGGTCAACTTGGAAGGATTGGCACTTTCTTGGTTGTTTTGAGGACGTGGAAAATGAGAGTGAAAATTGGTAATATTGACACAATGCACTGAACGAGAAACCAACGAATTAAAACAGTCAATCAAAGGAAACCTTTACTAGCTCAGTTGTATATAGGAAAGAAGAAAATGAGGTAGTGAATTAACTGAGGTAGAAAATGTAGACGGTTGTTGTGGTGGATTATTTTCCTTATTTTTCTATATTTTATTTCATTACTGTTCCAATGAGTTTTAGATATTAAATCCAAACAAGTAAGAATTGATGTTTGGATATGATCATTTTTGGGAGATAAGGTCATCTGTGACAAGTTCTGTTGTTTTACTGACATGGTCCACTACAAGGACTCTCTGGTCATTTCTGCAATTAATTTTGCATACAAATATCCAATAACTAAATGCGATGAAGGCCAAAGTTGCAATTACTTCATACTCGGACTTACATAGATGGTCGTGACTTGTTCTTTCCCCATTTCCAATCCCCTGCAGCCTGTCTGTGCTAACGACAGGTAGGTAGACAAAAGAGCAGGTTTCTACTCAATTATTTGGCCAAGTGCCAATCTCTTCCTAACCGGTACATGTGTCCTGAATTATAACATATTGATATTGAGATCTACCCGTGAAAGTGATAATTCAGTTTGACGACTATTTACTTTATTGAATAAGTACAGATTCAAGATCCACAGTGCACGTGAAAATGATATAGCTTGTTCTATGTAACATTCTTCTTACCGCCACCCTCACATTTAAACCATTATTATTATTCGAACAGGGAGTAGAGGCTCCGGTCGGACTCCGTTAGACTGGGACAATCGACTCCGCATTGCACTTGCAGCTGGGCGTGGTCTCGCCCACCTCCACCATTCAGCAAGAGTGGTCCATGGGAATATTAAATCCTCGAACGTTCTCCTTCGAGCAGAACCAGACGATGCCGCTTTCTCAGATTTTGGGCTATCACCACTCTTTGGGACGGCCGTACCCACAAATCGTGTTGCAGGATATCGTGCACCGGAGGTGCTAGAGACCAGAAGACCAACTTATAAGTCCGATATGTATAGCTTGGGCGTGCTATTGCTCGAGCTTCTCACTGGCAAGGAACCAAGCCAGGCCTCATTAGGAGAGGAAGGGATTGATCTGCCAAGATGGGTACAGTCGGTTGTTCGGGAGGAGTGGACAGCGGAAGTTTTTGATGTCGAATTGATGAGATCTGGTCAAAACGTAGAGGAGGAAATGGTTCAGTTGCTGCAGATTGCAATGGCTTCCGTTTCGCAGGTTCCCGATTCGAGGCCTGGGATACTAGAAGTGGTGAAGATGTTGGAGGAGATTGTGAGTAGGCGGGAGGGAGAGGACACAATGAGGCCATCCTCTGATGACCGGTCGGGTGGTCCAACACCTC
This sequence comes from Triglochin maritima, assembly GCA_963682175.1. Taxonomy (NCBI): domain Eukaryota; kingdom Viridiplantae; phylum Streptophyta; class Magnoliopsida; order Alismatales; family Juncaginaceae; genus Triglochin; species Triglochin maritima. Next base: position 23,652,941 of record OY821775.1, read on the forward strand.
CGGCGGCATCTACTCCCTAAGGAGGAAGTCGTGTTTGTGCATTGTATTCAATTTGTAACTTCTTTTGATTTGAGTGTGGTCACTAGCGATTCCTTCGATTGTGAAGATTCTTTAGAGTGGTGGGATCTGCCTCGTGTATTGTATGCAAGGTTTTAAAAATCGGATTCGATCGGACGGCCCGACCCGGTTGGACCGGGAACCGATGGTCTAGTGGCCGGTTTGGCTAAAAAACTGAGTCTCTAGTCGAACCGGGTTGGACCGGTTGGTCGGACCTGAGATAAAAATATTTTAAATATTCCCTAATTTTTAAAATAAAAAATATGATGATTTTTTTTGCAATTTTTACAAACAAAAAACCTCAAACTTCCACCCACAATCCCCGCTCTCCCTCACCAAACCCTTCGTAAGTCTCCCTCACCAAACCCTAGTCTCTCCCTTCTGCCATCCCCAAACTTGCCTTCGAGCTGTCACTCCAGCACGCATCCTCAGGTGCAGTGTGCCACCTCCGGTCTAGTGCGGCATTGTCGGGGCAAGAAAGGAGGTGAGGGGTTTAGTTTGAAAGGAGTTTACATTCAAGATCTCATAGAAGATGTGGATTCAAGATCAATTTGATGCTATCTTTAAGAAGTCCAACATCAAAATTCCTTGCTACTTCTACAATTTCTTTTTAGAGAAATGAAGGCATACTTCCTACATGATTTGCTATGATGTGTAGATGATGTCATGGATATTATTGGAGGTTGATTTTGGTTTAAAATTCTTAATCCAAATAATACTTTCTCTAATTCTTATTCAAGAAAATTTGTTGAGTTAAGAAAAAGATAGCAAATTTGCCGAGTTAAGCAAATTGTAGTTGATATCATGAATTATATTCAACATTTGGTATGTATATATTAAATGATTTTACAGAAATTGGTTCAAACCGACCCTATCACCAGTCTGATCGTTAATATTTATTCGGTCCAGTACAACTTCGGGTCTAAAAAATACTAACGTCGTCAACGGTCCGACCACGGTGGGATCGTGGTTTGACTACATTGAACCAAAATCAAAGTTTTATTGGTTCGATGATCGGTTTGGTTTAGAAAATCTTTATTGTATGTGTTTTTCGGAGTGGAAAAGGATAGTTGAGGTATCCTATATTCCAATTGGAATTGGGAAACGAAGAAACTACTAGCGTTTTCCCGATAATAAGGAAAATTTACGATCACAACATTTGTCTAGAGCAGTCAATTCTGATTTGAACTCAACTCCGTAGAGGTTTGATTTCTGTTTAGTTTGAAAATAAAAAAAACAAATAAAAATATTTAAAAATCCTGAACTCATATTAGTAAATGACGTTAGAGCTTGACATTAGATTTTTATTATTGATTTTTATTTGTTTTTTGGTATTTAGTAATAATATACAATAAAATACAAGACTTTCAACTTTTCAATTTAAGTTCTTTATCTTGAGATTTTGTGATTTAGAGAACACGATCTTGGTAGTTTAGTTTAGTTTAGTGCCCACAACTAGTTTATTTTCAACTTTAAAAGTTTCGATGGTAGATTTTAATTACATGTCTTTCTTTGAAGTACTCAATTTTTGTAAGAAAAATTGTATGTACATAACTGGTTATATAATATTTTAAAAACTATGTCAACATAACAGGGTGCCCGTAAGATATTTTAAAAATGTGGAACAAAACAACACATGTGATTTTAATTAAGAAATTCTTTTTCAGAATAATAATTTTTTTTTAAAATTTGCCAAAATAAACCTACTCAAATAATATTTTTCACACTAGACCTGCTGTCACCACGTGATGACATGTGACGGCGGAGGGTTTGTATTTTAGTGTATACAGAACTCGACATCACCAGTGCCGAGTTCTTCTTTAGAGAACTCGACACTGGTGATGCCGCGTCCTTCTTTAGAGAACTCGGCACTGAAGATGCCGAGTTCTCGAGTTCAGTTTGGTTTTTATTGCACGACACTTGTCATATTTCTTTCGAATTGAGTTGCGAGGAGCAGTTCAAATAGAACTCGACATCACAATTGTCGAATTCTATTTGAACTGTTCTCGTGGCAACTCAGATCGTGCATGAGACAGTTGGTACGCCATGAGAACAATTTCTTAAATAGAACTCGGCATCCTAGATGCCAAGTTCTACTTGAATTTTTCTCCTGACAACTCAGATCGTGCATGAGACATTTGGTGTGTCAGGAGAACAATTACTTAAATAGAACTCGATGTTTATAACGCTGAGTTCACTTAAAAAAGTGAACTCGACGTTACAAACGCCGAGTTCCGTCGGGTTATAAAACCAGCCCGACGCCCTCGTCCCCCACGTTGAGTTCTCGTGATTTTAAGGTTAGGGTTTCGATTTTTTTCGTTTTCCATCGTTTCCTTGCCTTTTTATGTACTAGGATGATATACATTGTTGTTTTAGGTATGATTGTAGTGTTTTTGTTGGTTTAGAAACCCGTTTTGGTTCGATTTCGATTTCAATTTTGAGTTTTTAGGCCAAACTATTTATTTCATGTTTCTTAGTTGATTATTGATTTCATTTTTGTTGATTGTAGGTCTACGGTAGTAATCTTAAAAATAGTTGAATTTAAGTTTTATTATTGTGATTGAAATTAGATTTTTTTGTTGTTATTTTGGTTTGAATGTATGTTAGCTTTAATGAATGTAAACTTAAAAATGATTTATTTGAATTTGAATGTTTGTGGGAATTTAAGTTTGATTATTGTAATATTAAAAATAGAGCAATGAATGTATGTGGGATTTAATTGAAAATTGTGTTGAAGTTGAGAAATATGTGTGTTAAATATGTCGTGATTTGCATGTTGTTTGAATGTATGTCGTTTGAATTTATGAAATATGTCGCTATTTAGATGTTTGGAAGTTAAGAATGTTATTTGTAGTATCGTTAGTTCCTTTTATAGTGCAAGTTTAGATTTTACGAATTTGAAAATATAGGTGAGGTTCTGTCAATTTTTTTTAAAATCTAACATTAATCGTAACGTTGTTTATTGTAGTTGATTTTTCTACTACACTCATTGCTCGACGTTTACAACCGTTTGCTACTACACTCGATTGAGGTAATTTTTAAAAGTTTTTAGTACTTTCAAATTTTTAAGTAATTAGTAATAGAAGAACAACTAACTCACATGAACACATTTTCAAATTTAATTAATATATGTTAGGAATGGATAAAAATGATGAAGAATATTTGTTGGTCATGTATAATGGGAAATTAGAATGTAACGGAGATGTGACAAAGTATACAGCATCTGACCGCAAATTGGTAGTTGTTCCGGTAAACATAAAAATATGAGGATTTAATGGATGTCATAAGATCCGAATGTTGTTATCCACACAATATGTTTGATGTCAAGTTGACGGCGAAATTGTCATTAAACAATGATTGGACATGCGCTCCATTAACCAATGATAGGTCAGTTTATGGAATGATGCGTTTGTTTAAACGAATGTCTGTGGTTGGAGTGTATGTTGAAGCAGAACATAAAGTGCCCGACCCTACGCTGACAACCAACACTCATTCGCCGGACTATGGTACCGTAAGGTCGACCGGTTGGAACTGCGGAATAGATTTGAATATAAGTCTAAATCTTACAACCAAAGTTCCGGATACCAACAAATTCCATTTTTCCAATCGCAAAACTACCAGCAAACAAGCAATGAATGACCAGAAAATGCATGTGACATTCCTTCCAGCAGTGCAAATCCTTATCCTGGTATGTCGCAATTTGAACCTATGCATTACAGTCATGATGAGTTTGCTGGTAGGGGTGGACCGTCTACCTCATATCCTCCATTGGGCTTGGTTTGTCAATTGTTGACCCAATTCATTTTAGTCGACCAAAATGCATGCAAGAGATGCATAGCGTTGAAGATGATGACACTGAGGAATTAGGGGATTACAATACACCATTCGTTGTGGAAGATGAACCTGAAGGTGTTTCTGCTAATGAAGTTGTTCCGGAGACACATGATGTCATATATGCGATGTGTCAATCCATAAACCATGAAGACGACGACGTTGTTGATGAACTTCCCGATATCTTCGAGGAAAAAAATTGGATAGAGAATTCTATAATTGAATACTCATTCTTCGATGCAGCGAATATTTGGAACGGAGTGATTGACGTACGGAAGATGATCTTTCTCTTTGGGACAAACAAAATTTCCCAACGAAAGATGATTTGGTTCACGCTCTGCAGTTGTGGCACATTAAAAAGTTTGTTCAGTATTCAGTTGTGGTTTCTTCAACGAAACGGTATACTGTTCATTGTCTTCGTCGTGATGAGGATACCTGCAAATGTCTATGTTACTATTATGTAGGATTTCAGATAAATGTAAGACTTGAATGATTGATTAAATGTAAGAGTTGAATTGATGTAGTGTAATACTTGGTGGTGTAAGAGTTGAATGTGGTGTAAGAGTTGAATGTTTTTTAAGATTTGATTGTGATGTAAGACTTCAATGAATGTCTGAAACATTGTAAAATATTTTGGATGATTTTTTTGACTCCAATTTTTCATAACTGTAATTAATATTACGTTGATTCTTAAGATACGATTTGCAACACTTCAATGTTTTCTAATATTTAACATGTTATGTACAGATGGAGTTTGGTGGTTCCAGTACCGGTTCGGTTAGAGGTAGCTACGCTTTACAGGGTCCGGTAGACAAATCAGTGTTGGTTTTGCAGGCCAACCACAAGTTTGACCTGTTCAAAGATTTTGTAAGTTTTTACTACTTTCAAGTGAAATATTTGCACATATGTATTAATATTCCGACATTTCTCTTAATTTATGCAGAAGGAGGTTGATGGCGTAAAATGCGTTGAGCATGGATCGAAGCTCAACGAATGGCAGATCACTAACGAGAGGTTGTTGTTTCTTCTAGATATGGCAGGGTTTGACACAACCACTTGGTTGGGCCGAGTCTAGTTGGACCATATCTGCTGGGGGTGATGGTCGAACGTTTGAGACCAGAGACTCATTCATTTCACCTGCGACATGGTGAGATCACTTGCAGCTTGCGTGACATCTCTTTGATTACCGGCTTACGCATAGATGGTTTGTTAGTGTGTGAGTCTCAGGAGTATGTTTGGTCAGATGTCTGCATGGAATTATTGGGTCAAGTCCCCGATGACTTGGGTCGTAAGGGTTTCGTAACTTCGAGTTGGTTGCAAGCTCAGTTTCAGTAATTGCCTTTTGATGCTGACGAGGAGACGGTTACCCGACACACTAGAGCCTTTATTCTGTTCTGGCTGGGATGCCGTATTTTGGAAGATAAGAGCGGCACAATGGTTCACTTGAAGTACATGTCTTGGCTCAGATATTTGGTCATCACATCAGAGTACAATTGGGGTAGTGCGGCTCTGACCCACTTATATCACATGTTAGACGAAGCTTCACTGATTCCGACCAAACATTTGTGTGGTTTTCTTACGTTCCTGCAGTTTGTGGTGCTGGGAACATTTACATATTGGGAGACCTTTTAAGAGCAGACCATTAATATACCCGGAGGACGACATGGCACCATTAGGTGCCCGTTGGAGATGACCAAGATCATTCAAGGGTAGTGCGAAGACGATGACACTTGATTTTTATCGGAATGAGCTGAACGTCTAGGAATTCGATCAAGTGATCTTGGACCCTTATGCACATTTGGATCTTAGTCAGTTACCACCACTATGTACGGAAGGTTTAGAGATATGGACGAGCTGTACTGGGCTTATGAATTTTGGTGAGGTGGTTATGCATTGTCGAGATCGAGTGATGAGAGAGTTCGGTCTACAATAGCACATTCCAGAGCCGATGAAGAGACATGTAGTGAAATCGGCTCAGGGGAGGGTGGACGTTAATTGGTTGGCGGAAAATCACCGATTCATTCAGCATTGGTCCTACAGAAGAGAACATCTACAGTTTGAGCGACCACTCCTAGGTGTCACTCTTGAAGAGCAAACACATCTGTATATGGAATGGTATTGGAGCATCACCGTACGTTGGATTGTTCATCGCACCTTGGCTCTGACTCTTACCTTATATGGACCTCGAGCGGGTAGAGAGCGGGAGATGGTAAGATCTAAACATTTATTTAAACAATTACCACGTTTTAAAATTATGTTTAGTGTTTGATGAACTGTTTAATTATCTGTAGGTGCACGGAGTTTATGAGTTCCACAAAGAACTCCATCAAATTCACGAGGTGATCAGAGATCACAAGACAAGCTCTTCGATGGTTGGAAAATTGATGGAAAAAATGAAGGCTTGACTCATGTGTTTTGGTGTTGAAGAACCGACATTACATTTGAGTTAGGATCACGTCGTTGAAGAAAAAGCTGCACACACACAAGAAGACGATGGCGGTCTTACTAAGGATACAGAGAATGCAGCACAAGGAGGGGATGCGACAGGGGGAGAGGACGTGCTCAGGCACGTTCTAAAATGAAGAAGAGATTGAGAGGTCACTTAGGATAGATATGTAGTTGTATTAAACTTATTTGGTTGTTATTATAGTTTTGGTTGTATTTATGTTAAAATATTGAACTCGTTATTGTGGATGTTATTTTCATTTTATCGTAGTTGTTTGTGTTTTGTGGTTGAATTGTGTTTCCTGTTTAAAAAACTTCGATGATTGTGTTGCCGCAATTTTTGGTACTTCGATTTTTTGGTGTGTTGAAATTTAGGAAGTGGAAAATGGTGATATTTGTTGTATTTTCCTACTTGGAAATGGTTGTGTTTGTTGTTGAATTTTTTGTAATTGAAATGATTGTATTTGTTGTCAAAAGGGTTTTAAACAGGAAATGAAATTGTCGAGCTCTAAAATTAAATGAACTTGCTCTTCAATAGAACTCGACATCACCAGTGCCGAGTTCTCTTGATGTGAACTCGACAACACTAGTGCCGAGCTCAATTTGAAATACTGTTCTTCTAGCAGATCACTTCGAGAGAAATAGTGTGTCCCCGAAATAAAAACCAAACTGAACTCGGCATCACCATTGCCTAGTTCTCTAAAGAAGAACTCGACATCACAAGTGCCGAGTTTTCTAAAGAAGAACTCGACACTGGTGATGCCGAGTTCTATATACACTAAAAAACAAACCCGCCGCCGCCACGTGTCACCACCTGGTGACAACCGGTATACCATGAAAATATTTTTTGAGTAGGTTTATTTTGGCAATTGTTTTTAAAAAAACTATTATTTTGAAATTATTTCCTTTAATTAATGTTTTTACACTGTTAAAATACTAATTGTGTATATTTAGTATATGGTCGTTATACACGGATGCGGCATCCCGAACGCACCTGTCGTGGCCAGTCTAGTCAGCAAAAGTCAAATGTCTTTTACTTTCTGAAATTAATAAAATAACAAGTTTATTTATTTTGTGTCACATCCAACATTTACTTTCCAATGCAACATTTGGTTTCCTCACGCAACATTTACTTTCCCAATGCAACATTTAGTGTCCCCGTGCATCATTCGGATTCAAAGGTAACATGTAGAGTTCATGTAAACGAAGAAACCTTACAACATGCTTTTGTCCTTTTTAATATATGAGTTTGTCATTTTTATCATATGTATTTGTCCTTTTTAATATATGAGTTTGTCCTTTTAAACATATGAGTTTGCCCTTTTTAATCTATGAGATTATCCTTTTTAATATATGAGTTTGTCATTTTTATCATATGTGTTTGTCCTTTTTAAGTTTTGAGTTTGTTCTTTTAAACTTGTGGGTTTGTCCTTTTTAAACTATGAATTTGTCCTTTTTAATATATGAGTTTGCCTTTTTTATCATATGTGTTTGTTCTTTTTATTAAATGAGTTTATCTTTTTTATTATCAATGTTTGTCCTTTTTAACTTATGAGTTTGTCCTTTTTAACCAATGTGTTTGTCCTTTATAAAAAGATTAATGCAATGACCATATTATCTCATATCATCTTCTTCCTCCACTCCAAGCTCTCCCAACCCAACCACCCCACTACCCCTCCCCTCCACTCCCGTTCCCCTCCCACCTTGGATGACCACAAACGTCTTGCCGCCCACCACATCATGGAGTTTGTGAGATCTAACATGGTCCTCGGCCTCGGGACGGGCTTTACCGCCGACCACTTCCTCCTCCTTGCCACCGACTTCACTGCGACGTCCTCACGAATGTTGTCGGCGTCCCCACCTCCCTCAAGACCCACTTCCGTGTCGTCTCCCTCGGCATCCCTCTCACCCCATCCTTGACCTCTCTGTCGATGATGCCAATGAGGTGGATCCCGACCTCAACCTCATCAAAGGTCACGATGTGTCTTTGCGCCGGGAGAAAATAATGGTTGGACCACCTCCCTCCACCAAAACTCAACGTCATCCTCCAACCTCTACATTTAGTTTTGGGGATTAATTAAAGGATTTGAGGAGATATATATGGTAGAAACCAAAGGTTGCATAGTTTAGCATGCACGTGATGTGACACAAAATAAATAATTAATATGTGATTTAATTAATCTTTGATGATAAAAATATGTGATTTTTGGTGACTAGACTGCTGACTGGATTGACCACGTCAGGTGAGTCTGGGACGTACTGAGTCTACTAAACATTATCCTTTAGTATATATGTATATATATGAGTGGATGATTTCTAAGAAAACAAGTATATGTTAACACATGTTTTATCCTATTTAGTTCTCCACTTCTAGTTCGGGACATAAAATTTTCAATTTTGAATTAGATACTTGAAGAAATATCATAAGTAATCCTTACTTGTATCCGAAATCATTAGCAAAGGCTTTGGAAGTTAATTTTGTTATACTATAAAAAGACTACCATATGTTTGCTTGATATCATATGGCTCTTCTTGTGGCCAAGAAATCATGAAGCCACATTTGTTAAAAACTCAAATACGACATAATAACATAAAAACCATAAACTTAAGTTGTGGTCCTCAGTATAGGAAAAATAAATACATATTCATGGAAAATAAATTTTTGTTTGTATTTTTCAGATATTAAATTACAATGAAGATTTAAAAGAAATAGCAAACAATAGTCTTATGTTTTGGTAGTCCTAGGTCTGGGCTGGCCCATCCCGCTCCATGCCCGGCCTGACAAGGTTCATTAAATATTAATTTTTTATTTTTAAAATACCTCCAAAAATAGTACATACATCTAAAATACCTTTAAAAATACCTAAAACATGAAATAATTGTAAAATTAACTGGCTCGCGGGCCAGGCTGCAAGTCCGATCGATTTAGTCCTCCGGGCCATGCCAGGCCGACCTTCCAAAGCCCCTAATCCGCACTCAGGACACAACCGTCAATAATGAACTAATAAATAAAGCGCAAAAGGGACATTACTGAAGTAGTTAAGTCGAGACCTCAATGAAAATATAACAAGGTGGCAATGTCAGAGTATAATGCAGAACGGAACTAAAAGAACTCTGAACTCGTACTACATGACTGCTAATACGAGTAGGAAAACACATGACAACCGAGCTCAACAGATCTAGTCCACGCATCCCAAGCCCAAGTTATCATTAGCCGTCTATCGCATCCCACCTGCATGTAGGATTTCGTGTCCCTATGTATGTATATATTTTAAAAAAATTAATACAACATACAAGATCGATTTTCATATTTTCAACAATTTTTATGTACATAGTTTTGTGATTATTCTAATAACATGCAATCCTACATTTATTAAAATAAATCACAAAGGTAGAATCATACCTAAAGTTTCTCTAAAACCTTCTTGAAGATTCGGAGTCGCGTTGCCCGTTGAATCGTCCACGGATTTGCCTCCGAGTGTTCACCAAACTCTAAACAAGATTAGAGAGAAATGAGCTAGCCAATCAATCTCTAACAAGATTTAGAATCTAGCTAATGACCCCTCTTTAAGTTCCTGAGATTCTTATCTCTAAAACTTAAATTTACTAAGAGATTTTCGAGGTGATTAGGGAGAGATTAATGAGAGAGATTTTTGCATTAGTTGTTAAACAAGTAGGAGTAGGGGTCCTTTTATAGTCTCCCAAAACATCATTATCAAGAGCTATTATTTAGCCATGATCTCTTGCTTATTCTCTCCTAAAATTAATCTCTAATTTCCACATAATCACCCACAAAAAAATGTTTTAATTAAATCTGGAATTAATCCACCCATGATTTAATTAATCTCTTAATAATTCAGGCAGAATCGTTCTTGTTCGGTAGACCGAGTATTATTCGGTCAACCGAACCATTCGGTTATAACACGTGTTCGGTGCACCGTGAGCTAGACGGTCGACCGAATCCTTGTGAGAAAAATTCCCTGGAAGAATTCGGACGAACCACGTGTTTTAGACGGATTACCGTGTCACCTTCGGTCTACCGAAAATACTACTTCTCGGTTGACCGTTTCGAATCGGTTAACCGAACCCGATTGTCCATGCACTCTAGACAATCTCGGTCAACCAATTGCGCTTACCCGTTCCCTATTCGGTTAACCGATCTGAAGATGCCCCGGTCGACCGAACCATGAACGGTTCACCGTGTTTGACCCCGATTTTGCCTTTGTCAAATTTTGGATTTATTTCCAACAAAAGTTGATCTTTTGGGGTTTTAGCAATTCACATCCTATATATATTATCATATGTAATATTAAATTATTACACCCCATAATATATACCTCATATGAATTTATTATGATTCTAATTATGTCAATTCTCATGACACATTGATTTTAATTAATTCACAACATGTGTCTCATTTTCATCGACACATCATATGAACTTAAAATCAACCTCTTGTTTCCCAGTTTTGTGGTGTGACCTATAGGAGGATCTAAGCCAAATTGGCAGCGATATTAAACACTTAATATCTCAAACTATAAGCGGTATCTAGCTACACATTATCGTTACCCAATTAGCATAGATGTCTTTGTTGCACCCGAACCAAAACACGATCCATTTAGTGATGTAAGTGCACCACTTGTGTCCGTCCCTTGCCTCATGATATTAAGAATATATACAAAGTAGAAATGTGTCATCTTTGTATTATATTCATTTCTTGATCTCTTTAAGCTAATTATAACTATGTAACTTAACTCAAGTTACATTGTGCACATTATAATTTTGCTTTATCAAGGAGCCCACTAATATCATTACTCAATTAAGAGGGACAATGATAATCGTTTGACTAGCTATCTTTTCTAGCACAAGTCATGTTCAACCAACTATTGCCGTTATCACTACACTCATTGGTAGCTTTTGACAATAATCAAATTAAACACTTCTTGAGTGAAAAGATATAAGTCTTATATCTTAGGATCCAAGACACAGTAAAAACATTAATGACACGAAACACAATTCTATAATGTTTTACTTGTTAGGTCTATTCAATATATAAAAGTAATCTTTTCCTCTTTTATATACTCGTGTCGCCAATTATTTGTAGAGCTACAACAATCGATGACCAACACGACAATCTTATCTCGGTAATTAATGTTCCATGTTAACTACCATAATTGTGAATAACTTTTGATTTATGTAAACCATTATCTTTTAGACCTCTACGGTTAAGGACCAAGCGTTTCTTCCTTAACACTTCCAAAAGACGAATACCATAATCAAGGAACAAAATGCTTGCACATTCAATTCATAATAATTGACATATAAAAGTAAAACTTTTAGAACACATTCCTTTCACTGCACACGTGCAAGTTACGCTTGAGTCTCAAATCAAGACTCAGTACACCCCCCAACGCAACACCACACAATGTCTAGCCGTCCCTAAAGGCTCACACTGGTCTCGTGTCCCAAGGAGACCATGCGTCTAGCGAAGCCGAGCGTGCACCTCGACCCCATAACACATATGATCCACAAAGCAACACTCAACCCTCTCGCACGGGAAACTGTCACACATCCGAAGGCAACCACGCGCCCAACCATGCCAAGCGTGCACCCTTGAGAAGACCGTACATCCGGCCCATGACCCCGAGGTCTTGAGCAACACTCCCTAATGGTCACTCGTCACAACACTGGTGAGATGACCAGTCCTGGGTCTGGATCCGGAAATACAACCACAACGCCCGAGCTCACGAGCCCAACTCCAGCGGTCACTCGTAAAAACACTGGTAACCCATCTCGGACTGCCACAACAACGTGCCAACATGGCTCCAGCGATCCAACCACAACGTCCGAGCCCGCGAGCCCAACTCCAACAGTCACTCGAAACAATGCTGGTAAACTATCATGGCAACAAGGGAAACACCCTAACATCTAGTCTTAAGTGCCTCACATGCCATCCCTACTACTCAACCACACGCCCAAGTATGTGAGCAACGTTCCAACGACCACTCGTAACAACGTGGGTGAATGAATGATTCCCCAAACCTCTCAAATTCTCGCATTCTCACGAGATAAGGGGGTAAATGCAATTTACCCCCAAACGCACTGGTCAACGCCCCAACAAGATATAGAACAATAAACATAAAACAAGACTATGAAATCATATAAGCAACGTAATGAACTTATAGTTGTAAACCACAATCAAAAGTACATGGGTAAAAATTTAATTTTAACCAAAATTTACAAAACACATTTCTCACAAGTTCAGTGATTTTTTTTCCTAGTTAATAGAATTTTCTACAAATATATAGGAAGTCCTTGGAAAAGACAGCAATTTTCCCTAAATCAAATCATTTTCCACAATTATAGAAAGTCCAAGTTTTTTTAAACAATTAACCCAATTATTTATTATTTATTAAAATACAAATAAATCCATAGTTTTCCACAATTATTCCAATTATGAAACAATTACAATTAATTTCAGGGTTTCCAATGCAATTTATCCAATTATTAACTATTTAACGAAATACAATTAAAGTTCAAGATTTATTCTCTAATTTACCCAAATTAAGTTATTCAACCAAATACTCACAATTCGAAGGTTTTACTACAAATTAGTCCAGTTAGTTATTGTTTAATCAAATACAAAACAATCCAAGGAAAACATGCAATTAACTCAGATTCAAATCCAACTACCAGCTTTAACCAAACACACACAAATCCAGGGGTCTTTACACAAAATCCCCACCAACACAACCCATTAAAACATCATATTTAAATAACCTTTTTTTTGCAAAGCAAATGGGAGGCTTAACCTCTAAATTTTATTAGTCTAAAACTGTTTACAACCTACAAAATCTAAAGATAAGTCCGCGGGTTTATGCCAGAAGCATAACTGGCCTCCACACCACATTTTACATAATACATCAATAGATGTGTTGTAGTTTAAGAACAATTGTATCATCAAGGCATCAGCAATCTGAGGCTAACTCCAAGTGGCATCGAAATGTTGCATTTCTTCTTCATCCTTTGCGAGTTTCTTGGCTTTATCCCCCAAGCACCGGATTGTGTCTCTGATGGCAACCATGATGTCTACCAGCCTCTTTCTTTCACCTTCAAATATACTTCGATTACGCTCGAGCCAACATTCATGTATCATAGCATTAAACACCCACCTTCTTACCACCTTTCCAAGCCGACTTCTGCGCATATGATAGACGCATAGCCTTGCCTTCTAAATTGCTTGCCAGAACGTGGGTTGTATGAGATCAAGGAGACAGCTCCACACCTCTTTCGTGTAGTGACATACCCAGAAAAGGTGCTCCATGTCCTCCTCCTTTTCATCACAAAGCACACATGTTGGGTCATGCGTCGCGCCTCACCTAATCATGAGCTTCATTGTGAGTAGGTGCCCCTTCATTTCTCTCTAAGCCGCGAGAGCATGTTTCGGGACAACAAACTTGTGCCGTACCATGCCAGCCCAAGCAACCTTTCTACTGGCTGCCTCACCCAGCTCCACACTTCTTTCATCACAAGTGCAACACCCTTTGCATTTGGTCGAAATGGCCTATCCGTGCCTCCATGGATTCAAGTTTCGCTCACCCTCAAGGTGATTTCTTCCAGCATGAGGGAGCGTGGGGGAGAGAGGTTCCACACCCCCTCTCTTATGAAATACGATGCCCTAATGTCCCAAGGTACACCCATCTCATAGTGAAGCTGGTCACCCCAACTGTTGCACTGAAAAGCTTCTCCACACCATGGGTATTGGAAGAAATGTATCTCTTCACTATTTCCCACCTCATACTGAATATGTCTTCTAGTAATATCTCGGACTCCAAGCATCCCTCGCCATGCCCATGAGGAGGTGGAGTGCCAAATGGAGCGGTTCTTCAAGTACTTCCGACGAACACACTTAAGCCATAAAGAGTTTCTTCCGCCACCACGAGCCAAAACAACCGGAGGAGGCCCACATCATTCCACTCCGTTAATCTTTTGAGGCCAAGGCCTCCCTCGTCTTTTGGTGTGCATACATCTTTCCATGCTACCGCGATCCACTTCTTCTCCCCTCCCTAAATAAAGTGACACATAATGCTGCCCAATTCTTTCAAGATTTTTCTTGGTAGAAGGAAGGCCGAAGTCCAATAGATGCTAAGGGATGTAAGAACACTTCGCACAAGCTGCACTCGCCCAACTAAGGATAATAACTTTTGCTTCCAAATGGATAGTCGTGACTTAACTTTGTTGATCAGTGGCATATAGTGGGTTCTCCCCATCCTCCCATAGAACAAATGCAACCCAAGGTAGACTACCGAAAAAGCCTTACGCTCCATCCCAAGGTGTGCTTCAATCCATGCTCCATGCACCACATCACCCACCATGAATACCTGACTCTTCGATGCGGAGCATGCTGTGAAGTCGTCAAGAATAGTTCTGATTGCCCGAGCATTGTCTTTGGTGTCCTTCGCAAAGAGTAAGACGTCATCAGCAAATAATAGATGTGACACGGTGACGTCTCCGCATGCTAGTCGCTCGAGTTGCCTTTCCACGAACACCATCCTCACCATTTTACTCAACACCTCCATGCACATTACGAACAAGTAGGGGGCCATGGGGTCACCTTCTCGCAAGCCATTCCGGGCTCGAAACGGCGTGGAGTTAGCTCCATTCACTGTCACCACGAACGATGCCTCCACACATGCCATGATCAATCGTCTCCACTTGTCCGGGAAGCCAAACCTCTTCTACGTGATCAAGAAACTCCCAAGAGATAGAGTCATATACTTTCCTAATATCAAGCTTTATGCACATGCATCCTTTCCCTTTCTCTAGGTGAAGGTTGTGGCAAAGCTCGTGTGCAAGTAGGATGTTATCGCCAATTCTTTGACCTTTGACAAACACATTCTGATTTTCCCCTATCAGTCGTGGTAATAGCCCATTCAACCGGTTTGGAAGTACTTTGGATGTGAATCAATATGTCATGTTGCACAAAGCTATGGGTCGGAAGTCCTCCACCAAAGTCGGTGCCTTCTTCTTCAGGATGATCGTAATTGATGTGTTGCTCCATTGAGTTAGAACCCTCCCACTTTCCAAACAAGATGGCACAACTTTGACCATATCCCTTTTGATTATATCCTGTGTTTCCTTGAAGAATTTGGTGTTGAAACCTTCGGGTCTCGGTGTCTTGTCTAAATTTGCATTCAACACTACATCTTGGGGTTCTTTTGGATCCAACTTCCGTAGTAATTCTGCCCCCTGTTCCGTCTTAAGTTGTGGTAAGATAATGGAGTGGTTAAGTGGTTTCACCTGAAAATCATTAACAAACAAGTTAGCATAAAAGAGCTCGAAGGCTTCGTGGATTTCACCCTCATCGTCCACAATGCTATCTCCCTCACCCACTTAGCTCACTTGATTGGTGGCTCTCCTCCCTCTAAGTTGTGCATGGAAGAACCTAGTGTTTCAGTCCCCCTCTTTCAACCACTTAACTCTTGATTTCTGTCGGAGAATGGACTCCCCCCAAGCAAGAACACGAGCAAGTGTATCCTTTGCTGCCCCTTCAGCTAGGACCAATACTTCAACATTTGGGTGACTAAATCGTTGCCTCCTCACATCCTCAAGTGTTGACCGAGCCTCTCCTACCAAGTTTTTCGTTCCCAAAGGTACTCCCTCCAACTTAAGAGTGCCTTCCTAACTTCATTCAGCTTTCCAACCACGCAAAACATGGGGGTGCCTTCCACATATGTAGCCCAAGCTCATTGAACTATTCCCCCAAAGTCCTCATGATCCGCCAAATGATTCTCAAATCTGAACATCTTCTTTTTCCGCCATTCATTCGCTTCCGTTTTCATAACAAGCATTATATGGTCACTCAAGCCCTTTGCACCAACAACATAGAAGGAATTGGGGAACACCTCAAGCCACGCATTGTTCATTAAGATCCAATCAATCCTTGTCTCGACGCATGCACTTCCCTCGGAGGAGTTTGACCAAGTGAATTCACATTCCGTTGATGGCATCTCTAGAAGTTCAAGTGCATCAATACAATCATTAAATTCCTGACTTGCACCCTCATTTCCAGCAGCTCCTCCACGTTTTTTACTAGCCATCCGAATGCAATTGAAGTCTCCCCCAACCAGCCATGGTCTCAACGCATGTGGTGCCACTTCAATTAGATCCCTCCATAATGCTCTCCTATCCATGTGCCCATTTTCTCCATATATAGCCGTGATGTCAAATTCAGTTCCATCCTTCCTCAAGCACCCAAGAAAGTGAAAAATTTGTGTTGATCAAAAGTAACCTGCAAGCTTAGTAGCTGGTCATTCCATAACACTAAAATCTGCCCAGAGTCCACAATCATGCTTTTGATGTCCATTCCTGGGGCCAAATTGCTTGCTTGAATCTTTCGAGCTTTTTATACTTGACCTTGTGTTCCACAAGACACACCACCTCCGGATTTACCTCCTTTATTTGACCCCTAATCATGAGTGCACGGCCGGGTCCATTTGGGCCGCGTATGTTCCAAATGAAGACATTCATGGGTTTAAGGTGCGGGCTGAAACCTCCTTCCCCTCCCCGCTAATACTTTTACTCCAATTACTCTTCCTCCGGGATCTCCTAAGTGGGGGTGGTGGAGAGTATACCTTCTTTGTGCATGATTCCTCACGCCCTTCTTCGTTCCTCCCTCCTTCACCCTCCATGGCTTGGTCCTTCGAATTTCCAAGTACTTCAAACATTCCACCACTCGGTTATGCAAGCATCTTGGTGCGCTTCTTTCCTCGTGCCACTTTTGTAGGTGAAGCCCATCTCGCCTCCTCTTGCATCAAGGAAGCTAGTCCACTTAGCTCTTCCTCCTCTCCATTATACTTGCCTCCTTCTCACATCCTTCAGGAGTCTCCTCTTGTGCTTCCTGTGATTTCCCACGTGGGACCTCTCCCACATGGAGGATCTCTTCCCCATGAACCTCACGTGCTTGCACCTTATGTATAATTCCATTTCATTGTGCATGTCCCCCTGCCACTTTGCGAGAATAGTCTTCTAAGCTATGTCCCCTTGGTGGAGTCAAGTGATACTCCATTTTGTCATCTCCTTGCCTACGTGTCCTCTCCTCACTTTCCCATGCAAAACTAGAGCACTCAAGTCGCTTCTCATTGGCTTGTCCCAAAATGGAACACACACTTTCCTTGTCCACTCCTCTTTACTCTTTTTGGGCACCAATAGGCTCACTCCCTTTTGCATCCATGTTTGAATCCGATAGAGCCCTTGGGGAGACTTCCTTTTTGCCTCCAAAGCTAATTCCTCTCATGTGACTTGGCAGCTCCTCATTGGTTGCCTCCAAGGTTTGGGGGAAGCAAATGTATGTCGTAACCTTGCTATTTCCCTCCACCTTTTCCCTCCCACTTGGACATCCACGTGTCACCTCCTCACTTGCACCCTCATCCACGTCAGCCCCTCTAGAATCCATGTCATCATCCCTTCCACCATCCTCTCCATCTCCATCTCTCCGGGCAGCCCCTCCCATCTCCAAATCGCTCATGGTGCAAGGTGCCTCACCATCCTCTTGACCCACCTCCTCAATGTGCTTGCACCTTTCCCTTTCAAGCCCATTTGCAGCTTTCCTTTGAGACACAACTACCCACTTCTCAGCCTTCTCCTTTGGCACCTCACCTTGCTTGTTGATGATTATTCTCTTCCTTGGGCACTTCTCGACATCATGGCCGAATTCCATGCACTCCTTGCAATACTCGGGCCTCCATTCATACTCCACATTCACTCTATGTGTGCCGGCGCCTTCCACTTGAACCTCTACCCAACTCGGATATGTGAAATCATGGGTCACTTCCACACACACCCTTGCATAGGCCAGCCGTCTCCCTGAAGCGGTATGCTCATCCATGTATAACAACCTCCCAAGGACACTAGCAATGTTACTCAACATTCTTTGTGACCAAAATCAGAGGTCGAGCTCTGGTAGTCGAACCCATATGGGAACCGTGGTGATGTATGCCCGTGTCAACACCACATCCGGTGCCCATTCTTGAACCACAAGTGGAGAACCATGAATGAACCATGGTCCCCCGTCTAGAACACAATTCCTATCTTCCCCAAGAGTGAAATGGAAGAGTAGAAACCCTTGACTTCTTTTGATGACCTCCACGCCTCCAACCAAACCCCACATCTTGTGGAGGTGCTTGTCTAATGTTTGCAAGTGTGGTTTGAAATCAATAAAATAGTTGACTAAAACCTTATCCCACTTCTTCAAAGCATCAACTACTTCTTTCTTGGAACACACATCCAACTTTTCTCTTCCCTTTATGACCGGTGGGATGAACTCAAGGATGTGGATGCCCTTGGGCCAGCCATGAACAAGTCTCTCCACTTCCTTGGGGGAGTTAGAACACTCCCTGGAGGTGGTGCATGACCTTCACCCTCCAAGCTTGGGGGTGAACCTTCCAATGGTGGTGGATGGAGATCCTTCTTTGCGCCACAATCTCCATCCTCTTGTTTCTCACGAGTAGAGCTTTGCTTGGGGTCCATTTTGATGCAAAAACCAAGAGTTTTGCTGGTGAAAGAGGCCGGAAAACCCTAGAGAAACCTAGGTTTCCCATGCTTGTCGCCACTCCTTCTCTCTCCTCCCATGTCTCTTGTTCTCTCTCTCCCACTTCCTTTTTTTCTTCTTCTCCTTTCTCTTTCCTTTTTATCTCTTCCTCCTTCCTTCTTCTCCCCTCTAACCTCTCCTCTCTCAACTCCCCCTTTCTCCCTCTAATAGCACCACCATCGACGGCTCGCCGGTATGGCCACAACAACTGCACATGGCCGGTCGTGACTCACCACGACCTCACTTTTTCGGCCCTCATTGGCCCACTCAAGCATCCTTCGATGACTCCAGTAGTCGGAGCTTCGATCGCGCCCAACACCATTTCCAATCGAACTCCACATTAACTCTGATTATCTCGCACCACATGCACATACACGACGATAATGAACCAATAAAGGGGGACGAAGGTGGTGTACCTTCCAAATGAGATCGTCGAAGAAGGTGACGCCTCCTCTCCGCACCTACATGTGGAACTCGCCTAGGTCGCCGTGCCGTCGATGTCGCCGAAGCTGCGGAGAAAGGAAGAGGGAGATGGGTTGGGGTTAGGGTTAGGGATTTGGCGAAAAATGGGGAGAGAGAGAGAGCTAACAGACCTGATACCCACATATACTTTTGGTAGTGAACACACTAAAGTGGTATTTAAAAAAAACAAAACTTAAAAGTAAAAAAGATAAAAAATGTAAATATCTCACTATCCTACTTTCCCATCCCACAAAATAGCTTTACTTTTCGCGATAACTGTCATAGAGTGTCAAAGGGTCTCGTTAATGTTTGTTTTGCCTATGTGATTTTTCAAAAAGCAAGTAGATATGTCAAATTGCTGAAATTAATCATATTAAAAAGGGTAATGGGAAAAGAATTCATATTTCTTACTTTTTACACGTTATTTGACGTGTAGGTGAAACAATATGGAGAGTAAATCCGAAATGGAGAAGAGAAGTTGTTTAAGTCTGCGTTTGGATGCAACTTGATCCAACTTTTGGGGTGCCTTGGAGCTGCTACATGGTTGAAGCTTACGTCCAAACATGTGTGGTAGGACCTCGGAGGATAACAAAGACACGCTTCTCAAGGCCTTGAATTGGCCTTCATTTTGTTGGCCTTAGGGAGCTTCCATCACATCCTGCCTCCTTGTTGTTATTGTTGATCACAAGTGAAAGGACCTGGTTAACCTCAACAAATTGGGTATTGACCTCCCATGTCCCAATTTCCATTGTCACTACACCTTGGTCTTGCAGTTATATTCATTTTGGTATTTACGGTTGTGCCATTCTATAAATAAAATAAGCTTTTCCATACTTCAAGTATCACTTTCCCTTTCTTACTCACTTCTTTCGAAACCACTCACGCCTACCTCAAGTCCTCTCTCCTCCTTCCGTCGAACGTGTGTTGCTCATGGTGGACAACGATGTCCGGAGTAGTAACACTATTTGTTAGAAGTTTGACATTTCTTTCTCTTTTCTCCATGGGTAGTAGAAACAAGAGGAGTTGGGGGGGGGGGGGGGGAGTTAATTGAGGGTGATTTGACCCCCTGCTAGGGAAGTTAACTAGCCATCACCAAAATAGGATTCGCTCAAGATGGGAGGAGAAGCTCATTTGAACTAAAGGCTATGAGAAGCTCCAAAACAACAGCGCTTTGCAACACAAGAAACGCTTATTACATGGCATGCAAATGCCACTTAAGTTGTTGGATCTTTTATTATTAGGACTATTTTTTATAGTTATCTAATTTTATAGTACAATGCTCCACTTATTAAAGATACTACACCAATGTAAATTTTACATAGCCTGTCCCCAAGCCATGATATAGGAGGAGGGTTATAATAGGTGTTGCGAACTAGTGTAAAACCTCAACTTCACCAATGGAAATGAAACTTACAAAAAAATTACGTTTGGGGCATCATACTCTTATCAACGTGTTGCATCAGGCCCTGTATGTAATGATTCAATGTAAGCAAAGTGACTGTGCATCATACTCGACGGATGCGAGCCAAAAGAAAGCTAGTGGAGGGATGCCACCACCTTAGTCGCCTCACTGCACCGGCACTTAGATGTAGTGCACAATGAACAATGGTCTTCGCAATTCACTTAACGGGTGCAAGGGGCGAGCTGGTTGAGATTAGTAGTCTGGGTAGGTAGTTGGAATGCCGACTCTTTAAAAGGGAAATTGAGATAGTTACTGGAAGTAGCCATTAAGAGAAAAGTAACTATTTTATGTGTCCAAGAAACCAAATTGGTAGGTCAAAAGGCTAAAAATGTAGAAAATGCATGGTTTAAGTTATGTTATAGTGGAAAAGATAGAAATAAGAATAATGTGGGGGATCTTGCTAAATAATAGCTTAACAAATGAGGTTGCGCAGAAGACAAGGAGGTCGAATAATAATGTTTAAGTTGGTGATAAGAAATTAGTTTTGAATTTCATTAGTGTAGGATCGTGTATGACCATAATTCTAATCACTTTTTAAACTAATTCCCTACTCGATTAAGCAATAAGATGCGCAGCAGAATAAACAAACAAAACAAGTAGGAAAAACAAAGCTAGGAAGAAAACAATGCAAACCACACAATGCATAGGGGATTTTATAGAGGTTTGACCTCCCGCCTACGTCCTCTCTTGCAAGCTCTGCTCGACTCAGTGAGCTCCGCCTACGTCTTCACTAACCACTCCCCATTCCGGGTTGAGAGAGAACGCCTGTACAAAGCAAGACTTGCAAGCACCCTCGCAGGCTTGGATTCTTCTTCTCACAATCCGAGAAGGATGTTTCGGGCTTTCACCAAAACCTTTTCTCTTTGACAATAGTGTATTGAGTGGATCTAACACTCTCTAACTTGAACACACTTTGAGTGAATTAGGAATTGATGACTAAAGTGTTAAGTTTAGGCTAAGAGAGTTGTTGAACGTTTTAATTAAACCGCAAGTGCACGACCGCGATGAAGCGGTGGCAAGTACGGGTCGTCCTTAGGGAGGTGAGCAGTCTCTTGTTTGCACGAAATCAAGTGGCGAAAATAGGGGGAAGAAAGTTGTTTATGCTAATCTAGACTACGCTACACTAAGAAGTATGAAATGTGAAAGAAGCAAACAAACGATGAAATAAGAACTAAACTAAGAACAAAGAAAGAATGCTGGAATACAAAAATAAGAAAACCCCTAAGGGGTGGAGTGAGTGCACACATGCAAAGAGGTGGGTGTAGAATACATTCTTTAAGCACATGAAGGTGGTGTTTATCAAGCATAGGAAGTGTCTAAATGTTATGGCAAAACCTATCAATCTATTCACCAACTTAGTTGATTAACATTTACATATGCAAGGTGTTTATTTCAGAACCTAAACAAGCATGAGAGGTGTCTAATCATTTTGGCAAAACTCATCAAGTTATAAATTCTATCCTAAACAAGCAAGCATACATTCATGTTTAATCAACACATTGAATTTAAAGCATTCATCCCATTCTCTAATGCATGTATGTACATCTACTCCACCCCCAAAGGGGATGGAACTACTCACTAAACATTACACTAATTATTAAATTATGGAAAGAAAGCATATTAAAACTAAGCTAGAATTAAAAGACGATTAAACTAAAACATGCATAAACAATAAAAGAAGCATAAAACAAACAATGAAAGAAACACAAAACTTTATTGATAAAATGACTCACATTAAAAGTAGCATCCTCCTACTTTAGTGTGTGCTTCAAGGCCTCACTTCTAGTAGGAAGAATAGCCACTTAAAATATGGAGTGATTACAATAGGAGGTGAAGAGTTCTATTTATAGTCATGGAAAAAGCTAATCCGGGACAATCCCCCGATGTGGGACTAAACAGATACCACAAATAGCCTAAACATCCCCTAAGACATGTACTGGAGAAATTTGAGCGCATTTGGGCCAAACGTGACCGCCAATTAGCGGTATTGGACCGCTAATTAGCGGTCTACAGTGTCTGGATCGCTCTGGAATTTCTTGTGGGCTTTTATGGAAGGCTTTGCTGGTATTTGATGCATCTATTTTGCATGTTGGAGCTCCGACCCGAATAGAATTGCCAAAATACTCCCCATGATGGTGAGGAGTATTCTGTTTTGCTCTTAGGTCCTTCGGTCTTGCATTCAGGTCCTTCTTCCTTGCATCTTGGTCCACAGATCTCACAATTCAGTCCTTTTTCCCAGCTTTTGGGTCCTTTTATGCTTCATCTCTTCAAACCTATTTATCCTGAAAACTAAACATAAAACTCGTAACATAGCATTATTTAGGTGAAAGATAATGGATATAAGATACAAATATGAGCATGAAATGATGTCAATCAAGAGTATAGGTTTGGGGATATGAAAGCTTGGGAGTTTCTCTTAGGTGTATTGGACAATTTGAAGTGTAAGAGATCATGAATTATGTCTTGATTACACCTATTTATAAATTCAAAGAGAGTTATAGCCATTGTGATTAATGTGGTAAAAGATCATGTCAGAGACACAAAATAGAAAAGCACAGGTCACTATTCTGGACACAATCAGTCGACCGAATCGGGTTCACCGGTCGACCATTTCCATAGAGGTGTGGAAATGTTCGAACCGAATCAAGAATGGTCAAACCGAATTGGCTAATGACTTAAGGTCACTTAAGTGAACAATCGAACAAAATCGTGGATCAGTCGACCGTTCAGGGAATTTTGGCCAGACAAAAGATAAATGGTCGAACTAAAGGAATGATCTTGTTTGACCGGAAATTAACTGGCACTTTGGGTTTCAAGAGAAGTCTACGTTTGGTAGACTGGGGTCTAGGGAACGTCGACCAAAAACTCAAAGGACGAAATCCTACAAAAACTTCTAGTAAGTTCTGGATGACCAAAAGAGCTTCATCCGGTCGACTTTAGGCAGGTATCGGTTGACTGATGGCTATGGAATTTTGGGGTTTTGGAAAATCCGACCGTTGTATAAAATGACAAGTCTAACGGTCAAATGATACGTGTAAACAGTCGAACAAAAAGGTACAACTGGTCGACCGGTACAACACTATAGGCTAACAGAAATAACCAACCCAATCGGTCGAACTGAGAACAAGTTCGGTAGACCGATTGACACATGCAAATTAGGATTAGGTTTAAGTATTTTCCGGTCTCAGTTTGGGTGAACTATTGAAATCCAATTGTTGTGAGATTTTATGTGTGACTTCTATAAGGAACCTAGTGTGTATGTGAGTAGATATTTACTCTAGTATGCTCAAGTATACACATGTTCCTAAGACTCAATTACAAGTAAAATTACATGTCTTCAAAAACTTGATTACATGGCTTGACTTGATTGCCTTTCTTCCTTGAGTCTTGACCACCTTTAGATGTTAGTACAAAGCAATATGTATGTTATGCATAATGTGTGCTACTCTACATTAGATTGTGATTAAGATTATGTTCATTAAATCATCAAAATATGGATTAAGGCTTAAAAGCCAATAATTAGTGTTTATGCCCAACAAACAGGTTTGAGAGAAATAGTTAAGAAACAATTTCAGATAACCTTGATATGATGGCAAGAAGCTTTGCATTGGAGAATATTTCAACGATCATGTTAGTAAATAGTGTTAGGAATTTAGAAGGAAGATTTTCTAAATTTCATCGTAGCATATGATATCATGGTAGCAAATACTTTCTTTAGGAAGAGAGAATCTAATTATTCTCAAAAGGAGAATCAAAGATCTTATGTTGATTGTAAAGTGATACCTAGAGATTGTGTGCTAGCTCAACATAAGGTGGTGGTATCAGATATTTGTTTTTAGATTGGTGTTAGACGTAGAATGTATAATAAAGATGTAAGAGTTAGGTGGTGGAATCTTTAAGGGGAGACATCTCTTAGATTTAGAGATAAGTTGAATGTTGAGCGACCTTGGGATGTGGAAAGGATACTAATAGTATGTGGCAGGGCATGAGTTTTTCCATTAGAAGAGTAGGTAGATAGTTTTGTGGACAGAGTAGAAGAGGTAGAAAAGATTCTAATGATAAGTGGTGGTGGAGTCAAGAGGTACAACATGGTATTAAAGTAAAGAAAGAGTCTTATAGAGGTGGTACAATGAAATATTTAGTGAGACTAATTTGGATGAGTATAAATTGCCTAATGGAAAAGCTAAGAAAGTAGTAAAGGAGGCTAGATGACTTGTTTATGAGAATTTATATAAAAAGTTATGATCAAAGGAGGGAGAAATTGGAATTTATAAGTTGGCTTAAGTACGTGAGAAGAAAACTTCAATCAATTAGGAACTTCAAAATTTAAGAGAAGATATCTTATCAAATAAGATATCATCATGTGACCGGTGATGCTACTATCTTCATATATACTCAAATGATGATAGTAATTGGATAGAAATCCTACTTAATGCATTAACGAACACCCTAGGATATCATCATAAAAACTAGTGATGATAGTATCTTAGATAGAAATCCTACTTTATTCAAAATTTCTCAAACCGAGCACCACGAGAGCTCTCAATTAAGTAGCCCGTGAAATCCTAGGGTGACCAGTGATGGTACCATTATCATTAGCTCCTCGTGGGGGCCGATTGGATAGAAATTCTAGGGTGTTTGTTGTTGCATAAAGTAGCTTCATTTGATCACAAACTGCGGGTCGTTCGAGATGGAATATTTGAAACTTTTCTATCTCATTATAACTATAATTCCATTTAAAATATGATTTACCTATCTTAGACTAACAATTTACTAACTGAGCTGATCTAAGATAGAAATCCGGGGGTGTTTGTTGCTGCACTGATGAAATCATTACGTAACCGGCAAAAGAGACTAGCAAAACTGAACGAAAAGAAATACCACGAAGGATATCCAAGGATCTTCCTATTTAGTTTCCTCACTAAAGTCATGCATTTCCCAGGGAAAACCGAAAAGCCTCTTGTGATGTGAAAGACAGAATACATCACCGGTGAGGGTCTACATTAGATATAACTTTGAGGAAAAGAATGGTCCCTTTTGGTGGCACCAAGTATAATGCAAAAAAAATACAGTTTACAAATTTTTTGACATGTTTGCCCGCATGACACATCACCTCTTAAAAAGGAACATGAAAATAAAACATAGTAGAAGGAGAAAGGAGAGGAGGGAGAGAGAGAGAGAGGAGTAGGATAAGGAGAGAGAGAGAGAGAGAAAGAGAAGTAGAGATAGAATCCTAGGGTGTTTTGTGGTTGAAATTTATGTTAAAGAAGACATATGCTTTTATAGACCATTGTATTTCAAATTTATGTAAGTACATTAAGTGGTGGATTGGTGATTTATCATTTTAATAACCGCATGTGCACGACGCCTCATAAAACTAAACTACACTAAGATGCAAAAGGAAATGAAGATAAGCAATAAAACTATACCCCATAGGGGGTAGAGAAATAATGTGAATATAAAGATGTGTGTGTGTGTGTGTTCAATTATGCTCCTCACAAGATGTACTGCATGAAATCATAAAACTACATCCAACTTTGCCTCCACATGAATTAAGATAAGACTACATCATTAAAATATACAAGACAATAATTGCAATGAAGCTAAATGAACTTATGCATAAAGACTAGACCCTACTATGCCTCCACATGAATTAAGATAACCCAATATCATTAAAACATACAAGACATTAACTAAGGTAAAGGCAACAAGAGTACATACACTACAAATTGTGTTTCCAATATTAATTCCATCCATATCCTAACCTTATCATTCCCCATAAAATAGGTCCACTAATCAAAGCATAAGCTAAGCTTCATTCAAGAGCATTAGCATATCAAGGATAAGAGTGAAACCCCATTAGATGGTTATGGAAATCATATAAAGCTCAAGGGATTAATATAACAGACACTTAATACACTACATGATCATATCACATATTTCTCCACCCCAAGTGGGGATGGAACTACTCACTACTCATTACACTAACTATATTAACAAAATGAAGCATAATACTGAAATGAAACTACACTAAGCAAGCAAGAAATACTAAATAAACTTAAAAGGAAAGGAAAGACTAAATAAGCATGCACAAATTAAAAGACAAGATTAAAAGAAACTAGAACAATTATTTTATTAACAATGACTCACATTGAAGGTAGCATTCTTCTCCACCTTGAGTTTTTGCTTCAAGGCTCACTCCTTAGTAGAGAGAATGCCACCAAGCAATGGGTAGTTTACAATATAAGGTGAAGAGTTCTATTTATAGCCAAAGAAAAAGGCAATCTGGGACAATCCCCCGATGTGGGACTAAACAAATACCAGAAATGGACTAAATACACACTAATACGTAACCTGGAGAAATCTTAGCGGATTCGGGCCAAACGTGACCGCCAATTAGCGGTCTTGGACCACTAATTAGCGGTCTACAGTGTTTTGATCGGTCTGGATTTTCTTGTGGGCTTTTCTGGAAGGCTTTATTTGTCTTTGATGCATCTACTTCACTTGGTGGAGCTCTGACCCAAATAGAATTGCCAAAATACTCCCCATGATAGTCTGAAGTATTCTTGTTTTCTCATTGGTCCTTTGATCTTACGTTCAGGTCCTTTGATCTTGCATCTTAATCCTTGAGTCTCTCAACTCAGTCTTTTTTCCCTGCTTTTGGGTCCTTTTATGCTTCATCTCTTCAAACCTATTTATTTCTGAAATTCAAACAAAAAACTCGTCACGTAGCATTGCTTAGGTGTACGATAATGGATATAAGATACAAATATAAGCATGAAATGATGTCAATCATGGTGTCAACTTTTCCCATGGTGAATCCATTTTCAAGCAAAAAGGTCTTCAACCTTTCATACCAAGCTCTAGGAGCTTGATTAAGCCCATAAAGAGCCTTCATAAGCCTGAAAACATGATCCGGATATGTTTCATTAACAAAACCGGGTGGTTGTTTAACATAAACTTCTTCCATAATAAAACCATTCAAAAATGCACTTTTAACATCCATTTGAAAGAGTTTGAAATCCATGTATGATGCATATGCTAATAACATTCTAATTGCTTCTAATCGAGTTACCGGAGCATAGGTTTCATCAAAGTCAATGCCTTCCTCTTGGTTGTAACCTTGAGCGACCAATCGAGCTTTGTTTCTAACCACTTGCCCCGATTCATCAAGTTTGTTTCGAAAAACACACTTGGTGCCAATTACCGTTTGAGCTTTGGGTCTCGGAACAAGCTCCCAAACATCATTACGAATGAATTGGTTTAACTCTTCATGCATAGCTATTAACCAAAATTCATCATCACATGCATCTTCTATTTTCTTAGGTTCAAGTCGAGATATAAATGCATAAGAGTCACATATAACAAGAGCATTAGATCTAGTAACAATTCCTTTAGATACATCACCAATTACAAGATCCTTAGGATGATCCTGCTTATATTGCCAATCCTTTGAGAACTCTTGTTTTTCTTGAGATGCTTCATTTGGTTGTTCTTGAGTTGTTATATTTCGAATATGGTCAATAAATTCATCATCAAGGTTAGAATTATCCTTATATGGTTCTTCTTGAAAGTGTACATGCATGGATTCTTCTACACAACTAGTTCTCTTGTTATAAACTCGATATGCTTTACTCCTACTTGAATATCCTAAAAATATTGCTTCATCGGATTTGACATCAAATTTGTCTAAATTATCCTTGGTATTGAGAACAAAACATTTAGAACCAAAAGCTTTGAAATATGAAATTTTTGGGGGTTTTCCAAACCAAAGTTCAAAGGGAGTTTTATTTAAATTTGGTCGAATCAAAACACGGTTAAGAATGTAACAAGCCGTGTTAACCGCTTCACACCAAAAATACTTTGGTAAATCATTTTCACAAAGCATTGTTCTTGACATTTCTTGAAGAGTTCTATTCTTCCTTTCAACTACCCTATTTTGTTGAGGAGTTCTTGGGAAAGAAAAGTATGTTCAATACCATTAGAATCACAAAATTTCTCAAAACCTTCATTTTCAAATTCACCACCATGATCACTACGAATTTTAAAAATCAAACACTCTTTTTCTCTTTGAATTCGTTTTGTAAATTTTTCAAATTGCTTGAAAGCTTCATTCTTATTTGCAAGAAACAAGACGCAAGTAAATCGAGTAAAATCGTCAATGATGACAAATGCATATCTCTTGCCACCTAGACTAAGGGTTCTAGATGGACCAAAGAGATCCATACGCAAGAGTTCCAATGTTTTGAAGTAGAAACCATGTTAATTGTCTTGAAAGAATTTTTAAATTGTTTTCCAAATTCACAAGCATTGCAAAGTTTATTTTTCTTGAAATCCAATTTGGGCAATCCTCTTACTAAGTAAAATTTAGCAAGTTTATGAAGTTGGCTCATACTAATGTGGCCTAACCTCTAATGCCATAACCAAGATTCGCCATTTGAAGCAACTAAGCATGTTTATTTAGAAAATGAGTCAATGCTATCGACATGCACAACATAAACATTTCCATATCTATAACCTTTAAATGTGGTTTTCAAAGTAGCTTTAGAAATGATGTATACAATATGTTGATCAAAGACAACTAAGAATTCTTTATCGGTTAATTGACTAACACTAAGAAAATTATGTTTTAAACCATCAACAAGAAGCACATTTTAAATATGAGTGGTAGAATCATTACCAACATTGCCGATGTCAATAATGTGACCTTTAGAATTATCCCCAAATGTGACGGTTCCACCTTTCTTTGATTTCAATGTTTTGAACATAGAGTGGTCTCCCGTCATGTGCCTTGAACATCCACTATCTACGATCCACTTCCCCTTCTTTTTCACCTAGATTCAAAGAAGAAGAAGATAACTTTGGTACCCATATTTGTTTGGGTTCTTAGGGGTTAGCTTTAGGTACTCAAACTTGTTTGGTTCTAGGTACCCAAACATTTGAAGAGAAATTCTTTTTCACTATACAATTTAAAGCATGCACAAAATAACTCTTAGAGTTTTTCTTTTCATTCATGTATCCTAAACCATTCTTTTCTAAAAATTGAATTTGACTACCAAGTAACATGTCTAGCATCTTCTTCCCTTTGGTAAATTTCTCAAGATCAATTCTTAATTGCTTATTGCATTCTCTAAGATCATGTATTTCTTTAGCATAAGATTCAACATTGAGTTCTTTTAAGCTTTTATTTTCCAACACAAGCTTATCAACTTCATTTGACAATGATTCATTTATACAAGCTAGATCATGATTAGCTTTCCTAGATAATTTACTTTTATGCCTTAGTATGTCACATTTTTCAAGCAATTCATGAAAGGCATCTAGTAATTCAAAATATGAGTTTGATTCATGAGTTGAGATTACCACATTTTCTCCATCTTTGGCGGCATTGCAAGTGTTGGGTTCGTCTTGCTCGCTTGACGAAGATGCACCATCTAATTCTCCATCGATTTCTTCTTGAGTGTAGAGACATAGATGAGCTTCTTCATTTTCCGACTCACTTGAAGAACCGGAGGATGACCCGGATGATCCATCCCAAGTTGCCTTGAGGGCCTTTTTCTTCTCCTTATACTTCTTCTCTCTTCTTTTGAATCTCCTTTCTTTTTCTTCATTCTCTCTTCTCTTTTTCTCTTTCCTTTCCTTGGATTGGATTAAGGGACAATCTTTCTTTATATGTCCAACTTTATCACATCCATAACAAATAGGACCTTTTGAGCTCTCTCCATTATCCCTTCTCTTTCTTTGAAATTTATCTTTTATCCATCGCTTCTTGAATCTCTTAACCATCATTGCAATCTCTTCATCACTCTCATTGTCATCCGATTTTTCGGATTCAAAGTTAGCCTTAAGAGCAATGACTTTTTCTTTCGTTTTCGAGCTATCCATCTCTTTTCTCCCATTCAATTGAATCTCATAAGCCAAAAGACTTCCGATGAGATCCTCCATTGACAATGTGTTGAGATCTTGAGCCTCCTCAATGGCGGTTGTCTTTTTCTCCCAATCGTTTGAGAGAGATCGAAGAATTTTTCTCACCTTGTCACCTTCATTTACCTTCTTACCAAGATTTTTCAAATTGTTAGTAATCTCGGTGAAGCGAGTGTTCATCTCGCTTATACTTTCACCGGGTTGCATAGAAAATAATTCATATTTATGCACAAATATATCAACCCTAGTTTTCTTTCATTGTAGATGATCCTTCATGATGAGATTCAAATAATTTCCATATCTCATAAGAGGTATCACATCCGCTAATTCTACCATATTCTTGAGTATCTACTCCACAAGCAAATATATTCATGAGTTTTGCATTCATCTCGGCATTAGCAATTATATCATCGGTTAATGTTGCTAATTGTTCACTAGTGGGTGGAACGTATTTACTACCAAGGAATATCAACATTTTTAAGGAAATTGATTGGATGTAGATTCTCATTCTATTCTTCCAATGTGCAGAATTATTTCTGGTAAGCAAAGGGGGTCTAGTGGTAGATAGTCCTTCTCTAAGTTGATTAGTGCTACTCTCCATGGATAAATGGATTAGATGAGTAAACCTATGATCGGTCACTAATCTAGAGGGGGTGAATAGATTATCTCCTAATTTTCTTGAACAATTGCACAATAAAAATAATAAGGGAAAGAATGCAAACCACAAGATGACTCCGAAGATTTAGAGAGGTTCGATCACACCACCGTGATCTAGTCCTCTCCTCAAGTTCCGATCGATCCTCCGATCCCTACTCGAGAATTCACTATTATCTTCGTTCCGGGTCAAAGATAAACCCTCTTACAATCGGAGCCTTGCAAACACCCTCGCTTTGCTTGGATCTCCTCTCACAACCCAAGAGGGTGCTTCCTCGAAGCTTTACAACACAATGGAAATTGAATGTGGTTGTTGAACTCTAACTTGAATGCACTCAAGGATATGATTTAAGATTGGAGTGAATTTAGTAGAAGTATGAGAGTTGGTGGAGCTTTGAAGGCTGAAGATTGAGAGCACAAGAGTAGGATTGATATTTTGCAAGTATGGTAGGGAATGTGTCTCTTAAGTGAAGCTTATATAGCCTTCAAAACAAATAGAGCCGTTATGGTAAGGTGGTGAGAATTGGACCAAGGGAAAACAAGATGTGACTTAAGCTCAGGCAGAAATCGAGACAGATTCGGTCGACCGTTATCCAAACGGTAGTCCGAAGAAATGGTTAGAAACAAGAACTCGGTTAACCGATTATAGGTCAGATAACCGTTCACCAACTTCCAGTAACCTTTTCCAAATATCGGATACTCAATATCGTGTTGAAGTTTGAGAAACTATCTCATATTTTGGATGGTGAAATCCTAAAATTAAAAGACAAGGCAACTGATAGCGAGAGAGAGGCAAAAGCCAAGTGGGAGGACCAAGAGAACCAGGTTCACGGTCTAATGTTAGCCTCCATGGGTGACTCGCTTCAAGTGAAATACTTGGATTCAAAACCCAAGAAGACCATGGAAGCTTTAACAAAGATGTTCATGGATAGTGCTAGAAAAGAGCATTATAAGACCACCATCGCACTCACAAGGTGCCACATGGCAAAGGGAACATCGGTATCCATGCACTTTCTCACGATGCAAGGATACCTTGAGAAGTTGTCGAAGCTCTCTTCCCCGATGCCCGATGATATTACGGAAGATTTGATTCTTGGCTCTCTAGCCCCGTCCTACAAGGACTTCATTATGCACTATCATGTGCGTGAGAAAGTGGTGAGTCTTGAGGAACTTCACAACACTCTCAAAACGGCTAAAGTTGACATGCGCAAGGGCCGGGACAAGCACGTTCTGGCCATCCATGGAGGGAGCAAGAAGATCACCAAAGGTAAAGGCAAATTCACCAAGAATACGTCAATCAAGAGCAAGGGAGTAGGAGGTGCTCATGGGAATACCTCAAGGGGGAAATCTTTGAAATCTCTGACTCCCAACACGGAGTGATTTCACTGCGATGAAAAGGGACACATCCGGCCAAATTGCCCCAATTACAAGGAAGACCTTGACAATGGAGTGATTGAACGTAAGCGCCCCAAAAAGGCCAAAGGTATATTTGTTATTGAGATATATTTAGCCACCTCTGTCCATGATTGGGAAATTGATACCGGATCTTGTGCTCACATAATTTCTAATGTGCAGCTACTAAAGGATAGGAAGGTACTCGTAAAGAACGAGATGATTTTGAAGGTCGGAAATGGTGTGAGCGTTGCTGCAATTGCACAAGGTTCTGTGGAGCTTCAATTATCTAGTGGTTTAAATTTATGTTTAAAGAATGTTTATTATGTGCCTTCGATTAGCACGAATATTATTTCTGTATCATGTTTGGATATAGATAATTTTAATATAAATATTTCAAATTCTTGCTTTTCTCTATCGAAGAATGGTATTTTCTATGCAAATGCATTCGTGAGGAATGATCTCTATTTGCTTGAATTGAATAATAAACAAATCTTAAACATCAAGGAGACGTGCGAACCTTGCCTAATGGGCAAAATGACCAAGAGGCGTTTCAAGAAGAAAGGACCGAGAGCGAATGACTTGTTGGATTTGATACATTCCGATGTATGTGGTCCGATGAGTACTAGTGCAAGAGACGCTTTTAGGTACTTCATTACGTTCACGGATGACTATAGTCATTATGGCTATATTTATCTAATGAGAAACAAAAGTGAATCCTTTGTGTTCAAGGAATTCAAGAATGAAGTAGAGAACCAACTCAACAAGAAAATCAAGTCTCTATGAACGAATCGTGGAGGTGAGTACTTAAGTACCAAATTTGACTCATTCCTATAGGAGTGTGGTATTGTACCACAACTCACCCCTCTCGGTACACCTCAGTGGAATGGTGTATCCGAAAGGAGGAATAGGACATTACTCGACATGGTTTGATCAATAACGAGTCAACCTGAATTGCCACTTTACTTTTGGGAGTTATGCACTAGAAGTTTCGGCTTACACACTAAATAATGTTCCATCCAAATCCGTAGACAAAACACCTTATGAGCTATGGAGTGGTAAGATACCTAAGCTCAATTTTCTCAAGATTTGGGGTTGTGAGGCCTACGTCAAGAGAATGATGTCGACCAAACTTCAACCAAAAGAGGATAAGTGCTTCTTCATAGGTTATCCTCGTGAGACAAGAGGATACTACTTTTGGCATATAATCTCCAATCGAGTGATTGTAGATAGGCATCGTATTTCTAGAAAAAGAATTTCTGGAAAGAATAAAAAGTAGTGGGATTAGAGTTGTGCTTGAGGAGACTCAAGACACTCTACAAGAAAATGATATGAATGATGATATTCAAGATCATGAAGGCCCAACCGAGGTTCCTTTGGTTAGTGGGAGCGTGAGTGAGAGACTCTTGCAAGAAATTGTGAGAGAAACTCAATCTTCCCCACCTAGTGTACTTTCGAGAATCGAACACGAACCAATTCCACAAGAAATTATGGAAGAAGTTCAAGAAGTACCCGTAGAACCAAAAGAACTTAGAAGGTCAACGAGGCAAAGGAAGAAACCCGATATGTATTTGGGACTTCATGAGATCATGGTAGTAGATACCGATGATCCCTCGATCTTTCAAGAAGCAATGGAAAGAAAGGACTCCAAACTATGGTTGAAGGCCATGGAATCCGAAATAGAATCCATGTATGATAATCAAGTATGGAACTTGGTTGACCTTCCTCAAGGGAAAAATGCCATTCAAAATAAATGGGTTTTCAAGAGGAAGATGGACAAGGATGGTAACTTGACAACCTACAAAGCAAAGCTTGTAGCAAAAGGTTTCACTCAAGTTCAAGGAATTGACTATGATGAAACGTTTTCACCGGTTGCCATGTTCAAGTCTATTCGGATTATGATCGTTATTGCCGCATTTCATGATTATGAGATATGACAAATGGATGTCAAAATAGTGTTCCTTAATTGGAACTTGGAGGAGGATGTGTACATGGTACAACCTCAAGGTTTTGAAGATCCAAAGAATAGCGAGAAAGTATGGAAGCTTCAAAGATTCATTTACGGATTGAAGCAAGCATCAAGGAGTTGGAACAAACGCTTTGACGAAGAAGTCAAAAAGATTCACTTCGTCCAAAGTAAGGAAGAGCCTTGTATATACAAGAAGGTTAGTGGGAGACACGTAGTGTTCTTGATCTTATATGTCGATGACATACTCCTCATGGGAAATCATATACCTTTGCTTGAGCAAACGAGAAGTTCATTGAAATCTGCATTTTCAATGAAAGATATGGGTGAGGCTCAGTACAACTTGGGAATCAAGATATATAGAGATTGATCACGTAGACTCATTGGCCTACGTCAACGTACATACATTGACAATGTCTTGGAAAGGTTCAGCATGAACAACTCCAAAAAGGGCAGTCTGCCAATGAGTGTGGGTGTGCAACTCAAGAAGTCTCAATGTGCTGAATCACGTAAAGACTTGGAGTACATGAAAGATATACCTTATGCTTCGGCAATAGGATCAATCATGTACGCGATGACTTGCACAAGACCCGATGTCTCGTATGCTTTAAGCGTGACAAGTCGTCACCAATCCAACGCAGGTCGTGAGCATTGGACTGCGGTCAAGAATATTCTGAGGACCCTTAACCGGACCAAAGATAAGTTTCTTGTTCATGGAGGACAAAGGGAGTAAATAATCAAGGACTATTAGGATGCGAGTTTCATGAGTTATCCCGACGATAGGAGGTCGCAATAATGAAAGGTCATTATTTTCGAAGGTGGAGGCATAAGTTAGCGTAGTTGGAGCAAATCACTACGGCGAACTCAACCACTGTCGAATGCAAAATAATTTTACTATGGGTGGACACAAACAGCAACACATTTGATCCATTCACCAAACCCTTATCCCAAGCCAAGGGCAAAATGCATTTCGAGTCCATGGGTTTGAGGAACCATGTGGATTGGCTTGATGAGTGACTAAAGAGGGTTACCCTAGTTATTAATGTTTTATACACTGAGAATGTATGAGAGAGAACACTTTGATAACAAGTGGGAGATTGAAAAGAATGTGTTCTAAAAGTTTTTCTTTTATATGTCAATTATTATGAATTGGATGTGCAAACATTTTGTTCCTTGATTATGGTATTCTTCTATTGGAAGTGTTAAGGAAGAGGCGCTTGGTCCTTAACCGTAGAGCTCTAAGAGATAATGGTTTACATAAATCAAAAGTTATTGACAATCATGGTAATTAACATGGAACATTAATCACCGAGATAAGATTGTCGTGTTAGTCATCGATTGTTGTAGCTCTACAAATAATTGACGACACGAGTATATAAAAGAGGAAAAGATTACTTTTATATATTGAATAGACCTAACAAGTAAAACATTATGGAATTGTGTTTCGTGTCATTAATGTTTTATTGTGTCTTAGATCCTAAGATATGAGACTTATATCTTTTCACTCAAGAAGTGCTTAATTTGATTATTGTCAAAAGCTATGAATGAGTGTAGTGATAAAGACAATAGTTGGTTGAGCATGACTTGTGCTGGAAAAGATAGTTAGTCAAACGATTATCATTGCCCCTCTTAATTGAGTGATGATATTAGTGGGCCCCTTGATAAAGCAAAATTATAATGTGCACATTGTAACTTGAGTTAAGTTACATAGTTATAATTAGCTTAGAGAGATCAAGAAATGAATATAATACAAAGATGACACATTTCTTCTTTGTGTATATTCTTAATATCATGAGGCAAGTGACAGACACAAGTGGTGCACTTACATCACTAAATGAATCGTGTTTTGGTTCGGGTGGAAAAAAGACATCTATGCTAATTGGGTAACTATAATGTGTAGCTAGATACCGCTTATAGTTTGAGATATTAAGTGTTTAATATCTCTGTCAATTTGGCTTAGATCCTCCTGTACGTCACACCACATAACTGGGAAACAAGAGGCTTGATTTTAAGTTCATATGATGTGTCAGGTTTTATGAGAAAATATGACACATGTGGTGAATGAATAGAATCAATATGTCATGAGAATTGACATAATTAGAATCATAATAAATTCATATGAGGTGTATATATTATGGGGTGTAATAATTTAATATTACATATGATAATATATTACATAAGATGTGAATTTGCTAAAAACCCCAAAAGATCAAATTTTGTTGGAAATAAATCCAAAATTTCACAAAAGCAAAATCGGGGTCAAACACGGTGAACCGTTCATGGTTCGGTCGACCGGGGTATCTTCGAATCGGTTAACCGAATGGGGAACGAATAATCACAATTGGTTGACCGAAATTGTCTGGAGTGCCTGGACAATCGGGTTCGGTTAACCGAGTGTGAACGGTCAACCGAGAAAGAGTATTTCGGTAGACCGAAGGTGACACGGTCGTCCGATGAATGTTCGCCAGGAGAGTTTTTGGTGTGTCAACGGTCGACCGAGCAAGACGCGGATCGTCCGAATTTTTCCAGAGATTTTTTCTCATGTAAATTCGGTCGACCGTTTAGCTCACGGTCCACCGAACACGTGTTATAACCAAATGGTTCGGTTAACCAAGAAAGATTCTCGGTCAACCGAACAATGCGATTTTTGCCTGAATTATTAAGACATTAATTAAATCATTGGGTGGATTAATTCCAGATTTAATTAAAACGTTTTTAGGGTGCTCATGTGGAAATTAGAGATTAATTTTAGAAGAGAATAAACATGGGATCATGGCTAAAGAATAGCTCTTGATAAGGATGTTTTGGTAGCCTATAAAAGGGAACCTCCTCCTACTTGTTTAATACTAATGCAAAAATCTTTCTCTCATTAATCTCTCCTCTAATCACCACGAAATTCTCTTAGTAATTTAGGAGCTTATAGTTTGAGATATTAAGTGTTTAATATCTCTGTCAATTTGGCTTAGATCCTCCTGTACGTCACACCACATAACTGGGAAACAAGAGGCTTGATTTTAGGTTCATATGATGTGTCAGGTTTTATGTGAAAATATGACACATGTGGTGAATGAATAGAATCAATATGTCATGAGAATTGACATAATTAGAATCATAATAAATTCATATGAGGTGTATATATTATGGGGTGTAATAATTTAATATTACATATGATAATATATTACATAAGATGTGAATTTGCTAGAAACCCTAAAAGATCAATTTTTGTTGGAAATAAATCCAAAATTTGACAAAAGCAAAATCGGGGTCAAACACGGTGAACCGTTCATGGTTCGGTCGACTAGGGTATTTTTGGATCGGTTAACCGAATGGGGAACGAATAATCACAATTGGTTGACCGAAATTGTCTGGAGTGCCTGGACAATCGGGTTCGGTTAACCGAGTGTGAACGGTCAACCGGGAAAGAGTATTTCGGTAGATCGAAGGTGACACGGTCGTCCGATGAATGTTCGCCAGGAGAATTTTTGGTGTGTCAACGGTCGACCGAGAAAGACATGGATCGTCCGAATTTTTCCAGAGATTTTTTCTCATGTAAATTCGGTCGACCGTCTAGCTCACGGTCCACCGAACACGTGTTATAACCAAATGGTTCGGTTAACCGAGAAAGATTCTTGGTCAACCGAACAGTGTGATTTTTGCCTGAATTATTAAGAGATTAACTAAATCATTGGGTGGATTAATTCCAGATTTAATTAAAACGTTTTTAGGGTGCTCATGTGGTAATTAGAGATTAATTTTAGAAGAGAATAAACAAGGGATCATGGCTAAAAAATAGCTCTTGATAAGGATGTTTTGGTAGCCTATAAAGGGGAACCTCCTCCTACTTGTTTAATACTAATGCAAAAATCTTTCTCTCATTAATCTCTTGTCTAATCACCACGAAATTCTCTTAGTAATTTTGAGTTTAGGAGAAAGAAATCTCAGGAGCTCAAAGAGGGGTTATTAGCTAGATTCTAAGCCTTATTAGAGATTGATTGACTAGCTTATTTCTCTCTAATCTTGTTTAGAGTTTGGTGAACACTCGGAGGCAAATCCGTGGACGATTCAACGGGCAACGCGACTCCGGATCTTCAAAGAGGTTTTAGAGAACCTTTAGGTATGATTCTACCTTTGTGGTTTATTTTAATAAATGTAGGGTTGCATGATATTAGAATAAAACACAAAGTTATGTACATAAAATTATTGAAAGTATGAAATCGATCTTGTATGTTGTATTAAAAAATTTAAAATATATACATACATAGGGACACGAAATCCCACAAAAAATAAAAGATATAGGGCACAAATATATGCATGATATGATGTCAATCAAAAAACGCCACACCTAAATTTTTCTAGTCTCGAGCAAAACAAAGAAATGGAAAAATGAAAGAAAGGAAAAAACATACTAAAACAGGGAAATCCTAAGTCACTTTCGCAGGAATCACGGTTACACTTAGCACATGTAACAAGCCGTTAAACCCCCTTGTTGCCAAGGAGAAGTGTTGTCTACTGAGGGTTTTCAGTGGATATACCCACAAAATCCAAACATTGATGCATTATTCAATTTAGAAACTCGACTCGATGGATTCATTTTTATCGATCAATGGACATGGTAATCCTACGATCCGACTTTATATATGTATCTAGGCCACACACCTAGCCTAATGAATCATTCGTGCAAGTTAATTTAAGACTTAAGTGACATTACAAGTTTCATTCTTCTCCACCTTGAGTTCTGGTCCAAGGCTTACTTCAAGTAGAGAGAATGCCACCAAGCAATGAGTGAATACAAATGAGAAGGAAGAGTTCTATTTATAGGCATGAAAAAAGGTAACCGAGGACAATCCCCTGGTATGGGACTAATGCACTACTAAAAATAGACATAAAACAATATAATATATGACCCGCCTAAACTTTATCGGATATGGATCAAAACAAACCGCCAATCAGCGGTTTATATGGTCTGGATTTGGTCAAGTTTTGGAGTGTGGTTGTCTGGCTTGATTTCTTCATGTTAGGCACCCTAATTGGTTGTGTAGGTTGCGACCCGAATCCAATTGCCAAAATACTCCTCATGATGGTGTGGAATTTCTTCAGTTGCTCGTTGGTCATTTTGGCTTTACATCCGGGTCCTTCTCTCTTTCATCTTGGTCCAGAAGTCTTGCAACTTAGTCTTTTTTCTTGCTTTTGAGTCCTTTTTGTGCCTCTTCTCCTCAAACCAGCTTATTCCTGAAACTTAAACATTAAACTCGTTACGTAGAATTGTTTAGGTGAAAGATAGCGGATATAAAACACAAATGTATGCATGATATGATGTCAATCAAATACCCCCACACCTAACTTTTTCTAGTCTCCAGGAAAACAAAGAAAGAGAAAAAATGGAAGAAATCAAAGCATACGAAAAAAAGAAATCCTAAGTCACTTTCATAGGATTCACGACTGCACTTAGGACGTGCAACAAGCCATTAAACCTCATTGTCGCCAAAGAGGAGTGTTGTCTCCTGAGGGTTTTCAGCGGAAATACCCAAAAAATCCGAACATAGATGCATTATTCAATTTAGAAACTTGACTCGATGGACTCATTTTTGTCAATCATTGGACACTGCAATCCTATGGGCCGACCTTATATATGTATCCAGTCCACACACCTAGCCTAATGAATCATTTGTGCAAGTTAATTAAGGACTTAAGTGAAAGACATGGACAACCTTAACATCCTCAAGTGATACAAAGTGTAAAGTCCATTAAGGTTCTTATTTGCATTACCAATTTTTTTCTTCTTTTTGTTCTTCTTTTTTTTCTTTTTTTATACTAGTGGTGTGTAATTCTCCCAGGGTCAGGTTTTGTGCATCATTGCCTATGAAGACTTACACTATCACGTACATCTTTCGCCATATCTCCACATAGGGCAATCCCTACCACCCGTGTAACGGGAGTTCGGTCGGTGCATCCCAAATCAAATGACTCAAAAGCACAAGGCACAAAGTCCCCTCGGACCTAATTTCCCGAGTGATAGGAGCCGTGCGAGAGGATAGAACACCTACTCACTTATTTCTTATCTACACATGAACCAAAACACCTACACTTAATGTCTCACAATAGGAGTTAAAGGGTCCTTGACTACAACAGACTTCCTTATATTAACAGACATGAATTATTCAACTCACTAGGTTCAGGGCGGACTTCTTTAATTGTTTGAGTACTAAAACCCTATGATTACACGCCCCCCGGAAGACCAGGGTGCATCCTTACAACTAGATAAGACCTAAAGCCGGTATACTAAATATCCTAATACATCATGTTCAAGACAATTTTGGAAGCTTCCATTTACTTTGCCTCTCAATGGTTTCACACATGCTAAACACACGTAAAACCTACAAAATATTTTCTTTCGCTAACACATGAAGATTTTGAAAGAAATGTCAAAATTTAAAGCACTAGGCAAGCAAATGAAGACAAGACAGCCATGGATCATGGTAAGCAGATATATCGATATTAAAAGCAACACACTAACATGACCGTAATAATGTAAACAAAAGGAAACAAAATCAAAGGAAAAGACTCAACTATGTACACACGTAAAACACCCCCCACACACACTTACTTCATTCATTGTCCTCAATGAATGCGAGTATGACATTACATGGATTTATGCATGAAAAAGAAAAGATCTCTGCAACATGAAGCGCAAAGGGAAGTTCATGGTTATGTTGATGGACACCAACCCAAATTCCCTAAGAAATGTGAGATACTTAAAAAATGGGTTGGTGCCCACAACAATCAATGCTCACATATGGAGTCTTCCTTCTTTTTCTCTTTTTTAGTTTTCTTTTGTTTTTGTTTTTTCCTTCAAATATAACTATGTAAAAACATGAAATCTCAATCATTCATGCATGAACATGAATGGTTGAGTGCGAGAGAGGTTCATGAAGGAACATGACCTCCTAGACTTCAGCCGGTGCCCCCTCCAAGTAACGTTTGAGGCCTTGGGTTCAAGATCTCAACCGCACCATGAAGAAATACGGTTTGCACAATAAAAGGGCCAAACCAGCGACTATGGAGCTTACCCGCAAACAGATGAAGTCGAGAATTGTAGAGCAAAACCTTCTGCCCAGTCGTAAACACCTTTCGCAAAATTATGCGATCGTAAAACATCTTGGCTTAGGACTTGTGAATTTTTGGCATTTTCATACGCATCATTGCGTAGCTCTTCCAATTCCACAATTTCGAGTTTACATTGCATCCTTGGTTGATCAAGCTCCATATTCAGGTTCTTAATCGCTCAGAAAGCACGATTCTCGAGCTCAACTAGTAGGTGGCAAGCCTTGCCGTACACTACCCGATATGGGGAGATACCTAATTTGGTCTTAAACGTGGTGCGAAAAGCCCACAATACGTCATTCAACTTGGTTGACCAATCCTTGCTCGAGGAATTAAGCGTCTTCTCAAGGATTTGCTTTAATTGACAGTTAGAGACTTTGACCTGCCCACTAGTTTGCGGATGATATGGGGTCGCAAGCTTGTGGGTGATCGAATACT
Source organism: Triglochin maritima (assembly GCA_963682175.1). NCBI lineage: Eukaryota > Viridiplantae > Streptophyta > Magnoliopsida > Alismatales > Juncaginaceae > Triglochin > Triglochin maritima. The sequence continues at coordinate 23,695,262 of OY821775.1, forward strand.
TTCTCATATGTACTGCAAAGGAGAGATTACAAAAGTGGGTACCTCTATTGCTAATTATGGTACAAGGAGTACCAAATCGTGCAAAAATATCCATTAAGAATTTGGTAACCACCTTGTTGTCATTGATCTTTGTGGGGATAGCCTCTACCCACTTTGACACATAGTCAACGGCCACCAGAATGTAAACATTCCCGAACGAATTCGGGAAAGGACCCATAAAGTTGATGCCCCACACATCGAAGATGTCGACGACAAGGACATTTTGCAAAGGCATCATATCACGTCGACTAATCCTGCAAAGGTGTTGTCACCTATCACATTGCTTACAAATTTTGTAAACATCTTTTTAAAGAGAAGGCCAGTAGAATCCAGATTGGAGCACCTTGGTGACAGTTTTCTTTGCTTCAATGTGTCGTCCACATGCCTTAGAGTGGCAAAATTGGAGCACACTTTGGAACTCATTATTTGGGACGCACCGCTTGAAAATTTGGTTAGAGCAGTATTTGAATAGATAGAAGTCATCCTAGCGAACGAATCTGACATAGGATATAAATTTGGTTTGGTCAGATTTGACCAACCCACAGGAAGTTGCTCGGTCACGAGGTAGTTCACGATGTCGGCAAACCAAGGGTTATCTTTGATCGTGAACAATTTCTCATTAGGAAATTTGTTATAAATAATTTGGTCTTGTGGGTTGGACGTCTCAAGACGAGACAGGTGGTCTGCTACAACATTTTCACACCATTTTTTGTCCTGAATCTCGAGATCAAATTCTTGTAACAACAAGATCCATCTCAAGAGTAGAGATTTTGCATCTCTCTTTGCCATGAGGTGCTTGATGGTTGTTTGATCAGAATATATAATCATGTGGCAGACAATCATGTATGACCAGAATTTCTCCAAAGAGAATATGATCATTAAGAAGTCTCTCTCGGTCATAGTGTAGTTCAATTGGGCATCATTGAGTGTTCTACTGGCATAGTAGATCACATGAGGCAATTTGTCCAATCGTTGCCCAAGCACTGCTCCCACAGCAAACTCAGATGCATCACACATCAACTTGAAGGGTTCAGTCCACACTGATGCCTTAATTATGGGAGCTGAAGTCATCGCTTTCTTAAAGGTCAATAAAGCATGGTCGCAATCGGGTGTGAACTCAAAGATGGCATCCTTAGCCAACAAGGCGGTGAGAGGTCGAGCAATTTTGCTAAAATCCTGAATGAACCGTCGATAGAATCCAGCATGCCCCAAAAAGGTACGGATATCCTTCACATTACGCGATGGTGGGCGATTAGCAATTAGACCCACTTTGGCAGATCGACCTCCATTCCCCTACTTGAGACCACATGTCCAAGTCCAATACCTCGCTTCACCATGAAGTGACATTTCTCCCAATTGAGAGCGAGGTTCTTCTCACGGCATCGCTTGAGGACAAGGCTCAAGTGATGAAGGCACTCATCGAAGGAAGCGCCAAATATGGAAAAGTCGTCCATGAAAATCTCAAGGAAATGCTCTACCATATCGGAGAAGATGCTGATCATACACCTTTGAAATGTTGCCGGCGCATTACATAACCCAAAGGGCATGCGATGGTAGGCAAACATGCCAAAGGGACATGTAAATGTGGTTTTCTCTTGATCTTCGGGGGCGATGTGAATTTGGTTGTAACTGGAGTATCCATCAAGAAAACTATAATACTCATGTCTAACATCTGATCAATGAATGGCAATGCGAAATGATCTTTCTGCGTTGCCGCATTGAGCTTGCGATAATCAACACAAACTCGCCAGCCAGTTTGCAGGCGTATTGGTATAAGCTCATTCATTATTCTCATTCTCAACAACTGTCACGCTTGACATTCTGGGAACGACATGGGCAGGACTCACCCACAAACTATCAGAGATGGGATATATTATACCATGATCCAACAACTTAAGAACCTCCTTTCAGACGGCTTCCTTCAGCACAGGATTCAATCTTCGTTGTGGGTCCTGACGGGGCCTAGAATTCTCTTCCATGTGGATCCGATGTTGGACAATACCAGAGATAATTCCCTTGATGTCCTTCAAGGACCACCCGATAGCCTCTTTGTGTTCAATGGGCACTTTTTTGAGGGCAGCCTCTTGATCTTTTTCAAGATCAGAAGCAATAATGAGTGACAATGTCTCATTATCCCCTAAGAAGATGTATTTGAGGTTATCGGGGAGTGGTTTAAGCTCGACCGAAGGTGGGTCCTTGTTGGATTCAGAGTTAATTTGAAGTGGCTCAGAGGCCACAGGGTAAGAGGAGCAAGCACCCAGATGTGCCTCCACATCCTGAAGTTCACAGGCAGATTCCTCAAAATCATCTTCAATCGCAACCTAGTCATTAGGCACCTTAATAATATGTCGATGTGAGTCAAACATACCCAATGACTCGAGCTCATCCGCCTCCTAAATAAAATTGTCTCTGATAGCATCATCGAAGAGCCCGGGTTTCTTACCAAGAGTAAACATGTTGAAATCCACCGTGAGGTTTCCAAAAGACAACCTCATCAAGCCATTACAACAATTGGTCAAAGCATTAGATGTCGCAAGAAATGGTCTCATAAGGATAACCGAAATTTGTCCTTGTGGGTTGGACATAAGTTCAGTATCCAAGATGATGAAATCAACTGGGAATACAAACTCACCCACTTTGATAAGGACATCCTCCACACTTCCTCGTAGAATCTTGACGGATCCGTTAGCCCACTGGAGGGTTGTCCTCATTTGCTTAAGATCGCCTATTCCAAGGTTGACATAAACAAGGTAGGGCAGGAGGTTCACAAATGCTCCCAAATCCAATAGAGCTTGAGGAATTGTCACATTACCGATCATGCAAGAAACAATTGGACAACCGGGGTCCTTGTATTTGACTTGAATGGGTTGTGTCAATATCAAACTCACATTGTCGGCCAGAAATGCCTTTTGGGGAACATTAGTTCTCCTCTTAGCGGTACAAAGGTCCTTCAAGAACTTGGCATATGGTGGCATTTGTTGAACAACGTCCAACAACAGAATGTTCACCATGACTTGCCTAAGTACCTCAACGATTTTGTCCCAATGCTCATCGCATTTTAAGTCAACATATGAGGGAATGGTGCCTTGGAGACATAACTGTCACGAGGATGAGTCTCAGAATTGGATTCCTTGAAAGACTCACGACCCTTCTCGGAAGAGTCACAAACAGGGTTGGATTCAGGCATTTCCACATTGTTATCAACAACCCTTCCCGATCTTAAGGTATGTACAACATTTGAATGTTGGGAAGGGTCATTTTCAACATTGTGAACATTCTACCTAGCCTGAGCAGGTTGACCCCTGGGATTTACCACAAGTTGACTCCAAAAATTGACCCTTCTCACGTTCATGGAACTAATTAGTCAACTGACTAAATTGCATTTCCAAAGCTTTGACTGTACTTTGCAAGCTCTGCATGAATGCTTGAAGGGTTGGATCACTAGAGTTGTCATTTGGGTTAACCTGCTGGGGTAGTGGGGTTTGGTTACAATAACCCGACGATGAGGCCTGAGGAGGTTAGAATTATAGTGCTGAGATCTTTGATGTGGGGGCTGGTAGGTCGCCGATGGGCGTGAAGGATGATAAGGTCGAGGTCGAGGTTGAGAATGTGAGCCCTGACCATGGCCCCCACTAGGCCCCCAAGAGAAGTTAGGGTGGTTACGTCATCCCGGGTTCAAAGAGTGACTGTAAGGGTCATTACGAGGCCTCTATTGATACATCGCATTTGCATGCTCAAAAACTCTTGGAGCATAAGCACATTCCAAGTCATCATGTCCCGTAAGTCCACACCTACTACATGCGGGAATAGCGACCTGAGCTACAAGAGCTCGGTCCAACTCTAAACTCTCAATCCTACGCATGAGAGCAGCCAATTTCACCTCAGACACGATAGTTGACTCAACTTGATATGATCCAGCTCAACCAGAAGACCTGGCGGCAGGTGGCTCTTTCATGGTGTCCCACTCAAAGGTACGTTCATCCATTAATTCAAAAGTGTCTCATACCTCATCGATGGGTTTCATTTGAAAATCAGCTTGACACATCGTCTCCAACAATGTACGGGTGTTGTAGTTGAGTCCCTCATAAACAATCTAGCACAACTCCCATAGCTCAAGTCCATGATTAGGGCAGTGCTGGAGAAGGTCTTTGAACCTCTCAAAGAAAGCATGAAAAGATTTGGTCTCAATCTGATACATTTGATGTATCTGGTGCCGTATCTGTTGAGTTTTCCTTTGAGGGAAAAATCTCTTCAGAAAGACGGACACAAAGTCATCCCAAGACCGAATAGAGCTTGCCCGGAGGTTGTACATCCATTTCTTCACGTTATCCATCAAAGTGAAAGAAATCATCCTCAACCAGTCTGAATCCTTGTCAAGCTGTTGAAGCTTGAACATGGAGCATACCTCCTCGAATTCACGTATAAAAATATATGGATCCTACTTATTGGAAGTGAAGGTAGGAAGCAGGATCACATATTGAGGTTTCAGCTCATAGTTGTTCCCGCTAGCCGGCGGGAGAATTATGCAAGAATGTTGTGCGGCCCAAACAGGATGGGTCTGCTCCCACAAAGTCAACGACCTATCCTGTCGAGCTAAAGGTGGTGGTGCACCCAAAGCTCAATCCTGACTGAGATCATCTTCCTTTAGAGTCGGAGGAGGAGGAGGAGGTCTACGTGGTTGTAGGAGTGGACCGAGGTAATCCATGTATGGAACCCGGTCTCTCCCTTATCCATGAGATGACTCGGCCTCATGCTCCAAAAGAGCATGAGGCGGAGATGGCCGATCACCTAGACCGTCCATCTTAGAAAAGTGCACTCTCTCAACTCGAGCACTATTACCAGAACGAGCCCAACCTCACATAAAACGCTCAACTCGACTCTAAAACCACACACAACAGAAGGTTTAATCAGAGGACAAGACTACTCGTAGAATATAGATGAGGAGAAGACTCAGATGAGGAGGAAAGAATCCCTAGATCTAGCGTGGGTAGTGGGAGAAGGTAGAAGCCTATCTAGAAAACAAGGCTCACACAACCTATGGTCACTTAAGGTCCTTGCAGCTAGACGACGCCTAACTGCGAGGTCACACAACCTCAACACGCCTCACCTCCCTACAACGGAGACCACAGAACCCAGTAAGTGAGCGAAGTTCCGGAGATCTCGTCTCTCCTACTATCGACAGTCGTGACCGGGTTACTCTCCTAATGCGCCCGAGTCCTAATGGCAATGTCTACTTAATTTTAGATTAAAGATTTTAAGTAAGAGTGATATTTGGGACAAAGGGAAGGGTGATGAAATCCCCCACCTCATCTTATATTGGACAACCCCTCCTTAGTAGCGTTTTGAGTCTTAATCTAGCAATCAACTTTTCAAATAAATGCTCACCTTACTATTGTCCTGATGTACCTTACTAACTAATGCATGATTTAACCATGCATGAATGAGAGAATGGTTACACGCACCTCACGCCCGCAATCAACAACAAAAATGTAAATAAAAGAAAGACGAGTGCGTGCAAGGTCTACAAATGATGCATGACCTAGATGACAATCAATCTAATCTTTTGCTTTGAGTTTTAAGGTCCAAATTGTATAGAAAAGGGATTGGTTATTAATAGATATGTGATCAACCAAATTAAGCTCCTAGACAACTAAATTAAAATCAAAACAACTAGAAGAAATTGTGGAGCAAACCAAGCTCACCGGGTCGCCAGTTGGTGGTCCCAGACCACTGATTGGCAGTTCAAATAGCTTCTCGCTACTCCAAATTTCTCCTGGTGCCTCCCGTGGATGTTGAGATGTCCCTGAAATAAATAAAAACTAAAAACAAAAGATCAAACCCACTCGAATTGTCCAAACCAGAGTCTGGACAAAGCACCTCTTCGGTAACGGCACCAAAAACTTGATGTGTTCGTTTTAATTACCGCAAGTGCATGGCGTCGGTGAAGACGCAGCAAGTACGGGTCGTGTCCAGGAGGAGGTGTGTCAAGTCTGGTTTGTTCTAAGGTAAGTGGGAAAAGAGGGGAGAAGAAATTGATTACACTAAACTAGACTAAACTATGCTACACTACACTAGTACGAAACAACAAAGAAGATGAAAGCACGAGACTAAGTAAAACTAAACTAAGTGACTAATATAAGCAAGCTGGAAATTAGGTATGGAAAACCCCTAAGGGGTGGAGTGTGTGTACACATGATATATGTGGTGATTAATGCATTCAATGAAGTACAAGTGTAGGTAGTGTTGCTATGCATAAGAAGTACCCCATGGCAAGACCTGTCATCCAAATCACTATCCAGAGTGATTAATATGAGCATGAACAAGTTTGTTATTAAGTACCTAAACAAGCATGGAATGTACCTAAAGATTATGGCAGAAACCATCAAGTTAAGTATTCTCTTTAATTCAAACAAGCATACCAGCATTTCTCACATACAACAACATTTAGCATTCATTCCATTCTACATGACATGTATAAACATCAACTCCACCCCCAAATGGGGGATGGAACTACTCGCACATTATTAATCTAACATTTATATTAAGGAAAATAAACATGCTAATTAATTCTACGAAGATTAGAACAAACAAGATTAACTAAGTAAGCAAAGAACTAAAAGAAACAACAATTAACTAACAAAACATTTTTTATTGCTCACTCACATTACAAGTAACCTCTCTCCACCAGAGTTTTTGCTCCAAGGCTTTACTCCTAGTAGAGAGTGTGGCCACCAATAGAGGAGATATACTACAAAGGAGGAGGAAGAGTTATATTTATAGCCATAAAAAAGGTAACCAGGGACAATCCCCCGGTATGAGACTAAACGCATACCAAATATATCATAAAACACCTTAATACACATCCGATAGAAGATGGGTCGGATTCGGAGCCAACTAGACCACCAATTGGTGGTTTGGAACCACCAATTGGCAGTCTGGATCTCCTTGATCCGGCCCAGTTTCTTATGACTTCTTCGTAGCTTCATTTCTTCTCCTGGATTGCACCATAATTAGTTGGGTGAGTTGCGACCCGAATTCAATTGCCAAAATACTCCTCATGATGGTGTGGAGTGCTTTATTTTGGTAATTAGTCATTTTGGATTTACATTCGGGTCCTTCTCTCTTGCATCTTAGTCCATAAGTCTTGCAACTTAGTCATTTTCCTTGCTTTTAAGTCCTTTTGAGTCTCTTCTTCTCCAACCTATTTATTCCTAAAACATAAACATAAAACTCATTATGTAGCATTGCTTAGCCAAAAATAAAGGATATCATGCACAAATATATGCATGATATGATGTCAATCACTTACCTAATGAGGAGAGGAAGGAAAGGGAGAAGGAAGGGAAGGATTACAAGTGTATTTCTAGAAGATTAGAGGGTCTGGATTAATCTGGGAACAATCAGACGGTTGTAAATCATATCTGGTTCTTCCGGACTTCTTTGAATCGACTACCTGACCCACTTGAGAAATTTAAGGCAAAACAAACCAGAATGATCCTCAAGTGACGGATTTAGATCCACCAATGACGGATCTGTTGGCTCCGATACGCCCCAAATTTAACCACAAACATTAGTTAATCAATTAAACACATGGGGTGCACCCGGAGCTGTTGGTTCGAGCCCGTTTGGTCTTGATCATTGAATTACTCCTCAGGTTCAGGAGATTATGGACTTTTGCAACCAACATATTTTTCGTTACACTTAGGTCCCTCTGGGTTTTCACTTGGGTCTTTCCTAACTTACAATCTGGTCCTTGGGCATTACAAACATGTCTTAAGGCTTCCAAATCAATCATTTCTTCTTCCATTTATGTACTTTTGCTTCCTTTCTCTTCTTTATTATCTAAACCCTGAAATATAAGAAATAAATACCCGAGTAGCACAAATATGGGGTAAAATAAAGGATATATAGAATGAATGCATTGTATGATATGCTACTAATCATTAGGTCCCATGGAAAGTAGAATTTGAAGTTACTGTTTTTTGCATAAAAAACTCAAAGGTAAAACTCAAGTCATACCAACAACATTTCTACATTTGTTTTTCAACATCTTAAACAATTATGGTGTCTTTAAAAGCACTACTACAAAAATACGTTCCACCGATGGATAGAGATCCATTGGAGAAACATCTGTTGGTACACAATTACAAACATCGACGGATGGCGTACGCCGTCGGAGACGATCAATAACTCTAACAGCACAGAGTTGTGGGAAGAAGTTTTCATATTATTCGTCATAACAAAAACGTACACCGAGGGATAGGTCAATCGTTGTAGATTTTAAATACGCGGTAAAATGAATTTTTTTGTTGAAAAACATACCCCGACGAATGTGTTAACCTACTCCAAGACTCTGATGGATAGTGTTTGTTGGTGAAGATTTCAAATCCACGATTAAATGAATTTTTCACGGAAATAGAAGTGCAGACGGCTAGAAAACCTACCGACAGATATGAGTGATTGTTAAAGGCACCGACGGATAGCATCTGTCCTTCTAGAGTTCAAAAAATGTCCGTGGAACATAAGATGATTATATACGTCGACGGATAGTAGATTAAGCAGCGACGGATACCATTCGTCAGTGTAGCTTTTTTCTCAAAAATGTCCGTTGAACTTAATATGATTTTAGATACGTCGACAGATAGTTTATCCCAACCAACCGTAATCTCTCTACCACTTCATCGACGCCTCTCCGCTGCTCCCCAATTCCTCGTCGCCACTTCCTTTACCCCTCATCGTCGCTTCCCCGACTCATTACCGCGGCGTCGCCCCTTCACTACGACTTTGGTCCTTCCATATGCACTGTAAGCCCTCCCTCTTCCCCGACCCCTTCCTCCCTCCCTGACCCCACGCCCGACCCATCCCCGTAGTCGTCGAACCTGACCCTAATCGCAACCCCTCCCTCCCTAACCCCAAACCCCTCCGCAAACCCCAAACCCAACCCAGACCCCAGCCACAATCCCAGCCTCTAGTCGTAAACAAAGACCCAAACCTGGCCCTCAGTCGCTACCCTTACCCCAAATCCACCCCCAAACTCGACCCCCAACCCCAAACCCCACCCAAAACTCGTTTCCCAGCCCTAAACCCAACCTTAGACCACTCTAGATTGTTTTTATCAATATTTTTTTAAGATTGCTTGTTTTTATAAATTTAGATTGTTTCTAGTTTAATTTATAGTTTGACTGTTATAAATTTAGATTGGTTTGATAAATTTATCAATGTTTTTTGATTAACAATAAGATGTTATTCTTAAGATTATAGTTAGATTATTTGTTTTGATAATTTAGACTATTTATTTTTGTTTCAATGTATACTATGTAGTTTGAATTTGATTGTTTTGATAGTTTGAATGAACTTTAAATATAGTTGGAATATATTTGGAATATATTTTGAATGTAGTTTAAATATGTGAATATAAAATGCAATGTTTATAAGCATTGTGGAATTCTTTTTTGTCTATCCAGCGATTTTAAAAAAATATTTTTAATTTATAGTTGAGGTTCTGTCGAAAGTTCATAAAACATTTGACAGAAAATTATAATCAATAACACGTTATTGATTTCCATATAAAACTAGATGAAATTTTACGTCAAAGCAACTTTTTCCGTCTTGTATATTATAGTCAAACGGAATATCAGAAGTACATCCTATCGAGATATATCGATTTAGGATTGGAGGTTGGGATTGGTGTAATAGATTTTGGATTTAGCATTGTATTTTGTATTTAAAATTTAGTAATAGATTTTGAAATGTTTTTTTTATATTTATAATTTGAGATTACATGGAGGCAGTAGGCTTGGTTGGAAACAAGATTTGTTGTAAGTATAAGAGAATTGGAGGTTGGGGTTGGTGTATTAGATTTTGGATTCAGGATTCTATTTTGGATTTAAAATCGAATTTTGGATTTAAAAGTTAGTATTAGATTTTGAATTAGTTGGAGGTGCTTGTCAATGTATGATATGAATGTAAATGTGTTTTTCCATGTTAATGTAGGATTTCAAAAAAAAATCATTTATAAAAAAATAGGGGAGGTGCTGCCAAAATTTCTAATAAATAGTTATTTTAGATTTATGGTTTAGTTATATTGATTTGGATTGAGCGGAATGCACTAGTGTGATTGAGTTAGTAGGATTGTGTTGGATTTGTTACTTGATTGTTAGATTGGTTAATTGATTTAGTTATATTGTGTTTATTTGAATTCATTTGGACGAGTTGGATATGATCAACTTTTGTATATCAATACTAATTAGTATACAAAATATATATTGAAATACAATTAGGAAGTTGTATATATAAAATTATTGAAAAATATGAAAAAACGATCTTGCTTGCACGAATAAAAATTTAAAATTATATACATAAACGTGGGACGAATTCCAACAGGAACGACAAAAATATGGGAAATTGCATCATCCGGCTGATTCTGAATGTTAGGCCTAGTTGGACAACAAACACCCATCTTTCGCTTCAGAAACAAGAAATGTGAGGCTAGGTTTGCCATCAGATGAGTTACAACCATTTAGTCAAACGAAACATAGTATTTGGCTTGTAATGCTCATGCCTTATAATCTCCCATCATGGATGAGCATGAAACACTATTTGTTAATGATGTCACTCATCATTCCCGGTCATCCTGGCAACAACCTAGAAGTTGTTTGCAACCATTTATCGTGGAAATGAAAGAGTTTTGGGAAGAGAGTGTTGATTAGTAGCATATCGTACATTACATTCATGCTATATATTCTTTATTTTACCCAAATTTTGTGCTACTCGATTGTTTGTTTGATGTGTTTCAGGTTTTAGGTATTAAAGAAGAGAAATGAAGAGAAAAGGACATTATTGAAGCATATTGGATATGTTGCTCATGCTCAAGGACCAATCTGCAATTCATGAATGACCTAGATGAAACCCAGAGGGACCTAAGCATATGGAAACATTTCTGGTACAAAAAGCCCTCATTATCATGATCTTGAAAAGTATTTGGAGAATTAAGACAAAAGGGGCTCGAACCAGCAGACTTGAAGTGCACCCCACATGTGAAATGACTATCTTAAGTTGCTGATGAAAATTGGGGCCCATCAGAGACAAACAATTCTCCAGTGGTGGATTTTAATCCGCCAATGGCAGATCAAGTTGCTCCAAACACACCCCAACTTCTCACATGGTTCGGAGTTGCTTAATTTGGTGCACCAGACTATAGATAAATTGATTACAATCGTCGAATCGCTCATAGATTCATCTACACCACTCTTTATTCTTTAAATAGTAATGTATCTCCTACCTTTATTTTCTTCTTCTAAGCCTCCACCATTAGAATAGCTTAGGTTTTACCCAATTTTGGGCAGTAGAGAAAGGTGAGCTTTGAAGCTTTTAATGTTAAATTTTTGCTAATCTAAAGGTAGATTTGGATTCTCTCTCCTCTAGATTTCTTTCTATCCAGTTAATCTTTGATTTTTTTGGTTAGTTTTCTAGTTAGAGTTTTATGTCATGTTTAGTCTTAATCTCTTGCTTTCCATGCTTCTTATTATGGTTAGTGAGTAGATCCACTCCATTTAAGGTGGAGGTGATGTAGATTATGTTATGTGTTAGTGATGGGTTCTTCTTATCTTGTGTCATTTCATATGCTTAATGTAGATCTATGCATGTAACTTGCTAAAACTTGTATTAGATGGGATAATGGCCACACTAGGTACTTGTCTCATACTTGATCTAGAGTTTATCTTGCTGCTTGTAAATGATAATCTTATTAAGGAAAATGGCTTGTTATGTATGGATGCTTGATTAGTAGAGAATATATGAATGTATTGAGTTGTATGGATGGCTAATTAATGTCCTAATGTCCACACTAGGTACTTAGTTCATTCTTGAGAACCCAAAGTGCATCTTAACTTCATGTCTAACTATATTAGTCATGTATTCATGTAAATGTAGTTGATAATTAATTAGACTCCACACTAGTCTCTGGTTGATTTCACCTACTTTACTCATTTGTGCCTTATGTAACCAAGAACCACTCACACACATACCCACACACCTCCACTCCATGGGGATTTAGATTAATTGTTGATTAATTCATCGTTTAATGTAATTAGCATAATTCCATTATTCTCCTCTCCTTTCCCACTCGAGTATGGTAGTCACAACAACACTCACAACTCCTTGAGGTAAGACCCATATTAGCCACGTCTACATCGACGTCGTGCACTTGTGGTTATCTAAAATGATCAATCTAGTGTTAATACTTATGATGCGTGTAGTCAGTCATGTTTCACACTGCGAGATGCCTTGTTGTGGAATATAAATGACCTTCCTGCATATGCTAATTTGAGTGGCTGGATGAGTAGAGGGTCTATAGCATGCCCTATCGCTAGACGTACCCTTTCGAAAGATATATGAATAAGTTGAAATCTTTTGTTAGAAAAAGAAATGAACCTGATGATCACTTGCTGAAGGTATTCCGGCGGAGGAGTGTACGATATTTTGCTCTCGATATTTGAAGAGTGTAGAGATTGTATTTAATAGACCTTCGAGGAACGATGACGGTAAAATACCTTTAGGTAAAGCTCGAATGATAGTCCATCACGTTGCTCATCTAGAGAAGGCACACAATTGTGTTTTGATTAATACTACCATTATTGATGAATATCAATAGGAAGTGAACAAAAGTTTTGTTACTTTGCTCATTTTTTAAAATTTGAATATTTCATCGCTAACGAAGAAATTTGCCGTTTACAGGCGTTTTAATCGTTACAATACTTTCATGGGAGTAGGTGATTAGTAGCACCTCATGCATCATATTCATGCTATATATTCTTAGTTTAACCCCAATTTTGTGCTACTCGAGTGTTGCTTTGTATTTTCAGGTATTAAGTAATAAAGAAGATAACGGAAGAGAAAAGGGCTGAAATATAAGAACAAATGACTTAAATGAAGCAAACTTGACTTGTTCGTCATACACAAGGATCCGTCTACAAAAGGGAAGGACCTGGATGTAAGCCAGAAGGACCAAATAGGAAACTAAGAAACTCCACAGCTTCATGATGAGTATTTTGGCAATTATATTCGGGCTCAGACTCCAATAACCGATCTGAGTGCACCACACGTGAAGAACTGAAGCATTAAAGAAGATATCCGAAATCAGATCATATCAGACAAAAAGTGATCACCAATTGGCAATCCATTTTGTTCAGAATCCAACCCAGTTTTGCATGGTTGTGGGTTATGTAGTTTATGTCCATTTTAGGTATGTTTTATTAGTCCCACACCAGGGGATTGTCCCCAGTTTCCTTTTGCGTGTCTATAAACAGAACTCATCTTTCTCTTTTGTAACCAATCCATTGCTTGGTGGTCATTCTCTCTACTTGGAGTAAGCCTTTGAAGCAAAACTCAAGGTGGAAGGGATGTCACTTTGTAATGTGAGTCATGTAAATAAAATATTTTCTTTTTAGTTTTGATTGAATGTTGTCTCTTTTTGAAAACTTGCATGTTTTGCTTAGTTTTGTCTTCCTAATCTTAATATAACTCGTTAGAATGTCTTTGTTTCTTATATAATTGTTAGTTTAATGTGTAGTGAGTAGTTTCATCCCCCTTTCGGGTGGAGATGATGTTTATACATATAATAAAGAATGAGAATGAATGCTATCTTATGCAATATGTGATGAATGTGAATGTATGCTTGTTTGTTTAAATAATAATACTTAAGTTGATGGGTTTTGCCACAACTTTTAGACACTTCTCATGCTTATTTAGGTTCTTAATAACCAACTTATTTATGCTCATGTTAATCAACTAGGTTTGTGATTGGAATGATAGGTTTTGTCACAAAAATTAGACACTTCCTTTGCATGAAAACACAATCTATACATGTTCCTTATTGAATGCATTCTTCACCACCTTAGCACATTTGTACACACACTCCACCCCTTAGGGGTTGTCTTTACAGAATCTTATCTTTCTCATTTGTTAGTTGATAGTTTAGTGTAGTTAGTTCGCAAAATCCACTCATTCTCCTCTCCTTTCCCACTCGAGGATGGTTAGAACAACACTCAAAACTCCTTGAGGTTCGACCCATATTTGCCTTGTCTTCACCGATGTCGTGCACTTGCGGTTATTACAATTAAATCAATTAAGTTTTTGGCACCGTTGTCGGGGAGTTGGTCGTAGTCGTTGTTGTTTCCACCATTTCGATAGGTCTTCTCTCACATTTTGTTTTTAGTTTTGTTACTGGACAGGGGAACAAGTGAACAGTAGAGGCTACAGGAGTAGGAGAGCACACTGGTGAACTTTGGGGATCAGATTCCCCAGACCATCGGCTACTGGCGTATTTTGATCCGACCTTGGCGGATCTAGTGAGGAGTTTCTGCTTTGTGTTTCACTAGTAACTTTCTATGCTCATTTCTAGCCTTCCATTGTCGATTTCATGCATGTTATGTTTTGATGTCAAAAATTAGTTTACTTTGCATGCTCCCCTCCAAAATACAACTTGGACATTAAAAGTCAAAGCAAAAGATTAGGGGATTGTCATCTAGGTCATGCATCACTTCTAGACCTTGTGTGCATTCGTCTTTTCTTTGTTTTATTTTTTGTGTTGTTGGATGTTGGTGTGTATGTTAGTATAAGGACATTTGTGGTAGTTAGGGACCTTTAAACTCCTGTTGTGAAACCTTAAGTGTAGGGGTTTTGGTTCATGTATATATGAGAAATAATTTAGTATGTTGTTCTCTCTTCGTGCATGGCTCCTATCACTCGAAAAATTAGGTCTGAGGGGACTTATGGTGCTTTCGAGTCATCTGACTTGTGATGCACCGACTGAACTCCCGTTACACGGGTGGTAGGGATCGCCCTATGTGGAGATTTGGGGGGTAGGTGTACGTGATAATGTAAGTCCTCACATGCAATGATGCACGAAACCGGACCCTGGGAGATTAAACACCAAATAGTTTTAATTCGTTGTTCTCTAAAAAGAAAACAAATAAATACAAATAAGAACCTCAATGGACTTTACATGATGTATCATGATGCATTGCATACATTGCATCATATGTCTTTCATTTAGATTACTTTTATATCAATAAATGCTACTAAGGTATATGTTTAGTCTTATTTACAGAATACAGGGACTTGAATGCAAATTACCCACATCCCGAGCATAAACGCGTGCAAAAGACTCATTTCTATCATAAAGACCAAGTTCAAACTTATCGGGTTTCAAATGGAAATGTATCCAAGCATAAAAGCATTCAAGACCTAATTACAAAAAGAACAAGGACTTAAGCACAAAAGTAACCGGGGACTTAATTGCAAAAAGCCAAGGACCTAATTGCAAATTACGAGTAGCTTTTATTATTATGGAAAAATCTAAAGAAAAATCAATGTGGATCTCCAAATATATAAAGAAATAAAGTCGGAGCTCAAAAGCAAGGAAAGAATCAATCCAGATGCACAAAGGATATTGAAATCATACCATAAACACACAGGAAAAATCAGGATTAAATCGGAGCTAAAAAGGTGGCGAATCCGCCGCACCTTATGTACAAAATGCATGCGGCGAATCCGCCACACCAAATTAGATCCATGCTCTAAAATTTTTACCGGTTGCGTGTTGACGCGTGTACTTTCCTATTTTATACCTAAGTCCCTTGTATCGGCTATAAATAGCCCTGAAACGATGTTGTGATGGTCCTTAGCTTATGTCCTTAGTTTTTATTCCATAATTTAGTTTTGTTATTTTTATTTCTCGTTTTTAGTTTTCTTTTGTAATTCCTCTAGGACCCATTCTCCTTCCTCCCATCCATGAGTTTCTAACTCTTTCCAAAGGGTGGGGGTGACGGATTTAGGGTGATGAGAAGAGAATAAAGTTATTATTTTAATTTCGTGATTAGTATATTTTGATTACTTGAGTTTGTGTTAAATCATTTATCATGTAATGCTTTATAACTAATATGATTTATTATAAGTTTCTGAATTCTCTAATCTAAACCCGATATCTAAACCTCCACCCAACGGAATTCACCATCTTTGTTCTTATTTTAGTTTTAATTGTTCATGTTTCTTGCTTTAGATAATTAAAAAACCAAAAATCTCAAAACCAACCATATTTCTCCCTTTCTCTTCCTTAATCGAAAATCACAAAATAAGAAATCTCTCCCTCCTTGTGTTCGACCCGTACTTGCCACGTCTTCATTGACGTCGTGCACTTGCGGTATAAATTTAATTCTCATCATATCACTATTGGATGTTAAGGTTGCCCATGTATTTCACTTAAGTCCATAATTAACTTGCACGAATGATTCTCTAAGCTAGATGTCAGGACAAGATACATATATAGAGTCAGCCTGTAGAATTACCATGTCCAACAAGAAGGCTTAACAGCTTATTGCACGTGATAAGTGCAACCGTGATTCCTACGAAAGTGAGTTAGGATTTCCCTATTTTCGTATGTTTTTCTGTTCTTTCAATTTTCTCTTTCTTTGTTTTGCTCCGGACTAGCGAAAGGTAAGTGTGGGGGTATCTGATTAGTAGCATATCATACATCATACTAATGTTATATATCCTTTATTTTACCACAATATTGTGTTACTCGAGTGTTTGTTGTTATATTTCAGGTATTATGTAATAAAGAAGAGAAGGGAAGGGAAGAGAAAAATGACTGAAATGTAAGAAGAAAGGACTTAAATCAAGCAAAATGAACCTGTCTGTCGTACACAAAGACCCATTAGCAAGAGGGTAGGACCCGAATGTAAGACCCGAGAGACTAAATAGGAAACTAAAAAACTCCACACCATCATGAGGAGTATTTTGGCAATTATATTCGGGGGCAGACTCAAATCACTGACCAGTACACACCCCACGTGAAGAATTGAAGAACTTAAGTAGACGTGCAAAATTGGATCGCATTTGACCGATTGTGACCACCAATTGGTGCTCCATTTTGGTCAGGATCCGACCCGATTTTGTGTGGATGTGGGTTATGTTGTTTATGTCCATTTTAGGTATGGTTCATTAGTCCCACACTGGGGGATGTCCCCATTTGCCTTTTTTCATGTCAATAAATAAAAATCCTCTTCTTCCTTTGTAATCACTCATTGCTTGTGGTCATTTTCTCTACTTGAAGTAAGCCTTTGAAGCAAAACTCAAGGTGGAGAGGATGCCACTTTGTAATGTGAGTCATGTAAATAAAATATTTTCTTTTTAGTTAGATATTATTTCCTTTAGTATTTCATGCTTTGTTTCCTTAAATCTTAGCATAATTAGTTAGCTTAATGAGTAGAGAGTAGATCCACCTCATTTAGGATGGAGGTGATGTAGATTATGTGATATATTAGTGATGAACTATTTTATTTATGTCATTGCATGTGCTTAATGTAGATCTATACTCGTAGCATGTTAAACTTGTATTATATGGGATAATGGCCACACTAGGTACTTGTCTCATTCTAGATCTAGAGTTTATCTTGTTGCTTGTAATGGTCTATCTTGTATCGAAAATAGTTTGTTATGTATGGATGCTTGATTAGTAGAGAATGCATGAATTGATTAAGTTGTATAAAGGGTTAATTGATGCTCTAATGGCCACACTAGGTACTAAGTGTATTCTTGAGAACCCATAGTTCATCTTAACTTCATGTCTAACTAAATTAGTTATGTATTCCATGTAAATGTAGTTGATATTAAGTAGACTCCACACTAGCTTATAGTTGATATCACCTACTTTACACACTTGTGCTTAATCAAATGAAGACTCACTCTCACACACACATGCCTACACACCTCCACTCCATGGGGGTTTAGTTATAATTGTCATTAATTCCATATTTAGTGTAGTTCGTTTAGCATAATCCCCTCATTCTCCCCTCCTTTGCCACTCGAGTATGTTAGTCACAACAACACTCACAGCTCCTTGAGGTTCGACCCGTATTTGTCAAGTCTTCACCGATGTCGTGCACTGGCGGTTATTAAAACGTTCAATCAGGATATATCATCAATGAGATTTGATTTTGCACAGAGAAACAGGAGTCCAAAGGAAAACTCAGAATTCTGGTGTGTTTGCGAATGCAACAACAGAAAGTTACTCAATAGCACGAGAAAACAAACATATTCGTGCACTAGTCGACTACTTTGGTGTATTGCAAGACATAATTGAACTTCAATACTACGGTGATGTGAAATATGTTTAGTTCGACCGTTCACTTAATACGTAGCCTTAGTATTCGACTGATTATTATATAAGGAAACGGTCAACCACCTTGCTTGTACCGGTCGACCGTTGGTGTCCTGGTTTGCTGAAGTTTAGTTTTCTATTTTGTGTATCTTACCAAATCTTTACCAAATAAATCCCGACGGCTATATCTCTCTAGGAGCTTATAAATAGAGGTTCTCATACATTATTTACACAACTCTTATACATCCATTTGCTCTATACATTAGAGAGAAACTCTCCCACTCAAGAATCTCATTCCTATACACTCAAAGGCTTAAACTTCACCATTTGACCCAAATACTTATACATTCAAGTGTGCTCAAGTTAGAGTGTTTGTTACTCATTTTCTTTGTCAAGAAAAAGGTTGTAAAAGCTTCGGTGGAAGTGTCCCTCTCGAGTTGTGAGAGGAGGAGCTGAGCTCGGCGAGGATTGTTGGCGAATTTGTGGTGTAAAGGCTTGATCTCAGTCCGGAACAGAGATCGGATTAGTGAATTCGCAAGCAGGGCTCGTGGTGCTCGAGCGGGGCTTGCAAAAGAGGACTAGGACTCGGGTTGTGGGTGCTGAACCTCTATAAAAATCTCTAAGTCCTCATAAATAGTCGATGGTGCATCTGATACTGAGGAGGATCCTAGCCCTTCATACTATGGTACAACGAGTACGAGTAGAGGTCGTGGATCTACACAACTTCTGGAGGATTGGAACCCTACAATTCAAAATGTGATTGAGTTCATACTGGAAGGTGTACCAAAGGGAAAGAACGTTGAACGCTTCCAGAATTTCATCGGCACGATATCCAGGAGGACACAAGTATTGCCCCCTCGTTATTCAGATTGGAGATTGTGCCAACGAAAGACAAGGATGTGGCATGGACCAATTGAAGGTAATATTACATATGTTCTTAAGTTACATTAGTTCTTAGTGTTGATTAAAATTGTAAAGTAATTTAAATTTCTTTCACTGTCATTGGACAGTTCCTGAGAGATTCAGAGCCAAAATTATGAAGTCTTTGAACACCAGATGGAAGAAAATAAGTACCAATTGTACCTTGACATTGCAGATTTTGAGAGTAGAAAGGCTAGATTGGCGGCTAGACCACCACATATTTCTGTAGAGGATTGGTCTAAAATATGTTTAGTTTTTAGTTAAATTATTATCAATGACTAAAATACTAAGAATTTGGTTTATTGATGATGCAAAAGAAGAGCGAGACCAACAAGAAAAACCGGGCCAATTTGGTATTACCACATCAGTGTGGTACCAAATCGGTGGTGCGACACAGGGAGAAAATGGTGAGATATTATTCTTTTTTTTTAATTCTTATAGAGTCAACGGTATTGCAGATTGCAGAAAGTTTTAGTGGGAATTTTGGCACCAAAAGTACCACCGATTGGCTCTATCCGTCGGAGTAGACATACACTAACACATGCAACAACGACGAAGCCTTATCCGCCGGTGGTGCCCTACACCGACGAACGTTGTAGTGAAGCTATATATACATTCAATAGACACAAACTTAGTCCTCATAAGCTCTATTTAATATCCACGCGTTTGCTCTCATTTCCAAGCCTTAAAGCCTCACCGGACTCTCTAGGTGCATTCGAGTTTAGAGTTCAACAATGTTTATGTACAATTTATAGATTTTCGAGAAAGCTCTTCTTTGGGTTGTGAAGGGAATCAAGCAACTCGATAAATAGTAGATACAAGTAGGATTTGGAGGATCAAATGAGACTTGAAAGAGAATATTAAAACTTGGTGCTAATCAAACCTCAATAAATCGCCGGTTATGGTTTGCTAATCAAACCTTAATATCTTGTGTTTTGATTATGCAATATCTTATCTTTAATGCTAAACCTTTCACCTTTTAGATAAGTAACGATTGGACCTATAATAATGAGAAGTTGTTTTATATTTTACAGAAATCTGAATAAAATAATTACTTATTTATTTATTGCTACGTCCATATCATTTTCAAGGAGAAGATGTTATATTCCTTAGGGAATTGATTGAATAAAGCATATCTTCTTTATAGTAACTAAACACGTGAAGAAGAAAAAACTAAAGACGTGAACTCTTTATATTTTTTAACAAATATAAATAATAATTGAACAATCTATTGAATAGGCATGGCAATCGTGTCGTGTATTTTCATGTCGGATTCTTTTACGTGTACCAACCAACTAGACACGAAACTATTTCATGTACCAAGACAAGGAATACGAACATGGCCCGATTCTTTTTCGTGTTAAAACGAAATGACCCAACTTACACGATTTTTTATATATTAATTTTATTGATTTCAACTAGGAAACCAATTAAATTATTTTTACCAAAAAATCTCACAAGGAGAAAGCCCAAGTTAGGGTCAACGACCGGTCATCTCCGGATGACCGGTCGTGCGGGGGATAACCCCCCGTTAGTGGTGACCCCAATGAGCTTCCACATGCAAGGCCAAATTGGTTCCTTGGAAGCAAATTGAAAAGTTTTCGGAATACATAAAGATAGGAGGGGTAAAATTGGAAGGTCAACTTTTCTTCCGGGTCAATTTTGGCTGTTGATTAGTCAAATGTTTAGAAATAAATCCACTCACCCTTCAGCTTTTCTTAACATATGTCGTCTAAAATACCACATGAAATCACGCCTATTCTAGGGTAAATTATCTTAAGACTCTTAAAGTGTTGCTAAGTTATAATTAACATGTAAATTAACAAGCAAATGAGTACTTTAGTTGGGAGATCTATTGCGTTGGTCAAGTCAGGACCAGAGGTCAATACCTAGCAATCTCATTTGTATGTTTTGTATGTCGGAATTTAAAACAAAGGTGAGATGGAGTATATATATATATATATATATACACACACGAAGATGGATCAACTACACTTAAATTTTGATGACAAACGTTTGCGTTTGACGATAAAATCAAATCTAAACTTCAAATTGAAAATTCAAACCGTTGATATTGATTTACAACATAAGTAAATTAAGGATGTTGAAAATCATAAAATGTAATAATCGTTTCATATAAGATCTTGGAATCGAATTTTTAATGAATGTGGTACATTCATTTTTATATCTCTAAATATTGCGTAAAATATTTTCCAAATTTTGTCTATAATCTATGTTGTAGATCAAGATCTATGGTTTGGAGTTTAGATTTGAAGATAAAATTAAGTCTACATTCATTAAAAAACTCGATTTCTAGATCTTATATGAAACGATTACTAAATTTTATGATTTTTAACATCCTTAATCTACGTATGTTGTAGATCAATATCAACGGTTTGGATTTTCAATTTTGAGTTTAGATTTGGTTTTATCGTCAAGTTGCAACTGTGTGTCAACAATTTTTAATGGTAGTGAATCACTCATATATATACAGTAATTTTCCAGTGAGGCCGACGCTTAATCTACCTATTTTAAGTCCCTATCATATTCATCACTCTCTGTAATTGTAAGGTAGATTAAGGTTATGGAGGTTATGTAAATAAAATGATCTAATGGTGGATATTAATCGTAGATTAACCGTAATTAAATCTAATGGTGAAATTACAGATGACTTAAACAAATAAGATGAGCTCTGAGTTCACTAGATCTTGAGCATGTATATATATATAGAAAAATTCTCTAGTGAGTCCAATGTTTAATTTTCTATTTTAAGCTTCAACCATATTCTCCATTCATCTGAAATTGTAAGATAGATTAAGACTATTGGTGGTTATGCAAATAAATGATCTAATGGTGGATATTAACTGTAGAATAATCATAATTTAGATCTAACGGTGAGATTGAAGATGACTTAAATTAGTCAAATATGCTCACTAGATCTTGACTATATATATATGTCACATTTCTCGGTTAACGTTTGTCTAAAAACGGATAGTGTTTTAAGATTGTGGGGAAATGTATAATGCTATGGAAGAGAGTCTTTTAAAATTATACAAGTGAAAAATGTCAGCCCTGTTGAGCTATACGGTCGTCCTTAATCCTGTTTAATCGTTGATTTATCTCTATTACCAGTACCCATTTAGAGAAATAGACCTCTCTTATATTTTAACCATTCTACGTTCAAAATATGCTTACATATGCTTCCATCTTGAGTTCTTGACAACCTATCTATTTCCTTACTTGGAAAAGTATAGATGCTACGAAAATAAATTGAAAAACCCGAATTACAGCATGTACTCCTATTTGTTGTTGCTATGTACAAACTTGCCAGGGAAATGTTGGGATCAAGCTAACCTTAAATTTAGTTCAACTTGGAATTCATTCACGCCTTTAAGAAGTATTACACTTTACAACAAGAATTAACAAAATATGCTAAGAGCATTTACATTTATAAATAAATCACAAAAAATATAGAATATATCTTCTTATAGCAACTATTTATACTTAACCAGGACCTAATAAGAAAAATAGACAACATTAATTGATAAATACACATTTGAGAATGGTTCCACTAGTCTCAACTGCAGAAACTCATTTTATCTTTTCTGGAAGTTGAATGTTTTGATGGAGTAGGCGAATAAGAACGCAAAAAGTGAAGCAAACGCAACGACCACAACCGCAACAACGCCCAGAAAATCATGCTTGAACCCAAAGTAACTCCTGATAAAATCTGCTACTTTCACCCCATTTTCCTCGAACCGATCTTGGACATCACCATATTGCGAAGTAACAAGCCCATAGAGGGTCCACGAGACAGGAGACAGCCAGTAGTACCATCTCCACCACACAGGGATTCTCTGAAATGGATCAAAAAATATCGATCGATAAGTTTTACGGATCTTGTATATTTTTTGTTTGGAAGTTGAATGGATGAAGAACTTACGGTTCGTGGGATCAAAAATCCGGAGAAAAGATTCCAAATTGCATAAAATGCGGAAGATACGATTGCAGCGATGTTGAAGTTTGGAGTCAAGCCAACAGCCATCATGCCGTAGAAGGTGAAGTACAGAAGCGTGAAGTACATGTAGAACAGATACCAGAAGAACTTGTCTGCCGACCACTCAAACCCAATCATCGAGTAAACTATGACTCCATACACAATAGTCTGGACAAAGACGTACGGGATCTCTATAACAACCTGAAAAGGCACAAAAATGCATATGTTACTTGGCGAAAATGGGCACAAGACATTAAACAAATGCGACTCTAAAAACTATAATTGACATAATAAAGAAGATGTTTGCTGAATTTGTCAGATGTTTTTCCATCAGTACCTGTCCAAATGCATATGGTAATGCTGAATACATTCCGGCTGCTCTTTCTCTGTAAAAGACAGTTCTCTCAATCGCAACAACAGGTTGAACTGATGAGGCATTCTGCACACCTATGAACAGAACTGCAGCATACATAGAGCCCATTGCGTTGAAAAGATCCTGTTGCCTGGATCTGCAATTCAGTTTCATAAAAACAATTTGATGGTTAGTTGAGATATCAAAAGTGCATAAAACTGCAAAAGTAGAACTTTTAAATGCATCAGTTGAGTGATTACTTTTTTGATCCAATATTCCAAAAAATTGTGCCAAACATTAGTGCTATGAACGTAGTGAATGCGAATCTGACGGCACTATATGGTGGATTCCTCCAATACGACCAATGTTGTTTCCACAAGCAAGCCATGCACTGTGTGAAGAAGGATTGTGAGTACTGGGTTGGGAAGTACAGATCTTTTGCACCTGGTGGTGGTTTGCTCAAATCTTTGATCAGATTTTTGTTCCTCCTGCAAAACACGACATAATAAAAGGTCAGATCCAAGAAATGCAAAAGTAATTCAGGAATCTATAATAATTTTTGGTGACTGTACTCACTGAAACAACTCGGATTTCTTGTATATTTCAGTGAAACTGACTCCAAGTGCCTGTTCCTGACTTGCAGTGGTTACTTCAAGCATCCAGGTTGCAGGATTATAACCATCTTTGATCTTACTTACACCTTCAACACTCTTGATAAAAGAAAACAATGCAAAGTTAGTTATATCATTTCTAAAACACTGTTACTGGGATGAAAAGCTTTAATTATATTCGACCACTAGCCTTACCTCGAAATACTTGATCAAGTGGCATGAATGGCGCCCCAAAGGACCTACGTATATTTCTTCTCCACCACGCTTCATTAGGAAGAGCTGCAATTCAACAAAAAAATTATACATCAAGATAAAAAATAGGATTAATTATCTTCATGATAGCTCTAAAATATAGTAAAAAATAATCACCTCATCAAACGCTTCAAAGATATCAATACTAGGTTGGTGAATCGTGCAGACAACAGTTCTCCCTGTGTCTACTGTGTTCCTCACAGTTCTCATGACAATGGCAGCAGCTCTGGCGTCAAGTCCAGAAGTAGGTTCATCCATGAATATTATTGAGGGGTTAGCAACAAGCTCGACTGCGATTGTGAGCCTCTTGCGTTGCTCAGTTGATAGCCCATTCACACCAGGTAATCCAACCAATGCGTCCTTTAGTGACACGAGTTCAACCAACTCCATAACTTGCTCAATGAACAACTGTTTGGACAACATGATATTAGTTTGAAACTATATTTTCTACTGAAAACATGCAGAAATTCAAATTAAAACTAAGCTTCTTGTACTAACCAATTGAGTTTTAGCATCGACTTCTGTTGGTAATCGAAGCCAAGCAGAGTAAACAAGTGACTCGTAGACTGTAACATGAGGCGAGTGTATGTCGTTTTGCTCGCAGTATCCCGCAACACGAGCAAATGTCTCTTGCTTCTTGGGAAAACCTGATATCGAAATGTTTCCTTCAATGTATCCGCCGGTTTTTCTTCCAGCCAAAACATCCATTAGAGTTGTTTTACCAGCACCACTAACGCCCATCAATGCTGTTAGGACAGCTGGTCGGAATGCTCCACTTATGCCTTTCAGAAGCTCCAGACGATCCTCCACAATACCTTGTGCTTTCATTTCCTATAAGCAATTGTATGATGAGAAGCGGGCAAATTTGGTTCTAAATGGGGTACAGAGATTTCAAATATCGAATGTTAAATTGACGTTTTTTTTCTTCTAACAACCTGAGGCATGTCAACGGAGTATCTCATATTGTCGAAGGTGATCGAAAGAGGAGAGAAAGGAAGGACCATTCCTTTCTTTTCTTGTTGGGAATTTTCACCTCTGACATGTGCATTAGCATTTTCTGCACAAGGATAATAAATTTTAGCACGATTTCATCAGTACAGTAGCATTTCAGAGCATTAAGATTAAATTAACCTTCAGAAATTTCGTGGGTACTGGTGCGCTTTCCTCTTGATGACATGTCTACCATTTCCCCGGTGATATTTGCATGTTTTTCCTTCAATGATTCTTCAGATACTGCTTGCTGAGATTTTCCATATGCTGCAAAAAATGAAAAAATCATAATACACTTACATCTGAATGCATTTTAATCTCCCCACACTAATTTACATCAAAAAACTCGGATTTGAAGAATAATATTGTGATTGTCATTTGTTCTTACGTTTGAGATAAGCAAGAGCAATGGTAAAGAGACCATTGAAAAGAAAGATGTAGCCAAGTAAAGCCCCAACTCCAATCCAATACCACTTTGGATCAGTAAATATTCCACGAGATTTTAGAATAGTCACACCTAGTGTTTCAGATGATCCAGGTAGAATCTGTATTGGGTTTCACAATGTCAAGTGCTGCATTTCATAAATTTAACGGAGCTCTATAAACAATAAGAAGTTGATCATTTTTACCTTGCTCCAGCTTTTTCCAAGGAATTCGTTTGTCGCAATAGCATTCTGACTGTACGCTAGAGGTGAGATCCAATAACCCCAAATCCACCATTTCTTTATGTCATCTGTCACATTGTATGAACAAGTTAGTAAACTTATGTAAGTGATGACACGACACTCTTTATGGATTAATTTAGTAGTTTGAGCAAATGCGTATTTAAAGTTTCAATACTCTTAGACCGTCCTGACTGACATAATTGTTTGATTCTATGGGTAAACAATATTAGTTGGAGCAAATTACCAACCTGCTCTTATACAGTTAAGGATTGGTCGGTCCACCACCTCTTCAAAACTTAATAACTTAGAGATAATAATGTTCTAGACTTATCTTAAAAACAATATAACATCTAATTGATGAATGATATGAAATGAAAGGCTCAAGCTTGGGTTTTCCCTCCCTCGTAGTTGTAACATAAAATCAAATTCATGGGTAAGGGACTAGTTGCATACTTCGCGAAAGAATGAAGCCACCTAACACCATAATAGCAAGCAAAGCAAAGGATCCAAAAGTATTGGCAACCACAATATCTCGACCCAATGCTCCAATAAATCGAAAGAGACCGGATGCCATTTGATTGAGTAGTAAGAGCAAAAAGTATTGCTTAAACAGCCTGCAATAGGTAAACAAGGAATTAGTAATGAAGAAGTTGAAAGCTGCAGAGGACATTAGTCATCGGACTTTTTTTTGCTTTGTAACTGAAGCAGAACCTACCTTCCTGCGCTAGGATCAAATCCTATGACATAGTAATTCATAAAGACCCAAACAGCAACCTCGAAGATTGATATGGGAATCTTCAGAACCCATGTTGGTAAGGCATATACCCATGCTGGATAGAAAAGGAAGTCCCTTTGCTTGTAAAACACAGGTAGCTTTGCGATGGTCATTGAGAGCTCTGCGAATCCATTAAACATGATCGTAACCAGAGAAAAAAACAAAGCACCCATGAAGATTCCTCCGTCGACGACGGAATTTTTGTGCATCTCGGTCCGTAGGAAAATGGTCATTGTGATAAAGTTCATGATCAAGAGCTGGAATCAGAGATGGTAGAACATGAGATACAGCGTCAACTGATTAAATTTGCTTGTGCAGTGGACAAGAAACTTACTTGAATGGACTTGAAAATGTAAACAAAGGAGTTTCGCTTCATCAACAACCATTCCCTCTCTATGCAAGCTTTCAGAAGTTCTTTCTTGCTAACACCATACTTGGATGTCGTCAAAGCTGCAGGATGGCTCGTGTTCTTGTCAAATGGAATAGCAAGTTCGTCTGATAATCTCCTGCCCACGTGAAATTCCTTAAACGCATCTGCGAATTTCTTGACAGGAACGAAACTATATGGTTCATCATCACGTGCCCAGTACTGTTGTTGATCTTTCCTGGATGTCACCTGTAACATCCGTCAGTTTTTAATAAATCAGAATTTTTTTGATTTACTGAACATGATGTTCCAATGAAAGTAGGTAATTTCAAAAAGATTTTTTGAAATGGCATACCTCCTGTAAAAAGTCCGCAACACCTTTTCTTTCAGGACATTTGAAGCCAATTGACTCAAAAAACTGAAGCACATTCTCACGAGGGCCTTCATACACAACTTGTCCATCGGAAAGAAGAATGATGTCATCAAACAAATTGTATGTCTCTGGTGCTGGCTGGAGCAATGAAATAACTGCTGTTCCCCCTAGGATGTGAATTGACTGCCTAAGGGAGTTTACTATCTGAAACGTTGTTGAACTGTCAAGACCGGTAGATATCTCATCCATGAATAATGCTCTTGAAGGTCCAACAATCATCTCCCCTATTCATATAAAGAAAAAAGTGTCAGGTCTATGACGCAGTTGAAAACAAGAAGAAAATTGTACGAGAGAGATATTGCATGAATTACCTGTTGTGACACGCTTCCTTTGTCCTCCTGATATCCCCCTTATCATTTCATCTCCAACCATTGTATCCGCACAAATGTCCAATCCCAGAATCTGCAACAGAATTACGTTAATTGTGTTCTACTTGAAGAAATGTTGTGGTAATGTGCAACTAATACCTTAAGAATATAATCTGTGACAGCACTCGATTGCTGACCTTCCATTGCTGTTGCCTGCAGAAATAAAATAGGATAATGATTAGTCCAAATCTATATATTTCAACATACAACATTAGTAATTAAGAACTTATGTTCCAACAAACTGAATGTATTCTTCGTAGGATCCCAATGTACCTTCATGAACAAGTCAATATCGGGGTCTGGTTTAATATTAGCAGCCTTTTCTCTTCTGGCAACCTCTGCCATCATCTCTGCAAGGATAGAGGAAAATCAGGTCAAGCTCATAACTATCTCAAACAAGCTTAGAATTAGTTTAGCACCAAACAATTAGCCGGGGCATGCATACCATAACGAGTTCCGACTCCTTGACATCTAGCGGAGAAAGCCAATGTTTCACGCACTGTCATTTCCCCAATGTGGAGATCATGCTGACTAATATAGGCAGCAGTTCTTCGAGCAACAAACTCATTCATTGTATGACCATTATATGTTACTGCCCCCGTCACCTACATTAGTTTTTACAAAAAATGAAAAAAAAGAATGGAGTCTTTGAACATGAGAGAATATAATTAAGTTTGGAAAAAAGAAAATTTAAAATTAGCACACTTACCTTCAGATCTGAACCAAGCTTGCCTGCCAAAGCTAACAAGAAGCTGGTTTTTCCTGATCCAGGAGGACCCAAAAGCAAAGTCAGCCTGCACAAATGGAAAACTAATTCACTCCAACCATCAAATTTTAAGGTTCAAATTCTGTGATATGAAAACTGTAATTCCCACTTACCTGTGAGGTTTTACGATTCCGCTTGCGTCATGTAAGACAGATATCCTTCTTTTCCTACTGGGAATGATGTGGAGAGTGTTTGCAGTGGCCTTTAAATTGCAAGGGAAAAAATCCAATTATGTATGATTTACTGAGGAGATTCTAAGCAGAAAAGGTAGAGAATGACAAACTACCTCAAGTATATTAATAGCCGAATTTAGGATCGTCGGTAAGCCTCTACCGCCAACATGGGCTTCTGCCTCTATATTGAGATGCTCATAACGAACTTCGATTGTGGGAAGCTCGATCCCCACCCTAAGAAAACCAATTCAAAGATGTTAAAACAGAGGCATGGGTTACTCTTCACATGTGAAGGACAAAAAATCGTTGTCATCTGCAAAAAAAAAGTGAAATTCTTACAGATCAATTCGCTTCTTGAGCTTCAACAGGAACTCCTCGTTGTCTTCTTCAGCGGACCGGATCAACCTATCCAAGAGATGTTTTTTCTCCTGGAAATTGATGTGCTTCACATCGATTTCCTTGTTTTCTTCTCCATCACCTCCCGTCAAAATACCTTTCCTTAGGCGATCATAGGTTGGTAACTTCTCCAGAGCAGCCCACTTGAGGGCCTCTTCGTCGTCTTCGCCTCTCGAAGAAGACGAAAAGACATCATCGGTTGCGCGCCAAATCGACGAGCTGTTCCGGCGCATACTCCCCATTCTATACAGATCAGTTGTCTCCATTGCAAACCCCGCAAAAAAAAGGTGTGGTTTTACCAACTGAATCCCACGAAGATTAAACTTGGTTGGTTGCTGGAATAGAAACGAAAGGCACAAAGGTGAGAGTTTTGATGAAGTGGGGGTCACTATCCGGCAAACCAACAACTACCCAATTGAAATCACCCTCGAATCAAAGTTTGGTTTGGTGGTGGGTACCGGGGAAAGAGGAAGGTGTGGTACCTATAAATAGAGAATTGGAATGGATGGTCACGACTGAGAAGCAGACACGGTTGTGGCGGCATTTGCTAAGGCAGTAATTGAATTTTTTTATTTAAATAATCTAGTAATGAACAGTGACCCCAACAGCGTTTGGAGCACGAAGGCGGAGGGCAGTCTTGGGTGTTTGTCTTGTTTTCTAGAATCCGTGTTCTAGAAAGGAAGACCAAGGTTGACTTCATTTTTTGGGTAAATTGATATTAAAGGAAGATCCAGGTGTGTAAATTAATGGCTTCGTTGTTAATGTATTACATTGATGGGAAGATTGAGGAAAGTCTTAGGGAGCTGTAAAGATGCCAATTTGATAGATTTCCGGATTTGTCATTGGATTGAAATTTTGAAAATTGGATGCCAAAGTTGGATCTAAATGAAATGCGTTGGATGATGTATGTTATATTCAAAATGAAAAGTTGGTTTTAGCGGATATTTTGGTATACATCCTCTGTGAGACTTGAGGGAGTAGATGGATATGGGGCTTAGAATTTTGACATAACATATTCTAGATTTGCATATGCAAAATACCGTTTATTTTCTTTACGTTTGCTTCCTGGGTAAGTTTCGTGGATTGTTGGGGGGCAGAGCTGTAATTGTCTGATATCTCACGGCCTACCCCCTCCTGTTTTAAATTTCAATAGCAATATATCATCATTGAATTCACACATGTACCCTTAACAGTAATAAAATATATCTCATGCCCCTTCTCTCCTTCACAAGTCTTATAGGAAAATTCATGTATAATTAATTATTTGCTTCCTTTAGGTGCCTAGAAATGTGCATCACATCGTACTGAGATTTTCTTGATGTCGTACGTACAAAAGAGGAGCTAAGTATGGCAATTTGAGGGATAAAATAACAGTAATTGTTTACTTAGGGTT
Source organism: Triglochin maritima (assembly GCA_963682175.1). Lineage (NCBI taxonomy): Eukaryota > Viridiplantae > Streptophyta > Magnoliopsida > Alismatales > Juncaginaceae > Triglochin > Triglochin maritima. The sequence goes on from OY821775.1 coordinate 23,725,920, forward strand.
TGACTGGTTTATTCGATTGTTTTAAATTGAGATCTTAAAGCATATGGGCACAATTTAAATTATCGATGGGTACATAAGCAAATAAACTAAACGTCATGGGCCTAATGGCATAGATCCAAATTGGAAGGTCGGTACTACAAAAAAAATGGAAGGACAAAACTAGAGGATCATGGTCAACTCAGGGTCTTTACTTTTCAAGTTTGACAACTATATAGAAAAATGTATCATGTTTGACAAAATTAATGCTCTCTACCAAGAAGTAATTGGGCAGGCACCTTCTCTTCTAGAACGTCAAAGTGTGAAACTTGTTCTTGTTTTTTTTTATTTGGCTGTATTCTTTTCCTTTAATAATTACATAAACTAGTACGGATTGTAACGGTTGATTCCGATTCAATTCGTATACGAACTTCCATATCATTCAAACCTTCCGTCCTTTACATGATTACCGCATTACGTATGTTACAAGATTAGAACTAGTTGCAGTAAGTTGCATATAACGTATATATGATGTTTTTTAATATATAAAAAAATTGAAAAGTGTGTTTACATTATATCCAAGGACTTCATTGGTAGAAGGAAAATTGGAGAAAAATGAAATATACAAGTAACACTACCAATCTATTAGGAATTTTTTTTAGTGCTTATACACGGACGCGGGAGTCTGATGCCTCCTATGTGTCCTCGAATCAGCGTCCAGTCAGCACGCCACACGATTCCCCTACAACGCGCCATATTTTCGAGAGAAAAAATTGTCGGTTTCTTGCGTGCGATAGTTCATTTTCCATCACAGATATAAGACGTCAAAAAGACATCAAACCGGCGACGGTTCAGAAACCGAGGAAGGAAAGAATTCAAACGTTAAAAAGCATCATACATCTTCTCCCAAAGTATGAATAGGTAGCTCTACAACGACAGTCAGACCAGAAAATGTTCCTTGGTCTTCCTTTCTCATCCATATCCATGACATAGAAAAATATCGAATCAATCTTCTACATCTTAATGAAATAGTTCTGAAGAGTTTGTGCATTGCTGGGTCCCATTTTCAAATTTCTGACTTCGGTTTTAACGTTCCTGCGCACAAAGAGTTATGAAAGTCGAAGATCTCTTCTAACACACTTAGGTTGGTGATCTGCAGAAACAACACAAACCTTAGGTCTCTCTCATTGAAAATCAATTTGTCATGCCCTTCAGCCTCAACGACAAAAGATTGCATTGTCTTAGCAGTCGAGATCCCGACAACATCATTGAACGTTATGCGTGTTATCGCGACCTCGGGTACAGTTCGCTTATGTCTGAGAAAATGCATATGTTCCTCGTTAAGCATAACGTGGTTATGTTTAAGATCAACAAAGTTAATCTGGTACCCTATTGTTGGGTTTCCAGAGACCCTGATATGAGTCGTGCACTCGACTCTACTGAATAAACGAGGCTTCAATATTCTTTGTCCTTAGTTCGTTAGTGTCTTGCCCTCCTTGGAGCAAGCAAGTGTGGCCTGATCTGATAATGTTTAGCCGGGTGTTGTATTAGTGTGTTTTATGTCTATTTATAATATTCCATTAGTCCCACATCGAGGGATTTTCCCCGATTACCTTTTTCCATGACTATAAATAGAACTCTTCCTCCTACCTTGTGAAAATCTCCTATCTTGGTGGTCATTCTCTCTACTTGGAGGAAAGCCTTAGAGCAAAACTCTAGTGGAGAGATGGTACATGTAATGTGAGTGAGTAATAAAAGAAATTTTGTTAGTTTTATATTGTCTCTTTTCAATTCTTACATGCTTAGTTTAATTTTGTTTTGTCTCCTTTTCTTAATGAGTGTTGAGTAGTTCCATCCCCCTTTTGTGGTGGATGTGATGTAGAATATGTGATAGTGATGGGTTCTTTTATTTGTGTCATTTCATATGCTGAATGTAGATCTATACTTGTAGCATGCTTAAACTTGTATTAAATGAGATAATATCCACACTAGCTACTTATCTCATGCTAGCTTTAGAGTTTATCTTATTGCTTGTAATGGTTTGATGGGAATGACTTGTTATGTATGGATCCATGTTTGGTACACATTCACATGAATGATTTAGGTTGTATGTAGGATTGATTGATGCTCTAATGGCCACACTAAATACTTATTGCATGCTTGATAATCTAAAATCAACCTCAACTTTATGTGAGTTATGCATGTTCATGGTTTGTCATGTAGTGTTGTGTATCATACACTTAGATTCTACACTAGCTTCTACCTGTATGCCACATAGACTACAGTTGTTCCTAATTGAAATGAAGACTCACTCACACACACATACCTACACAACTCCACTCCATGGGGGTTTAGTTTAATTGTTATTTCATTCATAGTTTAGTGTAGTTAGCATAATCACACTTCTTCTCCCCTCATTTTTCACTGACTTCGAAAGAACCAGAGTTGACACACCTCCCGGTGGATCAACCTATACTTGCCATGTCTTCACCGATGATCGTGCACTTGCGGTTAAACTAAATTTCACAATCAACATGGCTATGTTTAAAATCAACATATTTGATCTGGTACCCCTTACTGGGTTTCCCGAGACCCTGATATGAGTCATGCACTCGACTCTACTTTGTCCTTGGTATGTTAGTGTATTGCCCTCCTTGGAGCAAGTAAGTATGGCCTGGATAACAACACCCCGATCGTAATGAGATTGTCTTATCTTAACACCAAAACCACAGGCATCTACATAGACATTATATATTTTTTTGCTTCTTCGAAAGAACGAAAAAACAACTTCTCCTGAGAAACGTGTAACGACTGCTCCTCTTGGGAAGATGATGCATTGCATACATTGCATCATATGTCTTTCATTTAGATTAATTTTATATCAATAAATGCTACTAAGCTATGTGTTTAGTCTTATTTACAGAATACAGGGACCTGAATGCAAATTACCCATATCCCGAGCATAAACACGTGCAAAAGACTCATTTCTATCATAAAGACCAAGTCAAGATTATCGGGATTCAAATGGAAGTCCATCCAAGCATAAAAGCATTCAAAGACCTAATTACAAAAAGGCCAAGAACTTAAGCACAAAAGTCGTCAGAGGCTTAATTGCAAAAAGCTGAGGACCCGGCTGCAAATTAAAGTACCAAAATATTATTTTGGAGAAGTTCTAAAGAAAAATCAATTTGGATCTCCAAATATATGAAGAAATAAATTTGGAGCTCAAAAGAAAATAAAGAAATCAATCTAGACGCATAAAGGACATTTAAATCATACCATAAACACACAGGAAAAATCTGGATCCAATCAGAGCATATATTGCGGCGAAATCGCCGCACCTTGCATGTAATATGCGGCGGAAACGCCGCACCCCTTGCGATCCGTGGCCCCGAATTTTGTCCAGTCGTGTATTGTCGTGTGTGCTTTCCTATTTTATACTTGGGTCCCTTGTATCGGCTATAAATAGCCCCGAAACGATGTTGTGAAGGGTCCTAGTCTTGTTTTTTAGTTCTTCTTTTTAGCAATAAAATTCTGTTATTTTATTTCTTGTTTTTAGTTTTCTTTTTGTAGTTTCTCTAGGACCCTTCTCCTTCCCTCCATCCATGAGTTTCTAACTCTCTCCAAAGGGTGGGGGTGACGGATTTAGGGTGATGAGAAGAAGAATGATGTTATTATTTTAATTTCGTGTTAGTATATTTTGATTACTTGAGTTTATGTTGAATCATTTATTATGTAATGTTTTATAACTAATGTGATTTATTATAAGTTTCAGAATTCTCTAAACAAAACCCGACATCTAATCCTCCACCCGCTGGACTCTCATCCATCTTTGCTTTCTTTTTAATTTGTTTTTGTTGTTCTTGCTTTAGAAATTAATTAAAAAACCAAAAATCTCAAACCAACCATATTTCTCTTTCTTTCTTCCTTAATTCGAAAATCACAAAAATAACAATATCTCTCCCTCTTTGTGTTCGACCCGTACTTGCCACGTCTTCATTGACGCCGTGCACTTGCGGTATAAATAAAATTCTCATCAAGTTTTTTGCGCCGTTGCCGGGGAGGCGACGAAGATTTTGTTTACTTTTTTTGTAATTTCGATTCTATCCTGTTTATCGTGTGCGCGATCTAACTATTTAGGTTTGCATTTCAGGAGACAGCAGAGTGCGCGGCGAAATCCGGGCACCTTTGGAGCAAGAAGGGCGGCGGAATCGCCGCACACAAAGAACAACTCCCGGTGGATTCACCGTACGTTTGAAGCATCTGGGCTTCAATTTTTTCTGAGGTCGTCTCCATCTCTGGGTGGACGCGTAGAGCATCTGGGAATTTTCGAGAGCGGGCAGTGAACCCGTCTGAGCATTGCGGAGGTAACTTTTCTTGCCTTTCTCGTAAAATCTTAATTTTTGAAAAGTTCCATTTCGTAGAACTGCACGTGTTAGGGCAAAATTCCATAATTGGCAATAATTCAACTCTGACCTAAAAATTGACAAAATTAGAAGGACTTAGTGCATGCATCATATAGTGTTTTGTTTGCATTATTCTTGCTAAATTCTTGCAAATTAATTCTTGTTGAAGAGTGCTGGAAGCAAGGTACGTGCGTTGTTTTTTTATTGACTGTATTTAAGCATATAATCTAGTTTGCATACAACCTTGCAATTACCCCCCACTAAAAAGACTAATGTTTGACTATCTTTGCTAGATTTAAGTTAAACTATCTTAAGGGCAACTCCGTAGGAAAAGATACGGTGGGGATTTCATCACCCTTCCGTGGCCCACAAATCACAATCCTAAAGTGTCACCCAAGCCTTAAATTAAAAATCAATTAGACATTGGCCCCTAAGGATTCAGACTCAATTAAGGAGAAGATTGGTTTGACTTGCTATGGCCTGAAGCTGATCGAATTTAATTTGGTGTCTAGAAAGTGTTTTGGTGTTGACGTAAGTCTTCCAAGCGAAGTGGTTGTCTAATTGGCACCGACTCTGTCGGAAGCGCCCCCACTAGCTATACACTGTCTGGCCAAGTTGGTTTGATTTGTGAGGGAGGTGAATCAAGCGAGCCAATTAGACTCAACCAGTTAGGAGTCGTTTAGAATTAGGCTCTCTTAGGTCTAGGATTGTTTGAACCATGCTTGTTTAGGAAACTTCTGACCAACCCTCTCATTTATCTTTTAGAATTAAGTTTACCTTTTCCTCTGAGTCATCTTTTTCTCACCTTCTTCTACGTTATAGTCTCCTCCCCTTTACACTCTCTGGTAGCATTTTTAGGGTCGAGTCGAGCACTTTTTATGAGTTTAGCCTCGTGGTGGTGACAGTGGTCGACTCGAGAGTGTTTGGTTGAGATGGATGGTTACATGGGCGACCATCCATATCATTGGTGGGACCAGGACACTTCGTCCTAGTATTCCGGACCCATGCAACCTGGGGTTTCTCAGACGAACACCTCGTATGGTTGGGATAATCTTAATTGTGTGACTGAGCAATCTTCATATTGGGGTAACATGAGAGAGGCACCGACTGCTACACCATAATGTAGTTACGTTGGATCATATGCTGGTCAACAAACTGAGACATTACAACAAACTTTTGCCTCCTTCATGCGTATGGCAGACAACATGAGTGCATCGGTGGCTCCAGTAGCCGTACCGTGCGACAGTTGTGTGTTGAGTGGTCATGTTATCAGGGAATGTCATTATGTTCCCCCAGAGCCTGAGTATGAGCATACATTTTCCCAAAATGCTCAATATGACTATTACGCATCCGCGTACAACCCGAGAGTGATGGATTCGTAGGGAGACAATTCATATCCAAATTCTTATACTTCATTTTCACCTCAGTATCCTCCTCCCGAATACCCAGAATTCTACCAACACCCCACTTCAAATCATTAGACTTATTCTCAGCCCACCAACACCCAACCTCAAAATTTCCCAAGCTCTGACTTGAACCTCATAGTTGACCGCATACCCGATTCCCTGGAACAAACTTTCCTTACGTTCATGGAAACCACTCAACAGTCCGTACAAAATATGGTACTGCAATTGAGTCAAATGTCGCAGCAATTACGTAAACGTGAGGAGAGTAACTTTTCTTGTCAACATGAGGATTCATCTTTTGATATCGAACCACCACCACATCCACAAATTCAAAGCATAATCTTTCAAAGTCAAACTCCTAGTCAGTCTGAAGGACTTGGGGTTTCAATTCACGATCACTTAGTGGAGGATTCGATACACATTGAGAATAACATGGACCAATTTCATCATGAGTCGGCACAGGATTGTACCTTATCTTCTTGTCCCGTGACCCTTGAGCCACATGATCTTCATGTTGTGCCTCTTAAGGACTCACCTCTGGTGGAGCAAGAGCTCCCTAGCACCCTCAATTTCAAACAACCTGATGAGAGTTTGTCTCTCACTATTGTTCCTGATCATCTTGGAAATGATGGAACATCAAACAACTACATTGCTCATGAGGGTATTAGGAGTTCCTTGGAGGATACCTTGGGTATGAGACCCATTTTTTGTTCGCCTGGTGAGTCGGACTTGCCTAACAAGGCTCTCGACCTCGCTCCGACGCACCAGTCAGTTGGTTAGAGAGTTTGGATTGACGATCATAACTCCAGCACCGCAACAAGAGAAACTCTTCTTCCGTTGCCCCTTATTTCCCAAACTCTCGAGAGGTTCAAGCTCTTTCAGTTTGATCCTTTGAATAAGACGCCTTTGCGTCCAATTCATGAACCTCTCATTTCATCAGATGCTCTTTGTGAAGGGGGCTCACGCATGCGTATTCTGGGCCCGCGTGGTGTCATGTTCCCTTTCCAAGTGCATTGACCCACTTTTGAGGTTCCCATTTGATGTCCTTTGACAAATGAAGATGGGAAGTTATGTTTGTACATAATTATATTTAAAAAAAGTACAATAAAAGACTCCTTCAGTGAGCATCGTTTGTGTGGGCTCCAACCTTGAGTATTTGTGCCACATTTGTTTCCCGTATTTGAATCCCTTCTTTAGCATCTCACAGGTTTTGAGGGAATTCGGGTTTTGTCCATCAACATAGACATGAACGTTCCTTTGTACTTCACGTTGGTGAGATCTTTCTTTTTTCATGCATAAATCCATGTAGTATCTTGCTCACATTCATTGAGGACAATGTATGATTTAGGTGTGTGGGGGTGTTTATCTATCTATATATTCTGTTTGTTTAAAATTAAAAAAAATTATTCGATATTCCATGACATAGCTTAAGATTGAACTGCCAAAACCCGTGTACAAAATGCATTGAGTTTTTGTTCCTTATTATATAGTTCTGCTTGTAGAAATTATGACATAAATCTAAGTTCCAAAGAAATAACCCATTACCCTTTAATACATGTATGCACTTAAATTGGATGAATCAAATCTTTGAAGTGGTTGATAAAAAGCAGAGGTTGAGGAAAATATACCGGGAAGTGTGAACTTCTAATAGCAATTAAGCCTTGAGGAAAATAAAAGTAAAAAAATAAAGGAATAAAGTGAGGAAAGCACATTTTGCAAAATGATTACAAAACCCATGCCTTCGAGTCACTGGTCCGTAGGGGTATCTTGAAACCCGATAACTTGAGTCTGTCAGCTCGGGATTATCGACCAAACTCGCTACACGAATGCAAAAACGGTAAAAGTGTCAGAAAAAACAAATGTGTTGAATCACGGAAAAAAATATATACTTTAAGATACTCAAGGCCCAAAGTAAAAGAATGATCTATGTCATGGTTGATCCGAATGATACTTCACCACCAGACGAGGCGTGCAAAATAATTGAAGTGATAACATGTGTAGAAGGGTTAGTGGTGTGAATATTGGAGGAATGAAGACCAAGTCAGAATTTTTTATGAGTTAGATTTATATAATGAGCATGCAAGAATTGTAAGTGAGATGTATAAGGTTAAGGTAGAGATATTGAGAGTTATTAATGAAATATTGAATTAAGACTTTGTGGGTGTGTCAACTGAAAACCCTCACGAGACACAACTCGTCCTCTAAGGAAACTCAGAGGTTTAAAGACTTGTTGCACATGCTAAGTGCAACCGTGATTCCTACGAAAGTGAGTTTGGATTTCCCTGTTTTCATTTTTCTTATATTCTGTTTTGCTAGGGACTAGCAAAATCTAGGTGTGGGGTATTTGATGCATTGCATACATTGCATCATATGTCTTTCATTTAGATTAATTTTATATCAATAAATGCTACTAAGGTATGTGTTTAGTCTTATTTACAGAATACAGGGACCTGAATGCAAATTACCCATATCCCGAGCATAAACACGTGCAAAAGACTCATTTCTATCATAAAGACCAAGTCAAGATTATCGGGATTCAAATGGAAGTCCATCCAAGCATAAAAGCATTCAAAGACCTAATTACAAAAAAGGCCAAGAACTTAAGCACAAAAGTCGTCAGAGGCTTAATTGCAAAAAGCCGAGGACCCGACTGCAAATTAAAGTACCAAAATATTATTTTGGAGAAGTTCTAAAGAAAAATCAATTTGGATCTCCAAATATATGAAGAAATAAATTCGGAGCTCAAAAGAAAAGAAAGAAATCAATCCAGACGCGTAAAGGACATTTAAATCATACCATAAACACACAGGAAAAATCTGGATCCAATCAGATCATATATTGCGGCGAAATCGCCGCACCTTGCATGTAATATGCGGCGGAAACGCCGCACCCCTTGCGATCCGTGGCCCCGGATTTTGTCCAGTCGTGTATTATCGCGTGTGCTTTCCTATTTTATACTTGGGTCCCTTGTATCGGCTATAAATAGCCCCGAAACGATGTTGTGAAGGGTCCTAGTCTTGTTTTTTAGTTCTTCTTTTTAGCAATAAAATTCTGTTATTTTATTTCTTGTTTTTAGTTTTTTTTGTAGTTTCTCTAGGACCCTTCTCCTTCCCTCCATCCAAGAGTTTCTAACTCTCTCCAAAGGGTGGGGGTGACAGATTTAGGGTGATGAGAAGAAGAATGATGTTATTATTTTAATTTCGTGTTAGTATATTTTGATTACTTGAGTTTATGTTGAATCATTTATCATGTAATGTTTTATAACTAATGTGATTTATTATAAGTTTCAGAATTCTCTAAACAAAACCCGACATCTAATCCTCCACCCGCTGGACTCTCATCCATCTTTGCTTTCTTTTTAATTTGTTTTTGTTGTTCTTGCTTTAGAAATTAATTAAAAAACCAAAAATCTCAAACCAAACATATTTCTCTCTCTTTCTTCCTTAATTCGAAAATCACAAAAATAACAATATCTCTCCCTCCTTGTGTTTGACTCGTACTTGCCACGTCTTCATTGACGCCGTGCACTTGCGGTATAAATAAAATTCTAATCAGAAGACATAGGTACAATTTCCATTGTAGCTGAGAGTAGAGAAAAACCTACGCTCAAAAGGAAGAAAGAAGATACGAAAGAGAAAGGAAGACAAAAGGTTGTCATTCTGGGGATTGTTATAAGATAAAGTACCAAAAGATGGAACGTTCGTAGATGGGATAGAGTGTCAAAAGAATTGATTTGAGAAGCTTTAAATGAGAGTTTCATTGGACAGATAGCAAAAAAGAGGAAAAATAAAAAAACTCGAAATCTACTGATGAGCTGGGCTTGTACATGTCAGCAACGTCGCTAACGAACATCCTCAAGAGCGGCCACAAATCATTTTCCATCTATTAGCTATCACTTACTCTGTAGCAAATGCTCCTTATTTATTATTTACGTACCTTCACTAATGTGTATTAGTCCTAGGTTTTGGGATGTGCTGGCCCAGCCTGCCGGCATTGCATGTCAGGCCTCTTCGGCTAGGCTGGGTTGTGCCGGTTTGTCCCTGCCCGGCCGAATTCACGCCGACAAGCAGTGCCGGTCTGGCCTCGCCCGACCGAATTCAGGTCGGCCAGCCGTGCCGGGCCAAGTGGCCCGACCCGACTCCCAGGTCTAATGTGTATACATTATACTTTTTTGAATGAAAAACAACTGTAAGCATCTGGAGAACGAAGTGTGTCAGTAACTCAGCATACTGCATACGTACGTATAAGCTTTCGTAAATATTTCCTTGGCAAAAAGAAAGAAAGAAGGATAAACCAGCTGAGCCTTCTAGAAAGTGATACTTTTAGTAGGTCAATCGTCTATATCAGTTTCTTTCCTCCTCTCAAATCAATATTAGGAAAAACAATCATTTTTTAAGAGGTTTGGAATAGAATACTTGATAAAGAGTAATATTGGAGTTTTGTAACTGAGTTTTGGACCAAATTTTGTGTTTGATTTAACAAAAAATGACAAAATAAGTAAGGTGAGAAACACTAGTACAAGGATATAGAATTTAGATTTTGGGGTTATACACAAGGTCGTGGTTAAAGACACATTGCTATATCATTACATATCACAAAAATGAAAACTGAAATTCAGGAATAATACTGCACAAGAGCCTAGCCAGCTCTAAAAGCATAACAAATCATTCAAAAAAATTAACAAAGAAAAACAAACTTGACAAAGAATCCAACATTTGTCATGCGTCCCGAAAAAATTGCCAACAAATGGTTGTATACTAGCCTTTAATTTTTCTTATCCTTATATTATGTTTGGCAATGAAGTTATCTATTTCTAAGGTGCTAATGTATTATATACTCAAAAGCAATTAATAAGAAGTTGATTCTACTAGCTAATATACAAAATCAAGATTGAGGAGGGGATCCTTAAAAAGTGTTAGCACAAATTTTACACTGGCTGATAGCTCAAAATTTAATCCATATATAGAAAATCTAAATTGTACACCTTGTTTACAACATAATATTAGTATGCATGTCAAAGAAATTATAAAATTTAAATGTTATTTCATATAAGATCAAGTGATGTCAAATTTGTAATGAATCACGTTTGTTGATTCTTTAATAGTTGAAATATCAAATAAAATAACTTCCAAGTTTTATGATTTTCGATCTACATATTTGTATTGTGATATAAAACAAAATCTACTGTTCGAATTTTATATTTTGGAGCTTAAATTTTTAGTTGTCGGTAAGGGTAGATTGATGTTAACATTTCTAAATCAAGGATAATGGATTCCTCCTCATATGATATAATATTGTTAATTATATGTCAGAATGCGGTTAAAACAGCTAGCAAAAAGGGTACTTCCGAAAATTTTAGACAACTCGGAAGGTAATTGAATATTGAACATGATGATATGGAGGGTGTCGGTAAATTTTTTGTCATTTTTGTTGAAGTATATTTGTGAGTTATCCCAATTATGTACCTCAATGAGCTGAACTCTACGATAAAACACCTGTAAAGAGCTAGAATTTGAATTGTGCTCATTGGGCGGATAACTGTTAGTTAAGCCAACCTGGATTGACTTCTATGTTGAAGTTCAACATCACAAGTTGATCTTACATCATCATCTTCAAAATATCTGTAACATCCAGAAATAGCGGAAATTTTGAAAATTTAAACAAACGAAATCTCATGACAAAAGTCATCAAATGGGAATGTTACTCATATAAATATATCCAGTCGGTGCACCATAATACAACAAAGTTTGTCAAATACATGATTACATCAATACAACGAAAGACAGATACAAGTAATCTTGAAGACCTTTTAGAGTCCGAAAAGGATCCTGACCCAAGTCCTCAAACGAGAATGTTACTCATATAAATATAACCAATCGAAGAGTCCGAAGTAACATCCCATTAGGAAACCTTGTATGTCAAACTCACCTACATGAATGCAACAGTATGGTAATGAACCTATCATACTAGTAGCATGTCATATCATCATCTGCAATGCACAAATCCCGTCCAAGGGTAAAGTAGGACCGCAGTCCCTCGACAACAACAAATACCCTCAAATGGTCAACAATGACATCAGTCCAGCAACAACAACGGATCTCCTTCGGAAACCTACCGTAGACACATACAGTCTTGCGGACAGTACGCGACGTGTAGGATCATGTGGGTTGGGTTAATCTAATCACTTTTACGCTAATCCTTAACTAATCAAACAATAAACACAGCGGAAACAATTTAAAGACTAGTAGGGAACAGAAACAATGCAAACCACAAACCGACACGGGGGATTTTATAGAGGTTCGACACCCCACCCGGGTCCTAGTCCTCTCTTGCAAGCTCCGCTCGACTACGCGAGCTCCGTCTACGACTTCACTATCCGCTCCCCGTTCTGGGCCGGAAGACAACGCCTTACAACCGTCAAACTCGCGAACAACCCTCGCCGAGCTTGGAGTCCTCTTCTCACAATCCGAGAAGGATCACTTCAGGCTCTCACCGAAGTCTATACTTGTGTTTTGGGCTTTCACCAAGACCCTTACTCTCTTGACAACAAATGTAACTTGAGTGGAACTCACTCTCTAATTGAGCACAACAATTGCTAGATGTTTGAGTGATGAATGATGTGGAAATTAGGCTCTGGGTAGCTAATTTGGAGCTTGGAGGATTGGAGTTTTCTCTCTAATGAATTGGGACAATTGGAGTTGGAGAGTTGTATTAACAACATGTCTTGATCCTCTATTTATAAGCTCGTAAGGTATTCTAGCCGTTGTGGATAGATTTGGTTGGGTTTTGTGTAAGATACACAAAGCAGAAAATCAGGCGGCAAATCTGTCCAGAACCGGTCGACCGAAACTAATAAACCGGTGGACCGTTAACTTGATTTCAAAGAGAACGGTCGAACAAATGAATATTCGGTCGGACAAACGAGCTAGAACTTAACTCTACTTAAGTGAATCGGTCGAATCAAAGTATGGGGCGGTTGACCGTTAAGGGGATTCAGTTGAGACAAAGTTGGATCGGTCGAACGAAGAGTGTGTCGACTGATAGCCGCGATATAATAAGTGTTCAACCGGTCGACCGAAACAAGGTCGTCGTTCGACCGGTTACCGAATGTATTTTGGGGTTAAGTTTGTTTTATACGAATACGACCGTTATAGGAATACGACAAAGGTAACGACCATAATAAAATCCGGGATCGGTCGACCGAAAAGGTATAACCGGTCGACCGGTAGAGTTCGGTAAAATCACTGTGGAGAGTCTGTTATAAACCGGTCGAACGGAGAACTGGTTCGGTCGACCGTTTCACACAGGAATTCTGGGTTTAGGTTTTAAGTGATTTCCGACTAAGGTTTGGGTGATCTAATGAAGTCCAAATAAGGTAAAATTTTGTGTGTGACTTCTCTAAGGAACCTAGTGTGTATGTGATATGTTTTTAGCTCTTGTATGCTCAATTTACTCATGTTCCTAAGACTCAAAATAAAATCAAGATTACAAGTCTTCATATAGCTTTATTACAAATCTTGACTTGATTTCCTTCCTTCCATGAGTCTTGATCACCTGTAGAGGTTAGCACATGCAATATATATGCAATATAATATGTGTGCTACTCTACATTACTTATGATTAAGATTAGGTTGATTAAATCATCAAAACAAGGATTAACACCAAAAAGCCAACACGACGCACCTCACACGCGACTACTCGAGCCAAAGGGATCGGTGAGGAGCATCCGCACTTCCGCACAAAGCGAATGACGTGGTCTACACCACCCCAACAGAGTCATAGCCCGGTCGGTCAAACCATCCCCCGATAGCTGCCCAATCAAGGAATTATCGCCGAAACAACATTGGCGGCATCACCGACACAACATCGGCGATACAACATACGTCTGGCAAAGCATTGGATGGAACAACCGCAAGCTGAAACATCGTCGGCAACATCATCGCTGACACAACCTCGGTGGTACAACATACGTCCGGCACAACATCGAACGGGTCTAGACCGTAGTCTGCAGGGTCATCATGCTCCATGAGCCATGCATCAACATGCATTGGGATCCGCGATCCCTCAGGTCTGCTACTCTACAGAGAATCAAGCAATAACACGTCACACCACGATACATCAACGGAGGTGGCACGACCCAAGTATCCACACGGCGGTCCCTGGGCAGGCACAAGCAACGTACCCGTCGTCACCTACCAGCTCACGTAAAGCGAGGACACGAGTTTCCGTGGACAAAGTTGACACAACACAAGTCCAGGAATTCAGTTCTACGCACAAACGGTCGACCGAAATAGGCTATCTGGTCGACCGTTCCCAATAGGTTCGGTCGACTGAAAGTCTTTAACAGTCGAACTCTCTACACATCACTTAAGTCTCAATGGTCGAACAACAATCTAAAACCGGTCGACCGAAAATCCAGAGTTTGGTCAAAATCATACAAGTCTATTCGTTCGACCGACTCAGGGGTCCCGGTCGACCGAAAACTACCAGGGTCATCCTAATAGTCGAAGTCATAAATCGATCGGACAAGATATATAATCGGTAGAACAACATGCAATATAATCAAGTTCACTTAAGTTTTGGTCGACCCAAAAATAGGAACCAACAGAAAATCCAACAGGAAATCCTCCGACGCACTAGCACACATGCAACCAGTCGACCGCCACAGGGAATCGTTCGACTGGTGTTGGTTAAAGTCGGGCAAAATAGTAAACCGGTCGACCACCCGAAGGCACCGGTTGACCGTTGGTCGACAGCAACCCCACGCCAGCTGAGGATATTACGTCGTTTCTCATCGCCAGCGAGGTCTCCGATCTCCCACGACCGACCACAACATCACTGATTGACATCATTTCATGCTCATATTTGTATCTTATATCCATTATCTTTCACCTAAATAATGCTATGTTACGAGTTTTATGTTTAGTTTTCAGGAATAAATAGGTTTGAAGAGATGAAGCATAAAAGGACCCAAAAGCTGGGAAAAAGGACTGAATTGTGAGATCTAGGGACCAAGATGCAAGGGAGAAGGACCTGATTGCAAGACAGAGGGACCTAAGAGTAAAACAGAATACTTCACACCATTATGGGGAGTATTTTAGCAATTGGATTCGGGTCGGAGCTCCAATAAACAAAGTAGATGCATCCAAGACCACCAAATACACCAAGCAAAGCCCAGAACAAGATTCAACTCGATCCGGAAAATTTGGACCGCCGACCGCCAATTGGCGGTCACTTTGGGCCCAAATCCACCAAGTTTTCTCCTGGACGTGTATTAATGTTTGTTTAGGCTATTTTTGGTATTGGTTTAGTCCCACATCGGGGGATTGTCCCGGATTAGCTTTTTCCATGCCTATAAATAGAACTCTTCACCTCCTATTGTAATCACTCCATATTTTAAGTGGCTATTCTTCCTACTAGAAGTGAGGCCTTGAAGCACACACTAAAGTAGGAGGGTGCTACTTTTAATGTGAGTCATTTTATCAATAAAGTTTTATGTTTCTTTCATTGTTTGTTTTATGCTTCTTTTATTGTTGTGCATGTTTTAGTTTAATCGTCTTTTAATTCTAGCTTAGTTTTAATATGCTTTCTTTCCATAGTTTAATAATTAGTGTAATGTTTAGTGAGTAGTTCCATCCCCTTTGGGGGGTGGAGTAGATGTACATACATGCATTAGAGAATGGGATGAATGCTTTAATTTCAATGTGTTGATTAAACATGAATGTATGCTTGCTTGTTTAGGATAGAATTTACAACTTGATGAGTTTTGCCAAAATGATTAGACACCTCTCATGCTTGTTTAGGTTCTGAAATAAACACCTTGCATATGTAAATGTTAATCAACTAAGTTGGTGAATAGATTGATAGGTTTTGCCATAACATTTAGACACTTCCTATGCTTGATAAACACCACCTTCATGTGCTTAAAGAATGTATTCTACACCCACCTCTTTGCTTGTGTGCACTCACTCCACCCCTTAGGGGTTTTCCATTCCTGAAATTCCAGCATTCTTGTTTTGTTCCTAGCTTAGTTCTTATTTCATCGTTTGTTTGTTTCGTTCGCATTTCATACTTCTTAGTGTAGCGTAGTCTAGATTAGCATAGACAACTTTCTTCCCCCTATTTTTGCCACTTGATTTCGTACAAGCAAGAGGCTGCTCACCTCCCTGAGGACGACCCGTACTTGCCACCGCTTCATCGCGGCCGTGCACTTGCGGTTTAAATAAAACGTTCAACAAGTTTTTGGCGCCGTTGCCGGGGAGGTGCCAGTCCAGACTCTTGTTTGGACGATTCGAGTGGATTTAATTTGTGTGTTGTAGTTTTTCTTTGTTTCAGGAGACTGGGAATAGCAAGTGGAGGCTACTGGAGAAATTTCCAGACGACCTGAGCACTTCAGACCGCCAATCAGCGGTCTGAGACCGCTAATCAGCGGTCTGGTGAGCTCTGTTCATCTTTTAATTTCTTGCTGTTGTTTCTCTAAATGATCTAGTTATCTGGGACTCAATTTGGCATGTTTTGACTTATAGTTCATTCCCAGATCAATAATCAAACCTCCTTTAAGCAACTTGGACCCTAAAACTCAAAGCAAAAGATTAGGCATTCATTCTTGTTTAGGTCATGCATCATGTATGTGACTTAGGCATTTAGATTGTCTTTTATCTTAGCTTTATTTTCTGTTGCTGAGAGCTGGCGTGAGGTACGCACCTTCTACTCTCATTCATGCATTTCGTATGAACATGCATTAGTTAGTAGGAAGTGCATTGCAACAAGTGTGAGTTGAGCGTTGTTTGGAGAGTTGATTGCTAGATTTAGGACTCCAAAACGCTACTAAGGAGGGGCTGTCCCGTAAAAGATAAGGTGGGGGATTTCATCACCCTTTCCTTCGCCCCAAAAACCACACTAATCAAGAGCCTAATTTTAAAATCAAGTAGACATTGGCCCTAAGGATCTTGGACGCATTAGGAGAGTGATCCGGTCCCGACCGTCATGACCTGATCGGCGTTGCCCACTTTGTCGATAGTAGGAGAGACGAGATCCCCGGATCTTGGCTCACTTGCTGGGCTTTGTGGTCCTCGTTGTAGGGAGGTGAGGCGTGTTGAGGCCGTGTGACCTCGCAGTTAGGCGTCGTCTAGCTGTAAGGACCTATAGCGACCTTAGGATTGTTTGAGCCTTGTTTGCTTGTGTGCTTCTACCTGTACCCATCCGCCGTAGCTTAAGGACTTCTTCCCTTCTCTCCTGAGTCATTCTTTCTCTCCTGTGTTCCCTCGTCTTCTCTTCTACGTACATTCTTCATTTGAAAAAAAAAGAAAAAAAAAGAAAAAAAAAAAAAAGAGTTGTGGTTTGTGTGTGCACCTTTGTGCATGCTTTCGTGGACACGAGATGAGAGTGGTCGTTTGACGAGGAGCGTTGTCAATCCGGCTTCGGTCATCGATTTCTCGACACCTCCCTCCTCTCGTATCGCACGTAGTTCGGGTCCAATGACTGCTAATTTCCGTGAGGAGGAGCAGTTGCTGGACCCACCTGTTCCACCTGTGCTCCCAGTTGTCGTTCCCATACCTCTACGTGATCGATGCTACCCGAGCCGTACAGCTCTACCCTCATGCATCGTATTACCATAGGCTAATGGGAACCATTTTGAGGTTAAGCCTCAATTCATTTCCATGCTCCCTCATTTCACTGGGAAAGGTGACCCCTATATCTTTCTCAGGGAATTTGAGGAGGTCTGCGCTATGTTCAAGCTGCAACAACTTAGCACAGACTCCATCCATCTTAGGCTCGTTCCTTTTGCACTAACGGATGATGCCAAGAAGTGGTTGTATAGCAACCAGGCGAATTCCTTTAGGACTTGGGATGAGTTTCAATCTGCATTCCTCAAGAAGTACTTTCCTAATCATCGGACTCAAAAATTGAGGAACGAAATCAATTCGTTCTATCAACATGAGACTGAACCATTTCATGCATATCTTGAGAGGTTCAAAGAGCTACTATCCTCGTGCCCTCACCATGGCATTGAGTTGTGGCGTCTTTGTCAGATTGTGTATGAGGGTCTTCACATCCCGTCCAGAACGCTCCTTGAGTCCATGTGTCAAGGAGAGTTCTTGGGAAAGGATGAAAGGGAGGCATGGGCCTTCCTAGAAGACCTCGCTGAGAAAACCATGCAGTGGGAGAGTGTGAGGGAACCACCTGCATCATCTAGTATAGGAGCGAGGATCGCGAATGCAAACTCAACTAGATCGGGTTCCGCATTTGCTATCGATACCACTACGGCCACCGAGGCACGCATGGCGGCCTTAATGCGCCGTATGGATTCGATTGAGCTCCAAAACCAACAAAGTGCACCTCACATGTCCACATCTGGTCCAGTTCCTTGTCATTCATGTGGTAGGATAGGTCATGTAGAGAGCGAGTGTGAGTCCATTCCTCCTGAGATGGAGCGTGTCAACGCCATCTATGATAGAGCCAGGAATGACCCATACTCATCATCTTATAATCCTGGATGGAGGAACCACCCCAATTTTTCATGGAACCAAACTAATGCCCCGGGTGGTCCTCCAAACTCCTCTAGACCACCTTACCAATCACACCAACCTCCCATGCATGCACATTCCTATCAGCCACCCCAAGCGCAAACCACCAATCCATCGGGTTTCCCAAATTCCAATAATATGGAAACCCGATTCAATTCGCTTGAGACCTTGACTCGTGGACTTGAAAACTCAATGAAAATTTTTATGTCTACCACAAGTCAAGTTCTCACTTCAAATCAGCAGACCATGAAATCTCTAGAGCTTCAGATGGGTCAATTGGCTCAGTCTGTACATGAAAGAGAGAGAGAGTCTTTTCCTAGCCAGCCTGAGGCTAACCCCCGCATGTACCAACAACAACACATGCAAAATGAGAATGTGGTCCCTCGGGGGAGGCAAGTGAACCATGTGGAGGAACCTGTTCACCATGTCAATTCCATTGTAACCTTAAGGAATGGAAAACAGGTTGACAATCACATTTCCTTGCCACACCCACCACCATCTTTGCAGCCCCTCAGTGGGAATGGTGGTGAAGAAGAAGCTGAGGGTGAGGGTAATACACCAAAGCTTTCTTCTCAGGCACAGCAGAAAACCTACCTGCCAAAAGCTCCTTATCCAAGTAGGTTAAACAAAAAGCAGAGTGACAACATGGACAAGATATTATAGGTATTCAAGCAAGTGAAGGTTAACATCCCCTTGTTGGATGTCATCCAACAAATACCTCAATATGCCAAAGTGTTGAAGGATCTCTGCACAACCAAGAGGAAGACCAATGTTCCTAAGAAAGCATTCTTGGCTGCAAATATCAGCTCACTTTTGTCCAATCCTACCTACACAAAATACAAGGACCCTGGGTGTCCTACTATTCAGTGTACGATAGGGGACACTAGATTGAGCAATGTTTTGCTTGATTTAGGATCAGCGGTCAACCTCCTCCCATTCTCTGTTTATCAACAGTTGAACTTGGGAGAATTGAAACCAACTAAGATCACCCTCCAACTGGCGGATAGATCCATTCGTATTCCCATGGGGATTATCGAGGACGTGCTTATCAAAGTTGGAGATTTTATATTTCCAGTCGATTTTGTTGTCCTCGATACCAATCCTGTTGCGAACACCCACTCTCAAATACCTTTGATTTTGGGTAGACCATTTCTGGCAACCTCCAATGCCTTGATTAATTGTAGAAATGGTCTCATGAAGCTCTCATTCGGTAACATGAGTGCCGAGTTTCATGTGTTCAACTCTGGTAGGCAACAAGAACCCATGGATGAACCTTTAAATCTAAATCTCATCCGCCAATTGGAGAAAGCACCACAAAATCAACGACAACCCCTAACCCCAATGCAACCCATTGAGAATGTTCGTGGGCCCAGTGAAGACTCATTGCCTGTCTTTGCAATGCAACAGAGTGAGCTGGCCTCGAACATGAATGTCCAAAGGGAGTGTTCGTTGCATGATTCAGTTGAGAGTACTAGTGAGGGTGAGACACCTCATCATATGCCTATGCCAGAAGGTGTCTCTACCTCATGTCTCATGGCCATTGAGCCATTTGAGCTTCATTTTGACTCCAACAAGGACCCACCTATGACCGAGCGTATGCTTGATGGTCGAAATGATGGTGGGAGGTCCTTGTTGGATGACTTGGGGAGAAGCCCCATTTTTAGTGATGCAGGTCTGCTGCATCCATCGAATGAGCTTGAGGAACTCATTCCGATGCACCCGCCTATTGGTTGGAGGGTTTTCTTCGATGAGCAATTAAACCCTAGTGAGGCAACACAACTTCATTCTTTGTTGCCCACACCCAACCAATATCATGAGGGGTTCGAGCCTTTCAGCTTTGACCTTTCACCCCTCATGACACCTCAGAGTACCAGTGGAGTTTGCCCATCTCGGCAAGTCTCTGGTCCTCCTGACTTGATGTTCTCATTTGATGTTCCTTGACCAAATGATTATGAGAATATCTTGGTTGATGTATATATCTTTCAAAAAAAAAAAAAAAAAAAAGAAAAAAAGAAAAAAAAGAAGTGTGTAATAAAAGACTCCTTCAGTGAGCATCGATTGTTGTGGGCCCCAACCCTTGTGTACTTGGGCCCCAATTTCTTCACGTATTTATCTCCCTTCTTCAGCTTCTCACAGGTTTTGAGGGAATTTGGGTTTGTGTCCATCAACATGACCCCGAACGTCCCTTTGTACTTCATGTTGGTGAGATAGTTCCTTTTTCATGCATGTATCCATGTAGTATCTTGTTCACATTCATTGAGGACAATGCATGAAGTAGGTGTGGGGGGGTGTTTTACGTGTGTACATATTCGAGTCTTTTTCCATTGGTTTTCTTTTCTTTTGTGTGTACTGCTAGGGTCATGTTAGTATGCCGCATTTAACATTGATATATCTGTTTGCCATGATCCTTGGGTGACTTGTCTTCTTTTGCTTGCCGAGTGCTTTAAAATTTTTCACATTTCTTTCAAAATCTTCATGTGTTTACGAAAGAAAATGTTTTTGTGGGTTTTGCGTGTGTTTAGCATGTGCAAAACCGTTGAGAGGCAAAGTAAAAAGAAAGCTCCCAAAATTGTCTTGAACTTGATGCATTAGGATTTCTAGTTTACTGGCTTTAGGTCTTATCGAGTCGTTAGGATGCACCCTGGTTTTCCCTCGGGGGGCGTGTAATCATAGGGTTTCAGTACTCAAACATTTAAAGAAGTCCACCCTGAACCTAGTGAGTCAAATAATTCGTGTCTGTTAGTATAAGGAAGTTTGTCGTAGTCAAGGGCCCTTAATCTCTTTTTGTGAAACTTAAGTGTAGGGGTTTTGGTTCCCATGTAGATGAATAAGTGGTGTTCTCTCTTCTCGCACGGCTCCTATCACTCGGGAAAGTAGGTCTGAGGGGACTTTGTGCCTGGTGCTTTCGAGTCATCTGACTTGGGATGCACCGACCGAACTCCCGTTACACGGGTGGTAGGGATCGCCCTATGTGGAGATTTGGGGGAAGGTGTACGTGATAGTGTAAGTCCTCATAGGCAATGATGCACGAAACCTGACCCTGGGAGAATCAAACACCAACCAATAAAATGCTCCAAAGAAAAAAAAAGAAAAAAAAAAAAGAAAAAAAAAAGAGTCAGATAAGAACCAAAATGGACTTTACACATTGTATCACATTCAGAAGTTAAGGTTGCCCATGTCTTTCACTTAAGTCCTTGACTAACTCTCACGAATAACTCATTAGGCTAGGTGTGTGGACCGATTACATATATAGAGTCGACCCGTAGTATTACCGCATCCCATGATCGACAAAATAAGTCCAACGAGTCGTGTAGCTAGATTGATTAATGCATCTTGTTCGGATTTTGTGGGTATATCCGCTGAAAACCCTCAGGAGACAACACTCCTCCTCCTTGGCGACAAGGAGGTTTAACGGCTTGTTGCACGTGCTAAGTGCAACCGTGATTCCTACGAAAGTGAGTTAGGATTTTTTTTTTTCGCATGTTTTTCTCTTTCTTTGTTTTGCTCGGGACTAGCAAAAGTTAGGTGTGGGGGTATTTGATTGACATCATTTCATGCTCATATTTGTATCTTATATCCATTATCTTTCACCTAAATAATGCTATGTTACGAGTTTTATGTTTAGTTTTCAGGAATAAATAGGTTTGAAGAGATGAAGCATAAAAGGACCCAAAAGCTGGGAAAAAGGACTGAATTGTGAGATCTAGGGACCAAGATGCAAGGGAGAAGGACCTGATTGCAAGACAGAGGGACCTAAGAGTAAAACAGAATACTTCACACCATTATGGGGAGTATTTTAGCAATTGGATTCGGGTCGGAGCTCCAATAAACAAAGTAGATGCATCCAAGACCACCAAATACACCAAGCAAAGCCCAGAACAAGATTCAACTCGATCCGGAAAATTTGGACCGCCAATTGGCGGTCACTTTGGGCCCAAATCCACCAAGTTTTCTCCTGGACGTGTATTAATGTTTGTTTAGGCTATTTTTGGTATTGGTTTAGTCCCACATCGGGGGATTGTCCCGGATTAGCTTTTTCCATGCCTATAAATAGAACTCTTCACCTCCTATTGTAATCACTCCATATTTTAAGTGGCTATTCTTCCTACTAGAAGTGAGGCCTTGAAGCACACACTAAAGTAGGAGGGTGCTACTTTTAATGTGAGTCATTTTATCAATAAAGTTTTATGTTTCTTTCATTGTTTGTTTTATGCTTCTTTTATTGTTGTGCATGTTTTAGTTTAATCGTCTTTTAATTCTAGCTTAGTTTTAATATGCTTTCTTTCCATAGTTTAATAATTAGTGTAATGTTTAGTGAGTAGTTCCATCCCCTTTGGGGGGTGGAGTAGATGTACATACATGCATTAGAGAATGGGATGAATGCTTTAATTTCAATGTGTTGATTAAACATGAATGTATGCTTGCTTGTTTAGGATAGAATTTACAACTTGATGAGTTTTGCCAAAATGATTAGACACCTCTCATGCTTGTTTAGGTTCTGAAATAAACACCTTGCATATGTAAATGTTAATCAACTAAGTTGGTGAATAGATTGATAGGTTTTGCCATAACATTTAGACACTTCCTATGCTTGATAAACACCACCTTCATGTGCTTAAAGAATGTATTCTACACCCACCTCTTTGCTTGTGTGCACTCACTCCACCCCTTAGGGGTTTTCCATTCCTGAAATTCCAGCATTCTTGTTTTGTTCCTAGCTTAGTTCTTATTTCATCGTTTGTTTGTTTCGTTCGCATTTCATACTTCTTAGTGTAGCGTAGTCTAGATTAGCATAGACAACTTTCTTCCCCCTATTTTTGCCACTTGATTTCGTACAAGCAAGAGGCTGCTCACCTCCCTGAGGACGACCCGTACTTGCCACCGCTTCATCGCGGCCGTGCACTTGCGGTTTAAATAAAACGTTCAACAATCACCCCAATGTGGGTGAGCCACAATCAAACTAAAAAGTTGGCATACCTCAAAAGCAAGATGGAGCACGCCGGAGATTCGCTCGACGTCCGACAACAACCTCCGATCCAATGCACCTCACATCCGTGCCTCCGCAACTCCGTGCTTGACTCCACTCGCCGGAGCCGTCTCCACCACCTCTGGTTCGCCGGAAAAAGGGAAGAAGAATGTGCGAGAGAGCAATGTGAGAGTGAGAGAGAGATGAGTTTTTACTTTAAAAACCCACATCACCCAACACCTCTCCATCCCCTACACCATCACCCTACCTGTCCCTGTTCATCCTCCCATTTCCCATGCAAACCCACTCCAAAACCCTCGTTAGCACCCTAATTAGGGTTAGGGACATAATAATATCTCTCTACATGTTCTGGTAGTTGAAATGCTAGTAAAATATTGAACTCATCCTACTTTAATTTCTAACATAAAATGAACAAAGCCAAAACAATTCCCAAGTGTTTTGCGTTCCGTTCCAGTTTTCATACCCTTAGGCCATACCAGTATAGGGCTGGAAAAAACCCCGATTTGTAGAGTATCAATCAAGGTTTCACTATTTCAATAATATTATGTTTTAATGATTTTATACTATTTTTGAATTCCTAAAACGCAGTAAACAAAAATTCAAGCTAGATATTTGTTCAAGTATAATTTGATGTTCCATGAATCACAAGTCAAAAATAAGAATGAAATCGAGAAAAAAAATTGGCCTAATCATTGTAAGAGGAACAAAGGATGAGAGAAACATAAAATGCCATTAGAAAGTGTTGAAGTCATGACATTTATGAAAACCTGATAATGGAGAACAAAGAAAAAGTCGAGACACAAACGTTTGCATCACTGTGCCTTGCGTGAGCACCGGAAGAAACTTACATGTGGAAAAAAGAGATTTTTTAAATTTGTTTTCGTTTGTGGTGGGACTCACTAATAAATAAAAGAAAAAGAAGCTTGTAACCTATTTATCTTGTGAAATATGATTTATAAATTTTAAAAAAAAATCACCAAAAAATCTATTTTTTCAAGATGTAGAAGTAGACACCCATATTGTTATATAACATTTGGCAATTTAAATTCTGACCAGTCTCGAGCAGCTCTGAGTCAGTCCCGAGCCCAATCCTGAGAAGTCCTGAATCGGTCTCGAGCAGTGTCGAGCCCAGTTTCGAGTAGTCCCGAGCGAATCCTGAGCAGTCCCGAGTAGTCCCGAACCAGCCCCGAGCCAGTCCCCAGCCCAATCCCCAATAGACCTCAATCCAATAGTCCGGAGCAGTCCCAAGCGCAGCCCCTAGCAATCCTGAGTCCAGTCCCTAGCCAGTCATGAGCCCAGTCCTCAGCCTATGCCGAGGTAGTCTCGAGCAGTCCCGAGTAAGAAATGAGTTGGAGATAACAGAAAACTTGATTTGACAGCTAGATATTTTTATTAAATGTTGTGAGTGAGATTAATGGAGAAAATAAAATTGTAGTTAAATGTTGTGAAGTTGAACAAATGATGTGGTAGAGAGAGAAAACTGTGACAACATTTTGGTAAATATTGTTGTGGATGACCTAACAGCTAATACAAACGGAAACAATGACGTGGATAAATGGAAAAGTTATACGGTAAGAAAACTATTTGGAAGGAACCAAACTATCACATGTCATGCACCTAAGCATGCAAATTCTTGTGTGCAATATTGCAACTTGAAAGTCATCAACCGTGCCCCACGTCACAAGAATACATGATACCTTTCCTATAGTGCAACCAAAAAAATTCTAAGCGTTTTGTGTAATGATTCTCAAACATGTATGTTAGCAGTAAATCGACTTTATCTAAACCCACCCAACTGAGGTTAGCTCAGTTGAGAGATTTCTTGTCTTAAGATAGTCAAAACAGAAGATCAAATTCCAGTCGCGTTGTTATGTTTGAGATGTTTGAATTTGAAACGAAATGAGGCAGTGGAGTAGATAAAATCAAAAACCAAACTTTGACGAAACTCCAAAACTCAGAAGTGACCAATCCCTGTTTACTTCCAAAGTCATATCAGAGTGAAAATTAGATGGCTCTCGTATATTGTTAATGGATTCTGTGCTTTTGGGGAGGGGAAATGTTTGTTGAACGCAGGCGTCACGGACGCGCTCTACGTGGATATCCATGTCAGCCCTTACGTGGCCAAAGCATGAATGTTTTTTTGTTTTTTCTTCCTGATGTCCACTCAAATCACATTAAATGCGTTTCAACTCAGCACGTTCTCTCTCTCCACCCAAATACAAATATGATGACACTCTTTCTTTCTTCTTCATTCTTTCTCTCCAGAATAAATCATCATTTCTAGCAAGATATTATGTCGAAGAAGCGTCTGATGCCGACTCCCAGGATTCTTCACAATGTAAGCAGCGTGAATGGGACGGTGCGCAGACTTCCCGATGTTCTTGTCAGCGTTAGCATCGTGAATGTGACGATCCGGTGGTGAAGACTTCGCACCACAACATCTTTGCTGCATTGTTGGAGCCATGACAGAAAAAGAAGGAAGAAGAAAGAAAGAGTGTCATCGACCGTCCCATTCACGTTCCTTACGTTGTGAAGAACCCTGGGAGTCGGCATCAGACGCTTCTTCGAAATAATATCTTGCTCGAAATTGTGATTTATTCCGGAGAGAGGTACAACGCTCCGTGGTGAAGACTTACGTCTGTTCGGTTTATGTCGTACATCTCTCCGTAATAAATCACCATTTCGAGTAAGATACTACGTCGAAGAAGCGTCTGATGTCGACTCCCAAGGTTCTTCACAACGTAAGCAGCGTGAATGAGACGATCATGTTTAAGTCTTACATCTTCTTTCCGATTTACTGGGAAAATATATATTATCTTTGTAATTTGTGTGTGATTTACTGGGAGAAGATATATTATTTTTGTAATTTTTGTGTGTTTGTGTTTGTGCTTGTATTGTTTGTTTGTCTTTGTGCTCTCATTGTATCTTATTGTGTAATAGTTACAATCAATAATATGTACCATCAATATCTCATTGTGCGGACAAAACATGGCAAACTTTCTACATAAACAGGACAAACTTTCTACATAAACAGGAAATCTGAGATGCTATTTTTTTCCTTAACGTAATTCTTGTGGGGTAAAATATACAGTGGAAGGTTTGTTGAGTTTGTGCGGGGATGGCAGGGGGCGGCAGCCCCTGCGGGGGACGTTTTTTTGTTTTGACATCATATTATTGCATTCCATATATTGATTCGTTTATTCCGACAATAATGAAGCCATATATTATTCCGGACTGCAAATACACTTATTCCGGACTGCAAATACACTTATTCCGGACAGCAAATCCACTTATTCCGGACAAATTTTATGTTCCGTTTCTGGACACACTTTATTCTTAAACCGGACAACAAATACACTTATTCCGGACAACAAATACACTTATTCCGGACAACAAATACACTTATTCCGGACAAACTTTCTGTTCCGTTTCTGGACACACTTTATTCTTATTCTGGACAACTACACTTATTCCGGACTGCAAATACACTTATTCCGGACATCAAATACACTTGTTCCGGACATCAAATCCACTTATTCCGGACAAACTTTATGTTCTGTTTCTGGACACACTTTATTCTTAAACCGGACAACAAATACACTTAGTCCGGACAACAAATACACTTATTCCGGACAGCAAATACACTTATTCCGGACAGCAAATACACTTATTCCGGACATACACATAACGTAAACAGGACAAACACATAATGTAAACTGCACACACACATAAAGTAAGCTAGACAAATTAAGTTGATCCAACGTAAAACTTAAAAACAAATATTTTATTATGATAAGTGTGGGCTCTGCACGAATAATGAGACTGCACGATGTCCTAGGGTCTGCACACTGTCTTATCTGTGTATTGGGAAATGAATCGTTCAACTTAAAGAACCAGCGTTTTTTAAAAAGACCAAAACGCGCGAAGAGAAATTTCGCTGACTGGACGCTGACTCAAAGAAAAATATCTGAGCTGTACAGATCCACGTAAGCCGCGTCCGTGACGCGCGCGTCCGTCTATCACGGTTCTTTGGGGAGGCATGTTCGTAGTTCCCCGAAGATAAATTGTTATTTTACAATAGCGGGTCCCATCTTATTTGTCATAGAAGATATTTTTGGGAAAGTAAAAAAAGACTATTATTAAAGATGGAATTGTTTTTTAGAAACAAATTGTTAAAGATGCATTAATCCATTAATCTCCAACAATAATGTTAAATTTTAAATTTGGGACATACTTGATTTTTTTGGGGTAAAGTTGTAAGACTTAATTTTAATTATTAAAATGTGTTGCAACCCGCATCTCACTAGTCTTGTACAAGATAATTAAGGGTTAGAGACTCAAAACTATGATTGCTACATGATACAGGTTGAGATACATACAATGGGTGAAGCGTACTTGAGCTGAGCTTGAACGGGCAGTGATATTATAAGTCTATTGAAGCAATGCATATTATGCTAGTCCTGAAAACACTTGGTAAGAACTTAACATATAAGTTTGTAGATAAAGAATATGTATATATTCGTATTTTGAGATTGATATAACACTTATCTTCGAGGTTTTCTTCCTCTTCATGTCTGTCAATTGAAAGGAATTTTTTTACTGGTTTGCCATCACACATTACTTATGCTACTCTAATTAAAAAAACTCAAAATTATCATGCTCACACACTAGTGCAGAATTGGCTTTACTCGTCGCCCAATAGACGTCGGCCGTTACAACGGCCGACGTCTATTGTGGCGAGGACAACATAGACGTCGTCTGCAATGGAAGCCGACGTCTATGCGACACTATAGACGTCGTATGTAGGAATAACACATTGAACCGACGTCTATAGTGTATAGACGTCGACCTTTAGACGTCGGTGTTTTAGTACCTTGTGAAGCCGACGTCTATAGGGTATAGACGTCGGACTTAATGTAAGACCGACGTCTATAGTCTATCCACATAGACGTCGAGGTATAGACGTCGGCGTTATGTAATATCCGACGTATATAGGTCTTAAAGAAACAGGACAGACGTGCTTTCTTTCATTCATTTCAGTCGAAACCCACCCAAACCCTAGCCGTCACGCGACCGAACTCTCCTCCGCGACCATCCTCCGACCGATCCGCACCGTCTCCGGCACCGCAGCGAGCTCCCAAGTGCTCCTCCACTTCTCCGGCCCTATTCTCCTTCTTCCTCCGTCTTCCTCCGTCTCTCTCCACATGTAGGTTTTAAGTTCGTTTTTTCTTGTTTTAAGTTCGTCTTTCTCCACATATTCTCTCTAACTTAGCCTCCTCCGCATGTAGCTTCATCGTGTCGTTTACAACCGTCTCCTCCGCGACGTCTTCGGGAACCACAAAGAGCGACGTCTTCAATACAACTTTTCCCTCCTCTGGTTCGTGCTCAATTTTAGATTCTTAATTTAGGATTAGTTTAGACCAAGAATCCAACGCCAAATTAGGATTAGTGCAAATATTAGTTAGATAACGATTCAATGTGGATGTACACTCTTGACATGTAGACGTGATAAGCAACTTCTTCTCGGAGTTTTTTTGCATGTGTGTTATGTGTTGATATTTGATAAACATATTCATTGGATTGATTTAGTTTGGATTGAGTTGGGTTGGTTGGATGATTTAACCAAACTTTGTTTTCATTGGATTGATTTGGTTTGGATTATGTTAAGAATTTGGTTTGGATTGAGTAGAGAAATACATAATGTGAATGTGATTAGATAACTAGATATTAGGATTTGAATAAAATTTAAGTGGATAACTAGATGTGAATGTGATTAGATAACTAGATATTAGGATTTTCTTGTTGATTTCAGGATTTGAAGAATTTTACATATCAAATTTTAAGTGGAGGTTCTGCC
This sequence comes from Triglochin maritima, assembly GCA_963682175.1. Classification (NCBI taxonomy): domain Eukaryota; kingdom Viridiplantae; phylum Streptophyta; class Magnoliopsida; order Alismatales; family Juncaginaceae; genus Triglochin; species Triglochin maritima. The sequence goes on from OY821775.1 coordinate 23,755,079, forward strand.
AAAATTTCAATAAAATTTTATTCCCAATTATTATTAATAACATGATAGTTTGTGTTTAAAATGTTTTTCTGTCAATTCAAGTAATTAGTTTTAATACTTGATTTTAATATTTTAAATGTTTATTGCCTTAATTTATTGAATTTTTAATATTATGATAATAACTCATTGCCCCCCTTAAACAACTTGGCCTTTAATAACCCAAAGCAAAAGATTAGACAATATTTGTTAAGTCATTCATCATATAGGATTTGCATGCATTGTATTTTTCTATTATTTACGATTTCTGTCGTAGATTGCTGGCGTAAGGTACGTACTATTTTTCACTCATCATTCATTAGAAAGCATGCATTAGTTAGTAGGACTTGCATTGTAACAAGAGTGAGGTGAGTGTTTGTTTGGTGTGTTGTTTGTTACATTAAGGTATGAAAAATACTTAGGGGACAGTCACCTATAGGAGATGAGGTGGGGGATTTCATCACCCTTTCCTTGGCCCAAAAACCACTTAATAAAAGAGCCTTAATAAAATCAATTAGACGTTGGCCCCTAGGATTTTCGGACGCATTAAGGAGAGGAAACCGTTTAAGACCGTTATGGCCTGAATGTCGTTGCCCATCTAGTCTCCCTGAGATTTTAGGAACCTCCGGGTTCTTGATTTCCTATAGATTAGTGGTCCTCGATGTTTAAGACCCTTTCGACTTGAACGTCGTTGCCCATCTAGTCTCCCTGAGATATTAGGGACCTCCGGGTTCTTGATTTCCTACAGACTAGTGGTCCTCGGTGGGACCTCGAAGTTAGGCGTCGTCTATTACTAAGGACCTATAGTGGACTTTAGGTTTGTTTTGGCCTTGATTGTTTAGTTAGATTTCTAACCTTCCTTATTCCACGCTAGATTAAGGACTTCATCTCTTCTCCTCTGAGTCATTCTTTTCTCATCTTAATGTCTCCGAATCTTCTCATCTACGTACACATTCTTTTAAATTGTTTAGTTAGTTAACCGACGTGTATACCTAAAGTATAGGCGTCGTATGTTTGTTAACCGACGTGTATACATTAAAGAATACACGTCGGAGTCTAATTAAAGCCGACGTATATCCGTTAGGTATAGACGTCGGCTATACTATGACCGACGTCTATGTATAGACGACGCACACCTAGACGTCGGATTGGGGTGTGCTCATATCCGACGTGTATAACCCCTTATATCCGACGTATATTCCCTTTTCTGTAGTAGTGACATTAATGTTTTTTAATTTGTGATAATGTCATTATGTGGATTAGATGCACATTTTAATTTCTACAGAAAATTATGATCACTGGTTGAAAAAGCTAGTGTTGACCAGTGGCAGCTAAAGCTCAATTCACGGCAACTTGCATTGAAATTTTATCGAACCAAAATTAACTATTAACTTTAATCTCGTTGAGCTCACTAACGCGAACTCAAGATTAAATAATCTCAAAGCTGCTCCATCTGATTTTGAATAACGCACTCGGCACTCCTTATGTTTGTGAACAGTCAGTCACTTCCAATTTGACTAATCTTCTTTTTCCTTAGAATAGAAAGTTAACCAACTTTAACATATCCATGCATACTTTCAAATTACTCAGTTTCCGTAGATCTAGTGTCCCCTAAATCATTAATATTTTTGTCAAAATATATAGTCCAGTATCACATACATATAAATACCTTCTCATGTCAGATGCTGGAAAAGAAAACATAAGATAAACGAGATAAAATATTAAGAGAAGAAAAACGTACGTAATCCTTAAGACAAAACTATTTTACCTATTTGCGTGATCGCAATATCATGGAATCGATAGATGTGGCGTTTCCGCTAACAAGTAAATTTGTAATCGTGAAATATTATATTTATGATCGAAGCAAAGAGATCTCTAGTCAAGCTATCAAACTGGTGGATAATAACGTCATCCCTTGCCTCATCTTTGAGATCAATTATTTCTCCCCACGCACATGTAATCATAGCTCATAAACCCATGATTGCGACATTAAAAATAGTCAATTACTCAATTCATATAAAAAGACAAAAAAATGAACCAATACCAGAAAGACGGCTAGTCAAACAAGCATGAGATAAATGAGGACTTAAGATATTCTGGCGAGCAGTTGATTATCGACATTCATCACGGATGATTACATTATCCCTTTATGCAAATACGTACGTACAACTGTAATTCACATGTTCAACAGTGTCTTAGAAACACAAACATTTTATTAAATAAAGGCATCCAACAACCTAAAAACAGATCATCTACTCCAGTGCCATGAGCATGTGTCATATGTGTAATTAACTGCGTAACTAAAACCGTGTGCAGGAGTTACATAAATGGCATTGTTCTAGTTCTTGAGGCCCTTATTTTTGACTTGTTTCGCCAGTGATTCATAGCCGTGACAAACCTTTTATTTTAATGCAAACAACCAAATTATCTAGAAAAAGATATGTTCTAGTTCTAATATTGGCATGGTGTCGGGGTATACCTTAACTATTGACCTTTTTCGATATACGACACAAAATTATCGCTTGGTACAAGTTTGCCCATTATATCTGGTAAAAAATGATCCATTTTTTACCTTCCAAAATAAATGATCCATTTTTGAACGTTTTGTTTCCTCAGATGACTTGTTTGGATAACTTAGTTCAAAGCACGTGCCTCATACATACGTTTCAAAATTGAACTAATAAATAGAAGGACGCAAAGAAAATAAAAATCTCCAATTTTTCTTATGGATAAAATGCACATGTATACGTCTTTGTATTTGTCTTCAGTTGGGGCGAGCTATTTCTCCTTGATTTGAAAGAAAAACTAGACGGTATTTAAGATGTTGACGTGTTGTGACTTATGTTCTTTGAATTATCACTGTTTCTGTAATATCCTGAATTTTTTAGTTGATGTAATAATCAAATATCTTAATGGACTAATTAAGATTGTTGGATGATTGTGTGGTTTTAGGAGAAGATGGAATTTTGAGAAGAATATTGAGAAGAAAAAGATGGAGATTTTGAGGCAAGTACTGATTCATTATTTTTCAGTTTCATATCATGTCTGTCTCTCTTGATATTCGTAGTTGCATGCATGCTGAGTATCGATGTTGATTTCATTGATATGCATATTATTGCATGGTGGTGTTTCGGTTGACATGTCCTGTGGCTGTGTGTATGTTTCTGGCTGAGCCACTTAGGAAAGAACTGCCTAGCGGACAGCGTGGAGCCACCTGAGAGAGGAAAGGGCTGCCTGTCGTTAGTGTGGAGCTACCAGGTGTGCGTCTGACAGATTGATAGATTTTAGAAGCACAGGATGTGGTCGAATCTGAATGGGGGTTTCAAATTGATATGCATGCATTTTATTTGTGATGCATGTCTCTTGATTGTGCTTATTGACTGAATGTCATATTCTGTATTATTTTCCACATGATTCTGATTCTGATTGATTGATGGTTGGTACTTGCGGGGTGTCGAGCTCATAAATTGTTGATTATATTTTTCAGATTAATTATGAGCCTATCAGATGGATTTAAATATCAGAGTGCGCAGCGGTCAGGATCGTTGATCGTATCTTAACGCACCGGGTTCGGGCAGGTGAGCAGTTGTCCGGGCTCAGGGCGTTAAAAATGGTATCAGAGCAATACGATCCTCGGAATTAGTCGGGATTTGGATTTGAAATAAAAATTTGATTGGATTGGAATTTGAGAAATTGAATTTAGAAGTATTGACTATTGATTTAATTGTGAATTTTGACTTGGTTGGATTTGCTACCAAATTATTAATAAATAATGAAAGATGAATTTAGAGATATTTGGACTTGAGTTCAAATGTGAATTTGGATTTGGTTGGATTGATTATCTAAATTATGAGCGATAAGTGGTGTTAGGTTTTTAGATTTGATAAATAATGAGTTGAAAAATTTGTATTGATTTGTTTGGATTGAGACAGTATTGAGATCAAATTTCGAGGACGAAATTTCTTTTAAGGAGGGTAGAATGTAATATCCTGAATTTTTTAGTTGATGTAATAATCAAATATCTTAATGGACTAATTAAGATAGTTGGATGATTGTGTGGTTTTAGGAGAAGATGGAATTTTGAGAAGAATATTGAGAAGAAAAGGATGGAGATTTTGAGGCAAGTACTGATTCGTTATTTTTCAGTTTCATATCATGTCTGTCTCTCTTGATATTCGTAGTTGCATGCATGCTGAGTATCGATGTTGATTTCATTGATATGCATATTATTGCATGGTGGTGTTTCAGTTGACATGTCCTGTGGCTGTGTGTATGTTTCTGGCTGAGCCACTTAGGAAAGAGCTGCCTAGCGGACAACGTGGAGCCATCCGAGAGAGGAAAGGACTGCCTGTCGTTAGTGTGGAGCTACCAGGTGTGCGTCTGACAGATTGATAGATTTCAGAAGCATAGGATGTGGTCGAATCTGAATGGGGGTTTCAAATTGATATGCATGCATTTTATTTGTGATGCATGTCTCTTGATTGTGCTTATTGACTGAATGTCGTATTCTGTATTATTTTCCACATGTTTATGATTCTGATTGATTGATGGTTGGTACTTGCGGGTTGTCGAGCTCACAAATTGTTGATTATATTTTTCAGATTAATTATGAGCCTATCAGATGGATTTAAATATCAGAGTGCGCAACGGTCAGGATCGTGGATCGTATCTTAACGCACCGGGTTCGGGCGGGTGAGCAGTTGTCCGGGCTCGGGGCGTTACAGTTTCTATGGCGTTACAATTATGCACTTGGAGGGTGAGGTGCTCTACTTTTCCTACCTATTATGTTTGCATTCCGCAACCCAACGGATAATACAACTTATTCAGTTGGCATATTCAAATCTGGATGACCCAGGACCAAGGATCAATCCTTATCATACATGTTTGAAATTTGACTAAAAAAATATGAAATGCTTTCGAAAACTCCGTAGGATGGTACTCTATTATTCTCGACCCGATGCCCTGTGATTGGGGTGGGGGATCCGGGGATTCACCTCGGGATACTCTTAAGTCTTAAGGTTCATAGATTTCAAAATTCTAGAATTCGATTTTCAGCCAATTCGATCCTTGGGGTTATTAATCTTCTTTATTCCAAATCCTTTTCAAGCCATTGTAGCTTGATATATTAAGATACTACATATTTAAGTATAGATAGAAATATGTATATAGACTTGCCGATTGATGGATGTTTGTACATCATACAACTCAAATGGTATTTCTTTACTAATGCAATGGATGGTCCACTAAAAAAAATCAGGATGGGCACAATTGGTATAATGTCAATTTAAAGATAAAGTTAATATATTATATTTTAAGAAAAATTAAAATCGACTCAAGTCACTTGAATTTCACGTTTTTTATTAAAAAATCAAAATCGTAGCAAATGTTGCTTAAAACAACATTACTATAAGAAAATAATATTTTTTAAATTAATATCGAATATCAAGCAAATGTTGCTTAAAACAAGAAAAACGAAAGAAATTATATTCAAAATGATAAAACATACAATTAAGAACTATTATGTTGGTAAGTGGCTAACTCCTGTTCTCTTTTCAATAGATATTAGTGAGTATAATTCTTGTCGTACGTTGACATTTGTACATTTCACCAATTGTCGTAAAAAAACATTTTACATTTTATTTTGGCGAACGCAAAATAAAACATGTACCATGTGGGATTTGAACCCTAATCGCAAAAAAAAGTTAGTCACTATCGCAATAGCACACACCATGTCTAGTGGTTATTCATTATATACGTAAGTATATAAGTCTATATGTTAGATCCTGATGCTTGATTAGTGGCTTAATCTTGTTTAGGTGACTAATGGGTTGATTTGTTGGTTGGGGTTAAGGTGGGGTGTTGTGATTGGTCAGGGGAATGGCTTAAAAAGGTGAAAAACCTTTTCCTTTCTTCACTTCACTCATCTCCCTTCACACACACACTCACTCTCTCAGTGCTTTGAAGCTTCGACGAGGTATGGAGATCGGCGAGCTAGGAGAAGCTCAGACGGTGGGCGTTGCTCGGGAGAAGTTCACCGGAGAAATACTTGTGGTAAGGAGGTGATCGTCGTGGTTTCTTCGAAGGCTTCTTCAAGCCTTAAAGGTATGTCAAGCTTCTCTTTAATACTCACCTGAGGTGTGTGAGTGGTTAGTTTAGTCGACGGTGGCCGTTAGGCTCGTCGGAGGTTGTTGTGCAGCAAGATGCTGCTGAATAACGTTCAACCGGATCATGTCTTGGTCAATCGATGCTAGTGTAATTGTAGGTTTCTGCCTTGCACCGGTCGAACAATGTCATTAGACGGTCGACTGGTTGTGTATTTTAGGCAAGCTCTGTTAATTTTGGTCGAACGTGTCTCCTTTACCGTTTGACTTGTTACACTGTAGGTAAGTCGGTTGGGGGCACTACCATCTAAACGGTCGACCACCTTTAGATCAGTTTGACCGATTGTACCTGTAGCTAAGTCGATTGGGGCCTAGACCTTCTAAACAGTCGTCCGCCTAGTGATTTGTTTGACCGATAGCTAAAGCTAAATTATTACTTGTTCGACCGGTTGTATGTTAGTTTGACCGGTGTTGACTTAGAGAAAATGTAGGAAATCCCTATATTCGGTTCACCATGTCCCCTTTGTCGTTTTACCGGTAGGGGTTGGACTTGAAGAGTTAAAGACTGATATTTTCGATCGAACTGGACCTCTTTGTTGTTCGACTGGTTGGTAGTTAAGTTGGTTGGAGCCGGGTGTTGACCATCTAAACGGTCGACCGCTTATGACCTTGGTTCGACCGATTGCTTCTTTAGCGTTCGACCGGCTAGGTGACGATTGAACCATGCATGTTTCTAGAGGAAGTCGATCGATCAGTGTGCTTTGTTCGATCGACCATTGTTGCCTTGTTTTGTACTACGGTGGTTGGGTGAAAGAGCAATGGAGCCCCGTAGTTGTTTACATGTTGCTGTGGTTGGGTGAAAGAGCCTTGGAGCCCAGCTCGTGTGACACGGTGGTTGGGTGAAAGAGCATGGAGCACTATAGTTGTTTGCGTGTTGCTGTGGTTGGGTGAAAGAGCCTTGAAGTCCAGCTCGTGTGATACGGTGGTTGGGTGAAAGAGCCCTGGAGCCCGTTGTGGAATGTGTGATACAGTGGTTGGGTGGAAGAGCACTGGAGCCCTGTAGTTAACCGTGTTGTTGTGGTTGGGTGAAAGAGCCAGGAGCCCAGCTTGGTGACGATGTTTAATTACAGTAGTTTTGTATACCATTGTTATGCTTGTATGTTGTTTAGTTTCATGCATGTTTAGGAAGTTGGCATACGGGATTTCATTATGGATACTCAAGCATAGTTGCATGTTTACTTTTCAGGTCATGAGTGTCGGTAGAGGGTGGTGACTGCAGAGGAGCAGACAAGGGACTGGATCCTGCTTGTCCATTATTTTGGAGGTTGTAGTGATTACTTGTACTTATGTTTTAGCATTTTGATGTAATCACACTTTTGACAAACTGAGATATATGATATATACATATATATATTGGTGCACCACGTGTTTATTTCTGTAATATCCTCTGGTTATCTCTTGATAAAAAAATTTAAAATTTTTCGTTGTTGAGTATGTTACAATATATATCTACTTTTTGGATGGGCACCAACCCGTATGATATAAAGAAAATTCAAACCAGTGATCATTTCATGAAAAGAGCACAGAGCCACATAACTTACTTTTTTCAGGTGACATTGCAAATCTCTAATGACACTTTTTAATATACTTAATGTTATACCCTAACCCTTGCTTATGTTTTAATTGTGTTTAGGGGAGGATTAGTGATGGATTGAGATGGACGGCTGAGATCGAGTGGGAGAAAAGTATATAAGGTTTGGGTTTTACTCTCTCTCTCTCTCTCACGATTTCATCACTCTCACTCACTCACTCGCTCTGAGGGGACTTTGTGCCTGGTGCTTTCGAGTCATCTGACTTGGGATGCGTCGACCGAACTCCCGTTACACGGGTTGTAGGCATTGCCCTATGTGGAGATTTGGGGAAAGGTGTACGTGATAATGTAAGTCCTCATGGGCCATGATGTACGAAACTTGACCCTGGGAGAATGAAGCTCCAACTAATAAAAAGAAAAAGAAGAAAAAAATGTGAAAAGAAAAAAAGAAAAAAAATGGTAATGCAAATAAGAACCTTAATGGACTTTACACTTTGTAGCACTTGAGGATGTTGAGGTTGTCCATGTCTTTCACTTAATTCCTTATTTAACTTGCACGAATGGTTCATTAGGTTAGGTGTGTGGACTGATTACCTATATAGAGTCGGCCCGTAGGATTACCGCGTCCAATGATCGACAAAATATTTCCAACGACTCGAGTGTCTAGATTGAATAATGCATCTTGTTCGGATTTTGTGGGTATATCCGCTGAAAACCCTCAGGAGACAACACTCCTCCTCCTTGGCAACAAGGAGGTTTAACGGCTTGTTGCACGTGCTAACTGCAACCGTGATTCCTACGAAAGTGAGTTACGATTTCTTGTTTTTCGTATGCTTTTTCCTTTCTTTGTTTTGCTCGGGACTAGCAAAAGTTAGGTGTGAGGGTATTTGATTGGCATCATTTCATGTTTATATTTGTATCTTATATCCATTATCTTTCACCTAAACAATGCTATGTTACGAGTTTTATGTTTAGTTTTCAGGAATAAATAGGTTTGAAGAGATGAAGCATAAAAGAACCTAAAAGCTGGGAAAAAGGACTGAATTGTGAGATTTGGGGACTAAGATGCAAGGGAGAAGGACCTGAATGTAAGACAGAAGGACCTAAGAGCAAAACAGAATACTCCACACCATCATGGGGAGTATTTTACCAATTCGATTCGGGTCGGAGCTCCAACAAGTCAAGTAACCGCATCAAAGACCAACAATACCAGAAAGAAAAGCCCACAACAAATTCCAACGCGATCCGAAGTTTTTGGACCGCTAATTGGCGGTTCATATTACTCTGGATCCGCCCAAATTTCTCCTGGACTTATATTAATGTTCGTTTAGGCTATTTTTGGTATTGATTTAGTCCCACATCGGGGGATTGTCCCCGATTAGCTTTTTCCATGCTTATAAATAGAACTCTTCACCTTCCATTGTAATTACTCATTGCTTGGTGGCATTCTCTCTACTAAGGAGTGAGCCTTGAAGCAAAAACACAAGGTGGAGAAGAATGCTACCTTCAATGTGAGTCATTTGTTAATAAAATAATTCTTCTAGTTTCTTTTAATCTTGTCTTTTAATTTGTGCATGTTTGTTTAGTCTTTCCTTTCCTTTTATGTTTCTTTAATGCTTCTTGCCTTCTTAGTTAACTTTCATTTCAGTATTATGCTTTCTTTTGCTAATATAGTTAGTGTAATGAGTAGTGAGTAGTTCCATCCCCATTTGGGGGGTGGAGAAATATGTGATATAATCATGTAGTGTATTAAGTGTGTGTTATCTTTATCCCTTGAGCTTTATATGATTTCCATAACCATCTAATGAGTTTTCACTCTTATCTTTGATATGCTAATGCTCTTGAATGAAGCTTAGTTTATGCTTTGATTAGTTGACCTATTTTATGGGGAATGATAAGGTTATGATATGGATGAAGTTAATATTGGAAACACAATTTGTAGTGTATGTGCTCTTGTTGCCTTTACCTTAGCTAATGTATTGTATGTTTTAATGATGTAGTCTTATCTTTATTCATGTGGAGGCATAGTAGGGTCTAGTCTTTATACTTGAGTTCATTTTGCTTCATTCCAATTATTGTCTTGTATGTTTTAATGATGTAGTCTTATCTTAATTCATGTGGAGGCAAAGTTGGATGTAGTTTTATGATTTTATGCACTACATGTTGTGAGGAGCTTAATTGAACACACACACACACATTTTCATATTCACATTATTTCTCTACCCCCTATGGGGCTTAGTTTTATTGCTTATCTTCATTTCCTTTTTGCATCTTAGTGTAGTTTAGTGTAACCAACCTTTCTCTCCATTTTTTACCACTCGCCTTCGTACAAACCAAGCGTCGACACACCTCCCTGTGGACGACCCGTATTTGCCACCGCTTCAACGCGGCCGTGCACTTGCGGTTAATATAAAACGATCAATCAGCTACCATAAGACTAGTAGACACATGTCTTAACACAACTTCCTTTCTCGCTATGATGTCCTTCACAAAATGATACCTAACCTGTATATGTTTGGTCTTTCCATGATATTTGGGATCTTTCACATAACAAAGGGCAGCCATGCTGTCACAATAGACAACAACAAGCTCATCCGATGTCTCTACTAGCCCAGTATGTTGTAAGAGCCTCCTCAACCAAACTGCCTCTTGTACTGCTGCAGAGCATGCAACATACTCTGCTTCCATAGTCGACAGGACTATACAAGTTTGCTTCTTGCTGGACCATGAGATGGCCCCATTAGCCAGCAAGAAAGCATAACCAGAGGTAGACTTCCTTTCATCAATGTCTCCAGCCCAATCGGCATCACTATAGCCAATCAGGCGGAGATCTGATGCTTGGTAACACAACATGTAGTTACTCGTTCCTCTGAGGTATCTCATGATTCTCTTGAGTGCCTTCCAGTGCTCCATGCTTGGGCTAGACTGGCATCGACTCACCATGCCCACAACATAGCAAATGTCTGGCCTAGTACACATCATAGCGTACATAAGGCTCATCCTCCGTGAGAGCTATCAGATCCTTAGCATTGTTGCACCCACTAGGATTGACTGGTGGAACCTCATGTTCAACTTCCAGATCCTGATCCCGTGGAGTGGCAATGTCCTCATCTTGTTGTTCAAAGAAGTCCACTGACTCTTTCATAACTCCAACAAGAGTTGGAAAAACATTTTCCAAGAATGTGGCATCCCTAGACTTCAGTTCTGTCCTTCTTTCATTCTCGTCTAACCCGATAAAAACATAACCTTTGGAGAGATTACTGTACTTTACGAAGATACACTTTTTCCCTCTAGGTCCTAGTTTTCCATATCGATGACTAGTAGAATGAATGTATGCCGCGCATCCCCAAGGATGCAGCAGACTAAAATCAGGCTTCCGTCCTGTCCATAACTCATATGGAGTTGAGGGAACCGATTTTGTTGGAACTCTATTGAGGATATAGGCAGCAGTCATTAGAGCATCTCCCCAAACGAAATTTGCAAGCTCGCATGCGCCATCACGGATCTAACCATGTCTAGCAACGTTCTATTCCTTCTCTCGGCAACACCATTTTGCTGAGGAGTATAAGGCATAGTGAGTTGTCTAGATATTCCCTTTTCATCACATAACTCCTTGAACATTATGGAGAGATACTCCCCACCTCTTTCCGTTCTGAGAGTTTTTATCTTATTATCCAATTGATTCTCTACCAAGCTCATGAATTTCTTAAAGCATTCTAGAGCTTCTGACTTGTGAGAAATAAGATAAATATGACCATATGTAGTGTAGTCATCAATAAATGTGATGAAGTAACTTTGTCCATGTCTAGTACGCACATTCAAAGGTCCACAAATATCCGAGTGAATTAGTTCTAAAGGAGAAGTAGCCCTAATGGTTTTTCCTAACGGTTTTCTAGTTGCCTTTCCAGCTAGACAAGATTCACAGGTCGGCAATTCAAATTTAGAGCATTCTCCTAATACCCCTCCTTTGCCAACCTGTTCATCCGGTCAACACCAATGAGACCTAGTCTAGCATGCCACATAACTGAATCATTATTCATGGAACTTTGACTCATAAAGGCACTAGTGTTATGATTGAAATCATAAATTGCGTCCAACACAATAAAACCGTCTGAAAGAAAGGCACGTCCATAATAAATGTTAGCAAGGTATAAACCCATATCATTATTCTAAAAAACAACTTTAAAACCATGTCTCATCAAAACAACAACAGAAATAATATTTCGTCGTATAGCTGGTGCATACAACACGTCGTGAAGTAATATGATCTGGCCACTTCACAAAGCCATTTTGCATGTGCCAACTCCAAGAACTTCAATGCTAGTGTTGTTCGCCATGTTTATTCGCCTCCCACTTGGAACACGGTGATATTCCACGAAGGCAGAACGATCCTTTGTTACGTGGTCCGTGACACCTGAATCCACAATCCACACAGGAGAGTGATAAGTGAGCATCACAGAACTAGTCACGTTACAATTGAAGGGATTACACACAATAATTACCTTTTGCTGAGTGCACTCACGAGCAAAATGTCCAGTCTTTCGGCAGTTAAAACAAGTCACCTTAGACTTCTCTTTCCCACCTCTGGATCCTCGAGGTCGTTTCTTTCCAACTTTGTTTTCTGTTTCGTTTTTATTTGCACCCTTCTTGCCTTTAAAACCCTGAGCTCTATCTCTTTTGCGCTTAAAACCTGCACTCCTCCGAGGAGCGCCAACTTCAGTAGCAAACACTTCAGTTAGAGGGGCTTCCGCAAGCATGCGGTCCTCCTCCAGCTCTATGTGTTTTGCGGCTTGGTCAAATGTCCTGATGTCATTAGCATGAGTCAGATGGACTTTCATATGCTCCTAACTCTTCGAAGGCAATGATCTGATGAGAGCAGGCACTTGCTCCTCATCGGTCTTAGCACGACCAGCAGCGCTCAGCTTGCTTATCATGTTTGACATTGCGGTAATATGCTGCCTCATCGTGTGACCTTGGCGCATTTTATACCCATCAAACATGAGCCCAAGCTGGCGGGCCCTTGTGATGGAGGTCACTCCGTACTGAAACTTCACAGCTTCCCACAAGGCCTTTGCAGTTCGCAATTTTTCGAACCGCAGTAACATGTCATCTCGCATCGAACTCAGAATTGTAATGCGAGCAATACGATCTTTCTTTTTCCATGCATTATAAACATCCATATTTCTACGATGCTGCACAGTGTTCCCCTCCTCGGGGGGAGACATAGTTTGGGTTATATTTTCTAACATGTCCTGATCCTCTAAAAGATACTCAATTTTACGATGCCACAGATCGTAATTTCTTTCATTGAGTTTATCTCCTCGAGTCAGATCAGCGACAATGCTTTTGGAAGCAGCCATAAAAATCTAGGACAAAAACCACATAGCGATACATGAGTTCTAGCATAAAATACAACGAGCAGCAATAGTCATAAAAAAATAAACTAACTTAATAACTATAGCATTCAGACCAAAGGAAAACATAAAGCGTTCGATCAAATCCTTATGCAATAGTTAATAAAGCTATTTTACCAATTCATATATTGCGCTCCATCATGATTTAATAACCCTAAAAACGTATAAATCATGGCAAATCAGCAGCAAATAAATAATTATCCGCCCGTTGCAAGGTGGTTTACACAAAACACTTCTACCTTGCAACTCCCACTAGGCATGCAAGTTCCAAAATAACGTTCCTTTCAGAACATTCCAATCAAGATCACAAAGAAATTAATTGCTACATTACTTCTATATCGAGCTTAGGATCCCCCATAGGGATTTAGCACTGTAGATGGGAACCTGCATAAGCCTTATAGCAATAATATCGCAATAATAAAAATAAAGGAGCCCCTCGTCTCCCTAGGGCAATAAACAATCCACAGTCCATAATTATTACAGTCCATAAATATTACAGCCCATTGCGATATCTATTGCAAATGGAAATGAATGAATGAAATTACGCTCAACTCTCAATAAGGCAACAAAAATAAATCAGCATCCATTCACACCATTCATACCATACAAGCGCAATCTTTACATACGTTAGCACAATCACACGCATGAATAAAGTGTATACCACTTCCAAATAAGAAGGAAGTAATATATAAGGAAACAACGCGTATATGAAGCATAAGAAAAATGTATATGGAAATACCAATCAATCTCCATAATAGTATCTCAAAACAGAAATTTTCTTCTCTTTCCCCAATCAACATAATCATGAGAGCGTAAAAATTATCCTACTCGCATTTGGAAAGAAAAATCCGGAAAAAATCCTCAATGAGATCAACACATGTATGTGGATTTAATCATCAAGGAAATATTTCAAATGAAATGCATGCTATCATTCCATAAAATCTGAAATTCCTTAAATGAAATCAACACATATATGTGAATCAAAGGAAAGCATTCAAAAAATACTTTTAAGGCAACAAAACTCCAGCCCATAATATGCTCTAAAAAATTTCAGAATTTGCCAATCTTTCCTTAATCAATATAAGTATGCAATCAACAATAATTATGCTACTTGTATTGGAAAGGAAAAATTCGAAATTTTCAAGAGAACAGCAAGCATATATGCACATTTTTTAGTAAGGAAACTAATCAATCACATGCATGTTAATGCTCCAAAAACAGCCATATCCGAAATTCTTTGGAGCAACAAGGCAATACAATTATCATGCATATGCATATGACAATAAACATCTACTATATATGCATGCTCATATTTAAAAATGCTAAATAAACAAGCATATACACGAAATTCCAGCAAACATGAGATCTAGTCATGCATGTACATGAATAAGAGATAACAACATTTGATCCATCCATGCAATCCGACATGCATGATGATATACAAATGACATACAAACATTATCATCTAATTCAAGCATGAAAAAATATGAGAGAATTAAACTACTGATTATCATATAAAACATGCGCAAAAACAGAAGATCATCATGATAAGGTTAACACAGATTTCATGTATACACGCTCAAAAGATTAGAATAAATAATATCTAACCCTAATTCGGAAAAATTAGGAAAAATAGACATCTGATTTCATGTATACATGTGCATGATTTAGAAGTATCAACATGGAAAATAACTTCTGATTTTATCTAATACATGCGCAAAGAATAGAGGTAACAACACAGAAAAAATAGAATTCTGGTCACATCTATGTATGTGCAATGATAGGAGAGCAACATATCATATTGGCTCGAAATAAAATCAGGAAAAATACATCTTAAACCATGCATACATGCGCAAGAATGGAGGAGCAAAATATAACCCTAGATGCATGCTCTTATGAACCAAAACATGCGCATCATGTAAATATGCAATGCTGATTTTTCTGTTATCTTTCTTTCTCCAAAAAACATAACCTCCGATTTTTTTATCTCAAATCAGATTATCATGAAACAAAAATTCATCAAGCATGGTGAGGATTCGAAGGTAACCGAGATGGCTCTGGTACCAATGTTAGCAAACAACGATTCTACAGGTTCAGGAGTACCTTTCTTGGAGAGAACCTGTGGCAGCGGAAGGAAGATCAGAGGTCACCTTACGGAATCCTTTTCACCGGTCTGTCTCCTACTCTGTTGGAGAAGGAACGCGATTCCACAACCCAAGAGTCCACGGAATGAGCTTGGTGGAAGTGGAGGGACGAAAAGGGAGAGAGAGAAGGTGGCTGCTAGGGTGGGTGGAGGCTAGGGTTTGCACACTTGTTCTTCTATCCAATGGGAGGCATCCCTCCTTATATAGATGGCTCCACCGTAAACCCTCAAATGTGTAGTCCAATAGGGATGCGTCATGTGTCAATGCTTTGGGCAAATATCTTACTAATCCTACATTAATCCAATAGTATCCCCATCCCTTGTAATAACGCAAATCTCTTCCTTTTTGTTTCTTACGTTCCAACAACTTAGCATTAAAATGAACATAAACCAAGTCATTCAATTTTTTAACTTCAAGTCTATTTCTTTTTTAGTATGGTTTGCACATAAACAAGATTTATCAATTACATTGAAGAAACATAACAAAATAACCTAACATAAAAAGACAAAATATCAGTTTTACTCCTTCAAATGTTCTCGAGTTCCTCTCACACCCAGATGAGCTTGTTGTCAAACTTAACATGCTTGTCAAATTAGGTGTCTAGGTTCCATGCATTTACCACCAATGTGCTAAATTTATTACAATAATAAATATTAATATTTGAAATATTGAAATGGAAAGCATTACAAAAAACAATGTTTTACATAGAAGTGGTGTTACCTGGGATGTAATCAACACTATTTGTAGAACAAATGCCTTTTGCCACTGGATAACTTAATAACATTCTGCATTCTTGTATGCTCTTAGTTTATTTTGTATTATATGTTCCATAACTTTTGCATCCGGAAAGAAGGTTGCAATGCACAAGAACGATATTTCACCACTGTTGGATTCCTACCAATCATTGCACTATCTTTGTGGTAGCAAAATTGATTAAGATAGTATGCTATAGTATGCATTACAACATGGGTTTTTTTGCTACAATACACCCCGCAAGTGTCCAAATTGGCCATATGCACCTGCTTTTTAGGTATTGCCGCATATGCATCTAGAAAGCATTCAATTTGCGCAAATGCACCTGGGCCGTTCGTGGGCCCCACTCCAGAGAGACGACGTGAATGGGCCGTTAACGGTCGTCCGAATCAGTTCGTGATCCGTTTGGTAGGACGTGTGATTTGTGATTGACTGTAGGCAAATAAATTTTACTAAGACTAATTCAAGACCATGACTAAACCATTACAGTGTTGGAATCACTCTGTATCGAATCACTCTGGATTGACTCTGGCATCACTCTGGATCGTCTATGGAATCGCTCTGTATCGACTCTGGAATCGTTCTGGATCGTCTCTGGAATCGTTCTGGATCGTCTCTGGACTCAATCCGGATCAACTCTGGAATCAATCTGGATCGATTCTGGACAATCTGGATCGGCTCTGGAATCACTCTTGATCCAGTGCCTGTAGTCCCACGGACACGTATGAGACCTGGTCGTTCGACCCTGGAATGGCTTTGGAATGACGCGTCACACGTCAGAGACCACTAGACAAATACGTGTCCACAAATATGGGTTGATCTGGCAATTCCTTCGTAAGTTAAAGCGCAAAGGTTCCCGTGATCAGAGGGGAACGACTGTTGAACAAGAACAGGACTGATTGACATCATTTCATGCTTATATTTGTATCTTATATCCATTATCTTACACCTAAGCAATGCTATGTGATGAGTTTTATGTTTAGTTTTCAAGAATAAAGAGGTTTGAAGAGAAGAGCCATGAAAGGACCCAAAAGCAGGAAAAATGACTTAATTGTGAGACCTGGGGACTAAGATGCAAGGGAGAAGGACCTGATCGTAAAACCAAAGGACCTAAGAGCAAACCAGGAAACTCCACACCATCATGGGGAGTATTTTGCCAATTCGATTCGGGTCGGAGCTCCAACAAACCAACCAGATGCATCCATGACCAAGACACACAACAAGGAAGGCCCACAAACAAATCCAGACGGATCTGGATCATATAGGCCGCCAATTGGCGGTCTGGAACCGCCAATTGGTGGTCTGGATTGGTCCAGATCCACTTAATTTTCTCCTGGACTTGTATTAATGTGTGCTTAGTCTATTTTTGGTATTGGTTTAGTCCCACAACGGGGGATTGTCCCGGATTAGCTTTTTCCATGCTTATAAATAGAACTCTTCACCTCCCATTGTATCCATCTCTCTCTTTGGTGGCCACCTTCCCTACTAAGAGTGAAGCCTTGAAGCAAAACTCTGGTGGAGGAAGAGCTACTTGTAATTGAGTGAGTTAATAATAGAAGTTTTCCTTTAATTGTGTTGTTTCTCTCTTAGTTTAATTTCCTTTCATATGTTTGCTTTGTTGCTTGTTTTATTTTATGCTTCTTTAATATTTCTTCTTGATTAGTATAACTTTCATTTCAGTATTATGCTTTCTTTTGCTAATATAGTTAGTGTAATGAGTAGTGAGTAGTCCATCCCCATTTGGGGAGTGGAGAAATATGTGATATAATCATGTAGTGTATTAAGTGTGTGTTATTTTTATCCCTTGAGCTTTATATGATTTCCATAACCATCTAATGGGTCTCCACTCTTATCTTTGATATGCTAATGCTCTTGAATGAAGCTTAGCTTATGCTTTGATTAGTGGACCTATTTTATGGGGAATTATAAGGTTAGGATATGGATGAAGTTAATATTGGAAACACAAGTTGTAGTGTATGAGCTCTTGTTGCCTTTACCTTAGCTAATGTCTTGTATGTTTTAATGATGTAGTCTTATCTTAATTCATGTGGAGGCATAGTAGGGTCTAGTCTTTATACTTGAGTTCATGTAGCTTCATTCCAACTATTGTCTTGTATGTTTTAATGATGTAGTGAAATCTTAATTCATGTGGAGGGAAAGTTGGATGTAGTTTTATGATTTCATGCACTACATGTTGTGAAGAGCTTAATGAACACACACATACACTTCTTTATGTTCACATTATTTCTCTACCCCCTTTGGGGTTTAGTTTTATCATTTCTTCTCCATCTCATTTCAGCTTTGTAGTGTAGTTTAGTGTAACCAACCTTTCTTCCCTTTCTTTACCTCTCGCCTTCGCACAAACCAAGTGTCGACACACCTCCCAGTGGACGACCCGTATTTGCCACCGCTTCAACGCGGCCGTGCACTTGTGGTTAAATATAAAATGATCAATCAAGGACTTACCATCAATACGTGAGAAGACGTATCGCAAATGAATTTTTATGCGAAAAGACTTCTCCATATTTGAAAGAGATAAAGTTTCTACATAAGTCATACAATTGTTTAGAGACGGACATGTTATGAAGCAACAAGCATGAGTCCAGATGAGTAAAGAGTCAGTACAGAGTAATTCCGGAGGCTATCCTAAGTGTGTAGCAAATGAACATCACCAACGACGTAAGGAGTTGCAGGCTGTGGAGACGGCCATAATGTTTTGCCGGTGGAGAATGACGAACTGTATGGATGACTGGAAGAGAGCCATGCACACTGGAAACCCGGACACACACAAGACAACCGGTTTAGCCCTTGAAGAACCTTTCTTAGAATTGAAGGACCTCGAGGAGAAGCGACGACGGTTGGTAGAGGAATTAATGTCGAATTATCCCCGCCCTTTTGAATCTTCATCTGATTAGGACCTGTACGAGTTTTGTTGTGTCTGGACGTGTACTTCCCTTTCAGATTCGCTTCGTAATAAAATTGTGGGTGTCTTTTTAAACTTGGGATGCCTTTCACTTTCCTCATTGTTTTTTGGGTTTCGTGTTTTTTTGTTAAACTGCAAACTGATTTATGTGAATCCATACTGGTGGTCTTGAAACGAGACTAAATCTAGAGGTAATCCAGCGTGATGCCATAATAAATCCATAAATAAATCCATAGTCATTCCAGACGGAGACCATGGGTAGACGACTGTCGAAATTTAGTCCAGAGTCAATCCAGACTCGATCGGCAGTTATTCCAGCGTTAATCCAGCGTCATGAATCCATAATGTATCCATACTCATTCCAGAAAGTAGGCCTAATGTAGTCCAGATTCAATGCAGAAGTAGTCCTTCGTCATTCGATAAAATTAATCCATAATCTATCCAGAGTCATTCAAGATAGAGACTAGGGTTGACCAAGAGTCGACATTTAGTCCAGAGTATTTCCAGAGTCAAACCATAGTCTCTCAAAATCTCATGAGATTCTTTTTCATGTCTTCTTTAAGGGTCAAGACATATATGGCAAATCGTGATTTGAGAATACGTGATAAAATACAAATGTACAAGATAACAGATCTTGTATTTATTAAACTAAATAATCTATTTTATAAATGTAATCGCAACATCGATCCAGAGTGATCCCAGAGTCGATCCAGAGTGATCCCAACATCGATCCAGAGTGATCCCAGAGTCGTTCCATAAATTCCCAGCATCTATCCAGAGTGATCCAACGTTAGTCCGGAAAGGACTTCATGGTTAAACCAGAAATAACACATGGAAATTCAAAATCGAGACAAGGGTTATAAAAAACGTGCATTAACAATGAATCATAAGGGACAAGTGGAGATTTGAAAAAAGAAAGTATGTATTCTGTGAATAGTGTTCCCCATGTACATATATGGTTCATATCGAACAACTTTACAAAATAGTAAATACCTAACAAATCTACTGTGTGTTAGTTAGGGATTTCTAAATCTTGAATTTGAAATCAAGTACAATGTTAATTCTCCCCTAACTAGTGCAAATATTTGACGTCCTCTTCAAGAGTTGGATTTGTCCCTCCCATCAAGCATCGTACCCAGTGGGCTACAAATACGCCACAATCATTGGTTCCTTTAGCCTGCCGTTGGGATTTTTTCCTTTCAAAGTTCAGCTTCCATTCTACACCAAAATGCTGCCTCCAGAACTTTGTCATACTGAGAGCCAATTCCTCGGAAGACCCAACTATTTCAGATGGATCTTCGTCTTTGTCAAGAAGACGAGCTAAGTTGTCGTAATGTGTGATTGTTTGCGTTGTCGCGCACACAGAAAGCAAGGTCCAGTGCACTGAGGTCACAAGTGGTTGTGCGATGACTGAGTGGTTGGGGGTCGCAAGCCAATAATTTCCCCTTAATGATTTCTTCGTATAGACCTTCACACTGAATAACAATTCTTGAGGTAGCCGTCGATGGAATGACAATAACATTTGAATAGGTAGAGACCAAGCTTTTTGGTTGCCTTTCCTCCAACACACAGAGTAGTGCATCCATTAGATGTAAAATTAAAATTATGATAACTGTGATGAAAAGTGATTGGAAAGAAACAACAGAAGATGTAAAATACTCACGTCGGATGAGAAATCTGAACATTTTCCAATCAGATCCTTGAAATCTTGAATGTTAACATGTGCAATATCATTTTACCATATAGTTCGCTTGGGGTCCACGGTTCTGCATGCCAAATTCAAAATGACATTCCTTTCCTCGGCTGACAACCCAGACAAGGCTTTGAGGTCTATGTCTCTACCCGCATTCACAACTGGTAGTGACCGAAGTTCAGTTGGAGTTGAAAGAGAAGAGGAAAGGAGGCTTGCATACTTGAGCCTTTTCTGAATGAAATATTCTTCATCATTTTTACCCTTCCTCTTTCGTAATAACGGTTCCTCCGTACCCTTCTTTCGTATACTTCTTATTTTTCTTGTTTCTGCCCTCGGGCATGTAGGTGTAATGGAAGCATTCGGTAGATTAAAAGGTGATTCGACGCGCCGGTGCTACCAACTTCCATGGCTGAAGACATGTTCGTTCTTTCTTTTGGACGGATGATTGACGACTGGGGACACGAGCAGTATCCGAGTGAAACCCTTTTCCCGCTTCGTATGACTGGATTGGGTCTGGAAAACACAACCAACGAGCCTGGATAGTGTCTTGGAAAGGACTGGAACCGTTCTGGAGATACGATGGAATGAATGCGGAAAGGAAAAGTCTCGGTAAGTTACAGAATAAATCTAGGGTCATTCCAGAAGAGATCCAGAATATGATCCATGGTCATGCCAGAAGAGATCCAGAATGGATCCAGGGTCATTCCAGAAGAGATCCAGAATGGATCCAGGGTCATGCTAGAAAGACCCTAGGTGTAACGTAAGTTACAGAATAGAGGCAGGATCATTCCAGAATAGATCCAGAATGGATCCAGGGTCATTCCAGAAGAGATGCAGAATGGATCCAGGGTCATGCCAGAAGAGATGCAAAATGGATCCAGGGTCATGCCAGAAAGACCCTAGGTGTAACGTAAGTTACAGAATAGAGGCAGGGTCATTCCAGAATAGATCCAGGGTCATTCCAGAAGAGATGCAGAATGGATCCAGGGTCATGCCAGAAAGACCCTAGGTGTAACGTAAGTTACAGAATAGAGGCAGGGTCATTCCAGAAGAGATCCAGAATGGATCCAGGGTCATTCCAAAAGAGATGCAAAATGGATCCAGGGTCATGCCAGAAGAGATCCAGAATGGATCCAGGGTCATGCCAGAAAGACCCTAGGTGTAACTTAAGTTACATAATAGAGGCAAGGTCATTCCAGAATAGATCCAGAATGGATCCAGGGTCATTTCAGAAGATATCCAGAATGCATCCAGGGTCATTCCAGAAGAGATCCAGAATGGATCCACGGTCATTCCAGAAGAGATCCACAATAGACCGAGGGTGATTCCAGAAGAGATCCAGAATGGATCCAGGGTCATTCCAGAAGCCATCCATAATGGATCCACGGTCATTCCAGAAAGAAACACGCTTTTAAAGCCAGTTAATACTAGCGCCAGTAAACTGCCTGTTTTTCCTTCCCCGCGAGGAGGGATTGATGCGCCCAAGTTACCGCAGCTCCGGATGAAGGGAGAATAGGGGAAAGAAAGAAACACCTCAAATTGCAATAATTAAACTCAAGCAACAACTACAGTTACAAATGAAAGTGATCGCAAAGAACACATGAAGAACATAAAATGCACCTAAAACAACACTTGGAATTCCAATTGTTAAAATTTAACCAACACCCTTTAAAATTGATGTGAGTCTACAAATGACTGCCACTGAGCTCAAGTAAAACATTAAGTTACAATTTGCTATCATATATTTATAATACACTAAGCTAAAGAAAAAACATTAATTCTCTCATTGGACATTTGGCCATTGTGAGTCATGTAACCTTCCTTGCACTCCCCCAACCGATTGAAGAAGGTCCACCATAGAACCGTAGGTACTTTGGCTGGATTGTGCCTCATTTGTGGTATGGATTGCTGTCTGAGTGACACCCATGTCCTCATTCCTGGTTTTCCTCCTCTTCCCACCTCTTCTATCTCTGACAATGTAAGAACCACAAAACATTAATGCTTGAATATTTATATATGAAAGTGATTAAAGTAAACTGCATTTCTGATGCAATGGTGCGAACCTTGCATTGCCTTGATCTTCAGTTTGGGTCCCAATTGGCTCCTTCCATCTCCTAGCATGGTGACCAAGTAGACCGCACCTAGTGCATTTCTTTTGTCTCCTGCTGCAGCTTGGGTCCATTGTGCCCTTGTATCTGACCTGCCTCGGCCTTCCAGGTTGTCTTTTCACTATCAGAGGTGATACTGTAAATCCCTCTACATGATCCCACTCTGATTTATCTGCCATTGGATTAATACCCACCTCATAAGCTTGATCATACACTATTTTGTAATACCATGGGCTAACATAATCCTCCCAACGAGCCCCTCTAATTGTCCCAATGAAAGCAGAGGCATGCTGACATGGCAACCCTCTCAATTGCCAAAGTCTGTAGGTGCAGGACTTCTGAAGCAAGTCAACAACACATCTTTTGATTCCATTAGACACTTCTGCCTTCGAGTTAGGACATCTTATGATAGAAAAGGAGCCTAACTGCCTAGACATTTCATTTAACCATGTTCTGCCTTTTGGCACCACAACATTTGTACACTCTCTGCTATCTTCTTGTCTCTTGAACATGGTCTGCATCAACTTCTGCCGCAAATTGTCCACCATAGTTACAAAGGAAGATGCCTAACTTCCCTGATGTAGTTGTTTGTAATATAATCAGACGTGGCCTCACACCCAAATTGACTCCTTGACCAAATTCTGTTAGTGTTGTCCACCTGCACTAACCAATTATATGCACCCTCATTAATTTCCCTTATATACTGCATTTTTCTTTCCATCTCAGTGGTTGTATAGGCAGAGGCAGCCTCCCACATCAAACTAAGCAACAGAGTACTCTTGAATTTCTTTTGAAAGTTTTGGTAAAGGTTTCACTTTTTCAATAATATTATGTTTTAATGATTTTATACTACTTTTTAATTCCTAAAATGCAAGAAACAAAAATTCAAGCTAGATATTTGTTCAAGTATAATTTGATGTTCCATGAAGCACAAGTCAAACATAAGAATGAAATCGATAAAAAAATCGGCCTAATCATTGTAAGAGGAACAAAGGATGAGAGAAACATAAAATGTCGTCAGAAAGTGTTGAAGTCATGACATTTATGAAAACCTGATAATTGAGAACAAAGAAAAAGTCGAGACACGAACGTTTGCATCATTGTGCCGTGCGTGAGCACCGGAAGAAACTTACATTTGGAAAAAAAAGATTTTTTTGAATTTGTTTTCGTTTGTGGTGGGACTCACTAATAAAAAAAAAGAAAAAGAAGCTTGTAACCTATTTATCTTGTGAAATATAATTTATAAATTTTTAAAAAAATCACCAAAAAATCTATTTTTTCAAGAACTAGAAGTAGACACCCATATTGTTATATAACATTTGGCAATTTAAATTCTGACCAGTCTCGAGCAGCCCTGAGTCAGTCCCGAGCCCAATCCTGAGAAGTCCTGAATCGCTCTCCAGCAGTGTCGAGCCCAGTTTCGAGTAGTCCCGATCCAGTCCCGAGTCTAGTCCCGAGTAGTCCCGAACCAGCCCCGAGCCAGTCCCCAGCCCAATCCCCAATAGTCCCCAATCCAATAGTCCCGAGCAGTCCCAAGCCCAGCCCCTAGCAATCCTGAGCCCAGTCCTCAGCCTATGCTGAGGTAGTCTCGAGCAGTCCCGAGTAAGAAATGAGTTGGAGATAACATAAAACTTTATTTGACAGCTACATATTTTTGTTAAATGTTGTGTTAGATTAATGGAGAAAATAAAATTGTAGTTAAATGTTGTGAAGTTGAACAAATGATGTGGTAGAGAGAGAAACCTGTGATAAAAAAGGAAACAGTGACGTGGATAAAAGGAAAAGTTATATGGTAAGAAAACTATTTGGAAGGAACCAAACTATCACATGTCATGCACCTAAGCATGCAAATTCTTGAATGCAATATTGCAACTTGAAAGTCATCAGTCGTGCCCCACGGCACAAGAATACATGATACGTTCCCTATACTGTAACCAAAAAAAATCTAAGCGTTTTGTGTAATGATTCTCAAACATGTCTGTTAGCAGTGAATCGAGTTTATCTAAACCCACCCAACTGAGGTTAGCTCAGTTGAGAGATTTCTTGTCTTAAGATAGTCAAAACGGAAGATCAAATTCCAGTCGCGTTGTTATGTTTGAGATGTTTGAATTTGAAACGAAATGAGGCAGTGGAGTAGATAAAATCAAAAACCAAACTTTAACGAAATACCAAAACTCAGAAGTGACCAATCTTTACTTCCAAAGTCATATTAGAGTGAAAATTAGATGGCTCTCGTATATTGTTAATGGATTCTGTGCTTTTGGGGATGCATGTTCCTAGTTGCCCGAAGATAAATTGTTATTTTACAATAGCGGGTCCCATCTTATTTGTCATAGAAGATGTTTTTTGGAAAGTAAAAAAAGACACTATTATTAAAGATGGAATTGTTTTTTAGAAACAAATTGTTAAAGATGCATTAATCCATTAATCTCCAACAATAATGTTAAATTTTAAATTTGAGTCATACTTGATTTTTTTGGGGTAAAGTTGTAAGACTTAATTTTAATTATTAAAATGTGTTGCAACCCGCATCTCACTAGTCTTGTACAAGATAATTAAGGGTTAGAGACTCAAAACTCTGCTTGCTACATTATACAGGTTGAGATACGTACAATGGGTGAAGCGTACTTGAGCTGAGCTTGAACGGGCAGTGATATTATAAGTCTATTGAAGCAATGCATATTATGCTAGTCTTGAAAACACTTGGTAAGAACTTAACATATAAGTTTGTAGATAAAGAATATGTATATATTCGTATTTTGAGATTGATATAACACTTATCTTCGAGGTTTTCTTCTTCTTCATGTCTGTCAATTGAAAGGAATTTTTTTTACTGGTTTGCCATCACACATTACTTATGCTACTCTAATTTAAAAAAACTCAAAAAATTATCATGCTGACATTAATGTTTTTTAATTTGTGATAATGTCATTATGTGGATTAGATGCACATTTTAATTTCTACAGAAAATTATCATCACTGGTTGAAAAAGCTAGTGTTGACCAGTGGCAGCTAAAGCTCAATTCACGGCAAGTTGCCTTGAAATTTTATCGAACCAAATTTAACTATTAACTTTAATCTCGTTGAGCTCACTAAGGCGAACTCAAGATTAAATAATCTCAAAGCTGCTCCGTGTGATTTTGAATAACGCACTCGGCACTCCTTATGTTTGTGAACAGTCAGTCACTTCCAATTTGACTAATCTTCTTTTTCCTTAGAATAGAAAGTTGACCAACTTTAACATATCCATACGTACTTTCAAATTACTCAGTTTCCGTAGATCTAGTGTCCCCTAAATCATTAATATTTTTGTCAAAATATATAGTCCAGTATCGCATACATATAAATACCTTCTCTAATATCAGAGGCTGGAAAAGAAAACATAAGATAAACGAGATAAAATATTAAGAGAAGAAAAACGTACGTAATCCATAAGACAATAACTATTTTACCTATTTGCGTGATAGCAATATCATGGAATCGACAGATGTGGCGTTTCCGCTAACAAGTAAATTTGTAATCGTGAAATATTATATTTATGATCGAAGCAAAGAGATCTCTAGTCAAGCTATGTAATGGCATTGTTCTAGTTCTTGAGATCCTTAATTTTGTACTTGTTTCGCCAGTGATTCATAGCCGTGACAAACCTTTTATTTTAACGCAAACAACCAAATTATCTAGAAAAGATATTGTTCTAGTTAAGATATTGTTCTAGTTCTAATATTGGCATGGTGTCGGGGTATACCTTAACGATTGACCTTTTTCGATATACGACACAAAATTATCGCTTGGTACAAGTTTGTCCATTATATCTGGTAAAAAATGATCCATTTTTGAACTTCCAAAATAAATGATCCATTTTTGAACGTTTTGTTTCCTCAGATGACTTGTTTGGATAACTTATTTCAAAGCAACGTTCTGGGACCGCTTAGGCGACCGGGGCGTCCGGTCACCTGAGCGATCGCCTAGGCGGTTGTGCGACCGCCAAAGTCTGGGTGGTTTTTTTAATTCAATTAAATTTTATAAAAAAAATAAAAAATCAGGAAAAATAGGAAACAATGCACAAATATTATGTAAAAATACCATACATGTTTAGGCTTCAAAAAGACACCTAGTTCCTCGACCAAGACCTCACTAGGCAACCCCTCTACACACCTAAACACTTAGGTATACAATTTATTGCTTAGTAGTACGATTACAAAGGAAACTCAGAGTTCATACAATAGAAGATAAGATAGAAATTAGAATTACAAGCTAACTAACTAATTCCATTGGACATATTGATATAATGTCCAACTGGGAACCATATCATATCCTCCACCACCATCAGAGTCGTCAGAGTGGTTCTCGTTCGGATTGTCGACGTAGACATCATCTTCTTCAGTTTCTTCATCGTCGGATTGGACATATTGCTCGTCGATGTCCATCGGTGGTTGAGAACTCGATGCACCTGGATCTCTAGAACTAATGTGAACGATGACATCATCCATGCCACCACCTAATAATGGTGCGTCAGATGGAGTGGAACACCGCGCGTCTGATGCAGTGGACATGGATCGAGAAAAGCGTCTCCGTGAAAAGAATGTCCTAAAGCTTCTTCCTCGGCACGGCCCATGTAAGCTCCTCTCCAACGAAAACCGGATCTTCAGTTTCTACCAACTACGGATGCTCGTCGAAGAGATCGTAGTCCACACTGATGGGGTCATAAAATCCGGGCTCTCTATCCTTTGCTGAAACTTTTGCCTTAACTTTTGGTTGTAATTCACATACACCAAGTCATTCATCTTCTTCACAGCCAACCTGTTCCTTCTCGTTGAGTGCAACTGCTCGAAGACACTCTAATTCCGCTCACAACCTGATGCCGAGCATGTCAATCCCAACACCCTCAGGGCCAACCTCTGTAATGCGGTCTCTCCCATGTTTGCGCCATAAGATTCCCACCAATCTATAGGTCTTCTTTCCGACCTTTGTCTGACGACCATATCCCTCGAGAATATTCCGAGGGAGTTCTTGTAACGATTAAGTAGACCGCAAATCTTGTCTTGTTCTGCAGGAGTGGGGACGACCCGCTCTACGACATCCATGAATCTAGGCATATGCTCATTGAAAGCTACATTTCGATCCTGAGGTGGGACGGAGAAGAAGGTACCAGGGTTGAGTAAGAAACCAGCTGAGTGTAGCGGTGAGGACATCATCTTCCTTGGACCCCACCTGGTGTCGATGAGGTCGATGACTTGCTTGTACAACCTCGAGTTTCCGTCAAAGTTCCTCATGATTTGTTCTTTGGCTTTCTCCATTACGTCACACAGATATCCCATCGGTGGTTTCTCATCGCCGTCAACAAGTATAAGAACCTTGACCCGGTTTCCAGATCAAATTCTATGTTTTCTCGGTCTACATAATCATCAAGACATACATTTTCGTTTTGTAATGTCCTACTATTTCTAATCATGTATGCAGTTATGTCTTGTTTAATAGAGTCAGGAACTTTATCACAAGGTCTAGCATTGCTACCGGGTGTGTGTGCAAGATGTTGTTTGTGACGGGCTATACCACCTCTAGTTTCCCTACCACATAACTCACAAACAATGCAGTTTTTATCATTAGCACTAATTTAATGGGCAGTATTCCAACAAGGGTCATTTGTACGGGTAGGTCTTAGGTCATCGTAACTCTCGTGATGCATAGGGAGACTAGTGTCGGGTACGTAAGCCATATCTTAAAACTAGACTAATATAAAAATTTAGACTAATATGAAAATAAAATACTAATTAATTTAATTCTAAAGAGAAGTTAGAAAGAGTGCACTTGATTTTGGCGGTTGAAGAATGAAGAACCGGATCGGAGACTTCACTTTCCAACTTCAAAACTAAGCACCAGACCGGAGACTTAATCGCAAAAACTTGGTGATTAGGAAACTTGATGATGAGAATAGAATTATGAAGAAGAAGAGAATGAGTGATGTGTGAAAAATGAAGAGGTTTAGAGGGGTTTATATAGGATTTGGGGGTAGTGGCAAACTTCTAATTTTTGAAAAGAAAATAAAAATAAAAAAGGAGCGCCTAGGCGAAGCGATCGCCCAGGCGATCGCCTATTTCACCCAGCTTGGCTGGGCGAAAGGCGGTGGTCGCCCAGGCGACCACGGCGACAGGCGGTCGCCTACCGCCAGGCGACCGCCTACCTAAACGTTGGTTTAACGCATATGTTTCAAAATTGAACTAATAAATAGAAGGACGCGAAGAAAATAAAAATCTCCAATTTTTCTTATGAATAAAAGGGAATTACTATTCGTCGCCGGAAAACTACTTAAATCGTCCCAAAAATGATATTTTTGACCTTAACAAATCAATTAATACTCATTTCGTCCCGTGTCTTTAAATAAGGTGTTAGACTCGTTCCTAGTACCAACACCTCGAAAATATCTGGCGAAGCACCTGGATCCGGCGAGGTCACGGGGGTGGATTTTTTCCCGACTCGGGCGTTTGGCTAAGCCGCCTCCACCTTAGGTGGAGGCGGCTTAGCCAGACGCCCGTTTTTTTGTTTTTTTTAATTTTCTGTTAAATTAATTTTTTTCTGGTTCCGTTGCAAGATTTTGGTGGTGATGGAGTAGATTACAGTGAACTTTTTGACAGTAAAGAAATATTTACAACACTGGAGGAAGCTTGTAAATGGGCGAAACAAGTTGCAATAGGAGCCGGATTTTTTTTGGTTATATCATCATACAAACCAAAAGCAGATAACGGGATGGATTGTTACCTGAGATGTGATCGTAGACGTGAAATAAGTTCTTGTGATACGAGTATTGCACTGCAAAAGAGTACAAAAAGAAAAGGTTGCGGTTGTCGGTTTTTAGTAAAAGTGGTGGAGCGACGGGATCGTGATGGATGAGTCATTGTTTCTAGTAGCACCTATGGGCAGCACAACCACACACTTGTAGTTTATTCAGAGGGTCACCGACAGGTCAGCGGACTTAGTGCGGGGGCAAAGCAAATTGTTCGTGATATGACAGAGGCACAAGCAAGACCACATAACATTTTGTTGGCGGTAAAGGAGAAATTCCCGGACGATAATCTCAATCAAAGACACATTTATAACTTCAGAGAGTACATGAGGAGGACGAAATCTGAAGACAAGAATCTCGCGCAGTAGTTTCTCATGGAGGCAGTGCAGCATAACTATTTGCATTGGATTGTGACAAATGAAGAAACTAATATCCTCACTCACGCGTTTTTGGCACATCCGACTTCAGTTCAGTTGTTGCGTACATACCCATTCGTAATCTGCATGGATTCGACGTATAAGACGAACAAGTACAAGATGCCTTTGTTTGAGATGGTTGGGGTTACTCCATCAAACATGAATTTCCTCGTCGGATATTCGATTTTGCAGGATGAGACCGAGTCTAGTTACCGGTGGGTGTTGGAGAGGTTGCTAGATATGTTATTGGATATTGTTGGCCCGACTGCAATAATAACGGACCGGGAGATGGGTCTGATGCGACCAGTGACAGAGGTTTTTCCTTAGTCTGCTCATTTACTATGCACCTGACATATCAACAAAGACGTGTACAACTATGCATACCACGTTTTCGGCAAGGACAAGCAGTTTGCAGAGATTTTCAGGCGTGGAAAGTGGAGTATGTGGAAGACACGTGGTTGGTGCATAAAGAAAAGTTTGTGTTGAATTGGACGAATAAAGTTCTTCATTTCGGCAACACTACAAACTGCAGGGTGGAAAGTGCACATTCGGCACTGAAAGAGTGTATCACTACATCGAATGCCGCTCTGGACACTCTTTTCGACCACGTGAACTTGGCTATTGAAATGCAGCTGATGAATATTCGGAACTTTCTTGAAGATTCGAGAGGTCGAATTGTGACAAACTACATAGGTCCTTTGTTTCAGCATATAAATGGCCGAGACACTTTGTCTTCCATGGTGGTCAAGACAACTGGTCGTACGCCCGTCGTGCGATTTCTAGTGAGATAGGTGCACATCCTATTTATGAGAGTGTCTATTTCGGCAGAATTGATTGGGGTGGGGGAGCTTGTCGCGAGAATCATTATATGGAGGTTTGGACCGACTTGTTTCCTATTGCTAATTTTTACAAGTGTGCGGTCATGTATTTCGCAATGGGAACGGATGGTTCGTTGTTCCCGTGTCTTACTGTGCTACCTTGGGAGAGTCCGTCTGTCATGACGAGGCCTGTCAGAGAGTTGGTCATTGCTCATTTATGGAGTTAAAGACATTTTATTCGTTTGGAATTAGCTGATAATTTCCAGTACCTCCTATAGCGACCTTATGGAATCAAATGCGAGATGAGAGTGTTATTGGATGGGAGGATCAATACGAAAGTAGGATAGTGTATTGGAACCGGTTATGTAGTACATTTTGATTGTAATTTGTAATGCATGTGTAATGTATAATATATCGTATATTTGTACTTATATCGTGTTGTTCTTTTACCATATTTTAAATTTAAGTATTATTTGATATCTAAGGAAATAAGTTGAAAATATTTTCGTGACAAATAAATTTTAAAAATACGATAGTCAAAGAAATACGTAGAATATATGTTGGTAAGAAATAAATAATAAGAGTACACAAATAAACATAAGCAAATACCAACAAATGTAGTAACAATGCAAAATATAACAAAACGATAGTAAAAGCAAGTCAACTACGTACCTGACTCGTCTGCTACACTACGTACCGCGTGTAAGGGAATTGATTTCCCTTTTCCTCCACGGTAACCCGATGACTATTAATTCAATTTTAAAATAAAATTTATCAATGGATTTACTAAAATAATTAAACTAATTATTAACTTAATAGTCGATTTATTTAGCATTATCACAATTAATAAAATATTCTTTACTAAAATCGTACACAACTAATTATTAACATAATAATCAATTTATTTAGTGATTATCACAACTTTTAATCAATAATTCATTACTAAAATAATTAAACTAATTATTAACTTAATAATCAATTTATTTATTAATTATCACAATTTATAATCAATAAAAGATTTACTAAACTAATTTAATTCATTATTAACATAATATTCAATTTATTTTAAATTTATCACAATTTATAATCAATTTAAAAAAAAAATTAAAAAAATATTCCTGGGCGTCTGCGGCAGACACCTATACTAAAATCGTCAACCCAAAATTTTTTATTTTAAATTTAATTAAAATAAACATGGTATTTACCAGATCTTAGTAGTCCGGGTCGTCCGCTGGTTCTTTTCCTTGCCTCCTAGACATTATATCTGGTGAATAAAAGTGTTATATGAAGAGAAAGTTGTGTTAAAAAAGTGAAATAAAGAGTTATATCAGTAAAAATGGTAGAATGACAAAATGATAATCTGTTATCTGTTGGGGCGATTTAAGTAGTTTTACGGCGACGAATAACAGTTCAGTGGATAGAATGCACATGTATACGTCTTTGTATTTGTCTTCAGTTGGGGCGAACTATTTCTCCTTGATTCGAAAGAAAAACTAGACGGTATTTAAGATGTTGACGTGTTGTGACTATGTTCTTTGAATTATCACGGTTTCTATGGGAGTGCAAAATTATGTACTTGGAGGGTGAGGTGCTCTGCTTCGAGGGTGCACTCTCTACTTTTCCTACCTATTATGTTTGCATTCCGCAACCCAAGGGTTAATACAACTTATTCAGTTGGCATATTCAAATCTGGATGACCCAGGACCAAGGATCAATCCCTTCATACATGTTTGAGATTTGACTAAAAAATATGAAATGCTTTCGAAAACTCCGTAAGATGGTACTCTATTATTCTCGACCCGATGCCATGTGATTGGGGTGGGGGATCCGGGGATTCACGTCGGGATACTCTTAAGTCTTAAGGTTCATAGATTTCAAAATTCTAGAATTCGATTTTCAGCCAATTCGATCCTTCGGGTTATTAATCTTCTTTATTCCAAATCATTTTCAAGCCATTGTAGCTTGATATATTAAGATACTACATATTTAAGTATAGATAGAAATATGTATATAGACTTGCCGATCGATGGATGTGTGTACATCATACAACTCAAATGGTATTTCTTTACTAATGCAATGGATGGTCCACTAAAAAAAATCAGGATGGGCACAATTGGTATAATGTCAATTTAAAGATAAAGTTAATATATTATATTTTAAGAAAAATTAAAATCGACTCAAGTGACTTGAATTTCACGTTTTTTATTAAAAAATCAAAATCGTAGCAAATGTTGCTTAAAACAACATTACTATTAGAAAATAATATTTTTAAAATTAAAATCGAATATCAAGCAAATGTTTCTTAAAACAAGAAAAACGAAACAAATTATATTCAAAATGATAAAACATACAATTAAGAACTATTATGTTGGTAAGTGGCTAACTCCTGTTCTCTTTTCAATAGATATTAGTGAGTATAATTCTTGTCGTACGTTGACATTTGTACATTTCACCAATTGTCGTAAAAAACATTTTACATTTTATTTTGGCGAACGCAAAATAAAACATGTACCATGTGGGATTTGAACCCTAATCGCAAAAAAAAGTTAGTCACTATCGCAATAGCACACACCATGTCCAGTGGTTATTCATTATATACGTAAGTATATAAGTCTATATGTTAGATCCTGATGCTTGATTAGTGGCTTAATCTTGTTTAGGTGGCTAATGGGTTGATTTGTTGGTTGGGGTTAAGGTGGGGTGTTGTGATTGGTCAGGGGAATGGCCTAAAAGGTGAAAAACCTTTTCCTTTCTTCACTTCACTCATCTCCCTTCACACACACACTCACTCTATCAGTGCTTTGAAGCTTCGACGAGGTATGGAGATCGGCGAGCTAGGAGAAGCTCAGACGGTGGGCGTTGCTCGGGAGAAGTTCACCGGAGAAATACTTGTGGTAAGGAGGTGATCGTCATGGTTCTTCGAAGGCTTCTTCAAGCCTTAAAGGTATGTCAAGCTTCTCTTTAATACTCACCTGAGATGTGTGAGTGGTTAGTTTAGTCGACGGTGGCTTTTGTGCAGCAGGATGCTGCTGAATAAGGTTCAACCGGATCATGTCTTGGTCAACCGATGGTAGTGTAATTGTAGGTTTCTGCCTTGCACCGGTCGAACAATGCCATTAGACGGTTGACTGGTTGTGTATTTTAGGCAAGCTCTGTTAATTTTGGTCGAACGGGTCTCCTTTACCGTTTGACTGGTTACACTGTAGGTAAGTCGGTTGGGGACATTACCATCTAAACGGTCGACCGCCTTTAGATCAGTTTAACCGATTGTACCTGTAGCTAAGTCGGTTGGGGTCTAGACCTTCTAAACGGTCGAACGCCTAATAATTTGTTGGACCGATAGCTAAAGTTAACTTATTACTTGTTTGACCGCTTGTATGTTAGTTTGACCGGTGTTGACTTAGAGAAAATGTAGGAAATCCCTATTTTCGGTTGACCATATCCCCTTTGTCGTTTGACCGGTAGGGGTTGGACTTGAAGAGTTAAAGACTCTGATATTTTCGATCGAACTGGACCCCTTTGCTGTTCGACTGGTTGGTAGTTAAGTTGGTTGGAACCGGGCATTGACCATCTAAACGGTCGACCGCTTATGACCTTGGTTCGACCGATTG
The DNA here is from genome assembly GCA_963682175.1 of Triglochin maritima. Taxonomy (NCBI): domain Eukaryota; kingdom Viridiplantae; phylum Streptophyta; class Magnoliopsida; order Alismatales; family Juncaginaceae; genus Triglochin; species Triglochin maritima. Next base: position 23,789,447 of record OY821775.1, read on the forward strand.
CTTCTTTAGCGTTCGACCGGCTAGGTGACGATTGAACCATGCATGTTTCTAAAGGAAGTCGATCGATCAGTGTGCTTTGTTCGATCGACCATTGTTGCCTTGTTTTGTACTACGGTGGTTGGGTGAAAGAGCATTGGAGCCCGGTAGTTGTTTGTGTGTTGCTGTGGTTGGGTGAAAGAGCCCTGGAGCCCAGCTCGTGTGATACGGTGGTTGGGTGAAAGAGCATGGAGCGCTATAGATGTTTGCGTGTTGCTGTGGTTGGGTGAAAGGGCCCTGAAGTCCAGCTCGTGTGATACGGTGGTTGGGTGAAAGAGCCTTGGCGCCCCGTTGTGGAATGTGTGATACAGTGGTTGGGTGGAAGAGCCGTGGAGCCCCGTAGTTGACCGTGTTGCTGTGGTTGGGTGAAAGAGCCAGGAGCCCAGCTTGGTGACGATGTTTAATTACAGTAGTTTTGTATACCATTGTTATACTTGTATGTTGTTTAGTTTCATGCATGTTTAGGAAGTTGGCATACGGGATTTCATTATGGATACTCAAGCATAGTTGCATGTTTACTTTTCTGGTCATGAGTGTCGGTAGAGGGTGGTGACTGCAGAGGAGCAGACTAGGGACTGGATCCTGCTTGTCCATTATTTTGGAGGTTGTAGTGATTACTTGTGCTTATTGATTGACATCATTTCATGCTTATATTTGTATCTTATATCCATTATCTTACACCTAACAATGCTACGTGACGAGTTTTATGTTTGAATTTCAAAAATAAAGAGGTTCGATGAGAAGAGGCATGAAAGGACCTAAAAGATAGGAAAAATGTCTGAGTTGAGAGACTCGAGGACTAAGATGCAAAGGAGAAGGACCTGAACGTAAGACCGAAGGACCTAAGAGCAAAGCAGAAAACTCCACACCATCATGGGAGTATTTTGGCAATTCGATTCGGGTCGGAGCTCCAACAAGCGAAGTAGATGCATCCAAGACCAACAAATACATCAAGAAAAGCCCAGAATAAAAACCAACTCGATCTGGATCCTCTCGACCGCCAATTGGCGGTCTGGAACTGCCAATTGGCGGTCTGGAACTGCCAATTGGCGGTCCGGATCTTCCCAGATCCACTAAAACTTCTGGAGCGCGTGTATTAGAGAATGTTTAGTCTTTTTTTGGTATTTGTTTAGTCCCACATCGGGGGATTGTCTCAGATTACCTTTTTCTATCGCTATAAATAGAACTCTCCCTCCTCTCATGTATCCATCTCTCTTTGTGGAAATCTTCCCTACTAAGAGTGAAGCCTTGAAGCAAAACTCTGGTGGAGGAAGAGCTACTTGTAATTGAGTGAGTTAATAATAGATATTTTCCTTTAATTGTGTTGTTTCTCTCTTAGTTTAATTTCTTTTCATATGTATGCTTGCTTGTTTTGTTTTATGTCATTTCAGCTTCTTTAATATTTCTTGCTTGATTAGTGTAGTTTTATTTCAGTATAATGCTTCATTTTGTTAATGTAGTTAGTGTAATGAGTAGTGAGTAGTTCCATCCCCATTTGGGAGGTGGAGAAATATGTGATATGATAATGTAGTGTATTAGGTGTGTGTTATCTTAATCCCTTGAGCCTTATATGATTTCCATAACCATCTAATGAGATTTCACTCTTATCTTTGATAGGCTAATGCTCTTGAATGACGCTTAGCTTATGCTTAGATTAGTGAACCTATTTTATGGGGAATGATAAGGTGAGGATAAGGATGAAATTAATATTGGAAACACAATTTGTAGTGTATGTACTCTTGTTGCCTTTGCCTTGGTTAATGTCTTGTATGTTTTAATGATATGTGTTATCTTATCTCATGTGGAGGCATAGTAGGGTCTAGTCTTTATACAAGTGTTCATTTAGCTTCATTCCAATTATTGTCTTGTATGTTTTAATGATATGATCTTATCTTAATTCATGTGGAGGAAAACTTGGATTTAGTTTTATGATTTCATGCACTACAAGTTGTGATGAGCATAATCGAACACACACACATCTTTTATATTCACATTATTTCTCTACCCCTTTGGGGTTTAGTTTTATTGTTTATCTTTCATTTCCTTTTGCATTCTAGTGTAGTTTAGTGTAATCAATCTTTCCCTCCATTCTTTACCACCCGCCTTCGCACAAACCAAAAGTCGACACACCTCCCTGTGGACGACCCGTATTTGCCACCGCTTCAACGCGAGCGTGCACTTGCGGTTTCAATAAAACGATCAATCAAGTTTTTGGCGCCGTTGCCGGGGAGGTACTTTGTCCAGACTTTGGTTTGGACGATTTGAGTGGTTTTTAATTTTTTGTTTCTAGTTTTTGTTGGTTTCAGGGATCCTAGAGCTCACGGGGAGGCTACTGGACGAGTTGGAGAACAAAATCTCCAACAGGGACTGCCAATCAGCGGTCTGGGACCGCCAATTGGCGGCCTGGTGAGGTTTTCTTGCTTTCATTTTTCTTCTGGTAGTTGTTTGCTTCATTTTAGTTATCTGGGAGCACTATTTTGCATGCTCTGACTTCTAGTTTGCTCCCAGATCATTAAACCAATCCCCATTAATCAACTTGGCCTTTAAATCCAAAGCAAAAGACTAGATATTCTTACTTGTTTAGGTCACACATCATGTACTTGACTTAAGCATGTAGTTGTCTTCTCTTTTAGCTTTATTTTCAGTTGTTGAGTGTTGGCGTGAGGTACGCATTTCCTACACTCATTCATGCATCTTGTATACCCATGCATTAGTTAGTAGGAATTGCATAAGGACAAAAGTGAGTTGAGCGTTTGATTGGAGCGATTGATTGCTAGATTTAGGATCAAAACACTACTAAGGAGGGGTTGTCCCATCAAAGATATGGTGGGGGATTTCATCACCCTTTCCTTAGCCCCAAAAATCACTCTTAATCAAGCCTTAACTAAAAGCAAGTAGACATTGGCCCTAGGATTTCGGACGCACTAGGAGAGTAATCTAGTTGAGACCTCCATGGCCTGATCGGCGTTGCCTACCTTGTCGATAGTAGGAGGTACTGGATCTCCGGATCTGGTATCACTTGCTGGGCATTGTGGTCCTCGTTGTAGGGAGGTGAGGCGTGTCGAGGCTAGTGACCTCGAAGTTAGGCGTCGTCTAGCCTAAGGACCCATGACCTTAATTTGTTTGAGCCGTGCTTGCTAGTTAGGCTTCTACCTGATCCCATTACCCACGCTAGATCTAAGGATTCTTCCCTCCTCATCTGAGTCCTCTCCTCATCTATTTTCTACGAGTAGTCTCCTCCTCTGAGTACACCTTCTGTTGTGTGTGTTTTTACAGTCAAGTCGAGCATTTTATGCGAGGTTGGGCTCGTTCTTGTGAGAGCGCTCGACTTGAGAGAGTGTATTTTTCTGAGATGGACGGTTTTGGTGATCGACCATCTCTGCCTCGTTCTCCTTTGGAGAATGAGGCCGAGTCGTCTCGTGGTGACGGGGGAGACCTGGGTCCATTCATGGATTACCTCAGTCCGCTCCCACCACCATGTAGACCTCCTTCTCCTCCTCCTCGGACTCGAGAGGAAGGGAGATTCGGTCAGGATCGAGTTCTTGGTGCACCACCACCTTTAGCTCGACAAGATAGACCGATGACTTTGTGGGAGCGGACCCATCCTGTTCGGGCCACGCAACCTTCTTGCATAGTTCTTCCCCCTGCTCGTGGGAACAACTATGAGCTGAAACCTCAATATGTGAGCATGCTTCCAACCTTTACTGCCAATAAGGAGGATCCGTATATTTTTATACGCGAATTCGAGGAAGTATGCTCCATGTTCAAGCTTCAATAACTTGACGAGGATTTAGTCCGGTTGAGAATGATTTCTTTTGCGTTGAAGGATAACGCAAAGAAATGGATGTAAAGCCTCCCGACGAGCTCTATTAGGTCTTGAGATGACTTCGTGACCATATTTCAGAAGAGATTTTTTCCTCAAAGGAAAACTCAACAGATACGGCAACAGTTACATCAAATGTATCAGATTGAGATCGAATCGTTTCATGGTTTCTTTGAGAGGTTCAAGGACATTTTCCAGCAGTGCCCTCATCATGGACTTGAGCTATGGCAGCTATGCCAGATTGTTTATGACGGCCTCAACTACAACACCCGCACATTGTTGGAGTCAATGTGTCAGGGTGACTTCAAAATGAAACCCATCGATGAGGCATGGGACACTTTTGAGTTAATGGCTGAACACACCTTTGAGTGGGACACCATGAGAGAGACACCAACCGCCATGTCTTCTGGTCGAGCTGGATCATATCAAGTTGAGTCATCTATCGCGTCTGAGGCGAAAATGACTGCTCTCATGCGTAGGATTGAGAGTTTAGAGTTGGGCCGAGCCCCTGTAGCTCAGGTCGCTACTCCCGGATGTGGTAGGTGTGGACTTATGAGCCATGATGACTTGGAATGTGCTTACGCTCCAAGGGATACTGAGCATGCAAATGCGATGTATCAACATAGGCCCAGTAACGACCCGTAAAGTCACTCCTACAACCCAGGATGGGGTAACCATCCTAACTTCTCTTGGGGGCCTAGTGGGGGTAACGGTTAGAGCTCGCACGCTCAACCTCAACCTCCACCTTGTCCACCTCCATGCCCATCGGCGACCTACCAACCTCCACATAAAATGTCTCAGAACCATAATTACCAACCTCCTCAGACCTCATCGTCGGGTTATTCTAACCAAACTCCACCACCCCAACGGGTTGACTCGAAGGACCCCACTCTGGAACAAACCCTTCGAGCGTTCATTCAGAGCACACAATCCATGTTTATGGACAGCAACAATTCGGTCAAAGCAATGGAAATGCAAGTTAGCCAGTTGGCTAATCAGCTCCATGAACGCGAGAAGGGCCAATTACCGAGTCAACCCGAGGTGAATCATCGGGGTACGCATTCTCAAGGAAGGCCACCTGTACCTCATGCTACCTCTGAACCGACCCATCATATTAATGTGATTCATACTTTGAGGTCTGATAAGCAGGTGGACAACCACATTGGGGTGCCTTCTTTGTCATCACCACATCTGAGGGAGCCGGATCTTGAGGTTCCTTCTACATTTCTTTCGACAAAGGGGCCAAATCCTGAAGTCCCCTTGTCTCCTCTTGTGTCGAAGGAATCAGATTCTGAGGTCCACACTCATGCTTCTTTGGACCAGAATTCGGAGGTTCCTTCGCACCCTTATGCCCCGAAGGCGCCATTCCCTGAGCGCCTTAAAAAGAAAACCTCTGATCAGCATGACAAGATGCTTGAGATGTTTCAGCAAGTTAAGGTGAACATCCCTCTATTGGAGGTGATTCAGCAAATGTCACCTTATGCCAAGGTTCTCAAGGACTTATGCACCAAGAAGAGAAAAACTCATGTTCCAAAGAAAGCTTTTCTTGCGGCTAACGTGAGTTCTTTGTTGGGACAACCCATGCAAGTCAAGTACAAGGACCCTGGCTGTCCTACTATCTCTTTTGTGATTGGTGATGTGTCCATAAATCGAGACTTATTGGACCTTGGTGCATCTGTTAATCTTCTGCCATATTCTGTCTACGTCCACCTCGGTCTTGGAGACCTCAAACAAACAAAGACCACTCTTCAATCGGCTGATAGGTCTATGAAGATACCGAAGGGTGTGGTGGAAGACGTGCTGATCAAAGTGGGAGAGTTCATTTATTCAGTCGACTTCTTTGTTTTGGATACTGAACCTGTGCCAAACCCACTTGGACAAATACCTGTTATTCTGGGGCGACCATATCTTGCGACTTCCAATGCCTTGATCAATTATCGCAATGGTCTGGTGCGCTTGACTTATGGCAGTCAATGCGCTGATTTCAACATCTTCACCATTGGCAAGAAGCCAAGTGCCTTCAATGACCCTGCTGGGGTCAACCTTATCCAGGGCTTGGATGAGATTGAAGTTGAGGGCACCTTCAAGTACTTCAGAGAATTGTTTGATGAAGATCCTGAAGGTTGTGAAGATGTTTCACCTGGGCTGACACATGAAGGTGCCTTATATTCTGATCACGTGGTCCTTGAGCCACATCCTTTTGATCACGTGGCTTTTAAGCCACAAGATACCATTTTTATGACCTCTGGCCACATGCTCTTCATTCTGTATCTGCTGAGGACCCCATGTGGGTTAAGAATCAACCACCTGATACCCTTCAACCTGATAGAGGTTCACCTCTTGTTCATGCCTCCTCTTTTGCTAACTCTCAAGAGGCATCAACCGACCACAATGCATATAAGGGTGTCAGGTTGTCGAGCAATTCTATTTTGTATGTTGCGAGCCCATGCATGTGCATTTCTGGATCGAGAGATGACAAGTTCCCATTTGATGTCCCTTGACATATGAAGATGGAAGCCTATTGTTGTACATAGTTTAAAAAAAGGACTCCTTCAGCGAGCATCGATTGTTGTGGGATCCAACCCTTGCGTATTTGGGCCACATTTCTTTCACGTATTTGTATCCCTTCTTTAGCATCTCACATGTTTTGAGGGAATTCAAGTTTGTGTCCATCAACATAACCATGAACTTCCCTTTGTACTTCACGTTGGTGAGATGTCTTCTTTTTCATGCATAAATCCATGTACTATCTTGCTCGCATTCATTGAGGACAATGCATGAAGTAGGTGTGGGGGGATGTTTTACGTGTTTACATAGTCGAGTCTTTGCTTTTGATTTTGTTTTCTTTTGTGTGCATTGTTAGGGTCATGTTAGTGTGTTGCATTTAATGTTGATATATCTGCTGCCATGATCCTTGGGTGACTTGTCTTCTTTTGCTTGCCCAGTGCTTCAAAATTTTCACATTTCTTTCAAAATCTTCATGTGTTTGCGAAAGAAAATGTTTTGTGAGTTTTGCGTACGTTTAGCATGTGCAAAACCGTTGAGAGGCAAAGTAAAAAGAAAGCTCTCAAAATTGTCTTGAACTTGATGCATTAGGATATCTAGTACAGTGACTTTAGGACTTATCGAGTCGCTAGGATACACCCTTGTTTTCCCTTGGGGGTGAGTAATCATAGGGTTTCAGTGCTCAAACATTTAAAGAAATCCACCCTGAACCTAGGGAGTCAATAACTCGTGTCTGTTAATTTAAGGAAGTTTGTTGTAGTCAAGGACCCTTTAAATCTTATTGTGAGACATTAAATGTAGAGGTTTTGGTTCATGTGTAGATAAGAAATAAGTGAGTAGGTGTTCTCTCTTCTCGCACGACTCCTATCACTCGGGAAAGTAGGTCTGAGGGGACTTTTTGCCTGGTGCTTTCGAGTCATCTGACTTGGGATGCGCCGACCAAACTCCCGTTACACGGTAGGGATTGCCCTATGTGGAGATTTGGGGAAATGTGTATGTGATGGTGTAAGTCCTCATGGGCAATGATGCACGAAACCTGACCCCGGGAGAATGAAGCTCCAACTAATAAAAAGAAAAGAAGAAAAAGATAAAATAAGAAAAGAAACAAAAAGAAAAAAAATGCAAATAAGAACCTTAATGGACTTTACACTTTGTATCACTTGAGGATGTTGAGGTTGTCCATGTCTTTCACTTAATTCCTTATTTAAGTTGCACGAATGGTTCATTAGGCTAGGTGTGTAGACTGATTACCTTTATAGAGTCGGGTCGTAGGATTACCGCGTCCAATGATCGACAAAATATGTCCATTGAGTCGAGTGTCTAGATTGAATAATGTATCTTGTTCGGATTTTGTGGTTATATCCGCTGAAAACCCTCAGGAGACAACACTCCTCCTCCTTGGCAACAAGGAGGTTTAACGGCTTATTGCACGTGCTAAGTGCAACCGTGATTCCTACGAAAGTGAGTTAGGATTTCTCGTCTGCTTTTCTCTTTCTTTGTTTTGCTCGGGACTAGCAAAAACTTAGGTGTGGGGGTATTTGATTGACATCATTTCATGCTTATATTTGTATCTTATATCCATTATCTTACACCTAAGCAATGCTACGTGATGAGTTTTATGTTTGAATTTCAAAAATAAGAGGTTTGATGAGAAGAGGCATGAAAGGACCTAAAAGATAGGAAAAAGGACTGAGTTGAGAGACTCGAGAACTAAGATGCTAGGGAGAAGGACCTGAACGTAAGACCGAAGGACCTAAGAGCAAAACAGAAAACTCCACACCATCATGAGGAGTATTTTGGCAATTTGATTCGGGTCAGAGCTCCAACAAGCGAAGTAGATGCATCCAAGATCAACAAATACATCAAGAAAAGCCCAGAATAAAAACCAACTCGATCTGGATCCTGTCGACCGCGAATTGGCCGTCCGGATCTTCCCGGATCTGCTAAAACTTCTGGAGCACGTGTATTAGAGGATGTTTAGTCTATTTTTAGTATTTGTTTAGTCCCACATCAGGGGATTGTCCCAGATTACCTTTTCCTATGAGTATAAATAGAAGTCTCCCTCCTCTCATGTCTCCATCTCTCCCTTTGTGACCATCTTCCCTACTACGAGTGAAGCCTTGAAGCAAAAAATCTGGTGGATGAAGGGCTACTTGTAATCGAGTGAGTTAATAATAGATGTTTTCCTTTAATTGTGTTGTTTCTCTCTTAGTTTAAGTTCTTTTCATATGTATGCTTGCTTGTTTTGTTTTGTCATTTCAGCATCTTTAATATTTCTTGCTTGATTAGTGTAGTTTCATTTCAGTATAATGCTTCATTTTGTTAACATAGTTAGTGTAATGAGTAGTGAGTAGTTCCATCCCCATTTGGGGGTGGCGAAATATGTGATATGATAATGTAGTATATTAGGTGTATGCTATCTTAATCCCTTGAGTCTTATATGATTTCCATAACCATCTAATGTGATTTCACTCTTATCTTTGATAGGCTAATGCTCTTGAATGAAGCTTAGCTTATGCTTAGATTAGTGAACCTATTTTATGGGGAATGATAAGGTGAGGATAAGGATGAAATTAACATTGGAAACACAATTTGTAGTGTATGTACTCTTGTTGCCTTTACCTTGGTTAATGTCTTGTATGTTTTAATGATATGTGTTATCTTAATTCATGTGGAGACATAGTAGGGTCTAGTCTTTATACATGAGTTCATTTAGCTTCATTCCAATTATTGTCTTGTATGCTTTAATGATATGATCTTATCTTAATTCATGTGGAGGCAAACTTGGATTTAGTTTTATGATTACATGCACTACATGTTGTGATGAGCATAATCGAACAGACACACACACACATCTTTTATATTCACATTATTTCTCTATGAAGGGAATGTGTTCTAAAAGTTTTACTTTTAAATGTCAATTATGATGAATTGAATGAGAAATCATTTTGTTCCTTGTTTATGTTATTCGTCTTTTGGAAGTGTTAAGGAAGAGGCTCTTGGTCCTTAACCGTAGAGCTCTAAAAGATATTAGTTTACATAAAACAAAAGATATTCGCAATCATGGTAATTAACATAGGACATTGATTACTGGGTTAAGATTGTCGTGTTGGTCATAGATCATTGTAGCTCTACAAGTGAGTGACAACACGGGTATGCAAAAGAGGAAAATATTACTTTTGTATACTGAATATACCTAATAAGTAAAATATTATAGAAATGTTTTTCTGTGTCATTAATATTTTACTGTGTCTTTGGTCCTTTGATATGAAACTTATATCTGATCACTTAAGGAATACTTAATTAGATTAGTGTCTTGAACTATCGATAAGTGTAGTGTAAAGGCATTGGTTGGTTAAGTACAACTTTTGTTGGAGAAGATAGTTAGTCAAAACACTATCATTGCCCTCTTAATTGAGTAATGATATTAGTGAGCCCCTTGATAAAGCAAAGTTATAATGTGCACAATGTGATTTGAGTTAAGTCACATATTTATAACTAGCTTAAAGAGATCAAGAAATGAATACTAATACAAAGATGACACAATACTACTTTGTGTGTATTCTTAATATCATGAGGCAAGGGACGGACACAAGTGGTGCACTCCATCACTAAATGGATCGGGTTTTGGTTCAACTGGAATTAAGACATCTAACTAATTGGGAGCTATAATGTGTAGCTAGATACCGCTTATAGCTTGTGATATTAAGCTCTTAATATCACTGCCAACTTAGTTTAGATCTTCCCATAGGTCACACCGCAAAACTGGGAAACAAGAAATGAGGATTTTAAGTTCATAAGATGTGTCGGGTTTCATGTAGAAAATATGACACATGGGGTGAACAAGCAAAATCAAAATTATGTTGTGATTAATAATATAATTAGAATCTAAATAAAATTCATATGTGATGTAAATATTATGGGGTGTAATAATTGATCATTACATAGGATAATATGTTACAAAACTTGTGAATTTACTACTAATCCCGAAATGTCAAATTTTGTAGGGGTTAAACCGAAATTTGACAAGTTTGCAGAACAGTGCTCCAACGGTCGACCGGTCAGCAGTAAACGGTCGACAGATCGGGCATGGTCGACCGGACATGTCTCGACCGATAACAGGGAATTTTCATCTGTTCGAACGGTCGACCGAATGTAATCGGTCGGTCGACTGAACATTGCGATGGAATAATTCCTGTTACGAATGGTCGACCGAGTTATTGAACGGTCGACCGAAACATGGTTCGACCGGTCGACCGAACCTCTAAACGGTCGACCGGTCAAGACGGTTTTCAGCAGAATTAATTTAAGAATTAATTAGATCATGCATGGAATTGGTCCATAATTGATTTAATTCGTGGCTAATATTATTTATTATTAAATAATGGATGGTTAGATGGAATTTTGCATGAAATCATGGGCAAGAGGTCGCACATGAATATGTAATTTGGAGAGAACTTATAAATACAAGTTTATCTCATTACCTCCTTAATTCATTCATTATTTTCTTATGCAAAATTCTCTCTCCATAAATCTCCACGAAAATTCCTTAATTCTTAAGTTTAGTTTTAGTTCTTAAGAGATCATCTTCTCAAGGGAATTAAAGAGGGGTTAGTAATTGGATTCTAAACCCTATCGGAGATTGAGAGACTAGCTTCCCTCTCTCCGATCTTGTTTAGAGTTTGGTGAATACTCGGAGGCATCCGGCGCAGCGAGGAGCATCCCCAACGTCTCCGAATCTTCAAGAAGTTTTTGAGAACTTATAGGTATGAATTTCGGAGCCCATATTTGTTTTAATAAAGTTTTGAAACTAGTTATTGAAACAAATTGATGCATGCATGAAATAAATCATAGAAAATTGTAAATTGATCCTTATTGTGCATAAAAATTTCGAAAATAAATATGTACAATTAAACATGAAATCCTGCAATCTCTACCCCCTTTGGGGTTTAGTTTTATTGCTTATCTTTCATGTCATTTTGCATTCTAGTGTAGTTTAGTGTAATCAATCTTTCCCTCCTTTCTTTACCACATGCCTTCGCACAAACCAAAAGTCGACACACCTCCCTGTGGATGACCCGTATTTGCCACCGCTTCAACGCGGTCGTGCACTTGTGGTTTAAATAAAACGATCAATCACTTATGTTTTAGCATTTTTATGTAATCACACTTTTGACAAACTGAGATATATGATATATACATATATATATATATATTGGTGCACCACGTGTTTATTTCTGTAATATCATCTGGTTATCTCTTGATAATTTTTTAAAATTTTTCGCTGTTGAGGATGTTACAATATATATCTACTTTTTGGATGGGCACCAATCCGTATGATATAAAGAAAATTCAAACCAGTGCTCGTTTCATGAAAAGAGCACAGAGCCACAAAACTTACTTTTTTCAGGTGACATTGCAAATCTCTAATGACACTTTTAATATACTTAAGGTTCAACTTACAATTAAGATATTGCTCGTACAATCATCAAAATTAAAAATAGGAATAGGAGCGGGGCCAAAAATACAACAAAGGTGCTCAATTCCAATGTGTTCTCTCTCTCACAAGTGGCATCACATATATAATGAGTGTGCCACCTCCATGAATTTGTATACTACCACGAGTTTGGCAAACTTTGCTACCTCGGTGTTCTCATTGCATCTGCACTCACTCATCTTGTACTCCTATGCCCTTTCTCCTGCGCGGAAGGACCCAAGGTTTAGGAATAAACAATACGGATGTGATGCGTATGTACATGCGGGATGTGCGCATTATGCGGATGCATAATGTGTTTCAAGATTAAAATAATAAAATAATAATTTTATTAATTTATTATACATATTTTACATTTTCGTACATATATATGTACATGATGTTCAACTGAAAATAGAAAATAAAGTATTTCTAAATTCTAATCATCCATATTTTATAACTTATAACAATAATACATGTACACAACAAGAAATACAGAATCTACTTACATGAAATTTGTAGTCATTGCATTGACTCGGTTACTTATACGACTTCTGACGTCGATGATCGTTACTTTATTACTTAAGACCCGCAAAACAAAAGAATGCCTAACATAAGTGATAAGTTTTTCATTTTCAACACATAAATACTTATAATAGCAAAATACAAATAAGTGTGTAAAAGTAAATAGAATAAAAAATTAAAGGTTTTTTTGCTAATCCGCCACTCGAAAGTCGTTAATTTGATAAAATGTCATCCATTACGACTATTTGCCTAGGAGCAACCAAAATAAGTTGTTAACATCCAAAATGCCATTATGATATTCTTTTTGTCACTCCATTAGTGTTGCGCCGTTACCTCCCGTTATTGTTGTGTACGTGGCACGATCTTGTTGGTAGAGAAACTTAATGTACTGATTGAATCGGTTATAATACCGTAAGTGCATGACCGCGATGAAGGGGTGACAAGTACGGGTCGAGTCCACAGGGAGCGCGTGCGAGTTGAAACCCACCATACTCGAGTGGGGAAAGAAGAGAGGAATGAGGTCGGAATTACACTACGATGCGTATGAAATCGGAAAAATAAACAATAAAACCAAATCCCTTATGGGGTAGAGAAACACGCAAATACGAAAATATGTGTATGTGTTCATTTGTACTCGTCACAACATGTAGTTCATGAAAACCATAAAACCAAATCAAACATTGCCTCCACATGAAATAAGATAAAACATTATCATTAAAACATACAAGATGATAATTGAAATGAAGCTAAATGAACTCATGCACAAAGACCAAACCCCATTATGTCTCCACATGAAATAAGATCTACACAATCATTAAAACATACAAGACATTAATTAAGGTGATGCCAACAAAAGCACATGCTATCACATGTCATGTTTCCTTGTTCTACTCCATCCTTATCCTCACCTCATCATTCCCCATAAAATAGACCCACTAATCTAAGCATGTGCTAAGCTTCACTCAAGAGCATTAACACATAAAAAATAAGAGTGAAAATCTCATTAGATGGTTATGGAACACATGTGAGGTTCAAAGGTAGGATTAACACACACACACACATACATCACATAATCACAACACTTTCTTCTCCACCCCCTAATGGGGATGGACTACTTTCTACTCATCTCTAAACTAAAGAAAGCATAAAAACAACATAAACACACAATGGAAATGAAGAAAACAAGATTAAGCAAACAACAACATAAAAGAAATTGCATTAAAGGAAGACATCAACATAAAGGACAAGAACTAAACAAGATTAAGAAATAAAAATACAAAGTTTGCTCCTCTCCAACCTACTTATTTACACTACAAAAATAGGAAACTAAAACCCACTCTCATGGGGGAAGGAGGAAAAAGAGGGGGAGGAGGCATTACAAGTCTATTTATAGAAGATTAGAGGCTCTAAATGGATCTGGGCATAATCGGATGACTCTAAATCAGATCTGAAGGTCCTGGAATGCTTTGACTCGAATACCCGACCCGTGGACAAAATTTGAGAGTCAAACTCTTAACCGGATCCACCAGTAGCGGATCATTTTTCTCCGATTGCCTCATAATTTGACCACAGTTTTGGTTAACATAATAAACACATGGGGTGCGCTCGGAGTTGTTGGTTCGAGCCCATTTGGTTTAAATTGTCGAATTACTCAAGTTCAGGAGATTCTGGACTTTTGCAACCAATATTTTTCTTTACACTTAAGTACCTCCGGGTTTTCACTTGGGTCATTCCTGAGTTACAATCCAATCCTTGGCATCACAAACATGTCCATGACCTTCCAAATTAGCCCATTCTTCTTGCGTTTAGCTCCTTTTCTCTTCCTTTGTCTTCTTTATTGCATGAACCCTGAAACTTATCAAATAAATACTTGAGTAGCACAAAATTGGGGTGAAAGAAAGGATATATACCATGAATGCAATGTATGATATGCTACTAATCATGTACCTTAACCTATATAACTAGACTATTTGTGCTAATTAAGCTCTTGATGATGCCCTAAACCTGAGCCCCAAAATCCAGACCTAACTCGCCTTATCTCAACCTCGGACTCTCCATCGGATTTCCCATAAACCTTAACCCTCGCAAAATCCCCAAATTGGCCTCACACTCTTTGTCTGATTTCCGAGAAGCCCTAACCTTGGCAAAACCCCCAAATCGGCCTCACACTCTCCACAATCCTCGTTCCCTGCGTGTCTCCGAGCTATTCGATACGGTCTCTGGTCTTCTCTCTTTCTGTTCTCTACGATGCGGCGTAAGAGATGGTGTGCGATGGAGAAACAATGTGTTTTCCCTCTCCTTCTTCGATTCATGTATGTTTGGTCGTAATGTGGGTTGTTTCCTTCTTTGATTCAAATTGTTTGTTCGATTCATGTTGTTTCTTGGATTCATGGTTGTTATTTTGCGATTGAGTCATTCCTGTGTTGGTATGTTTCAATTATAGCATGTAGTATATGCCATTAGCTTTGTTAGTATGCATTATTGCATGTCTTAGAGTTTGCATTTTAGTAGATCTGTTAGTAATATATAATAATTGACTTAGGGTTTTTGTATGTTTGATTCATCATTTGCCACACTGGACCTCCTAAGCACTACACTTCAGAATATTTAGGGGTGGTAAATAGGTTAATAGGAGGGGGAAACAGGTTCCAGTTGAATTCGTGGAGGTTGGCAATTTTCTTATGGTTGACAAATTCAACTATCACATGCTTAGGGTGTCCATCACTGCCCAAATGAAATGGGGTTCAGGGGACAAACTGTCATTTAAGTCAAAAATCCCTAGTGAGTCAAGGTCACAATTCAAAGCATTAGGTTCTAATGAGGAGTTAGCTGAGGTTATGTAGATTTCAAAACCCCCAAAAGGAGATCCATGTGTATGTCTTAGTAGATGAAGATACTGCAACCCCCTCACAACCTAGGCAAAAAGATAACCTTTCAGTACCTCTTAATATTGTTTACTCAGAACCATGTAACCCCCCACCTTCTGACTCTCCTAAAACTTCAGTTTCCATGGATTGTCAGAACAATCCATCCAAGAAGGTGATTTCCAAGAAAAGCAAACCCCAAATTTTAGGCCTTCCTAAAATTTTAGTCCCCATGGATAGTAAGAACAGTCCAGCGAAGAAGGTGAATGCCAAGAAAACCAAACTCCAGAATGAGAAACCTAGTACTACATCTGTTGCACCTACAGACACAAGCCATGGCAGGAGTCCTATTAGTAGGCCAGTAAGAAGTAGTAGAGATCACAATTCTGCCCCCATTAAGGAGGAAGAAATTATCTCCTAGAAGACCAGGTTTCCATTCAAAGAGGGATGACATGAGTGAGGGAAAAAAATAGATTAGGACCTTCATTACTCATTGTGTTCAGATGAGTATTACAACAGTAAGGATGAAGTAGACAATAGTGATGACAAGTTCCCTGAGTCAGAATTGGATGATGAGGAGCATAATGCAACCATTAAGTTAGATGTTCCAACCACCATAGATGTAGATTATTAAATCCCAAGTTGTATATTGGGCAGAATTTCTCAAATGTAGAGGCATTCAAGTTTGCCCTCAGACAGTTCTCCATCTTGAATGAGGGTGTTGTTAAGATTTGGAAAGTGATCATAAGAGGGTTATAGCCAAATGTAGAGATATCAACTGTGGTTGCAGGATCCATGCATCCAAGCTTCAGTAAGGTGTTGTATTCCAAATCAAGAGTATGCATGAGGATCATACATGTTGTAGTGTTAATAGGGTTTCATCACCTATGGCCTCTAAAAAGGATTGCCCATTTCTTCTACAAGTGGTTGACAAAAGATGAAAATCTTAGAGTGGTTCACATTAGGAATAGGTTGGCAGAGGAACCACCACCTAGATCTTCCCTACCACAGATTGTGGAGAGGTAGAGAGATTGATTTGGCAAAAATTAATTGTAGCCAGGAATTCCAGTTTGAGTTGCTACCAACCCTTATGTCTGAATTGAATAGGAGAAATCCTAGTTCTGTGATCAAATTTGATATTGTAGAAGATAAATTCAGTAGACTGTTTGTTTGCTTCCAAGCATGTAAAGTTAGGTTTCTTTAGGGATGTAGAATAGTCATAGGATTGGATGCATGACACCTTAAATCAAAGTTTATGGGAGTTTGTCTAGCTGCAGTATTGATGGGAACAATGAGATTCTCCCACTTGCCTTTGGTGTTGCCAATATTGAAAATGAAGCAAAGTTAGATTGGTTCCTGGGTTGGCTGAAGGAGTCAATTTGGGAGGTAGCTAGATTAGGGCTTCCGAGTGACAGATGCAAGAGTTTAGAAGTGGCAGTTGGGAAACATTTCATTGGAGTAGAACATAGCACTTGCATGAGGCATCTCTATAAAAACTTTAGAAGACATTTTGGAGGTGACCACATGATAGATCTCATATAGGGGGCAACTAGAGCATATACAGTGGAGGAATATAGTAGATCGGTGGGAGAAATAAAACTGGCCAATAAAGAAGCATATGACTGGATTAAGATGTAGTAATTAAGGAGAAGTGTTGGTCAAGATGTCAATTTGGTGTCACATCCAAGTGTTATAGTGTGACAAACAACATTTCTGAGTTCTTCAACTATTGGATTTCTGATCCAAGACACAAACCAACCATAATGTTTGTTGATTTAGTAAGACATAAAATAATGAAGCTCTTATGATAGACAAAAGAAATCCAGAGGTTGGGATGATATACTAGTACCATTTGCAAGGCAATGAATAACAAAAATAAGTAGGGGGCTTGATGGTTATGTGGTGTACAAATCAGATTATCACAAGGGAGAGGTTCACAATCCAACTTGGAGATGTATTGTTGAACTGGATGTGGGCAGTTGCAGATGTAGAAAGTGGCAGTTGGTGGAGTTACTTTGCAATCATGCAACTGCTTTTTTGGGCACAATAAGAGGGATGTTTGGGAGCACTATGTCCACCCATGTTATTACACAGAAGCCTACATAAAAGCCTATAGTGCCAGCATAGCTCCCCTACCTGACAAGGCACAGAGGAAGTGCGAGACAGAAGGTATCAAATGTTATCCACCTGACCTAGTGAGACCTCCAGGAAGACTTAGGAACAAGAGGATTAAACCCTTTGATGAGCCTAATTGAGTCACAAGGACCCACAAGTGTAAGACTTGCAAGCAATTTGGCCATCAAGTTAGGACTTGCAAGGAAAGAGTTACAAATAGCCAACAATCCACACAAAGGTAAATGCATATGCATATTTATTTTCATTGTTTCTTTCCTTCCTTATTTTGATTAGTAATATTGATACCAACTTTCTTTGTTGGAGCAGAAGCACGACAGTAACAAGAGTAAGAAGAGAAGGTAAGGGTTGCTATCTACTTACAATTTGTAACACAACACTAAGGGTGCGTTTTGATGCGTCGTTTGCAAATTCCATGGAATTTTGAAATGACGGAATTTGCAAATCCTAGGATTTCTAAATGACGTCATTTGTTTTCACCTTGTTTGGGTACGTATCTCATTTCCAAATGATGACATTTACAAATCCTAGGATTTGATTTTGTTTTGTTTCGAAGAACCTTGGAATTTTCAAATTCAATGTATAAGTTAAAATCAACATGATAACACCACAACCCCCTCCTGACATGGTGAAATAACTTTTCATAAACAAGTTTGCTCCTACTTTTGAGCATCTGTCTCACGTAGTCAATCCGTCAAACGTCAAGTTATTCAGATTTTGTTGTTGTTGTTGTTGTCTATAGCCTACCTTCCCACCGGTTCAAGAATCTGGTTTGTTTTCCACGTTGTTCTTGTATTGATTTCAAACTTTCAAGTGCTTAGGCTAACCAACTAAGATTACAATCACAACTTCAAGGGCAAATCACCAAACACCAATTATGTTAGTCCCATTTGAGAAATTAGAAGAATTTTGACTTAAGGTCCATTTGGGATCACATTCTGATAATCATATTTTTTATTGCTAAAGCTCAAAAATTAAATGTGATTTACAATTTACATATCTAAAATCTGACTATCTTCATACTAAGGTAAGGGTATTACGATTCTAAAACCAACAATTGTTCTTGTGTTGATGTCTAAATTTTCAATTGGGAAATTAACAAGATCAATGCCACATCTCAATAGGAAAGTTGTCACTCATCAATCATGTTGATTCCATACGAGTAAAAAAGTTGACTCAACAATTGGTAATGACTTTTTATAACTCAAAAAGCTAAGTTCTGGTGCGAAACGCACATAATGCGGGTCATGCAATACAACAAACACACACAAGACATGTCACATATCCCCAACACCACCAAAACTCGATTGGTTTGATTTCCAATTTCATGACAAAAGAGAAGAGAGAGATACAATAAACCTGAAGATGTGTACGCGGTCTTTAGTAAAGTTGTGGCACGTAGTTCGGGTCCTATTGGCGTCCTTGGAAGCGAGAGAGGTGTTCTTCCGGGGGAAGCGTCCTGGTTTGATGTGACCGCTCTGGACCAGCGCCGCCATCAACTCCTTCCACTCCGGCCACTGGCAGAAGCGGTAGAGATGAGTCTGGAGAAGTCAACTCCTCGAAACCATTTAGTAAGTCGTAAAATGGAATTGTAGAAACGAAGACAAGAGAAACCTACTTGAGCAAGGTAGAAGATGAAGACTCACGACTGGACAGAGGGTGTAGAGGTGGGGATGAGGTGTTGGGGTTTGGTGTTTGTTGAACGTTTTAATTAAACCGCAAGTGCACGGCCGCGTTGAAGCGGTGGCAAATACGGGTCGTCCTCAGGGAGGTGAGCAGCCTCTCGTTCGCACGAAATCAAGTGGCGAGAAAAATGGAGAAGATAGTTGAGTATGCTACTCTACGCTACGCTACACTACGAAATACGAAATGTGAAAGAAAGCAACAAACGATTAACTAAAACTTAACTAAGAATGAAAGAAGAGTGCTGGAATACAGAAGTGGAAAACCCCTAAGGGGTGCAGTGAGTGGACACATGCAAAGAGGTGGGTGTTGAACACATTCTTTAAGCACAAATGAAGGTGGTGTTATCATGCATAGGAAGTGTCTAAATGTTATGGCAAAACCTATCCATCTATTCACCAACCTAGTTGATTAACATTTACATATGCAAGTTGATTATTTCAGAACCTAAACAAGCATGAGAGGTGTCTAATCATTTTGGCAAAACTCACCAAGTTATAAATTCTATCCTAAAAAAAAAGCATACATTCATGTTTTATCAACACATTGTAAATAAAGCATTCATTCCATTCTCTAATGCATGTATGAACATCTACTCCACCCCCCAAAGGGGATGAAACTACTCACTACACATTACACTAATTATTAAACTAAGCTACTAAAACTAATGAAATGAAATTAAACAAAGTAAAAGAAACAACAAGAAACAAACAACATAATGAAGAAACTTGTATTAAAATGACTCACATTTAAAGTAGCATCCTCCTACTTTAGTGTGTGCTACAAGGCCTCACTTCTAGTAGGAAGAATAACCACTTAAAATATGGAGTGATTACAATAGAAGGTAAAGAGTTCTATTTATAGCCATAGAAAAAGGTAATCCGGGACAATCCCCCGATGTGGGACTAAACAAATACCAGAAATGGACTAAATACACACTAATACGCGACCCACGAAAATCTTAGCGGATTTGGGCAAAATAGACCGCCAATTAGCGGTCTTGGACCGCCAATTTGCGGTCTATATGGTTCGGATCCCGCTAAGTTTTCTTCTGGGCTTTTCTAGATGTCTTTGGTGGTCTTTGATGCATCTAGTTTGCTTGCCGGAGCTCCGACCCGAATAGAATTGCCAAAATACTCCCCATGATGGTGTGGAGTATTTTGTTTTGCTCTTTGGTCCTTTGGTCTTACGTTCAGGTCCTTCTCCCTTGCATCTTAGTCCCCAGGTCTCACAATTCAGTCCCTTTTCTCTGCTTTTTGGTCCTTTTATGCTTCATCTCCTCAAACCTATTTATTCCTGAAAACTAAACATAAAAACTCGTTACATAGCATTGTTTAGGTGAAAGATAATGGATATAAGATACAAATATAAGCATGGAATGATGTCAATCAAATACCCCCACACCTAACTTTTGTTAGTCCCGAGCAAAACAAAGAAAGGAAAAAGCATACGAAAAAAACAAGAAATCCTAACTCACTTTCGTAGGAATCACGGTTGCACTTAGCACGTGCAACAAGCCGTTAAACCTCCTTGTCGCCAAAGAGGAGGAGTGTTGTCTCCTGAAGGTTTTCAGCGGATACACCCACAAAATCCGAACAAGATGCATTAATCAATCTACCTACACGACTGGTTGGACTCATATTGTCGATCATGGGACGTGGTAATACTACGGGTCGACTCTATATATGTAATCGGTCCACACACCTAGCCTAATGAGTTATTCGTGAGAGTTAGTTAAGGACTTATGTGAAAGACATAGGCAACCTTAACTTCTGAATGTGATACAATGTGTAAAGTCCATTTTGGTTCTTATTTGACACTTTTTTTCTTCTTTTTTCTTTTCTTTGGAGCATTTTATTGGTTGATGTTTGATTCTCACAGG
Source organism: Triglochin maritima (assembly GCA_963682175.1). Classification (NCBI taxonomy): domain Eukaryota; kingdom Viridiplantae; phylum Streptophyta; class Magnoliopsida; order Alismatales; family Juncaginaceae; genus Triglochin; species Triglochin maritima. Next base: position 23,810,371 of record OY821775.1, read on the forward strand.
GTCAGGTTTCGTGCATCATTGCCTATGAGGACTTACACTATCACGTACACCTTCCCCCACATATGGCGATCCCTACCACCCGTGGAATGGGAGTTCGGTCAGTGCATCCCAAGTCAGATGACTCGAAAGCACCAGGCACAAAGTCCCCTCAGACCAACATTCCCGAGTGATAGGAGTCGTGCAAGAAGAGAGAACACCACTTATTCATTTATCTACATGGGAACCAAAACCCCTACACTTAAGTTTCACAAAAAGAGATTAAGGGCCCTTGACTACGACAAACTTCCTTTTCCTAACAGACACGAATTATTGTAAACACATGAAGATTTTGAAAGAAATGTGAAAATTTTAAAGCACTAGGCAAGCAAAAGAAGACAAGTCACCCAAGGATCATGGCAAGCAGGCATATCAATGTTAAATGCGGCACACTAACATGACCCTAACAATGCACACAAAAGAAAACAAAAATCAAAAGAAAAGACTCGACTATGTACACACGTAAAGCACCCCCCACACCTACTTCATGCATTGTCCTCAATGAATGTGAACAAGATACTACATGGATTTATGCATGAAAAAGAATAGATCTCACCAACGTGAAGTACAAAGGGAAGTTCATGGTCATGTTCATGGATACAAACCCGAATTCCCTCAAAACCTGTGAGATACTGAAGAAGGGAGACAAATATGTGAAGAAATGGGGCCCAAGTACACAAGGGTTGGGGCCCACAACAATCAATGCTCGCTCATGGAGTCTTTTATTACACACTTCTTTTTTTCTTTTTTGTTCTTTTTTCGATTTTTTACATGATATATACAGCAACAACGATATTCTCATAATCATTTGGTCATGGAACATCAAATGAGAACATCAAGTCATGAGGACCAGAGACTTGCCGAGATGGGCAAACTTCACCGGTACTCTGAGGTGTCAGGAGGGGTGAAAGGTCAAAGCTGAAAGGCTCGAACCCCTCATGATATTGGTTGGGTGTAGGCAACTGGAATGAGTGAAGTTGTGTTGCCTCGCTAGGGTTTAGTTGCTCATCGAACAAAACCCTCCAACCAAAAGGTGGGTGCATCGGAATGAGTTCCTCAAGCTCATTCGACGGATGCAGCAGACCTGCATCACTAAAAATGGGGCTTCCCCCCAAGTCATCCAACAAGGACCTCCCACCATCATTTAGATCATCAAACATAAGCTCGGTCATAGGTGGGTCCTTGTTGGAGTCAATATGATGCTCAAATGACTCAATGGCCATGAGACATGAGGTAGAGACGCCTTCTGGTATAGGCATATGATGAGGTGTCTCACTCTCACTAGTACGCTCAACTGAATCATGCAACGAACACTCCTTTTGGACATTTATGTTTCATGCCAACTCACTATGTTGCATTGCAAAGACAGGCAATGAGTTTTCGCTGGGCCCACAAACATTCTCAATATGTTGCATTGGTGTTAGGGGTGTTCGTTGATTTTGTTGTGCTTTCTCCAATTGGCGGATGAGATTTAGATTTAAAGGTTGATCCATTGGCTCCTGTTGCCTACCAGAGTTGAACACATGAAACTCGACACTCATGTTACCGAATGAGAGCTTCATGAGACCATTTCTACAATTAATTAAGGTGTTGGAAGTTGCCAGAAATGGTCTACCCAAAATCAAAGGTATTTGAGAGTGGGTGTTCGCAACAGGATTGGTATCGAGGACGACAAAATCGACTGGAAATATAAAATCTCTAACTTTGATAAGCACGTCCTTGATAATCCCCTTTGGAATAGTAATGGATCTATCCGCCAAATGGAGGGTGATCTTAGTTGGTTTCAATTCTCCAAAATTTAACTGTTGATAGACAGAAAATGGGAGAAGGTTGACCGCTGATCCTAAATCAAGCAAAACATTACTCATGCTAGTGTCCCTTATCGTACACTGAATAGTAGGACACCCAGGGTCCTTGTATTTTGTGTAGGCGGGATTGGACAAAAGTGAGCTTACATTTGCAGCCAAGAATGCTTTCTTAGGAACATTGGTCTTCCTTTTGATGTGAAGAGATCCTTCAACACTCTGGCATATTGAGGTATTTGTTGGATGACATCCAACAAGGGGATGTTAACCTTAACCTGCTTAAACACCTCTAATATCTTGTCCATTGTGTCACTCTGCTTTTTGGTTAACCTACTTGGATATGGAGCTTTTGGCAGGTAGGTTTTCTGCGGTACCTTAGAAGGAAGACTTGGTGTATTACCCTCACCCTCAGCCTCTTCTTCATCACCATTCCCACTAAGGGGCTGCATAAATGGTGGTGGGTGTGGCAAGAAAATGTGATTGTCAACCTGCTTTCCATTCCTTAAGGTCACAATGGAATTGACATGGTGAACAGGTTCCTCCACATGGTTCACTTGCCTCCCCCGAGGTACCACATTCTCATTTTGCACGTGTTGTTGCTGGTACATGCGGGGGTTAGCCTCAGGCTGGCTAGGAAAATACCCTCTCTCTCTCTTTCATGTACAGACTGAGCCAATTGGCCCATCTGAAGCTCTAGAGATTTGATGGTCTGCTGATTTGAAGTAAGAACTTGACTTGTGGATGACATAAAAAATTTCATAGAGTTCTCAAGTCCACGAGTCAAGTTCTCAAGCGAATTAAACCGGGTTTCAAAGTTGTTAGAATTTTGGAAACCTGGTTGGTTGGTGCTTGGACCTTGGGGTTGCTGATATGAATGAGCTTGCATGGGAGGTTGGTGTGGTTGATTAGGTGGTCGAGAGGAGGTTGAAGGACCACCCGGGGCATTATTTTGGTTCCATGAAAAATTAGGGTGGTTCCTCCATCCAGGATTATAAGATGATGAGTATGGGTCATTCCTAGCTCTGTCATAGATGACGTTGACATGTTCCATCTCAGGAGGAATGGACACACACTCGCTCTCTACATGACCTATCCTACCACATGAATGACAAGGAACTCGACCAGATGTGGACATGTGAGGTGCACTTTGTTGGTTTTGGAGCTCAATCGAATCCATACGACGCATTAAAGCCGCCATGCGTGCCTCAGTGGCCGTAGTGGTATCGATAGCAAATGCGGTACCCGATCTAGTCGAGTTTGCATTCGCGATCCTCGCTCCTATACTAGATGATGCAGGTGGCTCCCTTACACTCTCCCATTGCATTGTTTTCTCAGCAAGGTCTTATAGGAAAGCCCATGCCGCCCTTTCATCCTTTCCCAAGAACTCTCCTTGACACATGGACTCAAGGAGCGTTCGGGACGGGATGTGAAGAACCTCGTAAACAATCTGAAAAAGATGCCACAACTCAATGCCATGGTGAGGGCATGAGCATAGTAGTTCCTTGAACCTCTCTAAGTATGCATGGAATTGTTCGGTCTCATGTTGATAGAACGAATTGATTTCGTTCCTCAATTTTTGAGTCCGATGATTTGGAAAGTATTTCTTGAGGAATGCAGATTGAAACTCATCACAAGTCCTAAAGGCATTCGTCTGGTTACTGTACAACCACTTCTTGACGTCATCCTTCAACGCAAAGGGGACAAGCCTAAGATGGATCGAGTCTGTGCTAAGTTGTTGCAGCTTGAACATAGCACAGACCTCCTCAAATTCCCTGAGAAAGATATAGGGGTCACCTTTCCCAGTGAAATGAGGGAGCATGGAGATAAACTGAGGCTTAACCTCAAAATGGTTCCCATTAGCCTCTGGCAATACAATGCATGATGGTAGAGCAGTACGGCTCGGGTAGCATCGATCACGTAGAGGTATGGGAGCGACAACTGGAAGCACAGGTCGAACAGGTGGGTCCAGCAACTGCTCCTCCTCACGGAAATTAGCAACCATTGAACCCGGACTGTGTGCGACATGAGAGGAGGATGGCGTCGAGAAATCGATGACCGAAGCCGGATTGACAACGCTCCTCGTCAAACGACCACTCTCGTCTCGTGTCCACGAAAGCATGCACAAAGGTGCACACACACCAAAACTTTTTTTTGGTTTTTTTTAACAAAGAATGAGCGTAGAGGAGAAGACGGGGGGACACAGGAGAGAAAGAATGACTCAGGAGAGAAGGGAAGAAGTCCTTATGCTACGGCGGATGGGTACAGGTAGAAGCACACAAGCAAACAAGGCTCAAGCAATCCTAAGGTCGCTGTAGGTCCTTACAGCTAGACGACGCCTAACTGCAAGGTCACACGGCCTCAACACGCCTCACCTCCCTATGACGAGGACCACAAAGCCCAGCAAGTGATCCAAGATCCGGGGATCTCGTCTCTCCTACTATCTACAAAGTGCGCAACGCCGATGAGGTCATGACAGTCGGGACCGGCTCACTCTCCTAAAGCGCCCGAAATCCTTAGGGCCAATGTCTACTTGATTTTAAAAATTAGTCTCTTGATTAGTGTGATTTGTGGGGCAAAGGAAAGGGTGATGAAATCCCCCACCTCATCTTTTATGGCACAACCCCTCCTTAGTAGCGTTTTGGAGTCCTAATCTAGCAATCAACTCTCCAAACAAACGCTCAACTCACACTTGTTTCAATGCACTTCCTACTAACTAATGCTTGTTCATACGAAATGCATGAATGAGAGTAGAAGGTGCGTATCTCACGCCAGCACTCAGCAACTGAAAATAAAGCTAAAATGAAAGACAATCTATATGCCTAAGTCACATACATGATGCATGACCTAAACAAAAAAATGCCTAATCTTTTGCTTTGAGTTTTAGGGTCCAAGTTGCTTAGGGGAAGTTGCCTAATCTACGTGTTAAAGCATAAAAAATGCCTAAGACATTGGTCCTAATCCTTTGCTTTAAGTTTTAGAGACTTTCACCACAACAGGACTTTTATGCTTCATCTCTTCAAACCTATTTATTTCTGAAATTCAAACATAAAGCCCGTCACGTAGCATTGTTTAGGTGAAAGATAATGGATATAAGATACAAATATAATCTGGGAGTAATCTAAGAGTCAGGACATGAAAAAATGAGGCCCAGATTACTAGATCAATTAGGGCAACAACACAAAGAAAAGAAAAGGTGAACAGAGCTCACCAGACCGCTGATTGGCGGTCTGAAGTGCCCAGTTCGTCTTGAAATTTCTCCAGAAGCCTCCCTTTGCTATTCCCAGTCTCCTGAATCAAAGAAACACTACAAAACACAAATTAAATCCACTCGAATCGTCCAAACAAGAGTCCGGACTGGCACCTCCCCGGCAATGGCGCCAAAAATTTGTTGAACGTTTTAATTAAACCGCAAGTGCACGACCGCGTTGAAGCGGTGGCAAATACGGGTCGTCCTCAGGGAGGTGAGTAGCCTCTCGTTTGCACGAAATCAAGTGGCGAGAAAAATGGAGAAGATAGTTGAGTATGTTACTCTAGGCTACGCTACACTACACTACAAAATACGAAATGTGAAAGAAAGAAACAAACGATTAACTAAAATTTAACTAAGAATGAAAGAAGAGTGCTGGAATACAGAAGTGGAATACCCCTAAGGGGTTGAGTGAGTGCACACATGCAAAGAGGTGGGTCTTGAACACATTCTTTAAGCACAAATGGTGGTGGTGTTATCATGCATAGGAAGTGTCTAAATGTTATGGCAAAACCTATCATTCTATTCACCAACCTAGTTGATTAACATTTACATATGCAAGTTGTTTATTTCAGAACCTAAACAAGCATGAGAGGTGTCTAATCATTTTGGCAAAACTCATCAATTTATAAATTCTATCCTAAACAAGCAAGTATACATTCATGTTTTATCAACACATTGTAAATAAATCATTCATTCCATTCTCTAATGCATGTATGAACATCTACACCACCCCCCAAAGGGGATGGAACTACTCACTACACATTACACTAATTATTAAACTAAGCAAAGAAAGCATATTAACTGAGCTACTAAAACTAATGAAATGAAATTAAACAAAGTAAAACAAACAACAAGAAACAAACAACATAATGAAGAAACTTGTATTAAAATGACTCACATTTCAAGCAACATCCTCCTACTTTAGTGTGTGCTTCAAGGCCTCACTTGTAGTAGGAAAAATAGCCACTTAATGTATGGAGTGATTACAATAGAAGGTGAAGAGTTCTATTTATAGCCATAGAAAAAATTAATCCGGGACAATCCCCCGATGTGGGACTAAACAAATATCAGAAATGGACTAAATACACACTAATACGCGACCCACCAAAATATTAGCGGATTTGGGCCAAATCAGGCCACCAATTAACGGTCTTGGTCTGCCAATTAGCGATCTATATGGTTCGGATCCCGTTAAGTTTTCTTCTTGGCTTTTCTGGATGTCTTTGGTTATCTTTGATGCATCTACTTTGCTTGCTGGAGCTCCGACCTGAATAGAATTGCCAAAATACTCCCCTTGATGGTGTGGAGTATTTTGTTTTGCTCTTTGGTCCTTTGGTCTTACGTTCAGGTCCTTCTCCCTTGCATCTTAGTCCCCAGGTCTCAAAATTCAGTCTTTTTTCCCTGCTTTTGGGTCCTTTTATGCTTCATCTCTTCAAACCTATTTATTCCTGAAAACTAAACATAAAACTCGTTACATAGCATTGCTTACGTGAAAGATAATGGATATAAGATACAAATCTAAGCATGAAATGATGTCAATCAGTGTTAGATTTAAGGTGGAATTTGGTGTTGGGATTTTGGGTGGGGATTTGTAAATTCCACCTATAAAGGTGGAATTTTGTTTTGTCACTTTTGTATAGGGATAGAATTTTAAAAATTCACATGGAATTTATAAATTCCAATCTTCAACCTACCAAACGTGGTATTTACAAATGACGTATTTTGAAATTCCACAAAATTTGAAATTCCATGTATGAACGACGCATCCAAACACACCATAATTTCCTATTTTGACAAGTAGTAGTGCCCCAATAGCATACCCACAAGGCAAAATTCCAAAGAAACAAGTAACATAAGAAAGGAACAAGAAACAAAGGTAAAAAAATCCCTTCTATGAATCTGAAACCATCATTCTCATTCTTTGCTTTCAAGCAGATGTGAAGCAATAGTGGATGAACCAATAATAAAAGACGCAACATGAGATGATGAAGTGGGAGAGGGAGAAAGAAAAGGAGCACCAACTGCAGGAGGAGAGCATGCTGCAACAACCCAATCCATAGAAGCAACTGAAGGTGAACTACTAGAATGTGTAGAATAAGCACAACAGGACATTGGCTTGGATGACATGACCTAGAAATCGGAGAAGTATTTAACATACTTGGACCTAATACAAGCTGGATATGCAGAGGGGGACAAAATGAATTTCTTGAAATTCTGTCGACCTTATGTAATGTACGAACATGAGGACTTAGACTTTAGTCCACTTATCTTTGTTATGTGTTTGTCAATACATTTCCTCAATTAAAACAAATTTTCTTGTTGCAGATGTTGTATGTTGTTGGTGTGAATGTGATGCTTATCGTTTGCACTTCTTGTGGATGCAATTCTTGTTGTATGTAGTTGTCGTCGATGTATTAGTTGTTGTAGGTGAAACCAATAACAAACATCAATGTTGTACAATAGGAGAAACAAGATTTGTGGTGTGCAATAAGAGGGGCAACAATAGTCACACCAACCAACACAATAACAATAAACACAAACATAAATCCCGTACAAAAAACAACACTCTTAACAACACAACTCCATCCACCATTAGCATAAGTCTAACTCAACAATACAACAACAACAACACTACAACCTCCGCCCAATGGAATCTTCAACCAAATAGGCACTAAAACAACAAAAAAGGCTAAACACAACAACTTCTCTACCAACGTCGCATGTCCACTTGCACTCTTCACCAACTCTTCTCGAACGACAACAACTTGGGTTCTTTGCGCCTCAATAACGGTCTCTAACCTGCATTCCATAGAATCCATCCTCTCTAGGAAACAATGATGAAGGGCCAACAACTCGTATCTCACAGTATGGACAATAGACCGCACATCATCGTGGCTTAACTGTTCCAGTCCTTGCATCATGCTATTCACCGTCTCAGAAACATTACATCTACCCAGCCAAAGTAATTGCATCCTTTGCCTTCCTGCTTCAACCACATGCCATTACGTCCCATTACGTCAAACACATAAACTACAATAACAAAAGTGTCGAAGAAATTGACCAAAAAACATACTGAAAACCTAGAACAACCATAAAATCTTCGACCTAGGCTCCATGGCTGACCGAAGGTGTAAATGGCCATGGGAAGGTGACATTTACAAATGTTTGGTTGGCCAAAATGGCTTGTAGAGCCACTAATACATTCACCTTTCTTCTTCTTCTTCTTCTTCATAATAGCACACAAGAATACACCAACAAGGGGGGGATGGAGAAGGGGGAGGCCGAAGAAGATGGAGAAGAAGGGTGGGGGAGTAGAAGTGATGGTTAGATGTGAAGGCAGTAGGGGTTGGACCCTTTTTGGTGGGAAAAGGTGGAGCGAGGGAGGGTGGGGGAAGAGGAGTCACTTAGCTATTGTAGGGGAGTTTATTAATGCTAATTATGTGTGCCGTTTGGAACATAACGTCTGAACTAACAAACTGGGAAAAAGAATATCATAATGAAATTTTGGATGTCAACAACCTATTTTGGTTTCTCCTAGGCAAATAGTCGCAACTAGATGACATTTTAGCAAATCAATGACTTTCACGTGATAGATTTGCGAAAAACCCAAAATTAAAACATGTAACAATGAATCAAGATAAATAAGTTCATACTCATAATGTCAAACTCCTCCTGAATGAAACATTTTAACAACAAAACAAAAAGAGGTTCACAACACGTCCATAAATCAAGAAACACAACAAAGTTCACATTGACACATAAAAGACTTAAGCTACTGCAATCCCTTTCGACTTCTGGAGGTGTGGCATCACATCAAAGCAATTGTCATGATCTGAATCGTTGATATACTCCACATCAGCTCTTGTACATCATCAATATCATCTTGAGAATCATATATTTTCCTTTTCTCCAGCTTCTTTTTTGACAACTTGCATAGAAAAGGTAGAGGATGGGGCCACATTCTTGCAATGACAACTTCTTGGTTCTAATCCTTCATTTGCTCTTGTCGCTTCTGCATCCATACCCCATGTCAATTCTTCTCCTGGGAAGACCTCATGTTGCTAAGCTTGCTTAGATTGTCCACGACTTGTTCACTCATTAATATTGCTTGTATCCCCATCCCTTGTAATAACGTAAATCTCTTCCTTTTTGTTTCTTACGTTCCAACAACTTAGCATTAAAATGAACATAAATCAAGTCATTAAACTTCTTAACTTCAAGTCTATTTCTTTTTTAGTATGGTTTGCACATAAACAAGATTTATCAATTACAATGAAGAAACATAACAAAATAACCTAACATAAAAAGACAAAATATCAGTTTTACTCCTTCAAATGTTCTCCAGTTCCTCTCACACCCAGATGAGCTTGTTGTCAAACTTAACATGCTTGTCAAATTAGGTGTCTAGGTTCCATGCATTGACCACCAATGTGCTAAATTTATTACAATAAGAAATATTAATACTTGAAATATTGAAATTGAAAGCATTACAAAAAACAATGTTTTACATAGAAGTGGTGTTACTTGGGATGTAATCAACACTATTTGTAGAATAAATGCCTTTTGGCAATGGATAACTTAATAACATTTTGCATTCTTGTATGCTCTTAGTTTATTTTGTATTATATGTTCCATAACTTTTGCATCCGGAAAGAAGGTTCACTAGTGCAGAATGCTCAATAGACGTCACCAAATAGACGTCGGATATAAAAACATCTGACGTCTATTGGTATAGACGTCGGATGTTTGGACATCCGACGTCTATAGGTTTGTATAAACGTCGGTTGTTTAGTATAACCGACGTATATACCTCCTAAAAGAAGAAAATATTTTTTGTTTATTTTTTTGGATTTATTTCGTATACGAATTTATGTGGATTATTTTGTATCAGAAATAACACATTTTTTTGGGATTTATTTCGTGTAAGAATTAACACATTTTTTTGGGATTTATTTTGTATAAGAAATAACGTAATTTTTTGGGATTTATTTTGTGTAATAATTTATGGGGATTATTTTGTGTAGTAATAGTTACATCATTATAACTATCACATGTGTGTTGTACACATGTGTGTGTATGGTGACATGTTTAGTCCCACATTGGAGAAAGTTTTTTATTGGTGGAGTTGAAGTACTCAACTACTCCTTTACTTCTAAATGGTAGTTTGGTACCACATTACAAAATGCAAGTGAGATACATATATATATTTAATGGTCAAAAGATTGGCACTTGGGGCACTTGGGCTTCAAATGGTTGCAACGTCTTTTTTTTACTATTAACTCATGTATAGACGTCGGTTGTATATGGTAGCCGACGTCTATAGGGCGTATTTTTTATTAATTATTGTTATTTCAATGTATAGACGTCGGATGTATAGCATGACCGACGTCTATAGGTCGTGCTGTATGAATAGACGTCGGTCAATATAAATATCCGACGTCTATTGGGTGTAATACTTTAGTCCCACATCGGAGAATTTATTTTTGTTAGTGTGGTTGATATACTCCACCACTCCTTTACTGCTGAACGCGAACGACTTGGAGCACCTGGTTATGCTGAGCTTGATATTCGTGGTTATTTGTCAAAAGATTGGCACTTGGGGCACTTGGACAGCTTGAGCTTGATTAATGTGAGTGCAGAATGCCCGATATACGTTCCAATGTATTTTTTTTGTTAATTAACATATAATAGACGTCGGTCGTATATAGCCGACGTTTATACACTGTATAGACGTCGGTCGTATATAGCCGACGTCTATACAATAAGGAATAGACGACGAGAAAATAGACGTCGGGTACTTGGACCGTCGAAATCCGACGTCTATACCCCTGTATATCCGACGTATATGGACTTTTCTGCACTAGTGGTTGCAATGCACAGGAACGATCTTTCACGACTGTTGGATTCCTACCAATCATTGCACTATCTTTGTGGTAGCAAAATTGATTAAGATAGTATGCTGTAGTATGCATCACAACATGGGTTTTTTGCTACAGTACACTCCGTAAGTGTCCAAATTGGCCATATGAACCTGCCTTTTCGGTATTGCCACATATGCATCTGGAAAGCATTCTATTTGCACAAATGCACCTGGGCCGATCGTGGCCCGCACTCCAGAGAGACGACGTGAATGGGCCGTTAACGGCCGTCCGAATCGGTTCGTGATCCATTTGGTAGGACGTGTGATTTGTGATTGACTGTAGCCAAATAAATTTTACTAAGACTAATCTAAGACCAGGACTAAACCATTACAGTGCTGGAATCACTCTGCATCGAATCAATCTGGATCGACTCTGGCATCACTCTGGATCGTCTATGGAATCGCTTTGTATCGACTCTAGAATTGTTATGGATCGTCTCTGGAATTGTTCTGGATCGTCTCTGGACTCAATCTGGATCAACTCTGGAATCAATATGGATCGACTCTGGACAATCTGGATCGGCTATGGAATCACTCTGGATCCAGTGACTGTAGTCCCACGGACATGTATGAGACCTTGTCCTTCGACCCTGGAATGACTCTGGAATGACGCGTCACACGTCAGAGACCACTAGACAAATACGTGTCCACAAAAAGAGGTTGATCGGGGAATTCCTTCGTAAGTTGAAGCCCAAAGGTTCCCGTGATCAGAGGGGAACGGTTGTTGAAAATCGAGAACAGGACTTACCATCAATACGTGAGAAGACGTATCACAAATGAATTTGTATGCGAAAAGACTTCTCCGTATTTGAAAGAGATAAAGTTTCTACATAAGTCATATAATTATTTAGAGACAGACATGTTATGAAGCAACAAGCGTGAGTCTAGATGAGTAAAGAGTCAGTACAGAGTAATTCCGGAGGCTATCCTAAGTCTTTAGAAAATGAACATCGCCAACGATGTAAGGAGTTGCAGGCTGTGGAGACGGCCATAATGTTTTGCCGGTGGAGAATGACAAACTGCATGGATGACTGGGAGAGAGCCATGCGCACTGGAAACCCGGACACACACAAGACAACCGGTCTAGCCGTTGAAGAACCTTTCTTAGAATTGAAGGACCTCGAGGAGAAGCGACGGCGGTTGGTAGAGGAATTAATGTCGAATAATCCCCGCCCTTTTGAATCTTCATCTGATTAGGACCTGTAGGAGTTTTGTTGTGTCAGAAATGTACTTTTCCTTTCAGATTCACTTCGTAATAAAATTGTGAGATTCTTTTTAAACTTGGGATGTCTTTCCCTTTGCTCATTATTTTATGGGTTTCGTGTTTTTTTGTTAAATTGTAAACTGATTTATGTGAGTCCATACTGTTGGTCTTGAAACGAGACTAAATCTAGAGGTAATCCAGCGTGATGCGAGAATGAATCCATAAATAAATCCATAGTCATTCCAGATGGAGACCATGGGTAGACGACTGTCGAAATTTAGTCCAGAGTCAATCCAGACTCGATCGACAGTTATTCTAGCGTTAATCCAGCATCATGAATCCATAATGTATCTATACTCATTCCAGAAAGTAGGCCTAATGTAGTCCAGATTCAATGCAGAAGTAATCCTGCGTCATTCGATAAAATTAATCCATAATCTATCCAGAGTCATTCAAGATGGAGACCAGGGTTGACGAAGAGTCGACATTTAGTTCAGAGTATTTCCAGAGTCAAACCACAGTATCTCAAAATCTCATGAGATTCTTTGTCATGTCTTCTTAAGGGGTCAAAACATATATGGCAAATCGTGATTTGAGAATACGTGATAAAATAGAAATGTACAAGACAGCGGATCGTGTATTTATTAAACTAAATAATCTATTTTATAAATGTAATCCCAGCATCGATCCAGAGTGATCCCAGAGTCATTTCATAAATTCCCAGCATCTATCCAGAGTGATCCAGCGTTAGTCCGGAAAGGACTTCATGGTTAAACCAGAAATAACACATGGACATTCAAGATCGAGACAAGGGTTACAAAAACATGCATTAACAATGAATCATAAGGGACAAGTGGAGATTTTAAAAAGAAAGTATGTATTCTATGAATAGTGTTCCCCATCTACATATATGGTTCATATCGAACAACTTTACGAAATAGTAAATACCTAACAAATCTACTGTGTGTTAGTTAGGGATTTCTAAATCTTGAATCTGAAATCATGTACAATGCTAATTCTCCCCTAACTGAGTGCAAATATTTGACGTCCTCTTCAAGAGTTGGATTTGTCCCTCCCACCAAGCATCATACCCAGTGGGCTACAAATACACCACAATCATTCGTTCCTTTAGCCTGCCGTTGGATTTTTTTCCTTTCAAAGTTCAGCTTCCATTCTACACCAAAACGCTGCCTCCAGAACTTTGTCATATTGAGAGCCAATTCCTCGGAAGACCCGACTATTTCAGATGGATCTTCGTCTTTTTCAAGAAGACGAGCTAAGCTATTGTAATGTGTGATTATTTGCGTTGCCACGCACACAGAAAGCAAGGTACAGTGCCTTGAGTGTTAGCTTATAACATTCTACAGGTTCAGGAGTACCTTCTTGGAGAGAACCTGTGGCAGCGGAATGGATCGGCGATCACCTCACGGAATCCTCTGGAGCACCGGTCGGTCTTTTACTCTCTTGGAGAAGAAGCACGAGTCCACAACCCAAGAGTCCACGGATTGACTTGGTGGAGGTGGAGGGACGAATGGGAGAGAGAGGGAGAGGTGGCGGCTAGGGTTTGGTGGGGCTAGGGTTTGCACACATGAACATCCATCCAATGGGAGGCTCCCATGCTTATATAGATGACCCATCCTAAACCCTAAATGTGTAGTCCAATGGGGACACACCATGTGTTAGTGCTTTGGGCAAATATCTTATTAATCCTAGATTAATCCAATATTGAGGCCACAAGTGGTTGTGCGATGACTAAGTGGTTAGGGTCCCAAGCCAATAATTACCCCTTAATGATTTCTTTGTATAGACCTTCACACTGAATAGCAATTCCTGAGGTAGCCGTCGATGGAATGACAATAACATTTGAATAGGTAGAGACCAAGCTTTTTGGTTGCCTTTCCTCCAACACACAGAGTAGTGCATCGATTAGATGTAAAATTAAAAATTATGATAACTGTGATGAAAAGTGATTACAAAGAAACGACAGAAGATGTAAAATACTCACGTCGGATGAGAAATCTGAACCTTTTCTAATCAGATCGTTGAAATCTTGAATGTTAACCTGTGCAATATCATTTGACCATATAGTTCGCTTGGGGTCCACAGTTCTGCATGCCAAATTCAAAATGACATTCCTTTCCTCGGCTGACAACCCAGACAAGGCTTTGAGGTCTATGTCTCTACCCTCATTCACAACTGGTAGTGACCGAAGTTCAGTTGAAGTTGAAGGAGCAGAGGAAAGGAGGCTCGCATACTTAAGCCTTTCTGAATGAAATATTCTTCATCATTTTTACCCTTCCTCTTTTGTAATACCGGTTCCTCCGTACCCTTCTTTCGTATACTTCTTATTTATCTTCTTTCTGCCCTCGGGCCTGTAGGTGTAATGGAAGCATTCGGTACATTAAAAGTTGATTCGACGCGCCAGTGCAGCCAACTTCCATGGTTGAAGAAATGTTGGTTCTTTCTATTGGAAGGATGATTGACGACTGGGGACAGGAGGAGTATCCGAGTGAAACCCTTTTCCCGCCTCATATGACTGGATTGGGTCTGGAAAACACAACCAATGAGCCTGGATAGTGTCTGCAAAAGGACTGGAACTGTTCTGGAGATACGATGGAATGAATGCGGAAACGAAAAGTCTCGGTAAGTTACAGAATAGATTCAGGGTCATTCCAGAATAGATCCAGAATGGATCCATGGTCATTCTTGAAGAGATGCGGAATGGATCCAGGGTCATTCCAGAAGAGATCCAGAATGGATCCATGGTCATGCCAGAATAGATCTAGAATAGATCCAGGGTCATGCCAGAAGAGATGCAGAATGGATCCAGGGTCATTCCAGAAGAGATCCAGAATGGATCCAGGGTCATGCCAGAAGAGATCCAGAATGGATCCAGGGTCATTCCAGAAGAGATCCAGATTGGATCCAGGGTTATGCCAGAAAGACCCTAGGTGTAACGTAAGTTACAGAATAGAGGCAAGGTCATCCCAGAATAGATCCAGGGTCATTCCAGAAGAGATGCAAAATGGATCCAGGGTCATGCCAGAAGAGATCTAGAATGGATCCAGGGTCATGCCTGAAAGACCCTAGGTGTAACGTAAGTTACAGAATATAGGCAGGGACATTCCAGAGTAGATCCAGAATGGATCCAGGGTCATTTCAGAAGAGATGCAGAATGGATCCAGGGTCATTCCAGAAGAGATCCAGAATGGATCCACGGTCATTCCAGAAGAGATCCAAAATAGACCCAGGGTGATTCCAGAAGAGATCCAGAATGGATCCAGGGTCATTCCAGAAGCCTTCGATAATGGCTCCATGGTCATTCCAGAAAGAAACATGCTTTTAAAACCAGTTAATACTAGCGCAGTAAACTGCCCATTTTTCCTTCCCCACGAGGAGGGAATGATGCGCCCAAGTTACCGTAGCTTCGGATGAATGGAGAACAGGGGAAAGAAAGAAACACCTCGAATTGCAATAATTATACTCAAGCAACAACTACAGTTACAAATGAAAGTAATCGCAAAGAACACATGAAGAACATAAAATGCACCTAAAACAACACTTGGAATTCCAATTGTTAAATTTCAACCAACACCATTTACAATTAATGCGAGTCTACAAATGACTGCCACTGAGCTAAGTAAAACATTAAGTTACAATTTGCTATCACCTCCAACAGAGGGATGTTCACCTTAACTTGCCTAAACATCACAAGCATCTTGTCATGTTGATTAGAGGTTTTCTTTTTAAGGCGCTCAGGGAATGGCGCCTTCGGGGCATAAGGATGCGAAGGAAGCCCAGAATTCTGGTCCAAAGAAACATGAGTGGGGACCTCAGAATCTGGTTCCTTCGACACAAGAGGAGACAAGGGGACCTTAGGGTTCGAGCCCTTTGTCGAAGGAAATGTAGAAAGAACCTCAAGATCTGGCTCCTTCCTGGAAGTATTTGTGGAGGGAGCCTCAGGATCCGGCTCCCTCAAAGATGGTGATGACAAAGAAGACACCCCAATGTGGTTATCCACCTCCTTACCAGACCTCAAAGTATGAATCACATTAATATGATGGGTGGTTCAGAGGTAGCATGAGGTAAAGGTGTCCTTCCTTGAGAATGGGTACCCCGAGGATTCACCTCAGGTTGACTCGGTAATTGGCCATTCTCGCGTTCATGGAGCTGATTAGCCAACTGGCTAACTTGCATTTCCAATGCTTTAACCGAATTGTTGCTGGCCGCAAACAAGGATTGAGTGCTCTGAATGAACGCATGAAGGCTTTGTTCAAGAGTGGGGTCCTTCGAGTCAACCCGTTGGGGTAGTGGAGTCTGGTTAGAATAACCCGACGATGATGTCTGAGGAGGTTGGTAATTATGGTTCTGAGACCTTTGATGTGGAGGTTGGTAGGTCGCTGATGGGCGTGGCGGTTGATAAGGTGGAGGTTGAGCGTGCGAGCTCTGACCGTTACCCCCACTAGGCCCCCAAGAGAAGTTAGGATGGTTACGCCATCCCGGGTTGTAGGAGTTACTGTACGGGTCGTTACGGGGCCTCTGTTGATACATCGCATTTGCGCATTCCAAGTCAGTATCCCTTAGAGCGTAAGCGCATTCTAAGTCATCATGGCCCGTAAGTCCACACCTACAACACCCGGGAGTAGCGACCTGAGCTATAGGAGCTCGGTCCAACTCTAAACTCTCAATCCTACACATCAGAGCAGCCATTTTTGCCTCAGACGCGATCGATGACTCAACTTGATAAGATCCAGCTCGACCAGAAGACCTGGCGGCTGGTGGCTCTCTCATGGTATCCCACTCGAAGGTACGTTCAGCCATAGACTCAAATGTATCCCATACCTCCTTGATGGGTTTCATTTGGACGTCACCCTGACACATCGACTCCAACAAGGTGTGGGTGTTGTAATTGATGCCCTCTTAAACAATTTCGCACAGATGCCATAACTCAAATCCATGATGACGGTACTGTTAGAGAAGGTCGTTGAACCTCTCAAAGAAACCATGAAACGATTCAGTCTCGGTCTGATACATTCTATGTATCTGGTGCCGTATCTGTTTAGTTTTTCTTTGAGGGAAAAATCTCTTCAAAAAGACGGTCACAAAGTCATCCCATGACCGAATTGAGCTCGCCGGGAGGCTATACATCAATTTCTTCGCATTATCCTTCAATGCGAAAGAAATCATCCTCAACCGGACTGAATCCTCGTCAAGCTGTTGACGCTTGAACATGGAGCATACTTCCTCGAATTCGCGTATAAAGATATATGAATCCTCCTTATTGGCAGTAAAGGTTGGAAGCATGCTCACATATTGAGGTTTCAGCTCATAGTTGTTCCCGCGAGCAGGGGGAACAACAATGCAAGAAGGTTGCACGACCCGAATAGGATGGGTCCGCTCCAACAAAGTTATCGGTCTATCCTGACGAGCTAAAGGGGGTGGTGCACTAAGAACTCGATCCTGACCGAATCTCCCTTCCTCTCGAGTCAGAGGAGGAGGAGGAGAAGGAGGTCTACGTGGTGGCGGAAGCAGACCGAGGTATTCCATGTATGGAACCCGGTCTCCCCCGTCACCGCGAGACGACTCGGCTTCATGCTCCAAAGGAGCACGAGGCAGAGATGGTCGATCACCAAGACCGTCCATCTCAAAAGAATGCACTCTCTCGAGTCGAGCGCTCTCACCCGAACGAGCTTAACCTCGCATAAAATGCTCGACTCGATTCTAAAATAACACACAACAGAAGGTGTACTAGAGGAGGAGACTATACATAGAGAATAGATGAGGAGAGGACTCAGGTGAAGAGGGAAGAATCCCTAGAGCTAGCGTGGGTAGTGGGATTAGGAACAAGCCTAACTAGCAAGCACAGCTCAAACAATGTAAGACAATGGGTCCTTAGGCTAGACGACGGCTAACTTCGAGGTCACTAGTCTCAACACGCCTCACCTCCCTACAACGAGGACCACAATGCCCAGCAAGTAATACTAGATCCGAAGATCCAGTACCTCCTACTATTGACAAGTTAGGCAACGCCGATCAGGTCATGACGGTCTCAACTAGATTACTCTCCTAGTGCGCCCGCAATCCTAGGGCCAATGCCTACTTGCTTTTAGTTAAGGCTTTATTAAGAGTGATTTTTTGGGCCAAGGAAAGGGTGATGAAATCGCCCACCTTATCTTTTATGGGACAACCCAACCTTAATAGCGTTTTGATCCTAAATCTAGCAATCAATCGCTCCAATCAAACGCTCGCTCACTCTTGTCCTGATGCAATTCCTACTAACTAATGCATGGGCATACGAGATGAATGAATGAGTGTAGGAAATTGCGTACCTCACGCCAGCGCTCAACAACTGAAAATAAAGCTAAAAGAAAAGACAACTATATGCCTAAGTCAATACATGATGCGTGACCTAAACAAGTAAGAACGTCTAGTCTTTTGCTTTGGATTTTTGGGCAAAGTTGATTAATGGGGGAGTGATTAATGATTTGGGAGCAAATGAGAAGTCATAGCATGCAAAATGGGGCTCCCAGATAACACAAATTACAGAACTAACTACCAACAAAAATTTGAGAGAACGAAACCCTCACCAGGCCGCCAATTGGCGGTCTCCAACCGCTGATTGACGGTCCTTTTAGAGCTTCTGTTCCTCAAACTTGTCCCGTAGCCTCCCCTTGATCTGATGGTTCCCTGAAACTAAGAAAAACTGGAAACAAAAAATTAAAAACCCATCGAATCGTCCAAACCATCGTTTGGACAGAGCACCTCCCCGGCAACGGCGCCAAAAACTTGATTCATCGTTTTATATTAACCGCAAGTGCACGGTCGGGTTGAAGCGGTGGCAAATATGGGTCATCCACTGGGAGGTGTGTTGACGCTTGGTTTGTTTGAAGGCGAGAGGTAAAAGAAGGAGAGAAAGATGTATTACACTACACTACACTAAGGTGCAAATGAAAATGGAAGAGAAGCAAGAAAACTAAACCCCAAAGGGGGTAGAGAAATAATTTGAACATAAAGAAGTATCTGTGTGTGTGTGTGTTCATTAAGCTCCTCACAACATGTAGTGCATGAAATCATAAAACTATATCCAACTTTGCCTCCACATGAATTAAGATAAGACTACATCATTGAAACATACAAGACAATAATTGGGATGAAGCTAAATGAACTCAAGTACAAAGATTAGATCCTACTATGCCTGCACATGAATTAAGATAAGACTACATCATTAAAACATACAAGACATTAGCTATTTTAAAGGCAACAAGAGCACATACACTACAAATTGTGTTTCCAATATTAACTTCATCTATATCCTAACCTTATCGTTCCCCATTAAATAGGTCCACTAATCAAAGCATAAGCTAAGCTTCATTCAAGAGCATTAGCATATCAAAGATAAGAGTGAAAACCCATTAGATGGTTATGGAAATCAAATAAAGCTCAAGGGATAAAGATAACACACACTTAATACACTACATGATTATATCACATATTTCTCCACCCCCCAAATGGGGATGAAACTACTCACACATATTTAAACTAACTACTCTAATAAAATGAAGCATTATACTGAAATGAAACTATACTAATCAAGCAAGAAATATTAAAGAGCATAAAACTAAACAAGCACCAAAGCAAACACATTAAAGGAAATTAACTAAGCAAGAATTAACAAGCTAATGAAAACATCTATTATTAACTCACTCAAATTACAAGCAGCTCTTCCTCCACCAGAGTTTTGCTTCAAGGCTTCACTCTTAGTTGGGAAGATGCCACCAAAGAGAGAGATGGATACAATGGAAGGTGAAGAGTTCTATTTATAAGCATGGAAAAAGATAATCCGGGACAATCCCCCGATGTGGGACTAAACCAATACCAAAAATAGACTAAGCATACACTAATACACGTGCTACATAAAACTTAACGGATTCTGGGCTATCTGGACCGCCAATTGGCGGTCTATTTGCTTTAGATCCGTTTGGTTTTCGTTGTGGGCTTTGTTTGAAGTATTTCTTGGTCTTGGATGCATCTACTTGGTTTGTTGGAGCTCCGACCCGAATCGAATTGCCAAAATACTCCCCATAATGGTGTGGAGTTTCCTGTTTTGCTCTTAGGTCCTTCAGTCTTACGATCAGGTCATTCTCCCTTGCATCTTAGTCCCCAGGTCTCACAATTAAGTTCTTTTTTCCTGCTTTTGGGTCCTTTCATGACTCTTCTCTTCAAACCTCTTTATTTCTGAAATCCAAGAATAAAACTCATCACGTAGCATTGCTTAGGTGTAAGATAATGGATATAAGGTACAAATATAAGCATGGAATGATGTCAATCAGTCCACCATAGAACCGTAGGTACTTTGGCTGGATTGTGCCTCATTTGTGGTATGGGTTGCTGTCTGAGTGACACCCACGTCCTCATTCCTGGTTTTCCTCCTCTTCCCACCTCTTCTATCCCTGACAATGTAAGAACCACAAAACATTAATGCTTGAATATTTATATATGAAAGTGATTAAAGTAAACTGCATTTCTGATGCTATGGTGCATACCTTGCAGTGCCTTGATCTTCAGTTTGGGTCCCAATTGGCTCCTTGCATCTCCTAGCATGGTGACCAAGTAGATCGCACCTAGTGCATTTCTTCTGTCTCCTGCTGCAGCTTGGGTCCGTTTTGCCCTTGTATCTGACATGCCTCGGCCTTCCAGGTTGTCTTTTCACTGTCAGAGGTGATACTATAAATCCCTCTACATGATCCCACTCCGATTTATCTGCCGTTGGATTAATACCCACCTCGTAAGCTTGATCGTACACTATTTTGTAATACCAAAGGCTAACATAATCCTCCCAACGAGCCCCTCTAATTGTCCCAATGAAAGCAAAGGCATGCTGACTTGGCAGCCCTCTCAATTACCAAAGTCTGCAGGTGCATGACTTTTGAAGCAAGTCAACAATGCATCGTTTGATTCCATTACACCTCTGCCTTCGAGTTAGGACATCTTATGATAGAAAATGAGCCTAACTGCCTAGACATTTCATTTAACCATGTTCTTCCTTTTGGCACCACAACATTTGTCCACTCTCTGCTATCTTCTTGTCTCTTGAACATGGTCTGCATCAACTTCTGCCACAAATTGTCCACCATAGTTACAATAGGAAGATGCCTAACTTCCCTGATGTAATTGTTGAAGGACTCACTTAGGTTGTTTGTAACATAATCAGACTTGGCCTCACACCCAAATTGACTCCTTGACCAAATTCTGTCAGTGTTGTCCACTTGCACTAACCAATTATATGCACCCTCATTAATTTCCCTTATATACTGCATTTTTCTTTCCATCTCAGTGGTTGTATGGGCAGAGGCAGCCTCCCTTATCAGACTAAACAACAAAGCACTCTTGAATTTCTTTTGGAAGCTTTGGTAAAGGTATCTAGCACACGCTCTATGCTCACACCCACCAAAGACCTCTCTTATCCCCTCCTCTAAACCTTTGCACCTGTCGCTTATGACAACCAAAACATTCCTGTGACCAACTGCCTCTTTGAGATGAGTAAGAAACTAGGCCCAACTGCTATGACTCTCAGATTCCACTATAGCAAACACTACAGGAAAAAGCTGGTGATTTCCATCAACCGAGGTGGTAGATAATAGGGTACTCATGTACTTCCCTTTCAGATGACAACCATCTTGGCCTACAAGAGGTCTACAACCATTCAGAAAATCATCAATGCAGCCCTTAAGACACACAAATATTCTGTAGTAGGACCCATCTTGAGGTTTGACTTCAAAACTGATTACACTACCAGGGTTGGTCTTGCTCATCTCCCAAACCAAAGATGGGATCAAAGCGTATTGTTGATCTTCACCCCCCACAACTGCTTCATTGCAATCTCCCGACCACACCAAACTCGATGGTAAGACAAACTCAAGTGATATTTCCTCTTCAGTTGGTCAGATATGTTCCTCACAGTGAGTCTGTCATCCAATGCAAGCCACTCCTTGCACTCGTGGGCAATCCACTCCCTAGTGGCCATCTTAGAGGCACAATTATTTACAGATGAGCAAGTATGTGGTAACCTCAAAGTCTTGATTTCAAACACTCTGCCATCATTTAACCTGGAGGCATGAATTCTCCACTTACATTGAACATGTCTCCACCTGGCTGTGACCCTATCTGGTTGGCTCTTCAAGTAGGTTATCTCACATTCACTCAAAATGCAGTGGGTTAATAAACACATTGTGAAGGATTTCACATTAGGATACTTCTTTCCCACAACTATATCTGGGTTGAACTCCTCCATACCCCAACACTCAGATCTATCATCAAGCGGATTGAAATCAATTCCGTAGTCTCCCTAGTCATCAAAATCCTTCACACCTCAACACCCCTTGTTTTCCTCACTTTCATCAAGTTCATCAGAATATAAAACATACTCAAAGTCTGTACCACTGCTTCCACTGGAAACCAAGGTGTCTTCCATAGGTGTTGTTATGCCCACTACTAGGCTGGATTCAGAGTGACATGGGAGGGTACCACTCCCATGGTGTTCGCAAACATCTCCCACAAGGGGTTCACAAGGTGGCACAGAGGGTGCAGATAAAGGTTGTGAGCTTACACTCCCCACCACACTAGGCACTCTAGGTACTAGTTCTGGACTACCATCAACTGCTTGTATTTCTTTCTCAACACCTACAGAAGGTTCTATTTCATTCTAAACCCCTACAAAAGCTTCTGCTTTCCTGTCATGGGTAGCATAGATGTGAAACTCACTTTTCTGATTGGGGAATTTAAGTGCCTCCTCTATGTCTCCATTTCTACTCAAAGGTTTGTAGTCTTCCTAACTTTGCTTGGAATCATATAATGCATATGCATAACCATTAAAGTGGATGACCACTTCATTACACTGCATATCCAATCCCTTAACAAGTCAATCGTCCATTCCTCAACCACAACCAAAAGTAATGATGCTACCTCTTCAAAACCAACAACTTCATCCCTATCCTTGCACTTAACCCATCGACCACCACAATGCAACCTCATTCTCACACTACCTTCTAAATCAGACACACTACTTGGATAATAAAAATGCAAAACCAAAAACCATAAGGAAAACGAATTAAATTGACAGATATGAATTAAAATGGCAGAACAAAACTACAAACATGCAATCTACAGTCTAAAGCCAACCTGAAAACTGAATCAAAACATTCAAACCCAAACAAAGCATGTAATTTTGCATATCTCAAATCAGAAAAAAATCACTAACCGTCTTCGCTTCCCAATCAGTGCACTTCTTGTGTGTACCATCTTCCACGTTGTCACCATGGTCGTCGCTACTTTTGCGCGATCCACTGGTCAGTGTGGTCGCCCTCCAATTTGTGCAAAGTTGGAAAATGGGGACGGTTACACAGGAATTTGGAAAGGATGCGAATTATGGCTTTGGATAGTGGGAAAACCCAGGGATTTGGGAAGGAGTCGAGTTAGGATTTCCGCAATGTGGGAGAAGTCGGGGATTTGGGAAGGAGGAGAGTTAGGTTTAGTCATCGTCTTAGATTAGTAGATGGGACATTCACTGGATCCAAAGTGATTCCAGAGTAGATCCGGAGTGATTCCAGAGCGGATCCAGACTGATTCCAGAGCCGATCCAGATTGTCCAGAGTCGACCAGATTGATTCTAGAGTCGATCCAGATTGATTCCAGAGACGATCCGGAACGATTCCAGAGATGATCCAGAACGATTCCAGAGTTGATACAGAATGATTCCATAGACGATCCAGAGTGATGCCAGAGTCGATCCAGAGTGATTCAATGCAGAGTGATTCCAGCACTGTAATGGTTTAGTCATGGTCTTAGATTAGTCTTACTAAAATTTATTTTGCTACAGTCAATCACAAATCACACGTCCTACCAATCAGATCACGAACCGATTCGGACGGCCGTTAACGACCCATTCACGTCGTCTCTCTGGAGTGGGGCCCACGAACGACCCAGGTGCATAGCGCAAATAGGATGCTTTCTAGATGCATATGCGGCAATACCGAAAAAGCAGGTGTATATGGCCAATTTGGACACTTGCGGGGTGTACTGTAGCAAAACTCCCTTACAACATTAGGTTATCCACCCTCCAAAATGATTTGACATGAATTGCATCAATGAAAGGTTTGTATGTTTCTTGGTCATTCTTGAACACCTCTTTTATCTGCTTTGCATCCTTAAGTGCACCATAGATAAAACCCATTGGAAGTTTGACATCACCATTTGCAATAGGAAGAACATTAACCAATGGTTCAAATACATCTACAACAATCTCAACTTGGTTCCAAAAGTGAGGGCTCAACACACTCGTAGTAATTTGTTCCCTAGTCTTAGTCATAGACCACTTGCATTGGTTCCATTCATCACTTGAAAATATAAGTCTAAATTTGTCTTTCATGTCCTAGATACTTTTCAAAGCAAGATAAGCAGTTGCATAACCGGTCTTACCAGGTCTCACAATTTCTTTTTTTTGAGTGAATCAATGCATCATATACAAAGTCTTATGATGACCGTAGATTAACACGGTGAGAGCTATAGCATTGTCAACTGCACTCTTAATTGTTTTCTGTTTCCCAATTTCTTTAAGCATTGGATCCACACAATGAGCTTCACTAGATGTCCAACAGATACTAGGATACTTGCATTCTAACAATCTCTCAGTTACAACATTAGCAACAACATTATCTGTAACCACCTGCACAACATTTTCTTCACGTTTTTCTTCTATACACTTATCCACCACATCATGAATGTATTCACTGGTGTGAGCTTACGCAGAAGCATCTAGAGATTTCAAAAAACTTGTCCCCAACTCACAATTAACACACTAGTTCATTATACTTCTTCCCTTCCGATCTGTCTATGCATCTGTCATCACGGAATATCCAATTTTCTCCTGGCATTCCCAATTGTAATTCAAATCTTTCTTTGTCTTCTCTATGTCCTTTCTCAGCAATTGATTGACATCATATCATGCATATATTTGTGTCTTATATCCTTTATTCTTAGCCTAAGCAATGCTACGTAACGAATTTTATGTTTAAGTTTCAGGAATACATAGGTTTGAGAAGGAGTGGCTCTAAAAGGACTTAAAAGCAAGAAAAATGACTAAGTTGCAAGACTAATGGACTACGATGCAAGAGAGAGGGACCCAAATGCAAAACCAAAGGACCAATGAGCAAATGAAGAAATTCCACACCATCATGAGGAGTATTTTGACAATTGGATTCGGGTCGCAACCTACACAACCAATTAGGGTGCAAGAAACATGAAGAAATCGAGCCAGACAACCACACCCCAACACCTGACCCGATATGGACCTTATAGACCGCCAAATGGCGGTGCAAGACCACTGATTGGTGCTGTGGATAGGTCCGGATCCATTGTGGATTAGTCGGGTCACGTATTAGGGTGTATTTAGTCTATTTTTGGTATATGTTTAATTCCATACCGGGGGATTGTCCCCATTTTCATTTTTCTATGACTATAAATAGAACTCCTTGTCCTCCCTTGTATTCTACACATGATTGGTGGCCATTCTCTCTACTTGAAGTGAGCCTTGGAGCAAACTCTCAAGTAGGGAGAGGCTACTTGTATTGTAAGTTTGATATCAATAAAGTTTTCCTTTAATTATGTTGCTTCTTTCTTAGTTTAATTTCCTTTCATATGTCTTGCATGCTTCTTTAGTTTTATGTCCTTTCAATTAGCTTCTTTAATATTTCTTGCTTGCTTAGTTTAATTTCCTTTCACTAGAATATTTCATATTGTTAATGCAGGTTGTACTATAATGATTAGTGAGTAGTTCCATCGCCATTTGGGGGGTGGAGAAAAATGTGATGTGATCATGTGATGTATTAGGTGTGTGTTATCTTAATCCTTTGAACCTTACATGATTTCCATAACCATCTAATGAGATTTCACTCTTGTCTTTGATATGCTAATGCTCTTGATGAAGCTTAGCATATGCTTAGATTAGTGGATCTATTTTATGGGGAATGATGAGATGAGGATATGGATGGAATTGATAAAGGAAAAATTACTTGTAGTTGCATGTACTTTGTTTCCTTTACCTCGGTTAATGTCTTGTATGTTTTAATGATTGTGTAAATCTTATTTCATGTGGAGGCATAGTGGGGTTTGGTTTTTATACATGAGTTCATTTAGCTTCATACAAATTATTTTTTCTTGTATGTTTTAATGATAATGTGTTATCTTATTTCATGTGGAGGCAAAGTTGGATTTAGTTTTATGATTTTAATGCACTACATGTGATGAGCACAATTGAACACACACACATACACATATTTTTGTATTCACATTCATCTCTACCCCCTCTGGGTTTAGTTTTATTGCTGATTTTTCAATTCCTTTCACATGTTAGTGTAGTTTCGATCATAACTCCTTTCTCTCCTTTCTTTCCCACTTGCCTTCGAACTTACCATAGTTGACACACCTCCCTATGGATCGACCCGTATTTTCCACTGCTTCTACTCGGCCGTGCACTTGCGGTTAATTAAAATGTTCAATCAACAATAACTCACTAATCTCATGCTATGTTGGACCTCGGTATGATGGACCATATCGACCAAGTGCTTCACACATTTGTTGAAATTGTGGTAAAGTGACTGTATTATGAGAAATTCCTGTCTGGTAGAAGAATCTGACAACATACTCATTCTATAACATTCCCTTCCGGACGGTCAAAGCGGAAGACAAAATTAAAAAAAGAAGTGAAAGGAGATAATTACAAGAAGACAATAGAAGTCAATAAAAGAGAATAGGAGCTCTATTAGTTCAAATACACGTATACGTGTTTGAGGATTCAAGAATAAGGCATGTACACGACATACATATCTAACAATCAATACATTCAAGAGGTATTAAAAAGAATGAAGGAAAATTGACGATCAAATTCTAGGTGCATAGTGATGTAAAAGAAAACTGAAAAACACCACCTATGCAACTATATACCATGAATAGCATGCATGTACAACCACCAAGGGATGGCTACCTAGAAAATATCAAATCACCACATTATGAGTTTGGGAATATCAAATCACCACATGAATATCATGCATGTACCTTTAAGGCACCTTCAAGTATTTCAGGGAATTGTTCGATGGAGATCCTGAGGTGGTGAAACTGTTTTACCTTGGATGGCACAAGAAGGTGTCTTACCTTGTGATCATTTGGGCTTTGAGCCACATCCTTTCGATCAAGTGGCTCTTGAACCACAAGATACCATTTTTGTGGCCTCTGGGCCACCTGCTCTTCACTTTGTGTCTGTTGAGGACCCCATGTGGGTTAAAAATCAACTGCTTGATACCTTTCATTTCAAACAACCTATCAGGGTTAAAAAAACTCCATGAGAGAGTATTGATTGTTGTGGGCCCCAACCCCTGTGTATTTGAGCCCCATTTCTTTCTCGTATTTCTATCCCTTCTTTAACATCTCACATGTTTTGAGGGAATTCGGGTTTGTGTCCATCAACATGACCATAAAACTTTCCTTGTGCTTCACGTTGGTGAGATCTTTCCTTTTTCATGCACAAATCCATGTAGTATCATGCTCACCTACATTGAGGACAATACATGAAGTAGGTGTGGGGGGGGGGTGTTTTACGCGTGTACATAGTCGAGTCTTTTCCTTTGATTTGGTTTTCTTTTGTGTGTATTGTTAGGGTCATGTTAGTGTACTGCATTTAATATTGACATATCTGCTTGCCATGATCAGTGGGTGACTTGTCTTCTTTTGCTTGCCTATTGCTTTAAAATTTTCACTTTCATTCAAAATCTTTATGTGTTTGAGAAAGAAAATGTTTTGTGGGTTTTGCGTGTGTTTAGCATGTGCAAAACCGTTGTGAGGCAAAATAAAAAGAAAGCTCCCAAAATTGTTTTGAACTTGATGCATTAGGATATCTAGTACATTAGCGTTAAGACTTATCTAGTTGTTAGGATGCACCTCGTATTTCCCTCGGGAGGCGATTAATCATAGGGTTTCAGTACTCAAACAATTAAATAAGTCCACCCTGAACCTAGTGAGTCAATAATTCGTGTCTGTTAATATAAGGAAGTTTGTTGTAGTCAAGGACCCTTTAACTCTTGTTGTGAGACATTAAGTGTAGGGGTTTTGGTTCATGTGTAGATAAGAAATAAGTGAGTAGGTGTTCTCTCTTCTCGAACGGCTCCTATCACTCGGAAAATTAGGTCTGAGGAGACTTTGTGCCTGATGCTTTTGAGTCATCTGACTTGGAATGTACCGACCGAACTCCCGTTAAATGGGTGGTAGGGATTGCCCTATGTGGAGATTTGGGGAAAGGTGTACGTGATAGTGTGTGGACAAATACCTATATAGAGTCGGCCCCGTAGGATTACCACGTCCAATGATCGATAAAAATGAGTCAATCGAGTCGAGTTTCTAGATTGAATAATACATATATCTTTGGATTTTGTGGGTATATCTGCTGAAAACCCTCAAGAGACAACGCTCATCCTCGGCGACAATGAGGTTTAATGGGTTGTTGCACGTGCTAAGAGCAACTGTGACTCCTACGAAAGTGAGTTAGGATTTCCCTATTTTTCGTATGTTTTTTCCTTTCTTTCATTTTTCTCTTTGTTTGTTTTTTTCGGGACTGGCAAAAGTTAGGTGTGGGGGTATTTGATTGACATCATATCATGCATATATTTGTGTCTTATATTATTTATCTTTCACCCAAAGAATGCTACGTAACGAGTTTAATGTTTAAAATTCAGGAATAAGTAGGTTTTAGTAGGAGAGACTTTAAAAGGACTTAAAAGCAATAAAAGTGACTAAGTTGCAAGGCTTATGGACTAGATACAAGAGAGAGGGACCCAGATGCAAAACCAAAGAACCAATGAACAACTGAAGAAACTCCACACCATCATGACGAGTATTTTGGCAATTGGAATAGGGTCGCAACCTACACAACCGATTAAGGTGCATCACACATGAAGAAAGCCATCCAGAAAATCCAGACTGGATCCAAACCCTATAGACCGCCAATTGGCGGTTTGGGTTGCTCCGGATCCGATGCGGTTTAGTCGGGTCATGTATAATTTTGTGTTATGTCTATTTTTGGTATTATATTAGTCACATACCAGGGGATTGTCCCCGATTGCCTTTTTCTTTGACTATAAATAGAACTCCTCCTCCTCCCTTGTATTCTACACATGCTTGGTGGCCATGCTCTCTACTTGAAGTGAGCCTTGGAACAAAATCTCAAGTAGGGAGAGACAACTTGTATTGCGAGTTTGAAATTAATAAAGTTTTCCTTTAGTTATGTTGCTTCTTTCTTAGTTTAATTTCCTTTCATATGTCTTGCATGCTTCTTTAGTTTTATTTCCTTTCAATTAGCTTCTTTAATATTTCTTGCTTCTTAGTTAATTTCCTTTCAGTAGAATTTTTCATTTTGTTAATGTAGGTTGTAGCGTAATGATTAGTTAGTAGTTCCATCTCCATTTGGGGGTGGAGAAAAAATTGATTTGATTATGTGATGTATTAGGTGTGTGTTATCTTAATCCTTTAAGCCTTACATGATTTCGATAACCATCTAATCGGATTTCACTCTTGTCTTTGATATGCTAATGCTCTTGAATGAAGCTTAGCATATGCTTAGACTAGTGAACCTATTTTATGGGGAATGATGAGGTGCGGATATGGATGGAATTAATAAAGGAAACATGACTTGTAGTTGCATGTACTCTTGTTGCCTTTACCTTGGTTAATGTCGTGTATGTTTTAATAATTGTGACAATCTAATTTCATGTGGAGGCATAGTGGGTTTGGTCTTTGTACATTAGTTCATTTAGCTTCATTCCAATTAATTGTCTTGTATGTTTTGATGATATTGTATTATATTTCATGTGGAGGCTAAGTTGGATTTAGTTTTATGATTTTCATGCACCACATGTTGTGTTGAGCAGAATTGGAGACACACACACATATCTTTGTATTCACAATCTTTCTCTACCACGTATGTGGTTTATTTTTATTGATGAATTTTCCATTTCCTTTTGCATGTTAGTGTAGTTTTATCATAACTCCTTTCTCTCATTTCTTTTCCACTTACCTTCGAACTAACCAAAATCAACACACCTCCCTGTGGATCGACCTGTATTTTCCACCGCTTCAACGCGGTCGTGCAGTTGTGGTTAATTATAACTGAATCAATCAAGTTTTTGGTGTCGTTGTCGGGGAGGTGTTCTGCCCAGACTTTGGTTTGGACGATTCGAGTGGTTTTTAATTTTTTTTAGTTTGGGTTTGTTTCAGGGATTTTAAGGATCAAGGGGAGGTTACTTCGGAAGTTGGAAGCAAAAATAAGCTAAAGGGACCGCCAATCAACGGTTTGTAACCGCCAATTGGCGGCCAAGTCAGTTTTCTTTGCTTCAAATTTCGTTGTAGTTGTTTTTTTATTCACTTTAGTTGTCTAGGAGTTTCATTTTGCATGTTTTAACCTATACTTAGCTCCCAAATTAACAATCAATTCCCCTTTTAACACAACTGGACCTTAAAACTCAAAGCAAAAGATTAGATTGATTGCCATCTAGGTCATGCATCATTTGTAGACCTTGCACGCATTTGTCTTTTCTTTTCTTTACATTCTTGTTGTTGATTACTGGCGTGAGGTATGTGCACCCATTCTCTCATTCATGCATGGTTAAAGCATGCATTAGTTAATAAGGTGCATCGGGACAAGAGTGAGGTGAGCGTTTTATTGGAGAGTTGATTGCTAGATTTAGGATCAAAACACTACTAAGGAGGGGTTGTCCCATACAAGATAAGGTGGGGCATTTCATCACCCTTTCCTTGGCCCCAAATATCACTCTTAATAAAAACCTTAATTCTAAAAGCAAGTAGACATTGGCCCTAACGATTTCGGACGCACTAGGAGAGTGATCTAGTTGAGACCGTCATGGACTGATCAGCGCCGCCTACCTTGTCGATAGTAGGAGGTACTGGATCTCCAGATCTGGTATCACTTGCTGGGTATTTTGGTCTTCGTTGTAGGGAGGTAAGGCGTGTCGAGACTAGGGATCTCAAAGTTAGGCGTCGTCTAGCCAAAGGACCCATACCCATTCATTGTTTGAGCCGTGCTTGCTAGATTAGGCTTCTACCTTCACCCACTACCCACGCTCGCTTTAGGGATTCTTCCCTCCTTATCTAAGTCCTCTCTTCATCTATATTCTACGATTAGCCTTCTCCTCTGAGTACACATTCTTTTGTGTGCTATTTTAGAGTCGCGTCAAGCATTTTTATGCGAGGTTGGGCTCGTTCTGGTGAGAGCGCTCGACTTGAGAGAGTGCATTTTTCTGATGGACGGTCTTGGTGATCGGCCATCTCCACCTCGTGCTCCTTTTGAGCGTGAGGACGAGTCTTCTCGTAGTGACGAGGGAGACGGGGTTCCGTACATGGATTACCTCGGTCCGCTCCCACCACCATGTAGACCTCCTTCTCCTCCTCCTCTGACTCGAGAGGAAGAAGGATTCAGTCAGGATCGAGTTCTTGGTGCACCACCACCTTTATCTTGATAAGATAGACCGATGACTTTGTGGGAGCAGACCCATCCTGTTCGGGCCGCGCAACCTTCTTGCATAGTTCTTCCCCAGCTCGCGGGAACAACTATGAGCTGAAACCTCAGAATGTGAGAATGCTTCCTACCTTCACTTCCAATAAGGAGTATCTGTATATTTTTATTCGTGAATTTGAGGAGGTACGCTCCATGTTCAAGTTTCAACAACTTGATGAGGATTCAGTCCGGTTGAGGATGATTTCTTTCGCGTTGAAGGATAATGCGAAGAAATGGATGTACAACCTCCCAGCGAGTTCGATTCGGTCCTAGGACGACTTCGTGACTATCTTTCTGAAGAGATTCTTCCCTCAACGGAAGACTCAATAAATACGGCAACAGATACACCAAATGTATCAAACTAAGACCGAATCATTTTATGCTTTCTTTGAAGTGCCCTTATCATGGAATTGAGTTGTGGTAGTTATGCCAAATTGTTTATGAGGGCCTCAACTACAACACCCGCACATTGTGGGAGTCAATGTGTCAAAGTGATTTCCAAATGAAACCCATCGATGAGGCATGAGATACTTTTGAATTAATAGTTGAACGTACCTTTGAATGGGACACCATGAGAGAGACATGAGTCACCAGGTCTTCTCGTCGAGCTGGATCATATCAAGTTGAATCTACTATCGCGTCTGAGGAAAAAATGGTTGCTCTCATGCGTAGGATTGAGAGTTTAGAGTTGGACCGAGCTCCTGTAGCTCAGCTCGCTACTCGCACGTGTAGTAGGTGTGGGATTACGGGACATGATGACTTGGAACGTGCTTACCTTCCAATGGAAACTGAGCATGCAAATGTGATGTATCAACAGAGGCCCCGTAACGACACGTACAGTCACTCCTACAACCTGGGATGGCGTAACCATCCTAACTTCTCTTGGGGGCCTAGTGAGGGTCACGGTCAGAGCTTCACGCTCAACCTCAACCTCCACCTTATCAACCTCCATGCCAATCGGCGACCTACGGACCCCCACATCAAAGGTCTCAGCACCCTAATTACCAACCTCCTCAAGCCTCATCGTCGGGTTATTCTAACCAAACTCCACTACCTGACAGGTTGACCCAAAGGACCTCTTTACTGATCAAACCCTTCAAACGTTCATTCAGAGCATGCAAAGTTCTTCCAAAGCTTTGGAAGTGCATGTTTGCCAATTGGCTAATCAGTTTCATGAACGTGAGAAGGGTCAATTGCCAAGTCAACTTGAGATGAATCAGCGGGGTACCCATTCTCTAGGAAGGCCACTAGTGCCTCAAGCTACCTCTGAACTGACCCATCATAGTAATGTGATTCATACTTTGAGGTTTGGTATGGAGGTGGACAACCACATTGGGGTGCCTTCCTTGCAATCACCATCTTTTGGTGTCACCAGACCTGCGGTGATACCTTCATCTATGAGGGAGCCGGATCCGGAGGTTCCCTCAACAAATAGTTCCAAGAAGGAGCTTGATCCTGAGGTTCCTTCTATATTTATTTCGAAAATGGGGCCGAACCCCGAGGTCCCCATGTCTCCTCTTGTGTTGAAGGAATCAGATTCTGAGGTCCCCACTCATGTTTCTTTGGACTAGAATTCTGAGGTTGCTTCGGAAAACCCTTATGCCCCGAAGGTGCCATTCCCTGAGCGCCTTAAAAAGAAAACTTCGGATCAGCATGACAAGATGTTTGAGTTCTTTCGGCAAGTTAAGGTGAACATCCCTCTGTTGGAGGTGATTCAGAAAATGCCACCTTATGCCAAGGTTCTCAAGAACTTATGCACGAAGAAAAGAAAAACTCATGTTTCAAAGAAAGCTTTTCTTGCGGCTAACGTGAGTTCTTTGTTGGCACATACCATGCAAGTCAAATACAATGATCCTGGTTGTCCTACTATCTCTTGTGTGATTGGTGAGGTGTCCGTACATCGAGCTTTATTGGACCTTGGTGCATCTGTTAATCTTCTTCCATATTCGGTCTACGTCCACCTCGGTCTTGGAGACCTCAAACAAACAAAAACCACTCTTCAATAGGCTGATTGGGCTATGAAGAAACTGAGGGGCGTGGTGGAAGATGTTCTGATGAAAGTAAGAGAGTTCATTTATCCAGTTGATTTCTTTGTTTTGGATACTGAACCTGTGCCAAACCCACTTGGACAAATTCCTGTTATTCTTGGGCGACCATTTCTAACGATTTCCAATGCCTTGATCAATTGTCGCAATGGTTTGATGCGCTTGACATATGGTAGTCAGTGCGTTGATTTCCACATCTTCACCATCGACAAGAAGCCAGGTGCCTTCGATGACCCTGTTGGGGTCAACCTTATCTAGGGCAAGGATGAGATTGAAGTTGAAGGCACCTTCAAGTATTTCAGGGAATTGTTCGATGGAGATCCTGAAGGTGGTGAAGATGTTTTACCTTGGCTGGAACAAGAAGGTGCCTTACCTTGTGATCATGTGGCCTTTGAGCCACATCATTTCGATCAAGTGGCTCTTGAGACACAAAATACCATTTTTGCGGCCTCTGGGCCACCTGCTCTTCACTTTGAGTGTGTTGAGGACCCCATGTGGGTTAAAAATCAACTGCTTGATACCTTTCATTTCAAACAACCTGACAGAGGTTCACCCCTCTTTCATGCCTCCTATCTTGCTCACTCTCAAGAGGAGTTAAACAACCACAATGCTTATAAGGGTGTCAGGTGGTCAAGCAATTCTGTTTTGTATGTTGTGAGCCCATGCAGGTGCATTTTTAGCTCGAGAGATGTCGGGTTCCCATTTGATGTCCCTTCACATATGAAGATGGGAGTCCATTGTTGTACATAGTTAAAAAAACTCCATGAGAGAGTATTGATCGTTGTGGGCCCCAACCCTTGTGTATTTGGGCCCCATTTCTTTCACGTATTTCTATCCTTCTTTAGCATCTCACAGGTTTTGAGGGAATTCGGGTTTGTGTCCATCAACATGACCATAACACTTTTTTTGTGCTACACGTTGGTGAAATCTTTCCTTTTTCAGGCATAAATCCATGTAGTATCATGCTCACCTTCATTGAGGACAATGCATGAAGTAGGTGTGGGGGGGTGTTTTACGTGTGTACATAGTCGAGTCTTTTCCTTTGATTTGGTTTTCTTTTGTGTGCATTGTTAGGGTCATGTTAGTGTACTGCATTTAATATTCATATATCTACTTGCCATGATCATTGTGTGACTTGTCTTCCTTTGCTTGCCTATTGCTTTAAAATTTTCACTTTCTTTCAAAATCTTCATGTGTTTGAGAAAGAAAATGTTTTGTGGGTTTTGCGTGTGTTTAACATGTGCAAAACCGTTGTGAGGCAAAGTAAAAAGAAAGCTCCCAAAATTGTCTTGAACTTGAGGCATTAGCATATCTAATACATTGGCTTTAAGACCTATCTAGTCGTTAGGATGCACCTCGGTTTTCCCTCGAGAGGCCATTAATCATAGGGTTTCAGTACTCAAAACAATTAAAGAAGTCCACCCTGAACCTAGTGAGTCAATAATTCGCTTGTGTTAGTTTGTTGTAGTCAAGGACCCGTTAACTCCTATTGTGAGACATTAAGTGTAGCGGTTTTGTTTCATGTGTAGATAAGAAATAAGTGAATAGGTGTTCTCTCTTCTCGCACGATCCTATCACTCAGAAAATTAGGTCTGAGGAGACTTTGTGCCTGGTGCTTTCGAGTCATCTGACTTGGAATGCACCGACCGAACTCCCGTTACACGGGTGGTAGGGATTGCCCTATGTGGAGATTTGGGGAAAGGTGTACGTGATAGTGTAAGTACTCATAGGCAATGATGCACGAAACCTGACCCTGGGAGAATGAAACTCCAACTAGTAAGAAGAAGAAAAGAAAAAAAGTAAGAAAAGAAACAAAAAGAAAAAATGGTAATGCAAATAAGAACCTTAATGGAGTTTACCCATTGTATTACATTAGGATGTTGAGGTTGTCCATGTCTTTCACTTAAGTCCTTATTTAACTTGCACGAATGGTTCATTAGGCTACGTGTGTGTACTAATACCTATATACAGTCGGCCCGTAGGATTACCACGTCCAATGATCGATAAAAATGAGTCAATCGAGTCGACTTTCTAGATTGAATAATACATCTATCTTTGGATTTTGTGGGTATATCTGCTAAAAACCCTCAGGAGACAACACTCGTCCTCCTTGGCGACAATGAGGTTTAACGGCTTGTTGCACGTACTAAGAGCAACTGTAATTCCTACGAAAGTGAGTTAGGATTTCTCTGTTTTCGTATGCTTTTTCCTTTCTTTCATTTTTCTCTTTCTTTGTTTTGCTCGGGACTAGCAAAAGTTAGGTGTGGGGCTATTTGATTGACATCATATCATGCATATATTTGTGTCTTATATCATTTATCTTTCACCCAAAGAATGCTACGTAACGAGTTTAATGTTTAAATTTCAGGAATAAGTAGGTTTGAGAACGAGGGACTTTAAAAGGACTTAAAAGCAATAAAAAGGACTAAGTTGCACGACTTATGAACTAAGATCCAAGAGAGAGGGACCCGTACGAAAAACCAAAAGATCAATGAACAAATGAAGAAACTCCACACCAACATGAGGAGTATTTTGGCAATTGGATTAGGGTTGCAACCTATACTACCGATTAGGGCGCATCACACATGAAGAAAGCCATCCTGGAAAGCCCACACAAAATCCAGACCGGATCCAAACCCTATAGACCACCAATTGGCCGTCTGGGTTGCTCTGAAACCGATGTGGTTTACTCGGGTCATGTATAATTTTGTGTTATGTCTATTTTTGGTATTGTATTAGTCCCATACCAGGAGATTGTCCCCGATTGCCTTTTTCTTTGACTATAAATAGAACTCCTCCTCCTCCCTTGTATTCTACACATGCTTGGTGGCCATGCTCTCTACTTGAAGTGAGCCTTGGAACAAAATCTCAAGTAGGGAGAGACAACTTGTATTGCGAGTTTGAAATTAATAAAGTTTTCCTTTAGTTATGTTGCTTCTTTCTTAGTTTAATTTCCTTTCATATGTCTTGCATGCTTCTTTAGTTTTATTTCCTTTCAATTAGTTTCTTTAATATTTCTTGCTTCTTAGTTAATTTACTTTCAGTAGAATATTTCATTTTGTTAATGTAGGTTGTAGTGTAATGATTAGTTAGTAGTTCCATCCCCATTTGGGGGGGGGGGGTGGAGAAAAATGTGATGTGATTATGTGATGTATTAGGTGTGTGTTATCTTAATTCCTTTAAGCCTTACATGATTTCGATAACCATCTAATGTGATTTCACTGTTGTCTTTGATATGCTAATGCTCTTTAATGAAGCTTAGCATATGCTTAGACTAGTGAACCTATTTTATGGGAAATGATGAGGTGAGGATATAGATGTAACTAATAAAGGAAACATGACTTGTAGTTGCATGTACTCCTGCTTCCCTTACCTTGGTTGATGTCTTGTATGTTTTAATGATTGTGTCAATCTTATTTCTTGTGGAGGCATAGTAGGGTTTGGTCTTTATATATGTGTTCATTTAGCTTCATTCCAATTAATTGTCTTGTATGTTTTAATGTTATTGTGTTATCTTATTTCATGTGGAGGCAAAGTTGGATTTAGTTTTATGATTTCATGCACTAAATGTTGTGATGAGCAAAATTGGACACACACACACACATATACACATATCTTTGTATTCACATTCTTTCTCTACCCCCTATGGGGTTTATTTTTATTGCTGAATTTTCCATTTCCTTTTGCTTGTTAGTGTAGTTTGATCATAACTCATTTCTCTCATTTCTTTCCCACTTGCCTTCGAACTAACCAAAGTCGACACACCTCCCTGTGGATCGACCCGTCTTGGCCACCGCTTCAATGTGGCCGTGCACTTGTGGATAATTATAACTGAATCAATCGGAAACCCCCTGCTGGCACGTGCGGTCTTCCAGTTAGTGTATGACCCATCCCCACACCCACTCTGTAATCATAGCCATTTTAAAACACTTTTAGTTTCGATCTTTTGCAATTCAGTTAATTGTGGGGTATCATACACCAACATGTGTCAATACGATAGATAACATATCTGTATTTCGGTCCTACAGTAACTCCGAAGAGTTACAATAGTGTCAACCCCATTCATTTTTCAGTATTATGTCTATAGTTTGTAATTTATCACTGGTTATTCTTTTGGAATTACTCACAATTGGGTCTATCAATAATCACAAACTTATTGGTTAGATAATGTGTCTTTGGTAATAATTAAATCACAAGTTACTCATAAACATCTGAGCAACAAGACCAATGATATAAAATTCAATACTCTTGTCCTTCATGGACAGTGATTAAACTAAAAGTTACTAATTATACAAGCAATGAAGATGCCAACATGTATTAGTTAATGGATTCAAATCACATCAACCGAATGATGGTAAAACACAATTATATGCAATAAAATCTAAAGTGGATTGCCTCCAACTTTCACAAGAACTTGGAACCAAAAAACATTTTTATCATGACTCAAACTTGACAATGAAAGATCACAAAATCAGGTTAAGTAACCATCTTAATCATTATTATCCTTTCACTATACAGAGTAAATTCCATAAGAATTTAGTGACGACCACCAGAAACTACTAAGATATTTGATTAGATAAACCATCTTTCGGAAACAATCATATAAGACATGAGATAGGCGCATGAAAAATATCTACCGTGTAGTACTCAAATAAGGCAGTCATGCACTTTTAAACACTGCTAAGTCATGTATAGTCAACTTGCAAAAATAGACATTCATCGGGTAAGCATGCATTTAACAGAATGATGAGGACATTCATAATAACCATCGACTAATACACAAATATACTGAGGTCAAGCAATGCAAGTCCCAACTCCTGAGCAAATTCATTTATTAGGACTACTACCATCTCTAACTTTATGAAAGTTGTACAAAAACATTAAGGTTAACACAACATATGTAAACCAATACAATACTTGACAAAATACAATTTAAATCATATCATGTAACCCTTTGTTCGAAAATATCGAATGTTTAATAAGCACAATAGTCGAACATGCATATATGATCTAACCAAAATAGTTGTATCTCACCAGCTTTAATTTAGGAAATCACAACATCAAGTGTAAAACAATATATTGAGTTTCAAAGTTTAAATACCACTTAAACGTGAAACATTGATTGATCGTTTTATATTTAACCGCAAGTGCACGGCCGCGTTGAAGCGGTAGCAAATACGGGTCGTCCACTGGGAGGTGTGTCGACACTTGGTTTATTCGAAGGCGAGAGGTAAAAAGAAGGGAGAAAGATGTATTACACTAATCTAAACTACAAAGCTGAAATGAAATGCAAAGGAAATGAAGATAAACAATAAAACTAAACCCCAAAGGGGGTAGAGAAATAGTGTGAACATAAAAGAGTGTGTGTGTGTTCATTAAGCTCAGCACAACATGTATTGTATGAAATCATAAACTACATCCAACTTTGCCTCTACATGAATTAAGATAAGACTACATCATTAAAACATACAAGACAATAATTGGAATGAAGCTACATGAACTCAAGTATAAAGACTATACCCTACTATGCCTCTACATGAATTAAGATTTCACTACATCATTAAAACATACAAGACATTAGCTAAGGTAAAGGCAACAAGAGCACATACACTACAAATTGTGTTTCCAACATTAACTTCATCCATATCCTAACCTTATCATTCCCCATAAAATAGGTCCACTAATCAAAGCATAAGCTAAGCTTCATTCAAGAGCATTAGCCTATCAAAGATAAGAGTGGAGACCCATTAGATGGTTATGGAAATCATGTAAAGCTCAAGGGATAAAAATAACACACACTTAATACACTACATGATTATATCACATATTTCTCCACCCCCCAAATGGGGATGGAACTACTCACTACTCATTACACTAACTATATTAGCAAAAGAAAGCATAATACTGAAATGAAAGTTAACTAAGAAGGCAAGAAGCATTAAAGAAACATAAAAGGAAATGAAAGACTAAACAAACATGCACAAATTAAAAGACAAGATTAAAAGAAACTAGAAGAATTATTTTATTAACAAATGACTCACATTGAAGGTAGCATTCTTCTCCACCTTGAGTTTTTGCTTCAAGGCTCACTCCTTAGTAGAGAGAATGCCACCAAGCAATGGGTGATTACAATGGAAGGTGAAGAGTTCTATTTATAGGCATGGAAAAAGCTAATCCGGGACAATCCCCCGATGTGGGACTAAACCAATACCAAAAATACACTAAGCATACACTAATACACGTGCTACAGAAAACTAAACGGATTCTGGGCCATCTGGACCGCCAATTGGCGGTCTATATGGTTTAGATCCGTTTGGTTTTCTTTGTGGGCTTTGCTTGAAGTGTTTGTTGGTCTTGGATGCATCTGGTTGGTTTGTTGGAGGTCCGACCCGAATCCAATTGCTAAAATACTCCCCATGATTGTGTAAAGTATTCTGTTTTGCTCTTAGGTCCTCCTGTCTTGCATTCAGGTCCTTCTCCCTTGCATCTTGGTCCCCAGATCTCACAATTCAGTCCTTTTTCCCAGCTTTTGGGTCCTTTTATGCTTCATCTCTTCAAACCTATTTATTCCTGAAAACTAAACATAAAACTCGTCACGTAGCATTGCTTAGGTGTAAGATAATGGATATAAGGTACAAATATAAGCATGAAATGATGTCAATCAAACATCATGGTTTGACTACGTGTACACTACCACCCAAGATTAGTTGCAAAGAGTGAGAAATAATTAATAAAATAGTAACGCAAACTTGATTGAGAGCTATGGTTAATCCATTTCTCAATAATAATAAAATGCATTTGTTGCTATCGATTGGTCATCTACATGATTGGGTTTTAAGGACATTAGACACTCACTTATTGATGACCATGAATAAATAGGCTCAAGTGGAAAACACAATCCAAGCATTTTACCACCAAATTATTTTTCTAGTTGACGAAGAGTCACAATACCAACATAAATCCCTACCATGACATTGTGAGATTAAAACTTCATCAATCACCTTACTTAGTCTATTATGACCACAACAACTTCAGTATATCCTAAATTTCATAGAAGTGTTAAACTATAAATGAAAATCATTGCAATTCTACTCCCCACGGATGAGTATGAAGTCATGAATATTTACACGAATTCCATCATTTACTTTGTATGTCCAATACAACTCAAGATGACAATAACAATCACATTCCTTTCGATCAGTCTACAAATCAAGACAATTAAATCCGATGAAATAGGTAATAACCAATTATACCATTAAGATATACATTATCTCATTAATTGATTAATAGCATATTAATGCTATATATCCTTAATCTTACCCCAACATTGTGCTACTCGCGTGTTTGTTGTTATATTTCATGTATTAGGTAATAAAGTAGAGAATGGAATAGAAAATTAAATGAAATGATTTAAATGAAGAAAAATGGACCTCTCGGTCGTACACAAAGACCCATCTGCAAAAGGGAAGCACCTGGACGTAAACCCGAAGGGGCCAAATAGCAAACCGAGAAACTCCGCAACATGATGAGGAGTATTTTGGTAATTAGATTTGGGCCCATACTCCAATAACCAATACAAGTGCATCCCACGTGAAGAAATCACTAAAGAATATATCCGAAACCGAAACAGATCTGATAAAAAGTGACCACCAACTGGAGGTCCATTTACTTCGAATCCAACCCGGTTTCGCGAGGATATGGGTTATGTGTTTATGTTTATTCTGGGAATGTTTCATTAGTCCGACATCAGGGGATTGTCCCCAGTTGCCTTTTTCATGTCTATAAATACAACTCTTCTTCCTCCTTTGTAAGATACTCCTTGCTTGGTGGTCATTCCCTCTACTTATAGTAAATCCTTTGGAACAAAAACTCAAGTGGAGAAATGCTACTTGTAATGTGAGTCTTGAATAAAAGAAATATTTGTTAGTTTCATGTGTCTCTTTTACATTCATGCATTTTTAGCTTAATTGTGTTTTATTAACCATAGTATAAGTGGTTAGAATGTTTAGTCTTTTTAATATAAATATTAGCCTAAAGAGTAGTGAGTAGTTCCATCCCCCATTAGGGGGTGGATATGATGGACATTTATGTTTTGAGGTTTTGATGTTTGACGAATTTAGATTGTGTAGACTTGAATGTTTGTATGTTCATTAGTTTTTGTTTTAATCATCTACATGTTCGGGGATTTTTGATGAGTTTTTCCATAAGATTTAGACACTTCCCATGCTTCGTTTCCTCATGTTTATTGGCTGAAATTTCCTGTTGGATATGCTACATTTTAGTCGTGTGATTGTATTAGTGTTTAATCGCTTGATTGATTGAAGAAACTTTGTTTTGTTGAGTTTTGCCATAAATTTCAGACACCTCCTATGCTTAGCTTTGTTCTTCAGGTGAGTTCTTGGTTTTTGATGAGTCTTGTCATACTTTTAGACACTTCTCATGTTGAGCCTCATCTTGTGATAATCAAGTAGTAATTGCTAATATATTGTGTGAATGGATTGATAGGTTTTGCCACATCTGTAGATATTTCCTTTGCATGAAAACACACATGACACACACACATGCTTACATGCATCATTCATCACTCCTCTAACCTCACATGTGTTCACACTCGACCCCTTTGGGGTTCATCCATATTTAGTCCCATATCGTTTTCTGAATTACTTTAGTTTTCATTTACATCGTAATCTAGTGTGTTTTGCGTTCGTAGCATAATCGTCTTTTAATAGTAGCATAATAATCTCTTCTTCCACCGTTCTTTCCCACTAGATTTTGCTCACTCAAAGGTTGACAACGCTCCTTGCGGATCGACCCATACTTGCCATGTCTTCACCGACGGCCATGCACTTGATGTTAATTAGTAAAACTTTTAACAAGTTTTTGGCACCGTTGCCTGGGAGTGCCTTGT
Organism: Triglochin maritima; assembly: GCA_963682175.1. Classification (NCBI taxonomy): domain Eukaryota; kingdom Viridiplantae; phylum Streptophyta; class Magnoliopsida; order Alismatales; family Juncaginaceae; genus Triglochin; species Triglochin maritima. Next base: position 23,853,151 of record OY821775.1, read on the forward strand.
TCCAACCTTTGTTTGGATGATTCGAGTGGTTTTCAATTTTTTTTAGTTGTATGTAGGGTTGTCCAGGTGATTAGGTGAGATTCAGATTTTGCTGGGAGCTCGGGAGTCGCATTTGGAGCTAACTAGACCACCAGGTAGCGGTGTGTAACCGCCAATTGGTGATCTGGTACTTTTTGCTAGTCCTATAGTTTCTCCTGTAGCTCAGACTTCATGCTTGGTGTTTGGGAGCATATTGCGTTTTGATTTGTATTATTTTACCGCTCCTAGTTTACCTCTTAACCCAAAAATCCTTTTATCAACTTGCACACTAAAATCTAAAGCAAAAGATTAGGCATTTGCTATGTTTAGGTCATGTATCATCTAATAATGAGTTGAGCATGTTATTTGTCTTCTCTTCGTTTAAATTTATGTCGATGGTTGCTGGAGTGAGGTACGCATTCCTTAACACTCATTTACGCATTAGTACATTCATTAGTGAGTAAGCTAGGTTTGCATTGCAACAAGAGTGAGGTGAGTGTTTGTTTGGTGAGTTGCATGTTAGTTTAAGAATCAAATCAAATTAAGGGGCACCACATATAGTCTACAAAGATAAGGTGGGGGATTTCACCACCCCTTCCTTAGCCTCAAAAACCACCTCTAAAGCCTTAATTCTAAAAGCATGTAGACATTGACCCATAAGGATTGCAGACGCACTAGGAGAGTGATCAAGTTGAGACCGTCATGACTTGATCGGCGTCACCTTCCTTGTCAATAGTAGGAGGTACTAGATCTCCGGATCTGGTATCACTTGCTGGGCATTGTGGTCTTCGTTGTAGGGAGGTCAGGCGTATGGAGACTAGTGATCTCCAAGTTAGGCGTCGTCCAGCCTAAGGACTATAGCCATAAGTTGTTTGTCTTCTACCATCACCCATACCTCGTAGCTTAAGGACTTTTCCCCTCTTCTGTGTGTCCTCTGGTCTTCTAATCTACGCACCCTTCCCAGTTATTTTATTTGTCTAAAAAAAGGTTTTACGTCTGGTTCGTGTGTGTGCACACCTTTGTGCATGCTTGTGTGGGTAGGACACGAGAGTGGTCGTTTGACAAGGTGCGTCATCAATTCTATCTCGATAGTTGATTTATCGACACCTTCCCCTTCTCGTGTTCCACACAATCAGGTTCCATGGTTGATCAGCACCGCGAGGAGCAGTTGCTGGACCCACCTGTTCCCGTTTCTCTACGTGATGGATGCTTTGCGGCACCGACTGCTCTTCTGTCCAGCCTCGCGTTGCCCCAGGAAATCGGGAACGACTTTGAGGTTAAACCTCAGTATATCTCCATGCTCCTTCAGTTCTCGGGTAAGAGTGATCCCTATCTCTTTCTCCATGAATTTGAGGAGGTCTGTGCTATGTTAAAGCTGGAGCAATTAAGCATAGACTCCATCCATCTTGGACTGGTCCCTTTCGCTCTGAAAGATGAGGCCAAAAAGTGGTTGTATAGACAACGAGCGATTGCCTTCGCAACTTGGGACCAGTTTCAATATGCATTTCTTAAAAGTATTCTCCTCATCATCAGACTCAAAAGTTGAGACAAGAAATCAATTCTTGTTATCAACTCGAGTCTGAAACATTCCATGCATACTTGAAGAAGTTTGAGGAGCTACTTTCCTCGTGCTGTCACCATGACGTTGACTTGTGGTGCCTTTGTTAAATTGTGTATGAAGGTCTGAGCACTTCATCCCGAATGTTTCTTGAATCCATGTGTCGAGGAGATTTCTTGGGAAAGGAAGAGAGAGATGCATGAGCTTTTCTTGAAGACCTTGTTGAAAAGTCCATGCAATGGAAATGTATTAAGGAACCACCTACATCACATAGTACCGTAGGAGCGAGGATCGCAAATTCCAACCAAGGAAAATAAGGTCTGGTTCTTGCTGTCGATTCCGATACGGCCAATGAGGCACGCTACGCAGCCTTGATGCGTTGTATGGACTCGATGAAGCTCCACAATCAAAAGAAAAGTTCCCAAGCATCTGCATGTATTTCCGTTTCATGTCATAGGTGTGGTATGGTTGGTCATGTGAGCGAGGAGTGTGGATACAAGACTACAGAAATGGAGCAGGTCAATGCCATTAATTACCACCCAAAAAATGACCCATATTCTTCATCATATAATCCTGGTTGGAGGAACCACTCAAACTTCTCTTGGAGCCATAATAATGGTCAAGGTGGTTCTTATAACTATTCACACCCCAAACCCCAACCTTACATACACAACCTTGCTAGCCATTCGAGAGAAGGATAGATTAATGACAGTTTAGGAAAAGAAGTGTCAGAATATAATCAGTTGAACCGAGATGACCGCTTGCTTAATAGGCCACCTGGTTAGGCCTATTGCCAAAGTAGATGACCTAGGTCGATTAGTCCTAATGCAAACAAGTCAATACAATTTGTAAGGCTTTTTGGGTGATAAATCGTAGTCTGATTAATGTGAAATTTTATGTGTGACTCGTAAAAGATTTCCTAGAGTGTGTGACCCATTGACAAGATATCCTAGAGTTACTTTTGACTTGAAACTTGTACATTCTTCTTTGTTTTTCATACCGAAAGAGAACATGACAATATGCATGGTATGAATTAAAATCTGCATGATGGTTTGATTCATTTCATGATTGATTTGATTTTAATGACCAGGAATCACTTAAGCTTGAATATTGAAATTTACTTTAGTTAATCATCAAAATTAGTATAATAAGCCCAAAAAGCCAGCATACCTTACCTGATTATTCCAGAAAATTAAATAAAGGAGTTTGTTTTTCCTCTATACCTACCCATTTCCGAATAAAAGACAAAAACACAAAATGGTTAATGGGTAACTGATAAATTCAATGCTTAACAAAAGAAAATGGAAAGCTAAACAAAGGACATGATATTTTTCTAATTTGTTGTAGTACCAAAATTCTCAATGAGTTGGGGCTTGAGGTTCCTCTTATACCTAATGTTTGTGATAACATTAGTATCATAAATCTATCAAAGAATCGAACCTTGCATTCAAGAACTAAGAATATGGAGATAGTAGACATTTTCCATAGAGATCATGTACCTAAAATTGATATCGATTTGAAATTTGTACCAACTACTTATCAGTTAGTGAATGCATTCACAAGGCTGAACATATTGATCTATTTGATAAAATTGGACAATATTTATGCATGTATACTGCAAGGGATATATCAAAACTTAGATACATATCATTCTAGCTTAAAATGGATCCATATAAGCATGCATTGAACTTTGTTGATTAACTTGATGAATCATTGCATTTGTATGCAGTCCGCTAGTTTTAGGCACTTTGGACAACTAATGTGGCATCAATTGACAGATAGCTTGGGGTGAGGACTCAAGACTTGGCCTCCATTCCAAGATAGGAAGATCCACTATATGTGGGCCATTTGATAATCTCAACTCTCAATGAGGACTTTGTGGTGACCACCTAGAGTCGGACGTCGCCACAAATGGTGGATGACCTTTTGAACTAGTCCTGGGAGTGGAGCTTTAAACAATGTTAAAACGAACGATCGACACCATATCAGACCATCAATTTTAAAATCATCAAGGTCCGATCTTTTTGGTGATTGTTTTGGTTAACACATTTCAAATTAGACACATTGATATTTGCCGTTATCTTCCTCATAGTCAGAAGGAAGATTTGCACCTATAAAAAGGCAAATCCATTGACTCCACCTCCTTTTTGCCGCTTCGGCAGCAACAAATATAAAGACCGACAAAACTTCGACCCCCAAGAAGGTGCAATGACTACACCAGAAGAATAATCAAAACTATACTGTTGGCATTTTGGCCTTTATCAAGATAATTTTGATTATTAGTGCTAACGTAATCTTAATCCATTTGCAATAACTCGAACATCAAGTCAACCTTTCTTAGTCAATCAAATTGGTCAATGACGCTTCATCCGTTGCATATATACTTATATTATCGTAATGACATTATAGTTGACAAAAATAAAGAAGAACAAGAGTATTAACACAAAATACTCAAGACAATAAATAAAGCTTAGGCCAAGGCATTTAATTTTCTATTGATTCAGTCCATAAGAAAGTACCGGGAGTATTTACACTTGTCAGTTATCTGATTTAGAATCTCAATGTCTATATAATTCCTTCCTCATTTCTTCGTATGGACGACTTATCCCTTCTAGATGCTCGTTTCATTGAGATTTCTATTTTGATCGACCCATCCTCATTCTGATTCTATCTCAGTTAGCCACATCATGTGTCTTGTTTTCTCTGGCCCACGTGGCAAAGAGCCGTTGAGAATTCTCAGCATATCTATCTTTTGTCTTCAAGGACGATTTCTGAAAACTCTTGATTATGGACTACCGAACTTGTTTCAGAAATTGAAAATACTTTGATTTGTTGATGGAATTAACTCCTAATATGTATTTCAGACAACCCATATCCTATTGGTTGACCATTTCCTATATTGGCTTCTGATGCAACCACTCCCCAATAGCAATATAGTCATTGGACTCTCAAAAAATATTTGATTTCTAATTGTTGGTGCAAAAGGCAAAATGCTTGACCTTATACACATTCTTGATTTCACACAATCGGACATCCATATCATTTTGGAAAGAGCCCGACTAAATCCTTATTGTTATTTTTAGATGGTTGATCGAAGTCATTTCGGTCAACTGATTTGCTTGTTGGTCGAATTCCCAAATCTTATTGGAATTTGGTGATAGATTATCCAACTCAAATTTGGACAATTGAAATATTTCTTTTGACTAGGTTGACGCCTATATTTCAGACAACCATTACTTAAACGTATTGGATTAATCTAAGGATTAAGATTATGTTTGCCCAAAGCACTGACACGTGGCGCACTCTCATTGGTTGCGCATTAGGGTTTTTGGGTGGGCCATCTATATAAGGAGGGGAGCCTCCCATTGGATGGACTAATTCTTGTGTGCAAGCCTTAGCCCCACCAAACCCTAGCCGCCACCTCGCCCTCTCTCTCCCATTCGTTCCTCCACATCCAGCAAGCTAATCCGTAGACTCTTGGGTTGTGCACACGTGCTTCTTCTCCAAGAGAGTAGGAGACCGACCGGTGAGAAGGATTCCGTAAGGTGACCTTTGATCTTCCTTCCCCTGCCACAGGTTCTCTCCAAGAAATGTACTCTTGAACCTGTAGAATCGTTATTTGCTTACATTGGTACCAAAGCCATCTCGGTTACCTTCGAATCCTCACCATGCTTGACAAATTTTTGTTTTATGATAATCTGTTTTGAGATAAAAACAAAATATTCGGTGGTTATGTTTTTGGAGAAAGAAAGAAAACAGAAAATCAGCATTGCTTATTTACATGATGCGCATGTTATATATGTTGATTGTTCTTGATTTTTTTTTTCTTTCAAATTCGTTTTCATATTCTGGAAATGAAAACTCAGAGGTTTTTGATCTTTAAATGAAATAATATGATCATTCATTTAGAGATATAAGTGGTGCATGTTTGCTGATTTCTTTCTAACATGCAATTAGGGTTTAGACTAGTTTCTACATGTTGCGCATGTTATGGTTCATTAGAGCATGTATCTAGGGTTAGATTTTGCTCCTCCATTATTGTGCATATGTGCATGGTTTAAGATGGATTTTTCCTGATTTTATTTCGAGCCAATATGATATGTTGCTCTCCTATCATTGCACATACATAGATGTGACCAGAATTCTGTTTTTTCTGTGCTGTTACCTCTATTCTTTGTGCATGTATTAGATAAAATCAGAAGTTATTTTCCATGTTGATTCTTCTAAATCATGCACATGTATACATGAAATAAGATGTCTATTTTTCCTGATTTTTACGAATTAGGGTTAGATATTATTTATTCTAATCTTTGAGCATGTATACACGAATATTGAGTTACCATATTGTATATTTCGTTTTTTTAGAATGAGAGCATTCATTTGAAATATATTTCGGATTATATGTTTCGAATGCACATATATGTTAATCTCATTAAGGATATTTCGGATTTCTTTTGGAATAATTGCATGCATTTCATTTGAAATATTTCCTTTATGATTAAATGCACATATATGTTAATCTCATTAAGGATATTTCGGATTTCTTTTGGGATGATTGCATGCATTTCATTTGAAATATTTCCTTTTCATCAAATGTGCATATATGTGATGCCATCCACCAAAGAATTTCGAATTTTTCTTTCCATTACATGTAGCATAATTATTGTTGATTGCATGCTTATATTGATTATGGAAAGATTGGCTAATTCTGAAATTTTTGGAAAGATATTATGGGCTAGAATTTTATTGCCTTAAAAATATGTTTGGGTGCTTTCCTTTGATGTCAAAAAAATATATGTGTTGTTCTCCACCATATAATTTCGAATTTTTTCTTTCCATTAGAAGTAGCATAATTATTATTGATTGCATGATTATATTGATTATGGAAAGAAGAAAAAAATTCTGTTTTAAGAATGATTATTGTGGAGATTGGTTGTCATTACCTAACACGTTTTTTTGCCTATTTTTGTGCCCCATTCATGCGTTGCTTCCTTATGCATTACTTCCTTATTGATTGAATGAGGTGCACACTTTATGGTATTTTTCATACGTCGGATTGTGCTAACGTATGGAAAGATTGTGGCTATGTGGAATGAATGATTCCTGATTTTATTTACTGCCTTATTGAGAGATGAGCGTAAATTCATTTATTTATTTCCATTTGCAATAGTTATCGCAATGGACTGTAATATTTATGGACTATAATAATCATGGACTGTGGACTGTTTATTGCCCTAAGGAGACGAGGGGCTCCTTTATTTTTATTATTGCGATATTATTGCTATAAGACTCATGCAGGTTCCCGTCGACGAGGCTAAATCCCTAATGGGGATCATTAGCTCGATATGGAAGTAATGTAGTAATCATATCTGTGTGATGTTGATTGTTTTTTTTTGAAAACCATTTTTTGGGAACTCGCATGCCTAGTGGGAGTTGCAGGGTTGAAGTGTTTTGTGTAAACCACCTTCCAACCGGCGGCAAATATTTTTTATTTGCTGATTTACCATGATTTAAAATGTTTTTTTTGGTCATTAAATCATGATGGAGCTCAATATCTAGATTAGTAAAATGGCTTTATTAACTATTACATGAGGATTTGATCGAATGCTTTATGTTTTCTTTTGGTCTGAATGCTATAGCTATTAAGTCAGTTTATTCTTTATGATTATTGTAGCTCGTTATATTTTATGCTAGAACTCATGTATCGCTATGTATTTTGATTGTCCTAGATTCTTTATGGCTGCTTCCAAAAGCATCGTCGCTGATCTGACTCGAGGAGATAAACTCAATGAAAGAAATTACGATCTGTGGCATCGTAAAATTGAGTATCTCTTAGAGGACCAGGACATGTCAGAAAACATAAACCAATCTATGTCTCCCCCCAAGGAGGGGAATACTGCGCAACATCACAGAAACTTGGATGTTTATAATGCATGGAAAAAGAAAGACCGAATTGCTCGAATCACAATTCTAAGTTCAATGAGGGACGATCTGTTACTGCTGTTTGAAAAGTTTCGAACTGCAAAGGCCTTGTGGGAAGCTGTGAAGTTTCAGTACAGAGTGACCTCTGTCACAAGGGCCCGTCAGCTTGGGCTTATGTTTGATGGGTATAAAATGTGCCAAGGTCACACAATGAGGCAGCATATTACCGTAATGTCAAACATGATTAGCGAGCTGAGTGCTGCCGGTCGTGCTAAGACCGATGAGGAGCAAGTGTCTGCTCTCATCAGATCATTGCCTTCGAAGAGTTGGGAGCATATGAAGGTCCATCTGACCCATGCTGATGACATCATGACATTTGACCAGGCCGCAAAACACCTAGAGCTGGAGGAGGACCGCATGCTTGCGGAAGCCCCTCTAACTGAAGTGTTTGCTGCTGAAGCTAGCACTCCTCGGAGGAGTGCAGGTTTTAAGCGCAAAAGAGATAGAGCTCAGGGTTTTAAAGGCAAGAAGGGTGCAAATGCAAGCAAAATAGAAAACAAAGCTGGAAAGAAATGACCTCGAGGATCCAGAGGTGGGAAAGATAAGTCTAATGTGACTTGTTTTAACTGCCGAAAGACTGCACATTTTGCTCGTGAGTGCACTGAGCAAAAGGTAATTACTGTGTGTAATCCCTCAAATTGTAACGTGACTAGTTCTATGATGCTCACTGATCATTCTCCTGTGTGGATTGTGGATTCAGGTGCCACGGACCACGTAACAAAGGATCGTTCTGCCTTCGTGGAATATCGCCGTGTTCCAAGTGGGAGGCGAATAAACATGGCAAACAACACTAGCATTGAAGTTCTTGGAGTTGGCACATGCAAAGTGGCTTTGCGAAGTGGCCGGATCCTATTACTTCACGACGTGTTGTATGCACCAGCTATACGGCGAAATATTATTTTGTTGTTATGTTAATGAGACATGGTTTTAAAGTTGTTTTTGAGAACAATGATATGGGTTTATACCTTTCTAACATTTATTATGGACATGCTTTTCTTTCTAACGGTTTTATTGTGTTGGACGCAATTTATGATTTCAATCATAACGCTAGTGCCTTTGTGAGCCAAAGTTCCATGAATAATGATTCAGTTATGTGGCATCCTAGACTAGGTCACATTGGTGTTGACCGGATGAACAAGTTGGCAAAGGAGGGGGTATTAGGAGAATGCTCCAAATTTGAATTGCCGACCTGTGAATCTTGTCTAGCTGGAAAGGCAACTAGAAAACCATTCGGAAAAGGCATTAGGGCTACTTCTCCTTTAGAACTAATTCACTCAGATATTTGTGGACCTTTGAATGTGCGTACTAGACATGGACAAAGTTACTTCATCACATTCATTGATGACTTCACTAGATATGGTCCTATTTATCTTATTTCTCACAAGTCAGAAGCTCTAGAATGTTTTAAGAAATTCATGAGCTTAGTTGAGAATCAGTTGGATAATAAGATAAAAACTCTTAGAACGGATAGAGGTAGTGAGTATCTCTCCATAATGTTCAAGGAGTTATGTGATGAAAAGGGGATATCTAGACAACTCACTATGCCTTATACTCCTCAGCAAAATGGTCTTGCCGAGAGAAGGAATAGAACGTTGCTAGACATGGTTAGATCCATGATGGCGCATGCGAGCTTACCAATTTCGTTTTGGGGAGATGCTCTAATGACTGCTGCCTATATCCTCAATAGAGTTCCAACAAAATCGGTTCCCTCAACTCCATATGAGTTATGGACAGAACGGAAGCCTGATTTTAATCTGCTGCGTCCTTGGGGATGTGCGGCATACATTCATTCTACTAGTCACCGATATGGAAAACTAGGACCTAGAGGGAAAAAGTGTATCTTTGTAAAATACAGTGATTTCTCCAAAGGTTATGTTTTTATCGGGGTAGACGAGAATGAAAGAAGGACGGAACTGGAGGCTAGGGATGCCACATTCTTGGAAAATAATTTTCCAACCCTTGCAAGAGCTATCAAAGAGTCAGTGGACTTCTTTGAACAACAAGATGAGGACATTGCCACTCCACGGGATCATGATCTGGAAGTTGAACATGAGGTTCCACCAGTAGATCCTAGTGGGAGCAGCAATGCTGAGGATCCGATAGCTCTCACGGAGGATGAGCCATCAGATATCCATCTGCGTTGAAGCAAACGCGGGCTCATTCCTCGTAGGCGGTTTCGCTTAGAGTAAGAGACGCTCATGATAGCTCAAGAAGAAATTGATTATGAATCATCCGGGATGACAGTAATCGATGAGCAAGAACCGGACACCTTGAAAGAGGCTTTGGAAGGTCCAAATGCTAAAGAGTGGTTAGAAGCTATAAAGGAAGAGTTGGAGTAGATGAAAGTTAATCGAGTCTGGGACTTGGTCGACTTACCGCCGAACCGAAAGGCCATTGGGGCTAAGTGGATCCTCAAGATTAAGAGGAAGGCGGATGGATCTATTGATAGATTCAAGGCTAGACTGGTAGCTAAAGGCTACACCCAAAGAGAAGGCATGTATTTTGAGGAAACCTTTTCACCCGTGGTTAGGTTTGCGTTCATCCGCCTTCTACTAGCTATTGTAGCTCAGATTGACTTAGAGTTTTACCAAATGGATGTAAAGACTGCTTTTCTCAATGGAGAACTTGAGGAGGAGATCTATATGGATCAACCTCAAGGTTTTGAAGTCAAAGGACAAGAGCGCAAAGTGTGCAAGCTCAACAAGTCCTTGTATGGCTTAAACAAGCGTCTAGACAGTGGAACATTCGCTTCCATCAAGCTATAACAAAAATGTGTTCTCTATGCTTGAGGAAGATCACTGTGTGTACGTTAAGAGATCCAATGGTAAATTTGTCATTCTTACCTTGTATGTTGATGACATACTCATGGCTGGCAATAGCAAAGAGTTTCTGAAATCCACTAAAGAGTGGTTGTCCTCCACGTTTGATATGAAGGACATGGGTGAAGCTAGCTACGTCCTTGGTGTCAAGATTGTTAGAGATAGGTCCAAGAGACTTCTGGGATTGTCTCAAGAGACTTATATTAACAACGTCTTAAAGAAATACCATATGGACAAATGCAAACCAATCGACACTCCTGTTGAGAAGGGATTGCACTGAAGCCTTGATAAGCATCCTGAGACTCCTGAAGAGAAGGCCAAAATGAGCAAGGTTCCATACTCCAATGCTGTGGGAAGCCTTATGTACACTATGATGTGTACTAGGCCAGACATCTGTTATGCTGTGGGCATGGTGAGTCGATACCAGTCCAACCCAAGCATGGAGCACTGGAAGGCGGTCAAGAGAATCATGAGATACCTCTGAGGAACGAGTAACTACATGCTGTGTTACCAAGCATCAGATCTCCGCCTGATTGGCTATAGTGACGCCGATTGGGCTGGAGACATTGATGAAAGGAAGTCTACCTCTGGTTATGCTTTCTTGCTGGCTAATGGGGCCATCTCATGGTCCAGCAAGAAGCAAACTTGTATAGCCCTATCGACTATGGAAGCAGAGTAAGTTGCATGCTCTGCAGCAGTACAGGAGGCAGTTTGGTTGAGGAGGTTCTTACAACATACTGGGCTTGTAGAGACATCTGATGAGCCTGTTGTTGTCTATTGTGACAGCATGGCTGCCCTTTGTTATGTGAAAGACTCAAATATCATGGAAAAACCAAACATATACAAGTTAGGTATCATTTTGTGAAGGACATCATAGCGAGAAAGGAAGTTGTGTTAAGACATGTATCTACTAGTCTTATGGTAGCTGACCCTCTTACCAAGGCTATAGCTAAGGACTCGTTTTTGTCTCATGTGAAGTCCTTAGGCCTACGCAGACTTTGATGTATTGGCATGTCTAACTTGCTTTTATGAGTGATTGTGTTTTTCCTTTCAACTATATCTGTTTGGTTTATATAGTTGTTCTAGCATAAAATATTATTCTGTCAATAGGCTGAAGAATGCTTACTCACACGAGCATTCACCTCTGGCGCTTTTGATAGCGAGCAGAGATGAGACTGATCATGAAGAGATCTTGTATGATAGATCCAGAGTAGTTCATGATAGGACAATCGCCTTGATTAGGAATCAAGATGAGATCCTCTATGTTGGTGAGGATTGACATGAATGTTCCCACGATTCATGTGACCTATAGAAGCCAAGTGCGAGCATCACATGTGGCGCCAGGTAACACCTGTATGGTGTTAAGGCGACAATGATGAAGCTCGGGTCAGGCGCAGAGGGGGTGCGACTGGACTAAGACTTGTATGGTGTTGAGAGACAGACATACTGTTGTGTGCAGGATGATCCACCATAGCATGTTTGTCATACAACATGTGCTGAGTGACCATTTGGAAGTGAAAGGATGGATCCCTGCTCCTTCACTGTGTGAGTCCAAGACTTGATTGTCATTTAGTTGCCCTCAGTGACCTTCGACGACACCATGAAGCAAAGAGTTGATGTGGCTACTTTGGGATGTTATCTATGACCATGAGAGATTCGGTATAAAGAGGCATCTTCGGGAAAGGAGTCAACTCTGAGTGTAATGGTGGTTTGGAGCGAAGGGAAAGGTTTGACTCGACTGCACTAAAAGTATTTGATGGGCCCAACTGTATTGGATACAGTAGCAAGTACCTTGAGGACAAGAAGGTATTCTCTCCGAGGGATCGAGATACCGTTCATGTCAAGTGAGTTTCTGAGTAAACCTGGGGAACAGTGATGTGCATTTGACTGCTTAATTGTTATTTTTGTGAGGATGTTGTCATTCTGGCCTTCTAGTAAGGTTTCTAGTTTGAGACTCCTAAATTGCAAGTGCATCACCGGTCGCACGACCCATTTGTCCGTATGATCGGAAGAGTACATGTGTCGGGGACACATATGGTCTTGTATCAGGGATACATGATCAGAGACTTGCGTATTGTGGATGCATTCTTGGAAGAGAGAAATAGTTGTATATATCAGGGATGTATACATATGTGTTAGAGACACATGAAGAGGTGACACATTGCCATCTTATGATTGTATGTATCGGGGATATATACGTATGTGTCAGGGACACAAAAGAAGATGACGTATTGTTGACGTGCTATTGTGCAAGTGGGAGATATTGGATTAATCTAAGGATTAAGATGATGTTTGCCCAAAGCACTGACACGTGGCGCACTCTCATTGGTTGCGCATTAGGGTTTTTGGGTGGGGCCATCTATATAAGGAGGGGAGCCTCCCATTGGATGGACTAATTCTTGTGTGCAAACCCTAGCCCCACCAAACCCTAGCCGCCACCTCTCCCTCTCTCTCTCCCATTCGTTCCTCCACATCCAACAAGCTAATCCGTAGACTCTTTGGTTGTGGACACGTGCTTCTTCTGCAAGAGAGTAGGAGACCGACCGGTGAGAAGGATTCCGTAAGGTGACCTCTGATCTTCCTTCCGCTGCCACAGGTTCTCTCCAAGAAAGGTACTGTTGAACCTGTAGAATCGTTATTTGCTTACAAAACGGTCGATCAAAATCTTGCAAAATTTTGCCCGACCAAGAGTCGCATTTTGTTCTTTGTTAGTTCAAATCTCACCAACTCTTATAAACTACTCTATTAGATTTGAAGCCTATAAATATTCATTCAAGAGACATAAATACATAGTTTACATACTCTAAGTGATCCTACTCTTTGTGCTCTTAATTCTTAAGCCTTCAAACCTCCACAAACTCTCAAACTTCATTCAATACACTTTGACCCAAATTCCAATTCCTTTGAGTGCATTCAAGTTAATGTTCAACAACCATCATTCGATTCAAGTGTTGTAAAGCATCGAGAAAGCTCCTTCTCGGGTTGTGAGAGATGGATAGAGCAAGGTGAGGATATGTGATAAGGCTAGTTTGTAAAGAGGTTTTTTCTTCAAAGTCGGAACAAGGAGACTAATGGAACCTGAAGTAGGGATAATATGATCGATCAAACTCGAGGAGATGACTAGATCACGGTGGTCGTAATCGTACCTCTAGGAATCACTGATGTTGCTCTGTAGTTTGCGATTTTCTCCCCTTTGTGTTTAATTCCGCATTGTTTAGGACAAATCGCATATAAATCTTCCAGCCCCCTCTGAATGACTGTTTTATCCTTTACAGAACATTCTCTCATCCCTGGTGGACAAATGACCTCACCTTATTGATCACCTGAGAACATTATTTTGACCGAAGTCAGTCCACCTTTTGAGCGTCCGTCTAGACATTGGTTGTCCGCTTTCGACATATAGATTGTCCCAAGCTTTCTGATTTTTTCTCACGAACCACTCCACCCAACCTTAACTAATCCAATCAACTAGTTGAGCTTGATGTTTGTAAATAGGGTGTAATATTGTTGTTTCATACATCTTTTACACTCGCTATTCTTGTACACGTTAGAGCCAAACTTCTTATTTTCTTCCATCTCTCATTTCTACACTTAAGCTTCAAATTCATCAATTGTTTTATTATGTCGGTATCATATCTAGGTGATCATGTTAGAGTGCGTTTGATTCTCAATTTACATATTGAAGAATCACGAAGGTTGTAACAAACTTTGGGTGGAAGTGTATCTCAGATTGTGTGAGGATGAAAAAGCTCAGTGAGGGTCTTTGCGAGCTTCGATTGTAAAGGCTTAGTCTTGGCCCGTAATGAGATTGGTTAGTAGAATACTTAAATTGGGCTAAAGGAGTTTGTGGAGCTTGAGGAAAGGAGTATATCGTAATCGGGCAGAGAAACGTCTTTATATGGTGGAGTTTTCATTTGGCTTGTTTGTTCTATGCCTTCTTTGCTTTAGTTCCGCATCCTCTAACATTAGAGGAAATTTAGTTGCATAAAATCTATTCACCTACTAGACAGATTGATCTTACCAACAAGTACTCATCTCCACCTGTTCCCGTCACTATACCTCTCCGAAATCGTATTGACAACTATGTCATTGCCTACTGATTAGTAGCATATCATACATCGCATTCATGCTATATATCCTTTATTTTACCCTAAGAAGAGAAAGGAAGAGAAAATGACTGAAATGGGGCTTCCCACAACAAATACTTCTAGGAAGGAGTTTGATTCTGAGGTTTCTTCTACTTTTATTTTAACAATGGGGCCGAACCCTGAGGTTCCCTTGTCTCATCATATGTTGAATGAATTAGAGTCTGAGGTTTCTTCACAAAAGTCCACATCCATTGGTGAAGGATTTCATGTCCCTATGTACGTGTATATTTTAATTTTTTTAATACAAGCATACACGATCAATTTCATATTTTCAGCAATTTTATGTACATTGTTTTGTGTTTATTCTAACATCATGCATACCTACATATGTTAAAATAAACAAACAAGAGATGATCATACCCAAAGGTTCTCTAAAACCTTTTTGAAGATCCGAAGTTCCATTGCCCGTCGAAATTGAGTCTATTCCAGAAGAATCACAACAATTCTCCAATCCTAACGAAGTCATTCCTCCGGAATCCACCCGCTGATTCGTCTACAAGTGTTCACTAAACTCTAAACAAAATTAGAGAGAAAAAGATAGCCAATTCAATCTTTAATCAAGGTTAGAATCTTGCTAATAACCCTTTTATGCTCCCTGATTTAATCTCCAAACGATTGAAATAATTAAGGAATTTTCCAATGGATTAAAAGGGTGGTTAGGGAGAGAGAAATTTTTGCATTAATTAAAAAAGGAGGGAAAGAAGGCTTTTTTATAGGGTCTCACAACACCCACATCATGGGATAACCACTAACCTATTCTCTCTTGTTTTTTCTCTCCCTAAAATCAATCACAATTTGACACATAATCATCCATATCCACATTTAACCATAATTGGAATAATTCCAATACATGATCAATACTAATTCCTTATTAATTCGGGCAAAACCGTATTAATCGTTTTTTGCCTTTTACAAATTTTGGATTTATATGCAACAAGATTTGATCTTCGGGCTTTTTAGCTAATTCATATATCATGTAATATATTATCATATGTAATGTCAACCATTACCCCCCATAATACATACATCTCATATGAACTTATAAATGATTCTAACTATGTCATTTTTATGACACATTGATTTTATCGATTCACCACATCGAAATTCAATACATGATAAGAATATAAGTCAACCTTCTTGTTTCCCAGTTTTGTGGTATGACCTATAGGAGGATCTATGTCAATTGGCAATGATATTAAACACCTAATTGTAGGTAGGATCGTGTGGGTTATGGGTTCACTAATCACTTTTTAATCTAATCACCTACTTGTTTAAGCAATCGATATGCGCAGCGGAAATTTAAACAAAACAAGCAAGTGTAGGAATAATAATCCAAACAACAAAGACGCGTCAGTTTTTATAGAGGTTCGGCACCCCACCCGGGTCCTATTCCTCTCTTGCAAGCTCCGCTCGGATCACCGAGCTCCGCCTACGACTTCACTATCCGCTCCCCGTTCCGGGCCGGGAGACAACGCCTTACAAGTCTTCAAGCTCGCAAACAACCCTCGCCGAGCTTGGAATCCTCTTCTCACAATCCGAGAAGGATGCTTCGGGCTTTCACCGGAGCCTTTAGTCTTTTGACAACAATGGTGACTTGAGTGGAACACACTCTCTAAACTTTGAGCACACTTGAAAGAGATTGGAAATATGATTAAGTGTGGAGATTTGAGGTTTGGAGTCTATGGAATTCTCTCTAAAGTTTGGGACAAGTTTGTAGTGGGAGAGTTGTGTTAAAATGTGTTTTACAACTCCTTATATAGGCATTAGAGAGAATAGAGCCGTTGGGATTGATTGGGTATGAGTTGAAGTGTGATTACACAAAACAGAAAAGTCAGGACCCAATTCTGGCTGAATTCGGTCGACCGGATCGGGACAATCGGTCGACCGTTAGGCAGTTTTACACTCAGTTCGGTCGACCGGTTAAGCAACGGTCGACCGCCCAACGCTACGACTTAAGAAACCTTAAGTCATCGGTCGAACACACTAAGAGGGTTCGGTCGACCGATTTCGTCCAGGCACTTTAGGGTTGACAACAAATATGTGAACGGTCGACCGAAACAGGTTCTTCCGGTCGACCGATTTTGGACAGGAGATCCTGGTTTGTCTGGACACGCTCATTCGGTCGACCGATCTTGGTCCTCGGTCGACCGAGACATAAAATGTATAAGGGGTATATTTTGATTAATACGAATACGACCATTGGGTATATACGACAAAATAACGGTCGGGAAAATAAGGTTCGAACGGTCGACCGTATGGAAAGGTTCGGTCGACCGGAAACAGACAGGGAAACACAATAAGAAAGCTTGATCATCCGGTCGACCGAACGGCCTGTTGCGGTCGACCGAATGTGGGCAGACAGTTAAGTTTAGTGTTTTTCGGTCTAGGTTTGGGTGATCTATTGAAGTCCAAATTAAGTGAAATTTCGTGTGTGACTTCTATGAGGAACCTAGTGTGTGATTAAGTTGATTTTAGCTCAAGTATGCTCAATTACACTTTGTTCCTAAGACTCAAAAGAAATCAAGATTACATGTCTTCGATTTAGCTTTAATTACATATCTTGACTTCATTTCCATCTTTCTTGAGTCTTGATCACCTGTAGAGGTTAGCACAATACAATATATATGCAATGCATAGTGTGTGCTACTCTAATTAAGATTCGGTTAATTAAATCATCAAAACATAAGATTAAGGCCAAAAAGCCAACAATCTCCCCCTTTTTGATGATGGCAACCGATATCTTAATACTTGAAATTTGTATATGTAAACTATGCATATAAATGCTCCCCCTATGGATGTGCATTGTTTTTGTTCCATTTTTATCAAGTTTTTCAAGTTACCTCCTTAATTATCTCTCCCCCTTTGACATCCATCAAAAACAACAATTAATTAAGACTTTAAGCATAGAGTTTGGATGTCTTGTAATGAAGTAGCTCCCCCTAAATTTAACACTTCATTACTCTAATAAAAGATATAACAATTAAGCTCCCCCTAACAATAAGGCTAAATGGAAACAATGAGTATGATGAAAGTTAAGTTCATTTAAGTTTCAACTTAAGCCTTATTCTAACATCCATTTAAAATATGACATTTAAAATCAATGGATGTGATAAATGATTTGCAATGAATGGGGTATATGATTTGCAATGAATTAAACTATATGATATGTCAATTAAGCATAGAAGCTAGATTAGAGCTAATTTAACATGAATTGTATAGATAAGAATTTATACCAATGTTGAATTCGAATTTAGCTCCAATCTCATTTGGTGATGCAACCGGATTTGAATTTGACTCTTGAGCTCACCCGGTCACCACCAATCTCCTCCTCAAGTACCTACAAGTGTAGATTTTGGTACCCATTTTTGTTTGGGTCCATTCAATTTAGCTTTTGGCACCCAAATCCAAGTTGATTTAGGTACCTCTACACTTACTTTCTTCTTCATGGCATAATTATGTTTAACAATTATTTGAACCGGAATGTTCTTTACATAATAGTTATTTTGTTTGCCATGAGTGAACTTATGCAATTTATGAGTTAACATTTCATTTTTAGCAATAAGTTCACTGTTGTTAGTCTTAAGAGATTCATTCAAGCAATTAAAATTTTGAATCATTGAAGCATGCTTTTTATTCATTTTATGCAAGTGAATCTCCAAGTTAACAACTTTATCGTTCATGCAATTCAAGTCATTTAGAATTTTCTTGCTTTCAAGATATGATTCATCTAGTTTCTTTAGCAAGTCAATTTTGTCATTATCAAGCATATGACTTTCAATTGCATTAGATGAGGTAGATTTATCATTTAAGCACTCATTCTTCAAGCATGCATTTTCTAAAGTAAGAGCATCAATTTTAGCAAGCAAATCAACTTTATCATCTAACATAGATGCATTTTGACATTTAAGCTCATCTATTTGCTTGTTTGCTAATTTATTTGATTCATGAAGCTCTTTACATTTTTCTACCATTTTCAGAAATGCATTTTGTAGTTTATGTGAATGTGATGATTTTCCACTTGAACTACAACTTGAAGAGTGACTAGAAGATACCTCATCTTCACTTTCTCCATCGGATGAGCTTGACGATGATGAAGATGTTGAGTGAATCTCCATTTTCTTTGCTCGAGCTACATCCTTTGGAGTGGTTGCTCCTTTCTCCCCGGTTGATGAATCTCCTTCACCAAAGTTCTTTTCTAATGTTTGCCATATAGAGTGAGCACTATCACATGAGCAAACAAGATTAAAATGTTCATCTCCTAATGCACAAAATATGACATTCATAGCCTTAGCATTTAGGGATGCATTTTTCTCATCTTCTAAACTCCATTTACAAATATGATATCTAGGTGATTCATATGGAGTTTGAATCATAAACCACAAGTTTGCATTCATGGATTTAATAAATGAAGATATTTTAAATTTCCATGAGCTAAAGTTATTTCCATCAAAATATGGTGGTTTACATGATTCACTAGGTGTGGATGCATTAAGAGCCATGTTAATTTATCGATTAAGAACAAAATTAACGAACAAGGCTCTGATACCAATTGTAGGTAGGATCGTGTGGGTTATGGGTTCACTAATCACTTTTTAATCTAATCACCTACTTGTTTAAGCAATCGATATGCGCAGCGGAAATTTAAACAAAACAAGCAAGGGTATGAATAATAATGCAAACCACAAAGACGCGTCGGTTTTTATAGAGGTTCGGCACCCCACCCGGGTCCTAGTCCTCTCTTGCAAGCTCCGCTCGGATCACCGAGCTCCGCCTACGACTTCACTATCCGCTCCCCATTCCGGGCCGGGAGACAACGCCTTACAAGTCTTCAAGCTCGCGAACAACCCTCGCCGAGCTTGGAATCCTCTTCTCACAATCTGAGAAGGATGCTTCGGGCTTTCACCGGAGCCTTTAGTCTTTTGACAACAATGGTGACTTGAGTGGAACACACTCTCTAAACTTTGAGCACACTTGAAAGAGATTGGAAATATGATTAAGTGTGGAGATTTGAGGTTTGGAGTGTATGGAATTCTCTCTAAAGTTTGGGACAAGTTTGTAGTGGGAGAGTTGTGTTAAAATGTGTTTTATATAGGCATTAGAGAGAATAGAGCCGTTGGGATTGATTGGGTATGAGTTGAAGTGTGATTATACAAAACAGAAAAGTCAGGACCCAATTCTGGCTGAATTCGGTCGACCGGATCGGGACAATCGATCGACCGTTAGGCAGTTTTACACTCAGTTCGGTCGATCGGTTAAGCAACGGTCGACCGCCCAACGCTACGACTTAAGAAACCTTAAGTCATCGGTCGAACACACTAAGAGGGTTCGGTCGACCGATTTCGTCCAGGCACGTTAGGGTTGACAACAAATATGTGAACGGTCGACCGAAACAGGTTCTTCCGGTCGACCGATTTTGGATAGGAGATCCTGGTTTGTCTGGACACGCTCATTCGGTCGACCGATCTTGGTCCTCGGTCGAACGAGACATAAAATGTATAAGGGGTATATTTTGATTAATACGAATACGACCATTGGGTATATACGACAAAATAACGGTCGGGAAAATAAGGTTCGAACGGTCGACCGTATGGAAAGGTTCGGTTGACCGGAAACATACACGGAAACACAATAAGAAAGCTTGATCATCCGGTCGACCGAACGGCCTGTTGCGGTCGACCGAATGTGGGCAGACAGTTAAGTTTAGTGTTTTCCGGTCTAGGTTTGGGTGATCTATTGAAGTCCAAATTAAGTGAAATTTCGTGTGTGACTTCTATGAGGAACCTAGTGTGTGATTAAGTTGATTTTAGCTCAAGTATGCTCAATTACACTTTGTTCCTAAGACTCAAAAGAAATCAAGATTACATGTCTTCGATTTAGCTTTAATTACATGTCTTGACTTCATTTCCATCTTTCTTGAGTCTTGATCACCTGTAGAGGTTAGCACAATACAATATATATGCAATGCATAGTGTGTGCTACTCTAATTAAGATTCGGTTAATTAATCATCAAAACATAAGATTAAGGCCAAAAAGCCAACACTAATATCATAAACTATAAGCGGTATCTAGCTACACATTATAGTTACCAAATTAACATAGATGTCTTTGTTCCACTCGAACGAAACACGATCCATTTAGTGATGTAAGTGCACCACTTGTGTCCGTCCCTTGCCTCATGATATTAAGAATATACACAAAGTAGAAATGTGTCACCTTTGTATTATATATTCATTTCTTGATCTCTTAAGCTAATTATAAATATGTAACTTAACATTAGTCACATTGTGCACACTATAATTTCACTTTATCAAGGGGCCCAGTAATATCACCACTCAAGTAAAGAGGGGCAATGATAATCTTTTAATGAACTATCTTTTCCAGCATAAGTCATGTTTAACCAACTATTGCCTTTATCATTATACTTATTGATATTTTTTGACAATAATGAAATTGAACATTCCTTATGTGAAAAGATATAAGTCTCATATCTTGGGATCCAAGACACAGTAAAACATTAATGACACAAAACACAATTCCATAATGTTATACTCGCTACGTCTATTCAATATATTTGTAGAGCTACAATAATCGATGACCAACACGACAATCTTATCTCGGTAATTAATGTTCCATGTTGAATAACATGATTGTGAATAACATTGGATTTATGTAGACCACTATCTTTTAGACCTCTATGTAGGGCTGTAAATGAGCGGTTCGTGGGCGGTTGGTTATAAGGCTTACCCATGAACCTACTCGCCTAATTAAATGGTTCGCGGTTCGGTTAAAAACCAATTTATTTTTACCTCTACCCATGAACCTACCCACCTAATTTCATTAAACGGTTTTGGGCGGTTAAATGGATAAAAACATGTCAAATGGTATATGTAGTTACAGTATTTCCATAATGAAATACTTACTAATTTTTCACAAAAAACATGTGCACGACAGCCAAACAAAGAACAAACTTGGAGCACAATTATGATGGCAAATCCATTTACAACTAAATAGCATATTACTATATTAGACAGACCATAACCAAGCTTCCAACGGGAGTAAAATAAGAGTCATTGAACCTTATCTATATAGTATATATAATAAAATGTTATATTTATTTATTTAGTTTTGTGGTTAAAAAGTTAAACGAACGGGTTAAATCATGTAACATTATCCGTCCATTTATTAAACGATTTTGATTTTCACAACCTTTATCCGCCCATTTATTAAACAGTTATGATTTTTACAACCCGTGATCCTACCCGTCAGTTTGGTTAAGGTGGTTAAACAGTTTTGATCCGACCCATTTACAACCCTACCTTATGGTTAAGGACCAAATGCCTCTTCCTTTGCACATCTAATTCATAATAATTGACATATAAAAATAAACTTTTAGAACACATTCCTTTCAATGGGTCCATCTGAGTTCCCCACAAATGTGTCTACAGAACCGAATGTTAAGGTTCCTTCGAAAGACCCTTATGCTCCAAAGGCACCATTCCTTGTGCACCTTAAAAAGAAAACTTCGGATCAGCATGACAAGATGCTTGAGATCTTTCGGCAAGTTAAGGTGAACATTCTATTTCTGTAGGTGATTCAGTAGATTCCACCTTATACCAAGGTTCTCAAGGATTTATGCACCAACAAGAGAAAAACCAATGTTCCCAAGAAAGCTTTTCTTACGATAAACATGAGTTCATTGTTGGCACAACACATGCAAGTGAAATACATCGCGCTTTATTGGACTTAGGTGCATTTGTTATTAATTCCAAGTTTAGTGTAGTTAGTTTAGCATAATCCCCTCATTTTCCTCTCCTTCCTTGCTCAAGTATGGTAGTCACAACAACACTCACAACTACTTGAGGTTCAACCCGTATTTGCCACATCTTCACCGACACCATGCATTTGCGGATAATTAAAATGACCAATCAAGTTTTTGGCGCCGTTTCCAGGGAGTTGGTCGTAGTCGTTGTTCACTACTCGAAATATGGGAATCACCGACAGATATATACTGTCAGTGAAGGATACGTAACACCGACGAATGTATCTATCCGTCAGACTTTTGTACCTCCGACGGAAATTAGTAATAACACCGACAGATAACTTTAGTCAGAAAACTTTAACCATTTGAGGGCCCTACACTGACAGATAGATACCATCAGTGTAGGTTTTGTTTGATTCAGTTGAAATACCACAAGTGCATGGCGTCGGTGAAGATGCGGCAAGTACGGGTCGTGTCCATGAGAACGTGTGCGAGTCGGAATGCACAATACTCGAGTGGGAAAAGAAGAGAGAAAGGAGGTCAAAATTATACTATGGTGCGTACGAAATCAGAAAACAAACAGTAAAAATAAACCACTTAGGGGGTACAGAAAGAATGTGGAAATGAGAATAGGTGTACATGTGTGTGTTCATTGGTGCTCATCACAACATGTAATACATGAAATCCATAAAACCAAATCCAACTTTGTCTCCACATAAAATAAGATAAAACTTCATCATTACAACATAAAAGACAATAATTGAGATGATGCTAACTTGAATTGCATAATGACCAAACCCCACTATGTCTCCACATGAAATAAGATTTGACACGATCATTAAAACAAACAAGACATTAATTAGGATGAGGTCAACATAACCACATGCATACACATGTTATGTTTTCTTCTTATCCACTCCATCCTTATCCTCACCTCATCATTTCCCATAAAATAGGCCCACTAATCTAAGGATGTGTTAAACATCACTCATGAGCATTAACACATCAAAGATAAGAGTGAAAATCTCATTAGATGGTTATGCAACTCATATGAGGCTCAACGGTTAGGATTACCACACACACACACACTTAATACATCACGTAATCACATCACCTTCTTCTCCACTCCCAATTGGGATGGACTACTCCGTACTCATCTCTAAACTTATGAAAATATAAAAATAACACAAACCCATCATGGAAATGTAGAAAAATAAATTAAGCAAGCACCAAACACAAAGGAAATTGAGTCAAATGGAAAACATCAACGTAGAGAACAAGAATAAGAGATTGAAATGAAAGATTACAAGGTTTCCTCCTTCTCCTCCTCTTACACTAGTGAGCAGTAAAATAAAACAAAACTAATGGAGTAAGTGAGAAGAAGGGGGAGAGGAGGGATTACAATGGTATTTATAGAATAATACATGATTAGGATTAATCTGGATGTAATCGGACGAATCTAAATCAAATCTGATAGCTTTGAACCGTTATCCCGCCCCGCTGCCGAAATCCAGAGCCTAGTGGTTCAGAGGGATTGGCTAGTGGCGGATAAGTATCCGCCATTGGAGGATCCAGATGCTCTGATCTGGCTCAAATTTGTCCAGCGGTTAAGTTTCTTTGTTTGGCACGTGGGGTGAAGCTCGGGTCCACCGTCTTGAATCAATTTGGTTTTAATTGGTGAAATACTGATTTGGTTCATGTCATGTGTCACAATATTTTGTACTTCACCATTAGGTCCCTCTGGGTTTTCACTTGGGTCCTACCTCATTTGCGATCCAGTCCTTGTGCACTACAAATAAGTCCAGAAGTCTTCAATTCAGTCCATTATTGTTGGATTCAGGTCATTTTGCTCCATTTTCTCCTCCTTATTACCTAACACGTAAAACAATACAAACAAACACTCTAGTAGAAAAATTTTGGGGTGAAATAAAGGATATATAGCATGAATACGATGTATGATATGCTACTAATCCAATACCCCCACACTTACCATTTGCTAGTCCCGAGCAAAACATACAAAAAATGGGGAAATCCTAACTCACTTTTGTAGGAATCACGGTTACAATTAGCACGTGCAACAAGCCATTGAACCTCCTCGTCGCCAAGGAGGAGGAATGATGTCTCCTGAGGGTTTTCAGCGGATATACCCACAAAATCATTGATGCATTATTCAACCAAGAAACACGACTCAACGAGCCTCTTTTTGTCGATCATTGGACACGTTAATCCTACGGGCCGACTCTATATATGTATTCAGTCCACACACCTAGCCAAGGGAACCATTCATGCAAGTTAATTAAGGACTTAAGTGAAAGACATTGGTAACCTTAACTGTTGTTTTTTTGGCCTTAATCTATGTTTTGATGATTCAATCAACCTAATCTTAATTATAATTAATGTAGAGTAGCACACACAATTCATAGCACATATATTGTATTGTGCTAACCTCTACAGGTGATCAAGACTCAAGAAAGAGGGAAATGAAGTCAAGACATGTAATTAAAGCTATATTGAAGACATGTAATCTTGATTTCTTTTGAGTCTTAGGAACATTATGTAATTGAGCATACTTGAGCTAAATAACTAATCAAACACATACTAGGTTCCCTATAGAAGTCACA
This sequence comes from Triglochin maritima, assembly GCA_963682175.1. Lineage (NCBI taxonomy): Eukaryota > Viridiplantae > Streptophyta > Magnoliopsida > Alismatales > Juncaginaceae > Triglochin > Triglochin maritima. The sequence goes on from OY821775.1 coordinate 23,878,056, forward strand.
CACAAAATCTCACATCAATTGGACTTCAATAGATCACCCAAACATAGACCGGAATTCACTTACTAGAACTGCAAGAACCTTTTTGGTCGACCGTTCAGACCTTCGGTTGACCATTTGTTTCCTTTAACAAATAGTGAATTTGACTAGCCGACTGGTCGACCATTTCGACCTTTTTTGTCGATCGTTTACACATAAGAGTTTGACAGTTAGACTTGTCGTATTATACCAACGGTCGTATTTTCTTTTTCACCCAAACCCCAAAAATACAAATGCCTATAGGTTGACCATCGATCTTGTTTCGGTCAACCGAACATAAATGTCTTGACAAACCCCAAGTGCCTAGAAGTTTTTGGTCAACTGTGGACCTTGTTTCGGCCGACCGAATATGATTGTTTTTTTTCCAATCCCGTAGAGTTTGGAAGTTTATGGTCGATCGAACCTATCTAGGTGTTTGACTGTTAACTCAAGTGAACCTAAGTTATAGCATGTTCCATTCGACCATTCATTTTTTTGTCGACCGAACCTTGTTCCAAATTGCGTACCGGTCGACCGTGCGACCTGATTCAGCCAACCGAACTTGTTCTGAAATGTGTGTTGTAGGTTTCTATTTTGTGTTTCTTACACAAACCCTTACTCATTTAATCCCAACAGCTATAACTCACTTAGAGCTTATAAATAGGTGTTTCCAAGACACAATTAGACAACTCTTACACTTCTATTCGTCACATACACCTAAGAGAAACTCCCAAGTCTCCAATTCCCCAAATCCTACTCTCCAAGCTATACTTCCACATCTTAGATCAGTTATATATCCTCATCTAAGTGTGCTCAAGTTAGAGAGTGAGTGATCCACTCAAACATCCTGTTGTAAAGAAGGAAGGACTTCGGTGAAATCCCGAAGTGTCCCTCTCGGATTGTGAGAGGAAGAAATCAAGCATGCGGGGGTGTTCGCGGTGCTTGTGGTGTAAAGTCTTAATCTCGGCCCGTAACGAGGTTTATAATGAAGATGTGAGCGAAGCTCAAGGAAGATCGAGCGGAGCTTGCAAGAGAGGAAGTTGGCTGGAGGCCGGACCTCTATAAAAATTTCGGTGTCATCATTGGGATTTGCGTAGTTTTCTTTACTTGTTTTTATGTTTTTAATTTCGGTTGCGTCTTTGATTGTTAAGTAAGTAGAGTTTAATCAAGCCTACAATTGATTAGAACTAAGCCATATGTACGATCCTACATTAACATCCTCAAGTGATACATCGTGTAAAGACCATTAAGGTTCTTATATGTATGCTTTTTTTCTTTTATCTTTTTCTCATTTTTTCTTCTTTTAAGATAGATGGTGTTTAAGTCTCCCCGGGTCAGGTTTCGTGCATCATTGCCTGTAAGGACTTACACTATAACGTACACCTTCCCCTAAATCTTCACATAGGCCGATCCCTAACACCCGTGTAACGGGAGTTCAGTCGGTGCATCCCAAGTCAGATGACTCGAAAGCATCAGGTATTAAGTCTCATTGGACCTCATTTCCTGAGTGATAGAAATGATGCAAGAAGAGAGAACACCCGACTACTTATTTCTTATCTACACATGAACCAAAACCCCTACACTTAAGGTTTCACAACAGGAGTTTAAGGGTCCCTGAAAAACAACAAACTTCTTTATATTAAGAGACACAAAATATTTGACTCACTAGGTTCAGGGTGAACTTCTTTATTTGTTTGAGTAGTGAAATCCAATGATTAATCTCCCCCGAGGAAAAATCGGGGGGCATCATTACGACTAGATAAGAACTAAAGCTAGTGTACTAGATATCCTAATACATCATCTTCAAGTCAATTTTGGGAGATTCCTTTTTACTTTGCCTCTCAATGGTTTTGCATGTGCGAAACATACGTAAAACCCACAAACAAAAACTTGAGTAGCACAATTTTCGGATGAGCTAAAGGATACATAGCATGAATATAATGTATGATATGCTGCTAATCAGCTTTTGCTTAAGAAAAATGCAGGCATCGAAAATGTTTCGCGCAAGAACTTACACCGACAAATGATTTTTTTAACAACGAAGGATAGAGGTCGTTGGTATACCAGTTCTTCAAGTCACCGATGGATAGTATCCCTCAGATTTTATTTTGAAAATAGACCATTTCTTAGGCTACTACACCGATGGATCATAACATAACACCAACGGCTAGGGTCCGTCGGTGTAGGGCTATTCCATATCAGGATACTGACTCTTCCATTTCCTTTGTTCTCCGACAATTTCCTTACATCTAGGTGGGGTTTTCTTACATTTTCCTTTTAGTGTTGTTACTGAATAGAGGACTAAGTGGACAGGGGACCACACAAGCAAAAGAAGCATACAAAAGGCATTTGGGAGCAGAATGCCTAAACAATCTGCTAGTGGCAGATTTGGTGAGGAGTTTCTGATTGTTATTTGATGCATTGCATACATTGCATCATATGTCTTTCATTTAGATTAATTTTACATCAATAAATGCTACTAAGGTATGTGTTTAGTCTTATTTACAGAATACAGGGACCTGAATGCAATTTACCCACGTCCCGAGCATAAACACGTGCAAAAGACTCATGTCTATCACAAAGACCAAGCTCAAGATTATCGGGTTACGAATGGATATGTATCCAAGCATAAAAGCATTCAAGATCTAATTACAAAAAGAACAAGGACTTAAGTACAAAAGTAGCTCGGGACTTAATTGCAAAAAGTCAAGGACCTAATTGCAAATCATGAGTAGCTTTTATTATCTTGGTGAAAATCTAAAGAGAAATCAATGTTCTATTCTGTTCTGTTTATCTTTTGCGCGATCTAAGTATTTGGATTTGTGTTTCAGGAGACAACAGAGCGCGCGGCGAAATCTGAACGCAGTCTGAGCAACAAGGGCGGCGGAATCGCCGCATATCAAGAGGAACCTGCGGTGGAATCGCCGCACAGTTGAAGCATCTGGGCTTCCAATTTTTCTGGGGTTAGCACCATCTCTGGGTAGACGCGTGGAGCTACTGAAATTTCGAGAGCGGGCGGCGAACCCGACTGAGCATTGCGTAGGTAACCTTTGTTGCCTTTTTCCTCGTAATTTCTAGTTTCGGAAAATTTCATTTTCATAGAACTGCATGTGTTAGGGCAAAAATTCTATAATTGGCAATAATTCAACTCTGACCTAAAATTGGCAAAATTAGAAAGGCCTTAGTGCATGCATCATCTAGTGTTTTGTATGCATTATTCTTGCTAAATTCTTGCAAATCAATTTCTGTTGAAGAGTGCTGGAGTCAAGGTACGTATCGTGTTGTTCATCGATTGCATTTAAGCATATAATCTAATTTGCATAAAACCTTGCAATTGCCCCCTCTAAAGACCAATGTTTGACTATCTTTGCTAGATCTAAGTTAAACTATCTTAAGGGCAACTCCGTAGGCAAAGATACGGTGGAGATTTCATCACCCTTCCGTGGCCCACAAATCACAATCCTAAAGTGTCACCCAAGCCTTAAATTAAAATCAACTAGACATTGACCCCTAAGGACTCAGACTCATTTAAGGAGAAGAATTGGTTTGACTTGCTATGACCTGAAGCCGATTGAATTTAATTTGGTGTCTAGAAAGTGTTTTTGTGTTGACGTAAGTCTTCCAAGCGAAGTGGTTGTCTAATTGGCACCGACTCTGTCGGAAGCGCCCCCACTAGCTATACACGGTCTGGTCAAGTTGGTTTGATTAGTGAGGGAGGTGAATCAAGCAAATCAATTCGACTCAACCAGTTAGGAGTCGTCTAGATCTAAGCGACACTAGGTCTAGGATTGTTTGAATTGTGCTTTCTTAGGAATTTTATGACCAACCCTCTTTCTATCTTTAGAGTTAGGTTTCCCTTCTCATCTGAGTCTTCTTTCTCTTCTCACCTAAATTCTCTAGATTAGGATTCCTTTCTCATCTTTCCCCATTCTATTGTTTGTTTCCCTTTTGAAAAGAAAAAAAAAACAAAATATATATATATATATATATTAAAAAAAACGAAAATATAAAAAAAAATTGTAATTAATTCTTGAAATTAAATTTGGAATTTAAATTTGGAATTTGAATTCAAAAATTGATTCAGCCCGATGCACTCAGATTTGGATTTGAGACTTGAGTAATCGACTCTCACGAGTTTATGTAGATTCCAGTCTAGAACTTAGCCCCAATCCATCTGCTGCACCACTTCACCCAGATCCAATGGGTGAGAACGTAGTGGACCCACCTGTTGCACAACCTATAACTCTGAGGGATCGATGCTATCCAACGATGGCTGCTCAGCCATCGTGCATCGTTATGCCCACCATACCGGGTCGCGACTTCGAACTTAAGGCACAATACAAGAGTAGGTTGCCTAAGTTCACATCTAGGGAAGACCCATATCTCTTCCTTAGAGAATTTGAGGAAATTTGCTCTCTTATGCAATGCCAGCATATCCCTGAGGAGGCAATGCGTCTGAAATTCGTGCCTCTTGCACTAAAGGACGACGCTAAGAAATGACTATATAGTCTAGCCAAAAGATCTATTAGGAGTTGGGCTGAGTTTGTTCAAGCATTCCTAAAAAAATATTTCCCCAACCATAAGACTATGAGGATTAGGAATGAAATTGTTGCATTCGTTCAGTCTGAGAGCGAGCCGTTCTATTCCTATCTAGAAAGATTCAAAAGTGTTCTGACCCAATGCCCTCATCATGGAATTCCAAGATGGCAATTATGCCAAATTATTTATGAGGGATTGACACCCACATCTAGGGTTATGGTAGAATCTGTAAGCCAAGGGAACTTCATGTCGAAAAATGAAAATGATGCATGGACTTTTCTTGAGGATTTAGCTGAAAACAGTATGCAATGGGACAATGCTAGAACACCGCTTAACCCGAGTATTGGATCTAGAATAGCAAGTCAACCCAAACCATGTGTCTTAGCTGTAGATGCCAACATAGCGGCTGAAGCAAAACTAGTTACCCTTATGCGCAGAATGGAAAGTTTAGAGGTACAAACCCAAACCCGAGTGAATCAAGCCTCGTCTATCCCTTGCTCTAGATGTGGTCAGACTGGTCATGTAATGGAGGATTGTGCGGACTGGGAACAAGTTAATGCCATGTATAACCATGCTAGAAATGACCCATACGCATCAACCTATAACTCGGGTTGGCGTAATAATTCCAATTTCTCATCAAGCCAACAAGGTCAACCTCCTAGACAACAACCAAACCCGTATAACCAAAATAATACATCATCTGGGTTTAGTAACAATAACGATCATGAGGTTAGGTTGACAAGCTTGGAAAATTTGATGAAAACCTTTATACAAACAACCAACCAGACCTTCCAAAGGCTAGAGACACAAGTCAGCCAACTAGCACAAATAGTAGGTGAAAGAGAAAATGGTCAGTTTCCAAGTCAACCTGAGGTGAACCCTAGATCTAGTAATTCATATCAATCCTATCAAGCACCTTCAGGAAATAACAACCCTAGACCGGTTCAAATGGTTAATGAGGAAGGACCGTTCCAACAAATAAATGATGTAGTATCATTACGGTCCGGAAGGCAAGTTGATAACAATGTGGTAAATCCTAGAATGTCTAATCAATCTAGTCATCAAGCTACCACATATGACCTAACCATTGAACCCGACGTCCAATCTGAAACGCCCAACCCACCCACTCAACCTGAACCCATAGCTCAACCTGAACCTGAGCGAGTCTATGTTCCTAAAGCCCCATTCCCCAATAGACTCAAAAAGAACTCAAGTGCACAAATAGAGAAATTCTTTGATGTATTTAAGCAAGTTAAGGTGAACATTCCACTCTTAGACATGATTCAACAAATACCTGCTTATGCTAAATTCTTAAAAGATTTGTGCACTAAAAAGAGAAAAACGAACATACCAAAGAAGGCATTCTTAACTGCAAACATAAGTTCTATTTTGTCCAACACATCTCCTATAAAATATATGGATCCTGGATGTCCCACAATTTCTTGTGCAATAGGAGATACTTTTATCAACAAAGCCATTCTAGACCTTGGTGCTAGTGTTAACCTACTCCCGTACTCTGTCTATGAGCAAATGAACCTTGGTCCACTAAAATCCTCTAACACAACCCTTCAATTTGCTGATTGTTCTATTAAGAAACCAAGAGGTATAGTAGAGGATGTTTTGATCAAGGTTGGTGACTTCATTTACCCAGTGGATTTTGTCGTACTAGATACCGCACCTGTTATAAATCCTAACCGACAAATCCCTGTAATTCTAGGCAGACCCTTTTTAGCCACTTTGGAAGCATTATAAACTGTCGAAATGGGCTCATGCAATTATCTTTTGGGAACTTAAAAGCTGAATTTAATATCTTTCATATTGATAGTGAGCCAGAAATAATATGCAATCAAAGTGACGTTGTGATGAAATCGCGTATCTATAAGATTTCTGAATCATCACAAAATCAAAAAGGAAGTAAGAAAAAGTGGAGGAATTCATACCCACCGTCACTCGAGCAAATAAGTGAACCAATTTATGTGAGGGGTGGGGAACCTATGACTCAGGACTCTCATTGCAACATGGGGAACAATTCAACTGGATACATGCACCAACATGGTGTCATTCAATCAAGTTCTGACTATGGTTGACTCTGAGCAAGTTCAACCCCTCTACCGCAATTTGACTCAGGTAATAAGTGCATTTTCTTTTTCTTTGCATACATTGAGGACAATGCATGATTTAGGTGTGGGGGGGTGTTTATCTATCTGTTTTATTTTTCTGTTAAAAAAATATCAATGTTTCATGACATAGCTTAAGATTGAACTGCCAAAACCCGTGTACAAATTGCATTGAGTTTTTGTTCCTTATTATATAGTTCTGTTTGTAGAAATTATGACATAAATCTAAGTTCTAAAGAAATAACCCATTGCCCTTTAAGACATGTATGCACTTAAATTGGATGAATCAAATCTTTGAAGTGGTTGATAAAAAGCAGAGGTTGAGGAAAATATACCGGGAAGTGTGAACTTCTAATAGCAATTAAGCCTTGAGGAAAATAAAATTAAAAATAAAGGAATAAAGTGAGGAAACACATTTTGCAAAATGACTACAAAAGCCCAAGCCTTTGAGTCACTGGTCCGTAGGGGTATCTTGAAACCCGGTAACTTGAGTCTACCAGCTCGGGATTATCAACCAAACTCGCTACACGAATGTAAAAATGGTAAAAGTGTCAAAAAGCAAATGTGTTGAATCACGAAAGAAAAGAAAAAAAAAATACTCAAGGCCCAAAGCTAAAAGAATGATCCATGCCATGGTTGATCCGAATGATACTTCACCACCAGAGGAGGCGTGCAAAATAATTCAAGTGATAAACATGTGTAGAAGGGTTAGTGGTGTGAATGTTGGAGGAACAAAGACCAAGTCATATTTTTAATGAGTTAGATTTATATAATGAGCATGCAAGAATTCTGAGTGAGATGTATAAAGTTGAGGTAGGGATATTGAGAACTATTAATGAAATGTTGATTTAAGACTTTGTGGGTGTGTCAACTGAAAACCCTCACGAGACAAAACTCGTCCTCTAAGGAAACTTGGAGGTTTAACGGCTTGTTGCATATGCTAAGTGCAACCGTGATTCCTACGAAAGTGAGTTAGAATTTCCCTGTTTTCATTTTCCTTATATTCTATTTTGCTAGGGACTAGCAAAATCTAGGTGTGGGGGTATTTGATGCATTGCATACATTGCATCATATGTCTTTCATTTAGATTACTTTTACATCAATAAATGCTACTAAGGTATGTGTTTAGTCTTATTTACAGAATACAGGGACCTGAATGCAATTTACCCACATCCCGAGCATAAACGCGTGCAAAAGACTCATTTCTATCATAAAGACCAAGCTCAAGATTATCGGGTTACGAATGGAAATGTATCCAAGCATAAAAGCATTCAAGATCTAATTACAAAAAGAACAAGGACTTAAGTACAAAAATAGCTCGGGACTTAATTGCAAAAAGTCAAGGACCTAATTGCAAATCACGAGTAGCTTTTATTATCTTGAAGAAAATCTAAAGAAAAATCAATGTGGATCTCCAAATATATGAAGGAATTAATCCGGAGCTCAAAAGAATGGAAAGAATCAATCGAGACGCGCAAAGGAGAATCAAATCATACCAAAAACACACAGCAAAAATCCGGATTAAATCAGAGAATATTGTGCGGCAAAATTCTCATCACTATTTCAGTAGTGGCTTGTTATGCAGATTTCTAGTTGATACCTTCCATTGTTGATTCCATGCGTGCTCTCTTTTGATGTCAAAAATTAATTTTCTTTGCATGTTCCCCTCCTAATACAACTTGGACCTTCAAAGTCAAAGTAAAAGATTAGTGGATTACCATTTAGGTGATGCATAATTTGTAGACCTCGTACGCATTCGTCTTTTCTTTGCTTTATCTTTTATGTTGTTGAGTGCTGTCATGAGGTACATGCACCCATTCTCTCATTCATGCATGGTTAAAGCATGCATTAGTTAGTAAGGTGCATTGGAACAAAATTAAGGTGGGTGTTTGTATGGTGAGTTCTTGCTAGACTAAGGATTCAAAACATCTTTAAGAGCACCACCTATAGTCTTCAAGATAAGGTAGGGGATTTCATCACCCCTTCCTTCAGTCTCACAAAACACCTCTAGAAAAGCCTAAAATTAAAATCGAGTCGACATTGACCCCTAAATATCTTGGGTGCATTAGGAGAGTGATCCAGTCATGACTGTCGTAGCCTGATCAGTGTCGCCCACTGTGTTGATAGTAGGTGCGACGAGATCTCCCGATCTTGGATCACTTGTGGGCTTCGTGATCTTCATCGTAGGGAGGTGACGCAACTTGTGGCCGTGTGATCTCGTAGTTAGGCATTGTGTAGTTGTAAGTACCTATAGTCACCATAGGCTGTTTGACTTGTGTTTGCTAGATTAGGTCTCTACCCTCACCTTTACCCACGGTAGTCTCTAAGGATATTTCCCTTCTCTTCGGAGTCTTCTCCTCATCTACATTCTACGTTAGTGTCTCCTCCTCTCATTATACCTTCTATTTGTGTGTGGTTGTCGAGTCGAGTTGAACACTGGTTGAAATCATATCATGTATATATTTGTGTCTTAAATCATTTATTATTAGCCTAAGCAATGCTACGTAATGCGTTTTATGTTTAAGTTTCAAGAAGAACAATATTGAGAAGATGAGACTCAAAAAAGACTTAAAAGTAAGGAAAAGGACTAAGATGCAAGACTTATGGACTGAGATGGAAGAGAGAAGGACCCGGATGTAAAAACAAATGACCAATGAGCAAATCAAGAAGTTCCACACTATCATGAAGAGTATTTTGGCAATTAGATCCGGGTCGAAGTTCCAACAACCACTTCGGGTGCACCAAACATGAAGAAATCGATCCATAAAAGTCTGCACCAAAGCATAACCCTATCAGCCCAACCCAGACCGCCAATGGGCTATCCCAAACCGCCAATTGACGGTCGATTTGGATCCAAACCCGATAAGCCTCAGCCGACTGGTGTATTTAGTCCATTTATGGTATGCATGTAGTCCTTTGTATTCACCCATTCTTGATGGCATTCTCTCTACTTAGAGTAAGACTTGGAGCAAAACTCAAGTGGAGAAGAATGCTACTTGTAATGTGTCATGTAAATAAAATATTTTTTTAGTTGGTTTTAATGTTGTCACTTCTTTTCATTCTTGCATAGTTAGTTTTATTAGTTAGAATGTTTTCTCTTCTTAATATGCATGTTAGCCTAATAAGTAGTGAGTAGTTCCATACCTTTCGGGGGTGGAGATGATGTGCATTTATGTTTTGAGGTTTTGAATGTTTGACAAATTTAGATTGTGTAGATTTGAATGTTTGTATGTTCATTGGGTTTGTTTTATTCATCTACATGTTGGGGGATTTTGATGGGTTTTGCCATAAGATTTAGACACTCCCCATGCTTGGTCTCCTCATATTTATTTACTGAAAAATTTCTATTGGATATGCTACATCTTAATTGTGTGTTTGTATTAGCGTTTAATTGTTTGATTGATTGAAGAAACTTAGTTTTGATGGGTTTTGCAATAAATTTCACACACTTCCCATGTTTAGCTTTGTTCTTCACATGAGTTCCTGGTTTTGATGAGTTTTTCCATAATGTTAGACACTTCTCATGCTTAGCCTCATCTTGTCATAATCAAGTAGTAATTGCTAGCATGTTATGTGAATGGATTGATAATTTTTTCCACATCTTCAGACACTTCCTATACATGAAGACACACACATGACATACACACATGCTTACATACATCATTCATCACTTCTCTCACCTCATTTATGTTCACACTCCACCCCTTGGAGGTTTTTATTCCTGAATTTCATCTTCCTTGTTTGTTGCTTAATAGTTTAGTGTAGTTTAGTGTAATCACAACTTCTTTGCCATTTTTCCCACTTGCCTTCGAACGAAACAAAGTCGACACACCTCCTTGTGGATCGACCCGTATTTGCCACGTCTTCACTGATGTCGTGCACTTGCGGTATTTAAAATGAACACATCAAGTTTTTGGTGTCGTTGCCAGGGAGGTGCTCTGTTTTGACTCTGGTTTTGACGATTTGAGTGGGTTTAATCTTTTGTCTTTAGTTTGTGGTTGTAGCAGGGACTTTGCAGCATCCAGGGAAGGCACCAGGAGAAGTTTGGAGGAAAACATAAAGAAACAGACCGCCAATCAGCGTTGGTGGATCGCCAACTGTCGGCCTGGTGAGCACAACTTGCTCTCTCCTTTCTTCTCATTGTTTCTTGTTTCAATATAGAGGTCTGAGGCTCAATTTGGCAAGTTGTGACTTGTAGTTTGCCCCCATATCAATAATCAATCCCCATTTTAAGACAACTTGGACCCTAAAACTCAAACCCAAAAAAACGAGATTATTTGCCATCTAGGTCATGCATCATCTGTAGACCTTGCATGCATCTTGTCTTTCCTTTGCTTTAATTTCTCGTTGTCGATTCCTGGCGTGAGGTACGTGTACCCGTTCTGTCATTCATGCATGGTTAAAGTATGCATTAGTTCGTAAGGTGCATTGGGACAAGAGTGAGGTGATTGATTGATTGGTGAGTTGCTTATTAGATTCAGGATTCAAAACATCTTAAGAGGCACCACCTATAGTCTTCCATATAAGGTGGGGGATTTCATCACCCCTCCCTTAGCCCTACAAACCACACTCAAGTAAAGCCTTAATCTAAAATGAAGTAGACATTGGCCACTAGGACTCGGGCGCATTAGGCGAGTGATCCGGTCACGACCGTCATAACTCGATCGGCGTTGCCCACTTTGTCGATAGTAGGAGAGATAAGATCTCCGGATCTTGGCTCACTTGATAGGCTTTGTGGTCTTCGTCGTACAGAGGTGAGGCGTGTTGAGGCCGTGTGACCTCGCAGTTAGGCGTTGTGTAGCTATAAGGACCCATGGACAACCTAAACTTGTTTGAGCCGTGTTTACTAGACTAGGCTTCTACCCTCACCATTTACCCACATTAGTTTTTTGGGATTCTTCCCTTCTGCTCTGAGTCATCTTCTTCTCACCTTCCTCTACGTTCTACATTCCTCCCCTTTACACTCTCTGTTAGCGTTTTAGGGTCGAGTCAAGCATTTTTTGCGAGCATAGCCTCGTGGTGGTGAGAGTGGTCGACTCGAGAATTGTTTGTCGAGATGGGTGGTAACTGTTGGCTTCTTGGCTAATAATCGTTAATCCGTTTTGATGATTAATCAACTTCTCAATAAAAACATGTATCAATTATTATTACTTGCATATATATATGTGTTATCTAACATTTCAGGATTCAAGTTTGAGTTAAACTAAAGAAGAGGATCGAAGAGTAGCTAGGTTTCAATTCCATGTATTTAGGCTCTAAATGTAACTTGGCACTTGAAACTCATGATTCATTACATTACACATCACTTAGGATACTTATAGAAGTCTCACATTATCTTCCATATATCCTAGACTTCGTTAGAAACTCAACCAAACTCATTACAACCATAGAACAGGAAATCTGTACTTAATCGGTCGACCGCCAGAGCTTTTTGGTTCGACCGTTTTCCACCAGTCTTTTCCAGGCAACGAATATTTGTCCCAAACGGTCGACCGAGCTACCTCATCCGTTTGACCGTTTCGCCTATCCTTTTTGCCTGTTAGGAATCGGTCGACCGACACATACCTTTTGTTCGACCGTTTCTACATATCCTGTTTTACTGTTATATTTCGGTCGACCGAAATATATGTTCTGTTCGACCGTTTGACCTTGTCGAGTGAGAAATTATTTTACCAAATACAAATCCTTCAGCCTATCTCTTTTCGACACGTGTCCTCTGAGTAGGACTTTCGGTCGACCGATAGTTCATATCCGTTCGACCGATTGATTTCCGTATTTGTATTTATTATGACCGTTATACTTGTCGTATACTCCAACGGTCGTATACACATTTTTCTAACTAACCTAAGTTTGGATTTAGTATTCCGGTCGACCGAATCATGTTTCTTCCCCGTTTCTTTTCTACTGGGCAGATTCGGTCGAACGTTGCACTTACCTCGTTCGACCGATTACATTTGTTATTATCGGGTCTCAAAGCAAACATGCCTACCGGTCGACCGAAACTCTTTGAATGGTCGACCGAACCTTGAGTCTTTTCCAGACCCAGAGCTACTGTCTCTTTTCAGTCGAACTGGTATTCGAAACCGTTCGACCGATCACTTAAGTTCCAACCCAGTTGGATCGACCGTTATCATTTTCGGTCGACCGAATGAAGCACTGCCTTGAATCGGTCGACCGTGTAACTCGATCCGGTCGACCATTAGTCGCCAGAAACCTGTCCTGTCTTTTCTGATTTGTGTTTTCTTACACATCTCTCCATCACTTAAGTCCCAACGGCTAGAACTTGTTTGGAGCATATAAATAGAGCTTAGAACACTCATTCAAGTCACCCAATCTTTCTCTAAGCTCAAAATCTCTTTACTACTTCCAAAGTGTTCAAAACCCTTGTGCTCACAAATCTTCTCACTTGAAACCATCTTCATTAGATTGCATCATCCTTTTCAAGTGCCAAGATTAGTTGCTGAAGTTTTATTCTTCAAGATTTGTACAAGCTTCCGGAGTGAAGCTCTTCTCGGGTTGTGAGAAGGTGGTCCAAGCTAGGCGAGGGTGTTCGCAAAGCTTGTGGTGTAAAGGCGTGATCTCGGCCCGCAACGGGGATCGGATTAGTGGAGAACGCGAAGTTGCTCGAGTAAGAGCAATTCGTAAGAGAGGACTAGGATCCGGTGGTTGGATCCAAACCTCTATACATCCGGAGTAGTGGTTTGTTTGTTCATCTCTTCTACATTATTGTCTCATAGTTTGAATTTGGCATAGTTATCACTAATACCGTAATTAGTCTATTCACCCCCCCTTTAGACTAAGTTTAGGGGCTAGTAGATCCTACATTTGGTATCAGAGCCTTGTTAATTGCATTTATACAAATTCACGTTTGTAGCAATGGCCCAACAAAAAGAGGGATTTCACACCGGAAGACCTTCTTTGTTTGATGGAACAAACTATGCCTATTGGAAGAAACGTATGACCACATTCATACAATCTTATGATGTTAAATTATGGGTGTTCTTCCAAAGACCTTATAAACAAGACAAACCATTAGAACGTATGGATGATGATGAATTAGCCATGATTCAAATGAATGCTAAACTCATGAACATAATTATGTGTGGCTTGACCGAAGAACAATATAGTAGAATTAATGCATGTGATTCAGCATTTGAAGCATGGCATATGTTAGAAAGTCACTTTGAAGGTCGATCATCCGTTAAGGAAACTAGAATAGTTTCATTTATGCAAAAATATGAAATGTTTGCTATGAAACCGAATGAATCCATTAGCGAGATGCATACTCGCTTTACTCTTATTACCAACTCTTTGAAGAACCTTGGTAAGGTCGTGATTGAAAGTGATAGGGTACGAAAGTTTCTTAGGTCTTTGACTTTGGATTGGGAGAAAAAGACTACGACTATTGAAGAAGCCAAAGATCTCTCAAAGTTGAAGATGGAGGATCTCATTGGAAGCCTCATGGCGTATGAGATCCAAATGGAAGAAAGAAGAGAGAAGGAGAAGGAACGGGAAGGATATAAGCGTAAAGAAAAACAAATTGCCTTAAAAGCAACCTCGGATTCGGACGCAATCGAAGACGATGACACCGATGAAGATGTTGCTTTCCTAACCCGCAACTTCAAGAAGTTTCTCTCCAAGAGAAAATTTGCAAAAGGAAGAGGAGAAACTTCTCGGACATTCACTTGCTATGAGTGCAACAAAACCGGCCACAAAAAGAAGGATTGCCCTCTGCTTAGGCCAAGGGATCGTGAACGAAGAGAAGAAAGGAGATATCCTCCTAGAAGAGAAAGGGATGAGAGACCAAGAAAAGATAGAGATGAAAGGCCACCCCGAAAGGAAAAGGAAGAGAGGCCTAAAAGACGTGACGATTACAAGAGAAGAGATCGTCGCGAAAAGGATGGGAAAAAGGCTCTCAAAGCTACTTGGGATGACTCAAGTTCATCAAAGAACTCCGACTCCGAATACTCCCAAGAAGAAGAAGCACACATATGTTTTATGGCATCCAATGTTGATTCCGACTCGAGCCCTCCTCCATCACCAAAGACAAGTGATCAACCTCACGTGGTGGAAATCAACGACGATGAGGTATCCCTAAACGAAACACCTCCTTATGATGATCTATTAGATGCTTTTCAAGAACTTGCCGAACGTTATGAAATGATTTGTCATAAAAACAAATTAGCTAGAAAAGTTAATCTAGATCAATCTATCAAATGTGATATGCTAACCAAAGAAATTGAGGTTCTAAATGATGAGATCACAATTCTGAAATCTACAAAAGATAATCATCTAAATGAAGATCTCATTGCCAAGAATATGCAAGTCACGAAAGACTTAGAGAAATTCACCTTAGGTAGAAAAATGCTTGACATGCTTCTTGGAAAACAAATTATTCAAATGTTTGGGTACCTAAGACTACTCAAGTTTTGGTACCAAAAGCTAACCCTCAAGGACCCAAACAAATTTGGGTACCAAAGTCTTCACTTGTTTCTTTGATTGTAGATAAAAGCAAGGAGAAAGGGGAAGTGGATTCTCGATAGCGGGTGCTCAAGGCATATGACGGGAGACTCCCAAGTTCTATCCAACTTAAAGCCTAAGAAGGGAGGAACCGTCACATTTGGAGATAATGCTAAAGGACACATTGTCGGCATCGGCAATGTTGGTAATTGTAATACTCCTAACATTGAAAAAGTTTTACTAGTAGATGGGTTAAAACATAGCTTAATTAGTGTTAGTCAATTGACCGATAAGAATTTTCTAGTTGTATTTGACAAACACACTTGCCATATCATCTCTAAAAATGACATGAAAATTGTCTTTAATGGATATAGATCAAATAACATCTACATTGTTCATGTTGATAATCTTAGAAACCTAGGTGTTGAAACTTGTTTAGTTGCCTCACATGACGAAGCTTGGTTATGGCACAACCGCTTGGGACATATTAGTATGTCACAATTGCACAAATTATCCAAACTTGAATTGGTTAGAGGACTACCAAAAATTGATTTCAAAAAGGACAAACTTTGTGATGCATGCCAATTTGGAAAACAATTTAAATCTTCTTTTAAATCTCTAAATGTGGTGTCCACTTCAAAACCTCTCGAGCTTTTACACTTAGATCTTTTTGGACCCTCAAGGACCGTAAGTCTAGGAGGGAAAAGATATGCATTTGTAATTGTTGATGACTTTTCGAGATTCACTTGGGTTTTATTTTTAGCTAACGAGTATGACGCTTTTGAAAAATTTAAAAGTTTTCGCAAACGTGTTCAAAGAGAAAAAGATTCTAACATAATCACTATTCGTAGTGATCATGGAGGAGAATTTGAAAATGAATCATTTCAAAAGTTTTGTGAAAAGTATGGAATTGAGCACAATTTTTCGTTTCCTCGCACTCCTCAACAAAATGGGGTAGTTGAGAGGAAAAATAGAACTCTTCAAAAATGGCAAGAACAATGCTTGTGGAAAAAGGACTTCCAAAATATTTTTGGTGCGAAGCCGTTAATACTTCTTGCTATGTGTTGAATCGTGTTCTCATTAGACCTATTTTGAAGAAAACTCCGTTTGAACTTTGGCATGACCGGACTCCTAAAATTTCATATTTTAAAGCTTTTGGTTCAAAATGTTTTGTCCTCAATACTAAAGACAACTTGGATAAATTTGATGCAAAATCTGATGAGGCTATCTTTTTAGGGTATTCCGATAGGAGTAAAGCATATAGAATCTATAATAAATGAACAAGTTGTGTTGAGGAATCTCTACACGTTAACTTTGACGAGTTAGCTTGTGTGGATAACTCCTCTCTTGATGATGATTGCATGGATATAATCAGACATGTATCATCACAAGATGCTCCTCTTGAGTCTCATCAAGAGTCTCCAAGTCTTCCACAAGAGGACGGGGAGGATCTTCCTAAGGATTGGACCTATAGAAAGGACCATCCGAAGGACTTTGTGATTGGAGATGTTTCTCAAGGTGTGACGACACGATCTAAAGCACATGTAGTTTGTGACTCTTATGCATTTATCTCTTCATTAGAACCTAAGAAAGTTGAACAAGCATGTAATGACGAATTTGGCTAATGGCTATTCATGAAGAGCTAAATCAATTTGTTCGAAATAATGTTTGGGAACTTGTTGAAAAACCTTCTAACCAAACGGTTATTGGAACTAAATAGATTTTTCGAAATAAACTTGACGAAGATGGGAATGTAATAAGAAACAAAGCTAGACTAGTTGCTCAAGGCTATCGCCAAGAGGAGGGTATAGACATTGATGAAACTTATGCTCCCGTCGCTCGAATGGAAGCCATTCGCATGTTATTAGCTTATGCATCTTACATGGACATAAAATTATTTCAAATGGATGTCAAAAGTGCTTTCCTAAATGACTTTATAAATGAAGAAGTTTTTGTGGCACAACCCCCCAGATTTGTAAACGAAACTTATCCAAACCATGTGTTTAAACTTAAGAAGGCTCTTTACGGCCTCAAACAAGCTCCTAGAGCTTGGTATGAGCGATTAAAGAACTTCTTAATTGACAAAGGTTTTTGTGTGGGTAAAGTGGATACCACTCTTTTTGTTAAAACATATGATCATGATTTACTAGTGGTACAAATCTATGTTGATGATATAATTTTTGGTGCAAGTAACCCGCGTGTTTGCAAAGAGTTTTCCAAGTCTATGCAGGGGGAGTTCGAGATGAGCTTAATTGGTGAACTAATTTTTTTCCTCGGACTTCAAATTAAGCAAACTAAAGATAGGAACTTCATACACCAAGCAAAGTACACAAGAGAGCTTTTAAAACGGTTTGGTCTTGAAGATAGCAAACCACACAACACTCCCATGAGCACTAGCACTAGGCTAGATAAAGATGAAAATGGCAAGGAGGTGGATATCAAGAAATATCGAGGTATGATCGGATCCTTACTTTATCTTACCGCTAGTCGTCCGGATATTATGTTTTCCGTGTGTTTGTGTGCACGTTTTCAAGCTTGTCCTAAAGAATCTCATTTCAATACTTTAAAACGTATTTTTCGTTATCTCAAAGGATCTCTAGAATTTGGTTTGTTTTACCCCAAGACTAGGGCTTTTGATCTTGTTGCCTATAGTGATGCCGACTATGCCGGTTCCATTTTAGATCGTAAAAGTACTAGTGGCACTTGCCAATTCTTAGGAAAATCGCTTGTCTCTTGGTTTAGTAAGAAACAAAATAGTGTTGCATTGTCGACAACCGAGGCCGAATACATTGCCGCCGGTTGTGCATGTGCACAAGTCTTGTGGATAAGGCAAACCCTCAAAGACTTGAAACTTGAGTTTCAAACTACTCCTATATTATGTGATAATACTAGTGCAATAAATCTTTCGAAAAATCCCATATTGCATTCTAGAACTAAACACATTGAGGTTAGACATCATTTTCTTAGAGATCATGCAACAAAGGAAGACATTAAGCTTATATTTGTTCCTACTAATGATCAACTTGCGGATATCTTCACAAAACCTTTAAACGTTGATCAATTCATTCATATAAGGCTAAATCTAGGCATGTGCAACTTAAATGACGTATAACTTGAACATTTCATGTGACTCTGTCGTATTTTCATTCTTGGTTGTGATTTCTTTCAAATTGCTTGCGGATTTATTGGGTGTTTATCAAATTTGGGCTCTTCAGACATTATTCGGTCGAACCGAAAGCAAGGTGCTGTCGTAGGTTTTCAAATTTTTTTAACTCACCGGTGGAGCGAGTAATGAGAGCGATCGACCATTCGTGTTATTTTTTGTGCGTTTAGGGCTTCTGCGAGGCTTTCTCCTCATTTCACCCCTTTCCACTCCTCAAACCCTAAGTGTCGCCCCTCCCATTCCGGTCGACCGCCACCCTCTCCAGACGTCCTCCTCCACTCGTTCGTCCATCCTTTTCGACTCCCTTCAACCATCTTCTACCTTCTCCACCATCTTCTTCCAATGGTTCGCTCAAAACTCTCCATCTCCAAGAAACGTCCCTCTCAAGAGAAGGCTTCCGAGCGTCGCTCCAAGAAGAAACAAGACGCTCAACCTTCCTCTTCTCGTGCTCCGGCTTCTCCGTTACCGCACTTGCTTCATTTCTTCCCGGTTGATGACCTCGCTCAGAAAGCTTGGGACGAATACTTTTCCGTTGCCAATGTCATACCCTGTCGGAAAGTTGAGGTAGCCGATTTCACCTCATTTTCGTTAAAATCTCTTTTAAATGCAAATCGGTTAACCTATTTACTCACAAAGATTGCATGTAAACCTTACTATCCTTTCCTTGTCCAACAATTTTATTGCAATCTTAGAGAAGTCCCAAATCATCAATATCTTACCACCATGATTAATGGCAAGACTTATTGTGTTACCCCCGCTCTTTTATCCGACGCTCTTCATCTAGATTCGGGGGGCATCCACATTTACCTTGAGCATCCTCTCGGTGCTCTTCCTCTCACTGAACTTGATAAAATTGTCACCGATTTATATACCACTCCACCTCCTTTAGTGAACGGTCGATACAAGCACAATGCCTCATTATTACATCCCGTTCCTCATATCCTTGCCCAAATCGTCTCATACAATCTTCTTCCTAAATTTGGTCATCGGAATGAGATCTCCAACATGGCACTCATGTGCATTTACTATCTCTACAAAGGAATCTTGGTGGATTGGCCAACCTTTATGATTTTGCATATGACAAATCGTAGTGGTTCATATCTTCCCTATCCTATGTGGCTCACTGCTGTGTTTGAGCATTGGCAAATCGATGTGACAAAATATCCTTCTTTGGTCTGCAAATTTCCTATTTGTAAGACCACTCTTGCCAAAATGAAGTCCTTTGCTCCTTCTTCTCCATCTCTTTCCTCTGCTGAGGATTCAGACCATCTTTCCGGAAAAAACGGTGAAGAAGAGGAAGAAGAGGTCTCCGAAGATCTTAGATGGATGCCTCGTAATGTCCCTCACGATTCTAGCTCCTGGTGGGGTGAGGGAGACTCTGCTGCTTGGGCTCAAGGGCAGTGGTCCTCTTCATCTTCCATTCATCAGTATCGTTTTCAACAACTTTCGGATAAAGTTCAATCCTTCGAGGCCTCCACTTCTGCTCGCTTCGATGCACTTGAGGCGTCCACTTCTGCTCGCTTCGATGCGTTTGAGGCGTCCACATCCTCTCAGCTTGGCCGGATTGAAGCCTCTCTTCACTCCCTTTCATCGCTGCTGCGTGATCAAAGGCTTGGGTGATTTGATGTTGTGTTTTGTGGAGCGTGTGTGTCGTTTTGTTGTTGTATTTCGGTTTATGATGTTGTTGGTTCAAACTTTGGTTTATTGATGTATTTTGTTTGAACCTCTTTGTAGTATTTGCTTTCGACGTTATTATTGATGTTTGTTATGAATTCTAAGTTAATTGCATGGTTTTTGTTGTCTCTTCTATGTTTTGGCTTGGCTAAATAATCTCGCTTCCGGTACCATATCTTATTTGCTTAAATCGCTTATCACATTATCTTATGGGTCTTTTTGCTTATGCCAAAGGGGGAGAAATAAATACATGCTTATAGATAGGGGGAGCTATAAAATAGGGGGAGCTTTAGTCATTGATTGTGTATGATAAAAATCAAATCTAAACATGTATTTAGGTTGATAAGTTGTCATCATCAAAAAGGGGGAGATTGTTGGCTTTTTGGCTAATAATCGTTAATCCATTTTGATGATTAATCAACTTCTCAATAAAAACATGTATCAATTATTATTACTTGCATATATATGTGTTATCTAACATTTCAGGATTCAAGTTTGAGTTAAACTAAAGATGAAGATCGAAGAGTAGCTAGCTTTCAATTCCATGTATTTAGGCTCTAAATGTAACTTGGCACTTGAAACTCATGATTCATTGCATTACACATCACTTAGGATACTTATAGAAGTCTCACATTATCTTCCATATATCCTAGACTTCGTTAGAAACTCAACCAAACTCATTAGAACCATAGAACAGGAAATCTGCACTTAATCGGTCGACCGCCAGAGCTTTTTGGTTCGACCGTTTTCCACCAGTCTTTTCCAGGCAACGAATATTTGTCCCAAACGGTCGACCGAGCTACCTCATCCGTTCGACCGTTTCTCCTATCCTTTTTGCATGTTAGGAATCGGTCGACCAACACATATCTTTTGTTCGACCGTTTCTACATATCCTGTTTTACTGTTATATTTCGGTCGACCGAAATATATGTTCTGTTCGACCATTTGACCTTGTCGAGTGAGAAATTATTTTACCAAATACAAATCCTTCAGCCTATCTCTTTTCGACACGTGTCCTCTGAGTAGGACTTTCGGTCGACCGATAGTTCATATCCGTTCGACCGATTGATTTCCGTATTTGTATTTATTATGACCGTTATACTTGTCGTATACTCCAACGGTCGTATACACATTTTTCTAACTAACCTAAGTTTGGATTTAGTATTCCGGTCGACCGGACCTCCCATTACGGTCGACCGAATCATGTTTCTTCCCCGTCTCTTTTCTACTGGGCAGATTCGGTCGAACGTTGCACTTACCTCGTTCGACCGATTACATTTGTTATTATCGGGTCTCAAAGCAAACATGCCTACCGGTCGACCGAAACTCTTTCAACGGTCGACCAAACCTTAAGTCTTTTCCAGACCCAGAGCTACTGTCTCTTTTCGGTCGAACTGGTATTCGAAACCATTCGACCGATTACTTAAGTTCCAGCCCAGTTGGATCGACCGTTATCATTTTCGGTCGACTGAATGAAGCACTGCCTTGAATCGGTCGACCGTGTAACTCGATCCGGTCGACCATTAGTCGCCAGAAACATGTCCTGTCTTTTCTGATTTGTGTTTTCTTACACATCTCTCCATCACTTAAGTCCCAACGGCTAGAACTTGTTTGGAGCATATAAATAGAGCTTAGAACACTCATTCAAGTCACCCAATCTTTCTCTAAGCTCAAAATCTCTTTACTACTTCCAAAGTGTTCAAAACCCTTGTGCTCACAAATCTTCTCACTTGAAACCATCTTCATTAGATTGCATCATCCTTTTCAAGTGCCAAGATTAGTTGCTGAAGTTTTATTCTTCAAGATTTGTACAAGCTTCCAGAGTGAAGCTCTTCTCGGGTTGTGAGATGGTGGTCCAAGCTAGGCGAGGGTGTTCGCAAAGCTTGTGGTGTAAAGGCGTGATCTCGGCCCGCAACGGAGATCGGATTAGTGGAGAACTGGAAGTTGCTCGAGTAAGAGCAATTCGTAAGAGAGGACTAGGATCCGGTGGTTGGATCCAAATCTCTATACATCCGGAGTAGTGGTTTGTTTGTTCATCTCTTCTACATTATTGTCTCATAGTTTGAATTTGGCATAGTTATCACTAATACCGTAATTAGTCTATTCACCCCCCCCCCTTTAGACTAAGTTTAGGGGCTAGTAGATCCTACAGTAACATGAGTGACCATCCTTTTCATTGTTGGGACCAAGACTATTCTCCCTGGTATTCCGGACCCATGCAGTCTGAGGTGTCTCAAACAAACACCCTGTATGGTTGGGACAATATTAATTGTGTAGCTGAGCAATATTCAAATTGGGGTAATGTAAGAGAGGGATCGACTGCTAGACAACCATCTAGTTATGTTAGATCATATGCTGGTCAACAAACGGAGACATTACAATAACCTTCGGCCTCTTTCATACGTGCGGTAGACGACATGAGTGCACCGATGTCTCCAGTAGTCGTACCGCTTCGCGTACAACCCGAGAGGGATGGATTCATGGGGAGACAATACTTAATCAATTTTTATACATTATGCCCTACCCATTATTCTCCTCCCAAATACCCATATCCCTACCAGCCACCACTTATGACCAATCATTGGACTCATTCTCAGCCCATCAAGATCCAACCCAACAATTTCCCAAATTCTGACTTGAGCTTCAATGTTGACCCGAAACATGATTCCTTAAAACAAACCCTCCAAACGTTCATGAAAACCATTCAAAATTTATTAAAGTCCAATTTGAATTCCTTGTAAACCATGGAAATGCAAGAGGGTCAAATTACACAACAATTAAGTGAACATGGGGAGGGTGGCCTTTCTTGTGAACATGAGGATTCGTATTTTGATATCGAACCACCACCACATCCACAAATTCAAAGCACATTCTTTTCGAGTCAAACTCCTAGTCACTCTGAGGGACTTGGGGTTTCAATTCACAATAACTTGGTGGATGATTTGATTCCAATTGAGAATAACATGGACCAGTTCTATTATGAGTCGGCATAGGATTGTGCCTCGTAAGGACTCACCTGTTGTCGAGCAAGAACTCCCTAGTACCCTAAAATTTAATACAGCCTGATGAGAGAGTGCATCTCACTATTGTTTCTGATCATCTTCGAAATTGTGGGACATCAAACAATTACATTACCAATGAGGGTATTGGGAGTTCCTTAGAGGATACCTTGGGTAAGAGACTCACATTCTGTTTGCCTGGTGTGTCGGACATGCATAACTAGGTTCTTCACCTCCTTCTGACCCACCAGCCTGTTGGTTGGAGAGTTTGGAATAATGATCATAACTTCAATTATGCAATTGGAGAAACTCTTCTTCCATTGCACAATATGTCCCAAACTCTTGAGAGGTTCAAGCTCCTTCAGTTTGATCCTTTGAATGAGACGCCTTTGCATCTAATTCATGAACCTCTCCTTGTATTTTGTGCACTTTGTAATGGGGGCACGCATGAGTATTCTAACTCCGCGTGGTGTCATGTTCCCATTTCAAGTGCATTGACCAACTTTTGAGGTTCCCATTTGATGTCCCTAGACAAATGAAGATGAGAACTTATTTTATGTACATAGTTATATTTCAAAAAAAACAATAAAGACTCCACTAGTGAGCATTGATTGTTGTGGTCTCCAACCCTTGTGTGTCTGGGCCCCATTTGGTTCACGTATTTGTATCACTTCTTTAGTATTTCACTGGTTTTGAGCGGAATTCGGGTTTGTATCCATTAACATAACCATGAATTTTCATTTGTGCTTCACATTGGTGACATCTTTTCTTTTTCATGCAAAAATCCATGTAGTATCATGCTCACATTCATTGAGGACAATCCATGAAGTAAGTGTGGGGGGTTATTTACGTGTGTACATAGTTGAGACTTTCTCCTTTTGTTTTGTTTTCTTTTGTTTGCATTGCTAGGGTCATGTTAGTGTGTTACATTTAATATCGATATATCTGCTTTCCATGATGCTTGGGTCACTTGTCTTCTTTTGCTTGCCTAATGCTTTAAAAAAATTATTTCTTTCAAAAATCTTCATGTGTTTGCGAAAGAAAATGTTTTGTGGGTTTTGCGTTTGTTTAGCATGTGCAAAACACATGTGAGGCAAAGTAAAAATAAAGCTCCCAAAATTGTATTTAACATGATGCATTATGATATCTAGTATACTAGCTTTAGGTCTTATCGAGTCGTAAGGATGGACCATAGTTTTCCCTTGGCGGCGAGTAATTATAGGGTTTCAGTACTCAAATAAGCAAAGAGGTCCACCGTGAACCTAGTGAGTCAAATAATTCGTGTTTGTTAGTAGAAGGAAGTTTGTCGTAGTCAGGGACTCTTAAATTCTTTTTGTGAAACCTTAAGTGTAGGGTTTTTGGTTCCCATGTAGATAATAAATAACTGGTGTTCCCTCTTCTCGCACGACTCCTATTACTCGGAAAATTGGGTCTGAGGGGACTTAATGCCTGGTGCTTTCGAGTCATCTGACTTGGGATGCACCGACCGAACTCCCGTTACATGGGTGGTAGGGATCGCCCTATGTCGAGATTTAGGGGAAGGTGTATGTGATAATGTAAGTCCTAACAAGACATGATGCATGAAACCTGACCTTGGGAGAATCAAATATTGCTCTAAATAAGAACATGAAAGAAAAAAATGATGATAAAAAAGAGACAAATAAGAACCTTAATGGACTTTACACTTTGTATCACTTGAGCATGTTGAGGTTGCCCATGTCTGTCACTTAAGTCCATAACTAACTTACAAGAATGGTTCATGAGGCTAGGTGTGTGGACTAAATACCTATATAAAGTCGCCCCGTAGAATTATCGTGTCCAATGATCGACAAAAATGAGTCCATCGAGTCGTGTGCTACGTTGAATAATGCATCTACGTTCGGATTTTGTGGGTGTATCCACTGAAAACCCTCAGGAGACAAGATACCTCCTCCTTCGCGACAAGGAGGTTTAACGACTTGTTGCACATGCTAAGTGCAATCGTGATTCCTACGAAAGTGTGTTAGGATTTCCCTGTTTTACGTATGCCTTTTCCTTTCTTTCATTTTTCCCTTTCCTTGTTTTGCTCGGGACTAGCCAAAGTTAGGTGTGGGGGTATTTGATTGACATTATATTATGCATATATTTGTGTCTTGTATCCTTTGTTTTTAGCCAAAGCAATGCTACGTGACGAGTTTTATGTTTAAGTTTCAAGAATAAACAAGTTTGAGAAAAAGAGACTCAAAAAAGACTTTAAAGCAAGGAAAAGCTAAGATGCAGGACTTATGGACTGAGATATAAGAGAATGACCCAGATGTAAAACCAAAAGGACCAATGTGCAAATCAAGAAGCTCCACACCATCATAAGGAGTATTTTGGAAATTAGATCCGGGTCTAAGCTCCAACAACCACTTCAGGTGCACCAAACATGAAGAAATTGATCCACAAAAGTGTCCACCAAAGCACAACCCTATCAGCCCAACGAAGATCGCCAATTGGTTGTCCCAAATAGCCAATTGGCGGTCCATTTGGATCCAAACCCGATAAGCCTCAACCGACTGGTGTATTAATGTGTATTTAGTCCATTTATGGTATGCGTTTAGTCCCATACCGGGGGATTGTCCTGGGTTACCTTTTTCTATGACTATTAATAGAACTCTTCCGCCTACTTTGTATTCACTCATTGCTTGGTAGCATTCTCTCTACTTAGAGTAAGACTTGGAGCAAAACTCAAGTGGAGAAGAATGTTACTTGTAATGTGAGTCTTGTAAATAAAATAATTTTTTAGTTTGTTTTAATGTTGTCTTCTCTTTTAATTCGTGCATGCTTAGTTTAATTTTGTTTTGTCTTATTTTCTTAATGAGTAGTGAGTAGTTTTATGCCCTTTAGGGGTCATTTATGTTGTGAGGTTTGGATGTTTGATGAATTTTTGATTGCGTAGACTTGCATGCTTATATGTTCATCGTGCGTGTTTAATCATCTACATGTTGGGGGATTTTTGATGGGTTTTGCCATAAGATTTAGACACTTCCCATGCTTATTTTCCTCATGTTTATTAACTGAAATTTCCTGTTGAATATACTACATGTTAGTTATGTGTGTGTATTTGTGTTTGCTTGCTTGATTAATTGAAGAAACTTTGTTTTGATGGGTTGTGCCATAAGATTTACACACCTCCCATGCTTAGCTTTGTTCTTCACATGAGTTCATGGTTTTTGAAGAGACTTGCCATATCTTTGGACACCTCATGCTGAGCCTAGTCTTATGCTAATCAAGTAGTAGTTGCTGATACGTTGTGCGAATCGATTGATAGGTTTTGCCACATCTTTAGAAACCTCCTATGCATGAAGACACACACATGAGACACACAAATACATTCTTACATGCGTCATTCATCACTTATCTCACTTTATATGTGCACACACTCTACCCCTTAGAGGTTTCCATTCCGGAATTCCAGCTTGTTGTTTTAGTTAATTTAGTTTCATTGTTACGTGCTTTCATTTTCTTGTTTGTGCTTACTAGTTTAGTTTAGTCTAGTTTAGCGTAATCAACTTCTTCTCTCCTTTTTCCCACTGGCCTTCGAACGAACCAGAGTCGACCCACCTCCCTTCGGATCGACTAATATTTGCCACGTCTTCACCAACGTCGTGCACTTGCGGTAATATAAACGATCAATCAAGCACTTTTATGCGAGGTTAGTCTCGTCTTGGTGAGGGTGCTCGGCTTGAGAGAGTTGTTCCTTTTGTTGAGATGGATGGTCTAAGTGATCATCCCTCTCCGCCTCGAGCTTCCTTGGAGTACAAGGCCTCATCATCTCCTGGAGGTGGGGGAGATCGGGTTCCATACATGGAGTTCCTCGGTCCACTCCCACCACCATGTAGACCATCACCTCCTCCTTCGACTCGGCAGGAAGAGGGTACCGATCGGGATTGAGTTAGGGGATTACCACCACCCTTAGCTCGATTTGATCGACCGATAACCTTGTTGGAGCGGACCCATCCTGTTCGGGTGATTAAACGTTTTATATTAAACTGCAAGTGCACGGCGTCGGTGAAGACATGGCAAATACGGGTCGTCCACAGGGAGGTGAGCAGCCTCTCGTTTGTACGAAATCAAGTGGCAAAAATGGGGAGGAGAGTTTGATTATCCTAATCTACGCTATACTACACGATAAAATAACACATGCATAATGATTGATCGTTTTATATTAGCCGCAAGTGTACGACCGCGTTGAAGAGGTGACAAATACGGGTCATCCACTGGGAGGTGTGTCGACAATTGATTTGTTCGAAGGCGAGAGGTAAAAGAAGGAGAGAAAGATGTATTACACTACACTACACTAATCTAAACTAGTAAACAAGCAAGCTGAAATGAAAAAACTAAACAACTAAGCTAAACAACTAATGAAGAAGATAAAAAGACAGGAATGGAAACCCCTTGGGGGTGGAGTGTGTGTGTGCACATGAAATAAGTGTGGTGTTGAATGCATACTATAAGCTCAAGTGTGGTTAGTGTTTGTTCATGCCTAAGAAGTACCTCATGGCAAGACCTATCATTTACAACACTAACCTTGGTGATTAATATGAGAAATGCAAGGTTGTTATTAAGAACATAACGAGCATGGAGTGTACCTAACTATGGTAGAAACCATCAAGTAAAGTTCTTATTAATTTAAGCAAGCATACTAATATCTCTCACAAACAATAAAATGTAGCATTCATACCACCTACATAACATGTACATACGTCTACTCCACCCCAAAGGGGATGGAACTACTCACACATATTTAAGTAACTACTTTAACAAAATGAAGCATTATACTGAAATAAAAACTACACTAATCAAGCAAGAAATACTAAAGAAGCATAAAAGGAAAGGAAAGACTAAACAAACATGCACAAGTTAAAAGACAAGATTAAAAGAAACTAGAAGAATTATTTTATTAACAAATGACTCACATTGAAGGTAGAAGCCGTGGGAGAAGAGAGAACACCTACTCACTTATTTCTTATCTACACATGAACCAAAACCCCTACACTTAATGTCTCACAACAAGATTTAAAGGGTCCTTGACTACAACAAACTTCCTTAAGTTAACAGACATGAATTAGTGACTCACTAGGTTTAGGGTGGACTTCTTTAAATGTTTGAGCACTGAATCCTATGATTACTAACCCCCAAGGGAAAACTGGGGTGCATCCTAACGACTCGATAAATCCTAAATTCACTGTACTAGATATCTTAATGCATCAAGTTCAAGACAATTTCGGGAGCTTTCTTTTTACTTTGCCCATCAACGTTTTTGCACATGCTAAACACACACAAAACCCATAAAACATTTTCTTTCGCAAACACATGAAGATTTTGATACGTTGTGCGAATGGATTGATAAGTTTTGCCACATCTTTAGAAACTTCCTATGCATGAAGACACACATATGAGACACACAAATACATGCTTACATGCGTCATTCATCACTTATCTCACTTTATATGTGCACACACTCTACCCCTTAGAGGTTTCCATTCCTGAATTCCAGATTGTTGTTTTAGTTAATTTAGTTTCATTGTTGTGTGCTTTCATTTTCTTGTTTGTGCTTACTAGTTTAGTTTAGTCTAGTTTAGCGTAATCAACTTCTTCTCTCCTTTTTCCCACTGGCCTTTGAACGAACCAAAGTCGACCCACCTCCCTGTGGATCAACTAATATTTGCCACGTCTTCACCAACGTCGTGCACTTGCGGTAATATAAACGATCAATCAAGCACTTTTATGCGAGGTTAGTCTCGTCTTAGTGAGGGTGCTCGGCTTGAGAGAGTTGTTCCTTTTGTTGAGATGGATGGTCTAAGTGATCATCCCTCTCCGCCTCGAGCTTCCTTGGAGCACGAGGCCTCATCATCTCCTGGAGGTGGGGGAGATCTGGTTCCATACATGGAGTTCCTCGGTCCACTCCCACCACCATGTAGACCATCACCTCCTCCTTCGACTCGGCAGGAAGAGGGTACCGATCGGGATTGAGTTAGGGGATTACCACCACCCTTAGCTCGATTGGATCGACCGATAACCTTGTGGGAGCGGACCCATCCTGTTCGGGTGATTAAACGTTTTATATTAAACTCCAAGTGCACGGCGTCGGTGAAGACGTGGCAAATACGGGTCGTCCACAGGGAGGTGAGTAGCCTCTCGTTTGCACGAAATCAAGTGGCAAAAATGGGGAAGAGAGTTTGATTATCCTAATCTACGCTATACTACACGACGAAATAACGCATGCATAATGATTGATCGTTTTATATTAGCCGCAAGTGTACGACCACGTTGAAGCGGTGGCAAATACGGGTCGTCCACTGGGAGGTGTGTCGACAATTGGTTTGTTCGAAGGCGAGAGGTAAAAGAAGGAGAGAAAGATGTATTACACTACGCTACACTAATCTAAACTAGTAAACAAGCAAGCTGAAATGAAAAAACTAAACAACTAAGCTAAACAACTAATGAAGAAGATAAAAGACATGAATGGAAACCCCTAAGGGGTGGAGTGTGTGTGTGTGCACATGAAATAAGTGTGGTGTTGAATGCATACTATAAGCTCAAGTGTGGTTAGTGTTTGTTCATGCGTAAGAAGTACCACATGGCAAGACCTATCATTTACAACACTAACCTAGGTGATTAATATGAGAAATGCAAGGTTGTTATTAAGAACATAACGAGCATGGAGTGTACCTAATGATGGAAGAAACCATCAAGTAAAGTTCTTATTAATTCAAGCAAGCATACTAATATCTCTCACAAACAATAAAATGTAGCATTCATACCACATACATAACATGTACATACGTCTACTCCACCCCCAAAGGGGATGGAGCTACTCACACATATTTAAAGTAACTACTCTAACAAATTGAAGCATTATACTGAAATAAAAACTACACTAATCAAGCAAGAAATACTAAAGAAGCATAAAAGGAAAGGAAAGACTAAACAAACATGCACAAATTAAAAGACAAGACTAAAAGAAACTAGAAGAATTATTTTATTAACAAATGACTCACATTGAAGGTAGAAGCCGTGCGAGAAGAGAGAACACCAACTCACTTATTTCTTATCTACACATGAACCAAAACCCCTACACTTAATGTCTCACAACACGATTTAAAGGGTCCTTGACTACAACAAACTTCCTTAAGTTAACAGACACGAATTAGTGACTCACTAGGTTCAGGGTGGACTTCTTTAAATGTTTGAGCACTAAATCCTATGATTACTAACCCCCATGGGAAAACTGGGGTGCGTCCTAACGACTCGATAAATCCTAAATTCACTGTACTAGATATCTTAATGCATCAAGTTCAAGACAATTTTGGGAGCTTTCTTTTTACTTTGCCTCTCAACGGTTTTGCACATGCTAAACACACACAAAACCCACAAAACATTTTCTTTCGCAAACACATGAAGATTTTGCAAGAAATGTGAAAATTTTGAAGCACTTGGCATCCAAAAGAAGACAAGTCACCCAAGGATTATGGCAAGCAGATATATCGATATTAAATGCAGCACACTATCATGACCCTAACAATGCACACAAAAGAAAATAAAATCAAAGGAAAAAGACTCAACTATGTACACATGTAAAACACCCCCCACACACCGACTTTATGCATTGTCCTCAATGAATGTGAGGAAGATACTACATGGATTTATGCAGGAAAAAGGAGAGATCTCACCAACATGAAGTACAAAGGATAGTTCAAGGTCATGTTGATGGACACAAACCCGAATTCCCTCAAAACCTGTGAGATGCTAAAGAAAGGATACAAATACGTGAAAGAAATGGAGCCCAAATACACAAGGGTTTTGGCTCACAACAATCGATGCTCACTGAAGGAGTATTTTATTGTACTTTTTTTTATATATAACTATGTACAAACATAAGTTCCCATCTTCATTTTTCAAAAGACATCAAATGGGAACCTCGAGAGTGGGTCAATGCACTTGGAAAGGGAACATGACACCACGCGGGGCCAGAATACGCATGCGTGGGCCCCCTTCACAAAGAGCACCAGATGAAATGAGAGGTTAATGAATTGGGCGCAAAGGCGTCTCATTCAAAGGATCAAACTGAAAGAGCTTGAACCTCTCAAGAGTTTGGGAAATGAGGGGCAACGGAAGAAGAGTTTCTCCCGTTGCGCTGCTGAAGTTATGATCGTCAATCCAAACTCTCCATCCAATAGGCTGGTGCGTCGGAACGAGGTCAAGAACCTCGTTAGGCATGTCCGACACACCAGGTGAAAAAAAAGTGGGTCTCATACCCAAGGTATCCTCCAAGGAACTTCTAATACCCTCATGAACTATGTAGTTGTTTGATGTTCCATCATTTCCAAGATGATCAGGAACAATAGTGAAAGGCAAACTCTCATCAGGTTGTTTGAAATTGAGGGGACAAGGGAGCTCTTGCTCCACCAGAAGTGAGTCTTTAGGAGGTACAACAATAAGATCATGTGGCTCAAGGTCCACAGGACAAGAAGATGAGGAACAATCCTGTGCCGACTCATAAAGAAGTTGGTCCATAGTATTCTCAATTGGAATCGAATCCTCCACCAAGTGATCGTGAATTCAAACACCAAGTCCCTCAGACTGACTAGGAGTTTGACTTTGAAAGATTGTGCTTTGAATTTGTGGATGTGGTGGTGGTTCAATTTCAGAAGATAAATCCTCATTTTGACAAGAAAAATTACCCTCCTCACGTTCACGTAATTGCTGTGTCATTTGACTCACTTGCATTTCCATAGTTTGCAAGGAATTCAAGTTGGACTTCAATAAATTTTGAGTGGTTTCCATGATCGTTTGGAGAGTTTGTTTCAAGGAATTTGGTATGCGGTCAACTATGAGGTCTACGTCAGAGTTTGGGAATTTTTGGGGTTAGGTGTTGATGGGCTGAGAATGAGTCCAATGATTTGAATTGGGGTGTTGGTTCAATTCTCGGTATTCGGGAGGAGGATACTGGGGTGGAAATGATGTATAAGAATTTGAATACAAATTGTCTTCCCACGAATCCATCCCTCTCGGGTTGTACGCGGATGCGTAATGGTCATATTGAGCATTTGGGGAAAAGGTATGCTCATACTCAGGCTATGGGGGAACATAAGGACATTCCCCGAAATCATGACCACTCAACCCACAATAGTGACATGGTACGGCTACTGGAGCCACTGGTGCACTCATGTCTTCTACCACATGCATGAAAGAGGCCAAAGGTTCTTACAATGTCTCAGTTTGATGACCAACATATGATCCGACGTAACTAGATGGTGGTTTAGCAGTCGGTGCCTCTCTCATGTTACCCCTATATGAAGATTGCTCAGTCACACAATGAAGATTATCCCAACCATACGGGGTTCGTCTGAGCCACCCCCGGTTGGATGGGTCCGGAATACCAGGAAGAATTGTCCTGGTCCCAACCATGATATGGATGGTCGCCCATGTAACCATCCATCTCAACAAACAACTCTCGAGTCGACCACTCTCACCACCACGAGACTAAGCTCGCAAAAAGTGCTCGACTCGACCCTAAAATGCTACCAGAGAGTGTAAAGGGGAGGAGACTAAAACGTAGAAGTAGGTGAGAAGAAGATGACTCAGAGGAGAAGGGAAGAATCCTTAAAGCTAGCGTGGGTGAAGGGATCAGGTAGAAGCCTAACTGGCAAGCACGACTCAAACAATGTAAGGCAATGGGTCCTTAGGCTAGACGACGCCTAACTTCGAGGTCACTAGCCTCGACACGCCTCACCTCCCTACAACGAGGACCACAATGGCCAGCAAGTGATACCAGATCCAGATATCCAGTACCTCCTACTATCGACAAAGTAGGCAACGCTGATCAGGTCATGGCGGTCTCAACTAGATTACTCTCCTAGTGCGTCCAAAATCCTAAGGCCAATGTCTACTTGCTTTTAGTTAAGGCTTGATTACGAGTGATTTTTGGGGACAAGGAAAGGGTGCTGAAATCCCCCACCTCATCTTTTATGGGGCAGCCCCTCCTTAGTAGCGTTTTGATCCTAAATCTAGCAATCTATCGCTCCAATCAAATGCTCACTCACTCTTGTCCTGATGCAATTCCTACTAACTAATGCATGGGCATACGAGATCCATGAATGAGTGTATGAAATTGCGTACCTCACGCCAACGCTCAACAACTGAAAATAAAGCTAAAAGAAAAGACAACTATATGCCTAAGTCAATACATGATGCGTGACCTAAACAAGTAAGAACGTCTAGTCTTTTGCTTTGGATTTGAGGGCCAAGTTGATTAATGGGGAGTGATTAATGATCTGGGAGCAAACTAGAAGTCACAGCATGCAAAATAGGGTTGCCAGATAACGAAAGTGAAGCAATAAACCACCAGAAGAAAAATAAAAGCAGGAAGACCTCACCAGGCCACCAATTGGCGGTCCCAGACGGCTAATTGGCGGTCCTTTTTGAAGTGTTGGTGCTCCAACTCTTCTAGTAGCCTCCTCGTGGGCTCTAGGATCCCTGAGACTAAGAAAAACTGGAAACAAAAAATTAAAAACCCTCGAATCGTCCAAACCAACGTCTGGACAAAGCACGTCCCCGGCAACGGTGCCAAAAACTTGATTGATCGTTTTATATTAACCGCAAGTGCATGACCGCGTTGAAGCGGTGGGAAATACGGGTCATCCACTGGGAGGTGTGTCGACAATTGGTTTGTTCGAAGGTGAGAGGTAAACGAAGGGGAGAAAGATGTATTACACTACACTACACTAATCTAAACTAGTAAACAAGCAAGCTGAAATGAAATAACTAAACAACTAAGCTAAACAACTAATGAAGAAGATAAAAGACATGAATGGAAACCCCTAAGGGGTGGAGTGTGTGTGTGTGTGCACATGAAATAAGTGTGGTGTTGAATGCATACTATAAGCTCAAGTGTGGTTTGTGTTTGTTCATGCGTAAGAAGTACCTCATGGCAAGACCTATCATTTACAACACTAACCTAGGTGATTAATATGAGAAATGCAAGGTTGTTATTAAGAACATAACGAGCATGGAGTGTACCTAACTAAGGCAGAAACCATCAAGTAAAGTTCTTATTAATTCAAGCAAGCATACTAATATCTCTCACAAACAATAAAATCTAGCATTCATACCACCTACATAACATGTACATACATCTACTCCATACCCCTCATCAAGCATAAGCTCGATCGTAGGTGTCTCACTCTCACTAGTAATCTCAACTAAATCATGCATCGAATACTCCTTTTGGACATTCATGTTTGATGCCTGCTCACTCTGTTGCATTGAAAAGACAGGCAATGAGTTTTCGCTGGGCCCACAAACATTCTCAATGGGTTGCATTGGTGTTAGGGGTGATCGTTGATTTTGCGGTGCTTTCTCTAATTGGCGGATGAGATTGAGATTTAAAAGTTGATCAATGGGCTCATGTTGCCTACCAGAGTTGAACACATGAAACTCGACACTCACGTTACCGAATGAGAGCTTCATGAGACCATTTCTACAATTAATTAAGGCGTTGGAAGTTGCCAAAAATGGTCTACCCAAAATCAAAGGTATTTGAGAGTGGGTGTTCGCAACAGGATTGGTATCGAGGACAACAAAATCGATTGGAAATATAAAATCTCCAACTTTGATAAGCACGTCCTCGATAATCCCCTTTGGAATACGAATGGTTCTATCTGCCAATTGGAGGGTGATCTTAGTTGGTTTCAATTCTCCCAAATTCAATTGTTGATAAACAGAAAATGGGAGGAGGTTGACCGCCGATCCTAAATCAAGCAATACATTACTCATGCTAGTGTCCCCTATCGTACACTGAATAGTAGGAGACCCAGGGTCTGGTCCTTGTATTTTGTGTAGGCGGGATTGGACAAAAGTGAGCTTACATTTGCAGCCAAGAATGCTTTCTTAGGAACATTGGTCTTCGTCTTGGTTGTGCAGAGATCCTTCCACACTTTGGCATATTGAGGTATTTGTTGGATGACATCCAATAAGGGGATGTTAATCTTCACTTGCTTAAACACCTCTAACATCTTATCCATTGTGTCACTCTGCTTTTTGGTTAACCTACTAGGATAGGGAGCTTTTGGCAGGTAGGCTTTCTGCGGGGCCTAAGAAGGAGGCGTTGGTGTATTACCCTCACCCTCGGCCTCTTCTTCACCACCATTCCCACTGAGGGACTGCATAGATGGTGGTGGTGGTGGCAAGGAAATGCGATTGTCAACCTGCTTTCCATTCCTTAAGGTTACAATGGAATTGACATGGTGAACAGGTTCCTCCACATGGTTCACTTGCCGCCCCCGAGGTACCACATTCTCAATTTGCATGTGTTGTTGCTGGTACATGCGGGGTTTAGCCTCAGGCTGGCTAGGCAGAGTCCTTCTCTCTCTTTCATGTACAGACTAAGCCAATTGGCCCATCTGAAGCTCTAGAGATTTGTTGGTCTGCTGATTTGAAATGACAACTTGACTTGTGGTTGACATAAAAAAATTCATGGAGTTTTCAAGTCCACGAGTCAAGGTCTCAATTGAATTGAATTGGGTTTCCAAATTATTGGAATTTGGGAAACCCGATTTATTGGTCATTTGAGCTTGGGGTGACAGATAAGATTGTGCATGCATGGGAGGTTGGTATGATTGGTTAGGTGGTCGAGCGGAGTTTGAAGGACCACCCGGGGCATTATGTTGGTTCCATGAAAAATTGGGGTGGTTCCACCATCCAGGATTATAAGATGATGAGTATGGGTCATTCCTAGCTCTGTCATAGATGGTGTTGACATGTTCCATCTCAGGAGGAATGGACGCACACTCTTTTTCTACATGACCTATCCTACCACATGAATGACAGGGAAATGGACCAGATGTGGACATGTGAGGTGCACCTTGTTGGTTTTGGAGCTCAATCGAATCCATACGACGCATTGAGGCCGTCATGCGTGCCTCTGTGGCCGTAGTGGTATCAACAACAAATGCGGTACCCAATCTAGTCGAGTTTGCATTCACGATCCTCGCACCTATGCTAGATGATGCAGGTGGTTCCCTTACACTCTCCCATTGGATGGTTTTCTTCGCGAGGTCTTATAGGAAAGCCTATGCCTCCCTTTCATCATTTCCTAAGAACTTTCCTTGACACATGGACTCAAGGAGCGTTCAGGACGGGATGTGAAGACCCTCGTAAACAATCTGACAAAGATGCCACAACTCAATACCATGGTGAGGGCATGCGGATAGTAGCTCCTTGAACCTCTCTAGATATGCATGAAATGTCTCGGTCTCAAGTTGATAGAACGAATTGATTTCGTTCTTCAATTTTTGAGTCCGATGATTTGGAAAGTACTTCTTGAGGAATGCAGATTGAAACTCATCCCAAGTCCTAAAGACAGTCGCTTGGTTGTTGTACAACCACTTCTTGGCATCATCCTTCAGCTCAAAGGGGACAAGCCTAAGATGGATGGAGTATGTGCTAAGTTGTTGCAGCTTCAACATAGCACATACCTCCTCAAATTCCCTCAGAAAGATATAGGGGTCACCTTTCCCAGTGAAGTTAGCAAGCATGGAAATAAACTGAGGCTTAACCTCAAAATGGTTCCCATTTGCCTTTGGCAATACGATGCATGAGGGTAGAGCACTAAGGCTCGGGTAGCATAGATCACGTAGAGGTATGGGAGCCATAACAGGAAGCACAAGAGGGAAAGGTGGGTCCAACAACTACTCCTCCTCACGAAAATTAGCAGCCATTGAACCCGGATTGTGTGCGACACGAGAGGAGGGAGGCATCGAGAAATCGACTACCGAAGCAGGGTTGACGACACGCCTCGTCAAACAGTCACTCTCGTCTCGTGCCCACGAAAGCATGCAGAAATGTGCACACACAAACCAAAACTTTTTTTTAATAAGGAATGTGCGTAGAGAAGAAGACGGGGGGACACAGGAGAGAAAGAATGACTCAGGAGAGAAGGGAAGAAGTCCTTATGGTACGGTGGATGGGTACAGGTAGAAGCACACAAGCAAACAAGGCTCAAATAATCCTAAGGTCGCTATAGGTCCTTACAGCTAGACGACACCTAACTACGAGGTCACACGGCCTCAACACGCCTCACCTCCCTACGACGAGGACCACAAAGCCCAGCAAATGAGCCAAGATCCGGAGATCTTGTCTCTTCTATTATCGACAAAGTGGGCAACACTGATCAGGCCATGACGGTCGTGACCGGATCACTCTCCTAATGCGTCCGAGATCCTTAGGGCCAATGTCTAATTGATTTTAAAAATTAGGCTCTTGATTAGTGTGGTTTGTGGGGCGAAGGAAAGGATGATGAAATCCCCCACCTTATCTTGTATGGGACAGCCCCTCCTTAGTAGCGTTTTGGAGTCTTAATCTAACAATCAACTCTCCAAACAAATGCTCAACTCACACTTGTTTCAATGCACTTCCTACTAACTAATGCATGTTCATACGAAATGCATGAATGAGAGTAGAAGGTGCGTACCTGACGCCAGCACTCAGCAACTGAAAATAAAGCTAAAATAAAAGACAATCTACGTGTCTAAGTCGAATACATGATGCATAACCTAAACAAGAAAGAATTTCTAATCTTTTGCTTTGGGTTTTAGGGTCCATGTTGCTTAAAGGAAGTTGATTAATAATCTGTGAGCAATCTAAGAGTCAGAGCATGCAAAATTGAGTCCCAGATTCCTAAATCAATTATGTCAACAAGTCAAAGAAAGGAGAAGGCAAACATGGCTCTCCAGACCGCCAATTGGCGGTCTCAGGCAGCTGATTGGCGGTCTAAAGTGCCCAGATTTTCTCAAAACTTCTCCAACTGCCTCTCCTGACGACTCCAAGTCCCGTGAAACAAAGAAAAACTACAAAACACAAATTAAATCCACTCGAATCGTCCAAACAAGAGTCTGGACTGGCACATCCCCGACAACGGTGCCAAAAACGTGGCTAAACGTTTTATATTATACCGCAAGTTCACGGCATCGGTGAAGACGCGGCAAATACGGGTCGTCCACAGGATGGTGAGCAGCCTCTCGTTTGCACGAAATCAAGTGGAAAAAATGGGGAAGAGAGTTTGATTATCCTAATCTACGCTATACTACACGACGAAATAACGCATGCATAAGCAAACAACAAACGATGAACTAAATCTTAACTAAGAACAAAATAAGTGTGCTGGAATGCAGAAATAGAAACCCCCTGAGTGAACACATGCAACGAGGTGGGTGTTGAACAGATCCTTTAAGCACAAACAAAGGTAGTGTTTTCATTTATAGGAAGTTTCTAAATGTTATGGCAAAACCTATCAATGCATTCACTAACCTAGTTGATTAACATTTACGTACACAAGCTGGTTATTTCAGAACCTAAACAAGCATGAGGTGTCTAATTATTTTGGCAAAACTCATCAAGTCATAACTTCTATCCTAAACAAGCAAGCATACATTCATGTTTTATCAACACATTGTAAATAAAGCATTCATTCCATTCTCTAATGCATGTATGAACATCAACTCCACCCGCCAAAGGGGATGGAACTACTCACTACACATTAGACTAATTATTAAACTAAGCAAGGAAATCATATTAACTAAGCTACTAAAACTAATGAAATGAAATTAAACTAAGTAAAACAAGCAACATGAAACAAACAACATAATAAAGAAACTTTTATTAAAATAACTCACAATTCAAGTAGCATCCTCCTACTTTAGTATGTGCTTCAAGGCCTCACTTCAAGTAAGAAGAGTAGCCACTCAAAATGTGAAGTGATTACAATAGAAGGTGAAGAGTTCTATTTATAGCCATAGAAAAAGGTAATCCGGGACAATCCCCCGATATGGGACTAAACAAATACCAGAAATAGAATAAACACCCTCTAATACATGTGCCACAAAAATCTCTGCGGATCCGGATCAACCCGTACCGCCAATTCGCGGTCCCAGACCGTCAATTGGCGGTCTACAGGATCCGGATCCTCCTGGGCTTTAGTCTGGGCTTTCCATGCTGGTATTTTTTTGTCTTTGATGCAGTTACTTGACTTGTTGGAGCTCCGACCTGAATATAATTGCCAAAATACTCCCCATGATGGTGTGGAGTTTTCTGTTTTGCTCTTTGGTCCTTGGGTCCTACGTTCAGGTCCTTCTCCCTTGCATCTTAGTCCCCAGGTATCACAATGCAGTCCTTTTTCCCTGCTTTTGGGTCATTTTATGCTTCATCTCTTCAAACCTATTTATTTC
Organism: Triglochin maritima; assembly: GCA_963682175.1. Taxonomy (NCBI): domain Eukaryota; kingdom Viridiplantae; phylum Streptophyta; class Magnoliopsida; order Alismatales; family Juncaginaceae; genus Triglochin; species Triglochin maritima. Next base: position 23,917,273 of record OY821775.1, read on the forward strand.
TGAAATTCAAACATAAAACTCGTCACGTAGCATTGTTTAGGTGAAAGATAATGGATATAAGATGCAAATGTAAGCATGAAATGATGTCAATCATCAGGCAATGTAGCCATCTTGCATAGTTCTTCTGCCTGCTCGCGACAACAACTATGAATTTAAACCTCATTATGTGAGCATGCTTCCTACCCTCACAACCCAATAAAGAGGATCCGTATATCTTTATAGGTGAATTTGAGGAGGTATGCTCTATGTTCAAGCTTCAACAACTTGATGAGGATTCTGTCCAGTTCAGGATGATTTCTTTCGCAAAGATATAGATGTTCAACTTCCTGGCCAATTTGATTCGGTCTTCGGAACACTTTGTGACCATCTTTCTGAAGAAATTCTTCCCCAAAGCAAGACTCAACAAATACCTCACCAGATACATCAAATGTATCAGACTGAGACTGAATCATTTCATTATTTCTTTCTCAATATAATTGTTAGTTTAAGGTGCAATGAGTAGTTCCATCCCTCTTTTAGGGGTGGAGATGATGTTTATACGTGTATGAAGAATGAGAATGAATGTTATCTTATGCAATACGTGATGAATGTGAATGTATGCTTGTTTGTTAGAATTAGAATACTTGACTTGATGGGTTTTGCCACAACTTTTAGACAGTTCCCATGCTTGTTTAGGTTATTAATAATCAACTTGTGTATGCTTATGTTAATCAATTAGGTTAGTGATTGGATTGGTAGGTTTTGGCACAGCCATTAGACACTTCCTACGCATGAAAACACAATCTATACTTGTGCCATATTTAATGCATTCTTTACCACCTTATTACATGTGTACACAACCTCCACCCCTTAGGGGGTTTTCTTACTGAAGTTCATCTCGCTCCATTAGTTTCTTAGTTTAGGTTAAGTTAATCCTGAGTTGTTATCTTTCTCATTTGTTAGTTGCTAGTTTAGTGTAGCCTAGTTTAGTGTAAATAATTTTCTTCTCCCCTTGTTTGCCACTTGATTTCTGAAGAACAAGACTCAACACACCTCCTTGTGGATTCAACCCACACATGGCACCGCTTCATCGCGGATGTACAATTGTCATTTATGTTTTTGGCACCGTTGTCGGGAGGTGCTCTGTCCAGACTCTGGTTTGTTGATTTGAGTGGATTTGATCTTTTATTTTTAGTTTTGGTTCATGTATGTATGTCTAAGGATTAGGGAGTGATCCAAGGAGAAATTTGGAGGAAGAAGGAGCTACTCTGATCGCTAAGCAGCGGCCATAAACCACCAATTAGCAGTCTCGTGAGCAGTTTTTGCCACTTACTTTTTCTTTGTTTGTTGGTACTGACAATATAGTTGTTTGAGAGCCCAATTTTGCAAGTCTGGACTTGTGGATTGCTCCCAAATTAAGCAATTAATCCCACATTTAATCAACTTGGCCCATAAAATACAAAGCAGAAGATTAGGCATTCTTGCTTGTTTAGGTCATGCAACATATACTTGACTTAGGCACGTAGTTTGCCATTTATGTAGCTTTACTTTCAGTGGTTGAGCGGTGGCATGAGGTACGCATGTCCTACTTTCATTCATGCATTAGTTAGTAGGACTTGTATTCGAACAAGAGTGAAGTGAGTGTTTGTTTGGTGAGTTGCTTGATAGATTAATGATTTAAAACATCTTCAAGGGGCACCACATGTAGACTTCAAGATAAGGTGGGGGATTTCATCACCCCTTCCTTGAACTCCACAAAACACCTCTCAAAAAGCTTAATTTTAAAATCAAGTAGACATTGAACCCCTAAGGACCACAGGCGTATTTGAAGAGTGATCCGTTAGCGACCATCATAGGTTGATCAACGTCGCTCACTCTGTCGATAGTAGGAGAGACGAGATCTCTAGATCTTGACTCACTTGTTGGGCTTTTTGGTCTTCGTCGTAGGGAGGTGAGGTGTGTTAAGGCCATGTGACCACGCAGTTAGGCCTCGTCTAGCTGTAAGTACCTATAGTGACCTTTGGTTCTTTGAGTTGTATTTTCTAGATTAGGCTTCTACCCACACCTTTACCCACACTGGTCTCTAAGGATTCTTCCCTCCTCTTCCGAGTCTTCTTCACATCGAAATTCTATCGTTTAGTCTCCTCCTCTACTACACCTTCTCTTAGTGTTTTAGGGTCTAGTAAATCACTTTGATGCGAGGTTGGTCTCACCTTCGTGAGGGTGCTCAACTTGAGAAAGTTGATCCTATTGTTGAGATGGATGGTCAAGGTGATTGTCCCTCTCTAACTCGAACTCCTTTGAAGCACAAAGTGTTGTAGATTAAGCTTAAACCGTAAATGCACGACGTCGGTGAAGACATGACAAGTACGGCTCGAGTCTACAGGGAGGTGTGTCAATTCTAGTTCTTCATAAGTCAAGTGGAAAATAAGGGGAGAACAAGTTTGATTAGAGGAAAGATGAAAGCACGAGAGTAACTGAAACTAAACTAAGTAAAAATCAAAGGAAGATGAAATTTAGTAAGGAAAACTCCCAAATGGTGGAGTGTGTGTACACATGTAATAAAGTGGTGAAGAATGCATTCAATAAAGCACAAGTGTAGGTTGTGTTTTCATGCATGAGAAGTACCTAATGGTTGTACCAAACCCTATCATTCCAATCACTAACCTCGTTGCTTAACATAAGCATACACAAGTTGGTTATTAAGAACCTAAACAAGCTTGGGAAATGTCTGGCAAAACCCATCAAGTCAAGTATTCTAATTCAAACAAACAAGCGTACATTCACATTCATCACATATTGCATCAGATAACATTCATTCCCATTCTTTATTACTTGTATAAACATCATCTCCACCCCTTAAGGGGGATGGAACTACTCACTACACATTAACATAACAATTATATTAAGGAAGAAATACATTCTAACTAATTATACTAAACTTAAGAAAACAAAACTAAGCTAAACATGCAATCACTAAAAGAGACATCATTGGAACAAAATTAGGAAAAAATATTTTATTTACATGACTCACCTTACAAGTAGTAGTTTTCTCTACTTGAGTTTTGCTCTAAGGTTACTCCAAGTAGAGAGAATGACCATCAAGTAATGGGTAGATTAGAAAGTAGAAATAAGAGTTCTATTTGTAGACATGAAAAATGCAACAATATGGGACTAATGAAACATATGTAAAATGGACATAAACTACATAACCCACAACCATGCGAAACCGAGTTAGATTCAGACCAACATGGATCGCCAATTGGAGGTCTAGGGGTGCCAATTGGCGGTAACTTTTTCTTTGATGTGCTCCCATTTCGGATACCTTCCTTAGTGCTTCAATTCGTCACGAAATGGGGAAGTTTCTCAGTTTACAATTTGGTCATTCTTGCTTACATTCAGGTCCTTCCCTCTTGCAGATAGGTCCATGTGTAAGATCGAAAAGTCAATTTTGCTTCATTTAAGTCATTTCTTCTTACATTTCACTCTTTTTTCTCTTCCCTTCTCTTCATTATTACCTACACTCGAAATATGACAACTAACACTCGAGTAGCACAACATTAGGGTAAAATTAATGATATATATATATGAAAATGATGCATGATATGTTCATAATCAAATACCCCCACACTTACCTTTTGCTAGTCCCGAGCAAAACAAAGAAAGAGAAAAACATACGAAAAATAGGAAAATCCTAACTCACTTTTGTAGGAATCACGGTTGCATTTAACACATGCAACAAACCGTTAAACCCCCTTGTCGCTAAGGAGGAGCAGTAGTGTCTCCTGAGGTTTTTCAGTGGATATACCCACAAAATCCGAACATTGATGCATTATTCAACCTAGCAACACGACTCGTCAAACTTACTTTTGTGGGTCATTGGACACGGTAACCCTACAGGCCGACTCTATATAAATCTTGTCCACACACCTAGCCTAATGAATCATTCATGCAAGCTAATTAAGGACATAAATGAAAGACATGGGCAATCATAACATCCTCAAGTGATACATCGTGTAAAGTCTATTAAGGTTCTTATTTGTGATGATTTTTTTCTACCTTCCTTTCTTGTTTCTTTGTTTTTTTCATTTTCTTCATCAGCATTTTTTTACTAGTTGGTGTTTAGTTCTCCCAAGGTCGGGTTTCGTGCATTGATTGATACATTTTAATTAAACCGCAAGTGCACAACCGCGTTGAAGCGGTGGCAAATATGGGTCGATCCACAGGGAGGTGTGTCGACTTTTGGTTTGTTCGAAGGTGAGTGGTAAAGAAAGGAGAGAAAGGTTTGTTACACTAAACTACACTAAAATGCAAAAAGGAAATGGAAGATAAGCAATAAAACTAAACCCCAAAGGGGGTAGAGAAATACTGTGAATATAAAGATGTGTGTGTGTGTGTGTGTTCAATTATGTTCCTCACAACATGTAGTGCATGAAATCATAAAACTAAATACAACTTTATCATTAAGATAAGACTATATCGTTAAAACATACAAGACAATAATTGGAATGAAGCTAAATGAACTCATGTATAAAGACTAGACCCTACTATGCCTCCACGTGAAATAAGATAACCCAATATCATTAAAACATACAAGGCATTAACCAAGGTAAAGGCAACAAGAGTACATACACTACAAATTGTGTTTCCAATATTAATTCCATCCATATCCTCACCTTATCATTCTCCATAAAATAGGTCCACTATTCTAAGCATAAGCTAAGCTTCATTCAAGAGCATTAGCATATCAAAGATAAGAGTGAAAACCCATTAGATGGTTATGGAAATCATATAAAGCTCAAGGGATTAAGATAACACACACCTAATACACTACATGATCATATCACATATTTCTCCACCCCCCAAGTGGGGATGGAACTACTCACTAATACGCGACCCACCAAAATCTTAGCGGATTTGGTCCAAAACAGACCGCCAATTAGCGGTCTATATGGTCCGGATCACGCTGGATTTTATTTTGGGCTTTTCTCGATGTCTTTGTTGGTCTTTGATGCATATACTTCACTTGTTGGAGCTCCGACCCGAATAGAATTGCCAAAATACTCCCCATGATGGTGTGGAGTTTTCTGTTTTGCTCTTTGGTCCTTCGGTCTTACGTTCAGGTCCTTCTCTCTTGCAGTCCTTCAGTCCCCAGGTCTCAACATTAAGTCTTTTTTCCCTGCTTTTTGGTCCTTTCATGCTTCATCTCTTCAAACTTATTTATTTCTGAAATTAAAACATAAAACTCGTCACATAGCATTAAGATAATGGATATAAGATACAAATAGAAGCATGAAATGATGTCAATCAAATACCCCCACACCTAGGTCCCGAGCAAAACAAAGAAAGAGAAAAAGAAATGAGAAACAAGAAATCCTAACTCACTTTCGTAGGAATCACGGTTGCACTTAGCACGTGCAACAAGGCATTAAACCTCGTTGTTGCCAAGGAGGAGGAGTGTTGTCTCCTGAGGGTTTTCAGCGGATATACCCACAAAATCCGAACAAGATGTATTATTCAATCTAGACACTCGACTCGTTTGACATAATTTGTCGATCATGGGACGCGGTCATCGTACGGGCCGACTCTATATAGGTAATCAGTCCACACACCTAGCCTAATGAACCATTCGTGCAAGTTAAATAAGGAATTAAGTGAAAGACATGGACAACCTCAACATCCTCAAGTGATACAAAGCGTAAAGTCCATTAAAGTTCTTACTTGCATTACCATTTTTTTCTTTTTGTTTCTTTTCTCATTTTTTTCATCTTTTCTTTTTATTAGTTGGAGTTTCATTCTCCCAGGGTCAGGTTTCGTGCATCATTGCCCATGAGAACTTACACTATCACGTACACCTTTCCCCAAATCTCCACATAGGGCAATCCCTACCACCCGTGTAACGGGAGTTCGGTCGGTGCATCCCAAGTCAGATGACTCGAAAGCACCAGGCACAAAGGCCCCTCAGACCTACTTTCCCGAGTGATAGGTGTCGTACGGGAAGAGAGAACACCTACTCACTTATTTCTTATATACACATGAACCAAAACCCCTACACTTAATGTGTCACTACAAGATTTAAAGGGTCCTTGACTACAACAAACTCCTTTAATTCAACAGACACAAATTATTGACTCACTAGGTTCAGGGTGGACTTCTTTAAATGTTTGAGCACTGAAACTCTATGATTACTCACCCCCAAGGGAAAACTGGGGTGCATCCTAACGACTCGATAAATCCTAAGGCCACTGTACTAGATATCCTAATGCATCAAGTTCAAGACAATTTTGGGAGCTTTCTTTTTACTTTGCCTCTCAACGGTTTTGCACATGCTAAACACACACAAAACCCACAAAACATTTTCTTTCGCAAACACATGAAGATTTTGAAAGAAATGTGAAAATTTTGAAGCACTAGGCAAGCAAAACAAGACAAGTCACCCGAGGATCATGGCAAGCAAATATACCGATATTAAATGCAACACACTAACATGACCCTAACAATGCACACAAAAGAAAACAAAAATCAAAGGAAAAGACTCGCCTTTGTGCCCACGTAAAAACACGCCCCACACCTACTCCATGCATTGTCCTTAATGAATGTGAACAAAATACTACAAGGATTTATGCATGAAAAAGGAAAGATCTCACCAATATGAAGCGCAAAAGGAAGTTCAATGTTATGTTGATGGACACAAATCGAATTCCCTCAAAACCTGTGAGATGCTAAAGAAGGGATACAAATACGTGAAAGAAATGGGGCCCAAATACTCAAGGGTTGGAGTCCACAACAATCGATGCTCACTGAAGAAGTCTTTTATTGTACTTTTTTTTCTTTTTCTATTTTTTTCTTTTTTTATAACTATGTACAAACATAAGTTCCCATCTTTATTTGTCAAAAGACATTAAATGGGAACCTCAAGAGTGGGTCAATGCACTTGGAAATGGAACATGACACCACGCGGGGCCAGAATACTCATGTGTGTGCCCCATTTACAAAGAGCACAAAATGAAATGAGAGGTTCATGAATTGGGCGCAAAGGCGTCTCATTCAAAGGATCAAACTGAAAGAGCTTGAACATCTCAAGAGTTTGGGAAATAAGGGGCAACGGAATAAGAGTTTCTCCCGTTGCGCTGCTGAAGTTATGATCGTCAATCTGAACTCTCCAACCAACAGGATGGTGTGTCGGAACGAGGTCAAGAACCTTGTTAGTCATGTCTGACACACCAGGCGAACAAAAAGTGGGTCTCATACCCAAGGTATCCTCCAAGTAACTCCTAATACCCTCATTGGCAATGTAATTATTTGATGTCCCATCATTTCCAATGTGATCAGGAACAATAGTGAGAGGCAAACTCTCATCAGGTCGTATGAGATTAAGGGTACTAGGGAGCTCTTGCTCCACCAAAGGTGAGTCCTTAGGAGGTACAACAATAAGATCATGTGGCTCAAGGGCCACGGGACAAAATGGTAAGGCACAATCCTGTGTCGACTCATAATAAAACTGGACCATGATATTCCCAATTGGAATCGAATCCTGCACCAAGTGATCGTGAATTGAAACCCCAAGTCCCTCAGACTGACTACGAGTTTGACTTTGAAAGATTGTGCTCTGAATTTGTGGATGTGGTAGTAGTTCGATATCAAAATATGAATCCTCATGTTGGCAAGAAAAGTTACTCTCCTCACGTTCACGTAATTGCTGCGACATTTGACTCACTTGTAGTGCCATATTTTGTATGGACTGTTGAGTGGTTTCCATTAACGTAAGGAAATTTTGTTTCAAGGAATCAGGTATGCGGTCAACTATGACGTCCAACTCAGAATTTGAGAAATTTTTGGGGTTGGTGTTGATGGGCTGAGAATGAGTCCAATGATTTGGAGTGGGGTGTTGCTAGACTTCTGGATATTCGGGAGGAGGATACTGAGGTGGAAATGTTGTATAGGAATTTGAATTTGAATTGTCTCCCCACGAATCCATCCCGCTCGGGTTGTACGCAGATGCGTAATGGTCATAATGAGCATTTTGGGAAAATGTGTGCTCATACTCACGCTCAGAGGCAACATAAGGACATTCCCCGATAACATGACCACTCAACCCACAACAGTCGCACGGTACGACTACTGGTGCCACCGGTGCACTCATGTCATCTACCACATGCATGAAAGAGGCCAAAGGTTCTTGTAATGTCTCAGTTTGATGACCAACATATGATCCGACGTAACTAGATGGTGGTCTAGCAGTCAGTGCCTCTCTCATATTACCCCAATATGAAGAATGCTCAGTCACACAATTAAGGTTATCCCAACCATACAGGGTGTTCGTCTGAGCCACCCCAGGTTGCATGGGTCCGGAATACCAGCGAGAATTGTCCTGGACCAACCAATGATATGGATGGTCGCCCATGTAACAATCCATCTCAACAAAAAACAACTCTTGAGTCGACCACTCTCACCACCACGAGGCTAAACTAGCAAAAATTGCTCAACTCGCCCCTAAAACGCTACCCGAGAGTGTAAAGGGGAGGAGACTAAAACGTAGAAGTAGGTGAGAAGAAGATGACTAAGAGGAGAAGGGAAGAATCCCTGAGGCTAGCGTGGGTATAGGGTGAAGGTAGAAGCCTAACTAGCAAGCACGACTCAAACAGTATAAGGCAATGGGTCCTTAGGCTAGACGACGCCTAACTTCGAGGTCACTAGCCTCGACACGCCTCACCTCCCTACAACGAAGACCACAATGCCCAGCAAGTAATACCAGATTCGGAGATCCAGTACGTCCTACTATCGACAAGGTAGGCAACGCCGATCAGGCCATGACGGTCTCAACTAGATTACTCTCCAAGTGCGTCCGAAATCCTAGGGCCAATGTCTACTTGGTTTTAGTTGAGGCTTGGTTAAGAGTGATTTTTGGGGCGAAGGAAAGGGTGATGAAATCCCCCACCTTATCTTTTATGGGACAACCCCTCCTTAGTAGCGTTTTGATCCTAAATCTAGCAATCAACGCTCCAATCAAAACGCTCAACTCACTCTTGTCCTGATGCAATTCCTACTAACTAATGCATGCACATACAAGATGGATGAATGAGTGTAGGAAATGCGTACCTTAGGCCACCTCTCAACAACTGAAATAAAGCTAAAAGAAAAGACAACTACGTGCCTAACTCAACTACATGATGTGTGACCTAAACAAGTAAGAATGTCTAGTCTTTTGCTTTGCATTTCAAGGCCAAGTTGATTAATGGGGATTGGTTTAATGATCTTGGAGCAAACTACAAATGAGAACATGCAAGATTGTGCTCCTAGACAACTAATATTACAGCACAAACTACCAGAATAAAAATGAAGACTAAAGATGCTCACCAGGCTGCCAATTAGCGGTCCCAGACCGCTGATTGGCGGTCCCTTTTGAGCCTTTGGTGCTCACACTCATCCAGTAGCCTCCCCTTGATCTGTTGGTTCCCTGAAACAAAGCAAAACTAAAAAGAAAAAATTTAAACCACTCGAATCGTCCAAACCAAAGTCTGTTCAGAGCACCTCCCCAGCAATGGCGCCAAAAACTTAATTGATACGTTTTAATTAAACCGCAAGTGCACGGCCGCGTTGAAGCGGTGGCAAATACGGGTCGATCCACAGGGAGGTGTGTCGACTTTTGGTTTGTTCGAAGGCGAGTGGTAAAGAAAGGAGAGAAAGGTTGGTTACACTAAACTACACTAAAATCCAAAAAGGAAATGGAAGATAAATAATAAAACTAAACCCCAAAGGGGGTAGAGAAATAATGGGACTATAATGATGTGTGTGTGTGTGTTCAATTATGCTCCTTACAACACGTAGTTCATCAAACTACTTACTAATCATAACACTACCTACATTAACAAAATGAAACATTATACTGAAAGGAAATTTAACTAAGCAAGAAAGGAACATTAAACAAGCTAATTGAAAGAAACATAAACTAAAGAAACATGCAAGAATTAAAAGACTTCATTGAAAGAAACTAAGAACAATTATTTCATTAACAATGACTCACATTGAAGGTAACATTCTTCTCCACCTTGAGTTTTGCTTCAAGGCGTACTCCTTAGTAGAGAGAATGCCACCAAGCAATGAGTAGTTTACAGTAGAAGGTGAAGAGTTCTATTTATAGCCAAAGAAAAAGGCAATCCTGGACAATCCCCCGATGTGGGACTAAACAAATACCATAAATGGACTAAATACACACAAATACGCGACCCACCAAAATCTAAGCGGATTTCGGCCAAAACAGACCGCCCATTAGTGGTCTTGGACCGCCAATTGGCGGTCTATATGGTCCGGATCATGTTGGATTTTATTCTGGGCTTTCCTGGATGTCTTTGTTGGTCTTTGATGCATGTACTTCACTTGTTGAAGCTCCGACCCGAATAGAATTGCCAAAATACTCCCAATGATGGTGTGGAGTTTTCTGTTTTGATCTTTGGTCCTTCGGTCTGGTAAAGTGATACAAAGCGTAAAGTCCATTAAGGTCCATTAAAGTCCCCAGCACCGTCGCCAAAAACTTGATTGATTCGTTTTATCTTAAACCACAAGTGCATGACCACGTTGATGCAGTAGCAAATACGGGTCGATCCACAGGGAGGTGTGTCGACTTTTGGTTTGTTCAAAGGCGAGTGGTAAAGAAAGGAGAGAAAGGTTGGTTACAATAAACTATACTAAGATGCAAAAAGGAAATAGAAGATAAGCAATAAAACTAAACCACATAGGGGGTAGATAAATAATGTGAATATAAAGATGTGTGTGTGTGTGTTCAATTATGCTCCTCACAACATGTAGTGCATGAAAATCATAAAACTGAATCCAACTTTGCGTCCACATGAAATAAGATAAGACTACATCATTAAAACATACAAGACAATAATTGGAATGAAGCTAAATGAACTCATGTATAAAGACTAGACCCTACTATACCTCCACATGCATTAAGATAAGACTATATCATTAAAACATACAAGGCATTAACCAAGGCCAAGGCAACAAGAGCACACACACTACAAGTCATGTTTCCTATATTAATTCCATCATTATCCTTACCTCGTCATTCCACATAAAATAGGTCCACTAGTCTAAGCATATGCTAAGCTTCATTCAAGATTATTAGCATATCAAAGACAAGAGTGAAATCCCATTAGATGGTTATGGAAATCATATAAGGCTTAAAGGATTAAGATAACACACACTACTACATTACATAATCATATCACATATTTCTCCACCCCCCAAATGGTGATGGAACTACTTACTAATAATAAAACTACCTACATTAACAAAATGAAACATTATACTGAAAGGAAATTTAACTAAGCAAGAAAGGAACATTAAACAAGCTAATTGAAAGAAACATAAACTAAAGAAACATGCAAGAATTAATAGAGTTGATTGAAAGAAACTAAGAACAATTATTTCATTAACAATAACTCACACTGAAGGTAGCATTCTTCTCCACCTTGAGTTTTGCTTCAAGGCTTACTCCTTAGTAGAGAGAATGCCACCAAGCAATGAGCAGTTTACAATAGAAGGTGAAGAGTTCTATTTATAGCCAAAGAAAAAGGTAATCCGGGACAATCCCCCGATGTGGGACTAAACAAATACCATAAATGGACTAAATACACACAAATACGCGACCCACCAAAATCTAAGCGGATTTCGGCCAAAGCAGACCGCCCATTAGTGGTCTATATGGTCCGGATCATGTTGGATTTTATTCTGGGCTTTCCTGGATGTCTTTGTTGGTATTTGATGCATGTACTTCACTTGTTGGAGCTCCGACCCGAATAGAATTGCCAAAATACTCCCAATGATGGTGTGGAGTTTTCTGTTTTGATCTTTGGTCCTTCGGTCTGGTAAAGTGATACAAAGCGTAAAGTCCATTAAGGTCCATTAAAGTCCCCAGCACCGTCGCCAAAAACTTGATTGATTCGTTTTATCTTAAACCACAAGTGCATGACCACGTTGATGCGGTAGCAAATACGGGTCGATCCACAGTGAGGTGTGTCGACTTTTGGTTTGTTCAAAGGCGAGTGGTAAAGAAAGGAGAGAAAGGTTGGTTACAATAAACTATACTAAGATGCAAAAAGGAAATGGAAGATAAGCAACAAAACTAAACCACATAGGGGGTAGATAAATAATGTGAATATAAAGATGTGTGTGTGTGTGTTCAATTATGCTCCTCACAACATGTAGTGCATGAAATCATAAAACTGAATCCAACTTTGCCTCCACATGAAATAAGATAAGACTACATCATTAAAACATACAAGACAATAATTGGAATGAAGCTAAATGAACTCATGTATAAAGACTAGACCCTACTATACCTCCACATGCATTAAGATAAGACTATATCATTAAAACATACAAGGCATTAACCAAGGCCAAGGCAACAAGAGCACACACACTACAAGTCATGTTTCCTATATTAATTCCATCATTATCCTTACCTCGTCATTCCACATAAAATAGGTCCACTAGTCTAAGCATATGCTAAGCTTCATTCAAGATTATTAGCATATCAAAGACAAGAGTGAAATCCCATTAGATGGTTATGGAAATCATATAAGGCTTAAAGGATTAAGATAACACACACTACTACATTACATAATCATATCACATATTTCTCCACCCCCCAAATGGTGATGGAACTACTTACTAATAATAAAACTACCTACATTAACAAAATGAAACATTATACTGAAAGGAAATTTAACTAAGCAAGAAAGGAACATTAAACAAGCTAATTGAAAGAAACATGCAAGAATTAAAAGAGTTGATTGAAAGAAACTAAGAACAATTATTTCATTAACAATAACTCACACTGAAGGTAGCATTCTTCTCCACCTTGAGTTTTGCTTCAAGGCTTACTCCTTAGTAGAGAGAATGCCACCAAGCAATGGGTAGTTTACAATAGAAGGTGAAGTGTTCTATTTATAGCCAAAGAAAAGGCAATCCGGGACAATCCCCCGATGTGGGACTAAACAACTACCAGCAATGGACTAAATACACACTATTACGCGACCCACCGAAATCTTAGCGGATTTGTGCCAAAATAGACCGCCAATTAGCGGTCTTGGACCTCCCATTGGCGGTCTATATTGTCCGTATCACGTCAGATTTTATTCTGGGCTTTTCTGGATGTCTTTGTTGGTCTTTGATGCATCTATTTCACTTGTCGGAGCTCCAACCCGAATAGAATTGCCAAAATACTCCCCATGATGGTGTGGAGTTGTCTGTTTTGCTCTTTGGTCCTTTGGTCTGGTAAAGTGATACAAAGCGTAAAGTCCATTAACGTCCATTAAAGTCCCCAGCAACATCGCAAAAAACTTGATTGATTTGTTTTATCTTAAACCGCAAGTGCACGACCACGTTGAAGCGGTAGCAAATACGGGTCGATCCACAGGGAGATGTGTCAACTTTTGGTTTGTTCGAAGGCGAGTGGTAAAGAAAGGAGAGAAAGGTTGGTTACACTAAACTACAATAAGATGCAAAAAGGAAATGGAAGATAAGCAATAAAACTAAACCACATAGGGGTTAGAGAAATAATATGAATATAAAGATGTGTGTGTGTGTTCAATTATGCTCCTCACAACATGTAGTTCATGAAATCATAAACTAAATCCAACTTTGCCTCCACATGAAAAAAGATAAGACTACATCATTAAAACATACAAGACAATAATTGGAATGAAGCTAAATGAACTCATGTATAATGACTAGACCCTACTATGCCTCCACATGCATTAAGATAAGACTATATCATTAAAACATACAAGGCATTAACCAAGGCCAAAGCAACAAGAGCACATACACTACAAGTCATGTTTCCTATATTAATTCCATCATTATTCTTACATCATCATTCCACATAAAATAGGTCCACTAGTCTAAGCATATGCTAAGCTTCATTCAAGAGCATTAGCATATCAAAGAAAGGAGTGAAATCCCATTAAATGGTTATGCGAATCATATAAGGCTCAAAGGATTAAGATAACACACACTACTACATTACATAATCATATCAAATATTTCTCCACCCCCCAAATGGGGATGAAACTACTTACTAATCATAACACTACCTACATTAACAAAATGAAACATTATACTGAAAGGAAATTTAACTATGCAAGAAAGGAACATTAAACAAGCTAATTGAAAGAAACATAAACTAAAGAAACATGCAAGAGTCAAAAGACTTCATTGAAAGAAACTAAGAATAATTATTTCATTAACAATGACTCACATTGAAGGTTGCATTCTTCTCAACCTTGAGTTTTGCTTCAAGGCTTACTCCTTAGTAGAGAGAATGCCACGAAGCAATGTGTAGTGATTGATCGTTTTATATAAACCGCAAGTGCACGACCACGTTGAAACGGTGGAAAATACGGGTAGTCCACTGGGAGGTGTGTCGACGATTGGTTCGTTCGAAGGCGAGAGGTAAAAAGCAGGAGAGAAAGGTTTGTTACACTAAACTACACTAAGATGCAAAACGGAAATGAAGATAAGCCATAAAACTATGCCCCATAGGGGGTAGAGAAATAATGTGAATATGAATATGTGTGTGTGTGTTCAATTAAGCTCCTCACAATATGTAGTGCATGAAATCATAAAACTACATCCAACTTTGCCTCCACATGAATTAAGATAAGACTACTTCATTAAAACATACAAGACAATAATTGGAATGAAGATAAATGAAATCAAGTATAAAGAGTAGACCCTACTATGCCTCCACATGAATTAAGATGAGACTACATCATTAAAACATACAAGACATTAGCATAGGTAAAGGCAACAAGAGCACATACACTACAAATTGTGTTTCCAATATTAACTTCATCCATATCCTAACCTTATCATTCCCCATAAAATAGGTCCACTAATCAAAGCATAAGTTAAGCTTCATTCAAGAGCATTAGCATATCAAAGATAAGAGTGAAAATCCATCCCTCTCGGGTTGTACGCGGATGCGTAATGGTCATATTGAGCATTTGGGGAAAAGGTATGCTCATACTCAGGCTCTGGGGGAACATAAGGACATTCCCCGAAGTCATGACCACTCATCCCACAATAGTGACACAGTACGGCTACTGGAGCCACTGGTGCACTCATGTCTTCTACCACATGCATGAAAGAGGCCAAAGGCTCTTTCAATGTCTCAGTTTGATGACCAACATATGATCCGACGTAACTAGATGGTGGTCTAGCAGTCGGTGCGTCTCTCATGTTACCCCAATATGAAGATTGCTCAGTCACACAATGAGGATTATCCCAACCATACGAGGTGTTCGTCTAACCCACCCCTGGTTGCATGGGTTCGGAATACCATGACGAATTGTCCTGGTCCCAACAATGATATGGATGGTCGCCCATGTAACCATCCATTTCCACAAAGAACTCTAGGGTCGACCACTCTCACCACCACGAGGCTAAACTCGTAAAAAGTGCTCCACTCGACCCTAAAACGCTACCAGAGAGTGTAAAGGGGAGGAGACTATAACGTAGAAGAAGGTGAGAAGAAGATGACTTAGAGGAGAAGGGAAGAATCCCTAAAGCTAGCGTGAGTAACGGGAGAGGGTAGAAGCCTAATCTAGCAAGCACGGCTCAAACAATGTAAGGCAATAGGGCTCCCAGATAACACAAATCACAGAACCAACTACCAACAAAAATTTGAGAGCACGAAACCCTCACCAGGCCGCCAATTGGCGGTCTCCAATCGCTGATTGGCGGTCTTTTTAGGGCTTCTGTTCCTCAAACTTGTCCAGTAGCCTCCCCTTGATCCGATGGTTCCCTGAAACTAAGAAACACTGGAAAACAAAATTAAAAACCCCTCGAATCGTCCAAACCAACGTCTGGACAGAGCACCTCCCCGGCAACGACGCCAAAAACTTGATTGATCGTTTTATATTAACCGCAAGTGCACGGCCGCGTTGAAGCGGTGTGTTGAACGTTTTATTTTAAACCGCAAGTGCACGGCCGCGATGAAGCGGTGGCAAGTACGGGTCGTCCTCAGGGAGGTGAGTAGTTTCTCGCTTGTACGAAATCAAGTGGCAAAAATAGGGGGAGAAAGATGTTTATGCTAACCTACGCTACACTACGCTAAGAAGTATGAAAGGTGAAAGAAGCAAACAAACAATGAAATAAGAACTAAGCTAAGAGCAAAGAAAGAATGCTGGAATACAGAAATGGGAAAACCCCTAAGGGGTGGAGTGAGTACACACATGCAAAGAGGTGGGTGTAGAATACATTCTTTAAGCACATGAAGGTGGTGTTTATCAAGCATAGGAAGTGTCTAAATGTGTGGCAAAACCTATCAATCTATTCACCAACTTAGTTGATTAACATTTACATATGCAAGGTGTTTATTTCAGAACCTAAACAAGCATGAGAGGTGTCTAATCATTTTTGCAAAACTCATCAAGTTATAAATTCTATCCTAAACAAGCAAGCATACATTCATGTTTAATCAACACATTGAAATTAAAGCATTCATCCCATTCTCTAATGCGTGTATGTACATCTACTCCACCCCCCAAAGGGGATGGAACTACTCACTAAACATTACACTAATTATTAAACTAAGCAAAGAAAGCATATTAAAACTAAGCTAGAAATAAAAGACGATTAAACTAAAACATGCACAAACAATAAAAAGAAGCATAAACAAACAATGAAAGAAACACAAAACTTTATTGATAAAAATGACTCACATTAAAAGTAGCATCCTCCTACTTTAGTGTGTGCTTCAAGGCCTCACTTCTAGTAGGAAGAATAGCCACTTAAAATATGGAGTGATTACAATGGAAGGTGAAGAGTTCTATTTATAGGCATGGAAAAAGCTAATCCGGGACAATCCCCCGATGTGGGACTAAACCAATACCAAAAATAGCCTAAACAAACATTAATACACGTCCAGGAGAAAACTTGGTGGATTTGGGCCCAAAGTGACCGCTAATTGGCTCTGTCATAGATGGCGTTGACACGCTCCATCTCAGGAGGAATGGACTCACACTCGCTCTCTACATGACCTATCCTACCACATGAATGACAAGGAACTGGACCAGATGTGGACATGTGAGGTGCACTTTGTTGGTTTTGGAGCTCAATCGAATCCATACGGCGCATTAAGGCCGCCATGCGTGCCTCGGTGGCCGTAGTGGTATCGATAGCAAATGCGGAACCCGATCTAGTTGAGTTTGCATTCGCGATCCTCGCTCCTA
The DNA here is from genome assembly GCA_963682175.1 of Triglochin maritima. Taxonomy (NCBI): domain Eukaryota; kingdom Viridiplantae; phylum Streptophyta; class Magnoliopsida; order Alismatales; family Juncaginaceae; genus Triglochin; species Triglochin maritima. The sequence goes on from OY821775.1 coordinate 23,934,495, forward strand.
TACTAGATGATGCAGGTGGTTCCCTCACACTCTCCCACTGCATGGTTTTCTCAGCGAGGTCTTCTAGGAAGGCCCATGCCTCCCTTTCATCCTTTCCCAAGAACTCTCCTTGACACATGGACTCAAGGAGCGTTCTGGATGCGATGTGAAGACCCTCATACACAATCTGACAAAGACGCCACAACTCAATGCCATGGTGAGGGCACGAGGATAGTAGCTCTTTGAACCTCTCAAGATATGCATGAAATGGTTCGGTCTCATGTTGATAGAACGAATTGATTTCGTTCCTCAATTTTTGAGTCCGATGATTAGGAAAGTACTTCTTGAGGAATGCAGATTGAAACTCATCCCAAGTCCTAAAGGAATTCGCCTGGTTGCTGTACAACCACTTCTTGGCATCATCCTTTAGTGCAAAAGGAACGAGCCTAAGATGGATGGAGTCTGTGCTAAGTTGTTGCAGCTTGAACATAGCACAGACCTCCTCAAATTCCCTGAGAAAGATATAGGGGTCACCTTTCCCAGTGAAATGAGGGAGCATGGAAATGAATTGAGGCTTAACCTCAAAATGGTTCCCATTAGCCTCTGGTAATACGATGCATGAGGGTAGAGCTGTACGGCTCGGGTAGCATCGATCACGTAGAGGTATGGGAACGACAACTGGGAGCACTGGTCGAACAGGTGGGTCCAGCAACTGATCCTCCTCACGGAAATTAGCAGCCATTGGACCCGAACTACGTGCGACACGAGAGGAGGGAGGTGTCGAGAAATCGATGACCGAAGCCGGATTGACAACGCTCCTCGTCAAACGACCACTCTCGTCTCGTGTCCACGAAAGCATGCACAAAGGTGCACACACAAACCACAACTCTCTTTTTCTTTTTCTTTTTTTTTTTTTTTTTTTTCAAATGAAGAATGTACGTAGAAGAGAAGACGAGGGAACACAGGAGAGAAAGAATGACTCAGGAGAGAAGGGAAGAAGTCCTTAAGCTACGGCGGATGGGTACAGGTAGAAGCACACAAGCAAACAAGGCTCAAACAATCCTAAGGTCGCTATAGGTCCTTACAGCTAGACGACGCCTAACTGCGAGGTCACACGGCCTCAACACGCCTCACCTCCCTACAACGAGGACCACAAAGCCCAGCAAGTGAGCCAAGATCCGGGGATCTCGTCTCTCCTACTATCGACAAAGTGGGCAACGCCGATCAGGTCATGACGGTCGGGACCGGATCACTCTCCTAATGCGTCCAAGATCCTTAGGGCCAATGTCTACTTGATTTTAAAATTAGGCTCTTGATTAGTGTGGTTTTTGGGGCGAAGGAAAGGGTGATGAAATCCCCCACCTTATCTTTTACGGGACAACCCCTCCTTAGTAGCGTTTTGGAGTCCTAAATCTAGCAATCAACTCTCCAAACAACACTCAACTCACACTTGTTGCAATGCATTTCCTACGAACTAATGCATGTTCATACGAAATGCATGAATGAGAGTAGAAGGTGCGTACCTCACGCCAGCTCTCAGCAACAGAAAATAAAGCTAAGATAAAAGACAATCTAAATGCCTAAGTGACATACATCATGCATGACCTAAACAAGAATGAATGCCTAATCTTTTGCTTTGAGTTTTAGGGTCCAAGTTGCTTAAAGGAGGTTTGATTATTGATCTGGGAACGAACTATAAGTCAAAACATGCCAAATTGAGTCCCAGATAACTAGATCATTTAGAGAAACAACAGCAAGAAATTAAAAGATGAACAGAGCTCACCAGACCGCTGATTAGCGGTCTCAGACCGCTGATTGGCGGTCTGAAGTGCTCAGGTCGTCTGGAAATTTCTCCAGTAGCCTCCACTTGCTATTCCCAGTCTCCTGAAACAAAGAAAAACTACAACACACAAATTAAATCCACTCGAATCGTCCAAACAAGAGTCTGGACTGGCACCTCCCCGGCAACGGCGCCAAAAACTTGTTGAACGTTTTATTTTAAACCGCAAGTGCACGGCCGCGATGAAGCGGTGGCAAGTACGGGTCGTCCTCAGGGAGGTGAGTAGTTTCTCGCTTGTACGAAATCAAGTGGCAAAAATAGGGGGAGAAAGATGTTTATGCTAACCTACGCTACACTACGCTAAGAAGTATGAAAGGTGAAAGAAGCAAACAAACAATGAAATAAGAACTAAGCTAAGAGCAAAGAAAGAATGCTGGAATACAGAAATGGGAAAACCCCTAAGGGGTGGAGTGAGTGCACACATGCAAAGAGGTGGGTGTAGAATACATTCTTTAAGCACATGAAGGTGGTGTTTATCAAGCATAGGAAGTGTCTAAATGTGTGGCAAAACCTATCAATCTATTCACCAACTTAGTTGATTAACATTTACATATGCAAGGTGTTTATTTCAGAACCTAAACAAGCATGAGAGGTGTCTAATCATTTTGGCAAAACTCATCAAGTTATAAATTCTATCCTAAACAAGCAAGCATACATTCATGTTTAATCAACACATTGAAATTAAAGCATTCATCCCATTCTCTAATGCGTGTATGTACATCTACTCCACCCCCCAAAGGGGATGGAACTACTCACTAAACATTACACTAATTATTAAACTAAGCAAAGAAAGCATATTAAAACTAAGCTAGAAATAAAAGACGATTAAACTAAAACATGCACAAACAATAAAAAGAAGCATAAACAAACAATGAAAGAAACACAAAACTTTATTGATAAAAATGACTCACATTAAAAGTAGCATCCTCCTACTTTAGTGTGTGCTTCAAGGCCTCACTTCTAGTAGGAAGAATAGCCACTTAAAATATGGAGTGATTACAATGGAAGGTGAAGAGTTCTATTTATAGGCATGGAAAAAGCTAATCCGGGACAATCCCCCGATGTGGGACTAAACCAATACCAAAAATAGCCTAAACAAACATTAATACACGTCCAGGAGAAAACTTGGTGGATTTGGGCCCAAAGTGACCGCTAATTGGCGGTCCAAATTTTCCGGATCGAGTTGAATCTTGTTCTGGGCTTTGCTTGGTGTATTTGGTGGTCTTGGATGCATCTACTTTGTTTATTGGAGCTCCGACCCGAATCCAATTGCTAAAATACTCCCCATGATGGTGTGGAGTATTCTGTTTTGCTCTTAGGTCCTTCTGTCTTGCGTTCAGGTCCTTCTCCCTTGCATCTTGGTCCCCAGATCTCACAATCCAGTCCTTTTTCCCAGCTTTTGGGTCCTTTTATGTTTCATCTCTTCAAACCTATTTATTCCTGAAAACTAAACATAAAACTCGTGACATAGCATTGTTTAGGTGAAAGATAATGGATATAAGATACAAATATGAGCATGAAATGATGTCAATCACGGTGGCAAATACGGGTCGTCCACTGGGAGGTGTGTCGACGATTGGTTCGTTCGAAGGCGAGAGGTAAACAGAAGGAGAGAAAGGTTGGTTACACTAAACTATAGTAAGATGCAAAAAGAAAATGAAGATAAGCAATAAAACTAAGCCCCATAGGGGGTAGAGAAATAATGTGAATATGAAGATGTGTGTGTGTTCAATTAATCTCCTCACAACATGTAGTGCATGAAATCATAAAACTACATCCAACTTTGCCTCCACATGAATTAAGATAAGACTACATCATTAAAACATACAAGACAAGATTAAAAGACAAGATTAAAAGAAACTAGAAGAATTATTTTATTAACAAATGACTCACATTGAAGGTAGCATTCTTCTCCACCTTGAGTTTTTGCTTCAAGGCTCACTCCTTAGTAGAGAGAATGCCACCAAGCAATGGGTAATTACAATAGAAGGTGAAGAGTTCTATTTATAGCCATAGAAAAAGGTAATCCGGGACAATCCCCCGGTGTGGGACTAAACGAATACCAGAAATGGACTAAATACACACTAATACGTAACCCAAAGAAATCTTAGCGGATTTGGGCCCAAAGTAACTGCCAATTAGCGGTCTTGGACCACCAATTGGCGGTCTATATTGTCTGGATCACGCTAGATTTTATTCTGGGTTTTTCTGGATGTCTTTGTTGGTCTTTGATGCATCTACTTCACTTGTTGGAGCCTCGACCCGAATAGAATTGCCAAAATACTCCCCATGATTGTGTGGAGATTTCTGTTTTGATCTTTGGTCCTTCGGTCTGGTAAAGTGATACAAAACGTAAAGTCCATTAAGGTCCATTAAAGTCCCCAGCAACGACGCCCAAAACTTGATTGATTCGTTTTATATTAAACTACAAGTGCACGGCCGCGTTGAAGCGGTGACAAATACGGGTCGATCCACAAGGAGGTGTGTCGACTTTTGGTTTGTTCAAAGGCGAGTGGTAAAGAAAGGAGAGAAAGGTTGGTTACACTAAACTACACTAAGATGCAAAAAGGAAATGGAAGATAACCAATAAAACTAAACCCCATAGGGGGTAGAGAAATTATGTGAATATAAAGATGTGTGTGTGTGTGTTCAATTATGCTCCTCACAACATGTAGTGCATGAAATCATAAAACTAAATCCAACTTTTCCTCCACATGAAACAAGATAAGACTACATCATTAAAACATACAAGACAATAATTGGAGTGAAGCTAAATGAACTCATGTATAAAGACTAGACCCTACTATGCCTCCACATGAATTAAGATAAGACTATATCATTAAAACGTACAAGGCATTAACCAAGGCCAAGGCAACAAGAGCACATACACTACAAGTCATGTTTCCTATATTAATTCCATCCTTACCCTTACCTCATCATTCCCCATAAAATAGGTCTACTAGTCTAAGCATATGCTAAGCTTCATTCAAGAGCGTTAGCATATCAAAGACAAGAGTGAAATCCCATTAGATGGTTATGAAAATCATATAAGGCTCAAAGTGTTAAGATAACACACACTAGTATATTACTTAATCATATGACATATTTCTCCACCCCCCAAATGGGGATGAAACTACTCACTAATCATTACACTACGTACATTAACAAAATGAAACATTATACTGAAAGGAAATTTAACTAAGCAAGAAAGGAACATTAAACAAGGTAATTGAAAGAAACATAAACTAAAGAAACATGCAAGAATTAAAAGAGTTGATTGAAAGAAACTAAGAACAATTATTTTATTAACAATGACTCACATTAAAGGTAGCAGTCTTCTCCACCTTGAGTTTTGATTCAAGGCTTACTCCTTAGTAGAGAATGTCACCAAGCAATGGGTAGTTTACAATAGAAGGTGAAGAGTTCTATTTATAGCCAAAGAAAAAGGCAATCCAGGACAATCCCCCGTTGTGGGACTAAACAAATACCATAAATGGACTAAAAACAAACTAATACGCGACCCACAAAAATCTTAGCGGATTTGGGCCAAAACAAACCGCCAATTAGTGGATTTTATTCTAGGCTTTTCTGGATGTCTTTGTTGGTCTTTGATGCGTCTACTTCACTTGTTGGAGCTCCGACCCGAATAGAATTGCCAAAATACTCCCCATGATGGTGTGGAGTTTTCTGTTTTGATCTTTGGTCTTTCGGTCTTACGTTCAGGTCCTACTCCCTTGCATCTTAGTCCCCTGGTCTCACAATTAAGTCCTTTTTCCCTACAATTAAGTCCTTTCATGCTTCATCTCTTCAAACCTATTTATTTCTAAAATTCAAACATAAAACTCGTCACGTAGCATTGCTTAGGTGTAAGATAATGGATATAAGATACAAATATAACCATGAAATGATGTCAATCATGCATCATTGCCAGTAAGGACTTACACTATCACATACACCTTCCCCAAATCTCCACATAGGCGTGTAACGGGAGTTCGGTCGGTGCGTCCCAAGTCAGATGACTCGAAAGCACCAGGCACTAAGTCACCATACTTAACTATTTTTTATCAACAAATTACCAAAACTCATAAACTTAAGGTTTCACAATAAGAGTTTTAGGGTCCTTGACTTTAACAAACTTCCTTATACTAACAGACACGAATTATTCAACTCATTAGGTTCAGGGTGAACTTCTTTATTTATTTGAGCAATGAAACCCTTGTGATTTACTTTCACCCTAAAGAAAATCGGGGTGCATCCTAACAACTAGATAAGACCTAAAGCCGATGTACTAGATATCCTAATACATCTCAAGTCAATTTGGGGGGATTCCTTATTTTACTTGCCTCTCAATGGTTTTGCACATGCTAAACACACGCAAAACCAAAAAACATTTTCTTTCGCAAACACATGAGGATTTTGAAAGAAATGATCATGGTATAGCAGATATATCATTGTAAATTGCAGCACACTAACATGACTAACAATACACACAAAATAAAACAAAAAAACAAAATGAAAAAGACTGGACTCCACATTTATACAAATGTAAATCACCCCCACACTTACTTCATGCAATACCCTCAATGTATGCACACATGATATTACATGTATTTTTGCCAAAAAAGTATGATTACACCAAACTTTGAAGCACAAGGAAAATTTTGTGGTCATGTTGATGGACACAAACTCGGATTCCCCTAAAAACCTGTGAGAAAATTAAGAAATGAGACAAATACGTGAAACAAATGGGACCCAAATACACAAGGGTTGGATCCCACAACAACCTATGCTCACTCATGGAGTCTTTTTGTCTTTTTTTCTTCTTTTTTTCAATTTTTTCTTTCAAATATAACTATGTACAAAAATAAGTACCCATCATCATTTGTCAAAGGACATCAAATGGGAACCTTAAAAGTGGTTCAATGAACTTGGAATGGGAACATGACAGCACGCGGGCCAAAATACTCTTGTGTGGGGCCCCTTACAAAGTGCACAATATGCAAGGAGAGGTTCATGATCAAGATGCAAAGGCATATGATTCAAAGGATCAACCTTAAAGAGCTTGAACCTTTCAAGAGTTTGGTCGCAATTGAGCAACAGAAGAAGTTTTTCTCCCATTGCAGTATTGAAGTTATGATCGTCAATCCAAACACACCAACGAATAGGCTGGTGGACCGGAACGAGGCCAACAACCACATTGTCCTCGCCCGATGCACCAGGCGAAGATAAAGTGTATCTCTAACCCAATGTATCCTCTAAGGAACTCCGAATACCTTCATTCGCAATGTAGTTGTTTGGTGTCTCTTAATTTTCAAGATGACCTGGAAAAATAGTGAGAGACAAACCAAGTCGTATGAAATTAGGGGTATTAGGGAGCTCTTGCACCACCAAAGGTTAGTCCTTAAGAGGTACAACATTAAGATCATGTGGCTCAAAGGCCACAGGACAAAAAGATAAGGCATACTCCTGTGCTGACTCATAATGAAACTGGTCCATGCTATTCTCAATTTGAGTTCAATCCCCCACCATGTGATCGTGAATTGAAACCCCAAGTCGCTCAAATTGACTAGGAGTTTGACTTTGAAAGATTATGCTATGAATTTGTGAATGTGGTGGTGGTTCGATATCAGAAGATAAATCCTCATGTTGACAAGAAAGGTCACCCTCCTTACGTTCACTTAAATGATCTGACTTACTTGCATTGCCAGTTATTGGAAGGAATTTGAGTGGTTTCCATGAACGTTTGAAGAGTTTGTTTCAAGGAATCATGTCTGCGGTCAACTATGAGGCTCAAGTAGAATTATGGAGATTTTGGGGTTGGGTAATGATGGGCTGAGAACTAGTCCAATGATCAGTGATATCTCTCTAGGAGCTTATAAATAGACGTCCATACACCTTATTTATACAACTCTCACACTTCCAATTACTTCATATACTAGAGAGACTTCTCCCAATCTCAAAAGTCCAAATGCTACACTCCAAGACTAAACTTCACCACTTGATCGAATTCTTAATCATACTCAAATGTGCTCAAGTTAGAGACTGTTGAATACTTAGTTCCTTTCATTGGCAAAGATTGTAAAGCTTTCAGTGAAAGCCCCAAGCAACCCTCTTAGATTGGGAGAGGAGGTTCCAAGATTAGCGAGGGTGTTCGCAAGATTGAAGTGTAAAGACGATCTCTCCCAGTCTGGAATGGGGAGTGGATACTAAAGTCATGAGAGAAGCTCGTGGAATCGAGCGAATCTTGGAAGAGAGGAAGTAGGTGGGAGACTGAACCTCTATAAAATTGCCTTGTGCTCTTGTGGTTTGCATTGTCTTTTCACTCCATTGTTTAAAATTATTTCCGCTGCATTTTTAGTAGAGAATTAGGTTATTGATTAGACTAATTAGGGCCATGACGATCCTATAGTATGGAATGCAACATGGTGCAAATATGAAATAAAGTAAGAAATCAAATTTGTGCACCCACTGGTCGACCAAAAAAGGTCAAACGGTCGATCAGGTGGAAGTTGAACCCGATAATGGTTCAATCTGCCACCCAACTAGTCAAACAAACATAACTACCAATTGGTCTAACAAAAGGTCATGGGAGGTCGACCATTTAGAAGGTCTAAACCAGCAAAAACATTAAACAATTCAACACAACAGTCTAACGGAAAAGGGGTCCCATTTGACTGAAAATAACAGGAACTTCCTACGTTCTTCAAATCCATAATCGGTTGAACCAACATCCAAACAGGACTAACAAAATATAAGTTCACTTAATTTAATAGTTGGACTATAGGGCTAGGGCAGTCGACTTAGATACTCTACCCAAACCGACTTACTTAGGTGCATCGGTCGAACGACAAAGGGGACTCGTTCGATCAAAAATAACAGAGTCTTCTTCTTCTTGAAAAATATACACAACTGGTCGACCACCAAAGGGCATCGTTTGATCGGTGTGTGGTAAAATTCAACATTTAGGGTACGACCGATTGGCGAACAACAACATCAGTTGACCGTTTCAATGCAGCAACCTTGCTGCACCATGTCACCGATGAGGTCTCCGACTTCCGGTGACAAACCAAACCCTCACACACCTTGTGTGAGTTACCAACTTGAACTTGGAATACGTTATATGCGATCGAGAAAGCTTCAAATGCCACCACCGATGAAATGACGAACTTGAATCATCTTCTTCCGACTTCTCTTCTCGAATCACTCTCTTAAACCTCTTCTCAAATCACGACCAACAAACTTTTCTTCTCAGCAACTCTTTCTTCTCTCACAACCAAACTTCAATCCTTCACCCTCACCTCACATATATAACCCACCAAACCTTCACTGCCATCCATCACTCCGTAGCACAGTGGCACGTGGAAAGTTTATGGAGAATTACACTCAAACTCAATTAGTTGTCTAATTGCACTTAAGCTCTTAATAACAGTTACGTTCTAGCAATCCACCATCCTTAAATAAATTTGTCCTCGAAATTTGAATCAAGAGGCTTACCGAAAACTTTTGGATACTTCTTCCAGGTTTCCTCCTCGATCTCCCAGGTGGCCTCACAAACACTATGATGCTGCCATCACACCTTCACCATTGGAATGGTCCTCCCCCTAAGTTGATGTTCCATCCGATCCAAAATCACTACTGGTATCTCCTATAGCGATAAATCTTGTTGGATCTCTGGAACCTCTATCTCAATCACATGAGTTGGGGTTGCCACATACTTCCTAATCATCGAAACATGGAAGACACTGTGAAGACCCAAAAATTAAGGTGGTAAAGCAATCTGGTAGGTGACCTCTCTTACGCAGTCCAAGATCTTAAATGGTCCGACATACCTTGAACTCAGCTTTGCCTTCTTCCCAAACGTCATTACTCCTCAGGCTAGACAGATCTTCAAAAACAGATGGTCGTCAGCCTCAAAGCTCAACTCCCGTCTGCGCTTATCAACGTAGTTGTTCTGCCTGCTCTGTGTTGATGCTAATCTTTTTCTGATCACATCTACCTTCTCTACATACATCAACACTAACTCAGGGCCAAGTAACTGTCTCTCGTCTACATCACTCCAGCAAACTGGTGATCTGCATGGCCTGATGTACAAAGCTTCATACGGTGCCATCCCAATACTAGCGTGGAAACTATTGTTGTAGGAGAACTCTATCAGCAGCAAGTGATCATCCCAATGTCCTGCTGAATTCTCAAGCAGCCTCCACTCCTGAATGCATAGATTGGACACTCACACCTCCACATTCCTACTCAGGGCATCTGCAACCGAATTTCCTTTCCAAGATGATAGGAAATGGTGAAGTCATAATCCTTGATAAACTCTAGTCATATGTGCTGCTCATATTCAGCTCCTTCTGTGAAAACAAATATTTCAGACTCTGGTGATTAGTGAAGAATTCAAATCGCTGGCTATACAGATAATGTCTCCAAGTCTTCACTGCGTGAACTACTGCTGCCAACTCCAAATCATGTGTTGGGTAGTTGTTCTTGTGTGTCTTCAGCTGCCTCGAAGCATATACTACAACCTTCTTGTGTTGGATAAGCACATAACCTAGACTAATTCTTGACGTGTCACTATAAATCACATAACCACCATTGCCACTCGGAAGAGTCAAGATCAGTGCAGTCATCAGTCGTCTCTTCAATTCCTGAAAATTATCCTCGCACTCCTTTGGCCAAACACACTTAACTCATTTTTGTGTCAGTGGCGTTTGTGGTGAAGCAAGTCTGGAGAAATCTTTGATGAACCAATTGTAATAACTTGCAAGTCCCACGAAGCTTCTGATCTCAGTCACACTCGTCGGAGCCTTCCGCTGCATCACTGCATAAACCTTCGCTGGGTCCACTGAGATTCCGTCCTTGTATTCAACTTGCCCCAGATAAACAACCCTATCCAACCAAAACTCACACTTCGAGTACTTGGCATACAACTTTTGATCCCTAAAAATGCCAAGCACAATCCTCAGGAGAGCTCCCTATGTTGATCTCTATCTGATGGGTAGACCAAGATGTCATCTACGAAGATGATAACAAAACTATTGAGGTACAACTTGTATGTTCTATTCATCAAATCCATGAATTTTGCAGGTGCATTTGTCAATCCAAACGACATCACCAGAAACTCGTAGTGCCCGTACCGAGTCCTGAAAGTTGTCTTCTGAATGTCTACTTCCTGGATCCTCAAGTTATGATAACCTAAACGCAGATCAATCTTCGAGAAAACCTTTGCTGCCTATAACTGGTCAATGAGGTACTCAATTCTGGGTAAAGGGTATCGGTTCCTAATAGTAACCTTATTCAACATCCTATAGTCGATGCACATCTGCAACGACCCATCCTTCTTCTTCACAAAGAGTATCGGGGCTTCCCAAGATGAAACATTGGGCCGGATAAATCTAGACTCTAACAATTCCTGCCACTGCTTCTTAAGTTCTACCAACTCTGCAGGTCCCATCCTATACGGAGCCTTCAACTGCGGACTCATACCAACCACTAACTCAATACCAAACTCGATCTCACGATGTGGTGCTAGCCGGTAACATCGTATAGAAACACCTCTGGAAAATCATGTACAACCTCTATGTCTTCTAAACTCCTCATCTCGAGATCTGGAACCACCAGAGTAACCAAGAACGCCCTACATCCCTGATGCATCAACTTCTGTTCCTTCACTGCAGACACAATGATACGACCTCCTCGTCTCTGTTTTCTTGATCAGCACATTAGGTTGGTCCTTCCTTGGGATTAAAATCTTCTTCTCACGACAAACAACTCGAACCTCATGCTCTGATAGCCAGCCCATTCCTAGTATGACGTCAAAATCCTTCATCGGTAACAAGACCAGATCAGTTGAAAATATTGGTTTTCTGAAACATTTGTGGTGCCATGGAGGAAGCTCCCCACAGTGGCCACCTGACCCATGGGCGTACTGACTTCCAACTAGTAGTCAGTTGCATAGGGGTAAAATCCAGAATACCTGCAAACCTCTCCGAAATGAAAGAGTGTATGGTGCCACAATCAAACAAGCCTCTAGCAACAAGATCAACACAAAAAGTGTACCTTCCACCACGTTGTTGTCGTCCCTTGCCTCCTCAGCCTCAATGGTAAAGACTCGTCCAACCCTACTCCCTTGCTCTGGAGGTGCAACAAGTTGGCTGAATCCGCCTATCCTTGCAACTAGCGGTCCTGGTCACCTATTGTACTCTCCCACCTTGTTTGGACACTCCTGGACGTAGTGCCCATGCTGGCTGCAACCCAAACAAACCCCAGGACAGAACCACCACTCCCGCTTGGGATGAACCTTGCAACAAGCTCGGCAAGCCTCAAGCTGACGCGTACTGCCTCCTTCAATCCGAGTCTCTTTTGCGGATTCACAGTGAAATGACCAGCTGCTCTTACATTGACATTCCCCTGCGAGTTCCTAGACTCCTGATAATTCTCCTAGTAGTCCCTATCCAGGATAATCGCGCACTTCCCAGCATCCGCCAAGGTTTGTGGCATGCAGGTGAGAACTCGAGACTTGAGCAGCTTTCGGAGTCCTACGTGAACTTCACTGCCCTCTACTCGTTTGTTATATAAACCTTGGGGCAATAGTGCTCCAGGGTTGTGAACTTGTTAATGTAGTCGTCGAGCGTCAGCTCTTTCTGCTCAAGAGCTCGAAACTCCTCCATCTTAGCATCTCTGACATATTGAGGGAAATACTACTAGTCGAACTCTCCCAGGAATTCTTCCCAACTCACATTCTCTTAGTCAGCAAAAACCACAGCAGATGTGGTCCTCCACCAGTTGGACGCAGACCGCCCAGTACAAAGGTGGCGAGATTCACCTTCATCTCTGGAAAGCATCCGATCACTTGGAAAATTCTCTGGATCTTTAAGACCCAATCCTCTGCTGCCTCAGGGCCAGCCCTGCCCTTAAAGGTAGGTGGATGTTGCTGCATGAATCAATCGCGCATGGCACCCACTCCATCTGCTCATCTCGTGTAGTCTTGCGCTCCAGGAACGCACCCAGCCTCGATCATCCCATATAGCGCTCATCGCTTTTCTTCCCAGACCGCGTCTCTAGTTGCAACACTGGTGCTATGTGCACCTAACATAAAGATGAAACAATCAGCTATGCATGCATGGTTAAATGAGATGCAACAAAATCTATCTATATTACTCCTAAGAGTGGTTTCTTTGGACGAGTACACCAAAACTGACCGCTTTGATACAAAGTTGTAACGTCCCCGAACATAGTGGAAAATGTAAATGATATTCAAAGAAATCAATCATTAGATCAAATAAGGACGCTACTCATATATAAAATAAAAAGGCTGCACCATTATAATACATTAGTTACCAAAATGTATGATTACATCTGAGTACAAAAAGGTATAGATACAAGTAATCATAACAACCGAACACAAGTCGACTGAGGATCCATCCCTGGTGCGTGCTCGTCCTCGGTCTCTACTCCACCTAGAAGCTAATGAGGTCCTAAAATGCAAAAGTAAAAACAATGCCTGAGTTTCCATAAGGAAACCCCGTCACATGGCATATATAATGCAATAGTAAAATCTTCCCCACCTAGGGGTCATGAAGAACATCAGTCCTAACAACTACATCAAGTGCCCCAAGGGTACCTAACACAGACACACTTAGTTTTACGGAGGTACGAAACTAATCCTCTCTCACGGCTATACTAATCATGAAGGTTCAGTGAGATTCACACACACATCTGAGACATAGATACATATCTAATCTCGTGGTCAATGCCACACCGACGAAGTTTTCCCTGAGGTCGGTCAACTGACCTGGTTGTGCCACAGTGAAACTACCTATCAGAATACATCGTCGGTCAAAAATCTTCGTCACCTACAAGGTCGCACAGGTGCTCACAAAAGCTGAAACACTTGCCTGACTGTGACTTAGTCGGTTACCTGCCAGAATAAACCTCAGACAACGTCCAACTCTACTTGAACCAAGAATATGGAATGCAATGCATTGGGGTTTGCAATCCCAGGCTGCTACATAGAGTATGGAATGCAACATTATGCAAATATCAAATAAAGTAAGAAGTCAAATCTGTGAACCCATCGGTCGACCGAAAAGGTCAAGTGGTTGACCATCTGGAAGTTGAACCAGATAATGGTTCAAACTGCCACCCAATCGGTCAAACAAACATAACTACCAATTGGTCGAACAAAAGGTCATGGGAAGTCAACCGTTTAGAAGGTCTAAGCCAGCAAAAACATTAAACAATTCAAGACAACGGTCGACCAGCAAGGGGGTCCCATTCGACCGATAATAACAAGAACTTCCTACGTTCTTCAAATCCATAACCGGTCGAACCAACATCCAAACCGGTCAAACAAAATATAAGTTCACTTTAGTTAACAGTCAGACAATAGGTCTAGGGTGGTCGGACATTTAGATTGTCTAGGCCCGAACTGACTTACTTAGGTGCAACCAGTCGAACGGCAAAGGGGTCCCATTCGACCGAAAATAACAGAGTCTTCTTCTTCCTGCAAAATATGCACAACCGATCGACCACCAAAAAACATCATTCGACCGGTGCGGGGTAAAATGTAACAACAACATCTGTTGACTATTTCAGTGCAACAACCTTGCTGCACCGACGAGGTCTCCGACCTCCGGCGACCAACCAAACCCTCACACACCTCAACCGCCGCCGCCGACGAAATGATGGACTTGAATTGTCTTCTTTCGACTTCTCCTCTCGAATCACTCTCTTAAACCTCTTCTCAACGAAACTCCTACTCTTCTAACGACAAGCACACTTTTCTTCTCAACAACTCTTTCTTCTCTTCACAACCAAACTACAATCCTTCACCCTCACCTCACTTATATAACCCACCAAACCTTCACCGCCATCAATCACCCAGTAGCACAGTGGCACGTGGAAAGCTTATTGAGAATTACACTAAAACTCAATTTGTTGTCTAATTACACTGAGGTCCTTAATAAGATTTAGGTTCTAACATACCGAGCGATTGATTGCTAGATTTAGGATCAAAACGCTACTAAGGAGGAGTTGTCTCATAAAAGATAAGGTGGGGGATTTCATCACCCTTTCCTTGGCCCCAAAAATCACTCTTAATCAAGCCTTAACTAAAAGCAAGTAGACATTGGCCCTAAGGATTGCGGATGCACTAGGTGAGTAATCTAGTTGAGACCTTCATGACCTGATCGGCGTTGCCTACCTTGTCAATAGTAGGAGGTACTGGATCTCCGGATCTGGTATCACTTGCTGGGCATTATGGTCCTCGTTGTAGGGAGGTGAGGCGTGTCGAGGCTAGTGACCTCGAAGTTAGGCGTCGTCTACCCTAGGGACCCATAGCCTAAGGACCCTCGAAGTCAGGCTTCTACCTGATCCCACTACCCACATTAGATCTAGGGATTCTTCCCTCCTCATCTGAGTCCTCTCCTCATCTATTTTCTACGCGTAGTTTCCTCCTCTAGTACACCTTCTGTTGTGTGTGATTTTAGAGTCGAGTCGAGCATTTTTATGCGAGGTTGGGCTCGTTCTGGTGAGAGCGTTCGACTTGAGAGAGTGTGTTTTTCTGAGATGGATGGTCTTGGTGAGCGACCATCTCCGCCTCGTGCTCCTTTGGAGCATGAGGCCGAGTCGTCTCATGGTGGTGAGGGAGACTGAGTTCCATACATGGATTACCTCAGTCTGTTTCCACCACCACGTAGACCTCCTTCTCCTCCTCCTCTGACTCGAGAGGAAGGGAGATTCAGTCAGGATCGAGTTCTTGGTGCACCACCACCTTTAGCTCGATAGGATAGACCGATGACTTTGTGGGAGAGGACCCATCTTGTTCGGGCCGCGCAGCCTTCTTGCATAGTTCTTACCCCTGCGCGTGGGAACAACTATGAGCTGAAACCTCAATATGTGAGCATGCTTCAAACCTTTACTGCCAATAAGGAGGATTTGTATATTTTTAAACACGAATTCGAGGAAGTATGCTCCACGTTCAAGCTTCAACAGCTTGTTGAGGATTCAGTCCGGTTGAGGATGATTTCTTTCGCGTTGAAGGATAACGCAAAGAAATGGATGTACAGCCTCCCGGCGAGCTCTATTCGATATTGGGATAACTTCGTGACCATATTTCTAAAGATATTTTTCCCTCAAAGGATAACTCAACAGATACGGCACCAGATACATCAAATGTATCAGACTGAGACCGAATTTTTTCATGGTTTCTTTGAGAGGTTCAAGGACCTTCTCCAGCAGTGCCCTCATCATGGACTTGAGCTATAGCAGTTGTGCCAAAAAAATTATGAGGGCCTCAACTACAACACCCGCACATTGTTGGAGTCGATGTGTCAGGGTGACTTCAAATGAAACCCATCCACGAGGCATGGGACACTTTTGAGTTAATGGCTAAACGCACCTTTTAGTGGGACACCATGAGAGAGCCACCAGCCGCCAGGTCTTCTGGTCGAGCTGGATCATATCAAGTTGAGTCATCGATCGCGTCTGAGGCGAGCTACTCTCATGCGTAGGACTGAGAGTTTAGAGTTGGATCGAGCTCCTGTAGCTCAGGTCGCTACTCCCAGGCGTGGTAGGTGTGGACTTACGGGCCATGATGACTTGGAATGCGCTTACGCTCCAAGGGATACTGAGCATGCAAATGCGATGTATCAACAGAGGCCCCGTAACGACCCGTACAGTCACTCCTACAACCCGGGATGACGTTACCATGCTAACTTCTCTTGGGGGCCTAGTGGGGGTAACGGTCAGAGCTCGCACGCTCAACCTCCACCTTATCAACCTCCACACCCATCGGCAACCTACCAACCCCCACATCAAAGGTCTCAGCACCATAATTACCAACCTGCTCATGCCTCATCGTCGGGTTATTCCAACCAGACAGCAAATGCCACCTTATGCCAAGGTTCTCAAGGACTTATGCACCAAGATGAGAAAAACTCATGTTCCAAAGAAAGCTTTTCTTACGACTAACGTGAGTTCTTTGTTGGCACAACCCATGCAAGTCAAGTACAAAGACCCTGGCTGTCCTACTATCTCTTGTGTGATTGGTGATGTGTCCATACATCGAGCCTTATTGGACCTTGGTGCATCTGTTAATCGTCTGCCATATTTTGTCTACGTCCACCTTGGTATTGGAGACTTCAAACAAAAAAACCACTCTTCAATTGGCTGATAGATCTATGAAGAAACCGACGGGTGTGGTGGAAGATGTGCTGATCAAAGTGGGAGAGTTCATTTATCCAGTCGACTTCTTTGTCTTGGATACTGAACCTGTGCCAAACCCACATGGACAAATTCCTGTCATTCTGGGGTGACCATTTCTTGCGAGTTCCAATGCATTGATCAATTGTCGCAATGGTCTGATGTGCTTGACTTACGGTAGTCAATGTGTGAATTTCAACATCTTTACCATCGGCAAGAAGCCAGGTGCCTTCAATGACCCTGTTGGGCTCAACCTTATCCAGGGTTTGGATGAAATTGAAGTTGAGGGCACCTTCAAGTACTTCAGAGAATTGTTCGATGAAGATCCTGAAGGTGGTGAAGATGTTTCACCTGGGCTGGCACAAGATGGTACCTTATGTTCTGATCATGTGGCCTCCGTGCCACCTCCTTTTGATCTTGTGGCCCTTGAGCGACATTCTTCTGATCTTGTCGCCCAGGAGCCACATCCTTTCGATCAAGTGGCCCTTGAGCCACAGCCTTTCGATCATGTGGCTTTTGAGCCACAAGATACCATTTTTATGGCCTCTCGGTCATTTGCTCTGCATTCTGTATCTACTGAGGACCCCATGTGGGTTAAGAATCAACCACCTGATGCCCTTCAATTCAAACAACCAGACATAGGTTCACCTCTCATTCATGCCTCCTATCTTGCTCACTCTCAAGAGGCATCAAACGACCACGACGCTTATAAGAGTATCAGGTGGTCAAGCAATTCTGATTTGTATGTCGCGAGCCCACGCATGTGCATTTTTGGCTCGAGAGATGGCGGGTTCCCATTTGATGTCCCTTGACATATGAAGATGGGAGCCCATTTTTGTACATAGTTATAAAAAAAAGAAAAAAAAGTACAATAAAAGACTCCTTCAGTGAGCATCGATTGTTGTGGGCTCCAACCATTGAGTATTTGGGCCCCCTTTCTTTCACGTATTTGGTCTCACAAGTTTTGAGGGGAATTTGGGTTGTGTCCATCAACATGACCTTGAACTTCCCTTTGTACTTCATGTTGGTGAGATCTCTCCTTTTTCATGCATACATCCATGTAATATCTTGCTCGCATTCATTGAGGACAATGCATGAAGTAGGTGTGGGGGGGTGTTTTATGTGTGTACATAGTCGAGTCTTTTATTTGGATTTTGTTTTCTTTTGTGTGTATTGATAAGGTCATGTTAGTGTGATGCATTTAATATCGATATATCTGCTTGTCATGATCCTTGGGGGACTTGTCCTCTTTTGCCTGCCTAGTGTGTTAAAAATTTTACATTTCTTTCAAAATCTTCATGTGTCCGCGAAAGAAAATGTTTTGTGGGTTTTGCGTGTGTTTAGCATGTGCAAAACCGTTGAAAGGGAAAGTAAAAAGAAAGCTCCCGAAATTGTCTTGAACTTGATGCAGTAGGATATCTAGTACTGTGGCTTTAGGATTTTTCGAGTCGTTAGGATGCACCCCAATTCTCCCTTGGGGGTGAGCAATCATAGGGTTTCAGTGCTCAAACATTCAAATAAGTCCACCGTGAACCTAATGAGTCAATAATTCGTGTCTGTTAAGTTAAGAAAGTCTGTTGTTGTCAAGGACCCTTTAAATCTTGTTGTGAGACATTAAGTGTAGGGGTTTTGGTTCATGTGTAGATAAGAAATAAGTGAGTAGTTGTTCTCTCTTCTCGCACGGCTCCTATCACTCGGGAAAGTAGGTCTGAGGGGACTTTGTACCTAGTGCTTTCGAGTCATCTGACTTGGGATGCGCCGACCGAACTCTCGTTACACGGGTGGTAGGGATTGCCCTATGTGGAGATTTGGGGAAAGGTGTACGTGATAGTGTAAGTCCTCATGGGCAATGATGCACAAAACCTGACCCTGAGAGAATAAAGCTCCAACTGATAAAAAGAAAAGAAAAGAAAAGAAACAAAAAGAAACAAATGGTAATGCAAATAAGAACCTTCATGGACCTTACACTTCGTATCACTTGAGGATGTTGAGGTTGTCCATGTCTTTCACTTAATTCCTTATTTAACGTGCACAAATGGTTCATTAGGTTAGGTGCGTTGACTGATTACTTATATAGAGTCGACCCGTAGGATTACCACGTCCAATGATCGACAACATATGTCCAACGAGTCGAATGTCTAGATTGAATAATGCATCTTGTACGGATTTTGTGGGTATATCCGCTAAAAACCCTCAGGAGACAACACTCCTCCTCCTTGGCAAGAAGGAGGTTTAACGGCTTGTTGCACGTGCTAAGTGCAACTGTGATTCCTATGAAAGTGAGTTAGGATTTCTTGTTTCTAGTTTGCTTTTCTCTTTCATTGTTTTGCTCGGGACTAGCAAAAACTTAGGTGTGGGTGTATTTGATTGACATCATTTCATGCTTATATTTGTATCTTATATCTATTGTCTTACACCTAAGCAATGCTACGTGACAAGTTTTATGTTTGAATTTCAGAAATAAAGAGGTTTGAAGAGAAGAGCCGTGAAAGGACCCAAAAGCAGGAAAAAAGACTTAATTTTGAGACCTGGGGACTGAGATGCAAGGGAGAAGGACCTGAACGTAAGACTAAAGGACCTAAGAGCAAAACAGAAAACTCCACACCATCATAGGGAGTATTTTGACAATTCGATTCAGGTCGGAGCTCCAATAAACAAAGTAGATGCATCAAAGACCAATAAACACATCAGGCAAAGCGCAGCATCAAAACCAGACGGATCTGGATCCAGTTGACCGCCAATTGGCGGTCCGGATCTTCCCGGATCCGAGGAAACTTCTGGACAACGTGTATTTGATGATGTTTAGGCTATTTTTGGTATTTGTTTAGTCCCACATCAGGGGATTGTCCCGGATTACCTTTTTCTTTGGCTATAAATAGAACTCTCCCTCCTCTCATGTAATCTATCTCTCTCTTGGTGACCTTCTTCCCTACTAAGAGTGAAGCCTTGAAGCAAAACTCTGGTGGAGGAAGGGGTGCTTGTAATTTGGAGTGAGTAATAATAGAAGTTTTGTAGTTAATTGTTGTTTGCTTTAGTTTTTACATTGCTTAGTTAATTTCAATTTACATGTCTTGCATGTTTCTTTAGTCTCATGTTCTTTTAGTCTCTTTAATGTTTCTTGCTTGCTTAGATTAATTTCATTTCAGTATTATGTTTCATTTTGTTAATGTAGTTAGTGTAATGAGTAGTGAGTAGATACATCCCCATTTGGGGGTGTGGAGAAATATGTGATATAATCGTGTAGTGTATTAAGTGTGTGTTATCTTAATCCCTTGAGCTTTATATGATTTCCATAACCATATAATGAGTTTCCACTCTTATCGTTGATATACTAATGCTATTGAATGAAGCTTACCCTATGCTTTGATTAGTGGACTTATTTTATGGGGAATGATAAGGTTAGGATATGCATGGAATTAAAATTGGAAACACAAGTTGTAGTGTATGTACTCTTGTTGCCTTTACCTTGGTTAATGTCTTGTATGTTTTAATGATATAGTCTTATCTTAATTCATGTGGAGGCATAGTAGGGTCTAGTCTTTATACATGAGTTCATTTAGCTTCATTCCAATTATTGTCTTGTATGTTTTAATGATGCGATCTAATCTTAATTCATGTGGATGCAAAGTTGGATTTAGTTTTATGATTTCATGCACTACATATTGTGAGGAGCTTAGTGAACACACACACACACACTTCTTTATGTTCACATTATTTCTCTACCCCCTTTGGGGTTTAGTTTTATTACTTATCTTTCATTTCCTTTTAAATCTTAGTGTAGTTTAGTGTAATCAACCTTTGTCTCCTTTCTTTACCACTCGCCTTCGCACAAACCAAACGTCGACACACCTCCCAGTGGACGACCCGTATTTGCCACCGCTTCAACGCGGTCGTGCACTTGCGGTTAATATAAAACGATCAATCAGCATGCTTCTTTAATGTCCTTTCATTTAGCTTCTTTAATATTTCTTGTTTGCTTAGTTTAATTGCCTTTCATTAGAATGTTTTGTTTTGTTAATGTAGTTTGTAGTGTAATGATTAGTGAGTAGTTCTATCCCCCTTTGGGGCTGGAGATGATGTTCATACATGCATTAAAGAATGGAAATGAATGCTTTATTTGGAATGTGTTGATAAATGTGAATGTATGCTTGCTTGTTTAGAGTAGAACACTTCACTTGATGAGTTTTGCCACAAATATTAGACACCTCTCATGCTTGTTTAGGTTCTGAAATAACCAACTTGTATATGTGAATGCTAATCATCTAGGTTAGTGAATGGATTGATAAGTTTTGTCATAACCTTTAGACACTTCCAATACATGAAAACACTACCTACATTTGTGCCTATTGAATGCATTCTTCACCATCTTTTTACATGTGTGCACACACTCCACCCCCTAGGGGTTTTCCATTTCTGATTTCCAGCTTTCATCTTCTTTGTTTGTTTTGTTCTAGCTTAGCGTAGTTACTTTAGTGTAGTCACAACTTCTTCCCTTTTTTTCCCACTTGCCTTCGAACAAACCAGAGTCAACACACCTCCCTGTGGATCGACACGTATTTGCCACTGGTTCAATGCGGCCGTGCAGTTGCGGTTATAATTAAAACATTCAATCATTATCCATTTGTTGAAGCTTCATTAGTCGCACACCGGGGGATTGTCCCCTGTTGCCTTTTTCATGTCTACAAATAAAACTCTTTTTCCTCCTTAGTAAGGTACTTATTGCTTGGTGTCCATTCACTCTTCTTGGACTAAGCCTTGGAGCAAAACTCAAGTGGAGAAGAATGCTACTTGTAATATGAGTCATGTTAATAAAATAATTCTTCCTAGTTTTGTTTTAATGTTGTGTCTTTTTGAATGCTTATATGTTTTGCTTAGTTTTGTTTTCCTATTCTTAGTATAACTAGTTTGAATGTCCTTCTTCCTTAGTATAATTGTTACCTTCATATGTAGTAAGTAATTTGATCACCCTTTGGGGATGTAGTTGATGTTTATACATGTAATGAAGAATGTGATGAATGCTAGCTTTTGGAATATATGATGAATGTAAATGTATGCTTGTTTGTTTAAAAGAGAATACTTAACTAGACAGGTTTTTCCATAACCATTAGGTACTTCCCATGCTCGTTTAAGTACTTAATAACCAACTTGTTTATGCTCATGTTAATCAACTAGGTTAGTGGTTTGAATGATAGGTTTTCACACAACCATTAGGTACTTTCTATGCATGAAAACACAACCTACACTTGTGCTTTATTGAATGCATTCTTTACCACCTTATCACATGTGTACACACACTCGACCCCTTAGGGGTTTTCCTTCCTAAATTTCATTTTTCTAGTTTGTTAGTTGCTAGTTTGGTTTCATGTTAGTCTTGTGCTTCCATCTTTCTGTTGTTAATTGCTAGTTTAGTGTAGCTTAGTTTAGTGTAATCAAATTTCTTCTCCCCTTATTTTCCACTTGACTTCTGAAGAACCGGAGTTGACACACCTCCTTGTAAACTTGACTCCTACTTGCCGCCGCTTCATCGCGGCCGTGCACTTGCGGTTATTATAAGCTTAACAGAAACATTGAGCATTTCTACGATTAATTCTCTCGTCTAACTCATCAAAAAAGATTGAACAAATCGGCCTCATTTTGTAGGACAACCATATGGTATACGTCGTCGAAGGCAATTAACAATTATTCATTTCCTCATTTGATTATGCTCACCTATACGTTTCACCACTTCAAAATCAACATCTTTCCGAGACCTCTTTTGAGAAACTTCTCTCAAGATGATGAAGTTGGTAGATAAGCTTCTCAACAATTCTCCCGATCTTGATGAAGAAGCATCCCAAGAAGAAGAAGGAAAAGAATTTCGTGATGACGATGTTGAAGATGTCCACAAACATCGCAACAAGTTGAAGAGAAGGAAGAAGATTCTGCATTATGGAGTCAAGGTCATCCTAGGCGACCCACTACTCAACAATGCCCTCCAAACGTTGAGTCATAATTCAAATCAAACATTATATATAAGTCAAAGAGTCAAATTGCATGCATACGCATCTCTCTCTATACATAAATATTTATATTGTGTGTGTCATCTTATCAGCTGATTAAGAATGAACTCAACACTCAAGACTCAAGTATTGGTCTAGCTGTACAAGAAGATATGTAATGTACATTTATTTGAGTCACGGGATTTTCCGTACTCTAGATGTACAATAGAGAAATCTGTGAAAATCAAAAGACCAAACGATCAATGTGCAACTACTAACTCTAGTGTCATGTCGAACGACCGTTGTACGACAGATAATGTAACGTCCTCAAACACAGCGGAAAATTTAAAATTTACAACATACAATCAAACGAGGACATCACGAAAGCAAATACACACACAGGTGCACCAACATATAATATATATATGCGATCGAGTTTATAAAAGAATGTGATTACATTAAAAGCTCATAAACCTAAAATATACATGTGTAATCACAACCACCTCAAAAGTAAAGGAAGCAGGATCATGTCCCGAGCACTCCCTCCGCCGTCAGCACCCACCTACCGTCGCTCTCGGCCTGAAAGCAGACAATAAATTCCTGAGTTTCCAGGAGGAACCCCAGTATGCCAAACTCTAACACATATATGGACAATAATGAAATATGCAAGAACTGTAAATATCACAACTGATACACCTGCTAGGTTCCCGAGACCTCTCTCCCGGCCATAGCCTAACAACACGGGTGTCAAGGGTACTCTCACCCCAACCCCACCAACACTCGTGCACACAAGGCACTGCCGGTCCAAATCACGGCCTAACAACCCCCTTGTTGCCACAGTGTTACCGGAGCCACGGTTTTGCATCATTCGCCGGAGCCACGACTTTGCCTCAATTTTCGGAGCCACGGCGACAGTTATCACAATTGCTCTCCACGTGTCACTACTAATCGCTATAGGGCCGGCCTGTCGATCCGTCGCCGCAAAAGGGCCGATGAACCCGTCGCCTTCTAGCCAATCAAGTGTAACACACACACACCAAAACAATGTAAAACGGTCGAACAAAAACTGTCTTCCGGTCGACCGATCCTCACCAAGAGAACTGGCCCAACCGAAAAACACGCCAAACGGTCGACTGGCAAAGGGGTCCCGGTCGACCGAAAAGCACCAGTAAGAAAACATTTTTGCAATCCACAATCAAACGGTCGAACAACCGAACCCTATCGGTCGACCGAAAACCACCAGTAAGATTCACCAACAGTCCACACTTCACGGTCGATCGAAACCACAATTCCGGTCGACCGGCCAATAAGTTCGCTTAAGTCGTCGGTCGAACGAGTCAAACAGACGGTCAACCGTTTAGATGGTCAACGCCGCAACCGACATACAACAGTACTTTCGGTCGACCGGCAAAGGGGTCCCAGTCGACCGAAAATACACAGCGTGTCCTTCTCTCGCTAGAATTGCATAACCGGTCGACTACCCAAAGGGTATCGTTCGACCGGTGCGAGGAATTCGCCCAAAATACACTATAACCGATCGACCGAACCCAGAACACCGGTCGACTTATTTTAGTGCAGAAACCGTTGTACAGGTCCGACGAGCCAAAACGGGCTACCGTCGACCGCTCCCACCCCCACACTAATAATAGGTTAGCGTAAAAGCAAGTTTGACATACCTTAAGGCTTGAAGAAGCCTTCGAAGAAACCATGGTGAGCGTTTCCACGAAAAAGCTCGAACTCCGGCGAACTTCTGATTCCTTCGACAACTCCGGCAACGATCCGGCGAGCCTCAAACCACACGATTTGGAGAAAGTCTGAGCTCCTCCTCGCCTCAGAGAACTATGGATCAAGAGAGAGAGAGAGAGAGAGAAACTTGAGTGAGAGAGAATTGCACGAGAGAGAGAGAGAGAGGGAACCCACCGACTCTTATACCTCCCCTCATCTCCACCATCCACCTCAACACCACCCAATCAATCTCAACCCTCCATCCTAATCCACCCCTAATCACAATTAAAACAAAAACAAGGAGTTAGGATTTAACAATATGAACTACGAATACATATATCACGTATCCCATAACTCTTGATGGTGGTGTAGCCATACCATTGAAGTAGAATACATACAAATTCTGCAGATATAGGTACGTGATGCAATAAAATGTGGATTAGACTGTAGTTAGACCTGCCAAGTGTCTATGTTTTACGATAAGAAAGTATAAAAGATATAGAAGTAGAGAGAGAGCAAAGGAGAGGAAGAAGAAGAAAGAGAAAACCCATGGGCTCTGGCGATCCTAGGGTTTCCTTAGTTTCCATAGCCATTCTTCCACCAAAATCCACCGTTCTCCATCGTTTTCCATCCTAAATGTCTCAAGTTCGTTCGTTAAAAGGACCCCCACGTGGCCCTCTTGCCTTGGAGAGGACGGGTGAAGGCCCTAGGAGGCGGCCTACCTCCCGATCAAGGTCGAGACCAGCTTTCCGGTGCCACCATGAGGCACCTGTGAGGGATCCTCGGGCTTGGGCCGACTTGTTTTACACCACAACTTGCTCACCTACAACCCTTCACTTTGTTCCTCCGATAGAGGTAACCGGGAAGAGGGTGGAGACTTACTCCAGCAAGCTTGTTGAGGAGACGACGAAGAAGTGAGCTAACGTTCTCATCAACTTGAAGCCGCATCTTCCTACTTTGGTCACGGATCTCAAGAAGATTTCGAAGATTTCAGGCCATTTCGAAGTGTTCTGGCATAAGAGTAAGTTAATTATTTTTAGATACACGCTTGGGGAAGACAAAAGCACGTTTTAGACGGTGGTCCATGGTTTCTTTGTGGGTCGCCATTGGCGTTACAGGAACGGACAACCGGGTTTAGGTTCGAGAGGAAGAAGGTGGCGTCTATGCCTGTATGGTTGTGCTTCAAGAGCTTGATTTACGTTTTTCGTCACCTGCTGTCCTGGAAGTTGTAGCAAGCATTCTTGGCACTCCATTATACATGGATGAGGATACTGCAGCATGTCTGAAGCTCGCGTTTGCTAGAGTATGCGTAGAGGTCATGGTGGGGTTCTTGTTTCCTACGGTGATTACAATCCACGATGAAGAGGGTCATGAGGACGAACTAGCTGTTGAATATGAATGGAAGCCACCCTCATGCACTATATGCACATCCTTTGGTCCCCCAAAATCGCGTTGCCCAGCCGCTCAGCAACCCAACATGAACAAATCTACCCACAAGCCACAGAGTGGCTTGTCGTGCAGCCAGGCGTCAAAATTCACGGGTTGTTGATGGTCAGAACTCGTCCGAACTTGTGGTCAGAATATGCAGGTGGTCGGAGATGTGGCACCCGGAAGGAGCGGGGGAAGTTCCCATGGACACGTTTGTGGTGCCGGATCAGGAAGGTGAATGGGAAAAGGCAAGTCTGCTGATTTATTTAGTTATAATACCGCAAGTGCACGACGTCAGAGAAGACATGGCAAATACAGGTCGAGTCCACAGGGAGGTGTGTCAACTCTGGTTCTTTAGAAATGGAGTGGAAAATAAAGGGAGAAGAAGTTGATTACACTAAACTAAGCTACCCTAAACAAGCAATTAACCGACAAGACATATGAAAGCGCGAGAGTAACTAAAACTAAACTAAACAAAAAACAAAGCAAGATGAAATTCAGTAAGAAAACCCCTAGGGGATGGAGTGTGTGTACACAAATGATAAGGTGGTGATGAATGCATTCAATAAGGCAGAAATGTTGGTTGTATTTTCATGCATGGGAAGTACCTAATGGTTGTGGTAAAAGCTATCATTCCAATCACTAACCAAGTTGATTAACATGAGTACAAACAAGTTGGGTATTAAGAACCTAAACATGCATGGGAAGTCCTTAATGGTTATGGAAAAATTGATTGACATCATTTCATGCTTACATTTGTATCTTATATCCATTATCTTTCACCTAAACAACACTACGTAACGAGTTTTATGTTTTAATTTCAGAAATAAATAGGTTTGAAGTGAAGAGGCATAAAAGGACCTAAAAGTAGGAAAAAAGGACTCGGTGGAGAGACTCGAGGACTAAGATGCAAGGTCGAATGACCTGAATGTAAGATCGAAGGACCAATGAGGAATCAAGAATACTCCACACCATCATGGGAGTATTTTGGCAATTCTATTCGGGTCGGAGCTCCAGCAAGCGAAGTAGATGCATCAAAGACAAACAAAGACATCCAGAAAAGCCGAGAAGAAAGCCCAGCGCAATCCAAACCCTGTAGACCACCAATTAGCGGTCTAGGACCGCTGATTGGTGGTCCGGGTTGCTGCAGATCCGCTAAGATTTTTTTGGGGCGTGTATTAGAGTGTATTTGGTCTATTTCTGGTATATGTTTAGTCCCATACCGGGGGATTGTCCCGGATTACCTTTTTCTATGGCTATAAATAGAACTTTTCACCTTCTGTTGTAATCACTCCATGCTTAGTGGTCATTCTCTCTACTTGAATTGAAAGCCTTGAAGCAAGAAACTTAAGTGGGGAGATGCTACTGGTATTGTGAGTCTGAAAATCAATAAAGTTTTCTTTGTTTTGTGCTTCTTTTATAGTTCTTGCATGCTTAGCTTAATTGTCTTTTATTAAATCTAGCTTAGTTAATATGTTTTCTTATCTTAGTGTAATAGTTAGTTTAATGTTTAGTGAGTAAAACCACTGCTCTTTGGTGGGTGGAGATGATACTTGTATATGCAATTAAGAATGGAAGAATGCTTTGTTTTGAAATGTGTTGATTAATATGAATGTATGCTTGCTTGTTAGAATAGAATACTTCACTTGATGGGTTTTGCCATAAATTTTAAGACACCTCCCATGCTTGTTTAGTTTCTTAAATGACCATCTTGTGTTTATGAATGTTAATCAAATAGGTTAGTGATTGAATTGAAGGGTTTTGCCAAGATAAGTACACACCTCCTATACAAGAAACCACTACCTCCACTTGTGCCCATTGGAGCACATTCTTACATTCTTATTGTATATGTGTAATCACTCCACCCCTAGGGGTCTTTCTATTCCTGATTCCAACTTAGTGTTAAGTTCCTTTAGTTTTGTCGAAGTAATCATGAGTCTCTTTCCTTTGCATTTTCTTCGTAGTAGCTTAGTGTAGCGTAGATTAGTATAAACAAAACTCTTCCCCCTTTTTGTTGCCACTTGATTTCTGAAAAACCAGAGAGATCTCTCCTTCCCGTGGATCGACCCGTATTTGCCACGTCTTACCGCCGCCGTGCACTTACGGTAGTTTAAACGATTAAATAAAAACCCATCAAGGTAAGTTTCTCTTTTAAACAAACAAGCATACATTCACATTCATCACATATTGCAAAAGATAGCATTCATTACATTCTTCATTACATGTATAAACATCATCTCTACCCCCAAATTGGGACGGAACTACTCACTACTCATTAAGTTAACTAATTATGTAAAAATTTAAGGAAACAAACCATGGAAGACTAAAGGAAACAATATCTAACTAAAGAGAAATATTTTATTTACATGACTCACATTACAATGCGGCATCCTCTCCACCTTAAGTGTTTCTTGGAAGGCTTACTCCAAGTAGAGAGAGTGTCCACCAAGCTATGGGTAGTTTACAAAGGAGGAAGAGATCTATTTATAGACATAAAAAAGGAAACTGCGGACAATCCCTCAATGTTGGACTAATGAAACAATCCCAGAATAGACAAGAACACATAACCCATATCCACGCAAAATTGGGTTGGATTCTGATCCAAGTGGACCACCTGGTGGTCTAGGGTCGCTAATTGGCAGTCACTTTTTGTCGGATCGGGTCAATTTTCAGATATCTTCTTTAGTACTTCAATTTTTCACATGGGGTGCAGTCGGATTGGTTATTGGAGTCCGGGCCCGAATCTAATTGCCAAAATACTCCTCTGTGGTTTTGCATGGATGCGTAAAGGTCACATTGAGAATTTTGGGAAAATGTATGCTTATACTCAGGCTCTGGGGGAACATAAGGATATTTCTCGATAACGTGACCACTCAACCCACAACAATCACATGGTACAGCTGCTGAAGTCCCTGGTGCACTCATATCATCTACCGCACACATGAAAGAGGCCAAAGTGTGTTGTATTGTCTCAGTTTCTTGACCATCATATCATCCGACACAACAAGATGTTGGTTTAGCAGTCGGTGCAACTCTTCAGTTACCCCAATCTAAAGACTGCTCAGCCACACAATTAATATTGTCCCAACCATGCTGGGTATTAGTCTGAGGCACCCCAGGATGCATGGGTCCTGAATACCAAGGAGAATAGTCCTGATCCCAACAATGAAATGGACGGTCACCCACGTCGTAATCCATCTCGACAAAGTACTCTCGATTCGACCACTCTCACCACCCTGAGGTAAATCTCGCAAAAAGTGATCGACTCTACCCTAAACTGCTTATAGAGTGTAAATGGGAGGAGACTAGACCGTAGAATAGGTGAGAGGAAGATGACTCAGAGGAGAAGGGTGGAATTCCTAGAGTTATCGTGGGTAATGTAGGATTTCGTGTTGATTGACATCATTTCATGCTTGTATTTGTATCTTATATCCATTATCTTACACCTAAGCAATGCTACGTGACGAGTTTTATGTTTAGTTTTCAGAAATAAAGAGGTTTGAAGAGAAGAGCCATGAAAGGACCCAAGAGCAGGAAAAAGGACTTAATTGTGAGACCTGGGGACCAAGATGCAAGACTGAAGGACCTGATCGAAAGACAGAAGGACCTAAGAGCAAACCAGGAAACTCCACACCATCATGGGGAGTATTTTGGCAATTCGAGTCGGGTCGAAGCTCCAACAAGTCAAGTAACCGCATCAAAGACCAACAATACCAGAAAGAAAAGGCCACAACAAATTCCAACACCATCCGAAGATTTTGGACCGCCAATTGGCGGTCTTGGACCGCTAATTGGCGGTCCATATTGCTCAGGATCCGTCTAAATTTCTCCTGGACTTGTATTAATGTTCGTTTAGGCTATTTTAGGTATTGGTTTAGTCCCACATCGGGGGATTGTCCCCGATTAGCTTTTTCCATGCTTATAAATAGAACTCTTCACCTTCCATTGTAATTACCCATTGCTTGGTGGCATTCTCTCTACTAAGGAGTGAGCCTTGAAGCAAAAACTCAAGGTGGAGATGAATGCTACCTTCAATGTGAGTCATTTGTTAATAAAATAATTCTTCTAGTTTCTTTCAATCTTGTCTTTTAATTTGTGCATGTTTGTTTAGTCTTTCCTTTCCTTTTATGTTTCTTTAATGCTTCTTGCCTTCTTAGTTAACTTTCATTTCAGTATTATGCTTTCTTTTGCTAATATAGTTAGTGTAATGAGTAGTGAGTAGTTCCATCCCCATTTGGGGGGTGGAGAAATATGTGATATAATCATGTAGTGTATTAAGTGTGTGTTATCTTTATCCCTTGAGCTTTATATGATTTCCATAACCATCTAATGGGTTTTCACTCTTATCTTTGATATGCTAATGCTCTTGAATGAAGCTTAGCTTATGCTTTGATTAGTGGACCTATTTTATGGGGAATGATAAGGTTAGGATATGGATGAAGTTAATATTGGAAACACAATTTGTAGTGTATGTACTCTTGTTGCCTTTACCTTAGCTAATGTCTTGTATGTTTTAATGATGTAGTCTTATCTTAATTCATGTAGAGGCATAGTAGGGTATAGTCTTTATACTTGAGTTCATATAGCTTCATTCCAATTATTGTCTTGTATGTTTTAATGATGTAGTCTTATCTTAATTCATGTAGAGGCAAAGTTGGATGTAGCTTTATGATTTCATGCACTACATGTTGTGAGGAGCTTAATGAACACACACACACTTCTTTATGTTCACATTATTTCTCTACCCCCTTTGGGGCTTAGTTTATTGCTTATCTTCATTTCCTTTTTGCATCTTAGTGTAGTTTAGTGTAACCGACCCTTCTCTTCCCTTTCTTTACCTCTCGCCTTCGCACAAACCAAGTGTCGACACACCTCCCAGTGGACGACCCGTATTTGCCACCGCTTCAACGCGGCCGTGCACTTGCGGTTAAATATAAAACGAGATCAATCAAGTTTTTGGCGCCGTTGCCGGGGAGGTGCTCTGTCCAGACATTGGTTTGGACGATTCGAGGGGTTTTTAATTTTTTGGTTTCAGTTTTTCTTAGTGGCAGGGAACCTGAGGATCAAGGGGAAGCGACTGGAGGAGTGGGAGAGCGTTTGATTGGAGCGATTGATTGCTAGATTTAAGCTCAAAACGCTACTAAGGAGGGGTTGTCCCATAAAAGATAAGGTGGGGGATTTCATCACCCTTTCCTTGGCCCCAAAAAACCACTCTTAATAAAGCCTTAACTAAAAGCAAGTAGACATTGGCCCTAGGATTGCGGGCGCACTAGGAGAGTAATCTAGTTGAGACCGTCATGACCTGCTCGGCGTTGCCTACCTTGTCGATAGTAGGAGGTACTGGATCTCCGGATCTGGTATCACTTGCTGGGCATTGTGGTCCTCGTTGTAGGGAAGTGAGGCGTGTCAAGGCTAGTGACCTCGAAGTTAGGCGTCGTCTAGCCTAAGGACCCATTGCCTTACATGGTTTGTGCCATGCTTGCTAGTTAGGCTTCTACCTTCACCCTGTACCCTCGCTAGCTCTAGGGATTCTTCCCTTCTCCTCTGAGTCATCTTCTTCTCACCTTCTTCTACGTTATAGTCTCCTCCCCTTTACACTCTCTGGTAGCGTTTTAGGGTCGAGTCGAGCATTTTTTGCGAGCTTAGTCTCGTGGTGGTGAGAGTGGTCGACTCGAGAGTTGTTTGTTGAGATGGATGGTTACATGGGCGACCATTCATATCATTGTTGGGAGCAGGATGATTCTCCCTGGTATTCCGGACCCATGCAACCTGGGGTGGCTCAGACGAACACCCCGTACGGTTGGGATGATCTTCATTATGTGACTGAGCAATCTTCATATAGGGGTGATATGAGAGAGGCACCGACGGCTAGATCTCCATCTAGTTATGTTGGATCATACTCTGGGCAACAAACTTTGGCCTCTTTCATGCATGTGGTAGACGACATGAGTGCACCAGTGGCTCCAGTAGCCATACCGTGCGATTGTTGTGGGTTGAGTGGTCATAATATCGGGGAATGTCCTTATGTTCCCCCAGAGCCTGAGTATGAGCATACATTTTCCCAAAATGCTCAATATGACCATTACGCATCCGCGTACATCCCGAGAGTGATGGATTCATGGGGAAACAATTCTTATTCAAATTCTTATACTTCATATTCACCCCAGTATCCTCCTCCCGAATACCCAGAATTCTACCAGCACCCCACTCCAAATCATTGGACTCATTCTCAGCCCATCAACACCCAACCCCAAAATTTCCCAAGCTCTGACTTGGACCCCATCGTTGACCGCATACCTGATTCCTTGAAATAAACTCTCCAAACATTCATGGAAACCACACAAAACTTATTGAAGTCCAACTTGAATTCCTTGCAAACCATGGAAATGCAAGTGAGCCAGATGACACAGCAATTCCATGAACGTGAGGAGGGTAACTTTTCTTGTCAACATGAGGATTCATCTTTTGATATCGAACCACCACCACATCCACAAATTCAAAGCACAATCTTTCAAAGTCAAACTCCTAGTCAGTCTCAGGGACTTGGGGTTTCAATTCACGATCACTTAGTGGAGGATTCGATTCAAATTGAGAATAACTTGGACCAGCTTCATTATGAGTCGGCACAGGATTGTGCCTTATCTTTTTGTCCCGTGGCCCTTGAGCCACATGATCTTCATGTTGTACCTCCTAAGGACTCACCTCTGGTGGAGCAGGAGCTCCCTAGTCCCCTCAATTTCAAACAACCTGATGAGAGTTTGTCTCTCACTATTGTTCCTGATCATCTTGGAAATGATGGAACATCAAACAACTACATTTCTCATGAGGGTATTAGGAGTTCCTTGGAGAATACATTGGGTATGAGACCCACTGTTTGTTCGCCTGGTGTGTCAGACATGCCTAACGAGGTTCTTGACCTCGTTCCGACACACCAGCCTGTTGGTTGGAGAGTTTGGATTGACGATCATAACTTCAGCAGCGCAACGGGAGAAACTCTTCTTCCGTTGCCCCTCATTTCCCAAACTCTCGAGAGGTTCAAGCTCTTTCAGTTTGATCCTTTGAGTGAGACGCCTTTGCGTCCAATTCATGAACCTCTCATTTCATCTGGTGCTCTTTGTGAAGGGGGCCCATGCATGCGTATTCTGGCCCCGCGTGGTGTCATGTTCCCTTTCCAAGTGCATTGACCCACTCTTGAGGTTCCCATTTGATGTCTTTTGACAAATGAAGATGAGAACTTATGTTTGTACATAGTTATATAAAAATTAAAAAAATTAAAAAAAAAGAAAAAAAAAGAAAAAAAAGAAAAAAAGTACAAAAAAAAAGACTCCTGCAGTGAGCATCGATTGTTGTGAGCCCCAACCCTTGTGTATTTGGGCTCCATTTCTTTCACGAACTTGTATCCCTTCTCTAGTGTCTCACAGGTTTTGAGGGAATTCGGGTTATGCCCATCAACATGACCTTGCACTTCCCTTTGTACTTCATGTTGGTGAGATCTCTCCTTTTTATGCATCAATCCATGTAGTATCTTGCTTGCATTCATTGAGGACAATGCATGAAGTAAGTGTGGGGGGGTGTTTTACGTGTGTACATAGTCGACTCTTTTCTTTTGATTTTGTTTTCTTTTGTTTGCATTGTTAGGGTCATGTTAGTGTGCTGCATTTAATATCGATATATCTGCTTGCCATGATCCTTGGGTGACTTGTCTTCTTTTGCTTGCCTAGTGCTTCAAAATTTTCACATTTCTTTCAAAATCTTCATGTGTTTGCGAAAGAAAATGTTTTGTGGGTTTTGCGTGTGTTTAGCATGTGCAAAACCGTTGAGAGACAAAGTAAAAAGAAAGCTCCCAAAAATTGTCTTGAACTTGATGCATTAGGATATCTAGTACGTGGCTTTAGGATTTATCGAGTCGTTATGATGCACCCCAGTTTTCCTTTGGGGGTGAGTAATCATAGGGTTTCAGTGCTCAAACATTCAAAGAAGTCCACCCTGAACCTAGTGAGTCAATAATTCATGTTTGTTAATTTAGGAAGTTTGTTGTAGTCAAGGACCCTCTTAATCTTCTTGTGAGACATTAGTGTAGGGGTTTTGGTTCATGTGTAGATAAGAAATAAGTGAGTAGATGTTCTCTCTTCTCGCACGGCTCCTATCACTCGGGAAAGTAGGTCTGAAAGGACTTTGTGCCTGGTACTTTCGAGTCATCTGACTTGGGATGCGCCAACCGAACTCCCGTTACACGGGTGGTAGGGATTGCCATATGTGGAGATTTGGGGAAAGGTGTACGTGATAGTGTAAGTCCTCATGGGCAATGATGCACGAAACCTGACCCTGGGAGAATGAAGCTCCAACTAATAAAAAGAAAAAAAGAAAAAAAATGTGTGAAAAGAAACAAAAAGAAAAAAAAATGTTAATGCAAATAAGAACCTTAATGGACCTTACACTTTGTATCATTTGAGGATCTTGAGGTTGTCCATGTCTTTCACTTAATTCCTTATTTAACTTGCACGAATGGTTTATTAGGCTAGGTGTGGACTGATTACCTATATAGAGTCGGCCCGTAGGATTACCGCGTCCATTGATCGACAAAATATTTCCAACGAGTCGAGGTCTAGATTGAATAATGCATCTTGTTCGGATTTTGTGGGTATATCCGCTGAAAACCCTCAGGAGACAACACTCCTCCTCCTTCGCAACAAAGAGGTTTAACGGCTTGTCGCACGTGCTAAGTGCAACCGTGATTCCTACGAAAGTGAGTTAGGATTTCTTGTTTCTCGTTTGCTTTTCTCTTTCTTTGTTTTGCTCGGGACTAGCAAAAACTTAGGTGTGGGGGTATTTGATTGACATCATTTCATGCTTATATTTGTATCTTATATCCATTATCTTACACCTAAGCAATGCTACGTGACGAGTTTTATGTTTAGTTTTCAGAAATAAAGAGGTTTGAAGAGAAGAGCCATGAAAGGACCCAAAAGCAGGAAAAAGGACTTAATTGTGAGACCTGGGGACCAAGATGCAAGACAGAAGGACCTAAGAGCAAACCAGGAAACTCCACACCATCATGGGGAGTATTTTGGCAATTCGAGTCGGGTCGAAGCTCCAACAAGTCAAGTAACCGCATCAAAGACCAACAATACCAGAAAGAAAAGGCCACAACAAATTCCAACACGATCCGAAGATTTTGGACCGCCAATTGGCGGTCTTGGACCGCTAATTGGCGGTCCATATTGCTCAGGATCCGTCTAAATTTCTCCTGGACTTGTATTAATGTTCGTTTAGGCTATTTTTGGTATTGGTTTAGTCCCACATCGGGGGATTGACCCCGATTAGCTTTTTCCATGCTTATAAATAGAAATCTTCACCTTCCATTGTAATTACCCATTGCTTGGTGGCATTCTCTCTACTAAGGAGTGAGCCTTGAAGCAAAAACTCAAGGTGGAGATGAATGCTACCTTCAATGTGAGTCATTTGTTAATAAAATAATTCTTCTAGTTTCTTTCAATCTTGTCATTTAATTTGTGCATGTTTGTTTAGTCTTTCCTTTCCTTTTATGTTTCTTTAATGCTTCTTGCCTTCTTAGTTAACTTTCATTTCAGTATTATGCTTTCTTTTGCTAATATAGTTAGTGTAATGAGTAGTGAGTAGTTCCATCCCCATTTGGGGGGTGGAGAAATATGTGATATAATCATGTAGTGTATTAAGTGTGTGTTATCTTTATCCCTTGAGCTTTATATGATTTCCATAACCATCTAATGGGTTTTCACTCTTATCTTTGATATGCTAATGCTCTTGAATGAAGCTTAGCTTATGCTTTGATTAGTGGACCTATTTTATGGGGAATGATAAGGTTAGGATATGGATGAAGTTAATATTGGAAACACAATTTGTAGTGTATGTACTCTTGTTGCCTTTACCTTAGCTAATGTCTTGTATGTTTTAATGATGTAGTCTTATCTTAATTCATGTAGAGGCATAGTAGGGTATAGTCTTTATACTTGAGTTCATATAGCTTCATTCCAATTATTGTCTTGTATGTTTTAATGATGTAGTCTTATCTTAATTCATGTAGAGGCAAAGTTGGATGTAGTTTTATGATTTCATGCACTACATGTTGTGAGGAGCTTAATGAACACACACACACTTCTTTATGTTCACATTATTTCTCTACCCCCTTTGGGGCTTAGTTTATTGCTTATCTTCATTTCCTTTTTGCATCTTAGTGTAGTTTAGTGTAACCGACCCTTCTCTTCCCTTTCTTTACCTCTCACCTTCGCACAAACCAAGTGTCGACACACCTCCCAGTGGACGACCCGTATTTGCCACCGCTTCAACGCGGCCGTGCACTTGCGGTTAAATATAAAACGAGATCAATCACGTGTCCTCATGTATGTATATATTTTAAAAACTTTACTACAACATACAAGATCGATTTCCTATTTTCAACAATTTTATGTACATTACTTTGTGTTTATTCTAATCTCATGCAATCCTACATATATTAAAATAAATCACAAAGAGAGAATCATACCCAAAGGTTCTCTAAAACCATTCGAAGATCCAGAGTCGCATTGCCCGTTGAATCGTCCGCCGATTCGCCTCCAAGTGTTCACCAAACACTAAACAAGATTAGAGAGAAATAAGTTAGCCAATCAATCTTACTAATAACCCCTCTTTAAGCTCCTGAGATTTCTATCTCCAAAACATAAAACTATTAAGAGATTTTTGTGGTGATTATGGGAGAGAGATTAATGACAGAAAGAATTTTTGCATTAACATAAACAAGTAGGATGAGGGGTCCTTTTATAGGCTCCCAAAACATCCTTATCAAGAAATATTATTTAGTCATGATCTCAAATTTCCACATAACCATCCTAAAAAACGTTTAACTAAATATGGAATTAATCCAACCCATGATCTAATTATTCTCTTAATAATTCTGGCAAATATCGCACTGTTCGGTTGACCGAGAATTTTTCTCGGTTAACCGAACCATTCGGTTATAACACATGTTCGGTGGACCGTGAGCTACACGGTCGACCGAATATGCATGAGAAAAATTCTCTGGAAAAATTCAAACGATCCGCACCTTGCTCGGTCGACCGTTGAGCCACCAAAATTTCTCCTGGCGAACATTCATCGGACGACAGTGTCACCTTCGGTCCACCGAAAATATTCCAAGATATTTTCTCTCGGTTGACCGTTGACGCTCGGTTGACCGAACCCAATTGTCCAGGCACTCCAGACAATTTCGGTCAATCAATTGTGCTTACCCGTTCCCCGTATGGTTGACCATTCCGAAGACACCTCGGTCGACCGAACCCTAAACGGTTCACCGTGTTTGACCCCGATTTTTCCTTTGTCAAATTTTGGATTTATTTCCAACAAAATTTGACCTTTTGGGTTTTTTAGCAAATTCATATCTTATGTAATATATTATCCTATGTAATATTAAATTATTACACCCCATAATATACACACCTCATATGAATTT
This sequence comes from Triglochin maritima, assembly GCA_963682175.1. Classification (NCBI taxonomy): domain Eukaryota; kingdom Viridiplantae; phylum Streptophyta; class Magnoliopsida; order Alismatales; family Juncaginaceae; genus Triglochin; species Triglochin maritima. Next base: position 23,972,131 of record OY821775.1, read on the forward strand.
ATTATAATTTTAACTATGTCAATTCTCATGACATATTGATTTTATTCATTCACCACATGTGTCCTTTTTTCACATGAAACCTGACACATCATATGAACTCAAAATCCAGCTTCTTGTTTCCCAGTTTTGTGGTGTGACCTATAGGAGGATCTAAACTAAATTAGCACCGATATTAAACACTTAATATCTCAAACTATAAGCGGTATCTAGCTACACATTAACTAAACACGATCCATTTAGTGATGTAAGTGCACGACTTGTGTCCGTTCCTTTCCTCATGATATTAAGATTATATATACAAAGTAGAAATGTGTCACCTTTGTATTATATTCATTTCTTGATCTCTTTAAGCTAATTATAACTATGTCACTTACCTCAAGCTACATTGTGCACATTATAATTTGCTTTATCAAGAGGCCCACTAATATCATCACTCAATTAAGAGGGGTAACGATAATCGTTTGACTAGCTATTTTTCCAGCACATGTCAAGTTCAACCAACTATTGCCTTATTGAATGCATTCACAAGTCTCAATATAAGTCTCATATCTTAGGATCCAAGACACAATAAAACATTAATGACATGAAACACAATTCCATAATGTCTTACTTGTTAGGTCTATTCAATATATAAAAGTAATCTTTTCCTCTTTTATATACTCGTGTCGTCAATTATTTGTAGAGCTACAACAATCGATAACGAACACGACAATCCTATATCGGTGATTAATGTTCCATGTTAATTACCATGATTGCGAATAACTTTTGATTTATGTAAACCATTATATTTTAGAGCTCTACGGTTAAGGACCAAATGCCTCTTCATTAACAGTTCCAAAAGACGAATAACATAATCAAGGAACAAAATGTTTGCACATCCAATTCATAATAATTGACATCTAAAAGTAAAACTTTTAGAACACATTCCTTTCAATCTCCCACTTGTTATAGAAGTTCTCTTCCACATACATTCTCAATGTATAAAACAATAATAACTAGGGTAACCATCTTTAATCACTCATCAAGCCAATCCACATGGTTCCTCAGACCGATGGACTCGTAATATATTTTGCCTTTTGGCTTGGTATGAGGGTCTGTTGAATGGATCAGCAGTGTTGTTGTTTGTGTCCACCCATAATAAATTTATTTTGCCTTCGTCGGTGGTTCAGTCAGCCGTAGTGATTTGACTCCAACTTCGCTAGCTCATGACTCTACCTTCCAGAATGATGACATATCATTACTTTGTGTTTATTCTAATCTCATGCAATTCTACATATATTAAAAAAATCACCAAGAGAGAATCATACCCAAAGGTTCTCTAAAACCTTTCGAATATCCGGAGTCGCGTTGCCCGTTGAATCATCCGCCGATTCGCCTCCAACTGTTCACCAAACTCTAAACAAGATTAGAGAGAAATGAGCTAGTCAATCAATCTCTAATTAGGCTAAGAATCTAGCTAATAACCCCCCTTTAAGTTCCTGGGATTTCTATCTCCAAAACTTAAAACTATTAAGAGATTTTCGTGGTGATTAAAGGAGAGATTAATGAGAGAAAGAATTTTTGCATTAACATAAACAAGTAGGTTGAGGGGACCTTTTATAGGTTCCCAAAACATCCTTATCAAGAACTATTAATTAGTCATCATCTCTTGCTTATTCTCTCCTAAAATTAATCTCAAATTGCCACATAAGCATCCTAAAAAATGTTTAATTAAATCTGGAATTAATCCAACCCGTGATGTAATTATTCTCTTAATAATTCAGGCAAAAATCGCACTGTTCGGTTGACCGAGAATTTTTCTCGGTGAACCGAACCATTCGGTTATAACACATGTTCGGTGGACCGTGACCTACACTGTCGACCAAATATGCATGAGAAAAATTCTCTGGAAAAATTCAAACGATCCGTGTCTTGCTCGGTCGACCGTTGACCCACCAAAATTTCTCCTGGCGAACATTCATCGAACGACCGTGTCACCTTCGGTCTACCGAAAATATTCCAACATATTTTCTCTCGGTTGACCGTTGACGCTTGGTTGACCGAACCCAATTGTCCAGGCACTCCATACAATTTCGGTCAATCAATTGTGCTTACCCGTTCCCCGTATGGTTGACCGTTCCGAAGACACCTCGGTCGACCGAACCCTAAACGGTTCACCGTGTTTGACCCCGATTTTGCCTTTGTCAAATTTTGGATTTATTTCCACAAAATTTGATCTTTTGGGGGTTTTAGCAAATTCATATCTTATATAATATATTATCCTATGTAATATTAAATTAATACACACCATAATATACAAACCTCATACGAATTTATTATGATTTTAACTATGTCAATTTTCATGACATATTGATTTTATTCATTCACCACATGTGTCCTTTTTCACATGAAACCTGACACATCATATGAACTCAAAATCCAGCTTCTTGTTTCCCAGTTTTGTGGTGTAACCTATAGGAGGATCTAAACTAAATTAGCACTGATATTAAACACTTAATATCTCAAACTATAAGTGGTATCTAGCTACACATTATAGTTACCCAATTAGCATAGATGTTTTTGTTCCACTCTAACTAAACACGATCCATTTAGTGAGGTAAGTGCACCACTTGTGTCCGTCCCTTGCCTCATGATATTAAGAATACATACAAAGTAGAAATGTGTCATCTTTGTATTATATTCATTTCTTGATCTCTTTAAGCTAATTATAACTATGTAACTTAACTCAAGTTACATTGTGCACATTATAATTTTGCTTTATCAAGGAGCCCACTAATATCATCACTCAAATAAGAGGGGCAACGATAATCGTTTGACATGATTTTTTTTGCGAGCACAAGTCATGTTCAACCAACTATTGTCTTTATCACTATACTCATTGATAGATTTTGACAATAATCAAATTAAGCACTTCTTGAGTGAAAAGATATAAGTCTGATATCTTAGGATCCAAGACACAGTAAAACATTAATGACACGAAACAAAATTCCATAATGTTTTACTTGTTAGGTCTATTCAATATATAAAAGTAATTTTTTCCTCTTTTATATACTTGTGTCGTCAATTGTTTGTAGAGCTACAACAATCGATCACCAACACGACAATCTTATCTCGGTGATTAATGTTCCATGTTAATTACCATGATTGCGAATAAATTTTGATTTATGTAAACCATTATCTTTTAGAGCTCTACGGTTACGGACCAAGCGCCTCTTCCTTAACACTTCCAAAAGACGAATACCATAATCAAGGAACAAAATATTTGCATATGCAATTCAAAATAATTGACATATAAAAGTAAAACAATTAGAACACATTCCTTTCAGGTAAAGGTTCAGGGTAGAAGCCTAATCTAGCAAACACGACTCAAACAAGCTTAGGCTGGCTATGAGTACTTATACTAGACGACGCCTAACCATGACTCTCCACACTCCTGAATGCCTCACCTCCCTAGGTCGAAGGTCACAAAGCCGAATGAGAAAGTCAAGACCCAGAGGTCCCAAAAGTCGCAATGCCACTAAGCAAATAACGATGTTCAGGCCATGACGTCGAGAATGAGATTTTCTCCTAAGTGTGCCCCAATCCTAGGCGTCAATGTCTACTTGATTTTAGATTAAGGCTTTAGTTGAGTGTAGTTGGTAGGGCTAAGGGAGGGGTGATGAAATACCCCAGCTTATCTTGAAGACTGTAGGTGGTGCCCCTTAATGATGTTTTGAAACCTTAGGCTAACAAGCAACCTACCATACAAACACTCACCTCACACTTGTTCCAAATGCAATACCTTACTCCGGCGATAAACTACTGCAAATAAAGGCAAAGAAAAGCAAGCTATATTCCTAAGTCAACATTATAGGATGCATGACCTAACAAAGTGGAATGCCTAATCTTTTGCTTTGAATTTTACGATTGAAGTTGATTAAAGGGGGAGTTTGGTTTCTTACTTTGATTTGGGAGCAAGTAACAAGTCCAAAAATGCAAGATTAGCCTCCCAGACACTAAAAACATAAAGCCAGACAGAGTGTGTTAAAATGAAGGGAACAAAATATTACTAGGCCGCCAATTTGGTTTGAGACTGCAGATTGTTGGTCTGGAGAGCTCCAAATGCTCCAACTTTTCTCCAATATCTTACTCTGTATCCCTTGTGGCCGTGAAAACACACAAAAAATTAAACAAAAAGATCTAATCCACTGGACTCATCCAAACTAGAGTCTAGACGAAGCACCTCCCCAGCAACGAGGCCAAAGACTTGATTTATTCAGTTATATTACCGTAAGTGCACAACATCGTTGCAGACATGGCAAAACGGGTCGAGTCCACATGGAGGTGTATCAACTCTGGTTCTTTAGAAATTGAGTAGAAAATAAAGGGGAGAAGAAGGTTATTACACTAAACTATGCTACACTAAACAAGCAATTAATCAAAGAGAATGATGAAAGCACGAGAGTAATTGCAACTAAGCTAAACAAAAAGCAAAGCAAGATGAAATTCAGTAAGAAAACCCCTTAGCGGGTGGAGTGTGTGTACACATGTGGTAAGGTGGTGAAGTTTGTGTACACCAGTAATAATGTGGTGAAGAATGCATTCAATAAGGTACAAGTGTAGGTTGTGTTTTCATGCATAAGAAGTACCTAACGGTTGTGGAAAAAACCTATCATTCCAATCACTAAAACCACACCCGTTTGGGGGGTGGAGATGATACTTAGATACGCAATTAAGAATGGAAGAATGCTTTATTTAGAAACGTGTTGATTAATATGAATGTATGCTTGCTTGTTAGAATAGAATACTTCACTTGATGGGTTTTGCCATAAATTTTAAGACACCTCCCATGCTTGTTTAGTTTCTTAAATGACCATCTTGTGTTTATGAATGTTAATCAAATAGGTTAGTGATTGAGTTGAAGGGTTTTGCCAAGATAAGTACACACCTCCTATACAAGAAACCACTACCTCCACTTGTGCCCATTGGAGCACATTCTTACATTCTTATTGTATATGTGTAATCACTCCACCCCTAGGGGTATTTCTATTCCTGATTCCAACTTAGTGTTAAGTTCCTTTAGTTTTGTCGAAGTAATCATGAGTCTCTTTCCTTTGCATTTTCTTCGTAGTAGCTTAGTGTAGCGTAGATTAGTATAAACAAAACTCTTCCCCCTTTTTGTTGCCACTTGATTTCTAAAAAACCAGAGAGTTCTCTCCTCCCCGTGGATCGACCCGTATTTGACACGTCTTCACCGACGCCGTGCACTTGTGGTAGTTTAAAAGATTAAATAAAAACCCATCAAGGTAAGTATTCTCATTTAAACAAACAAGCATACATTCACATTCATCACATATTGCAAAAGATATCATTCATTACATTCTTCATTACATGTATAAACATCATCTCCACCCCCAAATGGGGACGGAACTACTCACTACGCATTAAGTTAACTAATTATGCAAAGATTTATAGAAACAAAGCATGCAAGACAAAAGGAAACAATATCTAACTAAAGAGAATATTTTATTTACATGACTCAAATTACAATGTGGGATCCTCTCCACCTTGAGTTTTGCTTCAAAGCTTACTCCAAGTAGAGTGAATGTCCACCAAGCAATGGGTAGTTTACAAAGGAGGAAGAAGAGTTCTATTTACAGACATGAAAAATACAACTGGCGACAATCCCTCGGTGTGGGACTAATGAAATATTACTGGAATAGACATAAACACATAACCCATATCTGCACGAAGCTGGGTCGGATTTCGATCCAAAGGGACTGCCTCGTGATCTAGGGCCGCTAATTGGCAGTCACTTTTTGTCGGATCGGATCTATTTTTGGATATCTTCTTTAATGCTTCAATTTTTCACGTGGGGTGCACTCGGATTGGTTATTGGAGTCTGGGCCCAAATCTAATTGCCAAAATACTACTCATGATGGTGTGGAGTTTCTCGATATGCTATTTGGTCCCACCGGACTTTCGTCCAAGTCCTTCCGTCTTGCATATGGGTCATTGTGTATGACCGAGATGTCCATTTTGCTTCATTGAAATCCTTTCTTCTTGCATTTTAGTCATTTTTCTCTTCCCTTCACTTTTTTATTACCTAATACCTGAAATATAACAACAAACACTCGAGTAACACAATATTGGGGTAAAATTATGTATATGTGGCATGAATATGATGCATGATATGCTACTAATCACATGCTTTAGGAATGCTCCAACAAAGGTACCCCAGAGGAAACTCACGCAAATCCAGGCTCAAATCAGGTGGAAACACGTCCGGCACTGCCGGAAAAAAAGCCATATATGTCGGATATACAGGGGTATATACGACGGATTTTTGCAGTCCAAATGCCCGACATATATTTCACCGACTCTACGCCCTTCTGTATAGATGTCGACCATATATAGCAATAATAATAATAATAATTCGACGTCTATACATTTAAATAACAATAATAATAATAAAACGACGTATATTTCACTCTATAAATCCAACGTCTATACATTTAAATAACAATAATAATAATAAATCCGTCCTATAGACGTTGGATAGCCTATACAACCGACGTCTATACATTGGTAAATAGTACAAAAAACATTGCAATCATCTGAAGCCCAAGTTGCCAATCTTTTGACCATTATATATATATATATAAATATATCCCATTTGCCTATTGTAACTAGTGTGGTACCCAATTCTCATTTAGAAGTAAAGGAGTGATGGAGTACTTCAACCACACCACAAAAGAACTTTCTCCAATGTGAGACTAAACTTCAACACATATGACACACATGTGTAGATCAACACACACGTGATAGTAACATTGATGTAACTTTTTATAAATCAATCCAAATAATTCACATTATTCTTATACAAAATAAATCCACATAAATTCTTATACGAAATAAATCCCAAAAAATTGCATTAATTCTTTTACAAAATAAATCCACATAAATTCTTATGCGGAAAAAATCCCAAAAAATAAACAAAAAATATTTTTTTCTTATTTCAGGAGGTATAGACGTCAGTTATAATAAAAAACTGACATTTATACAAACCTATAGACGTTGGATATCCAAACATCCGACATCTATACCTATAGACGTCAGATGTTTCGATATCCGACGTCTATTCTGTGACGTCTATTATGCATTATGCACTAGTGCGGATACCAATTTGGTTTTCTCCACCAATGATGAGATGAATCCTGAATCAGGAAAGGAAGCATATCTGGAGGCCCACCCCGAGGATGTGGAAGGAAATTTGAGTATTTCGTGCAATGATAGGGAGATCACGGAGAGGGAAACATCCCATGCACATGCTTTTTCCAAATTTGATGTGGCCCAGGAATTAGAATCTGCCACCGAAAAGGATGTGACAACATAATTCAGGAAAAAGGAAACTCCCACCGAAAAGATGTACCCATGTAGAGAGGCAGCCCAAGAGCCCATCATGGACCCGACCAATCGCAAGTTTGAGGTGCCCCTTCGCAACCATGATGGTATGAGCAACCCTAAGGTTCTGAAGTTTCCTCCTCCACCTCGTGCATCTCCACGACTAACTAAAGCACCATCACGTCTCTCTTACTCAACTCGGGGCCAAAACTTGGGGTCAAAGGGACCTTCCCTTCGTGCACTGGCCCAATGCGGATCCTCTCTTGGAACGTACGTGGCACGAATAAACCTGGACACACGCTTATGGTGAGAGAAAAAATATCCAGGACACATGTGGCAATTGCAGGTATTTTGGAGCATAAGCTGAAGCCACTAAAGGTATAATCGTTTGTTAGTCAAGTCTGGCCACAAGCAAGTTGGGTGTCTAATTGCTCTGTTTGTCTTGGTGGACGAATTCTTGTTGTGTGGGATGATAGGCGAGGGAACTTGAGATGCTAGAGACAACTCGACAACTTGTCCATTTCCGCGATGTATGGGAGCACTCTTCTATTGCTTTTATTGTTACATTTGTTTATGCTTCTAATGATGCGAGGGAAAGGCATGAGCTATGGGAGGATCTTGCACACCTGGGGCAGACTACCATTTTGTGGCTGGTGGTGGGCGATTTCAACGTCGTTCACCACCCTCACGAAAAGGAGAGAGGAGTTGGAATTCCGTTGCGAGCACTAAAGGAGTTTAATGACTGAATTGATCAGGAGATGCTCTTGGAGGTTCCAAAATTGGGTGTGTGTTTACTTTGATGAATCTTCTCAGGGACCTTATCGTATTGCTACTCGGATTGACCGTGTGCTTATCTCCGGGTCATGGCTACACAAATTTCATGACTCGTCTTGCGTCCTCATGGAACGTGATCTTAGTGGAGGAGGCGATGACGTGACCAAGGCACGGTCCATTCAGGTTCATTAATGCCTGGTCAAAGCACGATCACTTCTTGGCTGTTGTGAAGGATGCGTGGAAGCTACGTGTGGATGGATCACCTATGGCTCGACTTGCGCACCGCATGAACTGAACGCGTGAAGCACTAACCACTTGGAGCCGCACCACTTTTGGTTCCTTGGACTCCGTCATCACGTGGGCTCGAACTGTTGTGGAAATTGCAAGATCAGAAGTGGATGGCCACCAGGATGACCCTACACGCCATGAGGCGACACGGTTTGCGCGGTGAAAGTTAGAAGATGCTTTGATTTTCGAAGAATCTCTCAGCAGACACCGATCTCGTGTTCATTGGCTGACCAAGGGTGACTCTAATACCACTTTCTTCCATGCTTCTGTCAAGGCCTGGTGGATAGTAAATACTATACGCGCAGTGGAGGTGGAAGGCGTATGCCTCGAGGAGGACGATGCCATTCGGGATGGCTTTCAACACCATTTTGCTAACCTTTTCTCTAATAATGTGCAGGTTTGTCCCCTTGATCCAAGCCTCGTGCCCCCGAGGCTTATCTAGTTCGAGCCTGTCCTATTAGATACCATGTCACATGGAGGAGCTTGAGCCGGTCCGGGTTTCGGTCTGGCCCACCGGAGCGATTCGGGTTTCGGTCCGGTCCGGTTCCGGACCAAATCCCAGAAATCCCCACAAAAGTTTCGGTCCGGTCCGGGTTTTTGGACGCCACACAGGCCTTACAGGAGCCCTACCGCCGCCACACAGGCCGCACGGCACGTGCAATCACTGCCATCAAGGCCAGTCGAACATATCTGCCACACAAAGGGCCAGACAATCGAAAATATGAACCAAAGTCTGCAGGATCAACGAGCTCCACGTGCAGACATCAACTCCGCCGCTATAAAAGTAGGTCAGCGGCCTCCGTAGCCCATCAGGCTGGTAGTCACTTCACCCAACGACAGTTCTGTGCCTGCTGAAGTAATGGGATCCGCAATCCCTCAGGCTGCTACTCTAACGCGAGTCAAAACAATCCATCATATTTGTCACGATCCATACATAGAGGTGACGTGTTCCGGACACCCACACCCTTCCACATGGTGGTCCCTGGGCAGGCACGCGTAATGCGCCCACCGTCACTTCCCGGCTCACGCACAAGGCGAGGACACGGGTTTCCGTGGACAGAGTTGGCATCCTAAGCGGAACCAGGAATTCTGTCCTGTGCGAAACGGTCAACCGAAAGAGACAACTCGGTCGACCGTTTCCTCAAGGGAATCGGTCGACCGAAAGTGACATCCGGTCGACCGCTTTCACAAGGGAATCAGTCGACCGAAGCGTCTGCAACGGTCGAACAATTTGCGGAAAACATAAGTCCTAACGGTCTACCGAAGGTCGAAAACCGGTCGACCGAACGAGGTAAAAATCCGGAGTCTGGTCAACATTAATTTCACAACTATCGGTCGACCGACTCAAGGGTCTCGGCCGACCGAAAACTAACAGGGTCAACCTATTATTTCTACGTCATATAACAGTCGACCGCAAACCACACTAAAGGTCAGGTACACTTAAGTCCCGGTCGACCGAACACAAGGACCCGGTCGACCGAAACACCGCAGACAGACGAAATACACTACGTTCGGTCGACCGACAACCGTCTTCAACCTCGCGCCAGCCGAGGTTTTGACGCTGAACTTCGTCGCCGGCGAGGTCTCCGACCTCCCGCGACTAACCACAACATCACCCCAATGTGGGTGATCACTAAAGGCCTCTAATGCAAGAACTTGGCATACCTTCTTGCGACGAACGACGATGAACGCCGGAGCTCCGCAACAACTCTGGTCCACAGCACGCACCTCCTTGCTCCTTCTCCCCGAGACGTCCTTGCCTCACGTGCACCTTCACCACCAACTCACGAGCCACCAAGGAAGAGGAAGAAATGGGTGGAGAGGAGAAGATTTGAAGAAGAAGAAGAAGAAGAAGAAAAGGAAGAGGAGAAGGAAACGTTGGTTTCCTCTTAAAACCAACCAGCCATCACCTCAACCAAGCCTTCCATCCTCTCAGCTCAGCCGCACCCTACACCCAGCCTACTGTTCACCCATGCCTCCCTATCACGTCACCTCCTCTTTCCTCCATTCCCATGCAAACACCATCATCACTCCACCTAAACACTCATTAAACCCTAATCAAGGTTAGGGTCTTTACATTATTAGTTGCAATATTTGTGAAGTCATTGCAATGTTAGTTGGCAATAGAATATTGGAGTTGTAATCTTCTAGTTCAATACCACTTGATAATTAGAGCAGTGTATGGTTTGTGGGTGTGGGATATGTTTGGAATATGTATGTTGAGGTAAGTGTCATTTCACAAGTCAACTCTTAACAAATTAGGTTGGTTGTGCAATGTCTCTTGTTGGTCTAATGATAGAATAAATTCTTTTCTATAATGTATGTCGTAAATGTCACATTTTTTCAAAGCAGTAGAAGATGTTCAAGTACAATGTTGAATTGTAGAGTTAAGATTGTTATAATTGGAGTTAGCTCTAAATCAAACAAACACATTCAAATAACATTGTGACAATCAATCGACCAGTTTGTGAGCATGTACAAGATACACTTGGTATAGAGATTTAAACATGGGGAGGGGAATGCGATGGTTTGACAATAAAAGAAGAATATACCTAAGAAGAAGAAAAGAACACGTACCAGCTTCCCGAGCACTCATCCAAACTCAAAGGCCCCAACACAACATGCCTTTATGCACCAATGACATGGAAGCAGCAAATAAACCAACGAAGTAGAAAAAGAAAAAGACCACACAACGCTCACAAAAAAGGAAATTTGAAAGTGTTAAAGAAAAAAACTACATAGAAGTACAGAAGAAAACGACAGGTTTGTAGTGGAACAAAAACAATACAACAACAAAGTGGCTTTCTGAGGGAATGCTTACTCCTTGTGCTTGTCGGAACTTTAGATGTTCAAAGTTGAGTGCAACACAGCGTGGAAGACAACAACCCGTCGTATTAATAAGGACACATGTAAGACCCGCTCTCTATTATATTAATAGGGTCTTTTTTCATCTTCATACTTGTTTGTGCATTATTTGATTGTATGTTTGATGTGTATTTTGTGATATTTGTTCCTTATTTCGGAAAGTTTTCTTTCGGTGAAAAGATTGTTTTTGGGCGAGTTAAATCGACTCGTAGGTGGATGCGACTCATTGGGAAATTTTGCAGCCGATTAACTAAATCGGGTGGAGCCGGTGCGGGTCGCTTGAGAATTTCGGCTTGGCTGGTGTTTGGGGTCATGTGGGGCTGACTCAGCTGAGAGGATGATGTGGAGTCCTAGTCAGCAAGAGAATATTTGTTCTTTGCATGGTAATTTCGAATTTGCTTGGATTAGGCAAGTGTAAATGGGATTTTATGCTCATTCATTTGTTGCCTTACTTTTCGTTTCTTGAAACAAAAACCCACCTCACCCCAGCCGACCCTGACCCTCTCCCCTCTCTCACCCACGCCTTCTCAGACCACCTTCCTCCCCCTCTCCGGCGTGCTGGTGGTTGGAGCTCCGCTAAGGCTAGTGCTACAAACAAGGTTCGGTTTTCTTGTCCGGCTAGAAGAAGTATTTCATGGCCTGTTCTCCGGCAATCTCACGCAAGCTTCCGGCGTACTCAGTTATGCTCCGGACCCCATGCAAGTTTCAGAGTATGGGTGGTGGCTGGAGGGTCCGGCCATCACCAATGGGCTGGTAGTGCAATCGGTTGCACCACCAACCGAACCTCACCATGCACACAATAGGGGATGCCGGAGCTCCGGTGAGGACTGACCACCTTCGGTCAGACATCTCAGAGGGGCCACGGTGGCTCCGGTGGGAGGCTAGGGTGGCTGGTGCACCCGATCTCCACCTAGGGTTTCTTGTTGATGCGGGTTTTAGTTCCTGGACTGCCGGCTTGTGCAGCTGAAATCCGGCGGTGGCTGTACTCTATGCACGTGATGAGAGGGTCAAGCGAAGGGGAAGGCTGGACGGAGCTGTGGTGGGATGGACAGGGCAGGTGCAAGACCGAGGAAATGCATGTGCGACTATCCTAGTGCATGATTGGTCCATGCGTGTCCTGTCGGATCTTGGGTCTGACTAGCCCTTTTGCACCACTTCAGCCAAGTCGTTCCCTTCTCAGAGATGTCTTACAGGAGGTCTGGAAGGGCGGGGTTGCATCTGAGTTGGATGGTATGCACGGTCAGGGTTGGGATCAATGATACTATGCATGTCTGTGATTTTTTCGGTTCTAATACTTGCACTAGTTGTATGGTTAGTTGTGTGCTCTGCACTTTCGTATATACATATGATCATGATTTCATGTTGGGATGCTTCTGTGAATGTTATACTCGTTGTCTGAAATCTGGAGTAATATTTTGCGTACTCACTATCTTATCATGCACCATCTATATACATGCACTCGTGCCATTGTAATTTATGTAGCTCTCATGCACTTCAATTTCGATATCTTGTGTGAAACCTTAAGCTAAAAGGTCTGACCTGTTGCTCATATAATACTGAAGCTCTAAGCTTAGTGTTCATATTCACATGAATGCATGCGGCTATGGTCTGAAATTGCACTCTTAAATCATCGTGTCATATAGTTGTGTGTATGTTCTTTATCTAGGCATGCAAGATGACTTGTATAGAATAATCAGAAATCTGTTTCATGCACATGTGGTATCATGTTCTTTATATTATTGTTTGAACCAGATGCATGCACATTACCACATCTGAACTTGCTCTGAAATTGCACTAACTATCGATTAAGTGTTCTGAAATTTAGAAATCTTATAGTAGGAATATCGCTGTCTTATGTATCGATATCTTCTTCTAAGATGCTCGTTATTGCTTGCCCTTGTGTGTTTTTTCTGATCTGATGTGATGATGGGTGATTGCATGTACCCCATAGGTAATGGACCCCATAACTCTTATGCATGACCCGCAGATGACATATGTTGTTGTTATACTTCTTATATGTATCCGTTATGGATGTTGATTATTTTCATAGCCCATTGGTGGCTGACTGAGTTCTAATACTTTGTCTTCTCTGGAGCCGAGAGGAGGATATTGTATACTTCTCGTGTTGTGCTCATTCTGATTAGTGTGGCTATATGGATCAATAGACCTATAGATAGCTTGCATTGTATTAATAATAAATTAATTATAGGCACATTCTGTTTCTAGGCCGATGGGCCACGAGTGGGTCCTCTAGCTTCAAAGGTCATTCGCATAAGACCTCTATGTGGAGGTCAGGCGTAAGATAAATCATGGACAATCGTGCTGTCATTCTGTCTCAGGTTAGAAGTTCCCAATGTCGCGATGACATCATGTAGGTCTATTTCTGTGAGTTCGGGCGTCTATCTGGCGTACCACTTTGTACGAAGCAGTGGGTCACTTTCGAGTGACCCGCTTCTGATTCTGACCAGCATGGCTGGTGTTCTATTTCCCTCAGTTGGATTTGTTTGGTGTTACCCGACCGACATGACTGTTTAGAGTCGTAGCGATTATGTTCTATTTTGTGTTTTCTGTTTTTTTATGCTTTCGTCTTAGTTAGATTTCATGCATAGCTCTGTAAACTTGTATCGGGCCTGGGGCATACTGGGTTTTCTTTATTGAAAACTCATGCATATGTCAATGCTTTGATTCAGGTACTTAGGTTCCTACAGAGATGGACTGGACGAGTATCGGAAGATTATGTAAACGAGGGACATGTCGAACAGAGTCTTCTGTTCATCTTTATTTTCGCTTCATGTTGTATTTCCCTTCTGAACTCAATGTAATGTAACTGAATCCTTTTCATATATTGATAATCTATTGTCTCAGTTATTTTATATGTTGTCTATCCATGTATGTCTTTTCTGTATTGTCGAGTTACTCGGTATTGTTTGTCTTTTGTAACACCTATGGTCGTCATTGTGATCACGAGACTTGTGTTCCTTTCCCAGTGTGCGTACTCGCGAGATCGGGGGCATTACAACACCTCTATGGTGTTAGATTGCATAAAAGATAACCACAAATTCAAACCTATAAACGAACAAACACATGTAATAATTCGACCTTTAAGTGAAGGAAAACTGCAAAAATTACAATGCTTAAAACAAAATCCCTTAAAAGTACATAAAGAAACCATTAATTTCAAAGACAAAACACGTAGAAATCCAATCTTCAAACCAAAAACTCTTGGAAAACTAATAAAAAAACAAATTTCGAAGCCAGAAATCGAAAAAAATAATTAAGTGCCTTAGAGACCATCACAAAAGTCATCTCTTATCATGTCATATGCTTACAAGTTCTACTTTAAATTGGCCTCAGTCTCATTGCTCCCACTAGAGTTATTGTCGGGTGCAAGTGCAACCACATTAAAAAGTATTTGCCTTTCGTATGCGTCTTCAGATCCTCCCCATTCGCATTCCAACGTCACCTCAATAGTTGTAACCATCAACATAAAAAGTTAACTACCAAACCATATATTTGAATTTGTAGAATTTAAGGCAAGTAGTAAAAGGAAATTAAGTACAATGTATATATAGCAGAGTCGATAAGCAGATAGTGAAATTGAAGTTGTACAAAATAAAAAAAGACATAGGCAAGACGGAATTGTGTCAATCAATCTAGCAATTGATGAGTAAGTAGTTCCAAAATAAAATTATAAAAAAGGCAAAGAATCATTGGATCAATCAATTGAGCAGTTCGTGAGCGGGTAAAGAAAGCATATAGTGTGGAAATCCAGAAACCAAAACTAGAGTTGGATTGTTTGCCGATCAAAAATATTACTTCTGGGGAGAAGAATAAACACTCCAGTTTTGCCAAGCAAATGTTGCATCACAAATGCCTCGATAACACACACCTCCGAGCACACCGTCAGCAATGGAAGTTACAAATGCACCTAACAAAAAGGAAAACCCAAGGTCAACCATAAAGGATATCCTAGAAAGACTACAAAGGTGTAGAGAACATGGAGTAGTTGAGGATAGGAGGAGAAGCATGCATGTTTTGACATCGAAGGTGACCTATAAGGAAGTGCTTACTCCTTGTATAAGTGCAGGAAGTTTATGTGCTTACTCCTTGTTGGTCAAAAGTGTAGGTGTTGGAAGTGGAGGAGTTATGGTCGACGGTTACCGGAGTGCGATGGTGGCCAAAGAAGTGATGCGTCCACAGTTTGAAAGGGGAAATTTGTTTGTGTTGGGAAATGGTGTGTACGGGTAGGGTGAGGACTATGCACTTGCATCGTTGGAGATGAGGACTGACGACCGATGCTAATAGGAAGAATATGACCGGTACTGGATCGCGTCGTTGGTGGTCGACGTCATTGATGTTCGAAGAGGAATGGTGGTGTTCTAAGGTTGGTGGGTAGGGAAACAACAAGTGGAAAACTGTAATACCCTGAATTTTTTAGTTGAGGTAATAATCAAATATCTTAATGGACTAATTAAGATTGTTGCATGATTGTGTGGTTTTAGGAGAAGATGGAATTTTGAGAAGAATATTGAGAAGAAAAAGATGGAGATGTTGAGGCAAGTACTGATTCGTTATTCTTCAGTTTCATATCATGTCTGTCTCTCTTGATATTCGTAGTTGCATGCATGTTGAGCATTAATATTGATTTTATGGATATGCATATGATTGCATGGTGGTGTTTCGGTCGACATGTCCTGTGGCTGTGTGTATGTTTCTAGCAGAGCAACTTAGGAAAGAGCTGCCTAACGGACAGCGTGGAGCCACCCGAGAGAGGAAAGGGCTGCCTGTCATTAGTGTGGAGCTACCAGGTGTGCGTCTGACAGATTGATAGATTTCAGAAGCACAGGATGTGGTCGAATCTGAATGGGGGTTTCAAATTGATATGCATGCATTTTATTTGTGATGCATGTCTCTTGATTGTGCTTATTGACTGAATGTCATATTCTGTATTATTTCCCACATGATTATGATTCTGATTGATTGATGGTTGGTACTTGCGGGCTGTCGAGCTCACAAATTGTTGATTATATTTTTCAGATTAATTATGGGCCTATCAGATGGATTTAAATATCAGAGTGTGCAGGGGTCAGGATCGAGGATCGTATCTTTACGCACCGGGTTCGGGCGGGTGATCAGTTGTCCAGGCTCGGGGCGTTACAGAAACGATAGACATTTCTGTTAACGTCGGGGAGGGGTGTGCATGATTGAGAGGTAGTATAGATGGAGAAGGTGGTGGACTCTAGATTCACGACAAAGTCGGGGTTACTTCCAAGGTGAAGGCCGGAGAAGAGTTGAAGTGGTGGTGTTGTTGGAGATGATTTATGAAAGAGAAAACAGTTGTTGGAGATTTTGGGGTGGTTACGGTGAGGTGGGGGTAAAGATGTGTTTCGGAGAGGGGTTTGCGTAAGAGGTGTTTTATAGAGGTCACATTTAATGAAATCATTGGGTAAAGGGACCAAAATTGTTTTCATTTACGGAACACTATATATTTGTGTTAGATAGCTTGTCACTGAGTAAGGAAAGTTAAGTGTTCGGACGACCGCTTGGTAAATAGATAACCATGATTGTTCAACACCTTATGCCTTTTGGAGCACTAATGTTGGACGGTCATGGTTCTAATGAATGATCAAATTTTGATCCTTTTCGTCTTAAATATCCTCTAGATCTTGATGGTCGGTTGACATTTGCCTTATTAGACATCTGAAAGTTCAATATTTACGAGGAGTCAACACACTTATGAAGAAGTCCGATTGAACCTGGTTTGTTCGATCATGGGCCTTCTAGCATACAAACCGCTAGGGTTGTCAATTTTACACGAAACACGATTACATAACACGAAAATGACACGAACTTAGTGGATATGGATTGAGAATTTGAACACGATTAATAAATGGGTTGGATACGGCAACACAGTTATTAAATGAGTTGGATATGGATTTCTGCTGCAAAAACGATTAACACGATTAAGACACGATAAGTAATCAGGTAATTAGGTAGTTAGTTACTATTGTATTAAGTAGTTTATGTTTATGTTTACTACTGTATTATGTAGTTAGTTACTACTATTTCATTTGCACGTGGTTTCTATTAATGTTATTATGATCGTCTAGTACTTTTAGTGGTTGATATTTGTTTGGTACAACACTTTAAGTCTTTAACAAGTAATACTCGTATATAAACGGGTATAAACGGGTTGGATATGACAACACGATTATAAACGGGTTGGATACGACAGAAGTTAGCAACACGATTATTAAATGGGTCGGATACGGCGCAACACCTAGAGCTTATATATACGACTTGACACGACACGATTAGCACACGACATGACACGATTGACATCCCTACAGACCGCCCTGAGCTTTATGATTTCTTGCTCACCAACCACTCCACCTGCACTTGGTCCAAACGGCTATATTGAGCTTGAGGACTATTAACCTTCGTAAAAGAGTTCAAAAACCACCAAGAAACATTCAAAAGACTCATATTCCCCGTTCTCTCAAAATCTCAAGATCTCAAACTCCCAATACTCACTACCTCACATTAAATCAACTTTGTCTAATTCAAAATTCTCAAGTTCAATCAAGTTTGTAGTAACTAGGGGTGAAAAAGCTTACCAACTATCTGGGTATTTGATTCGAAAATTTCTATTTAGTTTGTATTTGGTAAGTTCCATCTTACCAATTTAATTTCGGATACGGATTTGGTTTTAAAAAATTACCAATTAGAAATCGAATATGAATTCAGATACAAAGTGTTTCAAATTCCAATTATCCGAATTACAAAGTCAATTACAATATACACACACAAACACACCCACATGACCACATACATACATTGGTATTTGAAAATTAGTATTCAAACATTAATTATAATATTCATATATATTCAATTTCGGCTAATATCCGAATACCAATTAGTATTCGATAATTTTGAAGATCTGATTTGAATTACGATAGTTCTACTAATTTCAGATTTGAATTTGAATTGGTAATGGATTATGGAATTCGGATTCGAATTCAGATATACTATATATCTGAGTCAAAATGTCCGATTTATACCCCTAGTTGTAACGACTTCCAAGCAATATTCAATAATTGTTGTAAAACCTCATGGGATACGTCACATGTTGTGAGAGGAGATCAAATTCGACGAAGATGTTTGCCAGTCTACTCGGAATATAAAGCGGTTTGGATCTTGACTCGAAACGAGATCACATAAAAAGTCTTGAGTGAGGCTTGAGGGTAAGGTGGGACTAAGGAGATCACTAGATCTTAGTTGAGTGATGAACCCCTATACATAACATGTATTGTCTCGTTTGCGCTGTTTCTTCTCTATTCCGCTTTGTTGCAATTTAGTTGCATATAATTAATCTATCACCGCCTTCTAAATTAACCACCAACTAGTTTAGACTCTATTGTTATGAGAAAGGGTTGGGATTTTGTGTTAGACCCTAACCTTTGAATTTGGGCTAATCCCGGCTTTTGTGGGGGGATTAGCATAGGGAAGGAGGGAAGGAATAGTGTGGTGTGATGGTGTAGGAGTAGGAGATGGGTTGGCTTGGGTTTTGTGCTTTTTGAAACAAAACCCATGCACCTCTCTCTCTCTCCCCACATTGTTGCTCTCTCACACCCTTTCTTCTTCTCTTCCGGCGACCAGGAGGCGTGGAGGTTGCTCCGGCGTGAGACATGGAGTTCGGTGTGCGAGGAAGCGTGCGTGCGGTCGCGGATCGGAAGTGGTTTCGTGGTTTCTCCAGCGGGCGTCGTTGATCTCCTTCTTGAGATATGCTAGCTTCTAGTATGATTTTATTATTCCCCACGTTAGTGGGAAGTTGTGGTCGGTCGTGGGAAGTCAGAGACCTCGCCGGCGACGAGACACGACGTAAAATTCCTGGCTGGTGCAAGATTGTTGTCGACCAACGGTTGACCAGTGCCTTCGGGCAGTCGACCGATTGTACCTTTTTGCCCGACTTTGACCAACATAGGTCAAACGATGCCATTGTGCCGGTCTACCGGTTGCTTATGTGCTGGTGAGTTGGAGGCCTACTGTCGGTTTTTGGTCGACCGTCCCTTGTTGTAGGGTCGACCGGAACTTAAGTGTACTTGATGAATATGCATGTTGTCGACCGATTTATCTATATTTTTGACCGTATATAACGTAGACTATTAGGATGACCATGGTAGTTTTTGGTCGACTGGGACCCCTGAGTCGGTCGACTGGGACCCCTGAGTCGGTCGACCGAATAGTCTTGTTGATTTTAACCAACTCCGGATTTTGACCTCATATTCGGTCGACCGGTTTTAGACTGTTGTTCAACTGTTTGGACTTATGTGACGAACATAATAGTTCGAACGTTGTAGACTTTCGGTCGACCGAACCTATTGGGGAAGGTCAACCGGTTAGGCTCTTTCGGTCGACCGTTTGTCTGCAGAACTGAATTCTTGGTCCTTCTGTTGTGTCAACTCTGTCCACGGAAACCCGTGTCCTCGCTAAGAGAGTGAGCCGGGAGGTGACGGCGGGTACGTGCTCGTGCCGCCCATGGACCACCGTGTGGAAGAGTGTGGACGCTTGGGTCGCGCCACCTCCTTATTGGACGTGGTGTGACGTGTTGTTGCCTTCCTCTCTGATGAGTAGTAGACCTGAGGGATCGCGGATCCAAATGCGTTTTGACGCTTGGCTCGTGGAGCATGATGACCTTGTAGACTATGGTCTGGACTCGTCCGATGTTGTGCCAGACATATGTTGTACCGCCGAGGTTGTGCCGGCGATGCCCCCGTGGTTTTTGCCGGCGATGATGGTGCCTACGATGTTCCAGCTTGTGGTTGTGCTGTCCGATGTTGTGTCGGACGTAAGTTGTACCGACGATGTTGTGTCGGCGATGCCGCTGATGTTGTGCCAACGATGATCCTCGATTGGGCACCTATCCTGGGATGTTGACCGACCAGGCTACGACTCCGTCGAAGGTGGTGTAGACCACGTGGTTCTTTGCGCGGAAGTGCGAACGCTCCTCACCGATCCCTTTGGCTCAAGTAGTCGTGTGGGGGGGGGGGGGGACACGTCGCGTACTGTCCGTAAGACCGTATGTGCCTACGGTAGGTTTCCAAGGGAGACCCGTCGTTGTTGTTGGACTGAGGTCCCGTTTACCCTTGGAGGGATTTGATGCATTTGCAGATGTGATATGACATCCTACTAGTATGATATGTTCATTTACCGTACTCTTGCATGAATATAGGTGAGCTTGGCATATGGGGTTTCCTAATGGGAAACTCAGGCATCGTTGTTTGATTCATGTTTCTGGCCCGCAGTAGGTTCTTTCGGGTGGTGACAGCGGGCACACACATTTTTGGGGCCAGGATCCTCGTCGGACTCTTCGAGGTCATCGTGATTGCTTGTACCTGTCTTTTCATTGTATTGTTGTAATCACGTATTTTGACAAACTCTGTTGTATTATTGGTTACCGACTGTTGATTTATATGAGTAACATTCACGTTGATGAGTTATTCTGATAATCTCTTGATCATTTAAAATTTTAAATTTCTACTGTTTCGGGATGTTACATTTTGTGGGGTATATATTTTACATTTTCATATCTATAGTTATTTTAGATTTCCAAAGTATAATATATATAGCTACCAATTAACGGTAAAGGGGTAGAAAATACTAATTTCACTACCCTATATAATAAATAATCTAGTATATAAAATGGAATAGATAACACAACTGAAATTTTGGGATAGGTAAATGTAATAACCTTAATCTAAACACCCTAATTAACCTAAACTAAACCAAATTAACCCTTAATTAAGGTGTGAACAGTAAAGAGTGAGGTGGAAGTTTGGATAAGAATTAGATGTTTAGGTTTTGACTATAAATAGGAGGGTAAGGTTTTAACCAAAACGTTTTCTTCATCCTTGAGTGATCAGAGAGTGAGAGAGGTGATTTTGGAGGAGAAGAAGAAGAAGAGAAGGAGAAGGAGAAGAAGTGAAGGAGAAGTTGGGTTGAGTTTGCCAAAGCTTGGGAGGCTTCCACGAACTTCAAAAAGGTATGCCAAGTCTTCATTATAACTCACATAAGCTGTGTGGGTGTTGGGGATCGACGTTGGTGTCGAATTCCCCGTCGGATTGCAACTTATTCAGAGGTTGAAGGCGACAATCGGTCGACCGGTGCCTGTCGGCGGTCGACCGATGCTATTATTTTATTGATTTGCACCCGCAAACGGTCGAACGATGTCCGAGGACGGTCGACCGTTATGCCAGATTTGTGCGGGAAAATGGTTGATCTTGTTATCGGTCGAACGGATCCAATTCGTCGGTCGACCGAAACAATGAGAATAGGTCGGTTGGGGATTTTGACTTATTAAACGGTCGAACATCCTTAACCTGGTTCGACTGATCTATTCGATGCTAAGTCGGTTGGGAGCTTTGACCATCAAAATGGTCTACCGCTCTTTAACTTTCGGTCGACCGACTTAGCATTTTAATTAAGCAGTAGAGTGCCTGTGATGTTTCGGTCGATCTGTATCTCAGTTCCTGTCGACCTAATATTACTTAGGAAAAATGCTGAAATCCCTGTTATCGGTTGAACGAACCCTTGGTTTGACCGGTCGGATATATAAATATTATAAATATTGTATAGCGTAGACCATCCAAACGGTCAACCGCTAGATGACTTTTGTACGACCGATTGGTCGGTAATTCGGTTGGCATGGTTTGACCGATACATTTGTTTGTACAGTACAGAGTACTGTGCGGAAGACCGGTCGACCGGTGTGCTTGTAGCGGTCGACCGATCTGCCACAGGTTGGTGGATTTATCCACACGCGAGCCGTCGAGTATAGGTCGACTACCAGCTCCGAGGCGACGGTCGATTACCGGCCTTGAGAGCGACGGATTTCACCTTCGACGAGGGCGTATTATTGTTGGTCCTCTCATATCGAGCAGGGTGTGAGAGATGATTGCCGTAAACCTTGGGCTGTTTGCTGGGTTTGTCGGTAGGCCGAGGATGTTCCAGAAGGGTGCGCGTCTGGTGGCTCTTGGGGGAGCAGCTGCTCTCGTCTGGCCCGAGTTGTGCATTCGACGGGCTGACTCGCTCCTGGGGTGACGGCGTAGTACCAGGGTTCCATTCTGCGGCTCTTGGGGAGCGGTGGTGCCGACTGACCCTTGTGAGGCAGTGGTGGTCTGACTTGACCCTCGTGGTGGAAGGAGTGGTTCAGTACCGCGGAGGCGGAGAGGGGTATTATTGTGGACCCGAGGTGGATGATCATGTGCATTGCATTGCATTGTCTTTAATTCCATTTTGTATTTTAGGAGGTTTGGCATACGGGGTTCCTGCAGGGAACTCAGGCATGTTTCAATTGTTTTCATTTCAGGTAGCGAGTTGCATTAGAATCGAGGTGGTGACTTAGGAGGGTGCCCCCGGGATCTGATCCTGTAGTCGTCAGTCTCTTCTTTTTGAGGTGATTACATATTGTATAGCTTTTGTCGTAAATACAGTCATTTTATATATTTGACTTCCACGTGGATCATATTTATATTATCTATGTTGGTCTGTTTCCCGTGACGTGCCCTTGTTGACCGTTGACGGTCTTTTTATATTGTTTAAATTTTCCGTTGTTTTCGGGGACGTTACAATTTGGTATCAGAGCGTTGATTCCGGCGTACTTGTCCAAAGAAACCACCTTTGAGTTAGGAATTAGGTCTTAGAGGATCATGCATGCAAAATTTATATTGATGATTGTCTTGTTTCCTTTGGCAGATGCCTCCAAGACGGGGGAAGGCCGTCGCTCATACTCGCAGTGAGAGTGAGACTGCGAGGGATGAGGCTTGGGAGGAGGAGCGTCGGACGTTGTTCGATACGGACGGACGTCTGACAGAGATGCTACAATAGCAGAGAGAACAGACTGGGCAGACGGGGACTGGCACTATGCATGACCGGTTGATGGGCCAGCATCCGCCTACCTTTCTGGGGCAGTACAATGCAGATGCTGCGGAGGAGTGGATCTTCACGATGCAGAAGCTTTTTAGTGCGATTGGTTGTCCTCCAGAGACGAGAGTGGGTCTGGCCACTTATGTGTTGGGCGGTGCTGCGTCCAACTGGTGGAGGTCCACATTGGCAGTGGTATTTGCGGATAGAGAGGATATAGCCTGGGAGGAGTTCGTTGGCGAGTTCAACGAGCAGTATTTTCCGTAGCATGTGCAGGATGCGAAGAGGGAGGAGTTTCTGAGTCTTCAGCAGGGAGACATGACCTTGGCAGGCTACATCGGGAAGTTCAACGCCCTTGAGCGTTACTGTCCCGAGATGTATATCACGCAGGAGTAGAGGGCGAGGAAGTTCGTCCAGGGACTCTGGAAGCAGTTGAGGACAAAGGTGCTGACACATATGCCGAGCACATTAGCCGATGCAGTGAAGAGTGCTACTGTTCTTGATCGTGACTACAGAGAGAACTACGAGGATGAAAGGAGGCCATCGGGTTGGTTCTCTGGGAGGTCGGGAGGTCAGACTGGGGGGAATCCGGGCAAGAGGCCCCGGTTTGAGGGAGCAAGAGCTGCAACACCACGACCTGAGCCTTGTGGTAGTTGTGGCAGGTTTCACTCTGGGCAGTGTTTCACCACTGGAGCTTGTCATGGATGTGGCCAGCTGTGCCACTTTATTAGGAGCTGTCCGTGCCGAGGAGCTGGGCCGAGCATACCCCCGGGATTACCAGCGCCAGGCAGAGGTGGAGGCAGAGGTAGACCACCTTTTAGACCACAGCAGGGGCAGCGCACTGGCAGAGTTTTCACCATCCAGGCAGAGGAGGCTAGGGATGGAGGCGCTGTTGTGGAAGGTATGCTTCTTGTCGCTGGTTCAGTAGCTAGTGTGCTCTTTGATTGTGGTGCGACACACTCGTTCATCTCAGAGCGATTTGCGAGAGTGTTGGGTTGTACCCTTGCGATGTTGACTGCCACTTTGGAGGTCAGCACACCCCTGGGTCTGGTGGCCACTGTGGGGAGATTTGTCCCCGGCTATTTCGGGAGATCAGGAGTCTTCGGCAGACCTGGTCTTGCTACCGATGGACTTTGATGTCATACTTGGGATGGATTGGCTGTCCCAATATGATGTTCGAGTCTTGTGCCGTGAGAAGAAGATTTTGATCCCGAGGAAGAGTTTGCCTGATATTCTAATCAGAGGGGTCAGACACAGAGGAGGTCGCGTTATTGTATCTGCTGTGAGGGCTTAGAGGCTATTACAGCAGGGTTGTGCAGCATTTTTAGCGACGCTTGTGGTTGCGGAGGCAGAGTCTCAGAGATTGGAGGACATTGAGGTGGTGCAGGAGTTTGCGGATGTTTTTCCAGTGGAGATTCCAAGTTTACCACCGCACCGAGAGTTGGAGTTCGGCATCGAGTTGGCAGCTGACACTACACCGCAGTCAAAGTCTCCATACCGGATGACACTTGCTGAGTTGACAGAGTTGAAGAAGCAGTTGCAGGAGTTGATGGACTCTGGATTTATCAGCCCGAGTGTCTCGCCTTGGGGTGCACCAGTTTTGTTTGTGAAGAAGAAGGACGGATCTTTGAGGATGTGCATAGACTACAGGATGCTGAACCAGGTGACGGTGAAGAATAGGTATCCTTTACCTAGGATCGATGACCTCTTCGACCAGCTGCAGTCAGCGAAGGTTTTCTCGAAGATTGACCTGCGTTCAGGATATCATCTGTTGAGGATCCGACATGAGGACATCCAGAAGACAGCTTTAAGGACGAGATATGAACACTACGAGTTGTTGGTGATTCCATTTGGATTGACGAATGCTCCATCAGCATTCATGGATCTGATGAACCGGACATTCAGGCAGTATATTGATAGATTTGTGATTGTCTTTGTGGATGACATTTTGATCTATTCACCAGATGTGGAGCAGCATATAGAGCATCTGAGGATTGTACTCAGCATCTTGAGAGCTCAGCAGTTATATGCTAAGTTCTCAAAGTGCGAGTTTTGGTTGGACAGAGTGGCATTCCTCGGACACATTGTATCAGCAGAGGGAATATCAGTGGATATGGCGAAGGTAGAGGCATTGACACAGTGGAGGACCCCTACGAGCGTGACGGAGATTAGGAGCTTTGGTTGACTGACGGGTTATTACCGTCGCTTCATCAAAGACTTCTCGAGATTGGCAGCACCACTGACTGCTCTGACGCAGAAGGGAGTCACTGTTGTATGGTCGCAGAAGTACGAGGACAGCTTTCGGGAGCTGAAGAGACTGTTGACCACGACACCAGTTTTGTCATTGCCGAGTGGCACAGGTGGATTTGTGATTTATAGTGACGCTTCAGGTATTGTCTTAGGATGTGTACTTATGCAGCACGGGAGGGTGATCGCGTACGCATCCAGACATCTGAAGGTCCATGAGAGGAATTACCCGACTCATGATTTGGAGTTAGCAGCAGTGGTTCACGCACTGAAGACATGGAGACACTATCTTTATGGCGAGAAGTTTGAGGTGTTTACAGATCATCATAGTCTGAAGTACATGTTCTCGCAGAAGGAGCTGAACATGAGGCAGCGTAGATGGCTTGAGTTCATTAAGGACTACGATTTCACTATCTCTTACCATCCAGGGAAGGCGAACACGGTTGCAGACGCTTTGAGCCGGAAGGTTGAGGTATCAGTAGAAGGCCTATGCATTCAGGAGTGGCAACTGCTGGAGTCTTTAGCAGAGTGGAGACCATTTACAGATAGCTCTGAGGGTGCAGTGATTGCAGGATTGAGAGTAGAGCCTCAGACAGTATCGACAGTGATTCATGCTCAGACTACAAATGAGGAGTTGAGCAGTTTACTACAGTTAGCGGCTAGAGATGGGTCAGACTTCAGAGTTGGAGTGGATGGAGGTCTGAGATTCAGAGACCGTATCTGGGTGCCGAGGACAGAGGACCTGAGACATGATATTATGGAGTCGGCACACAGATCGAGATATTCCATTCATCCAGGAAGCACCAAGATGTACAAAGATTTGCAGTGGAACTTCTGGTGGCGAGCGATGAAGAAGGACGTTGCACACTTTGTGTCGAGGTGTTTGGTCTGTCAGCAGGTGAAGATTGAGCACCAGAGACCAGCTGGGCAGATGCAGAGGATTGAGTTGCCCGAGTGGAAGTGGGAGCACGTGACGATGGATTTGTTACGGGGCTACCGAACACACGGAGATTCCACGATGCGATTTGGGTTATAGTCGATCGACTGACCAAGTCGGCGCATTTCATAGCTATTAAGACAACTCTTGCTCTGGATGATCTAGCTAAGTTATATATTGAGGAGATTGTCAGACTTCATGGTGTACCACTCAGTATCATTTCAGATAGAGATCCCAGATTCACTTCGCGATTTTGGGAGAGTCTACACAGAGCACTGGGGACACGTCTGAAGTTTAGGAAGTACGTGGCCGAGGAAGTATGTGGCCGATCCAGCTCATGTGATAGAGAAAGTAGTACCAGAGATCCAGCAGGATTTGTCGTTAGATGAGAGACCAGTTGAGATTGTGGATCAGATGGTACATCAGCTCAGGAGGAGAGCGATTCCGATGGCGAATGTCAGGTGGCAACACCACAGTATCAGAGAGGCTACCTGGGAGATCGAGGAGGACGTCAGGAGGCAGTATCCAGAGTTGTTCCGGTAAGTCAGTTGTTTCGAATTTCGCGGACGAAATTCCTTAAAGGAGGGTAGATTGTAATAACCTTAATCTAAACACCCTAATTAACCTAAACTAAACCTAATTAACCATTAATTAAGCCGTGAACAGTAAAGAGTGAGGTGGAAGTTTGGATAAGAATTAGATTTTTAGGTTTTGACTATAAATAGGAGGGTAAGGTTTTAACCAAAACGTTTTCTTCATCCGTCAGAGAGGCAATTTTGGTGGAGAAGAAGAAGAAGAGAAGGAGAAGGAGAAGAAGTGAAGGAGAAGAAGTTGGGTTGAGTTTGCCAAAGCTTGGGAGGCTTCCACGAACTTCAAAAAGGTATGCCAAGTCTTCATTATAACTCACATAAGCTTTGTGGGTGTTGGGGATCGACGTTGGTGTCGAATTCCCCGTCGGATTGCAACCTATTCAGAGGTTGAAGAAGACGGTCGGTCGACCGGTGCCTGTGGGCAGTCGACCGATGCTTTTTTTATTTTGATTTGCACCCGCAAACGGTCGAACGATGTCTGAGGACGGTCGACCGTTATGCCAGATTTGTGCGGGAAAAATGGTTGATGCTGTTATCGGTCGAACGGATCCACTTCGCCGGTCGACCGAAACAATGAGAATAGGTCGGTTGGGGATTTTGACTTATTAAACGGTAATTTATATTAGTTAAAATATGGAGCTTTGAAGCTACAAATATTCCTTCTTAAAAAGTTCTTGGGAGATCCTGAGATCCATAGTAATTTAACACAACTTAAAGTTCGGAATTGCCATAAGAGACAAAAACTAGAAAAGTAATTGAAGCTATAATCAGATTATAACACACCAAGAATTAATTTGAGCAAACCAGACATGAGATAAGGAAAATGCTAGGGGGCTCCAACGAAGAAGTGCACCATCACGTGCTCATAGCCCTCCATGTGGAAAACTGTGGACAATTTACATTAAGTCCCTTAGTTTATGCCAAATAAGCTCCCAACCAACAACCCCCAGTGTGCAAATATTGTTATTTAATTCAAAACTCATAATTCTTTTTGCAGATTGTAATCGTCATCTTCTCTCACAACATTTAATACAAGACGATGGTGGTAGCATTTTTCTACACGTAGCTATATTAATATCTGATATCGTAATCAAATATTTGGATATCCTGTTATTTAGATATGATCACCACATTTTATGCAAAGTGACGGTGCTGGCACCCTTCTACACCTATACTAATATCTGGATATCGTAATCAAATATCTGGATATTGTGTTATTTAGATATGACCACATTTTATGCAAAATGGTGGTCGTGGTATCCTTCTACACGTATATTAACATCTGGACATCGTAATCAAATATATAGATATCTCACTACTACAGAAAATGGAATATACGTCGGATGTATGGGGCTATAAACGTCAGATATAAGCACTTCCCGATCCGACGTCTATGTGTGCGTCGTCTATACATAGACGTCGTCTATTATATCACCGACGTCTATTCCTAAAGCATATACGTAGGCTATACGTAGAAGCCGACGTGTATTCGTTAACGCATAGACACCGGCATAGACAAAAACCGACGTCTATGCTTTAGGTATAGACGTCGGTGATATAATAGACGACGTATATGATTTAGAGTAGACGTCGGTTATGTCACAGACGACGTATATTCTTTTGGGATAGACGTCGGTGAACAAACATGCGACGTCCATTCGTAATGAATATACGTCGGATTTCATAGAAAGCGGACGTCTATTCCTTTCTTCAGAGGGATAGACGTCAGATAATAATAACGGTCGTCGTCTATTCTTAAACCTGGACAAAAAAAATTAGCATCCGGCGAAATTGTTTTTAGTCATCGTATTCGTGTACATACAACTGCACAAAATTCGTTCACCTATAAATTTGTTCATAATACTCACAATTTTATCCACATATACATACAAGCACAAACAAACAAGCATACATGCACAAACACAAACATATCATACATGCACAAACATACAAAGCATACACAATTGACATTCAACACACTGTCAATTAATTCATTCTAAAATCAAGGCGATTATATTAAGGCATAAAGTGTAGGCTTGTAATACAAGTCCACTTGTTAACTAAATTACAAAAAATACAATTGGTAGGAGAACCTCTTAGTTCGTCAGCATGTTTCTGATGAAATAGCGAGCCCATCGGTAGCGAGTTTCATCGAGCTCCTGTTGCGAGAAGGGATCACTACTTTTTGGGAAAACCTATCAAAAAATACAAGTGTGTTGAATATTAATAACTAAATATTGAAACTACACAACTATACAATTGAATAACGATCTACATTACCTCGGTTAGACATACGTCTTGAGTTACCACATCGAGGATTTCCTCCATGTATCTCATCACGTAGTAACCGCATTCCGTATTTCCAACCTGCTTCCGGTACTACAAACATAGGAATTCGCTAAATATTTATTCCTAACTTAATTAACAAAAATGGGATAGAACGTACTCTCATTCCATGCCATTGTATTCCTGCTTTTGTGGTTGTTCTCCTACCACGTAAAGCTCTGTAAACCTTAATTGCCCTGAGTAGCACAAGTTAAAATATCATTCAATAATACTAATAAAAATCCACGAATTACTTTATTCACGACTAAACGAACTTACATATTTAGAAGTTTCTTTATTGAGTCCCTTGGTTTATTCGACCCCAACGGATCAAACCAATATGCCGAATTAGTCGTGGGGCATACAACGACAAACATCCAATGAGCCCTGAGTTATATATATAATTAGAAGATTATTACAAAATAAAATTTCACTTTGAATTACAAAGAGTACCTCTCATGATAAGGGAGCAGATAATATCTTTTGTTTTCTTCTTTAAAGAATGTCCGAAGTTGACCCGATTTATCGTCATTCCCGTATATATATGTAGATGGACTGATAAATCCAAATACTTGATCCTCGGGAAAGATTGATCTTCTGCCGTCGTAAAGATGTCTACAAGTATAAAAATTATAATTTATTAAAGTTTTGATAAAATTATTCAATACTTTTCATTGTATACAAAAAAACACTTACTTCACTTGCACGTCGATAATCATGATACACAACGAATCCATCGCCATGAACTGCATGATATCCTCTTTGGTGACGTACAAAGCGGGAGGCAACCCTTTATCCCCCTCCCCCTCCAAGTCCCAGGTACTTAAGGATTGTGCTTCCCTACCTACCATACATTGATACAACATTTTGCACCTACTTGGATGCGAATTAATGTTGAACGGAGATTGGTTGTCTGACCCTTTGCTCCGGGGGCTTGACACCTTACAGATATGTATACAACCGTTAAAATATAATTGTTAACAAATTTGAAGTTTAAAGTCTTTCAAAGTTAAACTATACCTCATGTTTGTCGTTAACTCTACTAAATAACTAGGCCACCGCACGAACCCACCGATAGCATCGCCGAGAGTAACAATCTATTTTTCCGGAAATGGCACAAAACACCAGGATCTAAGCAACTCTCAACTGAAACCTTCAATTCTCCCTCTCCTACCTCTGTGAAGTGGTGTTGGGAGATGTTATAAACTCTCCCGTGTCCCACCAATCTTCGATCAGGGTCTTCGACAAATAAAGCACATCTAGATCCATCCGCGAACTTTCCAAAAGAGGGACCCTCGACCAGGGCCAATTCTCGAGAATGAGACACGAGATCATCTTGTCGATCAGGGTGGAACACTGGCGGAACTGGGGGAGTAGTCTCCGCGGAAGAACCGGTCTTACGACGGGTAGGAGAAGTAGGCAAACGATCCAATCTCTCCAAAACCAGTTGCAACGTATTCTTCAAATCTGCGATCTCTACAAAACCAGTTCCTTAATGGATTTTCAATCCATATACCTTCACCGTGGTCATCTCTAAACATACAAGTCTCAACATTTATTTCTTCGTGGTGAATCTGCAGGGTGACGTAACAACTGATCATTTGGTTTGTCACGATCAGCATGCCATGTCATGTTCTTGGAATCCTCTTTACCCGCAAACAAACGTTTAAGCCTTGGTATTATCAGAAGATACCACAAAATCTTAGCAGGAGGTCCTTTGATTTTCATCTCATCAGCCTCTTCATTGTGGTTTGGTCCACTACGTTTCATTTTGTATCTTGAAACATTACACCTGGGACAAGAATGTAAGTTTTCAAACTCACCCCTATACAATATACAATCATTAGGGCATGCGTGTATCTTCCTATATTCCATTCCCATAGGGCACAACACTTTCTTTAGATCATAAGTTCTATCTGGCAACTCATTATCATCTGGAAGCATCTCTTTCACTAACTTCAACATTGATGTGAAACTCACATCAGACCAACCATTTCCAGCTTTTAAATTATACAACTTCAACACCGCTGACAATCTAGTGAATTTGGTACAATTCTTATACAAGGGCTTCTCATTGTCACTCAACAAATTACCAAGTAAATCGGGGTTGGAAGAAAACTTTTCCGCCATATCCTGAACCATTTCCTCTAAGTGATCTTCCACACTAACATCTTCTCCATCATTCTTGGAACGACTAAATGATTCATTTTCACCGTGCCATATCCACCGTCTGTAATTTGGGTGGAAACCTTTCTCAAACAAATGATCTTTCATTTTCCGAAAAGTCAACACTGACATATTATGACACTTATTACAGGGACAATACGCCATGTCGTTGTCTTTCATTTTCTTAGAATGTTTTTTGGCAACCTCTAAGAACATATTCACTCCGTTCTCATATTAATCACTCAATCTGTTTGAAACAATCCACTCTCGATCCATTTCAATCTAAACAGAGGCAAAAATGATAGTTATTGTTGCAGAAAATAAATAAAATTTCAATTTAAAAGAATGTGTTCGTCGATGAGAAGATTCGGAGACATTATGATGAGAAAAGAATGACTTAGAGGAGAAGAGATGAAGTCCTTAATATAGCGTGGAATAAGGAAGGTTAGAAATCTAACTAAGCAATCAAGGCCAAAACAAACCTAAAGTACACTATAGGTCCTTAGTAATAGACGACTCCTAACTTCGAGGTCCCACCGAGGACCACTAGTCTGTAGGAAATCAAGAACCCGGAGGTCCCTAATATCTCAGGGAGTCTAGATGGGCAACGACGTTCAGGCCGAAACGGTCATAAACATCGAGGACCACTAATCTATAGGAAATCAAAAACCCGGAGGTTCCTAAAATCTCAGGGAGACTAGATGGGCTACGACATTCAGGCCATAACGGTCTTAAACGGTTTCCTCTCCTTAATGCGTCCGAAAATCCTAGGGGGCAACGTCTAATTGATTTTATTAAGGCTCTTTTATTAAGTGGTTTCTGGACCAAGGAAAGGGTGTCGAAATCCCCCACCTCATCTCCTATAGGTGACTGCCCCATAAGTGTTTTTCATACCTTAATCTAACAAACACACCAAACAAACACTCACCTCACTCTTGTTCCAATGCAAGTCCTACTAACTAATGCGTGATTTCTAATGAATGATGAGTGAAAGATAGTACGTACCTTACGCCAGCAATCTACGATAGAAATAGTAAATAATAGAAAAATACAATGCATGCAAATCCTATATGATGAATGACTAAGCAAATATTGTCTAATCTTTTATTTTGGGTTATTAAAGGCCAAGTTGTTTAAGGGGGGCAATGAGTTATTATCATAATATTAAAAATTCAAAAAATTAAGGCAATAAACATTTAAAATATTAAAAATAATTATTTGGATTGACAGAAAAACATTTTAAACACAAACTATAATTACCTTAATCTAAAAACCAACCACCAATTCAGTACATAAACTATTGGAACTTGTATTTTGACGAAATGAACTTAAAATATCTGTAAATACTTTACCTTATTTCAAAAACTCTAGTTTAGTTCAAAAATCAAAAACTCCAATAAGATGTCTTAATAGTTTTAAATACATTTTTGTTCGATAGTTTAAGGTGCTGAATTGATAACTCCATAGTTTAAGATCTATAAAAAAAGTGATTTGATACCAAAATGATGTGTTTTATGTAAGTAGAAATAACAAAGTAAATTTTGACATAGCAGATGCTTGAAGGTTCAATTCTTTGTAGTTCAGAGTAGACTAACTGTGGAAACTTTGCCTTCGAGCTTTAAAATTACTGTCTGATACAAAGCAAGAAATCAATCAAATATTCAAATGATTTATGTGGAATGGTCATAGTTGAGAGTAAGTTTGTTTTGGATAAAATTTTGCTATTAGATGAAAAAGATGCTGCAGAACATAGTACACCGAGAGAGCTTATAAACTTGTCTTTTACGCAAAAATCCTTAATAAGTTTTGTTACACAACCGAGTTGTTAAAATATACTAGTTGAGAGTTATTATCTACAGTGGTTAAGCACGAACAAGAGGAGGGGAAAGATGTGATACCGGAGGAGCTCTTTGTGCTTCGGTGACACGAGATGGTGCGGTGACGGCTGTAAACGATACGAGATGAAGGCTAACTTAGAAAGAATATGTGGAGAAAGATGGAGGACGAAGGAAGACGAACTTAAACAACAAAAACGAACTTAAAACTTACATGTGGAGAAAGACGGAGGAAGAAGGAGAAGAGGGCCGGAGAAGTGGAGGAGAGCTTGGGAGCTCGCAATTGATTAGAACTAACGTAGAATGTACGCATTCATCTTTTCTTTGTGTGTAGAATGTTCATTGGTCATTTTGTTCGTAGAAAGATGGAGGTCTTTGTGTGTAGAATGTTCATTGGTCTTTGTGTGTAGAATCTTTTCTTTGTGTGTAGACTCTTCCATTTCCTTTGTTCTCCGACAATTTCCTTACATCTAGGTGGGGTTTTCTTACATTTTCCTTTTAGTGTTGTTACTGAATAGAGGACTAAGTGGACAGGGGACCACACAAGCAAAAGAAGCATACAAAAGGCATTTGGGGAGCAGAATGCCTAAACAATCTCTGCTAGTGGCAGATTTGGTGAGGAGTTTCTTATTGCTATTTCAGTAGTGGCTTGTTATGCAGATTTCTAGTTGATACCTTCCATTGTTGATTCCATGTGTTCTCTGTTTTGATGTCAAAAATTAATTTACTTTGCATGCTCCCCTCCTAATACAACTTGGACCTTCAAAGTCAAAGTAAAAGATTAGTGGATTACCATTTAGTTCATGCATAATTTGTAGACCTCGTACGCATTCATCTTTTCTTTGCTTTATTTTTTATGTTGTTAAGTGTTGTCATGAGGTACATGCACCCATTCTCTCATTCATGCATGGTTAAAGCATGCATTAGTTAGTAAGGTGCATTGGAACAAAATTAAGGTGAGTGTTTGTATGGTGAGTTGCTTGCTAGACTAAGGATTCAAAACATCTTTAAGAGCACCACCTATAGTCTTCAAGATAAGGTGGGGGATTTCATCACCCCTTCCTTCAGTCTCACAAAACACCTCTAGAAAAGCCTAAAATTAAAATCAAGTAGACATTGACCCCTAAATATCTTGGGTGCATTAGGAGAGTGATCCAGTCATGACCGTCGTAGCCTGATCAGTGTCGCCCACTGTGTCGATAGTAGGAGCGACGAGATCTCCCGATCTTGGCTCAC
Source organism: Triglochin maritima (assembly GCA_963682175.1). NCBI lineage: Eukaryota > Viridiplantae > Streptophyta > Magnoliopsida > Alismatales > Juncaginaceae > Triglochin > Triglochin maritima. Next base: position 24,006,699 of record OY821775.1, read on the forward strand.
TTGCTGGGCTTCGTGATCTTCATCGTAGGGAGGTGACACAACTTGCAGACGTGTGATCTCGTAGTTAGGCATTGTGTAGTTGTAAGTACCTATAGTCACCATAGGTTTTTTGACTTGTGTTTGGTAGATTAGGTCTCTACCCTCACCTTTACCCACGCTAGTCTCTAAGGATATTTCCCTTCTCTTCTGAGTCTTCTCCTCATCTACATTCTACGTTAGTGTCTCCTCCTCTCATTACACCTTCTATTTGTGTGTGGTTGTCGAGTCGAGCACTGGTTGACATCATATCATGTATATATTTGTGTCTTATATCATTTATTTTTAGCCTAAGCAATGCTACGTAATGCGTTTTATGTTTAACTTTCAAGAAGAAACAATATTGAGAAGAAGAGGCTCAAAAAAGACTTAAGAGTAAGGAAAAGGACTAAGATGCAAGACTTATGGACTGAGATGGAAGAGAGAAGGACCCGGATGTAAAAACAAAATGACCAATGAGCAAATCAAGAAGCTCCACACTATCATGAGGAGTATTTTGGCAATTAGATCCGGGTCGAAGCTCCAACAACCACTTCGGGTGCACCAAACATGAAGAAATCGATCCATAAAAGTCTACACCAAATCATAACCCTATCAGCCCAACCCAGACCGCCAATTGGCTATCCCAAACCGCCAATTGACGGTCCATTTGGATCCAAACCCGATAAGCCTCAGCCGACTGGATTTAGTCCATTTATGGTATGCATGTAGTCCTTTGTATTCACCCATGCTTGATGCCATTCTCTCTACTTAGAGTAAGACTTGGAGCGAAACTCAAGTGGAGAAGAATGCTACTTGTAATGTGTCAGGTAAATAAAATAATTTTTTAGTTGGTTTTAATGTTGTCACTTCTTTTCATTCTTGCATAGTTAGTTTTATTAGTTAGAATGTTCTCTCTTCTTAATATGCATGTTAGCCTAATAAGTAGTGAGTAGTTCCATACCTTTCGGGGGTGGAGATGATGTACATTTATGTTTTGTGGTTTTGAATGTTTGACAAATTTAGATTGTGTACATTCGAATGTTTGTATGTTCATTGGGTTTGTTTTATTCATCTACATGTTGGGGGATTTTGATGGGTTTTGCCATAACATTTAGACACTCCCCATGGTTGGTCTCCTCATGTTTATTTACTGAAAAATTTATGTTGGATATGCTACATCTTAGTTGTGTGTTTGTATTAGCGTTTAATTGTTTGATTTATTGAACAAACTTAGTTTTGATGGGTTTTGCTATAAATTTCACACACTTCTCATGTTTAGCTTTGTTCTTCACATGAGTTCCTTGTTTTGATGAGTTTTTCCATAATGTTAGACACTTCTCATGCTTAGCCTCATCTTGCGATAATCAAGAAGTAATTGCTAGTATGTTGTGTGAATGGATTGATAATTTTTTCCACATCTTCAGACACTTCCTATGCATGAAGACACACACATGACACACACACATGCTTACATACATCATTCATCACTTCTCTCACCTCATTTATGTTCACACTCCACCCCTTGGAGGTTTTTATTCCTGAATTTCATTTTCCTTGTTTGTTGCTTAATAGTTTAGTGTAGTTTAGTTTAGTGTAATCACAACTTCTTCGCCATTTTTCCCACTTGCCTTCGAACGAAATAAATTCGACACACCTCCCTGTGGATCGACCCGTATTTGCCACGTCTTCACTGATGCCGTGCACTTGCGGTATTTAAAATAAACACATCAAGTTTTTGGTGTCGTTGCAGGGAGGTGCTCTGTCTTGACTCTGGTTTTGACGATTTGAGTGGGTTTAATCTTTTGTCTTTAGTTTGTGGTTGTAGCAGGGACCTTGCAGCATCCAGGGAAGGCACCAGGAGATGTTTGGAGAAAAACATAAAGAAACAGACCGCCAATCAGCGGTGGTGGATCGCCAACTGTCGGCCTGGTGAGCACAACTTGCTCTCTCCTTTCTTCTCATTGTTTCTTGTTTCAATATAGAGGTCTGAGGCTCAATTTGGCAACTTGTGACTTGTAGTTTGCCCCCATATCAATAATCAATCCCCATTTTAAGACAACTTGGACCCTAAAACTCAAAGGAAAAAAACGAGATTATTTGCCATCTAGGTCATGCATCATCTGTAAACCTTGCATGCATCTTGTCTTTCCTTTGCTTTAATTTCTCGTTGTCAATTGCTGGCGTGAGGTACGTGTACCCGTTCTCTCATTCATGCATGGTTAAAGTATGCATTAGTTCGTAAGGTGCATTGGGACAAGAGTGAGGTGATTGATTGGTGAGTTGCTTTATAGATTCAGGATTCAAAACATCTTAAGGGGCACCACCTATAGTCTTCAAGATAAGGTGGGGGATTTCATCACCCCTCCCTTAGCCCTACAAACCACACTCAAGTAAAGCCTTAATCTAAAATGAAGTAGAAATTGGCCACTAGGACTCGGGCGCATTAGGCGAGTGATCCGGTCACGACCGTCATAACTCGATCGGCGTTGCCCACTTTGTCGATAGTAGGAGAGATGAGATCTCCGGATCTTGGCTCACTTGATTGGCTTTGTGGTCTTCGTCGTACGAAGGTGAGGCGTGTTGAAGCCGTGTGACCTCGCAGTTAGGTGTTGTCTAGCTCGAAGGACCCATGGACAACCTAAACTTGTTTGAGCCGTGTTTACTAAACTAGGCTTCTACCCTCACCATTTACCCACGTTAGTTTTTTGGGATTCTTCCCTTCTCCTCTGAGTCATCTTCTTCTCACCTTCCTCTACTTTCTACATTCCTCCCCTTTACACTCTCTGTTAGCGTTTTAGGGTCGAATCAAGCACTTTTGGGGAGCTTAGCCTTGTGGTGGTGAGAGTGGTCGACTCAAGAATTCTTTGTCGAGATGGGTGGTTACATGAGTGACCATCCATTTCATTGTTGGGACAGAGACTATTCTCCCTGGTATTCCGGACCCATGCAGCCTGAGGTGTCTCAGACAAACACCCTGTATGGTTGGGACAATCTTAATTGTGTAGCTGAGCAATATTCAAATTGGGGTAACGTAAGATAGGGATCGACTGCTAGACAACCATCTAGTTATGTCAGATCATATGTTGGTCAACAAACGGAGACATTACAATAACCTTTGGCCTCTTTCATACGTGTGGTAGACGACATGAGTGTACCGATGGCTCCAGTATTCGTACCGATTCGCGTATAACGTGAGAGGGATGGATTCATGGGGAGACAATACTTATTCAAATTTTTATACATTATGCCCTACCCATTATTCTCCTCCCAAACACCCATATCCCTACCAACCATTTGGTTCACGTATTTGTATCCCTTCTTTAGTATTTCACTGGTTTTGAGCGGAATTTGGGTTTGTGTCCATTAACATAACCATGAACTTCCCTTTGTGCTTCACATTGGTGACATCTTTTCTTTTTCATGAAAAAATCCATGTAGTATCATACTCACATTCATTGAGGACAATCCATGAAGTAAGTGTGGGGGTTATTTACGTGTGTACATAGTCGAGTCTTTCTCCTTTTGTTTTGTTTTCTTTTGTTTGCATTGTTAGGGTCATGTTAGTGTGTTGCATTTAATATCGATATATCTGCTTTCCATGATCCTTGGGTGACTTGTCTTCTTTTGCTTGCCTAATGCTTTAAAAAAATTATTTCTTTCAAAAATCTTCATGTGTTTGCGAAAGAAAATGTTTTGTGGGTTTTGCGTTTGTTTAGCATGTGCAAAACATGTGTGAGGCAATGTAAAAATAAAGCTCCCAAAATTGTATTTAACATGATGCATTATGATATCTAGTATACTAGCTTTAGGTCTTATCGAGTCGTAAGGATGCACCATAGTTTTCCCTTGGCGGCGAGTAATTATAGGGTTTCAGTACTCAAATAAGCAATGAAGTCCACCGTGAACCTAGTGAGTCAAATAATTCGTGTTTGTTAGTAGAAGGAAGTTTGTCGTAGTCAGGGACTCTTAAACTCTTTTTATGAAACCTTAAGTGTAGGGTTTTGGTTCCCATGTAGATAATAAATAACTGGTATTCTCTCTTCTCACACGACTCCTATCACTCGGGAAATTGGTCTGAGGGGACTTAATGCCTGGTGCTTTCGAGTCATCTGACTTGGGATGCACCGACCGAACTCCCGTTACATGGGTGGTAGGGATCGCCCTATGTCGAGATTTGGGGGAAGGTGTATGTGATAATGTAAGTCCTAACAAGACATGATGCATGAAACCTGACCTTGGGAGAATCAAATATTGCTCTAAATAAGAACATGAAAGAAAAAAATGATGATAAAAAAGAGACAAATAAGGACCTTAATGGACTTTCCACTTTGTATCACTTGAGCATGTTGAGGTTGCCCATGTCTGTCACTTGAGTACTTAACTAACTTACAAGAATGGTTCATTAGGCTAGGTGTGTGGACTAAATACCTATATAAAGTTGGCCCGTAGAATTATCGTGTCCAATGATCGACAAAAATGAGTCCATCGAGTCTAGTGCTAGGTTGAATAATGCATCTACGTTCGGATTTTATGGGTGTATCCACTGAAAACCCTCAGGAGACAAGACACCTCCTCCTTCGCGACAAGGAGGTTTAACGACTTGTTTCACATGCTAAGTGCAATCGTGATTCCTATGAAAGTGTGTTTGGATTTCCCTGTTTTACGTATGCCTTTTCCTTTCTTTCATTTTTCCCTTTCCTTGTTTTGCTCGGGACTAGCCAAAGTTAGGTGTGGGGGTATTTGATTGACATTATATTATGCATATATTTGTGTCTTATATCCTTTATTTTTAGCCAAAGCAATGCTACGTGACGAGTTTTATGTTTAAGTTTCAAGAATAAACAAGTTTGAGAAGAAGAGACTCAAAAAAGACTTTAAAGCAAGGAAAAGCTAAGATGCAGGACTTATTGACTGAGATGCAAGAGAGAATGACCCAGATGTAAAACCAAAAGGACCAATGTGCAAATCAAGAAGCTCCACGCCATCATAAGGAGTATTTTGGCAATTAGATCCGGGTCTAAGCTCCAACAACCACTTCGGGTGCACCAAACATGAAGAAATTGATCCACAAAAGTGTCCACCGAAGCACAACACTATCAGCCCAATGAAGACCGCCAATTGGTTGTCCCAAATCGCCAATTGGTGGTCCATTTGGATCCAAACCCGATAAGCCTCAGCCGACTTGTGTATTAATGTGTATTTAGTCCATTTATGGTATGCGTTTAGTCCCATACCAGGGGATTGTCCTGGGTTACCTTTTTCTATGACTATTAATAGAACTCTTCCACCTACTTTGTATTCACTCATTGCTTGGTAGCATTCTCTCTACTTAGAGTAAGACTTGGACCAAAACTCAAGTGGAGAAGAATGCTACTTGTAATGTGAGTCTTGTAAATAAAATAATTTTTTAGTTTGTTTTAATGTTGTCTTCTCTTTTAATTCTTGCATGCTTAGTGTAATTTCATTTTGTCTTATTTTCTTAATGAGTAGTGAGTAGTGAGTAGTTTTATGCCCTTTAGGGGTCATTTATGTTGTGAGGTTTGGATGTTTGATGAATTTTTGATTGTGTAGACTTGCATGCTTATATGTTCATCGTGCGTGTTTAATCATCTACATGTTGGGGGATTTTTGATGGGTTTTGCCATAAGATTTAGACACTTCCCATGCTTATTTTCCTCATGTTTATTAACTGAAATTTCCTGTTGAATATGCTACATGTTAGTTATGTGTTTGTATTTGTGTTTGCTTGCTTGATTAATTGAAGAAAGTTTGTTTTGATGGGTTGTGCCATAAGATTTAGACACCTCCCATGCTTAGCTTTGTTCTTCACATGAGTTCATGGTTTTTGATGAGACTTGCCATATCTTTGGACACTTCATGCTGAGCCTAGTCTTATGCTAATCAAGTAGTAGTTGTTGATACGTTGTGCGAATGGATTGATAGGTTTTGCCACATCTTTAGAAACTTCCTATGCATGAAGACACACACATGAGACACACAAATACATGCTTACATGCGTCATTCATCACTTATCTCACTTTATATGTGCACACTCTCTACCCCTTAGAGGTTTCCATTTCTGAATTCCAGCTTGTTGTTTTAGTTAATTTAGTTTCATTGTTGTGTGCTTTCATTTTCTTGTTTGTGCTTACTAGTTTAGTTTAGTCTAGTTTAGCGTAATCAACTTCTTCTCTCCTTTTTCCCACTGGCCTTCGAACGAACCAGAGTCGACCCACCTCCCTGTGGATCGACTAATATTTGTCACGTCTTCACCAACGTCGTGCACTTGCGGTAATATAAACGATCAATCAAGCACTTTTATGCGAGGTTAGTCTCGTCTTGGTGAGGGTGCTCGGCTTGAGAGAGTTGTTCCTTTTGTTGAGATGGATGGTCTAAGTGATCATCCATCTCCGCCTCGAGCTCCCTTGGAGCACGAGGCCTCATCATCTCCTGGAGGTGGGGGAGATCGGGTTCCATACATGGAGTTCCTCGGTCCACTCCCACCACCTTGTAGACCATCACCTCCTCCTTCGACTCGGCAGGAAGAGGGTACCAATCGGGATTGAGTAGGGGATTACCACCACCCTTAGCTCGATTGGATTGACCGATAACCTTGTGGGAGCAGACCCATCCTGTTCGGGTGATTAAACGTTTTATATTAAACTACAAGTGCACGGCGTCGGTGAAGATGTGGCAAATACGGGTCGTCCACAGGGAGGTGAGCAGCCTCTCGTTTGCACGAAATCAAGTGGGAAAAATGGGGAAGAGAGTTTGATTATCCTAATCTACGCTATAATACACGACAAAATAACGCATGTATAATGATTGATCGTTTTATATTAACCGCAAGTGCACGACCGCGTTGAAGCGGTGGCAAATACGGGTCGTCCACTGGGAGGTGTGTCGACAATTGGTTTGTTCGAAGGCGAGAGGTAAAAGAAGGAGAGAAAGATGTATTACACTACACTACCCTAATCTAAACTAGTAAACAAGCAAGCTGAAATGAAATAACTAAACAACTAAGCTAAACAACTAATGAAGAAGATAAAAAGACAGGAATGGAAACCCCTAGGGGGTGGAGTGTGTGTGTGCACATGAAATAAGTGTGGTGTTGAATGTATACTATAAGCTCAAGTGTGGTTAGTGTTTGTTCATGCAAAAGAAATACCTCATGGCAAGACCTATCATTTACAACACTAACCTAGGTGATTAATATGAGAAATGCAAGGTTGTTATTAAGAACATAACGAGCATGGAGTGTACCTAACTATGGCAGAAACCCTCAAGTAAAGTTCTTATTAATTCAAGCAAGCATACTAATATCTCTCACAAACAATAAAATCTAGCATTCATACCACCTACATAACATGTACATACATCTACTCCACCCCCAAAGGGGATGGAACTACTCACACATATTTAAAGTAACTACTCTAACAAAATGAAGCATTATACTGAAATAAAAACTACACTAATCAAGCAAGAAATAGTAAAGAAGCATAAAAGGAAAGGAAAGACTAAACAAACATGCACAAATTAAAAGACAAGATTTAAAGAAACTAGAAGAATTATTTTATTAACAAATGACTCACATTGAAGGTAGCATTCTTCTTCACCTTGAGTTTTTGCTTCAAGGCTCACTCCTTACTAGAGAGAATGCGACCAAGCAATGGGTAATTACAATGGAAAGTGAAGAGTTCTATTTATAGGCATGGAAAAAGCCAATCTGGGACAATCCCCCGATGTGGGACTAAACCAATACCAAAAATGGACTAGGAATACACTAATACACGTGCCCCACAAATCTGAGAGGATCCAAAATGATTTGGATCGCCAATTGGCGGTCTATTAGATCTGGATTCATCTGAGATTTGTTGTGGCTTTGCTGGTGGTCTTTGTTGGTCTTGGATGCATCTACTTTGTTTATTGGACCTCTGACCCGAATCGAATGGTGTGGAGTTTCCTGTTTTGCTCTTAGGTCCTTCAATCTTACGATCAAGTCCTTCTCCCTTGCATCTCAGTCCCTAGGTCTCACAATTAAATCCTTTTTCCTGCTCTTGGGTCCTTTCATGTCTCTTCTCTTCAAACCTCTTTATTCCTGAAAACTAAACATAAAACTCGTCACATAGCATTGCGTAGGTGTAAGATAATGGATATAAGATACAAATATGAGCATGAAATGATGTCAATCAAATACCCCAACACCTAGGTTTTTGCTAGTACCGAGAAAAACAAAGAAAGAGAAAAGCAAACGAGAAATCCTAACTCACTTTCGTAGGAATCACGGTTGCACTTAGCACGTACAACAAGTCGTTAAACCTCTTTGTTGCCAAGGAGGAGGAGTGTTGTCTCCTGAGGGTTTTCAGCGGATATACCCACAAAATCCGAACAAGATGCATTATTCAATCTAGACACTTGACTCGTTGGACAAATTTTTGTCGATCATTGGACGCGGTAATCCTACGGGCCGACTCTATATAGGTAATCAGTCCACACACCTAACCTAATGAACCATTTGTGCAAAAATAAGGAATTAAGTGAAAGACATGGACAACCTTAACATCCTCAAGTGATACAAAGTGTAAAGTCCATTAAGGTTCTTATTTGCATTACCATTTTTTTCTTTTTTGTTTCTTTTCTCATTTTTTTCTTTTTATTAGTTGGAGCTTCATTCTCCCAGGGTCAGGTTTTGTGCTTCATTGCCCATGAGGACTTACACTATCACGTACACATTTCCCCAAATCTCCACATAGGGCAATCCCTACCACCCATGTAATGAGAGTTCGGTCGGCGCATCCCAAGTCAGATGACTCGAAAGCACTAGGCACAAAGTCCCCTCAGACCTACTTTCATGAGTGATAGGAGCCGTGCGAGAAGAGAGAACACCTACTCACTTATTTCTTATCTACACATGAACCAAAACCCCTACACTTAATGTCTCACAACAAGATTTAAAGGGTCATTGACTACAACAAACTTCCTTAAGTTAACAGACACGAATTAGTGACTCACTAAGTTAAGGGTGGACTTCTTTAAATGTTTGAGCACTGAAACCCTATGATTACTCACCCCCAAGGGAAAACTGGGGTGCATCCTAACGACTCGATAAATCCTAAATTCACTGTACTAGATATCTTAATGCATCAAGTTGAAGACAATTTTGGGAGCTTTCTTTTTACTTTGCCTCTCAACGGTTTTGCACATGCTAAACACACACAAAACCCACAAAACATTTTCTTTCGCAAACACATGAAGATTTTGCAAGAAATGTGAAAATTTTGATGCACTAGGCAAGCAAAAGAAGACAAGTCACCCAAGGATTATGGCAAGCAGATATATCGATATTAAATGCAGCACACTATCATGACCCTAACAATGCACACAAAAGAAAATAAAATCAAAGGAAAAAGACTCAACTATGTACACACGTAAAACACCCCCCCCACACACCTACTTCATGCATTGTCCTCAATGAATGTGAGCAAGATACTACATGGATTTATGCAGGAAAAAGGAGAGATCTCACCAACATGAAGTACAAAGGGTAGTTCAAGGTCATGTTGATGGACACAAACCCGAATTCCCTCAAAACCTGTGAGATGCTAAAGAAAGGATACAAATACGTGAAAGAAATGGAGTCCAAATACACAAGGGTTGGGGCTCACAACAATCGATGCTCACTGAAGGAGTCTTTTATTGTACTTTTTTTTCTTTTTTTCTTTTTTTTTCTTTTTTTAATTTTTTTAATTCTTTTATATAACTATGTACAAACATAAGTTCCCATCTTCATTTTTCAAAAGACATTAATGGGAACCTCAAGAGTCGGTCAATGCACTTGGAAAGGGAACATGACACCACGTGGGGTCAGAATACGCATCCGTGGGCCCCATTCACAAAGAGCACCAGATGAAATGAGAGATTCGTGATTTGGACGCAAAGGCGTCTCATTCAAAGGTTCAAACTAAAAGAGCTTGAACCTCTCAAGAGTTTGGGAAATGAGGGGCAACGGAAGAAGAGTTTTTCCCGTTGCGCTGCTGAAGTTATGATCGTCAATCCAAACTCTCCATCCAACAGGCTGGTGTGTCGGAACGAGGTCAAGAACCTCGTTAGTCATGTCCGACACACCAGGTGAACAAAAAGTGGGTCTCATACCCAAGGTATCCTCCAAGGAACTTCTAATACCCCCATGAACTATGTAGTTGTTTGATGTTCCATCATTTCCAAGATGATCAGGAACAATAGTGAGAGGCAAACTCTCATCAGGTTGTTTGAAATTGAGGGGACTAGGGAGCTCTTGCTCCACCAGAGGTGAGTCCTTAGGAGGTACAACAATAAGATCATGTGGCTCAAGGGCCATGGGACAAAAAGGTAAGGCACAATCCTGTGCCGACTCATAATAGAACTGGACCATGATATTCTCAATTGGAATCAAATCCTCCACCAAGTGATCGTGAATTGAAACCCCAAGTCCCTCAGACTGACTAGGAGTTTGACTTTAAAAGATTGTGCTTTGAATTTGTGGATGTGGTGGTGGTCGATTTCAGAAGATAAATCCTCATGTTGACAAGAAAAATTACCCTCCTCACGTTCACGTAATTGTTGTGTCATTTGACTCACTTGCATTTCCATAGTTTGCAAGGAATTCAAGTTGGACTTCAATAAATTTTTAGTGGTTTCCATGATCGTTTGGAGAGTTTGTTTCAAGGAATCTGGTATGCGGTCAACTATGAGGTCCAAGTCAGAGTTTGGGAGATTTTGGGGTTGGGTGTTGATGGCCTGAGAATGAGTCCAATGATTTGAATTGGGGTGTTGGTTGAATTCTGGGTATTAGGGAGGAGGATACTGGGGTGGAAATGATGTATAAGAATTTGAATACGAATTGTCTTCCACGAATCCATCCCTCTCGGGTTGAACGCGGATGCATAATGGTCATATTGAGCATTTGGGGAAAAGGTATGCTCATACTCAGGCTCTGGGGGAACATAAGGACATTCCCCGAAATCATGACCACTCAACCCGCAATAGTGACACGGTATGGCTACTGGAGCCACTGGTGCACTCATGTCTTCTGCCACATGCATGAAAGAGGCCAAAGGTTCTTACAATGTCTCAGTTTGATGACCAACATATGATCCGACGTAACTAGATGGTGGTCTAGCAGTCGGTGCCTCTCTCATGTTACCCCTATATGAAGATTGCTCAGTCACACAATGAAGATTATCCCAACCATACGGGGTTCGTCTGACCCACCCCCGGTTGGATGGGTCTGGAATACCAGGAAGAATTGTCCTGGTCCCAACAATGATATCTATGGTCGCCCATGTAACCATCCATCTCAACAAACAACTGTCGAGTCGACCACTCTCACCACTAGGAGACTAAGCTCGCAAAAAGTGCTCGACTCGATCCTCAAATCCTACCAGAGAGTGTAAGGGGGGAGGAGACTAAAACGTAGAAGTAGGTGAGAAGAAGATGACTTAGAGGAGAAGGGAAGAATCCTTAAAACTCGCGTGGGTGAAGGGATCAGCTAGAAGCCTAACTAGCGAGCACGACTCAAACAATGTAAGGCAATGGGTCCTTAGGCTAGACGACGCCTAACTTCGAGGTCACTAGCCTCGACACGCCTCACCTCCCTACAACGAGGACCACAATGTCCAGCAAGTGATACCAGATCCAGAGATCCAGTACCTCCTACTATCGACAAAGTAGGCAACGCTGATCAGGTCATGGCGGTCTCAACTAGATTACTCTCCTATTGCGTCCAAAATCCTAGCGCCAATGTCTACTTGCTTTTTGTTAAGGCTTGATTACGAGTGATTTTTGCGGACAAGGAAAGGGTGATGAAATCCCCCACCTTATCTTTTATGGGACAGCCCCTCCTTAGTAGCGTTTTGATCCTAAATCTAGCAATCCATCGCTCCAATCAAACGCTCACTCACTCTTGTCCTTATGCAATTCCTACTAACTTATGCATGGGCATACGAGATCCATGAATGAGTGTAGGAATTGCGTACCTCATGCCAGCGCTCAACAACTGAAAATAAAGCTAAAAGAAAAGACAACTATATGCCTAAGTCAATACATGATGCGTAACCTAAACAAGTAAGAACGTCTGGTCTTATGCTTTGGATTTGAGGGCCAAGTTGATTAATGGGGGAGTGATTAATGATCTGGGAGGAAACTAGAAGTCACAACATGCAAAATTGGGTTCCCAGATAACGAAAGTGAAGCAATAAACCACCAGAAGAAAAATGAAAGCCGGAAGACCTCACCAGGCCGACAATTGGAGGTCCCAGACGGCTGATTGGCGGTCCCTTTTGAAGTGTTGGTGCTCCAACTCTTCTAGTAGCCTCCCTGTGGGCTCTAGGATCCCTGAGACTAAGAAAAACTAGAAAAAAAAAATTAAAAACCCCTCGAATCGTCCAAACCAACGTCTGGACAGAGCACCTCCCCGGCAACGGTGCCAAAAACTTGATTGATCGTTTTATATTTACCGCAAGTGCACGACCGCGTTGAAGCGGTGAGAAATACGGGTCGTCCACTGGGAGGTGTGTCGACAATTGGTTTGTTTGAAGGTGAGAGGTAAAAGAAGGAGAGAAAGATGTATAACACTACACTACACTAATCTAAACTAGTAAACAAGCAAGCTGAAATGAAATAACTAAATAACTAAGCTAAAAAACTAATGAAGAAGATAAAAAGACATGAATGGAAACCCCTAAGGGGTGGAGTGTGTGTGTGTGCACATGGAATAAGTGTGGTGTTGAATGCATACTATAAGCTCAAGTGTGGTTAGTGTTTGTTCATGCGTAAGAAGTACCTCATGGCAAGACCTATCATTTACAACACTAACCTAGGTGATTAATATGAGAAATGCAAGGTTGTTATTAAGAACATAACGAGCATGGAGTGTACCTAACTATGGCAGAAACCATCAAGTAAAGTTCTTATTAATTCAAGCAAGCATACTAATATCTCTCACAAACAATAAAATCTAGCATTCATACCACCTACATAACATGTACATACATCTACTCCATACCCTCATCAAGCATAAGCTCGGTCGTAGGTGTCTCACTCTCACTAGTAATCTCAACTGAATCATGCGTCGAATACTCCTTTTGGACATTCATGTTTGATGCCTGCTCACTCTGTTGCATTGAAAAGACAGGCAATGAGTTTTCGCTGGCCCACAAAGATTCTCATTGGGTTGCAATGGTGTTAGGGGTGATCGTTGATTTTGCGGTGCTTTCTCTAATTGGCGGATGAGATTGAGATTTAAAAGTTGATCAATGGGCTCCTGTTGCCTACCAGAGTTGAACACATGAAACTCGACACTCATGTTACCGAATGGGAGCTTCATGAGACCATTTCTACAATTAATTAAGGCGTTGGAAGTTGCCAAAAATGGTCTACCCAAAATCAAAGGTATTTGAGAGTGGGTGTTCGCAACAGGATTGGTATCGAGAACAACAAAATCGACTGGAAATATAAAATCTCCAACTTTGATAAGCATGTCCTAGATAATCCCCTTTGGAATACGAATGGATCTATCTACCAATTGGAGGGTGATCTTAGTTGGTTTCAATTCTCCCAAATTCAATTGTTGATAAACATAAAATGGGAGGCGGTTGACCGCCGATCCTAAATCAAGCAATACATTACTCATGCTAGTGTCCCCTATCGTACACTGAATAGTAGGACACCCAGGGTCTGGTCCTTGTATTTTGTGTAGGCGGGATTGGACAAAAGTGAGCTTACATTTGTAGGCAAGAATGCTTTCTTAGGAACATTGGTCTTCGTCTTGGTTGTGCAGAGATCCTTCCACACTTTGGCATATTGAGGTATTTGTTGGATGACATCCAACAAGTGAATGTTAATCTTCACTTGCTTAAACACCTCTAACATATTATCCATTGTGTCACTCTGCTTTTTGGTTAACCTACTAGGATAGGGAGATTTTGGCAGGTATGCTTTCTGCGGGGCCTAAGAAGGAGGCGTTGGTGTATTACCCTCACCCTCAGCCTCTTCTTCACCACCATTCCTACTGAGGGACTGCATAGATGGTGGTGGTGGTGGCAAGGAAATGTGATTGTCAACTTGCTTTCCATTCCTTAAGGTTACAATGGAATTGACATGGTGAACAGGTTCCTCCACATGGTTCACTTGCCGCCCCCGAGGTACCACATTCTCAATTTGCATATGTTGTTGCTGGTACATGCGGTGTTTAGCCTCAGGCTGGCTAGGCAGAGTCCTTCTCTCTCTTTCATGTACAGACTGAGCCAATTGGCCCATTTGAAGCTCTAGAGATTTGTTCCTCTGCTGATTTGAAATAGCAACTTGACTTGTGATTGACATAAAAAAATTCATTGAGTTTTCAAGTCCACGAGTCAATGTCTCAAGTGAATTGAATCGGGTTTCCAAATTATTGGAATTTGGGAAACCCGATTTATTGGTGATTTGAGCTTGGGGTGACTGATAAGATTGTGCATGCATGGGAGGTTGGTATGATTGGTTAGGTGGTCGAGAGGAGTTTGAAGGACCACCCGGGGCATTATGTTGGTTCCATGAAAAATTGGGGTGGTTCCACCATCCAGGATTATAAGATGATGAGTATGGGTCATTCCTAGCTCTGTCATAGATGGCGTTGACATGTTCCATCTCAGGAGGAATGGACACACACTCTTTTTCTACATGACCTATCCTACCACATGAATCACAGGGAACTGGACTAGATGTGGACGTGGGAGGTGCACCTTGTTGGTTTTGGAGCTCAATCGAATCCATACGGCGCATTAAGGCCTCCATGCGTGCCTCGGTGGCCGTAGTGGTATCAACAACAAATGCGGCACCCGATCTAGTCGAGTTTGCATTCGCGATCCTCGCTCCTATGCTAGATGATGCAGGTGGTTCCCTTACACTCTCCCATTGTATGGTTTTCTCAGTGAGGTCTTATAGGAAAGCCTATGCCTCCCTTTCATCCTTTCCTAAGAACTTTCCTTGACACATGGACTCAAGGAGTGTTCGGGACGGGATGTGAAGACCCTCGTAAACAATCTGATAAAGACGCCACAACTCAATGCCATGGTGAGGGCATGAGGATAGTAGCTCCTTGAACCTCTAGATATGCATGAAATGTCTCGGTCTCAAGTTGATCGAACGAATTGATTTCGTTCCTCAATTTTTGAGTCCGATGATTTGGAAAGTACTTCTTGAGGAATGCAGATTGAAACTCATCCCAAGTCCTAAAGACAGTCGCTTGGTTGCTGTACAACCACTTCTTGGCATCATCCTTCAGCGCAAAGGGGACAAGCCTAAGATGGATGGAGTATGTGCTAAGTTGTTGCAGCTTGAACATAGCACATACCTCCTCAAATTCCCTGAGAAAGATATAGGGGTCACCTTTCCCAGTGAAGTGAGCAAGCATGGAAATAAACTAAGGCTTAACCTCAAAATGGTTCCCATTTGCCTCTAGCAATACGATGCATGAGGGTAGAGCAGTAAGGCTCGGGTAGCATCGATCACGTAGAGGTATGTGAGCCATAACAGGAAGCACAGGAGGTACAGGTGGGTCCAACAACTACTCCTCCTCACAGAAATTAGCAGCCATGGAACCAGGATTGTGTGCGACACGAGAGGAGGGTGGCATCGAGAAATCGACTACCGAAGCAGGGTTGACGACACGCCTCGTCAAACAGCCACTCTCGTCTCGTGCCCACGAAAGCATGCACAAAGGTGCACACACAAACCAATTTTTTTTAATAAGGAATGTGCGTAGAGAAGAAGACGGGGGGACACAGGAGAGAAAGAATGACTCAGGAGAGAAGGGAAGAAGTCATTATGGTACGGCGGATGGGTACAGGTAGAAGCACACAAGTAAACAAGGCTCAAACAATCCTAAGGTCGCTATAGGTCCTTACAGCTAGATGACACCTAACTACGAGGTCACACGGCCTAAACCCGCCTCACCTCCCTACGACGAGGACCACAAAGCCCAGCAAATGAGCCAAGATCCAGAGATCTCGTCTCTCCTATTATCGACAAAGTGGGCAACGCCGGTCAGGCCATGACGGTCGTGACCGGATCACTCTCCTAATGTGTCCGAGATCCTTAGGGCCAATGTCTAATTGATTTTAAAAATTAGGCTCTTTATTAGTGTGGTTTGTGGGGCGAAGGAAAGGATGATAAAATGCCCCACCTTATCTTGTATGGGACAACCCCTCCTTAGTAGCGTTTTGGAGTCTTAATCTAACAATCAACTCTGCATACAAATGCTCAACTCACACTTGTTTCAATGCACTTCCTACTAACTAATGCATGTTCATACGAAATGCCTGAATGAGAGTAGAAGGTGCGTACCTCACGCCAGCACTCAGCAACTGAAAATAAAGCTAAAATAAAAGACAATCTACGTGCCTAAGTCAAATACATGATGCATGACCTAAACAAGAAAGAATGTCTAATCTTTTGCTTTGGGTTTTAGGGTCCTTGTTGCTTAAAGGAAGTTGATTATTAATCTGTGAGCAATCTAAGAGTCAGAGCATGCAAAATTGAGTCCCAGATTCCTAAATCAATTATGTCAACAAGACAAAGAAAGGAGAAGGCAAACAGGGCTCACCAGACCGCCAATTAGCGGTCTGAGGCGGCTGATTGGCGGTCTAAAGTGCCCAGATTTTCTCAAAACTTCTCCAACTGCCTCTCCTGACGACTCCAAGTCTCGTGAAACAAAGAAAAACTACAAAACACAAATTAAATCCACTCGAATCATCCAAACAAGAGTCTGGACTGGCACATCCCCGGCAACGGCGCCAAAAACTTGGCTAAACGTTTTATATTAAACCGCAAGTTCACGGCATCGGTGAAGACGTGGCAAATACGGGTCGTCCACAGGAAGGTGAGCAGCCTCTCGTTTGCACGAAATCAAGTGGAAAAAATGTGGAAGAGAGTTTGATTATCCTAATCTACGCTATACTACACGACGAAATAACGCATGCATAAGCAAACAACAAATGATGAACTAAATCTTAACTAAGAACGAAATAAGTGTGCTGGAATGCAGAAATAGAAACCCCCTGAGTGAACACATGCAACGAGGTGGGTGTTGAACACATTCTTTAAGCATAAACAAAGGTAGTGTTTTCGTGCATAGGAAGTTTCTAATGTTATGGCAAAACCTATCAATGCATTCACTAACCTAGTTGATTAACATTTACGTACACAAGCTGGTTATTTCAGAACCTAAACAAGCATGAGGTTTCTAATCATTTTGGCAAAACTCATCAAGTCATAACTTCTACCCTAAACAAGCAAGCATACATTCATGTTTTATCAACACATAGTAAATAAAGCATTCATTCCATTCTCTAATGCATGTATGAACATCAACTCCACCCGCCAAAGGGGATGGAACTACTCACTACACATTAGACTAATTATTAAACTAAGCAAGGAAATCATATTAACTAAGCTACTAAAACTAATGAAATGAAATTAAACTAAGTAAAACAAGCAACATGAAACAAACAACATAATAAAGAAACTTTTATTAAAATAACTCACAATTCAAGTAGCATCCTCCTACTTTAGTATGTGCTTCAAGGCCTCACTTCAAGTAGGAAGAGTAGCCACTCAAAATGTGAAGTGATTACAATAGAAGGTGAAGAGTTATATTTATAGCCATAGAAAAAGGTAATCCGGGACAATCCCCCGATATGGGACTAAACAAATACCAGAAATAGAATAAACACCCTCTAATACATGTGCCACAAAAATCTCCGCGGATCCGGATCAACCCGTACCGCCAATTGGCGGTCTACAGGATTCGGAACCTCCTGGGCTTTAGTCTGGGCTTTCCAAGCTGGTATTTTTTTGTCTTTGATGCGGTTACTTGACTTGTTGGAGCTCCGACCCGAATATAATTGCCAAAATACTCCCCATGATGGTGTGCAGTTTTCTGCTTTACTCTTTGGTCCTTGGGTCCTACGTTCAGGTCCTTCTCCCTTGCATCTTAGTCCCCAGGTATCACAATGCAGTCCTTTTTCCCTGCTTTTGGGTCATTTTATGCTTCATCTCTTCAAACCTATTTATTTCCGAAATTCAAACATAAAACTCGTCACGTAGCATTGTTTAGGTGAAAGATAATGGATATAAGATGCAAATGTAAGCATGAAATGATGTCAATCATCGGGCAATGTAGCCATCTTGCATAGTTCTTCTGCCTGCTCGTGACAACAACTATGAATTTAAATCTCATTATTCGAGCATGCTTCCTACCCTCACAACCCAATAAGGAGGATCCGTATATCTTTATAGGTGAATTTGAGAAGGTATGCTCTATGTTCAAGCTTCAACAACTTGATGAGGATTCTGTCCAGTTCAGGATGATTTCTTTCGCAAAGAAATAGATGTTCAACTTCCTGGCCAATTTGATTCGGTCTTCGGAACACTTTGTGACCATCTTTCTGAAGAAATTCTTCCCCAAAGCAAGACTCAACAGATACCTCACCAGATACATCAAATGTATCAGACTGAGACTGAATCATTTCATTATTTCTTTCTCAATATAATTGTTAGTTTAATGTGCAATGAGTAGTTCCATCCCTCTTTTGGGGGTGGAGATGATGTTTATACGTATATGAAGAATGAGAATGAATGTTATCTTTTGCAATACGTGATGAATGTGAATGTATGCTTGTTTGTTAGAATTAGAATACTTGACTTGATGGGTTTTACCACAACTTTTAGACAGTTCCCATGCTTGTTTAGGTTATTAATAATCAACTTGTGTATGCTTATGTTAATCAATTAGGTTAGTGATTGGATTGGTAGGTTTTGGCACAGCCATTAGACACTTCCTACGCATGAAAACACAATCTATACTTGTGCCATATTTAATGCATTCTTTACCACCTTATTACATGTGTACACACACTCCACCCCTTAGGGGATTTTCTTACTGAAGTTCATCTCGCTCCATTAGTTTCTTAGTTTAGGTTAAGTTAATCCTGAGTTGTTATCTTTCTCATTTGTTAGTTGCTATTTTAGTGTAAATAAATTTCTTCTCCCTTGTTTGCCACTTGATTTCTGAAGAACAAGACTCAACACACCTCCTTGTGGATTCAACCCACACATGCCACCGCTTCATCGCGGCCGTACAATTGTCGTTTATGTTTTTGGCACCGTTGGCGGGAGGTGCTCTGTCCAGACTCTGGTTTGTTGATTTGAGTGGATTTGATCTTTTATTTTTAGTTTTGGTTTATGTAAGGATGTCTAAGGATCAGGGAATGATCCAAGGAGAAATTTGGAGGAAGCAGGAGCTACTCTGATCGCTAAGCAGCGGCCATAAACCACCAATTAGCAGTCTCGTGAGCAGTTTTTGCCACTTACTTTTTGTTTGTTTGTTGGTACTGACAATATAGTTGTTTGAGAGCCAAATTTTGCAAGTCTGGACTTGTGGATTGCTCCCAAATTAACCAATTAATCCCACGTTTAATCAACTTGGCCCATAAAATACAAAGCAGAAGATTAGGCATTGTTGCTTGTTTAGGTCATGCAACATATACTTGACTTAGGCACGTAGTTTGCCATTTATGTAGCTTTACTTTCAGTGGTTGAGTGGTGGCATGAGGTACTCATGTCCTACTTTCATTCATTCATTATTTAGTAGGACTTGTATTCGAACAAGAGTGAAGTGAGTGTTTGTTTGGGGAGTTGCTTGATAGATTAATGATTTAAAACATCTTCAAGGGGCACCACATGTAGACTTCAAGATAAGGTGGGGGATTTCATCACCCCTTCCTTGAACTCCACACAACACCTCTCAAAAAGCTTAATTTTAAAATCAAGTAGACATTAAACCCCTAAGGACCACGGGCGTATTTGAAGAGTGATCCGTTAGCGACCATCATAGGTTGATCAACGTCGCTCACTCTGTCGATAGTAGGAGAGACGAGATCTCTAGATCTTGACTCACTTGTTGGGCTTTTTGGTCTTCGTCGTAGGGAGGTGAGGTGTGTTAAGGCCATGTGACCACGCAGTTAGGCCTCGTCTAGCTGTAAGTACCTATAGTGACCTTTGGTTCTTTGAGTTGTATTTTCTAGATTAGGCTTCCACCCATACCTTTACCCACACTGGTCTCTAAGGATTCGTCCCTCCTCTTCTGAGTCTTCTCCTCATCGAAATTCTATCGTTTAGTCTCCTCCTCTACTACACCTTCTCTTAGTGTTTTAGGGTCTAGTAAATCACTTTGATGCGAGGTTCGTCTCACCTTCGTGAGGGTGCTCAACTTGAGAAAGTTGATCCAATTGTTGACATGGATGGTCTAGGTGATCGTCCCTCTCTAACTCGAACTCCTTTGAAGCACGAAGTGTTGTAGATTAAGCTTAAACCGTAAATGCACGACGTCGGTGAAGACATGACAAGTACGGGTCAAGTCTACAGGGAGGTGTGTCAATTCTAGTTCTTCATAAGTCAAGTGGAAAATAAGGGGAGAACAAGTTTGATTATACGAAAGATGAAAGCACGAGAGTAACTGAAAGTAAACTA
This sequence comes from Triglochin maritima, assembly GCA_963682175.1. NCBI lineage: Eukaryota > Viridiplantae > Streptophyta > Magnoliopsida > Alismatales > Juncaginaceae > Triglochin > Triglochin maritima. The sequence goes on from OY821775.1 coordinate 24,027,261, forward strand.
AGTAAAAATCAAAACAAGATGATATTTAGTAAGGAAAACCCCCAAATGGTGGAGTGTGTGTACACATGTAATAAAGTGGTGAAGAATGCATTCAATAAAGCACAAGTGTAGGTTGTGTTTTCATGCATGAGAAGTACCTAATGGTTGTGGTAAACCCTATCATTCCAATCACTAACCTTGTTGCTTAACATAAGCATACACAAGTTGGTTATTAAGAACCTAAACAAGCTTGGGAAATGTCTGGCAAAACCCATCAAGTCAAGTATTCTAATTCAAACAAACAAGCGTACATTCACATTCATCACATATTGCATCAGATAACATTCATTCCCATTCTTTATTACTTGTATAAACATCATCTCCACCCCTTAAGGGGGATGGAACTACTCACTACACATTAACATAACAATTATATTAAGGAAGAAAAACATTCTAACTAATTATACTAAACTTAAGAAAACAAAACAAACAATTATATTAAGGAAGAAATACATTCTAACTAATTATGGAACTACTCACTACACATTAACATAAAAATTAAATTAAGGAAGAAAAACATTCTAACTAATTATAGTAAACTTAAGAAAACAAAACTAACAATTATATTAAGGAAGAAATACATTCTAACTAATTATGGAACTACTCACTACACATTAACATAACAATTATATTAAGGAAGAAATACATTCTAACTAAATATGCTAAACTTAAGAAAACAAAACTAAGCTAAAAATGCAATCACTAAAAGAGACATCATTTGAACAAAATTAGGAAAAAATATTTTATTTACATGACTCACCTTACAAGTAGTATTTTTCTCTACTTGAGCTTTGCTCTAAGGTTACTCCAAGTAGAGAGAATGACCATCAAGCAATGGGTAGATTACAAAGTAGGAATAAGAGTTCTATTTGTAGACATGAAAAATGCAACAATATGGGACTAACAAAATATATGTAAAATGGACATAAACTACATAACCCACAACCATGCGAAACCGAGTCAGATTCAGACCAACATGGACCGCCAATTGGAGGTCTAGGGGTGCCAATTGGCGGTAACTTTTTCTTTGATGTGCTACCATTTCGGATACCTTCCTTAGTGCTTCAATTCGTCACGAAATGGTGAAGTTTCTCACTTTACAATTTGGTCCTTCTTGCTTACATTCAGGTCCTTCCCTCTTGCAGATAGGTCCTTGTGTAAGATCGAAAAATCAATTTTGCTTCATTTAAGTCATTTCTTCTTACGTTTCAATCTTTTTTCTCTTCCCTTCTCTTAATTATTAGCTACACTCAAAATATAACAACTAACACTCGAGTAGCATAATATTAGGGTAAAATTAATGATATATATATGAAAATGATGCATGATATGTTCATAATCAAATACCCCCACACTTACCTTTTGCTAGTCTCGAGCAAAACAAAGAAAGAGAAAAATGAAAGAAAGGAAAAACATACGAAAAATAGGAAAATCCTAACTCACTTTTGTAGGAATCACGATTGCATTTAACACGTGCAACAAACCGTTAATCCCCATTTTCCCTAAGGAGGAGCAGTGGTGTCTCCTGAGGTTTTTCAGTGGACATACCCACAAAATCCGAACATTGATGCATTATTCAACCAAGCAACACGACTCGTCAAACTTACTTTTGTGGGTCATTGGACACGGTAACCCTACAAGCCGACTCTATATAAATCTTGTCCACACACCTAGCCTAATGAATCATTCATGCAAGCTAATTAAGGACATAAATGAAAGACATGGGCAACCATAACATCCTCAAGTGATACATCGTGTAAAGTCTATTAAGGTTCTTATTTGTGATGATTTTTTTCTTCCTTTCTTGTTTGTTTGTTTTTTTCATTTTCTTCATCAGCAATTTTTTACTAGTTGGTGTTTAGTTCTCCCAAGGTCGGGTTTCGTGCATTGATTGATACATTTTAATTAAACCGCAAGTGCACAACCGCGTTGAAGCGGTGGCAAATATGGGTCGATCCACATAGAGGTGTGTCGACTTTTGGTTTGTTCGAAGGCGAGTGGTAAAAAAAGGAGAGAAAGGTTGGTTACACTAAACTACACTAAAATGCAAAAAGGAAATGGAAGATAAGCAATAAAACTAAACCCCAAAGGGGGTAGAGAAATAATGTGAATATAAAGATGTGTGTGTGTGTGTGTGTTCAATTATGTACCTCACAACATGTAGTGCATGAAATCATAAAACTAAATCCAACTTTATCGTTAAGATAAGACTATATCGTTAAAACATACAAGACAATAATTGGAATGAAGCTAAATGAACTCATGTATAAAGACTAGACCCTACTATGCCTCCACATAAAATAAGATAACCCAATATCATTAAAACATACAAGGCATTAACGAAGGTAAATGCAACAAGAGTACATACACAACAAATTGTGTTTCCAATATTAATTCCATCCATATCCTCACCTTATCATTCCCCATAAAATAGGTCCACTAATCTAAGCATAAGCTAAGCTTCATTCAGGAGCATTATCATATCAAAGATAAGAGTGAAATACGATTAGATGGTTATGGAAATCATATAAGGCTCAAGGGATTAAGATAACACACACCTAATACACTACATGATCATATCACATATTTCTCCACCCCCCAAATGGGGATGGAACTACTCACTAATCATTACACTACAACCTACATTAAAATGAAACATTCTACTGAAATGAAATTTAGCTAAACAAGAAGGGAGCATTAAGGAAGCTTAAAAGGAAAGTAAAGACTAAACAAGCATGCACAAATTAAAAGACAAGATTAAAAGAAACTAGAACAATTATTTTATTAACAATGACTCACATTGAAGGTAGCATTCTTCTCCACCTTGCGTTTTGCTTCAAGGCTTACTCCTTAGTAGAGAGAATGCCACCAAGAAATGGGTAGTTGACAATAGAAGATGAAAAGTTCTATTTATAGCCAAAGCAAAAGGCAATCCGGGACAATCCCCCGATATGGGACTAAACAAATACCATAAATGGACTAGATACACACTAATATGCGACCCACCAAAATCTTAGCGGACTTGGTCCAAAACAGACCGCCAATTAGCGGTCTATATGGTCCGGATCACGCTGGATTTTATTCTGGGCTTTTCTCGATGTCTTTGTTGGTCTTTGATGCATCTACTTCACTTGTTGGAGCTTCGACCCGAATAGAATTGCCAAAATACTCCCCATGATGGTGCGGAGTTTTCTGTTTTGCTCTTTGGTCCTTCGGTCTTACGTTCAGGTCCTTCTCCCCTGCATCTTAGTCCCCAGGTCTCACCATTAAGTCCTTTTTCCCTGCTTTTTGGTCCTTTCATGCTTCATCTCTTCAAACTTATTTATTTCTGAAATTCAAACATAAAACTCGTCACGTAGCGTTGCTTAGGTGTAAGATAATGGATATAAGATACAAATATAAGCATGAAATGATGCCAATCAAATACCCCCACACCTAGGTTTTTGCGAGTCCCGAGCAAAACAAAGAAAGAGAAAAACAAATGAGAAAAAAGAAATCCTAACTCACTTTCGTAGGAATCACGGTTGCACTTAGCACGTGCAACAAGCCGTTAAACCTCCTTGTTGCCAAGGAGGAGGAGTGTTGTCTCCTGAGGGTTTTCAGCGGATATACCCACAAAATCCGAACAAGATGCATTATTCAATCTAGAAACTCGACTCGTTTGACATAATTTGTCGATCATGGGACGCGGTAATCCTACGGGCCGACTCTATATAGGTAATCAGTCCACACACCTAGCCTAATGAACCATTCGTGCAAGTTAAATAAGGAATTAAGTGAAAGACATGGACAACCTCAACATCCTCAAGTGATACAAAGCGTAAAGTCCATTAAGGTTCTTACTTGCATTACCATTTTGTTTTTTTTGTTTCTTTTCTCATTTTTTTCATTTTTTTTTATTAGTTGGAGTTTCATTCTCCCAGGGTCAGGTTTCATGCATCATTGCCCATGAGGACTTACACTATCACGTACACCTTTCCCCAAATCTCCACATAGGACAATCCCTACCACCCGTGTAACGGGAGTTTGGTCGGTGCATCCCAAGTCAGATGACTCGAAAGCACCAGGCAGAAAGTCCCCTCAGACCTACTTTCCCGAGTGATAGGTGCCATACGGGAAGAGGGAACACCTACTCACTTATTTCTTATATACACATGAACCAAAACCCCTACACTTAATGTGTCACAACAAGATTTAAAGGGTCCTTGACTACAACAAACTCCCTTAATTCAACAGACACGAATTATTGACTCACTAGGTTCAGGGTGGACTTCTTTAAATGTTTGAGCACTGAAACTCTATGATTACTCACCCCCAAGGGAAAACTGGGGTGCATCCTAACGACTCGATAAATCCTAAAGCAACTGTACTAGATATCCTAATGCATTAAGTTCAAGACAATTTTGGGAGCTTTCTTTTTACTCTGCCTCTCAACGGTTTTGCACATGCTAAACACAAAACATTTTCTTTCGCAAACACATGAAGATTTTGAAAGAAATGTGAAAATTTTGAAACACTAGGCAAGCAAAAGAAGACAAGTCACCCAAGGATCATGGCAAGCAAATATATCGATATTAAATGCAACACACTAACATGACCCTAACAATGCACACAAAAGAAAACAAAAATCAAAGGAAAAGACTCGACTATGTACACACGTAAAAAGGTCCCCCACACCTACTCCATCCATTGTCCTTAATGAATGCGAGCAAAATACTACATGGATTTATGCATGAAAAAGGAAAGATCTCACCAATATGAAGCGCAAAAGGAAGTTCAATGTTATGTTGATGGACACAAATCGAATTCCCACAAAACCTGTGAGATGCTAAAGAATGGATACAAATATGTGAAATAAATAGGGCCCAAATACTAAAGGGTTGGAGCCCACAACAATCGATGCTCACTGAAGAACTCTTTTATTGTACTTTTTTTTCTTTTTCTGTTTTTTTCTTTTATTATAACTATGTAAAAACATAAGTTCCCATCTTCATTTGTTAAAAGACATTAAATGGGAACCTCAAGAGTGGGTCAATGCACTTGGAAATGGAACATGACACCACGCGGGGCCAGAATACTCATGTGTGTGCCCCCTTCACAAAGAGCAAAGGATGAAATGAGAGGTTCATGAATTGGGCGCAAAGGCGTCTCATTCAAAGGATCAAACTGAAAGAGCTTGAACGTCTCAAGAGTTTGGGAAATAAGGAGCAACGGAAGAAGAGTTTCTCCAATTGCGCTGCCGAAGTTATGATCGTCAATCTGAACTCTCCAACCAACAGGATGGTGCGTCGGAACGAGGTCAAGAACCTCGTTAGTCATGTCCGACACACCAGGTGAACAAAACGTGGGTCTCATACCCAAGGTATCCTCCAAGGAACTCCTAATACCCTCATTGGCAATGTAATTCTTTGATGTCCCATCATTTCCAAGGTGATCAGGAACAATAGTGAGAGGCAAACTCTCATCAGGTCGTATGAGATTAAGGGTACTAGGGAGCTCTTGCTCCACCAAAGGTGAGTCCTTAGGAGGTACAACAATAAGATCATGTTGCTCAAGGGCCACGGGACAAAAAGGGAAGGCACAATCCTGTGTCGACTCATAATAGAATTGGACCATGATATTCTCAATTGGAATCGAATCCTCCACCAAGTGATCGTGAATTGAAACCCCAAGTCCCTCAGACTGACTAGGAGTTTGACTTTGAAAGATTGTGCTCTGAATTTGTAGATGTGGTAGTGGTTCGATATCAAAAGATGAATCCTCATGTTGACAAGAAAAGTTACACTCCTCACGTTCACGTAATTGCTGCGACATTGGACTCACTTGCAGTGCCATATTTTGTATGGACTGTTGAGTGGTTTCCATTAACGTAAGGAAATTTTGTTTCAAGGAATCAGGTATGCGGTCAACTATGAGGTCCAAGTTAGAATTTGAGAAATTTTTGGGGTTGGGTGTGGATGGGCTGAGAATGAGTCGAATGATTTGGAGTGGGGTGTTGGTAGACTTCTTGATATTCGGGAGGAGGATACTGAGGTGGAAATGATGTATAAGAATTTGAATACGAATTGTCTCCCCACGAATCCATCCCGCTCGGGTTGTACGCAGATGCGTAATGGTCATAATGAGCATTTTGGGAAAATGTGTGCTCATACTCAGGCTCAGAGGCAACATAAGGACATTCCCCGATAACATGACCACTCAACCCACAACAGTCGCACGGTACGGCTACTGGTGCCACCGGTGGACTCATGTCATCTACCACATGCATAAAAGAGGCCAAAGGTCCCAGATCGCTGATTGGCGGTCCCAGATCGCTGATTGGCGGTCCCAGATCGCCTTTTGTGCTCAAACTCGTCCAGTAGCCTCCCCTTGATCTGTTGGTTCCCTGAAACAAAGCACAACTAAAAAGAAAAAATTTAAACCACTCGAATCGTCCAAACCAAAGTCTGGCCAGAGCACCTCCCCAGCAATGGCCCCAAAAACTTAATTGATACGTTTTAATTAAACCGCAAGTGCACGGCCACGTTGAAGCGGTGGCAAATACGGGTCGATCCACAGGGAGGTGTGTCGACTTCTGGCTTGTTCGAAGGTGAGTGGTAAAGAAAGGAGAGAAAGGTTGGTTACACTAAACTACACTAAAATGGAAAAAGGAAATGGATGATAAGCAATAAAACTAAACCCCAAAGGGGGTAGAGAAATAATGTGACGATAAAGATGTGTGTGTGTTTAGGGATCCTGGAGCTCACGGGGAGGCAACTGGCGGAGTTGGAGCACAAAAGCTTCAACAGGGACCGCAAATCAGCGGTCTGGGACCGCCAATTGGCGGCCTGGTGAGCGTTTCTTGCTCTCAGTTTTCTTCTGGTAGTTGACTCTGTCATTGTAGTTATCCGGGAGCCCTATTTTGCATGTTGTGACTTCTAGTTTGGTCCCAGATCATTAAACCAATCCCCACAAATCAACTTGGCCTTAAAATCCAAAGCAAAAGATTAGACATTCTTACTTGTTTAGGTCACGCATCATGTACTTGACTTAGGCACGTAGTTGTCTTTTCTTTTAGCTTTATTTTCAGTTGTTGAGCGCTGGCGTGAGGTACGCATTTCCTACACTCATTCCTGCATCTTGTATGCCCATGCATTAGTTAGCAGGAATTGCATCAGGACAAGAGTGAGTTGAGCGTTTTGATTGGAGCGTTGATTGCTAGATTTAGGATCAAAACGCTACTAAGTAGGGGTTGTCCCATAAAAGATAAGGTGGGAGATTTCATCACCCTTTCCTTCGCCCCAAAAATCACTCTTAATCAAGCCTTAACTAAAACCAAGTAGACATTGGCCCTAGGATTTCGGACGCACTAGGAGAGTAATCTAGTTGAGACTGTCATGGCCTGATCGACGTTGCCTACCTTGTCAATAGTAGGAGGTACTGGATCTCCGGATCTGGTATCACTTGCTTGGCATTGTGGTCTTCGTTGTAGGGAGGTGAGGCGTGTCGAGGCTAGTGACCTCGAAGTTAGGCGTCGTCTAGCCTAAGGACCCATTGCCATACATTGTTTGAGTCGTGCTTGCTAGTTAGGCTTCTACCTTCACCCTTTTCCCACGCTAGCTTTAGGGATTCTTCCCTTCTCCTCTGAGTCATCTTCTTCTCACCTCCTTCTACGTTCTAGTCTCCTCCCCTTTACACTCTCTGTTAGCGTTTTAGGGTCGAGTCGAGCACTTTTTACGAGCTTAGCCTCGTAGTGGTGAGAGTGGTCGACTCAAGAGATTTTGCTGAGATGGATGGTTACATGGGCGACCATCCATATCATTGTTGGGACCAGGACAATTCTCCCTCGTACTCCCGACCCATGCATCCTGGGGTACCTCAGACAAACACCCCGAATGGTTGGGATAATCTTAATTGTGTGACTGAACATTCTTCATGTTGGGGTAATATGAGAGAGGCATCGACTGCTAGACCACTATCTAGTTACGTCGGATCATATGTTGGTCATCAAACTGAGACATTACAAGAACCTTTGGCCTCTTTCATGCAAGTGGTAGACGACATGAGTGCACCGGTGGCTCCTGTAGCCGTACCGTGCGACTGTTGTGGGTTGAGTGGTCATGTTATCGGGGAATGTCCTTATGTTCCCCCTGAGCCTAAGTATGAGCATACCTTTTCCCAAAATGCTCAATATGACCATTACGCATCCGCGTACAACCTGAGAGTGATGGATTCGTGAGGAGACAATTCATATCCAAATTCTTATACTTCATTTTCACCCCACTATCCTCCTCCCGAATACCCAGAATTCTACCAACACCCCACTTTAAATCATTGGACTCATTCTCAACCTATCAACACCCAACCCCAAAATTTCCCAAGCTCTGACTTGGACCTCAAAGTTGACCGCATACCTGATTCCTTGAAACAAACTTTCCTTACTTCCATGGAAACCACTCAACAGTCCATACAAAATATGACAGTGCAAGTGAGTCAAATGTCGTAGCAATTACGTGAACGTGAGGAGAGTAATTTTTCTTGTCAACATGAGGATTTATCTTCTGAAATCGAACCACCACCACGTCCACAAATTCAAAGCACAATCTTTCAAAGTCAAACTCCTAGTCAGTCTGAGGGACTTGGGGTTTCAATTCACGATCACTTGGTGGAGGATTCGATTCCAATTGAGAATACTATGGACCAGCTTCTTTATAAGTCGGCACTAGATTGTGCCTTATCTTCTTGTCCCGTGGCCCTTGAGCCACATGACCTTATTGTTGTACCTCTTAAGGACTCACCTCTGGTGGAGCAAGGGCTCCCTAGTCCCCTAATTTCAAACAACCTGATGAGAGTTTGCCTCTCACTATTATTCCTGATCATCTTCGAAATAATGGAACATCAAACAACTACATTGCTCATGAGAGTATTAGGAGTTCCTTGGAAGATACCTTGGGTATGAGACCCACTTTTTGTTCGCCTGGTGTGTCGGACATGGCTAACGAGGTTCTTGACCTCGTTCCGACGCACCAGCCTGTTGGTTGGAGAGTTTGGATTGACAATCATAACTTCAGCAGCGCAACGGGAGAAACTCTTCTTCCGTTGCCACTTATTTCCCAAACTCTTGAGTGGTTCAAGCTCTTTCAGTTTGATCCTTTGAATGAGATGCCTTTGCGTCTAATTCATGAACCTCTCATTTCATCTTGTGCTCTTTCTGAAGGGGGGCCCACGCATGAGTGTGGTGTCATGTTCCCTTTCGAAGTGCATTGACCCACTCTTGAGGTTCCCATTTGATGTATTTTAACAAATGAAGATGGCAAATTATGTTTGTAGATAGTTATATAAAAATATAAAAAAGTAAAAAAGTACAATAAAAGATTCCTTCAGTGAGCATCGATTGTTGTGGGATCCAACTCTTGTGTATTTGTGCTCCATTTCTTTCACGTATTTGTATCCCTTCTTTAGCATCTCACAGGTTTTGAGGGAATTCGGGTTTGTGTCCATCAACATGACCTTGAAATTCCCTTTGGACTTCAAGTTGGTGAGATCTCTCCTTTTTCATGCATAAATCCATGTAGTATCTTACTTGCATTCGTTGCGGAAAATGCATGAAGTAGGAGTGGGGGGGTGTTTTACGTGTGTACATAGTCGAGTCTTTTCCTTTGATTTTTGTTTTCTTTTGTGTGCATTGCTAGGGTCATGTTAGTGTACTGCATTTAATATCGATATATTTGCTTGCCATGATCCTTGGGTGACTTGTCTTCTTTTGCTTGCCTAGTGCTTAAAGATTTTCACATTTCTTTAAAAATCTTCATGTGTTTGCGAAAGAAAATATTTTGTGGGTTTTGCGTGTGTTTAGCATGCGCAAAACCGAAGAGGGGCAAAGTAAAAAGAAAGCTCCCAAAAACAATAATTGCAATGAAGCTAAATGAACTCATGTATAAATACTGGACCCTACTACGCCTACACATGAAATAAGATAACCCAATATCATTAAAACATACAAGGCATTAACCAAGGTAAAGGCAACAAGAGTACATACACTACAAATTGTGTTTCCAATATTAATTCCATCCATATCCTCACCTTCATTCCCCATAAAATAGGTCCACTAATCTAAGCGTAAACTAAGCTTCATTCAAGAGCATTAGCATATCAAAGATAAGAGTGAAATCCCATTTAGATGGTTATGGAAATCATATAAGGCTCAAGGGATTAAGATAAGACACACCTAATACACTACATGATATCACATATTTCTCCACCCCCAAATGGGTATGGAAATACTCACTAATCATTACACTACCTACATTAACAACATGAAACATTATACTGAAAGGAAATTTAACTAAGAAGGAAAGGAGCATTAAAGAAGCTTAAAAGGAAAAGAAAGACTAAACAAGCATGCACAAATTCAAAGACAAGATTAAAAGAAACTAGAACAATTATTTTATTAACAATGACTCACATTGAACGTAGCATTCTTCTCCACCTTGAGTTTTACTTCAAGGCTTACTCCTTAGTAGAGAGAATGCCACCAAGCAATGAGTAGTTTACAATAGAAGGTGAAGAGTTCTATTAATAGCCAAAGAAAAAGGCAATCCGGTATAATCCCCCGATGCGGGACTAAACAAACACCAGAAATGGACTAAATACACACTAATACGCGACCCACCAAAATCGTAGTGGATTTGGGCCAAAACAGACCACCAATTGGCGGTCTATATTATCCTAATCACGCTGGATTTTATTCTGGGTTTTTCTGGATGTCTTTGTTGGTCTTTGATGCTTCTACTTCACTTGTTGGAGCTCCAACCCGAATAGAATTGTCAAAATACTCCGCATGATGGTGTGGAGTTGTCTGTTTTGATCATTGGTCGTTCGGTCTGGTAAAGTGATACAAAGCGGAAAGTCCATTAAGGTCCATTAAAGTCCCCAGCAACGACGTCAAAAACTTTATTGATTCGTTTTATATTAAACCGCAAGTGCATGACCGCGTTGAAGCTGTGGCAAATACGGGTCGATCCACAGGGAGGTGTGTCGACTTTTGGTTTGTTTGAAAGCGAGTGGTAAAGAAAGGAGAGAAAGGTTGGTTACACTAAACTACACTAAGATGCAAAAAGGAAATGGAAGATAAACAATAAAACTAAACCCCATTGGGGGTAGAGAAATAATGTGAATATGAAGATGGTGTGTGTTCAATTATGCACCTCACAACATATAGTACATGAAATCATAAAACTAAATCCAACTTTGCGTCCACATGAAATAAGTAAGACTACATCTTTAAAACATACAAGACAATAATTGGAATGAAGCTAAATGAACTCATGTATAAAGACTACACCCTACTATAACTCCACATGAATTAAGATAAGACTATATCATTAAAACATACAAGGCATTAACAGAGGCCAAGGCAACAAGAGAACATATACTACAAGTCATGTTTCCTATATTAATTCCATCATTATCCTTACCTCATCATTCCCCATAAAATATGTCCACTAGTCTAAGTATATGCTAAGCTTCATTCAAGAGCATTAGCATATCAAAGACAAGAGTAAAATCTCATTAGATGGTTATGGAAATCATATAAGGCCAACATGATTAAGATAACACACACTACTACATTACATAATCAATCACATATTTCTCCACCCCCCAAATGGGGATGGAACTACTCACTAATAATTACACTACCTACATTAACAACATGAAACATTATACTGAAAGGAAATTTAACTAAGCAAGAAAGGAGAATTATAGAAGCTTAAAAGGAAAGGAAAGACTAAACAAGCATGCACAAATTAAAAGACAAGATTAAAAGAAACTAGAACAATTCTTTTATTAACAATGACTCACATTGAAGGTAGCATTCTTCTCCACTTTGAGTTTTGCTTCAAGGCTTACTCCTTAGTAGAGAGAATCCACCAAGCAATGGGTAGTTTACAATAGAAGGTGAAGAGTTCTATTTATAGCCAAAGAAAAAGGCAATCCGGGACAATCCCCCGATGTGGGACTAAACAAATACCAGAAATGGACTACATACACACTAATACGCGACCCACCAAAATCTTAGTGGATTTGGGCCAAAACAGACCACCAATTAGTGGTCTATATTGTCCGGATCATGCTAGATTTTATTCTGGGATTTTCTAGATGTCTTTGTTGGGCTTTCATGCATCTATTTCACTTGTTGGAGCTCCGACCCGAATAGAATTGCCAAAATACTCCCCATAATGGTGTGGAGTTTTCTGTTTTGCTCTTTGGTTTTATGATTAACAATCCCCCGATGTGGGACTATAACTCCACAAGAATTAAGATAAGACTATATCATTAAAACATACAAGGCATTAACCAAGGCCAAGGCAACAAGAGCACATACACTACAAGTCATGTTTCCTATATTAATTCCATCATTATCCTTACCTCATCATTCCACATAAAATAGGTCCACTAGTCTAAGCATATGCTAAGCTTCATTCAAGAGCATTAGCATATCAAAGACAAGTGTGAAATCCCATTAGATGGTTATGGAAATAATATAAGGCTCAAAGGATTAAGATAACACACACTACTACATTACATATTCATATCACATATTTCTCCAACCCCCAATTGGGGATGGAACTATTTACTAATCATAACACTACCTATATTAACAAAATGAAACATTATACTGAAAGGAAATTTAACTAAGCAAGAAAGGAACATTAAACAAGCTAATTGAAAGAAACATAAACTAAAGAAACATGAAAGAATTAAAAGACTTGATTGAAAGAAACTAAGAACAATTATTTCATTAACAATGACTCACATTGAAGGTAGCATTCTTCTCCACCTTGAGTTTTGCTTCAATGCTTACTCCATAGTAGAGAGAATGCCACCAAGCAATGACAAGTTTACAATAGAAGGTGAAGAGTTCTATTTATAGCCAAAGAAAAAGGCAATCCGGGACGATCCCCCGATGTGGGACTAAACAAATACCATAAATAGACTAAATACACACTAATACGCGACCCACCAAAATCTTAGCGGATTTGGGCCAAAACAGACCGCCCATTAGCGGTCTTGGACCGCCAATTGGCGGTCTATATGGTCCGAGTCATGCTGGATTTTATTCTGGGCTTTTCTGGATGTCTTCGTTGGTCTTTGATGCATGTAGTTCACTTGTTGGAGCTCCGACCCCAATAGAATTGCCAAAATACTCCCCATGATGGTGTGGAGTTTTCTGTTTTGATCTTTGGTCCTTTGGTCTGGTAAAGTGATACAAAGCGTAAAGTCCATTAAGGTCCATTAAAGTCCCCAGCAACGGCGCCAAAAACTTGATTGATTCGTTTTATCTTAAACCGCAAGTGCACGGCCACGTTGAAGCGGTGCCAAATACAGGTCGATCCACAGGGGGTGTGTCGACTTTTTGTTTGTTCGAAAGCGAGTGGTAAAGAAAGGAGAGAAAGGTTGGTTACACTAAATTACACTAAGATGCAAAAAGGAAATGGAAGGTAAGCAATAAAACTAAACCACATAGGGGGTAGATAAATAATGTGAATAGAAAGATGTGTGTGTGTGTTCAATTATGCTCCTCACAACATGTAGTGCATGAAATCATAAAACTAAATCCAACTTTGCCTCCACATGAAATAAGATAATACTACATCTTTAAAACATACAAGACAATAATTGGAATGAAGCTAAATGAACTCATGTATAAAGACAAGACCCTACTATAACTCCACATGAATTAAGATAAGACTATATCATTAAAACATACAAGGCATTAACAAAGGCCAAGGCAACAAGAGCACATATACAACAAGTCATGTTTCCTATATTAATTCCATCATTATCCTTACCTCATCATTCCCCATAAAATAGGTCCACTAGTCTAAGCATATGCTAAGCTTCATTCAAGAGCATTAGCATATCAAAGACAAGTGTGAAATCCCATTAGATGGTTATGGAAATCATATAAGGCTCAAAGGATTAAGATAAGACACACTACTACATTACATAATCATATCACATATTTCTCCACCCCCCAAATGGGGATGAAACTACTTACTAATCATAACACTACCTACATTAACAAAATGAAAGGAAATTTAACTAAGCAAGAAAGGAACATTAAACAAGCTAATTGAAAGAAACATAAACTAAAGGAACATGCAAGAGTTAAAAGACTTGATTGAAAGAAACTAAGAACAATTATTTCATTAACAATGACTCACATTGAAGGTAGCAGTCTTCTCCACCTTGAGTTGTGCTTCAAGGCTTACTCCTTAGTAGAGAGAATGCAACCAAGCAATGGGTAGTGATTGATCATTTTATATTAACCGCAAGTGCACGACCGCGTTGAAACGGTGGCAAATACGGGTCGTCCACTCGGTGGTGTGTCGACGATTGGTTCGTTCGAAGGCGAGAGGTAAAAAGAAGGAGAGAAAGGTTGGTTACACTAAACTACACTAAGATGCAAAATGGAAATGAAGATAAGCAATAAAACAAATTCCCATAGGGGGTAGAGAAATAATGTGAATATGAAGATGTGTCTGTGTGTGTGTTCAATTAAGCTCCTCACAATATGTAGTGCATGAAATCATAAAATTACATCCAACTTTGCCACCACATGAATTAAGATAAGACTACATCATTAAAACATACAAGACAATAATTGGAATGAAGCTAAATGAACTCAAGTATAAAGACTAGACCCTACTATGCCTCCACATGAATTAAGATGAGACTACATCATTAAAACATACAAGACATTAGCAAAGGTAAAGGCAACAAGAGCACATACACTACAAATTGTGTTTCCAATATTAACTTCATCCATATCCTAACCTTATCATTCCCCATAAAATAGGTCTAATAATCAAAGCATAAGTTAAGCTTCATTCAAGAGCATTAGCATATCAAAGATAAGAGTGAAAACCCATTAGATGGTTATGGAAACCATATAAAGCTCAAGGGATAAAGATAACACACACTTAATACACTACATGATTATATCACATATTTCTCCACCCCCCCCCCCCCCAAATGGGGATGAAACTACTCACTACTCATTACACTAACTATATTAACAAAAGAAAGCATAATACTGAAATGAAAGTTAACTAAGAAAGCAAGAAGTATTAAAGAAGCTTAAAAGGAAAGGAGAGACTAAACAAACATGCACAAATTAAAAGACATGATTAAAAGAAACTAGAAGAATTATTTTATTAACAAATGACTCACATTGAAGGTAGCATTCTTCTCCACCATGAGTTTTTGCTTCAAGGCTCACTCCTTAGTAGAGAGAATGCCACCAAGCAATGGGTAATTACAATAGAAGGTGAAGAGTTATATTTATAGTCATTGAAAAAGGTAATCCAGGACAATCCCCCGATGTGGGACTAAACGAATACCAGAAATGGACTAAATACACACTAATACGTAACACAGAGATATCTTAGCGGATTTGGGCCCAATGTAACCGCCAATTAGCGGTCTTGGACCACTAATTACCGGTCTACAGTGTTTTGATTGGTCTGGATTTTCTTGTGGGCTTTTCTGGAAGGCTTGATTTGTCTTTGATGCATCTACTTTGCTTGTTGGAGCTCCGACCCGAATAGAATTGCCAAAATACTCCCCATGATGGTGTGAAGTATTCTTGTTTTCTCATTATGTCCTTCCATCTTACATTCAGGTCGTTCTCCCTTGCATCTTAGTCCCCAGGTCTCACGATTAAGTCATTTTTCCTGCTATTGAGTCCTTTCATGGCTCTTCTCTTCAAACCTCTTTATTCCTGAAATTCAAATATAAAACTCGTCACGTAGCATTGCTTAGGTGTAAGATAATGGATAGAAGATACAAATACGAGTATGAAATCATGTCAATCAAATACCCCCACACCTAAGTTTTTGCTAGTCCCGAGCAAAACAAAGAAAGAGAAAAGCAAACGAGAACCAAGAAATCCTAACTCACTTTCGTAGGAATCACGGTTGCACTTAGCATGAGCAACAAGCCGTTAAACCTCTTCGTTGCCAAGGAGGAGGAGTGTTGTCTCCTGAGGGTTTTCAGCGGATATACCCACAAAATCCGAATAAGATGCATTATTCAATCTAGACACTCGACTCGTTGGACAAATTTTTGTCGATCATTGGACGCGCTAATCCTACGGGCTGACTCTATATATGTAATCAGTCCACACACCTAACCTAATGAATCATTCGTGCAAGTTAAATAAGGAATTAAGTGAAAGACATGGACAACCTCAAGATCCTCAAGTGCTACAAAGTGTGAAGTCCATTGTGGTTCTTATTTGGATTACCATTTTATTTTCCTTTTGTTTCTTTTCTCTTTTTTTTCTTCTTTTTCATTTTATTAGTTGGAGCTTCATTCTCCCAGGGTCAGGTTTTGTGCATCATGTCCCATGAGGACTTACACTATCACGTACACCTTTCCCCAAATCTCCACATAGGGCAATCCCTACCACCCGTGTAACGAGAGTTCGGTCGGTGCATCCCAAGTCAGATGACTCGAAAGCACCAGGCACATAATCCCCTCAGAGCTACTTTCCGGAGTGATAGGAGCCGTGCGGGAAGAGAGAACACCTACTCACTTATTTCTTATCTACACATGAACAAAAACCCCTACACTTAATGTCTCACAACAAGATTTAAAGGGTCCTTGACTACAACAAACTTCCTTAAGTTAACAACACGAATTATTGACTCACTAGGTTTAGGGTGAACTTCTTTAAATGTTTGAGCACTGAAACCCTTTGATTACTCACCCCAAAGGAAAACTGGGGTGCATCCTAATGACTCGATAAATCCTAAAGCCACTTTACTAGATATCCTAATGCATCAAGTTCAAGACAATTTTGGGAGCTTTCTTTTTACTTTGCCTCTCAATGGTTTTGCACATGCTAAACACACGCAAAACCCATAAAACATTTTCTTTCGCAAACACATGAAGATTTTTAAAGAAATGTGGGAATTTTGAAGCACTGGGCAAGCAAAAGAAGACAAGTCACCCAAGGATCATGGCAAGCAGATATATCGATATTAAATGCAGCACACTAAGATGACCCTAACAATGCACACAAAAGAAAATAAAATCAAAGGAAAAAGACTCAACTATGTACACACGTAAAACACCCCCCACACCTACTTCATGCATTGTCCTCAATGAATGTGAGCAAGATACTGCATGGATTTATGCATGAAAAAGGAGAGATCCCACCAACATGAAGACAAAGGGAAGTTCAAGGTCATGTTGATGGACACAAACCTGAATTCCCTCAAAACCTGTGAGATGCTAAAGAAAGGAAACAAATACGTGAAAGAAATGAAACCCAAATACACAAGGGTTGGAGCTCACAACAATCGATGCTCACTGAAGGAGTCTTTTATTGTATTTTTTTTCTTTTTTTCTTTTTTCTTTTTTTCTTATTTTTTATAGAACTATGTACAAACATAAGTTCTCATCTTCATTTGTCAAAAGACAACAAATGGGAACCTCAAGAGTGGGTCAATGGACTTGGAAAGAGAACATGACACCACGCGGGGCCAGAATATGCATGCGTGGGCCCCTTTGACAAAGAGCCCCAGATGAAATGAGAGGTTTATGAATTGGACGCAAAGGCGTCTCATTTAAAGGATCAGACTAAAAGAGCTTGAACCTCTCAAGAGTTTGGGAAATGAGGGGCAACGGAAGAAGAGTTTCTCCCATTGCGCTGCTGAAGTTATGATCGTCAATCCTAACTCTCCAACCAACATGCTGGTGCGTCGAAATGAGGTCAAGAACCTCGTTGGCATGTCCGACATACCAGGCGAACAAAAAGTGGGTCTCGTACCCAAGGTATCCTCCAAGGAACTCCTAATACCCTCATGAGCAATGTAGTTGTTTGATGTTCCATCATTTCCAAGATGATCATGAACAATAGTGAGAGGCAAACTCTCATCAGGTTGCTTGAAATTGAGGGGACTAGGGAGCTCTTGCTCCACCAGAGGTGAGTACTTAGGAGGTACAACAATAAGGTCAACTGGCTCAAGGGCCACGGGACAAGAAGATAAGGCACAATCCATTGCCGAATCGTAATGAAGTTGGTCCATGTTATTCTCAATAGGGATCGAATTGTCCACCAAGTGATCGTGAATTGAAACCCCAAGTCCCTCAGACTGACTAGGAGTTTGACTTTGAAAGATTGTGCTTTGAATTTGTGGATGTGGTGGTGGTGGTTCGATATCAAAAGATGAATCCTCATGTTGACAAGAAAAGTTACTCTCCTCACGTTCACGTAATTGCTGCGGCATTTGACTCACTTGCAGTGCCATATTTTGTATGGACTGTTGAATGGTTTCCATGAACGTAAGGAAAGTTGGTTTTGAGGAATCAGGTATGTGGTCAACTATGAGGTCCAAGTCAGAGCTTGGGAAATTTTGGGGTTGGGTGTTGATGGGCTGAGAATGAGTCCAATGATTTGAAGTGGGGTGTTGGTAGAATTCTGGGTATTCGGGAGGAGGATACTGAGGTGGAAATGATGTATAAGAATTTGAATACGAATTGTCTCCCCACAAATCCATCCCTCTCGGGTTGTACGCGGATGCGTAATGGTCATATTGAGCATTTGGGGAAAAGGTATGCTCATACTCAGGCTCTGGGGGAACATAAGGACATTCCCCGAAATCATGACCACTCATCCCACAATAGTGACACAGTACGGCTACTGGAGCCACTGGTGCACTCATGTCTTCTACCACATGCATGAAAGAGGCCAAAGGCTCTTGTAATGTCTCAGTTTGATGACCAACATATGATCCGACGTAACTAGATGGTGGTCTAGCAGTCGGTGCCTCTCTCATGTTACCCCAATATGAAGATTGCTCAGTCACACAATGAGGATTATCCCAACCATACGAGGTGTTTGTCTGAGCCACCCCAGTTTGCATGGGTTCGGAATACCAGGACGAATTGTCCTGGTCCCAACAATGACATGGATGGTCGCCCATGTAACCATCCATCTCGACAAAGAACTCTAGAGTCGACCACTCTCACCACCACGAGGCTAAACTCGTAAAAAGTGCTCGACTCGACCCTAAAAATGCTACCAGAGAGTGTAAAGGGGAGGAGACTATAATGTAGAAGAAGGTGAGAAGAAGATGACTTAGAGGAGAAGGGAAGAATCCCTAAAGCTAGCGTGGGTAACGGGAGAGGGTAGAAGCCTAATCTAGCAAGCACGGCTCAAACAATGTAAGGCAATGGGTCCTTAGGCTAGACGACGCCTAACTTCGAGGTCACTAGTCTCGACACGCCTCACCTCCCTACAACGAAGACCACAATGCCCAGCAAGTGATACCAGATACGGAGATCCAGTACCTCCTACTATCGACGAGGTAGGCAACGCCGATCATGCCATGACAGTCTCAACTAGATCACTCTTCTAGTGCGTCCAAAATCCTTAGGGCCAATGTCTACTTGCTTTTAGAATTAAGGCTTTGATTAAGAGTGATTTTTGGGGCCAAGGAAAGGGTGATGAAATCCCCCACCTTATCTTTTATGGGACAACCCCTCCTTAATAGCGTTTTGATCCTAAGTCTAGCAATCAATCGCTCCAATCAAACGCTCGCTTACTCTTGTCCTGATGCAATTCCTACTAACTAATGCATGGGCATACGAGATGAATGAATGAGTGTAGGAAATTGCGTACCTCACGCCCGCACTCAACAACTGAAAATAAAGCTAAAAGAAAAGACAACTACGTGCCTAAGTCAATACATGATGCGTGACCTAAACAAATAAGAACGTCTAGTCTTTGGCTTTGGGTTTTAAGGCCAAGTTGATTAATGGGGGAGTGATTAATGATCTGGGAGCAAACGAGAAGTCATAGCATACAAAATAGGGCTCCCACATAATACAAATTACAGAACCAACTACCAACAAAAATTTGAGAGCACGAAACCCTCACCAGGCCGCCAATTGGCGGTCTCCAACCGCTGATTGGCGGTCTTTTTAGGGCTTCTATTCCTCAAACTTGTCCAGTAGCCTCCCCTTGATCCGATGGTTCCCTGAAACTAAGAAACACTGGAAAAAAAATAAAAAACCCTCGAACGTCCAAACTAACGTCTGGACAGAGCACCTCCCCGGCAACGGCGCCAAAAACTTGATTGATCATTTTATATTAACCGCAAGTGCACGACCGCGTTGAAGCGGTGGCAAATACGGGTCGTCCACTGGGCGGTGTGTCGACGATTGGTTCGTTTGAAGGCGAGAGGTAAAAAGAAGGAGAGAAAGGTTGGTTACACTAAACTAGACAAGGATGCAAAAAGGAAATGAAGATAAGCAATAAAACTAAGCACCATAGGGGGTAGAGAAATAATATGAATATGAAGGTGTGTTTGTGTGTGTGTGTTCAATTAATCTCCTCACAACATGTAGTGCATGAAATCATAAAACTACATCCAACTTTGCCTCCACATGAATTAAGATAAGACTACATCATTAAAACATACAAGACAATAATTGGAATGAAGCTAAATGAACTCAAGTATAAAGACTAGACCCTACTATACCTCCACATGAATTAAGATGAGACTACATCATTAAAACATACAAGACATTAGCTAACGTAAAGGCAAAAAGAGCGCATACACTACAAATTGTGTTTCCAATATTAACTTCATCCATATCCCAACCTTATCATTCCCCATAAAATAGGTCCACTGATCAAAGCATAAGCTAAGCTTCATTCAAGATCATTAGCATATCAAAAATAAGAGTGAAAACCCATTAGATGGTTATGGAAATCATATAAAGCTCAAGGGATAAAGATAACACACACTTAATACACGACATGATTATATCACATATTTCTCTACCCCCCCCCCCCCCCCTAAATTGGGATGGAACTACTCACTACTCATTACACTAACTATCTTAACAAAAGAAAGCATAATACTGAAATG
Source organism: Triglochin maritima (assembly GCA_963682175.1). Lineage (NCBI taxonomy): Eukaryota > Viridiplantae > Streptophyta > Magnoliopsida > Alismatales > Juncaginaceae > Triglochin > Triglochin maritima. The sequence goes on from OY821775.1 coordinate 24,048,230, forward strand.
AAAGTTTACTAGGAAAGCCAGAAGTATTAAAGAAGTTTGAAAGGAAAGGAAAGACTAAACAAACATGCACACATTGAAAGACAAGATTAAAAGAAACTAGAAGAATTTTTTTATTAACAAATGACTCACATTGAAGGTAGAATTCTTCTCCACCTTGAGTTTTTTCTTCAAGGCTCACTCCTTAGCAGATAGAATGCCACAAAGCAATGGGTAATTACAATAGAAGGTGAAGAGTTCTATTTATAGCCATAGAAAAAGGTAATCCGGGACAATCCCCCGGTGTGGGACTAAACGAATACCAGAAATGGACAAAATACACACTAATACGTAACCAAGAGAAATCTTAGCAGATTTGGGCCCAAAGTGACCGCCAATTAGCGGTCTTGGACCACCAATTGGCGGTCTATATTGTCCGGATCACGCTGGATTTTATTCTGGGCTTTTCTGGATGTCTTTGTTGGTGTTTGATGCATCTACTTCACTTGTTGGAGCTCCGACCCGAATAGAATTGCCAAAATACTCCCCATGATGGTGTGGAGTTTTCTGTTTTGATCTTTGGTCCTTCGGTCTTACGTTCAGGTCCTACTCCCTTGCATCTTAGTCCCCTGGTCTCACAATTAAGTCCTTTTTCCCTACAATTAAGTCCTTTCATGCTTCATCTCTTCAAACCTATTTATTTCTGAAATTAAAACATAAAACGCGTCACGTAGCATTGCTTAGGTGTAAGATAATGGATATAAGATACAAATATAAGCATGAAATGATGTCAATCATGCATCATTGCCAGTAAGGACTTACACTATCACATACACCTTCCCCAAATCTCCACATAGGCGTGTAACGGAGTTCGGTCGGTGTGTCCCAAGTCAGATGACTCGAAAGCACCAGGCATTAAGTCACCATACTTAACTATTTTTATCAACAAATGAACCAAAACTCCTAAACTTAAGGTTGCACAATAAGAGTTTAAGGGTCCTTGACTTCAACAAACTTCCTTATACTAACAGACACGAATTATTAACCTCTCTTTAGGTTCAGGGTGAACTTCTTTATTTATTTGAGTAATGAAACCCCTATGATTTACTTTCCCCCCTAAGGAAAACCAGGGTGCATCCTAACAACTAGATAAGACCTAAAGCCGATTTACTAGATATCCTAATACATCTCAAGTCAATTTGGGGGGCTTCCTTATTTTACTTGCCTCTCAATGGTTTTGCACGTGCTAAACACACGCAAAACCAAAAAACATTTTCTTTCGCAAACACATGAGGATTTTGAAAGAAGTGATCATGGTATAGCAGATATATCATTGTAAATTGCAGCACACTAACATGACTAACAATACACAAAAAATAAAACAAAAAAACAAAATGAAAAAGACTAGACTCCACATTTATACAAATGTAAAGCACCCCCACACTTACTTCATGCAATACCCTCAATGTATGCACACATGATATTAAATGTATTTTTGCCAAAAAAGTATGATTACACCAAACTTTGAAGCACAAGGAAATTTTTGTGGTCATGTTGATGGACACAAACCCGGATTCCCCTAAAAACCTGTGAGAAAATTAAGAAATGAGACAAATACGTGAAACAAATGGGACCCAAATACACAAGGGTTGGATCCCACAACAACCTATGCTCACTCTTGGAGTCTTTTTGTCTTTTTTTCTTCTTTTTTTCATTTTTTTTGTTTCAAATATAACTATGTACAAATATAAGTTCCCATCGTCATTTGTCAAAGGACATCAAATGGGAACCTTAAAAGTGGTTCAATGAACTTGGAATGGGAATATGACAGCATGCGGGGCCAAAATACTCTTGTGTGGGGCCCCTTACAAAGTGCACAAGATGCAAGGAGAGGTTCATGATCAAGATGCAAAGGCGTATGATTCAAAGGATCAACCTTAAAGAGCTTGAACCTTTCAAGAGTTTGGTCGCAATTGAGCAACGGAAGAAGTTTTTCTCCCATTGCAGTATTGAAGTTATGATCGTCAATCCAAACACACCAACCAATAGGCTGGTGCACCGGAACGAGGCCAACAACCACATTGTCCTCGCACGATGCACCAGGCGAACATAAAGTGGATCTCTAACCCAATGTATCCTCTAAGGAACTCCGAATACCTTCATTCGCAATGTAGTTGTTTGGTGTCTCTTAATTTTCAAGATGACCAGGAAAAATAGTGAGAGACAAACCAAGTCGTATGAAATTAGGGGTATTAGCGAGCTCTTGCACCACCAAAGGTGAATCCTTAAGAGGTACAACATTAAGATCATGTGGCTCAAACGCCACACGACAAAAAGATAAGGCATACTCCTGTGCTGACTCATAATAAACTGGTCCATGCTATTCTCAATTTGAGTTGAATCCCCCACCAAGTGATCGTGAATTGAAACCCCAAGTCCCTCAAATTGACTAGGAGTTTGACTCTGAAAGATTATGCTATGAATTTGTGGATGTTGTGGTGGTTCGATATCAAAAGATAAATCCACATGTTGACAAGAAAGGTCACCCTCCTTACGTTCACTTAAATGATCTGACTTACTTGCATTGCCAGTTATTGGAAGGAATTTGAGTGGTTTCCATGATCGTTTGAAGAGTTTGTTTCAAGGAATCATGTTTGCGGTCAAGGTTCAAGCAGAATTTTGGAGATTTTGGGGTTGGGTAATGATGGGCTGAGAATTAGTCCAATGATCAGTGATAACTCTCTAGGAGCTTATAAATAGAGGTCCATACACCTTATCTATACAACTCTCACACTTCCAATTACTTCATATACTAGAGAGACTTCTCCCAATTTCAAAAGCCCAAATCCTACACTCCAAGACTAAACTTCACCACTTGATCGAATTCTCAATCATACTCACGTGTGCTCAAGTTAGAGACTGTTGAATACTTAATTCCTTTCATTGGCAAAGATTGTAAAGCTTTCAGTGAAAGCCCCAAGCAACCCTCTTAGATTGGGAGAGGAGGTTCAAAGCTTAGCGAGGGTGTTCGCAAGATTGAAGTGTAAAGACGATCTCTCCCAGTCTCGAATGGGGAGTGGATACTAAAGTCGTGAGAGAAGCTCGTGGAATCGAGCGGATCTTGGAAGAGAGGAAGTAGGTGGGAGACTGAACCTCTATAAAATTGCCTTGTGCTCTTGTGGTTTGCATTGTCTTTTCACTACCTTGTTTAAAATTATTTCCGCTGCATTTTTAGTAGAGAATTAGGTTATTGATTAGACTAATTAGGGCCACGGTGATCCTATAGTATGGAATGCAACATGGTGCAAATATGAAATAAAGTAAGAAATCAAATTTGTGCACCCACTGGTCGACCAAAAAAGGTCAAACGGTCGATCGTGTGGAAGTTGAACCCGATAATGGTTCAATCTGCCACCCAACTGGTCAAACAAACATAACTACCAATTGGTCTAACAAAAGGTCATGGGAGATCGACCATTTAGAAGGTCTAAACCTGCAAAAACATTAAACAATTAAACACAACAGTCGAACGGAAAAGGGGTCCCATTTGACTGAAAATAACAGGAACTTCCTACGTTTTTCAAATCCATAATCGGTTCAACCAACATCCAAACAGGACTAACAAAAGATAAGTTCACTTAATTTAACAGTTGGACTATAGGGCTAGGGCAGTCGACTTAGATACTCTACCCAAACCGACTTACTTAGGTGCATCGATCGAACGACAAAGGGGACTCGTTCGATCAAACATAACAGAGTCTTCTTCTTCTTGAAAAATATACACAACTTGTCGACCGCCAAAGGGCATCGTTTGATCGGTGTGTGGTAAAATTCAACATTTACGCTACGACCGATTGGCAAACAACAACATCAGTTGACCATTTCAATGTAGCAACCTTGCTGCACCATGTCACCGACGAGGTCTCCGAATTCCGGTGACAAACCAAACCCTCACACACCTTGTGTGAGTTACCAACTTGAACTTGGAATACGTTATATGCGATCGAGAAAGCTTCACATGCCACCACCGATGAAATGACGAACTTGAATCATCTTCTTCCGACTTCTCTTCTCGAATCACTCTCTTAAACCTCTTCTCAAATCACGACCAACAAACTTTTCTTCTCAGCAACTCTTTCTTCTCTTCACAACCAAACTTCAATCCTTCACCCTCACCTCACATATATAACCCACCAAACCTTCACTGCCATCCATCACTCTGTAGCACAGTGGCACATGGAAAGTTTAGGGAGAATTACACTCAAACTCAATTAGTTGTCTAATTGCACTTAAGCTCTTAATAAAAGTTACGTTCTAGCAATCCATCATCCTTAAATAAATTTGTCCTCGAAATTTGAATCAAGAGGCTTACCGAAAAGTTTCGGATACTTCTTCCAGGTTTCCTCCTCGATCTCCCAGGTGGCCTCACAAACACTGTGATGCTGCCATCACACCTTCACCATTGGAATGGTCCTCCCCCTAAGTTGATGTTCCATCCGATCCAAAATCACTACTGGTATCTCCTGTAGCGATAAATCTTGCTGGATCTCTGGAACCTCTATCTCAATCACATGAGCTGGGGTTGCCACATACTTCCTTATCATCGAAACATGGAAGACACTGTGAAGACCCAAGAATTATGGTGGTAAAGCAATCTTGTAGGTGACCTCTCTTACGCAGTCCAAGATCTTAAATGGTCCGACATACCTTGAACTCAGCTTTCCCTTCTTCCCAAACATCATTACTCCTCAGGCTAGAGAGATCTTCAAAAATAGATGGTCGTTAGCCTCAAAGCTCAACTCCCGTCTGCGCTTATCAACGTAGTTGTTCTGCCTGCTCTGTGTTGATGCTAATCTTTTTCTGATCACATCTACCTTCTCTACATACATCAACACTAACTCAGGGCCAAGTAACTGTCTCTCGTCTACATCACTCCAGCAAACTGGTGATCTGCATGGCCTCATGTACAAAGCTTCATACGGGGCCATCCCAATACTAGCGTGGAAACTATTGTTGTAGGCGAACTCTATCAGTAGCAAGTGATCATCCCAATGTCCTGCTGAATTCTTAAGCAGCCTCCACTCCTGAATGCATAGATTGGACACTCACACCTCCACATTCCTACTCAGGGCATCTGCAACCGAATTTTACTTTCCAAGATGATAGGAAATGGTGAAGTCATAATCCTTGATAAACTCTAGTCATCTGTGCTTCCTCATATTCAGCTCCTTCTGTGAAAACAAATATTTCATACTCTGGTGATTAGTGAAGACTTCAAATCGCTGGCCACACAGATAATGTCTCCAAGTCTTCAGTGCGTGAACTACTGATGCCAACTCCAAATCATGTGTTGGGTAGTTGTTCTTGTGTGTCTTCAGCTGCCTCGAAGCATATACTACAACCTTCTTGTGTTGCATAAGCACATAACCTAGAATAATTCTTGACGTGTCGCTATAAATCACATAACCACAATTGCCCCTCGGAAGAGTCAAGATCAGTGCAGTCATCAGTCGTCTCTTCAACTCCTGAAAATTATCCTCGCACTCCTTTGACCAAACACACTTAAGTCCTTTTTGTGTCAGTGGCGTTTGTGGTGAAGCAAGTCTGGATAAATCTTTGATGAACCAATTGTAATAACCTGCAAGTCCCATGAAGCTTCTGATCTCAGTCACACTCGTCGGAGCCTTCCGCTGCGTCACTGCATAAACCTTCGCTGGGTCCACTGAGATTCCGTCCTTGGATTCAACATGCCCCAGATAAACAACCCTATCCAGCCAAAACTCACACTTCGAGTACTTGGCATAGAACTTTTGATCCCTCAAAATGCCAAGCACAATCCTCAGGAGAGCTCCCTATGCTGATCTCTATCCGATGGGTAGACCAAGATGTCATCTACGAAGATGATAACAAAACTGTTGAGGTACAACTTGAATGTTCTATTCATCAAATCCATGAATTTTGCAGGTGCATTTGTCAATCCAAACGACATCACCAGAAACTCGTAGTGCCCGTACCGAGTCCTGAAAGTTGTCTTCTGAACGTCTACTTCCTGGATCCTCAAGTTATGAAAACCTAAACGCAGATCAATCTTCGTGAAAACCTTTGCTGCCTATAACTGGTAAATGAGGTACTCAATTCTGGGTAAAGGGTGCTGGTTCGTGATAGTAACCTTATTCAACATCCTATAGTCGATGCACATCTGCAATGACCCATCCTTCTTCTTCACAAAAGTATCGGGGCTTCCCGAGATGAAACACTGGGCCGGATAAATCCAGACTCTAACAATTCCTGCCACTACTTCTTAAGTTCTACCAACTCTACAGGTCCCATCCTATACAGAGCCTTCAACTGCGGACTCATACCAACCACTAACTCGATACCAAACTCGATCTCACGGTGTGGTGGTAGCCGGTAAGAACGTCTAGAAACACCTCTAGAAAATCATGTACAACGTCTATGTCTTCTAAACTCCTCATCTCGGGATATGGAACCACCAGAGTAACCAAGAACGTCCTACAACCCTGATGCATCACCTTCTGTTCCTTCACTGCAGAGACAATGATACGGCCTCCTCGTCTCTGTTTTCTTGATCAGCACATTAGGTTGGTCCTTCCTTGGAATTAAAATCGTCTTTTCACGACAAACAACTCGAACCTAATGCTCTGATAGCCAGCCCATTCCTAGTATGACGTCAAAATCCTTCATCGGTAACAAGACCAGATCAGTTGAAAAATATTGGTTTTTCTGAAACATTGGTGGTGCCATGGAGGAAGCTCCCCACAGTGCCCACCTGACCCATCGGCGTACTGACTTCCAAACTAGTAGTCAGTTGCATAGGGGTAAAATCCAGAATGCCTACAAACCTCTCCAAAATGAAAGAGTGTATGGCGCCACAATCAAACAAGCCTCTAGCAACAACGTCAACACAAAAAGTGTACCTTCCACCATGTTGTTGTCGTCCCTTGCCTCCTCAACCTCGATGGTAAAGACATGTCCAACCCTACTCCCTTGCTCTGGAGGTGCAACAAGTTGGCTGAATCCGCCTATCCCTGCAACTAGCGGTCCTGGTCACCTATTGTACTCTCCTACCTTGTTTGGACACTCCTGGACGTAGTGCCCATGCTGTCTGCAACCCAAACAAACCCCAGGACAGAACCACCACTCCCGCTTGGGGTGAACCTTGCCACAAGCTCGGCAAGCCTCAAGCTTACGCGTACTGCCTCCTTCAATCCGAGTCTCTTGTGTGGATTCACAGTGAAATGACCAGCTGCTCTTACATTGACATTCCCCTGCGAGTTCCTAGACTCCTGATAATTCTCCTTGTAGTCCCTATCCAGGATAATCGCGCACTTCTCGGCATCCGCCAGGGTTTGTGGCATGTAGGTGAGAACTCGAGACTTGAGCAGCTTTCGGAGTCCTACGTGAACTTCACTGCCCTCTGCTCGTATGTTATATAAACCGCGGGGCAATAGTGCTCCAGGGTTGTGAACTTGTTAATGTAGTCGTCGAGCGTCAGCTCTTTCTGCTCTAGAGCTCGAAACGCCTACATCTTATCATCTCTGACATATTGAGGGAAATACTACTAGTCAAACTCTCCCAAGAATTCCTCCCAACTCACATTCTCTTAGTCAGCAAAAACCACAGCAGATGTGGTCCTCCACCAGTTGGACACATACCGCCCAGTACAAAGGTGGCGAGATTCACCTTCATCTCTAGAAAGCATCCGATCACTTGGAAAATTCTCTGGATCTTGAAGACCCGGTCCTCTGCTGCCTCAGGGCCAGGCCTGGCCTTAAAGGTAGGTGGATGTTGCTGCATGAATCAATCGTGCATGGCACCCACCCCATCTGCTCATCTCGTGTAGTCTCGCGCTCCAGGAACGCACCCAGCCTCGATCATCCCATAGAGTGCTCATCGTTTTTCTTCCCACATCGCGTCTCTAGTTGCAACACTGGTGTTACGTGCACGTAGAGCAGCCCTCACGCGTCTCAGAGGCATCTAACATAAAGATGAAACAATCAGCTATGCATGCATGGTTAAATGAGATGCAACAAAATCTATCTATATTACTCCTAAGAGTGGTTTCTTTGGACGAGTACACCAAAACTGACCGCTTTGATACAAAGTTGTAACGTCCCCCAACATAGTGGAAAATGTAAATGATATTCAAAGAAATCAATCATTTGATCAAATAAGGACGCTACTCATATATAAAATAAAAAGGATGCACCATTATAATACATGAGTTACCAAAATGTATGATTACATCTGAGTACAAAAAGGTATAGATACAAGTAATCATAACAACCGAACACAAGTAGACTAAGGATCCATCCCTGGTGCGTGCTCGTCCTCGGTCTCCACCCCACCTAGAAGCTAATGAGGTCCTAAAATGCAAAAGTAATAACAATGCCTGAGTTTCCATAAGGAAACCCCATCACATGGCCTATATAATGCAATAGTAAAATCTTCCCCACCTAGGGGTCATGAAGAACATCAGTCCTAACAACTACATCAAGTGCCCCAAGGGTACCTAACACAGACACACTTAGTTTTACGGAGGTACGCAACTAATCCTCTCTCACGGCTATACTAATCATAAGGGTTCGGTGAGATTCACACGCACATCTGAGTCATAGATACATATCTAATCTCGTGGTCAATGCCACACCGACGAAGTTGTCGCTGAGGTCGGTCAACTGACCTGGTTGTGCCACAGTGAAGCTACCTATCGGAATACATCGTCGGTCAAAAATCTTCGTTGCCTACAAGGTCGCACAAGTGCTCACAAAAGCTGAAACACTTGCCTGACTGTGACTTAGTCGGCTACCTGCCAGAATAAACCTCAGACAACGTCCAACTCTACTTGAACCAAGAATATGGAATGCAAAGCATTGGGGTTTGCAATCCCAGGCTGCTACATAGAGTATGGAATGCAACATTGTACAAATATCAAATAAAGTAAGAAGTCAAATCTGTGCACCCATCGGTCGACCGAAAAGGTCAAGTGGTTGACCATCTGGAAGTTGAACCAGATAATTGTTCAAACTGCCACCCAATCGGTCAAACCAACTTAACTACCAATTGGTCGAACAAAAGGTCATGGGCAGTCAACCGTTTAGAAGGTCTAAGCAAGCAAAAACATTAAACAATTCAAGACAACGGTCGACCGGCAAGGGGGTCCCATTCGACCGATAATAACAAGAACTTCCTACGTTCTTCAAATCCATAACCGGTCGAACCAACATCCAAACCGGTCAAACAAAATATAAGTTCACTTTAGTTAACAGTCAGACAATAGGTCTAGGGTGGTCGGACATTTAGATAGTCTAGACCAGTCGAACGGCAAAGGGGTCCCATTCGACCGAAAATAACAGAGTCTTCTTCTTCCTGCAAAATATGCACAACCGATCGACCACCAAAAAACATCATTCGACCGGTGCGGGGTAAAATTTAACAACAACATCTGTTGACTATTTCAGTGCAACAACCTTGCTGCACCGATGAGGTCTCCGACCTCCGGTGACCAACCAAACCCTCACACACCTCAAACGCCGCCGCCGACGAAATGATGGACTTGAATTGTCTTCTTCCGACTTCTCCTCTTGAATCACTCTCTTAAACCTCTTCTCAACAAAAATCCTACTCTTCTCACAACAAGCATACTTTTCTTCTCAACTACTCTTTCTTCTCTTCACAACTAAACTACAAACCTTCACCCTCACCTCACTTATATAACCCACCAAACCTTCACCGCCATCCATCACCCAGTAGCACAGTGGCACGTGGAAAGCTTAGTGAGAATTACACTAAAACTCAATTTGTTGTCTAATTACACTGAGGTCCTTAATAAGACTTAGGTTCTAACATACCGAGCGATTGATTGCTAGATTTAGGATCAAAACGCTACTAAGGAGGGGTTGTCCCATAAAAGATAAGGTGGGCGATTTCATCACCCTTTTCATGGCCCCAAAAATAACTCTTAATCAAGCCTTAACTAAAAGCAAGTAGACATTGGCCCTAAGGATTGCGGACGCACTAGGTGAGTAATCTAGTTGAGACATTCATGACCTGATCGGCGTTGCCTACCTTGTCGATAGTAGGAGGTACTGGATCTCCAGATCTGGCATCACTTGCTGGGCATTGTGGTCCTCGTTGTAGGGAGGTGAGGCATGTCGAGGCTAGTGACCTCGAAGTTAGGCGTCGTCTAGCCTAAGGACCCATAACCCTATGTTGTTTGAGCCGTGCTTGCTAGTTAGGTTTCTACCTGATCCTACTACCCACGTTAGATCTAGGGATTCTTCCCTCCTCATCTGAGTCCTCTCCTCATCTATTTTCTACACGTAGTCTCCTCCTCTAGTACACCTTCTGTTGTGTGTTATTTTAGAGTCGAGTCGAGCATTTTTATGCGAGGTTGGGCTCGTTCTGGTGAGAGCGCTCGACTTGAGAGAGTGCATTTTTCTGAGATGGATGGTCTTGGTGAGCGACCATCCCCGCCTCGTGCTCCTTTGGAGCAGGAGGCCGAGTCGTCTCATGGTGGCGAGGGAGACCGGGTTCCATACATGGATTACCTCGGTCCGTTTCCACCACCACGTAGACCTCCTTCTCCTCCTCCTCTGACTCGAGAGGAAGGGAGATTCGGCCAGGATCGAGTTCTTGGTGCACCACCACCTTTAGCTCGACAGGATAGACCGATGACTTTGTGGGAGCGGACCCATCCTGTTCGGGATGCGCAGCCTTCTTGCATAGTTCTTCCCCCTGCTCGCAGGAACAACTATAAGTTGAAACCTCAATATGTGAGCATGCTTCCAACCTTTACTACCAATAAGGAGGATCCGTATATTTGTAAACACGAATTCGAGGAAGTATGCTCCATGTTCAAGCTTCAACAGCTTGACGAGGATTCAGTCCGGTTGAGGATGATTTCTTTCGCGTTGAAGGATAACGCAAAGAAATGGATGTACAGCCTCCCGGCGAGCTCTATTCGGTCTTGGGATGACTTCGTGACCGTATTTCTGAAGAGATTTTTCCCTCAAAGGATAACTCAACAGATACAGCACCAGATACATCCAATGTATCAGACTGAGACCGAATCTTTTCATGGTTTCTTTGACAGGTTCAAGGAACTTCTCCAGCAGTGCCCTCATCACGGACTTGAGCTCTGGCAGTTGTGCCAAAAAAATTATGAGGGTCTCAACTACAACACCCGCACATTGTTGGAGTCGATGTGTCAGGGTGACTTCAAATGAAACCCATCCATGAGGCATGGGACACTTTTGAGTTAATGGCTTAACGCACCTTTTAGTGGGACACCATGCCACCAGGTCTTCTGGTCGAGCTGGATCATATCATGTTGAGTCATCGATCGCGTCTGAGGCGAAAATGGCTACTCTCATGCGTAGGATTGAGAGTTTAGAGTTGGATCGAGCTCCTGTAGCTCAGGTCGCTACTCCTAGGCGTGGTAGGTGTGGACTTACGGGCCATGATGACTTGGAATGCGCTTAAGCTCCAAGGGATACTGAGCATGCAAATTCAATGTATCAACAGAGGCCCCGTAACGACCCGTACAGTCACTCCTACAACCCGGGATGGCGTAATCATCCTAACTTCTCTTGGGGGCCTAGTGGGGGTAACGGTCAGAGCTCTCACGCTCAACCTCCACCTTATCGACCTCCACGCCCATCGGCGACCTACCAACCCCCACATCAAAGGTCTCAGCACCATAATTACCAACCTGCTCATGCCTCATCGTCGGGTTATTCCAACCAGACTCCACCACCCCAGTGGGTTGACCCCAAGGACCCTTCTTGTGATCTGACCCTTCAAGCGTTGCAAAGTACAGTCAAGGCATTGGAAATGCAAGTTATCCAGTTGGCTCCTCAATTCCATGAACGCGAGAAGGGTCAGTTCCCGAGTCAACCTGAGGTGAATCCTCGGGGTACCCATTCTCAAGAAAGGCCACCTATACCTCATGCTACCTCTGAACCGACCCATCAGATTAATGTGATTCATACTTTGAGGTTTTGTAAGGAGGTGGATAACCACATTGTGGTGCCTTCCTTGTCATCACCATCTCTTGGTGTCACCAGACCTGCGGTGATACCTGCATCTCTGAGGGAGCTGGATCCTGAGGTTCCCTGTAATAACCTAAACTAAACATCTTAATTAACTAAACCTAAACCTAATTAACCCTAATTAATTATGCATGGAGAGCAGGAGGTGTTGGAAGGAGAGGGAGAGGGAGTTGGTTGGCTTTGGTTGGTTAAGGTTTAGGTGAATGATGATTGGATTTAAGAGAGGTGAGTTTGCCTATTTAAAGGGCACTTGAGATCAAGTTGACGTTTTGCTTCATTGTTGGATTATCCAGAGAGTGAGAGAGAGGCTTTCGGAGAAGAAGAAGGAGGAGAGAAGAAGTAAAGAAGAAGAAGAAAGGAAGAAAAGGAGAAGAAGGTGAAGTGTTGAGTTGAAGTAGCCAAAGTTTGGGAGGCTTCTTCAACCGTCAAAAAGGTATGCCAAATCTTCATTATAACTCACTTGTGCTTTGTGAGTGTTGGGGATCGACGTTGGTGTCGAATTCCCCGTCGGAATTCAACCAATTCAGAGGTTGAAGACGACGATCGGTCGACCGGTGCCTGTGGGCAGTCGACCGATCCTATTATTATATTGTTGTTTACCCGCGAACGGTCGAACGATGTCGTTAGACGGTCGACCGTTATGCCAGATTTGTGCGGGAAAAAGGGGATTATACTGTTATCGGTCGAACGGGACCACTTAGCCGGTCGACCGAATAACGATGAGAATGGGTCGGTTGGGGATTTTGACTTATTAAACGGTCGAACGTCCTTACCTTGTTCGACCGATCCATTCGATGCTAAGTCGGTTGGGAGCTTTGACCATCAAAACGGTCGACCGCTCTTTAACTCTCGGTCGACCGACTGAGCATTTAATTAAGCGGTAGAGTGCTTGTGTTGTTTCGGTCGAACTGTATTTCAGTTCCGGTCGACCGAACGAGACTTGGGCAAAATATTGAAAGTCCTGTTATCGGTCGAACGGCCCCTTGGTTCGACCGGTCGGATATATATATTATATAAAATTGTATAGCGTAGACCTTCCAAACGGTCGACCGCTAGATGACTTTTGTTCGACCGATTGGTCGGTATTTCGGTTGGCGTGGTTCGACCGGTAGATTTGTTTGTACAGTACTGTGTACTGTGTGGGGGACCGGTCGACCGGTGTGCTTGTAGCGGTCGACCGATCTACCGCAGGTTGGTGGATTTATCCACACGCGATCCGTCGATGTCAGGTCGACTACCGGCTCCGAGGCGACGGTTGATTACCGGCTTTGAGAGCTACGGATTTCACCTTCGACGAAGGCGTATTATTGTTGTACTTTTTCCTCTCTTACCGAGCGGGGTGTGAGGGATGTGTACCGTAAACCTTGGGCAGTTTGCGAGGGTTTAGCGGTAGGCCGAGGATGTTCCGGCAGGGTGCGCGCTAGGCGACTCTTGGGGGAGCAGTGGCTGTCGTCTGACCCGAGTTGTGTATTCGGCGGGCTGACTCGCTCCTTGGGTGCGGCGTGTACCAGGGGTTCCTTCCTGCACTTTTTGGGGAGCAGTGGTGTCGACTGACCCTTGTGAGGCAGCGGTGGACTGACTTGACCCTAGTGGCAGGAGTGGTTCAGTGCCGCGGAGGCGGTGAGGGCATTATTGTGGGCCCGAGGCGGATGATCATGTGCATAGCATTGCATTGTCTTTAATTCCTTTTTATATTTTTAGGAGGTTTGGTATACGGGGTTCCTACAGGGAACTCAGGCATGTTTGTTGTTTGCATTTCAGGTAGCGAGCAGGGTTAGAGTTTGAGGTGGTGACCGAGGACGGTGCCCCCGAGATCGGATCCTGTAGTTGTCTTCTTCTTTTGAGGTGATTACATGTTGTATAGCTTTTGTTGTAATCACAGTCAGTCGGTAGTGTATGTATAGTTGACTTCCACGTGGGTCTGTACCTTATATATTTTATATATATATGTTGGTTTATTTCCCGTGACGTGCCCAGTGTTGACCGTTGACGGTCTTTATTATTGTTTAAATTTTCCGCTGTTTTGGGGTACGTTACAATTTGGTATCAGAGCGTTGATCTCGGCGTACTTGTCCAAAGAAACCACCTTTGAGTTAGGAGTTAGGTCTAGAGGATCATGCATGCACAGATTATATTGATATTGTCTTGTTTCCTTTGGCAGATGCCTCCTAGACGGGAGAAGGCGGTTGCCCATACTCGCGGTGAGAGTGAGACTGCGAGGGATGAGGCTTGGGAGGATGAGCGTCGGACGTTGTTCGATACGGTCGGACGTCTGACGGAGATGCTACAGCAGCAGACGGCACAGACTGGGCAGACGGGGACTGGCGCTATGCATGACCGGTTTATGCGCCAGCATCCGCCTACCTTTCTGGGGCAGTACGACGCGGAGGCTGCGGAGGAGTGGATCTTCACGATGCAGAAGATCTTCAGTGCTATTGGTTGTCCTCCAGAGGCGAGAGTGGGCCTGGCTACTTATGTTTTGGGCGGTGCTGCGTCCAACTGGTGGAGGTCCACATCTGCAGTGGTGTTTGCGGACAGAGATGATATAGCCTGGGAGGAGTTCGTTGGCGAGTTCAACGAGCAGTATTTTCCGCAGCATGTTCAGGACGAGAAGAGGGAGGAGTTTCTGAGTCTTCAGCAGGGAGACATGACCCTGGCAGGCTACATCGGGAAGTTCAACGCCCTTGAGCGTTACTGTCCCGAGATGTACGTTACGCAGGAGCAGAGAGCAGGGAAGTTCGTCCGAGGGCTCCGGAAGCAGTTGAGGACGAAGGTGCTGACACATATGCCACGCACATTAGCTGATGCGGTGAAGAGTGCTACTGTTCTTGATCGTGACTACAGAGAGAACTACCAGGATGAGAGGAGGCCATCGGGTAGATTCTCTGGGCGGCCGGGAGGTCAGACTGGAGGGAATCCGGGCAAGAGGCCCAGATACGAGGGAGCAGGAGTTGCAGTACCACGACCTGAGCCTTGTGGTACTTGTGGGAGGTTTCACTCCGGGCCGTGCTTCACCCCCGGAGCGTGTCATGGTTGTGGCCAGATGGGTCATTTTATCAGGAGCTGTCCGAGCCGAGGAGCTGGGCCGAGCAGACCACCGGGTTTACCCGCACCAGGCAGAGGAGGAGGCGGAGGTAGACCACCTTTCCGACCACAGCAGGGGCAGCGCACTGGCAGAGTTTACACCATCCAGGCAGAGGAGGCTCGTGATGGAGGCGCTGTGGTGGAAGGTACACTTCTTGTCGCAGGTTCAGTAGCTAGGGTGTTATTTGATTGTGGCGCGACACACTCGTTCATCTCAGAGCGATTTGCGGGAGTGTTGGGCTGTACCCTTGCGATGTTGACTGCCACTTTGGAGGTCAGCACACCCCTGGGTCTGGTGGGCACTGTGGGGAGATTTATCCCCGACGCCACGGTTGTTTCGGGAGATCAGGAGTTTCCGGCAGACCTGGTCTTGCTACCGATGGAGGACTTTGATGTCATACTTGGGATGGATTGGCTGTCCCAATATGATGTTCGAGTCTTGTGCCGTGAGAAGAAGATTTTGATCCCGAGGAAGGGTTTGCCTGATATTCTGATTAGAGGGATCAGAAGCAGAGGGGGTCGCATTATTGTATCTGCTGTGAGGGCTCAGAGACTGTTACAGCAGGGATGTGCAGCTTTTCTGGCGACACTTGTAGTTGCGGAGGCAGAGTCCCAGAGGCTAGAGGACATTGAGGTGGTGCAGGAGTTCGCGGATGTTTTTCCAGCGGAGATTCCAGGTTTACCACCACACCGAGAGTTGGAGTTCGGCATTGAGTTGGTAGCTGGCACTACACCACAGTCGAAGGCTCCATACCGGATGGCACCTGCTGAGTTGACAGAGTTGAAGAAGCAGTTGCAGGAGTTGATGGACTCTGGATTTATCAGACCGAGCGTCTCGCCTTGGGGTGCACCAGTTTTGTTTGTGAAGAAGAAGGACGGATCCTTGAGGATGTGCATAGACTACAGGATGCTGAACCAGGTGACGGTGAAGAATAGGTATCCCTTACCTAGGATCGAGGACCTCTTTGACCAGCTGCAGTCAGCGAAGGTTTTCTCGAAGATTGACCTGCGTTCAGGATATCACCAGTTGAGGATCCGAGATGAGGACATCCAGAAGACAGCCTTCAGGACGAGATATGGACACTATGAGTTCTTGGTGATGCCATTTGGATTGACGAATGCTCCGGCAGCATTCATGGATCTGATGCACCGGACATTCAGGCAGTATATTGATATATTTGTGATTGTCTTCGTGGATGACATCTTGATCTATTCACCAGATGTGGAGCAGCACAGAGAGCATCTGAGGATTGTACTCAGCATCTTGAGGGCTCAGCAGTTATATGCTAAGTTCTCAAAGTGCGAGTTTTGGTTGGACAGAGTGGCATTCCTCGGACACATTGTATCGGCAGAGGGGATATCAGTGGATCCGGCGAAGGTAGAGGCGGTGACACAGTGGAGGACCCCTACGAGCGTGACAGAGATTAGGAGCTTTGTTGGACTGGCGGGTTATTACCGTCGCTTCATCAAAGACTTCTCGAGATTGGCAGCACCACTGACAGCTCTGACGCAGAAAGGAGTCACCTTTGTATGGTCGCAGAAGTGCGAGGACAGCTTTCAGGAGCTGAAGAGACTGTTGACCATAGCACCAGTTTTGTCATTGCCGAGTGGCACGGGTGGATTCGTGATTTATAGCGACGCTTCAGGTATTGGCTTAGGATGTGTACTTATGCAGCACGGGAGGGTGATCGCGTACGCATCCAGACAGCTGAAGGTCCATGAGAGGAATTACCCGACACATGATTTGGAGTTAGCAGCAATGGTTCATGCACTGAAGACCTGGAGACACTATCTTTATGGCGAGCAGTTCGAGGTGTTTACAGATCATCAGAGTCTGAAGTACCTGTTCTCGCAGAAGGAGCTGAACATGAGGCAGCGCAGATGGCTTGAGTTCATTAAGGACTATGACTTCACTATCTCTTACCATCCGGGGAAGGCGAACACAGTTGCAGACGCTTTGAGCCGGAAGGTGGAGGTATCAGTAGCAGGCCTATGCATTCAGGAGTGGAGACTGCTGGAGTCTCTAGCAGAGTGGAGGCCATTTGCAGATAGCTCTGAGGGTGCAGTGATTGCCGGATTGAGAGTAGAGCCTCAGACAGTATCAGCAGTGATTCGTGCTCAGACTACAGATGAGGAGTTGAGCAGTTTGTTACAGTTAGCTGCCAGAGATGGGTCAGACTTTAGAGTTGGAGTGGATGGAGGTCTGAGATTCAGAGACCGTATCTGGGTGCCGAAGACAGAGGACCTGAGACATGATATCATGGAGGAGGCACACAGATCGAGATATTCCATTCATCCAGGGAGCACCAAGATGTACAAAGACCTGCAGCGGAACTTCTGGTGGCGAGGTATGAAGAAGGACGTTGCAGACTTCGTGTCGAGGTGTTTGGTCTGTCAGCAGGTGAAGATCGAGCACCAGAGACCAGCAGGGCAGATGCAGAGGATTGAGTTGCCCGAGTGGAAGTGGGAGCACGTGACGATGGATTTTGTTACGGGGCTACCGAAGACACGGAGATTCCACGATGCGATTTGGGTTATAGTCGATCGACTGACCAAGTCGGCGCATTTCTTAGCTATTAAGACCACTCTTGCTCTGGAGGGTCTAGCAAAGTTATATATTGAGGAGATTGTCAGACTTCATGGCGTACCAGTCAGTATCATTTCAGACAGAGATCCCAGATTCACTTCGAGATTTTGGGAGAGTCTACACAGAGCACTGGGAACACGTCTGAAGTTTAGCACAGCTTTCCACCCACAGACAGATGGCCAGTCAGAGCGGACGATACAGACTTTGGAGGACATGCTGAGAGCGTGTACACTTGACTGGGCAGGACATTGGGATGAGCATTTGCCGTTGATCGAGTTCGCCTACAACAACAGCTACCACTCGAGTATTGGGATGGCACCCTATGAGGCATTATACGGAAGACCGTGTAGATCGCCGGTATGCTGGAGTGATGTGGGCGAGAGACAGCTAGTTGGACCTGACATTATCCAGTTGTATTCAGAGAAGGTCGACGTGATTCGGAGACGGCTAGCTACGGCGCAGAGCAGGCAGAAGAGTTATGCTGATACGCGGAGACGTGAGCTGACTTTTGATGTAGGAGATCATGTCTTCCTGAAGATCTCGCCTTCCAGAGGGGTGATGAGATTCGGGAAGAAGGGGAAGCTGAGTCCGAGGTATGTCGGACCTTTTGAGATATTGGATCGGGTCGGTGAGGTGGCATATAGGATTGCACTACCACCACAGTTCGCAGGACTTCACAACGTCTTCCATGTTTCTATGTTGAGGAAGTACGTGGCCGATCCAGCTCATGTGATAGAGATATCAGTACCGGAGATCCAGCAGGATTTGTCATTAGATGAGAGACCAGTTGAGATCGTGGATCAGATGGTACATCAGCTCAGGAGGAGAGCGATTCCTATGGTGAAGGTCAGGTGGCAGCATCACAGTGTTAGAGAGGCTACCTGGGAGATCGAGGAGGATGTCAGGAAGCAGTATCCAGAGTTATTCCGGTAAGTCAGTTATTTCGAATTTCGCGGGCGAAATTCTTTTAAGGAGGGTAGATTGTAATAACCTAAACTAAACATCTTAATTAACTAAACCTAAACCTAATTAACCCTAATTAATTATGCATGGAGAGCAGGAGGTGTTGGAAGGAGAGGGAGAGGGAGTTGGTTGGCTTTGGTTGGTTAAGGTTTAGGTGAATGATGATTGGATTTAAGAGAGGTGAGTTTGCCTATTTAAAGGGCACTTGAGATCAAGTTGACGTTTTGCTTCATTGTTGGATTATCCAGAGAGTGAGAGAGAGGCTTTCGGAGAAGAAGAAGGAGGAGAGAAGAAGTAAAGAAGAAGAAGAAAGGAAGAAAAGGAGAAGAAGGTGAAGTGTTGAGTTGAAGTAGCCAAAGTTTGGGAGGCTTCTTCAACCGTCAAAAAGGTATGCCAAATCTTCATTATAACTCACTTGTGCTTTGTGAGTGTTGGGGATCGACGTTGGTGTCGAATTCCCCGTCGGAATTCAACCAATTCAGAGGTTGAAGACGACGATCGGTCGACCGGTGCCTGTGGGCAGTCGACCGATCCTATTATTATATTGTTGTTTACCCGCGAACGGTCGAACGATGTCGTTAGACGGTCGACCGTTATGCCAGATTTGTGCGGGAAAAAGGGGATTATACTGTTATCGGTCGAACGGGACCACTTAGCCGGTCGACCGAATAACGATGAGAATGGGTCGGTTGGGGATTTTGACTTATTAAACGGTCGAACGTCCTTACCTTGTTCGACCGATCCATTCGATGCTAAGTCGGTTGGGAGCTTTGACCATCAAAACGGTCGACCGCTCTTTAACTCTCGGTCGACCGACTGAGCATTTAATTAAGCGGTAGAGTGCTTGTGTTGTTTCGGTCGAACTGTATTTCAGTTCCGGTCGACCGAACGAGACTTGGGCAAAATATTGAAAGTCCTGTTATCGGTCGAACGGCCCCTTGGTTCGACCGGTCGGATATATATATTATATAAAATTGTATAGCGTAGACCTTCCAAACGGTCGACCGCTAGATGACTTTTGTTCGACCGATTGGTCGGTATTTCGGTTGGCGTGGTTCGACCGGTAGATTTGTTTGTACAGTACTGTGTACTGTGTGGGGGACCGGTCGACCGGTGTGCTTGTAGCGGTCGACCGATCTACCGCAGGTTGGTGGATTTATCCACACGCGATCCGTCGATGTCAGGTCGACTACCGGCTCCGAGGCGACGGTTGATTACCGGCTTTGAGAGCTACGGATTTCACCTTCGACGAAGGCGTATTATTGTTGTACTTTTTCCTCTCTTACCGAGCGGGGTGTGAGGGATGTGTACCGTAAACCTTGGGCAGTTTGCGAGGGTTTAGCGGTAGGCCGAGGATGTTCCGGCAGGGTGCGCGCTAGGCGACTCTTGGGGGAGCAGTGGCTGTCGTCTGACCCGAGTTGTGTATTCGGCGGGCTGACTCGCTCCTTGGGTGCGGCGTGTACCAGGGGTTCCTTCCTGCACTTTTTGGGGAGCAGTGGTGTCGACTGACCCTTGTGAGGCAGCGGTGGACTGACTTGACCCTAGTGGCAGGAGTGGTTCAGTGCCGCGGAGGCGGTGAGGGCATTATTGTGGGCCCGAGGCGGATGATCATGTGCATAGCATTGCATTGTCTTTAATTCCTTTTTATATTTTTAGGAGGTTTGGTATACGGGGTTCCTACAGGGAACTCAGGCATGTTTGTTGTTTGCATTTCAGGTAGCGAGCAGGGTTAGAGTTTGAGGTGGTGACCGAGGACGGTGCCCCCGAGATCGGATCCTGTAGTTGTCTTCTTCTTTTGAGGTGATTACATGTTGTATAGCTTTTGTTGTAATCACAGTCAGTCGGTAGTGTATGTATAGTTGACTTCCACGTGGGTCTGTACCTTATATATTTTATATATATATGTTGGTTTATTTCCCGTGACGTGCCCAGTGTTGACCGTTGACGGTCTTTATTATTGTTTAAATTTTCCGCTGTTTTGGGGTACGTTACATTCCCTCCACCAATACTTCCAGGAAGGAGCCTGATCCTGAGGTTCCTTCTACATTTCCTTCGACAATGGGGCCGAACCCTGAGGTCCCCCTGTCTCCTTTTGTGTCAAAGGAATCAGATTATGAGGTCCCCACTCATTCTTCTTTGGACCATAATTCTGATGTTCCTTCACACCCTTATGCCCCGAAGGTGCCATTCCCTGAGTGCCTTAAAAAGAAAACCTCTGATCAGCATTACAAGATGCTTGAGATGTTTCGGCAAGTTAAGGTGAACATCCCTCTATTGGAGGTGATTCAGCAAATGCCACCTTATGCCAAGGTTCTCAAGGACTTATGCACCAAAAAGAGAAAAACTCATGTTCCAAAGAAAGCTTTTCTTACAGCTAACGTGAGTTCTTTGTTGGAACAACTCATGCAAGTCAAGTACAAAGACCCTGGCTGTCCTACTATCTCTTGTGTGATTGGTGATGTGTCCATACATCGAGCCTTATTGGACCTTGGTGCATCTGTTAATCGTCTGCCATATTCTGTCTACGTCCACCTCGGTCTTGGAGACCTCAAACAAAAAAAAACCACTCTTCAATTGGCTGATAGATCTATGAAGAAACTGAGGGGTGTGGTGGAAGATGTGCTGATCAAAGTGGAAGAGTTCATTTATCCAGTCGACTTCTTTGGCTTGGATACTAAACCTGTGCCAAACCCACTTGGACAAATTCCTGTCATTCTAGGGTGACCATTCCTTGCGACTTCCAATGCATTGATCAATTGTCGCAATGGTCTGATGTGCTTGACTTATGGTAGTCAATGTGCGAATTTCAACATCTTCACCATCAGCAAGAAGCTAGGTGCCTTCAATGACCCTGTTGGGCTCAACCTTATCCAGGGTTTGGATGAAATTGAAGTTGAGGGCACCTTCAAGTACTTCAGAGAATTGTTCGATGAAGATCCTGAAGGTGGTGAAGATGTTTCACCTGGGCTGACACAAGAAGGTGCATTATATTTTTATTATGTGGCCTCCGTGCCACCTCATTTTCATCTTGTGGCCCTTGAACCACATTCTTCTGATCTTGTGGCCCTTGAGCCAAATCCTTTTGATCACGTGGCCCTTGAGCCACATCTTTTCAATCATGTGGCTCTTGAGCCACAAGATACCATTTTTATGGCCTCTGGGTCATATGCTCTTCATTTTGTATCTGTTGAGGACCCCATGTGGGTTAAGAATCAACCACCTGATGCCCTTCAATTCAAACAACCAGACATAGGTTCACCTCTCATTCATGCCTCCTATCTTTCTCACTCTCAAGAGGCATCAAACAACCACGACGCTTATAAGGGTATCAGGTGGTCAAGCAATTCTGATTTGTATGTCGCGAACCCATGCATGTGCATTTTTGGCTCGAGAGATGGCGGGTTCCCCTTTGATGTCCCTTGACATATGAAGATGGGAGCCCATTTTTGTACATAGTTATAAAAAAAGAAGGAAAAAAGTACAATAAAAGACTCCTTCAGTGAGCATCGATTGTTCTGGGCTCCAACCTTTGAGTATTTGGGCCCCCTTTCTTTTACGTATTTGGTCTCACAGGTTTTGAGGGGAATTTGGGTTGTGTCCATCAATATGACCTTGAACTTCCCTTTGTACTTCATGTTTGTGAGATCTCTCCTTTTTCATGCATACATGCATGTAATATCTTGCTCGCATTCATTGAGGACAATGCATGAAGTAGGTGTGGGGGGGGGGTGTTTTATGTGTGTACATAGTCGAGTCTTTTATTTGGATTTTGTTTTCTTTTGTGTGTATTGATAAGGTCATGTTAGTGTGATGCATTTAGTATCGATATATCTGCTTCCCATGATCCTTAGGTGACTTGTGTTCTTTTGCCTGCCTAGTGCGTTAAATTTTTTACATTTCTTTCAAAATCTTCATGTGTCCGCGAAAGAAAATGTTTTGTGGGTTTTGCGTGTGTTTAGCATGTGCAAAACCGTTGAGAGGGAAAGTAAAAAGAAAGCTCCCAAAATTGTCTTGAGCTTGATGCATTAGGATATCTAGTACTGTGGCTTTAGGATTTATCGAGTCGTTAGGATGCACCCCAATTTTCCCTTGGGGGTGAGTAATCATAGGGTTTCAGTGCTCAAACATTCAAAGAAGTCCACCGTGAACCTAATGAGTCAATAATTTGGGTCTGTTAAGTTAAGGAAGTCTGTTGTTGTCAAGGACCCTTTAAATCTTGTTGTGAGACATTAAGTGTAGGGGTTTTGGTTCATGTGTAGATAAGAAATAAGTGAGTAGGTGTTCTCTCTTCTCGCACGGCTCCTATCACTTGGGAAAGTAGGTCTGAGTGGACTTTGTGCCTGGTGCTTTCGAGCCATCTGACTTGGGATGCGCCGACCGAACTCTCGTTACACGGGTGGTAGGGATTGCCCTATGTGGAGATTTGGGGAAAGGTGTACGTGATAGTGTAAGTCCTCATGGGCAATGATGCACGAAACCTGACCCTGAGAGAATAAAGCTCCAACTAATAAAAAGAAAAGAAAAGAAAAGAAACAAAAAGAAAAAAATGATAATGCAAATAAGAATCTTAATGGACCTTACACTTCGTATCACTTGAGGATGTTGAGGTTGTCCATGTCTTTCACTTAATTCCTTATTTAACTTGCATGAATGGTTCATTAGGTTAGGTGCGTGGACTGATTACTTATATAGAGTCGGCCCGTAGGATTACCGCGTCCAATGATCAACAACATATGTCCAACGAGTCGAATGTCTAGATTGAATAATGTATCTTGTTCGGATTTTTGGGTATATCCGCTAAAAACCCTCAGGAGACAACACTCCTCCTCCTTGGCAAGAAGGAGGTTTATCGGCTTGTTGCACGTGCTAAGTGCAACCGTGATTCCTACGAAAGTGAGTTAGGATTTCTTGTTTCTCGTTTTCTTTTCTCTTTCTTTGTTTTGCTCGGTATTTGATTGACATCATTTCATGCTTATATTTGTATCTTATATCTATTATCTTACACCTAAGCAATGCTATGTGACGAGTTTTATGTTTGAATTTCAGAAATAAAGAGGTTTGAAGAGAAGAGCTGTGAAAGGACCAAAAAGCAGAAAAAAAGACTTAATTGTGAGACCTGGGGACTGAGATGCAAGGGAGAAGGACCGGAACGTAAGACCGAAAGACCTAAGAGCAAAACATAAAACTCCACACCATCATGGGGAGTATTTTGACAATTCGATTCGGGTCGGAGCTCCAATAAACAAAGTAGATGCATCAAAGACCAATAAACACATCAAGCAAAGCCCGTCATCAAAACCAGACAGATCTGGATCTGGTAGACCGCCAATTGGCGGTCCGGATCTTCCCGGATCCGAGGAAACTTCTGGACAACGTGTATTTGATGATGTTTAGGCTATTTTTGGTATTTGTTTAGTCCCACATCGGGTGATTGTCCCGGATTACCTTTTTCTATGGCTATAAATAGAACTCTCCCTCCTCTCATGTAATCTATCTCTCTCTTGGTGGCCTTCTTCCCTACTAAGAGTGAAGCCTTGAAGCAAAATTCTGGTGGAGGAAGGGGTGCTTGTAATTTGGAGTGAGTAATAATAGAAGTTTTGTAGTTAATTGTTGTTTGCTTTAGTTTTTACATTGCTTAGTTAATTTCAATTTACATGTCTTGCATGTTTCCTTAGTCTCATGTTCTTTTAGTCACTTTAATGTTTCTTGCTTGCTTAGATTAATTTCATTTCAGTATTATGTTTCATTTTGTTAATGTAGTTAGTGTAATGAGTAGTGAGTAGATCCATCCCCATTTGGGGGGGTGGAGAAATATGTGATATAATCATGTAGTGTATTAAGTGTGTTATCTTAATACCTTCAGATTTATATGATTTCCATAACCATCTAATGGCTTTCCAGTCTTATCTTTGATATACTAATGCTATTGACTGAAGCTTAGCCTATGCTTTGATTAGTGGACCTATTTTTTATGGGGAATGATAAGGTCAGGATATGGATGGAATTAATATTGGAAACACAAGTTGTAGTGTATGTACTCTTGTTGCCTTTACCTTGGTTAATGTCTTGTATGTTTTAATGATATAGTCTTATCTTAATTCATGTTGAGGCATACTTGAGTTCATTTAGCTTCATTCCAATTATTGTCTTGTATGTTTTAATGATGTGATCTAATCTTAATTCATGTGGAGGCAAAGTTTGATTTAGTTTTATGATTTCATGCACTACATATTGTGAGGAGCTTAATGAACACACACACACACACACACACTTCTTTATGTTCACATTATTTCTCTACCCCCTTTGGGGTTTAGTTTTATTACTTATCTTTCATTTCCTTTTGCATCTTAGTGTAGTTTAGTATAATCAACCTTTCTCTCCTTTCTTTACTACTCGCCTTCGCACAAACCAAACGTCGACACACCTCCCAGTGGACGACCCGTATTTGCCACCGCTTCAACGCGGTCGTGCACTTACGGTTAATATAAAACGATCAATCAGCATGCTTCTTTAGTTTCCTTTCATTTAGCTTCTTTAATATTTCTTGTTTGCTTAGTTTAATTGCCTTTCATTAGAATGTTTTGTTTTGTTAATGTAGTTTGTAGTGTAATGATTAGTGACTAGTTCTATCTCCCTTTGGGCTGGAGATGATGTTCATACATGCATTAAAGAATGGAAATGAATGCTTTATTTGGAATGTGTTGACAAATGTGAATGTATGCTTGCTTGTTTTAGAGTAGAACACTTCACTTGATGAGTTTTGCCACAAATATTAGACACCTCTCATGCTTGTTTAGGTTCTGAAATAACCAACTTGTATATGTGAATGTTAATCATCTAGGTTAGTGAATGGATTGATAAGTTTTGCCATAACCTTTAGACACTTCCTAGACATGAAAACACTACCTACATTTGTGCCTATTGAATGCATTCTTCACCATCTTTTTACATGTGTGCACACACTCCACCCCTTAGGGGTTTTCTATTTCTGATTTCCAGCTTTCATCTTCTTTGTTTGTTTTGTTCTAGCTTAGCGTAGTTACTTTAGTGTAGTCACAACTTCTTCCTTTTTTCCCACTTGCCTTCGAAAAAACCAGAGTTGACACACCTCCCTGCGGATCGACACGTATTTGCCACCGCTTCAACGCGGCCGTGCAGTTGCGGTTATAATTAAAACATTCAATCATTATCCATTTGTTGAAGCTTCATTAGTCCCACACCGGGGGATTGTCCCCAGTTGCCTTTTTCATGTCTACAAATAAAACTCTTTTTCCTCCTTTGTAAGGTACTTATTGCTTGGTGTCCATTCACTCTTCTTGGAGTAAGCCTTGGAGCAAAACTCAAGTGGAGAAGAATGCTACTTGTAATATGAGTCATGTTAATAAAATAATTCTTCCTAGTTTTGTTTTAATGTTGTCTCTTTTTGAATGCTTATATGTTTTGCTTAGTTTTGTTTTCCTATTCCTAGTATAACTAGTTTGAATGTCCGTCTTTCTTAGTATAATTGTTACCTTAATGTGTAGTAAGTAATTCGATCACCCTTTGGGGTGTAGTTGATGTTTATACATGTAATGAAGAATGTGATGAATGCTAGCTTTTGGAATATATGATGAATGTAAATGTATGCTTGTTTTTTTAAAAGAGAATACTTAACTAGACATGTTTTTCCATAACCATTAGGTACTTCCCATGCTCATTTAAGTACTTAATAACCAAGTTGTTTATGCTCATGTTAATCAACTAGGTTAGTGGTTTGAATGATAGGTTTTGACACAACCATTAGGTACTTTCTATGCATGAAAACACAACCTACACTTGTGCCTTATTGAATGCATTCTTCACCACCTTATTACATGTGTACACACACTCGACCCTTAGGGGTTTTCCTTCCTAAATTTCATTTTTCTAGTTTATTAGTTGCTAGTTTGGTTTCATGTTAGTCTTGTGCTTCCATCTTTCTGTTGTTAATTGCGAGTTTAGTGTAGCTTAGTTTAGTGTAATCAAACTTCTTCTCCCCTTATTTTCCACTTGACTTCTGAAGAACCGGAGTTGACACACCTCCCTGTAAACTCGACTCGTACTTGCCGCCACTTCATCGCGGCCGTGCACTTGCGGTTATTATAAGCTTAACAGAAACATTGAGCATTTCTACGATTAATTCTCTCGTCTAACTCATAAAAAAAGATTGAACAAATCGGCCTCATTTTCTAGGACAACCATATGGTATACGTTGTCGAAGGCAATTAACAATTATTCATTTCCTCATTTGATTATGCTCACCTATACGTTTCACCACTTCAAAATCATCATCTTTCCGAGACCTCTTTTGAGAAACTTCTCTCAAGATGATGAAGTTGGTAGATAAGCTTCTCAACAATTCTCCCTATCTTGATGAAGAAGCATCCAAGAAGAAGAAGGAAAAGAATTTCGTGATGACGATATTGAAGATGTCCACAAACATCGCAACAAGTTGAAGAGAAGGAAGAAGATTCCGCATTATGGAGTCAAGGTCGTCCTAGGCGACCCACTACTCAACAATGCCCTCCAAACATTGAGTCATAATTCAAATCAAACATTATATATAAGTCAAAGAGTCAAATTGCATGCATATGCATCTCTCTCTCTATACATAAATATATATATTGTGTGTGTCATCTTATCAGCTGATTAAGAATGAACTCAACACTCAAGACTCAAGTATTGGTCTAGCTGCACAAGAAGATATGTAATGTACATTTATTTGAGTCATAGGATTTTCCGTACTCTAGATGTACAATAGAGAAATCTGTGAAAATCATAAGACCAAACGATCAATGTGCAACTACTAACTCTAGTGTCATGTCAAACGACCGTTGTACGACGGATAATGTAACGTCCTCAAACACAACGGAAAATTTAAAATTTACAACATACAATCAAACGAGGACATCACGAAAGCAAATACACACACAGGTGCACCAACATATAATATATATATGCGATCGAGTTTACAAAATAATGTGATTACATCAAAAGCTCATAAACATAAAATATACATGTGTAATCACAACCACCTCAAAAGTAAAGGAAGTAGGATCATGTCCCGAGCACTCCCTCTGCCGTCACCACCCACCTACCGTCACTCTTGCCCTGAAAGCAGACAATAAATGCCTGAGTTTCCAGGAGGAACCCCAGTATGCCAAACTCTAACACATATATGGACAATAATGAAATATGCAAGAACCATAAATATCACAACTGATACACCTGCTAAGTTCCCGGGACCTCTCTCCCGGCCATAGCCTAACAACACGGGTCTCAAGGTTCCTCTCACCCCAACCCCACCAACACTCGTGCACACAAGGCACTGACGGTCCAAATCACGGCCTAACAACCCCCTTCCTGCCTCAGTGTTACCGGAGCCACGGTTTTGCATCATTCGCCGGAACCCTGACTTTGCCTCAATTTCCGGAGCCAAGGCGACAGTTATCACAATTTCCCTCCACGTGTCACTACTAATCTCTATAGGGTCGGCCTGTCCATTCGTCGCCCCAAAAGGGCCGGTGAACATGTCGCCTTCTAGCCAATCAATAGTAACACATACACCAAAACAGTGTAAAACGGTCGAACAAAAACTGTCTTCCGGTCGACCGATCCTCACCCAGAGAACTGGCCCAACCGAAAAACCCGCCAAACGGTCGACTGGAAATGGGGTCCCGGTCGACCGAAAAGTACCAGTAAGAAAACATTTTCGCAATCCACAATCAAATGGTCGAACAACCGAACCCTATCGGTCGACCGAAAACAACCAGTAAGATTCACCAACAGTCCACACTTCACGGTCGACCGAAACCGCACTTCCGGTCGACCGGCCAATAAGTTCACTTAAGTCGTCGGTCGAACGAGTCAAACAGGCGGTCGACCGTTTAGATGGTCAACGCCCCAACCGACATACAACAGTACTTTCGGTTGACCGACAGAGGGGTCCCGGTCGACCGAAAATACATAGAGTGTCCTTCTCTCACTAGAATTGCATAACCGGTCGACTACCCAAAGGGTATCGTTCGACCGGTGCGAGGAATTCACCCAAAATACACTATAACTGGTTGACCGAACCCAGAACACCGGTCGACTAATTTTAGTGCAGAAACTGTTGTGCACGTCCGACGAGCCAAAACGGGCTACCGTCGACCGCTCCCACCCCCACACTAATAATAGGTGAGCGCAAAAGCAAGTTTGACATACCTTAAGGCTTGAAGAAGCCTTCGAAGAAACCACGGCGAGCGTTTCCATGAAAAAGCTCGAACTCCGGCGAACTTCTGATTCCTTCGACAACTCCGGCAACGATCCGGCAAGCCTCGAACCACACGATTTGGAGAAAGTCTGAGCTCCTCCTCGCCTCAGAGAACTGCGGATCGAGAGAGAGAGACTTGAGTGAGAGAGAATTGCACGAGAGAGAGCGAGAGAGGGAACCCACCGACTCTTATACCTCCCCTCATCTCCACCATCCACCTCAACACCACCCAATCAATCTCAGCCCTCCATCCTAATCCACCCCTAATCACAATTAAAACAAAAACAAGGAGTTATGATTTAACAATATGAGCTACGAATACATATATCACGTATCCCATAACTCTTGATGGTGGTGTAGCCATACCATTAAAGTAGAATGCATACAAATTCTGCAGATATAGGTACATGATGCAATAAAATGTGGATTAGACTGTAGTTAGACATGCCAAGTGTCTATGTTTTACGATAAGAAAGTATAAAAGATATAGAAGTAGAGAGAGAGCAAAGGAGAGGAAGAAGAAGAAAGAGAAAACCCATGGGCTCTGGCGATCCTAGGCTTTCCTTAGTTTCCATAGCCATTCTTCCACCAAAATCCACCGTTCTCCATCGTTTTCCTTCCTAAATGTCTCAAGTTCGTTCGTTAGAATGAGCCCCACGTGGCCCTCTAGGAGGCGGCCTACCTCCCGATCAAGGTCGAGACCAGCTTCCCGGTGCCACCATGAGGCACCTGTGAGGGATCCTCGGGCTTGGGCCGACTTGTTTCACACCACAACTTGCTCACCTACAACCCTTCACTTTGTTCCTCCGATAGAGGCAACCAGGAAGAGGGTGGAGACTAACTCCAACAAGGTTGTTGAGGAGACGACGAAGAAGTGAGCTAACGTTCTAGTTGGGCACTTCATGGACTTGAAGCTGCATCTTCCTACTTTGGTCACGGATCTCAAGAAGATTTTGAAGATTTCAGGCCATTTCGAAGCATTATGGCATAAGAGTAACTTAATTATTTTTAGATACACGCTTGGGGAAGACAAAAGCACGTTTTAGACGGTGGTCCATGGTTTGTTTGTGGGTCACCGTTGGCGTTACAGGAACGGACGACCGGGTTTAGGTTTGAGAGGAAGAAGGTGGCGTCTATGCCTGTATGGGTGTGCTTCAAGAGCTTGATTTACGTTTTTCGTCACCTGCTGTCCTGGAAGTTGTAGCAAGCATTCTTGGCACTCCATTATACGTGGATGAGGATACTGCTGCATGTCAGAAGCTCGCGTTTGCTAGAGTATGCGTAGAGGTCATGGTGGGGTTCTTGTTTCTTCCGGTGATTACAATCCACGACGAAGAGGCTCGGGAGGACGAACTAGCTGTTGAATATGAATGGAAGCCACCCTCCTGCACTATATGCACATCCTTTGGTCCCCCAAAATTGCGTTGCCCAGCCGCTCAGCAACCCAACACAAACAAATCTATCCACAAGCCACAGAGTGGCTTGTCGTGCAGCCAGGCGTCAAAATTCACGGGTTGTTGATGGTCAGAACTCGTCGGAACTTGTGGCCAGAATATGCTGGTGGTCGGAGATGTGGCGCCCCGAAGGAGGGGGGAAGTTCCCATGGACAAGTTTGTGGTGCCGGATCAGGAAGGTCAATGGGAAAAGGCAAGTCTGCTGATTTATTTAGTTATAATACCGCAAGTGCACGACATCAGAGAAGACATGGCAAATACGGGTCGAGTCCACAGGGAGGTGTGTCAACTCTGGTTCTTTATAAATGGAGTGGAAAATAAAGGGGAGACGAAGTTGATTACAATAAACTAAGCTACATTAAACAAGCAATTAACCGACAAGACATATGAAAGCACGAGAGTAACTAAAACTAAACTAAACAAAAAACAAAGCAAGATGAAATTCAGTAAGAAAAACCATAGGGGGTGGAGTGTGTGTACACATATGATAAGGTGGTGATGAATGCATTCAATAAGGCAGAAATGTTGGTTGTATTTTCATGCATGGGAAGGACCTAATGGTTGTGGTAAAAGCTATCATTCCAATCACTAACCAAGTTGATTAACATGAGTATAAACAAGTTGGGTATTAAGAACCTAAACAAGCATGGGAAGTCCCTAATGGTTATGGAAAAATTGATTGACATCGTTTCATGCTTACATTTGTAACTTATATCCATTATCTTTCACCTAAACAATACTACGTAACGAGTTTTATGTTTTAATTTCAGAAATAAATAGGTTTGAAGAGAAGAGGCATAAAAGGACCTAAAAGTAGGAAAAAAGGACTGAGTGGAGAGACTCGAGGACTAAGATGCAAGATCGAAGGACCTGAATGTAAGATCGAAGGAATGAGGAATCAAGAATACTCCACACCATCATGGGAGTATTTTGGCAATTCTATTCGGGTCGGAGCTCCATCAAGCGAAGTAGATGCATCAAAGACAAACAAAGACATCCAGAAAAGCCAAGAAGAAAGTCCAGCGCAATCCAAACCCTGTAGACCACCAATTAGCGGTCTGGGACCGCTGATTGGTTGTCCGGGTTGCTGCAGATCCGCTAAGATTTTTTTGGGGCGTGTATTAGAGTGTATTTAGTCTATTTCTGGTATATGTTTAGTCCCATACCGGGGGATTGTCCCGGATTACCTTTTTCTATGGCTATAAATAGAACTTTTCACCTTCTATTGTAATCACTCCATGCTTAGTGGTCATTCTCTCTACTTGAATTGAAAGCCTTGAAGCAAGAAACTCAAGTGGGGAGATGCTACTGGTATTGTGAGTCTGAAAATCAATAAAGTTTTCTTTGTTTTGTGCTTCTTTTATAGTTCTTGCATGCTTAGCTTAATTGTCTTTTATTAAATCTAGCTTAGTTAATATGTTTTCTTATCTTAGTGTAATAGTTAGTTTAATGTTTAGTGAGTAAAACCACTACTCTTTGGTGGGTGGAGATGATACTTGTATATGCAATTAAGAATGGAAGAATGCTTTATTTTGAAATGTGTTGATTAATATGAATGTATGCTTGCTTGTTAGAATAGAATACTTCACTTGATGGGTTTTTTCCATAAATCTTAAGACACCTCCCAGGCTTGTTTAGTTTCTTAAATGACCTGCTTCTGTTTATGAATGTTAATCAAATAGGTTAGTGATTGAATTGATCGGTCTTGCCATGCTAAGTAGACACCTCTTATACCTGAAAACACTACCTCCACTTGTGCCCATTGGAATGCATTCTTACCTTCTTATTGTATATGTGTAATCACTCCACCCCGTAGGGGTCTTTCTCTTCCTGATTCCAGCTTAGTGTTTAGTTCCTTTAGTTTTGTCGAAGTAATCATGACTCTCTTTCCTTTGCATTTCCATCTTAGTAGCTTAGTGTAGCGTAGATTAGCATAAACAAAACTCTTCCCTTTTTTTGTTGCCACTTGATTTCTGAAAAACCAGAGAGATCTCTCATCCCCGTGGATCGACCCATATTTGCCACGTCTTCACCGCCGCCGTGCACTTACGGTAGTTTAAACGATTAAATAAAAACCCATCAAGGTAAGTTTCTCTTTTAAACAAACATGCATACATTCACATTCATCACATATTGCAAAAGATAACATTCATTACATTCTTCATTACATGTATAAACATCATCTCTACCCCCAAATTGGGACGGAACTACTCACTACTCATTAAGTAAACTAATTATGTAAAAATTTAAGGAAACAAAGCATGCAAGACTAAAGGAAACAATATCTAACTAAAGAGAAATATTTTATTTACATGACTCACATTACAATGCGGCATCCTCTCCACCTTAAGTTTTTCTTCGAAGGCTTACTCAAAGTAGAGAGTATGTCCACCAAGCCATGGGTAGTTTACAAAGGAGGAAGAGATCTATTTATAGACATAAAAAAGGAAACTGGGGACAATCCCTCAATGTTGGACTAATGAAACATTCCCAGAATAGACATGAACACATAACCCATATCCACGCAAAATCGGGTTGGATTCTGATCCAAGTGGACCACCTGGTGGTCTAGGGTTGCTAATTGGCAGCCACTTTTTGTCGGATCGGATCAATTTTTGGATATCTTCTTTAGTACTTCAATTTTTCACATGGGGTGCACTCGGATTGGTTATTGGAGTCTGGGCCTGAATCTAATTGGGAAAATGTATGCTCATACTCAGGCTCTGGGGGAACATAAGGATATTTCTCGATAACGTGACCACTCAACCCACAACAGTCACATGGTACAGGTACTGAAGTCCCTGGTGCACTCATATCATCTACCGCACACATGAAAGAGGCCAAAGTGTGTTGTATTGTCTCAGTTTCTTTACCATCATATGATCCAACACAACTGGATGTTGGTTTAGAAGTCGGTGCCACTCTTCAGTTACCCCAATCTAAAGACTGCTCAGCCACACAATTAATATTCTCCCAACCATGCTGGGTATTAGTCTGAGGCACCCCAGGATGCATGGGTCCTGAATACCAAGGAGAATAGTCCTGATCCCAACAATGAAATGGATGGTCACCCACGTAGTAATCCATCTTGACAAAGTACTCTCGATTCGACGACTCTCACCACCCTGAGGCCAATCTCGCAAAAAGTGATCGACTCTACCCTAAACTGCTTTTAGAGAGTGTAAATGGGAGGAGACTAGACCGTAGAATAGGTGAGAGGAAGATGACTCAGAGGAGAAGGGTAGAATTCCTAGAGCTATCGTGGGTAATGTACGATTTCGTGTCCCATGTATGTATATATTTTAAAAAATTTACTACAACATACAAGATTGATTTCCTATTTTCAATCTCATGCAATCCTACATATATTAAAATAAATCACAAAGAGAGAATCATACACAAAGGTTCTCTAAAACCTTTCGAAGATCCAGAGTCGCATTGCCCGTTGAATCATCCGCCGATTCGCCTCCAAGTGTTCACCAAACTCTAAACAAGATTAGAGAGAAATAAGTTAGCCAATCAATCTCTAATTAGTCTTAAAATCTTGCTAATAACCTCTCTTTAAGCTCCTGAGATTTCTATCTCCAAAACATAAAACTATTAAGAGATTTTTGTGGTGATTATGTGAGAGAGATTAATGACAGAAAGAATTTTTGCATTAACATAAACAAGTAGGATGAGGGGTCCTTTTATAGGCTCCCAAAACATCCTTATCAAGAAATATTATTTAGTCATGATCTCAAATTGTCACATAAGCATCCTAAAAAATGTTTAATTAAATATGGAATTAATCTAACCCATGATCTAATTATTCTCTTAATAATTCAGGCAAATATCGCATTGTTCGGTTGACCGAGAATTTTTCTCGGTTAACCGAACCATTCGGTTATAACACATGTTCGGTGGACCGTGAGCTACACGGTCGACCGAATATGCATGAGAAAAATTCTCTGGAAAAATTCAAACGATCCGCACCTTGCTCGGTCGACCGTTGAGCCACCAAAATTTCTCCTGGCGAACATTCATCGGACGACCGTGTCACCTTCGGTCTACCGAAAATATTCCAAGATATTTTCTCTCGGTTGACCGTTGACGCTCTGTTGACTGAACCCAATTGTCCAGGCACTCCAAACAATTTCGGTCAATCAATTGTGCTTACCCGTTCCCGGTATGGTTGACCATTCCGAAGACACCTCGGTCGACCGAACCCTAAACGGTTCACCGTGTTTGACCCCGATTTTGCCTTTGTCAAATTTTGGATTTATTTCCAACAAAATTTGATCTTTTGGGTTTTTTAGCAAATTCATATCTTATGTAATATATTATCCTATGTAATATTTAATTATTACACCCCATAATATACACACCTCATATGAATTTATTATGATTTTAACTATGTCAATTCTCAAGACATATTGATTTTATTCATTCACCACATGTGTCCCTTTTTCACATGAAACCCGACACATCATATGAACTCAAAATCCAGCTTCTTGTTTCCCAGTTTTATGGTGTGACCTATAGGAGGATCTAAACTAAATTAGCAGCGATATTAAACACTTAATATCTCAAACTATAAACGGTATCTAGCTACACATTATAGATACCCAATTAGCATAGATGTCTTTGTTCCACTCGAACTAAACACGATCCATTTAGTGATGTAAGTGCACCACTTGTGTCCGTCCCTTGCCTCATGATATTAAGATTATATATACAAAGTAGAAATGTGTCACCTTTGTATTATATTCATTTCTTGATCTCTTTAAGCTAATTATAACTATGTCACTTACCTCAAGCTACATTGTGCACATTATAATTTGCTTTATCAAGGGGCCCACTAATATCATCACTCAATTAAGAGTGGCAACGATAATCGTTTGACTAGCTATTTTTCCGGCACAAGTCAACTTGAACCAACTATTCCCTTTATCACTATATTTATTGATAGTTTTTGACAATAATCAAATTAAGCACTTCTTGAGCGAAAAGATATAAGTCTCATATCTTAGGATCCAAGACACAATAAAACATTAATGACATGAAACACAATTCCATAATGTTTTACTTGTTAGGTCTATTCAATATATAAAAGTAATTTTTCCTCTTTTATATACTCGTGTCGTCAATTATTTGTAGAGCTACAACAATCGATAACGAACACGACAATCCTATATCGGTGATTAATGTTCCATGTTAATTACCATGATTGCAAATAACTTTTGATTTATGTAAACCATTATCTTTTAGAGCTCTACGGTTAAGGACCAAACGCCTCTTCATTAACAGTTCCAAAAGACGAATACCATAATCAAGGAACAAAATGTTTGCACATCCAATTCATAATAATTGACATATAAACGTAAAACTTTAAGAACACATTCCTTTCAATCTCCCACTTGTTATAGAAGTTCTCTTCCACATACATTCTCAATTTATAAAACAATAATAACTAGGGTAACCCTCTTTAATCACTCATCAAGCCAATCCACATGGTTCCTCAGACCGATGGACTCGAAATGCATTTTGCCTTTTGGCTTGCTATGAGGGTCTGTTGAATGGATCAGCTGTGTTGCTGTTTGTGTCCACCCATAATAAATTTATTTTGCCTTCGTCGGTGGTTCAGTCAGCCGTAGTGATTTGACTCCAACTTCGCTAGCTCATGACTCTACCTTCCAGAATGATGACATATCATTATTGTGACCTCCTATCGTCGGGATCACTCATAAAACTCACATCCAAATAGCCCTCGACTATTAACTCTTTGTCCTCCATAAACAAGAAACTTATCTTTGGTCCGGTTAAGGTACCTCAGAATATTCAGGACCGCAGTCCAATGCTCAGGACCTGCGTTGGATTGGTGATGACTTGTCACGCTGAGAGCATACGAGACATCGGGTCTTGTGCAAGTCATCGTGTACATGATCGATCCTGAAGCATCAGGGATATCTTTCATGTACTCCAAGTCTTTACGTGATTCAGCACGTTGAGACTTCTTGAGTTGCACACCCACACTCATTGGCACATTGCCCTTTTTGGAGTTGTTCATGCTGAACCTTTCCAAGACCTTGTCAATGTATGTACGTTTACTTAGGTCAATGAGTCTACGGGATCTATCTCTATATATCTTGATTCCCATGATGTATTGAGCCTCACCCATATCTTTCATCGAAAATGCAGATTTCAATGAACTTCTCGTTTGCTCAAGCAAAGGTATATGATTTCCCAAGAGGAGTACGTCACCGACATATAAGATCAAGAACACTATGTGGCTCCCACTAACCTTCTTGTATATACAAGGCTCTTCCTTAGTTTGGATGAAGTGTATCTTTTTGACTTCTTCGTCAAAGTGCTTGTTCCAACTCCTTGATGTTTGCTTCAATCCATAAATGGATCTTTGAAGCTTGCATACTTTCTCGCTATTCTTTGGATCTTCAAAACCTTGAGGTTGTACCATGTACACATCCTCCTCCAAGTTCCCATTAAGGAACGCCATTTTGACATCCATTTGCCATATCTCATAATCATGAAATGCGGCAATAGCGAGCATAATCCGAATAGACTTGAACATGGCAACCGGTGAAAACGTTTCATCGTAGTCAATTCCTTGAACTTGAGTGAAACCTTTTTGCTACAAGCCTCACATTGTAGGTTTTCAAGTTCCCTTCCATGTTCATCTTCCTCTTGAAAACCCATTTATTTTGAAAGGCATTTTTCCCTTGAGGAAGGCCAACCAAGTTCCGCACATGATTATCATACATGGATTCTATTTAGAATTCCATGGCCTTAAACCATAGTTTGGAGTCCTTTCTTTACATTGCTTCTTGAAAGGTCGAGGGATCATCCATATCTAGTACCATGGTCTCATGAAGTCCCAAATACATATCGGGTTTCTTCCTTTCCCTCATTGACCTTCTAAGTTCTTTTGGTTCTACGTGTACTTCTCGAACTTCTTCCACAATTTCTTGCAGAATTGGTTCGTGTTCGATTCTCGAACGTACACTAGGTGGGGAAGATTGAGTTTCTCTCACAATTTCTTGCGAGGGTCTCTCACTCACGCTCCCACTAACCAAAGGAACCTCGGTTTGGCCTTCACGATCTTGAATGTCACCATTCATATCATGATCTTGTAGAATATCTTGAGTCTCCTCATGTACAACTCTACTCCCACTACTTTTTATTCTTTCCAGAAATTCCTTTTCTAGAAATACGGCATCCCTCTCTACAATCACTCGATTGGAGGTTATATGCCAAAAGTAGTATCCTCTTGTCTCACGAGGATAACCTATAAAGAAGCATTTATCCTCTTTTGGTTGAAGTTTGGTTGACATCAATCTCTTGACGTAGGCCTCACAACCCTAAATCTTGAGAAAATTGAGCTTAGGTGTTTTACCACTTCATAGCTCATAAGGTGTTTTGTCTACGGATTTGGATGGAACATTATTTAGTGTGTAAGACGCAGCTTCTAGTTTATAACTCCAAAAGTAAAGCGGCAATTCAGCTTGACTCATCATTGATCGAACCATGTCGAGTAATGTTCTATTCCTCCTTTCGGAGACCCCATTCCACTGAGGTGTACTGGGAGGGGTGAGCTGTGGTACAATACCACACTCCTTTAGGAATGAGTCAAATTCGGTACTTAAGCACTCACCTCCACGATCCGTTCGTAGAGACTTGATTTTCTTGTTGAGTTGGTTCTCTACTTCATTCTTGAATTCCTTGAACTTGTCAAAGGACTCACTTTTGTTTCTTATTAGATAAATACAGCCATAACGACTATTGTCATCCGTGAACGTAATGAAGTACCTGAAACCGTCTCTTGCACTAGTACTCATCGGACCACATACATCGAAATGTATCAAATCCAACAAGTCATTCTCTCTTGGTCATTTTGCCCATTAGGCAAGGTTCACACGTCTCCACTGATTTAAAATCAAGTTGACCAAGAAGGTTATCTTCTTGCAATTTCTTGATGCGTTTTTCATTTATGTGACCAAGACGATAGTGCCACAAGAGTGTATCATTCACGTGAGTTTTAAGCTTTTGTTATTGATGTTTAAGATTTGTTTATTATTCAATTCAAGCAAATAGAGATCATTCCTCACGAATGCATTTGCATAGAAAATACCATTCTTTGATATAGACAAGCAAGAATTTGAAATATTTATATTAAAATTATCCATATCCAAACATGATACAGAAATAATATTCTTGCTAATCAAAGGCACATAATAAACGTTCTTCAAACATAAATTTAAACCACTTGATAATTGAAGCTCCACAGAACCTTGTGCAATCGTAGCAACGCTCGCACCATTTCCGACCTTCAAAATCATCTCGTTCTTCACGAGTTCCTTCCTATCCTTTAGTAGCTGCACATTAGAAATTATGTGAGCACAAGATCCGGTATCAATTACCCAATCATGAACAGAGGTGACTAAATTTTTCCCAATAACAAATATACCTTTGGACTTTTTAGGGCGCTTACGTTCAATCACTCCATTGTCAAGGTCTTCTTTGTACATGTGGCAATTTGGCTGAATGTGTCCCTTTTCACCGCAGTGAAAGCACTCCGTGTTGGGAGTTAGAGTTTTCAAAGAATTCCCCCTCTAGGCACTCACACAAGCACATCCTACTCCCTTGCTCTTGATTGACGTATTTTTGGTGAATTTGCCTTTACCTTTGGTGATCTTCTTGCTCCCTCCATGGACGGCTAGGACGTGCTTGTCCCGACCCACGCCCATGTCTACTTCAGCCGTTTTGAGAGCATTGTGACGTTCCTCAAGACTTACCCCTTTCTCATGCACATGATAATGCATAATGAAGTCCTTGTAGGACGGGGCTAGAGAGCCAAGAATCAAATATTCTGCAATGTGATCGGGCATCGGGGAAGAGAGCTTCGACAACTTCTCAAGGTATCCTTGCATCGTGAGAAAATGCATGGATACCGATGTTCCCTCCGCCATGTGGCACCTTGTGAGTGCGATGGTGGTCTTATAGCGCTCTTTTCTAGCACTATCCATAAACATCTTTGTTAAAGCTTCCATGGTCTTCTTGGGTTTTGAATCCAAGTATTTCGCTTGAAGCGAGTCACCCATGGAGGCCAACATTAGACCGTGAACCTAGTTCTCTTGGTCTTCCCACTTGGCTTTTGCCTCTCTCTCACTATTGGTTGTCTTCTCATTTAATTTTGGGATTTCACCATCCAAAATATGAGATAGTTTCTCAAACTTCAACACAATATTGAGCTTGAGTTGCCAGCTTATAAAGTTTGAGCCATCATTTGCCAAAGGATGTTTTTCAATCATAGATAGCAAAATAGGTTGAATATTCGACATTTCTACAAAATAAATTATATGGGATTTAATGTCAATTTTATGTTTTAAAAATCAATACCGCAAAATAAAAATTTGTCCATAAATGCAGTAATTCAAGATCCTATCAATTATAATATAAAGTAGCTAAGGGCTATTAGATATATTATAAAATCAAGGTAAGAAAACATTTTTCTAATCATAACCATTTCGAAATATTGCAACATTTGCATTTTCAAACTCTTATGACTCTTGTCGTTTTAATTAAGAGGGAATTTGACCAATCCTCGTAAGAAAACCTCTCTTTCTCAAAACCGAGCTTGGGCTCAAGGTCATGTTAAGAAAACTTATTTCATTTGATACGAGATACGTTTATCCATTGTATTCACAAACAAATATACTCGGTGTCCACTAAGGGTGAATCACACCTCGTACATCTATTCATGGCACAACAATAGACAACCTTATATCTCCCACTATTCCCAAAGATGGAGGAAGCTATCTCCCACTAAGGGCGAGAAGAATATCCCTCGATCGATGACTGCTAGTCGATGACAAAAGAAAGAAAAATACTCTTAATTTTTTGTTGGACAATTTAAATATTTATGTGTGATTTTAGAAATTAGGTGATCATGCATATTTATGAGCTATACACATCCTAACATTCATCCATACAATCACACACATGTCAAGCACGCAAAGATAAATACATCCATTGACACACACATTGTGTGAGTTTATATGTTCTAGCGTCCTTGATCCTTGCGCTTCTTCAGCGTCTTTCTCTCAATTTTGAAAATTGTCTAGTGCAAGTTCTATGTAAAAATCCTCTCATATGCATGCATATACATAGAAATAGAAATTTGGCTTTC
This sequence comes from Triglochin maritima, assembly GCA_963682175.1. NCBI lineage: Eukaryota > Viridiplantae > Streptophyta > Magnoliopsida > Alismatales > Juncaginaceae > Triglochin > Triglochin maritima. The sequence goes on from OY821775.1 coordinate 24,088,827, forward strand.
ACATATACATAAGCCCCTGTGATTAAATAATAATAACATACACATTCATTCATTCATTCATTCACATATGGCTTCATCGGAACATACAAACTCACATATCCCTGCATTAGAGAACTCGAGCAACGCATGTACATATACTATATATTACTCGATTTAGTTTACCATGCATCTCTAAATCAAACAATTCTATAATCATTTGAAATCCATTAAAAATGATTTTATGCATCCATAGTTCAAAACACAAAACATTTGAACCTTTGTTTATCCAATTTCCAAAAATAAAATTTAAAGAAAGATAAAGATATGCCTTTTTCGTTTTGTCGATTCCTTACAAAATAATCATTTAATTAAAAACAATTTTTTAATATATTAGACATAAGTCTAAATTTTAATTCTAACATTCACATCATGTGTTTCAAAACATTTAAAACTATCAAAAGAATCAATTAGAATGAAATCAACAAAACTATCCGAAAACCCGAAAAAGACATAGAACACGAATTGTTTCAATTGTAGATGGTAACTAAAATTAATTATATAGTCTAATCATCGAAAAAATGAACTAAATTCTATGATACCACTATAGGATTTTGTGTCCCCATGTATGTATATATTTAAAAAAAATTAATACAACATACAAGATAGAATTCATATTTTCAACAATTTTATGTACATTACTTTGTGTTTATTCTAATCTCATGCAATTCTACATATATTAAAAAAATCACAAAGAGAGAATCATACCCAAAGGTTCTCTAAAACCTTTCAAAGATCCGGAGTCGCGTTGCCCGTTGAATCATCCGCCGATTCACCTCCAACTGTTCACCAAACTCTAAACAAGATTAGAGAGAAATGAGCTAGCCAATCAATCTCTAATTAGGCTAAGAAGCTAGCTAATAACACCCCTTTAAGCTCCTCGGATTTCTATCTCCAAAACTTAAAACTATTAAGAGATTTTCGTGGTGATTAAAGGAGAGATTAATGAGAGAAAGAATTTTTGCATTAACATAAACAAGTAAGTTGAGGGGTCCTTTTATAGGCTCCCAAAAAATCCTTATCAAGAACTATTATTTAGTCATGATCTCTTGCTTATTCTCTCCTAAAATTAATCTCAAATTGCCACATAAGCATCCTAAAAAATGTTTAATTAAATCTGGAATTAATCCAACCATGATCTAATTATTCTCTTAATAATTCTGGCAAAAATCGCACTGTTCGGTTGACCGAGAATTTTTCTCGATTAACCGAACCATTCAGTTATAACACATGTTCAGTGGACCGTGAGGTACACTGTCGACCGAATATGCATGATAAAAATTCTCTGGAAAAATTCAAACGATCCGCGTCTTGCTCGGTCGACCGTTGACCCACCAAAATTTCTCCTGGCGAACATTCATCGGACGACCGTGTCACCTTCGGTCTACCGAAAATATTCCAAGATATTTTCTCTCGGTTGACCGTTGACGCTTGGTTGACCGAACCCAATTGTCCAGGCACTACAGACAATTTCGGTCAATCAATTGTGCTTACCCGTTCGCCATACGGTTGACCGTTCCGAAGACACCTCGGTCGACCGAACCCTAAACGGTTCACCGTGTTTGACCCCGATTTTGCCTTTGTCAAATTTTGGATTTATTTCCACAAAATTTGATCTTTTGGGGGTTTTAGCAAATTAATATCTTATATAATATATTATCTTATGTAATATTAAATTAATACACACCATAATATACACACCTCATACGAATTTATTATGATTTTAACCATGTCAATTCTCATGACATATTGATTTTATTCATTCACCACATGTGTCCTTTTTCACATGAAACCTGACACATCATATGAACTCAAAATCCGGCTTCTTGTTTCCATGTTTTGTGGTGTGACCTATAGGAGGATGTAAACTAAATTAGCAGCGATATTAAACAGTTAATATCTCAAACTATAACTGGTATCTAGATACACATTATAGTTACCCAATTAGCATAGATGTCTTTGTTCCACTCGAACTAAACACGATCCATTTAGTGATGTAAGTGCACCACTTGTGTCCGTCCCTTGCCTCATGATATTAAGAATACATACAAAGTAGAAATGTGTCACCTTTGTATTATATTCATTTCTTGATATCTTTAAGCTAATTATAACTATGTAACTTAACTCAAGTTACATTGTGCACATTATAATTTTGCTTTATCAAGGGGCCCACTAATATCATCATCACTCAATTAAGAGGGGCAACGATAATCGTTTGACTAGATGTTTTTTTGCCAGCACAAGTCATGTTCAACCAATTATTGTCTTTATCACTACACTCATTGATAGCTTTTGACAATAATCAAACTAAGCACTTCTTGAGTGAAAAGATATAAGTCTAATATCTTAGGATCCAAGACACAGTAAAACATTACTGACACGAAACAAAATTCCATAATGTTTTACTTGTTAGGTCTATTCAATATATAAAAGTAATCTTTTCCTCTTTTATATACTCGTGTCGTCAATTGTTTGTAGAGCTACAACAATCGATCACCAACACAACAATCTTATCTCGGTGATTAATGTTCCATGTTAATTACCATGATTGCGAATAACTTTTGATTTATGTAAACCATTATCTTTTAGAGCTCTACGGTTAAGGACCAAGCGCCTCTTCCTTAACACTTCCAAAAGACGAATACCATAATCAAGGAACAAAATATTTGCACATCCAATTCATAATAATTGACATATAAAAGTAAAACATTTAGAACACATTCCTTTCAGGTAAAGGTTGAGGGTAGAAGCCTAATCTAGCAAACACGACTCAAACAAGCTTAGGCTGGCTATGAGTACTTATACTAGACGACGCCTAACCATGACTCTCCACACTCCTGAATGCCTCACCTCCCTCGGTCGAAGGTCACGAAGCCGAATGAGAAAGTCAAGACCCGGAGGTCCCAAATGTCTCAATGCCACTAACCAAATAACGATGTTCAGGCCATGACGTCGAGAATGAGATTTTCTCCTAAGTGTGCCCCAATCCTAGGCGTCAATGTCTACTTGATTTTAGATTAAGGCTTTAGTTGAGTGTAGTTTGTAGGGCTAAGGGAGGGGTGATGAAATCCCCCATCTTATCTTGAAGACTATAGGTGGAGCCCCTTAATGATGTTTTGAAATCTTAGGCTAACAAGCAACCTACCATCCAAACAATCACCTCACACTTGTTCCAAATGCAATACCTTACTCCAACGATAAACTACTGCAAATAAAGGCAAAGAAAAGCAAGCTATATTCCTAAGTCAACATTATAGGATGCATGACCTAACAAAGTGGAATGCCTAATCTTTTGCTTTGAATTTTACGATCGAAGTTAATTAAAGGGGGAGTTTGGTTTCTTACTTTGATTTGGGAGCAAGTAACAAGTCCAAAAATGCAAGATTAGCCTCCCAGACACTAAAAACAAAAAGCCAGATAGAGTGTGGAAAAATGAAGGGAACAAAATATTACTAGGCCGCCAATTTGGTTTGAGACCGCAGATTGGCGGTCTGGAGAGCTTCAAATGCTCCAACTTTTATCCAATATCTTACTCTGTATCCCTTGTGGCCGTGAAAACACACAAAAAATTAAACAAAAAGATCTAATCCACTCGACTCATCCAAACTAGAGTCTAGACGAAGCACCTCCCCAGCAACGAGGCCAAAGACTTGATTTATTAATTTGTATTACCGTAAGTGCACAACATCGTTGCAGACATGGCAAAACGGGTCGAGTCCACATAGAGGTGTATCAACTCTGGTTCATTAGAAATTGAGTGGAAAATAAAGGGGAGAAGAAGGTTATTACACTAAACTATGCTACACTAAACAAGCAATTAATCAACAAGAATGATGAAAGCACGAGAGTAATTGAAACTAAGCTAAACAAAAAGCAAAGCAAGATGAAATTCAGTAAGAAAACCCCTTAGAGGGTGGAGTGTGTGTACACATGTGGTAAGGTGGTGAAGTTTGTGTACACCAGTAATAATGTGGTGAAGAATGCATTCAATAAGGTACAAGTGTAGGTTGTGTTTTCATGCATAGGAAGTACCTAACGGTTGTGGAAAAAACCTATCATTCCAGTCACTAAAACCACACCCATTTGGGGGGTGGAGATGATACTTATATACGCAATTAAGAATGGAAGAATGCTTTATTTAGAAATGTGTTGATTAATATGAATGTATGCTTGCTTGTTAGAATAGAATACTTCACTTGATGGGTTTTGCCATAAATCTTAAGACACCTCCCATGCTTGTTTAGTTTCTTAAATGACCATCTTGTGTTTATGAATGTTAATCAAATAGGTTAGTGATTGAATTGAAGGGTTTTGCCATGATAGTACACACCTCCTATACAAGAAACCACTACCTCCACTTGTGCCCATTGGAGTGCATTCTTACATTCTTATTGTATATGTGTAATCACTCCACCCCCTAGGGGTCTTTCTATTCCTGATTCCAACTTAGTGTTAAGTTCCTTTAGTTTTGTCGAAGTAATCATGAGTCTCTTTCCTTTGCTTTTTCTTCGTAGTAGCTTAGTGTAGCGTAGCTTAGTATAAACAAAACTCTTCCCCCTTTTTGTTTCCACTTGATTTCTGAAAAACTAGAGAGTTCTCTCCTCTCCGTGGATCGACCCGTATTTGACACGTCTTCACCGACACCGTGCACTTGTGGTAGTTTAAACGATTAAATAAAAACCCATCAAGGTAAGTATTCTCATTTAAACAAACAAGCATACATTCACATTCATCACATATTGCAAAAGATAGCATTCATTACATTCTTCATTACATGTATAAACATCATCTCCAACCCAAATGGGGACGGAACTACTCACTACGCATTAAGTTAACTAATTATTCAAAGATTTATAGAAACAAAGCATGCAAGACAAAAGGAAACAATATCTAACTAAAGAGAATATTTTATTTACATGACTCAAATTACATTGTGGGATCCTCTCCACCTTGAGTTTTGCTTCAAAGCTTACTCCAAGTAGAGTGAATGTCCACCAAGCAATGGGTAGTTTACAAAGGAGGAAGAAGAGTTCTATTTACAGACATGAAAAATACTACTGGGGACAATCCCTTTGTGTGGGAATAATGAAACATTCCTGGAATAGACATAAACGCATAACCCATATCTGCACGAAGCTGGGTCGGATTTTGATCCAAAGGGACCGCCTCGTGATCTAGGGCCGCTAATTGGCAGTAACTTTTTGTCGGATCGGATCTATTTTTGGATATCTTCTTTAATGCTTCAATTCTTCACGTGGGGTGCACTCGGATTGGTTAATCGAGTCTGGGCCCAAATCTAATTGCCAAAATACTACTCATGATGGTGTGGAGTTTCTCGATATGCTATTTGGTCCCTCCGGACTTTCGTCCAAGTCCTTCCCTCTTGCATATGGGTCATTGTGTATGACCGAGATGTCCATTTTGCTTCATTGAAATCCTTTCTTCTTACATTTTAGTCATTTTTCTCTTCCCTTCAGTTTTTTATTACCTAATATTTGAAATATAACAACAAACACTCGAGTAACACAATATTGGGGTAAAATTATGTATATGTGGCATGAATATGATGCATGATATGCTACTAATCATCTGCTTTAGGAATGCTCCAACAAAGGTACCCCAGAGGAAACTCACGCAAATCCAGGCTCAAATCAGGTGGGAACACGTCCGGCACTGCCGGAAAAAAAACCATATATGTCGGATATACAGGGGTATATATGACGGATTTTTGCAGTCCAAGTGCCTGACGTATATTTCACCGACTCTACGCCCTTCTGTATAGACGTCGGCCATATATAGCAATAATAATAATAATAATAATAATCCGACGTCTATACATTTAAATAACAATAATAATACTAAAACAACGTATATTTCACTCTATAAATCCGATGTCTATACATTTAAATAACAATAATAATAATAATAATAAATCCGTCCTATAGACGTTGGCTATCCTATACAACTGACGTCTATACATGGGTAAATAGTACAAAAAACATTGCAATCATCTCAAGCCCAAGTTGCCAATCTTTTGACCATTATATATATATAAATATATCCCATTTGCCTATTGTAACTAGTGTGGTGCCCAATTCTCATTTAGAAGTAAAGGAGTGATGGAGTACTTCAACCCCACCAACAAAAAAACTTTCTCCAATGTGGGACTAAACTTCAACACATATGACACACATGTGTAGAACAACACACATGTGATAGTAACATTGATGTAACTATTTATAAATCAATCCAAATAATTCACATTATTCTTATACAAAATAAATTCACATAAATTCTTATACGAAATAAATCCCAAAAAATTGCATTAATTCTTTTACAAAATAAATCCACATAAATTCTTATGCGGAAAAATCTCAAAAAATAAACAAAAAATAATTTTTCTTATTTCAGGAGGTATAGACATCAGTTATAATAAAAAACTGACATTTATACAAACCTATAGACGTTGGATATCCAAACATCCAACATCTATACCTATAGACGTCGGATGTTTCGATATCCGACGTCTATTCTGTGACGTCTATTATTCATTATGCACTAGTGCGGATACCAATTTGGTGTCCTCCACCAATGATGAGATGAATCCTGAATCAGGAAAGGAAGCATATCCGGAGGCCCACCCCGAGGATGTGGAAGGAAATTTGAGTATTTCGTGCAATGATAGGGAGATCACGGAGAGGGAAACATCCCATGCACATGCTTTTTCCAAATTTGATGTGGCCCAGGAATTAGAATCTCCCACCGAAAAGGATGTGACGACATAATTTAGGAAAAAGGAAACTCCCACCGAAATGATGTACCCACGTAGAGAGGCAGCCCAAGAGCCCATCATGGACCCGACCAATCGCAAGTTTGAGGTGCCCCTTCGCAACCATGATGGTATGAGCAACCCGAAGGTTCTGAAGTTGCCTCCTCCACCTCGTGCATCTCCACGACTAAGTAAAGCACCATCACGTCTCTCTTACTCAACTCGGGGCCAAAACTTGGGGTCAAAGGGACCTTCCCTTCGTGCATTGCCCCAATGCGGATCCTATCTTGGAACGTACGTGGCACGAATAAACCTGGACACACGCTTATGGTGAGAGAAAAAATATCCAGGACACATGTGATAATTGCAGGTATTTTGGAGCGTAAGCTGAAGCCAATAAAGGTACAATCATTTGTTAGTCAAGTCTGTCCACAAGCAAGTTGGGCGTCTAATTGCTCCGTTTGTCTTGGTGGACGAATTCTTGTTGTGTGGGATGATAGGCGAGGGAACTTGAGATGCTAGAGACAACTCGACAACTTGTCCATTTCCGTGAGGTATGGGAGCACTCTTCTATTGATTTTGTTGTGACATTTGTTTATGCTTCTAATGATGCGAGGGAAAGGCATGAGCTATGGGAGGATCTTGCACACCTGGGGCAGACTACCATTTTGTGGTTGGTGGTGGGCGATTTCAACATCGTGCACCACCCTCACGAAAAGGAGAGAGGAGTTGGAATTCCGTTGCGAGCACTAAAGGAGTTTAATGACTGAATTGATAAGGAGATGCTCTTGGAGGTCCCAACATTGGGTGTGTGTTTCCTCAAGGGAATCGGTCGACCGAAAGTGACATCAAGTCGACCGCTTCCACAAGGGAATCGGTCGACCGAAAGTGACAACTCGGTTGACCGCTTCCACAAGGGAATCGGTCGACTGAAGCGTCTGCAACGGTCTAACTATTTGCACAAAACATAAGTCCTAATAGTCTACCAAAGGTCTAAAACCGGTCGACCGAACGAGGTCAAAATCTGGATTCTAGTCAACATTAATTTCACAACTATCGGTCGACCGACTCAGGGGTCTCAGTCGACCGAAAACTAACAGGGTCAACCTATTATTTCTACGTCATATAACGGTCGACCACAAACCACACTAAAGGTCCGGTACACTTAACTCCCGGTCGACCGAACACAAGGACTCGGTCGACCGAAACACCACAGACAGACGAAATACACTACGTTCGGTCGACCGTCTGAGGGACCCGGTCGACCGACAGTCGCCTTCAACCTCGCGCCAGGCGAGGTTTTGACGCTGAACCTCGTCGCTGGCGAGGTCTCCGACCTACCGCGACTAACCACAACATCACCCCAACGTGGGTGATCACTAAAGGCCTCTAATGCAAGAACTTGCTATACCTTCTTGTGACGAACGACGTAGAATGTCGGAGCTCCGCAACAACTCCGGTCCACAACACGCACCTCCTTCCTCCTCTCCGACGCGTCCTTGCCTCACGCGCACCTTCACCACCAACTCACGAGCCACCAAGGAAGAGGACGAAATGGGTGGAGAGGAGAAGGCTTGAAGAAGAAGGAGAAAAGGAAGAGGAGAAGGAAACGTTGGTTTCCTCTTAAAACCAACCAACCATCACCTCAACCAAGCCTCCCATCCTCTCAGCTCAGCCACACCCTACACCCAGCCTATTGTTCACCCATGCCTCCCCATCACGTCACCTCCTCTTTCCTCCATTCCCATGCAAACACCATCATCACTCCACCTAAACACCCATTAAACCCTAATCAAGGTTAGGGTCTTTACAATCCACCCTCCTTAAAAGGATTTCGTCCTCAAAATCGCAACAAGCCGCTCACGAAGCTCCATGTCCTCCTTCCGAACTCCTCCGAGAAGATGGAAAACACAGCACACAAACAACTCACACTAACAACCAGGCTCAAAACAGATAACGTACCTCCAATTCCGGTGTTGGCGCCATTCACCTCCTCAGCCTGGATGGTGAAGACCCGTCCGGCTCTTCGCTCCGGCTCTGGTCATGCAACATATCCGTTGACTCTGCCTCTCCCTGCATCCGGGGGTCCAGATCTCCTGTTAGGTCCTCCTTGCCTATTAGGGCACTCTCAGATATAGTGTCCTTGCTGACCGCATCCTCGGCAAACTCCACCCTGGATGAAGCACCGTTGCCCGGGATGGACTCCGCCACAAGCCCGGCATGCCTCAGGTCGGCTATAACTACCCTCCTCAGTACGGAACCTCTTACCTGAACTACCTCCAGCACGGTCCTCTGCGCGACAAACATGATCATTCTGGTGCCTCTGAGGTTCCTAATAGTTCTCCTGGATATCCTGGTCGATGATAGTTGCGAACTTCACTGCATCCGCCAAAGTCTGCGGCATACTGTTGATCACACGCGACCGGAGCTGCTTCCTCAACCCCTTGATCAACTTCCTCGCTCGCTGCTCAGGTGTCACATACGTCTCAGAACAGTAACGCTCCAAAGCGTTGAACTTGTTGATGTAGCTGGCCAGAGACATCTGCTTCTGCTCTAGCGCAATGAACTCCTCCTTCTTCCTATCTATGACATGCTGAGGGAAATACTGCTCATTGAACTCCTTCAAAAACTCATCCCAGCTGACATCAACTCTGTCGTCGAACACCACTACGCATGTGGACCTCCACCAATTTGCCACATCACCGTCCAGAACGTAGGTGGCCAGATCCACCATCCTCTCAGGTGCAACTCCAACAGCTCCAAAGATCTTCTGCATCTTGAAGATCCAATCCTCAGCCACCTCAAGACCACTTCGACCATCAAAACTCGATGGGTGTTGACGTATAAACTGGTCATGCTCAGCGCCCATCCTGCCCTGCACATTCTGAGTTGCCTGTCGCTCCAGAAACTCGTCCAACCTGTCCCAGTTGGTGCCTCCTGTGTCGTCACTGGCATCGCGATTACGCGGGGAACTCCACACACGTCTGGGAGCCATCTGGAACATCAATCAAAACTAATCAGCAATGCATGCATGATCTACTACCAGAAATGCAATAATCAAGCTATACAACTCGCAAGGGTGATTTCTTTGAGAGAATACACAGGAACCAACCGCTCTGATACCAATTGTAACATCCCCGAACAGTGGAAAATTTAAACTTTCCAAATCAAGGGAAACACGAGGATAAAACAACCAAGAGTGGGGACATTACTGAAAGGAATACTCAAATACAACTAGTGCCCATAATACATAACAGTTTGTCAAAAGAGTGATTATATCAGAATACGTAATACATAAAACACGTAATCACAACAACCTAAAGTAGGTAGACGACAAGATTAAGTCCCAAAGTGCAATCTCCCTCGGTCATCACCCGCCGGAACCTAACGCGGTCCTGAAAAAGATGCAACAACAATGCCTGAGTTCCCATAAGGAAACCCCGTAGGACAAGCTCACCTATATGCCCTAACATACTAGTATAGCATGGCATGGAATACAATGCAGTAAACATTCCCACAAAGGCAAATCCGTACATTCGTCCTGCAATCGTTCCCGCTGCCACACAGGCCCCGCGGTCTACAATCGCCACCGGTGCCACAAAGGCCCCACGGTCCGCAACATCGTCGTCACCACACAAGCCATATGGTGCAACAACCACCGGTACCACATAGGCCACACGGTCAAACATCACCACCGCCACACAGGGCGCACGGTCCAACAACCACTGGTACCACACTGGCCACACGGTCAAACATCACCGCTGCCACACAGTCCGCACGGTCCAACATCGGTTCCCCATAGAGACCTACTGTAGGCACATACGGTCTAACGGACAGTACGCAACACATCCCCACACGTGACTACATAAGCCAAGGGATCGGTGAGGAGGCGTTCTAATCAGATCTGAAAACATCGTGGTCCACCACCACACCAACGGAGCCGTCGCTCAGGTCGGTCCATCACCGGAACAACACAGGCCGCATGGTACCTCGCTCCATAGGTGCCCAGTCGAGCTACATGCCGGAACACATCATCGGCAGTCCATCACCACAACCACATAGGCTACGCGCGATCCTCCCTGCCGCCACCCAGGCCGCACAGTGGCCCTACTGCCGCCACATAGGCCGCACGACACGTGCAATCACTGCCATCAAGGCCAGTCGAACATATCCGGCATACAAAGGGCCAGACAATCGACAGATCCGAACCGAAGTCCGCAGGGAGAACAAGCTCCACGTGCAGACATCAACTCCGCCGCTATAAAAGTAGGACAGCGGCCTCCGTAGCCCCTCAGGCCGGTAGTCACTTCACCCAACGACAGTTGTGTGCCTGCTGAAGCAATGGGATCCACAATCCCTCAGGCTGCTACTCTAACGCGAGTCAAAACAATCCCTCATATTTGTCACGATCCATACATGGAGGTGACGCGTTCCGTACACCCACACCCTTCCACATGGCGGTCCTTGCAGGCACGCGTAACAAGCCCACCGTCACCTCCCCGCTCACGCACAAGGTGAGGACAGAGGTTTCCGTGGACAGAGTTGGCATCCTAAGCGAAACCAGGATTTCTGTCCTGTGCAAAACGGTCGACCGAAAGAGACAACTCGGTCGACCGTTTCCTCAAGGGAATCGGTCGACCGAAAGTGACATCCGGTTCACCGCTTCCACAAGGGAATCGGTCGCCCGAAGCGTCTGCAACGGTCGAACAATTTGCGGAAAACATAAGTCCTAACGGTCTACCGAAAGTCTAAAACCGGTCGACCGAACGAGGTAAAAATCCGGAGTCTGGTCAACATTAATTTCACAACTATCGGTCGACCGACTCAGTGGTCTCGGTCGACCGAAAACTGACAGGGTCAACCTATTATTTCTACGTCATATAATGGTTGACCGCAAACCACACTAAAGGTCTGGTACACTTAAGTCCCGGTCGACCGAACACAAAGACCTGGTCGAACGAAACACCACAGACAGACGAAATACACTACGTTCGGTCGACCGACAATCGTCTTCAACCTCGGGCCACCCAAGGTTTTGACGCTGAACCTCGTCGCCGGCGAGGTCTCCGACCTCCCCCGACTAACCACAACATCACCCCATTGTGGGTGATCACTAAAGGCCTCTAATGCAAGAACTTGGCATACCTTCTTGCGATGAACGACGAAGAACGCCGGAGGGTTGTGCAGCATTTTTAGCGACGCTTGTGGTTGCGGAGGCAGAGTCTCAGAGATTGGAGGACATTGAGATGGTGCAGGAGTTTGCGGATGTTTTTCCAGCGGAGATTCCAGGTTTACCACCGCACCGAGAGTTGGAGTGCGGCATCGAGTTGGCAGCTGGCACTACACCGCAGTCGAAGGCTCCATACCGGATGGCACCTGCTGAGTTGACAGAGTTGAAGAAGCAGTTGCAGGAGTTGATGGACTCTGGATTTATCAGACCGAGTGTCTCGCCTTGGGGTGCACCGGTTTTGTTTGTGAAGAAGAAGAACGGATCTTTGAGGATGTGCATAGATTATAGGATGCTGAACCAGGTGACGACGAAGAATAGGTATCCTTTACCTAGGATCGAGGACCTCTTCGACCAGCTGCAGTCAGCGAAGGTTTTCTCGAAGATTGACATGCGCTCAGGATATCATCAGTTGAGGATCCGAGGTGAGGACATCCAGAAGACATCTTTCAGGACGAGATATGGACACTACAAGTTCTTGGTGATGCCATTTGGATTGACGAATGCTCCGGCAGCGTTCAAGGATCTGATGAACTGGACACTCAGGCAGTATATTGATAGATTTGTGATTGTCTTTGTGGATGACATTTTGATCTATTCACCAGATGTTGAGTAGCATAGAGAGCATCTGAGGATTGTACTCAACATCTTGAGAGCTCAGCAGTTATATGCTAAGTTCTCAAAGTGCGAGTTTTGGTTGGACAGAGTGGTGTTCCTCGGACGCATTGTATCAACAGAGGGAATATCAGTGGATCCGGCGAAGGTAGAGGTAGTGACACAGTGGAGGACCCCTACGAGCGTGACGGAGATTAGGAGCTTTGTTGGACTAGCGGGTTATTACCGTTGCTTCATCAAAGACTTCTCGAGATTGGCAGCACCACTGATGGCTCTGACGCAGAAGGGAGTCACTTTTGTATGGTCGCAGAAGTGCGATGACAGCTTTCGGGAGCTGAAGAGACTGTTGACCACGACACCAGGTTTGTCATTGCCGAGTGGCACATGTGGATTTGTTATTTATAGTGACGCTTCAGGTATTGGCTTAGGATGTGTACTTATGCAGCACGGGAGGGTGATCGCGTACGCATCCAGACAGCTAAAAGTCCATGAGAGGAATTACCCGACTCATGATTTGGAGTTAGCAGCAGTGGTTCACGCATTGAAGACCTGGAGACACTATCTTTATGGCGAGCAGTTTGAGGTGTTTACAGATCATCGGAGTCTGAAGTACTTGTTCTCGCAGAAGGAGCTAAACATGAGGCAGTGCAGATGGCTTGAGTTCATTAAGGACTACGATTTCACTATCTCTTACCATCCAAGGAAGGCGAACACGGTTGCAGACGCTTTGAGCCGGAAGGTGGAGGTATCAGTAGCAGGCCTATGCATTCAGGAGTGGCGACTGCTGGAGTCTTTAGCAGAGTGGAGACCATTTACAGATAGCTCTGAGGGTGCAGTGATTGCAGGATTGAGAGTAGAGCCTCAAACAGTATCGACAGTGATTCATACTCAGACTACAAATGAGGAGTTGAGCAGTTTACTACAGTTAGCGGCTAGAGATGGGTCAGACTTCAGAGTTGGAGTGGATGGAGGTCTGAGATTCAGAGACCGTATCTGGGTGCTGAGAACAGAGGACCTGAGACATGATATTATGGAGGAGGCACACAGATCGAGATATTCCATTCATCCAGGAAGCACCAAGATGTACAAAGATTTGTAGCGGAACTTCTGGTGGCGAGGGATGAAGAAGGACGTTGCAGACTTTGTGTCGAGGTGTTTGGTCTGTCAGCAGGTGAAGAATGAGCACCAGAGACTGGCTGGGCAGATGAAGAGGATTGAGTTGCCCGAGTGGAAGTGGGAGCACGTGACGATGGATTTTGTTACGCGGCTACCGAAGACACGGAGATTCCACGATGTGATTTGGGTTATAGTCGATCGACTGACCAAGTCGGCGCATTTCTTAGCTATTAAGACCACTCTTGCTCTGGATGGTCTAGCTAAGTTATATATTGAGGAGATTGTCAGACTTCATGGTGTACCAGTCAGTATCATTTCAGATAGAGATCCCAGATTCACTTCGTGATTTTGGGAGAGTCTACACAGAGCACTGGGGACACGTCTAAAGTTTAGCACAACTTTCCACCCACAGACAGATGGCCAGTCAGAGCAGACGATACAGACATTGGAGGACATGCTGGGAGCGAGCACTTGCTGCTGATAGAGTTCGCCTACAACAACAGCTACCACTCGAGTATTGGGATGGCACCATATGAGGCATTATACGGGAGGCCGTGTAGATCGCCAGTATGCTGGAGTGATGTGGGCGAGCGACAGCTTGTTGGACCTGACATTTTACAGTTATATTCAGAGAAGGTCGACGTGATCAGGAGACGACTAGCTACAGCACAGAGCTGGCAAAAGAGTTATGCTGATACGCGGAGGCGTGAGCTGACTTTTGATGCAGGAGATCATGTCTTCCTGAAGATCTCACCTTCCAGAGGGGTGATGAGATTCGGGAAGAAGGGGAAGCTGAGTCTGAGGTATGTCGGACCGTTTGAGATATTGGATCGAGTCGGAGAGGTAGCATATAGGATTGCTTTACCACCACAGTTCACAGGACTTCCAACGTCTTCCATGTTTCTATGCTGAGGATGTACGTGGCCGATCCAACTCATGTGATAGAGATAGCAGTACCAGAGATCCAGTAGGATTTCTTGTTAGATGAGAGACCAGTTGAGATTGTGGATCATATGGTACATCAGCTCAGGAGGAGAGCGATTCCGATGGTGAAGGTCAGGTGGCAATATCACAGTATCAGAGAGGCTACCTGGGAGATCAAGGAGGATGTCAGGAGGCAGTATCCAGAGTTGTTCTGGTAAGTCAGTTGTTTTGAATTTCGCGGACGAAATTCCTTAAAAGAGGGTAGATTGTAATAATCTTAATCTAAACACCCTAATTAACCTAAACTAAACATAATTAACCCTTAATTAAGTCGTGAACAGTAAAGAGTGAGGTGGAAGTTTGGATAAGAATTAGATTTTTAGGTTTTGACTATAAATAGGAGGGTAAGGTTTTAACCAAAACGTTTTCTTCATCCTTGAGTGATCAGAGAGTGAGAGAGTCAATTTTGGAGGAGAAGAAGAAGAAGAGAAGGAGAAGGAGAAGAAGTTGGATTGAGTTTGCCAAAGCTTGGGAGGCTTCCACGAACTTCAAAAAGGTATGGCAAGTCTTCATTATAACTCACATAAGCTTTGTGGGTGTTGGGGATTGACGTTGGTGTCGAATTCCCCGTCGGATTGCAACCTATTCAGAGGTTGAAGACGACGATCAGTCGACCGGTGCCTGTGGGCAGTCGACCGATGCTATTATTATATTGATTTGCACCTGCAAACGGTCGAACGATGTCTGAGGACGGTCGACCGTTATGCCAGATTTGTGCGGGAAAAAGGGTTGATGTTGTTATCGGTCGAACGGATCCACTTCGCCGGTCGACCGAAACAATGAGAGTAGTTCGGTTGGGGATTTTGACTTATTAAACAGTCGAACATCCTTCACCTGGTTCGACCGATCTATTCGATGCTAAGTCGGTTGGGAGCTTTGACCATCAAAACGGTCGACCGCTCTTTAACTTTCGGTCGACCGACTGAGCATTTTAATTAAGCGGTAGAGTGCCTGTGATGTTCGGTCGAACTGTATCTCAGTTCCGGTCGACCGACTATTACTTAGGCAAAATGCTGAAATCCCTGTTATCAGTTGAACGGACCCTTGGTTTGACCGGTCATATATATAAATATTATAAATATTGTATTGCGTAGACCATCCAAACGGTTGACCACTAGATGACTTTTGTTCGACCGATTGGTCGGTAATTCGGTTGGCGTGGTTCGACCGATACATTTGTTTGTACAGTACAGAGTACTGTGCGGAAGACCGGTCGACTGGTGTGCTTGTAGTCGTCGACTGATCTGCCGCAGGTTGGTGGATTTATCCACACGCGAGCCGTCGAGTATAGGTCGACTACCGCCTCCGAGGTGACGGTCGATTACCGGCCTTGAGAGCGACGGATTTCACCTTCGACGAGGGCGTATTATTGTTGGTCCTCTCATATCGAGCGGGGTGTGAGAGATGATTGCCGTAAACCTTGGGTTGTTTGCTGGGTTTGTCGGTAGGCCGAGGATGTTCCGGCAGGGTGCGCATCTGGCAGCTCTTGGGGGAGCAGCGGTTGTCGTCTGGCCCGAGTTGTGCATTCGACGGGCTGACTCGCTCCTGGGGTGGCGGCATAGTACCAGGGTTCCTTTCTGCGGCTCTTGGGGAACAGTGATGCCGACTGACCCTTGTGAGGCAGCAGTGGACTGACTTGACCCTCGTGGTGGCAGGAGTGGTTCAGTACCGCGGAGGTGGAAATGGGTATTATTGTGGACCCGAGGTGGATGATACTGTGCATTGCATTGTCTTTAATTCCATTTTGTATTTTAGGAGGTTTGGCATACCGGGTTCCTGCAGGGAACTCAGGCATGTTTCAAATGTTTTCATTTCAGGTAGCGAGTTGCATTAGAGTCGAGGTGGTGACTGAGGAGGATGCCCCTGGGATCTGATCCTATAGTCGCCAGTCTCTTCTTTTTGAGGTGATTACATATTGTATAGGTTTTGTCGTAATCACAGTCAGTTTGTATATTTGACTTCCATGTGGATCATATTTATATTATATATGTTGGTCTGTTTCCTGTGACGTGCCCTTGTTGACCGTTGACGGTTTTTTTATATTGTTTAAATTTTCCGCTATTTTCGGAGACGTTACAGTAAAAATATCTTTGTTTCTCCTTACCTGGTACATAGAAAATCAACGGCTAAACCGATACCACACACATATATATATATCGTACTCACAAAAAATCTCTATGATATACGGAAAAAAATATGACTACATGAGTCCTTAAAGCCAACTTGGCCGTGTCATTTTAAATGAAGCCCCTTTAAAGTTATTTTTTAATCAAACTTAATAACATGTAATTCTAATCTCTTAAGCTATAACACCTAAAAATTTAGGTTGATCAAAGTTAATTTTACCATTTATTTAAAATGTTTATATTTGAACCGTTGAAATTTACTAAATTTTGAAATGTTTAGATCAATGTATACAATACTCCATTTAATTTGAAAGTTTTACCACACAGTTCCTTTTATATGACATACTCCTAAATTGGCATGGAAAAAAATTAAACGGATGTGACTGAAAATTAGGTGTCAGAACCAAGATAGCTATAAAGACTCATGTAGCCCCATTAGCCTCATTATATAAATAGAAGTTTCACAATACTATAAAAGCAATATCTATATTACCACCTATTACCAGGAAATCAAATAATTGCAAGACATCTGGCCAGTTAGAAACCCATGAAAATAGTATCTCAATTATTTTCCTCTTCCATCAAAACATTTTTTCAAATGGATGATCACTTAGCTACCGCGTCATCACATGAGATCGACAGAGTTGAGTGTTCCACCTTAAGCAACAATCAATAAACATATTGTCACGTTATCATCTATTCACATTGAAGTTTCAAACAAGTTGTTATTTGTCTCGTGAACCTAAAAATTGGTTGCTGGATCTTCACAATTACACGGCAACGTGTGTGGTCAATAAAATAAAAGCAATTTGTTTCTATAAAAATAGTTTCAAAAGGCAAGCTGGGACAGCATCTTAGCAACACGTAACTTTGGGTTAGATATCCCGTTTGAGTGTCTGAGTGAATCCTATACCCTCAGAGCAAATGGTCGGTGCGTGGCCGCACCACTAGTGCAGAATAGTCTATACTCATCGCCAAATTGATGTCAGATGTATTAATACATACGACGTCTATTGGGTCTTGTAGACATCGGGTGTTTGAATACCCATGAAAACCGATGTTTATACCCCGACATTTATATAGACGTCGGGTTTATGAGTTAACCAACGTGTATAGGTCTTATAAGTCCTATTTTTAATCTTTTATCCTGACAAAACCCCGAGCAAAACACTAGCCCCCGCGACCCTCCACCCCTGCAACATCGACAACTCCGACAAATCACCGACCAGCGTAACCTCAACAATGTGATCTTTAATTGTATTACCAACAAACAATGTGATCTTTAATATAATGTGATCTTTAATATAATCAAACATCTTTGGGAATGACTGGCAAGTGTTTGTGTTTGTATGCTAGTGGTTGAATGATTGTGTTCGTGTATGTATACTTGTATGTATTTGTATTTGTGGATGAATGTGTGTATGTATTTGTGTTTGGGGAAGAATTTCTTGTGCATGTTGAATGTGTTTGTTATGTAGGAATCTATGATTACTACATTTTGTATTTTTTTTGATCTGGTAAGGGTATAGACGTCAGTTGTACCATGTAGCCAACGTCTATCCCCTTCAAAAAAGGAATAGACGTCAGCTATTAGGTATAGTCGACTTCTATACCTACAGAATAGCCGTCGGTTAGAGAATAGATGTCGGGTTTTACCTGACCGACGTCTAGGTATATACGACACAACGATAGACGTCGGGTCAGGAGAGCCGTATAGCCAATGTATATATCCCGAATATCCGACGTAGATACCCTTTTCTGCACTAGTGCACATTTATTCTCTTATTTCCACTCTGATTGCCATAGCATTAGCTTGGTTAGGTATTATGTCATTAATGCACCACAGCCAAAGAGGTTGACCCTGAATGCTCCTCTGCGAGCCCTTCTGTTAACCAAAAAAGTCCAACGAATATATTCAAGAAGTTGGACAACGAATAAGTTACAAAGAAATTTTGTGAGGTCATAGATGTTAACTGTTAATTAAGAATCTCAGAATTGAAGTGGCATGAAATGTTTTAGGTTTTGGAGATAAACGTGGTAAAAGTTTCCTGCTTCGGCATATTTGTACAAGAAACGAGAGTGACTGGTGACGGGATTGGAAATATTTCTTGTCTTTCGATAGAAAGGTAATTTATATTAGTTAAAATATGGAGCTTTGAAGCTACAAATATTCCTTCTTAAAAAGTTCTTGGGAGATCCTGAGATCCATAGTAATTTAACACAACTTAAAGTTCGGAATTGCCATAAGAGACAAAAACTAGAAAAGTAATTGAAGCTATAATCAGATTATAACACACCAAGAATTAATTTGAGCAAACCAGACATGAGATAAGGAAAATGCTAGGGGGCTCCAACGAAGAAGTGCACCATCACGTGCTCATAGCCCTCCATGTGGAAAACCGTGGACAATTTACATTAAGTCCCTCAGTTTATGCCAAATAAGCTCCAAACCAACAACCCCCAGTGTGCAAATATTGTTATTTAATTCAAAACTCATAATTCTTTTTGCAGATTGTAATCATCATCTTCTCTCACAACATTTAATACAAGGTGATGGTGGTAGTATTTTTCTACACGTAGCTATATTAATATCTGATTTCGTAATCAAATATTTGGATATCCTGTTATTTAGATATGATGACCACATTTTATGCAAAGTGATGGTGGTGGCATCCTTCTACACTTATACTAATATCTGGATATCGTAATCAAAAATCTGGATATTCTGTTATTTAGATATCACCACATTTTATGCAAAATGGTGGTCGTGGTATCCTTCTACACGTATATTAATATCTGGACATCGTAATCAAATATATAGATATCTAGTTATTCAGATATAGGTTGGTAATGTGTTTACACCTACAAAAGTTGTATCATCACTATTCCAGACATATAAGTTACCACTTAATTTGCATCATCATTTCCTTTTGCACATACTATTGTTCATTCATAACCAAATATATTGCCTTACGCTTGTGTTTGCTGAACAAGTTAAACATATCTGAACGTAAAATGTATAAATCCAAAAGAGGTATCGTAATCAAATGTTATAATCAAATTCAGACATAACTTCGGAAATATTTGACAAAAATATCCAGACATTGGTAACAGATTCCAGACGTAGCTAAAAAGAATCCAGACAAACACTTAAACAAACTAAGCATAGTCCGGACAAAATCTATTAAATATCCAGACATAGGTAAAAAATGAAATATAATACTATTAAATATCCAAAGGTCCGTGATTGGAGATGACCCATCACATGTCCTAGCAACCGTGAACAGTAGCTCTGGGTAATTTCCGCACAAGTCTTTTTCGTATCTAGATATTTTTTGGGTGGGTATTTTACAAAAACGACCACATCCACTATTAACATATGTTTAGAGCCCAATTTGGAGCATGTTTATCACTTCTCATGAGATAATATGCTTTTGGTTGAAATGATCTTGTTTATATCAGTACTCTTTGCCATTGACATTAACTTGGATAAAAAAGCATTTATATCCTCAAACAATAATAGATGATACCGATTATCTCGTAATAGTTCTGTTTGCACCTTTAAGAGGGACCAAGGTATTATCTGTGGGCGACCAACACACCATAATAGTACCTTATAACGTAAATTCTTTTTCTGCTTTGTCCTCTCTATTCTCCCATAATTGCAAAATATTCCTCTTTATTCATCGGGAACTACTATTCGTCGTCAGAAAACTACTTATATCTCCCTAACAGTTACCATTTTGCCATTTACAATTCATTTAATACTCATTTCATCCAGTGTCTTAAAATAAGGTTTTGACCTGAGTTTTCCTCACATTCTCAATACCAACACCACGAAAATGTCTTGCAGAGCACCTGCATAGCGTGAGGTAAGTTGTGGGATTTTTTTTCCCTCTTGGGCGTCTGCTAAGCTGCCACCCCCATGGATGGGGCATCTGGCTGGGACACCCTCTCCTTGGAGGAGGCGTCCCAACCAAATGCCCCATCCTTGGGGGCGGCGCCACTCTAAGCCACCATGCCCAAGGAGGGGGTGTCCCAGCGAGACACCCCAATTTTTTTTGGATTTTAAACTTATTTATGTTGGGTTTTTATAAATTATTTTAGGTTTCGTTGCAAGATTTTGGTGGTGATGGAGTAGATTACAGTGAGTTTTTTTAGTAAATAAGAATTTCCAACAATCGGGGACAAATTGAAATAATAAGGAAATTATAGGTTCTAACAAATTGGAGCTCATCATTTGTAAAGGCATCTTCGGGAGAAAGAAAAGAACATAAAAGAACAGAGAATTTCCACGTGAATGTTTGGCAAGTAAGTCACTTTCTTTACGACTTAATACTCATAGTAGTCATTACTTGTTTGCTGGCTTGTGATTTGTCAATATTCATTGGATATCAGCTTGTTGCTTCATATGAGTTGTGTTGACAATTTATAGTTGCATTGTCTTACTTGATTATGTTGCATTGTGTTGACAATTTATAGTTGCATTGTGTTACGCTTTCCCTCCTTGGTAATAACATTCTCAACTCAATTCCAGTTAATTCATTTAATATCTATTCGTCTCCAATATAGGAAGATAGCCCAAGGTTTCCAATCATGCTCCAAGAATGTAGATGGTTGATTGATCGTTTTATATTAACCGCAAGTGCACCGCCGCGTTGAAGCGGTGGCAAATACGGGTCGTCCACTGGGAGGTGTGTCGATGATTGGTTTGTTCGAAGGCGAGAGGTAAAAAGTAGGAGAGAAAGGTTGGTTACACTAAACTACACTAAGATGCAAAAAGGAAATGAAGATAAGCAATAACACTAAGCCCCATAGAGGGTAGAAAAATAATGTGAATATGAAGATGTGTGTGTGTGTGTTCAATTAAGCTACTCACAACATGTAGTGCATGAAATCATAAAACTACATCCAACTTTGCCTCAACATGAATTAAGATCAGACTACATCATTAAAACATACAAGACAATAATTGGAATGAAGCCACATGAACTCAAGTGTAAAGACTAGACCCTACTATGCCTCCACATGAATTAAGATAAGACTACATCATTAAAACATACAAGACATTAGCTAAGGTAAAGGCAACAAGAGCACATACACTACAAATTGCGTTTCCAATATTAACTTCATCCAATCCTCACCTTATCATTCCCCATAAAATAGGTCCACTAATCAAAGCATAAGCTAAGCTTCATTCAAGAGCATTAGCATATCAAAGAGAAGAGTGAAAACCCATTAGATGGTTATGGAAATCATATAAAGCTCAAGGGATAAAGATAACACACACTTAATACACTACATGATTATATCACATATTTCTCCACCCCCCAAATGGGGATGAAACTACTCACTACTCATTACACTAACTATATTAACAAAAGAAAGCATAATACTGAAATAAAAGTTAACTAAGAAAGTAAGAAGTATTAAAGAAGCTTAAAAGGAAAGGAAAGACTAAACAAACATGCACAAATTAAAAGACAAGATTAAAAGAAACTAGAAGAATTATTTTATTAACAAATGACTCACATTGAAGGTAGCATTCTTCTCCACCTTGAGTTTTTGCTTCAAGGCTCACTCCTTAGTAGAGAGAATGCCACCAATCAATGGGTAATTACAATGGAAGTGAAGAGTTCTATTTATAAGCATGGAAAAAGCTAATCGGGGACAATCCCCCGATGTGGGACTAAACCAATACCACAAGTATCCTAAACGAACATTAATACAAGTCCAGGAGAAATTTGGGCGGATCATGAGTAATATGGATCGCCAATTCGCGGTCCAAGACCGCCAATTCGCGGTCCAAATAATTCGGATCGCGTTGGAATTTGTTGTGGGCTTTTCTTTCTGGTATTGTTGGTCTTTGATGCGGTTACTTGACTTGTTGGAGCTCCGACCCGAATCGAATTGGTAAATACTCCCCATGATGGTGTGGGGTATTCTGTTTTGCTCTTATGTCCTTCTGTCTTACATTCAGGTCATTCTCTCTTGCATCTTAGTCCCCAGATCTCACAATTCAGTCCTTTTTCCCAGCTTTTGGGTCCTTTTATGCTTCATCTCTTCAAACCTATTTATTTCTGAAAACTAAACATAAAACTCGTAACATAGCATTGTTTAGGTGAAAGATAATGGATATAAGATAAAAATATAAACATGAAATGATACCAATCAAATACTCCCACACCTAACTTTTGCTAGTCCCGAGCAAAACAAAGAAAGGAAAAACATACGAAAAACAAGGAATCCTAACTCACTTTCGTAGGAATCACGGTTGCACTTAGCACGTGCAACAAGCCGTTAAACCTCTTTGTTGCCAAAGAGGAGGAGTGATGTCTCCTTAGGATTTTCAGCGGATATACCAACAAAATCCGAACAAGATGCATTATTCAATCTAGACACTCGACTCGTTGGAAATATTTTGTCGATCAATGGACGCAGTAATGCTACGGGCCGACTCTATATAGGTGATCAGTCCACACCTCTAACCTAATGAACCATTCGTGCAAGTTAAATATGGAATTAAGTGAAAGACATGGACAACCTCAACATCCTCAAGTGCTACAAAGTGTAAAGTCCATTAAGGTTCTTATTTATGTTACCAATTCTTTTCTTTTTGTTTCGTTTCACAATTTTTTTTCTTCTTTTTCTTTTTATTAGTTGGAGCTTCATTCTCCCAGGGTCAGGTTTCGTGCATCATTGCCCATGAGGACTTACACTATCACGTACACCTTTCCCCAAATCTCCACATAGGACAATCCCTACCACCCGTGTAACGGGAGTTCGGTCGGCGCATCCCAAGTCAGATGACTCGAAAGCACCAGGCACAAAGTCCCCTCAGACCTACTTTCCCGAGTGATAGGAGTCGTGCGAGAAGAGAGAACACCTACTCACTTATTTCTTCTCTACACATGAACCAAAACCCCTACACTAATGTCTCACAACAGGATTTAGAGGGTCCTTGACTACAACAAACTTCCTTAAGTTAACAGACACGAATTATTGACTCACTAGGTTCAGGGTGGACTTCAGTAAATGTTTGAGTACTAAAACCCGATGATTACTCACCCCCAAGAGAAAACTGGGGTGCATCCTAACGACTCGATAAATCCTAAAGTCACTGTACTAGATATCCTAATGCATCAAGTTCAAGACAATTTTGGGAGCTTTCATTTTACTTTGCCTCTCAACGGTTTTGCACATGCTAAACACACACAACCCACAAAACATTTTCTTTCGCAAACACATGAAGATTTTGAAAGAAATGTGAAAATTGGGAAGCACTAGGCAAGCAAAAGAAGACAAGTCACCCAAGGATCATGGCAAGCAGATATATCAATATTAAATGCAGCACACTAACATGACCCTAAAAATGCAAACAAAAGAAAATAAAATCAAAAGAAAAGACTCGACTATGTACACACGTAAAATACCCCCCACACCTACTTCATGCATTGTCCTCAACGAATGTGAGCAAGATACTACATGGATTTATGCATGAAAAAGGAGAGATCTCACCAACATGAAGTACAAAGGGAAGTTCAAGGTCATGCTGATGGACACAAACCCGAATTCCCTCAAAACTTGTGAGATGCTAAAGAAAGGATACAAATACGTAAAAGAAATGGAGCCCAAATACACAAGGGTTGGGGCTCACAACAATCGATGCTCACTGAAGGAGTCTTTTATTGTACTTTTTTTTCTTTTTTTTTCTTTTTTCTCTTTATTTTATATAACTATGTACAAACATAAGTTCCCATCTTCATTTGTCAAAAGACATCAAATGGGAACCTCAAGAGTGGGTCAATGCACTTGGAAAGGGAACATCACACCACACGGGGCCGGAATACGCATGCGTGGGCCCCCCTTCAGAAAGAGCACAAGATGAAATGAGAGGTTCATGAATTGGACGCAAAGGCATCTCATTCAAAGGATCAAACTGAAAGAGCTTGAACCTCTCAAGAGTTTGGGAAATGAGGCGCAACAGAAGAAGAGTTTCTCCCATTGCGCTGCTGAAGTTATGATCGTCAATCCAAACTCTCCAACCAACAGGCTGGTGCGTCGGAACGAGGTCAAGAACCTCGTTAGGCATGTCCGACACACCAGGCGAACAAACAATGGGTCTCATACCCAAGGTATCCTCCAAGGAACTCCTAATACCCTCATGAGCAATGTAGTTGTTTGATGTTCCATCATTTCCAAGATGATCAGGAACAATAGTGAGAGGCAAACTCTCATCAGGTTGTTTGAAATTGAGGGGACTAGGGAGCTCTTGCTCCACCAGAGGTGAGTCCTTAGGATGTACAACAATAAGGTCATGTGGCTCAAGGGCCACGGGACAAGAAGATAAGGCACAATCCTGTGCCGACTCATAAAGAAGCTGGTCCATAGTATTCTCAATTGGAATCGAATCCTCCACCAACTGATCGTGAATTGAAACCCCAAGTCCCTCAGACTGACTAGGAGTTTGACTTTGAAAGATTGTGCTTTGAATTTGTGGATGTGGTGGTGGTTCGATTTCAGAAGATAAATCCTCATGTTGACAAGAAAGGTTACCCTCCTCACGTTCATGGAATTAATGTGTCATTTGACTCACTTGCATTTCCATATTTTGCAAGGAATTCAAGTTGGACTTCAATAAAGTTTGAGTGGTTTCCATGAACGTTTGGAGGGTTTGTTTTAAGGAATCAAATTTGGGGTCAACAGTGAGGTCCAAGTCAGAACTTGGGAAATTGTGGGGTTGGGTGTTGATGTGTTGAGAATGAGTCCAATGATTTGAAGTGGAGTGTGTAGGTAGGATCGTGTGGGTCTATGGGTCCACAAACTAATCACGATTAAGCCCTAATTAACTACTTGGTTGATTGATCAAAGAATTGCAGCAGAAATTAAAAAGCAATGCAAACCACACAAGAAGACACCGGATTTACAGAGGTTCGGCCGCGCCTACGTCCTCTATTGCAAGCCCCTCTCGAATCCCCGTTCGAGCTCCTCTTGCGTCTTCACTATGCCTCCCCGTTCCGGGCCGGGAGCAATGGCTTTTACAAGTCTTCAAGCTCGCGAACAACCCTCGCCGAGCTTGGCACCACCTCTCACAATCCGAGAG
This sequence comes from Triglochin maritima, assembly GCA_963682175.1. NCBI lineage: Eukaryota > Viridiplantae > Streptophyta > Magnoliopsida > Alismatales > Juncaginaceae > Triglochin > Triglochin maritima. The sequence goes on from OY821775.1 coordinate 24,114,803, forward strand.
GAACACTTCGGGCTTTCACCGAAATCCTTGCTTCTTTGTCTTGGGCTTTCACCAAGACCCTTGCTCTCTTTGTCTTGGGCTTTCACCAAGACCCTTGCTCTCTTTACAACAATGGTGACTGAGTGGAACTCACTCTCTAATTGAGCACAACAATTGCTAGATGATTGTATGATGAAGGATGTGGAAATTAGGCTTTGGAATCACTAATTGGGAGCTTTGAGGTTGTGGAAAATCTCACTATAAGTTTGACACTTTGGAGTTGTGAAAACTTGTGGAAAACAAAGTGTGAACCTCTATTTATAAGCTCCTAAAGATTTCTAGCCGTTTGGACAAGATTTGATTGGGTTTTGTGCAAGATACACAAAACAGAAAATCGGGTTCAGAAATCTATCCAGAAACGGTCGACCGAAAGGTGTATCGGTCGACCGAACCCTTGAGTCTGTTGATGGATCGGTTGACCGAACATAGGTACTGGTCGACCGAATCACTTAAGTTCTATAGGTCAACGGTCGACCGAGCAGGTACTGGTCGACCGAACTACTGGGTTCGGTAGAGAGAAATCTTGATCGGTTGGACAAACTTGTGTCGACCGATAGCAGGGGGTTTTTCACGAATTAAACGGTCGACCGAAAAAGGTAGTTTGTTCGACCGGTTCTAATGTATATGGGGGTGTATATTGAGAAAAATGTGTATACGACCGTTGTATAATACGACAAATAAAACGGTCGTATTTTTACCAAAAACAGCAAACGAAACGGTCGACCGAACAGGTCTGGGTAATCGGTTAAATAGATGTGTGATCGGTTGAACGGATTGGTCTGGTATAACAAAAATTGTGTATAACCGGTCGACCGAAAGTTGAACGGTCGACCGAACTCAGGCAGACTTGCGACCAATGTTTTAGGTGTTTAGGTGATCTAATGGAGTCCAAATTATATGATATTTTGTGTGTGACTCCTAAAAGGAACCTAGTGTGTGAATGCATGCATATTAGCTTAAGTTATGCTCAATTTACATAAGTTCCTAAATCTCAAAGAAAGGTAAAATTACATGTCTTCAATCCTAGCTTGATTACATGTCTTGACTTGACTTTTCTTCTTTCTTGAGTCTTGATCACCTGTAGATGTTAGCACAATACAATATGTATACTATTATACTACATGTGCTAATCTACATGTCCTTATTAAGATTAGGTTTAATTACATCATCAAAATACGGATTAAGGCCAAAAAATCAACAGAGTGTTGGTAGAATTCTGGGTATTCGGGAGGAGGATACGGGGGTGAAAATGAGGTATAAGAATTTGGATAAGAATTGTCTCCCCACGAATCCATCACTCTCGGGTTGTACGCGGATGCGTAATGGTCACATTGAGCATTTTGGGAAAATGTATGCTCATACACAGGCTCAGGGGGAACATAAGGACATTCCCCGATAACATGACCACTCAACCCACAACAATCGCACAGTAAGGCTACTGGAGCGACCGGTGCACTCATGTCGTCTGCCATACGCATGAAAGAGGCCAAAGTTTGTTGTAATGTCTCAGTTTGTTGACCAACATATGATCCGACATAACTAGATTGTGGTCTAGCAGTCGGTGCCTCTCTCATGTTACCCCTATATGAAGATTGCTCAGTCACACAATGAAGATTATCCCAACCATACGGGGTGTTCGTCTGACCCACCCCAGGTTGCATGGGTCCAGAATACCAGGAAGAATTGTCCGGGTCCGAATAATGATATGGATGGTCGCCCATCTAACCATTCATCTCAACAAAGAACTCTCAAGTCGATCACTCTCACCACCACGAGGCCAAACTCACAAAAAGTGCTCGACTCGACCCTAAAACACTACCAGAAAGTGTAAAGGGGAGGAGACTAAAACGTAGAAGTAGGTAAGAAGAAGATGAATCAGAGGAGAAGGGAAGAATCCCTAAAGCTAGCGTGGGTGAAGGGATCAGGTAGAAGCGTAACTAGCAAGCACGACTCAAACAATGTAAGGCAATGGTTCCTTAGGCTAGACGACGCCTAACTTCGAGTTCACTACATAGATGGTTATGGATCAGGTAGAAGCGTAACTAGCAAGCACGACTCAAACCCATTAGATGGTTATGGAAATCATATAAAGCTCAAGGGATAAAGATAACACACACTTAATACACTACATGATTATATCACATATTTCTCCACCCCCCAAATGGGGATGAAACTACTCACTACTCATTACACTAACTATATTAACAAAAGAAAGCATAATACTGAAATAAAAGTTAACTAAGAGGAAGAAGTATTAAAGAAGCTTAAAAGGAAAGGAAAGACTAAACAAACATGCACAAATTAAAAGACAAGATTAAAAGAAACTAGAAGAATTATTTTATTAACAAATGACTCACATTGAAGGTAGCATTCTTCTCCACCTTGAGTTTCTGCTTCAAGGCTCACTCCTTAGTAGAGAGAATGTCACCAAGCAATGGGTAATTACAATGGAAGGTGAAGAGTTCTATTTATAAGCATGGAAAAAGCTGATCGGGGACAATCCCCCAATGTGGGACTAAACCAATACCACAAATAGCCTAAACGAACATTAATACAAGTCCAGGAGAAATTTGGGCGGATCCTAAGTAATATGGACCGCCAATTAGCGGTCCAAGACCGCCAATTGGCGGTTCAAATACTTCGGACCGCGTTGGAATTTGTTATGGGCTTTTTTCTAGTATTGTTGGTCTTTGATGTGGTTACTTGACTTGTTGGAGCTCCGACCCGAATCAAATTGCTACAATACTCCACATGATGGTGTGGCGTATTATGTTTTGCTCTTAGGTCCTTCTGTCTTACATTCAGGTCATTCTCCCTTGCATCTTAGTCCCTAGATCTCACAATTCAGTCCTTTTTCCCAGCTTTTGGGTCCTTTTATGCTTCATCTCTTCAAACCTATTTATTCCTGAAAACTAAACATAAAACTCGTAACATAGCATTGTTTAGGTGAAAGATAATGGATATAAGATACAAATATAAACATGAAATGATGCCAATCAATGGTACCTTTTCTAATTCAAACAAATTCCACGCAGATATGAAGGATCAAATTCCAAAATGCTTTTTATTATCCTACTTGATTATGTAATATACTTGATGCAGTTACTTGATTATGTAATATGATGTCCTTAGGCATGTAAGGTGATGGAGCTAACCATAGTTTTTGGTAGTATATATTTCTCTGTGTTTGAAATTAACATCTTGATCCTTCCAAAATCTTTTAACTTTGAACGTTGTTTGAAGTGTTATTTTGTAACTACATTTGATATCACAAGTAGGAATTTAGTGACATGAGCATTTAGGTCACTTAAAAAGAGATATGGTAATGTTGGAGACATTCATATAACTTATTTATCCCAGGGGTAAACTTTGATTTGTAGCAAGGGATGGTATTCTACATAAGTCATGTATGTTAAAATTATCCATTTGTAGATATTTTAGAGGATTAATGTTGCTTTCTTCTCTTTCTGCAATTTGTTATGGTTATGGACGACTTCTGCACTTCTCTCTCATTTTATACCTATGAAATGCATTTTTTTATAGGGTTGTCATACACGTATGCGCGCGTCCGTGACGCGGCTGATGTGACATCTAGTGAGCTGTTCAGTCAGCTACAAAGAAAGCGCGCATTTTTTCGAAAAATAGAAAAAACCCTGTGGCTATCGTGCGACAGTTCCTTTTCTGACGCATCGATAAGATCGGGAAAGGACACCATACCGCCGCTTCGTGACATCCCGAGTTGCGAAAGAAAACGAAAACCATTTCTGATCTTTCTCACCCACCATTTCTTAACTATTCTTCGTTTCATCGCTCAAGTTCTTTCTCGTAACCCTAGATATCCGACAACAACATGGATTCTCCCCGTCAAGCTTCTACTTTGAGTGCAGTGGTGCACCAGGTTCATAGTTTTAACCCATGCATTATGTTTCTGGTCTTTAAAATTGAAGGTTCTGATACGGTTGGTGTTCTCTTAGGCTTCGACGAATTACTTTCACGTGTCCAAATGTTCATGGACCCCAATAGAGAAGGTTTTGGGGAAGATGAAGGACGCAGAGACACACGTATTCCGGGCTACCCCCTTCGGTCATTTCGTAGACCTCTCCAACGTTCCCATCGATAATGACATCGTCGACTGGTTCGTGGAACACTTTGACCCCGACGAGGTGGGGTTGAGGATCGGCTGTGGGGTAGTACACTTCACAGCCGAAGACGTTGCCCTAATTTGTGGCTAAGATTACATGGGACGGCAGTAAGAATGCAACAGAAGGAAGTAGCAACCCGGTCGGGGGAGATTCTGACCAACACCCAACTTTCTGCCCAGATGATTGCTAGCAGTTATGTGGGTGACGAGGAGGAGTACATCCGGCTACTCATTTGTTATATCTTCTGTGATGCATTGCATACATTGCATCATATGGCTTTCATTTAGATTAATTTTTTATCAATAAATGCTACTAAGGTATGTGTTTAGTCTTATTTACAGAATACAGGGACCTGAATGCAAATTACCCATATCCCGAGCATAAACACGTGCAAAAGACTCGTTTCTATCATAAAGACCAAGTCAAGATTATCGGGATTCAAATTGAAGTACATCTAAGCATAAAAGCATTCAAAGACCTAATTATAAAAAGGCCAAGGACTTAAGCACAAAAGTAGTCAGGGACTTAATTGCAAAAAGTCGAGGACCCGAATGCAAATTAAAGTACCAAAATATTATTTTGGAGAAGTTTTAAAGAAAAATCAATTTGGATCTCCAAATATATGAAGAAATTAAATCGGAGCTCAAAAGAAAGGAAAGAAATCATCCAGACGCGCAAAAGACATTTAAATCATACCATAATCACACAGGAAAAATCCGGATCCAATCAGAGCATAATTTGCGGTGAAATCGCCGCACCTTACATGTATTATGCGGTGGAAACGCCGCACTCCTTGCGATCCGTGGCCCCGGATTTTGTCCAGTCGTGTATTGACGCTTGTGCTTTCCTATTTTATATTTGGGTCCCTTGTATCGACTATAAATAGCCCTGAAACGATGTTGTGAGGGTCCTAGTCCTAGTTTAGTTTTTTTAGTTCTTCTTTTTAGCAATAAAATTATGTTCTTTTATTTCTTGTTTTTAGTTTTCTTTTTGTAGTTTCTCTAGGACCCCTTCCTACTCAACTTGAACCTATAGCTCAACCTGAACCTATAGCTCAACCCACCTACTCAACCTGAACCTATAGCTCAAGCTGAGCGAGTCTATTTCCTAAATCCCCATTCCCCAATAGACTCAAGAAGAACTCAAGTGCACAAATGGCGAAAATCTTGGAAGTATTTAAGCAAGTTAAGGTGAATATTCTACTCCTAGATATGATTCAACAAATACCTGCTTATGTTAACTTCTTAAAGGATCTGTGCACTAAGAAGAGAAAAACGAACGTACCAAAGAAGACATTCTTAACTGCAAACATAAGCTCTATTCTGTCCAACTCATCTCCTATAAAGTATAAGGACCCTCGGTGTCCCACAATTTCATGTGCGATAGGAGATACTTTTATCAACAAAGCCCTTCTAGACCTTGGTGCTAGCGTTAACCTTCTCCCATTCTCTGTCTATGAGCAACTAAACCTTGGTCCACTAAAACCCTCTAAGACAACCCTTCAATTTGCTGATTACTCTGTTAAGAAACCAAGAGGTATAGTAAAGGATGTTTTGATTAAGGTTGGTGACTTCATCTACCCAGTGGATTTTGTCGTTCTAGACACTGAACCTGTTATCGATCCTAAGAGACAAATCCCTGTAATACTAGGCAGACCCTTTTTAGCAACTTCTGAAGCTTTGATAAATTGTCGAAATGGGCTCATGCAACTATGTTATGGGAACTTAAAGGCTGAATTTAATATCTTTCATGTTGATAATGAACCAGAAATAGTATGCAATCAAAGTGATGTTGTGATGAAATCGCGTATCTATAAGATTTCTGAATCAAATAAATCATCACAAACTCAAAAAAGAAAGTGAGAAAAGGGGGACAAATTCATCTACCCACCCACCATCACTCGAGCAAATAAGAGAACTAATACAGGTGAGGGGTGTGGAATCTGTGCCTCAGGACTCTCAGTGCAACATGGGGAACAATTCAATTGGATAAATGCACCAACATGGTGTCATTCAGTCCAGTTCTGACTATGGTTGACTCTGAGCTAATTCAATCCCTCTACCGCAAGTTGACTCAGGTAATAAGTGCATTTGCGTTATCTTTGCATACATTGAGGACAATGCATGATTTAGGTGTGTGTGTGTGTGGGGGGGGGGGGGGGGGGGGGGGGGTATTTATCTATCTATATATTATGTTTGTTAAAAAAAAATCAATATTCCATGACATAGCTTAAGATTGACCCACCAAAACCCGAGTACAAATTGCATTGAGTTTTTGTTCCTTATTATATAGTTCTGCTTGTAGAAATTATGACATAAATCTAAGTTCCAAAGAAATAACCCATTACCCTTTAAGACATGTATGCACTTAAATTGGATGAATCAAATCTTTGAAGTGGTTGATAAAAAACAGAGGTTGAGGAAAATATACCGAGAACTGTGGACTTCTAATAGCAATTAAGCCTTGAGGAAAATAAAAGTAAAAATAAAGGAATAAAGTGAGGAAAGCACATTTTGCAAAATGATTACAAAAGCCCAAGCCTTCGAGTCACTGGTCCGTAGGGGTATCTTAAAACCTGGTAACTTGAGTCTGCCAGGTTGGGATTATCGACCAAACTCGCTACACAAATGCAAAAAAAGGTAAAAGTGTCAGAAAAAGCAAATGTGTTGAATCACGGAAAAAGAAAAAAAATTGAAAAAATACTTTAAGATACTCAACGCCCAAAGTTAAAAGAATGATCCATATCATGGTTGATCCGAATGATACTTCACCACCAGAGGAGGCGTGCAAAATAATTTAAGTGATAACATGTGTAGAAGGGTTAGTGGTGTGAATGTTGGAGGAACAAAGACCAAGTCAGATTTCTTATAAGTTAGATTTATATAACAAGCATGCAAGAATTCTAAGTGAGATGTATAAGGTTGAGGTGGAGATATTGGGAGTTATTAATGAAATGTTGAATTAAGACTTTGTGGGTGTGTCAACTGAAAACCTGGGGGTTTAAAGGCTTGCTGCACATGCTAAGTGCAACCGTGATTCCTACGAAAGTGAGTTAGGATTTCCCTGTTTTCATTTTTCTTATATTATGTTTTGCTAGGGACTAGCAAAATCTAGGTGTGGGGGTATTTGATGCATTGCATACATTGCATCATATGTCTTTCATTTAGATTAATTTTATATCAATAAATGCTACTAAGGTATGTGTTTAGTCTTATTTACAGAATACAGGGATCTGAATGCAAATTACCCATATCCCGAGCATAAACACTTGCAAAAGACTCGTTTCTATCATGAAGACCAAGTCAAGATTATCGGGATTCAAATTGAAGTCCATCCAAGCATAAAAGTATTCAAAGACCTAATTACAGGGCCAAGGACTTAAGCACAAAAGTAGTCAAAGACGTAATTGCAAAAAACCAAGGACCCGACTGGAAATTAAAGTAGTAAAATATTATTTTGGAGAAGTTTCAAAGAAAAATCAATTTGGATCTCCAAATATATGAAGAAATTAAGTCGGAGCTCAAAAGAAAGGAAAGAAATCATCCAGACGCGCAAAGGACATTTAAATCATACCATAAACACACAGGAAAAATCTGGATCCAATCAGAGCATAATTTGCGGCGAAATCGCCGCACCTTACATGTATTATTTTGTGGAAATGCCGCACCCCTTGCGATCCGTGGCCCCCGATTTTGTCCAGTCATGTATTGATGCGTGTGCTTTCCTATTTTATATTTGGGTCCCTTGTATCGGCTATAAATAGCCCCGAAACGATGTTGTGAGGGTCCTAGTTCTAGTTTAGTTTTTTTTAGTTCTTCTTTTTAGCAATAAAATTATGTTCTTTTATTTCTTGTTTTTAGTTTTCTTTTTGTAGTTTTTCTAGGACCCCTTCTCCTTCTCTCCATCCATGAGTTTCTAACTCTCTCCAAAGGGTGGGGGTGACGGATTTAGGGTGATGAGAAGAAGAATGATGTTATTATTTTAATTTCGTGTTAGTATATTTTGATTATTTGAGTTTATGTTGAATCATTTATCATGTAATGCTTTATAACTAATGTGATTTATTATAAGTTTCAGATTTCTCTAAACAAAATCCGACATCTAAACCTCCACCCGCTGGAATCTCATCCATCTTTGTTTTATTTTCTTTTTAGTTTTTATTGTTCTTGCTTTAGAAATTAATTAAAAAAAACCAAAAATCTCAAACCAAACTTATTTCTCTCTTTCCTTCATTAATTCGAAAATCATAAAAATAACAATATCTCTCCCTCCTTGTGTTCGACCCGTACTTGCCACGTCTTCATTGACGCCGTGCATTTGCGGTATAAATTTAATTCTCATCATTCAGCCATTTTTGTTATGTGATAGCACACATCTAACAAAAATTTGGTTCCTCGACCACTTGGCCGACTTCAAACGGCTACACAAGTACGCGCGGGCCGTGGTTGTTCACGAGGCACTTGTGACAGGCCTGGAAAAGGCCAACCAGGATCTACGCGCTTGGAGATCTACCGATTCTTCTTTTTTAAGAAGGGGATATGTCGATGGAATTGTTGGTCGAACATGTTTGGAAAACGGCGCATCCTGAAGAAATGGGAGGAATGCGGCATCCACCTCTCAAAAATTTATGAGGGCAAATTCAATCAGACGCAGCCGACGACCCTTACACCAAAGGAGAGGGAAATGATTGGGGTGGGTGAAAAAACTGAGCCAACCCTACGCACAGATACTAATTGTCCGTCAACAAGCACCGAACCAAGGGTGTAATTGAGAGACTGCAGCATCCCTCAGGAGTCACTACTTCAGGAATTGGAGTTGGCGGGCTTGAAGACGAAATGGTTGGAAGTGGAAGTTGCCCTGAATGAGGCAAATGAAGAGATTAAGAGGCTGAATGAGGAACTGGGGAAGTACCGGGAGAAAAATGATACCCTGAAGGAAAAGATTACATATCTTCGAGGATATGGTCTACAAGGTGGAGATAGAGGAGAAGAGGGGAGAGAGGAGGATTATAGGGAAGGGGATGGAGAGCAGGAAAGAGAGGAGAAGAATATGAGGGAAAGAGAGGAGGATATTGAGAGGGAAAGAGAGAGGGAAAAATAAGAGGGCAGAAGAGAGGAGGAGAAAAAGAGAGGGGAGAGGTAAAGAGAAGAGAAGAGGAAAGAGGAGGAAAAGGACAAAGAGAGTGAGAGAGAATAGAAGAGGATAGAGGAGGAAAGTTAGGAGGGAGGAAGAGGAAAGAGAGGGAGAGCAGAGAAAAGGAAAGCAGAGGATAAAAGGAGGTGGGAGGCCGAAGCTTCAAGAAAGAGGGTGTGAGAAGAGATATAAAGAAATATGGTATAGGAAAATGAGAAAGAGAAACAAAAGGAGAGGGAGAAAGAAGAGAAACATATTGAGGAGGAGAGGAGAGAGGGGGATAAGCAGAAGGAGAGGGAGACTGAAGAGCAGAGTAAGAGAGAAACAGAGAGAAAGAACAAGCACAAAACGAAGTTGGATGAGGGAAAAGAAAAACCCAGAAGGGCAGACTGGGGGGCCAAAGGAACATGCTCATTGGCCAAAAAACAAGAAGATGAATTGAAAGACCAGAAGAAAAAGGAAGAGGAGCGGAAAAATGAAGAAAGAAGGTTCCAGAGGAGCATGAACAAAAAAACAAAGCGGGAGGGGAATGACGAATTCTCGGTTGGCTCATCACGTGAGAGAGACAAGGTCAGACATTGACATGGATGCATTGGCCACACTGAGCTGAACATTGTACTGAGTCTGACCGCACCTACACATAACCACAGGGAGGTGATCTGGAGAGGTGATTCCTATTTTTTCACACGTTCCGACCTCAAGGAGCTCATGACGAAGGGGATGGATTTTACCAACGAGGCAATCGACAGTATGCTTTGTGTACTGGAAGAGCGCCAAAAAATAGAAAACTACCCCAAGAGGTTACTTGTATTCCAAGCTTCTATTCGGAAACCATTTTGAACGGTCAAGGGAATACCATTGAAGAGTGGCTGGCGCCCAGACTACAAGGCGTTGAACCTGGAAGCGTCGTGATTGCACAACCACTGCTGCTGGCAGAACATTGGACCGTGGTGGTTGTTAATGGCTTAGACGAGGAGATCTTGCATTACAACAATTGCTATAGGGAGTTTGTGCCAGATGAGGATCCTGACAATGCGGTAGGCGTACATGAATGTTCGGCCAAAGACGTGGGTGAATTCTGGACAAACTGTCTTAAGGTGAACTGGCCAGTGTGATACCTGAGGGAAACCTGCCAAAGACAAATGACGGGAAGCAACGACTACGGTATTTTTGTCTACTACTGGATAAAATATCTCATACGAAAGATCACCCCAACGGAACCAAAAGACCCCAAGACACTTCACTCGATCAGGGGTGAAATGGCCATTACTTTATTGCGGGACTCCTGCTGCTGTGTGGACTTAAAATAGTGGTTTGTAAATTAACAAATACATTTTAGATTGCAATTACAAAGTTTTTGTACTTCGAAGTAATACCTCCTAAATGTATGTAAGGTTGATCGATGCGTCAGCGCGAACCGTTACTTAAAAAGGGATAACACCAGTTTAAAAAGGAAAAATGCCTACTTAAAAAGGACCGATCCCTACTTAAAAATGATAACTTCACACTTAAAAAGTCAAAACCCATACTTAAAAAGGAACAAACTCCTTTACGAAATCCTCCCACATGACACATGTATGTATCAGAGAGAACCCTTAATTTTAAAAGGAATAAACTACACTTAAACAGGACAAAACTATACTTAAAAATAATAGATCCCAACTTAATAGGTACAAACTCATTTGCAAATTCTTCATTCATAGGGAGAAATCGTTGCCTTACAAAAGTGAACAAATTTAAAGAACAAGCATTGCTACAACGTTAAGGAGCATGTTGGTCGTAATACAACTTCATGTCCCAATTGTCAAAATCTTGATCCCTTGGTCTAGGCGCGACCTGATGCAGGGGTGATTTGCCCTTCCTTTGATACTTGCTCTTTTCATTTGTGAGGCCTTTTTTTGGCTTCTTTGAAGAATTTTCTCGGCTAAGGAAATTCGATGTCTAGTAGGTTGTCTTCCTGGACGGGTTACTTTATCTGGATTGCGCAAAGAGGTATCGCCTGGCATAGCTTCATCTACTATGCGAAGGCCCTGGGTAATGTTCATACGTGACTGATTGACATCATTTCATGCAAATATTTGCATCTTATATCCATTATCTTTCACTTAAACAATGCTATGTTACGAGTTTTATGTTTGAATTTCAGAAATAAATAGGTTTGAAGAGATGAAGCATAAAAGGACCCAAAAGCTAGGAAAAATGACTGAATTGTGAGATCTGGGGACTAAGATGCAAGGGAGAATGACCTGAACGTAAGACCAAAGGACGAAAGAGCAAAACAGAAAACTTGACACCATCATGGGGGTATTTTGGCAATTCTATTCGGGTCGGAGCTCCAACAAGTCAAGTAACCGCATCCAAGACAAACAATACCAGCAAGAAAAGCCCACAACAAATTCCAAAGTTTATGGACCGCTAATTGGCAGTCCATATCACTCTGGATCCGCCCCAATTTCTCCAGCACATGTATTAGAGGATGTTTAGGTTATTTTTGGTATCTGTTTAGTCCCACATCGGGGAATTGTCCCGGAGTGCCTTTTTCTATGGCTATAAATAGAACTCTTCACCTTCTAATGTAATCACTCCATATTTTAGGTGGATATTCTTCCTACTTGAAGTGAGGCCTTGAAGCACACACTAAAGTAGGAGGATGTTACTTGAAATGTGAGTCACTTTAATAAAAGTTTCTTTATTATGTTGTTTGTTTTATGTTTCTTGTTTTAATTTGTTTAATTTCATTTCATTTGTTTTAGTAGCTTAGTTAATATGCTTTTCTTGCTTAGTGTAATAGTTAGTTTAATTTTAGTGAGTAGTTCCATCCCCTTTGGGGGTGGAATAGATGTTCATACATGCACTAGAGAATGGAATGAATGCTTTATTTACAATGTGTTGATAAAACATGAATGTATGCTGGACAAGATATTAGAGGTGTTTAAGCAAGTTAAGGTTAACATCCGCTTGTTGGATGTAATCCAACAAATACCTCAATATGCCAAAGTGTTGAAGGATCTCTGCACAACCAAGAGGAAGACAAATGTTCCTAAGAAAGCATTCTTGGCTGCAAATGTAAGATCACTTTTATCCAATCCCGCCTACACAAAATACAAGGACCCTGGGTGTCCTACTATTCAGTGTACGATAGGGGACACTAGCATGAGTAATGTTTTGCTTGATTTAGGATCAGCGGTCAACCTCCTCCCATTTTCTATTTATCAAAAGTTAAATTTGGGAGAATTGAAACCAACTAAGATCACCCTCCAATTGGCGGATAGATCCATTCGTATTCCCAAGGGGATTATCGAGGACGTGCTTATCAAAATTGGAGATTTTATATTTCCAGTCGATTTTGTTGTCCTCGATACCAATCCTGTTGCGAACACCCACTCTCAAATACCTTTGATTTTGGGTAGACCATTTCTGGCAACGTCCAACGCCTTAATTAATTGTAGAAATGGTCTCATGAAGCTCTCATTCGGTAACATGAGTGCCGAGTTTCATGTGTTCAACTCTGGTAGGCAACATGAGCCCATGGATCAACCTTTAAATCTAAATCTTATCCGCCAATTGGAGAAAGCACCACAAAATCAACGAACACCCCTAACCCAAATGGAACCCATTGAGAATGTTTGTGAGGCCAGCAAAAACTCGTTGCCTGTCTTTGCAATGCAACAGAGTCAGCTGACATCAAACATAAATGTCCAAAAGGAGTGTTTGTTGCATGATTCAGTTGAGAGTATTAGTGAGACACCTCATCATATGCCTATACCAGAAGGTGTCTCTACCTCATGTCCCATGGCCATTGAGCCATTTGAGCTTCATATTGACTCCAACAAGGACCCACCTATGACCGAGCTTATGCTTGATGATATAAATGATGGTGGGAGGTCCTTGTTGGATAATTTGGGGAGAATCCCCATTCTTAGTGATGCAGGTCTGTTGCATCCATCAAATGAGCTTGAGGAACTCATTCTGATGCACCCACCTATTGGTTGGAGGGTTTTGTTCGATGAGCAACTAAACCCTAGTGAGGCAACACAACTTCACTCATTCATGTTTCCTACACCCAACCAATATCATGAGGGGTTCGAGCCTTTCAGCTTTGACCTTTCACCCCTCATGACACCTCAGAGTACCGGTGAAGTTTGCCCATCTCGGCAAGTCTCTGGTCCTCATGACTTAATGTTCTCATTTGATGTTCCTTGACAAAATGATTATGAGAATATCGTTGTTGCTATATATATCATGTAAAAAATCGAAAAAAACAAAAAAAAGAAGAAGAAAAATACGACAAAGTGTGTAATAAAAGACTCCATGAGCGAGCATTGATTGTTGTGGGCCCCAACCCTTGTGTACTTGGGCCCCATTTCTTCACGTATTTGTTCTCTTCTTCAGTATCTCACAGGTTTTGAGGGAATTCGGGTTTGTGTCCATCAACATAACTACAAACTTCCTTTTGCGCTTTATGTTGGTGAGATCTTTCATTTTTCATGCATAAATCCATGTAGTATCTTGTTCACATTCATTGAGGACAATGCATGAAGTAGGTGTGGGGGGTGCTTTACATGTGTTCATAGTCGAGTCTTTTCTTTTGATTTTGTTTTCTTTTGTGTGCATTGTTAGGGTCATGTTAGTGTGCGCATTTAATATCAATATATCTGCTTGCCATGATCCTTGGATGACTTGTCTTCTTTTGCTTGCCTAGTGCTTTAAAGTTTTCACATTTCTTTCAAATTCTTCATGTGTTTGCGAAAGAAAATCTTTTTGTAGGTTTTGTGTGTGTTTAGCATGTGCAAAACCGTTGAGAGGCAAAGTAAAAAGAAAGTTCCCAAAATTGTCTTGAACTTGAGGCATTAGGATATCTAGTTTACTGGCTTTAGGTCTTATCGAGTCACTAGGAATCACCCCGGTTTTCCCTTGGGGGCGTGTAATCATAGGGTTTCAGCACTCAAATATTTAAAGAAGTCCACCCTGAACCTAGTGAGTAAAATAATTCGTGTATGTTAGTATAAGGAAGTTTGTCGTAGTCAAGGGCCTTTAATCTTTTTTTGTGAAACTTAAGTGTAGGGGTTTTGGTTCCCATGTAGATAAATAAATAAGTGGTGTTCTCTCTTCTCGCACGGCTCCTCTCACTCGGGAAAGTACGTCTGAGGGGACTTTGTGCCTAGTGCTTTCGAGTCATCTGACTTGGGATGCACCGATTGAACTCCCGTTACACGGGTGGTAGGGATCACCCTATGTGGAGATTTGGGGGAAGGTGTACGTGAAAGTGTAAGGCCTCATAGGCAATGATGCACGAAACTTGACCCTGGGAGAATCAAACACCAACCAATAAAATGCTCCAAATAAAGAAAAAAAAAGTGTCAAATAAGAACCAAAATGGACTTTACACATTGTATCACATTCAGAAGTTAAGGTTGCCCATGTCTTTCACTTATGTCCTTAACTAACTCTCACGAATAACTCATTAGGCTAGGTGTGTGGACCAATTTCATATATAGAGTCGACCTGTAGTATTACCGCATCCCATGATCGACAATATGAGTCCAACAAGTCGTGTAGCTAGATTCATTAATGCATCTTTGTTCGGATTTTGTGGGTGTATCCGCTGAAAACCCTCAGGAAACAACACTCCTCCTCCTTGGCGACAAGGAGGTTTAACGGCTTGTTGCACGTGCTAAGTGCAACCGTGATTCCTATGAAAGTGGGTTAAGATTTCTGGTTTTTCTCATATGCTTTTTCCTTTCTTTGTTTTGCTCGGGACTAGCAAAAGCTAGGTGTGGGGGTATTTGATTGACATCATTTCATGCTCATATTTGCATCTTATATCCATTATCTTTCACCTAAACAATGCTATGTTAGAAGTTTTATGTTTGAATTTCAGAAATAAATAGGTTTGAAGAGATGAAGCATAAAAGGACTCAAAGCTGGGAAAAATGACTGATTTGTGAGATCTGGGGACTAAGATGCAAGGGAGAAGGACCTGAACGTAAGACCAAAGGATCAAAGAGCAAAACAGAAAACTCCACACCATCATGGGGAGTATTTTGACAATTCTACTCGGGTCGGAGCTCCAACAAGTCAAGTAACCGCATCCAAGACAAACAATACCAGCAAGAAAAGTCCACAACAAATTCCAACCCGATCCAAAGTTTATGGACCGCTAATTGGTGGTCCAGATCACTCTGGATCCGCCCCAATTTCTCCAGCACATGTATTAGAGGATGTTTAGGCTATTTTTGGCATCTATTTAGTCCCACATCGGGGAATTGTCCCGGAGTGCCTTTTACTATGGCTATAAATAGAACTCTTCACCTTCTAATGTAATCACTCCATATTTTAGGTGGATATTCTTCCTACTAGAAGTGAGGCCTTGAAGCACACACTAAAGTAGGAGGATGCTACTTGAAATTTGAGTCACTTTAATAAAAGTTTCTTTATTATGTTGTTTGTTTTATGTTTCTTGTTTTACTTTGTTTAATTTCATTTCATTAGTTTTAGTAGCTTAGTTAATATGCTTTTCTTTCTTAGTGTAATAGTTAGTTTAATGTTTAGTGAGTAGTTCCATCCCCTTTGGGGGTGGAGTAGATGTTCATACATGCATTAGAGAATTTAATGAATGCTTTATTTACAATGTGCGGATAAAATATAACATTTAGACACTTCCTATGCATGAGAACTCCACCTTCATTTGTGCTTAAAGAATGTGTTCAACACCCACCTCTTTTCATGTGTGCACTCACTCCACCCCTTAGGGGTTTTCCATTTCTGAATTCCAACACTCTTCTTTCGTTCTTAGTTAAGTTTTTAGTTAATCGTTTGTTGCTTTCTTGCTCATTTTATACTTCGTAGTGTAGTGTAGTGTGGCGTATCATAATCAACTCTCTTCGCTATTTTGCCACTTGATTTCGTGCAAACGAGAGGCTACTCACCTCCTGCTCACCTCCCTGAGGACGACCCGTATTTGCCACTGCTTCAACGTGGCTGTGCACTTGCGGTTTAATATAAAACGTTCAACAGTGACCTCAGCAACTTCATACACTTCACGACCTTAAGATACCTTTTAGGAGAAATGAATGCTTCTTGTGCGACCCAAAGAGTGCGACCCATTATGTCGGTGTTACGATGCAACACATTCTTCTCCATTATGCCATCGTCTTGGTACATCTTGTCTCGATAGCTCCGACGAATATCCTTCCACCATCGATTTGTGATGTAAGACGGTGGGAGTAATGCATTAGCATCTAGCCGTGCAAATCGACCAGGACGTGGCAGCAAAGAATACCAACACGCTGAAACAATCTACAATCCGACCCGTGACCAAAATTTGAGAGAGAAACTCTTAACCATATCCGACACTGGCGGATCATTTTTCTCAGATCACTTCCAAATTTTAACCACAACTTTGGTTAACATAATAAACACGTGGGGTGCGCCTGAAGCTGTTGGTTCGAGCCCATTTGGTTTTAATTGTCGAATTACTCCTCAGGTTTTGGAGATTCTGGACTTTTACGACCAACATATTTTTCTTTACAAATAAGACCCTCCAGGTTTTCACTTGAGTCCTTCCTGAGTTATAATGCAATTCTTGGCATTACAAACAGGTCCACACTCGAGTAGCACAAATATGGGGTAAAATAAAGGATATATATAGCAAGAATGCAATGGATGATATGCTACTAATCATGGTTGTGTGAGTGGTTCTTGATTACATGAGGCCCAAGTATGTAAAGTAAGTGAAATCAACTAGAGACTAGTGTGGAGTCTAATTAACATCGACTATATTTACTTGAATACATGACTAATATAGTTAGACGTGAAGTAAGATGCACTTTGGATTTTCAAAAATGAACTAAGTAACTAGTGTGGACATTAGGACATCAATTAACCATCTATACAACTCAATACATTCAAGCATTCTCTACTGTCAAGCATCCATACATAACAAGCCATTACCAGAACAAGATGATTATTTACAAGCAACAAGACAAACTATAGATCTAGCATGAGACAAGTACCTAGTGTGGCCATTACCCCATCTAATACAAGTTATATCAAGTTACATGCATAGATCTACATTAAGCATATCAAATAGCACAAATAAGAAGAACCCATTACCAACACATCACATAATCCACTTCACCTCCACCCCAAATAGGGTGGATCTACTCTCTATTCATTCTTACAAGAATGGAATGCAAGAAATTAAGACTACACAAGGTAGGAATAACTAACTACTAAACTAACCAGCAAAACACAAAACTAAGTAGATAGGAAGAAAGCTAGAGATAAAAGGAAAAAGATTCTATCATTAGATTAAAGAAAATACTTTACAAGCTCCAACCACCTCTTTATTCTTTCTGTCCTAATGGGAAAAACCGAAGCTATTCAAATGGTGGACGTGGAGAGACAGAGAGAGGAGAAAGGTAGGAGAAACATTGTTAATTATAGGAGAAAGAGTGGTGTAGATAAATCTGGAAGCAATCCGACCACTGTAATCGGTTTTCTATCTACTCTGGTGCACTCAAATAACCAAGATCAAGCCACGGGAGAATTTGGGCGCATTTGGAGCAAATTGATCCGCCATTGGTGGATTGTTTGTCTATGATCTGCCCCAATTTTCATCAGCAGCTTAAGTTAGTCATTTCACACGTAGGGTATACTTCAAATCCACTGGTTCAAGCCCGTTTGATCTCAATTCCCTAAATACTTCTTAAGATCACGATAATTAGTGCTTTTTGGACAAGAAATGTTTTCATTAAGCTCAGGTCCCTCCGAGTTTCATCTAGGTCCTTATTGAATTGCAGATGGGTCTTTGAGCATGAGAAATAGGTCGAAGAAGATTCAATAAGGTCATTCCTTCTTGCATTTAGGTCATTTTCTCTTCATTTCACTTCTTTATTACCTAAAACCTGAAACACATTAAACAAACACTCGAGTAGCACAAAATTGCTATTAATAAAATACCCCACACATACCATTTGCTAGTACTGAGCAAAACAAAGAATGAGAAAATATGAAACAAAGGAGAAGCATATGAAAAACAAGTAATCCTAACAATACCATTTGCTTGTCCTCACTTAGCACGTACAAGAAGCCGTTAAACCTCTTTGTCACCAAGGAGGAGGAGTGATGTCTCCTTAGGGTTTTCAACGGATATACCTGCAAAATCTGAACATTGATGCATTATTCAACCTAGCAACACGACTCGAAGGACCTACACTTGTCGATCATTGGACACGGTAATCCTACGGTTCGAATCTTTATATGTATCCAGTTCACACACCTAGCCAAGGGAACCATTTGTGCAACTTAATTAAGGACTTAAGTGAAATACATGGGCAACCATACCATCCTCAAGTGATACGTGTAAAGTCCATTAAGGATCTTATTTGTATTATTTTTTCTTTTTTTCTTTTCTTCCTTTCTTGAAATTCTTTTTTCATTTTCGAGAATAAGGAGTTAAAACTTGTTCGTGTTTAAATTCTCCCAGGGTAAGGTTTCATGCATCATTACTTGTGCGGACTTACACTATCATGTACACCTTCCCCCAAATCTCCACATATGGTGATTCCTACAACTTGTGTAACAGGAGTTCGATCGTTGCATCCCAAGTTAGATGAGTCGAAAGCACTGGATACTAAGTCTCGTCAGACCTAATTTTACCAAGTGATAAGAGCTACACGAGAAGAGAGAACACCCTACTAAATTATTTCTTATCTACAAATTAACCAAACCCCTACACTTGTGGTTTCACAATAGGAATTGAAGGGTCCCTGAGTACGGCAAACTTCCTTATTTTAACAGACACAAATTATTCGACTCACTAGGTTCAGGGTGGGCTTATTTATTTGATTGAGTACTGAAACCCTATGATTACTTTCCCTCCAAGGAAGAATGGGTGTGCATCCTTACGACTAGATAAGATCTAAAGCCGGTGTACTAGATATTCTAATGCGTCATGTTCAAGTCAATTATGGGAGATTCATTTTCACTTTTCCTCTCAACAGTTTTGCAAATGCTAAACACATGCAAACCGACAAAATATTTTTCTTTCGCAAACACATGAAGGTTTTCAAAGAAATGTAAATTTTAAAGTACTAGGCAAGCAAAAGAAGGCAAGTCACCCAAGGATCATGGTATAGTAGATAGATCAATGTAAATTGCAACACACTATCATGACCGTAACAATACAAACAAAAAAACCAAAGAAAAAAAAAACTCAACTATGGACCATGTGGGTATGATACTACATGCATCATGTTCAAGTCAATTATGGGAGATTGCTTTTTACTTTGCCTCTCAACACGTAAAGCGCCCCACACTTACTTCATGCATTGTCCTCATTGAATGTAGGTATGATACTACATGGATTCATGCGTAAGAAAAGATCTCACCAACATGAACTGCAAAGAAATTCATGGTTATGTTGATGGACATAAACCCGAATTCCCCCAAAATCTGTGAGATACTTAACAAGGTAATACAAGTACGTCAACAGATGTAGCACAACTCTTCAAGGAGTGGGACCCAAGAAAATTGATATTTTTTAATAACTATATACAAAAGGATGTTGTCATCGTCCTTTGTTAAAGGACAATGAAAGGGAAACTCATAGTGGATCAACATACCTGGAAAGGGAACATGACATCACGTAGGGCCAAAATACTCATGTGTGGCCCCCTCACAATGTAGACAAGATATCGGGAGAGGTTCATGAATTGGACGCAAAGGCATCTGATTTAAAGGATCAAACTAAAAGAACTCGAACTCTCAAGAGTTTGGGAACCGTTACGCAATGGAATAAGAGTTCTCCTCGGTGCGGTATTAAAATCAAGATCATCATCCAAACTCTCCAACCAATAGGTTGGTGTGTCGGAACAAGGTCAATAACCACGTTATGCTTGCCCGACACATCAGGCAATCAGAAAGTGGGTCTTTTACCGAGAATTTCCTCTAAAGACATCCCAATACCCTCATCAGTTGTTGTGACGATAGGAATATTAGGGAGTTGCTGCTCTACCAAAGGTGGGTCCTTGAGGGACACAACATTTCAATCATGTGGCTCAAGATCCACGAGATAAAAAGATAAGGCAAAATCCTTTGCTAACTCATAGTCATGTTGGTCCATGTTATTATTAATTTGGATCGAATCCTCCACCAGGTGATCGTGAATTGAAACCCCAAGTACCTCAGGCTGGCTAGGAGTATGACTTTACAGATTGTGCTTTGAATTTGTGGATGTGGTGGGGGTTTAATATTACAAGATGAATCCTCATGGTGACAAGAAATATCACCCTCTTCACTAGGGGTGGCAACGTGTATTCAGAACCGGTCAAATCAAACCGGAACCGGTGGTAGCAAACTGAGATAAAATGAATATGGGTCGGATTTGGATATTCAAGATCAGAACGAACCCGTGAGTTGCCATTTACCGCAAAAAACCTTATCTAGCTCCAGGCCCTCCCCTCCACTCCCTCATTTTCCACCTCCCTCTCCCTTTTTTCCCACCTCCCGCACTCTCACTCCCACTCCCTCTCTAGTCTTCTACGCGACCCCTCCAGTTCTCCACGCGGTCCCTCCGATTCTCCAATGTACGAGATCTCAGAAAAGCTTCAGTTGGGAAGGTTGGAGTTAGTTTTGTAGGATCGTAATGGCCCTAAATAATCTAATCAAAAACCTAATTATCTACTAAAAATGCAAGGGAAAACAATTTCAAAACTAGTAGATAAAAACAATACAAACCACATAATGCAAGGCGGTTTTATAGAGGTTCGTCCTCCCGCATACTTTGTCTGTTGCAAGTTGTGCACGATTCCCCGAGCTCAACTCACGACTTCAATATCCACTCCCCGTTCACCGGGAGAGAACACCTTTACACTTGAAGCCCTATGAACACCTTTGCAAGCTTGGATTACTCTTCTCACAATTCGAGAAGGATGCTTCGAGCTTTCACCGGAGCCTTTACTCTTTTGAACAATAAAGAACTTGAGTGGAACAACACTCTCCAGCTTGAGCAAATGTATAACAATGGAACTAAGAGATAGGTTACGTTTGACCAAAAATAAGAAGCAATTTGGGCTCAAGAAAAATGTTCATCCGGTCGACCGGTATAGAGTCAATGTTCGACTGGTGGCCAAATGTATTCTAGGGGTTGGTTGAATTTATACGAATAGGATTGTTAGGAGAATTTGACAAGTATAATGGTCATCCGAAAATATGGGAACAGTCGACCAAAAGGTAAAAAATGGTCGACTGGTAGAACTAGGAAAATAACGTTGGCACAGGCAGATGAGGTTTAGTTTTAAGTGATTTCCGACTAAGGTTTGGGTGATCTAATGACGTCCAATTGATGTGAAATTTTGTGTGTGACTTCTACAAGAAACCTAGTGTGTATGTGAGTAAGTTTTAACTCTTGTATGCTGAAGATTACACAAGTTCCTAAGACTCAAAATAAAGTAAAATTACATGTCCTCGAATAGCTTTGATTATATGTCTTGACTTCATTCCATTATTCTTGAGTCTTGATCACCTGTAAATGTTAGCACAATACAATATATCTTCTATGCATTATGTGTGCTAACAACATTTGACTGTGATTAAGATTAGGTTGATTAAATTATCAAAATACGGATTAAGGCCAAAAAACTAACAAGTATAACAATCAATTGGTGTAGGGCTATTGTTTGAAATGTGTTTTCATTTTTGTGATTGAAATGTGTTTTCATTTGTCAAGATTTGGCAAGAATACATAGTGTACAAATAATGAGATAATGTCTGAAAATAATGATACTTCTGTAGAAAATGTTCGTCAAAGTTTGCATGCTCATGTATAAGTTTTTTTCCACCTTTCTTTAGTAGATCCTTCTCAGTTCGTTAAATTCTTTCAGTTCATAAATGCAATAGACAAGTCTTAATGTGTAATGTATTGGTGATTACACCTATTCCTCTATGGTTAAATTTTGCATAAGCTTTAGCTCTTTATATTTTGAAATTATTATGCTAATTAGATTTCATATAGATGTTCTGACCATAAACATTGCTTAAATATATTGTGTATAACATTATTTATAGGAATAAATCATCTAATGATTTCAAATGATGGTAATTCATCATATGATTTTGCAGTTTATTTCAACTATGGCATCCAATGATTTAACTCCTACTGTGCTAGCTATGGATGATGATAGTAGTGTTCTGTCTACACCATTAGTAAAGGAATCAACAAATCCATTCATTGAATGCACTGAAACTGCACTTACACCACATGTTAGGCTGCCTTAGATAGATTCTAGTAGTATCCATAGTAAGAAGTTGACATCAAATGTTTGGCTTGAATTTGATTAAAAAACTTTGATGGCAAAGACAAAGCAACTTTTAGGAGCTCTAAAAATGTGAGTAGTGCAAATGGGACAAGCAATTTACGTAAGAATTTGTTGATTTGTCCTAGATGGAGTAACAAAGATCCTCGACAGATTTTTTGGATAAGGCAAAGAAGAGTTCAGATGGTTCGTCAACACTTGGGACTTACAATTTTGATCTTGTAGCATCACGAACAGATCTTGCTAATATTATAGTATTGACGAGTAGCCGCTATCCATTGTTTATCATGATTGTTTTGGGACATATTCACAAGGCCTTCAACGTCTCTTTAAAGTACTCACTAGGAATACTATTAAGAGTGACATTATAAAGTTGTATAGGAAAAAAGGGTAAAGCTGATGCAAAATATAGATTTCAAGTCAACTTGGATTACTGTTACAACAGATATGTGGATATCAGATCATCAAAGGAAGGGATACATGGCCGTCACTGCACATTGTATTGATGAAACATGGAACTTGTAGAAACTAATCATAAGGTAATTAAACTTATAAGCCATGTTTTTATGTTTGTTTGTACATTTTAATTTAAGACAATTTTGATGTTGTGTATGTTTTGTTTTACTTTATAAATTTTAATTTGAGAAATTATTGCGTTGTTAGGTTTTGTTATGTTCTTGCACCACATACTAGAGTATTGCTGAGAAATTAGGAACTTGTCTATTGGATTGGAACATTGATAGAAACCTTTCATGTCTCACTGTGGATAATTGTTCTACGAATGAAGGTTTGTTGGAGAAATTATTGCAAAAATTGGGTCGGGGGAGTTGATATTAGGTGGTAGGTTCTGCCATATGTGTTGTTGTGATCATATTCTGAACATAATTGTGGAAGATGGGTTGACGGTAATTAGTGAGGCCATTAAGAAAGTTAGACAAATGGTGCAATTTTGATTGGCAACAACAAAAGGGTTAGAGAAATTTGAAAAGGCAGCACGACAATTAAGAAATCCTTCATCGAAGAAGTTGTCTTTAGATTGTAAAACCAAGTGGAACTCAATTTATCTAATGTTAGAAGTTGCAATGAAGAATAAGGAAGTATTTCACTGTTTACAACAACGTGAAATCAAAGTCGCTCTTCGAGGAGAGGATGTGCCTAGTGAAGATGATTGGACTAATTGTGAAAACAATTATGAGAAGCTGCTGATATTTTATGAGACGACATTTCTTTTTTCAGGTTTAAAGTTTATCAATTTAAATTTAGGATTCCCCAAAAAAATTGTGAGATTCGATTGCCTTTGATGGAATGGTGTTATAGTCCTGATCAAATGATATCATCATTGGCTTCTGAAATGTTGGTCAAGTTTAAAAAATACTGGGATACAACTAATGAAGTTCTAGGAGTTGGTTTTGTATTAGACCCAAGGTATAAGCTATGTTTGTTGGAGTTCTATTTGAGAAGACTTACGGAGAAGAGAAGGCTGAGTCAGAAGTAGATCGAGTTAGAAAGGTTTGCTAGGCTTTGCTTCATGAGTACCAAAGAAAGTCTTCTAGTGCAATGGAGACAGATAGAAGTTCTGTTATGACAGAATCTGAGGTCGAAATGAGTGCTTATGATTTGTATCTTAATTAACAGAAAAGAAAAAGGGGATATGTCAAATCAGAGTTAGACAACTACTTGGATGAGGATGTTTTGCCAAGGGATAAGAACATTGAAATATTAACTTGGTGGAAATCCAATGTATCAAATATCCTACTTTGCAAAAACTTTGTCGAGATATTTATGCCATCCCCGTTTCCACCATTTCTTTTGAGTCGGCATTAAGCATGGGTGGTAAATTGATTGGTCGCCATCGTAGCAGGTTACATCCCAATACAGTTGAAGCTTTAGCATGTTCTCAAAGTTGGTTGTCGTCCGAGATGGAAGGTATATTACATATAGTTATGTGATTTATGTTATCATTCTCTTGTTATTTGTTTTAATTTGTTTCATATATGTTTTTGACGTTGAAGCAGGGTTTTCAAAGTCAAACGAGCATAAGTATGCAACAATCATCCATGATATGGATGTGTATATCCTAGAGGTGTCCGAAGCTGGTAAAAAATTGAGGTTTAATTTGCTTAATGTTCTCTTGTATAAAATTTAGTATGATGTATATTATTCAAATTCTTTTTTGTTGAATTTTTATGGGTTTGAAGTTAAGGAGAGCGTGGGGTGACCAGGTCCTCATGGTAATTGGCACGGCTTGTTCATGCTGTTCAGTTATGTTCTTTTTTGTTTTGAGACCAACTGAAGTTATGTTTTTTCTTTTAATTATGCTTCAGAACTCTTTTTAGATCACTACAACCACAATTGAAGATGTATCAAGAAGGCTCTCTTTCAACATGTATTTGGTTGTATAAATTGAAGATGTTTAAAGTAGGCTCTAAGTTTGTTGTTTAGAAACATGTTGCATTTTAAAACAAGGGATGCCTCTGTCTCCAACCACGGAAGATATTATTTTTGTATATTCATTGATTTGTTGCAATGGTGATGCAGGTGTATACAACTACTTGAGTATTATTTACATGGTCACTCGAGTCAGTCTTGGAGCTAAAGTTGCTATGGAGATGAAATATAGTATACATGTAAATTTTGGAAGGAATTGTTTTTGCATACTGGACTTGTTCTGGGTAACCAAGTTGGGTACCGACCCGGATATGGTTCGGTTCTGGGTCCCAATTTATAATATGGATTCGGTTCTCGTTCTACTTGCACCCAAACCGGAACCGATCTGTTGTCAACCCTACTCCTCACATTCACTTAATTGTTGTGTCATCTGACTCACTTGCATCTCCATAGTTTGCAAGGAATAGTTCACTTAATTATTGTGTCATCTGAGTGGTTTCAACATTTGGATTGTTTATTGTAAGAAATCAAGTCTGGGGTCAATTGTGAGGCTTAAAATAGAATTTGGGAAATTTTTGGGTTGGGTGTTGATAGGCTCAGAAAGAGTCCAACGGTTGGTAGTCGGGTGTTGGTAGAATTCTGCGTATTTGGGAGGAGGATACTAGGGTGGGCAAGATGTATGATATTGAGTATTTCTATGCTTTCCCCATGAATATGTCCTCCTTCGGTTATACGTGAATGCATATGGGTCATAAAAAAGAGTACTTTGGTGAAACATCTTCATATTCAGGTTCGGGAGGAAACAAACACTCTTTGAACACCTAACCACTTAAATCACTCTGGACATCTGACATGGCTTCTGGAACCACCAATCCAGTCATGCCCTCTACCGCATGCACCAAAGAGGCCAAAGATTCTTGTAATAACTCAGTTTGTTCACAAACAAATGATTTAAAATAACTAGATGATGGTCTAGCAACCTGTGCCTCTCTATCATATTACCCAAATTGAAGACTGCTAAGCCACACAATTAAAATTGTCCCAACCATGCTGGGTGTTTGTCTGAGGCACCCCAAGAAACAAAAGTTGGGTATACTAGGGAGAGTGGTCTTGATCCCAATAATAAAAAAATGAATGATCGCCCATGTAACCATCCACCTCGAAAATAACACTCTCAAATAGACTACTGTCACCACCACCACTTGATCATCACAAAAAAAACTCAACTCGACCCTCAAACACTAAGAGAATGTGTAAAGTGGAAGAGACTAAATGATTGAAGTAGAGGAGAAGAAGACTCGGATAAGAAGAAAAGAAGCCTTAAGAGCTAGTGTGGGTAAGGGTGAGGGTAGAAGCCTAATCTAGAAAACAAAACTCATACGCTGGCTATGGGTCCTTAAGCTAGAAGACGCGTAACCGTGACTCCCCACACTCCTGAATGCCTCACCTCCCTTGGCTGAATGAGAAAGTCAAGACCCAGAGGTCCCAAAAGTCTCAATGCAACTAAGCAAAGACGACGTTCAGGCCATGACGTCGAGAATGAGATTGTCCCTAAGTGCTCCCGAATCGAAGGAGTCGATGTCTACTTGATTTTAGTTTAAGACTTTTGATTAGTGTGGTTTTGGGGGTGAAGGAAAGGGTGTTGAAATCCCCTCCCCCACCTTATCTTTCAGTGGGACAACCCCCTTAGTGTAGTATGAACCCTAGACTAACAATCAAGCCCTCCAATCAAACACTCACCTCACTCTTGTTTTCATGCAACCTCACTAACTAATGCATCCAAGCTAATGCATAATGAGTGAAGAAGGTGTCATACCTCATGCCAGCAATCGACAACAGTGAAAGTAAAGCAAGGGAAATGCAATATGCGTGCAAGGCCTATGTATGGCACATGACCTAGATGACATTCATCTATTCTTTTGCCTTGAGTTTAATGTCCAAGTTGACTTAAAGAGGTGAATATGCATGTCAAATTAATTTCTAGCATCAAAACAAAGCATATATAGTGGACAGTGGCATATATCAACTAGAAATAGCAAGAACAAGCCACAAGTGAAACATAAAGCGAAACAAGCTTACCAAATCTACCACTGGCGGATTGTTTGGGGAATCTTGTCCCCGAACTTTGCCGATACGCTCCTTTGCCTTGGTGTAGTTCCTTGGTCCACTTCTTCCCCTGTCCAGTAACAACACTAAAATAAAATGTAACACCAAAAATGATTGAAACAAGAACTACGACCAACTTCCCAGCAACATGCCAAAAACTTGCACGACGTTGGTGAAGACATGGCAAATACGGGTTGAACCTCATAGATTCGTGAGTGTTGTTGTGACTACCACACTCGACTGGGAAAGGAGAGGAGAATGAGGGGATTATGCTAACTAACTACACTAAATGAAAAATTAGTCAACAATTAAGCTAAACCCCCATGGAGTGGAGGTGTGTAGGAAGGTGTGCGTGATTGGTTCTTGATTACCTGAGGTACAAGTGTGTAAAGTAGGTGTAATCAACTAGAAAATAGTATGGAGTCTAATTAACATCAACAACATTTACATGAATACATGACCAATATAGTTAGACATAAAGTTAAGATGCACTTTGGGTTCTCAAGAATAACTAAGTACCTAGTGTGGACATTAGGGCATCAATTAGCCATCCATAAAACTCAATACATTCAAGCATTCCCTAATAATCAAGAATCCATACATAACTAACCATTTACCATCCCTGTTGGAAAAAAGGGCTATAACTTCGTATATTAACGGGGTATAATGTCGGGTTGACTACCTTCCTTGACTGTTGTGGTAAGTGGGAGACATTATACATGGGTACTCTGTGATAGTGGACTCTATCACGACCGATGTGGTAGTATTAGAAAAGAATTATTGTCCACCCACTTGCATTTAAATACCTCAACACTGAATTTAGTAAAATTCAGCTCCCATATTTCTTCAATCTGACCATAATAAGACATTGGCATATATGGGAATTCTATCTTTCGAACTAGAAATCTGCAATGATTTAGTTACCAAAGTGACCCCACTATTCTGCATTGTGATTTTGTCGTCCCCCATTTTTATCATAGCCATTGT
Source organism: Triglochin maritima (assembly GCA_963682175.1). Taxonomy (NCBI): domain Eukaryota; kingdom Viridiplantae; phylum Streptophyta; class Magnoliopsida; order Alismatales; family Juncaginaceae; genus Triglochin; species Triglochin maritima. The sequence continues at coordinate 24,142,917 of OY821775.1, forward strand.
AAGATGTCACTATAGGATGAGGTCTATATGCCAACCACTTCAAATTTTTAGAAACATTACGGTTGTACACAGTTTACCTGAACCAATCAACAAAAGCTTTATTGTGAGAATTAATTAGTTGTTGATCAATTCATCTAGGATGATTTTCCTTCACTTTGGTCATGTGCTCATCCAAATAAGGTTAGATTTCATCAGAATTGCACAACACATAGAAATATGCTTTCCAGAGAACCTCACATTTTGGATTTATCATCTTTGTACTACGCGTACTTTTACCTCCAATCCTATATTCATGTCGGTTCTTAGGAAGTCTGACACTCTTTGCATGAGTCAAGTAATCATTACAATACTCAATTACCTCTTGAGCTATGCAACCTTCAATGATGCTCGCATCTAGCCTTTGTCAATTCTTACAATAATCTTTCAACTCACCCATGTAACGCTGGAACGGATACATCCACCTCAAAAATACCGGACCAACTAGCTTAACGTGTCTAACCAGATGAACCACAAAATGAACCATAATGTCAAAAAAGATGGCGGAAGTACATCTCCAACTGACATATCATAATAACCACTTCATTCTGCAACTTATCCGAATACTTTGGATCAATTACATTGTTGCAAAAATTGTTGAAGACAAACAAAATTTGATAATAGCATGTCTAACGTGTTTCAACAATATCAATCTAATAGCAACAGATAACAACTACTGCATCAACATGTCACAATCATGAAAGTTCAGACCAAGTAGTTTCAAATTATCCATTGAAACAAGACTACTAACATTTGAAGAATACCCCTGTGGCACTTTGACACCATGTAGACACTGACACAAAGCTAATTTGTCCTTTGGTCAAAGTTTAACAAGTTAGTGGTAAATACTTTACGAGTACCCTTAGTCTCTGGTGCTAGTTTTGCTCGAATACCAAGTTCCAGTAGATCAAGTCTTGCATTATATTCATATTTAGTCTTACCCGGTATGTTCAGAACAGTTCCTAACAAATTGTCACATACATTTTATTCGACATGCATCACATATACAATGTCTTACTTCTGAGGTCTCCCAACAAGAATGGTTAAAAAGTGGATTTTTCTTCCAACTACTCTTATCTTTTCCGTGTTTGTAAGGCTTGCGGAATTTGCATTGGATGATCTTCACCCACTCCATAACATATGTTACACTGATTTCTATAGGGGATTCTTTGAATTCCTGCTTCCTGTTAAACTCCTTTCCATTTTGCAGTATGGATGACTCATAGGAAGAAATTATCGATGAACAAGATACACCATCTTACTGTCATGCACAAGCTGCAAAGAACACATGTTTTCTTCACAAATAGGACATGCTTTGTGCCCATTCACAAAATAGCCAAACATATTTCCATTTGCAGGAAAGTCATTAATTGTGCAAAATATCATCGCACGCAGTATAAACGACTGTTGACTGTATGCATCCGACACTTGCTCACCATTATTCCACAATTTCTTTAAGCCATCAATCAGGGGAGCAAAATACACATCTATATCATTTCCCAGGTTTTTTGGAATAGAAATCATTAAAGACAACATCATGTATCTATGCTTCATGCTTAACCATGGATGTAGATTGTACAAAACCAGTAAAATGGGTCACAAACTATGAAGGCTACTCAAACTCCTGTGAGGATCCATTCAATTAGTACACAGACCAAGTCTCACATTTCTGGATTCTTGACCGAACAACGGAAAGTCTGAATCAATCTTCTTCCACTGCGGAGAATCTGTAGGATGTCAAAGCATATGATTATTCACTTTATCATGATATGCATGCCTTGTCAGATTCTTTGAATCCGTTGGACAGGCAAACAAACATTTCAACCATGGAATGATCGGAAGATACCATAACACCTTCGCAGGCGGACCTTGTACTCGTAATCGCCACTGACATTTTTCTTATGTTTCTAACATGACGCACTACAAACTAGACAACAATGTAGATTTTCATACCCGACCCTATATAATATGCAATCATTAGGGCATGCATGTATTTTCCTATACTGCATACCCATTGGACACAAAAAAAAATTGGCCTCATATGTAGGAACTGGAAGTTCGTTGTTTTCTGGAAGAATTTCTTTAAACAACTAAAGTAAGGTAGTAAAACTAACATAACTCCAACCGTTCGAGGCTTTGAAGGTATAAAATTGTAACACTGCAGACAATCTACTAAAATTGGTGCAACCCACATGCAAAGGTTTTTCATTGTCAGACAACAAACTACTAAGTACTTGGGGTATATCATCAAACTTATCGGCAACATCTTGAATCATATCCTCTAACCAATCATCATCATTAAAATCTTTATGTAAAGTAGTATCACTTTCTTCCTTCGTACGTATTTCATTCTCACCATGCCATATCCAACGTGTATATCCTTCATAATAACCATTGCCAAACAGATGAGCCTTGATCTCTTTTACATCTCATAAGAACTTGTTCAGACACTCCTACATGGACAGAATACCTTTCCTTTGTCACTAAAATGTGCATTCTTTTCTGCAAACACTAGAAATTTATCAACTCCGTACTCATACTCATCATTCAATCGACTTGAAAAAATCTAATTCCGATTAGTTGTTATCTACACAACAACACAAACAATCATGATATAAAATAAACCCACTCTACATAAATTTTCCAAAATTTAAGCAGAACCTCCCCTTAAATTTTACAGTAAAAAAATTCCTATGAAATAAAAGAAGAAACATATACAAATATATATATCAAAACCATCCAAATCATCTTTCCCACATTTATATTAACACAAAATTAACATCACCAGTATAGATTGTATTAATTGGAGTTAAAGAAACAACACATTCCTTTTAGTGAAACCCAATCACGCAAGGAAGAAAGGGTATACAAAAATCAGCTTTCTACTAGCATGCATTCAAAGACATTGAACCCACAAATTCCTATGGAATTGAAGTCCACCAAATGAGGGAAAAGGTTGGTAGGCTCCATCAGACCATTAGAGCAGTCCCTTCAACACTCCATACACTACTCGACAACCATATGTATGAATTTTGTGTGAAATATCAACAAACAACAGAAGCATGTGAGAAATTCATTTAAAAGACATGTAATGTAAGATTTTGGTGTAAAAATCAAAAATTTAGAGTAACCACTCTTCTCACTCAATAAACCAAACAAAAAAAGGTAAAAAATGGTGTAAAGATACGATTTTGAGACCACTCCCTCTTCTCACTCGACCAACCCAACAAAAGAAAATCCAAAATTCGTGTAAAATCACATTTTGACACGAATTTCTCTTCTTAGTAGATCAACCCAACAAGAGAGAAGCCAAAAATCATGTAAAAAGGGACCTTGTTCGAGTTGGTGAAGCCTGAAGTGGAGAGATTGGAGTCTGGCATGAAGCGGGGCGGAGGGCGTGTGAGGCTGTAGGGGCTCAGTGTGTGGAGGCTCGTTCAGGCTGGGTTGCGGGATGCTCGGTGTGGCGACGGTCAGGCCTGTGGGGTGGGTTGGATCGGAGATGGTGCGGGTTAAGGGGTTTTGGTATGGTTTGAGGGGTTATGGGGTTACGAGGTTGGCTAGGGTTAAAGGGTTGAGTATTAAAAAACACGTGTACCACGTCTGTTTTTAGCCAATTCTAACTTGATGGTGGGGGCATATTTCTGAGCTCTATCGGTCGAACGGTGCCCCATCACTGTTGGTCCAAAAATAACATGGACTTCTGAAACCTAAAATGGGTCGATCGATTCGTCCTACCGGTTGACCGCAATTGATTAGGGGTCTACCACGTCAGTTTGTCGCCATATCTGACGCGATATTAGTCTCTACCGCGTCGGCTTAGCCATATCCGACACGATGTTTTTTTCATTTTTCGAAATTTTAAATCACTACCACGTCTGTTTTCCAATTCCGACATGATAGTGGGGTCATATTTCTGAGACCCAAAATGGGTCGACTGATTCATCCTACCAGTCGATCGCAATTGATATGGGGTCTACCACCTTGGTATATCGCCATATTCGACATGATAGCTGGGTTGACCATGTCGGGTTCAGCCATATCCGACATGGTAGACCTACAAAAAAATTGATTTTGATGGCCGTAATTCAGACTCAAAGCCTGCAATTCATATACAATCCAACACAAAAATATTACTTATATCCAACATTTAATATACTCATGTCCAACAAAAAAATATAACTCATTTCCAACATTTAGTATACTCATATACAATCCAACACAAAAATGTAACTCATATCCAACAATCATCCACTATTTAAATACAAATTCTGAATAACAATTAATTACACTTTATTTTTTAGCATACAAATAAAGTAAGAAGACCACCTCTCACGTGTTCCATCTATCTCTTCTTGCGAAAACGGTTAAGGTTTTTTTTTGAAAATCTATAAAAATAAATTATATTTTGAAATAATTAAAATAACAAAACCGTTATAACCTAACATGTTAGTTACAAATCGAAGATACATGTCTTAAATCTCCATTTTCCAATCCCAAACTGATAATTTGTTCCATATAAGTCATTATGTAGTAACCACATTTAGTATTTCCAACTTGTATACAATACTACAACAATTACAAATAAAAATATATTCATGATTATATACAAATATTGAAACGAATGCATATTAATGGCTTCATCGGTTTACTTTAATAATGAATAATATTACCTTCATGGCATGCCAAGTTGTTAGCTTCTTCTGACTTCTTTTTTGATCCATCATTTTATATATATATTCATGGTTCTGTAAACAATTACACAAATGGTTGGACGTTATACACAAATCTACAACTACTGAATAATATTCTTCAATGATTTCTTAGGTTTATCTGATGCTAGAGGATCAAACCAATATGCATTATTCGTATCAGGAACTAAAACGGCCAACATCCAATGATCACTGTAAATCAATCATGTTAAATAATTTTATTAATCATTTAATACTAATATAACAAGTGATATAAAATATAATGAAATACTTATGCCTCTCAATATGGTGTTAGATAATTCTTCTTCTCACTTTCACACATAACCTGAGCAATCTTTTGCTATCTAATGTAATCGCTTGAATTGCCTTCAATCATGAATATTGTGGGACACAAAAAACAATTTTGTTCCCAGAAGGCAATTCGTAGAGAAGCCTATTAAAAAATTAATATATCATAATTAATATTAAAACAAGTTGTAATTATAAAAGGACAAAATGACTTGCTTTAATTGAACATGGATGATTGTTATACACAATTTTCCATCCTAAAAATTGCATGACATACTTTATTACGATATACAACTTAGGTTCAATGCCATCGTCGGTCATGTCTCCTACAATTTCACTATTCATTGCACTTTCAACTGTAGAATCTTCATCCTTATTTCGTATGAAATTGTATAAGATTTATAATTCAGAGGAAATTGTCTCTTGTCAAATACAATTTCACTTTCAAATTGCTTGGATGTTGGACCTTCGACCTTATGAGATTAAAAAATTATATTTAGAACATATTTACATGATTACTATATATCAACCATTTATGCAATTATTAAAATTAAAGTTGGTTCCTTTGCATTCACATTTATTTTAATCAATGAACAAGGCCATTGCAAGACCCATTCTTCAGCATCGCCCACCGTCTGAATTTCAGATTCAGGAATTGGTAGAAGTGCATCACCACAGACAGATGTATCGATAGTTACCTTCAAATTCATGGATCCATTTTTTTACCATGATGCAACTTCAGTGTGTACACCTTTCCATATGCTTCAAGTTGCATATACGGAAGTTGCATATGCTAGAAGTTTCAAATTCAGACACTAAAATGCAGCACAAGAGAAAGCACAATAATTCAAAATTAAAGCAAGCATACACCAACTTAAGTGGAGATTATAAAATAGCAATTCAAGTCAAAAAATTAAAGTCTACAAGAGATTGCTTATGGACAATGAACTAATTGATGGCCGGAAGGGGAGGTCACGCGGGCCCGGGGGTTGCCGGAAGGAGAGGTCGCGTGGGCAAGGGGGTTGTCGGAAAGGGGAGAGGAATGCTCTGGTCGGGGAGAGGAAGAGTTTGTGTTTATTGAATTCTGGGTTGGGGATTGTTTTGGGTTTACGAATACCCTTACACATTGGATAAATTAAACACCGACGTGGAAGACCCCCTACAACGTTGGATTAATTAAACACCAATGCAATACGGTATGAATTATTTTAAAAAGAAATTTGAAAAATCCATCCACGTCGGTTTACGTAACAGCCAACGTGGAAGATCCCCTACCATGTCGGTTTCCAAAACCGACGTGGTAGGGTATAAATTATCGGACACTTCCATGTTGGCTAACTGATGTGGTAAGGGATTTGCCACGTCAGTTTGGTAATAGCCGAAGTAGTAAGAGGTCTGCCACGTCGGTTTGGAAATATTTGACATGCTAGGCGTGATGTGGTAGACCGACTTTCCAGCATTGCATAACAAGATGATAACGTACAAGTAACAAGATAAAAACTCTAGATCTAGCATGAGACAAGTACCTAGTGTGGCCATTATCCCATGATTTAATACAAGTTTTAGCAAATTATATGCATATTACTACATTATCATATGAAATAGCACAAATAAGAAGAACCCATCACTAACACATCACAAAATCGACGTCACCTCCACCCCAAATTGGGTGGATCTACTCTATACTGATCACTACAAGCATGGAAAGCAAGAAATCAAGACTACACATGGAAAGAATGACCAACTACTAAACTAATCAACAAAACACAAAACTAAGTAGATACGAAGAAAGCTAGAGACAAGAGGAAAAAGATTCTACCATCAGATTAGAGAAAACACTAGTTTACATGCTCCAACCAGCTCCTTATTCTTGCAACCCCAATGAGTAAAACCTAAGCTATTCTAATGGTGGAGGTGGAGAGAGAGAAGAAAGGTAGGAGAAACATTGCTATTTATAGAAGAAAGAGTGGTGTAGATGAATCTGGAAGCAATTCGACGGCTGTAATCACTTTCACTCTAGTCTGGTGCACCCAAATAACCAAGATCAAGCCACGGGAGAAATTGGGGCGCATTTGGAGCAAATTGATCCACAATTGGCGGATTGTTTGTCTACGATCTTCCTTAATTTTCATTAGTACCTTAAGCAAGTCATTTCACACGTGGGTGCATTCCAACTCCAATGTTTCGAGTCGGTTTGGTCTTAATTCCCCAAATACTTCTTAAGATCATGATATCGAGGCCTTTGTGCACAATAAATGTTTTCCTTATGCTCAGATCCCTCTTGGTTTCATCTAGGTTCAACCCAAATTGCAGATGGGTCCTTGAGCATGACAAACATGTCCAAGATGCTTCAATAAGGTCCTCTCTTCTTGCATTTAGTCATTTTCTCTTGCTTTCTCTTTTTTATTACCTGAAACACATTAAACTAACACTCGAGTAGCACAAAAATTGGGATAAAATAAGGGATATATAGCATGAATTCAATGTATGACATGCTTATAATCAAACAACTCTCTGAAATACTTAAAGGTGTCTTCGACTGCATTCTTATCCGTGCCCTGGATAAGATTCACCTCTACATGGTCATCGAAGGCACCTAGCTTCTTCTCGATGGTGAAGATGTTCAAATCAGTGCACTAACTACCATATCTCAAGTGCAACAAACCATTACGACAATCGGTGAAGGCATTGGATGTCACTCGAAATGGTCACCCCAAAATAATAGGAATTTGTCCAAGTCGATTTGGCACAGGTTCAGTATCCAAAACAAAAAAATAGACTAGATAATTGAACTCACCCACTTTAATAAGGACATCTTCCACCATGCCCCTCGATTTATTTATTGACCTATCATCTAGTTGAATAGTGGTTTTGTTTGTTTGAGGTCTCCAAGACCATGGTGGAAGTAGACAAAATAAGGCAAAAGATTGACAGATGCAGCTAAGTCCAATAAAGCTCGATGTATTGACACGTCACTAATTAAACAAGAAACAATAGGACAACCAGGGTCCTTGTATTTGACTTGCATTGGTTGTGCCATTAGATGGTTTGGATCCAGCCGTTGTTTCGTGTGGGCTTTTCTGTATGTCTTTGTTGGTCTTTGATGCATCTACTTCGCTTGCTGGAGCTCCACTAGTGCAGAATGCTCGATAGACGTCACCAAATAGACGTCGGATATACAAACATCCAACGTCTATAGGTATAGACGTCAGATATTTATACATCCGACGTCTATAGCTTTGTAGAAACGTCAGTTGTTTAGTATAACCGACGTCTATAGCTCCTGAAAGAAGAATTTTTATTTTTTATTTTTTTGGATTTATTTTGTATAAGAATTTCTGTGGATTTCATTTGTATCAGAAATAACGCAATTTTTTGGGATTTATTTCGTGTAAAAATTAACTCATTTTTTTGGAATTTATTTTGTATAAGAAATAACGTAATTTTTAGGATTTATTTCATGTAGGAATTAATGTGGATTATTTTGTATAAGAATAATGTGGATTTAAAAATAATTACAATCACATGTGTGTTGTGTTGTACACATGTGTATATATGGTGACATGTTTAGTCCCACATTGGAGAAATTTTTTTATTGGTGGAGTTGAAGTACTCCACCACTCCTTTACTTTCAAATGGTAGTTTGGTACCACACAACAAAATGCAAGTGAGATACATATATATATATTTAAAGGTCAAAAGATTGGCACTTGGCTCAAAATGGTTGCAACGTTTTTTTTACTATTAACCCATGTATAGACGTCGGATGTATAGCATGACCGACGTCTATAGGTCGTGGTCTAAGTATACACGTCGGTCAACTTATATATCCGACGTCTATAAGGCGTAAAAGTTTAGTCCCACATCAGAGAATTTATTTTTGTTGGTGTGGTTGATGTACTCCACCACTCCTTTACCGCTGAACGCGAACGATTTGGGGCATCTGCGCATGTTGGGCTTGGTATTCGTGGTTATTTGTCAAAAGTTGAGCACTAAGGGCACTTGGGTTGTTTGGGCTTCATTAATGTGAGTGCAGAATGCCCGATATAGGTTCCAATGTATTTTTTTTAATTAACATATAATAGACGTCGGTCGTATATAGCCGACGTTTATACACTGTATAGATGTCGGTCGTATATAGCCGACGTCTATACAACAATGAATAGACGACGGGGAAATAGACGTCGGGTACTTGGACCGTCGAAATCCGACGTCTATACCACTATATATCCGTCGAAATCCGACCCGAATAGAATTGCCAAAATACTCCCCATGATGGTGTGGAGTATTCTTGTTTGCTCATTGGTCCTTCGATCTTACATTCAGCTCCTTCGATCTTGTATCTTAGTCCTTGAGTCTCTCAACACAGTCCTTTTCCCTGCTATTAGGTCCATTTACAGTCTCTCCTTCTCAAACCTACTTATTCCTGAAAACTAAACATTAAACTCGTTACATAGCATTGTTGGGGTGAAAGGTAATGGATATAAGACACAAAGATATGCATGTAATGATGTCAATCAAATACCCTCACACTTAACTTTTGCTAGTCCCAAGCAAAACAAAGAAAGAGAAAAATGAAAGAAAGGAAAAAACATACGAAAATTGGGAACACCTAACTCACTTTCGTAGGAATCATGGTTGCACTTAGAACGTACAACAAGTCGTTAAACCTCCTTGGCGCCAAGGAGGAGGAGTGTTGTCTCCTGAGGGTTTTTAGCGGATATACCCACAAAATCCGAACATAGATGCATTGTTCAATCTAGAAACTCGACTCGATGGACTCATTTTTATCGATCATTAGACGCGGTAATCCTACGGTCCGACTCTATGGATGTAATCAGTCCACACACCTAGCCTAATGAACCATTCGTGCAAGTTAACTAAGGACTTAAGTGAAAGACATGGACAACCTCAACATCCTCAAGTGATACAAAGTGTAAAGTCCATTAAGGTTCTTATTTGCATTACCATTTTTTTTCTTTTCTTTTTATTACTTGGAGCTTCATTCTCCCAGGGTCAGGTTTCGTGCATAATTGCCTATGAGGACTTACACTATCACGTACACCTTTCTTCAAATCTCCGCATAGGTCAATCCCTACCACCCGTATAACGGGAGTTCGGTCGGTGCATCCCAAGTCAGATGACTTGAATGCACCAGGCACAAAGTCCCCTCAGACCTACTTTCCCGAGTGATAGAAGTCGTGCGAGAAGAGAGAACACCTACTCACTTATTTATTATGTACACATGAACCAAAACCCCTACACTTAATGTCTCACAACAAGATTTAAAGGGTCCTTGAGTACAACAAACTTCCTTAAATTAGCAGACACGAATTATTGACTAACTAGGTTCAGGATGGACTTCTTTAATTATTTGAGCACTGAAACCCTATGATTACTCACCCCCGAGGGAAAACTGGGGTGCATCCTAACGACTAGATGAGTCCTAAAACCATTGTACTAGATATCCTAATGCATCAAGTTCAAGACAATTTTGGGAGCATTCTTTTTACTTTGCCTATCAACGGTTTTGCACATGCTAAAAACTTACCAAACCCACAAAACATTTCCTTTCGCAAACACATGAAGATTTTTGAAAGAAATGTGAAAATGTTAAATCACTAGGCAAGCAAGTGAAGATTTCGTGCTTATAGTGATGGACATAAAACTGAATTTCCTCAAAACCTGTGAGATGCTAAAGAAGGGATACAAATACGTGAATGAAATGGGGCCCAAATACTCAAGGGTTGGAGCCCACAACAATCAATGCTCACTGAAGGAGTCTTCTTCTTCTTCTTCTTTTTCTTTTTTTCTTCTTTTTTTATAACTATGTACAACAATGGGCTCCCATCTTCATATGTCATGGGACATCAAATGGGAACCCACCATCTCTCGAGCCATAAATACACATGCATGGGCTCGCAACATACAAAACAGAATTACTTGACCACCTGACACCCTTATAAGCATTATGGTCATTTGATGCCTCTTGAGAGTGAGCAAGACAGGAGGCATGAATGAGAGGTGAACCTATGTCTGGTTGTTTGAATTGAAGGGCATCAGGTGGTTGATTCTTAACCCACATGGGGTCCTCAGCAGATACAGAATGAAGAGCATATGACCCAGAGGCCATAAAAATGGTATCTTGTGGCTCAAGAGCCACATGATTGAAAGGATGTGGCTCAACGGCCACGTGATCAAAAGGATGTGGCTCAACGGCCACGGGATCAAAAGGATGTGCCTCAAAGGCTACGGGATCACAAGGATGTGGCTCAAAGGCCACGAGATCAGAAGATAAGGCACCATCTTGTGCCAGCCAAGGTGAAACATGTTCACCACCTTCAGGATCTCCATCGAACAATTCTCTGAAGTACTTGAAAGTGCCCTCAACTTCAATCTCATCCATGCCCTGGATAAGGTTGACCCCAACAGGGTCATTAAAAGCACATGGCTTCTTGCAGATGGTGAAGATGTTGAAATCAGCGCATTGACTACCATAAGTCAAGCGCATCAGACCATTACAACAATTAATCAAGCCATTGGAAGTCACTAGAAATGGTCACCCCAGAATAACATGAATTTATCCAAGTGGGTTTGGCACAGGTTAAGTATCCAAGACAAAGAAGTCGACTGGATAAATGAACTCTCCCACTTTGATTAGTACATCTTCCACCACACCCCTCGGTTTATTCATAGACCTATCAGCCAATTGAAGAGTGATTTTTGTTTGTTTGAGGTCTCCAAGACCGAGGTTGACGTATACCGAATATGGCAGAAGATTAACATATGCACCAAGGTCCAATAAAGCCCGATGTATCGACACATCACCAATCACACAAGAGATTGTAGGACAACAAGGGTCCTTGTATTTGACTTGCATGGGTTGTGCCAACAAAGAGCTCACGTTAGCCACAAAATGCTTTCTTTGGAACATGAGTTTTTCTCTTCTTGGTGCATAAGTCCTTGAGAACATTGGCATAAAGTGGCATTGGCATAAGAAGGATGTTCACCTTGACTTGCCGAAATATCTTAAGCATCTTGTCATGCTGATCCGAAGTTTTCTTTTTGAGGAACTCAGGGAATGACGCCTTCGGGGCATAAGGGTTTTGCGAAGGAACCTCAGAATTATGGTCCAAAGAAGCATGAGTGGGGACCTCAGACTCTGATTCCTTCGACACAAGAGGAGACAATGGGACCTCAGGGTTCGGCCCCATTGTTGGATGAAATGTAGAAGGAACCTCAGGATCAGGCTCCTTCCTGGAAGTATTTCTGGAGGGCACCTCAGGATCCGGCTCCCTCAGAGATGCAAGTATCACCACAGGTCTGGTGACACAAAGAGATGGTGATTGCAAGGAAGGCACCCCAATGTCGTTATCCACCTCCTGACCAGACATCAAAGTATGAATCACATTAATATAATGGGTCGGTTCAGAGGTAGCATGAGGCATTGGTGGCCTTCCTTGAGAATGGGTACCCTGATGATTCACCTCAGGTTGACCCGGTAACTGGCCCTTCTCGCGTTCATGGAGCTGATGAGCCAACTGGCTAAGTTGCATTTCCAAAGCCTTGACAGTGCTTTGCTCTACATAAACGCTTGAAGGGTAGGATTACTAGAGGGGTTCTTAGGGTCAACCCGCTGGGGTGGTGAAGTTTGGTTAGAATAACCCGACGATGAGGCCTAAGGAGGTTGGTAAGTATAGTGCTGAGACCTTTGATGTGGGGGTTGGTAGGTCGCCGATGGGCGTGGAAGTTGATAAGGTGGAGATTGAGCGTGCGAGCTCTGACCGTGACCCCCACTAGGCCCCCAAGAGAAGTTAGGATGGTTACGCCATCCTAGGTTGTAGGAGTGACTGTACGGGTCGTTACGGGGCCACTGTTGATACATCGCATTTGCATGCTCAGTATCCCTTGGAACGTAAGCGCATTCCAAGTCATCATGGCCCGTAAGTCCACACCTACCACACTCGGGAGTAGCGACCTGAGCTACAGGAGCTCGGTCCAACTCTAAACTCTCAATCCTACGCCTGAGAGCAGCCATTTTCGCCTCAGACGCGATCAATGACTCAACTTGATAAGATCCAGCTCGACCAGAAGACCTGGCGGCTGGTGACTCTCTCATGGTATCCCACTCGAAGGTACGTTCAGCCATAGACTCAAAAGTATCCCATGCCTCCTCGATGGGTTTCATTTGGAAGTCGCCCTGACACATCGACTCCAACAATGTGCGGGTGTTGTAGTTGATGACCTCATAAACAATTTGGCACAGCTGCCATAACTCAAATCCATGATGAGGGCACTGCTGGAGAAGGTCCTTGAACCTCTCAAAGAAACCATGAAACAATTCAGTCTTGGTCTAATACATTTGATGTATCTGGTGCCGTATCTGTTGAGTTTTCCTTTGAGGGAAAAATCTCTTCCAAAAGACGGTCACAAAGTCATCCGATGACCGAATCGAGCTCTCCGGGAGGCTATACATCCATTTCTTCGCATTATCCTTCAATGCGAAAGAAATCATCCTCAACCGGACTAAATCCTCGTCAACCATCATGGGGAGTATTTTGGCAATTCGATTCGGGTCGGAGCTCCAACAAACCAAGTAGATGCATCAAAGACCAAGATATACTTCCAGAAAAGCCCAACACAATACCCAGACGGATCTGGGCCTTATAGACTGCCAATTGGTGGTCTGGATCATCCCAGATCCGCTAAGTTTTCTCCTGAACTTGTATTAATGTTTGTTTAGCCAATTTTTGGTATTGGTTTAGTCCCACATCGGGGGATTGTCCCGGATTAGCTTTTTCCATGCTTATAAATAGAACTCTTCACCTTCCATTGTATCCCTCTCTCTCTTTGGTGGCATCTTCCCTACTAAGAGTGAAGCCTTGAAGCAAAACTCTGGTGGAGGAAGAGCTGCTTGTAATTTGAGTGAGTTAATAATAGATGTTTTCATTAGCTTGTTAATTCTTGCTTAGTTAATTTCCTTTAATGTGTTTGCTTTGGTGCTTGTTTAGTTTTATGCTTCTTTAATATTTCTTGCTCGATTAGTATAGTTTCATTTCAGTACAATGCTTCATTTTATTAGAGTAGTTGGTTTAAATATGTGTGAGTAGTTCCATCCCCATTTGGGGGGTGGAGAAATATGTGATATAATCATGTAGTGTATTAAGTGTGTGTTATTTTTATCGCTTGAGCTTTATATGATTTCCATAACCATCTAATGGGTTTTAACTCTTATCTTTGATATGCTAATGCTCTTGAATGAAGCTTAGCTTATGCTTTGATTAGTGGACCTATTTTATGGGGAATGATAAGGTTAGGATATGGATGAAGTTAATATTGGAAACACAATTTGTAGTGTATGTGCTCTTGTTGCCTTTACCTTAGCTAATGTCTTGTATGTTTTAATGATGTAGTCTTATCTTAATTCATGTGGAGGCATAGTAGGGTCTAGTCTTTATACTTGAGTTCATGTAGCTTCATTCCAATTATTGTCTTGTATGTTTTAATGATGTAGTCTTATCTTAATTCATGTGGAGGCAAAGTTGGATGTAGTTTTATGATTTCATGCACTACATGTTGTGAGGAGCTTAATGAACACACGCACACACTTCTTTATGTTCACATTATTTCTCTAACCCTTTGGGGCTTAGTTTTATTGCTTATCTTCATTTCCTTTTTGTATCTTAGTGTATTTTAGTGTAACCAACCTTTCTCTCCTTCTTTTTACCCCTCGCCTTCGAACAAACCAATTGTCGACACACCTCCCAGTGGACGACCCGTATTTGCCACCGCTTCAACACGGCCGTGCACTTGCGGTTAATATAAAACGATCAAACAAGAGGCATGAACCATCATTCTTGGTCCATAAACCTCTCAACAATTCTCTTGTTTCGCTTGTTGTGAGCCTATGCAACGGCATTTCTGGCTCGAGAGATGGTGGGTTCCCATTTGATGTCCCTTGACAAATGAAGATAGGAGCCGATTAATGTACATAGTTCTTTGTAAAAATAAAAAAAGACTCCAAGAGTGAGCATAGGTTGTTGTGGACCCAACCCGTGTGTATTTGGGCCCATTTGTTTTACGTATTTGTCTCCTTTCTTAAGTATCTCACAGGTTTTTGGGAATTCCGGTATATGTTCATCGACATAACCATGAACTTCCTTTTACGCTTCATGTTGGTGAGATCTTTTATTTTTCATGCATGAATCCATGTAGTATCATACTCACATTGATTGAGGAGAATGCATGAAGTAAGTGTGGGGGGTGTTTTACATGTGTACATAGTCAAGTCTTTTACCTTTTTTTGTTTTATTTTGTTTGCATTGTTAGGGTCATGATAGTGTGTTGCATTTAATATTGTTATATTTGTTTGTCATGATCCTTGGGTGACTTGCCTTTTTTTACTTGCCTAGTGCTTTAAAATTTTACATTTCTTTCAAAATCTTCATGTGTTTGCGAAAGAAAATATTTTATGGGCTTTGCGTGTGTTTAGCATGTGCAAAACTTTTGAGGGGCAAAGTAAAAAGGAAGCTCCCAAAATCGACCTGAGCATGATGCACTACGATTTCTGGTACACCGGCTTTAGGTCTTATCTAGTCATACAGATGCACCCTGATTTTCCCTCGAGGGGACAATAATCATAGGGTTTCAGTATTCAAACAAATAACGAAGTTCATTCTGAACCTAGTGAGTCAAATAATTCATGTTTATTAGTATAAGAAATTTTGTTGTAGTCAGAGACCCTTAAACTCCTATTGTGAAACCTTAAGTGTAGGGGTTTAAGTTCATGTGTAGATAAGAAACAAGTGAGTAGGGTGTTCTCTCTTCTCGCACGGCTCCTATGACTTGGGAAATTAGGCCCGAGGGGACTTAATACTTGGTGTGTTTGAGTCATCAGACTTGGGATGCACCGACCAAACTCTCGCTACACGGGGGGTAGGATCGCCCTATATGAAGATTTAGGGGAAGGTGTACGTGATAGTGTAAGTCCTCATAGGAAATAATGCACAAAACCTGACCCCGAGAGACTTCAACACCAGGTACTTTAAAAAATGAAACGAAAAAAAGAGAACAAAAAGAAAGAAAAACGAGAGGTCACACAAATAAGAACCTTAATGGACTTTACACGATGTATGACTTGAGGATGTTAAGGTTGCCCAAGACTTTCACTTAAGTCCTTAATTAACTTGCATGAATGGTTTTCTAGGCTAGATGTGTGGACTCATTACATATATATAGTCGGCCCGTAGGATTACCGTGTCCAATGATCGACAAAGATTGGTCCATCGAGTCGTGTTGCTAGATTGAATAATGCATTTATGTTCGGATTTTGTGGGTGTATCCGCTGAAAACCCTAAGGAGACACCACTCCTCCTCCTTGGCGACGATGGGGTTTAATGGCTTGTTGCACCTGCTAAGTGCAACCGTGATTCCTACAAAAGTGAGTTAGGATTTCCCTATTTTTTGTATGTTTTTCTTTTCTTTCTTTTTTTCTCTTTATTTGTTTTGCTCGGGACTACCAAAAGGTAAGTGTGGGGGATTTGATTAGTAGCATATCATTCATCATATTCATGCAATATATCCTTAAATTGACCCCCAATATTGAGCTACTAGAGTGTTGTTATCTTTCAAGTATTACATAACAAAGAAGAGAAGGGAAGAGAAAAATGACTGAAACAAAAGAAAAAAAGACTTAAATGAAGCAAAATGGACTGATCTGTCATACACAATGACCCATCAGCAAGAGGGAAGGACCAGGACGTAAGCCCGGAGGGACGAAATAGCAAACTGAGAAACTCCACACCATCATGAGGAGTATTTTGGTAATTAGAATTGGGCACAGACTCAAACAACCAATCCGGGTGCACGCCACGTGGAGAATTGAAGCAATGAAGACCAACACGCACAATCCGCGAACCCAATCCCAGAGGGAAACTGAAATTGGGTCAAATTCGACCATTTATGACAACCAATGGTGGCCGTAGATAGCCAATTGGTGGTCTAGTTTGGTCATGATCCGACTCGGCTTCTTGTAGTTGTGTATTTTGTTGTTTATGTCCATTTTAGGCAGATTTAGTAGTCCCGCATCGGAGGATTATCCCCAGTTGCCTTTTTCATGTCTATAATTAGAACTCTTCTTCCTGCTTTTCAAACAACTCATTGCTTGGTGGTCATTCTCTCTACTTGGAGTAAGCCTTGGAGGAAAACTCAAGTGGAGAAGAACACTGCTTGTAATGTAAGTAAATGTAAATAAAATAATTCTTCCTAGTTTTATTTTAAAGTTCTTCTTTAATGGTTGCATGTTTAGCTTAGTTTTGTTTTCCTAATCTAGTATAACTAGTTAGAATGTCTTTCTTCCTTAGTATTATTGCTAGCTTAATGTGTTGTTAGTAGTTTCATCCCCCTTTGGGGTGCTGATGATGTTTATACATGTAATAAGGAATGAGATGAATGATATCTTTTATAATATATGATGAATGTGAATGTATGCTTGTTTGTTTTAAAGAATACTTAACTTGATGGGTTTTGCCATAACCATTAGATACTTCCCATGCTTGTTTAGGTTCTTAATAACCAACTTGTTTCTGCTCATGTTAATCAAGTATGTTAGTGATTGAAATGATAGGTTCTGCCACAACCATTAGGTACTTCCTATGCATGAAAACACAACCTACACTTGTGCCCTATTGAATGCATTCTTTACCACCTTTTCACATGCGTACACACACTCCACCCCTTAGGAGTTTTCCTTACTGAATTTCATCTTGCTTTGCTTTTTTGCTTAGTTTAGTTTCAGTTACTCTCGTGTTTTCATCTTTCTTATTGGTTAATTACTTGTTTAGTGTTCCTAGTTTAGTGTAATCAATTTCTTCTCCCCTTTATTGTCCACTTGATTTCCAAAAAATCAGAGTTCACGAAGCTCCCTGACGACTTAACCGGTACTTGTCACCTCTTCATCATGGTCGTGCACTTGTGGTACTATAACTGAATCAATCGCTAGTCGTAAGAATGCACCCCGGTTTTCCCTCGTGGGGAGAGTAATCATTGGGTTTCAATACTCAAATAAACAAAAAAGTCCACCTCGAACCTAGTGAGTCAAATAATTTGTGTCTGTTAGTATAAGGAAGTTTTGTCGTAGTCAGGGACCCTTAAACTCCTATTGTGAAACCTTAAGTGTAGGGGATTTGGTCTCCATGTAGATAATAAATAATAATTAAGTATGGTGTTCTCTCTTCTCGCACGACTCCTATCACTCGAGAAATTAGATCCAAGGGGACTTAGTTCCTGGTACTTTCGAGTCATCTGACTTGGGATGCACCGACCAAACTCTCATTACTTGGGTGGTAGGGATCGCCATTTGTGAAGATTTAGGAAAAGATGTACGTGATAGTTTAAGTATTCATAGGCAATGATGCATGAAACTCGAACTTGGGAGAATTAAACACCAACTAGTAAAAATGAAATGCAAAAAAAAGAACAAAAATAACGAAAAAAGAGGAATACAAATCAAAACCTTAATGGACATTACACGATGTAGTACTTGAGGATGTAAGGGTTTCCCATGTCTTTCACTTAAGTCATTAATTAACTTGCACGAATGGTTTTCTAGACTAGGTGTGTGGAATATATATATATATATATATATATATATATATATATATATATATATATATATATATATATATATATATATATATATATATGTATATATATATATATGGAGTTGGCCCGTAGGATTACCCTGTCCAATGATCGACACAAAGTAGGTCCATCAAGTCATGTTGCTAGGTTGAATAATGCATCAATGTTAGGATTTTGTGGGTAATTTCCGCTAAAATCCCTCAGGAGACAACACTCATCCTTGACGACAATGATGTTTAATGACTTGTTGCACGTGCTAAGTGCAACAGTGATTCCTATGAAAGTGAGTTAAAATTTTCCCATTTTTTCATATGTTTTGCTTTATTGCATTTTTCTCTTTCATTATTTTGCTCGGGACTAGCAAAAGGTAAGTGTGGTGGTATTTGATTAGTAGCATGTCATACATTATATGCATGATATATATCCTTTATTTTACCCCAATTTTGTGCTACTCGAGTGTTTCTTTGTGTTGTTTCAAGTCTTAGGTAATAAAGAAGAGAAATGGAGAGAAAAAGACTTAAATACAATAAGAAATGACTCAAATCAGGAATGATCCAGATGAAATCCAGAGGGACCTGAACATACGAAAAAGATTTCGGGAGCAAAAATCCTTCAAAACCATGATCTTGAGGAGTATTGGGGCAATCAAAGAGAAACGGTCGTGGACCAACAAACCAGCAGTGCACCCCAAGTGCAAATTATGCTCCTGGAAGAATTTGAGGTCGATCGGGCGCAAAAGATCCTCCATTTGTGGAGTTTGTTCCGCCACTGGAGGATCATTTTGGCCTAATTTGCCCCCAATTTCTCCCGTGGCTTGAAATTGTTTATTTGGGTGCAGCAGATTACAAAAAAATGATTACAACCGTCGGATTGCTCCAAAATTAATCTATACCACTCTTTCTTCTATAAATAGTGTTTGTTCTTCCTTTTCTCTTCTTATCCACTTCCACCATTAGAGTAGGTTAGTTTTTACTTAGAGGAAGAGGGATGAAGATTGAAATCTCACATTTTCTTTAATATAAGGTTGGATTCATGTTCCTCTTGTCATTAACTTTCTTTCTATGCAATTAGTTTTTGATTTTGTTGGTTAGTTTTCTAGTTAGAGTTTTATGCCATGTTTAGTCTTAATCTCTTGCTTTCCATGCTTGTTATTATGATTAGTGAGTAGATCCACCCCATTATGGTGGAGGAAATGTAGTTTATGGTGAAGTGTATGATGGGTTCTTCTTATCTTGTGCCATTTCATGTGCTTAATGTAGATTTATACTTGTAACTTGCTAAAACTTGTATTATATGGGATAATGGTCACACTAGGTACTTGTCTCATGCTAGATCTAGAGTTTATCTTGTTTCTTGTATGGAAGTGGTTTGTTATGTATGAATGTTCGATTAGTAGAGAATGCATGAATGTATTAAGTTATATGAATAGTTAATTGATGTCCTAATGGCCACAATAGGTACTTAGTGTTGGCTTTTTAGCCTTAATCTTTATTTAGTTTTGATGATTAAGTAATCTAATCTTAATATATATTTAATCAATCCACCAAGACAATCAAAGTAAGCAAACATGAATACATGCATTGCATATATATTCGTGTACTTGCGATATTCTTAATAGGTTGATGAAGAATCAAGCTAAGGAGCTTGGGGATAAGAAGATAAAGACTCAAGACATGTAATCAAGCTTTGGACCAATATGTAATTTAGTATAATTTGAGTCCTAAGGATTAATGTAAACTTGAGCACATTAGGATTCTGTCCCGTATCGCCACGGTTAACTGAACCCCTCTCGGTAAACCGAATCATGTAGAGTTCAGTACACCGAACACCTTGCGGTCAACCGTGTAGAATCCTTTAGGTGTTCCCTGGAATAACCACCTCGGTATACCGAACCACCTTCGGTAGACCGAAATAGCCTGGACCGGTTTTGCACTTTGCTCCAACGGTCGTAGTTAAATCTTGACCTAAAGCCCAATTGACTTATCCATATTCGGTACACCGAACTTCATTCGGTCAACCGAATCATATTGCTTTAGGTGTCCAAATGGCTATTTAACTTGACCGTTATTGATAAACAATTTCCCACGCATTGTCAGCGCAAAACCCGCGCAAACTTTGGACTACCGAAGTATAGACGGTCAACCGAACCTAGCATAAACAGAACCCTACCAAACTTATTGTCCATTTTGGAACGGTTAACCGAATCATATTCGGTACACCGAAAAACATTAGGGTTGCTAGTTAGAGAGGTACTGGAGTTGAGTGAGCGGTTCACCGAATAGAATTCGGTAAACCAAAACGACCATCTTCAGTAATCTGTTGGGTTAACGGTCTACCGAAGAGCGTGCAAATTCTACCCGAACTTTTGTCACATCATCAGATTTCATGGGTCAACTTTCTCACCCACTCCCCAATGGCACTAAGAGCTTTGAAGCCTATATAAGGACCTCATTAGAAGCACAACAACAAGCACTACACTCTCCAAACATCAAGTATCCTTGTGCTATCATTCCCAAACATTCAAAGCTCAAATCCTATACACTCAAGCCAAAACTTCACCACTTGTATTGCTAGATCCATATCATAATCCAAGTGTGCTGAAAGTTAGAGTGTCATTAGCAAGAGTTGTGATTCCATTCTTTCATCCAAATCACAAGAGTTGTAATAGCTTCAAGGAAGCTCCCTCTCGGGTTGTGAGAGGAGACACGGGCGAGGCGAGGTTGTTCGCGAGGCTCGGGTTTGTAAAGGCGTTGATCTCGGCCCGGTAACGGAGATCGGATAGTGGAAACCACAAGCGAGGCTCGAGGGACGAGCGAGGCTTGTGAGTGAGGACTAGGACTCGGGGAGGGTGCCGAACCTCGTTAAATCGGGCGTTGACTTCAACGTTGGTTTGTAAGTTCTCTATCTCTTAAAATAACCCTTGCCTTATTAGTTGTTAGTTCGTAATTAGTTTTTAATTCCGCATCTTGTTTAATTACGATCACTAGAGGGCCCCATACGATCCCCACATTTGGTATCAGAGCTTTGTTAGCTAAATTTATTTTCTTAATCGAAATATTAGCATGGCTCAATCTAATCATAGTGAGGGTTTATCAACTAATAAACCACCTCTTTTTAATGGCCTAAATTATGATTATTGGAAAAAGAGGATGAAAATTTATTTGCAATCACATGATTTAAAATTTTGGTCTTTTATTTTAAAATCATACACCCCACCAAATGATGATGAGATTATTTCATTAACCAAACCCAAAATTAAGGAGGCGGAAATTAATGCCCGCATTATGAATATGTTATATTGTGGTCTTAATGAAAATGAATATAATCGAGTGAGAGGGTGTGAGAGTGCTTATGAAATATGGCACACTTTAGAAAAGCATCATGAGGGATCCACTAGATTAAAAGAAACTAGGATTAACCTACTCATGCATAAGTATGAATTGTTTCATATGCTACCCGGTGAAAACATAAGCGAGATGCACATTCGCTTCACCGAGATTATTAACTCCCTTAGTGCTCTTGGAAAGATTTTTAGCAAGGGAGAAATGACAAGGAAGATTCTCCGGTCTCTCAACGACGATTGGGAAGAAAAGACAACCGCAATAGAAGAAGCGCAAGAACTAACGAAATTGTCGGTTGAAGAACTCATGGGAAGTCTCATGACATATGAGATACAAATGAAAGACCGAAATGAGAAGAGAGTCAAGAAATCCTTAGGGCTACACGTCGTCGCCATTTCGATCAAAGAAGATAGTGATATCGAGGAACAATTGGTGACACATCAATTCAAGGAATTTCTCAAAGAAGAGAAAGAAAGGAGAAAAGAGAAGAAGAAGAGCAAGAGAAAAGAGAAGAAGAAAGCTCTTAAAACTACTTGGGACACTTCATCATCTTCATCAATTGAAGGCGAATTCACCTCAATGTGCTTCATGGCAATAGAAGACAATGATAGTGAGGTATCTTGTTGCTCTAGTCATGATTCAATTGATTCAAATGATTCAAATGCATATAATGAACTTCAATGTGAATTCAATGAATTGCTTGAAAATTTTGAGAAAATTTGTCAAAAGAATAAACTAGCAAGAAAGAAAATCAATGAGCTACAATCTCAAATTGAATCTATCATGAATGATAAAAATGAATTACTTGCTAGTCATGATAAAATTGCATTAGAGAACACTCAATTAATTGATGAAATTGCAAGTCTAAATGCAAAACCTTCGTGTAGTGTTGATATTCAAGATCTAATTGCTAAGAATGTTCAATTACAAAAAGATCTTGAAAAATTCACAAGTGGAAAGAAAATGCTTGATATGCTTATTGGTAGTCAAAGACAATCACTAGATAAACATGGTATAGGTTTTTATGCTAATAACTTTAAGAACCATGTTATTCACACTACTTTGAATGGAAAGCATTTTGTAGTGAATAAAACTTTCTCAACTATTTGGGCACCTAAAACCAAAATGGTTTGGGTTCCAAAAACTAACATGATTGGACCCAAGCAAAAATGGGTACCAAAATCTTTAATTATAGGTACTTGAAGGAGGCACTCGGTGGTGACCGGATGAGCTTCAAAGAAAAATTTAAAGCCGGTTGCATCGCTGAATACGGGTCTGAGTCAATTCAAAGCTACTAGTCGGTATAATTTCGATTGACTCAAATCTAATTTTTTTGAGCTTAATAGACATATCATTTTGATATAATTCATTGAATATCATTACCCAATTCATTGCATATCATATACCACATCCATAATCATAAATGTGAAATTGTAAAATGGATGTTAAATAGGCTAAGAGGGAGAATAGAAATGCACTTAATTGGTAATACTCATTATTGCTATTTAGCCTAATTGATAGGGGGAGCCTTAAATTGCGAAATCATATAATTAAGGGGGAGAATTAGATATCTCTTACCTTTGCATCAAATACTTAATGTTTACTTTTTGATTGATGTCAAAGGGGGAGAAGAATTAAGATGAGCTTCAATTTTAAATAAACTATGCATGTTGTTAGGGGGAGAAATCTTGTAAATGCATAGATTACATATATGTTAAGAAACAAAACATATAGAAAGGGGAGAAATATAATTGAACTCAAAATACTAAGATATAGATTTGCCATCATCAAAAAGGGGGAGATTGTTGGCTTTTTAGCCTTAATCTTTATTTAGTTTTGATGATTAAGTAATCTAATCTTAATCTATATTTAATCAATCAACTTAGACAATCAAAGTAAGCAAACATGAATACATGCATTGCATATATATTTATGTACTTGCGATATTCTTAATAGGTTGATGAAGAATCAAGCTAAGGAGCTTGGGGATAAGAAGATAAAGACTCAAGACATGTAATCAAGCTTTGGACCAATATGTAATTTAGTATAATTTGAGTCCTAAGGATAAATGTAAACTTGAGCACATTAGGATTCTGTCCTGTATCCCCACGGTTAACCGAACCCCTCTCGGTAAACCGAATCATGTAGAGTTCGGTCCACCAAACACCTTGCGGTCAACCGTGTAGAATCCTTTAGGTGTTCCCTGGAATAACCACCTCGGTATACCGAACCACCTTCGGCAGACCAAAATAGCTTGGACCGGTTTTGGACTTTACTCCAACGGTCGTATTTAAATCTTGACCTAAAGCCCAATTGACTTATCCATATTCGGTACACCGAACTTCATTCGGTCAACTGAATCATATTGCTTTAGGTGTCCAAATGGCTATTTAACTTGACCGTTATTGATAAACAATTTACCATGCATTGTCAGCGCAAAACCCGTGCAAACTTCGGACTACCGAAGTATAGACGGTCAACCGAACCTAGCATAAACAGAACCCTACTAAACTTACTGTCCATTTTGGAACGGTTAACCGAATCATATTTGGTACACCGAAAAACATTAGGGTTGCTAGTTAGATAGCTATTGGAGTTGAGTGAGCGGTTCACCGAATAGAATTCAGTAAACCGAAACGACCATCTTCGGTAATCCGTTGGGTTAACGGTCTACCGAAGAGTGTGCAAATTCTACCCGAACTTTTGTCACATCATCAGATTTCATGGGTCAACTTTCTCACCCACTCCCCAACGGCTCTAAGAGCTTTGAAGCCTATATGAGGACCTCATTAGAAGCACAATAACAAGCACTACACTCTCCAAACATCAAGTATCCTTGTGCTATCATTCCCAAACCTTCAGAGCTC
This sequence comes from Triglochin maritima, assembly GCA_963682175.1. NCBI lineage: Eukaryota > Viridiplantae > Streptophyta > Magnoliopsida > Alismatales > Juncaginaceae > Triglochin > Triglochin maritima. The sequence continues at coordinate 24,167,799 of OY821775.1, forward strand.
AAATCCTATACACTGAAGCCAAAACTTCACCACTTGTATTCCTAGATCCATATCATAATCCAAGTGTGCTCAAAGTTAGAGTGTCATTAGCAAGAGTTGTGATTCCATTCTTTCATCCAAATCACAAGAGTTGTAATAGCTTCAAGGAAGCTCTCTCTCGGGTTGTGAGAGGAGACACGGGCGAGGCGAGGTTGTTCGCGTGACTCGGGTTTCTAAAGGCGTTGATCTCGGCCCGGTAACGGGGATCGGATAGTGGAAACCACAAGCGAGGCTCGAGGGACGAGCGGGGCTTGTGAGTGAGGACTAGGACCCGGGGAGGGTGCCGAACCTTGTTAAATCGGGCGTCGACTTCAACGTTGGTTTGCAAGTTCTCTATCTCTTAGAATAACCCTTGCCTTATTAGTTGTTAGTTCGTAATTAGTTTTTAATTCCGCATCTTGTTTAATTACGATCACTAGAGGGCCCCATACGTCCCCACACTTAGTTCATTCTTGAGAACCCAAAGTGCATCTTAACTTCATGTCTAACTATCTTAGTCATGTATTGAGTTACTCCACACTAGTTTCTAGTTGATGTCACTTACTTTACACACTTCTACTTAATGAAATGAAGACCCACTCTTGCACACACATCTGACTATGGCACCTCCACTCCAAGGGGTTTAATTTAATTATTGATTAATTTATCATTTAGTAGTTTGTTTAGCATAATCCTTTCATTCTCATCTCCTTTCCCACTCGTGTAGGGTAGTAACAACAACGTGCGCAATTCCTCATGGAAACGCCCCGTACTTGCCGCGTCTTCACCGACGTCGTGCCCTTGTGGTTGATTATAACTGATTTACCCACTAGGCTGTACTATCAATCGGGCTGGTTTGTTTTCAACAAACCAGTAAAATGACTTCGGTCATTTTTCCACCTCAAATGAGGTTGGACGTAGCATTCCCAGGCAGGACGCACGAACGAGCTAGGCCATTTTCACCAAACGACCTGCCTTCTTTTCATTGAACGAGCTGGGTCATTTGCTCAAAACGAGTTGGGTCGTTGCAATTTACTTAACAAAGAAAATACTTCTATTTAAGACATGAAACAATTTGTTATACATGACACTACTTAATTAACAATATATACAATTACGGATGGTTGGTTTTGAGTGTTAGAATATTAATATGTGTACAATTTAATTTCTTACGTGAACCTATTATGTTAAATTTCGGAATTATTTGATTAATGGCACCGTTGTTTTATTCAAATTCAATCAAGACAATTGAGCTGAAAACGTCACAAATCAACTTCTTACAACTTAAACTTGTATGAACACAAACATTGAGACGAGACAAACCAACTTGTTACATGAACACTTTGAATCAAGATAATCAAGTTGTAAAAATCACAAAACAAGTTGGGTCGTTCTATCAAATGATCTGATGTGTTTTCAAAAAACGAGCCGAACAACCTGGATCATTTCCAGCAAACAAGCTGGGTCGTTCCCCCCCCCCCCCCCCTCAAAAGAGCTAGGATGCAGTAGGCTCGCACGAGACACACTAACAAGATGGCGGGACACACCAACGAGTTGTGTCATTTTCACCAAACGAGCTGTCTTATTTTCACCAAACGAGTTGGGTCATTGCTACTTAATTAACAACCACGCTCGTTTCAACGATAATTGAAAGGAACACATATTAGTCTCTCTTACGACAAGCCAAATTCCGATGATACAGTGGTGAAAAAGTGTGCCAAGATAAACCGTATTTGGAAACAGAAAAAATTATAGATCATCAATAATTTGAGCTTAACTCTCTTGTTCGATATGCAAATAAGGCAATTCAAGACTCATTACAAAGACGATTTTGAGACACAAAACTATTGTATTTAATATATTCTGAAATTCGGAACCTAATAGACACAAAAAATGGGGTGGAAGCTGCACAAGTCCCACTCGAGACACACTCATCCCGCGCGGGACACACTAGTCCTACTTGGTACACACTCGTCCCGCATGTCACACTTCACTTGTTTTACTCATAACATCCAAATCCAAATATAAAATTTGATGATTCTAGATCCGTTAGAAAGATAATTGAAAGGAGCACAAATTGCAATGATATGAGGGTGAACTCCAAAATGGCGTGGAAGACGCACTAGTTCCACTTGGGACGCACCACTCCTGCTCGGGACGCACTCATCTTGGGCGTCACATTTCACTTGTTTTACTCATAACATCCACATCCAAAAATAGAATTTGATGATTCTGGATTTGTTAAGAAAGATAATTGAAAGGAGCACATATTAGTCTCTTACAACTTGCCATATTCCAATGATACGAGGGTGAAAAATGTGTCAAGTCAAATGGTATTTGTTAACTTGGCAATCGATAGATCATCAATAATGTGTGCATAATACTCTCCTCTGATATCTAAATAAAGTGATTCAAGACTCATTACAAAGAAGATTTCCAGAAGCAAAACTTTCATATGTTACATATTTCCAAATTAGGAACCTAATGAGATGAAACTAGTCCCGAGCCCAGTCCGAGTTGTCCCCGAACAGTCCCGTGCTCAATCCCATGCCAGTCTCGAGTAGTCCCAAACCAATCGCGAACGAGTTGGGTCATTTTATTCATAACATCTACATCCACATACAGAATTGGATAATTTTAGATTTGTTGAAAAGATAATTGAAAGGATCACATATTTGGATCTTACGACCTGCCAAATTCCAATGATACAATGATGAAAAATGTGTTTGAAGAGAGATCATATTTGGAAACTGGACAATCGACAGATTTTCAAAAATTTGTTCATTACTCTCTCCTCCGATATCCAAATAAGGTGTTTCAAGACTTCTTACAAAGAAGATTTTGGGACGCAAAACTTTTATATTTAACATATTACAAATTTAAGAACCTATTGAGTTCATAAAGGGCGTGGATGATTACTGATTTGAGGGAACAGAAGACGAGTTGGGTCATTTTTTCCACAAAAAAGTTGGGTCATTTCTCCACTCCAAACAAGCTGGGACGCACCCATCTCTCGCTGGACGCACCAACGAGCTGGGTCATTTTCACCAAATGAGCTGGGTCATTCGGTCGAAAAGAGCAGGAACAGTACTGGTTCGAGGGTTGGGGTCGTCGGTGGGTTGGAATGTTTTGAGATTTGTTGTGGGATTTAGGAAGATTTGCTGATTTTGTTTGAGATGTGAGATTGTAATGATAGGGGTGAGGGTATTTTAGGGATCAAATTTGAAATATATTAAATTTTTGGTCTTCAAAAGAATATGTATAGTGATTGACCTTATGTAATATTTTGCTTCCCTACTTTGACCCGTTAATATATTCTCCCTTATTATTATATAGATATAAATCAAAATATGTATTCGGGTATTGGGGTACGGACTAAGGAGTATACACTTGTCCTGTTTATAGGTCCGGTATACTGGTATAAGTTTTAAAGGCCCATTACAGGCCTAGTCAATTGGCCGATTGTAACAGTCGGCGACTAAATGCACTCCACCAACCGGCCTACCATCTTGAATTCACCAAGTCTCACTACCCATCCGATCATAATCAGAGGGTGGGGAGTCCACCCCGTCTTTCTGGCATTACTGAAGTCCAAACATGCTGCAGTCTGTAGATCAAACACGCTTCTAGAAGAGATATTTCCCACGTCTGTGGGACTAAAGAATCAATTCCACACGCCAAAGTAACCAATTCCAGCACTCACCATGTCTACCGTTGACACCAATCGAAGGCTAGGATGAAACCAACGAGGGTATAAATCATTTGCAAAACGGGCATAAAAAGAAAAAGAAAAAAATCTCACACAACCATCCCAAAACAGTAAACTAGAATCACCAAAAAGTGAGATCACGTCGCAACATCTAATGGCTACTTCGATCAACTTCTGCCTCCGCTCCTCACCGCCGGCCACGAATCCGTCCGCATCTAAGACATCCATTTCCCCAAGGTAAAAGAAATAGCCAAGATTCCAAGTTACCAAAAACATTTGCGTAATTCATCTTTTTATCCTACGAAATTGTGCATCTGATTCTAATAAGATACCACCATTCAATCTGCTTCACTGTCACAATGTTCTAAAAAGCTTTCGAATTGCACTTTGCAACAAACTACATCTTGTTGTCGTTGTTGTTATGTTTGTAGGTTGGTGGGGTGGAGTAGTAAATGCGTTGCTACCGCGGCGAGCGTGATCCTTACTACGTCCATGGCTGTGGGTCATGACAGTGCCATTGCCGAGGACATGCCACAAGAGGCGGGGATAGTGGCAGTGAGCGTGGGAAAGTGGAGCGAGAGGAGGAAGTGTCCCGCTTGGAACACAAATTCTTTGGAAATCATTGTGCCGGAGAACCTCCCCCGGCCTTCTAGCCGCCGGAGAACAGACACCGTCGGAGTTGACCGGAGCTCACCAGTTGCAGGAGCCGCCTCTATTTTGAAACATAATAGTGATTGCTTTTCTATGTAGACGGTTGGGGTTAATTGCTTATTTTCTATTTCTTATTGATTTGTATATATGGTGGAATCGGGATTGGTTATCGCTAATGTAATGTATTGTAGAAGAAAATTTGTATACATGATTAGAAATAGAAATTCGCAACTTACGTAGACCATAAACTGTTGTTTGGTTGATTGGTTTCATAAATGACAAAATAACGTTACTTGGATGCAAAATGTTGTAGGCATGATAAAACAAATTTACTCAATCTTAGCAAATCAAACTTAATCAAAAAATCTATTGCTACGATTCAATGAATTGACACCAAAATAAACTAGAACCAAATTTACAAGTTCATAATGTTAGGGACCGAAATATGTGCCCCATCATCCTACACTCTGAACATTTTCATTTTACATCCAACCACACGGTACATGGAAGTACGTGGTTAATAACAAACAAAAAGTAACATAGTTAAGTAGCTAAGGTCAATTACCAGTTTTTTTTGAAACATATGCTGCAGTTAGCGCGGTGTGTAACGTCCCGAAACAGCGGAAGATTTAAAATTTCAAAATAACCAACATAACAGACAACTCACGCGGGAGCGTCACTAGTATATAAATATATAAATCCGGGTGCACCCAAAATAGAAGGAGTTTTCCAAAAAAAGTACAACTACAATACTGATACAATGAAATAGAATACATGTAGTCGTACGGTCTAGCAACTGCCGAAGAGGATCCGACTCCAAAGCGCTCCGTCCTCGGTCACCACCCACCCGGACCTACTGCGGTCCTGAAAAAGATGCAACAACAATGCCTGAGTTTCCAGAAGGAAACCCCGTATGCCAACTCACCTATATGCATGCATCACATAATGAACCTATCATACTAGTAGCATGTCATGACATCAACAGAAATGGAAAACAGTTCCCCCGAAGGGTAAAACAGGACATCAGTCCGACAATCAATCATCGGGTCTCCCGAAGAGACCTACTGCAGGCACATGCAGTCTAGCAGCCCGCGACATCGCACCCCCCACACGCGGCTACACTACTCAAGGGTTCGGCAGTGAGCCTCTGTCACGTCTACGCGCCGATAGAAACAGATCTTTAAATCTCAGTGGTCGGGGCCACAGGGACCAACGGGGCCGTCGCCCGGAAGGTATAACAACATCATCTCGGTAGGTGCCCAGCCGAGGAAAACAACATAGCCGGCACAGCCTCGGCCCAACAATCATCATCGCCGGCACAACCTCGGCGGCATCACCGGCACAGCATCGGTGGTCCATCACAACGTCCGGCACAACATCGGACGGTCCAGACCGAAGTCTGCCAGGTCATCAGGCTCCTCGAGCCGCAAACACCAACTGCGCCGCTATAAAAGCAGGGCAGCGACCTCCGTAGCCCGTGGGCCGGTAGTCACCTCACCCAACGCCAGTTGCGTGCCCGCACAACATCAACACTGGGATCCGCGATCCCTCAGGCCTGCTATACTACAAAGTGCCCAACAATCATCTCAAGTCACGGTCCATACTCGGAGGTGACGCGTCCCGAACACCCACACTCTTCCCAACGGCGGTCCCTGGGCAGGCACGCATCACGCGCCCACCGTCACCTCCCGGCTCACGCACAAGGCGAGGACACGGGTTTCCGTGGACAAAGTTGGTGTTCAAAAAGGGAACCAGGAATTCTGTCCTGGGCCCAAACGGTCGACCGGAAAAGGTGAATCGGTCGACCGGTTCCGGAAAGGAATCGGTCGACCGTACTCCTAAAACGGTCTACCGCTGCGCTCAAAACAGAACCCCAACGGTCGAACAAAGGTCTAAAACCGGTCGACCGAACGAGGTCAAAATCCGGAGTCTGGTCAACATTAAATTCAATTCTATCGGTCGACCGACTCAAGGGTTTCGGTCGACCGAAAACAGACAGGGTCAACCTATTATTCTAAATCATATAATCGGTCGAACGCAACCTCTAACGGTCAAACAACATACAATCGGTCGAACGCAATATACAATCGGTCGAACAAACATGCAATATAATCCAGTACACTTAAGTTCCGGTCGAACGACCCAAGGAACCGGTCGACCGAAAACAGGCAGAACGTCCCAACTCACCAGCAATATGCACTACCGGTCGACCGTCAGAAGGCATCGTTCGACCGGTGAAGGTTAAAGTCGGGCAAAAACACTACATTCGGTCGACCGCCCGAAGGAACCGGTCGACCGTTGGTCGTCTTCAACCTCGCGCCAGCCGAGGTTTTCCACGGAAAACATCACCGAGGAGCCCTCCGACCTCCCCGTCCGACCAACACAACCCTTCACAAGGGTTAACAACACAACAAATCACACTATCAAGTTGACATACCTCTCACGAAGCTGGAGAAACGCCGGAGCAACGCTCACGCCTCCGCGTCCTCGATCACGTGCCGCGCCTCTCCCGCACGAGCACCTTCCTCTCTTGACGCCTCCGCAGCTGCTCCACCAACACGCGCACCAGCAAGGAAAGGAAGGAAGAAATGAGGGAATGGAGAAGAAAAGAAGAAGAAGAAACTATGTTTATAACCCCGTCTGCTACAGTGCCCGCCAACCTCACCATCACCCTACACACCTCAGGCCACTGTAGCCCGCCTCTTCCCCATGCAAACCCAACTTCCCATGCAAAGCAAGCCCTAATCCTCCTCTAATCTCCATTAGCTTCCTAATCTCGGTTAGGGACATAACAATCCACCCAACTTAAAAGGATTTCGTCCCGAAATCAAAGCAAACACTCACCGAAAAGCTTTGGATACTGCCTTCTGACATCCTCCTCGATCTCCCATGTGGCCTCGCGCTCGCTGTGATGCTGCCACCTGACCTTCACCATCGGAATGGTCCTCCTCCAAAGGCAACGTGGTCCTGATCGCTAAGAAATGCGCCGACTTGGTCAGTCGGTCGACTATCACCCAAATCGCGTCGTGGAATCTCCTCGTCTTCGGCAATCCCGTGACAAAATCCATCGTCACGTGCTCCCACTTCCACTCTGGAAGCTCAATACACTGCATCGGCCCTGCTGGCCTCTGATGCTTAATCTTCACCTGCTGACAGACTAAGCATCGCTCCACAAACTCTGCAATGTCCCTCTTCATGCCCTTCCACCAGAAGTTCAGCTGCAGGTCCTTAAACATCTTCGTGCTCCCCGGATGAATGGTGTATCTAGCTCTGTGTGCCTCCTCCATGATGTCATCCCTCATCCCATCGGACTTCGGCACCCAGATCCGACTCCTGAACCTCAGACCACCATCAACCCCCACACCGAAATCTGATCCATCTCTGGAAGCCAACTGTAGCAGACCAGCTAACTCCTCATCCCCCTGCTGAGCCTGAACCAACCGTGAGACAGTCTGCGGCTCCACCCGAAGCCCAGCAATCACTGCTCCCTCTGAGCCCTCTGTGAACGGTCTCCACTCTGACAAAGCCTCGAGTAACCTCCACTCCTGGATGCACATACTCGCAACTGAAACCTCCACCTTCCTGCTCAGCACATCTGCAATCGAATTCGCCTTCCCCGGATGATAGGAAATGGTGAAGTCGTAGTCCTTAATGAACTCAAGCCATCTGCGCTGCCTCATATTCAGCTCCTTCTGCGAGAACAAATACTTCAGACTCTGATGGTCGGTGAAGACCTCGAACTGCTCGCCATACAGATAGTGCCGCCAGGTCTTCAACGCGTGAACTACTGCTGCTAACTCCAGATCGTGAGTCGGGTAGTTCTTCTCGTGCACCTTCAGCTGCCTCGAAGCGTACGCGACCACCTTCCCATGCTGCATCAGAACACAACCCAAGCCTATCCCTGATGCATCGCTGTAAATCACGTAGCCTCCATTGCCACACGGTAGCGTCAGAATAGGTGCTGTCGTCAATCGCCTCTTCAGCTCCTGAAAGCTGTCCTCGCACTTCTGGGACCAAGCGAACTTGACGCCCTTCTGCGTCAACGCTGTCAGCGGCGACGCAAGTCTGGAGAAATCCTGAATAAACCGTCTGTAGTACCCTGCCAGTCCCACAAAACTCCTGATCTCCGTCACGCTCGTCGGGGCTCTCCACTTAGTCACAACCTCGACCTTCGCCGGATCCACCGATATCCCATCCGCTGACACAATATGCCCCAGAAAAGCCACCTGATCCAACCAAAACTCGCACTTCGTGTACTTGGCATAAAGCTGTTGATCCCTCAAGATGCCAAACACAATCCTCAAGTGCTCTCGATGCTGCTCCCTGTCAGGCGAGTATACCAAGATGTCATCCACGAATACCACGACAAATCTGTCAAGGTATGGCTGGAAGGTCCTATTCATCAAATCCATGAATGCTGCAGGTGCATTCGTCAGTCCAAATGGCATCACCAAGAACTCGTAGTGGCTGTACCGCGTCCTGAAGATTGTCTTCTGAACATCTGCCTCCCGGATCCGCAACTGGTGATAACCCGAACGTAGATCGATCTTCGAGAACACTCTCGCCGTCTGCAACTGGTCAAAAAAATCATCAATCCTGGGCAAAGGGTACCGGTTCCGAATGGTAACCTTGTTCAGCATCTTGTAGTCAATGCACATCCGCAACGATCCATCCTTCTTCTTCACGAAGAGCACATGCGCTCCCCATGGAGAAACACTCGGTCGAATGAACCCGGACTCCATCAACTCCTGCAACTGCTTCTTCAGCTCTGTCAACTCTACAGGTGCCATACGATACGGTGCCTTCGACTGAGGTGTCGTACCCGCTACCAACTCGATGCCGAACTCGATCTCTCGGTGCGGCGGTAACGGTGGAATCTCTGCTGGAAACACATCTGGGAACTCCTGCACAATCTCTATGTCCTCCAGCCTCCTCGTCTCAGGATCAGGAACTACCAGCGTGGCCACAAACGCTCTGCATCCCTGCTGTATCAGTCTCTGTGCCTTAACCGCAGACACAATCAGACGACCCCCTCTGCTCCTCGCACCTCTGATCAGAACATCTGGCAAGCCCTCCATCGGAATCAGGATCTTCTTCTCACGGCAAAAGACTCGCACGTCGTACTGTGACAGCCAGTCCATCCCCAGTATGACGTCGAAGTCCACCATCGGTAACAAGACCAGATCAGCCGGAAAATCATGGTCTCCCGAAGCAACTGTGGTGCCGGGGAAAAAGCTCCCCACAGTGCCCACCTCACCCATGGGCGTGCTGACCTCCAAAACATCAGTCAGCAGCACAGGGGTCCGACCCAACTCGCCAGCAAACTTCTCCGAAATGAAGGAGTGTGTGGCGCCACAATCAAACAACACCCGAGCTACTGAACCAGAAACTGAAAGCGTACCTTCCACGACGGTGTTGGAGTCTCTCGCCTCCTCAGCCTGAATAGCGAAGACTCACCCGGTATTCCTGCTCTGCCCTGGTGAAACAACTGATCGGCTGCCTCCGCCTCTGCCTACTGCTGGTGGTCCTGGCCTCCTGCTCGGCTCTCCCTGCCTCTGAGGACAATCACGGACAAAATGCCCCATCTGACCGCAACCCATACACGCTCCAGTCCGACGGGGACACTCCTGTCCTGGATGGAACCTCCCGCAGTAAGTGCACGCTCCTGACTGACGTGCTCCTCCTCCATCGAACCTGGGCCTCTTGCCCGGGTTCCCTGCTCCACGACCAGCTACTCTGCTGCCGGTGCTCACTGGCGCCTTCCGCGCCTCCTGAATACACTCCCTCTGGTCCTGCTCGATGATCGTAGCATGCTTCACCGCATCTGCAAGGGTCCGCGGCATGCTGTTGATCACCCGAGATCGAAGCGGCTGTCTCAGTCCCTTCACGAACTTCCTCGCCCGCTGCTCTGGGGTCACACAAATCTCAGGGCAGTAACGCTCCAAAGCGTTGAACCTGCTGATGTAGCTCGCCAGAGTCATCTCCCTCTGCTCCAGCGACATAAACTCCTCCCTCTTCTGATCCCTGACATGCTGGGGGAAGTACTGCTCATGAAACACCTCCAAGAACTCCTCCCAGCTCACATCCACACGATCATCAAACAACACCGTGGACGTAGATCTCCACCAGTTGGCGGCCTCGCCATCGAACACATAGGTGGCCAGCTCCACCATCCTCTCAGGTGCTACTCCAATAGCACGGAAGATCTTCTCCATCCGGAAGACCCAGTCCTCTGCAAAAAAAATAAATAGCATCCGACGAAATTGTTTTTAGTCGTCGTATTCGTGTACATACAACTGCACCAAATTCGTTCACCTATAAATTTGTTCACAAATAGTCACAATTTCATCCACATATACATACAAGCACAAACACACAAGCATACATGCACAAACACAAACACAAACATACAACCATACATTCACAAACATACAAAGCTTACACAATTGACATTCAACACACTTGCAATTAATACATTTTAAATTTAGGCGATTATATTAAGGCATAAAGTGTAGGTTTGTAATACAAGTGCAATTGTTAACTAAATTACAAAAAATACTATTGGCAGGAGAATCTCTTAGTTCGTCAGCATGTTTCTGATGAAATAGCGAGCCCATCGGTCGCGAGTTTCATCGAGCTCCTGTTGCGAGAAGGGATCACTACTTTTTGGGAAAACCTATCAAAAAAATACAAGTGTGTTGAATATTAATAACTAAATATTGAAACTACACAACTATACAATTGGATAACGATCTACATTACCTCGGATAGGCATACGTCTTGAGTTGTCAATTCGAGGATTTCCTCCATGTATCTCATCACGTAGTAACCGCATTCCGTATTTCCAACCTGCTTCCGGTACTACAAACATAGGAATTCGCTAAATATTTGTTCCTAACTTAATTAACAAAAATAGGCTAGAACATACTCTCATTCCATGTCATGTTATTCCTGCTTTTGTGGTTGTTCTCCTACCACCTAAAGCTCTGTAAACCTTAATTGCCCTGAGTAGCACAAGTTAAAATATCATTCAATAATACTAATAAAAATTCACGAATTACTTTATTCACAACTAAACGAACTTACATATTTAGAAGTTTCTTTATTGAGTCCCTTGGTTTATTCGACCCCAACAGATCAAACCAATATGCCGAATTAGTCTCATAGTGATCTTCCACACTAACGTCTTCTACATCATTCTTGGAACGACTAAATGATTCATTTTCACTGTGCCATATCCACCGTCTGTAATTTGGGTCGAAACCTTTCTCAAACAAATGATCTTTCATTTTCCGAAAAGTCAACACTGACATATTATGACACTTATTGCACGGACAATATGCCATGTCGATGTATTTCATTTTCTTAGAATGTTTTTTGGCAACCTCTAAGAACATATTCACTCCATCTCATACTCATCACTCAATCTGTTTGAAACAATCCACTCTCGATCCATTTCAATCTAAACAGAGGCAAAAATGATAGTTATTATTGCAGAAAAGAAATAAAATTTCGATCTAAAAGAATGTGTTCGTAGATGAGAAGATTCGCAGACATTAAGATGAGAAAAGAATGACTCAGAGGAGAAGAGATGAAGTCCTTAATCTAGCATGGAATAAGGAAGGTTAGAAATCTAACTAAGCAATCAAGGCCAAAACAAGCCTAAAGTCTACTATAGGTCCTTAGTAATAGACGACGCCTAACTTCGAGGTCCCACCGAGGACCACTAGTCTATAGGAAATCAAGAACCCGGAGGTCCCTAATATCTCAGGGAGACTAGATGGGCAACGACGTTCAGGGTGAAATGGTCTTAAACATCGAGGACCACTAATCTATAGGAAATCAAGAACCCGGAGGTTCCTAAAATCTCAGGGAGACTAGATGGGCAACGACATTCAGGCCAAAACGGTCTTAAACGGTTTCCTCTCCTTAATGCGTCTGAAAATCCTAGGGGCCAACGTATAATTGATTTTATTAAGGCTCTTTTATTAAGTGGTTTCAGGGCCAAGGAAAGGGTGATGAAATCCCCCACCTCATCTCCTATAGGTGACTGCCCCCTAATTGTTTTTCATACCTTAATCTAACAAACAACACACCAAACAAACACTCACCTCACTCTTGTTCCAATGCAAGTCCTACTAACTAATGTGTGCTTTGTAATGAATGATGAGTGAAAGATAGTACGTACCTTACGCGAGCAATCTACGACAGAAATCGTAAAATGTATAATAAATACGATGAATGCAAATCCTATATGATGAATGACTTAGCAAATATTGTCTAATCTTTTGCTTTGGGTTGTTAAAGGTCAAGTTGCTTAAGGGGGTTGATGAGTTAAACATTAAAACTTTTCTAAATAAAAGAATATCTTAAGCATAAATAAACATTTAACTAAATAACATGTAACTAAATAAACGTTTAAAATTTAGAATTTAATGTTTATTAGTGTCACATTTGAATCCAAGTTACAAGTAATTGTTTCAAAATTACTTTAGATAATTCAGATTAAAAAAAGTAAATACATGTGAGAAACTAAAAACTCAGGATTTTAATCAAATAGAAACATTTGATCCATTTTAAATTTCAACAACAATATTTGAACAACATGTTAACAACATTTTAATCCATTTCAACAACAACATTTTAATTCATTTCAACAGCAACATTTCAACAACAACATCAACATTTGAATCCATTTAAAATTTCTACCATAAATTTATATCATGCATTTATCAACCAAAACCAAATCAAATAGAAAACCAAAATGTTAAGTTTAACTACAAATCACGAAATACGAATATATTCAAAATTAAAACCAAAAATCAAAATGTTGCATTAACAAACAATAAACAAGAGGAGAGGTTTACTAACATAAAAAAGAATCGTTATCACAAGAAAAATCCAAAAATAAACCAACAAAAAAGAACTTAACACTTACATTGATTAGGATGTGGAGGAAGCCGGAGGAAGACGGAGGAATAAGAAGAAGAGGGCCGGAGAAGGGGAGGAGAGCTTGGGATGTCGCTGTGGTGCTGGAGACGGTGCAGATCGGTCGCGGAGGAGATTCGGTCGCGGGACGGCTAGGGTTTGGTTCGGTTTTTTGTTTGAAATGAATGACAGAAACGCGTCTGTTCGATTTCTTTAAGACCTATAGTTGTCGGATATTCTAGATATTCGACGTCTATACCTCGACGTCTATATGCAGGGAGTATAGACGTCGACCGTCTATTACAGCCGACGTCTATAGGTCGACTTCTATACCCTATAGACGTCGGTTTCAGAGGGTATTCAAAACACCGACGTCTATGGGTGGACGTCTATACCCTATAGACATCGGATAAACGGAGTATTCCAAACATCGACGTCTATGGGTGGACGTCTATACCCTATAGACGTCGTCCATAGTAACGACCGACGTTTATTCCGTCCTCTCCCTACTAGACGCCGGTCTGTCTAACGACCGACATCTATGGGGCGACGAGTAAAGTCTATTCTCCACTAGTGGATAGTAGAACCTAATTATCATACGTGACCTGACGAAAATATTATAATGTAAATTTATAAGATTCTGATGTCATATTAGGTCCCCAGATTTGTGTTCCGTAATTACCAACTAAAGAAAAAAAATGAAGATTTTTAAAAGTACTCGAAACATAGCGAATACAATACTTAAACGAACCGGTCTCATGAGAGAAACTCCCATAAACTATCAAAAAACTTTGTCGTTTCCCGTTGAGTCCAATTTTAGCATAGTTTTCCAATTTTCTTATAATAAAACTCCTTCATAATTTGGCGTTGAACAATATTTTTGGATTTTTTAAATAAATATTACATAATATCATCAATCTTTATTGATTTATATAAAAAATTCCTCATAAAGTTTCAGTGTTTGTAATAACAATGTTTTGAAAATGGTAAATGAAATCAAAGAAATGGGAAACTTTTAGATTTGTTTCTACCAATGTTACATATTAGTGATTTTGTTTTATCATTTATTAAAAAATCCCCACAAAGTTTTTGCGTGTTTTAACAAAATTGTCTCAAAAAGTAAAAATGATCTCCCAATATATGTTATTTGTGATATACTTTTTTGTTAAAATCTGTTTCTATAGAATTTTTGTAACGAAGTTATATTACGTTTAACTTTTTACATCGTACTGTGATGTTTTACAAAAGAATTATAATTAACTCTCATGTTTTATATAAGTATAATAATTTGTCAATTTGACCATCATAATTATCTCTGTAGGATTCTGATTCTGATCCTAATCCTAATCCTAATTGTGGTTTGATGATGTTTTAGATGGTGATTAAGGGAGATGGAGATGGATGGCTTGGATTGAAGATGGTTGGATGAGGGGTTGAGATGATTTGGGGATGAGATGAGTGGTAGAGATGGATGGATTGGAATGGATGGTGGAGATGGAAGGTTGGGGAGATATTTAGAGGTGAGTTTCTCTCTCTCTTTCACGTCTCTCTCTCACTCTCGTTTCTCACTCTGTCTCTCTCTACCTCAGTGGTGAGCTCCGGCGAGTTGGTGCTCCGGCGTGGAGTTGGGTTCGGGAAGCGGTGGTGGTGGTCGTTTGTCAGTGGCTTGAGGTGAGTGGTTGGTTCTTTAACCTTTCCGCACATTTGGGTTCTCTCCCTCGACCTTACTCGTGTCTGTTGTTTTGGTTGCTCGTGGCTGGTTGATAGAGGGTGTTGGAGTGCTCGAGTTAGTCGAGGAGGTGTTGATCGTCGTTTGGACGCGAGGTTCGTCGATGGATCGTGATTTGGGGAGACACGCTCGTGGAGGCATCGTCGTGGTTCTTCTAAGGTCTCTTCAGACCTTCCGGTATGTCAAGCTCGCTCACTTAATCATCGTGAGTAATTGGAAGTCGACGGTAAATGTGCAGCAGATTTCACAGCCCAATCGGTCGATCGGTTTGTGGAAACGGTCGACCGTTGGTGAATAGAATTCGAGCTCTGCCTCACATCGGTCGAACGATGCCTTTGGGGCGGTCGACCGATCGTGCATAGGAGGCAAGTCTGGAGAGTTTCGGTCGACCGGGTCCCCTTTGCCGGTCGACCGTGTGCACTGTCTTAAGTCGGTTGGGGGCGTAGACCATCTAAACGGTCGACCACTCGTTGATTTTCGTCCGACCGTGACTTAAGTGAGAATAGTGGTCGGTTCGACCGAATGACGGTTCGGTCGACCGGACTTGTGCGCTGAGCGTGGGGAACGCTCTGGAGTAATTCGGTCGACCGAGATGTGCTCGGCGTTCGACCGAATTCGTGGTGCGAGTGAGGGATTATTCCCTGGACGGATTCGGTCGATCGAGAGTGCTCGGTGGTTCGACTGAATTCGTTGTGGTGTTGAGGGATTTTTCCCTGGTGACTTTCGGTCGACCGGGACCCCTTTGTCGGTCGACCGATTAGTCGTTTTGTTCGTTGAACCTGGAGTTGACCATCTAAACGGTCGACCGTCCCTTGACTTGGGTTCGACCGAACGAGTACTGTTGGTGGGAATCGGTCGACCGATGGAGTGCCGGTCGAGGTGGATTGCCCTGTATTTGCTTGATTCAATCGACCGGGACTTTTGGTTCGGTCGACCGTTTGTGTTCTGTTTTGCACTATGGAGGTCCTGTTGTTGTGGCCGTCCGTGTGGGGCGTGTGGTGTGCCGATGTTCTTCCGGCAAGTGTGCTAGGGTGCACGAGTGTTGCGGTGGTTGGTTGAAATTAGACCTGGAGCCCCGTAACTGTGTGAGAGCTGCGGTTGGTTGAGATTAGACCTGGAGCCCAGCTAGTCTGTACGGAGTTGGTTGAAATTAGACCTGGAGCTCCATAGTGCGTTCGGGTTGGTTGAAACTAGACCTGGAGCCTGAGCAGGGACCGCGTGTAGGGGTTGGTTGAAAATAGACCTTGAGCCCTTAGACGTTTGGGTTGGTTGAGATTAGACCTGGAGCCCTTGGTCGTGTCGTGGTAGCTGCGTTTGGTTGAAATTAGACCTGAAGCTCAACTTGGCGACGAGTGTGTGTCGCGGCGGTTGGTTGAGACTAGACCTGGAGCCCCGTGACTGTGGTGGGTGCGGCGGTTGGTTGAGATTAGACCTGGAGCCCCGTACCAGTAGTGTGTCCTTTGGTTGGGTATGAGAGAGCCCTGGAGCTGGGCGTGTTGAGATGTTTTTCTTGGGTTGTAGAATTGCATGCTAGGATGCTTTTAATTCATGCATTTAGAGTTTGGCATACGGGGTTTCTTTCTGGAAACTCAGGCATTGTTGCATGTTTACTTTCAGGCCGTGATTGGCGTTAGGGGGTGGTGACCGAGGAGAGGAGCGCTGCTACCGGATCCAGCTTTCTCTCAGTTGAGGTCGGGTGATTACTGTTTCCTTTGTTTATGTTTTTGATGTAATCACCACTTTTATAAACTCTGATGTTCGGATATATATATATATATATATATATATATATATATATATATATATATATATATATATATATATATATACATGTTGGTGCAGCTGTGTTCCTTTATTTGCGTAATATCCTCTGTTGATTGAGTGTTTATAAATTTTAAATTTTCCGCTGCTTTGAGGATGTTACAACTTGGTATCAGAGCGGTCGGTTCCAATGTCCTTATCCAAAGAAACCACCCTTAGAGTTTTAGAGTTTGCATTAGTTCATGCATTCATGGTTTTGATGTGTGTTGTTTTCTTTGTGTATAGATTCCTCCGAGACGCGTGAGACCTCCCCCACGGGACCGCAACACTAGTAGTGAGACTGGGGGCGCGGACTGGGCGGAGGAGCGGCGGATGCTCTATGACACGGTGGGTCGACTGGGAGCGATGTTGGATCGCCAGTCAGGCAGAGGAGAGCAGCAGTGGCAGGAGCGATGCTCGACCGCTTTATGTGACAGCACCCGCCTACCTTCGATGGTAGATGAGAGTCTGAGACTGCAGAGGATTGGGTCCTCAAGATTCAGGAGATCCTGCAGGCGATTGAGTGCCCACCTGAGAGGCAGACAGGCTTGGCAGCGTATGTGTTGGGCGGAGTCGCGTCCAACTAGTGGAGGACCACATCTTCTGTGGTGTTTGAGGGCAGGGCTGAGGTCAGCTGGGAGGAATTCCTACGGGAGTTCAATGAGCAGTATTTCCCAGAGTATGTCAGAGATGGGAGGAGAGAGGAATTTATGACTTTTGAGTAGGGAGATGCGACCCTGGCTGAGTATACCCGGAGGTTCAACGCGTTGCAGCGTTATTGTCCGGAGATCTGTGTGACGCCGCTGCAGAGGGCGAGGAAGTTTATACGGGGGCTGAGGAAGCACCTCCGTACTCAGGTGACTTACAGTATGCCGCAGACGCTGGCAGATGCGGTGAGATTTGCGACGCTCATTGATCAGGATTACCAGCAGAATTATGCTGAGGCCAGGAGAGCTCCGGGGAAGGTCAGTGGACGTCCCGGTGCTCCGCTAGCTGGGAACCCGGGCAAGAGGCCCCAGATCGGAGGAGGTGGATCACGCCAGCCTGAGGCGTGCAGAGGTTGTGGCCGAGTTCACTCCGGAGAGTGTTGGGGCCGTGCGGTGTGCCACGGGTGTGGCAAGCCAGGTCATTTTGTGCAAGGTTGTCCGAGTGGGCCGGGCGGGTCCAGCAGGCAGTCAGGGCAGCCAGCAGGAGGCAGAGGTCGTCGACCGTTTGCGCCGTCGCAGAAACAGGGTCAGAGGACTGGACGGGTCTTTACCATCCAGGCGGATGAGGCGAGAGATGCCAGCACGGTGGTGGAAGGTACGCTCTTTGTTGCTGGGTTGAGTGCGAGAGTGCTGTTTGATTGTGGGGCCACACACTCGTTCATCTCGGAGCGATTTGCGAGCGTGTTGGGCCGTACCCCTGCGATGTTGACTGTCACGTTGGAAGTCAGCACACCCTTGGGTTTGGTGGGCATTGTGGGGAGCTTCCTCCCCAGCGCCACGATTGTTTCGGGAGATCAGGAGTTTCCGGCTGACGTGATCTTGTTGCCGATGGAGGACTTCAACGTCATACTGGGGATGGATTGGCTGTCCCAGTACGATGTGCGAGTTTTGTGCCGGGAGAAGAAGATTCTGATCCCGAGGAAGGGTCTACCTGATGTGCTGATCAGGGGGACGAAAGATAGAGGAGGCAGAGTGATCGTATCAGCAGTGAGGGCACAAAAGTTGTTGCAGCAGGGTTGCAGAGCTTTCGTGGCCACTTTGGTAGTTCCAGATCCAGAGGCGAGGAGATTAAAGGACATTGAGATTGTTTGGGAGTTCCAAGACGTATTTGCAGATGATATCGTGGGGTTTCTGCCTCACAGAGAGATCGAGTTTAGGATTGATTTGGTAGCTGGGACTACGCCGCAGTCGAAGGCGCCGTATCAGATGGCACCTGCTGAGCTAGCAGAGCTGAAGAAGCAGTTGCAGGACCTGATGGATTCGGGATTTATCCGCCCCAGTGTCTCACCTTGGGGAGCGCCAGTACTCTTCGTGAAGAAGAAGGACGGATCACTGCAGATGTGTATTGATTACAAGATGCTGAACAAGGTTACCGTGAGGAATCGGTATCCCTTGCCCAGGATCGAGGACCTGTTTGACCAGTTGCAGTCAGCGCAGGTGTTTTCGAAGATTGATCTGCGATCCAGTTATCATCAGCTGAGGATCAGAGAGGCAGATGTGCAGAAGACAGCATTCAGGACGAGGTACGTGCATTACGAGTTTCTGGTGATGCCGTTTGGGTTGACGAACGCGCCTGCAGTGTTTATGGATTTGATGAACAGGACGTTCAGTCAGTACCTTGACCGGGATGTGATCGTCTTCGTGGACGATATTTTGGTTTACTCACCAGTTTTGGAGCAGCATCGAAAGCACTTGAGAGTTATACTTGGCATTTTGTGGGATCATCAGTTGTATGCCAAGCTATCGAAGTCCGAGTTCTGGCTGAGCAGTGTTGCCTTCCTGGGACACATCGTGTCAGGTGACGGGATTTCCGTAGATCCAGCGAAGGTCGAGGCCGTTACACGGTGGAGAGCCCCGACGAGTGTGGCAGAGGTCGAGAGTTTTGTGGGTCTAGCGGGCTATTATCGCCGCTTTATTCAGGATTTCTCGAGGTTGGCTTCGTCGTTGACGTCTCTGACGCGGAAGGGCATCGAGTTCGTGTGGTCCCAGAAGTGCGAGGACAGTTTTCAGGAACTGAAGAGACGGCTGACGACTGCTCCAGTTCTGACACTTCCCAGTGGTATTGGTGGTTTTGTGATTTACAGTGACGCGTCAGGCGTTGGACTGGGATGTGTACTTATGTAGCACGGGCAGGTGGTTGCATACGCTTCGATGCAGTTGAAGGTGTACGGGAGGAACTACCCCACTCATGATTTGGAGTTGGCGGCAGTGGTGCACGCTTTGAAGACCTGGAGGCATTACTTGTATGGCAAGCGATTCGAGGTGTTCACAGATCATCAGAGCCTGAAGTATCTATTTTCGCACAAGGAGCTGAATATGAGGCAGCGCAGATGGCTCGAGCTGATTAAGGATTATGATTTCACCATCTCGTACCATCCGGGGAAGGCGAATTCAGTTGCTGATGCTTTGAGCAGGAACGTGGAGGTTAACGCAGCAGGTCTTTGTATCGAGGAGTGGAAGCTGCTTGAGGTGTTGACCGAGTGGAGACCGTTCACCGATGAGTCGCGAGGTGCAGTGATTGCCGGGCTGAGAGTGGAGCCTCAGTTGGTCTCGAGTATTGTTCAGGCTCAGAGTGCTGAAGATGAGTTAGCTGGGTTGTTACAGTTAGCTAGCAGAGATGGGTCAGACTTCAGTATTGGGGTTGATGGTGGTCTAAGGTTCAGAGGCCATGTCTGGGTGACGAAGGGATGAGACCTGAGGCAGGACATCCTGGAGGAAGCACATAGATCCCGTTATTTGATCCACCCGGGCAGCACGAAGATGTATAGAGATCTTCAGAGGAATTTTTGGTGGAAGACGATGAAGACAGAGATCGCAGAGTTTGTTGACAGATGTCTGATTTGTCAGCAGGTGAAGATTGAGCACCAGAGACCTGTAGGGCTGATGCAGAGGATCGAGCTTCCAGAGTGGAAGTGGGGTCACGTGACGATGGATTTTGTCACCGGGCTGCCGAAGACGAGAGGATTCCATGACGCGATTTGGGTTATAGTCGATCGACTGACCAAGTCGGCGCATTTCTTAGCTATCCGGACCACTCTACCTCTGGAGGGTCTAGCTAAGTTGTATATTGAGGAGATTGTCAGGCTTCATGGAGTGCCTGTGAGTATTATTTCAGATCGAGATCCGAGGTTCACTTCCAGATTCTGGGGGAGTTTGCACCAGGCCTTGGGGACTCGGTTGAAGTTCAGTACGACATTCCATCCGCAGACAGACGGTCAGTCTGAGAGGACCATCCAGACACTAGAGGATATGTTGCGAGCGTGTACTCTGGATTGGGCAGGTCATTGGGATGAGCATCTGCCATTGATCGAGTTCGCCTACAACAACAGCTACCATTCGAGCATTGGGATGGCACCGTACGAGGCCCTGTATGGGAGACCGTGTAGATCACCGGTATGCTGGAGTGATGTAGGCGAGAGGCAGCAAGTCGGTCCTGAGATTGTGCGGATGTACGCAGAGAAGGTTGATGTGATCAGGCAGAGACTAGCGACAGCTCAGAGCAGGCAGAAGAGCTACGCGGATAGGCGTAGGCGAGAGCTGAGATTTGAGGCAGGTGACCATGTCTTCCTGAGGATTTCACCATCTCGAGGAGTGATGAGGTTCGGGAAGAAGGGGAAGCTCAGTCCGAGGTATGTCGGGCCGTTTGAGATTCTCGAGCGGATTGGAGAGGTTGCCTACAGGGTAGCGCTGCCGCCGCAGTTTTCGGGTCTTCACAACGTCTTCCAAGTTTCGATGTTGAGGAAGTACGTAGCGGATCCTTCTCATGTGATTCAGTTGGAGGTTCCAGAGATCCGTCAGGATTTGTCTCTTGAGGAGAGACTGGTTGAGATTGTGGATCGGATGGAGCATCAGTTGAGGAGGAGGACCATTCCGATGGTGAAGGTCAGGTGGCAGCACCACAGTGAGCGAGAGGCCACTTGGGAGATTGAGGAGGAGGTCCGGAAGGAGTTCCCGGAGTTATTTGGTGAGCTTCAGTCTTAATTTCGAGGACGAAATTCTTTTTGGAGGGTGGATTGTAGGATTCTGATCCTAATCCTAATCCTAATTGTGGTTTGATGATGTTTTAGGTGGTGATTAAGGGAGATGGAGATGGATGGCTAGGATTGAAGATGGTTGGATGAGGGGTTGAGATGATTTGGGGATGAGATGAGTGGTGGAGATGGATGGATTGGAATGGATGGTGGAGATGGAAGGTTTGGGAGATATTTAGAGGTGAGTTTCTCTCTCTCTTTCATGTCTCTCTCTCATTCTCGTTGCTCACTCTCTCTCTCTTTACCACAGTGGTGAGCTCCGGCGAGTTGGTGCTCCGGCGTGGAGTTGGGTTTGGGCAAGCGGTGGTGGTGGTCGTTTGTCGGTGGCTTGAGGTGAGTGGTTGTTTCTTTAACCTTTCCGTACATTTGGGTTCTCTCCCTCGACCTTACTCGTGTCTGTGGTTTTGGTTGCTCGTGGCTGGTTGATAGAGGGTGTTGGAGTGCTCGAGTGAGTCGAGGAGGTGTTGATCGTCGTTTGGACGCGAAGTTCGTCGACGGATCGTGATTTGGGGAGGCGCGCTCGTAGAGGCGTCGTCGTGGTTCTTCTAAGGTCTCTTCAGACCTTCCGGTATGTCAAGCTCGCTCACTTAATCATCGTGAGTAATTGGAAGTCGACGGTAGGCCGTTCGGGTCGTCACAAGTAAATGTGCAGCAAATTTCACTGCCCAATCGGTCGACCGGTTTGTACAAACGGTCGACCGTTTGTGAAGAGAATTCTGGCTCTGCCTCACATCGGTCGAACGATGCCTTTGGGGCGGTCGACCGATCGTGCATAGGAGGCAAGTCTGGAGAGTTTCGGTCGACCGGGTCCCCTTTGCCGGTCGACCGTGTGCACTGTCTTAAGTCGGTTGGGGGTGTAGACCATCTAAACGGTCGACCGCTCGTTGATTTTCGTCCGACCGTTACTTAAGTGAGAATAGTGGTCGGTTCGACCGAATGAGGGTTCAGTCGACCGGACTTGTGCGCTGAGCGTGGGGAACGCTCTGGAGTAATTCGGTCGACCGAGATGTGCTCGGCGTTCGACCGAATTCGTAGTGCGAGTGAGGGATTATTCCCTGGACGGATTCGGTCGACCGAGAGTGCTCGGTGGTTCGACCGAATTCGTTGTGGTGTTGAGGGATTTTTCCCTGGTGACTTTCGGTCGACCGGGACCCCTTTGTCGGTTGACCGATTAGTCGTTTTGTTCATTGAACTGGGAGTTGACCATCTAAATGGTCGACCGTCCCTTGACTTGGGTTCGACCGAACGAGTACTGTTGGTGGGAATCGGTCGACCGATGGAGTGCCGGTCGAGGTGGATTGCCCTGTATTTGCTTGATTCAGTCGACCGGGACTTTTGGTTCGGTCGACCGTTTGTGTTCTGTTTTGCACTATGGAGGTCCTGTTGTTGTGGCCGTCCGTGTGGGGCGTGTGGTGTGCCGATGTTCTTCCGGCAAGTGTGCTAGGGTGCACGAGTGTTGCGGTGGTTGGTTGAAATTAGACCTGGAGCCCCGTAACTGTGTGAGAGCTGCGGTTGGTTGAGATTAGACCTGGAGCCCCGTAACTGTGTGAGAGCTGCGGTTGGTTGAGATTAGACCTGGAGCCCAGCTATTCTGTACGGAGTTGGTTGAAATTAGACCTGGAGCTCCGTAGTGCGTTCGGGTTGGTTGAAATTAGACCTGGAGCCTGAGCAGGGACCGCGTGTAGGGGTTGGTTGAAAATAGACCTAGAGCCCTTAGACGTTTGGGTTGGTTGAGATTAGACCTGGAGCCCTCGGTCGTGTCGTGGTAGCTGCGGTTGGTTGAAATTAGACCTGGAGCCCAGCTTGGCGACGAGTGTGTGTCGCGGCGGTTGGTTGAGATTAGACCTGGAGCCCCGTGACTGTGGTGGGTGCGGCGGTTGGTTGAGATTAGACCTGGAGCCCCGTACCAGTAGTGTGTCCTGTGGTTGGGTATGAGAGAGCCCTGGAGCTGGGCGTGTTGAGATGCTTTTCTTGGGTTGTAGAATTACATGCTAGGATGCTTTTATTTCATGCATTTAGAGTTTGGCATACGGGGTTTCCTTTTGGAAACTCAGGCATTGTTGCATGTTTACTTTCAGGGCGTGATCGGCGTTAGGGGGTGGTGACCGAGGAAAGGAGCGCTGCTACCGGATCCAGCTTTCTCTCGGTTGAGGTCGTGTGATTACTGTTTCCTTCGTTTATGTTTTTGATGTAATCACCACTTTTGTAAACTCTGATGTTCGGATATATATATGTTGGTGCACCTGTGTTCATTTATTTGCGTAATATCCTCTGTTGATTGAGTGTTTATAAATTTTAAATTTTCCGCTGCTTTGAGGATGTTACAATCTCACTTTTGTATTTGAATAATCATATGTCGGGTATTTTATTTTGTTTTGTGTATTATAGGAACTTACGTGTAATCCTCAAAATCATTGAAGAACATGTGAATTAAACAACGCAATGTGGGACAGATAAAGAGAATGTCAAGGGATTATTCCATATTATACACTAAAATAATTTTAGTGATATTTTGTCTTCCAAAATGATGAAACCAATACAAATGAAATATCAAAGAATGGATTAAAGCACTTAAGCACAAATAGGATAGTTCATAAAAGGAAAGTCTAGACTGCGAGCACACGTCACTTGTTTTATTCATAAGGTCGACACCCAAATACAAAATTTGATGATTCCACATATGTTGGAAAGTTAATTGGACAGTGAATTTTTGGTCTGTTGGATGAAATTTCAAAACCAAATCACAAAATGTTCAACTATTAGGATGAAGTCTCCTGAATCTGGAAACTCAATCTACATACACCTCCTCACCAATCGTGCCACAACTTTCTCATCCAATATCCATACAATGTTTAGTTGTTTTCAGATAACTGACCTAGGAGGGATAGAATTCTATATAAGGCCTTGTTTTCTGTAATCAGGGGAGTTCTTCCCCTTTATTTTATTTTCTTTTGTTTCCTTTAGGGAGAAAGTTTCATATTACATGTACTTAATTTTATTTTTATTCTTAGCTAATAACATTTCTCATTTTTTCTTATGTTTCTCTTCCGTTATTGAATGCTTTTTGTCATCATGTTGATATTTTATAGTTATTACTTTCACTAGTGCATGAAAGGGAATAAGTGTCGCCCAATACACATATGTCTCCTATAAATGCAACGTCGATAGGTATATATGTCGTGTTTACTAGTAGCCGATGTCTACACTCACATCTAGATGTCGGGTTGTTTAACAACCGACGCCTATACCTCGTTTAAAAAATGTTAAAAAATTAAAAAGGAACCAAGATTTTAATCTCAAAAACTTTCAAAGTTGAAACTCATTTAAACTAAAATAACTCATGTAATTGTAACTCCAATCCAAAATTTAAACAGAATAGACATCGGTTTTTTCCAATTTGGTTATGCCTATTAACCATACGTAAAGACGTTGAGTGGTCTTTATGACCGACATCTATATCCTTATAAAGGAGTATAGACATCATGTGGACTCTATAGTCGACGTCTATAGGTCTTATATCATATGTAAACCGTTTCATTATAACCCGACAAATCCCCGACCAAAACCCTCCACCGCGACAAACCCTAGCAACCCTGACCAAAACCTCCACCACGACAATTCCTCAACATACTGTGCCAAACCCTAGTCACCGAGACAAATATCTGACAAAACCCTCCACTTTAGCCTCCGCGACCTCGGCCTACCTCCACCACTGCAGCCACCACGACCTCGACAACCACGACCGTGTCACCATCACAATCTCGGAGTGAAACTTAGGTACATGCTCATGCCTTGCAAAAAACATAACAATAAGAATAATGATGATAATAAATAAATAAATATTTGGAGAACCCAACGTGTTTGAATTTGGATGTGAAATTAGATGTTGATGCAAGTCGGTTTGGTTATGGTGTTTTTTCTTTTATTTTTATTTTTTGGATATTATTAGTAGTTGTCAAAGAAACAAATGAGTTTGCATTTGGAAGGAATGCTAGATTTTGATGATGGTGGTGTGAGATTTTTGGTGTTATTAAAAAAATCTGTTGGAAAAAGATTGGATTTGGATGGTGGTGGATTTTGATTTTGATGTTCGTAGGTGCTGATATTTTGGCAAGGGAGTAAGTTTTTGGTTTCCTTCCCTTTTTTATGTGCAGATATGTAATATTTGATTGGATATGATTTTGGGATTATTGTCTAGACAATATTCACATGATGTAATTTTTAGGCCAACGATGCAGCTTTTCTAAGATTGCTATATATTCAACATTTTTGTGAAAGGAATGTGTTTTCTAAAAGTATTATTTTACATGTCTTTTAGTATGAATTGGATATATAAACATTTTGTCCATTGATTAATGTATTCGTCCTTTTTGATGCGGTAATGACGAGACTCTTGGTCCTTAACCGCAGAGCTCTAAAAGATAATGATTTGCATAAATGAAAAGAAATTCACAGTCAAAGTAATTAACATGGAACATTAATTACCGAGAAAAGATTGTCGTGTTGGTTAAAGGATATTATAGCTCTACAAATATTTTAACATGAGTATATGAAATGGAGAATATTTTTCTTTCATATATTGAATAGACCTAATAAATGAAACATTATGGAATTGGGTTTGTGTTATTAATGTTTTCATTGTGAATTTGGATCCTAAGATATGAGACATATATATTTTCACCTGAGAAGCGTGTAATTTGATTATTATCAAAGCTATCATTTCGCATAGTGATAAAGATATTAGTTGATTATACATAACTTCTGTGGGAAAAGATGATATGTCAAAATATTATCATTGTTCCTCTTCATTTGAGTCCTGATATTATTGGGTCCCTTGATAAAGCAAATTATAATGTGCACAATGTAACTTATGGATTGTTACATATTTAAAATTAGCTTATGAGATCAAGACAAATTAGCTTATGAGATCAAGAAAAAAATATAACACAAAGATGACACATTCCTACTTTGTAGAATATTCGTAATATCATGAGGCAAGGTTAGACACAAGTTATATATTACATATCACTAAATATATCGTGTTATGTTCGAGTTAACAAAACATCTTTGTTATTTGGGTAACTATAATGTGTAACTATATACCACTTATAGTTTATTATATTCAACATTTAATATCATTGTCAACATAACTTAGATCTTTCTATAGGTCACACCATAAAATTGGGAAACAAGAGATGTGAATTTTTATTTTATATGATGTATTAAGTTTGATGTGTGATGAAATAATATACATGTGGTAAAATAATAAAATCAATATGTCGTAATAACGACATGGTTAGAATAACAAATAAATTTGTATGAGTTGTATATATTATGGGTATAATGTTTTGACATTATATATGATAATATATTACATAATATAATGTGATCCTTAACATTATAATATATGAATTTGCTAAAACCACAAAGCCCAAATATTGGTGGATATTAATCCAAAATTTGGTGAAGGCAAAAATAGTGAAAATGTGTAGGATTTCATGCCCCTATGTATGTATATATTTACAAAAAATTATACATGCATACAAGATCGATACATCATCTGATTTTTTCGATTCACCACATGTATCCCATTTTACATGAAATCTGATACATCATATGAACACAAATCAAATTTCTTGTTTCCCAATTTTGTGGTGTGACCTATAGGAGGATCTAAGCCACATTGGTAATGGTATTAAACACATAATATCACAAACTGTAAGCGGTATCTAGCTACAAATTATATTTACCCAATTAGCAAAGATGTCTTATTCCATTCGAACTAAACACGATCCATTTAGTGATATAAAGAACACCACATGTGTCTATCCCTTGCCTCATGATATTAAGAGTATTATACAAAGTAAAAATGTGTCACATTTGTATTATATACTCATTTCTTGATCATTTAAGCTAATTATAAATATGTAACTTAACACAAGTCACATTGTGCACATTATAATTTTGCTTTATCAAATGGCCCACTAATATCGTCACTCAAGCTAAGAGGGGCAATGATAATCTATTGACTAACTATCTTTTCTAGCATAAGTCATGTTCAACGAACTATTGCCTTTATCACTATGCTCAGTGATAGCTTTTGACACTAATCAAATTAAACACTTCTCATGTGAAAAGATATAAGTCTCATATCTTAGGATTCAAGACACAATGAAACATTAATGACACTAAACACAATTCCACAATATTTCATTTGTTAGGTCTATTCGATATATAAAAGTAACCATTTCCTCTTTCATATACTCGTGTTGTTAAATATTTGTAGAGCTACAATAATCTATAACGAACACGACCATCTTGTCTCGGTAATTAATGTTCCATGTCTATTACCATTATTGTGAATAAATTTTGATTTATGTAAACCATTATCTTTCAGAGCTCTACGGTTAAGGACCAAGAGCCTCTTCCTTAACAATTCTAAAAGACGAATACATTAATCAAGGAACAAAAATATTTGCACATCCAAATCATAATAATTGACATATTAAACTAAACCTTTAGAATACATTCTCTTCAAAATGGTCCAACCGTTTGCCTACGTTTTTGCATATATTAATAAGATTTTTTTGCTGATTAATGGCTGGATTTAAAAATAAAAAACAATATAAAAATGTATACAAATAAAAACTTTAATGGACTTTACATGATGTATCACTTGAGACTGTTAAGGTGGCTCGTGTCTTTCACTTACATCTTTAATTAACTTGCACGTATGGTTCCCTAGGCTAGGTGTGTGGGTAGGATATATATAGAGTCGGCTTGTACGATTACCGTGTCCAATGATGGACAAAAGTAGGTCCAACGTGTTGAGTTTCTAGGTTGAATAGTGAATCAATGTTCGGATTTTGTGGCTGTATCCACTAAAAACCCTCAGGAGACACCACTCCTCCTCCTTGGCGACAACGAGGTTTAACGGCTTATTGCACGTGCTAAGTGCAACCGTGATTCCTACGAAAGTATGTTAGGATTTCCACATTTTTTCGTATGTTTTCCTTTCTTTCATTGTTTTGCTCGGGACTAGCAATAGGTAAGTGTGCGGGTATTTGATGAGTAGCATATCATATATCGTATTCTGTTATATATCCTTTATTTTACCGCAATTTTGTGCTACTCGAGTGTTTGCGTGTGGTCTTTCAGGTGTTAGGTAATAAAGAAGAGAAAGGAAGAGAAAATGACTCAAATGCAAGAACAAAGGACTAAAATTAAGCAAAGTGGACATGTTTGTCATGCACAAGGACCCATCTGCAATCAGGAAGGACCCAGAAAAAATACAGAGGGACCTGAACGCACAAAAAACATCACGGACGCAAAAATCCTTCGAAACCATGATCCTGAGGAGTATTTGGGTAATTAAAAATAAAAAGGCTCCAACCAGCGGAGCAGGAGTGCACGACACATCCAAAATACATAACTTAAGCTTCTGGGAGAAATCAGGGCCTTTCGGAGCTAAAATATCCACCAGTGGTGGATTTTGATCCTCAAATGGGGGATTAATTTGGTTCAAATCCCTTCAAACTTCAACGTGGCTCAGACTTGATGAATTGGGTCCACTAGAACTTATATAAATCAATTTCAGGCGTTGGACTGCTCCGAGAATCATCTACTTGTATAAATAACATGGTTTCTTCGTCATTTGCTCTTCTTCTCCACTTCTACCATTAGAGTAGGTTAGTTTTTACCCAATTTGGCTGCAAGTAGAGGAAGGTGGATGAAGATTGTAATCTTACATTTTCTTTAATAAAGGGTTGGATTCATGTTCCACTTGTCATTAACTTTCTTTCTATGAAATTAGTTTTTGATTTTGTTGGTTTTCTTTCTAGTTAGAGTTTTATAACATGTATAGTCTTAATGTCTTACTTTCCATGCTTGTTATTAAGATTAGTGAGTAGATCCACTCCATTTGGGGTGACCGCAATGTAGATGATGGTGAAGTGATGATGGATTCCTAACTTTGTGTCATTTCCATGTGCTTAATATTAGACCTAAAACATGTAGCATCTTAATATTGCATTAGATGAGATAATGGATACACTAGGTAGTTGTTTCATGCTAGATCTAGTTTTGACATGTTGCTTGTGATGGGTTTTATTTGATGAACGAATTGACTTGAAATGAATGGTCGCTTGATTGGGTTTATGTTGCTTGAATGAACTGAGATTATGTTTAGGATTGATTGATGCTTTAATGGACACACTAGGTTCTTATTCCATACACAAGAATACATAAAATTGATATGATCTTCAAGTTAACCTTTCCTAATCTTGTATACCATGTAATTGTATGTGTTTCACACTTAGATTCCACACTAGTTTCTACTTGTAAACCCATACTCTTACACATATGCTTAATGGTTAGACACCCTCATGCACACACACCTTAATATTGCACCTCCACTCCAAGGGGTTTAGTTAGAATATTTTCTTCTTTCTTAGTTTTGTTTTGTTTAGTTATCTTAACCTAAATCTGTCAATCTATTTCTTTTCCCACTCGAGTATGGTGATAACCACAACACACACAACTCCTTGAGGACACGACTCGTACTTGCCACATCTTCACCGATGCCATGCACTTGCGGTATTGAACTAATAAAATCTCAATCAAGTTTTTAGCGCTGTTGCCGAGGAGTTGGTGGTTGCCGTTGTTGTTTCCACCATTTCGGTGGGTTTTCTTACATTGTTCTTTTAGTTTTTTTACTAAATAGGGGACTAAGTAAACAGGAAACTACAGGAAGGGACAGGAGTAAACATGAGAATTTTGAGGAGCAGAATCCCCAAACCATCAGCCATTAGCGGATTTGCATCTGACAGTAACTGATTGGGTAAGGAATTTGGGCTTTCTATTTCTATGGAAGATCCCTCTTCCTATTCTTAGTTGATATCTATCACTGTCTACTCCATGCATGCTCTGTTTTGATGTCAAAAATTAATTTTCTTTGACTGCTCCCCTCCTAATACAACG
The DNA here is from genome assembly GCA_963682175.1 of Triglochin maritima. NCBI lineage: Eukaryota > Viridiplantae > Streptophyta > Magnoliopsida > Alismatales > Juncaginaceae > Triglochin > Triglochin maritima. The sequence continues at coordinate 24,198,351 of OY821775.1, forward strand.
TGGCCATTAAAATCCAAAACAAAAGATTTGGCATTCTTGCTTCTTTAGGTCATCCATCATGTACTTGACTTAGGCACGTAGCTTGTATTTCATTTAGGTTTAGTTTCAGTTGTTGAGCGTTGGCGTGAGGTATGCATTTCCTACTCTCATTCATGCCTTAGTTTGTATGATCATGGATTAGTTAGTTGGAATTGCATAGGAACATGAGTGAGGTGAGTATTTGTTTCGTGAGTTGATAGATTAAGGATTTAAAACATCTTTAAGGGGCACCACCTATAGTCTTCAAGATAAGGTGGGGGATTTCATCACCCCTTCCTTCCGCCCCACAAAATAACTCTCAAAAAGCCTAATTTTAAAATCAAGTAGACATTGACACCTTAAGACCTCAGGCGCACTAGGAAAGTGATTTGGTCGCGACCGTCATAGCCTGATCGACGTCACCCACTCTATCAATAGTAGGAGAGACGAGATCTTGGCTTACTTGCTGGGCTTTGTGGTCTTCATCGTAGGGAGGTGAGGCATGTTGAGGTCACATGACGTCACAGTTAGGCATCATCTAGCTGTCAGTATCTATAATGACATTAGGTTGTTTAAGCTGTGTTTGATAGATGAGGCTTGAACCTTCACCCTTACGCATGCTAACTTTAGGGATTCTTCTCTTCTCTTCTGAGTCTTCTCATCTCCATTCTACGTTATAGTCTCCACCTCTGATTACACCTTCTCTTTGTGTATGGATGTCGAGTCGAGTCGTGCACATTTATGCGATGTTGGACTCTCCATGGTGAGGGTGCTCGACTTGAGAGAGTTGATCTTTTTGCTGAGATGGATGGTCTAGGGAATCGTCCCTCTCCGCCTCGAGCTTATTTGGAGCACGAGGCCTCCTCATCTCTGAAAGGAATGTGTTCTAAAAGTTTTACTTTATATGTCAATTATTATGAATTGAATGTGCAAGCATTTTGTTCCTTGGTTATGGTATTCGTCTTTTGGAATTGTTAAGGAAGAGGCGCTTGGTCCTTAACCGTAGAGCTCTAAAAGATAATGGTTTACGTAAATCAAAAGTTATTCACAATCATGGAAATTAACATGGAACATTAATTACCGAGATAAGATTGTCGTGTTGGTCATCAATTGTTGTAGCTCTACAAATAATTGACGACACGAGTATATAAAAGAGGAAAAGATTACTTTTATATATTGAATAGACATAACAAGTAAAATCATTGAACGTTTTCTATTAAACCGCAAGTGCACAGCTTCGGTGAAGACGTGACAAATACGGGTCGTCCACAGGGAGGAGAGCAACCTCTTGTTTATCAGAAATCAAGTGGCGAAAAATGGAGAAGAGAGTTTGATTATCCTACTCTACGCTACACTACACTACAATGTACGAAATGTGAAAGAAAGCAACAAACGATTAACTAAAACTTAACTAAGAACAAAATAAGAGTGCTGGAATTCAGAAATGAAAAACCCCTAAGGGGTGGAGTGAGTGCACACATGCAAAGAGGTGAGTGTTGAACACATTCTTTAAGCACAAATGAAGGTGGTGTTATCATGCATAGGAAGTGTCTAAATGTTTTGGCAAAACCTATCAATCCATTCACCAACCTAGTTGATTAACATTTACATATACAAGTTGTCTATTTCAGAACTTAAACAAGCATGAGAGGTGTCTAATTATTTTGGCAAAACTCATCAAGTCATAAATTCTATCCTAAACAAGCAAGCATACATTCATGTTTTATCAACATATTGTAAATAAAGCATTCATTCCATTCTCATTTGCATGTATGAACATCTACTCCACCCCCTAAAGGGGATGAAACTACTCACTACACATTAGACTAATTATTAAACTAAGCAAGGAAAGCATATTAACTAAGCTACTAAAACTAATGAAATGAAATTAAACAAAGTAAAACAAGAAACATAAAACAAACAACATAATAAAGAAACATTTATTAAAGTGACTCACATTTCAAGTAGCATCCTCCAACTTTAGTGTGTGCTTCAAGGCCTCCCTTGTAGTGGGAAGAATAGCCACTTAAAATATGGAGTGATTACAATAGAAGGTGAAGAGTTCTATTTATAGCCATAGAAAACGGTAATCCGGGACAATCCCCCGGTGTGGGACTAAACAAATACCTGAAATAGACTAAATACACACTAATACGCGACCCACCAAAATCTTAGCGGATTTGGGCCAAAACAGACCGCCAATTAGCGGTCTTGGACCGCCAATTGACGGTCTATATGGTTCGGATCCCGCTAAGTTTTCTTCTGGGCTTTTCTGGATCTCTTTTGTGATCTTTGTTGCATCTACTTTGCTTGTTGGAGCTCCGACTCGAATAGAATTGCCAAAATACTCCCCATGATGGTGTGGAGTATTTTGTTTTGCTCTTTGGTCATTTGGTCTTACGTTCAGGTCCTTTTCCCTTGCATCTTAGTCCCCAGGTCTCACAATTCAGTCCTTTTTCCCTGCTTTTGGGTCCTTTTATGCTTCATCTCTTCAAACCTATTTATTCCTGAAAACTAAACATAAAACTCGTAACATAGCATTGTTTAGGTGAAAGATAATGGATATAAGATACAAATATGAGCATGAAATGATGTCAATCAAATACCCCCACACCTAACTTTTGCTAGTCCCGAGCAAAACAAAGAAAGGAAAAAAGCATACGAAAAACAAGAAATCCTAACTCACTTTCGTAGGAATCACGGTTGCACTTAGCACGTGCAACAAGCCATTAAACCTCCTTGTCGCCACAGAGGAGGAGTGTTGTCTCCTGAGGGTTTTCAGCGGATAACCACAATATCCGAACAAGATGCATTAATCAATCTAGCTACACGACTCGTTGGACTTATTTTGTCGATCATGGGATGCGGTAATACTACGGGTTGACTCTATATATGTAATCGGTCCACACACCTAGCCTAATGAATTATTCATGAAAGTTAGTTAGGAACTTAAGTGAAAGACATGGGCAACCTTAACTTCTGAATGCGATACAATGTGTAAAGTCCATTTTGGTTCTTATTTGACTCTTTTTTTTCTTTTTTTCTTTTTCTTTGGAGCATTTTATTGCTTGGTGTTTGATTCTCCCAGGGTCAGGTTTCGTGCATGATATATACAGCAACAATGATATTCTCATAATCATTTGCTCAAGGAACATCAAATGAGAACATCAAGTCATGAGGACCAGAGACTTGCCGAGATGGGCAAACTTCACCCGTACTCTGAGGTCTCATGAGGGGTGAAAGGTCAAAGCTGAAAGGCTCAAACCCCTCATGAGATTGGTTGGGTGTGGGCAACATGAATGAATGAAGTTGTGTTGACTCACTAGGGTTTAGTTGCTCATCGAACAAAACCCTTCAACCAATAGGTGGGTGCCTTGGAATGAGTTCCTCAAGCTCATTCGATGGATGCAGCAGACCTGCATCACTAAGAATGGGGCTTCTCCCCAAGTCATCCAACAAGGACCTCCCACCATCATTTATATCATCAAGCATAAGCTCGGTCGTAGGTGGGTCCTTGTTGGAGTCAAGATGAAGCTCAAATGGCTCAATGGTCATGGGACATGAGGTAGAGACACCTTCTGGTATAGGCATATGATGAGGTATCTCACTCTCACTAGTAATCTCAACTGAATCCTGCAATGAACACTCCTTTTGGACAATCATGTTTGATGCCAGCTCACTCTGTTGCATTGCAAAGACATGCAATGAGTTTTCGCTGGCCCCATAAACTTTCCCAATGGGTTGCATTGGTGTTAGGGGTGTTTGTTGATTTTGTGATGCTTTCTCTAATTAGCAGATGAGATTGAGATTTAAAGGTTGATACATGGGCTCTTGTTGCCTACCAGAGTTGAACACATGAAACTCAACACTCATGTTACCGAATGAGAGCTTCATGAGACCATTTCTACAATTAATTAAGGCATTGGAGGTTGCCAGAAATGGTCTACCCAAAATCAAAGGTATTTGAGAATGGGTGTTCGCAACAGGATTGGTATCGAGGACAACAAAATCGACTAGAAATATAAAATCTCAAACTTTGATAAGCATGTCCTCGTTAATCCCCTTTGGAATACGAATGGATCTATCCGCCAATTGGAGGGTGATCTTAGTTGGTTTCAATTCTCCCAAATTTAACTGTTGATAAACAGAAAATGGGAGGAGGTTGACCGCTGATCCTAAATCAAGCAAAACAAAGATCATGCTAGTGTCCCCTATCTTGCAATGAATAGTAGGACACCCAGGGTCCGTGTATTTTGTGCAGGCGGGATTGGAGAAAAGTGAGCTTACATTTGCAGCAAAGAATGCTTTCTTAGGAACATTGGTCTTCCTCTTGGTTGTGCAGAGATCCTTCAACACTTTGGCATATTGAGGTATTTGTTGGATGACATCCAACAAGGGGATGTTAACCTTAACTTGCTTAAACACCTCTAATATCTTGTCCATTGTGTCACTCTGCTTTTTGGTTAACCTACTTGGATATGGAGCTTTTGGCATGTAGGTTTTCTGTGGTGCCTGAGAAGGAGGCGTTGGTGTATTAGCCTCACCCTCAGCCTCTTCTTCACCACCATTCCCACTGAGGGACTGCATAGATGGTGGTGGTGGTGGCAAGGAAATGTGATTGTCAACCTGCTTTCCATTCCTTAAGGTCACAATGGAATTGACATGGTGATCGATAGCAAATGCGGCACCCGATCTAGTCGAGTTTGCATTCGCGATCCTCGCTCCTATGCTTGATGATGCATGCGGCTCCCTAACACTCTCTTATTGACATCATTTCATGCTTATATTTGTATCTTATATCCCTTATCTTTCACCTAAACAATGCTATGTAACGAGTTTTATGTTTAGTTTTCAGGAATAAATAGGTTTGAAGAGATGAAGCATAAAAGGACCCAAAAGCAGGGAAAAAGGACTGAATTGTGAGACCTGGGGACTAAGATGCAAGGGAAAAGGACCTGAACGTAAGACCAAATGACCAAAGAGCAAAACAAAATACTCCACACCATCATGGGGAGTATTTTGGCAATTCTATTCGAGTCGGAGCTCCAACAAGCAAAGTAGATGCAACAAAGATCACAAAAGAGATCCAGAAAAGCCCAGAAGAAAACTTAGCGGGATCCGAACCATATAGACCGTCAATTGGCGGTCCAAGACCGCTAATTGGCGGTCTGTTTTGGCCCAAATCCGCTAAGATTTTGGTGGGTCGCGTATTAGTGTGTATTTAGTCTATTTCAGGTATTTGTTTAGTCCCACACCGGGGGATTGTCCCGGATTACCGTTTTCTATGGCTATAAATAGAACTCTTCACCTTCTATTGTAATCACTCCATATTTTAAGTTGTTATTCTTCCTACTAGAAGTGAGACCTTGAAGCACACACTAAAGTAGGAGGATGCTACTTGAAATGTGAGTCACTTTAATAAATGTTTCTTTATTATGTTGTTTGTTTTATGTTTACTTTGCTTAATTTCATTTCATTAGTTTTTTTAGTAGCTTAGTTAATATGCTTTCCTTTCTTAGTTTAATAATTAGTGTAATGTGTAGTGAGTAGTTCCATCCCCTTTGGGGGGTGGAGTAGATGTTCATACATGCATTAGAGAATGAAATGAATACTTTATTTCCGATGTGTTGATAAAATATGAATGTATGCTTGCTTGTTTAGGATAGAATTTATAACTTGATGAGTTTTGCCAAAATGATTAGACACTTCTCATGCTTGTTTAGGTTCTGGAATAAACAACCTGTATATGTAAATGTTAATCAACTATGTTGGTGAATAGATTGATAGGTTTTTCCATAACATTTAAACACTTCCTATGCATGATAACACCACCTTCATTTGTGCTTAAAGAATGTTTTCAACACCCACCTCTTTGCATGTGTGCACTCACTCCACCCCTTAAGGGTTTTTCCATTTCTGAATTCCAACACTCTTCTTTCATTCTTAGTTAAGTTTTAGTTAATCGTTTGTTGCTTTCTTTCGCATTTCATACTTCGTAGTGTAGCGTAGCATAATCAACCCTCTTCTCCATGTTTTCGCAACTTGATTTCGTGCAAACAAGAGGCTGCTCACCTCCCTGAGGACGACCCGTATTTGCCACCGCTTCAACACGGTCGTGCACTTGCGGTTTAAATTAAAACGTTCAACAAGTTTTTGGCGCCGTTGCCGGGGAGGTGTCAGTCCAGACTCTTGCTAGGACGATTCGAGTGGATTTAATTTGTGTTTTGTAGTTTTCTTTGTTTCAGGAGACTTGGAGTCGCAAGTGGAGGCAGAAGGAGAAGTTGGAGGCCAACCTGTTCACGTTAGACCGCCAATTGGCGGTCTGGTGAGCCCTGTTTCCCTTCTTGTTTCTTTAGCTTGTTTCCATAATTGATGTAGTGATCTGGGACATGATTTGGCAAGTTTTGACTTATAGTTTGTTCCCAGATCAATAATCAAACCTTCTTTATGCAACTTGGACCCTAAAACCCAAAGCAAAAGATTAGGCATTCTTTCTCGTTTAGGTCATGCATCATGTATGTGACTTAGGCATGTAGATTGTCTTTTATCTTAGCTTTATTTTCAGTTGTTGAGAGCTGGCGTGAGCTACACACCTTCTACTCTCATTCATGCATTTTGTATGAACATGCATTAGTTAGTAGGAAGTGCATTGAAACAAGTGTGAGTTGAGCGTTTGTTTGGAGAGTTGATTGCTAGATTAGAACTCCAAAATGCTACTAAGGAGGGGCTGCCCCATAAAAGATAAGGTGGGGGATTTCATCACCCTTTCCTTCGCCCTACAAACCACACTAATGAAGAGCCTAATTTTTAAAATCAAGTAGACATTGGCCCTAAGGATTTCAGGTGCATTAGGAGAGTGATCCGGTCCCGACCGTCATGACCTGATCGGCGTTGCCCACTTTGTCAATAGTAGGAGAGTGTCAGGGTGACTTACAAATGAAACCCATTGATGAGGCGTTCAATAATTGAAACCCATTGATGAGGCGTGTGAAACAGAGTCGATGTGTCAGGGTGACTTACAAATGACTTACAAATGAAACAGAGTCGATGTGTCAGGGTGACTTACAAAAGAAACCCATTGATGAGGCGTGTGATACTTTTGAATTAATTGTTGAATGTACCCTTGAGTGGGACACCATAAGAGAGCCACTAGCTACCAGGTCTTCCTGTCGAACTAGATCATACCAAGTTGAGTCAACTATCGCGTCTCAGGCAAAAATCGTTGATCTCATACATAGGATTGAAAGTTTAGAGTTGGACTGACCTCTTGTTGCTCAAGTCGCTAGTCTTGCTTGTAATAGGTGTGGACTTACAAGACACACTGACTTGGAATGTACTTATGCTCCAAGCGATATTTAGCATGAAAATGCGATGTATCAACAATAGCCTTGCAATGACCCGTATAGTCATTCCTACAACCCGGGATGTCGAAACTATCCTAACTTCTCTTGGGAGCCTAGTAGGGGCCACAGTCAGAGCTCACACGCTCAACCCCAACCCCCACGTTATTACCCTCAATGCCCATCGACGACCTACCAACCACCACATCAAAGGTCTCAACTGCATAATCACCAAACTCCTCAGGCCTCATCTTTGGGTTATTCTGGCCAGACTGCACCCCAGCGGGTTGATCCAAAGGACTCCACTCTTAACAAAAACTTCCAAGCGTTCATGCAGAGCACGTAAACCATGCTTGCGGCCAACAATAATTTGATCAAAGCATTAGAAGCGCAAGTCAGTCTGAGGTGAATCTTAAGGGTACCCAATCGCAAGGAAGACCACTAGTAACTCATGCTACCTCTAAACTGACCCATCATGTTAATATGATGCACACTTAGAGGTATGGTAAAGAAATGTATAACAAAATTAGGTTGCCTTCCTTGCAATCACCATCTCTTGGGGTCACCTGACCTGCGGTGATACCCACATCTCTGAGGGAGTCTGATTTGGAGGTCCCCTCAACGAATACTTCTAGGAAGGAGCTTCATTATAAGGTTCCTACGCAAACGTCCACATCCATGGGACAATATGAGGTCCCTACTCATGTTTCTATGGAATCGAATGTCGAGGTTCCTTCGAAAGACCATTATGCCCCAAAGTGTCATTCCCTGAGCGCCTGAAAAAGAAAACTTCATATCAACATGACAAGATTCTTGAGATCTTTCGGCAAGTTAAGGTGAACATTCTATTGTTGGAGTTGATTCAGCAGATGCCACCTTATGCCAAGGTTCTCAAGGATTTATGCAACAACAAGAGAAAAACCAATGTTCCCCAGAAAGCTTTTCTTGCGGAAAATGTGAGTTCATTGTTGGCACAACCCATGCAAGTCAAATACAAGGACCCTGGTTGTCCTATTATTTCTTGTGTGATTGGTGATGTGTCAATAAATCGAGCTTTATTGGACCTAGGTGCTTCTGTCAATCTTTTGCCGTATTCTATCTATGATCACCTTGGTCCTGGAGACCTAAAACAAACGAAAACCACTCTTCAACTCGCTGATAGGTCAATGAAGAAACTGAGGGGCATGGTGGAAGATGTTTTTAACAAAGTGGGTGAGTTCATTTATCCAATTGATTTCTTTGTTTTAGATACTGAATTTGTGCAAAACCCACTTGGACAAATTGCTATTATTTGGGGCGACCATTTCTAGCAACTTCCAATTCCTTGATCAATTGTCATAATGGTCTGATGCACTTGACAAATGGTAGTCAGTGCATTGATTTCAACATCTTCACCATCGAGAAGAAGGCTGGTGCCTTCGATGACCCTGTAGAGGTCATTATTATCTAGGGCATGGATGAGAATGAAGTCGAAGGCACCTTCAAATATTTCAGTGTGCTGTTCGATGGAGATCCTGATGGTGGTGAAGATGTTTCAACTATTCTGGCACAGAAAGGTGCCTTATCTTGTGCTCATATGGCCTTTGAGCTACATTCTTTTGATTATGTGGCTGTTGAGACACAAGATACCATTTTTATGGCCTCTAGGCCCCCTGCTCTTCACTCTGTATCTGTTGAGGACCCAATGTGGGTTAAGAACCGACCACTCGATACCCTACACTTTCAACAATCAGACGGAGATTCACCTCTCATTCATGCCTCCTATCTTTCTCATTCTCAAGAGGCATCAAACGACCACGATGCTTATAAACGTATCAGGTGGTCAAGCAATTCTATTTCTGGACTTCACCATCTCGGTAATAAGTTTGGGTGTCACTTTGTGTGGATGAAATGATCCTTATGCACCCGAATGTCTGTTGGAGGTATCTATTGATGACCCTCAGCTTTGTTAGGGAATGAAAACATATTTGTTTCCTTTTCCTTTCACAAACCCTGGTTTTAAGAGGCATAAATCATCATCCTTTGTTGATAAACCTCTCAACAATTCTCATGTTTCTCATGTTGCAAGCCTATGCAAGTGCATTTCTGGCTCAAGAGATGGTGGGTTCGCATTTGATGTCTCTTGACAAATGAAGATGGGGGCCCATTAATGTACATAGTTCTCCTAGAAAAAAGAAAAAAGAAATTAAAAAAATAAAAAGAGAGTGACTCCACAAGTGAGCATTGATTGTTGTGGGCCCCAACCCTTGAGTATTTGGCCCCCATTTGTTTCACGTATTTGTCTCCCTTCTTAAGTATCTCACAGGTTTTCGGGAATTCAGGTATATGTCCATCCACATAACCATGAACTTCCTTTTACACTTTACGTTGGTGAGATCTTTTATTTTTCATGCATAAATCCACGTAGTATCATACTCTCATTCATTGAGGACAATGCATGAAGTAAGTGTGAGGGGTGTTTTACGTGTGTACATAATCGAGTGTTTTTTTCCTTTTCTTTGGTTTTCTTTTGTTTGCATTGTTAGGGTCATGATAGTGTGTTGCAAACTTGCAATTTAGATTGATATATCTGCTATACCATGATCCTTGGGTGACTTGTCTTCTTTTGCATGCGTAGTGCTTTAAAATTTTCAATTTGTTTCAAAATATTCATGTGTTTGCGAAGAAAATATTTTTTGGATTTTGTGTGTGTTTAGCAAGTACAAAACCATTGAGAGGTGCCGTTGTGGCAATCTATTTGATTGTATTGAAAGTCCCAATTCATTAGGCAAAGTAAAAATGGAAGCTCCCAGAATTGACTTGAACATGGTGCATGAGAATATCTAGTACACTAACTTTAGGTCTTATGTAGTCGTAAGTATGCACCGTGGTTTTCCCTTGCGCAGAGAGTAATCATAGGATTTCAGAACTCAAACAAATAAAGAAGTCCACCGTGAACCTAGTAAGTCGAAGATTTCGTGCCTGTTAGTATAAGGAAGTTTGTCGTAGTCAGGGACCCTTAAACTCTTGTTGTGAAACGTTAAGGGTAGGGGTTTTGGTTCCCATGTAGATAAATAATAATAATTAAGTATGGTGTTCTCTCTTCTCGCACGACTCCTATCACTCGAGAATTTAGGTCCGAGGGGACTTAGTGCCTGGTGCCTTCGAGTCATATGACTTGGGATGCACCGACCGAACTTCCATTACACGGGTGGTAGGGATCGCCCTATGTGGAGATTTGGGGGAAGGTGTACGTGATAGTGTAAGTCCTCACATACAATGATGCACGAAACCTGACCATGGGAGAATTAAACACCAACTAGTTCTAACTCTTTATTCTCCAAAAAGAAAAAATGATAAGAGAAAGAAATGAAAAACAATATAAAAAATATATACAACTAAGAACCTTAATGGACTTTACACGATGTATCACTTGAGACTTTTAGGGTTGCTCATGTTGTTCACTTAAGTCTTTAATTAGCTTGCACAAATGGTTCTCTCGGCTATGTTTGTGGATATGATATATATATAGTTGCCTCTAGGATTACTGTGTCCAATGATCGACAATAGTAAGTCCAATGAGTTGAGTTGCTAGGTTCACTAATACATCAATGCTCGGATTTTCTGGGCAAATCCACTGAAAACCCTCAGGAGACACCACTCCTCCTCCTTGGTGACAACAAGGTTTAACAGCTTGTTGCACGTGCCACGTGGAATCGTGATTCCAACGAAAGTGAGTTAGGATTTCCCCAATTTTTCGTATGTTTTCCTTTCTTTCATTTTTATGTTTCATTGTTTTGCTCGGGACTAGCAAAAGGTAAGTGTGGGGTATTTGATTAGTAGCATATCATACATCGTATTCATTTATATATCCTTTATTTTTCCCTAATTTTGTGCTACTCGAGTGTTGGTAATAAAGAATAGAAAGGAAGAGAAAATGATTGAAATGCAAGAAGAAAGAACTCAAATGAAACAAAGTCGACTTGTTTGTCATGCACAAGGACCTCTGCAAATCAAGAATGCCCCAGATGAAATACAGAGGAACCTAAACACACGAAAAACATTAGGGGCGCAAAAATCCTTCGAAACCATGATCTTGAGGAGTATTTGGGAAATTAAAAATAAAAGGGCTCCAACCAATAGAACAGGAGTGCACCCCACATTTAAAATACATAACTTAAGATTCTGAATGAAATCTGGGCAGATCATACTTGATGAATTGGTGCACTAGAACTTACAGAAATCAATTTTAGCCGTTGGATTGCTCCGAGAATCATCTACACCACACTTTCTTCTATAAATAACATGGTTTCTTCTTCTTTACTCTTTTTCTCCAATTCAACCATTAAAGTATGTTACTTTTTACCCAATTTGGCTGCAAATAGAGGAAGGTGGATGAAGATTGTAATCTCACATTTTCTTTAATATAAGGTTGGATTCATGTTCCTTTTTTCATTAACTTTCTTTCTATGCAATTAGTTTTTTATTTTGTTGGTTAGATTTCTAGTTAGAATTTTATGCCATATTTAATTGGTTTCCATGCTTGTTATTATGACTAGTGAGTAGATCCACCCCATTTGGGGGTGGAGGCAATGTAGTTGATGGTGAAGTGTATGATGGGTTCATAAGTTTGTGTTATTCCTAAACTTGTAACATGTTAATGTTGCTTTAGATGAGATAATGGCCACACTGGTTGCTTTTTGGCTAATAATCCTTAATCCGGTGTTGATGATTAATTAACATATCAATAAATCCATGTACATCTATCATTACCTCACATGCATATGCACATATATATTTATTTGGTTTTACTAACCATTTCTCTCACAAGTGCTACACAAGACAAGAAATCAAGTTGAAGAATAGATAGGATTTATGTTCAGTGTACTTAGGATGCAATTGTAACTTTGGCACTTCAACTTATTTCCATTTCATGATCCATAGAAAACCTATAGACGTCATATACAAAATTTCATATCAAACCGACTCCTTTAAGTGGCCCATTACACTTAAGAATTCCTCTTGGATCAGAGTTCCTGCATAAAATGGTCAACCAGTAGCCATATGGTTCGATCGATTTAACAGACTCTAATTATTTTCCCATAGCGGTCGAACGACAGTTCACCTGGTTCGGCCGATTTTAACAGACTCATTCTTTGTCCAAAAAAGTCGACCGATTCTTTATCTTTGTTTGACTATTACCCTTAAATAACCGATACTTGCCTTAGACGTATTCATCTCTATTTCATCGGTTATTTCTTTACACATTTCTCATTTAGTGTGCGATCTGGTTGACTGAATAGGATTTTGGTTCGATCGTTTGTCACTTCATATTTGTTTTAGATACGATCGTTATACTTGTCGTATTATACAACGGTCGTATAGACATACTTCAACTAACCCAATTCGTATTTTTTGCCATCGGTCGAATAGTGCCAAACATCGGTCGACCAGATCAAGAACAATTCAAGCTCTAAAACTCCTACCTATTTTAGGTCGGATTGGATCCTTATCTTGTTCTACCGTTAACTTATTTGTTTAATATTATCCTGGCTAAAACCCTCTAAACGGTCGATCGTTCCTAGACTTGGTTTGACCATTCACTTATGTTTTGCCCATATCGGTCGACCATTGGTGCATAAATTTGTGTTTGGGATGCTTCTATTTTGTGTACCTTGCACAAATCCTTTCCAAATCAATCCCAACGAGTAGATTAAGTTTAGAGCCTATAAATAGAGTTTAGAACAACTTCACAAAGTCACAATCCTTTCTCTAAAGCTCTTACTCTCATACTACTCCTTTGTGCTCTAAAAATCTCATCGTGCTCAATCTCACACTTGAATCATTCATTACATTCATCAATCTTTCAAGTACTTGAGATAAGAAGTTGATTCAAGAAATCTCCGACAAAGTCTTATATTCGCTTCCGGAGTGAAGCTTGTTTAAACGTTTTAAATTTAGATCGCAATTGCACGACCGCAATGAAGCGGTGGCAAGTACAGGCCGATACGCAGGAAGGTGAGTGGCATCTGTTTTGTCAGAAATCAAGTGGTGAATAAAGGGAGAAAAGAAGTGATTAAGCTAAAGCTAACTACACTAAACTAGTAAGTAAGAAATACGAAAGAAAGCAACGAAAGATTGAGAATCAAGAAGAGAAACCACTAAGGCGTGGAGTATGTGCACATATGAAGTGAAATAAGTGATGAGTGATGCATGTATGTCTGTGTGTCGTGTGTGTGTCTACATGCATAGGAAGTGTCTAAAGATGTGGCAAAACCTATCAATCTATTCACACAATGTATCGGCAATACTACTTGATTAACATAAGATTATGCTCGGCATGAGAATTGTCTACAGAAATGGCAAGACTCATCAAAAACCATAAACTCATGTGAAGAACAAAGGTAAGCATGGGAGGTGTCTAAATGTTATGGGAAAACCCATCAAAACAAAGTTTCTTCAATCAATCAAGCAAGCAAACACAAATACAAACACATAACTAACATGTAGCTTATTCAATAGGAAATTTCAATCAATAAACATGAGAAAACTAAGCATGGTAAGTGTCTAAATATTATGGAAAAACCTATCAAAATTCCCCAACATGTAGATGATTGAAATACCCCCAATGAACATACAAAACATGCAAGTCTAGACAATCAAAAATTCATCAAACATCCAAACTTCACAATATACATGAACATCATCTCCACCCTCCCAAAGGGGACGGATCTACTTACTACACATTTTGCTAGCAATTAAACTAAAGAAGAAAGGAGACATTCTAACTAATTTAGCCTAAGATCAAAGAAACAAGATTAAGCTAAGCATGCATAAAAAAGATACATGAGAGCAAAACAATGAAAATTATTTTATTAAATGACTCACATTACTAGTAGCATTCTTCTCCACCTTGAGTTTTTCCTCCAAGGCTTACTCCAAGTAGACAGAATGCCACCAAGCAATCAGTAAATACCAATGGTGGAGGAGGAGTTCTATTTATAGTCATAGAAAAAGGCAATCGGGGACAATCCCCCGGTATGGGACTAATACAATACCAAAAATAGGCATAAAAGACCCTAATACACGACCCGACTAAAACTTATCGGATCTGGAGAAAATAGACCGCCAATTAGTGGTCTATATGCTTTGGATCAGGTCTGGTTTTGGTGTGTTGTTGTCTGGCTTGATTTCTTCACGTGTGATGCATCCAAGTCGGTTTTTGGAGCTCAGGCCCGAATCGAATTGCCAAAATACTCCTCATGATGGTGTGGAGTTCTTTCATTTGCTCAATGGCACTTTGGTTTTACATTTAGGTCCCTCTATTGTGCATCTTAGTCCATAAGTATTGTAACTTAGTCTTTGTTCTTGCTTTTAGGTCCTTTTATGTCTCTTTTCCTCAATCCTGTTTATTCCAGAAACTCAAACATAAAACTCATTACTTAGTATTGTTTAGGTTCAAGATAATGGATATAAGACACAAATATATGGATGATATGATGTCAATCAAATACCCCACACCTAACTTTGCTAGTCCCAAGCAAAACAAAGAAAGAGAAAATGAAAGAAAGGAAAAATCATTCCTAAAATAGGGAAATCCTATCTCACTTTCGTAGGAATCATGGTTGCACTTAGCACATGCAACAAGCTATTAAACCTCCTTGTCGCCAAGGAGTGTTGTCTCTTGAGGGCTTTCAGCGGATATACCCGCAAAATCCGAAAATAGATGCATTATTGAATCTAGAAACTCGACTTGATGGACTCATTTTTATCGATCATTGGACGCGGTAATCCTACAGGCCGACTCTATATATGTATACAGTCCACACACCTAGCCTAAGTGAAATACATGGACAACCTCAACATCCTGAAGTGATACAAACTGTAAAGTCCATTAAGGTTCTTATTTGCATTACCATTTTTTTCGTTTCTTTTGTTTCTTTTCTTTTTCTTTTATTTCTGTCTAGTTGGTGTTTGATTCTCCCAGGGTCGGGTTTCATGCATCATTTTCTATGACGACTTATGCTATCACGTATACCTTCCCAACATCTCCACATAGGGCAATCTCTACCACCCGTGTAACAGGAGTTCGGTCGGTGCATCCCAAGTCAGATGACTCGAAAGCACCAGGAACGAAGTCCCCTCGAACCTAATTTCCCGAGTGATAGGAGTCGTGCAAGAAGAGAGAACACCTACTCACTTACTTCTTATCTACATATGAACCAAAACCTCTATACTTAATGTTTCACAATAGGAGTTAAATGATCCTTGACTACGACAAACTTCCTTATATTGACAGACACGAATTTTTGACTCACTAGGTTTAGGGTGGATTTCTTTAATTGTTTGAGTTCTGAAACCCTATGATTACTCCCCCCTCGAGGGAAGACCGGGGTGCATCCTAACGACTAGATAAGTCCTATAGCCACTGTACTAGATATCCTAATGCATCACGTTCAAGACAATTTTGGGAGCTTTCTTTTGGTTTACCTCTCAACGGTTTTGCACATGCTAAACCCACGCAGAACCCACAAAACATTTTCTTTCGCAAACACATGAATAGTTTGAAAGAAAAGTGAAAATTTAAAGCACTAGGCAAGCAAAAGAAGACAAGTCACCCAAGGTCATGGCAATCAGATATATCAATATTAAATGCAGCACACTATCATGATCCTAACACTGCACATAAAAGAAAACAAAATCAATGGAAAAGACACGACTATGTACACACATAAAACACACCCCACACCTACTTCATGCATTGTCCTCAATGAATGTGAACAAGATAGCACATGGATTTATGCATAAAAATGAAAGATCTGACCAACACGAAGCGCAAAAGGAAGTTCATGGTTATGTTGATGGACACAAACCCGAATTCCCTTAAAACCTGTGAGATGTTAAAGAAGGGATACAAATACGTCAAAGAAAAAAAGGGTCCAAATACACAAGGGTTGGCGCCCACAACAATCAATGCTCGCTCATTGAGTGTTTTATTGTACTTTTTTTAATATAACTATGTATAAAAATAAGTTCCCATCTTCATTTGTCAAAGGACATCAAATGGGAACCTCAAAACTGGGTCAATGCACTTGGAAAAGGAACATGGCACCACACGGGGCCAGAATACTCATGTTTTGCCCCCCCCAGAAAGAGCACAAGATGAAAGGAGAGGTTCATGAATTAGACACAAAGGCGTCTCATTCAAAGGATCAAACTGAAAGAGCTTGAACCTCGCAAGAGTTTGGGAAATATAGGGCAACAGAAGAAAAGTTTCTCCCATTGTGGTACTGAAGTTATGATTGTCGATCCAAACTCTCCAACCATCAAGCTGGTGGGTCGGAATGAGGTCAAGAACCTCGTTATGCATGTCCGACTCACCAGGCGAACAGAAAGTGGGTCTCTCACCCAAGGTATCCTCTAAGTCACTCCCAATACCCTGATTAGCAATGTAGTTGTTTGATGTTCCATCATTTCCAAGATGATCAGGAACAAAAGTGAGAGGCAAACTCTCATCAGGTCGTTTGGAATTAAGGGTACTAGGGTGCGTTTGCTCCACCAGAGGTGAGTCCTTAGGAGGCACAACATGAAGATCATGTGGCTCAAGGGCCACGGGATAAAACGATAAGGCACAATCCTGTGCCGACTCATAATGAAGCTGGTCCATGTTGTTCTCAATTTGGATCGAATCCCCCACGTTGTGTTCGTGAATTGAAAAACCAAGTCCCTCAGAATTACTAGGAGTTTGACTTTGAAAGATTGTGCTTTCGAATTGTGGATGTGGTGGTGGTTCGATATCAGAAGATAAATCCTCATGTTGAAAAGAAATGTCACCTTCATCACGTTTACTTAATTGTTGTGTAATTTGACTCACATACATTTCCATTGTTTGCATAGAATTTTGAGTGGACTCCATTACATTTTGAATGGTTTCCATGAACATTTGCACGGTTTGTTCTAATAAATCAAGTCTAGGGTCAACTTTGAGGCTTAAATCAAAATTTAGGAAAGTGTTGGGTTGGGTGTTGATAGGCTGAGAATGATTCCAATGATTTGGAGTAGGGTGTTGGTAGAATTCTAGGTAATCGGGAGGAGGATACTGGGTGGAAATGATGTATACGAATTTGAATAAGAGTTCTCTCCCCCACGAATCCATCCCTCTCGGGTTGTACGTGGATGCATAAGGGTCATATTGAACATTTTGGGAGAAGGTGTGCTCATACTCAAGCTCTGGGGCAACATAAGGACATTCCCCAAAAACATGACCACTCAACCCGCAATAGTCACACGGTACAACTACTGGAGGTACCGGTGCACTCATGTCGTCTACCACATGCATGAAAGAGGCCAAAGGTTCTCGTAATGTCTGAGTTTGTTGACCAACATATGTCCGACATAACTAGATGGTGGGGCAGTCGGTGCCTCTCTCTTATCACCCTAATATGAAGATTACTCAGTCACACAATTAAGATTATCCCAACTATACAGGGTGTTTTTCTGAGGCACCCCAGGATGCATGGGTCCGGAGTACCAGGGAGAATTGTCCTGGTCCGAACAATGATATGGGTCCAGAGTACCAGGGAGAATTGTCCTGGTCCATCTTAACCAAAAACTCTCAAGTCGACCACTCTCACCACCACGAGGCCAAGCTCGCAAAAAGTGCTCAACTCGACCCTAAACGCTAACAAAGAGTGTAAAAGGGAGGAAACTAGAACGTAGAAATAGGTGAGAAGAAGATGACTCAGAGGAGAAGCGAAGAATCCCTAAAAACTAACGTGGGTAAAGGGTGAGGGTAGAAGCCTAGTCTAGCAATCACGACTCAAATAATTTATGGCTATGAGTCCTTAGGCTAGACAACACCTAACTTCGAGATCACTAGTCTCGACATGCCTCACCTCCCTACAACAAAGATCACAATGCCCAGCAAGTGATACCAGATCTGGAGATGCAGTACCTCCTACAATCGACAAGGCAAGCGACGCCGATCTAGGCATGACGGTCTCAACTAGATCACTCTCCTAGTGCGTCCGAAATCCTTAGGGCCAATGTCTAGTTGCTTTTAGAATTAAGGATTTGATTAAGAGTGATTTTTGGGGCAAAGAAATGGGTGATGAAATCCCCCACCTAATCTTTTATGGGACAACCCCTCCTTAGTAATGTTTTGAGTCTTAATCGAGCAATCAACTCTCCAATCAAACGCTCACCTCACTCTTGTCCCGATGCAATTCCTACTAACTAATGTGTGGTCATACAAAATGCATGAATGAGAGTTGGAAATGCGTACCTCACGCCAGCAATCAACAACAAGAATGTAAAGAAAAGAAAGATGAGTGCGTGCAAGGTCTACAAAGGGTGCATGACCTAGATTGTAATCAATCTACTCTTTTGCTTTGAGTTTTAAGGTCCAAGTTAATTAAAGGGACTTGATTGTTAATCCAGGAGAAAACTACAAGTCAAAACATTCCAAAGTGAGCCCCCAGGTGACCTAGTGAATGTAGAAACAACCAGAAAAAATAAAAGGGATTTTGGTGCTCACCAGGTCGCCAATTGGCGGTCTAGAACCATTGATTAGCGGTCTGTTCGGCTTGCTCCCCTCCCGGCTTCTCCTTGTGATGTCTCTTGATCTTTGGAGCTCCTGAAACAAACTAAAACTACAAACAAAAAATTAAAACCACTCGAATCGTCCAAACCAAAGTCTGGGCAGAGCACCTCCCCGGCAACGACACCAAAAACTTGTTTAAAGGTTTTAAATTTAGACCGCAAGTGCACGGGCTTAATGAAGCAGTGGCAAGTACGGGTCGATCCGTAGGGAGGTGAGTAGCCTCTGGTTTGTCAGAAATAAAGTGACGAATAAAGGGAGAAATGATGTGATTATGGTAAAGCTAACTACACTAAACTAGTAAGTAAGAAATACGAAAGAAAGCAACGAAAGATTGAGAATCAAGAAGAGAAACCCCTAAGGGGTGGAGTGTGTGCACATATGAAGTGAAATAAGTAATGAATGATGCATGTAAGCATGTATGTCTGTGTGTCGTGTGTGTGTCTACATGCATAGAAAGTGTCTAAAGATGTGGCAAAACCTATCAATCCATTCACACAACGTATCGACAATTACTACTTGATTAACGTAAGATTAGCTCAGCATGAGAAGTGTCTAAAGATATGGCAAGACTCATCAAAAACTATAAACTCATGTGAAGAACAAAGGTAAGCATTGGAGGTGTCTAAATGTTATGGGAAAACCCATCAAAACAAAGTTTCTTCAATCAATCAACCAAGCAAACACATAACTAACATGTAACTTATTCAACAGGAAATTTCAGCCAATAAACATGAGAAAACTAAGCATGGGAAGCGTCTAAATCTTATGACAAAACCCATCAAAATTCCCCAACATGTAGATGATTGAAATACCCCTAATGAACATACAAAACATGAAAGTCTACCCAATGAAAAATTCATCAAACATCCAAACTTCACAATATATATGAACATCATCTCCACCTCCCAAAGGGGATGGATCTACTCACTACACATTATACTAGCAATTAAACTAAAGAAGAAACGAGACATTCTAACTAATTTAGCCTAAGATCAAAGCAACAAGATTAAACTAAGCATCCATAAAAAAGATACAACATGAGAACAAAAAAATAAAAAATTATTTTATTAAATGACTCACATTACTAGTAGCATTCTCTCCACCATGAGGTTTTGCTGCAAGGCTTACTCCACGTAGACAGAATGCCACCAAGCAATGGGTAAATACAAATGGAGGAGGAGTTCTATTTATAGTCATAGAAAAAGGCAATCGGGGACAATCCCCCGGTATGAGACTAATACAATACCAAAAATAAACATAAAACACCCTAATACATGACCCGACTAATGGACCACCAATTGGAGGTCTATATGCTTTGGATCAGGTAAGGTTTTGGTGTTGTTGTTAGGTTCAAAAACTTGTTTGAACGTTTTATATTTACCGTAAGTGCACGACCGCGTTGAAGCGGTGGCAAATACGGTTCGATCGACAGGGAGGTGTGTCGACTTTAGTTTGTTCGAAGGAGAGTGGAAAGAAAGGAGAGAAGGAGTTATGATCAAACTACACTAAAATGCGAAAGGAAATGGAAAATTCAGCAATAAAACTAAACCCCATAGTGGGTAGAGAAAGAATGTGAATACAAAGATATGTGTATGTGCGTGTGTTCAATTATGCTCATCACAACATGTAGTGCATGAAAATCATATAACTAAATCCAACTTTGCCTCCACATAAAATAAGATAACACAATATCATTAAAATATTCAAGACAATAATTGGAATGAAGTTAAATGAACTCATGTATAAAAACCAAACCCCACTATGTCTCCACATGAAATAAGATAACACAATATCATTAAAACATACAAGACATCAAGCAAGGTAAGGGCAACAAGAGTACATGCAACTACAAGTCATGTTTCCTTTCTTAATTCCATCCATATCCTCACCTCATCATTCCCCATACAATAGGACTACTAGTCTAAGCATATACTAAGCTTCGTTGAAGAGCATTAGCATATCAAAGACAATAGTGAAATCTCATTAGATGGTTATGGAAATCATGTAAGGCTCAAAGGATTAAGATAACACACACCTAATACATCACATAATCACATCACATTATTCTCCACCCCCAAATCGGGATGGAAACTACTCACTAATCATTATTACACTACAACCTACATTAACAAAATGAAACATTCTACTGAAAGGAAATTAAACTAAGCAAACAAGAAATATTAAAGAAGCTAAATAAAAGAAAATTAAACTAAAGAAGCATGCAAGAATTAAAAGACAGTATTAAAAGAAACTAAAAAAATATTTTATTTACATGACTCACATTACAAGTGACATTCGTCTCCACCTTGAGTTTTTGCTTCAAGGCTTTTACTCCAAGTAGAGAGAATGCCACCAAGCATTGGGTGAATACAAAATGAGGAGGAGTTCTATTTATAGCCAAAGAAAAAGACAATCGGAGAGAATCCCCCGATATGGGACTAATACACTACCCGACCAAAACATGTGGCCTTTGGACCGATTTAAACCACTGATTTGCGGTCTTGGACTGCCAATTGGCGGTCTATAAGTGTCAGATTAAGCTGGTTTTTGGTGGCTCGGATCTGATTTGATTTCTTGGTGTTTATGAACCTGATTTGGTTGTTGATGGTTGGGCCCGGATTTAATTGCCAAAATACTCCTCATTAAGGTGTCGAGCTTCTTGATTTGCTCGTTGATCCTTTTGGTTTACATCCCGGGCCCTTCTCTCTTTCATCTCAGTCCATAAGTCTTGCAACTTAGTATTTTTTCCTTGCTTTTGAGTCTTTTTATGCATCTTCTCCTCAACCCTATTTATTACTTAAAGTCAAACACAAAACTCATTACGTAGTATTGCTTAGGCTAAGAATAAAGGATATAAGACACAAACATATGCATGATATGATGCCAATCAAATACCCTCACACCTAACTCTTTCTTGTCCCAAGGAAAACATAGAAAGAAAAACATGAAAGAACAGAAAAAGCATACGAAAAACACGTAAATCCTAAATCACTTTCGTATGAATCACGGTTGCACTTAGCACGTCCAACAAGACTTTAAACCTACTTGTCGTCAAGGAGGAGGAGTGTTGTCTCCTGAGGGTTTTCAGCGGATATACCCACAAAATCCGAACAGAGATGCATTATTCAATCTAGAAACTCAACTCGATGGGCTCATTTTTATCGATCATTGGACGCGGTAATCCTTCGGGTCGACTCTATATAGGTATTAGTCCACCCACCTAGCCTAATGAACCATTCATGCAAGTTAAATAAGGACTTAAGTGAAAGACTTGGACAACCTAAACATCCTCAAGTGATACAAAGTGTAAAGTCAATTAAGGTTCTTATTTGCATTACCATTTTTTTTTCTTTTTGTTTCTTTTCTTACTTTTTGTTTGTTTTCTTTTTGTTACTAGTTGGAGTTTCAATCTCCCAGGGTCAGGTTTCGTGCATCATTTCCTATGAGGACTTACACTATCACGTACACCTTTCCCCAAATCTCCACATAGGGCAATCCCTACAACCCGTGTAACGGGAGTTCGGTCAGTGCATCCCAAGTCAGATTACTCGAAAGCACCAGGCACAAAGTCCCCTCATACCTAATTTCCTGAGTGATAGGAGCTGTGCGAGAAGAGAGAACACCTATTCATTTATAGGTGAACAAAAACCCCTACACTTAATGTCTGACAACAAGATTTAAAGGTTCCATGAATACAACAAACTTCCTTAAATGAACATACACGAATTATTGACTCACTAGGTTAAGGGTGGACTTCTTTAATTGTTTGAGTACTGAAACCCTATGATTACTCCCCCTCGAGGGAAAATTGGGGTGCATCCTAACGACTTGATAAGTCCTAAAGACATTGTACTAGATATCCTGATGCATCAAGTTCAAGAAAGTTTTGTGGGCTTTCTTTTTTACTTTTCCTCTCATCGGTCTTGCACATGTTAAGCACACACAAAACTCACAAAACATTTTCTTTCGCAAACACATGAAGATTTTGAAAGAAATGTGAAAATTTTAAAGCACTAGGCAAGCAAAAGAGGACAAGTCACCCACGGATCGCGGCAAGCAAATATATCGATATTAAATGCAGTACACTAACATGACCCTATCAATGCACACAAAGGAAAATAAAATCAAAGGAAAAAGACTCGACTATGTACACACGTAAAACACCCCCACACCTACTTCATGCATTGTCCTCAATGAATGTGAGCAAGATACTATATGGATTTATGCATGAAAAAGAAGATATCTCACCAACGTGAAGTATAAAAGGAAGTTCATGGTTATGTTGATGGACACAAACCCGAATTCACTCAAAATCTGTGAGATGCTAAAGAAGGGATACAAATACGTGAAAGAAATGGGGCCCAATTACACAAGGGTTGGGGCCGAAACAATCAATGCTCGCTCGTGGAGTCTTTTATTGTACTTCTTTTTTCTTTTTTTTAAATTATGTACAAAATTAGGCTCCCATCTTCATATGTCAAGGGACATCAAATGGGAACCCACCATTTTCGAGCCAGAATGCACCTACATGGTCTTGCAACATACAAAACAAAATTGCTTGACCACCTGACACCCTTATGAGCATTGTGGTCGTTTGATGCCTCTCGAGAGTTAGCAATATAGGAGGCATGACTGAGAGGTGAACCTTTGTATGGTTGTTGGAAATGTAGGGTATTAGGTGGTTGATTCTTAACCCACATGGGGTCCTTAGCAGATACAAAATGAAGAGTATGTGGCCTAGAGACCTCAAAAATGGTATCTTGTGGCTCAAGAGCCACATGATCAAAGGATGTGGCTCAAAGGCTACGTGATCACAAGATAAAGCACCTTCTTGTGTCAGCCCAGGTGAAACATCTTCACCACCTTCAGGATCTCCATCGAACAATTGCCTGAAATACTTGAAGGTGCCTTCAACATCAACTCATCCATGCCCTGGATAAGGTTGACCCCAACAGGATCATCGAAGGCACCTGGCTTCTTGTCGATGGTGAAGATGTTGAAATTAGCGCATTGACTACCATAAGTCAAGCCCATCAGATCATTGTGACAATTGATCAAGGCATTGGAATTCACAAGAAACGGTCGCCCTGATCCAACATTTCTTGGTTGCCCTAAACACTCCGGAAGTTTCCGGTCAAACTTTTCCTAGACCTTGGTCGATCGAAACTCAATTTCTTCTTGAACCCAGGAGGCCCTGGAAGTTTCCGGTCGAACCAACCATTTGCCTAGTTCGACCGATCCTTTCTTATCAAACCAAAACCCTAGAATGGTCAACCAATCCACTTAGTTAGTTCGACCGTTCACTTAAGTGAACTTAAGTCGTTGGCAAAATTTACCAACCGGTCGACCAGCATACCCATTTTGGTCGACGGAATTTGTTTTGAATTGGGTCCTACAGGTTTCTATTTTGTGTATCTTACACAAACCTTACCCAACTTATCCCCAACGGCTATAACACCTTAGGAGCCTATAAATAGGTGTTGCCTAGACACAATTTGACAACTCTCCCACTACAATTTGTCTCCTACATTAGAGAAAAAGCTCCAAACACTCCAAGCCTCAAATCTTCCCACACTTTAGTCTTAAATCATATTCTACTCAAGTGTGCTTATGTTTAGAGAGTGTTGTTCCACTCATTTGTTTGTGAAAGAAGTAAGGATTTCGGTGAAAGCCCGAAGTGTTCACTCTCGGATTGTGAGAGAAAGAAATCAAGCTAGCGAGGGTTGTTAGTGGAAGCTTGTGTTGTAAACGCGATCTCTCCCGGACTGGAACAGGGAGTGTATAGTGAAGTCGTGACCGGAGCTCGGTGATTCGAGCAGGCTTGCAAGAGAAGAGTAGGACTCGGGTGGGGTGTTGAACCTTTATAAAAATACCATGTCTTCTTGTGATTTGCAATATTTCTGGTAAAACTTCTCCTAGACCTTGGTAGACCGAAACTCAATTTGTTATTGAACAAAGGAGGGCCTCGAAGTTTCCGATCGAACCAACCATTTGCCTAGTTCGAACGATCCTTTCTTATCAAACCAAAACCCCTAGAATGGTCGAACAATCCACTTAGATAGTTCGACCGTTCACTTAAGTGAACTTAAGTTGTAGCCAAAATTGACCAACCGGTCGACCAGCATACCCGTTTCGGTCGACGTAATTTGTTCTGAATTGGGTCGTGCAGGTTTCTATTTTGTGTATCTTACACAAACCTTACCCAACTTATCCCCAACCACTATAACACCTTAGGAGCCTATAAATAGGTGTTCCCTTGACACAATTTGACAACTCTCCCACTACAATTTATGTCCTACATTAGAGAAGAAGCTCCAAAACTCCAAGCCTCAAATCTTCTACACTTTAGTCTTAAATCATATTCTACTGAAGTGTGCTCAAGTTTAGAGAGTGTTGTTCCACTCATTTGTTTATCAAAGAAGTAAGGATTTCGGTGAAATCCCGAAGTGTTCCCTCTCGGATTGTGAGAGAAAGAAATCAAG
This sequence comes from Triglochin maritima, assembly GCA_963682175.1. Classification (NCBI taxonomy): domain Eukaryota; kingdom Viridiplantae; phylum Streptophyta; class Magnoliopsida; order Alismatales; family Juncaginaceae; genus Triglochin; species Triglochin maritima. The sequence continues at coordinate 24,223,772 of OY821775.1, forward strand.
TTAGGGAGGGTTGTTCGCGGAAGCTTGTGTTGGAAACGCGTTCTCTCCCGGCCCGGAACAGGGAGTGGATAGTGAAGTCGCGACCAGAGCTCGGTGATTCAAGCAGAACTTGCAATAGAAGACTAGGACTCGGGTGGGGTGCCGAACCTCTATAAAAATATCTTGTCTTCTTATGGTGTGCAATATTTCTGGTCAAACGTCTCCTAGACCTTGGTCAACCAAAACTCAATTTCTTCTTGAACCCAAGAGGACCTGGAAGTTTCCGGTCGAACCAACCATTTGCCTAGCTCGACCGATACTTTTTTATCAAATCAAACCTCCTCGAATGGTCGACAATTCCACTTAGTTAGTTCGACCGTTCACTTAAGTGAACTTAAGTTGTAGCCAAAATTGACCAATCGGTCGACCAGCATACCTATTTCGGTCGACGGAATTTGTTCTGAATTGGGTCCTGCAGGTTTCTATTTTGTGTATCTTACACAAACCTTACCCAACTTATCCCCAACGGCTATAACACCTTAGGAGCTTATAAATAGGTATTCCCTTAACACAATTTGATAACTCTCCCACTACAATTTGTCTCCTACATTAGAGAAAAAGCTCCAAACACTCCGAGCCTCAAATCTTCCACATTTTAGTCTTAAATCATATTCTACTGAAGTGTGCTCAAGTTTAGAGAGTGTTGTTCCACTCATTTGTTTGTCAAAGAAGTAAGGATTTCGGTGAAAGCCCGAAGTGCTCCCTCTCGGATTGTGAGAGGAAGAAATCAAGCTAGTGAGGGTTGTTCGCGGAAGCTTGTGTTGTAAACGCGTTCTCTCCCGGCCCGGAACAGGGAGTGGATAGTGAAGTTGTGAGCGGAGCTCGGTGATTCAAGCAGAGCTTACAAGAGAAGACTAGGACTCGGGTGGGCTGCCAAACCTGTATAAAAATATCCTGTCTTCTTGTGGTTTGCAATATTTCCTCTTTAAACAAGTAGATAATTAATGTATTGATTTGTACTAAGCTGCATTCACGGTCCTACATTCTTCACCACCATATCACATGTGTACACACACTCCACCCCTTACGGATTTTCCTTATTGAATTTCATCTTGATTACTCTCGTGCTTTCATCACTCTTGTTGGTTGATTGCTTGTTTAATGTAGCCTAGTTTGGTGTAATCAAACTTCTTCTCCCCTTTATTTTCCACTCAATTTCTAAAGAACCAGAGTTGACACACCTCCCTGTGGACTCGATCCGTACTTGCCACTGCTTCATCGTGGTCATGCACTTGCAGTTATTATAAGCATAATCGCAATCAATTTTATGGCACTGTTGCCAGGGAGGTGGTATGTCTTGACTTTGGTGTGGACAATTCAAGTGGATTTGATTTTTTTATTTTTTCAGGGCCACTAGAGACATAGAGGAAGATACTAGAGAAATGTTGGAGCATTTGGAGCTCCAGACTGCCAATCAGAAGTCTAAAACCGCCAATTGGCGGCCTGGTAATGTTTCGTTGCCGTCATTTTTCTACACCTTGTATGGCTTTATGTTTGCAGTGTCTGGGAGCCTAATCATGCTTGTTTGGACTTGTAACTTGCTCCCAGATCTATGTAAGAAACCAAACTCCCCCTTTAATCAACTTGGACTATAAAACCCAAAGCAAAAGATTAGGCATTCTACTAGCTTAGGTCATGCATCATATAATGGTTACTTAAGCATATAACTTGTTTTTCTTTGCCTTTATTTTCAGTAGTTGATTGCTGGAGTAAGTTACGCATTCTATCACTCACTCACGCATGAGCACATCATTTAGTGACGCATGAGCACATCATTTACTGATTAGAGTTGCATTTGGAACAAGTGTTAGGTGAGTGTTTGTATGGTGAGTGTCTTGCTAGCTTAATGATTCAAAACATCTTTAAGGGGCACCACCTAGCACTTGTTCATCACCCCTCCCTTATCCCCACAAACCACACTCAAGTAAAGCCTTAATCTAAAATCAAGTAGACATTGACTCCTAGGATTCAGGTCCACATAGGAGACAATCCCACTCTCGACGTCATGGCCTGAACGTTGACGTTTGCTTAGTTACATTGAGACTTTTGGGACCTTTGGGTCTTGAATTTCTCATTTCACTTTGAGGAGAGTCGCGGTTAGGCATTGTCTAGTCTAAGGACCCATAGCCAGCCTAAGCTTGTTTGAGCCGTGTTTGCTAGATTAGGCTTCTACCCTCACCCTTTACCCAGCACGCAAGCTCTAGGGATTCTTCCCCTATCCTCTGAGTCATCTTCTTCTCACCTACTTTTACATTCTAGTATCCTCCCCTTTACAATCTCTATAAGCATTTGGGGTCGAGTGGAGCACTTTTTGCTAGTCTGGCCTCGTGGTGGTGAGAGTGGTCGACTCGAGAGTACTGTGTCGAGATGGATGGTTACATCGGCGACCATCCATTTCATTGTTGGGACCAAGACTATTCTTCGTGGTATTCTAGACCCATGCATCCTGGGGTGCCTCGGACTAATACCCAGTATGGTTGGGACAATCTTAATTGTAGATATTGTACCTCTACAAATATTTAACATCATGAGTATGTGAAATAGAATATGTTTCTTTCCTATATTGAATTGACCTAACAAATGAAATATTATGGAATTATGTTTGTGTCATTAATGTTTAATTGTGTCTTTGAATCCTAAGATATGAGACTTATATCTTTTCACATAAGGAGTGTATGATTTGATTATTATCAAAAACTATCAATGCGTACAGTGATAAAGGTATTAGTTGGTTATACATAACTTGTGAGGGAAAAGTTGATATGTCAAAAGATTATCATCACCCCTCTTGACTTGTGTGATAATATTGCTGGACCCCTTGATAAAGTGAAATTATAATGTGCACAACGTAACTTGTGTGTAGTTACATATTTGTAATTGGCTAGAGAGATCAAGAAATGAATATATAATGCAAAGATGGCACGTATCTACTTTGTATCATATTCTCAATATCATGAGGCAAAGGATAGACACAACTGATATTACATATCACTAAATGGATCGTGTTTGGTTTGAGTGAGAAAAACATCTTTGTTATTTGGGTAAGTATAATGTGTAGCTAGATACCGCTTATAGTTTATGATATAAAGTGTTTTTATATCATTGCCAATATAACTTAGATCCTCTTATAGGTCACAACACAGTACTAGGAAACATGGAATTTGATTTTATATTTTATATGATGTATTGAAATACATGTGGTAAATATTAAAATCAAATATGTCGTAATTATGACATGGTTAGAATAATCAATAAATTTATAAGAGATGCAAATATATATTATGGGGTATAATGTTTGACATTATATATGATAATATGTTGCATATTATAATGTGATCATAATATTATAAAATATAAATTTGCAAAACCCTAGAGATCAGATTTTGTTGGATATTAATCCAAACTTTGATAAAGGCATAAATTGGTCGACCGTTTGGCAAACGTGGTTCGACTGAAATCAGGGATACTCCTGATTGAGAGATGGTTGACTATTTGTGCCCAACCATTTGGACATTTCGCTCGACTGAAACCAAGGATTTTGGTTGTGATGAATCGGTCGACCGGTTGGACGTGTTGACTATTTCGGTCGACCGTTTGCGTACGGTTTTTCCTGAATTAATAAGATAATTTCTTTGATCATGGGTTGGAATTATTCTAAATCGGCTAGAGGAGGTTAAGGGATGATTACATGTTGAAATATGATTGGATTAGTGGAGCTATTAACAAGGAATCATGTGCAAGTGGGTTGCACATGAATAGGTTTTGAGGAAGTCCTATAAATATGATCCTCCTCTCTTAATTGTTAAAATATGAATGCAAAATTCAACTCTGCATATTTCTCCAACAAATACATCCAAAATTTCCCTTGTTAGTAGAGTGTTTGAGAGATTAATTTCTCAGGATCATGAAATGGGTAATTATCTAGATTCTAGCCTTGGATACAAGATTGATTGGCTAGCTCCTTTCTCTCTAAATCTTGTTTACAGTTTGGTGAACACTTGGATGAATTACGAGATGATTTAAGTGCAACACAACTCCGGATCTTCTAAAAGGTTTTAGAGAACCTTTTGGGTATGGTTTTCTTCTATACAATTTAATATTTATGTAGGATACATATATTAAAATGTGTAGTCTTTGTTTTATACATGAAAATTATTGAAAATATGAAAATCGATTCTAAATGCTTGTTAAAAAAATTAAAAATTATACACAAGTATAGGGCACGAAATCCTACACAGGGTGGTCCTCCAAACTTCTCCCGACCACCTAACCGACCAAACAAACCTTCCATGCATTCACATTCTTATCAGCCACCCCAAGCTCCCCTAATCCACCAGGTTTCCCAAAGTCCAACAATATGGAAACCCGATTCAATTTGCCTTAGACCTTGACTCATGGACTTGAAAAATCAATTAAAAATTTCATGTCATCCTGATTGAATCAGTTATAATAACCGCAAGTGCACGGCCGCGTTGAAGCGGTGGCCAATACGGGTCGATCCATAGGGAGGAGTGTCGACATTGGTTATTTCGAAGGCGAGTGGGAAAACGATAGGAGAAAATGTGTGATTACACTACACTAAACTAAGAATGAACAATCAATAAAACTAAACACCATGGAGTGGAGGTGTGTAGGTATGTGTGTGTGAGTGGGTCTTCTTTTCAATTAGAAACAAGTGTAGTTTTTATGGCATACAAGTAGAAGCTAGTGTAGAATCTAAGTGTAGGATACACAACACTAGATGGCAAACCATGAACATGCATATCTCACATAAAGTTGAGGTCGATTTTAGATTATCAAGCATGCAATAAGTACCTAGTGTGGCCATTAAAGCATCAATCAATCCTACATACAACCTAAACCATTTATGTAAATGTGCACCAAACATGGATTCATACATAACAAGTCATTACCATCAAATCATAACAAGCAACAAGATAAACTCTAAAGCTAGCATGAGATAAGTACCTAGTGTGGACATTACCCATCAAAAACAAGTTTAAGCATGCTACAAGTATAGATCTATATTAAGCATATGAAATGGCACAAAAAAGAACCCAAAAACATCACATATTCTACAGTACCTCCACCCCAAATGGGGATGGAACTACTCACTACTCATTAAGAAAGAAAAGCAAAACGAAATTAAACTAAGCATGCAAAAAGTGACAATTTAAAACTATCAAAGAAAAAATATTTTATTGACCAGAGTCACATTACAAGTAGCATTCTTCTCCACCTTGAGTTTTTGCTCGAAGGTTTACTCTAAGTAGAGAGAATTCCACCAAGAAATGGGTAGAATACAAAGGAGAAGGAAGAGTTCTATTTATAGTCATAGAAAAAGGCAATCAGGGACAATCCCCCGATGTGGGACTAATGCACTACTAAAAATAGACATAACAAACTCTAATACATGACCCGCAAAAGTTTTATCGAATCAGGACCAAAACAGACCTCCAATCAGCGGTGTTGGACCGCCAATGAACGGTCTATATTGTCTGTATCCGGCCTGGTTTTGGAGTGTGGTTCTCTAGCTTCATGTCTTCATGTCTGATGCACCCTAATCGGTTGTGTAGGTTGTGATCCAAATCCAATTGTCAAATTACTCCTCGTGATGGTGTGGAGTTTCTTCATTTGCTCATTGGTCCTTTTAGTTTTGCACTTGGGTCCCACTCTTGTATCTCAGTCCATAAGTCTTGCAGCTAAGTCCTTTTTCTTGCTTTTAAGTCCTTTTTTTAATCTCTTCTTCTAAAACTTGTTTATTCCTGAAACTTAAATATAAAACTCGTTACGTAGCATTGCTTAGGCTAAGAATAAAGGATATAAGACACAAATATATGCATGATATGATGTCAATCAAATACCCCCACACATAACTTTTGCTAGTCCCGAGCAAAACAAAGAAAGGGAAAAATGAAAGAAAGGAAAAACATACGAAAAACAGGAAAATCCTAACTCACTTTTGTAGGAATCACGGTTGCACTTAGCACGTGCAACAAACCGTTAAATCTCCTTGTCTCCAAGGAGGTGAAGTGTTGTCTTCTGAGGGTTTTAAGCCTATATACCCACAAAATCCGAATATTGATGCATTATTCAATCTAGAAACTCGAATCGATGGACTCATTTTTGTCGATCATTGGACACGGTAATCCTACGGGTCGACTCTATATATGTATCCAGTCCACACACCTACACTAATAAATCATTCATGCAAGTCAATTAAGGACTCAAGTAAAAGACGTGGACAATTTTATCATCCTCAAGTGATATAAAGTGTAAAGTCTATTAAGGTTCTTATTTGCATTACACATTTTTTTCTTTTTCTTTCTTTCTTTTCTTTCTTTCTTTTTTCTTTTTACTAGTTGGTGTGTAATTCTCCCAGGGTGAGGTTTCGTGCATCATTGCCTATGAGGACTTACACTTTCACGTACACCTTTCCCCACATCTCCACATAGGGCAATCCCAACCACCCGTGTAACGGGAGTTCGGTCGATGCATCCCAAGTCAGATGACTCGAAAGCGCCAAACACAAAGTCCCCTCAAACCTAATTTCCTGAGTGATAGGAGCCATGCGAGAAGAGAGAACACCTACTCACCAATTTCTTATCTACACGTGAACCAAAACCCCTACACTTAATGTCTCACAACAGGAGTTAAAGGGTTCTTGACTACAACAAACTTCCTTATATTAACAGACACGAATTATTTGACTCACTAGGTTCTGGGTGGACTTCTTTAATTGTTTGAGTACTGAAACCCTATGATTACTCGCCCCCGAGAGAAATTCGGGGTGCATCCTTACGACTCGATAAGACCTAAAACCATTGTACTAGATATCCTAATGCATCAAGTTAAAGACAATTTTGGGAGCTTCCTTTTACTTTTTCTCTCAACGGTTTTGCACATGCTAAACAGATGCAAAACCCACAAAACATTTTCTTTCGCAAACACATGAAGATTTTTGAAAGAAATGAAAATTTTAAAGCACTAGGCAAGCAAAAGAAGACAAGTCACCCAAGGATTATGGCAAACAGATATATCGATATTAAATACGGCACACTAACATGACCCTAGCAATGCACACAAATGAAAACAAAATCAAAGGAAAAGACTCAATTATGTACACACATAAAATAGACCCACACTTACTTCAGGCATTGTCCTCAATGAATGCGAGCATAAGACTACGTGGATTTATGCATGAAAAAGAAAAGATATCACCAACGTGAAATGCAAAGGAAAATTCATGGTTATGTTGATGGACACAACCCAAATTCACATCAAAACCAGTGAAATACTAAAGAATGGATACAAATACGTGAAAAAATGGAGCCCAAATACACAAGGGTTTGGTCCCACAACAATCAATGCTCACTCATGGAGTCTTTCTCATTTTTTTGGAATATAACTATGTACAAAAATGGGCTCCCATTTTCATTTGTCAATGGACATCAAATTGGAACCCACCATCTCTCGATCCAGAAATGCAACAACATGGGCTCGCAACATAGGAAATAAGAGGATTTCTTAAGAGGTTTATGAACCAAGGATGGTGGTTCATGCCTCTCAAAACCAGGGAGGGTGAAAGGAAATGGAAACAGAGATGATTCCACTCCACAACAGAGTTGAGGATCATCAATGTATACCCTCCAACCGATATTTTGGTGCACCAGGATCATTTCATCCACACAAGGTCACACTGTGGACTTATTACCCAGATGGAGAAGTCCAGAAACAGAATTGCTTGACCACATGACACCCTTATAAGCATTGTGGTAGTTTGATGCCTCTTGAGAAGGAGAACTAAAGGAGGCATGAATGAGAGGTAAGTCTCTGTTAGGTTGTTCGAAATAAAGGGTATCAAGTGGTTGATTTTTAACCCACATGAGGTCCTTAACAAATATACAGTGAAGAGCAAGTGGCCCAGAGGCCACAAAAATGGTATCTTGTGGCTCAAGAGCCACACGATCACAAGATAAGGCATCTTCTTGTGCAATCCCAAGAGAAACATCTTCACCACCATCAGGATCTCCATAGAACAATTCTCTGAAATACTTGAAGGTGCCTTCAACTTCAATCTCATTCGTGCGCTGGATAAGGTTGACCCCAACAGGGTCATTGGAGGCACCTGGTTTCTTGCCGACGGTAAAGATGTTGAAATCAGTGCATTGACTATCACAAGTCAAGCACATCAGACCATTGCGATAATTGATCAAGGCATCGAAAGTCGCTAGAAATGGTCACTCCAAAATAACAGGAATTTGTCCAATTGGGTTTGGCACAGGTTCAATATCCAAAACAAAGAAATTGACTGGATAAATGAACTCTCCCACTTTGATTAGCACATATTTTACCACGCCCCTTGGTTTCTTCATAGACCTATCAGCCAATTGAAGAGGGGTTTTTGTTTGTTTGAGGTCTCTAGGACCGAGGTAGACGTAGACCGAATATGGTAGAAGATTAACAGATGCACCAAGGTCCAATAAATCTCCATGTATGGACACATCACCAATCACACAAGAAATTGTAGGGCAACCAGGGTCCTTGTATTTGACTTGCGTGGGTTGTGCCAACAAAGAACTCACATTAGCAGCAAGGAAAGTGTTGTTACGAACATTGGTTTTCCTCTTCTTAGTGCATAAATCCTTGAGACCTTGGCATAAGGTGGCATTTGCTGAATCACCTCCAACAGAGGAATATTCACCTTAACTTGCCGAAAGATCTCAAGCATTTTGTGATGCTGATCAGAAGTTTTCTTTTTAAGGCGATTAAGGGATGGCGCCTTTAGGGAATAAGGGTCTTTCAAAGGAACCTCAGAATTCTGGTCCATAGAAACATGAGTGGGGACCTCAAAATATGATTCCTTCGACATAAGATGAGGCAAGGAGACCTCAGGGTCGGCCCCCTCGTAGAGGTAGGTATCACCGCAGGTCTGGTGAGACCAAGAGATGGTGATTGCAAGGAAGACAACCCAATTTTGTTGTCCACCTCCTTACCAGACCTCAAAGTATGAATCACATTAAGATGATGGGTCGGTTCAGACGTAGCTCGAGGTACCAGGGGCCTTCCTTGTGATTGGGTACCCTAGGGATTCACCTCAGGTTGACTTTGGAATTGACCCTTCTCACGTTCATGGAGCTAATAAGCCAACTGACTTACTTGCATTTCCAATGCTTTGACTGTACTTTGCATGCTCTGCATGAACGTTTGAAGAGTCAGATCACTAGAGAGGTTCTTTGGGTCAACCCAATGGGGTAGTGGAGTTTGGTTAGAATAACCCGACGATAAGGCCTGAAGAGGTTGGTAATTATGGTGTTGAGACCTTTGATGTGCGGATTGGTAGGTTGCCGATGGGCGTGGAGGTTGATAAGTTGGAGGTTGAGGTTGAGCGTGCGAGCTCGGACCATCGCCCCCACGAGACCCCCAAGAGAAGTTAGGGTGGTTTGCCATCCCGGGTTGCAGGAGTGACTATAAGGGTCCCCACGAGGCCTCTGCTGATACATCGCATTTGCATGCTCAGTATCACTTGGAGTGTAACGCCCCCGATCTTGTGGGTACGCACACTGGGAAAGACTGCAAGTGTCACTATCAGACACCTCCGCGACGACCGAAGGAGTTACAAAAGACAGACCAAACAATGACTCGACAATAAATAGAGAGATCATACATGGATAGACTAACATAAAACATAACTAAAAAGTGAGAGATTATCCATATATGATAACAAGGTCAAATACATTACATCGAGTTCAAAAGGGAAATGCATCATGAATAATGCGGAAGCAAAAGACAAACTGAAGAATCTGGTCGACGTGTCCCTCGTGTACAGAATCTTCGACTACTCGTCCAGTCTACCCTGTAGGAATGTAAGTACCTGCAAGCACCGCATCAACATATGCATGCGTTTTCTATAAAGAAAACCCAGTATGCCCCTAGCCCAATCAGAATTATATGGAAGAATCAATGCAATCTATCTAAGATAAAAGCATCTGAAACAGAAACAGAAAAGCACATAATGCAACAGAAGGCTATGACTCCATAAGTCGTGTCAGTCGGGCGCACCCGAACAATTCCTCGAAAGGAACCAGAACACCAGCCTCGCTGGTAAAAGGCGGTCACTCGACAGTGGCCCACCGCTCGGCACAAAGCGGTGCGCCGAATAAGTGTCCCAATTCGCGGCAAGTGACCTACGTGGTGCCATCGCGAACTTGGAAACACCTACCCAGAGACAGAATGGCAGCGTGCCTACCCAGGACTTATCTTACGCCTGGCCTCCCAACGTGAAGGTCTTACGCGAATGACCTCTCTAGCTAGAGGACCCAGTCGTGGCCCGTCGGCCCAAAAACAGAATGTGCCAAGAATTATTAATCAGATTAAATGCAATGCAAGCTACTTAAGCATCTAAAGTCTAATGCAGCTACAAGCTACGAAACGAGCTCAAGGAAAGGTATCCGGCTACCCTCCTAACAGCCCCCAAACAAATCAAAATCAGAACATACCAATCAAGAATCAAACAAAACTCACAACAGCAAGCAATCATAACCGGATTGGTAAATCAAGATAATAGCTAATCGAGTCATCTACGGGTCATGATAAGGATGTTATAAGGTCTAATATCCTAAGGGTCATACATAACCATATCATAATACTTCACTTCCATAACATATAGACATGAAAGACGCAATAGGATGGTGCATTACAACTAGATATATCAAAATCACACTCCACAATAATCGATAGCATGGATCCTTAATATCAAAGTGTATATGCGATGATAACTGAAATCTCAGCACATGATCAGAGTTGATATGGGTATGGATTACATGTATATCAGTAGGATAATCATGCTGTAACATTCATAAAATATAAGTAGACAATATAGATCTCTAAACTAGCATACATGTGTGCAACGAGTTAATATGTTGCTCAAGAATATGACACAATCAGCACATGATATGAAAGAGCCCATTTACATTCATAAGTGCATGCATGACTACAACATCAGGAATACACACACACACACCAGATCATATAACGACATTATATCTGCTACTGAAACACAACAAGTCAAATAGAGCAAAACACATTCAACACATAGAACACGATAACTTACAATAGGCAAGCTAACAATGTCAATCGACTCACAACCAGATGCATGAGCCCCTGACCACTCCAACCCACATGCTTAGAGTATCCCTCTCAGGTGGTCTGTGGTGGGAGAGGGTCAGTAGAGATCCATTCAAGCAGCTCAGCCCAACAACCGAGCAAGCTGATGCACATGGTGCACTAACCGTATGGCTAGCCCATTCAAGCACACCCTGCTCCGACAGATCTAGCCCATCCAGATCCCCCTGACCCTTAGCCTCCCTTGGGTTGTTCCACACCTTTTCCTTACCCTTGCCATGGTCTAGAAGGGCTGGACAAGTGATTGATCGTTTTATATTTAACCGCAAGTGCACGGCCGCGTTGAAGCGGTGGCAAATACGGGTCGTCCACTGGGAGGTGTGTCGACACTTGGTTTATTCGAAGGCGAGAGGTAAAAAGAAGGGAGAAAGATGTATTACACTAATCTAAACTACAAAGCTGAAATGAAATGCAAAGGAAATGAATATAAGCAATAAAACTAAACCCCAAAGGGGGTAGAGACTGATGTGAACATAAAGATGTGTGTGTGTGTGTGTGTTCAATTAAGCTCCTCACAACATGTGGTGTATGAAATCATAAAACTACATCCAATCTTGCCTCTACATGAATTAAGATAAGACTACATCATTAAAACATACAAGACAATGATTGGAATGAAGCTACATGAACTCAAGTATAAAGACTAGACCCTACTATGCCTCTACATGAATTAAGATGACTACATCATTAAAACATACAAGACATTAGCTAAGGAAAAGGCAACAAGAGTACATACACTACAAATTGTGTTTCCAACATTAACTTCATCCATATCCTAACTTTATCATTCCCCATAAAATAGGTCCACTAATCAAAGCATAAGCTAAGCTTCATTCAAGAGCATTAGCATATCAAAGATAAGAGTGGAGACCCATTAGATGGTTATGGAAATCATATAAAGCTCAAGGGATAAAAATAACACACACTTAATACACTACATTATTATATCACATATTTCTCCACCCCCCAAATGGGGATGAAACTACTCACTACTCATTACACTAACTAATTTAGCAAAGGAAAACATAATACTGAAATGAAATTTATACTACTTAAGCAAGAAATATTAAAGAAGCATAAACTAAACAAACAAACAAGCATGCAAAGGAAAGGAATTTAAACTAAGAGAGAAACAACATCATTAAAAGAAAACTTATATTATTAACTCACTCAATTACAAGTAGCTCTTCCTCCACTAGAGTTTTGCTTCAAGGCTTCACTCTTAGTAGGGAAGATGGCCACCAAGAGGGAGAGATGGATACAAAGGGAGGTGAAGAGTTCTATTTATAAGCATGGAAAAAGCTAATCAGGGACAATCCCCCGATGTGGGACTAAACCAATACCAAAAATACACTAAGAATACACGAATACACGTGCTACAGAAAATTGGACGGATCCTGGGCTAAATGGACCGCCAATTAGCGGTTCCAGACCGCCAATTGGCGGTCTATAAAGTTTAGATCCGCCTGGTTTTCTTTGTGGGCTTTTCTTGAAGTGTTTCTTGGTCTTAGATGCATCTGGTTGGTTTAGTGGAGCTCCGACCCGAATCGAATTGACAAAATACTCCTCATGATGGTGTGGAGTTTCCTGTTTTGCTCTTAGGTCCTTCTGTCTTACGATCAGGTCCTTCCCCCTTGCATCTTGGTCCCCAGGTCTCACAATTAGGTCCTTTTTTCCTGCTTTTGGGTCCTTTCATGGCTCTTCTCTTCAAACCTCTTTATTTCTGAAAACTAAACATAAAACTCGTCACGTAGCATTGCTTAGGTGTAAGATAATGGATATAAGGTACAAATATAAGCATGAAATGATGTCAATCAAATACCCCCACACCTAAGTTTTTGCTAGTCTCGAGCAAAACAAAGAAAGAGAAAAACAAACGAGAAACAAGAAATCCTAACTCACTTTCGTAGGAATCACGGTTGCACTTAGCATGTGCAACAAGCCGTTAAACCTCTTTGTTGCCAAGGAGGAGGAGTGTTGTCTCCTGAGGGTTTTCAGCGGATATACCCACAAAATCCGAACAAGATGCATTAATCAATCTAGCTACACGACTCGTTGGACTTATTTTGTCGATCATGGAATGCGGTAATACTACGGGTCGACTCTATATATGTAATCAGTCCACACACCTAGCCTAATGAGTTATTCGTGAGAGTTAACTAAGGAATTAAGTGAAAGACATGGGCAACCTTAACTTCTGAATGTGAAACAAAGTGTAAAGTCCATTTTGGTTCTTATTTGACTCTTCTTTTCTTTTTTTCTTTTTCTTTTTCTGTTCTTTCTTCTTCTTCTTTTTTTCTTTTTCTTTGGAGCATTTATTGGTTGGTGTTTGATTCTCCCAGGGTCAGGTTTCGTGCATCATTGCCTATGAGGACTTACACTATCACGTACACCTTCCCCCAAATCTCCACATAGGGCGATCCCTACCACCCGTGTAACGGGAGTTCGGTCGGTGCATCCCAAGTCAGATGACTCGAAAGCACCAGGCACAAAGTCCCCTCAGACCTACTTTCCCGAGTGATAGGAGCCGTGCGAGAAGAGAGAACAACACTTATTTATTCATTTATCTACATGGGAACCAAAACCCCTACACTTAAGTTTCACAAAAAGATATTAAGGGCCCTTGACTACAACAAACTTCCTAAATTAACAAACACGAATTGGACTCACTAGGTTCAGGGTGGACTTCTTTAAATGTTTGAGCACTGAAACCCACTGATTACTCACCCCCAAGGGAAAACTGGGGTGCATCCTAACGACTCGATAAATCCTAAAGCCACGTACTAGATATCCTAATGCATCAAGTTCAAGACAATTTTGGGAGCTTTCTTTTTACTTTGCCTCTCAACGGTTTTGCACATGCTAAACACACGCAAAACCCACAAAACATTTTCTTTCGAAAACACATGAAGATTTGAAAGAAATGTGAAAATTTTGAAGCACTAGGCAAGCAAAAGAAGACAAGTCACCCAAGGATCATGGCAAGCAGATATGTCGATATTAAATGCAGCACACTATCATGACCCTAACAATGCAAACAAAAGAAAACAAAATCAAAGGAAAAGACTCGACTATGTACACACGTAAAACACCCCCCCACACCTACTTCATGCATTGTCCTCAATGAATGTGAACAAGATACTACATGGATACATGCATGAAAAAGGAACGATCTCACCAACATGAAGTACAAAGGGACGTTCGGGGTCATGTTGATGGACACAAACCCAAATTCCCTCAAAACCTGTGAGATGCTAAAGAAAGGGATACAAATACGTGAAAGAAATGGGGCCCAAATACTCAAGGGTTGGGGCCCACAACAATCGATGCTCACTGAAGGAGTCTTTATTTTTTTTTTTTCTTTTTTTTTTCTTTTTTTTTTTTTCTTTTTTTTTTTTCTTCTTCTTTTTTTTTTTTTTTTTTTTTTTTTTACATAACTATGTACAAACATGAAAGCTCAACCACTCATGTAGGAGCATGAATGGTTGAGTGCGAGGGAGGTTCATGAAGGAACATGACCTCCTCGACTTCGGCTGGTGCCCCCTCCAAGTAGGGTTTGAGGCGTTGTCCATTAACTTTGAACACGTCCCCATTCCCTGGGTTCAAGATTTCAACCGCTCCATGAGGATAAACGGTTTGGACAATAAACGGGCCAGACCAGCGACTGCGGAGCTTACCTGCAAACAGATGAAGCCGGGAATTGTAGAGCAACACCTTCTGCCCGGCCGTAAACACCTTTCGCATAATCATGCGATCGTGAAACATCTTGGCTCGGGACTTATGAATTTTGGCATTCTCGTACGCATCATTGCGTAACTCTTCTAATTCCACAATGTCGAACTTACGTTGTACTCCTGCTTGATCAAGATCCATATTCAGGTTCTTGATCGCCCAGAAAGCACGATGCTCAAGCTCGACGGGTAGGTGGCAAGCCTTGCCGTACACTACCCGATAAGGGGACATGCCCAAATTGGTCTTGTACGCGGTGCGGAAAGCCCACAACGCGTCATTCAACTTGGTAGACCAATCCTTCCTCGAGGAACTAACCGTCTTCTCAAGAATTTGCTTTAATTGACGGTTAGAGATTTCGACCTGCCCACTAGTTTGCGGATGGTATGGGGTCGCAAGCTTGTGGGTGATCGAATACTTCCTCAGAAGCGCTTCAAAGGAGCGATTACAGAAGTGGGTACCCCTATCGCTGATTATGGTACGAGGAGTACCAAATCGCGCAAAAATGTCCCTCAAGAATTTGGTGACCACCTTGTTGTCATTGGTCTTTGTGGGTATAGCCTCAACCCACTTAGACACATAGTCAACGGCCACCAGAATGTAAACATTCCCGAAAGAGTTCGGGAAGGGACCCATGAAATCGATGCCCCACACATCGAAGATGTCGACAACAAGGACATTTTGCAAAGGCATCATGTCACGTCGACCAATCCTGCCAAGGCGCTGGCACCTATCACATTGCTTACAAAAGTCGTAAGCATCCTTGAAAAGAGAGGGCCAGTAGAATCCAGATTGGAGAACCTTGGCAGCAGTTTTCTTTGCTCCAAAGTGTCCTTCACATGCCTTGGAATGGCAGAAATGGAGCACACTTTGGAACTCGGTATCTGGGACGCACCGCCTGAAAATTTGGTCAGAGCAGTATTTGAATAGGTAGGGGTCGTCCCAGTGAAAGAATCTGACATACGATCTAAATTTGGATTGGTCAGATTTTGACCAACCCACAGGAAATTGCTCGGTCACGAGGTAGTTCACGATGTCGGCAAACCAAGGGTTATCTTCGATCATGAACAACTGCTCGTCAGGAAATTTGTCGTCAATGATTTGGTCCTGTGGGTTGGTCGTCTCTAGACGAGACAAGTGGTCAGCTACAACGTTTTCACACCCTTTTTTGTCCCGAATCTCGAGATCGAATTCTTGTAACAACAAGATCCATCTCAAGAGTCGGGATTTTGCATCTTTCTTCGCCATGAGGTGCTTGATGGCTGTGTGATCAGAATAGATAATCACGTGGGAGCCAATCAAGTACGACCGGAATTTCTCCAAAGCAAATATGATCGCTAAGAATTCCTTCTCGGTCACAGTGTAGTTCAATTGGGCATCATTGAGTGTTCTACTGGCATAGTAGATCACATGAGGCAATTTGTCCAATCGTTGCCCAAGCACTGCTCCCACAGCGAAGTCAGATGCATCACACATTAACTCAAAGGGTTCAGTCCACACCGGTGCCTTAATAATGGGAGCTGAAGTCAACTCTTTCTTCAAGGTCAAAAAGGCATGGTGGCAATCCGGTGTGAACTCAAAAATGGCATCCTTAGCCAACAAGGCGGTGAGAGGTTGAGCGATTTTGCTAAAATCTCGAATGAACCGCCGATAGAATCCAGCATGCCCCAAAAAGGCGCGGATATCCTTCACATTACGTGGCGGTGGGAGATTAGCAATGATACCCACTTTGGCGGGATCGACCTCAATTCCCCTACTTGAGACCACATGTCCAAGTACAATCCCTCGCTTCACCATGAAGTGACATTTCTCCCAATTGAGAGCCAGGTTCTTCTCACGGCATCGCTTGAGGACAAGGCTCAAGTGATGAAGGCACTCATCAAAGGAAGCGCCAAATATGGAAAAGTCGTCCATGAAGATCTCAAGGAAACGCTCAACCATATCGGAGAAGATGCTGATCATACACCTCTGAAACGTTGCCGGCGCATTGCATAACCCAAAGGGCATGCGACGGTAGGCAAACGTGCCAAAGGGACAAGTGAATGTGGTTTTCTCTTGGTCCTCGGGGGCGATGGGAATTTGGTTGTAACCGGAGTATCCATCAAGAAAACAATAGTACTCATGTCCGGCCAACCTTTCCAACATCTGATCAATGAATGGCAACGGGAAATGATCTTTCCGCGTTGCCGCATTGAGCTTGCGATAATCAACGCAAACTCGCCAGCCAGTTTGCAGGCGTGTCGGGATAAGCTCATTATGCTCATTCTCCACAACCGTCACGCCTGACTTCTTGGGAACCACATGGACAGGACTCACCCACGAACTGTCAGAGATAGGATAGATTATGCCATGATCCAAGCACTTAAGAACCTCCTTTCGGACGGCTTCTTTCAGTACAGGATTCAATCTCCGTTGTGGGTCCCTGCGGGGCCTAGAATCCTCTTCCATGTGGATCCGATGCTGAACAATACCAGGGCTAATTCCCTTGATATCCTTCAAGGACCACCCGATCGTCTCTTTGTTTTCAAAGAGTACTCTTTTGAGGGCAACCTCTTGATCTTTTTCAAGATCAGAAGCAATAATGAGTGGCAAGGTCTCATTATCCCCTAAAAAGATGTACTTTAGGTTATCGGGGAGCGGTTTAAGCTCGACCAGAGGTGGGTCCTTGTCGGATTCAGAGTAAATCTCAAGTGGCTCAAGGGCCACGGGGTAAGAGGAGCAAGCACCCAGATGTGCCTCCTCGTCCAGAGATGTGCTGGCGGATTCCTCAAGATCCTCTTCACTCGCAACCTGATCATTAGGCACCTCAATAATATGTCGATGTGAGTCGAACATGCCTAATGAATCGGGCTCATCCGTGTCCTGGATGAAATTGGCTCCGACTGAGTCGTCGAAGAGCCCAGGTTGCTTACCAAGAGTGAAGATGTTGAAATCCGCCGTGAGGTTTCCAAAAGACAACCTCATCAAGCCATTGCGACAATTGATCAAGGCATTAGATGTCGCAAGAAATGGCCTCCCAAGGATTACAGGAATTTGTCCTTGTGGGTTGGACACGGGTTCGGTATCCAAGATGATGAAATCAACTGGAAATACGAACTCACCCACCTTGATAAGGACATCCTCCACACTCCCTCGTGGGATTTTGACGGATCTATCAGCCAACTGGAGGGTTGTCCTCGTTGGTTTAAGATCGCCTATCCCAAGGTTGACATAGACTGAGTAAGGCAGGAGATTCACAGATGCCCCCAAATCCAATAGAGCTTGAGAGATGGTCACATTCCCAATCGTGCAAGAGACAGTTGGACAACCAGGGTCCTTGTACTTGACAGTCATGGGTTGTGTCAATATGGAGCTCACATTGGCGGCCAAGAAGGCCTTCTTGGGCACATTTGTTTTTCTCTTGGTGGTGCAAAGGTCTTTGAGGAACTTGGCATACGGTGGCATTTGTTGAACAACGTCCAACAACGGGATGTTCACCTTTACTTGCCTAAGTACCTCAACGATCTTATCCCAATGCTCATCACGTTTTTTAGTCAACCGATGAGGGAATGGTGCCTTGGGGACATAGGAATCACGAGGAGGAGTCTCAGAATTAGGTTCCTTGACAGGCTCAAGACTCTCCTCGGAAGACTTGCCAACAGGGTTGGCTTCCGGCATGTTCACATTGTTGTCAACGACCCTTCCCGATCTCAAGGTATGAATAACATTAGCATGTTGGGAAGGGTCACTTTCAACATTGTGTACATTCTGCCTGGTATTAGCAGGCTGACCCCTGGGATTTACCACAGGTTGACTCGGGAATTGACCCTTCTCGCGTTCATGGAGCTGATGAGCCAACTGGCTTACTTGCATTTCCAATGCTTTGACCGTATTATTGTTGGCCGCAAGCATGGATTGAGTGCTCTGCATGAATGCTTGAAGGGTTTGTTCAATGGTAGAGTCCTTAGGGTCAACCCGCTGGGGTTGTGGAGTCTGGTTAGAATAACCCGACGAAGAGGCCTGACCAGGTTGGTAATTTTGGTGCTGAGACCTTTGATGTGGGGGTTGGTAGGTCGCCGATGGGCGTGGAGGTTGATAAGGTGGAGGTTGAGGTTGAGCGTGCGAGCTCTGACCGTGTCCTCCACTAGACCCCCAAGAGAAGTTAGGATGGTTACGCCATCCCGGGTTATAGGACTGACTGTACGGGTCGTTTCGGGGCCTTTGTTGATACATCGCATTTGCATGCTCAGTATCTCTTGGAGCGTAAGCGCACTCCAAGTCATCATGTCCCGACAGTCCACACCTAGTACACCCGGGAGTAGCGACCTGAGCTACAGGAGCTCGGTCCATCTCCAAACTCTCTATCCTACGCATGAGAGCAGCCATTTTCGCCTCAGACGCGATAGTCGACTCAACATGATATGATCCAGCTCGACCAGAAGACCTGGCGGCTGGTGGCTCTCTCATGGTGTCCCACTCGAAGGTGCGCTCAGCCATGGATTCAAAAGTGTCCCATGCCTCCTCGATGGGTTTCATTTGGAAGTCACCCTGACACATCGACTCCAACAATGTGCGGGTGTTGTAGTTGATGCCCTCATAAACAATCTGGCACAGCTGCCATAGCTCAAGTCCATGATGAGGGCATTGCTGGAGAAGGTCCTTGAACCTCTCAAAGAAACCATGAAAAGATTCGGTCTCGGTCTGATACATTTGATGTATCTGGTGCCGTATCTGTTGAGTTTTCCTTTGAGGGAAAAATCTCTTCAGAAAGACGGTCACAAAGTCATCCCAAGACCGAATCGAGCTCGCCGGGAGGCTATACATCCATTTCTTCGCATTATCCTTCAATGCGAACGAAATCATCCTCAACCGGACAGAATCCTCGTCAAGCTGTTGAAGCTTGAACATGGAGCATACTTCCTCGAATTCGCGTATAAAAATATACGGATCCTCCTTATTGGCAGTAAAGGTTGGAAGCATGCTCACATACTGAGGTTTCAGCTCATAGTTGTTCCCGCGAGCAGGGGGAACAACTATGCAAGAAGGTTGCGCGGCCCGAACAGGATGGGTCCGCTCCCACAAGGTCATCGGCCTATCATGTCGAGCTAAAGGTGGTGGTGCACCTAGAACTCGATCCTGACCGAATCTCCCTTCCTCTCGAGTCAGAGGAGGAGGAGAAGGAGGTCTACGTGGTGGTGGAAACGGACCGAGGTAGTCCATGTATGGAACCCGGTTCCCTTCGCCACCACGAGACGACTCGGCCTCTTGCTCCAAAGGAGCACGAGGCGGAGATGGTCGATCACCAAGATCTTCCATCTCAGAAATAAGCACTCTCTCGAGTCGAGCGCTCTCACCAGAACGAGCCCAACCTCGCATAAAAATGCTCGACTCGACTCTAACAAACACACAACAGAAGGTGTACTAGAGGAGGAGACTAAACGTAGAGAATAGATGAGGAGATGACTCAGGTGAGGAGAGAAGAATTCCTAGAGCTAGCGTGGGTAGTGGGATCAGGAAGAAGCCTAACTAGCAAGCACGGCTCAAACAATGTAAGGCAATGGGTCCTTAAGCTAGACGACGCCTAACTTCGAGGTCACTAGCCTCGACACGCCTCACCTCCCTACAACGAGGACCACAATGCCCAGCAAGTGATACCAGATCCGGAGATCCAGTACCTCCTACTATCGACAAGGTAGGCAACGCCGATCAGGTCATGACGGTCTCGACTAGATTACTCTCCTAGTGCGTCCGAATTCCTTAGGGCCAATGTCTACTTGCTTTTAGTTAAGGCTTTATTAAGAGTGGTTTTTGGGGCCAAGGAAAGGGTGATGAAATCCCTCACCTTATCTTTTATGGGACAGCCCCTCCTTAGTAGCGATTTGATCCTAGATCTAGCAATCAATCGCTCCAATCAAACGCTCTCTCACTCTTGTCCCGATGCACCTTACTAACTAATGCATGAAAGAAACATGCATGAATGAGGGATGTGGGTGCACGTACCTCACGCCAGCAATCAACGACAAAATGTAAAGCAAAGAAAAGACAAATGCATGCAAGGTCTACCAATGGTGCATGACCTAGATGGCAAGAAGTCTAATCTTTTGCTTTGAGTTTTATGGTCCAAGTTGATTAATGGGGGAGTGATTAATGATCTGGGAGCAAACCAGAGGTCAAAGCATGCAAAATTGGGCTCCCAGATAACAGAAATTTCAATTCTAACTACCAAAAAAAATTTCAAGGAAAGAAACGCTCACCAGGCCGCCAATTGGCGGTCTTCCACCGCTGATTGGCGGTCTGTTTAGGTCGGCGCTTCCTCAAACTTCTCCAGTAGCCTCCACTTGACCTTGTAATTCCCTGAAACTAAGAAAAACTAAAAACAAAAAATTAAAAACCCCTCGAATCGTCCAAACCAAGGTCTGGACTGGCACCTCCCCGGCAACGGCGCCAAAAACTTGATTGATCGTTTTATATTTAACCGCAAGTGCACGGCCGCGTTGAAGCGGTGGCAAATACGGGTCGTCCACTGGGAGGTGTGTCGACACTTGGTTTATTCGAAGGCGAGAGGTAAAAAGAAGGGAGAAAGATGTATTACACTAATCTAAACTACAAAGCTGAAATGAAATGCAAAGGAAATGAATATAAGCAATAAAACTAAACCCCAAAGGGGGTAGAGACTGATGTGAACATAAAGATGTGTGTGTGTGTGTGTGTTCAATTAAGCTCCTCACAACATGTGGTGTATGAAATCATAAAACTACATCCAATCTTGCCTTTACATGAATTAAGATAAGACTACATCATTAAAACATACAAGACAATGATTGGAATGAAGCTACATGAACTCAAGTATAAAGACTAGACCCTACTATGCCTCTACATGAATTAAGATGACTACATCATTAAAACATACAAGACATTAGCTAAGGAAAAGGCAACAAGAGCACATACACTACAAATTGTGTTTCCAACATTAACTTCATCCATATCCTAACTTTATCATTCCCCATAAAATAGGTCCACTAATCAAAGCATAAGCTAAGCTTCATTCAAGAGCATTAGCATATCAAAGATAAGAGTGGAGACCCATTAGATGGTTATGGAAATCATATAAAGCTCAAGGGATAAAAATAACACACACTTAATACACTACATTATTATATCACATATTTCTCCACCCCCCAAATGGGGATGAAACTACTCACTACTCATTACACTAACTAATTTAGCAAAGGAAAACATAATACTGAAATGAAATTTATACTACTTAAGCAAGAAATATTAAAGAAGCATAAACTAAACAAACAAAAATGCATGCAAAGGAAAGGAATTTAAACTAAGAGAGAAACAACATCATTAAAAGAAAACTTATATTATTAACTCACTCAATTACAAGTAGCTCTTCCTCCACTAGAGTTTTGCTTCAAGGCTTCACTCTTAGTAGGGAAGATGGCCACCAAGAGGGAGAGATGGATACAAAGGGAGGTGAAGAGTTCTATTTATAAGCATGGAAAAAGCTAATCAGGGACAATCCCCCGATGTGGGACTAAACCAATACCAAAAATACACTAAGAATACACGAATACACGTGCTACAGAAAATTGGACGGATCCTGGGCTAAATGGACCGCCAATTAGCGGTTCCAGACCGCCAATTGGCGGTCTATAAAGTTTAGATCCGCCTGGTTTTCTTTGTGGGCTTTTCTTGAAGTGTTTCTTGGTCTTAGATGCATCTGGTTGGTTTAGTGGAGCACCGACCCGAATCGAATTGACAAAATACTCCTCATGATGGTGTGGAGTTTCCTGTTTTGCTCTTAGGTCCTTCTGTCTTACGATCAGGTCCTTCCCCCTTGCATCTTGGTCCCCAGGTCTCACAATTAGGTCCTTTTTTCCTGCTTTTGGGTCCTTTCATGGCTCTTCTCTTCAAACCTCTTTATTTCTGAAAACTAAACATAAAACTCGTCACGTAGCATTGCTTAGGTGTAAGATAATGGATATAAGGTACAAATATAAGCATGAAATGATGTCAATCAACAAGCCAGCTGATCCTAACAAAGAGTCAAGAGGGTTGAAGACAAATCGTAGTCGGATCTTGTGTGCACCAGCCACACCCAACCAGATCCGTGTCCACCCCAAAACTCAGCCCATAAGAAACCTCATCACTCCTGGTCGGACCTCACCAGAGCTCGCCGGAGCCCTGGTCCCTCTGGATGTCCCACAGCCAGCCCCATCTAGCGCATGCTCTATGCGCACGCTAGAAGGTAACTCTGTTAATGGTGCAACCGATTGCACCAACCACCAACATCGTGCTGGCTGGCCCTCCAGCGAATACCCACTCCCATACAACTCTTCAAGGGTCAGGAGCATACCCGATCAGCAAGGAAGATTGCTTGAACTTAGCTGGAGATTCTGCCCACCAAACGTCTAGCCGCACCACATGTTGCACTAGACGTCGCTTCTATCCTCGCTGGATTTGACGTTTGCTGGAGCACCACCTGAATAGCCTGACCACGTGGCTGAGGAGTGGAAGAGGTGGAGGAGATGTGACGAAGAGGAATGGTTGTGCAAGGGTCAGCTGGAGGGAGGCCTTTTGTTTGCTACAAGTCTCCAACTTCCATACTCTTCATGGTTATTCAAACCCCCCTCAAGCATGCCAAAAATGGCACCAAGCAAAGGCATCCAAAAAGGCACGAAATTATGTACATCCAAACCCCAAGTGCAACCCTTCCAATTACACATCACCCCAACATGGGTTCAGCCTAAACTCGCACCATAGGCTCACTCGGACCCAAAATGAGTCGATCGAGTCAAACCACCGCGCACTAGGCCGATGTGTCGCACCCGATCGACCAACAAGAAATCCGATCAAATCTACCCAAACAAGCATGCCATAACACAATTTGACATTCCAAGAAGTCAATTATGTATAACCGTGGAGAGTGGACTTGTTATTATTATAGCAGGAGAGCGGGTCTTACATGGAGCGTAAGCACATTCCAAATCATTATGTCTCATAAGTCCACACCTAGTACACGCGGGAGTAGCGACCTGAGCTACAGGAGCTCTGTCCGACTGTAAACTGTCAATCCTACGCATGAGGGCAGCCATTTTTGCCTCAGACGCAATAGTTGACTCAACTTGATGTGATCCAGCTCAACCAGAAGACTTGCCGGCTAGTGGCTCTCTCATGGTGTCCCACTCAAAGGTCCGTTTAGCCATTAATTCAAAGGTTTCCCATGCCTCATCGATGGGTTTCATTTGGAAATCACACTGACACATCGACTCCAACAATGTGCGAGTGTTATAGTTGAGGCCCTCATAAACAATTTGGGACAACTACCACAACTCAATTCCAAGATGAGGGCACTGCTGGAGAAAGTCTTTTTACCTCTGAAAGAAAGCATGAGACGATTCAGTCTCAGTCTGATACATTTGATGTATCTGGTGTCGTTGAGTCCTCCTAAGAGGGAATTTTTTTTCCAGAAAGACAGTCACAAAGGCATCCCAAGACCGAATAGAGCTCGCTGGGAGGCTGTACATCCATTTGTTCACGTTATCCTTCAATGCAAAAAATTCATCCTCAACCGGACTGAATCCTCGTCAAGCTGTTGAAGCTTGAATATGGAGGAAACCTCCTCGAATTCACGTAAAAAGATATATGGACCCTTATTGGAAGTGAAGGTAGAAAGTATGCTCACATATGGAGGTTTCAGTTCATAGTTGTTCGCGCGAGGTGGGGGAAGAACTATGCAAGAAGGCTGCGCGGCCCGAACAGGATGGGTCCGCTCCCACAAAGTCATCAGCCTATCCTGTTAAGCTAAAGGTGGTGGTGCACCAAGAACTTGATCTTGACCGAATCCCTCTTTCTCCCGAGTCAAAGGAGGAAGAGAAGGAGGTCTACGTGGTGGTGGGAGCGGATCAATGTAATACATGTATGGAACCTGGTCTCCCCCATCGCCGCGAGAAGATTTGGCCTCATGCTCCAAAGGAGCACGAGGTGGAGATGGACAATCACCAAGACTGTCCATCTCAAAAAATGCACTCTCTCAAGTCGAGCGCTATCACCGGAACGAGCCCAACCTCGCATAAAATGCTCAACTCGACTCTACAACAACACACAATAGAAGGTGTAATCAAAGGAGAAGACTATAACGAAGAATAAAGAGGAGGAGACGACTCAGATGAGAAAGGAAAAATCCTTAGAGCTAGCGTGGGTAGTGGGTGAAGGTAGAAGCCTAATCTAGCAATCACAGCTCAAACAACCTATGGCTATAGGTCCTTAGGCTAGACAATGCCTAACTTCGAGATCACTAGTCTTGACACACCTCACCTCCCTACAACGAAGACCACAATGCCCAGCAAGTGATACCAGATCCGGAGATCCAGTACCTCCTACTATCGACAAGGCATGTAATCGATCTAATCTTTTGCTTTGAGTTTTAAGGTCCAAGTTGATTAAAGGGACTTGATTGTTAATATGGGGGCAAACGAAAGGTCAAAAATGCCAAATTGAGCCCCAAAACACAACAGTGAGTGTAAAAACCACCAGGAAAATAAGAGGGGAAATGGATCTTACCAGGCCACCAGTTGGCGGTCCTAGACTGCTGATTGGCGGTCTAAAAGACTGCTCCCCACTCAAAATTTCTCCTGGCGTGTCCTCTGAATGTGTCAATGTCCCTAAAACAAAAATAAACTAAAAACAAAAGATTAAACCCACTCGAATCGTCCAAACCAGAGTCTGCACAAAACACCTCCTCGGCAATGGCGCCAAAAACTTGATTGAATCAGTTATAATAACTGGAAGTGCATGGCCATGTTCAAGCGGTGACAAATACGGGTCGATCCATAGGGAGGTGTGTCGAATTTGGTTATTTCGAAGGGGAGTGGGAAACAAGATGCGGGAAAATGTATGATTACACTACACTAAACTAAGAATGAACAATCAATAAAACTAAATCCCATGGAGTGGAGGTGTGTAGGTATGTGTGTGTGAGTGAGTCATCTTTTCAATTAGAAACAAGTGTAGTTTTTATGGCATACAAGTAGAAGCTAGTGTAGAATCTAAGTGTAGGATACACAACACTAGATGGCAAACCATGAACATGCATATCTCACATAAAGTTGAGGTTGATTTTAGATTATCAAGCATGCATTAAGTACCTAGCGTGTTCATTAGAGCATCAATCAATCCTACATACAACCTAAATCATTCATGTGAATGTGCACCAAACATGGATCCATACATAAGAATCCATTCTCATAAAACCATTACAAGAAACAAGATAAACACTAAAGCTAGCATAAGATAAGTACCTAATGTGGACATTATCCGATATAATACAAGTTTAAGCATGCTACAAGTATAGATCTATATTAAGCATATGAAATGGCACAAAAAAGAACCCAAAAACATCACATATTCTACATTACCTCCACCCCAAATGGGGATGGAACTACTCACTACTCATTAAGAAAGAAAGACAAAACGAAATTAAATTAAGCATGCCAAAAGAGACAATATAAAACTAACTAAGAAAATTATTTTATTGACAAGACTCACATTACAAGTAGCACTCATCTGCACCTTGAGTTTTTTCTCAAAGGCTTACTCTAAGTAGAGAGAATGCCACCAAGCAATGGGTAAAATACAAAAGAGAAGGAAGAGTTCTATTTATAGTCATAGAAAAAGGCAATCGAGGACAATCTCCCGATGTGGGACTAATGCACTACTAAAAATGGAAAAAACATACTCTAATACATGACCTACCAAAGTTTTATCGGATCCGGACCAAAACAGACCGCCATTCAGCGGTCTTGGACCACCAATCAGCTATCTATATTGTCTGGATCCGTCCTATTTTTGGAGTGTGGTTGTCTGGCTTTATGTCTTCATGTTTAATGCACCCTAATCGGTTGTGTAGGTTGTGACACAAATCCAATTGCCAAAATACTCTTCATGATGACGTGGAGTTTTCCATTTTCTTATTGGTCCTTTTGGTTTTGAATTCGGGTCCCTCTGCCGAGCCAACCTATGGCTAAACCCCGTGCTCATCAGCAACCCAACATGCAATTGCAAGTTTGATACCTCGAGGACCTCAAGTGAACTGTGTGGAAGAACCTGTTGACGAAGTCAATGCCATTATTACCCTGAGAAATGGAAATCAGGTCAACAACCACGTTTCCTTGCCACCACATTCTTCCGTGCCACCCCCATGTGCACAATGTAACTTGAGTTAAGTTACATAGTTATAATTAGCATAAAGAGATCAAGAAATGAATATAATACAAAGGTGACATATTTCTACTTTGTATATATTCTTAATATCATGAGGCAAGGGATGGACACAAGGGGTGCACTTACATCACTAAATGCGTAACTATAATCGTGTTTAGTTTGACTGGAACAAGACATCTATGCTAATTGGGTAACTATAATGTGTAGCTAGATACCGCTTATAGTTTGAGATATTAAGTGTTTAATATTGCTGTCAATTTGCCTTAGATCCAACTATAGGTCACACCACAAAACTGGGAAATAAGAAGCTTGATTTTGAATTCATATAATGTGTCGGGTTTCATGTCAAAATGGACACATGTTGTGAATCAATAAAATCAATATGTCATGAAAATGGACATAAATAGAATCATGGATAAATTCATATGAGGTGTATATATTATGGGGTGTAATAATTTAATATTACATAAAATAATATATTACATAAGATATGAATTTGCTAAAAAACCTTAAAGATCAAATTTTGTTGGATATAAATCCAAAATTTGACAAAGGCAAAATCAGGGTCAACACGGTAAACCGTTTTGGGGAATCTAGGTTTCTCTAGGGTTCCAACCTCTTTCACCACCAAAAACTTTGGATTTTCGCATCAAAATGGAACCCAAGCGTAGCTCTACTAGTGAGCAGCAAGAAGATGGAGATTGTGGCTGCAAAAGGGATCTCCATCCACCCCCATTGAATGTTTAATCCCCAGCCTTAGGGGGTGAAGTGCACACACCACCTCTAGGGAGTGTTGAAACTCCCCCAAGGAAGTTGAGCAATTTGTTTGTGTCTGGCCCAAAGGCATCCACAACCCTTGAAATGCGGGGTGGACCTACTGGAAATGAGGTTGCAATTCAGGAGTTTAATGAGTGTGTTGATGCCATACAACTACTAGAGATTCCCTCAACGGGAGGCGATTTCACTTGGTCCAATTCCTCCGAGGGAAGTGCATGCATTGAGACAAGGATTGATTGAATATTAATGAACAATGAATGGCTTTAGGTGTTCCCCAATTCCTTCTATGTTGTTGGTGAGAAGGACTTGAGTGATCACACCATGCTTGTCATGGAAATGGAAGGCAACGAATGGAGGAAAAAGAAGGTTTTTCAGATTCGAGAACCATTGGGCGAATCATGAGGACTTTGGTGTAGTAGTGCAACAAGCTTGGGCTACATATGTGAAAGGTACCCCCATGCTTCGTATGGTTGGGAAGCTGACCGAAGTCAGGAAGGCACTAATTAAATGGAGCTGCAATACTTTGGAAACGTCACAAATAAGGTGGAAGAGGCTTGGGAGTCTCTTGAGCAAGTGAGGAGGCAGAGATTAATCCCCTAGCAATGGCGAGCTAGTTCAAGCTGAAAACGCAGCAAAGGATACACTTGCTCGGGTCCTTGATTGGGAGGATTCCATTATACGACAAAAATCCAAAGTAAAGTGGCTGAAAGAGGGGGACCGAAACACTAGGTTCTTCCATGCGCATCTTAGAGTGAGGAGAGCCACCAATCAAGTGTGGCGAGTGGGAGAGGGGGATAGTCTAGTGGAGGATGAGTGTGACATCCGGGAAGTGTTCCCACTTTTTTATGCTAACTTGTTTGCTCATGGTTTTTAGGTGCAACCCTTAAACATTCCATTATTCTAGCACAAATTACATCGGAGGAGGGGGCAGATTTAATACGGAAGTTGGACCCAAAAGAACTACAAGATCTTGCGTTGAACGCAAATATAGATAAGGTTCCGAGGCCCGATGGTTTCAACGCAATGTTTTCACGGCAGCATGGGATATAATCAAGGGGTATATGGTCAAGGTTGTCGCATTTTATTTGGAGAGTGGAAGGGTTCTCACGCAATGGAACAATACATTAATCACGATTATCCCGAAGAAAAAGGCACCAATGGTGGTGGATGACTTCCGCCCCATTGCTTTGTGCAACATGACGTATAGGTTCACATCCAAAGTGCTTGCCAACCGCTTGAAGAGGCTCTTACCACGGCTGATAGGGGGAAATCAGAGCGTGTTTCTTCAAGGTCGAAGAATTCGTGATAACATTCTTCTTGCACACGAGCTTTGCCACAACCTTCACCTTGAGAAGGGGAAAGGACACATGTGCATAAAGCTTGATATTAGGAAAGCCAATGACTCAATCTCTTGGGAGTTCCATGATCATGTGTTGAAGACATTTGGCTTCCCGGATAAGTGGAGACGACTGATTTTGGCTTTTGTGGTGACAGTGAATGGGGCTAACTCCACATCGTTTCGAGCTAGAAATGGTTTAAGACAAGGTGACCCCCTAGCCCCCTACTTGTTTGTGATGTGCATGGAGGTGTTGAGCGAAATGGTGAAAATGGCGGTCATGGACAGGAAACTCGAGCCTTTATGTATGTTTGTTTTAAAATACACACATACATAGGGACACGAAATTCTACAAGATCTTCATGGACGATTGCTTGACGAGTAGCCCCCTACTCAATGCATGGCACCTACTTTGATGAGTGCTTGCACCACTCGAGCCTTGTTCTCAAGAGGTGTGCGGAAATGAAATTAGACCTTAATTGGGAAAAGTATCATTTCATGGTTATGAAGGGCATGGTGTTGGGTCACGTTGTATCTCGTGATGGAATCGAGCTAGATAGGGCAAAGTTTGAGCTATTTCTAAGTTTCCGCCACCTACCTCTGTAAAAGAAATTCGGTCATTCCTCAGACATGCTGGTTTTTACTGGCATTTCATTACACATTTCAGCAAGATAGCTCACCCCTTGACAAGCTTACTTGCAAAAGGTGCATCTTTTGAGTTCACACCCAAATGCATGACTGTGTTTGATTTCTAAAGTGTGAGTTGACCTCCGCTTCAATTATTAAGGTGCCGATGTGGACTCTTCCTTTCAAGCTGATGTGTGATGCATCTGATTATGTGATAGGAGCAGTTTTGGGTCCGAGAGTCGACAAATTGCCTCATGTGATCTATTATGCTAGTCGTACTCTCAATGATGCCCATCTAAACTATTTCATTACTGAGAAAGAGTTCCTCGTGATTATTTTGCATTGGGAAATTTTTGTCGCATGTCATCATCTAAACTGATCACTCAGCTCTTCAGTACGTTTTGTCTCCTTCGTTGGATCTTCTTATTGCAAGAGTTCGACTTAGAGATACAGGATAAGAAGGGATGCTAGAATGTCGTGGCAGATCATTTATCTCGCATACCCGTTGAACTTTCATCGGATCCACTGGTGAACGAGTACTTCCCTGACGAGAATCTCATGGCAATAGCCTCACCCCTGGTTCGTAGACATTGTGAATTATTTAGTAACTGGGGAGGTGTCAACGCATTAGACACAAAATGAGAAAGCCAAGTTCAAATCGTTAGTCAAGCATTTCTACTGGGATGACCCTTACTTATTTAGGTATTGTGCCAATCAAATCATAAGAAGGTGCATTCCTAATAACGAGATACATAGTGTCTTGTCCTTTCGCCATGAGGAGGTATGTGGTCGGCACTTTGGTGCCAAGAAAACCTCTGCCAATGTCCTCCAATGTGGTTTTTAGTGGCCCACATTGTTCCAAGATGCTTTTGCATTATTTGAAGCATGCGATTAGTGTCAGTGTGTGGGCCACATTGGGAGACGTGACATGTTGCCACTAAATTATATTCTACGTGTCGACATCTTTGATGTTTGGGGAATTGACTTCCTGGGTCCTTTCCCCGTGTCCCATGGTCACACCTACAATCTTGAGGCGCTTGACTATTTGTTTAAGTGGGTTGTGGTGATCCCCACTCGCACCAACGACCATCAGGTTGTGATTAAATTCCTTAAAGAACACATCGTTGCGAGGTTTGGGACACCTTGTTGTATCGTCGTCGAGGGACTTACTTTGTGAACTGATTCTTCCAAGCAGTGACGAGGAAATATTCCACTATGCATAAGTTGGCCACACCTTATCATCCTCAAACCAGTGGCGTGGTGAAAATCTCCAACCATCAAATCAAGCAAATACTTGAAAAGATGGTTAATGCTTCAAGGAAGGTTTGGTCGGTTATGTTGAATGACGCGTTGTTGGCCTTCCACACAACGTATAAAACTGACCTAGGCATGTCCCCATATCGGATTGCTTATGGTAAGGCTTCTCATCTTCCGGCAAATCTTAAAAACCGGGCATTATGGGCAATCAAACATCTTAACATGAGCCTTGATGTTGTCGATGCGAACCGTAAGTTGGAGGAGGTGAGAGTGAGGCATATGAAAATGCCAAGATTCGCTAGTCCCGCACCAAAAGTTTCCACGACCGCACGGTCTGGATCAATAAATTCATGGTGGGACAAAATGTCT
This sequence comes from Triglochin maritima, assembly GCA_963682175.1. NCBI lineage: Eukaryota > Viridiplantae > Streptophyta > Magnoliopsida > Alismatales > Juncaginaceae > Triglochin > Triglochin maritima. The sequence goes on from OY821775.1 coordinate 24,255,300, forward strand.
TATTGTGTAACTCTCACCTCCACTTGTTTCCAGGGAAACTGCGGAGTCGTTGGTTCGGTCCCTTCATTGTGTTGACCGTTTTCCCTCAAGGGGCGGTTGAAATTCATAACCCAAGTAACAACGACGTGTTCAAAGTTAATGGACACTGGCTAAAACCGTACTTGGAGGGGACCATGACAGAGGTAGAGGTGTAAGTCGTGTCTTTACACAAACTTCCTACGGATGTGATCACTTGATGTGATTATTCCTTTTAGTTGTATATAGTTTGTCATAGCTTCAAAAAAACAAAAAACAAATGGACAAAAGACTCCACAAGTGAGCGTTGGTTGTTGGAGGCCCCAACCCTTGAGTACTTGGGCCCCATCTATTTATTGTGATCACATCCCTTCTTATACATCTCACAGGTCTTGGAGACAATTCAGTTTTGCAACATAATGATGAAATTTTCCTTATGCTTCACAGTATGGTGAGATGGTCACTTGTTCATGCACAAATTCATCTACCATCTAGCTTGCATACATTGAGGACAATGCATGAAGTAAGTGTGTGGGGGGGTGCTTTATGTGTGTATATATGTGGAGTCAAGTCTTTTTTTCCACTTTGTTTTTTTGTTTTCTTTTGAGTGTATTGTTAGGGTCATGTTAGTGTGTTGCAATTTACATTGATATATCTGCTATACCATGATCCTTGGGTGCTTGCTTTCTTTCGCTTTCCTAGTGCTTTAAATTTTTCATTTCTTTCAAAATCTTCATGTGTTTGTGCATGCTTAGCATGTGCAAAACTGTTGAGAAGCAAAGAAAAAGGAAGCTCCTAAAATTGACTTGAACATGATGCATTAGGATATCTAGTACACCGGTTTTAGGTCTTATCTAGTCATAAGGGTGCACCCCAGTTTTCCATCGGGGGGAGAGTAATCATAGGGTTTCAATACTCAAACAAATACATAAGTCCACCCTGAACATAGTGAGTCGAAGAATTCGTGTCTATTAGTATAAGGAAGTGTGCCGTTGTCAGGGACAATTAAAACTCCTGTTGTGAAACCTTAAGTGTAGGGGTTTTGGTTCCCATGTAGATAAGAAATAATAATTAAGTATGGTGTTCTCTCTTCTCGTACGACTCCTATCACTCTGGAAATTAGGTCCGAGTGGACATAGTGCTTGGTGCTTTCGAGTCATCTGACTTGGGATGCATTGACCAAACTCCTGTTACACGGGTGATTGGGATCACCCAATGTGGAGATTTGGGAGAAGGTGTACGTGATAGTTTAAGTCCTCATAGGCAATGATGCTTGAAACCTGACCCAGGGAGAATTAAACACCAACTACTAAAAAATGAAACGAAAAAAATGGTAATACAATTAAGAACCTTAATGGACTTTACACTTTGTATCACTTGAGGATGTTAAGGTTGTCAATGTCTTTCACTTAAGTCCTTAGTTAACTTGCACGAATGCTCCCTAGGCTTGGTGTGTTGACTGGATATATATATATAAAGATTCGACCCTTAGGATTATCGTGTCCATTGATCGACAAAAGTACGTCTAGCGAGTCGTGTTACTAGGCTCAATAATGTATCAATGTTCAGATTTTGTGGGTATGTCTGTTCAAAACCCTCAGGAGACACAACGCCTACTCCTTGGCGACAAGGGGTTTAACAGCTTGTTGCGTGTGCTAAGTGCAACTGTGATTGCTACTAAAGTGAGTTAAGATTTCCCTATTTTTTGTATGCTTTCCTCTCTTTCATTTTTCTCTTTCTTTGTTTTGCTTGAGACTTGCAAAAGGTAAGTGTGGGGGTATTTGATTAGTAGCATCATATTCATGTTATGTATCCTTAATTTTACCCCAATATTGTGTCACTCGAGTGTTTGTTGTTATATTTTAGGTATTAGGTAATAAAGAAGAGAAGGCAAGAGAAAAAGAACTGAACGATAAGAAGAAATGACTTAAATAAAGTAAAATGGACCTCTCTGTCATGCCCAAGGACCCATCTGCAAGAGGGAAGGACCTGGACATAAGCCCAACCTCAAATGACTCACCATCATGAGAAACTCCACACCATCATGAGGAGTATTTTGGCAATTAGATTCAATCCCAGCCTCAAATGACTCACCATGGCCCACCGCACATGCATAATTGACAAGCTTAAGTAGGCACACGAAATGGAGTCGGATCTGACCAATTTGGACCACCAATTGGCGGTCAACCAGGATATGGGTTATATGTTTATGTCTATTTCGGGAATGTTTCATTAGTCCCACACCAGGGGATTATCCTCAGTTGCCTTTTTCATCTCTATAAATAGAACTCTTCTTCCTGCTTTGTAAACTACTCCTTGCTTGGTAGTCATTCTTTCTACTTAGAGTAAATCCTTGAAGCAAAACTCTTTTGGAGAGATGCTTCTTGTAATTAGAGTCATGAATAAAAGAAATCTTTGTGAGTTTAATGTTGTCTCTTTTAATTCTTGCATGCTTAGCTTAATTTTGTTTTATTAATCTTAGTAATTAGTTAGAATGTTTCCTTTTCTTAATATAAATGTAAGCTTAATGAGTAGTGGGTAGTTCCATCCCCCTTTGGGGGTGGAGATGATGCACATTTATGTTTTAAGGTTTTACTGTCTGACGAATTTCGATTGTGTAGACGTGAATGTTTGTATGTTCATCGGGTTTGTTTTAATCATCTACATGTTCGGGGATTTTTTATGGGATTTGCCATACGTTTCAGACACTTCCCATACTTGGTGTCCTCATATTTATTGGCTGAAATTTCGTGTTGGGTATGTGACATGTTAGTTGTGTGTTTGTATTAGTGTTTGCTTGCTTGATTGATTGAAGAAACTTTGTTTTGATGGGTTTTGCCATAAGATTCAGACACCTCCATGCTTAGCTTCGTTCTTCAGATGAGTTCCTTGTTTTTTATGAGTCTTGTCATATATTTAGACACTTCTCAAGCTGAGCCTTGTCTTATGATAATCAAGTAGTAATTGTTGATACGTTGTGTGAATGGAATGATAAGTCTTGCGATAACTTAAGACACTTCCTATGCATGAAGACACACACATATCACACACATACACATACATGCTTACATGTGACATTCATCACATCTCTCACCTCATATATGGACACACTCCATCCCTTAGGGGTTCATCCATATTTCGTTCCATATCATTGGCTGAATTTCTTTAGTTTTCATTTCCATCGTAATCTAGTTTCTTTTGCATTTTTAGTATAATCGTCTTTTAAGTCGTAGCGTAATAATATCTTATTCCACCCTTATTTCCACTTGATTTCTCTCACTCGAAGGTTGGCAAAGCTCCTTGAGGATCGACCCGTATTTGCCCCACCTTCACCGACGGTCGTACACTTGTGTTTAATTAGTAAAGCATTAACAAGTTTTTGGCATCGTTGCTGGGGAGCACCTTGTCCCAATCTTTGTTGAGTGATTCGAGTGGTTTTTATTTTATTTTTTTTGTTTTAGTTGTAGTGTTGTCCAGGTGATCAGGTGAGCTTTAGATGTCGGTGGGAGCTTGGGAGCTGCGTTTGGAGCTAAACAGACAGCTAGGTAGCAGTCTGGTAATTTCTGCTAGTCTCGTTGTTTCTCTTGTAGCTCACACTTCATGTTTGGTGTGTGGGAGCATATTGCTTGATTGGTTTTTATTATTGTACCGCTCCTAGTTTACCTCTTAACCCAAAACCCAAAGCAAAGGATTAGGCATTTGCTATATGTTTAGGTCATGCAACAACTAGTCATGGCTTGAGCATGTTATTTGTCTTCTCTTAGTTTTAATTTTAATCGTTATTTGTCTCATGTGTCTGCATCTGGGTCGATTCTTGTTACATCTGTGGTAGGGTGGGTCATTTAGAGGATGAGTGTGCATTTATTCCTCCTAAGATGGAGCAAGTCAATGTCATCTATGAAAGACACAGGAATAACCCATATTCATCATCTTATAACCCTGGATGGAGAAACCACTCTAACTTTTCCTGGAATTAAAACAATACCCAAGGTGGTCCTCCAAACTTCTCCCGACCACCTAATTGAGCATACCAAGTTCTCATACATTCACATTCTTGTCAACCACCCCACGCTCAACCCCCTAATCCACCAGATTTCCCAAATTCCCAAAAGAATACATTTACGAAAATAAACTTATTTACTCCTTTTCGTTTTGTCAATTCCAAGTAAAATAATAATTTAAAATAAAATAAAATTTTACAAAATTAGACACAAGTCTAAAACTTGATTCTAACAATCATATGAAATGTTTTAAAACATTTAAAACTCTTAAAAGAATAATTAGAATCCAAATCGACAAAAAGGTTTTTTTTCCCGATTCTATTTGGTTCACCTTAAATATCAGAAATAATCCATTGATCTTAATGGTTAAAATATTTTCTAACATTACAAACAAATGTATAAAAATAACAAACATAAAATCCAAAAATTAATTTTATGCATCCATCATAAATCAAAAAAGGAACTATAAAGGGCAAAATTCATGAATTATTTGAACATGAGATGGTAAACTAAATATATTAAATAGCATAATTATTGATAATATGAACTAAAAGCTCATATACCACTGTTGGATTTTGTGCCCCATATTTGTATTTTTTTAACTTTACAAGCTATTACAATCGGTTTTCATATTTTTCAACAATTTTATATACAAACTTCCTAATTGTATTTCAATATATATTGGAGACTAATTAATATTGAAATACATAGAATGTATCATACCTAGAGGATTATCAAATATTTTTTACAAATCGGAAGTCAAGTTTCATGTCGGATTGCCTCGAAATCACCTCCAAGTGTTCATCAAACTCTAAACAAGATTAGAGAGATCGAAGTTACTCAATCAATCTCGAATTCAAGGTTAGGATCTTGTTAATTACCCCTTTAATACTCCAAACAGTTTAATCTCCCAAGCACTCAATTAATAAGAAGGATTCCGATGGAATGATGGAGAAAATATGGAGAGGAGAAGGTTTTGCATTAATTAAATAAAGGAAGGGAGGAGGGAAATATTTATAGGGCATCCCCAAACCCACTTCATGGCTAAATGATTGACATCATATCATGCGTATATTTGTGTCTTATATCCTTTATTTTTAGCCAAAGCAATGCTACGTAATGAGTTTTATGTTTAAGTTTCAGGAATAAACAAGTTTGAGAAGAAGAGACTCAAAAAGGACTTAAAAGCAAGGAAAAGGACTAAGATGCAAGACTTATGGACTGGGATGCAAGAGAGAAGGACCCGAATGTAAAACCAAAAGGACAAATGAGCAAATCAAGAAGCTCCACATCATCATGATGAGTATTTTGGCAATTAGATTCGGGTCTAAGCTCCAACAACCACTTCTGGTGCAAAACATGAAGAAATCGATCCACAAAAGTCTCCACCAAAGCACAACCCGATCAACCCAACCCAGACCGCCACATGGCGGTCCATTTGGATCCAAACCCGATAAGCCTCAGTCGGGTAGTTTATTAGTGCGTATTTAGTCCATTTATGGTATGCGTTAAGTCCTATACCGAGGGATTGTCCCGGGTTTCCTTTTTCTATGACTCTAAATAGAACTCTTCCTCCTCCTTTGTATTCACCCATTGCTTGGTGGAATTCACTAGTGCAGAATAGTCTTTACTCGTCTCCCAATAGACGTTGGTTGCTATAACAGCCAACATCTAGTTGGGTGAAGATAGCAAAGACGTCGGGTGCTACGACGACCGACGTCTATCGGGTACTATAGAGGTCGGCTGTTAGAATACCCATTGTATCTGACATCTATACCTTATAGACGTCGACCTATAGACGTCGGTTGTTGGAATACCCATTGCATCCTACGTCTATACCCTATAGACGTCGACCCATAGACGTCGGGTGATATCGACGACCGACGTCTATACCCCCATGCATATAGACGTCGACCTATAGAAGTCGTCTGTATATAACATCCAACGTCTATAGGTCTTAAAGAAATCAAACAGTTGCATTTTTTGTCATTCATTCCAGACAAAAACCGAACCAAACCCTAGCCGTTCCGCGACGTAACCCTCTTCCACGACCGATCTCCGACTGATCTGCAACATTCTCCGGTACCGCCGCGACGTCCGAACCTCTCCTCCCATTCTCCGGCCCTCTCTGCCATCTTCCTCCACATCCCTAACTACCGTAAGAGTTTCTTTTGGTTTTGGTTGGTTTAGTTTCGGATTTTAGGTGGAGTTATGTGTCTTTTCTGTCTTAGTAAACTTCTCCTCTCATTTGGATCCAACGCCAAGTCGCATTGTTCCCCCCATTTCAATTTTTGCTCGTATTTGTGGTTATCATAGCCTTGTTGGGAATACTTCTAGGCTACATTGTGAAGAAATGACCTTTGAATCAATAACAATCATTCTTCATACTAAATATATTAACAAAGTATTGCTACTGACCTGCTTTAGTTATTTATTGTTAATGTAGTAGAATTCGTGACTATGTTTGTGGCAATGTTAGTTCGCAATTGTTCAAACAGAAAATCTTGCTTGGTGTACTGACATGTTTATCAATGGTTAATATATATTTTTCTTAGTACGGATTCATGTTGCTCTCTAACACCCAAGTGCTATTATTGGAAGTTCGCAGGAAACAAACGGAAGCGTTTGTGCTGTGTGCATTTTGTATTTGTTGATAGTTGGTGGAGATTTGTGATGCATTTGGTTGTTAATTGTGTGAAATTGATTTTTTTCGCATGTCGGATTTGGTGTTGGTTATTTATGATTTGTTTGTGGTCTTGTGTTGGTTGAAAATCATTTAGTTTGTGATTAAATGCACGGTTTGTTGTTGTTGTATGTGGTTTATGTGTTGTCTGATTAATCAATTACTAGTCAAATGTGGTTTAGATCTATCTATATTTGGCAGATTCGACGGAGGACGTGCGTTCGAGAAGAAGGAGGAGGCGCGTTTGCTGGTTCGTGATTCCACTCATTTTGTCTCTTAATATGAATTGTTGTTAGTAATTTTTTTGTTGTGTGTTGAAAATTGATGCATTGTAATATGTTTAGAAGAAATATAAATATATAAGTAATAAATTGTATATTTTTGTCCACCTAGTTATGTATTTGTCAATAATCGTTGTTAATGGAGTTTGTTGGTAGCGTGCTCATGAGATAAGTAAGTCCACAGATAACATGTATTAAGGACTAGCCTTTAGCCAGTTATTCTTTAACTAAGAAGCCAATTTTGTTATGTGGAAAATGTAAACATGTGTTGTGTCGAAGTTTGAGGGGTTTGGATGTAGTGTGTTTGTGATGAATTGGGTGGAATTGAGATCAAGTTTATATCGTGTATTGTTATAAAAATTTCTTGTTAATTCTAGGTTTTGAAGATTTTTACATAGCAAATTTTAGGGGAGGTTTTGCCAAAATTTCAAAAAACTCTCATCTCAATTGTTATTAATAACATGATAATTAAAAATAATAACTAAAATTTTATATTAAAAGGACTATAACTTAGATCATGTAAAAATCTTATGTTTAATTAGTTTAGTGAGTTCATACATTTATTTATGTTTATCTTAGTTAAATGTTTATTCATTTATCTTTATTTATGCTTAAAACAATTTATTTTGTTTAGTTAACACATTGCCCCCTTTAAGCAACTTGACCTTTAATAACTTAAAGCAAAAGATTAGACAATATTGCTAAGTCATTCATCATATAGAATTAGCATTCATCGTATTTATTAATATATTTTACGATTTCTGTCGTAGATTGCTGGCATAAGGTACGTAATCTCTTTCACTAATCATTCATTAGAAAACACGCATTAGTTAGCAGGACTTCCATTGGAACAAGAGTAAGGTGAGTGTTTGTTTGGTGTGTTGTTTGTTAGATTAGGATATGAAAAACACTTAGGGGGCAGTCACCTATAGGAGATGAGGTGAGGTATTTCATCACCCTTTCCTTGGCCCAAAGACCAGTTAATAAAAGAGCCTTAATAAAATCAATTAGACGTTGGCCCCTTGGATTTTCGGACGCATTAAGGAGAGGAAACCGTTTAAGATCGTTATGGTCTGAACGTCGTTACCCATCTAGTCTCCCTGAGATTTTAGGAACCACCGGGTTCTTGATTTCCTATAGATTAGCGGTCCTCGATGTTTACGACTGTTTCGGCCTGAACGTCGTTGCTCATCTAGTCTCCCTGAGATATTAGGGACCTTCGGATTCTTGATTTCCTACAGACTAGTGGCCCTCAGTGGGACCTCGAAGTTAGGTGTCGTCTAGTACTAAGGACCTATAGTGGACTTTAGGCTTGTTTTGGCCTTGATTGCTTAGTTAGGTTTTGAACCTTCCTTATTACCACTCTAGATTAAGGACTTCATCTCCTCTCCTCTAAGTCATTCTTTTCTCATCTTAATGTATCTGAATCTTCTCATCTACGAACACATTCTTTTAAATTGAAATTTTATTTATTTCATCCAATAATAACTATCATTTTTGTTCATGTTTAGATTGAAATGGATCGAGAGTGGATTGTTTCAAACAGATTGAGTGACAATGAGAAGCCGTTGTACAAGAGTGATGAGAATTTTATTTATACCGCAAGTGCACGGCGTCGATGAAGACGTGGCAAGTACGGGTCGAACACAAGGTGGGAGAATACTTTGTTATTTTTGTGATTTTTGATTTTCTAAAGCAAGAACAACAAAAAAACTAAGAAGAAAGAAAATATGGATGAGAGTCCAACGGGTGGGAGTTATGAATCTTCGAGTTAGATTAGGGATCACAAAAATTATTATAAATCAAGTGAGATATTAAGCATCATATGATAATTGATTTAACAAAAACTCATATGATTCAAACACTAACAAGAAATTAAAATAAAAACGATCTCTCTTGTCTAACCCTAAATCCGTCACCCCCACCCTTTGGAGGGTTTTAGAAACCTATGGGGTGAAGATGAGGATAAGGGGTCATGGATATCATCGAGAGACTACGAAAAACGGAAATATTACACTAAACTACGATCTACGAAAACAAATGCAATTATTCTAAGCATGCAACAAATTATTCTAAGAGAAACATAAAGAACAACTAGATTACTCTACTCTACTGGAATTAAGAACATGAAATATTAATCTAAAACTAAGCTTACGAAAGACAAACACAATGGAGAAATAAATGGGCAGAATTTTATTGTTATAGAATGGAATAAAGAAAAAAACTCCTTTACAACATAATTTCGGGGCTATTTATAGCAGATACAAGGGACCCAAGTATGAATAAGGAAAGGACACGTGTCATGACACGACTGGACAAAATCTGGGGGCACGGATCGCTCACCATGCGACGTCTCCGCCGCACATTGACCGTTAGATGCGGCGGAATCGCCGCATGGATGGCTCAGATGAGGTTGTGCTTTTGCGGGTGTGTTTTTGGTATGTTCTAGATGGCCTCCACGCGTCTGAATTAATTATTGCATATCTTTGGAGATCCGCATTTAATTTATTCTTGAATACTTCTCCAAAATAACTTTTTAGTCCTTCTAATTTGCGATCAGGTCCCTGACCCTTTATGTGATCAATTGGATTTCAACTTGAGCTTGAATCTCTAGCTAATTGGTCTTTGTGATCTATTTGAGTCCATTGCACACGTTTTAGCTCGAATATTGGTAAATTGCATTGTAACTCCTGAATTCCGCACAATTTCTCAAAACAATACCTTAGTAGCATTTATTTATATAAAAATAATCTAAATGAAAGATATATGATGCAATGTATGCAATGCATCAAATACCCCTACACCTAAATTTTGCTAGTCTCGAGCAAAACAAAACATGAAAAATATAAGTATGAAAGCAAGGAAATCCTAACTCACTTTTGTAGGAATCACGGTTGCACTTAGCATGTGCAACAAGCCTTTAAACCCCTAACTTTCCTTAGAGGACGAGTTTTGTCTCGTGAGGGTTTTCAGTTGACACACCCACAAAGTCTTAATTCAACATTTCATTAATAACTCTCAATATCTCCACCTTAACTTTATACATCTCACTTAGAAATTTTGCATGCTCATTATATAAATCTAACTCATAAAAAATCTGACTTGGTCTTCATTCCTCCAATATTCACACCACTGGTGGTGAAGTATCATTCGGATCAACCATGGCATGGATCATTCTTTTAACTTTGGGCCTTGAGTATCTTAAAGTATTTTTATTTTTTTCGTGATTCAACACATTTGCTTATTTGACACTTTTTCCATTTTTGCATTCGTGTAGCGAGTTTGGTCGATAATCCTGAGCTGGCAGACTCAAGTTACCTAGTTTCAAGATACCCCTACGTACCAGTGACTCGAAGACTTGGGCTTTTGTAATCATTTTGCAAGATGTGTTTTCTTACTTTTATTCCCCTTTTATTTTCCTCAAGGCTTAATTGCTATCAGAAGTCCACACTTCCCGGTATATTTTCCTCAACCTTTGCTTTTTATCAACCACTTCAAAGATTTGATTCATTCAATTGAAGTGCATACATGTCTCAAAGGGTAATGGGTTATTTCTTTGGAACTTAGATTTATGTCATAATTTGTACAAGCAGAACTATATAATAAGGAACAAAAACTCAATGCAATTTGTACTCGGGTTTTGGTAGTTCAATCTTAAGCTATGTCATGAAACATTGAATTATTATTATTTTTTTTAAATAAAACAGATAGATAGATAACTAGTCACCCCCCTACACCTATTTCATGCATTGTCCCCAATGTATGCAAAATTAAATAATATAGGAAATGCAAACATTATAAAGTTTCCGCCTTCGGGATTACGACTCCCCACGGTCGGAGAGTGCTTTGTTCAGCTTGCTATTGAAGCGCTTCATCCCGCTCCACATTCGGGACCTATGCTCGTCAGAGTTTTGTGGGGTTGACTGAGCCCAGAATGTTCCGGACTCTTCAGACGACTCACTTGATTGCTTAGCATCCTCCACTTCTGGAGGTCTCCACAGGTCCGCTATAGTGCCATGATAAGAGGAAGTCTCTCATTCCACCATACAAGGGAGAATGTCCGCTTCGTACACCCAGAAAGACTCATAGGCCATGAAGTGCCGACAGATTGTGGTGACAAGGCATGGTAGAGGTTGGGAGCTGCGTTGGTGGCCTTCTCCAATGGTGGTCAGAAGCCGTCGGCACATACAATAAGTGCGATCACGGGTTATCAGGGAGTGAACGATGCCCATCTCAACGGTGCGAAAGGAAGTGTTGTGGGTATTACTCGTGACGTTTTGGCATGCCCACCTACATGCTGTAAAGACATTTCGGTACATGGATGTGCCATTGATACCCCGATCATGGCTAAGCACACAATCTGGTCCCATGAGTGACCGATAGAAATTGATTTCCTCGGATGGCAAAGTGGAGGCTCCTTGTGGTATGTCAGTCAAGTTGGAGATGATGTGGAGGTCAATCGCCCAGACTTTGTTTCTCCAACTTAGTAAAATGTACCCACTGTCCAGGTCCATGTCAGTGATACTGCTATAGAACTCCTCCACTAAGCTAGGGCAGTAAACATCATTGTTATTATGGACCAAGTAGCTCCAACTCCGTGATATGATTTCGTCATAAAAGTGGGTGCCATATTGATCCCCAACAAGCAACGGGTGGAAGTTCTTCTCGCGAAACACCGTGGTGATAGAATGCTGCTAAAGTGATACACGTTAAAATAAGTCATGTACTTCCACCGTTCTCCAAAAATAATTCATGTACCAACTCTCTTTTTTTCTTTTTTTTGGAGAAATAAACTAGAACTTTAATCAAAATGAGGAATTGCGTGTAAAAACACGACTTCCTCTGCAACATTGGAGGGACGATTTAAGTAGGGCTTCAATCGATGCCCGTTAACTTTAAAGTTTTCACCGTTCTCCGGATTACTGATCTCGACCGCTCCGTGAGGGAAAACGGTTTTGATCATGAAAGGGCCGGTCCAACGACTCTTGAGTTTGTCGGAAAAGAGATGAAGGAGAGAGTTATAGAGAAGGACCAACTGTCCAGGAGAAAAAGTTTTCCTAACGATGGATTTATCATGAAAAACCTTGGTCTTTTCCTTATAAATTTTAGCATTCTCATAAGCCTCATTTCTTATTTCCTCAAGCTCAACTAAATCCAATTTTCGAGCATTACCAGCTGCCTCTAAATCCATATTCAGTTGCCTAATAGCCCAAAGGGCTCTATGCTCCAATTCTACCGGTAAGTGGCACGATTTTCCATAGACTAACCGGTAAGGGGACATTCCTAAATTGGTCTTGAAAGAGGTCTGATAGGCCCACAACGCATCATTAATTCTTACAGACCAATCCTTACGTGAGACATTAACCATCTTTTCCAGAATTGCTTGATTTGTCTATTGGAAACCTCAACTTGTCCACTTGTTTGAGGGTGATACGCGGTAGCTAACTTATGAGTTATGGAATATTTTGTCATCAAAGCTTCAAATGATCTATTACAAAAATGAGTACCCCGGTCACTGATAATGGTACGTGGAGTACCGAATCGGGAGAAATTTTCTCCTTCAGAAATTTGACAACAACTTTGTTCTCATTGGATTTTGTGGGGATAACCTCAACCCACTTGGACACATAGTCCATAGCTAGCAAGATATACTCCTTCCCAAAAGACATTGGAAACGAGCCCATAAAATTGATGCCCCAAACATCGAAGATATAAACTATGAGAATAGGGTGCAGAGGCATCATGTCTCTACGAGAGAGTTTTCCTAGAATTTGACATGTAGAGCAAGAATTACAAAATGCAAATGCATCATTAAATAGGGTGGGCCAATAAAATCCACATTGTAAAACTTTGGCTGCGGTTTTCTTAGCTCCAAAATGTCCTCCACATGCTCGGTCATGACAAAAAAATAGAACACTTGCAAATTCCTCCTCAGGAACACATCTCCTAATGATTTGATCCGAACAATACTTGAAAAGATATGGGTCATCCCAATAAAAATTCTTGACTAGGGACCTAAATTTGGCTTGATCGTTCTTAGACCATTCAGTCGGGGTCACACCAGTTACTAAGAAATTGACTATATTCGCCAGACACAGCCATAATCTGTTCATCCGGAAAGTTCTCATTCACTGGTGTGTTATTTACTGGGATAAGAGGAATTCTAGACAAGTAATTGGCGACTACATTTTCACAACCTTTTTTATCACAGATTTCGACATCAAATTCATGCAGTAGTAAGATCCAACGCAATAAACGCGGCTTGGCATCCTTTTTGTTCACTAAATGTCTTATTCACGCATGAGCTGTGTAGATAATCACATGTGTGCCTATCAAATATTGTAGAAATTTTTCCAAGGCAAAAATGACTGCTAGAAATTCTTTCTCGGCTACCGTATAGTTCAATTGGGCATCATTCAATGTTTTACTAGCATAATATATCACGTGAGGTTTCTTTTCAATTTTCTGACCCAACACCACTCCTATGGTGTAATCCGATGCATCACACATTATCTCAAAGGGTTGGGTCCAATCGGGTGAATGAATAATGGGTGCCGACGTCAATTCCCTCGTAAGGTGGTTAAAGGACTCCAAACATTTATCAGAAAATTCAAACTTAGAGTCCTTCTCTAATTATTCAGTCAATGGTCTAGCCACCTTACTAAAGTCCTTGATAAACCTTCGATAGAATCCAGCATGCCCTAAAAATGAACGAATTTCTTTGACATTTGTTGGTGGAGGGAGATGCTTAATCAAATCCACCTTGTCTTTTCCCAATTTAAGGTCAAGTTCTTCTCCTTACACCTTACTAGTACTAATTCCAAATGGTTCAAACAATTGGCAAAAGTGGGACCAAAGATAGAGAAATCATCCATGAAAATTTCCATGAAATTATCCACCATTTCAGAGAAGATGCTAACCATACATGTTTGAAATGTGACAGGAGCATTGCACAAGCCAAAGGGCATGCGACGGAAAGCAAACGTGCTGAATGGGCACGTGAAGGTAGTTTTCTCCTGATCCTCAGGAGCGATAGGAATTTGGTTATAGCCAGAATATCCATCAAGAAAACAATAATACTCATATCCGGCCAACCATTCTAACATTTGATCTATGAAAGGAACAGGGAAGTGGTCCTTACGGGTTGCAGAATTCAGTTTCCTATAGTCAATGCAAATCCTCCAACTTGTTTGGATACAGGTCGGGACTAACTCATTAAGCTCATTCTCAACTACAGTAACTCCAGATTTATTAGGGACAACCTGAACAGGACTAACCCAAGCACTATCGGAAATAGGGTATATAATTCCATTGTCCAACCACTTAAGTATTTCCTTTTTGACCGCCTTAGTTAGGACCGGGTTAAGCCGCCTTTGCGGATCCCTACGGGGTTGAGTATTATCCTCCAAATGGATCCTATGTTGGACTATAGATGGGCTAATCCCCTTGAAATCGGCCATGGTCCATCCAATGGCTTCTTTATTCCTACCGAGGACTCTCAAAAATTCCTTCTCTTGATTGGGGGTCAAATCCGATGCTATGATAACTGGGAGGGTGGATGAGGGTCCTAAAATGCATACTTAAGTGTAGTAGGGAGAGGCTTCAACTCTAGTGATGGTGGTTCTTGTAGTGAGGGTTTGGCTTGAGGTCTTGGTTCGGCTAAAAGTCCACCTAAGGCTGACCAATTGGGTGAAGATCGATTCAAACCTATGTGATTGATTTGGTCACAAATTGTGGCCTCACCACTAAGGTTCTTTTGAAAATCAGCTTCATCCAATTGGGTGAAATTTAAGTAATCCGAAATCAAATCATCCTCACTACAATCCTGAATATAATTCAATTCACTCGATTCATCAGAGAAAATTCCAGGTTGCTTCCCTAAGTTAAAAATATTTAGCTAAGCAGTCAAATTTCCAAATGACAATTTCATCAATACATTCCTACAATTGATTAGGGCATTGGAAGTGGCTAAAAAAGGTCTTCCTAAGATCACAGGAATTTGATTGCTAGGTTAGCAACAGGCTCCGTGTCTAAGACAACAAAGTCCACAGGAAATATGAATTCACCAACTTTGATCAGAACATCATCAACCACACCTCTAGGAATCTTAACAGATCTATCAGCCAATTGGAGTGTGGTCCTAGTCTGTTTAAGGTCTCCTATATCCAATTCTTTATATACAGAGTAAGGAAGCAGATTAACACTAGCACCCAAATCCAGGAAGGCCATATTGATTAAAGTGTTACCAATTACACTTGAAATAGTTGGACAACCAGGGTCTTTATATTTGATTTGTGTGGGTTGGGTTAACACAGAGCTTATATTTGCAGTTAAGAAGGCTCTTTTTGGTACTTGTGTTTTCCTTTTCTTGGTGCATAAGTCTTTTAAGAATCTTGCATAAGGTGGAATTTGTTGAATAGCTTCTAATAGAGGGATGTTTACTTTTACTTGCTTAAAAACTTCCAACATTTTCTCCATTTGATTTGTATGATTCTTATTAAGTCTATTAGGGAATGGTGCTTTAGGAATGAATACTCTTTCAGGTTCAGTTGGTTCGATTTCAATTGGTTCCTCAGATTGAATTGGTGGCTCATTAGATGGCTCCGGTGTGACAGAATTATTAGGCTCATTAACCAAAGGGTGAGTGACTTTGTTATTAACAGATTTTCCAGATCTTAATGTAAGTATAGCATTAATGTGTTGATTTTGCTCTTCTTCTCGAACCATATGAACTGGTCTGTTATTATTGTTCACATTAGGAGGTAGTGCATTATGTGGTACATTAGGTGGATGCCTAATTTGTTGAGGATTGAATGATTGAGGATTAAATGGTTGAGGTGGTTGATATGGCGTATATTGATTATCTGGATTGTTAATTCTTGGGTTCACCTCGGGTTGGCTTGGGAATCTTCCTTTTTCTCTTTCACCTACAACTTGTGCTAATTGACTTACTTGAGTTTCTAGCTTTTGAAAAGATTGAGTAGTTGTTTGAACAAATGTTTTCATTAAGTTTTCCAATCCAGTTAATCGAACATCAGTATTATTGTTGTTGTTGTTTGGGTACATTTGTTGTCTAGGTGGTTGGCCTTGCTGGGGCATGGTTGCAGGATTTGAATTCCCTTGGCTCCATGAAAAATTGGGATGGTTGCGCCAACCTGGATTATAGGTTGACGAATAAGGGTCGTTCCTAGGACGATTAAATGCAACATTAACTTGTTCCATGTCCGAAGAAATGTGCACACTCCTCCAAAACATGACCAGTTTGACCACACCTAGAGCAAGAAACAGAAGAGATTTGATTCACTAGGGGTCGGGTTTGAATCTCTAGACTTTCCATACTACGCATAAGGGTGGCTAATTTCCCTTCAGCAGCTACAGAAGCATCTACAGCTAAGACACCTGATCTGGATTGATTTGCTATTCTAGATCCAATACTCGGGTTGGTCGGTGCCCTAGCCGTGTCCCATTGCATACTATTATCAGCTAAGTCCTCAAGAAAAGTTCAAGCATCATTCTCATTTTTGGACATAAAGTTTCCTTGGCTTACAGATTCTAACATAACCCTAGATGTAGGTGTCAATCCCTCATAAATAATTTGGCACAATTTCCATCTTGGAATTCCATGATGAGGGCATTGGGTCAACAGGTTCTTAAATCTTTCCAAATAGGAATAGAATGGCTCGCTCTCAGATTGAACGAATGCAACAATTTCATTCCTAATCCTAATAGTCTTATGGTTGGGGAAATATTTCTTTAAGAACACTTGAACAAACTCGGTCGAACTCCTAATAGATCTTTCGGCTATACTATATAGTCATTTCTTAGCATCGTCCTTTAGTGCTAGAGGCACGAATTTAAGACGCACTGCCTCCTCAGAGATATGCTGGTATTGCATAAGGGAGCAAATTTCCTCAAATTCTCTAAGGAAGAGATATGGGTCTTCCTTAGAGGTGAACTTAGGCAACATACTCATGTATTGTGCCTTTAGTTCGAAGTAGCGACCCGGTATGATGGGCATAACGATGCACGATGGCTGAGCAGCCATCGTTGGGTAGCACCGATGCCTCAGAGTCCTAGGCGGGTCCACTACATTCTCACCCATTGGATCCAGGAGAGGTGGTGCAACAGGTGGATTGGGGCTAAGCTCTAGACTGGAATCTAGATGAACTCGTGAGAGTCGATTGCTCAAGTCCCGAACTCAAATCTAAGTGCACCGGTTTGAATCAAATTTTTTTTTTAATTCAAATTTGAAATTTAAATTCCAAATTCAATTTCAAGAATCAATTACTTCTTTTTTTTTTTTCAAAAAAAGGAAACAAACAATAGAAGGGGGAAGATGAGAAAGGAATCCTAATCTAGAGAATTGAGATGAGAAGAGAAAGAAGACTCAGATGAGAAGGAAACTTAACTCTAAAAGATAGATGAGAGGGTTGGTCAGAAGTTTCCTAAATAGGCACGGTTCAAACAATCCTAGACCTAGTGTAACTTAAATCTAGACGACTCCTAACTGGTTGAGTCGAATTGGTTCGATTGATTCACCTCCCTCACTAATCAAACCAAATTGGACAGGCAGTGTGTAGCTAGTGGGGGCGCTTCCGACAGAGTCGGTGCCAATTAGACAACCACTTTGCTTGGAAGACTTACGTCAACACAAAAACACTTTCTAGACACCAAATTAAATTCGATCAGCTTCAAGTCATAGCAAGTCAAACCAATCTTCTCCTTAATTGAGTCTGAATCCTTAGGGGCCAATGTCTAATTGATTTTAATTTTAGGGCTAGGGTGACACTTTAGGATTGTGATTTGTGGGCCACGGAAGGTGATGAAATCCCCACCGTATCTTTTCATACTGATTGGCATCATTTCATGCTCATATTTGCATCTTATATCCATTATCTTTCATCTAAACAATGCTATGTTACGAGTTTTGTGTTTAGTTTTCAGGAATAAATAGGTTTGAAGAGTTGAAGCATAAAAGGACCCAAAAGCTGGGAAAAAGGACTGAATTGTGAGATCTGGGGACTGAGATGCAAGGAAGAAGGACCTGAATATAAGACCAAAGGACCAAAGTGCAAAATAGAGAACTCCATACCATCATGGGGAGTATTTTGGCAATTCTACTCGGGTCGGAGATCCAACAACTCAAGTAACCGCATCAAAGACAACAAATACCAACATGGAAAGCCCAGAAGAAAGCCCAGGACGATCTGGAGTTTATAGACCGCTTATTAGCGGTCTTGGACCGCTAATTGGCAGTCCAAGTTGCTCCAAATTCTCTTAGCTTGTTATGACCTGTGTATTAGAGCATTCTTAGTCCATTTATGGTATCTGTTTAGTCCCACATCGGGGGATTGTCCCGAATTGCCTTTTTCTATGGCTATAAATAGAACTCTTCACCTTCTTATGTAAACTACTCCATATTTTAAGTGGCTATTCTTCCTACTAGAAGTGAGGCCTTGAAGCACACACTAAAGTAGAGGATGCTACTTTTAATGTGAGTCATTTTAATACAAGTTTTCTTTATTATGTTGTTTGTTTTATGTTTCTTGTTTTGCTTTGCTTAATCTCATTTCATTAGTTTTATTAGCTTAGTTAATATGCTTTCTTTGTTTAGTTTAATAATTAGTGTAATGTTTAGTGAGTAGTTTCATCCCCTTTGGGGGGTGGAGTAGATGTACATACATGCATTAGAGAATGGGATGAATGCTTTAATTTCAATGTGTTGATTAAACATGAATGTATGCTTGCTTGTTTAGGATAGAATTTATAACTTGATGAGTTTTGCCAAAATGATTAGACACCTCTCATGCTTGTTTAGGTTCTGAAATAAACACCTTGCATATGTAAATGTTAATCAACTAAGTTGGTGAATGGATTGATAGGTTTTGCCATAACATTTAGACACTTCCTATGCTTGATAAACACCACCTTCATGTGCTTAAAGAATGTATTCTACACCCACCTCTTTGCATGTGTGCACTCACTCCACCCCTTAGGGGTTTTCCCATTTCTGAATTCCAGCATTCTTGTTTTGTTCTTAGATTAGTTCTAATTTCATCGTTTGTTTGCTTCTTTCACATTTCATACTTCTTAGAGTAGTTTAGGGTAGAGTAGCGTAAACAACTCTCTTCCCCATTATTTTCGCCACTTGATTTCGTGCAAACAAGAAGCTGCTCACCTCCCTGAGGACAACCCGTACTTGCCACCGCTTCATCGCGGCCGTGCACTTGCGGTTTAAATTAAAACGTTCAACAAGTTTTTGGCGCCGTTGCCGGGGAGGTGCCAGTCCAGACTCTTGTTTGGACGATTCGAGTGGATTTAATTTTTGTTTTGTAGTTTTGCTTTGTTTCAGGAGACTTGGAGTGGTCAGGAGGAGCAGCTGGAGAAGTTTTGAAGCAAGCTGAGCATTGTAGACCGCCAATCAGCGGCCTGAGACCGCCAATTGGCGGTCTGGTAAGCTCTGTTTGCTCTCTTATTTCTTTGGTCGGTTTTCATAATTGATGTAGTGATCTGGGATTTAATTTGGCATGTTTTGACTTATAGTTTGTTCCCAGATCCATAATCAACCTCCTTTAAGCAACTTGGACCCTAAAACTCAAAGCAAAAGATTAGGCATTCTTTTTGTTTAGGCCATGCATCATGTATGTGACTTAGGCATTTAGATTGTCTTTTATCTTAGCTTTATTTTCTGTTGCTGAGAGCTGGCGTGAGGTACGCACCTTCTACTCTCATTCATGCATTTCGTATGAACATGCATTAGTTAGTAGGAAGTGCATTGCAACAAGTGTGAGTTGAGCGTTGTTTGGAGAGTTGATTGCTAGATTTAGGACTCCAAAACGCTACTAAGGAGGGGCTGTCCCGTAAAAGATAAGGTGGGGGATTTCATCACCCTTTCCTTCGCCCCAAAAACCACACTAATCAAGAGCCTAATTTTAAAATCAAGTAGACATTGGCCCTAAGGATCTTGGACGCATTAGGAGAGTGATCCGGTCCCGACCGTCATGACCTGATCGGCGTTGCCCACTTTGTCGATAGTAGGAGAGACGAGATCCCCGGATCTTGGCTCACTTGCTGGGCTTTGTGGTCCTCGTTGTAGGGAGGTGAGGCGTGTTGAGGCCGTGTGACCTCGCAGTTAGGCGTCGTCTAGCTGTAAGGACCTATAGCGACCTTAGGATTGCTTGAGCCTTGTTTGCTTGTGTGCTTCTACCTGTACCCATCCGCCGTAGCATAAGGACTTCTTCCCTTCTCTCCTGAGTCATTCTTTCTCTCCTGTGTTCCCCCGTCTTCTCCTCTACGCACATTCTTTGTTAGAAAAAAAAAAAAAGAAAAAAAAAGTTTTGTTTTGTGTGTGTGCACCTTTGTGCATGCTTTCGTGGACACGAGACGAGAGTGGTCGTTTGACGAGGAGCGTTGTCAATCCAGCTTCGGTCATCGATTTCTCGACACCTCCCTCCTCTCGTGTCGCACGTAGTTCGGGTCCAATGGCTGCTAATTTCCGTGAGGAGGAGCAGTTGCTGGACCCACCTATTCCACCTGTGCTTCCAGTTGTCGTTCCCATACCTCTACGTGATCGATGTTACCCGAGCCGTACAGCTCTACCCTCATGCATCGTATTACCAGAGGCTAATGGGAACCATTTTGAGGTTAAGCCTCAATTCATTTCCATGCTCCCTCATTTCACTGGGAAAGGTGACCCCTATATCTTTCTCAGGGAATTTGAGGAGGTCTGTGCTATGTTCAAGCTGCAACAACTTAGCACAGACTCCATCCATCTTAGGCTCGTTCCTTTTGCACTAAAGGATGATGCCAAGAAGTGGTTGTACAGCAACCAGGCGAATTCCTTTAGGACTTGGGATGAGTTTCAATCTGCATTCCTCAAGAAGTACTTTCCTAATCATCGGACTCAAAAATTGAGGAACGAAATCAATTCGTTCTATCAACATGAGACCGAACCATTTCATGCATATCTTGAGAGGTTCAAAGAGCTACTATCCTCGTGCCCTCACCATGGCATTGAGTTGTGGCGTCTTTGTCAGATTGTGTATGAGGGTCTTCACATCCCGTCCAGAACGCTCCTTGAGTCCATGTGTCAAGGAGAGTTCTTGGGAAAGGATGAAAGGGAGGCATGGGCCTTCCTAGAAGACCTCGCTGAGAAAACCATGCAGTGGGAGAGTGTGAGGGAACCACCTGCATCATCTAGTATAGGAGCGAGGATCGCAAATGCAAACTCAACTAGATCGGGTTCCGCATTTGCTATCGATACCACTACGGCCACCGAGGCACGCATGGCGGCCTTAATGCGCCGTATGGATTCGATTGAGCTCCAAAACCAACAAAGTGCACCTCACATGTCCACATCTGGTCCAGTTCCCTGTCATTCATGTGGTAGGATAGGTCATGTAGAAAGCGAGTGTGAGTCCATTCCTCCTGAGATGGAGCGTGTCAACGCCGTCTATGATAGAGCCAGGAATGACCCATACTCATCACCTTATAATCCTGGATGGAGGAACCACCCCAATTTTTCATGGAACCAAACTAATGCCCCGGGTGGTCCTCCAAACTCCTCGAGACCACCTTACCAATCACACCAACCTCCCATGCATGCGCATTCCTATCAGCCACCCCAAGCGCAAACCACCAATCAATCGGGTTTCCCAAATTCCAATAATATGGAAACCCGATTCAATTCGCTTGAGACCTTGACTCGTGGACTTGAAAACTCAATGAAAAATTTTATGTCAACCACGAGTCAAGTTCTCACTTCAAATCAGCAGACCATCAAATCTCTAGAGCTTCAGATGGGCCAATTGGCTCAGTCTGTACATGAAAGAGAGAGAGGGTCTTTTCCTAGCCAGCCTGAGGCTAACCCCCGCATGTACCAACAACAACAAATGCAAAATGAGAATGTGGTACCTCGGGGGAGGCAAGTGAACCATGTGGAGGAACCTGTTCACCATGTCAATTCCATTGTGACCTTAAGGAATGGAAAACAGGTTGACAATCACATTTCCTTGCCACACCCACCACCATCTATGCAGCCCCCTAGTGGGAATGGTGGTGAAGAAGAAGCTGAGGGTGAGGGTAATACACCAAAGCTTTCTTCTCAGGCACAACAGAAAACCTACCTGCCAAAAGCTCCTTATCCAAGTAGGTTAACCAAAAAGCAGAGTGACAACATGGACAAGATATTAGAGGTATTTAAGCAAGTGAAGGTTAACATCCCCTTGTTGGATGTCATCCAACAAATACCTCAATATGCCAAAGTGTTGAAGGATCTCTGCACAACCAAGAGGAAGACCACTGTTCCTAAGAAAGCATTCTTGGCTGCAAATATAAGCTCTCTTTTGTCCAATCCCACATACACAAAATACAAGGACCCTGGGTGTCCTACTATTCAGTGTACGATAGGGGACACTAGATTGAGCAATGTATTGCTTGATTTAGGATCAGCGGTCAACCTCCTCCCATTCTCTGTTTATCAACAGTTGAACTTGGGAGAATTGAAACCAACTAAGATCACCCTCCAACTGGCGGATAGATCCATTCGTATTCCCATGGGGATTATCGAGGACGTGCTTATCAAAGTTGGAGATTTTATATTTCCAGTCGATTTTGTTGTCCTCGATACCAATCCTATTGCGAACACCCACTCTCAAATACCTTTGATTTTGGGTAGACCATTTCTGGCAACCTCCAATGCCTTGATTAATTGTAGAAATGGTCTCATGAAGCTCTCATTCGGTAACATGAGTGCCGAGTTTCATGTGTTCAACTCTGGTAAGCAACAGGAACCCATGGATGAACCTTTAAATCTAAATCTCATCCGCCAATTGGAGAAAGCACCACAAAATCAACGAACACCCCTCACCCCAATGCAACCCGTTGAGAATGTTCGTGGGCCCAGCGAAAACTCATTGCCTGTCTTCGCAATGCAACAGAGTGAGCTGGCCTCGAACATGAATGTCCAAAGGGAGTGTTTGTTTCATGATTCAGTTGAGAGTACTAGTGAGAGTGAGACACCTCATCATATGCCTATACCAGAAGGTGTCTCTACCTCATGTCCCATGGCCATTGAGCCATTTGAGCTTCATATTGACTCCAACAAGGACCCACCTATGACCGAGCTCATGCTTGATGATCTAAATGATGGTGGGAGGTCCTTGTTGGATGACTCGGGGAGAAGCCCCATTTTTAGTGATGCAGGTCTGCTGCATCCATCGAATGAGCTTGAGGAACTCATTCCGATGCACCCGCCTATTGGTTGGAGGGTTTTCTTCGATGAGCAATTAAACCCTAGTGAGGCAACACAACTTCATTCTTTGTTGCCCACACCCAACCAATATCATGAGGGGTTTGAGCCTTTCAGCTTTGACCTTTCACCCCTCATGACACCTCAGAGTACCAGTGGAGTTTGCCCATCTCGGCAAGTCTCTGGTCCTCATGACTTGATGTTCTCATTTGATGTTCCTTGACCAAATGATTATGAGAATATCTTGGTTGATGTATATATCTTGTAAAAAAAAAACAAAAAAAAAAACAAAAAAAAAAAAAGAAAAAAGAAAAAAAAGAGAGTAATAAAAGACTCCTTTAGTGAGCATTGATTGTTGTGGGCCCCAACCCTTGTGTACTTGGGCCCAATCTCTTCACGTATTTATCTCCCTTCTTCAGCTTCTCACAGGTTTTGAGGGAATTTGGGTTGGTGTCCATCAACATGACCCTGAACGTCCCTTTGTACTTCATGTTGGTGAGATCTTTAGTTTTTCATGCATGTATCCATGTAGTATCTTGTTCACATTCATTGAGGACAATGCATGAAGTAGGTGTGGGGGGGTGTTTTACGTGTGTACATAGTCGAGTCTTTTTCTTTTGATTTTGTTTTCTTTTTGTGTGTATTGTTAGGGTCATGCTAGTGTGCTGCATTTAACATTGATATATCTGCTTGCCATGATCCTTGGGTGACTTGTCTTCTTTTGCTTGCCTAGTGCTTTAAAATTTTCACATTTCTTTCAAAATCTTCATGTGTTTGCGAAAGAAAATGTTTTTGTGGGTTTTGCGTGTGTTTAGCATGTGCAAAACCGTTGAGAGGCAAAGTAAAAAGAAAGCTCCCAAAATTGTCTTGAACTTGATGCATTAGGATTTCTAGTTTACTGGCTTTAGGTCTTATCGAGTCATTAGGATGCACCCCGGTTTTCCCTCGGGGGGCGTGTAATCATAGGGTTTCAGCACTCAAACATTTAAAGAAGTCCACCCTGAACCTAGTGAGTCAAATAATTCGTGTCTGTTTGTATAAGGAAGTTTGTCGTAGTCAAGGGCCCTTAATCTCTTTTTGTGAAACTTAAGTGTAGGGGTTTTGGTTCCCATGTAGATAAATGAATAAGTGGTGTTCTCTCATCTCGCACGGCTCCTATCACTCGGGAAAGTAGGTCTGAGGGGACTTTGTGCCTGGTGCTTTCGAGTCATCTGACTTGGGATGCACCGACCGAACTCCCGTTACACGGGTGGTAGGGATCGCCCTATGTGGAGATTTGGGGGAAGGTGTACGTGATAGTGTAAGTCCTCATAGGCAATGATGCACGAAACCTGACCCTGGGAGAATCAAACACCCACCAATAAAATGCTCCAAAGAAAAAGAAAAAAAAAAGAAAAAAAAAGAAAAAAAAAGAAAAAAAAAGAGTCAAATAAGAACCAAAATGGTCTTTACACATTGGTTCACATTCAGAAGTTAAGGGTGCCCATGTCTTTCACTTAAGTCCTTGACTAACTTTCACGAATAACTCATTAGGCTAGGTGTGTAGACTGATTACATATATAGAGTCGACCCGTAGTATTACCGCGTCCCATGATCGACAAAATAAGTCCAACGAGTCGTGTAGCTAGATTGATTAATGCATCTTGTTCGGATTTTGTGGGTATATCTGCTGAAAACCCTCAGGAGACAACACTCCTCCTCCTTGGCGACAATGAGGTTTAACGGCTTGTTGCACGTGCTAAGTGCAACCGTGATTCCTACGAAAGTGAGTTAGGATTTCTTATTTTCTCGTGTGCTTTTTCCTTTTTTTTGTTTTGCTCGGGACTAGCAAAAGTTAGGTGTGGGGGTATTTGATTGGCATCATTTCATGCTCATATTTGCATCTTATATCCATTATCTTTCATCTAAACAATGCTATGTTACGAGTTTTGTGTTTAGTTTTCAGGAATAAATAGGTTTGAAGAGTTGAAGCATAAAAGGACCCAAAAGCTGGGAAAAAGGACTGAATTGTGAGATCTGGGGACTGAGATGCAAGGAAGAAGGACCTGAATATAAGACCAAAGGACCAAAGTGCAAAATAGAGAACTCCATACCATCATGGGGAGTATTTTGGCAATTCTACTCGGGTCGGAGATCCAACAACTCAAGTAACCGCATCAAAGACAACAAATACCAACATGGAAAGCCCAGAAGAAAGCCCAGGACGATCTGGAGTTTATAGACCGCTAATTAGCGGTCTTGGACCGCTAATTGGCGGTCCAAGTTGCTCCAAATTCTCTTAGCTTGTTATGACCTGTGTATTAGAGCATTCTTAGTCCATTTATGGTATCTGTTTAGTCCCACATCGGGGGATTGTCCCGAATTGCCTTTTTCTATGGCTATAAATAGAACTCTTCACCTTCTTATGTAAACTACTCCATATTTTAAGTGGCTATTCTTCCTACTAGAAGTGAGGCCTTGAAGCACACACTAAAGTAGAGGATGCTACTTTTAATGTGAGTCATTTTAATACAAGTTTTCTTTATTATGTTGTTTGTTTTATGTTTCTTGTTTTGCTTTGCTTAATCTCATTTCATTAGTTTTATTAGCTTAGTTAATATGCTTTCTTTGTTTAGTTTAATAATTAGTGTAATGTTTAGTGAGTAGTTTCATCCCCTTTGGGGGGTGGAGTAGATGTACATACATGCATTAGAGAATGGGATGAATGCTTTAATTTCAATGTGTTGATTAAACATGAATGTATGCTTGCTTGTTTAGGATAGAATTTATAACTTGATGAGTTTTGCCAAAATGATTAGACACCTCTCATGCTTGTTTAGGTTCTGAAATAAACACCTTGCATATGTAAATGTTAATCAACTAAGTTGGTGAATGGATTGATAGGTTTTGCCATAACATTTAGACACTTCCTATGCTTGATAAACACCACCTTCATGTGCTTAAAGAATGTATTCTACACCCACCTCTTTGCATGTGTGCACTCACTCCACCCCTTAGGGGTTTTCCCATTTCTGAATTCCAGCATTCTTGTTTTGTTCTTAGATTAGTTCTAATTTCATCGTTTGTTTGCTTCTTTCACATTTCATACTTCTTAGAGTAGTTTAGGGTAGAGTAGCGTAAACAACTCTCTTCCCCATTATTTTCGCCACTTGATTTCGTGCAAACAAGAAGCTGCTCACCTCCCTGAGGACAACCCGTACTTGCCACCGCTTCATCGCGGCCGTGCACTTGCGGTTTAAATTAAAACGTTCAACACCTACAGAGTTGCCCTTAAGATAGTTTAACTTAAATCTACTAAAGATAGTCAAACATTGGTCTTTAATTGGGGGACAATTGCAAGGGTTGTATGCCAACTAATTTATATGCTTAAATGCAATCGATAAAAACTGCGCACGTACCTTGCCTCCAGCACTCTTCAACAATGAATTGATTTTAAAATTTTAGCATGCATAATGCGATAAAATCTCTAAATGATGCATGCACTAAGGCCTTTCTAATTTTGCAAAATTTTAGGTCACAAATTGAATTAGTTCCAATTATGGAAGTTATCCCTACACATGCAATTCTACCAAAAAGGAAAATTTCCGAAAATATAAATTACGAGGAAAAATGCAACAAGGATTACCTACGCATGCTCAGTCAGGTTCTCCGCCCACTCTCGAAACTTTCCAGTTACTTTGTCGCGTCCACCCAGAGATGAGTCGCGTCCGAGAGAAATTTCACGCCCAAAATTCCAACCCCTGCGTCGTTTCCGCCGCAAAATACATTCCTGGAGCGGCGTTTTCGCCGCTTGTTCACCTCCGATCACCTCCGGATTTTTGCGTTGTCTCTACTACTTCCTGAAAAGCACAGAGAAAATGTTAGATCGCGAAAACCAAAATCCAAACAAAAAAAGAATTCACAAAAACTTTAAATTCTCGTCGCCTCCCGGGCAACGGCGCCAAAAACTTGATGAGAATTTTATTTATACCGCAAGTGCACGGCGTCGATGAGGACGCGGCAAGTACAAGTCGAACACAAGGAGGGAGAAGACTTTGTTATTTTTCTGATTTTCGATTTTCTAAAGCAAGAACAACAAAAAAACTAAGAAGAAAGTAGATATGGATGAGAGTCCAGTGGGTGGGAGTTATGAATCTTCGAGTTAGATTAGGGATCAAGAAAATTATTATAAATCAAGTGAGATATTAAGCATCATATGATAATTGATTTAACAAAAACTCATATGATCAAAACGCTAACAAGAAATTAAAATAAAAACGATCTCTCTTGTCTAACCCTAAATCCGTCACCCCCACCCTTTGGAGGGTTTTAGAAACCTATGGGGTGAGGATGAGGAGAAGGGGTCATGGATATCATTGAGAGACTACGAAAAAATGAAATATTACACTAAACTACGATCTACGAAAACAAATGCAATTATTCTAAGCATGCAACAAATTATTCTAAGCGAAACATAAAGAACAACTAGATTACTCTACTCTACTGGAATTAAGAACAGGAAATATTAATCTAAAACTAAGCTTACGAAAGACAAACACAATGGAGAAATAAATTGGCAGAATTTTATTGCTATAGAATGGAATAAAGAAAAAAAACTCGTTCACAACATAATTTCGGGGCTATTTATAGCCGATAAAAGGGACCCAAGTATGAATAAGGAAAGGACACGTGTCATGACACTACTGGACAAAATCTGGGGGCACGGATCGCACACCATGAGGCATTTCCACCGCACATTGACCGTCAGATGCGGCGGAATCGCCGCATGGATGGCTCAGATGAGGTTGTGCTTTTGTGGGTGTGTTTTTAGTATGTTCTAGATGGCCTCCACGCGTCTGAATTAATTATTGCATATCTTTGGAGATCCGTATTTAATTTCTTCTTGAATACTTCTCCAAAATAACTTTTTAGTCCTTCTAATTTGCGATCAGGTCCCTGACCCTTTATGTGATCAATTGGATTTCAACTTGAGCTTGAATCTCTAGCTAATTGGTCTTTGTCATCTATTTGAGTCCATTGCACATGTTTTAGCTCGAATATTGGTAAATTGCATTGTAACTCCTGAATTCCGCACAATTTCTCAAAACATTACCTTAGTAGCATTTATTTATATAAAAATAATCTAAATGAAAGACATATGATGCAATGTATGCAATGCATCAAAGAGTTGTACCAAATTCACTAGATTATCAGCGGTGTGGAAGTTGTACAATTTAAAGTCAGGAAATGGTTGGTCCGATGTCAGTTTCATATTAATGTTGAAGTTATTGAAAGAGATGCTTCCAGATGATAATGAGTTGCCAGATAGAACTTATGATGCTAGGTGTTGTGTCCTATGGGAATGGAATATAGGAAGATACATGCATGCCCGAACGATTGTATACTGTATAGGAGTGAGTTTGAAAACTTACATTCCTGTCCCAGGTGTAATGTTTCATGATACAAAATGAAACGTAGTGGACCGAACCACGATGAAGAGGCTGATGAGATTAAAATCAAAGGACCTCCTGCTATGATTTTGTGGTATCTTCTGATAATAGCAAGGCTTAAACGTTTGTTTGCAGGTAAGGAGGATTCCAAGAACATATTCATGAGAAACCAAATGTACGTCATCCTGTAGATTAAAATTAGTGGAAAAAAGTAGATTTTGACTTTCCTGTGTTTGGTGAGGAATCCAGGAACGAACAACCTGGACTCTCTACGGACGGAATGAAACCTTTCAGTAGTTTGAGTAGTATTCACAGTTCTTGGCTTGTTCTGCTTGTAATTTACAATCGGCTCTCGTGGTTATGCATGAAACACAAATATATTATGTTGTCCTTAATGATTTCTGGTCCGAAACAACCTGGAAACGACATCGATGTGTATTTAAGACCTTAAATTGATGACCTAAAGAGATTGTGGGATGACGGAGAGCCAGTTTTTTATTCTTATCGTCAGGAGTCGTTCATAATGCAGGCAATGATATTTTGCATGATTAATGACTTTCGAGTTTATGGTAATCTGTCTGAATATTCAGTCAAATGTCATAAAGCTTGTCCAATTTGCGAATAAAATACATGCTCTTTGCAACTAGTTAATGGTTCTAAGACAGTCTATCTTGGTCATCGAAGATTTTTACTAAACTCCCAGCCCTATCGTAGGTTGAAGAAGGCATTTAACGGAAAACAAAAGTTTCAGAATCCGCCAGTTGAAATCAGCGTCGAAAAGGTGTACCAACGTGTAATGAATGTTGAATGTGGATTTGGAAAACCGTACAAACGAGGAAACGACAAAAGTAGTTGGAAAAAAAGATCCATATTTTTTGATCTCCATTTTGGAAAACTTTAGAAGTTAGACATTGTATTGATGTGATGCACGTAGAGAAAAATGTTTGTGATAGTCGTGTTGCACTCTGTTGAACATACCTGGTAAAACCAAAGATGGATATAATGAAAGACTTGATCTTGTTGATATTGGTATACGAGCAATGTGGCACCAGAGAAGAAAGGAGACCGAAATTACTTACCTCCAGCTAGTTATACATTGTCTAGAAATGAAAAAAGAATTCTCTGTCAGTGTTTGCACAATGTAAGGGTTCTACAAGGTTACTCTTCAAATATCAGTAGTCTTGTTGTTATGAAGGATTTGAAACTTGTGGGGATGAAGTCTCACGATTGTCACACTTTAATGCAGGAGTTGTTGCCTGTATCACTGAGATCAATATTACTGAAAGATGTTAGACATGTAATAATAAAGTTGTATTGCTTTTTCAATAAGATTTGCAGTAAAGTGGTTGATCCCGTGCAGTTAGATAAGTTGCAGAATGAAATTGTGGTGACATTATGTCAGTTGGATATGTTCTTTCCCCCTTCTTTTTTTGACATTATGATTCATCTAGTTATTTATTTCGTTAGCGAAGTTAAATTGTGTGGACCAGGTTTTTTAAGGTGGATGTATCCTTTCGAGCGTTATATGAAAGTGTTGAAAGGTTATTGTAAAAATCCCCAAACACCAGATGCTAGTATTGTTGAAGGATACATACCTAAGGAGGTTATCGAGTTTTGCACTGGATACCTAGCAAACACCAAAATTGTTGGACTTCTGAGGAATCGTCATGATAAACGTGCCGATGGTAAAGGGACACGTGGGATGAAAATGTTAAATCCAAATGGTGAGGACTTAATGACAGCATATTTTTATGTGTTGTGCAATTCTAATGAAGTTCAACCTTACTTAAATGAACACGTGAAGTTTTTAAAGGAAGAAATCCTTTGTGGAGTGCTCAACAAGTAATAAAGTCACAATAAAAAAATTATCTCTTGGTTCAAAAATGTGGCTTACAAACGTGATGTTTCTGAAACAATACAATGGTTGGCCTACGGTCCGCATTCTGTTGTTATAAGTTACAGTGGTTATGATATCAATGGATATTCTTTCTACACAGTCTGTGAAGATGCGAAAAGTGTTGTTCAGAATAGTGACGTCACCTTACTAGCAGAGCTTGAAGGCTCGAAGACATATAGTTCACGAGGTACTTGTCTCATGAAAGAATTCTGGGGGAGAAGAAATAGAGACGGTAGAGTTCCAATCAAGTTTGATGACTGTCTTGTGCTGATAGGCATGATGTCTGATAATTGGAAAAGTTATCTGGGTAGCTTAGCGAGGGCCAAAGTTGACATTTGTTTGTCCAGTTGGGCCAATGTAGATGAGAAGTTGAAGGCGACAATTTGGGATAACAGGCAGGTAATGATTCCATTATAGATTTCTATAGTTTTAGTTGTACTTTTGAGATATATAAAGTTAACGTGTTGTAGGAATCTTTTGAGTTCCAACAAGTTTAAGAAAAAGTGGATGACATACATGTTAGTTCGTTTGAGGGATTTCAAAATAAATTTAACGAACAAGTACATATTCGGACACTACCAGGATAGAAATTCATGCGATGTTTATAACTTTATCACTCTGAATCAATGAGAGCAATTCAGAAAATCCAGAGATAGCC
The DNA here is from genome assembly GCA_963682175.1 of Triglochin maritima. Lineage (NCBI taxonomy): Eukaryota > Viridiplantae > Streptophyta > Magnoliopsida > Alismatales > Juncaginaceae > Triglochin > Triglochin maritima. Next base: position 24,286,513 of record OY821775.1, read on the forward strand.
CAGAGTGTGAGGTAACTGAGTTTAATTTAGAATATGAACTTCGTAAGTTATTGTTTTAAATGACAATCTAATAAACTTGGTTTTAGGCCATCTGAGCCAAAAACCAAAAGATTAGATCTTCTAACAAGTATACACATCGTATGTCTCGAGCGGGGTACCAAAAGTTTGAAACACAAATGATGACTGAAAAAAATGCTCTGAAGAAACAAGAGGCAATTGACACCGCTATGAGTGACGAGCAAGCAAGTAACCTATCTCCTCCTTCTCCAGTAGCTCATTGTGATTCTTGGAAGGGAGCATAGTAAACTCCAGAGGGGAGTATGTCACAGACGACTCGCAAGCGATCGGCTCGAAGATAGTAAGTTGCATCACTTATATATGTTATTAATTCAGAGTATCAATCATTTTGTATTTTTCAATTGTTGGTAAATATTTTTTAAACTTTAGGACTCTCTGAAGTTGAGAGAATCTCAAGGAGAATTTGCATCTCGATGGTCGGAATGATATTCTACGCGAGGCCTTGGGAAACGACGAACACCCCGGTCGTGTGTGGGGGTAGGGAGTAGAGTTCGACTATGACAATATTATGGAAAGACTCAACGGTCTACTTTGTCTACTGGTCATACCAAATGCCAGCAATAGATCACAGATTTGAAGAATATGTTTCAACTTATTTTGAAGAGATTGGATCGTGTTTGCCTACTTCTCCTACCCGTCGTAGGACCGGTTCTTCCCCATAGACCACTCCTCCAGTGCAGTCAGTGTTCCACCCTGATCAACAATATGATTTTGTGGCTCATTCTCGAGAATTCGCCCTCGTCAGCGGTCCCTCGTTTGGAAAGTTCGAGGATGGATCTAGATGTGCTTTATTTGTCGAAGGCCCTGATCGAAGATTGGTGGGACACGGGAAAGTTTATAACATCTCCAGACACCACTTCATAGAGGTGGGAGAGGGAGAAGTGAACGTTGCAGTGGGGAGTTGCTTAGATGCTTTTGTTTTGGTGCCATTTACGGAAGAAGAGATTGTTACTCTCGGCAATGCTATCGGTGTGTTCGTGAGGTGGCCTAATTATTTAGTAGAGCTAAATGACAAACATGAAGTATACTTTAATTTTGAGAGACTTTAAATTTCAAATTTGTTAACAATTGTATTTTTAACGGTTGTATATATATTTGTAAGGTATCAAGCCCCCGGAGCAAAGGGTCAAACAACCAATCTCCGATCAACATTAATTTGCTTCCAAGTAGGTGCAAAATGTTGTATCAATGTATGGTTGGTTGGGAATCACAATCCTTAAGTAGCTGCGATTTGGAGGAGGGGGATAAAGGGTTGCCTCCGGCTTTGTATGTCACCAAAGAGGATATCATGCAATTCTTGTCGATGGATTCATTGTCTATCATGATTATCGACGTGCAAGTGGAGTAAGTGTTTTCTTTGGTATAAAATGAAATGTATTGAATAATTTTGTCGAAACTGTAATAAAGTGTACTTTTTACTCTTGTAGACATCTTTATGACGCCAGAAGGTCAGTCTTTCCCGACGATCAAGTATTTGGATTTATCAGTCCATCTACATATCTATACGGGAATGACGATAAATCGGGTCAGCTTGGGACTCTCATGAAAGAAGAAGAAGACAAAATACATTATCTGCTCCCTTATCATGAGAGGTAAACTTTGTAATTCAAAGTAGAATTTATTTTGTAATAAGCTTCTAATTATATATATATAACAGGGCTCATTGGATGTTTGTCGTTGTATGCCTCATGACTAATTCGGCATATTGGTTTGATCCGTTGGGGTCGAATAAACCAAGTGACTCAATAAAGAAACTTCTAAATATGTAAGTTCGTTTTAGTCATCGTATTTGTAATTCGTGGATTTTTATTAGTATTATTGAATGAATGTTTAACTTGTGCTACTCAAGGCAATTAAGGTTTACAGAGCATTAGGTGGCAGAAGAATAACCACAAAAGCATGAATAACATGACATGGAATGAGAATATGTTCTCTCACATTTTTGTTAATTAAGTTAGGAACATATATTTAGCAAATTTATATGTTTGTAGTACCGGAAGCATGTTGGAAATACGAAATGTGGTTACTACGTGATGAGATACATGGAGGAAATTCTCGAATTGGCAACTCAAGACGTATGCCTATCCAAGGTAATATAGATCGTTATTCACTTGTATAGTTGTAGTTTCAATATTTAGATATTAAAATTTTTACTTGTATTTTGATAGGTCTTCCAAAAAATAGTGATCCCTTCTCGCAACAGCAGCTCGATGAAACTCACAAAAGCAGCTCGATGAAACTCACGACCGATGGGCTCGCTATTTTATCAGAAACATGTTGATGAACTAAGAGGTTCTCCTGTCACTAGCATTTTATTGTAATTTAGTTAACAATTTCACTTGTATTACAAACATACAATTTACGCCTTAATATAATCGCCTCAATTTTAGAATGAATTAATTGTTATGTATGAATTAATTCCAATTGTGTTGAATGATGATGTATGCTTGTATGTTTGTGTTTGTGCATGTATGTTGTATGTTTGTGTTTATGCATGTATGCTTGTATGTACATATGGATGAAAGTGTGTATATATTTGTGAACGAATTTAGTGCAGGATGTATGTACACGAATTACAAATACGATGACTAAATACAACTGTGCAGAATGCTATTTATTTTTTGTCCAGGTTTAGGAATAGACGTCGGACATTTGTATTAGCTGACGTCTATTTCTCTGAAGAAAGGTATAGATGTCGGTTGTGTTCGTGAGGTGGCCTAGTTATTTAGTAGAGCTAAACGACAAACATGAGGTATAGTTTAATTTTGAAAGACTTTAAATTTCGAATTTATTAACAATTGTATTTTTAACGGTTGTATATATATATATCTATAAGGTGTCAAGCCCCCGGAGCAAAGGGTCAAAGAACCAATCTCCGATCAACATTAATTTGCTTCCAAGTAGGTGCAAAATGTTGTGTCAATGTATGGTAGGTAGGGAAGCACAATCCTTAAGTAGCTAGGATTTAGAGGAGGGGGGTAAAGGGTTGCCTCCGGCTTTGTACGTCACCAAAGAGGATATCATGGAGTTCTTGGCGATGGATTCATTGTGTCTCATGATTATCGACGTGCAAGTGAAGTAAGTATGTTCTTTGGTATAAAATGAAATATATTGAATAATTTTATCGAAACTGTAATAAAGTATAATTTTTACTCTTGTAGACATCTTTATGACGCCAGAAGGTCAGTCTTTCCCGATGATCAAGTATTTGGATTTATCAGTCAATCTACATATATATACGGGAATGACGATAAATCGAGTCAGCTTGGGACTCTCATGAAAGAAGAAGACAAAAGATATTATCTGCTCCCTTATCATGAGAGGTAAACTTTGTAACTCAGAGTGGAATTTTATTTTGTAATAAGCTTCTCATTATATATGTAACAGGGCTCATTGGATGCTTGTCGTTGTATGTCCCACGACTAATTCGGCATATTGGTTTGATCCGTTGGGGTTGAATAAACTAAGGGACTCAATAAAGAAACTTCTAAATTTGTAAGTTCATTTTAGTTATCGTATTTGTAATTTGTGGATTTTTATTATTATTATTGAATGAAGGTTTAACTTGTGCTACTCAGGGTAATTAAGGTTTACAGAGCTTTAAGTGGCAGGAATAACATGGCATGGAATGAGAGTACGTTTTCTATCATTTTTGTTAATTAAGTTAAGTAATGGAACATATATTTAGCAAATTTCTATGTTTGTAGTACCGGAAGCAGGTTGGAAATACGGAATGTGGTTACTGGGTGATGAGATAAATGAAGGAAATCCTCGAATTGGCAACTCAAGACGTATGCCTATCTGAGGTAATATATTCACTTGTATAGTTGTAGTTTCAATATTTAGATATTAAAAAATTTACTTGTATTTTGATAGGTCTTCCCAAAAAGTAGTGATCCCTTCTCGCAACAGAAGCTCGATGAAACTCGTGACTGATGGGCTCGCTGTTTTTAGTTAACAAGTGGTTCTCCTGCCACTAGCCCTTTTTGTAATTTAGTTAACAAGTTCACTTGTATTACAAACATACAATTTATGTCTTAATATAATCTCCTCAAATTTAGAATGAATGTCAATTGTTTATGTATGAATTAATTCCAAGTGTGTTGAATGATTGTGTATGCTTGTATGTTTGGGTTTGGGTTGTGAATGTAGCTTGTATGTTTGTGTTTGTGTTTGTGTTTGTGTTTGTGCTTGTATGCTTGTATGTACATGTAGATGAAAGTGTGTAAGTATTTGTGAACGAATTTGGTGCAGGTTGTATGTACACAAATTACAAATACAATGACTAAATACAAGTGTGCATGATGCTATTATTTGTTTTGTCCAGGTTTAAGAATAGATGTCAGATGTTTGTATTAGCTGACGTCTATTCTTCAGAAGAAAGGAATAGACGTGGGTTGTATTTATCAGACGACGTCTATTATTTAGGAATAGACGTTGTCTGTTATTTCACCGACGTCTATACCTAAAGAATAGACATCGGTCCTATATAAGAGCCGACGACTATTCTTTAAGAAAAGTTGTCGACTACGACATACAACCGACGTCTATTCTTTAGGAATAGACGTCAGATTTAGTACGTCCGACGTCTATGTATAGACGACGTACACATAGACGTCGAATTGGGGGATGTTGATATCTGACGTATATACCTCCGTACAACCGACGTATATTCCCTTTTCTGTAGTAGTGATTCTCTCTAACCCTTGGAGCAGAACTCAAGTGGAGAAGAATGCTAGTTGTAATGTGAGTCATGTAAATAAAATAATTTTTTTAGTTTGTTTCAATGTTGTCACTTCTTTTCATTCTTGCATATTCAATTTTATTAGTTAGAATGTTTTCTATTCTAAATATGCTTGTTAGCCTAATAAGTAGTGAGTAGTTCCATCCCGATGGAGATGATGTACATTTATGTTTTAAGGTTTTGAATGTTTGACATATTTAGATTGTGTAGACTTGAATGTTTGTATGTTCATCGGGTTTGTTTTGTTCATCTACATGTTGGGGGATTTTTGATGGGTTTTGCCATACGTTTTAGACACTTCCCATGCTTAGCATTGTTCTTTACATGAGTTCATGGTTTTTGATGAGTTTTGTCATAATGTTAGACACTTCTCATGCTTAGCCTCATCTTGTGATAACACAAGTAGTAATTGCTAGTATGTTATTTGAATGGATTGATTGGTTTCGCCACATCATTAGAGACTTCCTGTGCATGAAGACACACACATGACACACACACATGCTTACATATATCATTCATCACTTCTGTCACCTGATTTATGTTCACACTCCACCTATTCAAAGTTTTTATTCCTGAATTTCATCTTCTTTGTTTGTTGCTTAATAGTTTAGTGTAATCACAACTTCTTCCCCTCTTTTCCCACTTCCCTTCGAACGAACCAGAGTCGACACACCTCCCTATGTATCGACCTGTATTTGTCACGTCTTCACCAACGTCGTGCACTTGTGGTATTTTAAACTCATTCAATTAGTAAACCACTTGCACATGATCCATTGTTAATCTCTCCACTAAACCACATCATGTGCAAACCACTTCGCACATGATCTCTTGTTTATTTCTTCTCTCATCATCCCATAAATTTCTTTGACCAAGGTGGATCAAATCCAACCATTAATAAACAAAAATCTCTTATTAATATATGCAAATGGTCGGACTATTTTTCACTATTTTTGACTTTTCAAAATTTTAGAATAATATCCAACAAAATTTGGGTTGTGGGGTTTTAGCAAATTTATATGTTATAATGTTGTGGATCACATTATATCATGTAATATATTATCATATATAATGTCAAAACATGATATCCTATAATATATACATCTCATATGAATTTATTTGTTATTCAACCATGTCGTTATGACGACATATTGATTTTAATATTTTACCACATCTAAATTATTTCATAACACATGAAATATAAAGCATCATATAAAATATAAAATCACATATGCTGTTTACCAGTTTTATGGTGTGACCTATAGGAGGATCTAAGTTATGTTGACAATGATATTAAACATTTAATATCATAAACTATAACCGACATCTAGCTACACATTATAGTTACCCAAATAACAAATGTGTTTTGTTCACTCGAGCAGAACACTATCCATTAAGTGATATGTAATATATCACTTGTATTTATCCCTTACCTCATTATATTACGAATATTATACAAAGTAGGAATGTGTCTTCTTTGTATTATATATTCATTTTCTTGATCTCATAAGTTAATTCTAAATATGTAACTATACATAAGTTACATTTGACATTATAATTTTTCTTTATCGAGTACAATTATAATATTTTAACATATCATCTTTTCCAACATAAGTTATGTATAATAAACTAATATCTTTTGACTATGCATAATGATAGTTTTTTATAATAATCCAATTACAGACTTCTCACGTGAAAAGATATAGGTCTCATATTTTAGGGATCAAAGACACAATGAAAACATTAATGACACAGACACAATTCCATAATATTTTATTTATTAGGTCTATTCAATATATGAAAGAAAATATTCTCCATTTCATAAACTCATGTTGTTAAAATATTTGTAGAGCTACAATATCCTTTAACTAACATGACAATCTTATCTCAGTTATTAATGTTGCATATTAATTACCATGACTGTGAATTTACGGTTAAGGACCAAATGTATCTTCCTTAACACTTCCAAAAGATGAATACATTAATCAAGGAACAAAATGTTTGTACATTCAATTCATAATAAAAGACATCTAAAAGAATACTTAGAGCACACATTCCATTCACTGTTGCTTTATGGTTCAACTATGATTATTGGACAAATAACTGGAAGTTGAGACAAAATGTTTGTACATTCAATTCATAAAGAAAGAAGTTGAGATGAACTCCCATTTTATGAACATTCTTTATTATGGCTTAAATGTGGTAGAATATAATTGGATTAGAGGTTGTGAGAGTGCATATAAAATATGGCATAAACTACAAGTGCATCATGAAGGAAATAGTATATCAAAAGGTACAATAATTAGTCTCATCATGCATAAATATGAAGTCTTCACTATGCACCCCGGTGAGAACATAAGCGAGATTATTAACTCTCTCAAAGTTCTTGGTAGAAATTTCAGCAAAGTAGGCATGATGACGAAAATTCTCTAGTCACTCACTGATGAATGGGAAGAGAATGTCATAGCCATTGAAGAAGAACAAGATCTCTCCCAACTAAAGGTGGAGGAGTTAATCAACAACCTCATGAAATATGAGCTACAAATAATAGAGCGTAAGGAGAAAGACACCTCTAAGAAACCATCCATGGTGCTCCACTCAATAGCCAATTCCAATGAAACAAGGAGAAGAGAAAAAGATGAGGATATTGAAGTCCTTGCACAAGATTTCTTCAAATTTCTCAAGAAAGACAAAGAGAAAGAAAGAAGAGGAAAAGAAAGAGGGGGAAAAGATGAAGAGAAGGAGAAGAGAAAAGTAGGAAGGAGTAAAATTCAGGAGAAGGATATGAATGAAAATGAGATAAAGGAGAAAACAAGAGAGAACAGAAAATAACAACAGGAGAAGAGCAAAAGAAAAGAGAAAGAGGAAGAAGCTCACAAGACCACATTGGATGACACATCATCCTCTTCATCGTCATCATCAAAGAAAGCTGCTCACATGTGCTTTATGACATTAGAAGATCAAGAAAGTGAGGTATCCTTCAAATATTTCTCTAGCTCTAGCTCTAGTTCTAACAATGATTCATATTCGTTTGATGAACTAGTTGATAAATATGAGGTCATTTGTGCAAAAGCACAAGCTAGCTAGGAAGGAGATTGATGACCTTCAATACAAAATTGAATCTATCATGAATGTGAAGAGTGAGGTGTTTCCTAGGCATGATAAACTTGCATTGGAACTTGATAGTCAAAAAGCAACACCCATTGATGTTGAACAACCAAATCTTAAGGAATGCAATGTTCAATTAAGAAAATATCTAGAGAAGTTCACAAGAGGAAAGTAAATGTTTGACATGGTCTTAGGTAGTGAAAAACAATCATTAGATAAGCATGGTTTGTGTTACAATGTAAATTTAAAAACCATGTAGCAACTACTTTAGAAGGAAAGTATTTCTTTGTGAAGCAAAGTTCCTCAAGTGTTTGGTTACCAAAGACTACTATTCAAGGACCCAAGGTAGTTTGGGTACAAAAATCTTCACTTATAGGTAATTAGAAGGAGCATTTGACCTGGCAATTTTACACAAAACATGACACAAAAAGCATGTTTAGGTCAAGGTTTTTTGTGTTTCGTGTTCGTGTACCATAGCACTCTTGAACACTCCCAATCGATCCATACTCTAGTGCCAAATCCTCTACATCATCAATCTCTCATATTCCTACACTCAAAGCTGATTCACCACTTGCATATCCATTCCAATCATATATCTAAATGTGCTCAAGTTAGAGTGATATCAAATAATTGCCAAGTTGTAAAGCTTTGAGGAAGCTCCCTCTCGGCTTATGAGAGGAGACACGAGCGAGGCAAGGTTTTTCGTGAGCATCGACGTTGTAAAAGGTGTTGAATTCGACTCGGAACAGAGATCGATTTGTGAAACTGTAAGCAAGGCTCGAAGGATCAAGCGTGATTTGCCAGGAGGACTAGGACCGGGTGCGTTGTCAAACCTCTCTTAACTCTGGCGTCAAATTTTGTGGTTTGATCGTGTTATGACCTAAACTTTAATTAGAGAGTTAAACTTGATTAGTGGTGAGGGTTGAGGTTACTATGCTTTGACTTTGGAGAGGTATGGGGTAGGTATGGGTGGTGTATGGTGAGTATGGATTAAGGTATGAGGGGTATGGGGTGAAGAATGGTTGACCTTGTCGTGGTGTTCGTTACAGAAGAGGAAAACACACTCAAGCCATCTCTCTTCCCCTCATTCACTCTCCCCTCTCCCTCACTGCAACTCCCTCTCTACCTCCTCTTCACTCCGGCAACCTGGCCTGCCAGAGCTCCAGCGAGCCGCGATGCAACGACGGAAAAAGGAGCAAAGGTATAGAGTTTCGACTAGCGATAGAGGAGCATTCTTTGTAGGAACCAGAGGTGGACTATTGGTGGTTGTGTTCATGAAGGCTAAGGGAGGTTGTTAATGGTGCGAGACCCCGACGAACTCCGACAACTCAAGTAAAAGAAAAGAAAGGTATGCCAAGTTCTTTAGTTTTAGTCACATAAGGCATGTGAGGGGTTTTGAACTCGTCATCGGAGGCCAGAGGCCTCTCCAGCGACGAGGGGCGGCTGAAGGACCGGGCACCTGCCAACATAGCGAGGCAAAGCCCAGGCGTTTCCTGGCGTAGCTCAGGCTTTCGACATACATGCATCGACATATGCCTTCGGACGATCGACCGGATGTAGTTAGATGCGGGGCTTGAGAAGTCCATGTTATTTTTGACCAGACGGGTTTTCCTTGAGTCTGATCGTTGCATCGTGTGTTTAGTTTATTTTCTAGACAAGACGTTCAAAATGGTTGACTACTATACACCTTGGTTCGATTGATGACTTAAGTTTTTAGCTCCAAGGTTCGACCAGCTTGGGCATCTGTTCTAATGTTTTCCTATTCAAAGGGAAACGGTCGACCTCTTGGCCGATTTCGGTCGACCGTTGGTACGCAGAACTGGGTCCTTGCCTTTTTGTGTTGTGTCAAACTGTTTCCTTGGAAACCCGTGTCCTCGCCTTGAGCGTGAGCTGGATGATGACGGTGGGTGTGATGATCGTGTTTGCTCAGGGACCACCGAGTTTTAAGTGTGGATATTGGGCACATGTGCCACCTTTGTGTCTTATGCTTTGTATGACATGTTCCCTTTCATGGAGTCACCCTATCTAGTAGACATGAGGGATCACGGATGCTAATGTATTGCATTGTTACGGAGCTCCATGAAGCGAGATGACCGTCCGGCCTGTGTGGAGGCGGAGATGACCGACCGATGATTATTCCGGCGGGTATGATAACCTGACTGTGGCACGACGCGATGAGTATGATCGACCAGGGCGGCAGATGTGGTATTGTCCACGAGATCTGATCTGCATCTATGACGTGGAAGTGCATGCGACCCTCACTGAACCCTCATGATTACTATAGTCATGAGTGGGGTACGTTGCGTACTCTCCCTAAGATCGTGCGTGCCTACGGTAGGTCTCCTTGGGGACTATTGTTCCTTATTGCCCTTGGATGGGGACGGTTTTACTTATTGCATTCCTTTATGCTATGATATACTAGTATGATATGGTCATTGCACGGTACATTCATACATTTTTAGGTGGACTAGGTATACGGGGTTTTTGTTATGAAAACACAGCCATTTTATAATGTTTGTATTTCAGAGCCTCTTTAGGTATTGAGTGGGTGGTGAGCGAGGACGAGTGCACCCTGGACCGGATCCTCCAATCTCATAATTTAGGTCATTTTCTTTATTGTATTATGTCCTTTCCTTATCTTGATGTAATCAAACTTCGAACCCCTTTTGTAATGGTGCACCTTGTTGAGTATTATTTGATTAATTTCCCCATTTCACTCTGGTGTTATCATTTGAAATTTGTTTTTAAATTTTCCACTTTTTCAGAGACGTTACAGATAGTCTCATTTCTTAATCGTATTTACTTAACGTCTAATTCTGCATTAAGCTAAAGATTAGAGGGTCATCGATCCTAACATAATTAATGTTTTTGAAAGTAAATGCATATATAATAGCTTAATTTAATAATACGAAGAACATATTGCATATCATTATTTGATTGAGGAGAAAAATTGTTTAATTAAAGGGAAGAAACATGTCATCAATTACATCTCATGCTTCCGTTTGAATTTTATTGTTGTCAAAAGGAGGAGAGAAAATGCAATTGAGCTTAAGTTGATTCATACTATGCACATTGATATGAGGAGCATCATATATATTCATAGTTTACATATAGAAAGATGGAGAATACAATTTAAAGGTCAAGTAGTAATATATAGGTTTACTATCATAAAAAAGAGGGAGTTTGTTGGCTTTTAGGCCTTATTCATCTTAATTTTGTTGATTTAATGAACCTAATATTAATCACAATCAAACTGAGTCAAACACATTCCATCATTGCATATATACTTGTATGGTTCATACTTCTTTCTTAATAGGTGATCAAGACTCAAGGAGAAAGGAATTGAAGTCAACACATCTGAGCAAGCTTTTAAAGACATGTAATTTTATCTTTATTTGAGTCTTTCAGAATCTTTGTAAACTTGAGCATATGAGTCTCTTATCCACCCACATTCACCCATGGTTGCATGAAAAAGTTACACACTAAATCTCACATTATTTAGACTTCAATAGGTCACCGAAAGCTAAGCCTGAAAACCACGAAAACTCAACTTCAACCAGCCTATGAAAACAATCAGACTGATTTTTTTTACTTTCACTTGCGTATTTGTTGACAATCGTTTGACTGGTTTTTCACCTTCATCTCATTGTTTGTAGACAACATTTCTTTGTCTAAAGGTCAACCGATTTTACCTTTTCGTTTGACGATTCTGTGGTTTTCAAATTTCTATTTCAAGCTGTTTTCTTGTCGTTATTTCCTAATGGCAATTTTGAATATCGCACCTTTATCCAATTAAGACTCAAGACCACTGGTTGATACGTTTTTATTAACCGCAAATGCATGGCCACGTTGAAGCGGCGGCAAATACGGGTCGATCTACATGGAGGTGTGTCGACTTTGGTTATTTCGAAGGCAAGTGGGAAAGAAAGGAGAGAAAAATTGATTAAACTAAACTAAACTAGTAGCAACAAGGAAGGAAATGAAAGCACAAAATGAACTAAAACTAATTGACTAATAAAAGAAGATAGAAATCAGGAATGGAAAAGCCCTAAGGGGTGGAGTGTGTGTGTACACATGAAATAAGTGTGGTGAATGCATACAATAAGCTCAAGTGTAGTTAGTGTTTGTTAATGCATAAGAAGTACCTCATGGAAAGACCTATCATTTAACGCACCACCCTAGGTGATTAATATGAGCATGACAAATTTGTTATTAAGAACATAAACAAGCATGGAATGTACCTAAACATTATGGCAGAAACCATCAAGTAAAACTTCTTATTAATTCAAGCAAGCATACTAACATTTCTCACAAACAACAATGTCTAGCATTCATACCATCTACATAACATGTATACACATCTAGTCCACCCCCAAAGGGGATGGAACTACTCACACATATTTAAACTAACATTTATACTATGGAAAGAAAACATGATTAAACTAATTATAACAAGACTAAAACAACAAGTTAACTAAGTATGCAAGAATTGAAAAGACAAGACAATATGAAGAAAACTTAACAAAACATCTATTATTACTCGCTCAATTACAAGTAGCTTCTCTCCACCAGGGTTTTTGCTTCAAAGCTTTTACTCCTAGTAGAGAGGTTGGCCATCAAAAGAGAGATGGGATCAAGAGAAGCGGAAGAGTTCTATTTATAGCCATAGAAAAAGGTAATCCGGGACAATCCCCAGTATAGGACTAAACAAATACCAGAAATAGACTAAATGCACACTAATACGTGACCCAACGAAATCTTAGCAGATCCGGATCAAAACAGACGGCCAATCAGCGATCTTGGACCGCCAATTGGCGGTCTATATTGTTTAGATCCAGCCGTTGTTTTGTGTGGGCTTTTCTGGAAGTCTTTTTTGGTGTTTGATGCATCTACTTCGCTTGCTGAAGCTCCAACCTGAATAGAATTGCCAAAATACTCCCCATGATGATGTGGAGTATTCTTGTTTGCTCATTGGTCTCCTGATGGTTTTCATAGGATATACCCACAAAATCCGAACATAGATGCATTGTTCAATCTAGAAACTCGAACTCGATGGACTCATTTCTATAGATCATTGGACGCGGTAATCCTACAGGCCGACTCTATGGATGTATTCAGTCCACACACCTAGCCTAATGAATCATTCCTGCAAGTTAACTAAGGACTTAAGTGAAAGACATGGACAACCTCAACATCCTCAAGTGATACAAAGTGTAAAGTCCAATAAGGTTATTATTCGCATTACCATTTTTTCTTTTTTTTCTTTTCTTATTTTTTATGTTTTTTTTTATTAGTTGGAGCTTCATTCTCCTAGGGTCAGGACCCGTGCATCATTGCCTATACGGACTTACACTATCACGTACACCTTTTTTCTCAAATCTCCACATAGGGCAATCCCTACCACCCGTCTAACGGGAGTTCGGTAGGCGCATCCCAAGTCAGATGACTCGAAAGCACTAGGCACAAAGTCTCCTCAGACCTACTTTCCCGAGTGATAGGAGCCGTGCAAGAAGAGAGGACACCTACTCACTTATTTCTTATCTACACATGAACCAAAACCCCTACACTTAATGTCTCACAACAAGATTAAAGGGTCATTGACTACAACAAACTTCCTTATATTAACAGACACGAATTATTGACTCACTAGGTTCAGGGTGGACTTCTTTAAATGTTTTTGAGTACTGAAACCCTATGATTACTCGCCCCCCGAGGGAAAACCGGGGTGCATCCTAATGACTCGATGAGTCCTAAAGCCACTGTACTAGATATCCTAATGCATCAAGTTCAAGACAATTTTGGGAGCTTTCTTTTTACTTTGCCTCTCAACAGTTTGGCACATGTTAAACACACGCAAAATCCACAAAACATTTGCTTTCACAAACACATGAAGATTTTGAAAGAAATGTGAAAATTTTAAAGCATTAGGCAAACAAAAGAAGACAAGTCACCCAAGGATCATGGCAAGCAGATATATCAATATTAAATGCAGCACACTAACATGACCCTATCAACACACACAAAAGAAAACAAAATCAAAGGAAAAGACTCGACTATGTACACACGTAAAACACCCCCCACACCTACTTCATGCATTGTGCTCAATGAATGTGAGCAAGATACTACATAGATTTATGCATGAACAAGGAAAGATCTCACCAACGTGAAGTGCAAAAGGAAGTTCATGGTTATGTTGATGGACACAAACCTGAATTCCCTCAAAACATGTGAGATGCTAAAGAAGGGATAGAAATACGTGAAAGAAATGGGGCTCAAATACTCAAAGGTTGGAGCCCACAACAATCGATACTAACTGAAGGAGTCTTTTTCTTCTTTCTTTTTTGTTTTTTTTGTTTTTTTTTCAATGTTAACTTTATACAAACATGAAAGTTCAACCATTCATGCAGGAACATGAATGGTTGAGTGCGAAAGAGGTTCATGAAGGAACATGACCTCCTCGACTTCAGCTAGTGGCCCCTCCAAGTAGGGTTTGAGGCGTTGTCCATTAACTTTGAACACGTCCCCATTCCCAGGGTTCATGATGTCAACCGCTACATGAGTAAACACGGTTTGCACAATAAAAGGGTAAGACCAGCCACTGCGGAGCTTACCCGCAAACAGATGAAGCTGGGAATTGTAGAGCAACACCTTCTGCGCGGCCGTAAACACCTTTCGCATAATCATGCGATCGTGAAACAACTTGGCTCGGGACTTATGAATTTTGCATTTTCATACGCATCATTGCGTAGCTCTTTCGACTCCACAATGTCGAGTTTACGCTGCACCCCTGCTTGATCAAGATCCATATTCAGGTTCTTGCCGCACACTACCCAATATGGGGACATACCCAAATTGGTCTTGTACACAGTGTGGAAGGCCCACAACGCGGCATTCAACTTAGTTGACCAATACTTCCTCGAGGAATGAATCGTCTTCTCAAGGATTTGCTTTAATTGACGGTTAGAGACTTCGACATGCCCACTAGTTTGCGGATGATATGGGGTCGCAAGCTTGTAGGTGATCGAATATTTCCTCATAAGCGCTTCAAAGGAGCGATTACAGAAGTGGGTACCCCTATCGATGATTATGGTACGAGGAG
Organism: Triglochin maritima; assembly: GCA_963682175.1. Taxonomy (NCBI): domain Eukaryota; kingdom Viridiplantae; phylum Streptophyta; class Magnoliopsida; order Alismatales; family Juncaginaceae; genus Triglochin; species Triglochin maritima. Next base: position 24,301,539 of record OY821775.1, read on the forward strand.
TACCAAATCGTGCAAAAATGTCCCTTAAGAATTTGGTGACCACCTTGTTGTCATTGGTCTTTGTGGGTATAGCCTCAACCCACTTAGACACATAGTCAATGGCCACCAGAATGTAAACATTCCCGAACGAGTTCAGGAAGGGACCCATAAAGTCGATGCCCCACATATCGAAGATGTCGACAACAAGCACATTTTGCAAAGGCATCATGTCACGTCGACTAATCCTGCCAAGGCACTGGCACCTATCGCATTGCTTACAAAAGTCGTAAGCATCTTTGAAAAGAGAAGGCCAATAGAATCCATATTGGAGCACCTTGCTGGCAGTTTTCTTCGATCCAAAGTGTCCTCCACATGCCTTAGAGTGGCAGAAATGGAGCACACTTTGGAACTCGTTATCTGGGATGCACCCCCTGAAAATTTGGTCAGAGCAATATTTGAATAGGTAGGGGTCATCCCAATGAAAGAATCTGACATAAGATCTAAATTTGGTTTGGTCAGATTTTGACCAACCCACAGGAAGTTGCTTGGTCACGACGTAGTTAACGATGTCGGCAAACCAAGGGTTATCTTCGATCGTCAACAGCTGCTCTTCAGGAAATTTGTCATTAATAATTTGGTCATGTGGGTTGGTCGTCTCAAGACGAGACAGGTGGTCTGCTACAACATTTTCACATTTTTTGTCCCGAATCTCGAGATCGAATTCTTATAACAACAAGATCCATCTCAAGAGTAGGGATTTTGCATCTTTCTTCGCCATGAGGTGTGATGCATTGTATACATTGCATCATATGTCTTTCATTTAGATTAATTTTATATCAATAAATGCTACTAAGGTATGTATTTAGTCTTATTTACAGAATACAAGGACCTGCATGCAAATTACCCATATCCCGAGCATAAACACGTGCAAAAGACTCATTTCTATCATAAAGACCAAGTCAAGATTATCGGGATTCAAATGGAAGTCCATCCAAGCATAAAAGCATGCAAAGACCTAATTACAAAAAGGCCAAGGACTTAAGCACAAAAGTAGTCAGGGACTTAATTGCAAAAGTCGAGGACCCGACCACAAATTACGAGTACTAAAAGATTATTTTGGAGAAGTTCTAAAGAAAAATCAATTTGGATCTCCAAATATATGAAGAAAGTAACTCGGATCTCCAAAGATATGCAATAATTAATTCGGACGCGCAAAGGACAGCTAAAACATACCATAAACACACAGGAAAAATCCAGATCGACTCCGAGCCAAAAAGGTGGGGATTCCGCCGCACCTCATGTACAAAATGCGGCGATTCCGCCGCACAAAAGTCGATCCGTGCGGTCAAATTTTTACCAATGTTGTATTGACGCTTGTACGTTCCTTTTATGTATTAGGATCCCTGGTTGAGGCTATAAATAAGGCTGAATCATGTATTGAAAGGGCTCCTCTCCTCCTCTTCTTTTTAGCAATAAAATTCTGTTCTTTTATTTTGTGTTTTTAGTTTTCTTTTGTAGTTTCGCTAGGACCCCTTCTCCTTCCCTCCATCCATGAGTTTCTAACTTCTCTCCAAAGGGTGGGGGTGGCGGATTTAGGGTGATGAGAAGAAGAATGATGTTATTATTTTAATTTAGTGTTAGTATATTTTGATTACTTGAGTTTATGTTAAATCATTTATCATGTAATGCTTTATAACTAATGTGATTTATTATAAGTTTCAGATTTCTCTAAACAAAACCCGACATCTAAACCTCCACCCGCTGGACTCTCATCCATATTTGTTTTATTCTTAATTTGTTTCTTGTTGTTCTTGCTTTAGATAATTAAAAAACCAAAAATCTCAAACCAACCATATTTCAATCTTTCTTTCTTCCTTAATTCGAAAATCACAAAAATAATAATATCTCTCCCTCCTTGTGTTCGACCCGTACTTGCCACGTCTTCATTGACGTTGTGTACTTGCAGTATAAATTTAATTCTCATCAAGTTTTTGGCGTCGTTGCAGGGGAGGCGACGCAAATTTTGTTTATTGTTGTGTTCTCGATTCTATTCTGTTTATCTTGTGCGCGATCTAAGTATTTGGATTTGTGTTTAAGGAGACAACAGAGTGCGCGGTGAAATTTGAACGCAGCCGGAGCAAGCAGGGTGGCGAAATCGCCGCATATCGAGCACAAGCTGCGGCGGATCCGCCGCACAACAGAGGCTTCTGGGCTTCAAATTTTTCTGGCGTTAGCGCCATCTCTGGGTGGACGTGTGGAGCTACTAAAATTTCGAGAGTGGGCGATGAACCCGACTGAGCATTGCATAGGTAACCTTTGTTGCCTCTTCCCTTGTAATTTCTAGTTTCGGAAAATTTCCTTTCGTAGAACTGCACGTGTTAAGCTTAAAATCCATAATTGGCAATAATTCAACTTTGACCTAAAAATTGGCAAAACTAGAAGAACTTAGTGCATGCATCATATAATGTTTTGTTTGCATTATTCTTGCTAAATTCTTGCAAATTAAATCTTGTTGAAGAGTGCTGGAGGCAAGGTACGTATCGTGGTTTTTATCGAATGCATTTAAGCAGAAAATCTAATTTGCATACAACCTTGCAATTGCCCCCCACTAAAGACCATTGTTTGACTATCTTTGCTACATTTAAGTTAAACTATCTTAAGGGCAACTCCGTAGGAAAAGATATGGTGGGGATTTCATCACCCTTCCGTGGCCCACAAATCACAATCCTAAAGTGTTACCCAAGCTTTAAAATTAAAATCAATTAGACATTGGCCCCTAGGGACTCGGACTCAATTAAGGAGTAGATTGGTTTGACTTGCTATGACTTGAAGCTGATCGAATTTAATTTGGTGTCTAGAAAGTGTTTTTCTGTTGATGTAAGTCTTCCAAGCGAAGTGGTTGTCTAATTGACACCGACTCTGTCGGAAGAGCCCCCACTAGCTATACACTGCCTAGCCAAGTTGGTTTGTTTAGTGAGGGAGGTGAATCAAGCAAATCAATTCGACTCAACCACTTAGGAGTCGTCTAGATTTAAGCGACACTAGGTCTAGGATTGTTTGAACCGTGCTTGTTCAGGAAACTTCTGACCAACCCTAGAACCTATCTTTTAGAGTTAAGTTTCCTTTCTCATCTTTCCTCTTTCTATTGATTGTTTCCCTTTTTTTTTAAAAAAATTTAAAACAAATATAAAATAACGAAAAAAAAATTGTAATTAATTCTTGAAATTAAATTTGGAATTTAAATTTCAAATTTGAATTCAAAAATTGATTCAAACCGGTTGCACCACCTCACCTGGATCCAATGGGTGAGAATGTTGTGAACCCTCCCATAACTATGAGGCATCGATGCTACCCAGCGATGGCTGCTCAGCCATCGTGCATCGTTATGCCCACCATACAGGGTCGCGACTTCGAACTTAAGGCACAATACATTAGTATGTTGCCTAAGTTCACCTCTAGGGAAGACCCATATCTCTTTCTTAGAGAATTTGAGGAAATCTGCTCTCTTATGCAATACCAGCATATCTCTGAGGAGGCAGTGCGTCTGAAATTCGTGCCTCTTGCACTGAAGGACGACACTAAGAAATGGCTATATAGTCTAGCCGAAAAATCCATTAAAAGTTGGGCTGAGTTTGTTCAAGTATTCCTAAAAAAATATTTCCCCAACCATAAGACTACGAGGATTAGGAATGAAATTGTTGCATTCGTTCAATCTGAGAGCGAGCCGTTATATTCCTATCTAGAAAGATTTAAAAGTGTGCTGACCCAATGCCCTCATCACGGAATTCGAAGATTGAAATTGTGCCAAATTATTTAGGAGGGATTTACACCCACATCTAGGGTTATGGTAGAATCCGTAAGCCAAGGGAACTTCATGTCAAAAAATGAAAATGATGCCTGGACTTTTCTTGAGGATTTAGCTGAAAACAGTATGCAATGGGACAATGCTAGAGCATCGCTTAACCCGAGTATTGGATCTAGAATAGCAAGTCAACCCAAACCAGGAGTCTTAGCTGTAGATGCCAATGTAGCAGCTGAAGCAAAAACTAGCTACCCTTATGCGCAGAATGGAAAGTCTAGAGCTACAAACCCGACCCCGAGTGAATCAAGCATCGTTTATCCCTTGCTCTAGATGTGGTCAGACTGGTCATTTAATGGAGGATTGTGCGGACTGGGAACAAGTTAATGCCACGTTTAACCATGCTAGAAATGACCCATACGCATCAACCTATAACTCGGGTTGGCGTAATAATTCCAATTTCTCATCAAGCCAACAAGGTCAACCTCCTAGACAACAACCAAACCCGTATAACCAAAATAATACATCATCTGGGTTTAGTAACAATGGAGATTATGATGTTAGGTTGACAAGCTTGGAAAATTTGACGAAGACTTTTATACAAACAACCAACCAGTCCTTCCAAAGGCTAGAGACACAAGTCAGCCAACTCGCACAAATTGTAGGTGCAAGAGAAAAGGGTCAGTTTCCAAGTCAACCTGAGGTGAATCCTAGATCTAATAATCAATATCAGCCCTATCAACCACCTCTAGGAAGTAACAACTCGAGACCAGTTCAAATGGTTAATGAGAAAGGACCGTTCCAACAAATAAATGCAGTAGTATCATTACGGTCCGGAAGACAAGTTGATAACAATGTGGTAAATCCTAGAACGTCTAATCAATCTAGCCATCAAGCAACCACATATGACCTAACCATTGAAGCTGAGGTCCAATCTGAAACGCCCAACCCACCTACTCAACCTGAACCCATAGCTCAACCTGAGCGAGTCTATGTTCCTAAAGCTCCATTCCCCAATAGACTTAAGAAGAACTCAAGTGCACAAATGGAGAAAATCCTGGAAGTATTTAAGCAAGTTAAGGTGAATATTCCACTCCTGGATATGATTCAACAAATACCTGCTTATGCTAAATTCTTAAAAGATCTATGCACTAAAAAGAGAAAAACAAACGTACCAAAGAAGGCTTTCTTAATTTCAAACATAAGCTATATTCTGTCCAACTCATCTCCTATAAAATATAAGGACCCTGGGTGTCCCACAATTTCATGTGCAATAGGAGATACTTTTATCAACAAAGCCCTTCTAGACCTTAGTGCTAGTGTTAACCTACTCCCGTTCTCTGTCTACGAGCAACTCAACCTTGGTCCTCTAAAACCCTCTAAGACAACTCTTTAATTTGGTGACTGCTCTATTAAGAAACCAAGAGGTGTAGTCGAGAACGTTTTGATCAAGGTGGGTGACTTCATTTACCTAGTGGATTTTGTCGTACTAGATATTGCACCTGTTGTAAATCCTAATAGACAAATCCCTGTAATACTAGGCATACCCTTTTTAGCCACTTCTGAAGCATTGATAAACTGTCGAAATGGGCTCATGCAGTTATTTTTTGGGAACTTAAAAGCTGAATTTAATATCTTTCATGTTGAGAGTGAGCCAGAAATAATATGCAATCAAAGTGATGTTGTGATGAGAGCACGTATCTATAAGATTTCTGAATCAAATAAATCATCACAAAATCAAAAAGAAAGTGCAAAAAAGGGGAGTAATTCTTCGATACACCCACCATCACTCGAGCAAACAAGAGAATCAATACATGTGAGAGGTGTGGAACCTTTACCTCAGGGCAACATGGGGAACAATTCAACTGGATACATGCACCAACATGGTGACATTCAATCCAGTTCTGATTATGGTTGACTCTGAACAAATTCCATCCCTCCACCGCAGTTCACCCAGGTAATAAGTGCATTTGCTTTATATTTGCATACATTGAGGACAATGCAAGATGAAGGTGTGGGGGGTGTTTATCTATATATCTATATATTCTATTAGTTTTGTTATTATTCAAAAAAAAATAATGTTCCATGATATAGCGTAAGATTGAACTGCCAAAACCCGTGTACAAAATACATTGAGTTTTTATTCCTTATTATATAATTCTGCTTGTAGAAATTATGACATAAATCTAAGATCCAAAGAAATAACCCATTACCCTTTAAGACATGTATGCACTTAAATTGGATGAATCAAATCTTTGAAGTGGTTGATAAAAAGCAGAGGTCGAGGAAAATAAACCGGGAAGTGTGGACTTCTAATAACAATTAAGACTTGAGGAAAATAAAGGAATAAAGTGAGGAAAGCACATTTTGCAAAATGATTACAAAAGCCCAAGCCTTCGAGTCACTGGTCCGTAGGGGTATCTTGAAACCCGGTAACTTGAGTATGCCAGCTCGGGATTATCGACCAAACTCGCTACACGAATGCAAAAAAGGGTAAAAGTGTCAAAAAAAAGCAAATGTGTTGAATCACGGAAAAAGAAAAAAATACTCAAGGCCCAAAGTTAAAAGAATGATCCATGCCATGGTTGATCCGAATGATACTTCACCACTAGAGTAGGCGTGCAAAATAATTTAAGTGATAACATGTGTAGAAGGGTTAGTGGTGTGAATGTTGGAGGAACAAAGACCAAGTCAGATTCTTTATGAGTTAGATTTATATAATAAGCATGCAACAATTCTAAGTAAGATGTATAAGGTTGAGGTGGAGATATTGAGAGCTATTAATGAAATGTTGAATTAAGACTTTGTGGGTGTGTCAACTGAAAACCCTCACGAGACAAAACTCGTTCTCTAAGGAAACTTAGGGGTTTAAAGGTTTGTTGCACATGCTAAGTGCAACCGTGATTCCTACGAAAGTGAGTTAGGATTTCCCTGTTTTCATTCCTCTTATATTTTGTTTTGCTAGGGACTAGCAAAATCTAGGTGTGGGGGTATTTGATGCATTGCATACATTGCATCATATGTCTTTCATTTAGATTAATTTTATATCAATAAATGCTACTAAGGTATGTGTTTAGTCTTATTTACAGAATACAAGGACCTGAATGCAAATTCCCCATATCCCGAGCATAAACACGTGGAAAAGACTCATTTCTATCATAAAGACCAAGTCAAGATTATCGGGATTCAAATGGAAGTCCATCCAAGCATAAAAGCATGCAAAGACCTAATTACAAAAAGGCCAAGGACTTAAGCACAAAAGTAGCCAGGGACTTAATTGCAAAAGCCGAGGACCCGACTGCAAATTACGAGTACCAAAAGATTATTTTGGAGAAGTTCTAAAGAAAAATCAATTTGGATCTCCAAATATATGAAGAAAGTAACTCGGATCTCTAAAGATATGCAATAATTAATTCGGACGCGCAAAGGACAGCTAAAACATACCATAAACACATAGGAAAAATCCGGATCGATTCCGAGCCAAAATGGTGGCGATTCTGCCACACCTCATGTACAAAATACGGCGATTCCGCCGCACAAAAGTCGATCCGTGCGCTCAAATTTTTACCAATGTTGTATTGACGCGTGTACGTTCCTTTTATGTATTAGGATCCCCGGTTGAGGCTATAAATAAGGCGGAATCATGTATTGAAAGGGCTCCTCTCCTCCTCTTCTTTTTAGCAATAAAATTCTGTTCTTTTATTTTGTGTTTTAGTTTTCTTTTGTAGTTTCTCTAGGACCCCTTCCCCTTCCCTCCATCCATGAGTTTCTAACTTCTCTCCAAAGGGTGGGGGTGACGGATTTAGGGTGATGAGAAGAAGAATGATGTTATTATTTTAATTTCGTGTTAGTATATTTTGATTACTTGAGTTTATGTTAAATCATTTATCATGTAATGCTTTATAACTAATGTGATTTATTATAAGTTTCAGATTTCTCTAAACAAAACCCGACATCTAAACCTCCACCCGCTGGACTCTCATCCATATTTGTTTTATTCTTAATTTGTTTCTTGTTGTTCTTTCTTTAGATAATTAAAAAACCAAAAATCTCAAACCAACCATATTTCTCTCTCTTTCTTCCTTAATTCGAAAATCACAAAAATAACAATATCACTCCCTCCTTGTGTTCGACCCGTACTTGCCACGTCTTCATTGACGCCGTGCACTTGCGGTATAAATTTAATTCTAATCAAGGTGCTTGATGGCTGTGTGATCAGAATAGATAATCACGTGGGAGCCAGTCAAGTACGACCGCAATTTCTCCAAAGCGAATATGATCGCTAAGAATTCCTTCTCGGTCACAGTGTAGTTCAATTGGACATTATTGAGGGTTCTATTGGCATAGTAGATTACATGAGGCAATTTGTCCAATCGTTGCCTAAGCACTGCTCCCACAGCGAAGTCAGATCCATCACACATTAACTCGAAGGGTTCAGTCCACACTGATGCCTTAATTATGGGAGCTGAAGTCAACTCCTTCTTCAAGGTCAAAAATGCATGGTAGCAATCCAGTGTGAACTCAAAAATGGCATCCTTAGCCAACAAGGTGGTGAGAGGTCTTGCAATTTTGCTAAAATCCCGAATGAACCGCCGATAGAATCCAGCATGCCCCAAAAAGGCACGGATATCCTTCACATTACGTGGCGGTGGGAGATTACTAATCAGACCCACTTTGGCGGGATCGACCTCAATTCCCCTACTTGAGACCACAAGTCCAAGTACAATCCCTCGCTTCACCATGAAGTGACATTCTCCCAATTGAGAGCAAGGTTCTTCTCACGACATTGCTTGAGGACAAGGCTCAAGTGACGAAGGCACTCATCAAAGGAAGCGCCAAATATGGAAAAGTCGTCCATGAAAATCTCAAGGAAACACTCTACCATATCGGAGAATATGCTGATCATACACCTTTGAAATGTTGTCGGCGCATTACATAACCCAAAGGGCATGCGATGGTAGGCAAACGTGCCAAAGGGACAAGTAAAGGTGGTTTTCTCTTGATCCTCGGGGGCGATGGGAATTTGGTTGTAGTATCCATAAAGAAAACAGTAATACTCATGTCCGGCCAACCTTTCCAACATCTGATCAATGAATGGAAATGCGAAATGATCTTTCGCGTTGCCGCATTGAGCTTGCGATAATCAATGCAAACTCGCGAGACAGTTTGCAGGCGTGTCGGGATAAGCTCATTATGCTCATTCTCAACAACCGTCACGCGTGACTTCTTGGGAACCACATGGAAAAGACTCACCCACGAACTATCAGAAATAGGATAGATTATGCCATGATCTAAGCACTTAAGAACCTCCTTTCGGTCGACTTCTTACTGTACATGATTCAATCTTCGTTGTGGGTCCCGACGGGGCCTAGAATCCTCTTCTATGTGGATCTGATGCTGAACAATACCATGGCTAATTCCCTTGATATCCTTCAAGGACCACCCGATAGCCTCTTTGTTTTCAAAGAGCACTTTTTTTAGGGCAACCTCTTGATCCTATGCAAGATGAGAAGCAATAATGAGTGGCAAGGTCTCATTATCCCTAAAAATATGTATTTCAGGTTATCAGGGAGCGGTTTAAGCTCGACCGGAGGTGGGTCCTTGTTGGATTCAAAGTTACTTTCAAGTGGCTCAAGGGCCACGGGGTAAGAGGAGCAAGCACCCAGATGTGCCCCCTCATCTAGAGATTCACAGGCGGATTCCTCAATATCCTCTTCACTCGCAACCTGGTCATTAGGCACCTCAATAATATGTCGATGTGAGTCGAACATGCTTAATGACTCGGGCTCATCCATGTCCTGAATGAAATTGGCTCCGACAGCATCGTCGAAGAGCACGGGTTCCTTACCAAGAGTAAAGATGTTGAAATCCATCGTGAGGTTTCCAAAAGACAACCTTATCAAGCCATTATGACAATTGATCAAAGCATTAGATGTCGCAAGAAAAGGCCTCCCAAGGATCACTGGAATTTGTCCTTGTGGGTTGGACACAGGTTCAGTATCCAAGATGATGAAATCAACTGGAAATACGAACTCACCCACTTTAATAAGGACATCCTCCACACTCCCTCGTGGAATCTTGATGGATCTGTCAGCCAACTGGAGGGTTGTCCTCGTTGGTTTAAGATCTCCTATTCCAAGGTTGACATAAACAGAGAAGGGCAAGAGGTTCATAGATACAAGAGACAGTTGGACAACCTGGGTCCTTGTATTTGACTTGTATGGGTTGTGTCAATATCGAGCTCACATTGGCGGCCAAAAATGCCTTTTTGGGAACATTTGTTCTTCTCTTAACGGTACAAAGGTCCTTAAGGAACTTAGCATACGGTGGCATTTGTTGAACAACGTCCAACAACGGGATGTTCACCTTTACTTGCCTAAGTACCTCAACGATTTTGTCCCAATGCTCATCACGTTTTTTGTCAACCTATTAGCGAATGGTGCCTTGGGGAAATAACAATCACGAGGAGGAGTTTCAGAATTAGGTTCCTTGACAGACTCACGACCATCCTCGGAAGAGTCACAAACAGGGTTGGCTTCAAGTATTTCCACATTGTTGTCAACAATCCTTCTCGATCTTAAGGTATGGACAACATTAGCATGTTGGGAAGGTCACTTTCAACATTGTGTACATTCTGCCTAGCATGAGCAGGTTGAACTCTGGCGTTTACAATAGGTTGACTCGGTAACTGACCATTCTCGCGTTCATGGAGCAGATGAGCCAACTGGCTAACTTGCATTTCCAATGCTTTGACCGAATTATTGCTCGCCGCAAACATGGTTTGTGTGCTCTTCATGAACTCTTGAAGGGTTTGTTCTAGAGTGGGGTCCTTCGGGTCAACCCGTTGGGGTAGTGGAGTTTGGTTAGAATAACCCGACGATGAGGCCTGAGCGGGTTGGTAATTATGGTGTTGAGACCTTTGATGTGGGGGTTGGTAGGTCACCGATGGGCGTGGAGGCTGATAAAGTGGAGGTTGAGGTTGAGCGTGTAAGCTCTAACCGTGACCCCCGTTAAGCCCCCAAGAGAAGTTAGGATGGTTACGCCATCCTGGGTTGTAGGAGTGACTGTACGGGTCGTTACGGGACCTCTGTTGATACATCGCATTTGCATGCTCAGTATCCCTTGGAGCGTAAGTGCATTCCAAGTCATCATGACCCGTAAGTCCACACCTACTACACCCAGGAGTAGCGACCTCAGCTACAGGAGCTCGGTCCAACTCTAAACTCTCAATCCTAAGCATGAGAGCAGCCAATTTTGACTCAAACACGATAGTTGACTCAACTTTACATGATCCAACCCGACCAGAAGACCTGGCAGCTTGTGGCTCTCTCATGGTGTCCCACTCCAATGTACGTTCAGCTATGAACTCAAAAGTGTCACATGCCTCATTGATGGGTTTCATTTGGAAATCACCCTGACACATCTACTCCAACAATGTGTGGGTATTGTAGTTGAGACCCTCATAAATAATCTAGCACAGCTGCCATAGCTCAAGTCCATGATGAGGGCACTACTGGAGAAGGACCTTGAAACTCTCAAAGAAAGCATGAAAAGATTCGGTCTCAGTTTGATACATTTGATGTATCTGGTGCCGTATCTGTTGAGTTTTCCTTTGAGGGAAAAATCTATTCCAAAATACGGTCACAAAGTCATCCCAAGACCGAATAGAGCTAGCTGGGAGGCTGTACATCCATTTCTTCATGTTATCCTTCAACACGAAAGAAATCATCCTCAACCAGACTGAATCCTCATCAAGTTGTTGAAGCTTGAACATGGAGCATACTTCCTCGAATTCACGTATAAAGATATATGGATCCTCCTTATTGGCAGTGAAGGTAGGTAGGAAGTAGGCTCACATATTGAGGTTTCAGCTCATTGTTGTTCCCGCAAGCTGGGGGAAGAACTATGCAAGAAGGTTGTGCGGCCCAAACAGGATGGGTCCTCTCCCACAAAGTCAACGGTCTATCCTGTCGAGCTAAAGGTGGTGGTGCACCAAGAACTCGATCCTGGCCTAATCCCTCTTCCTCTCAAGTCAGACAAGGAGGATAAGGAGGTCGACATGGTTGTGGGAGCAGACCGAGGTAATCCATGTATGGAACCCGGTCTCCTTGTCACTACGCGAAGACTCAGCCTCACGCTCCAAAGGAGCACGAGGCGGAGATGGCCGATCACCTAGACCGTCCATCTCAGAAAAATGCACTCTCTCAAGTCGAGCGCTCTTACAAGAACGAGCCCAACCTCGCATAAAACGCTCGACTCGACTCTAAAATAACACAAAGTAGAAGGTGTACTAAGAGGAGGATACTACTCGTAGAAAATAGATGAGGAGAGGACTCAGATGAGGAGGGAAGAATCCTTAAAGCTAGTGTGGGTAGTGGGTAAGGTAGAAGCCTAATCTAGCAAGCACGGCTCAAACAACTTAAGGCTCAAACAACACATTGAGTCCAACAATGTACGGGTGTTGTAGTTAAGGCCCTCATAAACAATTTGGCATAACTGTCACAACTCAATTCCATGATGAGGGCACTGCAAAATAAAGCCCTTGAACCTCTCAAAGAAAGCATGGAACGATTCGGTCTTAGTTTGATACATTTGGTGTTTCTGGTGCCGTATCTGTTGAGTCTTCCGTTGAGGGAAGAGTCTCTTCAGAAAGACAGTCACAAAGTCATCCCAGGACCGAATCGCGCTCGTTGGGAGGCTGTACATCCATTTCTTTGTGTTATCCTTCAACGCAAAATAAATCATCTTCAACTAGACTGAATTCTCATCAAGCTGTTGAAGCTTGAACATGGAGCATACCTCCTCAAATTCACGTAAAAAATTTACAGATCCTCATTATTGCCAGTGAAGGTAGGAGGCATGCTCACATATTGAGGTTTCAGCTCATAGTTGTTCACGCGAGCCAGCGGGAGAACTATGCAAGAAGTTTGCGCGACCCGAATATGATGGGTCCGCTCCCACAAAGTCAGCGGTCTATCTCGTCGAGCTAAAGGTGGTGCACCAAGAACTTATTCCAGACTGAATCCCTCTTCCTCCTGAGTTAGAGGAGGAGGAGAAGGAGGTCTATGTGGTGGTGGAAGCAGACCGAGGTAATCCTTGTATGGAACCCTTTCTCCCCCATCCCCACAAGACGACTCGGCCTCCTACTCCAAAGGAGCACGAGGCGGAGATGGTTGATCACCTAGACCGTCCATGTAAGACCCGCTCTCCTACTATAATAATAATAAGTCCACTCTCCACGGTTATGCATAATTGACTTCTTGGAATGTCAAATTGTGTTATGGCATGCTTGTTTGGGTAGATTTGATCGGATTTATTGTTGGTTGATCGGGTGCGACACATCGGGCAAGCGTGCTTGTTTGACTCGATCGACTCAATTTGGGTCCGAGTGAGTGTAGGGTCGGTTTTGGACTAAAACCATGTTGAAGTGGCATGGAATTGGAAGGGTTGCATTAGGGTTTGGATGTGCATTTTCGTGGCTTTTGGGATGTCTTTGCTGATGCCATTTTTGGCATGTGTTGAGGTGGCTTGATTAGCCATGAAGGCTTGGAAATTGAAGAGTCCTAGCAAGCTAACAAAAAGCCTCTCCCACCAGCGAACCCTTGCACACCTCCTCACCTCCCATGCATCTTCTCCACCTCTTCCACTCCTTAGCCACGTGGTCAGGTCACTCATGTGGTGCTCCAGCAAACTTCAAATCCAACGAGGCTAGAAGAGACATCTAGTGCAACCGGTGGTGCAGCTAGAAGTTTGGAGGGCAGAATCTCCGGCTAATTTCAGGCAACTTCCTTGCTAATCAGGTATGCTCCTGACCCTTGAAGAGTTTTGTGGGAGGGGGTCTTGGTTGGAGGGCTGGCCAGCACCATGTTGGTAGTTGGTGCAATCGGTTGCACCATCAACCGAGTTCCCTTCTAACGTGTGCATGGAGCTGCGCTAGATGGACCTGGCTGTGGGGCAGCCAGAGGGACCGGGGCTTCGGTGAGGTCCAACCAGGAGTGATGAGATTTCTTGTGGGCTGAGTTTTGGAGTGGACACGGATTTGGTTGGGTGTGGTTGGCGCACACAAGATCCGACTAGGATTTGTCTTCAACCCTCTTGACTCTTTGTTTGGGTCGGCTGGCTGGTCCAGCCCTTCTAGACGGTGGAAAGGGTCAGGAAAAGGTGTGGAACAATCCTAGGAAGGTTAAGGGTGAGGGGGATCTAGATGGGCTAGCTCGATCTGAGCAGGGTGCGCTTGGATGGGCTAGCCATGCGGTTAGTGCACCATGTGCATCAGCTTGCTCGGTTGTTGGGCTGAGCTGCTTGGAGGGATCTCTACTGACCCTCTCACACCATAGACCGCCTGAGAGGGATACTCTAAGCACGTGGGTTGGAGTGGTCAGGGTCCCGTGCATCTGGTTGTGAGTCGATTGAACTTGTTAGCTTGCCTATTGTAAGTTATCGTGTTCTCTGTGTTGAATTTGTTTTGCTATATATGACTTGTTGTGTTTCAGTAGCAGATATAATGTGGTTATATGATCTGATGTGTGTGTATTCCAGTTGTTTTAATCATGCATGCACTTATGAATGTAAATGGGCTCTTTCATATCATGTGCTGATCGTGTCATATTCTAAAGCAACATATTAACCTGTTGCACACATGTATGCTAATTTAGAGATCTATATTGTCTATTGATATTTTATGCATGTTCCAGCATGATTATCCTACTGATATAAATTTAATCCATACCCATATCAACTCTGATCATGCTCTGAGATTTCAGTTATCATCGCATATACACTCTGAAATTAAGGATGCATGCTATCGATTATTGTGGAGTTTGACTTTGATATATCCAGCTGTAATGCATCATCCTATTGCGTCTTTCATGTCTATATGTCACTGAAGTGAAGTGTTATGATATGGTTATGTATGACCCTTAGGATATCACACCTTATAACATCTTTATCATGGCCCGTAGATGACTCGATTAGCTATTATCTTGATTTGCCGATCCGGTTATGATTGCTTGCTGTTGTGAGTTTCGTTTGATTCCTGAATGGGATGTTCTGATTCTAATTTGTTTGGGGGCTGTTTGGAGGGTATCCGGATACTCTTCCTTGAGCTCATTTCGTATCCCATAGCTTCATGAGATTTCAGATGCTTAAGTAGCTTGCATTTCATTTAATCTGATTAATAATTCTGGGCACGTTCTGTTTTTTTGGGCTGACGGGCCACGAGTGGGTCCTCTAGATCCAGAGGCCATTCGCATAAGACCTTCACATTGGGAGGTCAGGTGTAAGATAAGTCCTGGGTAGACGTGCTGCTGTCTCAGGGTAGGTGTTCCCAAGTTCGCGATGGCACCATGTAGGTCACTTGCCGCGAATTAGGACACTTATCCGGCGCATCGCTTTGTGCCGAGCGGTGGGTGACTGTCGAGTGACCGCCTTTGACCAGCGAGGCTGGTGTTCTAGTTCCTTTCGAGGAATGGTTTCGGTGTGCCCGACCGACATGGCTTATGGAGTTGTAGCCTTCTGTTGCATTTGATGCTTTTCTGTTCTGCTCTGACCAGCATGGTTGGTATTCTGGTTCCCTTGGAGGGATTTCTACGGGTGTTACCCGATTGGCATGACTGATGGAGTTGTAGCATTCTGTTGCATTATGTGCTTTTCTGTTTCTGTTTCAGATGCTTTTGTCTTAGATAGATTGCATGCATTCTTCCATATAACCTTGATTGGGCCAGGGGCATACTGGGTTTTCTTTATAGAAAACTCACGCATATGTTGATGCGGTGCTTGCAGGTACTTAGATTCCTACAGGGTAGACTGGACAGTAGTCGAATATTCTGTACACGAAGGACACGTCGACCAGATTTTTCAGTTTGTCTTTTGCTTCCGCATTATTTATGATGTATTTCCCTTTGAACTCGATGTAATGTATTTGACCTTCTTACCATATATGGATAATCTCTCACTTTTTAGTTATGTTTTATGTTAGTCTATCCATGTATGATCTCTCTATTTATTGTCGAGTCATTGTTTGGTCTGTCTTTTGTAACTCCTTCGGTCGTCGTGGAGGTCTCTGATCACGACACTTGTAGTCTTTCCCAGTGTACGTACCCACGAGATCGGGGGCGTTACAGTCCATCTCAGAAAAATGCACTCTCTAAAGTCGAGCGCTCTCACCATAACAAGCCCAACCTCGCATAAATCGCTCAACTAGACTCTAAATTAACACACAACAGAAGGTGAACTTAGAGGAGGAGACTACTCGTAGAATATAGATGAGGAGAGGACTCAGATGAGGAAGGAAGAATCCTTAGAGCCAGTGTGGGTAATGGGTGAAGGTAGAAGCCTAATCTAGCAAGTACGACTCAAACAATTATGGTTATGGGTCCTTAGGCTAAACGATGCCTAACTTCGAGATCCCTAGTCTCGACACACCTTACCTCCCTACAATAAAAACCACAATGCCCAGCAAGTGATACAAGATCCGAAGATCAAGTACGTCCTACTATCGACAAGGTAGGCAACGCCGATCAAGCCATGACGGTCTCAACTAGATCACTCTCCTAGTGTGTCTGATATCCTTAGGGTCAATGTCTACTTTCTTTTAGAATTAAGGTTTTATTAAGAGTGATTTGTGGGGCAAAGGAAAGGGTGATGAAATCCCCCACCTTATCTTGTATGGGACAGCCCCTCCTTAGTAGTGTTTTGATCCTTAATCTAGCAATCAACTCTCCAATCAAACACAAGTCACTCTTGTCCCGATGCACCTTACAAACTAATGCATGATCTAAACATGCATGAAAGAGAGAATTGGGTGCACGTACCTCACGCCAGCAATCAACACAAAAATGTAAAGTAAAGAAAAGACAAATGTGTGCAAGGTCTACAAATGATGCCTGACCTAGATGGCACTCAATCTACTCTTTTGCTTTGAGTTTTAAGGTCCAAGTTGATTAAAGGGGATCGATTGTTAATCTGGGAGCAAAATACAAGTCACAACATGCAAGATTGCGCTCCCAGACCACTAAAATGAACAAACAAACAACCAGAACAAATATTGGAAAAAACAGGGCTCACCAGGCCGCCAATTGGCGGTCAGTGTGGTGGGTTTCTGCCCCCAATTCCTCCAATCGCCTCCCCTTGATCCTAAGGATCCCTGAAACAGATCAAAACTAAAAAAAGAAAAATTAAAACCACTCGAATCGTCCAAACTAAAGTCTGGACATAACACCTCCCCGGAAACGGCACCAAAAACTTGGTTGATACGTTTTAATTAACCGCAAGTGCACAGCCGCGTTGAAGCGGTGGCAAATATGGGTTGATTGATTGGCATCATTTCATGCTTATATTTGTATCTTATATCCATTATATTACACCTAAGCAATGCTACGTGACGAGTTTTATGTTTAGTTTTCAGAAATAAAGAGGTTTGAAGAGAAGAGCCATGAAAGGACCCAAAAGCAGGAAAAAGGACTTAATTGTGAGACCTGGGGACCAAGATGCAAGACAGAAGGACCTGATCGTAAGACAGAAGGACCTAAGAGCAAACCAGGAAACTCCACACCATCATGGGGAGTATTTTGGCAATTCGAGTCGGGTCGGAGCTCCAACAAGTCAAGTAACCGCATCAAAGACCAACAATACCAGAAAGAAAAGCCCACAACAAATTCCAACACCATCCGAAGATTTTGGACCGCCAATTGGCGGTCTTGGACCGCTAATTGGCGGTCCATATTGCTCCGGATCCGTCGAAATTTCTCCTGGACTTGTATTAATGTTCGTTTAGGCTATTTTTGGTATTGTTTTAGTCCCACATCGGGGGATTGTCCCCGATTAGCTTTTTCCATGCTTATAAATAGAACTCTTCACCTTCCATTGTAATTACCCATTGCTTGGTGGTATTCTCTCTACTAAGGAGTGAGCCTTGAAGCAAAAACTCAAGGTGGAGATGAATGCTACCTTCAATGTGAGTCATTTGTTAATAAAATAATTCTTCTAGTTTCTTTCAATCTTGTCTTTTAATTTGTGCATGTTTGTTTCGTCTTTCCTTTCCTTTTATGTTTCTTTAATGCTTCTTGCCTTCTTAGTTAACTTTCATTTCAGTATTATGCTTTCTTTTGCTAATATAGTTAGTGTAATGAGTAGTGAGTAGTTCCATCCCCATTTGGGGGGTGGAGAAATATGTGATATAATCATGTAGTGTATTAAGTGTGTGTTATCTTTATCCCTTGAGCTTTATATGATTTCCATAACCATCTAATGGGTTTTCACTCTTATCTTTGATATGCTAATGCTCTTGAATGAATCTTAGCTTATGCTTTGATTAGTGGACCTATTTTATGGGGAATGATAAGGTTAGGATATGGATGAAGTTAATATTGGAAACACAGTTTGTAGTGTATGAGCTCTTGTTGCCTTTACCTTAGCTAATGTCTTGTATGTTTTAATGATGTAGTGAAATCTTAATTCATGTGGAGGCATAGTAGGGTATAGTCTTTATACTTGAGTTCATGTAGCTTCATTCCAATTATTGTCTTGTATGTTTTAATGATGTAGTCTTATCTTAATTCATGTAGAGGCAAAGTTGGATGTAGTTTTATGATTTCATGCACTACATGTTGTGAAGAGCTTAATGAACACACACACATACACTTTTTTATGTTCACATTATTTCTCTACCCCCTTTGGGGTTTAGTTTTATCATTTCTTCTCCATCTCATTTCAGCTTTGTAGTGTAGTTTAGTGTAACCAACATTTCTTCCCTTTCTTTACCTCTCGCCTTCGCACAAACCAAGTGTCGACACACCTCCCAGTGGACGACCCGTATTTGCCACCGCTTCAACGCGGCCGTGCACTTGCGGTTAAATATTAAACGAGATCAATCATTGATCCATAGGGAAGTGTGTCGACTTTGGTTAGTTTGAAGGCGAGTGGGAAAGAAATGAGAGAAATATCGATTAAACTAAACTAAACTAGTAGCAACAATGAAGGAAATGAAAGAACAAAACGAACTAAAACTAATTGACTAATAAAAGAAGATAGAAATCAGGAATGGAAAACCCCTAAGGGGTGGTGTGTGTGTGTACACATCAAATAAGTGTGGTGAATGCATTACAATAAGCTCAACTGTAGTTATTGTTTGTTAATGCATAGGAAGTACCTCATGGCAAGAACTATCATTTAAAGCATTAACCTAGGTGATTAATATGAGCTTGACAAGTTTGTTATTAAGAACATAAACAAGCATGAAATGTACCTAAACATTATGGCATAAACCATCAAGTAAAAGTTCTTATTAATTCAAGCAAGCATACTAACATTTCTCACAAACAATAATGTCTAGCATTCATACCATCTACATAACATGTATACACATCTAATCCACCCCCAAAGGGGATGGAACTACTCACACATATTTAAACTAACATTTATACTAAGGAAAGAAAACATGCTTAAACTAATTATAACAAGACTAAAACAACAAGTTAACTAAGTATGCAAGAATTGAAAAGACAATACAATATGAAGAAAACTTAACAAAACATCTATTATTACTCGCTCAATTACAAGTAGCTTCTCTCCACCAGGGTTTTTGCTTGAAGAATTTTACTCCTAGTAGAGAGGTTGCCCACAAAGAGAGAGATGGGGTACAAGAGAAGAGGGAGAGTTCTATTTATAGTCATAGAAAAAGGTAATCCGGGATAATCCCCCAGTATATGACTAAACAAATACCAGAAATAGACTAAATACACACTAATACGCGACCCTACGAAATCTTAGCGGATCCGGATCAAAACAGACCGCCAATCAGCGGTCTATATTGTTTGGATCCGGTCATTGTTTCGTGTGGGCTTTTCTGGATGTCTTTGTTGGTCTTTGATGCATCTACTTCGCTTGCTGGAGCTCCGGCCCAAATAGAATTGCCAAATACTCCCCATGATGGTGTGGAGTATTCTTGTTTGCTCATTGGTGCTTTGATCTTACATTCAGGTCCTTCGATCTTGCATCTTAGTCCTCGAGTCTCTCAACTCAGTCCTTTTCCCTTCTATTTGGTCCATTTATAGTCTCTCCTTCTCAAACCTACTTATTCCTGAAAACTAAACATTAAACTCGTTACATAGCATTGTTTGGGTGAAAGATAATGGATATAAGACACAATGATATGCATGAAATGATGTCAATCAACCACCAGTTGATCGAAACACTATTTGAGATCCACTGAATTAGACCCAAAATTGGACAACAATCTTTCTTGATCCGTTTGACTGTTATAACCCATATGGTTAACCAAAAAACCAGTTCTCCCTTGACAAAACCCAGCTTACATCGTGTTCATTCGATCCGTAGTTGCAATCCATTCAACCATTTCTTAACAACTTGAGTGAATGGATGATTGAAAAGTACATCAATTTAATTCTAGAAACCTCACAAATCATTGATAAATTACAGAAAAGACGATAAACAATTTTGTAAGCCAAAATTAATAGATTTAGATTTGCAAGGCAGGAGTCTAATGAATGGCTGATTTTATGAATTTATACATGACAAAATCTAATCTCTTGGTTGAGTTTTGGTGTTTTTACTAATTTATTGTCTGCTTATGTGTTATTGTAGTCCACGCAACGTTGTTACAATTTGATGAAAAAGTTAAAGCATATGGATTTAAAAAATGATCAAAATATCATCATGACCTTCTCCTTGCAACTCATGTTCAAATAGAAACATACAATTTATATTAAATGTACAAATAATATATATAAAACAATTTATATGCGATTTTAGTTTTAAATTTGGCATATCTTAAACAATACCACGAACTTATATGTGTACTACTCGATATATATAGTCAACTTTCTTCTGAGTTGTGAAATATAATACTTTTTTAGTGTTGAAACAAGTTTGATGTTGTTGTAAATATATCTGAGATTCTTGGAATCACGCAAACAAACAAGACAAGAGAAAATGTATATAGAGGGGAAGACTAATATTTCATTCTCTTCACTTACCATTACATGACACAACCTCATATATACTCAGAGGTGTTTGTAACTTACAAACAATTACATTGTATACTAATTGAGATGTAAATAAGGATGTAAATACAAGATTTGTTACAATACTCAAAGAGAATTTACATTAAGTTATAATGGTTGGAAGGTGAATCACCCATCTCATTTATAATTTCATAACACTCCCCTTGGATGATCACCTCTTGTAATACGTTTTTCAGCCTGCCTCGTAAAAATCTTGCCAATTAAAATCTTGTGGGACAAAAAATTGGTAAAGGAAAAAGGACTGCAGAGCATATAATTATCCCCCTTAGTGTAATATACATTTACAAACTCCCTGAACTAATATGGCGTTATGTTCATGTCTTGTTAAAAACCTTGCTACAAAACCCAATGGGAAAATAACTAAGGGAAAAAGAGTGCATGATATACGCTGACACAATTGCATAAACTACCTAATTAAAAAAAATACAAGTAAAAGCCTGTGGGGACAATAAATTGAAAAGGGGGAAAAGAGTACAGCTACAAGCCATTTGGGTTTTATCCTTCATGGATAATCGTAATTTAGGGATGATAATTAGAAATCTGCTCACACTACCCATAATTCATAGTTCACCAACTTGCATAAGATTGCAATGTCTCCATAATAACAACAATTTTATTATTATTGTGGATCAAATATATAGGAGGAATCACTGAAGTAAATATTTATCTCAAGAATATTGTAAGTAAATTTGATAGATCCGTAAAGAGGTAACAAAAAATATGTTGGTTGTCATTTGAATTTTTCGAAGAAACATTTTCCCTACATAAACCATCATTGTGAATGTATGAGGTCTAGTTTATATGCAATATATTTTATGACGTTGTAGGAAATGGACTTCAGGTCCTAATCCAACATCTTTAGTTTTATATAATTGGATCTTTGTTTACATAGTACAGTCAAATTGTCATTGCCGTGTTTTCCAGGTGAACTTTCTTTGTATAATATCTCTTTATATATTTGAATCATTGTAACAATTCTCTTCTAAAGAATGTTCAAACTATAGGTCGAAAAATAGTTGACCTTTCTCCACTCATTTTTTTCAAAATTCATCATTCAAATATTTCACTGGTATTTAATCTCTTCAAGAGTTCCTTTATCATATGGTGATATTTTCATAAATTATATCGTATTTCTTCAAGATGATATGCACATTCTCTTTGATTGTTCATATGGTGATATTTTCATAAATTATATCGTATTTCTTCATTATAATTTGCCCTGGGCAATTTAGTCCTTCAGGGACTCATATCAATATCAAGTGACTTACACAACTTTGTAGTTACAACATATCTTATATGCTTATATATAATTTTCTTTACATGTCATACTGATTAAGTAACATAATGTAATTTTATACATTTCGAGAGAATGACTAACATCATATTGGATGTTAAGTTCTGCGAAAAATTCTTGTGTCACTACTCTCTTTATAATGTACCACCATATTACTGTAATGTGATTTCTATTCATATTCTTCAGGAATATAATTTTAGAAATCAGGACTACCACTCCAAACAGTATGTTTATTAAGAGAGTCTAGTTCTACATTCTTTGCATTCTTTTATTCATTTCAAATACGAATGCTTCTGGCATTCTTATAATATTATAGATTCTTGATCTAGATTTTCTCTTGAATTAGTAAGCTACTAAGAAGGTGAATTAGTCGTCGACGATAACTTTAATTATTTTATGTTTTTCTCTTATCAACATAGTTGATTGCAGCTTTTATAATAATCAAATCATTGTCGTTTCCCAAAACACTAAGATTTGACCATTATGTATTCCCGGAATTGTTACATTTGCCAACATGTGTTTTTTACAGGGTTTATATTCTTCAGGAATAACCTCTTTAGGACGTGTAATGAGTGACAAACTTTTATTTTCATTTTCACAAATACTATATATTCTAGTCCACACTTCTGCCATTGGTTGAGCTCAAATATATTTTATCATGTGGAGATCTTCACTTTATATTATGCAATTTATGTCTAGTAATACAATACTTAGTCACTCATTTGTGATCATTAAATACATATGACAATTACATGCTAGATATTGCAAGTTAATTATTTTATGAACTTCAAGTTCAATATAGTACACTTTCTTGGCATTCTTTAATCTTATGGCTTTCTGCACCTAATGCCAAAAAATGTGCCTCTATATATATTCTTGTTGGACTTAGACAATAAAATACAACACCCTTTAGGGGCTTCAAATATTTTAATATTATCAGGAATATGAATCTTGTTAAATTTTTCAATTTAATATTAGGCCACTGAATTGTGGATGTGGTAATAAAAAAATCACTGGTGTGAACCATTTCATTCAATATCGTACAAGTAAAATAGGATAACATTTATATCGACAAATTTTAAGACTTCATAATGATCCATATTGAGAGATATTTTATAAACATATCAACTCTCATTTTATTGGCTAACCGGTCGACAAACTTGACCTCATTTTTATTCAACTTGTAAAGCTCAATTAAGTTTCTAAAAATCAGGATCACTGTTGATACCCATAATCAATACAAATGATAGCTTAGTTGAAGAATCTTCTCATTCTTCATATGATGGTCATATAAAATTTCATAAACATTTGTCATCATAAATGATC
Source organism: Triglochin maritima (assembly GCA_963682175.1). Classification (NCBI taxonomy): domain Eukaryota; kingdom Viridiplantae; phylum Streptophyta; class Magnoliopsida; order Alismatales; family Juncaginaceae; genus Triglochin; species Triglochin maritima. The sequence goes on from OY821775.1 coordinate 24,324,979, forward strand.
CTCATTGACCCAATCGGTCACACAATATATTATTAATATCAATATTCATCTAATTCACCAGTGCATGTCTTTTTGACGAAGCCACTACGTGTGCAATGACACATCGTTCAAATGTCAAGTAATTTTCTCAGTAGTATTTTTCCTGCCTGACATGATTGTAGTATACAAAAATATTCTCCTTACCTCAGCTACTATAGTCTCAATACAACTCATTCTGGTGATTTGAAACTCAAAAGGTTTATTGAGACCTAATAAATAAAATACATCATTTAAAGGCAAGATAATTCAACATGTAATAGTAGATATTACTCTTCTGGAGCTTTCTAGTAAATTTGCATGACTATGTACACTAGTGGCTTTGCTTTTGCCATTATCAAATTAGAGAAATTTGTATCTCTTCAAATTGTCTGACAATACTACACATGATGCATAAATCATATTTTTTGATCTTACATCAAATATGAGACCGGAGAATATACTACTCTTCATTTCAAGCCAAATAAATTATTTTTTGCAGATAATTTATTTTTGCAACTATTACAAAATAAATGATAAGGTTCTTCCAATGAAAAAATATAATCAAAATAAGAACCATGCATTAAATCATATCAACGTCAATTAATTTCAACGTAACTTGGTATAAGTCTTTTAGATAGAAATTATACATATCAACATATTACCATGTGCATGTATATTTTGTCATTTTAAGATGATAAATGCAAATACTATTTTTGCTATTGAACATTAAAGGATATATTATAATGTGATGCATATATAGTGTTGACAAACATAAAAATGTTAAATATCAATATGCTAGCAATATATGCATGTGTATTATTAATATCTAGAAGTATGTATCTCATGGTAAGTGAATAAAATCACAAGTATTGAAATATAATGGACTAATGAGACACTAACCAATATAAAATAGTTTCAACTGAAATAAGAACTAAATCAAAAGCTTAAAGATAATAATTATGAAAATATGATAATCGGGTGAACCTTAGCAATATTAAAATATATATTTGTATCATGATATATAATGCCCATTTGTCATATTAATATTCGCGCATACGGACATGTATATGTACTAAATAGACTATATATTACTTATAATAAAAAAATCAAATAGAACACATAACTAGAATATATTTGTTTCGTGGAGAGTTACTTTGACAACCCATTTTGATTATCAAATTTATATACCATAACGACATCAATTATTTTGTCGTGGTCATACATTCATGGTAACAAAATGATTATACTAGACTTTTGTAAGACCTTTCATGTGCTCATACGTTCACTTCAGGGAATGCAGCAAATCATTAGACGAAATCTGTGATTTTTCATCGATAACTCGATATTCAACTAAGCCATACTCGGGCAGGAGACTAGATCATGATATTTCCGAAATCATTTTAATGACTGCGAAGCAAAAACACAACTTTAGTCTTATCTTGATTTGATGCTTATTTCTTTCCTTTTTTCTCATTTGTATTTCCAAAGCATCAAGTTGTATTTCAACACCCAAAACATGACAAGTAAAATTCTTGTCCATTTTATCAAAAGACCTATATTTAACTTTTATCAACAATCAAGATAATCAATATCATGTAAAAGTTTACACAAAATAAAATAGATAGAAAGAAACATTTATAGTTTCAAACAAATCAAACAACACACATTAGATATGAAATATGCACAAATAAATTATGTCATTATCATTGGAATGTCAAGTTGTCTAGTGATCTTCCAAATACATGATAATTCAAATTCGCAGTAGACTACATTAAATCATTTACATATTTGTAATACAAATAAATCACATGTTCTAAAAATATGTGTGTAAAACCCACCCCCTTTCTTCTCAAATCCCTAACCCCATTCCCTCACCCTCACCCTTCTCTCCTCATTCTCCCTCCACAACTTCGGCGAAGGCGATGACGACGGCGAGGAGCTCCAACGACCGTGCGTAGGCGCGAAGGGTAAGCGTCCCCTTCTCCGATCTTCTTCTCTTGTTGCTTCGGGCTTTGAGGTATGCCACCTTCGTCCCCCTATGTTGGTTCCTTATCATCAGGTGCGTGTGGTTGGGGGACGATCGGAGTTGATCCGGAGATCGATCGGAAATGGTGTGGCGGCGAGATCGGAGATGAGGAGGAAGGGGTCGAGAGGGGAGATCGTGCAAGGAGGTTGCGTGGGACTGTCAGGCTGAGACCGTGCGTGGCCACACCACGGTGGTGGTCAGAAGTGGTGCAAGTCTGCGTGGCCAGTGGTGGCGCCGGAAGTGGTGGCTGCCAGGTTGGATCGGGGTTCGGTTTTGTGTTGGGTATATTGCATGTGGCCCCTCGATGTGTTTGTGGCTAAATATGATATTTCGATTTGATTTCGGGATAGTTGCGTGATTTCCTTGGATTGTATGGTTTTTAATTAAAGAATAAGTAACTGGAATAATTACTAGAAAAAACTTGGAGTTTTGAGTATTTGGTGGAATAAAAGAATCTGGATTAATTTCAGTAAAACCCTGAGTTTAATGTTATTTATTTAATTAATTAATAATTGAGTTAATTACTAAATAAACCTTGGACATTCTATAATTGTGAAAAAATGTTTTAATTTAGGGAATTTGCTTTCTTTTCGCCGGGATTCATATATATTTGTAGAAAATTCTAATAATTGGGAGATTTATGTTTTGTTATGGATTTTTTGGTAAAATTACACTTACACCCCTACACCCTAGATCGTGGGTTTAAACCTATTATTTCTTTGTGTTGCTCATATGATTTTAAAGTCTTGTTATGTTTATTGGTCTACAATTTGTGGATGGTTTAGTAGAGTTATGTTATATTTTTGTTGGGGTCGTGTGACCCGTAAGTTTGGGGTAAATTGCATTTACCCTTGGCTTGTGATGTTGTGAGGTGTTCGTGGAATCAGTTGTTCACCCATGATGTTACGAGTGGCCGTTGGCGCATTGCTCACTGACTCGGTGTGTGGTCGTGTAGTGGGGATGGCGTGTGAGGCACATATGACTAGATGTTATGGTGTTTCCCTTGTTGGGGCGGTACGGGATGGTTTACCAGCGTTGTTACGAGTGACCGCTGGAGCTAGGCTCGTAGGCTTGGGCGTTGTGGTTCGATTCCCGGAGTTGGTCTAGCCCTTGAAGAAGCTTTCTTCGAATTGAAGGACCACGAGGAGGAGCAAAGCCAGTTACTAGAGGAATTCATGTCAAATTATCCCCGCCCTATTGGATCTTCATCTGATTAGCACTTGTAGGAGTTTCGTTGTGTCTCGACATGTACTTTCTTTTCAGATTCGCTTCGTAATAAAATTGTGGGCATTTTTATTAAACTTTAGACGTCTTTGCCTTTGTTAATTCTTCTTTGTGTTTCATATTTTATTTTGAAAGTAAGTCATACTGGTCGTTTTGAAACGTGAGTCCATCCAGAGACATTCCTTTGAAGACTAAGGTTGACCAAAAGTCCAAAATTAGTCCAGAGTTATTTCAGAGTCAATCCAACGGTAATCCATCATCATGACAGAATGAATCCATAATGTATCCAGACTCATTCTTTTCAGACCAAGGTTGATGCAGAGTCCAAAATTAGTCCAGAGTCAATCCAGACCCAATCCAGCGGTAATCCAATGTCAAGCCAGAATGAATCCATAATGTACCCAGAGTCATTCCAAAAGGAGACCAGGGTTGACGTAGAGTCCAAATGTAGTCCAGAGACATTCAAGAGTCAATCCAGATCACTCAATCTAGCGGTAATTCAGCGTCATGCCAGAATGAATCCATAATGTATCCAGAGTCATTTCAGAAGGAAACTGAGGTTGACGCATAGTCCCAACTTAGTCCAGAGTCATTCCAGCGGTAATCCAACGTCATGCCAGAATGAATCCATAATGTATCCAGAGTCATTCCAGAAGGAAACCAAGGTTGATGCATAGTCCAAAATTAGTCGAGAGTCACTCCAGAGTCATTCTTGCGGTAATCTAGAGTCAATTCAGACACAATCCGCTAGATTGAATCATTCTAGAGTGAATCCATAGTGAATCCATACTCAATCCAGCGGTAATCCAACATCATGCCAAAATGAATCCATAATGTATCCAGACTCATTCTTTTCAGACCGAGGTTGACGTAGAGTTCAAAATTAGTCCAGAGTCATTCCAGAGCCAATCCAGACCCAATCCAGCGGTAATCCAGCGTCATGCCAGAATGAATCCATAATGTACCCAAAGTCATTCCAGAAGGAGACCATGCTTGACGCAAAGTCCAAATGTAGTCTAGAGTCATTCCATAGTCAATCCAGATCACTCAATCCAGCGTCATGCCAGAATGAAACCATAATGTATCCAAAGTCATTTCAAAAGGAAACTAAGGTTGACGTATAGTCCAAAATTAGTCCAGAGTCATTCCAGCGGTAATCCAACATCATACAAGAATGAATCCATAATGTATCCAGAGTCATTCCATAAGGAAACCAATGTTGACGCATAGTCCAAAATTAGTCTAGAGTCACTCCAGATTCATTCCTGTGGTAATCCAGAGTCAATTCAGACATAATCTGCTAGATTGAATCATTCTACAGTGAATCCATAGTCAATCCAGACTCAATCTAGCGATAATCCATCGTTATGGCAGAATGAATCCATAATATATACATAGTCATTCTTTTCAGACCAAGGTTGACGCAGAGTCCAAAATTACTCCACAGTCATTCCAGAGTCAATCAAGAATCAATCCACCGGTAATGCAGCGTCATGCCAGAATGAATCTATAATGTATCCAGAGTCATTCCAGATGGAGACCAGGCTTGACCTAGAGTCCAAATCTACTCCAAAGTCATTCTAGAGTCGATCCACAATCATTCCACATCGAGACATTGGTTAACCCGGAGTCCAATAATATTACAGAGGTAATCCAGCGTCATGCCATCATGAATCCATATTGTATCTAGAGTCATTCCACATGGAGACCAGGGTTAACCCAAAGTCAAACCACAGTCATTCCAGATCGAGACACGGGTTACAAACATACATACATTAACAATGATTCATAAGGGACACGTGAAGAACAAAATAAATTTTGTAATCTGATGATAATTAAATTTATACCGCAAGTGCACGGCGTCAATGAAGACGTGGCAAGTACGGGTCGAACACAAAGAGGGAGAGATATTGTTGTTTTTGTGATTTTCGAATTAAGGAAGAAAGAGAGAGAAATAAGTTTGGTTTGAGATTTTTGGTTTTTAATTAATTTCTAAAGCAAGAACAACAAAAACAAATTAAAAATAAAGCAAAGATGGATGAGAGTCCAGCGGTTGGGGGATTAGATATCGGGTTTTGTTTAGAGAATTCTGAAACTTATAATAAATCACATTACTTATAAAGCATTACATGATAAATGATTCAACATAAACTCAAGTAATCAAAATATACTAACACGAAATTAAAATAATAACATCATTCTTCTTCTCATCACCCTAAATCCGTCACCCCCACCCTTTGGAGAGAGTTAGAAACTCAGGGATGGAGAGAAGGAGAAGGGGTCCTAGAGAAACTACAAAAAGAAAACTAAAAACAAGAAATAAAAGAACAAAATTTTATTGCTAAAAAGAAGAACTAAAAAACAAAAACTAGGACCCTTCACAACATCGTTTCGGGGCTATTTATAGCCGATACGAGGGACCCAAGTATAAAATAGGAAAGCACACGCGTCAATACACGACTGGACAAAATCTGGGGCCACAGATCGCAAGGGGTGTGGCGTTTCCGCCGCATTTTGTATGTAAGGTGTGGCGATTTTGCCGCAAATTATGCTCTGATTGGATCCGGATTTTTCCTGTGTGTTTATGGTATGATTTAAATATCGTTTGTGCGTCTGGATGATTTCTTTCCTTTCTTTTGAGCTCTGACTTAATTTCTTCATATATTTGGAGATCCAAATTAATTTTTCTTTAGAACTTCTCCAAAATAATATTTTGGTACTTTAAATTTGCAGTCGAGTCCTCGGCTTTTTGCAATTAAGTCTCTGGCTACTTTTGTGTTTAAGTCCTTCGCCTTTTTGTAATTAGGTCTTTGAATGCTTTTATGCTTGACTCGAATTCAATTTGAAACCCTATAATCTTGACTTGGTCTTTATGATAGAAATGAGTCTCTTGCACGTGTTTATGCTCAGGATATGGGTAATTTGCATTCAGGTCCCTGTATTCCTCATAAGCGCTTCGAAGGAGCGATTGCAGAAGTTAGTACCCCTATCGCTGATTATAGTAGAGGAGTACCAAATAGCGCAAAAAATGTCCTTTAAGAATTTGGTGACCACCTTGTTGTCATTGGTCTTTGTGGGGATAGCTGCAACACACTTAGACACATAGTCAATGGCCACCAGAATATAAACATTCCCAAATGAATTCGGGAAAGTACCCATAAAGTGTAGGATTTCATGTTTAATTATACATATATATTTTTAGAATTTTTATGTATAATAAGGATCAATTTTCAATTTTCTAGAATCTATTGCATGCATTGGTTTGTTTTAACAAACTAGTTTCAAAAACTCTATTAAAACAAACATAAAGGAGCTCCGAAATTCATACCTAGAAGTTCTCAAAAACTTCTTGAAGATTCGGAGACGTTGGGGATGCCTCTCGCCGCGCCGGATGCCTCCGAGTGTTCACCGAAACCCTAAACAAGGTTGGAGAGAAAGGAGCTAGCCAATCGATCTCCAAACAAGCTTTGAATCCAGCTACAAACCCCTTCCTTAGCCTCTGAGATTTCTCCATCCAAAGACTTAGAAAACTAAGAGAATTTTCGTGGGGTTTAGTAGTGAATTAGGAGAGAAAATAATTTCTGAATTGTGTGTCACAATTAGGGAGAATAAGGACCTATTTATAGGTTCCAATCTTACTCTTAATCATGGCTATTCTTAACCCACGGTTTTATGACAATTTCTCTCACAAACTAATTCCATAATGCATTATATTCACCCACAAAACGTTTGACCAAATTTGGAGCTAATCCAACCATCGATCAAATTAATCTCTTAATAATCAAAGGCAGAAAATCGACCGTTGTTCAGTTTACCGAGTCCCACTCGGTTAACCGAATTTGTCACGATCGTTTAACCGAGTACGTGACGGATGACCAAATCTTAAGGAGAAAAATTCTCCTTAACCGATCGGACTAATTCTCGTTCAAGACCGAGTGCTATTCGGTTAACCGAAAATATCGGAACTTGACATTGTTCGGTCAACCGTTTCTGGTTCGGTACACCGTACCAAAGTTCCAGGCACTTTGGTCAAGTTCGGTCAATCAATTACGATTATCCGTTCCACGTTCGGTTGACCGATCCATAGATCCTTCGGTCGACCGAACCATAACGGATTACCGAACTTCTACCCGATTTTGCCTATTTCAAATTTTGGATTTATTTCCAACAAAATTTGACCTTAAGGGGGTTTTAGCAAATTCACAACTTATGCAATGTATTATCCTATGCAACAATAAATTATTGCACCCCATAATATGTGCATCTCATATGAATTTATCATGACTCTAATTATGTTTATATACAACATAATCGATTTTACTTGTTCACCACATGTGTCATATTTTCTATGAGAAACCCGACACATCATATGAACCAAAAATCAAGCTTCTTGTTTCACGGTTTTTGCGGTGTGACCTATGGGAGGATCTAAACTAAGTTGGCAGTGATATTAAGAGCTTAATATCACAAGCTATAAGCGGTATCTAGCTACACATTATAGCTCCCAATTAGTTAGATGTCTTAATTCCACTCGAACCAAAACCCGATCCATTTAGTGATGGAGTGCACCACTTGTGTCCGTCCCTTGCCTCATGATATTAAGAATACACACAAAGTAGTATTGTGTCATCTTTGTATTAGTATTCATTTCTTGATCTCTTTAAGCTAGTTATAAATATGTGACTTAACTCAAATCACATTGTGCACATTATAACTTTGTTTTATCAAGGGGCCCACTAATATCATCACTCAATTAAGAGGGGCAATGATAGTCTTTTGACTAACTATCTTCTCCAACAAAAGTTGTACTTAACCAACCAATGCCTTTACACTACACTCATCGATAGCTCAAGACACTAGTCTAATTAAGAACTCCTTAAGCGATCGGATATAAGTCTCATATCAAAGGACCAAAGACACAGTAAAATATTAATGACACAGAAACACATTTCTATAATATTTTACTTATTAGGTCTATTCAGTATACAAAAGTAATATTTTCCTCTTTTGCATACCCGTGTTGTCACTCACTTGTAGAGCTACAATGATCTATGACCAGCACGACAATCTTAACTCGGTAATTAATGTTCCATGTTAGTTACCATGATTGCGAATATCTTTTGTTTTATGTAAACCAATATCTTTTAGAGCTCTACGGTTAAGGATCAAGAGCCTCTTCCTTAACACTTCTAAAAGACGAATAAAATAAACAAGGAACAAAATGATTTCTCATTCAATTCATAATAATTGACATTTAAAAGTAAAACTTTTAGAACACATTCCCTTCAATCTCCCACTTGTTATTAAAGTTTTCTTTCTCATACATACACAATGCATAAAACAATAATAACTAGGGTAAACCCCATTACATATCAATCATCAAGCCAATCTACATGGTTCCTCAATCCCATGGACTCGAAATGCATTTCGCCCTTGGCTTGGGATAAGTGTTTTGTGAATGGATCAGCTGTGTTGCTGTTGGTGTCCACCCATAACAGATTTATTTTGCCTTCGTCGATGAGGTCACGTGTCACGAAGTACTTACGATCCATGTACTTCACTTTGTGGTGTGATCTAGGATCCTTGATTTGCGAGATAGATGCACTATTATCGCAAAATAGCTCGATGGGTCCCTCGCTCGTGGGAACTACTCCAACCTCTTCAAGGAACTTCTTGATCCACACTCCTTCCTTGCTCGCTTCAGCGACAGCCATTACTTCTGAAGCAGTGGTTGAATCGGCCGTAGTGGTTTGCTTCCAGCTACGCCAACTCACAGCTCCACCATTCAGAAGAAAGGCGTATCCTGATTGCGACCGTCTATCGTCTGGATCACTCATGAAACTCGCATCCGAGTGACCTTCAGCTATCAATTCCCTTTGTCCTCCATAAACAAGAATCTTATCCTTAGTCTGGTTAAGGTACTTCAGGATATTCTTGACCGCAGTCCAATGCTCAGGACCTGCGTTGGATTGGTGACGACTTGTCACGCTTAGAGCATACGAGACATCTGGTCTTGTGCAAGTCATCGCGTACATGATCGACCCAATTGCCAAAGCATAAGGGACATCCTTCATGTACTCTAAGTCCTTACGTGATTGCGCACGTTGAGACTTATTGAGTTGCACACCCATACTCATTGGCACACTGCCCTTTTTGGAGTTGTTCATCTTGAACCTTTCCAAGACCTTGTCAATGTATGCACGTTGACTGAGGCCAATGAGTCTACGGGGTCTATCTCGATATATCTTGATTCCCAAGATGTATTGAGCCTCACCCATGTCTTTCATCGAAAATGCAGATTTCAATGAACTTCTCGTTTGCTCAAGCAAAAGAATATGATTGCCCATAAGCAATATGTCATCGACATATAGGATTAGGAATACTACATGGCTCCCACTAACCTTCTTGTATACACAAGGTTCTTCCTTACTTTGAATGAAGTGAAGCTTGTTCACTTCCTCGTCAAAGCGTTTGTTCCAACTCCTTGATGCTTGCTTCAATCCATAGATGGATCTTTGAAGCTTGCATACCTTCTCGCTATTCTTTGGATCTTCAAAACCTTGAGGTTGTACCATGTACACATCCTCCTCCAAGTTCCCATTCAGGAACGCCGTTTTGACATCCATTTGCCATATTTCATAATCGTGAAATGCGGCAATAGCGAGCATGATCCGAATAGACTTGAACATGGCAACCGGTGAAAAAGTTTCATCATAGTCAATTCCTTGAACTTGAGTGAAACCCTTGGCTACAAGCCTCGCTTTGTAGGTTGTCAAGTTCCCATCCATGTCCATCTTCCTCTTAAAAACCCATTTATTATGAATGGCCTTTTTCCCTTGAGGAAGGTCAACCAAGTCCCATACTTGATTATCATACATGGATTCTATTTCGGATTCCATGGCCTTAAGCCATAGTTTGGAGTCTTCCCTTTCCATTGCCTCTTGGAAGGTTAAGGGATCATTGGTATCTAGTACCATGATTTCATGAAGTCTCAGATACAAATCGGGTTTCTTCCTTTCCCTTGTTGACCTTCTAAGTTCTTTTGGTTCTTCTCGTGTCTCTCGAACTTCTTCCACAATTTCTTGAGGAGTGGGTTCACGTTCAACTCTTGAACGTACACTTGGTGGGGATGATTGAGATTCTCTCACAATTTCTTGCGAGGGTCTCTCATTCACGCTCCCACTAACCAAAGGAATCTCGGTTGGGCCTTCATGATCTTGAATGTCATTATTCATGTCATGATCTTGTAGAGTATCTTGAGTTTCCTCAAGCACAACCCTACTCCCACTACTTTTTACTCTTTCAAGAAATTCCTTTTCCAGAAATGTGGCATCCCTCTCTACAATCACTCGATTGGAGGTGATATGCCAAAAGTAGTATCCTCTTGTCTCACGAGGATAACCAATAAAGAAGCACTTATCCGCTTTTGGTTGAAGTTTGGTCGACATCAATCTCTTGACGTAAGCCTCACAACCCCAAATCTTGAGAAAACTGAGCTTAGGTGTTTTACCACTCCATAGCTCATAGGAAGTTTTTCTCCACGGATTTGGATGGAACATTATTTAGTGTGTGAGCCGCAGTTTGTAGTGCATAACTCCAAAAGTAAAGAGGTAATTCCGCATGACTCATCATTGACCGAACCATATCGAGCAATGTCCTATTCCTCCTTTCGGATACCCCATTCCACTGAGGTGTACCGGGAGGGGTGAGTTGAGGTACAATACCAAACTCCTTTAGGTATGAGTCAAATTCGGCACTTAAGTACTCACCTCCACGATCCGTTCGTAGAGACTTGATTTTCTTGTCGAGTTGGTTCTCTACTTCATTCTTGAATTCTTTGAACTTGTCAAAAGATTCACTTTTGTTTCTCATTAGATAAACATAGCCATAACGACTATAATCATCCGTGAACGTAATGAAGTACCTGAAACCATCTCGTGCACTAGTACTCATTGGACCACATACATCGGAATGTATCAAATCCAACAAGCCACTCCCCCTCGGACCTTTCTTCTTGAAAGGCTTTTTGGTCATTTTTCCCATTAGACATGGTTGGCACGTCTCCAATGATTTAAAATCAAGTAGACCAAGAAGGTTAGCTTCTTCCCCGGCAATGGCGCCAAAAACTTGATTGAACGTTTTATTTTAAACCGCAAGTGCACGGCCGCGATGAAGCGGTGGCAAGTACGGGTCGTCCTCAGGGAGGTGAGCAGCCTCTTGTTTGCACGAAATCAAGTGGCGAAAATAATGGAGAAGAGAGTTGGTTACGCTACTCTACACTAAACTACGCTAAGAAGTACGAAATGCGAAACACAGAAATAAACGATCAAATAAAAACTAAGCTAAGAACAAAATAGAAGTGCTGGAATACAGAAATGGGAAAACCCCTAAGGGGTGGAGTGAGTGCACACAAGCAAAGAGGTGGGTGTAGAATACATTCTTTAAGCACATGAAGGTGGTGTTTATCAAGCATAGGAAGTGTCTAAATGTGTGGCAAAACCTATCAATCTATTCACCAACTTAGTTGATTAACATTTACATATGCAAGTTGTTTATTTCAGAACCTAAACAAGCATGAGAGGTGTCTAATCATTTTGGCAAAACTCATCAAGTTATAAATTCTATCCTAAACAAGCAAGCATACATTCATGTTTAATCAACACATCAAAAATAAAGCATTCATCCCATTCTCTAATGCATGTATGTACATCTACTCCACCCCCCAAAGGGGATGAAACTACTCACTAAACATTACACTAATTATTAAACTATGGAAAGAAAGCATATTAAAACTAAGCTAGAATTAAAAGATGATTAAACTAAAACATGCACAAACAATAAAAGAAACATAAACAAACAATGAAAGAAACACAAAACTTTATTGATAAAAATGACTCACATTAAAAGTAGCATCCTCCTACTTTAGTGTGTGCTTCAAGGCCTCACTTCTAGTAGGAAGAATAGCCACTTAAAATATGGAGTGATTACAATAGGAGGTGAAGAGTTCTATTTATAGGCATGGAAAAAGCTAATCCGGGACAATCCCCCGATGTGGGACTAAACCAATACCAAAAATAGCCTAAACAAACATTAATACACGTCCAAGAGAAAACTTGGTGGATTTGGGCCCAAAGTGACCGCTAATTGGCGGTCTTGGACCGCCAATTGGCGGTCCAAATTTTCCGGATCGAGTTGAATCTTGTTCTAGGCTTTGCTTGGTGTATTTGGTGGTCTTGGATGCATCTACTTTGTTTATTGGAGCTCCGACCCGAATCCAATTGCTAAAATACTCCCCATGATGGTGTGGAGTATTCTGTTTTGCTCTTAGGTCCTTCTGTCTTGCGTCTTGGTCCCCAGATCTCACAATCCAGTCCTTTTTCCCAGCTTTTGGGTCCTTTTATGTTTCATCTCTTCAAACCTATTTATTCCTGAAAACTAAACATAAAACTCGTGACATAGCATTGTTTAGGTGAAAGATAATGGATATAAGATACAAATATGAGCATGAAATGATGTCAATCACATGTCTCCAATGATTTAAAATCAAGTAGACCAAGAAGGTTAGCTTCTTGCAATTTCTTGATGCGCTTTTCATTTAAATGACCAATACGATAGTGCCACAAGAGAGTATCATTCTCGTGAGTGGTCTTAAGTCTTTTGTTATTGATATTGAAGATTTGTTTATTATCCAATTCAAGCAAATAGAGACCATTCCTTATGAACGCATTTGCATAGAACACACCATTCTTCGATATAGACAAACAAGAATTTGAAATATTTATATTAAAATTATCCATATCCAGACATGATACAGAAATAATATTCTTGCTAATCGAAGGTACATAATAAACATTCTTTAGACATAAATTTAAACCACTACACAATTGAAGCACCATAGAACCTTGTGCAACCGCAGACACGTTCGCACCATTTCCGACCTTCAATTCTACCTCGTTCCTTACGAGTTCCTTCCTATCCATGAGTAGCTGCACATTAGAAACTATGTGAGCACAAGATCCGGTATCAATTACCCAATCCTGGACAGAGGTGGCTAAATTTATTTCAATAACAAATATACCTTTGGCCTTTTTGGGGCGTCTTCGTTCAATCACTCCGTTGTCAAGGTCTTCCTTGTACTTGGGGCAATTTGGCCGGATGTGTCCTTTTTCACCGCAGTGAAAGCACTCCGTATTGGGAGTTGGAGATTTCTGAGATTTCCCCCTCGAGGCACTCGCACGAGCACCTCCTACTCCCTTGCTCTTGATTGAACCACTTTTGGTAGATTTGCCCTTTCCTTTACCAATCTTATGACCCCTCCCATGGACGGCAAGGACTTTCTTGTCCCTACCCTTGCCCATGTCAACTTCAGCAGTTTTGAGAGCGTTGTGAAGCTCCTCAAGACTCACCCCTTTTTCACGCACATGATAGTGCATCACAAAGTCCTTAAAGGATGGGGCTAGAGAGCCAAGAATCGTATCTTCAGCAATGTCCTCGGGCATTGGTGAAGAGAGCTTTGCCAACTTCTCAAGGTATCCTTGCATCGTGAGAAAATGCATAGATACTGATGTTCCCTCCGCCATATGGTACCTTGTGAGTGCGATGGTGGTCTTATAGCGCTCCTTTCGGGCACTATCCATGAACATCTTAGATAAAGCTTCCATGGTCTTCTTGGGTTTTGAATCCAAGTATTTCACTTGAAGCGAGTCACCCATGGATGCTAGCATAAGACCGTGAACTTGGTTCTCTTGGTCTTCCCACTTGGCTTTAGCCTCTTTCTCTTCATCGGTTAATCTCTCATTCCACTTTGGGATTGGACCTTCCAAAATGTGAGATAGTTTCTCAAACTTTAACACGATGTTGAGTTTGAGTTGCCAACTAATGAAGTTTGAGCCATCATTTGCTAAAGGGTGTTTTTCTATCATGGATCGTACGATAGGTTGGATATTCGACATTTTTCTACAAAATAAATCATACAGGTTTTAATGCCAATTTTATGTTTTAATACACATGCATACATATATCGAATATATAAATGTAAATGTTGCAAATAAAATTTTTGCCCATAAATGCAACAATCCAAGATCCTATTAATTGTAATATAGACTAGCTAAGGGCTATCGAATACATTACAATATCAAGGTAAGAAAACATTTTTCTAATCACAACCTTTTTGAATTTTAGCAACATTTAGCATCTTCAAACTCTTGTGACTCTTGTCGTTTTAATTATGAGGGAATACGACCTATCCTCGTAAGAAAAACTTTTTCCCAAAACCGAGCGAGGGCTCTAGGTAATGTTAAGAAAACTTATTTTCATTTGATACGAGATACGTTTATCTATTGTATTCACAACTAAACATACTTGGGGTTCACTAGGGTGAGACACACCTCATATATTTAATTGTGGCACAACAACAGACAACCTTTATATCTCCCACTATTCCCAAAGATAGAGGGAGCTATCTCCCGCTAAGGGCGAGCAGAGTATCCCTCGATCAATGGCTGATAGTGGATGAAATAAGAAGGAAACTTATTCTTAATTTTTGTTGGACAATTTTAACATGTGATTTAGAATTTTAGGTTATCATGCATATTAATATTCATACACATCCTAACATTCACCACATTCATCACATGCATAGCAGAAATTAAAAAACAGAAATTAAACATTCACACAATCCACATCGTGTGAGTTTATATGTTCCCTTCGATCCTCGATCCTCGATCCCTGATCTTCGATCCTCGATCGATGCGCTACAGCGACGACTTCCTCTAGCACCGGAGATGTAGATTTTACAGAAAATAAACATGCTCCTCACATTCGATAAAACCGACTAGTGCAAGTCCTATGTAAAAACCTCTCATATGCTAATGCAACTATCTAAAAGACAGAAATAGAGAGAATTTTGGCTTTTACATACATAAGCCCCTGTATAATAATAATTACATACATTTGTAGTGTCTGATTTGGAACATATAAACTCACAATCCTGCAAAGCAACTCAAGCATCCATGCACGCAATTGCTATAAACTACACAACCTAGTTTATCAAGCATCTAGAATCCCAAAATTCTTTGAAAAACATTTTGAAATCCATTAAAAACATTTTTCATGCATCCATAGTTCACAAATTAATTATGAACCGCTGTCCATCCAATTTCCAATGGAAAGATGAATCGCAGTTTTTCAGTTTTGTTGATTCTCTTACAAAATAATCGTTTATACTTAAAACGAAATTATTGCAAGTTAGACTTATGTCCAAATCATAATTCTAGTAATTTCATGACATGTTTTAAACATTCAAAACATTTAAAACGAATTATTACAAAGAATTATTTCAACAAACATTTAAAGACCGAAAAACCGGTAAAACGAATTGTTTAAATCCTAGATGGTAAACTAAATTTGTTTACAGCCATGAATCATAAGAAAATTGAACCCTAAGCACTGATACCACTGTAGGATTTCATGTTTAATTATACATATATATTTTTAGAATTTTTATGTATAATAAGGATCAATTTTCAATTTTCTAGAATCTATTGCATGCATTGGTTTGTTTTAACAAACTAGTTTCAAAAACTCTATTAAAACAAACATAAAGGAGCTCCGAAATTCATACCTAGAAGTTCTCAAAAACTTCTTGAAGATTCGGAGACGTTGGGGATGCTTCTCGCCACGCCGGATGCCTCCGAGTGTTCACCGAAACCCTAAACAAGGTTGGAGAGAAAGGAGCTAGCCAATCGATCTCCAAACAAGCTTAGATCCAGCTACAAACCCCTTCCTTAGCCTCTGAGATTTCTCCCTCCAAAGACTTAGAAAACTAAGAGAATTTTCGTGGGTTTTAGTAGTGAATTAGGAGAGAAAATAATTTCTGAATTGTGTGTCACAATTAGGGAGAATAAGGACCTATTTATAGGTTCCAATCTTACTCTTAATCATGGCTATTCTTAAGCCACGATTTTATGACAATTTCTCTCACAAACTAATTCCATAATGCATTATATGCACCCACAAAACGTTTGACCAAATTTGGAGCTAATCCAACCATCGATCAAATTAATCTCTTAATAATCAAAGGCAGAAAATCGACCGTTGTTCGGTTTACCGAGTCCCACTCGGTTAACCGAATTTGTCACGATCGTTTAACCGAGTACGTGACGGATGACCGAATCTTAAGGAGAAAAATTCTCCTTAACCGATCGGACTAATTCTCGTCCAAGACCGAGTGCTATTCGGTTAACCGAAAATATCGTAACTTGACATTGTTCGGTCGACCATTTCTGGTTCGGTACACCGTACCAAAGTTCCAGGCACTTTGGTCAAGTTCGGTCAATCAATTATGATTATCCGTTCCACGTTCGGTTGACCGATCCATAGATCCTTCGGTCGACCGAACCATAACGGATTACCAAACTTCTACCCGATTTTGCCTATTTCAAATTTTGGATTTATTTCCAACAAAATTTGACCTTAAGGGGGTTTTAGCAAATTCACAACTTATGCAATGTATTATCCTATGCAACAATAAATTATTGCACCCCATAATATATGCATCTCATATGAATTTATCATGACTCTAATTATGTTTATATACAACATAATAGATTTTACTTGTTCACCACATGTGTCATATTTTCTATGAGAAACCCGACACATCATATGAACCAAAAATCAAGCTTCTTGTTTCACGGTTTTTACGGTGTGACCTATGGGAGGATCTAAACTAAGTTGGCAGTGATATTAAGAGCTTAATATCACAAGCTATAAGCGGTATCTAGCTACACATTATAGCTCCCAATTAGTTAGATGTCTTAATTCCACTCGAACCAAAACCCGATCCATTTAGTGATGGAGTGCACCGCTTGTGTCCGTCCCTTGCCTCATGATATTAAGAATACACACAAAGTAGTATTGTGTCATCTTTGTATTAGTATTCATTTCTTGATCTCTTTAAACTAGTTATAAATATGTGACTTAACTCAAATCACATTGTGCACATTATAACTTTGTTTTATCAAGGGGCCCACTAATATCATCACTCAATTAAGAGGGGCAATGATAGTCTTTTGACTAACTATCTTCTCCAACAAAAGTTGTACTTAACCAACTAATGCCTTTACACTACACTCATCGATAGCTCAAGACACTAGTCTAATTAAGAACTCCTTAAGCGATCGGATATAAGTCTCATATCAAAGGACCAAAGACACAGTAAAATATTAATGACACAGAAACACATTTCTATAATATTTTACTTATTAGGTCTATTCAGTATACAAAAGTAATATTTTCCTCTTTTGCATACCCGTGTTGTCACTCACTTGTAGAGCTACAATGATCTATGACCAACACGACAATCTTAACTCGGTAATTAATGTTCCATGTTAGTTACCATGATTGCGAATATCTTTTGTTTTATGTAAACCAATATCTTTTAGAGCTCTACGGTTAAGGACCAAGAGCCTCTTCCTTAACACTTCTAAAAGACAAATAACATAAACAAGGAACAAAATGATTTCTCATTCAATTCATAATAATTGACATTTAAAAGTAAAACTTTTAGAACACATTCCCTTCATAAAGTTGATGCCCCACACATCGAAGATGTCGACGACAAGCACATTTTGCAAAGGCATCATATCACGTCGACTAATCCTGCCAAGGCGCTGGCACCTATCACATTGCTTAAAAAAATGGTAAGCATTTTTGAAAAGAGAAGGCCAGTAGAATCCAGATTGGAGCACCTTGGCAGCAGTTTTCTTTGCTCCAAAGTGTCCTCCACATGCCTTAGAGTGGAAAAATTGGAGCACACTTTGGAACTCGTTATTTGGGACGCACTGCCTGAAAATTTGGTCAGAGTAGTATTTGAATAGGTAGGGGTCGTCCAAGTAAAAGCATCTGACATAAGATCTAAATTTGGTTTGGTCAGATTTTGACCAACCCACGGGAAGTTGCTCGGTCATGAGGTAGTTCACGATGTCGGCAAACCAAGGGTTATCTTCGATCGTGAACAACTGCTTGTTAGGAAATTTGTCATTAATAATTTTGTCATGTGGGTTGGTCCGCTTTAGACGAGACAGATGGTCCGCTACAATATTTTCATACCCTTTTTTGTTCTGAATCTCGAGATCAAATGCTTGTAACAACAAGATCCATCTCAAGAGTCAGGATTTTGCATCTTTCTTCTACATGAGGTGCTTGATGGTTGTGTGATCAGAATAGATAATCACGTGGGAGCCAATCAAGTATGACTAGAATTTCTCCAAAGCAAATATGATCGCTAAGAATTCGTTCTCGGTCATAGTGTAGTTCAATTGGGCATCATTGAGTGTTCTACTGGCATAGTAGATCACATGAGGCAATTCTTCCAATCGTTGCCGAAGCACTGCTCCCACAACGAAGTCAGCATCACACATTAACTCGAAGGGTTCAGTCCACACTGGTGCCTTAATATGGGAGTTGAAGTTAGCTTTTTCTTCAAGGTCAAAAAGCATGGTGGAAATCCGGTGCGAACTCAAAAATGGCATCCTTAGCCAACAAGGCAATGAGAGGTCGGTCAATTTTGCTAAAATCCCGAATGAACCGCCAATAAAATCCAGTATGCCCCAAAAAGGCGCAGATATCCTCTACATTACGTGGCGGTGGGAGATTAGCAATAAGACTCACTTTGGCGGGATCGACCTCAATTCCCCTACTTGAGACCACATGTCCAAGTACAATCCCTCGCTTCACCATGTAGTGGCATTTATCCCAATTGAGAGCAAGGTTCTTCTCACGGCATTGATTGAGGACAAGGCTCAAGTGATGAAGGCACTCATCAAAGGAAGCACCAAATATGGAAAAGTTGTCCATGAATATCTCAAGGAAACGCACTACCATAAAGGAGAAGATGCTAATCATACACCTTTGTAACGTTGCCGGCACATTATATAACCCAAAGGGCATGCGACGGTTGGCAAACATGGCAAAGGGACAAGTAAAGGTGGTTTTCTCTTGATCCTCGGGGGCGATGGGAATTTGGTTGTAACTGGGGTATCCATCATGAAAACAATAATACTCATGTCCGGGCAACCTTTCCAACATCAGATTAATGAATGGCAACGGGAAATGATCTTTTCATGTAGCCGCATTGAGCTTGCGATAATCAACGCAAATTCGCCAGCCAGTTTGCAGGCCTGTTCGGATAAGCTCATTATGCTCATTCTCAACAACCATCACACCTAACTTCTTGGGAACCACATGGACAGGACTCACCCACGAACTATCAGAGATAGTATAGATTATACCATGATCCAAGCACTTAAGAACCTCCTTTCGGACGGCTTCTTTCACTACAGGATTCAATCTTCGTGGTGGGTCCTGACGGGGCCTAGAATCCTCTTCCATGTGGATCCGATGCTGGACAATACCAGGGCTAATTCCCTTGATATCCTTCAAGGACCATCTGATAGCCTCTTTATTTTCAAAGAGCACTTTTTTTAGGATAACCTCTTGATCTTTTGCAAGATCAGAAGCAATAGTGAGTGGCAAGGTCTCGTTATCCCCTAAAAAGATATATTTAAGGTTATCGGGGAGCGGTTTAAGCTCGACCTGAGGTGGGTCCTTGTTCGATTCAGAGTTAATTTCAAGTGTCTCAATGGCCACAGGGTAAGAGGAGCAAGCACCTATATGTGCCTCCTCATCCAGAGGTTCATAGGCGGATTCCTCAAGATCATCTTCACTTGCAACCTGGTCATTAACGGTACAAAGGTCCTTAAGGAACTTGGCATACAGTGGCATTTGTTGAACAACATCCAACAACGGGATGTTCACCTTTACTTGCCTAAGTACCTCAATGATTTTGTCCCAATGCTCATCACGTTTTTTAGTCAACCTATGAGGGAATGGTGCCTTGGAGACATAACTATCAGGAGGAGGAGTCTCAGAATTAGGCTCCTTGAAAGACTCACAACCCTCCTCAGAAAAGTCACCAACAGGGTTGGCTTCAGGCATTTCCACATTGTTGTCAACAACCCTTCCCGATCTTAAGGTATGGACAACATTTGCATGTTGGGAAGGGTCACTTTCAACATTGTGCACATTCTGCCTAGCCTGAGCAAGTTGACCCCTGGGATTTACGACAGAGTCACTCGGTAACTAACCCTTTTCGCGTTCATAGAGCTGATGAGCCAACTGGCTAACTTGCAATTCCAATGCTTTGACCGAATTGTTGATGGCCGCAAACATGGTTTGTGTACTCTGTGTGAACGCTTGAAGGGTTTGTTCGAGAGTGGGGTCCTTCGGGTCAACCCGCTGGGGTAGTGGAGTTTGGTTAGAATAACCCGATGATGAGGCCTGAGGAGGTTGGTAATTATTGTGCTGAGACCTTTGATGTGGGGGTTGGTAGGTCGTCGATGGGTGTGGAGGTTGATAAGGTGGAGGTTGAGCGTGCGAGCTCTGATCGTGACCCCCACTAGGCCCCCAAGAGAAGTTAGGGTGGTTACGTCATCCCGGGTAATAGGAGTGATTGTATGGGTCATTACGGGGCCTCTGTTTATACATCGCATTTGCATGCTCAGTATCCCTTGGAGCGTAAGCACAATCCAAGTCATCATGTCTGGTAAGTCCACACCTACTACACCTGGGAGTAACGACCTGAGCTACAGGAGCTTAGTCCAACTCTAAACTCTCAATCCTACGCATGAGAGCAACCAATTTCGCCTCAGACGCGATAGTTAACTCAACTTGATATGATCCAGCTCGACCAGAGGACTTGGTGGCTGGTGGCTCTCTCATGGTATCCTACTCAATGGTACGTTCGGCCATCAATTCAAAAGTTTCTCATGCCTCATCGATGGGTTTCATTTGGAAATCACCCTGACACATCGACTCCTACAATGTACGGGCGTTGTAGTTGAGGCCCACATAAACAATATGGCACAGCTACCATAGCTCAATTCCATGATGAGGGCACTGCTGGAGAAGGTCATTGAAACTCTCAAAGAAAGCATGAAAAGATTCGGTCTCAGTCTGATACATTTGATGTATCTGGTGCCGTATCTGTTGAGTTTTCCTTTGAGGGAAAAATCTCTTCAAAAATACGGTCACAAAGTCATCCCAAGACCGAATAGAGCTCGTCGGGAGGCTATACATCCATTTCTTCACGTTATCCTTCAACGCGAAAGAAATCATCCTCAACCGGACTGAATCCTCATCAAGTTGTTGAAGTTTGAACATGGAACATGGAGCATACATTTGCATGCTCACATATTGAGGTTTCAGCTCATAGTTGTTCCCGCGAGCTGGGGGAAGAACTATGCAAGAAGGTTGTGCTGCCCAAACAGGATGGGTCTGCTCCCACAAAGTCATTGGTCTATCCTGTCGAGCTAAAGGTGGTGGTGCACCAAGAACTCAATCCTGACCGAATCCCTCTTCCTCTCGAGTCAAAGGAGGAGGATAAGGAGGTCTACGTGGTGGTGGGAGCGGACCGAGGTAACCTATGTATGGAACCCGGTCTCCCCCGTCACTACGCGAAGACTCAGCCTCACGCTCCAAAGGAGCACGAGGCGGAGATGGGCGATCACGTAGACCGTCCATCTCAAAAAAATGCACTCTCTCAAGTCGAGCGCTCTCACAAGAACGAGCCCAACCTCGCATAAAACGCTCGACTCGACTCTAAAACAACACAATAGAAGGTGTACTCATAGGAGGAGACTACTCGTACAATATAGATGAGGAGAGGACTCAGATGAGGAGGGAAGAATCCTTAGAGCTAGCGTGGGTAATGGGTGAAGGTAGAACCTAATCTAGCAAGCATGACTCAAACAACTTATGGCTATGGGTCCTCAGGCTAGACGATGCCTAACTTCGAGGTCACTAGTCTTGACACACCTCACCTCCCTACAATGAAGACCACAATGCCCAGCAAGTGATACCAGATCCGGAGATCCAGTACCTCCTACTATCGACAAGGCAGGCGACGCCGATCAGGTCATGACGGTCTCAACTCGATCACTCTCCTAGTGCGTTCGAAATCCTAGAGCCAATGTCTACTTGCTTTTAGAGTTAAGGCTTTGATTAAGAGTGATTTTTGGGGGAAAGGAAAGGGTGATGAAATCCCCCACCTTATTGTGTATGGGACAACCCCTCCTTAGTAGCGTTTTGAGTCTTAAAATCTAGCAATCAACTCTCCAATCAAACGCTCACCTAACTCTTGTCCCGATGCAATTCTTACTAATTAATACATGGTCATACAAAATGCATGAATGAAAGTAGGAATTGCGTACCTCACGCCAGCGCTCATCAACTTAAAGTAAAGCTAAAATAAAAGACAACTACGTGTCTAAGTCAAGTATATGATTTATGACCTAAACAAGTAAGAATTCCTAATCTTTTACTTTGGATTTTAGTGGCCAAGTTGATTAAAGGGGATTGAATGTTAATCTGGGAGCAAACTAAAAGTCACAACATTCAAGATTGCACTCCTAGACAACTAAACTGAAACAACAAACAACCAGAACAAAATTTGGAGCAAAAGAAGCTCACCAGGCCACCAATTCGCTGTCCCAAACCGCTGATTGGCGGTCACAGTGGAGGATTTCTTCCTCCAATTCCTCCAGTCGCCTCCCCTTGACCCTGAGGATCCCTGAAACAAACCAAAACAAAAAATTGAAACCACTCGAATCGTCCAAACCAAAGTCTGCACAGAACAACTCCCCGGCAACGGACGCCAAAAATTGATTGAATCAGTTATAATAACCGCAAGTGCACAGCCGTGTTGAAGCGGTGGAAAATACGGGTCGGTCCTCAAGGAGGTGTGTCGACTATGGTTAGTTCGAAGGCGAGTGGGAAACAAATGGGAGAAGAAATTTATTAAACTAAACTACACTAAACGAGTAATCAACAAAGAAGGAAGTGAAAGTGAGAGAAGAAAAGAAACTAAGTGACTAATAGAAGAAGATAGAAATCTGGAATGGAAAACCCCTAAGGGGTGGAGTGTGTGTACACATGAAATAACTGTGGTGAATGCATACAATAAGCTCAAGTGTAATTATTGTTTGTTAACATATTGTACCCCTGTACAACAAAGATATCGACTTGGTACCCCCTGTACCCAATCTTTGTGCCCTGCAGTCACGTGCAACGTGCCCCGACTTCCCACAGGTGAAACAAGCCCTCGCTGGTCCGCCACTACCAATGCTGCTCTGCCACTACCTTCTCCTCTCTGCCCAGGGCAATCACGTGCCATGTGACCCAACTGTCCACACTCTAAGCATCCACCAGTCACCCAGTCGTACTCTCTTCCCGGGTGTGAATGATGACAACGTCCACAAACATCACTGGCACTCCCTTCAGTTGACCGTTTCTTCTTCTCGGGACGACCCCGAATCTGCCCCTGGGCTGACTCCTATCGCGACGACTACCGCCTCCGCCCCCACCGAACTGATCTGTACCGCCGCAAAACCCCCTGCTCTCTTGGGTGCGACTCGGGTACTCAACATCCAAAGTCATCATACTACAATGTGCATCCTCTAGTGTTCGAGGCATACTGGTAAGTACTGCTCGCCGAAGTGGTTGTCGAAGTCCCTCAGTAAACTTTATCGCCCTCTACTCGGGTGTACTAAAGATCTCCGCACTGTATCTCTCGAGAGACCCAACTTGTAGATATACTGATCCAAGCTCAGATCGTCATGTTGAAGTGACAGAAACTCGCGCCTCAAACGGTCATGAATGTTCTACGGAAAATACTTCTTCCTGAACTCCCCCATAAAGTCCTCCCAACTGATCGCGGTCGCACCTCCAAAGGCCACCGTGATAGTAGACCTCTACCAACTGATGGCCAATCCACTGAAAATGTAAGTGGCCAGCCCCACCTGCCGCTCAGGCGGACAAGCAATCGCCTCAAAAAACTGCTGGATCCTGAAAATCCAGTCCTCCGCTGCCTCTGGGTCTGTACCTCCAACAAAGGTCGGTGGGTGCTGCCGCATAAAGCGATCAAGAATCTCACCTCTGTCCTCATGCAGAGGCCTCTTGGCGTGCTCCTCCATAAACGCGCCCAAGCGCTCTAACTGGTAACGTACTGCTCGCTGGTCCTCACCCTGCGAAGTGGGTGGGGAGGGGTCCACCCGCCTCAATCTGGCACCTCGACGAGGCGGCATCTGGGAAACAAAACACAAAACCTTAAAACATAAAAAACTAATGGGATTGCGTCCAAGGTCCCAACTTGGGTTGTACGCAAATAGACTGACCTGGACTCTCATACCAAGTTGTAATGCCCCTAATCCGCACTCGGGACACAGCAATGAGTACAACACTAAAAGTAAGCGAAAAAGGGACATTAACTGTAATAACCAACTTCAGGCCTCAATTTAAAATATATGATAAGGTCAAGTCAATGTTCAGTTCAGAAAGGAAATACAAGCAATCTGAAACCTACTACAAAACTACTAAGAGGAGTAGGAAAAATACATGACAACTGAGCTCAACATATGCAGTCCACACGTCCCAATCCCAACTCGCCTCCGATCACCTACCGCGTCCCACCTGCACACAAATAGGCACACCTGAGTCTTAAATCAAGAACCATTACACCACCCCAACACGACACTAAACAAGGTCTAGTCGTCCCTGACGACTCACACTGGTTTCATTTTCCAAGGCGGTCACGCGCTCAACGAGGCTGAGCGTGCACCTCGACCCCTATAGCGCATCCAACCCAGAAGGCGACACTCAACCCGCTCTCACCGTAGAACTGTCACATGTCCCAAGGAAACCCCGTGCCTAGCCAGGCCGAGCGTGCACCCTCGACAAGACCGAACATCCGGCCCACAAGGCAACGCCCTACTCCAACCACGCGCCCGAGCCCGTGAGCAACGCTCCCAAACGGCCACCCGTTACAACGTTGGTGAGCTGACTAGTTCTGCATCTGGCTTCGGAAGTCGATCGCACGCTCGAGCCCATGAGCAATGCTCCCGAACGGTCACTCGTCACTCGTCACAACGTGGGTGAACCTTTCCAAACCACACAACCAGGGAAACACCTTAACAACTAGTCATATGTGCCTCACATGTCTCCTCCACTACTCGACCACACGTCCGAGTCCGTGAGCAATGCTCCATCAGCCACTCGTCGCAATGTGGGTTGAAAATCGGTTCCACAAACCTTTCTCAAACTCCTGATCTCACAAGGCAAATGAATAAACGCAATCTACCCCAAAACACGAATCAAGAACCCCAACAAGGTAGATAATAGTAAAATAATTAACAAGACTATAACAATCATATAAACAGCATGATGATATTATAGTTCTAAGTCCACAAATCAAGGTACAGGAGTATAAGTGTAATTTGACTAAAAATTCCTTATAATTCACAATTCTCATTAGTTTAGTGGAAGAATGGTAATTTTCCAAATTATAATTGATTTATTCACGTACAATTAAATTTAGGGTTTATTCTGCAATTAATTAAGTCAATAGTTTATTCAATCAAATACTCATAAATTGATAGTTTAATCCACACAAAAAAAATCAATTAATTCTTAACTAATAAAATACCACTAAGTTTCATAGATAACATGCAAAATGTCCAATTAATTAACTCCACCCCAATTATCAAAAAAATCAAGTATTAAATGCAAAATACCCAAACAAAACCCACGCTCCAACCGCAACCCTAGCCGCCGGCTGGCTGCTGTGCCAGCAGTCACGACCACCACCACCGGCATGGTGGCGCAGCGTGCCTGGCCGCCCACGCACCAGCCACGCACGGTTGTATAGCCCCTGACGTCGATTCCGACCGGTTCCTTCCCTCCGGCCTCCTTCCAACGACGCCCTACTCTCCTCTAACACGGAACCAAAGCTACACGGGCGGGTGGCATACCTCACGAGAAGAAGAAGACCGGAGAAGAGGATGATTCCTCTCCGCGTCTACACGCGGTCGCCAGAGCTCCTCGTCGCCGAAGTCGTCGTCGTCACCGGAGCTTCTGGAAAAATGGACAGATGGGTTGGGGGTTAGGGTTAGGGATTTGGGGAATAGAGGTGAGAGAGAGTTGGGTTGGGGTGAGGAGTTGTCTTGCATTTTCATTGTATTAAATAAGTATAAATTTTTAGGAGAATAAAAATACTATTGTAGTCTGATCTGCAACTGTTGACCTCCGAATTTATGAAGTTCCAGCATTGAAAGTTACCACTTATTAGTTGAAGTTGTAGTTTCGTGTAGACAGTGATTTTGTATTTTCTTGATTGATTTAGAGCTTTTTTCGTAGGATGGATAAATATATACGATCTTTTTTACAAGTTCAAGCAAGACTAAATAGTCTCGATCAATAAATTCGGCTCTTGAATCTCTTTAACCAAAACATTCTCGGCTATGAAAATTGTCAAGACTAAGTATTAGATGAGCGACTGAATGATTGTCTCATCACATATATAGAAAATGTTATTTTCAGTATATTGATGACTAAGAAATTACGAAATATCGTCAAGACATGAAACCTTGAAAAATGTTACCATAAAAAAATTGTGAATAATTTTTTAGGCTGTTCCACTCGAAAAATCGTTGATCCACCCCTGATATTCATACCAACGTCATTGCAGCATGTCTGAAACCGATTTGCTTAGCATAGCTACAGGTATAGTTTGAATCAAAAATCTAAATGGAAAATATTCATCAAATGGTCTTCTATTTGATGGTTACTGCATGAAGAAGAGGAGGAGATCGGGGAATTAGGAGATGAGGTGTCTTGGTTTTCTCTTATTTTCACTTTTTATTATTGCTATTAACATTATGATATTTGTTATTTTATGTGGTGTGATTTGTAAAATTTCTAAACAATTTGGGCGGAAATTGTGACGAAGTGGGCCTTACAGACGACATATGTAATAAACCAGAAACTTAGGATGCATGCAAGTAAATACCCGAAATGAAAGTGCACAGACTAATTATATTCCAATCAAGATGCACAGACCATTTTATATTTCTTTGGTATTGACTTGAACTGGGTATGGCACAACACGACCCTATCGTTCTGCAGCTGCCGAGCCGTGCCCTGCCAGCACAGCACGACAGCCCACCTCCTCGGCCAGGCATGGCCCACGGCCTGGGGCTGTGTTGTGCCCGATCTGGGGGTGTCAGGTCATGTTTTCCTTTGTTGGGTTGGGTCGAGTTTTGATTTTTCGGTTGTTTGTTAATTTGAAGTATACAATTGAAGGGAATGTGTTCTAAAAGTTTTACTTTTAAATGTCAATTATTATGAATTGAATGAGAAATCATTTTGTTCCTTGTTTATGTTATTCGTCTTTTAGAAGTGTTAAGGAAGAGGCTCTTGGTCTTTAACCGTAGAGCTCTAAAAGATATTGGTTTACATAAAACAAAAGATATTCGCAATCATGGTAATTAACATGGAACATTAATTACCGAGTTAAGATTGTCGTGTTGGTCATAGATCATTGTAGCTCTACAAGTTAGTGACAACACGGGTATGCAAAAGAGGAAAATATTACTTTTGTATACTGAATAGACCTAATAAGTAAAATATTATAGAAATGTGTTTCTGTGTCATTAATATTTTACTGTGTCTTTGGTCCTTTGATATGAGACTTATATCTAATCACTTAAGGAATACTTAATTAGATCAATGTCTTGAACTATCGATCAGTGTAGTGTAAAGGCATTGGTTGGTTAAGTACAACTTTTGTTGGAGAAGATAGTTAGTCAAAAGATTATCATTGCCCCTCTTAATTGAGTGATGATATTAGTGGGCCCCTTGATAAAGCAAAGTTATAATGTGCAAAATGTGATTTGAGTTAAGTCACATATTTATAACTAGTTTAAAGAGATCAAGAAATGAATACTAATACAAAGATGACACAATACTACTTTGTGTGTATTCTTAATATCATGAGGCAAGGGACGGACACAAGTGGTGCACTCCATCACTAAATGGATCGGGTTTTGGTTCGAGTGGAATTAAGACATCTAACTAATTGGGAGCTATAATGTGTAGCTAGATACCGCTTATAGCTTGTGATATTAAGCTCTTAATATCACTGCCAACTTAGTCTAGATCCTCCCATAGGTCACACCGCAAGAAACCGTGAAACAAGAAGCTTGATTTTTGGTTCATATGATGTGTCAGGTTTCTTATAGAAAATATGACACATGTGGTGAACAAGTAAAATCAATTATGTTATATATAACATAATTAGAATCATGATAAATTCATATGAGATGCATATATTATGGGGTGCAATAATTTATTGTTGCATAGGATAATATATTGCATAAGTTGTGAATTTGCTAAAACCCCCTCAAGTTCAAATTTTGTTGAAAATAAATCCAAAATTTGAAAAAGGCAAAATCGGGTAAACGTTCGGTAATCCGTTGAGGTTCGGTCGACCGAAGGATCTGTGGATCGGTCAACCGAACATGGAACGAATAGTCATATTTGATTGACCGAACTTGACCAAAGTGCCTGGAACTTTGGTACGGTGTACCGAACCAAAATCGGTCGACCGAATAATATTAAGTTCCGATATTTTCGGTTAACCGAATGACACTCGGTCTTAGACGAGAATTCGTCCGATCGGTTAAGGAGAATTTTTTCCTTTAAGAATCGGTCATCCGTCTAGTACTCGGTCAACCAATCGTGACATATTCGGTTAACCGAATGGGTCTCGGTCAACCGAACAGCGATTGATTTTCTGCCTTTGATTATTAAGAGATTAATTTGATTGATGGTTGGATTAGCTCCAAACTTGGTCAAACGTTTTGTGGGTGCATGTAATACATGAAGGAATTAATTTATGAGAGAAAATATAAAGAAAAACGTGGCTAAAGAATAGCCATGATTAAGAGTAAGATTGGAACCTATAAATAGGTCCTTATTCTCCCTAATTGGTACACACAATTCAATAATTATTTTCTCTCTTAATTCACCACAAAATCCCACGAAAATTCTCTTAGTTTTCTATGTCTTTGGAAGGAGAAATCTCAGAGGCTAAGGAAGGGGTTTGTAGCTAGATTCTAAGCTTGTCTGGAGATCGATTGGCTAGCTCCTTTCTCTCCAACCTTGTTTAGGGTTTCGGTGAACACTCGGAGGCATCCGGCGCGGCGAGAAGCATCCCCAACGTCTCCAAATCTTCAAGAAGTTTTTGAGAACTTCTAGGTATTAATTTCGGAGCCCTTGTTTGTTTTAATAGAGTTTTGAAACTAGATGTTAAAACAAACCGATGCATGCATGAAATAAATCAAAGAAAATTTTAATTGATCCTTATTATACATAAAAAATTCGAAAATATATATGTATAATTAAACATGAAATCCTACAGTGGTATCAGAGCATAGGGTTCAATTTTCTCATGATTTATGGCTATAAACAAATTTAGTTTACCATCTAGGATTTAAACAATTCGTTTTACCGGTTTTTCGGTCTTTAAATGTTTGTTGAAATAATTCTTTATAATAATTTGTTTTAAATGTTTTGAATGTTTAAAACATGTCATGTAATTATTAGAATTATGATTTAGACATAAGTCTAACTTGCAATAATTTCGTTTTAAGTATAAACGATTATTTTGTAAGAGAATCAACAAAACCGAAAAACTGTGATTCATCTTTCCATTGAAAATTGGATGGACAGCGGTTCATAATTAATTTTTGAATTATGGATGCATGAAAAACGTTTTTAATGGATTTCAAAATGTTTTTCAAAGAATTGTTTGGGATTCTAGATGCTTGATAAACTAGGTTGGATAGTTTATAGCGATATTGCATGCATGGATGCTCGAGTTGTTTTTGCAGGAATTGTGAGTTTATATGTTCCAAATCAGAAGCTATGAATGTATGTTATTATTATAATACAGGGGCTTGTGTATGTAAAAGCTAAAATTCTCTCTATTTCCGTCTTTTAGATAGTTGCATTTGCATATGAGAGGTTTTTACATAAGACTTGCACTAGTCGGTTTTATCGAATGTGAGGAGCATGTTTATTTTCTGTAAAATCTACATCTCCGGTGCAAGAGGAAGTCGCCGTTGTAGCGCATTGATCGAGGATCGAGGATCAGGGATCAAAGGGAACATATAAACTCACGCCATATGGATTGTGTGAATGTTTAATTTCTATTTTTATAATTTCTGCTATGCATGTGATGAATGGTGAATGTTAGGATGTGTATAAATTTTAATATGCATGATAAACTAAAATTCAAAATCACATGTTCATAAATGAAATTGTCCAACAAAAATTAAGATTTATTTTTCCTTCTTATTTCATCCACTAGCAGCCATTGATCGAGGGATACTCTGCTCGCCCTTAGCGGGAGATAGCTCCCTCTATCGTTGGGAATAGTGGGAGATATAAAGGTTGTCTGTTGTTGTGCCACAATTAAATATATGAGGTGTGTTTCACCCTAGTGAACCCCAAGTATGTTTAGTTGTGAATACAATAGATAAACATATCTCGTATCAAATGAAAATAAGTTTTCTTAACATTACCTAGAGCTCTCGTTCGGTTTTGGGAAAAAGTTTTTCTTACGAGGATAGGTCGTATTCCCTCATAATTAAAACGACAAGAATCACAAGAGTTTGAAGATGCTAATATTGCTAAAATTCAAAAAGGTTGTGATAAGAAAATGTTTTTCTTACCTTGATGTTGTAATGTATTCGATAGCCCTTAGCTAGTCTATATTACAATTGATGGGATCGTGGATTGTTGCATTTATGGACAAAACTTTTATTTGCAACATTTACATTTATTGCATTTACTGCATTTACGGGCAAGATTTTATTTGCAGTATTTACATCATATTCGATATATATATGTATGTATGTATGTATTAAAACATAAAATTGGCATTAAAACCTGTATAATTTATTTTGTAGAAATGTCTAATATCCAACCAATTGTGCGATCTATGATCGAAAAGAATCCTTCGCAAAATGATGGCTCAAACTTCATGAAATGGCAACTCAATCTTAACATCGTGTTGAGGTTTGAAAAACTATCTCATATTTTGGATGGTGAAATCCCAAAATTGAATGAGAAGACAACCGATAATGAGAAGGAGGCGATAGCCAAGTGGGAAGACCAAGAGAACCAAGTTCACGGTCTAATGTTGACATCCATGGGTGACTCGCTTCAAGCGAAATACTTGGATTCAAAACCCAAGAAGACCATGGAGGCTTTAACAAAGATGTTCATGGATAGTGCCTGAAAGGAGCGCTATAAGACCACCATCGCACTCACAAGGTGCCATATGGCGGAGGGAACATCGGTATCTATGCATTTTCTCACGATGCAAGGATACCTTGAGAAATTGTCGAAGCTCTCTTCTTCAATGCCCGAGGACATTGCCGAAGATCTGATTCTTGGCTCTCTAGCCCCGTCCTTCAAGGACTTTGTGATGCACTATCATGTGCGTGAAAAAGGGGTGAGTCTTGAGGAGCTTCACAACGCTCTCAAAACGGCTGAAGTTGACATGGGCAAAGGTCAGGACAATCACGTTCTAGCCGTCCATGAGAGGAGCAAAAAGATCAACAAAGGTAAAGGCAAATTTACCAAAGATACGTCAATCAAGAGCAAGGGAGTAGGACGTACTCATGGGAGTGCCTCAAGGGGGAAATTTTTCAAATCTCCAACTCCCAACACGGAGTGCTTTCACTACGGTGAAAAGGGACACATCCGACCGAATTGCCCCAAGTACAAGGAAGACCTTGAAAATGGGATGATTGAACGTAGGCGCCCGAGAAACGTCATAGGTATGTTTGTTATTGAGATAAATTTAATCACCTCTATCCTTGATTTGGTAATGGTTACCGGATCTTGTACTCACATAATTTTGATGTGCAGCTATTGAAGGATAGGAAGGAACTCGTGGAGAACGAGATGATATTGAAGATTGGAAATAGTACAACCATCGCTGCGATTGTACAAGTTTCTATGGAGCTTCAATAGTCTAGTGATTTAAATTTATGCTTTGAAGAATGTTTGTTATATGCCTTCGATTAGCAAGAACATTTCTGTATCAAGTTTTAGATATGGATAAATTTTAATAAATATTTTAATTCTTGCTTGTCTATATCGAAGAATGGAATTTTCTATGCAAATACATTCATATAGAATGATTTCTATTTGCTTGAAATAAATAATAAACAAACTCAAACAAACAATAACAAAAGAGAAACTAAGATAACTCACGTGAATGATACAATCTTGTAGCACTATCGGATTGGTCAAATAAATGACCAAGAGACATTTCAAGAAGAAAGGAACGAAAACGAATAACTAATTGGATATGATACATTCTAATGTATGTGGTCTGATAAGTACAAGTGCAAGAGACGGTTTAAGGTACTTCATTTTGTTCACGGACAACTATAGTCATTATGACTATATTTGTCTAATGGGAAGCAAAAGTGAATTCTTTGACAAGTTCAAGGAATTCGAGGATGAAGTAATGAACCGACTCAACAAGAATATCGAGTCTCTATGAACGGTTCGTAGGGGTGAGTGCTTAGGATACCTAATTTGACTCATTCCTAAAGTAGGAATAGGATATTGCTCGACATGGTTCGATCAATAATGAGTCAATTTAAATTGCCGATTTACTTTTGGAATTATGCACTACAAATAATGACAAACTCACTAAATAATGTTCCATCCAAATCCGTGGAGAAAATGGTTTATGAGCTATGGAGTTGAAAGACACCTAAGCTCAACTTTCTCAAGATTTGGGGTTGTGAGGTCTACGTCGAGAAATTGATGTCGACC
This sequence comes from Triglochin maritima, assembly GCA_963682175.1. NCBI lineage: Eukaryota > Viridiplantae > Streptophyta > Magnoliopsida > Alismatales > Juncaginaceae > Triglochin > Triglochin maritima. The sequence continues at coordinate 24,357,998 of OY821775.1, forward strand.
AAACTTCAACCAAAAACGGATTAAGTGCTTCTTTATAGGTTATCCTCGTATGACAAGAGGATACTACTTTTGATATATCACCTCCAATCGAAAGATTGTAGAGAGAGATATGTTTTTCTGGAATTTCTGGAAAAGAGAGAAAAGTAGTGGGAGTAGAGTTGAGCTCGAGAAAACTCAAAATACTCTACAAGATCATGATGTGAATGTTGCATTCAAGATCATGAAGGCCCAGCCGAGATTCATTTGGTTAGTGGGAGCGTGAGCGAGAAATCCTTACAAGAAATTGTGAGAGAATCTCAATCATCCTCACCTAGTGTGCGTTCGAGAGTCGAACATGAAACTATTCCTCAAGAAATTGTGGAAGAAGCTCGAGAGACACGAGAAGAACCAAAAGAACTAAGAAGGTCAATGAGGGAAAGGAAGAAACCCAATAAGTATTTGGGACTTCATGAGATCATGGTACTAGATACCAAAGATCCCTCGACCTTCCGAGAAGCAATAGAAAAGACTCCAAACTATGGTTAAAAGTCATGGAATCCGAAGTAGAATCCATGTATGATAATCAAGTATGAAACTTGATTAGCCTTCCTCAAGAGAAAATATCATTTGGTATAAATGAGCTTTTAGGAGGAAGATAGACATGGATAGTAACTTGACAACCTACAAAGCAAGACTTGTAGCAAAAGTTATACTCAAATTCAAGAAATTGACTTTGATGAAATTTTTGAGAAGTTGCCATATTAAAATCTATTCGGATTATGCTCACTATTACCGCATTTCACAATTGTGGGATATGGAAAATGAATATCAAAATGGCGTTCCTTAAACAGGACTGGGAGGAGGATATGTACATGGTACAACCTCAAGGTTTTGATGATCCAAATAGTAGTGAGAAGATATGCAAGTTTCGAGAATCCATTTATGGATTGAAGCAAGCATCGAGGAGTTGGAACAAACGCTTTGACGAAGAGGTGAAGGAGATTCACTTCATTCAAAGTAAAGGAAAACCTTGTTGATACAAGGAGATTAGTGGGAGCCATGTAGTACTTCTGATCTCATATGTCGATGACATATTGCTCGTGAGCAATCATATACCTTAGCATTAGCAAACGAGAAATTTCATTGAAGTCGGCATTTCAATGAAAAGAAAAGGATGAGGCTCAACCTATCTTGAGAATCAATATACATTGAGATACATCCTGTAGACTCATTGGCTTCAGTCAACGTGCATACATTGACAAGGTCTTTGAAATGTTCAGGGTGAACAATTCCGATATGGACAATATGCCAATGAGTATGAGTATAGGTGTGCAACTCAAGAAGTCTCAATGTGCTCAATCACACAAAGACTTGGAGTACATGAAGGTATCCCTTATGCTTCGGCAAAAGGAAGGACCATGTACACAATGACTTGCACAAGACTCAATATCTCGTATGCTCTAAACGTGACAAGTGGTCACCAATCCAACGCAAGTCCTAATCGTAGGATTACGGTCAAGAATATTCTGAAGTACCTTAACCGGACTAAAGATAAGGTTCTTGTTTATGGAAGACAAAGGAGAAAATAGCCGAGGGCTGTTTTGATGCAATTCTTATAGGAATTCTAGACAATAAGATGTTGGAGTGATGATGCGTCATCATTATCGAAGGTGGAGGTATGAGCTAGTGTAGTTAGGAGTAATATCACTACAGCTAACTCAAACACCAACGAAAGACAAAATAAATAAATAGGTGGACACAACAGTGACACAACTGATCCATTCAACAAACCTTCATACCAAGCTAAGAGACGAAATATATTTCGAGTCCATGGATCCGAGGATCCATGTGGATTGGCTTGATAGGTGATTTAGGAAGGTTACCCTAGTTATTAATGTTTTATACATTGAGAATGTATGTGAAAGAAAAAACTTTAATAACAAGTGGGAGATTGAAGGGAATGTGTTCTAAAAGTTTTACTTTTAAATGTCAATTATTATGAATTGAATGAGAAATCATTTTGTTCCTTGTTTATGTTATTCGTCTTTTAGAAGTGTTAAGGAAGAGGCTCTTGGTCCTTAACCGTAGAGCTCTAAAAGATATTGGTTTACATAAAACAAAAGATATTCGCAATCATGGTAATTAACATGGAACATTAATTACCGAGTTAAGATTGTCATGTTGGTCATAGATCATTGTAGCTCTACAAGTGAGTGACAACACGGGTATGCAAAAGAGGAAAATATTACTTTTGTATACTGAATAGACCTAATAAGTAAAATATTATAGAAATGTGTTTCTGTGTCATTAATATTTTACTGTGTCTTTGGTCCTTTGATATGAGACTTATATCTAATCACTTAAGGAATACTTAATTAGATCAATGTCTTGAACTATCGATCAGTGTAGTGTAAAGGCATTGGTTGGTTAAGTACAACTTTTGTTGGAGAAGATAGTTAGTCAAAAGATTATCATTGCCCCTCTTAATTGAGTGATGATATTAGTGGGCCCCTTGATAAAGCAAAGTTATAATGTGCAAAATGTGATTTGAGTTAAGTCACATATTTATAACTAGTTTAAAGAGATCAAGAAATGAATACTAATACAAAGATGACACAATACTACTTTGTGTGTATTCTTAATATCATGAGGCAAGGGACGGACACAAGTGGTGCACTCCATCACTAAATGGATCGGGTTTTGGTTCGAGTGGAATTAAGACATCTAACTAATTGGGAGCTATAATGTGTAGCTAGATACCGCTTATAGCTTGTGATATTAAGCTCTTAATATCACTGTCAACTTAGTCTAGATCCTCCCATAGGTCACACCGCAAGAAACCGTGAAACAAGAAGCTTGATTTTTGGTTCATATGATGTGTCAGGTTTCTTATAGAAAATATGACACATGTGGTGAACAAGTAAAATCAATTATGTTATATATAACATAATTAGAATCATGATAAATTCATATGAGATGCATATATTATGGGGTACAATAATTTATTGTTGCATAGGATAATATATTGCATAAGTTGTGAATTTGCAAAAACCCCCTCAAGTTCAAATTTTGTTGGAAATAAATCCAAATTTTGAAAAAGGTAAAATCGGGTAAACGTTCGGTAATCCGTTGAGGTTCGGTCGACCGAAGGATCTGTGGATCGGTCAACCGAACATGGAACGGATAGTCATATTTGATTGACCGAACTTGACCAAAGTGCCTGGAACTTTGGTACGGTGTACCGAACCAAAATCGGTCGACCGAATAATATTAAGTTCCGATATTTTCGGTTAACCGAATGACACTCGGTCTTAGACGAGAATTCGTCCGATCGGTTAAGGAGAATTTTTCCCTTTAAGAATCGGTCATCCGTCTAGTACTCGGTCAACCAATCGTGACATATTCGGTTAACCGAATGGGTCTCGGTCAACCGAACAGCGATTGATTTTCTGCCTTTGATTATTAAGAGATTAATTTGATTGATGGTTGGATTAGCTCCAAACTTGGTCAAACGTTTTGTGGGTGCATGTAATACATGAAGGAATTAATTTATGAGAGAAAATATAAAGAAAAACGTGGCTAAAGAATAGTCATGATTAAGAGTAAGATTGAAACCTATAAATAGGTCCTTATTCTCCCTAATTGGTACACACAATTCAATAATTATTTTCTCTCTTAATTCACCACAAAATCCCACGAAAATTCTCTTAGTTTTCTAAGTCTTTGGAAGGAGAAATCTCAGAGGCTAAGGAAGGGCTTTGTAGCTAGATTCTAAGCTTGTCTGGAGATCGATTGGCTAGCTCCTTTCTCTCCAATCTTGTTTAGGGTTTCGGTGAACACTCGGAGGCATCCGGCGCGGCGAGAAGCATCCCCAACGTCTCCAAATCTTCAAGAAGTTTTTGAGAACTTCTAGGTATTAATTTCGGAGCCCTTGTTTGTTTTAATAGAGTTTTGAAACTAGATGTTAAAACAAACCGATGCATGCATGAAATAAATCAAAGAAAATTTTAATTGATCCTTATTATAGATAAAAAATTCGAAAATATATATGTATAATTAAACATGAAATCCTACAACAATCACAATTGAATTAACAAAAACACAAACACAATTTATTTTTCTCAAAATAACCAATTTATTTATTAATAATTGTTGACTTATATCGAGAAAAAATATATTGGTTACATATAAAAAAGGGTTGAAGGCTAGCTAAACTTAAGAAGTAATGAAAAAAACTTAAAAGGTATTAGAAAAAAATTATTCATTTAACAGAATAGTTTAGCTAATTTATCTTTAATTTTCATCGTTGCTGCTTGAAGATTCACGTTAAACTAACACACTGGACTCCGAACCTCACCTTTATATTTGTAAGGAATAAACGAATAAGTTAATAAACGAGAAAGCATTCAAACATGAATGCACTTTCTCTTAAAGTATGAATTGAATAAGTGGTCGTCTCGCGGCAGTAGCGCGTGTTCGAGAGTTTTTTTGGGCTTCACTTACCTGACAAACTCGATACAAAATTGAAAAGCAAAACCCTTTAATCTGTATACGTTCCATGTGAGTAAATTATACCTCCCTCAACTAGCTGGGAGTGAGCACCATCTTGACTCATTAAATTTTAAACGTTACACTTTTGAAATTTGAATATATAACACTTTAACTTCATGCCCATCACTATATTGTTATTTTTAAACGTATTTATTATTATTTTTGTTTTTCTTATAAAACATGCTTCTAATCTATATTTATGCAAAATTCAATCGGTGGCCATTTTTTAAAAAAAATTGAGTTTGATTTATATGAAAATTAATCCAAATCCGACCTCTGATTTGGTTCGAAGTTTACCACGCACTGCTGAAAAAAAGACCATATACGTCGGATATACATGGGTATGTACGACGGATTTTTGCGGTCCAAGTGTCCGACGTATATTTCGTCGACGCCTATGCCCTTGTGTATAGACGTCGGCTATATACGACCAACGTCTATACAATGTACAGTGTATAGAAGTCGGTTATATATGACCGACGTCAATTATACCTTTAATTTAACGGGAAAAAATACATTACCGCCTATAAAAGGCACTCAACCTCTACAGTAATCAAGCCCAAGTTGCCCAAGTGCCTTAAGTGTCAATCTTTTGACCAATAACCACGTACAGCAAGCCTAAGTTGCCCAAGTGACCAAACTCATTTACATTTGTTTGTAGATGAGTGGTGGAGTACATCAACCACAGCAGCAAAACAAATTTGGCCAATGTGGGGACTAAACTATTATAACCTATAGACGTCGGATATGTAGGGTGATCGATGTCTATACGTACAGTACGACCTATAGACGTCGACCACTCTAAACATCTGACGTTTATACATTTAAATAACAATAATAATAATAATTACATCCATAGACGTCAACTACCCTATAAAACCGACGTCATACATGGGTAAATAGTATTAAAAAAACATTGCAACCATCTTAAGTGCCCTAAGTGTCAATCTTTTGACCATTAAATATATATATATATCTCATTTGCCTATTGTAGCTAGTGTGATACCCAACTCCCATTTAGAAGTAAAAGAATTGTAAAGTACTTCAACCCCACCACAAACAATTTTTCTCCAATGTGAGACTAAACTTCAACACATATGACCATAAACACACATGTGTACATCAACACACATGTGATAGTTACATTGATGTAGTTATTTTTAAATCAATCTAAATAATTCACATTATTCTTATACAAAATAAATCAACATAAATTCTTATACGAAATAAATCCCAAAAAAATAAACAATTTTTTTTCTTATTTCAGGAGGTATAGACGTCGGTTATACTAAAAACTGACGTTTATACAAACCTATAGACGTCAGATGTTTGGATATCCGACGTCTATTATGTGACGTCTATTGTGTATTCTGAAAATGTCTTTGACAAATAACACGAAAAAATTGAAAAATAAGGATGAATATGCTGAAAAATAATAATTTTACCGTCAAGAGGGTTGAAAGTGTAATTCACTCATGGTTTAGGGAAGAAACTGTAGTTCACCCTAATGTAAATATACCTTCGGTTCCATGCTTCATTTTAGTCCTAACTCATCCTCTGTGGTCTTTATTTTAATTTACGTGTAGTTTTCATAGTTTATTGTTTAACTTTCAATCCCTTCCATTAATGGAACAAAGACAAAAAATGTTAGTAGTTTGTCATTTAATATGTGACTTACTAGCCTATATAAACTTGGTTGTCTTGAGTGTTTACTCTCCCTGCAAGTGATATTAATATTTTCAGTGTTTAACTATTTTCTCGTATACCGTCTTGTTATCTGAAATAAAAATTACAGGTTGGGTATCTGAAAAGAGGAATGAGATAAGGAAATTATACAGGGAAATATGACTTGCACAGTGACACGAAGGAATATAGACTAGAAGCAATGGTGGATAACAATCTGCTATTGATGTCGGTAGTTACTCCAAACGAAACGTGGCCCATTATATTTCTGAATATTTTTGGCGCGGGGAGTATCTGAAGCATCGAAATAGCCAAATATGAAAAGTAACTAGCAAAAGAAGAAAATAAAATAAAGATATCAGCTCATTTAAAATTACAGGGAATCATCTCAACATGAATTAATGAGAACACTTTGGAATCGGTGATATTGTCAATATCTCTAGCTAACCCATATCTCATGATACTAAATACTGATTCCTGTAGATTTCATATTAAATTGATCAACCTATTTATGTTATTATATATCTAGACGATTTACATTAACTTCACCCATTGTTTGGCACTTCGGCTTGTGCTTTTGTCCTCCTTAGCCAGAAGCTGGTGAGATTACGAGTTTACAACCCAATGTTATCATCAATTCACACTCATTTAAACGAAAGGGCCGGCAACATACCATCCTACCAATTTTTTTTAAAAGACCCTCCTACCCTCGATCTAAAATTGTGTAACTAGGAAATTGTGTTGGTTTGCCATGAAATTAAATTTGTAGTTCTTTTTACTAGAGAATTTTAACTATTAAGACGTGTTGCGTTAATAGAAGGCATGCATGCTTGTTGATAGAAAGAGCCGATGATTATTGCGATTATTTTTTAGGTCGTGAACCCTAGTTGATGTGTGAGATAGCACGAGGAAGGGTAGACAGAGCAAGAAGTGACCTGAAGAATTCACGTATTCATTGAAGATGTGTATCACTAAGTAACTTCGGTTTAAACAAAGAGGACAACGATTCAGTTGAGAACAATTTGTTGGAAGCTGCTAAAAAGGACGTTTAGATTTGCTTTCCATACTAGGTACTATACTGACTGGTCGAAGTACGTGTTTCATGGACGTCAGATGCAGGTCAAGTATTTTCCCATTGACAAAATGTCAATATGTAGTTCGTACGATAGGAATCCGCAATTCACTAGAAATTAGTTAAAATTTACCCCTATTGGGATGACTTAAATTCTATCAAGAAAAAAAAAAAATTCGTAGCTATCTGAGCACGAGAATGACCTAGATTCTGGAGTCAGATTTTGGTGACGGTAACGGGTAAGGTATGACGGTATGTGGTTTGTTAAATTTGCACAAGCTGGATTGCGATCATTTGCGAATCAAAAGCTAGGCATTCCAAACCAGACGTAGCCTAAAATTCATAATTCGTGTTGACTGTTGCGTATCGTTGAATGGGACGTCGTCGTTTAAAAAAATGCTACTCTTACTAGTTACTACTAGTTGGAATTTGAAAATTCTCATTCTACTGTATGAACGATGAGCAAAGGAGGAAATTCCAAAACCTTGAGTGGTATCTTCTGACCTCATCACAAGTTCACAACCACAAGATTCCGCTGCCACTTGACAGGCAAAACTCCACGTCAGAAGTCATCATGTGTTGGCATGATTGTGGTCACACGATTCCTCATCAAGTATTTCTAATCTCATGTTGAAACCAACAACCCCACCCAAATTGCAGAACCAAAACTCCATAAGTTTGATTAAGAGATGCGAATCTAAGATAATATTGTAGGACGAAAGATCGAAGTTTTCTTCTTTTTATATATATATATATAGGGTCAAGCTCTAGCGAGCTCATGGCTCATCAAATTTAGTTTAAGCCCCCTACAATCTCACAATTGGATCTTATTTACAGTTAATCTCACCATTCATTAACATAACCGTTTTTTTTCTTAATCTACCTTACAATTTGAAATGAGTGATGGATATTGTGGGGGCTCAATTTAGAAAAATTAAGTCATGGGCTCACTAGAGAATTCATGTATATATATACATGTATATATATACATATGTATATATATATATACATATATATACAGAAATATTACAATGAGACCAGTTCTCATTAAAAAAATAAGATCTCATATTTTCCTCCATTAGATCTGGATCCAACGGCTGGTTCATCTAACGTTCAATTTATACAACAAAAGGGTAATATGATAATCACACCGACACACCGCACCTCACCGTCTTCTTCCCATCTCCTCTTTCTCTCTCTCTAAACCGTTGGTTTTCTTCCAAACACTTCTAGGGTTTGTTTGTTTGTGTGTTTCCACCTCTGATCTCCACATAATGTCTGCCAACTTCATCTTCATTTTTTATGTTTTTCTCTTGCCACCGAAAGATGGGATTTTTATGCTTTTTTCTCGTTTTTGTTGTAATTTTTGTGCTTTTTGGAAGGAATGTGTATTTTTCTGCTGTTTTGGTACTTTTGCCTCTATTTGAGTGATTTTCTTCGTTAATGTGTGTTTTTCTTTTGTTTTTGGAAAGATTTCAACTTTGCCTTTTTCTGGTTGGTTTGAGAACTTGGTTTTGGTTCTGGAATTTGTTAGGATTTGTGGTTTTGGTTCAAGTCTTTGTTTGTAGTTTTGGTTTGTGTTGGAGGAAACGTGGGTTTGTGTGGATAAATCTATGATTTTGTATTTGCATTTTCTGCTTTTTTGGTTTATGAACATAGCAATTTTGTTCATACTTTTGTTAGATCGGATTTTGCAACTTGTAAGGTTATAGATGTTTTGGAATCATAATATAAGCCAAATTTCTCATTTTTCTTGTCACATTATGTGCTTAAGTCCTTGTGACATAGTAGTCTAGATTTTAGTAGTTTTTTTTGGAGAGAAACAAATTAACTTTGGGATGGCACATCGGTAGTTTTTCCCTTGGATGTCATGAAAGATGTCAACAGACGTTGGTTTGAATTCAGTTTTGAGCTTCTCCTCAGCCACACCCTCAAGGAACACATAAATCTACATAGAAACCAACAGTTTCTTCATACATGTTACAACAATTGCAACTCAAGTTTCTTGCATTGGGTCTTACTTCTGACTCTTAAAAACTTTTGTGGTGGTTATTGCATGTTTACAGATTTTCTTATCAAGTGTAGCTTTTGTTCTTATAAATACTATGCTCTAGAAGTAGAAAATAATGATAAGTAAAATACATAATACAGTTGAAAGGTTTACGTGGTAATAAAAGATGATGGTGGAGGAGGAGAAACAATCCAACCACTTCCACCACCACTACAACCACAACCACCTCATGATCTTCCAAACTTGCAGGCTTGCATGCATTTTCCAACTTGATTAATGTTTATATATCTGTTGGTTTCGTTAGTTTATTCTCATGTGTTACTTAAACTTTTAATGGTTTTGTTATGCTTGCATTCTTGTTATTTTGTTGTATGCTTGCATTCTGATTATTTTGTTGTATTTTCTTGAAAACAGAAGAATGTTGATCCACAAGTGCCACCACCAAACAATGATCATCCAAACCTGCAGGTTTGCATTTTCTAAATTTATTATTTATTATATTTCATTAGTTTATATTCTTGGTTTGTTTGAAAATTTTACTTTCCTAGTTATATTTTTCTTGCTTTTTTAAGTTTATCTACTTATTTTGTGTAGAAAGGTTTCACGAAAAAGTCGTTGAGAAGCTTGCTTCTTGTATACACAAAAGAGAGAGAGAAGAATTTTTCATGAGTTTTTGTGTTTTTAATAGCTTAATTTAATATTCTTGTAGCTTTCTATGTAGCAACTTATAATGGGATTAGCTAATTTGGGGGGGTCATGTTGCTTATCAAAGTTGAGTAGGAATTGCTATCATGGTTTCACTACACCAGTATTTTATGTTTTCAACACCGTGATTGTCACACCTTTTAAGTGAAGTTTAGGCTTCAAAATGTGGTATTTTGTTTTAGAGAGATGATGAATAGCATTATGTGAAGTGAATTCATATCATATAAATAAATTTTCGTTCTCATGTTATGGTACTTCTTAGTTAGTATGTTGAGTTGTTTTATTTATATTGGACTGTGTAGGTCCAATACACAACATTATAAATAGAATACATAACTATATTATTTCAATACATAATTGAACTTGAGTAGTTATGTATTTCACCTAACATGAAGTGTAATTCCCAAATATTTCTACAATTGCATTAAATATTATGTATTTCTGCTTTCTGGGTTTTTGAATGTTGCATCTCAACTTATTAAATATGCATATTTGCATCCCAGTTTCTGAACTTATGTATTCTAAATATTTGAACAATCCCATGTGGTTGTCTACAAGTCATAAGTTAACTTATTGTGTATGATATTAGATTACATGTCTAGATCCTTAGTAGCTGTTGTTTAATGTTGTCTTATTATAAAGTAATATTCAGTAGGTCTTCAATTCCAAAATTAAATTATTCACTTCCAAGAATAAACTAATATTCTTTGGTGCCTAATTTACAATGATATTTTGTCAGATCATCAACAAGGAGATTCATGCATCCCATGAGTCTGAATTGAGACTCATATTTCAGGTTGATTATTCTTGACAGTGTTCTGGAGTTTCTGCTTTGTTTGGACTGCTGGAGTTTCTTCCTTCTTTGGACATCTAGAGTTTTTGCCTTTGTTGTAAGGCGTTTTGCCTTCTATGAAAGTAGTAATGGTGTCTACTGGAGTTCCTTGTTAGGATTATCATGATATTTGTGGAAGTACTGATGATATATATCTGACTTAATTGTTAGAAGTTGTAGAAGTAGTGATGATATCTGAGTTAAGTAGGATTATAGTAGATATCATCTTTTTTGTTGTTGTTATATACTTGCAACCAATGTGGCTACATTTTGTATATAGTAGGAGTCACAAATATGTACTCACCTAACACATTTGATATGTCAATCCAACAGGTTATGACACCTTTTTTTGGTAGTTTTGATGTGGAGTGTCGGCGAAGTTTGTGTTAGTGTAACTTTTATTTCCAGGAAATAAGACCAAATATTTGGTGTGTTCGTAGTTCCTTTAATATATCATATGCTTTAAGTGAAGCATATAATATATATGCATTCAATACACAACATTATAGGTTTAATACATAACTTATCATTTCAATACACAACCGTATCTTTTTATTACACAAGTTCAAGAACTCTTTAACTCATAAAATCATTATTAAAATACACAATTGCATTATAAGTTTAATATACACAACTATAAAAGTTTAATATACAATTACATAATTAAACTACACAACTACATCACTTTCGTAAATAAAAATTCACAACTACAGAACACGTTTAATACATAAATACAGTTGGTTGTCGCCGCAGAGGAAGAATTGAGCAACATGATTCTAAAAGAGATACAAACATAAAATGAATTGATGATCCTTATGGAGGAAAGGAAGTAGATGGAGGTTTCATATTGTTGTATATGGTATGGGAGTTAAGGCATTAATTGGTATTGGGGTCCGGGGAGAGGGGAAATATTTGATTTTGTATATTTTTATGATCAGACATATAAATGATTAATTGAAGTCAACTTAGGGAGCTTGTGGATATCCTCACTTAAGCCTACCATAGATGCTAACGGGCTCACATAAGGCTAAATTACTATAGCATGACATATTTTTCTATAGGAAAGAGAGAGGAAAGAGAGATGTTGGAGATAGAAATAAAACTTCCAATGAATACACATTTATATTTGTTCAATACACAACAGTATATGTTTAATACACTAATATATTATTTCAATACACAATGATATCATTTTATTACACAAGTTCAACAACTCATTCATAAAAACTCATTCACAAAATCTGTCAAGCAACAAAAATATTTCTAAAAATCAGTCAAGCAATTTGTCACTATCAAACCATACAAGTCTTGTTGTTCCCGCCTTTGACCTTTCACTTTGTCCACTTCCTTTTGTCTTAGACTTTGCAGGTTAGAGGACTTGAACTTCTGTTTCATCCTTTCTTAGATTATGAATTTCATTCTGACTTGCTGAAATAGAATTTATCTTTTGTACTTCTGTCATAGCATCTGATAATGTTTTTTCCACAATTGCATAAATTTCTTCATATTTGGAAGCTTAATGTATCAATTCATTGGAACTATCATTGAGATTACCTCGGGTAGACAAGACAGTTAATTTGTAAAAGTAATTTATACTAATTAACAATAGTTCATCAAACAATTTTCTAGTGTAGCACAAATGTTTGTCATTTTATTACCCAACTAACTTATTTTACAAAACAATAGTTTTAGTAAATTAAAGAACTAAACCAAACTATTGAACAACTGTGACAGTATATATTACTTTAAATATAACTTAACAAGAATAATACTTACAATAGGTGTCACTTGAGATGTTGGTTGAACAAACAAATGGTTTTCCATTGATGTGTTTCCATCTATATAATGAATAAAAATCACAACATTGCTATATTAAACAACTAAACTAGATTATAAATCATTTCAAAAAGAATACTTAGAATATGTGTAACAGGAAATGTTTGTTGAACAACAATATGGTTTACCGTTGAATTCAATTCAGCCTATAGAAATAATAATAGTCATGTATTGAACTGTGTAGTTATGTATTGTACAAGGACAATTGTCTATTGAACTAGTGTAGTTATGTATTGTAATAGTGTCGTTATATATTATTATTGCATTTTTGTGTATTAAACTATTATGTTTGTGTAATATTAAACTAGTGTATTTCTGTTACATCAGAACACCTTAGACTCAAATTCAAACGAATCTCATTGTTTTTCCAATTCATTGAGAATTTGAGAGCTTTTTAGAGGTGTGATCCTTGAAACATCCTGCCTCCAGATTATAAGTTATGATTTTGAAAGAAATGATACTAATGATGTTGGTGTTGGTCTGAACCTAAGACTTTTTTAAAGATAGTGGCAAAAATGGTTGAGTATTACTATCTGACTTGTTTGTTTATTGTATTAGATAGATAGAAAGGCTAGAACAAGGTCCATTTTGGGGAGAACGTCAATCATGGAATGAAAGTTGTTCTTCCTTTGGCAAAGTTTGGTATAAAATGTTCTGCATATGTTCTTTGTGATCATGTTACCGGCTTTGTGGTTACTGGACGAAACAATCTAAAAATCTTCGTTATTTCATTATTGCTATTATATGATATTTGATCACTTTGTTCTGTGCAGGACAACATAAAAATGTACCCGAAGCACACGACAGAATTTTACAAGTTAGACTCTTTGTTGTTTAACCTTTTGAATTGGTTGTTGTCTCACTACACTTTGTTACAACTATGTACTCACTTAATACATTTTCTATGCTAATCTAACATGTTACGATACCTATTTTTGGTAGTTTTAATGTGGAGTGTCGACAAAGTTTGTGTAAGTAACTTTTTCCCCGAAAATGAGATCAAATATTTGGTTTGTTTTGTAATTCCTTTAGTATATTATATGCTCCCAGTGAAACATAATATATATATATATATATATATATATATATATATATATATATGCGTTCAATACACAACATTATAAGTTTAATACATAACTATATCATTTCAATACACAACTATATTCTCTTATTACACAATTTCAAGAACTCTTTAATTCATAAAAATCATTATTAAAATACACAATTGCATTATAAGTTGAATATAATGTTGTTTAGTATGGTTTAGCTTGTCTATTAGATATTTTGGTTAGAGAACATTTTGGAAAAATCATTATTAAAATACACAACTGCATTATAAGTTTAATATACACAACTCTAAAAGTTTAATATACAATTACATCATTAAAATACACAACTGCAATATTTTCATAAATAAAGCTTCCAGTAAATATACATTTATATGCGTTCAATACACAACAGAATACGTTTAATACACAAATATAGTAGGTTATCGCCAGAGAGGAAGAAGTGAGCAACATGATTCTAAAAGAGATACATACATAAACATGAATTGTTGGTCCTTGAGGAAGTAGATGAAGGGTTCATGTTGTTGTACATGGTATGAGATTTAAGGCATTGATTGATGTTGGGGAGAGAGGAAATGCTTGATTTTGTAGATTTTTTCAACTTAAAGAACTTGTGGACATCCCCACTTAAGCCTACCATAGATGTTAACGGGCTCACATAAGACTAAATTATTATAGTATGACATATTTATCTATAGGAAAGAGAGAGAGGAAAGAGAGATGTTGGAGATAGAAACGACATGAAGCACTCTACAAAACTACATCACTTTCTTAAATAAAACATCCAGTGGATACACATCTATATGCGTTCAATACACAACAGTATATGTTAAATACATCAATATTTCATTTCAATACACAACGGTATCATTTTATTACACAGGTTCTCTGGAACGTATAACTGGATCTGAACACTACACATAACAGAAATAAGTATTAGAAAAAAATGATTTTTCGTAGAATCATGCAAGTCTACAAACTTGAAGGTGGCGACGATTATCTCACAAATCTATAGATCTAAAAATGGTTTTTCCGAACTATAGTCCGTAACAAGTTGGATATAACTACCTTTCCCGTTTTTAGGCATAAAAAGAATCTTTGAAAGGAACAAAAACGGAGGTGAGATCCGGAGCTGAAGTAAGATTAGAGAACAAATCTGTTTTTTGTTTTCCGAGAAAAAATGGAATTTGGAGTCCATATTGGAGGGAATGTGAGAAAGAGTAATAATATGTAAGTGGGAAAAGGAATATTACGAAAATTAGATTTGGATTTGGAAAAAAGACAACGAGATCGGAGATTGGAAGGAGACGTGTCAACTCCGACATCTTTTGGAAGGTTGCTGGAGGCGTCACGCGTGGTTAGGTGCGATTGGGAAGGACGAAGGAGGGGAGGAAGAAGGAGGACGTGATGGGTGCGATGGGAAGGAAAGAAGGAATGAAGGAGGGGAGGAAGTAGGAGACCGGGAGATTACGAAATTACCCTTTTCATCTTTCACCGTTAGATTTGATCTTGATGGTGTATGCTCGTGGTCTCATTATATTAAACTGAGACATGGTCTCATTCTAATACCTCCCTATATATATCATAATCTTTTGAGAAACATCTACTTCTTGAGTAGTTCACGTGATATAACTGAAGGGAATGTGTTTTAAAAGTATTTTTTTAAATGTCAATTATTATAAACTGGATGTGCAAATATTTTGTTCATTGATTAATGTATTCGTCTTTTAGAAGTGTTGAGGAAGATGCTCTTGGTCCTTAACTGTAGAGTTCTAAAAGATAATGATTTACATAATTCAAAAGTGTTGAGTAATGATATTAGTGGGTCCCTTGATGTACATTAATGTATTCGTCTTTTAAAAGTGTTGAGTAATGATATTAGTGGGTCCTTTGATAAAGCGAAATTATAATGTGCACGATGTGACTTGTGTTAAATTACATATTTATAATTAGCTTAAGAGATCAAGAAATGAATATATAATACAAATGTGACACATTTCTACTTTGTATAATATTCTTAATATCATGAGGCAAGGGATAGACACAAGTGATATTTTACATATCACTAAGTGGACCGTGTTTAGTTTGAGTGAGCAAAATATCTTTGTTATTGGGGTAACTATAATGTGTAGCTAGATACAGCTTATAGTTTATGATATAATGTGTTTTATATTATTGCCAACATAACTTAGATCCTCCTATATGTCACACCACAAAACTGGAAAACAAGAAATATAATTTTATATTTTATATGATGTATTAAGTTTCATGCGTTATGAAATATTATACATGTGGTAAAACAATAAAATCAATATGTCGTGAAAACAACATGGCTAGAATAATAAATAAATTCGTATGAGATGTATATATATTATGGGTTATAATGTTTTGACATCATATATGATAATATATTACATGATATAATGTGATCTACAACATTATAACATATGAATTTGCTAAAATCCCAAATTCCAAATTTTGTTGGATATTAATCCAAAATTTGGTGGAGTCAAAAAAGTGGAAATTGGTTTAACCGTTTGACCACGTTTTTGCATATATTAATAAGAGAACTTTTACTGATTAATTACTGGATTTAATCCACCATTGTCAAAGGTAGTTATGAGATGATGATGTCACAAAATAAACAAGAGCTCATGGGCAAAGTGGTTTGCACATGATGTGGTATAGTGGAGAGATTAATAAGGGATCATGTGTAAGTGGTTTGCATATGATATAGGTTAGATGAAATACTATAAATAGATTCATCCTCCCTTCCTTTTTAATACTAATGCAAAAATTCTCTCTCTCCTAACCACCCCATTAATCAGTCTGAAAATTCTCTTAATTATTTAAGTTTTTGGAGATTAAATTCTCAGGAGGTTTAGAAGCTTTATTAGCTAGATTCTAACATTGATTTAGAGATTGATTGACTAGCTCATTTCTCTCTAATCTTGCTTAGAGTTTGGTGAACACTTGGAGGTGAATCGGCAGACGATTCAACGGGCAACACAACTCCGGATTTTCATAAAGGTTTTAGAAAACTTTTGGGTACGATCATCTTCAAAAAAAATTAATATATATGTAGATTACATAATATTAGAATATATAAAATAATGTACATGAAATCGTCGAAAATATGGAAATCGATCTTATATGCATGTATAATTTAAAAAAAACATACATAAGGACACGAAATTCTACAATAACATAAACTCTTTTTTAAAGCCTAACAAAGATGACTAAAGCATGAATATCCTCTTGGGACAACAAGTCACACCAATAAGACTATAATATAATCCTCGAAATCATGTGACTTGTTTATCATATGTGCCTCTGTCATTAAACCATTACTTATCTTCGTTAACAATAAAAGAAAATTAAAAGCCTCACAAGACCAAATGGATCCCATATTCACACCTCATTTAAACACCAAACCTGCTTAATTGATCATGCATTACATAGGATCTTAGACGATAGATGCGATAATTAAGACCATCCTTAACGGGTTGTCCTCCACCCTACGACAGGGGACGACGCCACCTGGTCGATCGGTTCGTTCAGATTTTTTTTGATTTTTTGGTTTTGGTTTTATTTTGTTATTTTTTTTAATAAGTAAAGGTTTATATTTTGATAAATAGTTAGGATTTAAGTAGTTTTAATTTATATTTTGATAATAATTAGAGTTAGAGTTTATTATATTTTGAAAACCTTATAATTAAAGTACGACAATTATACTGATATACACAAACTTCTCTGATTTAACTTAGCTTGGTAAACAACTATTCCAGTTTATTAGTTTCCCCAAGATGGTTTGAAGATAATTATATTCCCAGACAATATTTCAGATCGGTCAGACTAAAGGCATCACACGCGTACTGTAGATTGTCAGTTCAACAAGATAAGACATCAAGTGCGTACTGTAGATTGTCAGTTCAACATTATAAGGAAGGAAGTGGTAAGACATATCTCGTCAAATATGTCAAATTCAATAAACTCTAATTTAATATACCCACCGACCTACTCCTCCTCCTTCTCCTCCTCTAACGATGCCTTCGACGAGCTTTGGAGACGAGTAAGCACCGAAGCACTCGAAGAGCTTGAGCGTGGGGCCACTAATAGGGCGATTCGTGGGAGGAGTCGTGAGGTTCCAAGGCGACGTCGCGCTACGACCCTAAACCCCGATAGAGATTGGGAAGAAGGTTGTCGTCATCTTATTTCTGATGATTTTGCTGAAAAACCTTTGTATGGTCCTCGTATTTTCAGAAGAAGATTCAGAATAAGGAAGCATGTATTTTCACGTATATCGGGTGTCATTGAGACTTCCAACGTGTTCTTCCAAAGAAGGTCGGATGCTGTTGGTTGAATAGGTATATCGGGACTACAAAAAACTACTGCAACTCTGCGAATGTTAGCCTACGGCGTTGGAAGCGATATCATTGACGAGTATCTAGGACTTAGTGAGGCGACGACAAGGATGGCTCTCCAGAAGTTCGTAGAATGAGTGATAGCCAACTTCAGTGTTGAAATCCTGAGAAGACCCACAACATAAGACATTGCAAGTCTACTTCACGTTGGTGCACAACATGGCTTTCCAGGCATGAATTGTATGCACTGGGAGCATCAATTGTATGCACTGGGAGTGAAAACATTGCCGAACAACTTGGAAAAGACAATACCAAGGCCGGAGCGGCAAGACAACAATTGTGTTAGAGGTCATACGACCTCTGGATATGACATACATTTTTCTGTATTCCCGGCTCGAGTAACGATCTCAACGTACTTCAACGATCTCCCCTTTTTAATTACGTGTTGGAAGGACGTGCGCCTCCTGTCTAGTACGAGATGAATGGTCATCAATATGATATGGGATATTATCTTACAAATGATATTTACCCGCAGTGGGTGACATTCATGAGGTTCATCCCGTTTCCACAAACTCCCAAGGACAGATTATTTGCACAACACCAGGAGGCAGTGCGTAAAGACGTAGAACACACGTTTGGAGTGTTGCAGGCACGATGGGCAATCCTAAGGAGGTCATCTCTTGCGTGGAATGTTGACATCCTAAACAAATAATCACTGCATGCATCATAATGCACAACATGATCGTGGAGGATGAGTGTGAATCTTATTCCATGATTTTATGATACAACTGAGTTTGAGCAGGATCGCGACATATCGAGTTCGGGACCAACACCTTACTCCACTACACAAGTTGTGGACATTAATGCCTACGTGAACAACAGAGACTGCGTTCGTGATAGAACTCAGCATCTCGCGCTGAGGATGGACTTGATCGAGAACATCTGGTTGTGATTCGGCGGAAGCGACGCTTATGTTGTGTAATATTTGAATTATGTCGTGTATTATTTGGTTTATGTCTTGTATTTGGTTTGTCATCTCCTTTAATGTAAGCGTACGTTTGCTAAAAATAATTTAATATTTGCTTTCTTAATATTAATGATATTTAGTATTTGGTAATAATTGATGGTTAAATAAATAAAAAATATATAATTTGGAAATAAATAGATTATTAATTTGTTTGGTAAATATAAATGATTTTGGAATAGAATAAAAGTTGAGAAGAAAATTAATGATATGGAAGAGAGAGAGTGGGATGACCTAAGTCATGATTAAATGGTGAATAGTAAATGAGAAATATGAGAGTCATGATCAAGGTTTAGAAATATGGGATGCAGATTGTATGAGGCAAGGCACCGCATCTTGCATATGCAGGATGCGGATGCGATACAGGTGCATATGCGGTTTGCG
The DNA here is from genome assembly GCA_963682175.1 of Triglochin maritima. NCBI lineage: Eukaryota > Viridiplantae > Streptophyta > Magnoliopsida > Alismatales > Juncaginaceae > Triglochin > Triglochin maritima. The sequence continues at coordinate 24,377,506 of OY821775.1, forward strand.
ATTTAATAATTAAATAATATTAATAATATACATATATTAATAACAAATCAAATATATGTGACATTAACAAAGCAGGGTTACTAGCTGCATAGCACTCAAGCACACTAATTAATGAACAAACAATCAGTAGCAAGACCAAAGTGTAGACTAGCATACAAATTATGAAAGATTCAGCAAATTAGTTTTAAGCAACAAATATTGGAGAATCTAAACATAATCAAACAAGTCGTCTCCCTGATGCAGCATCTAATTTAACCAAATATTGTCGAGAATATTATTAATTAAAGCCAACCAAATTAAACAAGGAGAAATCTGTATGTACACAAGTAACACTACTGATGGTGAAAATAAAACAAACAGAATTGTCTATTTGATGTACTGCACTCTTTCCTCCACAGCTCCAACAGCATTCTCCAAAACAATATATGGAGATGATGTAGAAGAATATGGAGAAGGATGGGAATATGTGGAAATCAAATCAAACACAACAAAACTAAGACCACTGGGCAGAGTCAACAACCAATAGTACTTACAGGGGTGGATCCCAACAACCAATAGTACTTACAGGGGCGGATCCAGAAAATTTTCATTGGGGGGGGTAGATTTTTTTCCATGTCAGCTGAACTAAATGATTAATAAACTCAAAGGTTTAACATAAAAGTCATTAGAAGATCATTAAGCTCTTGTAATTGGGTATCAATCACTGCATGAAAAAATGTAATTCTTGAAGTAATGAAGATGTGTAATCGATCGATGTCCATGTTTACTTCCGCTTGAACTTGTGAAAAAAGTTCCAATAAATTTTTTCGTCTTAATATTAAAAAGTTAAATTGCATTATTATAAGATTTAGTGCACGTAGAAGATGTGAAGTCCCAAATCTCAAACTCAATCTCCCATCAAAATGAATTCTAGTTAATCAGTAAAGACATTACATTGATTGAAAATAGTATAAACATAAAACCAAGGGGCCCATGGTATCCCTTTGAAAGAAAGAAAAATACTACTATTAAGGTATTTTAAAAAAATTGAGAACCTAAAATCAACACCCACAAATCATACAAACCTTTGTCTTCTCCGACATTCCTCTAGCCCAAACCTTCAAAACAAAGATTGGTTCCAAGTTTTCAGGGATTTCCAACACAAAGGTAACTAATCTCTTTTGTATTTTGTTTGATTTAAGCATTTGTTTTGGTTTGAGTTTGTTTTATTGAGAATGTGTTGGGAGATTGGAGTTTTGTGTGGTGGTTCCCAACGTGGTGGACAAAATTTTTATTGGGTTTTGAATTTTGCATGTTTTACTTTTATTTAGGTTTCCTTAGAATTGGATTCTAAAAATAATTGTAAAAATTGATTGAATAAAATAAATTACAAAATTGTAAGTTTGTGTATTGTATACTTTTGATGTTTTGCCTACGTTTTGTTCCATTTTTGTTTCATTTGGATTGCATGATTAACTTGATGTTTTTATTATTTTTTGTAAAATTTAGCTTTCACCGTGGAAAAAAATTTCAAAAGGAAAGAAAAAAACTATTGATTCGTCTGAAACAATATTATTTGATGAAATGAAAAAAAGTCAAATAGTTGTTGGCTTTTTGGCCTTAATCCTTATTTTGATGATTTAATCAACCTAATCTTAATCATAAGTAATGTAGAGTAGCACACATATTGCATTGCATATATATTGCATGAGCTAACCTCTACAGGTGATCAAGACTCATGGAAGGAAGGAAATCAAGTCAAGATTTGTAATAAAGCTATATGAAGACTTGTAATCTTGATTTTATTTTGAGTCTTAGGAACATGTGTAAATTGAGCATACAAGAGCTAAAAACTTATCACATACACACTAGGTTTCTTAGAGAAGTCACACACAAAATTTCACCTAATTTGGACTTCATTAGATCACCCAAACCTTAGTCGGAAATCACTTAAAACCTAAACCCAGATTTCCTGTGTGCACCGGTCGACCGAACCAGTTCTCAGTTCGACCGGTTTATAACATACTCTCCACAGTGATTTTACCGAACTCTACCGATCGACCGGTTCTACCTTTTCGGTCGACCGATCCCGGATTTTAATATGGCCGTTTTCCTTGTCATATTCCTATAACGGTCGTATTCGTATAAAACAAACTTAACCCCAAAATACATTCGGTAACCGGTCGAACGACGACCTTGATTCAGTCGACCGGTTGAACAGAAACAAAATTCCCTGCTATCGGTCGACACATCTTCGTTCGACCGTTTCACCTTTGTCTCAACCGAATCCCCTAAACGGTCGACCGCTCCATACTTTGGTTCGATCGTTTAACTTAAGTAGAGTTAAGTTCTAGCGTATTTGTCCGACCGACTATTCTTTTGTTCGACCGTTCTCCTTGAAATCAAGTGAACGGTAGACCGGTTTAGTAGTTTCGGTCGACCGGTTCTGGACAGATTTGCAGCCTAATTTTCTGCATTGTGTATCTTGCACAAAACCCAATCAAATCTTGTCCAAACGGCTAGAAATCTTTAGGAGCTTATAAATAGAGGATCAAGACATGTTGTCAACACAACTCTCCAATTCCTCATAGTCAAATTCATAGAGAGAAATCCCAAATCCTCAAAGCTCTCATTTAGTGATCTTAAGCTCAAATCTCCACATTATTCATCACTCACACATTTAGCAATTGTTGTGCTCAGTTAAGGAAGAGTGTGTCCCACTCATTGAGTTGTCAAAGCAAAGGCTTCGGTGAAATTCCGAAGAAGAAGCAAGGACTTCGGTGAAAGCCCGAAGTGATCCTCTCGGATTGCGAGAGGTGGTGCCAAGCTCGGCGAGGGTTGTTCGCGAGCTTGAAGAAGTGTAAAAGGCGTTGCTCCCGGCCCGGAACGGGGAGTGGTTAGTGAAGACGTAGGCGGAGCTCGCGGAGTCGAGCGGAGATTGCAAGAGAGGACTAGGACCCGGGTGGGGTGCCGAACCTCTATAAAAACCGACACGTCTTTGTGGTTTGCATTTTCGCTTTCGTTACTTGCTTGTTTTGTTTAAAATTTCGCTGCGCATCTTGATTGCTTAAACAAGTAGGTGATTAGCGTAAAAGTGATTAGTGGACCCATAACCCACACGATCCTACAATAGTTGTGTGAACCAAAATCCAGATAAGTATCTTTCGAAGGGGAATGTTGTAATCAAGTTTTATATATTAATATATTTTGGTTGAATTTTATGATTATGTATTATGAGTTAAAGTTCATTTTTCTAGATCCCCTTTGAAAATTCCTAGGCCTGCCACTGCATAATCATGAATTTTAAAACACCTTACATGGATATAATCATGAATATTAAAACACAGGGATCAAAATCGTGAATTTTAAAGTAATTTACGTGGATATATATTATATAAATATATTATCGGTGTTTTTTTAATAATTTGAGGGGGGGGGGGGGGGGGGGGATTGCCCCCTCCCCATAACGTGGATCCGCCCCTAAGTACTGATACACCTCCAACACCCTCATATCATCAGAGAACCACCTGTTCTCGTCGTCCACCAACTCAACCACCAATATCAGAAACGTCTCGACAAAGCTCTTGACAACGAACACACTCAGATGAAGCGTGATCCCGAAGCACCCACCTCAAGATGATAATGTAGGACATGCAAACTATTTTAGGATGGATAGAAGTTACCCACCTCAATATCCTCAACTGTTGTGACCGACAAGAATGTGGAGTGAGTCAAGTGACAAGCGAAGTCGGCATCTATCACACGAACACCTGGACGGCGAAGTTGTGGCAAAGGCAAACGGATGGCGGCAACGGCGACGACTGAACCAGAATCATCAGACGACGAGATTGGGGTCGGGCTAGGTCGGTCGGTTAGGGATTTGGATTCACCGTCTTGGGGGATATATGAGATCATGAGAAATGTGATGTCTAATCGGTTTTTTGTTTGTGTAGACAGATTTGGTTAAATGTGTAATCAGTTTTTCTTGACCCAATCAAACTGAAAAAATCCTATTTCAAAAAGCACCCCGCATCCACCACATATGCGTCCAGTGATGCGGTCCGCATCTAGTACGCCACATCCTTAGGATGCGATACAGATCCTGACCGTATCGCACCCGTATCCGCATATGCAGCCGTATCAGGTCGCATTTCTAAGTGCTGATCATGACGACGTGATAGAAAGAAAAAGAAAGAGAAATGACAAGACAAGTTATAACAGGGGAATTTTGTCATCATCGGAATCAACGCCACCAACGAGGATGGAATAGATAAGAAATCCAACAAAACCCACACTCTCGGCTCCTCCATCCCTCCAACTCCCACTTCCCCAATCATTCTTTTCTTCTTCTTCCTCCTTTTCCCGCAAAACCCAAAACTTCAAACCCAAGTTCCGCTTTGGCAGTTCCAATGGCGACCTCGATGGCCTCCATGTCCAGATTCGCGTGCAAGGACCGCGGATTCCAGAAGCAAGCCTACTTCGCCCCGTTGGGGAGGATCCAGTCTCATCTAGGTACGTCTTAGTTTTGGGTGTTTCGATCTGAAAATGTGATTTTTGTGTTTTTGCACGTGTTTTCGTTGGGGATTCGTGCGAGTTCGTGCCTTTTTTTTTGGTTGGAACTTGAAATTCGCGTCCGTTTGTGGTGATTTGTGAGATTTGAGATTTTCAGGGAACGTGTGTTTCGAGAATGGCGGTGGAGTGGCGAGGGGTGATGGGTTTAGAAGCCGTGGTTTCGCTATTGCTAGCTCGAATTCGGTTCCGATTTTTCCTGTTCTGCGGTAGGTTCTTCTCGGCTTATTACTAATGAATCGATGCTTTGTTTGTCTTTCATTAATTTCCTTTTCTCCATGAGCATATAACGTCCGATTTCACCTGTAATGTGATGCTTCCAATTGTAGACCCGTCGGTGTTATTGAAATTTTGTAATTCAAATTACTGATGTTTGTTTGGTTCAAGCTTCTGCAAACCATAACATCACTGTAACGCCCCGAGCCCGGACAACTGCTCACCCGCCCTAACCCGATGCGTTAAGATACGATCCACGATCCTGAACGCTGCGTACTCTGAAATTTAAATCCATCTGATAGACCCATAATAATCTGAAAAATATAATTAACAAATTGTGAGTTCGACAGTCCGCAAGTTCTAACCGTCAATCAATCAGAATCATAATCATGTGGAAAATAATACGGAATATGACATTCAGTCAATAAGCACAATCAAGAGACATGCATCACAAATAAAATACATGCATAACAATCTGAAACCCCCATTCGGATTCGACCACATCCTTTGCTTCTGAAATCTATCAATCAGTCAGACGTACACCTGGTAGCTCCACAATAACGACAGACAACTCTTTCCTCTCTCGGGTGGCTCCACGCTGTCCGCTAGGCAGCTTTTTCCTAAGTGGCTCAGCCAGAAATATACATACAACCACAAGACATATCAACCGAAACACCACCATGCAATCATATGCATATCAATGAAATCAACATCGATACTCAGCATGCATGCAACTATGAATATCAAGAGAGACATACATGATACGAAACTAAAGAATAACGAATCAGTACTTGCCTCAAAATCTCCATCTTTTTCTTCTCTATATTCTTCTCAAAATTCTATCTTCTCCTAAAACCACACAATCATCCAACAATCTTAATTAGTCCATTAATATATTTGATTATTACCTCAACTAAAAAATTGAAGATATTACAATCGCTCCTTTTGACACCTAAGCATAGGATAACAAACTTGTGTCTCAGACTGATAGAATGTCTACTGGCATAAAAGTAGAGGCAAGCATGAGCCATAGTTGGTTTGGAGGAAAATCAATTTTTTAGCTATAAATGTTCTATTATATGGTTATTTTGCTAAGAATTTTTTAATGACCCCTGCTAGACAGGTTTGCAGAAAAACTAAAAAAATTGAAACTGGAGTTCCATAACTTGAATATTTATACTTCAAGTGACTTCCTTCACCTCCACTTTAAAACAAAGAGGAGTCATGGAACTTGAGTTCTAGAATCAGGATTTTCCCCAATTTCCTGCAAACCATAGGTAGTAGGAGGGTGTAGCCACAATGTGGGGTGGTAGACTGGTAGAGAAACCAAAGTAATTTGTAGGAATCATAACCATGAAGAAACGTGTGTGATTGAGATTTTTGATGAACCTGTCGTAATAAAATTACTTATTCAGAGTAGTGTTTCTGATGAAAACTATGTTTGAATTTCTTTCAATACTCCCTTTGAAATGAGCGTACATCCACTATTTACCATATTTTTACCAAGTTCGCCAATATTAATGTAAAATAAGTTCATCTATATGGTATGGGAATGTTACTTATGTTGTTAGTTGTTACCTACTTTACACATAGTTCATAAAAACTCAACAAGTATGTTGTAAGTTGGACTATTATTTGTCCTTTGTAAGGCCAAACATCAGCGAACTCAACTCGTTTTGATTGTAGAAGAATTATACATTCTGGCACTACTATTTGGTCCGAGCAAAACATATCAGATTATGGGCAATCGTGGATTGACCTTTATTTTTCTTATCTCTCAGGAGCCGTGGAGTATCTTGCAATGCTGAGGCAAATGTTTCTGGGAATATTCCTAGCAATGTTCCAGTTGAAATCAGCCAGTATGAGAAGATTGTTGAATTGCTAACTACACTTTTCCCTGTTTGGGTATAACAAATTTACACAATTTCAGGTCTTCATTGCCAATGTAGATGATATATTTTACAAAGAACTATTTTCCATTCAGGTCATAATAGGCACGGTTGTCGGCATATACAAGCCTTCTGCAGTATGTTCTTCTCTAGACTATTTAACCTTACTGATTTTATCCTGAAGTATGTTTCTTGGCGTTAAATTTTAGCTTTTATTGCAGGTTACATGGTTAGAAACAGACTTATTCACAGTCGGATTAGGTTTTCTTATGTTGTCTATGGGCTTAACTTTGACTTTTGAGGATTTCAGAAGATGTTTAAGAAATCCATGGACTGTAAGATGCATTTTTCTTTAAGATATTGATATTGAAATGATATAGTACAATTAAGGTGTACATGCTTGGTTTATTTCACTAAATAAATAGCTATCTTCTGTTGCAGGTTGGTGTTGGATTTCTTGCTCAGTATTTCATCAAACCATTGCTGGGATTTGGTATTGCAATGGTATGTTGTCCTCTTATTATTTCCGTCCTTGGATCTATGTGATGCTCCAACTCTTCTTGAATTCTCAAAACATTTGGGAAGTTGCCATTTTCTTGATAACGTGTTGTATGTAGTCCTGAAACCAGTTTACCCAGTCAATGAAATTTACTCTTCAGTTGTCGTGCATTACCTTGTAAACGATATAGTTGTCCGTCCTCAAACACATTTTACGTAGCTAGAAATCATAATGTGTTACATGTGTTCCTTTAAAAGTATGCTTCTTTTGACTTCTAAAATTACATGGAGAATTTTCTATGAATATTGTGCCCAAAAAAAACATTTTATGTGGGATTTTTAGCTTTTATGTCTATCAGATGGTCTTTTCACTTGAAATTAAGTTAGAAACTCAAACTTATTTGATAAGTACTTCTCTTTTACCTTCAAAAAATGATCTTCAGTCGATCAACTCATGGTCATTGTTACCACCTTGTAAGTATACTATTTTAGCAGTTTGATTGGCACAACATCTTGTGATTATTCCAACCATCAATCTTGTAACTCGTTTTTGACACTAAATGCATGCCCTTTTAGCTTGGTCAGTGTCGTGTGATCTTGTACTCGAGAAAAGGTGTTAGGATAGTTTCTCCTTCGAACGGAGTAGCTCTAGAACGTGACAAGATGAGAAGAAAGATGGAAACAAGAAATACTTTAGAAAATTGAAACTTTTTTATTCTCCTTTTCATTCAAGATATTACTCACTTATATAGAAAAACTCAAGCAAAGCAATTAGGAAATCTAAATAAAAGGTAACTATCAATTAAGGACATATCCTTATTGTAGTATCCCATGACAGAAGCAAATAATATAAATAAAATTAGAAAAGAAAATCTATGTAATGACATTTATTGAGAATAATCTTGAAGATGCTTGAGAGTTGTCTTCTCTGCTCATGCACGTATCAAATGGTCTGTTATCTTGTGCTAATTTCCTATTGTTGAAACAAAAACAACTATAACAAATTTGCTGGAAATCAAAATGGTATAGTCTCCTTTGTTTTAGGAGGAATAGAGTGTATTCTAGCTTGACAAGTGCGTTGTATTCATGTTTGCAGTCCAAAAAATTTGAAAAAGAGTTACTAGACCTTGTGCATCATATTTTGAATTACTGCCAATATAGCATTATAGCATGTTATATATGTACACGTCAGTTTCATGTTATATATGAACTTTCAACAAGTTGTTTAATATTGTTTGTATTTGTTCCTTTCTAGTGTTTTCCATTATTTGGCAATTAGCTGATGATTGATGAAATGTTGAACAGGCCCTAAAGCTCTCTGCTCCACTTGCAACGGGCCTTATTTTGGTTTCATGCTGCCCAGGAGGTCAGGCATCAAATGTGGCAACCTATATTTCCAAAGGAAATGTTGCACTATCAGTTCTAATGACGACGTACGTAATATAATCTCCTTTTCCAGCGTAAACCCCAGTGCTCTAGAGAGAGAAAATCTGCTCACACATTGGTTTCTTCATGAAGCAAGAGTTGCTTAATGAATAATGGAACTTAGAATCTAGTTTATTCGTCAATCATCGATGACCAGTTTTTATCGTGCAAATTGGTGCTTTACCTTAAATGATCGATGCTCTGTCACTAAAGGTCATAATCATTTCATGAGCAACTTTTTTATCTGCAATTATGTAGAGCGCTCAGCCTCTGCATGGAAACGTTCCATGGGTATCTCAACAGCTTAGATATTCCCATGCAAATTTAAAATAATTTATGGAACAATGAAAAAGTAAAATATACCCAAACTTGAGATTTGTTATTGAGTCATTTTGTTAACATAGCAGTAAAGATGCGACATGGATAACTATACTAGTTTTCGTAAAGGATAGATACAAATCGACTCTTGTATCCTCTTATTCTGTTACTCAATTCATACTTTACCCAATAAATTACTAAAATATTGGAAGGATGATGGCTGGCCATATATTTTTTCAAGAAAATCTTGGTTGAGTCTTTCTTCATTAGCTGGGCAATAGGATTATTTTTGGTCTTCATAGTAGACCATAATCTCAAATATTATTTTGTTGTTAACTTTGTCGGAATAGTAGTTTTCTTAGTTAATGGTTCTACTTGCTTGTAGTTATCTTAATTTCAATCGGTTAAGGGCTGAAGACTGGCTTCCCTATAACAACTGTTTTGACATGTTAATGCAGTTGCTCTACAATAGGTGCTATTATCATGACTCCGATTCTCACTAAGCTTCTTGCTGGTCAGCTTGTTCCTGTTGATGCTAAAGTAAGTACCAAAATCTGCAGAATATAATTTCAGATGGTTTGTCGAAGTATAATGATTTATAGACTGAAGGTATAAAATGGTACTTCATACGTTTTACTTTTCTGATATTTGAACCTTGTCTTCAATTTCAGGGTTTGGCCCTCAGCACATTTCAGGTGGTTTTAGTGCCAACAATTGTTGGAGGTACAATGTCATAATGCGTTTGCCAAGTGTTACGCTGTTTTCCAGTTGTCCTAATTTTTCTATATCCTGACCAGTTTTCTTATTTCTCTCCAGTGTTGGCACATGAATGTTTCCCGAAGTTTACAGAGAAAATAATTACACTTACACCTTTAATTGGGGTCATCCTGACAACTTTGCTTTGTGCAAGTCCTGTAAGTATTTACTTGCCATAATATTGAAGATAACTAATAAATACTTACCTAGTCATTTTCTCTTTCACATGCTGAAAAGTAGTCTCAGTTACTTGGTTTCAGTATTACCAATGAAGTTTTATGTATCATATCTTCTGTCCTTGAACAAAATAAAAACCATATAAAATTTAGAGAGATCTTTACATTGTTATCCATTTCTTTACAATGTTAATGTGTTTGTTAGTTTTGTTAATTGAACCGATACAATATTTTATTCATTTAACAGATTGGACAAGTCTCTGAAGTCCTGAAGGTTCAAGGTGCTCGGTTGATTCTCCCAGTGGCTGCATTACATGTTGCTGCATTTGCTATTGGATATTGGTTGTCGAGGTTTTCATCATTTGGTGAATCAACTTCTCGTACCATTTCTATAGAGTGTGGAATGCAGGTAATATAGGTTACATGCAATCACTATATTGGAACAAATTCATTTGCTAAATAGAATCCAATCTGTGACAGTGTTTATCAAATTATTATTATGAAACAAAGATTGAAATCAGGGAAGTCCATCTTCATATGCTATTTTTTGGTTGATAAAGATTTTTTTTGAAACTGCAAAAGAGTGAGCGTTTATTAGATATCAATATTTTGTTTCTGCAGATAAAGAAAACTACTGAAACTGCTAAAGAGTGAGAGTTTATTAGATATAAATATATAGTTTATTAGATGTTGATATTTTGTTTCTGCAGTTTTTCTTTTTGAATTACTTTCCAATTTTGATGTAGTGTTCACGTTGTTTATGTTCGGTGAACTATTGCACCTAATCATTCTATGCCCTTTCTTTTGCTTGCCAAGTTCAACCTGTTCTTAGTTTCTACTTCTTTACAGATGTTTAAGAAATGGAAGATTCTTCATCCAGGATTTTATTTCAATTAAATACTGTATCGTTTTTTCAAAATTATGATGATTTCATATTGTATACGTATATTATTTGATATCTAAACTCCAGTTGACTTGCCCCTCAGAGAGCACTTTTCCTATTTTTTCTGTCATTTACAATTGAAATTTGAAGTTTTAGCTTTATTTAACAAAAATGAAAAGAGTCATTGCTTGAGCTGCAACTTCAACACTGACATACTACAATGATATGTTGCCGATGATTTTGGGAAATCTCAGTCCTAATTGTTTGCTGTTACAGAGTTCTGCTCTTGGATTTTTGCTAGCCCAGAAACACTTCACGAATCCTCTTGTAGCTGTTCCTTCGGCTGTCAGTGTCGTCTGCATGGCGGTACAACTCCTAAATTTCAACCATGGCACTTCACAAAACATGTTTTACTTCGAAAAAATCTCATGATTTTGATTGTTAATTTTCTGTTTCTGTCTTTTTGCCTTTTTTTTTATCTTTTCGGCTGAACAGCTTGGTGGGAGTGCTCTTGCTGTGGTTTGGAGGAACGCTCCGATTCCTGCCGACGACAAGGATGACTTCAAAGAGTAAAGATCTCTGCTCCTTTTAGAACTGCGTTCCTAGTTAGCAGATGTGATGCTTTAATTAATTGGATTTTGTAGTATTCGCAGCAATGATGCTTATCACGCCACTACTTAGACATATTAGTTGTATCATGTTCATTAGTTTTTTTATCATTTAACTACGAACCAACGTTGATTGATTTGAGTGCTACGAATGAAAATAAACACGTATGGCACCTTTCTAAAAGGATACAATAAATCAAAGGTGTTTTCCAAACGTGAGTTTACATGTGGAAATCAGTTATTATCAGCATCTGTATGCAGGTATATAATTGTTGACCGTTTAGGAGTGTAAACTAGCCGAACTCGAATGAGTTGACATACTTTGAGCTTGGTTTGTTAAAATGTTTTTAGATTTGAGTTTCAGTTTGAGATTGAGTTGTACTGGAACTTATTATTGTGGTTTGAGTTTGGACTTTGCTTAAAAAATTGAGTGTTTGAGTTGTCTGACAAGCCCTAGTTTTATGAAAACATTTCTAAAATCCTCTAAAAACTCAATTAAAACCAGATAGTCCAGTTCAGAATAACACAACAACTAGCAACATATTACATCAACATAGGAGAAAACACAACCCACAAAGGTATTTTGCTATTTTCCAACACTACTAAATTTCTAATTTTGACGATTTACTGAAAAAGATGTGTTTAGTACAAAAGCAAAATATTCTCCCAAAAGATTACGATACAAGGACTAGTATTTGGTATACTGTACAACTGTAATTTTATTTCATGAAAGTATAAATAATGTTATTTTACAATTTTATGCTCACATTTTACGTGAAAAAAATGTGGTTATGAGGCCCTTATAGCCACGTTGGCCATGGCGCTCCATTTTTAGTGTTTTTATAATCATATTTTTTTCTAATCAAACTAAATTACATTTATTCCTATCTACCAATGTCAAACATACTAGGTTTTTAGGTTAATTCAAGTAAATGTCTGCTTTGATCTAAAATGTCCAAATTCGAATGGCTGCCACTTACAAAATTTTAAAATGGTTAGATTAAAGTCTATAATAATCCATTTCCTTAAAAATTTTACCATATATTACTCATGCATGATTGATGTAATCTAAGAAATTTCATAAAAAACAACTAGTCAAATCTAGGTAAAAATGAAGTACCGTAGCCAAGATATATAAATTGGTTAATTACAGTTTGCCCCCCTGAATTATGCTTTGTTATCACTTGGCACTCCTTAATTTTCAAAGTTAACAGTTATCTCATTTGAACTTTCATTTTGTAACACTTTGCCCCCCTGAACTTCAAAAATTCATTATTTAACACACTCGACGTTTTTTCCAATTTTTTTTGTAATATACTCATAAACCTATATTTACATGAAAGTTTGGATCGAAACGGAAGTAAGATATGGTTTAAATTTGGGTCGGATTGAGTGTCAAAAGGACCTATCTGTAGGAGGGAAGGATCTGGATGCAAGCCAAAATGACCAATTAACAAATCGAGAACTCCACACCATCATAAGGAGTATTTTGACAATTGGATTCAGGTCTGGACTCGCACAATTGATTACGGTGCAATCCATGAGAAGAAATGAGACAACTAAGAAGTCATCTGAAAACAGGTCGGATCCGAGCAATCCAGACCACCAATTGGTGGCTCCAGACCTCTAGTTGGCAATCACTTCTGCTCCGAATCCGACATATCTTCTCCCAGTTGTGTATTAGGCTGTTTTAGTCTATATTTAGTATGTTCCATTAGTCCCACACAAGGAGATTGTTCTCAGTTTTCTTTTTTCATGACTATAAATAAAACTGTTCTTCCCCCTTTGTAATACATTCATTGCTTGATGGTCATTTCCTCTACTTAGAGTAAGGCCTTGGAGCAAAACTCTATTGGAGAGATGCTACTTGTAATGTGAGTGGTGAATAAAAGAAAGTTTTGTTAGTTTCTTGTTGTCCCTTTTAATTCTTGCATGTTTAACTTAATTTTGTTTTGTCTTAATGGAATTAATTAGAATGTTTCATTTTCTTAATATAAATGTTAGCTCAATGAGTAGTGAGTAGTTCCATCCCCCTTTGGGGTTGAGTTGATGTTTATACATGTAATGAAGAATGAGATGAATGTTATCTTTACAATATGTGATGAATGTGAGTGTATGCTTGTTTGTTTAAAAGAGAATACTTAACATGATTGGTTCTGCTATAATCATGTAGATTGCTTTCAGATTAATCGATAAACCAATCAATCCCCTTTCTATACATTTTGGACCTTAAAACTCAAAGCAAAAGATTAGACGGATTGCCATCTAGGTCATGCATCATTTGTAGACGTTGCACACACTCATTTTTTCTTTTCTTTACATTCTTGTTGTCGATTGCTGGTGTGAGGTACATACACCCATTCTCTCATTCCTGCATGGTTAAAACATGCATTAGGTAGTAAGGTGAATCGTGACAAGTGTGAGGTGAGCCTTTGGTTGGAGAGTTGATTGCAACATTAAGACTAGGGGTGAGCATTCGGTCCGGACCGGACCGGATTTTTATCCGGGGTCCGGACCGAAGACCGGACCGGACCGATTCGCGAATCGGTCCGGTCCGGTCAAAAACCGGATTTTTATAAAGAAAAAAACAAAAAAAAGACCGGTCCAGACCGGACCGAACCGGACCGAACCCAAACTTCCCGGACCGAAACCCGGACCGGACCGGATCGGACCAACATTTTCCGGACCGAACCCGGACCGACCGGTCCGATCCAAAAACCCAGACCAGACCGGGTTTTGCTCTCCCCTAATTAAGACTCAAAACACTACTGAGGAGGGGCTGTCCCATACAAGATAAGGTGAGGGATTTAATCACCCATCCCTTAGCCCCACAAACCAAACTAAAGTAAAGCTTCAATCTAAAATCAAGTAGATATTGGCCACTAAGACTCTGACGCATTATGAGAGTGATCCTGTCACAACCGTCATAGCTTGATTGACGTTGCCTACTTTGTCGATAGTAGGAGAGACGAGATCTCTGGATCTTGGCTCACTTGCTGGACTTTGTGGTCTTCGTCGTAGGGAGGTGAGATGTGTTGAGGCCGTGTGACCTCGTAGTTAGGCGTCCTCTAGCTGTAAGGACCTATAGTGACTTTAGGTTGCTTGAGCAGTGTTTGCTAAATTAGGCTTCTACCCTCGCCCACTACCCACGCTGGTTCTAGGGATTCCTCCCTTCTCATATGTGTTTTCTCCTCCTCTACATTCTTCGAGTAGTCTCCTCTGATTACACATTCTGTTGTGTGTGGTTTTAGGGTCGAGTCAAACGTTTTATGCGAGGTTGGGCTCGTTCTTGTGAGAGCGCTCGACTTGAGAGAGTGCATTTTTCTGAGACGGACGGGCTAGGTGGTCATTCATCTTCGCCTCAAGCTCCTTTGGAGCGTGAGGCTGAGTCGTCTCATGGAGATGAGGGAGATCGAGTTCCATACATGGATTACCTCGGTCCGCTCCCACCTCAACGTAGATCTCCTTCTCCTCCTTCGACTCGGGAGGAAGAGGGATTCGGTCAGGATCAAGTTCTTGGTGCACCACCACCTTTAGCTACACAGGATAGACTGATGATTCTGTGGGAGCGGACCCATCCTATTCGGGCCGCACAACCTTTTTGCATAGTTCTCCCGCCGGCTCGCGGGAACAACTATGAAATGAAACCTCAATATGTGAGCATGCTTTCTACCTTCACTGCCAATATGGAGGATCCGTATATTTTTATATGTGAATTCGAGGAGGTATGCTCCATGCTCAAGCTTCAACAGCTTCACGAAGATTCAGTCCGGTTGAGGATGATTTCTTTTGCGTTAAAAGATAATGTAAATAAATGGATGTACAGCCTCCCAACGAGCTTTATTCGGTCTTGGGATGAATTTGTGACCGTCTTTCTAAAGAGATTTTCCCCAAAGGAAAATTCAATAGATACGGCACCAAATACATCAAATGTATCAAACTGAGACCGAATCTTTTCATGCTTTCTTTGAGAGGTTCAAAGACCTTCTCTAGCAGTGCCCTTATCATGGACTTGAGCTATGGTAGCTGTGCAAATTGTTTATGAGGCTCTCAACTACAACACTCGCAGATTGTTGGAGTCGATGTGTGATAGTGATTTCCAAATGAAACCCATTGGTGAGGCGTGTGATACTTTTGAATTAATGGATGAACGTACCTTTCAGTGGGACACCATGAGAGTACCACCAGCCGCCATGTCTTTTGGTCGAGCTGGATCATATCAAGTTGAGTCAAGTATCGCGTCTGAGGCGAAAATGGCTACTCTCATGCGTAAGATTGAGAGTTTAGAGTTGGACCGAGCTCCTTTAGCTCAGGTCGTTACTCCCACGTGTAGTTGGTGTGGACTTACGGGACATAAGGACTTGTAATGTGCTTACGTTCCAAGAGATACTGAGCATGCAAATGTGATGTATCAAATGAGGCCCCGTAGCGACCCGTACAATCACACCTACAACTCGAGATGGCGAAACCACCTTAACTTCTCTTGGGAGCCTAGTGGGGGCCATGGTCAGAGCTCGCAAGCTCAACCTCCACCTTATCACCCTCAATGCCCATTGGCGACCTAACAACCCCCACATCTAAGGTCTCATCACCATAATCACCAACCTCCGCAGGCCTCACCATCGGGGTTATTCTAACCAAACTCCACTACCCAGTGGGTTGACCCAAAGGACCCCTCTATTGATCAAACCCTTCAAGCGTTCATGCAGAGCATGCAAAGTTTGTTCAAAACTTTGGAAATGCAAGTTAACCAGTTAACTCTGAATCCAACAAGGACCCACCCTCGGTCGAGCTTAAACCGCTCCTGATAACCTTAAATACATCTTTGTAGGGGATAATGAGACATTACCACTTATTATTGCTTCTGATCTTGCAAAAGATCAAGAGGTTGCCCTCAAAAAAATGTTCTTTGAAAACAAAGAGGCTATCGGGTGGTTCTTGAAGGACATCAAGGGAATAAGCCTTGGTATTGTCCAGCATTGGATCCACATGGAAGAGAATTCTAGGCTCCGTCGGAACCTACAACAAAGATTGAATCCTTTGTTGAAAGAATCTGTCCGAAAAGAGGTTCTTAAGTGTTTGGATCATGATATAATTATCTTATTTCTGATAGTTCGTGGGTGAGTCATGTCCATGTAGTTCCCAAGAAGTCTGGCATGCCGGTTGTTCAGAACGAGCATTATGAGCTTATACCAACACGCCTGCAAACTGGCTGGCGAGTTTGCGTTGATTATCGCAAGCTCAATGCGGCAACACAGAAAGATCATTTCCCATTGCCATTCATTGATCAAATATTGGAAAGGTTGGCTGAACATGAGTATTATTGTTTTCTTGATGGATACTCCGGTTACAACCAAATTCCCATCGCCCCCGAGGATCAAGAGAAAATCACATTTACATGTCCATTTGACACGTTTACCTACCGTCGCATGCCCTTTGGGTTATGTAATGTGCCGGCAACGTTTCAAAGGTGTATGATTGACATCTTCTCCGAAATGGTATAGTGTTTCCTTGAGATTTGCATGGATGACTTTTCCATATTTGGCGCTTCCTTTGATAAGTACCTTCATCACTTGAGCCTTGTCCTCAAGCGATGCAGTGAGAAGAACCTTGCTCTTAATAGGGAGAAATGTCACTTATGGTAAAGTGAGGTATTGTACTTGGACATGTGGTCTCAAGTAGGGGAATTGAGGTCGACCCCGCCAATGTGAATGATATTCACGTCTTTTTGGGACGTGTTGGATTCTATCGACGGTCCATTCGGGATTTTAGTAAAATTGCTTGACCTCTCACCGCCTTGTTGGCTTAGGATGCCATTTTTGAGTTCATACCAGATTGCCACCATGTTTTTTGACCTTAAAGAAAGAGTTGACTTCGGATCCGATAATTAAGACACCGGTGTGGACGGAACCCTTCGAGTTGATGTGTGATGCATCTGACTTCGCTGTGGAAGCAATGCTTGGTATACAATTGGACAAATTGCCTTACGTTATTTACTATGGCAGTAGAATACTTAATGATGCCCAATTGAACTACCCTGTGACCGAGAAAGAATTCTTAGCAATCGTATTCGATTTGGAGAAATTCTGGTCATACTTGATTGGCTCCCACTTGATTATCTATACCAATCACACAACCATCAAGCACCTCATGGCGAAGAAAGATGCAAAATCTAGAGTCTTGAGATGGATCTTGTTGTTACAAGAATTTGATCTCGAGATTCGGGACAAAAAATGGTGTGAAAATGTTGTAGTGGAGCACTTGTCTTGTCTTGAGACGACCAACCCACATGACCAAATTATTAATGACAAATATCCTGACGAGCAAATATTCACGATCGAAGATAACCCTTGGTTTGCTGACATTGTGAACTACCTCGTGACCGAGCAGCTTCCCGTGGGTTGGTCAAAATCTGACCAAACGAAATTTAGATCATATGTCAGATTCTTGCACTGTAATGACCCCCTACCTATTCAAATACTACTCTGACCAAAGTTTTAGGTGGTGCGTCCCAAATAATGAGTTCCAAAGTGTGCTCCAATTTTGTCACTCTGAGGCATGTGGAGGGCACTTGGGAGCAATGAAAACTACCATTAAGGTGCTGCAATCTGGATTTTACTGGCCTTCACTTTTCAAAGATGCTTATGAATTTTGTAAGCAATGTGATAGGTGTCAATGCCTTGGCAAAATCAGTCGACGAGATATGATGCTTTTTTAAAATATCCTCGTCGTCGATATCTTTGATGTGTGGGACATCGAGTTAATGGGTTATTTCCCGAATTCGTTCGGGAATGTTTACATTCCGGTGGTTGTTTACTATATGTCTATGTGGGTAGAGGCTATCCCCACAAACACTAATGACAACAATGTGGTCACCAATTTTTTAAGGACATTTTTGCACGATTTGGTATGCCTCATACCATAATCAGCGACAGAGGTATCCACTTCTGTAATCTCTCGTTTGAAGCGCTTATGTGGCAATATTTGTTTACATATTATCCGCAAACTAGTAGGCAGGTTGAAGTCTCTAACCGTCAATTAAAGCAAATCCTTTAGAAGACGGTTAATTCCTAGTGGAAGGATTGGTTGACTAAACTAAATTACGCATTGTGGGCTTTCTGCACCGCGTATAAGACTAATTTGGGTATGTCCCCATAACGGGTAGTGTACGACAAGGGTTGCCACCTACCCGTCGAGCTCGAGCATCGTGCTTTCTGGGCGAACAAGAACCTGAATATGGATCTTGATCAAGCAGGGGTGCTGTAAACTCGACATCGTGGAATTGGAAGAGCTACATATTGATGCATATAAAAAGGCCAAAATTCATAAGTCCCATGCCAAAATGTATCACGATCGCATGATTTTGCGAATAGTGTTTACGACCGGGCAGAAGGTGTTGCTCTACAACTCCCGGCTTCATCTGTTTGTTGGTAAGCTATGTAGTCGCTTGTCTGACCCGTTTATTGTACAAATCGTATTTCCTCATGGAGCGGTTGAAATTCTGAACCTAGGGAATGGGGACGTGTTCAAAGATAATGGACAACGCCTCAAACCTTACTTGGTGGGGGCACCAGCTGAAGTCGAGGAGGTCATGTTCCTTTATGAGCCTCCCTCGAACGCAACCATGTGATTGGTTGTGATCTCATGTTTGTACATCTTTAAAAAAAAGAAGACAAAAAGACAAAAAAAGAAGAAGACTCCAAAAGTGAGCATACATTGTTGTGGGCTCCAACCCCAGTGTATTCATTTGTTTCACGTATTTGTCTTCCTTCTTAAGTATCTCACAGGTTTTTGAGAATTTGGGTATGTGTTTATCAACATGACTTTGTACTTATATGTATCCAACCCCATATGTATTATCATTCCCAAATTGGTATTTGATTACTAAATTGTTCATATGTAGTATCACAGGTTTTTGAGAATTCGGGTATGTAGTATCTCACAACTGAAATAAAATTTATTTTTCATGCATGAATCCATGTAGTATTATTACGTCATACATTGACGACAATGCATGAATTAAGTATGTGGGGGGTGGGGGTTTCACGTGTGTACATAGTTTTTGTGTGTTTTTCGTTTTCTTGTGTGTGCATTGTTAGTGTAGGATTTTGTGTCCCTATGTATGTATATATTTTAATTTTTTAATACAACATACAAGATCGATTTTATATTTTCAACAATTTTTATGTACATTACTTTGTGTTTATTCTAATATCGTGCAATCCTACATATATTAAAATAAATGACAAAGAGATAATCATACCTAAAAGGTTCTCTAAAACCTTTTCGAAGATCCAGAGTCGCGTTGCTCCTAGAATCGTCCACCGATTTGCGTCTGAGTGTTCACAAAACTCTAAACAAGATTAGAGAGAAATGAGCTAGCCAATCAATCTCTAATAAGGCATAGAATCTAGCTAATAACCCCTCTTTGAACTCTTGAGATTTCTTTTTCCTAAACTCAAAATTAATAAGAGGTTTTAGTGGTGATTAGAGGAGAGATTAATGAGAGAAAGAATTTTTGCATTTTTTATAAACAAGTGGCATGAGGGGTCATTTTATAGGCTCCCAAAACATCCTTATCAAGAACTATTCTTTAGTCATGATCTCTTGCTTATTCTCTCCTAAACTTAATCTCAAAATGCCACATAAGCATCCTAAAAACGTTTAATTAAATCTGGAATTAATCTAACCCATGATCGAATTATTCTCTTAATAATTCAGGCAAAAATCACATTGTTCGGTTGACCGAGAATCTTTCTCGGTTAACCAAACCATTCGGTTTTAACACGTGTTCGGTGGACCGTAAGCTAGACGGTCGACCAAATTTGCATGAGAAAAAATTCTCTGGAAAAATTCAGACGATCCGTGTCTTGCTCGGTCGACCGTTGACCCACCAAAATTTCTCCTGACGAATATTCATCGGACGACCGTGTCACCTTCGGTCTACCAAAAATATCCCAAGATATTTTCTCTCGGTTGACCATTCACACTTGGTTGACCGAACCCAATTGTCTAGGCACTCCAGACAATTTCGGTCAATCAATTGTGCTTATCCGTTCTCCGTTCAGTTGACCGTTCCGAAGACACCTCGATCGACCAAACCCTAAACGGTTCACCGTCTTTGACCCCGATTTTGCCTTTGTCAAATTTTGGATTTATTTCCAACAAAAATTTATATTTTGGGGGGTTTTTAGCAAATTCATATCTTATGTAATATATTATCATATGTAATATTAAATTATTACACCCCATAATATACACATCTCATATGAATTTATTATGATTCTAATTATGTCAATTCTCTTGACATATTGATTTTATTCGTTCACAACATGTGTTCTTATTCAGATGAAACCCGACACATCATATGAACTCAAAATCAAGCTTCTTGTTTCCCAGTTTTGTGGTGTGACCTATAGGAGGATCTAAGCTAAATTGGCAGCGATATTAAACATTTAATATCTCAAACTATAAGTGGTATCTAGCTACACATTATAGTTACCCAATTAGCATATATGTCTTTGTTCCACTCCAACTAAACACGATCTATTTAGTGATGTAAGTGCACCACTTGTGTCCGTCCCTTGCCTCATGATATTAAGAATATATACAAAGTAGAAATGTGTCACCTTTGTATTATATTCATTTCTTGATCTCTTTAAGCTAATTATAACTATGTAACTTAACTCAAGTTACATTGTGCACATTATAATTTTGCTTTATCAAGGGGCCCACTAATATCATCACTCAATTAAGAGGGGCAACGATAATCGTTTGACTAGCTATCTTTTCCAGCACAAGTCATGTTCAACGAACTATTGCTTTTATCATTATACTCATTGATAGCTTTTGACAATAATCAAATTAAGCACTTCTTGAGTGAAAAGATACAAGTCTCATATCTTAGGATCCAAGACACAGTAAAACATTAATGACACGAAACACAATTCCATAATGTTTTACTTGTTAGGTTCATTCAATATATAAAAGTAATCTTTGCCATAAGATTTTGACACTTCCCGTGCTTAGTTTCCTCATGTTTATTGACTAAAATTTCCTGTTGAATATGCTACATGTTAGTTAAGTGTTTGTATTTGTGGTTCTTACTTGGTTGGTTGAAGAACTTTGTTTTGATGGGTTTTGCCATAAGATTTAGACACCTTCCATGCTTAGCTTTGTTCTTCACATGAGTTTATGGTTTTTGATGAGTCTTGCCATCTCTTTAGACACTTATCATGCCGAGCCTAATCTTATGATAATCAAGTAGTAATTGCCGATACGTTGTGTGGATGGATTGATAGGTTTTGCGACATCTTTAGACACTTCCTATGCATGAAAACACACTCATGACACACACACACACATACAAGCTTACATGCATCATTCATCACTTATTTCACTTCATATGTGCACACACTCCATCCCTTGGGGGTTTTCTTCCTGGATTTCTATCTAGTTGTTAGCTTTTTAGTTTAGTTTTAATCAATCATTAGTTGCTTTCTTTTGCATTTGTTACTTACTAGTTTAGTGTAGTTTAGCTTAGCATAATCAAATATCTTTTCCCTTTTTTGCCACTTGATTTCGGACAAACCAGAGGCTACTCACCTCCCCGTGGATCGACCCATACTTGCCCCATCTTCACCGATGGTTGTGCACTTGCGGTGTAAACTTAATTGATTACACAAGTTTTTGGCACCGTTGCCGGGGAGGTGCTCAGTCCAGACTCTGGTTCGGACCATTCGAGTGGATTTAATCTTTTGTTTGTAGTTGTTCTTTTTTCAGGAGGTTGTAAAGATCAAGGGAAGGCAACAAAAGAAGTTTGGAGGCAAACAGAGACAAACAGACTGCCAATTAGCTGCGGGGGGCAGTCAATTGTTGGACTGGTTAGCTCAGTTTGCTCCCTTCTTTTTCTGGTTGTTTCTGGTTTCAATATAGAGGTCTTGGGGTTCAATTTGACATATTTTGGCATGTAGCTTTCCCCCAAACCAATAATCAATCCTTTTTAATAAACTTGGACCCTAAAATTCAAAGCAAATGACTAGGCATTCTTGCTTGTTTAGGTCATACATCATATACTTGACTTAGGCATGTAGTTTATCTTTTGTTGTAACTTTACTTTCAGTTGTTGAGCGCTGGTGTGAGGTACGCATTTCCTACTCTCATTCATGCATTTGGTATGACCATGCATTAGTTAGTAGGAATTGAATTGTAACAAGTGTGAGTTGAGCGTTTGTTTGGAGAGTTGATTTCTAGATTAGGACTCCAAAACGCTATTATGAAGGGGCTGTCCCATATAAGATAAGGTGGGGGATTTCATCACCCTTTCCTTTGCCCCAAAAATCATACTAATCAAGAGTCTAATTTTAAAATCAAGTAGACATTGACCCCTAAGGATCTCGGGCGCATTAAGAGTATAATCCAGTCACGACCGTCACGGCCTGATCGGCGTCACCCACTTTGTTGATAATAGGAGAGAGACGAGATCTCCGGATCTTGGCTCACTTACTGGGCTTTGTGTCTTCATCGTAGGGAGGTGAGGCGTGTTGAGGCCGTGTGACCTCGCAGTTAGGCGTTGTCTAGCTGTAAGGACCTATAGCAAGCTTAGGTTGTTTGAGTCGTGTTTGCTTGTGTGCGTCTACCAATACCTACCCATCGTAGCATAAAGACTTCTTCCTTTCTCTCCTTGAGTCCATGTGTCAAAGAGAGTTCTTAGGAAAGGATGAAAGGGAGGCATGATCTTTCCTAGAAGACCTCGCTGAGAAACCATGCAGTGGGAATGTGTGAGGAAACCACCACCATCATCTAGCATAGGAGCGAGGATCACAAATGCAAACTTGACTAGATCGAGTGCCACATTTGCTGTCGATACCACTATGGCGACTGAGACACGCATGACAGTCTTAATGCGCCGTATGGATTTGATTGAGCTCCAAAACTAGCAAGATGTGTCACATGTGTCTACATCTGGTCCAGTTCCCTGTTATTCATGTGGTAGGATAGGTCATGTAGGAGGCGAGTGTCTATCCATTCCTCCTGAGATGGAACTACTCAATGGCATCTATGATAGATCCAGGAATGACCCATACTCATCATCATATAATCTTGGATGGAGGAACACCCTAACTTTTCATGGAACCAAAACAATGTCCAAGGTGGTCTTTCAAACTTCTCTAGACCACCTAACAGACTACACCAACCTCCCAAGCATTCACAGTCTTTTTCAGCCACCCCAACCACAAATCACCAACCAACCCGGTTTCCCAAATTCTAACAACATTGAAACCCGTTTCAATTCGCTTGAGAACTTGACTCGTGGACTAGAGAACTCAATGATTTTTTTATGTCATCCACAAGTCAAGTCCTCACTTCGAATCAGCAGACCATCAAATCTCTTGAGCTTCAGATGGGCCAATTGGCTCAGTCTGTACATAAGAGAGAGAGGGACTCTGCTAAGCCAGCCTAAGGTTAACCCCCGCATGTACCAATAACAACACATGCAAAATGAGAGTTTGGTACCTCGGGGATGGCAAGTGAACCATGTGGAGGAACATGTTCACCATGTCAATGCCATTGTAACCTTAAGGAATGGAAAGTAGGTTGACAATCACATTTCCTTGCCACCACCACCATCTGTGCAACCCCTCGGTGGGAATGATGGTGAGGAAGAGGCTGAGGGTCAGGATAATACACCAACGCCTCCTTCTCAGGCACCATAGAAAACCTACCTGCCAAGAGCTCCATATCCTAGTAGGTTAACCAAAAAGCAGAGTGACACAATGGATAAGATATTAGAGGTCTTTAAACAAGTGAAGGTTAACATCCCCTTGTTGGATGTCATCCAACAAATACCTCAATATACCAAAGTGTTGAAAGATCTCTGCACAACCATGAGCAAGACCAATGTTCCTAAGAAAGCATTCTTAGCTGCGAGTGAGCTCACTTTTGTCCAATCCCACATATACAAAGTACAAGGACCTTGGTTGTCCTACTATTCAGTGTACGATAGGGGACACTGATATGAGTAATGTATTGCTTCATTTAGGATCAACGGTCAACGTCCTCCCATCTTCTGTTTTCAACAGTTGAACTTGGGAGAATTGAAACCAACTAAATCACCATCCAATTGGTGGATAGATCCATTCGTGTCCCTTAGGGTATTATTAAGGAATGCTCATCAAAGTTTGAGATTTTATATTTCCAGTAGATTTTGTCGTCCTCTATATTAACCCTGTGCGAACACCCACTCTCAAATACCTTTGATTTTCGGTACACCATTTCTGGCAACCTCCAACGCCTTAATTAATTGTAGAAATGGTTTCATGAAGCTCTCATTCAGTAACATGAGTGCCGAGTTTCATGTATTCAACTCTGGTAGGCAAGAAGAGCCTTTGGACCAACCATTAAATCTCAACATGATCCGCCAATTAGAGAAAGCACTGTAAAATCAACAAACACCCGCAACACCAATGCAACCCGTTGAGAATGTTTATGTGCCCAATGAAAACTCATTGTTGTCTTTGCAATGCAACAGAGTGAGCTGACATCAAACATGAATATACAAAGGGAGTGTTTGTTGGATGATTCAGTTGGGACTGTTAGTGAGGGGGAAACACGTCATCATATGCCCATTCAAGAATGTGTCTTTACCGTATGTCCCACGACCGTTGAGCATCATGAGCTTCATCTTGACTCCAACAAGGACCCACCTACGTCCGAGCTTATGATTGATAATATAAATGAGGTTGGGTGGTCATTGTTGGATGACTTGGTGAGAAGCCCCATTCTTATTGAAGCAGGGGTGCCACATCCCTCGAATAAGCAAGAGGAACTCATACCGATGCACCTCCTATTGGTTGGAGGGTTTTGTTAATTGAGCAACTAAACCCTTGTCAGGCAACACAACTCCACTCATTCACGTTGCCTACGCCCAACCAATATCATGAGGGGTTTGAGCCTTTCAGTTTTGACCTTTCACCCCTCATGATACCTCAGAGTACCAGTGAAGCGGGCCCATCATGGAAAATCTCTAGTCCGCTGGACTCGATGTTCTCATTTGATGTTCCTTGACTAAATGATTATGAGAATATCTTCGTTGATGTATATATCTTTTTTTTATATAACAAAAAAAGAAAAAAAGAAAAAGAAAAAAAGGAACAAAAAACTCCTTAAGTGAACATTGGTTGTTGTGGACCCAACCCTTGAGTATTGGGGCCGCATTTTTTTGACATATTTGTATTTGTATTCCCTTTTTAAGTATCTTACATGTTTTGAGGAGAATTTGGGTTTGTCCATCAACATAACCATGAACTCCCGTTTGCGCTTCATATTGGTGAGATCTTTTCTTTTTCAAGCATGAATCAATGTAGTATCATACTCACATTCATTGAGCACAATACATGAAATAAGTGTGTGTGTGTGGGGGGGGGGGTGCTTTACGTGTGAACATAGTTTTGTGTGTCTTTTGTTTTTGTTTCACCTTCTTTTGTTTACTTTGCTAGGGTCATGTTAGAGTGATGCAAGTAATATCGATATATCAGCTTGCCATGACCCTTGGGTAACTTGTCTTCTTTTGTTTGCCATTGTACTTTCATTTTCCAGTTATTTGAAAAATCTGAGGTGTTTGCGAAAGAAAATGTTTTGTGGGGTTTGTGTACGTGTATTGTTGAACGTTTTATTTTAAACCGCAAGTGCACGGCCGCGATGAAGCGGTGGCAAGTACGGGTCGTCCTCAGGGAGGTGAGCAGCCTCTTGTTTATCAGAAATCAAGTGGCAAAATACGGAAGAGAAAGATTGATTATGCTAACCTACGCTACACTACACTAAGAAGTATGAAATGTGAAAGAAGCAAACAAACGATGAAATAAGAACTAAGTTAAGAACAAAACAAGAATGCTGGAATTTCAGGAATGGAAAACCCCTAAGGGGTGGAGTGAGTGCACACAAGCAAAGAGGTGGGTGTAGAATACATTCTTTAAGCACATGAAGGTGGTGTTTATCAAGCATAGGAAGTGTCTAAATGTTATGGCAAAACCTATCAATCTATTCACCAACTTGGTTGATTAACAATTACATATGCAAGTTGTTTATTTCAGAACCTAAACAAGCATGAGAGGTGTCTAATCATTTTGGCAAAACTCATCAAGTTATAAATTCTATCCTAAACAAGCAAGCATACATTCATGTTTAATCAACACATTGAAATTAAAGCATTCATCCCATTCTCTAATGCATGTATGTACATCTACTCCACCCCCCAAAGGGGATAAAACTACTCACTAAACATTACACTAATTATTAAACTAAACAAAGAAAGCATATTAACTAAGCTAATAAAACTAATGAAATGAGATTAAGCAAAGCAAAACAATAAACATAAAACAAACAACATAATAAAGAAAACTTGTATTAAAACGACTCACATTAAAAGTAGCATCCTCCTACTTTAGTGTGTGCTTCAAGGCCTCACTTCTAGTAGGAAGAATAGTCACTTAAAATATGGAGTGATTACAATAGGAGGTGAAGAGTTCTATTTATAGCCATGGAAAAAGCTAATCCGGGACAATCCCCCGATGTGGGACTAAACAGATACCACAAATAGCCTAAACATCCTCTAATACATGTGCTGGAGAAATTGGAGCGCATTTGGGCCAAAGGTGACCGCCAATTAGCGGTCTTGGACCGCTAATTAGCGGTCTACAATGTCCGTATCCCTCTGGAATTTCTTGTGGGCTTTTCGGGAAGGCTTTGTTGGTATTTGATGCATCTATTTTGCATGTTGGAGCTCCGACCCGAATAGAATTGCCAAAATACTCCCCATGATGGTGAGGAGTATTCTGTTTTGCTCTTAGGTCCTTTGGTCTTGCATTCAGGTCATTCTTCCTTGCATCTTGGTCCACAGATCTCACAATTCAGTCCTTTTTCCCAGCTTTTGGGTCCTTTTATGCTTTATCTCTTCAAACCTATTTATTCCTGAAAACTAAACATAAAACTCGTAACATAGCATTATTTAGGTAAAAGATAATGGATATAAGATACAAATATGAGCATGAATTGATGTCAATCAAATACCCCCACACCAAACTTTTGCTAGTCCCGAGCAAAACAAAGAAAGAGAAAAGCATGCGAAAAAAACAAGAAATCCTAACTCACTTTCGTAGGAATCACGGTTGCACTTAGCACGTGCAACAAGCCGTTAAACCTCCTTGTCGCCAAGGAGGAGGAGTGTTGTCTCCTGAGGGTTTTCAGCGGATATACCCACAAAATCCGAACAAGATGCATTAATCAATCTAGCTACACGACTCGTTGGACTTATATTGTCGATCATAGGACACAGTAATACTACGGGTCGACTCTATATATGTAATCGGTCCACACACCTAGCCTAATGAGTTATTCGTGAGAGTTAGTTGAGGACTTAAGTGAAAGACATGGGAAACCTTAACTTCTGAATGTGATACAATGTGTAGAGTCCATTTTGGTTCTTATTTGCTTTTTTCTTTTTTTTTTCTTTCATCATTTTTTTTCTTTGGAGCATTTTATTGGTTGGTGTTTGATTCTCCCAGGGTCAGGTTTCGTGCATCATTGCCTATGAGGACTTACACTATCACGTACACCTTCCCCCAAATCTCCACATAGGGCGATCCCTACCACCCGTGTAACGGGAGTTCGGTCGGTGCATCCCAAGTCAGATGACTCGAAAGCACCAGGCACAAAGTCCCCTCAGACCTACTTTCCCGAGTGATAGGAGCCGTGCGAGAAGAGGGAACACCACTTATTTATCTATATGGGAACCAAAACCCCTACACTTAAGTTTCACAAAAAGAGATTAAGGGCCCTCGACTACGACAAACTTCCTTATACTCACAAACACGAATTATTTGACTCACTAGGTTCAGGGTGGACTTCTTTAAATGTTTGAGTACTGAAACCCTATGATTACACGCCCCCTGAGGGAAAACCAGGGTGCATCCTAACGATTCGACAAGACCTAAAGCCAATAAACTAGAAATCCTAATGCATCAAGTTCACGACAATTTTGGGAGCCTTCTTTTTACTTTGCCTCTCAACGGTTTTGCACATGCTAAACACACGCAAAACCCACAAAAACATTTTCTTTCGCAAACACATGAAGATTTTGAAAGAAATGTGAAAATTTTAAAGCACTCGGCAAGTAAAAGAAGACAAGTCACCCAAGGATCATGGCAAGCAGATATATCAATGTAAAATGCGGCACACTAACATGACCCTAGCAGTACAAACAAAAGAAAATAAAACCAAAGGAAAAAGACTCGACTATGTACACACGTAAAACACCCCCCCCATACCTACTTCATGCATTGTCCTCAATGAATGTGAACAAGATACTACATGGATACCTGCATGAAAAAGGAAAGATCTCACCAACATGAAGTACAAAGGGACGTTCAGGGTCATGTTGATGGACACAAACCCAAATTCCCTCAAAACCTGTGAGAAGCTGAAGAAGGGAGATAAATACGTGAAGAGATTGGGCCCAAGTACACAAGGGTTGGGGCCCACAACAATCAATGCTCACTGAAGGAGTCTTTTATTACACACTTTTTTTCCTTTTTTTCTTTTTTTCTTTTTTTTTGTTTTTTTTCAAGATATATACATCAACCAAGATATTCTCATAATCATTTGGTCAAGGAACATCAAATGAGAACATCAAGTCATGAGGACCAGAGACTTGCCGAGATGGGCAAACTCCACTGGTACTCTGAGGTGTCATGAGGGGTGAAAGGTCAAAGATGAAAGGCTCGAACCCCTCATGATATTGGTCGGGTGTGGGCAACAAAGAATGAAGTTGTGTTGCCTCAGTAGGGTTTAATTGCTCATCGAAGAAAACCCTCCAACCAATAGGCGGGTGCATCGGAATGAGTTCCTCAAGCTCATTCGATGGATGCAGCAGACCTGCATCACTAAGAATGGGGCTTCTCCCCAAGTCATCCAACAAGGACCTCCCACCATCATTTAGGTCATCAAGCATAAGCTCGGTCATAGGTGAGTCCTTGTTGGAGTCAATATGAAGCTCAAATGGCTCAATGGCCATGGGACATGAGGTAGAGACACCTTCTGGTATAGGCATATGATGAGGTGTCTCACTCTCACTAGTACTCTCAACTGAATCATGCAACGAACACTCCCTTTGGACATTCATGTTCGAGGCCAACTCACCCTGTTTCATTGCAAAGACAGGCAATGAGTCTTCGCTGGGCCCACGAACATTCTCAATGGGTTGCATTTGGGTTAGGGGTGTTCGTTGATTTTGTGGTGCTTTCTCCAATTGGCGGATGAGATTTAGATTTAAAGGTTCATCCATGGGTTCCTGTTGCCTACCAGAATTGAACACATGAAACTCGGCACTCATGTTACCGAATGAGAGCTTCATGAGACCATTTCTACAATTAATCAAGGCATTGGAGGTTGCCAGAAATGGTCTACCCAAAATCAAAGGTATTTGAGAGTGGGTGTTCGCAACAGGATTGGTATCGAGGACAACAAAATCGACTGGAAATATAAAATCTCCAACTTTGATAAGCACGTCCTCGATAATCCCCATGGGAATACGAATGGATCTATCCGCCAGTTGGAGGGTGATCTTAGTTGGTTTCAATTCTCCAAAGTTCAACTGTTGATAAACAAAGAATGGGAGGAGGTTGACCGCTGATCCTAAATCAAGCAAAACATTGCTCAATCTAGTGTCCCCTATCGTACACTGAATAGTAGGACACCCAGGGTCCTTGTATTTTGTGTAGGTAGGATTGGACAAAAGTGAGCTGATATTTGCAGCAAAGAATGCTTTCTTAGGAACATTGGTCTTCCTCTTGGTTGTGCAGAGATCCTTCAACACTTTGGCATATTGAGGTATTTGTTGGATGACATCCAACAAGGGGATGTTAACCTTTACTTGCTTAAACACCTCTACTATCTTGTCCATGTTGTCACTCTGCATTTTATTTAACCAACTTGGATAGGGAGCTTTTGGCAGATAGGTTTTCTGCTGTGCCTGAGAAGAAAGCTTTGGTGTATTACCCTCACCCTCAGCTTCTTCTTCACCACCATTCCCACTGGGGGGCTGCATAGATGGTGGTGGGTGTGGCAAGGAAATGTGATTGTCAACCTGTTTTCCATTCCTTAAGGTCACAATGGAATTGACATGGTGAACATGTTCCTCCACATGGTTCACTTGCCTCCCCCGAGGTACCACATTCTCATTTTGCATTTGTTGTTGTTGGTACATGCGGGGGTTAGCCTCAGGCTGGCTAGGAAAAGACCCTCTCTCTCTTTCATGTACAGACTGAGCCAATTGGCCCATCTGAAGCTCTAGAGATTTGATGGTCTGCTGATTTGAAGTGAGAACTTGACTCGTGGTTGACATAAAATTTTTGATTGAGTTTTCAAGTCCACGAGTCAAGGTCTCAAGCGAATTGAATCGGGTTTCCATATTATTGGAATTTGGGAAACCCGATTGATTGGTGGTTTGCGCTTGGGGTGGCTGATAGGAATGCGCATGCATGGGAGGTTGGTGTGATTGGTAAGGTGGTCGAGAGGAGTCTGGAGGACCACCCGGGGCATTAGTTTGGTTCCATGAAAAATTGGGGTGGTTCCTCCATCCAGGATTATAAGATGATGAGTATGGGTCGTTCCTGACTCTATCATAGACGACGTTGACACGCTCCATCTCAGGAGGAATGGACTCACACTCGCTTTCTACATGACCTATCCTACCACATGAATAACAGGGAACTGGACCAGATGTAGACATGTGAGGTGCACTTTGTTGGTTTTGGAGCTCAATCGAATCCATACGGCGCATTAAGGCCGCCATGCGCGCCTCGGTGGCCGTAGTGGTATCGATAGCAAATGCGGAACCCGATCTAGTTGAGTTTGCATTCACGATCCTCGCTCCTATGCTAGATGATGCAAGTGGTTCCCTTACACTCTCCCACTGCATGGTTTTCTCAGCGAGGTCTTCTAGGAAGGCCCATGCCTCCCTTTCATCCTTTCCCAAGAACTCCCCTTGACACATGGACTCAAGGAGCGTTCTGGACGGGATGTGAAGACCCTCATACACAATCTGACAAAGATGCCACAACTCAATGCCATGGTGAGGGCACGAGCATAGTAGCTCTTTGAGCCTCTCAAGATATGCATGAAATGGTTCGGTCTCATGTTGATAGAACGAATTGATTTCGTTCCTCAATTTTTGAGTCCGATGAATAGGAAAGTACTTCTTGAGGAATGCAGATTGAAACTCATCCCAAGTCCTAAAGGAATTCGCCTTGTTGCTGTACAACCACTTCTTGGCGTCATCCTTTAGTGCAAAAGGAACGAGCCTAAGATGGATGGAGTCTGTGCTAAGTTGTTGCAGCTTGAACATAGCACAGACCTCCTCAAATTCCCTGAGAAAGATATAGGGGTCACCTTTCCCAGTGAAATGAGGGAGCATGGAGATAAACTGAGGCTTAACCTCAAAATGGTTCCCATTAGCCTCTGGCAATACGATGCATGAGGGTAGAGCTGTACGGCTCGGGTAGCATCGATCACGTAGAGGTATGGGAACGACAACTGGAAGCACTGGTCGAACAGGTGGGTCCAGCAACTGCTGCTCCTCACGGAAATTAGCAGCCATTGAACCCAGACTGCGTGTGACACGAGAGGAGGAAGCTGTCGAGAAATCGATGACCGAAGCCGGATTGACAACGCTCCTCGTCAAACGACCCCTCTCGTCTGGTGTCCACGAAAGCATGCACAAAGGTGCACACACAAACCACAACTCTTTTTTTTTCAAACAAAGAATGTGCGTAGAGGAGAAGACGGGGGAACACAGGAGAGAAAGAATGACTTAGGAGAGAAGGGAAGAAGTCCTTATGCTACGGCGGATGGGTACAGGTAGAAGCACACAATCAAACAAGGCTCAAGCAATACTAAGGTCGCTATAGGTCCTTACAGCTAGACGACGCCTAACTGCGAGGTCACACGGCCTAATCACGCCTCACCTCCCTACAACGAGGACCACAAAGCCCAGCAAGTGAGCCAAGATCCGGGGATCTCGTCTCTCCTACTATCGACAAAGTGGGCAACGCCGATCAGGTCATGACGGTCGGGACCGGATCACTCTCCTAATGCGTCCGAATTCCTTAAGGCCAATGTCTACTTGATTTTAAAATTACTCTCTTGATTAGTGTGGTTTTTTGGGGTGAAGGAAAGGGTGATGAAATCCCCCACCTTATCTTTTATGGGACAGCCCCTCCTTAGTAGCGTTTTGGAGTCCTAAATCTAGCAATCAACTCTCCAAACAACGCTCAACTCACACTTGTTGCAATGCACTTCCTACTAACTAATGCATGTTCATACGAAATGCATGAATGAGAGTAGAAGGTGCGTACCTCACGCCAGCTCTCAGCAACAGAAAATAAAGCTAAGATAAAAGACAATCTAAATGCCTAAGTCACATACATGATGCATGGCCTAAACAAAAAGAATGCCTAATCTTTTGCTTTGAGTTTTAGGGTCCAAGTTGCTTAAGGGAGGTTTGATTATTGATCTGGGAACAAACTATAAGTCAAAACATGCCAAATTAAGTCCCAGACCACTATATCAGATAAAGTAAACAGACCAAAGAAATAAGAGAGCGAGCTGAGCTTACCAGACCGCCAATTAGCGGTCTCAGGCCGCTGATTGGCGGTCTACAGTGCCCAGATTTCTTCAAAACTTCTCCAGGTGCTCCTCCTGACCACTCCAAGTCTCCTGAAACAAAGAAAAACTACAAAACAAAAATTAAATCTACTCGAATCGTCCAAACAAGAG
Organism: Triglochin maritima; assembly: GCA_963682175.1. Classification (NCBI taxonomy): domain Eukaryota; kingdom Viridiplantae; phylum Streptophyta; class Magnoliopsida; order Alismatales; family Juncaginaceae; genus Triglochin; species Triglochin maritima. The sequence goes on from OY821775.1 coordinate 24,410,654, forward strand.
TCTGGACTGGCACCTCCCCGGCAACGGCGCCAAAAACTTGTTGAACGTTTTATTTTAAACCGCAAGTGCACGGCCGCGATGAAGCGGTGGCAAGTACGGGTCGTCCTCAGGGAGGTGAGCAGCCTCTTGTTTATCAGAAATCAAGTGGCAAAATAGGAAAGAGAAAGATTGATTATGCTAACCTACGCTACACTACACTAAGAAGTATGAAATGTGAAAGAAGCAAACAAACGATGAAATAAGAACTAAGTTAAGAACAAAACAAGAATGCTGGAATTTCAGGAATGGAAAACCCCTAAGGGGTGGAGTGAGTGCACACAAGCAAAGAGGTGGGTGTAGAATACATTCTTTAAGCACATGAAGGTGGTGTTTATCAAGCATAGGAAGTGTCTAAATGTTATGGCAAAACCTATCAATCTATTCACCAACTTGGTTGATTAACAATTACATATCCAAGTTGTTTATTTCAGAACCTAAACAAGCATGAGAGGTGTCTAATCATTTTGGTAAAACTCATAAAGTTATAAATTCTATCCTAAACAAGCAAGCATACATTCATGTTTAATCAACACATTGAAATTAAAGCATTCATCCCATTCTCTAATGCATGTATGTACATCTACTCCACCCCCAAAGGGGATGAAACTACTCACTAAACATTACACTAATTATTAAACTAAACAAAGAAAGCATATTAACTAAGCTAATAAAACTAATGAAATGAGATTAAGCAAAGCAAAACAATAAACATAAAACAAACAACATAATAAAGAAAACTTGTATTAAAACGACTCACATTAAAAGTAGCATCCTCCTACTTTAGTGTGTGCTTCAAGGCCTCACTTCTAGTAGGAAGAATATCCACTTAAAATATGGAGTGATTACAATAGGAGGTGAAGAGTTCTATTTATAGTCATGGAAAAAGCTAATCCGGGATAATCCCCCGATGTGGGACTAAACAGATACCACAAATAGCCTAAACATCCTCTAATACATGTGCTGGAGAAATTGGAGCACATTTGGGCCAAAAGTGACCGCCAATTAGCGGTCTTGGACCGCTACCTAGCGGTCTACAGTGTCCGTATCGCTCTGGAATTTCTTGTGGGCTTTTCTGGAAGGCTTTATTGGTATTTGATGCATCTAGTTTGCATATTGGAGCTCCGACCCGAATAGAATTGCCAAAATACTCCCCATGATGGTGAGGAGTATTCTGTTTTGATCTTAGGTCCTTTGGTCTTGCATTCAGGTCATTCTTCCTTGCATCTTGGTCCACAGATCTCACAATTCAGTCCTTTTTCCCAGCTTTTGGGTCCTTTTATGCTTTATCTCTTCAAACCTATTTATTCCTGAAAACTAAACATAAAACTCGTAACATAGCATTATTTAGGTAAAAGATAATGGATATAAGATACAAATATGAGTATGAAATGATGTCAATCATGTATGCAAAACCATTTTGAGGCAATCAAAAGAGAAGATCCCAAAATTGACTTGAACATGACGCATTAGGATATCTAGTATACCGGCTTTAGGTCATATCGAGTTGTAAGGATGCACCCCGGTCTTCCCTCGAGGGATGAGTAATCATAGGGTTTCAATACTCAAACAAGCAAAGAAGTCCACCCTGAACCTAGGGAGTCGAATAATTCGTGTCTGTTAGTATAAGGAATTTGTCGTAGTTAGGGGCCCTTATACTAACAGACTATCGCAAGTTCGTCTTGATTATATGGGTGCAACAGACTATAGAGAAAATTATTACAACCATCAGATTGCTCCCAAATTCATCTATATCATTCTTTCTTCTATAAATAGCAATGCTCTTCTTCCTTTTCTCCTCTTCTCCACTTCAATCATTAGACTAGGTTAGTTTTTACCAAATATTGTTGCAAGAAGAGGAAGGGAATGAAGATTGTAATCTCACATTTTCTTTAATATAAGGTTGGATTCATGTTCCTTTTGTCATTAACTTTCTTTCTACGCAATTAGTTTTTGATTTTTTTGGTTAGTTTTCTAGTTAGAGTTTTATGTCATGTTTAGTCTTAATCTCTTCCTTTCCATGCTTGTTCTTATGAGTAGTGAGTAGATCCACCCCATTTGGGGTGGAGAAAATGTAGTTGATGGTGAAGTGTATGATGGGTTCTTCTTATCTTGTGTCATTTCATGTGCTTAATGTAGATCTGTACTTGTAACTTGCTAAAACTTGTATTAGATGGGATAATGGCCACACTAGGTACTTGTCTTAGCTAGATCTAGAGTTTATCGTGTTGCTTGTATGGTTTAGCTTTGTATGGAAGTCCTTTGTTATGTATGAATGCTTGATTAGTAGAGAATTCATGATGTATTAAGTTGTATGGATGGTTAATTTATGTCCTAATCGGCATAATAGGTACTTGTTCATTTTTGAGAATACAAAGTGCATCTTAACTTCATGTCTAACTATATTAGTCATGTATTCATGTAAATGTAGTTTCTGTTAATTAGACTCCACACTAGTTTCTAGTTGATGCCACCTACTTTATATTCTTCCATTCTCATCTCAGTCTCCTCCTTTATATTCTTTGATTAGTCTCCTACTCCGATTACACCTTCTGTTGTGTGTAGTTTTTTGAGTTGAGTCGAGCGTTTTATGCGAGATTGTGCTCGTTCTGGTGAGAGCGCTCGACTTCTGAGAGTGCATTTTTCTTCTGAGATGGGTGGTCTTGGTGATGGCCCATCTTTACCTCGAGCTCCTTTGGAGCACGAGGCCGAGTCATCTCACAGAGGTGCGAGAGACTGGGTTCCATATATGGATTACCACAGTCCACTCCCACGACCACCTAGACCTCTTTCTCCTCCTCCTCCGACTCAGGAGGAAGAGGGATTCAGTCAGGATCGAGCTTTGGGTGCACCACCACCTTTAGCTCGACGGGATAGACCGATTACTCTGTGGGAGTAGAACCATCCCGTTCGGGCCGCCAACCTTCTTGCATATTTCTCTTGCCTGATCCCGGGGAACAACTATGAATTAAGACCTCAATATGTGAGCATGCTTCCCACCTTCATTGCCAATAAGGAGGATCCGTATATCTTTATATATGAATTCGAGGAGGTATGCTCCATTTTCAAGCTTCAAATGAGAGACACACCATGAGGGCCATGAGACACTTTTGAATTAATGGCTGAACGTAGCTTTGAGTGGGACACCATGAGCGAGCCACCAGCCGCCATGTCTTCTAGTTGAGCTGGATCTTACCAAGTTGAGTCTACTATCGCGTCTGAGGCAAAAATGGTTGCTCTCATGCGTAGGATTGAGAGTTTAGAGTTGGACCAAGCTCCTGTAGCGACCTGAGCTACTCCCACGTGTAATAAGTGTGGACTTATGGGACATAGTGACTTGGAATGTGCTTACTCTCCAAGCAATACTAAGCATACAAATGCGATGTATCAATAGTGTCCCCGTAACGACTCGTACAATCACTCTTACAAGCTGAGATGGCAAAACCACCATAATTTCTCTTGGGGGCCTAATGGGGGCCACAGTTAGAGCTCGCACGCTCAACCTCAACCCTTCTTATCACCCTCCACGCCCATCGACGACCTACCAACCCTAGATCAAAGGTCTCAGCCCCATACTCACCAACCTCCTCATGCCTCACCATCAGGTTATTCTAACCAAACTCCACTACCACAGCAGGTTGACCAAAATGACTCATCTCTTGAACAAAGCCTTCAAGCGTTCATGCAGCGCATGCAAAGTTCGTTTAAAACTTCGGAAGTGCAAGTCAGCCAGTTGACTCATCAGGTCCATGAACGTTAGAATGGTCAATTCCTAAGTCAAACCGAGGTGAATCCCCAGGGTACCCAATCTCAAGAAGGCCACTAGTGCCTTGAGCTACCTCTGAACCAACCCATCATGTTAATGTGATTCATACTTTGGGTTGCCTTCCTTGCAATCACCATCTCTTCGTGTCACCAGACCTGCGGTCATACCCACATTTATGAGGGTGTAGGATCCTGAGGTTCCCTCAAAAAATACTTCCAAGAAGGAGCTTGATTATGAGGTTCATTCCACTTTTATTTCGACAATGGGGCAAACTCTGAGGTTCCCTTGTCTAATTATATGTCGAAGGAATCTAAGTCTGGGGTTCCTTCGCAAAAGTCCACATCCATGGGTCCACCTAAGCTCCCCACAAATGTGTCTAAGGAACCAAATGCTGGGGTTCATTTGAAAGACCCTTATGCCCCGAAGGTACCATTCCCTGAGTGCCTTAAAAAGAAAACTTCATATCAATATGAGAAGATGCTTGAGATCTTTTGGCAAGTTAAGGTTAATATTCCGTTGTTGGAGCTGATTCAACAGGTGCCACCCTATGCAAAGGTTTTCAAGGATTTATGCACCAACAAAAGAAAAACGAATGTCCCAAGAATTTTTCTTCTGGCAAACGTGAGTTCTTTATTGGCACAACCCACGCAAGTAAAATACAAGGACCCAAGTTGTCCTACTATTTCTTGTGTGATTCGTGATGTGTCAATACATCGAGCTTTAGTTGAATGCGAGAATCCAACGTGGTATTCGGCAAACCACGTCAGCAACTGAAAATTTGACGTGATGTTAGACTGACCATGTCGACTGAAATATGTTCGACATTCACCAACGTGGTTTGTTGGCTTATGATTGATCATTTTATTTAAACCGCAAGTGCACGACCGCTTTGAAACGGTGGCAAATACGGGTCGTCCACTGGGAGGTGTGTCGACGCTTCGTTTGTGCGAAGGCGAGTGGTAAAAAATGGAGAGAAAGGTTGATTACACTAAACTACACTAAGATGCAAAAGGAAATGAAAGATAAGCAATAAAACTAAACCCCATAGGGGGTAGAGAAATAATGTGAATAGAAAGATGTGTGTGTGTGTGTTCAATTAAGCTCCTCACAACATGTAGTGCATGAAATCATAAAACTACATCCAACTTTGTCTCCACATGAATTAAGATAAGACTACATGATTAAAACATACAAGACAATAATTGGAATGAAGCTAAATGAACTCAAGTATAAAGACTATACCCTACTATGCCTCCACATGAATTAAGATAAGACTACATCATTAAAACATACAAGACATTAGCTAAGGTAAAGGCAACAAGAGCATATACACTACAAATTGTGTTTCCAATATTAACTCCATCCATATCCTAATCTTATCATTCCCCATAAAATAGGTCCACTAATCAAAGCATAAGCTAAGCTTCATTCAAGAGCATTAGCATATCAAAGATAAGAGTGAAAACCCATTAGATGGTTATGGAAATCATATAAAACTCAAGGGATTAAGATAACTCACACTTAATACACTACATGATCATATCACATATTTCTCCACCCCCAAATGGGGATGGAACTACTCACACATATTTAAACTAAATGCTCTAACAAAATGAAGCATTATACTGAAATAAAACTACACTAATCAAGCAAGAAATATTAAAGAAGCATAAAGGGAAAGGAAAGACTACACAAACATGCACAAATTAAAAGACAAGATTAACAAAAAACTAGAAGAATTATTTTATTAACAACTGACTCACATTGAAGGTAGCATTCTTCTCCACATTGAGTTTTTGCTTCAAGGCTCACTCCTTAGTAGAGAGAATGCCACCAAGCAATGGGTGATTAAGATGTAAGGTGAAGAGTTCTGTTTATAGGCATGGAAAAAGCTAATCCGTGACAATCCCCCGATGTGGGACTAAACCAATACCAAAAATGGACTACGCATACACTAATACACGTGCCCCACAAATCTGAGAGGATCCAGAATGATTTGGACTGCCAATTAGCGGTCCAAGACCGCCAATTGGCGGTCTATTGGATCTTGATTCATCTGGGATTTGTTGTGGGCTTTGCTGGTGGTCTTTGTTGGTCTTTGATGCATCTACTTTGTTTATTGGAGCTCCGACCCTAATCGAATTGCCAAAATACTCCCCATGATGGTGTGGAATTTCCTGTTTTGTTCTTAGGTCCTTCGGTCTTACAATCAGGTCCTTCTCCCTTGCATCTCAGTCCCTTGGTCTCACAATTAAGTCCTTTTTCCTGCTTTTGGGTCCTTTCATGGTTCTTCTCTTCAAACCTCTTTATTCCTGAAAACTAAACATAAAACTCGTCACTTAGCATTGCTTAGGTGTAAGATAATGGATATAAGATACAAATATGAGCATGAAATGATGTCAATCAGCTTATCACGTCAGATAGTTTACGACTGACATGAATGTTTGCATTACTACTTTGGACGTTATATGTTCGTTGTGTACCGACGTGGTTTTAGGCTTATCACGTCGGATAGGTTACGACTGACGTGAATGCTTCCTTTAACACGTTGGTCTTATTATGTTCACCGCAACCGACGTGGTGGACATACGTACCTTTAACAGACATATTTGTCCTTGTAAGGACATGTATCCTCTATTGACCAAATGCCTTTTGATTGTCCAAACTGGTAATTCTAGTAAGAAGTTTCAGTGGAGCGAATTATGTTCGGTCTTCTGGATAGTACATTTTGTCCATATGTGAATTAACTAGGTCGTTGCTTACGTTAACCGATGTGGTAAACTATAAGTTTTTTATAGTAAATTCTAATATTGCATTGTTATATTTAATATTCAACCCAAAATCGCACACACAAACTGACAAACCTAAATACGAAGTAGGCACGTAAACCCCCATTTTCTTTCCCCATCCCCTCTATCAGCTCCAGCTAACTGATCACCCCTCCCCCATGTCAGCTCCACCTGACCAATTGGCCCTTTCAAACAGGCAAGCCTCGACCATCTTTTATACATTCAACACTTGCTCATGAAGGTGCTATCAATGTTTCCATTTCGCAAGGAAATTAAATTACTCTAACATGTTTTAATTAGTTTCCACGGAGCATATATAATTGTTTTATTTGTTTGAAATTTATAAATGAATGATAATTTATGGACTCGAAATTGATACTTTAAGAGGACTAAAAATCAAAATTTATACCAATCTTTACATTGAGATAGTTCCTCTTGATGTGTAGAAAATTATGGATCGAAAATTTACTTTAAAAGGTCTTTTGTACATGTAAGAGTTGTTTTTGCATGTTCTTACGAGATGTAAAAGAGATAAAAACTCATTTGTTCGAGAAAGGTTTTGACGAAGGATATACTCGTTGGATATGTCACGGTGAAAATGAAATACACACCAAAGAAGAAGGTGATCATAGTGACGAGTTAGAGAATACGATTTAAGATGTTGCCGACAATTATTGTGATAAACCTGATGTACTCGGCCGTATTGTCTGACAATGAAAAGCCTTTGTATCCGGGTTGCACTGAGTTCAGTAGCTTGTCCGCAGTTTTAACGTTGTATACCTTGAAAGCAGCAAACAGTTGGAGTGATGTCAGTTTCTCTACCATGCTGAAGTTGTTGAAAGAGATTCTTCCAGATGCAACGAACTTCCAGATATACCTATGAGGCTAAAAAGATATTTTGTCCCATGGGGATGAAGTATAGGAAAATACATGCATGCCCCAATGATTTTATACTCTATATGGGTGACTTTGGAAACCTGTATTATTGTTCTAGTTGTATTATTGATGAGAATTGAAAACTATAAGGTCCCGTTGCAAAGGTATTATGGTATCTTCCAATAATTCCAAGGTTCAAGTGTTTGTTTGCGTGGTCTGAGGGCTCGAAGAACCTAACATGACATGCAGATGAGAGACAACGAATGATCAGTTACTTCGGCATCCTGTAGATTCTTCTTAGTGGCCGAAAACTATTTCCGACTTCCCATTATTTGGTAAGGAATCCAGAAACCTGAGACTTGGTCTGTGTACCGAGGGAATGAATCATTACTGTAGTTTGAGTACACTTCATAGTTCATGGCCTGTTGTGCTTGTTTTTTACAATCTCCCACCGTGGTAAGCATGAAACGCAAATACATGATGTTGCCGTTAATGATTTTAGCTCCAAAACAACCAGGAAACAACATCGATGTGTACTTGAGACCCTTAATTGCTAATCGAAAGACATTGTGGGTAGATGGTGAGAAAGTGTGGGATGTCCATCGACAACAATCATTTACTATGTGTGCGATGTTATGCTGCGCAATGAATGATTTTTCCGCATATGGTAATATGTCGGGATATTCCGTGAAAGGCCACAAAGCATGTCCGTGTTGTGAATAGAACACATGTTCCTTGCAGCTAGCGTGTGATGGTAAGATTGTGTATCTTGGTCATCAGAGATTCCTTCCTATTGTAGATTGAAGAAGACATTCAACTGAAATTGATTGGATTCATTTCATGCATATCTTTGTGTCTTATATCCATTATCTTTCACCCTAAACAATGCTATGTAACGAGTTTTATGTTTAGTTTTCAGGAATAAGTAAGTTTGAGAAGGAGAGACTATAAATAGCAAGGAAAAGGACTGAATTGTGAGACATGGGGACTAAGATGCAAGGGAGAATGACCCGAACGTAAGACCGAAGGACCCGAACATAAGACCGAAGGACCTAAGAGCAAATCAGAAAATTTCACACCATCATGGGGAGTATTGTGACAATTCGATTCGGGTCGGAGCTCCAAGAAACGAAGTAGATACATCCAAGACCACCAAAGATATCCAGAAAAGCCCACAACAAATTGCAGACCGATCCAGAACCAATACACCGCCAATTGGTGGTCTGTTTGGCTCCGGATCCGCTAATCTTTGGCGTGCATGTGTATTAGAGTGTGTTTATTCTATTTCTGGTATTGGTTTAGTCCCACATCGGGGGATTTTCCCGGATTACCTTTTTCTATGGCTATAAATAGAACTCTTCACCTTCCATTGTAATTACCCATTGCTTGGTGGCATTCTCTCTACTAAGGAGTAAGCCTTGAAGCAAAACTCAAGGTGGAGAAGAATGCTACCTTCAATGTGAGTCATTGTTAATAAAATAATTGTTCTTAGTTTCTTTTAATCTTGTCTTTTAATTCTTGCATGTTTCTTTAGTTTATGTTCCTTTCAATTAGCTTCTTTAATATTCCTTTCTTGCTTAGTCTAATTTCATTTCAGTAGAATGTTTCATTTTAATGTAGGTTATAGTGTAATTGTTAAGTCCTTAACCATTCTTAGGCTAATCCCGGGTTTAGTGGGGGATTAACATGGGGAAGAGGAGGGGAATAGTGGGCTGGTGATGGGGTATGGAGTAGGGGGCCGGTTACTGTTGGGTTTTGTTGGTTTTGAGGAGAAAAAAACCATCACCTCTTCTCCATTTCCTTTCTTCCATCTCATTTCCTTCCTCACTTCATCTCTCTCACTTTCTCCTTCATTGTCCGGCGATCCAGAGATCGTGGAAGCGACTCCGGCATGTGGAGGCGAGCGTGGAGTCGAGGAGGCAAGCGGGAGGCGCATGACCGGAGGTTGCGGTCGGCGGGCGACGTTGAGCAAACTCGGGCGGGCTCTGTCTTTGTCTCGAGGTACGCCGACTTCTAGTGTGTTTTTGTTGTTCCCCACGTTGGTCGGATGTTGTGGTCGGTCGTGGGAGGTAGGAGACCTCACCGGCGACGAGATACGACGTAAGATCCTTGGCTGGCGCAAGGTTGCTGTCGACCAACGGTCGACTGGTGCCTTCGGGCGGTCGACCGATTTTACCTTTTTGCCCGACTTTAACCATCACCGGTCGAACGATGCCTTGTAGTGGTCGACCGGTTGCTTATGTGCTGGTGAGTTTGAGGCCTACTATCGGTTTTCGGTCGACCGTGCCTTGTTTTGGGGTCGACTAGAACTTAAGCGTACTTGATGAATATGCATGTTGTTCGACCGTTTTCGATATATCGTTCGACCGTTATATGACGTAGACTATTAGGATGACCCTGGTAGTTTTCGGTCGACCGGGACCCCTGAGTCGGTCGTCCGAATAGTCTTGTTGATTTTGAGAAACTCCGGATTTTGACCTCGTATTCGATCAACCGGTTTTAGACTTCTGTTTGACCGTTTGGACTTAAGTGACGTGCAAAATAATTCAACCAAACCTATTGGGGACGGTCGACCCGTTAGGCTTTTTCGGTCGATCGTTTATATACAGAACCAAAATCCTGGTCTTGTGATTGTGACAACTCTGTCCACGGAAACCCGTGTCCCTGCTTAGAGCGTGAGCCAGGAGGTGACAGCGGGCACGTGCTCGTGCCGCCCAGGGACCGTCGTGTGGAGGAGCGTGGACACTTGGGTCCCGCCACCTCCATATCGGGCGTGGTGTGACATGTTGTTGCCTTACTCTCTGATGAGTAGCAGACCTGAGGGATCGCGGGTCCCAATCCGTGTGACGCATGGCTCGTGGAGCATGATGATCCTGCAGACTACAGTCTGGACCCGTCCGATGTTGTGTCGGATGTATGTTGTACCACCGAGGTTGTGCCGGTGATGCCGCCGAGGTTTTTGCCGGCGATGATGACGCCGACGATGTTCCGGCTTGTGGTTGTGCCGTCCAATGTTGTGCCAGACGTATGTTGTACCGCCGAGGTTGTGTTGGCGATGCCGCTGATGTTGTGCCAGTGATGTTCCCCGAATGGGCACCTATCGTGGGTTGTTGACCGACCGGGCTACGACTCCGTCGAAGGTGGTGTAGACCACGTGGTTCTTTGCGCGGAAGTGCGGACGCTCCTCATCGATCCCTTAGGCTCGTGTAGTCGCGTGTGGGGGGACGCGTTGCGTACTATCCGTAAGACCGTATGTGCCTACGGTAGGTTTCTGAGGGAGACCCGTTGTTGTTGCTGGACTGATGTCCTTGTGGACCTTGTTGAGGGTCGTTGTTGGACTGAGGTCCCGTTTACCTTTGGAGGGATTTGATGTATTGCAGATGTGACATTACATGCCACTAGTATGATAGGTTCATTTACCGTACTATTGCATGCATATAAGTGAGCTTGGCATACGGGGTTTCCTAATGGGAAACTCAGGCATCGTCGTTTGATTCATGTTTCAAGACCGCAATAGGTTCTATCGGGTGGTGACAGCGGGCGTACACATTTTGGGGCCCGGATCCTCATCAGACTCTTCGAGGTCATCGTGATTACTTTACCTGTCTTTTCATTGTATTGTTGTAATCACCTCTTTTGACAAACTCTGTTGTATTATTGGTGCACCGACTGTTGACTTATGTGAGTAACATTCCCGTTGATGATTTTATATGAGTAATATCTTGATTGTTTAAAATTTTAAATTTCCGCTGTTTCGGGATGTTACAACTTGGTATCAGAGCGGTCGGTCCCTATGTGTGGCTCCCAAAGAAATCACCCCAGTGTAGTAGTGTAGGTTACACTTTACATTTAGCATGCATTCATGACTGATCTTGAGTTGTTTCTTGTGCCAGATGCCTCCGAGACGTGTGAGGAACGTCACGAATGAGCGCGTTGCCAGTGATGCCACTGACCTGGGATAGGTTGCGTGAGTTCCTCGAGCGTCAGGGCAGCTAGGGCAGAGCAAACATGGACAAGTGTGGAGCATGATCGCTTCATGAGGCAGCACCCGCCTAGTTTCGATGGCAGGAGTGATCCTCAGGCTGCAGAGGACTGGGTCTTTAAGATCTAGAGGATTTTCCAGGCGATCGGCTCTATACCAGAGCGGATGGTGAGCCTGGCCACCTATGTGCTAGATGGAGAGGCAGCAAACTGGTGGAGGACCACATCTGCTTTGGTGTTTGCTGATCGAGTTGACGTGAGCTAGGAGTAATTCCTTGAGGAGTTCAACCAGCAGTTCTTCCCGCAGCACGTCGGAGACAAGAAGAAGGAGGAGTTCTTGGCCCTCGAGCAGAAGGAGATGTCCTTGGCTAGTTACATTAGCAAGTTTAACGCCCTTGAGCGTTATTGTTCTAAGACTTACGTGACGCCCGAGCAGCGTGCACGGAAGTTCATCAACGGGCTGAGGAAGCAGCTGAGGTCGCGGGTGATTACTAGCATGCCATAGACCCTGGCGGATACGGAAGTATGCGACTATCATCGATCAGGACTACCAGGAGAATTAACAGGAGGCGCGGAAGCCTCCAGTGAGCACGGGAGGACGTGTAGTTGGACGTTCCACTGGGAACCCGGGCAAGAGGCCCCAAGGTTATGGAGGAGGATCACGTCAGTCGGGTGCATATGGTAGGTGTGGGAGATCTCATCCGGGTCAGGACTGCCCCCGACGTACAAGTGCTTGTTTGGGATCTGGTCAGATGGACCATTTTTATCCGAGATTGCCCGAGCAGGCAGGGCGAGATGAGCAGGAGGCCAGTACCACCGGTCTCAGGGAGGAGCGGAGGCAGCAGGTCCGTTGTTCCGCAGAGCCAGACCAGGAGAGCAGGGCAAGTCTTCACCGTCCGGGCTGAGGAGGCAAAGGACTGCAACACTGTTGTGGAAGGTACCCTTGTCATTTCAGGTTTAGTTGCTCGTGTTTTATTTGATTGCGACGCCACACACTCCATTTCGGAGAAGTTTGCTTCCGAGTTGGATCGGACCCCTGAGCTACTGACTGATTTGTTGGGAGTCAGTACGCCATGGGTGAGGTGGGCATTGTGGGGAGCTTCCTCCCCGGCACCACAGTTGTTTCGGGACACCATGATTTTTCGGCAGATATGGTCTTGCTACTGATCGAGGACTTCGACGTCATACTAGGGATGGACTGGCTATCACAGTACGATCTGCGAGTCTTTTTCCGCGAGAAGAAGATCCTTATTCCGAGGAAGGACGTGCCTGATGTGTTGATCAGAGGGACGAGGGGTAGAGGTGGTCGTCTGATTGTGTCTGCGGTTAAGGCACAAAGGCTGTTGTGTCAGGGTTGCAGAGCATTTATGGCGACATAGTTGTTCCTGATCCTGAGGCGAGGAGACTGGAGGATATAGAGGTTGTACGAGAGTTCCCTGAGGTGTTTCTTGCGGAGATTCCTCGTTTACCGCCGCACCGAGAGATCGAGTTCGGCATTGAGTTGGTGGCTGACACGACACCCCAGTCGAAGCACCTTATCGGATGGCACCTGCTGAGTTGACAGAGCTGAAGAAGCAGTTGCAGGAGTTGATGGACTTTGGGTTTATCTGACCGAGTGTCTCGCCGTGGGGAGCGCCTGTGTTGTTCGTGAAGAAGAAAGATGGGTCTTGCGGATGTGCATCGACTACAGGATGCTGAATAAGGTTACCGTCAGGAACCGGTAACCTTTGCCCAGGATTGATGACCTGTTTGATCAGTTGTAGACAGCGAGAGTGTTCTCGAAGATTGATTTGCGTTTAGGTTATCACCAGTTGCGGATCAGAGAGACAGATGTTCAGAAGACAACCTTCAGAACACGGTACAAGCACTACGAGTTCTTGGTGATGCCGTTTGGACTCACGAATGCTCCTGCAACATTCATGGATCTGATGAATAGGACCTTCCAGCCATACCTCGACAGTTTTGTGGTGGTCTTCGTTGATGACATCTTGGTGTACTCGCCTGGCAGGGAGCAGCACCGGGAGCACCTGAGGATTGTGCTTGGCATCTTGAGAGATAAGGAGCTGTATGCCAAGTACACGAAGTGCGAGTTTTGGTTGGATTAGGTGGCATTTCTGGGGCATATTGTGTCAGCAGATGGGATTTCAGTGGATCCGGCGAAGCTTGAGGCTGTGACTCAGTGGAGGGCTACGACGAGTGTGACAGAGATCAGGAGCTTCGTGGGACTAGCTGGGTATTACATACGTTTCATTCAGGACTTTTCCAGACTTGCTTCCCCGCTGAAGGCGTTGACACAGAAGGGCGTCAAGTTCGTTTGGTCCCAGAAGTGCGAGGACAATTTTCAGGAGTTGAAGAGGCGACTGACGACAGCGCCGATTATGACACTACCGAGTGGTAGCGGAGGCTACGTGATTTACAGTGATGCGTCAGGAGTTGGCTTGGGTTGTGTTTTGATGCAGCATGGGAAGGTGGTGGCATACGCTTCGAGGCAGCTGAAGGTGCACGAGAAGAACTACCGTACTCATGATCTAGAGTTAGCAGCGGTGGTTCACGCGTTGAAGACCTGGCGACATTATCTTTATGGGGCGCAGTTCGAGGTCTTCACAGATTACCAGAGCGTGAAGTATTTATTCTCGCAGAAGGAGCTGAATATGAGGCAACACAGATGGCTTGAGTTCATTAAGGACTACGACTTCACCATCTCCTATCATCAGGGGAAGGCGAATTCGGTTACAGATGCACTGAGTAGGAAGGTTGAGGTGTTAGTTGCTAGTTTATGCATCCAGATGTGGAGGCTACTCGAGACGTTGTCAGAGTGGAGGCCGTTCACAGATGGCTCTGAGAGAGCAGTGTTAGCTGGGCTTCGGGTGGAGCCGCAGACCGTCTCACGTGTTGTGCAGGCTCAGCGTGATGATGAGGAGTTAGCTGGTCTATTACAGTTGGCTGTCAGGGATGGATCAGACTTCAGTGTGGGGGTTGATGGTGGTCTGAGGTTCAGGAGTCGGATCTGGGTGCCGAAGGTTGATGGGTTGAGAGATGACATCATGGAGGAGGCACACCGAGCGAGATATACCATTCACCCAGGGAGTACGAAGATGTACAAAGACGTGCAGCAGAACTTCTCGTGGAAGGGCATGAGGAGAGATATTGCTGAGTTTGTGGGCCGGTGCTTAGTCTGTCAGCAGGTGAAGATTGAGCATCGGCGACCAGCGGGACCGATACAGTGTATTGAGCTTCCTGAGTGGAAGTGATAGCATGTGAAGATGGATTTTGTCACGGGGTTGCCGAAGACGAGGAGATTCCACAACGCGATTTGGGTGATAGTCGATCGACTGACCAAGTCGGCGCACTTCTTAGCAATCAGGACCACGTTGCCTCTGGATGGTCTAGCTAACTTGTACGTGGAGGAGATAGTCAGACTGCACAGAGTACCATTGAGCATCATCTCTAATTGAGATCCCAGATTTACATCCAGTTTTTGGGGGAGTCTACAGCAGGCTTTGGGGACATGACTGAGGTTCAGTACAAAGTTTCACCCATAGACAGATGGTCAGTCAGAGAGGACGATCCAGACCCGAGAGGATATGTTAAGAGCATGCACACTGGATTTGTCAGGACACTGGGATGATCACCTGCCGTTGATAGAGTTTGCCTACAACAACAACTACCATTCGAGTATTGGGATGGCACCGTACGAGGCATTGTACGGGAGGCCTTGCAGATCACCGGTATGCTGGAGTGATGTGGGCGAGAGGCAGTTAGTGGGGTCAGAGCTCGTGCAGATGTATACAGAGAAGGTGGATGTGATACGGAGGAGATTGGCCACGACACAGAGCAGGCAAAAGAGTTATGCCGATAGACGCAGACGGGCGTCGAGCTTTGAGGTTGGTGACCATGTGTTTCTGAAGATCTCCCCAGCTCGGGGAGTGATGAGGTTTGGGAAGAAGGGGAAGCTCAGTCTGAGGTATGTTGGGCCGTTTGAGATCCTAGACCGAGTTGGTGAGGCTGCCTACCGCATTGCATTGCCACCGCAGTTTTCGGGCCTTCACAACGTCTTCCATGTATCGATGTTGAGGAAGTACGTTGTAGATCCAGCTCATGTGATTGAGATTGCAGTACCAGAGATCCAGCAGGACTTGTCCCTCGAGGAGACACCAGTTGAGATCGTTGATCGTATGGATCACCAACTCAGGAGGAGGACCATTCCAATGGTAAAGGTCCGGTGGCAACATCACAGTGAGCGTGAGGCAACCTGGGAGATCGAGGAGGAAGTTCGGAAGCAGTACCCGGAGCTTTTCGGTGAGTTGTTGTCTTGATTTTGGGACGAAATCCTTTTAAGTAGGGTGGATTGTAAAGTCCTTAACCTTGCTTAGGCTATTCCCGGGTTTAATAGGGGATTAGCATGGGGAAGAGGAAGGGAATAGTGGACTGGTGATGGGGGATGGAGTAGGGGGCGATTACTGTTGGGTTTTGTTGGTTTTGAGGAGAAAAAAACCATCACCTCTTCTACATTTCCTTCCTTCCATGTCATTTCCTTCCTCACTTCATCTCTCTCACTTTCTCCTTCCTTGTCCGACGATCCATAGAGCGTGGCGGCGACTCTGGCGTGTGGAGGCAAGTGTGGAGTCGAGGAGGTGAGCGTGAGGCGCATGACCGGAGGTTGCGGTCGGTAGGCGACGTTGAGCGAACTCGGGCGGGCTCCCTCTTCGTCTCAAGGTATGCCATCTTCTAGTGTGTTTTTGTTGTTCCCCACGTTGATGGGATGTTGTGGTCGGTCGTGGGAGGTCGGAGACGTCGCCGGAGACGAGATACGACGTAAGATCCTTGGCTGGCGCAAGGTTGCTGTCGACCAACGGTCGGCCGGTGCCTTCGGGCGGTCGACCGGTTTTACCTTTTTGCCCGACTTTAACCATCACCAGTCGAACGATGCCTTGTGGCGGTCGACCGATTGCTTATGTGTTGGTGAGTTTGAGGCCTAATGTCGATTTTCGGTCGACCATGCCTTGTTTTGGGGTCGATCAGAACTTAAGTGTACTTGATGAATATGCATGTTGTTCGACCGTTTTCGATATATCGTTCGACCGTTATATGATGTAGACTATTAGGATGACCCTGGTAGTTTTCGGTCGACCGTGCCATGTTTTGGGGTCGACCGGAACTTAAGTGTACTTGATGAATATGCATGTTGTTCGACCGTTTTCGATATATCGTTCGACCGTTATATGACGTAGACTATTAGGATGACCCTGGTAGTTTTCGGTCGACCGCTACCCCTGAGTCGGTCGACCGAATAGTCTTGTTGATTTTGACTAACTTCGTATTTTGACCTCGTGTTCGGTCGACCGGTTTTAGACTTCTGTTCGACCGTTTGGACTTAAGTGACGTGCATAATAGTTCGACCGAACCTATTGGGGACGGTCGACTGGTTAGGCTTGTTCGGTCGACCGTTTGTGTGCTGAACCGAATTCTTGGTCTTGTGATTGTGTCAACTCTGTCCATGGAAACCTGTGTCCTCGCTTAGAGCGTGAGCCGGGAGGTGACAACGGGCACGTGCTCGTGCCGCCCAGGGACCGCCGTGTGGAAGAGCGTGGACACTTGGGTCGCGCCACCTCCGTATCGGACGTGGTGTGACGTGTTGTTGCCTTACTCTCTGATGAGTAACAGACCTGAGGGATCACGGATCCCAATGCGTGTGACGCATGGCTCGTGGAGCATGATGACCCTGCAGACTACGGTCTGGACCCGTCCGATGTTGTGCCGGACGTATGTTGTATCGCCGAGGTTGTGACGGCGATGCCGCCGAGGTTTTTGCCGGCGATGATGATGCCGACGATGTTCCGGCTTGTCGTTGTGCTGTCCGATGTTGTGCCGGACGTATGTTGTGAGGAGCATAATTGAACACACACACACACACATCTTTATATTCACATTATTTCTCTACCCCCTATGGGGTTTAGTTTTATTGATTATCTTCCATTTCCTTTTCGCATTGTAGTGTAGTTTAGTGTAACCAACCTTTCTCTCCTTTCTTTCCCACTCGCCTTCGCACAAACCAAAAGTCGACACACCTCCCTGTGCATCGACCCATATTTTCCACCGCTTCAACGCGGCCTTTCACTTGTTGTTTAATATAAAACGAATCAATCAGAAATCATGAATATAATGAACCACCCAAAGTACACTAGTGCAGAATATGGAATAGGCAATCACGATATATACGTCAGATCCTTAAACGATCGACGCCTAATATTATAGACGCCGAGTATTAATATAACCGACGTCTATAGGTTTGCATAAATGTTGGCTTTTGTAGTATAACCGACGTCTATACCTCCTGAAATAAGAAAAATATTTTTTGTTTATTTTTTGCACTTTATTTTGTATAAGAATTTATGTGTATTTATAGTTTTCTTCAGTTTTGGGATGGGTTAAAATTATTGTGAGGAGACTATGCAATTTTGTACTTCGTAGAAAGTCATGTGAATTATTTGGATTGATTTAAAAATAGTTACATAAATGTAACTATCCCATATGTGTTGAAGTTTAGTCCCACATTGGAGAATTTTTTTGTTGGGGGGTGGATGTACTTCACCACTCCTTTGCTTCTAAAAGGGAGTTGGATACCACACTACAATAGACAAGTGGGATATATATATTTAATTATCATAAGGTTGGCACTTGGGGCACTTGGGCATAAGATGGTTGCAATGTTTTTAGAAATATGATAGTATTGCAATGTTTTTATTATTATTTACCCCTGTATAGATGTCGATTTTATAGGGTAGTTGACGTCTATAGGTCGTAATGTATGTGTAGACGTCGGTCACCTTATATAGCCGACATTTATAGGTCGTAATGGTTTAGTCCCACATCGGAATTTTTGTTGTTGGTGTGGTTGATGTGTTGGCTTTTTGGCCTTAATCTATATTAATTTTGATGATTAATTAAATTAATCTTAATCAATCAACCTAATCAATCAAAGTGAGCAAACACGATTACATGCATTGCATATATATTTGTATACTTGCAATCATCTTAATAGGTTGATCAAGACAATCAAGGAAATGAGCATTGGGACAAAGACATCAAGACTCAAGACTTGTAATCAAAGCTTTGGATCAAGACATGTAACTTTATATTTATTGAGTCCATAAGGTTTAATGTAAACTTGAGCACTAGGATTCTGTCCCGTCATTCCTCGGTAAACCGAACCTATTTCGGTTGACCGAATCATACCCAGTTCGGTCCACCGAACACCTGTCGGATACCCGAATACTTTATTCCAACGGTCGCATTCAAATCGAGTCCCTAAAGTCCAATTAACTTGACCCACTTCGGACGACCGCACACACTTCGGTCTACCAAATCCTTATTGGCTTTAGGAGCCAACGGCTATTTTACATGTGGCACTTGAACGTTAACGATAAACCAACTTCCCACTCAATGTCAGCGCAAAACCCGTGCTACTTCGGTCTACCGAAGTATACACGGTCAACCGAACTTGACATAATCAGAGCCCAATCAATTCTACTGTCCACCTTGGAACGTTGAACCGAATGTACTTCTGTGAACCGAATTTAATTAGGGCTAAATAGATAAAAGCTACTGAATGTTGGTGAACGATGATCCGATACATAATCGGTCAACCGAGTTCTTCATTCAGACTAGTTCTTCGGACTACCATTTGGATAACGGTTGACCGAATATGCCACGATTTCTGTCCGAGCTTACGTCACATCTTGCATTCCTATTGGTCCATTCCCCACCAACTCCCAAACGGCTATATGAGATTGAAGGCTTATAAATAGGACCTCATTTGGTTGCTTTGGACATCTTGAACACTTCCTATCTATCCAATACTCAAAGCCAAATCCTCTCCATCTTCAAGCTCTCAATCCACAACACTCAAGCCTAAACTTCACCACTTGCATATCCAATTCAATATCATATCCAAGTGTGCTCAAGTATAGAGTGTTAGTTAGATTGTGATTCCAATTCCTTATTCAAGAATCACCAAGTTGTAAAGCTTCGAGGAAGCTCCCTCTCGGGTTGTGAGAGGAGACACGAGCGAGGCGAGATTGTTCGCGAGGCTCCATGTTGTAAACGGTGTTGGTCTCGGCCCGGAACGGAGATCGGTTAGTGGAACCGTAAGCGAGGCTTGCGAGGAGGACTACGACCCGGGTGTGGGTGCCGAACCTCTCTAAACTCCAACGTCGTAATTTTTGTGGTTTGCAATTGTCTCTTCCTTAATCCTTCGATAAATATTTTTAATTCCGCATTTTTCTATCAATTAGAGGGCCATAGATCCTAACATGATGTACTCCACCACTCCTCTACTGCTGAATTGAATTAGAGGACAAGGGGACCTGAAATGTTTTACCACCATCTTGTTACACATTGTCCAGAAGAGAGAAGATAACTTTGTGTCAAAGTCTACATGTATCAAAGTGTCGTAGGGGTATTCTTCAAATATTAGTAGTCTGGTTTCGATGAAAGATTTGAAACTACTTGGTGAGAAGTCTCATGATTGCCATGTATTGATGCAACAACTTCTTCCAATTTCTATTAGATCGATATTGCGGACACACAACTTCTTCTAATTTATTATTTAATAAGATTTGCATCAAAGTATTTGATCTGAACTACAAAGATAAGTTGCAACATGAAGGGTTGTTACAATATGTATGTTGGAGATGTACTTCCGCCGATCATTTTTTGACATAATAGTGCATTTGGTGGTCCATCTAGTCCGAGAAATTAAATTAGCTGGACCGGTATTTCTGAGGTGGATGTATCCTTTTGAGTGGTACATGGGTGTGTTGAAGGGTTATCGTAACAATCGATGAAGGCCCAATGCTAGAATTGTTGAAGGCTACATAGCGCAGGAGGTTATTGAGTTATGTAATGAGTACCTGACTCACACAAAAGTGTTGGACTTCCTAAGAATTGTCACAAACACAACATTTGAGGTGCAGTTACACGCAGTGTAAAGTTTATGGGTCCAGAGGGTGAGAATCTCTTTAAGGTGTATTTTATGTGTTGTGCAATTCCAATGAAGTTCAACCTTTTCTAGAAGAGCACATGTCCATTGACCACACGACTTTATCCAAGTTTTTACCCAGTGCTGATAAATTAAGAAGCTCATTTTTCCCTTCAATGGTCACCCTAGCCATGGCTTTCATGTTGATGTTTTTATTTAGTTGTGTGCGTTGGTTGGCTAGGCAGTTTTTTGTTGGAGAATTCACTTCTTGTGTTGTCTGAAATCTGATTTGCATCAGTAATGACTTAAAGCACATTCTCTAATGATTCCCACATTCACTTTGACGACTGAAAGTCTACAATATAAACATTTTAATTCCTTAGCGCAAAAGGACTTCAAAGGACAATCAAACCCTAATAAGGTGTTTGTGCAACAGAATAAGGTGGAAAGTGGATTCTGGGAGTCAAAAGGAAAGCAATGGAAAGCAGAATCCAGTGGAATTAATTTCTATTTGACAAAATTCTCCCGTTTGTGCTTGTAACTGGAATCTTATGGAATTCAAATTCTTTTGTTTGTGCAAATCACTGGAATTTAGTATAAAATGTAAAACAATGTAATTTTGTTATTGTTATTTACAAATAGTGAAGGAGATAAATGAACAATAAACTAAATACAAATAAATAATATAACAACACAAACATAAATAATTAAGGATAATGTTTTAATCCAATCAAATGTAATAAAAATAAAAAATACAATTCATTAAAATTTTTCTCAGTTTGCTCCTTCAGGAAGAGTTCTCTTTTTGTCGCTTGCAATGTCGATAAAAGAGAGGAGTTAGTCTCATTCTACGAAACTCAAATGAATTTTGAATCACACAATTCAGTTTCGAATAACACATACAATTTCGAATAACCACACCAATCCAAATTCAACTTAAGGAAGTATCAAACACATAAAAATTAATTCTAGAGGAACATATTAGAGTATTACACCCATCAATATATATGCTTATATTATGGCAAATTTTAGGAAGGCAAATATTAGAGTGGAAAAGTACCAATACGCTTCTTGAAATTTGTTCAAGAATATAGACATACCACAACCAAATACACTTTTTGTAGATAAACAAAAGTTTATACCGACCGGAGGACGTCACCACAGGTGGCCGGAGGGGATGAGGCAAGGCTGGAGAGGGTGGGTGGTCATGAGGGTTGGAGAGAAGGCGTCAGAGGGGATGAGGCTGGACTAGAGAGGGGCAGACGGGGGGGGGGGGGGGCACTTTACCCTAAATTTTCTATTTTGGCAAGGAAGTTCTTTGAAAAGTTGTAGTTTGGCCCCATTTTGTTTAATGGAATGAATCATTGCCACAACTTCTTTGGGAAATCACAACTATTTCCCACTCTATAAAAAAAATTTTTTTTGAATTGCTTTGACGTAGGTTGTAGTGGCTGACGTGGATGACTTGTCCACTCTATCAGAGAACTATTTTCCACTCTATCACAGAATGAATTTGCTTAAAAACTCCAAAACAAATCCTCAAAATTGATTGACACGGCTGCTGAGTGATGACACGCGGTGTCCATGTATTAGTCCTCTTGCAAACATCTGTTTGTATGAGTCCATGTATAGGGTAGGCTTGTGGTTTAACCATTTAAGAATCCTTTCGAGTTTTAAGGAATAGACTCATGTGCTTTAAAGGACATACATATCTTGATAGTGTTAATCGTGTTTGTCCATTACATCTATATATTTCAAACATCTGTTTAGTAATTGTTTTAGAAGATACAACATTAATCGTGTAGAGTTTTTTTATCCATATTCCTAAAGGTCTTCCTTTGCTAAAAAAAATCTATATCATTCTTTAATTTCTTGTTGCATATAATCTTGTCTTGTCTTAAATTGACCATTCTAACATATAACACAATACTTCCCAAGCATTTGTCTTATATTGACCAAATGTGTTTTGGTCGTATGAACTTGTGACTCTACTTAGGGGTTTTGGGTGACCGGAATGTGTTTGGATGACCGCATAGGATAGGTGTCTTATGTTTTCTGACAAAAAGGAAAATTGGGCATGAATTTGGTGCACAAACAAGTGAAACAACCCCCTCCACAGACGTCTGTTCAAAAACACCATAAACAAATTTGGAATTCACTGCCCACATGTTTCGGAGGACCGAACCGGTTGCGATCAATGAAGGTGCTGCCGAATTTAGCCGTTAGATCTCCCTAAAGAAGGTTATCAGCGCCATTAATGGACAACTTGTAACACCCCCAAGTTTATTCCCACATTCAATAACATGAGAATGTAGGGGTGGGATATAATGACATGAGTCCACTACGATAACACTTACCAACTTAAGTTTTGTGGTAATAGGTGGGTGTTGTCGGCTAGTGGGTGCATGGGTGACGGACCAGGACTCAGGCGCGGTGTGGGCTCGGGGAAGGGACGTTAGAGATGGCATCAGAGACTGAACTAGCTGGAATTGTGGGAACGAAGTGCTACACCAAAAGGGTGGGAGCCACCTCTAGAATCCCACAACGCCTGCGGACTGATTGACTTAACCCTGATGAGGACGTCAGGTGTTCAAGTGGGGTAGGTTGTAACACCCTCCAGTTTAGTCCCACATTGCCTAACATGAGAATGTTGGGGTGGGATATAAGGACATGAGTCCACTACCACAACACTTACCAACTTTAATTTTGTGTTAATAGGTGGGTTGTGGTCCAGTGGCCGCATGGGTGACGGACCGGGACCCGGGCTCGGTGCGGGCTCGGGAACGGGACGTTACACAACTATTGGATATGAATTTCCAAATTTTCCCTTGGCATGTTCTATATAAACAAGTCCCCATTCACTCTTTCTTTTTCATCCATCTTTTCTATAAACATTCTAAACTCTTTTTTCCACTCAAATTCATCCAATCCCAACTATCTAAACGACTTTCAATGGCTCCTAAGAAGGTTCTTGCCTCATATAAAGTGGTGGCCTTGACTAAGAAATTGACCGAGAAGAAAGGTAAGAAGCTGGTCCCTCCGGCGAAGAAAAGTCGTCTTAATCCTGACATCTAATCCACCTCGAAGGCACCGGCAGAAGAAATTCCCGAAGAGCTCTTCCCCTACTCGCCATCGTACATCTTCATCCACCAAAAGGTGGAACGACACTTCCTATCAAATAACAGTGCCAACCCTATTATCTAGCGGAAAATCGTAATTAATGATCTCAAGGAAATCAACCTCTTAACTTTCTCACCAAAGATCATCTGGGTGATTTCTTTGAAGACAAGCTTCCAGCGAAATTTGCCGTCAAAAATTGTTGGCAATTTTATGCCAACCTTGTAGAAATCACCGTTCAAGATGGCACTCAGACAACCCTCACAACCAAAATCAACGATGTTTCTTTCACTCTCACCACGTCACTAGTTAGGGAGATCACCGGTATCCTAAGAACCAGAGATGTCATCTACGACTTGGCTTGGGTGGAGGTATGCGTATCCATCGATAAATTCATCAACGTTATGAAACCAAGGGTTCCACCACAACAAAAGCTCTACGTCACTCATCCACCAATCATTGGTAAAGTCCTTTGCTGATTCATCTACTACAATCTTTATGTTCGCCAAGGTCATCAAGATTAATTATGTCATCAAACGATGAAATACTTATTCAATCTTTGCACTGGGACTTGCACAAATTGGCCACTCTTCATCATCAATCACATGTGTTGTCTCTCGCAACAAGCTTAATTTCTTTTTCCGATGATCATCTCCCACATTGGCAAACAATTCAAAGTAGGCTCCCACTCCGATTTGTTCAAATTATCCCGAACCGTCATCAACAAATACACGCTCAAATGAATGAACATTGAATAGCAAAAAGACACTAGTGAAGCATCTCCTGGAAATGAAGAAGATGACACCTGCAATGATGACCAATCCCTGAACGACTGATGCTCAATCTCTGTCTCCAACTCTAACTGAACCCACGATTGAACCAAGATGGGATCCGAAATTGGCCTATGGTCCTCAATGCTACACTCGCCTTGAGTGGCCATTCGGTTCGGATGCTCAATGGAATCAACCCTCGTAGGCTTATCGGCTTGAGAGGATTGTGGGCAAGAATTGCCATGACATCCAAGAAGTTTGTGGGATAGTAAATCGCAACTACGAAGGAATAGAAGAGATCATTGATGATATCCATGCTTTCCAGTTGATGACATCAAATTCACTCAACAAAATCAACGACCAAATTCGTGTTGTTGGAGATTCTCGCCAAACATTCATTAATTCTCAAAATGAGATCATGGATTTCCTTCACAATATGAACAAGTTAGATAACTACCCGATTTATTCATTCGATGAACTGGTATGTGTTCGGTCGGCTATTTTGCACATGGATTTGAGAGAGGAAAAGGAAAAGTGGGCATGGATTTTGATGGGTTCCTCTATTCCACATCTAAAGGTCACAACATGTCATGACACTGTTGCTAGTGGAGGACGTTATTTGGTTAACAGTTAAGAGAGCCCCACATGCGGGTGGAATCTTTTGGGGGTGGTTGAAGTTGCACTAAACGTGGTTCAGTCGGCCGCATACCTGAGAGCACCCTCAACGGTGCTCCATCCCGCAATCTTTAAAGATCGTGAAATTAAAAAAATGTTTTTCTAATTGGAGTTGCACATGATCCGCATGGTCGTGTGATTTTTTATTTTTAATATTTGTTTAATAGTGATGGGACCCACTCGTATTCGAACTGAATAAAATAAAGAGCCATAATTTTTTTTAAATGGAGATATCTTAGAAAATAAAAGTAATAAAATTTTAAATAAATCACCATAATTCTTATCCCCTCATGTTCTATAGAAGACACCCATATTATTATGTAAATATTGATTTTTCGAAATACTATATTTTTGGGGGTAGCATGGGTAGTACTCTGTATCTTAACTATTTCCTGGGTAATTCCTCATTCCTAACTTGACAACGTTTTGCATTCCAACAACAATTTCCTACTCCATTAAATCAAATCACTATCATCCTTTTGCAGATAATAAATTAATTATTTGACCAACATTTGTCGAACAATTATTACTTTCAAAATAAAAATGAAAATAATTGGAATCAAGATAAAATAATATTAATTATATATACATAAACGAGATAAATGATGATATAGTTATTTATTTGTAAAATGTAAGAAACGCGTTGGAAGAAAGAGAAGAGTTGATTTGATAGCAAGATCTTTTTATAAATATCATGATTGAGAAGATGAAAGAGAAAGAGATTGTCGATAAATGTTATGAAGTGGAAAAGCTGACGTGGTAGAGAAAGAAAACTGGGATGATATTTTTTTAAGATCATGGCGACGTAGAATCTGAAAGGATTCCTTTGCTTTTCATTTCCAACCCCTGATTAGTAGCATATCATATAGTGCATTCATGCTATATATCCATTATTCTTAGTGATCTAGTTTGATCACAACCATCAAGCACCTCACGGTGAAGAAAATGCCAAATCTCGACGCCTGAGATGGATCTTGTTGTTACAAAAATTTGGTCTACAGATTCGGTACAAAAAGGGTGTGAAAACGTAGTAGCGGTCCAAAGTAAGGAAGAGCTTTGTATATACAAAAAGGTTAGTGGGAGCCACATAGTGTTCTTGATCTTATATGTCGATGACATACTCCTCATGGGAAATCACATAACTTTGCTTGAGCAAACGAGAAGTTCATTGAATTCTGCATTTTTGATGAAAGATATGGGTGATGCTCAATACATCTTGGGAATCAAGATATATAGAGATAGATCCCGTAGACTCATTGGCCTAAGTCAACGTACATACATTGAAAAGGTCTTGGAAAGGTTCAGCATGAACAACTCCAAAAAGGGCAATGTGCCAATGAGTATGGGTGTGCAACTCAAGAAATCTCAACGTGCTGAATCACGTAAAGACTTGGAGTACATGAAAGATATCCCTTATGCTTCGGCAATAGGATCGATCATGTAAGCGATGAATTGCACAAGACCCGATGTCTCGTATGCTCTAAGCGTGACAGGTCGTCACCAATCCAACGCAGGTCCAGAGCATTGGACTGCGGTCAAGAATATTCTGAGGTACCTTAACCGGACCAAAGATAAGTTTCTTGTTAATAGCTGAGGGCTATTCGGATGTGAGTTTCATCAGTGATCCCGATGATAGAAGGTCGCAATCAGGATACGTCTTCCTTCTGAATGGTGGAGCTGTGAGTTGGTGTAGTTGGAAGTAAAGCACTACAGACGACTCAACCACCTCTTCCGAAGTAATGGCTGTCGCTGAAGCGAGCAAGGAAGGAGTGTGGATTAAGAAGTTCCTTGAAGAGCTTGTAGTAGTTCCCTCGAGCGAGGGACCAATAGAGCTATTTTGCGATAATAGTGCATCTATCTCTGAAATCAAGGATCCCAAATCACACAACAAAGTGAAGTACATGGACCGTAAGTACTTTGTCACACATGACTTCATCGACGAGGGAAAAATAAATCTGTTATGGGTGGACACAAATAGCAACACAGCTGATCCATTCCCGAAACCCTTATCCCAAGCCAAGGGCAAAATGCATTTTGAGTCCATGGGCCTAAGGAATCATGTGGATTGGCTTGATGAGTGATTAGAGAGGGTTACCCTAGTTATTATTGTTTTATACATGGAGAATGTATGTGAGAGAAAACTTTGATAACAACAGGGAGATTGAAAAGAATGTGTTCTAAAAGTTTTACTTTTATATGTCAATTATTATAAATTGATGTGCAAACATTTTGTTCCTTGAGTATGATATTCGTCTTTTGGAAGTGTTAAGGAAGAGACACTTGGTCCTTAACGGTAGAGCTCTAAAAGATAATGGTTTATATAAATCAAAAGTTATTCACAATCATGGTAATTAACATGGAACATTAATTACCGAGATAAGATTGTCGTGTTGGTCATCGATTGTTGTAGCTCTACAAATAATTGATGACACGAGTATATAAAAGAAGAAAAGATTACTTTTATATATTGAATAGACCTAACAAGTAAAACATTATAGAATTGTGATTCGTGTCATTAATGTTTTACTGTGTCTTGGATCCTAAGATATGAGACTTACATCTTTTCACTCAAGAAGTGCTTAATTTGATTATTGTCAAAAGCTATCAATGATTATAATGATAAAGGCAATAGTTGGTTGAACATGACTTGTACTGGAAAAGATAGCCAGTCAAATGATTATCATTGCCTCTCTTAATTGAGTGATGATATTAGTGAGCCCTTTGATAAAGCAAAATTATAATGTGCACAACGTAACTTGAGTTAAGTTACATAGTTATAATTAGCTTAAAGAGATCAAGAAATGAATATAATACAAAGGTGACACATTTCTACTTTGTATATATTCTTAATATCATGAGGCAAGGGACAGACACAAGTGGTGCACTTACATCACTAAATGGACCGTGTTTTGGTTCGGGTAGAACAAAGACATCTATGCTAATTGGGTAACTATAATGTGTAGCTAGATACCGCTTATAGTTTGAGATATTAAATGTTTAATATCGCTGCCAATTTGGCTTAGATCCTCCTATAGGTCACACCACAAAACTGGGAAACAAGAGGCTTGATTTTAAGTTCATATGATGTGTAGGGTTTCATATGAAAATGGGACACATGTGGTGAACGAATAAAATCAATATGTCATGAGAATTGACATAATTAGAATCATAATAAATTCATATGAGGTGTATATATTATGGGGTGTAATAATAGTACATAAGATAATATATTACATAAGATATGAATTTGCTAAAAACCCCAAAATATCAAATTTTGTTGGAAATAAATACAAAATTTGACAAAGACAAAATCGGGGTCAACCACGGTGAACCGTTAAGGGTTCGGTCGACCGGGGAATCTTCGGGTCGGTTAACCGAATACGGAACGGGTAAGCACAATTGGTTGACCGAAATTGTCTAGAGTGCCTGGCCAATCGGGTTTGGTTAACCGAGTGTGAACAGTCAACCGAGAAAAAGTATTTTCGGTAGACCGAAGGTGACACGATCATCGAATGACTATGCTCCAGGAGAAATTTTGGTGAGTCATCGGTAGACCGAAGAGAAGACGTGGGTCGTTTAAATTCTTCCAGGGAATTTTTCTCATGCGGATTCGGTCGACCGTCTAGCTCATGGTGCACCGAACACGTGTTAAAACCGAATGGTTCAGTTAACCGAGAAAAATTCTTGGTCAACCGAACAATGCGATTTCTGCCTAAATTATTAAGAGATTAATTAGATCATGAGTGGATTAATTAAAGATTTAATTAAAACGTTTTAGTGAATGCTTATGTGGCAATTAGAGATTAATTTTAGGAGAGAATAAGCAAGAGATTGTGACTAAGGAATAGTTCTTGATAAGGATGTTTTGGGAGACTATAAAAGCACCCCTCCTCCTAGTTGTTTATGTTAATGCAAAAAATCTTTCTCTCATTAATCTCTCCTCTAATTACCACGAAAATCTCTTATTAATTTTGAGTTTAGGAGATAGAAATCTCAGGAGCTCAAAGAGGGGTTATTAGCTAGATTCTAAGCCTTATTAGAGATTGATTGGCTAGTTCATTTATCTCTAATCTTGTTTAGAGTTTGGTAAACACTCGAAGGCAAATCGGTGGACGATTCTACGGACAACGTGACTCCGGATCTTCAAAAGGTTTTAGAGAACCTTTAGGTATGATTCACTCTTTGTGATTTATTTTAATATATGTAGGATTGCATAATATTAGAATAAACACAAAGTAATGTACATAAAA
Source organism: Triglochin maritima (assembly GCA_963682175.1). Lineage (NCBI taxonomy): Eukaryota > Viridiplantae > Streptophyta > Magnoliopsida > Alismatales > Juncaginaceae > Triglochin > Triglochin maritima. The sequence goes on from OY821775.1 coordinate 24,439,894, forward strand.
ATTGTTGAAAATATGAAATCGATCTTGTATGTTTTATTAATTTTTAAAAAAAATATACATACATAGAGACACAAAATCCAACAATATCGTCTTCAAACTTGTGGGTAGGTCAAACTCTGAAATTGTCAATTAAAGCAAATGCTTGAGAAGACGATTAATTCCTCGTGAAAGTATTGGTCGACTAAATTGAATGACGCATTGTGGGCATTCCGCACCACGTACAAGACCAATTTGGGTATCCCCTTATCGGGTAGTGTCCGACAAGGCTTGCCACCTAGCCGTAGGGTTGCAATATTCATTAAAGAGCACATTTGACTTGGTCAACTTCAAGACCTGCATGAAAATCAAAGATCTTATGCCCATATTTCCCTATATCAATAAGTCTGGGGGGGGGGGGGGGGGGGTTGATGATTGGTATCATATGATGCATATATCCAGGTCATATATCCTCTATTTTGAGTCTAAACAATGCTATGTAACAAGTTTTATGTTTAAGTTTCAATAATAAACATGTTTAAGAAGAAGAAGACATAAAAACGACTAAAATGTAAGAAATGATTGATCTGTGAGACTTATGGACCAATATGCAAGAGGCAAGGACCTATACGTAAGGCAAAAGGACCAAATAGAAAACTCAGAAACTCCACACCATCCTGAGGAGTATTTTGGCAATTAGAATAAGTCCCATACACAAATAACCGACAAAGGTGGGCCCCGTGTGAATAATTGAAGCACTTGAGAAGACATCCGAAACCGGGTCACATAGGACCAATTGTGACCACCAATTGCGGTCCATTTTAGTCTGAAGTCGACACGGTTTCGTGTGGTTTGGGGTAATGTTGTTTATGTCCATATGTTGCATTAGTCCCACACCGGAGGATTGTCCTCAGTTACCTTTTTTATGTCTATAAATAGAACTCCTCTTCTTACTTTGTAATTAACCTTTGCTTAGTGGCCAATCTCTCTACTTGTAGTAAGACTTTGGAGTAAAACTCATATGGAAAGAATGCTACTTGTAATGTGAGTCAGCAAACAAAATAATTTTTCGTAATTTTTTTTAATGTTGTCTTTTTTTGAATGCTTGCATGTTAAGCTTAGCTTTGTTTTCTTAATATTAGAATTAGTTAGAATATCTTTCTTTCATAGTATAATTGTTAGCCTCATGAGTAAAGAGTAGATCCACCCCATTTTGGGTGGAGGTGATGTAGATTATGTGGTGTTAGTGATGTGTTTTTCTTATTTGTGCCATTTCATATGCTTAATGTTGATCTATGCATGTAACTTGCTAAAAGTTGTATTAAATGAGATAATGGCCACACTAAGTACTTGTCTCATGCCAGATCTAGAGTTTATCTTGTCGTTTGTAAATGATCATCATGTTATGATAAATGACTTGTTATCTATGGATGCTTGATTAGTAGAGAATGCATGAATGTATTGAGTTGTATGGACGGTTAATTGACGTCCTAATGTCCACACTAGGTACTCAGTTCATTCTTGAAAACCAAAAGTGCATCTTAACATCATGTCTAACTATATTAGTCATGTCTTCATGTAAATGTAGTTTATGTTAAATAAACTCCACACTAGTTTCTAGTTGATTTCACCTACTTTACACACTTGTGCCTCATCTAATGAAGAACCAGTCACACACACACGTACCTACACACCTCCACTTCATGGAAGTTTAGTTTAATTTATCGTTTAGTGTAGTTAGTTAGCATAATCCCATCATTCTCCACATGTTTCCCACTCGAGTATGGTAGTCACATCAACACTCACAACTTCTTGATCTTCGACCCGTACTTGCTACGTCTTCATCGACGTCGTGCACTTGTAGTTATTAAAATGATCAATCAAGTTTTTGGCGTCGTTGTTGGGAAGTTGGTCATAGTCGTTGTTGTTTCATCCATTTCTGTGGTCTTTTTCTCACATTTTCTATTTAATTTTGTTACTGGACAAGGGAACAAGTGGACAGGGGAGCGTACTAGAGAAGGAGAGCACCATGTTGAAGTATGGGAACCAGAATCCTCGGACCATCCACCCTGGCAGATCTGGTGAGGAGTTTCTGTATACTGTTTCACTAGTAACTTGATATGCTCATTTCTATTTGATACCTTCCTATTTTGATTCCGTGCGTGCTCTGTTTTAATGTCAAAAATTAATTTACTTTGCATGTTCCCCTCCTAATACAACTTGGACCTTTAAAGTTGATTGAACGTTTTAATTATAACCGCAAGTGCACGGCCGCGTTGAAGCGGTGGCAAATACGTGTCGATCCACAGGGAGGTGTGTCGACTTTGGTTAGTTCGAAGGAGAGTGGGAAAGAAAGGAGAGAAAGATTGATTAAACTAAACTACACTAAAGTAGTAGCAAAAAGGAAGGAAATGAAAGCACAAAACGAACTAAAACTAGACGACTAATAAAAGAAGATAGAAATCAGGAATGGAAACCCCCTAAGGGGTGGAGTGTGTGTACACATGAAATAAGAAGTGATGAATGCATACAATAAGCTCAAGTGTAGTTAGTGTTTGTAATGCATAAGAAGTACCTCATGGCAAGATAATTGACATCATTTCATGCTCATATTTGTATCTTATATCCATTATCTTACACCTAAGCAATGCTACCTGATGAGTTTTATGTTTAGTTTTCAGGAATAAATAGGTTTGAAGAGAAGAGCCATGAAAGGACCCAAAAGCAGGAAAAAAGGACTTAATTGTGAGACCTAGGGACTGAGATGCAATGGAGAAGGACCTGATCGTAAGACCGAAGGACCTATGAGCAAAACAGGGAACTCCACACCATCATGGGGAGTATTTTGGCAATTCGATTCGGGTCGGAGCTCCAACAAACCAAGTAGATGCATCCAAGACCAACAAATCCATCAAGCAAAGCCCACAACCAAAAGCAACTCGATCTGAAGTTTATAGACCGCCAATTGGCGGTCTTGGACCGCTAATTGGCCGTCCATATAGCCCCAGATCCGCTAAGCTTTCTCCTGGACTTGTATTATTATGTGTTTAGGCTATTTTTGGTATTGGTTTAGTCCCACATCGGGGGATTGTCCCCGACTAGCTTTTTCCATGCTTATAAATATAACTCTTCACCTTCCATTGTAATTACCCATTGCTTGGTGGCATTCTCTCTACTAAGGAGTGAGCCTTGAAGCAAAAACTCAAGGTGGAGAAGAATGCTACCTTCAATGTGAGTCATTTGTTAATAAAATAATTCTTGTAGTCTCTAAATCTTGTCTTTTAATTTGTGCATGTTTGTTTAGTCTTTCCTTTCCTTTTATGTTTCTTTAATGCTTCTTGCCTTCTTAGTTAACTTTCATTTCAGTATTATGCTTTCTTATGCTAATATAGTTAGTGTAATGAGTAGTGAGTAGTTCCATCCCCATTTGGGGGGTGGAGAAATATGTGATATAATCATGTAGTGTATTAAGTGTGTGTTATGTTTATACCTTGAGCTTTATATGATTTACATAACCATCTAATGGGTTTTCACTCTTATCTTTGATATGCTAATTCTCTTGAATGAAGCTTAGCTTATGCTTTGATTAGTGGACCTATTTTATGGGGAATGATAAGGTTAGGATATGATGGAGTTAATATTGGAAACACAATTTGTAGTGTATGTGCTCTTGTTGCCTTTACCTTAGCTAATGTCTTGTATGTTTTAATGATGTAGTCTTATCTTAATTCATGTGGAGGCATAGTAGGGTATAGTCTTTATACCCGAGTTCATTTAGCTTCATTCCAATTATTGTCTTGTATGTTTTAATGATGTAGTGAAATCTTAATTCATGTGGAGGCAAAGTTGGATGTAGTTTTTTGATTTCATGCACTACATGTTGTGAGGAGCTTAATGAACACACACACACACACACACTTCTTTATGTTCACATTATTTCTCTACCCCGTTTGGGGTTTAGTTTTCTTGCTTTTTTTCCATTTCCATTTGCATCTTAGTGTAGTTTAGTGTAATCAATACATCCTTTCTCTCCTTTTACCTCTCGCCTTCGAACAAACCAAGTGTCAACACACCTCCCAGTGGACGACCCGTATTTGCCACCGCTCCAACATGGCCGTGCACTTGCGGTTAAATATAAAACGATCGATCAAGTTTTTGGCGCCGTTGCCGGGGAGGTGCTCTGTCCAGACATTGGTTTGGACGATTCGAGGGGTTTTTAATTTTTTGTTTTCAGTTTTTCTTAGTTTCAGGGAACCACAAGATCCAGGGGAGGCTACTGGAGAAGTTTGAGGAAGAGAAGACCTAAAGAGACCGCCAATAAGCGGTTGACGACCGCCAATTGGCGGCCGGGTGAGAGTTTCTTTCCTTGAATTTTTTTCTGGTAGTTAGTCTTGAAATTTTTGTTATCTGGGAGCCCTATTTTGCATGCTGTGACTTCTGGTTTGCTCCCAGACCATTAATCACTCCCCCATAAATCATCTTGGCCCTAAAATCCAAAGCAAAAGACTAGACGTTCTTATTTGTTTAGGTCACGCATCATGTATTGACTTAGGCATATAGTTGTCTTTTCTTTTAGCTTTATTTTCAGTTGTTGAGTGCTGGCGTGAGGTACGCATTTCCTACACTCATTCATGCATCTCGTATGCCCATGCATTAGTTAGTAGGAATTGCATCAGGACAAGAGTGAGGTGAGTGCTTGTTTGGTGAGTTGCTTGCTAGCCTAAAAGATTTCAAAACATCTTTAAGGGGCATCACCTATAGTCTTCAAAGATAAGGTGGGGGATTTCATCACCCCTCCCTTAGCCCCAAAAAGCACACTCAAGTAAAGCCTTAATCTAAAAGCAAGTAGACATTGGCCATTAGGACTTGGGCGCATTAGGAGAGTGATCCGGTCACGACCGTCATAGCTTGATCGGCGTCGCCCACTTTGTCGATAGTAGTTGAGACGAGATCTCCGGATCTTGGCTCACTTGCTGGGCATTGTGGTCTTCGTCGTAGGGAGGTGAGTCAAATGTCGCAGCAATTACCTTGTCTGACTTAGACCTCATAGTTGACCGCATACCTAATTCCTTGAAACAAACTTTCCTTATGTTCATGGAAACCACTCAACAATCCATACAAAATATGGCACTGCAAGTGAGTCAAATGTCGCAACAATTACGTGAACGTGAGGAGAGTGACATTTCATGTCAACATGAGGATTCTTGTTTTGATATCGAACCACCACCACATCCACAAATTCAAAACACAACCTTTCAAAGTCAAACTCCTAGTCAGTCTGAGGGACTTGGGGTTTCAATTCACAATCACTTAGTGAAGGATTCGATTCAAATTGAGAATAACTTGGACCAACTTCTTTATGAGTCGGCACAGGATTGTGCCTTATCTTCTTGTCCCGTGGCCCTTGAGCCACATGATCTTATTGTTGTACCTCCTAAGGACTCACCTCTGGTGGAGCAAGAGCTCCCTAGTCCCCTCAATTTCAAACAACCTGGTGAGAGTTTGCCTCTCACTATTGTTCCTGATCATCTTGGAAATGATGGAACATCAAACAACTACATTGCTCGTGAGGTTATTAGGAGTTCCTTGGAGGATACCTTGGGTATGAGACCCACTTCCTGTTCTCCTGGTGAGTTGGACATGCAGAACGAGGTGCTTGACCTCGTTCCGACCCACAAGCCTGTGGTTGGAGAGTTTGGATTGATGATCATAACTTCAGTTCCGCAACGGGAGAGATTCTTCTTCCGTTGCCCCTTATTTCCCAAACTCTTGAGAGGTTCAAGCTCTTTCAGTTTGATCCTTTGAATAAGATGCCATTGCGTCCAATTCATGAACCTCTCATTTCTTCTGGTGCTCTTTGTGAAGGGGGCCCACACATGCGTATTCTGGTCCCACGTGGTGTCATGTTCCCTTTCCAAGTGCATTGACCCACTCTTGAGATTCCCATTTGATGTCTTTGACAAATGAAGATGGGAACTTATGTTTGTACATAGTTATATATAAATAAATAAATAAAAGAAAAAAAGAAAAAAAAGAAAAAAGAAAGTACAATAAAAGACTCCTTCAGTGAGCATCGATTGTTGTGAGCCCCAACCCTTGTGTATTTGGGCTTCATTTCTTTCACGTATTTCCATCCTTTCTTTAGCATCTCGCAGGTTTTGAGGGAATTCGGGTTTGTGTCCATCAACACGACCTTGAACTTCCCTTTGTACTTCACGTTGGTGAGATCTATTCTTTTTCATGCATAACTCCATATAGTATCTTGCTCACATTCATTGAGGACAATGCATGAACTAGGTGTGGGGGTGTTTTACGTATGTACATAGTTGAGTCTTTTTCCTTTGATTTTGTTTTCTTTTGTTTGCATTTTTAGGGTCATGTTAGTGTGCTGCATTTAATATCGATATATCTGCTTGCCATGATCCTTGGGTGACTTGTCTTCTTTTGCTTGCCTAGTGCTTTAAAATTTTCACATTTCTTTCAAAATCTTCATGTGTTTGCGAAAGAAAATGTTTTGTGGGTTTTGCGTGTGTTTAGCATGTGCAAAACCGTTGAGTGGCAAAGTAAAAAGAAAACTCCCAAAATTGTCTTGATGCATTTAGATATCTAGTACAGTGACTTTAGGATTTATCGAGTCGTTAGGATGCACTCCAGTTTTCCCTTGGAGGTGAGTAATCATAGGATTTCAGTGCTCAAACATTTAATGAAGTCCACCCTGAACCTAGTGAGTTAATAATTCGTGTTTGTTAACTTAACGAAGTTTGTTGTAGTCAAGAACCCTCTAAATCCTGTTGTGAGACATTAGTGTAGGGGTTTTGGTTCATGTGTAGATAAGAAATAAGTGAGTATTTGTTCTCTCTTCTCGCACGGCTCCTATCACTCGGGAAAGTAGGTCTGAGGGGACTTTGTGCCTGGTGCTTTCGAGTCATCTGACTTGGGATGCGCCGACCGAACTCCCGTTACACGGGTGGTAGGGAGTGCCCTATGTGGAGATTTGGGGAAAGGTGTACGTGATAGTGTAAGTCCTCATGGGCAATGATGCACGAAACCTGACCCTGGGAGAATGAAGCTTCAACTAATAAAAAGAAAAGAAAAAAAGTGAAAAGAAAAAAAAGAAAAAAAAATGGTAATTCAAATAAGAACCTTAATGGACTTTACACTGTGTAGCACTTGAGGATGTTGAGGTTTTCCATGTCTTTCACTTAATTCCTTATTTAACTTGCACGAATGGTTCATTAGGTTAGAGGTGTGGACTGATCACCTATATAGAGTCGGCCCGTAGCATTACTGCGTCCATTGATCGACAAAATATTTCCAACGAGTCGAGGTCTAGATTGAATAATGCATCTTGTTCGGATTTTGTGGGTATATCCGTTGAAAACCCTCAGGAGACAACACTCCTCCTCCTTGGCAACAAGGAGGTTTAACGGCTTGTTGCACGTGCTAAGTGCAACCGTGATTCCTACGAAAGTGAGTTAGGATTTCTTGTTTCTCATGTGCTTTTCCCTTTCTTTCTTTCAATAAAATACCCCCACACCTAACTTTTGCTAGTTTCGAGCAAAAGAAAGAAAGATAAAATAGAAGAAAGGAAAAAACATACGAAAAATAGGGAAATCCTAAGTCACTTTTGTAGGAATCACGGTTGCACTTAGCACGTGCAATAAGCCGTTAAACCTCCTTGTTGCCAAGGAGGAGGAGTGTTGTCTCCTGAGGGTTTTCAGCGGAAATACCCCCAAAATCCTAACAGAGATGCATTATTCAATCTAGAAACTCGACTCGATTGACTCATTTTTATCGATCATTGGACGCGGTAATCATACGGGCCGACTCTATATGGGTATTCAGTCCACACACCTAGCCTAATGAACCATTCGTGCAAGTTTAATAAGGACTTAAGTGAAAAGACATGGACAACGTCAACATCCTCAAGTGGTACAAAGTGTAAAGTCCACTAAGGTTCTTATTTGCACTACCATTTTTTTCTTTTTGTTTCTTTTCTTACTTTTTTTCCTTTTTCTTATTCTTACTATTTGTAGTTTCATTCTCCCAGGGCCAGGTTTCGACCACCTTTGCCTATGAGCACTAACACTATCATGTACACCTTTCCCCAAATCTCCACAGAGGGCAATCCTTACCACCCATGTAACGGGAGTTCAGTTAGCGCATCCCAAGTCAGATGACTCGAAAGCACCAGGCACAAAGTCCCCTCAGACCTACTTTCCCGAGTGATAGGAGCCGTGCGAGAAGAGAGAACACCTACTCACTTATTTCTTATCTACACATGAACCAAAAACCCCTACACTTAATTTCTCACAACAAGATTTAGAGTCCTTCACTACAACAAACTTCCTTAAATAAACAGACACGAAATATTGACTCACTAGGTTCAGGGTGGACTTCTTTAATTGTTTGAGTACTGAAACCCTATGATTACACGCCCCCCGAGGGAAAACCGAGGTGCATCCTAATGACTAGATAAGTCCTAAAGCCACTGTACTAGATATCCTAATGCATCAAGTTCAAGACAATTTTGGGAGCTTGTTTTTACTTTGCCTCTCAACGGTTTTGCACATGTTAAACACACACAAAATCCACAAAACATTTTCTTTCACAAACACATGAAGATTTTGAAAAAAATGTGAATATTTTAAAGCACTAGGCAACCAAAAGAAGGCAAGTCACCCAAGGATCATGACAAGCAAATATATCAATATTAAATGCAGCACACTAACATGACCCTATCAATGCACACAAAAGAAATAAAATCAATGGAAAAAGACTAGACTATGTACACACGTAAAACACCCTCCCACACCTACTTCATGCATTGTCCTCAATGAATGTGAGCAAAATACTACATGGATTTATGCATGAAAAAGAAGAGATCTCACCAATGTGAAGTACAAAGAGAAGTTCGTGGTTATGTTGATGGATACAAACCTGAATTCCCAAAAAAACATGTGGGATGCCAAAGAAGGGTTACAAATACGTGAAAGAAATGAGGCCCAAATACTTAAGGGTTGGAGCCTACAACAATCGAGGCCAACACGTGAAAGAAATGAGGCCCTGCGGGGAAGATTGAAAACACCAACACAACCGTACAACTCTCTCGGTTTCCCGCAGAGTCAAACAAGTACAAATGAAAACGTACACACAAACAATGTTGGCGGAATCACAACTCTTTATTACTATGAACAGACGAATTACAATTCCTTAGGGATGGAAGAAGGAAGGAAAAATCCGATACAACTAGAAAACCCTATCTCTAGTCGTGATGCCCTTTCCACAGGTTGGAGGTGCATCCCTTTTATACATGTTGTGAACCTCCCACTACATGCACACATGGGGATCCATGATCCCCATTATCACCTCTAACTCTCCTTTGGTTGTGGAGGAGTGGGGCAAAACTGAATGCCCACTCTCCCACTAAGGCCACTCTCTCTAGTGCCTCCTATAAATCACGCATGGGGCTATAACATAATAAAACGGTTAAGGACTTGGTCATCCTTGACCAGAACGTGGGGAATATGCTGGCTGGTTCGGTTTTTCCCCAAAACCGAATGCACACGTTGGAGAGGCATGCATTAGTGGGGCTTGACCCGGTCAGCCCACTCATGCCACCTCCGTTCGGTTATGGACCCATTCCATAACCGACTCCTATGTTTAAGGACAAGTATAACCGATCCCTATTTTTAAGGAGAATAGTTTTGACCAACCCAAATTTTCCCCGATTCGGTTACGGACCCGTTCCATAACCGAATCCTATTTTCAAGGAGAGCTTACCTAACTGTTCCCACACGATCAACAACCTCTCTTGACTCGTTCTCCGTCCTTGCTGACCCCTACGCAAGCGTCTTCGCTTCCCAAACATCCACGCCTCAACTCCTAGGCATTGCCTGCCCACGCACGCCTCCAAGGTGCGCCTATGTGCTGCCCGCATGTAAGGATGCACTTCCCAAGTGCCACGCTCGTGCCATGCTTGCTGATGCTCCTCGACCTCTCTTGGACATCCTCAGATTCCAAGCGTTGGTGCTCTTCCACGAACCCTTGCGCTCCAAGCCACCAATTGTGCACTTCTTCGTCTCTCATGTAGTCTTGGCTACTAGACCCGCCTTGTTGGTGCACCCTAGGCGTCTCCCTCAATCTCAAGTTGGTGACAAATCTCCCCCACCTAACCCATTCGTCGCCCTAGACGAACTTATGGCTCAGTCGGCAAGAAATTTGTTGATCAAGCCTTCGTACTCCCACAAAGTCACGTCCCTCTCCCAAGTCGCTTCCTCCTCGGGTAGTCCCTTCCACTTTACCAAGCAGAAAACCTGTTGGTTGCGTCTGCTTCCTCCTCGTTTCTTATTCTTAAGAATAGCCTCTGCCTCTTTATCAAAAGTAACTCGGATAGTTGGCGGGGCCCGTCTTGGTATCGCCTGATCTGGATTCTCGTCGTCTTTGTAGTACCTTTTGAGATTGATCACGTGGAAAACGGGGTGTAGCTTGAGTCTCTCCGGGAACTCAATGTGATAGGCGGCATTGCCTATCCACTTGATGATCTTGAACGGCCCATCGAATTTTGGAATGATCCCCTTATGCGCATCCTTAGTTAGGATATTCTTCCAAACCTGAGTAAGTTTGAGCCATACTTCCTCTCCAACTTCGATCTCCACGTTCCTCCTCCCTTTGTCCGATGCCTTCTTCATCTTGCGCTGCGCCTTGGCCAAGAAATCCCGTGCTTCTTCGACCTGATTTTGGCGTGCTCTAGCGTACCTATACGCTGCTGGACATGTTCCTTCGTCCGCTTTCCCCATGTCCAAGGGAACCATAGGTTGTTGTCCTATTGCAACCTCAAACGGACTATGTCCTGTGGAAGACGACTTGTGCAAGTTGTAGCTAAACTGCGCCACATCCAAGAGAACCACCCAATTCTTTTGGTTAGCTTGCACATAGTGTCTAAGATACTCCTTGAGCATCGCATTCACCCTCTCAGTCTGCCCGTCAGTCTGAGGGTGATTGCTGGTGGAGAACTTGAGTTGCGTCCCTAGCAATTCAAACAACTGCCTCCAAAACGTCCCTGTGAACCTTGCATCTCGATCACTCACAATGTCCCTTGGCAGACCCCAATGCTTGACCACGTTCCGCATGAACAAGGTGGCTGCATTTTCTGCCGTGCATGTGCTTGGTGTTGCGATAAATACTCCATACTTTGAGAACCTATCCACGACCACCATGATCATTGTGCATCCTTCCACCTTAGGAAATCCGGACACAAAGTCCATAGAACAACTCATCCACAGACACTCCGGTATAGGCAAAGGTTGTAGGAGACCTTTCTCCTTTTGTCTCTCCACCTTGTCTTGTTGGCACACAAGACACGTCCTCACATAGAGTTCCACATCCTTCTCCATGTTCGGCCAAAAGTAGCTACTCGCTAACAAAGCTGCAGTCCTCTCCGCCCCCGGGTGACCAGTGTATCGCGCGTCGTGCGTGTCATGCAAAAGAATGCACCTCAAGTCCCCTGACTTAGGCACGTAGGGCCTCTTCCCTTTAGCCCAGATGATCCCATCATCTTTCCAGAAGCGTCTCGTCAGACCTTCCTCAATATGCGAACTAATACGCTTGCATTCCGCGTCAACTTATGTAGCTTCTCTGATTTTGTCAAGGATATCCCCCTGGAATCCAGTGACTGTCACTAAGGTCGCCTCCTCCCCCGCATCATCGGAACCCCTCCTACTAAGTGTGTCGGCTACCTGATTAAGCCTCACAGGCTTGTACTTGAGCACGAAATCGAATTCGGCTAAGTAATCTTGCCATCTTGCCTGTTTAGGCGTTAGCTTCTTGGTGTTCTCAAAACAACTCGTGGCCACGTTGTCCGTATACACCGTGAAGCGCCTTCCCAACAAGTAGACACTCCAAGTCCTTAGGCAATACACAACTGCTGTACGTTCCCTCTTGTGCACGGAATATCTCCTCTCAGCAGGATTTAGCTTACGACTCTCATAAGCCACCGGCTGCCCATCTTGCACTAGAACTCCTCCAATAGCAGTGTCGCTAGCATCCGTAGTCACCTCGAACTCCCAATCGAACCTCGGAAGAACTAGCACAGGTCGAGACACCATCGCGTGTTTCAGCCCCTCAAATGCCTCTTGGAATTGACTTGACCAACTCCAGGTCTTGTCCTTCTTTAACAAGTCTGTTAAAGGTGCGGAAATGCGGCTATACTCCTGAACAAACTTCCGATAATAATTCGTTAGTCCCAAAAACGAGCGAAGTTCAGTTACCTTGGTGGGTAACGGCCAGTCCGCTATCGCCTCAGTCTTCTTTGGATCCATGCTCACCTTGTCGTCCCCAATAATGTGTCCCAAGAACCCTATCTTGGTTTGGGCAAAAGCGCACTTCTCTTGCTTCAAGTACAACTTGTGCTCCCGGAGCTTTGCCAAAACCTTGGCCAAGTGTACCTTACGCGACCTGAAGTCCTCGCTATACACGACAATGTCATCCAAGTAGACCACCACAAAGCTGTCGAGATATTTTGAGAATACATCGTTCATAAGGTTGCAAAACGTTACCGGCGTGTTTTTCAAACCGAACGGCATGACCCTGAACTCATATGACCCATACCGTGTCACACAAGTCGTCTTCTCGTCATCTCCTTCAGCAATTCGAACTTGATAGTACCCGCTCCTCAAGTCCATATTAGAGAAGAACCTTGCCTTCCCTAGCTTGTCAAACAAGTCTTCAATATTTGGCACATGATGCTTATTCTTGATAGTAACCTTGTTAAGTGCCCGGTAATCCACGCACATTCGCAAACTACCATCCTTCTTCTTTTGGAAGAGGACCGACGCTCCATAAGGTGCCTTACTTGGACGCAGCAACCCCACATCCAAGAGTTCCTTGAGTTGGCGCTTGAGTTCCTCCAAATAGATAGGTGGCATTCGGTAGGGAGCTTGGGCTGGTGGGCGCGTCCCAAGAACAAGCTCAATGCGATGATCTACGCCTCTCTTAGGCGGTAACTCCTTCGGCAACTCGGTTGGCATGATGTCCCCGAACTCCTCCAAAATCTCCACTATTTGTAATGGGATTTCCTCAGTCCCTTCGGTCCCATCCTCCACCAATGTCGCCAAGAAAGTCTCCTCTCCGCGCCTCATCCCGTCTTTGATTTGAAAAGCTGAGATAGCGCTGATCGCACCTTGCTCCTCCACGCCCCTCACGTAACATGGATTCGCCTCATCCATTATCCACAATCCTCCCAAATGTTGTTGACTTTTTGGCCTTAATCTTATGTTTTGATGATTTAATCAACCGAATCTTAATTAGAGTAGCACACACTATGCATTGCATATATATTGTATTGTGCTAACCTCTACAGGTGATCAAGACTCAAGAAAGATGGAAATGAAGTCAAGACATGTAATTAAAGCTAAATCGAAGACATGTAATCTTGATTTCTTTTGAGTCTTAGGAACAAAGTGTAATTGAGCATACTTGAGCTAAAATCAACTTAATCACACACTAGGTTCCTCATAGAAGTCACACACGAAATTTCACTTAATTTGGACTTCAACAGATCACCCAAACCTAGACCGGAAAACACTAAACTTAACTGTCTGCCCACATTCGGTCGACCGCAACAGGCCGTTCGGTCGACCGGATGATCAAGCTTTCTTATTGTGTTTCCCTATCTATTTCCGGTCGACCGAACCTTTCCATACGGTCGACCGTTCGAACCTTATTTTCCCGACCGTTACTTTTGTCGTATATACCCAACGGTCGTATTCGTATTAAAACAAAAATACCCCAAATGTATTTCATGTATCGGTTGACCGAGGACCACGATCGGTCGACCGTTTGTCCATCTCTTGACAAACCCAAAGTGCCTGTCCATATTCGGTCGACCGCCAAACTTGTTTCGGTCGACCGTTCACACATTTGTTTATCACCCCCAAAGTGCCTGGTCGAAATCGGTCGAACGAACCCTCTTAGTGTGTTCGACCGATGACTTAAGTTTTCTTAAGTCGTAGCGTTGGGCGGTCGACCGTTGGTTAACCGGTCGACCGAACTGAGTGTAAAACTGCCTAACAGTCGACCGATTGTCCCGATTCGGTCGACCGATTACAGCCAGAATTGGGTCCTGACTTTTCTGTTTTGTGTAATCCCACTTCAACTCATACCCATTCAATCCCAACGGTTCTATTCTCTCTAATGCCTATATAAGGAGTTGTAAAACACATTTTAACACAACTCTCCCACTACAAACTTGTCCCAAACTTTAGAGAGAATCCCAAACACTCAAAGCTTCAAACCTTACACACTTAGTGATCAATTCCTTAATCCTACTCAAGTGTGCTCAAGATTTAGAGAGTGTTGCTCCACTCAAGTCCTCATTTGTTGTCAAAAGAGTAAAGGCTCCGGTGAAAGCCCGAAGCATCCTTCTCGGATTGTGAGAAGAGGATTCCAAGCTCGGCGAGAGTTGTTCGCGAGTTTGACGGTTGTAAGGCGTTGTCTCCCTATCCCCGCGGGGAAGATTGAAAACACCAATAAAAAACTCCACTGAAGGAGTTTTTTATTGTACTTTTTTTCTTCTTTTGGTTTTTTTGAATATAACTATGTACAAAAATAAGTTCACATCTTCATTTGTTAAATGACATCAAATGGGAACCTCAAAAGTTGGTCAATGCACTTGGAAAGGGAACATGACACCACACGGGGCCAGAATACTTATGTTTGGGCCCCCTCAGAAAGAGCACAAGATGAAACGAGAGGTTCATTAATTGGACACAAAGGCATCTCATTCAAATGATCAAACTGAAAGAGCTTGAACCTCTCAAGAGTTTGGGAAATATGGGGAAATACGGTGCTGAAGTTATGATCGTCAATCCAAACTCTGCAACCAACAGGCTGGTGGGTCGGAACGAGGTCAAGGAACTCCTAATACCGTCATTAGAAATGTAGTTGTTTGATGTTCCATCATTTCCAAGATGATCAGGAACAATAGTGAGAGGCAAAATCTCACCAGGTTGTTTGAAATTGAGGGTACTAGGGAGCTCTTGCTCCACCAGAGGTGAGTCCTTAAGAGGCACAACGTGAAGATCATCTGGCTCAAGGGCCACATGACAAAAAGATGAGGCACAATCTTGTACCGACACATAATGAAATTGGTCCATGTTTTTCTCAATTCGAATCGAATCCTCCACCAAGTGATTGTGAATTGAAACCCCAAGTCCCACAAACTGACTAGGAGTTTGACTTTGAAAGATTGTGATTTGAATTTGTGGATGTGGTGGTTAATCGATATCAGAAGATAAATCCTCATGTTGACAAGAAAGGTTACCCTCCTCACGTTCACGGAATTGTTGTGTCATTTGACTCACTTGCATTTCCATAGTTTGCAAGGAATTCAAGTTGGACTTCAATAAATTTTGAGTGGTTTCCATGAACGTTTGGAGGGTTTGTTCTAAAGAATCAAGTCTGGGGTCAACTGTGAGGTCCAAGTCAGAGCTTGGGAAATTTTAGCGTTGGGTGTTGATGGGCTGAGAATGAGGCCAATGATTTGGAGTAGGGTGTTGGTAGCATTCTGGGTATTCGGGAGGAGGATACTAGGGTCAAAACGATGTATGAGAATTTGAATAAGAATTGTCTCCCCACGAATACAACCCTCTCGGGTTGTACGCAGATGCGTAATGGTCATATTGAGCATTTTGGGAAAATGTATGCTCATACTCAGGCTCAAGGGGAACATAAGTACATTCCCCGATAACATGACCACTCAACCCACAACAGTCACACGATACGGCTACTGGAGCCACCAGTGTACTCATGTTGATTGACATCATTTCATGCTTATATTTGTATCTTATATCCATTATCTTTCATCTAAACAATGCTATGTTACGATTTTTATATTTAGTTTTCAGGAATAAATAGGTTTGAAGAGATGAAGCATAAAAGAACCCAAAAGCTGGGAAAAAGGACTGAATTGAGAGATCTAGGGACCAAGATGCAAGGGAGAAGGACCTGAACGCAAGACAGAAGGACCTAAGAGCAAAACAGAAAACTCCACACCATCATGGGGAGTATTTTGACAATTCTATTCGGGTCGGAGCTTAAATAAACGAAGTAGATGCATCCAAGACCACCAAATACACTAAGCAAAGCGCAACACAAATTCCAGATGGATCCGGACATTTTGGACCGCCAATTGGCGGTCCAAGACCGCTAATTGGCGGTCCATTTTGGCCCAAATCCGCTAAAAGATCTCCAGCACATGTATTATAGGATGTTTAGGCTATGTTTGGTATCTGTTTAGTCCCACATCGGGGGATTGTCCCGGTTTGCCTTTTTCCATGGCTATAAATAGAACTCTTCACCTTCCATTGTAATCACTCCATATTTTAAGTGGCTATTCTTCCTACTAGAAGTGAGGCCTTGAAGCACACACTAAAGTAGGAGGATGCTATTTTTAATGTGAGTCATTTTAATACAAGTTTTCTTTATTATGTTGTTTGTTTTATGTTTCTTGTTTTGCTTTGCTTAATCTCATTTCATTAGTTTTATTAGCTTAGTTAATATGCTTTCTTTGTTTAGTTTAATAATTAGTGTAATGTTTAGTGAGTAGTTCCATCCCCTTTGGGGGGTAGAGTAGATGTACATGCATGCAAATGAGAATGGATTGAATGCTTTATTTCCAATGTGTTGATAAAACATGAATGTATGCTTGCTTGTTTAGGATGGAATTTATAACTTGATGAGTTTTGCCAAAATGATTAGACACCTCTCATGCTTGTTTATATTCTGAAATAAACATCTTTCATATGTAAATGTTAATCAACTAAGTTGGTGAATAGATTGATAGGTTTTGCCACAACATTTAGACACTTCCTATGCATGATAACACCACCTTTATTTGTGCTTAAAGAATGTGTTCCACACCCACCTCTTTGCTTGTGTGCACTCACTCCACCCCTTAGGGGTTTTCCCATATCTGTATTCCAGCATTCTTGTTTTGTCCTTAGCTTAGTTGTCATTTCATTGTTTGTTTCTTTCGTTCGCATTTCATACTTCTTAGCGTAGTTTAGTGTAGAGTAGCATAATCAATCTTTCTCCCCCAATATTTGCCACTTGATTTCGTACAAGCAAGAGGCTACTCACCTCCCTGAGGATGACCCGTACTTGCCACCGCTTCATCGCGGCCGTGTACTTGTGGTTTAAATTAAAACGTTCAACAATTTTTTGAAATCGTCTACCGCACGCATGAAAGAGACCAAAGTTTGTTGTAATGTCTCAGTTTGTTGACCAGCATATGATCCGACATAACTAGAGGGTGGTCTAGTAGTCGGTGCTTCTCTCATATTATTCAAATCGGAAGATTGCTCAGCCACACAATTTAGATTGTCCCAACCATACAGGGTGTTTGTCTGAGGCACCCCAAGATGCATGGGTCCGGAATACCAGGGAGAGTTGTCCTGGTCCCAACAATGATATCGATGGTCGCCCATGTAACCATCCATCTCAACAAAAAACCCTCGAGTCAACCACTCTCACCAGAATGAGGCTAAGCTCGCAAAAAGTGCTCGACTCGACCCTAAAACACTAACAGAGAGTGTAAAGGGGAGGAGACTAGAATGTAGAAGTAAGTGAGAAGAAGATGACTCAAAGGAGAAGGGAAGAATCCCTAGAAACTAGCGTGGGTAGTGGGAGAGGATAGAAGCCCAATCTAGCAAGCACGGCTCAAACAACTTATGGTTATGGGTCCTTAGGCTAGACGACGCCTAACTTCGAGGTCAGTAGTCTCAACACGCCTCACTTCCCTACAACGAAGACCACAATGCCCAGAAAGTGATACCATATCCGGAGATCCAGTACCTCCTACTATCGATAAGGCAGGCGACGTCGATCAGGTCATGACGGTCTCAACTCGATCACTCTCCTAGTGCATCCGAATTCCTTAGGGCCAATGTCTACTTGCTTTTAGATTAAGGCTTTACTTGAGTGTGCTTTTTGGGGCTAAGGGAGGGGTGATGAAATCCCCCACCTTATCTTTGAAGACTATAGGTGATGCCCCTTAAAGATGTTTTGAAATCTTAGGCTAGCAAGCAACTCACAAAACAAGCACCTCACTCTTGTCCTGATGCACATTACTAACTAATGCATGCTTTAACCATGCATGAATGAGAGAATGGGTGCACGTACCTCACGTCAGCAATAGACAACAAGAATGTAAAGAAAAGAAAAGACAAATGCGTGTAAGTTCTACAAATGATGCATGACCTAGATGGCAAGAAGTCTATTCTTTTGCTTTGACTTTTATGGTCCAAGTTGTTTTAAAATGGAATTGATTAATCTGGGAGCTAACTACAGGTTGAAACATGTGAAATTGAACTCCCAGACTACTAAATTGACTAAACAAACAACCAAAACAAAATTTGGAGCAAAGTCAGCTCCCAGGCGCTAATTGGCGGTCCCAGACCCCTAATTGGCAGTCACTTTGGTGTCCTTCCTCCAATTTCTCCAGTTGCCTCCTCTTGATGCCAAGATATCCCATAAATAACCAAAAACTAAAAACTAAAAAATTAAACCCACTCGAATCGTCCAAACCAAAGTCTAGACAAAGCACCTCCCCGGCAATGGCGCCAAAAACTTGATTGAACGGGTCGATCCACAGGGAGGTGTGTCAACTTTGGTTAGCTCAAAGGCGAGTGGGAAAGAAAGGAGAGAAAGATTGATTAAACTAAACTACACTAAACTAGTAGCAACAAGGAAGGAAATGAAAGCACAAAACGAACTAAAATTAAGTGACTAATAAAAGAAGATAGAAATCAGGAATGGAAAACCCCTAAGGGGTGGAGTGTGTGTACACATGAACTAAGAAGTGATGAATGCATACAATAAGCTCAAGTGTAGTTAGTGTTTGTAGTACATAAGAAGTACCTTATGGCAAGACCGATCATTCAAAGCACTAACCTAAGTAATTAATATGAGCATGACAAGTTTGTTATTAAGAACCTAAGCAAGCATGGAATGTACCTAAACATTATGGCAGAAACCATCAAGTTAAGTGTTCTTATTAATTCAAACAAGCATACTAACATTTCTCACATACAATAATGTTTAGCATTCATTCCATCTACATAACATGTATAAACATCTACTCCACCCCTAAAGGGGATGAAACTACTCACTAATCATTACACTACAAACTACATTAATAAAACAAAACATTCTAATGAAAGGCACTTAAACTAAGCAAACAAGAAATATTAAAGAAGCTAAATGAAAGGAAATTAAACTAAAGAAGCATGCAAGAATTCAAAGACAAGACAATATTAAAAGAAACTAAGAAAAAATATTTTATTAATGTGACTCACATTGTAAGTGGCATTCTTCTCCACCTTGAGTTTTTGCTTGAAGGCTTTTACTCCAAGTAGAGAGAATGCCACCAAGCAATGAGTGAATACAATGGAAGGTGAAGAGTTCTATTTATAGGCATGGAAAAAGCTAATCCGGGACAATCTCGTGGTATGGGACTAAATGTATACCAAAAATAGACTAAACACAACCTAATACATGACCTGCCAAAGTCGTAGCGGATCCGGACCAAAACGGACCGCCAATCAGCGGTCTGGTACCTCCAATTGGCGGTCTATGTTGTATGGATCCGTCCTGGTTTTGGTGTGTGGTTTTCTGGCTTCATTTCTTTTGTTTGATGCACTCGAATAGGTTGTTGGAGCTCAGGACCGAATTGAATTTCCAAAATACTCCTCATGATGGTGTGGAGTTTCTTGATTTGCTCCTTGGTCCTTTGGGCTTACATCCGAGTCCTTCCCTCTTGCATCTCAGTCCCCAAGTCTTGCAACTCAGTCCTTTTCCTTGCTTCTAGGTCCTTTTATGCCTCTTCTCCTCAATCCTGTTTATTCCTAAAACTCAAACATAAAACTCGCTACATTGCATTGTTTAGGTTCAAGATAATGGATATAAGACACAAATATATGCATGATATGATATCAATCAAAAGTCAAAGCAAAAGATTAGTGGATTGCCATCTAGGTCATGCATAATTTCTAGACCTTGTACGCAATCGTCTTTTCTTTGGTTTATTTTTTGGTTGTTGAGTGTTGATGTAAGGTACATGCACCCATTCTCTCATTCATGCAAGGTTAAAGCATGTATTAGTTAGTAAGATACATTGGAACAAGAGTGACGTGAGTGCTTGATTTGTAAGTTGCTTCCTAGTTTAAAGACAAATGATCTTAAGGGCACCAAGTATAGTCTTCAAGATAAGGTGGGGGATTTCATCACCCCTAGCCCCACAAACCACACTCAAATGAAGCCCTAAATTAAAATCAAGTAGACATCAGCTCGAAGGACTTTGGGCACACTTAGGAGACAATCTCATTCTCAACATCATGGCGTGAACGTCATCATTTGATTAGTTGCATTGAGAATTTTGGGACCTTTGGGTCTTAACATTTTCATTCCGCTTTGTGACCTTCGACCGAGGGAGGTGAGACATTCTATAGTGTGGGGCATCACAATTAAACGTCGTCTAGCCTAAGGACCTATATTCAGCCTTCGATTGTTTGAGGCGTGTTTGCTAGCTCAAGCTTCTGTCAAATCCCACTAGTTTTTAAGGATTCCTCTCTTCTCATCCGAGTCATCTTCTCCTCTACTTCTATCATTTAGTCTCCTCCACTTTGTAGGATCATAATGGCCCCTGATTATCTAATCAAATTACGTTTAATCCCTACTTAACCAAAAAGATATGCAGCAGAAACAATTTGAAACAAGGTAGGGAAAAGCAATGCAAACCACAATAACACGCAGATTTTACAGAGGGTTCGACCACCCTCCTACGTCGTCTCATGCAATCTCCAGTCAACACTTCGAGCTCTGCTCACGTCTTCACTATTTGCTCCTTATTCAGGGCTGGGAGACAATGCCTTTTACACAGCGAGCTAGCGAACACCCCACACCTAGCTTGGAATCCTCCTCTCACAAATCGAGAGGGATACTTCGGGCTTTCACCAAAATCTCTTCTCTTTGTCTTGGGGTTTCACCAAGACCCTTGCTACTTAACAACAAAGTTTGAGTGGAACAATACTATCTAACTTGACCACACTTTGAGTATGATATTGAAATGATCAAAGATGTGGAAGTTTAAGGCTGGAAGTGTGTGATTTAGGGCTTTGAGGATTGGGAGACTTCTCTCTAGTGTATGAGACAATTTGAATTTATACGAATACGATCGTTGTATAATACGACAAGGTTAATGGTCATCTGAAAATTACAGGAACGGTTGACTGAAAGGACAAAATTGGTCGACTAGTGGAGCTAGGAAAAATACACTTATAAGGTCAGTTATAATCGGTCGAACAAGACACTGGTTCCGGTCGACCGATGGGCACAAGAAGTTTAGGTTTTGGTTTAATGATTTTTTGGTTAAGGTTTTGGGTGATCTATTGAAGTCCAATTGATGTGAAATTTTGTGTGTGACTTCTACAAGGAACCTATTATGTATGTGAGTAAGTTTTAACTCTTGTATTCTCAAGATTACCCAAGTTTCTAAGACTCACAAATAAAGTAAAATTACAAGTCTTTAAATAGCTATGATTGCATGTCTTGACTTCATTCCATTCTTCTTGAGTCTTGATGACCTGTAGATGTTAACAGAATACAATATATCTTCTATGCATTATGTGTGCTACATTACATTTGATTGTGACTAAGATTAGGTTGATTAAATCATCAAAATACGGATTAAGGCCAAAAAGACAATACCCTTTACACATTCTCTTAGTGTTTTAGGGTCGAGTTGAGCACTTTTATGTGAGCTTGATCTCGTGGTGGTGAGAGTAATCGATTTGAGAGTATTTTTGTTGATATGGATGGTTGATCGACATCATTTCATGCTTATATTTGTATCTTATATCAATTATATTACACCTAAGCAATGCTACGTGACGAGTTTTATGTTTAGTTTTCAGGAATAAAGAGGTTTGAAGAGAAGAGCCATGAAAGGACCCAAAAGCAGGAAAAAGGACTTAATTGTGAGACCTGGGGAGTAAGATGCAAGGGAGAAGGACCTCATCGTAAGACCAAAGGACCTAAGAGCAAACCAGGAAACTCCACACCATCATGGGGAGTATTTTGCAAATTCGATTCGGGTCGGAGCTCCAACAAACCAACCAGATGCATCCAAGACCAAGACACAAAACAAGGAAGGCCCACAAACAAATCCAGACGGATCTGGATCATATAGGCCGCCAATTGGCGGTCTGGATTGGCCCAGATCCACTTAATTTTCTCCTGGACTTGTATTAATGTGTGCTTAGTCTATTTTTGGTATTGGTTTAGTCCCACATCGGGGGATTGTCCCGGATTATCTTTTTCCATGCTTATAAATAGAACTCTTCACCTCCCATTGTAGGATCTCTCTCTTTGGTGGCCACCTTCCCTACTAAGAGTAAAGCCTTGAAGCAAAACTCTGGTGGAGGAAGAGCTACTTGTAATTGAGTGAGTTAATAATAGAAGTTTTCCTTTAATTGTGTTATTTCTCTCTTAGTTTAATTTCCTTTCATATGTTTGCTTTGTTGCTTGTTTTATTTTATGCTTCTTTAATATTTCTTGCTTGATTAGTATAACTTTCATTTCAGTATTATGCTTTCTTTTGCTAATATAGTTAGTGTAATGAGTAGTGAGTAGTTCCATCCCCATTTGGGGGGGGTGGAGAAATATGTGATATAATCATGTAGTGTATTAAGTGTGTGTTATTTTTATCCCTTGAGCTTTATATGATTTCCATAACCATCTAATGGGTCTCCACTGTTATCTTTGATATGCTAATGCTCTTGAATGAAGCTTAGCTTTTGCTTTGATCAGTGGACCTATTTTATGGGGAATGATAAGGTTAGGATATGGATGAAGTTAATATTGGAAACACAAGTTGTAGTGTATGAGCTCTTGTTGCCTTTACCTTAGCTAATGTCTTGTATGTTTTAATGATGTAGTCTTATCTTAATTCATGTGGAGGCATAGTAGGGTCTAGTCTTTATACTTGAGTTCATGTAGCTTCATTCCAACTATTGTCTTGTATGTTTTAATGATGTAGTGAAATCTTAATTCATGTGGAGGGAAAGTTGGATGTAGTTTTATGAATTCATGCACTACATGTTGTGAAGAGCTTAATGAACACACACACATACACTTCTTTATGTGCACATTATTTCTCTACCCCCTTTGGGGTTTAGTTTTATCGTTTCTTCTCCATCTCATTTCAGCTTTGTAGTGTAGTTTAGTGTAACCAACCTTTCTTCCCTTTCTTTACCTCTCGCCTTCGCACAAACCAAGTGTCGACACACCTCCCAGTGGACGACCCGTATTTGCCACCGCTTCAACGCGGCCGTGCACTTGCGGTTAATATAAAACGAGATCAATCAATGGTACATGGGCGATCATTCATTTCATGATTGGGACCAAGACCACTCTCCCTGGTATACCTAACCCATGTATCCTGATGTGCCTAAGACTAACACTCAGCATGGTTGGGACAATTTTAATTGTGTGGTTGATTAGTCTTAAGATTGGGGTAATATGAGATGCACCATCTGCTAGACAATGATTGACTAATCAGTTATAATACCATAAGTGCACGACCGTGATGAAGCGGTGGCAAGTACGTGTCGAGTCCACAGGGAGCACGTGCAAGTCAATATCCATCATACTCGAGTGGGGAAAGAAGAGTGGAATAAGGTCAGAATTACACTATGATGCGTATGACACTAGGAAAAAACATAAAAATAAACCCTTTAGGGGTTAGAGAAGAATGGGGAAATGAAGATATATGTACATTGGTGTGTTCAGTTGTGCTCATCACAACATGCAATACATGAAATCCATAAAACCAAATCCAGCTTTTCCTCCACATGAAATAAGATAAAACATTATCATTAAAACATACAAGACAATAACTGAATTGAGGATAATATGAGCTCATGCAAAATGACCAAACCCCACTATGACTCCACATGAAATAAGATTTAACATAATCATTAGAACATACAAGACATTAATTAAGGTGAGGCCAATAAGAGCACATGCTCCCACATGTCATGTTTCCTTCTTCCACGCCATCCTTATCCTCACCTCATCATTCGCCATAAAATAGGCCCACTAATCTAAGCATGTGCTAAGCAACACTTAAGAACATTAGCACATCAAAGATAAGAGTGAAATCTCATTAGATGGTTATGGAAATCATGTGAGGTTCAAAGGTTAGGATTAACACATATACATCTAATACATTACATAATCACATCACCTTCTTCTCCAACCCCAATGGGGATGTACTACTCTCTACTCATCTTTAAACTAAAGAAAACAAAAAAACAACCCAAAACCATAATGGAAATGTAGAAAACAGGATTAAAATGAAAGGTTACAAGGTTGCTCCTCTTCTCCTCCTCTACACTACTAATTAAGAAACAAAACAAGAAATAAACAAGAAACGAATTAAAATGAAAGATTACAAGGTTGCTCCTATCTAATAAACAAGAAATAAAACCTACTCTACTAAACAAGAAACAAAACTAACCTAAGGAGGAGAAGGAGCAAGAAGAAGAAAGGAGGCATGACAAGTGTATTTATAGAAGATTAGAGAGTTTGGATGGATCTGGGCGCAATCAGACGGTTGTAAATCAGATTTGGAGGTTGCATATTTCTTTAACCCGACAACCCGACCCGCTTGATAAATCCGACTACCAAATGCTTAACCAGATCCTCTAGTGGAGGACTTTAATCCGCCACTGGCATATCAATTTTGTCTGATCGCCTTCAAAGTTGTACAACGACTTTAGTTCACCTAATAAATACATGGGGTGCTCCCGAAGCTTTTGGTTCGAGTCTATTTGGTTTTAATTGTTGATTTACACTTGAGGTTCATGAGATTACAAAGTTTTGCACCCAACATGTTTTTCTTTCCACGTAGGTCCCTCCGAATTTTCACTTCGGTCCTTCCTGACTTACAATCAGGTCATTGGGCATTACAAACTGGTCTAGAACCTTCCAACTCAGTCCATTATTCTTGCATTTTGGTCCTTTAATCTTCCTTTCGCTTCTTTATTGCCTAAACCCTGAAACATATAAAATAAACACTTGAGTAGCACAAATATAGGGTAAAAAAATGATATATAGCATGAATGCAATGTATGATATGCTACTAATCAATCATCTAGTTGTGTCAGATCATATGTTGGTGAATAAACTGAGTCATTACAAGAAACTTTGTCCTCTTTCGTGCGTGCGGTAGATGGTATGATTGGATCGATGGTTCCATAAGGTACGTCAGATGACAAGAGTGGCTTAAGTGGTCAGGTGTTTGAATGCTCCTCGCCAACCCGAATATGATGTTGCTTTTCCCCAAAATACTCACTATGACCCACACGCATTCATGTCTGACCATGGAAGGACATATACATGGGGAAACTTTAGAAATCCTGAGTATCATACTTCATACCCACCTTAGTATCCTCCTCTCGAATACATTCTACCAACACCCAATTACCAATCATTGGACTCATTCTCAGCCCATCAACACTGAACCCAACAATTTCCCAAATTCTGACTTGTGCCTCACAGTTGACCACAAATTTGATTCCTTAAAAGAAACCCTCAACACATTCATGGAAATCACTCAAAATTTGATAAAATCCAACTTGAATTCCTTGCAAACTATGGAAATGCAAGGAAGTCAGATGACACAACAATTAAATGAACGTGAGGAGGGTGGCCTTTCTTGTCAATATGAGAATTCATCCATTGTTATCAAACTGCACCACATCCACAAATTCAAAGCACAATATTTCAAAGTCAAATTGCTAGTCCATCAAAGGGACTTGGGGTTCAATTCACAATCACTTAGTGGAGGATTCAATCCAAATTAAAAATAACAGGGACCAGCTTGATTTTGAGTTGGCATTGGATTGTGCCTTATCTTTTGTCCCGTGGCCTTTGAGCCATATGATCGTATTGCCATGTCCCTCAAGGACTCACCTTTGGTGGAGCAGCAACTCCCTAATAGTCCATCTTCATAAGAACTGTTGAGGGTATTGGGATGTCTTTAGAGGATATCTTGGGTAAAAGACCCACCTTCTGTTCGCCTGATGTGTCAGGCAAGCATAACAAGGTTCTTGACCTCATTCCGACACACCAACTTGTTGGTTGAAGAGTTTGGATTGATGATCCTGATTTTTATACCGCAATGAGGGGAACTCTTCTTCTGTTGCGCAATTTCTAAAATGTTGAGAGGTTTGAGCTCTTTCAGTTTGATCCTTTGAATCAGACGCCTTTGCGTCTAATTCATGAACCTTTCCCAATATCTGGTACACTTTGTGATGAGGGCCCACACATGAGTATTTTGGCCCCACATGGTGTCATGTTCCCATTCCAGATACATTGATCCACTATGAGGTTTCCTTTTGTTGTCCTTTGACAAAGGACAATGAAAGCTTATTTTTGTATATAGTTATATGGAAAATAACAAACATTAATTGTTGTGGGCCCCAACCCGTGAGTATTTTGGCCCCATCTATTTCACGTATTTTTCCACCTTCTTAAGTATCTCATACGATAGTGACCTCGAAGTTAGGCGTCGTCTTGCCTAAGGACCCATAGCCTTAAGTTGTTTGAGCCGTGCTTGCTAGTTAGGCTTCTACCTGATCCCACTACCCACGTTAGATCTAAGGATTCGTCCCTCCTCATCTGAGTCCTCTCCTCATCTATTCTCTACGTATAGTCTCCTCCTCTGAGTACAACTTCTGTTGTGTGTTGTTTAGAGTCGAGTCGAGCATTTTTATGCGAGGTTGGGCTCGTTCTGGCGAGATCGCTCGACTAGAGAGAGTGCATTTTTCTGAGATGGACGGTCTTGGTGATCGACCATCTCCGCCTCGTGCTCCTTTGGAGAATGAGGCCGAGTCGTCTCGTGGTGGCAAGGGAGACCAGGGTCCATTCATGGATTACCTCAGTCCGCTCCCACCACCACGTAGACCTCCTTCTCCTCCTCCTATGACTCGAGAGGAAAGGAGATTCGGTCAGGATCGACTTCTTGGTGCACCACCACCTTTAGCTCGACAGGATAGACCGATGACTTTGTGGGAGCGGACCCACCCTGTTCGGGCCACGCAGCCTTCTTGCATAGTTCTTCCCCCTGCTCGCGGGAACAACTTTGAGCTGAAACCTCAATATGTGAGCATGCTTCCAACCTTTACTGCCAATAAGGAGGATCCGTATATTTTATACGGGAATTCGAGGAAGTATGCTCCACGTTCAAGCTTCAACAGCTTGACGAGGATTCAGTCCGGTTGAGGATGATTTCTTTCGCGTTGAAGGATAACGCGAAGAAATGGATGTACAACCTCCCGGCGAGCTCTATTCGGTCTTGGGATGACTTCGTGACCGTATTTCTGAAGAGATTTTTCCCTCAAGCGAAAACTCAACAGATACGACACCATATACATCAAATGTATCAGACTGAGACTGAATCTTTTCATGGTTTCTTTGAGAGGTTCAAGGACCTTCTCCAATAGTGCCCTCATCATGGATTTGAGTTATGGAAGTTGTGCCAAATTGTTTATGAGGGCATCAACTACAACACCCGCACATTGTTGGAGTTGATGTGTCAGGGTGACTTCCAAATGAAACCCATCGAGGAGGCATGGGATACTTTTGAGTCTATGGCTGAACGTACCTTCGAGTGGGATACCATGAGAGAGCCACTAGCCGCCAGGTCTTCTGGTCGAGCTGGATCTTATCAAGTTGAGTCATCGATCGCGTCTGAGGCAAAAATGGTTGCTCTCATGCGTAGGATTGAGAGTTTAGAGTTGGACCGAGCTCCTCTAGCTCAGGACCCTACTCCCGGGTGTGGTAGGTGTGGACTTACGGGCCATGATAACTTGGAATGCATTTACGCTCCAAGGGATACTGAGCATGCAAATACGACGTGTGAAAAGAGACCCCGTAACGACCCGTACAGTCACTCCTACAACCAGGGATGGCGTAACCATCCTAACTTCTCTTGAGGGAGCCGGATCCTGAGGCTCCCTCCACAAATACTTCCAGGAAGGAGCCAGATCCTGAGGTTCTCTCTACATTTCCTTCGACAAAGGGGCCGAACCCTGAGTTCCCCTTGGCTCCTCTTGTGTCGAAGGAATCAGATTCTGAGGTCCCCACTCATGCTTCTTTGGATCAGAATTTTGATGTTCCTTCGCACCTTTATGCCCCGAAGGCGCCATTCCCTGAGCGCCTTAAAAAGAAAACCTCTGATCAGCATGACAAGATGCTTGAGATGTTTCGGCAAGTTAAGGTGAACATCCCTCTATTGGAGGTGATTCAGCAAATGCCACCTTATGCCAAGGTTCTCAAGGACTTATGCACCAAGAAGATAAAAACTCATGTTCCAAAGAAAGCTTTTCTTGCGGCTAACGTGAGTTCTTTGTTGACACAACCCATGCAAGTCAAATACAAAGACCCTGGCTGTCCTACTATCTCTTGTGTGATTGGTGATGTGTCCATACATCGAGTCTTATTGGACCTTGGTGCATCTGTTAATCTTCTGCCATATTCTGTCTACGTCCACCTCGGTCTTGGAGACCTCAAACAAACAAAAACCAATCTTCAATTGGCTGATAGGTCTATGAAGAAACCGAGGGGTGTGGTGGAAGATGTGTTGATCAAAGTGAGAGAGTTCATTTATCCAGTCGACTTCTTTGTCATGGATACTGAACGTGTGCCAAACCCACTTGGATAAATTCCTGTCATTCTGGGGCGACCATTCCTTGCGACTTCCAATACATTGATCAATTGTCGCAATGGTCTGATGCGCTTGACTTATGGTAGTCAATGCGCTGATTTCAACATCTTCACCATCGGCAAGAAGCCAGGTGCCTTCAATGACCCTGTTGGGGTCAACCTTATTCAGGGTTTGGATGAAATTGAAAGTTGAGGGCACCTTCAAGTACTTCAGAGAATTGTTCGATGGAGATCATGAAGGTGGTGAAGATGTTTCACCTGGGCTGGCAGAAGAAGGTGCCTTATGTTCTGATCATGTGGCCTCCGTGCGACCTCCTTTTGATCTTGTGGCCCTTGAGCCACATTCTTCTGATATTGTGGCCCTTGAGCCACATTCTTCTGATATTGTGGCCCTTGAGCCACAAGATACCATTTTTATGGCCTCTGGGCCACATGATCTTCATTTTGTATCTGTTGAGGACCCCATGTGGGTTAAGAATCAACCACCTGATACCCTTCAATCTGATAGAGGTTCACCTCTCATTCATGCCTCCTATCTTCCTCACTCTTAAGAGGCATCAAACGACCACAACGCTTATAAGGGTATCAGGTGGTCAAGCAATTCTGATTTGTATGTCGCGAGCCCATGCATGTGCATTTTTGGCTCGAGAGATGGCGGGTTCCCCTTTGATGTCCCTTGACATATGAAGATGGGAGCCCAATTTTGTAGATAGTTCAATAAAAGACTCCTTCAGTGAGCATCGATTGTTGTGGGCTCCAACCCTTGAGTATTTGGCCCCCCTTTCTTTCACGTATTTGGTCTCCCTTTTTAAGTATCTCACAGGTTTTGAGGGGAATTTGGGTTGTGTCCATCAACATGACTTTGAACTTCTCTTTGTACTTCACGTTAGTGAGATCACTCCTTTTTCATGCATACATCCATGTAGTGTCTTGCTCGCATTCATTGAGGACAATGCATGAAGTAGGTGTGGGGGGCGTTTTACGTGTGTACATAGTCGAGTCTTTTATTTCGATTTTGTTTTCTTTTGTGTGTATTGATAGGGTCATGTTAGTGTGCTACATTTAGTAGCGATATATCTCCAACTCCCAACACGGTGTGCTTTCACTGCGGTGACAAAGGACACATCCGGCCAAATTGCCCCAAGTACAAGGAAGACCTTGACAACGGAGTGATTGAACGTCGGTGCCCTAAAAAGGCCAAAGGTATATTTGTTATTGAAATAAATTTAGCCACCTCTGTCTAGGATTGGGTAATTGATACCGGATCTTGTGCTCACATAGTTTCTAATGTGCAGCTACTCGTGGATAGGAAGGAACTCGTGAGGAACGTGGTAGAATTGAATGTCGGAAATGGTGCGAGCGTTTCTACTGTTGCACAAGGTTCTGTGGTGCTTCAATTATGTAGTGGTTTAAATTTATGTCTAAAGAATGTTTATTATGTGTCTTCGATTAGCAAGAACATTATTTCTGTATCATGCTTAGATATGGATAATTTCAATATAAATATTTCAAATTCTTTCTTGTCTATATCGAACAATGGTGTTTTCTATGCAAATGCATTCATAAGGAATGATCTCTATTTGCTTGAATTGAATAATAAAAAAATCTTTAATATCAATAACAAAAGACTTAAGACCACTCACGAGAATGATACTCTCTTGTGGCACTATCGTCTTGGTCACATAAATGAAAAGCGCATCAAGAAATTGCAAGAACCAAACCTTCTTAGTCTACTTGATTTTAAATCATTGGAGACATGCCAACTATGTATAATGGGAAAAATGACCAAAAAGCCTTCGAAGAAGAAAGGTCCAAGGGCGAGTGGCTTGTTGGATTTGTTACATTCCGATGTATGTGGTCCAATGAGTACTAGTGCACGAGATGGTTTCAGGTACTTGATTACGTTCACGGATGATTATAGTCGTTATGGCTATGTTTATCTAATGAGAAACAAAAGTGAATCCTTTGACAAGTTCAAAGAATTCAAGAATGAAGTAGAGAACCAACTCGACAAGAAAATCAAGTCTCTACGAACGGATCGTGGAGGTGAGTACTTAAGTGCCGAATTTGACTCATACCGAAAGGAGTTTGGTATTGTACCTCAAGTCACCCCTCACGGTACACCTCGGTGGAATGGGGTATCCGAAAGGAGGAATATGACATTGCTCGACATGGTTCGATCAATGATGAGTCATGCGGAATTACCTCTTTACTTTTGGAGTTATGCACTACAAACTGCGGCTTACACACTAAATAATGTTCCATCGAAATCCGTGGAGAAAACTCCTTATGAGATGTGGAGTGGTAAAGCACCCAAGCTCAATTATCTCAAGATTTGGGGTTGTGAGGCTTACGTCAAGAAATTGATGTTGACCAAACTTCAAGCAAAAGCGGATAAGTGCTTCTTTATAGGTTATCCTCGTGAGACAAGCGGATACTACTTTTGGCATATCACCTCCAATGGAGTGATTGTAGAGAGGGATGCCACATTTCTGGAAAAAGGAATTTCTGGAAAGGGTAAAAAGTAGTGGGAGTAGGGTTGTGCTTGAGGAAACTCAAGATACTCTACAAGATCATGACATGAATGATGACATTCAAGATCGTGAAGGCCCAACCGAGATTCCTCCCACTAACCAAATAATTGGTGTTCTCTCTTCTCACACGGCTCCTATCACTCGGGAAAGTAGGTCTGAGGGGACCTTGTGCCTGGTACTTTCGAGTCATCTGACTTGGGATGCACCGACCGAACTCCCGTTACACGGGTGGTAGGGATCGCCCTATGTGGAGATTTGGGGGAAGGTGTACGTGATAGTGTAAGTCCTCATAGGCAATGATGCACGAAACCTGACCCTGGGAGAATCAAACACCAACCAATAAAATGCTCCAAATCAAAAAGAAAAAAAGAAAAGGAAAAAAAAAGAAAAAAAAGAAAAAGAAGAAGCAAATAAGAACCAAAATGGACATTACACATTGTATCACATTCAGAAGTTAAGGTTGCCCATGTCTTTCACTTAAGTCCTTAACTAACTCTCACGAATAACACATTAGGCTAGGTGTGTGGACGGATTACATATATAGAGTCGACCCGTAGTATTACCGCGTCCCATGATTGACAAAATAAGTCCAACGAGTCGTGTAGCTAGATTGATTAATGCATCTTGTTCGGATTTTGTGGGTATATCCGCTGAAAACCCTCAGGAGACAACACTCCTCCTCCTTGGCGATAAGGAGGTTTAACGGCTTGTTGCACGTGCTAAGTGCAATCGTGATTCCTACGAAAGTGAGTTAGGATTTCTTGTTTTTCGCGTGCTTTTCTCTTTCTTTGTTTTGCTCGGGACTAGCAAAAGTTAGGTGTGGGGGTATTTGATTGACATCATTTCATGCTCATATTTGTATCTTATATCCATTATCTTTCACCTAAACAATGCTATGTCACGAGTTTTATGTTTAGTTTTCAGGAATAAATAGGTTTGAAGAGATGAAGCATAAAAGGACCCAAAAGCTGGGAAAAAGGACTGAATTGTGAGATCTAGGAACCAAGATGCAAGGGAGAAGGACCTGATTGCAAGACAGAAGGACCTAAGAGCAAAACAGAATACTCCACACCATCATGGGGAGTATTTTGGGAATTCTATTCGGGTCGGAGCTCCAACATGCAAAATAGATGTATCAAATACCAACAAAGCCTTCCAGAAAAGCCCACAAGAAATTCCAGAGCGATCCGGACACTGTATACCGCTAATTAGCGGTCACTTTTGGCCCTAATGGTTCCAGACCGCCAATTGGTGGCCTATATGATCCAGATCCGTCTGGATTTGTTTGTGGGCCTTCCTTGTTGTGTGTCTTGGTCTTGGATGCATCTGGTTGGTTTGTTGGAGCTCCGACCCGAATCGAATTGGCAAAATACTCCCCATGATGGTGTGGAGTTTCCTGGTTTGCTCTTAGGTCCTTTGGTCTTACGATCAGGTCCTTCTCCCTTGCATCTTAGTCCCCAGGTCTCACAATTAAGTCCTTTTTCCTGCTTTTGGGTCCTTTCACGGCTCTTCTCTTCAAACCTCTTTATTCCTGAAAACTAAACATAAAACTCGTCACGTAGCATTGCTTAGGTGTAAGATAATGGATATAAGATACAAATATAAGCATGAAATGATGTCAATCAAATACCCCCACACCTAAGTTTTTGCTAGTCCCGAGCAAAACAAAGAAAGAGAAAAGCAAACGAAAAACAAGAAATCCTAACTCACTTTCGTAGGAATCACGGTTGCACTTAGCACGTGCAACAAGCCGTTAAACCTCCTTGTTGCCAAGGAGGAGGAGTGTTGTCTCCTGAGGGTTTTCAGCGGATACACCCACAAAATCCGAACAAGATGCATTATTCAATCTAGACACTCGACTCGTTGGACTTATGTTGTCGATCATTGGACGCGGTAATCCTACGGGCCGACTCTATATAGGTAATCAGTCCACACACCTAACTTAATGAATCATTCGTGTTAGTTAAATAAGGAATTAAGTGAAAGACATGGACAACCTCAAGATCCTCAAGTGATAGAAAGTGTAAGGTCCATTAAGGTTCTTATTTGCATTACCAATTATTTTTTTTCTTTTTGTTTCTTTTCACATTTGTTTTCTTTTTTTTTCTTTTTATTAGTTGGAGCTTCGTTCTCCCAGGTTCAGGTTTCGTTCATCATTGCCCATGAGGACTTACATTATCATGTACACCTTTCCCCAAATCTCCACATAGGGCAATCCCTACCACCCATGTAACGGGAGTTCGGTCGGCGCATCCCAAGTCAGATGACTCGAAAGCACCAGGCACAAAGTCCCCTCAGACCTACTTTCCCGAGTGATAGGAACCCTGCGAGAAGAGAGAACATCTACTCACTTATTTCTTATCTACACATGAACCAAAACCCCTACACTAATGTCTCACAACAAGATTAAGAGGGTCCTTGACTACAACAAACTTCCTAAATTAACAAACACGAATTATTGACTCACTAGGTTCAGGGTGGACTTCTTCGAATGTTTGAGCACTGAAACCCTATGATTACTCACCCCCAAGGGAAAATTGGGGTGCATCCTAACGACTCGATAAATCCTAAAGTCACTGTACTAGATATCATATGCATCAAGTTCAAGACAATTTTGGGAGCTTTCTTTTTAATTTGCCTCTTAATGGTTTTGCACATGCTAAACACATGGAAAACCCACAAAACATTTTCTTTCGCAAACACATGAAGATTTTGAAAGAAATGTGGAAAATTTAAAGCACTAGGCAAGCAAAGAAGACAAGTCACCCAAGGATCATGGCAAGCAGATATATCGATATTAAATGCAGCACACTAACATGACCCTAAAAATGCAAACAAAAGAAAACAAAAGAAAATACTCGACTATGTACATACGTAAAACACCCCCCACACCTACTTCATGCATTGTCCTCTATGAATGCGAGCAAAATACTACATGGATTTATGCATGAAAAAGGAGAGATCTCACCAACGTGAAGTACACAGGGAAGTTTCGGGCTATGTTGATGGACAAAACCCAACTTCCCTCAAAACCTGTGAGATTCAAAGGAAGTGATACAAATACGTGAAAGAATTGGGGCCCAAATACTCAAGGGTTGGGGCTAACAACAATCGATGCTCACTAAAGGAGTCTTTTAATATACTTTTTTTATATAACTTTGTACAAACATAAGTTCCCATCTTCATTTGTCAAAAGACATCAAATGGGAACCTCAAGAGTGGGTCAATGCACTTGGAAAGGGAACATGACACCACGCGGGGCCAGAATACGCATGTGTGGGCCCCCTTCACAAAGAGCACCAGATGAAATGAGAGGTTCATGAATTGGACGCAAAGGCGTCTCATTCAAAGGATCAAACTGAGAGAGCTTGAACCTCTCAAGAGTTTGGGAAATGAGGGGAAACGGAAGAAGAGTTTCTCCCATTGCGTTGCTGAAGTTATGATCGTCAATCAAAACTCTCCAACCAACATGCTGGTGCGTCGGAACGAGGTCAAGAACCTCGTTAGGCATGTCCGACACACCAGGCGAACAAAAAGTGGGTCTCATACCCAAGGTATCCTCCAAGGAACTCCTAATACCCTCATGAGCAATGTAGTTGTTTGATGTTCCATCATTTCCAAGATGATCAGGAACAATAGTGAGAGGCAAACTCTCATCAGGTTGTTTGAAATTGAGGGGGCTAGGGAGCTCTTGCTCCACTAGAGGAGAGTCCTTAGGAGGTACAACAATAAGGTCATGTGGCTCAAGGGCCATGGGACAAGAAGATAAGGCACAATCATGTGCCGACTCGTAATGAAGTTGGTCCATGTTATTCTCAATTGGGATCGAATCGTCCACCAAGTGATCGTGAATTGAAACCCCAAGTCCCTCAGACTGACTAGGAGTTTGACTTTGAAAGATTGTGGTTTGAATTTGTGGATGTGGTGGTGGCGGTTCGATATCAAAAGATGAATCGTCATGTTGACAAGAAAAGTTACTTTCCTCACGTTCACGTAATTGCTGCGACATTTGACTCACTTGCAGTGCCATATTTTGTATGGACTGTTGAATGGTTTCCATGAACGTAAGGAAAGTTGGTTTCGAGGAATCAGGTATGTGGTCAACTATGAGGTCCAAGTCAGAGCTTGGGAAATTTTGGGGTTGGGTGTTGATGGACTGAGAATGAGTCCAATGATTTGAAGTGGGGTGTTGGTAGAATTCTAGGTATTCGGGAGGAGGATACTGGGGTGGAAATGATGTATAAGAATTTGAATACGAATTGTCTCCCCATGAATCCATCCCTCTCGGGTTGTACGCGGATGCATAATGGTCATAATGAGCATTTTGGGAAAATGTGTGCTCATACTCAGGCTCAGGGTCAACATAAGGACATTCCTCTATAACATGACCACTCAACCCACAACAGTCACATGGTACGGCTACTGGAGCCACCGGTGCACCCATGTCATCTACCACATGCATCAAAAAGGCCAAAGGTTCTTGTAATGTCTCAGATTGATGACCAACATATGATCCGACGTAACTAGATGGTGGTCTAGCAGTCGGTGCCTCTCTCATACTACCCCAATATGAAGATTGCTCAGTCACACAATGAAGATTGTCCTAACCATACGTGGTGTTAGTCTGAGCCACCCCAGGATGGATGGGTCGGGAGTACCAGGGAGAATCGTCCTGGTCCCAACAATGATATGGATGGTCGCCCATGTAACCATCAATCACAACAAAGAACTCTAGAGTCGACCACTCTCACCACCACGAGGCTAAACTCGCAAAAAGTGCTCGACTCGACCCTAAAATGCTACCAGAGAGTGTAAAGGGGAGGAGACTATAACGTAGAAGAAGGTGAGAAGAATATGACTCAGAGGAGAAGGGAAGAATCCCTAAAGCTAGCGTAGGTAACGGGAGAGGGTAGAAGCCTAATCTAGCAAGCACGACTCAAACAATGTAAGGCAATGGGTCCTTAGGCTAGACGACGCCTAACTTCGAGGTCACTAGCCTCGACACGCCTCACCTCCCTACAACAAGGTCCATAATGTCCAGCAAGTGATACCAGATCCGGAGATCCAGTACCTCCTACTATCGACAAGGTAGGCAACGGCGATCAGGTCATGACGGTCTTAACTAGATTACTCTCCTAGTGCGCCCGCAATCCTTGGGCCAATGTCTACTTGCTTTTAGAATTAAGTCTTTGATTAAGCGTGATTTTTGGGGCCAAGGAAAGGGTGATGAAATCCCCCACCTTATCTTTTATGGGACAACCCCTCCCTAGTAGCGTTTTGAGCTTAAATCTAGCAATCAATCACTCCAATCAAACGCTCAACTCACTCTTGTCCCGATGCACCTTACTAACTAATGCATGATCGAAACATGCATGAATGAGAGATTTGGGTGCACGTACCTCACGCCAGCAATCAACAACAAAATGTAAAGCAAAAAAAAGACAAATGCATGCAAGGTCTACACATGATGCATGACCTAGATGGCAAGAAGTCTAGTCTTTTGCTTTGAGTTTTATGGTCCAAGTTGATTAAAGAGGATTGAAATTAAATCTGGGAGCAAACAAGAAGTCCCAGCATGCAAAATTGAGCTCCCAGATAACTAAAATGAACAACAAAACAACTGGAACAAATTTGAGAGCAATTGAGGCTCGCCAGACCGCCAATTGGCGGTCACTTTGGGGTCTTTTGCTCTCCCATTCCTCCAGTCACTTCCCCTTGATCCTCAGGTTCCCTGAAACATACAAAACTAAAAAAAAAAATTAAAACCACTCGAATCGTCCAAACCAAAGTCTGGACAGAGCACCACCCCGGCAATGGCGCCAAAAACTTGATGGATCATTTTATATTAACCGCAAGTGCACGGCCGCGTTGAAGTGGTGGCAAATACGGGTCGTCCACTGGGAGGTGTGTCGATGATTGGTTCGTTCGAAGGCGAGAGGTAAAAAGAAGGAGAGAAAGGTTGGTTACACTAAACTACACTAAGATGCAAAAAGGAAATGAAGATAAGCAAGAAAACTAAACCCCAAAGTGGGTAGAGAACTAATGTGAACATAAAGAAGTGTGTGTGTGTGTGTTCATTAAGCTCCTCACAACATGTAGTGAATGAAATCATAAAACTACGTCGAACTTTGCCTCCACATGAATTAAGATAAGACTACATCATTAAAACATACAAGACAATAATTGGGATGAAGCTAAATGAACTCAAGTATAAAGACTAGACCCTACAATGCCTCCACATGAATTAAGATAAGACTACATCATTAAAACATACAAGACATTAGCTAAGGTAAAGGCAACAAGAGCACATACACTACAAATTGTGTTTCCAATATTAACTTCATCCATATCCTAACCTTATCATTCTCCATAAAATAGGTCCACTAATCAAAGCATAAGCTAAGCTTCATTCAAGAGCATTAGCATATCAAAGATAAGAGTGAAAACCCATTAGATGGTTTTGGAAATCATATAAAGCTCAAGGGATAAAGATAACACACACTTAATACACTACATGATTATATCACATATTGCTCCACCCCCCAAATGGGGATGGAACTACTCACTACTCATTACACTAACTATATTAACAAAAGAAAGCATAATACTGAAATGAAAGTTAACTAAGAAAGCAAGAAGTATTAAAGAAACTTAAAAGGAAAGGAAAGACTAAACAAACATGCACAAATTAAAAGACAAGATTAAAAGAAACTAGAAGAATTATTTTATTAACAAATGACTCACATTGGAGGTAGCATTCTTCTCCACCTTGAGTTTTTGCTTCAAGGCTCACTCCTTAGTAGAGAGAATGCCACCAAGCAATGGGTAATTACAATGGAAGATGAAGAGTTCTATTTATAAGCATAGAAAAAGCTAATCGGGGACAATCCCCGATGTGGGACTAAACCAATTCCAAAAATAGCCTAAACGAACATTAATACAAGTCGAGGAGAAATTTGGGCGGATTGTAAACGGCATCATCTGGGATCCACTGGGAGGTGTGTCGATGATCAGGAGCAATGTAGTTATTTGATGTTCCATCAGGAACAATTGTAAACGGCATTGGTCTCGGCCCAGAACCGAGATCGGTTAGTGGAACCGTAAGCGAGGATCGGAGGATCGAGCATGTCTTGCGAGGAGGACTAGGACCAGGTGCGGTGGAACTTCTATAAACTCCGGTGTCGACGATTTTTTGTTTTATAATTGTCTTCTCCCTTAATCCTTCACTTTGTTGTTTTAATTCTGTAATTAGTTAGTGATTAGTGGGTCATCGATCCTAACCACTATGACTCATTTTTGGAATCAAAACTTATTCTTAGGTGGGATTAATAATATCTAGTAAAATAAATTTTATGAAAGAAATTTGGTAGGAAGAATCATATTTGGTAAAAATTCAAGAAACATGTGAGTCATAAAAATCTCATGTAGCATCTAATTTAAGTCATAATTATTGAGATATCTACTCGTTTGAATTCATAAAAAGTGAAAAAACAAGAATCTATATAATTATATACAATGATACCATAATTATATATAACTTTATTAGTTTATGGACATGTTTTAAAGACTTGCAAGAAATCAATAAAAGGTTATATCACATTTAGAAGTATAACTTGTCGAAAATTGATTCACACCCCTCTTAACAAAAAGTTTTTCATTAAAAAACGATATCATGACGGAATTTAAGATATATCCCAACGTGGCATGACTTATTATTACGGAAAAAAACAACGTCGCAAGAAAAATCCAATAAAGAGAACATATAACGTTCAATTTTAACCTAAATTCCGACGTAATGTCTTATTATTTGGAAACACAATGTCGCAAAAATTCCAATACAAAAATATATGACATCAGATTTGAACTGAAATTCCAACGTGGTATGGCTTATTATTAGGAAACAAAATGTCACAAAAAATCCAATAGATATGATATCTTACGTCGGCCTTAAACATATTAAGCAACGTAATATGTCTTATTATTAAAAAAGAGTTTTGGGCGGCTATTGGTAGTCATTATGAAAGAACACAACCTTTCATTATAGGGTATGCGAAGAGACGTAACCTTTCAATACAAGATCCATAAAATCATAGGTTGTAGTATTATTCATTCATATTTTCTAAATCTTAAACGCTATTTCTAGTTCCAGCTTAGTTGATTTTAGTTCCAGTACATTTCAAACACAAAACAATGGTCTTCCAACACGACTACGATTACCCAAGTAAGGATAACGATTACATGGTTGGAGGACGATGGGGAAGTTATCCAGTTTTCAAACACCCTTTTGGTCCACATCAACCCTACCGCACCTGTAAGTGTGGTTTCAAGGCCATAGAGTTGTGGTCTAACACCCCCGACATGGGCTACCGCAAGTTCTACATTTATGGCTCCATGTAGGAGACCTTTTATTGTGACTACTTTGTCTGGGATGATGGAACATCGATACCACTGGTGGAGGAACCATACTACACCATAACTACTGCAGAGACTCTATTGGGTGTTGACGAGGAGGCAACAAACTAGAGAGTTTTCCAGTATTATCTGTTGGGCTTGCTAACGACATTTGATTGGAGGACTCTTTTCCAATTTATTTCAAAGATATTAGTAATATTTCCCCCACTGTTCTGTTTGTACTCTTTTTGCATGTTGTTTGTTTTTTTGGGTGTAAGAAACTTTCAAATTATATTAAATATATATCACTCCTTGAATGTTAGTTTCTCATTGTCTTCTACTTTTGGAGTTCGGAATTTTCTATGTTGGGAAAATTGTTGAGATTCGTATTCTTGAACGTTTTAATTAAACCGCAAGTGCACGGTGTCGGTGAAGACGTGGCCAATATGGGTCGTCCACAGGGAGGTGAGCAGCCTCTTGTTTATCATAAATCAAGTGGCCAAAAATGGTGAAGAGAGTTTGATTATCCTACTCTACGCTACACTACACTACGAAGTACGAAATGCGAAAGAAAGCAACAAACAATGAATTACCAAACTAAACTAAGAACTAAATAAGTGTTGGAATTCAGAAATAGAAAGCCCCTAAGGGGTGGATTGAGTGCACACATGCAAAGAGGTGGGTGTTGAACACATTCTTTAAGCACAAATAAAGGTAGTGTTATCATACATAGGAAGTGTCTAAATGTTATGACAAAACCTATCAATCCATTCACTAACCTAGTTGATTAACATTTACATACACAAGCTGGTTTATTTCAGAACCTAAACAAGCATGAGAGGTGTCTAATCATTTTGGCAAAACTCATCAAGTTATAAATTCTATCCTAAACAAGCAAACATACATTCATGTTTTATCAACACATTGTATATAAAACATTTATTCCATTCTCTAATGCATGTATGAACATCTACTCCATCCCCAGAGGGGATGAAACTACTCACTACACATTAGACTAACTATTAAACTAAGCAAGGAAAGCATATTAACTAAGCTACTAAAACTAATGAAATGAAATTAAATAAAGTAAAACAAGCAACATGAAACAAACAACATAAAAAAGAAACTTTTATTCAAATGGCTCACAATTCAAGTAGCATCCTCCTACTTTAGTGTGTGCTTCAAGGCCTCACTTCTAGTAGGAAGAATAGCCACTCAAAATGTGAAGTAATTATATTAGAAGGTGAAGAGTTCTATTTATAGCCATAGGAAAAGGGAATCTGGGACAATCCCCCGATGTGGGACTAAACAAATACCAAAAATAGCCTAAACAAACACTAATACATATGATCCAGAAATCTCAGCGGATCCGGGAAGATCTGGACCACCAATTGGTGGTTCCAGACCTCCAATTGGCGGTCTACAGGATCTGGATCTCACTCATTTGTGTTTTGGGCTTTTCTTGGTATACTTGATGGTCTTGGATGCATTTACTTGGCTTGTTGGAGCTCCGAGCCGAATCGAATTGGTAAAGTACTCCCCATGATGGTGTGGAGTTTTCTGTTTTGCTCTTAGGTCCTTCGGTATTACGTTCTGGTCCTTCTCCCTTGCATCTCAGTTCCCAGATCTCACAATTCAGTCCTTTTTCCCAACTTTTGGATCCTTTTATGCTTCATCTCTTCAAACCTATTTATTTTTGAAACTCAAACATAAAATTCGTAACATAGCATTATTTAGGTGAAAGATAATGGATATAAGATACAAATAAAAGCATGAAATGATGTCAATCAAATACCCCCACACCTAACTTTTGCTAGTCCCGAGAAAAACAAAGAAAGGAAAAAGCATACGAAAAAAACAAGAAATCCTAACTCACTTTCGTAGGAATCACGGTGGCACTTAGCACGTGAAACAAGCCGTTAAACCTCATTGTCGCCAAGGAGGAGGAGTGTTGTATCCTGAGGGTTTTCAGTGGATACACCCACAAAATCCGAACAAAGATGCATTAATCAATCTAGCTACACGACTCGTTTGACTCATATTGTCGATCATGGGACGCGGTAATACTACGGGTCAACTCTATATATGTAATCGGTCCACACACCTAGCCTAATGAGTTATTCATGAAAGTTAGTTAAGGACATAAGTGAAAGACATGGGCAACCTTAACTTCTGAATGTGATACAATGTGTAAAGTCCATTTTGGTTCTTTTTTGACACTTTTTTTTTCTTTTTCTTTTTTTCTCTTTTGTTTCTTTCATTAGAGCATTTTATTGTTTGGTGTTTGATTCTCCCAGGGTTGGGTTTCGTGCATCATTGCCTATGAGGACTTACACTATCACGTACACCTTCCCCCAAATCTCCACATAGGGCGATCCCTACCACCCGTGTAACGGGAGTTTGGTCGGTGCATCCCAAGTCAGATGACTCGAAAGCACCAGGCACAAAGTCCCCTCAGACCTACTTTCCCGAGTGATAGGAGCCGTACGAGAAGAGAGAACACCACTTATTTATTTATCTACATGGGAATCAAAACCCCTACACTTAAGTTTTACAAAAAGAGATTAAGGGCCCTTGACTATGACAAACTTGCTTATACTAACAGACACAAATTATTTGACTCACTAGGTTCAGGGTGGACTTCTTTAAATGTTTGAGTGCTGAAACCCTATGATGACACGCCCCTCGAGGGAAAATCAGGGTGCATCCTAACGAGTTGATAAGACCTAAAGCCAGTAAACTAGATATCCTAATGCATCAAGTTCAAGACAAGTTTTGGAGCTTTCTTTTTTGTTTGCCTCTCAGTGGTTTTGCACATGCTAAACACACGCAAAACGTACAAAAACATTTTCTTTTCGCAAACACATGAAGATTTTAAAAGAAATGTGAAAATTTAAAGCACTAGGCAAGCAAAAGAAGACAACTCACGCAAGGATCATGGCAAACAGATATATCATTGTTAAATGCGGCACACTAACATGACCCTAGCAGTACAACCAAAAGAAAATTAAAAAAACAAAAAAAGACACAAACTATGTACAAACATGAAAACACCCCCACACCTTATCGATGCGTTGTCCTCAATGTATGGA
Source organism: Triglochin maritima (assembly GCA_963682175.1). Lineage (NCBI taxonomy): Eukaryota > Viridiplantae > Streptophyta > Magnoliopsida > Alismatales > Juncaginaceae > Triglochin > Triglochin maritima. Next base: position 24,482,675 of record OY821775.1, read on the forward strand.
AAAATGGTGCCAATGCATGGATAGGGTGTACTGGACTAAAGACGGCGGCCAGAAATGCCCGAAGAGGCACCTCTCTCAAGAGCCGACAACTTCCTATAGATCTTCCGGTTTTGCTTGGCTAAGATGACGTTCTGCTGCTCGACCGCCATCTCAAAAATGTCGGTGTTAAAGAGCATTCCTGAGCTCACATACGAGCTTGAGGAACTAGCTCTAACATCCTCCTCCATAAAGTCAGGCACCCATGCCTCAGGAAGGCAATGGCGAAATGACGGGGTCATCTTTGTTACCTCGTGGTCGGTGCCTTGGTAACCAGAGTCGACAAACAGTGTATTTCTTTCAGCCTAGCGTTCCCCAAAATGTCGAACAATGTTCGACAAATGCAGTGTGGTGAACCGTCCATCAGACTATACACGATTCGCAAACTAGGCGTGAAAAATGTGGAGGTCCGTTGTTGGCCCAAAAAATTTCGACACACCCACCTAGCTATAATGTGCACATTGGAGTAAATGTGCGCATTAGGTACTCCCCCATGCGATGATATATGCTGCCCACGCCCAAGGATAGATTGATAAAAATTAATGTCGTGGGTAGGCGCGAGCTCATCGACTAAGGGGATCCCAGTCGCGTCGAAGATTAATTGGGGTGTAACGGTGTGCTTCACCCCTCTGAGAGTGATACTAAACTCGAGTGGTTCGGTCTGGTCACACTCGAGTTTAGTAAAGAACTCCTGTACGAGAGCTCTACGTACATGGATTCATCGCCCTCATATAACAAATGGTACCACCCTTTAGCTACGATTCGATCGTAGAAGGGTTCTCCGAATTCACGAATCAGGGAGGCAAAATTTAGTTCTGGAATTAATTGGTGGCTGGCCATACCTGCACCTACCATGGTGAGCTTTAACGGTGAAGCACACGACGGCAAAGACGAACACGGCGCGTGAGGAGAGGAAACCGCCGCATGCCGATCCCTGGATCAAAATAGACACCCCACCAACGAAAACCACAGAACACACAAAATCACGCCACTCGACGAAGAAACCACTCAACCCAAGCACAAACGACCGCTGATTAGCGGTGCACAACCGCTGATTAATGGTGCACAACCGCTGATTAGCGGTCTGTTGGTGCGACTGGAGGGTGGGATTTGGGTGGTGGCGAAATCAGATCTGGAAGACGCGTTTTCTCTCTAGAACGAATGGGTAGGGCTGGCAAATCACACGTTATTAACAAGGGAAAGGGAAAATATCAAAGAGGCCTTCCAATTTTTTGCCTTTTTTCATTTTGTTCACTTTTTTTTCTTTTTTTTTTCTTTTTTTTCAACAAAACACTTATATGTACAAACACATGAAGGGATGGATCACATCAAGTGACCACATCCGTGGGGAGTTCGTGCAAAGACACAACTTCCTCCTCGACCTCTACTGTGGTCCCTTCCAAGTGTGGTTTGAGGTGTTGTCCGTTAACTTTGAACACGTCCCCATTCCTTGGATTTTGAATCTCAACCGCCCCATGAGGGGAGACGGTTAAAACGATGAAGGGCCCTGACCAAGGACTCCGAAGTTTCCCTGGAAACAAGTGGAGGCGAGAATTATACAAGAAGACCTTTTGTCCCACCTCGAAGGTTTTGATTGACACCAACCGATCGTGGAAAATTTTAGTGTGGGACTTGCAGATCTTGGCGATCTCATAAGCTTCATTTCTCAACTCCTCCAACTTGTTGAGGTCTAACTTGCAATTGGCACTGGAAACATCAAGACTCATGTTAAGATGTTTGATTGCCCATAATGCCCGGTGCTCAAGTTCTACCGGAAGATGGAAAGCTTTGCCATAAACTAGCCGGTAGGGGGACATGCCAAGGTCGGTTTTAAATGTTGTGCAGAAAGCCCACAATGCATCATTAATCTTGACCGACCAATCTTTCCTTGAAGTATTAACCGTTTTCTCAAGAATTTGCTTGAGTTGACGGTTGGAAATTTCCACCTGGCAACAAGTTTGAGGATGATAAGGTGTGGCCAACTTGTGCATGATGGAGTATTACCTCAGCACTGCCTCAAGGGATCGGTTCACAAAGTGTGTCCCCCGATCACTCATGATACAACGAGGTGTCCCAAACCTCGCGAAGATGTGTTCTTTAAGAAATTTGATCACAACCTTGCGATCGTTAGTGCGAGTGGGGATTACTTTAACCCACTTTGACACATAATCGACCGCCACAAGGATGTAAGTGTGACCATGGGACACGGGGAAAGGACCCATCAAGTCAATTCCCCAAACATCAAAGATGTTGACCACTAAGATAGGATTGAGTGGCATCATATCTCGTCGGTCAATGCGGCCCACACGTTGGCACCTATCGCATGCTTTGCAAAATGCAAAAGCATCTTGGAACAACATGGGCCAGTAAAAACCGCATTGGACTACTTTGGCAGCGGTTTTCTTGGCACCGAAGTGCCCACCGTGTGCCTCCTTATGGCAAAAGGACAAGACACTCTGAATCTCGTCGTCAGGAATGCACCTCCTAATGATTTGATCAGCACAATACTTAAATAAGGAGGGATCATCCCAATAGAAGTGCTTGACTAACGACTTGAATTTCGTTGTCTCACAGTGTCTCCAATGAGCCGGCATCTCCCCGGTTGCTAAATAGTTCACAATGTCAGCGAACCAGGGGGTGAGGGTATTGCCATAAGGTTCTCATCAGGGAAAAACTCGTTCACCGGTGGATCCGGTGAAAGATCAATGGGGATGCGAGATAGGTGATTAGCCACGACATTCTCGCATCCCTTCTTGCCCCGTATTTCAAAGTTGAATTCTTGTAACAACAAGATCCAACGCAGGAGACAGGGTTTTTAGTGTAGATGATGACATACGACCCTATGAGGTACTGGCAAAATTTTTCCAACGCAAATATGATCGCAATGAACTCTTTCTCAGTAACGGAGTAGTTGAGTTGGGAGTCATTTGAGAGTACGACTTGCATAGTAGATCACATGAGACAATTTGTCGACTTTCTGACCCAAAACTGCTCCTATCGCGTAATTAGAAGCATCACACATCAGCTCGAATGGTAGAGTCCACGCTGGTGCCTTAATAATAGGAGCGGAGGTCAAGTCACGCTTTAGAAACTCAAATGCAGTCAAGCACTCGGGTGTGAACTCAAAGGAGTTTCCTTTAGCAAGCAAGCTCGTCAAAGGGCGAGCTATCTTGCTGAAATCCTTAATAAATCGCTGGTAGAAACCGGCGTGTCCAAGGAATGAACGGATTTCTTTTACCGAGGTGGGTGGCGGTAGCTTAGAAATAAGCTCAATCCTTGCATTATCCACCTCGATACGATTATGAGATACCACAACCCAATACGATGCCTTTTGTAACCATGAAATGACACTTTTCCAAATTAAGGGCTAAGTTCCTTTCCGAACACCTCTTGAGAACAAGGATCAGGTGGTGCAAGCACTCATCAAATGAGGTGCCATGAACCGAGAAATCATCCATGAAAATCTCAAGGAATTTCTCGACCATGTCGGAAAAGATACTCAACATGTAACGTTGGAATGTTGCTGGTGCATTGCATAGTCCGAAAGGCATCCGTCTATAAGCAAACGTCCCAAAAGGACAGGTGAACGTGGTTTTCTCTTGGTCTTCCGGGGCAACTGGGATTTGATTGTACCCCGAATAACCATCAAGGAAACAGTAATAGGCGTGCCCGACGAGTCTCTCCAACATCTGGTCGATGAAAGGTAGAGGGAAGTGGTCCTTACGCGTGACCGCGTTCAAATTCCTATAGTCAATACAAACTCGCCACCCAGTTTGAAGTCGTGTGGGTACAAGCTCATTGTTGTCATTCTGGACAATAGTGATATCCGACTTCTTGGGCACAACTTCGACAGGACTTACCCAGGTACTGTCCGAAATGGGGAAAGTGATGCCATGATCTAAACATTTGTTGATCTCTTTCTTAAATACTTCTATCATGGCTGGATTCAAAATACCTTTGTGGTTCGCGTCGTGGTCGTGCCTCGTCCTCCATAAAGACGTGGTGTTGCACGACATCGGGACTTATCCCTTTAATGTCCTTCAAGGACCACCCAATGGCTGATTTGTGCCTTTAGGACTCGAATCAAACGTTCCTCCTGATCACCAGTCAACGTCGACGAAATAATCACCAGAAATGACCTATCGAGACCAAGAAAAACGTGTTCCGGTTCCTTAGGGAGTTCTTTAAGCCAACTATGGGTGGCTCCTCAAGGCGAGGCGTGATATCTAGCTCGAGATGTAAGATAGGACGAGCTCGCATGTACTGAATAACATGCACATCATTGCTCAACTCGCCCCCATACTCTTCATGACCAAAATCATCCATGGTGTAAGCATTTAGATTTTCATGAATCAGGGGGTACTCTTCTTCTATTTCTTCTTCCACGTCCTGGATAAGATTAATTTCCATGGGGTCCTTGAAAGATGTTGACTACCTAGCCATATTGAACACATGGAATGCCGCGGTCAAGTTCCCGAATGACAATTTCATGAGTCCAGTTCGACAATTAATTAAGGCATTTGACATCGCCAGAAAAGGTCTACCCAAAATCAATGGAATCTGAGAGTGGGTAGTCTTGATTGGTTCAGTCTCAAGGACGACGAAGTCAACAGTAAATATGAAATCGCCAACCTTGATTAGGACATCTTCAATGACCCCCATCGGGACTTTGATCGAACGACCATCCAACTATAAAGTTGTTTTCGTAGGCTTTAAGCTCGCCTAGGCTTAATCATTGATACACAAAAGCTGGTAAGAGGTTAACAGCCCGAACCTAGATCTAGCAAGACATTATTGATTCGAGAGTCCCCAAAGAAATTGTTGGACTACCTGGGTCCTTCAATTTTACGTATGTTGGGTTCGAAATCGCACATTAGCCGCCAAAATGGCTTTGCTAGGGACGTTGGTTTTCCTATTAGTTGTACAGAGATCCTTTAGGAATTTTGCATAGCGAGGTATGTGTTGAATCATGTCTAACAAGGGAATGTTGACATTCACTTTCTTGAATATGGAGTTAGTCATGTGTGATCCACACTGTCACTTTGTTTCTTAGACAACCTACTAGGATATGGAGTTTTTGGCAGGTAAGTTTTCTGCGGTGCCTGAGAAGGAGGCATTGGTGTATTACTCTCACCCTCGACATCTTTCTCACCATCATTCCCACAATGGGGTTGCACAGATGGATTTAGTGGCAAGGAAACGTGGTTGTTGACCTGCTTCCCATTTATCACGGTCACAATGGCATTGACATGGTCCACAGGTTCTTCCACATAGTTCACTTGCCCCCCTGTTGTCTTCAACTTGCATTTTGCATGTTCGAGTGATGTTGAGCACGGGGGTTAGCCATAGTTTGGCTAGGCAGACTTCACCCTCTCTCTCTCTCTCATGCACAAACTGAGCAAGTTGGCCCATCTGATGCTCGAGAGATTTGATGGCCTGCTGGTTCGAAGTAAGGACTTGACTCGTGGATGACATAAAGTTTTTTACAGAGTTCTCAAGTCCACGAGTTAAGTTCTCAAGCGAATTAATCAGGGTTTCCAAGTTCTTAGAATTTGGGAAACCTGGTGGGTTAATGCTTTTAGCTTGGGGTTGGTGATGAGACTGTGAATGCATGAGAGGTTGGTGTGGTCAGTTAGGTAGTCGAGAGAAATTTGAAGGACTACCTGGGGCATTGTTATGGTTCCATGAAAAATTAGGGTGGTTCCTCCATCCAGGGTTATATGATGATGAATATCGGTCATTCTTGGATCTATCATAGATGGCATTGACATGTTCCATCTAAGGAGGAATGGATGCACACTCACCTCCTATATGACCAATCCATGTAATAGATGATAGGGAACTGGACCAGATACAGACACATGTGACACATCGTGCTGGTTTTGGAGCGCAATCGAATCCTTACGGCGCATTAAGGTCGTCTGCGCACGTCGGTTGTTGTAGTAGTATCAACAACAAATGTGGCACCTGATCTAGTCGAGTTTACGATCCTCGCTCCCATCCCTAGATGATGCTGGTAGTTCACTCACACTCTGCCACTGCATGGTTTTCTCAGCGAGGTCTTCTAGGAATGCTCATGCCTCCCTTTCATCTTTTCCTAAGAACTCTCCTTGACACATGGACTCAATGAGCATTTGGGACGGGATATGAAGACCCTCGTAAACAATCTGACATAGGTGCCACAACTCGATGTTAGGTGTGGGCATGAGGATAGTAGCTCCTTGAATCTCTCTAGGTATGCATGGAATAATTCTATCTCATGCTGATAAAACGAATTGCTTTTGTTCCTCAGTTTTTGAGTCCGATGATTTGCAAAGTACTTCTTGAGGAATGCAGATTAAACCTCATCCCATGTCCTAAAGTCATTCACCTATTTGTTGTACAACCACTTCTTGGCATCATCCTTCAGTGTAAAGGGGACAAGCCTAAGATGGATAGAGTCTGTGCTAAGTTGCTGCTGGTTGAACATAGCACAGACCTCCTCAAATTCCCAGTGAAGTGAGGGAGCAAGGATATAAACTCAGGCTTAACCTCAAAGTGGTACTCATTCGCCTCTGGTAGCATTGATCATGGAGAGGTATGGGAGCAAGAACAGGAAGAACAGGTGGGACAGGTGTGTCCAACAACTGCTCCTCCTCGTGGTATTAAGAAGCCATGGAACCCGGATCATGTGCAACACAAGAAGATTAAGGCGTCGAGAAATGGACTACCGAGGCAGGATTGACGACACACATTGTTAATTTGGCAACTCTCATCTCGTGCCCACACAAGCATGCACAAAGGCGCACACACACGAATCAGTTGAAAAATAAAGAAGACTTTTTTTTAACAAGGAAGCCGAATGTGCGTAGAGGAGAAGACGGGAGGACTCAGAAGAAAGAGAATGACTCAAGAGAGAAGGGAAGAAGTCTTTATGCTACGGTGGGGAGGTACTGGTAGAAGCACACAAGCGAACAAGGCTCAAACAATCTAAACTCGCTATAGGTCCTTACAGCTAGATGACGCCTATCTGCAAGGTCACGCGGCCTCAACATGCCTCACCTCCCTATGACGAGGACCATAAAGCCCATCAAGTGAGCCAAGATCCGGTGATCTCGTCCCTCCTACTATCGATAGAGTGGGCGACGTCGATCAGGCCATGACGGTCGCGGCCGGATCACTCTCTTAATGGGCCCGAGATCGTTAGGCCAATGTTTACTTGATTTTAAAATTAGACTCTTGATTAGTGTGGTTTTTAAGGTCAAGAAAAGGGTGATAAAATACCCCACCTTATCTTATATGGGACAGCCCCTCCTTAATAGTGTTTTGGAGTCCTAATCTAGAAAGTAGCTCTCCAAACAAAAAGCTCAACTCACACTTGTTGCAATGCAATTCCTACTAAATAATGCATGTTCATACGAAATGCATGAATGAGTGTAGGAGATGCGTACCACACACCAGCGCTCAGCAACTGAAAGTAAAGCTAAAACAAAAGACAAACTACGTGCCTAAGTCCAGTATATGATTTTGCTTTCGGTTTCATGGTCCAAGTTGCTTAAAAGGAGATTGATTATTGATCTGGGGATAAACTAAATGTCAGAACATGCCAAATTGAGCCCCAGACTTCTATATCAGATACATAAACAAGTCAAAGAAACTAGAAGGGAAAATGAGATTACCAGACCGCCAGTTGGCGGTCCAAAGGTCTTTCTTCGTCTCCCAACTTCTCTAGTTGCCTTCCCTTGACGTCAGAGTCTCCTAAAAGCAAGCTACAACACAAAAATTAAATCCACCCGGATCGTCCAAACCAGAGTCTGGACTGGCACCTCCGCGGCAACAGTGCCAAAACTTGAATAATCATTTTAAAATTTAGACCGCAGGTGCACAACCGTCGCTGAAGACGGGGCAAGTATGGGTTAATCCGCAGGGAGGTGAGCAGCCTCTGGTTTGACCAAAATCAGATTGCGAAAAAGGGGAGAAGAGTGGTAGATATTCTAATCTAAGTTACACTAAACTAGTAGGAAGAAATGTAAAGGAAAACAACAACTAACGATGCAAACTAAATCAAAAGAACCTAAAGTGGAAGTGCAAATCAGGAAGACGGACCCCTGAGGTGTGGAGTGAGTGTACACATGCAAGAAGATGGTGAAGAATGCAATCATTAAGCACAAATGTATGTTGTATTTTCATGTATAAGAAGTGTCTAATGATTATGGGAAAACCTATCAATCCCATTACTAGCCTAGTTGACTAACATTAATATACACAAGTTGGTTATTTAAGAACTTAAACAAGCATGGGAGATGTCTAAGAGTTATGGCAAAAATCCATCAAGTTACAAGTTCTATCCTAAAAAGAAAGCATACATTCATGTTTATCAACACATTTCAAAAATAAATAAAGCATTCATTTCCATTCTTTATTCGATGTATAAAACATCAACTCCATCCCCCAAATGGGATGGAACTACTCACGACTCATTAAACTAATTAGAATCTTAAGAAAGGACACCATATTAACTAAGTCTACTCAAATTATTGAAATGAAATTAAACTAAGCATGCAAGCAACATAAAAGAAGCAACATAACAAAGAAACTTTTTTTAATTTCAGACTCACAATACCAGTACCACCTCCCTACTTGAGTATTTGCTCCAAGGCCTCACTTCAAATAGAGACAATATCCACAAAGCTTGTAGTACCTTACAAGGGAAGATAAAGAGTTCTATTTATAGTCATAGAAAAAGATAATGAGGGACAATCCCCCGATGTGGACTAATACAATACCCAAAATAGACATAACACATAATTATACATGATCCGCCTGAAGCCTGTCGGATCCGGAGCCAACCCGGCCTCCAATCAGCGATCTACAGAGTCCGGATCCGGTCTAGATTTTGTATAGGCTTTCTTAGATTGCTTTCTTCATGTGTGATGTGCCCAAGTTAGTTGCTGGAGTTTAGGCCCAAATCGAATTGCCAAAATACACCTCATGATGGTGTGGAGTTTCTTGATTTGCTCGTTGGTCCTTTGGGCTTACATGTGGGTCCTTCCCTCTTGCATCTCAGTCCCCAAGTCTTACAATTCAGTCCTTTTTCTTGCTTTTAGGTCATTTTATGCCTCTTCTCCTCAAACCAGTTTATTCCTGAAACTCAAACATAAAACTCGTTACGTAGAATTGTTTAGGTTCAAGATAATGGATATAAGATACAAATGAATGCATGAAATGATGTTAATCATTTTTACAAAAGTGGAGCTAGAAGTGGGACAAGTGTGTTCCAGATGTGATTTTTTCTAATATTTCTAGATTGAAATTTCATTATTTTTGAACAAGAATAATGTTTGAATTATATAGGATTTTTGTAACATCCTTCTTTCTTGTGGACTTCGAAAGTTGTTAATGTTGTGATCATTTTCTACCATTTTTGTTCTTAATTATTCCTATATTTTGTAGATGATAATTTATTCTTTTTTTTAAACAAGAATATTACTTGAACTATTTAGGGTGTTTGAATCATTGTCCCCCATTTATCGTTCTTAATTTTTGGAAAGCAACATCAATTTTTGGTTTAGTTAGTGCTTGAACTATTTAAGGTATTTGTTACATGATTTATATTTGTTATTTTATTATTAATGACTCGATATGTTTTAATTTCTTCTCGTATGATGAATGATCCTTTTATTGTACTTTACGAATGTTGTTTGTGATACTTGGTTAATGAACTTAGTTCCTCGAAGTCCACTTCTGGAGTTCTATCCACATCCTAGAAACTAATCATACCCTTAAAAAACTAGAAAGGATATCTCACGTCGGACTTTGAACTGAAACAAGATGTGGAAGGTCCTATTAGTAAAAAAGAGTTTTCAAGACCCATTCAACTGAGATTGTACAACTATTAAGAAACAGAACGTCGACATGTCATGTCGGATTTTAAAAGTAAAATCATATTTTTTTTAAAAATAAGATATACGACGTTGGATTTTAATTTAAAATCGGACATGGTATATCTTATTTTTAAGAAACATAACGTCGCTAAAAATCCAATAAAAATGGACATCTGACGTCTGACTTTAACCTAAAATCCAACATCGTAAGTCCTTTTAATTACATACTATACGATGTTATATTTAATTTTTAATTTCTTATAAAACCCCCTGCAATTAGAAAAGAAGGTGCACTGATTGATTCGTTTTATATTAACCGCAAGTGCACGACCGCGTTGAAGAGGTGGCAAATACAGGTCGTCCACTGGGAGGTGTGTCGACGTTTGGTTTGTGCGAAGGCAAGTGGTAAAGAAAGGAGAGAAAGATTGATTATACTAAACTATACTAGAATGCAAAAGGAAATGAAAGATAAGCAATAAAACTAAACCCCAAACGGGGTAGAGAAATAATGTGAATATAAAAGATGTGTGTGTGTGTGTGTGTGTGTTTAATTAAGCTCCTCACAACATGTAGTGCATGAAATCATAAAACTAAATCCAGCTTTGCCTCCACATGAATTAAGATAAGATCATATCATTAAAGCACACAAGACAATAATTGGAATGAAGCTAAATGAACTCATGTATAAAGACTAGACCCTACTATGCCTCCACATGAATTAAGATAACACATATCATTAAACAATACAAGACATTAACCAAGGTAAAGGCAACAAGAGTACATACACTACAAATTATGTTTCCAATATTAATTTCATCCATATCCTCACCTTATCATTCCCCAAAAAATAGGTTCGTTAATCTAGGCATAAGCTAAACGTCATTCAAGAGCATTAGCCTATAAAAAATAAGAGTGAGATCCCATTAGATGGTTATGGAAATCATATAAGTCTCAAGGGATTAAGATAACACACACCAAAACACTACATGATCATATGACATATTTCTCCACACCCCAAATGGGGATGGAACTACTCACTAGTCATTACACTAACTACATTAACATAATGAAGCATTATACTGAAATGAAACTACACTAATCAATCAAGAAATAATAAAGAAGCTGAAATGACATTAAAAAAAACAAGCCTCAAAGCAAGCACATTAAAGGAAATTATCCTAAGAGAGAAACAACACAATTAAAGGAAAACATATATTATGAACTCACTCAATTACAAGTAGCCCTTCCTCCACCAAAGTTTTGCTTCAAGGTTTCACTCTTAGTAGGGAAGATGGCCACCAAAGAGAGAGATGGGATACATGAGAGGAAGGAGAGTTCTATTTATAGCCATAGAAAAAGGTAATCCGGGACAATCCCCCGATGTGGGACTAAACAAGTACCAAAAATAGACTAAGCATACACTAATACACCTGCTCCCGAAAGTTAAGCAGATCCAGAGCTATCTGGAACTCCAATTAGCGGTTCTAGACTGCCAATTGACGGTCTATAAGCTTCAGATCCAGCTGGTTTTCATGCTGGGCTTTGCTTGATGTATTGGTTGGTCTTGGATGCATCTACTTTGTTTATTGGAGCTCCGACCCGAATCGAATTGTCAAAATACTACCTATGATGGTGTGGAGTTTTCTGTTTTGCTCTTAGGTCCTTCGGTCTTACGTTCAGGTCCTTCTCCCTTGCATCTTAGTCCCCAGGTCTCACCATTAAGTCATTTTTACCTGTTTTTGGGTCCTTTCATGTCTCTTCTCTTCAAACCTCTTTATTTCTGAAATTCAAACATAAAACTCATCATGTAGCATTGCTTAGGTGTAAGATAATGGATAAGGTACAAATATAAGCATGAAATGATGTCAATCAAATACCCCCACACCTAAGTTTTTGCTAGTTCCGAGCAAAACAAAGAAAGAGAAAAGCAAACGAGAAACAAGAAATCCTAACTCACTTTCGTAGGAATCACAGTAGCACATGCAACAAGATGTTAAACTTCCTTGTTGCCAAGGAGGAGTGTTGTCTCCTGAGGGTTTTCAGCGGATATACCCACAAAATCCGAACAAGATGCATTATTCAATCTAGACACTCGACTCGTTGGACAAATTTTGTCGATCATTGGACGCGGTAATCCTACGAGCCGACTCTATATAGGTAATCAGTCTACACACCTAGCCTAATGAACCATTCGTGCAAGTTAAATAAGGAATCAAGTGAAAGACGTGGACAACCTCAATATCCTCAAGTGATACAAAGTATCAAGTCCATTATGGTTCTTATTTGCATTACCAATTTTTTTTCTTTTTGTTTCTTTTCTCATTTCTTTTTGTTTTTCTTCTTTTCTTTTTATTAGTTGGAGCTTCATTCTCCCAGGGTCAGGTTTCGTGCATCATTGGCCATCAGGCCTTACACTATCACGTACACCTTTCCCCAAATCTCCACACAGGGCAATCCCTACCACCCGTGTAACAAGAGTTCGGTCGGCGCATCCCAAGTCAGATGACTCGAAAGCACCAGACACAAAGTCCCCTCAGACCTAGTTTCCTGAGTGATAGGAGCCGTGCGAGAAGAGAGAACACCTACTCACTTATTTCTTATCTGCACATGAACCAAAACCCATACACTTAATGCCTCACAACAAGATTTAAAGGGTCCTTGACTACAACAAACTTCCTTAAGTTAACAGACACAAATTACTGACTAATTAGGTTTCACTGTGGACTTCTATAAATGTTTGAGCACTGAAACCCTATGATTACTCACCCCCAAGGGAAAACTAGGGTGCATCCTAACAACTCGATAAATCCTAAAGCTATTGTATTAGATATCCTAATGCATCAAGTTCAAGACAATTTTGGGAGCTTTCTTTTTACTTTGCCTCTCTACGGATTTGCACATGCTAAACACACACAAAACCCACAAAACATTTTCTTTCACAAACACATGAAGATTTTGAAAGAAATGTGAAAATTTTGAAGCACTAGGCAAGCAAAAGAAGAAAAGTCACCCAAGGATCATGACAAGCAGATATATCGATATTAAATGAAGCACACTAACATAACCCTAACAATGCACGCAAAAGAAAACAAAAATCAAAGGAAAGACTCAACTATGTACACACGTAAAACACCCCCCACACCTACTTCATGCATTGTCCTCAATGAATGCGAGCAACATACTACATGGATGTATGCATGAAAAAGGTGAGATCTCACCAACATAAAGTCAAAGGGAAGTTCAAGGTCATGTTGATGGATACAACCCAAATTCCCTCAAAACCTGTGAGATGCTAAAAAAGGATACAAATACGTGAAAGAACCGGGGCCCAAATACTCAAAGGTTGGGGCCCACAACAATCGATGCTCACTGAAGGAGTCTTCTTTTTTATCTTTTTTCTTTTTTTAAACTATGTACAACAATAGGCTTCCATCTTCATATGTCAAGGGACATCAAATGGGAACCCACCATCTCTCGAGCCAGAAATGCACATGCATGGGCTCGCAACATTCAAAACAGAATTGCTTGACCACCTGACACCCTTATATACATTGTGGTCGTTCGATGCCTCTTGAGAGTTAGCAAAAGAGAAGGCATGAATGAGAGGTGAACCTCTATCAGGTTGAAGGGTATTAGGTGGTTGATTCTAAACCCACATGGGGTCCTCAGCAGATACAGAATGAAGAGCATGTGGCCAGAGGCCATAAAAATAGTATCTTGTGGCTCAAAAGCCACGTGATCAAAAGGATGTGGCTCAAGGGCCACGTGATAAAAAAGAAGTGGCTCAAGGGCCACAAGATCAGAAGAATGTGGCTCAAGGGCCACGTGATCAGAAGATAAGGCACCTTCTTGTGCCAGCTCAGGTGAAACATCACCACCTTTAGGATCTCCATCGAACAATTATCTGAAGTACTTGAAGGTACCCTCAACTTCACTCTCATCCATGCCCTGGATAAGGTTGACCCCAACAGGGTCAGTGAAGGCACCTGGTTTCTTGCCGATGGTGAAGATGTTGAAATCAGCGCATTGACTACCATAAGTCAAGTGCATCAGACCATTGCGACAATTGATCAAGGCATTGGAAGTCGCAAGAAATGGTCACCCCAGAATGACATGAATTTGTCCTAGTGGGTTTGGCATAGGTTCAGTATCCAAGATAAAGAAGTCGACTGGATAAATGAACTCTCCCACTTTGATCATCACATCTTCCACCATACCCCTCGGTTTGTTCATAGACCTATCAGCCAATTGAAGACTGGTCTTTGTTTGTTTGAGGTCTCCAAGACCGAGGTGTACGTAGACAGAATATGGCAGAAGATTAACAGATGCACCAAGGTCCAATAAGGCTCGATGTATGGACACATCACGAATCACACAAGAGATAGTAGGACAGCCAGGGTCCTCGTACTTGACTTCCATGGGTTGTGCCAACAAAGAACTCACGTTAGCCGCAAGAAAAGCTTTCTTTGGAACATGAGTTTTTTTCTCTTTTTGGTGCATAAGTCCTTGAGAACCTTGGAATAAGGTGGCATTTGCTGAATCACCTCCAACAGAGGGATGTTCACCTTAACTTGCCTAAACATCTCAAGCATCTTGTCATGGTGATCTGAGGTTTTCTTTTTAAGGGGCTCAGGGAATGGCGCCTTCGGCGCATAAGGGTGCGAAGGAAACCCAGAATTCTGGTCCAAAGAAACATGAGTGGGTACCTCAGAATCTGATTCCTTCAAGACAAGAGGAGACAAGGGGACCTCAGGATTCAGCCCCTTTATCGAAGGAAATGTAGAAAGAACCTCAGGATTTGGCTCCTTCCTGGAAGTATTTGTGGAGGGAGCCTCAGGTCCGGTTCCATCAAAGATGGTGATGACAAAGAAGGCACCCCAATGTGGTTGTCCACCTCCTTACCAGACCTCAAAGTATGAATCACATTAATATGATGGGTCGAGTCATAGGTAGCATGAGGTAAAGGTGTTCTTCCTTGAGAATGGGTACCCCGAGGATTCACCTCAGGTTGACTCGGTAATTGGCCCTTCTCGCGTTCATGGAGCTGATTAGCCAACTGGCTAACTTGCATTTCCAATGCTTTGACCGAATTGTTGCTGGCTGCAACCAAGGATTGTGTGCTCTGAATGAACGCATGAAGGGTTTGTTCAAGAGTGAGGTCCTTCGAGTCAACCCGTTGGGATAGTGGAGTCTGGTTAGAATAACCCGACGATGAGGTCTGAGGAGGTTGGTAATTATGGTTCTGAGACCTTTGATGTGGAGGTTGGTAGGTCGCCGATGGGCATGGAGGTTGATAAGGTGGAGGTTGAGGTTGAGCGTAAGAGCTCTGACCGTTACCCCCACTAGGCCCCCAAGAGAAGTTAGGATGGTTACGCCATCCCAGGTTGTGGGAGTGACTGTACGGGTCGTTACAGGGCCTCTGTTGATACGTCACATTTGCATGCTCAGTATCCCTTGGAGCGTAAGCGCATTCCAAGTCATCATGGCCCATAAGTCCACACCTACCACACCCAGGAGTAGCGACCTGAGCTACAGGAGCTCGGTCCAACTCTAAACTCTCAATCCTACGCATGAGAGCAACCATTTTCGCCTCAGACGCGATCGATGACTCAACTTGATATGATCCAGCTTGACCAGAAGACCTGGGGGCTGGTGACTCTCTCATGGTGTCCCACTCAAAGGTGCGTTCAGCCATTACCTCAAAAGTGTCCCATGCCTCATCGATGGGTTTCATTTGGAAGTCACCCTGACACATCGACTCCAACAATGTACGGGTGTTGTAGTTGAGGCCCTCATAAACAATTTGACACAGTTGCCATAGCTCAAGTCCATGATGAGGGCACTGCTGGAGAAGGTCCATCCCAAGACTGAATAGAGCTCGCCGGGAGGTTGTACATCCATTTCTTCGTGTTATCCTTCAACACGAAAGAAATCATCCTCAACCCGACTGAATCCTCGTCAAGTTGTTGAAGCTTGAACAGGGAGCATACTTCCTCGAATTCGCGTATAAAAATATACGGATCCTCCTTATTGGTAGTAAAGGTTGGAAGCAAGCTCATATATTAAGGTTTCAGCTCATAGTTGTTCCCACGATCAAGGGGGAGAACTATACAAGAAGGTTGCGCAGCCCGAACAGGATGGGTCCACTCCCACATAGTCAACGGTCTATCCTGTCGAGCTAAAGGTGGTGGTGCACCAAGAACTTGATCCTGACCGAATCTCCCTTCCCCTCGAGTCAGAGGAGGAGGAGAAGGAGGTCTACGTGGTGGTGGGAGCGGACCGAGGTAATCCATGAATGGACCCCGGTCTCCCCCGTCACCACGAAACGACTCGGCCTCCTGCTCCAAAGGAGCATGAGGTGGAGATGGTCGATCACCAAGACCGTCCATCTCAGAAAAATGCACTCTCTCAAGTCGAGGCTCTCACCAGAATGAGCCCAACCTTGCATAAAAATGCTCGACTCGACTCTAAAATAACACACAACAGAAGGTGTACTAGAGTAGGAGACTACGCGTAGAAAATAGATGAGGAGAGGACTCAGATGTGGAGGGAAGAATCCCTAGAGCTAGTGTGGGTAAAGGGTGAGGATAGAAGCCTAATCTAGCAAACACGGCTCAAACAAGCTTAGGCTGGTAATTGATCGTTTTATATTAACCGCAAGTGCACGGCCGCGTTGAAGCGGTGGCAAATACGGGTCGTCCACTGGGAGGTGTGTCGACGCTTGGTTTGTGCGAAGGCGAGTGGAAAGAAAGGGAAGAAAGATGTATTACACTACACTACACTAATCTAAACTAGTAAACAAGCAAGCTGAAATGAAATCACTAAACAACTAACTTACACAACTAATGAAGAAGATAAAAACACAGGAATGAAAACCCCTAAGGGGTGGAGTGTGTGTGTGTGCACATGAAATAAGTGTGGTGTTGAATGCATACAATAAACTCAAGTTAGTTAGTGTTTGGTAATGCATAAGAGGTACCTAATGGCAAAATCTATCATTTACAACACTAAAACTGATGTGATTAATATGAGCAATGCAAGGTTGTTATTAAGAACATAACAAGCATGGAGTGTACCTAACTATGGCAGAAACCATCAAGTAAAGTCCTTATTAATTCAAGCAAGCATACTAATATTTCTCACAAACATTTATATCAAGCATTCATACCATCTACATAAGATGTACACACATCTACTCCACCCCCCAAAGGGGATGGAACTACTCACACATATTTAAACTAATTACTCTAACAAAATGAAGCATTATACTAAAATGAAACTACACTAATCAAGCAAGAAATATTAAAGAATCATAAAACAAAACAAACAAGCAAGCAAGCATGGAAATTAAACTAAGAGAGAAACAACACAATTAAAGGGAAAACATCTATTACTAACTCACTCAATACACGCAGCCCTTCCTCCACCAGAGTTTTGCTTCAAGGCTTCACTCTTAGTAGGGAAGATGGCCACAAAAGAGGGAGATGGATACAATGGAAGGTGAAGAGTTCTATTTATAAGAATGGAAAAAGCTATTCCGGGACAATCCCCCGATGTGGGACTAAACAAATACCAAAAATAGACTAAGCATACACTAATACACGTGCTCCCGAAAGTTAAGCGGATCCAGAGCTATCTGGACCTCCAATTAGCGGTTCCAGACCGCCAATTGGCGGTCTATAAGCTCCAGATCCACTTAAGTTTTGGTGTGGGCTTTACTTGAAGTAATTCTTGGTCTTGGATGCATCTACTTTGTTTATTGGAGCTCCGACCCGAATCGAATTGCCAAAATACTCCCCATGATGGTGTGGAGTTTTCTGTTTTGCTCTTAGGTCCTTCTGTCTTACGTTCAGGTCCTTCTCCCTTGCATCTTAGTCCCCAGGTCTCACAATTAAGTCCTTTTTCCTTGCTTTTGGGTCCTTTCATGTCACTTCTCTTCAAACCTCTTTATTTCTGAAATTCAAACATAAAACTCGTCACGTAGCATTGCTTAGGTGTAAGATAATGGATATAAGGTACAAATATAAGCATGAAATGATGTCAATCAGCTGGCTATGAGTCCTTATAGCTAGACGACGCCTAACTGCGAGGTCGCACCGCCTCAACACGCCTCACCTCCCTACGACGAAGACCACAATGCCCAGCAAGTGAGCCAAGATCCGGAGATCTCGTCTCTCCTACTATCGACAAAGTGGGCGACGTCGATCAGGCTATGACGATCGTGACCAGATCACTCTCCTAATGCGCCCTTGTCCTAATGCCCAATGTCTACTTGCTTTTAGATTAAGGCTTTACTTGAGTGTGCTTTTTGGGTCTAAGGGAGGGGTGATGAAAACCCCCACCTTATGATTGAAGACTATAGGTGATGCCCCTTAAAGATGTTTTGAACTCTTAGGCTAGCAAGCAACTCACCAAACAAGCACTCACCTCACTCTTGTTTCGATGCAAGCCTTACTCACTAATGGATGTCATAATGCGTGAATGCGTGTTAAGGAATGTGTATCTCGCTCCAGCAATCAACGACAAAAATTAAAATTAAGATAAGACAATTAGCATGCTTAAGTCATTACTAGATTATGCATGACCTAAACATAGCAAATGCATAATCTTTTGCTTTGGATTTTAAGGCCAAGTTGATTAAAGGGGATTGAAATTAATTCTGGGAGCAAACTAGAAGTCACAACATGCAAAATAGTGCTCCTAGATAACTACAATGAACCAGACAACTACCAGAACAAAACAGAGAACAAGAAACGCTCACCAGGCCGCCAATTGGCGGTCCCAGACCGCTGATTGGAGGTCTGTTTGGTGCTTCTATGCTTCCAATTTCGCCAGTGACCTCCCCTTGAGCTCTAGGATCCCAGAAACCAAGCAAAACTACAAACAAAAAATTAAGACCACTCGAATCGTTCAAACCAAGGTCTAGACAGAGCACCTCCCCGGCAACGGTGCCAATAACTTCATTGATTCGTTTTATATTAACCGCAAGTGCACGACCGCGTTGAACCGATGAAAAATACGGGTCGTCCACGGGGAGGTGTGTCGACGTTTGGTTTGTGCGAAGGCCAGTGGTAAAGAAAGGAGAGAAATATTGATTATACTAAACTACACTAGAATGCAAAAGGAAATGAAAGATAAGCAATAAAACTAAACCCCAAAGGGGGTAGAGAAATAATGTGAATATAAAAGATGTGTGTGTTTAATTAAGCTCCTCACAACATGTAGTGCATGAAATCATAAAACTAAATCCAACTTTGCCTCCACATGAAATAAGATAAGACTACATCATTAACACATACAAGACAATAATTGGAATGAAGCTAAATGAACTCATGTATAAAGACTAGACACTACTATGCCTCCACATGAATTAAGATAAGACTATATCATTAAAACATACAAGGCATTAACCAAGGCCAAGGCAACAAGAGCACATACACTACAAGTCAAGTTTCCTATATTAATTCCATCCATATCCTACCCTTATCATTCCCCATAAAATAGGTTCGCTAATCTACACATAAGCTAAGCCTCATTCAAGAGCATTAGCCTATCAAAGATAAGAGTGAAATCTCATTAGGTGGTTATAGAAATCATATAAGGCTCAAGGGATTAAGATAACACACACCTAATACACTACATGATCATATCACATATTTCTCCACCCCACAAATGGGGATGGAACTACTCACTACTCATTACACTAACTACATTAACAAAATGAAGCACTATACTGAAATGAAACTACACTAATTAAGCAAGAAATATTAAAGAGGCTGAAATGACATAAAACAAAACATGCATCAAAGCACGCACATTAAAGGAAATTAACCTAAGAGAGAAACAACACAATTAAGGGAAAACATATATTATGAACTCACTCAATTACAAGTAGCCATTACTCCACCAGAGTTTTGCTTCAAGGCTTCAGTCTTAGTAGGGAAGGTGGCCACCAAATAGAGATGGGATACATGAGAGGAAGGAGAGTTCTATTTATAGCCATAGAAAAAGGTAATCTGGGACAATCCCCTGATGTGGGACTAAACTAATACCAATAATAGACTAAGCATACACTAATACACGTGCTCCCGAAATATTAGCGGATCCAGAGCTATCTGGACAGCCAGTTAGCGGTCCCAGACCACCAATTGGCGGACTATAAGATCCAGATCCATCTGGTTTTCATGCTGGGCTTTGCTTGATGTATTGGTTGGTCTTGGATGCATCTTCTACCTTGTTTATTGGAGCTCCGACCCGAATCGAATTGTCAAAATACTCCCCATGATGGTGTGGAGTTTTCTGTTTTTCTCTTAGGTCCTTCGGTCTTACGTTGAGGTCCTTCTCCCTTGCATCTTAGTCCCCAGGTCTCACAATTAAGTCATTTTTCCCTGTTTTTGGGTCCTTTCATGTCTCTTCTCTTCAAACCACTTTATTTCTGAAATTCAAACATAAAACTCGTCACGTAGCATTGCTTAGGTGTAAGATAATGGATATAAGGTACAAATATAAGCATGAAATGATGTCAATCATGCACCACAATCACTTTCAGTTATGTCGTGTCATATGTAATGTACAATATTAAATGTAATAATTGCAATCGTACAACAACAAATGTATAAACAACAAATGTTATGTACAACAAAAATGTTTTCCATACACAAGAAAAAATAAAAATATAAAGTTAACGTAAACTGAATTGTAATTGTAGATTCATAAACACTACAAACTAATAAGATCTGAACATAAACTAATCAAATAACTTAACCTTTATGAATTTTTTTATGAAAGGATCTTTGATCACCATTACTTCTTGATGCTCATCCTGAATAAGTAAGTTATCAACATTTTCATCATTATCGACTAACTTGATTTCAAGCACTTGTGAAAATCGGGGAATTTCTTCCAGATCATTAATATCTTCTTCATATTAAATGTGACATTTTACTTCTAAAACTACCAACCATTGTTTATCACATGGATCTTACATTGACACCTAAGCAATGCTACGTGACACATTGACATCATTTCATGCTTATATTTGTATCTTATATCCATTATCTTACACCTAAGCAATGCTACATGACGTGTTTTATGTTTGAATTTCAGAAATAAATAGGTTTGAAGAGATGAAGCATGAAAGGACCCAAAAGCAGGGAAAAGGACTTAATTGTGAGACCTGGGGACTAAAATGCAAGGGAGAAAGACCTGAACGTAAGACCGAAGGACCAAAGAGAAAAACAGAAAACTCCACACCATCATGGGGAGTATATTGGCAATTCTATTCAGGTCGGAGCTCCAACAAGCGAAGTAGATGCATCCAAGATGAACAAATACATCAAGACAAGCCCACAACAAAAATTAGCCCGATTCGGATCCTGTAGACCGCCAATTGGCAGTCTAGAACCGCCAATTGCTGGTCCGGATCTTCCCGGATCCGCTAAGATTTCAGTAGCACACGTATTAGTGGATGTTTAGTCTATTTTTGGTATTTGTTTAGTCCCACATCGGGGGATTGTCCCGGATTACCTTTTTCTATGGCTATATTTAGAACTCTTCACCTTCTATTGTAAACTACCCATTGCTTGGTGGCATTCTCTCTACTAAGGAGTAAGCTTTGAAGCAAAACTCAAGGTGGAGAAGAATGCTACCTTCAATGTGAGTCATTGTTAATAAAATAATTGTTTTTAGTTTCTTTTAATCTTGTCTTTTAATTCTTGCATGTTTCATTAGTTTATGTTTCTTTCAATTAGCTTCTTTAATGTTCCTTTCTTGCTTAGTTGAATTTCTTTTCAGTATAATATTTCATTTTGTTAATGTAGTTAGTTTAATTATGAGTGAGTAGTTCCATCCCCTTTGTGGGTGGAGTAGAGGTATGTACATGTTTTTTAGGTGGTATGAATGATAGATATTATTGTTGTGAGAGATATTAGTATGCTTGCTTGAATTAATAAGAACTTTACTTGATGGTTTCTGCCATAGTTAGGTACACTCCATGCTCGTTATGTTCTTAATAACAACCTTGCATTGCTCAAATTAATCACCTAGGTTAGTGTTGTAAATGATAGGTCTTGCCATGAGGTACTTCTTATGCATTAACAAACACTAACCACACTTGAGCTTATTGTATGCATTCAGCACACTGATTTCATGTGCACACACACTCCACCCCTTTGGGGTTTTCCATTCCTGAGTGTTATCTCCTTTCATTAGTTGCATAGTTTAGTTTGTTTTGTCATTTCATTTCATGCTTTCTAGTTTCCTAGTTTAGATTAGTGTAGTTTATGTTGGATCGTGTGGGTTATGGGTCCACAATTAAGGCTAATTAACAAATATAATCCTAAACAAACTCTACTTGTAAGTCAAAAGATGATGCAGCGGAATTTAAAACAAATACAAGCAAGTAGGGAATAAATAAGCAAACGACAATCACACGAGGATTTTAGAGAGGTTCGACACCCCACTCGGGTCCTAGTCCTCTCTTGTAAGCTCCGCTCGACTCTGCGAGCTTCGCCTACGTCTTCACTAACCACTCCCAGTTCCGGGATGAGAGATAACGCCTTTTACAAAACAAACTCCGCGAACAACCTCGCGAGCTTGAAATACGGGTCGTCCTCAGGGAGGTGAGCAGCCACTCATTTGCATGAAATCAAGTGGCGACAAAATGGAGAAGAAAGTGGATTGATTGATCGTTTTATATTAACCGCAAGTGCATGACCGCGTTGAAGCGGTGGCAAATATGGGTCGTCCAGTGTGTGGTGTGTCGACGATTGGTTTGTTCGAAGGCGAGAGGTAAAAAGAAGGAGAGAAAGGTTGGTTACACTAAACTACACTAAGGTGCAAATGGAAGTGGAAGAGAAGCAAGAAAACTAAACCCCAAAGGGGGTAGACAAATAATGTGAACATAAAGAAGTGTGTGTGTGTGTGTGTTCATTAAGCTCCTCACAACATGTAGTGCATGAAATCATAAAACTACATCCAACTTTGCCTCCACATGAATTAAGATAAGACTACATCATTAAAACATACAAGACAATAATTGGAATGAAGCTACATGAACTCAAGTATAAAGACTATACCCTACTATGCCTCCACATGAATTAAGATAAGAATACATCATAAAAACATACAAGACATTAGCTAAGGTAAAGGCAACAAGAGCACATACACTACAAATTGTGTTTCCAATATTAACTTCATCCATATCCTAACCTTATCATTCCCCATAAAATAGGTCCACTAATCAAAGCATAAGCTAAGCTTCATTCAAGAGCATTAGCATATCAAAGATAAGAGTGAAAACCCATTAGATGGTTATGGAAATGATATAAAGCTCAAGGGATAAATATAACACACACTTAATACACTACATGATTATATCACGTATTCTCCACCCCCCAAATGGGGATGAAACTACTCACACATATTTAAACTAACTGCTCTAATAAAATGAAGCATTATACTGAAATGAAATTATACTAATCAAGCAAGAAATATTAAAGAAGCATAAAACTAAACAAGCACCAAAGCAAACACATTAAAGGAAATTAACTAAGCAAGAATTAACAAGCTAAAGAAAACATCTATTATTAACTCACTCAAATTAAAAGCAGCTCTTCCTCCACCAAAGTTTTTCTTCAAGGCTTCACTATTAGGTAGGGAAGATTCCACCAAAGAGAGAGATATATACAATGGGAGGTGAAGAGTTCTATTTATAAGTATGGAAAAAGCTAATCCGGGACAATCCCCCGATGTGGGACTAAACCAATACCAAAAATAGCCTAAACACACATTAATACAAGTCCAGGAGAAAGCTTAGCGGATCTGGGCTGATCCAGACCGCCAATTGGAGGTCTATAAAGCCCAGATCGCTTTGGTTTTGGTTGTGGGCTTTTCTTGATGTGTTTCTTGGTCCTGGATGCATCTACTTGGTTTGTTGGAGCTCCGACCCGAATCGAATTGTCAAAATACTCCCCACGATGGTGTGTAGTTTCCTGTTTTGCTCTTAGGTCCTTCGGTCTAACGATCAGGTCCTTCTCCCTTGCATCTTAGTCACCAGGTCTCACAATTAAGTCATTTTTCCTGCTTTTGGGTCCTTTCATGGCTCTTCTCTTCAAACCTCTTTATTCCTGAAAACTAAACATAAAACTCGTCCCGTAGCATTGCTTAAGTGTAAGATAATGGATATAAGATACCAATATGAGCATTAAATGATGTCAATCAAATACCCCCACACCTAAGTTTTTGCTAGTCCCGAGCAAAACAAAGAAAGAGAAAAGCAAACGAGAAACAAGAAATCCTAACTCACTTTCGTAGGAATCACGGTTGCACTTAGCATGTGCAACAACTCGTTAAACCTCCTTGTTGCCAAGGAGGAGGAGTGTTGTCTCCTGAGGGTTTTCAGCGGATATACCCACAAAATCCGAACAAGATGCATTATTCAATCTAGACCTCGACTCGTTGGACAATTTTTTGTCGATCAATGGACGCGGTAAGGCTACGGGACGACTCTATATAGGTGATCAGTCCACACCTAGCCTAATGAACCATTCGTGCAAGTTAAATAAGGAATTAAGTGAAAGACATGGACAACCTTAACATCCTCAAGTGATACCAAGTGTAGAGTCCATTAAGGTTCTTATTTGCATTACCATTTTTTTTCTTTTTTGTTTCTTTTCTCTCTTTTTTTCTTTTTATTAGTTGGAGCTTCATTCTCCCAGGGTCAGGTTTCGTGCATCATTGCCCATGAGGACTTACACTATCACGTACACCTTTCCCCAAATCTCCACATAGGGCAATCCCTACCACCCGTGTAACGAGAGTTTGGTCGGCGCATCCCAAGTCAAATGACGCGAAAGAACCAGGCACAAAGTCCCCTCAGACCTACTTTCCCGAGTGATAGGAGCCGTGCGAGAAGAGAGAACACCTACTCACTTATTTCTTATCTACACATGAACCAAAACCCCTACACTAAATGTCTCACAACAAGATCTAAAGGGTCCTTGACTACAACAAACTTCCTTAAGTTAACAAACACGAATTATTGACTCACTAGGTTTAGGGTGAACTTCTTTGAATGTTTGAGCACTGAAATCCTATGATTACTCACCCCCAAAGGAAAATTGGGGTGCATCCTAACGACTCGATAAATCCTAAAGTCACTGTACTAGATATCCAAATGCATCAAGTTCAAGTCAATTTTGGGAGCTTTCTTTTTACTTAGCCTCTCAACGGTTTTGCACATGCTAAACACACGCAAAACCCACAAAACATTTTCTTTCGAAAACAAATGAAGATTTTGAAAGAAATGTGAAAATATTGAAGCACTAGGCAAGCAAAAGAAGACAAGTCACCCAAGGATCATGGCAAACAGATATATCGATATTAAATGCAACACACTAACATGACCCTAAAAATGCAAACAAAATAAAAAAAATGAAAAGAAAAGACTCGACTATGTACACACGTAAAACACCCCCCCACACCTACTTCATGCATTGTCCTCAATGAATGTGAGCAAGATACTACATGGATTTATGCATGAAAAAGGAGAGATCTCACCAACATGAAGTACAAAGGGAAGGTCATGTTGATGGACACAACCCAAATTCCCTCAAAACCTGTGAGATGCTAAAGAAAGGATACAACTACGTGAAAGAAATGGAGCCCAAATACACAAGCGTTAGGGCTCACTGAATGAGTCTTTTATTGTAATTTTTTTTCTTTTTCTTTTTTTTTCTTTTTTTTCTTTTTGTTTTTTTTGTTTTTTTGGTTTTTTAACAATGTACAAAAATGGGCTCCCATCTTCATATGTCAAGGGACATCAGATGGGAACCCGCCATCTCTCGAGCCAAAGATGCACATGCATGGGCTTGCGACATACAAATCAGAATTGCTTCCCCACCTGATACCCTTATAAGTGTTGTGGTCGTTTGATGCCTCTTGAGAGTGATCAAGATAAGAGGCATGAATGAGAGGTAAACCTCTATCAGGTTGAAGGGTATCAGGTGGTTGATTCTCCACCCACATGGGGTCCTCAGCAGATACAGAATGAATATCATGTGGCCCAGAGGCCATAAAAATCATATCTTGTGGCTCAAAACCCACATGATCGAAAGGATGTGGCTCAAGGGCCACGTGATCAAAAAGAAGTGGATCAAGGGCCACATGATCAGAAGAATGTGGCTCAAGGGCCACAAGATCAAAAGGAGGTGGCACTGAGGCCACATGATCAGAACATAAGGCACCTTCTTGTGCCAGCCCAGATGAAACATCTTCACCACCTTCAGGACCTTCATCGAACAATTCTCTGAAGTACTTGAAGGTGCCCTCAACTTCAATTTCATCCAAACCCTGGATAAGGTTGACCCCAACAGGGTCATTGAAGGCACGTGGCTTCTTGCCGATGGTGAAGATGTTGAAATCAGCACATTAACTACCATAAGTGAAGCGCATCAGACCATTGCGACAATTGATCAATGCATTGGAAGTCGCAAGGAATGGTCACCCCAGAATCACAGGAATTAGCCAAAGTGGGTTTGGCACAGGTTCAGTATCCAAGACAAAGAAGTCGACTGGATAAATGAACTCTCCCACTTTGATCAGCACATCTTCCACCACACCCCTCAGTTTCTTCATAGACCTATCAGCCAATTGAAGAGTGGTATTTGTTTGTTTGAGGTCTCCAAGACCGAGGTGGACGTAGACAGAATATGGAAGAAGATTAACAGATGCACCAAGGTCCAATAAGGCTCGATGTATTGGCACATCACCAATCACACAAGAGATAGTAGGACAGTCAGGGTCCTTGTACTTGACTTGCATGGGTTGTGCCAACAAAGAACTCACGTTAGCCGCAAGAAAAGCTTTCTTTGGAACATGAGTTTTTCTCTTGTTGGTGCATAAGTCCTTGAGAACCTTGGCATAAGGTGGCATTTGCTGAATCACCTCCAACAGAGGGATGTTCACCTTAACTATCCCAAACATCTCAATCATCTTGTCATGCTGATCAGAGGTTTTCTTTTTAAGGCGCTCAGGGAATGGTGCCTTCGGGGCATAAAGATGCGAAGGAACCCCAGAATTCTGGTCAAAAGAAACATGAGTGGGGACCTAAGAATTTGGTTCCTTCGACACAAGAGGAGACAAGGGGACCTCAGGGTTCAGCCCCTTTGTCGAAGGAAATGTAGAAAGAACCTCAGGATCTGGCTCCTTCCTGGAAGTATTTGTGGAGGGAGCCTCAAGATCCGGCTCCCTCAAAGATGGTGATGACAAAGAAGGCACCCCAATGTGGTTATCCACCTCCTTACCAGACCTCAAAGTATGAATCACATTAATATGATGGGTCGGTTCAGAGGTAGCATGAGGTAAAGGTGTCCTTCCTTCAGAATGGGTACCACGAGGATTCTCCTCAGGTTGACTCGGGAACTGACCATTCTCACGTTCATGGAGCTGATGAGCCAACTGGCTAACTTGCATTTCCAATGCTTTGACCGAGTTATTGCTGGCCGCAAACATGAATTGAGTGCTCTGCATGAACGTTTGAAGGGTTTGTTCAAGGGTAGAGTCCTTAGGGTCAACCCGCTGGGGTGGTGGAGTCTGGTTAGAATAACCCGACGAAGAGGCCTGACCAGGTTGGTAATTATGGTGCTGAGACCTTTGATGTGGGGGTTGGTAGGTCGTCGATGGGCGTGGAGGTTGATAAGGTGAAGGTTGAGGTTGAGCGTGCGAGCTCTGACCGTGACCCCCACTAGGCCCCCAAGAGAAGTTAGGATGGTTACGCCATCCCGGGTTGTAGGAGTGACTATACGGGTCGTTACGAGGCCTCTGTTGATACATCGCATTTGCATGCTCAGTATCCTTTGGAGCGTAAGCGCATTCCAAGTCATCATGGCCCGTAAGTCCACACCTACCACACCCGGGAGTAGCGACCTGAGCTACAAGAGCTCGGTCCAACTCTAAACTCTCAATCCTACACATGAGAGCAGCCATTTTCGCCTCAGACGCGTTAGTCGACTCAACATGATAAGACCCAGCTCGACCAGAAGACCTGGCGGTTGGTGGCTCTCTCATGGTGTCCCACTCAAAGGTACGTTCAGCCATAGACTCAAAAGTATCCCATGCCTCCTCGATGGGTTTCATTTGGAAGTCACCGTGACACATCGACTCCAACAATGTGCGGGTGTTGTAGTTGATGCCCTCATAAACAATTTGGCACAGCTGCCATAACTAAAATCCATGATGAGGGCACTGCTGGAGAAGGTCCTTGAACCTCTCAAAAAAACCATGAAACGATTCGGTTCGTATCTGTTGAGTCTTCCTTTGAGGGAAAAATCTCTTCAGAAAGACGGTCACAAAGTCATCCCATGACCGAATCGAGCTCGCCGGGAGGCTATACATCCATTTCTTCGCATTATCCTTTAATGCGAAAGAAATCATCCACAACCGGACTGAATCCTCGTCAAGTTGTTGAAGCTTGAACATGGAGCATACTTCCTCGAATTCGCGTATAAAGATATACGGATCCTCCTTATTGGCAGTAAACGTTGGAAGCATGCTCACATATTGAGGTTTCAGCTCATAGTTGTTCCCGCGAGCAGGGGGAACAACTATGCAAGAAGGCTGCGTGGCCCAAACAGGATGGGTCCGCTCCCACAAAGTCATCGGTCTATCATGTCGAGCTAAAGGTGGTGGTGCACCAAGAACTCGATCCTGACCGAATCTCCATTCCTCTCGAGTCAGAGGAGGAGGAGAAGGAGGTTTACGTGGTGGCGGACCGAGACGAATTCCATATATGGAACCCGGTCTCCCTTGCCACCACGAGACGACTCGGCCTCTTGCTCCAAAGGAGCACGAGGCGGAGATGGTCGATCACCAAGACCGTCCATCTCAGAAGAATGCACTCTCTCAAGTCGAGCGCTCTCACCAAAACGCGCCCAACCTCGCATAAAATGCTCGACTCGACTCTAACAAACACTCAATAGAAGGTGTACTAGAGGAGGAGACTAAACGTAGAGAATAGATGAGGAGAGGACTCAGGTGAGGAGGGAAGAATCCCTAGAGCTAGCGTGGGTAGTGGGATCTAGAGGAAGCCTAACTAGCAAGCACGACTCAAACATTGTAAGGTAATGGGTCCTTAGGCTAGACGACGCCTAACTTCGAGGTCACTAGCCTCGACACGCCTCACCTCCCTACAACGAGGACCACAATGCCCAGCAAGTGATACCAGATCCGGAGATCCAGTACCTCCTACTATCAACAAGGTAGGCAAAGCCAATCAGGTCATGATGGTCTCAACTAGATTACTCTCCTAGTTCGCCCGCAATCCTAGGGCCAATGTCTACTTGCTTTTAGTTAAGGCTTTATTAAGAGTGATTTTTGGGGCCAAGGAAAGGGTGATGAAATCCCCCACCTTATCTTTTATGGGACAACCCCTCCTTAATATCATTTTGATCCTAAGTCTAGCAATCAATCGCTCCAATCAAACGCTCGCTCACTCTTGTCCTGATGCAATTCCTACTAACTAATGCATGGGCATACGAGATGAATGAATGAGTGTAGGAAATTGCGTACCTCATGCCAGCGCTCAACAACTGAAAATAAAGCTAAAAGAAAAACAACTACATGCCTAAGTCAATACATGATGCGTGACCTAAACAAGTAAAAACATCTAGTCTTTTGCTTTGGATTTTAGGGCCAAGTTGATTAATGGGGGAGTGATTAATGATCTGGGAGCAAACGAGAAGTCACAGCATGCAAAATAGAGCTCCAAGATAACAACAATGAACTAATCAACTACCAGAAGAAAACTGAGAGTCAGAAACCCTCACCAAGCCGCCAATTGGCGGTCTGAGACTGCTGATTGGCGGTCCTTTTTGTAGCTTGGGTGCTCGAACTCCTCCAGTAGCCTCCCTGTGAGCTCTAGGATCCCTGAAACTAAGAAACACTGAAAACAAAAATTGAAAAACCCCTCGAATCGTCCAAACAACCGTCTGGACAGAGCACCTCCCGGCAACGGCGCCAAAAACTTCATTGTTCATTTTATATTAACCGCAAGTGCACGGCTGCGTTGAAGCGGTGGAAAATACGGGTCGTCCACTGGGAGGTGTGTCGACGATTGGTTTGTTCGAAGGCAAGAGGTTAAAAGAAGGAGACAAAGGTTGGTTACACTAAACTACACTAAGGTGCAAATGGAAGTGGAAGAGAAGCAAGAAAACTAAACCCCAAAGGGGGTAGAGAAAGAATGTGAACATGAAGAAGTGTGTTTGTGTGTGTTCATTAAGCTCCTCCCAACATATAGTGCATGAAATCATAAAACTACATCCAACTTTGCCTCCACATGAATTAAGATAAGACTACATCATTAAAACATACAAGACAATAATTGGAATGAAGCTACATGAACTCAAGTATAAAGACTATACCCTACTATGCATCCACATGAATTAAGATAAGACTACATCATTAAAACATACTAGACATTAGCTAAGGTAATGGCAACAAGAGCACATACACTACAAATTGTGTTTCCAATATTAACTTCATCCACATCCTAACCTTATCATTCCCCATAAAATAGGTCCACTAATCAAAGCATAAGCTAAGCTTCATTCAAGAGCATTAGCATATCAAAGATAAGAGTGAAAACTCATTAGATGGTTATGGAAATCATATAAAGCTCAAGGGATAAATATAACACACACTTAATACACTACATGATTATATCACATATTGCTCCACCCCCCAAATGGGGATGAAACTACTCACACATATTTAAACTAACTACTCTAATAAAATGAAGCATTATACTGAAATGAAACTATACTAATCAAGCAAGAAATATTAAAGAAGCATAAAACTAAACAAGCACCAAAGCAAACACATTAAAGGAAATTAACTAAGCAAGAATTAACAAGCTAAAGAAAACATCTATTATTAACTCACTCAAATTAAAAGCAGCTCTTCCTCCACCAGAGTTTTTCTTCAAGGCTTCACTCTTGGGTAGGGAAGATTCCACCAAAGAGAGAGATATATACAATGGGAGGTGAAGAGTTCTATTTACAAGCATGGAAAAAACTAATCCGGTACAATCCCCCGATGTGGGACTAAACCAATACCAAAAATAGCCTAAACACACATTAATACAAGTCCAGGAGAAAGCTTAGCGGATCTGGGCTGATCCAGACCGCCAATTGGCGGTCTATAAAGCCCAGATCGCTTTGGTTTTGGTTGTGGGCTTTTCTTGATGTGTTTCTTGGTCCTGGATGCATCTACATGGTTTGTTGGAGCTCCGACCCAAATCGAATTGTCAAAATACTCCCCATGTTGGTGTGGAGTTTCCTGTTTTGCTCTTAGGTCCTTCGGTCTAACGATCAGGTCCTTCTCCCTTGCATCTTAGTCCCCAGGTCTCACAATTAAGTCCTTTTTTCCTGCTTTTGGGTCCTTTCATGGCTCTTCTCTTCAAACCTCTTTATTCCTGAAAACTAAACATAAAACACGTCATGTAGCATTGTTTAAGTGTAAGATAATGGATATAAGATACCAATATGAGCATGAAATGATGTCAATCATGGATTATGCTACGCTACACTACACTACACTACGAAGTATGAAATGCGAAAGAAAGCAACAAACGATTAACTAAAAACTTAACTAAGAACGAAAGAAGAGTGTTGGAATTCAGAAATGGAAAAGGGTGGAGTGAGTGCACACATGCAAAGATGTGGGTGTTGAACAAATTCTTTACGCACAAATGAAGGTGGTGTTATCATGCATAGGAAGTGTCTAAATGTTATGGCAAAACCTATCAATCTATTCACCAACCTAGTTGATTAACATTTCCATGTACAAGTTGTTTATTTCAGAACCTAAACAAGCATGAGAGGTGTCTAATCATTTTGGCAAAACTCATAAAGTTATAAATTCTATCCTAAACAAGCAAGCATACATTCATGATTTATCAACACATTGGAAATAAAGCATTCATTCCATTCTCATTTGCATGTATGTACATCTACTCCACCCCCCAAAGGGGATGGAACTACTCACTACACATTAGACTAATTATTAAACTAAGAAAGGAAAGCATATTAACTAAGCTACTAAAACAAATGAAATGAAATTAAACAAAGTAAAACAACAAATATGAAACAAACAACATAATAAAGAACCTTTTATTAAAGTGACTCACATTTCAAGTAGCATCCTCCTACTTTAGTGTGTGCTTCAAGGCCTCACTTCTAGTAGGAAGAATAACCACTCAAAATATGGAGTGATTACAATGGAAGGCAATCCAAGACAATTCCCCGACGTGGGACTAAAAAATACCAAAAATGGCCTAAACATCCTCTAATACATGTGCTGGAGAAATTTGAGCGGATTTAGAAGGATCCAGACCGTCAATTAGCGGTCCTTGACCGGCAATTGGCAGTCCCTAAGATTTGGATCCGGCTAAATTTCATTCTGGGCTTTTCTGGATTCGTTTGTCTGTCTTTGATGTATCTACTTTGTTTATTGGAGCTCCGACCCGAATCTAATTGCCAAAATACTCCCCAAAGATGGTGTGGAGTTTTTTGTTTTGCTCTTTGGTCCTTTGGTCTTACGTTCAGGTCCTTCTCCCTTGCATCTTAGTCCCCCGATCTCACAATTCAGTACTTTTTCCCAACTTTTGGGTCCTTTTATGCTTCATCTCTTCAAACCTATTTATTTCTGAAATTAAAACATAAAACTCGTAACATAGCATTGTTTAGGTGAAAGATAATGGATATAAGATACAAATATAAGCATGAAATGATGTCAATCGGTCACTTAAGTGTGTAGGATTGTGAGGGTCTATAATTCTAATCACTTTTAAGCTAATTACCTACTTGTTTAATCAATCAAAGATATGCAGCGGAATTTAAAACTAAATACAAGTAAGCAAAGCAAACCATAATGATGACACTAGATTTTTATAGTGGTTCGGCCTCCCGCCTACTTCCTCTCTTGCAAGCTCCGCTAGATCTCCTTCGAGCTACGCTCGCATCTTCACTATCAAACTCGTTACAGGCCGAGATTAAGCCTTTTACAAAACAAGCTCCACGAACACCCTCGTGAGCTTGACTTTCTTCTCTCATAATCCGAGAGGAACACTCTGGCTTTCACCGAAGTCCTTGCTTCTTTACAGCTGAGATCTTGAGTGGAACATAATCTCTAACTTGAGCACACTTAGCCTAGGATGTGGAATTGATGCTAAGATGTGGAAGTTTAAGCTTGGAGAGTAGGATTTGGGGAATGGGAGACTTGGGAGTTTCTTTTAGGTGTATTGACAATTGGAAGTGTAAGAGATGTCTAATTGTGTCAAGGGAACACCTATTTATAAGCTCCTAAGGTATTATAGCCGTTGGGGATGAATTGGGTAAAGATTGTGTAAGAAACACAAAACAGAAACTGACAGGACCCAATTCTGAGTAAGTTCGGTCGACCGGATCGGGCTGAATGGTCGACCGTTTGGCAATTTAGAACTCGGTTTGGTCGAGCGGTTAAGAAACGGTCGACCGCCAAAGGCTATGATTCAGGTACACTTAAGTGATCGGTCGAACACCGAGATAGGTTCGGTCGACCGATTCACAATAGACACTTTGGGGTTGACAAACAAGATCATATTCGGTCGACCGAAACAAGGTCCATAGTCGACCGAAAAACGACAGGCACTTTGGGTTTTTAAAGAGACATAAGTTCGGTCGACTGAACAAGGTCCTCGGTAGACCGATACACAAAATGTATTTGGGGTATTTGGAGATAATAGGAATGCGACCGTTGGGTATAATACGACAAAACAAACGGTTGGAAAAATTTGTTGTTACTTGGTCAACCGAAAAGGTCTGGATGGTCGACCGAACTTGGGAAGTAAAACACTAACAAGATATATGATCACTCGGTCGATCGAACGGTCTGTTTCGGTCAATCAAATGTGGGCAGATAGTTAAGGTTAAGGTTTGGTGTTTTCCAATCTATGTTTGGATGATCTATTGAAGTCCAAATTATATGATTTTTTGTGTGTGACTTCTATAAGGAACCTAGTGTGTGTTTAAGTAGTTTTTTAGCTCAAGTATGCTCAATTACACAAAGTTCCTAAGACTCAAAGAAATACAAATTACATGTCTTCAATTTAGCTTGATTACATGTCTTGACTTGATTTCCTTTCTTCCTTGAGTCTTGATCACCTGTAGAGATAAGCACAAAGCAATATATATGCAATGCAATATGTGTGCTACTCTACATGATCATAATTAAGATTAGGTTGTTTAAATCATCAAAACATAGATTAAGGCCAAAAAGCCAACAAAGTGAACTTAAGTGCCAGACCGAAAGGAGTTTCACTGGTCAAACGGAACACATGTTCCGATCGACCATATGGAGCCAGAAAAAAAATTTCCTGTCCAAACACACTCCCTACCCATGAACCAAGACATGTGTAAAGAAATAACCGATAAAGTAGAGATGAAAAGTTTAAAGCATATATTAGTTATCAAAGGCTAATGGTCGAACTGGGATAAACAATCGGTCGACCGTTCTGATAAGGAATAAGAGTGTTAATTTCGGTCGAACTAGATGATATACTGGTTGACCGTTCTGTTGATAAATAAGTCTGGTAAATTTGGTCGAACCAGATGGTCTATCGATCAACTGAATGAAGCAAAAACTCTGTTCCAAGAAGAATTTCTACGAGTTATCGGTCACCTAAGATAGTCGATTTGATATGGAATTTTGTATGAGACTTCTATAGGTTTTCTATGGACCTTGTAATGCAAATCAACAAGAGTTCAAGTGCCAAAGTTACATGAATCCTAAGTACAAGAAACATAAATCCTATACTTCACTTCAACTTTGATTTCTTGTATTGTATCAACACTTGTCTCCTAAAATTTGTTAGTAGAACCAAACTATATATGTGCATATATGAAGTGTAAATAGATATACATGGATTTTTTAATATGTTAATTAATCATCAAAATTGGATTAACGAGTATTAGCCAAAAAGCTAACAATCTCCCCTTTTTTGATGATGACAACCTATGAATTTAAATATATGTTAATCTTCAATTTATAGCATCAAAACTCCCCCTATCTAATAGATCCCCCTAGCTATATCAGAAAACAAAGTATAGGTTATCTCTCCCTCTTTGGCATAATAAAAAAGGATTGTCAGGAATCTAGTATGGAATTAAATCATGTCTTGACATAGAATGGAACAGAAGCACAATATATTAGCCAAAAAGAAACAAAAATATATAGGAGAGGGAGTCAGCCATGCATCCAAATACATACAAATATCCAAATTACAACCAAATATCCAAATAACAACCAAATATCTAAATACCAACCAAATATTCAAATAGTCCTAAAGCACAAATAAAAGAACAACAACCAACACTACTATAGAAAAAGTCATATTCGTTGGATATAGAGGGGTATATACGTCACATATTAGGCTACCTAGATCTGACGTCTATGTATACGTCGTTTATACATAGACATTAGATGCTTAAAAGCCGATGTCTATACCTAAACAATAGATGTCAGCCTTATTATACAACCGACGTCTATTGTTTAGGTATAGACGCTGACTTTCTCTATCAACCGACATCTAATGCTTAGGGATAGACGTTGGGCTTCTGTTTCAACCGACGTCTATCTTTTTTTTTAAAAGACGTCGGTTATGCCATAACAATCGACATCTATTCCCAAACCAGGAAAAAAAAAAGCAATCATAAACCTGCATTCAATGACATTCAACCTGCACAAGAAAAACATTCGTCCTGCACCAAATTCATTTACAAACACAAAGACCTACAAGCATACATACACAAACACAATCATTCACAAACACTTGGCTTTCATTCCAAAAATGAGGCTATTATATTAAAGCATAGCATTGTATGTTTGTAATACAAGTAAACTTGGTAAATAAATTACAAAAAAAGTGTTACTGATATTAGAACCTCTTAGACTCTTAGTTCATTAACATGTTTCTGATAAAATAATGAGCACATCGATCGCGAGTATCATTGAGCTCCTGTTGCGAGTACGGATCACTACTATTTGGGAAGACCTATAAAAATAGAAGTAACAATTATTAATATCTATATAATCAAAAAATAATTATACAACTTAAAAGCGATCTATATTACCTCGGATAGGGCTACGTCTTCATTTGCACATTGGAGGATTTCCTCCATGTATCTCATCACTTAGTAACCGCATTCCGTATTTCCAGTGTGCTTGTGGTACTACAAACAGATAAATTCGTTAAATATAAAACTAGACTAAACTTCCACTACCTTTTAATTCCCACTCCAACTCCCAACACATCCGAAAGCCCCATTCCTTCTCACAAAACCAAATCAAATTTTCAATAAAATCCTAAAATCCCAGTGATACGACCAATCCATAAATGAATATTTATGCACTTCTAATTACACTTAGACGAGTTGAATATTCATTGCCAGCCACTGAACCATGATGAGTACATACACGGCAATTAAAGTTCAGATGTTTCAACTTCACATATACTTCCTCATGTTTCAGGAATCTGGTATATATGAGGAGTGCACATCGATATTTGACTTATCCATCCTCCAAACATATCAAATTCCGAATGCCTCTTGTGAATTATATCCGGTTAATTCTAATTTCGTCCTTTCATGTACAATGTGCCCAAGAAAGTTTCATCTTACAAAATCACTATCCCAGCAACCACATCTTAGAAATTTAATTTTTTACGGACAAATTACCTCAAACTGAATTAGGAACCTTAATCTGCCATCCTACAAGTTCATAAAACATAATCTGAGATTGAGTTTGTTAAAAACTTAAAATTTAATCAAAACACACTAATTTGACCACAAACAACACCAATTCTCCAGCATTCGCATCACAAGAGATTAAAACCACATAAAAATCGAATCTTTAACCAAAATCCACGATTCCAAACACATCAAAACCCAACTTAGAACCCTAAAAGTGAGCATCTTTACCAGAATCGGAATTGGGTTTCTTGGCTGAAACGTTTCTTTGCTGAAATGAGACGGATCTAAAGTTAGAGATGGGAATGACGGCATCGGAAGAAGAGGAGCGAGAGCAGTTATACCTTGCAAGACAACAACTCGACGGTGAGGGGTGGAGAAGAGAAGGGTCAGCAGTTTGGTCGGCGAGGAGCAGCACAAAGATGAGAAGGGTTGGCGGTTTGGTCGGCGAGGAGCAGCATGGAGAAGAGAAGTGTCGACGGTTTGATCGCGGTTCAGTCGCAAGGGGGTAAAGGTTTAGTCGCGGTTCGGTCGCAAGGGGGTCGAGAGGAGGAGATGTTGGGTTTTTTTTCCACTGTTAAAAGATTTAAAGACCTATAGACGTCGGCTGTTGCTACCGCCGATGTCTACACTCCGACATCTCAACAAATAGACGTCCGCCTATAATACAACTGACGTCTATACTTCAACCTCTCATACAAGAGACATCGGCCATATTAACATCCAACGTCTATAGCTATATTCGTCGGATGTTAATACTGTTGACATCTATTGGGCGACGAATATGCCTTGTTCTGCACTAGTGCAAGACGATCAAAAGGTCCAAACAAACAAAAAAATACAGTCAACCCAAACATCAACCAAGGCATTGATCGCAAAGTAAAGACGAGAGGGAATCAATCCCTTTCATAATAGAGTCAAAGCCAGCATCCATTTTGGCTTCAAGAGGATAGAACTGAGCAAAAGCTGAAACTTCAAAGGCATCAAGACTGTCAGATAGTTGCTGATAAGAATAAGTATCTCCAGAGTTAGCGTTATCAGTCATCCAACCACCACCATAATTCCAAGCGTGTTCATCACCCTCTTCCCACGATGCAGTCATCTCCCTCTGACATTGACTTGGCATCCAACGAGGCTCAGTGGGAGTCTCTTCTTTTGTTTGCTCATCCGAAGAGGGTTGTTGAGAAGATGAGGTAATAGTCTTCATTTTTGCCAAGGTTGTCTTGCACATGAGAAACTTGTCGACAACCAAGGGAAAGCTAGAGGTGTCAATTTTGAGATGCTCAAAAACATGAGTGAGCCACATATGGTAAGGGAGGTACTTCCCTTTCCAAAACCACAGATGAAGAAAGATGAACAAAAGCCAATTGATTGAAATTTTCTTGTACAAGCAATATATGCAAACAAGTTCGGTCACAGATAGTTCATTATGGTTGCCATGTTTGG
Organism: Triglochin maritima; assembly: GCA_963682175.1. Lineage (NCBI taxonomy): Eukaryota > Viridiplantae > Streptophyta > Magnoliopsida > Alismatales > Juncaginaceae > Triglochin > Triglochin maritima. Next base: position 24,520,800 of record OY821775.1, read on the forward strand.
GAAACAAGTTATAGGACACTATATATGCAAGGATCCAATGTAATGGATGCATAAGCGAAGTGTTGTGCACTACTTTCCCAATCCTAGTGGGTGGTGGAGTGGCATAAATTTCTTCGATCATGTCGGTTGTGGATATGTCGTCAAACACCGCACAAGGTCAGTGTACATAAATATGAACACCACCATATTCAAGACCTAATGTGGTTGTAATGTGACTGGGTACAATCTCAAACCTCTAACCATTGATCATAGTCTTATAGATATGACTATTAGGATCCTTTCTTAGGTTACAATAGAATTGCTGGATCCAAAATGGATAACAAGATTTAGGTAAAAGCTTGGTCATGCAATGGGTGAGGTTATTTTCTTCTAAACGCTATCGTACAAGATGTTTAAAAAATCCGAAACCTCAACCTTCCGACAAGGGATGAACAAAGAACCCGAGAAATGAGTGTCCCAAATGGCTTGGGCATCATCGTCGACTGGGAAGAAGGGGTTTGTCAGAGGGGCGGGCAGATGGTGTGTTGGCTTTTTGGCCTTAATCCTTGTTTTGATGATTTAATCAACCTAATCTTAATCATGAGTAATGTAGAGTAGCACACATATTTCATTGCATATATATTGCATGTGCTAACCTCTACAAGTGATCAAGACTCATGGAAGGAAGGAAATCAAGTCAAGATTTGTAATAAAGCTATATGAAGACTTAGCTAAGACAATCCTTGATGTGCTTTTAAGTAGTCAAAGACAATCCTTAGCTAAACATGGTTTAGGATACAATGTGAAATTGAAAAACCATATATCTCATACTACTTTAAATTGCAAGCATTTATTTGTTAAGTCTATTTCCTCAAGTGTGTGGGCATCCAAAACCAAAATGGTTTGGATCCCAAAAGCTAATGTTCAAGGACCCAAAGTTGTTTGGGAACCTAAATCTACACTTGTAGAAGCTTGACGGGGAGATTAGTGGTGACCGGGTGAGCCAAGCATTGAAATTCGAATCCGATTGCATCACCAAGTCAAGATTGGAGCTAATTAAAGACTCAAATTGGTATAAATTTCTATCATCTACAAATCATGTTAAGTTAGCTCTAGTCTAGTTTATGTGCTAAAATGTCATACATTTAGACTTTAATTCATTACAAATCATTAACCCTATTTATTGCAAATCATATATCACATCCATTGATTATAAATGTCAAATTTTGAATGGATGTTAGAATAAGGCTTGAGTAGAAACTTAAATGAACTTAACTTGCATCATACTCTTAGTTTCCATTTAGCCTTATTGATAGGGGGAGCTTAAATGTTATATCTTTTATTAGTGTAATGAAGTGCAAAATTTAGGGGGAGCAACTTCATTACAAGACATCCAAATTCTATGCTTAAAGTCATAATTATTTGCGATTTTGATGGATGTCAAAGGAGGAGAGATAATTAAAAGGGAGCTACTTGAAAATTGGTTAAAATTGAACAAAAACTATGCACATCCATAGGGGAGCATTTATATGCATAGTTTACACTTAAAATATTTAAGTATTAAGATATAGGTTGCCATCATCAAAAAGGGGGAGATTGTTGGTTTTTTGGCCTTAATCCTTGTTTTGATGATTTAATCAACCTAATCTTAATCATGAGTAATGAATAGTAGCACACATATTGCATTGCATATATATTGCATGTGCTAACCTCTACAGGTGATCAAGACTCATGGAAGGAAGGAAATCAAGTCAAGATTTGTAATAAATCTATATGAAGACTTGTAATCTTGATTTTATTTTGAGTCTTAGGAACATGTGTAAATTAAGCATACAAGAGCTAAAAACATATCACATACACACTAGGTTCCTTAGAAAAGTCACACACAAAATTTCACCTTATTTAGACTTCATTAGATCACCCAAACCTTAGTCGGAAATCACTTAAAACCTAAACCCAGAATTCCTGTGTGAAACGGTCGACCGAACTAGTTCTTAGTTCGACCAGTTTATAACAGACTCTCCACAGTGATTTTACCAAACTCTACCGGTCGACCGGTTCTACCTTTTCGGTCGACCGATCCCGGATTTTAATATGGCTGTTGCCTTTGTCGTATTCCTATAACGGTCGTATTCGTATAAAATAAACTTAACCCCAAAATACATTCTGTAACCGGTCAAACGACCACCCTGTTTCGGTCGACCGGTTGAACACTTATAATATCCCTACTATCGGTCGACACACTCTTCGTTCGACCGATCCAACTTTGTCTCAACCGAATACCCTTAATGGTCGACCGTCCCATACTTTGGTTCGACCGATTCACTTAAGTAGAGTTAAGTTCTAGCTCGTTTGCCCGACGAATATTCTTTTGTTCGACCATTCTCCTTGAAATCAAGTGAACGGTCGACCGGTCTATCAGTTTCGATCGACCGGTTCTGGACAGATTTGAAGCCCGAGTTTCGGCTTTGTGTATCTTACACAAAACCCCACCAAATCTATCCCCAACGGCTAGAATACCTTAGGAGCTTATAAATAGAGGATCAATACTTGTTGTTAACACAACTCTCCAACTCCAATTGTCCCAATACATTAGAGAGAAATCTCAATCCTCAAAGCTCCCATTTCTACACTCCGTAAGCCTAAACTATACACAATTGATCAATTATTCATCCTACTCAAAGTGTGCTCAATTAGAGAGTGAATCCCACTCAGTTACAAAGTTTGTCAAAAGAGTATAGACTTCGGAGAGAGCCCGAAGTGATCCTTCTCGGATTGTGAGAAGAGGATTCCAAGCTCGGCGAGGGTTGTTCGCGAGTTTGACAGTTGTAAGGCGTTGTCTCCCGGCCCGGAACGGGGAGCGGATAGTGAAGTCGTAGGTGGAGCTCACGGAGTCGAGCACAGCTTGCAAGAGAGGACTAGGACCCGGGTGGTGTGCCAAACCTCTATAACAATGCCGAGTCGATTTGTGGTTTGCTTGTTCCGTTCCCTAGTAGTCTTTAAATTGTGTCCACTGCGTTTATTGTTTGATTAGTTAGGGATTAACGTAAAAGTGATTAGATTAACCCGACCCACACGATCCTACATGGTGCACATTTGGGTCTGTTGCAGGATGATCTTAAGCCCTCTTATTGAGGCGTTCGGTGGTGACTGCGTTGGAGTCGTGCCTTTTCCGGCAAGATATCATCTTCTTCCTTCCCGTCATGATTCTGGATAGAGAAAGAAGAATGGACGGTGGAAGTGATAGAGGAGGATGAATGGTGATGAAAGATGGTGGAAAATCAACTGATCACCGGTCAGACGGGAGCAAGGATCGACCGGAGCAGAAGAGGTGGCAATTTGGGTAAAAATTGAAAAAGGAAAGTGAATTGAAAAATGCATTTTGCACCCTAGAAGTAGCAGAAAACCGCACCACCGGTCGACCGGACAAGAAATAACAGTGGACCAAACAAAGAGATATGGGGAAAATTTTGGTCGATTTGAGTGATGGTTCCCCTGTCAAGGGGTAACGGTCGACCAAAAGGAAAGCTAAAAAGTGCATGTTATTTTCAAACGAACGAGAAAAAGAAATGGTCGAACAAAATCCAAGAGATAGAAACTTTCCTAAAAATAGATCGGTCGAACTTGAATGCCCAATGGCCAAACGAGTGGTCGACCGGTGTAAAATTGTTGGACCGGTAACTTAAGTGAACTTAAGTGCCAGATCGAGAGGAGTCCCACTGGTCAAACAGAACGCATGTTCCGGTCGACCATTTGGAGCCAGAAAAGAAAATTTCTGTCCAAACACACTCCCTACCCATGAACCGAGACATGTGTAAAGAAATAACCGATGAAGTGGAGATGAAAGGTTTAAAGCATATATTAGTTAACAAAGGATAATGGTCGAACTGGGATTAACAATCGGTCGACCGTTCTGAGAAGGAATAAGAGTCTGTTAATTTCGATAGATGCAGATGATCTACCAGTCGACCTTTCTGTTGAGAAATAAGTCTGGTAAATTTGGTCAAACGAGATGGTCTATCGGTCAACCAAATGAATCGAAAACTCTATTCCAAGAAGAATTTCTACGAGTTATCGGTCACCTAAGATAGTCGATTTGATATGGAATTTTGTATGAGACTTCTATAGGTTTTCTATGGACCATGCAATGGAAATCAACAACAGTTCAATTGCCCAAGTTACATGAATCCTAAGTACAAGAAACATAAATCCTATACTAGACCTTAACTTTGATTTCTTGTCTTGTATCAACACTTGTCTCCTGAAAATTGTTAGTAGAACAAAACTATATATGTGCATATGCATATGAGGTAGAAATAGATATACACGGATTTATTATTCTGTTAATTAATCATCAAAATTGGATTAACTAGTATTAGTGATGCATTGCATACATTTCATCATATGTCTTCCATTTAGATTAATTTTATATCAATAAATGCTACTAAGGTATGTGTTTAGTCTTATTTACATAATACAGGGACCTGAATGCAAATTACCCATATCCCGAGCATAAACACGTGCAAGAGACTTATTTCTATCATAAAGACCAAGTCAAGATTATCGGGCTTCAAATTGAATTCGATCCAAGCATAAAAGCATTGAAAGACCTAATTACAAAAAGGCCAAGGACTTAAGCACAAAAGTAGCCAGGGACTTAATTGCAAAAAGCTGAGGACCTGACTGCAAATTACAAGCACCAAAATATTATTTTGGAGAAGTTCTAAAGAAAAATCAATTTGGATCTCCAAATATATGAAGAAATAAATTCAGAGCTCAAAAGAAATGAAAGAAATCAATCCAGACGCGCAAAGGATATTTAAATCATACCATAAACACACAGGAAAAATTTGGATCCAATCAGAGCTAATATTGTGGCGTTTCCGCCGCATATTACATGCAACTTGCGGCGAAAACGCCGCACCCCTTTCGATCCGTGGCCCCGGATTTTGTCCAGTCGTGCACTTGCGGTATAAATTAAAATTCTCATCAACTAGCCAAAAAACTAACACATGCAACCATCTAATGGAATGCAAAAAACCCGATTACAAACCTTGTCAACTAGAGTCGTGTTTTTTCGAATAACTTTTTCATGTATTTAGGTTATGTCTAACCTACTATGTCCTTTCTGTTTAGAAGGACCAATTTATTGTTTTTTTATTATATGTGATATGATGGTTGTGAATGTATGGTTGTCCACAAGATACTATATCAAACAATCCTTTATTACTTATGTTACAACCTTATACAAAATACTTGATCGTGTAGAAATTTTCCAATCAATATTCCTGGATTTTTTCCTTCGCTAATACCATATTATTCATTAATTCAGTATGTATAATCTTGTCTTATCTTATATTGACCATCCAAGCAGAATATTCCCAAGCATTTGTCTTATATTGACCGAATGCATTTCGATTGTCCGAACTGGTGATTTTAGTTTGGAAATTCGAACGTGGAAGTGTAATGTTCTAATATGCAGATACAGGTTTTGACAGTTTATTGTGTTAGTATTTGTTATGAAGGGAGATAACATTTCAGTTCATGATATGCCAAGAAACTAATCCTTCCATTCGTTCTATAAAATCATTAGCTGTGGTGCATGTATTCCATTCATACTTCGATCCTAAACCCAAAACTCGTCCAACACAATTCCAACTAGCACTACTCCAGTGAAAAATGGCCTTCCAACAAAATTCCATTTTCGACTACTCTAGTGATGACGAGAACCTACCCAGTGGACCTATATCCGGAGGGTATCCCCTTGTTGATATACCGGGGGTCCAACGACTACCCTATCGCACCTTTCGATGCGGTTTGACACCCTCAACACTGTTAGCCTCAAGTTCTACATTTGCAGCTCAGCGATGCCGACCATCTATCGCTGATACTTCATCTAGCACGATCGCACACCCGTACCATAGGTGGATGAACCCGACGAGGGAGTAATGGACGCAAGGCTGCATAAAATGCTCACGTCGATCGTAATGTTGAGTCAGCGGTAGAGCTGCACCTGATTAGAAACCTCTCTTCCTTTTCATTTATTTAGAAGAAGTTAGAAGTTTTTTGCGTGTTTTGTTTGTGTATTAAATATATGTAGTTCTATGTTTTGATTGCTGGTTCTCACTATGAATATGAAAAAAAAATTCCTTTGGAAGATAATGTTTCCATGTGTTTGTGTCATTCATGGAAAACGAAAATATTTTCCCTCCATTTACCACTACCATCCAGAACTACAAAAAAAATACAAAGACAAGGATGTCATTTAAAGGTCACATATGCCCTTTAAATTAAGGACATGAGTTTAGTTTTTAAAGCATGAATCCGTCCTTGGAAGTCAAATGTGTCCTTTAAATGTGTTCTTTAAAGCACGAGCCAGTTCTTTAAGGACACATACCTCCTTTAAAAAATATTGATTTTATTTGGTTTTTGGATGTAAGGAAATTTAATATTAAAAAATAGATATAACTTTATTTGTTTATGCAAAAAATCCAATGAAAGTCACAATCATCAAAAAGACACGCTCAATGTCACCTTCCATGTAATCATTTGTGATTTAATTTTATTGTTTTAAAAGGATTAAGAAAGGTGATTCCCAATAAATTGAGACATGTTTCGAAAGAAAAAGTGAACCTCTTATCCCTAAACCCCAAAAAACCCTCAATCCAAAATCCACCCATCTGACCCTAAAAACAAAATCCAAGAAATAGAAGCACACATGAGCGTTGCAAGCACCATCGGTAAAAAGCAAGTGAACGGGTGGTTTGCGTTTTGACCGACATACATGTGGTCTAGTTCGATGGGATGCTGTCTTGTCCGGGTGTGGTCGTGTCCAGTCGGCCAAAATGTGGTCATGTGGTGTGTCCAGTTTGACGTAGTTTGGTCCTATCCACCTTCAAATGTAGTGTAACCACCATTTACATCGGAGTAACGTCCCTTTGGGGAAAGCATTGTCCTTTTAAGGAAACCTATTCCTTGAAGGACGGATCAATCTTAAGTTGGTGGTCTGTGGTTTTTTAATAGTGGCCTAGGGTAATTGCATAGCCAACGAGGAAGTTCATGTTTGTTGGAGTCACCCCAACCATCTCGAACAAAGGCATCTTGTACTTGTTTGTTTTGTATGTCGAATCCTTGCAGATTAAGAAAGGATATGTGCGCAACAACTGAACTGACGTCGGATGTGCCAAAAATGTGTGAGTGAGGTCATTAGTTTCTTCATCTGCCATAATCCAATGTAAGTACCGCTACTGCACTGCCTGATTCAGAAACTGCTGAGCGGGATTCCTATCTTCAGATTTCATTCTCCTCATGTACTATCTTAAGTTATAAATGTGTCTCTGATTGGGATTATCATCTGAGAATTACTCCTTTACTTCAAACAAGATGTTACGTGGTCTCATTTGTGCCTCAATCATATCACGAACAATCTTCTTCGCCCCAAAAGTAAGACCACTGATCTATCGGTGACCCTCTGGATAAACTGCAAGTCTGTGGTTGTGCTGCCCATGAGTACTATTAGAAACTATGACCCATCCATCATGATCCTGTCGCACGACTACCTCTATCAAAAAACGACAACCACACCCATTTCTTTTCGTGTTCTTACGTAGTGCAATATCCATATCACGAGAACTCATTTCATTTCTGCGATCGCATCTCAGATAACAATCCGTCGGATGATCTGCTTTTGATTTGTAGGATGATATTACCAAAAAATATCCGGCTAGAACGACAACTTGTTTCGTCCATTTACATGCGTCCTCGATTGCTGGAAATACTTGTTTACTATCAAAAAACTCACTATAATCTACTTCATCACCATCGAAATCTGGCAACGGCACCTAAAATAATTTAAAATAACACAACATTAATAAATTTTAAATAAAATAAAATAAAATTGGGGCGTCTGTCTGGCGCCGCTCCCAAGGATGGGGCATCTGGCTAAGCCGCCCCCCAAGGATGGGGCATCTGGCTGGGATGCCCTCTCCTTGGACAATTCGAGTGGTTTTAATTTTTTGTTTGTAGTTACTTGTTCTTTGTTTCAGGAGGCTCTAAAGATTAAGGGACATTACCAAGTGATGTTTGGAGAGGAACAAAGCTAAACATACCTCCAATCAGCGGTGGTGGACTGCCAACTGGCGGCCTGGGGAGCTCAGTTTGCTCTCTACTTTCTTCTTGTTGTTTCTACATTCAATAAAGTGGTTTGGGGCTCACTTTGGCATGTTTTGACTTGTAGTTTGCCCCTAGATCAATAATCAATCCTCTTTAATCAACTTGGCCACTAAAATCCAAAGCAAAAGACTAGGCATTCTTGCTTGTTTAGGTCATGCATCATATACTTGACTTAGACACGTAGTTTGTCTTTTGTTTTAGCTTTACTTTCAGTTGTTGAGTGCTGGCGTAAGGTACACATTTCCTACTCTCATTCATGGATTTTGTATGACCATGCATTAGTTAGCAGGAATTGCATTGCAACAAGTGTGAGTTGAGCATTTGTTTGGATAGTTGATTTCTAGATTAAGATTCCAAAACACTACTAAGGAGGGGTTGTCCCATACAAGATAAGTGATTGACATCATTTCATGCTTATATTTGTATCTTATATCCATTATCTTACACCTAAGCAATGCTACGTGACGAGTTTTATGTTTAGTTTTCAGAAATAAAGAGGTTTGAAGAGAAGAGCCATGAAAGGACCCAAAAGCAGGAAAAATGACTTAATTGTGAGACCTGGGGACCAAGATGCAAGGGAGAAGAACCTGATCGTAAGAGAGTAGGACCTAAGAGCAAAATAGGAAACTCCACACCATCATGGGGAGTATTTTGTCAATTCGATTCGGGTCGGAGCTCCACTAAACAAGTTAGATGCATCCAAGACAAAGAAACACGCCAAGGAAAGCCCACCAGAAGATCCAATGGGATCTGAAGCTTATAGGCCGCCAATTGGCGGTCTGGTTAAGCCCAGATCCACCAAGTTTTCTCCTGGACTTGTATTAATGTGTGTTTAGACTATTTTTGGTATTGGTTTAGTCCCACATCGGGGGATTGTCCCGGATTAGCTTTTTCCATGCTTATAAATAGAACTCTTCACCTCCCATTGTATCTATCTCTCTCTTTGGTGGCATCTTCCCTACTAAGAGTGAAGCCTTGAAGCAAAACTCTGGTGGAGGAAGTGCTGCTTGTAATTTGAGTGAGTTAATAATAGAAGTTTTCCTTTAATTGTGTTGTTTCTCTCTTAGTTTAATTTCCTTCCATATGCATGTTTGTTTTGTTTTATGCTTCTTTAATATTTCTTGCTTGATTAGTATAAATTTCATTTCAGTATAATGCTTCATTTATTAGAGTAGATAGTTTAAATATGTGTGAGTAGTTCCATCCCCTTTGGGGGTGGAGTAGATGTGTGTACATGTTATGTAGATAGTTTGAATGCTTAATATGAATGTTTGTGAAAAATATTAGTATGCTTGCTTGAATTATTAAGAAACTTACTTGATGGTTTCTGCCATAGCTTAGGTACATTCCATGCTTGTCTAAGTGTCTTAATAACAACTTTGCATTGCTCATATTAATCACATTATTTTAGTGTTGTAAATGATAGGTTTTGCCATTAGGTACCTCTTATGCATTAACAAACACTAACTAACTTGAGCTTATGGTTTGCATTCAACACCACTTATTTCATGTGCACACACACACACTCCACCCCTTAGGGGTTTCCATTCCTGTCATTTTATCTCCTTCATTAGTTGATTAGCTTAGTTGTCTAGTTGTTTCATTTCAGCTTGCTTGTTTCCTAGTTTAGATTAGTGTAGTGTAGTGTAATCAACCTCTTTCTCTTTTCTTTACCTCTCGCCTTCGCACAAACCAAGTGTCGACACACCTCCCAGTGGACGACCCGTATTTGCCACCGCTTCAACGCGGCCGTGCACTTGCGGTTAAATATAAAACGATCAATCAAGTTGTAGGGGATTTCATCACCCTTTCCTTAGCCCCAAAATAACACCAATCAAAGCCTTAATTCTAAAAGCAAGTAGACATTTACCCTTAAGGATTTTGGACGTACTAGGAGAATGATCCAATTGAGACCGTCTTGACCTGATCGGCGTCACGTGCCTTGTCGATAGAAGGAGGTACTGCATCTCCGGATATGGTATCACTTGCTGGGCATTGTGGTCTTCATTGTAGGGAGGTGAGGCATGTCGAGACTAGTGATCTCGAAGTTAGGCGTCGTCTAGCCTAAGGACCTGTAGCCATAAGTTGTTTGAGCATTGTTTGCTTGTGTGCTTCTACCTTCTCCCACTACCCACGCTATCTCTAGGGATTCCTTCTTTCGCATCTGAGTCTTCTCCTCCTCTATATTCTTTGTTATAGTCTCCTCCTCTGATTACACCTTCTGGTGTGTGTTGTTTTACAGTCGGGTTGAGCATTTTATGCGAAATTTGACTACTTCTCGTGAGAGCGCTCGACTTGAGAGAGTGCATTTGTCTGAGATGGACGAGATAGGTGTTCGCCCATCTCCACCTCGTACTCCTTTGGAGCATGAGGCCGAGTCGTCTCGTGGTGATGGGGGAGACTGGGTTCCATACATGGAATACCTCAGTCCGTTCCCACCACCGCGTAGACCTCCTCGTCCTCCTCCTCCTTCTCCTCCGACTCAGGAGGAAGAGGGATTCAAACAGGATTGAGTTCTCGTTGCACCACCACCTTTAGCTTGAAAGGATACACCAATGACTCTGTGGTAGCAGACCCATCTTGTCTGGGTCGTGCAACCTTCTTGGATAGTTCTCTCGCTGGCTGATTGAACATTTTAATTATAACCGCAAGTGCACGGCCACGTTGAAGCGGTGGCAAATACGGGTTGATCCACAGGGAGGTGTGTCGACTTTAGTTTGTTCGAAGGCGAGTGAGAAAGAAAGGAGAGAAAGGAGTTATGATCAAACTACACTAAAATGCAAAAGGAAATGGAAAATAAGCAAGAAAACTAAACCCCATAGTGGGTAGAGAAAAAATGTGAATATAAAGATATGTGTATGTGTGTGTTCAATTATGCTCATCACAACATGTAGTGCATGAAAATCATAAAATTAAATCCAACTTTGCCTTCACATGAAATAAGATAACACAATATCATTAAAACATAAAGACCATAATTGGAATTAAGCTAAATGAACTCATGTATAAAGACCAAACCCCACTATGCCTCCACATGAAATAAGATTGACACAATCATTAAAACATACAAGACATCAACCAAGGTAAGGGCAACAAGAATACATACACTACAAATTGTGTTTCCAATTTTAATTCCATCCATATCCTCACCTCATCATTCCCCATAAAATAGGTCCACTAGTCTAACCATATGTTAATCTTCATTCAAGAGCATTAGCATATCAAAGACAAGAATGAAATCCCATTAGATGGTTATGGAAATCATGTAAAGCTCAAAGAATTAAGATAACACACACCTAATACATCACCTAGTCATATCACATATTTCTCCACTCCCAAATGGGGATGGAACTACTCACTAATCATTACACTACAACCTACATTAACAAAATGAAACATTCTACTAAAAGGAAATTAAACTAAGCAAGCAAGAAATATTAAAGAAGCTAATTGAAAGGACATAAAACTAAAGAAGCATGCAAGGCATATGAAAGGAAATTAAATTAAAGGCGTAAACCAAAGGAAGAAGCAACATAACTAAAGAAAAACTTTATTAATTTCAAACTCACAATACAAGTAACATCTCCCTACTTGAGATTTTGCTCCAAGGCTCACTTCAAGTAGAGAGCATGGCCACCAAGCATGTGTGAAATACAAGGGAAGAGGAGGAGTTCTATTTATAGTCAAAGAAAAAGGCAATCGGGGACAATCCCCCGGTATGGGACTAATACAATACGAAAAATAGACATAACACACAATTATACATGAGTCGACAAAACCGCATCGGATCCGGAGCAACCCAGACCGCCAATCAGCAGTCCCATACCGCCAATGGGAGGTCTATAGGGTTTGGATCCACTCTGGATTTTGTGTGGGCTTTCCTGGATTGTTTCCTTCATGTGTGATGCACCCTAATCGGTTGTGTAGGCTGCGACCCGAATCCAATTGCCAAAATACTCCTCATGATAGTGTGGAGTTTCTTCATTTGCTCATTGATCTTTTGTTTTTGCATTCGGGTCCCTCACTCTTGCATCTTAGTCCATAAGTCATGCAACTTAGTCCATTTTCTTGTTTTTAAGTCCTTTTATAGTCTCACATTCTCAAACCTACTTATTCCTGAAACATAAACATTAAACTCATTACGTAACAATGTTTAGGTGAAAGATAATGGATATAAGACACAAATATATGCATGATATGATGTCAATCACCAGCTCACTGAAACAACTATGAATTGAAACCTCAATACGTGAGCATGTTTCCTACCTTCACTGCCAATACGATGATTCGAGGAGGTATGCTCCATGTTCAAGCTTCAGCAACTTGATGAAGACTCTGTCTGGTTGAGGATGTTTTCTTTTGTGTTGAAGGATAACACAAAGAAATAAATGTAAGCGACTCAGCGAGCTCTATTCAGTCTTGGGATGAATTTGTGACCGTCTTTCTAAAGAGATTTTCCCACAAAGGAAAACTCAACAGATACGACACCAAATACATCAAATCTATGAGACTCACACCGAATCTTCTCATGCTTTCTTGAGAGGTTCAAAGACCTTCTCCAGCAGTGCCCTCATCATGGACTTGAGCTATGATAGTTGTGCCAGATTGTTTATGAGGGCCTCATAATGGAGTCAATGTCAGGATGATTTCCAAAGGAAACCCATCGATGAGGCATGAGACACTTTTGAATTAATGGTTGAACGTACCTTTGAGTAGGACACCATGAGAGAGCTACTAGCCGCCAGGTCTTCTGGTCGAGCTGGATGATATCAAGTTGAGTCAACTATCGCATCTGAGGTAAAAATTGGTTGCTCTCATGCATAGGATTGAAAGTTTAGAGTTGGACCAAATGCATGTAGCTCAGGTCGCTACTTCCGCGTGTAGTATGTGTCGACTTATACGACATGATAACTTGGAATGTGCTTAAGCTCCAAGGGATAGTTCACCAACTGACTGACAATCGTTTCGACCAACAGAGGCCCCGTAATGACCCATACAGTCACTCCTACAACCCAGGATGGCGTAACCATCCTAACCTCTCTTAGGGCCTAGTGGGGCCATGGTCAGAGCTCGCACGCTCAACCTCAACCTCCACCTTATCAACCTCCACGCCCATCAACGACCTACCAACCCCCACATCAAAGGTCTCAGCACCATAATTACCAACCTCCTCAGGCCTTATCGTCGGATTATTCTAACCAAACTCCACTACCCTAGTGGGTTGACCCAAAGGGCCCTCTATTGATCAAACCATTCAAGCATTATTGCTGAGCATGCAAAGTACAGTCAAAGCTTTGGAAATGAAAGTTAGCCACTTGACTCCTCAGTTCAATGAACGTGACATGGGTGAGTTACCGAGTCAACCTGTGGTAAATCCGAGGGGTCAACCTGCTCAGGCTAGGCAGAATGTGCACAGTGTTGAAGTTGACCCTTCCCAACATGCAAATGTTGTCCATACCATAAGATTGGGAAGGGTTGTTGACAGTAATGTGGAAATGCTAGAATCCAACCATGTTGGTGACTCTTCCGAGGAGGGTTGTGAGTCTTTCATGGAACCCAATTTTGAGACTCCTTCTCATGATAGTTATGTCCCAAGGCACCATTCCGTCATAGGTTGACAAATAAATGTGATGAGCATTAGGCAAGTCAATGTGAACATTCTTTTGTTGGACGTTGTTCAGCAAATCACACTGTATGCCAAGTTCCTTAAGGACCTTTGTACCGTTAAGAGGAGAATAAATGTTCCCAAAAAGGAATTTCTGGCCGCCAAAGTGAGTTCGATATTGACACATCCCATGCAAGTCAAATACAAGGACCCCAGTTGTCCAACTGTTTCTTGCATGATCGGTAACGTGATAATTTCTCAAGCTTTATTGGATTTGGGAGCATCTGTTAACCTCTTGTCCAACTCTATCTATGTCAACCTTGGAATAGTCGATCTTAAGCCACTGAGGACAACCCTCAAGTTGGCTGACGATCTGTCAAGATTCCACGAGAAAGTGTGGAGGATGTCCTTATTAAAGGGGGTGAGTTCGTATTCCCAGTTGATTTAATCATCTTGTATATTGAACTTGTGTCCAACCCACAAGGACAAATTCCACTGATCCTTGGGAGGCCATTTCTTGCGACATCTAATGCTTTGTTCAATTGTCGCAATGGCTTGATGAGGTTGTCTTTTGGAAACCTCACGGTGGATTTCAACATATTTAATCTTGGTAAGCAACCCGAGCACTTCGACGATGTTGTCGGAGCCAATTCCATCCAGGACATAGATGAGCTTGAGTCATTGGGCATGTTTGACTCACATCGACATATTGAGGTGCCTAATGACCAGGTTGCGATTGAAGATGATTTTGAGGAATCCGCCTGTGAACTTCTTGATGAGGAGGCACATCTTGGTGCTTACTCCTCTTACCCTATGGCCTTTGAGCCACTTCAAATAAACTCTGAATCGAACAAGGACCCACCTCTGATTGAGCTTAAACTGCTCCCCAATAACCTTAAATACATCTTTTTAGGGGATAATGAGACTGTGCCACTCATTATTGCTTCTGATCTTGCAAAAGATCAAGAGGTTACCCATAAAAACTGCTCCTTCAAAATAAAGAGGTTGTCGGGGGGTCCTTGAAGGATATCAAGGGAATTAACCCTGGTATTGTCTAGCATTGGATCCACATGGAAGAGAATTCTAAGCCCCGTCGGGATCCACAATGAAGATTGAATCCTGTGCTGAAAGAAGCTGTCCGAAAGGAGGTTCTTAAGTGCTTGGATCATGGTATAATTTATCCTATCTCCGATAGTTTGTGGGTGAGTCTTGTCCATGTGGTTCCCAAGAAGTCAGGCATGACGGTTGTTGAGAATGAGCTTAATGAGCTTATACAAACATGCCTGCAAACTGGCTGGCGAGTTTGCGTTGATTATCGCAAGCCCAATGTGGCAACGTGGAAATATGATTTCTCAATGCCATTCATTGATCAGTTGTTGGAAAGGTTGGGTATCGTTGTTTTCTTGATGGTTACTCCGGTTACAACTGAATTCCCATCGCCCCCGAGGATCAAGCGAAAACTACATTTACATATCCCTTTGGCACGTTTGCCTATCGTCACATGCCATTTGGTTATGTAATGCGCTGAGAACGCATATGGTAGAGCGTTTCCTTGCGATTTTCATGGACGACTTTTCTATATTTGGTGTTTCCTTTGATGAGTGTCTTCGTCACTTGAGCCTTTTCCTCAAGCGATGCCATGAGAAGAACCTCGCTCTTAATTGGGAGAAATGTCACTTCATGGTGAAGCGAGGGATTGTACTTGGACATGTGGTCTCAAGTAGGGGAATTGAGGTCGATCCCGCCAAAGTGGGTCTTATTGCTACTCCCACCACCACGTAATGTGATGGATATCCATGCCTTTTTGGGGCATGCTGGATTCTTTCAACGGTTCATTTGGTATTTTAGCAAAATTACTCGACTTCTCACTGCCTTGTTGGCTAAGTATGCCATTTTTGAGTTCACACCGGATTGTCATCATGCTTTTTTGACCTTGAAGAAAGAGTTGACTTCAGCTCCCATAATTAAGGCACCGATGTGGACTGAACCCTTCGAGTTGATGCATGATGCATCTGACTTCGCTGTGGGAGCAATGCTTGGGCAACGATTGGACAAATTGCCTCATGTGATCTACTATGCGAGTAGAACACTCAATGATACACAATTGAACTACACTGTGACCGAGAAAGAATTCTTAGCGATCATATTCGCTTTGGAAAAAATTTGATCGTACTTGATTGGTTCCCACATGATTATCTATTTTGATCACACAACCATCAAGCACCTCACAACGAAGAAAGATGCAAAATCTTGACTCTTGAGATGGATCTTGTTGTTACAAGAATTTGAGGTCGAGATCCAACCCATATGACCAAATTATTAATGACAAATTTCCTAACGAGTAATTGTTCATGATCGAAGATAACCCTTGGTTTGCTGACATCGTGAACTACCTCGTGACCGAACAACTTCCTGTGGGTTGGTCAAAATATGATCAAACCAAATTTAGATCTTATGTCATATTATTTCACTAGGTCGACCCCTACCTATTCAAATACTGCTCTGACAAAATTTTTAGGCGGTGCGTCCTAAATAATATTTTCCAAAGTATGCTCCGATTTCGCCACTCTGGGGCATGTGGATGACACTTTGGAGCAAAGAAAACTGCCACCAAGGTGCTTAAATCTTGATTCTACTGGCCTTCTCTTTTCGAAGATGCTTACGAATTTTGTAAGCAATCTGATTGGTGCCATCAACTTGGCAAGATTAGTCGATGTGATATGATGCCTTGGCAAAATGTCCTTGTCGTTGACATCTTCAATGTGTGGGGCATCGACTTTATGGGTCCTTTCCCAAAGTCGTTCGGGAATGTCTACATTCTGGTGGCCGTTGACTGTCTCTAAGAGGGTAGAGGCTATCCCCACAAAGACCAATGACAACAAGGTGGTCCCCAAATTCTTAAAGGACATTTTTGCACGATTTGGTACTCCTCGTACCATAATCAGCCATAGGCATACTCACTTCAGCAATAACTCCTTTGAAGCGTTTATAAGGAAATATTCGATCACCCACAAGCTTGCAACCCCATATCATCCACAAACTAGTGGGCATGTTGAAGTCTCAAACGTCAATTAAAGAAAATCCTTCAGAAGACAGTTAATGCCTCGAGGAAGGAGTGGTCGACTAGGATGAATGACGCGGTCTGATCCTTTTATTGTGCAAACCGTATTTCCTTATGGAGCAGTTGAAATTCTGAACCAAGGGAATGGGAACGTGTTCAAAGTTAATCGACAATGACTCAAACCTTACTTGGAGGGGCACTAGCTGAAGTCGAGGAGGTCATGTTCCTTCATGAACCTCTCTTGCACTCAACAATTCATGACCAGCATGAATGATTGAGATTTCATTTTTGTACATAGTTATATTTGAAGGGGAAAAAAGTACTCCATGGGTGAACATTGATTGTTGTGGTCCCCAATCCTTGTGTATTTGGCCGCATTTCTTTCACGTATTTGTCTACCTTCTTTAGCATCTCACAGGTTTGGGGGGAAATTCAGGTTTGTGTCCACCAATATGACCATGAAGATTTCCTTGTGCTTCACGTTGGTGAGATCGTTTCTTTTTCATGCATATTATCCATGTAGTTTCATGCTCCCATTCATTGAGGACAATGCATGACGTAAGTGGGGGGGGGGGTGTTTTACATCTGTACATAGTCTTTCTCCTTTTGTTTTGTTTTATTTTGTGTGCATTGTTAGGGTCATGTTAGTGTGCTTCATTTAATATTGATATATCTGCTTGCCATGATCCTTGCGTGACTTGTCTTCTTTTGCTTGCCTAGTGCTTTAAAATTTTCATTCCATTAAAAAAATTCACGTGTTTTCGAAAGAAAATGTTTTGTGAGTTTTGCGTGTTTTTAACATGTGCAAAACCGTTGAGAGGCAAAGTAAAAAGAAAGCTCTCAAAATTGACTTTAACTTGATGCATTAGGATATCTAGTACAGTGCCTTTAGGTCTTATCGAGTCGTAAGGATGCACCCCGATTTTCCCTCGGGGTAGAGTAATCATAGGGTTTCTGTAACATCCCAAAGTTTAGTCCCACATTGCTTAGCATGAGAATGTTGGGGTGAGATATAATGACATGAGCCCACTACCATAACACTTACCAACTTAAGTTTTGTGACAATAGGTGGGTGTTGTGGGCCAGTGTGCACATGGGTGACGGACCGGGACCCGGGTTCGATGTGGACTCGGGGACGGGACGTTACAGATAGTATCGGAGCCTGAACCAGCCGGAATTGTGGGAACTAAGTGCTACACCTAAAAGGGTGGGAGCCACCTCTAGAATCCCACAACGCCTGGTGACTGAGTGACTTGACCCTGACGAGGACGTCTGGTGTTCAAGTGATGTAGGTTGTAACACCCCTAGGTTTAGTCCCACATTACTTAACATGAGAATGTTGGGGTGAGATATAATGACATGAGCCCACTACCATAACACTTACCAACTTAAGTTTTGTGACAATAGGTGGGTGTTGTGGGCCAATGGGCACATGGGTGACGGACGGGACGTTACAGTTTTAGTACTCAAACAATTATAGAAGTACACCCTGAACCTAGTGAGTCAAATAATTCATGTCTGCTAGTATAAGGAAATCTATTGTTGTCAAGGACCATTAAACTCTTGTTGTGAAACCTTAAGTGGACGGGTTTTGGTTCATGTGTAGATAATAAATAAGTGGGTAGGGTGTTCTCTCTTCTCGTACGGCCCCTACTACTCAGGAAATTAGGTCCGAGGGGACTTAGTGCTTGGTGCTTTCGAGTCATCTGACTTGGGATGCACCAACCGAACTCCTATAACATGGGTGGTAGGGATCGACCTATCTGGAGATGTGGGGAAAGGTGTACGTGATAGTGTACGTACTCATAGGCAATGATGCACGAAACCTAACCCTGCGTGAATTACACACTAACTAGCATAAACTAAAAATGAAGAAAAATGAGAGAAGAACAAAAAAAAAATGAATAGAATAGAAATGGCAATGCAAATAAGAACCTTAATGGACTTTACACTTTGTATTACTTGAGGATGTTAAGGTTGCACCTGTCTTTCACTTAACTCCTTAAATAACTTGCACGAATGATTCATTAGGCTAGGTTTGTGGGCTGGATACATAAAGAGAGTCGGCCCGTAGTATTACAGTATCCAATAATCGACAAAAATGAGTCCATCGAGTTGTGTGCTAGGTTGAATAATGCATCTATGTTCGGATTTTGTGGGTATATCCTCTGAAAACCCTCAGGAGACAACATTCCTCCTTGTCAACAAGGAGGTTAAACGGCTTGTTGTACAAGCTAAGTGCAACCGTGATTCCTACGAAAGTGAGTCAGCGGATCATTTGTCTCTGAAGGTCTAAATGTTTCCGTCTGTTATGATAGAGATTAAAGATTCGCTAGTTGATGCTCTTCAAACCTGATGGCGTATATACAACAATCTCAGCTGGAAAGTTAACCTTATTAGCCGTAAACATATGGGATACAATCAAGTTGTAAACAACTAAAGTAATCCGGAAAGGAAACTGACCTCTTCCTGGTTTGGGGGACCTCCTCCTTTCCCAGACGGTGCCATCTCAACTCCAGTGGCGAGCGTTCTTTTAAGGACTTAGCTTCGGGTGATCCTTGAAAATCCTAAAAGTCTTCATTAGTAAGGGAAAGGTACGACACCAAGACCTCATTATTCTTTCCACCTCTTCATACTGAATGACAGCATGATCGTCATCGATGATCGTAATCTTCCAGTCTTTTATTGACAGCTCGATCGCAAACTAATGTCGTTGCCTGTAGTTCTGGCATCAATAGACATACTCCATTTCCTTCCAAGAAGACATCAACTGCTCCTCAATTCTAGTCAAAAACTGCAGACTGGAGGGTCCCAAGTGAACTTACTTGGACTGGCAACATATTGTTCATCCTGGCTTGGAACCAAGTCACTGAAAAAAGTGTTCATAACCGTAGCCTTCTGGTGGTATTGACCTGGGAATGTGCAGATACACCTCCTCAATAGATCTTGCGTTGTGTCAACATGCTACGAAAACATCAACACGTAGAAACTCAAAAACACTAGCAATGCAATTCCTCATGCGAAGATTGTCGAGTATTCATCGAGGGTATATCGAGATCATCGAACCCATTGAGGAAACAAAAAACTTCCGACAAACAGACCAAAAAAATCTAAATTTTCGAGGTAATTGAGTCCCCATCGATCCTAAAATGACGACGTGTCAACCTATCGAGATCACATGTTCATTATCGAGCTCCTGTCCACCTATCGAATTGCACATATGCATTATTGAAATTTGGAATTTTTGAAATACTTACGTCGTCGCCGACCCAAAATCAAGGACACTTCATCCTCAAGAACCACGTTGGTTAGTAACTCCCTGTCCTCACTGATTGATCGTTTTATATTAAACCGCAAGTGCATGGCCGCGTTAAAGCGGTGGCAAATACGGGTCGTCCTCTGGGAGGTGTGTCGACGATTGGTTTGTTCGAAGGCGAGAGGTAAAAAGAAGGAGAGAAATGTTTGTTACACTAAACTACACTAAGGTGCAAATGGAAATGGAAGAGAAGCAAGAAAACTAAACCCCAAAGGGGGTAGATAAATAATGTGAACATAAAGAAGTGTGTGTGTGTGTGTGTGTGTGTGTGTGTGTGTGTTCATTAAGCTCCTCACAACATGTAGTGCATGAAATCATAAAACTACATCCAATTTTGCCTCCACATGAATTAAGATAAGACTACATCATTAAAACATACAAGACAATAATTGGAATGAAGCTACATGAACTCAAGTATAAAGACTAGACCCTACTATGCCTCCACATGAAGTAAGATAAGACTACATCATTAAAACATACAAGACATTAGCTAAGGTGAAGGCAACAAGAGCACATACACTACAAATTGTGTTTCCAATATTAACTTCATCCATATCCTAACCTTATCATTCCCCATAAAATAGGTCCACTAATCAAAGCATAAGCTAAGCTTCATTCAAGAGCATTAGCATATCAAAGATAAGAGTGAAAACTCATTAGATGGTTATGGAAATCATATAAAGCTCAAGGGATAAAGATAACACACACTTAATATACTACATGATTATATCACATATTTCTCCACCCCCAAATGGGGATGGAACTACTCACACATATTTAAACTAACTACTCTAATAAAATGAAGCATTATACTGAAATGAAACTATACTAATCAAGCAAGAAATATTAAAGAAACATAAAACTAAACAAGCACCAAAGAAAACACATTAAAGGAAATTAACTAAGCAAGAATTAACAAGCTAATGAAAACATCTATTATTAACTCACTCAAATTACAAGCAGCTCTTCCTCCACCAGAGTTTTGCTTCAAGGCTTCACTCTTAGTAGGGAAGATGCCACCAAAGAGAGAGATGGATACAATGGGAGGTGAAGAGTTCTATTTATAAGCATGGAAAAAGTTAATCCGGGACAATCCCCTGATGTGGGACTAAACCAATACCAAAAATAGCCTACACACATTAATACAAGTCCAAGAGAAATTTGGACGGATCCTGAGTAATATGGACCGCCAATTAGCAGTCCAAAAACTTCAGATCGCGTTGGAATTTGTTGTGGGCTTTTCTTTCTGGTATTGTTGTTCTTTGATGCGGTTACTTGACTTGTTGGAGCTCCGACCCGAATCGAATTGGTAAAATACTCCACATGATGGTGTGGAGTATTCTCTTTTGCTCTTAGGTCCTTCTGTCTTACATTCAGGTCCTTCTCCCTTGCATTTTAGCCCCTAGATCTCACAATTCAGTCCTTTTTCCCAGCTTTTGGGTCCTTTTATGCTTCATCTCTTCAAACCTATTTATTCCTGAAAACTAAACATAAAACTCGTAACATAGCATTGTTTAGGTGAAAGATAATGGATATAAGATACAAATATAAACATGAAATGATGCCAATCACTCACCGAAATGGGCTTCTCATTAGGGATGTACCCCAAAATCCACTTCTGAATGTACTCATTTGATTTCTATCCAACTTCTTCCAAGGGTCGAGAACTAAAGGCTCTTCAACTTGGTCCGAAGGCCTCAATTTCTTGGTCAGGTCGGTATAGACATCATCAAGATGTTTTAGCCTACGCCTCTTCCTTGACGAGGTGGATGGATCTACTTCAGGTAGGTAACCATTGGGTAGTACGTCTTCATCGTCGGACGACTGAATCTCATTAGATGGTTGTCTCGAACGTGCCTCTATGAAAGACACGATCTTAGCCAACTCGTTCTTGTCAATTGGAGGTCTCGGAGGTGCTTTTACCGAAGCCACCATCTTCAACATTTGGTCCACGATGGAACATTGATTCTCTATAAGGCTCTTCAGTTGCCCTTCCATCGATAGTTGCTTTGCTTCCACCATGGCCAACTAATTATCATCGATTAGTGGTCTCGGAGGTGCTTCTAACAAAGCCACCATCTTAGCCATTTGCTACAATGCGGCACGTTGATTCTCCATAATGTTGTTCAGTTGTTCTTCCATCGATAGTTGCTTTGCTTCCATCGATGACTGGGTTGATTCCACCCTCTCCAACCTTTCCACAAGAAGATGGTAAGCATGAGATGTGACCTCAGTTAGGGTTGTGGCAGCTGACTGGGATGAGGTCGTGGCTGCGGTAAAGGTGGTAATAGGTGTTTCCTCCTCTATGGCATCATCTGCAAAAATGTTTGCCTCATTGGTGGCCTTGGCCAATCTCTCGGCAACAACATCAACACCCTCATCAACATCCTCCTCGAGCCCGAGTGGTAGGGGTCATCACCCTCTATAAGGTTGTTGTAATATTCAGCCTCGCATGAATGGGACGACAAACAAATGTACACAGTCGACTACGAGGAATATAAAACATGATATTAGGTTCAGTAACTAAGAACAAATCTAAATTATCAACGTCTATCGAGCTCCTATCGAGCACACTAAATAATTAGGAAACTTACAACCTATCTAAACTATCGAGGTCTGTCGACCGAATATCGAGTGACCAAATTACTCATATAAACAAAACAATTAATATCGAGTTCCTATTGATGAACCCATCGAACCAATCGAAAACAAACTAAGAAAACGGTAAAATTAAAACAAAAAATGACCATCGAGTTCATATCGAATGCCTATCGAACCCATCGAAAAACGTAATTGTCTGGTAACTAACAAGAAATCATTACTACTGAGGTCTATCGAACTCCTATTGAGACGGTCTAGCAAAATTGATTGACATCATATCATGCATATATTTGTGTCTTCTATCCTCTATTTTTAGCCTAAAAATGCTAAGTTTCAGGAATAAATTGGTTTAAGAAGAAGAGATTCAAAAAGGAGTCAAAAGCAAGGAAAAAGACTAAGTTGCAAGACTTAAGGACTAAGATGAAAGAGATAAGGACCCAGATGTAAAACCAAAAGGATCAATGAGAAAATCAAGAAGCTCCACACCTTAATGAGGAGTATTTTGGCAATTACATCCGGGCCACACCATGAACAATCAAATCGGGTTCATAAAACACCAAGAAATCAAGCCAGAACCGAGACACCAAAATCCAGACTCGATCAGACGCATATAAACCGCCAATTGGTTGTCCATGACCACCAATCAGCGGTCCAAATGTGTCCAAATGCGACATGCTTTGGTCGGGTGGTGTATTATGTGTTTTGGGTCCATTTATAGTATGCAATTAGTCCCATACCGGGGAATTGTCACGGATTACCTTTTTTGTTGCCTATAAATAGAACTCTTCCTCTCCTTTTGTATTCACCCATTGCTTGGTGGCATTCTCTCTACTTAGGGTAAAGCCTTGATGCAAAACTCAAGTAAAGAAGAATGCTACTTGTAATGTTAGTCATTTAATAAAATAATTTTTTCATAGTTTCGTTCTCAAGTTGTCTCTTTTTATTACATGCTTAGCTTAGTCTTGTTTCTTTAATCTTAGTCAAAATTAGTTAGAATGTCTCAATTTCTTTATATGAACGATTGCTTAATGTGTAGTTAGTAGATCCATCCTCCTTTGGGGGTGGAGATGATGTACATATATGTTGTGATGTTTGGATGTTTGATGAATTTTGGATTGTTAAACTTGCATAATTGTATGTTCATTGTGGGTAGTTTAATCATCTACATGTCGGGGGATTTTGATGGGTTTTGTCCTAAGATTTATACACTTCCCATGCTTAGTTTCCTCATGTTTATTGACTGAAATTTCCTATTGAATATGCTACATGTTAGTTTAGTGTTTGTATTTGTGGTTGCTTGCTTGATTGATTGAAGAAACATTGTTTTGATGGGTTTTGCCATAACATTTAGACACTTCCCATGCTCATCTTTGTTCTTCACATGAGTTTATGGTTTTTGATGAGTCTTGCCATATCTTTAGACACATCTCATCCTTAGCCAAATGTTATGACAATCAAGTAGTAATTACCGATACATTGTGTGAATGGATTCATAGGTTTTGCCACATCTTTAGACACTTCCTATGCATGACGACGCACACACGACACACACATACTTGCTTACATGCATCATTCATCACTAATTTCACTTCATCTGTGCACACACTCCACCCCTTAGGGGTTTCTCTTCTTGATTTCCAATCTTTCGTTGCTTTCTTGACAAACTACATCCCCCTTAGTGTAGTTTAGCTTAGCATAACCAAATCCCTTCTCCCTTTATTCGCCACTTGATTTCTGACAAACCAGAGGATACTCACCTCCCCATGGATCGACCCGTATTTGTCACCGCTTCATCGCGGTCGTGCAGTTGCGGTAATTAATAAAACGTTTAAACAAGTTTTTGGTGCCGGTTCCGGGGAGGTGCCAGTCCAGACTCTAGTTTGGATGATTTGGGTGGATTTAATTTTTGTTTTGTAGTTTTCTTTGTTTCAAGAGACTCTAAGGCTAAAGGGAAGGCAACTGGAGGAGTTTGGAAGAGAACAAAGCTAGTTTGACAATCAATCAGCGGCCTAATACTGCCAACTGGCGGTCTGGTAAGTTCAATTTCCTTGTTTATTTCTTTGGCTCAATTTGGCATGTTTTGACTTTTCCCCCAAATCAATAATCAATCCCCCTTTAACCAACTTGGACCTTAAAACCCAAAACAAAAGATTAGGCATTCTTACTTGTTTAAATCATGCATCATATACTTGACTTAGGCATGTAGTTTGTCTTTTGTTTTAGCTTTACTTTTAGTTGTTGAGAGATAGCGTGAGGTACGCATCTCCTACACTCATTCATGCATTTGGTATGACCATGCATTAGTTAGTAGGAATTGCATTGCAACACGTGTGAGTTGAGTGTTTTTTGGAGAGTTGATTTTTAGATTAGGACTCCAAAAATGCTACTAAGGAGGGGTTGTCCCATATAAGATAAGGTGGGGGATTTCATCACCCTTTCCTTCTCCCCCAAAACCACACTAATCAAGAGCCTAACTTTAAAATCAAGTAGACAATGGCCCTAAGGATCTCGGAAGCATTGCGAGAGTGATCCGGTCACGACCGTCATGGCCTGATCGGCATCACCCACTCTGTCGATAGTAGGAGAGACGAGATCTCTGGATCTTGCCTTACTTTCTAGGTTTTGTGGTCCTCGTCATAGGGAGGTGAGGCATCTTGACGCCACGTGACCTCGCAGTTAGGCGTCCTCTAGCTGTAAGGACCTAGAGCGACCATAGGTTGTCTGAGCCTTGTTTGCTTGTGTGCTTCCACTAGTGCAGAATAGTCTTTACTCGTCACCCAATAGACCTTAGATGTTATAACGGCCGATGTCTATTTGGGCGAAGATAGAATAGACATCGGATGTTCTACCGGCCGACGTCTA
The DNA here is from genome assembly GCA_963682175.1 of Triglochin maritima. Classification (NCBI taxonomy): domain Eukaryota; kingdom Viridiplantae; phylum Streptophyta; class Magnoliopsida; order Alismatales; family Juncaginaceae; genus Triglochin; species Triglochin maritima. The sequence continues at coordinate 24,546,396 of OY821775.1, forward strand.
TGGGGTAATATAGACGTCGGTTGTGGGAATACCCATTGAATCCAACGTCTATACCCTATAGATGTCGACCTATAGACGTTGGATGTTATGTACAACCAACGTCTATACCCCCATACATATAGACGTCGGAGTATAGACGTTGGCTATGCGTAATATCCGACGTCTATAGGTCTTAAAATCGAACAGTTACGTTTTCTGTCATTCATTCCGGACAAAAACCCAACCAAACCTTAGTCGTTCTGTGACCGAACCCTCCTCCATGACCGAACTCCGACCGATTTGCAGGAATCTCAGGCACCATAGCGACGTCCCAACCTCGCCTCCCGTTCTCCGGCCCTCTCCTCCCATCCTCTGTTCTCTCCGTGACACTTCTTCTTACGGTAACTTCTTCTTCTCATGAATCTGAATGGTTGGTAACCCATAACATCATTTGCTAGAGTATTCAAAATCTAAATGTTGGGTTTCAGCTTGGTTCGACAGCAATCGGGTTGAAGATGAAGGAATGGATCGTGCTTGCTGTTGAGAAGAGGATTTCTCATACTGGTTCTTGGTTTTTTTAATGTCGTAATTTTTGTCCTAAACTCCCCATGTAAACTTCAGAACATGCTCTGTGAGACAGTGCAAGAATTAGTATGTTTTTCTTCTCGAGTTGTGTAGGGCGTTGTACGGATGCAAACATATAGGAAATTGAGTAGATATGGGTATTTTCAGTTTGTATTTCAAATCCAGATACTAATATAGATCACATATGGATCAACATGCAAGTTATAAATCACCAAATCATGCCTTTGATGTATGTGGTCTCTTCTTTAGAAAAAAAGTTTCTAAACATGCAAGTTGTTTGTGATGAGTTGGGTGGAATTGAGATTAATTCCAGGATTTGAGGATTTTTACATAGCAACGTTTTAGGGGAAGTTCTGCCAAAATTTCAACAAAATTATAATCGCAATTGTTATTAATAACATGATATTTTATGTTTAACATGTTTTAAAATTATAATCCAAGTAATTGTATTAAAATTATAACATAGATCATTTTAAAAACTTATGTTTAGTTTAGTGAGTTCATACATTTATTTATGTTAAGTTTAGTTAAATGTTTATTTATGCTGAAAAACTTATGTTATTTATTTAAATTTTTATTTATGTTTAGTTTCTAATAACTCATTACCCCCTTAAGCAACTTGGCCTTTAATAACCCAAAACTAAAGATTAGACAATATTTGCGTAAGTCATTCATCATATAGGATTTTCATTCATCGTATTTATTATTTATTTTACGATTTCTGTCGTAGATTGCTGGCGTATGGTACGTAATCTTTTTCACTCATCATTCATTAGAAAGCACGCATTAGTTAGTAGGACTTGTATTAGAACAAGAGTGAGGTGTGTGTTTGTTTGGTGTGTTGTTTGTTAGATTAAGGTATGAAAAACACTTAGGGGGCAATCACCTATAGGAGATGAGGTGGGGGATTTCATCACCCATTCCTTGGCCAAAAAACCACTTAATAAAAGAGCCTAAATAAAATCACTTAGATGTTGGCCCATAAGAGTTCCAGACGCATTAAGGAGAGAAAGCCGTTTAAGACCGTTATGGCCTGAACGTCGTTGCCCATCTAGTCTCCTTTAGATTTTAGGAACCTCCGGGTTCTTGATTTCCTACAGACTAGTGGTCCTCGATGTTTAAGACCATTTTGACCTGAACGTCGTTGCCCATCTAGTCTCCCTGAGATTTTAAGGACCTTCGGGTTCTTGATTTCCTACAACTAGTGGTCCTTAGTGAGACATCGAAGTTAGGCGTCGTCTTGTACTAAGGACCTATAGTGGACTTTAGGCTTGTTTTGGCATTGATTGCTTAGTTAGGTTTCTAGCCTTCCTTATTCCCACGCTGGATTAAGGACTTCATCTCCTCTCCTCTGAGTCATTCTTTTCTCATCTTAATGTCTTCGAATCTTCTCATCTACGAACACATTCTTTTAAATTGAAATTTTTATTTATTTCCTTCATTAATAACTATCATTTTTGTTAATATTTAGATTGAAATGGATCGCGAGTGGATTCTTTCAAACAGATTGAGTGATAAGTTATGAGAACAGAGTGAATATGCTCTTAGAGGTTGCCAAAACGCATTCAAAAAAAAGAAAGTAGACGACATGGTGTATTGTCCGTGCAATAAGTGTCATAATATGTCAGTGCTGACTTTTCAGAAAATGAAAGATCATTTGTTTGAGAAATGTTTCGACCTAAATTATAGACCGTGGATATGGCACGGCGAAAATGAATCATTTAGTCATTCCAAGAATGACGGAGATAACGTTAGTGTGGAAGATCACTTAGTGCAAATGGTTCAGGATACGACTGCAAAGTTTACGTCTAACCCCGATTTACTTGGTAGTTTGTTGAGTGACAATGAGAAGACATTGTATAAGAGTTGTACCAAATTCACTAGATTGTCAGTGGTGTTGAAGTTGAGCAGAAAATGGTTGGTCTGATGTCAGTTTCCCATCAATGTTGAAGTTATTGAAAGAGATGCTTCCAGATGATAATGAGTTGCCAGATAGAACTTATGATGCTAAGAAAGGGTTGTGTCCTATGAAAATGGAATATAAGAAGATACATGCATTCCCGAACGATTGTATATTGTATAGGGGTGAGTTTGAAAACTTACATTCCTGTCCCAGGTGTAATGTTTCACGATACAAAATAAAACGGAGTAGACCGAACTACAATGAAGAGGCTGATGAGATGAAAATAAAAGGATCTCCTGCTAAGATTTTGTGGTATCTTCCGATAATACCAAGTCTTAAACGTTTGTTTGCGGGTAAGGAGGATTCCAAGGACATGACATAGCATGTTGATCGTGAGAAACCAAATGATTAGTTACTATGTCATCCTGCAGATTCACCTCAGTGGAAAAAGTAGATTTCAACTTTCCTGTGTTTGGTGAAGAATCCAGGAATGTACAACTTGCACTCTGTACGGATGGAATGAATCCTTTTGGTAGTTTGAGTAGCATTCACAGTTCTTGGCCTGTTCTGCTTGTAATTTACAATTTGTCCCCATGGTTATGCATGAAACACAAATATATTATGTTGACCTTAATGATTTCTGGTCCAAAACAACCTGAATACGACATCGATGTGTATTTAAGACCTTTAATTGATTACCTAAAGAGATTCTTGGATGACGTAGAGCTGGTTTTTTATTCTTATCGTCGGGAGTCGTTCATAATGCGGGCAATGATATTTTGCACGATTAATGACTTTCCAGATTATGGTAATATGTCTGGATATTCAGTCAAAGGTCATAAAGCTTGTCCAATTTGCAAAGAAAATACATGCTCTTTGCAACTAGTTAATGGTTCTAAGATAGTCTATCTTGGTCATCGAAGATTTTTGCCGAACTCTCACCCCTATCGTAGGTTGAAGGATGCATTTAACGAAAAACAGTAGTTTCAGAATCTGCTAGTTGAAATTAGCATCGAAAAGGTGTACGAACGTGTAGTGAATGTTGAATGTGAATTTGGAAAACCGTATAAACTAGCAATCGACAAAAGTAGTTGGAAAAAAAGATCCATATTTTTTGATCTCCCTTACTGAAAAACTTTAGAAGTTAGACATTGTATTGATGTGATGCAGGTAGAGAAAAATGTTTGTGATAGTCTTGTTGACACTCTGTTGAACATACCTGGTAAAATCAAAGATGGATATAATGCAAGAATTGATCTTGTTGACCTTGGTATACGAGCAATGTTGGCACCAGAGAATAAAGGAGATCGGAATTACTTACCTCCAACTTGTTAGACATTGTCTAGAAAGGAGAAAAAAATTATCTGTCAGTGTTTGCGCGATGTAAGGGTTCCACAAGGTTATTCTTCAAATATCAGTAGTTTTGTTGTTATGAAGGATTTGAAACTTGTGGGGATGAAGTCTCATGATTGTCACACTTTAATGCAGCAGTTGTTACCTGTAGCACAGAGATCCATATTACCAAAAGATGTTAGACATGCAATAATAAAGTTGTGTTCCTTTTTCAATAAGATTTGAAGTAAAGTAGTCGATCCCGTGCAGTTAGATAAGTTGCAGAATGAAGTTGTGGTGACATTATGTCAGTTGGAGATGTTCTTTCCCTCTGCTTTTTTCAACATTATGATTCATCTAGTTATTCATTTGGCTAGAGAAGTTAAATTGTGTGGACCAATTTTTTTAAGGTGGAAGTATCCTTTCGAGCGTTATATGAAAGTGTTGAAAGGTTATTGTAAAAATCGTTAAAGGCTAGATGCTAGTATTGTTGAAGGATACATAGCTGAGGAGGTTATCGAGTTTTGCACTGGATATCTACCAAACACCAAAACTGTTGGACTTCCAAAGAATCATCATGATAAACGTGCCAATGGTAAAGGGACACGTTGGATGAAAATGTTAAATCCAAATGGCGAGGACTTAATGACATCATATTTTTATGTGTTGTGTAATTCTAATGAAGTTCAACCATACCTAAATGAACACATGAAGTTTCTAAAGGAAAGAAATCCTTTGTGGAGTGATCAACAAATAATAAATAGTCACAATAAAAATTTCATAGTTGGTTCATAAATGTGGCTTACAAGCGTGATGTTTCTGAGACAATACAATGGTTGGCCTACGGTCCGCATTCTGTTGTTATAAGTTACAATGGCTATGATATCAATGGATATTCTTTTACACAGTCTGTGAAGAATCCAAAAGTGTTGTTCAGAACAGTGGTGTCACCTTAATAGCAGAGTCGTTGCATGTGTCTAGTTCTAAAGACAAGAATCATGTATACGTCGAGATGTCCTACTATGGTGTAATTGAAGACATATGGGAGCTAGCCTTTGTTAAATTCAAAGTACCTGCATTTAGATGCAAGTGGGCTGATAATAAAAGTGGAGTTCGAGTGGATAACTATGGGTTCACTTTAATTGATTTTTCAAAAAAAAAGGTATAAAGGAGAACCTTTTATTCTCGCTTCCCAAGCGAAACAAGTCTTCTATGTGGCTGATCGATGTGATAAGAAATGGGTAGTAATTTTGGAAGGGAAGAAACAAATTGTGTCAGATGATAGTTTGATCGAGTATGAAGAGACACCACCTTTCTCTAAGCAAACACCTAAGTTGAACTCAATAGATGAATAAATAAATGTTGAGGCTTGTGTGTTTAGAGATGACCACGGTGAAGGTATATGGATTGAAAATCCATTAAAGAAAAAATAGTAAAGGTGCAAATTTTCTTGTAACACATTGTAATAACCATTTAATGTCTTGACTTTTTATCTTTTAATGCCTTGAGTTTATCTTTTATATTATCATGGCTCCAAAAAAGAAAGTCACTCCATCAGAGTCTGAAGGCTCGAAGACATACAATTGACGAGGTACTTGTCTCATGAAAGAATTTGTGGGGAGAAGAAATAGAGACAGTAGAGTTCCAATCCAGTTTGATGACCATCTTGAGCCGATAGGCATGCTGTTTGATTATTGGAAAAGTTATATGGGTAGCTTACCGAGGGCCAAAGTTGACATTTGTTTGTCGAGTTGGGCTGATGTAGATGAGAAGTTGAAGGACACAATATGGGATAACGTGCAGGTAATGATTCCATTATAGATTTCTATAGTTTTAGTCGAACTTTTGAGATATATAAAGTTAATGTGTTCTAGGAATCTTTTGAGTTCCAATCCACTGACAAGTTGAAGAAAAAGTGGATGACATACATGTCAGTTCATTGGAGGGATTTCAAAACAAATTTAACGAACAAGTACATATTCGGAGACTACCAGGATAGAAATCCATGCGATGTCTGTAACTTTATCACTACAAATCAATGGGAGCAATTCAGAAAATCCAGAGATAGCCCGGAGTTTGAGATAATTGAGTTTAATTTAGAATATGAATTTATTAAGTTATTGTTTTAAATGACAATATAATAAACTTGGTTTTAGGTCATCTGAGCAAAAAACCAAAAGATTAGATCTTCTAACAAGTATACACATCGTTTGTCTCGAGCGGGGTACCAAAAGTAAGAAGCATAAATGATGGCTTAAAAAATTGCTCTGAAGAAACAAGAGGCAATTGACTTCGATATGAGTGAGGAGCAAGAAAGTAACCTATCTCCTCCTTCTCCCGTAGCTCGTTGTGATTCTTGGAAGAGAGTGAGAATAAACTCCAGAGTGGAGTACGTCACAGACGAGTCGCAAGCGATCGGCTCGAAGATAGTAAGTTGTATCACTTGTATATGTTATTAATTCATATTCAGTAATTTTATATTTTTCAATTGTTGGTAAATAGTTTTTTAAACTTTAGGACTCTCTGATGTTGAGAGAATCTCAAGGAGAATTTGCTTAGGTATTGGGAAACGACGAACACCCTGGTCGTGTGCGGGGGGGGGGGGGGGGTAGGGAGTAGAGTTGGACTACGACAATATGATGAAAAGACTCAACGGTCGACTTCATCGACAAGTCATACCAAATGCCAGCAAGAGATCGCAAATTTGAAGAATATGTTGCAACTTGTTTTAGAGACATCGGATCGTGATTTGCCTACTTCTCCTACCCGTCGTAGGACCAGTTCTTCCCCGGAGACCACTCCTCCAGTGCAGCCAGTGTTCCACCCCGATCGACAATATGATTTCGTGGCTCATTCTCGAGAATTGGCCCTCGTCGGCGGTCCCTCGTTTGGAAAGTTTGAGGATGGATCTAGATGTGCTTTATTTGTCGACGATCCTGATCGAAGATTGGGGGAACACGAGAAAGTTTATAACATCTCCATACACCACTTCACAGAGGTTGGAGAGGGAGAAGTGAAGTTGCAGTGGGGAGTTGCTTAGATGTTGGTGCTTTGGTGCCATTTCCGGAAGAAGAGATTGTTACCCTTGGCGATGCTATCAGTGGGTTTGTGAGGTGTCCTAGTTATTTAGTAGAGCTAAACGACAAACATGAGGTATACTTAAATTTTGAAAGACTTTAAATTTCAAATTTGTTAACAATTGTATTTTTAACGGTTGTATATATATTTGTAAGGTGTCTAGACCCCGGAGCAAATGGTCAAACAGCCAATCTCCGATCAACATTAATTTGCTTCCAAGTTGGTGCAAAACGTTGTATCAATGTATGGTAGGTAGGGAATCACAATCCTTAAGTAGCTGGGATTTGGAGGAGGGGAATAAAGGGTAGCCTCGGGATTTGTATGTCACCAAAGAGGATATGATGCAGTTCTTGGCGATGGATTCATTGTAGATCATGATTATCGACGTGCAAGTGAAGTAAGTGTTTTTTGTATAAAATGAAATGTATTGAATAATTTATCGAAACTGTAATAAAGTGTGATTTTACCCTTGTAGACATCTTTATGACGCCAGAAGGTCAGTCTTTCACAATGATCAAGTATTTGGATTTATCAGTCCATCTACATATATGTACGGGAATGACGATAAATCGGGTCAGCTTGGGACTCTCAAGCAAAAAGAAGACAAAATATATTATCTGCTCCCTTATCATGAGAGGTAAACTTTGTAATTCAAAGTGGAATTTTATTTTGTAATAAGCTTCTAATTATATATATAACAGGGCTCATTGGATGCTTGTCGTTGTATGCCCCCACCAATAATTGGGCATATTGGTTTGATCCGTTGGGGTTGAATAAACCAAGGGACTCAATAAAGAAACTTCTAAATCTGTAAGTTCATTTTAGTTATCGTATTTGTAATTCGTGGTTTTTATTAGTATTATTGATGGAAGGTTTTCAATAACTTGTGCTACTGAGGGCAATTAAGGTTTACAGAACGTTAGGTGGCAGGAGAACAACCACAAAAGTAGGAATCACGTGGCATGGAATGAGAGTACGTTCTCTCCAATTTTTATTAATTAAGTTAGGAACATATATTTAGCGAATTTCTATGTTTGTAGTACCTAAAGCAGGTTGGAAATACGGAATGTGGTTACTTCGTGATGAGATACATGGAGGAAATCCTTGAATTGTAAACTCAATACGTATGCCTATCCGAGCTAATATAGATCGTTATTCACTTGTATAGTTGTAGTTTCAATATTTAGATATTGAAATTTTTACTTGTATTTTGATAGGTTTTCCCAAAAAGTAGTGATCCCTTCTCGCAACAGGAGCTCGATGATACTCGCGACCGATGTGCTCGCTATTTTATCAGAAACATGTTGATGAACTTAGAGGTTCTCCTGTCACTAGAATTTTTTTATAATTTAGTTAACAAGTTCACTTGTATTACAAACATACAATTTATGCCTTATTATAATCGCCTCAATTTTAGAACGAATGCCAATTGTTTATGTATGAATTAATTCCAAGTGTGCTGAATGATTGTGTATACTTGTATGTTGGTGTTTGTGCATATATGCCTGTATGTTTGTGTTTGTGCATGTATGATTGTATGTACATGTGGATGAAAGTGTGTATGTATTTGTGAACGAATTTGGTGCAGGATGTATGTACATGAATTACAAATACGATGACTAAATACAAGTGTGCAGGATGCTTTTTTTTGTCCAGGTTTAGGCATAGACGTCGGACGTTTGTATTAGCCGACGTCTATTCTCCTAAAGAAAGGTAGACGTCGATTGTATGTATCAGACGACGTCTATTCCTAAAGAATAGACGTCGTCTGTTATTTCACCGGAGTCAATACTTAAAGAATAGACGACGACCCTTATATAGGACCGACGTCTATTCTTTAAGTATAGAGGTCGGCTGATAAATACAGCTGACGTCTATTCTTTAGGAATAAATGTTGGATTTTGCACGGCCGACCTCTATGTATAGACGACGTACACATAGACGTCAGATGTGGGAATGCTGATATCCGACGTATATACCCACGTACCTACCCGCCGTAGCATAAGGACTTCTTCCCTTCTCTCCTGAGTCATTCCCTCTCATCTGTGTCTTCCATCTTCTTCCCTATGAACATTCTACCTTTATTGTTTACAAAATAAATAAAAAGTTTACTTTCTTTTTCGTTTGACTCGTGTGGGTGTGCAATCTTTGTGCATGCCAGTGTGGTCATGATATGTTGTGGGTCGTTTGACGAGATTCGACATTGATCTATCCTCGATTGTTGACCTTTCGAACACATCCCCGTCCCGTGTCCAACACAGTCCCGGGACCGTTGTCGGTCGTCAACCACACGAGGGAGACCTAGATTTTGGATTCACACCACCTTCTAGTCAAGGAGGTGGGGATCCACAATCTAATCACCTGGTTCCCCAGGCTCCCATCCCCCTCCGCGATCGATGTCATACGAGTCGTACTTCTCTACCTTCGTGCATCGTATTGCCCAAGGCAAATGGGAACCACTTTGAGATTAAGCCTCAATTTATCTTCATGTTCCCTCATTTCACTAGGAAGGGTTATCCATATATCTTTCTCAGGGAATTTGAGGAGGTCTGTGCAATGTTCAAGCTGCAACAACTTAGCACAGATTCCATCCATCTTAGGCTTGTCCCCTTTGCACTAAAGGATGATGCCAAGAAGTGGTTGTATAGCAACTAGGCAAATGCCTTTAGGACTTGCGATGAATTTCAATCTGCATTCCTCAAGAAGTACTTTCCAAATCATCAGACTCAAAAACTGAGGAACGAAATCAATTCGTTTTATCAACATCAGACAAAATTGTTTCATTTATACTTAGAGAGATTCAAGGAGCTACTATTTGCATGCCCTCACCATGGAATCGAGTTGTGACGCCTTTGTAAGATTGTCTTTGAGGGTTTTGACATCCCGTCCCGAACGCTCCTTGAGTCCATGTGTCAAGGAGAGTTCTTAGGAAATGATGAAAGGGAGGCATGAGCTTTCCTAGAAGACCTCGCTTAGAAGACCATGCAGTGGGAGAGTGTGAGGGAACCATCACACTCATCTAGCATAGGAGCGAGGATCGTAAACACAAACTCAACTAGATCGGGTGCTGCATTTGTTGTTGATACCACTACGACCACCGAGGAATGCATGACGACCTTAATACACCGCATCAATTTGATTGAGCTCCAAAACAAGCAAGGTGTGTCTACATCGGGTCCAGTTCCATGTCATCTATGTGGTAGGAAAGGTCATATAGGAGGCGAGTGTGCATCCATTCCTCCTGAGATGGAACATGTCAATGCCATCTATGATAGATCCAGGAATGACCCATACTCATCATATAACCCTAAATGGAGCAACCACCCTAACTTTTCATGGAACCAAAACAATGCCCCGGGTTTTCCTTCAAACTTCTCTCGACCACCTAACCAACCACACCAACCACCCATGCATGCACAATCTTTTCAGCCACCCCAAGCCCAGATCACCAACCCACAGGGTTTCCCGAATTCTAACAACATGGAAACCCGATTCAATTCTCTTGAGGCCTTGACTCGTGGACTTGAGAACTCAATTACAAAAATTATGTCATCCACAAGTCAAGTTCTCACTTCATATCAGCAGACCATCAAATCTTTTGAGTTTCAGATGGGTTAATTGGCACAGCCTGTATATGAGAGGGAGAGAGGTACTCTGCCTAGCCAACCTGAGGCTAATCCCCTCATGTACCGACAACCACACTTGCAAAATGAGAGTTTGGTACCTGGGGGCGGCAAGTGAACCATGTGGAGGAACTTGTTCACCATGTTAATGCCATTGTAACCTTAAAGAATGGAAAGTAGGTTGACAATCACATTTCCTTGCCACCACCATCATCTGTGCAAACCCTCGGTGGGATTGATGGTGACGAGGAAGCTGAGGGTGAGGATAATACACCAATGCCTACTTCTGAGGCACTACAGAAAACCTACATGCCAAAAACTCCCTATCCTAGTGGGTTAATCAAAAAGTAGAGTGACACAATGGATAAAATATTAGAGGTCTTTAAGCAAGTGAAGGTTAACATCCCCTTGTTGGATGTCATTCAACAAATACCTCAATATGCCAAAGTGTTAAAAGATCTCTATATAACCAAGAGGAAGACCAATGTTCCTAAGAGAGCTTTCTTAGCTGCAAGTGTAAGCTCATTTTTGTTCAATCCCACATACACAAAGTACAAGGACCCTAAGTGTCCTACTATTCACTGCACGACAGGGGACACTAGCATGAGTAATGTATTGCCTGATTTAGGATCAATGGTCAACCTCCTCCCATTTTCTATTTATCAACAATTGAACTTAGGAGAACTGAAACCAACTAAGATCACCATCCAATTAGCGGATAGATCCATTCGTATCCCAAAGGTGATTATTGAGGATGTGCTTATCAAAATTAGAGATTTTATATTTCCAGTAGATTTTGTCGTCCTCAATACCAATCCTATTTCGAACACCCACTCTCAAATACCTTTGATTTTAGGTAGACCGTTTCTGGCAACCTCCAACGCCTTAATTATTATAGGAATGGTCTCATGAAGCTCTCATTCGGTAACACGAGTGCTGAGTTTCATGTGTTCAACTCTGGTAGGCAACAGGAGCCCTTGGACCAACCTTTAAATCTCAACCTCATCCGCCAATTAGAGAAAGCACCACAAAATCAACAAACACCCCTAACACCAATGCAATCCGTTGAGAATGTTTGTGTGCCCAGCAAAAACTCTTGCCTATTTTTGCAATGCAACAGAGTGAGCTGACATCAAACATGAATGTACAAAGGGAGTGTTCGTTACATGATTCAGTTGAGACCATTAGTGAGCGGGACACACCTCATAATATGCCCATTCCAGAAGGTGTTGTCACCCCGTATCCTAGGGCTATTGAGCCCTTTGAGCTTCAGATTGACTCCAACAAGGACCCACCTACGACCGAGCTTATGCTTGATGATCTAAATGATGGTGGGAGGTCCTTGTTGGATGACTTGGGGAGAAGCCCCATTCTTAGTGAAGCAGGTGTGTTGCATCCCTCGAATGAGCCTGAGGAACTCATTCCGATGCACCCACCTATTCGTTGGAGGATTTTGTTCGATGAGCAACTAAACCCTAGTAAGGCAACACAACTCCACTCATTCATGTTTCCTACACTCAACCAATATCATGAGGGGTTCGAACCTTTCAACTTTGACCTTTCACCCTTTATGGCACCTCAGAGTACCAAAGAAGCGGGCCCATCTTGGCAAATCTTTGGTCCGCATGACTCGATGTTCTCATTTGATGTTCCTTGACCAAATGAATATGAGAATATCCTTGTTGATGTATATATCTTGTTTAGAAAAGAAGAAAAAAGAAAAAAACACACAAAAAACTCCACAAGTGAGCATTGGTTGTTGTGTCCCCAACCCTTGAGTATTTGGGCTCCATTTCTTTCACGTATTTGTATCCTTTCTTAAGTATTTTACAGGTTTTTGGAAATCCAGGTTTATGTCCATCAATATAACCATGAACTTCCCTTTATGCTTCACGTCAGTGAGATCTTTTCTTTTTCATGCATGAATCCATGGAGTATCGTACTCACATTCATTGAGGACAATGCATGAAGTAAGTGTGAGGGGGTGCTTTAATATTGATATATATGCCTGCCATGATCTTTGGGTGACTTGTCTTGTTTTGCTTGCCTACTGCTTTAAAATTTTCACATTTCTTTCAAAATCTTTATGTGTCTGCGAAAGAAAATGTTTTGTGGGTTTTGCCTGTGTTTAGCATGTGCAAAACCGTTGAGAGGCAAAGTAAAAAGAAAGCTCCCAAAATTATCTTGAACATGATGTATTAGGATATCTAGTACAAAATACGGCTTTAGGTCTTATATAGTCGTACGGATGCACCCCGGTTTTCCCTCGGGGTGGGGGGGGGGGCGAGTAATTATAGGGTTTCAGTACTCAAACAACTAAAGAAGTCTACCCTGAACCTAATGAGTCAAATAATTTGTGTCTGTTAGTATAAGCAACTTTGTCGTAGTCAGGGACCCTTAAAATCTTGTTGTGAAACTTCAAGTGTAGGGGTTTTGGTTTCCATGTAGATAAATAAATAAATAAATAAATAAGTGGTGTTCTATCTTCTCGCACGACTCCTACTACTCAGGAAATTAGATTCGAGGGGACTTAGTGCCTAGTGCTTTCGAGTCATCTGACTTGGGATGCACCGACCGAACTCCCGTTACACGGGTGGTAGGGATGGCCCTATATCGAGTTTTTGGGGAATGTGTACGTGATAGTGTAAGTCCTTACAGACAATGATGCACGGAACCCAACCCTGGGAGAATCAAACACCAACCAATGTAATGCACCAAGGAAAAGAAAAAAATGATGAATAAAGAAAAGAAAAAAAGAAAGAGTCAAATAAGAACCTTAATGGACTTTACACAATGTATAACTTTAAGAATTTAAGGTTGCTAATGTCCTTCACTTAAGTCCTTAATTAACTTTCACGAATGATTCACTAGGCTAGGTGTGTGGACTGATTACATATATGTAGTCGACCCGTAGAATTACTGTGTCCAATGATCGATGAAAATGAGTCCATTGAGTCGTATTTCTAGGTTTATTAATGCATCAATGTTCGGATTTTGTGGGTATATCTGCTGAAAACCCTCAGGAGACAACACTTCTCCTCGTTGGTGACAAGGAGGTTTAATGGCGTGTTGCACATGCTAAGGGCAATCGCGATTCCTACAAAAGTGAGTTAGGATTTCCCTGTTTTACGTAAGTTTTTTCCTTTCTTTCATTTTTCTCTTTCTTTGTTTTGCTCGGGACTAGCAAAAGTTAGGTGTGGGGTATTTGATTGACATCATATCATGCATATATTTGTGTCTTATATCCCCTATTTTTAGCCTAAGCAATGCTATGTAACGAGTTTATGTTTAAGTTTCAGGAATAAATAGGTTTGAGAAGAAGAGATTCAAAAATGACTCAAAAGCAAGGAAAATGACTAAGTTGCAAGACTTATGGACTGGGATGAAAGAGAGAAGGACCCGGATGTAAAAACAAAGGATCAATGAGCAAATCAAGAAGCTCCACACCTTAATGAGGGGTATTTTGGCAATTAAATATGGCTAAACCATCAACAACCAAATCGGGTTCATCAAACACCAATAAATCAAGCCAGAACCGAGCGACCAAAATCCAGACTCGATTAGACACATATAGACCGCCAATCAGCGGTTCAAATGTGTCCAAATGCGACATGCTTTGGTCGAGTGGTGTATTATGTGATTTGTGTCCATTTATAGTATGCAATTAGTCCCATGCCTCGGGATTGTCCCGGATTACCTTTTTCTATGCCTATAAATAGAACTCTTCATCTCCTTTTGTATTCACCAATTGCTTGGGGACATTCTCTCTACTTGGAGTAAAGCCTTGAAACATAACTCAAGTGGAGAAGAAAGCTACTGTAATGTGAGTCATTTAATAAAGAATTTTTTTCATAGTTTTGTTCTCATGTTGTTTCTTTTTCTTGCATACTTAGCTTAGTCTTGTTTCTTTAATCTTAGTCAAAATTAGTTAGAATGTCTCATTTTCTTTATATGAATGATTGGTTAATGTGTAGTGAGTAGATCCATCCCCCTTTGGAGGGTGGAGATGATGTATATATATGTCGTGATGTTTGGATGTTTGATGAATTTTGGAATGTGTAAACTTGCATGTTTGTATGTTCATTGGGGGTATTTTAATCATCTACATGTTGGGGGATTTTGATGGGTTTTGCCCTACGATTTAGACACTTCCCATACTTAGTTTCCTCATGTTTATTGATTGAAATATCCTGTTGAATATGCTACATGTTAGTTAAGTATTTGTATTTGTGGTTGCTTGCTTGCTTGCTTGATTGATTGAAAAAACTTTATTTTGATGGGTTTTGCCATAACATTTAGACACTTCCCATGCTCAGCTTTGTTCTTCACATGAGTTTATGGTTTTTTGATGAGTCTTGCTGTATCTTTAGACACTTCTCATGTTGAGTCTAATCTTATGATAATGAAGTAGTAATTGCATACATTGTGTGAATGGATTGATAGGTTTTGCCACACCTTTAGACACTTCCTATGCACGACGACGCACACACGACACACATAGATACATGCTTACATGCATCATTCCTCACTAATTTCAATTCATATGTGCACACACTCCACCCCTTAGGGGTTTCTCTTCTTGATTTCCAATCTTTCGTTGCTTTCTTACGCATTTCTTTCTTACTAGTTTAGTGTAGTTTAACTTAGCATAACCAAATCCCTTCTCCCTTTATTCGCCACTTGATTTCTGACAAACCACATGCTACTCACCTCCCCGTGGATCGACCCGTACTTGCAACCGCTTCATCGCGACCGTGCACTTGCGGTAATTAATAAAACATTTAAACAAAAATAAATACTCTAGTACCTAAAAAATTGATTTAACAACAATGAAGACGAACTTAAGTTTCTTTTGGATGTAAACATTTGTGCAACCTAAGCCATATGCGGGACGTTTTTCGCATTGTTCGTCCAGCTAAGCATCCTGGAGAATTGGTTTCCACAAGTCACAACATACTAGGAGGCGAACTGCTGAATGGTCTCATACACCCGATACTATAATGTCGGGGCATAACCGTATATACTGTATTTGGCCTCTTTTTGTTGACCCCTCACTTCCTTTTTCTTCTCATACAAATCTTTCTGCTGAATCTGTAGCAGCTTCTGGTAAGACGACTTCCCCAATGGATACTCGAAGAAGTAGTCCAGATCGTCGACCATCTTGACCATATTCGTCCATACGAATAGCTTGCTCTCTCGGGCAAATAGAGCACCTTCAATCAGGAGGCATAACCCTAACTAACTTAAAGATGTCGTTGACATTTGTACAATTTTTGAATGTCGTCTCCAATGTGTAATCTGAATTTTAGTCGTCGACATTTGTATAGTTTTGGGCTCTCCATTGAAATATTGATGTCACTCGTGTAACGCTCCTGCAACTCAGCCTCGGATGGTACAATATTGAAGTTCAAACCGATGATCAATGCAAACTCATATTTACGGAATCAGTACGGCTTAGTGTCAAACAAGAAATGAACATCGTCATCTCTACCACTGTGGGTCTTGTGCAGCAATAACTGATGGGCAAGAACACTGGAGAACTGTAATTTGCCTGCCTCAATAAATTATTTGAACGATGATTCCTTTGCCATTTCCAGCAAGTCGTGCTTCCAAAACTTCTCTTTTATGTCATTCATAGGCTCACTGCTCCTATACGTCACACGACCAGGGAAATGATCCTTGGTTGGAACTATTAACTTCGGCATCTGGAAAAAAAAACAGGAACAAATAACAACCACTTAAAAACAACGGGAAAATGAAATCAAGCTAATATCGAGCTCATCGAGCCAACAACTCTGCACCATCAAACCAATCTCGTTGACAGTTCTACACAGTCGCATTGAGCTCTTGTCGAGCTCACAATCATCTATGGAACCAATCGAGGAGAAAGGAACTGCTATCTATCGACACTGACCTATCGAGCTACTATCGAACTACGATCGAATCTATCGAGCACCGTCGGAAACATAAAACGGTTCCACTTCCAACCCAGGAGACAAAACTCAGATGAATACCTAGGTGAAAAATCAACTATATTTTTGATAGAAACCATAACAAAACCTTATAAAACTATATCAAGAAAAAAGGCTACAAATCGTGCCCTAAAACTGACATTCGTCATCGTATTCGAAGTATGAGTTGTTCGGTAGGGTATGCCGCTAGGCTGGAATGACCGGTTGAGTGCGAGAGAGAATGGATGTCCGAACGAGAGAGAGAAAAAAAGAATAGAAAAATGGATGCGTGATGACGGTATGCAATCGTTCAAAAGAAAGAGACAGAACATGATTTGCTTATTTAAAACAAAATAGAGAGGGAAGGAAATGGTCCAACAATTTAGGCAGTGGTATTTTAGAGAGAAGTGACAATATAGACATATGTTTTAGAAGATGTCATACCGAGAGTTTTTTTAAAGATTGAGAACTTTAAGAATAGAAACCACCACAAATGAAAATGGGGCATCCAAACCGGGCTAAATGGTATACAAGCAAAAGCCCAATCAAAACACCCAAACGCTGCTGGTGCTCTTAAAGCCCAAAACTAAACAAAAAGCCAACCCATATTACCGTTCGCAAACCGTTTAATGGAGACGGATCCGTACGACAAAATCGTGGAGGAGTGCGGCGACCCCTCCGATTCTCAGGAGTCCGTCCTCAGCCATCACCCGCTTCTCAACAACAACGAAAACAACACCAAACCCCCAAAACCGTTCTCCCCTTCCACCACCGAAGAGGAGGAGGAGAATCCACGTTTCCCACGGGCCCACTGCCCCGAAGGCATCCTCATGCTCTCCCCTGACTACTCCGGACCCCAACCGCCGATCCCAACAGCACCCAATGCCCTCCCTCGAGTCCTGGAAGCCTGCACCAAAAGAAAGACCGACAGCGTCGATCTTCTTTTCCAAGTCGCTGCTTCCAAAGGCATCCACTTCCCCCCTCCGAGATGGTGGAGGCCTGGTGGTTACGAAAACGACGGCGACGAGTAGCTTTACAAGGTGTATTGTCATTTTGATGGATCTGTTTCTACCATTGGGGAAGTGGTAGTGTTTGTTATCTAGAAATATTGCTGCAAGTATACTATGATGTTGTCCTTTTTTGCTTTGTTGCTTTGTAACTTACGTTGGTTCTCTAAAGATGGTTAGTTGATATTTTTTTGTTAATTTTTAAACCTAAGATGGTTGATTTTAAAATTTGGCAAACAATTTCCAAAAAAAAAAACTGTGATAGGTGAAAGGTGGGAAATCAACTAATCTTGAACTTTCCTTTTTCAGATTTATTTTTGTTTTGGATTGATAGTGCAACTAGATGAAATCAATCGTAATTTCGTTAATTTAGTTAATTATACTCTATTTTGAACACAAGTTACTACCTAACATTCCATTTGCAGTACCAAGAAATTGTTGAAAGGATGAATTATAGAAGGTGTAGTATCATTTTGATGGACCTCTTTGGCTGTTTCTATCATTTCTACTAGAAATGTAACTTACGTTGGTTCACCACAAATGGTCAGTTGGTAATTGTTTTTGTTAATGTCAAGTTTAATGGCAGGGGGGATTTCTAATTTTGAACCCTTCTTGTTGAAATTTATTCTATTCTGGATTGATAGTGGAAGTATATGAAATCAATCATAACTTCTCTATATGTAATCAATTATAAACCCCATTTTGAAATCAAATTACTACCTAACATACCATTTGCAATACCAAGAGAATGCTAGCAGGATGAAGGACATGGTTTGAGTAAGATTGTAGTTGTATAGAAGGTGAGTTATCAACTCAATTGCATATGTTCATAACCTTAAATTGTCACGCTTGCTTATGGTTGTAAGTTAGGCAAGCATAACCCTTTTATGCGTTCCATCTTACTCGCTATGAATGGGTGAACATATCATCTTGTGTCCTCTGCTTATTATGTGATCTAATTTTAACACCAATGCTGTAAAGGAGACCTGTTCCAGTGGTAGGTTTGAGGAGATTCTCCATTATATTTGTAGAAATTTCTTGCAAGATGTGTGTTTGTTTTCCGTTTATCACTTTAGTCTGTCATGTTTGTAGATAATGACGACAGAACTCACATGACTCTCTATTGGAATTTCTTGTCGTCAAATGCACTTTTTAAGTGTTCTGCTATTGTCCATGCTATATGCTTATCTTTTTCAAGTTTGAATTGTTACTCTTATATTTTTATGTAATATGAAAATGATGTCCACGCTTGACCACGATTTGATAATTAATCTCCGATGTTTAGTCTAACCCATCTTCATTTCGTTGGTGGGCAGGACATAAATGGAATTCAAATTCCATAACATGTTCCCAGCTTGAGTTTGTTTCCGAAAATTACTAGGCTATACGAATTTTAATTCAATTATCTGTTCTTTTTTATTTGAAATTGAATTAAAATTTTGATAATACCCAAAACCAAATTGAACATTTTCAATTTACCTATAACGAATACAACAACAATAACAACAAAGTCTTTATCCCAAACTAGTTGGGGTAGGCTAGAAATGAAATTCTAAGGAGTCACGGTTCATGCACGTAAATCGTCTTCTTCCACGCGTTTCTATCCAATGCAAATTCCGGAAGCACATTCCAATCTTTTAGATCTCTTTTGACCGATTCCTTCCAAGTCAATCGTGGTTTACATCTCTCTTTTTGTGTCTTCGATCTGATTCAATATTTCTCTTCTTATAGGTGTCTCCAAATGTCTTCTTTGTACATGTTCAAAACATCTCTGTCTGTGTTGTATAATTTTCTCTTTCATTGGAACAACTCCAACTCTCTCACGAATGTCTTCATTTCTAATCCGATCCATTCACGTATGACTACACATCCACCTCAACATCCTCATTTCAGATACACTCATCTTTTTTTGTATATGTTGTCTTCTAGTGACCCAACATAACGCATCATATAGCATTGCAGGTCTTATTGCAGTTCTATAAAAAAATTCTTTTAACTTAAGTGAAATTTTCTTGTCAAATAAGACACATGAGGTTTTTCTCCATTTCATCCGTCTTGCAATAATCTTATGGTTAACATCTTCATCGATCTCCCCGTATTTTTGAAGTATTGATCCAAGATATCTAAAAATATCTTTTCTACACACCACTTGCCCATCTAATATAATCTCATCTTCTTCGGTATTAACAGAACTAAAACAACACTTCATATATTCAGTTACTTAGTTTAAAACATTTTGTTGTTAAAGTATTTCTCCACAACACTAGTTTTCTCTCCACACCTACCCTACTCTCGTCAGTTAATACTACACCATCCGCAAAAAACATACACCATGGAACCTCACACTGTATGCCTTTTGTCACCTCATCCATTACTAAAGCAAAGATATATGGACTTTGAGTTGAACCCTGATGAAGTCCAATCTTAATCGGAAAAACTTTAGTCACATCATCACAAATTCTAATGCTAGTTTCAACTCCTTCAAACATATCTTTAATTAAATTCACATATTTTGTTGATACACTCGTCTTCTCTATGACCCACCACATAACATGCATTTCTTGAAACTCTTTCATATGCCTTTTCTAAATCAATAAAAGCCATGTGTAGATCTTTCTTTTGTTCCCTATACCTCTCCATAAGTTGTCTAATAAGAAATATGGCATCTATCATTGACCTTCCAGGTATGAAGCCAAATTGATTATCTCTAACACGTCTCTTTTCTTGAACGGTGGTCAATTACTCTTTCCCACAATTTCATAGTATGACACATGAGCTTGATACCTCTATAGTTAGTGCAACTTTGAATATCCTCTTTATTCTTGTAAATTGAAACCAAAGTACTCATTCTCCACTCAATTTTGTATTTTATTTTTCTCAAAGATACTACTAAATAATTTAGTTAGCCACGTTACTGCTTTATCCCCAAGACATTTCCACACCTCAATCGGGATCTCGTCTGGTCCTAAAGCCTTACCAACTTTTATCCTTTTTAAGGCTTCCTTAACCTCAACTTCTCTTATCCTCCGTACAAATCGTCTATTAGATTCCTCAATTGTATCGTCCACTTCAAAAGTATCGCTATCATTTTCTCCATTGAACAACTTATCAAAATACCCTCTCTACATTTCCTTGATATCCTTTGTCTTAACTAAAAGGTTATTATTATCATTTTTAATGCATTTAACTTGATTAAGGTCTCTAGTTTTCTTCTCTCTTATTTTAGCCAACTCATATATTCCAACATCTCCCTCCTTTGATCCCAACTTTTGGTATAAATTCTCATAAACAACCCTTCTAGCCTCTCTTACTGCTTTCTTAGCTTTTTTATTAGCCAACCTATACTCTTCTAATTCAGTTTCATTTTTATCTTTAAACCACATCTTATAACATTCTTTCTTAGTTTTATTTGCTTGTTGTACATCATCATTTCATCACCACGTGTCTGTCGAATCTAGTCTACCTCCTCTACTCTCCCACAAACTTCTTTAGCAACTTGTAGAATGTAAGATGACATACCCTCCCACATACTATTAGCGTCTCCTACAACATCCCAAAGTCCATATGCCATAAGTCTATCCCTAAA
Source organism: Triglochin maritima (assembly GCA_963682175.1). Lineage (NCBI taxonomy): Eukaryota > Viridiplantae > Streptophyta > Magnoliopsida > Alismatales > Juncaginaceae > Triglochin > Triglochin maritima. Next base: position 24,567,440 of record OY821775.1, read on the forward strand.
TCTAATACATTTTTGTCCTTTAAGATTCCACCACTTATTCTTCACATATTTATTACACTTATTTCGTAACACCAATACGAAAGCAAAAATTCACTACTACCAACTTATGTTGAGTCACCACACACTCTCCAGGTATTACCTTACAATCTATACAAGATCATCGATCAACTTTTCGAGTAAGCACAAAATCAATTTGACTCCGATGTTGACTACTACAAAATGGGACTAAATGAGATTCTCTTTTCCTAAAGAAAGTATTTGCTACTATGAGGTCATATGCTACAGCAAAATTCAGAAAATCTTCTCCTTCTTGGTTCCTAACATCAAACTCAAACCTTTCATGGATACGTTCACACCCTTCGCTATCTTTACCAACATGGCCGTTAAAATCTCCTCCAATACAAAGTTTCTCACTACTAGGAATCTCTCTCACCATAATGTCAAGGTCATCCCAAAACTATTTATTCACTATTTTGCTCAAACCTACTTGTGGTGCATAGGCACTAATGACATTCAAAATCAGTTTTCCGATAACTAACTTAATCAAAATTATTCGATCACATTGCCTTTTAACCTCCACCATCTCATCTCTTAGGCTCTTATCTACTAAAATTCCTACTCCATTTTTGTTTCTATCTTTTCCACTATACCATAACTTAAACCCTGTATTTTCAACTTATTTAGCTTTTTCACCTACCCATTTGGTCTCCTGAACACAAAGAATATTGACTTTTCTATTGTTGATCACATCCACTAGCTCTCTCAACTTCCCTGTTAAAGATCCAACATTCCAACTACATATGCATATCCTTCTATCTTCAACTAACTTCCTTACCCCTCACACCCGTTGAGTAAAGTACGAGGACCCTAACTCAATGTGCACTACATCCGGGCGCTGATGCAGTGTGCCACTAAGGTGGTGGCGTCCCTCGACTAGCTTCCTTATCGCTCGCACCTGTCAAGAATGATGCGTAGACCCTTGCTCACTTTGAATCACTACATCCGGAACCCGATTTAGCGCGTCGCTAAGAGGGTGACACCCTAAACACGATTCTCTTTTAAGTTTCATTTCCATGGGAGTAGCTAGAGTTTTACGCTGGCTCGCAACACTTATCGCAACCCTCCTCATTTATCCTGGCTTAGGATAGGTTATGTACAAGTACATAGGCGGAGTTTACCGTAATGAATACAAATGAAATTTTTAATGGACCTTCATCTAACAATGGGAAAAAAGTACCCTAAAAACACGTTGTAGTTTTGTTTTCTTTGAGATAAAAACTAACAATTGATTTTGGACTGACGAATCTTAATTTTGTTCTATATGTCGAGTCATTTGTTTAATGTGTAGGTGCATAATAGATAAATATATAGTTGAGAACTAGTTTGTTTTTCAGACTTTCGGATTTGGTATGCCTTGTATTTGAATTGCTAATTAATTATTAGTTTTTCTTGGCTTCAAGTTCCTTATTGAAAATTTGACAAAACTTACCAAATACCATTTAAATAGAAATTTTTGAACCAAATAGTTGGTAAACATTTGCATCTCTAGGTAAGGATCGTCACCCTTAATTCAATGAAAAGGTAGCATGTGTCATAAAAAATATAGATTGTCACCATTAATTCAATGAAAAGGTAGCATGTGTCATAATAAATATAGATTATAGAGATTCCGCACCAGTGAGTTTAGTATTTGTAGTTTATCTTAAAAATTTAGATGTTTTATGCTATAAATAGGGATGTCAACTTCCATTCATGCTCGCTGACTCGTCTGAGACTTGCCCGGTTTCGCTCGCTCAACAGCTTGGCTCGATTGTTAACAAGTCAAGCATGCGTCAAAAAATATGCTCGGGAAAATAAATAAGCTGAGTTGAGCGAAACCTTGATCGCTCATTGCATGCTCAACTCGGTTGCTCGTATAACGCATATGAGATATGTACATTACAAATATACATCGATCCTATTTATCAGATCCAATTATTCAAATACCTATTTATCATTTACCAAATACTCATTTACCTTACCCTTAACCCAAAAAGCCCAAAATCATACTCTACCCAATACCCATCTTGCTCCCGCCGCCACTACAAATCTCGTCATTCCTCCACACCACCTTGTCGTTGATACTCCAAGCCACCTCGTCATTGATCCTCCACTGGCAGGCACCACCACTTACTTCTGTTTTGTGAGGGTAAGAACTACTTTTATAAATTGGTACCAAATTGGTAGTGAGATATAACTTCAGATCTTAGTTATAATTGGTAGTTCATACAGGTGCATGTACCAAATATGCAAATTTAACAAGGAGGTGCAAAGGTTGGAAGAAGTGGAGAAGCACCGCAAGGACATGCAATTGTTGTCCTGGATGCCAAATATTTGCTATACGGTGATGATTTTGTTCTTTGGATATTTAAATCAATAGATGAACAAATATCCTCCTCGTTTTCTCGCAAAGTCTGATGTTATGGTAGTTTAGGTTTTAGTGGACTACATAGTGAAACTCAACATGCTTAGCATGATATTCAGTTATTGCATTCTTTCCCTTTCAATACTAGATCTAATAACGCTCACCACCATAAACTTGACATTACTTTATATTTAAAGTGGAATTAGTAGGGGAAAAATCATACAACCAATGAGCCGAGAAGGTGTAGGATTTAAAAGAATGTGTTCTAAAAGTTTTATTTTTAAATGTCTTTTATTATGAAATGAATGTATTGAACATTTTGTTCCTTGATTAATGTATTCGTCATTTGAAAGTGTTAAAGAAGTGACTCTTGGTCCTTAACCGTAGAGCTCTAAAAGATAATGGTTTACATAAATCAAAAGTGATTCACAATCATGGTAGTTAACATAGGACATTAATTACGGAGTTAAGATTGTCGTGTTGCTCAAGAGAGATATTGTAGCTCTACAAATATTTAACAACATGAGTATATGAAATAGAAAATGTTTCTTTCATATATTTAATTGACCTAACAAATGAAACTTATGAAAATGTGTTTGTGTCATTAATGTTTCATTGTGTCTTTAAATCCTAAAGTATGATACTTATATCTTTCCACATAAGGAGTGTATGATTTGATTATTATCAAAAACTATCAATGAGTATATTGACAAAGTTATTAGTTGGTTATACATAACTAGTGATGGAAAAGTTTATATGTCAAAAGATTATCATTGTTTCTCTTGATTTGAGTGATTATATTGTTTGGCCTCTTGATAAAGTGAAATTATAATGTACACAATGTAACTTGTGTATAGTTACATATTTATAATTAGTTTAAGAGATCAAGAAATGAAGATATATTACAAAGATGACACAATTCTACTTTGTATAATATTCTCAATATCATTAGGCAAGGGATAGACACAAGTGATATAACATATCACTAAATGAATCGTGTTTATTTTGAGTGAGCAAAGCCTCTTTGTTATTTGGGTAACCATAATGTGTAGCTAGATACCGCTTATAGTTTATGATATAAAGTGGTTTATATCATTGCCAATATAACATAGATCCTCATATAGGTCACATGATTAGTAGCATATCAAGCATCATATTCATGCTATATATCCTCTATTTTACCCCAATATTGTACTAATCGAGTTATTGTTGTAGTGTTTCAAGTGTTAGGTAATAAAGAAGAGAAATAGAACAAAAAAGACCTGAACGCAACAATAATGGATTGAATTGAAGACTTCTGGACCCATTTGTAATGCACAAGGACGGGATCGCAAATCAGGAAAGACCCAAGTGAAAGCCCGGAGGGACCTAATTGTGAAATGCAAAGTATTGTGACACATGACTTGAACAAGATGAGTATTTCACCAATTAAACTCAAAGCAGATCAAGACAATGGACCAGAGATTCGCCCAACGTGCCAAATACAACATTGAAGCTTCTGGAAGAAATCGGGACCGATCAGGCACAAACGATCCGCCTGTGGTGGATTTGGATCCACCACTGGCGGATCATTTTGCTCCAATTGATCCCCAATTTCTCCCGTGGCTCAGACTTGATTAATTGGGCATACCAGAGTATAGAGAAAGCTACAGCCATCAGATTGCTCCTAGATCCACCCAAACCCTTATTTCTTCTATAAATATTATTGTAATCCCTCCTCTCCATCTCTTCTTCCTCTTTCCCCCATTAGAGTAGGTTTTAGTTTCCTGTTTTAGTAGTGTAATAAGGGGGTTGGAGAGGAGCAAGCTTTGTATTTTTATTTCTTAATCTGCTTTAGTTCTTGTTCTTTATGTTGATGTTTTCCATTTTATACAATTTCTTTAATATAGTCTTCTACATTTCTTTCATGAGTTTATGTTCCTTTCATGTTTTCTTTAGTGTAGAGATGAGTAGAGAGTAGTCCATCCCCATTGGGTGGGTGGAGAAGAAGGTGATTTGATCATGTGATGGATTAGTGTGTGTGTGTTAATGTTAATCCTTTGAGCCTTACATGATTTCCATAACCATCTAATGAGATTTCACTCTTATCTTTGATGTGCTAATGCTCTTGAATGAAGCTTAACACATGCTTCGATTAATGAGCCTATTTTATGGGGAATGATGGGGTTAGGATAATGATGGAGTGGAAGAAGGAAACAAGACATGTGCATGCATGTGCTCATGTTGGTTTTATCCAAATTAATGTCTTGTATGTTTTAATGATTGTGATAAATCTTATTTCATGTGGAGACATAGTTGGATTTGAGTCATGATGCATGTGAACATATTAGCTTCATTTCAATTATTGTCTACTATGTTTTAATGATAAGGTTTTATCTTATTTCATGTGAAGGCATATTTGGAATTTTGTTTCATGGATTTCATGTATGATATGTTTTGTTGAGCACAAATAAACACACACTACACACATTTTCATTACGCGCTCTTTCTCTACCCTCTGAGGGGTTTAGTTTTATTGATCGTTTTTCCGATTTCCCATGCGTTGTAGTTTAATTTTGATTACATCTCTCTCTTCTTCTTCCCCACTTAAGTATCGTGAATCTGACTCACATGCGCTCTTTGTGGACTGACCCATACTTGCCACCGCTTCAACACGATTGTGCACTTGCGGGATTTTTAACTGATTCAATCATCAGACCACAGAACTGGGAAACAAGGAATTTGATTTTACATTTTATATGATGTATTGAAATACATGCGGTAAAATATTAAAATCAAATGAATCATTTTTACGACATGGTTAGAATAAAAAATAAATTTATATGAGATGTAAATATATTATAGGGTGTAATGTTTGACATTATATATGATAATGTGTTGCATATTATAATGTGGTTTGTAACATTATAAAATATATAAATTTGCTAAAACACCAAAGATCAAATTTTGTTAGATATTGATCCAAAATTTGGGAAAAGACAAAAAACAGTTGAACATTTTTTGCAAAGTGGTCGACCGATGAACAATAATTTTTGGTTATTTCGAAAATATTTTTGCACGGTGTTGCTTGAATTAATAAGAGAATTAATTTGATCTTGTGTTGGATTTGTTCCAATTCGGTTAGAGGAGATTAAGGGAAGATTACATGTCGAAATATGATTGGATTAGAGAAGCTATTAACAAGAAATCATGTGTAAGTGGGTTGCACATGAATAGGTTTTGAGGAATTCCTATAAATAGGTCCCTCATCTCCTCATTGTTAATATATGAATGCAATATTCTCCTCTCCATATTTCTCCACTAAATCCATCCGAAAATTCCCTTATTAGTTGAGTGTTTGAGAGATTAAATTCTCAGGAGCATCAATTGGATAATTAGCTACATTCTAGCCTTGATTAAGAGAGTGATTGACTAGCTCCAATCTCTCTAATCTTGTTTAGAGTTTGGTGAACACTTGGAGGAATTTTGAGACGATTCAAGTGCAACGCGACTCCAGCTCTTCGAAAAGGTTTTAGAGAACCTTTTGGGTATGATTTTCTTCTATACAATTTAATATTTATGTAGGATACATATATTAAAATGTATAGTCTATATTTTGTACATAAATCTTTTTGAAAATAGGAAAATCATTCCTAGATGTTTGTTAAAAAATTTAAAATTATACAGAAGTATAGGGCACAAAATCCTACAAGGATTTTGTGCCCACACTTGTATATATATTTTTAAAATTTTATACGTGCAAGTAATTAGGATCGGTTTTCATATTTTTCAACAATTTTATATACAAAACTTCCTAATTGTATTTCAATATATATTGTATACTAATTAGTGTTAAAATACATGGATTAGATCATACCTAGGGGATTATAAAATCCCTTTTACCAATCGGAAGTCGGGTTGTCTCAGAATCACCTCCAAGTGTTCATCAAACTCTAAACAAGAATAGATATATGGAAGATAGTCAATCAATCTTTCATTCAAGGTAAGAATCTAGCTAATAACCCTTTTGCTCCAAGAATTTAATCTCCAACAATTAAATAAGATAATTTTTGGATGAAATGATGGAGAAAAGGAGAGGAGAGATTTTTTATTTAATTAAACAAAGAAAGGGAGGAGAGATATATTTACAGGGCATCCTCAAACCCACATCATTGGTAAACCACTTACACGTGATCCCTTGTTAATCTATCAACTAAACCACATAATGTGTAAACCACTTTGTGCATGATCTCTTAGTTATTTCTGCTCTCATCATCTCATAGCTACTTTTGACCAAGGTGGATTAAATCCAGCCACTAATCAACAAAATTCTCTTATTAATATATGCCAAAACGTTGGCAAATGGTCGGATAATTTTTCACTATTTTTGACTTTACCAAATAGTGGTTTAATATCCAACAAAATTTGGGCTTTGGAGTTTTAGTAAATTCATATGTTATAATTTTGTGGATCACATTATATCATGTAATATATTATCATATATAATGTCAAAATATTATACCCCATAAATATATACATCTCATACGAATTTATTTGTTATTCTAACCATGTCGTTATTACGACATATTGATTTTATTATTTTACCACATGTATATTATTTCATAACACATGAAAATTAATACATCATATAAAATATAAAATCACATATCTTGTTTTCCAGTTTTGTGGTGTGACCTATAGGAAGATATAAGTGATGTTGGCAATGATATTAAACATTTAATATCATAAAATATAAGCAGTATGTAGCTACATATTATAGTTACCTGATTGGATCAGTTAAAATACCGCAAGTGCACGACCACGTTGAAGCGGTGGCAAATACGGGTCGGTTTACAATGAGCACGTGTGAGTCGGATTCACGATACTCAAGTGGGGGAGAAGAAGAGAGAGATGTGATTAAAATTAAACTACAATACGTGGGAACCAGAAAAACGATCAATGAGAACTAAACCCCTCAGGGGGTAGAGAAAGAATGCGTATACAAAAAATATGTGTTGTGTGTGTTCAAATGTGCACATCAAAACATGTGACACATGAAATCCATAAAACTCAAATTCAACTTTACCTTCACATAAAATAAGAAAAAACATTATCATTAAAACATACATGACAATAATTGAAATGAAGCAAATATGTTCACAAGCATAATGACTCAAATCTAACTATGTCTGCACATAAAATAAGATTTATCACAATCATTAAAACATACAAGACATTAATTTGGATAAAGCCAACATGAGCACATGCATGCACATATCTTCTTTCCTTCTTCCACTCCATCCGTATCCTAACTGCATCATTCCCCATAAAATAGGCCCACTAATCTAAGCATGTGCTAAGCTTCAATCTAGTGCATTAGCACATCAAAGATAAGAGTGAAATCCCATTAGATGGTTATGGAAATCATGTAATGCTCAAAGGATTAAGATTAACACGCACACACACTACTACATCACATGATCATATCACTTTCTTCTCCACCCCGCAATGGGGATTGACTACTCACGACTTATCTCTACACTAAAGAAAGCATAAGAATAACAAGAACCATAAGGCAAAAGGAAGAAAAGAACACTCTTAAGCAAAAAAACACATGAAAGAAAATTGCATCAAAGGAAACACATTAAAGAAGAGAACAACATTTACTAACTTGAAATGAAAAGATCACAAAGTCCTCCTTCTTCTCCTCTTACACTAATGAGAAGCAAAATAAAACCCAAAACTAATGGAGAAACAAGAAGAAGAGGGAGAGGAGGGATTACAATGATATATATAGACTCGTACTTGATTAGGATTAATCTGGAAATAATCAGACAACTCTAAATCACATCTGATGGTCCTGGAATGCTCTGACCCGAATACCATACCCACCCAAAATCTGAAGACCAGCAAAGCAAGGCGCATCAAAATCCGCCAGTGGCAAATCATATTGCTCTGATCGTGCTCAAATTTTTCCAGAGCGTTAGTTCCTTCATTTGGTACGTGGGGTGAAGTCTTGGTCCACTGGCTCGAATCACTTTGATTTTAATTGGAGAAATATTGATTTGGTTCAAGTCACGTGGCACAACATTTTGTTCTTTACCATCAGGTCCCTCCGGGTTTCACTTGGGTCCTTCCTGATTTGCGATCCAGTCCTTGTGCATTTCAAACAAGCCCAGAATCTTCCAAATCAGTCCATACTTGTTACATTTAGGTCCTTTTTGCTCCCTTCCTCTTCTTTATTACCTAACTCTTGAACACTACAAACAACTAGAGTAGCACAATATTGGAGTAAATAAAGAATATTTAGCATGAATATCATGCATGATATCCTACTAATCAAATACCCCCACACTTACCTTTTGCTAGTCCCGAGCAAAATAAAGAAAGAGAAAAATGAAGAAAGTAAAACATTCGAAAAATGGGGAAATCGTAACTCACTTTCATAGGAATCACGATTGCACTTAGTACATGCAACAAACCGTTAAACCTCCTTGTCGCCAAGGAGGAGGAGTGGTGTCTCCTGATGGTTTTTAGCGAATATACCCACAAAATCCGAACATTGATGAATTATTCAATCTAGCAACACGACTCGTTGGACCTATTTTGTCGATCATTGGACCTGGTAATCCAACGGGCCGACTCTCTATATGTATCCAGTGCACAAACCTAGTCTAGGGAGCCATTCGTGCAAGTTAATTAAGGACTTGAGTGAAGAATATGGTCAACCATAACATCCTCAAGTGATACAAAGTGTAGAGTCTATTAAGGTTCTTATTTGTATTACCTTTTTTCTTCTTCTCTTTTTCTTTTGTTTTTCTTTTTTTTCATTTTTTACTAGTTGGTGTGTAATTCTCCCAGGGTAAGGTTTTGTGCATCATTGCCTATGAGGACTTACACTATCATGTACACCTTCCCCCACATCTCCACATAGGGCAATCCCTACCACCCGTGTAACGGGAGTTCGGTCGTTGCATCCCAAGTTAGATTACTCGAAAGCAACATGCATTAAGTACCCTCAGACCTAATTTCCCGAGTGATAGGAGTCGTGAGAGAAGAGAGAACACCTACTCACTTTTTTCTTATCTACACATGAACTAAAACCCCTACACTTAAGATTTCACAATAGGAGTTTAAGGGTCCCTGACTACGATAAACTTCCTTATACTAACAGACACAAATTATTTGACTCACTAGGTTCAGGGTGGACTTCTTTATTTGTTTGAATACTGAAACCCTGTGATTACACTCTCCATGAGAGAAAATCAGGGTGCATCCTTACGACTACATAAGACCTAAATCCGGTGTACTAGATATCCTAATGCATCATGTTCAAGTCAATTTTGGGACCTTCCTTTTTTACTTTGCCTCTCAATGATTTCGCACATGCAAAACACACCAAAACCCACAAAACATTTTCTTTTGCAAACACATGAATATTTTGAAAGAAATGTGATAATTTTAAAGCACTAGGCAAGCAAAAGAAGACAAGTCACCTAAGGATCATGGCAAGCAGATATGTCGATATTAAATACAGCATGCTATCATGACCCTAACAATGCAAACAAAAAAATTAAAACAAAAGGTAAAATACTACCCTATGTACACACGTAAAACACCCCCACACACACTTACTTGATGCATTGCCCTCAATGTATGAAAGCATGATACTACATGAATTTTGCATGAAAAAGTAAAAGATCTCACCAAACTTCAAGCACAAGGAAGGTTTCATGGTCATCTTGATGGACACAAACCCAATTTTACCTCAAAACCTATGAGATACTGAAGAAGGGAGACAAATACGAGAAAGAAATGTGGCCCAAATACACAAGGGTTGGGGCCCACAACAATCAGTGTTCACTGGTGGAGTTTTTTAACATATGATTGTACAAACATGAAATCTCAATCATTCATGTAGGAACATGAATGGTTGAGTGCGAGACAGGTTTATGAGGGATCATGACCTCCTCGACATCAGTTGGTGCCCCCTCGACATCAGTTGGTGCCCCCTCAAACTAAGGTTTGAGGCATTGTCCATTGACTTTGAACACGCCCCCATTCCTTGGGTTCAGGATTTCAACCGCTCCATGAGGAAATACGGTTTACACAATAAAAGGGCCAGACCAGTGACTCTGGAGTTACCCGCAAACAGATGAAGCCGAGAATTGTAGAGCAACATCTTCTGCCCGGCCGTAAACACCTTTCGCATAATCATGCTATCGTGAAACATCTTGGCCCGGGACTTATGAAATTTGTCATTTTCATGCGCATCATTGCGTAGCTCTTCCAGTTCCACAATATTGAGTTAACGCTGCACCCTTGCTTGATCAAGATTCGTATTCAGGTTTTTGATCACCTAGAAAGCACGTTGCTAGAACTCGACGGGTAGGTGGAAAGTCTTGCCGTACACTACCCAATATGGGGACATACCCAAATTGGTCTTATACGCGGTGCGGAAGGCCGACAATGCGTCATTTAGCTTGGTTAACCAATCCTTCCACGAGGAATTAACCGTCTCCTCAAGGATTTGCTTTAATTGACGGTTAGAGACTTCGACTAGCCCACTACTTTTTGGATGGTATGGGGTTGCAAGCTTTTAGGTGATGGAAAACTTCCTCATAAGCTCTTCAAAGGAGCGGTTGCAGAAGTGGGTACCCCTGTCGCTGATTATGGTACGAGAAGTACCAAATCGTGCAAAAACATCCTTTAAAAATTTGGTGACCACTTGTTGTCATTGGTCTTTGTGGGGATAACCTATACCCACTTAGACACATAGTCAATGACCACCAGAATGTAAACATTCCAAAATGAATTCGGGAAAGGACCCATAAAGTTGATGCCCCACACATCGAAAATGTTGATGACAATGATATTTTGCAAAGGCATCATATCAAGTCGACTTATCCTACCCTGGCGCTGACACCTATCACATTGCTTACAAAATTTGTAAGCATCTTTGAAAAGCGAAGGCCAATAAAATCCATATTGGAGCACCTTGGTGGCAGTTTTCTTTGCTCCAAAGTGTCCACATGCCAAAGAGTGGCAATATTGGAGCACTCTTTGGAACTCGTTATTTGGGATGAACCGCCTAAAACTTTGATCGGAGTAGTATTTGAATAGATAGGGGCCATGCCAATGAAAGAATCTGACATAAAATCTAAATTTGGTTTGGTCAGATTTTGACCAACCCACAGGAAGTTGCTCGGTCACGAGGTAGTTCACGATGTCAACAAACCAGGGGTTATCTTCGATCGTGAACAATTATTCGTCAGGAAATCTGTCATTAATAATTTGGTCATGTGGGTTGGCCGTCTCAAGACGAGACATGTGGTCTTCTACAACATTTTCACATCTTTTTTTGTCCCGAATCTCGAGATCGAATTCTTGTAACAACAAGATCCGTCTCAAGAGTCGAGATTTTGCATCGTTCTTCACCATGGGGTGCTTGATGGTTGTGTGATCAGAATAGATAATCATGTAAGAGTCAATCAAGTACAACCAAAATTTCTCTAAAGCGAATATGATCGCTAAGAATTATTTCTCGGTCACAATGTAGTTCAATTGCGCATCATTGAGTGTTCTACTTGCATAGTAGATCACATGAGGCAATTTGTCTAATCGTTGCCCAAGCACTACTCCCACAATGAAGTTAGATGCATCACACATCAACTCAAAGGGTTCAGTCCTGACCTGTGCCTTAATTATGGGAGTTGAAGTCAACTCTTTGTTCAAGGTCAAAAAGCATTGTGGCAATCCGGTGTGAACTCAAAAATGGCATCCTTAGCCAACAAGGCGGTGAGGTCGAGCAATTTTACTAAAATCCCGAATGAACCACCAATAAAATCTCGCATGCCAAAAAAAGGTGTGGATATCCTTCACATTACGCGACGGTGGGAGATTAGCAATAAGACCCACTTTGGCGGGGTCGACATCAATTCTCCTACTTAAGACCACATGTACAAGTACAATACCTCGCTTCACCATGAAGTGACATTTCTCCCAATTAAGAGCAAGGTTCTTCTCAAGGCATCACTTGAGGACAATGCTCAAGTGATGAAGGCACTCGTCGAAGGAAGCACCAAATATGGAAAATTCATTCAGGAAAATCTCAAGGAAATGCTCTACCATATCGGAGAAGATGTTGATCATACACCTTTGAAACATTGTTGGCACATTACATAATCCCCGGGGCAATGGGAATTTGATTGTGACCGGAGTATCTATCAAGAAAATAATAATACTCATGTCCGGCCAACCTTTCAACCATCTGATCAATAAATGGCAATGGGAAATGATCTTTCCGTGTTGCCGCATTGAGCTTGCGATAATCCACACAAACTCACCAACCAGTTTGCAGGCCTGTTGGTATAAGCTTATTGTGATCATTCTCAATCGTTGCTTAGTGACCGGGGGAATTTCCTTGTCATCTCTCCTTCATTAATTCTTCTTCCAAGAACCAAAAGAGAGTTAGTAATACCAGTGAAGCGAGTGTTCATTTAGTTTATGTTTTCACCGATTTGCATTGAAAAGATTTCATATTTATGCATGAGGAGACTAATGCGAGTTTTCTTAGTTTTGCTATCACCCTCATGATGCATTTGCAATCTATGCCATATCTCATGAGCACTCTCACAACCCCTAATCTAATTATATTCTCCCTTATTAAGGCCACAATAAAGAATGTTCATAATTTTAGAATTCATGTCAATTTCTTTCATCTTAGCCCTAGATAATGTGGCAAGTTCGTCTTCCTTAGGAGGGGTGTGGGGGTCTTTAAGGAACATCCAAAATGTTAGGTCACTAGAAATTAGGAATATTTTCATCTTATTCTTCCAATAATCATAATTTGACCCATTTAGCAAAGGAGGTCTAGTGGTGCAAAGTCCCTCTACATGATTCGATGAACTAGCTATGCTAAAAATACGATTAAGTATGCTATTTAGCTAACAAGGCTCTGATACCAATTGTAGGATCCTGAATGCGGCTTAGTTCTAATCACTTTTAACCCTAAACAAACTCTACTTACTTAACAATCAAAATGCAGCGGAAATTAAAACTTAAACAAGCAAGCAAAGCAAATATGCAAACCTACAAGAAGGCACCGAATTTTTTATCAAGGTTCGGCCTCCCGCCTGCTTCCTCTCTTTCAAACTCCACTCGATCTCCCTCGATCTCGGCTCATGTCTTCACTATCAACCTCGATATCTTCATTTTCTTCCTCTTACAATCTGAGAGGGACACTCTGAGCTTTCACCGAAGTCCTTGTTTCTTTACAATAGTATGTTTGAGTGGATCACTCACTCTCTATCTTGAGCACACTTAGCTTAGGATATGAAATTGATCTAAGATATGGAAGTATACCTTGGAGAGTAGGATTTGGGGAATGAGAGACTTGGAATTTTCTCTTAAGTGTATGTGACAATAGGAATTGGAAGAGTTGTGTAATTGTGTCATGAAAACACATATCTATAAGCTCCTAAGGTGTTATAGCCGTTGGGGATAAATTGGGTAAGGGTTGTATAAGATACACAAAATAGAAACCTGCAGGACCCAATTCCGAACAATCGACCAAATCAGGTAGAACGATCGACCGGTTGGAAATTTTGAACATTGTTCGGTCGACCGATAAGGGAACGGTCGAATGAAATAGGTTATAACTTAGGTACACTTAAGTTAACAGTCATACACTGAGAAGGGTTCGGTCGACTGTAAACTTCCAGACTCTACAGGGTTGACAAAAATGATCATATTCGGTCTACCGAAACAAGGTCCACAGTTGACTGGAAACTTCCAGGCAGTTGGGTTTGTCGAGACATTTATGTTCAGTCGACCGAAACAAGGTCCACGGTCGACCGATAGGCATTTGTATTTTCTGGTATGGGTGAATAATTAGAATACGATCGTTGGTATAATACGACAACTCTAACGGTCAGAAAAAAATAGGTTTACACGGTCAACCAAATAGGTCGGAACGATCGACCGATCGGGTAGTAAAATTCACTCTTATTTAAAGGAAACAAATGGTCGATTGAAGGTATGAACGGTCTACCGAATTGACTCTGGCAGACATAATTAGTGCATTCTGGTCTAAGTTTGGGTTATCTATTGAAATCCAAAAGATGTGAGATTTTGTGTGTGACTTTTATAAGGAACCTAATGTGTATATGAGTGCTTTTAGCTCAAGTATGCTCAATTACACATAGTTCCTAAGACTCAAAATAAATCAAAATTACATGTCTTCAAATAGCTTTATTACATGTCTTGACTTGATTTCCTTTCTTCCTTAAGTCTTGATAACCTGTAGAGGTTAGGACAATACAATATATATGTTATGCAATATGTGTGCTACTCTACATTGATTACAATTAAGATTAGGTTGATTAAATCATCAACACTTAGATTAGGGCCAAAAAGCCAACACTACCGTTACGATTGACTTTTTTGGGAACCACATGGACATTACTCATTCACGAACTATCAAATAAGTTATATTATACCTTGATCCAAGAACTTAAGAACCTCCTTTCGGACAGCTTCTTTCAGCACAGGATCCAATCTTTGTTGTGGGTCCCGACGGGGCCTAAAATCATCTTCCATGTAGATCTGATGCTGGACAATACTAGGGTTTATTCCCTTAATATCCTTCAAGGACCATCCGATAGCCTCTTTGTTCTCCAAGAACACCTTTTTAAAGGTAGCCTCTTGATCTTTTGCAAGATGAGAAGCAATAATGAGTGGCAAGGTCTCATTATCCCCTAAAAAGATGTATTTAAGGTTATCGGGGAGTGGTTTAAACTCGACCTGAGATGGGTACTTGTCGGATTCAGAGTTAATTTCAAGTGGCTCAAGGGTCACAGGATAAGAAGAGGTGGTACCCAGATGTACCTCCTCGTCTAGAAGCTCACAGGTGAATTTCTCAAAATCATCTTCAATCGCAACCTGCTCATTGGGCACCTCGATAATATGTCGATGTGATTCGATCATGCCCATTGACTCAATCTCATCCGTGTCCTGAATAAAATTGGCTCCGACAAGATCGTCGAAGAGCCCAGGTTGCTTTGCAAGATTAAAGATGTTGAAATCCGTCGTGAGGTTTGCAAAAGGCAATCTTATCAACGCATTGCGACAATTGATCAGAGCATTTGATGTCGCCAAAAATGGCCTCCCAAGTATTACCAGAATTTGTCCTTGTGAGTTGGACACCGGTTATGTATCCAAGAAGATGAAGTCAACTTGGAATACGAACTCGCTCACTTTAATAAGGACATCATCTACAATTCCACGTGGAATCTTGATGGATCTGTCAGCCAATTGGAGGGTGATCCCCGTTGTTTTAAGATCGCCTATTCCAAGGTTTACATAAACAAAGTAGGGTAGGAGGTTCGGAGATGCTCCCAAATCCAATAGAGCTTGAGGGATTGCCAGGTTACCGATCATACAAGAAACAGTTGGAAAACCGGGGTCCTTGTATTTAACTTGCATGGGCTGTCTCAATATCGAACTCACATTGGCGGTCAGAAATTTGGGAACATTTGTTCTCCTCTTAATAGTGCAAAGATCCTTAAGGAACTTGACATATGGTGGCATTTGCTGAAAAACGTCAAACAACGGAATGTTCACCGTGACTTGCCTAAGTACCTCAACAATTTGTCTCAATGCTCATCCCATTTTTTAGTCAACCTACGAGGGAATGATGCCTTAGGAACATACATCTCATGAGGAGGAGTCCCAGGAATAGGTTACGTGCAAGGCTCACCACCCTCATCGGGAGGTTCACAAACAGGGGTATTTCAGGGCGGTTCCACATTGTTGTTAGCAACCCTTCCCGTTCTCAAGGTATGGACAACATGTAAATGCTAGGGAGGGTTATCTTCAACACTGTGCACATTCTGCCTGGCTTGCGTCGGCTGACTCCCGGAATTTACCACAGGTTGACTCGGCAACTGACCCTTCTCACGTTCATGGAGCTATTTAGCCAATTGGCTGACTTGCACTTCCAATGCTTTAACCGTGGTGTTATTGGCCGCAAGCATGGTTTGCGTGCTCTACATAAATGCGTGAAGGGTTTGTTCAAGAGTGGAGTTGTTTGGGCAAACCCACTGAGGTAGAGTCTGACTAGAATAACCCCGATGGTGAGGTCTGACTAGGTTTGTGAGTGATTGAATCAGTTATGAAAAAACCAGAAGTGCACGACCACGTTGAAGCGGTGGCAAATACGGGTCGATCCAAAGGGAGGTGTGTCGACTTTGGTTAGTTCAAAGGCGAATGTGAAACAAGGTGGAGAAAATATTGATTAAACTAAACTACACTAAACTAGTAGCAACAAGGAAGGAAATGAAGCACAAAACGAACTAAAACTAAGCTAAGTAACTACTAAGAAGAAAGGTAAAATTCAGGAATGGGAAAAACCCATAAGAGGTGGAGTGTGTGTACACATGAAATAAGTTTGGTGAATGCATACAATAAGCTCAAGTGTAGTTAGTGTTTGTTAATGCATAAGAAGTACCTAATGACAAGACCTATCATTCAAAGCACTAACCTAGGTAATTAATATGAGCATGACAAGTTTGTTATTAAGAACACAAACAAGCATGGGATGTACCTAAACATTGTGGCAGAAACCATCAAGTTAAGAGTTCTTATTAATTCCAACAAGCATACTAACATTTCTCACATAGAACAATGTTAAGCATTCTTTCCATCTACATAACATGTAGAGATCTACTCCCCTCTTAAAGGGGGATGAAACTACTCACATATATTTAAACTAACATTCATACTAAGGAAAGAAAACATGCTTAAATTAATTGTAAGAAGACTAAAACAAACAAGTTAACTAAGTACGCAACAATTAAAAAGAGGCAATATGAAGAAAAACTTAACAAAACATCTATTATTACCCACTCAATTACAAGTAGCCTCTCTCCACCAGAGTTTTGCTTCAAGGCTTTACTCTTAGTAGAGAGGATGGCTACCAAGAGAAAGAGAGATGGGATACAAAGGACGAGGAAGAGTTGAATTTATAGTCATAGAAAAAGGTAATCTGGGACAATCACCCGGTATCGGGCTAATACAATACCCAAAATAGACATAAGACACAATTATACATGATCCGCCGGAACCCTGTCGGATTCGGACCCAACCGGACCACCAATCAGCGGTCCTAGTCCACCAATTGGCGGTCTACAGAGTCTGGATCCGGTCTGGTTTTTTGTGTGGGCCTTCCTGGATTGCTTCCCTCATGTGTGATGCACCCAAGTCAGTTGTTGGAGTTAGGCCCAAATCAAATTGCCAAAATACTCTTCAAGATGGTGTGGAGTTTCTACATTTGCTCCTTGGTCCTTTGGGCTTACATCTGGGTCCTTCCCTCTTGCATCTCAGTCCCCAAGTCTTGCAACTTAGTCATTTTCCTTGCTTTTGAGTCCTTTTTGTGCCTCTTCTCAAACCAGCTTATTCCTGAAACTTATACATTAAACTTGTTACGTAGCATTGTTTAGGTGAAAAATAACGGATATAAGACACAAATGTATGCATGATATGATGACAATCAGAAAGTATGAAGCTGAGACCTTTGATTTGGGGGTTGGTAGGTCGTCGATGGGCATGGAGGGTGATAAGGTGGGGGTTGAGGTTTAGCGTGCAAGCTCTGACCGTGGCTTCCACTAGGTCCCCAAGAGAAATTAGGGTGGTTTCGCCATTCTGGGTTGAAGGCGTGACTATACGGGTCGTCAGGGAGCCGCTATTGATACATCACATTTGCTTGCCCAGTATCACTTGAAGCGTAAGTACATTACAAGTCACTATGTCCCGTAAGTCCACACCTACTACATGTGGGAGTAACGACTTGAGCTACAGGAGCTCGGTCCAACTCTAAACTCTCAATCCTATGCATGAGTGCATCCATTTTTGCCAAAGACGCGATGATTAACTCAAGGTTACGTTCAGCCATTAATTCAAAAGTATCCCATGCCTCATCAATGGGTTTCATTGGGAAATCACCCTGACACATCGACTCCAACAATGTGAAGGTGTTGTAGTTGAGGCTCTCATAAAAAGTTTGTCACAACTGCCACAACTTAATTCCATGATGAGGGCACTGCAAGAGAATGTCCTTGAACCTCTCAAACAAAGCATGAAACAATTCGGTCTCAGTTTGATTCATTTTGATGTATCTGGTGCCATATCTGTTGAGTCTTCCTTAGGGGGAAGAATCTCTTCAGAAAGACAGTCACAAAGTCATCCCAAGACCGAATCGAGTTTGCCAGGAGGTTTTACATCCATTTCTGTGTTATCCTTCAACACGAAAGAAAACATCCTCAACCAGATGGAATCCTCGTCAAGCTATTGAAGCTTGAATATGGAGCATACCTCCTGGAATTCACGTATAAAAATATACGAATCCTCCTTATTAGCAGTGAAGGTAGGAAGCATGCTCACATATTGGGGTTTCAGCTCATAGTTCTCGCAAGCAGGCGGGAGAACTATGCAAGAAGGTTGCATGACCCGAAGAGGATGGGTCCGCTCCCACAGAGTCATTGGTCTATCCCGTCAAGCTTAAGGTGGTGGTGGACCCAGAACTCGATCCTGACCGAATCTCTCCTCCTCCCGAGTCGGAGGAGGAGAACGAGGTCTACGTGGTGGTGGGAGAGGACCGAGGTAATCCATATATGAAACCCGGTCTCCCCTATTTCCATGAGATGACTCGACCTCGTGCTACAAAGGAGCACGAGGCGGAGATGGGCGTTCACCGAAAACGACTATCTTAGAAGAAAAATGCACTCTCTCTAGTAGAGCCCAACCTCGCATAAAACGCTCGAATCGACTCAAAAAAGCTACACACAACAGAAGGTGTGATCAGAGGAGGAGACTAATCGAATAAAATAGAGGATGAGAAGACTCAGAAGAGAAGGGAATGACCTTAGATCTAGCGTGTATAGTGGGTAAGGGTAAAAGCCAAGTCTAGCAAACACGGCCCACACAAGCTTAAGCTGGCTATGGGTTCTTAAGCTAGACGATGGCTAACTGCGAGGCAACACGACCTCAACACGCCTCACCTACCTATGATCAAGAACACAAAGCCCAGCAAGTGAGCCAAGATCCAGAGATCTCGTCCCTCCTACTATGACGGTAGTGACCGGATCACTCTCCTAATGCGCCCGAGTCCTAGTGGCCAACGTCTACTTGATTTTAGATTAAGGTTTTTGATTAGGACTTATTTTTGGGGCATAGGAAATGGTGATGAAATCCGCCACCTTATCTTGTACGGGACAACCCCTCAGTAGCGTTTTGAGTCTTAATCTAGCAATCAACTCTCCAAACAAACGCTCACCTCACTCTTGTTGCAATGCACTTTACTAACTAATGCATGCTCTAACCATGCATGAATGAGAGAATGGGTGCACATACCTCACGCCAACAATTGACAACAAAAATGTAATGAAAAGAAAAGACAAGCGTGTGCAAGGTCTACAAGTGATGTATGACCTAGATTGCAATTAGCTTAATTTTTTGCTTTGAGTTTTATGGTCCAAGTTGTCCTAAAAAGGGGTCATGCAAGCCAAATTAATTACGAACACTAAAACAGAGCATGCATGGCATCAACAGTGATAGGAAACAACTAGCAAAGGAAAAGGAAAAGGAAACTTGAAACAGATTTCTAAAACCGCGCACCAGAGCCGCCAGTGGCGGATTACAATCCGCCAGTGGCGGATTGCAATCCGCTATTGGCGGATTGTCTGGAGATTCTGGTCCCCAGACTTTCACAGCTTCCTCCTATGCTCAGTTAGGTCCTCCTGAGCACTTGTAGCCCCAATCAGTAACCAAAAGAGAAAATAAACTGGGAAAACAAAGGAAAACCCCCACAAAAATGGTGAACTCGACTACAAAAATTACAAGCACATAGCTTACCCCACATGCACCAATAGTTGATTGGTTCAGTTAAAGTACCACAAGTGTATGGCCGCATTGAAGTGGTGGAAAATACGAGTCGGTGCACAAAGAGCACGTGTGAGTTGGATTCACGATACTCGAATGGGGGAGAAGAAGAGAGAGAGATGTGATCAAAATTAAACTACAATGAGTGGGAAATCGAAAAATGATCCATGAAAACTAAACCCCTCAGGGGGTAGAGAAAGAATACGAATACAAAAATGTGTGTTGTGTGTGTGTTCAAATGTGCTCATCAAAACTTGTGACACATGAAATCCATAAAACTCAAATTCAACTTTGCCTCCACATGAAATAAGATAAAATATTATCATTAAAACATACAAGACAATAATTCAAATGAAGCAAATATGTTCACATGCATAATGACTCAAATCCAAATAAGTCTCCATATGAAATAAGATTTATCACAATCATTAAAACATACAAGACATTAATTTGGATAAAGCCAACATGAGCACATGCATGCACATGTGTTGTTTCCTTCTTCCACTCCATCCTTATCCTAACCTCATTATTCCCCATAAAATATGCCCAATAATCTAAGCATATGCTAAGCTTCAATCAAGAGTATTAGCAAATCAAAGATAAGAGTGAAATCCCATTAGATGGTTATGGAAATCATGTAAGGCTCAAAGGATCAAGATTAACACACACTACTACATCACATGATCAAATCACCTTGTTCTACACCCCGCAATGGGGATGGACTACTCACTACTCATCTCTACACTAAAGAAAACATAAAAAAAACAAGAACCCATAAGGGAAAAGGAAGAAAAGAACACTCCTAAGCAAATAAACACATGAAAGAAAGTTGCATCAAAGGAAACACATTAAAGAAGAGAACAACATTTACTAACTTGAAATGAAAAGATTACAAAGTCCTCCTTCTCCTTTTACACTAATAAGCAGCAAAATAATATCTAAAACTAATGGAGAAGCAATAAGAAGAGGGAGAGGAGGGATTACGATGATATATATAGACTCATACATGGTTAGGATTAATCTGGAAATAATCAGACAACTCTAAATCACATCTGATGTTCCCGGAATGCTCTGACCCGAATACCCGATCACCCAAAATCTGAATACCAACAAAGAAACTTGATCCGCCAGTAGTGGATCAAAATCCGCCATTGGTAGATCATATTGCTTTGATCATGCTCAAATTTGTCCAGAGCGTTTGTTCCTTCATTTGGCACGTGGGGTGAAGTCCTGGTCCACTCGGTCGAATTACTTTGATTTTAATTGGAGAAATACTAATTTGGTTCAAGGCATGTGGCACAACTTTTGTTCTTTACCACCAGGTCCTTCCGGGTTTCACTTAGGTCCTTCCTGATTTACGATCCAGTCCTTGTGCATTACAAACAAGTCCAGAATCCTCCAAACCAGTCCATACTTGTTACATTTAGGTCCTAATTAGTCATCATTCCCAGGTAGAGCAAAAGCGAGCCTTAGGTGCTACAGAGGTGTAGAAGAAGGTCACATCGCATCCAGCTGCGGGAAAATCAACAACAAATTGGCAATGCTCTCCTAATCGGGGACGATGTGGGTGGTGAGGTCGAGATGGTTGATGAACCCGTGTTTGATGAATATGAGGAGGAAGACAGGGTGCTATACAGTGATGGACAAGAGACTCTAGTCGTCCGCAAGAGTCTACTAACCCCTAAGGATGGGTCAAAGGATCAGTGGTTGGGAATACCATTTTTCACACCACTTACACGATCGCGGACAAGGTGTGCATGATGATTATCGATAGTAGCAGTTGCGAGAATGTAGTGTCTGAAGAAGCGATTCAGAAGTTGCAACTGAAAAAAGATAACCATCCCAAACCATACAAATTATCGTGGCTGAGTAAGGGTACTGAATTAAGGCTGAACAAGAGGTGCTTGGTGTCACTTTTAGTTGGCAAAAACTATTTTGATAATGCATGGTGTGGTGTAGTGTCCATGGATGCTTGTCACCTGTTGTTAGGCTGACCCAAGCAGTACGATCAGAATGTCATTCATGATGGGCGAAAGAATACCTATTCCCTTAACATCAAAGGGAAAAGGATTGTATTGGCACCTTGTCGGGAAGAAACTCCTTCGATCCAGATAACTCCTACTAATAACTTGTTGTCCCTATCCAGTTTTTTGCCTAAAATGAAGCAAGAAGAGGTGATTTATGCTTTGCTACCTCAGGAGGACGTTGTGGATGATCCCAGATTAGAAGCAACAGTAGAGGTGCAACGGCTACTCCAGGAGTTCTCTGAGTTGATGCCTGAAGATCTTTTTTTTTGCAAAGCAAATGGGAGGCTTAGCCTCGAAATTGTATTAAGTATGTAAACTTAAATTTACATCCTACCAAAGTGAAAATAAGACCGCGAGGTAAGCTATGCGCTTGCCCAACCTTACTTTACCACATGAGATCAAAGTCTCACCTACGCTAACTTCACCATTACATTACATTAGTGTCTAGTGGACGTGTTCTCCTAGTTCCATGCTTCTTGAAACGCCCTCAAACCCCCCGCGTCCTCAACAATGTCCTTCAATCTCGACCCACTATCCATAACGTATTCTTAACCATTTCAATGATGTTCGTCGAACATTTTCGTTCCTGGTCGAATATGCTTACCTAGAGCACTTGCAATCGTACCCAGATTTTTAGTCGACCAAAACCACAAATCTAAGTCGGGGAAACGTATCCATATCGACACTGATGTAATATCAACCTTCCTCAGCACTATCTCTGGTGTCCATCTTTGCACCACCAAAGGAGATCCCCTCACGAACCAGGGACCGTTCTCTAGCACATGAACTAGGTCCTCCGCCAATGTAAACCGAAACAAGAGGAAACCGCACCTCCTCCTAATCACCTCCAGCAATGCCCCAAAGCTTGGGCAAGAACTTCTCAAGGGTGGGAAGGTGGGGCTTAAAATCAACAAAATAACCCACAAGCACCTTGTCCCACCTTTGCGATTCTTTAGTTACCTCTTGTCTTGAGCAAACCGCAACTTTAGTACCATCCTTCACCACCAGCTTGACAAACTCCAAAATCGTGAAGAGCTTTGGACTTAGCTTGAAAAAATTTGACCACTTCCTAGACTTTGGCTCGTCACCATCCAGAAGTGACCTCCGAAGTTCATCTTCCACACTTGCACTGTCTTGAGTTGGTGTTGCTGATTGGAGAAGCCCTATAATGCCACTCTCCTCAACCAGTGTTGACTCTGAGCTAGAATTCCCTTGGCATTCCATTTGAGTAGGAAATTGAGGTTTTTAGGTGGCAAAATGGTAGGAATGACCAAGGAAAACCTAAGAAACCTCCATGCTTCCCCAGAGCTTCTCTCTCCTACTTTTTCCTCCTTCCCTCATTCTCTCTCCCTTGATGCCTGGAGATCTCCCACCCAGACTACCACCAATGAGAGACATTCAACACAAAATAGTCCTTATCCCAGGATCAACTCTACCGAACCGACCGGAGTACCATCTCAACCCCAAGGAGTCAAAAGAGTTGTAACGAAAAGAGGTGGAGTTGCTAGAGCGAGGATATATCTGTGAGAGCATGAGCCCCAATTACTCGCCTGGACGACATGTTTCGAAGAACGGGTACCATCATAAACGAATCATACTGGGAGACGAGTGGAAGACGACATTCAAAATGCAACACAGACTGTATGAATGGTTGGTCATGCCATCTGTACTATCCAATGCACCCAACACCTTCATGAGGTTCATGCACCAATTCTTTGGCCTTTCATAGGAAAATTTGTTGTTGTCTACTAGACTCCTGCGATGCATGTTGATCACCTATGTGTGGTTTTTGACAAGCTGAAGCCGGAATGTTTCTTCGTTAATCAGAAGAAGTGTTTGTTCTCTACAACCTCTGTCACTTTCCTTGGATCCGTGGTGTCTGTCGATGGTGTTCATGTTGATCTGTCCAAGGAGAACGTAATTTCGGAGTGTCCCAGACTGAAGACACTGCACGATGTTCAGAGTTTCCATGGGTTTGCTTCTTTCTAGCGTCGGTTCATCAAAAAATTCATAACTGTGATTGCTCCTATCACCGAGTGTCTAAAAAAATAGGGTTGCGCATAGCGTGGTCCGAGGACGTAGAGTCCAGCTTTCAGCTGGTGAAGCAGAAGATGACCGAAGCACCAGTTTTGGCACTTCCCGACTTTTAAAAGGTGTTTGAATTAAATTGTGACGCGTCAGGAGTTTGTACTGGAGGATTCTTGAGTCAAAAGGGTTGCGCAATAGCATCTTGTGTCAATGATATCATTAGTAGCATATGATGTATCATATTCACGCTATATATCCTTAATTTTACACCAATATTTTTCTACTCGAGTGTTTGTTGTTATATTTCAAGTATTAAGTAATACAGAAGAGAATGGAAGAGAAAAATGACTGAAATGTAAGAAGGAATGACTCGATTTCATTTATTTAGTTAGCATAATCAACAACTTCTACTCTCCTTTCCCACTCAATTTCTAAAGAACCAGAGTTGACACAACTCTCTGTGGACTCGACCCGTACTTGCCACTGGTTCATCGTGGCCGTGCAGTTGTGGTTATTATAACTGAATCAATCACTGAAGTTGGAATGTTTGTTCGTTAATCAGAAGAAGTGTTCGTCTTTACGACCTCTATCACTTTCCTTGGATCCGTGGTGTCTGTCAATGGTGTTCATGCTTATCCGTCCATGGTGAACGTAATTTCGGAGTGGCCCAGACCGAAGACACTGCATGATGTTCGGAGTTTCCATGGGTTGGCTTCTTTCTAGCACATGTCATCAAAAATTTCAGCATTGTGATTGCTCCTATCACCGAGTGTCTCAAAAATAGGGATATCAAGTGGTCCGAGTACGCAGAGTCCAGCTTTCAGCTGATCAAGCTGAAGATGATCGAAGCTCCAGTTTTGGCAGTTCATGACTTCAAAACGTGTTTGAATTAAATTGTGACATGTCAGGAGTTGGTATTCGAGGGGTCTTGAGTCAAGAGGGTCGTCCAATAGCATCTTGAGTCAATGATATGATTAGTAGCATATCATGTATAATATTCATGCTATATATCCTCCTTAATTTTACCCCAATATTATAATACATAGTGGCTACTTGTTATGGGGGTCACAACTGTGCATTCCGGATTGCTCGTTGAGGCAGAAAATCATTAGCAAGTTACACGGAAAAGGACATTTCAGGGAAGACAAAACTTTGTCCTTGATAGCCTCCAACGTAGCCCCTTACGTTGGGCATTGTTATGTGTGTCAGCGATCTAAGGAAGTCCTCACCAATGCTAGACTATACACTCCTTGGCCTATTCCTAAAGGCCCTTGGTATGATGTCAGCATGGACTTCGTGCTAGGTCAGCCTCGTACGCAATGAGCCATGGATTATATTTTTGTGGTAGTCGATTGGTTTTCCATGATGGTGCATTTTATAGCATGTAAAAAGACAATGGATACAGGCCGAATTGCCAACCTCTACTTCAAAGAGATTGTGCGCTTGCATGTTGTTCCTCACTCAATTACATTCGATCGTGACACCAAGTTTATTAGTAATTTTTGGAAGAGTTTATGGGAAAAATTGGGGACACAGTTAAATTTCGGTAATGCTTATCATCCACAGACGGATGACCAAACAAAGTCGTTAACAAGAGTCTGGGAAACCTTTTTCGGTGCTTAGCAGGAACTAAACCCAAGCAATGGGACTTGGCTTTGTCTCAAGCTGATTCGTGTATAATAGATCAACAAACAAAACCACCGGGTTGAGTCCATTTGAGATTGTTTATGGGCTTAATCCTTCCGAGGTGCTGGATTTGACTCTTATTCCACGAGTTGGTCAACTAAACCCCAAAGCTGATGAGATGGACATGCATCTTTGGAGCATTCATGAGCAAGTGAAGTTGGTTATTCATGAAAATAATACCAAATACAAGAATAGTGTTGACAGCCATCGTCGTCAAGTACTTTTCGATGTGGGTGATTTTGTGTGTGCAGTGTTGACTCGGGATTGTTTTCCAGTTGGAGAATATAACAAACTCAAAGAGCAGAAGATTGGACCCTGTAAAGTACTACAGAAAATCAATACTAACGCTTATAGGTTGTGCCTTCTTAATCATTTGAAGACCTCTGATGTATTTAACGTGGAGAACTTGAGCCCATACTTGGGAGGAGATGATGAAACTGATGCAAACTCGAGGACGAGATCTTTCCAACCAGGCGAGACTGATGCAGGAGAATCTGGATCATGCAATGATTAATCCATATTAATCACCATCAGGAAAATTCGAGCCGAAACGTCAAACAAAATTTGTCCAAGTGTGCAAATCCTCAAAGATTTCGACCAAGATTGGGTTTCTTAATTTAGTTTAGCTTTATAGAAAGTTTCTACTTAGTTTATGTCTGATTTTATTCTATGGACAACAACTTCCTTGCTGGACTTTATTTCCTGTGACATTTTGTTATTTTTGTTTCCAATGTTGGTTAAACTTCCTAATATGTATTACGTTGACTAGCTATAAGACCTGGCTTGTAGGTCAAGAGAAGGAAATTTTCGTTTTGATTAATATGCAAAAAATTAAGAGATACTTCTATCTCCATCCGATGTTTCTCTTCAATTCGCTTGTAGTTCATTGGTGTCCCATGCTCGTAGAATCCATCACAGTTCTACCCGACACGACATACCTTTGTCAATTTTCTTGCTTTATTTTTATTGTGTGATTACAATAATCTCTGATATTTTTACAAAATATTATCAGCACGAAGCTCTATCAGTCTTGGGTATCGTTCAAGTATAATCTTCACATCATCGAGAGTCATGAATCTTGGTAAAGTGTGAACCAAAAGTTTGTCAATGGACTCAAGGCGTGCAACCTCCAATCAAGAGAACTTAATCTCTTTTGAGGTTCTTATCCTGATCTTATGCATATTTAGCGCATACATGTTATTTGATATATTGACATATATCACATCGTTTAGCACTGAATTAGTTTCTTCCTTACAATTCATCCCATCATTTGGTTTCACACTATATGATCTCCGATATTATGCATTAATAAGGTTTCTTAATTTCATCCCTCAATTTCTACACTTTACCAAGGTTTCAAGTATATGTTTTTATTATAATGACCTAAATATGCATATCTTTTGGATAAAATTTAAATGAAAAAGGTTCATACATATGACCAACATTTTTATTTTGTGCTACATAAATTACAATATTATTAGTATGTTATGGGAGAATCAGTTCTATGTTTCAGAATCTATTATTTTTGCTTCAGTTGTTTTACGGTCATGGTCACATGACATAAATATGCATTAATACATGGTTATAAGCATTTTGTTTTGCAAAAGTTGATCATGTATTTGGAGGATCACTAGATGACTTGACATTCCAATGATAATGACATAATTTATTTGTGCATTTGTCATATCTAATGCATGTTGTTTTCTTAGAAACTATAAATATTTCTTTTTATCAGTTTTATTTTGTGTGATCTTTTATATGATATTGTTCATCTTGATTGTTCACAAAAGTTAAATATGCAACTTTTGAAAAAATGGACAAGAATTTTACTTGTCGTGTTTTGGATGTTGAAATTCAAATTGATGCTCTTGGAAATACAAATGAGTAAAAGAAATAAACATCTAATCGAGATAAGATGAAAGCTGTGCTTTTCCTTCACAATCATTTTCAAGAAAATGATTTTGGAAATATCATGATCTAGTCTCATGCCCGAGTGTGGCTGAGTTGAATATCGAGTAATCGATGAAAAATCACGGAATGTATTATCAATTGAGTTGCTCTATTCCGTGAAGTGAATGTATGAGCACGTGAAAAGTCTTACAATCTAGTATTATCATTTTGCGACCCTGTTTGTGGATGTGAATGTGGATGACATAAATGACAAAATAATTGATGTCCTTATGATATATAAATTTGACAATCAAAGTGGGTTGTCAAAGTAACTATCCATGAAACAAATAACGTTCTAGTTATGTGTGTTTTATTTGATAAGTAATATTTTCTTTATTTAGTAGATATACATGACCAAATGCTGGAATACTAATATAATAATTGGGCATTATATACCATGATACAAATATTTTGTTTAATATGGTTGACATTCATTCAATTATCATATTTTTATAATCATTATCTTTAAGCTTTTGATTAGTTCTTATTTCAGTTGAAACTATTTTATATTGGTTAGTAGTCTCATTAGTCCAATATTTTTTCCATATTTGTGATTTTATTCACTTACGATGAGATTCTTCTAGATACTGATAATACACATGCATATGTTGCTAGCGGATCAATATTCAAATTTTTTATGTTTGTCATGATTGACTATTTAGGCATATCATTATAATGTCTTTTAATGTTGAATAGGAAAGATAGTATTTGCATTTATCGTCTTAAAATAGCAAAATCTACATGCATATGGTAATATGTTGATATGCATAATTTCTATCTAAAATACTTATTGAAATTAATTGACCTTGATATGATTTAATGCATAGTTCTTATTTTGATTATATTTTGTCATTGGAAGAACTTATCATTTACTTTTTAATAGTTGCATACATAATTTATATGCAACAAATATTTAATTTGGCATAAAATGAAGTATGTATATTTTCCAATCTCATATTTGATTTAAAATCAGAAAAGGTGATTTATGCATCATGTATAGTGTTGTCATGCACACTCTACTAAGATATAAGTATTTCTCTAACTTTATAATGAAAAAAAGCCAAAACCACTATTGAACGTGATGGTACGAATTTAGTAGAAATCGCCTGAAGAGTCATATCTACTGTTACATGTGGAATTATGTTGACTTTCAATGATGCATTTTATTTATTAGGTATGAAGATTTTTTTTTGAATTTCAAATTGTCAGAATGGCTTGTATTGAGACTAAAGTTGAAGTAAACAAGAATATTTTAATATTCCTACAATCATGTTAGGAAGGAAAAATGTTATTTAGAAAATTTCCTATTTTTGAATGATGTGAAATTGCACACGTAGTGGCTTGGACAAAAGACATGCACTGGTGAATCATATGAATTTTGATTCTAATAATATTTGGTATGACTGATTGGGTCAATGAGGATCAGATACGATAACAAAGATGTTGCTAAAATTTCAAATGACCATCCACTGCATAATGAGAAGATTCTTCAACTAAGTAGGTATCAATGGGCTTTATTTTTTGTGGGATATGATTACTTGTGTTATGTATTACTTTTTATTAAAAGTCATAAACATAAGTTATTGCAAATTAAATCACAATAGGTGTCATCAAATTTTGGATCTTGTGTCCAAAGAACACATTACAAAGCATCGTGAAAGAAAAGAGCAGATGCAGTGGAAAAACAAATTGTTCAAATATGAAGTAATAAGAGATTTAAAAGAGTCTGACACGAGTTAACTAGAGATACCAGCACAGAAGTGCCTAAATGAAGTTATCATTTGTATTCATTGTGGGTATTGACAATGATCCTATATTTTTGATAACCTAATTAATCTTTACTAGTTGAACAAAAATTAGGTCATGTTTGTCGACCGATTAGCACAATAAAGTGAGAGTCCATTTGTTTATAAAATATCTCTGAATATGGATCATTATGGGATCTTAAAAATTATACATGATATATTTAATGTGCATACTTGCTGATATTATTCGTAAAATAATTTTTCTTCTGTTACATATATACATCATGTTATGAATGTTCTCCTATTTTACTTGTACGATATTGAATAAAATGGTTTCCATTTGCGATTTCTTTTACATTGCCACCTCCACAATTTAAGAGCTCAAATTAAATTGGATATTTTAGCAGGATTCGTATTCCTGGTAATATTACAATATTTGAAGCTCCTGAAGGGTGATGTATTCCTGTCAAGTCCAACAATTATATATATAGAGACACTTTTTTTTGGCATTAGGGGGAGAAAGTCAGAAGCTTAAAGAATGGCAAGAAAATGTACTATATTGAACCTGAAGTTCATAAAAGAATATACGTACAGGCATAGATGGACTTGAAGTTCATAAAAGAATATACATACAAGCATGGATGAACTTGAAGTTCATAAAATCATTTTGGCCATAACGATCATACAAAGTTGATATTAAAACACGTGGGGTGAGGCCCTAGTATATTGGCTCGAGCCGCTTTGGTCTTAGTTGTAGAATTACTTCACAAATTCCTGAGATTATGTACTTTTTGTGACCATTTTTTTGCAATAACATTTTTCTTGACTTACAATCAGGTCCTTAGGCTTTACAATTATGTCCAAAATGCTTCCAAATCAGTCATTTCTTCTTGCAGTTGAGTCTTTTTTGCTTCCTTTCTCTTCTTTGTTTCTTAAAATCTGAAATACATGTAACAACAATCCAAGTTGAACAAATATGGGGTAAAATAAATGATATATTGCATGAATGTGTTGTATGATATGCTACTATACAACTATTTCAAGGTAATTTGATTACCTAATTAGGGATCGTAATCCAATTACATTCCTATGTAACCAAGTCATTTCGAATTACACAAACATTGTCATATAGTCAAAATTTAACCTCAATCATGTTGGAAGTACGTCGCGTCATTGACATTCTTTCTAGACATTTATGAAATTTATTAAACTAGAAATTTACCTTTTTGTTAACATTGCAATTCTTGGGGTGAATTCCAACATTACCACACAATGTAATTTTATTATATCGAATGCAATTCATAGGAATGTAATCTAATTATGTGGAATTAGATTCTATCTAATCCAATTAAGGTGAACCAACCAAGACCCTAGAGTTTAGCATTCGCCCGTTTGGTATTTATTCGGGTCATGTTATGTTTTGGATTGTAATACAAGGATCATGGTTAATAGACTATTAGTATATACAAACAAAATTAATGTAAGCCTTTACTATTGTGAGTTGGTGCCTCCTTTCTCAAATATTATTGTGGCTAAGTGTTATGGCCAATGTTTTAAAAAACGAAACCGAAGAGTGAACCAAAAACAACACGGTTTGGTTCAAGTGGTAGAACTTATTATGACATCAGCATTTTGTGAACCGAGGGTTGGACTGAACGAACTCCATAACGACGGTCCAACCGATGATCCTATAAGTAGGATTGATCACTAATTAGTAGCATATCATTCATCATATTCGTGCTATATATCCTTTATTTTACCCAAATATTGTGCTACTCGAGTTGTGGTTTGTAGTGTTTGAGGAATTAGGTAATAAAGAAGAGGAGGAGATCAAAAAGGACCTAAATGTAAAAAGTATGGACTGATTTGGAAGGTTCTGAACCTATTTGTAATGCACAAGGACTGGATCGCAAACCAGGAAGGACCCAAGTGAAAACCCGGAGGGACCTGATTGTGAAGTGCAAAATATGGTGACACATGACTTGGATCAACTCAGTATTTCGCCAATTAAACTTAACGTGATTTGAGCCAGAGGACTAGGACTTCACCCCACGTGCCAAATGAAGAAATAAAGTGGGACGCAAAATTTCAACCCGATCGAACGCATTCGGTTGAAATTTCGGTCGTTGTTCGGGTTGTCGGGTCAGAGAATTCTTGGACTATCAGATGTGATTTAGAGTCGTCTGATTATTCCCAGATTAATCCTAACCATGTATTAGTCTATATATACCATTGTAATCCCTCCTATCCCTCTTCTTCTTGCTTCTCCATTAGTTTTAGGTTTTATTTTGCTGCTGCTTAGTGTAGTTGGAGGAGAAGAAGCACACTTTGTAATCCTTTCATTTCAATCAATAGTGAGTCGTGTTCTTTAAATACATGTCTTTTACTTTGATGCAATTTCTTTGGTGTTGTTGTTTAGTTAATATTGTTTTCAGTTATTTACATTATGGGTTCTTGTTGTTTTTATGCTTTCTTTAGTGTAGAGATGAGTAGAGAGTAGTTCATCCCCATTGGAGGGTGGAGAAGAAGGTGATTCATCATGTGATGGATTAGTGTGTGTGTTTATCTTAATCCTTTGAGCCTTACATGATTTCCATAACCATCTAGTGGGTTTCACTCTTATCTTTGATGTGTTAATGCTCTTGAATGAAGCTTAGCACATGCTTAGATTAGTGGGCCTATTTTATGGGGAATGATGAGGTTAGGATAAGGATGGAGTGGAAGAAGGGAACAAGACATGTGCATGCATGTCCTCTTGTTGGCTTTATCCAAATTAATGTCTTGTATGTTTTAATGATTGGGATAAATCTTATTTCATGTGGAGACAAAGTTGGATTAGAGTCATTTTACATGTGAACATATTAGCTTCATTTCAATTATTGTCTTTTATGTTTTAATGATAAAATTTTATCTTATTTCATGTAGAGGTAAAGGTTGAATTAAGTTTTGTGGATTTCATGTATGACATGTTTTGATGAGCACATTTGAATACACACTACACCACAAATTTTCATATTCACATTCTTTCTCTACCCCCGAGGGGTTTAGTTTTATTGTTTTTTTTCGATTTCTTACGTGTTGTAGTTTTATTTCGATCGCATCTCTCTCCTCTTCTCTTCCCACTCGAGTATCGTGAATCCGACTCGCGCACGCTCCTTGTGGATCGACCTGTGCTTGCCACCGCTTCAACGCGGTTGTGCACTTGCGGTATATTAAACTGATTCAATCAATCACTAATTTAGAGAGGGGTGAATAGATTATGTAGCAAATTAAACTAAACAATACATAATTAAAAGTAGAAATGAAGAAAATGCAAACCACAAGTTGACTCTGGAGATTTCATGCATACCCATTAACCAAAATTCATTGTCACATGCTTCTTCTACTTTTTTAGGTTCAAGTTGAGATATAAATGCATAAGAGACATACAACAAGAGCATTAGATCTAGTAACAATTCCTTTTGATACCTCACCAATTACAAGGTCCTTAGGATGGTCCTTTTCATAATGTCAATCATTTGGAAGCTCTTATTTTTCTTGATGTATCTGATAGGGTTGTTCTTGAGATGTTACATTTCAAATGTGATCAAAAAGTTCATCATCAAGGTTAGAATTATCATTACACAGTTCCTCTTGAAATTAAACATCCATGGATTCTTCTACACAACTAGTTCTCTTTTTATGGACTGGATATGGTTTACTCCTACTCAAATATCCAAAAAGTATGGCTTCATCGGATTTAGCATAGAAGTTATCTAAGTTATCCTTGGCATCATACTTGTCAATTCATTGAAAGATAATGGTCAAGTTGCTTAAGGGTGTCGATGAGTTATTAGAAACTAAACATTTGACTAAACATAATAAGTTTTTTCAGCATAAATAAACATAAATAAACAAAAATAAATGTATGAACTCACCAAATCTTCCACAACAGCTACAAATCTTTAGGAGCTTATTAATAGAGGTTCACACACCTTATTTACACATACACTAGAGAGAATCCTCCCACACCTAGAAATCCCAAATCCAACACTCTAAGCTTAAACTTCCACACCTTGATCCAAATTGTCATCATACTCAAAGTCTGCACAAGTTAGAGAGTATTTGTCACTCAGTCTCTTTGTCAAGCCAAAGGTTGTAAAGGTTTCGAGGGGTTTAGTTTTATTGTTTATTTTTGATTTCTTACGTGTTGTAGTTTGATTTCGATCACATCTCTCTCCTCTTCTCTTCCCACTCGAGTATCGTGAATCCGACTCGCGCACGCTCCTTGTGGATTGACCTGTGCTTGCCACCGCTTTAACGCGGTTGTGCACTTGCGGTATATTAAACTGATTAAATCAATCACTAATTTAGAGGGGGTGAATAGATTATGTAGCAAATTAAACTAAACAATACATGATGAAAAGTAGAAATGAAGAAAATGCAAACCACAAGTTGACTCTGGAGATTTCATGCATACCCATTAACCAAAATTCATCGTCACATGCTTCTTCTACTTTTTTAGGTTCAAGTTGAGATATAAATGCATAAGAGACATACAACAAGAGCATTAGATCTAGTAACAATTCCTTTTGATACCTCACCAATTACAAGGTCCTTAGGATAGTCCTTTTCATAATGTCAATCATTTGGAAGCTCTTATTTTTCTTGATGTATCTGACAGGGTTGTTCTTGAGATGTTACATTTCAAATGTGATCAAAAAGTTCATCATCAAGGTTAGAATTATCATTACACAGTTCCTCTTGAAATTAAACATCCATGGATTCTTCTACACAACTAGTTCTCTTTTTATGGACTGGATATGGTTTACTCCTACTCAAATATCCAAAAAGTATGGCTTCATTGGATTTAGCATAGAAGTTATCTAAGTTATCCTTGGCATCATACTTGTCCATTCATTGAAAGATAATGGTCAAGTTGCTTAAGGGTGTCGATGAGTTATTAGAAACTAAACATTTGACTAAACATAATAAGTTTTTTCAGCATAAATAAACATAAATAAACAAAAATAAATGTATGAACTCACCAAATCTTCCCCAACAGCTACAAATCTTTAGGAGCTTATTAATAGAGGTTCACACACCTAATTTACACAACTCTCCTACTCCAAACTTACACATACACTAGAGAGAATCCTCCCACTCCTAGAAATCCCAAATCCAACACTCTAAGCTTAAACTTCCACACTTTGATCCAAATTGTCATCATACTCAAAGTGTGCACAAGTTAGAGAGTGTTTGTCACTCAGTCTCTTTGTCAAGCCAAAGGTTGTAAAGGTTTCGATGAAAGCCTGAAGCATCTCTTTCGTAGTGTGAGAGGAAGAAATCGAGCTCGACGAGGGTTGTTTGCGAGTTCGTGATGTAAAGGCTTGATCTCGGCCTGGAACGAGATCAGATAGTCAATACGTAGGCGGAGCTCGTGGAATCGAGCGGAGCTTGCAAGAGTGTAAGTAGAACCCGGGTGTAGGTGTCGAACCTCTATAAATCGCTGAGTCTTCTTTGTGGTTTGATTGTCTCTACTTGTCTTTTAATTATCGTTTCCGCTACATATTAAGTAGAGATTAAGTGAAATTGTTTAGATTAATTAGGCCTTACACGATCCCACATTTGGTATCATAGCATATGTGCTAAATTTCATCTACTTATTCGTAGTTTATTATAGCATCCACATCTAATCATGTAGAAGGATTATGTACTAATAATAGACCTACTTTGCTTAATGGGTCAAATTATGATTATTGGAATAATATAATGAAAATCTTCTTAATTTCTAGTGACGTCAAATATTAGATGTTTCTCTAAAACCCCTATACACCTCCTAAGGAATAAGAGCTAGCCACCTTAACTAGGATTAAAATGAAGGAATTAGAATGAAGGAATTAGAAATAAACTCTAGCATCATGAACGTCCATTATTGTAGCTTGAATGAAGGTGAATACAATAGGATTAGATGTTGCGAGAGTGCATATGATATTTGGCATAGATTATAAATGCATCATGAGGGTGTAGTAAAACCATAGAAAGTAGAGTTGGTCTCCTAATGTATAAATATGAAAATTTCACTACGCAACCTTGTGAGAACATAAGCGAGATGAACACTTGCTTCACCGATATAACTAACTCTCTTAAAGTTCCTAGAAGAAATTTCAATGACGGAGACGTGGCGAGAAAGTTCCTCTGATCGCTCGACAATGAATGGAAGAGAAGGTCCTTGCAATTGAAGAAGCACATGACCTTCCCCAACTAAAGATGGAGGACTTAATTGGCAATCTCATGGCTTATGAACCTCAAATAAGACACTGAAAGGAGAAAGAAGCCTCCAAGAAGAACTTATCCATGGCATTGCACGAAAAATCTGATGAACCAAGGAGGAGAATGGAAGATGAGGACATTGAGGTCATTGCCAAAGACTTCTTCATGTTTCTCAAGAAAGATAAGGGAGAAATGAAAGAAAGAAGAGGAAGAAGAAGTGTGAAGAAGGAAAAAGAAAAGGAGAAGTGTGAAAATGAGAGAAGGGAGAGAAGGAGAGAAAAAGAAAGCAGCAAGAGAAAGGAAAAGGAGGAGGAAGTTCATAGAGCCACATAGGATGATTTTGTTGGATTTCGTTTCATGCTTATGTATATAATGTTGAAATTTTATACGAGCAAGTAAGATTTTTTCATATTTTTTAATAATTTTATATATACAACTTCCTAATTGTATTTCAATATATATTTTGTATACTAATTAATGTTGAAATACACAAGTTCATCATACCTAAAGGATAGTCAAATACTTTTAATTTTTGGAAGTCGTGTTGCACTCGGATTTTCTCGAAATTTCCTTCAAGTGTTCACCAAACTCTAAACATGATTAGAGAGATTGAAGCTAGGCAATCTATCTCTATTGCCAAGTTATAATCTAGCTAATAACCCTTTTGCTCCAAGAATTTAATCTCCAGCAATTAACTAAGATAATATTCGGATGGAATGGTGGAGAAAAGGAGAGGAGGGAATTTTTACATTAATTAAACACAGGAAGGGAGGAGAGACCTATTTACAGGGCAACCTTAAACACACATCATTGGTAAACTACTTACACATGATCCCTTGTTAATCTATCAAGTAAACCACATCATGTGTAAACCACTTTGCACATGATCTCTTGTTTATTTCTCCTCTCATCATCCCATAACTACCTTTGACTACGGTGGCTTAAATCCAACCATTAATCAAAAATATCTCTTATTAATATATGCAAAAACGTGGGCAAATGGTTGGACCATTTTTCACTATTTTTGCCTTTACCAAATTTTGGATTAATATCCAAAAAAAATTAGGCTTTGGGGTTTTAGAAAATTATATATTATAATGTTACGGATCACATTATATCATGTAATATTATCTTATATAATGTCAAAACATATACCCCATAATATATACATCTCATATGAATTTATTTGTTATTCTAACCATGTTGTTATTACGACATATTAATATTATTATTTTATCACATGTATATTATTTCATAACACATAAACTTAAAACACCATATAAAATATAAAATCATATCTCTTGTTTCCCAGCACTAGTGTAGAATAGTCTATACTCGTCGCCACATAGACGTCGGTTGTTTTGATATGTCTATTGGTATAGACGTCGGCCATGCAAACAACCGACGTTTATTGGGTACTTTAGACGTCAGGTATATTAATACCCATGGAAACCGACGCCTATACCTTGTACATCGGGGTACAGACATCGGGTGAAGTCTACAACCGACGTCTATGAGCCTTTTGTTAGGGTTTTTTTGTTTTATTTAGACAAAATGATATACCCGACAAAACCCTAGACAACCGCGACTCCAACCAAACCAAACCCTCTGCAACTGTTCTCTGACCAAACCCACCACAACGACCTCGACATACACCACCTTGACCTCGACAGCTGCCTCCGAGACCTCGATAGTCACGCCGTCGACAGCCACGACCTCTGCGTCGCCTTGACAGTCGACCTTCTTCGAGACCTCCGACCTTCTCCACGACATCGACAGATGCGACTGATTGACATCATATCATGCATATATTTGTGTCTTATATCCTTTATTTTTCACCTATGCAATGCTACGTAACAAGTTTTATGTTTAAGTTTCAAAAATAAATAGGTTTGAAAAGAAAAGGCATAAAAGGACCTAAAAGCAAGAAAAAAGGACTGAGTTGTGAGACTTGAGGACTAAGATGCAAGGGAGAAGGACCTGAATGAAAGCCCAAAGGACCAATGAGCAAATGAAGAAACTTCATACCATCATTAGGAGTATTTTGGCAATTTGGGTCCGGCCTAAACTCCAACAACTGACTTGGGTGCATCAAACATGAAGACAACAGCATAGAAAAGCCCAACCAAAATCCAGAGTGGATCCAGACTATATAGACTGCCAATTGGCGGTCGGGTTGGCTCCGGATCTGACACGCTTTGGGCAGATCACGTATTATGGGTGTTTATGTCTATTTCTGGTGTTGTATTAGTCCCACATCGGGGGATTGTCCCTGATTACCTTTTTCTATGAATATAAATAGAACTCTTCAACTTCCATTGTAATCATCCATTGCTTGGTGGCATTCTCTCTACTTGGAGTAAGCCTTGGAGCAAAAACTCAAGGTGGAGAAGAATACTACTATAAATGTGAGTCATTTAATATATAAAAAATTCATTGTTTTGTTCTCATGTTGTCTTTTTTTATGCATGCATGCTTAGCTTAGTCTTGTTTCTTTGATCTTAGGTTAAATTAGTTAGAATGTCTCCTTTCTTATTTAGTGTAATTGCTAGCATAATGTGTAGTGAGTAGATCCATCCCCTTTGAGGGGTGGAAATGATGTTCATATATATTGTGAAGTTTGGATGTTTGATGAATTTTTGATTTGTAGACTTGAATGTTTTGTATGTTCATTGGGGGTATTTTAATCATCTACATGTTGGGGATTTTTGATTGGTTTTCCCTAAATCTTTAGGCACTTCCCATGCTTAGTTTTCTCATATTTATTGACTGAAAAATCCTGTTAAATATGCTACATGTTAGTTATGTGTTTGTATTTGTGTTTGCTTGCTTGATTGATTGAATAAACTTTGTTTTGATGGGTTTTGCCATAACATTTAGACACCTTCCATGCTTACCTTGTTCTTCACATGAGTTTATGGTTTTTGATGAGGCTTGCCATATCTTTAGACACTTCTCATGCTGAGCCTAATCTTATGTTAATCAAGTAATAATTGCTGATACGTTGTGTGAATGGATTGATAGGTTTTGCCACATCTTTAGAAACTTCCTATGCATGAAGACACACACATGACACACAGATATACACGCTTACATGAATCATTCATCACTGCACGCCTTAGGGGTTTCTCTTTCTGATTTCCAATCTTTCGTGATTTCTTTCGCATTTCGTACTTATTAGTTTAGTGTAGTTTAGCTTTAGCGTAATCACATCTTTTCTCCCTTTATTCACCAACTGATTTCGGTCATACCAGAGGCTGCTCACCTCCCTGTGGATGACTCATACTTGCCCCGTCTTCACTGACAGTTGTGCACTTGCGGTTTAAATTTAAAACTAAGAAACAAGTTTTGGCGCCGTTGTCGAGGAGGTGTCAGTCTAGACTCTGGTTTGGACGATTTGGGTGGATTTAGTTTTTTGTTTGTAGTTTTTTCTTTATTTCAGGAGACTTGAAGATGCAAGAGGGAGCCGCTGGAAAAGTTTGGAGGCAAACAGAGCTTGTTGGACCGCCAATCAGTGGCCTAAGACCGCCAACTGGTGGTCTGGTAAGCTCCTCTCCACTTTTTCTTTCTGTGTGTTGTTTCTTTATCTGACATAGACGTCTGGGGATTAATTTGGCATGTTCTGACTTTTAGTTTGTCCCCAGATCAATATTTAATCTCCCTTTAAGCAACTTGGACCCTAAAACCAAAAGCAAAAGATTAGGCATTCTTTCTTGTTTCGGTCATGCATCATATACTTGACTTAGGCACGTAGATTGTCTTTTATTTTAGCTTTACTTTCAGTTGCTGAGTGCTGGAGTGAGGTACGCATTTCCTACTCTCATTCATGCATTTCGTATGAACATGCATTACTTAGTAGGAATTGCATTGCAACAAGTGTGGGTTGAGCGTTTGTTTGGAGAGTTGATTGCTAGATTAAGACTCCAAAACGCTACAAAGGAGGGGCTATCCCATATAAGATAAGGTGGGGGATTTCATCACCCGTTCCTTCGCCCCAAAAACCACACTAATTAAGAGCCTAATTTTAAAATCCAGTAGACGTTGGCCCTAAGGATCTCAGGCGCATTAGGAGAGTGATCCGGTCACTACCGTCATGGCCTTATCGGCGTCACCCACTTTGTCGATAGTAGGAGAGATGAGATCTCTGGATCTTGACTAACTTGCTGGGCTTTCTTGTCCTCGTCGTAGGGAAGTGTGGCATGTTGAGGCCGTGAGACCTCGTAGTTAGACGTCGTCTAGCTTTAAGGACCTATAGCGACCTTAGGTTGTTTGAGCCTTGTTTACTTATGTGCTTCTACCTCTACCCACCCGTCGTAGCATAACGACTTCTTCCCTTCTCTCCTGAGTCATTCCCTCTCTTCTATGTCCTCCCGTCTTTTTCTCTACGCACATTCTGTTTTAGTTGTTAAAAAAATAGAAAAAAGAATATATATATATATATATATATATATATATATATATATATATATATATATTTCGGTTTGTGTGTGCACCTTTGTGCATGCTTGTGTGGGCGTGAGAAGAGAGTGGCCGTTTGACGAGGCATGTCGTTAAACCTACCTCAGTAGTCGATTTCTCGACGCCTTCATATTCTCGTGTCGCACACAGTCCGAGTTCAATGGATGCTCATTACCGCGAGAAGGAGCAGTTGCTGGACCCACATGTCCCACCTGTTCTTGCTCCCATACCTCTTCGTGATCGATGCTACCCGAGCCGTACCGCTCTGCCTTCATGCATCGTATTGCCAGAGACAAATGGGAACCACTTTGAGGTTAAACCGCAGCTTATATTCGTGCTCCCTCACTTCACTGGGAAAGGTGACCCTTATATCTTCATTGGGAGGTCTGTGCTATGTTCAAGTTACAACAACTTGGCACAGACTCCATCCATGTTAGGCTTGTCCCCTTTGCACTAAAGGATGATACCAAGGAGTGGTTGTATAACAACCAGAGGAATGCCTTTAGGACATGGGATGACTTTCAATCTGCATTCCTCAAGAAGTACTTTCCATATCATCAGACTCAAAAATTGAGGAACGAAATCAATTCAATCTATCAACTTGAGACCAAAACATTTCATGCATATTTAGAGAGGTTCAAGGAGCTACTATCCACATGCCCTCACCATGGCATCGTGTTGTTGTGCCTTTGTCAGATTGTCTACGAGGGTCTTCACATGTCGTCCCGAACTCTCCTTGAGTCCATGTGTAAAGGAGAGTTCTTAGGAAAGGATGAAAGGGATGCATGGGCTTTCCTCGAAGACCTTGCTGAGAAAACCATGCAGTAGGAGAGTGAGGGAACCACCAGCATCATCTAGCATCGGAGCGAGGATCGCAAATGCAAACTCGACTAGATCATTTGCCGCATTTGTTGTCGATACCATTGCGGCCACCGAGGCACGCATGGCGGCCTTAACGCGCCGTATGGATTTGATTGAGCTCCAAAACCAACAACGTGCACCTCATTTGTCTACATGTGGTCCAGTTCCCTATCATTCATGTGGTAGGATAGGTCATGCAGGAAGCGAGTGTGCGTCCAATCTTCCTGAGATGCAACATGTCAATGCCATCTACTATAGAACCAGGAATGACCCATACTCATCATCTTATAATCCCAGATGGAGGAACCACCCTAATTTTTCATGGAACCAATATAATGTCCCGGGTGGTCCTTCAAACTCCTCTCGACCACCTAACCAACCACACCAACCTCCCATGTATGCACAATCTTATCAGTCAACCCAAGCTCAAATCACCAATCAATCGGGTTTCCCAAATTCCAACAATATGGAAACCTGATTCAATTTTCTTGAGACCTTGACACGTGGACTTGAAAACTCAATGAAATTTTTTATGTCAACCACAAGTCAAGTTCTCACTTCAAATTAGCAGACCATCAAATCTCTAGAGCTTCAGATGGGCCAATTGGCACAGTTTGTACATGAAAGAGAGAGAGGGACTCTGCCTAGCCAGCCTGAGGCTAACCCCCGCATGTA
This sequence comes from Triglochin maritima, assembly GCA_963682175.1. Taxonomy (NCBI): domain Eukaryota; kingdom Viridiplantae; phylum Streptophyta; class Magnoliopsida; order Alismatales; family Juncaginaceae; genus Triglochin; species Triglochin maritima. The sequence continues at coordinate 24,609,442 of OY821775.1, forward strand.
CCAGCAAAAACACATGCAAAATGAGAATGTGGTACCTCGGGGGTGGCAAGTGAACAATGTGGAGGAACCTCTTCACCATGTCAATGCCATTGTAACCTTAAGGAATGGAAAGCATGTTGACAATCACATTTCCTTGCCACCACCACCATCTATGCAGCCCCTTAGTGGGAATAGTGGTAAAGAAGAGGCTGAGGGTGAGGGTAATACACCAACGCCTCCTTCTCAGGCACCGCAGAAAACCAACCTACCAAAAGCTCCCTATACTAGTAGGTTAACTAAAAAGCAGAGTGACACAATGGATAAGATATTAGAGGTGTTTAAGCAAGTGAAGGTTAACATCCCCTTGTTGGATGTCATCCAACAAATACCTCAATATGCCAAAGTGTTAAAAGATCTCTGCACAACCAATAGGAAGACCAAAGTTCCTAAGAAAGCATTCTTGGCTGCAAAAGTAAGCTCACTTTTGTCCAATCCCACCTACACAAAATACAAGCACCCAGGGTGTCCTACAATTTAGTGTACGATAGGGAACACTAGCATGTGTAATGCATTACTTGATTTAGGATCGGCGGTCAACCTCCTCTCATTTTTTGTTTATCAACGGTTGAACTTGGGAGAATTGAAACCAACTAAGATCACCCTCCAATTGTCGGATAGATACATTCGTATTCCAAAGGGGATTATCGAGGACGTGCTTATCAAAGTTGGAGATTTTATATTTCCAGTAGAGTTTGTTGTCCTCGATACCAATCCTGTTGCGAACACCCACTCTCAAATACCTTTGATTTTGGGTAGACCATTTCTGGGAACCTCCAACACCTTAATTAATTATAGAAATTGTCTCATGAAGCTGTCATTCGGTAACACGAGTGCCGAGTTTCATGTGCTAAGCTCTAGTAGGCAATAGGAGCCCATGGACCAACCTTGAAATCTCAATCTCATCCGCCAATTAGAGAAAGCACTGCTAAATCAACGAACACCCCTAACACCAATGCAACCCATTGACAATGTTTGTAGGCCCAGTGAAAACTCATTGCCTGTCTTTGCAATACAACAAAGTGAGCTGGCATCAAACATGAATGTCCAATGGGAGTGTTCGTTTCATGATTCAGTTGAGTCCATTAGTGAGGGGGACACACCTCAGCATATGACCATTCCAGAAGGTGTCATCACCCCGTGTCCTAGGGCTATTGAGCCATTTGAGCTTCATGTTGACTCCAACAAGGACCCTCCTATGACCGAGCTTATGCATGATAATAGCAGGAGGTTGGGTGGTCCTTGTTGGATGACTTGGGGAGAAGCCCCATTCATAGTGAAACTAGTATTTCACATCCTTCGAATGAGTCTTAGGAACTCATTCCGATGCACCCGTCTAATGGTTGGAGGGTTTTGTTCGATGATCAACTAAACCCTAGTGAGGCAACACAACTCCACTCATTCATGTTGCCTACACCCAACCAATATCATGAGGGGTTCGAGCCTTTCAACTTTGACATTTCACCCCTCATGACACCTCGAAGTACTAATGAAGTGGGCACATTTTTGCAAATATCTGGCCCGCAAGACTCGATGTTCTCATTTGATATTCTTTGACCGAATGATAATGAGAATATCATTGTTGATGTATATATATTGTTTAAAAAAGTAATAAAAAACTCCATCAGTGACGTATTTGTCTTCCTTCTTAAGTATCTCATAGGTTTTTGGGAATTCGGGGTTATTTCCATCAACATAACCATGAGACTCTCAATGTGCTTCATGTTGATGAGATCTTTTCTTTCTCATGCATAAATCTATATAGTTTCATACTCACATTCATTGAGGACAATGCATGAAGTGTGGGGGTGATACTTTACGTTTGTATATATGTGGAGTCGAGTATTTTCGTTTTGCTTTTTGTTTTCTTTTGTTTGTATTGTTAGGGTCATGATAGTGTGCTGGATTTAATATTGATATATCTGTCTGCTATGATCCTTGGGTGACTTGTCTTCTTTTGCTTGCCTAGCGCTTTAAATTTTCACATTCCTTTCAAAATCTTCACATGTTTGCAAAAGAAAATGTTTTGTGGGTTTTGCGTGTGTTTAGCATGTCAAAAACCGTTGAGAGGCAAAGTAAAAAGAAAGCTCCCAAAATTGTCTTGAACATGATGCATTAGGATATCTAGTATACTGGCTTTAGGTCGTATCGAGTCGTAAGGATGCACCCCAGTCTGCCCTCGGGGGGCGTGTAATCATATGGTTTCAGTACTCAAAAAATTGAAGAAGTCCACTCTGAACCTAGTGAGTCAAACAATTCGTGTCTGTTAGCATAAGGAAGTGTGTCATAGTCAGGGGCCCTTAAACTCTTTTTGTGAAACTGTAAATATAGGGGTTTTGATTCCCATGTAGATAAATAAATAAGTGGTGTTCTCTCTTCTCCCACGGCTTCTATCACTCGGGTAATTAGGTCCGAGGGGACTTAGTGGCTGGTGCTTTCGAGTCATCTGACTTGGGATACACCGACCGAACTCCTGTTACAGGAGTGGTAGGGATCACCCTATGTGGAGATTTGGGGGAAGGTGTACGTGATAATGTAAGTCCTCACAGGTAATGATGCACGAAACCCACGCCTGGGAGAATCAAACACACCCCAATGTAATGCTCCAAAGAAGATAAAAAATATAAAAAAGAAAAAAAGAAGAAGAAAAAGAGTGAAATAAGAACCGTAATGGACTTTACACAATGTATCACTTTAAGAAGTTAAGGTTGTCCATGTCTTTCACTTAAGTCCTTAATTAACTTTCACGAATGATTCACTAGGCTAGGTGTGTGGACTGATTACATATATTGAATTGGTCCGTAGCAATACCACGTCCATGATCGACAAAAATAAGTTGTCGAGTCGTGTTGCTAGGTTGAATAATGCATCTTTGTTCGGATTTTGTGGGTGTATCCGATGAAAACCCTCAGGAGACAACACTCCTCCTTGGCGACAATGAGGTTTAACGACTTGTTGCACGTGCTAAGTGCAACCGTTATTCCTACGAAAGTGAGTTAGGATTTCCCTGCTTTCTGTATGTTTTTTACTTTCTTTCATTTTTTTCCTTTCTTTGTTTTGATCGGGACTAGAAAAGGTTAGGTGTGGGGGTATTTGACATCATATCATGCATATATTTGTGTCTTATATCCTTTATTTTTCACCTATGCAATGCGACGTAACAAGTTTTATGTTTAAGTTTCAGAAATAAACAGGTTTGAAGAGAATAGGCATAAAAGGACCTAAAAGCAAGAAAAAGAGTGAGTTGTGATACTTGAGGACTAGGATGCAAGGGATAAAGACCTGAATGAAAGCCCAAAGTACCAATGAACAAATGAAGAAGCTTCATACCATCATGAGGAGTATTTTGGCAATTCGGGTCCGGCCTAAACTCGGACAACTGACTTAGGTGCATCAAACATGAAGACAACAACACAGAAAAGCCCAACCAAAATCCAGAGCGGATCCGGACTATATAGACCGCCACTTGGCGGTCAGGTCGGCTCCGGATCCGACACACTTCGGGCAGATCATGTATTATGGGTGTTTATGGTTATTTTTGGTGTTGTATTAGTCCCACATCGGGGAATTGTCCCTGATTACTTTTTCTATGACTATAAATACAACTCTTCACCTTCCATTGTAATCACCCATTGCGTGGTGGCATTCTCTCTACTTGGAGTAAGCCTTGGAGCAAAAACTCAAGGTGGAGAAGAATGCTACTAGTAGTGCGAGTCATTTAATAAATTAATTTTTCATTGTTTTGTTCTCATGTTGTCTTTTTTATGCATGCATGCTTAGATTAGTCTTGTGTCTTTGATCTTAGGTTAAATTAGTTAGAATGTCTCCTTTCTTATTTAGTGTAATTGCTAGCATAATGGGTAGTAAGTAGATTCATCCCCTTTGGGGGTGGAGATGATGTTCATATATATTTTGAAGTTTGGATGTTTGATGAATTTTTGATTGTGTAGACTTGCATGTTTTGTATGTGCATTGGGGATATTTTAATCATCTACATGTTGGGGAATTTTGATGGGTTTTGCCATAAGATTTAGACACTTCGCATGCTTAGTTTTCTCATTTTTATTGACCAAAAATTCCTGTTGATTATGCTACATGTTAGTTATGTGTTTGTATTTGTGTTTGCTTGCTTGATTGATTGAAGAAACTTTGTTTTGATGAGTTTTTCCATAACATTTAGACACCTTCCATGCTTACCTTGTTCTTCAAATGAGTTTATGGTTTTTGATGAGTCTTGCCATATCTTTAGACACTTCTCATGCTGACATTAATCTTATGTTAATCAAGTAGTAATTGTCAATACGTTGTGTGAATGGATTGATAGGTTTTGCCACATCTTTAGACACTTCCTATGCATGAAGACACGCATTTTTAATTATGGATGTCATATTAATTCTCATATATATTAGTGGCGAATGGTATAATTTTTTCTTGTTAATCCAAGGATTTGAAGATTTTTACATAACAAATTTTAGGGGAGGTTCTGCCAAAATTTCAATAAAATTATAATCTCAATTGTTATTAATAACATGATATCTTATGTTCAACATGTTTTTCCATCTTAAAATTATAATCCAAGTAATTGTATTAAAATTATAACTTAGATTTTATATTAAAAAATCTATAACATAGATCATGTAAAAACTTATGTTTAGTTTAGTGAGTTCATACTTTTTTTTGTTTATTTATGTTTAGCTTAGTTAAATGTTTATTTATGCTGTAAAAAACTTATTTTCTTTAGTTTCTAATAACTCATTGACGCCCTTAAGCAACTTCGCCTATAATAACCTATAACAAAAGATTAGACAATATTTGCTAAGTCATTCATCAAATAGGACTTTCCATTTTTATTAGTATTATCGATTTCATGTTGAATAACTTGTGGTACTAAGGACAATGAGGGCTTACAAAGTGTTAGGTTGCAGGAGAACAACCCAAAAAGCGGGAGTAACATGGCATGGAATGGGAGTAAGTTCTTTCTCCCATTTTCATTAATTATGTAAAGTAATGGAACATATATTTAGCGAAGTTATATTTTTGTAGTACCGCAATTAGACTAGAAATACGGAATGTGGGTACTACATGATAAGATACATGGAGGAAATCCTCAAAATTGCATCTCAGAACGTATCCCTATCCGAGTTAATATATATAGTTATTCAGTTGTATAATTATAGTTACATTATTTAGATATTAATATTTTTTTACTTGTATTTTTATAGGTCTTCCAAAAGAATAGTGATCCCTACTCGCAACAGGAGGTCGATGATACTCGCGACCGATAGGCTCGCTATTTTATCATATTCATGTTAATGAACTAAGAGGTTCTTATATCAATAAGACTTTCTTTTTAAATAAACATGCAATTTTTTTAAACATGTTTACTTGAATTACCAACCTACAATGTCATCTTTAATTCAAATATCTTTGTGAATGGCAAGTGTTTGTGTATGTATGCTTGTGGTTGAATGATTGTGTTTGTGTATGTATGCTTGTATATATTTGTGGATGAATGTGTGTATATATTTGTGTTTGTGGATGAATTTCTTGTGCAGGTTGAATGTGTTTGTTATGCAGGAATCTATGATTTCTACATTTTGTATTTTTTTATCTGGTATGGGTATAGACGTCGGTTGAACCTAGTAGCCAATGACTATCCCCCTCAAAAAATGAATAGACGTCTGCTATTATGTAAAACCGACGTCTATACCGAGAGCATAGACGTCAGTTGAGATGTAGCCGATATCTATACTTAGAGACTAGACGTCGGGTTTTAAGTGACCGACGTCTAGGTTTATACGACGCATAAATAGTCGTCGGGTCATGGGACCCGTATAGCCGACGTATATACCCCAAATATCCGACGTATATTCTATTTTATGCACTAGTGTAGTTTTGTGGTGTGGCCTATAGGAGTATCAATGTTATATTGACAATGATATTAAACATTTAATATTATAAACTATAAGCAGTATCTAGCTACACATTATAGTTACCCAAATAACAAAGATGTTTTGTTCACTCGAACAGAATATGATCCATTTAGTGGTATGTATATATCACTTATGTACATCTCTTGCCTCATGATATTACGAATATTATACAAAGTAGGAATGTGTCATCTTTGTATTATGTATTCTTTTTTTTGATCTCATAAGCAATTATAATATATGTAACTATACATAAGTTACATTGTGCACATTATAATTTTGCTTTATCAAGGGGCTCAATAATATCATCACTCAAATGAAGTGGGACAATGATAATTTTTTGACATATCATCTTTTTCCAGCAGAAGTTATGTATAATCAACTAATATCTTTATCACTATACGTAATGATAGCTTTTGATAATAATCAAATTACATAATTCTCATGTGAAAAGATATAGGTCTCATATCTTTGGATCCAAAGACACAATGAAAAACATTAATGACACAAATACATTTCCATAATATTTAGGTTTATTCAATATATGAAAGAAATATTCTCCATTCAAATACTCATGTTGTTAAAATATTTGTAGAGTTACAAAATCCTGTAACCAACATGAGAATCTTATCTCAGTAATTAATGTTTCATGTTAATCACCATGTTTTTGAATTACTTTAAATTTATATAAAGCATTATCTTTTAGAGCTCTACGGTTAATAACCAAGAGCCTCTTCCTTAACACTTCCAAAAGACGAATACTAATATCAAGGAACAAAATATTTGTACATTTAATTCATAATAAAAGACATATAAAGGAATATTGTTAGAACACACATTGTTGGTTTTTTTTGCCTTAATCTATGTTTTGACGATTTAACTAACCTAATCTTAATCTCAATCAAAAGTAGGGAAGCACACATCATGCATAGAAGATATATTGTGTTGTGGTAACATCTACAGGTGATCAAGACTCAAGGAAGAATGGAATGAACTATAGACATGTAATCAAGCCAATTGAAGACATGTAATTTTGCCTTTATTTGAGTCTTTGAAATCTATGTAAACTTGAACATTCAAGAGGTGTAAATCTTCACATAGACACTATGTTCCTTGTAGAAGTCACTCACCAAATTTGACATCATTTGGACTTCAATAGATGGCCCAAACTTAGGTTGAAAATTACTCAAACTAAACATCTACCTGTTTGTGCCATAGTTGGATTAGAGTCATTTTGCATCATGAAAATTACTCCAATTAAACATCATCAAAAAGGGAGACATATTTGGATTAGAGTCATTTTGCATGTGAACATATTAGCTTCATTTCAATTATTGTCTTGTACGTTTTAATGATAAGGTTTTATCTTATTTCATGTGGCGGCAAAGTTGGAATTGAGTTTTGTGGATTTCATGTATGACATGTCTTGATGAGCACATTTGAATACACAGTACACCACACATTTTCATCTTTACATTCTTTCTCTACCCCCCGAGGGGTTTAGTTCTATTGTTTGTTTTCGATTTCTTACGTGTTGTAGTTTGATTCCGATCGTATCTTTCTCCACTTCTCTTCCCACTCGAGTATCGTGAATCCGACTCGTGTACGCTCCTTTTGGATCGACCCATGCTTGCCACCGCTTCAACGCGGTTGTGCATTTGCAGTATATTAAACTGATTCAATCAATCACTAATGTAGAGGGGGTGAATAGATTATGTAGCAAATTAAACTAACAATACACAATTAAAAGTAGAAATGAAGAAAATGCAAACCACAAGTCGACTCTGGAGATTTCATGCATACCCGTTAACCAAAATTCATCCCCACATGCTTCTTCTACTTTTTTAGCTTCAAGTTGAGATATAAATGCATAAGAGACATAAAACAAGAGCATTAGATCTAGTAACAATTCCTTTTGATACCTAACCAATTACAAGGTCCTTAGGATGGCCTTTTCATAATGTCAATCCTTTGGAAGCACTTATTTTTCTTTACGTATCTGATAGGGTTGTTGTTGAGATGTTACATTTCAAATACGATCAACAAGTTCATCATCAAGGTTAGAATTATCCTTACACGGTTCCTCTTGAAATTAAACATCCATGGATTCTTCTACACAACTAGTTCTCTTTTTATGGACTCGATATGGTTTACTCCTACTAAAATATCCAAAAAGTATGACTTCATCGGTTTCAGCATCGAAGTTGTCTAAGTTATCCTTGGAATCAAACTTGTCAATTCATTGAAAGATAATGGTCAAGTTGCTTAAGGGTTTCGATGAGTTATTAGAAACTAAACATTTAACTTAACATAATAAGTTTTTTCAGCATAAATAAACAAAAAATAAACAAAAATAAATGTATGAACTCACTAAACTAAACATAAGTTTTTCAGGACAACAGTCGTATTCATATATTTTACCTAACCCCCAAATTATCTTTGGCCTCCAGTGAAACGATGCCTTGACATCGATCGACTGGATGAAGACAATTTGTGTGCCCAAAGTGCTTGTTATTTTTGGTCAAACGAACTTTCTTGTTACGTTCGACAACTAATCTTTTACCTAGCCAAAACCCCCAGAACGGTCGATCGTCCCCTAGATTTAGTTCAACTGTTCACTTACGTTGTAGCCGTTTGGTTCGACCGTAGTTTAAGGTAGTTCGAGTGTTTCTTTATTTTCATGGAAACAGGTTGACCATTGACCCCATGTCGATCGATCTGTTTAGGATAGATTTGCATAACTTAACTTTCTGTTTTGTGTATCTGGCACAAATGTCAACCAAATCTTCCCCAACGGCTACAAATCTTTAAGAGCTTATAAATAGAGGTTCACACACCTTATTTACACAACTCTCCTACTCCAAACTTACACATACAATAGAGAGAATCCACCCACTCCTAGAAATCCCAAATCTAACACTGTAAGCTTAAACTTCCACACCTTGATCCAAATTGTCATCATACTCAAAGTGTGCACAAGTTAGAGAGTGTTTGTCACTCAGTCTCTTTGTCAAGCCAAAGGTTGTAAAGGTTTCGATGAAAGCCTGAGGCATCCCTTTCGTAGTGTGAGAGGAAGAAATCGAGCTCGACGAGGGTTGTTTGCGAGTTCGTGATGTAAAGGCTTGATCTCGGTCCGGAACGAGATCGGATAGTGAATACGTAGGCGGAGCTCGTGGAATCGAGCGGAGCTTGAAAGAGAGTAAGTAGGAGCCGGGTGTAGATGCCAAACCTCAATAAATCGCTGAGTCTTCTTTGTGGTTTGATTGTCTCTACTTGTCTTTTAATTATTTTTTCCACTACATATTAAGTAGAGATTAGGAGAAATTGGTTAGATTAATTAGGCCATACACGATCCCACACCACTTCCCCTCCTTTTTCACCAACATCCAAAGAAGAAGAATATGATTTTGGTACCCACATTTGTTTGTGTCCTTTGGGGTTAGCTTTTTGTACCCAAACTTGTTTGGTTTTAGGTACCCAAAATTAGAAGTAAAATTCCATTTCAGAAGACCATTTGAAGCATGCACAAAATAACTTTTAGATTTTTTCCATGTTTGTATCCTAGACCTGGTTTTTCTAGAGATTGAGTTTGACTACTAAGCAACATGTCTAGTATCTTTTTTCCTCTTGTACATTTCTCAAGATCAATTCTCAATTGCTTATTGTTCACATTTCTCAAGTAATTCATGAAAGACATCAAGCAATTCATCATATGAGTTAAAATTATAAGTTGAGAATACATCTTTTTCTCCATCTTTGACGACTTGACAAGTGTTGGGCTCATCTTGCTCGCTTGATGAAGAGACACTACACATATCTCCATCAATTTCATATTGAGTGTAGAGGCATAGGTGAGCTTCTTCATATTTCAACTCACTTGATGAACCAGAGGATAATCAGATGATCCATCCCAAGTGGCCTTGAGAGCCTTATTCTTTTCCCTATCCCTCTTCTCTCTTCTTTTGAACCTACTATCTTTTGACTCCTTTTCTCCTTTCTTTTTCTCATGTCTTTCCTTGAGCTTGATTAAGGGACAATCTTTCTTCACTTGCCCAATTTTGTTACAATCATAACAAATAGGATCTTTGGAGATTTCTTCTTCATCTCTTTTCTTTGTTTGGAATTTCTCCTTCACCCAACGCTTCTTGAACCTTTTAATCATCATTGCAAGCTCCTCATCACTCTCCTTCTCATCTGATTTTTCAGTTTTGATGCTCTCTTTGAGACCAATTGCTTTTTCTTTCTTTTTGGAATTGTCCATTTCTTTTCTCTCCTTCATTTGGATCTCATAGGCCATAAGTCTACCAATGAGATCCTCCATGGACAAGGTGTTGAGGTCTTGAGCCTCCTTAATGGTGGTCGGTCTTTTCTCCCTATCGCGTGAGAGAGGATGAAGAATCTTCTGCGCCATGTCACTTTTATTGATATTCTCACCAAGATTTTTCAAATTGTTCGTAATTTTGGTGAAGCTAGTGATCATCTTACTTATGCTTTGACTGGGTTGCATAGAAAATAAATCATATTTACAAATAAATATATGAACCCTAGTTTCTTTCATTCTACACAATCCTTTGTAATGAGACTAAAGCAATTTCCATATGTCATAAGAAGTATCATACCCACTAATTCTACCATATTCTTGAGCATCTACTCCATAAGTAAACATGCTCCTAAGTTTAGCATTGATTTTGGCATTAGCAATATGTTCATAAGTTTGTTGATTGTTCACCAGTGGGGTAGAACATATTTAACACCAAGAAAGATCCATTTTAAAGGAAATTGATTGGATGTAAATCCTCATTATATTTTTCCAATAGGAATAATTATCCCTGGTAAGCAAAAGGGTCTAGTAGTAGATAATCCTTCTTTAAGTTAATTAGTGTTACTCTCAATGACTAAATGGACTACATAAGTAAACGTAAGCTCTGATACCAAATGTAAGTAGGATCAATCACTAATCTAGAGAGGGGTGAATAGATTATGTAGCAAATTAAAAAATACAAAACAAAATAAAATAGAGATGAAGAAAATGCAAACCACAAGTTGACTCCGAAGATATTATAGAGGTTCGATCACACCACCAAGATCTAGTCCACTCTTCGAGTTTGGATCGATCCACTAATCCCTACTCGAGAAGTCACTAATCTCTTCATTCTGGGTCAAAGATAAACTCTCTTACAATCGGAGCCTTGTGGACACCCTCGCCTTGCTCGATTATGCTCTTGCAACCCAAGAGGGAGCTTCCTCGAAGTTTTACAACGTAATGGAATATGATGAAAGTGGTTGAACTCTAACTTGAATGCACTTAAAGGATTTGAACTGAACTTGAAGTGAATTGAATGAAGTTTGAAAGTTGTTGGTGCTTTAAGGCTTAGAATTTAAGACCACAAGGAGTTTAAAAGATTTTCAGCAAGTTGTGTGGTTTGTGTCACTTAAATGATGTTCATTAGTACCACGACATGCATCATATTCATGCTATATATCCTTAATTTTATCCCAATATTGTGCTACTAGAGTGTTTGTTGTTATATTTCAGGTATTAGGTAATAAAGAAAAGAAGGGAAGAGAAAAAAGACTGAAACGTAAGAAGAAAGGACTTAAATGAAGCAAAATGGACCTCTCAGTCATACACAAGGACCAATCTGCAAACGGGAAGGACCTGGACATGAGCCTGGAGGGACCAAATAGCAAAGAAACACCAACCATCATTAGGAGTATTTGGCAATTAGATTCGGGCGCAGACTCAAACAATCAATCCGGGTGCAACCCACGTTCATAATTGAAGCAATGAAGACGCCAACCGAAACTGGATTGAATCCGACCAAACATGACCGCCAATTGGCGGCCCTAGACAGCCAATTGTTGGTCTAGTTGGGTCAGGATCCGACCTGGCTTTGCGTGGTTGTGTGTCATGTTGTTTTTATTCATTTGTAGAATTTCATTAGTGTCACGCCAGGGATTTGTCCCTAGTTGCCTTTTTCATGTCTAGAAATAGAACTATTCTTCTTACTTTGTAAGGTACCTTGCTTGGTGGTCATTCTCTATTCTTGGAGTAAGCCTTTGAAGCAACACTCAAGGTGGAGAGGATACCACATTGTAATGTGTCATGTAAATAAATATTTCTCTTTAGTTAGATATTGTTTCATTTAGTCTTGCATGTTTTCTTTCCTTAAATCATTGCATAATTAGTTAGCTTAATGAATAGTGAGTAGTTTCATCCCCTTTGGGGATGGAGATAATGTTTATACATGTAATGAAGAATGGGATGAATGCTATCTTTTGCGATATGTGATGAGTGTGAATGTATGTGTGTTTATTTAGAAGAGAATACTTAACTTGATGGGTTTTTCCATAACCATTAGGTACTTCCCATGCTTGTTTAGGTTCTTAATAACCAACTTGTTTATGCTTATGTTAATCGACTAGGTTAGTGATTGGAATTATAGGTTTGTCACAACCATTAGGTACTTCCTATGCATGAAAACACAACCTACTCCTGTGCCTTATTGAATGCATTCTTCACCACCTTATCTCATGTGTACACACACTCCACCCTTTAGCTGTTTTCCTTACTGAATTTCATCTTGCTTTGCCTTTTGTTTTGTTTAGTTTCAGTTACTCTCGTGCTTTCATCTTTCTTGTTGGTTAATTGCTTGTTTTAGTGTTGCTTAGTTTAGTGTAATTAACTTCTTCTCCCCTTTATTTTCCACTCAATTTATAAAGAACCAGATTTGACACACCTTCCTGTGAACTCGACCCATATTTTCTATGTCTTTAGCGACGTTGTCACTTACGGTATTTAAACCATTCAATCAAGTTTTGGCACTATTGCTGAGGAGGTGCTTTGTCCAAACTCTGGTTTGGACGATTCGAGTGGATTTAGATTTTTGTTTGAGGACTTGTCAGGATTAAGGGGAGGAACCAGGAGAAATTTGAGGGATGAACAAGCTACTCTGACCTCCAATCAGTGATCTGGTGAGAAACTTTTGCTTCTAATTTACTTATGTTTGTTTGTAATTGCAATATAAGTGTCTGGGATCCCAATTTTGCAAGACTGAACCTGTAGATTGCTTCTAGATTAATCGATAAACCAATCGATCCCCTTTTTATACAACTTGGACCTTAAAACTCAAAGTAAAAGATTAGATCAATTGACATCTAGGTCATGTATCATCTGTAGACCTTGCACGTATATTTTCTTTCCTTTGCTTTATTTTTTGTGTTGTTGACTGCTAACGTGAGATATGTGCACCCATCCTCTCATTTATGCATGATTAAACCATGTATTTGTTATTAAGGTGTATTGGAACAAGAGTGAGGTGAGTACTTGTTTGGTGAGTTGCTTGTTAGCCTAAGAATTCAAAACATCTTTTAGGGGCACCACCTATAGTCTTCAAAATAAGGTGGGGATTTCATCACTCCTCCCATAGCCCCACAAACTACACTCAAGTAAAGCCTTAATCTAAAATCAAGTAGACATTGATTCCTAGGATTCTGGCGCACTTACGAGACAATCCCATTCTCGACTTCAAGGCATGAACGTCATCGTTTGCTTAGTTGAATAGAGACTTTTGGGACCTCTGGGTCTTGACTTTCTGATTTGGCGTTGTGACCTTTGGCCGAGGGAGATGAGTCATTTGGGAGTGTGGAGAGTCGCGCTTAGGCATCGTCTAGTCCACGAATCCATTGCCAGCTTGTTTGAGTTGTGTTTGCTAGATTAGGCTTCTACCCTCACCCTTTACCCACTCTAGCTTTAGGGATTATTCCCTTCTCCTTTGAGTCATCTTCTTCTCACATTCTTCTATGTTATAATCTCCTCCCATTTACACTCTCTATAAGCATTTTAGGGTCGAGCACTTTTTGCAAGCATATGGCCTCGTGGTGGTGAGAGTGGTCTACTCGAGAGTTCTTTGTCGAGATGGGTGGTTACATAGGTGACCATTCATTTCATTGTTGGAACTAGGACTATTCCCCCTGGTATTCCGGACCCTTGCATCCTGGGGCTCCTCAAACTAATACCCGGCATTGTTGGGACAATTTTAATTGTGTGACCGAGCATTCTTCACATTGGAGTAACATAAGAGGCACCGACTGCTAGACCACCATCTAGTTGTGTCAGATCATATGTTGGTCAACAAATTGAGACATTAAAAGACACTTTGGCCTCATTCATGTGTACGGTAGATGATATGAGTGAACCAGTGACTCTAGTAGTCGTACCATGCGACTGTTGCGGTTTGAGTGGTTACGTTATCGGGGGAAGGTCCTTATGTTCCCCCAGAGGCTAAGTGTGAGCATACCTTTTCCCAAAATGTTCAATGTAAACTTTACGCATCCGCGTACAACCCAAGAGGGATGGATTCCTAGGGAGACAATATTGATTCAAATTTTTATACATCATACTCACCCCATTATTCTTCTCCCGAATACGCATATCCCTATCAGCCACCACCCATGATCACTCTCCTAACGCGCCCGAGTTCAATTGTCCAATGTCTATGATTTTGGATTTAGGACTTTTGATTAGGAGTGATTTTTGGGACTAAGCTCCCTTAGACTTCCCGAGAAACTCCACACCATCATGAGTAGTATTTTGGCAATTACATTCAGGCACAGACTTAAACTACCAATCCGGGTGCAACCCACATTGATAATTGAAGAAATGAAGATGCCAACCGAAACTGGGTTGAATCCGACCAAACATGACCGCCAATTGGCGGCCCTAGACAACCAATTGGAGGTCCAATATGATCAGGATCCAACCCAGCATCTCGTGGTTGTGTATTATGTTGTTTGTATCCATTTATAGTAGTTTCATTAGTCCCACATCGGGGGATTGTCCCCAGTTTCCTTTTTTCATGTCTATAAATAGAACTCTTATTCTCCTTTGTAAACCACACATTGCTTGATGGCTATTCTCTCTACTTAGAGTAAACCTTGGAGCAAAACTCAAGTAAAGAAGAATGCTACTTGTAATGTGAGTCATGTAAATAAAATAATTCTTCATAATTTTGTTTTAATGTTGCCTTTTTAATGCTTGCCTGTTTAGCTTGGTTTGTTTTCTTGATCTTAGTATAATTAGTTATAATGTCTTTCTTTCTTAATATAGTTTGTAGCTTAATATGTTGTGAGTAGTTCCATCCCCTTTTGGGGGTGGAGTGGATGTTTATACATGTAATGAAGAATGGGATGATTAATATCTTTTGTTTTATGTCATAAATGTCAGTGTATGCTTGTTTGTTTAAAAGAAAATACATAACTTGATGAGTTCTGCCATAATCATTAGGTACTTCCCATGACTGTTTAGGTTCTTAATAACCAACTTGTTTATGCTTATGTTAATCAACTAGGTTAGTGATTTGGATGATAGGTCTTGCCACAACCATTATGTACTTTCTATACATAAAACACAACCTACATTTGTGCCCTATTGAATGCATTCTTCACCACTTTATTTCATGTGCACCCACTCCACTAATTGGGGGTTTTCTTCCTGATTCTCATCTTGCTTTGATAGTACTTAGTTTAGTTTCAATTCCTCTCGCTTTTGTCTTCCTTGTTTGTTTTTTGCTAGTTTACTGTAGCTTACTTTAGTTTAATCGACTATTACATCTTTATTTTTCACTTGATTTCCGAAAAACTAGAGTCGACACACCTCCCTGTGGATCGACCTGTACTTGTCCCATCTTCACCGACAGTCGTGCACTTGCAGTTAAAGCATATTATAATTGAATCAATCACTCATCACAACATGTAATACATGAAATCCATAAGACCAATTTCAACTTTGCGTCCACATGAAATAAGATAAAACATTATCATTAAAACATACAAGACAATAATTGAAATGAGGCTAAAAGAACTTATGCATAATGACGAAACCCCACTATGTCTCCACATGAAATAAGATTTAACACAATCATTAAAACAGACAAGACATTAATTAGGACGAGGTGAACATGAGCACATGCATGCACATGTTATGTATTCTTCTTCCACTCCATCCTTATCCTCACGTCATCATTCCCCATAAAATAGGCTCACTAATCTAAGCATGTGCTAAGCTTCACTCAAGAGCATTAACACATCAAAGATAAGAGTGAAAATCCCATTAGATGGTTATGGAACTCATGTGAGGTTCAAAGGTATGATTAACACACAGACACTAATACATCCCATAATCACAACACCTTCTTCTGCACTCCCCCAATGGGGATAGACTACTCTCTACTCATCTCTAAACAAAAGAAAGCATAAAAACAACCCAAAACCATAATGCAAAATTCTGGAAACTAGATGAAGGAAAACAAGCACAAAGGAAATGTCTTCAAAGGAAAGACATCAAGATAAAGAACAAGACTACACTATATTAAAATGAAAGCTTACAAAGTTTCCTTCTTCTTCTCCTCTTACGCTAATGAGTAGCAAATAAAACCTAAACTAATGGAGGAGCAAGAAGAAGAGAAGGACAGGAAGGAGTACAATGGTATATATAGACTAATACATGGTTAGGATTAATCTGGAAGTAATCGGATAGTCCTGGAATGCTCTGACCAAAATACCCGACCAACGGACAAAATTTGAGACCCTTGGGACCAGTTTGATCCATCGGTGGCAGATCAAATTGATTTGATCGGGTTGAAATTTTGTCTTTGACTTTATTTCTTTTATTGGCACGTGTGGTGAAGCTCTTGTCCACTGTCTCGACCCGATTTGGTTTTAATTGGAGAAATACTGATCTGGTTCAAGTCATGTGTCACATTATTTTGTACTTCTCAATCAAGTCCCTCCAGGTTTTCACTTGGGTCTTTCTTGTTTTGCGATCCAGTCCTTGTGTTTTACAAATAGATCCTCAATTTAGTCCATTCTTGTTACATTCAGGTCTTTTTTGCTCACTTCCTCTTCTTTATTACCTAACTCCTGAAACACTACAAACAACAACTCATGTAGCACAATGTTGGGAGTAAAAAAGGATATATAGCATGAATGTGATGTATGATATGCAACTAATCAGTGCCAATGGTTGGAAATTAAATAGTCATTGAACACGACTGTATGTGGAAAGAGACATTGCATGCAAGACAAAAAAGAAAGAAACGATCGACCAAAGAAACATCATTAGACCACGTAATTTGGGTTTTCAAAGATGTGTGTTTGACGAAAAAATATAAGTCTGTTGAAAATATTCAACGGATCTCTGACACGTTTACCAATCAGAGCAAGCTACATTTGAATTTATCGTTAGGAAACCTCAGATGACTGAGTGAGTGTCGGTTAACTGAAAATAGGATTCCAATGAGGATTTGAAGTTCAGTGACTTGAACGAATTGATTGATTGACATCATATCATGCTTATATTCATGTATTATATCCTCTATTTTGAACCTAAGCAATGCTACGTAATGAGCTTTATGTTTAAGTTTCAGGAATAAACAAGTTTGAGAAGTAGAGACAAAAATGATATGAATGCAAGAAAAATGACTGAATTGTTAGACTTATGGACTGATGTGCAAGAGGGAAGGACCTGGATATAAACCAAAAAGACCAATAAGCAAATCGAGAAACTTCACACTATCATGAGGAGTATTTTGGCAATTAGATTTGGGTCAAGACTCAAACAACTGATTTGGGTGCACCAAACGTAGAACATTGAAGCCATAAAGATGTCAACCGAAACCTTGTAAAATCCAACAATAGGTGACCATTAATTGGAGGTCATAGACAGCCAATTGGCGGTCCAAAATGATCAGGATCCCTCCGACTTCTCGTGGTTGTGTAATATGTTGTTTGTATTCATTTGTAGAAGTTGTGTTAGTCCCACATCGGGGGATTGTCCTGGATTACCTTTTTCCATGACTATAAATAGAACTCGTCTTCCTCTTTTGTAATCACCCATTGCTTGGTGGAAATCTCTCTACTTAGAGTAAGCCTTGGAGTAAAACTAAAGTAGAGAAGAATGCTACTTGTAATGTGAGTCATGTAAATAAAATATTTTTTTAGTTTGTTTTAAGGTTGTCTTCTCTTTTAATTCTTGGATGCTTAGTTTAATTTCAGTTTGTCTTCTTTTCTTAATGAGTAGTGAGTAGTTCCATCCCCTTTTGGGGGTCGAGATGATGTACATATATGTTGTGAAGTTTGGATGTTTAATGAATTTTTGATTATGTAGACTTGCATGTCTATATGTTCATCGGGGGTGTTTTAATCATCTACATGTTGGGAGATTTTTATGGGTTTTGCCATAAGATTTAGACACTTTCCATGCTTTGTTTCCTCATGTTGTACTGACTGAAATTTCCTATTGAAGATGCTACATTTTAGTTGTGTTTTTATTTGTGTTTTGCTTGCTTGATTGATTGAAGAAACTTTGTATTAATGGGTTGTGCCATAAGATTTAGACACCTCCCTTGCTTAGCTTTGTTCTTCACATGAGTTCATGGTTTTTTATGAGACTTGCCATATCTTTAGACACTTCTCATGCTGAGCCTAGTCTTATGTTAATCAAGTAGTAATTGCAGATATGTTGTGTGAATGGATTGCTAGATTTTGCAAAATCTTTAGACACTTCCTATGCATGAAGACACACACACATACATGCTTACATGCGCCATTCATCACTTATTTAACTTAATATGTGAACACACTCCACCCTTAGGGGTTTCCATTCCTGAATTCCAGCTTGTTGTCTTAGTTTAATTTCTTTGTTGCTTGCTTTCGTCGTCTTTGTTTGATGCTTACTATTGTAGTGTAGCATAGTTTAGTCTAGTTTAGTGTAATCAACTTCTTCTCCCCTATTTTCCCATTTTCCTTCGAAAGAACCATAGTCGACACACCTCCCTGTGGATCAACCCGTACTTCCCCCGACTTCACTGACGTCGTTCAGTTGCAGTATTTAAAACGAACACATCAAATTTTGGCACCGTTGCCGAGGAGGTGCTCTATCTGAACTCTCGTTTGGAGAATTCAAGTGGGTTTAATCTTTTGTCTTTAGTTTCTAGTTGTAGCATGGACTTTGCAGCATCAAGAGGAGGCACCAGGAGAAGTTTGGAGGAAAACAAAAGGCAACAGACCTCCAATCAGCAGTGGTGGACCGCTAACTGGCGGCCTGGTAAGCTCAGATTGCTCTCTCCTTTCTTCTAGTTGTTTTTGGTTTCACTATAGAGGTTTGGGGCTCAATTTGGATGTTGTGACTTGTAGTTGCCCCAGATCAATAATAAATCCCCATTTAAGACAAGTTGGACCCTAAAACTCAAACCAAAAGACTAGATTATTTGTCATCTAGGTCATGCATCATCTGTAGACCTTGCACACATCTTGTCTTTCCTATGCTTTAATTTCTCATTGTGGATTACAGACATGAGGTATGTGCACCCGTTCTCTCATTCATGCATCGTTAAATTATGCATTAGTTAGTAAGGTGCATCGGGACAGGAATAAGGTAAGTGATTGATTGGTGAGTTGCTTGATAGATTCAGGATTCAAAACATCTTAAGGGGAACCACCTATGGTCTTCAAGATAATGTGGGGGATTTCATCACCCATCCCTTAGCCCCACAAACCACACTCAAGTAAAGCATTAATCTAACACCAAGTAGACATTGGCCACTAGGAGTCGGTCATATAAGGAGAGTGATCCGGTCACAACCGTCATAGCCGTATCGGCATTGCCCACTGTTTAATCGTTTTAAATATCGCAAGTTCACGACCGCGTTGAAGCCTCAGGGAGGTGAGTAGCCTCTGGTTTTTTCAGAAATCAAGTGGCAACAAAAAGGTAGAAGAGTTTGTCTATGCTAATCTACACTATACTAAACTACTAAGAAGAAAAATGCAAAGTAAACCAACTAACGATTACTTCGAATCAAAACTAAAAGAATGTAAAACTAAGTTGGAGTCAAGAAGAGAAAGACCCCAAGGGGTGTAGTGTGTGCACACATGTAAAAACATGGTGAAGAATGCATTCTATAGGCACAAATGTAGGTAGTGTTTTCATGCATAGGAAGTGTCAAAAGGTTATGGCAAAACCTATCAATCCATTCACTAACCTAGCTGATTAACATTCATATACACAAGCTGGTTATTTCGGAACCTAAACAAGCATGGGAGGTGTCTAAGATGTGTGGCAAAACCCATCAAGTGTAGTATTCTACTCTAACAAGCAAGCATACATTCACATTTATCAACACAATCAAAATATAAAGCATTCATATCCATTCTTTAATGCATGTATGAAATCATCTCCACCCCCAAAGGTGGATGGATCTACTCACTACACATTATTCTAACAATTAAACTAAAGAAGCAAGGAAACATTCTAATTACTTTAGCCTACAATCAAATAAATAAAACTAAGCTAAGCATGCATAAAGAAACAACATAAGAACAAAACAATGGAAAAATTATTTTATTAAATGACTCATATCACAAGCAACATTCTTTTCTACCTTGACATTTTGCTCCAAGGCTTACTCCAAGTAGAGAGAATGTCACCAAGCAATGGGTGAATACAATAGAAGGTGAAGAGTTCTATTTATAGCCATAGAAAAAGGTAATCTAGGACAATCCCCAGGTATGGGACTAAACAAATAGCAGAAATAGACTAAATACACACTAATACACGTCCCACGGAAAGCTTAGCAGATCTGGAGCAAAACAGACTGTCAATTAGCGATCTTGGACCGCCAATTGGCAGTCTATATGGTTCCGATCACGTTGGATTTTCTTCTGGGCTTTTCTGGATGACTTTGCTTGTCTTTGATGCATCTACTTCCCTTGCTAGAGCTCCGACCCGAATAGAATTGCCAAAGTACTCCCCATGATGGTGTCAAGTATTCTTGTTTGCTCATTGGTCCTTCGATCTTACATTCAGGTCCTTCGATCTTGCATCTTAGTCCTTGAGTCTCTCAACTTAGTCCTTTTTCATGCTTTTAGGTCCTTTTATGCCTCTTCACTTCAAACCTATTTATATCTGAAATTCAAACATAAAACTCATCACGTATCATTGTTTAGGTGAAAGATAATGGATATAAGATACAAATATAAGCATGAAATGATGTCAATCACCCACTTTGTCGATAGTAGGAGAGACGAGATCTCTAGTTCTTGGTTCACTTGCTGGGCTTTGTGGTCTTCGTCATAAGGAGGTGAGGCATGTTGAGGCCGTGTGAGCTCGAGTTAGGCGTCGTCTAGCTTAAGGACTCATAGCCAACCTAAGCTTGTTTGAGCTGTGTTTGCTAGACTAGGCTTCTACCCTCACCCTCTACCCACGCTAGTATTAGGGATTCTTCCCTTCTCCTCTGAGTCATCTTCTTCTCACCTACCTCTACGTTCTAGTCTCCTCCCCTTTACACTCTTTGTTAGCATTTAATGGTCGAGTCGAGCACTTTTTGCGAGCTTAGTCTTGTGGTGGTGAGAGTGGTCGACTCGAGAGTTCTTTGTCGAAATGGGTGGTTACATAGGCGACCATCCATTTCATTGTGGGACCATGACTATTCTCCCTGGTATTCTGGACCCATGCATCCTGGGATGCCTCAGACAAACACCCTGTATGGTTCGGACAATCTTAATTGTGTGACTGAGCAATCTTCAGATTGGGGTGATATGAGAGAGACGCCGATGGCTAGATCACCATCTAGTTATGTCAGATCATATGTTGGTCAACAATTGAGACATCAGCACAACCTTTGGCCTCTTTCATGCGTGTGGTAGATGACATGAGTGCACCGGTGGCTCCAGTAGCCGTATCATGTGACTATTGTGGGTTGAGTAGTCACGTTATCGGGGAATGTCCTTATGTTTCCCCTGAACCTGAGTATGAGCATACCTTTTTCGAAAATGCACAATGTGACCATTAAGCATCTCCCTACAACCCAAGAGGGATGGATTCATGGGGAGACTATACATCATACCCACCCCACTATTCTCCTTCCGAATACCCATATCCCTACCACCGACCACCCATGGCCAGTCATTGGACTCATTCTCAGCCCATCAACACCCAATCCCAAAATCTCCAAAAATCTGAATTGAGACTCACGGTTGACCGCAGCAATGATTCTCTGAAACAAACTCTCCTTACATTCATGGAAGCGGCATAACATTCCATGCAAAATATGACAACACAAGTGAGTCAGATCACGCAGAAATTACGTGAACGTGAGGAGGGTGACCTTTCTTATCGGCATGACGATTTATCTTCTAATATCGAACCACCACCACATTCACAAATTCAAAGCACAATCTTCCAAAGTCAAACTCCTAGTCAGTCTGAGAGACTTGGGGTTTCAATTCAGGATCACTAGGTAGGAGATTCGATTCAAATTGAGAATAGCATGGACCAGTTTCATTATGAGTCAGCACAGGATTGTGCGTTATCTTTTGTCACGTGGCCCTTGAGCCACATAATCTTATTGTTGTGCCTTTTAAGGACTCACCTTTGGTGGAGCAAAATCTCCCTAATACCCTGAATTTTATACGACCTGATGAGAGTTTGTCTCTCCCTATTGTTCCTGGTCATCTTGAAAATGAAGGGACACCAAACAACTACATTGCCAATGAGAGTATTGGGAGGTCCTTAAAGGATACCTTGGGTAAGAGACCCACTTCCTATTTTCCTGATGTGTCGGGCAAGGATAATGAGGTTGTTGGCCTCATTCTAGCGTACCAGCATGTTGGTTGGAGAGTTGAGATTGATGATCATGACTTCCACACCGCGACGAGAAAAACTCTTCTGTTGTCGCTCAATTACAGGCAAACTCTCGAGAGGTTCAAGCTCTTCTAGTTTGATCATTTGAATGAGACGCAAATGCGTTTACTTCATGAATCTCTCTTTGCATCATGTGCATTGTGTGATGGGGGCCCACGTATGAGTATTTTGGCCCCACATGTTATCGTATACCATTTCAAGTGCATTGGCCCACTTTTGAGATTCAGATTTGATGTCCTTTGACAAATGAAGATGGAAACTTATTTTTTGTACATAATTATATTTCAAAAAAGAAAAAACAAGAAAAAACGATACTCCAAGAGTGAGCACATCTTGTTGTGGGCTCCAACCCCTGTGTATTTGGGCCCCACTTGTTTCACGTATTTGTATCCCTTCTTTAGTATTTCACAGGTTTTGAGGTGAATTCAGGTTTGTGTCCATTAAGATAACCATGAACTTCCCTTTCCGCTTCACGTTGGTGAGATCTTTTCTTTTTCATGCATATATCAATGTCGTATCATGCTCACATTCATTGAGGACAATGTATGAAGTAAGTGTGTGAAAGGGTGATTGACATCATTTCATGCTTATATTTGTATCTTATATCCATTATCTTACAACTAAGCAACGCTACGTGACGAGTTTTATGTTTAGTTTTCAGGAATAAAGAGGCTTGAAGAGAAGAGCCATGAAAGGACCCAAAAGCAGAAAAAAGGACTTAACTGTGAGACCTGGGACTAAGATGTAAGGGAGAAGGACCTGATCGTAAGACCGAAGGACCTAAGAGAAAAATAGGAAACTCCACACCATCATGGGGAGTATTTTGGCAATTCGATTCGGGTCAGAGCTCCAACAAACCAAGTAGATGCATCCAAGACCAAGAAATACTTCAAGCAAAGCCCAACACAAAAACCAGACGGATCTGGGCCTTATAGACCGCCAATTGGTGGTATGGAACATCCCAAATCCGCTAAGATTTCGCCTGGACTTGTATTAATGTTTGTTTAGGCTATTTTTGGGATTGGTTTAGTCCCACATCGGGGGATTGTCTCAGATTAGCTTTTTCCATGCTTATAAATAGAACTCTTCACCTTCCATTGTATCCATCTCCCTCTTTGGTGGCCATCTTCCCTACTAAGAGTGAAGCCTTGAAGCAAAACTCTGGTGGAGGAAGGGCTGCTTGTATTGAGTGAGTTAATAATAGATGTTTTTCCTTTAATTTTGTTGTTTCTCTCTTAGTTTAATTTCCTTTCATATGCATGCTTGCTTGTTTGTTTTGTTTTATTCTTCTTTAATATTTCTTGCTTGATTAGTGTAGTTTTATTTCAGTATAATGATTCATTTTGTTAGAGTAGTTAGTTTAAATATGTGTGAGTAGGTCCATCACCTTTGGGGGGTGGAGTACATGTGTGTACATGTTATGTAGATGGTATGAATGCTTGATATAAATGTTTGTGAGAAATATTAGTATGCTTGCTTGAATTATGATTGACATCATTTCATGCTTATATTTGTACCTTATATCCATTATCTTACACCTAAGCAATGCTACGTGACGAGTTTTATGTTTAGTTTTCAGGAATAAATAGGTTTGAAGAGATGAAGCATAAAAGGACCCAAAAGCTGGGAAAAAGGACTGAATTGTGAGATCTAGGGACCAAGATGCAAGGGAGAAGGACCTGAATGTAAGACAGAAGGACCTAAGAGCAAAACAGAATACTCCACACCATCATGGGGAGTATTTTACCAATTCTATTCGGGTCGGAGCTCCAACAAGTCGAGTAACCGCATCAAAGACCAACAATACCAGAAAGCAAAGCCCACAACAAATTCCAACGCGATCCGACGATTTTGGACCGCTAATTGGCGGTCTTGGACCGCTAATTGGCGGTCCATATCACTCAGGATCCGCCCAAATTTCTCCTGGACGTGTATTAATGTTCGTTTAGGCTAGTTTTGGTATTGGTTTAGTCCCACATCGGGGGATTGTCCCCGATTAGCTTTTCCCATGCTTATAAATAGAACTCTTCACCTTCCATTGTAATTACCCATTGCTTGGTGGCATTCTCTCTACTAAGGAGTGAGCCTTGAAGCAAAAACTCAAGGTGGAGAAGAATGCTACCTTCAATGTGAGTCATTTTGTTAATAAAATAATTCTTCTAGTTTCTTTAAATCTTGTCTTTTAATTTGTGCATGTTTGTTTAGTCTTTCCTTTCCTTTTATGTTTCTTTAATGCTTCTTGCCTTCTTAGTTAACTTTCATTTCAGTATTATGCTTTCTTTGCTTAGTCTAATCAGTAGTGTAATGAGTAGTGAGTAGTTCCATCCCCATTTGGGGGGTGGAGAAATATGTGATATAATCATGTAGTGTATTAAGTGTGTGTTATTTTTATCCCTTGAGCTTTACATGATTTCCATAACCATCTAATGGGTCTCCACTCTTATCTTTGATAGGCTAATGCTCTTGAATGAAGCTTAGCTTATGCTTTGATTAGTGGACCTATTTTATGGGGAATGATAAGGTTAGGATATGGATGAAGTTAATGTTGGAAACACAATTTGTAGTGTATGTGCTCTTGTTGCCTTTACCTTAGCTAATGTCTTGTATGTTTTAATGATGTAGTGAAATCTTAATTCATGTAGAGGCATAGTAGGGTATAGTCTTTATACTTGAGTTCATGTAGCTTCATTCCAATTAATGTCTTGTATGTTTTAATGATGTAGTGAAATCTTAATTCATGTAGAGGCAAAGTTGGATGTAGTTTTATGATTTCATGCACTACATGTTGTGAGGAGCTTAATGAACACACACACACTTCTTTATGTTCACATTATTTCTCTACCCCCTTTGGGGTTTAGTTTTCTTGCTTTTCTTCCATTTCCATTTGCACCTTAGTGTAATTTAGTGTAACCAACCTTTCTTCCCTTTCTTTACCTCTCGCCTTCGAACAAACCAAGTGTCGACACACCTCCCAGTGGACGACCCGTATTTGCTACCGCTTCAACGCGGCCGTGCACTTGCGGTTAAATATAAAACGAGATCAATCAAGTTTTTGGCGCCGTTGCCGGGGAGGTGCTCTGTCCAGACCTTGGTTTGGACGATTCGAGGGGTTTTTGATTTTTTGTGTCCAGTTTTCTTAGTTTCAGGGAACCATCAGATCAAGGGGAGGCTACTGGGAAAGTTTGGGGAAGCAAGTCCAAAAAAATACCACCAATCAGCGGTTGGAGACCGCCAATTGGCGGCCTGGTGAGGGCTTCCTGCTTCCATTTTTTTTGTGGTAGTTAGTGCTGTAACTTGTGTTATCTGGGAGTCTAATTTTGCATGCTGTGACTTCTTGTTTGCTCCCAGATCATTAATTTCAATCCCCATTAATCAACTTGGACAATAAAACTCAAAGCAAAAGATTAGACTTCTTGCCATCTAGGTCATGCATCATATGTAGACCTTGCATGCATCTTTCTTTTCTTTGCTTTACATTTTGTCGTTGATTGCTGGAGCGAGGTACGCATTCCTTATCACTCATTCACGCATTAGGACATTCATTAGTGAGTAAGGTTTGCATCGAAACAAGAGTGAGGTGAGTGCTTGTTTGGTGAGTTGCTTGCTAGCCTAAGATTTCAAAACATCTTTAAGGGGCATCACCTATAGTCTTCAAAGATAAGGTGGGGGATTTCATCACCCCTCCCTTAGCCCCAAAAAGCACGCTCAAGTAAAGCCTTAACTAAAAGCAAGTAGACATTGGCCCTAGGAATTCGGACGCACTAGGAGAGTAATCTAGTTGAGACCGCCATGACCTGATCGGCGTTGCCTACCTTGTCGATAGTAGGAGGTACTGGATCTCCGGATCTGGTATCACTTGCTGGGCATTGTGGTCCTCGTTGTAGGGAGGTGAGGCGTGTCGAGGCTAGTGACCTCGAAGTTAGGCGTCGTCTAGCCTAAGGACCCATTGCCTTACATTGTTTGAGCCTTGCTTGCTAGTTAGGCTTCCACCTTCACCCTGTACCCTCGCTAGCTCTAGGGATTCTTCCCTTCTCCTCTGAGTCATCTTCTTCTCACCTTCTTCTACGTTATAGTCTCCTCCCCTTTACACTCTCTGTTAGCGTTTTAGGGTCGAGTCGAGCACTTTTTGCGAGCTTAGCCTCGTGGTGGTGAGAGTGATCGACTCGAGAGTTTTTCTTGAGATGGATGGTTACATGGGCGACCATCCATATCATTGTTGGGACCAGGATGATTCTCCCTGGTACTCCGGACCCATGCAACCTGGGGTGGCTCAGACTAACACCCCGTATGGTTGGGATGATCGCAATTGTATCACTGAGCAATCTTCGTATTGGGGTAACATGAGAGAGGAACCGACTGCTAGACCACCATCTAGTTACGTCGGATCATGTGTTGGTCATCAAACTGAGACATTACAAGAACCTTTGGCCTCTTTCATGCATGCGGTAGACAACATGAGTGCACTGGTGGCTCCAGTAGCCGTACCGTGTCACTATTGTGGGTTGAGTGGTCATGATTTCGGGGAATGTCCTTATGTTCCCCCAGAGCCTGAGTATGAGCATACATTTTCCCAAAATGCTCATTATGACCATTACGCATCCGCGTACAACCCGAGAGGGATGGATTCGTGGGGAGACAATTCGTATTCAAATTCTTATACATCATTTCCACCCCAATATCCTCCTCCCGAATACCCAGAATTCTACCAACACCCCACTTCAAATCATTGGACTCATTCTCAGCCCATCAACACCCAACCCCAAAATTTCCCAAGATCTGACTTGGACCTCCTCGTTGACCGCATACATAATCTGACACTTCAAGTGAGTCAACTGACGCAACAATTAAGTGAGGAGAGTGACATTTCATGTCAGCATGAGGATTCTTCTTTTGATATCGAACCACCACCACATCCACAAATTCAAAGCACAACCTTTCAAAGTCAAACTCCTAGTCAGTCTGAGGGACTTGGGGTTTCAATTCACGATCACTTAGTGGAGGATTCGATTCAAATTGAGAATAACTTGGACCAGCTTCATTATGAGTCGGCACAGGATTGTGCCTTATCTTTTTGTCCCGTGGCCCTTGAGCCACATGATCTTCATTTTGATCCTCTTAAGGACCCACCTCTGGTGGAGCAAGAGCTCCCTAGTACCCTCAACTTCAAACAACCTGATGAGAGTTTGCCTCTCACTATTGTTCCTGATCATCTTGGAAATGAT
This sequence comes from Triglochin maritima, assembly GCA_963682175.1. Taxonomy (NCBI): domain Eukaryota; kingdom Viridiplantae; phylum Streptophyta; class Magnoliopsida; order Alismatales; family Juncaginaceae; genus Triglochin; species Triglochin maritima. Next base: position 24,637,329 of record OY821775.1, read on the forward strand.
GGAACATCAAACAACTACATTGCTCATGAGGGTATTAGGAGTTCCTTGGAGGATACTTTGGGTATGAGACCCACTTCTTGTTCTCCTGGTGAGTTGGACATGCATAACGAGGTGCTTGACCTCGTTCCGACCCACCAGCCTGTTGGTTGGAGAGTTTGGATTGATGATCATAACTTCAGTTCCGCAACGGGAGATATTTTTCTTCCGTTGCCCCTTATTTCCCAAACTCTCGAGAGGTTCAAGCTCTTTCAGTTTGATCCTTTGAATGAGACGCCTTTGCGTCCAATTCATGAACCTCTCATTTCGTCTGGTGCTCTTTGTGAAGGGGGCCCACGCATGCGTATTCTGGCCCCGCGTGGTGTCATGTTCCCTTTCCAAGTGCATTGACCCACTCTTGAGGTTCCCATTTGATGTCTTTTGACAAATGAAGATGGGAACTTATGTTTGTACATAGTTATATAATAAAATAAAAAAAAAAAAGAAAAAAAAAAGTACAATAAAAGACTCCTTCAGTGAGCATCGATTGTTGTGGCCCCAACCCTTGTGTATTTGGGCTCCATTTCTTTCACGTATTTGTATCCCTTCTTTAGCATCTCACAGGTTTTGAGGGAAGTTGGGTTGTGTCCATCAACATAGCCATGAACTTCCTTGTGTACTTCACGTTGGTGAGATCTCTTCTGTTTCATGCATGCATCCATGTAGTATCTTGCTTGCATTCATTGAGGACAATGCATGAAGTAGGTGTGGGGGGGTGTTTTACGTGTGTACATAGTCGAGTCTTTTCTTTTGATTTTGCTTTCTTTTGTTTGCATGTTTAGGGTCATGTTAGTGTGATGCATTTAATATCGATATATCTGCTTGCCATGATCCTTGGGTGACTTCTCTTCTTTTGCTTGCCTAGTGCTTCAAAATTTTCACATTTCTTTCAAAATCTTCATGTGTTTTCGAAAGAAAATGTTTTGTGGGTTTTGCGTGTGTTTAGCATGTGCAAAACCGTTGAGAGGCAAAGTAAAAAGAAAGCTCCCAAAATTGTCTTGAACTTGATGCATTAGGATATCTAGTACGTGGCTTTAGGATTTATCGAGTCGTTAGGATGCACCCCAGTTTTCCTTGGGGGTGAGTAATCTTAGGGTTTCAGTGCTCAAACATTTAATGAAGTCCACCCTGAACCTAGTGAGTCAATAATTCGTGTCTGTTAACTTAAGGAAGTTTGTTGTAGTCAAGGACCCTCTTAATCTTGTTGTGAGACATTAGTGTAGGGGTTTTGGTTCATGTGTAGATAAGAAATAAGTGAGTAGATGTTCTCTCTTCTCGCACGGCTCCTATCACTCGGGAAAGTAGGTCTGAGGGGACTTTGTGCCTGGTGCTTTCGAGTCATCTGACTTGGGATGCGCCGACCGAACTCCCGTTACACGGGTGGTAGGGATTGCCCTATGTGGAGATTTGGGGAAAGGTGTACGTGATAGTGTAAGTCCTCATGGGCAATGATGCACGAAACCTGACCCTGGGAGAATGAAGCTCCAACTAATAAAAAGAAAAAAAAATTGTGTGAAAAGAAACAAAAAAGAAAAAAAATGGTTATGCAAATAAGAACCTTAATGGACCTTACACTTTATATCACTTAAGGATCTTGAGGTCGTCCATGTCTTTTACTTAATTCCTTATTTAACTTGCACGAATGGTTTATTAGGCTAGGTGTGGACTGATTACCTATATAGAGTCGGCCCGTAGGATTACCGCGTCCCATGATCGACAAATTAAGTCCAACGAGTCGAGTGTCTAGATTGAATAATGCATCTTGTTCGGATTTTGTGGGTGTATCCGCTGAAAACCCTCAGGAGACAACACTCCTCCTCCTTGGCAGCAAGGAGGTTTAACGGCTTGTTGCACGTGCTAAGTGCAACCGTGATTCCTACGAAAGTGAGTTAGGATTTCTTGTTTTTCGTTTGCTTTTCTCTTTCTTTGTTTTGCTCGAGACTAGCAAAAACTTAGGTGTGGGGGTATTTGATTGACATCATTTCATGCTTATATTTGTACCTTATATCCATTATCTTACACCTAAGCAATGCTACGTGACGAGTTTTATGTTTAGTTTTCAGGAATAAATAGGTTTGAAGAGATGAAGCATAAAAGGACCCAAAAGCTGGGAAAAAGGACTGAATTGTGAGATCTAGGGACCAAGATGCAAGGGAGAAGGACCTGAATGTAAGACAGAAGGACCTAAGAGCAAAACAGAATACTCCACACCATCATGGGGAGTATTTTACCAATTCTATTCGGGTCGGAGCTCCAACAAGTCGAGTAACCGCATCAAAGACCAACAATACCAGAAAGCAAAGCCCACAACAAATTCCAACGCGATCCGACGATTTTGGACCGCTAATTGGCGGTCTTGGACCGCTAATTGGCGGTCCATATCACTCAGGATCCGCCCAAATTTCTCCTGGACGTGTATTAATGTTCGTTTAGGCTAGTTTTGGTATTGGTTTAGTTCCACATCGGGGGATTGTCCCCGATTAGCTTTTCCCATGCTTATAAATAGAACTCTTCACCTTCCATTGTAATTACCCATTGCTTGGTGGCATTCTCTCTACTAAGGAGTGAGCCTTGAAGCAAAAACTCAAGGTGGAGAAGAATGCTACCTTCAATGTGAGTCATTTTGTTAATAAAATAATTCTTCTAGTTTCTTTAAATCTTGTCTTTTAATTTGTGCATGTTTGTTTAGTCTTTCCTTTCCTTTTATGTTTCTTTAATGCTTCTTGCCTTCTTAGTTAACTTTCATTTCAGTATTATGCTTTCTTTGCTTAGTCTAATCAGTAGTGTAATGAGTAGTGAGTAGTTCCATCCCCATTTGGGGGGTGGAGAAATATGTGATATAATCATGTAGTGTATTAAGTGTGTGTTATTTTTATCCCTTGAGCTTTACATGATTTCCATAACCATCTAATGGGTCTCCACTCTTATCTTTGATAGGCTAATGCTCTTGAATGAAGCTTAGCTTATGCTTTGATTAGTGGACCTATTTTATGGGGAATGATAAGGTTAGGATATGGATGAAGTTAATGTTGGAAACACAATTTGTAGTGTATGTGCTCTTGTTGCCTTTACCTTAGCTAATGTCTTGTATGTTTTAATGATGTAGTGAAATCTTAATTCATGTAGAGGCATAGTAGGGTATAGTCTTTATACTTGAGTTCATGTAGCTTCATTCCAATTAATGTCTTGTATGTTTTAATGATGTAGTGAAATCTTAATTCATGTAGAGGCAAAGTTGGATGTAGTTTTATGATTTCATGCACTACATGTTGTGAGGAGCTTAATGAACACACACACACTTCTTTATGTTCACATTATTTCTCTACCCCCTTTGGGGTTTAGTTTTCTTGCTTTTCTTCCATTTCCATTTGCACCTTAGTGTAGTTTAGTGTAACCAACCTTTCTTCCCTTTCTTTACCTCTCGCCTTCGAACAAACCAAGTGTCGACACACCTCCCAGTGGACGACCCGTATTTGCCACCGCTTCAACGCGGCCGTGCACTTGTGGTTAAATATAAAACGAGATCAATCAAATTATTAAGAACCTTACTTGATGGTTTCTGCCATAGCTTAGGTACATTCCATGCTTGTCTAAGTGTCTTAATAACAACCTTGCTTTGCTCATATTAATCACATTAGTTTTGGTGTTGTAAATGATAGGTTTTGCCATTAGGTACCTCTTATGCATGAACAAACACTAACTAACTTGAGCTTATTGTATGCATTCAACACCACACTTATTTCATGTGCACACACACACTACACCCCTTAGGGGTTTTCATTCTTGTGTTTTTATCTTCTTCATTAGTTGTTTAGCTTAGTTGTTTAGTGATTTCATTTCAGATTGCTTGTTTACTAGTTTAGATTAGTGTAGTGTAGTGTAATACATCTTTCTTCCTTTTCTTTCCACTTGCCTTCGCACAAAACAAGTGTCGACACACCTCCCAGCGGACGACCCGTATTTGCGACCACTTCAACGTGGCCGTGCACTTGAGGTTAATATAAAACGATCAATCAAGTTTTTGGCACGTTTGCGTACCGTTAAATGATAGGTTTTGCCATTAGGTACCTCTTATGCATGAACAAATACTAACTTGAGCTTATTATATGCATTCAACACCACACTTATTTCATGTGCACACACACTCCACCCATTAGGGGTTTTCATTCCTGTGTTTTTATCTTCTTCATTAGTTGTTTAGCTTAGTTGATTAGTGATTTCATTTCAGCTTGGTTGTTTACTAGTTTAGATTAGTGTAGTGTAGTGTAATACATCTTTCCTCCCTTTCTTTCCACTCGCCTTCGCACAAACCAAGCGTCGACACACCTCCCAGTGGATGACCCGTATTTGCCCCCGCTTCAACGCGGCCGTGCACTTGCGGTTAATATAAAACGATCAATCAAGTTTGTGGCGCCGTTGCCGGGGAGGTGCTTTGTCCAGACATTGGTTTGGACGATTCGAGTGGTTTTTAATTTTTTGTTTCCAGTTTTTCTTAGTTTCAGGGAACCATCGGATCAAGGGAAGGCTACTGGAGAAGTTTGAGGAACAGAAGCTCCAAACTGACCGCCAATTGGCGGTCTGGTGAGCTGGTCTTCCTCTCAATTTTGTTCTGGTAGTTAGTTCTGTAATTTTCATTATCTGGGAGCCTCATTTTGCATGTTGTGACTTCTAGTTCGCTCCCATATCATTAATCACTCCCCCATTAATCAACTTGGCCTTAAAATCCAAAGCAAAAGACTAGACGTTCTTATTTGTTTAGGTCACGCATCATGTATCGAATTAGGCACATAGTTGTCTTTTCTTTTAGCTTTATTTTCAGTTGTTGAGTGTTGGAGTGAGGTACGCAATTTCCTACACTCATTCATTCATCTTGTATTCCCATGCATTAGTTAGTAGGAATTGCATCAGGATAAGAGTGAGCGAGCGTTTGATTGGAGCGATTGATTGCTAGATTTAGGATCAAAACGCTATTAAGGAGGAGTTGTCCCATAACAGATAAGGTGGAGGATTTCATCACCCTTTCCTTGGCCCCAAAAATCACTCTTAATCAAGCTTTAACTAAAAGCAAGTAGACATTGGGCCTAGGATTGCGGGCGCACTAAGAGAGTAATCTAGTTGAGACCGTCATCGCCTGATCGGCGTTGCCTACCTTGTCGATAGTAGGAGGTACTGGATCTCCGGATATGGTATCACTTGCTGGGCATTGTGGTCTTCGTTGTAGGGAGGTGAGACGTGTCGAGGCTAGTGACCTCGAAGTTAGGCGTCATCTAGCCTAAGGACCCTTTGCCTTACATTGTTTGAGTCGTGCTTGCTAGTTAGGCTTCTACCTGATTCCACTACCCATGCAAGCTCTAGGGATTCTTCCCTCCTCACCTGAGTCTTCTCCTCATCTATTCTTTACGTATAGTCTCCTCCTCTAGTACACCTTCTGTTGTGTGTTATTTTAGAGTCGAGTCGAGCATTTTATGCGAGGTTGGGCTCGTTTTAGTGAGAGCGCTCGACTCGAGAGAGTGCATTCTTCTGAGATGGACGGTCTTGGTGATCGACCATCTCCACCTTGTGCTCCTTTGGAGCATGAAGCCGAGTCGTCTCGCGGTGACGGGGGTGACCGGGTCCCATACATGGAATACCTCGGTCCGCTTCCGCCACCACGTAGACCTCCTTCTCCTCCTCTGACTCGAGAGGAAGGGAGATTCGGTCAGGATTGAGTTCTTGGTGCACCACCTTTAGCTCAACAGGATAGACCGATGACTTTGTGGGAGCGGACCCATCCTGTTCGGGTCGCGCAACCTTCTTGCATAGTTGATCCCCCTTCTCGCGGGAACAACTATGAGATGAAACCTCAATGTGTGAGCATGCTTCCAACCTTTACTGCCAATAAGGAGGATCGGTATATCTTTATATGCGAATTCGAGGAAGTATGCTCCATGTTCAAGCTTCAACAACTTGACGAGGATTCAGTCCGGTTGAGGATGATTTCTTTCGCATTGAAGGATAATGCGAAGAAATGGATGTATAGCCTCCCTGCGAGCTCGATTCGGTCATGGGATGACTTTGTGACCGTCTTTCTGAAGAGATTTTTCCAACAAAGGAAAACTCAACAGATACGGCACCACATACATCAAATGTATCAGACCGAGACCGAATCGTTTCATGGTTTCTTTGAGAGGTCCAAGGACCTTCTCCAGCAGTGCCCTCATCATGGATTTGAGTTATAGAAGTTGTGCCAAATTGTTTATGAGGGCATCAACTACAACACCCGCACATTGTTGGAGTCGATTTGTCAGGGTGACTTCCAAATGAAACCCATCGAGGAGGCATGGGATACTTTTGAGTCTATGGCTGAACGTACCTTCAAGTGGGATACCATGAGAGCCACCAGCCGCCAGGTCTTCTGGTCGAGTTGGATCTTATCAAGTTGAATCATCGATCACGTCGGAGGCAAATGACTTATATAGCTCTCATGCATAGGATTGAGAGTTTGGAGATGGACCGAGCTCCTCTAGCTCAGGTCGCTACTCCTGGGTGTAGTAGGTGTGGACTATCGGGACATGATGACTTGGAATGGGCTTACGCTCCAATGGATACTGAGCATGCGAATGCGATGTATCAACAGAGGCCCCGTAACGACCCGTACAGTCACTCCTATAACCCGAGATGGTGTAACCATCCTAACTTCTCTTGGGGGCCTAGTGGGGGTCACGGTCAGAGCTCGCACGCTCAACCTCAACCTCCACCTTATCAACCTCCATGCCCATCGGCGACCTACCAACCCCCACATCAAAGGTCTCAGCACCAGAATTACCAACCTGCTCATGCCTCATCGTCGGGTTATTCAAACCAGACTCCACCACCCAGCGGGTTGACCCCAAGGGCCCTTCTTGTGATCCTACCCTTCAAGCGTTGCAAAGTACAGTCAACGCTTTGGAAATGCAAGTTAGTCAGTTGGCTCATCAATTCCATGAACGCGGGAACGGTCAGTTCCCGAGTCAACCTGTGGTAAATCCCAGGGGTCAACATGCTCATGCTAGGCAGACTGTACACAAAGTTGAAAGTGACCCTTCCTATCATGCTAATGTTGTCCATACCTTGAGATCGGGAAGGGTTGTCGACAACAATGTGGAAATGCCTGAAGCCAATCCGGTTGGCGAGACTTCCGAGGAGAGTCTTGAGCTTGTCAAGGAACCTAATTCTGAGACTCCTCCTCATGATTCTTATGTCCCCAAGGCACCATTCCCTCATAGGTTGACTAAAAACCGTGATGAGCATTGGGAGAAGATCATTGAGGTACTTAGGCAAGTCAAGGTGAACATCTCGTTGTTGGACGTTGTTCAACAAATGCCACCATATGCCAAGTTCCTCAAGGACCTTTGCACCACTAAGAGAAAACACAAATGTTCCCAAAAAGGCCTTTTTGGCCACCAATGTAAGCTCAATATTGACACAACCCATGAATGTCAAGTACAAGGACCCAGGTTGTCCAACTGTCTCTTGCATGATTGGGAATGTGACAATCTCTCAAGCTCTATTGGATTTGGGGGCATCTGTGAATCTCCTGCCTTACTATGTCTATGTCAACCTTGGAATATGTGATCTTAAATCAACGAGGACAACCCTCCAGTTGGCTGACAGATCCGTCAAGATTCCATCAGGGAGTGTGGAGGATATCCTTATCAAAGTGGGTGAGTTCGTATTTCCAGTTGATTTCATCATCTTGGATACTGAACCTGTGTCCAACCCACGAGGACAAATTCCTGTGATCCTTGGGAGGCCATTTCTTGCGACATCTAATGCTTTGATCAATTGTCGCAATGGCTTGATAAAGTTGTCTTTTGGAAACCTCACGGCGGATTTCAACATCTTCACTCTTGGTAAGCAACCCGGGCTCTTCGACGACAGTGTCAGAGCCAATTTCATCCAGGACACGGATGAGCCCGAGTCATTAGGCATGTTTGAATCACATCGACATATTATTGAGGTGCCTAATGACCAGGTTGCGAGTGAAGAGAATCTTGAGGAATTCGCCAGCATTTCTCGGGACGAGGAGGCACATCTGGGTGCTTACTCCTCTTACCCCGTGGCCCTTGTGCCACTTGAAAGTAACTATGAATCTGACAAGGACCCACCTCTGGTCGAGCTTAAACTGCTCCCCGATAACCTAAAGTAAATCTTTTTAGGGGATAATGAGACCTTGCCACTCATTATTGCTTCTGATCTTGCACAAGATCAAGAGGTTACCCTCAAAAGAGTACTCTTTGGTAACAAAGAGACAAACGTGTGGTTCTTGAAGGATATCAAGGGAATTAGCCCTGGTATTGTTCAGCATCGGATCCACATGGAAGAGGATTCTAGGCCCCGCAGGGACCCACAATGGAGATTGAATCTTGTACTGAAAGAAGCCGTCCGAAAGGAGGTTCTTAAGTGCTTGGATCATGGCATAATCTATCCTATCTCTGATAGTTTGTGGGTGAGTCATGTCCATGTGGTTCCCAAGAAGTCAGGCGTGACGGTTGTGGAGAATGAACATAATGAGCTTATCCCGACACGCCTGCAAACTGGCTGGCGAGTTTGCGTTGATTATCGCAAGCTCAATGCGGCAACGCGGAAAGATCATTTTCCGTTGCCATTCATTGATCAGATGTTGGAAAGGTAAGGTTGGCCGGACATGAGTGTTATTGTTTTCTTGATGGATACTCCGGTTACAACCAAATTCCCATGGCCCCCGAGGATCAAGAGAAAACCACATTTACTTGTCCCTTTGGCACGTTTGCCTACCTTCGCATGCCCTTTGGGTTATGTAATGCGCCGGCAACATTTCAAAGGTGTATGATCAGCATCTTCTCCGATATGGTTGAGCGTTTCCTTGAGATCTTCATGGACGACTTTTCCATATTTGGCGCTTCCTTTGATGAGTGCCTTCATCACTTGAGCATTGTCCTCAAGCGATGTCGTGAGAAGAACCTTGCTCTCAATTGGGAGAAATGTCACTTCATGGTGAAGCGAGGGATTGTACTTGGACATGTGGTCTCAAGCAAGGGAATTGAGGTCGATCCCGCCAAAGTGGGTCTTATTGCTAATCTCCCACCGCCACGTAATGTGAAGGAAATCCGCGCCTTTTAGGGGCATGCTGGATTCTATCGGCGGTTCATTCAGGATTTTAGCGAAATTGCTTGACCTCTCGCCGCCTTGTTGGCTAAGGATGTCATTTTTGAGTTCACACCAGATTACCACCATGCCTTTTTGACCTTGAAGAAAGAGTTGACTTCAGCTCCCATTATTAAGGCACCGGTGTGGACTGAACCCTTTGAGTTAATGTTTGATGCATCTGACTTCGCTGTGGGAGCAGTGCTTGGGCAATGATTGGACAAATTGCCTCATGTGATCTACTATTCCAGTAGAACATTCAATAATGCCCAATTGAACTACACTGTGACCGAGAAGGAATTCTTAGCGATCATATTTGCTTTGGAGAAATTCCGGTCGTACTTGATTGGCTCCCACATGATTATCTATTCTGATCACACAGCCATCAAGCACCTCATGGCGAAGAAAGATGCAAAATCCCGACTCTTGAGATGGATCTTGTTGTTACAAGAATTCGATCTCGAGATTCGGGACAAAAAAGGGTGTGCAAATGTTGTAGCTGACCACCTATCTCGTCTAGAGACGACCTACCCACAGGACCATATTATTGATGACAAATTTCCTGACGAGCAGTTGTTCACGATCAAAGATAACCCTTGGTTTGCCAACATCGTGAACTACCTTGTGACCGAGCAACTTCCTGTGGGTTGGTCAAAATCTGACCAAACCAAATTTAGAACTTATGTAAGATTCTTCCACTGGGACAACCCCTACCTATTCAAATACTGCTCTGACCAAATTTTCAGGCAGTGCGTCCCAGATACCGAGTTCCAAAGTGTGCTCCACTTCTGCCACTCCAAGGCATGTGGACGACACTTTGGAGCAAAGAAAACTGCTGCCAAGGTGCTCAAATATGGATTCTACTGGCCCTCTCTTTTCAAGGACGCTTATGACTTTTGTAAGCAATGTGATAGGTGTCAGCGCCTTGGCGGTATTGGTCGACGTGACATGATGCCTTTGCAAAATGACCTTGTTGTCGACATCTTCAATGTGTGGGGCATTAATTTCATGGGTCCCTTCCCGAACTCGTTCGGGAATGTTTACATTCTGGTGGCCGTTGACTATGTGTCTAAGTGGGTTGAGGCTATACCCACAAAGACCAATGACAACAAGGTGGTCACCAAATTCTTGAGGGACATTTTTGCACGATTTGGTACTCCTCGTACCATAATCAGCGACAGGGGTACCCACTTCTGTAATCGCTCCTTTGAAGCACTTATGAGGAAATATTCGATCACCCACAAGCTTGCGACCCCATACCATCCGCAAACTAGTGGGCATGTCGAAATCTCTAACCGTCAATTAAAGCAAATTCTTGAGAAGACGGTTAGTTCCTCGAGGAAGGATTGGTCAACTAAGTTGAATGACGCATTGTGGGCCTTCCGCACCGCGTACAAGACCAATTTGGATATGTCCCCATATCGGGTAGTGTACGGCAAGGCTTGCCACCTACCCGTCGAGCTTGAGCATCGTGCTTTCTGGGCGATCAAGAACCTGAATATGGATCTTGATCAAGCAGGAGTACAATGTAAGCTCGACATTGTGGAATTAGAAGTGCTACGTAATCATGCATACGAGATTGCCAAAATTCATAAGTCCCGAGCTAAGATGTTTCACGATCGCATGATTATGCGAAAGGTGTTTATGGCCGGGCAGAAGGTGTTGCTCTACAATTCCCAGCTTCATCTGGTCTGGCACGTTTATTGTCCAAACTGTCTATCATCATGGAGCGGTTGACATCTTGAACCCAGGGAATGGGGACGTGTTCAAAGTTAATGGACAACGCCTCAAACCCTACTTGGAGGGGGGCACCAGCCGAAGTCGAGGAGGTCATGTTCCTTCATGAACCTCCCTCGCACTCAACCATTCATGCTCCTGCATGAGTGGTTGAGCTTTCAGGTTTGTTAAAAAAAAAAAAAAAGACTCCTTCAGTGAGCATCGTTTGTTGTGGGCCCCAACCCTTGAGTATTTGGGCCCCAATTATTTCACGTATTTGCATCCCTTCCTTAGCATCTCACAGGTTTTGAGGGAATTTGGGTTGTGTCCATCAACATAGCCAAAAACTTCCCTATGTACTTCACGTTGGTGAGATCTATTCTTTTGCATGCATAACTCCATGTAGTATCTTGCTCGCATTCATTGAGGACAATGCATGAAGTAGGTGTGGGGGTGTTTTTACGTGTGTGTATAGTCGAGTCTTTTCCTTTGATTTTTGTTTTCTTTTGTGTGTATTGATAGGGTCATGTTAGTGTGCTGCATTTAATATCGATATATCTGTTTGCCATGATCCTTGGGTGACTTGTCTTCTTTTGCTTGCCTAGTGCTTTAAAATTTTCACATTTCTTTCAAAATCTTCATGTGTTTGTGAAAGAAAATGTTTTGTGGATTTTGCGTGTGTTTAGCATGTGCAAAACCGTTGAGAGGCAAAGTAAAAAGAAAGCTCCCAAAATTGTCTTGAACTTGATGCATTAGGATATCTAGTACAGTGGCTTTAGGACTTATCGAGTCGTTAGGATGCACCCCAGTTTTCCTTTGGGGATGAGTAATCATAGGGTTTCAGTGCTCAAATATTTAAAGAAGTTCACCCGAAACCTAGTGAGTCAATAATTCGAGTCTGTTAATTTAAGGAGTTTGTTGTAGTCAATGACCCTTTAAATCTTGTTGTGCATCTTGTTCGGATTTTGAGGATATATCCGTTGAAAACCCTCAGGAGACAACACTCCTCCTCCTCCTTGGCAACAAAGAGGTTTAACGGCTTGTTGCACGTGATAAGTGCAACCGTGATTCCTACGAAAGTGAGTTAGGATTTCGTGTTTCTCGTTTGCTTTTCTCTTTCTTTGTTTTGCTCGGGACTAGCAAAAACTTAGGTGTGGGGGTATTTGATTAACATCATTTCATGCTTATATTTGTATCTCATATCCATTATCTTACACCTAAGCAATGCTACGTGACGAGTTTTATGTTTAGTTTTTAGGAATAAAGAGATTTGAAGAGAAGAGCCATGAAAGGACCCAAAATCAGGAAAAGGGACTTAATTGTGAGACCTGGGGACTAAGATGCAAGGGAGAAGGACCTGATCGTAAGACCGAAGGACCTAAGAGAAAAACAGGAAACTCCACACCATCATGGGGAGTATTTTGGCAATTCGATTCGGGTCGGAGCTCCAACAAACCAAATAGATGCATCCAAGACCAATAAATACTTCAAGAAAAGACCAACACAAAAACCAGACGGATCTGGGCCTTATAGACCGCCAATTGGAGGTCTAGATCATCCCAAATCCATTAAGATTTCGCCTGGACTTGTATTAATGTTTGTTTACGCTATTTTTGGTATTGGTTTAGTCCCACATCAGGAGATTGTCTCCGATTAGCTTTTTCCATGCTTATAAATAGAACTCTTCACCTTCCATTGTATACATCTCCCTCTTTGGTGGCCATCTTCCCTACTAACAGTGAAATCTTGAAGCAAAACTCTGGTGGAGGAAGGGTTGCTTGTATTGAGTGAGTTAATAATAGATGTTTTTCCTTTAATTGTGTTGTTTCTCTCTTAGTTTAATTTCCTTTCATATGCATGCTTGTTTGTTTTGTTTTATGCTTCTTTAATATGTCTTGCTTGATTAGTGTAGTTTTATTTCAGTATAATGATTCATTTTGTTAGAGTAGTTAGTTTAAATATGTGTGAGTAGTTCCATCCCTTTGGGGGGTGGAGTAGATGTGTGTACATGTTATGTAGATGGTATGAATGCTTGATATAAATGTTTGTGAGAAATATTAGTATGCTTGCTTGAATTATTAAAAACCTTACTTGATGGTTTCTGCCATAGCTTAGGTACATTCCATGCTTGTCTAAGTGTCTTAATAACAACCTTGCATTGCTCATATTAATCACATTAGTTTTAGTGTTGTAAATGATAGGTTTTGCCATTAGGTACCTCTTATGCATGAACAAATAGTAACTAACTTGAGCTTATTGTATGCATTCAACACCACACTTATTTCATGTGCACACACACTCCACCCCTTAGGGGTTTTCATTCCTGTGTTTTTATCTTCTTCATTAGTTGTTTAGCTTAGTTATTTAGTGATTTCATTTCAGCTTGCTTGTTTACTAGTTTAGATTAGTGTAGTGTAATACATCTTTCTTCCCTTTCTTTCCACTCGCCTTCGCACAAACCAAGCATCGACACACCTCCCAGTGGACGACCCGTATTTGTCACCGCTTCAACGCGGTCGTGCACTTGCGGTTAATATAAAACGATCAATCAAGGGGTGTTTTACTTGTGTACATAGTCGAGTCTTTCTCCTTTTGTTTTGTTTTCTTTTGTTTGCATTGTCATGGGCTTGTTAGTGTGATGTATTTAATATCGATATATTTGTTTGCCATGATCCTTGGGTTACTTGTCTTCTTTTGCTTGCCTTGTGCTCTAAATTTTAACATTTCTTTCAAAATCTTCATGTATTTGCGAAAGAAAATATTTGCGGGTTTTGTGTGTTTAGCATGTGCAAAACCGTTTTGAGGCAATCAAAAGAGAAGCTCCCAGAATTAACTTGAACATGATGCATTAGGATATCTTGTATACCGGCTTTAGGTCTTATCAAGTCATAAGGATGCACCCCAGTCTCCCCTCTGGGGCGAGTAATCATAGGGTTTCAGTACTCAAACAATCAAAGAAGTCCACCCTCAACCTAGTGAGTCAAATAATTCGTGTCTATTAGTATAAGTTTGTTGTAGTCAAGGACCATTTAATTCTTGTTGTGAAACTTTAAGTCTAGGGGTTTTGGTTCCCATGTAGATAATAAATAAGTGGGTATGGTGTTCTCTTTTCTCGCACGGCTCCTATAACTCAGGAAATTTGGTCTGAGAAGAGTTAGTGTCGGGTGCTTTCGAGTCATCTTACTTGGGATGCACCGACTGAACTCCAGTTACATGTTAGGGATCACCCTATGTGGAGATGTGGGGAAAGGTGTAGGTGATAGTGTAAGTCCTCATAGGCAATGATGCATGAAACCTGACCCTGGGAGAATTACACAACAACTAGTAAAAATGAAAATGAAAAAAAAGAAAAACAAAAGAAAAAATAAAAGAAAGAAATGGTAATGCAAATAAGAACCTTAATGGACTTTACACCTTGTATCACTTTAGGATGTTAAGGTTACCATTGTCTTTCACTTAAGTCCTTAATTAACTTGCACGAAGGTTCATTAGGCTAGGTGTGTGGACTAAATACATATAGAGAGTCGGCCAATAGTATTACCGTACTTAATGATCGACAAAAATGACTCAATCGAGTCATGCTGCTAGGTTGAATAATGCATCTATGTTTGGATTTCGTGGGTATATCCACTGAAAACCCTCGGGAGACAACACTCCTCCTCCTTAGCGACAAGAGGGTTTAACGACTTGTTTCACGTGCTAAGTGCAACCGTGATTCCTACGAAAGTGAGTTAGGATTTCCCTATTTTTCGTATGATTTTCCTTTCTTTCATTTTTCTCTTTCTTTATTTTGCTCGAGACTAACAAAAACTAGGTGTAGGCGTATTTGATTGACATCATATCATACTTATATTTGTGTCTTATATCATCTATTTTGAACCTAAGCAATGCTACGTAATGAGTTTTATGTTTAAGTTTCAGGAATAAACAAGTTTAAGAAGAAGAGACACTAAAAGGACCTGAATGCAAGAAAAATGGCTGAATTGTGGGACTTATGGATTGGTATGCAAGAGAGAAGGACCTGGATATATACAAAAAGGACCAATAAGCAAATCGAGAAACTCCACGCCATCATGAGGAGTATTTTGGAAATTAGATTCGGGTCAAGACTCAAACAACTAATTTGGATGCACCACACGTGAAGCATTGAAGCAAGAAAGAAGTCAACCAAAACCGAGTCAAATCCGACCAAAAGTGATGGTCAATTGGAGGTCATAGACAGCCCATTGACGGTCCAAAACTGTTAGGATCTGACCCGGCTTCTTGTGGTTGTGTAATATGTTGTTTGTACTCATTTGTAGAAGTTGCATTAGTCCCACATCGGGGGATTGTCCCCGATTACCTTTTTCCATGACTATAAATAAAACTCTTCTTCATCTTTTGCAATTACTCATTGCATGGTGGCATTCTCTCTACTTAGAGTAAGCCTTGGAGCAAAACTAAAGTGGAGAAGAATGCTACTAGTAATGTGAGTCATGTAAATAAAATAATTTTTTAGTTTGTTTTAATGTTGTCTTCTCTTTTCATTCTTGCATGCTTAGTTTAATTTCGTTTTGTCTTCTTTTCTTAATGAGTAGAGAGTAGTTTCATCCCCCTTTGGGGGTCGAGATGATGTAAATATATGTTGTGAAGTTTGGATGTTTGATGAATTTTTGATTGTGTAGACTTCCATGTCTATATGTTCATTAAGGGTGTTTTAATCATCTACATATTGGGAGATTTTTATGGGTTTGGCCATAAGATTTCAACACTTCACATGCTTAGTTTACTCATGTTTATTGACTGAAAATTCTTGTTGAATATGCTACATGTTAGTTATGTGTGTATATTTGTGTTTGCTTGCTTAATTGATTGAAGAAACTTTGTTTTGATGGGTTGTGCCATAAGATTTAGACACCTCCCTTGCTTAGCTTTGTTCTTCACATGAGTTCATGGTTTTTTATGAGTCTTGTCATATCTTTAGACATTTCTCATGCCGAGCCTAGTCTTATGCTAATCAAGTAGTAATTGCTGATACGTTGTGTGAATGGATTGATAGGAAATCTTTAGACACTTGCTATGTATGAAGACACACACACATACATGCTTACATGTCTCATTCATCACTTATTTCACTTCATATGTGCACACACTCCACCCCTTAGGGGTTTCCATTCCTGAATTCCAGCTTGCTGTCTTTGTTTAATTTCATTGTTGCTTGCTTTTGTCGTCTTTGTTTGTTGCTTACTAGTGTAGCATAGCATAGTTTAGTCTAGTTTAGTGTAATCAACTTCTTCTCCCCTCTTTTCCCACTTGCCTTCGAAAGAACTAGAATCGACACACCTCCCTGTGGATCCACCCGTACATGCCCCGTCTTCACCGAGGTCGTGAACTTGCGGTATTTAAAACGAACACATCCACGACAAAATATAAGTCTATTGAAAATCTTCAACGGATCTCTGACATGTTGACCAATCAAAGCAAGATACATTTGAATTTATCGTAAGGTGATTGACATCATTTCATGCATTCATTTGTGTCTTATATCCAGTATCTTGAACCTAAACAATGCTGCGTAACGAGTTTTATGTTTGAGTTTCAAGAATAAACATGATTGAGGAGAATAGGCATAAAAGGACCTAAAAGCAAGAAAAATGACTGAGTTGTGAGGCTTGGGGACTAAGATGCAAGGGAGAAGGACCCGAATGTAACCTGAAAGGACCAATGAGCAAATGAAAAAACTCCACACCATCATGAGGAGTATTTTGGCAATTAGATTCGGGTCAACACTTCTATAACCGATTCGAGTGCACCCCATGTGAAGAATTGAACAAATAAAGAACATATCCGAAAATGGGTCGGATCCAAGATAGAGTGACCGCCAATTAGCGGTCCGTTTGTCTCTGAATCCGACCCGGTTTCTCCAGGACATGGATTATGTGTGTATGTGTATTATGGGAAGGTTTTATTAGTCCCACATCAGGGAATTGTCCCCGATTACCTTTTTCGATGGCTATAAATAGAATTTCTCCTCCTTTTGTATTCACCCATTTCTTGGTGGCATTCTCTATACTTGGAGTAAGCCTTGGAGCGAAAACTCAAGGTGGAGAAGAACGCTGCTAGTAATGTGAGTTATTTAATAAAATAATTTTTCATTGTTTTGTTCTCATGTTGTTGTTTTTTATGCATGCTTAGCTTAGTCTTATTTCTTTGATCTTAGGCTAAATTAGTTAGAATGTCTCCTTTGTTCTTTAGTTTAATTGCTAGAATAATGTGTAGTGAGTAGATCCATCCCCTTTGGGGGGTGGAGATGATGTTCATATATATTGTGAAGTTTGGATGTTTGATGAATTTTTGATTGTGTAGACTTGCATGTTTTGTATGTTCATTGGGGGTATTTTAATCATCTACATGTTGGGGAATTTCGATGGGTTTCGCCGTAAGATTTAGACACTTCCTATGCATAGTTTTCTCAAGTTCGTTAACTGAAATTTCCTGTTGAATGTGTTACATGTTAGTTATGTGTTTGTATTTGTGTTTACTTACTTGATTGATTGAAGAAAATTAAGTAGCAATTGCCGATACGTTGTGTGAATGGATTGATAAGTTTTGCCACATTTTTAGACATTTCCTATGCATGAAGACACACACGACACACGCACATACACGCTTACATAAATCATTCATCACTTATTTCACTTCATATGTGCACACACTCCACCCCTTAGGGGTTTCTCTTTCTGATTTCCAATCTTTCGTGCTTTCTTTCAGATTTCGTACTTATTAGTTTAGTGTAGTTTAGCTTTAGCGTAATCTACAACTCTTCTCCCCTTTTTCGCCACTTGACTTCTGAAAAATCAAAGGCTACTCACCTCCCTGTGGGTCGACCCGTACTTCCCACCACTTCATCGTGACCGTGCACTTGCAGTCTAAATTTAAAACGTTTGAACATTAGGAAACCTCGGATGACTGAGTGAGTGTCAGTTAACTGAAAATAGGATTCCAATGAGGATTTGAAGTTTACTGACTTGAAGGAGTTGGTTGATCAAAAGGACTTCGGTTGTTTGAACTGGTGATTCTAATAATAAAAATTAGCTTACTGACTTGAAGAAATTGGTTGATTGAATTGAATTCGGTTGATTGACATCATTTCATGTTTATATTGTATCTTATATCCATTATCTTACACCTAAGCAATGCTACGTGACGAGTTTTATGTTTGAATTTCAGAAATAAAGAGGTTCGATGAGAAGAGGCATGAAAGGACCTAAAAGATAGGAAAAAGGACTGAGTTGAGAGACTCGAGGACTAAGATGCAAGGGAGAAGGACCTAAACGTAAGACCGAAGGACCTAAGAGCAAAACAGAAAACTCCACACCATCATGGGGCGTATTTTGACATTTCGATTCGGGTCGGAGATCCAACAAGCAAAGTAGATGCATCCAAGACCAACAAATACATCAAGAAAAGCCCAGAATAAAAACCAACTCGATCTAGATCTTGTACACCGCCAATTGGCGG
This sequence comes from Triglochin maritima, assembly GCA_963682175.1. Classification (NCBI taxonomy): domain Eukaryota; kingdom Viridiplantae; phylum Streptophyta; class Magnoliopsida; order Alismatales; family Juncaginaceae; genus Triglochin; species Triglochin maritima. The sequence goes on from OY821775.1 coordinate 24,655,725, forward strand.
TCCGGATCTTCCCGGATCCGCTAAAACTTCTGGAGCGCGTGTATTAGAGGATGTTTAGTCTATTTTTGGTATTTGTTTAGTCCCACGTCGGGGGATTGTCCCGGATTACCTTTTTCTATGGCTATAAATAGAACTCTCCCTCCTCTCATGTATCCATCTCTCTTTGGTGGTCATCTTCCCTACTAAGAGTGAAGCCTTGAAGAAAACTCTGGTGGAGGAAGGGCTACTTGTAATTGAGTGAGTTCATAATAGATGTTTTCCTTTAATTGTGTTGTTTCTCTCTTCGTTTAATTTCCTTTCATATGCATGCTTGCTTGTTTTGTTTTATGTCATTTTAGTCTTTAATAATTCTTGCTTGCTTAGTTTAATTTCATTTTAGTAGAATGTTTCTTGTTAATGTAGGTTGTAGTCTAATGATTAGTGAGTAGTTCCGTCCCCATTTGGGGGTGGAGAAATATGTGATATAATCATGTAGTGTATTAGGTGTGTGTTATCTTAATCCCTTGAGCCTTATATGATTTCCATAACCATCTAATGGGTTTCACTCTTGTCTTTGATATGCTAATGCTCTTGAATGAAGCTTAGCTTATGCTTAGATTAGTGGACCTATTTTATGGGGAATGATAAAGTTAGGATATAAATGAAGTTAATATTGAAAACACAAGTTGTAGTGTATGTACTCCTGTTGTCTTTACCTTGGTTAATGCCTTGTATGTTTTAATGATAATATGGTATCTTATTTCATGTGGAGGCATAGTAGGGTTTAGTCTTTATACATGAGTTCATTTAGCTTCATTCCATTTATTGTCTTGTATGCTTTAATGATATAGTGTTATCTTAATTCATGTAGAGGCAAAGTTGGATGTAGTTTTATGATTTCATGCACTACGTGTTGTGAGGAGCTTAATTGAACGCACACACACATCTTTATATTCACATTATTTCTCTACCCCTTTGGGGTTTAGTTTTATTGCTTATCTTTCATTTCCTTTTGCATTCTAGTGTAGTTTAATGTAATCAATATTTCTCTCCTTTCTTTACCACTCGCCTTCGCACAAACCAAAAGTCGACACACCTCCCTTTGGATCGACCCGTATTTGTCACCGCTTCAACGCGGCCGTGCACTTGCGGTTTAAATAAAACGAATCAATCATCGGTCGACCGTTAGAGTTTTTTCAGTGCGACCGATTTAGTCGGATATTCTTTGGTGCATTCAAGTGTACGTTTGATCCTAAGACTCAAGTAAAATGAAAATTACACGTCTTCTCCTTGAACTTTGATTACAAGTCTTGAGCATTAATCTTAAAGTTGATTAGATTTTGGTTTGAGTACCTACAATGTTAGGAACATACAATATATATGCAATTTGACAATATGATATTTGTGATGCGTTAATTCGAGGTATACATAATATTAATTTGTTAATCATCAAAATTAAGAGTAATGAGGCCAAAAAGACAAGAAGTTTAACCAATTGAACTGGTTTTAAGCTAAAATAATCTTAATGGTATAACCAAATTTGTAATACTTGTTAAGTTAGTTGAAGGCAGTTGTTCATGAGAATCATGACCAGTAGTCAAGGCAATAACTCATAGTATATTTGGTCTCCATAGATACCATTAGTAATGGGGTCTCGTATGTAAAGAGACACAGAAATAAAACATGAAAGCATGAAAAGAATACCATTTCCTTGAACCAAACTAACAAAACCAACCACCAAACAACTTTGATTCTAGAAATATAGTTGAACTACAATTTCACACCCTTGTACTTTTCATTTCTCAACCTCAACGTGACTGCATCACAAAACAAACCACAAAAAATACACAACAAAGGGAAAGCAATTTCAAATTAAAATTGGAATTTTTTCCCGTTTTCTCCTGCCCTTTTTAAGAAGAGGGAAGGAGGAACACAAATTTGTCAAAAGGACACAACAATATAAAAGATTCAGTTAATTTATCCAAACAACAAGATGTAATCAATTGATTGATCAAACCAGACAATACATAGCTGAAACAATTTCAAAAGTTCAGAACATGACAATGACATTCTACGTTATTTGGCCCTTCTACCTTAGCTATTCTGCCTTGGACAACCAACGTAGTATTGGGCGACATGGTAAATACATTAGCTATCACGATGGTTGGAACCAACGTGGAAACACATATAATCCAAGTTGGTTATTCCTAAGAAGGTCAGTTTAACCGATGGGCCGGAAACACGTATATTTCACTTTGGTTATATTGTACAACCAACGTAGAATCTCATTTATTATAAAATTCTACTATATTTTATTAATTTACTTAATGTCATCAACACAAAATCAAACACCCACTGCTGGAAAATCGGACTACCATATCGCCCGTTCCATGTTGGTTAATTACAAACCGACATGAAATACCCCACTACCACGTCGGTTTACTAAAACCGATGTGGTAGGTGTCTTTTTAATATATTTTAAAAAATCAAACCCTACCACGTCGGTCTTTTGGTAAACCGACGTGGTAGTAGTTTTTTATTAAACTAACATGGTAGGAGTTTTTTAAATATATTTTTTAATAATTTTAGAAAAAGAATTCAAATCCTATCGGTTTTTAGTTCAACGACATAGAAGGAGTATTTTTAATATATATATTTTAAAATAGTCTGGTTCCTCACAAATCTCCTATTCCTCCTCGCCATCTTCCTCGTCATCCTCGTCAGCTATTCTCGTTCCACCACTCCTCCTCCGGTGGGTGTGGATGTGGATGTGGTCAACCTCAACTCCACCCTCCTCCGTCTAACCTCCACAACCCATTCTTCATGTAGGAAAAGGCGGAGATCGAGAAGCTCCTCTCATGCCACGACTTCCGGACCCACCCATCTCTCTTCCACTCCTCCCTCCGCCTTTGATCCTTTTGTAGGATCGTGTGGGTTATGGGTCCACTAATCACTATTACGCTAATCCCTAAGTAATCAAACAATAAACGCAGCGGAAACAAATTTAAAAACAAGTAGGGAAATTAACAGAAAATGCAAACCACAAAGAGACACAACGTTTTTATAGAGATTCGGCACCCTACCCGGGTCCTAGTCCTCTCTTGTAAGCTCCGCTCGACTCCGCGAGCTCCGCCTACATCTTCACTATCCACTCCCCGTTCCGGGCCGGGAGAGAACGCCTTTACACCATAAGCAACGCGAACAACCCTCGCTTGCTTGAATTCTTCCTGTCACAATCCGAGAGGGACACTTCGGGCTTTCACCGAAGTCCTTGCTTCTTTTGACAACTCTTGTAACTGAGTGGGATTCACTCTCTAATTGAGCACACTTTGAGTAGGATGAGTAATTGATCAAGTGTGTGAAGTTTAGGCTTATGGAGTGTAGAAATGGGAGCTTTGAGGATTGAGGTTTCTCTCTAATGTATTGAGACAATTTGAGTTGGAGACTTGTGTTAACAACAAGTCTTGATCCTCTATTTATAAGCTCCTAAAGATTTCTAGCCGTTTGGACAAGATTTGATTGGGTTTTGTGCAAGATACACAAGGCAGAAAATCGGGCTGCAAATCTGTCCAGAACCGGTCGACCGAAACTACTAAACCGGTCGACCGTTCACTTGATTTCAAGGAGAACGGTCGAACAAAAGAATACTCGGTCGGACAAATACGCTAGAACTTAACTCTACTTAAGTTAAACGGTCGAACCAAAGTATGGGGCGGTCGACCGTTTAGGGGATTCGGTTGAGACAAAGGTGAAACGGTCGAACGAAGATGTGTCGACCGATAGCAGGGAATTTTGTTTCTGTTCAACCGGTCGACCGAAACAAGGTCGTCGTTCGACCGGTTACCGAATGTATTTTGGGGTTAAGTTTGTTTTATACGAATACGACCGTTATAGGAATACGACAAGGAAAACGGCCATATTAAAATCCGGGATCGGTCGACCGAAAAGGTAGAACCGGTCGACCGGTAGAGTTCGGTAAAATCACTATGGATAGTCTGTTATAAACCGGTCGAACTGAGAAATTGTTCGGTCGACTGATTCACACAGGAAATCTGGGTTTAGGTTTTATGTGATTTCCGACTAAGGTTTGGGTGATCTATTAAAGTCCAAATAAGGTGAAATTTTGTGTGTGACTTCTCTAAGGAACCTAGTGTGTATGTGATAAATTTTTAACTCTTGTATGCTCAATTTACACATGTTCCTAAGACTCAAAATGAAATCAAGATTACCAGTCTTCATTTAGCTTTATTACAAATCTTGACTTGATTTCCTTCCTTCTATGAGTCTTGATCACCTGTAGAGGTTAGCACATGCAATATATATATGCAATACAATATGTGTGCTACTCTACATTACTTATAATTAAGATTAGGTTGATTAAATCATCAAAACAAGGATTAAAGCCAAAAAGGCAACAATCTACCTCTTTTTGATGATGGCAACCTATATCTTAATACTTGATAATTTTAAGTGTAAACTATGCATAAAAATGCTCCCCCTGTGGATGTGCATAGTTTTTGTTCAATTTTAACCAATTTTCAAGTATCTCCCCTTTAATTATCTCTCCCCCTTTGACAAACATCAAAAACAAAAATAATTATGACTTTAAGCAAAGAATTTGGATGTCTTGTAATGAAATTGCTCCCCCTAAATTTTGCACTTCATTACTCTAATAATAGATATAACATTTAAGCTCCTCCTATCAATAAGGCTAGATGGAAACTATGAGTATGATTCTAGTTAAGTTCAATTTAGTTTCAATTTATGCCTTATTCTAACATCCATTTATAACATGACATTTATAATCAATGGATGTGATATATGATTTGCAATGAATAGGGTTAATGATTTTCAATGAATTGAATACTAAGGATATGACAATTAAGCATATAAAACTAGATTAGAGCTAATTTAACATGAATTGTATAGATAGGAATTTTATACCAATGTTGAATTCGAATTTAGCTCCAATCTCATTTGTTGATGCAACCGGATTTGAATTTGACTCTTGAGCTCACCCGGTCACCACCAATTTCCTCTTCAAGCACCTACAAGTGTAGATTTAGGTACCCAAACAACTTTGGGTCCTTGAACATTAGCTTTTGGGATCCAAACCATTTTGCCTTTGGGTGCCCACACACTTGAGGAACTAGACTTAACAAATAAATGCTTGTCATTTAAGGTAGTATGAGATACATGGTTTTTCAAATGCACATTGTATCCTAAACCATGTTTAGCTAAGGATTGTCTTTGACTACTTAAAAGCATATCAAGCATTTTTGTTCCTTTTGTGAACATTTCTAGATCTTTCCTTAGTTGTATATTTGAAGCTCTAAGATCTAAATATTCATCAACAATCGGTGTTTTACTTAGACTAGCAAGTGATGATTCATTTGATTCAAGTCTAGAAATCACCTCATTCTTTTCATTCATGATTAATTCAATTTGGCATTTGAGATCATTTATAGTTTTTCTAGCATTTTTGTTCTTTTCACAAATGATCTCATATTGTTTAATTAAATCATGAAATGCATTTTGTAGCTCATCATGTGTATATGATTCATCATTAGCATTAGAGTTAGAGCTAGCACTAGAATATGATTTACTTGAACATGAATTACTTCTAGTGGAATAAGATTTAGAGGAGTTAGAAGCTACCTCACTTTGTTCATCTTCAATGGCCATGAAGCATGAATGTGCAACCTCTCTTCTACTTTGCAAGGAAGAGGATGATGATGATGAGATGAAGAGTCATCCCAAGTGGCTTTGTGAGCTTCCTCCTTCCTTTCTTTCCTCTTACTCTTCTCCTTTTCTCTTCTCCTCTCTCTTCTCTCATTTTTCTTCTCCCTCTCTTTTCTCTCATTTTCGCTCTCCTCCCTCTTTTTTTCTTTTTCTCTTTTCTCACTTCTTCTACCTCTTCTTTCATTCTTTTCTCCCTTATCCCTCTTGAGGTATTTGAAGAAGTCTTGGGCAAGGACCTCGATGTCCTCTTCTTCCACCCTCCTTGGCTCATCAAAATTTGCATACAATGCCACCAAGGTGTTTTTCTTTGAAGCTTCCTTCTCTTTTCGATGACTCAATTGGAGCTCATAGGCCATGAGATTTCCAATGAGTTCCTCCATCTTCAATTTGGAAAGATCGTGCGATTCTTCAATTGCGACGACCTTGTCATCCCAATTGTTGCTCAATGACCGGAGGAATTTTCGAGTCATCTCTCCTTCATTTATCCTTCCTCCAAGAATCAAAAGAGAGTTTGTAATATAGGTGAAGCGAGTATTCATGTCGCTTATGTTCTCACCGATTTGCATAGAAAATATTTCATATTTATGCATGAGGAGACTTATCCTAGTTTCTTTGGTTTTGCTATCACCCTCATGATGCATTTGTAACCTATGCCATATTTCATTTGCACTTTCACATCCCCTAATTCTATTGTACTCTCCCTCATTAAGGCCACAATAGAGAATATTCATAATTTTTGAATTCATTTCAATTTCTTTCATTTGAGGCCTAGATAAAGAATCTAACTCATTTTCATTTGGGGGGATGTATGGAGTTTGACTAAACTTCCAATACTTAAGGTCATTTGATATTAAAAAGATTTTCATTCTCTTTTTCCAATAATCATAATTTGACCCATTAAGCAAAGGAGGTCTTGTGGTGCATAAACCCTCTAAGTGATTATATGTTGTAGCCATGCTAAAATTACGGTAAAGTAAAGAAATTTAGCTTAACAAGGCTCTGATACCAAATGTAGGATCGTGTGGGTTATGGGTCCACTAATCACTATTACGCTAATCCCTAAGTAATCAAACAATAAACGCAGCGGAAACAAATTTAAAAACAAGTAGGGAAATTAACAGAAAATGCAAACCACAAAGAGTCACGGCGTTTTTATAGAGGTTCGGCACCCCACCCGGGTCCTAGTCCTCTCTTGTTAGCTCCGCTCGACTCCGTGAGCTCCTCCTACGTCTTCACTATCCACTCCCCGTTCCGGGCCGGGAGAGAACGCCTTTACACCACAAGCAACGCGAACAACCCTCGCTTGCTTGAATTCTTCCTCTCACAATCCGGGAGGGACACTTCGGGCTTTCACCGAAGTCCTTGCTTCTTTTGACAACTCTTGTAACTGAGTGGGATTCACTCTCTAATTGAGCACACTTTGAGTAGGATAAGTAATTGATCAAGTGTGTGAAGTTTAGGCTTATTGAGTGTAGAAATGGGAGCTTTGAGGATTGAGGTTTCTCTCTAATGTATTGAGACAATTTCAGTTGGAGAGTTGTGTTAACAACAAGTCTTGATCCTCTATTTATAAGCTCCTAAAGATTTCTAGCCGTTTGGACAAGATTTGATTGGGTTTTGTGCAAGATACACACGGCAGAAAATCGGGTTGCAAATATGTCCAGAACCGGTCGACCGAAACTACTAAACTGGTCGACCGTTCACTTGATTTCAAGGAGAACGGTCGAACAAAAGAATACTCGGTCGGACAAATACGCTAGAACTTAACTCTACTTAAGTTAAACGTTCGAACCAAAGTATGGGGCGGTCGACCGTTTAGGGGATTCGGTTGAGACAAAGGTGAAATGGTCGAACGAAGATGTGTCGACCGATAGCAGGGAATTTTGTTTCTGTTCAACCGGTCGACCGAAACAAGGTCGTCGTTCGACCGGTTACCGAATGTATTTTGGGGTTAAGTTTGTTTTATACGAATCCGACCGTTATAGGAATACGACAAGGAAAATGGTCATATTAAAATCCGGGATCGGTCTACCGGTAGAGTTCGGTAAAATCACTGTGGAGAGTCTGTTATAAACCGGTCGAACTGAGAACTGGTTCGGTCGACCGATTCACACAGGAAATCTGGGTTTAGGTTTTATGTGATTTCCGACTAAGGTTTGGGTGATCTAATGAAGTCCAAATAAGGTGAAATTTTGTGTGTGACTTCTCTAAGGAACCTAGTGTGTATGTGATGAATTTTTAACTCTTGTATGCTCAATTTACACATGTTCCTAAGACTCAAAATAAAATCAAGATTACAAGTCTTCTTTTAGCTTTATTACAAATCTTGACTTGATTTCCTTCCTTCTATGAGTCTTGATCACCTGTAGAGGTTAGCACATGCAATATATATGCAATGCAATATGTGTGCTACTCTACATTACTTATGATTAAGATTAGGTTGATTAAATCATCAAAACAAAGATTAAGGCCAAAAAGCCAACAATCTCCCCTTTTTTGATGATGGCAACCTATATCTTAATACTTGATAATTTTAAGTGTAAACTATGCATAAAAATGCTCCCCCTATGGATGTGCATAGTTTTTGTTCAATTTTAACCAATTTTCAAGTATCTCCCCTTTAATTATCTCTCCCCCTTTGACAAACATCAAAAACAAAAATAATTATGACTTTAAGCAAAGAATTTGGATGTCTTGTAATGAAATTGCTCCCCCTAAATTTTGCACTTCATTACTCTAATAATAGATATAACATTTAAGCTCCTCCTATCAATAAGGCTAGATGGAAACTATGAGTATGATTCTAGTTAAGTTCAATTTAGTTTCAATTTATGCCTTATTCTAACATCCATTTATAACATGACATTTATAATCAATGGATGTGATATATGATTTGCAATGAATAGGGTTAATGATTTTCAATGAATTGAATACTAAGGATATGACAATTAAGCATATAAAACTAGATTAGAGCTAATTTAACATGAATTGTATAGATAGGAATTTTATACCAATGTTGAATTCGAATTTAGCTCCAATCTCATTTGTTGATGCAACCGGATTTGAATTTGACTCTTGAGCTCACCCGGTCACCACCAATTTCCTCTTCAAGCACCTACAAGTGTAGATTTAGGTACCCAAACAACTTTGGGTCCTTGAACATTAGCTTTTGGGATCCAAACCATTTTGCCTTTGGGTGCCCACACACTTGAGGAACTAGACTTAACAAATAAATGCTTGTCATTTAAGGTAGTATGAGATACATGGTTTTTCAAATGCACATTGTATCCTAAACCATGTTTAGCTAAGGATTGTCTTTGACTACTTAAAAGCATATCAAGCATTTTTGTTCCTTTTGTGAACATTTCTAGATCTTTCCTTATTTGTATATTTGAAGTTCTAAGATCTAAATATTCATCAACAATCGGTGTTTTACTTAGACTAGCAAGTGATGATTCATTTGATTCAAGTCTAGCAATCACCTCATTCTTTTCATTCATGATTAATTCAATTTGACATTTGAGATCATTTATAGTTTTTCAAGCATTTTTGTTCTTTTCACAAATGATCTCATATTGTTTAACTAAATCATGAAATGCATTTTGTAGCTCATCATGTGTATATGATTCATCATTAGCATTAGAGTTAGAGCTAGCACTAGAATATGATTTACTTGAATATGAATTACTTCTAGTGGAATAAGATTTAGAGGAGTTAGAAGCTACCTCACTTTGTTCATCTTCAATGGCCATAAAGCATGAATGTGCAACCTCTCTTCTACTTTGCAAGGAAGAGGATGATGATGATGAGATGAAGAGTCATCCCAAGTGGCTTTGTGAGCTTCCTCCTTCCTTTCTTTCCTCTTACTCTTCTCCTTTTCTCTTCTCCTCTCTCTTCTCTCGTTTTTCTTCTCCCTCTCTTTTCTCTCATTTTCGCTCTCCTCCCTCTCTTTTTCTTTTTCTCTTTTCTCACTTCTTCTACCTCTTCTTTCATTCTTTTCTCCCTTATCCCTCTTGAGGTATTTGAAGAAGTCTTGGGCAAGGACCTCAATGTCCACTTCTTCCACCCTCCTTGGCTCATCAAAATTTGCATACAATGCCACCAAGGTGTTTTTCTTTGAAGCTTCCTTCTCTTTTCGATGACTCAATTGGAGCTCATAGGCCATGATATTTCCAATGAGTTCCTCCATCTTCAATTTGGAAAGATCGTGCGATTCTTCAATTGCGACGACCTTGTCTTCCCAATTGTTGCTCAATGACCGGAGAAATTTTCGAGTCATCTCTCCTTCATTTATCCTTCTTCCAAGAATCAAAAGAGAGTTTGTAATATCGGTGAAGCGGGTGTTCATGTCGCTTATGTTCTCACCGATTTGCATAGAAAATATTTCATATTTATGCATGAGGAGACTTATCCTAGTTTCTTTGGTTTTGCTATCACCCTCATGATGCATTTGTAACCTATGCCATATTTCATTTGCACTTTCACATCCCCTAATTCTATTGTATTCACCCTCATTAAGGCCACAATAGAGAATATTCATAATTTTTGAATTCATTTCAATTTCTTTCATTTGAGGCCTAGATAAAGAATCTAACTCATTTTCATTTGGGGGAATGTATGGAGTTTGAATAAACTTCCAATACTTAAGGTCATTTGATATTAAAAAGATTTTCATTCTATTTTTCCAATAATCATAATTTGACCCATTAAGCAAAGGAGGTCTTGTGGTGCATAAACCCTCTAAGTTATTAGATGTTGTAGCCATGCTAAAATTACGGTAAAGTAAAGAAATTTAGCTTAACAAGGCTCTGATACCAAATGTAGGATCGTGTGGGTTATGGGTCCACTAATCACTATTACGCTAATTCCTAAGTAATCAACAATAAACGCAGCGGAAACAAATTTAAAAACAAGTAGGGAAATTAACAGAAAATGCAAACCACAAAGAGACACAACGTTTTTATAGAGGTTCGGCACCCCACCCGGGTCCTAGTCCTCTCTTGTAAGCTCCGCTCGACTCCGCGAGCTCCGCCTACGTCTTCACTGTCCACTCCCCGTTCCGGGCCGGGAGAGAACGCCTTTACACCACAAGCAACGCGAACAACCCTCGCTTGCTTGAATTCTTCCTCTCACAATCCGGGAGGGACACTTCGGGCTTTCACCGAAGTCCTTGCTTCTTTTGACAACTCTTGTAATTGAGTGGGATTCACTCTCTAATTGAGCACACTTTGAGTAGGATGAGTAATTGATCAAGTGTGTGAAGTTTAGGCTTATGGAGTGTAGAAATGGGAGCTTTGAGGATTGAAGTTTCTCTCTAATGTATTGAGACAATTTGAGTTGGAGAGTTGTGTTAACAACAAGTCTTGATCCTCTATTTATAAGCTCCTAAAGATTTCTAGCCGTTTGGACAAGATTTGATTGGGTTTTGTGCAAGATACACAAGGCAGAAAATCAGGCTGCAAATCTGTCCAGAACCGGTCGACCGTTCACTTGATTTCAAGGAGAACGGTCGAACAAAAAAATACTCGGTCAGACAAATACGCTAGAACTTAACTCTACTTAAGTTAAACGGTCGAACCAAAGTATGGGGCGGTCGACCGTTTAGGGGATTCGGTTGAGACAAAGGTGAAACGGTCGAACGAAGATGTGTCGACCGATAGCAGGGAATTTTGTTTCTGTTCAACCGGTCAACTGAAACAAGGTCGTCGTTCGACCGGTTACCGAATGTATTTTGGGGTTAAGTTTGTTTTATACGAATCCGACCGTTATAGGAATACGACAAGGAAAACGGTCATATTAAAATCCGGGATCGGTCGGCCGAAAAGGTAGAACCGGTCGACCGGTAGAGTTCGGTAAAATCACTGTGGAGAGTCTGTTATAAACCGGTCGAACTGAGAAATTGTTCGGTCGACCGATTCACACAGGAAATCTTGGTTTAGGTTTTATGTGATTTCCGACTGAGGTTTGGGTGATCTAATGAAGTCCAAATAAGGTGAAATTTTGTGTGTGACTTCTCTAAGAAACCTGGTGTGTATGTGATAAATTTTTAACTCTTGTATGCTCAATTTACACATGTTCCTAAGACTCAAAATAAAATCAAGATTAAAAGTCTTCATTTAGTTTTATTACAAATCTTGACTTGATTTCCTTCCTTTTATGAGTCTTGATCACCTGTAGAGGTTAGCACATGCAATATATATATGCAATGCAATATGTGTGCTACTCTACATTACTTATGATTAAGATTATGTTGATTAAATCATCAAAACAATGATTAAGACCAAAAAGCCAACGCATTTTGCCGCCACCTCTCCCATTCCGTTCTCCTCCCTCAAACCCACTTTTTTACTTCCAAATCATATTCATGCGCCGTCGTCCACAACAACGGCAACTTATTGTCCAAATCCCACAGATCCCTAATCGACTCCCACGATCTGGTAATCCACCTCAAAAAAAATTGCATGTTGATGTATTTTGTTTTCCTTATTGTGGTGGTCATTTTCATCATAGAAGTCTTCTCTGGTTGGCTAGGTCAGCTTCACAGACCAAGCTTCCTTGATGCCTTGGCTTCGCAATGGTTGTCAACAAAGATGTATGTATGTTTCCTCTGTACTCTTTTTGTTATATCTTCTTATTTCTATTGCTTTCTACATTCAATCATGGAACAAAAGGACACAAAAAAAAAAAAAAAATTGTAATACGCAAGACATGAGCAGATTCAAGTTTGTACCTGTTGTTGCCTTCCTCATTTTCTAACTCACATCTTTCTATTTCGTTAATTTCAGATGGGTTGTTGTTTTGCCATGTGATTATCGTAACCCCACCAATCCCATCAAGTTCGAGCTTGCCATATATACCGACTCAAAGGTCAATTCCAGTCCCTCTCATAATGTTCTTGTTTTTTTTTAAGCTTATTGTTTTCTTGGTTGTATTGAACATTGGTTGTGAATCTTGTAGAACTGAGTATGCCTTGCCTTCTTGGTTTGTTTAGCAGTGGTGTTAGTATTTATTTCGAGTTGGATGTCCAATTTTGTTTCTTGTGCATGTTCTGATTTGGGGTTCATGGTGGTGCTGAATTTAGACTGAAAATCTTTCTGTTTTATTGTTGTGTGTTAATTTGTGGAAATTGAATAGCAAAGTACAATCATATTGAAAGCTGGTATTGCTTATGTGGTTAATAATGGGGACCCTTTTACTGAACTAATATTTTCCGTCAAAGGAGTTTGGAAAAAATGTGTCCTATTCATAAAATATGTCTTCGTGACAGACATAGATGTGTATGGGTTGTGAATTGGGATGAGAGACATCAAATTTTAAAATAAAAAAAATTACCCCACCACGTCGGTTTTCTTAGAAGTTGTAGGATACAAAAATCAAAAAATACCCTACTAAGTCAGTTTTCTATAAAATCGACGTGGTAGAAAATTGTCGTCGTAAGGTATAAAAATAAAAAAATAAAAAATTGGTCAAAGGCTCTACCACGTCGATTATCAAGATAACCGACGTCGTAGACCTCCACTACCACGTCGGATTTTAGACAGACGTGAAAGAGTAGCCCGTATAACGTCACCTACTTACCACGTCGGTCAAGCAAGTTGGTCAACCCGACGTTGTGTCCCATTAATATCTGACGTTATAAAAAAAAATCCAGTTGTGACCTAGAAGAACAAATATTTAAGTATAAGATATCCAAACATATAATAACATTCAACCACAACACGTCCACAATATGTCACAACCACATTCAACACCGCTACGTTAACAAAATTAAGAATGTCATGTTGGAATACAAAACAACACTATCAATTACATAGTTTGCATCAAATTAGAACTAAAGCTATCAGTTTAAAATCAAAATATTAAACATAACCATACTATTTCTCAAATATAAAATAAGTGTTAAGAAATGTCAAATTCTTCTTACACTGAAAAACTACAAGCTTCTTTATAAATAATAGGAAATTTATGGAGGTCAAATCTAAGGGAGTGTATATGGGTGAGCAACGGTCCGAACCGGATCAAGCCCGAATGTTCTCTGGAGTCCGGATCGAAGATCGGACCGATCAGGTTCGATTCGGGCCGGTCAAAAAACCCGAACCGGATCGAATTTTTTAGGGAAAAAATGGATTTTCGACCGGTTTCGGACCAGACCGGACCGAAAACGAACTTGTCCTTGGGTCTGTACCGGTCGGATTTGGTCCAGACCGAACCCGAACCGAAAATTGCACAGCGGTGGTGTATAAGTGTATTTGGATATAAATGAAATGGGTCGTGGATTCTAAAGAATCTGGTTCTCAGGTTTCGTGCGGGAACACATGAGTTTCCAAAACGCAGAATCCAGAATAATCTGCTGTCTTTGGATGTGTGCTTCTGAAAAGAAGTCTACCAGTCACATCCATAGGTGGTTGTGACCTAGGACATTGGGTGGAAACGTAGACATTGACAGGGGCAATGAAGTCAGTTGTTGGAATAAGGCACTTGCTTTTATTGTATAAGAATCTTAAGAAACTCCCCCCACCCAATTTTTAATTTCCCATTGTAAAATTCAGAATCCGGTGTTTTCATAAATCTAGATTCTAGGCAAACCTGAAATGTTTGGATGTTAAAGTGAGAAAAAATTGGATTTTCTGGAAATCTATATCCCTGACCTAAATGAGATGCAATTTAAAGCTGCAAAAACTAAAGGGTCGAAGTATAAGAAGGTTGAAAGATAAGGAAATCAAAATTTTCGTATGTCAAACTCAAAACCCTACGTAGGAAATTTTCTAAACTCGAAGAGGGTCGCTTAACTCCGCCGAGACCGTGTCTATACTCCTTTTGTTAGGATATAAATACAAATTTCTTGATTACGTTACGATCCGTATCCGTAGCGTTTACACCTCAGTGTAGTCTCATCGTCATTCTTCAAGAATTCTCGCACACTTGATTCTTACCCCAGTGGGCGGCGTAGATATATATTTCCTAATTTTTTATTAACATAAATTCATGTTAAAACGTGTCCTAGTGTCTATCTTTCATGATATAATCTGTTATGTAAAACTAATTAAATGGCAAAATCCTGATATCATGCATGATACGATACATATCTTTTGTTCTTGGCCGTTGCATGAACATGTTTGTGAAAAAAACAGTTCGCGCAGAACAAGAACACATAGATGTCAGAATTTTGGATTCAGGTTCGAAGCAGAATCCGCTTCTGGATTCCCAAATCAAGCTGCTGTTAGGTCACCTTCCAACACCCATGTGAAACAAGAAACACTTGCGAGATAAAAAAACATTATATTGCGTTTGTTGTGGATTTAGAGGATCTTGACGGGAGAATAGGTGCTTCATGCAATGCAAACTTCTGTTTGGTTAATCGAAGATTTGACAATATTCTATGTGATCACCACGTTCTTAACCGACAGGTCTCTCTAGATGTTGGCTCTCAAAGGTACAATTAATTAATGGGTCACAATTTCTGTGAGATCCTAATTCTAATTATGTCTTAATGATGTTTTAGATGGTGATTATGAGGAGATGTGTAATATCCTAACCCTTCCTTTTTGTGCTAATGGTGATTAGGGGTGGATTAGTGAGGATTGAGATGGACGGCTGAGATCGTTTCGGGGAAGAGTATATAAAAGGTTTGGTTTTCTCTCTCTCCCCATTCTCTCTCACTCGCGCCTTCACTCTCTCACTCGCCTTTCTCCCCCTCAGTCGCGGCGGCAGTGTTGGTGGAGGCTAGGGAGTTTCGGTTGGAGTGTTGGAGTCGCCGGAGTCGTCGTAGATATCGGGGTCGAGGAAGTTCGCCGGAGTTGGAGTTGGATCGTGGATCGCTCGCCGTCGTTTCGTCAAAGGCTTCTTCAAGCCTTAATGTATGTCAAGCTTGCTTTCAAGCTCAACTATTATTAGTGTGGGAGTGGGAGCGGTCAACGGTAGGCCGTTTTGGCTCGTCGGACCTGCACAACGGTTTCTGAACTGTAAACGGTCGACCGGTGTTGGGGCTCGGTCGACCGGTTATAGTGTATTTTGTACGAAATCCCTCGCACCGGTCGAACGATACCTTCGTGGTGGTCGACCGGTGGTACAATTCTTTCGAGAGATTGATGCTCTGCGTATTTTCGGTCAAACGGGTCACCTTTGTCGGTCGACCGAAAGTACTGTTGTAGGTCGGTTGGGGCGTTGACCATCCAAACGGTCGACCGCTCGTTTGACTCGTCCGACCGACGACTTAAGTTAACTTACTGTCCGGTCGACCGGAAGTGTGGTTGCGGTCGACCGTGTTGAATAGTTTGTTGGCGTATTTGTTCTGATAGTTTTCGGTCGACCGCTGGTGTTGTTTCGGTCGACCATGTTATGTGGTTTTTTGGTGAGTTGTACTGGAGGTTTTCGGTCGACCGATAGTGTTCGGTTGTTCGACCGTTGGAGTTGGTTTGCGAAAAAATTTTCTTACTGGTGCTTTTCGGTCGACCAGGTCCCATTTGTTGGTCGACCGTTTGGCGGGTTTGGCATACTGGGTTTCCTTGTGGAAACTCAGGCATTTTATGTCTGCTTTCAGGCCGTGAGCAACGCTAGAGGGTGGTGTCTGCGGAGGAGAGCTTCTGGGACTAGATCCTGCTTCCTCCTCATTTTGAGGTTGTTGTGATTACATTGTATATTTTATCTTATAGCTTTTGATGTAGTCACCCCTTGTTGTAAACTCAGATATGTATATTTATATATATGTTGGTGCACCTTGTGGTATCCTTGGTAATGTCCTCCTTCGATTGTATGTTTTAAATTTTAAAAATTTCCGCTGTTTCGAGGACGTTACAATTGGGTATCAGAGCGGTCGGTTCCTAAGTCTTTGTCCAAAGAAACCACCCTTAGCAATTGAGTCTGCATTTTAGTAGATCATGCATGCATTATCATTGCTGAGTCGAGCTCTTATTTCTGCAGATGGCTCCGAGACGGGTGAGACCTCCTACGCGCTAGCGTAGTCCCAGTGAGGAGTCTGGTGGAGCTGCTGAGGCGGAGGAAAGGTTGTCTGAGCCAGTGACACTGAAGATGTTGGGCGAGCTTCTGGAGAGCCGTGCCGACCAGACTGGCGTTATGCACGATCGCTTTATGCGTCAACATCCGCCTGTTTTCTGTGACAGAGGTGACCCTGAGGCAGCAGAGTACTGGGTCTTCAGGATCCAGAAGATCTTCCAGGCTATTGAAGTGACACCAGAGAGGATGGTGGGCCTGGCCACCTATGTTTTGGACGGGGAGGCGTCCAACTGGTGGAGGACCACGTTGGCAGTCGTGTTCGACGACAGTGATGATGTGAGTTGGGTGGACTTCCTTGCGGAGTTCAACCAACAGTACTTTCCGCAGCACCTTCGTGATCGAAAGGGAGAACAATTTCTGGCCCTTGAGCAGAGGGATATGACTCTGGCTGCGTATATCAGCAGGTTCCATGCCTTGGAAAGATACTGCCCGGAGATTTATGTGACCCAGGAGCAGAGGGCTCGGAAGTTTGTACGGGGTCTGAGGCCGCAGTTCAGGGCTCGTGTCACCACCAGTATGCCGCAGACTTTAGCTGATGCTGTGAAGTTTGCGACCATCATGGACCAGGATAGTCAGGAGATCCTGGAGGATGCTAGGAGGTTGCAGGTGAAGCCTGCAGGGCGTCCAGGAGGACAGTTACAGGGGAATCCGGGCAAGAGGCCCCGGATTGACGGAGGTGGAGCACAGCAGAGTGGGCCGTGTAGGCAGTGTGACAGAGTTCATCCGGGACGGGGGTCTGGACACCGCCCTGGCGCTTGTCACGGTTGTGGTCAGATGGGACACTTCGTCCGTTCTTGTCCGAGCGCGCCAGGTAGGCCTAGTGGACGACCGGGACCATCCACGTCTGGTGGAGGTGGACCGAGCAGACCTGCAGCACCACCTCAGCAGGGAAGGAGAGACGAGAGAGTCTTCACTATCAAGGCTGATGAGGCTAGGGATGCCAGCGCGGTAGTGGAAGGTACACTACTAGTTGATGATTTGGTAGCTAGGGTGTTATTCGACTCTGGGTCACACACTCGTTTATCTCTGAGCAGTTTGCGAGCGTGTTGGGTCGTACCCCTACAATGTTGACTACCACTTTAGAGGTCAGCACACCCCTAGGTTTGGTGGGCATTGTGGGGAGATTTATCCCCGGTGCCACGATTGCTTCGGGAGACCAGGAATTTCCGGCTGCCCCGGTCTTGCTACCGATGGGGAACTTCGATGTTGTACTTGGGATGGATTGGTTGTCCCAGTATGACGTTCGAGTCTTTTGCCGTGATAAGAATATTTTGATTCCG
Organism: Triglochin maritima; assembly: GCA_963682175.1. NCBI lineage: Eukaryota > Viridiplantae > Streptophyta > Magnoliopsida > Alismatales > Juncaginaceae > Triglochin > Triglochin maritima. The sequence goes on from OY821775.1 coordinate 24,673,739, forward strand.
AGGCGAGGTTTGCCTGATCTTCTGATCAGAGGATTGAAGGACCGCGGAGGTCGGTTGATTGTTTCTTCAGTTAGAGCTCGGAAGTTGATTCAGCAGGGTTGCAGGCTTTTGTAGCCACCTTGGTAGTTCCAGATCCGGAGATGAGGAGGCTAGAGGACATCGAGATTGTTCAGGATTTTCCTGAGGTGTTTGCTGATGATGTCTCCGGTCTACACCCTCACAGAGAGATAAAGTTCGGCATTGATCTGGTAGCTGGGACTACACCGCAGTCGAAGGCTTCGTACAGGATGGCGCCTGCAGAATTGGCGGAGCTGAAGAAGCAGTTGTAGGATCTGATGGATACTGGGTTTATCCGACCTAGTGTCTAACCGTGGGGTGTGCCGATTCTTTTCGTGAAGAAGGACGGTTTGTTGCAGATGTGTATAGATTACCGGATGCTGAATAAGGTTACCGTGAGGAATCAGTATCCTTTGCCCAGGATAGAGGACCTATTTGACCAGTTGCCGTCAGCGAAGGTGTTCTCGAAGATTGATCTGCGATCCGGGTATCATCAGTTGCGGATCAGAGAGGCAGATGTTCAGAAGACAACTTTTCGGACGAGGTACGGACACTTTGATTTCTGGTTATGCCGTTCGGATTGACGAACGCGCCTGCAACATTTATGGATCTGATGAAAAGGACATTCAGTCAGTATCTCGACCGTTTTGTGATTGTCTTCATGGACGATATCTTGGTCTATTCACCAGATATGGAGCAGCATCGGGAGCATCTGAGGATTATAGTTGGCATTCTGAGAGATCAGCACTTGTATGCCAAGTTTTCGAAGTGCGAGTTCTGGCTTCACTGTGTGACATTTTTGGGGCACATAGTATCGGGAGCTGGGATATCAGTGGATCCAGCGAAGGTCGAGGCAGTGACACAGTGGAGAGCCCCGACGAGTGTGACTGAGATTAGGAGTTTTGTTGGATTGGCGGGTTATTACCGTCGGTTCATCAAAGACTTCTCGAGACTTGCTTCACCCGTGACAGCGCTGACGAAGAAAGGAGTGAAGTTTGTTTGGTTCCAGAAATCTGAGGACAGTTTTCAGGAACTGAAGAGTCGGTTGACGACTGCTCCAGTTCTGACCCTTCCCAGTGGTAGCGGAGGTTTTGTGATTTACAACGATGCCTCAGGTGTTGGTTTGTGTTGTGTACTGATGCAGCACGGGCAGGTAGTGGCGTATGCTTCGAGGCAGCTGAAGGTGCACGAGAAGAATTACCCCACTCACGATTTAGAGTTGGCAACCGTGGTTCATGCTCTGAAGATTTAGCGTCACTATTTGTATGGTGAGCGGTTCGAAGTCTTCACTGATCATCAGAGTCTGAAGTATCTATTTTCACAGAAGGAGCTGAACATGAGACAGCGCAGATGGCTCGAGCTGATTAAGGATTTTGATTTCACCATCTCCTATCATACGGGGAAGGCGAATTCAGTTGCAGACGCGTTGAGCAGGAAAGTGGAGGTGTCAGCTGCGAGTTTGTGCATTCGGGAGTGGAGGCTACTCACGACATTGTCTTAGTGGAGGCCATTCACGGAGAGCTCGGAGGGGGCAGTGAATGCGGGACTTCGAGTGGAGCCGCAGACAGTAAGTCGAGTTGTTCAGGCTCAGCACAGTGATGAGGAGTTGACTAGTCTGCTACGGTTAGCTGCCAGGGATGGATCAGACTTCACTGTGGGAGTGGACGGAGGTCTGAGGTTCAGGAGTCGGATTTGGGTGCCGAGGGTCGATGGATTGAGAGATGACATCATGGAGGAGGCACACAGAGCGAAGTATTCCATTCACCCAGGGAGTACGAAGATGTATAAGGATCTACAGAGGAAGTTCTGGTGGAGAGGGATGAAGCGTGATGTGGCTGATTTTGTGACTAGGTGCTTGGTTTGCCAGCGGGTGAAGATCGAGCACCAGAGACCAGTGGGACCGATGCAGAGTATAGAGCTACCTGAGTAGAAATGGGAGCATGTGACGATGGACTTCGTCACCGGTTTGCCAAGACGAGGAGATATCACGACGCGATTTGGGTAATAGCCGATCGACTAACCAAGTCGGCACACTTTCTGGCTATCCGGACTACTTTACCATGTATCAGACTACATGGGGTGCCAGTGAGTATCATTTCAGATCGAGATCCGAGGTTCACTTCCAGATTCTGGGGGAGTTTGCAGCAAGCTCTGGGAACTCGTCTGAAGTTCAGTACAACATTTCATCCACAGACAGACGGTCAGTCCGAGAGGACCATTCAGACGTTAGAGGACATGCTTAGAGCGTGCACTCTGGATTGGGCAGGGCACTGGGATGAGCACCTACCGTTGATTGAGTTCGCCTACAATAACAGCTACCATGTGAGTATTGGGATGACGCCGTACGAGGCTTTATACGACATACCTTGTAGATCACCGGTGTACTGGAGTGAGGTAGGCGAGAGACAGTTAGTCGGGCCTGAGATTATACAGATGTATGCTGAGAAGGTTGATGTGATCAGGCAGCGACTTGCGACAGCACAGAGCAGGCAGAAGAGCTACGCGGATCGGCGTAGGCGCGTGCTGATTTTTGAGGTTGGCGACCATGTCTTTCTGAAGATCTCACCGTCGCGTGGAGTGATGAGATTCGGAAAGAAGGGGAAGCTCAGCCCGAGGTATATTGGGCCGTTCGAGATTTTAGACCGAGTTGGAGAGGTCGCCTACCAGATTACGTTGCCGCCACAATTTTCTGGTCTTCATAACGTCTTCCACGTTTCGATGCTGAGGAAGTACGTATCAAATCCTTCTCATGTGATCCAGATTGAGGTTCCAGAGATCCAGCAGGATTTGTCTCTTGAGGAGAGACCAGTAGAGATTGTGGATCGGATGGAGCACCAGCTCAGGAGGAGGACCATTCCGATGGTCAAGGTCAGGTGGCAGCATCACTCTGAGCGAGAGGCTACTTGGGAGGTTGAGGAGGAAGTCTGGAAGTCGTATCCGGAGCTGTTTGGTAAGCACTGGATTTAATTTCGTGGGCGAAATTCTTTTAAGGAGGGTGAATTGTAATATCCTAACCCTTCCTTTTTGTGCTAATGGTGATTAGGGGTGGATTAGTAAGGATTGAGATGGACGGCTGAGATCGTTTTGGGGAAGAGTATACAAAAGGTTTGGTTTTCTCTCTCTCCCCATTCTCTCTCACTCAGTCGCGGTGGCAGTGTTGGTGGAGGCTAGGGAGTTTCGGTTGGAGTGTTGGAGTCGCCGGAGTCATCGTAGAGATCGGGGTCGAGGAAGTTCTCTGGAATTGGAGTTGGATCGTGGATCGCTCGCCGTCGTTTCTTCGAAGGCTTCTTCAAGCCTTAAGGTATGTCAAGCTTGCTTTCAAGCTCACCTATTATTAGTGTGGGAGTGGGAGCGGTGGACGGTAGGCCGTTTTGGCTCGTCGGACCTGCACAACGGTTTCTGAACTGTAAACGGTCGACCGGTGTTGGGGCTCGGTCGACCGGTTATAGTGTATTTTGGACAAAATCCCTCGCACCGGTCGAACGATACCTTCGTGGTGGTCGACCGGTGGTACAATTCTTTCGAGAGATTGAGGCTCTGCGTATTTTCGGTCGAACGGGTCCCCGTTGCCGGTCGACTGAAAGTACTGTTGTAGGTCGGTTGGGGCGTTGACCATCCAAACGGTCGACTGCCCGTTTGAGTCGTCCGACCGACGACTTAAGTTAAGTTACTGTCTGGTGGACCGGAAGTGTGGTTACGGTCGACCGTGTTGAATGGTTTGTTGGCGTATTTGTTCTGATGGTTTTCAGTCGACCGCTGGTGTTGTTTTGTTCGACCGTGTTATGTGGTTTGTTGGTGAGTTGTACTGGAGGTTTTCGGTCGACCGATAGTGTTCGGTTGTTCGACCGTTGGAGTTGGTTTGCGAAAATGTTTTCTTACTGGTGCTTTTCGGTCGACCGGGCCTCCTTTCTCGGTCGACCGTTTGGCGGGTTTTTCGGTTGGGCCAGTTCTCTAGGTGAGGATCGGTCGACTGTTAAACAGTTTTCGTTCGACCATTTCTACCATTTTTGGTGGATTCGTGGTTTTATGAGTACACTTGACGGCGCCTTGTCTCTCCGGCCTCACGGGGGCAACGACACGGACTGGCGCCCGATAGTGGTGTGCTTGTACGCTTGAAAGCGGCTCGTCTCTCCGGCCTCTTGGGCAACGGCACGGACTATCGCCCGATGGTTGTACGAGTGTTGTGCGGTTGGGGTGAGAGGACCCTTGAGACCCGGTGGTGTGGCCGTGACTGTACCGGCGGTGTCGTGTGTGCACGTGCGTTGTGGGGTTGGGGTGAGTGGACCCTTGAGACCGTGGCCGATGATTTTCCGGCGGTGCCGTGTGTGCACGTGCGTTGTGGGGTTGAGGTGAGAGGAACCTTGAGATCCGTGACCGATGATTTTCCGGCGGTGCCGTGTGTGCACGTGTGTTGTGGGGTTGGGGTGAGAGGACCCTTGAGACCCGGTTGTGTGACCGTGATTGTGCCGACGGTGCCTTGTGCGCACCGGTGTGGTGTGTTGGGGTGAGAGGACCCTTGAGACCTGGTTGTGTCGGATTGTGCTATTCATTATTCATTGCATTTTCATTATTGTCCATATATGTGTTAGGGTTTGGCATACTGGGTTTCCTTCTGGAAACTCAGGCATTTTATGTCTGCTTTAAGGACGTGAGCAGCGGTAGAGGGTGGTGTCCGCGGAAGAGAGCTTCTGGGACCAGATCCTGCTCCCCCCTCATTTTGAGGTTGTTGTGATTACATTGTATATTTTATCTTATAGCTTTTGATGTAGTCACCCCTTGTTGTAAACTCAGATCTGTATATTTATATATACGTTGGTGCACCTTGTGGTATCCTTGGTAATGTCCTCCTTCGATTGTATGTTTTAAATTTTAAAAATTTCCGTTGTTTCGAGGACGTTACAGATGGATTCGAGGGCTGAGATGTAATGTGGATGGATGAGGGGTTGAGATGGATTGGAGATGAGATGGATGGTTGAGATGGAGAGGAGTCGGATGGATGGTGAGGATTGGATTGGAGGAAGATATTAGGTGAATTATCTCTCTCTCTCACTTTCACTTCTCCCTTGCCTCTCTCCCTCACGTCTCTCTCACTCTCCCTCAGTGGTGATCTCCGGCATGGTGGTGGCGTGCTCCGGCGAAGGGAGGCTCGGCGTGGGTTGCGAGTTGAGGTGAGTGTTGGCTTCATAACCCTTCCGGCTTATTTTGTTCCCTCCGTCTACCTAACTCGTTTCGGTGGTCTTGGTTGCTTGTGGTTGGGTGGTGGAGGTCGACGGAGGTGGAATCGTGAGTGTGGATTGTCGAGGAGGTGTGGATCGTGGTTTAGTCGCGAGGATTGTCGACGGCTCGTGATTTACGGAGGCGTACTCGTGGAGGCGACGTCGTGGTTCTTCAAAGGTTTCTTCAAACCTTCTGGTATGTCAACTCACTCACTTAAGTAGTGTGAGTTTTTGGAAGTCGACGGTAGGCCTTCCGGCTCGTCGCAAGTAAATGTGCAACAGATTTTACTGCCTGATCGGTCGACCGGTTGGTTTAAACGGTCAACCGTTCATATTGAGATTTCGGGTTCTGCCTCACATCGGTCGAACGATGTCCTTGGGGCGGTCGACCGATCGTTTATATGAGGCAAGCCTGGTGGTTTTCGGTCGAACGGGGCCCCTTCGCCGTTCGACCGTGTGCACTGTCATAGGTCGGTCGAGGGCGTTGACCAAACGGTCGACTGCTCGTTGACTTCGTCCGACCGTGACTTAAGTTGGAATAGTGGTTGATTCGACCGAAGGAGGTTTCGGTCGACCGGACTTGTTTAGGAGCGTGGGGGAATGCTTTGGACGAATTCGGTCTACCGAGAGTGCTCGAGCGTTCAACCGGATTTGTGGTGAGAGTTGGTGGAATTCCCTGGTGGAATTCGGTCGACCGCGAGTGCTCGGGGTTCGACCGGATTCGTTGTGGAGATTGTGGGATTTGTCCATGGTGACTTTAGGTCGAACGGGGCCCCTTTGCCGTTCGACCAATTGGTCGTTTTGTTCATTAACCTGGGAGTTGACCATCTAAACGGCCGACCGTCCCTTGATTTGGGTTCGACCGAACGTGTGCAGTTGGTGGGAATCGGTCGACCGAGAGAGTGCCGGTCGAGGCGATTGCCCTGTGTTTTTGTGATTCGGTCGACCAGGACTTTTGGTTCGGTCGACCGTTTGTGTCCAGTTTTGCACTGTGGAGCTGCGTTTGTTGTGGTCGTCCGTGTGGGGCGAGTTGTGTGCCGAGGTCCTTCCGGCAAGTGTGCTAGGGTGCACGAGAGTTGCGGTGGTTGAGTGAAAGAGCCCTGGAGCCCCGTAACTGTGGGAGAGGTTGGGTTGGCTGAAAAAGGCCTGAGGCCCAGCTTATAAATTGTGGCGTTGCGGTGGTTGGGTGAAAGAGCCCTGGAGCCCCGTAACTGTGTGAGAGCTGTGGTTGGTTGAAAAAGACCTGGAGCCCAGCTTGTCTGTCCGAGGTTGGTTGAAAAAGACCTGGAGCTCCGTAGTGCGTTCTGGTTGGCTGAAAAAGACGTGGAGCCTAAGCAGTGACCACGTGTTAAGTGTTGGTTGAAAAAGACCTGGAGCCCTTGGACGTTTGGGTTGGTTGAAAAAGACCTGGAGCCCTTGGTCGTGCCGTGGTAGTTGCGGTTAGTTGAAAAAGGCCTGGAGCCCAGCTTGGCGACGAGTGTGTGTTGCGGTGGTTGGGTGAAAGAGCCCTGGAGCCCCGTGCCGGTGGTGTGTGATGTTGTTGGGTGAAAGAGCCCTGGAGCCCAGCATGTTTGAGATGTTTTTCTTGTTAGTAGAACTGCATGCTAGGGTGCTTTCATTTCCAGCATTATAGAGTTTGGCATACGGGATTTCCTTCTGGAAACTCATGCATTGTTGCATGTTTATTTTCAGGCCATGATCGGCGATAGGGGGTGGTGACCGAGGAGAGGAGCACCGCTACCAGATCCAGCTTTCTCTTAGTTGAGGTCGGGTGATTACTGTATCCGTTGTATAGTCTTTTGATGTAATTACAACTTTTGAAACACTCTGATGTTCATATATATATTATATATGTTGGTGCACTTGTTTCCTGCTATTTCGTAATATCCTCTGTTGATTGTGAGTTATAATTTTTTTTAATTCTTCCGCTGTTAGAGGATGTTACAACTTGGTATCAGAGCAGTCGGTTCCAGTGTCCTTATCCAAGGAAGTCACCCTTATAGTTTTAGAGTCTGCATTAGTTCATGCATTCATTGTTTTGACGTGTGTTGTTTTCTTTGTGTATAGATGCCTCCGAGACGCGTGAGACCTCCCCCACGGGACCGTAGCACCAACGGTGAGACAAGGGGCACGGATTGGGCAGAGGAGCGGCGGATGCTCTTTGACATGGTGGGGCGACTGGGTGCGATGTTGGATCGCTAGTTAGGCAGAGGAGAGCCAGCAGCGGCAGGAGCGATGCTCGACCACTTTATGAGACAACACCCCCTACCATCGATGGTAGAGGAGAGTCTGAGGCTGTGAAGGACTGGGTCCTGCTCAGGAGATCCTTCAGGCGATTGATTGCCCGCCTGAGAGGCAGGCAGACTTGGCAGCATATGTGTTTGGCGGAGACGCGTCCAATTGGTGGAGGACCACATCTGCGGTGGTTTTTGAGGGCAGGACGGATGTCAGCTGGGAGGAATTCCTACGGGAGTTCAATGAGCAGTATTTCGCAGAGCATGTCACAGATGGGAGGAGAGAGAAGTTTATGACCCTTGAGCAGGGAGAGGCGACCCTGGCTGAGTATACCCGGAGGTTCTACGTGCTGGACCGTTACTATCCGGAGATCTGTGTGACGTCGCTACAGAGGTCAAGGAAGTTTATACGGGTACTGAGGAAGCACCTCCGTACTCAGGTGACATACAGTATGCCACAGACGATGGCCGATGCGGTGAGATTTGACACGATCATTGATCAGGATTACCAGCAGAATTATGCTGAGGCCAGGAGAGCACCGGGGAAGGTCAGTGTACGTCTGGGTGCTCCGCTAGCAGGGAACCCGGGTAGGAGGCCCCAGATTGGAGGAGGTGGATCACGCAAGCCTGAGGCGTGCAGAGGTTCTTGCCGAGTTCACTCTAGAGAGTGTTGGGGCCGTGGAGTTTGTCACGGGTGTGGCAAACCATGCCATTTTGTGCGAGATTGTCCGAGTGGGCCAGGGGGGTTCAGCAGGCATTCAGGCCCGCCAGCAGCAGACAAAGGCAGAGGTTGCCGACCTTTCGCACCACCACAGCAGGGTCAGAGGACTGGACGGGTCTTTACCATCCAAGCGGATGAGGCGAGAGACGCCAACACGGTGGTGGAAGGTACGCTCTTTGTTGCTGGGTTGAGTGCGAGAGTGTTGTTTGATTGTGGGGCCACACACTCGTTCATTTCGGAGTGATTTGCGAGCGTGTTGGGCCGTACCCCTGCAATGTTGACTGCCACGTTGGAAGTCAGCACACCCTTGGGTCTAGTGGGCATTGTGGGGAGCTTCCTCCCCAGCGCCACGATTGTTTCGGAAGATCAGGAGTTTCCGGCTGACTTGATCTTGTTACCGATGGAGGACTTCGACGTCATACTGGGTATGAATTGGCTATCCCAGTACGATGTGCGAGTGTTGTGCTGGGAGAAGGAGATTCTGATCCCGAGAAATGGTCTACCTGATGTGCTGATCAGGGGGACGAAGGACAGAGGAGGCAGAGTAGTCATATCAGCATTGAGGGCACAGAAGTTGTTGCAGCAGGGTTGCAGAGCTTTCGTGGCCACTCTGGTAGTTCCAGATCCAGAGGCGAGGAGATTGGAAGACATTGAGATAGTTCAGGAGTTTCCAGAGGTCTTTGCAGATGATGTCTCCGGGTTGCCGCCTCAGAGAGAGATCAAATTTGGGATTGATTTCGTGGCTGGGACTACGCCGCAATCGAAGGCGCCGTATCGGATAGCACCTGCCGAGCTGGCAGTGCTGAAGAAGCAGTTGCAGGATCTGATGGATACAGGATTTATCCGTCCCAGTGTCTCACCTTGGGGAGCGCCGATACTCTTCGTGAAGAAGAAGGATGGATCGTTGCGGATGTGTAGTGACTACAGGATGCTGAACAATGTTACCGTTAGGAATCAATATTCCTTGCCCAGGATTGAGGACCTGTTTGACCAGTTGCAGTCCGTGAAGGTCTTCTCTAAGATTGATCTGTGATCCGATTATCATCAGTTGAGGATCAAAGAGGCAGATGTGCATAAGACAGCGTTCAGGACGAGGTAGGGGCATGACGAGTTTTTGGTGATGCTGTTCGGGTTGACGAACATGCCTGCAACGTTTATGGATTTGATGAAACGGACGTTCAGTCAGTACCTCGACTAGTTTGTGATTGTATTCGGGGACGGCATTTTGGTCTATTTGCCAGATGTGGAGCAGCATCGAGAGCACTTGAGAGTTGTACTTGGCATTTTGAGGGACCATCAGTTGTATGGCAAGCTTTCAAAGTGTGATTTCTGGCTGAGCAGTGTCGTCTTTCTGGGACACATTGTATCGGGAGCTGAGATTTCAGTTGATCCAGCGACGATTATGGTTGTGACGCAGTGGAGAGCCCCTACTAGTGTGGCAGAGATCAGGAGTTTTGTGGGGCTGACGAGTTATTATCGCCGCTTTATTCAGGATTTCTCCAGGTTGGCTTCGCCGTTGACGGCTCTGACGCGGAAGGGCATCAAGTTCGTGTGGTCCTAGAAGTGCGAGGACAGTTTCCAGGAACTGAAGAGTCGGCTGACGACTGCTCCAGTTCTGACACTTCCCAGTGGCAGTAGTGGATTTGTGATTTATAGTGACGTGTTAGGCGTTGGACTGGGATGCGTACTCATGTAGCACGGGCAGGTGGTTGCGTATGCTTCGAGGCAGCTGAAGGTGCACGAGAGGAACTACCCCACTCATGATTTGGAGTTGGCGGCAGTCGTGTATGCTTTGAAGACTTGGAGGCATTACCTGTATGGCGAGCAGTTCGAGGTGTTCACAAATCATCAGAGCCTGAAGTATCTCTTTTCGCTGAAGGAGCTGAATATGAGGCAGCGTAGATGACTCGAGCTGATTAAGGATTATGATTTCACCATCTCGTACCATCCGGGGAAGGCGAATTCGGTTGTTGATGCTTTGAGCAGGAAGGTGGAGGTTACTGCAGCGGGTCTTTGTATCGAGGAGTGGAAGCTGCTTGAGGCATTTACCGAATGGAGACCGTTCATCGATGAGTAGCGATGTGCGGTGATTGCCGGGCTGAGAGTGGAGCCTCAGATGGTCTCAAGTATTGTTCAGGCTCAGAGTGCTGATGATGAGTTAGCCGGGTTATTACAGTTAGCTGCCAAAGATGGGTCAGACTTCAGTATTGGAGTTGATGGTGGGTTGAGGTTTAGAGGTCGTGTCTGGGTGGCGAAGGGAGGAGATCTGAGGAAGGATATTCTGGAGGAGGCGCACAGATCCCGTTATTTCGATCCACCTGGCAGCACGAAGATGTATAGAGATATTCAGAGGAATTTCTGGTGGAAGAGGATGAAGACGGAGATCGCAGAGTTCGTTGATAGATGTCTGATTTGTCAGCTAGTGAAGATTGAGCACCAGAGACCTGCAGGGCCGATGCAACGGATCGAGCTTCCAGAGTTGAAGTGGGAGCACGTGACGATGGATTTTGTCACCAGGCTGTCGAGGACGAGAGGATTCCATGACGCGATTTGGGTTATAGTCGATCGACTAAGCAAGTCGGCGCACTTCTTAGTTATCCGGACCACTTTACCTCTGGAGGGTCTAGCTAAGTTGTATATTGAGGAGATCGTCAGACTGCACAGAGTGACCGTGAGTATTATTTCGGATCGAGATCCGAGGTTCACTTCCAGATTCTGGGGGAGTTTGCAGGAGGCCTTGGGGAATCGGTTGAAGTTCAGTACGACATTTCATCCGCAGACAAACGATTAGTCTGAGAGGACCATCCAGACGCTAGAGGATATGTTGCGAGCGTGTAGTCTGGATTGGGCAGGTCATTGGGACGAGCATTTGCCGTTGATCGAGTTTTCCTACAACAACAGCTATCATTCGAGCATTGGGATGACACCGTACGAGGCCCTGTACGGGATACCGTGTAGATCACCGGTATGCTGAAGTGATGTAGGCGAGAGACATCTAGTTGGTCCTGACATTGTGCAGATGTATGCTGAAAAGGTTGATGTAATCAGGCAGAGACTAGCGATAGCTCAGAGCAGGCAGAAGAGCTACGCTGATAGGCGTAGGCGAGAGCTGAATTTTGAGGTAGGTGATCATGTCTTCCTGAAGATTTCACCATCTCGAGGAGTGATGAGGTTCGGGAAGAAGGGGAAGCTCAGTCCGAGGTATGTCAGACCGTTTGAGATTCTTGATCGAGTTGGAGAGGTTGCCTACAGAGTTGCGTTGCCGCCGCATTTTTCGGGTCTTCACAACGTCTTTCACATTTCGATGTTGAGGAAGTACGTAGCGGATCCTTCTTATGTGATTCAGTTGGAGGTTCCATAGATCCGTCAGGATTTGTCTCTTGAGGAGAGACCGGTTAAGATTGTGGATCGGATGGAGCATCAGTTGAGGAGGAGGACCATTCCTATGGTGAATGTCAGATGACAGCACCACAGTGAGTGAGAGGCCACTTGGGAGATTGAGGAGGAGGTCCGGAAGGAGTTCCCGAAGTTATTTGGTGAGCTTCAGTCTTAATTTCGAGGACGAAATTCTTTTAGGAGGGTGGATTGTGAGATCCTAATCCTAATTATGCCTTAATGATGTTTTAGGTGGTGATTAGGAGGAGATGGATTGGAGGGCTGAGATGGAGTGTGGATGGATGAGGGGTTGAGATGGATTGAAGATGAGATGGAGAGGAGTTGGATGGATGGTGAGGATTGGATTGGAGGAAGATATTAGGTGAATTCTCTCTCTCTCACTCTCACTTCTCCCTTGCCTCTCTCTCCCTCACGTCTCACGTCTCTCTCTCCCTCAGTGGTGATCTCCGACGTGGTGGTGGCGTGCTCCGGCGAAGGGAGGCTCGGGCGTGCGTTGCGAGTTGAGGTAAGTGTTGGCTTCTTAACCCTTCCGGCTTGTTTTGTTCCCTCCCTCGACCTAACTCGTTTCGGTGGTCTTGGTTGCTCGTGGTTGGGTGGTGGATGTTGACGGAGGTGGAATCGTGAGTGTGGATCGTCGAGGAGGTGTGGATCGTGGTTTAGTCGCGAGGATTGTCGACGGATCGTGATTTAGGGAGGCGTGCTCATAGAGGCGTCGTTGTGGTTCTTCAAAGGTTTCTTCAAACCGTCCGGTATGTCAACTTGCCCACTTAAGTAGTGTGAGTATTTGGAAGTCGATGGTAGGCCTTCCGGCTCGTCGCAAGTAAACGTGCAGCAGATTTTACTGCCTGATCGTTCGATCGATCCGTATTGAGATTTCAGGTTCTGCCTTACATCGGTCGAACGATGCTCTTGGAGCGGTCGACCGATCGTGCATAGGAGGCAAGCCCGGTGGTTTTTGGTCGAACGGGGCCCTTTCGTCGTTCGACCGTGTGCACTGTCATAGGTCGGTCGGGGGCGTTGACCATCCAAACGGTTGACCGCTCGTTAACTTTGTCCGACCGTGACTTAAGTTGGAATAGTGGTCGGTTCGACCGAAGGAGGTTTCGGTCGACCGGACTTGTTGAGGAGCGTGGGGGAATGCTCTGGACGAATTCGGTCGACCGAGAGTGCTCGGGCGTTCGACCGGATTTGTGGTGAGAGTTGGGGGAATTCCCTGGTGGAATTCCGTCGACCGAGAGTGCTCGGGGGTTCGACCGGATTCGTTGCGGAGATTGTGGTATTTGTCCATGGTGACTTTTGGTCGAACGGGGCCCCTTTGCCGTTCGACCGATTGGTCGTTTTGTTCGTTGAACCTGGGAGTTGACCATCTAAATGGTCGACCGTCCCTTGATTTGGGTTCGACCGAACGAGTGCAGTTGGTGGGAATCGGTCAACCGAGGGAGTGCCGGTCGAGGCGATTTCCCTGTGTTTTCGTGATTCGGTCGACCGGGACTTTTGGTTCAGTCGACCGTTTGTGTCCAATTTTGCACTGTGGAGGTGCGGTTGTTGCGGTCGTCAGTGTGGGGCGCGTTGTGTGTCGAGGTCCTTCCGGGGAGTATGCTATGGTGCACGCGAGTTGCCGTGGTTGGGTGAAAGAGCCCTGGAGCCCCGTAACTGTGGGAGAGCTTGGGTTGGCTGAAAAAGGCCTGAGGCCCAGCTTAGAAATGGTGGCGTTGCGGTGGTTGGGTGAAAGAGCCCTGGAGCCCCGTAACTGTGAGAGAGCTGCGGTTGGTTGAAAAAGACCTGGAGCCCAGCTAGTTTGTGCGAAGTTGGTTGAAAAAGACCTGGAGCTCCGTAGTGCGTTCAGGTTGGCCGAAAAAGGCCTGGAGCTTGAGCAGGGACCGCGTGTTAAAGGTTGGTTGAAAAAGACCTTGAGCCCTTGGTCGTGTCGTGGTAGCTGCGGTTGGCTGAAAAAGGCCTGGAGCCCAGCTTGGCGACGAGTGTGTGTTGCGGGGGTTGGGTGAAAGAGCCCTGGAGCCCCGTGCCGGTGGTGTGTGATGTTATTGGGTGAAAGAGCCCTGAAGCCCAACATGTTTGAGATGTTTTTCTTGTTAGTAGAACTGCATGCTAGGGTGCTTTCATTTCCAGCATTATAGAGTCTGACATACGGGGTTTCCTTCTGGAAACTCAGGCATTGTTGCATGTTTACTTTCAGACCGTGATCGGCGATAGGGGATGGTGACCGAGGAGAGGAGCACCGCTACCAGATCCAGCTTTCTCTCAGTTGAGGTCGGGTGATTACTGTATCCGTTGTATAGTCATTTGATGTAATAACAACTTTTGAAATACTCTGATGTTCATATATATATTATATATATTGGTGCACATGTTTCCTGTTATTTCGTAATATCCTCTGTTGATTGTGAGTTATAATTTTTTTTAATTCTTCCCAGAGGATGTTACAATTTCAAAGGTAGATTCCGTAGACAAACTAGATTCCGTAGACAAACTAGATTTCTTCCGTTACAACTTACAACTTAACTTAGTCTTAGGACGAAGTATTCTACCCAAAAATAATAATTAAAGGTCAGATCATTGGACAAATTATCATTAGTTTTTACAGTGTCAAAATTGGATTCGGTCAAAACCTTTTGAGTTCAACAGAGGACAAGTCGTCCAGACCGGGATTTAAAATTCGATCATTTGCTTCCCGGTTCATAGTAGAACTGTTTCACTCATATTGTTCTCCAATCTCCTCTATTCACATAACTACCATATTCATGGGCAGTATTTAAAATATATTTTGTCCCAAGAGTATGAGTATATATCGAACTACAAAATAAGCATGGTGCAGGAATGCTGGGGTAAGTAATCAATGGATCAAAATTGATCAAACTAATTAAAAATTTGAAGAATAACACTTATGAGGTCCCAAACAAACCTTTAGGTTGCATTTTAATATGGTATTTGTAAGTTCCGTGAAATTTCCGATTAACGGAATTCACATATTCCAGAATTTATAAATTACATAGTTTGTATTTACTATGTTTGGATAAGCATGTTACTTTAAAATGAAAATTAAAAATATATATGATATCTTATTAGTTTCTCAAATTAGAACAATGTCCAACCCATAAAAACCATATAACACTGTGTGAAAAATCATAATCGCAACATAACATTAATATATATATATATTGTATTAATATGAATAAACTACAATTAAAATAAGTTGAGTGGACTTGGAATTTGGTTTGGCGATATTTGTATAGAGGTTAAATTTCGAATTCAACACAATTTTTTTTAAACTTTAGTCATTTAAGTTAATACAAAATATTATTATGTTTCAAATATAATTTGATGCACATTAGTACGTGGTTTTCATGATTTGCATACAATTCCATATTGGAAAACTTATAAAAATATTTTATAAATTTTATGTTGCCATTTTAAAGAAACATGCATGTTCAAATAAATACAAATTACGTCATTTATAAATCCTACGATTTGTAAATCCCGTCAATTGTACATTTCATGGAACTGCAAATACGGCATCACAACACAACCTGTAGGATTTGTAAATTTCAGCATAATGTCAGTGAAATATGGTATTTACAAATGTGGTACTTTGGAATTTAATCTTCAAGTGAAATACCAAGTTGAAACGGTGCAATCCAATGCAACCTTATACTTTAAATGTTGAGGCAAAATTGTAAAATTGTCCTTTTAAGTCCCACGTACATATATAATTTGAAAAATTGTCATTTTAAGTCCGACATATATAATTTGAAATCATTATAAAATATCATAATTTGAAATACTACCACATACATCTTTCCGTTATATACTAATCAATTATTTTGCATAAATTCATCTATAATTTGATTATGAGATGAAGTATTGCCTATAATTATAAAATTGGGTGTCCCTGTTATACGTCAGTTATGTGCAAACCGACGTAGTAACTATACAACGTTGGTTGGCCAATGCAGAACCGGTCCGTCTACCCCACCCTCCAAATACTCCTGGATCCACCCCTGACTCCAAGTTGAGATGTTACTCAAATATTGCGAAGACATATTCTTGATTCATAGTATAATAAGTCAATTTTTAAACTTTAACACCAACTTTGATTCTATCACTTGCTTTGATCTCCGTTTGTGGTGACACATGCTCCTTTCCGCAACTCATGAATTAAGAATTATCACAATAAAAATGATGCTTGATATGGTGTAACGCCCGAGTCCGGACAACTGCTCACCCGCCCGAACCCGGTGCGTTAAGTTACGATCCGCGATCCTGACCGCTGCGCACTCTAATATTTAAATCCATCTGATAGGCCCATAATTAATCTGAAAAATATAATCAACAAATTGTGAGCTCGACAGCCCGCAAGTACCAACCATCAATCAATCAGAATCATAATCATGTGGAAAATAATACAGAATATGACATTCAGTCAATGAACACAATCAAGAGACATGCATCACAAATAATATGCATGCATAACAATCTGGAACCCCCATTCGGATTCGACCACATCCTGTGCTTCTTTAATCTATCAATCAGTCAGACGCACACCTGGTAGCTCCACACTAACGACAGGCAGCCCTTTCCTCTCCCGGGTGGCTCCACACTGTCCGCTAGGCAGCTCTTTCCTAAGTTGCTCTGCCAGAAACATACACACAGCCACAGGACATGTCGACCGAAACACCACCATGCAATCATATGCATATCCATAAAATCAACATCAATACTCAGCATGCATGCAACTACGAATATCAAGAGAGACAGACATGATATGAAACTGAAGAATAACGAATCAATACTTGCCTCAAAATCTCCATCTTTTTCTTCTTTATATTCTTTCAAAATTTCATCTTCTCCTAAAACCACACAATCATCCAATAATCTTAATTAGTCCATTAAGATATTTGATTATTACCTCAACCGAAAAATTCAGGATATTACATATGGACTAAGCATGAATAAAATCTTTGCAAAAAATTACAAATTTTAAGCATAAATTAATAGATCAGCTGATTAAATTTGTATTAGATTCACTAAATTCATTATTATTATTTTATACTCTTTGATATGCATGACGACACACCCTTTTGCATGTTTTGAATTTATTCAAAACTTATTTTATTTGAGTTTAAGCATTTAATATTGAAAAGTTTTAAAGTATATGGAAGTTCAGTGGCATGATAACATAGTTGCGAAGGTCAAATTAACCATAAGATTTTAAAGTTTATGGGATATCATACCCAGAAATTATTTTTGCCGTCAGTAGTTTAAAGACTTGAATATTTACGCACACTTTAATTAATTATCTCATGGTTAGTGAGTGTGGACATATATAAGTGTATATGGGTACGTATGCAGTATGGACACATTTTATCTTTTAATATGAGGCGATTCTGGCGTCTACACCTCTAATCTGATTAGAAAATGATTTCCACATTAAATAGTTCGAATGTCTAATTAGACTAGTCAAAACGTGCGAACTGCTAAGTTGTCCATGTGCCCCCATGATCTGTTTTGGAATTCGTTTCTCAACATATCTCCAACGTTCCGCAAATGTTTTGCTTCCAAAATCAGAAAATCTACTAACCATGTCTTCTTTTCTGTTCTTTAATGAGCATGCACCATGCCTTGCCACAAAGAAGCCACAACATGGAATTAAAATCTTGGAGAGCCATGTTTCTCTATGCTAAACCAACCAAACAACCACCATCACGAACCAAGAATAATACATATTTTACGTCAGAAGATTTTCTTATTGCATCGATCTGAACCCGGACTTGACCCAATTGACAATTGTCAATCATTAAGGTAGCTGGCAAGGAGACTTTAATAGAGAGGAGAATCAAGAACTTGATTTTTTCAATCTACCATCCGAATCTTTCCTAAGCTTCTCTTCCAGGATATGTTGAAGATCTCCATGTTGATTCTTTAAGCTGGTTCTGATCTATACGCTCATTTTGGCTTGGTTGTAATCTTTAGCAAATCAGACCAAATCAACATGTAGGTGTGGTTTGGATTTTGTAAATAATACAAAATATCGTATAGTTGCTTCTTGTTGGGATAAAACAACCTCAAAGGGTGCAGTTCCCCAAACCCAAGATTACAAATAAGAATTAGGAGGGAAAACCCAAGAAGATCTCCATGAAATCCTAAGCAATCCAATCCAGCCATGGACCAATTAAAATCGGGAGAATCACTGGGAATCTGGGTCCAACCTCTTTTTTTTAAAGTTAAAGGTGATGTTGTAAGTCTCATGCTTGGCTGGTCTGTATAAATAGGTTGGTATGGAGTGCAAAGTTACTGTGAAATAGAAAGAGTTGAAGAGGAAGATAGAAGAAGAAATGGGAAGCCAATTAAACAGTGGAGGGTCTTCTAGAAGTGGTAGGGGCAAGTGCAAGGGCAGCTCAGACAAGCCTAGGCAACCACAGAGAGGTTTAGGTGTTGCTCAGTTGGAGAAAATTAGATTACAGAGTGAGAGCCCTGGTGGCTATTACTCCTCCTATGTGTCCATGCGCACCAAGGTTCTTTCTGTTCCAACTACAATTAAAGTTTTTTTCTCATTTCACTTTCATATTTATCTTTTGAAGACATTATGTATCAAAATTTCTGGGTTTTTTGTTTAAATAAAATATTTCTTGAATGATTTAGTTATTTTCTAACATTCAATTTGGTTTGTGCAGGAAGAGGATCCAAGAATGCAAATGGGATTTCCTCCTCAACCAAGTTTAGTTGATTCTACATCATTTTCTACGTATGGGCCTTCCCAATGCTTCATGGTATGACAACTTCATTTTTGTTTAAGATATACTTTTTTTTTTCGTTTTGCTTATAAACAGAATATTTTGCTTCTACTAAAACCAAAAGTTCTTCAAGCTGAACTTTATCTGATTGCAAATCTGTTATCATGTCTACATTTAGGTGGGATTTGGAGATTTGGAAAGAAGACATGCAAGATATAATGAGAACTTCAGTTGTGTTACTGACAGGTATTGCTACACCCAGTTGCCTCTACGTTTCCGAGCTTTTTACGTTGTTCAATATTAACA
Organism: Triglochin maritima; assembly: GCA_963682175.1. Lineage (NCBI taxonomy): Eukaryota > Viridiplantae > Streptophyta > Magnoliopsida > Alismatales > Juncaginaceae > Triglochin > Triglochin maritima. Next base: position 24,692,418 of record OY821775.1, read on the forward strand.
TGAAATCATCGATTAAACAGGACGATGTCCAACCAAACCGTTGGAGGCAATTACCATTTCCAAAAAGCAACTCCGACAGTCACATTGCCGCTTCTAAGGCAATCAGATGAGGTACTTTCAAGTGCTTAAGATGCCAAAATTCGCAACATGCATCTATTTCAGCAATTTCACTAACATGCCTCTCATATGAACGTAGGAATCGGCATACAGGAGAAGATGTCAGGAACATTGGGATACCTTGGATGCCCGCAGTTTCGACTCTAGTGATCATGAAATTGATTTGGAGTTGAAGCTGTCTCGTTGAGTTTGTAAAGAAAAAAAGAAAGACGTTGATGTACCAAACTATACAAGAATAGTGATTTTGAGGATTAAATCTCCTCATCGTTGTTGTCAGCAGAGTTCAGTATTTTGATTCGTAGCAAAGCAAAAGGTAGATCCTGATCAATGCACATCTAGTAGAGCAAAAGAGCACATTGACTTTCATCATAATGCCAGAATTATGTATGCATGGCTTAAGCAATAATAATTTTGTGTCCATGTTCTTCCGGTACGCTGCAAAAAATTAAAAGGATAGGTACCCAAGATTTTCATGTTTGGATTTGTTTCGAGCCACGTGATTAGTAAAAAGGAAAACTGAATTAAATAGGAAATTGAATTTCCGAAACGGTTTCTAAGTAAATTGTAGTCAAGAAAACTTTCAACCCCAATACTTTAGTTTCAACCCCAATACTTTAGGAATCACCGACGGAAATATATCCGTCGGTGAAGCGTACATAACACTGACGGATATCTCTATCCGTAGGACTTTCGTACCTCCGACGGAAAAACATAAATAACACCGATGGACAACATCGGTCAGATAAAGTTTTATTATTCGAGGGTCCTACACCGACGGATACATACCGTCAGTGTAGGTTTTCGGTTAAGAAAAATGCAGGTGTTGAAAACTCTTCGTGTATTAATTTACCCCGACAGATGAAGTTGTTAACACCGACGGTTAGAGACTGTTGGTGACCCAATTTTTCAAATCACCAATGGATAAAAACATCCGTCGGAAATTACTTTGAAAATCAACCGGTTTTTAGGTACTATACACCGATGGGTGATAAACAAATCACCGACGCACTCTAGGCTTTATCGGGAGCTCGATTTGGAAGACTCTTCCATTTCCGTTATTCTTAAACCAAAAACCCTAACTCTCCGTCGCCGGCGTCGAGGTTTTTCAGGTATATTTTGATTTTAATAATTTTAATATTATTCAATTAATATGAAAACTAACATTGTGGTTTAATATTTGATGCAGAAAAAGAGTGAGATCAACAGGAAAAACCTGGCGAACCTAATCATTCCGCATACGTGTGGTACGAAGTCCGTCGTGTGACATATGGAGAAGATGGTATGGTATGAAGTCCGTCGTGCGACATAAGGAGAAGATGGTAATTGGTTAATTTTTTTGTCTAAATTTGATTCATTTGACTTATTTTTTATGCAATCTAACACCTTTTTATTATTTTTGTTATAGATTGCAGAAGACCTGGATGCTCCGGAGCCCACACGGACAGACATGTGGATTAAACTCCACAAGAGGAACCATCTGGAAGCCGCTCGACTCATTGTAAGCTAATTACATGTATATTGATTTATAATTATTACTATGTTTGACGTTTGTATGAAGTGTAACAATTGAAATATTTTATTTCAACAATAGTTTGAGACTATGAGAGGGTCGGGTGAGACGAGCTCTAACGGCTCTATCACCTTGGTCGCTTTTGATGATCTGGTTGGAACCGTGTTGGGCGACAAACATGGACGGGTTCGTTTGTATTCCAGCTACGTCATGGCTGTGGATATGTAAGGGACTCTTGGGATGCTAAGCAGAGCAGAACACAGTGCCAGTGCAGACGTGGAGCGGAACGACGGATAAGCTGCGGAGTTGAAGCGCGTACTAGTGCAAAAAAAGGAATATACGTCGGGTATAAGACATTTATACATCGATTATTTGCGTTCCACAATCCAACATTTATTTATGTGTCGTCTATATATAGACGTCGGTCACAAAAACAATCTGACGTCTATTCTTGGAATATACGCGTCGGATATACAACACAAACGGCATCTATTGTTCGGGGTATACACGTCAGTTATAACATAGAGTCGACGTCTATTGTACGGGGTATATGCGTCAGTTATAACATAGAGCCGACGTCTATTGCGAGGGGTATACATGTTAGGTATTTTGATTGAACGTTTTAAAATAACCGCAAGTGCACGGCTATGTTGAAGCGGTGGCAAATACGGGTCGATCCACAAGGAGGTGTGTCGACTCTGGTTCTTCAGAAATCAAGTGGAAAATAAGGGAGAAGAGATGTGATTATGCTAATCTAAGCTACATTAAACTAGAAACTATCAAAGGAGAAAGATGAAAGCATGAGACGAGATAAAATTAAACTCAATGACTAATACAAGAAAACTGGAAATCAGAAATGGAAACCCCTAAGAGGTGGAGTGAGTGCACACATGTAATAAGATGATGAAGAATGCATTCAATAGGCACAAATGTAGGTAGTGTTTTCATGTATTGGAAGTGTCTAAATGTTATGGCAAAACCTATAAATCCAATCACTAACCTAGTTGATTAACATTCACATACACAAGTTGGTTATTTCAGAACCTAAGCAAGCAAGAGAGGTGTCTAATAGTTGTGGAAAAACCCATCAAGTGAAGTGTTCTACTCTAAACAAGCAAGCATACATTCACATTTATCAACACATTTCAAAATCAAGCATTCATTTCCATTCTTTAACACATGTATGAACATTGATTGATTCGTTTTATATTAAATTGCAAGTACACGACCGCGTTGAAGCGGTGGCAAATACGGGTCGATCCACAGGGAGGTGTGTCGACTTTTGGTTTGTTCGAAGGCGAGTGGTAAAGAAAGGAGAGAATGGTTAGTTACACTAAATTACACTAGAATGCAAGAGGAAATGAAAGATAAGCAATAAAACTAAACCCCATAGGGGGTAGAGAAAGAATGTGAATATATAGATGTGTGTGTGTGTTCAATTAAGCTCCTCACAACATGTAGTGCATGAAATCATAAAACTACATCCAACTTTGCCTCCACAAGAATTAAGATAAGACTACATCATTAAAACATACAAGACAATAATTGGAATGAAGCTAAATGAACTCATGTATAAAGACTAGACCCTACTATGCCTCCACATGAATTAAGATAACCCAATATCATTAAAACATACAAGACATTAACGAAGGTAAATGCAACAAGAGTACATACACTACAAATTGTGTTTCCAATATTAATTCCATCCATATCCTAACCTTATCATTCCCCAAAAAATAGGTCCACTAATCAAAGCATAAGCTAAGCTTCATTCAAGAGCATTAGCATATCAAAGATAAGAGTGAAAAACCATTAGATGGTTATGGAAATCATATAAAGCTCAAGGGATTAAGATAACACACACTTATACACTACATGATCATATCACATATTTCTCCACCCCCCAAGTGGGGATGAAACTACTCACTACTCATTACACTAACTATATTAACAAAATGAAGCATAATACTGAAATGAAACTACACTAAGCAAGCAAAAATACTAAATAAACTTAAAAGGAAAGGAAAGACTAAGCAAGCATGCACAAATTAAAAGACAAGATTAAAAGAAACTAGAATAATTATTTTATTAACAATGACTCACATTGATGGTAGCATTCTTCTCCACCTTGAGTTTTTGCTTCAAGGCTCACTCCTTAGTAGAGAGAATGCAACCAAGCAATGGGTAGTTACAATGGAAGGTGAAGAGTTCTATTTATAGGCATGGAAAAAGCTAATCCAGGACAATCCCCCGATGTTGGACTAAACAAATACAAAAAATAGACTAAGCATTCACAAATACACGTGCTCTACAAATCTTAGCGGATCCAGAGCTATCTGGGCCGCTAACGCCAATTAGCGGCCTATAAGCTCCAGATCCATTTGGATTTCGTGTTGGGCTTTGCTTGACGTATTTCTTGGTCTTGGATGCATCTACTCTGTTTATTGGAGCTCCGACCCGAATCGAATTTCCAAAATACTCCCCATGATGGTGTGGAGTTTTCTGTTTTGCTTTTAGGTCATTCAGTCTTACGTTCAGGTCCTTCTCCCTTGCATCTCAGTCCCCAGGTCTCACAATTAAGTCTTTTTTCCTGCTTTTGGGTCCTTTCATGGCTCTTCTCTTCGAACCTCTTTATTTCTGAAATTCAAACATAAAACTCGTCACGTAACATTGCTTTGGTGTAAGATAATGGATGTAAGATAGAAATATACGCATGAAATGATGTCAATCAAACATTTGTTGGCTTTTTAGCCTTAATCTTTATTTAGTTTTGATGATTAAGTAATCTAATCTTAATCTATATTTAATCAATCAACCTAGACAATCAAAGTAAGCAAACATGAATACATGCATTGCATATATATTCGTGTACTTGCGATATTCTTAATAGGTTGATGAAGAATCAAGCTAAGGAGCTTGGGGACAAGAAGATAAAGACTCAAGACATGTAATCAAGCTTTGGACCAATATGTAATGTAGTATAATTTGAGTCCTAAGGATTAATGTAAACTTGAGCACATTAGGATTCTGTCCCGTATCCCCACGGTTAACCGATCCCTTCTCGGTAAACCGAATCTTGTAGAGTTCGGTCCACCGAACACCTTGCGGTCAACCGTGTAGAATCCTTTAGGTGTTCCCTGGAATAACCGCCTCGGTATACCGAACCGCCTTCGGTAGACCGAATTAGCCTGGATCGGTTTTGGACTTTGCTCCAACAGTTGTATTTAAATCTTGACCTAAAGACTTATCCATATTCGGTACACCGAACTTCATTCGGTCAACCGAATCATATTGCTTTAGGAGACCAACGGCTATTTAACTTGACCGTTATCGGTAAACCAATCTCCCACGCTTTGTCAGCGCAATTCCCGCGCTACTTCGGTATACCGAAGTATACACGGTCAACCGAACTTGAGTAGATCAGAGCCCAATCAATTCTACTGTCCACCTTGGAACGGTGAACCGAATGGACTTCGGTGAACCGAATTTAATTAGGGCTAAATAGATAAAAGCTACTGGAGGTTGGTGAACGGTGATCCGATACATAATCGGTCAACCGAGTTCTTTGTTCGGACCATTGTTTCGGACTACCGTGTGGATAACGGTCGACCGAATCTGTCTCGATTTCTGGCCGAGCTTAAGTCACATCTTGCTTTCTCATTGGTCCATTCCCCACCAACTCCCAAACGGCTATATGAGCTTGAAGGCTTATAAATAGGACCTCATTTGGTTGCTATGGACATCTTGAACACTTCCTATCTATCCAATACTCAAAGCCAAATCCTCTCCATCTTCAAGCTCTCAATCCACAACACTCAAGCCTAAACTTCACCACTTGCATATCCAATTCCATATCATATCCAAGTGTGCTCAAGTATAGAGTGTTAGTTAGATTGTGATTCCAATTCCTTATTCAAGAATCACCAAGTTGTAAAGCTTCGAGGAAGCTCCCTCTAGGGTTGTGAGAGGAGACACGAGCGAGGCGAGGTTGTTCGCGAGGCTCGGTGTTGTAAACGGCGTTGGTCTCGGCCCGGAACAGAGATCGGTTAGTGGAACCGTAAGCGAGGCTCGGGGGATCGAGGGAGGCTTGCAAGGAGGACTAGGACCCGGGTGTGGGTGCCGAACCTCTCTAAACTCCGGTGTCGACGAATTTGTGGTTTGCAATTGTCTCTTCCTTAATCCTTCGATTAGTATTTTTAATTCCGCATTTTTCTATCGATTAGAGGGCCATAGATTCCAACATTTGGTATCAGAGCCGACGCGGGATCGAGTCGCGCCTCTGCCAGGGATGGATTTTCCTGGGGGGGGATTTCTGGGGTGGGTCCCCAGGCATATCCCTCGGTGGTCCGTAGGACTCCCGGACGCACTCGCCCGGTCCTGGCAGTGTTGGTTGTTAGTCAGTTGGGCTCCCTCACTACCGCCAATTGGTTTTAGTCGAGTGGTTAAGTTCATGCTGTATTCTAACAATTGGTATCAGAGCATTAGGTTGCTAATTTCATTTACTTAATCGTAATTTAGCATGACATCTACTTCTAATCATTGTGAAGGATTATCTACATCTAAGCCACCATTGTTTAATGGGTTAAATTATGACTATTGGAAGAAAAGAATGAGAATATATTTGCAATCAAATGATTTGAAATATTGGACATTCATATTAAACTCATACACACATCCTAATGATGAAGAAATTGTATCCTTAACAAAACCCAAAATTAAGGAAGCGGAGATGAATTCCCGCATTATGAATATCTTTTATTGTGGGTTAAATGAAGGGGAATACAATAGGGTAAGAGGGTGTGAAAGTGCATATGAAATTTGGCACACATTAGAAATGCATCATGAGGGATCCACTAGATTAAAAGAAACTAGGATTAATCTACTCATGCATAAATATGAATTGTTTCATATGCTACCCAGTGAAAACATAAGCGAGATGCACACTCGCTTCACCGAAATTATTAACTCCCTTAGTGCTCTTGGAAAGATTTTTAGCAAGGGAGAAATAACAAGGAAGATTCTCCGGTCTCTCAACGACGATTGGGAAGAAAAGACAACCGCAATAGAAGAAGCGCAAGATCTAACGAAATTGTCGGTTGAAGAACTCATGGGAAGTCTCATGACATATGAGATACAAATGAGAGACCAAAATGAGAAGAGAGTCAAGAAATCCTTAGGGCTACACGCCGTCGCCAATTCGATAAAAGGAGATAGTGATATCGAGGAACTATTGGCTACACAACAATTTAAGGAATTTCTCAAAGAAGAGAAAGAAAGGAGAAAAGAGAAGAAGAAGAGCAAGAGAAAAGAGAAGAAGAAGAAAGCTCTTAAAGCTACTTGGGACACTTCATCATCTTCATCAATTGAAGGCGAATTCGCCTCAATGTGCTTCATGGCAATAGAAGACGATGATAGTGAGGTATCTTCTTGCTCTAGTCATAATTCAATTGATTCAAATGATTCAAATGCATATAATGAACTTCAATGTGAATTCAATGAATTGCTTGAAAATTTTGAGAAAATTTGTCAAAAGAATAAACTAGAAAGAAAGAAAATCAATGAGCTACAATCTCAAATTGAATCTATCATGAATGATAAGAATGAATTACTTGCTAGTCATGATAAAATTGCATTAGAGAACACTCAATTGATTAATGAAATTGCAACTCTAAATGCAAAACCTTCATGTAGTGTTGATATTCAAGATCTAATTGCTAAGAATGTTCAATTACAAAAGGATCTTGAAAAATTCACAAGTGGAAAGAAAATGCTTGATATGCTTATTGGTAGTCAAAGACAATCACTAGATAAACATGGTATAGGTTTTTATGCTAAGAACCATGTTATTCACACTACTTTGAATGGAAAGCATTTTGTAGTGAATAAAACTTTCTCAAGTATTTGGGCACCTAAAACCAAAATGGTTTGGGTTCCAAAAACTAACATGATTGGACCCAAGCAAAAATGGGTACCAAAATCTTCAATTGTAGGTACTTGAAGGAGGAAATCGGTGGTGACCGGATGAGCTTAAAAGAAAAATTTAAAGCCGGTTGCATCACCGAATACGGGTTGAGTCAATTCGAAGCGCCACGACAGTATAAATTTTGATTGATTCTAATCTAAATTTTAGAGCTTAATTGACATATCTTTTACCCATTCATTGCATATCTTATACCCTATTCATTGAATATCATATACCACATCCATAATCATAAATGTAAAATTGTAAAATGGATGTTAAATAGGCTAAGAGGGAGAATAGAAATGCACTTAATTGTCAATACTCATTGTTGCTATTTAGCCTAATTGATAGGGGGAGCCTTAAAGTACAAAATCATATAATTAAGGGGGAGAGTAAGATATCTCTTACCTGTTGGCTTTTTAGCCTTAATCTTTATTTAGTTTCGATAAAAGGAGATAGTGATATCGAGGAACAATTGGCGACACAACAATTTAAGGAATTTCTCAAAGAAGAGAAAGAAAGAAGAAAAGAGAAGAAGAAGAGCAAGAGAAAAGAGAAGAAGAAGAAAGCTCTTAAAGCTACTTGGGACACTTCATCATCTTCATCAATTGAAGGCGAATTCGCCTCAATGTGCTTCATGGCAATAGAAGACGATGCTAGTGAGGTATCTTCTTGCTCTAGTCATGATTCAATTGATTCAAATGATTCAAATGCATATAATGAACTTCAATGTGAATTCAATGAATTACTTGAAAATTTTGAGAAAATTTGTCAAAAGAATAAACTAGCAAGAAAGAAAATCAATGAGCTACAATCTCAAATTGAATCTATCATGAATGATAAGAATGAATTACTTGCTAGTCATGATAAAATTGCATTAGAGAACACTCAATTGATTGATGAAATTGCAACTCTAAATGCAAAACCTTCATGTAGTGTTGATATTCAAGATCTAATTGCTAAGAATGTTCAATTACAAAAGGATCTTGAAAAATTCACAAGTGGAAAGAAAATGCTTGATATGCTTATTGGTAGTCAAAGACAATCACTAGATAAACATGGTATAGGTTTTTATGCTAATAACTTTAAGAACCATGTTATTCACACTACTTTGAATGGAAAGCATTTTGTAGTAAATAAAACTTCCTCAAGTATTTGGGCACCTAAAACCAAAATGGTTTGGGTTCCAAAAACTAACATGATTGGACCCAAGCAAAAATGGGTACCAAAATCTTCAATTGTAGGTACTTGAAGGAGGAAATCGGTGGTGACCGGATGAGCTTAAAAGAAAAATTTAAAGCCGGTTGCATCACCGAATACGGGTTGAGTCAATTCGAAGCACCACGACGGTATAAATTTTGATTGATTCTAATCTAAATTTTAGAGCTTAATTGACATATCTTTTACCCATTCATTGCATATCTTATACCCTATTCATTGCATATCGTATACCACATCCATAATATAAATGTAAAATTGTAAAATGGATGTTAAATAGGCTAAGAGGGAGAATAGAAATGCACTTAATTGTCAATACTCATTGTTGCTATTTAGCCTAATTGATAGGGGGAGCCTTAAAGTACAAAATCATATAATTAAGGGGGAGAGTTAGATATCTCTTACCTTTGCATCAAATGCTTAATGTTTGCTTTTTGATTGATGTCAAAGGGGGAGAAGAATTAAGATGAGCTTCAATTTTAAATAAACTATGCATGTTGTTAGGGGGAGAAATCTTGTAAATGCATAGATTACATATATGTTAAGAAACAAAACATATAGAAAGGGGAGAAATACAATTGAACTCAAAATATTAAGATATATATTTGCCATCATCAAAAAGGGGGACATTGTTGGCTTTTTAGCCTTAATCTTTATTTAGTTTTGATGATTAAGTAATCTAATCTTAATCTATATTTAATCAATCAACCTAGACAATCAAAGTAAGCAAACATGAATACATGCATTGCATATATATTCGTGTACTTGCGATATTCTTAATAGGTTGATGAAGAATCAAGCTAAGGAGCTTGGGGACAAGAAGATAAAGACTCAAGACATGTAATCAAGCTTTGGACCAATATGTAATGTAGTATAATTTGAGTCCTAAGGATTAATGTAAACTTGAGCACATTAGGATTCTGTCCCGTATCCCCACGGTTAACCGAACCCCACTCGGTAAACCGAATCTTGTAGAGTTCGGTCCACCGAACACCTTGCGGTCAACCGTGTAGAATCCTTTAGGTGTTCCCTGGAATAACCACATCGGTATACCGAATAGCCTTCGGTAGACCGAATTAGCCTGGATCGGTTTTGGACTTTGCTCCAACGGTCGTATTTAAATCTTGACCTAAAGCCAAATTGACTTATCCGTATTCGGTACACCGAACTTCATTCGGTCAACCGAATCATATTGCTTTAGGAGACCAACGGCTATTTAACTTGACCGTTTTCGGTAAACCAATCTCCCACGCTTTGTCAGCGCAATTCCCGCGCTACTTCGGTATACCGAAGTATACACGGTCAACCGAACTTGAGTAGATCAGAGCCCAATCAATTCTACTGTCCACCTTGGAACGGTGAACCGAATGGACTTCGGTGAACCGAATTTAATTAGGGCTAAATAGATAAAAGCTACTGGAGGTTGGTGAACGGTGATCCGATACATAATCGGTAAACCGAGTTCTTTGTTCAGACCATTGTTTCGGACTACCGTGTGGATAACGGTCGACCGAATCTGTCTCGATTTCTGGCCGAGCTTAAGTCACATCTTGCTTTCTCATTGGTCCATTCCCCACCAACTCCCAAACGGCTATATGAGCTTGAAGGCTTATAAATAGGACCTCATTTGGTTGCTTTGGACTTCTTGAACACTTCCTATCTATCCAATACTCAAAGCCAAATCCTCTCCATCTTCAAGCTCTCAATCCACAACACTCAAGCCTAAACTTCACCACTTGCATATCCAATTCCATATCATATCCAAGTGTGCTCAAGTATAGAGTGTTAGTTAGAGTGTGATTCAACTTCCATATCAAAGAATCAAAGAGTTGTAAAAGCTTCGAGGAAGCTCCCTCTCGGGTTGTGAGAGGAGACACGAGCGAGGCGAGGTTGTTCGCGAGGCTCGGTGTTGTAAACGGCGTTGGTCTCGGCCCGGAACGGAGATCGGTTAGTGGAACCGTAAGCGAGGCTCGGGGGATCGAGCGAGGCTTGCGAGGAGGACTAGGACCCGGGTGTGGGTGCCGAACCTCTCTAAACTCCGGTGTCGACGAATTTGTGGTTTGCAATTGTCTCTTCCTTAATCCTCCGATTAGTATTTTTAATTCCGCATTTTTTTATCGATTAGAGGGCCATAGATCCTAACATTACCTTTGCATCAAATGCTTAATGTTTGCTTTTTGATTGATGTCAAAGGGGGAGAAGAATTAAGTTGAGCTTCAATTTTAAATAAACTATGCATGTTGTTAGGGGGAGAAATCTTGTAAATGCATAGATTACATATATGTTAAGAAACAAAACATATAGAAAGGGGAGAAATACAATTGAACTCAAAATATTAAGATATAGATTTGCCATCATAAAAAAAGGGGAGATTGTTGGCTTTTTAGCCTTAATCTTTATTTAGTTTTGATGATTAAGTTGTAAGGATTGTGGGTTATGGGTCCACTAATCACTATTAAGCCCTAATTAACTACTTGGTTGATCGATCAAAGAAATGCAGCGGAAATTAAAAACAAATCAAACACAAGTAGAAAGTAATGCAAACCACAAAGAGAAGACGCGTCGGTTTTACAGAGGTTCGGCCGCGCCTACGTCCTCTCTTGCAAGCCCCTCTCGAATCTCCGTTCGAGCCCCTCTTGCGTCTTCACTATGCCTCCCCGTTCCGGGCCGGGAGCAACGCCTTTTACAAGTCTTCAAGCTCGCGAACAACCCTCGCCGAGCTTGGCACCACCTCTCACAACCCGAGAGGATCACTTCGGGCTTTCACCGAAATCTCTACTTCTTGTCTTGGGCTTTCACCAAGACCCTTGCTCTCTTTGTCTTGGGCTTTCACCAAGACCCTTGCTCTCTTGACAACACAAGTAACCTTGAGTGGGATTCACTCTCTAATTGAGCACAACAATTGCTAGATGATTGTGTGATGAAGGATGTGGAAATTAGGCTTTGGAATCACTAATTTGGAGCTTTGAGGTTGTGGAAAATCTCACTATAAGTTTGACACTTTGGAGTTGTGAAATCTTGTGGAAAACTAAGTGTGAACCTCTATTTATAAGCTCCTAAAGATTTCTAGCCGTTTGGACAAGATTTGATTGGGTTTTGTGCAAGATACACAAAACAGAAAATCGGGTTCAGAAATCTGTCCAGAAACGGTCGACCGAAGGGTGTATCGGTCGACCGAACCCTTGAGTCTGTTGATGGATCGGTTGACCGAACATAGGTACTGGTCGACCGAATCACTTAAGTTCTATAGGTCAACGGTCGACCGAACAGGTACCGGTCGACCGAACTACTGGGTTCGGTAGAGAGAAATCTTGATCGGTTGGACAAACTTGTGTCGACCGATAGCAGGGGGGTTTTCACGAATTAAACGGTCGACCGAAAGGTGTGTTTTGTTCGACCGGTTCTAATGTATATGGGGGTGTATATTGAGAAAAATGTGTATATGACCGTTGTATAATACGACAAATAAAACGGTAATATTTTTACCAGAAATGGCAAACGAAACGGTCGACCGAAGGTCTACCGGTCGACCGAACAGGTCTGGGTAATCGGTTGAATAGATGTGTGATCGGTTGAACGGATTGGTCTGGTATAACAAAAATTGTGTATAACCGGTCGACCGAAAGGTGAACGGTCGACCGAACTCAGGCAGACTGGTGACCAATGTTTTAGGTGTTTAGGTGATCTAATGAAGTCCAAATTATATGATATTTTGTGTGTGACTCCTACAAGGAACCTAGTGTGTGAATGCATGCATATTAGCTTATGTTATGCTCAATTCACATAAGTTCCTAATACTCAAAGAAAGGTAAAATTACATGTCTTCAATCCTAGCTTGATTACATGTCTTGACTTGATTTTTCTTCTTTCTTGAGTCTTGATCACCTGTAGATGTTAGCACAATACAACATGTATACTATTATACTACATGTGCTAATCTACATGTCCTAATTAAGATTAGGTTTAATTACATCATCAAAATACGGATTAAGGCCAAAAAGCCAACATAAGTAATCTAATCTTAATCTATATTTAATCAATCAACCTAGACAATCAAAGTAAGCAAACATGAATACATGTATTGCATATATATTCGTGTACTTGCGATATTCTTAATTGGTTGATGAAGAATCAAGCTAAGGAGCTTGGGGACAAGAAGATAAAGACTCAAGACATGTAATCAAGCTTTGGACCAATATGTAATGTAGTATAATTTGAGTCCTAAGGATTAATGTAAACTTGAGCACATTAGGATTCTGTCCCGTATCCCCACGGTTAACCGATCCCTTCTCGGTAAACCGAATCTTGTAGAGTTCGGTCCACCGAACACCTTGCGGTCGACCGTGTAGAATCCTTTAGGTGTTCCCTGGAATAACCGCCTCGGTATACCGAACCGCCTTCGGTAGACCGAATTAGCCTGGACCGGTTTTGGACTTTGCTCCAACGGTTGTATTTAAATCTTGACCTAAAGACTTATCCATATTCGGTACACCGAACTTCATTTGGTCAACCGAATCATATTGCTTTAGGAGACCAACGGCTATTTAACTTGACCGTTATCGGTAAACCAATCTCCCACGCTTTGTCAGCGCAATTCCCGCGCTACTTCGGTATACCGAAGTAGACACGGTCAACCGAACTTGAGTAGATCAGAGCCCAATCAATTCTACTGTCCACCTTGGAACGGTGAACCGAATGGACTTCGGTGAACCGAATTTAATTAGGGCTAAATAGATAAAAGCTACTGGAGGTTGGTGAACGGTGATCCGATACATAATCGGTCAACCGAGTTCTTTGTTCAGACCAATGTTTCGGACTACCGTGTGGATAACGGTCGACCGAATCTGTCTCGATTTCTGGCCGAGCTTAAGTCACATCTTGCTTTCTCATTGGTCCATTCCCCACCAACTCCCAAACGGCTAGATGAGCTTGAAGGCTTATAAATAGGACCTCATTTGGTTGCTTTGGACATCTTGAACACTTCCTATCTATCCAATACTCAAAGCCAAATCCTCTCCATCTTCAAGCTCTCAATCCACAACACTCAAGCCTAAACTTCACCACTTGCATATCCAATTCCATATCATATCCAAGTGTGCTCAAGTATAGAGTGTTAGTTAGATTGTGATTCCAATTCCTTATTCAAGAATCACCAAGTTGTAAAGCTTCGAGGAAGCTCCCTCTCGGGTTGTGAGAGGAGACACGAGCGAGGCGAGGTTGTTCGCGAGGCTCGGTGTTGTAAACGGCGTTGGTCTCGGCCCGGAATGGAGATCGGTTAGTGGAACCGTAAGCGAGGCTCGGGGGATCGAGCGAGGCTTGCGAGGAGGACTAGGACCCGGGTGTGGGTGCCGAACTTCTCTAAACTCCGGTGTCGACGAATTTGTGGTTTGCAATTGTCTCTTCCTTAATCCTTCGATTAGTATTTTTAATTCCGCTTTTTTCTATCGATTAGAGGGCCATAGATCCTAACAACATCATCTCCACCCCCAAAGGGGGATGAAGCTACTCACTAATCATTAATCTAACAACCATATAAAGAAACGAAGACATTCTAATTATACTATGATAAATAAAACAAACAAACTAAACATGCAAGCATCAAAATAAAGACAATATAAAACTAACAAAACTATGAAGAATTATTTTATTTACATGACTCACATTACAAGTGACATTCTTCTCCACCTTGAGTTTTTGCTCCAAGGCTTTACTCCAAGTAGAGAGAATGTCATCAAGCAATGTGTGAATACAAAAGGAGAGGAAGAGTTCTATTTATAGGCATGGAAATAGGTAATCCGGGACAATCCCTCGGTATGGGACTAAACGCATACCAAATATGGACTAAATACAACATAATCTAACATCCGACCAAATAATGTGCATTTTGAAGAAATCGTGACCGCTGATTGACGGTCTGAGACCGCTAATTAGTGGTTTATGTTTGTCTGATCGGGTTGGGATTTGTTTGGCTTGGTTTTAGCTTGATTTCTTGGTGTTTGATGAACCCAATTTGGTTGTTTATGGTTGGGCCCAGATATAACTACCAAAATAGTCCTCATTAAAGTGTGAAGCTTCTTGATTTGCTCATTGATCCTTTTTGTTTTACATCCGGGTCCTTCTCTCTTTCGTCTCAGTTGATAAGTCTTGCAACTTAGTCTTTTGCCTTGCTTTTGAGTCCTTTTTGAATATCTTCTTCTCAAACCTATTTATTCCTAAAACTTAAACATAAACTCGTTACATAGCATTGCTTAGGTTAAAATAAAGGATATAGGACACAAATATATGCATGATATGATGTCAATCAAATGCCCCCACACCTAACTTTTGCCAGTCCCGAAAAAAACAAAGAAAGAGAAAAAATGGAAGAAATGAAAGCATACGAAAAACAAGAAATCCTAACTCACTTTCGTAGGAATCGCGGTTGCACTTAGCACGTGCAAGAAGTCGTTAAACCTCATTGTCGCCAAAGAGGAGTGTTGTCTCCGGAGGGTTTTCAGCAGATATACCCACAAAAATCCGAACATAGAT
Organism: Triglochin maritima; assembly: GCA_963682175.1. Lineage (NCBI taxonomy): Eukaryota > Viridiplantae > Streptophyta > Magnoliopsida > Alismatales > Juncaginaceae > Triglochin > Triglochin maritima. The sequence continues at coordinate 24,707,753 of OY821775.1, forward strand.
TCATTATTCAATTTAGAAACTCGTCTCGATGGACTCATTTTTGTCGATCATTGGATACGGTAATCCTACGGGCCGACTCTATATACGTATCCAGTCCACACACGTAGCCTAATGAATCATTCATGCAAGATAATTAAGGACTTAAGTGAAAGACATGGACAACCTTAACATCCTCAAGTGATACAAAGTGTAAAGCCCATTAAGGTTCTTATTTGCAATACCATTTTTTTTTCAATTTTTTTCTTTTTTTTCTTACTAGTTGGTGTGTAATTCTCCCAGGGTCTGGTTTCGTGCATAATTGCCTATGAAGACTTACACTATCACGTACACCTTTCCTCACATCTCCACACAGGGCAATCCCTACCACCCGTGTAACAGGAATTCGGTCGGTGCATCACAAGTCAGATGACTCGAAAGCACCAGGCACTAAATCCCCTCGAGCCTAATTTCCCGAGTGGTAGGATCCGTGTGAGAAGAGAGAACACCACTGTTTTATTTATTTATCTACATGGGAACCAAAATCTCTACACTTAAAGTTTCACAACAAGATTTTAAGGGTCCCTGACTACGAAAAACTTCCATATACTAACAGACAAGAATTATTTGACTCACTAGGTTCAGGGTGGACTTCTTTAGTTATTTGAGTACTGAAACCCTATGATTACTCACCCCGAGGGAAGACCGGGGTGCATCCTTACGACTCGATAAGACCTAAAGCCGGTATACTAGATATCCTAATGCATCATGTTCAAGACAATTTTGGGACATTTCTTTTTTACTTTGCCTCTCAATGGTTTTAAACATGCTAAACACACACAAAACCCACAAAATATTTTCTTTCACAAACACATGATGATTTTGAAAAAAAATGTGAAAATTTTGAAGCAGCAGGCAAGCAAAAGAAGACAAGTCACCCAAGGATCATGGCAAACGGATATATCTATATTAAATGCAGCACACTATCATGACCCTAACAATACAAACAAAAGAAAACAAAAAATGAAAAAGACTCGACTCCATATACAAACGTAAAACACCCCCCCCACATACTTACTTGATGCATTGTCCTTAATGAAGATGACTATGATAGTACATGGATTTATGCCTGAAAAAGAAAAAATCTCACCAACATGAAGAGCAAAGGGAAGTTCATGGTTATGTTGATGGACACAAACCCTAATTCCCTCAAAACCTACGACATGCTACAAAAAGGATACAAATACGTGAAAGAAATAGGGCCCAAAAATACAAAGGTTGGAGCCCACAACAATAAATGCTCACTGATGGAGTCTTTTATTGTTTTCTTCTTTTTTAAAATATAACTATGTACAAAACTAAGTTCTCATCTTCATTTGTCGAAGGACATCAAATGGGAACCTCAAAAGTGGGTCAGTGCACTTGGAATGGGAACATTACACCACGCGGGGCCAGAATACTCATGCGTAGGCCCCCCTCACAAAGAGCACAATATGAAAGGAGAGGTTCATCAATTGGACGCAAAGGCGTCTCATTCAAAGGATCAAACTGAAAGAGCTTGAACCTCTCAAGAGTTTGGGACATAATGCGCAACGGAAGAAGAGTTTCTCCCATTGCAGAATTGAAGTTATGATCGTCAATCCAAACTCTCCAACCAACAGGCTGGTGGGTCGGAATGAGTTCAAGAACCTCGTTATGCATGTCCGACTCACCAGACAAACAGAAAGTGGGTCTCATACCCAAGGTATCCTCCAAGGAACTCCTAATACCCTCATTAGCAATGTAGTTTTTTGATGTTCCATCATTTCCAAGATGTCAAGAACAATAGTGAGAGGCAAACTCTCATCAGGTCATTTTAAATTAAGGGTACTAGGGTGCTCTTGCTCCACTAGATGTGAGTCCTTAAGAGACACAACATAAAGATAATGTGGCTCAAGGGCCATGTGACAAAAAGATAAGGCACAATCCTGTGCCGACTCATAATGAAGCTGATCCATGTTATTCTCAATTTGGATCGAATTCCCCACCATGTGATCATGAATTGAAACCCCAAGTCCCTCAGACTGACGAGGAGTTTGACTTTGAAAGATTGTGCTTTGAATTTGTGGATGTGGTGGTGGTTCGATATCAGAAGATAAACCCTCATGTTGACAAGAAATGTCACCCTCCTCACGTTTACTTAATTGTTGTGTAATTTGACTCACATACATTTCCATAGTTTGCATGGAATTTCTAGTGGACTTCATTACATTTTGAGTGATTTCCATGAACGTTTGGAGGGTTTGTTCTAAAGAATCAAGTCTGGGGTCAACTGTGAGGCTCAAGTTAGAATTTGCGAAATTATTGGGTTGGGTGTTCATAGGCTGAGAATTAGTCCAATGATTCAGAATAGGGTGTTGGTAGAATTCTATGTATTTGGGAGGAGGATACTGGGGTGGAAATGATGTATAAGAATTTGAATAAGAATTGTCTCCCCACGAATCTATCCCTCTCGGGTTGTACGTGAATGCGTAAGGGTCACATTGAGCATTTTGGGAAAAGGTGTGCTCATACTCAGGCTATGAGGCAACATAAGGACAATCCCTGAAAACATGACCACTCAACTCGTAATAGTCACACGGTACAACTATTGGAGCTACCAGGGCACTCATGTCATCTACCGCATGCATGAAAGAGGCCAAAGGTTCTTCTAATATTTGAGTTTGTTGACCAACATATGATCTGACATAACTCGATGGTGGTCTAGCAGTTGGTGCCTCTCTCATATCACCCCAATATGAAGATTGCTCAGCCACACAATTAAGATTGTCCCAACCATACAGGGTATTTGTTGAAAGGAATGTGTTCTAAAATATTTACTTTTATATGTCAATTATTATGAAATGAATGTGCAAATGTTTTGTTCTTTGATTATGGTATTCATCTTTTGGAAGTGTTAAGGAAGAGGCGCTTGGTCCTTAACCGTAGAGCTCTAAAAGATAATGGTTTACATAAATCAAAAGTTATTCACAATCATGGTAATTAGCATGGAACATTAATCACCGAGATAATTTGGTCGTGTTGGTCATCGATTGTTGTAGCTCTACAAATAATTGACGATACGAGTATAGAAAAGAGGAAAAGATTACTTTTATATATTGAATAGACCTAACATGTAAAACATTATGGAATTGTGTTTTGTGTCATTTATGTTTTACTGTGTCTTGGATCCTAAGATATAAGACTTATATCTTTTTACTGAAGAAATGCTTAATTTGATTATTGTCAAAAGCTATCAATGAGTATAGTGATAAAGGCAATAATTGGTTGAACATGGCTTGTGCTGGAAAAGATAGCTAGTCAAACAATTACCATTTCCCCTCTTAATTGAGTGATGATATTACTAGACCCTTTGATAAAGCAAAATTATAATGTGCACAATGTAACTTGAGTTAAGTTACATAGTTATAATTAGCTTAAAGAGATCAAGAAATGAATATAATACAAAGGTGAGACATTTCTACTTTGTATATATTCTTAATATCATGAGGCAAGGTACGGACACAAGTGGTGCACTTACATCACTAAATGGATCGTGTTTTCGTTCAAGTGAAACAAAGACATCTATGCTAATTGGGTAACTATAATGTGTAGCTAGATATCGCTTATAGTTTGAGATATTAAGTGTTTAATATCGCTGTCAATTTAGCTTAGATCCTCCAATAGGTCACACCACAAAACTGGGAAACAAGAAGCTTGATTTTGAGTTCATATGAAGTGTCGGGTTTCATGTGAAAAAGTGACACATGTGGTGAACGAATAAAATCAATATGTCATTGACATAATTATAATCATAATAAATTCATATGAGGTGTGTATATTATGAGGTGTAATAATTTAATATTACATAGGATAATATATTACATAAGATATGAATTTGCTAAAAACCCCAAAAGATCAAATTTTGTTGGAAATAAATCCAAAATTTCACAAAGGCAAAATCGGGGTCAAACACGGTAAACCGTTTAGAATTCGGTCGATTGGGGTGTCTTCGGAATGGTCAACCGAACGGGAAACGGGTAAACACAATTGGTTGACCAAAATTATCTGATGTGCCTGGACAATTGGGTTCGGTTAACCGAGTGTGAACGGTCAACCGATAAAGAATATTTTCGGTAGACCGAAGGTGACACGGTCGTCCGGTGAATGTTCGCTAAGAGAAATTTTGGTGGGTCAACGGTCGACCGAGCAAGACGCGGATCGTCTGAATTTTTCCAGAGAATTTTTCTCATGCATATTCGGTCGACCGTCTAGCTCTTGGTCTACGGACCGTCTAGAAAAATTCTCGGTCAACCGAACAGTACGATTTTTGCCCGAATTATTAAGAGAATAATTAGATCATGGGTTCGATTAATTTCAGATTTAATCAAACGTTTTTGTGGGTACTTATGTGGCAATTTGAGATTAATTTTAGAAGAGAATAAGCAAGAGATCATGACTAAAGAATAGTTCTTGATGAGGATATTTTTGTTGGCTTTTTGGCCTTAATCTATGTTTTGATGATTTAATCAACCTAATCTTAATTATGATCATGTAGAGTAGCACACATATTGCATTGCATATATATTGCTTTGTGCTAACCTCTACAGGTGATCAAGACTCAAGGAAGAAAGGAAATCAAGTCAAGACATGTAATTAAGCTCATTGGAAGACATGTATTTTGTATTTCTGTGAGTCTTTAGGAACCTTGGGTAATTGAGCATACTTGAGCTAAAAACTACTCAACCACACACTAGGTACCCTATAGAAGTCACACACAAAATTTCACATAATTTGGACTTCAATAGATCATCCAAACTAAAACCGGAAAACACCTAAACAATACCTGAACTGCCTGGACCAAAACGGTCGACCGTTTAAACCTTTTTGTTCGACTGTTGACACGTGTCACATGACCGTTTGTTTTTTCGTATTATAACCAACGGTCGTATTACCAAATACCCCAAAATTACCAAACATCCGGTCGACCAAAACTTTCCTAGCGGTCGACCGAACCAACACAATTTCGTCTCCCAGAAGTGCCTGGACTTATTCGGTCGACCTATCCCCTGAGCCCGTTCGACCGTTAACTTAAGTGAACTTAAGTCAAAGCTGAATTTTGACCTAATGGTCAAACGACTTACCCGTTTCGGTCGACTGTTGTTAGGCAGAATTGGGTCCTCCAAGTTTCTGTTTTGTGCATTTTACACCAACTCTCACACAATCAACCCCAACGGCTATGTTCTCTCTAATGCCTATATAAAGAGTTGTAAAACACATTTCTACACAACTCTCCCACACATATTTGCCTCCTACATTAGAGAGATCATTCCAAACACTCCAAGCCTCAAATTTCCACACTAAAAATCAATTCTAATCCTTCTCAAGTGTGCTCAAGTTTAGAGAGTGATTGTCCCACTCAAGTTTGTTGTTGTCAAAGAAGAGTAAAGGTTTCGGTGAAAGCCCGAAGCATCCCTCTCGGATTGTGAGAGGAGGAGCCGAGATCGGCGAGGGTTGTCCGCGAGATTGAAGACTTGTAAAGGCGTTCTCTCCCGGTCCGGAATGGGGAGTGGTTAGTGAAGTTGTGAGCGGAGCTCGAGGGAGATCTAGTGGAGCTTGCAAGAGAGGACTAGGACCCGAGTGGGGTGCCGAACCTCTATAAAAATCCCCCGTCTCATTGTGGTTTGCTTTTCAATTCTTTATTTGCTTGTTTGTTTGTTTAATTCCGTTACATATCTTTGATAGTTCAAACAAGTAGGTAATTATGATTAATTGTGATTAGTATTGTGGACCCATAACCCACACGATCCAACAGTTTTGGTATCAGAGCCTTGTCAGCTAATTTCATTACTTAACCGTAATTTTAGCATGACCGAAATTGCATCCACATCCTATGATTCATCTAGGCCACCATATTTTGATGGAACAAACTATTGTTCATGGAGAGATAAAATGAAAACGTTTTATCCATGAATTTAAACATGTGGTCCATGATTCAAACTCCATATGAAATACCTAAGTATGATTTTAAACAAATGGAGTTTAGAAGATGAAAAACAAGCCTCTTCAAATGCTAAAGCCATGAATGTGTTATATTGTGCACTTGCAAGTGAACTTTTTAATGTGATTTGTTATTGTGAAAGTGCACATGATATTTGGCAAAGACTTGAAGATCATTTTGGAAACACTTCACTAAACTCAAGTGAAGATGAATCAACATCAATGGATGAAGCTCAAGAAAGATGGGACAAGAACACCTCCACATCTTATTCCTCATCAAGCTCATCCAAAGGAGAAGTTGCCCAAAAGAGCTCCATGGCTTTAGAGGGGGACAAAATCGAGGTATCATCTTGCTCTAGCGATAGTTCTAGTTGTAGTTCAACTAATTGAACATATTCTTTTAAAGAACTACAAAATGCATTTCATGATTTAGTTGCTAGATACAAAGTGGTTTGCGAAAAGAATCAACTAGCAAATAAGCAAGCAAATGATCTACAATGTTTGAATGAATCCATCTTGGATGAGAAAAATGATTTGCTTGCTAAACTTGACAAAATCACTTTGGAGAATGCATGCTTAAGAGATGAGAATGAAAATTTGAAAAATAAACCCAACTTATCTATTGCAATTGATAGTCATATGCTTGAAAGTGATAAAAATGACTTGCTTAAGAAACTTGACAAATCATATCTTGAAAGCAAGAAATTAATGAATGACTTGAATTGCATGACAAACAAATGTGTCAAAATAGAGATTCACATGCATCAAATGAATGAAAAGCACACTTCTTTAGTTCAAAATCTTAAATGCATAAATGAATCTCTTGTGCTTAAAAATAGTGAACTAAATTCATCGAATAAAACGTTGATGAATGACTTGCATAAGTTCACAAATGGCAAGAAAAATATTGATATGCTTTTAGGAAATCAAAGACAATCCTTAGACAAGCATGGTTTAGACTACAATGTCTTTTATGTTAAAAACCATCTTGTTCAAGATAACATAAATGGAAAGCATCATATTGCCATGAAAAGAACCTCAAGTGTTTGGGTACCTAAATCAACTTGGGTTTGGGTACCAAAAGTTAAATTGAATGGACCCAAACAAAAATGGGTACCAAAATCTACACTTGTAGGTGCTTGAGGAGGAGATCGGTGGTGACCGGGCAAGCTTAAAGAGTCAAATTCAAAGCGGTTGCATCACCGAATGAAGGATAGAACCAATTCAAGCTTCAAGTTGGTATAATTTTCTTATCCTCTAAAATTTTCAATTAAATTGGTTCTAGTCTAGGTTATATGCTTAATTGACATATCGTTTACCCATTCATTGCAAATCTTAAATGTTTGAATAACATCCATAGTTTTTAAGAGTCAAATTGTCTAAATGGATGTAAAAAGGGGAAATGAAAACATCACATGCTTAATTGTAGTATTTGATTGATGTTAACAGGGAGAAATAGAAATGAACTTAATTGACAAATCATATTCATATCGATAGGGGGAGCTTATTGAATATCATTTTCTTAGAGTAATGAAGTGCAAAATTTAGGGGGAGCAACTTCATTACAAGACATCCACATTGAACTTAAATTGTATATTTGTTTTTGATAAATATCATTTTTTTGATGAATGTCAAAGGGGGAGAGATAATTAAGGGGGTAACTTGGAATTTGATTACTAAATGAACAAAATCTATGCACTTCCATAGGGAGAACATTAATATGCATAGTTTACATATAAAAATTCCATGTATTAAGATATAGTTAAGATATAGGTTGTCATCATAAAAAAAGGAGATTTTTGGCTTTTTGGCCTTAATCTATGTTTTGATGATTTAATCAACCTAATCTTAATTATGATCATGTAGAGTAGCACACATATGGCATTGCATATATATTGCTTTGTGCTAACCTCTACATGTGATCAAGACTCGAGGAATAAAGGAAATCAAGTCAAGACATGTAATTAAGCTCATTTGAAGACATGTATTTTGTATTTATTTGGGTCGTTAGGAACCTTGTGTAATTGAGCATACATGAGCTAAAAACTATTCAACCACACACTAGGTTCCCTATAGAAGTCACACACAAAATTTGACATAATTTGGACTTCAATAGATCATCCAAACTAAAACCGGAAAACACCTAAACAATACTTGAACTGTGTTGACCAAAACGGTCGACCGTTTAAACCTTTTTGTTCGACCGTTCACACGTGATACATGACCGTTTGTTTTGTCGTATTATACCCAACGGTCGTATTGATATTATTCCCAAATACCCCAAAATTATCAAACATCCGGTCAACCGAAACTTTCCTAGCGGTCGACCGAACCAACACAATTTGGTCTCCCAGAAGTGCCTGGACTTATTCGGTCGACCTATCCCCTGAGCCCGTTCGACCGTTAACTTATGTGAAGTTAAGTCAAAGCTGAATTTTGACTTTCCCGTTTCGGTCGGGACTTTCCCGTTTCGGTCGATCGTTGTTAGGCAGAATTGGGTCCTGCAAGTTTCTATTTTGTGCATTTTACACCAACTCTCACCCAATCAACCCCAACGGCTATGTTGTCTCTAATGCCTATATAAAGAGTTGTAAAACACATTTCTACACAACTCTCCCACACATATTTGCCTCCTACATTAGAGTGATGATTCCAAACACTCCAAGCCTCAAATTTCCACACTAAAGATCAATTCTAATCTTTCTCAAGTGTGCTCAAGTTTAGAGAGTGATTGTCTCACTCAAGTTTGTTGTTGTCAAAGAAGAGTAAAGGTTTCGGTGAAAGCCCGAAGCATCCCTCTCGGATTGTGAGAGGAGGAGCCAAGCTCGGCGAGGGTTGTTTGCGATCTTGAAGACTTGTAAAGGCGTTCTCTCCCGGCCCGGAATGGGTAGTGGTTAGTGAACTCGTGAGCGAAGCTCGAGGGAGATCTAGCGAAGCTTGCAAGAGAGGACTAGGACCCGGGTGGGGTGCTGAACCTCTATAAAAATCCCCCCGTCTCATTGTGGTTTGTTTTTGTATTCTTTATTTACTTGTTTGTTTAATTCCGCTGCATATCTTTGATAGTTCAAACAAGTAGGTAATTAGGATTAATTGTGATTAGTATTGTGGACCCATAACCCACACGATGCAACGGTTTTGGGAGCCTCTTAAAGGAACCCTCATCCCACTTGTTTATGACAATGCAAAAATTCTTTCTCTCATTAATCTCTCATTTAATCACCACAAAAATCTCTTAATAAATTTAATTTTTTGAGATAGAAATCTCAGAAGCTTAAAGAGGGGTTATAAGCTAGATTCTAAGCCTAATTAGAGATTGATTGGCTAGCTCCTTTCTCTCTAATCTTGTTTAGAGTTTGGTGAATACTTGGAGGCGAATCCTCGGGTGATTCAACAGGCGACGTGACTCCGGATCTTCGAAAATGTTTTAGAGAACTTTTGGGTATGATTCTCTCTTTGTGATTTATTTTAATATATGTAGGATTGCATGATATTAGAATAAAGACAAAGTAATGTACATAAAATTGTTGAAAGTATGAAATTGATCTTGTATGTTGTATTAATTTTTCTAAAATATATACATACATTGGGACATGAAATCCTACAGTGGTATCAGGGCATTTAGTTCATATTTTCAATGATTAGACTATATAATTAATTTTAGTTTACCATCTACAATCGAAACAATTCATGTTTTATGTCTTTTTCGAGTTTTCCGATAGTTTTGTTGATTTAATTCTAATTGATTCTTTTGATAGTTTTAATTGTTTTGAAACACATCATGTGAATGTTAGAATTAAAATTTAGACTTATGTATAATATATAAAATTTTCATTTTTAATTAAATGATCATTTTATAAGGAATCGACAAAACGAAACAAGCATATGTTTATCTTTCTTTAAATTTTTTTTTTTTGGAAATTGGATAAACAGCGGTTCAAATGTTTTATGTTTTGAACTATGGATGCATAAAATCATTTTTAAGGGATTTCAAATGATTTTAGAATTGTTTGATTTAGAGATGCATGATAAACTGAATCGAGTAATTTATAGTATATGTACATGCATTGCTCGAGTTCTCTAATGCAGGGATATCTGAGTTTGTATGTTCCGATGAAGCCATGTGTGAATGAATGAATGAATGAATGTGTATGTTATTATTATTCAATCACAAGGGCTCATGTATATGTGAAAACTAAATTTCTATTTCTATGTATATGCATGCATATGAGAGGATTTTTACATAGGACTTGCACTAGACAATTTTCAAAATTGAGAGATGTATGTTTATATTTTTGCAATATCAACATCCATGGTGTAAGAAGAAGACGCTGAAGAAGCGCAATGATCAAGGAAGTGGGAACATATAAACTCACACAATGTGTGTGTGAATGGATATAATTATGTTTGTGTGCTTGACATGTATGTGATTGTATGGATGAATGTTAGGATGTGTATAGATGATAAATATGCACGATCGCCTAAATTCTAAAATCACACATAAATGTTTAAATTGTCCAACCAAAAATTAAGAGTATTTTTCTTTCTTATTTCATCCACTAGCATCCATCAGTCGAGGGATATTCTGCTCGCCCTTAGCGGAAGATAGCTTCCTACATCTTTGGGAATAGTGGGAGATATAAGGTTGTCTGTTGTTGTGCCATGAATAGATGTACGAGGTGTGATTCACCGTTAGTGGACACCGAGTATATTTGTTTGTGAATACAATGGCTAAACGTATCTCGTATCAAATGAAATAAGTTTTCCTAACAAGACCCGGAGCCCTAGCTCGGTTTTGACGAAGAGAGTTTTTCTCACGAGGATTGGTCAATTTCCCTCTTAATTAAACGACAAGAGTCATAAGAGTTTGAAAATGCAAATGTTGCGATATTTCGAAAAGGTTATGATTAGAAAATGTTTTCTTACCTTGATTTTATAATATATCCGATAGCCCTTAGCTAGTTTATATTATAATTGATAGGATCTTGAATTGCTGCATTTATGGACAAATTTTTATTTGCGGTATTGATTTTTTAACATAAAATTGACATTAAATCCCATATAATTTATTTTGTAGAAATGTCGAATATTCAACCTATTGTGCGATCTATGATTGAAAAATATCCTTTGGCAAATGATGACTCAAATTTCATAAGCTGGCAACTCAAGCTCAATATCGTGTGGAAGTTTGAGAAACTATCTCATATTTTGGATGGTGAAATCCCAAAATCAAATAAGAAGGCAACCGATAGCGAGAGAGAGGCAAAAGCCAAGTGGGAAGACCAAGAGAACCAGGTTCACGGTCTAATGTTGGCCTCTATGGGTGACTCGCTTCAAGCGAAATACTTGGATTCAAAACCCAAGAAGACCATGGAAGCTTTAACAAAGATGTTCATGGATAGTGCTAGAAAAGCATTATAAGACCACCATCGCACTCACAAGGTTCCACATGGCGGAGGGAACATCATTATCCATGCATTTTCTCACGATGCAAGGATACCTTGAGAAGTTGTCGAAGCTCTCTTACCGATGCTCGATGACATTGCGGAAGATTTGATTCTTGGCTCTCTAGCCCCGTCCTACAAGGACTTCATTATGCACTATCATGTGCGTGAGAAAGGGGTGAGTCTTGAGGAACTTCACAGTGCTCTCAAAACAACTGAAGTTGACATGGGCAAGGGCCGGGACAAGCACATCCTTGCCGTCTATGGAGGGAGCAAGAAGATCACCAAAGGTAAAGGAAAATTCACCAACAATATGTCAATCAAGAGCAAGGGAGTAGGAGGTGCTCGTGTGAGTGCCTCGAGGGGGGATTCTTCGAAATCTCCAACTCCCAACACGGAGTGCTTTCACAGCGGTGAAAAAGGCCACATCCGGCCAAATAGCCCCAAGTACAAGGAAGACCTTGACAATGGAGTGATTGAACGTAAGCGCCCCAAAAAGGCCAAAGGTATATTTGTTATTGAGATAAATTTAGCCACCTCTGTCCATGATTGGGTAATTGATACCGGATCTTGTGCTCACATAATTTCTAATGTGCAGCTACTAAAGGATAGGAAGGAACTCGTGAAGAACGAGATGATTTTAAAGGTCGAAAATGATGCGAGCGTTGTTGCGATTGCACAAGGTTCTGTGGAGCTTCAATTATCTAGTGGTTTAAATTTATGTTTAAAGAACGTTTATTATGTGGCTTCGATTAGCAAGAATATTATTTTTGTATCCTGTTTGGATATTGATAATTTTAATATAAATATTTCAAATTCTTGCTTGTCTATATCGAAGAATGGTATTTTCTATGCAAATGCATTCGTGAGGAATGGTGTCTATTTGCTTAAATTGAATAATAAACAAATCTTAAACATCAATAACAAAAGACTTAAAACTACTCACGTGAATGATACACTCTTGTGGAACTATCGTCTTGGTCACATAAATGAAAAAACGCATCAAGAAATTGCAACAAGCTAACCTTCTTGGTCAACTTGATTTTAAATCATTGGAAACGTGCGAACCTTGCCTAATGTGCAAAATGACCAAGAGGCCTTTCAAGAAGAAAGGACCGAGAGCAAATGATTTGTTGGATTTGATACATTCTGATGTATGTGGTCCGATGAGTACTAGTGCAAGAGACGGTTTTAGGTACTTCATTACGTTCACAGATGACTATAGTCGTTATGGCTATACTTATCTAATGAGAAACAAAATTGAGTACTTTGACAAGTTTAAGGATTTCAAGAATGAAGTAGAGAACCAACTCAACAAGAAAATCAAGTCTCTACGAACGGATCGTGGAGGTGAGTGTTGGCTTTTTGGCCTTAATCCGTATTTTGATGATGTAATTAAACCTAATCTTAATTAGGACATGTAGATTAGCACATGTAGTATAATAGTATACATGTTGTATTGTGCTAACATCTACAGGTGATCAAGACTCAAGAAAGAAGAAAAATCAAGTCAAGACATGTAATCAAGCTAGGATTGAAGACATGTAATTTTACCTTTCTTTGAGTATTAGGAACTTATGTGAATTGAGCATAACATAAGCTAATATGCATGCATTCACACACTAGGTTCCTTGTAGGAGTCACACACAAAATATCATATAATTTGGACTTCATTAGATCACCTAAACACCTAAAACATTGGTCACCAGTCTGCCTGAGTTCGGTCGACCGTTCACCTTTCGGTCGACCGGTTATACACAATTTTTGTTATACCAGACCAATCCGTTCAACCGATCACACATCTATTCAACCGATTACCCAGACCTGTTCGGTCGACCGGTAGACCTTCGGTCGACCGTTTCGTTTGCCATTTCTGGTAAAAATATTACCGTTTTATTTGTCGTATTATACAACGGTCATATACACATTTTTCTTAATATACACCCCCATATACATTAGAACCGGTCGAACAAAACACACCTTTCGGTCGACCGTTTAATTCGTGAAAAAACCCCCTGCTATCGGTCGACACAAGTTTGTCCAACCGATCAAGATTTCTCTCTACCGAACCCAGTAGTTCGGTCGACCGGTACCTGCTCGGTCGACCGTTGACCTATAGAACTTAAGTGATTCGGTCGACCAGTACCTATGTTCGGTCAACCGATCCATCAACAGACTCAAGGGTTCGGTCGACCGATACACCTTTCGGTCGACCGTTTCTGGACAGATTTCTGAACCCGATTTTCTGTTTTGTGTATCTTGCACAAAACCCAATCAAATCTTGTTCAAACGGCTAGAAATCTTTAGGAGCTTATAAATAGAGGTTCACACTTAGTTTTCTACAAGATTTCACAACTCCAAAGTGTCAAACTTATAGTGAGATTTTCCACAACCTCAAAGCTCCCAATTAGTGATTCCAAAGCCTAATTTCCACATCCTTCATCACACAATCATCTAGCAATTGTTGTGCTCAATTAGAGAGTGAGTTCCACTCAGTCACCATTGTTGCAAAGAGAGCAAGGGTCTTGGTGAAAGCCCAAGACAAAGTGAGCAAGGGTCTTGGTGAAAGCCCAAGACAAAGAAGTAGAGATTTCGGTGAAAGCCCGAAGTGATCCTCTCGGGTTGTGAGAGGTGGTGCCAAGCTCGGCGAGGGTTGTTCGCGAGCTTGAAGACTTGTAAAAGGCGTTGCTCCCGGCCCGGAACGGGGAGGCATAGTGAAGACGCAAGAGGAGCTCGAACAGGGATTCGAGAGGGGCTTGCAAGAGAGGACGTAGGCGCGGCCGAACCTCTGTAAAACCGACGTGTCTTCTTTGTGGTTTGCATTACTTTCTACTTGTGTTTGATTTGTTTTTAATTTCCGCTGCATTTCTTTGATCGATCAACCAAGTAGTTAATTAGGGTTTAATAGTGATTAGTGGACCCATAACCCACACGATCCTACCTTCATTTGGTATCAGAGCCTCGTTCGTTAATTTTGTTCTTAATCGATAAATTAACATGGCTCTTAATGCATCCACACCAAATGAATCATGTAAACCACCATATTTTGATGGAAATAACTTTAGCTCATGGAAATTTAAAATGTCTTCATTTATTAAATCCATGAATGCTAACTTATGGTTTATGATTCAAACTCCATATGAATCACCTAGATATCATATTAGTAAATGGAGTTTAGAAGATGAGAAAAATGCATCCCTAAATGCTAAGGCTATGAATGTCATATTTTGTGCATTAGGAGATGAAGTTTTTAATGTTGTTTGCTCATGTGATAGTGCTTATTCAATATGGCAAACATTAGAAAAGAATTTTGGTGAAGGAGATTCACCAACCGGGAAGAAGGGAGAAGCAAATCCTAAGGATGTAGCTCAAGCAAAGAAAATGGAGATTAACTCAACATCTTCATCATCATTAAGCTCATCCGATGGAGAAAGTGAAGATGAGGTATCCTCTAGCTCTTCTTCAAGTAGTAGTTCAAAAGATAATGCCCATGATTTTAATGAACTACAAAATGCATTTCAAAGATTATTTGAAAAATATAAAGAACTTCACAAGACTAATCAATTAGCAAATCCATGATCTTAAATGTCAAAATGCATCTATCTTAGATGATAAAACGAATTTGCTTGCTAAAATTGATGCTCTCACTTTAGAAAATGCATGCTTGAAGAATGAGTGCTTAAATGTTAAATCTAACTCATCTAATGCAATTGAAAGTCATATGCTTGAAAATGACAAAATTGACTTGCTAAAGAAACTAGATAAATCATATCTTGAAAGCAAGCAAACTTTAAATGACTTAAATTGCATGAATGAAAAAGTTGCAAATTTAGAGATTCACATGCTTAACATGAATGAAAAGCATAATTCTATGATTAAAAATCTAAATTGTTTAAATGAATCTCTAGCAACTAAAAACAGTGAACTTATTGTCTTAAATGAAAATTTGTCAAATAAATTGCATAAGTTCACACATGGCAATAAAAACAATTTTTATGTTAAAAACTTTCCTATTCAAATTAATGTTAAACATAATTTTGCCATGAAAAAGAAAGTAAGTGTAGAGGTACCAAAATCAACTTGGATTTGGGTACCAAAAGCTAAACTTAATGGACCCAAGCAAAAATGGGTACCAAAATCTACACTTGTAGGAGCTTGAGGAGGAGATTGGTGGTGACCGGGTGAGCCAAAGCGTCGAATTCGAATCCGGTTGCATCACCAAATCAAGATTGGAGCTATTCAAGATTCAAGTTTGGTATAAAAATTTCTATCTCTAAAACTTCTGAAAAATAGCTCTAATCTAGTTAATATGCTTAATTGTCATATCCTTAGAGTTCAATTCATTGAAAATCATTAACCCTATTCATTGCAAATCTTTTACCACATCCATTAATTTTAAATGTCAAATTTTAAATGGATGTTAGAATAAGGCTTAAGTTGAAACTTAAATGAACTTAACTTGAATCATATTCATTGTTTCCATTTAGCCTTATTGATAGGGGGAGCTTAATTGTCATATCTTTTATTAAGAGTAATGAAGTGCTAAATTTAGGGGGAGCTACTTCATTACAAGACATCCAAACTCTATGCTTAAAGTCATAATTAATTGTTGTTTTTGATGGATGTCAAAGGGGGAGAAGTAATAGATTAGGGATACTTGAAATATACATGAAAATTGTCAAGAAAAACTATGCACATCCATAGGGGGAGCATTTATATGCATAGTTAACATATACAAATTTCAAGTATTAGGTTGATTTAAGATATAGGTTGCCATCATCAAAAAGGGGGAGATTGTTGGCTTTTTGGCCTTAATCCGTATTTTGATGATGTAATTAAACCTAATCTTAATTAGGACATGTAGATTAGCACATGTAGTATAATAGTATACATGTTGTATTGTGCTAACATCTACAGGTGATCAAGACTCAAGAAAGAAGAAAAATCAAGTCAAGACATGTAATCAAGCTAGGATTGAAGACATGTAATTTTACCTTTCTTTGAGTATTAGGAACTTATGTGAATTGAGCATAACATAAGCTAATATGCATGCATTCACACACTAGGTTCCTTGTAGGAGTCACACACAAAATATCATATAATTTGGACTTCATTAGATCACCTAAACACCTAAAACATTGGTCACCAGTCTGCCTGAGTTCGGTCGACCGTTCACCTTTCGGTCGACCGGTTATACACAATTTTTGTTATACCAGACCAATCCGTTCAACCGATCACACATCTATTCAACCGATTACCCAGACCTGTTCGGTCGACCGTTTCGTTTGCCATTTCTGGTAAAAATATTACCGTTTTATTTGTCGTATTATACAACGGTCATATACACATTTTTCTCAATATACACCCCCATATACATTAGAACCGGTCGAACAAAACACACCTTTCCGTCGACCGTTTAATTCGTGAAAAAACCCCCTGCTATCGGTCGACACAAGTTTGTCCAACCGATCAAGATTTCTCTCTACCGAACCCAGTAGTTCGGTCGACCGGTACCTGCTCGGTCGACCGTTGACCTATAGAACTTAAGTGATTCGGTCGACCAGTACCTATGTTCGGTCAACCGATCCATCAACAGACTCAAGGGTTCGGTCGACCGATACACCTTTCGGTCGACCGTTTCTGGACAAATTTCTGAACCCGATTTTCTGTTTTGTGTATCTTGCACAAAACCCAATCAAATCTTGTCCAAACGGCTAGAAATCTTTAGGAGCTTATAAATAGAGGTTCACACTTAGTTTTCTACAAGATTTCACAACTCCAAAGTGTCAAACTTATAGTGAGATTTTCCACAACCTCAAAGCTCCCAATTAGTGATTCCAAAGCCTAATTTCCACATCCTTCATCACACAATCATCTAGCAATTGTTGTGCTCAATTAGAGAGTGAGTTCCACTCAGTCACCATTGTTGCAAAGAGAGCAAGGGTCTTGGTGAAAGCCCAAGACAAAGTGAGCAAGGGTCTTGGTGAAAGCCCAAGACAAAGAAGTAGAGATTTCGGTGAAAGCCCGAAGTGATCCTCTCGGGTTGTGAGAGGTGGTGCCAAGCTCGGCGAGGGTTGTTCGCGAGCTTGAAGACTTGTAAAAGGCGTTGCTCCCGGCCCGGAACGGGGAGGCATAGTGAAGACGCAAGAGGAGCTCGAACGGGGATTCGAGAGGGGCTTGCAAGAGAGGACGTAGGCGCGGCCGAACCTCTGTAAAACCGACGTGTCTTCTTTGTGGTTTGCATTACTTTCTACTTGTGTTTGATTTGTTTTTAATTTCCGCTGCATTTCTTTGATCGATCAACCAAGTAGTTAATTAGGGCTTAATAGTGATTAGTGGACCCATAACCCACACGATCCTACCTTCAGTGAGTACTTAAGTACCGAATTTGACTCATTCCTAAAGGAGTGTGGTATTGTACCACAGCTCACCCCTCCCGATACACCTCAGTGGAATGGGGTATCCGAAAGGAGGAATATGACATTACTCGACATAGTTCGATCAATGATGAGTCAAGCTGAATTGCCATTTTACTTTTGGAGTTATGCACTAGAAGTTGCAGCTTACACACTAAATAATGTTCCATCCAAATACGTAGAGAAAACACCTTATGAGCTATGGAGTGGTAAAACACCTAAGCTCAATTTTCTCAAGATTTGGGATTGTGAGGCCTACGTCAAGAGATTGATGTCAACCAAACATCAACCAAAAGCAGATAGGTGCTACTTTATAGGTTATCCTCGTGAGGCAAGAGGATACTACTTTTGGCATATAACCTCCAATCGAGTGATTGTAGAGATGGATGCCGTATTTCTAGAAAAGGAATTTCTGGAAAGAATAAAAAGTAGTGGGAGTAGAGTTGTGCTTGAGGAGACTCAAGATATTCTACAAGATCATGATATAAATGGTGACATTCAAGATCATGAAGGCCCAACCGAGGTTCCTTTGGTCAGTGGGAGCGTGAGTGAGAGACCCTCACAAGAAATTGTGAGAGAAACTCAATCTTCTCCACCTAGTGTACGTTCGAGAATCGAACACGAACCAATTTTCGCAAGAAATTGTGGAAGAAGTTCGAGAAGTACACATAGAACCAAAAGAACTTAGAAGGTCAACGAGGGAAAGGAAGAAACCCGATATGTATTTTGGACTTCATGAGATCATGGTACTAGATACCGATGATCCCTCGACCTTTCAAGAACCAATTGAAAAAAGGACTCCAAACTATGGTTTAAAGCCATGGAATCCAAAATAGAATCCATGTATGATAATCAAGTATGGAACTTGGTTGACATTCCTCAAGGGATTTTAGGCCATTCAAAATAAGTGGGTTTTCAAGAGGAAGATGGACATGGATGGGAACTTGACAACCTACAAAGCAAGGCTTGTAGCAAAAGGTTTCACTCAAGTTCAAGGAATTGACTATGATGAAATTTTTTCACCGGTTGCCATGTTCATGTCTGTTCGGATTATGCTCGCTATTTCCGCATTTCATGATTATGAGATATGGCAAATGGATGTCAAAACGACGTTCCTTAATGGGAACTTGGAGGAGGATGTGTACATGGTACAACCTCAACGTTTTGAAGATCCAAAGAATAGCGAGAAAGTATGCAAGCTTCAAAGATCCATTTATGGATTGAAACAAGCATCAAGGAGTTGGAACAAACGCTTTGACGAAGAAGTCAAAAAGATTCACTTCGTCCAGAGTAAGGAAGAGCCTTGTATATACAAGAAGGGTAGTGTGAGCCACATATTGTTTTTAATCTTATATGTCGATGACATACTCCTCATGGGAAATCATATACCTTTGCTTGAGCAAACAAGAAGTTCATTGAAATATGCATTTTCGATGAAAGATATGGGTAAGGCTCAATACATCTTGGGAATCAAGATATATAGAAATAGATCCCGTAGACTCATTGGCCTAAGTCAACGTACATACATTGACAAGGTCTTGGAAAGGTTCAGCATGAACAACTCCAAAAAGGGCAATGTGCCAATGAGTATGGGTGTGCAACTCAAGAAGTCTCAACGTGCTGAATCACGTAAAGACTTGGAGTACATGAAAGATATTCCTTATGCTTCGGCAATATGATCGATCATGTACGTGATGACTTGCACAAGACCCGATGTCTCGTATGCTCTAAGCTTGACAAGTCGTCACCAATCCAACGCAGGTCCTGAGCATTGGACTGCGGTCAAGAATATTCTAAGGTACTTTAACTGGACCAAAGATAAGTTTCTTGTTTATGGAGGACAAAGAGTTAATAGCTGAGGGCTATTCGGATGCGAGTTTCATGAGTGATACCGACGATAGGAGGTTGCAATAATCATATGTCATCATTCTGGAAGGTGGAGCCATGAGCTAGTGTAGTTGGAGTCAAATCAGTACGGCTGACTCAACCACCGACGAAGGCAAAATAAATTAATTTATTCCTGAAAATTAAACATAAACTTGTTACATAACATTGTTTAGGCTAAAATAAAGGATATAAGACACAAATATATTCATGATATGATGTCAATCATATTCTGTAGAGCCGACGTGTATATCCTTTAAACAAAGACTAGGTGTCACATTAACTTTATAACCGACATCTATAGGAAATGTTACGCGTCTGATTTATCAGATAACCGACGTCTATAACTTTTTCAAATTAAAAATAAAGCTAGATACAACATGTACAATCAATAGGAAATGTTACGCGTCTGATTTATCAGATAACCGACGTCTATAACTTTTTCAAATTAAAAATAAAGCTAGATACAACATGTACAATCAACAAAAATATTCATCTTGCACAACAAAAACACATTCATGTTGCACAACAAACACATTGATCCACAATCTTACACAAATTGTTGTGAATCAACAAACACATTCAACATGCACAACATATTCATCCACTATCATACACAAATATCAATCACAAAGAAATTTGATCATATTAAAGTGAAAATTGTGATCATATTAAAGTAATAACTCGTTGGTAATACAAAGAATGTGGTTAAATAAAATTACATGTGTAATTCAAAGAATGTGGTTCATGATACTAGAACTTGTTAATTAGTTCCTTAACATGGTAACAAAGTAGCGAACCCATCGCTCGCGAGTATCATTGAGCTCCTCTTGCGAATACAGATCGTTATTGTTTTGGAAGACCCATGAAAATACAAGTACACAATATAAATATGTAAATAATGAAATTATAATTATACCACTGAAACATTACACCTGTATTACCTCCAATAGCTCTACGTTTTCAGGTGCAATCTCGATGATCTCCTGCATGTATCTCATAATGTAGTACCCACATTTAGTATTTCTGGTCTACTTGCGGTACTATGTACAAAGATATAAATTAACTAAATATATGTTCAAGTACTTAAAAATATTAGCAAAAAGGGAAGAAACATACTCCCACTGAATGTCAGGTTATGCCAGTAGTTTTGGTGGTTCTTCTTCCACCAACCATTTTATAAACCACAATTGTCTTGAGTAACACGAGTTATTCAATATGAATTCAACAATACTAATAAAAATATACGAATTACAAATACGATGATTAAAATGAATTTATAGTGAAACAATTTTCTTAAGGATGGTCTTGGTGGAGTCGACCCCAAAGGATCAAACCAATATGCCAAATTAGCTTCGGGGTATAGAACGGCTAGATCCAATGAGCTTTGATTGTATATATAATTAGAAGTTTATTACAAAATCAAATTCCAATTACTTTCGATTAAAAAAGTTACCTCTCATGAAAAGGGACCATATAATATTTTGTGCCTTATTCTTTCATGATATTCACAAGCACACCCGAATTATCGTCATTCCCGTTTATAAAAGTAGATGGACACATAAATCCAAATAATTTATCATTGGGGAAGACTAACCTTCTGGTGTCATAAAGATGTCTACAAGAGTAAAAGTTACATTCTGTTATAATTACGATAAAATTATTCAATACATTTCATATTATACACAAGATAACACATATTTTTCCTGCATGTCGATAATTGTCATGCACAATTGATCCCTTGCCAGGAATTGCATGACATCCTCTCTGCCAACATATAGATCCGACGAAAAACCATTAACCTCCCCCAAATGCATGGTAGATAAGGATTGTGCTACTAAACTAGCATTGTTTGATAAACAATTTTGCACCTATTTCGTAGCAAATTAATGTTGATCAGAGGTTGGTTGATTGTGTAGGATCGTAATGACTCCTAATTATCTAATCAAATTATGTTTATAGATGCAGCAAAAACGAATTTAAACAAGTATGGAAAAGCAATGCAAACCACAAATGGACACGAGGAATTTACAGAGGTTTGGCCACCCACCTACGTCATCTCTTGCAAGATCGGCTCGACACTTTGAGCTCCGCTCACGTCTTTACTATCTGCTCCCCGTTCTGGACTAGGAGACAATACCTTTACAATCTTCAAGCTAGCGAACAACCCTCACCTAGCGTGGAATCCTCTTCTCACAATCTCACAAGGATGTTTTGGGCTTTCACCGGAGCCTTCACTCTTTCCAACAAAGAACTTGAGTGAAACAACACTCTCTAGTTTGAGCACACTTTCAGTAGTATATGGAAATGATCAAAGGTGTGTAATTTAGGCTCTTGATTGTAGGATTGGGATTTTTAGGAGTTTGGGATTTCTCTCTAATGTATGAGACAATTGGAAGTGGGAGAGTTGTCTAAACAATGTGTTTTGACCTCTATTTATAAACTCCTAAAATTTTCTAGCCGTTGGGGAAGAATTGACTGATTGGTGTGAAGAACACATAAACAGAAATCAAGGTTCAGTAATTCTGTCCCTCAACGGTCGACCGAATTGGGGTAACCGGACGACCATTTCCTTAAAGGTAAGGAAACATTCGAACTAAGCATCGGTCAAACAATCAAGGCTAAAACTCAAGTTCACTTAAGTGAATGGTCAAAGAAAATATTCGGTCGGTCTACCGTTCAGGGTTTTTTGGGAAGGGTAAAGGTAATCAGTCGAAGCACCTTTTGTTCGAGATATGTAATACCCGCTTTCCTACTTTAATAATAATAAGTCCACTCTTCGCAGTTATGCATAATTGACTTCTTGGAATGTCAAATTGTGTTATGGCATGTTTGTTTGAGTATATTTGATCGGATTTCTTGTTGGTCGGGCGGGTGCAACACATCGGGCGGGCACGCGGTTGTTTGACTCGATCGACTCAAATTGGGTCTGAGTGAGTGTAGGGTCGGTTTTCGGCTAAACCCGTGTTGAAGTGGCATGGAATTGGAAGGGTTGCATTAAGGTTTGGATGCGCATTTTTATTGCTTTTGGGATGTCTTTGCTGGTGCCATTTTGGCATGTGTTGAGGTGGCTTGATTAGCCATGAAGGCTTGGAAATTGAAGAGTCCTAACAAGCTAACAAAAAGACTCTCCCACCAGCCAACCCTTGCACACCTCTTCACCTCCCACACGTCTTCTCCACCTCTTACACTCCTCAGCCACGTGGTCAGTCCACTCAGGTGGTGCTCCAACAATCTTCAAATCCAGCGAGGCTAGAAGCGACGTCTAGTGCAACTTGTGGTGCGGCTAGAAGTTTGGTGGGCAGAATCTCCGGCTAATTTCAGGCAACTTCATTTCTAATCAGGTATGCTCCTATCCCTTGAAGATTTTTATGGGAGGGGATGTTGGATGGAGGGGCCAGCCAACATCAGGTGGTGTCTGGTGCAACGGTTGCACCACCAACTGATTCCTTTCTAGCGTGCGCAAGGAGCTTGCGCTAGATGGGGCTGGCTGTAGGGAAGCCTAAGGGACCAGACCTCCAGCGAGATCCAACCAGAGGTGAAGGTGTTCCTTCTGGGCTGAGATTGAGGGTGGCAACGGATCTGGTTGGGTGTGGCTGGTGCACACAAGATCCAACTAAGGTTTGCCTTCAACCCTTTTGACTCCTAGCTTTGGACGGCTGGCTGGTGCAGCCAACATCAGATGGTGGCTGGGGTCAGTAGGGGGTGGGGACGGACCTTAGGGAGTCTAGGGGTGAGAGGAGTCGGATTGTCTTGTTTGGTCTGAGCATGGTGCGCTAGAATGATGTTAACCATGAGGTTGGTGCATCTTGCGCGCTTCTTGCTCGGTTGCTGGACCGAACGGCTTGGACAGACTTCCTTTGACCTTCTCCCACAACAGACTGCCTGGGAAGGATGCTCTGAGCACGTGGTTTGGATGCGTCAGGGATCCATATGCATGGCCATGAGGTTTGCATTTTTCTGTGATTTATCTGATGCTATCGGTTGCATTGTGTGCGATGGTTGCTAGGATTCATGGTTTGAGTCATTTCTGGTCCAGCAGCACATATGATACATTCATGATCTGATTTCGGTTATATTCTCTGATATTTTTGATATGCATGCACTCAGGAACTAAATTGGACTCCTTGTTATATGTTATTCATATTATATCTTAATGCAACACATGCTTTTGAATGTACGCATAGCTAATAATATTGGATAGATTGAGCCTTCTAATATTATGTGCATGTTTCACCATATTTTATTACTGATATATAAGCTATTTCATGCCGACATATGATCTGATCATATTCTGAGATTTTAATTCAGTTCCATGTATGCTCTGAAAGTGATAATTCATATCGTCGATTGTAGTGTTGTGCATTTTTGACATCTTCTACTATTTGCATAGTTATGTTACTCTATTCATGCTGATCTATGTCTGATGTGATGTGTTATGTTGTGCTCGTGTATGGTTCGAGTGCGCCCGATCGGCACGGCTTATGGAGTCGTAACCTTTTGTTGCATTTGATGGTTTTCTATTCTGTTCTGACCAGCATGGTTGGTATTCTGGTTCCCTTGGAGTAACTTCTGCGGGTGTTACCCGATTGGCATGACCGATGGAGTTGTAGCCTTCTGATGCATTTTGTGCTTTTCTGTTTCTGTTTCTGATGCTTTTGTCTTAGATAGACTGCATGCATTCTTCCATATAACTCTGATTGGGCCAGGGGCATATTGGGTTTTCTTTATAGAAAACTCAGGCATATGTTGATGCAGTGCTTGCAGGTACTTAGATTCCTACAGGGCAGACTGGACGAGTAGTGGAAGATTCTGTGCACGAGGGACACGTCGACCAGATTCTTCAGTTTGTCTTTTGCTTCCACATTATTTATAATGTATTTCCCTTTTGAACTCAATATAATGTATTTGACATTGTTACCATATATGGATAATCTCTCACTTTTCAGTTATGTTTTACGTTAGTCTATCCATGTATGATCTGTCTACATATTGTCGAGTCGTTGTTTGGTCTGTCTTTTGTAACTCCTTCGGTCGTCACGAAGGTCTCTAATCGCGACAGTTGTAGTCTTTCCCAGTGTGCGTACCCACGAGATCGGGGCGTCATAAGATATGTCTTCATCCAGTCGACCATTCTAAGGTAAACGTTCCACCAGTGTCCAATTGTATTCTAGGGGTTGGTTGAATTTAGACGAATACAAATGTTGTATAATACGATAAGGTTAACAGTCATCCAGAAAATACGGGAACGGTCGACCGAAAGGTAAAACGCGGTCGACAAATGGAGCTAGGAAAATACACTTAGAAGGTCTGTTATAATCAGTCGAACAAGGCAGTGGTTCCGAGTGACCAATGGGCACACGTAATTTAGGTTATGGTTTAGTGATTTTTCGGCTAAGGTTTCAGTGATCTATTGAAGTCCAATTGATGTGAAATTTTATGTGTGACTTCTACAAGGAACGTAGTGTGTATGTGAGTAAGTTTTAACTCTTGTATGCTCAAGATTACACAAGTACCTAAGACTGAAAATAAAGGCAAATTACATGTCTTCAAAAGCTTGATTACATGTCTTGACTTCAATTCCATTCTTCCTTGAGTCTTGATCACTTGTAGATGTTAGCATAATACAATATATCTTCCATGCATTATGTGTGGTACACTACATTTGATTGTGATTAAGATTAGGTTGATTAAATCATCAAAATATGGATTAAGGCAAAAAAATCAACAATTTGATCCTTTGCTCTGGGGACTTGAAACCTTATCGATATATATAAAAATGTTAGAAATACAATTAGTAACAAAATGGTAATTTATTTGTTTTCAAAATTAAAGGGTACTTCAAGTGTCATGAAGCTCTACTAATTGACGAGGCCACCTCAGGAACCCACTGCAAGCATCACCGAGGGTATCAACCTCTTCTTCGGGAATAACACCAAAACATCCAGATCTAAACAATTCCCCATGGCAACCTTCACGAGTCCCTCTTCCAGATCTTTGAAGTGGTGTTTAGTGACGTCGTAAACGGTTCCGTGATCCACCAATCTTCGCTCAGGGTCTTCAATAAATAAATGACATCTCCTGCCATCCTAAAATTTACCAAGCTAGGGTCTGCCGATGAGGGCCACTTCTCGGGAATGAGCCGCAAAATCAGATGATCGGTCGGGACTGGTCACTGGATGCACTAGAGGAGTGGTCACAGGGGAAGAAGTTGTCCTATGGTGGGTTGGAGTAGGCAAATCACGACCCAATCTCTCCATAACAATTTGCAATTTATTTTGCAAATCTAAAATTTGTTGCTCGGATTTGGTATGAATTGCCGACTAACTTGGGCGACTAGTTTTCCATAATATTGTCGACTGGGATGTTCGTCAGTTCCCAAGGTTTCGTGAAGAATGTCATTTGGACCATCAGATATAAAATCACCTTGGGATTCTCTCAACTTCAAAGAATCCTAAAGTTTTAAAAAATGTTACAATTAATTGGAAAATATAAATTTAGTGAATGTGATTTAATGACTATTCAAGTGATACAACTTACTATCTTCGAGACGACCGCTTGTGACTCGTCTATGATGTACTCCTCTTTAGAGTTTACCCTCACTCTCTTCAAAGAATCACGTCGAGCTATAGGAGAAGGAGGAGACAAGTTGCTTGCTTGCTCCTCACTCATACCGGAGTTAATTGCTTGTTTTTTCCAGGGCCATTTTTTATCCATCATTTGTTGTTCTAATTTCCAGTATCCTGATTAAGACGGACGATGAAGATACTTGTTAGAAAATCGACGTTCTTGTTTTTTGCTCTGAGGGCCTAGAAACATTTTTATAAGATTATCATTTAAAGTAATAACTTAATAAGTTCATATTCTAAATTAAACTCAGTTACCTGAAACTCCGGGTTTCTCTTGATTTGTGGAACTGGTCCCATGTACTCGGAGTGATGAAGTTATAGTAATCGAATGGATTTCTGTCCTGATACTCTCCGAATATCCACTTGTTTATTAACTTGGCCTTGAAGTCCCTCCAACGGGCCGACACGTATCTCATCCACTTTTTCTTCAAAGTGGTAGTGGATTCGAACTCAAAACTTGCCTATAACACGTTACTATTTTCAATTCCTATAAATTCAAAGTTTGACTAAAACTAAAAACAGTATAATGGACTCATTACCTGCACGTCATCCCAAATGGTGTCATTCAACTTCTCATCAATTGCGGTCAACCTCAACCAACAGATGTCAATTTTGGACCTCTCTAGGCTCCCCACATAACTATACCAATGATCAGACAGCATGCCTATCGGCTCAAGATGACTATAAGCTGGATCGGAATTTTACCGTCTCTATTTCTTTTACCCACGAAATCTTTCATGAGAGTAGGACCTCGTGAACTGTATGTCTTCAAGCCCTTAGACTCTAATGGAGTGGGTTTCTTTTTCGGAGTCATGATACTATGAAAAGTAAAATCAAGACATTAAAAAGTAAAGTCAAGACTCAAGACATTATATGGTTATTTTTGAAAAAACATTTTGCACCTTTAGGATTTATTTTTTCTTAACAGATTTCAATCCATATACCTTCACCGTGGTCATCTCTTGCGATTAAACTCTCAACATGTATTTCATCATCTAGTGACCTCAACACGGGTACTTCCTTAGAGAAAGGTAGTTTCTCTTTATACTCGATGAGACTACCATCTAATACAATTTTTCCCCTTCTAGAATTATTAACCATTTTTTCACATGGATCAGCCAGCCACATAGAAGATTTGTTTCGCTTGCGAAGACAAAATAAAAGGTTCTCCTTTAAATGATTCTTTCGAAAAACCAATTAAAGTGAACCCCAAGTCATCCACTCGAACTCAACTTTTATTATCAACCCACTTGCATCTAAATACAATCACTTTGAATTTAACAAAGTCTATCTCACATATGTCTTCAATTACCCCGTAATAGGATATGTTGGTGTATACATGATTCATGTCTTTAGAACTAGACACATGCAAAGACTCTGCTATTAAAGTGACCGCACTGTTCTAAACAGTACTTTTGACATCTTCACAAATAGTGTCGAATCAGTATCCATTCATATCATAGCCTCTGTAACTTGTAACAGCAGAATGCGGACCGTAGGCCAACCATTGTATTGTCTCCGAAACATTATGCCTGTAAAAAACCATTTTGAACCAAGATATGAAATTCTGATTGTGACTATTAATTAGTTGTTGATCATTCCATAAAGGATTCCTTTCTTTTAAAAGATTCATGTGTTCATTTAGATAAGGTTGAACTTCATTAGAATTGTACAACATACAGAAATATGTTGTCATTAAGTCATCGCCACTTGGATTTACCATTTTTGTCCCACGTGTTCCTTTACCATCAGAATGTTTATCATGACGATTGTTTGGAAGTCCAATACTTATGGTGTTTGCTAGGTATCTAGTGCAAAACTCGATAATCTTCTCAATGATGTATCCTTCAAGAATACTAGCATATGGCCTTTGACAATTTTTTCAATAACCTTTCAACACTTTCATATAGCGCTCGAAAGGATACATTCACCCTAAAAACATAGGTCCACATAATTTAACTTCTCTAACCAAATGAATAACTAGATGAATCATAATGTCAAAAAAAGCAGGTGGAAAATACATCTCCAACTAACATGATGTGACCACGATTTCATCCTGCAACTGATCTAACTACAAGGGATCGACCAATTTACTGCAAATCTTGTTGAAAAGGAACAAAACTTTACTATGGCATGTCTAACATGCTTCAGTAATATGGATCTCAGTGCTACAGGTAACAACTACTGCATTAAAGTGTGCCAATTGTGAGACTTCATCACCACAAGCTTCAAATCCTTCATTACAACAAGACCAGTAATATTTGAAAAATAACCCTGTGGAACCCTTACATCATACAAACACTGATAGAAATTGTTTTTCTCTTTTCTAGACAATGTATAACAAGCTGGAATTAAGTAGTTACTGTCTCCCTTCTTCTCGGGTGCCCGCGTTGTGTGTATACCAATGTCAACAAGATTAAGTCCAGCATTATATCCATCTTTTGTCTTACCAGGTATGTTCAACAGAGTGCCAACAAGACTATCACAAATATTTTTCTCTTTTTTCCAAGAACTTCTGTCATTTCCTCGTTTGTACGGTTTTTTGAAAGAATGTCCAGACAGATTGTTGTAAGGTAGAAAGTCATTAATCATGCAATAAATCATTACCCATATTACAAAGGACTAGTGGTGATAAGCATCAAAAATTGGCTCTTTGTCACCCCACAATTTATTTACATCATCAATTAAGGGTCTTAAATACACATCTATGTCATTTCTAGGTTGTTGTGGACCAGAATTCATTGAGGACAACATACTATATCTGTGTTTCATGCATAACCACGATGGCAGATTGTAAATTACAAGCAGAACAGACCAAGAAGTGTGAATGCTACTCAGGCTACCGAAAGGATTGATTCCGTCGATACAAAGTCCAAGTCGTAGATTTCTGGATTCTTCAAAAAACAAAGGGAAGTCGTAATCTACTTTTTCCTACTGAGGTGAACCTGCACGACGACGGAGCAACTGATCATTTGGTTTCTCACAATCAACATGCCATGTCAAGTTTTGGAGTCATCCTTACACGTAAACAAACATTTAAGCCTTGGTACTATCGAAAGATACCACAAAACTTTAGTAGGAAGTCCTTTGATTTTAAAATCATCACCATCTACATTATGTTTTGATCCACTACGTTTCATTTTGTATCGCTAAACATTACACATGGCACAGGAATGTAAGTTTTCAAACTCAACCCTATACAATATACAATCATTCAGACATGCATGTATCTTCCTATATTCCATTCCCATAGGACAGAACACTTTCTTAGCATCATAAGTTCAATTCGGCACTTCATTATCATCTGGAAGGATCTCTTTCAATAGCTTCAACAGTGATGGGAAACTAACATCGGTCCAACCATTTCCTGCTTTTAAATTGTACAATTTCAACATCACTGAGAATCTAGTAAATTTAGTGCAATTCTTATATAATGGTTTCTCATTGTCACTCAATCAACTACTAAGTAAATCGGGGTTGGATGAAAAGTTTTCACCTATATCCTAAACCATGTCCTCTAACTAATCTCCCACACTTACATTGTCCCCATCATTCTTGAAACCACTAAATGATTTAGTTTTGCCATGCCATATCCACCGTCTATAACTTGTTTCAAAACCTTTCTCAAACAATCCCCTTTTAATCAACTTGGACCCTAAAATCCAAAGCAAAAGACTAGCCATTCTTGCTTGTTTAGGTCATGCATCATATACTTGACTTAGACACGTAGTTTGTCTTTTGTTTTAGCTTTACTTTTAGTTGTTGAGTGCTGGCGTAGGGTACACATTTCCTACTCTCATTCATGCATTTTGTATGACCATGCATTATTAGCAGGAATTGCATTGCAACAAGTGTGAGTTGAGCATTTGTTTGGATAGTTGATTTCTAGATTAAGACTCCAAAACACTACTAAGGAGGGGTTGTCCCATATAAGATAAGGTGGGGGATTTCATCACCCTTTTCTTTCCCAAAAAATCACACTAATCAAGAGCCTAATTTTAAAATCAAGTTGACATTGACCCCTAAGGATCTCATGCGCATTAGGAGAGTTATCTGATCGCGACCGTCATGGCTTGATCGGCGTCGCCCACTCTGTCAATAGTGGGAGAGAGGAGATCTTCGGATCTTTGCTCACTTTTTGGGTTTTGTGGTCTTCATCGTAGGGAGGTGAGGCGTGTTGAGGCAACGTGACCTCGCAGTTAGGCGTTGTCTAGATGTAAGGACCTATAGCAACCTTAGGTTGTTTGAGCCTTGTTTGCTTGTGTACTTCTACCAGTACCTACCCGTCATAGCATAAAGACTTCTTCCCTTCTCTCCTGAGTCATTCCTTCTCATCTGAGTCTTCCCATCTTCTCATCTACGCATCCTTCTCAATTTTTTTGTTGTTCTAAAAAAGTTTTACTTTTCGTTCGTGTGTGTGCACCTTTGTGCATGCTTGTGTGGGGACGAGATGAGAGTGGCCGTTTCAAATGAACTTTCTGCTTGAGAGTGACACGTCTTCAATCCTGCCTCGGTAGTCGATTTCTTTACGCCTTCCCCTTCTCGTGTTCCACATAGTTCAGGTTCCATAGATGCTCAGTACCGCGAGGAGGAGCAGTTGTTGGACCCACTTGTTCCCATTCTCTGCGTGATCGATGCTACCCGAGTCGTACTGCTCAACCTTGTTGCATCTTATTGCCAGAGGTGAATGGGAACTACTTTGAGGTTAAGCCTCAGTTTATCTCCATGCTCCCTCACTTCAATGGGAACGGTGACCCCTATATCTTTCTCAGTGAATTTGAGGAGGTCTGTGTAATGTTCAAGCTGCAACAACTTAGCACAGACTCCATCCACATTAGGCTTGTTTCCTTTGCACTAGAGGATGATGCCAAGAAGTGGTTTTATAGCAACCAGGATGATGCCAAGAAGTGCCTTTAGAACTTGGGATGAATTCCAATCGACATTCCTCAAGAAGTACTTCCCAAATCATCGGACTCAAAAATTGAGGAACGAAATCAATTCGTTCTATCAACATGAGACTGAATCATTCCATGCAAACTTAGAGTGGTTCAAGGAGCTACTATCCCCATGCCCTCACCATGGTATCGAGTTGTGGAGCCTTTGTTAGATTGTGTACGGGGGTCTTCACATCCCGTCCCAAACGCTCCTTGAGTCCATGTGTCAAGGAGAGTTCTTAGGAAATGATGAAAGGGAGGCATGGGCTTTCCTAGAAGACCTCGCTGAGAAAACTATGTAGTGGGAAAGTTTGAGGGAACCACCACCATCATCTAGTTTGGAGTGAGTATCACAAATGCAAACTCGACTAGATCAGGGGCCTCATTTGCTGTCGATACCACAACAGCCATTGAGGCACGCATGGCGACCTTAATGCGCCGTATGGATTCGATTGAGCTTCAAAACCAACAAGATGTGTCACATGTGTCTACATCTAATCTAGTTCCATGTTATTCATGTGGAAGGATAGGTCATGTAGGAGGCGAGTGTGCATCCATTCCTCTTGAGATGGAACAACTCAATGCCATCTATGATAGATCCAGGAATGACCCATACTCATCATCATATAATCCTGGATGACACTTACTGCATGGACCATACGCCATGTCTCTGTCATTCCTAATCTTTGAATGATTTTTTGCAACCTATTTGAAAATATTCAGTCTGTTCTCACACTCATCACTCAATCGGTTTGAAAGAATCCAATCTCGATCCATTTCAATCTAAACATTAATAAAAATGATAGTTATTATTGAAGTCAAGAAATAAAATTTAAATTTCAAAGAAGGTTTTCATAGATAAGAAGATTCAGAAACATGAAGATGAGAAAATAATAACTCGGGAGAGAGGAGATGAAGTCCTTAATCTAGCATGGGAATAAAGAAGACTAGAAACCTAACTATGTAATCAAGGCAAAAGCAAGCCTAAAGTCCACTATAGGTCCTTAGCACTAGACGACGCTAACTAGTCTGTGGGAAATCAAGAACTCCGAGGTTCCTAAAATCAACGAGGCTACATGGGCAATGATGTTCAGTCCATAACAGTCTTAAACGGCGAGGATTACTAGTCTGTAGGAAATAAAGAACCCGGAGGTTCCTGAAATCTTAGGGAGAGTAGATGGGCAACGACATTCACGCCATAACGGTCTTAAAGGGTTTCCTCTCCTTAATGCGTCTGAAAATCCTAGGGCCCAACGTCTAAATTGATTTTATTAAGGCTTTTTAATTACGTGGTTTTTGGACGAAGGAAAGGGTGATGAAATCCCCCACCTCATCTCCTATAGGTGACTGCCCTTAGGTGTTTTTCATACCCTATTATAATAAACAACACACCAAACAATCAGTCAC
Organism: Triglochin maritima; assembly: GCA_963682175.1. NCBI lineage: Eukaryota > Viridiplantae > Streptophyta > Magnoliopsida > Alismatales > Juncaginaceae > Triglochin > Triglochin maritima. Next base: position 24,740,458 of record OY821775.1, read on the forward strand.
TCTCCTGTATCAATGCAATCTTACTAACTAATGTGTGCTTCCTATTGAATGATGAGTGAAAGAGATTACGTACCTCACGCCAGCAATCTACGTCAGAAATCGTAATAAATAAATAAATATGATGATTACATGCATGAAAAGTCCTATATCATAAATGGCTTAGCAAATATTGTCTAATCTTTTCTTATAGGTTATTAAAGACCAAACTGCTTAAGAGTTGATGAGTTACTAGAAATTAAACATAAATAAACATTAAACAAAACAAAACATAACTAAACATAATTAATGGATTCTGATTTGTAGACAAAATAGTTTTAAGTAGAGTAAGGAGAATAATCCTATAGTCTTATTGTCTTAAATACTAAGCACTAACAAATCTTATAGTCTTATTGGAAAACTAAACATTATTTGAAACAAAAGAGAGAGAAAACTGCATATTTATTTCAAATAAAAGGCCAACAAATGAATTGTCAATCAAATAACAAAAACAACTCACGAGTCATGACCAACTTGAAGTAAAAATTGCTAAAACATTAAATACCCACTAAAACGTTACATCACAAATTGAAGAAAACATACAAAATTAGTAAATGTACACCACACCCTAGAATTTGGATTCAATTACGAAAAGACCATAAACACATGAGAAATCATTAAAATGTGAAACACTCATGAGAGAATAAATTAACCATCATCACAACAATTCTTAACATCAAACATAACCAAAAAATAGTATCTTTATCATTGTAATTGTTCTAATACTTATCAACGGAATGGATCACAAGAGCACAAAAAAAACAAATTCCTTCAAAATCAACTCAAATCAAGAAGAAAAAAACAAAATAGACTCAAATCCATTGAAAAAACTGACCCAAAAGCCAAAAAAGCACAAAAACTGAACTTGATTTGGAAGCAACCCAAAATCGACTCAAATTCATTGACAAAACCAACCCAAAATTGACTCAAATCCATTGAAAAAACCAACACAAGAGGACACATTCTCGCTGAAAACAAAAAAATGGAAACCCAAACAAATGTGTATTGAAAAAACAATACCCCAACATCGTGATGCCAACACGGTCGTGGTTGTCGAGGTTGTGACTGCGGTAACGGAGGAGAACGGGGGTCTTGGAGGAGGTCGCAGGGTGGCTGCGGTGGCGGAGGAGGTTGTGGAGGTGCGTGTTTCGTTGGGAAGCGGGTTTTGTCGGGATAAGAGATAAAATGAAACGGTTCGGTCTTTATAAGACCACTAGACGTCGGCTATGTAGAACACGCAACATCTATAATCTGACGTCCATACAACCATGGGGAATAGACATCAACTATACAACCTACCTACATCTATACATTGACATCTATACACTGGGTAATAAACGTCACCTAATACGTGTTGGTTACAATGGATATTACAAAAATCGATGTCTAAATGAGCCGTATAGACGTAGCTATCAGTACATGCGACGTCTATACCTATCAATGCCGCATGTACTGATAGCCGATGTGTATTAAAGACGGCTATTTAGTATTCTCCATTAGTGGCCTCAACAGTGAGCTCTTGATGACTCAAGATAAGCTAAAGATAGTGGAATTCACGCTCAGTAAGATGCAGTTTCAAATGAACTTTCTGCTCGAGAAGCCAGGTTACATGAGCGAGGTAATATACACGTTGTTTAGATAAATTGTCACATTTATTGTTTATTTCAAACAATTTTTTAATACATAATGTTAGTAATGTGCAGGACCACGACGTCACCCCTCTTTGCACACTGCTGCCACCGTCGAGATGAGATGACGATCATGGGCCTACAGGCGGAGCAAGGACCGGAGGTTTGACTGCATAGTCATTTTGTTTAATTTGTTAGTTTGTATAGAAGACTATTATAAATTTAATTTATGAATCAAACTCGTTGTGGATGATCAAACTCGTTGAGTTCTTAAATGTTTATGAATGGTTGTGGATAATTGTTTGTGTCATGGATGAATGTTTGTGTTGCTGTGAATGAATGAAACACATTTGGTTTTCTTTGAACAGGGAAAATTGGAATTCGGAAAGAGCCATTTGTCTTTCTTTGAATTCTTGTACGAGTTTACACTGACGGATATCCATCGATGTAAATGAAGTTGACCTTTTGATACACCGACGGATATCTGTTGGAGTTCATCGACAAGACTTACACCGGCAGTAGGTAGCCATCAGTGTATATCCTCCTTCATCGGATAATAACCTACGAATTTATGGGTCAATGTCCCTACACCAACGGATAGTTCCGTCAGACTAGTACATCGACAGACTATCCACCGGTGTTATCCTCTCCGACAAAAACCACGCAAAAAATTGGTGGGATAATTGGCGCCAAAAACTATTCCGATGACACTTGTCCACCGGTACATCCGTCGGTGTAATTGAACACCAACGCAAGTAATTTCGGCGAATGTATATCCGTCAGTGTAACGTAACACTGACGGATGGAGATGTACACCTATGTTTAATATACGTCGGTGAAGACTAGTTTCCTGTAGTGTTTGAATAGGAGTTCAATAACTTCAAATTCTTTTACATACTCTGAGTTTCCCACTTCCTCCAATGGTGTGCTTGGTGTTGGAGTGATTGGGAGTATAATATTTTACCTCTTTAAGTATGCATGGGGCGAGGAGAATGATTAAGGTGGAGGAAATTATTACCCATATATATATATATATATATAGGAGTAACTCATTGTGACCTGTCATGTGGTCAAAAATATGGAATTATATATTTCTTCATATTTTTTCACTTGCAACACTTTTATTTTGTAGAATCATATTGTAGCGACGTCTGAAATAAAAAATTGACCTCGTATGTATTGTCTTGGATTTCATAATCGCATTACACCGACTATGAATTATCGCTCCTATGAATGTAGGAATAGGGATACAGGAGGATATGTCAGGAACATTGCACTACAATAGTACAAGGATTCACTTATGGTATGTATCCATCGGTGTATATAATCGTCCGTTGGTGTAACGTTACACCGACATAATATGTCGTCGGTGTTACATGTGTCCATGTATTTCTACTTCGACGGATAGGGCCCGTCGGTGTTACTTTTGACGGCATGTTCCTACCATAATTTTTTGCCTACTTTCGTTGCATTGAAGAACACTGACGGCACGTCCGTCGGTGTACGTTACACTAACTAAAACGTACTCCAACGGTTGTATACCTACACCGACGGATACGTGCCATCGAAGATAAATCTCGGTTATATACACCGACAGAAAATGTACCGCCAGTGTATATATACCAACAAACATGAAACCTTCATCTGACGGATACATACTGTTAGTGTATTTATTTTACTAAACGTAAGAACCTACACCAACAGATCCCTGTCCGTCAATGTAAGTCTAGACTAGAACCAAAAAGAGCTTGTTCTCTCTTCCGAGTTTGGATTTTCCCTATTCATTCATCAAACATTCATACACATCAAACTCAATCATTATTCAACAAGCATTCATACACATTTAATTCACTCATCATCAAACAAATATTCATGCAAATCTAAACATCTAAACACAATAAGTCATACATATAGATTCAACTAGAAACAATTCAAACAAAGAAGTTGTAATTTGATTAAAATTACCATTTGAATTCACCAATACTAAAACAAATTTCAACAATAACAACCGACAGAAAACTTAAGTTGCCAAATCTCCCGTGCCGACTCCGCCTGATGGATCGTTATCTTGACTTGGCGACAGATGCAACGTGCAAAAATCTTACATGATTAAAACATTATACATTAAGTCACTTAAAACATTATAATGCATATAAACTAACTTAATAAATGTAATACAATTTATTAAATTACAAATACAATACCTCGGTATTAAAATCACCCGTCTCCATCAAAAACTCCACCATCGACTTATACTTCGCGAGCTTGTTTTTCGTCTCCGCTAGCTCACTTCTCACATTGTTCATCTCCTCACCTCTCCCAACCTCCGCTCTGGCCTTACTCTCAGCATGGGAAGACATCTCGTGCAATCTGTACATGTTAGTGGAGGTTATGAGACTTGAGTACATCCTCACACATATATGCCCGTCGCCAAAAAATAGTCCTGACCGGATCCTGGGCACCAATCGCCGTATTGATAGAGCCTTGATAACTTCTCTCACCTGGTCCTCGCAAAGCCTCAAATTGTTCCTAAAACAAGGAAATATTATAAATTCGCAAATTAATGTATCAAACAACATTAAGTAATTCAAAATAATAATAATCTTAAACTTACTATAATGATCGCAGCTTCAAGGAGTTTGTCATTAAGCCAGATGTACATATTTGTAGGACTAGGCTCAGGAGCGTCCGGGTTTTCTGCAATCTGCAACACCGTTGAAAACAATAATCATTTTAGTTTATATTAAAGATTAATGAATCTATAACAATTTGAAAAAAATAAAATGAAAATCTCACCATTTTCTCCTTGTGTTGCACAACCGATTTAGTACCACACTACGTGGTATTACTCGATTCACCATGTTTTTCTTGTTAGTCTCAATCTTCTTCTGCATCACAAACAAAATTCTTAGTTGTTTTAGTCATTCATAATAAATTAACTAAAAACTTAACAAATCTACCTTAAACATCTCGTCGGACCAGTAGTCCAGCATAGTACACCAATCCTCTATGGAAATATGTGGCAGTCTAGCCGCCAATCTAGCCTCTTTAGATATAACAGGTACTTATTGTCCTTTCATTTGGCATTCAGAGACTTCACAATTTTAAATCTGAACCTATTTGGAACTATCGAGTGTGATTGTGAACAATGTTCAAATTAGTTTTCAATTAAAATCAATACCAATATAAATTAACTACCTATGTAATATTACCGTTAATTGTTGCCATGCCACATCCTTGTCCTTCTTTGGCACCAATATTCAATCTAAATGATGAGATTCTGGGGGTCGGGTTTGGGCCTGGGGTCACGACTAGGATCAGGTTTAGGGCCTTATTCGTGGTTGGGGTTTGGGGAGGGGAGTGGATCGTGGTTGAGGGTCAAGTTTTGGTCAGGGAGAGAGGGAGGGGTTGGGTTTAGGGGTTTGCGGTTGTGCTAGAGGGAGGGGTCGGGCGTGGGTTGTGCCTATCGGGGAGGGAGGGCTTACAGTGCAAACGGTGGGTGGAAGCGCGGAGAGGACAAGCAATGGTGATCGAGTTGGGAGTGATTAGGGTTTGGAGCGATTCGAGGAAAGTGAAGGGAAGCGTGAATCCGATTTTGATAAAACACTTCACCGACGGAACATATCCATTGGTGCTTCATTCACAATACGTTGGTGTATTGAATCATATGATGTTCATAACAGACGTTTTCATAATATTCATCGACGAATAGCATCCATCAGTGCCTTTAATAGGTTACCGACGAATATATCCGTTCGTGATAGTTAACACAACCGTCCGTGATCGCTTTTCGTAATATTTTTCCATCCAAAGAATGTTTTAGTTTTCTTTCATATTTTTCCTCTTTAAGTATGCATGGAGCGAGGAGAATGATTAAGGTGGGAGATTTTATTACCCCTATATGGGAGTGATTCATTGTCACCTCCTGTGAGGTAAAAAATATGGAATTATATATTTCTTCTTTTATTTTAACTTGCAACACTTGTATTTGGAATCATATTGTAGGTATGACTAAAATAAAAAACTAACCTCGTATGTACTATTTTGTAATTCGTAATCACATTACACTGACCACAAATTGTTACAAAGATGGGGATTGAACTCAGGTTTCCACCCAACCTAACTAGTTCTTAGACCAATTCAGATACACTCCTTGATGTTAAATCACATAGAGTTCCAATAAATATGCCTCAATGATCCATTGTCTACAAGCTTAGGGTTAGAGATGAATTCTAAAACATTTCGACGACCAAGTCAATTTAAGATCACTTGATTGTTGTTATTTGTGCAGAATAGAATATCTTACTAATTATAATCGGTCCATCTTTACAAGGAAATGATTCATGAATGCTGCTATTTTTGCAACAACTGATTTAGAGCATCTTAAGAGAGAACAAAATTCTTAATGGTCAAAAGGAGTATAGTATGATAGGTGAAATCAAACTAGGAGCCTTAGTTGAAAACGTTTGAAGATTTCAATTTACATAGGATCCTAAGTTGACTCTGGCTACGTTTCTTCAATGTGTTTCTGTGAGTCAATATCATGGGCCTTAGTTTTTAACTATATTTATATACTTGAATTTGTATATATATATCTTGATTACATCAACTCTTAGCTGCATTGAGATTCAACAAACACACATGAAAATGAATTATAACTATTGTAGCCCAGGCGGGCATGGGCAACTGGTTGGGGGCAGAACATAGGTTGCATTCCACACACAATCAAAACCATGGGGAAATAAATGGCCTCCTGATTAGTAGCATATCATACAATGCATTCATATTATACATCGTTTATTTTATCAAATATTTATGCTACTCGGGTTTTTGTTTCTTTAATTTCAGCGTTTATGTAATAAATAAGAGAAAGGAAGCCAAAAGGACCTAAATGCAAGAAGAAGAAAACTGATTTGGAAGCCTTCTAGACCTGTTTATAATGATCAAAGACCGAATTGCAAGTCAGGAAGGACCTACGTGAAAATCCAGATGGAACTAATTGTAAAGAAATTATGTTGGTTGTAAAAGTCCAAAATGTCATGAGCCTGAGAAGTAATTCAACATTTAAGGCCAACTGGGCTCACAGCAACGACTCTGGGTGCAACGCACGTGCTAAATTGGTGAACTTAAGCAGTCAGTAATATTTGGGGCTAATTCGACCCCAAAGATCTGCCAGTAGTTGATCCAAACCCACCAATGGCAGTTCCTATTGGGAGATTGGCACACGAGTTTATCCAACAAGTCGGGTATTCGGGTAGAAGATCTCCAGAGCATCTAGATTTGATTTGCAGTTGTCCAATTGTGCCCAGATTAATCCAGAGTTTCTAATATTCTATAAATACACTTGTACCTTTCCATTTTGTTGTTGCTTCCTCCTTCTCCTCATTAGGTTACGTTTATTTTCTCCCTTATTATAATAGTGGATGAGAGGAGCAGAAACCCAACTTGTAAACTTCTTTCACTAATCAAAGGTTGGTTGTTATTTACACTCTTGTATTGATTAGATTTAGTTTTCTTTACTTGTTCATGTATTGTTTTTACTTTCCAGTTTTCATTGTTAATAAGATGAGTAGTGACTAATCCATCCCTATTGGGATGGCGGATGATGTGAAGTGTAGATGTAGTTCGATTTATGTGGGTTTTTAATCTTAATCTCTGTGCTCCATAGTCATTTTGATGGGTTTTCTCACTATTGTCTTTCATGTGTTAATGGTCCTAATAGATGCTTAGCACATGCTTTGGTTAGTGGCCCAATTAATGGGAATAATGATGTGAGGATACGATTTGAGTGTATTAAAATATAAGATTGAAATGTAAGCATGTGGTAATCTTTAGCCTTATCTTGAGTAGTGTTTTGTACGTTTTAATAATGGTCATAAATCTTAATCCATATTGAGACACACTTAGGATTGTGATCATTATAAGATTTCCATGTTATGCATGTCATTACCATTTAATTGTACACACACATGTATCACACATCTACACTTTTGAAAGCATTCTCAACCTTCTACAAGACTAGTCATATTAGGTTTCTTTAGTTGATTGGTGGTGCATTAGTTAGTTAGTTTTGATACACCCAATCTTTATTTTCTTTCCCCACTCGAGTATGATAGACAATGATCCGCTCTAGCTCCCTGTTGATCGACCTGCACTTGCCACCACTTCAAAACATATGTTCACTTGTGGTTATAAACTTTATACATCTGAACAAGTTTTTGGCGTCGTTGGGGTAGAGCAAGTTTTCGGTTTTGTCTTGTTTTCCATTTTGGTGGGTTTTGTTTCATTTTTTTTGTTTTTTTTGTTTGGATTTGTATTCAGAGGATTATAGTGCAAAAGAGGCATTCGTTGTCAGGGGAGTGCGCCAGAAACAAATATGGTTCAAAGCTCAGCTTTAGTCCACCAGTAGCGGATTTGCATCTGCCACTAGAGGATTGTTTTAGGTTTCGGCCCGTCATTTTTCAGTTGTGGTTCTCCTACCTTATTTAGTTACTATTGTATTTCCTATGAATTAAATACATGCTCCATGCTAATGTCAAAACCCAATAAACGTGGATGACCCCCTTTTAAAGACAACTTGGGCACTAAAACCCCAAGCAAAAGATTAAATTGATTGCCATCTAGGTCATGTATTATTTGTAGAGCTTGCATGTAATCATCTTTTCTTTCCTTTACATTTCTATTGTTGATTGCTGGTGTAAGGTACGTGTGTCGTTCCCTTCTACATGCATGGTTAAAGCATGAATTAATTAGTATGGTACATCGGGACAATTGTGAGGTGAGCGTTTGTTTGAAGAGTTGATTGCTAGACTTAAGACTCAAAACTCTACTAAGGAGGGACATCACCACTTCCTTCACCCTAAAAACCACACTAATCTGAAGCCCTAATTGAAATCAAGTACACATCAGCCTTAAGAACTTCGGGTGCACTTAAAAGATAATCACATTCTCGACGTCATGGCCTAAACATCATTGTTTGCTTAGTTGCATTGACACTTTTGAGACCTCCAGGTCTTGACTTCCGCATTCAGCTTTGTGACCTACGGCCGAGGGAGGTGAGGCTTTTGGGAGTGTGGGGGAGTCGTGGTTAGTCATTTTCTAGCCTAAGGACCTATAGTCAACCTTAGGTTTGTTTGTGTCGTGTTTGCTAATTTAGGCTTCTAACCAATCCCACTACCTAACTAGTTTGTAAGGCTTCTTCTCTTCTCACCTTAGTCATCTTCTCCTCTATTCTATCGTTTAGTCTACTTCACTTTACACCATTTCTCTTAGTGTTTCAGGGCCGAGTTGAGCACTTTTATGTGATCTTGGTCTTGTGGTGGTGAGAGTAGTCTATTTGAGAGTGTTAGTGTCGAGATGGACGATTACATGGGCGACCATTCATTTCATTATTGGAACCAAGACTATTCTCCTTGGTGTATGTACCCAACCCATGCAACCTAGGGTGCCTCAAACAAACACCCAAGTGGGTTGGGAGAATTTTAATTGTGTGGCTGAGCAGTCTTTAGATTGCAGTGATGAGAGAGACACCAACTTCTAGACCACCATCTAGTGGTGTTGGATCATATGTTGGTGAATTACATTGAGTCATTACAAGAAACTTTGGCCTCTTTCATGCATGCAGTAGAGGGTATGACCGCATCGGTGGTTCGAGAAGCCACGTCAAATGACCAAAGAGGTTTAAGTGGCCATGTGTTCCAGGAATGTTCATATGTTCCTCTGAAACCCGATAATGATGATGTTTTCTCCCAAAGTACTCATTATGACCCATACGCATTTTGTATAACCTAGGGAGGACATATTTATGGGGAAACCATATAAATCCTCAGTATCATATATTATGCCGACCCTAGTATCCTCCTCTCGAACACCGAGATCTCTACCAACACCCAACTACAAAACATTGGACTCATTCTCAGTCCATGAAGATCAAACCAAAAATTTCCAAATTTCTAACTTGAGCCTCATAGTTAACCCCAGACTTGATTCCTTAGAACAAATCCTCCAAATGTTCATGTGAACCACTCAAAATATGATTAAGTCCAACAGGAATTGCTTGCAAACTCTGGAATTGTAAGTGAGTCAGTTTGCAGAACAATTAAGTGAACGTGAGGAGGGTGACCTTTCTTGTCAATATCATGATTCATCTTCTAGTATCGAACCACCACCACATCCCCAAATTCAAAACACAATCTTTCAAAGTCTAACTCGTAGTCAGACTGAGGGACTTGGGGTTTCAATTCACGATCACTTGGTGGAGGAGTCAATCCAAATTGAGAATAACATGGACCAACTCGATTTTTAGTTGGTACAATATTGTACCTTATCTTTTTGTCACATGGCTATTGAGCCACATGATCGTAATGTCGTTCCCCTCAAAGACCCACCTTGGAGCAGTAACTCCCTATTACCCTTATTTTCATAAGGTTTGATGGGGGTATATATACGTCCTTATAGGATATCTTGGGTGAAAGACCCACATTCTATTCGCATGGTGAGTCAGGAAAGCATAACGAGGTTCTTGACGTCATTTCGACACACCAACGTGTTGGTTGGAGAGTTTAATTGATGATCATTATTTTAATACTGCAATGGGGGAAACTCTTGAGATGTTCGAGTTCTTGTGAGCTCTTTCATTTTATCCCTTGAATCAGAAGCTTTTGCGTCAAATTAATGAACCTCTTCTGAATTCTAATGCACTTTGTGAGGGGGACCCACACATGAGTATTTTGGCCCCGCGTGGTGTCATATTCCCATTCCAGGTACATTGATACACTATGTGGTTCTCATTCATTGTCCTTCGATAAAGGACAATGGGAGTTTTTTTTGTATATAGTTATATTAAAAAAACAAAGCATTGGTTGTCGTGGGTCCCACTCCTTGAGGATTTGAGCTCCATTTGTTAATGTTCTTGTATGTCCTTCTTAAGTACCTCACCGGTTTTGGGGAATTTAGATTTATGTTCATCAACATAACCACTAACTTCATTTTACGTTTCACGTTGGTGAGATTATTTTCTTGTTCATGCATAAATCCATGCAGTCATACTCATATTCATTGGGTACAATGGCATGGCTAAATTGTGGGGGGATTTTATTTTTGTAAATAGTCAAGTTTATTTTCTTTTTATTTTGTTTTCTTTTGTTTGTATTATTAGGGTCATGATAGTGGGCTGCAATTTACATTGATATATATATTTCTATACCAAGATCATTGTGTAACGTACCCGAAAACAGCGGAAAATTTAAACAATAATAAAGACCGTCAACGGTCAACACTGGGCACGTCACGGGAAATAAACCAACATATATATATAAAATATATAAGGTACAGACCCACGTGGAAGTCAACTATACATACTATACCGACTGACTGTGATTACAACAAAAGCTATACAACATGTAATCACCTCAAAAGAAGAAGACAACTACAGGATCCGATCTCGGGGGTACCGTCCTCGGTCACCACCTCAAACTCTAACTCTGCTCGCTACCTGAAATGCAAACAACAAACATGCCTGAGTTCCCTGCAGGAACCCCGTATACCAAACCTCCTAAAATACAAAAAGGAATTAAAGACAATGCAATGCTATGCACATGATCATCCGCCTCGGGCCCACAATAATGCCCTCACCGCCTCCGCGGCACTGAACCACTCCTGTCACTAGGGTCAAGTCAGTCCACCGCTGCCTCACAAGGGTCAGTCGACACCACTGCTCCCCAAAAAGTGCAGGAAGGAACCCCTGGTACACGCCGCACCCAAAGAGCGAGTCAGCCCGCCGAATACACAACTCGGGTCAGACGACAGCCACTGCTCCCCCAAGAGTCGTCTAACGCGCACCCTGCCGGAACATCCTCGGCCTACCGCTAAACCCTCGCAAACTGCCCAAGGTTTACGGTACACATCCCTCACACCCCGCTCGGTAAGAGAGGAAAAAGGTACAACAATAATACGCCTTCGTCGAAGGTGAAATCCGTAGCTCTCAAAGCCGGTAATCAACCGTCGCCTCGGAGACGGTAGTCGACCTGACATCGACGGATCGCGTGTGGATAAATCCACCAACCTGCGGTAGATCGGTCGACCGCTACAAGCACACCGGTCGACCGGTCCCCCACACAGTACACAGTACTGTACAAACAAGTCTACCGGTCGAACCACGCCAACCGAATTACCGACCAATCGGTCGAACAAAAGTCATCTAGCGGTCGACCGTTTGGATGGTCTACGCTATACAATTTTATATAATATATATATCCGACCGGTCGAACCAAGGGGTCGTTCGACCGATAACAGGGATTTCAATAATTTGCTCAAGTCTCGTTCGGTCGACCGGAACTGAAATACAGTTCGACCGAATCAACACAAGCACTCTACCGCTTAATTAAATGCTCAGTCGGTCGACCGAGAGTTAAAGAGCGGTCGACCGTTTTGATGGTCAAAGCTCCCAACCGACTTAGCATCGAATGGATCGGTCGAACAAGGTAAAGGACGTTCGACCGTTTAATAAGTCAAAATCCCCAACCGACCCATTCTCATCGTTATTCGGTCGACCGGCTAAGTGGTCCCGTTCGACCGATAACAGTATATCCCCTTTTTCCCGCACAAATCTGGCATAACGGTCGACCGTCTAACGACATCGTTCGACCGTTCGCGGGTAAACAGCAATATAATAATAGGATCGGTCGACTGCCCACAGGCACCGGTCGACCGATCGTCGTCTTCAACCTCTGAATTGGTTGAATTCCGACGGGGAATTCGACACCAACGTCGATCCCCAACACTCACAAGGCACAAGTGAGTTATATTGAAGATTTGGCATACCTTTTTGACGGTTGAAGAAGCCTCCCGAGCTTTGTCAACTTCTTCTCTTCTCTTTCTTCTTCTCCGAATATCTCTCTCACTCTCTGTTGATCAGCAAATGATGAAGAAAACGTTTTCAGCTAATCCTCACATCCCTATTTATACTAAAACCTAATCTTATCTCACCTCCCCATCCTCCAATCACCATCCACCTACAACCTTTCCAATAATAACCAGCCAACACTCTCTCTCACCTCTCAACACCTCATGCTCTCCATGCAGGATTAATTAGGGTTAATTAGATTTAGGTTTAGTTAATTAAGATGTTTAGTTTAGGTTATTACAATCTACCCTCCTTAAAAGAATTTCGTCCGCGAAATTCGAAACAACAGACTCACCGAAACAACTCTGGATACTGCTTCCTGACATCCTCCTCGATCTCCCAGGTAGCCTCTCTGTCAGTGTGATGCTGCCACCTGACCTTCACCATAGGAATCGTTCTCCTCCTGAGCTGGTGTACCATCTGATCCACAATCTCAACTGGTCTCTCATCTAACGACAAATCCTGCTGGATCTCCGGTACTGATATCTCTATCACATGAGCTGGATCGGCCACGTACTTCCTCAACATAGAAACATGGAAGACGTTGTGAAGTCCTGCGAACTGTGGCGGTAAAGCAATCCTATACGCCACCTCACCAACCCGATCCAATATCTCAAACGGTCCGACATATCTCGGACTCAGCTTCCCCTTCTTCCCGAATCTCATCACTCCTCTGGAAGGCGAGATCTTCAGGAAGACATGATCTCCTACCTCAAAAGTCAGCTCACGCCTCCGCGTATCAGCATAACTCTTCTGCCTGCTCTGCGCTGTAGCTAGTCGTCTCCGAATCACGTCGACCTTCTCTGAATACAACTGGATAATGTCAGGTCCAACTAGCTGTCTCTCGCCCACATCACTCCAGCATACCGGCGATCTACACGGTCTCCCGTATAATGCCTCATAGGGTGCCATCCCAATACTCGAGTGGTAGCTGTTGTTGTAGGCGAACTCGATCAACGGCAAATGCTCATCCCAATGCCCTGCCCAGTCAAGTGTACACGCTCTCAGCATGTCCTCCAAAGTCTGTATCGTCCGCTCTGACTGGCCATCTGTCTGTGGGTGGAAAGCTGTGCTAAACTTCAGACGTGTCCCCAGTGCTCTGTGTAGACTCTCCCAAAATCTCGAAGTGAATCTGGGATCTCTGTCTGAAATGATACTGACTGGTACGCCATGAAGTCTGACAATCTCCTCAATATATAACTTAGCTAGACCCTCCAGAGCAAGAGTGGTCTTAATAGCTAAGAAATGCGCCGACTTGGTCAGTCGATCGACTATAACCCAAATCGCATCGTGGAATCTCCGTGTCTTCGGTAGCCCCGTAACAAAATCCATCGTCACGTGCTCCCACTTCCACTCGGGCAACTCAATCCTCTGCATCTGCCCTGCTGGTCTCTGGTGCTCGATCTTCACCTGCTGACAGACCAAACACCTCGACACGAAGTCTGCAACGTCCTTCTTCATACCTCGCCACCAGAAGTTCCGCTGCAGGTCTTTGTACATCTTGGTGCTCCCTGGATGAATGGAATATCTCGATCTGTGTGCCTCCTCCATGATATCATGTCTCAGGTCCTCTGTCTTTGGCACCTAGATACGGTCTCTGAATCTCAGACCTCCGTCCACTCCAACTCTGAAGTCTGACCCATCTCTGGCAGCTAACTGTAACAAACTGCTCAACTCCTCATCTGTAGTCTGAGCACGAATCACTGCTGATACTGTCTGAGGCTCTACTCTCAATCCGGCAATCACTGCGCCCTCAGAGCTATTAGCAAATGGCCTCCACTCTGCCAAGGACTCTAGCAGTCTCCACTCCTGAATGCATAGGCCTGCTACTGATACTTCCACCTTCCGGCTCAAAGCGTCTGCAACTGTGTTCGCCTTCCCCGGATGGTAAGAGATAGTGAAGTCATAGTCCTTAATGAACTCAAGCCATCTGCGCTGCCTCATATTCAGCTCCTTCTGCGAGAACAGGTACTTCAAACTCTGATGATCTGTAAACACCTCGAACTGCTCGCCATAAAGATAGTGTCTCCAGGTCTTCAGTGCGTGAACCACTGCTGCTAACTCCAAATCATGTGTCGGGTAATTCCTCTCATGGACCTTCAGCTGTCTGGATGCGTACGCGATCACCCTCCTGTGCTGCATAAGTACACATCCTAAGCCAACACCTGAAGCGTCGCTATAAATCACGAATCCACCCGTGCCACTCGGCAATGATAAAACTGGTGCTGTAGTCAACAGTCTCTTCAGCTCCCGAAAGCTGTCCTCGCACTTCTGCGACCAAACAAAAGTGACTCCCTTCTGCGTCAGAGCCGTCAGTGGTGCTGCCAATCTCGAGAAGTCTTTGATGAAGCGACGGTAATAACCCGCCAGTCCAACAAAGCTCCTAATCTCTGTCACGCTCGTAGGGGTCCTCCACTGTGTCACCGCCTCTACCTTCGCCGGATCCACTGATATCCCCTCTGCCGATACAATGTGTCCGAGGAATGCCACTCTGTCCAACCAAAACTCGCACTTTGAGAACTTAGCATATAACTGCTGAGCCCTCAAGATGCTGAGTACAATCCTCAGATGCTCTCTGTGCTGCTCCATATCTGATGAATAGATCAGAATGTCATCCACGAAGACAATCACAAATATATCAATGTACTGCCTGAATGTCCGGTGCATCAGATCCATGAACGCTGCCGGAGCATTCGTCAATCCAAATGGCATCACCAAGAACTCATAGTGTCCATATCTCGTCCTGAAGGCTGTCTTCTGGATGTCCTCATCTCGGATCCTCAACTGGTGATATCCTGAACGCAGGTCAATCTTCGAGAAAACCTTCGCTGACTGCAGCTGGTCAAAGAGGTCCTCAATCCTAGGTAAGGGATACCTATTCTTCACCGTCACCTGGTTCAGCATCCTGTAGTCTATGCACATCCTCAAGGATCCGTCCTTCTTCTTCACAAACAAAACTGGTGCACCCCAAGGCGAGACGCTCGGTCTGATAAATCCAGAGTCCATCAACTCCTGCAACTGCTTCTTCAACTCTGTCAACTCAGCAGGTGCCATCCGGTATGGAGCCTTCGACTGTGGTGTAGTGCCGGCTACCAACTCAATGCCGAACTCCAACTCTCGGTGTGGTGGTAAACCTGGAATCTCTGCTGGAAAAACATCCGCGAACTCCTGCACCACCTCAATGTCCTCTAGCCTCTGAGACTCTGCCTCCGCAACTACAAGTGTCGCCAGAAAAGCTGCACATCCCTGCTGTAACAGTCTCTGAGCTCTCACAGCAGATACAATAATGCGACCCCCTCTGCTTCTGATCCCTCTAATCAGAATATCAGGCAAACCCTTCCTCGGGATCAAAATCTTCTTCTCACGGCACAAGACTCGAACATCATATTGGGACAGCCAATCCATCCCAAGTATGACATCAAAGTCCTCCATCGGTAGCAAGACCAGGTCTGCCGGAAACTCCTGATCTCCCGAAACAACCGTGGCGCCGGGGACAAATCTCCCCACAGTGCCCACCAGACCCAGGGGTGTGCTGACTTCCAAAGTGGCAGTCAACATCGCAAGGGTACAGCCCAACACTCCCGCAAATCGCTCTGAGATGAACGAGTGTGTCGCGCCACAATCAAATAACACCCTAGCTACTGAACCTGCGACAAGAAGTGTACCTTCCACGACAGCGCCTCCATCCCGAGCCTCCTCTGCCTGGATGGTGAAAACTCTGCCAGTGCGCTGCCCCTGCTGAGGTCTGAAAGGTGGTCTACCTCCGCCTCCTCCTCTGCCTGGTGCGGGTAAACCCGGTGGTCTGCTCGGCCCAGCTCCTCGGCTCGGACAGCTCCTGATAAAGTGACCCAGCTGGCCACACCCATGACATGCTCCGGGGGTGAAGCACGGCCCGGAGTGAAACCTCCCACAAGTACCACAAGGCTCTGGTCGTGGTACTGCAACTCCTGCTCCCTCGTATCGGGGCCTCTTGCCCGGATTCCCTCCAGTCTGACCTCCTGGCCTCCCAGAGAACCTACCTGATGGCCTCCTCTCATCCTGGTAGTTCTCCCTGTAGTCACGATCAAGAACAGAGGCACTCTTCACTGCATCGGCCAACGTGCTCGGCATGTGCGTCAGCACCTTCGTCCTCAACTGCTTCCGGAGTCCCCGGACGAACTTCCCAGCCCTCTGCTCCTGTGTAACATACATCTCGGGACAGTAACGCTCAAGGGCGTTGAACTTCCCGATGTAGCCTGCTAGGGTCATGTCTCCCTGCTGAAGACTCAGAAACTCCTCCCTCTTCTGATCCTGGACATGCTGCGGAAAATACTGCTCGTTGAACTCGCCAACGAACTCCTCCCAGGCTATATCATCTCTGTCCGCAAACACCACTGCAGATGTGGACCTCCACCAGTTGGACGCAGCACCGCCCAACACATATGTAGCCAGGCCCACTCTCGCCTCTGGAGGACAACCAATAGCACTGAAAATCTTCTGCATAGTGAAGATCCACTCCTCCGCAGCCTCCGCGTCATACTGCCCCAGAAAGGTAGGCGGATGCTGGCGCATAAACCGGTCATGTATAGCGCCAGTCCCCGTCTGCCCAGTCTGTGCTGTCTGCTGCTGTAGCATCTCCGTCAGACGTCCGACCGTATCGAACAACGTCCGACGCTCATCCTCCCAAGCCTCATCCCTCGCAGTCTCACTCTCACCGCGAGTATGGGCAACCGCCTTCTCCCGTCTAGGAGGCATCTGCCAAAGGAAACAAGACAATATCAATATAATCTGTGCATGCATGATCCTCTAGACCTAACTCCTAACTCAAAGGTGGTTTCTTTGGACAAGTACGCCGAGATCAACGCTCTGATACCAAATTGTAACATACCCGAAAACAGCGGAAAATTTAAACAATAATAAAGACCGTCAACGGTCAACACTGGGCACGTCACGGGAAATAAACCAACATATATATATAAAATATATAAGGTACAGACCCACGTGGAAGTCAACTATACATACTATACCGACTGACTGTGATTACAACAAAAGCTATACAACATGTAATCACCTCAAAAGAAGAAGACAACTACAGGATCCGATCTCGGGGGTACCGTCCTCGGTCACCACCTCAAACTCTAACTCTGCTCGCTACCTGAAATGCAAACAACAAACATGCCTGAGTTCCCTGCAGGAACCCCGTATACCAAACCTCCTAAAATACAAAAAGGAATTAAAGACAATGCAATGCTATGCACATGATCATCCGCCTCGGGCCCACAATAATGCCCTCACCGCCTCCGCGGCACTGAACCACTCCTGTCACTAGGGTCAAGTCAGTCCACCGCTGCCTCACAAGGGTCAGTCGACACCACTGCTCCCCAAAAAGTGCAGGAAGGAACCCCTGGTACACGCCGCACCCAAAGAGCGAGTCAGCCCGCCGAATACACAACTCGGGTCAGACGACAGCCACTGCTCCCCCAAGAGTCGTCTAACGCGCACCCTGCCGGAACATCCTCGGCCTACCGCTAAACCCTCGCAAACTGCCCAAGGTTTACGGTACACATCCCTCACACCCCGCTCGGTAAGAGAGGAAAAAGGTACAACAATAATACGCCTTCGTCGAAGGTGAAATCCGTAGCTCTCAAAGCCGGTAATCAACCGTCGCCTCGGAGCCGGTAGTCGACCTGACATCGACGGATCGCGTGTGGATAAATCCACCAACCTGCGGTAGATCGGTCGACCGCTACAAGCACACCGGTCGACCGGTCCCCCACACAGTACACAGTACTGTACAAACAAGTCTACCGGTCGAACCACGCCAACCGAATTACCGACCAATCGGTCGAACAAAAGTCATCTAGCGGTCGACCGTTTGGATGGTCTACGCTATACAATTTTATATAATATATATATCCGACCGGTCGAACCAAGGGGCCGTTCGACCGATAACAGGGATTTCAATAATTTGCTCAAGTCTCGTTCGGTCGACCGGAACTGAAATACAGTTCGACCGAATCAACACAAGCACTCTACCGCTTAATTAAATGCTCAGTCGGTCGACCGAGAGTTAAAGAGCGGTCGACCGTTTTGATGGTCAAAGCTCCCAACCGACTTAGCATCGAATGGATCGGTCGAACAAGGTAAAGGACGTTCGACCGTTTAATAAGTCAAAATCCCCAACCGACCCATTCTCATCGTTATTCGGTCGACCGGCTAAGTGGTCCCGTTCGACCGATAACAGTATATCCCCTTTTTCCCGCACAAATCTGGCATAACGGTCGACCGTCTAACGACATCGTTCGACCGTTCGCGGGTAAACAGCAATATAATAATAGGATCGGTCGACTGCCCACAGGCACCGGTCGACCGATCGTCGTCTTCAACCTCTGAATTGGTTGAATTCCGACGGGGAATTCGACACCAACGTCGATCCCCAACACTCACAAGGCACAAGTGAGTTATATTGAAGATTTGGCATACCTTTTTGACGGTTGAAGAAGCCTCCCGAGCTTTGTCAACTTCTTCTCTTCTCTTTCTTCTTCTCCGAATATCTCTCTCACTCTCTGTTGATCAGCAAATGATGAAGAAAACGTTTTCAGCTAATCCTCACATCCCTATTTATACTAAAACCTAATCTTATCTCACCTCCCCATCCTCCAATCACCATCCACCTACAACCTTTCCAATAATAACCAGCCAACACTCTCTCTCACCTCTCAACACCTCATGCTCTCCATGCAGGATTAATTAGGGTTAATTAGATTTAGGTTTAGTTAATTAAGATGTTTAGTTTAGGTTATTACACATTGAGTGTCTTGTCTTCTTTTGCTTGCCTAGTGTTTTAATTTTTCTATTTCTTTCAAAATCTTCATGTGTTTGCAAAAGAAAATGCTTTGTGGGTTTTGCGTGCGTTTAGCATTTGTAAAACCATTGAGAGACAAAGTAAAAAGGAAGCTCCCAGAATCGACTTGAACATGATGCCTTCGGATATCTAGTATACTGATTTTAGGTCATATCTCTAGTTGTTAGGATACTCCTCGACGTTCCCTTGGGGGGAAAGTAATTGTAGGGTTTTAGTATTCAAACAAATAAAGAAGTCCACCATGAACCTACTGAGTCTCCCTCTTTTGAAGGAATTTGGGCATGTTAGTATATGGAGGGTTGTTGCAATTACAGACCCTTAAACTCCTAGTGTGAAACCTTTAGTGTAGGACTTTTGGTTCATATGTAGATACGAAATAATTTAGTATGGTATTTTCTCTTCTTGCATGCCTCCTATCACTCGGGAAATTAGGTTTGAGGGTAACTTAATTTAGTATGGTGCTTTTTGATTGGCAAATCCGGTTAAGAGATCGGCATCCGAATTTCTCCAGTGGATCTGCTATTCCGGTAGAAACACTCTCGAGCATTCAGATCTGATTTGCAGCTGCCAGATTGATCTAGACCTTTTAATTTGCAATAAATACACTTAAAACCTTTCCATTTCACTGCTTCTTACTCCTCTCCTCGTTTTGTTAGGTTTGTTTTGTTACTTGGTAGAGTAGTGGAGGAGAGGAGAAAAAACCCAACTTGTTAACTTTTTACACTAGTCAAAGCTTGGTTGTTATTTACATTCTTGTCTTGATTAGATTTAATTTTCTTTACTTTTTAATGTAGGTGGAGGATGATGTTAAGTGTGAATGTAGTTAAATTTGTGTGATAATCTTAATCTTGGAGCTTCAAGCGATTTCCATAGCCATTTTGATAAATTTTCTCACCGTTGTCTTTGATGTGTTAATGGTCCTAATGGATGCTTAACGCATGCTTTGGTTAGTGGACCCACTTAATGGGGAATGATGAGGTGAGGATAAGATTTGAGTGTTAAAAAAATGAAATGTAGGCATGTGATAATCTTTAGCCTTATCTTGAGTAGTGTTTTGTTTGTTTTAATTATGGTCTTAAATCTTAATCCATATTAAGACACACTTAGGATTGTGATCATTCTAAGATTTCCATGTTATGCATGTCATTACCATTTAATTGTACACGCACATGTATCACACATCTACACTTTTGAATGCATTCTCAACCTTCTACAAGACTAGTCATATTAGCTTTCTTTAGTTGATTTGTGTCCCATTAGTTAGTTAGTTTTGATACACCCAATCTTTATTTTCTTTCCCCACTCGAGCATCGTCGACAACAAACCGCTCTAGCTTCCTGTGGATCGATCCGTACTTTCCACCTCTCGAACTTATCTTGTTTGGCTTTCACGAAGGCATGTGCTTGTGGGGTGTGCGTCTCCATAGGTTTGTACCTCTGTCCCTCCTCACAAAGTGTGTGTGGATCGAGAGAGTTCTAATGTCGAAAAAATAAGATAACTATAGTGCCCCTTAACTATGCTGAAATGTTTAAGAAATCTAAATGGTACTAGATGGCATATTCAGGGAGGTGAATAGACATAATGCAAATGGTTCAAAAGATACATATTACAAATAATTTGTTTGTTAATCATCAATTTTGATGAGTTTAGTGATTAGTAGCATATCATACAGTGCATTCGTATTATATATGTCTTTTATTTTACCACATATTTGTGCTACTCAGGTTGTTTCAAGCATTTCAGAGTTTAGGTAATAAAAAATAGAAAGGAAGCAAAAAGGTCTTAAATGCATGAAGACCTGTTTCTAATGCCGAAGGACCATATTTCAAGTGAGGATGAACCTAATTGAAAACCTGAAGGGACTTGATCGTAATGAAAATTTGTTGGTTGTAAAAGTCCATAATCTCATGAACCTTCGGAGTAATTCTATAATTAAGACCACACATGCTCAAACCAACGGATTCGGGTGCCCCCCACGTGCTCAATTGGTTCACTTAGGTTGTTGTTGACCTATAACCATGTAAGCATCTTTCATTAATCACGTTTTGGTTTGTGTTATTTACATTCTTGTCTTGATTAGATTTAGTTCTTCTTACTTGTTAATGTATTTTTTTACTTTGTTGTTTTCTTTGTTAATGAGATGATTAGTGAGTAATCTATCCCCATTGGGGGTGAAAGATGATGTGAAGTGTGGATGTAGTTAGATTTATGTGTTTTAATCTTAATTTTGGAGATTTAAATTTTTTCATAGTCATTTTGATGGGTTTCTCACTGTTGCCTTTGATGTTTTATGGTACTGATGGATGCTTAGGCATGCTTTGGTTAGTGGGCCCACCTAATAGGGAATAATGAGGCGATTACAAGATTTGAGTGGATAAAGAGATAAGCATGGCATGCGAAAGCATATGACATTGTTGGCCTTACCTTGATTAATGTCTTGTATGTTTTAATGATGATGTTAATGTAGGATCGTGCGGGTCGGGTTAATCTAATTACTTTTACGCTAATCCCTAACCAATCAAACAATAAACGCAGCGGAAACAATTTAAAGACTAGTAGGGAAAAGGAACAAACAAACCACAAATCGACTCGGCGTTCTTATAGAGGTTCGGCACCCCACCCGGGTCCTAGTCCTCTCTTGCAAGCTCCGCTCGACTCCGCGAGCTCCGCCTACGACTTCACTATCCGCTCCCCATTCCGGGCCGGGAGACAACGCCTTACCACCGTCAAACTCGCGAACAACCCTCGCCGAGCTTGGAATCCTCTTCTCACAATCCGAGAAGGATCACTTCGGGCTTTCACCGAAGTCTATAATCTTTTGACAAACTTTGTAACTGAGTGGGATTCACTCTCTAATTGAGCACACTTTGAGTAGGATTAGTGATTGATCAAGTGTGTGTAGTTTAGGCTTATGGAGTGTAGAAATGGGAGCTTTGAGGATTGAGGTTTCTCGCTAATGTATTGGGACAATTGGAGTTGGAGAGTTGTGTTAACAGCAAGTCTTGATCCTCTATTTATAAGCTCCAAAGGTATTCTAGCCGTTGGGGATAGATTTGGTTGGGTTTTGTGTAAGATACACACAAAGCAGAAAATCAGGATGCAAATCTGTCCAGAACCGGTCGACCGAAACTGATATACCGGTCGACCGTTCACTTGATTTCAAGGAGAACGGTCGAACAAAAGAATATTCGGTCGGGCAAACGAGCTAGAACTTAACTCTACTTAAGTGAATCGGTCGAACCAAAGTATGGGACGGTCGACCGTTAAGGGGATTCAGTTGAGACAAAGTTGGATTGGTCGAACGAAGAGTGTGTCGATCGATAGCAGGGATATTATAAGTGTTCAACCCGTCGACCGAAACAGGGTCGTCGTTCGACCGGTTACCGAATGTATTTTGGGGTTAAGTTTGTTTTATACGAATACGACCATTATAGGAATACGACAAAGGTAACAGCCATATTAAAATCCGGGATCGATCGACCGAAAAGGTAGAACCGGTCGACCGGTTGAGTTCAGTAAAATCACTGTGGACAGTCTGTTATAAACCGGTCGAACTGAGAACTGGTTCGGTCGACCGTTTCACACAGGAGTTCTGGGTTTATGTTTTAAGTGATTTCCGACTAAGGTTTGGGTGATCTAATGAAGTCCAAATAAGGTGAAATTTTGTGTGTGACTTCTCTAAGGAACCTAGTGTGTATGTGATATGTTTTTAGCTCTTGTATGCTCATTTTACACATGTTCCTAAGAGTCAAAATAAAATCATGATTACAAGTCTTCATATAGCTTTATTACAAATCTTGACTTGATTTCCTCCTTCCATGAGTCTTGATCACCTGTAGAGGTTAACACATGCAATATGTATGCAATGCAATATGTGTGCTACTCTACATTACTTATGATTAAGATTAGGTTGATTAAATCATCAAAACAAGGATTAAGGCCAAAAAGGCCAACAATCTCCCCCTTTTTGATGATGGCAACCTATATCTTAATATTTGAAAATTTTAAGTGTAAACTATGCATGTAAATGCTCCCCCTATGGATGTGCATAGTTTTTGTTCAATTTTAACAAATTTTCAAGTAGCTCCCCTTTAATTATCTCTCCCCCTTTGACATCCATCAAAAACACAAATAATTATGACTTTAAGCAGAGAATTTGGATGTCTTGTAATGAAGTTGCTCCCCCTAAATTTTGCATTTCATTACACTAATAAAAGATATAACATTTAAGCTCCCCCTATCAATAAGGCTATATGGAAACTAAGAGTATGATTCAAGTTAAGTTCATTTAAGTTTCTACTCAAGCCTTATTCTAACATCCACTCAAAATTTGACATTTATAATCAATGGATGTGATATAGGATTTGCAATGAATAGGGTTAATGATTTGCAATGAATTAAACTTCTAAAGATATGACAAAAGGCATATAGACTAGATTAGAGCTAATTTTTCAGAAAATTCAAAGATAGAAATGTTATACCAAACTTGAATATTGATTAGCTCCAATCTTGACTTGGTGATGCAACCGGATTCGAATTTGACGCTTTGGCTCGTCCGGTCACCACCAATCTCCTCCTCAAGCTTCTACAAGTGTAGATTTAGGTACCCAAACAACTTTGGGTCCTTGAACATTAGCTTTTGGGATCCAAACCATTTTGGTTTTGGGTGCCCACACACTTTAGGAATAGACTTAACAAATAAATGCTTGCCATTTAAAGTAGTATGAGATACATGGTTTTTCAATTGCTCATTGTATCCTAAACCATGTTTAGCTAAGGATTGTCTTTGACTACTTAAAAGCATATCAAGCATTTTTGTTCCTTTTGTGAACATTTCTAGATCTTTCCTTAGTTGCATATTTTAAGCTCTAAGATCTAAATGTTCATCAACAATCTGTGTTTTACTTAGACTAGCAAGTGATTAGTCATTTGATTCAAGTCTAGCAACCACCTCATTCTTTTCATTCATGATTAATTCAATTTGACATTTGAGATCATTTATAGTTTTTCTAGCATTTTTTTTCTTTTCACAAATGATCTCATATTGTTTAACTAAATCATGAAATGCATTTTGTAGCTCATCATGTGTATATGATTCATCATTAGCATTAGATTTAGAGCTAGCACTAGAATATGATTTACTTGAACAAGAATTACTTCTAGTGGAATAAGATTTAGAGGAGTTAGAAGCTACCTCAGTTTGTTCATCTTCAAAAGCCATGAAGCATGAATGGGCAACCTCTTTTCTACTTTGCAAGGAAGAGGATGATGATGACGGAGATGAAGAGTCATCCCAAGTGGCTTTGTGAGCTTCCTCCTTCCTTTCTTTCCTATTCCTCTTCTCCTTTTCTCTTCTCCTTTCTCTTCTCTCATTTTTCTTCTCCCTCTCTTTTCTCTCATTTTCACTTTCCTCCTTCTCCTTTTCTTTTTATCTTTTCTCACTTCTTCTACCTCGTCTTTCATTCTTTTCTCCCTTATCCCTCTTGAGGTATTTGAAGAAGTCTTGGGCAAGGACCTCAATGTCCTCTTCTTCCACTCTCCTTGGCTCATCAAAGTTTGCATGCAATGCCATCGTGGAGTTTTTCTTGGAAGCTTCCTTCTCTTTTCGATGACTCAATTGGAGCTCATAGGCCTTGAGATTTCCAATGAGTTCCTCCATATTTAATTTTGAAAGATCGTGCGATTCTTCAATTGCGACGACCTTGTCTTCCCAATCATTGCTCAATGACCGGAGGAATTTTCGAGTCATCTCTCCTTCATTTCTCCTTCTTCCAAGAACCAAAAGAGAGTTAGTAATATTGGTGAAGCGAGTGTTCATGTCGCTTATGTTCTCACCGATTTGCATAGAAAATATTTCATATTTATGCATGAGGAGACTTATCCTAGTTTCTTTAGTTTTACTATCAACCTCATGATGCATTTGTAACCTATGCCATATTTCATTTGCACTTTCACAACCCCTAATTCTATTGTATTCTCCCTCATTAAGGCCACAATAAAGAATGTTCATGATTTTTGAATTCATTTAAATTTCTTTCATTTGAGCCCTAGATAGAGAATCTAACTCATTTTCATTTGGGGGTGTGTATGGATTTTGAATGAATTTCCAATACTTAAGGTCATTTGATATAAAAAAGATTTTCATCCTATTTTTCCAATAATCATAGTTTGACCTATTAAGCAAAGAAGGCCTTGTGGTGCATAAACCCTCTATGTGATTAGATGTTTAAGCCATGCTAAAATTACAGTAAAGTAATAAAATTTAGCTAACAATGCTCTGATACCAAATGTAGGATCGTGTGGGTCGGGTTAATCTAATTACTTTTACGCTAATCCCTAACCAATCAAACAATAAACGCAGCGGAAACAATTTAAAGACTAGTAGGGCAAAGGAACAAGCAAACCACAAATCGACTCGGCGTTTTTGTAGAGGTTCAACACCCCACCCGGGTCCTAGTCCTCTCTTGCAAGCTCCGCTCGACTCTGCGAGCTCCGCCTACGACTTCACTATCCGTTCCCCGTTCGGTTGAGACAAAGTTGGATCGGTCGAACGAAGAGTGTGTCGACCGATAGCGGGGATATTATAAGTGTTCAACCGGTTGACCGAAACAGGGTCGTCGTTCGACCGGTTACCGAATGTATTTTGGGGTTAAGTTTGTTTTATACGAATACGACCGTTATAGGAATACGACAAAGGTAACGGCCATATTAAATTCCGGGATCGGTCGACTGAAAAGGTAGAACCGGTCGACCGGTAGAGTTCGGTAAAATCATTGTGGAGAGTCTGTTATAAACCGGTCGAACTGAGAACTGGTTCGGTCGACCGTTTCACACAGGAATTCTGGGTTTAGGTTTTAAGTGATTTCCGACTATGGTTTGGGTGATCTAATGAAGTCCAAATAAGGTGAAATTTTGTGTGTGACTTCTCTAAGGAACCTAGTGTGTATGTGATATGTTTTTAGCTCTTGTATGCTCAATTTCAACACGGTCATGCACTTGCAGTTTTAAACTGCACATTTCAAGCATTCAGGAAAAGGTCAACAATTACTACTAGTAAGCATCATGATATGTCACCTTCTTTCCAGTAGTGAAATGATTAACCATAATAGTTTTTGAGGTGAATAACACCATTCATGACTTGAAGTGAAGATTCTATTTCTTTATATCAATTATACAGTAAATCCCTCTTCCTCCCCAGCAATGAGAAGTTGAATGTGATACATTTTATGGGATTTGTTGTTGTAGTTGGGCATATTCAAGGCACAAACGACTAGCCTTTCTCTTGGTCATCTTGATTAGAGTAATTTAGTGATTTTGTTTTTTGAAATAATTGTCAAAACATAAAATTAGCATAATATAAAAGATGGAAACTTATTTCGCAAAATATGAGGCAAAAAAATGGCACCTTAGATGTTGTTCTTTGATTGATCGTTTTATATTAACCGCAAGTGCATAGCCATGTTGAAGCGGTGGCAAATACGGGTTGTCCACTGGGAGGTGTGTCGACAATTGATTTGTTCGAAGGTGAGAGGTAAAAGAAGGAGAGAAAGATGTATTACACTACACTACACTAATCTAAACTAGTAAACAAGCAAGCTGAAATGAAATAACTAAACAACTAAGCTAAACAACTAATGAAGAAGATAAAAAGACAAGAATGGAAACCCCTAAGGGGTGGAGTGTGTGTGTGTGCACATGAAATAAGTGTGGTGTGGAATGCATACAAGAAGCTCAAGTTAGTTAGTGTTTGTTAATGCATAAGAGGTACCTAATGGCAAAACCTATCATTTACAACACTAACTTATGTGAATAATATGAGCAATGCAAGGTTATTATTAAGACACTTAGACAAGCATGGAATGTACCTAAGCTATGGCAGAAACCATCAAGTAAGGTTCTTAATAATTCAAGCAAACATACTAATATCAACACAAAACATTCATATTAATCATTCAAACCATCTACATAAAATGTACACACATCTACTCCACCCCCAAAGGGGATGGAACTACTCACACATATTGTAATAACCTAAATCTAAACACCTTAATTAACTAAACTAAACCTAATTAACCCTAATTAAGCATACTACTTAGATGTGAGGAGATAAAGATGGGGAGATGAGGTGGCTTGTTATGGTTGGAAGCTTTGGAGGTGATTAGTTAAAGTATGTATATATAGTGAGATAAGATTTAATCTAAAACGTTTTTCCTCAATTGAACAAGCAGAGAGTGAGAGAGGAGTTTTGGAGAGGAGAAGAAGTGAAGGAGAAGAAGAAGAGGAGAAGAAAAAGAAGAGGAGAAGAAGAAGAAGTTGGGTGGAGGTTGCCAAAGCTTGGGAGGCAGCCACGAGATTCAATAAGGTATGCCAAGTCTTCAATATAACTCACTTAAGCTTTGTGAGTGTTGGGGATCGACGTTGGTGTCGAATTCCCCGTCGGATTGCAACCTGTTCAGAGGTTGAAGACGACGATCGGTCGACCAGTGCCTGTGGGCAGTCGACCGAATATTATTATATTGATTTGCACCCACAAACGGTCGAACGATGTCTATGGACGGTCGACCGTTATGCCAGATTTGTGCGGGAAAAAAGGTTGATGCTGTTATCGGTCGAACGGGTCCACTTAGCCGGTCGAACGAAACAATGAGAATAGGTCGGTTTGGGTTTTTGACTTATTAAACGGTCGAACGCCCTTAACCTTGTTCGACCGATCTATTTGATGCTAAGTCGGTTGGGAGCTTTGACCATCAAAACGGTCGACCGCTCTTTGACTTTCGGTCGACCGACTGAGCATTTAATTAAGCAGTAGAGTGCCTGTGACGTTTCGGTCGAACTGTATTTCAGTTCCGGCCGACCGAATATGAATTGGGCAAAATGCTGAAATTCCTGTTATCGGTTGAACGGGTCCCTTGGTTCGACTGGTCGGGTATATAAATATTATAAATATTGTATAGCGTAGACCATCCAAACGGTCGACCGCTAGATGACTTTTGTTCGACCGATTGGTCGGTAATTTGGTTGGCGTGGTTCGACCGGATGCTATTGTTTGTACAGTACCGAGTACTGTGTGGAAGACCGGTCGACTGGTGTGCTAGTAGCGGTCGACCGATCTGACGCAGGTTGGTGGATTTATCCACACGCGAGCTGTCGAGTATAGGTCGACTACCGGCTCCGAGGTGACGGTCGATTACCGGCCTTGAGAGCGACGGATTTCACTTTCGACGAGGGCGTATTATTGTTGGCCTCTCATATCGAGCGGGGTGTGTGAGATGAGTGCCGTAAACCTTGGGTTGTTTGCTGGGGTTTGTCGGCAGGCTGAGGATGTTCCGGCAGGGTGTGCGTCTGACCGCTCTTGGGGGAGCAGCGCCTGTCGTCTGACCCGAGTTGTGTATTCGGCGGGCTGACTCGCTCCTGGGGTGGCGGCGTAGTGCCAGGGTTCCTTTCTGCACTCTTGGGGAGCAGTGGTGCCGACTAACCCTTGTGAGGCAGCGGTGGACTGACTTGACCTAGTGGTGGCAGGAGTGGTTCAGTACCGCGGAGGCGGAGATGGGTATTATTGTGGACCCGAGGCGGATGATCATGTGCATTGCATTGCATTGCATTGTCTTTAATTCCATTTTGTATTTTAGGAGGTTTGGTATACGGGGTTCCTTCAGGGAACTCAGACATTTCAGGTAGTGAGCAGCATTAGAGTCGAGGTGGTGACCGAGGAGGGTGCCCCCAGGATCTGATCATGTCTTCCTTGTATATCTTTTTGTTGAAGTAGTGGTTACCCGTTGTATACATTTTGTTGTAATCACAGTTGACTCTTATGTATATTTTGACTTCCACGTGGATCTATATCTTATATATATTATATATGTTGGTTTGTTTTCCCGTGACGTGCTCGGTGTTGACCGTTGACGGTCTTTATTATTGTTTAAATTTTCCGTCGTTTTCGGGACATTACACATATTTAAACTAACTACTCTAATAAAATGAAGCATTATACTGAAATGAAACTATACTAATCAAGCAAGAAATATTAATGAAGCATAAAACTAAACAAGCACCAAACCAAACACATTAAAGGAAATTAACTAAGCAAGAATTAACAAGCTAATGAAAACATCTATTATTAAGTCACTCAAATTACAAGCAACTCTTCCCCCACCAGAGTTTTGCTTCAAGGCTTCACTCTTAGTAGGGAAGATGCCACCAAAGAGAGATGGATACAATGGAAGATGAAGAGTTCTATTTATAAGCATGGAAAAAGCTAATCCGGGACAATCCCCCGATGTGGGACTAAACCAATACCAAAAATTGACTAAGCATACACTAATACACGTGCTACAGAAAACTAAATGGATCCTGGGCTATCTGGACCACCAATTGGCACTTCCAGACAGCCAATTGGCGGTCTATATGCTTTAAATCTGTTTGGTTTTCTTTGTGGGCTTTTCTTGAAATATTTCTTGGTCTTGGATGCATCTACTTGGTTTGTTGGAGCTCCGACCCGAATCGAATTGCCAAAATACTCCCCATGATGGTGTGGAGTTTCTTGTTTTGCTCTTAGGTCCTTCGGTCTTACGATCAGGTCCTTCTCCCTTGCATCTTAGTCCCCAGGTCTCACCAATAAGTCCTTTTTTCCTGCTTTTGGGTCCTTTCATGGCTCTTCTCTTCAAACCTCTTTATTTCTGAAAACTAAACATAAAATTCGTCATGTAGCATTGCTTAGGTGTAAGATAATGGATATAAGGTACAAATATAAGCATTAAATGATGTCAATCAAATACCCCCACACCTAAGTTTTTGCTAGTCCCGGGCAAAACAAAGAAAGAGAAAAGCAAACGAAATACAAGAAATCCTAACTCACTTTCGTAGGAATCATGGTTGCACTTAGCACGTGCAACAAGCTTAAACCTCCTTGTTGCCAAGGAGGAGGAGTGTTGTCTCCTGAGGGTTTTCAGCGGACACACCCACGAAATCCGAACAAGATGCATTATTCAATCTAGACCTCGACTCGTTGGAAACATTTTGTTGATCAATGGACGCGGTAATGCTACGGGCCGACTCTATATAGGTAATCAGTCCATACCTAGCCTAATAAACCATTCGTGCAAGTTAAATAAGGAATTAAGTGAAAGACATGGACAACCTCAACATCCTCAAGTGCTACAAAGTGTAAAGTCCATTAAGGTTCATATTTGCATTACCATTTTTTTTCTTTTTCTTTTTATTAGTTGGAGCTTCATTCTCCCAGGGTCAGGTTTCGTGCATCATTGCGCATGAGGACTTACACTATCACGTACACCTTTCCCAAATCTCCACATAGGGCAATCCCTACCACCCGTGTAACGAGAGTTCAGTCAGCGCATACCAAGTCAGATGACTCGAAAGCACCAGGCATAATGTCCCCTAAGGCCTACTTTCCCGAGTGATAGGAGCCGTGCGAGAAGAGAGAACACCTACTGATGAATTGCATACATTGCATCATATGTCTTTCATTTAGATTAATTTTATATCAATAAATGCTACTAAGGTATGTGTTTAGTCTTATTTACATAATACAGGGACATGAATGCAAATTACCCATATCCCGAGAATAAACACGTGCAAAAGACTCATTTCTATCATAAAGACTGGTTCAAGATTATCGGGATTCAAATTGAAGTCCATCCAAGCATAAAAGCATTCAAAGACCTAATTACAAAAAGGTCAGGGCCTTAATTGCAAAAGTCGAGGACCCGACTGCAAATTACGATTACAAAAAGATTAGTTTGGAGACGTTCTAAAGAAAAATCAATTTGGATCTCCAAATATATGAAGAAATTAACTCGGATCTCCAAAGATATGCAATAATTAATTCGGACGCGCAAATGACAGCTAAAACATGCCATAAACACACAGGAAAAATCCGGATCGATTCCGAGCAAAAAATGTGGCGATTCCGCCGCACGTCATGTACAAAATGCGGCGATTCCGCTACACAAAAGTCGATCCATGTGCTCAATTTTTTACCAATGCTGTATTGACGCGTGTACGTTCCTTTTATGTATTAGGATCCCCGGTTGCGGCTATAAATAAGGCCGAATCATGTATTAGAAGGGGCTCCTCTCCTCCTCTTCTTTTTAGCAATAAAATTCTATTCTTTTATTTTGTGTTTTTAGTTTTCTTTTGTAGTTTCTCTAGGACCCCTTCTCCTTCCCTCCATCCATGAGTTTCTAACTCTCTCCAAAGGGTGGGGGTGACGGATTTAGGGTGATGAGAAGAAGAATTACGTTATTATTTTAATTTCGTGTTAGTATATTTTGATTACTTGAGTTTATGTTGAGTCATTTATCATGTAATGCTTTATAACTAATGTTATTTATTATAAGTTTCAGAATTCTCTAATCAAAACCCGATATCTAAACCTCCACCCGCTGGACTCTCATTCATATTTGCTTTATTCTTAATTTGTTTCTTGTTGTTCTTGCTTTAGAAATTAAAAATCCAAAAATCTCAAACCAACCTTATTTCTCTTTCTTTCTTTCCTTAATCGAAAAATAACAAAAATAACAATATCTCTCCCTCCTTGTGTTCGACCCGTACTTGCCACGTCTTCATTGACGTCGTGCACTTGCGGTATAAATTTAATTCTCATCAAGTTTTTGACGCCGTTGCCGGGGAGGTGACGAAGATTTTGTTTATTTTTTGTGATTTTGATTCTATCCTGTTTATCGTGTGCGCGATCTAACTATTTGGTCGTGACTTCGAACTGAAGGCACAATACATGAGTAAGTTGCCCAAGTTCACCTCTAGGGAAGACTCATATCTCTTCCTTAGAGAATTTGAGGAAATCTGCTCCCTTATGCAATACCAGCATATCTCTGAGGAGGCAGTGCGTCTTAAATTCGTGCCTCTAGCACTGAAGGACGACGCTAAGAAATGGCTATATAGTCTAGCCGAAAGATCTATTAGGAGTTGGGCCGAGTTTGTTCATGTATTCTTAAAGAAATATTTCCCCAACCATAAGACTATTAGGATTAGGAATGAAATTGTTGCATTCGTTCAATCTGAGAGCGAGCCGTTCTATTCCTATTTCTCCCGTTCTCTGTCTATGAGCAACTAAACCTTGGTCCACCAAAACCCTCTAAGATAACCCTTCAATTTGCTATTGCTCTGTTAAGAAACCAAGAGGTATAGTAGAGGATGTTTTGATTAAGGTTGGTGACTTCATTTACCCAGTGGATTTTGTCGTTCTAGACACTAAACCTGTTGTAAATCCTAAGAGACAAATCCCTGTAATACTAGGCAGACCCTTTTTAGCCACTTCTGAAGGTTTGATAAATTGTCGAAATGGGCTCATGCAACTATCTTTTGGAAACTTAAAAGCTGAATTTAATATCTTTCATGTTGATAGTGAGCCAGAAATAGTATGCAATCAAAGTGATGTTGTGATGAGATCGCGTATCTATAAGATTTCTGAATCAAATAAATCATCACAAAATCAAAAAGAAAGTAAGAAAAAGGGGAGTAATTCATCTACCCACCCACCATCACTCGAGCAAATAAGAGAACCAAACCAGGTGAGGGGTGTGGAATCTGTGCCACAGGACTCTCAGTGCAACATGGGGAACAATTCAACTGGATATATGCACCAACATGGTGTCATTCAATCCAGTTCTAACTATGGTTGACTCTGAGCTAATTCAATCCCTCTACCGCAAGTTGACTCAGGTAATAAGTGCATTTGCGTTATCTTTGCATACATTGAGGACAATGCATGATTTAGGTGTGTGGGGGTGTTTATCTATCTATATATTCTGTTTGTTTAATAAAGAAATATATTAAAAAGAAATCAATATTCCATGAGATAGCTTAAGATTGAACCACCAAAACCCGAGTACAAATTGCATTGAGTTTTTGTTCCTTATTATATAGTTCTGCTTGTAGAAATTATGACATAAATCTAAGTTCCAAAGAAATAACCCATTACCCTGTAAGACATGTATGCACTTAAATTGGATGAATCAAATCTTTGAAGTGGTTGATAAAAAGCAGAGGTTGAGGAAAATATACCGGGAAGTGTGGACTTCTAATAGTAATTAAGCCTTGAGGAAAATAAAAGTAAAAATAAAGGAATAAAGTGAGGAAAGCACATTTTGCAAAATGATTACAAAAGCCCAAGCCTTCGAGTCACTAGTCCGTAGGGGTATCTTAAAACCCGGTAACTTGAGCTACCAGCTCGGGATTATCGACC
Source organism: Triglochin maritima (assembly GCA_963682175.1). Classification (NCBI taxonomy): domain Eukaryota; kingdom Viridiplantae; phylum Streptophyta; class Magnoliopsida; order Alismatales; family Juncaginaceae; genus Triglochin; species Triglochin maritima. Next base: position 24,774,093 of record OY821775.1, read on the forward strand.
AAACTCGCTACACGAATGAAAAAAGGGTAAAAGTGTCAGAAAAAGCAAATGTGTTGAATCACGGGGAGAAAAAAAATATACTTTAAGATACTCAAGGCCCAAAGTTAAAAGAATGATCCATGCCATGGTTGATCCGAATGATACTTCACCACCAGAGGAGGCGTGCAAAATAATTTAAGTGATAACATGTGTAAAAGGGTTGGTGGTGTGAATGTTGGAGGAACAAAGACCAAGTCAGACTTTTTATAAGTTAGATTGGTATAATGAGTATGCAAGAATTCTAAGTGAGATGTATAAGGTTGAGGTGGAGATATTGAGAGTTATTAATGAAATGTTGAATTAATACTTTGTGGGTGTGTCAACTGAAGACCCTCACGAGACAAAACTTGTCCTCTAAGGAAACATGGGGGTTTAAAGGCTTGTTGCACATGCTAAGTGCAACCGTGATTCCTACGAAAGTGAGTTAGGATTTCCCTGTTTTCATTTTTCTTATATTCGGTTTTGCTAGGGACTAGCAAAATCTAGGTGTGGGGGTATTTGATGCATTGCATACATTGCTTCATATGTCTTTCATTTAGATTAAGTTTATATCAATAAATGCTACTAAGGTATGTCTTTAGTCTTATTTACATAATACAGGGACCTGAATGAAAATTACCCATATCCTGAGAATAAACACGTGCAAAAGACTCATTTCTATCATAAATACCGGTTCAAGATTATCGGGATTCAAATTGAAGTCCATCGAAGCATAAAAGCATTCAAAGACCTAATTAGAAAAAGGTCAGGGACTTAATTGCAAAAGCCGAGGACCCAACTGCAAATTAGGAGTACCAAAAGATTATTTTGGAGAAGTTTTAAAGAAAAATCAATTTGGATCTCCATATATATGAAGAAATTCACTCGGATCTCCAAAGATATGCAATAATTAATTCGGACGCGCAAAGGACAGATAAAACATGTCATAAACACACAGGAAAAATCCGGATCGATTCCGAGCCAAAAAGGTGGCGATTCCGCCGCACCTCATTTACAAAATGCGACGATTCCGCCACACAAAAGTCAATCCGTGCGCTCACATTTTTACAAATGCTGTATTGACGCGTGTACGTTCCTTTTATGTATTAGGATCCCCGGTTGAGGCTATAAATAAGGCCGAATCATGTATTGGAAGGGACTCCTCTCCTCCTCTTCTTTTTAGCAATAAAATTCTATTCTTTTATTTTGTGTTTTTAGTTTTCTTTTGTAGTATCTCAAGGACCCCTTCTCCTTCCCTCCATCCATGAGTTTCTAACTCTCTCCAAAGGGTGGGGGTGACGGATTTAGGGTGATGAGAAGAAGAATTACGTTATTATTTTAATTTCGTGTTAGTATATTTTGATTACTTGAGTTTATGTTGAGTCATTTATCATGTAATGCTTTATAACTAATGTGATTTATTATAAGTTTCAGAATTCTCTAATCAAAACCCGATATCTAAACCTCCACCCGCTGGACTCTCATCCATATTTGCTTTATTCTTAATTTGTTTCTTGTTGTTCTTGCTTTTAAAATTAAAAATCCAAAAATCTCAAACCAGCCTTATTACTCTTTCTTTCTTTCCTTAATCGAAAAATCACAAAAATAACAATATCTCTCCCTCCTTGTGTTCGACCCGTACTTGCCACGTCTTCATTGACGTCGTGCACTTGCGGTATAAATTTAATTCTCATCACCTACTCACTTATTTCTTATCTACACATGAACCAAAACCCCTACACTAATGTCTCACAACAAGATTTAGAGGGTCCTTGACTACAACAAACTTCCATAAGTTAACAGACACGAATTATTGACTCGCTAGGTTCAGGGTGGACTTCATTAAACGTTTGAGCAATGAAACTCTATGATTACTCACCCCCAAGGGAAAACTGGGGTGCATCCTAATGACTCGATAAATCCTAAAGCCACAGTACTAGATATCCTAATGCATCAAGTTCAAGACAATTTTGGGAGCTTTCTTTTTACTATGCCTCTCAACGGTTTTGCACATGTTAAAACACACACAAAACCAACAAAACATTTTCTTTCGCATACACATGAAGATTTTGAAAGAAATGTGAAAATTTTGAAGCACTAGGCAAGCAAAAGAAGACAAGTCACCCAAGGATCATGGCAAGCAGATATATCGATATTAAATACAGCACACTAACATGACCCTAACAATGCACAAAAGAAAATAAATCAAAGGAAAAAGACTCAACTATGTACACACGTAAAACACCCCCCCACACCTACTTCATGCATTGTCCTCAATGAATGCGAGCAAGATACTACATGGAGTTATGCATGAAAAGAATAGATCTCACCAACGTGAAGTACACAGGGAAGTTTCTGGCTATGTTGATGGACACAACCCAAATTCCCTCAAAACCTGTGAGATGCTAAGGAAGGGATACAAAATACGTGAAATAATTGGGTCCCAAATACTCAGGAGTTGGGGCCCACAACAAACGATCCTCACTGAAGAGGTTTTTCTTTAACAAACCTGAAAGCATAACCACTCATGCAGGAGCATGAATGGTTGAGTGCGAGGGAGGTTCATGAAGGAACATGACATCCTCGACTTCGGGTGGTGCCCCCTCCATGTAAGGTTTGAGGCATTGTCCATTAACTTTGAACACGTCCCCATTCCCTGGGTTCAAGATGTCGACCGCTCCATGAGGATAGACGGTTTGGACAATAAACGGGCCAGACCAGCGACTGCGGAGCTTACCCGCAAACAGATGAAGCCGGGAATTGTAGAGCAACACCTTTCGCATAATCATGCGATCGTGAAACATCTTGGCTCGGGACTTATGAATTTTGGCATTCTCGTACCCATCATTGCGTAGCTCTTCTAATTCCACAATGTCAAGCTTACGTTGTACTCCTACTTGATCAAGATCCATATTCAGGTTCTTGATCGCCCAGAAAGCACGATGCTCAAGCTCGACGGGTAGGTGGCAAGCCTTACCGTACACTACCCGATATAGGGAGATAACTAAATTGGTCTTGTACGTGGTGCGGAAGGCCCAAAACGCGTCATTCAACTTGGTTAACCAATCCTTCCTCGAGGAACTAACCGTCTTCTCAAGAATTTGCTTTAATTGACGGTTAGAGATTTCGACATGCCCACTAGTTTGCGGATGATATGGGGTCGCAAGCTTGTAGGTGATCGAATATTTCCTCATAAGCGCTTCAAAGGAGCGATTACAGAAGTGGGTACCCCTATCGCTGATTATGGTACGAGGAGTACCAAATCGTGCAAAAATGTCCCTCAAGAATTCAGTGACCACCTTGTTGTCATTGGTCTTTGTGGGTATAGCCTCAACCCACTTAGACACATAGTCAACGGCCACCAGAATGTAAACATTCCCAAACGAGTTCGGGAAGGGACCCATGAAATTGATGCCCCACACATCGAAGATGTCGACAACAAGGACATTTTGCAAAGGCATCATGTCACGTCGACCAATCCTGCCAAGGCGCTGGCACCTATCACATTGCTTACAAAAGTCGTAAGCATCCTTGAAAAGAGAGGGCCAGTAGAATCCAGATTGGAGCACCTTGGCAACAGTTTTCCTTGCTCCAAAGTGTCCTCCACATGCCTTGGAATGGCAGAAGAGGAGCACACTTTGGAACTCAGTATCTGGGACGCACCGCCTGAAAATTTGTTCAGAGCAGTATTTGAATAGGTAGGGGCCGTCCCAGTGGAAGAATCTGACATAAGATCTAAATTTGGTTTGGTCACATTTTGACCAACCCACAGGAAGTTGCTCGGTCACGAGGTAGTTCACGATGTCGGCAAACCAAGGGTTGTCTTCGATCGTGAACAACTGCTCGTCAAGAAATTTGTCATGAATGATTTGGTCTTGTGGGTTGGTCGTCTCTAGACGAGACAAGTGGTCAGCTACAACATTTTCACACCCTTTTTTTGTCCCGAATCTCGAGATCGAATTCTTGTAACAGCAAGATCCATCTCAAGAGTCGGGATTTTGCATCTTTCTTCGCCATGAGGTGCTTGATGGCTGTGTGGTCAGAATAGATAATCACGTGGGAGCCAATCAAGTACGACCGGATTTTCTCCAAAGCAAATATGATCGCTAAGAATTCCTTCTCGGTCACAGTGTAGTTCAATTGGGCATCATTGAGTGTTCTACTGGTATAGTAGATCACATGAGGCATTTTGTCCAATCGTTGCCCAAGCACTGCTCCCACAGCGAAGTCAGATGCATCACACATTAACTCAAAGGGTTCATTCCACACCGGTGCCTTAATAATGGGAGCTGAAGTCAACTCTTTCTTCAAGGTCAAAAAGGCATGGTGGCAATCCGGTGTGAACTCAAAAATGGCATCCTTAGCCAACAAGGTGGTGAGAGGTCGAGCAATTTTGCTAAAATCCCGAATGAACCGTCGATAGAATCCAACATGCCCCAAACAATAATCCGCTGATAAAATGGCATCCTTAGCAATGATACCCACTTTGGGATGGACCTGAATTGCCCTACTTGAGACCACATGTCCAAGTACAATCCCTTGCTTCACCATGAAGTGACATTTCTCCCAATTTAGAGCGAGGTTCTTCTCACGGCATCGCTTGAGGACAAGGCTCAAGTGATGAAGGCACTCATCAAAGGAAGCGCCAAATATGGAAAAGTCGTCCATGAAGATCTCAAGGAAACGCTCAAGCATATCGGAGAAGATGCTGATCATACAACTTTGAAACGTTGCCGGCGCATTACATAACCCAAAGGGCATACGACGGTAGGCAAACGTGCCAAATGGACAAGTAAATGTGGTTTTCTCTTGATCCTCGGGGGCGATGGGAGTTTGGTTGTAACCCGAGTATCCATCAAGAAAACAATAATACTAATGTCCGGCCAACCTTTCCAACATCTGATCAATGAATGACAACGGGAAATGATCTTTCCGCGTTGCCGCATTGAGCTTGCGATAATCAAAGCAAACTCGCCAGCCAGTTTGCAGGCGTGTCGGGATAAGCTCATTATGCTCATTCTCCACAACTGTCACGCTGACTTCTTGGGAACCACATGGACAGGACTCACCCACGAACTATCAGAGATAGGATAGATTATGCCATGATCCAAGCACTTAAGAACCTCTTTTCAGACGGGTTCTTTCAACACAGGATTCAATCTTCGTTGTGGGTCCCTGCGGGGCCTAGAATCCTCTTCCATGTGGATCTGATCCTGAACAATACCAGGGCTAATTCCCTTATATCCTTCAAGGACCACCTGATTGCCTCTTTGTTTTGGAGCTTCACATGTTTTTGATAACCATTTTGTTGGGTTCCTCACTCTTGCCTTTGATGTGTTAAAGGTCTTAATTGATGCTTAGCACATGCTTTGGCTAGTGGGGCTACTTTATGGGAAATGATGAGGTAAGGATAAAATTGGAGTGGGTAAAGATAAAAGGATGGCATATGGGAGCATGTGCTCTTGTTGGTCACATCTTAATTAATGACTTGTATGTTTTAATGATAATGTTAAATCTTAATTGATGTGGAGAAATAGTTGGGTTTTGGTTATTATGGATTCCATGTTGTGCATGCATATATCCAGGTCATATATCCTCTATTTTGAGCCTAAGCAATACTATGTAATGAGTTTTATGTTTTATTTTCAGGAATAAACATGTTTAAGAAGAAGAAAACACAAAAGGACTACAATGCAAGAAAAAGGATTGATTTGTGAGACTTATGGACCTATCTGCAAGAGGGAAGGACCTGGACGTAAGCCAGAATGACCAAATAGCAAAATGAGAAACTCCATACTATCATGAGGAGTATTTTGGAAATTAGATTCAGCCTCAGGTCAAATAACCGACCACGGTGCACCCCACGTGAATAATTGAAGCATTTGAGAAGAGATCCGAAAACAGGTAGCATCAGACCTATTGTGACCATCAATTGGCGGTCCAGTATGGTCAAGATCCGACTTGGCTTCTCGTGGCTGTGTATTATGTAGTTTATGTCCAGTTTAGGTATGTTTTTGTAGTCCCAAACCGGGGGATTGTCCACAGTTGCCTTTTCATGTCTATAAATAGATCTCCTCTTCTTCCCTTGTAAACAACTCATTGCTTAGTGGTTATTCTCTCTAGTTGGAGTAAGCCTTTGAAGCAAAACTCAAGTGGAGAGAATGCTACTTGTAATGTGAGTCGGCAATAAAATAATTTTTCCTAGTTTTGTTTTAATGTTGTCTCTTTTTGAATGCTTGCATGTTTAGTTAGCTTTTTTCATGATCTAAGTATAATTAATTAGAATTTCTTTCTTTCTTAGTATAATTGTTAGCTTGATGAGTAGATAGTACATCCACCCCATTTGGGGTGGACGAGATGTGGATTATGTGATGTGTTGGTGATGGGTTATTCTTATTTGTGTCATTTGATATGCTTAATGTAGATCTATGCATGTAACTTGCTAAAACTTGTATTAGATGGGATAATGGCCACACAAAGTACTTGTATCATGCTAGATCTAAAGTTTATCTTGTTGCTTGTAAATGATCATCTTGTTATGGTAAATGTTTTTTTATGTATGGGTGCTTGATTAATAGAGAATGCATGAGTATATTGAGTTGTATGGATGATTAATTGATGTCCTAATGTCCACACTAGGTACTTAGTTCATTCTTAAGAACCCAAAGTGCATCTTAACATCATGTCTAACTATATTAGTCATGTATTCATGTAAATGTAGTTGATGTTAATTAGGCTCCACACTAGTTTCTAGTTGATTTCACCTACTTTACACACTTGTGTCTCACGTAATCAAGAACCACTCACACACACGTGCCTACACACCTCCACTCCATGGGGATTTAGTTTAATTGTTGATTAATTCTTCATTTAGTGTAGTTAATTAGCATAATCCCCTCATTCCCCTCTCCTTTCCCAGTCAAGTATGGTAGTCACGACAACACTCATAACTCCTTGAGGTTCGACCCGTATTTGTCACGTCTTCACCGACGTCGTGCACTTGCGGTTATTAAAATAATTAATCAGCATGTCATGAGGACTAATTTGTATACACACACAACTTACACATCTACACTTTCGCATACATTCTCCACCTCCTACGAGACTCTTTTTTATTAGTTTTTTTATTTTACGTCGCATTCGTCACGTAGTTAGATACCCTCAGCTCCTTTTTCCTTCCACCACTCGAGTACGGTGTGAATATCAACACACATAACTCCTCGTAGTACGACCCCTACATGCCACGTCTTCACCGATGTCGTGAACTTGTGGTATTGAACTAATAAAATCTCAATCAGGTATACATGCAACAACTTGGTAACCACATCTAATGCAACATAAGTTTTTGGACCATCACCAATCACGTTAAGGCATTAAGGATTGGAAGGAGCTCTCACCGGAGCATCACCAGACATCGTTGGAACTTCACTGGAGTTCATCAAGCATAACCATTTTACTATATTTTTCCACGGTCGTAATGGTCAGAGGTAAAATGTTGAAGTTTTCAATGTCGTCTTTCTTCCCTGACTATTGTACTACTTTGGATAGTCCTCCATGCTTGCTAAGGACAAGTCTTGGAAGTCACTGGATTGCCTCAATTGCTCCACTTCTTACCTCTCACATTTAGTCTCTTTCCTCATATTCTCAATGTATTTGTATTTTGAAATTGCATCATCATTCTAAGGCACAACAGAGGCTCTGATACCAAATTGATGTGATCCCTATGTTGAGGATCATGCTTACTGCGTGTGAATCACATTTTTATAGTATTTCAAGTGCAATAAGATTTCGGTTAAGGTTTTAAGGTCCACAATATCTTCACATAAGAATTGGAATCCAAATCAGTGAACACCCGTAAGGATTATGCTTCATTACACTACTAGAAAAAGGGTGTTTCCCAGCGAACACGTGCCGACGTAAACTCCGTCGGCATTACTTCTACCCCATCGGGTTGGGAGCGGAAAATTTTGATTCACGCCTGATTAATGTTTTGCATGTGCAAAGCACATGCAAAAAGTAGCGTGCCGACGGAATTTTTTTCAGCATGTTGGATCTTTAGTGAAAAAATCCCAAAGCCATCCCGAGAAAACCCTAACTATTTGCTTCAAATTTCCTCCACCTCGCCACCCACGCATATTCTGTCATCTCACTGTCTTCCTTGTCAAATCTGCCTTGCCGTCTCCATGCACCGTCGTTGTCTCCAAGCACTGTCTCACTGTCGCACTGCCTTGCATCGTCCTCCCACGTCTGTGCGACGACTCCACCGTCGACTCGACACGACAACCTTACCTCCATGTCGCCCCAAGTTCTCATCATCCACCTCCTTGCCGACTGACCATGCGCTTGCGTCTGTGTCTGCTAGGTTTTGATTCGCCTCTTTTGCGGTTCCTATTAAATACCATTAGATTTGAGCTTGTTATGTGTGGTTATGGTGGGATGAAAAATGTAGAGGACAAGAGGTGTTTGGACTGAAATGTAGTTTTGGTTCCTCTTAAATTGAGAGGATGTTTTGACTTTGGATTTTTGAATTTCGATCAATGTAGTTACGGACGGGTGGTTCGTATAAGTTATTAGGTTCTTCTTGTGTTATGGTATGTGGTCGTGCATTTGATTATGCATTCACATCAATAAACCACTTCTTACTTGTCGAGGAAGATTTGAAGCTATGTGTTCATTATGGAGCATTAAAGAATTATCAAGTGTTGAGTATATTGCTTTTGAGTATGCCTTAAAGTCGTTCTGCGTGGATAAGAATTTGGTAAGTTGTTTTGAGTTATTCGTATGATTTGTATGATTTGAGTTATTATATAATTTGTATGAATTTTAGTCAAACTTGGTTGGTACACATCAATATAATTTACATCTCAGGCACAACTAACTTTGCTCTTGTAAACATTAGCTAAGTATTAGTGACAACTTCAACTGGATAAGACCATATTTGACTTTGCATAAGTTTGTGGTGCACTCGAGGTCAACCACGAGACTTAATCTTGTTTTGTGAACTTTGTTTTTCTTATTTGTCAAACTTAATCATACAACAATTTCCAACTTTTAAATGGTAGCATGTTTGGAAAGTATAACTTTGTTAAGTGATGGATTATTGAGATTGATTGAGTTTGTGGTTGAAATGCAGGTTGAAAATGGTTTAATATTTACAACTTTAGGGGAGATTCTGTCCAAATTTTTAGTAAACTTAATATTTAATGTCTGTGTCGTAATAATTGTTTCTATTATGGCCTCCTGTTTCGGTTTTTATGTATCCTAATGTTTGAATCCTGCAATATCATCTAAATTTCCAATACGATGACATTATGTATGTTTAAACTATGTATGGCCTCCTGCATTATGTATGTTTAAACTATACACATTTTGATGTTTGACGACTATACATCAAATACTCCGTTGTTTTGTCATATGGAGATTTTCTAATAATTGATGTAGTGAGTATAGGATGTTTGGTATAATAATATCAAACTTGAAGGTATTTGGATATTTTTTAGATTAATAAGATCGATTGAATTTATGATTGAAATGCGGGTTGAAAATGGTTTAATATTTACAATTTTAGGGGAGGTTTTGTCTAATTTTTTAATAAACTTAACCATTTAAGATATTGAACGGTTGGAGCAATAAGTCCTCTATGCTTCTTCCTTTGCTTCGAGAAATGTTTTTCGATGGCGGCAGAAATATTTCATCATCATATTATGAAGCTAAGAAAGTCGTTTTAAGAGTTAAGGCTCAAATGTAAGAAGACTGATGGTTGTTCTAAAGATTGCATGTTGTATTGGAAAGAAGATGCTAAGAAACACATTTGTGACCGATGTGCGACGTCGAGATGTTCACAAGAAAGAGTGGACGGAGACAACGTAATTCGAAAAAAAATCCGACTAAAGTGCTGAAGTATTTCTCATTGATTGTAAGACTACGTAGGTTGTACATGAATACGTAGAAAAGATGTAGAAGAAGTGAAACTTCCTTATGGTTGGAAGAAAAAATCAATTTGTTTCAACTACCATATTGGAAGAATCTTCTCCTTCGACATAATATAGATGTTATGCATATAGAGAAGAATGTCTGTGACAACATATTAAATACTATGTTGAAAATCAACAAATAAAAAGATGATGGGAATGCTCAGATCGACCTACAAGAAATGGGCATTCCTAAAGAGTTGCATCTAGAGAATCATGTCATGGCAAGTGTCCAAAATCTACATTCATCTTGTCGAATCAACAGAAAGATATATTTTGAAGGTGTTGCATGACCTAAAGGTTCTTGTTGGGTTTCGTCTAATATCAAGCCATGAGTACAATTGAAAGAGAGAAAGATTTCTGGTTTAAAAAGTCACTATTGTCACGTACTTATGCAATAGATCTTTCCCCTTGCTCTTTGGAAAGCATTAGATGAAGATATTTGTGGCATTATTGTGTCAGTCTCTTCATTTTTCAAGAACATTTGTAGTCAAGTAATTGATGTACAACAAATGGAAAAGTTGAAGAGTGAAATAGTTGTTACTCTTTGTTAGCTCGAACGTATCTTTCCTCCGGGATTTTTCACGATCATGATGCATCTACCTATACACTTAGTTGATGAAATATTATTAGGTGGACCAGTGTTTTATAGCTGGATGCATCCTATAAAGTGTTACTTGCTAACAATAAAACGTAATGTTTGAAACAAAAGTAAACTTGAAGGATCCATCGTTGAAGGGTAATTGGCAGAGGATTGTTTGACATTTTATTCTCGTTATTTGGATGAGGTGGAGACAAAATTAACACAATAAGAGAGATACACTAGTGGAGAACCAATTGGGGCAGGGAGAATTCTCGTTTAGATCGGGTTTTGTTAAAGCAAGCTCATCATTATGTATTGTTTAATCTTGATATTGTGGCACCCTATCTAGATCTCCATTTGGTAGAAATATCTTCAAGTAACAAGAATTCGAATACTCATCAACTAGCAAAAATGCACAGTGATCTGTTTGAGACCTGGTTTTGTGGTTTCATGAATCATATGCGTGTTCAAGAGAGTCCAGTTATTACTGAAGACTTGAAATGGTTAGCAAGAGGCCCAACAGCTAAGGTTACATCTTATGATGGATATTGTGTGAATGAGTACATGTTTCATACAAAATGTCTGGAGAGTTCTTGAACAACCCAACATAGTGGCTTTATCATGTCAACTGAAATATCAAGTTATTCTAGTAGGGATCGAAATCTTATATTTGATGTCATTACATATTATGGTAGTTTAGATGAAGTGCTTGAGTTATCCTACGACCCCAGTTTGAAAATTGTGTTGTTTAAATGCAATGGTTTGACGAGTCAAGAAAGGATGGACTACAGGTTGATAAAAATGGATTTACATTCATCAACATGGCCCAAACAAAGCACGAGAAAGATCTATTCATCTTAGCATGTCACGTGGAACAATGCTTCTATGTTCAAGATCCAGTTGAGCCTAGTTAGCACGTTGTATTGAAATATTGACCTAGAGATGTCTTTGATTAGGTAATATATCAATTGTTTTTGCTATATGTTATATGTTTTCTATTAAGTAATTTGTTTGGATCATATGTAATTCTAATAAGGTACTAATGTTGTTCATAATGATCTTATTTTTATTAGCAATTTTTGTATATGTTATACATGCATTCGTCCTCGTAGGGCGAGCAGGCGGTAGATCGAGTTGAAGATGAACCGTAAACACTCGGTCCACATCATGATATCATTGAGATTTTTAGGCCTCATGAAGTGGAGGGTATACCAGCAGAGGTGCGAGGTGAACTAGATAGGAGACCAGGAGACATTCGCTTCGTGGCCATTCATCTAAGCATTATTGTTATAAGTTGTTTTAATTTTTTTGTTTCAATCCATATTTAGACAAATGTCATTTCAATTCATAATTGTTTATATCTTTAGATAATTATTGATTGCATCCTTATTTAGAATTGTTCAGATTTTATTGAATATTAAATGGATGAAAATAAGATCACGACACCTCTCTCCAAAATTGAAAAGATGGCTCTTTCTTATACAAAGGAGCCATGAATGGTAAGTTTGAAATTTTTACAAGACAAAATTAAGTGTTACTTTCAATTTTAGAATATCGTAAATATTTGAAATGTTGTAGGTTTAGATACAAGAGTTGGCTAGCTAAAATTTGACATGGCAGACATTCTCTGAAGAGTGAGGTGAGTGTTCATAGTTGAAGTCTTGTGAGGTGATCGAGGAGGAGGCAAAAAAAAGAAATTTTGGGGAAAAAGAAGATAGATCGTGTGCTTGGTGTTGGGATTGGAGCCTACAAGATAGGCAATACGTTGACTGGTCGACCAAGATATCGCAATGCGTATCACTTGTAAGTGTATACTTAACTTCATAGGTTTATTTTACATGTCCAATATATGTAAAATAATATTAACATGCATTATAGGAGGATCATGAGAAGTTGAAGGCTCAAGTTGCAAAATTGATGGCAACTCGATTTAGAGAGGATCATGTATATGTATGATGAATGTTAATTTGTTTCTTCAATTACCTAAAATAATATATATGTTTGGGATTGTCCAACGATTAGTAACATATCATACATTGCATTCATACTATATATTCTTTATTCTACCCCAATTTTATGCTGCTCGATTGTTTCTTTATGGTGTTTCAGGTGTTAGGTAATAAAGAAGAAAGGAAAAGAAAATGACTGAAATGCAAGAAGAAATGACTCAACTGAAACAAAGTGCACCTGTTTGTCATGCACAAGGACCCTTTTGCAAATTAGGAAGCACCTAGATGAAATCTAGAGGGACTTGAACGCGCGGAAAACATTTGAGGAGCAAAAATCCCTCAATACCATGATCTTGAAGAGTATTTGGGTAATTAAGAATAAATGGGCTCGAACCAGTGGACCAGGACTCCACGCCACATGCAAAATACAACAGTTAATCTCCGAGAAGAAATTGGGGCCAATCGGGCACAAATGACCCGCCAGTGGCGTATTTTAATCCGTCATTTGATTATTGGGAACATGACTATTGATTATATGACTCCTTTGCCCCCAATTTCTCCCAATGCTTCGTATTGATTATATGGGTGCACCAGACTATAGAGAAAGTTATTACAATCGTCGGATTGCTTCCAGATCCATCCAAACCCTTATTTCTTTTATAAATAGACTTGTAACGCCTCATTTCTTCTTCTTCCTTCCTGTCCTCCTTAGGTTAGTTTCCTTTCTTGTTTAGTAGAGTAGGTTTTATTTCTTGTTTATTAGAGTAGGTTTTAGTTTCTTAATTATTAGTGTAGAGGAGGAGAAAGGAGCAACCTTGTAATCTTTCATTTTAATCTAGTTTTCTACATTTCTATTATGGTTTGTGTTGCTATTTTTCTTTGGTTAATATGTTGAGTAGGGAGTAGTCCATCCCCATTGGGGGGTGGAGAAGAAGGTGATGTGATTATGTGATGTATTAAGTGTGTGTGTGTTAATCCTAACCTTTGAGTCTCACATAAGTTTCATAACCATCTAATGGGATTTTCACTATTATCTTTGATGTTTATTGCTCTTGACTGATGCTTAGCACATGCTTAGATAGTGGGCATATTTTATAGGGAATGATGATGTGAGGATAATGATGGAGTGGAAAAAGGAAAAAAGACATGTGGGAGCATGTACTCTTGTTGGCCTCATCTTAAGTAATGTTTTATATGTTTTAATGATTGTGTTAAATCTTATTTCACGTGGAGAAATAGTGGGGTTTGGTCATTATGCATGAGCTCATACTAGTCTCATTTCAATTCTTGTCTTGTATGTTTTAATAATAATGTTTTATCTTATTTCATGTGGAGGCAAAGTTTGATTTGGTTTTATGGATTTCATGCATTACATGTTTTTGAGGACAAATGAACACACACACGTACACATATTTTCATTTCTGCATTCTTTCTCTACCCCCTAAGGGGTTTATTTTTATCGTTTGTTTTTTGATTTCATACGCATCGTAGTGTAAGTCTAATCGCAGACCACTCTTTTCCTTTCCCCCACTTGAGTATTGTAGACTCCGACTCACACACACTCCCTATGGACTCGACCCGTACTTGCCACCGCTTCATATCAACCATACACTGCCATATTATAACTGAATCAATCAAGCTTTTGGCACTGTTGTCGGGGAGTGTCGTTTTGGTAGTCGAGTTCACCATTTTGTTGGGGGGGGGGGGGGGTTCATTTTCTTTTCTCTTTTGGTTACTAGAAGGGGCCACGAGTGGAAAAGGTGACCTAATGGTGCGTGGGAGCATGCTAGTGAAGTTTGGGGACCAGACTCACCAGACAATCAGCTAATAGCGGATTTGAATACACCATTGGCGGCTCTAGTAAGACATTTGGGATTTCTATTTTTACAGTAGATTCCTTTGCCAATTTCAAGTTGTTTCCTTCCACTATTTATGCGATGCATGCTCTGCTTAAATGTCATTAATTAATTTAGCTTGCATGACCCTTTCTTAAGACAACTTGGACCCTAAAACTCAAAGCAAAAGATTAGATCAATTGTCATCTAGGTCATGCATCATCTGTAGACCTTTCATGCATATTATCTTTCCTTTGTTTTAATTTCTCGTTGTTGATTGTGTAGGATTTCGTGCCTCTATGTATGTATATATTTTAAAAAAATTATACATACATACAATACAAGATCCATTTCCATATTTTTGACGATTTATATCCATTGTTTTATATTTATTCTAATATCGTGAAATCTACATATATATTAAAATAAATAGAAGATGATCATACCCAAAAGTTCTCTAAAACCTTTACGAAGATCTAGAGTTGCGTTGCCCATTGAATCATCCGCCGATTCGCCTCCAAGTGTTCACAAAACTCTAAACAAGATTAGAGAGAAATGAGCTAGCCAATCAGTCTCTAAATCAATGTTAGAATCTAGCTAATAACTCCTCTAAAGCTCATGAGAATTTAATCTCCAAAAATTTGAATAATTAAGAGACTTTTCGGGTGGATTAATGGGGTCATTACGGAGAGAGAGAATTAGTGCATTAGTATTAACAAGGAATGGAGCATAGACCTATTTATAGCATTTCCTCTAACTCACATCATGTGCAATGACCACTTACACATGATCCTTTATTAATCTCTCCACTAAACCACATCATGTGCAAACCATTTACACATGATCTTTTGTTTATATCTCCACTAAACCACATCATGTGCATACCACTTTACACATGATCTCTTGTTAATATATGCAAAAACGTGGTCAAACAGTTGGACCATTTTCACTGTTTTTGACTCCACCAATTTTTGGATTAATATGCAACAAAATTTGAAATTTTGGTTTTAGCAAATTCATATGTTATAATGTTGTAGAACACATTATATCATGTAATATATTATCATATATAATATCAAAACATTATACCCCATAATATATATACATCTCATACGAATTTATTTATTATTCTAAGCACGTCGTTTTCACGACATATTGATTTTATTATTTTACCACATGTATATTATTCCATAACACATGAAATTTAATACATCATATAAAATATAAAATTATATTTCTTGTTTCCCAGTTTTGTGGTGTGACCTATAGGAGGATCAAAGTTATATTGGAAATGATATAAAACACATTATATCATAAACTATAAGCAATATCTAGCTACACAATATAGTTACCCAAATAACAAAGATGTTTTGCTCACTCGAACTAAAGACGATCCACTTTGTGATATGTAAATATCACTTGTGTTTATCCTTTGCCTCATGATATTAAGAATATTATACAAAGTATAAATGTGTCACCTTTATATTATATATTCATTTCTTGATCTCTTAAGCTAATTATAAATATGTAACTTAACACAAATCATATTGTGCACATTATAATTTTGCTTTATCAAGGGGCCCACTAATATCATTACTCAAGTAAAGAGGGACAATGATAATCCTTTGATGAACTATCTTTTCCAGCATAAGTCATACTTAACCAACTATTGCCTTTATCACTATAATCAATGACAAGTTTTGACAATAATCAAATTAAACACTTCCTATGTGAAAAGACATAAGTCTCATATCTTACGATTCAAGACACAGTGAAAACATTAATGACACAACACATTTCCATAATGCTTCACTTGCTAGGTCTATTCAATATATAAAAGTAACCATTTTCCTCTTTCATATAGTCATGTCGTCAAATATTTGTAGAGCTACAATAATCGATGTCCAACACGACAATCTTATCTCGGTCATTAATGTTCCATGTCAATTACAATGATTGTGAATAACTTTTGATTTATGTAAACCATTATCTTTTAGAGCTCTACAGTTAAGGACTAAGAGTCTCTTCCTTAACACTTCTAAAAGACGAATACATTAATCAATGAACAAAATATTTGCACGTTCAATTAATAACAATTGACAAATAGAAGTAAAACTTTTAGAACACATCCCTTTCAGATTGTTGGCGTGAGGTACGTGCACTTGTTCTCTCATTCGTGCATCGTTGAAACATGCATTAGTTAGTAATGTGCATCAGGACCAAAGTGAGGTGAGTGTTTGATTGGAGGGTGATTGACATCATTTCATGCTTATATTTGTATCTTATATCCATTATCTTACACCTAAGCAATGCTACGTTACGAGTTTTATGTTTAGTTTTTAGAAATAAAGAGGTTTGAAGAGAAGAGCCATGAAAGGACCCAAAAGCAGGAAAAAGGACTTAAGTGTGAGACCTGGGGACCAAGATGCAAGACAGAAGGACCTGATCGTAAGATAGAAAGACCTAAGAGCAAACCAGGAAACTCCACACCATCATGGGGAGTATTTTGACAATTCGATTCGGGTCGGAGCTCCAACAAACCAAGTAGATGCATCCAGGACCAACAAAGACCACCAGCAAAGCCCACAACAAATCCCAGATGAATCCAAAGCTTATAGACCGCCAATTGGCGGTCTTGGACCGCTAATTGGCGGTCCATATGTCTCCAGATCCGCTAAGATTTGTGTTGGGCTTGTATTAGTGTATTCTTAGTCTATTTGTGGTATTGGTTTAGTCCCACATCGGGGGATTGTCCCCGATTAGCTTTTTCCATGCTTATAAATAGAACTCTTCACCTTCCATTGTAATTACCCATTGTTTGGTGGCATTCTCTCTACTAAGGAGTGAGCCTTGAAGCAATAACGCAAGGTGGAGAAGAATGCTGCCTTCAATGTGAGTCATTGTTAATAAAAGTTTATTTGTTTCTTTTAATCTTGTTTTGTTATGTTGTTTGTTTTGTGTGGGTTGCTTTATTTTGTTTAATCTCTTGTTTAGTAATTTTAGTATCTTAGTTAAATGTTTTCTTTACTTAGTCTAAT
The DNA here is from genome assembly GCA_963682175.1 of Triglochin maritima. Classification (NCBI taxonomy): domain Eukaryota; kingdom Viridiplantae; phylum Streptophyta; class Magnoliopsida; order Alismatales; family Juncaginaceae; genus Triglochin; species Triglochin maritima. The sequence continues at coordinate 24,791,487 of OY821775.1, forward strand.
CAGTAGTGTAATGAGTAGTGAGTAGTTCCATCCCCATTTGGGGGGTGGAGAAATATGTGATATAATCATGTAGTGTATTAAGTGTGTGTTATCTTTATCCCTTGAGCTTTATATGATTTCCATAACCATCTAATGGGTTTTCACTCTTATCTTTGATATGTTAATGCTCTTGAATGAAGCTTAGCTTATGCTTTGATTAGTGGACCTATTTTATGGGGAATGATAAGGTTAGGATATGGATGAAGTTAATATTGGAAACACAATTTGTAGTGTATGTACTCTTGTTGCCTTTACCTTAGCTAATGTCTTGTATGTTTTAATGATGCAGTGAAATCTTAATTCATTTAGAGGCATAGTAGGGTATAATCTTTATACTTGAGTTCATGTAGCTTCATTCCAATTATTGTCTTGTATGTTTTAATGATGTAGTCTTATCTTAATTCATGTAGAGGCAAAGTGGGATGTAGTTTTATGATTTCATGCACTACATATTGTGAGGAGCTTAATGAACACACACATACTTCTTTATGTTCACATTATTTCTCTACCCCCTTTATGGCTTAGTTTATTGCTTATCTCCATTTCCATTTGCATCTTAGGGTAGTTTAGTGTAACCAACCTTTCTTCCCTTTCTTTACCTCTCGCCTTTGCACAAACCAAGTGTCGACACACCTCCCAGTGGACGACCCGTATTTTCCACCGCTTCAACGCGGCCGTGCACTTGCGGTTAAATATTAAACGAGATCAATCAGAGGGTTTGATTGCTAGGTTAGGAATCAAACTACTCTAGGGGGATGTCACATACAAGATAAGGTGGGGGATTTCCTTTTCCCAAAAAAACACACCTAATCAGAAGTCTTAATCTAAAATCAAGTAGACATTGGTTATTAGGACTTCGGTGCATTAGGAGAGTGGTCTGGTCACGACCGTCATAGCCTAATCGGTGTCGCCCACTTTGTTAATAAAAGGAGAGACAAGATCTCTTACGTAGGGAGGTGAGGCGTGTTGAGGCCGCGTGACCTCGAAGTTAGCCATCGTCTAGCTTAAGGACCCACAACCAACCTAAACTTGTTTGAGCCGTGTTTGCTAGATTAGTCTTCTACCCTTACCTTTTACCCCCTTTAGCTTTAAGGATTCTTCCCTTCTTTTATGAGTCATCTTCTTATCACCTACTTCTACGTTCTAGTCCCATACCCTTTACACTCTCTATAAGCGTTTTAGGGTAGATTCGAGCACTTTTTGTGACCTTGGCCTCGTGGTGGTGAGAGTGGTCGACTCGAGAGTATTGTGTCAAGATGGACGGTTACATTGGCGACCATCCATTTAATTGTTGGGACCAGGCTATTCTCCCTGGTATTCTGGACCCATGCAACCTAGGGTGCCTCAGACTAACACCCAGTATGGTTAGGACAATCTTAATTGTGAGGCTGAGCAGTCTTTAGATTGGGGTAATATGAGAGAGACACTGATTGCTAGACAACCTTCTAGTTGTGTCAGATTATATGTTGGTCAACAAACTAAGACATTACAAGAAACTTTGCCATCTTTCATGCGTGTGGTAGAGGATATGAGTGCACCGGTGTCTCTAGTAGCCATACTATGTGACTATTGCGGGTCAAGTGGTCACGTTATTGGGGAATGTCCTTATGTTCCCCCAGAGCCTGAGTATGAGCATACATTTTCCCAACATGCTCGATGTGACCTTTATGCATCCGCGTACAACCCAAGAAGGATGGATTCATGGGGACACAATATTGATTCAAATTTTTATACATCATACCCACCCCATTATTCTCCTCCCGAATACCCACATCCTTACCACCCACCACCCATGATCACATCGATTAATTCTCAGACTATTACCACCCAACCTACAAACTGTGACAATCAAAATTTGAAATTCAATGTTGACCCCAAACTGATTCCTTAAAATAAACCCTCCAAACGTTTATGGAAATCACTCAATGTTTTTTGAAGACCAACTTGAATTCCTTGCAAACTATGGAATACAAGTGAGTCAAATGACACAATAATTGAGTGAACGTGAGGAGGGTGGCCTTTCTTGTCAACATGAGGATTCATCTTTTGATATCGAACCCCACAACATCCACAAATTCAAAGCAAATCTTTCGGAGTCAAACTCCTAGTCAGTCTGAGGGACTTGGGGTTTCAATTCACGATCACTTGGTGGGGGATTCGATTCAAATTGAGAATAGCATGGACCAGTTTCATTATGAGTCAGCACAGGATTGTGCCATATCTTTTGTCCTGTGACCCTTGAGCCACATGATCTTAATATTGAGTCACTTAAGGACTCACATTTGGTGGAGCAAGGGCTCCCTAATACTCCTAATTAAGTGTGTATGTTAATCTTAACCTTTGAGCCTCACATGAGTTTCATAACCATCTAATGAGATTTTTACTTTTCTCTTTGATGTGCTAATGCTCTTGACTGATGCTTAGCACATGCTTAGATTAGTGGACCTATTTTATGTGGAATGATGAGGTGAGGATAATGATGGAGTGGAAGAAGGAAACATGACATGTGAGAGCATGTGCTCTTATTGGTCTCATCTTAATTAATGTCTTATATGTTTTAATGATTGTGTTATCTTATTTCATCTGGAGACATAGTGGGGTTTGGTCATTATGCATGAGCTCGTATTAGCCTTATTTCAATTATTGTCTTCATGTTTTAATGATAATGTTTTATCTTATTTCATGTGGGGGCAAAATTGGATTTGGTTTTATGGATTTAATGTATTACATGTTTTTAGCACAAATGAACACACACGCGTATATATTTTCATTTCCGAATTCTTTCTCTACCCCATATGGGGTTTATTTTTATCGTTTGTTTTCTAATTTCATACGCATCGTAATGTAATTCCAATCGCATACCTCTCTTTTTCTTTCCCTCACTCGAGTATTGTGGACTCTGACTCGCACGTGCTCCCTGTGGACTCGATCCGTACTTGTCACCGCTTCAACGCGGTCTTGCACTTGTGGTATTATAACTGAATCAATCATCCAACTAATCAAAATCTAATTTTTATGGAGTGGTGACATTGATACGTCTTCCCAGCATGAGGATGACCCATCGACGGATCCAACTTCTTCTGAGCTGTAGTTGGTATACATGTGTTGTTTTTCCCATTCAATAGACTGCGACTTATAACTTCTTATATATATATATAGTATAGCTTATGACTTGGTTTATATTGTATTTCGTATGATTTATACATTGTAATTCATCTTATTATGAATGTATGTAAATGGACATGTGTTTCGAATTAGAGGTTGAATGAATTTTATTGATGGATCTATAAAGCCGATATGGGTTAATATGTGAATGGTATTAACTGTTTTTTTGTAATAAGCGCTACTATTTCTGACAGACTTGCCATCAGCAATAGATATTATCATATAACATTGTCGATAAAATTTCTGTCGGCAATCTATAATATCATAAACACTACCGACAGAAATTCCATCAGTCATGTAGTGTTGCACACCTTATTTTGGCAAGCAAAATTTGATCATACTGATGGAATTTCCGTCAGCAATATTCTTCCCAACGGGACCATTCCTTGCTGAAATGTACCGATGGAATTCCGTTGGTAGGTGCTATTGCCGACAGAATGAGTACTTGTTGGCAATGGTCATATTTGTAGTAGTGTTGATTTACAACTTTGTTCACTCACTCTCAATGAGCCCTTCAAATTAAAATACCAAATTATAGGGTATACAGAAGTATTGCCAAAGAAATAAACAAGATTTGTTGGGGTAGTTGTGTTGGAGGAGGACGGGGAGCTACTGATCAACCCACCACAGGAGAATGCCCGTCTCCTGGGCTACAGGGACCGCTGATTGGCGGTCCCCAACCGCCGATTGGCGGTCTAAAAGGTGCACCTCGTGAGCTGCCTTAGACCGCCCTGATCACCATTCCTTTTGCCTTCTTTTGACACTACTAGATCCATTCTTGATCTATTCTACTGGGGGCACGAAGGAAAGAAGGTGGCTCTCTCCTTGACATTCACAAAGCAAAAAAACGATTTTGCAATGCACACTCCTTTTTTCTACTCACATACTCACTCTTTTCTCACACAATTTCGTGGCTCAACTTCTAATGCTTGATATATATTGTTGTTCTATTACAAATGGTGAATTCTAGTGCTTTATATAGGCACTTACATGACCCTACAACTTCCAAACATAAAGACCACATAAACATGATCATTCAAGATCATTACAACCTCTACTTAAATTGCATACATAATTAGGACGAAAATTACACAAAAAATGAAAGGACTCTTGTCTCTTCCACTCCCTCAACCTTTCGTTTTCTCATGTGTTGACTCTTCACCCCCTTGATGAGTCATCAAGCAATGATGATGTGGCGGGTGACTAGGACGCCACATAGGGTTAAGTTGCCACCTAGGATTAAGTTCAATTCTTAATACTCCTCCTTGAACTTAATCTTCTTCCATCCTCTATCCCAAGTTGATTTCTCAACTTCACATACAAGCGGATTGCCAATGCTATTGTTTTGTGTGAGAAGACACACGATGTGCAACTCACTCGTCGTCTCGTAGATTTCACGAAGTGTCTTGAACTTCCTTGGTCTCATCTCGTCATGTTTGTCAGATGGAACCGTTTCATGATCAGTGGGGTTGGCTATCTCCTCTTCTTGTTCCTCATTTGGCACTTGTGGAATCTCCTCTTTGGACTCCCATGTTACCTCCTCGTTAACCTGTACATCACGACTAATGACAATTTTGTTGTTAGTCGGATCGAGAAGCCTATAAGCTTTCGATCGTTCATCATAGCCAACAAATACAAGCTTGATGCTCCTATCATCAAGTTTTATCCTTCTTTCTTTTGGCACATGTGCATATGTTGTTCTTCCAAACACCTTCATATGTGCTACTGTTGGCTTGTATCCACTCCACACTTCTTGTGGAGTTACTCCCTCCAAGATTGCGGTTTTGCAATGATTCAACGTGTACACTGCACAGGCCACTGCTTCGGCTCATAGCTCTTTTGACATGTTCTTGCTTTTCAACATACTCCGAACCATGTCCATGATGGTTCTATTCTTCCTTTCAGCTACACCATTTTGTTGTGGTGAGTATGGAGCCGTCAAATGGCATTTTATGCCATTCTCCTCACAAAAGTTGTTGAACTCGGTTGATGTGAACTCGCCTCCTCGATCAGACCTTAATGTCTTGATGTTGTTGCCACTTTGTTTCTCCACATATGCCTTGAACTTCTTGAACATGCGAAATGCCTCAGATTTGTCCTTCAAGAAGTACACCCACGTTTTCCGTGAAAAGTCATCAATAAACGTTAAGAAATAACGATTCTTACTAATCGAGTGTGGAATGATCGGTCCACATATGTCGGTATGCACCAACTCTAGCACCTTCTTTGCTCTATGTTCAGCTTGCTTTGGAAAACTCTTCCTTGGTAATTTTCCAACCATGCAACCATCACAAAATCCGTCTTTGGATTCGGTCATCGGCAGACCATGCACAATTCCCTTCTACGACATTTCTTGGATCCCGCCGAAATTCAAGTGTCCAAGTCGCATATGCCACAACCAATCTCCCTCAATGCATGCATTCAAGCATCTTGCACGAGCACAGGTTAGATTCAATTTAAACATTCGATTTTTGGACATTTCTACCTTTGCAATCAGATGTCCATCTTGTCCTCGCACGGTCATGTGTCGATCCTTCATCAAGATCGTGAACCCTTTCTCGAGGAGTTGTCCCATGCTTAATATGTTCATTGATTGGCATCATTTCATGTTTATATTTGTATCTTATATCCATTATCTTTCACCTAAACAATGCTATGTTACGAGTTTTATGTTTACTTTTCAGGAATAAATAGGTTTGAAGAGAAGAGCCATGAAAGGACCCAAAAGCAGGAAAAAAAGGACTTAATTGTGAGACCTAGGGACTGAGATGCAATGGAGAAGGACCTGATCGTAAGACCGAAGGACCTAAGAGCAAAACAGGAAACTCCACACCATCATGGGGAGTATTTTGGCAATTCGATTCGGGTCGGAGCTCCAACAAACCACGTAGATGCATCCAAGACCAACAAATCCATCAAGCAAAGCCCACAACCAAAAGCAACTCGATCTGAAGTTTATAGACCGCCAATTGGCAGTCTTGGACCGCTAATTGGCGGTCCATATAGCCCCAGATCCGCTAAGCTTTCTCCTGGACTTATATTATTATGTGTTTAGGCTATTTTTGGTATCGGTTTAGTCCCACATCGGGGGATTGTCCCAGATTAGCTTTTTCCATGCTTATAAATAGAACTCTTGACCTTCCATTGTAATCACCCATTGCTTGGTGGCATTATCTCTACTAAGGAGTGAGCCTTGAAGCAAAAACTCAAGGTGGAGAAGAATGTTACCTTCAATGTGAGTCATTTGTTAATAAAATAATTCTTCTAGTTTCTTTTAATCTTGTCTTTTAATTTGTGCATGTCTATTTAGTCTTTCCTTTCCTTTTATGTTTCTTTAATGCTTCTTGCCTTCTTAGTTAACTTTCATTTCAGTATTATGCTTTCTTTTGCTAATATAGTTAGTGTAATGAGTAGTGAGTAGTTCTATCCCCATTTGGGGGGTGGAGAAATATGTGATATAATCATGTAGTGTATTAAGTGTGTGTTATCTTTATCCCTTGAGCTTTATATGATTTCCATAACCATCTAATGGGTTTTCACTCTTATATTTGATATGCTAATGCTCTTGAATGAAGCTTAGCTTATGCTTTGATTAGTGGACCTATTTTATGGGGAATGATAAGGTTAGGATATGGATGAAGTTAATATTGGAAACACAATTTGTAGTGTATGTGCTCTTGTTGCCTTTACCTTAGCTAATGTCTTGTATGTTTTGATGATGTAGTCTTATCTTAATTCACGTGGAGGCATAGTAGGGTATAGTCTTTATACTTGAGTTCATGTAGCTTCATTCCAATTATTGTCTTGTATGTTTTAATGATGTAGTCTTATCTTAATTCATGTGGAGGCAAAGTTTGATGTAGTTTTATGATTTCATGCACTACATGTTGTGAGGAGCTTAATGAACACACACACACACTTCTTTATGTTCACATTATTTCTCTACCCCCTTTGGGGTTTAGTTTTCTTGCTTTTCTTCCATTCCCTTTTTGCATCTTAGTGTAGTTTAGTGTAACCAACCTTTCTCTCCTTCTTTTTACCTCTCGCCTTCGAACAAACCAATCGTCGACACACCTCCCAGTGGACGACCCGTATTTTCCACCGCTTCAACGCGGCCGTGCACTTGCGGTTAAATATAAAACGATCAATCAAGTTTTTGGCGCCGTTGCCGGGGAGGTGCTCTGTCCAGACGTTGGTTTGGACGATTCGAGGGGTTTTTAATTTTTTGTTTTCCATTTTTCTTAGTTGCAGGAATTCTTAGAATCAAGGGGAAGCGACTGGAGGAATTTGAGAGCCAATAACGTAAAAGGGACCGCCAATCAGCGGTCTGGGACCGCCAATTGGCGGCCTGGTGAGCCTCAATTTCTCTCAGATTTGTTCTGGTTGCTTGTTGTTTCATTTTAGTTATCTGGGAGTATCATTTTGCATGCTGCGACTTCTAGTTTTCTCCCAGATTTAATTTCTATCCCCTTTAATCAACTTGGACCATAAAACTCAAAGCAAAAGATTAGACTTCTTGCCATCTAGGTCATGCATCATGTGTAGACCTTGCATGCATTTGTCTTTTCTTTGCTTTACATTTTGTTGTTGATTGCTGGCGTGAGGTACGTGCACCCAAATCTCTCATTCATGCATGTTTCGATCATGCATTAGTTAGTAAGGTGCATCGGGACAAGAGTGACTTAAGTGTTTGATTGGAGTGATTGATTGCTAGATTTAAGCTCAAAACGCTACTAAGGAGGGGTTGTCCCATAAAAGATAAGGTGGGGGATTTCATCACCCTTTCCTTGGCCCCAAAAATCAATCGTAATCAAGCCTTAACTAAAAGCAAGTAGACATTGGCCCTAGGATTTTCGACGCACTAGGAGAGTAATCTAGTTGAGACCGCCATGACCTGATCAGCGTTGCCTACCTTGTCGATAGTAGGAGGTACTGGATCTCCGGTTCTGGTATCACTTGCTGGGCATTGTGGTCCTCGTTGTAGGGAGGTGAGGCGTGTCGAGTCTAGTGAGCTCGAAGTTAGGCGTCGTCTAGCCTAAGGACCCATTGCCTTACATTGTTTGAGCCGTGCTTGCTAGTTAGGCTTCTACCTGATCCCTTCACCCACACTAGCTTTAGGGATTCTTCCCTTCTCCTCTAAGTCATCTTCTTCTCACCTACTTCTACGTTTTAGTCTCCTCCCCTTTACACTCTCTGGTAGAGTTTTAGGGTCGAGTCGAACACTTTTTGCGAGCTTAGTCTCGTGGTGGTGAGAGTGGTCGACTCGAGAGTTGTTTGTTGAGATGGATGGTTACATGGGCGACCATCCATATCATTGTTGGGACCAGGACAATTCTTCCTGGTATTCCGGACCCATGCAATCGGGGGTGGCTCAGACGAACACCCCATATGGTTGGGATAATCTTCATTGTGCGACTGAGCAATCTTCATATAGGGGTAACATGAGAGAAGCACCGACTGCTAGACCACAATCTAGTTATGTCGGATCATATGCTGGTCAACAAACTGAGACATTACAACAAACTTTGGCCTCTTTCATGCGTATGTCAGACGACATGAGTGCACCGGTGTCTCCAGTCGTCGTACCGTGCGACTGTTGTGGGTTGAGTGGTCATGTTATCGGGGAATGTCCTTTGTTCCCCCTGAGCCTGAGTATGAGCACACATTTTCCCAAAATGCTCATTATGACCATTACGCATCCGCGTACAACCCGAGAGGGATGGATTCGTGGGGAGACAATTCGTATTCAAATTCTTATACATCATTTCCACCCCAGTATCCTCCTCCCGAATACCCAGAATTCTACCAACACCCCACTTCAAATCATTGGACTCATTCTCAGCCCATCAACACCCAACCCCAAAATGTCCCAAGCTCTGACTTGGACCTCATAGTTGACCGCATACCTGATTCCTTGAAACAAACTTTCCTTACGTTCATGGAAACCACTCAACAGTCCATACAAAATATGGCACTACAAGTGAGTCAAATGTCGCAGCAATTACGTGAACGTGAGGAGAGTGACATTTCATGTCAACATGAGGATTCTTCTTTTGATATCGAACCACCACCACATCCACAAATTCAAAACACAACCTTTCAAAGTCAAACTCCTAGTCAGTCTGAGGGACTTGGGGTTTCAATTCACGATCACTTGGTGGAGGATTCGATTCCAATTGAGAATACATGGACCAGCTTCTTTATGAGTCAGCACAGGATTGTGCCTTATCTTCTTGTCCCGTGGCCCTTGAGCCACATGATCTTATTGTTGTACCTCCTAAGGACTCACCTCTGGTGGAGCAAGAGCTCCCTAGTCCCCTCAATTTCAAACAACCTGGTGAGAGTTTGCCTCTCACTATTGTTCCTGATCATCTTGGAAATGATGGAACATCAAACAACTACATTGCTCGTGAGGGTATTAGGAGTTCCTTGGAGGATACCTTGGGTATGAGACCCACTTCCTGTTCTCCTGGTGAGTTGGACATGCACAACGAGGTGCTTGACCTCGTTCCGACCCACCAGCCTGTTGGTTGGAGAGTTTGGATTGATGATCATAACTTCAGTTCCGCAACGGGAGAGATTCTTCTTCCGTTGCCCCTCATTTCCCAAACTCTTGAGAGGTTCAAGCTCTTTCAGTTTGACCCTTTGATTGAGGCGCCTTTGCGTCCAATTCATGAACCTCTCATTTCATCTGGTGCTCTTTGTGAAGGGGGCCCACACATGCGTATTCTGGCCCCGCGTGGTGTCATGTTCCCTTTCCAAGTGCATTGACCCACTCTTGAGGTTCCCATTTGATGTCTTTTGACAAATGAATATGGGAACTTATGTTTGTACATAGTTATATAAAAAAAGAAAAAAAAGAAAAAAAGTACAATAAAAGACTCCTTCAGTGAGCATCGATTGTTGTGAGCCCCAACCCTTGTGTATTTGGGCTCCATTTCTTTCACGTATTTGTATCTTTCTTTAGCATCTCACGGGTTTTAGGGAATTCGGGTTTGTGTCCATCAACATGACCTTGAACTTTCCTTTGTACTTCATGTTGGTGAGATCTCTCCTTTTTTCATGCATAAATCCATGTAGTATCTTGCTCACATTCATTGAGGACAATGCATGAAGTAGGTGTGGGGGGTGTTTTACGTGTGTACATAGTCGAGTCTTTTCTTTTGATTTTGTTTTCTTTTGTTTGCATTTTTAGGGTCATGTTAGTGTGCTCCATTTAATATCGATATATCTGTTTGCCATGATCCATGGGTGACTTGTCTTCTTTTGCTTGCCTAGTGCTTTAAAATTTCCACATTTCTTTCAAAATCTTCATGTGTTTGCGAAAGAAAATGTTTTGTGGGTTTTGCGTGTGTTTAGCATGTGCAAAACCGTTGAGAGGCAAAGTAAAAAGAAAGCTCCCAAAATTGTCTTGAACTTGATGCATTAGGATATCTAGTATAGTGACTTTAGGATTTATCGAGTCGTTAGGATGCACCCTAGTTTTCCCTTGGGGTGAGGAATCATAGGGTTTCAGTGCTCAAACATTTAATGAAGTCCACCCTGAACCTAGTGAGTCAATAATTTGTGTCTGTTAACTTAAGGAAGTTTGTTGTAGTCAAGGACCCACTAAATCCTGTTGTGAGACATTAGTGTAGGGGTTATGGTTCATGTGTAGATAAGAAATAAGTGAGTAGGTGTTCTCTCTTCTCGCACGGCTCCTATCACTCGGGAAAGTAGGTCTGATGGGACTTTATGCCTGGTGCTTTTGAGTCATCTAACTTGGGATGCGCCGACCGAACTCCCGTTACACGGGTGGTAGGGATTGCCCTATGTGGAGATTTGGGGAAAGGTGTACGTGATAGTGTAAGTCCTCATGGGCAATGATGCACGAAACCTGACCCTGGGAGAATGAAGCTCCAACTAATAAAAAGAAAAAAAAATGTGTGAAAAGAAACAAAAAGAAAAAAAATGGTAATTCAAATAAGAACCTTAATGGACTTTACACTGTGTAGCACTTGAGGATGTTGAGGTTGTTCATGTCTTTCACTTAATTCCTTATTTAACTTGCACGAATGGTTCATTAGGTTAGAGGTGTGGACTGATAACCTATATAGAGTCGGCCCGGAGCATTACTGCGTCCATTGATCGACAAAATATTTCCAACGAGTCGAGGTCTAGATTGAATAATGCATCTTGTTCGGATTTTGTGGGTACATCCGCTGAAAACCCTCAGGAGACAATACTCCTCCTCCTTGGCAACAAGGAGGTTTAACGGCTTCTTGCACGTGCTAAGTGCAACCGTGATTCCTACGAAAGTGAGTTAGGATTTCTTGTTTTTCGTATGCTTTTTCCTTTCTTTGTTTTGCTCGAGACTAGCAAAAACTTAGGTGTGGGGGTATTTGATTGGCATCATTTCATGTTTATATTTGTATCTTATATCCATTATCTTTCACCTAAACAATGCTATGTTACGAGTTTTATGTTTACTTTTCAGGAATAAATAGGTTTGAAGAGAAGAGCCATGAAAGGACCCAAAAGCAGGAAAAAAAGGACTTAATTGTGAGACCTAGGGACTGAGATGCAATGGAGAAGGACCTGATCGTATGACCGAAGGACCTAAGAGCAAAACAGGAAACTCCACACCATCATGGGGAGTATTTTGGCAATTCGATTCGGGTCGGAGCTCCAACAAACCAAGTAGATGCATCCAAGACCAACAAATCCATCAAGCAAAGCCCACAACCAAAAGCAACTCAATCTGAAGTTTATAGACCGCCAATTGGCGGTCTTGGACCGCTAATTGGCGGTCCATATAGCCCCAAATCCGCTAAGCTTTCTCCTGGACTTATATTATTATGTGTTTAGGCTATTTTTGGTATCGGTTTAGTCCCACATCGGGGGATTGTCCCCGATTAGCTTTTTCCATGCTTATAAATAGAACTCTTCACCTTCCATTGTAATGACCCATTGCTTGGTGGCATTATCTCTACTAAGGAGTGAGTCTTGAAGCAAAAACTCAAGGTGGAGAAGAATGCTACCTTCAATGTGAGTCATTTGTTAATAAAATAATTCTTCTAGTTTCTTTTAATCTTATCTTTTAATTTGTGCATGTCTGTTTAGTCTTTCCTTTCCTTTTATGTTTCTTTAATGCTTCTTGCCTTCTTAGTTAACTTTCATTTCAGTATTATGCTTTCTTTTGCTAATATAGTTAGTGTAATGAGTAGTGAGTAGTTCCATCCCCATTTGGGGGGTGGAGAAATATGTGATATAATCACGTAGTGTATTAAGTGTGTGTTATCTTTATCCCTTGAGCTTTATATGATTTCCATAACCATCTAATGGGTTTTCACTCTTATCTTTGATATGCTAATGCTCTTGAATGATGCTTAGCTTATGCTTTGATTAGTGGACCTATTTTATGGGGAATGATAAGGTTAGGATATGGATGAAGTTAATATTGGAAACACAATTTGTAGTGTATGTGCTCTTGTTGCCTTTACCTTAGCTAATGTCTTGTATGTTTTAATGATGTAGTCTTATCTTAATTCACGTGGAGGCATAGTAGGGTATAGTCTTTATACTTGAGTTCATGTAGCTTCATTCCAATTATTGTCTTGTATGTTTTAATGATGTAGTCTTATCTTAATTCATGTGGAGGCAAAGTTTGATGTAGTTTTATGATTTCATGCACTACATGTTGTGAGGAGCTTAATGAACACACACACACACTTCTTTATGTTCACATTATTTCTCTACCCCCTTTGGGGTTTAGTTTTCTTGCTTTTCTTCCATACCCTTTTTGCATCTTAGTGTAGTTTAGTGTAACCAACCTTTCTCTCCTTCTTTTTACCTCTCGCCTTCGAACAAACCAATCGTCGACACACCTCCCAGTGGATGACCCGTATTTGCCACCGCTTCAACGCGGTCGTGCACTTGCGGTTAAATATAAAAGATCAATCATTCGTCTTCATATCGGGCACAAAGAACACATTGGAGATAAGCTTTTGAGCTCCATCCTTTATTTGGATCATGATGTGGCCTTTCCCTTCCACGCGCACCTTTGATGCATCTCCAAACGAAACATGCCCATGTACTCCTTCCTCCAATTGTGCGAACATGTGTCTATTTCCACACATGTGGTTGCTTGCTCCCGTATCGAGATACCAAACTCCTTCTTGTTCGGCTTCCACTCCTTTGTCGGCAAGCAAGACTACATCCTCATCACAAGCATTCTCCTCCACGGCCACAAGGTTCGAGTTTTCTTCAACCCTTTTCTTCGACCAACACTTGCTTGCGTAGTGTCCATGCTTCCCACAATTGAAGCACTCAATCACCTTCTTCGATCCGCGATCACCACGGACACGGTTGGAGCTCTCCTCCACCTTCTTTTGCGACTAGCATTCTTTCGCAAAATGACCACGCTTCCCACACTTGAACCACTCGACCTCCTTCTTCTTTGGATGGCCTCCATAATCACGACCGCTTCCACGATCTACGTTGCGAGGTTTGTCCTCCTTAAGCGACATCTTCGCTTGCAACGCCTCCTCCAAGACATCTTGTCTTTTCTTCTTCTTTCTTTGCTCGTGTGCCTCCAACGAGCTAGCTAGATCATCAATAGTCATCTTCTCGAGGTCCTTTGATTCCTCGATTTCGCACACCACATTCTCGAAGTCCTCGGTGAGAGAACGCAACACCTTCTCCACCACTCTTCCTTCGGTCAGCGCCTCCCCATTTCTTTTTAACTTGTTCGCCACCATGCGAACTCTCGTCACGAAATCGGCAACACCTTCCGATTCCTTCATTTTTAACGCCTCGAAGCATTTGGAGGCGCACTTGCCTCACTCGATCAGCACCCTTGTAGCTCCTCTCAAGGGTGTCCCACGCCTCCTTCGACGTCCTCGCTTCAGCGATATTTTCAAAGCCACTCTCATCCACCGCTTGGAAGAGAAGGAAGAAAGCACTCTTATCTTTGGCTCTTCTCTCCTTTTGTGCTTTGATTTGTGCGACGGTTTCTTCTCCTGTCTCGGCCTCCTCCTCGAAGCCGTTCTCGACAAGATCCCAAGCATCATGTGCACCCAGCAGCGCACGCATTTGGATACTCCAATTGTCGTAGTTGCCTTTCGACAATCGAGGCAACGACGCATGACCAAATGAGGTCATTCCCGAGCTTCCCATTGGACGAGGCTCTGATACCAGATGTTGGAGGACGGGAGGAGCTACTGATCAACCCATCATAGGAGAATGCTTGTCTCCTGGGCTACAGGGACCGCTTATTGGCGGTCCCCAACCGCCGATTGGCGGTCTAAAAGGCGTACCTCGTGAGCTGCCTTAGACCGCCCTGATTATCATTCCTTTTGCCTTCTTTTGACACCACTAGATCCATTCTTGATCTATTGTACTAGGGGCACGAAGGAAAGAAGGTGGCTCTCTCCTTGACATTCACAAAGTAAAAAAACGATTTTGCAATGCACACTCCTTTTTTCTACTCACATACTCACTCTTTTCTCACACAATTTCGTGGCTCAACTTCTAATGCTTGATATATATTGTTGTTCTATTACAAATGGTGAATTTTAGTGCTTTATATAGGCACTTACATGACCCTACAACTTCCAAATATAAAGACTACATAAACATGATCATTCAAGCTCATTACAACCTCTACTTAAATTACATACATAATTAGGACGAAAATTACACAAAAAATGAAAAGACTCTGGTCTCTTCCACTCCCTCAACTTTTTGTCTTCTCATGTATTGACTCTTTACCCCCTTGATGAGTCATCAAGCAATGATGATGTGGCGGGTGACTAGGACGCCACAAAGGGTTAAGTTGCCACATAGGATTAAGTTCAATTCTCAATAAGTTGAAGACGATGGTAGCTTCCAATCCTCAATTTCAATTGCAACTAGCGTCCAGCTTCTAACGTGGAGAAATGCCTTCTGAACTAGAGAGGATGAATCCCAACTTATAGTTTTTAGTAAATCAAAATTATCGATCCCTAGTCGTTATCAATTACTTAGTCTGCCTTCACATGGTTCGATTAGCCCGCAAAAAAGAATTATAGACATAGGATGCATTTGGATGCATTTGTGACACTTTAAAATTCCGTCTTTGTATTATATTATATTATGATGTTGTGGTTTAAGATACATATGTATTAATATATAATATATATTAACATAATTAATATATTATATTGGTAAAGTGATATCCATACCTGCACATCTACGAAACATGTTAGGTTGGTACCACTTTAGGGATATATTTTTCAAATAGATACAAAAATTAAACCCACACCCATTATCCTATGTTAAATGGGACAGGGAAGTATATAAATTTGTCTACGTTACAACCCTACTAGAAAGTGCTAAACCTCCTTTTTTGGTTTTCTAATTTGAGCCTCCGAGGCAGGTAAAGAAAGTCGATTTCACAATATCTCCATTAATGATTCCACTTTTGACAAGGGGTGTATATTGGTTCAAACTAGTGTAAGCAAATAACGATTCTACAGGTTCAGGAGTACCTTTCTTGGAGAGAACCTATGGCAGCGGAAGGAAGATCGGAGGTCACCTTACGGAATCCTTCTCACCGGTCGGTCTCCTACTCTCTTGGAGAAGAAGCACGTGTCCACAACCCAAGAGTCTACGGATTAGCTTGGTGGATGTGGAGGCACGAATGGGAGAGAGAGGGAGAGGTGGAGGCTAGGGTTTGGTGGGGCTAGGGTTTGCACACAAGAATTAGTCCATCCAATGGGAGGCTCCCCTCCTTATATAGATGGCCCCACCCAAAAAACCCTAATGCGCAACCAATGAGAGTGTGCCACGTGTCAGTGTTTTGGGTAAACATCATCTTAATCCTTAGATTAATTCAATATCTCCCACTTGCACAATAGCACGTCAACAACACGTCATCTTCTTTTGTGTCCCTGACACATACGTATATATCCCCGATACATACAATCATAAGATGGCAATGTGTCACCTCTTCATGTGTCCCTGACACATATGTATACATCCCTGATATATACAACTATTTCTCTCTTCCAAGAATGCATCCACAATACGCAAGTCTCTGATCATGTATCCCTGATACAAGACCATATGTGTCCCCGACACATGTACTCTTCCGATCATACGGACAAATGGGTCGTACGACCGGTGATGCACCTGCAATTTAGGAGTCTCAGACTAGAAACCTTACTAGAAGGCCAGAATGACAACATCCTCACAAAAAAAACAATTAAGCAGTCAAATGCACATCACTGTTCCCAGGTTTACTCAGAAACTCACTTGACATGAACGGTATCTCGATCCCTCGGAGAGAATACCTTCTTGTCCTCAAGGTACTTGCTACTGTATCCAATACAGTCGGGCCCAGCAAATACTTTTAGTGCAGTCGAGTCAAAGCTTTCCCTTCGCCCCAGACCACCATTACACTCAGAGTTGACTCCTTTCCCGAAGATGCCTCTTTAGACCGAATCTCTCATGGTCATAGATAACATCCCAAAGTAGCCACATCAACTCTTTGCTTCATGGTGTCGTCGAAGGTCACTGAGGGCAACTAAATGCCAATCAAGTCTTGGACTCACACAGTGAAGGAGCAGGGATCCATCCTTTCACTTCCAAATGGTCGCTTAGCACATGTTGTATGACAAACATGCTTTGGTGGATCATACTGCACACAACAGTATGTCTGTCTCTCAACACCATACAAGTCTTAGTCCAGTCGCACCCCCTCTGCGCCTGACCCGAGCTTCATCATTGTCGCCTTAACACTATACAGGTGTTACCTGGCGCCACATGTGATGCTCGCACTTGGCTTTTATAGGTCACATGAATCGTGGGAACATTCATGTCAATCCTCACCAACATAGAGGATCTCATCTTGATTCCTAATCAAGGTGACTGTCCTATCATGAACTACTCTGGATCTATCATACAAGATCTATTCATGATCAGTCTCATCTCTGCTCTCTATCAAAAGCGCCAGAGGCGAATGCTCGTGTGAGTAAGCATTCTTCAGCCTATTCACAGAATAATATTTTATGCTAGAACAACTATATAAACCAAACAGATATAGTTGAAAGGAAAAACACAATCACTCATAAAAGGAAGTTAGACATGCCAATACATCAAAGTCTGCGTAAGCCTAAGGACTTCACATGAGACACAAACGAGTCCTTAGCTATAGCCTTGGTAAGAGGGTAAGCTACCATAAGACTAGTAGATACATGTCTTAACACAACTTCCTTTCTCGCTATGATGTCCTTCACAAAATGATACCTAACCTGTATATGTTTGGTTTTTCCATGATATTTGGGGTCTTTCACATAACAAAGGGCAGCCATGTTGTCACAATAGACAACAACGGGCTCATCAGATGTCTCTACAAGCCCAGTATATTGTAAGAACCTCCTCAACCAAACTGCCTCCTGTACTGCTGCAGAGCATGCAACATACTCTGCTTCCATAGTCGACAGGGCTATACAAGTTTGCTTCTTGCTGGACCATGAGATGGCCCCATTAGCCAGCAAGAAAGCATAACCAGAGGTAGACTTCCTTTCATCAATTTCTCCAGCCCAATCGGCATCACTATAGTCAATCAGGCGGAGATCTGATGCTTGGTAACACAGCATGTAGTTACTCGTTCCTCTGAGGTATCTCATGATTCTCTTGACCGCCTTCCAGTGTTCCATGCTTGGGTTGGACTGGTATCGACTCACCATGCCCACAACATAACAGATGTCTGGCCTAGTACACATCATAGCGTACATAAGGCTTCCCACAGCATTGGAGTATGGAACCTTGCTCATTTTGGCCTTCTCTTCCGGAGTCTCAGGATGCTTATCAAGGCTTAAGTGCAATCCCTTCTCAACAGGAGTGTCGATTGGTTTGCATTTGTCCATATGGTATTTCTTTAAGACGTTGTTAATATAAGTCTCTTGAGACAATCCCAGAAGTCTCTTGGACCTATCTCTAACAATCTTGACACCAAGGACGTAACTAGCTTCACCCATGTCCTTCATATCAAACGTGGAGGACAACCACTCTTTAGTGGATTTCAGAAACTCTTTGCTATTGCCAGCCATGAGTATGTCATCAACATACAAGGTCCGAATGACAAATTTACCATTGGATCTCTTAACGTACACACAGTGATCTTCGTCGAGCATAGAGAACGCATTCTCTGATATAGCTTGATGGAAGCGAATGTTCCACTGTCTAGACGCTTGTTTTAAGCCATATAAGGACTTATTGAGCTTGCACACTTTGCGCTCCTGTCCTTTGACTTCAAAACCTTGAGGTTGATCCATATAGATCTCCTCCTCAAGTTCTCCATTGAGAAAAACAATCTTTACATCCATTTGGTAAAGCTCTAAGTCCATCTGAGCTACAATAGCTAGTAGAAGGCGGATGGAGGCAAACCTAACCACGGGTGAAAAGGTTTCCTCAAAATCCACGCCTTCTCTTTGGGTGTAGCCTTTAGCTACCAGTCTAGCCTTGAATCTATCAATAGATCCATCCGCCTTCCTCTTAATCTTGAGGATCCACTTGGCCCCAATGGCCTTTCGGTTCGGCGGTAAGTCGACCAAGTCCCAGACTCGATTAACTTTCATCGACTCCAACTCTTCCTTTATAGCTTCTAACCACTCTTTAGCATTTGGACCTTCCAAAGCCTCTTTCAAGTCTCCGGTTCTTGCTCATCGATTACTGTCATCCCGGATGATTCATAATCAATTTCTTCTTGAGCTATCATGAGGGCCTCTTCCTCTAAGCGAAACCGCCTACGAGGAATGAGCCCGCGTTTGCTTCGACGCAGATGGATATCTGATGGCTCATCCTCCGTGAGAGCTATCAGATCCTCAGCATTGCTGCTCCCACTAGGATCGACTGGTGGAACCTCATGTTCAACTTCCAGATCATGATCCCGTGGAGTGGCAATGTCCTCATCTTGTTGTTCAAAGAAGTCCACTGACTCTTTGATAGCTCCAGCAAGGGTTGGAAAATCATTTTCCAAGAATGTGGCATCCCTAGACTCCAGTTCCGTCCTTCTTTCATTCGCGTCTGACCCGATAAAAACATAACCTTTGGAGAAATCACTGTATTTTACAAAGATACACTTTTTCCCTCTAGGTCCTAGTTTTCCATATCGGTGACTAGTAGAATGAATGTATGCTGCACATCCCCAAGGACGCAGCAGACTAAAATCAGGCTTCCGTCCTGTCCATAACTCATATGGAGTTGAGGGAACCGATTTTGTTGGAACTCTACTGAGGATATAGGCAGCAGTCATTAGAGCATCCCCCCAAAACGAAATTGGTAAGCTCGCATGCGCCATCATGGATCTAACCATGTCTAGCAACGTTCTATTCCTTCTCTCTGCAACACCATTTTGCTGAGGAGTATAAGGCATAGTGAGTTGTCTAGATATCCCCTTTTCATCACATAACTCCTTGAACATTATGGAGAGATACTCACCACCTCTATCTGTTCTAAGAGTTTTTATCTTATTATCCAACTGATTCTCAACTAAGCTCATGAATTTCTTAAAACATTCTAGAGCTTCTGACTTGTGAGAAATAAGATAAATATGACCATATCTAGTGAAGTCATCAGTGAATGTGATGAAGTAACTTTGTCCATGTCTAGTACCCACATTCAAAGGTCCACAAATATCTGAGTTAATTACTTCTAAAGGAGAAGTAGCCCTAATGGCTTTTCCGAACGGTTTTCTAGTTGCCTTTCCAGCTAGACAAGATTCACAGGTCGGCAATTCAAATTTGGAGCATTCTCCTAATACCCCCTCCTTTGCCAACATGTTCATCCGGTCAACACCAATGTGACCTAGTCTAGCATGCCACATAACTGAATCATTATTCATGGAACTTTGGCTCACAAAGGCACTAGCATTATTATTGAAATCATAAATTGCGTCCAACACAATAAAACCGTCAGAAAGAAAAGCACGTCCATAATAAATATTAGAAAGGTATAAACCCATATCATTGTTCTCAAAAACAACTTTAAAACCATGTCTCATCAAGACAACAACAGAAATAATATTTCGCCGTATAGCTGGTGCATACAACACGTCGCGAAGTAATAGGATCCGGCCACTTCGCAAAGCCACTTTGCATGTGCCAACTCCAAGAACTTCAATGCTAGTGTTGTTTGCCATGTTTATTCGCCTCCCACTTGGAACACGACGATATTCCACGAAGGCAGAACGATCCTTTGTTACGTGGTCTGTGGCACCTGAATCCACAATCCACACAGGAGAATGATCAGTGGGCATCACAGAACTAGTCACGTTACAATTCGAGGGATTACACACAGTAATTACTTTTTGCTCAGGGCACTCACGAGCAAAATGTCCAGTCTTTCGGCAGTTAAAACAAGTCACATTAGACTTATCTTTCCCACCCCTGGATCCTCGAGGTCGTTTCTTTCCAGCTTTGTTTTCTGTTTTGTTTGCATTTGCACCCTTCTTGCCTTTAAAACCCTGAGCTCTATCTCTTTTGCGCTTAAAACCTGCACTCCTCCGAGGAGCTCCAGCTTCAGCAACAAACACTTCAGTTAGAGGGGCTTCCACAAGTATGCGGTCCTCCTCCAGCTCTAGGTATTTTGCGGCCTGGTCAAATGTCCTGATGTCATCAGCATGAGTCAGATGGACCTTCATATGCTCCCAATTCTTTGAAGGCAATGATCTGATGATAGCAGATACTTGCTCCTCATCGGTCTTAGCACGACCGGCAGCGCTCAGCTCGCTAATCATGTTTGACATTGTGGTAATATGCTGCCTCATTATGTGACCTTGGCGCATTTTATACCCATCAAACATAAGCCCAAGCTGACGGGCCCTTGTGACGGAGGTCACTCCGTACTGAAACTTCACAGCTTCCCACAAGGCCTTTGCAGTTCGAAACTTTTCGAACCGCAGTAACAGATCGTCCCTCATTGAACTTAGAATTGTGATTCGAGCAATTCGGTCTTTCTTTTTCCATGCATTATAAACATCCAAGTTTCTACGATGTTGCGCAGTATTCCCCTCCTCGGGGGGAGACATAGATTGGTTTATGTTTTCTAACATGTCCTGATCCTCTAACAAATACTCAATTTTACGATGCCACAGATCGTAATTTCTTTCATTGAGTTTATCTCCTCGAGTCAGATCAGCGACAATGCTTTTGGAAGCAGCCATAAAGAATCTAGGACAATCAAAATCCATAGCGATACATGAGTTCTAGCATAAAATAGAACGAGCTACAATAGTCATAAAAAATAAACTGACTTAATAGCTATAACATTCAGACCAAAAGAAAACATATAACATTCGATCAAATCCTCATGCAATAGTTAAAAAAGTCATTTTACTAATCTAGATATTGAGCTCCATCATGATTTAATGACCCAAAAAAACGTTTTAAATCATGGTAAATCAGCAAATAAGAAAGATATTTGCCCCCGGTTGCAAGGTGGTTCACACAAAACAGTTCTACCTTGCAACTCCCACTAGGCATGCGAGTTCCCAAAAAACGGTTTTCAAAAAAAAAACAATCAACATCACACAAATATGATTACTACATTACTTCCATATCGAGCTAATGATCCCCATTAGGGATTTAGCCTCGTCGACGGGAACCTGCATGAGTCTTATAGCAATAATATCGCAATAATATAAATAAAGGAGCCCCTCGTCTCCTTATGGCAATAAACAGTCCACAGTCCATAATTATTACAGTCCATAAATATTACAGTCCATAAATATTACAGTCCATTGCGATAACTATTGCAAATGGAAATAAATGAATGAAATTACGCTCATCTCTCAATAAGGCAGTAAATAAAATCAGGAATCATTCATTTCACATAGCCACTATCTTTCCATACGTTAGCACAATCCGACGTATGAAAAATACCATAAAGTGTGCACCTCATTCAAACAATAAGGAAGTAATGCATAAGGAAACAATGCATGAATGGGGCACGAAAATAGGCAAAAAAACGTGTTAGGTAATGACAACCAATCTCCACAATAATCATTCTCAAAATAGAATTTTTTTTCTTCTTTCCAAAATCAATATAATCATGCAATCAATAGTAATTATGCTACTTCTAATGGAAAGAAAAAATTTGAAATTATATGGTGGAGAACAACACATATTTTTTTGCATCAAAGGAAAGCATCCAAACATATTTTTAAGGCAATAAAATTCCATCCCATAATATCTTTCCAAAAATTTCAGAATTAGCCAATCTTTCCATAATCAATATAAGCATGCAATCAACAATAATTATGTTACATGTAATGGAAAGAAAAATTAGAAATTCTTTGGTGGATGGCATCACATATATGCACATTTGATGAAAAGGAGATATTTCAAATGAAATGCATGCAATCATCCCAAAAGAAATCCGAAATATCCTTAATGAGATTAACATATATGTGCATTTAATCATAAAGGAAATATTTCAAATGAAATGCATGCAATTATTCCAAAAGAAATCCAAAATATCCTTAATGAGATTAACATATATGTGCATTCAATCATAAAGGAAATATTTCAAATGAAATGAATGCTCTCATTCCAAAAAAAATGAAATATACAATATGGTAACTCAATATTCATGTATACATGCTCAAATATTAGAATAAATAATATCTAACCCTAATTCGTAAAAATCAGGAAAAATAGACATCTTATTTCATGTATAGATGTGCATGATTTAGAAGAATTAACATGGAAAATAACTTCTGATTTTATCTAATACATGCACAAAGAATAGAGGTAACAACACAGGAAAAAAATAGAATTCTGGTCACATCTATGTATGTGCAATGATAGGAGAGCAACATATCATATTGGCTCGAAATAAAATCAGGAAAAATCCATCTTAAACCATGCACATATGCGCAAGAATGGACGAGCAAAATCTAACCCTAGATGCATGCTCTAATGAACCATAACATGCGCAACATGTAGAAACTAGTCTAAACCCTAATTGCATGTTAGAAAGAAATCAGCAAACATGCACCACTTATATCTCTAAATGAATGATCATATTATTTCATTTAAAGATCAAAAACCTCTGAGTTTTCATTTCCAGAATATGAAAACGAATTTGAAAGAAAAAAAATCATGAACAATCAACATATATAACATGCGCATCATGTAAATAAGCAATGCTGATTTTCTGTTTTCTTTCTTTCTCCAAAAACATAACCACCGAATATTTTGTTTTTATCTCAAATCAGATTATCATAAAACAAAAATTCGTCAAACATGGTGAGGATTCGAAGGTAACCGAGATGACTCTGGTACCAATGTAAGCAAATAACGATTCTACAGGTTCAGGAGTACCTTTCTTGGAGAGAACTTGTGGCAGCGGAAGGAAGATCGGAGGTCACCTTACGAAATCCTTCTCACCGGTCGGTCTCCTACTCTCTTGGAGAAGAAGCACGTGTCCACAACCCAAGAGTCTTCGGATTAGCTTGGTAGATGTGGAGGGACGAATGGGAGAGAGAGGGAGAGGTGGCGGCTAGGGTTTGGTGGGGCTAGGGTTTCACGCAAGAATTAGTCCATCCAATGGGAGGCTCCCCTCCTTATATAGATGGCCCCACCCAAAAACCCTAATGCGCAACCAATGAGAGTGTGCCACGTGTCAGTGCTTTGGGCAAACATCATCTTAATCCTTAGATTAATCCAATAACTAGTTCAGTTAAGGTTCGGTTTGGAACCCGACTGAATCAGCCGGATCGTGTTTGAAACATGACCGAATCAGGCTTGTATTTGATTTATAACTTAACTTCTTTGGGCTAAAAATAATTCTTTGTTAATATAGATTTATTGTTAAAAACTTTAAAATTTTGGTTTAGAATTATTATATTAGGAGTAATTTAAAGTTAATTTGGAATAAAAACATAAGAATACATAAAAAAGTAACAAAATATATTAAACATATATGTCAAGTTAATGATCGGTTAATTCGGAGCAAGCAGATTCCAAATCCAACACTACCGGAACCGAAATTGTAGAAATCCCCAAACCGGGTATAGGACCAACTCTGATTCGGTACGGATTAGACCAAATTCCATGTACTCCTACTTCCGGTATATAACATATTGTCGTTGTTCTATTGACATTATGTTAGTTTTGAAATATTCACTTTTTTATTTTTAACAAGCGTTCTCATAAAATTAACTTTGTAAGCAGGTAAGATTATAATTTATAAAACTTTATTTTATGTTGCATCAAATTAAAATATGAACAAATGATACAATTAGGATCAAATCTAATGCAAATTTTAATCTCACTTTATTATAAAGTTAGGGTGAGATATATATTTTAAAATAATACAAGTTTAAAAAAATAATGGTGAATATATTGAAAACAAACAAATTATTAACAAAAAAATAAGCATTAAGATACAAGAAGAAGTACACAAGGTGATTTACAAGTTCTCAAGTTCAGAAGGTCACTTTGAAATAAATATCATATTAAACGAAGGAACTATATCCTTTTGTTTTATTTTTGATGTAGAGAAATGATAAAAAAGACAAACTAGAATTTACCTTTACAAAAAAAATCAACAAATATATCCTCGAGTTGTGCACGAAGCATTAATTAAAATATCGAATTATATTTTGTTTTGTTTCTAAAACAGTGAAGAAAACGCCAAGATCAATTTGAGGAACCAAAACAGAGAAATTAAATTTTAGAGATCGAACAATGAAAAACCAAAACAGATATAAGAGACCAAAATTAATAGAAAAGACGTTATTATGGATATATTTTAGAAAGTTCCTTTGCACAATTTGTTTGCAAAGTTGATGCAAGAGAAGAAATAACATGAATCTCAAATGAAGAAATTGAAATGAATATGTTTGTTTCTAGTAGTTCAATTAATTTTGGGAACTACTATTCGTCGCCGGAAAACTACTTAAATCGCCCCAAAAAGTACATTTTTGCCCTTAACAAATCACTTAATACCGATTTCGTCCCGTGTCTTTAAATAAGGTGTTTGACTCAGTTTTACTCACATTCCTAGTACCAACACCACAAAAATGTCTGGCGAAGCACCTGAATCCGGCGAGATAACGGGGGCGGAATTTTTTTCACGACTCGGGCGTCTGGCTAAACCGCCTCCACCAAGGTCAGACGCCTCCACCTATGTGGAGGCGTGTTAGGCAGACGCCTCCACCTTGGTGGAGGCGGTTTAGCCAGACGCCCGTTTTTTTTTAAATTTTCTGTTAAATTCAAATTTTTCAGGTTCCGTTGCAAGATTTCGGTGGTGATGGAGTAGATTACAGTGAGCTTTTTGACAGTAAAGAAATATTTACAACAATCGAGGAAGGTTGTAAATAGGCAAAACAAGTTGCAATAGGAGTTGGATTTTTTTTGGTTATATCATCATGCAAACCGAAAGCAGATAACCAGATGGATTGTTACCTCAGATGTGATCGCAGACGTGAGATGAGTTCTCGTGATACGAGTATTGCACTACGAAAGAATACGAAAAGAAAAGGTTGTGATTGTCGGTTCTTGGTAAAAGTGGTGGAGCGACGAGATCGTGATGGATGAGTTATTGTTTCTAGTAGCATGTTTAGGCAGCACAACCACCCATTGGCAGTTTATTCAGAGGGTCACCGACAGGTCAACGGACTTAGTGCTGGGGCAAAGCAAATTGTTCAGGATATGACAGAGGCATAAGCAAGGCCCCGTAACATTTTGTTGTCGGTAAATAAGAAATTTCCGGACGATAATCCTAATCAAAGGCACATTTACAACTTCAGAGAGTACATGAGAAGGATGAAATCTGAAGACAGGAATCTCGCGCAGCAGTTTCTCAGAGAGGCAGTGCAGCATAAGTATTTGCATTGGATTGTGGCAGATGAAGAAACTAATGTCTTGACTCACGCATTTTTGGCACATCCGACTTGAGTTCAGTTGTTGCGTACATACCCATTCGTGATTTGTATGGATTCGGCATATAAGATGAACAAGTACAAGATGCCTTTGTTTGAGGTGGTTGGGGTTACTCCAACAAATATGAATTTCCTCGTCGGATATGCGATTTTGCAGGATGAGACCGAGTCTAGTTACCGGTGGGTGTTGGAGAGGTTGCTAGATCTGTTATTGGATATTGTTAGCCCGACAGCAATAATTACGGACCGGGAGATGGGTCTGATGCGACCAGTTGCAGAGGTTTTTCCTGAGTCAGCTCATTTACTATGCACCTGGTATATCAACAAAGACGTGTACAACTACGCATACCACGTATTCGGCAAGGAGAAGCAGCTTGCAGAGAGTTTTAGACGTGGAAGATGGAGGAGAGTCATGCTTTCTGATTCACAGACGGATTATGATAGAGCAGTCCGTAATCTGAAGGATTCTTACAGTTCCTGGCCAGTGCTGACGAAGTATGTGGAAGACACGTGGTTGGTGCATAAGGAAAAATTCGTGTTGAATTGGACGAATCAAGTTCTTCATTTCGGCAACACTACGAACTGCAGGGTGGAAAGTGCACATTCGGCTCTGAAAGAGTGGATCACTACATCGACTGCCGCTCTCGACACTCTTTTCGACCGCGTGAACTCGTCTATTGAAATGCAGCTGACGAATATTCGAAACTTTCTTGAAGATTCGAGACGTCGAAATTTGGCACATTACATAGGTCCTCTGTTTCAGCATATAAATGGCCGAGTTTCGCATCACTGCTTGTCGTTAATGACTCAGGAGTTGAAGAAAATGCAGGACTTAAGTGATGAAATTGAATATCGTTGTGGGTGTGCTTTCCTGACAACACATGGGATTCCTTGTGCCTGTACCATGTACGAGTGTTTCGCGTTAGGTGATGGAATTTATTTAGAGCAGATTCATCCATTCTGGAAAACACTTGTTATCGGAGAAGGAGTCCAGATGTCAGAGTTTGTTGATCAGTCAGCACAAGACACCGAGCATTTTCGGAAGCTAGTGGATGAGATCTCGCAGAGCGATCCTGCAGTAATTCGTAGTGCCTCTCGTATTTTATACGAACAGTTACACCCTGGGAGTGTCCCTCTACCATGACGAGGCATGTCAGAGAGTTGGTCATTGCTCATTTAGGGAGTTACGCTCATTTTATTCGTTTGGAATTACTTGATGATTTCCCAGTACCTCCTATAGCGACCTTATGGTATCAAATGCGAGATGAGAGTGTTGTTGGATGGGAGGATCAGTACCAAAGTAGGATGGAGTATTGGAACCGGTTACGTTGATTGTAATTTGTAATGTTTTGTAATGTATAATATATCGTGTATTTCTACTTATATCGTGTTGTTTTTTTACCGTATTTTAAATTTAAATATTATTTCATATCTAAAGAAATAAGTTGAAAATCTTTTCGTGAAAAATAAATATTAAAAAATACGATAGTCAAAGAAATATGTAGAAGATATGTTCGTCAGAAATAAATAATAAGAGTACACAAATAAACATAAGCAAATACCAACAAATGTACTAACAGTGCAACAAAACGAAAGTAAAAGCAAGATAACTACAGCTCAGCATCTGAATCATGGTTCGAAATGCCCAACTGGTTGTTCCAATCCTCGATCAGGCGATCCCAATCTGTACATGCAAGTCTCGTCGCCTCAGTCGGCATGATGTCTCTCTCTCTCGCAAAAACGGCTGCGTACACCGTATCGCTCTACTCATCCACTGTATGTAAAATAAAAATTAGCGTACAATAACAAAATATACTTTAAAATTAAAAAATAAATTAGATAAACTTACCGCATCGGCACATGTCCTATCTAGTGGTCTCTCCGGTCTCGGAATGATACCGCGTACGAGTAGTGGATGTGAGCACCTACCAAACCACTGCAAATAATCTGGAGCACAAATGGAGGGGTCGCGGCTACGACTCAGATCGGCGAGGTGTAGTCGTCCTACTCTCGGAAATGTCCTCCAAACCGATTCCGCAGACGAAACGTTGTGCCTGACGTCGTACATCGTCACAGTCGCAGACCGTACTGCATGGTCAGGCGTCGAGATGTCAACCGGGATCACCTGAAAGTAACATAACTGATGTAACACGCGATCAGGTAAATAAGGCTCTGTGATATCCCTATAACGAATAACGCCCATAAATGTAGTCCTCGGCACAGCTACAGCAGGTTCGGGACCATACGGTAATCGCTCCACCTAAACGTTTATACGTTAATAATAAGGTTAAATTTAAATAAACGTGAATGATATATACATTATATACCTGCGATGCAGTCATCTGATCTAGCCGTCTAAGAATAGAAAGAAGTCGACTCTCGCTCTTATCCTCCGCCCGGACTGCCCACATACGCGAACGAGGATGGCCACACTCAACAATCTTCCGCTCACGATGTGGGCGGAAAGCAGGAAAATACTCACATATCCAAGCCTGCAGCAGTGTAAGACAACCCATAATCTGACCACAATCAGCACGACTAGATATGCCCAGCTGGCGATACAGATATGCCAACGTCGCCGACCCCCATGAGTAATCACCAATGGTATCTGGGTCCCTCGCCTCCAATAAGTCGCGTGGTCTCAGTCTGGAACCGCTCTTGTCGACAAACAATACGCAGCCTAGCAATAAGAAGAAATAAGCAGTCATCTGCGTATCCTCAATCCGTGGTGGTCGCCCCCGTCTGCAACACTCGTCCACTGCGTCGATACTAACAACACCGCCACTCCAAAATGAGCTATCCCGCCCAAGACCCTCCAGGCTGACACCCAGCAACTCAGATACATATAACTTCAGCTTAGATGTCGGCGCCTGCGCACTGACCGTGGGACCCTCAACAGGAATGTGAAGAATCTGAAAGACGTCATGCAACATGATCGTCATCTCTCCGAACGGCAAGTGGAAAGTGTTGGTGTCAGGCTTCCACCGCTCCACGAATGTCGAAATCAACGGCATGTCGATGCAGGAAAACATGTTGTACGGCAAGTGACACAATCCACTGTCAACCACGGTCACCGTCATATCCTCAGTCATCACTTCCGCTCCTCGTCATCCGAGATGCGTCTGGCGACGTGGCCTCCGAAACTCGGAATGACGCTGCCATCTACAGGACCACCGAGAATAATATCCGTGACGATCCAAGACTCGTCATCACCCCTCTTCTTCTTCTGAGCTCGGGCGTCTGCAGTGCCCGAACTCGAATCACCGGTCACAAACCGGCCACCTCGATCCTTCCTAATGACCCACTCAGATGAAGGACCACCGTGTCGCCCCCGTCCTCGACCGGCCTGATGTACCGCCTCCTCCTGTGGCCCCAAGTCGTATCGGCCCCCATCGTCATTGTCGTCGTGACTCCTCAGCTCATCTGAATCATCCTCGTCGTCGAAAGACTCTCCAGGTGTCTGACGACGACGTAACAGATCTCTCTCTCTCCTAACTGAAGCAGAAATACCACGTCTACGTGGATGACGAGGACCTGACTCGTCTGCTATATTACGTACCGCGCGTAAGGGAATTGATTTCCCTTTTCCTCCACGGTAACCCGATGACTATTAATTCAATTTTAAAAATACAAATTTATTAATGAATTTACTAAAATAATTAAACTAATTATTAACTGAATAATCTATTAATTTAGCAATTATCACAATTAATCAATAATCCTTTACTAAAATCGTACACAACTAATTACTAACATAATAATCAATTTATTTAGCGATTTATTTATTAATTATCATAATTTATAATCAATAAACGATTTACTAAACTAATTTAACTCATTATTAACATAATATTCAATTTATTTAAATTTTATCACAATTTATAATCAAATTTAAAAAAACAACCGGGTGTCTGCGGGAGACGCCTACCCTACGTGGTAGGCGTCTGCCGGAGACGCCTACCGTACGTGTGAGACGTCTCCCGCAGACGTCTGGTCATTGGGTCGGGCGGTCGTCTCCCGCGACCTTTCGACTCAAAAATGTTTTTTTTTAAATTAATTGAAATAAACAAGGTAATTTACCAGATGTGAGTAGTCAGGGGTCTCCGCTGGTTCTTTTCCTAGCCTCCGAGACATTTTATGTGGGGAATAGAAAAGTGATATGAAGAGAAAGTTGTGTTAAAAGAGTGAAATGAGGAGTTATATTAGTAGAAAGGGTAGATGGGCAAAATGGTAATCTTACAGGCGATTTAAGTAGTTTTACGGCGACGAATAGCAGTTCAGTTAATTTTAGTTAAAAATTTGATACATAGTTTGAGTGTTTTAACTTGAGTATAAGGGTATTTTTGTAATTATCTAATTTCAAAATTTCTTTTTAGATGGATTCCCAATTCTCTCTCGCCGGCCAAAGTGATACCCGGTCAACCCATCTCCGTTACGCGTCAAGTCACTCAAGTGATACACGGTAGCACCTGGTATGTTTTACAACAAAGACGAAGGAACGTTTGCGGGTGGTTGGCGTGTTGGACGGTGCCGATCGAAGACCTAGCGACAACCCATTCATGGACGACGATGGAATGATCCTTCTAGTGATTCAGATGATAATAGAGAAACCACAACCTATCAAGGTTATTCGGAGCACACTCAGTTGGAACCGAGTGACTCGGAGGATGTTTGGTCTGCAACCTACAAGTGCTATCAACGAAGAAGTAAACTTCGTCACGATAACGTCGTCGATGAGCTCCAAACGAAAGTAAGACTCTCGTTTCTTTGGAGATCCGAGTTCCTCTCGCGATCTCCAAGTTGAGAGGCGTCGCTGC
The DNA here is from genome assembly GCA_963682175.1 of Triglochin maritima. Classification (NCBI taxonomy): domain Eukaryota; kingdom Viridiplantae; phylum Streptophyta; class Magnoliopsida; order Alismatales; family Juncaginaceae; genus Triglochin; species Triglochin maritima. The sequence goes on from OY821775.1 coordinate 24,822,420, forward strand.
AGCGTGGTTGGAGGAACTGCAAAACCAACTGAGAGTGAAGGTAAAGCCCCAGTGCGAACTTGGTCCAAGATGAAGAAGTTGTTGCGGGCAAGGTTCCTACCTGTAAATGTTGAAGACCAAACGCTCGACAAAATGCCTTCACCAGTCCCAACTCCCAACAACACATCTTCTTGTTGTGCTCACTCCAACAACTACCAAGCCCCAACTGCTTGATAAAATACCCAGACAAGATCTAACCATTCATCTTGCTGCCAAGCATAGTCCAACAAATGTTTAGCACCCCCCAACAAATGACGAAGTCAAACCAGTTCCAACAAGACACCTCACCTCCGTGCACACTCTGAAAGATCCAATAGATAACACAAATCTTGGTGGACCCATTGATGTAGTTGGACGAAGATAATCAAGCCAACAATTTTTTTGCAAGGCGTTTACATGGAGGAAACTGCTGACCCCAAGGTGTCCGACGAAATGCCCCGACCAGTCCGAACCATGCAACTTGCTTGCGTGCTCACTCCGAAGGAATAACAAGTGGTAACTGCAACGGGAGGAGAGAAATCAAGCAAAAATTATGTCTCACATAGTATTTTAGTGGAAGAGGCATTAAAAATGTTCTTTTCGATTAGTTTTAGTTAAACACTCGGATACATAGTTTGAGTATTTTTACTTGAGAATAAGGTTATTTTTGCAAATATCTTAGGGTTGAAAATGAGTTGTAATCAATATACATATCTAGGGAGGGATCTATTGAAATTTTGTTGACATACGATGCTCTAGTACTCTTTTGCAGAGATATGTGAGTTTGTATGTTCCATCGAAGTCATGTGTGAATGAATGTGTATGTTGTTATTATTATTCAATCACAGAGGTTTATGTATATGTAAAAGCCAATTATTTATGTAGATGTATGCATATGAGAGAGTTTTTACATAAGACTTGTACTAGACAATTTTCAAAATTATGAGATGCAAGCTTATATTTTTGCAATATCTACAATTATGGTGCGAAAAAAACGCAAATGTTAAGGACGTAGGAACATATAAACTCACACAAATATGTATGTGAATGAATCTAATTTATGTTTGTTTACTTGACATGTATGTGATTGTAGGAATGAATGTTAGGGTGTGTATAGATATAAACATGTATGATCACCTAAAATCTAAATCCACATATAAATGTTTAATTGACCAACCAAAAATTAAGAGTATTTTTCTTTCTTATTTCATCAACTAGCAATCATCGATCGAGGGATATTCTACTCGTCTTAGCGGGAAATAACTTCCTCCATCTTTGGAAATAATGAGAGATATAAGGTTGTCTATTATTGTGCGATGAATAGATGTTGAAGGTGTGATACACCTTTGGTGGACACTGAGTATATTTATTTATGAATACAATGGATAAACGTATCTCGTATCAATTGAAATAAGTTTTCTTAACAAGACCAAAACTCTCGCTCGGTTTAGGGAAAAAACGTTTTGCTTATAGGAGGATTGGTGACAAGTCATAAGAGTTTGAAAATGTAAAAATTGCAAATTTTCAAAATGGTTATGATTAGAAAATATTTTCTTACCTTGATTTTATAAAATATCTGATAACCCTTAGCCAGTTTCTATTATAATTGATAGGATCTTGAATTGCTGCATTTATGGACATATTTATTTACGGTATTGATTTTCAAACATAAAATTGACATTAAATCCCATATAAATTTATTTTGTAGAAATGTTGAATATTCAACCTATTGTGCGATCTATGATTGAAAAACATCATTTGGCAAATGATGACTCTAGTTTCATTAGCTGACAACTCAAGTTCAATATCGTGTTGAGGTTTGAGAAACTATCTCATATTTTGGATGATGAAATCCCAAAATTAAATGAGAGGACAACCGATAATGAGAAAGAGGCTAAAGCCAAGTGGAAAGACCAAGAAAACCAAGCTCACGGTCTAATGTTGGCCTCCAGGGGTGACTCATTTCAAGCGAAATACTTGGATTCAAAACCCAAGAAGACCGAGGAAGCTTTAACAAAGATGTTCATGGATAGTGCTAGAAAAGAGTGCTATAAAATCACCATAACACTCAAAAGGCCACATGGCTGAGGAAACACTGGTATCTATGCATTTTCTCACTATGCAAGGATACCTTGAGAAATTGTCAAAGTTCTCTTCCCCGATACCCGATGACATTGCGGAAGATTTGATTCTTGGTTCTCTAGCCCTATCCAACAAGGACTTCGTCATGCACTATCATGTGCGTGAGAAAGGGGTGAGTCTTGAGAAGCTTCACAATGCTCTCAAAACGGCTGAAGTTGACATGGGTAAGGGTTGGGACAAGCACGTCCTAGCCATCCACGAAGGGAGCAGGAAAATCACCAAAGGTAAAGGAAAAAACAAATTGGCTAAACAGGCGTTGAAGGAAATGGAATAGGAGGGGCTCATGCGAGTACCTCAATGGGGAATTCTTCGAAATCTCCGAATCCTAATACGGAGTGTTACCACTGTGGTGGAAAAGGACACATTCGCCCAGATTGCCCAAAGTACAAGGAGGATCTTGACAACGGGGTAATTGAGCGAAAACGCCCCCAAAAGACCAAATGTATATTTGTTATTGAAATAAATTTAGCCACCTTTGTCCATGATTGGGTAATTGATACCAGATCTTGTTCTCACATAATCTCTAATGTGCAACTACTAAAGGATAGGAAGGAACTCGTGAAGAACGAGATGATTTTGAAGGTCGGAAATTGTGCAAGCATTGCTACAATTGCACAAGGTTCCGTGGAGCTTCAATTGTCTAGTGGTTTAAATTATGTTTAAAGAGCGACTATTATGTGCCTTCGATAAGCGAGAATATTATTTATGTTGCAATCTGATTGCTTCTCAACCAAGTTCATAAACTAGTTTGAAAAAGTTCTAGAGCCTCTATTTATACCAAGTAATGTCATCAATAAAAGTTATGAAATAATTGTATCTATGTCTAGTGTGCACCCGCATAGATCTACAAAGGAGAAGTAACTCTCACAATTTTCCCAAACAATTTTCTAGTAGCTTTTCCTGCTAGACAAGATTCACAAGTTAGCAACTCAAATTTGGAGCATTCACTAATACTCGCTCCTTTGCCAATCCATTCATTTGATCAACCCCTATGTGACCAAGTCTAGCAAAACATCTTCCCGAATCAACGGTTAAGGAATTTTAATACACAAAAGCATTACCATTTCTATTACACAAATCATCAAATGTGTCCAACACAATGAAACCATTAAAGAGATTGGCACAACCATAATAAGTACCAGACAGGTACAAACTCATGCCATTGCTCTATAAATACATTTTAAAATCACATATCAGCCAAATAGCAAAAACAATATGTTTTACGTGTGTACATAGTCGAGTCTTTTCTTTTGATTTTGCTTTCTTTTGTTTGCAATGTTAGGGTCATGTTAGTGTGCTGCATTTAATATCGATATTAAATGCAGCACACTAACATGACCCTAACAATGCAAACAAAAGAAATCAAAATCAAAAGAAAAAACTGGACTATGTACACACGTAAAACACCCCCCCACACCTACTTCATGCATTGTCCTCAATGAATGTGAGCATGAAACTACATGGATTTATGCATGAAAAAGGAAAGCTCTCACCAACATGAAGTACACAGGGGAGTTCATGGCTATGTTGATGGACACAACCCAAATTCCCTCAAAACCTGTGAGATGCTAAGGAAGGGATACAAATACATGAAAGTATTGGGGCCCAAATACTCAAGGGTTGGGGCGCAAATAGTCACGCGTTGAAGCGGTGGCAAATACGGGTCGTCCACTGGGAGGTGTGTCGACACTTGGTTTGTGCGAAGGCGAGAGGTAAAGATAGGGAAGAAAGGTTGGTTACACTAAACTACACTAAGACGCAAATGGAAATAGAAAAGAAGCAATAAAACTAAACCCCAAAGGGGGTAGAGAAATAATGTGAACATAAAGAAGTGTGTGTTCATTAAGCTCTTCACAACATGTAGTGCATGAAATCATAAAACTACATCCAACTTAGCCTCCACATGAATTAAGATAATACTACATCATTAAAACATACAAGACAATAGTTGGAATGAAGCTACATGAACTCAAGTATAAAGACTAGACCCTACTATGCCTCCACATGAATTAAGATAAGACTACATCTTTAAAACATACAAGACATTAGCTAAGGTAAAGGCAACAAGAGCTCATACACTACAACTTGTGTTTCCAATATTAACTTCATCCATATCCTAACCTTATCATTCCCCATAAACTAGGTCCACTAATCAAAGCATAAGCTAAGCTTCATTCAATAGCATTAGCATATCAAAGATAAGAGTGGAGACCCATTAGATGGTTATGGAAATCATATAAAGCTCAAGGGATAAAAATAACACACACTTAATACACTACATAATTATATCACATATTTCTCCACCCCCCAAATGGGGATGGAACTACTCACTACTCATTACACTAACTATATTAGCAAAGGAAAGCATAATACTGAAATGAAACTATACTAATCAAGCAAGAAATATTAAAGAAGCATAGAACTAAACAAACAAACAAGCATGCATATGAAAGGAAATTAAACTAAGAGAGAAACAACACAATTAAAGGAAAACTTCTATTATTAACTCACTCAATTACAAGTAGCTCTTCCTCCACTAGAGTTTTGCTTCAAGGCTTCACTCTTAGTAGGGAAGATGACCACTAAAGAGAGAGATGGATACAATGGGAGGTGAAGAGTTCTATTTATAAGCATGGAAGAAGCTAATCTGGGACAATCCCCCATGTGGGACTAAACCAATACCAAAAATAGCCTAAACACACATTAATACAAATCCAGGAGAAAACTTAGTGGATCTGGGCTTAACCAGACCGCCAATTGGCGGTTGGCGGCCTATAAGCTTCAGATCGGTCTGGATCTTCTGGTGGGCTTTCCTTTGATTGTTTCTTGGTCTTGGATGCATCTAACTTGTTTAGTGGAGCTCCGACCCTAATCGAATTGACAAAATACTCCCCTTGTTGGTGTGGAGTTTCCTGTTTTGCTCTTAGGTCCTTCTGTCTTGCATTTTGGTCCCCAGGTCTCACAATTAAGTCCTTTTTCCTACTTTTGGGTCCTTTCATGGCTCTTCTCTTCAAACCTCTTTATTTCTGAAAACTAAACATAAAACTCGTCACGTAGCATTGCTTAGGTGTAAGATAATAGATATAAGATACAAATATAAGCATGAAATGATGTCAATCAAAAAACCCCACACCTAAGTTTTTGTTAGTCCCGAGCAAAACAAAGAAAGAGAAAAGTAAACGAAAAACAAGAAATCCTAACTCACTTTCGTGGGAATCACGGTTCCACTTAGCACGTGCAACAAGCCGTTAAACCTCCTTGTTGCCAAGGAGGAGGAGTGTTGTCTCCTGAGGGTTTTCAGCGGATACACCCACAAAATCCGAACAAGATGCATTATTCAATCTAGACACTCGACTCGTTGGACATATGTTGTCGATCATTGGACGCGGTAATCCTACGGGCCGACTCTATATAGGTAATCAGTCTACACACCTAACTTAATGAACCATTCGTGTTAGTTAAATAAGGAATTAAGTGAAAGACATGGACAACCTCAAGATCCTCAAGTGATACAAAGTGTAAGGTCCATTAAGGTTCTTATTTGCATTACCATATATTTTTTCTTTTTGTTTCTTTTCACATTTTTTTTCTTCTTTTTTTCTTTTTATTAGTTGGAGCTTCGTTCTCCCAGGGTCAGGTTTCGTGCATCATTGCCCACGAGGACTTACACTATCACGTACACCTTTCCCCAAATCTCCACATAGGGCAATCCCTACCACCCGTGTAACGGGAGGTCGGTCGGCGCATCCCAAGTCAGATGACTCGAAAGCACCAGGCACAAAGTCCCATCAGACCTACTTTCCCGAGTGATAGGAGCCGTGCGAGAAGAGAGAACATCTACTCACTTATTTCTTATCTACACATGAACCAAAACCCCTACACTAATGTCTCACAACAAGATTAAGAGGGTCCTTGACTACAACAAACTTCCTAAATTAACAAACACGAATTATTGACTCACTAGGTTCAGGGTGGACTTCTTTGAATGTTTGAGCACTGAAACCCTATGATTACTCACCCCCAAAGGAAAACTGGGGTGCATCCTAACGACTCGATAAATCCTAAAGCCACGTACTAGATATCCTAATGCATCAAGTTCAAGACAATTTTGGGAGCTTTCTTTTGATTTTGCCTCTCAACGGTTTTGCACAAGCTAAACACACGCAAAACCCACAAAACATTTTCTTTCGAAAACACATGAAGATTTTGAAAGAAATGTGAAAATTTTGAAGCACTAGGCAAGCAAAAGAAGACAAGTCACCCAAGGATCATGGCAAACAAATATATCGATATTAAATGCAGCACACTAACATGACCCTAACAATGCAAACAAAAGAAGGCAAAATCAAAAGAAAAGACTCGACTATGTACACACGTAAAACACCCCCCCCCCCACACCTACTTCATGCATTGTCCTCAATGAATGTGAGCATGAAAGTACATGGATTTATGCATGAAAAAGAAAAGATCTCACCAACATGAAGTACACAGGGGAGTTCATGGCTATGTTGACGGACACAACCCAAATTCCCTTAAAACCTGTGAGATGCTAAGGAAGGGATACAAATACATGAAAGAATTGGGGCCCAAATACTCAAGGGTTGGGGCCCACAACAATCGCTGCTCACTGAAGGAGTTTTTTTTAAACTATGTACAACAATAGGCTTCCATCTTCATATGTCAAGGGACATCAAATGGGAACCCACCATCTCTCGAGTCAGAAATGCGCATGCATGGGCTCGCAACATACACAACAGAATTGCTCGACCACCTGACACCCTTATAAGCGTTGTGGTCGGTTGATGCCTCTTTAGAGTTAGCAAAAGAGGAGGCATGAATGAGAGGTGAACCTCTATCAGGTATAAGGGTATCAGGTGGTTGAATCTTAACCCACATGGGGTCCTCAGCAGATACAGAATGAAGAGCATGTGGCCGAGAGGCCATAAAAATAGTATCTTGTGGCTCAAAAGCCACGTGCTCAAAAGGATGTGGCTCAACTGCCACGTGGTCAAAAAGAAGTGGCTCAAGGGCCACATGATCAGAAGAATGTGGCTCAAGGCCCACAAGATCAGAAGAATGTGGCTCAAGGGCCACAAGATCAAAACATAAGGCACCTTCTTATGCCAGCCCAGGTGAAACATCTTTACCACCTTCAGGATCTTCATCGAACAATTCTCTGAAGTACTTGAAGGTGCCCTCAACTTCAATCTCATCCAAGCCCTGGATAAGGTTGACCTCAACAGGGTCATTGAAGGCACCTGGCTTCTTGCCAATGGTGAAGATGTTGAAATCAGCGCATTGACTACCATAAGTCAAGCGCATCAGACCATTGCGACAATTGATCAAGGCATTGGAAGTCGCAAGAAATGCTCGCCCCAGAATGACAGGAATTTGTCCAAGTGGGTTTGGCACAGGTTCAGTATCCAAGACAAAGAAGTCGACTGGATAAATGAACTCTCCCACTTTGATCAGCACATCTTCCACCACACCCCTCGGTGTCTTCATAGACCTATCAGCCAATTGAAGAGTGGTCTTTGTTTGTTTGAGGTCTCCAAGACCGAGGTGGATGTAGACAGAATATGGCAGAAGATTAACAGATGCACCAAGGTCCAATAAGGCTCGATGTATGGACACATCCCCAATCACACAAAGGATAGTAGGACAACCAGGGTCCTTGTACTTGACTTGCATGGGTTGTGCCAACAAAGAACTCACGTTAGCCGCAAGAAAAGCTTTCTTTGGAACATGAGTTTTTCTCTTCTTGGTGCATAAGTCCTTGAGAACCTTGGCATAAGGTGGCATTTGCTGAATCACCTCCAAAAGAGGGATATTCACCTTAACCTGCCGAAACATCTCAAGCATCTTGTCATGCTGATCAGAGGTTTTCTTTTTAAGGCGCTCAGGAAATGGCACCTTCGGGGCATAATGGTGCGAAGGAACCTCAGAATCCTGGTCCAAAGAAGCATGAGTGGGGACCTCAGAATCTGGTTCTTTCGACACAAGAGGAGACAAGGGGACCTCAGGGTTCGGCCCCTTTGTTGAAGGAAAAGTAGAAAGAACCTCAGAATCTGGCTCCTTCCTGGAAGTATTTGTGTAGGGAGCCTCAGGATCCGGCTCCCTCAGAGATGGTGTTGACAAGGAAGGCACCCCAATGTGGTTGTCCACCTCCTTACCAGACCTCAAAGTATGAATCACATTAATATGACGGGTCGGTTCAGAGGTAGCATGAGGTAAAGGCGTCCTTCCTTGCGAATGGGTACCCCGAGGATTCACCTCGGATTGACTCGGTAATTGGCCCTTCTTGCGTTCATGGAGCTGATTAGCCAACTGGCTAACTTTCCAATGCTTTGACCGAATTGTTGTTGGCCGAAAGCATGGATTATGTACTCTGAGTGAACAAGTGAAGGGTTTGTTCAAGAGTGGAGTCCTTAGGGTCAACCCGTTGGGGTTGTGGAGTTTGGTTAGAATAACCCGACGAAGAAGTCTGAGGAGGTTGGTAATTGTGGTGCTGAGACCTTTGATGTGGGGGTTGGTAGGTCGCCGATGGGCGTGGAGGTTGATAAGGCGGAGGTTGAGGTTGAGCGTGCGAGCTCTGACCGTTACCCCACTAGGCCCCCAAGAGAAGTTAGGATGGTTACACCATCCCGGGTTGTAGGAGTGACTGTACGGGTCGTTTTGGGGCCTTTGTTGATACATCGCATTTGCATGCTCAGTATCCCTTGGAGCGTAAGCGCATTCCAAGTCATCATGTCCCGAGAGTCCACACCTAGTACACCCGGGACTAGCGACCTGAGCTACATGAGCTCGGTCCATCTCCAAACTCTCTATCCTACGCATGAGAGCAGCCATTTTCGCCTCAGACGCGATCGATGAGTCAACTTGATAAGATCCAGCTCGACCAGAAGACCTGGCGGCTGGTGGCTCTCTCATGGTATCCCACTCGAAGGTACGTTCAGCCATGGACTCAAAAGTATCCCATGCCTCCTCGATGGGTTTCACTTGGAAGTCACCCTAACACATCGACTCCAACAATGTGCGGGTGTTGTAGTTGATGTCCTCATAAACAATTTGGCACAACTGCCATAACTCAAATCCATGATGAGGGCACTACTGGAGAAGGTCCTTGAACCTCTCAAAGAAACCATGAAATGATTCGGTCTCATTCTGATACATTTGATGTATCTGGTGCCGTATCTGTTGAGTTTTCCTTTGAGGGAAAAATCTCTTCAGAAAGACTGTCACAAAGTCATCCCATGACCGAATCGAGCTCGCCAGGAGGCTATACATCCATTTCTTCGCATTATCCTTCAATGCGAAAGAAATCATCCTCAACCGGACTGAATCCTCGTCAAGCTGTTGAAGCTTGAACATGGAGCATACTTCCTCGAATTCGCGTATAAAGATATACGGATCATCCTTATTAGAAGTAAAGGTTGGAAGCATGCTCACATATTGAGGTTTCAGCTCATAGTTGTTCCCGCGAGCAGGGGGAACAACTATGCAAGAAGGTTGCGCGGCCCGAACAGGATGGGTCCGCTCCCACAAAGTCATCGGTCTATCATGTCGAGCTAAAGGTGGTGGTGCACCAAGAACTCGATCCTGACCGAATCTCCCTTCCTCTCGAGTCAGAGGAGGAGGAGAAGGAGGTCTACGTGGTGGCGGAAATGGACCGAGGTAGTCCATGTATGGCACCCGGTCCCCCTCGCCACCACGAGACGACTCGGCCTCTTGCTCCAAAGGAGCACGAGGCGGAGATGGTCGATCACCAAGATCTTCCATCTCAGAAATAAGCACTCTCTCGAGTCGAGCGCTCTCACCAGAACGAGCCCAACCTCGCATGAAATGCTCGACTCGACTCAAAACGACACACAACAGAAGGTGTACTAGAGGAGGAGACTATACGTAGAAAATAGATGAGGAGAGGACTCAGATGAGGAGGGAAGAATCCCTAGAGCTAGCGAGGGTAGTGGGATCAGGAAGAAGCCTAACTAGCAAGCACGACTCAAACAATGTAAGGCAATGGGTCCTTAAGCTAGACGACGCCTAACTTCAAGGTCACTAGCCTCGACACGTCTCACCTCCCTACAACGAGGACCACAATGCCCAGCAAGTGATACCAGATCCGGAGATCCAATACCTCCTACTATAGACAAGGTAGGCAACGCCGATCAGGTCATGACGGTCTCGACTAGATTACTCTCCTAGTGCGTCCGAATTCCTTAGGGCCAATGTCTACTTGCTTTTAGTTAAGGCTTTTAAGAGTGGTTTTTGGGGCCAAGGAAAGGGTGATGAAATCCCCCACCTTATCTTTTATGGGACAACCCCTCCTTAGTAGTGTTTTGATCCTAAATCTAGCAATCACTCGCTCCAATCAAACGCTCACTCACTCTTGTCCTGATGCACTTCCTACTAACTAATGCATGGGCATACGAGATGCATGAATGAGTGTAGGAAATGCGTACCTCACGCCAGCACTCAAAAACTGAAAATAAAGCTAAAAGAAAAGACAACTATATGCCTAAGTCAATACATGATCCGTGACCTAAACAAGTAAGAACGTCTAGTCTTTTGCTTTGGATTTTAGGGCCAAGTTGATTAATGGGGGAGTGATTAATGATCTGGGAGCAAACCAGAAGTCACAACATGCAAAGTAGGGCTCCCAGATAACAAAAATTAAAGCACTAACTAACAGGAAAAATTTCAAGACCAGAAACTCTCACCAGGCCGCCAATGGGCGGTCTTCAACCGCTGATTGGCGGTCTGTTTAGCTCTTTTGTTCCCCAAGTTGCTCCAGTAGCCTCCCATTATTCTGATGGTTCCCCGAAACTAAGAAAAACTGAAAACAAAAAATTTAAAACCCCTCGAATCGTCCAAACCAACGTCTGGACAGAACACCTCCCCGGCAACGGCGCCAAAAACATGATCGATCGTTTTATATTTAACCGCAAGTGCACGGCCGCGTTGAAGCGGTGGCAAATACGGTTCGTCCACTGGGAGGTGTGTCGACACTTGGCTTGTGCGAAGACGAGAGGTAAGGAAAGGGAAGAAAGGTTGGTTACACTAAACTACACTAAGATGCAAAAAGGGAATGGAAGAAAAGCAAGAAAACTAAACCCCAAAGGGGGTAGAGAAATAATGTGAACATAAAGAAGTGTGTGTGTGTGTGTTCATTAAGCTCCTCACAACATGTAGTGCATGAAATCATAAAACTACATCAAACTTTGCCTACACATGAATTAAGATAAGACTACATCATTAAAACATACAAGACAATAATTGGAATGAAGCTACATGAACTCAAGTATAAAGACTATACCCTACTATGCCTCCACGTGAATTAAGATAAGACTACATCATTAAAACATACAAGACATTAGCTAAGGTAAAGGCAACAAGAGCACATACACTACAAATTGTGTTTCCAATATTAACTTCATCCATATCCTAACCTTATCATTCCCCATAAAATAGGTCCACTAATCAAAGCATAAGCTAAGCTTCATTCAAGAGCATTAGCATATCAAAGATAAGAGTGGAGACCCATTAGATGGTTATGGAAATCATATAAAGCTCAAGGGATAAAGATAACACACACTTAATACACTACATGATTATATCACATATTTCTCCACCCCCCAAATGGGGATGGAACTACTCACTACTCATTACACTAACTATATTAGCAAAGGAAAGCATAATACTGAAATGAAACTATACTAATCAAGCAAGAAATATTAAAGAAGCATAGAACTAAATGATTGACATCATTTCATGCTTATATTTGTACCTTATATCCATTATCTTACACCTAAGCAATGCTACGTGACGAGTTTTATGTTTAGTTTTCAGAAATAAAGAGGTTTGAAGAGAAGAGCCATGAAAGGACCTAAAAGCAGGAAAAAAGGACCTAATTATGAGACCTGGGGACCAAGATGCAAGGGGGAAGGACCTGATCGTAAGACAGAAGGACCTAAGAGCAAAACAGGAAACTCCACACCATCATGAGGAGTATTTTGTCAATTCGATTCGGGTCGGAGCTCCACTAAACCAAACAGATGCATCTAAGACCAAGAAACACTTCAAGAAAAGCCCACAAAGAAAACCAGACGGATCTAAACCTTATAGACCGCCAATTGGCGGTCTGGAACCGCCAATTGGCGGTCCAGATGGCCCAGAATCCGTTTAGTTTTCTGTAGCACGTGTATTAGTGTATGCTTAGTGTATTTTTGGTATTGGTTTAGTCCCACATCGGGGGATTGTCCCGGATTAGCTTTTTCCATGCCTATAAATAGAACTCTTCACCTTCCATTGTAATTACCCATTGCTTGGTGGCATTCTCTCTACTAAGGAGTGAGCCTTGAAGCAAAAACTCAAGGTGGAGAAGAATGCTACCTTCAATGTGAGTCATTTTGTTAATAAAATAATTCTTCTAGTTTCTTTAAATCTTGTCTTTTAATTTGTGCATGTTTGTTTAGTCTTTCCTTTCCTTTTATGTTTCTTTAATGCTTCTTGCCTTCTTAGTTAACTTTCATTTCAGTATTATGCTTTCTTTGCTTAGTCTAATCAGTAGTGTAATGAGTAGTGAGTAGTTCCATCCCCATTTGGGGGGTGGAGAAATATGTGATATAATCATGTAGTGTATTAAGTGTGTGTTATTTTTATCCCTTGAGCTTTATATGATTTCCATAACCATCTAATGGGTCTCCACTCCTATCTTTGATAGGCTAATGCTCTTGAATGAAGCTTAGCTTATGCTTTGATTAGTGGACCTATTTTATGGGGAATGATAAGGTTAGGATATGGATGAAGTTAATGTTGGAAACACAATTTGTAGTGTATGTGCTCTTGTTGCCTTTACCTTAGCTAATGTCTTGTATGTTTTAATGATGTAGTGAAATCTTAATTCATGTAGAGGCATAGTAGGGTATAGTCTTTATACTTGAGTTCATGTAGCTTCATTCCAATTATTGTCTTGTATGTTTTAATGATGTAGTCATATCTTAATTCATGTGGAGGCAAAGTTGGATGTAGTTTTATGATTTCATGCACTACATGTTGTGAGGAGCTTAATGAACACACACACACACACTTCTTTATGTTCACATTATTTCTCTACCCCCTTTTGGGGTTTAGTTTTCTTGCTTTTCTTCCATTTCCATTTGCGTTTTAGTGTAGTTTAGTGTAACCAACCTTTCTTCCCTTTCTTTACCTCTCGCCTTCGCACAAACCAAGTGTCGACACACCTCCCAGTGGACGACCCGTATTTGCCACCGCTTCAACGCGGCCGTGCACTTGCGGTTAAATATAAAACGATCAATCAAGTTTTTGGCGCCGTTGCCGGGGAGGTGCTCTGTCCAAACATTGGTTTGGACGATTCGAGGGGATTTAATTTTTTGTTTTCAGTTTTCTTAGTTTCAGGGAACACTCTGATCACGGGGAGGCCACTGGAGAAGTTTGAGGAAGCAAATCCAACAACAGACCGCCAATCAGCGGTTTGGAACCGCCAATTGGCGGCCTGGTAAGGGATTCTGTCTTCCAATTTTTTTGTGGTCATTTGTGTTGTAATTTTTGTTATCTGGGAGCCCAATTGTGCATGCTGTGACTTCTTATTTGCTCCCAGATCATTAATCACTCCCCCTTTAATCAACTTGGACCATAAAACTCAAAGCAAAAGATTAGACTTCTTGCCATCTAGGTCATGCACCATTGGTAGACCTTGCATGCATTTGTCTTTTCTTTGCTTTACATTTTGTTGTTGATTGCTGGCGTGAGGTACGTGCACCCACATCCCTCATTCATGCATGTTTATTTCATGCATTAGTTAGTAAGGTGCATCAGGACAAGAGTGAGAGAGCATTTGATTGGAGCGATTGATTGCTAGATCTAGGATCAAATCGCTACTAAGGAGGGGCTGTCCCATAAAAGATAAGGTGGGGGATTTCATCACCCTTTCCTTGGCCCCAAAAACCACTCTTAGTAAAGCCTTAACTAAAAGCAAGTAGACATTGGCCCTAGGAATTCGGACGCACTAGGAGAGTAATCTAGTTGAGACCGCCATGACCTGATCGGCGTTGCCTACCTTGTCGATAGTAGGAGGTACTGGATCTCCGGATCTGGTATCACTTGCTGGGCATTGTGGTCCTCGTTGTAGGGAGGTGAGGCGTGTCGAGGCTAGTGACCTCGAAGTTAGGCGTCGTCTAGCCTAAGGACCCATTGCCTTACATTGTTTGAGCCATGCTTGCTAGTTAGGCTTCTACCTTCACCCTGTACCCTCGCTAGCTCTAGGGATTCTTCCCTTCTCCTCTGAGTCATCTTCTTCTCACCTTCTTCTACGTTATAGTCTCCTCCCCTTTACACTCTCTGTTAGCGTTTTAGGGTCGAGTCGAGCACTTTTTGCGAGCTTAGCCTCGTGGTGGTGAGAGTGATCGACTCGAGAGTTTTTCTTGAGATGGATGGTTACATGGGCGACCATCCATATCATTGTTGGGACCAGGACGATTCTCCTTGGTACTCCGGACCCATGCAACCTGGGGTGGCTCAGACTAACACCCCGTATGGTTGGGATGATCGCAATTTTGTGACTGAGCAGTCTTCATATTGGGGTAACATGAGAGAGGCACCGACTGCTAGACCACAATCTAGTTATGCCGGATCATATGCTGGTCAACAAACTGAGACATTACAACAAACTTTGGCCTCTTTCATGCGTATGGCAGACGACATGAGTGCCCCGGTGGCTCCAGTAGCCGTACCGTGCGACTGTTGTGGGTTGAGTGGTCATGTTATCGGGGAATGTCCTTATGTTCCCCCTGAGCCTGAGTATGAGCACACATTTTCCCAAAATGCTCATTATGACCATTACGCATCCGCGTACAACCCGAGAGTGATGGATTCATGGGGAGACAAATCTTATCCAAATTCTTATACCTCATTTTCACCCCCGTATCCTCCTCCCGAATACCCAGAATTCTACCAGCACCCCACTCCAAATCATTGGACTCATTCTCAGCCCATCAATACCCAACCACAAAATTTCCCAAGCTCTGACTTGGACCTCATCGTTGACCGCATACCTGATTCCTTGAAACAAACTTTCCTTACGTTCATGGAAACCACTCAACAGTCCATACAAAATATGACACTGCAAGTGAGTCAAATGTCGCAGAAATTACGTGAATGTGAGGAAAGTAACCTTTCTTGTCAACATGAGGATTCTTCTTTTGATATCGAACCACCACCACATCCACAAATTCAAAGCACAACCTTTCAAAGTCAAACTCCTAGTCAGTCTGAGGGACTTGGGGTTTCAATTCACGATCACTTAGTGGAGGATTCGATTCAAATCGAGAATAACTTGGACCAGTTCTATTATGAGTCGGCACAGGATTGTGCCTTACCTTTTTGTCCCGTGGCCCTTGAGCCACATGATCTTCATTTTGATCCTCTTAAGGACCCACCTCTGGTGGAGCAAGAGCTCCCTAGTACCCTCAATTTCAAACAACCTGATGAGAGTTTGCCTCTCACTATTGTTCCTGATCATCTTGGAAATGATGGAACATCAAACAACTACATTGCTCATGAGGGTATTAGGAGTTCCTTGGAGGATACTTTGGGTATGAGACCCACTTCCTGTTCTCCTGGTGAGTTGGACATGCATAACGAGGTGCTTGACCTCGTTCCGACCCACCAGCCTGTTGGTTGGAGAGTTTGGATTGATGATCATAACTTCAGTTCCGCAACGGGAGATATTTTTCTTCCGTTGCCCCTTATTTCCCAAACTCTTGAGAGGTTCAAGCTCTTTCAGTTTGATCCTTTGAATGAGACGCCTTTGCGTCCAATTCATGAACCTCTCGTTTCATCTGGTGCTCTTTGTGAAGGGGGCCCACGCATACGTATTCTGGCCCCGCGTGGTGTCATGTTCCCTTTCCAAGTGCATTGACCCACTCTTGAGGTTCCCATTTGATGTCTTTTGACAAATGAAGATGGGAACTTATGTTTGTACATAGTTATATAAAAAAAAAAAAAAAGTACAATAAAAGACTCCTTCAGTGAGCATTGATTGTTGTGAGCCCCAACCCTTGTGTATTTGGGCTCCATTTCTTTCACGTATTTGTATCCCTTCTTTAGCATCTCACAGGTTTTGAGGGAATTCGGGTTATGTCCATCAACATGACCTTGCACTTCCTTTTGTACTTCATGTTGGTGAGATCTCTCCTTTTTATGCATCAATCCATGTAGTATCTTGCTTGCATTCATTGAGGACAATGCATGAAGTAGGTGTGGGGGGTGTTTTACGTGTGTACATAGTCGAGTTTTTTTCCTTTGATTTAGTTTTCTTTTGTTTGCATTGTTAGGGTCATGATAGTGTGCTGCATTTAATATCGATATATCTGCTTGCCATGATCCTTGGGTGACTTGTCTTCTTTTGCTTGCCTAGTGCTTCAAAATTTTCACATTTCTTTCAAAATCTTCATGTGTTTTCGAAAGAAAATGTTTTGTGGGTTTTGCGTGTGTTTAGCATGTGCAAAACCGTTGAGAGGCAAAGTAAAAAGAAAGCTCCCAAAATTGTCTTGAACTTGATGCATTAGGATATCTAGTACGTGGCTTTAGGATTTATCGAGTCGTTAGGATGCACCCCAGTTTTCCCTTGGGGGTGAGTAATCAGTGGGTTTCAGTGCTCAAACATTTAAAGAAGTCCACCCTGAACCTAGTGAGTCAAATAATTCGTGTTTGTTAATTTAGGAAGTTTGTTGTAGTCAAGGGCCCTTAATATCTTTTTGTGAAACTTAAGTGTAGGGGTTTTGGTTCCCATGTAGATAAATGAATAAATAAGTGGTGTTCTCTCTTCTCGCACGGCTCCTTTCACTCGGGAAAGTAGGTCTGAGGGGACTTTGTGCCTGGTGCTTTCGAGTCATCTGACTTGGGATGCACCGACCGAACTCCCGTTACACGGGTGGTAGGGATCGCCCTATGTGGAGATTTGGGGGAAGGTGTACGTGATAGTGTAAGTCCTCATAGGCAATGATGCACGAAACCTGACCCTGGGAGAATCAAACACCAACAAATAAATGCTCCAAAGAAAAAGAAAAAAAAAGAAGAAAGAACAGAAAAAGAAAAAGAAAAAAAAGAAAAGAAGAGTCAAATAAGAACCAAAATGGACTTTACACTTTGTTTCACATTCAGAAGTTAAGGTTGCCCATGTCTTTCACTTAATTCCTTAGTTAACTCTCACGAATAACTCATTAGGCTAGGTGTGTGGACTGATTACATATATAGAGTCGACCCGTAGTATTACCGCATTCCATGATCGACAAAATAAGTCCAACGAGTCGTGTAGCTAGATTGATTAATGCATCTTGTTCGGATTTTGTGGGTATATCCGCTGAAAACCCTCAGGAGACACCACTCCTCCTCCTTGGCAACAAGGAGGTTTAACGGCTTGTTGCACATGCTAAGTGCAACCGTGATTCCTACGAAAGTGAGTTAGGATTTCTTGTTTTTTCGTATGCTTTTTCCTTTCTTTGTTTTGCTCGAGACTAGCAAAAACTTAGGTGTGGGGGTATTTGATTGACATCATTTCATGCTTATATTTGTACCTTATATCCATTATCTTACACCTAAGCAATGCTACGTGACGAGTTTTATGTTTAGTTTTCAGAAATAAAGAGGTTTGAAGAGAAGAGCCATGAAAGGACCTAAAAGCAGGAAAAAAGGACCTAATTATGAGACCTGGGGACCAAGATGCAAGGGGGAAGGACCTGATCGTAAGACAGAAGGACCTAAGAGCAAAACAGGAAACTCCACACCATCATGAGGAGTATTTTGTCAATTCGATTCGGGTCGGAGCTCCACTAAACCAAACAGATGCATCTAAGACCAAGAAACACTTCAAGAAAAGCCCACAAAGAAAACCAGACGGATCTAAACCTTATAGACCGCCAATTGGCGGTCTGGAACCGCCAATTGGCGGTCCAGATGGCCCAGAATCCGTTTAGTTTTCTGTATCACGTGTATTAGTGTATGCTTAGTGTATTTTTGGTATTGGTTTAGTCCCACATCGGGGGATTGTCCCGGATTAGCTTTTTCCATGCCTATAAATAGAACTCTTCACCTTCCATTGTAATTACCCATTGCTTGGTGGCATTCTCTCTACTAAGGAGTGAGCCTTGAAGCAAAAACTCAAGGTGGAGAAGAATGCTACCTTCAATGTGAGTCATTTTGTTAATAAAATAATTCTTCTAGTTTCTTTAAATCTTGTCTTTTAATTTGTGCATGTTTGTTTAGTCTTTCCTTTCCTTTTATGTTTCTTTAATGCTTCTTGCCTTCTTAGTTAACTTTCATTTTAGTATTATGCTTTCTTTGCTTAGTCTAATCAGTAGTGTAATGAGTAGTGAGTAGTTCCATCCCCATTTGGGGGGTGGAGAAATATGTGATATAATCATGTAGTGTATTAAGTGTGTGTTATTTTTATCCCTTGAGCTTTATATGATTTCCATAACCATCTAATGGGTCTCCACTCCTATCTTTGATAGGCTAATGCTCTTGAATGAAGCTTAGCTTATGCTTTGATTAGTGGACCTATTTTATGGGGAATGATAAGGTTAGGATATGGATGAAGTTAATGTTGGAAACACAATTTGTAGTGTATGTGCTCTTGTTGCCTTTACCTTAGCTAATGTCTTGTATGTTTTAATGATGTAGTGAAATCTTAATTCATGTAGAGGCATAGTAGGGTATAGTCTTTATACTTGAGTTCATGTAGCTTCATTCCAATTATTGTCTTGTATGTTTTAATGATGTAGTCATATCTTAATTCATGTGGAGGCAAAGTTGGATGTAGTTTTATGATTTCATGCACTACATGTTGTGAGGAGCTTAATGAACACACACACACTTCTTTATGTTCACATTATTTCTCTACCCCCTTTTGGGGTTTAGTTTTCTTGCTTTTCTTCCATTTCCATTTGCGTTTTAGTGTAGTTTAGTGTAACCAACCTTTCTTCCCTTTCTTTACCTCTCGCCTTCGCACAAACCAAGTGTCGACACACCTCCCAGTGGACGACCCGTATTTGCCACCGCTTCAACGCGGCCGTGCACTTGCGGTTAAATATAAAACGATCAATCACTAAACAAACAAACAAGCATGCATATGAAAGGAAATTAAACTAAGAGAGAAACAACACAATTAAAGGAAAACTTCTATTATTAACTCACTCAATTACAAGTAGCTCTTCCTCCACTAGAGTTTTTCTTCAAGGCTTCACTCTTAGTAGGGATGATGACCACTAAATAGAGAGATGGATACAATGGGAGGTGAAGAGTTCTATTTATAAGCATGGAAGAAACTAATCCGGGACAATCCCCCGATGTGAGACTAAACCAATACCATAAATAGCCTAAACACACATTAATACAAGTCCAGGAGAAATCTTAGTGGATCTGGGCTTAACCAGACCGCCAATTGGCGGCCTATAAGCTTCAGATTGGTCTGGATCTTCTGGTGTGCTTTCCTTTGATTGTTTCTTGGTCTTGGATGCATCTAACTTGTTTAGTGGAGCTCCGACCCGAATCGAATTGACAAAATACTCCCCATGATGGTGTGGAGTTTCCTGTTTTGCTCTTAGGTCCTTCTGTCTTGCATCTTGGTCCCCAGGTCTCACAATTAAGTCCTTTTTCCTGCTTTTGGGTCCTTTCATGGCTCTTCTCTTCAAACATTTTTATTTCTGAAAACTAAACATAAAACTCGACATGTAGCATTGCTTAGGTGTAAGATAATGGATATAAGATACAAATATAAGCATGAAATGATGTCAATCACAATATGTCACCGTTTAGCTGGCTCATGTAACATATCATGAAGTAACAAGGGGTGACCACCTTGCAAAATCAGTTTGCTTGGAATGATTCTAAGGACTTCTACTTTTCTACGATAGAGTTATGTAGGATTCTATCCTAATCCTAATTGTGCTTTGTTGTTGTTTAGGTGGTGATTAGGGGGAGATGGTGATGGATGGCTTGGATTGAAGATGGATGGATGGAGGGTTGAGATGGAGAGGAGATGAGATGTGTGGTGGAGATGGAAAGGAAGGAAATGGATGGTGAGGATTTGATTGGAGGAGATATTTGGGGGGAAATCTCTCTCTCTCTCTCTCTCTCTCTCTCTCGTTGCTCTCTCTCTCACTCGCGATTTCTCTTTTTCTCTCCCTCTCTCCTGCAGTGGTGCTCCAGTGAAGAAGAGGTGATCTTCGGCGAGTCGAGTTCGGAGCCGTTTGTGGTGGAGGTGAGTTGGTCGGTTGTTAGCTCATCTCGTGGTTTCCGTTTTAGTCCTCTCTCTCTCTACCTCACTCGAGTTCTGTGGTCGTGGTTGGTTGGTAGAGGTTGCCGGAGGTGGCGTTGTGGCTGTGGATTGTCGAGGAGGCGATTGATCGTCGTTTGGACGCGAGGTTCGTCGACGGATCGTGATTTGGGGAGACGTGCTCGTGGAGGCATCGTCGCGGTTCTTCAAAGGCTTCTTCAAGCCTTCCGGTATGTCAAGCTCGCTCACTTAGTTAGCGTGAGTATTTGGAAGTCGACGGTAGGCCTTTCGGCTCGATTTCACTGCCTGATCGGTCGACCGTTCGTGAAGAGAATTCGGGTTCTGCCTCAAATCGGTCGAACGATGCCCAAGGGGCGGTCGACCGATTATACATGGGAGGCAAGCCTGGTGAGATTCGGTCGAACGGGTCCCCTTTGTCGTTCGACCATGTGCACTGTCTTAAGTCGGTTGGGAGCGATTGATCATCTAAACGGTCGACCACTCATTGACTTTGTCCGACCGTGACTTAAGTGAGAATAGTGGTCGGTTCGGCCGAAGGTGGTTTCGGTCGACCGGACCTGTGTGCTGAGCGTGGGGAACGCTCTGGTGGAATTCGGTCGACCGAGGAGGTCTCGGAGTTCGACCGGATTCGTGGTGCGAGTGAGGGATTATTCCCTGGTGGGATTCGGTCGACCGAGAGTGCTCGGGTGTTCGACCGAATTCGTTGTGGGATTTGTCCCTGGTGACTTTCGCTCGGACGGGGCCCCTTTGTCGTTCGACCGAATGGTCGTTTTGTTCGTTGAACCTGGGAGTTGACCATCTAAACGGTCGACCGTCCCTTAACTTTGGTTCGACCGAATGAGTGTGGTTTGGGAAATCGGTCGACCGAGGGAGTGCCGGTCGAGGTGATTGCCTTGTATTTGCTTGATTCAGTCGACCGGGACTTTTGGTTCGGTCGACCGTTTGTGTCCAGTTTTGCACTATGGAGGTGTTGTTGTTGTGGTCGTCTGTGTGGGGCGAGTTGTGGTGCCGATGTTCTTCCGGCAAGTGTGCTAGGGTGCACGAGAGTTGCGGTGGTTGGTTGAAAAAGACCTGGAGCCCCGTAACTGTGTGAGAGCATGGGATTGGCTGAAAAAGGCATGAGGCCCAGCTTAGAATGTGGTGTTGCGGCGGTTGGTTGAAAAAGACCTGGAGCCCCGTAACTGTGTGAGAGTTGCGGTTGGTTGAAAAAGACCTGGAGCCCAGCTAGTCTGTGCGGGGTTGGTTGAAAAAGACCTGGAGCTCCGTAGTGCGTTCAGGTTGACTGAAAAAGGCATGGAGCCTGAGCAGGGACCGTGTGTAGGGGTTGGTTGAAAAAGACCTGGAGCCCTTGGACATTTGTGTTGGTTGAAAAAGACCTGGAGCCCTTGGTCGTGTCGTGGTAGTTGCGGTTGGTTGAAAAAGACCTGGAGCCCTTGGTCGTGTCGTGGTAGTTGCGGTTGGTTGAAAAAGACCTGGAGCCCAACTTAGCGACGTGTGTGTGTTGCGGTGGTTGGGTGAAAAAGCCCTGGAGCCCCGTGACTGTGGTGTGTGCTGTGGTTGGGTGAAAAAGCCCTGGAGCCCAGCCTGTTGAGATGCTTTTCTTGTTTAGTAGAATTGCATGTTAGGGTGCCTTTCATTTCATGCATTGTAGAGTTTGGCATAGAGGGTTTCCTCAGGAAACTCAGGCATTGTTGCATGTTTACTTTCAGGCCATGAGCGGCGATATGGGGTGGTGACCGAGGAGAGGAGCACCGCTACTGGATCCAGCTTTCTCTCAGTTGAGGTCGAGTGATTACTTCTTCCATTTGTATAGTCTTTTGATGTAATCACAACTTTTGAAATACTCTGATGTTCATATATATATATATTATATATGTTGGTGCACCTGTGTTTAGTATTTGCGTAATATCCTCTGTTGATTGTGTGTTATTAAAATTTTAAATTTCCGCTGTGTTGAGGATGTTACAAGTTATTTCCCACACAAATATGCTGCCCACTTGGAACACGATAATATTCCACAAAGGCAGAAATATCCATTGTTATTTGATATATTGCGCCTGAATCCACAATCCACACCGGAGAAGGTTCGACAAGCATCTCCTAGTCACTCAACTCAAATAAAGGATCACATAGAGTAATCACTTTTTGCTCAGTGCATTCATGAGCACAATGTCCAAGTATATGACAATAAAAGATCGTCACGATTGGCTTTTCTTTATCACATTTAGACTTTGGGACCGTGTCTTCTTACATTTGTTTCCATTACCAACTCTCATTCTTGTTGCCCCTAGAGCATTGCTTCTTTCGCACTTTAAGCTCTCACTTATACAAGTGTTAGCTTGATCAGCATATTTTTAGCTTCCACAACGAAGCAGTCAATCTCAATATTGGCATTACAAGATGGAGCTTCCTACGATGCTATGCAGTGTTGCCTTTTTTAGTTGGTGAGATGGTTTTGGTTATGCACTAATGCAGAATAGTCTTTACTCGTCGCCCAATAGACGTTGGTTGTTCTAACAGCCGACGTCTATTTGGGCGAAGATAGCATAGACATCGGTCGTTCTAAAGGCCGACGTCTATGGGGTACTATAGACGTTGATTGTTGGAATACTCATTGCATCCGACGTGTATACCCTATCGACGTCGACCTATAGATGTCGGATGTTATGTACAGCCAATGTCTATACCCCCATGCATGTAGACGATGGAGTATAGACGTCTACATAACATCCGACGTCTATAGGTCTTAAAGAAATCGAACAGTTACGTTTTCTTTCTTTCATTCCAGACAAAAACCCAACCAAACCCTAGCCATTCTGCCACCAAACCCTCCTCCGTGATCGATGTCCGACCGATCTGCAACAATCTCCGACACCGCAGCAACGTCCCAACCTCTCCTCCAGTTCTCCGGCCCTCTCCTCCGTCCTCCGTCCTCTCCTCGACCATTGCAGTGACCCTCCTCCTTCATCTTCCTCCATCTTCCTCCACTTCCCTAACCACCGTAAGAGTTTTGGTTTAGTTTCTGTTAGTTTAGTTTCAGATTTTAGATCGATTTTGGTTGTGTCACCATGTAAGAGTCATTCCTCATTAACGGCTTTCATGCAGCGCGTTTGAGGAGAAGGAGGACGCGCGTTTGCTGGTTCGTGATTCCACCCATTTTGTCTCTTAGTTTTAATTGTTTCAAAAACCCAAAAATCTGACCTCACAACAGTAGAGTGCTTCTGTTTAATATGGATGTCCATTCCATAAATTTGTTTGTTGTTGTTAGTAATTTTTCCATTGTGTGTTGAAAACTGATGCATTGTAATATGTTTGGAAGAAATATAAATATATAAGTAATAAATTGTATGTTTGTGTCAACTTAGTTATGTATTTGTCAATAATCGTTGTCAATGGAGTTTGGTGGTAGCTTGCTCATGAGATTACATACACAAGGAAATGATAAATAAACTAACTCACCTCAATCGACCTTATTATATATATTTAAAAAGACTAAGATTGTTATTTTGATGGAAGATACTATATATAGTAATAACTTCTTTTAGGAAGACTAAGTCCACATATAACATGTATTAAGGACTAGCCTTTAGCTATTTATTCTTTAACCAAGAAGCCAATTTTGTTATGTCGATAACTTGTTGACTAAATGAAATCCATTTCTACCTACTTTCTGTTGAAACAATATCATATTCACTTCCTCACAATATGTTTAAAAGCCAAAGATTTGACCTCCAATATGTCTATTTTATTATACATATTTGGGTGTTGTGTCGAAGTTTTAGGGGTTTGGATGTAGTGTATTTGTGATGAAATGGGTGGAATTGAGATCAAGTTTAGATCGTGTACTGTTATAAAAATTTATTGTTAATTCCATGATTTGAAGATTTTTACATAACAAATTTTAGGGGAGGTTCTTCCAAAATTTCAAAAAATATATAATCTCAATTGTTATTAATAACACAATATTTTAAAATAATAACTTAGATTTTATATTAAAAATACTATTACTTAGATAATGTAAAAAACTTATGTTTAATTAGTTTAGTGAGTTCATACATTTATTTATGTCTATTAATGTTTAGCTTAGTTAAATGTTTATTTATTTATGCTTAAAATAATTTATTTTGTTTAGTTAAATATTTATTTATGTTTAGTTTGAAATAACTCATTTCCCCCTTAAGCAATTTGACCTTTAATAACCTAAAGCAAAAGATTAGACAATATTGCTAAGTCATTCATCATATAGGATTTGCATTCAACGTATTTATTATTTATTTTACGATTTCTGTCGTAGATTGCAGGCATAAGTTACGTAATCTCTTTCACTCATCATTCATTAGAAAGCACGCATTAGTTAGTAGGACTTGCATTGGAACAAGAGTGAGGAGACTATTTGTTTGGTGTGTTGTTTGTTAGATTAAGGTATGAAAAACACTTAGGGGGCAGTCACCTATAGGAGATGAGGTGGGAAATTTCATCACCCTTTCCTTGGCCCAAAAACCACTTAATAAAAGAGCATTAATAAAATCAATTAGACGTTGGCCCCTAGGATTTCCAGACGCATTAAGGAGAGGAAATCGTTTAAGACCGTTATAGCCTGAACGTCGTTGCCCATCTAGTCTCCCTGAGATTTTAGGAACCTCCGGGTTCTTGATTTCCTACAAACTAGTGGTCCTCGGTGGGACCTCGAAGTTAGGCATCGTCTAGTACTAAGGACCTATAGTGGACTTTAGTCTTGTTTTGGCCTTGATTGCTTAGTTAGGTTTCTAACCTTCCTTATTCCCACGCTAGATTAAGGACTTCATCTCCTCTCCTCTGAGTCATTCTTTTCTCATCTTAATGTCTCTGAATCTTCTCATGTACGAACACATTCTTTTAAATTGAAATTTTATTTATTTCCTTCAACAATAACTATCATTTTTGTTAATGTTTAGATTGAAATGGATTGAGAGTGTATTATTTCAAACAGATTGAGTGATGAGTATGAGAACGGAGTGAATATGTTCTTAGAGGTTGCCAAAAACATTCAAAAAAACAAAAGACAACGACATGGCATATTGTCCGTGCAATAAGTGTCATAATATGTCAGTGCTAACTTTTCGGAAAATGAAAGATCATTTGTTTGAGAAAGGTTTCGACCCAAATTACAGATGGTGGATATGGAACGACGAAAATGAATCATTTAGTCGTTCCAAGAATGACGGAGACAACATCAGGGTGGAAGATCACTTAGAGGAAATGGTTCAGGATGTGGCTGAAAAGTTTTCGTCCAACCCCAATTTACTTGGTAGTTTGTTGAGTGACAATGAGAAGCCATTGTATAAGAGTTGTACCAAATTCACTAGATTGTCAGCGATGCTGAAGTTGTACAATTTAAAAGCAGGAAATGGTTCGTCCGATGTCAGTTTCACATCAATGTTGAAGTTATTAAAACAGATGCTTCCAGATGATAATGAGTTGCCAGATAGAACTTATGATGCTAAGAAAGTATTGTGTCCTATGGGAATAGAATATAGGAAGATACATGCATGCCCGAACGGTTGTATATTGTATAGGGGTGAGTTTGAAAATTTACATTCCTGTCCCAGGTGTAATGTTTCACGATACAAAATGAACGCAGTGGACCGAACCACAATGAATAGGCTGATGAGATGAAAATCAAAGGACCTCCTGCTAAGATTTTGTGGTATCTTCTGATAATACCAAGGCTTAAACGTTTGTTTGTGGCTAAGGAGGATTCCAAGAACATGACATGGCATATTGATCGTGAGAAACCAAATGATCATGTTCTATGTCATCCTGCAGATTCTCCTTAGTGGAAAAAAGTAGATTTCGACTTTCCTGTGTTTGGTGAAGAATCCAGTAATGTACGACTTGGACTATGTAAGGACGGAATGAATCCTTTCGGTAGTTTGAGTAGCATTCACAGTTCTTGGTATGTTCTGCTTGTAATTTACAATCTGCCCCCGTGGTTATGCATGAAACACAATATTATGTTGTCCTTAATGATTTCTGGTCCGAAACAACCTCGAAACGACATCGATGTGTATTTAAGACCTTTAATTGATGACCTAAAGAGATTGTGGGATGACGGAGAGCCAGTTTTTGATTCTTATCGTCAGGAGTCGTTCATAATGAGGGAAATGATATTTTGCATGATTAATGACTTTCCAGCTTATGGTAATTTGTCTGGATATTCAGTCAAAGGTCATAAAGCTTGTCCAATTTGCGAAGAAAATACATGCTCTTTGCAACTAGTTAATGGTTCTAAGACAATATCTTGGTCATCAGAGATTTTTGCCGAAGTCCCACCCCTATCATAGGTTGAAGAAGGCATTTAACGGAAAACAGGAGTTTCAGAATCCGCCAGTTGAAATCAGCATCAAAATGGTGTACGAACGTTGAATGTGAATTTGGAAAACCGTACAAACGAGAAAACGACAAAAGTAGTTGGAAAAAAATCCATATTTTTTGATCTCCCTTACTGGAAAACTTTACAAGTTAGACATTGTATTGATGTGAATCATGTGATGCACGTAGAGAAAAACGTTTGTGATAGTCTTGTTTGCACTCTATTGAACATACCTAGTAAAACCAAAAATGGATATAATGCAAGAATTGATCTTGTTGACCTTCGTATACGAGTAATGTTGGCACCAGAGAAGAAATGAGACCAGAATTACTTACCTCCATCTACTTATACATTGTCTAGAAAGGAGAAAAGAATTCTCTGTCAATGTTTGCACGATCTAAGGGTTCCACAAGGTTATTCTTCAAATATCAGTAGTCTTGTTGTTATCAAGGATTTGAAACTTGTGGGTATGAAGTCTCACGATTGTCTCACTTTAATGGAGTAGTTGATACCTGTAGCACTGAGATTCATATTACCGAAAGATGTTAGACATGCAATAATAAAGTTGTGTTCCTTTTTAAATAAGATTTGCAGTATAGTGTTGGAAGATGCCAAAAGTGTTGTTCAGAACAACAGCCTCACCGTAATAGCAGAGTCTTTGCATGTGTCTAGTTCTGAAGACCAGATTCCTGTATACGTCGACATGTCTTATTACGGTGTAATTGAAGACATATGGGAGCTAGACTTTGTTAAATTCAAAGTACCTGTATTTAGATGCAAGTGAGCTGATAATAAAAGTGGAGTTCGAGTGGATGACTATGGGTTCACTTAAATTGATTTTACAAAAAAGGATAAAAAGGAGAACCTTTTATTCTCGCTTCCCAAGAGAAACAAGTCTTCTATGTGGTTGATCCATGTGAAAAGAAATGGCAGTAATTCTCGAAGAGAAGAAAAAATTGTATCAGATGATAGTCTGATTGAGTATGAAGAGACACCACCTTTCTCTAAGCAAGCACCTGACATGTATGACCCGCTATGTCCTGTTATATGAATAAGGTCCTTTTTCGTCTTCATGTTTTTTGTGCATTAGTTGATTGTATGCTTCAGGTTTTATATGTTTTTTTCGGGAAAGTTTCATTTCAGGGAAAAGTTTCCTTTTGGTCAAGTAAAATCGACTCGCAAGCGGGTGCGACTTATCGGGCAATTTTGTAATCGATTCACTCAATCGGGTCAATCAGGGACGAGTTGCTTGTGAAATTCAACTTGCCTTGTCGTTAGTGGTTGGGGGCTGACTAACAAGGTAGGATGATGTGGCATCCTAGTCAGCAAGAGGAGATCGGATTTTTCATACAAATTTTGAATATGCATGTTTTAGGCAAGTGTTAATGGAGATTTAATTCCATTCACTTGTTGCCTTTTCTTTGTTTCCTTGAAACAAAAACACACAACCCTACACCCCCTCCTAGCCATTCCTACCTTCTCTCTCCCTCACCAAAGAAATTTCAGACCTTCTCCATCTCCCTCTCCGGCATGGTAGTGGCTGGAGCTCCGGCGAGTCAAGTGGAGCAAGCTAGAGTGCATCTTTTGCAGCGGCTGGTAGAAGATCTTGGTGGGCAGATCTCTGGCGATCTTTTGGCAGCAACAACCTCCCTCTCAGGTATGCTCCTGGCTTTTAATGTAGGAAGAAGTGCATGGTGTTTGACGAAGGTTTGTCCAACACCAGTGGGCTGGCCGATCTGAAGTCTAGGGTTTGTGCTAGTGGAGATCTACCCGATACGGTGGACTGTGGTGCACATTCTGGACTCCAGCGGCTGGTTGGGCTTTTCTCCCACTAGCACGACCCTTGCTTCATGCTTTCCTTGGGCCTTGATGAAGAAACCAGAAGGTATGAGGCTGGGATGTGGGGAGAAAGTCGGAGTGGTGTTTTGCATGCATATTTTGCGTGATGTGCAACCCACCTCTTGTTGTATGAACTTGTGATTTATTGGTGGTTTTGTGACAACGTTTAGCATACTGTAACCTGTGATTTTTCCATGAGTTATTGCTGATGATAGATCATATGTTCTTGCATTATTTTGTGATTATATTCAGATAATATTCCAAGATTTGTTTGCTGATTTCAGATCACATCTGACTACTCTTGTCCGTGGAAGGCAATTGCCAGTTCATTGATAGGCTTCAGGAGACCATGAGTTCCAGAGGCCTTCCCACCGATCACGACGACCGCTGTTCAGAGACAGTAATCAAAGAATTCATGCATTATTTAGTGATTATATTCAGATAATCTTCCATGATTTATTGGCTGATTATAGATCACATGTCCATGCATTACTTAGTGATTATATGCAGACAATATACCATGATCTTGTTGCTGATTATAGATCATATGTTCTTTCATTATTTTGTGATTATATTCAGATAGTATTCCAGGATTTACTTTTTGATTTCAGATCACATGTTCATGCATTATTTAGTGATTATATTCAGATAATCTTCCATGATTTATTGTCTGATTATAGATCACATGTCCATGCATTACTTAGTGATTATATGCTGACAATATCCCATGATCTTGTTGCTGATTATAGATCATATGTTCATGCATTATTTTGTGATTATATTCAGATAATCTTCCATGATTTATTGGCTGATTATAGATCACATGTCCATGCATTACTTAGTTATTATATGCATGACAATATCCCATGATCTTGTTGCTGATTATAGATCATATGTTCTTGCATTATTTCATGATTATATTTAGATAATATTCTTGGATTTGTTTGCTGATTTCATATCACATGCCCATGCATTGCTTAGTGATTATTTTCAGATAATCTTCCATGATTTGTTGGCTGATTATAGATCATATGTCCATGCGTCTTTCGATGATTATATTCAGATAATCCTCTGTGATTTGTTGCTGATTAAAGATCAAATTTTCATGCATTATCTCGTGATTATATTCAAATAATATCAGATCAAGTCCTATGTTTCCAACGCACATATGTTCTGAAATTTAGCATTCATACTATTGAACGCTTGTAGTGGTTATCCGTGGTATCTCTTACTGTTGCGCTTGTTCTATCATTCATGTCATGTATATATGTTACTGATATGAGGTATTATGGTGTGGGTATGCGTGGAACTTGGGAAATCAGAACTTATAACTCCATATCATGACCCGTAGATGAATTTATTAGTTGTCGTATTGATTAATCGATCCCGGTCATGATTGCTTGTTGTTGTGAGTGCATTTTGATTTCTGATGGCAATGTTATGATTCTTGATTGGGATGTTCTGATTCTGATTTGTTTGGGGTTGTTAGGAGGGTATCCGGATACTCTTCCTTGAGCTCGTTCCGCATATTTTAGCTACATTAGATCTTAGATGCTTAAGTAGCTTACATTGCATTTAATCTGATTAATAATTCAGGGCACGTTCTATTTTCTGGGCTGACGGGCCACGAGTGGGTCCTCTAGCTCCAGAGGCCATTCGCATAAGACCTTCACGGTTGGAGGCCAGGTGTAAGATAGGTCCTGGGCAGGCGCCCTGCGATTCTGTCTTAGGGTAAATGTTCCCAAGTTCGCGATGACACCATGTAGGTTTATTTCCGTGAATTGGGACATTTATTCGATGCACCGCTTTGGGTCGAGCGGTGTGTCAATGTCGAGTGACCAATTCTGACCAGCGAGGCTGGTGTTCTGGTTCCTTGCTAGTAACCTGTCGGGTGCGCCTGGCTGGCATGGCATGTAGAGTCATAGCTTTCTGATGTATTAGGTGCTCTTCTGTTATGTTATGTTTTGATGCTTGTCTTAGTTAGACTTCATGCATAGTTCTGTTATTGTTTGGCTGGGGCATACTGGTTTTCTTAATTGAAAACTCATCCATTTGTTAATGTGGTGCTTGCAGGTACCTAGGTTCCCTACAGGGCATATTGGACGAGTGTCGAAGATTCTGTAAATGAGGGACATGTCGACCAGAGCCTTCAGTTATCGTTTGTTTCCTCTTATGTCATTGTATTTCCTTTGAAACTTGATGTAATGTAATTGGATCGTTTATGTATATATGGATAATCATTTGTTTCAGTTTTATACAATTATTGTCTATCTATGTATGTCTGTTATGTATTGTTGAGTTAGTCGGTATTGTCTTTCTTTCGTAACTCCTTCGGCCGTCGTGGAAGTCTCTGATCGCGACACTTGTGTTCCTTTCCCAGTGTGCGTACCCGTGAGATCGGGGGCATTACAACTTGGTATCGGAGCAGGTCGGTCCCTATAGTGTATAGAATATGAAGACTCTTCAGTGGGTCATCTTGCCCAAACCCTGTCGGTAAATTCTTATCTTTAGAATTGCTTCCTGATAGTGATAGATCATATTTACACTGGTTAAATTAATTTCTTGTGGATTGCCTTGTGTACTTGGAGACCGAACCACCCAACCCTATCTTTCTCTATCAGTTCCCTTACCTCCTCCCACGTTTTGGTGCTGAGATCTCCAACAAGTCCAACCGGTCAAACAAGCAAGAAGTGCAAGTCCAAGAGGTGACTAGCTAGCAAGCATGGGAGGCGGTTGCAGCTGAATTCCAGCTAACTCTGGGGCCCTTCTCCATCAGTTTCAGGTATGCTCCTACCCCTTTAGCATAAGAGGATGTAGCGTGAGTGTTGGAGGAAGTTTAGTCCAGCAGCATTGTGTTTGCCGATCTAAGGTTTGGTATGCAGTAGTGGAGATCCACCGATTGTGTGGACTGTGGTGCACCATCCGAATTTCAGAGGTGATTGAGCACCTCCCTCTCTACCACGACTTGGGCCTCATGTTTTCCTTGGTGGTTTGCTGGAGAAACCAAAGGAGATGGGCTAGAACGTGGAGAGCTAGTTGGGTAGGGGTTTTGCTTGCATGTTGAGTGATGTGTTAATCACCTTGTGGTGTTGAATCTTGTAATCTTTCGGGATGTTATGTTTATGCATGATATAATGATCAATTCTCAATTTTCTTGTGAGATATGCTTACTGATATTAGATCTCATAATCACATGTTATTTCATGATTTCGATTAGGCATCATTCATATGACATGTTACTGATTTCAAATTTAGCTTCTATTGTGATCTGATTTTATGTTCAATGAATGTTGCATGTATCAATTGGAATATTAAGAGGAACTTATCATGTCTGATTTTATCCCAGTCATGACTAATCAATATATATGCTCTGATTTGTAGTTGCTCTAAGATATATTTTTTACAGCATCTGAGCATAAGTTATATATTTTAATTTAAACGTTGATGCAATTGGTATAAATACATGTATCGAATCTAATGTTGTTATGAGTTTCTCAAGTCTGATATTGTCCCCACCATGTTCAGTTTATGTGTATGATCTGATTTCCATAAACCTTCTCTGCTATGACTTTTTGTGCTCTCACATGAAACTATATTAGAATTTATGAGTTATGCTATTCATCCTATGCCGTCTAGTTTTGTGCAAATCCTTATGCATGTAGATTTATATCGATCATGAATATTCTCAGACTTCTGATTTCTAGATATATGCTTTCCATGTTAGATTACTGATATATTCATATATTAATTCTTGTTCATATGATCTCGGGCCATTTTCTGAATCGCTATCTTCTAATGCATGTACGTTCTGAAATTATGATGGGTGCAATCAGTGGGATTATAGGTGTTGCTTGTGGTGACTTGTTATTTGAGTTGATTTCATTCCAATAGTAAGCATAACACATTCATGATCTGATTTTGTATACCTTCTCTGATGTTATCGTTATGCTTTCATTTAGAATAAAATATGTACTCATCCCTGACATATGCAACTTATTCCATGACTTATCGTAATCCGAATGCTTGCATGTATAGTATTTATGGATACATGTAGACTCCTGATCTCATATGCCTGTTCACCATGTTGTATTACTGATACATGTATTGTTTCATGTCGAAATAATCTCTGATCATGGCCTGATTTGCCAGATTGTAACGCATATATGTCCTGAAATTTATGACTCGTGCTATCGAATGCTTGTAGAATTTTACTACGATGCCTTTTACTATTGTACACATTCTATTACTCATTTCATGTTTAGATTGATGTTAGGAAGTTATACTGGTACGTATGACATAGTTGTTGGAAACAAGAAAATGCACTATATGAAAAGGTTAACCAAACAGTTTTCATTCTACTATGTGCACGATGCTATGCCCTGAAATGTTGAAATCAGAAGTAACTTACCATCCATTCATGCATGCATGCCTATCACTTGTATTGTCATGATTGCATCGTGGGAGATTATATTATTCATATAGTCTCAATCTTAGTATGTTTAATGTATAGTGCAACTAATGCAAATTTCAGGTGCTGATATGCGATTAGAGGTTGAGTTTACAACCTCGATGTCTTGCATGATGAGCACTGAAATTAGTCACATTATAGTCTCATATATCTCCTAATTATACTTAGATTTATGCATAAATGAATTCTAAACCCATGGATGCATTACTATATATTGAAGTAAATGTTGTATATCATCTCATCATGACCCATAGCTCCCACAGGTTGCATGTTTGATTCCCATGATCTATGATTATGGCATGTGATTTACCTAATTTATTATAATTGTTGTTGCTTCTGTTATGTGTATGATGACGGGAGTGCATGCCGTGCATGAAAGTAAGTTCTTGTTGTGATATTATGACTATGATTTCATGATTTATTGGTTGTCCAGATACATCATGCCCATGTATATTTAGCCATCGAGATCTTATTATGATTACACGTCTTAATTGTTGTCCTCATACATCATGTGCATGTAGATATATAAATGCATGAAGATCTTGTTATTAGCACATGATTTCGTTGCTGCCTAGATATATCTTGTGTATGAGTATTGTTTATCACGATCTTGTCATTAATTCCAGGTTTACTTGTTGTTCTCATACACCTTGTGCATATAGATATAAATATATTATATGTTCGTGTCTGTTTAGTGACTGTATTTTGTGTGCCCTTCCTAATTAGTTTCTTGTCAATAAACATTATGATCATGTATGAATAGCTTTCTGTTGTTAGGTCATACGTATATACGTTGTTAGTTGTTGGATTCATGTGATTTGTTCATGATTGGTTCTCAGAATCTATGGCTATCATGACACTTGTATTTCATTGTCTTATGGCTGTTGTTGCTTCCGTTTGAGTGTGATGATGTGGATGAAGGTATATAGGTCAAGAATTCGATACTATAGTTATTGTTTCATGGCCGTTGTTGGCAACGTTTTTGCAGTGCCCTTTGTTTATGTTATTACTGCAAAGTTTGTGTCTGGAGGATGATGTAAGGAGTTTGTATCTAGAGATCTTGTTAAGAGTTAATGATAGCAAATTTCGAGGATGAAATTTATTTAAGGGGGGTAGGTTGTAAGACCTGCTCTCTCCTGTTATATGAATAAGATCATTTTTTATCTTCATGCTTTTTGTGCATTAGTTAATTGTATGCTTCAAGTTTTGGATGCTTATTTTTGTTTCGGGAAAGTTTCCTTTCAGGGAAAAGTTTCCTTTTTGGTCGAGTAAAATCGACTCGCAAGCGGGTGCAACTTATCAGGCAATTTTGTAATCGATTCACTCAATCGGGTCAAGCGGGGACGAGTTGCTTGTGAAATTTGACTTGCCTTGTCGTTAGGGGTTGGGGGGCTGACTAACCAGGTAGGATGATGTGGCATCCTAGTCAGCAAGAGGAGATCTGATTTTTCATACAAATTTTGAATATGCATGTTTTAGGCAAGTGTTAATGGAGATTTAATTCCATTCACTTGTTGCCTATTCTTTGTTTCCTTGAAACAAAAACACACAACCCTACACCCCCTCCCAGCCGTCCCTACCTTATCTCTCCCTCACCCATGAAATTTCAGACCTTCTCCATCTCCCTCTGCAACGTGGTAGTGGCTGGAGCTCCGGCGAGTCAAGTGGAGCAAGCTAGACTGCATCTTTTGCAGCGGCTAGAAGAAGATCTTGGTGGCAGATCTCCAGCGATCTTTTGGCAGCAACAACCTCCCTCTCAGGTATGCTCCACGCCCTTTAACGTAGGAAGAAAGTGCATGGTGTTGGACGGAGGTTTGTCCAACACGAGTGGGCTGGCCGATCTGAAGTCTAGGGTTTGTGCTGGTGGAGATCTACCGGATAGGGTGGACTGTGGTGCACATTCTGGACTCTAGTGGCTGGTTGGGCTTTTCTCCCACTAGCACGACCCTTTCATCATTCTTTCCTTCAGGGCTTGATGAAGAAACTAGAAGGTATGAGGCTGGGCTGTGGGGAGCAAGTCGGAGTGGTGTTTTGCGTGCATATTTTGCGTGATGTGCAACCCACCTCTTGTTGTATGAACTTGTGATTTCTTGGTTGTTTTGTGACAACATTTAGCATGCTGTAACCTGCGATTTTTCCATGAGTTGTTGCTGATTATAGATCATATGTTCTTGCATTATTTTGTGATTATATTCAGATAATATTCCAGGATTTGTTTGCTGATTTCAGATCACATGTTCATGCATTATTTAGTGATTATATTCAGATAATCTTCCATGATTTATTGGATGATTATAGATCACATGTCCATGCATTACTTAGTGATTATATGCAGACAATATCCCATGATTTTGTTGCTGATTATAGATCATATGTTCTTGCATTATTTTTTGTTTCTATTCAGATAATATTCCAGGATTTGTTTGCTGATTTGAGATCACATGTTCATGCATTATTTAGTGATTATATTCAGATAATCTTCCCTGATTTATTGGCTGATTGTAGATCACATGTCCATGCATTACTTAGTGATTATATGCAAACAATATCCCATGATCTTGTTGCTGATTATAGATCATATGTTCATGCATTATTTTGTGATTATATTCAGATAATCTTCCATGATTTATTGGCTTAATATAGATCACATGTCCATGCAATACATAGTTATTATATGCATGACAATATCCCATGTTCTTTTTGCTGATTATAGATCATATGTTCTTGCATTATTTCGTGATTATATTCAGATAATATTCCAGGATTTGTTTGCGGATTTCAGATTACATGGCCATGCATTGCTTAGTGATTATATTCAGAAAATCTTCCATCATTTTTGGGCTGATTATAGATCATATGTCCATGCGTCATTCCATGATTATATTCAGATAATCCCCCGTGATTTGTTGCTGATTAAAGATCATATTTTCATGCATTATCTCGTGATTATATTCATATAATATCAGATCAACTCCAAAGTTTCCTATGCATCTATGTTCTGAAATTTAGCATTCATACTATTGAACGCTTGTAGTGGTTATCCGTGGTATTTCTTACTGTTGCGCTTGTTCTATCATTCATGTCATGTATATATGTTACTGATATGAGGTATTATGGTGTGGGTATGCGTGGAACTTGGGAAATCAGAACTTCTAACTCCATATCATGACCCGTAGATGAATTTATTAGTTGTCGTATTGATTAATCGATCCTGGTCATGATTGCTTGTTGTTGTGAGTGCATTTTGATTTCTGATGGCAATGTTATGATTCTTGATTGGGATGTTCTGATTCTGATTTGTTTGGGGTTGTTAGGAGGGTATCCGGATACTCTTCCTTGAGCTCGTTCCACATATTTTAGCTACATTAGATCTTAGATGCTTAAGTAGCTTACATTGCATTTAATCTGATTAATAATTCAGGGCACGTTCTATTTTCTGGGCTGACGGGCCACGAGTGGGTCCTCTAGCTCCAGAGGTCATTCCCATAAGACCTTCACGGTTGGAGGCCAGGCGTAAGATAGGTCCTGGGCAGGCGCCCTGCGATTCTTTCTCAGGGTAGATGTTCCCAAGTTCGCGATGACACCATGTAGGTTTATTTCCGCGAATTGGGAAATTTATTCGACGCACCGCTTTGGGCCGAGCGGTGTGTCATTGTCGAGTGACCAATTCTGACCAGCGAGGCTGGTGTTCTGGTTCCTTGCTAGTAACCTGTCGGGTGCGCCTGGCTGGCATGGCCTGTAGAGTCATAGCCTTCTGATGCATTATGTGCTCTTCTGTTCTGTTATGTTTTGATGCTTGTCTTAGTTAGACTTCATGCATAGTTCTGTTATTATTTGGCTGGGGCATACTGGGTTTTCTTAATTGAAAACTCATCCATTTGTTAATGTGGTGCTGACAGGTACTTAGGTTCCCTAGAGGGCATATTGGACGAGTGTCGAATATTCTGTAAATGAGGGACATGTCGACCAGAGCACTTCAGTTATCGTTTGTTTCCTCTTATGTCATTGTATTTCCTTTGAAACTTGATGTAATGTAATTAGATCATTTAAATATACATGGATAATCATTTGTTTCCGTTTTATACCCTCATTGTCTATCCATGTGTGTATCTTATGTATTGTTGAGTTAGTCGGTATTGTCTTTTTTTCGTAACTCCATCGATCGTCGCGGAAGTCTCTGATCACGACACTTGTGTTCCTTTGCCAGTGTGCGTACCCGTGAGATCTGGGGCGTTACATGAGTTGAACTCATTAGACGAAGAAATAAATGTTGAGACTCGTATGTTTAAAGATGACCACGATGAAGGTATATGGATTGAAAATCCATTAAGGAAAAAAACCCAGTAAGGTGCAAATTTTCTTGTAACACATTGTAATAACCATTTAATGTCTTGACTTTTTATTTTTTAATGCCTTGAGTTTATCTTTTATAGTATCATGGCTTCGAAAAAGAAATCCACTCCATCAGAGTCTGAAGGCTCGAAGACATATAGTTCACGAGGTCCTTGTCTCATGAAAGAATTCGTGGGGAGAAGAAATAGATACGGTAGAGTTCCAATCCAGTTTGATGACCGTCTTGAGTCGATAGGCATGCTGTCTGATAATTGGAAAAAATATCTAGGTAGCTTAGCGAGGGCCAAAGTTGACATCTGTTTGTCGTGTTGGGCCGATGTAGATGAGAAGTTGAAGGACATAATATGGGATAACGTGCAGGTAATAATTCCATTATAGATTTCTATAGTTGTAGTCGAACTTTTGAGATATATAAAGTTAATGTGTTGTAGGAATCTTTTGAGTTCCAATCCACTGACAAGTTGAAAAAAAAGTGGATGACATACATGTCAGATCGTTGGAGGGATTTCAAAACAAATTTAACAAACAAATACATATTCGGAGCAACCAGGATAGAAATCCATGCGATGTCTATAACTTTATCACTATGAATCAATGGGAGCAATTAAGAAAATCCAGAGATAGCCTGGAGCTTGAGGTAACTGAGTTTAATTTAGAATATGAACTTATTAAGTTATTGTTTTAAATGACAATCTAATAACTTGGTTTTAGGCCATCCGAGCAAAAATACAAACGATTAGATCTTCTAACAAGTATACACATCGTATGTCCCGAGCGGGTACCAAAAGTTAGAAGCACAAATGATGGCTGAAAAAATGCTCTGAAGAAACAAGAGGCAATTTACTCTGGTATGAGTGAGGAGCAAGCAAGTAACCTATCTCCACCTTCTCATGTAGCTCGTTGTGATTCTTGGGAGAGAGCGAGAGTAAACTCCAGAGGGGAGTACGTCACAGATGAGTCGCAAGCGATCGGCTCGAAGATAGTAAGTTGTATCACTTGTATATGTTATTAATTCAGATTCAGTAATTTTATATTTTTCAATTGTTGGTAATTTTTTTTTAACTTTAGGACTCTCTGAGGTTGAGATAATCTCAAGGAGAATTTGCTTCTGATGGTCTGACTGATATTCTACGCGAGGCCTTGGGATACGACTAACACCTCGGTCGTGTGCGGGGATAGGAAGTAGAGTTGGACTGCGACAATATTATGGAAAGACTCAATGGTCTACTTCGTCGACAGGTCATACCAAATGCCAACAAGAGATCGCAGATTTGAAGAATACGTTGCAACTTTTTTTAGAGAGATTGGATCATGATTTGCCTACTTTTCCTACCCGTCGTAGGACCGGTTCTTCCCCAGAAACCACTCCTCCAGTGCAGCCAATGTTCCATCCCGTTTGACAATATGATTTCGTGGCTCATTCTCGAGAATTGGCCATCGTCGGTGATCCATCGTTTGGAAAGTTCGAGGATGGATTGACATGTACTTTATTCTTCGAAGATCCTGATCAAAGATTTGTGGGACACGGGAAAGTTTATAACATCTCTAGACACCACTTCACAGAGGTGGGAGAGGGAGAAGTGAAGGTTGCAGTGGGGAGTTTCTTAGATACTGGTGCTTTGGGGCCATTTCTGGAAGAAGAGATTGTTACTCTCGGCGATGCTATCAGTGGGTTCGTGAGGTGGCCTAGTTATTTAGTAGATCTAAATGATAAACATGAGGTATACTTTAATTTTGAAAGACTTTAAATTTCAAATTTGTTAACAAATTGTATTTTTAATGGTTGTATATATATATTAAGGTGTCAAGCCCCAGAGCAAAGGGTCAAACAACCAATCTACAATCAACATTAATTTGCTTCCAAGTAGGTGCAAAATATTGTATCAATGTATGGTAGGTAGGGAATCACAATCCTTAAGTCGTTGGGATTTGGAGGAGGGGGATAAAGGGTTGCCTCTGGCTTTGTACGTCACCAAAGAGGATAACATGCAGTTCTTGGTGATGGATTCATTGTGTATCATGATTATCGACGTGCAAGTGAAGTAAGTGTTTTCTTTGGTATAAAAAGAAATGTATTGAATAATTTTATCGAAACTGTAATAAAGCGTAATATTTACTCTTGTAGACATCTTTATGATGTCAGAAGGTCAGTCTTTCCTGACGATCAAGTATTTGGATTTATCAGTCCATCTACATATATATACGGGAATGACGATAAATCGGGTCAGCTTGGGACTCTCATGAAAGAAGAAGGCAAAAGATATTATCTGCTCCCTTATCATGAAAGGTAAACTTTGTAATTCAAAGTGGAATTTCATTTTGTAATATGCTTCTAATTAATATATAACAGGGCCAATTGGATGCTTGTCATTGTATGCACCACGACTAATTCGGCACATTGGTTTGATCCGTTGTGGTCGAATAAACGAAGGGACTCAATAAAGAAACTTCTAAATCTGTAAGTTCGTTTTAGTCTCGTATTTGTAATTCGTGGTTTTTTATTAGTATTATTGAATGAAGGTTTTCAATAACCTCTGTTACTCAGGGCAATTAAGGTTTACAGAACATTAGGTGGCAGGAGAACAACCACAAAAGCAGGAATAACATGGCATGGAATGAGAGTACATTTTCTCCCATTTTTGTTAATTAAGTTAGGAACATATATTTGGAGAATTTCTATGTTTGTAGTACCGGAAGCAGGTTGGAAATATGGAATGTGGTTACATCGTGATAAGATTCATGGAGGAAATCCTCAAATTGGCAACTCAAGACGTATGCCTATCCGAGGTAATATAGATCGTTATTCACTTGTATAGTTGTAGTTTCAATATTTATAAATTAGAAATTTTACTTGTATTTTGATAGGTCTTCCCAAAAAGTAGTGGTCCCTTCTCGCAACAGGAGCTCGATGATACTTGCGACCGATGGGCTCCCTATTTTATTAGAAACATGTTGATGAACTAAGCTGTTCTCCTGTCACTAGCATTTTTTGTAATTTAGTTAACAAGTTCACTTGTATTACAAACATACAATTTATGCCTTAATATAATCACCTCAATTTTAGAATGAATGCCAATTGTTTATGTATGAATTAATTCCAGGTGTGCTGAATGATTGTGTATGCTTGTATGTTTGTGTTTGTGCATGTATGGTTGTATGTTTGTGTTTGTGCATGTATGCTTGTATGTACATGTGGATCAAAGTGTGTATGTATTTGTGAACAAATTTGGTGCAGGATATATGTACACAAATTACAAATACGATGACAAAATACAAGTGTGCAGGATGCTATTTTTTTGTCCAGGTTTATGAATAGACATCAGACGTTTGTATTAGCCGACGTTTATTCCCTTGAAGAAAGTTATAGACGTTGGTTGTATGTATCAGGAATATACATCGTCTGTTATTTCATCGACGTTTATACCTAAAGAATATACGTCGGTCCTATATAAGGGCCGACGTCTATTCTTTAAGTATAGATGTCGGCTGATACATACACAATAGACGTCGGTCCTTTATAAGGGCTGATGTTTATATAGAATGCACAATAGACGTCGGATATAAAAACATTTGACGTCTATAGGTTTCTATAAACGTCGGGTTTTTTAGTATAACCAACAGTCTATACCTCCTGAAAGAAGAAAAAAAAATTATTTTTTGGATTGATTTCATATAAGAATTTATGTGGATTTATTTCGTGTAAGTATTTATGTGGCTTTATTTTTTGGGATTTATTTCGTGTAAGAATTTATGTGGATTTATTTTGTATAAGAATAATTTGAATTATTTGGATTGTTTTAAAAATAGTTACATCAATGTAACTATCACATGTGTGTTGTACACATGTGTGTATGGTCATATGTGTTGAAGTTTACTCCCACATTGGAGAAAGCTTTTTTGTTGGTGGAGTTGAAGTACTCCACTACTCCTTTACTTCTAAATAGCAGTTGGGTACCACACCATACTACAATAGGCAATTGTGATATATATATTTATTTATTTATTTAATGGTCAAAATATTGGCATTAGGGGCACTTGGGCTTAAGATGGTTGCAATGTTTTTTTACTATTTACCAGTGTATAGACGTTGGATGTATAGACTAACCGACGTTTATAGGTCGTACTTTTATTTTTATTGTTATTTAAATGTATAGACGTCAGACGTATAGCATTGCCGATGTCTATAGGTTGTACGCTATGTATAGACGTCGGTCACCCTATATATCCGACGTCTATAGGTTGACAAACTTTGATGTATTATGGTGCAGCGACTGGTTATTTATACGAGTAACATTCCCTCTTTGATGATCGTTCTCTTGTGAACTTTTATTGTTAAAATTTCAAATTTTCCGATATTCCGGGATGTTACAATTTGGTATCAGAGTGGTTGGTTCCTATGTGGCATCCAAAGAAATCACCCTTGTAGTAATAAAGATATGTTGCACTTTAATTTAGCCTGCATTCATGGCTAATTGTGTTATTTCATCTGCCAGATGCCTCCTAGGCGCATGAGGAATGTCATGCATGAGCACAGTGCCAGTAATGCTACTGAGGGCGATACCTGGGATAGGTTGGGCATGTTTCTTGAGTGTAAGGCAGCACGGGCAGACCAGACTGGGACGTGCACTGAGCATGATTGTTTTATGAGGCTGCACTCACCTAGCTTCGATGGCAGGAGTGATCCCGAGGCGACAGAGGACTGAGCCTTCAAGATCGAGAGGATTTTCTGGGCTATAGGTTGTCTATCGGAGAGGATTGTGGATCTGGCCACCTATGTGCTTAACGGTGAGGCGACGATCTGGTGGAGCACTACATCTATAGTGGTGTTTGGTGATCAAGATGATGTGAGCTGGGTCGAATTCCTGGAGGAGTTCAACAAACACCTCTTTCCCCAGCATGTCAGAGACATGAAGATAGATGAATTCTTGGCCCTTGAGCAGAAGGAGATGCCCCTGGCTAGCTACATCAGCAGGTTCAACGCTCTGTAGTGTTACTGCTCTGATACATATGTGAAACCCGAGCAGAGAGCGAGGAAGTTCATCAAGAGGTTGAGGAAGTAGTTCTGGTCGCGTGTGATTACCAGTATGCCGCACACTCTGGCGGATGTAGTGAATTTCGCTACTATCATTGATCAAGACTACTAGGAGAATTACCAGGAGGCACGGATGCCGCTGGTGAGCACAGGAGGACGTGTAGTTAGCCGGTTCGCAGGGAACCCAAGCAAGAGGCCCCAGTTTGATGGAGGATGGGAATGCCAGTCTGGTGCGTGCAATTTCTGTGGAAGATCTCACTCGGGTCCATAGTGCTTCCGACGTACAGGCGCATGCTTGGGGTGCCCGGAGTGCCCGGACAGGTAGGGCGAGTGATTAACATCATATCATGCATATATTTGTGTCTTCTATCCTTTATTGTTAACCTAAAAAATGCTACGTAACGAGTTTTACGTTTATGTTTCAGGAATAAACAGGTTTGAGAAGAGAAGACTCAAAAAGGACTTAACAGCAAGGAAAATGACTAAGTTGAAAGACTTATGGACTAAGATACAAGAGAGAAGGACCCAGATGTAAACCAAAAGGAACAATGAGCAAATCAAGAAGCTCCACACCATCATGAGGAGTATATTGGCAATTAGATTTGGGCATAAACATCAACAACCTAATAGGGTTCTTCAAACATTGGGACATCAAGCCTGAAACAAGTCATTCAAATCCAGTCTCTATCCAACCAATGCAGACCGCCAATTGGCTGTCTAAAACCGCCAATTGGCGGTCCAAATCACTCCAAATGGTTCATGGTTTAGTTGGGTGTTCGATTATGTTGTTTTATGTTCATTAATAGTATGCGCTTAGCCCCATACTAGGGGATCGTCCCCGGTTGTGAAGAACTCATGTGAAAAAACATGAACTCATGTGAAGAACAAAGGTAAGCATGGAAGGTGTCTAAATCTTATGGCACAACCTATCAAAACAAAGTTTCTTCAATCAAGCAAGCAAGCAAACACAAATACAAACACCTAACTAACATGTAGCATATTCAACATGATTTTTTTGTTAATAAACATGAGGAAACTAAGCATGGGAAGTGTCTAAATTTTATGGCAAAACCCATGAAAAATCCCCCAACATGTAGATGATTAAAACACCCTCGATGAACATATAAACATGGAAGTCTACACAAAAAAAAATCATCAAACATACAAACTTCACAACATATATGTACATCATCTCCACCCCCTAAAGGGGGATGGAACTACTCACTACTCAATAGGAATAGAAGACAACAAAATTAAATAAAGCATGCAAGAATTTAAAGAGAAGACAACATTAAAACAAATAAAAAAAATTATTTACATGACTCGCATTACAAGTAGCATTCTTCTCCTATTGACTTTTGCTCCAAGACTTACTCTAAGTAGAGGGAATGACACAAAGCAATGGGTAAATACGAAGGAGGAAGAGTTCTATTTATAGTCATAGAAAAAGGTAACCGAGGATAATCCCCCGGTATGAGACTAAACACTTACTGTAAATGGACATAAAACAACATAATAGAACACCCGACTAAACCATGAACCATTTGTAGTGATTTGGACCGCCAATTGGTAGTTTGGGACAGCCAATTGGCGGTGTGGATTTGTTGGATCGAGTCTGGATTTGAATGGCTCGTTGTCGGCTTGATTTCTTGATGTTTGGTGAACCCGATTTGGTTGTTGATGTTTAGGCCCGAATCTAATTGTCGAAATACTCCTCATGATGGTGTGGATCTTCTTTATTTATGATTGATCATTTATATTTACCGCAAGTTCACGACGACGATGAAGACGCGGAAAGTGCGGGTGGTGTCCACAAAGAGGTGTGTCAACTTTGGTTTGTTCGAAGGCAAGTGGGAAAAGAGGGGAAGAAGTTGTGATTAAACTAAACTACACTAAACTAGTAA
This sequence comes from Triglochin maritima, assembly GCA_963682175.1. Taxonomy (NCBI): domain Eukaryota; kingdom Viridiplantae; phylum Streptophyta; class Magnoliopsida; order Alismatales; family Juncaginaceae; genus Triglochin; species Triglochin maritima. Next base: position 24,866,844 of record OY821775.1, read on the forward strand.
GCAACAAAGAAGGAAATGAGAGCACGAGAGGAACTAAAACTAAACTTTACATGACTCACATTACAAGTAGCATTCTTCTCCACCTTGAGTTTTACTCCAAGTAGACAGATTGCCACCAAGCAATTAGGTGAATACAAAGGAGAAGGAAGAGTTCTATTTATAGTCACAGAAAAAGGCAATCAGGGACAATCCCCCGGTATGCGCCTAAAACACATATCATAAATGGACATAAGACAATATAACAAACACCCACGCGAAAGGAGGTTGCCATTGGGCCATGTTGGACCACTAATTGGGGGTCTATGGCTACTGATTGGCGGTCCATCTTGGTCTGATTGGCCCCTATATTGGACGGCTTATTTAGGACTTGATTTCTTTATGTATGATGAACCCGATTTGGTTGTTGATATTTGGGCTTGGATCTAATTGCCAAAATACTCCTCATGATGGTGCTGAGCTTCTTGATTTGCTCATTGGTCATTTTAGTTTTACATTTGGGTCCTTCTCTCTTGCATCTTAGTCCATATGTCTTGAATTTTAGTTTCCTTGCTTTCAATTCCTTTCTGAGTCTTTTCTTCTCAAACTTTTTTTATTCCTGAAACTTAAACATAAAACTCGTTACGTAGCATTGCTTTGGTTCAAAATAGAGGATATAAGACACAAATTTATGCATGATATGATGTCAATCAGATACCCCTACGCCTAGTTTTTTCTAGTCCCAAGCAAAACAAAGAAAGAGAGAAATGAAAGAAAACGAAAAACAAGAAATCCTAACTCACTTTCGTAGGAATCACAGTTGCACTTAGCACGTGCAACAAGCCGTTAAACCCCCTTGTCTCCAAGGAGGAGGAGTGTTGTCTCACGAGGGGTTTCAACAGATATACCCACAAAATCCGAACATTGATGCATTATTCAATCTAGAAACTTGACTCGATGGACTCTTTTTGTCGATCATTGAACATGGTAATCCTGCAGGCCGACTCTATATATGTAACTAGTTTACAAACCTAGCCTAATGAATCATTTGTGCAAGTTAATTAAGGACATAAGTGGAAGACATGGACAATCTTAACATCCTCAAGTGAAACAAAGCGTAAAGTCCATTAAGGTTCTTGTTAACTTTACCATTTTTCTCTCTTTTTATTCTTCTCTTCTTCTAGTCGGTGTGTAATTCTCCTAGGGTCAGGTTTTGTGCATCATTGCCTATGAGAACTTACATTATCACGTACACCTTTCCCCCACATCTCCACATAGGGTGATCCCTACCACCCGTGTAACAGGAGTTCGGTCAGTGCATCCCAAGTCAGATGACTCGAAAGCACCAGGCACAAAGACCCCTCGGACCTAATTTCCTGAGTGATAAGAGTCGTGCGAGAAGAGAGAACACCACTTATTTATTATCTACATGTGAACTAAAACCCCTACACTTAAAGTTTCACAACACGATTTTAAGGGTTCCTGACTACGACGGACTTCCTTATACTAACAGACACGATTGTTTGACTCACTAGGTGTAGGGTGGACTTCTTTAATTGTTTGAGTACTGAAACCCTATGATTACTCACCCCCCGAGGGAAGACCGGGGTGCATCCTTATGACTCCATAAGACCTAAAGTCGGTATAATAGATATCCTAATGCATCATGTTCAAGACAATTTTGGGAGCTTTCTTTTTATTTTGCCTCTCACCAGTTTTGCACATGCTAAGCACACGCAAAACCCACAAAACATTTTCTTTCACAAACACATGAAGATTTTAAAGAAATGCGAAAATTTAAAGCACAAAGCAAGCAAAAGAAGGCAAGTCACCCAACGATCATGGCAAGTAGATATAACAATATTAAATGCAGCACACTAACAATGCACACAAAAGAAAACAAAATCAAAAGAAAATACTCGATTATGTACACACGTAAAACACCCCCCACACACACACTTACTTCATGCATTGTCATCAATGAATCCGAGCATGACACTACATGGATTTATGCATGAAAAAGAAAAGATCTCACCAACGTGAAGCGCAAAGGGAAGTTCATGGTTATGTTGATAGACACAACCCAAATTCCCCTTAAAACCTGTGAAATACTAAAGAAGGGATGCAAATACGTGAAAGAAATGGGGCCCAAATACACAAGGGTTGGGGCCCACAACAATCAATGCTCACTCACATAGTCTTTTAATGTATTTTTTCTTCTTTCTTTCTACTTTTTTTTTGAATTATAACTATGTACAAAAAAAGTTACATCTTCATTTGTCAAAGGACATCAAATCGGAACCTCAAAAGTGGGTCAATACACTTGGAATGGGAACATGACACCACGTGGGGCTAGAATACTCATGTGTGGCCCCCCCCACAAAGAACACGAGATGAAAGAGAGGTTCATGAATTAGACGCAAAGGCGTATCTTTCAAAGGATCAAACTGAAAGAGCTTGAACCTCTCAAGAGTTTGGGACATAATGTGCAATGGAAGAAGAGTTTCACCCATTGCAAAATTGAAGTTATCATCATTAATCCAAACTCTCTAGCCAACACACTGGCGTATCGAAACGAGGTCGGGAACCTCGTTATGAATGTCCGACTCACCAGGAGAACAGAAGGTGTGTCTCTTACCCATGGTATCCTCTAAGGCACTCCCAATACCCTCATTGGCAATGTAATTGTTTGATGTCTCATCATTTCCATGATGATCAGGAACAATAGTGAGAGGCAAACTCTCATCGGGTCCTATGAAATTAAGGGTACTAGGGAGCTCTTGCTCCACCATAGGTAAGTCCTTAAGAGGCACGATGATTGACATCTTGTCATGCATATCTTTGTGTCTTATATCCATTATCTTTCACCCAAAAAAATGCTATGTAACGAGTTTAATGTTTAAGTTTCAGGAATAAGTAGGTTTGAGAAGGAGAGACAATAAAAGGACTCAAAAGCAAGAAAAATTACTAAGTTACAAGAGAGACAATAAAAGGAATGCAAAACCAAAGGAAAAATGAGCAAATGAAGAAACTCTACACCATCATGGGGAGTATTTTGGTAATTCGACTCGGGTCGCAGCTCCATCAACCTACTTGGGTACATCACACTTGAAGAAAACCATCCAGGAAAGCCCACACAAAAGCCCAACAAAATCCGAACCATGTAGACCGCCAATTGGCGGTCCGGGTTGCTCCGGATCCGATGCGGTTTAGTCGGGTCGTGTATTAGAGTTTATTTAGTCTATTTCTGGTATATGTTTAGTCCCATACCGGGGGATTGTCCCAGATTATCTTTTTCATTGGCTATAAATAGAACTCCTCCTCGTCCCTTGTATTTATCACTCTCTTGGTGACCATCTTATCTACTAGGAGTAAAAGCCTTGAAGCAAAAACCCTGGTGAGAGAGGCTACTTCTATTGTGAGTTTAAAATTAATAAAGCTTTCGTTAGTTATGTTGTTAGTTTAATTTCCTTTCATATGTCTTGCATGCTTCTTTAGTTTTGTCCTTTTAGCTTGTTTAATATTTCTTCCTTGCTTAGTTTAATTTCCTTTCAGTAGAATGTTTCATTTTTTTAATGTATGTTGTAGTTTAAATATGAGTGTGTAGTTCCATCCCCATTTGGGGGTGGAGAATTATGTGATATGATTATGTGATGTATTAGGTGTGTGTTATCTTAATCCTTTGAACCTTACATGATTTCCATAACCATCTAATGGGATTTCACTCTTGTCTTTGATATACTAATGCTCTTGAATGAAGCTTAGCATATGCTTAGATTACTGGACCTATTTTATGGGGAATGATGAGGTGGGGATGTGTATGGAATTGATAAAGGAAACATGACTTGTAGTTGCATGTACTCTTATTGCCTTTACCTTTGTTAATGTCTTGTATGGTTTAATGATTGTCTAAATCTTATTTAATGTGGAGGCATAGTGAGGTTTGGTCTTTATACATGAGGTCATTTAGGTTCATTCCAATTATTGTCTTGTATATTTTAATGATATTGTGTTATCTTATTTCATGTGGAGGCAAAGTTGGATTTAGTTTTATGATTTTGATGCACTACATGTTGTGATGAGCATAATTGAACACACACACATACACATATCATTATATTCACATTCTTTCTCTACCCCCTATCGGATTTAGTTTTATTGTGTATTTCCCATTTCTTTTTGCATTGTAGTGTAGTATAGATCATAACTCCTTTCGCTCCTTTCTTTACCACTTGCCTTCGAACAAACTAAAGTCGACACACCTCCATGTTGATCGACCCGTATTTGCCACCGTTTCAACGCGGTCGTGCACTTGCGGTTATAATTAAAACATTTAATCAAGTTTTTGGCGTCGTTGCCAAGGAGGTGTTATGTCCAGACTTTGGCTTGGTCGATTCAAGTGGTTTTAATTTTTCTTTTTTAGTTTTGATTTGTTTCAGGGATCCTGAGGATCAAGGGGAGGCGATTGGAGGAATTGGAGAGAAAAAAACTCAGTGAGCTTCACTTTCTCCCATTTTTGTTCTGGTTGTTGTGTATTTCAGTGTAGTTATCTGGGAGCACAATCTTGCATGTTGTGACTATTATTTTTCTCCCAGATTAAAAATCAATCCCCTTTAATCAACTTGGCAACTAAAATCCAAAGCAAAAGATTAGGCATTCTTACTTGTTTAGGTCATGCATCACATACTTGACTTAGGCACGTAGTTGTCTTTTATTTTAGCTTACTTTCGTACTCTCATTCATGCATTTTGTATGACCATGCATTAGTTAGTTGGAATTGCATCGGGACAAGAGTGAGTTGAGCGTTTGATTGGAGAGTTGATTGCTAGATTTAGGATCAAAACGCTACTAAGGAGGGGTTGTCCCATAAAAGATAAGGTGGGGGATTTCATCACCCTTTACTTGGCCCCAAAAATCACTCTTAATAAAATCCTTAATTCTAAAAGCAAGTAGACATTGGCCCTAAGGATTTCAGACGCACTAGGAGAGTAATCTAGTCGAGACCGTCATGAACTGATCGGCGTCGCCTGCCTTGTCGATAGAAGGCGGTACTGGATCTCCGGATCTAGTATCACTTGCTGGGCATTGTGGTCTTTATTGTAGGGAGGTGAGGCGTGTCGAGATTAGTGACCTCGAAGTTAGGCGTCGTCTACCCTAAGGACCCATAGCCTTAAGTTGTTTGAGCCGTGCTTGCTAGATTAGGCTTCTACCTTCACCACTACCCACGCTAGCTCTAAGGATTCTTCCCTCCTCATCTGAGTCCTCTCCTCATCTATTTTCTACGAGTAGTCTCATCCTCTGAGTACATCTTCTGTTGTGTTATTTTAGAGTCGAGTCGAGGATTTTTATGCGTGGTTGGGCTCGTTCTAGTGAGAGCGCTCGACTTGAGAGAGTGTATTTTCTGAGATGGATGGTCTTGGTGATCGGCTATCTCTGCCTCGTGCTCCTTTGGAGCCTGGGGCCGAGTCTTCTCGTGGTGATGGGGGAGACCAGGTTCTATACATGGATTACCTCGGTCTGCTCCCACCCCCACATAGACGTCCTTCTCCTTCTCCTCCTCCTCCTTTCTTTCCCACTCGCCTTCGCACAAATCAAAAGTCGACAAACCTCCCTGTGGATCGACCTGTATTTGCCACCGCTTCAATGTGGTTGTGCACTTGCAGTTTAATATAAAACGAATCAATCAAGTTTTTGGCGCCATTGCCGGGGAGGTGCTCTGTCCAGACCTTGGTTTGGACGATTCGAGTGGTTTTAATTTTTTGTTTGTAGTTTTTTCTTAGTTTCAGGGATCCTAGAGCTCACGGGGAGGCTACTGGAGGAGTTGGAGCACAAAAGCTTCAACAGGGACAGTAAATCAGCGGTCTGGGACCGCCAATTGGCGGCCTGGTGAGCGTTTCTTCCTCTCAGTTTTCTTCTGGTAGTTGATTCTTTCATTGTAGTTATCTGGGAGCCCTATTTTGTATGTTGTGACTTCTAATTTTCTCCCAGATCATTAAACAAATCCCCGTTAATCAACTTGGCCTTAAAATCCAAAGCAAAAGATTAGACATTCTTACTTGTTTAGGACACGCATCATGTACTTGACTTAGGCACGTAGTTGTCTTTTCTTTTAGCTTTGTTTTCAGTTGTTGAACGCTGGCGTTAAGGTAAGCATTTCCTACACTCATTCATTCATCTTGTATGCCCATGCATTAGTTAGTAGGAATTGCATCAGGACAAGAGTAAGTTGATCATTTGATTGGAGCGTTGATTGCTAGATTTATGATCAAAATGCTACTAAGGGGGGGTTGTCCCGTAAAAGATAAGGTGGGAGATTTCATCACCCTTTCCTTCACCCCAAAAATCACTCTTAATCAAGCCTTAACTAAAAGCAAGTAGACATTGACCCTAGGATTTTGGACGCACTAGGAGAGTAATCTAGTTGAGACCGTCATGGCCTGATCGGCGTTGCCTACCTTGTCGATAGTAGGAGGTACTGGATCTCCGGATCTGGTATCACTTGCTGGGCATTGTGGTCTTCGTTGTAGGGAGGTGAGGCGTGTTGATACTAGTGACCTCGAAGTTAGGCGTCGTCTAGCCTAAGGACGCATTGCCTTACATTGTTTGAATCGTGCTTGGTAGTTAGGCTTCTACCTGATCCCATTACCCATGCTAGCTCTAGAATTCCTCCCTTCTCCTCTGAGTCATCTTCTTCTCACCTTTTTCTACGTTATAGTCTCTTCCCCTTTACACTCTCTATTAGTGTTTTAGGGTCGAGTCAAGCATTTTTTGCGAGCTTAGCCTTATGGTGGTGAGAGTGGTCGACTCGAGAGTTTTTGTTGAGATGGATGGTTACATGGGAGACCATCCATATCATTGTTGGGACCAGGACAATCCTCCCTGCTACTCCCGACCCATGCATCCTGGGGTGCCTCAGACAAACACCCCGTATGGTTGGGATAATCTTAATTGTGTGACTGAGCATTCTTCATGTTGGGGTAATATGAGAGAGGCACTGACTGCTAGACCACCATCTAGTTACGTCAAATCATATGTTGATCATCAAACTGAGACATTACAAGAACCTTTGGCCTCTTCCATGCATGTGGTAGATGACATGAGTGAACCGGTGGCTCCAGTAGCCGTACCATGTGACTGTTGTGGGTTGAGTGGTCATGTTATCGGGGAATGCCCTTATGTTGCCCCTGAGCCTGAGTATGAGCACACATTTCCCCAAAATGCTCATTATGACCATTACGCATCCGCGTACAACCCGAGAGAGAGGGATTCGTGGGGAGACAATTCTTATTCAAATTCTTATACATCATTTCCACCCAGTATCCTCCTCCCGAATACCCAGAAGTCTACCAACACCCCACTTCAAATCATTGGACTCATTCTCAGCCCATCAATACCCAACCCAAAAATTTCCCAAATTCGGACTTGGTACAAACTTCCTTACGTTCATGGAAATCACTCAAAAGTCCATACAAAATATGGCACTGCTAGTGAGTCAAATGTCGCCGCAATTACGTGAACGTGAGGAGAGTAACATTTCTTGTCAACATGAGGATTCATCTTTTGATATCGAACCACCACCACATCCACAAATTCAAAGCACAATCTTTCAAAGTCAAACTCCTATTCAGTCTGAGGGACTTGGGGTTTCAATTCACGATCACTTAGTGGAGGATTCGATTCAAATTGAGGAAAACAAGGAGTAAATTCATTATGAGTTGGCACAGGATTGTGCCTTATCTTTTTGTCCCGTGGCCCTTGAGCCACATGATCTTCATGTTGTGCCTCTTAAGGACTCACCTCTGGTGGAGCAAGAGCTCCCTAGTACCCTCAATTTCAAACAACCTGATGAGAGTTTGTGTCTCACTATTGTTCCTGATCATCTTGGAAATGATGGAACATCAAACAACTACATTGCTAATTAGGGTATTAGGAGTTCCTTGGAGGATACCTTGAATAAGAGACCCACTTTTTCTTCACCTGGTGAGTTGGACATGCCTAACGAGGTTCTTGACCTCATTCCGATGCACCAGCCTGATGGTTGGAGAGTTTGGATTGACAATCATAACTTCCGCACCGCAACGAGAGAAAATCTTCTTCCGTTGCCCCATATTTCCCAAACTCGTGAGAGGTTCAAGCTCTTTCAATTTGATCCTTTGAATGAGACACCTTTGCGTCCAATTCATGAACCTCTCCTTTCATCTTGTGCTCTTTGTGAGGGGGGCCAAACATGAGTAATCTGGCGCCATGTGGTGTCATGTTCCCTTTCCAAGTGCATTGACCCACTTTTGAGGTTCCCATTTGATGTCTTTTGACAAATGAAGATGGGAACTTATGTTTGTACATAGTTATATTCAAAAACAAAAGTACAATAAAAGACTCCTTCAATGAGCATCGATTGTTGTGGGCTCCAACCCTTGAGTATTTGGGCCGTATTTCTTTTGCGTAGTTGTATCCCTTCTTTGGCATCTCACAGGTTTTGAGGGAATTTGGGTTGTGTCCATCAACATAACCATGCACTTACCTTTGTACTTCACGTTGGTGAGATCTTTCATGTTTCATTGCATAATTCCATGTAGTATCTTGCTCGCATTCATTGAGAATAATGCATGAAGTGGGTGTGGGGGGTGTTTTACTTATGTACATAGTCGAGTCTTTTCTTTTGATTTTGTTTTCTTGTGTTTGCATTGTTAGGGTCATGTTAGTGTGCTACATTTAATATCGATATATCTGCTTGCCATGATCCTTGGGTGACTTGTCTTCTTTTGCTTGCCTAGTGCTTTACAATTTTCACATTTCTTTCAAAATCTTCATGTGTTTGTGAAAGAAAATGTTTTTGTGGGTTTTTTCATGTGTTTAGCATGTGCAAAACCGTTGAGAGGCAAAGTAAAAAAGAAAACTCCCAATATTGTCTTGAACTTAATGCATTAGGATATCTAGTACAGTGGCTTTAAGACTTATCTAGTCATTAGGATGCACCCCGGTTTTCCCTCGGGGGTTGAGTAATCATAGGGTTTCAGTGCTCAAACATTTAAAGAAGTCCACCCCCAACCTAGTGAGTCAATAAATCGTGTCTGATAATTTAAGGAAGTTTGTTGTAGTCAATGACCCTTGAAATCTTGTTGTGAGACATTAAGTGTAGGGGTTTTGGTTCACCTGTAGATAAGAAATAAGTGAGTAGGTGTTCTCTCTTCTCGCACGGCTGCTATCACTTGGGAAAGTAGGTCTGAGGGAACTTTGTGCCTGGTGCTTTCGAGTCATCTGACTTGGGATGCGCCGACCGAACTCTCGTTACACGGGTGGTAGGGATTGCCCTATGTGGTGATTTGGGGAAAGGTGTACGTGATAGTGTAAGTCCTCATGGGCAACAATGCATGAAACCTGACCCTGGGAGAATGACGCTCCAACTAATAATAATAAAAACAAAAAAAATGAAAAAAGAAAAAAAAGGAAAAAAATGGTAATGCAAATAAGAACCTTGATGGACCTTACACTTTGTATCACTTAAGGACGTTGAGGTTGTCTATGTCTTTCGCTTAATTCCTTATTTAACTTGCACGAATGGTTCATTAGGCTAGGTGTGTGGATTGATTACCTATATAGAGTCGACCCGTAGGATTACCGCGTCCAATGATCGACAAAATAAGTCCAACGAGTCGTGTGTCTAGATTGAATAATTCATCTTGTTCGGATTTTGTGGGTATATCCGTTGAAAACCCTCAGGAGACAACACTCCTCCTCCTTGGCGACAAGGAGGTTTAACGGCTTGTTGCACGTACTAAGTGCAACCGTGATTCCTATGAAAGTGAGTTAGGATTTCTTGTTTCTCGTATGCTTCTCTTTCTTTGTTTTGCTCGGGACTAGCAAAAGTTAGGTGTGGGGGTATTTGATTGACATCATTTCATGCTTATATTTGTATCTTATATCCATTATCTTTCACATAAACAATGCTACGTAACGAGCTTTATGTTTGAATTTCAAAATAAATATGTTTGAAGAGAAGAGTCATAAAAGGACCTAAAAGCATGTAAAAGGACTGAGTTGAGAGACTCAAGGACTAAGATGCAAGATCGAAGGACCTAAATGTAATATTGAAGGACCAATGAGCAAACAAGAATACTTCACACCATCATGGGGAGTATTTTGGCAATTCTATTCGGGTCGGAGCTCCAACAAGCAAAGTAGATGCATCAAACACCACCAAAGACATCCAGAAAATCCAGCGGGATCCAAACCATATAGACCGCTAATTGGCGGTCTGTTTTGGCCCGAATCCGCTAAGATTTTGGTGGGTCGCGTATTAGTGTGTATTTAGTCTATTTCTGGTATTTGTTTAGTCCCATATCGGGGGATTGTCCCGGATTACCTTTTTCTATGGCTATAAATAGAACTCTTCACCTTCTATTGTAATTACCCATTGCTTGGTGGCATTCTCTCTACTAAGGAGTAAGCCTTGAAGCAAAACTCAAGGTGGAGAAGAATGCTACCTTCAATGTGAGTCATTGTTAATAAAATAATTGTTCTTAGTTTCTTTTAATCTTGTCTTTTAATTCTTGCATGTTTCTTTAGTTTATGTTCCTTTCAATTAGCTTCTTTAATATTCCTTTCTTGCTTAGTCTAATTTCATTTCAGTAGAATGTTTCATTTTAATGTAGGTTGTAGTGTGATGATTAGTGAGTAGTTCCATCCCCATTTGGGGGGTGGAGAAATATGTGATATGATCACGTAGTGTATTAGGCGTGTGTTATCTTAATCCTTTGAGCTTTATATGATTTCCATAACCATTTAATGGGATTTCACTCTTATCTTTGATATGCTAATGCTCTTGAATGAAGCTTTGCTTATTCTTAGATTAGTGGACCTATTTTACGGGAAATGATAAGGTGAGGATATGGATGGAATTAATATTGGAAACACAATTTGTAGTGTATGTACTTTTGTTGCCTTTACCTTGGTTAATGCCTTGTATGTTTTAATGATATTGAGTTATCTTATTTCATGTGGAGGCATAGTAGGGTCTAGTCTTTATACATGAGTTCATTTAGCTTCATCCCAATTATTGTCTTGTATGTTTTAACGATATAGTCTTATTTTATTTCATGTCGAGGCAAAGTTGGATTTAGTTTTATGATTTCATTCACTACATGTTGTGAGGAGCATAATTGAAGATACACACATCTTTATATTCACATTATTTCTCTACCCCTTATGGGGTTTAGTTTTATTGCTTATCTTCCATTTTCTTTTTGTATTGTAGTGTAGTTTAGTGTAACCTACCTTTCTCTCCTTTCTTTCCCACTCGCCTTCGCACAAACCAAAAGTCGACACACCTCCTTGTGGATTGACCCGTATTTGCCACCGCTTCAACGCGGCCGTGCACTTGCGATTTAATATAAAACAAATAAATCAGCAACCTTCTTGCATAGTTTTTCCCCCAGCTCGCAGGAACAACTATGAACTGAAACCTCAATATGTGAGCATTCTTCCTACCTTCACTAGCAATAAGGAGGTTCCGTATATTTTTATACGTGAATTCGAGGAAGTATGCTCCAAGCTAAGGTTTCAACAGCTTGATGAGGATTCAGTCCGGTTAAGGATGATTTCTTTTGCGTTGAAGGATAACGCAAAGAAATGGTTGTACAACCTCCCGACAAGTTCGATTCGGTCCTGGGATGACTTCGTGACTGTCTTTCTGAAGAGATTCTTCCCTCAACGGAAGACTCAACAGATACGGCACCAAATACACTAAATGTATCAGACTGAGACCGAATCATTTTATGCTTTCTTTGAGAGGTTCAAGGACCTTCTCTTGCAGTGTCGTCATCATGGAATTGAGCTTTGGAATTGTGCGAAATTGTTTATGAGGGCCTCAACTACAACACCCGCACATTGTTGGAGTCAATGTGTCAAAGTGATTTTCAAATGAAACCCATCGATGAGGCATGGGATACTTTTTAATTAATAGTTGAATGTACCTTTGACTGGGACACCATAAGAGAGCCACCAGCCGCCAGATCTTCTGGTCGAGCTGGATCATATCAAGTTGGGTCAACTATCGTGTCTGAGGCGAAAATGGCTGCTCTCATGCGTACGACCAAGATTTTAGAGTTGGACAGAGCTCATATAGCTGAGGTCGCTACTCCCGGGTGTAGTAGGTGTGAACTTACGGGTCATGATGACTTGGAATGCGCTTACGCTCCAAGGGATACTGAGCATGCAAATGCGATGTATCAACAGAGGCCCTGTAACGACCCGTACAGTCACTCCTACCACCCAGGGTGGCATAACCATCCAAACTTCTCTTGGGGTCCTAGTGGGGATCACGGTCAGAGTTCCCACACTCAACCTCAACCTCCGCCTTATCAACCTCCACGCCCATCGGCGACCTACCAACCCCCACATCAAAGGTCTCAGAACCATAATTACCAATCTCCTCAGACCTCATCGTCGGGTTATTCTAACCAAACTCCACTGCCCCCAATAGGTTGACTCGAAGGACCCCACTCTTGAACAAACCCTTCAAGCGTTCATATAGAGCACACAAACAATGTTTGCAGCCAGCAACAATTCAGTCAAAGCATTTGAAATGCAAGTTAGCCAGTTGGCTCATCAGCTCAATGAACGCGAGAAGGGCCAGTTACTCATCAACCCGAGGTGAATCCTCGAGGTACTCATTCTCAAGGTAGGCCATTAGTGCCTCATGCTACCTCTAAACCCACCCATCATATTAATGTGATTCATACTTTGACGTCTGGTAAGGAGGTGGACAACCACATTGGGGTGCCTTCCTTGTAATCACCATCTCTTGGTGTCACCAGACCTGTGGTGATACCTGCATCTCTGAGGGAGCCAGATCCTGAGGTTCCCTCCACAAATGAAGGAGCCTAATCCTGAGGTTCCTTCTATATTTCCTTCGACAATGGAGTCGAACCCTGAGGTCCCATTGTCTCCTCTTATGTCGAAAGAATCAGATTCCGAGGTCCCCACTCATGCTTCTTTGGACCACAATTCTGAGGTTGATTTGCAAAACCCCTATGCCTCGAAGGCGACATTCCATGAGCACCTTAAAAAGAAAAGTTCGGATCAGCATGACAAGATGTTTGAGATATTTTGGCAAGTTAAGGTGAACATCCCTCTGTTGGAGGTGATTCAGTAAATAATGCATCTATGTTCGGATTTTGTGGGTATATCCGCAGAAAACCCTGAGGAGATAACACTCCTCCTCCTTGGCGACAAGGAGGTTTAACGGCTTGTTGCACGTGTTAGGTAAATCGTGATTCCTACGAAAGTGATTTAGGATTTCCCTGTTTTTCGTATGCTCTTTCCTTTCTTTCATATTTCTCTTTCTTTGTTTTGCACGAGACTAGCAAAAGTTTGGTGTGGGGGTATTTGATTGACATCTTATCATGCATATCTTTGTGTCTTATATCCATTATCTTTCACCCAAACAATGCTATGTAACGAGTTTAATGTTTAAGTTTCAGGAATAAGTAGGTTTGAGAAGAAGAGACAATAAAAGGACTCAAAAGCAAGAAAAATGACTAAGTTGCAAGACTTATGGACTATGATACCAATGATAGGGACCCGAATGCAAAACCAAAGGACCAATGAGCAAATGAAGAAACTCCACACCATCATGGGAGTATTTTGGCAATTCGATTCGGGTCGGAGCTCCATCAACAGACTTGGGTACATCACACTTGAAGAAAACCATCTAGGAAAGCCCACACAAAAGCCCGACCGAATCCGAACCCTGTAGACCGCCAATTGGTGGTCCGGGTTACTCCGGATCCAATGCGGTTTAGTCGGGTTATGTATTAGAGTGTATTTAGTCCCATACCGGAAGATTGTCCCGGATTACCTTTTTCGTTGGCTATAAATAGAACTCCTCCTGCTCCCTTGTATTTATCACTCTCTTGGTGGTCATCCTCTCTCTAGGAGTAAAAGCCTTGAAGCAAAACCCTGGTGGAGAGAGGCTACTTGTATTGTGAGTTTAAAATTAATAATGTTTTCCTTTAGTTATGTTGTTAGTTAAATTTCTTTTCATATGTCTTGCATGCTTCTTTAGTTTTATGTCCTTTTAGCTTCTTTAGTATTTCTTGTTTGATTAGTTTAATTTCCTTTCAGTAGAATGTTTCATTTTGTTAATGTATGTTGTAGTTTAAATATGAGTGTGTAGTTCCATCCCCATTTGTGGGGTGGAGAAATATGTGATATGATTATGTGATGTATTAGGTGTGTGTTATCTTAATCCTTTGAACCTTACATGATTTCCATAACCATCTAATGGGATTTCACTCTTGTCTTTGATATCATAATGATCTTGAATGAAGCTTAGCATATGCTTAGATTAGTGGACCTATTTTATGGGGATTGATGAGGTGGGGATATGGACGGAATTGATAAAGGAAACATGACTTGTAGTTGCATGTACTCTTGTTGCCCTTACCTTGGTTAATGTGTTGTATGGTTTAATGATTGTCTAAATCTTATTTCATGTGGAGGCATAGTGAGGTTTGGTCTTTATACATGAGTTCATTTAGCTTCATTCCAATTATTGTCTTGTATATTTTATTGATATTGTGTTATCTTATTTCATGTGGAGGCAAAGTTGGATTTAGTTTTATGATTTTCATGCACTACATGTTGTGATGAGCATAATTGAACACACACACATACACATATCTTTATATTCACATTCTTTCTCTCCCCCGATGGGGTTTAGTTTTATTGTGTATTTCCCATTTCTTTTTGCATTGTAGTGTAGTTTAGATCATAACTCCTTTATTTTACACTCGCCTTCGAACAAACTAAAGTCGACACACCTCCCTGTGGATCGACCCATTTTTGCCACCGTTTCAACGCGGCCGTGCATTTGCGGTTATAATTAAAATGTTCAATCACACGACAACAAGATCATGTGGCCCAAGGGCCACGGGAGAAAAAGGTATGGCACAATCTTGTGCCGACTCATAATGAAACTGGTCCTTGCTATTCTCAATTTGGATCGAATCCCCCAACATGTGATCGTGAATTGATACCCCAAGTCTCTCAGACTGACTAGGAGTTTGACTTTCAAGATTGTGCTTTGAATTTGTGGATGTGGTGGTGGTTCGATATCAGAAGATAAATCATCATGTTGACAAGAAAAGTTACCCTCCTCACGTTCACGTAATTGCTACGTCATTTAACTCACTTGCATTGCCATATTTTGTATGGAATGTTGAGTGGTTTCCATGAACGTAAGGAAAGTTTGTTTCAAGGAATCAGGTATGTGGTCAATTGTGAGGCTCAAGTCAAAGCTTGGGAAATTTTGGGGTTGGGTGTTGATGAGCTGAGAATTAGTCCAATGATTCGGAGTTGGGTGTTGGTAGAATTCTGGGTATCCTGGAGAAGGATACTAGGGTGGAAATGATGTATAAAAATTTCAATAAAATTTGTCTCCCCACGAATCCATCCCTTTCGGGTAGAACGCGGATGTGTAAGGGTCACATTGAGCATTCTGGGAAAAAGTGTGCTCATACTTAGACTCTAAGGGAACGTAAGGACATTCCCCGAAAACATGACCACTCAACCCGGAATAGTGACACTATACAACTACTGGACCTACCACTCAGGTCATCTACCACATGCATGAAAGATGCGAAAGGTTCTTGTAATGTCTCAGTTTGTTGACCAACATAAGATCTGTCATAACTAGATTGTGGTCTAGCAGTCGGTGCCTCTCTCATGTTACCCCAATATAAAGATTGCTCAGTCACACAATCAAGATTGTCCCAACCATACAGGGTGTCTGTCTGAGGCACCCCAGGATGCATGAGTCTGGAGTACCAGGGAAAATAGTATTGGTCCCAACAATGATATGGATGGTCGCCAAAGAACTCTCGAGTCGACCGCTTTCACCACCACGAGGCCAAGCTCACAAAAAGTGCTCGACTCGACCCTAAAATGCTAACAAAGAGTGTAAAGGGGAGGAGACTAGAACGTAGAAGTAGGTGAGAAGACGATGACTCAGAGGAGAAGGGAAGAATCCCTAAAGCTAGTGTGGGTAGTGGGAGAAGGTAGAAGCCTATTTCGTAAACAAGGCTCACACAGCCTATGATCACTATAGGTCCTTACAGTTAGATGACGCGTAACTGCGAGGTCACACGACCTCGACACGCCTCACTTCCCTACAAGCAAGACCACAGAGCCCAGCAATTGAGCCAAGATTCGGAGATCTCGTCTCTCCTACTATCGACAAAGTGGGCAACACCGATCATGCTATGACGGTCATGACCGGATCAGTCTCCTAATACGCCCGAATCCTAGTGGCCAATGTCTACTTGATTTTAGATTAAGGCATTTGATTAAGAGAGATTTTTGGGGAAAAGGAAAGGGTGATGTAATCCCCCACCTTATCTTTTATGGGACAACCCCTCCTTAGTAGCGTTTTGAGTCTTAATCTAGCAAATAATTCTCCAAACAAACGCTCACCACACTCTTGTCCCGATGCACCTTACTAACTAATGTGTGCCTTAACCATGCATGAATGAGGGAATGGATGCACGTACGCACGCCAGCAATCAACAATAAAAATATAAAGAAAAGATGAGTGCGTGCAAAGTCTACAAATGATACATGACCTAGATGGCAATCAATCTAATCTTTTTCTTTGAGTTTTAAGGTCCAAGTTGTATAGAAAGGGGATTGGTTATTAATAGATCTGGGAGCAAACTACATGTCAAAACATGCCAAATTAAGCTCCGAGACAACTAAATTGAAATCAAAACAACCAGAAGAAACTGTGGAGCAAACCAAGCTAACCAGAATGCCAGTTGGCGGTCTCAAACCGCTGATTAGTGGTTCAATTAGCTTTTCCCTACTCCAAATTTCTCCTGGTGCCATCCTGGATGCTGAGACTTCCCTAAAATTAACAAAAACTAAAAACAAAAGATTAAACTCGCTCGAATTGTCCAAACCAGAGTCTGGACAGATCATCTCCCCGGCAACGGTGCCAAAAACTTAATTGATCGTTTATATTTACCATAAGTGCACGACGTCGTTGAAGACACGACAAGTACGGGTCATGTCCAAGAGGAGGTGTGTCAACTCTGGTTTGTTCGAAGGCAAGTGGGAAAAGAGGGGAAGAAGTTGTTATTACACTAAACTACACTAAACTAGTAAGCAACAAAGAAGGAAATGAAAGCACGAGAGGAACTAAAGCTAAACTAAGTGAGTAATAAAAGCAAGCTGGAAATCAGGAATGGAAAACCCCTAAGGGGTGGAGTGTGTGTACACATGAAATAAGAAGTGATGAGTGCATTCAATAAAGCATAGGTGTAGGTAGTGTTGATATGCATAAAATGTACCTCATGGCAAGACCTATCATCCAAATCACTAACCTAAGTGATTAATATGAGCATGAACAAGTTTGTTATTAAGAACCTAAACAGGCATGGAATGTATCTAAAGATTATGGCAGAAACCATGAAGTAAAGTATTTTCTTTAATTCAAACAGGCATACTAAAATTTCTCACATACAACAATATTTAGCATTCATTCCATTCTACAAGACATGTATAAACATCGACTTCACCCCCAAAGAGGGATAGAACTACTCACTACTCATTAAAAGAAGACAAAACGAAATTAGGGTAATTAAGATAGGAGAGGGATACATGCTAATTACTTCTACTAAGATTAAGACAAACAAAACAAGCTAAACAAGCAAGCATTAAAACAAAGACAACATTAAAACAAACTATGAAGAATTATTTTATTCACATGACTCACATTACAAGTAGCATTCTTCTCCACCTTGAGTTTTGCTTCAAGGCTTACTCCAAGTAGAGAGAATGCCACCAAGCAATTGGGTGAATACAAAGGAGAAGGAAGAGTTCTATTTATAGTCATAGAAAAAGGCAATCATGGACAATCCCCTGGTATGGGACTAAACACATATCATAAATGGACATAGGACAATATAACAAACACCCACACCAAAGGAGGTTGCCATTGGGCCATATTGGACCGCCAATTGGCGGTCTATGGATGCTGATTGGCGGTCCATCTTGGTTTGATTGACGTTGGTTTTGGACGGCTTGTTTCGGACTTGATTTTTCTTGTTTAGTGAACCCGATTTGGTTGTTGATGTTTGGGGCCGAATTGAATTGTCAAAATACTCCTCATGATGGTGTGGAGCTTCTTGATTTTCTTATTGGTCATTTCAGTTTTACATCCGGGTCCTTCTCTCTTGCATCTCAGTCCATAGGTCTTGCATCTTAGTCATTTTCCTTGCTTTTAAGTCCTTTTTGAGTCTCTTCTTCTCAAACATATTTATTACTAAAACTTAAACATAAAACTCATTACGTAGCATTGCTTAGGTTCAAAATAGAGGATATAACACACAAATATATGCATGATATGATGTCAATCAATTTACTCATTGGTCTTTTTGGTTTACATTCGGGTCCTTCTCTCTTGCATCTCAGTCCATAGGTCTTGCAACTTAGTCATTTTCCTTGTTTTTAAGTTTTTTTTGAGTATCTTCTTTTCAATCCTGTTTATTCTTGAAACTTATACATAAAACTCGTTACGTAGCATTGCTGAGACTTATCATAAAAGATATAAGACACAAATATATGCATGATATGATGTCAATCACACACCATGTAAGTCCTCATATCTTTGAGATACCTCAAATTTTATTGACTTCTTTCCAATGTTCCATGCTTGAGTTAGAGCAATATTGCCTCACTAGGCACAAAATATGAAAAATATTCAGTCTAGTACAACACAACTAACAATAGGTTTCCCATAACATAGGACTACAAAACTTTATCCATTTAGGTCTTCTCCTTGGAATATTAGGATGTAAACGAAGGTTCAAATGCAAACCCTCCTCAATAGGAGTGGTGATTTCTTTCCAACATTTCTTATGGTGTCTTTCTAAGATATGGTTGATGTAGGTTTCTTAAGACATTCCAAGAGGTTTCTTTTACCTGTCCTTAACTATCTTGACACCAAGAACATAGCTTTCTTCCCCCATGTCATGTTATAAAATGTGGAGGACAACCACTACTTAGTGGATTTCAGTAATGCTTTGTTATCACCAACCAAAGTCAGAATGACAAATTCACAATTAATGATGATCTTCCTTAAGCATTGGGGACCCAGACCCTTTATAACTTGATGAAAGTGAATGTTCCACTGTTTAGATGCTTGCCTTAAGTCATACATGGATTCTTGAGTGAGTACATTGTGCTTGAGTCCATTGACTTCAAGATGTTGAGGTCAATCCATATTGATCTCCTTCTCAAGTTCACCAATGAGAAAAATTGTCTTTACATCCATTTGGTAATGCCTGAGTCAAACTCAAGCACTATGGGTAGCACAAGGTTGATTGCGGCAAACCTAACTATTGGTGGAAATGTTTCCTCTAAATCAACACGTTCCCTTTGGTGTGTAGCTGTTATCTACCAATCGAGCCTTGGATCTATCAACAAATCCACAAACCAATTCCCAAACATGGTTAACTCTCATTTACTCCAACTCGTTTATGACTTTTACCATTCATTTGCATTTGGACTTTCCAAAGCCTCTCTGAGAGATTTTGACTATTGCTCATTGTTAAAACCAACAACATATCACTTATGATCAATTTCCTTTGGAGCAACCACAAGAGCCTCTTCTAAGTCAAACAATCAACATGGAATAATCCCACCTATACTACGACGCATATAGGGTTATTATTGCTCATCCTCTCTGGGAGCTACCTGGCCACCAATATTAACACTCCCTTAGGATCAACTGGCGGAACTTGATGTTCACGATCCAGATTTTGATATCTTGGAGTAGTAATCCCACCATCTTGTTTCACAAAGAAGTCCACAGACTCTTTGTTAGCTCTTGCAAAAGTTGGAAAACCATTTTCCAAAAATCATTGCATCTCTATACTCAAGTTCTGATCTTCTCTCATTCTTATATAACCTGATAAAAACATAACGTTTGGAGCAATCTAAGTATCATATACAAAGACACTTTTCCCTACTATAAGTCTTAGTTTTCCATATTAGTGAGAAGCAAAGTGAATGTATGTTGCGCATCCAAATGGACGCATCTAGCTCAATCCAACGCCCTTCCAGTTCACAACTCATACGTAGTTGAATAGACATATTTGGTTGAAACTTTGTTGAGAATATAGGTAGGGCATCTCCCTCACAAGAGATCGAAAAACTTGCCTACATCGTCATGGATCTGACCATGTCTACCAACATTCTATTCATTCTCTCAGCAACATTATATATCTATGGGTAAAAGGTATAGTATAGATATCTTCTTTTCATCACACAACTCTTTGAACATATCAGAGAGATACTCTCAACGTCTATCTATTCAACTAGTTTTTATCTTGCAATCTGATTGATTCTCAACCAAGCTCATAAATTAGTTTTAAAAAGTTCTAGAGCCTCTGAATATACCAAGTAATGTCATCAATAAATGTTATGAAATAGTTGTATCTATGTCTAGTGCGCATCTTCATAGATCCACAAAGGAGAAGTAACTCTCACAATTTTCCCAAACGATTTTATTGTAGCTTTTCCTGGTAGACAAGATCCACAAGTTAGCAACTCAAATTTGGAGCATTCACTAATACTCTCTCCTTTGCCAATCCATTCATTTGATCAACCCCTATGTGACCAAGTCTAGCCAAATATCTTCCCAAATCAACAGTTAAGGAATTTTAATACACAAAAGCATTAGCATTTCGATTACACAAATCATCAAATGTGTCCAACACAATGATACCATTAAAGAGATTGCCACAACCATAATAAGTACCACACAGGTACAAACTCATGCTATTGCTCTCTAAATCAATTTTAAAATCACATATCAGCCAAATAGCAAAAACAATATGTCACCGTTTAGCTGGCTCATGTAACATATCATGAAGTAACAAGGGATGACCACCTTGCAAAATCACTTTGCTTGGAATGATTCTAAGGACTTCTGCTTTTCTACGATAGAGTTATTGCCACACAAATAGTGCGAGCATCACATGTGGCGTCAGGTGGCACCTGTATGGTGTTAAGGCAAAAATGATGAAGCTCAGGTCAGGCACAGAGGGGGTGCGACTGGACTAAGACTTGTATGGTGTTGAGAGACAGACATACTTTTGTGTGTGGAGTATGATCCACCATAACATGTTTATCATAAAACATGTGTTGAGCGACCATTGGGAAGTGAAAGGATGGATCCCTTCTCCTTCACTGTGTGAGTCCAAGACTTGATTGTCATTAGTTACCCTCAGTGACCTTCGACGACACCATGAAGCAAAGAGTTGATGTGGCTACTTTGGGATGTTATCTATGACCATGAGAGATTCGGTCTAAAGAGGCATCTTCGGGAAAGGAGTCAACTCTGAGTGTAATGGTGGTCTGGGGCGAAGGGAAAGGTTTGACTCGACTGCACTAAAAGTATTTGCTGGGCCCAATTGTATTGGATACAGTAGCAACTACCTTAAGGACAAGAAGGTATTCTCTCCGAGGGATCGAGATACCGTTCATGTCAAGTGAGTTTCTGAGTAAACCTGGGGAACAGTGATGTACATTTGACTGCTTAATTATTATTTTTGTGAGGATGTTGTCATTCTGGCCTTCTAGTAAGGTTTCTAGTTTGAGACTCCTAATTGCAGGTGCATCATCGGTCGCACGACCCATTTGTCCGTATGATCGGAAGAGTGCATGTGTCGGGGACACAGATGATCTTGTATCGGGGATACATGATCAGAGACTTGCGTGTTGTGGTTGCGTTCTTCGAGAGAGGAATAGTTGTATATATCAGGGATGTATACATGTGTGTCGGGGACACATAGAGAGGTGATATATTGCCATTGTGTGATTGTATGTATCAGGGATATATGCATATGTGTCAGGGACAAAAAAGCAAATGACATGTTGTTATCGTGCTATTGTGCAAGTGGGAGAAATTGGATTAATCTAGGATTAATAATATATTTGCCCAAAGCACTAACACATGGCGCGTCCCCATTGGACTACACATTTAGGGTTTAGGGTGGGGCCATCTATATAAGGAGGGGAGCCTCCCATTGGATGGATGTTCATGTGTGAAAACCCTAGCCCCACCAAACCCTAGCCGCCACCTCTCCCTCTCTCTCCCATTCGTCCCTCCACCTCCACCAAGTCAATCCGTGGACTCTTGGGTTGTGGACTCGTGCTTCTTCTCCAAGAGAGTAGAAGACCGACCGGTGCTCCAGAGGATTCCGTGAGGTGATCGCCGATCCATTCTGCTGCCACAGGTTCTCTCCAAGAAGGTACTCCTGAACCTGTAGATCGTTATAAGCTAACACCCGAAGAGTTACAAATCACATCCACATCTATTTTGGAACAACAACAAAAATATCATGATTCAATTTAACTTATCCATCAAAGAAATTATGAGGAGAAATTCTTGAACATGAGATATCTAACTGTGTACAAATTCATCCAAGTATGCGTATTGATCCATATCCTGCTTGCAGATATGTGATGATACATATTTACCGTTAATTTGCTATTTATGCGTATTCATCCCCTGAAGCTACAAAAAAGCTACTCAAAAGGTTCACATGTTATTAATTCGCCAAAACTAGAAACAAAGTTAAATGCATAACCAACAAGCAGCACGCAAGAAATCTAATCGTTCTAATTAAGATAGACTAATAAGTAGCCTTTACAATTCACGATTAAGCCCATGTCTTTTTAAATTAGTAAAATAAAAAAAATCAATGTAATTCATTTTAATTTTTTTTCTTTCATATATGCTTATCTGAGTAGCAGCTAGGCTGGTGAATAACGCACGATCCACCCACGTTCGTGTGTCTATGGGGTCACCACAAACGTCATATCCTAAAGACTACAACGTCTGGCTTCCTGCTCCAGTGCTGCAATGCTGATTTTCACTATCGAAATTGGATAGCCAGAAAAGGTAAAGTAGCCAACTAATAGTGTAACATCCCGAAACAGCGAAAAATTTAAAATTTATCAACAAGAAATCAGAGACCAATAATAAAAAGACGGACTGTTACTTCTCATAAAAACATCAAAGCGGTGCACCATATTACATCAGAGTTTGTCCAACAGCTACATGATTACATCAGATATAAGAAAAGGAGATACAAGTAATCATGACAACCTCAGTTGTCCGAACGAGAGGATCCGATCCAAAAATGCGAGCGCCCGTAGACAATGCCTGAGTTTCGATAAGGAAACCCCATATGCCAAGATCACCTATATGCATGCAATAGTACAAATGAACCAATTATACTAGTAGCATGTCATGTCATCAACAGTAAGGAAAAGAGTTCCCCCGAAGGGTAAAACAGGACATCAGTCCGACAATCATCATCGGGTCTCCCAAGGAGACCTACCGTAGACACATATGGTCTAACGGAACAAGACGTGATGCTCCCTACACGCGGCTATACAAATGATGGGGTTCGGCAAGGAGCATCCGTCAAGTCCGTGCCATAAGAAACAGATCTGTTACTTCATGGCCGAAACCCCCCAACGGAGCCGTCGCTCGGTTGGTCCATCAATCATCATCTCAGTAGGTGCCCAACTGAGGAAAACATAGCCGGAACAACATCGTCCCATCAAACATCATAGCCGGAACAAGACCAGCCCATAAACATCATACATCATAACCAGAACAACATCAGCCCATCATCGCCAGAACAACATCGACGGTATTACCGACACAACATCGGTGCTCCAACATACGTCCGACACAACATCAGACGGGTCCAGACCGAAGTCCGCCGGGTCACAGGCTCCACGAGCCGCACATCATACATTGGGATCCATGATCCCTCAGGTCTGCTACTCTACTATGAGTCCATCAATCCATCACATCAAGTCACAATCCATACACGGAGGTGACACGTCCCGAACACCCACACTCTTCCACACGGTGCTCCCTGGGCAGGCACGCGTAACGCTCCCGCCGTCACATCCCGACTCATGCACTAGGTGAGGACACGGGTTTTCGTGGACAGACTTGGCATCACAAAAGGACCGGAAATTTAGTCCTGTGCACAAACGGTCGACCGAAAGAGGCATTCCGGTAGACCGTTCCCATAAGGTTCAGTCGACCGAAAGTCTGCAACGATCGAACTCTCTACGCAAAACCTAAGTCCCAACGGTCGAACAAGGGTCTAAAACCGGTCGACCAATATGGGGTAAAAATCTGGAGTCTAGTCAACATCGATCAATACTAACGGACGACCGACTCAGGGGTCCCAGTCGACCGAAAACTACCAGGGAACCATAGCAGTTCTAAGTCATATATCGGTCGAACACATACCAAACAACGGTCGAACAATCATGCATAATAATCAAGTACACTTAAATTTTGGTCGAACGAAAACATGGAACCCCGACCCACCAACACAAAGTACTACCGGTCGACCGACACAGGGCATCGTCCGACCGGTGTTGGTTAAAGTCGGGCAAAAATGCATTACATCAATCGACCGCCCGAAGGAACCGATCGACCGTTGGTCGTCTGCGACCTTGCGCAAGCCAAGGATTTACGCGAACCACGTCGCCGGTGAGGTCTCTGACCTCCCGTAACCGACCAACACTTCACCAACATGAGGGTGAGCAACAAAACACACTAAGAAGTTGGCATACCTGAAGTTGCGATCTCCAGAGAAAGTTGGAGATCAACCTCACGCGCCCTCCTCAGCAACTGCATGAGCCTTGTGCACGTCCTTCCCTCGAGTCACGCTCGTCGCAGCTACCTCCTCCGTCGTCGGTGACCTTGGATCTGAGGTTGAGAGAGAGTGAGAGAGTTGAGAAAAGAGGTAAGGAAGAGAGAGACGTAAGGGGGAAAGAGAGAGCTGAGTTTCTGCTGATAAAACCCACGCCACCCATCACCTCACCATCCCCTACCCCATCACCCTAAGCCTCCACCTACAGTACACGCCACCCTTCTCTTCCCCATGAAAACCCACCCTCTAAACACCAATTAGCCACTAAACAACCCTAAAGAGGGTTAGGGACATAACAAAGAGTTTATGGAAAATAAACACCTTCACGTCCTATTCTAAAAGATTCAACGAATATAATGGACCCAGTTTAGAAAGCTAGACCAAGATGGGCTGGTTGTTTGTCTGGGCGGATGGACAACACAAACCCAATGGTGTCACTCTCTCCTTAGTCAAAAGCTTGATGGTCTTTTGACAATTAGTTTTGAAGGTATTAAAACTATAAAGTGGTCATTTTACAACAACTTCTCCGACGTGCCACGGTTGTAAGATTGGTAAGCAATGAAATTCTTTACATTTAGGTAAGTAAATGGGTAATATTTGTACGTCCAGTTACCCACCCCATCGGGTTCGAGTATAGGTACAAAGAACATACCTGATTAAAAGTGTAATATCCTAACCCTAGCTTAAGGCTAATCCCGGGTTTTAAGGGGTTTTCCATGGGGAAGGAGTGTCAATGATGGTGGGTGTGAGGTGAAGGGTTAAGTTGGGAGGGGATTGTTTGGTTGGGAGAAAACCAACGTCTCTTTCTCCTTCATCTCTTTCTTGTTCTTCATTCCTCATTTCTGCTCACCAAACACCCATCTCTCTCTCCCTCAGTTTCTATGTCATCGGAGGCAAAGGATGTGACCGAGGCGAGCTTGGAGGCAATGGAGACGCATGTGTGAGAACTTTGCAGGAGCGGAGCTCCGGTGAGTTTTTGTCATCCTAAGAGGTAAGTTTGTTCACTAGATGCATGTTGTTTTGCTCACACAAGTTGTGTGAAGTGTTGGCTGGTCGGATACCTCGCCGGCGTTATGTGGGCAACAAGTTAAACCTAGCTTGGCTAGGTAGCTGTCGACCAGTGTCTTTGGTCAGTCGA
Source organism: Triglochin maritima (assembly GCA_963682175.1). Taxonomy (NCBI): domain Eukaryota; kingdom Viridiplantae; phylum Streptophyta; class Magnoliopsida; order Alismatales; family Juncaginaceae; genus Triglochin; species Triglochin maritima. Next base: position 24,892,713 of record OY821775.1, read on the forward strand.
TCGATTGTAGTGTAAATTCTCGACTTTAACCAGCACCAGTCGAACGATGCATTGTGGCGGTCGACTGGGACCCTGATTCGGTCGACCGTTTCTTTTTGGACAGGTCTGGACAAAGCGTGGACTATCTAAATTGTCGACCGCTCATGACATTTTCCGACCGTTAACTTTATGAGTGTTCGACTGATTGATTGATAGTTCGATCGATTGATGATTAGAAACTTCTAGGTTTCCCCTGGTAGTTTTCGGTCAACAGGGATCCTTAAGTCAGTCGACCGTTTGACTTGTATCATTTTGACCTGAGTCTGGATTTTGACCACGTAGTGGTCGACCGATTTTATAGGATTGTTCAACCGTTTGGGGTTAGGTTATGAGCAGAGAGTTCGACCATTGCAAACATACGTTTAGTCAGTCCTCTTGGGAACGGTCGACCGTGTTGCCTAGTTTTTTGGACCGTTTGTGCTCAGAACTGAATTTCTAGTCCTAGTTAAGTGCCAACTCTGTTCACAGAAAGTGTGCGTTGATCGTGCCTACCCATGGACCGCCGAGTGGAAGAGTGTGGGTACTTGGGATGTGTCACTTTTGTTGATAGACTTTGGCGTAAAGAAATGTTATATGGACTCTCAGTAGAGTAGTAGACCTGAGGGATCACGGATCCCATCAAATGATGATGTATGGCTAACGGAGCATAATGACCTGGCGGACTTCGGTCTGGAACCGTCTGATGTTGTGCCGGACGTATGTTATACCGTCCGATGTTTTGCCATACGTAATGATTGGCTCGACCGATGTTGTCTCGGCGAGTATGTCGTTGATGTTGTTCTGGCGATGATAGAGCCGATGTTCCGGCATGATACCTCAGCTGAGCACCTATTGAGTGATTGATGGACCAACCTGAGCGATGGCTCCGTTGGTGTGATGATCACCACGATGTTTCAGATCTGATTCTTATGACGCGGAAGTGCGGCTGCTCCTCACCGACCCCATGATTAGTGTAGTCGCGTGTGGGGTGTGTTGCGTACTGTCCGTAAGACCGTATCTGCCTACGGTAGGTCTCCGAGGGAGACCCGATGATGATTGTGGGGCTGATGTCCAGATTTACCCTTGGAGAGGAACTATTTTCCTTACTGATGATGACATGACATCCTACTAGTATGATATGTTCATTTTATTATATTGTTTCATTCATAAAGGTGAGCTTGGCATACGAGGTTCCCTTATGGGAAACTTAAGCAATTTTGTTTCATTTATGTTTCAGGACAACAGTAGGTTCTGTTGGGTGGTGACAGTGGGCACACATATTTTGGGACCAGGATCCTCTTTGGACTATTCGAGATTGTCATCATTACCTTCATTTATCTTTCATTGTATTGATGTAATCATGTTTTTTTTTACAAATTCTGATGTATTATGGTGCACCGACTGGTTATTAGTAGGAGTACCATTCCCGCTTTGGTGATTGTTCCCTTGTGAGTTTTTATTGTTAAAATTTCAAATTTTTCTGTTATTCCTTTGTGGCACTGATTGACATCTGATGAGAATTAAATTTATACCGCAAGTGCACGGCGTCAATGAAGACGTGACAAGTACGGGTCGAACACAAGGAGGGAGAGACATTGTTATTTTTGTGATTTTCGAATTAAGGAAGAAAGAGAGAGAAATAAGTTTGGTTTGAGATTTTTGGTTTTTTTTATTTTCTAATGCAAGAACAACAAAAGAAAAACTAAAAGGAAAACAAATATGGATGAGAGTCCAACGGGTGGGGGATTAGATATCGGGTTTTGTTTAGAGAATTCCGAAACTTATAATAAATCACATTAGTTATAAAGCATTACATGATAAATGATTCAACATAAACTCAAGTAATCAAATTATACTAACACGAAATTAAAATAATAACAACATTCTTCTTCTCATCACCCTAAATCTGTCACCCCCACCCTTTGGAGAGAGTTAGAAACTCATGGGTTGGATTAATTCTAGATTTAATTAAACGTTTTTAGGATGCTTGTGTGGAAATTTGAGATTAATTTTAGGAGAGAATAAGCAAGAGATTATGACTAAAGAATATTTCTTGATAAGGATGTTTTGGGAGCCTATAAAAGGACCCCTCATCCTACTTGTTTATGTGAATGCAAAAATTCTTTCTCATTAATCTCTCCCTTAATCACCACGAAAATCTCTTAATAGTTTTAAGTTTTGGAGATAGAAATCTCAGGAGTTTAAAGAGGGGTTATTATTTTGATTCTAAGCGTAATTAGAGATTGATTGGCTAGCTCCTTTCTCTCTAATCTTGTTTAGAGTTTGGTTAACACTTAGAGGCGAATCGGTGGGCGATTCGACGAGCAACGGAACTCCGGATCTTCTTAAAGGTTTTAGAGAACCTTTGGGTATGATCCTCTATTCTTTGTTTATTTTAACATGTATATGAATGGATGATATTAGAATAAACAAATACATGTACGTAAAATCAATGAAAATATGAAATCGATCTTGTATGTTTGTATTAATTTTTTTTAAATATATACATACATAGGGACACGAAATCCTACAGCAGCGCAGATGACTCGAGTTCATCAAGGATTACGATTTCACCATCTCCTATCATCTAGGAAAGGCCCTGAGCAGGTTAGTGGAGGTGTCACTTGTTGGCTTCTGCATTCAGAAGTGCAGGCTACTCGAAGCATTGTCAGAGTGGAGGTTGTTTACAGAGTACTCTGGGGGGACGGTGACTGTCGAACTAGGGGTTGATCCATATACAATATTAAGAGTTGTGCAGGCTCAGAGAGCAGATATGAGTTTACTAGTTTGTTGCAGTTTAGTGGCTAGGGATGGATCAGACTTCAGTGTGGAAGTAGATGGGGGTCTGAGATTCAGAAGTCGGATCTGGGTACCGAAGGTAGATGAGCTGAGAGATGACATCATGGAGGAGGCACACCGAGCGAGATATTCCATTAACCCAGGGAGCACGAAGATGTATAAGGACCTGCAGCGTAACATTTGGTGGAAAGGCATGAAGCAAGATATTGCAGAATTTGTGGACCGGTGCTTAGTCTGTCAGCAGGCGAAGATTGAGCACCAACGAACCAGCAAGACCGATGTCATTTATTGAGCTGCCATAGTGGAAGTGGGAGCACGTGATAATGGATTTTGTCACCGGGCTGCCGAAGACGAGGAGATTCCGCAACGCGATTTGGGTGATAGTCGATCGACTGACCAAGTCGGCGCACTTCTTAGCTATCAGGATCATGTTACCTCTGGAGGGTCTAGCTAAGTTGTACGTGGAGGAGATAATCAGACTACACGGAGTACCACTAAGCATCATCTCTGATCGAGATCTCAAATTCACATCAAGATTTTTGGGGAGTCTGCGGAAGGCTTTGGGGACACGACTGAGGTTCACTACAACGTTTCACCCACAGACAGATGGTCAGTCTGAGAGGACTATCCAGACCTTGGAGGACATGCTGATGACCACGATGTTTAGATGTAATTCTTATGATGCGGAAGTGCTGACGCCCCTCACCGAACCCCATGATTAGTGTAGCCGCGTGTGAGGTGCGTTGTGTACTGTCCGTAATACCGCATGTGCCTACACTAGGTCTCCGAGGCAGACCCGATTATGATTGTGGGACTGATGTCCAGATTTACCTTTGGAGGGGAACTATTTTCCTTACTGATGATGACATGACATGCTACTAGTATGATTGGTTCATTTTATTGTACTGTTGCATTCATACAGGTGAGCTTGGCATAAGGGGTTTCCTTATGAGAAACACAGGCATTGTTTCATTTATGTTTCAAGACTGCAGTGTGTTCTGTTGTGTGGTGATAGCGCACACATTTTGGGACCAGAATCCTCTTCAGACTATTCAAGGTCGTCATGATTATCTGCATTTATCTTTCATAGTATTGATGTAATCATGTATTTTTGACAAACTCTGATGTATTATGGTGCACCGACTGGTTATTTATAAGAGTAACATTCTCGCTTTGATGATCGTTCTCTTGTGAGCTTTTATTGTTAAAATTTCAATTTTTTTTATGTTCTGGGATGTTACAAAAAGTTATGTACCTATATACCCAACCTATAAAAAGGACAGGTACCAGTATACTCCTTACACATACATGAATACATATTTTAATATATATTTCTAACATATATAATAGGTTAGAATTTGTATAATATGTACTGAAATTTTTATAGTATGTTAGAACTTGTATGATAAGAAGTTAAACTTCATGTTGAGAGTTGTTTGTATTTCTTATTATATTTTGGATGTTTAAACCTGAATTATTACTATTCTCTGCTAATTTTAGGTATTATTGTATGTCAATAATCTTTAATTGAATTTTTTATATGTTGTACCTATATATACCTGTTACCCATCCTGTACCCGATGATTATTAGGCAGATACGGTTTGGGTATGAGTATGAATTTTTTAAACATATACACGTACCCTACTATCCAGGCGAGTAGGAGTATGGGTATAGCCATACTGCCTGTACACGACCTGTTTATAGGTCATCTCATCCGCTTAGAAATGTAAGTTTGATTCTCATTTCCGTAATAACACGTAGTATGTGACATACATATAAGCAATCTTCCTAATATTTAAAATTAAACTCATTATTTATTTTAAAAAAAGGTTATTTGTTTGTGTACACTTGCAAAATATCAATATTAAAATAATGCATAGCTTTGAATCAGGAAACAAAAGTAGAAATAATAAAGAAGACAATTCTGTTACCTTTGAATTTTATAACTCCCTAATTGTAGATATATTGTTGATGTTGTTTTGTTAAAATAATATTTCTTTATGTTTCAGAATCAAGATAGTGTTCCATCGTCAAAAGCATCTTCTCGTTAGGAGTTGTATGATGAGATTTGCCTGCAAATTGCAAAATATTGTACACTCTTGCAATACAATACAATACAATACAATACAATACAATACAATACAATACAATACAATACAATACAATACAATACAATACAATACAATACAATACAATACAATACAATACAACATGTTATGTGGAAAGAAATAATATAGCCAAAACAACCAAGGGCGGATAGTGGCCCTAGTATATGTCTGCATAAGTGAATGTCATGCTGTTTCTGAAGATGGAACGACTGTGTATAACAATCATTTAGGTTCACTTGAAGTAAGTCATGTTTGTCTTTTTCATACATGTTACATTTAAATTTTAATGGTGTTAATTTGTTTATATTAGGAATCTATACGAAATGCCGAATGAAAAAAACTACGGTTATGTGTCCCAGTCTAATAATCAAACAATGACCTCTAAATGTAGACAACAGATGTTCAAAGTTTGTGGAGGTGTTGCAAGGATCATATTAGGAGAAGTAAGTAGCTCATTATATTTTATAATACCTTCAATTTCATTATATTTCAGCCAAAAAACATGAGGAAACCAAACTATGGGAAGTGTCTGAAACAAATGGCAAAACCCATCAAACATTCCCCAACATGTGGATGACTAAAACAAACCCGATGAACATATAAACATTCAAGTCAACACAATCAAGATTCGTCAAACATCAAAACGTCAAAACATAAATGTGCATTATCTCCACCCCTAAAGGGGGATGGAACTACTGACTACTCATTAGGCTAACATGTATATTAAGAAGAGAAAATTTCTAACTAATTCCACCACAATTAATAAAACAAAATTAAGCTAAGCAAGCAAGAATTAAAAGAGGGAACCTGGAACTAACAAAGATTTCTTTTATTTATGACTCACATAAGAAGTAGCATCTCTCCACTTGAGTTTTGCTCCAAGGCTTTACCCTAAGTAGAGGGAATGACCACCAAGCAAGGAGTGTATTACAAAGGAGAAGAGAAATTCTATTTATAGACATGAAAAAGTCAACTGGGACAATTCCCCGATGTGGGACTAATGAAACTTCTACAAATGGATAAAACAACATAATACACAACCGCGAGAAGTCGGGTTAGATTCTGACCAACTTGGACTGCCAATTGGAGGTCTAGGACTGTCAATTGGTGGTCACTTTTTTTTCTTTCTTCCTAATGTGGCCCAATTTGGGATATCTTCTTTAGTGCTTCAAGTCTTCACGTGGGGTGCACTTAGATGTGTTATTAGACTCTGGGCCCAAATCTAATTGCCAAAATACTCCTCATGATGGTGTGGAGTCTCTCGATTTTCTATTTGGTCCTTCTTGGTTACATCTAGGTCATTCCCTCTTGTAGATGAGTCCTTGTGTATGACCTAGAGGTCTATTTTGCTTCATTTACATCATTTCTTCTTACATTTCAGTCATTTTTCTCTTCTCTTCTTTATTACATAATACCTGAAATATAACAACAAACACTCGAGTAGCACAATATTGGGGTAAAATTAATGATATATAGCATGAATATGATGCATGATAAGCTACTAATCAAATACCCCCACACTTAGTTTTTGCTAGTCCCGAACAAAACAAAGAAAGAGAAAAATGAAAGAAAGGAAAAACATACGAAAAATAGGGAAATCCTAACTCACTTTAGTAGGAATCACGATTGCACTTAGCACATGTAACAAACCATTAAACCCTCTTGTCGCCAAGGAGGAGGAGTGGTATCTTCTTAGGGTTTTCAATGGATATACCCACAAAATCTGAACATTGATGCATTATTCAACCTAGCAACTCGACTCGTCAGACCTACTTTTGTCGATCATTGGACATGGTAATCCTACATGCTGCCTCTATATATGTATCTAGTCCACACACCTAGCCTAGGAAACCATTCGTACAAGTTAATTAAGGACTTAAGCGAAAGACATGGGTAACCTTAACATCCGCATGTGATACATCGAGTAAAGTCCATTAAGGTTCTTATTTGTATTCCTTTTTCTTTTTTCTTGTTGTTCTTTTTTCATTTTATTTCATCATTTTTTTACTAGTTGGTGTTTAATTCTCCCAGGGTCGGGTTTCGTGCATCATTGCCTATGAGAACTTACACTATCACGTACTCCTTCCCCCAAATCTCCACATAGGGCAATCCTTACCACCATGTAATGGGAGTTCAGTCGGTGCATCCCAAGTTAGATAACTCAAAAGCACCAGCCACTAAGTCCCCTCGGACCTAAATTCATGAGTGATAGAAGCCGTGCAAGAATAGAGAACACCCTACTAAATTATTTATTATCTACAAATGAACCAAAACCCGTCGTACCCTTAAGGTTTCACAATAATAGTTTAGGGGTCCCTGATTGAAATCATTTCATGCTTATATTTGTACCTTATATCCATTATCTTACACCTAAGCAATGCTACGTGATGAGTTTTATGTTTGAATTTCAGAAATAAAGAGGTTTGAAGAGAAGAGCCATGAAAGGACCCAAAAGCAGGAAAAATGACTTAATTGTGAGACCTGGGGACCAAGATGCAAGGGAGAAGGACCTGAACGTAAGACAGAAGGACCTAAGAGCAAAACAGGAAACACCACACCATCATGGGGGGTATTTTGTCAATTCGATTCTGGTTGGAGCTCCACTAAACCAAGTATATGCATCCAAGACCGAGAAACACTCCAAGCAAAGCCCACAACCAAAACCAATCGGATCTAAAGTTTATAGGCCACCAATTGGGGGTCTGGATCAGCCCAGATCCGCTCAGTTTTCTCCTGGACTTGTATTAATGTGTGTTTAGGCTATTTTTGGTATTGGTTTAGTCCCACATCGGGGGATTGTCCCGGATTAGCTTTTTCCATGCTTATAAATAGAACTCTTCACCTTCCATGGTATCTATCTCTCTCTTTGGTGGTCATCTTCCTTACTAAGAGTGAAGCCTTGAAGCAAAACTCTGGTGGAGGAAGGGCTGCTTGTAATTTGAGTGAGTTAATAATAGATGTTTTCCTTTAATTGTGTTATTTCTCTCTTAGTTTAATTTCCTTTCATATGCATTCTTGCTTGCTTGTTTAGTTTTATGCTTCTTTTATATTTCTTGCTTGATTAGTATAGTTTCATTTCAGTATAATGCTTCATTTTATTAGAGTAGTTAGTTTAAATATGTGTGAGTAGTTTCATCCCCTTTGGGGGGTGGAGTAGATGTGGTACATGTTATGTAGATGGTATGAATGTTTAATATGAATGTTTTGTGAGAGATATTAGTATGATTGCTTGAATTATTAAGAACCTTACTTGATGGTTTCTGCCATAGCTTAGGTACATTCCATGCTTGTCTAAGTGTCTTAATAACAACCTTGCATTTCTCATATTATTCACATAAGTTAGTGTTGTAAATGATAGGTTTTGCCATTAGGTACCTCTTATTTATTAACAAACACTAACTAACTTGAGCTTATGGTATGCATTCAACACCACACTTATTTCATGTGCACACACACACTCCACCCCTTAGGGGTTTTCATTCCTTAGGTTTTATCTTCTTCATTAATTGTTTAGCTTAGTTGTTTAGTGATTTCAATTCAGCTTGCTTGTTTACTAGTTTAGATTAGTGTAGTGTAGTGTAATACATCTTTCTCTCCTTCTTTTACTTCTCACCTTCGAACAAACCAATTGTCGACACACCTCCCAGTGGACGACCCGTATTTGCCACCACTTCAACGCGATCGTGCACTTGCGGTTAATATAAAACGATCAATCAAGTTTTTTGGCGCCGTTGCTAGGGAGGTGCTCTATCCAGACTTTGGTTTGGATGATTCGAGTGGTTTTAATTTTTTGTGTTTAGTTTTTGTGTGTTTCAGGCATTCTGAAGATCAAGGGGAAGCTATTGGAGGAATTTGAGAGCAAAAGACCCAAACCTGACCGCCAATATTAACCTGACTACAAACCTGACTACAAATTGTGTTTGCTCAATGGTGTGGACCATTGGTCGAAAGCAACCTTGCGCCAGCCAAGGATTTTACGCCGTTTCTCGTCGCCCATGAGGTCTCCGACCGACCACAACATCCCACCAACGTGGGGAACAAGAAAATCATACTAGAAGTCGGCATACCTCGACGAGAAAACGGAGCACACCGGAATTCGCTCGACAGCAACCTTCGCACCCACGCCTCATGCTCGCACCTCCGCTACCCCGAGCTCGCCTCCACACGCTGGAGCAACCTCCACGACTCCTGGTCGCCGGAAGAGAAGAAGAAAGGGTGAGAGGATGCAAGAGTGAGAGAGAGAGGGATGTGTGGTTTTCTCTCCAACCAAGCACAACACCCAACCAAACCCATCACCCTACACTCCTACCCCATCCCACCACACAACCCACCACTATTCACTTCCTCTTCCCCATGCTAATCCCCCACTAATCAAGGGATTAGCCCAAAACAAGGTTAAGGACTTAACAATCCACCCTACTTAAAAAGGATTTCGTCCCGAAATCAAAACAACAACTCACCCAAAAGCTCTGGGTACTGTTTCCGAACTTCCTCCTCAATCTCCCAGGTCGCCTTACGCTCACTGTGATGCTGCCACCGGACCTTCACCATCGGAATGGTCCTCCTCCTGAGCTGATGATCCATGCGATCCACGATCTCGACCGGTCTCTCCTCGAGCGACAAGTCCTGCTGGATCTCTGGTACTGCAATCTCAATCATGTGAGCTGGATCTGCAACATACTTCCTCAGCATCGATACATGGAAGACATTGTGAAGACCCGAAAACTGTGATGGCAATGCAATCCGGTAGGCAACTTTTCTGACTTGGTCTAGGATCTCAAACGGCCTGACATACCTCAGACTGAGCTTCCCCTTCATCCCAAACTTCATCACTCCCCAAGCTGGGGAGATCTTCAAAAACACATGGTCACCAACCTCAAAGCTCAACACCCGTCTGCGTCTGTCAGCATAACTATTCTGCCTGCTCTTTGTTGTGACCAATCTCCTCATCATTGCATCCACCTTCTCTACATACATCTGCACGAGCTCTGGCCCCACTAACTACCTCTCTTCCACATCACTCCAGCATACCGGTGATCTGCAAGGCCTCCCGTACAATGCCTCGTACGGTGCCATCCCAATACTCGAATGGTAGTTGTTGTAGGCGAACTCTATCAATGGCAGGTGCTCATCCCAGTGTCCTAACCAATCCAGTGTGCATGCTCTCAGCATATCCTCCAGGGTCTGGATCCTCCTCTCTGACTGACCATCTGTCTGTGGGAGAAATGTTGTACTGAACCTCAGTCGTGTCCCCAATGACTGCTGCAGACTCCCCCAAAACCTGGACGTAAATCTGGGATCTCGATCTGAGATGATGCTTACTGGTACTCCGTTCAGCCTCACTATCTCCTCCACGTACAACTTAGCTAGACCCTCCAGAGGCAACGTGGTCCTGATCGCTAAGAAGTGCGCCGACTTGGTCAGTCGATAGATTATCACCAAAATTGCGTCGTGGAATCTCCTCGTCTTCGGCAGCCCCATGACAAAGTCCATCGTCATGTCCTCCCACTTCCACTCAGGAAGCTCAATACACTGCATCGGTCCTGCTGGTCACTAATGCTCAATCTTCACCAGCTGATAGACTAAGCACCGGCTCACAAAATCCACAATATCTCTCTTCATGCCCTTCCACCGGAAGTTCCGCTGCTGGTCCTTATACATCTTCGTACTCCCCGGGTGAATGGTATATCTCGCTCGGTGTGCCTCCTCCATGATGTCATCTCTCAGCCCATCAACTTTCGGCACCCAGATCTGACTCCTGAACCTCAGACCACCATCAACCCCCACATTGAAGTCTGATCCATCTCTGGCAGCCAACTGTAGCAAACCAGCTAACTCCTCATCATCACGCTACGCCTGCACAACACGCGAGACGGTCTGCGGCTCCACCCACAGCCGAGCAATCACTGCCCCCTCCTGGCCCTCTATGAACGACCTCCACTCTGACAACGTCTCGAGTAGCCTCCACTCCTGAATGCACAAGCTCGCAACTGACACCTCAACCTTCCTTCTCAGTGCATCTGCAACCGAATTCGCCTTCCCCGGATGATTGGAGATGGTGAAGTCCTAGTCCTTAATGAACTCGAGCCATCTACGCTGCCTCATATTAAACTCCTTCTGCGAGAATAGATACTTCAGACTCTGATGATCCATGAGGACCTCGAATTGCTCGCCATAAAGATAATACCGCCAGGTCTTCAACGCGTGAACCACCGCTGCTAACTACAGATCATGAGTAGGGTAGTTCTTCTCGTGCACCTTCAGCTGCCTCGAAGCGTACGCCACCACCTTCCCATGCTGCATCAGAACACAGCCCAAGCCAACCTCTGACGCATCACTGTAAATCACGTAGCCTCCGCTGCCACTCGGTAGCATCAGAATCGGCACTATCGTCAGTCGCCTCTTCAGCTCCTGAAAACTGTCCTCGCACTTCTGGGACCAAACGAACTTGACGCCCTTCTGCGCCAACGCCGTCAGTGGCGAAGCAAGTCAGGAAAAGTCCTGAATGAAACGTCTGTAATACCCAGCTAGTTCCAGGAAGCTCCTGATCTCAGTCACGCTCGTCGGGGCTCTCCACTGAGTCACAACCTCAACCTTCGCCGGATCCACTGAAATGTCATTTGCTGACACAATATGCCCCAGAAATGCCACCTGCTCCAACCAAAACTCTCACTTTGTGTACTTGGCATACAGCTCCTGATCTCTCAAGATGCGAAGCACAATCCTCAGGTGCTCCCGATGCTGCTCCCTGTCAGGCGAGTACACCAAGATGTCATCCACGAAGACCACCACAAAACTGTCGAGGTACGGCTGGAAGGTCCTATTCATCAAATCAATGAATGTTGCAGGTGCATTCGTCAGTCCAAACGGCATCACCAAGAACTCGTAATGCCTGTACCGTATCCTGAAGGCTGTCTTCTGAACATCGGTCTCTCTGATCCGCAACTGGTGATAACCCGAACGCAGATCAATCTTCGAGAACACTCTCGCCGTCTGCAATTGATCAAACAGATCATCAATCCTGGGCAGAGGGTATCGGTTCATGAAGGTAACCTTATTCAGCATCTTGTAGTCGATGCACATCCGCAACGACCCATCCTTCTTCTTCACGAACAACACAGGTGCTCCCCAAGGCGAGACACTCGGTCGGATAAACTCGGAGTCCATCAATTCCTGCAACTGCTTCTTCAGTTCTGTCAACTCAGCATGTGCCATCCGATAAGGTGCCTTCAACTGGGGTGTCGTGTCAGCCACCAACACAATGCCGAACTCGATCTCTCGGTGCGGTGGTAAACGAGGCATCTCTGCAGGAAACACCTCAGGGAACTCTCGTACAACCTCTATATCCTCCAGCCTCCTCGCCTCAGGATCAGGAACAACTAATGTCGCCACAAGCGCTCTGCAACCCTGACACAACAACCTCTGTGCCTTAACCGCAGACACAATCAGACGACCTCCTCTACTCCGCGTCCCTCTGATCAATGCATCGGGCCCGTCCTTCCTCAGAATAAGGATCTTCTTCTCACGGCAAAAGACTCGCACATCGTACTGTGATAGCCAGTCCATCCCCAATATGACGTCGAAGTCCTCCATCGGTAGCAAGACCCGATCTGCCGGAAAATCATGGTCTCCCGAAACCATTATGGTGCCGGGGAGGAAGCTCCCCACAGTGCCCACCTCACCCATGGACGTACTGACTTCCAACAAATCAGACAGTAGCTCAGGGGTCTGATCCAACTCACCAGCAAACTTCTTCGAAATGAAGGAGTGTGTGGCACCGCAATCAAATAAAAAACGAGCAACCAAACCTGAAATGACAAGGGTACCTTCCACGACGGTGTTGGAGTCCTTCGCTTGCTCAGCCCGGACGGTGAAGACTCGTCCTGCTCTCCTGGTCTGGCTCTGCGGAACAACGGACTTGCTGCCTCTGCTCCTCCCTGAGACAGGTGGTCCTGGCCTCCTGCTCGTCTCGTCCTGCCTACTAGGGCGATCTCGGATGAAATGGCTCATCTGACCGCATCCCAACAATGCGACTGTACGTCAGGGGCACTCCTGACCCAGATGTGATCTCCCGCAAGTACCACACGCACCAGACTGGCCTGATCCTCCTCCATCACCCTGAGGCCTCTTGCCCGGGTTCCCAGTGGAGCGTCCAACTACACGTCCTCTCATGCTCACTGGCAGCTTCCGCGCCTCCTAGTAATTCTCCTGTTAGTCCTGATCGATGATAGTCGCATACTTCACCGTATCCGCGAGGGTCTGTGGCATGCTGGTAATCACCCGCGACCTTAGCTGCTTCCTTAGCCCCTTGATGAACTTCCGTGCACGCTGCTCGGGCGTCACGTAAGTCTCCGAACAATAACGCTGAAGGGTGTTAAACCTGCTGATCTAACTAGCCAAGGACATCTCCTTCTACTCGAGGGCGAAGAACTCCTCCTTCTTCCTGTCTCTGACGTGCTACTGGAAAAACTACTGGTTGAACTCCTCAAGGAATTCCTCCCAGCTCACGTCAACTCAGTCAGCAAACACCACAGCAGATCTGGTCCTCCACCAGTTTGCTTCCTCTCCATCCAGCACTTAGGTGGCCAGGCTGACCATCCACTCCGGTACACAGTCGTTCGCCTGGAAAATCCTCAAGATCTTAAAGACCCAGTCCTCTACAGCCTCAGGGTCACTCCTGCCGTCAAAACTAGGCGGGTGCTGTCTCATGAAGCGATCATGCTCCGCACCTGTCCCTGTCTGCTCTGCCCTCGCTGCCTGGCGCTCGAGGAACTCGCTCAACCTATCCCAATTGGCACCCTCAATGGCGTCACTGGCATCGCGATCACACGGAGAACTCCTCACGCGTCTAGGAGGCATCTGGCACAAGAAACAACTCAAGATCAGCCACGAATGCATGCTAAATGTAAGGTGCAACCTACTACACTGGGGTGATTTCTTTGGGAGCCACACATAGGGACCGACCGCTCTCATACCAAGTTGTAACATCCCAAAACAGCGGAAATTTAAAAGTTTAAACAATCAAGAGATTACTCAGATAAAATCATCAACAGGAATGTTACTCATATAAATCAATAGTCGGTGCACCAATAATACAACAGAGTTTGTCAAAAGACGTGATTACAACAATACAATGAAAAGACAAGAAAAGCAATCACGACGACCTCGAAGAGTCCATTGAGGATCCTGGCCCCAAAATGTGTGTGCCCGCTGTCACCACCCGACAGAACCTATTGCGGTCCTGAAACATGAATCAAACAACGATGCCTGAGTTTCCCATTAGGAAACCCCGTATGCCAAGCTCACCTATATGCATGCAATAGTACGGTAAATGAACCTATCATACGAGTGGCATGTCATATCACATCTGCAATGCATCAAATCCCTCCAAGGGTAAACGGGACCTCGGTCCAACAACAACGACCCACAACATGGTCCACGAGGACATCCGTCCAGCAACAACAACGGGTCTCCCTCGGAAACCTACCATAGGCACATACGATCTTACGGACAGCACGCGACGCGTCCCCCCTCACGCGACTACACGAGCCTAAGGGATTGGTGAGGAGCGTCTGTACTTTAGCGCAAGGAACCACGTGGTCTACACCACCATCGACGGAGTCGTAGCCCGGTCGGTCAACATCCTAGGATAGGTGCCCAAACGGGGATCATCGCTGGCACAACATCGGCGGTACAACATACGTCCAGCACAACATCGGACGGCACAACCACAAGCCGGACCATCGTCGGCACCATCATCGTCGGCAAAAACCACAACGGCATCGCCGGCACAACCTCGGCGGTACAACATACGTCCAGCACAACATCAGACGGGTTAAGACCGTAGTCTGCAGGGTCATCATGCTCCACGAGCCATGCGTCACACGCATTGGGATCTGCGATCCCTCAGGTCTGCTACTCATCAGAGAGTAAGACAACAACACGTCACACCACGTCCAACACAAAGGGGGTGCGACCCAAGTGTCCACACTTATCCACATGGTGGTCCCTGGGCGGCACGAGCACGTGCCTGCCGTCACCTCCCGGCTCACGCTCTAAGCGAGGACACGGGTTTCCGTGGACAGAGTTGACACGATCACAAGACCAGGAATTCGGTTCTGCACACAAATGGTTGACCGAAAAAGCGTAACTGGTCGACCGTCCCCATTAGGTTCAGTCGACCGAAAGTCTACAATGGTCAAAGTATTCTGCGTGTCACTTAAGTCCAAACGGTCGAACACAAGTCTAAAACTGGTCGACTGAACACGAGGTCAAAATCCGGAGTTGGACAAAATCAACAAGACTATTCGGTCGACCGACTCAGGGGTCCCGGTCGACCGAAAACTACCAGGGTCATCCAAATAGTCTACGTCATATAACGGACGAACGATATATCGAAAATGGTCAAACAACATGCAATATTTTCAAGTACACTTAAGTTCCAGTCGACCCAAAAAAAGGAACGATCAACCGAAATCCAACAGCAAGCCTCCAACTCACCAGCACATAAGCAACCGGTCGACCATCACAATAGCATCGTTCGACCGGTGTTGGTTAAAGTCGGGCAAAAAGGTAAAATCGGTCGACCGTTGATCGACAGCAACCTTGCGCCAGCCAAGGATTTTACAACGTTTCTCGTCACCGGCGAGGTCTCCGACCTCCCGCGACCGACCTAAACTTCCCACCAACGTGGGGAACAACAAAAACATACTAGAAGTCGGCATACCTCGACGAGAAGACGGAGTACACCGGAGTTCGCTCGACAACAACCTTCGCACCCACGCCTCACGCTCTAACCTCCGCGACCCCGAGCTTGCCTCCACACGCCAGAGCAACCTCCACGCCTCCTGGTCGCCGGAAGAGAAGAAGAAAGGGTGAGAGGATGCAAGAGTGAGAGAGAGAGGGATGTGTGTTTTTCTCTCCAACCAAGCACAACACCCAACCAAACCCATCACCCTACACTCCTACCCCATCACACCACACAGCCCACCACTATTCACCTCCTCTTCCCCATGCTAATCCCCCACTAAGCAATGGATTAGCCCAAAACAAGGTTAAGGACTTAACAATATAATTTGTTTACAGCTTTAGAATTTTTGACATCTAGAACTGTTGCTAGTCTTGACAAACTTGATATGGACATATTGTTTGACGCATTAGTAAGAATATCCTTGTTAACTTTGCTCAACTGGTTTGTCTGAACTTAGCGTAGGAAGCTAAATTCCTCTCTTTGTAGAATTAAAACTTCATATATAGGATCATTTTGTCATGTCATTGTAGAATCTCATTTGAAATTAACCAATTTGAAATGCTATGGATAATTATCTGTAAAGGTGCCGCTATTAAGTATGTGTTTATCCTTATGTTCTTATTGCGAAAGGGTGAAATTCATGGCCGGCCAAGTCAACTATATATGCAAACTTAAATATAAGTGATCAGCCATCTGTCACATAGTATAATTTGGTGTTTTCCATAGTTCTTCCTTCTTGAATGTAAGTGAGCCATGTGTTACATATGGAAATCTGAGTTCAACACTTCAATGTTTCGAAGAACGAATATGAAGGCTAATTGTCATTTTTATCTAATACATTGCAGTTTTTTTGGAAACTACGGATGCCTAAGGGAGGTCTACATGTTTGTTTCCAGTGCACGATTGGTGGCTTGGAGCGTAGAGGTACGTGGAAGAGCACCAAGACTTGGACTCTACAAATGCCTAAGCGAGGTCGAGGCGCATCAACAAGCACAGCGTGAGTGCGACACTTGGGAAGTGCAGGGACGCACACTAGGCAACGCTCAGGCAACATTTGGCGCGCAAGGCGAGCGATGCATGGGGGATGTTTGGGAGCCACCTGGAGTCAATGCCAAGTCAATATGGAGTCAACGCCAAGTCAACATAGGCCAAGACATGGAGTCAACACCAAGTCAACATAGGGTGACTAGAGATGGACTGGTGAGGACCGGGCACGGGTCAAGAGAGGTTGGTCGTGCGTGAGACCGGGTCAAGAGAAGGCTGGACGTGAGTGAGAATTGGTCAAGAGGAGGTTATGGACGGGGTCCATAACTGAGCGGAGTAGTGCGCAAAAGGACTGAGAGAGTGGCCTTTGTAGGGAGAGTGGACATTCGGTTTTGCCCCACTCCCCCTAAAACTAGGAGAAGTTAGATGTGTTAGTGCGGATCCAAGAGGGGGATTCCGCAACATGTATAAAAAGGGGTGCACCTACAACTTGTGGAGGGGCATCACCATTAGAGATAGGATTTCTTGTGGTTTTGTGTGTGTTTCCTTCCTTCTTCCGCCCCTTAGGAATTGTAATTTGGTTATTCATATTAATAAAGAAGTGCAATTTCGTCATTGTTGTTGTGTTAATGTTTTCATGTGTGCTTGTATACTCTTAGAAAAACCGACGAGTTGTAGGGTTGTATTGGTGTTTCCAATCTTCCCTACGGGGATAGAGCATTTGACCGGGTTAAAACTCGAAAAAGTTGGAATTTGAGAGTCTCTAAAGAACTCCTAACACTACCCGTGACAGTAGCCTCTAATTTTGGTCCATCTTCCACACCATGTGTTTACACGTGTTCTAAACGTAGTTTTTTCATAGTCTATTTTCTTTGTCCTTTTGCCTTACAAGAATCTTATATCACTATATTCTTAATCATCCATCCAAGAGACTCCTCTTATTAATCATTGCATCTCTTGCAAATAATACAACCCCTTGGATCTTTTGTACCTAACATGATTTAAGGGATGTTTGATGTGGGAAAGAGTGTTAGGGGAG
The DNA here is from genome assembly GCA_963682175.1 of Triglochin maritima. Lineage (NCBI taxonomy): Eukaryota > Viridiplantae > Streptophyta > Magnoliopsida > Alismatales > Juncaginaceae > Triglochin > Triglochin maritima. Next base: position 24,910,412 of record OY821775.1, read on the forward strand.
GATTAAGCACCTATTTAAAAATAAAATTTAATAACGTCGATCGTAGGTAGAAAACAAAAGATTCTAAAATACAAGACAAAATTTCAAGATTGAACAGAAAAACTTTTTATCTGTAGATAATAATTGTACTTATTTGGTATTTCATTATATCAATCGTGAAAGCACGGGTCAAATGCTAATATATATATATATATACTGCCACAAAAGTATAACTTCTTGTTTATGACAACATTCAAGTCATTTCGACCTTTAAATTCCCATGACAAAAACCTGGGACTAAGTACAACTCCAGCAGATGGGGCAAGTTGCATGCACTCAAAACACCAACCCTACGTGAGATGGTAAAATAGTGAAAATAGAGCAAATAGATAACATTATGAATACGCATGCACCAAGAAGAAATAAACCAGGTTTAACTTCAAATCAGAGCAAACATATGTAGGATCGTATATGGCCCTAATTAATCTAATCAATTTTTCCTATTCTCTACTTAATATGTAGCGGAAATGATAATTAAAAAACAAGTAGAGAAAATCAAACCAAAACGAAGACCCTGCCATTTTTATAGAGGTTTGGCACCCCACCTGAGTCTTACTTCCTCTTTTGCAAGCTCCGCTCGATTCCATGAGCTTCACTTACGTCTTCACTATCTGATCTCGTTTCGATCCGAGATCAAGCCTTTACAATTTAAGCTCGTGAACAATCCTCGCCGAGCTTGGTTCCTCCTCTCACAGCCCAAGAGAGATGCTTCGGGCTTTCACCGAACCCTTTAAAACTTGCTCCTTGCATTCACTGAAATGTTTAACTTTGACAAGGAGACTGGACAAGAGTTTCAACAAACTTTGAGCACACTTGAGTAGGATATGATTTGGAATCTAAAGTGTGACAGTTTTAGCCCTTGAGTGTGTAGAATGGGATTCTAGAGATTGGAGGACTCTCTTTAATGTAGGAAACAAATAGAAGTTGGAGAGTTGTGTAAATAAGGTGTGTGAACCTATATTTATAATCTCTTGAAGTGTTATAGCCGTTGGGGGAGATTTGGTTGAGATTTGTGAAGATACACATAACAGAATACTTAAGTTTAGCAAATCTGTCTAAATCGGTTGACCGACACGACATGACACGACACGACACGGGATCAACAATCGATCGTTTCCATGAAAATAAGGAAACATTCGACCCAACTTAAACTACGTTCGAACCAAATGGCTACAACTTAAGTGAACGGTCAAACTAAATCTAGGGATAGTCGACCGTTCGGGGTGTTTTGACCAGGTAAACGATTGGCGGTCGAACGCAACAAGGACATTTGTCCGATCGAAAATAACATGCACTTTTGGCACACAATTATCTTCATCCAGTCGATCGTTGTCAAGACATTGTTTGTACGGTGGCCAAATACATTTTAGGGGTATACGAATACAACTGTTGCAGAATACAACAAGTTCAACAGTCATCTGCAAAATACGGGTCAATCGGTCGACCGTAAGGGTAAAATATGTCGATCGGTAAAGATTGGTAAAATCACAAATTGGATAAACAATTAACTGGTAGAACGGTCGAACAGATAACTTGTTTCGGTCGACCATTCAGCACGGACCGGCAGATGCTTAGATTGAGTGATTTTCGACCTAAGTTTGGGTGATCTATTGAAGTCCAAATGATGTGAAATTAGGTGTGTGGCTTCTACAAAAAACCTAGTGTGTGAGTGAATAGATTTTAACTCTTGTGTGATCAAGTTCATGTAAATTCCTAAGACACATATAAAGGTAAAATTACATAACTTCAATTAGCTTGATTACATGTCTTGACTTCATTCCATTCTTCTTTGAGTCTTGATCACTTGTAGATGTTAGCACAATATAATATAAGTTTCATGCATAAGTGTGCTACACTACATTTGATTGTAATTAAGATTAGGTTAGTTAAATCATAAAATCATAGATTAAGGTTAAAAAGCCAACAACATACACGGAGGAAGATAGTTAATACTCTTGCCTTCTCTTTTGGATCTTCCTCTTCTCAAGGGTTTTTCTTTAAGAGTGTCGATCATAAACTCGAAAACTGTTGACCCCAAAAGTAGCTCCATACGTTGGATAAGTCGTCCAAGTAAGCGCAAAGACCAACAACTACACAATATAATGTATTTGCGAATAAAAATGAAGCAAATAGATAAAGGGGAATCAATTTTACAGTCCCACAAACATCTTCAGTTGCCAGCAACTCCTTCAAGCACATCCCAATTACATCACGATGTAGCGCAAACTTTTTCCTGGGAAATATCTTTTAATCATACCAGAACTTTTTCGACCAAAGGTCACCCATTTGCCATGATATGGTAGTGCCAACACTAGGCTCATGTCTTGACTAGAAATCTCAACCATAGTCCCCCCTAATTAAAAAACTTTTCCTCATCAATATTGTGGGCATTTACAATATTTCCTAGAACTATTGTATCCATAATGAATAGACGGACAAGATGGAAGAAATGCCAAAATCGTGTGTCATTAAGAAGTCTCTAGTGCTCATTTCGAAAAGACTCGTGAATTGAAATAAAGTTTGTGGTGAAGGTATTCAGATAACATGATACATGGAGTCCTTTTTTCTTTGATGCATGGTTTACAATGGAGCTATTGGAAGTCGATATGTGGTCAATACTCACCTGTAACCTACGAAACAAGAATATTGTAGCAAGATGCAAACAAAACCAAACAAAGTCTAAATGGAAATTTGAACCAAAACAACTTAATCCAATCAAATCAAATTCAAACCAACAAAATCCAACTAAACAAAAGCCAAATAAAAATCCCAACTCGAATTACATTAATCTTGACTTAAGATGACTCGTGTAACATTAAATAAGACAAAAGGAAGTATGAAGAAAAAATAAGCTAACAAATGTAAGCATACGCCATCTTATTAAAGCAATACAATAACCCAAGAAAAAACATAAACATTATGACCCAGGAATAATTTATTACGGAGCTCGAGATGCCCACGCATCTTCCTACGCACTTCCTCATGCACATCAGCAAAACAAAATGATGTTTTCACTTTCCAGAAAACCACACCTCCATCTCTTGCTCCACTCGTTCACTTCATGTCATTCCCTGCCACCTCCGTACCATGTAATGTATCAGTTCCGAAACCTATTGCCATTGGCCAGAATACATGCAAGCATTATAAATACGAGACGCCTCATTAATGCATATGTACGACCAAAATCAAAATAATCAACATTTGGAGGGTGTAGGGGGGACCATTTTTCCATTTCCAATCCCAGCTTTGATCATGGCTTCCCAAGATTCCCGTATGTTTTTAACTTAGAAATAACTTTTTTGAAAAGACTTGCCTAGGAACATAAAGGATGATCATGGAGCAAATTCTGACAAGACATATGGTAATTTCAATTACTGGATAAATTCTATACCTATTTTGCTGCAGTCATGTCTTCGATGCGACAGTTGAAGGCTATAATTTTTTTTGTCTTCAAACATTACGTCTCCACTATGAGTTAGCATTGCGCAACAAATACACAAGGTATTCAAGTGATGAAAAGTTGACACTGCAACTTGCACCGAACTATCTCGATTATTTTGTCTTCCTTAAACAATTGTCATATTGGAATATGTACCTAAATCATAGTCGAGTTGTCTTTTGTTTGATTATTCCCTCCAATATTATTTCATACTCATTTTGAACTATTGACTTCAATTGCTTATGGTGCATGTGACATAGGTGCATATCACGTCTAAATATAAATACCTTATATATGGTATGTAAATACGCAACATATGTTCCAGATCACTTGTACATGAATAGGCAAATTTATTTGGAAACACTCAAGGTGTGAATGATAAATAAGACGGTAAGACCCTAGCTATGTAATTAGCTTTGATTGTTCCTGACTTTACCTTTAGGCATAACTCAATTTACCCTTGCTTTGTATCTTACATTAAATAACACATCCATTATAATCTTTTGGCGTAATTCTTTTAATTATGACTCAACTTTTATTAGAAGTTTTTTCACACGAGACAACAAATACTTACATTTCTCATGCAATGGTGGATCAAACCAAGAAATAAAATCACACTCATGATGTTTTGCACAAATACAACCAAGGTATTGTTGTTTCAACTATTAACATCACAATTTACACACTCATGATGCTTTGAATCTTGCATTTTTTTGCATGATCATATTTTTCATTGTTATATTTTCATATGTTTTTCACGAAATATGGATTTCATTATTTAACCATGTTCCTTATGGGTTCCATTATTGTTGTTGGATGCTCTGATTGGAACAATTTTGTGGTTATGAAGAAAAAGTAAATTCATATGCTTGTCAAGGTATTTTCACCGACTTATGATGATGGTTCATTGTAATGTGCTTTCCGTTTTAGCAAGTGTATATTCATGTGGTTAACATGGTATATTCGTGAGGTTAACATGGTATTTTGTGTGTTGGTAGTGAATTTTTAAGGACTTTGTTGGTTTGAATCACATGTTCTATTTGGGTCGTGAGAAGGAAATTACATGAATGTTGGTTATAATAATTCGTTGGATATATTATAGTACTTGGAAAGTTGGTTACTGTAGTTCAATACGACAGAAGGGTGAGATATAATGTGTAAGATATTAGATTTTATTTGAAGATATCCAAATATGGAACTAATTTAAATCATAATAAAATCAGATTAAATGGGAAATTGATTAGCATTTAGGAGTTTCCTTTTGAGAGTGAAAATAATCTATATAATTGTTGTTCAGGGTTGGAGAAGGAAACAAACATCTCTCACCCTACAATTCTTTAACCATGACGGATGGCAGCGGGGCGCGGCAAAGGACGAGATCAGAGCTTGAGACGTCGTGTTTTAAGGTGTCTTTGGGAGCTTAAAGGTTCCCGTAGTCAGTTGATTATGACGACAAGCCATCGACCTCACCCTCAACTCGTGTTGTGGTTCATGGACATTGGTCAATCCATGGGAATGACCACTCATCATCATTGGTTGTCTACTAAAGGCCCAGATTTTAAGACACTAAAACTGCTTGATAAGGAAGCTTGCAGTTGATGACCCAGCATGTTATTCTGAAGGAGTCCACGAGGAGGTTGTTGCAAGGGCTTTGATTTTCTGGAGATCGGATTTGGACTTTCGTGGATTTTAGAGTTTGTTAGGGATTGCCCACAACAGCAAAATGGATCGAATGACAGTGGCTTATTTATCATTCAGTGGATTGGAAGGTTGTTAACAGGACTACCACGAGATATCGAGAACGATGTAGATGATGTTCACAAAATCCATTGTGAAGTTGCAATGACAATCATGCGTAGTGAATGCATTGTGACTTCAAACATAGGAAAGTGAGTGATAAGTTATTTGTCTATGAATATTTATTTGTTTGTTGAGTTAATGTGTTGGAAACGTATGTGTTATGTCTCCTTATAGGTGAACTTATTATCGTTGTCTTTTTGGCTTTATTTCGTATTTTGATGATTTAATCAACTTAATCTTAATAACAATCAAATGTAGTGTAGCACACATAATGCATAGAAGATATATTGTATTGTGCTCACATCTACAGGTGATCAAGACTCAAGAAGAATGGAATGAAGTCATGACATGTAATCAAACCTATTTGAAGACATGTAATTTTACTTTATTTATGAGTCTTTGTAACTTATGTGATCTTGAGCACACAAGAGTTAAAACTTACTCACATACACACTAAGTTACTTGTAGAAGTCACACACAAAAATTCACATCAATTGAACTTCAATAGATTACCCAAACCTTAGCCGGAAAATCACCTAAACATAATCTACCTGTGAAAAACGGTCAACCAAAACTACTTCTCTGTTCGACCGTTTCAATAAGTTAGCCTACAATGATTTTACCGAACTCCTCCGATCGACCGCTTGGACTTTTTTGGTCGACCGTTCCCGTATTTTTGGATGACCGTTAACCTTGTCGTATTATACCAACGCCTGTATTCGTATTTTTATGTAACCCCTCAACATACAACTATTCACTAGTCGACTGTGGACCTAGAAACGGTTGACCGAATATACACTTTTCGAGACACCAAAAGTGCATGTTATTTTCGGTCGACCGGACCTTGCAAATGTGTTCGACCGATATAATCTCAACCTTACCAAAACCCTGGTTTCGGTCGACCGTCCCTTGTTTGGTTGACCGTTCACTTAAGTCATAGAGCAATGTGGTTCGACCGAGGCTTAAACTTGTTCAAACGTTTCCTTACCATCAAGGAAACGGTCGACCGGTTACCCCGATTCGGTCGACCGTTGAGTGACAGAATTGGAGATCTTCAATTTCTGTTTTGTGTATCTTACACACAAATCAATCAATCATTCACCAACGGCTAGAAAACTTTAGGAGCTTATAAATAGAGGTTCTTGAGCCTTATTTACACCACTCTCCACACTTCCAATTGTCTCATACATTAGAGAAAAATCCCAAACTCTTAAAACTCTCAATCCTACACAGAGCCAAATTCCACATCTTTGACCATTTCAATATCATACTCAAAGTGTGCTCAAGCTGGAGAGTGTTGTTCCACTCAAGTTCTTTGTTGTCAAAAGACTAAAGGCTTCAGTGAAATCCTGAAGCATCCTTCTCGGATTGTGAGAAGAGAAATCCAAGCTTGCAAGGGTGTTCACAAGGCTTGAAGTGTAAGGACATTCTCTTCCAGCTCGGAACAGGGAATGGATAGTGAAGTCGTGAGCGGAGCTCGTGGAATTGGGCGAAGCTTGCAAGAGAGGAAATAGGCGGGAGACCGAACCTCTATAAAAACACTCATGTTCATTGTGATTTGCATTGCTTTTCCCTACTTTGATTTAATTTGTTTCCGCTGCACATATTGTTAACTTAAGTAGGGATTAAGCTTAATTTGATTAGATAATTAGAGGTCATTACGATCCTACTATTATCATTGAACTTATGTGTCATGTCTGATTATCGGTGAACTTATGTGTCTAAGCCTTTTATGTAAGTTATTTTATCAGTAGTTTATTTGTTTTTATTTGGGTAAATCATATAATGTGTTTAGGTAATTTCATCATGTTTCAGGTATGTTACTTAGCATGTTTCGTTGTCTCCAATGTGTAGTTGCCTTAGGATGTTTGATTGTATTTGGTGATCAATTGGAGTCAATGGGTCAAAGCCAAGGTATGTTACTTAGGTATGTTATCTGAACATGTGAGTTGGATTAAACGTGCACTAGGTAATTTGTATATTGTTCTAGGGTAAATTCAGGGTGAATATTGCGTCATGTTACACAACTCTAGGAATACATTTGCCAAACACGTTAGCACTGCACGCAAACTCTTAAAATCCTAACATTAGAATGATCACTCAAACACAGAAATGAACACTGGTTTAAGTATAAATTCCAAATGTTGCAATTTTATGTAATCACAAAAATGATGATGCAAATCAAATAGGGTCTTTGCTAAAATGCATTTGGGTAATTTCATTATGTTTTTGGGTTATTAGGTAATATATATAATATATTATGGTAGATTCAATCACGTAAAAGGTAAAATAAATAATGGCTTAGGATAACTTCAATCACGTATATAGTAAGAGATCTAATCACCAAATCGATAAATGTTCACCATCATTTATCTATCTGAGATTTCACCATCGTTCTATAGCGCATACATTTAAGGTAAAAGACTAGAGTGAACATCACACAGTATAATTTGGTGTTTTCCATAGTTCTTCCTTCTTGAATGTAAGTGAGCCATGTGTTACATATGTAAATCTGAGTTCAACACTTCAATGTTTCGAAGAACGAATACGAAGGCTAATTGTCATTTTTATCTAATACATTGCACATTTTTTGGAATTTACGGATGCCTAAGGGAGGTCTACATGTTTGTTTCCAGTGCACGATTGGTGGCTTGGAGCGTAGAGGTACATGGAAGTGCACCAAAACTTGGACTCTACAGATGCCTAAGGGAGGTCGACGCGCATCAACAAGCACAACATGAGTGCGACACTTGGGAAGTGTAGGGGCGCACACTAGAAAACTCTCAGGCAACATGAGGCACGCAAGGCGAGCGATGCATGGGGGATGTTTGGGAGCCACCTGGAGTCAATGCCAAGTCAACATGGAGTCAACGCCAAGTCCAAATAGGCCAAGACATGGAGTCAACACCAAGTCAACATGGGGTGACTAGAGATGGACTGGTGAGGACTGGGCACGAGTGAAGAGAGGTTGGTCGTGCGTGAGAACGGGTCAAGAGAAGGCTGGACTTGAGTGAGAACTGGGCAAGAGGAGGTTATGGACGGGGTCCATAACTGAGCGGAGTAGTGCGCAAAATGACTCAGAGATTGGCCTTTGTAGGGAGAGTGGGCATTCGGTTTTGCCCCACTCCCCCTAAAACTAGGAGAAGTTATATGTGTTAATGCGGATCCAAGAGGGGGATTCCGCAACATGTATAAAAAGGGGTGCACCTACAACTTGTGGAGGGGCATCACCATTAGAGACAGGATTTCTTGTGGTTTTGTGTGTGTTTCCTTCCTTCTTCCACCCCTTAGGAATTGTAATTTGGTTATTCATATTAATAAAGAAGTGCAATTCCGTCATTGTTTTTGTGTTAACGTTTTCGTGTGTGCTTGTATACTCTTAGGGAAACCGACGAGTTGTAGGGTTGTGTTGGTGTTTCCAATCTTCCCTGCGGGGATAGAGCATTTGACCGGGTTAAAACTCGAAAAAGTTGGAATTTGAGAGTCTCTAAAGAACTCCTAACACTACCCGTGACAGTAGCCTCTAATTTTGGTCCATCTTCCACACCATGTGTTTACACGTGTTCTAAACGTAGTTTTTTCATAGTCTATTTTCTCTGTCCTTTTGCCTTACAAGAATCATTAGATCACAATAATCTTAATCATCCATCCAAGAGACTCCTCTTATCAATCATTGCATCTGTTGCAAATAATACAACCCCTTGGATCTTTTGTACTTAACATGATTTAAGGGATGTTTGATGTGGGAAAGAGTGTTAGGGGAGGATTAAGCACCTATTTAAAAATAAAATTTAATAACGTCGATCGTAGGTAGAAAACAAAAGATTCTAAAATACAAGACAAAATTTCAAGATTGAACGGAAAAACTTTTTATCTTTAAGATAATAATTGTACTTATTTGGTATTTCATTATATCAATCGTGCAACGCACGAGTCAAATGCTAGTATATATATACTGCAACAAAAGTATAACTTCTTTTTTTATGGCAACATTGAAGTCATTTCGACCTTTAAATTCCCATGACAAAAACCTCGGACTAAGTACAACTCTTGCAGATGGGGCAAGTTGCATGCACTCAAAACACCAACCCTACGTGAGATGGTAAAATAGTGAAAATAGAGCAAATAGATAACATTATGAATATGCATGCACCAAGATGATATAAACCAGGTTTAACATCAAATTAGAGCAAACATATGTAGGATCGTATATGGCCCTAATTAATCTAATCAATTTTTCCTACTCTCTACTTAATATGTAGCAGAAATGATAATTAAAAAACAAGTAGAGAAAATCAAACCAAAACGAAGACCCTGCGATTTTTATAGAGGTTTGGCACCCCACCTGAGTCTTACTTCCTCTTTTGCAAGCTCCGCTCGATTCCATGAGCTTCACTTACGTCTTCACTATCTGATCTCGTTTCGAGCCGAGATCAAGCCTTTACACTTCAAGCTCGTGAACAATCCTCGCCGAGCTTGGTTCCTCCTCTCACAACCCAAGAGAGATGCTTCGGGCTTTCACCGAACCCTTTAAAACTTGCTCCAGGCATTCACCAAAACTTTTAACTTTGACAAAGAGACTGGACAAGAGTTTCAACAAACTTTGAGCACACTTGAGTAGGATATGATTTGGAATCTAAAGTGTGAAAGTTTTAGCCCTTGAGTGTGTAGAATGGGATTCTAGAGATGGGAGGACTCTCTTTAATGTAGGAAACAAATAGAAGTTCGAGAGTTGTGTAAATAAGGTGTGTGAACCTATATTTATAATCTGTTGAAGTGTTATAGCCGTTGGGGGATATTTGGTTGAGATTTGTGAAGATACACATAACAGAATACTTAAGTTTAGCAAATCTGTCTAAATCGGTTGACCGACACGACACGACACGGGATCAACAATCGATCGTTTCCATGAAAATAAGGAAACATTCGACCCAACTCAAACTACGGTCGAACCAAATGGCTACAACTTAAGTGAACGGTCAAACTAAATCTTGGGATTGTCGACCGTTCGGGGTGTTTTGACCAGGTAAACGATTAGCGGTCGAACGCAACAAGGACGTTCGTCCGATCAAAAATAACAGACACTTTTGGCACAAAATTGTCTTCATCCTGTCGATCGTTGTCAAGACATCTTTTGTATGGTGATCAAATACATTTTAGGAGTATACGAATACAACTGTTACAGAATACTACAAGTACAACGGTCAACTGCGAAATACGGGTCAATCGGTCGACCGTAAGGGTAAAATATGTCGATCGGTAAAGATTGGTAAAATCACAAATTGGATAAACAATTAACTGGTAGAACGGTCGAACAGATAACTTGTTTCGGTCGACCATTCAGCACGGACAGACAGATGCTTAGATTGAGTGATTTTCGACCTAAGTTTGGGTAATCTATTGAAGTCCAAATGATGTGAAATTTGGTGTGTGGCTTCTACAAAAAACCTAGTGTGTGAGTGAATAGATTTTAACTCTTGTGTGATCAAGTTCATGTAAATTCCTAAGACACATATAAAGGTAAAATTACATGACTTCAATTAGCTTGATTACATGTCTTGACTTCATTTCATTCTTCTTTGAGTCTTGATTACTTGTAGATGTTAGCACAATATAATATAAGTTTCATGCATAAGTGTGCTACACTACATTTGATTGTAATTAAGATTAAGTTAGTTAAATCATAAAAACATAGAATAAGGTTAAAAAACCAACAACGTACACGGAAGAAGATAGTTAATACTCTTGCCTTCTCTTTTGGATCTTCCTCTTCTCAAGGGTTTTTCTTTAAGAGTGTCGATCATAAACTCGAAAACTGTTGACCCCAAAAGTAGCTCCATACGTTGGATAAGTCGTCCAAGTAAGCGCAAAGACCAACAACTACACAATATAATGTATTTGCGAATAAAAATGAAGCAAATAGATAAAGGGGAATCAATTTTACAGTCCCACAAACATCTTCAGTTGCCAGCAACTCCTTCAAGCACATCCCAATTACATCACGATGTAGCGCAAACTTTTTCCTGGGAAATATCTTTTAATCATACCAGAACTTTTTCGACCAAAGGTCACCCATTTGCCATGATATGGTAGTGCCAACACTAGGCTCATGTCTTGACTAGAAATCTCAACCATAGTCCCCCCTAATTAAAAAACTTTTCCTCATCAATATTGTGGGCATTTACAATATTTCCTAGAACTATTGTATCCATAATGAATAGACGGACAAGATGGAAGAAATGCCAAAATCGTGTGTCATTAAGAAGTCTCTAGTGCTCATTTCGAAAAGACTCGTGAATTGAAATAAAGTTTGTGGTGAAGGTATTCAGATAACATGATACATGGAGTCCTTTTTTCTTTGATGCATGGTTTACAATGGAGCTATTGGAAGTCGATATGTGGTCAATACTCACCTGTAACCTACGAAACAAGAATATTGTAGCAAGATGCAAACAAAACCAAACAAAGTCTAAATGGAAATTTGAACCAAAACAACTTAATCCAATCAAATCAAATTCAAACCAACAAAATCCAACTAAACAAAAGCCAAATAAAAATCCCAACTCGAATTACATTAATCTTGACTTAAGATGACTCGTGTAACATTAAATAAGACAAAAGGAAGTATGAAGAAAAAATAAGCTAACAAATGTAAGCATACGCCATCTTATTAAAGCAATACAATAACCCAAGAAAAAACATAAACATTATGACCCAGGAATAATTTATTACGGAGCTCGAGATGCCCACGCATCTTCCTACGCACTTCCTCATGCACATGTGAGGTGAACATCCACATCAGCAAAACAAAATGATGTTTTCACTTTCCAGAAAACCACACCTCCATCTCTTGCTCCACTCGTTCACCTCATGTCATTCCCTGCCACCTCCGTACCATGTAATGTATCAGTTCCGAAACCTATTGCCATTGGCCAGAATACATGCAAGCATTATAAATACGAGACGCCTCATTAATGCATATGTACGACCAAAATCAAGATAATCAACATTTGGAGGGTGTAGGGGAACCATTTTTACATTTCCAATCCCAGCTTTGATCATGGCTTCCCAAGATTCCCATATGTTTTTAGGGAAATGTTTGTTGAACGCTCACGTCACGGACGCTACTAATCCAGTCAGCACACTGGTTGATGTGGGCAACCCAGGCAGCAGACGCGGCTGAGTGCGCACTCTCCCCAGAAACAATTTCTTTGTTTAGTTTATTCCTCGTTTCGTACAAATTTCTTCATCCCTCATTAATGCGTCTCAAATCACTCACTTCATTTTGGCGCTCCTACACAGACTGAAGACTAGTTACTCAACATTCGTCCTCCTATTTCTTCCCTTCTCTTTATTAATAAATTCATTTTTTTCCGGACACACACATCAGTCATTTTCTTTAGTTTCTGGACAAGCGCATAACTTATTCCGGACACAGTTATTATTTATGTCGGACAGTTAGAACACTTATTCCGGACAGACGTACTACTTACTCCTGAATTTTTTTGCTGTTGTTTTATTTTCCCGATGCGTCCACCATCGCATTTAATGCTTTTCAAATCAGCACGTCCTCCGTCTTCTTTCTTATTCTTTGGCGCTTCACGGAGATACAAATATGAGTGTCTAGGTTATTCCGATCCTACGAACCATTCCTTCTTCTCTCATTCCTCCATTTTTGTTGTACTGTAATGACACTCGTAAATGTGTCCTCACAGCCGGCTCATGCCTCCAACGTCCCTCAAGTGATGATGAATTTTCCTTCCTTCGAAGAAGCCAAAGCATTTTACGTTTCATACGCTGATTCCTGTTGTTTTGGTGTGAAGATAAGGCAATCTCATTACGGTCATGGTGTTGTAATACGGGTCACTCTTACTTGCTCAAAGGAGGGTAATGCTCCCGGAAACCAAGGTGAAGGTAGACCGAAACATAGGTTATCCGGTAGGGTCGAATGCACTGCTCGGATTAGGGTCTCCGGTAATCCATCCAGAGGCTACGTAACTAACTACGTAGATCTCGAACATAATCACGTCATGCTGTCGGAAGACCAGATGCGCTTCCTCCGACAAAAACGATCCGTCCCGGAGTCCGCCAGAACACGCATTTCGTGCAATGATGCTGCCGGTATATCTGCCGCCAAGACCATGCAATCTTTTGTGGTTGAAGCTGGAGGTCACGATAAATTGTCTTTCAACGAGCGGGACCTAAGGTTATTTATTCTCCACTTAACCTGGTTGAAGTTACGCATTTAGCTTTGTCATAAAAATTATGTTTCGCAGGAATGTTGTGAACGAGGTTAGAAACCTCAAAATGGGACCAGGAGATGCACAAACTATCCAAGATTATTTCATCAGGATGCAGAAGAATGATTCCCGCTTCTTTTACGTAATGGATATGGACGACGAAGGCAGACTACGAAATGTGTTCTGGGCCGACAGTCGTTCTCGAGCTGCTTACTCTTACTTTGGAGATGCAATATGTTTCGACACAACATACATAACAAATAAGTATGACATGCCTTTTACCCCATTTGTGGGGGTAAATCACTACTACCAGTCCGTCCTACTCAGTTGCGCACTCCTCTCTTCCGAGACGACACAAAATTACATTTGGTTGTTCCAAACATGGTTGACGTGCATGAACGGTACGTGTTTTATTTTGTCCGACTTTGTCCGTTTTACGTTATGTGCCTGTCCGGTTACCCTTTACGTCTGTCCGGTTTACGTCTTTTGCTCGTCTGGTTTATCCCTTACGTCTGTCCGGTTTACCTTTTTTGCTCGTCCGGTTTACGTTATTTCTGTCCGGATTAACATATGTTTTTATCTTTATCGCGTTGTGTGCAGATACAAGCCCCCCGGCGATCATAACAGACCAATGTGGCGCCATAGCTGCGGATGTGAGGACTGTGTTCCCTGAAGCGTGGCACAGATTTTGTATATGGCACATAATGAATAAGGCCCCTGTGAAGCGTCCCACGAAGTACCGGGAGCATACGTTGTTTGACCTCAACAACTGTGTATTCGATTCCAAGACTCCGGCAGAATTCGAGCGGAATTGGCAGGGTTTTCTAGATGATTTTGAGTTTCACGACAATAATTGGCTCCGATCCATTTATGCAATTCGAGAGCACTGGGTACCTGCATTTTGGCGGGATTGTTTTTCTGCATGAATGACATCAACCCAGAGAAGTGAGGGTATGAACGCCTTCTTCGATAATTACCTCACATCAAGGACGACACTTAAGCAGTTTGTGAAACAATACGAACTCGCAGTACGCCACAAGTATGAGAAGGAAGCTCAGTCTGATTTCGATTGTCAGCATAAGGCTCCGCAATTGATTTCGAAATATCCATTCGAGAGGCAATTGAGCGAGTTGTATACGGTGGGTGTCTTCAAGAAGGTGCAGTTAGAAATTGGGAAGATGATGTACTGCGACATCAAGGATGAGTTCAACGAGGACGACACATTACACTTCAACGTGACCGAACATGTATTGACACATATCCTCCCATTGTCGAAACGGTTCACAGTGCAAATTAGAGATGAGAAGTGGGTATGCGATTGCAGAATGTTTGATCACGTCGGTATCCTATGTTGTCACGTTTATGTTGTTATTGCCCGAATACGTCCAAACGCGTTGCTCCCCGAGTCTTACATCGTCCACCGATGGAGGAAGGATATCCGAAGGAGCTATGGAGTCAAGTTTCCCCTTCAAAGTGGCATAACGGGGAACGATGCGCTTCATCGCCATGACGACATAATGGGTCGTGCGGTTTCGATCGCCGAGGCCGCTTTCGACTCAAAAGACAGATATCTTCAGGCGGTAGAGGCACTTGAGTTGCTTAAGGAACGTATGCAACGACATGATCCTGTGTTCGATGGTACATCCATTCTCAATCCGGATAAGACAAGACGGAAAGGCAGACCGCCGAGCAAACGACGGATTTCTTTGTCTGAGAAAATAATTAAAAGTAACGTTAAGAAAATCATCAGGAAGAAGGTTCTACCCCCGTTACACCCTGCAGCACCCAAACCGGGGGATCACGATTTCGATGACTGGGACATGAATTTGCATTACGAGGGAGTTCCTCCTTGATTATTGTATTTGTCCTTGGTTGGAATTATTCCTATGTAATTTTGTTGAAAGTCATTGTATGTCTGTCCGTATTATTGCATAAGATTCAACCCTTTCTTTGCTTGTTCGTCTGTGAATTAATTTCTGATGGCGACAAATATATTTAAGTAATTTTGGTTTGTTGTTTGTCTGTCCTGATTACGTTATATGTCTGTCCGGATTACGATTCATCAATGTCCAGTTTATGCTTTATTTATGTCCGGATTAAGTGACCAGTATGTCCGGAAGACGTACTTAGGCTGTCCGAATTACATTGTTTGTCTGTCCGGATTATGTTAATTTCTGTCCAGAATAAGTTTTATTTATGTCCGGATTAAGTTACCAGTATGTCCTGATTACGTTATATGTCCGTCCGGATTACGATTCATCAATGTCTGGATTACGTTTTATTTATGTCCGGATTAAGTGACCAGTATGTCCGGAAGACGTACTTAGGTTGTCCGAATTAGATTGTTTGTCTGTCCGGATTACGTTAATTTCTGTCCGGAATAAGTTTTATTTATGTCCGGATTAAGTTACCAGTATGTCCGGATTACGTTATTTGTCCGTCCGGATTACGATTCATCAATGTCCGGATTACGTTTTATTTATGTCCGGATTAAGTGACCAATATGTCCGGAAGACGTACTTAGGCTGTCCGGATTACATTGTTTGTCTGTCCGGATTACGTTAATTTCTGTCCGGAATAAGTTTTATTTATGTCCGGATTAAGTTTTATTTATGTCCGGATTAAGTGACCAGTATGTCCGGAATACGTAATTAGGCCGTCCAGATTACATTGTTTGTCTGTCCAGATTACGTTATATGTCCGTCCGGATTACGATTCATCAATGTCCGGATTACGTTTTATTTATGTCCGGATTAAGTGACCAGTATGTCCGGAATACGTAATTAGGCTGTCCGGATTACATTGTTTGTCTGTCCGGATTACGTTGTATGTTCGTCCGGAATAAGTTTTATTTATGTCCGGATTAAGTTACCAGTATGTCCGGTTTACGTTTTATTTATGTCCGGATTAAGTGACCAGTATATCCGGAAGACGTACTTAGGCTGTCCGAATTACATTGTTTGTCTGTCCGGATTACGTTAATTTCTGTCCGGAATAAGTTTTATTTATGTCCGGATTAAGTTACCAGTATGTCCGGATTACGTTATATGTCCGTCCGGATTACGATTCATCAATGTCCGGATTACATTTTATTTAAGTCCGGATTAAGTTACCAGTATGTCCGGAAGACGTACTTAGGCTGTCCGGATTACATTGTTTGTCTGTCCGGATTACGTTAATTTCTGTCCGGAATAAGTTTTATTTATGTCTGGATTAAGTTACCAGTATGTCCGATTACGTTATATGTCCGTCCGGATTACGATTCATCAATGTCCGGATTACGTTTTATTTATGTCCGGATTAAGTGACCAATATGTCCGGAATACGTAATTGTGCTGTCCGGATTACATTGTATGTCCGGTTTACGTTTTATTTTTGTCCGGATTACGTATCATGTATGTCCGGAAACAAGAAAATAATTTTATAAAAACCCAACACCAAATGTCCTTGTATTGATAAATTATTCAAATAGTCTATGTAATTTTAACATGTATACATGTATAACTTTGGAAAAAAAATTGTTAAGTGCGCAATGGTGCAAAGTAAATTAAAACATTTTCAGGGCGTTTATTGTTGATCGCACATCCCAGAGTCTTCGAGTAAGAAATTGGCCAAATCGCCTCTAAAACGGTGAATAACCTTGCTCTGCTTCGGCTTCGTCGGATCAGCATTCTCCATCAAACGCTTCATCCAGTACAAAACGTATGGCCCGCAGTCGTTACTCCCCGGTAGCTGTCGTTGGCTACCCTTCCTCTCAACTCTCAGCGGTCACTCGACCTTCAACAACCCTAGCCAGAATACCGCTATCTTAGACGCGGTACATTCATGAGTTCCGACAAAACAGTTAGGATTGTCACCTTTTTTAAGTGTGCGGGAGAGGCTATTGTACTGAATGAACTCTGATCGAGGTCCGTGGGCAACGAACAGAGTCCAGTGGCCAGCCAAACAGCATGGTTGTGCGATGATGACTTCCTCCACATTTAGTCCTTCAATTTTTGGGAGTAAATAATCTTTCCTTATATCTTCTCCTTGTCCCTCCACAATCATTTTCGATTCGAAGGATGATAAGCAGACCACCTTTTGTTGCCCTCCTCTTCTGAGGAGTACCTCAATTAGGCCGTCAAGAGTTTCGTTGGTGAATTCTGTTTTTGGCGAAATTATTTCCTTGAGATCACCCCTGGTGATATTGCTCAGAACCCCCCTCCAGATAATATCTTTTGCTTCTCGTTCGGGAGCCGTTGCATTCAATAAACGACGTACCTCATCATTGGTCAGCGTTCTCAAGGCGGTCGCATCCACATCGGGCCTCGTGGACGAAACATGGGCGGTCAGTTCATCTTTCGCTGTTTCGTCGGCCTCGTATATTTCTTCACTGGCTTCTTCGGCCCCTTTTGTTTTTGTGGTGGCTTCTTCGGCCTCCTTTATTTCTTCTTATTTTTCTGCGGTATTCTTCTGTGCCTCATCTTGGTCAGATTTGCTTCGCGCTTCGTCTATATGTTCTGTGCGCAAGCGTGGTTTAATTGTCCGTATTTTTTGAGGGTGCAAAAGCGGTAGCGCTACCACAACCTTCTTCTTTCTTTCCTGTTGTCTCCTCATATCCTCCTCCTTCTTCTTCTCATCCTCCTTCCTCTTCTCTCCCTCTTCCTCCTTCCTTTTCTTCCTCCTCCCTCTTCTTCCTCTCTTCCTCCTCCCTCCTCTTCCTCTCATCCTCCTCCCTCCTCTTCTTCTCATCCTCTTCTTCTCTTCCTCCTCCTTCTTATTCCTCTCATCCTCCTCCCTCTTCTTCTTCTCTTGCTCCTCCCTCTTCTTCCTCTCTTCCTCCTCCCTCTTCTTCCTCTCTTCCTCCCTCCGTTTTTTTCTCTCTTCCTCCTCCCTCCTCTTCTTCTCATCCTCCTCCCTCCTCTTCCTCGCATCCTCCTCCCTCCTCTTCCTCTCATCCTCCTCCCTCCTCTTCTTCTCATCCTCCTCCCTTTTCTTCTTCTCTTGTTCCTCCCTTTTCTTCCTTTCTTCCTCCTCTCTCTTCTCCCTCTCTTCCTCCTCTCTCTTCTTCCTCTCCTCCGCCTCCATCTTATTTCTCTCTTCCTCCCTCTTTTCCCTCTCCTCCGCCTCCCTCTTATTTCTCTCTTCCTCCTCCCTCTTTTCCCTATCTTCCTCCTCCCCACGGACTCTCAGCCTACGACACTCTTCTTGAGAGATCCGGAGTTCTTCCTCCAGGTTGTTAATTTTAACGGTCGCCTCCCTAAGTGCTGCTTCGGCTCGCAGCCAATTCGTCTTCACCTCACTAAGTTCCAACTCTTGTAGCAGTGAGTCACATGGAATGCTGCATTCACTGAGTTGTACCCTTGGTAGAGTGGATGTTGAAGGTGTTTCCTTCGAGGCGACCTTTGCTGCGGGAGTTGCTTCTGCAGGAGGAAATTGATCCTCTGACAACAGTGAATGCTCTCGTTCACTTAGTTTTGGGGTGCCCTTGAACTCAAATTGGTCCGAGTAAATCCGGGACAAGTTGATGCCTCGATCTTCCCATTTTCTAAGGATTTGGCGTCTGCTAAACATTTCCGTCCAACACTTGAACCGTGGAAATGCTGACCGGGGATCCCCCAATTTGAACTTCTCGCAAAGCCACACCTGAAAACAGGAATGAGTTAAAAACCATAAACATAACTTCCCCAGGACAGACACAACTCTTATTCCGGACAGACGCAACACTATTCCGGACAGACAAAACTCTTATTCCGGACAGACGCAACACTATTCCGGACAGACAAAATACTTATTCCGGACAGACACAATACGTATTCCGGACAGACAGGACAATCATTCCGGACATATACAGGACTATTCCGGACAGACAAAATACTTATTCCGGACAGACAAAATACTTATTCCGGACAGACACAATATGTATTCCGGACAGACAAAACTCTTATTCCGGACAGACGCAACACTATTCTGGACAGACAAAATACTTATTCCGGACAGACACAATAACGTATTCTGGACAGACAAAACTCTTATTCCGGACAGACGCAACACTATTCCGAACAGAGAAAACTCTTATTCCGGACAGACAAAATACTTATTCCGGACAGACACAATACGTATTCCGGACAGACAAGACAATCATTCCGGACATATACAGGACTATTCCGGACAGGCAACACACTTATTCCGGACAGACAGAACACTATTCCGGACATACGTAATACTTTTCCCGGATAACCTCAAGACACTTATTCCGGACAGAGACAACACTATTCCGGACAGACACAAGACTTATCGCGGACAGACAACACTTATTCCGGACATAAACCAACACTACTCCGGACTGACACAACACTCATTCCGGACCAAGGTGCTTACTTGTAATACGGCAACACAACCATACACGTAGCCCTGCTTCATAGAGAAGTTGGCTGACAATCTCCTCCTCGAGAGGTCCCGTTGGGCTTCCTCCAGGCCTTCAACCAAGAAAGTGTGAACCGCATTTGCCCACGCATATCTCTTGAGGCGCTTGAGGTTCTTAAGGTGCTTCGTGTACCATGCTTTACTTCGCAGTGATCCATCGAAGAACAAAAAATGATTGAAAATCATAGAAATAAGGAGTCTGACGTGCTCCTCCTCCTCGCCCATCTTGCTCGTGGCGGTAAGATGACCCAGTAGATGAGTGTTGTCGAGGTTAACCCCGTCAAGTTTCTCTACGTACATGGCTTCCATATCCACTCTCTGCCCATGTGCTCTTAGTCCAAGTAGAAGGGCGACGTCTTCTACCGTTAATGGGACCACCCCAGTGGCTATTCTCAGACCGACTTCATTGGCGTCGAAGTGTTCGACGAACCAACCCAGTATCTCGTTGTCAGTTGTGACGTGAGGAAAGGTGAGGAAGTGACCGAAAGGCGTCCGTTGGAAGACATTTTTCTCCTCCTCCTTCATCCGGTCGAACTGCTTGTGAAGGGCCGTGAAACCGCACTTGGTTTCGCGGAAGTAGTACGTGCTTCCCTTAAACCACCAAACAAAATTGTTAGAGGCCAATAATGAACCTTAAAATGAACCAGAAAGAACGTGGTTGACACAACACCTGCGCGGCTACAATTTCAGGAGCGATGGAGGTTTCAGGTAGAGAAGGATCCATTTTCGCCTTGTCTTGGTTTTCGTTCGACTAAAACAGGAATGAAGGTTTTGGATGAGCGTATGGAAAGGAACTCCGGGTGAAATGGGGAATGGAAAAGGAGAAGACTTAGGAGGAAAGTTACTCGAATGCTGTACCGCCGCTACTGATGTACGTGAAGTCTAACCGTCTAATCGTGATTTCGGGAAATGAATCGTCGCACCCAAAAATTCGTAATTTACTTTTCCCCGCGCAGAAGTTTTGGCTGACAGGACGCTGAACTGGCAGCTGACTGGTCCGTCCACGTAAAAAGCGTCACGCGCGCGTCCGTGTATAACGACTCATGTTTTTAACTTAGAAATAACTTTTCTGAAAAGACTTGCCTAGGAACATAAATCATGGAGCAAATTCTGACAAGACATAGGGTAATTTCAATTACTGGATAAATTATGTACCTATTTTGCTGCAGTCATGTCTTCGATGCAACAGGCTATAACTTTTTGTCTTCAAACATTACGTCTACTCTCAGACGTCAACTCTCCACTATGAGTTAGCATTGTGCAACAAATACACAAGGTATTCCGGTGATGAAAAGTTGACACTGCAACTTGCACCAAACTATCTCGATTATTTTGTCTTCCTTAAACAATTGTCAAATTGGAATATGTACCTAAATCATAGTCGAGTTGTCTTTTGTTTGATTATTCCCTCCAATATTATTTCATACTCATTTTGAACTATCGACTTCAATTGATTTCTCTTATGGTGCATATGACACAGGTGCATATCACGTCTAAATATAAATACCTTATATATGGTATGTAAATACGCAACATATGTTCCAGATCACTTGTACATGAATAGGCAAATTTATTTGGAAACACTGAAGGTGTGAATGATAAATAAGACGGTAAGACCCTAGCTATGTAATTACCTTTGATTGTACCTTACTTTACCTTTAGGCATAACTCAATTTACCCTTGCTTTGTATCTTACATTAAATAACACATCCATTATAATCTTTTGGCGTAATTCTTTTAATTATGACTCAACTTTTATTAGAAGTGTTTTCACACGAGACAACAAATACTTACCTTTCTCATCCAATGGTGGATCAAACCAAGAAATAAAATCACACTCATGATGTTTTGCACAAATACAACCAAGGTATTGTTGTTTCAACTATTAACATCATAATTTACACACTCATGATGCTTTGAATCTTGCATTTTTTTTGCATGATCATATTTTTCATTGTTATATTTTCATATGTTTTTCACGAAATATGGATTTCATTATTTAACCATGTTCCTTATGGGTTCCATTATTGTTGTTGGATGCTTTGGAACAATTTTTGTGGTTATGAAGAAAAAGTAAATTCATATGCTTGTCAAGGTATTTTCACCGACTTATGATGATGGTTCATTGTAATATGCTTTCCGTTTTAGCAAGTGTATATTCATGTGGTTAACATGGTATATTCGTTAGGTTAACATGGTATTTTGTGTGGTGGTGGTGAATTTTTAAGGACTTTGTTGGTTTGAATTACATGTTCTATTTGAGTAGTGAGGAGGAAATTACATGAATGTTGGTTATAATAATTCGTTGGATATATTATAGTACTTGGAAAGTTGGTTACTGTAGTTCAATGCGACAGAAGGGTGAGGTATAATGTGTAAGATATTAGATTTTATTTGAAGATATCCAAATATGGAACTAATTTAAATCATAATAAAATCAGATTCAATGGGAAATTGATTGGTATTTAGGAGTTTCCCTTTGAGAGTGAAAATCATCTATATAATTGTTGTTCAGGGTTGGAGAAGGAAACAAACATCTCTCACCCTACAATTCTTTAACCATGATGGATGGCAGCGGGGCGCGGCAAAGGACGAGATCAAGAGCTTGAGACGTCGTGTTTTAAGGTGTCTTTGGGAGCACAAAGGTTCCCGTAGTCAGTTGATTATGAGGACACGCCATGGACCTCACCCTCAACTCTTGTTGTGGTTCATGGACGTTGGTCAATCCTTGGGAATGACCACTCATCATCATTGGTTGTCTACTAAAGGCCCAGATTTTAAGACACTAAAACTGCTCGACAAGGAAGCTTGCAGTTGATGAGCCAGCATGTTATTCTGAAGGACACGAGGAGGTTGTTGCAAGGGCTTCGATTTTCCGGAGATCGTATTTGGACCACGGATTTTACAGTTTGTTAGGGATTGCCCACAACAGCAAAATGGATCGAATGACAGTGGCTTGTTTATCATTCAGTGGATTGGAAGGTTGTTAACTGCCCTACCACCAGATATCGAGGACGATGTAGACGATGTCCACAAAATCCATTGCGAAGTTGCAATGACAATCACGAGTAGTGAATGCGTTGTTACTTCAAACATAGGAAAGTGAGTGACAAGTTATTTGTCTATGAATATTTATTTGTTTGTTGAGTTAATGTGTTGGAAACTTATGTGTTATGTCTCCTTATAGGTGAACTTATTATCGTTGTCTTTTTGGCCTTATTTCGTATTTTGATGATTTAATCAACTTAATCTTAATAACAATCAAATGTAGTGTAGCACACATAATGCATAGAAGATATATTGTATTGTGCTCACATCTACAGGTGATCAAGACTCAAGAAGATTGGAATGAAGTCATGACATGTAATCAAACCTATTTGAAGACATGTAATTTTACTTTATTTATGAGTCTTTGTAACTTATGTGATCTTGAGCACACAAGAGTTAAAACTTACTCACATACACACTAAGTTACTTGTAGAAGTCACACACAAAAATTCACATCAATTGGACTTCAATAGATTACCCAAACCTTAGCCGGAAAATCACCTAAACATAATCTACCTGTGAAAAACGGTCAACCAAAACTACTTCTCTGTTCGACCGTTTCAATAAGTTAGCCTACAATGATTTTACCGAACTCCTCCGATCGACCGCTTGGACTTTTTTGGTCGACCGTTCCCGTATTTTTGGATGACCGTTAACCTTGTCGTATTATACCAACGCCTGTATTCGTATTTTTATGTAACCCCTCAGCATACAACTATTCACCAGTCGATTGTGGACCTAGAAACGGTCGACCGAATATACACTTTTCGAGACACCAAAAGTGCATGTTATTTTCGGTCGACCGTGTGGGGATCGTGTGGGTCTATGGGTCCACAAACTAATCACGATTAAGCCCTAATTGACTACTTGGTTGATTGATCAAAGAATTGCAGCGGAAATTAAAAACAAATCAAACACAAGTAGGAAAGCAATGCAAACCACACAAGAAGACAACGGATTTACAGAGGTTCGGCCACGCCTACGTCCTCTCTTGCAAGCCCCTCTCGAATCCCCGTTCGAGCTCCTCTTGCGTCTTCACTATGACTCCCCGTTCCGGGCCGGGAGCAACGCCTTTTACAAGTCTTCAAGCTCGCGAACAACCCTCGCCGAGCTTGGCACCACCTCTCACAATCCGAGAGGAACACTTCGGGCTTTCACCGAAATCCTTGCTTCTTGTCTTGGGCTTTCACCAAGACCCTTGCTCTCTTTGTCTTGGGCTTTCACCAAGACCCTTGCTCTCTTGACAACAATTGGAGTGGAACTCACTCTTCTAGTATTGAGCACAACAGATGCTAATATGAATGTATGATGAAGGATGTGGAAATTAGGCTTTGGAATCACTAATTGGGAGCTTTGAGGTTGTGGAAAATCTCACTATAAGTTTGACACTTTGGAGTTTTGAAATCTTGTGGAAAACTAAGTGTGAACCTCTATTTATAAGCTCCTAAAGATTTCTAGCCGTTTGGACAAGATTTGATTGGGTTTTGTGCAAGATACACAAAACAGAAAATCGGGTTCAGAAATCTGTCCAGAAACGGTCGACCGAAAGGTGTATCGGTCGACCGAACCCTTGAGTCTGTTGATGGATCGGTTGACCGAACATAGGTACTGGTCGACCGAATCACTTAAGTTCTATTGGTCAACGGTCGACCGAGCAGGTACCGGTCGACCGAACTACTGGGTTCGGTAGAGAGAAATCTTGATCGGTTGGACAAACTTGTGTCAACCGATAGCAGGTAGATTTTACCTATTTGAACGGTCGACCGAACTAGGCAAATGGTTCGACCGGTTCTAATGTATATGGGGGTGTATATTGAGAAAAATGTGTATACGACCGTTGTATAATACGACAAATAAAACGGTCGTATTTTTACCAAAAACAGCAAACGAAACGGTCGACCGAAGGTTTACCGGTCGACCGAACAGGTCTTGGTAATCGGTTAAATAGATGTGTGATCGGTTGAACGGATTGGTCTGGTATAACAAAAATTGTGTATAACCGGTCGACCGAAAGGTGCACGGTTGACCGAACGCAGGCAGACTGGCGACCAATGTTTTAGGTGTTTAGGTGATCTAATGGAGTCCAAATTATATGATATTTTGTGTGTGACTCCTAAAAGGAACCTAGTGTGTGAATGCATGCATATTAGCTTAAGTTATGCTCAATTCACATAAGTTCCTAATTCTCAAAGAAAGGTAAAATTACATGTCTTCAATCCTATCTTGATTACATGTCTTGACTTGATTTTTCTTCTTTCTTGAGTCTTGATCACCTGTAGATGTTAGCACAATACAACATGTATACTATTATACTACATGTGCTAATCTACATGTCCTTATTAAGATTAGGTTTAATTACATCATCAAAATACGGATTAAGGCCAAAAAGCCAACAGACCGGACCTTGCAAATGTGTTCGACCGATATAATCTCAACCTTACCAAAACCCTGGTTTCGGTCGACCGTCCCTTGTTTGGTTGACCGTTCACTTAAGTCATAGAGCAATGTGGTTCGACCGAGGCTTAAACTTGTTCAAACGTTTCCTTACCATCAAGGAAACGGTCGACCGGTTACCCCGATTCGGTCGACCGTTGAGTGACAGAATTGGAGATCTTCAATTTCTGTTTTGTGTATCTTACACACAAATCAATCAATCATTCACTAACGGCTAGAAAACTTTAGGAGCTTATAAATAGAGGTTCTTGAGCCTTATTTACACCACTCTCCACACTTCCAATTGTCTCATACATTAGAGAAAAATCCCAAACTCCTAAAACTCTCAATCCTACACAGAGCCAAATTCCACATCTTTGACCATTTCAATATCATACTCAAAGTGTGCTCAAGCTGGAGAGTGTTGTTCCACTCAAGTTCTTTGTTGTCAAAAGACTAAAGGCTTCAGTGAAATCCTGAAGCATCCTTCTCGGATTGTGAGAAGAGAAATCCAAGCTTGCAAGGGTGTTCACAAGGCTTGAAGTGTAAGGACATTCTCTTCCAGCTCGGAACAGGGAATGGATAGTGAAGTCGTGAGCGGAGCTCGTGGAATCGGGCGAAGCTTGCAAGAGAGAAAGTAGGCGGGAGACCGAACCTCTATAAAAACACCCATGTTCATTGTGATTTGCATTGCTTTTCCCTACTTTGATTTAATTTGTTTCCGCTGCACATATTGTTAACTTAAGTAGGGATTAAGCTTAATTTGATTAGATAATTAGAGGTCATTACGATCCTACTATTATCATTGAACTTATGTGTCATGTCTCATTATCGGTGAACTTATGTGTCTAAGCCTTTTATGTAAGTTATTTTAGCAGTAGTTAGATGTTTTTATTTGGGTAAATCATATAATGTGTTTAGGTAATTTCATCGTGTTTCAGGTATGTTACTTAGCATGTTTCGTTGTCTCCAATGTGTAGTTGCCTTAGGATGTTTGATTGTATTTGGTGATCAATTGGAGTCAATGGGTCAAAGCCGAGGTATGTTACTTAGGTATGTTATCTGAACATGTGAGTTGGATTAAACGTGCACTAGGTAATTTGTACATTGTTCTAGGGTAAATTCAGGGTGAATATTGCGTCATGTTACACAACTCTAGGAATACATTTGCCAAACACATAAGCATTGCACGCAAACTCTTAAAATCCTAACATTAGAATGATCACTCAAACACAGAAATGAACACCGGTTTAAGTATAAATTCCAAATGTGGCAATTTTATGTAATCACAAAAATGATGATGCAAATCAAATAGGGTCTTTGCTAAAATGCATTTGGGTAATTTCATTAAGTTTTTGGGTTATTGAGTAAAATATATAATATATCATGGTAGATTCAATCACGTAAAAGGTAAAATAAATAATGGCTTAGGATAACTTCAATCACGTATATAGTAAGAGATCTAATCACCCAATCGATAAATGTTCACCACCATTTATCTATCTGAGATTACACCATCGTTCTACAGCGCATACATTTAGGGGGTGTTAGTGGCACGGAAAGCTCCGAAAAGTGATTTTCGGAGTCAACGGGAAAGCAGAGGAAAACAGAATCCAGTGGAAAACAGTTACCCTTTGACTGAATTCTGTTGTTTGTGCCTGCGTCGGAAAACAATTTGGATAAGAAAAACGGACGACCGAACTAGTTTCGGTCGACCGAAATGCGACTTCCTCATGGTGAACGTAAACGGAAGACCGAACTAAGTTCGGTCATCTGAACGGGTCATTCTAGTTACGAATTCGGTAGACCGAAATATGTTCGGTCGTCCGTTATATTCATTTTCGGTGGACCGAATGTTTGACGGTCGACCGAAAAAATTCGGTTTCCGTGGCTTTCCGACCTCAAAGTGATGGAAAACTCAAAGAAAATTTTATACATACCACAGAATCTGACGGAATCCGATGGAATCCGTGTTTTCGTGCACAAACGCCCAATTTCCGGAGTCAACCGGAATCCAAATTCCGTTTCCGTCGGATTCTCTCGGAATCCATGTGCACAAACCCCCCCCCCCCCCCCCCTTAACGTAAAAGACTAGAGTGAACGTCACACTACATAACACTATATTTAAAAGTAAAACAAGTGTGGTTACATAATAGTACATAACAAAAGAACTACTACAAGATACAGTTACGTAGGTAGATGCCTTGTTATCAAGATGAAGCCTAGAGGTACATAGGTAGATGCCTTGCTATCAAGATGAAGCCATAAGTGGTACATCATTACCAGTTCCACCTTCCTCGTTGCCTTCCTGGGATCTTTTGGCACGTTTGATCGGAATTTTCACTACTGTTCTATTTATTTGTAACAAGTTACAACCATTCAATTGCTATACATTTGGAAACTAATGTTACAATTAAATCAAAGTAAGCATTTAAAATCAAAAGATTCAAACAATGTAGTTCAAGTACTCACCTTGGGGCACTTCCAGTGAGTTCCTTATACAAATTCTGCAGGTTCATCACACTTGCAGATGGGAACGTCATCCTTGTTTTCCATGGTATTGGATATGAATGTAGTGGTATATGAGGAAGAAGATGTTGTCCTCTTTAAAAATATGGTTGAATGCATTCGTTGTTATTCTTTGTTTTAAATGCATAGGCCGGTATATGGTATAACCACGTAGAGGAAATGTGGGAAATATGTCACACGGTAAGGTAAAACCAATTATTTTATTGGGGTAAACTAGTCAATTTTCCTTTGGCAGATGTTTGATGGAAATCAATTTATGTCATAATTTATGATAGGTTAGTAGAGGTAATGCTCCATGTATACGGATGTCAGCTTTTAATTGATGAGGGTTGGTAGAGGTGCACACTTGCATTGATGTGGTGGTTGAGTGAAGCGAAGACAAATCCCTTGCCACCTACCGTATTAAATTTCATGGGATGAAATATCATTCCTTATTAACCACGAATTTGGCTTATTGTTTCGTGGGTTTCTCAACTTTGTTGGCCATGGATTCTCAATCTTCAAGTTCCATTAGAAACATGGGTGATGAAGCGTGGCAAATCTGTCTTTGTGGGTACGATGTCAATTGTGGGAGTCCACCACTTTGGATAATCTGAGGCGACGTTTCTATGGTTGTTGACTAGGTAGGGACTGCAAGAGGTGAGTTTTTGAAATCGATACCACATACCACATGATCAATGAATAAACATTCGTGCCCTCAGTTTACCCAAAGATGAATGTAACTAAACCTTTGAAATAAAATTACCCAGTGTTGTACGTTAAATTACTCAAAATTAATGAATAAGCATGTAGGATCGGTGATGACCTAATTAATGTAATCACAAATTGCTCTAAATAAGAATTAATATGCAGTGGAAATAAAATAGAGTAAGTAGAGTAAAAATAATGCAAACCACAAAAGAGACGGTGGTTTTTATAGAGGTTCAGCACCTACAACCCAGGTCCTAGTTCTCTCTTGTAAGTTCGGTTCGATCCCAAGAGTGTTGGCTTTTTGGCATTAATATATGTTTTGATGATTTAATCAACATAATCTTAATTATAATAAATGTAGAGTAGCACACATATTGTACAACATATATATTGTTTTGTGCTAACTTCTACAGGTGATCAAGACTTAAGGAAGAAATGAATTCAAGTCAACACATGTAATTAAGCTTTTGAAGACATGTAATTTTATATTTCTTTTGAGTCTTAGGAACTTTTTTTACTTGAGCATACAAGAGTTAAAAACTACTCACACACACTAGATTCCTTAGAAAAGTCACACAAAAAATCTCATATCATTTGAACTTCAATAGGTCACCCAAACTAAGACCGAAAAACACTTAAAACAAAACCTGAACTGTCTGAGCAAAATCGATCGACCAAACTAGTTCTCAGTTCGACCGATTGGATCAGTTAATCTGTTAGCCAATAGTGTTGCACCGGTCGACCGTCTTGTGCCTTTTGTTCGACCATTTACACGTGTCAAATCACCATTAGACTTGTCTTATTCTACAACGGTCGGTTTTCCCAAAACCCCAAAACACAAGTGGTCACTGGTCGACCGTGGACCATGTGTCGGTCGACCGCACATAAATATTTTGACAATCCCCAAGTGCCTGTTGATTGACATCATATCATGCATACATTTATGTCTTATATCCGTTATCTTCCACCTAAACAATGCTACGTAACGAATTTAATGTTTAAATTTCAGGAATAAGCAGGTTTGATGAGAAGATGCACAAAAAGGACTCAAAAACAAGGAAAAGGACTGAGTTGCAAGACTTGGGGACTGAGATGCAAGAGGAAAAGACCCTGATATAAGCCCAAAGGACCAATGAGCAATTCAAGAAACTCCACACCATCATGATGAGTATTTTGGCTATTCGATTTGGGCTTGAGATCCAACAACCGACTTGGATGCATCACACATGAAGAAAGCAAGCCAGACAACTACACCCAAAATCCAGACTCGATCCAGAGCCCATAGACCTCCAATTGGCGGTCACGTAAGCTCTAGATCGGCTAAGACTTTGGCAGATCATGTATTAGGTTGTATTTAGTCTATTTTGGTATACGTTTAGTCCCATACCGGGGGATTGTCCTGGATTACCTTTTTCTATGGCTATAAATAGGATTATTCCTCCTCCTTTGTAGTCATCTCCTCTCTTGGTGGCCATCCTTTCTACTAGGAGTAAAGTCTTGGAGCAAAACTCTGGTGGAGAGAAGCTACTTGTAATTGAGTGAGTAATAAAAGATGTTTTGTTAGTTTCTTCATATTGTCTATTTTCAATTCTTGCATACTTAGTTAACTTTGTTTGTTTTAGTCTTCTTAGAATTAATTAGCATGTTTTCTTTCCTTAGTATGGATGTTAGTCTAATAATGTGTGAGTAGTTCCATCCACCTTTAGGGGTGGAATAGATGTCTATATATGTTATGTAGATGGAATGAATGCTAAACATTGTTGTTTGTGAGAAATGTTACTATACTTGTTTGAATTAAAGAGAATACATAACTTGATAGTTTTTGCCATAATATTTAGGTACATTCCATGCTTGTTTAGGTTCTTAATAACAAACTTGTCATGCTCATATTAATCACCTAGGTTAGTCATTTGGATAATAGGTCTTCCCTGAGGTACTTCTTATGCATAGGAAACTCTACCTACATTTGTGCTTATTGAATGCATTAATCACCACTTATTCCATGTGTACACACACTCCACCCCTTAGGGGTTTTCCATTCTTGATTTCTAGCTTCTTTTATTAGTCACTTAGTTTCATTTCTTCTCGCACTTTCATCTTGTTTGTTGCTTACTCGTGCAGTGTAGGTAGTCTAGTTAGTTTAATCAATCTTTTCTCCACCTTGTTTCCCACTCGCCTTCGAACTGACCAAAGTTGACACACCTCCTTGTGGATCGACCCGTATTTTCCACAGCTTCAACGCGGTCGTGCACTTACAATTATTATTGAAAGGAATGTGTTCTAAAAGTTTTACTTTTATATGTAAACTATTATGAATTGGATGTGCAAACATCTTGTTCATTGATTATGATATTCGTGTTTTGGAAGTGTTAAGGAAGAGGCGCTTGGTCCTTAACCGTAGAGCTCTAAAAGATAATGATTTACATAAATCAAAAGTTATTCACAATGGTGATAATTAACATGGAACATTAATGACCGAGATAAGATTGTCGTGTTGGTCATCGATTGTTGTAGCTCTACAAACAATTGACGACACGAGTATATAAAAGAGGAAAAGATTACTTTTATATATTGAATAGACCTAACAAGTAAAACATTATGGAATTGTGTTTCGTGTCATTAATGGTTTACTGTGTCTTGGATCCTAAGATATGAGACTTATATCTTTTCACTCAAGAAGTGCTTAATTTGATTATTGTCAAAAGCTATCAATGAGTATAGTGATAAAGGCAATAGTTGGTTGAACATGACTTGTGTTGGAAAAGATAGCTAGTCAAACGATTATCGTTGCCCCTCTTAATTGAGTGATGATATTAGTGGGCCCCTTGATAAAACAAAATTATAATGTGCACAATGTAACTTGAGTTAAGTTACATAGTTATAATTAGCTTAAAGAGATCAAGAAATGAATATAATACAAATGTGACACATTTCTACTTTGTATATATTCTTAATATCATGAGGAAAGGAACGGACACAAGTGGTGCACTTACATCACTAAATGGATCGTGTTTAGTTCGAGTGGAACAAAGACATCTATGCTAATTGGGTAACTATAATGTGTAGCTAGATACCGCTTATAGTTTGAGATATTAAGTGTTTAATATCGCTGCCAATTTAGCTTAGATCCTCTTATAGGTCACACCACAAAACTGGAAAACAAGAAGCTTGATTTTGAGTTCATATGATGTGTCGGGTTTCATGTGAAAAAGTGACACATGTGGTGAACGAATAAAATCAATATGTCATGAGAATTGACATAATTAGAGTCATAATAAATTCATATGAGGTGTGTATATTATGGGGTGTAATAATTTAATATTACATAGGATAATATATTACATAAGATATGAATTTGCTAAAAACCCCAAAAGATCAAATTTTGTTGGAAATAAATCCAAAATTTCACAAAGGCAAAATCGGGGTCAAACACGGTAAACCGTTTAGGGTTCGGCCGACCAGGGTGTCTTTGGAACGGTCAACCGAACGGAGAACGGGTAAACACAATTGGTTGACAAAACATGTTTGGAGTGCCTGGACAATTGGGTTCGGTTAACCGAGCGTGAACGGTCAACCGAGAAAGAATATTTTCGGTAGACCGAAGGTGACACGGTCGTCCGGTCATTGTTCGCCAGGAGAAATTTTGGTGGGTCAACGGTCGACCGAGCAAGACGCGGATCGTCCGAATTTTTCCAGAGAATTTTTCTCATGCATATTTGGTCGACCATCTAGCTCACGGTCCACCGAAGAAGTGTTATAACTGAATGGTTCGGTTCACCGAGAAAAAATCTCGGTCAACCAAACAGTGCGATATTTGCCTGAATTATTAATAGAATAATTAGATCATGGGTTAGATTAATTCCACATTTAATTAAATGTTTTTGAGGATGCTTATGTGGCAATTTGAGATTAATTTTAGGAGAGAATAAACAAGAGATCATGACTAAAGAATAGTTCTTGATGAGGATGTTTTGGGAGCCTATAAAAGGACCCCTCATCCTACATGTTTATGTTAATGCAAAAATTCTTTCTGTCATTAATCTCTCCCTTGATCACCACGAAAATCTCTTGATAAAATTTAAGTTTTAGAGATATAAATCTCAGGAGCTTAAAGAGGGGTTATTAGCTAGATTCTAAGCCTAATTAGAGATTGATTGGCTAGCTCCTTTCACTCTAAACTTGTTTAGAATTTGGTGAACACTTAGAGGCGAATCGACGGGCGATTCAACGGGCAATGTGACTCCGGGTCTTCGAAAGGTTTTAGAGAACCTTTGGGTATGATTCTCTCTTTGTGATTTATTTTAATATATGTAGGATTGCATGATATTAGAATAAACACAAAGTAATGTACATAAAATTGTTGAAAGTATGAAATAGATCTTGTATGGTGTATTATTATTTTTTAAAATATATACATACATGGGGACACGAAAATCCTATAGTGGTATCAGAGCTATTTAGTTCATATTTTCAATGATTAGACTATATAATTAATTTTAGTTTACCACCATCTACAATCGAAACAATTCATGTTCCACGTCTTTTTCGAGTTTTCAGATAGTTTTATTGATTTAATTCTAATTGATTCTTTTGATAGTTTTAAATGCTTTGAAACACATAATGTGAATGTTAGAATTAAAATTTAGGCTTATGTCTTATATATAAAATTTCCGTTTTTAATTAAATGATTATTTTATAAGGAATCGACAAAACGAAAAAGGCATATGTTTATCTTTCCTTAAAAAAATTATTTTTGGAAATTGGATAAACATCGGTTCAAATGTTTTGTATTTTTGAATTATGGATGCATAAAATCATTTTTAAGGGATTTCAAATGATTTTAGAATTGTTTGATTTAGAGATGCATGATAAACTAAATAGAGTAATATATAGTATATGTACATGCGTTGCTCGAGTTCTCTAATGCAGGAATATGTGAGTTTGTATGTTCCGATGAAGCCATGTGTGAATGAATGAATGAATGTGTATGTTATTATTATTCAATCCCAAGGACAAATTCCAGTAATCCTTGGGAGGCCATTTCTTGCGACATCTAATGCTTTGATCAATTGTCGTAATGGCTTGATGATGTTGTCTTTTGGAAACATCATGGCGGATTTCAACATATTTACTATTAGTAAGCAACCCGAGCTCTTCGACGATGTTGTCGGAGCCAATTTCATTTAGGGCACGGATGAGCCCAGTCATTAGGCATGTTCGACTCACATGGACATATTATTGAGGTGCATAATGACCAGGTTGCGAGTGAAGATGGTTTTGAGGAATCCGCCTATGAACCTCTGGATGAGGAGGCACATCTGGGTGATTGCTCCTCTTACCCTATGGCCCTTGAGACACTTGAAATTAACTCCGAATCCAACAAGGACTCACCTCTGGTCGAGCTTAAAGCACTCTGATTATCATCATTTCATGCTTACATTTGTATCTTATATCCATTATCTTTCACCTAAACAATGCTACGTGATGAGTTTTATGTTTGAATTTCAGAAATAAATAGGTTTGAAGAGAAGAAGCATAAAAGGACCTAAAACCAGGAAAAAAGACTAAGTTGAAAGACTCAAGGACTAAGATGCAAGATTGAAGGGCCTGAATGTAAGATCGAAAGACCAATGAGAAAACAAGAATACTCCACACCATCATGAGTTGTATTTTGGCAATTCTATTTAGGTCGGAGCTCCAGCAAGCGAAGTAGATGCATCAAAGACAAACAAAGTCATCCAGAAAAGCCCAGAAGAAATGCCAGAGCGATCCAGACCGCTTATTGGCGGTCCGGGTTGCTCTGGATCCGCTAAGATTTATGTGGGTCGGGTATTAGAGAGTATTTAGTCTATTTTTGGTATTTGTTTAGTCTCATACCGGGGGATTGTCCCAGATTACCT
The DNA here is from genome assembly GCA_963682175.1 of Triglochin maritima. Taxonomy (NCBI): domain Eukaryota; kingdom Viridiplantae; phylum Streptophyta; class Magnoliopsida; order Alismatales; family Juncaginaceae; genus Triglochin; species Triglochin maritima. Next base: position 24,944,935 of record OY821775.1, read on the forward strand.
TTTTCTATGGCTATAAATAGAACTCTTCACCTTCTATTGTAATTACTCATTGCTTGGTGGCATTATCTCTACTTGGAGTAAGCCTTGGAGCAAAATCTCAAGGTGGAGAAGAATGCTGCTAGTGATGTGTCATTAAATAAAATAATTTTTCTATTATTTTCTTCTTATGTTGTTTCTTTATGCATGCTTAGCTTAGTTTTATTTCTTTGATTGTAGGCTAAAGTAGTTAGAATGTTCTTTTCTTCTTTAGTTTAATTGTTAGAATAATGTGTAGTGAGTAGATCCATCTCCCTTTGGGGGTGGAGGTGATATTCATACATGCATTAAAAATGGATATGAATGCTTTATATTTTGATTGTGTTGATAAATGTGAATGTATGCCTGTTTGTTAGAGTAGAATACTACACTTGATGGGTTTTCCACACATCTTAGACACCTCCCATGCTTGTTTAGGTTCTAAAATAACCAGCTTGTGTATATGAATGTTAATCAACTAGGTTAAGTAATGGATTGATAGGTTTTGCCATAACCTTTAGACACTTCCTATGCATGAAAACACTACCTACATTTGTGCCTATAGAATGCATCGTCACCATCTTTTTACATGTGTGCACACACGCCACCCCTAGGGGTCTTTCTCTTCCTGATTCCAGCTTAGTTTTAAGTTCTCTTACTTTTGATTCGAAGTAAACATTAGTCGCTTTCCTTTGCATTTTCTTCTTAGTAGTTTAGTGTAGCGTAGATTAGCATAAGATAAACTCTTCTCCCTTTTTGTTGTCACTTGATTTCTGAAAAACCAGAGGCTACTCACCTCCCTGAGGATCGACCCGTACTTGCCACCGCTTCAATGCGGTCGTGCACTTGCTGTATTTAAATTGATTAAACAAGTTTTTGGCGTCGTTGCCGGGGAGGTGCCAGTCTAGACTCTGGTTTGGATGATTTTAGTGGATGTAATTTGTGTTTTGTAGTTTTCTTTGTGTCAGGAGACTCTAAGGCTAAAGGTAAATCACCAGGAAATTTTGGAGCGGAACAGAGCATCTTGGACCGCCAATCAGCAGTCTGGTGAGCTTTGTTCCCTTCTTTTTTTCTTTGGCTTGTTTTATTATGTGATATAGTGACCTGGGACTCGATTTGACATGTTTTGACTTATAGTTTGTTCCCAGATCAATAATCAAGTCCCTTAAAGCAAGTTGGACCTTAAAACCCAAAGCAAAAGATTAGGCATTCCTTCTTGTTTAGGTCATGCATCATGTACTCGACTTAGGCACGTAGATTGTCTTTTCTTTTAGCTTTACTTTCAGTTGTTGAGCGCTGGCGTAAGGTACGCATTTCCGACTCTCATTCATGCATTTCGTATGAACATGCATTAGTTGGTAGGAATTGCATTGCGACAAGTAGAGTTGAGCGTTTGTTTGGAGAGTTGATTGCTAGATTAAGACTCCAAAACACTACTAAGGAGGGGTTGTCCCATATAAGATAAGGTGGGGCATTTCATCACCCTTTCCTTCGCCACAAAAACCACACTAATCAAGAGCCTAATTTTAAAATCAAGTAGACATTGGCCCAAAGGATTTCGGGCGCATTAGGAGAGTGATCCGGTCTGTCGATAGTAGGAGAGACGAGATTTCTGGATCTAGACTCACTTGCTGGGCTTTGTGGTTCTCGTAGGGAGGTGAGGCGTGTTGAAGTCGTGTGACCTCGCAGTTAGGCGTCGTCTAGCTGTAAGGACCTATAGCGACCTCAGGATTGTTTGAGCCTTGTTTGCTTGTGTGCTTCTACCTGTACCCACCCACCGTAGTGTAAGGACTTCTTCCCTTCTCTCCTGAGTCATTCCCTCTCTTCTGTGTCCCTCACTCTTCTCCTCTACGCACATTCTTTGTTTAAAAATTGTTTTGGTTTGTGTGTGTGCACTTTTGTGCATGCTTGCGTGGGCACGAGACGATAGTGGTCGTTTGACGAGGTGTGTCGTCAACCCTACTTCGGTAGTCGATTTCTCGATGCCTCCTCTCGTGTCGAACACAGTCCGGGTTCAATGGCTGCTAATTTCCGTGAGGAGGAGCAGTTGTTGGACCCACTTGTTCCACATGTTCGTTCTATTATGGCTCCCATACCTCTTCGTGATCGATGCTACCCGAATCTTACCGCTCTACCCTCATGCATCGTATTACCAGAGGCGAATGGGAACCACTTTGAGGTTAAGCCTAAATTCATTTCCATGCTCCCTCACTTCACTGGGAAGGGTGACCCCTATATCTTTCTCAGGGAATTTGACGAGGTTTGTGCTATGTTCAAGCTCCAGCAACCAGGCGAATTTCTTTTGGACTTGGGATGAATTTCAATATGCATTTCTCAAAAAATACTTTCCAAATCATCAGACTCAAAAATTGAGGAACGAAATCAATTCGTTCTATCAACTTGAGACCGAAACATTTCATGCATATTTAGAGAGGTTCAAGGAGCTACTATCCTCATTCCCTCACCATGGCATCGAGTTGTGGCACCTTTGTCAGATTGTCTACGAGGGCCTTCACATCCCGTCCCGAATTCTCCTTGAGTCCATGTGTCAAGGAGAGTTCTTAGGAAAGGATGAAAGGGAGGCATGGGCTTTCCTAGAAAACCTCGCTGAGAAAACCATGCAGTGGGAGAGTGTGAGGGAACCCCCAGCTTCATCTAGCATAGGAGCGAGGATAGCAAATGCAAACTCGACTAGATCGGGTGCCGTATTTGCTGTCGATACCACTACGGCCACCGAGGCGCGCATGGCTGCCTTAATGCGCCGTATGGATTCGATTGAGCTCCAAAACCAACAAGGGGCACCTCACGTGTCCACATCTGGTCCAGTTCCCCGTCATTCATGTGGTAGGATAGGTCATGTAGGAAGTGAGTGCGTCCATTCCTCCTGAGATGGAACATGTCAACGTCATCTATGATAGGGCTAGGAATGACCCATACTCATCATCTTATAATCCCAGATGGAGGAACCACCTAATTTTTCATGGAACCAAAATAATGCCCCGGGTGGTCCTTCAAACTCCTCTCGACCACCTAACTAACCACACCAACCACCCATGCATGCACAATCTTATCAGCCACCCCAAGCTCAAATCACCAATCAATCGGGTTTCCCAAATTCCAACAATATGGAAACCCGATTCAATTCGATTGAGACTTCGACTCGTGGACTTGAAAACTCAATGAATTTTTTTATGTCAACCACAAGTCAAGTTCTCACTTCAAATCAGCAAACCATCAAATATCTAGAGCTTTTGATAGGCCAAGTGACTCAGTCTGTACATGAAAGAGAGAGAGGGTCTCTGCCTAGCCAGCCTGAGGCTAACCCCCACATGTACCAGCAACAACACATGCAAAATGAGAATGTGGTACCTCTGGGGTGGCAAGTGAACCATGTGGAGGAACATGTTCACCATGTCAATGTCATTGTAACCATAAGGAATGGAAAGCAGGTTGATAATCACATTTCCTTGCCACACCCACCACCATCTATGCAGCCCCCTCTGTGGGAATGGTGGTGAAGAAGGGGTTGAGGGTGAGGGTAATACACCAACGTCTCCTTCTTGGGCACCGCAGAAAACCTACCTGCCAAAAGCTCCTTATCCCAATTGGTTAACCAAAAAGCAGAGTGACAAAATGGACAATATATTAGAGGTGTTTAAGAAAGTGAAGGATAAAATCCCCTTGCTGGATGTCATCCAACAAATACCTCAATATGCCAAATTGTTAAAAGATCTCTGCACAACCAAGTAGAAGACCAATGTTCCTAAGAAAGCATTCTTGGCTGCAAATGTAAGCTCACTTTTGTCCAATCCCACCTACACAAAATACAAGGACCCTGGGTGTCCTACTTTTCAGTGTACGATACGGGACACTAGCATGAGTAATGTATTGCTTGATTTAGGATTGGCGGTCAACCTCCTCTCATTTTCTGTTTATCAACAGTTGAACTTGGGAGAATTGAAACCAACTAAGATCACCCTCCAATTGGCGGATAGATCCATTCGTATTCCAAAAGAGATTATCGAGGACGTGCTTATCAAAGTTGGAGATTTTATATTTCCAGTCGATTTTGCCATCCTCGATACCAATCCTGTTGCAAACACTCACTCTAAAATACCATTTATTTTGGGTAGACCATTTCTGGCAACCTCTGACGCCTTAATTAATTGTAGAAATAGTCTCATGAAGCTCTCATTCGGTAACATGAGTGTCGAGTTTCATGTGTTCAACTTTGGTAGGCAATAGGATCCCATGGACCAACCTTTAAATCTCAATCTCATCTGTCAATTAGAGAAAGCACCGCAAAATCAATGAGCACCCCTAACACCAATGCAACCCATTGAGAATGTTTGTGGGCCCAGCAAAAACTCATTGCATGTCTTTGCAATGCAACAGAGTGAGCTGACATCAAACATGAATGTAAGGGAGTGTGCGTTGCATGATTCAGTTGAGACCACTAGTGAGGGGGACACACCTCAGCATATGCCCATTCCAGAAGGTGTCGTCACCCCGTGTCCTAGGGGCTATTGAGCCCTTTAAGCTTCAGATTGACTCCAACAAGGACCCACCTACGACCGAGTTTATGCTTGATGATATAAATAATGGTGGGAGGTCCTTGTTGCATGACTTGGGGAGAAGCCCCATTCTTAGTGATGCAGGTGTGCTGCATCCATCGAATGAGCCTGAGGAACTCATTCCGATGCACCCACCTATTGGTTGGAGGGTTTTGTTCGATGAGCAACTAAACCCTAGTGAGGCAACACAACTTCACTCATTCATGTTGCCTACACCCAACAAATATCATGAGGGGGTCGAGCCTTTCAGCTTTGACCTTTCACCCCTCATGACACCTCAGAGTACCAGTGAAGTTTGCCCATCTCGGCAAGTCTCTGGTCCTCATAACTCGATGTTCTTATTTGATGTTCGTTGACCAAATGATTATGAGAATATCTTTGTTGATGTATATATCTTGTAAAAAAGAAAAAAAGAAAAAAAAGTAATAAAAGACTCCACCAGTGAGCACTGATTGTTGTGGGTTTCATTTCTTTCACGTATTTGTATCCCTTCTTTATAATCACACAAGTTTTGGTGGAATTCGGGTTTGTGTCCATCCGCATGACCATGAACTTCCTTTTGCGCTTAATGTTGGTGAAATCTTCCCGTTTTCATGCATAAATCCATGTAGTTTCACGTTCACATTCATTAAGGACAATGCATGAAGTAGGTGTGTGTGTGTGTGGGGGGGGGTGTTTTACGTGTGTAGATAGTCGAGTTTTTTTCCTTTGATTTTGTTTTCTTTTGTGTGTACTGATAGGGTCATGATAGTGTGCTGCATTTAATATCAATATATCTGCTTGTCATGATCCTTGGGTGACTTGTCTCCTTTTGCTTGTCTACTGCTTTAAAATTTTCACATCTCTTTCAAAATCTTCATGTGTTTAAGAAAGAAAATGTTTTGTGGGCTTTGCATGTGTTTAACATGTGTAAAACCGTTGAGAGGCAAAGTAAAAAGAAATCTCCCAAAATTGTCTTGAACTTGATGCATTAGGATACCTAGTATACCGGCTTTAGGTCTTATCGAGTCGTTAGGATGCACCCCGGTTTTCCCTCGAGAGGCGAGTAATCATAGGGTTTTAGTACTCAATCATTTAAAGAAGTTCCCCTGAACCTAGTGAGTCAATAATTCGTGTCGGTTAATATAAGGAAATTTGTTGTAGTCAATGACCCTTTAAATCTTGTTGTGAAACATTAAGTGTAGGGGTTTTGGTTAATGTGTAGAAAAGAAATAAGTGAGTGGTGTTCTATCTTCTCGCATGGCTCCTATCACTCGGGAAAGTAGGTCTGAGGGGACTTTGTGCCTGGTGCTTTCGAGTCATCTGACTTGGGATGCACCGACCAAACTCCTGTTACACGGGTGATACAGATTGCCCTATGTGGAGATTTGGGGAAAAGTTTACGTGATAGTGTAAGTCCTCATAGGCAATGATGCACGAAACCTGACCCTGGGAGAATGAAACTCTAACTACTAAGAAAACAAAAAAAGTAAGAAAAGAAACAAAAAGAAAAAAAAGTAATGCAAATAAGAACCTTAATGGACCTTACACTTTGTATCACTTGAGGATGTTGAGGTTGTGTATGTCTTGCACTTAAGTCCTTAATTAACTTTCACGAATGATTCATTAGGCTAGGTGTGTGGACTGATTACATATATAGAGTCAGCCCGTAATATTACCTCGTCTAATGATCGACAAAATTAGCCATCGAGTCGTGTAGTTAGGTTGAATAATGCATCTTTGTTCGGATTTTGTGGGTATATCGGCTGAAAATCCACAGGAGACAACACTCCTCCTCGTTGGCAACAAGAAGGTTTAACGTCTTGTTGCATGTGCTAAGTGCAACCGTGATTCCTACGAAAGTGAGATATGATTTCTTGTTTTTCGTATGCTTTTCTCTTTCTTTGTTTTGCTCGGGACTAGCAGAAGTTAGATGTGGGGCTATTCGATTGTCATCATTTCATGCTTATATTTGTATCTTATATCCATTATCTTTCACCTAAACAATACTACGTGACGAGTTTTATGTTTGAATTTCAGAAATAAATAGGTTTGACGAGAAGAAGCATAAAAGGACCTAAAAGCAGGAAAAAAGACTGAGTTGAAAGACTCGAGGACTAAGATGCAAGATTGAAGGATCTGAATGTAAGATCGAAACACCAATGAGAAAACAAGAATACTCTACACCATCATGTGGAGTATTTTGGCAATTCTATTCAGGTCGGAGCTCCAGCAAGCAAAATAGATGTATCAAAGACAAACAAAGTCATCCAGAAAAGCCCAGAAGAAAATCCAGAGCGATCCAAACCCTGTAGACCGCTGATTGGAGGTCCGGGTTGCTCCGGATCCACTAAGATTTATATGGGTCGTGTATTAGAGCGTATTTAGTCTATTTTTGGTATTTGTTTAGTCCCATACCAGGGGATTGTCCCGGATTACCTTTTTCTATGGCTATAAATAGAACTCTTCACCTTCTATTGTAATCACTCATTGCTTGGTGGCATTCTCTCTACTTGGAGTAAGCCTTCGAGCAAAATCTCAAGGTGGAGAAGAATGCTGCTAGTGATGTGTCATTTAATAAAATAAATTTTCTATTGTTTTGTTCTTATGTTGTTTCTTTATGCATGCATGCTTAGCTTAGTTTTATTTCTTTGATTGTAGGCTAAAGTAGTTAGAATGTTTCCTTTCTTCTTTAGTTTAATTGTTAGAATAATAGGTAGTGAGTAGATCCATCCCCTTTTAGGGGTGGAGATGATGTTCATACATGCATTAAAGAATGGATATGAATGTTTTATATTTTGATTGTGTTTATAAATGTGAATGTATGCCTATTTGTTAGAGTAGAATACTACACTTGATGGGTTTTCCACACATCTTAGACACCTCCCATGCTTGTTTAGGTTCTAAAATAACCAGCTTGTGTATATGAATGTTAATCAACTAGGTTAAGTAATGGATTGATAGGTTTGCCATAACCTTTAGACACTTCCTATGCATGAAAACACTACCTCCATTTGTGCCTATAGAATGCATCGTCACCATCTTTTTACATGTGTGGACACACGCCACCCCTATGGGTCTTTCTCTTCCTGATTCCAGCTTAGTTTTAAGTTCTCTTACTTTTGATTCGAAGTAAACATTAGTCGCTTTCCTTTGCATTTTCTTCTTAGTAGTTTAGTGTAGCGTAGATTAGCATAAGATAAACTCTTCTCCCTTTTTGTTGCCACTTGATTTCTGAAAAACCAGAGGCTACTCACCTCCCTGAGGATCGACCCATACTTGCCACCACTTCAACGCGGTCGTGCACTTGCAGTATTTAAAATGATTAAACAACCGCTCCTCGATAACCTTAAATACATCTTTTTAGGGGATAATGAGACATTGCCACTCGTTATTGCTTTTGATTTTGCAAAAGATCAAGAGGTTGCCCTCAAAAAAGTGCCCTTTGAAAACAAAGAGGCTATTGGGTGGTCTTTGAAGGACATCAAGGGAATTTGTTCTGGTATTGTCTAGCATCGAATCCACATGGAAGAGAATTCTAGGCCCCGCTGGGACCCACAACAAAGATTGAATCCTGTACTGAAAGAAGCCGTCCGAAAGGAGGTTCTTAAGTGCTTGGATCATGGTATAATCTATCCTATCTCTGATAGTTTGTGGGTGAGTCCTATCCATGTGGTTCCCAAGAAGTCAGGCGTGATGGTTGTTGAGAATGATCATAATGAGCTTATCCCAACACGCCTGCAAACTGGTTGGCGAGTTTGCATTGATTATCGCAAGCTCAATGCGGCAACGCGGAAAGATCATTTCCCATTGCCATTCATTGATCAGATGTTGGAAAGGTTGGTCGGACATGAGTATTATTGTTTCCTTGATGGATACTCCGGTTACAACCAAATTCTCATCGCCTCCGAGGATCAAGAGAAAACCACCTTTACTTGTCCTTTTGGCACGTTTTCCTACCGTCGCATGCCCTTTGGGTTATGTAATGCGCCGACAACGTTCCAAAGGTGTATGATTAGCATCTTCTCCGATAGTAGAGTGTTTCCTTCAGATTTTAATGGACGACTTTTCCATATTTGACGCTTCCTTTGATGAGTGCCTTTGTCACTTGAGCCTTGTCCTCAAGCGATGCCGTGAGAAGAACCTCGTTCTCAATTGGGAGAAATCTCACTTCATGGTGAAGTGAGGGATTGTACTTGGACATGTGGTCTCAAGTAGGGGAATCAAGGTCGATCCCGCCAAAGTGGGTCATATTGCTAATCTCCCACCGCCATGTAATGTGAAGGATATCCGTGCCTTTTTGGGGATGCTGGATTCTATCGGCGGTTCATTAGGGATTTTAGCAAAATTACTCGACCTCTCACTGCCTTGTCGGCTAAGGATGCCATTTTTTAGTTCACACCGGATTGCCACCATGCTTTTTTGACCACGAAGAAAGAGCTGACTTCAACTCCCATAATTAAGGCACTGATGTGGGCTGAACCCTTCGAGTTAAGGTGTGATGCGTCTGACTTTGTTGTGGGAGCAGTGCTTGGGCAACGATTGGACAACTTGCCGCATGTGATCTACTATGCCAGTAGAACACTCAATGATGCCCAATTGAACTACACTGTGACCGAGAAAGAATACTTAGCGATCATATTTGCTTTGGAAAAATTCTGGTCGAACTTGATTGGCTCCCACGTTATTATCTATTCTGATCACACAACCATCAAGCACCTCATGGCGAAGAAAGATGCAAAATGCCGACTCTTGAGATGGATCTTGTTGTTACAAGAATTCGATCTCGAGATTCGGGACAAAAATGGTGTGAAAATGTTGTAGCGGACCACCTATCTCGTCTTGAGACGACCAACCCACAAGATGAAATTATTAATGACAAATTTCCTGACGAGCAGTTGTTCACGATCGAAGATAACCCTTGGTTTGCCGACATCGTGAACTACCTCGTGACCGAGCAACTTCCTGTCGAAATCTGACCAAACCAAATTTAGATCTTATGTCAGATTCTCTGACTGGGACGACCACTACCTATTCAAATACTACTTTGACCAAATTTACAGGCGGTGCGTCTTAAATAACGAGTTCCAAAGTGTGCTCAAATGTTGCCACTGAGCCATGTGGACGACACTTCAGAGCAAAGAAAACTGCCGCCAAGGTGCTCCAATCTCGATTCTACTGGTCTTCTCTTTTCAAAGATGCTTACGAATTTTGTAAGCAATGTGATAGGTGTTAGCACCTTGACAATATTAGTCGACATGATATGTTGCCTTTGCAAAATGTCCTTGTCGTCGACATCTTTGATTTGTGGGGCATTGACTTTATGGGTCCTTTCCAAAACTTGTTCGGGAATGTTTACATTCTGGTGATCGTTGACTATGTGTCTAAGTGGGTTGAGGGTATCCCCACAAAGACCAATGACAACAAGGTGGTCACCAAATTCTTAAAGGACATTTTTGCACGATTTGGTACTCCTCGTACCATAATCAGCGATAGGGGTACCTACTTCTGTAATCGCACATTTGAAGCGCTTATGAGGAAATGTTCAATCACCCACAAGCTTGCGACCACATATCATCCGCAAACTAGTAGGCAGGTCGAAGTCTATAACAGTCAATTAAAGCAAATCCTTGAGAAGACGGTTAATTCCTCGAGGCAGGATTGGTCGACTAAGTTGAATGACGTGTTTCAACGTTTTAATAATTACCGCAAGTGCACGGCCGTGATGAAGCGGTGGCAAGTACGGGTCGATCCACGGGGTGGTGAGTAGCCACTGGTTTGTCAGAAATCAAGTGGTAAATAAAGGGAGAAGAGATTTGGTTATGCTAAGCTAAACTACACTAAACTAGTAAGTAAGAAATGCAAAAGAAAGCAACGAAAGATTGGAAATCAAGAAGAGAAACCCCCTAAGGGGTGAAGTGTGTGCACATATGAAGTGAAATAAGTGATGAATGTGCATGTAAGCATGTATGTGTGTGTGTCGTGTGTGTGTTTTCATGCATAGGAAGTGTCTAAAGATGTGGCAAAACCTATCAATCCATTCACACAACATATCGGCAATTACTACTTGATTATCATAAGATTAGGCTCAGCATGAGAAGTGTCTAAAGATATTGTAAGACTCATCAAAAACCATGAACTCATGTGAAGAACAAAGCTAAGCATGGGAGGTGTCTAATGTTATGGCAAAACCCATCAAAACAAAGTTTCTTCAAACAATCAATCAAGCAACCACAAATACAAACACTTAACTATCATGTAGTATATTCAACAGCAAATTTCAGTCAATTAACATGAGGAAACTAAGCATAGGAAGTGTCTAAATCTTATTGCAAAACCCATCAAAATTCCCCAACATGTAGATGATTAAAACACCCCCAATGAACATACAAACATGCTAGTCTACACAATCAAAAATTCATCAAACATCCAAACCTCACAACATATATGTACATCATCTCCACCACGTAAAGGGGATGGATCTACTCACTACACATTAAGCAATCATTCATATAAAGAAAATGAGACATTCTAACTAATTTAGACTAAGATTAAAGAAACAAGACTAAACTAAGCATGCAAGAAAAAGAGACAACATGAGAACAAAACTATGAAAAATTATTTTATTAAATGACTCACATTAGAAGTAACATTCTTCTCCACTTGAGTTTTGGTTCAAGGCTTTACTCCAAGTAGAGAGAATGTCACAAAGCAATGGGTGAATACAAATATGAAGGAAGAGTTCTATTTATAGTTCTAGAAAAAGGTAATCGGGGACAATCCCTTGATGTGGGACTAATGAAACTACTACCGATGGATAAACACAACATAATAAACAACCACAAGAAGCCTCATTGAAATTCGACAAAAAATGGGCCGCCAATTGGCGGTCACTTTTTGTCCGATTTGCTCCAAATTTGTATATCTTCCTCAATGCTTCATTGTATTATGTGTGGTGCATCCGGATCGGTTGTTTGAGTTTCGGCTCGAATCTAATTGCCAAAATACTCCTCATGATGGTGTGGAGTTTCTTGATTTTCTCATTGGTCCTTTTGGTTTACATCCGGGTCCTTCCTCTTGCAATTCAGTCCATAAATCTCACAATTCAGTCCTTTCTCTTGCTCTTAGGTCCTTTTCGTGTCTCTTCTTCTCACTTATTTTATTCCTGAAATTTAAACATAAAAGTCGTTACGTAGTATTACTTCGATTAAAAATAGAGGATATAAGACACAAATATATGCATGATATGATGTCAATCATGACGCGTTGTGGGCTTTCTGCACTGCGTATAAGACCAATTTGGGTATGTCCCCATATCGGGTAGTGTACGACAAGGCTTGCCACATACACGTCGAGCTTGAGCATCGTGCTTTCTGGACGATCAAGAACCTGAATACGGATCTTGATCAAGCAGGGGTGCAACGTAAACTCGACATCATGGAATTGGAAGAGCTACGCCATGATGCATATGAAAATGCCAAAATTCATAAGTCTCAAGCCAAGATGTTTCACGATCGCACGATTACGTGAAAGGTGTTTACGGCCGAGCAGAAAGTGTTGCTCTACAATTCCCGGTTTCATCTGTTTGCGGGTAAGCTCCGCAGTCGCTGGTCTGGCCCTTTTATTTTCCAAATCATATTTCCTCATAGAGTGGTTGACATCCTGAACCCAGGGAATGAGGACGTGTTCAAAGTTAATGGACAACGCCTCAAACCGTACTTGGAGGGAGCACCAGCTGAAGTCGAGGAGGTCATGTTCCTTCATGAACCTCTCTTGCACTCAACCATTCATGTTCCTGCATGAATGGTTGACCTTTCATGTTTGTATAAAGTTAAATTTGAAAAAAAAATCAAAACAAAAAAATCAAAACAAAAAACAAACAAACAAAAAAGACAAAAGACTCCTTCAGTGAGCATTGATTGTTGTGGGCATTAAACCCTTGTGTATTTGGGCCCCATTTCTTTCACGTATTTGTATACCTTCTTTAGTATCTCACGGGTTTTGAGGGAATTTGGGTTTGTGTCCATCAACATAACCATGAACTTCCCTTTGTGCTTCAGGTCGGTGAAATCTTTTCTTTTTCATGCATAAATCCATGTACTGTCATGCTCACATTCATTGAGGACAATGCATGAAGTAGGTGTGGGGGGGTGTTTTACGTGTGTACATAGTCGAGTCTTTCTCATTTTCTGTTGCACTCTTTCGCTTTTTTGTGTGCATTGTTAGGATCATGTTAGTGTGCTGCATTTAATATCGATGTATCTGCTCGCCATGATCCTTGGGTGACTTGGCTTTTTTTTGCTTTCCTTGTGCTTTAAATTTTCACATTTCTTTCAAAATCTTCATATGTTTGCGAAAGAAAATGTTTTGTGGGTTTTGCGTGTGTTTGGCATGTACAAAACCGTTGGGAGGCAAAGTAAAAAGAAAGCTCCCAAAATTGTCTTGAACTTGATGCATTAGGATATCTAGTATACCAGCTTTAGGTCTTATCTAGTCATAAGGATGCACCCCGGTTTTCCCTCAGGGGGCGAGTAATCATAGCGTTTCAATACTCAAACATTTAAAAAAGTCCACCTTGAATCTAGTGAGTTGAATAATTTGTGTCTGTTAATATAAGGAAATTTGTTGTAGTCAAGGACCCTTTAACTCCTGTTGTGAGCCATTAAGTGTAGGGGTTTTGATTCATGTGTAGAAAAGAAATAAAGTGAGTGGGTATTCTCTCTTCTCGCACGGCTCCTATCACTCGGGAAATTAGGTTTGATGGGACTTTGTGCCTGGTGCTTTCGAGTCAACTGACTCGGGATACGCCGACCGAACTCCCGTTACACGAGTGGTAGGGATTGCCCTATGTGGATATGTGGGGAAAGATGTACGTGATAGTGTAAGTCCTCATAGGCAATGATGCACGAAACCTGATTCTGGGAGAGTTACACACCAACTAGTAAAAAAAAAACAAAAAGAAAAAAAATGGTAATGCAAATAAGAACCTTAATAGACTTTACACTTTGTATCACTTGAGGATGTTAAGGTTGTCCATGTCTTTCACTTAAGTCCTTAATTAACTTGCACGAATGATTCATTAGGTTAGCTGTGTGGACTGATTACATATATAGAGGCGGCCCGTAGAATTACCGTATCCAATGGTCGACAAAAATGAGTCCATCGAGTCGAGTGCTAGGTTGAATAATGCATCTATGTTCGGATTTTGTGGGTATATCCACTGAAAATCCTCAGGACACCACACTCCTCCTCCTTGGCAACATGGAGGTTTAACGGTTTGTTGTACGTGCTAAGTGCAACCGTGATTACTACGAAAGTGAGTTAGGATTTCCCTATTTTTGGCATGTTTTACTTTTCTTCATTTTTCTCTTTCTTTGTTTTGCTCGGGACTAGCAAAAGTTAGGTGTGGGGTATTTGATTGACATCATATCATGCATACATTTGTGTCTTATATCCGTTATCATTCACCTAAACAATGCTACGTAATGAGTTTAATGTTTAAGTTTCAGGAATAAGCAGGTATGAGGAGAAAAGACACAAAAATGACTTAAAAGTAAGGAAAAGGACTGAGTTGCAAGACTTGGGGACTGAGATGCAAGAGGAAAAGACCCTGATGTAAGCCCAAAGGCCAATCAGCAAATTAAGAAACTCCACACCATCCTGAGGTGTATTTTGGCAATTCGATTCGGGTTTGAGCTCCAACAACCAACTTGGATGCATCACACATGAAGAAAGCACGCCAGACAACTACACCAAAATCCAGACTCGATCCAGAGCCCATAGACCGCCAATTGGCGGTCGTGTAAGCTATGGATCCGCTAAGACTTTGGCGGGTCATGTATTATGTTGTATTTCTTGTTTTTTTGGTATACGTTTAGTCCCATACCGGGGGATTGTCCCGGATTACCTTTTTCTATGGCTATAAATAGGACTCTTCCTCCTCCTTTGTAGACATCTCCTGTCCTGGTGGCTATCCTCTCTACTAGGAGTAAAGACTTGGAGCAAAACTCTGGTGGAGAGAGGCTACTTGTAATTCAGTGAGTAATAAAAGAAGTTTTGTTAGTTTCTTCATATTGTATCTTTTCAATTCTTGCATACTTAGTTAACTTTGTTTGTTTTAGTCTTCTTAGAATTAATTAGCATGTTTTCTTTCCTTAGTATGAATGTTAGTCTAATAATGTGTGAGTAGTTTCATCCCCCTTTGGGGGTGGAGTAGATGTCTATACATGTTATGTAGATGGAATGAATGCTAAACATTGTTGTATATGAGAAATGTTAGTATGTTTGTTTGAATTAAAGAGAATACTTAACGTGATGATTTCTACCATAATATTTAGGTACATTCCATGCTTGTTTAGGTTCTTAATAACAAACTTGTCATGCTCATATTAATCACCTAGGTTAGTCATTTGGCTGATAGGTCTTGCCACGAGGTACTTTTTATGCATAGCAAACACCACCTACACTTGTGCTTAATGAATGCATTCATCACCACTTATTCCATGTGTACACACACTCCACCCCTTAGGGGTTTTCCATTCCTGAATTCTAGCTTCTTCTATTAGTCACTTAGTTTCATTTCTTCTCGCACTTTCATCTTGTTTGTTGCCTACTCGTGTAGTATAGTTAGTCTAGTTAGTTTAATCAATCTCTTTTCTACCTTGTTTCCCACTCGCCTTCGAACTAACCAAAGTCGACACACCTCCATGTAGATCGACCCGTATTTGCCACCACTTCAATGCCGCCGTGCACTTGCAGTTATTATAACTGATTCAATCACCTGTTATTTTCGGTCGACCAACCCAACCATTTCGGTCGATCGGACCTAAACATTTTTGACAACCCCTTTTTACAACCATTTTCGGTCGACCAACCCAACCATTTCTGGATTGTGCTAGACTCCATGTCTGGACAGCCTCCAGTCGATTGTTAAACCCATTTCAGTCAACCGAATTTGACCAGAACTGTGACCTGCTCAATTTTATTTTATGTATCTTACACAAACAACTTCTAATTATATCACAATGGCTATAACTCTCTTAGAGCTTATAAATAGATGTTACCAAGACACAATTTGACCACTCTTACACTCCAAATTGTCACACACATCTAAGAGAAACTCCCAAACTTTCAATTCCCCAAACCTATACTCTCTAAGCCTAAACTTCACACTTTAGTTTATCAATTCCTTATTCACTCGTGCTCAAGTTAGAGAGTGTGTTCCACTCACAATTGTCTATCAAGAAGCAAGGATTTCGGTGAAAACCCAAAGTGTTCCCTCACGGTTTGTGAGAAGAAATCAAGCTCGGCGAAGATTGTTGACGAGTTTGTGGTGTAAAGACTTAATCTTGGCCCAGAACAAGATTGATAGTGAAGACGTGTGCGGAGCTTACGGAGTCGAGCGGAGCCTACAAGAGAGGAAGTAGGCGGGAGGCCTAACCTCTATAAAATCTTCTGGTGCCGTTGTGGTTTGCATATTTATTGTCTTTACTTGCTTGTTTGTTTTTATTCCGCTGTGAATCTTTGTTTAAGCAAGTAGAGATTAATTAACCTTAAAACGTGATTAGAATTAGCGCCATACACGATCCTACATTTGGTATCAGAGCGTAGGTGCTAAATTTCATATACATTTTAGAATGACATATTCATCATCTAATCACGTAGAAGGATTGTGCACAACTAGACCCCATTTGCTAAATGGTTCTAACTATGTTTATTGGAAAAATACAATGAAAATCTTTTTTTATTTCTAATGATCTTAAATATTGGATTTTCCTTCAAAAGCCTTACACACCCCCAAGTGCAGAGGATTTAGCCTCATTAACTAGAGACAAAATGAAAAAATATGAAATGAACTATAGTATAATGAAAATCTTATTTTGTGGATTAAATGATGGTGAATACAAAAGGATTAGAGGGTGTGAAAGTGCACATGAGATTTGGCATGGACTACAAATGCATCATGAGGGTGCTAGTAAAACAAAAGAAACTAGGATTAGTCTCCTCATGCATAAGTATGAATTTTTTTCTATGCAAATCGGTGAGAACATAAGCGAAATTAACGATCGCTTCACTGATATCACTAATTCTCTTTTGGTTCTTGGAAGAAAAATTAGTGAAGGAGAAATGACAAGAAAGTTACTCCGATCACTCAACAATGATTGGGAATATAAGGTCGTCGCAATTGAAGAAGAGCATGATCTTTCCAAACTAAAGATGGAGGAACGCATGGCCTATGAACTCCAATTGAGTCATAGAAAGGAGAACGAAGCTTCCAATAAGAATCCAACCTTGGCATTACATGCAAAATCCGATGAACCAAGGAGAAGAGTGGAGAATGAGGACATTGAGGTCCTTACACAAGACTTCTTCTCAAGAAAGATAAGAGAGAAAGAAGAGGAGGAAGAAGTTAGAAGAGAGAAAAAAAGAGGAGAAGGAGGAGAGTGATAATGAGAAAAGAGAAAGGGAGATGAAAAAGGAGAAAATGGAGAGAAGAAGAGAAAAGGAGAAGAGCAAGAGAAAAGAAAGGACGGAGGAAGTTCACAAAGCTACTTGGGATGACTCTTCCTCACCATCATCATCATCCTCCTTGCAAAGTAGAAGAGAAGTTGCTCACTCATGATTCATGGCTATTGAGGATGCACAAACTGAGGTAGATTCTAACTCTTGCTCTACTAGATCAATTTCTTGTTCTACTAAATCATATTCTAGTTATAGCTCAAACTAAAATGCTAATGATGAATCATACACATATGAGGAGCATCAAAATGCATTTAATGATTTAGTTAAACAATATGAGATCATTTGTGATAAAAATAAGAATGCTAGAAAGACTATGAATGATTTCCAAAAGGAAATTGAAATAATCATGAATGAAAAGAATGAGGTGATTGCTAGACATGAAGAACATGCATTAAAACTTGCTAGTCTAAAAGAAACACCCATACATGATGAACAACTTGATCTTAGAACTTGTAATGTGCAATTAAGAAAAAATCTAGAAATGTTCGCAAATGGAACCAAGCTGCTTGACATGCTTTTAGGTAGTCAAAGGCAATCCTTGGATAAACATGGTTTAGGATATAACTCTTCATATGTTAAAACCATGTATTCATACTACTTTAAAGGGTAAGTATTTAATTGCTAAGCATAGTTCTTCAAGTGTGTGGGCTCCTAAAACCAAAATGGTTTGGGTTCTGAAAGCTAATGTTCGAGAACCCAAAGTAGTTTGGGCCTAAATCTACACTTGTAGGTGCTTAAAGAAGGGAGATCGGTAGTGACCGACCAAGCATGAAGAGTCGACTATCAAGTCAGTTGCACTATTGAAAGAAGGATGGAACCAACATTGAGGAATAATGATTGGTAAAAAATATTATTGTCCCAAGCTTAAAAGATTTGGTTCTAATATGAAATTGAATGCTTAATTTTCATATCTTTTATCACTTTCATTCATCAATTAGGATATGCTTCATGTATATCATTAGGGGGCAGAAAAATGATTATTATGCTTAATTGAACTTGTATTCATTGTATATCTTATAAATTTGGGGGAAAAACACATCCTATGCCTAAGTGTCAATTTTTCAAAATGGATGTTAAAAAGGGGATAAGACATCACATGCTTATTATATGTTCATAATTGAAAAGTGAAGAAGAAAATTGAACTTACTTGACATTCATATTGATAGGGGGAGCTTAATGAATATCATTTTAAAAAGGGTAATGAAGTGCAAAATTAAGGAGAAGCAACTTCACAAGAATTTTAGGGGAGAAAATAAATTCAATGAAAAATCTTATTTTTGATGGATGTCAAAGGGGAAGAGAATATTGGGGGTAACTTGAAATTTGCTTAAAAATTGAACAAAAACTATGCACACTCATAGGGGGCATTATATGAATTGTTTACATCTAGAAATTTCAAGTATTAAGATATTGGTTGTCATCATCAAAAAAAGGGAGATTGTTGGTTTTTTGGTCTTAATCTATGTTTTTATGATTTAATCAACCTAATCTTAATTATAATAAATGTAGAGTAGCACACATATTGCATAACATATATATTGCTTTGTGCTAACTTATACAGGTGATCATGACTCAATGAAGAAAGGAATTCAAGTCAAGACATGTAATGAAGCTTTTGAAGACATGTAATTTTATATTTCTTTTGAGTCTTAGGAACTTTGTGTACTTGAGCATACAAGAGTTAAAAGCTACTCACACATACAACGTTCCTTAGAGAAGTCACACACAAAATCTCAGATCATGTGGACTTCAATAGGTCACCCAAACTTAGACTGGAAAACACTTAAAGCCAAACCTGAACTGTCTGAGCAAAATCGGTCGACCGAACTAGTTCTCAGTTCGACTGATTGGATTAGTTAATCTGTCAGCCAATAGTGTTGCACCGGTCGACCATCTTGTGTCTTTTGTTCAACCGTCTACACGTGTCAAATGACCGTTAGACTTGTCTCATTCTACAACGGTCGATTTTCCCAAAACCCCAAAATACAAGTGGTCACCGGTCGACCGTGGACCTTGTTTCGGTCGACCGTACATAAACGTTTTTACAATCCCCAAGTGCCTGTTATTTTCGGTTGACCAACCCAACCATTTCGGTTGACCGAACCTAAACATTTTTGACAACCCCATAGAGCATGTTAGTTTTCGGTCGACCAAACCAACCATTTAGTTCGACTGTTAACTTAAGATAACTTTAGTTATAGCTATTTTCATTTGACTGTTCCCTACGCGGTCGACCGTTTATTTCTAGACTGTGCTGGACTCAAGGTCTGGACAGCCTCCGGTCGACCGTTAGACCCGTTTTGGGTGACTGAATTTGATCAGAATTGTGACCTGCTCAATTTTATTTTGTGTATCTTACACAAACATCTTCTAATTATATCACAATGGCTATAACTCTCTTAGAGCTTATAAATAGATGATACCAAGACACGATTTGACACTCTTACACTCCAAATTGTCATACACATCTAAGAGAAACTCCCAAGCTTTGAATTCCCCAAACATATACTCCCCAAGCCTAAACTTCACACTTTAGTTTATCAATTCCTTATTCACTCAAAGTGTGCTCAAGTTAGAGGGTGTCTTCCACTCACAATTGTCTGTCAAGAAGCACGGATTTTGGTGAAAGTGTGCAGTGTTCCCTCTCGGGTTGTGTGAGATGAAGATATCAAGCTCGACGAGGATTGTTCGCGAGTTTGTGGTGTAAAGGCTTAATCTCAGCGTCGAAAGAGATTTTCCGACTTAAATTTGGGTGATCTATTAAGTCCAAATGATGTGAAATTGACGCATTGTAGAATTATGATGGATTCTACAAGCGTGTGACACCCACGACTAAAAGAGAATTGAAGAGAAAACACCCAAGTTGAGATAAAACTATCTCTGATTTTGTATATTAATTCAAAAACGAAAATAAGATACTTCTCTTGACCTACAAGCTAGGTCTTATAGCCTTTCATCCATATAGGAATTAGGAAGTTAACCAACAAGGCAACTTCTTTGATTTGCATCGAAATAAAACAAATAACAATAAAGGAAATAATTAACTACCGAATTAACTTGTGTAAGGAAATAAAATTCAGGAAACCTGCCATAAACCTAATTGGAAACAACTTGAATCACATGTGCGGTTGGAGGGAAACTTCCTTGCTGACTTGGCTGGGCGGTTGGAAGGAAACTTCCTTGCTGACTTGACTGCCATCCAACGGCTCCATCATCAAAGATCGAGCAGCTCCTGTATCAGTCACCCCTGGTTGGAAAGAACTTGTCCTCGAGTTTGCCGCAACTTCCCCTCGTTTCTGAAGTACGGGCTAAGATGCTTCACATTAAACACATCAACGGTCTTTAAATGCTTCGGTAGAAGCAACCTGTAGGCGTTATCATTGATTTTCTGAAGTATCTCACAAAGCTCGACCTTCCGCTCCTTGAGCTTTTTGTATTCTCCAACAGGAAAACGATCTCGCTTTAGGACAATCCACACTAAATCACCTTCCTTAAAAAGTACTTGATGACAATGACTATCTGCATGGCTCTTGCATTTGGTGTTGTTCTCACGGAGGGCTTGCTTCACTTGTTCGTGAATGTCCTGAAGGTGTGTGGTCATCTCATCGGCCTTGGGGTGCAAACGACTGACACGAGGAATAGGCTTAACACGATGGTCCTATTTGTTGATCGGTTATAAGATAACTCCGTTTGAGGCAAGGATAAGTCATACTGCTTAGGTTTAGTGTCCGCCAAACAACGTAGGAGATTGCCCAAACTCCGGGTGACTACTTCAATTTGGTCGTCTGTCTGGGGATGGTATGCACTGCTGAAATTCAAACGAGTCACCAATTTCTCCCATAAGCTCTTCCAGTAGTTACTGATGAACTTAGTGTCACGATCAGAGGTAATCAAGTGAGGAACTCTGTGCAAACGTACCACTTCTTTGAAGTAGAGATGAGCAATTGGGGTTGCATCCATGGTTTTTTTACATGCTACGAAATGTGCCATCTTGGAGAATTGATCAACTATCACAAAAATGGAATCTACTGCTCATTGTGTACGAGGTAATCCAATCACAAAATACATGTTAACATCTTGCCACTGACCTTCAGGAATACGCAAAGGCGTGTACAAACTGGCATTTGTGAGGGTACCTTTGAATCACTGACAAATGTAGCACCTCGCCATGTAATAGGCTATATCGCTAGGTAACTTGGGCCAGTAAAAATCAGAGGAAATCAAAGGCTAAGGTCTTGTCTCATCCGAAATGTCCCTCGCCATGTAATTCGCTAATGATCTGTTGTCTCAACGAACAATCTGGAATGCACAATTGTGTCCCTCGGAATAAGTAGTCGTTGTGTATTAGAAAGTCATAACGCTAACCATCCACAACTTGCTGGAATACCTTCCCAAAGGAGGGATCAACTGGATACATGTCGGGGAAGGTCTCGATTCCGACTCGGCTTCTCACGGTGGTGAGAAGGGCAATGTGGCGGCTAAGGGCATCATCGACACAGTTTTGACTTCCTGATTGGTGTCGTAGTGAGAAGGTTAACTCCTGCAAATATGCCACCCACTTGGCATGATGTCGATTGAGTCTGTGCTTGCCATTTATGTACTTCAAGGCCTCGTAGTTGGTGAAGAGGATGAACTCACGTTGCACCAAGTAGTGCCGCCAATACTTTAGAGATTGCACTATTGCGTAGAACTCCAAATCATAGGTGGAACAATTCTTGTTGGATTCAGATAGTTTCTCGCTGAAAAAGGCTCGGGATGTCCTCCTTGACGTAGAACTCCACCGATACCCATTCCTGATGTGTCACAATTCAGTTCGAACGATTTTTCGAAGTCCGACAGTGACAAAACTGGTGCTTCAGTCATCTTCTGTTTGACCAGCTGGAAGCTGGCCTCTGCCTCCTCAGACCACTTGAGATCCCTGCCCTTTAGACACTCAGTGATGGGACCAATCATGGTGCTAAAATTTCGGATGAACCGTCGGTAGAAAGAAGCCAAATCGTGGAAACTCCAAACATCATGCAACGACTTTGGTCTGGGCCACTCAGAAATGGCGTTCACCTTGACGGGGTCAGCATGAACACCATCGATAGACACCATAAATCTGAGGATGGTGAGTCAGGGTGTGAAGAACGAATTTTTTTTCGATTAATGAACAAACATTTGGACTTCAGTTTGTCAAAAACTGCATGTAGGTGTCCCACATGCAACACGGGAGTCTTACTATAGATGAGGATGTCATCGAAATAAACGACAACAAATTTCCCCATGAAAGGATGAAGAACTTGGTGCATGACCCTCATGAAGTTGCTGGGTGCGTTGGATAGTCCAAATGGTATAACCAACCATTCGTACAACCCATGCTGCGTTTTGAATGTCGTCTTCTACTCGTCTCCTGGTTTGATCCGTATCTAATGATAGCCACTCTTAAGGTCAATCTTCGAGAAGATTTTGGATCCTGACAGCTGGTCCAACATGTCATCTAAGCGGGGAATCGGGAATCGGGAATCGGTACTTCACAGTGATATGGTTGATCGCTCGGCTATCTATGCACATACGCCATGAACCATCTTTCTTTGGCACTAACAGGACAAGAATGACACAAGGACTCATGCTCTCACGGACATAGACTCACTCCTGGAGCTCCACCACTTGTCTTTGTAGCTCTTTAGATTCTTAAGGGCTGAGACAATACGTTGGGTGGTTCGGGAGAGTCGATCCTGGGATAAGATCGATTTGGTGTTGGATATCCCTCAGCGGTGGTAATCCGGGGATGAGATCTTTGGGCATCAGCTCGGAGAACTCTTCCAGACGTTGTTGAACCTCCTCAGGCATGTCTGAGCTTAGGCTCACCTCGCCTTCATCACATATTGACACTCCCAAAGGGGGATGAAACTACTCACTACATATTAAGCTAACAATTATACTAAGAAAGAAAGACATTCTAACGAGTTATACTAAGATTAGGAAAACAAAACTAAGCTAAACACGCAAGCATTCAAAAAGAGACAACATTCAAACAAAACAAAACAAAAATATTTTATTTACATGACTCACATTACAAAGTTGCATCCTCTCCACCTTGAGTTTTGTTTCAAAGACTTACTCCAAGTAGAGAGAATGACCAACAAGCAATGGGTAGGTTACAAAGGAGGAAGATGAGTTCTATTTATAGACATGAAAAAGACAACTAGAGACAATCCCCCGGTATAGTTAGTGTATTTTCAAGTTGGATGGAGTCAGCTTTATGGTGGGTTAATTTGGAATAGGATCGATGATATTTTGGATGGTGGTATTCTGGTCACATGGTGAATGTGAGTAAGGAGGGCCATAAGGGTGTGGTAGCTCCTTGGTTCCGCTAGTTGAAGGTAAGAATTGGTAGGTTTCTTAACTGAGAATGTTTTACCTCCTTCATTTTGTGGGTATGTTTTGTTTTTCAGGCAAGTTGATGGTGGTGGAGTTGTAACACCTGAAAGTTTAGTCCCACATTGCCTAGCATGAGACTGTTGAGTGGGATATGGACCAATACTTACCAACTTAAATTTTGTGGCAATAGGTGAGTGTTGTACGCCAGTGGGCTCGTGGGTGATAGACCAGGGCTCGGGGACGGGACGTTACAGAATGGTATCAAAGGCTGAATCAGCCAAAATTATGGGAACTAAGTGCTACACCAAGAGGGTGGAGGCAACCTCTAGAATCCCACAACGCCTAGTGACTGACTAGTTTGACCCTGACTAGGATGTCAGGTGTTCAAGTGAGGTAGGTTGTAACACTCCAAAGTTTTGTCCCACATTGCCTAACATGAGAATGTTGAGGTGAGATATAGTGACATGGACCCACTATCACAATACTTACGAACTTAAGTTTTGTGGCAATAGGTGACTGATTGATCTCGTTTTATATTTCTACCGCAAGTGCACGGCCGCGTTGAAGCGGTGGCAAATACGGGTCGTCCACTGGGAGGTGTGTCGACACTTGGTTTATTCGAAGGCGAGAGGTAAAAAGTAGGGAGAAAGATGTATTACACTAATCTAAACTACAAAGCTGAAATGAAATGCAAAGGAAATGAATATAAGCAATAAAACTAAACCCCAAAGGGGGTAGAGACTGATGTGAACATAAAGATGTGTGTGTGTGTGTGTGTTCAATTAAGCTCCTCACAACATGTGGTGTATGAAATCATAAAACTACATCCAATCTTGCCTCTACATGAATTAAGATAAGACTACATCATTAAAACATACAAGACAATGATTGGAATGAAGCTACATGAACTCAAGTATAAAGACTAGACCCTACTATGCCTCTACATGAATTAAGATGACTACATCATTAAAACATACAAGACATTAGCTAAGGAAAAGGCAACAAGAGTACATACACTACAAATTGTGTTTCCAACATTAACTTCATCCATATCCTAACTTTATCATTCCCCATAAAATAGGTCCACTAATCAAAGCATAAGCTAAGCTTCATTCAAGAGCATTAGCATATCAAAGATAAGAGTGGAGACCCATTAGATGGTTATGGAAATCATATAAAGCTCAAGGGATAAAAATAACACACACTTAATACACTACATGATTATATCACATATTTCTCCACCCCCCAAATGGGGATGAAACTACTCACTACTCATTACACTAACTAATTTAGCAAAGGAAAACATAATACTGAAATGAAATTTATACTACTTAAGCAAGAAATATTAAAGAAGCATAAACTAAACAAACAAACAAGCATGCAAAGGAAAGGAATTTAAACTAAGAGAGAAACAACATCATTAAAAGAAAACTTATATTATTAACTCACTCAATTACAAGTAGCTCTTCCTCCACTAGAGTTTTGCTTCAAGGCTTCACTCTTAGTAGGGAAGATGGCCACCAAGAGGGAGAGATGGATACAATGGGAGGTGAAGAGTTCTATTTATAAGCATGGAAAAAGCTAATCCGGGACAATCCCCCGATGTGGGACTAAACCAATACCAAAAATAGCCTAAACACATGCTAATACAAGTCCAGCAAGAATCTTGGCTGATCTGGGCTTAACCAGACCGCCAATTGGCGGTTCCAGACCGCCAATTGGCGGCCTATAAGGCCCAGATCCGGCTGGGACTTCTGGTGGGCTTGCCTTGGTTTGTTTCTTGGTCTTGGATGCATCTAGCTGGTTTAGTGGAGCTCCGACCCGAATCGAATTGACAAAAATACTCCTCATGATGGTGTGGAGTTTCCTGTTTTGCTCTTAGGTCCTTCTGTCTTACGATCAGGTCCTTCCCCCTTGCATCTTGGTCCCCAGGTCTCACAATTAGGTCCTTTTTTCCTGCTTTTGGGTCCTTTCATGGCTCTTCTCTTCAAACCTCTTTATTTCTGAAAACTAAACATAAAACTCGTCACGTAGCATTGCTTAGGTGTAAGATAATGGATATAAGGTACAAATATAAGCATGAAATGATGTCAATCAAATACCCCCATACCTAAGTTTTTGCTAGTCTCGAGCAAAACAAAGAAAGAGAAAAACAAACGAGAAACAAGAAATCCTAACTCACTTTCGTAGGAATCACGGTTGCACTTAGCATGTGCAACAAGCCGTTAAACCTCTTTGTTGCCAAGGAGGAGGAGTGTTGTCTCCTGAGGGTTTTCAGCGGATATACCCACAAAATCCGAACAAGATGCATTAATCAATCTAGCTACACGACTCGTTGGACTTATTTTGTCGATCATGGAATGCGGTAATACTACGGGTCGACTCTATATATGTAATCAGTCCACACACCTAGCCTAATGAGTTATTCGTGAGAGTTAACTAAGGAATTAAGTGAAAGACATGGGCAACCTTAACTTCTGAATGTGAAACAAAGTGTAAAGTCCATTTTGGTTCTTATTTGACTCTTCTTTTCTTTTTTTCTTTTTCTTTTTCTGTTCTTTCTTCTTCTTTTTTTTTTTCTTTTTCTTTGGAGCATTTATTGGTTGGTGTTTGATTCTCCCAGGGTCAGGTTTCGTGCATCATTGCCTATGAGGACTTACACTATCACGTATACCTTCCCCCAAATCTCCACATAGGGCGATCCCTACCACCCGTGTAACGGGAGTTCGGTCGGTGCATCCCAAGTCAGATGACTCGAAAGCACCAGGCACAAAGTCCCCTCAGACCTACTTTCCCGAGTGATAGGAGCCGTGCGAGAAGAGAGAACACCACTTATTTATTCATTTATCTACATGGGAACCAAAACCCCTACACTTAAGTTTCACAAAAAGATATTAAGGGCCCTTGACTACAACAAACTTCCTAAATTAACAAACACGAATTGGACTCACTAGGTTCAGGGTGGACTTCTTTAAATGTTTGAGCACTGAAACCCACTGATTACTCACCCCCAAGGGAAAACTGGGGTGCATCCTAACGACTCGATAAATCCTAAAGCCACGTACTAGATATCCTAATGCATCAAGTTCAAGACAATTTTGGGAGCTTTCTTTTTACTTTGCCTCTCAACGGTTTTGCACATGCTAAACACACGCAAAACCCACAAAACATTTTCTTTCGAAAACACATGAAGATTTGAAAGAAATGTGAAAATTTTGAAGCACTAGGCAAGCAAAAGAAGACAAGTCACCCAAGGATCATGGCAAGCAGAAATGTCGATATTAAATGCAGCACACTATCATGACCCTA
Organism: Triglochin maritima; assembly: GCA_963682175.1. Classification (NCBI taxonomy): domain Eukaryota; kingdom Viridiplantae; phylum Streptophyta; class Magnoliopsida; order Alismatales; family Juncaginaceae; genus Triglochin; species Triglochin maritima. The sequence goes on from OY821775.1 coordinate 24,971,697, forward strand.
ACAATGCAAACAAAAGAAAACAAAATCAAAGGAAAAGACTCGACTATGTACACACGTAAAACACCCCCCCACACCTACTTCATGCATTGTCCTCAATGAATGTGAACAAGATACTACATGGATACATGCATGAAAAAGGAACGATCTCACCAACATGAAGTACAAAGGGACGTTCGGGGTCATGTTGATGGACACAAACCCAAATTCCCTCAAAACCTGTGAGATGCAAAAGAAAGGGATACAAATACGTGAAAGAAATGGGGCCCAAATACTCAAGGGTTGGGGCCCACAACAATCGATGCTCACTGAAGGAGTCTTTATTTTCTTTTTCTTTTCTTTTTTTCTTTTTTTTTCTTTTTTTTTTTTTTTTTTTTCTTCTTCTTCTTTTTTTTTTTTTTTTTTTACATAACTATGTACAAACATGAAAGCTCAACCACTCATGTAGGAGCATGAATGGTTGAGTGCGAGGGAGGTTCATGAAGGAACATGACCTCCTCGACTTCGGCTGGTGCCCCCTCCAAGTAGGGTTTGAGGCGTTGTCCATTAACTTTGAACACGTCCCCATTCCCTGGGTTCAAGATTTCAACCGCTCCATGAGGATAAACGGTTTGGACAATAAACGGGCCAGACCAGCGACTGCGGAGCTTACCCGCAAACAGATGAAGCCGGGAATTGTAGAGCAACACCTTCTGCCCGGCCGTAAACACCTTTCGCATAATCATGCGATCGTGAAACATCTTGGCTCGGGACTTATGAATTTTGGCATTCTCGTACGCATCATTGCGTAACTCTTCTAATTCCACAATGTCGAACTTACGTTGTACTCCTGCTTGATCAAGATCCATATTCAGGTTCTTGATCGCCCAGAAAGCACGATGCTCAAGCTCGACGGGTAGGTGGCAAGCCTTGCCGTACACTACCCGATAAGGGGACATGCCCAAATTGGTCTTGTACGCGGTGCGGAAAGCCCACAACGCGTCATTCAACTTGGTAGACCAATCCTTCCTCGAGGAACTAACCGTCTTCTCAAGAATTTGCTTTAATTGACGGTTAGAGATTTCGACCTGCCCACTAGTTTGCGGATGGTATGGGGTCGCAAGCTTGTGGGTGATCGAATACTTCCTCAGAAGCGCTTCAAAGGAGCGATTACAGAAGTGGGTACCCCTATCGCTGATTATGGTACGAGGAGTACCAAATCGCGCAAAAATGTCCCTCAAGAATTTGGTGACCACCTTGTTGTCATTGGTCTTTGTGGGTATAGCCTCAACCCACTTAGACACATAGTCAACGGCCACCAGAATGTAAACATTCCCGAAAGAGTTCGGGAAGGGACCCATGAAATCGATGCCCCACACATCGAAGATGTCGACAACAAGGACATTTTGCAAAGGCATCATGTCACGTCGACCAATCCTGCCAAGGCGCTGGCACCTATCACATTGCTTACAAAAGTCGTAAGCATCCTTGAAAAGAGAGGGCCAGTAGAATCCAGATTGGAGAACCTTGGCAGCAGTTTTCTTTGCTCCAAAGTGTCCTCCACATGCCTTGGAATGGCAGAAATGGAGCACACTTTGGAACTCGGTATCTGGGATGCACCGCCTGAAAATTTGGTCAGAGCAGTATTTGAATAGGTAGGGGTCGTCCCAGTGAAAGAATCTGACATACGATCTAAATTTGGATTGGTCAGATTTTGACCAACCCACAGGAAATTGCTCGGTCACGAGGTAGTTCACGATGTCGGCAAACCAAGGGTTATCTTCGATCATGAACAACTGCTCGTCAGGAAATTTGTCGTCAATGATTTGGTCCTGTGGGTTGGTCGTCTCTAGACGAGACAAGTGGTCAGCTACAACGTTTTCACACCCTTTTTTGTCCCGAATCTCGAGATCGAATTCTTGTAACAACAAGATCCATCTCAAGAGTCGGGATTTTGCATCTTTCTTCGCCATGAGGTGCTTGATGGCTGTGTGATCAGAATAGATAATCACGTGGGAGCCAATCAAGTACGACCGGAATTTCTCCAAAGCAAATATGATCGCTAAGAATTCCTTCTCGGTCACAGTGTAGTTCAATTGGGCATCATTGAGTGTTCTACTGGCATAGTAGATCACATGAGGCAATTTGTCCAATCGTTGCCCAAGCACTGCTCCCACAGCGAAGTCAGATGCATCACACATTAACTCAAAGGGTTCAGTCCACACCGGTGCCTTAATAATGGGAGCTGAAGTCAACTCTTTCTTCAAGGTCAAAAAGGCATGGTGGCAATCCGGTGTGAACTCAAAAATGGCATCCTTAGCCAACAAGGCGGTGAGAGGTCGAGCGATTTTGCTAAAATCTCGAATGAACCGCCGATAGAATCCAGCATGCCCCAAAAAGGCGCGGATATCCTTCACATTACGTGGCGGTGGGAGATTAGCAATGATACCCACTTTGGCGGGATCGACCTCAATTCCCCTACTTGAGACCACATGTCCAAGTACAATCCCTCGCTTCACCATGAAGTGACATTTCTCCCAATTGAGAGCCAGGTTCTTCTCACGGCATCGCTTGAGGACAAGGCTCAAGTGATGAAGGCACTCATCAAAGGAAGCGCCAAATATGGAAAAGTCGTCCATGAAGATCTCAAGGAAACGCTCAACCATATCGGAGAAGATGCTGATCATACACCTCTGAAACGTTGCCGGCGCATTGCATAACCCAAAGGGCATGCGACGGTAGGCAAACGTGCCAAAGGGACAAGTGAATGTGGTTTTCTCTTGGTCCTCGGGGGCGATGGGAATTTGGTTGTAACCGGAGTATCCATCAAGAAAACAATAGTACTCATGTCCGGCCAACCTTTCCAACATCTGATCAATGAATGGCAACGGGAAATGATCTTTCCGCGTTGCCGCATTGAGCTTGCGATAATCAACGCAAACTCGCCAGCCAGTTTGCAGGCGTGTCGGGATAAGCTCATTATGCTCATTCTCCACAACCGTCACGCCTGACTTCTTGGGAACCACATGGACAGGACTCACCCACGAACTGTCAGAGATAGGATAGATTATGCCATGATCCAAGCACTTAAGAACCTCCTTTCGGACGGCTTCTTTCAGTACAGGATTCAATCTCCGTTGTGGGTCCCTGCGGGGCCTAGAATCCTCTTCCATGTGGATCCGATGCTGAACAATACCAGGGCTAATTCCCTTGATATCCTTCAAGGACCACCCGATCGCCTCTTTGTTTTCAAAGAGTACTCTTTTGAGGGCAACCTCTTGATCTTTTTCAAGATCAGAAGCAATAATGAGTGGCAAGGTCTCATTATCCCCTAAAAAGATGTACTTTAGGTTATCGGGGAGCGGTTTAAGCTCGACCAGAGGTGGGTCCTTGTCGGATTCAGAGTAAATCTCAAGTGGCTCAAGGGCCACGGGGTAAGAGGAGCAAGCACCCAGATGTGCCTCCTCGTCCAGAGATGTGCTGGCGGATTCCTCAAGATCCTCTTCACTCGCAACCTGATCATTAGGCACCTCAATAATATGTCGATGTGAGTCGAACATGCCTAATGAATCGGGCTCATCCGTGTCCTGGATGAAATTGGCTCCGACTGAGTCGTCGAAGAGCCCAGGTTGCTTACCAAGAGTGAAGATGTTGAAATCCGCCGTGAGGTTTCCAAAAGACAACCTCATCAAGCCATTGCGACAATTGATCAAGACATTAGATGTCGCAAGAAATGGCCTCCCAAGGATTACAGGAATTTGTCCTTGTGGGTTGGACACGGGTTCGGTATCCAAGATGATGAAATCAACTGGAAATACGAACTCACCCACCTTGATAAGGACATCCTCCACACTCCCTCGTGGGATTTTGACGGATCTATCAGCCAACTGGAGGGTTGTCCTCGTTGGTTTAAGATCGCCTATCCCAAGGTTGACATAGACTGAGTAAGGCAGGAGATTCACAGATGCCCCCAAATCCAATAGAGCTTGAGAGATGGTCACATTCCCAATCGTGCAAGAGACAGTTGGACAACCAGGGTCCTTGTACTTGACAGTCATGGGTTGTGTCAATATGGAGCTCACATTGGCGGCCAAGAAGGCCTTCTTGGGCACATTTGTTTTTCTCTTGGTGGTGCAAAGGTCTTTGAGGAACTTGGCATACGGTGGCATTTGTTGAACAACGTCCAACAACGGGATGTTCACCTTTACTTGCCTAAGTACCTCAACGATCTTATCCCAATGCTCATCACGTTTTTTAGTCAACCGATGAGGGAATGGTGCCTTGGGGACATAGGAATCACGAGGAGGAGTCTCAGAATTAGGTTCCTTGACAGGCTCAAGACTCTCCTCGGAAGACTTGCCAACAGGGTTGGCTTCCGGCATGTTCACATTGTTGTCAACGACCCTTCCCGATCTCAAGGTATGAATAACATTAGCATGTTGGGAAGGGTCACTTTCAACATTGTGTACATTCTGCCTGGTATTAGCAGGCTGACCCCTGGGATTTACCACAGGTTGACTCGGGAATTGACCCTTCTCGCGTTCATGGAGCTGATGAGCCAACTGGCTTACTTGCATTTCCAATGCTTTGACCGTATTATTGTTGGCCGCAAGCATGGATTGAGTGCTCTGCATGAATGCTTGAAGGGTTTGTTCAATGGTAGAGTCCTTAGGGTCAACCCGCTGGGGTTGTGGAGTCTGGTTAGAATAACCCGACGAAGAGGCCTGACCAGGTTGGTAATTTTGGTGCTGAGACCTTTGATGTGGGGGTTGGTAGGTCGCCGATGGGCGTGGAGGTTGATAAGGTGGAGGTTGAGGTTGAGCGTGCGAGCTCTGACCGTGTCCTCCACTAGACCCCCAAGAGAAGTTAGGATGGTTACGCCATCCCGGGTTATAGGACTGACTGTACGGGTCGTTTCGGGGCCTTTGTTGATACATCGCATTTGCATGCTCAGTATCTCTTGGAGCGTAAGCGCACTCCAAGTCATCATGTCCCGACAGTCCACACCTAGTACACCCGGGAGTAGCGACCTGAGCTACAGGAGCTCGGTCCATCTCCAAACTCTCTATCCTACGCATGAGAGCAGCCATTTTCGCCTCAGACGCGATAGTCGACTCAACATGATATGATCCAGCTCGACCAGAAGACCTGGCGGCTGGTGGCTCACTCATGGTGTCCCACTCGAAGGTGCGCTCAGCCATGGATTCAAAAGTGTCCCATGCCTCCTCGATGGGTTTCATTTGGAAGTCACCCTGACACATCGACTCCAACAATGTGCGGGTGTTGTAGTTGATGCCCTCATAAACAATCTGGCACAGCTGCCATAGCTCAAGTCCATGATGAGGGCATTGCTGGAGAAGGTCCTTGAACCTCTCAAAGAAACCATGAAAAGATTCGGTCTCGGTCTGATACATTTGATGTATCTGGTGCCGTATCTGTTGAGTTTTCCTTTGAGGGAAAAATCTCTTCAGAAAGACGGTCACAAAGTCATCCCAAGACCGAATCGAGCTCGCCGGGAGGCTATACATCCATTTCTTCGCATTATCCTTCAATGCGAACGAAATCATCCTCAACCGGACAGAATCCTCGTCAAGCTGTTGAAGCTTGAACATGGAGCATACTTCCTCGAATTCGCGTATAAAAATATACGGATCCTCCTTATTGGCAGTAAAGGTTGGAAGCATGCTCACATACTGAGGTTTCAGCTCATAGTTGTTCCCGCGAGCAGGGGGAACAACTATGCAAGAAGGTTGCGCGGCCCGAACAGGATGGGTCCGCTCCCACAAGGTCATCGGCCTATCATGTCGAGCTAAAGGTGGTGGTGCACCTAGAACTCGATCCTGACCGAATCTCCCTTCCTCTCGAGTCAGAGGAGGAGGAGAAGGAGGTCTACGTGGTGGTGGAAACGGACCGAGGTAGTCCATGTATGGAACCCGGTTCCCTTCGCCACCACGAGACGACTCGGCCTCTTGCTCCAAAGGAGCACGAGGCGGAGATGGTCGATCACCAAGATCTTCCATCTCAGAAATAAGCACTCTCTCGAGTCGAGCGCTCTCACCAGAACGAGCCCAACCTCGCATAAAAATGCTCGACTCGACTCTAACAAACACACAACAGAAGGTGTACTAGAGGAGGAGACTAAACGTAGAGAATAGATGAGGAGAGGACTCAGATGAGGAGGGAAGAATCCCTAGAGCTAGCGAGGGTAGTGGGATCAGGAAGAAGCCTAACTAGCAAGCACGGCTCAATCAAAGTAAGGCAATGGGTCCTTAAGGTAGACGACGCCTAACTTCGAGGTCACTAGCCTCGACACGTCTCACCTCCCTACAACGAGGACCACAATGCCCAGCAAGTGATACCAGATCCGGAGATCCAGTACCTCCTACTATCGACAAGGTAGGCAACGCCGATCAGGTCATGACGGTCTCAACTAGATTACTCTCCTAGTGCGCCCGCAATCCTAGGGCCAATGTCTACTTGCTTTTAGTTAAGGCTTTATTAAGAGTGATTTTTGGGGCTAAGGAAAGGGTGATGAAATCCCCCACCTTATCTTTTATGGGACAGCCCCTCCTTAGTAGCGATTTGATCCTAGATCTAGCAATCAATCGCTCCAATCAAACGCTCTCTCACTCTTGTCCCGATGCACCTTACTAACTAATGCATGAACGAAACATGCATGAATGAGGGATGTGGGTGCACGTACCTCACGCCAGCAATCAACGACAAAATGTAAAGCAAAGAAAAGACAAATGCATGCAAGGTCTACCAATGGTGCATGACCTAGATGGCAAGAAGTCTAATCTTTTGCTTTGAGTTTTATGGTCCAAGTTGATTAATGGGGGAGTGATTAATGATCTGGGAGCAAACCAGAGGTCAAAGCATGCAAAATTGGGCTCCCAGATAACAGAAATTTCAATTCTAACTACCCAAAAAAATTTCAAGGAAAGAAACGCTCACCAGGCCGCCAATTGGCGGTCTTCCACCGCTGATTGGCGGTCTGTTTAGGTCGGCGATTCCTCAAACTTCTCCAGTAGCCTCCCCTTGACCTTGTAATTCACTGAAACTAAGAAAAACTAAAAACAAAAAATTAAAAACCCCTCGAATCGTCCAAACCAAGGTCTGGACTGGCACCTCCCCGGCAACGGCGCCAAAAACTTGATTGATCTCGTTTTATATTTCTACCGCAAGTGCACGGCCGCGTTGAAGCGGTGGCAAATACGGGTCGTCCACTGGGAGGTGTGTCGACACTTGGTTTATTCGAAGGCGAGAGGTAAAAAGTAGGGAGAAAGATGTATTACACTAATCTAAACTACAAAGCTGAAATGAAATGCAAAGGAAATGAATATAAGCAATAAAACTAAACCCCAAAGGGGGTAGAGACTGATGTGAACATAAAGATGTGTGTGTGTGTGTTCAATTAAGCTCCTCACAACATGTGGTGTATGAAATCATAAAACTACATCCAATCTTGCCTCTACATGAATTAAGATAAGACTACATCATTAAAACATACAAGACAATGATTGGAATGAAGCTACATGAACTCAAGTATAAAGACTAGACCCTACTATGCCTCTACATGAATTAAGATGACTACATCATTAAAACATACAAGACATTAGCTAAGGAAAAGGCAACAAGAGTACATACACTACAAATTGTGTTTCCAACATTAACTTCATCCATATCCTAACTTTATCATTCCCCATAAAATAGGTCCACTAATCAAAGCATAAGCTAAGCTTCATTCAAGAGCATTAGCATATCAAAGATAAGAGTGGAGACCCATTAGATGGTTATGGAAATCATATAAAGCTCAAGGGATAAAAATAACACACACTTAATACACTACATGATTATATCACATATTTCTCCACCCCCCAAATGGGGATGAAACTACTCACTACTCATTACACTAACTAATTTAGCAAAGGAAAACATAATACTGAAATGAAATTTATACTACTTAAGCAAGAAATATTAAAGAAGCATAAACTAAACAAACAAACAAGCATGCAAAGGAAAGGAATTTAAACTAAGAGAGAAACAACATCATTAAAAGAAAACTTATATTATTAACTCACTCAATTACAAGTAGCTCTTCCTCCACTAGAGTTTTGCTTCAAGGCTTCACTCTTAGTAGGGAAGATGGCCACCAAGAGGGAGAGATGGATACAATGGGAGGTGAAGAGTTCTATTTATAAGCATGGAAAAAGCTAATCCGGGACAATCCCCCGATGTGGGACTAAACCAATACCAAAAATAGCCTAAACACATGCTAATACAAGTCCAGCAAGAATCTTGGCTGATCTGGGCTTAACCAGACCGCCAATTGGCGGTTCCAGACCGCCAATTGGCGGCCTATAAGGCCCAGATCCGGCTGGGACTTCTGGTGGGCTTGCCTTGGTTTGTTTCTTGGTCTTGGATGCATCTAGCTGGTTTAGTGGAGCTCCGACCCGAATCGAATTGACAAAAATACTCCTCATGATGGTGTGGAGTTTCCTGTTTTGCTCTTAGGTCCTTCTGTCTTACGATCAGGTCCTTCCCCCTTGCATCTTGGTCCCCAGGTCTCACAATTAGGTCCTTTTTTCCTGCTTTTGGGTCCTTTCATGGCTCTTCTCTTCAAACCTCTTTATTTCTGAAAACTAAACATAAAACTCGTCACGTAGCATTGCTTAGGTGTAAGATAATGGATATAAGGTACAAATATAAGCATGAAATGATGTCAATCAGTGACTGTTGTAGGCTAGTGGGCTCGTGAGTGACGGATCGAGACTCGGGTTTGTTGCTGGCTCGGGGATGGGACGTTACAGGGGCAAGTTCCAAACAATTTGGGGGTTTCGAAGGAAGCAGTGGGTGACTTGAAACATACAACCAATTCGTCTACACTATGGTTGAATTTGTTTGGAGAAAAGGAGGGTATGCATCCGGAATGTTCCATGCAAGCTGGGGTGTGAAGTCCTCATTTTCAGACCAGTTCATACTTGAGTTGTAGTCAACTTCAGTAGGACCTCAAAAACAAAAAGAACTACACGAAAACTTCATGAGAGGAGTTGAGGTGGAGGCAGTAGACGAGGAGTAACTAAAAGTGCCAAAATTACCCTGTCTTGTACACTAAATTACTCTTAATTAATGTGTAAGCATTACTATCGTCATATTACAAATAGATGGTTGTAATAAACATTTGATATCAAATTACCTCTACATGTATATGAAATTACTAGATGAAAGTTTGAGTCTTAAAAATAGCCAATATAGTATGGAAGCACCCAAGTCTTGCCCGAGTGGGGGAGCTTCCAATTTCCAAGTTCTCATTGAAATAAATAAACACGTGAAATTAAATTCTCGAAGTTAATAGCACATGGAAAGGGGCAATACAAACTAAACATGAGATGATTACTAAGAAGCAAGAATATACTTAATGAAGCTCAAGTAACAACTAAGAGCTTTCAAAGTGCATGAACAAAAAAGCACAAAAGTAAGTGAGGTGTGCAAATACAAACAAAAGTGTTGAATGAATATTGTTTTTGGTAGGTTTGTGAAATAAAAGGCGCATCATAATGAAGTGCTGGTGCACATGAAAGAAAGAATACATTTAGTGCAAATAAAACCACAAAAATTTAAAAGAAGAACCAAACGTAGGAAAAAACCTTCACCCGAAGATGCGACGTGCATCTCTCCTGGATCCGGCCCGCATCCGTACATGCGGCTAGGGGTGAGCATCAGTCCGGACCCGGACTGGACCGGACCCAGACCGGACCGGACCGCACCGGACCCAGACAGGACCGGATCCGGATTCTCTCCGGGGTCCGGACCGAAGACCGGACCGGTCAGGTCCAAAAACCCGGACCGGACCGAACTTTTGTGAGGATTTTTGAGTTTTGGTCCGGAACCGGACCGGACCGGACCCGAATCGCTCCGGTGGCCCGGACCGAAACCCGGACCGGTTGGTTTCGGTCCGGACCGAACCGGTCCGGTCCGGTCCAAAAACCCGGACCGAACCGGATGTTGCTCTCCCCTACATGCGACTGCATTCCTGAACAAAGGTCACAACTTTTAAGTTTGCAAAGTTACGTACAAATTTTTGATCACTGGTTAGTGGTTGTTGGAATGAAATTGGAAAGAGTTTTCTTTTTGAAAGTTAAAAAAAATATTACCAAATTGGTACGAGTTGAGAGACGCAAGGGGTATGATAGTTTGGTCTTTTCAAATTCGATTTTAAAATCCAATCATTAATTTATTTCCAAAATTGACAAAAGAATTTTGACTTTTCTTTAGCCTTTTTTGGAACAATAACCTCATAAGAGGACTTTTGAATCATCATCGTTATAATTTATCTTAAACTTAACATTAACTTGTTCATTAATTTTAGTCAAATAAATTAAATTTTGCACAAACACGGAAAACTTTATCGAATAGGAATTTTTTGTTAGTTTCATTTTCTATTGTTTCCAGTTAACTCCGAAAATTCATTTTCTACATGTCCTTCGATATAAACGGACCTACCTTTTGACTATCCAGAGGGACCTGTACAACTGAGAATCTGAGATACACACACAGTCAAACTCAGCACATCAACGAACCATTTTTTCCGGAGGTGTACGAAACCGAAACCCCGAAGACAAAACAGGCGTTTGGCGGCATTGATGACACCACGTAGTCGCAAAACAGCAGTAAAAATGTCGTGACCTAACGGATAATGGGGATAATCGCCACCCCGTGTGTTGGTGGTGTTGGTGTTCCCTCCCCTCTCCTCCTCCTCCTCTTCCCCATCCCTTCCCCCGATTCCCTTCCACCTCCCGGATCCAGAACCTTTCCGTTTCTTTCCATTCCGGCGGCTTAAAAGGGGGATTCTGAGGTTTTTTGGTTTTTCTTGTTCGGGGTTTTTAGAAGAACTTGAGGTTGCTCGAAATGTGGGGAAGAAGTTGGTAGCTCGTTGGCATCTTTAAATTCTTAGGGAATTGATGTGTTTAGGAATTGTGCTGAATAGGTCAATTGGTTATTGTTTGGAGTGAGATTGTTGTTTTGGGGTATTTTATTTTTGGGTTACGATGGGGTGTATGCACTCGAAGGATTGCTTCCAAAAACCGTCGGATTCGCCAGAGGTTACGAAGCTCAAGGAGAGTTCGGGCGAGAAGGCGCTTATGGGGACTGGTGCCTCTCTTTCGTCTTCTCCGGGTTTGCGTGGAGAAAATGAGGATCTGATTAACCCGTTGGCTTCCGGCAGGAATTCGGATGGTATTGCGAGGCTTGATAGGGTGTCGTCACAGTTTCTGCCTCCGGATGGTTCTCGTGCGGTTAGAATTCAACAGGGCAACTATGAGTTGAGGTACTCGTATTTGTCTCAGAGAGGCTACTATCCTGAGGCTTTGAATAAGCCCAATCAGGATTGCTTTTGTATACACACTCCATTCAGAACGAACCCTGATTATCATTTCTTTGGTGTGTTTGATGGTCATGGCGAGTTCGGGGCGGAATGCGCCCAATTCGTCAAGAGAAAGCTGTGTGAGAATTTACTCCGTAATAACCGATTCCATGTTGATCCAACTGAGGCCTGCCTTGCTGCATTTCTCATGACGAACTCCCAATTACATGTGGATAGCTTGGATGATACCATGAGTGGGACGACTGCCATAACTGTTTTGGTTCGAGGAAGGACTATTTACGTCGCGAACACTGGCGATTCTAGGGCCGTTATTGCTGAAAGAAGAGGGGCAGAACTTGTAGCTGTTGATCTCTCCATTGATCAGACTCCGTTTAGGGCCGATGAGTTTGAGAGAGTGAAGCTTTGTGGAGCCAGGGTGCTCACCTTGGATCAGATAGAGGGGCTAAAGAACCCAGAGATTCAGTATTGGGGTACTGAAGGTACTGATGATGGTGACCCTCCAAGAGTGTGGGTGCAAAACGGAATGTATCCTGGAACGGCGTTCACTCGGAGCTTTGGAGATTCAATTGCAGAATCTGTTGGAGTTGTGGCTACTCCGGAGGTCGTAGTTATGGATCTCACAGCTAATCATGCTTTCTTTGTACTTGCCAGTGATGGAGTATTTGAGTTCCTATCAAGCCAGACTGTGGTTGACATGGTATCCCTTTAGTTACTTCTGTATTGGTTTATATGGCTTCAAATTTTTGTCATCCTATTACCTATTATGTGCTTAAGTTATTGAGGTTGTTCCTATTATGACTATTCAATGTGCATTCCAGCAGCCATTGAAGATAGCAACTAATATAGTAAAAAAATCATGGAGCCAGCAATAGCTAATCATAAGCAGCAATAAGAAATGGGATTCTAGAACGTGATTTAATGTACTAGTTGTAAATGTTGGTGGCTAGTCTCTTGAAATCGAGATAGTGTTGAGAACATGGAATGATTCATCAGAGCAAGAAAATAGAAGAAAAAGATTACTAAGGCAGTAAAGCTTATAACATAATTTCTAGTGATAAAATGGTGGCTTCATTGAACCGTAAATATCAAATGAATTTTGGTGTAAATGTTCACACAAAACCTATTAGTTGAGAAAAGTTTTGTGGTTCCCTCTGAATATCAATTCCAGTGTCCCTGAAATAATTATCGTAGGATCAGTAAGGAATGTAAGATACACCACAGTCGACAAATATATTGAAGTTGGTGTGAACATGAAAAATACTTACAACAAGACAAAAGCTAGTAAATTATACATTGATACCGTAGCACTGTCATTAACATTGATATGGTAACTCGTGAGTTGCACGCAGCAAAATTTGTGTTACAATCGAATTGTGGATTGCACAAAACATCACTAAATTTCATGACTTCTGAGTAATTGCTGTCACGATTTTCTGAGTAATTACGATCTTGACGTAATATTCTTACCAGTATTTTCTTGTGACATTTGAAGGGCAATAATCACCAAATACATCCCTATTTGAGTTAGTGCCTGGCTACTTTTCTGAAATGTGCTAAATTTGTTTGATGCATCGTCACCCTTTTTATGTTTCTTTAGTTGGTTTACTCTTTACAATTTTTTCAGGTTGCAAAGTTCAAGGATCCACGAGACGCTTGTGCTGCCATTGTTGCAGAATCATACCGACTTTGGCTACAATATGAAACTCGTACGGATGACATTACAGTAATAGTGGTGCTTGTTAATGGATTAACTCACGTATGATTATGACCTTGAGCATGTTATGTTCTTATGTCTTGTTCAAGTGATCTTTCCTTCTAAATATAACCAATTTCTTCACAGACAGATCGTCTTCAAGTTGGGTTGAATTCTCCTACAAACCCGTTGTCTCAATTGTCTGAGGCAACGGGATCTGAAACTCCTTCATCTTTAGCATGGAATTCAAAAAACCACTGTGTGAGAAATGATTTATCACGGACACGTCTTAGGGCTATTGAGTCCTCTCTTGAGAGTGGGCATATGTGGATTCCTCCTTCTCTGCTTCACAGGAAAACATGGGAAGAAGAAGTATTTTTTAACTTGTACTTTCACTTTGTCTAGCTTGCACTTATTAGAATGATTATCAATACTTAATGTTTCTTAAATGAAGTTAATTACGTCTTTAAAACGTTCTAGTATGCTAGATAATATTTGAAACTTTTGGTACCAGGCACATATTGAGCGGGCATTACGAGAGCATTTTCTGTTTAGAAGGCTAACAGATTCACAAAGCCAAGTGCTATTGGATTGCATGCAAAGAGTTGAAGTTAAGCCTGGGGATGTGGTTGTTGAACAGGTATTCATGTAAATATTCTTTTACTTTTCTATGTGCAGCAAAGTATTAAGTTTATCACATACCTCAAAATCAGTATCTTTTGGAAGCTTCATGTGTAGAGCATACTCAATTGCAGGGTGGAGAAGGTGATTGCTTTTATGTTGTTGGAAGTGGAAATTTTGAAGTTAAGGCTACTCAGGTGCTTTTCATTTTTGAATGCATATTATGCTCTGTAGTTGTTACTGTAACTACCTATAGGGAAAATGATGAATTGCCAACGATTTAGTGCAATGTTTTGCAGAACTCCTTAGATGCTTCTTATCTATTCTGTAATTTATATTTCTTCAGGTTGAGGAAGAGGGGAAAGAAGTCACCAAGGTGCTTCATCATTATACGGCCGACAAGTTATCATCATTTGGGGAGCTGGCATTAATGTGTGTAGTTTGTTACATCCACTTCATTACTTTTATGCAGTTGCATGACAATTTTTAAATTCTACAGTAAGAATACTTGATGACATTGCAAGGACAACAGTTGATCAGAAAAATATCATGTTAAGATAATGGAAGATAGTTCTCATTGCTCTAATAAGCGTACATGCATTCAAATTATCATGACATAATTGTTTGTGGATCGTGGGCTTTCTGCCAGATTTCCTATTAATTGTTGAAAGGAAAGATTTCTAGCAAGTTTATTATTCAGAACAATTAGAAATGTATCAACAGTAATAAATTCTATACTTTTTTAACAGGCTTAGATCTAGATGATAGAAAACAACCTATAATAGTTGATGGCTGCATGCTTTGTTATTGGGCATACTTGTTATTTGTTAGAACTAGCCACACAAATACAAAATAGAAGGGCTACAAATACATATAAACGCATAAAATAAGTATGAAGAGGGTTAAGAATTTGTTTCTGAAATGTTTAGGATATTGTTGCCATGTAAATAATTGACTAAAATTAGTATGGCATGTTGTCTACGCAACATGTTCAACCTATGACCCCGATCCCAAGCAATAGTTGGGTTAATTCTTGATTTGTAATGATAATATTTTTAGGTAATACGTAAGTCAAAATATCTAGAGTGAATATGAAACAACTCTTGAAAAGCATTAGAAAGTGTAAAATGTAACTTAATCTAAACAATTTTTTTTCTTTGTAAACGGCCCATGAGTATACTTTAAACAATAAATAATTCGAAGGTATATAAATTGTGTTAAGACTTTTACCGATCAACAAAAAATTGTGTGAAGACTTTTCATGGATCAAATGTTTAGTATACTTAATTGCTATCTTGAAACTAAGTAGAGTTATAAAGTAGACTAGAAACCAAATGTGTCTTCAATCAACCTTAAAAGAATCTTTGCTAAGATGGAAACAAGACGATATTCACTAGATATTGGCATGTGACAAAATCTCATTGACCGCCATTTTTGCTTAGGTTCTCTTGTATTTAATATTAAGGTTAGTGTTGTCTGATGATGGATAAGTTTACAACTCAAGATATATTTAATTTGATATTACAAAATGGGTGATTAGGTCGGAATAATATCTAGTTGTTGATTGGTGTTTCTATTTTTTTGCAAGTAAAAGGGAGGTATGTGTGCCTCCAGTATATCATTTATGTGTGAAAGAGATTTACAAACTAAGTTAGCGAACCATACATAAAGAATTAAAAAAGACTGTGGTCTACGCTACACTAACTATCAGCTATACTAAGTAACAAAAATGGGCGCGATGCGCGATGGCTGAACACAGCCGAGCTGACGCAATCCGAGTACTAGCTATGGCGGTCAATCCCTGGTCCCCTCCCGATTGAACCGCTACAGCCCTCATCGAGACCTTTACCAGCACCCGGTCCGTCAATACATCAAAATGGTGGGGTTCCCATCAAGGCCGTCTAGGCCCAGGTCCGTAGGAAGGACTCTCTCCCAATGGTGTTTGTCCCAAACATATCCCCCTTGGTTCGCATAACATCAGTGATAGGTACCAATGCCTGGGTCGTGGTGCCCACCAACCCCTCGAAAATGGGCCGATTCCGTTCCATCCATACTTCATACACCGTCACTCCAACGCAAAGGAAGAGGAGCTTCTGCTGGAGCCAAACCCCGTCTCTTAATCTTCCGAGCCAGCCGAGCAATCTCATCAATGAAGCCCGGCCTCAACGCCCTCGAAATCTGTAATCGAGTCCGCACCACCTCCCAAATATGGCTCGAGAATGGACATAGTACTAGAAGGTGGTCAATATCCTCCATCGCCTGGCTGCAGAGCCGACACGTATGGTCCACCTGGACGCCCCAAGACGAAAGGAAGTCAGCAGTAGCCAATCGCCCTCGCATGGCCTTCCAAAGAGTGACAATATGCTTCAGAACATGTAGCTTATGCCATACCACTTTTGCCCACCAAACAGGTGGCTGGGTAGTCCTGACAATCTTCCACGCATCCATCATGGTAAATGAGGTACTACACTTATCTCCCTATACTAGATGATCCTCTCCCTCAGGATTGAGGTGGCAAGGATTTCAGGCCACAACAAGTTCATAATAAGAGATCAGGAAGCCGGTAGGCACCAAGCACCATCAGCGATGAAACGACTGACCATCGTATCAAGCAGGACTGCCATATCATACCGTAGCCTAGGCCCAAAGTGTTCCCAGATGAGGGGCTTCCCTAGCCAAGGGTCCTCGAAGAACCGTATATGTTCCCCCGTGCCGACTGCAAGGCGAAAATGTGAGGTGGCAAGCTCCCGGACCCAGAGTATCCCCCTCCATGCCCACGAGCACTGCGCAGGTGGGCGAGCCATCCAGATCGTCTTGCTACGTAGGTACTTAAGCCGGAGCCAGCATAGCCAAAGGGAGTCACTCTGGCCCGCCACTAGCCAAAACAATCCCAACATGCCTGCATCATTCCAATATGTAAGCCGACAGAGCCCGAGCCCACCTTCATTCTTGGGCAGCCAACAATCCTTCCAAGAAACGGCTGCCAACCCTTTCTTTGAGTCCCCCATATGAAATGGCACATGAGTGTCTCAATGTCCTTCAGGACCGATCATGGCAAAAGGAAAGCGGAACTCCAGTAGATACTAAATGATGTCAAGACACTGCGTACAAGTTCTACCCGACCAGCCATCGAAAGTAGGGCCCTCTGCCAAGAAGCCAATCTGCCCCGCACCTTCCCGACGAGCTGCTCACAAGCACCCTTGCTCATTCGAGAAGTAAATAATGGGAGACCGAGGTACGTAACTAGGAATTTTGCTCTCGTCATCCCAAGCCAATCCAGGAGGGCATCCTGCTCCACACTCCCCCCAAAGAATACCTGACTCTTCTCCGAGTTCAGCTGGAGCCCCGAGACCCCCGAGAAGGTCTCCATGATGTCACGTATAGAGCGAGCATTCTGCATATCCCCCTTTGCAAAGACCAAGAGATCGTCAGCAAACATAAGGTGCGAGACCTCAAATCCGTTACAGGCAACTGGGGAGAACAATCTCCGATCCACAACCCTCCGGAACATCGCGCTAAGCTGCTCCATGCAGAGCACAAGCAAATAAGGCGCAATGGGATTCCCTTGGCACAACCCGTTTGTCGCAGTGAACTGCTCGGAGAACTGACCATTCACCGTTACCACAAACGATGCCCGCAAACACCCCTTGATCCATTTGCACCACCTGCGGGAGAAGCCAAAATGCTCCAGAGCCTGAAGGATGAACCACCAGGAAACAAAGTTGTACGCCTTGCGCAAGTCCAACTTGAGGCACATTCGACTTTGGCCAACCTCCTTGTGCATCAGGTGACATATCTCATGAGCTAACAAGATGTCGGTGAAGCGCCGCCCTTTGATGAAAGCACTTTGCGTCTCCCCCACCAGTCCCGGAAGCACTCTTTTCAGTCGATTTGCCAAGATCTTAGTAAGGATTCGGTAGAACTGCGTGCATAACGAAATGGGTCTGAAGTCTTTCGGGAGGAACGAGACCATAGCCGCGAACAAGTCCTCCTTAATGATCGGTCACGCGCACTTGTAGAAGCACGTGTTAAATCCATCGGGCCCCGGAGCTCGATCAACATTAGCCTGCATGACAACTTGTTCCAATTCCACCATCGAAATGTGGCGGGACAAAGAATCTGCATCCTCGAGAGAGAGAGTAGGGAGAGCAAGGTCCTGGGGGATGTTCCTGGTGTGCACATTTGAATTGAACAAATTATCGAAAAAGGAACGGAAAGTGTTACGAAGTTCACCCTCGTCGGTGATCAGGGTGCCTCTCGCCTCGATCCTCCAGATGGTGTTCTTTGCCCGCCTCGCCTTCATTGTCGTGTGGAAGAAAGCCGAATTGGAGTCTCCGTCCTTTAGCCAGCGAATATGTGATTTCTGACTCATCACAGATTCTTCAAACGTCAGTGCCACCTCCAGCTTTGCCTTACATACCCTCTCATGGTCTTGCCAAGCTTGGTTATGTGGGTCTGACTCCAGAGTCGCCCTCGCATCACTAAACTCCTGCCGAGCAAGTCGAATACCCTGGTCCGGTGCTCCAAAAGTATTCCGACTCCATTCCACAATGTGCTCCTGAACCATGTTGAGCTTGCTCGCAAAGCAAAACATAGGAGTACCCCGAACCTGGTGCCAACCTAGCTGGATATAACTATATATATATATATATATATATATATATATATATATATATAAAAGATGCAGTTCATTTTGTAATTAATATCAATGCAGATCTTTCTCCCCCCTCGTGCATTAACATATTCTTGAGATAGATTGTGAAATCCAGCACCCTAACACCCTCCCTAGGTTGCGATGCATCCTTACTGAGACTGCTTTCAACCTAGCTGCAGATTTTTTTTGCAAGTACCTAGGTGCTGATTTCTCTCCCTTGTTCATAAACTTCTCATGTTTTTCCTTTACTAAAGCTAGATCTATTCTCTCCTTTACCACCATATTTTTCCTTTAGTTGTGGACCAGGAGCCCTTTAGTTCATTAACATGCTATGTTTTTATTTGTTCCCTTATGTCTCTATCTTGTTGTCCAACTTTTGTGGTTTTTTCGAGTGAAGCGTAGAATTGAACCTATGGTGTATTATTCTTGTTCCTTGATGAGTATTTATAAAACGGTTGAGATTGTATCTATGGAAGATCCTATCTCCTCCGCGTACTTGGTACAATACAAAGGAACAATCTTATCCAATTTGACCTGTTTGTTCTATGATATGTTTATCACTTGTTATTTTCATCAGCATTGCCAAAATCTTTTGTTTTTTCACTTCCAAATTTCTTGTTCACTTTGCTAGCATAAAAAAAATGATCAATTATCATGAGCAAGTGCGTAAATATATCCCACTATATTAGCAAAGAAACATGTTATCACTTCGTTCTTTGTTGAGATGGTTTTGTTCATTGCATATATCTAATGCTCATATTCATTACATTAGCATCTTTATCTAACTTCTAATGATTTTCTTTTGTACTCCATGTAGCATGGTAGGGATACTCTAGATTGTGATAAAGTTTTATAATATGGACCATGTGATGTTACAAACTGTATGATTGGATTTATTTAGGATGGTATTTACTTATAAATATGGATTTTCCTTATTTCCTATTGCCAACATGTGAATTTCCAACTCAAAACCGATTGGCGTTAAGAGGATGTAATTAGGATATTATCCTAAGGTAATTGCCTAACCAAATTATTGGTCTCTCGGGTCGCTATGATGTCTTTATCCTCTGCCATACTGCTTCGATGTCTCCTTGAGGGACTCTGAAGAATCCTCCATTAAACTCCTTGAAATCTATTTATTGTGATTTTCATGGGGCTTCCATATCGTAGTTGAGCATATCACCATGTGCTTCTACTAGCGATGGTCCAAGTCAAATGTCCTTGAAGAATATAATTGTCACACTATCACCAATCACTATTTTTATTATTTCCACTCAAGTTGGCTATCATTCCCCAAGAACCTTGATTGAGCTTTCACTAATATGACCTTGATTAGCTAGCTCCTCCTAGTAAACATGAATACTTGTGCACCTCTTGATGGATCTGAAGTAATATGATAGCCACCAAACGCATCCATACTTCTTGACTTATGTTACTAAAGTATTTTAAACTAGATGCCGGAGGATACTTTTGAAATGGTTAAATAGAATTCTGTAATCCAATTGCATACAACATCTAAAAGTGTATTTAAGAAGAACGAGAATGAATACGAGATACATGCATCATGTTGTTCAAATATGCAGATGCATCTTATACCAATACCATGAATACAACAACGATATATCAATCCTAATATTCATAGGTTATGAGTTTTTTTGTTTTATCCCTCAAATATATGAATGAGAATTTAAACGTGTAGAACCTCTGCAAAGTAAATTTAGATTAAGAAACAAGTTTCGACATGGTAAATTGAATTTTTTTGTTCAGATTATTGTAATGTTATGCTTCGTATATTGTGTCTAATCATGTTTGGTAAAGTTATCTTTAAGCATCTATGGGGATTTTCGATAGACTTCAGGTATTGAAACTAACCTTAACATTAGCATTACCCTAGTGCCTCAAAAGAGGCTCCCACTTTGCAGGATGAGGGGGGTTGGATGCACTCAACCTTATCCTGCTAAGTTGAGAGGTTGTTTCCAGTTAAAACTCATTGACACGACTGTCTGCTATTACACAAGAAATAAGTAATGCAGACAGTTCAGATAACCATTGGAATGTATTCCATGATAATCCAAGTGCCAAAGAATAGTTTAATCGTGCGCTCATTGAAAATGAACAATAGGCATCCAAACTGAAATACATAAAATTTTCTACTAGGATATTCCAAATGATGTATCTATTTCCTTTTGAGAAGCATTGGGTGAGCATTAGGTTGGACGCACATGGTAAACGTACATGGTAAAGTATTTTTTATTTTATTGTGCAACGTATGGAACACTGTATATCTATAAAAAATTATAGATTTCTTTTTGCATTACAGTTCATATATTGCTCTATAATTGTTGTATCATCCTTGTTTTGTTGAAAATTTAATAAAATTTGATTTTCATTTGACAAGTTCTGCTTCCATGAATAACGACTAATATGTATCCTTGTATTGTGCAACCATATTCATGCTTACAGTTTATAACCTTGACAAACAACTTTCTGCACCTTTCTCCAATTGCGATCCACTGCAATCCAAGTGCACAAATTAGTTTACTCACATTTTGTAACTATTTTCGAAAAGTCAGAGCCCTTCCACTAGATTCAAGTTTGTATTTTTTGTAATGGTCTATATATAATATTTTTCTTGAGTTCTTAACCAAAGACTTAAGAAACACTGAGGTTCACAAATCTAGGTAACCGTATACGACTTGGGAATCCTAGACTTAGATCTGTGATCGTTTCTTAAAATGTTTACTTACTATATTTATGTTAAAAGAAACCTGTAAAATTTGACGTTCTTCTCTTGGCATATTCCTTTTTTGATTAACGCTTTTATAATTCCACGATTTTCACTTGCTTTCTCTTCTGTAAGGGTGATAGATGTTTACGAACTTATAAGTCAAAAGGAGTCCTTGTTATGCAATGTGAACTATCTCAACGTTTGTGCACTTGTGCCATCTCATATAAGTCATGACTCATGAATCCAAGATGTGCTTGTTTAAAGATGTGTGGATATGTTTCATTGGTCTTATACCATATTAAAGATTCGGTGTTCAACACAGAATCAAATGCTTTGGAGTGGAGGTACCTAGATTAAATCATTAGAATAGTTTAAATTGTCCAGTAATGGATTATTAACAGTAGCATTCAATTTCAACACCTTAACTGAAAGCTAGATTTGTGTTCCAAATTCTTCTAGGTTTGAGTTTCGCAGTTGGTGTTTGGGCTTTACGTTCCAATTCTCATGGTTGCTTTATGTCACTACCAGGTACAATAAGCCACTGCAGGCATCTGTTCATGCCGTAACTAGTGGCACATTGTGGGCTTTGAAAAGAGAAGATTTCCGGGGAATTCTTATGTCAGAGTTCTCAAATTTGTCTTCCTTGAAATTGCTTCGGTCAGTGGATCTTCTTTCAAAATTGACTATCTTACAGCTGAGTCGCATCTCTGATTCTCTAGTACAAGTTTCCTTCTCAGATGGTCAGAAAATAATAGATAAGGTGTGAAACCTGAACCACTGCCTTTTATGTATTTATTGTGAGCAGATGAAGAGATTATCCTAGTACAAAAGTAGAATTATCAACAAAATTACATGTTCTTATTTCTCAGTAAGATATGTTTTTATCTGCTTGCATTCCTACGTCCTCTCAGTTTGGGTTTGTACAAATGATTGAGTCTTGCATACTACAATCGATGAAAAGCCTAACAGGTTGGTTATTTATCATAATTTTGAAGCTTACAATGATTGTCTTTCCTTGTTTCTGCAGCATGACTGCCTTACGTCCTTGTATATTATTCAAAAGGGTCAGGTGAATCTGAAATACAATGCAAGCAAAATGAGAAGTCGGGGTCTTGACGGTCTTCTACCTAACACTTCTGAAAGGGAAGGTAATTCCAAATCGAATGATGAAATGGAAGTTGAACTTTTTGAGGGAAGTCACTTCGGAGAGTGGGCACTTCTTGGTGAGAAAATCAGCTCTTTGAGTATAGTTGCTCTGGGAAGTGTTGTCTGCAGTGTTATTACCAAAGAGAGGTTTGATTTTGCTCTTGGTGCAACATCAAAACTTCACCTAGATGATAACAAGTATGTATTTTTGCACAAAAAAAAAACTTCAAGTGAAGTAGTTGAGATCATCTTTTACGTTGGTTTTCATGCGTTGAACATTGCACTGATTTTTTTATACTAAAATGCTGATGATATGTTCATGATTTTTACAGGTTTAGAAATTCTTCAGGTCCCAACGAATGCTTGCCAAATTCTGACCCTATGAAATTGAAGAAAGTTCAGCTCTCTGATTTGGTGTGTGGTCTTTAGAGGCTTTGACTGACCAGATCTGATGTTCACATAATGCTTTATCCATAAACTTATTATTAAGCTTTGCAGGATTGGAGAAGGAGATTACAAGCAACGGAATACAGTGAGATAGGGCTTGTTCAATTGAAAGGAGCAGGTAAAGAAAGTTGGACTTGTATTTCTGTGGTATATTCTAACACTTAATTTTCAGGCACAAGTTCCAATTGCCTTTCAAGGTTATTAAATATCAATTGGTTTTGAGTTGGATACCCACACTTCAATATTAACCTCTCAAAACTATTAATGATATTTGGTAAACCTACGGTCATAGAATATCATTGAAAACTGTTGAAAAAATTACCAATCATTTTCTAGTTTTGATTTTCGTACTCCACAATCAGGGTAAACAACTATAGATTCTTTATTATCTTTCTTTCCGCATTTCTTTATCTTGAGCAGGCAATATTTTCAGAGTGCCTTCTTACACAAAAGGCAATGCATTAGTTAGAGCTTTCTATTGCTATAGGGCCAACAGCGTGTTCCACAAATTGTCACTACTCACCACCTATATAACATCATTTCTGTATGTCCACTAACTCCATTTAGTTGAGACGATACTGCAATACTGTAGTTATATGATGATGCATTCCTTGATTTAAAAATAATATTTGTTTTCTTCTTATGGAAGTATATGAATGTGAATTTCATTTCTCTGTATGATGTAATGACTGAAGTATAATTTATCATGTTTTGTTGGTTATTTGGCTGTCAGAAAACATGCTTACCTTAAAAAGGTACTGCAACAGTAGGATACAGAAGCTGGGAATGAAGAATCAGGTCTTGAGAGAAAAAGAACTGTTACATAATTTTAGCGTATCTTCTTGCATACCAGAAGTCCTCTGCACTTGTACTGATGAGCTGTATGCTGGAATATTACTAAATGCATGGACAGCTTGTTCATTGGCTTCAATACTTTATACACCATTTGATGAACCATCTGCACAATTCTGTGCAGCATCCGTTGTCGTTGCACTGGAAGAGCTGCACAAGGTCCGCTTTGCATTTATTTGCAGTTACCTTAGGGATCATATATAAATTTTACTCTTAACCAGCACAGAAGCTAATATTCTTTTTTACTGAATTCAGAATTCTGTTCTTTATAGAGGCGTATCCGCAGATGTTTTAATGTTTGACCGGTATGGTCATTTAAAGGTATGTTTGTTAGTAATATGTTTGCTGGACATTCATTTCGTAAAAAGACTATCATGTGTATATCCTACCACATGCTAACATCATATTTAAACCTTTTGTAGCTTATAGATTTCAGATACGGGAAGAAATTATCTGCTGAAAGGACTTACACTATTTGCGGGGTATCGGATTATCTTGCTCCTGAAATAATACAGGGGAAAGGCCATGGGCTTGCTGCTGATTGGTATAACTTATTCGGGAAGTTATAATTTAACCAATATTATACTGCCCAAAATCATGTTTCTTTTAGAACTATATTCTTTTTGACTTGTTTAATGCTGGCAATATTTTGATGGTCCAATCTCTTAGGTTTTGTTTATTTTCAGATTTTCAAAGTCGCACTGCAAATAGAGTAAAATGGTCCTCATAATTCACAAACACTTTCTTTCGTTTTAGTACACAAAAAGGTATCATCATGATTCATACAAGTCCCCTCATGGTCTTGATGCACAAGAGCAATCTTGAAAATTGATAATGATGGTACAAACAATTCCAGCACAGGTTTATCCTGCATAGTCTGTTTTTGCTACTTGTAGCCTTCTTGTGTTGCAAAAGTTTCTAATTACATCCACAGCTTATGTTTCTAATAACTGCTGGTAAAAGTAACTTGATATTTCTAGGATTTTCATATGTGAAGGTGGGCTTTGGGAGTATTGATTTATTTCATTCTTCAAGCTGAAATGCCATTTGGTTCGTGGAGAGAAAGCGAGCTAGAGACAGTAGCAAGGATTGCTAAAGGACAGTTTACCCTTCCATGCACGTTTAGCACTGATGCCGTTGATCTCATAACAAAGGTTGTCAGACTGAAATAATTCCATGGTCACATATACTCTTACAAATAAAGTAGTAAACGAAACTTGTAATTCTCTGTACAAGTACTCTAACTTTTGTGACTCCTACAGCTACTTGAAGTTGACGACACCGTGAGGCTTGGAACCCATGGTGCAGGTCCTATCAAAAAACATCAGTGGTTTGAGGGCATTGATTGGCAAAGAATTGCAGATCAAACTGCTCATGCTCCTCAAGAAATCATATCTCGGATATCCGCTCATATAGAAAACCATGTTGACGATATTGGGCTTCCGTTATCTCCGTCATCTCAGTATACATCCGAACTTAGTTCTTCAGATTGGCTTGAAGATTGGTAGACTGCATTACAATCTGGCTTATGAGGATGGAAAAAATAAGTTTCAGATGTCGCATCAAAAGTCCTGAACGGATTTGGATTTTTACTGGTAAAGAAAGCTATTGGTGTGGTTAAGGAATCATTGTGTTCATTCCCATCGTAAACTCCAATATAAGAGTCGAAAGATGGTTTAGGGCGTAAATAAAGGAAATGCATGCTACATTTTCATCGACAGCCATGTTGCCATCTCGAAATTTTTGTCTTAAGCCAAAAAGGAAAGCTGTAAAGGGTTTGATTATTCCTTGTGCTGCCCTCTAAATTATTTATCAACTATCTATTTTTCTCTGGCAAGCAAACTGAGCCTTTTTAAATGTTGTTAGCATATTCTGCCTTTTCTTGATCACTATTGTGCCGCATTTTGCAATAACGAAAGTGTTGAAGCCTCGTAAACTAATCCGATTCGACATTGCCACGGCTCGTCTTCAATCGATGACATTCACGTATTTGAATCATGATTCTTGATGTGTTTGGTTACTAGCTTAGATAGGGATGGAATCATATGATTTGGATGCTAATGGTGTCAAATTTATATAAAAATATTTCATATGACATAAGTACCGATGCACCTAAGTAAACAAGTAAATGGGGAAATAAATTATGAGGTCCAAGCACAATGGCCAAATGTTCATAAGGCCAATCACTGTAGGGTTTTTTAAGGTCCCATATTTAATATTTTTAATTCATCTCAATTTTGTAAGAACAAAATATCTCCACAACCTCCAAACCAAAAAAACTCATATCGGGAAATAAATTATAAGTTGTAAAATCCCCAACTCCCACCCTAAGACGACCCCAACTCCGTTGATGAACAACCCCCCACCTCCAGATCCAGGCTGTATAGGAGTTGTAAAAATCCCCAAATCCCCACCAGGGTCGTTTCACGAAACCACCCGCGCAACATTGCGTCACAACTAGACCTGTAAACGGGTCGGGTAATACTCGTATACCCGCCCACTCGACCCGTACGAGTACAGGTATGGGTACCAAAATCCGTACCCGTTTAGAATTTTGTACCCATTAACCCGTACCCGTTTACCCGCCAGATAAACAGGTCGGGTACGGGTATGTTCCTTACCCGTGTACCCGTTAACAATATATATTATATATTAAATATATATATTAGTATATTATTTCTCCTAAATCCCTAAATCTGTCGGGAGAAGCAAAATCCCAAAATCCCTAACCTAGCCGTCTCGCTCCCTCCTTGCCTTCCCACCGCCTCCTCGCCGTCTTGGCTCCTCTCCGTCTCGTCACCTCCTCGCCGTCTCCACCTCGCCTCCTCGCCGTCTCGCCGTCTTGCCTCCTCCTCTCCGACTCGCCACCTCCTCGCCGTCTTGCCTCCTCGTTGTCTCCACCTCACCTCCTCGCCGTCTCACCACCTCCTCGCCATCTTGCCTCCTCGTCGTCTCCACCTCACCTCCTCGCCTCCTCGTTGGAATACCTCGCCGTCGCAACCCCATCACCTTCTTCTCACTTCTCCTCTTGGCCTCTCTCCCCTGCTCCGAGGTAATCCATCTTCCATGTCCTTAAGATCTTCAAATTTGTCGTGTTATGTGTATGTTGTACTATTGTGTGTTTGTCTGGTATGAATATGTGTCATTTACATATTATTTAGATTCGATTGAGATGCATTGTTGAAGGAGTTTTTATGACTTTGTCCTTTAGTAGTTACACATGTATGTTTATCTCTAACTTGTGAGCAGCAAACTGAACCTTTAAGTTTAAGCTTGTTCTGTTAGCACTCTCCTGTTAGCTAATAAAGCCTAATTATTTAAATAAAAATGCTAGTAGGATTAGGATACTATTAGTTAGTTTCACAAATTCTAGTATCACTGGTTTTCCTTATTTTGTTTTTGGTTATTTCGTTATTTCGTTATAACAGGAAATATTTTAGTTAAGAGTGATTTATGTCCATGTGTGTTTTTTCTGTTTCACTCAAAGTAACAAAATTTCTCATTTCAGTCAAAAATAATAATAATAAAATCCATGCTTTTGGAGTATAGACAGTCTAGTCGTATTTTTGTTTTGCTTTTAGAGTTTGAAGGTGCTGAAATGGTGCAATTATTTTTGTTTGTTGCTTGTATGCTTTTAGAGTTTGAAGGTGCTGAAATTGCTTTTAGAGTTTGGGATTTTCTTTTTTGAGTTTGTTTTCTTAGATTTTAGTTTTATTTTCGATTCTTGCTTTTAGTGTGAGTTTTTACCTTAGTTAATACATGTAATTTTATCTTGTAGTAGTTAATGTCTGAAACAGTAGGAATGGATGAAAATGAAATACTAGTAGCTTCTAATTCAGAAAAAAGAACAAGATGTTCGAATTCTGAAATTTGGAAATATTTCAGTAGTTATAATGATGAAAATGGAAATAAAAGAGCCAAGTGTAATCATTGTTCTAAAACCTTGACTGCCAGAAATAGTGATGGAACAACACATTTGTGGACTCATCTAAGAAAACAACACCCTACCAAGGGTAAGGGTCATGGAAGTGGACAACTGGTATTGAATGTGGGGGAAAATAGCTTACATGGAACTGTAGTTGTTAAGTATCACAAGTTTGATCAGATGAATAGTAGGAAGGATCTTGCCTTAATGATTATGTTGCATGAGTACCCATTCTCAATTGTGTATTACGGGGCATTTTGTTGATGATGATTGGACTTTACAGAAGAGAATATTGAATTTTGCTTTTGTTAAAGGCAAACATACAGCGGTTGCACTTTCTAAGTGTGTTTTAGAGAAATTGTACAAGTCGAACATCAACAAGAAAATAATGAGTCTTATCTTAGATAATTGTGCCACAAATGATGCTCTTGTAAGAGATCTGGTTCCAAAGTTTGGTTCAGGTGATCTTCTTCAAAATGGGTTGTTGTTTCATGTCAGATGTTCAATCCATATAGTTAACCTGTTTGTCCAAGATGGGATTGAAATCATTCCAAGAGTAATAGAAAAGGTCCGTAGTAGTGTTAAATATGTGAAGTCATCTACAGTTAGAAGGGGGACCTTTTTAGAAGCAGCAAATCAAGTAAAAGCTCCAAATAGGTCACTAGTGTTAGATGTGCCAACCAGGTGGAACTCTACTTTCCATATGCTTCAAACAACTTTGTAGTTTAGAAATGCTTTCAATCGAATGAGTTGTATTGATAGTTCTTACACACAAGAACCTTCTGAACAAGAGTGGGAAAATGCGAAGGTTGTGTGTGATTGTCTACAACTTTTTCAAGAAGTTACTAATGCCTTTTCTGCTATGATGTATTCATCAGCAAATTATTTTTTACCCCATGTATGTGCAATGAAGATTAAATTGATGAATATGTGCAGTAGTGATGCTGCTTTTGTGTGTGAAATGGGGGACAAAATGATGGAAAAGTTTGAAAAGTATTGGGAAACTTGTAAAACGGTTTTGTGTATTGCCTCGATCTTAGATCCTCAATACAAAGTTGAAACAATCCAGTTTTACATGAATAAAATTTATGGTGACAAGGAAGGAAAGAAGAAGGTAGACAATATCAGAATCAGTTTGCAAGAGATTTACAATGAGTATCGTCTCAGGTTTGGAGGAATGGATGTAAGTGTCTACAGTTGTGAGAGTGGAGTAGGCAGTTTATACAGTGGAAGTAGTAGTGGAACTTCTTTGAGTGGAGGTACAAGGTTTGACAAAAAAAACTTTTGAATTAGCTAGTGGACTAAGTGACTTGAAGGAGTTTCTTGCTAACAAATCAGCAAATCAACCATTCAAGTGTGATTTGGACATGTACTTGGATGAAGGAGTGCATCCTATAGTTGAAAGATTTGACATTCTTGGATGGTGGAAGATGAATGCTCCCAAGTATCCTTTAGTAAGTCTCATGGCGCTTGATTTTTTGGCTATTCCAGTATCAACAGTTGCATCAGAGTATGCTTTTAGCACTGACGGTAGAGTGATCGATCCATCAAGAAGCTCCATGCATGCATATACCGTTGAACCTCTTATATGCTCCCAAGATTGGATAAGGAAGACTTTTAGTGGTAAATTATTTTGTAGCTTACATGTGTATCAATTTATGTGACATGTCATTTTATTCTTATTAACTTCTCATTTCCATTTTTTGTAGATAAAACACTTGGTAAAGCAACTTTGGGCACAGTTAAGGACATAGATGATGGAGAACTTGAGGCGGATTCAATTTCAATTAATGATGATGATGTTGAGGAGGATGAGTAGAAGTTAGTCCACTATTTTAAAACTTGTAATAGAAGAATTCAAACTTCTACTCATGTTTGTTAGACATTTGTTAAACTTTGTGTGAGTTTTCTAGACATTTACTTGTCATTGTTAAATATTTGTTAGTGTTTGTTACACATTATTTGTGTTTGTTAAGACATTTGTTTTGTGTTTGAATGGTTTTTAATTGTTTGGACTTGTACAAGATATCTTAAATATGTTACCCGTTTACCCGCCCTGTACCCGCTAACTAAATGGCTACGAGACGGGTACGGGTAGACCATAATTGGGTACGGGTATATACCCGTACCTGTTAATTTGGGAAGGTACGGGTTAGGGCATACTCGACCCGTACCCGACTCGTTTACAGGTCTAGTCACAACTATTTTGGTGGAAAAATGACTCACCTCGTTTGGTGGAAAAAACGACCCAATTCATTTTTTGTTTTCTCAAATCAGCAATATTTCACGTGCCCTTTATGAGCCCATTAAATTCCTAATTACAAAAGTTTGGCTTCTCGACATCTTGTTTGTAACGAGTCTTGAATCGCCTCATTTGGATATCAGAAGAGAGAGTTATGTACAAAAAATTGATGATCTATCGATTGTCCAGTTTCCAAATATGATGTCTTCACACACCCTCGTATCACTGGAATATGGAAAGTTGTAAGAGAAACGAGTATGTGCTTCTCTCAATTGTCTTTCGAACAGGTCTAGAATCATCAAATTCCGTATTTGGATGTGGATGTTATGAATAAAACAATTGGCATGTGCTGGCAATCCAGACTTTTCCATCCCTTCCGGGTCAGTCCCTGCCTTGCCAGGGACGGACCCTGTCCCTCAAGAGACGGACCCTGCCCTGCCATGGACAGTCTCAAAAAATGATCCAGCTTATTCATCTCAAGAAAATGACCCAGCTTATTTACCACAAGAAAATGACCCAACTTATTTAGCTCTAGAAAACGATCCAACTTATTCAGCTCAAGAAACAACCCAACTTATATACCTCAAGAAAACAACCTAGGTTATTTAGTACTAAAAACGATCCACCTAATTTAGCTCAAGATAACGACCTAGGTTATTAAGTATTAAAAAACAACCCAGCGTATCTAGCTAAAGAAAAGGACCCAACTTATTAGTTGAAGAAAACGTCTCCCGTGTCAATGTTTTGATTGAATTTGAATCTAACAAGGTGCTATAAATAACCTGGGTCATTTAAAACAAGTCAAGTTCTTAATTAAGTTGCACCTTTGTTCTTGTAGTAAATTAATTAAGTTGCAGCTCATTTGGTGAAAATGACCCAACTCTTTGGTGGAAACAAGCCAACTCGTTTTGTAGAGCGACCCAACTTGTTTGGTGAAAAGGACCAAACTCGTTTGGTGAAAACAAGTTAGGTCGTTTGGTAGAACGACACAAGTTTGGTGAGAACGACCCAAAGGATGACATCTGAACGGATCACTCTCTTCCAATTGACTTGGAAGATATAAATAATTTTTTGTGTGTTTGTGTTTTTTTGTGTTTCTTTCGGTTCGAGAAATATGAAATGTTGAATTTTTCATTGGAATGTTCATGGAATTCAAATTGATTTCTAAATGTGTGGGTTAGGGTTGGGTTAGAAACACAATGCTTAATGATTTTGGTTGCTGGATGACCATAGTCCATCTTCGCGCAACAAAATTCGTAAGCATCGTGTTTCTACCCCCAACCTAACCCACACATTTAGAAATCAGTTAGGATCACCATCTTCATTAAACAAGATAATTTTGTGTGTTTGCATTTTTCATAGTGTTTGTGTTTCTCTATTCGCGATATATGTAATGTTGAATTTTTGAATGGAATGTTATATGGAAGCTTATAGTGTTCAATATAATTTCATTATAGTGTTCAATTAAATGTTTCGTTTGTATCTCTTCGGATATGTAATGGTATTTTTCAAACGCGGAAGCTTATAGTTTTCAATGGTATTTCATTATAGTGTTAAATGGAATGTTAGATGGTCGAAAGAAGAGACTTAATCAAAACCGTGAAGAAAGAGTAATGAAACGGTCGACCGAGGACCACGATCGGTCGACCGTTTGTCCATCTCTTGACAAACCCGAATCTCCTGTTGAAAATCGGTCGACCACAAGACTTGTTTCGGTCGACCGAATATCTATTTGTTTGTCAACCCCAAAGTGCATGGTACAAATCGGTTGACCATTCCCCTTTAGGTGTTCGACCGATGACTTAAGTGTACCTAAGTCGTAGCGTTGGGCGGTCGAGCGTTGCTTAACCGGTCGACCAAACTTTGTGCAATACTGCCAAACGATCGACCGTTCTTCCCGTTTCGGTCGACCTTATTTAGCCAGAATTGGGTCCTGCGTTTTCTGTTTTGTGTAATCACACTTCAACTCACACCCAATCAATCCCAACGGCTCTATTCTCTCTAATGCCTAAATAAGGAGTTGTAAAACACATTTCAACACAGCTCTCCCACTACAAACTTGTCCCAAACTTTAGAGAGAATCCCAAACACTTAAAACCTCAATTCCCACACTTTAGTGATCAATTCCTTAATCCTACTCAAGTGTGCTCAAGATTTAGAGAGTGTTGTTCCACTCAACCTTTGTTCAAGAAGCAAGGACTTCGGTGAAAGCCCGAAGTGTTTCTCTCGGATTGTGAGAGAAGAAAGTCAAGATCGCGAGGTTGTTCGCGGAGTTTGTTTTGTAAAAGGCGTTCTCTCCCGGCCCGGAACGGGGAGTGGTTAGTGCAGACGTAGGCGGAGCTTGCGGAGTCGAGCGGAGCTTGCAAAAAGAGGACCAGGACCCGGGTGGGGTGCCGAACCTCTATAAAATCCCCCGTGTCGATTGTGGTTTGCATTTTATCTTTCTTTCTCTACTTGTTTGTTTATTCCGCTGCGCATCGTGATTGCTTAAACAAGTAGGTGATTAGATTAATAGTGATTAGTGGACCCATAACCCACACGATCCTACATTTGGTATCAAAGCCTTGTTAGCGAAATTGCACACTTAATCGTATTTTTAGCATGGCTAGTACATCTAATCTCGTAGAGGGATTATGCACAACTCGACCTCATTTGCTTAATGGGTCAAATTATGATTATTGGAAGAATAGGATGAAGATTTTCCTAATTTCTAATGACCTTAAGTATTGGATGTTTGTTCAAAATCCATACACACCCCCAAATGAAGATGAATTAGATACACTTACAAGACCCAAAATGAAAGAAATCGAAATGAATTCGAAAATCATGAATATCTTGTATTGTGGACTTAACGAGGGTGAATATAATAGGATTAGAGGTTGTGTTAGTGCATATGAGATTTGGCATAGACTACAAATGCATCATGAGGGGGATAGCAAAACTAAGGAAACCCGCATTAGTCTCCTCATGCATAAATATGAGATTTTTTCTATGCAAATCGGTGAAAATATAAGCGAAATGAATACTCGCTTCACCGATATCACTAACTCTCTTTTGGTTCTTGGAAGAAGATTAAATGAAGGAGAGATGACAAGGAAATTCCTCTAGTCGCTAAGCCACAATTGGGAAGATAAGGTGGTCGCAATTGAAGAGGCACACAATCTTTCCCAACTCAAGATGGAGGAATTAATTGTAAATCTCATGGCGTATGAACTCCAAATCAACCATCGAAAGGAGAAGGAAGCTTCAAGGAACAAACTGTTAGGATCTATGGCCCTCTAATCGATAGAAAAATGCGGAATTAAAAATACTAATCGAAGGATTAATGAAGAGACAATTGCAAACCACAAATTCGTCGACACCGGAGTTTAGAGAGGTTCGGTACCCACACCCGGGTCCTAGTCCTCCTCGCAAGCCTCGCTCGATCCCCCGAGCCTCGCTTACGGTTCCACTAACCAATCTCCGTTCCGGGCCGAGACCAACGCCGTTTACAACACCGAGCCTCGCGAACAACCTCGCCTCGCTCGTGTCTCCTCTCACAACCCGAGAGGGAGCTTCCTCGAAGCTTTTACAACTCTTTGATTCTTTGATATGGAAGTTGAATCACACTCTAACTAACACTCTATACTTGAGCACACTTGGATATGATATGGAATTGGATATGCAAGTGGTGAAGTTTAGGCTTGAGTGTTGTGGATTGAGAGCTTGAAGATGGAGAGGATTTGGCTTTGAGTATTGGATAGATAGGAAGTGTTCAAGATCTCCAAAGCAACCAAATGAGGTCCTATTTATAAGCCTTCAAGCTCATCTAGCCGTTTGGGAGTTGGTGGGGAATGGACCAATGAGAAAGCAAGATGTGACTTAAGCTCGGCCAGAAATCGAGACAGATTCGGTCGACCGTTATCCACACGGTAGTCCGAAACAATGGTCTGAACAAAGAACTCGGTTTACCGATTATGTATCGGATCACCGTTCACCAACCTCCAGTAGCTTTTATCTATTTAGCCCTAATTAAATTCGGTTCACCGAAGTCCATTCGGTTCACCGTTCCAAGGTGGACAGTAGAATTGATTGGGCTCTGATCTACTCAAGTTCGGTTGACCGTGTATACTTCGGTATACCGAAGTAGCGCGGGAATTGCGCTGACAAAGCATGGGAGATTGGTTTACCAAAAACGGTCAAGTTAAATAGCCGTTGGTCTCCTAAAGCAATATGATTCGGTTGACCGAATAAAGTTCGGTGTACCGAATATGGATAAGTCAATTTGGCTTTAGGTCAAGATTTAAATACGACCGTTGGAGCAAAGTCCAAAACCGATCCAGGCTAATTCGGTCTACCGAAGGCTACTCGGTATACCGATGTGGTTATTCCAGGGAACACCTAAAGGATTCTACACGGTTGACCGCAAGGTGTTCGGTGGACCGAACTCTACAAGATTCGGTTTACTGAGTGGGGTTCGGTTAACCGTGGGGATACGGGACAAAATCCTAATGTGCTCAAGTTTACATTAATCCTTAGGACTCAAATTATACTACATTACATATTGGTCCAAAGCTTGATTACATGTCTTGAGTCTTTATCTTCTTGTCCCCAAGCTCCTTAGCTTGATTCTTCATCAACCTATTAAGAATATCGCAAGTACACGAATATATATGAAATGCATGTATTCATGTTTGCTTACTTTGATTGTCTAGGTTGATTGATTAAATATAGATTAAGATTAGATTACTTAATCATCAAAACTAAATAAAGATTAAGGCTAAAAAGCCAACAATCTCCCCCTTTTTGATGATGGCAAATCTATATCTTAATATTTTGAGTTCAATTGTATTTCTCCCCTTTCTATATGTTTTGTTTCTTAACATATATTTAATCTATGCATTTACAAGATTTCTCCCCCTAACAACATGCATAGTTTATTTAAAATTGAAGCTCATCTTAATTCTTATCCCCCTTTGACATCAATCAAAAAGCAAACATTAAGCATTTGATGCAAAGGTAAGAGATATCTAACTCTCTCCCTTAATTATATGATTTTGTACTTTAAGGCTCCCCCTATCAATTAGGCTAAATAGCAACAATGAGTATTAAGTGCATTTCTATTCTCCCTCTTAGCCTATTTAACATCCATTTTACAATTTTACATTTATATTATGGATGTGGTATATGATATGCAATGAATAGGGTAAAAGATATGTCAATTAAGCTCTAAAATTTAGATTAGAATCAATCAAAATTTATACCGTCGTGGCGCTTCGAATTGACTCAACCCGTATTTGGTGATGCAACCGGCTTTAAAATTTTCTTTTAAGCTCATCCGGTCACCACCGATTTCCTCCTTCAAGTACCTACAATTGAAGATTTTGGTACCCATTTTTGCTTGGGTCCAATCATGTTAGTTTTTGGAACCCAAACCATTTTGGTTTTAGGTGCCCAAATACTTGAGGAAGTTTTATTCACTACAAAATGCTTTCCATTCAAAGTAGTGTGAATAACATGGTTCTTAAAGTTATTAGCATAAAAACCTATACCATGTTTATCTACTGATTGTCTTTGACTACCAATAAGCATATCAAGCATTTTCTTTCCACTTGTGAATTTTTCAAGATCCTTTTGTAATTGAGCATTCTTAGCAATTAGATCTTGAATATCAACACTACACGAAGGTTTTGCATTTAGAGTTGCAATTTCATCAATTAATTGAGTGTTCTCTAATGCAATTTTATCATGACTAGCAAGTAATTCATTCTTATCATTCATGATAGATTCAATTTGAGATTGTAGCTCATTGATTTTCTTTCTTGCTAGTTTATTCTTTTGACAATTTTTCTCAAAATTTTCAAGCAATTCATTGAATTCACATTGAAGTTCATTATATGCATTTGAATCATTTGAATCAATTGAATTATGACTAGAGCAAGAAGATACCTCACTATCATCGTCTTCTATTGCCATGAAGCACATTGAGGCGAATTCGCCTTCAATTGATGAAGATGATGAAGTGTCCCAAGTAGCTTTAAGAGCTTTCTTCTTCTTCTCTTTTCTCTTGCTCTTCTTCTTCTCTTTTCTTCTTTCTTTCTCTTCTTTGAGAAATTCCTTAAATTGTTGTGTCGCCAATTGTTCCTCGATATCACTATCTCCTTTTATCGAATTGGCGACGGCGTGTAGCCCTAAGGATTTCTTGACTCTCTTCTCAATGCGGTCTTTCATTTGTATCTCATATGTCATGAGACTACCCATTAGCTCATCGACCGATAATTTTGTGAGATCTTGTGCTTCTTCGATGGCGGTCGTCTTCTCCTCCCAATCGTCGGTGAGTGATCGGAGAATCTTTCGAGTAATCTCTCCCTTGCTAAAATCCTTGCCAAGTGCTTTAAGAGAGTTAATTATTTCGGTTAAGCGAGTGTGCATCTCACTTATGTTTTCACCGGATTGCATACGAAATAATTCATATTTATGCATGAGCAAATTAATCCTAGTTTCTTTCAATCTATTTGAACCCTCATGATGCATTTCTAATGTATGCCAAATATCATAAGCACTTTCACAACCTCTTACCCTATTGTATTCCCCTTCATTTAACCCACAATACAAGATATTCATAATGCGGGAATTCATCTCCGCTTCCTTAATTTTGGGTTTTGTTAAGGATACAATTTCATCATCATTAGGAGGTGTATATGAGTTTAATATGAATGTCCAATATTTCAAATCATTTGATTGCAAATATATTCTCATTCTTTTCTTCCAATAGTCATAATTTAACCCATTAAACAATGGTGGCTTAGATGTAGATAATCCTTCACAATGATTAGAAGTAGATGCCATGCTAAATTACGATTAAGTAAATGAAATTAGCAACCTAATGCTCTGATACCAATTGTTAGGATCTATGGCCCTCTAATCGATAGAAAAATGCGGAATTAAAAATACTAATCGAAGGATTAATGAAGAGACAATTGCAAACCACAAATTCGTCGACACCGGAGTTTAGAGAGGTTCGGCACCCACACCCGGGTCCTAGTCCTCCTCGCAAGCCTCGCTCGATCCCCCGAGCCTCGCTTACGGTTCCACTAACCGATCTCCGTTCCGGGCCGAGACCAACGCCGTTTACAACACCGAGCCTCGCGAACAACCTCGCCTCGCTCGTGTCTCCTCTCACAACCCGAGAGGGAGCTTCCTCGAAGCTTTTACAACTCTTTGATTCTTTGATATGGAAGTTGAATCACACTCTAACTAACACTCTATACTTGAGCACACTTGGATATGATATGGAATTGGATATGCAAGTGGTGAAGTTTAGGCTTGAGTGTTGTGGATTGAGAGCTTGAAGATGGAGAGGATTTGGCTTTGAGTATTGGATAGATAGGAAGTGTTCAAGATCTCCAAAGCAACCAAATGAGGTCCTATTTATAAGCCTTCAAGCTCATCTAGCCGTTTGGGAGTTGGTGGGGAATGGACCAATGAGAAAGCAAGATGTGACTTAAGCTCGGCCAGAAATCGAGACAGATTCGGTCGACCGTTATCCACACGGTAGTCCGAAACAATGGTCTGAACAAAGAACTCGGTTTACCGATTATGTATCGGATCACCGTTCACCAACCTCCAGTAGCTTTTATCTATTTAGCCCTAATTAAATTCGGTTCACCGAAGTCCATTCGGTTCACCGTTCCAAGGTGGACAGTAGAATTGATTGGGCTCTGATCTACTCAAGTTCGGTTGACCGTGTGTACTTCGGTATACCGAAGTAGCGCGGGAATTGCGCTGACAAAGCATGGGAGATTGGTTTACCAAAAACGGTCAAGTTAAATAGCCGTTGGTCTCCTAAAGCAATATGATTCGGTTGACCGAATAAAGTTCGGTGTACCGAATATGGATAAGTCAATTTGGCTTTAGGTCAAGATTTAAATACGACCGTTGGAGCAAAGTCCAAAACCGATCCAGGCTAATTCGGTCTACCGAAGGCTACTCGGTATACCGATGTGGTTATTCCAGGGAACACCTAAAGGATTCTACACGGTTGACCGCAAGGTGTTCGGTGGACCGAACTCTACAAGATTCGGTTTACCGAGTGGGGTTCGGTTAACCGTGGGGATACGGGACAAAATCCTAATGTGCTCAAGTTTACATTAATCCTTAGGACTCAAATTATACTACATTACATATTGGTCCAAAGCTTGATTACATGTCTTGAGTCTTTATCTTCTTGTCCCCAAGCTCCTTAGCTTGATTCTTCATCAACCTATTAAGAATATCGCAAGTACACGAATATATATGCAATGCATGTATTCATGTTTGCTTACTTTGATTGTCTAGGTTGATTGATTAAATATAGATTAAGATTAGATTACTTAATCATCAAAACTAAATAAAGAATAAGGCTAAAAAGCCAACACAAACCCTTCTTGTCATTACATGCAAACATTGACCAACCAAGAAGGAGTGTAGAAGATGAGGACATTGAAGTCCTAGCCAAAGACTTCTTCAAATACCTCAAGAAGGATAAGGGAGAAAAGAATGAAAGAAGAGGTAGAAGAAGTGAAAAGAGAGAAAAAGAAAAGGAGAAGGAGGAGAGTGGAAATGAGAGAAGAGAAGGGGAGAAGAAAAAGGAGAGAAGAGAGAGGAGAAGAGAAAAGGAGAAGAGCAAGAGAAGAGAAAGGAAGGAGGAAGCACACAAGGCTACATGGGATGATTCTTCATCACCATCATCATCGTCGTCTTCCTTGCAAAGTAGAAGAGAAGTGGCTCACTCATGTTTCATGGCTATTGAAGATCTAAGTGAGGTAGAATCTAACTTTTGCTCTAGTAATTAATGCTCAACTAAGTCATATTATAGTGATAGCTCACATTCTAGTGTTAATGAAGAAAATTATACACATGATGAGCTTCAAAATGCATTTCATGACTTAGTTAAACAATATGAGATCATTTGTGATAAAACAAGAGTGCTAGAAAGTTAATCAAAGATCTCCAAAGCCAAATTGAAATGCATGAATGAGAAGAATGAGGTGATTGCTAAATTTGAAAAGAATGCATCAAATATTGATAAATTAAAAGCAACACCCATAGATTGTGATCAACTAAATCTTCAAGCTTGTAATTTGCAATTAAGAAAAGATTTAGAAAGATTCACAAATGGAACTCATATGCTCAACATGTTATTAGGTAGTCAAAGGCAATCCTTGCAAAAACATGGCTTAGGTTACAATTCAAAATTGAAAAACCATGTATCTCACACTACACTAAATGGCAAGCATATGTTCATTAATCATAGTTCCTCAAGTGTGTGGGCTCCTAAAACCAAAATGGTTTAGGTTCCCAAAACTAACATTCAAGGACCCAAAGTTGTTTGGGTACCTATATCTACACTTGTAGGTGCTTGAGGAGGAGATTGGTGGTGACCGGGTGAGCCAAAGCGTCGAATTCGAATCCGGTTGCATCACCAAGTCAAGATTGGAGCTAATTCAAGACTCAAGTTGGTATAAATTTCTATCATCTACAATTCATGTTAAATTAGCTCTAGTCTAGTTTATGTGCTTAAATGTCATACATTTAGAGTTTAATTCATTGCAAATCATTAACCCTATTCATTGCAAATCATTTATCACATCCATTGATTATACATGTCAAATTTTAAATGGATGTTAGAATAAGGTCTAAGTTGAAACTTAAATGAAATTAACTTGAATCTTATTCATAGTTTTCATCTAGCCTTATTGATAGGGGGAGCTTAAATGATATATCTTTTATTAGTGTAATGAAGTGCAAAATTTAGGGGGACCAACTTCATTACAAGACATCCAAATTCTATGCTTAAAGTCATAATTATTTTACTTTTTGATGGATGTCAAAGGGGGAGAGATAATTAAGGGGGTAACTTGGAATTTGGCATTAAATTGAACAAAAACTATGCACATCCATAGGGGAGCATTAATATGCATAGTTTACATATACAAATTCCATGTATTAAGATATAGTTAAGATATAGTTCGCCATCATCAAAAAAGGGGAGATTGTTGGCTTTTTGGCCTTAATCTATGTTTTGATGATTTAATTAACCTAATCTTAATTATGATCATGTAGAGTAGCACACATATTGCATTGCATATATATTGCTTTGTGCTAACCTCTACAGGTGATCAAGACTCAATGAAGAAAGGAAAACAAGTCAAGACATGTAATCAAGCTCATTGAAGACATGTATTTTGTATTTATTTGAGTCTTTAGGAACTTGTGTATTTTGAGCATACTTGAGATAAAA
This sequence comes from Triglochin maritima, assembly GCA_963682175.1. Lineage (NCBI taxonomy): Eukaryota > Viridiplantae > Streptophyta > Magnoliopsida > Alismatales > Juncaginaceae > Triglochin > Triglochin maritima. The sequence goes on from OY821775.1 coordinate 25,011,628, forward strand.
TCAACTTAAACACACACTAGGTTCCCTATAGAAGTCACACACAAAAATTCACATTATTTGGACTTCCATAGATCACCCAAACTTAGACCGGAAAACACTAAACCTGAACCCTAACTGTCTGCCCACATTCGGTCGACCGAAATATGCCGATGGGTCAACCGGATGATCAAGTATTCCGTTTTGTGTTTCCCTGTGTAGTTTCGGTCGACCGTTTGAACTTATTTTCCCGACCATTACTTTTGTCGTATATACGCAACGGTCGTATTCGTATTAAACCAATTATACCCCAAAATACATTTCATGTATCGGTCGACCGAGGACCACGATCGGTCGACCGTTTGTCCATCTCTTGACAAACCCGAATCTCCTGTTGAAAATCGGTCGTCCACAAGACTTGTTTCGGTCGACCGAATATCTATTTGTTTGTCAACCCCAAAGTGCCTTGTACAAATCGGTTGACCATTCCCCTTTAGGTGTTCGACCGATGACTTAAGTGTACCTAAGTCGTAGCGTTGGGCGGTCGAGCGTTGCTTAACCGGTCGACCGAACTTTGTGCAATACTGCCAAACGATCGACCATTCTTCCCGTTTTGGTCGACCGAATTTAGCCAGAATTGGGTCCTGCGTTTTCTGTTTTGTGTAATCACACTTCAACTCACACCCAATCAATCCCAACGGCTCTATTCTCTCTAATGCCTAAATAAGGAGTTGTGAAACACATTTCAACACAGCTCTCCCACTACAAACTTGTCCCAAACTTTAGAGAGAATCCCAAACACTTAAAACCTCAATTCCCACACTTTAGTGATCAATTCCTTAATCCTACTCAAGTGTGCTCAAGATTTAGAGAGTGTTGTTCCACTCAACCTTTGTTCAAGAAGCAAGGACTTCGGTAAAAGCCCGAAGTGTTTCTCTCGGATTGTGAGAGAAGAAAGTCAAGCTCGCGAGGTTGTTCGCGGAGTTTGTTTTGTAAAAGGCGTTCTCTCCCGGCCCGGAACGGGGAGTGGTTAGTGCAGACGTAGGCGGAGCTTGCGGAGTCGAGCGGAGCTTGCAAAAAGAGGACCAGGACCCGGGTGGGGTGCCGAACCTCTATAAAATCCCCCGTGTCGATTGTGGTTTGCATTTTATCTTTCTTTCTCTACTTGTTTGTTTATTCCGCGGCGCATCGTGATTGCTTAAACAAGTAGGTGATTAGATTAATAGTGATTAGTGGACCCATAACCCACACGATCCTACATTTGGTATCAAAGCCTTGTTAGCGAAATTGCACACTTAATCGTATTTTTAGCATGGCTAGTACATCTAGTCACGTAGAGGGATTATGCACAACTCGACCTCCTTTGCTTAATGGGTCAAATTATGATTATTGGAAGAATAGGATGAAGATTTTCCTAATTTCTAATGACCTTAAGTATTGGATGTTTGTTCAAAATCCATACACACCCGCAAATGAAGATGAATTAGATACACTTACAAGACCCAAAATGAAAGAAATCGAAATGAATTCGAAAATCATGAACATCTTGTATTGTGGACTTAAGGAGGGTGAATATAATAGGATTAGAGGTTGTGTTAGTGCATATGAGATTTGGCATAGACTACAAATGCATCATGAGGGGGATAGCAAAACTAAGGAAACCCGCATTAGTCTCCTCATGCATAAATATGAGATTTTTTCTATGCAAATCGGTGAAAATATAAGCGAAATGAACACTCGCTTCACCGATATCACTAACTCTCTTTTGGTTCTTGGAAGAAGATTAAATGAAGGAGAGATGACAAGGAAATTCCTCCGGTCGCTAAGCCACAATTGGGAAGATAAGGTGGTCGCAATTGAAGAGGCACACGATCTTTCCCAACTCAAGATGGAGGAATTAATTGGAAATCTCATGGCGTATGAACTCCAAATCAACCATCGAAAGGAGAAGGAAGCTTCAAGGAACAAACCCTTCTTGTCATTACATGCAAACATTGACCAACCAAGAAGGAGTGTAGAAGATGAGGACATTGAAGTCCTAGCCAAAGACTTCTTCAAATACCTCAAGAAGGATAAGGGAGAAAAGAATGAAAGAAGAGGTAGAAGAAGTGAAAAGAGAGAAAAAGAAAAGGAGAAGGAGGAGAGTGGAAATGAGAGAAGAGAAGGGGAGAAGAGAAAGGAGAGAAGAGAGAGGAGAAGAGAAAAGGAGAAGAGCAAGAGAAGAGAAAGGAAGGAGGAAGCACACAAGGCTACATGGGATGATTCTTCATCACCATCATCATCGTCGTCTTCCTTGCAAAGTAGAAGAGAAGTGACTCACTCATGCTTCATGGCAATTGAAGATCTAAGTGAGGTAGAATCTAACTCTTGCTTTAGTAATTCATGCTCAACTAATTGGAATGGAAAAAGCATGGAAAAAGCTAATCCTGGACAATCCCCCGGTATGGGACAAAAACGCATACCATAAATGGACTAAATACAACCTAATTCAACACCCGACCGAATCAAGTGTAATTTGGGATAAAATGGACCGCCAATTGGCGGTCTGGGACAACTAATTGGCGGTCTGAATGGGCTTGATTGGGTCGGGTTTCAGGTGGCTTAATTGTGGCTTGATTTCTTGGTGTTTGATGAACATGATTTGGTTGTTGATGGTTGTGCCCAGATTTAATTGCCAAAATACTTCTCGTTAAGGTGTGGAGCTTCTTGATTTGCTCATTGATCCTTTTGGTTTTACATCTGGGTCCTTCTCTCTTTCATCTCAGTCCATAAGTCTTGCAACTTAGTCATTTTCCTTACTTTTGAGTCCTTTTATGAATCTTCTCCTCAACCCTATTTATTCCTGAAACTCAAACACAAAACTCGTTATGTAGCATTATTTAGGCTCAAAATAATGGATATAAGACACAAATGTATGCATGATATGATTCCAATCATTCGGTCGACCGATAAGGGAACGATCAAACGAAACAGGCTATAACTTGGGTACACTTAAGTTAAAGGGTCAAACACCGAGAAGGCTTCAGACGATTGTAAACTTCCAGACTCTACGGGGTTTACAAAAATGATCAGATTCGGTCAACCAAAATAAGGTCCACTGATTGATCGTTTTATTTAAACCGCAAGTGCACTACCGCGTTGAAGCGGTGGCAAATACGGGTCGTCCACTGGGAGGTGTGTCGACGTTTGGTTTGTGCGAAGGCAGTGGTAAAAAATGGAGAGAAAGATTGATTACACTAACTACACTAGAATGCAAAAGGAAATGAAAGATAAGCAATAAAAACTAAACCCCATAGGGGGTAGAGAAATAATGTGAATATAAAGATGTGTGTGTTCAATTAAGCTCCTCACAACATGTAGTGCATGAAATCATAAAACTACATCCAACTTTACCTCCACATGAATTAAGATAAGACTACATCATTAAAACATACAAGACAATAATTGGAAAGAAGCTAAATGAACTCATGTATAAAGACTAGACCCTACTATGCCTCCACATGAATTAAGATAACCCAATATCATTAAAACATACAAGACATATTAACCAAGGTAAAGGCAACAATAGTACATACACTACAACTTGTGTTTCCAATATTAACTTCATCCATATCCTAACCTTATCATTCCCCGTAAAATATGTCCACTAATCAAAGCATAAGCTAAGCTTCATTCAAGAGCATTAGCATATCAAAGATAAGAGTGAAAACCCATTAGATGGTTATGGAAATCATATAAAGCTCAAGGGATAATGATAACACACTTAATACACTACATGATTATATCACATATTTCTCCACCCCCTAATGGGGATGGATCTACTCACACAGATTTAAACTAACTACATTAACAAAATGAAACATAATACTGAAATGAAATTAATCTAAGCAAGCAAGAAACATTAAAAAGACTAAAAGAACATTAGACTAAAGAAACATGCAAGACATGTAAATTGAAATTAACAAAGCAATGTAAAAACTAAAGCAAACAACAATTAACTACAATTTTTTTATTATTACTCACTCCAAATTACAAGCAGCCCTTTCTCCACCAGAGTTTTGCTTCAAGGCTTCACTCTTAGTAGGGAAGAAGGCCACCAAGAGAGAGATATGTACAATGGAAGGTGAAGAGTTCTATTTATAGCCTAAGAAAAAGGCAATCTGGGACAATCCCTCGATGTGGGACTAAACACATACCAAAAATAGCCTAAACATCCTCTAATACATGTGCTGAAGAAATTTGGGCGGATCCAGAGTGATCTGGACCGCCAATTGGCGGTCCATAAACTTTGGATCGAGTTGGAATTTTTTGTGGGCTTTTCTTGGTATATTTTCTGGTCTTGGATGCATTTACTTGGTTTGTTGGAGCTCCGACCCAAATCGAATTGCTAAAATACTCCCCATGATGGTGTGAAGTATTCTGTTTTGCTCTTAGGTACTTCCGTCTTACATCCAGGTCCTTCTCCCTTGCATCTTAGTCCCCAGATCTCACAATTCAGTCCTTTTTCCCAGCTTTTGGATCCTTTTATGCTTCATCTCTTCAAACCTATTTATTCCTGAAAACTAATCAATCCTCACCTCATCATTCCCAATAAAATAGGCCCATTAATCTAATCATGTTCTAAGCATCATTTAAGAGCATTACAAATTAGAGATAAGAGTGAAAATCTCATTTGATGGTTATGGAACTCAAGTGAGGTTCAAAGGTTAGGATTAATGATTGACATCATTTCATACTCATATTTGTATCTTATATCCATTATCTTACACCTAAGCAATGCTACATGACGAGTTTTATGTTTAGTTTTCAGGAATAAAAAAGGTTTGAAGAGAAGGGCCATGAAAGGACCCAAAAGCAGGAAAAAAGGACTTAATTGTAAGACCTAGGGACTGAGATGCAATGGAGAAGGACCTGATCGTAAGACCAAAGGATCTAAGAGCAAAACAGGAAACTCCACACCATCATGGGGAGTATTTTGGCAATTCGATTCGGGTTGGAGCTCCAACAAACCAAGTAGATGCATCCAAGACCAACAAATCCATCAAGCAAAGCCCACAACCAAAAGCAACTCGATCTGAAGTTTATAGACTGCCAATTGGCGGTCTTGGACCGGTAATTGGCGGTCCATATAGCCCCAGATCCGCTAAGCTTTCTCCTGGACTTGTATTATTATGTGGTTAGCTTATTTTTGGTATTGGTTTAGTCCCACATCGGGGGATTGTCCCCGATTAGCTTTTTCCATGCTTATAAATAGAACTCTTCACCTTCCATTGTAATTACCCATTGCTTGGTGACATTCTCTCTACTAAGGAGTGAGCCTTGAAGAAAAAGTCAAGGTGGAGAAGAATGCTACCTTCAATGTGAGTCATTTGTTAATAAAATAATTCTTCTAGTTTCTTTTAATCTTGTCTTTTAATTTGTGCATGTTTGTTTAGTCTTTCCTTTCCTTTTATGTTTCTTTAATGCTTCTTGCCTTCTTAGTTAACTTTCATTTCAGTATTATGCTTTCTTTTGCTAATATAGTTAGTATAATGAGTAGTGAGTAGTTCCATCCCCATTTGGAGGGTGGAGAAATATGTGATATAATCATGTAGTGTATTAAGTGTGTGTTATCTTTATCCCTTGAGCTTTATATGATTTCCATAACCATCTAATGGGGTTTCACTCTTATCTTTGATATGCTAATGCTCTTGAATGAAGCTTAGCTTATGCTTTGATTAGTGGACCTATTTTATGGGGAATGATAAGGTTAGGATATGTATGAAGTTAATATTGGAAACACAGTTGTAGTGTATGAGCTCTTGTTGCCTTTACCTTAGCTAATTTCTTGTATGTTTTAATGATGTAGTCTTATCTTAATTCATGTGGAGGCATAGTAGGGTATAGTCTTTATACTTGAGTTCATGTAGCTTCATTCCAATTATTGTATTGTATGTTTTAATGATGTAGTCTTATCTTAATTCATGTGGAGGCAAAGTTGGATGTAGTTTTATGATTTCATGCACTACATGTTGTGAGGAGCTTAATGAACACACACACACTTCTTTATGTTCACATTATTTCTCTACCCCCTTTGGGGTTTAGTTTTCTTGCTTCTTTTTCATTTCCATTTGCATCTTAGTGTAGTTTAGTGTAATCAATACATCCTTTCTCTCCTTCTTTTACCTCTCGCCTTCGAACAAACCAAGTGTCGACACACCTCCCAGTGGACGACCCGTATTTGCCACCGCTCCAACGCGGCCGTGCACTTGCGGTTAAATATAAAACGATCAATCAATTAACTTACACACTTAATACATCACATAATCACATCACCTTCTTCTCCACCCCCAATGGGGATGGACTACTCCCTCCTCATCTCTAAACTCAAGAAAACATAAAAACAACACAAAACCATAATGGAAAGGTAGAGAACTAGATTAAGCAAGGAACAAACATAAAGGAAATTGCATCAGAATGGAAGACATCAATGTAAAGAACAAGAATTAAGCTAGATTGAAATGAAATATTACAAGGTTTCCTCTTCTCCTCCTTTTACACTAATGAACAATAAAATAAACCTAAACTAATGGAGGCAGCAAGAAGAAGGGGAGAGGAGGGATTACAATGGTATTTATAGAATAATACATCGTTAGGATTGATCTGGATGTAATCAGAGGGATCTAAATCGAATATTCTCATTCTAGAATGCTCTGACCCATGAGCCCAACCCGTTGCCAAAATTCAGGATCCACTGGATCACTGTGATCCGCCAGTAATGGATAAAAATCTACCATTGGCGGATCCAGATGCTCTGATCTGGCTAAATTTTGTCTCGCTGTTAAGTTTGTTTGTTTGGCACGTGGGGTGAAGTCCTCGTCCACTGTCTTGAACCGATTTCATTTTAATTGATCAAATATTGATATGGTTCAAGTCATGTGTCACAATATTTTGTACTTCACCATCAAGCCCCTCCTGGTTTTAAATTGGTCCGTCCTTCCTGATTTGCGATACATTCCTTGTGTGTTACAAATAGGTCCAGAAGTCTTCAACTCAGTCCACTATTGTTGCACTTAGGTCCTTTTTGCTCCCTTTCTGTTCTTTTATTCGTAAAACCTGAAACACTACAAACAAACACTCGAGTAGCAGAATTTTGGGGTAAAATAAAGGATATATATAACATGAATGCAATGTATGATATGTTACTAATGAAATACCCCCACACTTACCTTTTTCTAGTCCCGAGCAAAACAAATAAAGATAAAAAAAATGAAAGAAAGTAAAACATACGAAAAATGGGGAAATTCTAAATCACTTTCGTAGGAATCACAGTTGCACTTAGCACATGTCATAAGTCGTTAAATCTCCTTGTTGCCAAGGAGGAGTGGTGTTTCCTAAGGGTTTCAATGGATATACCCATAAAATCTGTACATTAATTCATTATTCAACGTAGCAACACGACTTGATGGGCCTACGTTTGTCGATCATTGGACATGGTAATCCTACGGGCTGACTCTATATATGTATCTAGTGCACACATCTAGCCTAGGGAACCATTCATGCAAGTTAATTAATGACTTAAGTGTCCTTTAAAAGAACAAGATTTTGTGCACTCCTTGGAAATTTGGAATTCATTATTCATGCACACTTTTACTTTTCCTTTTCAATGTTTGAGGTCAGAATTTGAATTCTGAGCGGTCGACCAAACCCATTTTGGTCCATTAAAACTTGATACACAGACTACCGAACACATACGTACATCTCGGCCTCTGAAATCCCACATTCAGCAACAGACTCATGCTTTCAAGGGGAAAACTTGAGGTTTAAAGGACAAACATGAGGTTTAATGTTTACCATCAGTGTTTAAAGGAGATAGTTGTCTGTTTAAAGGCTAGTGGACCCCTTCAAGTTTCAATAACTTTCAAGGACAAACACGTGCTTTAAACGACACATCAGTCATGCAAAGGACATGCCCACCCTTTAATGGACAAACATCAATTTAAAGTACAAATTCGTGCTATAAATCCTGTGAAACGAAATGTCGCAAAAAATCCAAGAAATAGAAACTCGCACCAAAGCTGAATAAAACCAATATATCAGTTGAGGACATCTTATTAATAAAATGTGATTCAATGTGACCTTTAACTCTTTTAGTTTTGGGGTCTATAAATTCCTCCTGTCACATGCCATATTTCGGTGTTCCTTGACCTTCTTACAATTTGTTTCCATCACGAAAAAATGGCCTTCCAACACTACAATGATCGCTACTCCAATGAAGATGAGGATTATATAATCAGAGGACCCTGGGTAGACATAATCCACCTGGCGCTTGTGAGAAGCCAACAGACTGTGGATCTTAATCGAATTATCTGGAGTGCTTGCAAGTGACATATCATTGGAGCACTTATTTCCAATGGACTTGACGTTAGTATTTGGTTTTCTTGGAAATCCTATTGACGTTATATTGGGTTGCTAGAAAACCTTTTTGATGTTAGATTGGTTTGGTAGACCTACGAAACCAATCTGCTTTAATTCGATTTGTTTGCTGGAATAGTTTGTTCAAAAGTATCCTTGAAAACTCTGTCTTGCAAACAAATCTACCGACCCCCTTTTTATGAAGACAATCAAGACATGGGTCTTGGACATAGAATTCAGTCATATTCTTTGGCACAAGTTGTTGTTGTCATCTTTCTATTTTTTGCACAAGTTGTTGTTATCTTTCTATTTTTGTTGTCGAGTTATGTAACCTCAAGATTTAAATTAATTGAAACTATACTTTTGGAATGTTATTTGTCTTCTACACAGAGATGCTTATCAACAAATTTTTATTAATGACAAGAATTCGAATAAATAGAATTAACAAGTCACACAAGAATATCCAATGGAATTTCTGTGATTCAAGTGAAATTTTGTAAACTTTTAGACATTTCTAACAATTATGTTTTAAAATTTGAAAATGAAAAAAATGGTGTCAAATTTTAGTAATAATTCATACATACAATTATATAAATAACAATATATATATATTTATTTAGTTATTAGTAAAATATAAGTAATGAGTTGGACGAAAGAGATTAGTTGTTTTGACAGCAGAATATTTTTATAAAGGACATAGTTTAGGTTTAAAGTTGTGCATCGTGTTATACCCAAGTTGGGTCATCGATGGGGTGGTACGGGGTACCACCAAAGAAAGGAGATCGCATGTCAGCCATTACCATATAGTCTGACGTGGTATGCATCATTATTAAGGAACAAAACATAGCCATAATCAAAAGAACACCAAATCGGACTACTCTCTCCAAATTCATATGTTTATGACAGTAGTGATAGGACACAACATTTCATTAGACGACCTACAAAATAATAAGTCGTAAGGTGTTCAATTCATATATCTTGTAACTATACTGTGGAAGCCTGGAAAGGATATCCCACATCATGGTAATATGGTAAGGCGAAGGTTTAATGGCCTTAACTTGTTTGTTTGTTTTTTGATAATGAGTAATGGCATTTTTTCAAGACAGTTAGAGGCGGTCTATTCCAGTCTTGGTAATATGAAGTGAGGAGATGAGAATCCTATGTGAGTGCCACTTAGTTCGAAAATTATATAGTATCTAATTAGTAGCATCTCATACATCGTACTCATGATGTATATCCTTTATTTTACAACAATATTGCGCAACTCGAATATCTGTTGTTATATTCCAGGTATTAGGTCATAAAGAAGAGAAAGGAAGAGAAAAATGACTAAAACGTAAGAAGAAAGGACTTAAAGGTAGCAAAATGGTCCTGTCTGTCATACAAAAGGACCCATAAGAAAGAGGGAAGGACCTGAAGGTAAGCCGGGAGGGACCAAATAGCAAACTGAGAAACTCCACACCATCATGAGAACTTAAGTAGACGCACGAAATTGGGTCGCATCTGAACAATTGTGACCTCCAATTGGCTGTCCATTTTCGTCCGCATCTGACCTCATTTCGTGTGGTTGTGGGTTATGTTTTTTATGTCCATTTTAGGTATGGTTAATTAGTCCCACACCGGAGGATTGTGTCCAGTTGTGTTTTTTCAGGTCTCTAAATACATTTCTTCTTCCTTTGTAATCACCCATTGCTTGGTGGTCATTCTCTCTACTTGGAGTAAGCCTTTGAAGGAAAACTCAAGTGGAGAAGAATGCTACTTGTAATGTTAGTCATCAATAAAACAATTTTTCCTAGTTTTGTTTGAACGCTTGCATGTTTAGCTTAGCTTTGTCTTCCTAATATTAGTATAACTCTTTAGAATGTCTTTCTATCTTTGTATAATTGTTCGCTTAATGTGTAGTGAGTAGTTCCATCCCCCTTTGGGGGTGGAGATGATATTTATACATGTAATAAAGAATGGGAATGAATGCTATCTTATGCAATATATGATGAATGTGAATATATGCTTGTTTGTTTAAATGAGAATACTTAACTTGATGAGCTTTGCAAAAACATTTAGACACTCCCATGCTTGTGTACATTTTTAATAACCAACTTGTTTATGGTCATGTTAATCAACTAGGTTAGTGATTGGAATGATGGCCACAACCATTAGACACTTCCTATGCATGAAAACACAATCTATACTTTGGCTTATTGAATGCATTCTTCGCCACCTTATCACATGTGTACACACACTCAATCCTTTAGGGGTTTTATTTACTTAATTTCATCTTCCTCGTTTGTTAGTTGCTTAGTTTAGTTTGAGTTAGTTTAGAGTTGTTATCTTTCTCATTTGTTAGTTGCTAGTTTATTGTAGCCTAGTTTAGTGTAATCAAACTTCTTCTCCCCTTTATTTTCCACTTGATTTCTAAAGAACCATAGTTGACACACCTCCCTATGGATTCGATCTATACTTGCCACCGCTTCATTGAGGTCGTGCACTTGCAGTTTAAGCTTAATCGAAACAAGTTTTTGGCGTTGTTGCCAGGGAGGTGCTTTGCCCAGACTCTGGTTCAGACAATTCGAGTGGATTTGATCTTTCTTTTTTAATTTTGGTTTGTTTCAGGACATCTCAGGATCAAGGAGTGGTACCAGGAGAAAATTGGGGGAGGAAGAAGCTACTCTAACCACCAATCAGTGGTCTGGCGAGTAGTTTTTGCTTCCTATTTTCTTCTTTTTATTTCTACATACAATATGATTGTTTGGGAGCCCAATTTTGCATGTCTGAACCCGCAGATTGCTTCTAGATTAATCAATAAACCAATCAATTACCCTTTTAATCAACATGGCCATTAAAATCCAAAGCAAAAGACTAGGCATTCTTGCTAGTTTAGGTCATGCATCATGTACTTGACTTAGGCACATACCTTGCCTTTCATTTAGCTTTACTTTCAATTGTTGAGCGATGGCGTGAGGTACGCATTTTCTACTCTCATTCATGCATTAGTTTGTATGACCATGCATTAGTTAGTAGGAATTGCGTTTGCAACAAAAGTGAGGTGAGTGTTTGTATAGTGAGTTGCTTGCTAGCCTAAGGATTCAAAACATCTTTAAGATAAGATCTTCAAGATAAGGTGGGAGATTTCATCACACCTTCGTTCAACCCCACAAAACACCTCTTATAAAAACTAATTGGAAAATCGAGTAGACATTTGACCACCCTTAGCTCGACATGATCGATCGATGACTTTGTTGGAGCGGACCCACCCTGTTCGCGCCGCACAACCTTCTTGCATAATTCTCCCACCTGCTCGCGGGAACAACTATGAATTGAAATCTCAATATGTGAGCATGTTTCCTACTATCACAACCAATAAGAAGGATCCGTATATCTTTATACGTGAATTCGAGGAGGTATGCTCCATGTTCAAGCTACAACAGCTTGATAAGAATTCCGTCCGGTTGAGGATGATTTCATTTGCATTGAAGGATAATGTGAAGAAATGGATGTACAACCTTCCGACAAACTCGATTTGGTCTTCAAATGACTTTGTGACCGCTTTCTGAATAGATTCTTCCCCCAAAGGAAGACTCTACAAATACGGCACCAGATACATCAAATGTATCAGACTGAGACTGAATCGTTTCATGCTTTCTTTAAGAGGTTCAAGGACATTCTCTTGTAGTGCCCTCATCATGGAATTGAGTTGTGGCAGTTGTACTGGATTGTTTATGAGGGCCTCAACTATAACACCTATACATTGTTGGAGTCGATGTGTTAGGTGATTTCCAAATAAACCTATTGATGAGGTATGGAATACTTTTGAATTAATGGCTGAACGTACCCTTGAGTGGGACACCATGATAGAGCCACTAGCCACTAGGTCATCTAGTTGAGTTGGATCATACCAAGTTGAGTCTACTATCATGTTTGCAGCAAAACTGTCTGCTCTCATACGTAGGATAGAGAGTTTAGAGTTGGACCGAGCTCCTGTATCTCAAGTCGCTACTCTCATTTGTAGTAAGTGTGGACTTACGGGACACAATGACTTTGAATGTGTTTATGCTCCAAGTGATACTAAGCATACAAATGCGATGTATCAATAACGGCCCTCTAACGACCCATACAGTCACTCGTACAACCTGGGATGCCGAAATCACCTTAACTTCTCTTAGGGATCCACTGGAGGCCACAGTCAGAGACCGCACACTCAACCCCAACCCCCACCTTATGACCCTACACGCCCATCAGCAACCTACCAACCACCACATCGAAGGTCTCAACCCCATAGTCCCCAACCTCCTCAAGCCTCATCTTTAGGTTATTCTAACCATACTCCACCACAGAGAGTTGACCGAAAGGACTCCACTCTTGAACAAACCTTTCAAACGTTTATGTAGAGCACGCAAACCATGCTTCCGGCCAACAACAATTCGGTCAAAACAGTGGAAGTGCAAGTCAGCCAGTTGGCTCATCAGCTCCATGAACGCGAGAAGAGTCAATTGCCAAGTCTTCCTGATGTGAATCCCAACATGTACCAGTAACTACACATGCCAAATGAGAGTTTGCTACCTTGAGGATGACAAATGAACCATGTAGAGGAACTTGTTGACCATGTCAATGCCATTGTAACCTTAAGGAATAGAAAGTAGGTCGACAATCAAATTTCCTTTCCTCCACCACCCTCTATGCAGCCCCGAGGGTGGTGATAAGGAGTCTGATGTTGAGGAAGTTTCTCCATCTACTCCAATGGAAGGCGAGTCTGCTTGCCAAAACTCGTCCTCCTCCAAGACTCCAAGGTAAACCTACGTGCCAAAAGGTCCCTATCCTAGTAGGCTAACGAAAAAGCAGAGTGACACAATGGATAAGATATTAAAGGTCTTTAAGCTAGTAAAGGTTAACATCCCCTTATTGGATGTCATCCAAAAAATACCTCAACATGCAAAAGTGTTGAAAGATCTCTGCATAACAAAAAGGAAGACCAATGTTCCTAAGAAAGCACTCTTCAGTGCGACTGTGAGCTCACTTTTGTCAAATTCCACATACACAAAGTACAAGGACCCTGGGTGTCATACTATTCAGTGTATGATAGGGGTCACTAGCATGAGTAACGTATTGGTTGATTTAAGATCAACGGGCAATCTCCTCCCATCTTCTGTTTATCAATAGTTTAAGTTGGGAGAATTGAAACCAACTAAGATCACTCTCCAACTGGCAGATAGATCCATTCGTGTCCTAAAGGTGATTATTGAGGATGTGCTCATCAAAGTTTGAGATTTTACATTTTAAATAGATTTTGTTGTCATCGATACCAATCTTGTTGCGAACACCGACTCTCAAATACCCTTGATTTTGGGTAGACCATTTCTGGCACCCTCGAATACCGTAATTAATTATAGAAATGGTCTCACGAAGCTCTCATTCAGTAACATGAGTGTTGAGGTTCTTGTGTTAAACTCTGGTAGGCAACATGAGCCCTTGGACCAACCTTTAAATCTCAACCTTATCCACTAATTAGATAAAGTACCGTAAATCAACAAACCCCCCAACACGAACCCAACCCATTGAGAATGGATGTGTGCCCAACGAACAGTCATTGCCTATCTTCGCAATTCAATAGAGTGAGTTGGCATCAAGCATGAATACACAAAGGGAGTGTTTGTTGGATGATTCAGTTGATACTGTTAGTGAGGGGAGCACACCTCATCATATGCCCATACCAGAAGGTGTCTTTACCCCAAGTTTCGTTGCCATTGAGCCTCTTGAGCTTCATCTTGATTCCAATAAGGATCCACTTGCGACCAAGTTTATGCTTGATAATATGAAGGAGGTCGGGTGGTTCTTGTTGGACTACTTGGAGAGAAACCCCATACTTACTGTGATAGGTGTGTCACATCACACGAATGAGCCTAAGGAACTCATTCCAATGCACTTGCCTATTTGTTGGAGGGTTTTGTTTGACGTACAACTAAACTCTAGTGAGGCAACACAACTCCACTCATTCATGTTGCCTACACCCAACAAATATCATGACGAGTTCAAGCCTTTCAGTTTTGACCTTTCACCCGTTATGATACCATCGAGTACCAATGAAGTGGCCCCATAATGGCAGATCTATGGTTTGCATGACTCGATGTCCTCATTTAATGCTCCTTGACCAAATGATTATGAGAATGTCTTTTTTGATGTATATATCTTATTAATAATAAAAAGTAACAAAAGACTCCACAAGTGAGCATTAGTTTTTGTGGGCCCCAACCTAGTGTATTCGGGCCTCAATTGTTTAACGTATTTGTCTCCCATCTTAAGTATCTCAGAGCTTCTGAGAGGAAATTCAGGCCTATGTCCATCAACATAACCATTAACTCCTGTTTGCCCTTCACATTGGTGAGAGCTTTTCTTGTTCATGAATAAATCTATGTAGTATCATACTCACATTCATCGAGGACAATGCATGGATTAGATGTGGGGGGTGTTTTTCATGTGTGTACAAAGTTTTGTTTGTCTTTTGTTTTTGGTTTTTTTTCTTTGCATTGTTAGGGTCATGATAGTGTGCTGCAATTTCCATTAACATATTTGCTATACCTTGAACCTTGGGTGACTTGTCTTCTTTTGCTTGCCTAGTGCTTTAAATTTTTCATTTCTTTCAAGCCTTCATGTGTTTCTGAAAGAAAATGTTTTGTGGGTTTTGTGTGTGTTTAGTATGTGCAAAACCATTGAGAGGCAAAGTAAAAAGGAAGCTCTCTGAATTAACTTTAACATGATGCAAAAGGATGTCTAGTACACCGGCTTTATGTCTTATCTAGTCGTAAGGATGCACCCCTGTTTTCCTCGGGGAGAGAGTAATTAATTAGTAGCATATCATACATTGTAGTCATGCTATATATCTTTTATTTTACCCCAATTCAATGATACTCGAGTGCTTGTTTTTGGTGTTAAGGTGTTACGTAATAAAGAAGAGAAAATGACTAAAATGAAAGAAGAAAGGGCTCAAATGAAGCAAAATTGACATGTTTGTCATGCACAATGACCCAACTGCAAATCAGGAAGGACCCAAATGAAATATGGAGGGACCTGAGCATAAGGAAAACAATTCTGGTGCAAAAATCCCTCATTATCGTGTTCTTGAGAAGTATTTGGGGAATTAAGACAAAACGAGCTCGATCTAGCAAAACCACTTGTGCTCCCTACGTGCAAAATACATCATTGAAGCTTCTGGGAGATATTAGAGTGGATCAAAGGCAAATCATCTACCAGTGGCGAATTGTGAACCACCATTGGCATATCAATTTGGTCCAAATCTCCACAAATTTTAAACGTGGCTCAGACTTGCTTAATTGGGTGCACCAGAACTTAGAGAAATCAATTTCAGCCGTTGGATTGCTCTTAGAATCATCTACGACACACTTTGTTCTATAAATAGCATGGTTTCTTCTCCATTTCCTCTTCTTCTCTACCTCCAGCATTAGAATCGCATAGGTTTTACCCAATTTGGGTAGTAGAGAAAGGGTGGATTCGAAGCTCGTAATGTTACACTTTTCTTAATCTAAAGATAGAATTGGATTCCTCTCTTCTTTAGCGTTCTTTCTATCCATGTATTTTTATGATTTGTTGGTTGATTTTCTACTTTGCTTTTCTTGTCGTGTTTAGTGTAGATTCCTTGGTTTCCATGCTTGTTATTATGATTATTGAGTATATCCACCCCATTTGGAGTGGAGGTGATGTAGATGATGTGATGTGTTAGTGATTGGTTCTTCTAATCTTGTGTCATTTCATATTCTTAACGTAGATCTATGCATGTAAGTTGATAAAACTTGTATGAGATGGGATAATGGACACACTAGGTACTTCTCTCATGCAAGATCTAATGTTTATCTTGTTGCTTGTAATGGTCTATCTTGTTATGGGAAATGGCTTGTTATGCATGTAAGAAAAAAATACAAATAAGAACATTAACAAACTTTAAATGATGTATCACTTGAGGTTGTTAAGGTTTCCCATGTCTTTCACTTATGTTTTTAAGTAACTTGTACAAATGGTTTTCTAAGGTAGGTGTGTTGACAAAATACATATATAGAGTTCACTCGTAGAATTACCATGTCGAATGATCAACAAAAGTGGGTCCCTATTTTAGTGGGTGTATCCATTGAAAACTCTCAGGAGACACCACTCCTCCTTCTTGGCAACAAGGAGGTTTAACGATATTTTGTACGTGCTAAGTGCAACCATGATTCCTACGAAAGTGAGTTACGATTTCCCTGTTTTGCATTTTTTTTTATTTCTTTCATTTTTCTCTTTCTTGGTTTTTTTTCAGGAATAACAAAGGTAAGTGTGGGGTTATTTGATTAATAGCACATTATACATCGTACTCATGCAATATATCCTTTATTTTCCCCAATATTATGCTACTCGAGTGTTTGTTGTTATATTTCAGGTACTAGGTAATAATATTTCAGGTATTAGGTAATAAAGAAGAGAATCGTAGAGAAAAATGACTGAAACGAAACAAAGAATGAGAGGAGAGAGAAGGAGTGGGGAAATGCATGGGAAACCTAGGATTCTCTCGGCTTTCCAACCTCTTTTCACCACAAAAGCTCTTGTTTTTTCATCAAAATGGATCCCAAGACAAGTTCTACTCGTGTGCAACAAGAAGATGGAGATTGTGGCGCAAAGAAGGATCTCCATCAACCACCATTGGAAGGTTCACCCTCATCCTTGGAGGGTGAAGTTCACGCACCACCTCTGGGGAGTGTTCTTACTCCCCCAAGGAAGTGGAGACACTTATTCATGGCTGGCCCAAGGGCATACACGGCGCTAGAGTTCATTCCGCCGGCTATAAAGGGAGGGGAGAAGATGGCCACGTGCTCCAAGCAAGAAGTGGTCGATGCTTTGAAGTGGTGGGATAAGGTACTAGTTGGCTACTTCATTGCTTTCAAACCACACTTGCTGACATTAGAAAAGTACCTCCACAAGATGTGGGGTTTGATTGGCGGCATGGAAGTCATCAAGAGGAGTCAAGGCTTCCTACTTTTCCGGTTCACCATTAGAGATGATAGAAAGTACATGCTAGAGGGGGGGGGGGGGACCATGGTTCATTCGTGGTTCTCCACTTGTGGTTCAAGAATGGGCACTGCATGTGGCATTAAAATGGGCAAGTATCACCATGGTCCCCATATGGGTTTGATTACCAGAGCTCAACCTCCGGTTTTGGTCACAAAAAACATTGAGCAACATTGTAAGTCCCTTGGGAGGCCGTTATACATGGATAAGCACACCACATTGGGGAGAAGGTTGGCCTACGCAAGAGTGTGCGTGGAAGTGGCCCATGACATCACAAACCCGAGTTTGGTTGAGGTCCAAGTGGAAAAGCCAGCACACATAGAGTCAATGTGGAGTATGAATGGAGGCCCGGTTAATGCAAGGAAAGCATGGAATTTGGTCATGAGGTGGAGAAATGACCAAGGAGAAGAGTGGTCATTAACAAGCAAGGAGAGGCACCAAAGAAGAAGGTCGAGAAATGGGTAGTTGTGACTCGAAGGAAGGTCAGCAATGGGCATGAAAAGGAGAGGACCAAAGGCATGGATGGGTCGAGTCTTGAAGAAGGTGAGGCACCTTGTATGCTCGACTACTTGGAGGTTGAGATGGGTACCGGGAAAAGAGAGGAGCAAAAGGATGGTGGAAGGGATGATGACGTGGATGAAAGTGGGGATGACGTGGATGAAGGTGCAAGTTAGGAGGTGACACGTGGGGAGACATGTGGGAGGGAAAAGATACGGGAAATAGCAAGGAAGAGGCACAAATCAGCTCTTCCCAAATCCTGGAGGGAGGAAATGAGGAAGTGCCATGTGGCACAAGAGGACATAGCTTTGGAGACAAAAAGAGAGCCACCTCCAAATGCCAAACGGTCTCAAACAAGGGTGGAAAAGGGAGTGAGCCTATTGGAAGACAAGAAAAGCAAAAGGAAATAGAAGAGGAAAGTGCTTGCTCCATTTTGGGACGAGCCAATGAGAAGGGACTTTAGTGCTCTAGATTTGAATGGGCAAATGAGGAGAGGACAAGTGCGTATGATAAAGACAAAATGGGGGATCACATGACTATTCTTGGGGGACAAATAATAGAAGAATATTCCAATGAAGTGGAAGTGGAACGTGTACTAGAGGATGACAATATGCATGGAGAGGGAGTACGTGATACACATGGAGAAGCAAAATATGGAAAGATGGGGAAATCACAACAAGAGAAAGAAGGAATATTTGAAGGGTGCGAGAAGAAGATAGGCAATTCCGTGGAAGAGGGAAAATAGCTAAGTGGACTAGCCTCTTTGGTGCATGAGGAGGTGGGGTGGGAATCACCTAGAAGAGCAACATGAGATAAGGAGCACATCAAGAAGATGGCAAGCCTGGAACTAAGATGGGGAAGGTTTGAAGTACTTGGCAACAAGAAGGATCCTATTATGGCGGCTGAAGAGAATTTATCGGGAGAAGTGCACGTGGCAGTGTGCATGCAAAAGGAGTTGGGCACACAATGTTGAAGAAAGCATGCTCTCCACCACCCCCAATTAGGCGATCTGGGAGAAAGGTTTATTGCAACAAAAGCACTCACGTGGAGGTAAAGGGGGTTCACCCCACACCTTGAACCCACGAATGTCTTAATTCGGAATGTGCGCGGAGAAAATGGACCCGGTCGTGCACTCATGATGGGAGACAACCTTTCAGTTCATGGTATGCCAATAAACTCAACCTTCCATTCCTTCTGTAAACTCATCGGTTGTAGTGTATTCCATTATTACTTTCTAAACCCTTGGTGTAATCTGTCCCATCCCCCCCCCAAATCCCACTTCTTGAAATGGCCTCCATCTCCCACTGCACACCCACTTGCTTTTGGAGTTTGTTGGCGAAGCACAATAGAGTGGGGATGTTAGAGGTCCCCGGTCCATGGTTCTTTGCGTGCCCCACTCTTCCAAATACGGTGGCATTTTTGTGTCTTCTTCATCATATGTTTTTATATTTTGGTTTGTCTTTACATTTATTTTGGTTTAATGTTTTTGTAGGGGGTCCCCCGTTGTGTCTTTTTTGTTTACGAAGACACATTGACTGTGCCCTGCTTAATTTTCAAATGGTTGGACAACATGCAACTCCGCATGGATGATTAGGACCGACTTCAGGAGTGGTTGGTATCACGAGGGGAGGAATTTGCTCGGCATTTAGGCTCTCGATGGCCCTCTCCGATTGATGTTTTTCAAGAGCTCCACCGTTGTGACTGTGTCTATAGAAGGAGTTGGAGAGAACTCCTACCCACCAATTGGACGTCATCTTGGAGAAGGACCTACCCACAACTCCAGTGCAGATAATGATCAATTGGTGCGTTGAGTTTGAATGTTACACAGAGTTTCCTCACATCTCTCTTGTGGTGAATTGTTGATTGGGTGTGGTTAGTTAATCAAATGGTGCGCAACGTGTTACGCAGACCTAACCATGCAGAGTGCACAATATAATTGATGCATTGAGTTTGGATGTTACAAATAGTTGCCTCACATCTCTCTGTTGGTGAATTGCTGGTGCACTATGTAATGTTGCCTACCATTTGTGTATGATAGTGAGATCCGTGTTATTAAATTTGTGATCCTATTGTATCTTTTTGGAACTACAATGCATGGTTTACGTTCCAAAATCAAAAGATCAACCACTAATACCTATGTAGTTAACCACAACTGCAAGGCAGAAAAAATAACATCAACCCACATTAATGTAAGAAACCAATGTATTTACATAAGATCAATATTAAAATAAAAGTTGAGATGCATGTAGCCTACTGATTTAAATTAATTGAAATTGTACTTTTTAAATGTTATTTGTCTTCTACTCTAAAATGCTTATCAACACAATTTCATGTATGAAGAGAATTGGAATAAATAGAGTTAACAAATGACACAAAAATATCCACTGAAAATTTTGTTATTCAAGTAAAAATTGACGTAAAAAATCTATATAAAAGGTCATCTTACGTCGGAATTTTACTTGTGTCTTTCTCATCCATAGAAAGGGGAAATATTTTCCCTCAATTTCCCTCTACCATCCATAATTACAAAAATATATTCACAAACTCTAAATCATATTTTAAAAATTAATCTATATGATTATCTTAAAAACCATGACGACATGTTACAAAATTATACCATGAAACTATATAATAAAGATTAACCATGAGAATTGATCTTCTTAGATTAAATTTCTAAAATAATTTTTCATCATTTCAAACAATTTTTTGTGACAATGAAAAAATGGGTATCAAGTTTTAGTAGTAACTCATACATACAATTATATAAATGACGTTATATAAATTTATTTAGCTGGTAAAATGTAAGAAATGGGTTGGAGGAAAGAGAACAGTTGTTTTGACAACATGATTTTTTTATAAAGATCATGGTTTAGAAGATGAAAGAGAAAGAGGCTGTGGGATACTCAATTACCTCTCAGTATAAAAAAGTATACATATGCTTGTTGGGTTTCATTACAACACAACCTTTCATTACATTTAAATAGTCTATAGTGTGTTACCTTCATATTTCTTCTCGAGCAACGAGGGATGTGTACATGATTGATTGTAGCATATCATACAACGTAGTCATGCTATATATCCTTTATTTTACCCCAATGTTGAGTTACTCGAGTGTTTGTTGTTATATTTCAGGTATTAGGTACTAAAGAAGAGAAGGGAAGAGAAAAAGGTCTGAAACGTAAAAAGAAAAGACTTAAATGATCCAAAATGAACCTGTCTATCGTACACAATAACCCATCCGTAAGAGGGAAGGACCTAGACGTGAGCCTGGAGGGACCAAATAGCAAACCGAGAAACTCCACACCATCATGAGAAGTATTTTGGCAATTAGATTCGAGAACAGACGCAAATGACTGACGAACGCACACCCCACATGAAGCTTTTAAGAATTTAAGTAGACACGGGAAATTGGGTGGCATCTGACCAATTGTGATCGCCAATTGGAAGCCCAAGACCACCAATTGGCGGTCCATTTTGGTCACGATCCGACCCGATTTCGTGTAGTTGTGGGTTACGTAATTTATGTCCATTTTAAGTATGTTTAATTAGTCCCACACTAGGGGATTGTGCCTAGTGGCCTTTTTCATGTCTACAAATGAAACTTTTCTTCCTCCTTTGTAACCTACCCATTGTTTGGTGACCATTCTCTCTACTTGGAGTAAGCCTTTGAAGCAAAACTCATGGTGGAGACGATGCCACTTTTTAATATGAGTCATGTAAATAAAATATTTTCTTTTTAGTTTTATATTATTTCCATTAGTCTTGCATGATTTGTTTCCTTAAAGCTCAGTATAATTAGTTAGCTTAATGACTAGTGAGTAGTTTCATCCCCCTTTGGTGATGGAGATGATGTTTATACATGTAATAAAGAATGGGAATGAATGCTTTCTTATGCAATATGTGATGAATGTGAATGTATGTTTGTTTGTTCAAATGAGAATACTTAACTTGAAAGGTTATGCTACAACCTTTAGACACTTCCCATGCTTGTTTAGATTATTAATAACCAACTTGTTTATGCTCATATTAATCAACTTGGTTAGTGATTGAAATGATAGGTTTGGCAACAATTATTACACACTTCCTAAACACAATCTATACTTTGCCTTTTTGAATGCATTCTTCCCCACCTTATCACATGTTCACACACACTCCACCCCTTATGGGTTTTCTTTACTAAATTTAATCTTCCTAGTTTGTTAGTTGCTTAGTTTAGTTGTAAGACCCGCTCTCCTGCTATAATATTAATAAGTCCACTTTCCTCGGTTATGTATAATTTAGTTCTTAGAATGTCAATTTGTGTTATGGTATGTTTGTTTAAGTAGATTTGATCCGATTTCTCGTTGGTCGATCGGGTGCGACACATCGGGCTAGTGCACGGTGGTTTGACTCGATCGACTCAATTTGGGTCCGAGTGAGTGTAGGGTCAGTTTTGGGCTAAACCCGTGCTGAAGTGGTGTGGAATTGGAAGGGTTGCATTAGGGTTTTGGATGTGCATTTTCGTGGCTTTTGGGATCCCTTTGCTGGTGCCATTTTTGGTATGTGTTGAGGTGGCTTGATTAGCCACGAAGACTTGGAAGTTGGAGGGTTGTGTGCAAGCAAATAAGCCTCCCACCCAGCCATCCTCTTCCCTCTCCTTTCATTCCTCATGCACCTCACTTAAGACCACTTATCCTCTCCTCTCCAGCTGATTGGTGGGCTGATCTCCGGCGAGTGGGTGGAGCTACGCCTAGTGCAACTTTTGGTGCGACTAGAAGAGTGGTGGACAGAATCTCCGGCTGAGTTCTAGCAATCTTCCTTGATGATCAGGTATGCTCCCGACCCTTGAAGAGTTGTATGCGAGGGGGTGTTGGCTGGAGGGCCAGCCAGCACCATGTTGGTTGTTGGTGCAATCGGTTGCACCATCAACCGAGTTCCCTTCTAGCGTGCGCATCGAGTATGCACTATATGGGGCTAGCTGTGGGGCAGCCGGAGGGAACGGGGCTCCGGTGAGCTCTGGTGAGGTCCGACCAGGAATGATGAGGTTTCTTCTGGGCCGACTTTTGGGGGGAACACAAATCTGGTTGGGTGTGGCTGGTGCACACAAGATCCGACTAGGATTTGTCTCCAACCCTCTTGACTCTTTGTTTGGATCGTCTGGCCGGTCCAGCCCTTCTAGACGGTGGCAGGGGTCTGGAAAAGGTGTAGAACAACCCTAGGGAGGATAAGGGTGAGGGGGATCTGGATGGGCTAGCTCGGTCTGAGCAGGGTGCGCTTGAATGGGCTAGCCATGCGGTTAGTGCACCATGTGCATCAGCTTGCTCAGTTGTTGGGCTGAGCTGCTTGGATTGATCTCTACTGACCCTCTACCACCACAGACCGCCTGAGAGGGATACTCTAAGCACGTGGGTTGGAGTGGTTAGGGGCTCATGCATCTGGTTGCGGGTCGATTGAACTTGTTAGCTTGTCTTTTGTAAGTTATCGTGTTTAATGTGTTGAATGTGTTTTGCTCTATATGACTTGTTGTGTTTCAGTAGCAGATATAATGTGGTTATATGATCTGATGTGTGTGTATTCCTGATGTTGTAGTCATGCATGCACTTATGAATGTAAACAGGCTTTTTCATATCATGTGCTGATCGTATCATGTTCTAAAGCAACATATTAACCCGTTGCACGCATGTATGCTAGTTTAGAGATCTATATTGTCTACTGATATTTTATGCATGTTCTAGCATGATTATCCTACTGATATACATGTAATCCATACCCATATCAAGTCTGATAATGCTCTGAGATTTCAGTTATCATCACATATACACTCTGAAATTAAGGATGCATGCTATCGATTATTGTGGAGTTTGATTTTGATATATCTAGTTGTAATGCATCATCCTATTGATTATTGTGGGTCGATTGAATTTGTTAGCTTGTCTTTTGTAAGTTATCGTGTTTTATGTGTTGAATGTGTTTTGCTCTATATGTCTTGTTGTGTTTCAGTAGCAGATATAATGTGGTTATATGATCTGATGTGTGTGTATTCTTGATGTTGTAGTCATGCATGCACTTATGAATGTAAACGGGCTCTTTCATATCATGTGCTGATCGTGTCATGTTCTAAAGCAACATATTAACCGTTGCACGCATGTATGCTAGTTTAGAGATCTATATTGTCTACTGATATTTTATGCATGTTCCAGCATGATTATGCTACTGATATACATGTAATCCATACCCATATAAACTCTGATCATGATCTGAGATTTCAGTTATCATCGCATATACACTCTGAAATTAAGGATGCATGCTATCGATTATTGTGGAGTTTGATTTTGATATATCTAGTTGTAATGCATCATCTATATGTACTGAAGTGAAGTATTATGATATGGTTATGTATGACCCTTAGAATATCAGACCTTATGACATCCTTATCATGACCCGTAGATGACTCGATGTGTTGTTTACCTTGAATTGCCAATCCGAGTATGATTGCTTGCTGATTTTGGTTTGGTTCCTGTTTGGAATGTTCTGATTTTGTTTCGTTCGGGGCTGTTCGGAGGGTATCTGGATACTCTTCCTTGAGCTCGTTTCGTAGCTTGTAGCTTCATTAGACTTTACATGCTTAAGTAGCTTGCATTGCATTTAATCTGATTAATAATTCTGGGCACATTCTGTTTTTGGGCCGACGGGCCACGAGTGGGTCCCCTAGCTAGAGAGGCCATTCGCATAAGACCTTCACGTTGGGAGGCCAGGCGTAAGATAAGTCCTGGGCAGGTGCGCTGCCATTCTGTCTCAAGGTAGGTATTCTCAAGTTCGCGATGGCACCATGTAGGTCACTTGCCGCGAATTGGGACACTTATCAGGCGCACCGCTTTGTGCCAAGCGGTGGGTCACTGTCAACTGACTGCCTTTGACTTGCGAGGCTGGTGTTGTGGTTCCTATTGAGGAATGGTTCGGGTGCGCCCGACCGACACGGCTTATGGAGTCGTAGCCTTTTGTTGCATTATGTGATTTTCTGTTTCGGATGCATTTGTCTTAGATAGATTGCATGCATTCTTCCATATAACTCTGATTGGGCCAGGGGCATACTGAGTTTTCTTTACAGAAAACTCATGCATATGTTGATGCGGTGCTTGCAGGTACTTAGATTCCTACAGGGTAGACTGGACGAGTAGTCGAAGATTCTGTACACGAGGGACACGTCGACCAGATTCTTCAGTTTATCTTTTGCTTCCGCATTAGTTATGATGTATTTCCCTTTTGAACTCGATGTAATGTATTTGACCTTGTTACCATATATGGATAATCTCTCCCTTTTCAGTTATGTTTTATGTTAGTCTATCTATGTATGATCTCTCCACGTATTGTCGAGTCGTTGTTTGGTCTGTGTTTTGTAACTCCTTTGGTCGTCGTGGAGGTCTCTGATCGCGACACATGTAGTCTTTCCCAGTGTACGTACCCGTGAGATCGGGGGCATTACATTAGTTTTACTAAGTCTTGAGTTGTTATCTTTCTCATTTGTTAGTTGCTAGTTTAGTGTAGCCTAGTTTAGTGTAATCAATCTTCTTCTCACCCGTACTTGTCACCACTTCATTGCGGTCGTGCACTTGCGGTGTAAGCTTAATCGAAACAGTATTCCTAAGTTATAAGCTTATCCTAATGAATTTTTTTCTTTAGTAAAATAGTCAATTTATTGATACGTTCTATGGTCAATTATTATGTTCCTAATCTTCAAAATAAAAAATTTATGACGAAGAAAAAAATTATGATAATTGAGAAACACAACGTTGCAATAAATTCTAATAAAATAAAAAGCACAACTGCTAATATGATGATACATGATTTGGCAGCTTATTCCTTTGGGAGTCATTACAACGGGAGACAACATTTTCAGTTCGTGGTATGCCAATAAACTCAACATTTCAGTCCTTTTGTAAACTCATCGGTTGTAGTGTACTCCAGTTTTACTTTCTAAACCCTTGGTGTAATCTGTCGTCCCCCCCCCCCCCCCCCCCCCCCCCCCCCCCAAATCCCACTTCTTGAAATGGCATCCATCTCCCACTGCACACCCACTTGCTTTTGGAGTTTGTTGGCGAAGCCCAACAGAGTGGGGACGTCAGAGGTCCATGGTCCCTGGTTCTTTGCCTGCCCCACTCTTCCAAATATTGTTGCATTTTTGTGTCTTCTTTATCATATGTTTTTATATTTTGGTTTGTCTTAACATTTATTTTGGTTTAAGTTTTTTGTAGGGGGTCCCTCGTTGTGTCTTTTTTGTTTACGAAGACACATTGACTGTGCCCTGCATAATTTTCCAATGGTTGGACAACATGCAACTCCTCTTGGATGACATGGACCGACTTTAGGAGAGATTAATATCACTAGGGAGGTGGTCGCTCGACATTCAGGCTCTCGACGGCCCTCTTCGATTGATGTTTTTCAAGAGCTCCACCGCTGTGACTGGGTTTGTAGAAGGAGTTGGAGAGAACTCCTACCCACCAATTGGACGTCATCTTGGAGAAGGACCTACCCACAACTCCAGTGCAGATAATGATCAATTGATGCATTGAGTTTGAATGCTACACAGAGTTGCCTCACATCTATCTGATGGTGAATTGTTGGTATGGTCAGTTAATCAAATGGTGCACATAGTGTTACACAGACCTAACCATGCAGAGTGCACATTGTAATTGATGCATTGAGTTTGAATGTTACACATAGTTGCCTCACATCTCTCTGTTGGTGAATTGCTGGTGCACTATGTAATGTTCCCTACCATTTTGTGTATGATAGTGAGATCCGTGTTATTAAATTTGCGACCCTATTGTATCTTTTTGGAACTAAAATGCATGGTTTACGTTCCAAAATCGAAAGATCAACCACTAATACCATTGTGGTTAACAACTGCAAGGCAGAAAACATAACATCTGTAGGATCCTAATCCTAATTGGGTTTTATTGTTGATTTAGGAGGCGTTTAGGGGAGATAGAGTTGGACGGCTGGGATTGGAAGGAGATGGATGAGGGGCTTGGATGATTTGGATGAGATGAGTGGTGGAGATGGTTGGATGGAATGGATGGTTGAGATGAGAGGAAGAAGAGATATTTAGAGGTGAGTCTCTCCCTCTCTTCTCTCACTTCTCTCCCCTCTTCTCTCACGTCTCTCTCTCTCTCCCCTCAGTTGGTGATCGCCGGCGTGGAGGCACGGGGCTTCGGCGAGATTAAGGGCGTTGGTTGTTTGAGGTGAGTGTTACTCTCTCGGTTCGTTTCCGGCTCGTTTTGGTTTCTCTCTCTTGAGGAGGTTGCCGGAGGTAGTGTGGTGCTGTGGATCGTCGAGGATACGATTGATCGTCGTTTGGACGCGAGGTTCGTCGACGGATCGTGATTTGGGGAGACGTGCTTGTGGAGGCGTCGTCGCGGTTCTTCAAAGGTCTCTTCAGACCTTCCGGTATGTCAAGCTCGCTCACTTAATTACCATGAGTATTTGGAAGTCGACGGTAGGCCGTTCGGCTCATCGCAAGTAAATGTGCAGCAGATTTCACGGCCTGATCGGTCGACCGGTTGGTGCAAACGGTCGACCGTTCGTGAAGAAAATACGGGTTCTGCCTGAAATCGGTCGAACGATGCCTTGTGGCGGTCGACCGATTGTGCATAAAAGGCAAACCTGGTGAGTTTCGGTCGACCGGGTCCCCTTTGCCGGTCGACCGTGTGCACTGTCTTAAGTCGGTTGGGAGCGTTGACCATCTAAATGGTCGATCGCTCTTTGACTTTTTTCGACCGTGACTTAAGTGAGTTTGGGGGTCGGTTCGACCGAATGTGGGTTTGGTCGACCGGACCTGCGTGTTGAGCGTGAGGAACGCTCTGGATGAAATCGGTCGACCGAGGAGGTCTCAGCGTTCGACCGGTTTCAGGACGCGAGAGAGGGATTATTCCCTATGGGATTGGTCGACCGAAGGATGCTCGGATTTCGACCGATCGGATGTTTTGTTCGTTGAACCTGGGAGTTGACCATCTAAACGGTCGACCGTCCCGTGATTTTGGTTCGACCGAACAAGTGTGGTTTTGGGAATCGGTCGACCGATGGAGTGCCGGTCGAGGTGGATTGCCCTGTATTTGCTTGATTCGGTCGACCGGGACTTTTGGTTCGGTCGACCGTTTGTGTCCAGTTTTGCACTATGGAGGTACTGTTGTCGTGGTCATCCGTGTGGGGCGAGTTGTGGTGCCGATGTTCTTCCGGCAGGTGTGCTAGGGTGCACGAGTGTTGCGGTGGTTGGTTGAAATAGACCTGGAGCCCCATAACGGTGTAAGAGCTTGGGATTGGCTGAAAAAGGCCTGAGGCCCAGCTTAGAATTGTGGTGTTGCGGTGGTTGGTTGAAAGAGACCTGGAGCCCCGTAACTGTATGAGAGCTGCGGTTGGTTGAAAATAGACCTGGAGCCGAGCTAGTCTGTGCGGGGTTGGTTGAAAAAGACCTGGAGCTCCGTAGTGCGTTCGGGTTGGCTGAAAAAGGCCTGGAGCCTGAGCAGGGACCGCGTGTAGGGGTTGGTTGAAAGACACCTGGAGCCCTTAGATGTTTGGGTTGGTTGAAAATAGACCTGGAGCCCTTGGTCGTGTCGTGGTAGCTGCGGTTGGTTGAAAAAGACCTGGAGCCCTGTTTGGCGACGAGTGTGTGGTACAGTGGTTGGTTGAGATTAGACCTGGAGC
The DNA here is from genome assembly GCA_963682175.1 of Triglochin maritima. NCBI lineage: Eukaryota > Viridiplantae > Streptophyta > Magnoliopsida > Alismatales > Juncaginaceae > Triglochin > Triglochin maritima. The sequence continues at coordinate 25,040,221 of OY821775.1, forward strand.
CCCGTGACCGTGGTGCGTGCCGTGGTTGGGTGAAAGAGCCCTGGAGCCCAACCGTTTATTTGTGATGCTTTTCTTGTTTAGTAGAATTGCATGCTAGGGCGTCTTTCAGTTCATGTATTTAGAGTTTGGCATACGGGGTTTCCTTCTGGAAACTCAGGCATTGTTGCATGTTTACTTTCAGGCCATGAGCGGCGATAAGGGGTGGTGACCGAGTAGAGGAGCACCGCTACCGGATCCAGCTTTCTCTCAGTTGAGGTCGAGTGATTACTATTTCCATTTGTAGTCTTTTGATGTAATCACAACTTTTGAAATACTCTGATGTTCATATATATATTATATGTTGGTGCACCTGTGTTCAGTATTTGCGTAATATCCTCTGTTGATTGTGTGTTATTAAAATTTTAAATTTTCCGCTGTATTGAGGATGTTACAACTTGGTATCAGAGCGGTCGGTTCCAGTGTCCTTATCCAAGGAAACCACCCTTAGAGTTTTAGAGTCTGCATTAGTTCATGCATTCATGGTTTTGATGTTTGCTGTTCTTTGTGTGTAGATGCCTCCGAGACGCGTGAGACCTCCCCCACGGGACCGTGACACCAGTCGGGATACTGGGAGTACGGACTGGGCTGAGGAGCGTCGGATGCTCTATGACACGGTGGGGCGACAGGGAGCGATGTTGGATCGCCAGTCAGGTAGAGGAGAGCCAGCAGCGGCAGGAGCGATGCTCGACCGCTTTATGAGACAACACCTGCCTACCTTTGATGGTAGAGGAGAGTCTGAGGCTGCAGAGGACTGGGTCCTGAAGATTCAGGAGATCCTTCGGGCGATTGAGTGCCCACTTGAGAGGCAGACAGGATTGGCAGCATATGTGTTGGGCGGAGACGAGTCCAACTGGTTGAGGACCACATCTGCAGTGGTGTTTGAGGGCAGGACTGAGATCAGCTGGGAGGAATTCCTGCGGGAGTTCAACGAGCAGTATTTCCCAGAGCATGTCAGAGATGGGAGGCGAGAGGAGTTTATGACTCTCGAGCAGGGAGAGACGACCCTGGCTGAGTATACCCGGAGGTTCAACGCACTGGAGTGTTACTGTCCGGAGATTTGCGTGACGCCGCTGCAGAGGGCGAGGAAGTTCATACGGGGGCTGAGGAAGCACCTCCGTACTCAGGTGACATACAGTATGCCACAGACGCTGGCCAATGCCGTGCGGTTTGCGACGATCATCGATCAGGATTACCAGCAGAATTATGCTGACGCCAGGAGAGCACCGGGGAAGATCAGTGGACGTCCGGGTGATCCGCTAGCAGGGAACCCGGGCAAGAGACCCCGGATCGGAGGAGGTGGGACACGCCAGCCTGAGGCGTGCAGATGTTGTGGCAGATTTTACTCTGGTGAGTGTTGGGGTCGTGGGGTTTGTCACGGGTGTGGCAAGCCAGGCCACGTTGTGCGGGATTGTCCGAGCGGGCCAGGTGGGTCCAACAGGCATTCAGGGCCGTCAGCAGCAGGCAGAGGCGGAGGTCGCCGACCGTTCGCGCCGCCACAACAGGGTCAGAGGACTGGACGGGTCTTTACCATTCAGGCGGATGAGGCGAGAGACGCCAGCACGGTGGTGGAAGGTACACTCTTTGTTGCTGGGTTGAGTGCGAGAGTGTTGTTTGATTGTGAGGCCACTCACTCGTTGTGGTCGGTCGTACCCCTGCGATGTTGACTGCCATGTTGGAAGTCAGCACACCCTTGGGTCTGGTGGGCATTATGGGGAGCTTCCTCCCCAGCGCCACGATTGTTTCGGGAGATCAAGAGTTTCCGGCTGACCTGATCTTGTTGCCGATGGAGGACTTCGACGTTATAGTGGGGATGGATTGGCTGTCCCAGTACGATGTGCGAGTGTTGTGCCAGGAGAAGAAGATTCTGATCCCGAGGAGGGGTCTACCTGATGTGCTGATCAGGGGGACGAAAGATAGAGGAGGCAAAGTGATCGTATCAGCAGTGAGGGCACAAAAGTTGTTGCAGCAGGGTTGCAGAGCTTTCGTGGCCACTTTGGTAGTTCCAGATCTAGAGGCGAGGCGATTAGAGGACATTGAGATTGTTCGGGAGTTCCCAGATGTATTTGCAGATGATGTCACTGGGTTGCCGCCTCACAGAGATTGAGTTTGGGATCGATTTGGTAGTTGGGACTACGCCACAGTCGAAGGAGCCGTATCGGATGACACCTGCTGAGCTGGCAGAGCTGAAGAAGCAGTTGCAGGACCTGATGGATTCGGGATTTATCCGCCCCAATGTCTAACCTTGGGGAGTGCCAGTACTCTTCGTGAAGAAGAAGGACGGATCACTGCGGATGTGTATTGATTACAGGATGCTGAACAAGGTTACCGTGAGGAATCGGTATCCCTTGCCCAGGATCGAGGACCTGTTTGACCAGTTGCAGTCAGCGCAGGTGTTCTCGAAGATTGATCTGCGATCCGGTTATCATCAACTGAGGATCAGAGAGGCAGATGTGTAGAAGACAGCATTCAGGACGAGGTACGGGCATTACGAGTTTCTGGTGATGCCGTTTCGGTTGACGAACACGCCTGCAGCGTTTATGGATTTGATGAACAGGACGTTCAGTCAGTACCTCGACCGGTTTGTGATCGTCTTCGTGGACGATATTTTGGTTTACTCGCCAGATGTGGAGTAGCATCGAGAGCACTTGAGAGTTGTACTTGGCATTTTGCGGGATCATCAATTGTATGCCAAGCTATCGAAGTGCGAGTTCTGGCTGAGTAGTGTCACCTTCTTGGGACACATCGTGTCAGGTGACGGGATTTCCATAGATCCAGCGAAGGTCGAGGCCGTTACAAAGTGGAGAGCCCCGACGATTGTGGCAGAGGTCAGGAGTTTTGTGGGTCTAGCGGGCTATTATCGCCGCTTTATTCAGGATTTCTCGAGGTTGGCTTCACCGTTGACGACTATGACGCGGAAGGACGTTGAGTTCGTGTGGTCCCAGAAGTGCGAGGATAGTTTTCAGGAACTGAAGAGTCAGCTGACGACTGCTCCAGTTCTGACACTTCCTAGTGGTAGTGGTGGATTTTTGATTTACAGTGACGCGTCAGGCGTTGGACTGGGATGCATACTCATGCAGTACAGGCAGGTGGTTGCATATGCTTCGAGGCAGTTGAAGGTGCACGAGAGGAACTACACCACTCATGATCTGGAGATGGCGGCAGTGGTGCACGCTCTGAAGACTTGGAGGCATTATTTGTATGGCGAGCGATTCGAGGTGTTCACAGACCATCTGAGCCTGAAGTATCTGTTTTCGCAGAAGGAGCTGAATATGAGGCAGCGCAGATGGCTCGAGCTGATTAAGGATTATGATTTCACCATCTCGTACCATCCGGGGGGCAAATTCGATTGCTGATGCTTTGAGCAGGAAGGTGGAGGTCACCGCAGCAGGTCTTTGTATCGAGGAGTGGAAGCTGCTTGAGGCGTTGACCGAGTGGAGACCGTTCACCGATGTGTCGCGAGGTGCAGTGATCGCCGGGCTGAGAGTGGAGCCTCAGTTGGTCTTGAGTATTATTTCATATCGAGATCCGAGGTTCACTTCCAGATTCAGGGGGAGTTTGCAGCAGGCCTTGGGGACTCGGTTGAAGTTCAGTACGGCATTCCATCCGCAGACTGACGGTTAGTCTAAGAGGACCATCCAGATGCTAGAGGATATGTTGCGAGCGTGTACTCTGGATTGGGCAGGTCATTAGGATGAGTATCTGCCATTGATCAAGTTCGCCTACAACAACAGCTACCATTCGAGCATTGGGATGGCACCGTACGAGGCCCTGTACGGGAGACCGTGTAGATCACCGGTATGCTGGAGTGATGTAGGCGAGAGATAGCTAGTTGGTCTTGAGATTGTGCAGATGTATGCTGAAAAGGTTGATGTGATCAGGCAGAGACTAGCAAACTGCGCAGAGCAGGCAGAAGAGCTACGCGGATAGGCGTAGGCGAGAGTTGAGATTTGAGGCAGGTGACCATGTCTTCCTGAGGATTTCACCATCTCGAGGAGTGATGAGGTTTGGGAAGAAAGGGAAGCTCAGTCCGAGGTATGTCAGACCGTTTGAGATTCTCGAGCGGATTGGAGAGGTTGCCTACAGGGTAGCGCTGCCGCCGCAGTTTTCTGGTCTTCACAATGTATTCCATGTTTCGATGCTGAGGAAGTACGTAGCAGATCCTTCTCATGTGATTCAGTTGAAGGTTCCAGAGATCCGTCAGGATATGCCTCTTGAAGAGAGACCGGTGGAGATTGTGGATCGGATGGAGCATCAGTTGAGGAGGAGGACTATTCCGATGGTGAAGGTTAGGTGGCAGCACCACAGTGAGCGAGAGGCCACTTGGGAGATTGAGGAGTTGGTCCGGAAGGAGTTCCCGGAGTTGTTTGGTGAGCTTCAGTCTTAATTTCGTGGACGAAATTCTTTTAGAAGGGTGGATTGTAGGATCCTAATCCTAATTGGGTTTTATTGTTGATTTAGGAGGAGTTTAGGGGAGATAGAGTTGGACGGCTGGGATTGGAAGGAGATGGATGAGGGGCTTGGATGATTTGGATGAGATGAGTGGTGGAGATGGTTGGATGGAATGGATGGTTGAGATGAGAGGAAGAAGAGATATTTAGAGGTGAGTCTCTCCCTCTCTTCTCTCACGTCTGTCCTCCTCTTCTCTCACGTCTCTCTCTCTCTCCCCTCAGTTGGTGATCGCCGGCGTGGAGGCGCGGGGCTTCGGCGAGATTAAGGGCGTTGGTGGTTTGAGGTGAGTGTTACTCTCTCGGTTCGTTTCCGCCTCGTTTTGGTTTCTCTCTCTTGACCTCACTCGGGTTTCGGTGGTTGTGGTTGGCTTGTGGAGGTTGCCGGAGGTAGTGTGGTGCTGTGGATCGTCAAGGAGACGATTGATCGTCGTTTGGACGCGAGGTTCGTCGACGGATCGTGATTTGGGGAGACGTGCTCGTGGAGGCGTCGTCGCGGTTCTTCAAAGGTCTCTTCAGACCTTCCGGTATGTCAAGCTCGCTCACTTAATTACTGTGAGTATTTGGAAGTCGACGGTAGGCCGTTCGGCTTATCGCAAGTAAATGTGCAGCAGATTTTACTGCCTGATCGGTCGACCGGTTGGTGCAAACGGTCGACCATTCGTGAAGAAAATATGGGTTCTGCCTGAAATCGGTCGAACGATGCCTTGTGGCGGTCGACTGATTGTGCATAAAAGGAAAACCTGGTGAGTTTCGGTCGACCGGGTCCCCTTTGCCGGTCGACCGTGTGCACTGTCTTAAGTCGGTTGGGAGCATTGACCATCTAAACGGTCGATCGCTCTTTGACTTTGTTCGACCGTGACTTAAGTGAGTTTGGGGGTCCGTTTGACCGAATGTGGGTTCGGTCGACCGGACCTGCGTGTTGAGCGTGAGGAACGCTCTGGATGAAATCGGTCGACCGAGGAGGTCTCGGCGTTCGACCGGTTTCAGGACGCGAGAGAGGGATTATTCCTTATGGGATCGGTCGACCGAAGGATGCTCGGAGTTCGACCGATCGGACGTTTTGTTCGTTGAACCTGGGAGTTGACCATCTAAACGGTCGACCGTCCCGTGATTTTGGTTCGACCGAACGAGTGTGGTTTTGGGAATCGGTCGACCGATGGAGTGCCGGTCGAGGTGGATTGCCCTGTATTTGCTTGATTCGGTCGACCGGGACTTCTGGTTCGGTCGACCGTTTGTGTCCAGTTTTGCACTATGGAGGTGCTGTTGTCGTGGTCGTCTGTGTGGGGCGAGTTGTGGTGCCGATGTTCCTCCGGCAGGTGTGCTAGGGTGCACGAGTGTTGCGGTGGTTGGTTGAAATAGACCTGGAGCCCCGTAACGGTGTGAGAGCTTGGGATTGGCTGAAAAAGGCCTGAGGCCCAGCTTAGAATTGTGGTGTTGCGGTGGTTGGTTGAAAGAGACCTGGAGCCCCGTGACTGTGTGAGAGCTACGGTTGGTTGAAAATAGACCTGGAGCCCAGCTAGTCTGTGCGGGGATGGTTGAAAAAGACCTGGAGCTCCATAGTGCGTTCGGGTTGGCTGAAAAAGGCCTGGAGCCTGAGCAGGGACCGCGTGTAGGGGTTGGTTGAAAAACACCTGGAGCCCATAGACGTTTGGGTTGGTTGAAAATAGACCTGGAGCCCTTGGTCGTGTCGTGGTAGCTGCGGTTGGTTGAAAAAGACCTGGAGCCCAGCTTGGCGACGAGTGTGTGGTACGGTGGTTGGTTGAGATTAGACTTGGAGCCCCGTGACCGTGGTGCGTGTTGTGGTTGGGTGAAAGAGCCCTGGAGCCCAGCCGTTTATTTGAGATGCTTTTCTTGTTTAGTAGAATTGCATGCTAGGGTGTCTTTCAGTTCATGTATTTAGAGTTTGGCATACGGGGTTTCCTTCTGGAAACTCAGGCATTGTTGCATGTTTACTTTCAGGCCGTGAGCGGCGATAGGGGGTGGTGACCGAGGAGAGGAGCACCGCTACCGGATCCAGCTTTCTCTCAGTTGAGGTCGAGTGATTACTGTTTCCATTTGTATAGTCTTTTGATGTAATCACAACTTTTGAAATACTCTGATGTTCATATATATATATTATATATGTTGGTGCACCTGTGTTCAGTATTTGCGTAATATCCTCTGTTGATTGTGTGTTATTCAAATTTTAAATTTTCCGCTGTGTTGAGGATGTTACAACATCAACCCACATTAATGTAAGAAACCAATGTATTTACATATGATCAATATTAAAATAAAGTTGAGATGGATGTAACCTGCTGATTTAAATTAATTGAAATTGTACTTTTTGAATGTTATTTGTCTTGTACTCTAAAATGCTTATCAACACAATTTCATGTATGAAGAGAATTGGAATAAATGAACTCGATCACTTGCCTTTTTCTTTATAAATGTTATTTGTCCCTGATTGCCTTTTTCTTTGACTATAAATAGAACTCCTCCTCCCTTGTATTCTACCCATTGCTTGGTGGCATTCTCTGTACTTGGGGTATGCCTTGGAGAAAAACTCATGGTGGAGAGGATGCCGCTTTGTAATATGAGTCATGTAAATAAAATATTTTCTTTTTTGTTTTATATTATTTCCATTAGTCTTGCATGATTTGTTTCCTTAAAGCTGAGCATAATTAGTTCGCTTAATGACTAGTAAGTAGTTTATTCCCCCTTTGGTGATGGAGATTATGTTTATACATGTAATAAAGAATGGGAATGAATGCTTTCTTATGCAATATGTGATGAATGTGAATGTATACTTGTTTGTTCAAATGAGATTACTTAACTTGATAGGTTTTTCGACAACCTTTGGACATTTCACATGCTTGTTTAGATTCTTAATAACAAACTTGTTTATGCACATATTAATCAACTTGGTTAGTGATTGAAATGATAGGTTTGGCAACAACTATTAGACACTTCCTAAACACAATCTATACTTGTTCCTTATTGAATGCATTCTTCACCACCTTATCACATGTGTAGACACACCGCACCCCTTGTGGTTGTCTTTACTGAATTTCATCTTGCCTTGTTAGTTGCTTAGTTTAGTTTCATTATTAATTCACTCATTGTTTAGTGAAATTAGTTAGCATAATCCACTCATTCTCCTCTCCTTTCCATTTCGAGTATTGTTGGAACAACAACACTCACAATTCCTCAAGTTTTGACCCGTATTTCCTACGTCTTCACCGAGATCGTGCACTTGTGGTAATTAAAACGATCAATCAAGTTTACGACACTGTGCCGAGGAGTTGGTCGTAGTCGTTGTTGTTTCCACCATTTGGGTGGGCTTTTCTCACATTCTCTTTAGTTTTGTTACCGGATAGGGGAACAAGTGGACAAGGGAGCCTACAGGAGTAGGAGTGCACACTGGTGAACTTTGGGGACCAAAATACCTAAACAATCTGCCAATGGCGGACTTGGTGAGGAGTTTCTGTGTTATGTTTCACTTGTGACTTTCTATGCTCATTTATAGATGATACCTTCCACTGTTGATTCCATGCATTCTATCTTTTGATGTAAAAAATTAATTTACTTTGCGTGCTCCCCTCCTAATACAACTTGGACATTAAAAGTCAAAGCAAAAGATTAGTCGATTGCCATCTAGGTCATGCATCATTTCTAGAACTTGTGCGCATTCATATTTTCTTTGCACTATTTTTGTATTGTTGAGTGCTGACGTGAGGTACGTGCACCCATTCTCTCATTCAAGCATTGTTAAAGCATGCATTAGTTAGTAAGGTGCATTGGAACAAGAATGAGGTGAGTGCTTGTTTGGTGAGTTGCTTGCTAGTTTAATGACAATTGATCTTAAAGGGCACCACGTATAGTCTTCAAGATAAGGTGGCGAATTTCATCACCCCTCCCTTAGCCAAAAAACCATACTTAAGTCACTACTACAGAAAAGGGAATATACGTCAGATGTACGGGGGTATATACGTCGACTATCAACATTCTCAGATCCGACGTCTATGTGTATGTCGTCTATACATAGACGTCGGCTATGTATCATCCGTCGTCTATTCCTAAAGGAATAGACATCGGCTGTATGTATCAGCCGACGTCTATACTTAAAGAATAGACGTCTGCCCTTATATAGGATCAACGTCTATTCTTTAGGTATAGACGTCGGTGAAATAACAAACGACGTGTATTCCTAAAGAATAGGCGACAGATGATACATACAACCGACATCTATTCCTTTCTTCAGACACAGACGTCGTCGAATACAAACATCCGACATCTGTTCTTAAACATAGACAAAAAAATAGCATCCTGCAAACTTGTAATTAGTCATCGTATTCGTGTACATTCAACCTGCACCAAATTCGTTCACAAATACTCACACACTTTCATCCACATGTGCATACAAGAATACAAGCACAAACACACAAGCATACATGCACAAACACAAACACACAACCACACATGCACAAACACAAACATACAAGCATACATAATCATTCAACACACTTGGAATTAGATCATACATAAACAATTGGCATTCATTCTAAAATCGAGGTGATTATTTTAAGGCATAAATTGTAGGTTTGTAATACAAGTGAAATTGTTAACTAAATTACAAAAATATGCCAGTGACAGGAGAACCTCTTAGTTCATCAACATGTTTCTGATAAAATAGCGAGCGCATCGGTCGTGAGTTTCATCGAGCTCCTATTGTGAGAAGGGATCACTACTTTTTGGGATGACCTATCAAAATACAAGTAAATTTTTTAATAACTAAATATTGAAACTACAACTATACAAGTGAATAACAATCTATATTACCTCGGATAGGCATACGTCTTGAGTTGCCAATTCGAGGATTTCCTCCATGTATCTCATCACGTAGTAACCACATTCCATGTTTCCAACCTGCTTCTAGTACTACAAACATAGAAATTCGCTAAATATATTTCCTAACTTAATTAAAAAAAAAGGGAGAGAACGTACTGTAACATCCTCGAAAGCGGAAGAAATTTAATTTTTTAGTAAAACACAACACGAGGATATTACCGAAGAAAATGGACAACTGGTGTGCCAACATATATACGATATATATATATATATCTGAGAGTTTTACAAAAGTGTGATTACAACAAAAGATAAGGAAAAATATACATGTAATCACTCGGACCTCAAAACAAGGAAAGCAGGATCTGACCCCGAAAGCACTCCTCCTCAGTCACCACCTCCTAAGAGCCGCTCACGACCTGACATAAAACATGAAGATGCCTGAGTTCCCCATGAGGAAACCCCGTAAGCCAAACTTCTATCACATAAATGAACTAGACATCTAAAACATGTATGATATGAAGTGCAATAAACGTCCACCGTCTCACTGGGCCCCCGGGAACTCTCTCCCTACCACAGTAGACATCAAACAGTGACAGGTCTCGCGGGTCCTCTAGCCCAACCCTCACATGTGCCCCAGGCACCACAGCCGGAAACACCCTCGGCTACAACACACGTGCCCCAGGCACCACAGCCGGAAACATCCTCGGCTAACACGCTGGATCACTGTCAGGTCGGTATGGTCTGTACCGCTGCCATCTTGAGCTGCTCCAGAAGACCACTCCCAGGCCGGCACCGTCACCCCTCAAGGGCCGGAGATCCGTTGCCATCTTGAGCTAGCCCCACACACGAACCACATCAGGCCGGCACCGGTCACCCCTCAAGGGCCGGAGATCTGTTGTCATCTTGGGCTGGCCCGACAACACTCATGAACCACTCTCAGGCCAGCACCGGTCACCCCTCTAGGGTCGGAGATCCGTTGCCATCTCGAGCTGGCTCCACAACACAAAAACACTCAAAAACCATACCAAACGGTCGAACCAAAACACCAAACCGGTCGACCGAATCCTCTCCATAGGACTGGCCTAACCAACAAAACTGTCAACCGGTCAAACGGCAAAGGGGTCCCGTTCGACCGAATTCGACCAGTAAAAACTCATTCCACAATAAAAAGCACCAACTGTCGAACCACAGACAATCACTGGTCGACCGAAAACGGCCAGTACCAAAACCAAATCCATCAGAAAACTCCGGTCGACCGAACCATCTCGCGGTCGAACAAACTTTAAGTTATTTTAAATCGTCGGTCGAATGAGTCAACTAGGCAGTCAACCATTTGGATGGTCAACGCCCCAACCGACCTACAACAGTGCTTTCGGTGGACCGGTAAAGGGTCCCGTTCGACCGAAAACACCTAGAGTCTCCATCCCTCGCTCAAAATGTACTACCGGTCGACCACCACCAAGGTATCGTTCGACCGGTACAAGGGATTTCGCCCAATTTACTCTACGACCGGTCGACCGAACCATGCCACCGGTCGACCGTTCACAGTGCAGAACGCAACTGCACGGTCCGACGAGCCATCCGGCCTACCGTCGACCACTCCAACACTCATGAAAGCATAAGTGAGCATCAAAGTAAAGCTTGACATACCTTGAAGACTTGAAGAAGCCTTCGAAGACCCAACGGCGAGCTTTTCCCCTCGATCCCCACTCCGGCAACTCAATCGAGCAACGATCTACTCCTCTCCGGAGAACGTCCGATCTTCGCCACGCCTTCTGAAAACCACTGCTCGAGCTCCTCCGCACACTGAAGTTCTGATCAGAGAGAGAGAGAGGGTTTGAGCGGGAGAGAGAGAGAGAATATGAGAGAGAGAGAGAGAAAGCCACTCACCAACATATACTCATCTCTTTCAATCTCCACCATCCACCTCATCTCTACCAAAACAATCCCAACCCTCCATCTTAAACCACCAATTAAGCACCTAAAAGCAATTAACCAAGTTAATTAGGTTTAGGATATTACACCTACTCTCATTCCATGCCATGTTTTTCTTGCTTTTGTGGTTGTTCTCCTACCACCTAAAGCTTTGTAACCTTAATTGCCCTGAGTAGCAGAAGTTAAACCTTCATTCAATAATAACTAATAAAAATCCACGAATCACAAAATACGATAACAAAAATGAACTTACAAATTTAGAAGTTTCTTTATTGAGCCCTTGGTTTATTTGACCCCAACGGATCAAACCAATATGCCGAATTAGTCGTGGGGCATACAACGACAAGCATCCAATGAGCCATGTTATATATATAATTAGAAGCTTATTACAAAATAAAATTCCACTTTGAATTACAAAGTTTACCTCTCATGATAAGGGAGCAGATAATATCTTTTGTCTTCTTCAGTCATGAGAGTCCCAAGCTGACCCGATTTATCGTCATTCCCGTATATATATATGTAGATGGATTGATAAATCCAAATACTTGATCGTCGGGAAAGACTGACCTTCTGGCATCATAAAGATGTCTACAAGAGTAAAAATTATACTTTATTATAGTTTTGATAAAATTATTCAATACATTTCATTGTATACCAAAGAAAACACTTACTTCACTTGCATGTCGACAATCATGATACACAATGAATCCATCACCAAGAACTGCATGATATCCTCTTTGGTGACGTACAAAGCCGGAGGCAACCCTTTATGCCCCTCTTCCAACTCCCAGCTACTTAAGGATTGTGCTTCCTTACCTACCATACATTGATACAACATTTTGCACCTACTTGGAAGCAAATTAATGTTGATCGAAGATTGGTTGTTTCACCCTTTGCTCCGGGGGCTTGACATCTTACAAATATATATACAACCGTTAAAATACAATTGTTAACAAATTTTAAGTTTAAAGTCTTTCAAAATTAAACTATACCTCATGTTTGTCGTTTAGCTCTACTAAATAACTAGGCCACCTCACGAACCCACCGATAGCATCGCCGAGAGTAACAATCTCTTCTTCCGGAAATGACACCAAAGCACCAACATCTAAGCAACTCCCAACTGCAACCTACACTTCCCTCTCTCCCACCTCTGTGAAGTGGTGTCTGGAGATGTTATAAACTTTCCCATGTCCCACCAATCTTCGATCAGTGTCTTCGACAAATAAAGCACATCTTGCTCCATCCGCGAACTTTCCAAACGAGGGACCGGAAACAAGGGCTAATTCTCAAGAATGAGCCACGAAATCATATTGTTGATCGGGGTGGAACACTGGCTGCACTAGAGGAGTGGTCTCCGGGGAAGAACCGGTCCTACGACGAGTAGGAGAAGTACGCAAATCAAGATCCAATCTCTCCAAAACAATTTGCAACGTATTCTTCAAATCCGCGATCTCTTGCTGGCGTTTTGTATGACCAGTCGACGAAGTAGACCGTTGAGTCTTTCCATAATATTGTCGCAGTCCTACTCTACTCCCTACCCCGCACACGACCGTGGTGTTCGTCGTTTCCCAAGGCCTCGCGTAGAATATCATTTCGACCATCGGAAGCAAATTCTCCTTGAGATTTTCTCAACTTCAGAGAGTCCTAAAGTTAAAAAAATATTTACCAAGAATTCAAAAATATAAATTTACTGAATCTGAATTAATAACATATATAAGTTATTCAACTTATTATCTTCGAGTCGATCGCTTGCAACTCGTCTGGGACGTACTCCCCTCTGGAGTTTACTCTCGCTCTCTTCCAAGAATCACAACGACCTCCGAGAGAAGGAGGAGAGAGGTTACTTGCTTGCTCCTCACTCATATCGGAGTTAATTGCCTATTGTTTCTTTAGAGCAATTTTTTTAGCCATCATTTGTGCTTCTAACTTTTGGTACCCCGCTCGAGACATACGATGTGTATACTTGCATCTAAATAGAGGTACTTTGAATTTAACAAAGTCTAGTTCCCATATGTCTTCAATTGCACCGTACTAGGACATGTCGGCGTATACAGGATTCTTGTCTTTAGAACTAGACACATGCAAAGACTCTGCTATTAAGGTGACACCACTATTCTGAACAACACTTTTTGCATCTTCACAAACTGTGTAGAAAGAATATACATTGATATCATAACTACTGTAACTTATAACAACAGAATGTGGACCGTAGGCCAACCATTTTATTGTCTCAGAGTCATCACGCTTGTAAGCCAGATTTTTGAACCAAGAGATGAAATTTTTATTGTGACTATTTATTACTTGTTGGTTACTCCACAAAGGATTTATTTCCTTTAGAAACTTCATGTGTTCATTTTGGTAAGGTTGAACTTCATTAGAATTGCACAACACATAAAAATATACTGTCATTAAGTCTTCGCCATTTGGATTTAACATTTTCATTCCAAGTGTCCCTTTACAATTGGCACGTTTATCATGTTGATTCTTCGGAAGTCCATTAGTTTTGTTTTTTGCTAGGTATCCACTACAAAACTCGATAACCTCCTCAGCTATGTAGCCTTCAACAATACTAGCATCTGGGCTTTAACGATTTTTACAATAACCTTTCAACACATTCATATAACGCTCAAAAGAATACATCCACCTTAAAAAAACTGGTCCACACAATTTAACTTCTCTAACCAAATGAATAACTAGATGAATCATAATGTCGAAAAAAGCAGGGGGAAAGAACATCTCCAACTGACATAATGTCACCACAATTTCATTCTGCAACTTATCTAATTGCACGGGATCGACCACTTTACTGCAAATCTTATTGAAAAAGGAACACAACTTTATTATTGCATGTCTAACATCTTTCGGTAATATGGATGTCAGTGCTACAGGTAACAACTACTGCATTAAAGTGTGACAATCGTGAGACTTCATCCCCACAAGTTTCAAATCCTTCATAACAACAAGACTACTGATATTTGAAGAATAACCTTGTGGAACCCTTACATCATGCAAACACTGACATAGAATTCTTTCTCCTTTCTGGACAATGTACAACTAGCTGGAGGTAAGTAATTCTGGTCTCCTTTCTTCTCTGGTGCCAACATTGCTCGTATACCAAGATCAACAAGATCAAGTCTTGCATTATATCCATCTTTGGTTTTACCAGGTATGTTCAATAGAGTGCCAACAAGACTATCACAAAGTTTTTGTCTACGTGCATCACATCAATACAATGTCTAACTTCTAAAGTTTTCTAGTAACAAAGATAAAAAAATATGGATCTTTTTTTCAAACTACTTTTGTCGTTTGCTCGTTTCTACGGTTTTCCAAATTCACATTCAATGTTCATTACACGTTCGTACACCTTTTCGACGCTGATTTCAACTGGTAGATTCTGAAACTCCTATTTTCCATTAAATACCTTCTTCAACCTACAAGATGGGTGGAGTTCGGTACAAATCTCTGATGACCAAGATAGATTGTCTTAGAACCATTAAGTAGTTGTAAAGAGCATGTATTTTCTTCACAAATTGGACAAGCTTTATGACCTTTGACTGAATATCCAGATAGATTACCATAAGCTGAAAAGTCATTAATTGTGCAAAATATCATTGCCCACATTATGAACGACTCCTGACGATAAGAATCAAAAATTGGCTCTCCTTCATCCCACAATCTCTTTAGGTCATCAATTAAAGGTCTTAAATACACATCGATGTCGTTTCTTGGTTGTTTCGGACCAGAAATCATTAAGGACAACATAATATATTTGTGTTTCATACATAACCACGGGGGAAGATTGTAAATTACAAGCAGAACAGGCCAAGAACTGTGAATGCTACTCAACATACCGAAAGGATTCATTCCGTCAGTACAGAGTCCAAGTCGTACATTCCTGGATTCTTCACCAAACACAGGAAAGTCAAAATCTACTTTTTTCAACCGAGGTGAATCTGCAGGGTGACGTAGCAACTGATCATTTGGTTTCTCACGATCAGCATGTCATGTCATGTCATGTTCTTGGAATCCTCCTTACCCGCAAACAAACGTTTAAGCCTTGGTATTATCGAAAGATACCACAAAATCTTATTAGGAGGCCCTTTGATTTTCATCTCATCAGCCTCTTCATTGTGGTTTGGTCCACTACGTTTCATTTGGTATCGTTAAACATTACACCTGGGATAGGAATGTAAGTTTTCAAACTCACCCCTATACAATATACAATCGTTCGGGCATGGATGTATCTTCTTATATTCCATTACCATAGCACACAACACTTTCTTAGCATCATTAGTTCTATCTGGCAACTCATCATCATTTGGAAGCATCTCTTTCAATAACTTGAACATTCATGTGAAACTAACATCAGACCAACCATTTCCAGCTTTTAAATTGTACAACTTCAACACCGCTAACAATCTAATGAATTTTGTACAACTCTTACACAACGGCTTGTCATCGTCACTCAACAAACTACCAAGTAAATCGGGGTTGGACGAAAACTTTTCAGCCATATCCTGAACCATTTCCTCTAAGTGATCTTCCACACTAACGTTGTCTCCATCATTCTTGGAACGACTAAATGATTCATTTTCTCCGTGCCATATCCACCGTCTGTAATTTGGGTCGAAACCTTTCTCAAACAAATGATCTTTCATTTTCCGAAAAGTCAGCACTGACATATTATGACACTTATTGCACGGACAATACGCCATGTCACCGTGTTTCATTTTTTGAATGTTTTTTGGCAACCTCTAAGAACATATTCACTCCATTTTCATACTCATCACTCAATCTGTTTGAAACAATCCACTCTCGATCCATTTCACTCTAAACATTAACAAAAATGTTAGTTATTATTGGAGTAAATAAATAAAATTTCAATTTAAAAGAATGTGTTCGTAGATGAGAAGATTCAGAGACATTAAGATGAGAAAAGAATGACTCAGAGGAGAGAAGATGACGTCCTTAATCTAGCATGGGAATAAGGAAGGTTAGAAACCTAAGTAAGCAATCAAGGCCAAAACAAGCCTAAAGTCCACTATAGGTCCTTAGTAATAGACGACGCCTAACTTTGAGGTCCCACCGAGGACCACTAGTCTGTAGGAAATCAAGAACCCGGAGGTCCCTAATATCTCAAGGAGACTAGATGGGCAACGACGTTCAGGCCGAAATGGTCTTAAACATCGAGGACCACTAATCTATAGGAAATCAAGAACCCGAAGGTTCCTAAAATCTCAGGCAGACAAATGGGCATCAACGTTCAGGCCATAACAGTCTTAAATGGTTTCCTCAACTTAATGTGTTCGGAAATCCTAGGGGCCAACGTATAATTAATTTTATTAAGGCTCTTTTATTAAATGGTTTTTGTGTCAAGGAAAGGGTGATGAAATCCCACACCTCATCTCCTATAGGTGACTGCCCCCTAAGTGTTTTTCATACCTTAATCTAACAAACAACACACCAAACAAACACTCACCTCACTCTTGTTACAATGCAAGTCCTACTAACTAATGCGTGCTTTCTAATGAATGATGAGTAAAAGAGATTACGTACCTTACGCCAGCAATCTACGACAAAAATCGTAAATAAATAATAAATACGATGAATGCAAATCTTATATGATGAATAACTTAGCAATATTGTCTAATCTTTTGCTTTAGGTTATTAAATGTAAAGTTGCTTAATGGGGGCAATGAGTTAACTAAACAAAATAAATTGTTTTAAGCATAAATAAACATAAATAAATAAACATTTAACTAAGCTAAACATAAATAAATGTATGAACTCACTAAACTAATTAAACATAATTTTTTAACATGATCTAAGTTATATTCTTTTTAATATAAAATTTAAGTTATTATTTTAAAATATCATGTTATTAATAACAATTGAAATTATATATTTTTTTAATTTTGGCAAAACCTCCCCTAAAATTTGCTATGTAAAAGTCTTCAAATCCTGGAATTAACAAGAAAATTTTATAACAGTACACGATATAAACTTGAACTCAATCCCACCCAATTCATCACAAACACACTACATCCAAACTCCTCAAACTTCAACACAACACATGTTTACATTTAGTCATATTTTTACATTTTCCACATAAAAAAATTGGCTTCTTCATTAAAGAATAAATAGCTAAAGGCTAGTCCTTAATACATGTCATCTCATGAGCAAGCTACCAACAAACTCCATTAACAACGATTATTGACAAATACATAACTAAGTGGAAACAAACATACAATTTATTACTTATATATTTATATTTCTTCCAAACCTATTACAATGCATCAATTTTAAACACACAACAGAAAAATTACTAACAACAATTGAAGCTAAGAGACAAAATGAGTGGAATCACGTACCAGCAAATGCGCGTCCTCCTTCTTCTCGAACGCGCGTCCTCCCTCGACGTCGGTCGTCGATAACATCCGATGTCTATAGGTCGACGTCTATAAGGTATAGATGTCGGATGCAATGAGTATTCAAACAACCGACGTCTATAGGTCGACGTCTATAGATTATAGACGTCGGAAGCAATGGGTATTCCAACACCCGACGTCTATAGTACCCCATAGACGTTGGCCTTGGTAACGACCGACGTCTATGCTATCTTCGCCCAACTAGACGTCGACTATTATGATAGCCAACGTCTATTGGGAGACGAGTAAAGACTATTCTGCACTAGTTAGTGAAGCCTTACTTAAAATCAAGTAGACATCGGCTCAAAGGACTTCGGGTGCACTTAGGAGACAACCCAATTCTCCACGTCATGGCCTGAACGTCGTTGTTTGCTTTATTGCATTGAGACTTTTGGGACCTCCAGGTTTTGACTTTCTCATTCGGCTTTGTGAAAATCGGCCGAGGGAGGTGAGGTGTTCGGGAGTGTGGGGAGTCGCAGTTTGGTGTCGTCTATCTTAAGGACCTATAGTCAACCGTTGGTTGTTTAAGTCGTGCTTGCTTGTTTAAGCTTCTACCCTCACCCGTACCCACGCTAGTTTTTAAGGCTTCTTCTCTTCTCACCTGAGTCATCTTCTCCTCTACTTCTATTGTTTAGTCTCCTCCCCTTTACACCATTTCTCTTAATGTTTTATGGCCGAGTAGAGAAATTTTTATTTGTGAGCTTGATCTCGTGGTGGTGAGAGTAGTCAATTTAAGAGTGTTATTGTTGAGATGGATGGTTACATGGGTGATCATTCATTTCATTGTTGGGACCAAAACCACTCTCCCTGGTATACCCAACCCTTGTTTCTTAGGGTGCGTCAGATTAACACCCAGTATGGTTGAGACAATCTTAATTGTGTGGTTGAGTTGTCTTCAAATTGGGGTAATATGAGAGAGACCCCGACTACTAGACCATAATCTAGTTGTGTCGGATCATATGTTGGTCAAGAAACTGAGACATTATTAGAAACTTTGGCCTCTTTCATGGATGTGGTACAGGATATGAGTGCACCAGTGGCTCCAGTAGGCATACCAAGTTACTGTTGCGGGTTGAGTGGTCACATTATCAGGGAATGTCCTTATGTTCCCTCAGAGCCTGTGTATAAGCATACATTTTCCAAAACGCTCAATGTGACCTTTACGCATCCGCATACAACCCAAAAGGGATGGATTCATGGGGAGACAATATTGATTCAACTTTTTATACATCATACCACCCCATTATTCTCCTCCTGAACACCAACATCCCTACCAACCATCACCCATCACCACGTGGACTAATTCTTAGCCTATCAACACCCAACCATCTATTTCCCAATTTCTAACATGATCCTCACTGTTGACCCTAGACTTGATTCTTTAGAACAAACCCTCCAAATGTTAATGGAAACCACTTAACATTTATTGAAGTCCAACTTGAATTCCTTGCAAACTATGAAAATGCAAGTGTGTCAGATGACACAACAATTGAGTGAACATGAGAGGGTGAACTTTCTTGTCAACATGAGGATTCATCTTGTGATATCGAACCCCCACCGCATCCACAAATTCAAAGTACAATCTGTCAAAGCCATACTCCTAGTCAGTCTGAGGGACTTGGGGTTTCCATTCACTATTACTTGGTGGGGGATTCGATTCAAATTGAGAATTGCACAGACCAATTTCATTATGAGTCGGCACAGGATTATGCCTTATCCTTTTGTCCCATGGCCGTTGAGCCACATGATCATAATGTTGTGCCTCTTGAGGACTCACCTTTGGTGGAGCAAGAGTTCCCTAATACCCCTAATTTCATACGACTTGGTGAGAGTATGTCTCTCACTATAGTTCCTGATCATCTTGAAATGAAGGGACACCAAACAACTACATTCCCAATGAGGGTATTGGGAGTTCCTTAGAGGATACCTTGCGTAAGAAATCCACTTTCTATTTGCATGGTTCGTCTGGCAAGGATAATGAGGTTGTTGGCCTCGTTCCGATGCACCAGCCTGTTGGTTGGAGAGTTTGGATTGACGATCATAACTTCAATACCAAAATGGGAGAAACTATTCTTTCGTTGCACAATTATGACCAAACTCTTGAGAGGTTCAAGCTCTTTAAGTTTGATCCTTTGAGTCAGGCGCATTTGCATCTTGATCATCAACCTCTCCTTGCATGTTGGGCATTTTGTTAGGGGGCCCACTAATGAGTATTTTGGCCCCACATGGTGTCATGTTCCCATTCAAAGCACATTGACCCACTTTTGAGGGTCCATTTGATGTCGTTTCACAAATGACGATGTGCACTTATTTTTGTACATAGTAATATTTGAGAAAAGAAAGAAAAGAAGACTCAAAGAGTGAGCACTGATTGTTGTGGACCCCAACCCTTGTGCAGTTGGGCCCTATTTGTTTCACCTATTTGTCTTCGTTCTTATGTATCTCACTGGCTTTCGGGAATTCAGGTATTTGTCCACCCACATAAGCATGAACTTCCTTTTGCGGTTCACGTTTTTGAGATCTACTATTTTTAATGCATAAATCCATGTAGTATCATACTCATATTCATTGAGGGCATGTTGGATCGTGTGGGTTATGGCTCCACAATTATGGCAAATCCTAATTCTCTACTTGATTAAGCAATCAAATGCGCAGCGGAATAAACAAAGAAAAGTAGAGAAAGAAAAATGCAAACCACAATGGAACACGGGGGTTTTTATAGAGGTTCGTTACCCCACCCGGGTCCTAGTCCTCTTTTGCAAGCTCCGCTCGGATCACCGAGCTCCGCTCACGACTTCACTAACCACTCCCCATTCCGGGCCGCGAGAGAATGCTTTTACAATCTTCAAACTCGCCAACAATCCTCGCCGAGCTTGGCTACACCTCTCACAATCCGAGATGGATGCTTCAGGCTTTCACCTAAACCTTTACTCTTCTTTGACAACAACAAACTTGAATGGGACAATCACTCTCTAAACCTGAGCACACTTGAGAAAGATAAGAATTGATCTTAAGTGTGGAAACTAAGGCTTGGAGTGTTTGGAATGATCTCTCTGATGTAGGAGGAAAATATGTGTGGGAGAGTTGTATTAAAATGTGTTTTACAACTCTTTATATAGGCATTACAGAGAATAAAGCTGTTGGGATTGATTGGGTATGAGTTGGTGTAAGATGCACAAAACAAAAACTTGTAGGACCAAATTCTGCCTAAAAATTGTTGACCGAAACGGGTATGTGGTTCGACCGTTTGGTCCAAATTCCGCTTTGACTTAAGGTAACGGTCGAATGGGCTCAGGGGAGAGGTCGACCGAATAAGTCCAGGCACTTCTGGGAGACCAAATTGTGGTTGTTCGGTCGACCGCTTGGAATGTTTCGGTTGACCGAATGTTTGGTAATTTTGGGGTATTAGGGAATAATACGAATACGACCATTGGGTATAATACGAAAAAAACAAACGGTCATGTGACATGTGTGAACGGTCGAACAAAAAGGTTTAAACGGTCGAAAATTTTGGTCCAAGCAGTTCAAGTATTGTTTAGGTGTTTTCCGGTTTTAGTTTGGATGATCTATTGAAGTCCAAATTATGTGAAATTTTGTGTGTGACTTCTATAGGGAACTTAGTGTGTGGTTGAGTAGTTTTTAGCTCAAGTATGCTCAATTTATTCAAGTTCCTAAGACTCAAAGAAAATACAAAATACATGTCTTCAAAAGAGCTTGATTACATGTCTTGACTTGATTTCCTTTCTTCCTTGAGTTTTGATCACCTGTAGAGGTTAGCACAAAGCAATATATATGCAATGCAACATGTGTGCTACTCTACATGATCATAATTAAGATTAGGTTGATTAAGTCATCAAAACATAGATTAAGGCCGAAAAGGCAACAAGACAATGCATCAAGTAAGTGTGGGGGTGCTTTACAAGTGTATATAGTCAAGTCTTTCTAGTGTGTCGTAATTTACATTGATATATTTGTCATACGATGATCCTTGGGTGACTTGCCTTCTTTTGTTTGCCTTGTTCTTTAATTTTTAAATTTCTTTCAAAATCTTTTTGTGTTTATGAAAGAAAATGTTTTGTGGGTTTAAAATGCGCAAAACTATTGAGAGGCAAAGTAAAGAGGAAGTTCCTAGAATTAACTTGAGTATGATGCATTAGGATATCTAGTACACCGGATTTAGGTCTTATCTAGTTGTAAGGATGCACCTCGTTTTTCTCTTAGGGCGGGAGTAATCATAGGGTTTCAGTACTCAAACAAATAAAGAAGTCCACCCTGTATCTATTGAGTCAAACAATTCATGTCTGTTAGTATAAGGAAGTTTATTGTAGTCAGGGACCCTTAAACTCATATTGTGAAACCTTACGTGTAGGAATTTTGGTTCATATCTAGATAAGACATAATTTAGTATGGTGCTCTTGTTGGCTTTTTGGCCTTAATCCATGTTTTGATGATTTAATGAACTTAATCTTAATCACAATCAAATATAGAGTAGCACACATTATGCATAGAACATATATTATATTATGCTAACATCCATAGTTGTCAAGACTCAAGGAAGAATGAGACTGAAGTCAAGACATGTAATCAAGCCTATTGAAGACATGTAATTTTATCTTTTATTTGAGTGTTAGGAATCTATGTAATCTTCAACATACAAGAGTTAAAATCCATTCACATAGACTAGGGAACCTATAAAAGTCACATACAAATTTCTATATTAATCCGACTTGAATAGGTAACCCAATTCCAAAGGACAACCAAGCTTAATAGAATTGTTTGCACCCAGACGGTCAAACGACCCTCTTATGGTCGACCGGTTGATAAGTACAAATTTAGCCTTGGTTCGGTCGACCGACTTTAACCTTCCAGTTGACCGATTGTCCTGTATTTCCCATATGACAGTTAACCTTGTCGTATTATACCAACGATCGTATTCTTCACCAAATGCCAAAATACATTTGATCACCGGTCGACCGTAAACCATGAAACGATAGACCGAATATAAACATTTTGAGACACCAAAGTGCCTATTATTTTCGGTCGACCATACGTTCCTTTCGTGGGCGACCGATATATCCTTTAACCCTGCAAAAACCCTAGCTTCGGTCGACCATTTTTTGTCAATTGATAGCTTAAGTCATAAACCAAATAGGCTCGACCGTTGCTTAATGTGGTTCCACCGTTTCCTTACAGTTAAGGAAACGGTCGACCGACGACCCTGATTCGGTCGATCGTTGAGGTACAGAATCATTGTTTCAGAGTTTCTATTTTTGTGTTCTTTACACAACTTACACAATTTTTCCCCAACGTCTATATCTCTCTAAGAGCTTAAAAACAGAGGTCAATACGTCTTATTTAAACATCTCTGACACTTCCAATTGCTCCTTATATTGGAGAGACTTCTCCCAATCAAGAAATCCCAAATCTTGCACTCAAAGCCTAAACCTCCACATCTTTGATCACTTACTACTCATACTAAAAGTCTTCTCAAGATAGAGAGTGTTGTTCCACTCAAACATTTTCTATCAAAAGAAGTATAGATTTAAGTGAAAGCCCGAAGTGTTCCTTCTCGGATTGTGAGAAGAGGAAACAATGTTCGTGAGGTTGTTCACGGAGCTTGCTTTGTAAAAGCGTTCTCTCCCGGCCTGGAACGGGGAGTGGATAGTGAAGTCGTGAGAGGATCTCGTGGAGTCAAGCGGAGCTTGCAAGAGAGGAAGTAGGCGGGATGCCAAACCGCTATAAAATCGGCTTGTCACTTGTGGTTTGCATTGTTTTTTCCTACCTTGCTTTACATTGTTCCCACTGCACATCTTGTTTAATTAAGTAGGGATTAAGCATAATTTGAGTAGATTAATTAGGAGGCCTTACGATCTTACAATTCTCTCTTCTAGCATGGCTCATATCACTAGAAAAATTATGTCTGAGGGGACGTAGTAGCTATTGTTTTCGAGTCATCTGACTTGGGATGTACCGATTGAACCCCCGTCACACGTGTGGTAGGGATTGCCCTATGTGGAGATTTGGGGAAAGGTGTACATGATAGTGTAAGTCCTCACAGGCAATGATGCACGGAAATTGACCCTGGGAGAATTAAACACCAACCAGTTTTAACTCTTTTTTCTCGAATAACAATAAAAATAATGAAAAAGAAAGAAGAAAGTAAAAAAGAAAAAAATAGAAATAAGAACCTTAATAGACTTTACACATTGTATCACTTGTGAATTTTAAGGTCAACCATGTATTTCACGTATGTCTGTAATTAAATTGCATGAATGGTTCCCTATGCTAGGTGTGTGGACAAGATACATATATAGAGTCAGCCTGTCGAAATACTGTGTCCAATGATCGACAGAAGTAGGTCGATCGAGTCATGTTGCTAGGTTGAATAATGCATCTATCTTCTTATTTTGTCGGTGTATCCGCTAAAACCCTCAGGAGACAACACTCCTCCTTGGCGACAAGAAGGTTTAACGACTTGTTGCACATGCTAAGTGCAACCGCGATTCCCACGAAAGTGAGTTAGGATTTCCCAGTTTTTCGTATGTTTTTCCTTTCTTTCATTTTTTTCATTTTTTGTTTTTCTAGGGACTAGAAAAAGATAAGTGTGGGGGTATTTGATTAGTAGCATATCAAACATCGTACTCATGTTATATATCCTTTATTTTACCCAGAATTTTGTGCTACTCAAGTGTTGTCATATTTCAAGTATTAGGTAATAAAAGAAGAGAAGGGAAAAGAAAAAGAACTGAAATGTAATGCAAAATGGACCTGTTTGTCATACACAAGGACCCATCAAAAAATAGGGAATGACCTGGACGTAAGCCAGAGGGACCAAATAGCAAACCGAGAAAATCCACTGTCATGAGGAGTATTTTGGCAATTAGATTGAGGCACATACTTAAATGACTAACCAGGGCACACCCCACATGAACATTTGAAGAACGTAAGTAGACAAGCGAAATTGGGTCGCATCTGACAATTTTTGACCGCCAATTGGGAGTCCATTTCTGTCTAGATCCCACATGGTTTAGTGTGGTTGTGGGTTAACATAGTTTATGTCCATTTTAAGTATGTTTCATTAGTCCCACACCAGGGGATGGTCCCTAATTGCTTTTTCATGTCTATAAATAGAACTTTTGCTCCTCCTTTGTAACCTACCCATTGCTTGGTAGTCATTCTCTTTACTTGGAGTAAGCATTTGAAGCAAAAATCAAGGTGGAGACACAATATTTTCCTTTGTTTGATAATTTTTCCTTTAGTCTTGCATGCTTTGTTTCCTTAAATCTGAGCATAATTAGTTAGGTTAAAGAGTAGTGAGTATTTTTATCCCTTTTAGGGGTGGAGATGACGTTTATACATGTAATAAAGAATGGGAACAAATGCTATCTTTCACAATATGTGATGAATGTGAAAGTATGTTTGTTTGTTTAAATGAGAATACTTTGTTGCATCGTGAATGACATAGTTCTAATCGAATTTTGGGTTAATTAACCTCTACTTTCTCAATCAAAGATGCAGTGGAAATTAAAACAAACAAGCAAGTTGGGAAGGAAATATGCAAACCACAAGATGAGACAAGTTGATTTTGATAGAGGTTCGGCCTCCCGCCTACTTTCTCTCTCGCAAGCTCCACTCGAACTCCCTTGATCTACACTCGCGTCTTCACTATCAACCTCGTTGCGGGCCGAGATTAAGCCTTTACACCACAAGCACCGCGAACACCCTCGCTTGCTTGATTTCTTCCTCTCACAATCCGAGAGGGACACCTCGGGCTTTGACCGAAGTCCTTGCTTCTTTACGACAGTGTGTTGAGTGGATCACTCACTCTCTAACTTGATCACACTTAGCTTATGGTATGGAATTGATCTAAGATGTGGAAGTGCAAGCTTGGAGAGTAGTATTTGGGGAATGAGAGACTTGGAACTTTCTCTTAAGTGTATATGACAATAGGAATTTGAAGAGTTGTCTAATTGTGTCATAAGAACACCTATTTAGCCATTGGGGGTGTTATAGACGTTGGGGTTAAGTTGGGTAAGGTTTGAGTGACATACACAAAATAGAAACCTGCACGACCCAATTAAGAACAAGTTTGGTTGACCGATAAGGGAACGGTCGAACAAAACATGCTATAACTTAGGTACACTTATGTTAACGGTCGAACACCGAGATAGGTTCGGTCAATCGTAAACTAGCAGACTCTACGGGGTTGACAAAAATGATCAAGTTCGGTCGACCGATACAATAAAGTTTGGGTTTGTCAAGACAATAATGTCCGGTCGACCGAAACAGGACCACAGTTGACCGATAGGCAATTGTATTTTGGGGTATGGGATAATAATTAGAATACGACCATTGGTAGAATACGACAAGCTTAACAATCAGAAAAATGTTATTACACGGTCGACCGAAAAAGGTCGAAACGGTCGACCAATCGGGTAGTAAAATTCACTCTAAGTTAAAGGAAATAGACGGTCGACCGAATTGACTCTGGGAGACTTAATTAGTGAGTCTTGGTCTAGGTTTGGGTGATCTATTGAAGTCCAAAAGATGTGAGATCTTGTGTGTGACTTCTATAAGGAACCTAGTGTGTATGTAAGTGGTATAGACTAGGAAGGAAAATGGATGAGCATTGGGATATGATTTTTGACGTACTACAACAAGTCAAGGTGAACATTTCGTTGTTGCACAATGTTTAACAAATGGCACCGTATGCCAAATTCCTCAAATGTCATTGCACCCAGAAGAGGCTAATTAACTTCCCTACAAAAGCCTTCTTGGCTAGCAATGTAAGTCTGATCCTGACACAATCTGCCAAGTAAAATATAAAGACCCTGGTTGTCCATGTATTTCTTCTGTTAATGGTAATGTACGTATCCATCTAGCCTTACATGATTTGGGGGCATTTGTGAACCTTCTGCCTTTTTCAGCCTATGTCACCCTTGAAATTGGCGACCTTATGCCAACGACGACTACCCTTCAGTTGGTCGACAGGTCGGTCAACATTCAACTGTGGGTCGTAGATAACGTCCTTATCAAATTGGGTGAGTCCTCAACAGAAGAATTTATGGGTATGTGAAATATATGAATAAGATCATTGTAGAATACGACAACGACAACGGTCATCCGGAAAATACGTATCAATCAGTCGATCGAAAGGTCAAGTTAAGTCGACCGGTGGAGCTAGGTAAAATCACTAATTGAGAAACCATTACCTGGTAGAAATGGTCGAACAGAAAACCCATTTCGGTCGACCATTCTGCACAAATAGGCTAGGGTTTAATTTGAGTGATTTTTCGACCTAGATTTGGGAGATCTATTGAAGTCAAAATGATGTGAAATTTGGTGTGTGACTTCGACAAGGAACCTAATGTATATGTGAATGGTCTACACCTCTTGTATAATCAAATTTACAAAGATTCCCAAGACTCAAATAATGGTAAAATTACATGTATTCAATTAGGTTGATTACATGTCTTGACTTCATTCCATTCTTCCTTGAGTCTTGATAACCTGTAGATGTTAACACAATACAATATATATTACATGCATAATGTGTGCTACACTACATTTGATTGTCATTAACATTAGTTTAGTTATATAATCAAAACATAGATTAAGGCAAAAAAGCCAACAATGTCCATTTTTTTATGATGGCAACCTAATCTTAATACTTGAAAATTGAATATTTAAACTATGCATATATAATTACCCCCCTATGAGTTGCATTGTTTTTGTTCAATTGATTCAATTTCTGGGTTTCTTCTCCCTCTTTGACATCAATCAAATTTTAAAGAATGTGATAATGGAATTTCTAATGTAATAAAGTGCTCCCCCTTAATTTTACAATTCATTACTCCCTCTTGATAATAATGATATTCAATAAGCTTCCCCTATCAGTATGCATATGTGAATCAATTAGGCTCAATATCATTATTTCAATTTTTCTCCCCTTTTGAGATCCATTGAATATAGACATTTACGCTTAGGATGTAATTTTCCCCTTTAATGATATCCATTATGATATCCCTTAATTGATTAATGTATGAGAGAAATGATATGACAATTAAGCATTTAAACATCATATTGGCACCAATTCTATATTCTTAGGAGGATTAAAGATGTTACCCAACTTAGTAGTCCTCATGTCTTGGTTCCAAACACCTTTCGATAGTGCAACCGACATGATATTCGACATTGGAAGCTTTGACCGGTCACTACCGATCTCCCCATCTTCTAAGTACCTACAAGTGTAGATTTAGGTACCCAAACAACTTTGGATCCTTGAATGTCACCCTTTGGTTTTAGGGGCCCACACACTTCAGGAACTATGTTTTACAAAGAAATGCTTTCCATTCAAGGTAGTATGAAGTACATGGTTTTTAACATGTGAAGCATTATGACCTAAACCATGTTTGTCTAATGATTGTCTTGACTACCTAGAAGCATGTCAAGCATTCTAATTCCATTAGTGAACTTTTCTAGATGTTTTCTTAATTGTGCATTACATGCTTTAAGATATAGTTGTTCAACATCAACGGGTATTACTTTTAGACTACCAAGTTCTAATGCATGTGTTTCATGTCTAGCAAGTACCTCAGTTGTTTCACTCATGATGATTTCAATCTGGCATTCAAGATCATTTATAAGTTTTCTAGCATTCTTGTTCTTATCACAAATGAACTCATATTCTGTAACTAACTCAAGAAATCAATTTTGAAGCTCATCAAAAGTATATGAATCATTTTAGAGCATGAGCTTTGACTAGAATAAGATCCAGTTGATCAATAGTTAGAAGCTACCTCACTTTTTTCATCTTCTATAGCCATGAAGCACATGCGGGCAACTTCTCTTCTACTTGGCATAGAGGATGATGATGAAGAATCATCCCATGTTGATTTGTGAGCTTCTTCCACCTTTTCTTTTCTCTTAGTCTCCTCTTTTTCTCTCCTTCTCTCCCTTCTCTCATCTTTCTTGTCCTTTTCTCCTTCCATCATCTCACTTCTTCTTCTTCTTCCTCTTCTTTCTTTCTTCTATCCTTTTCTTTCTTGAGGAACTTGAAGAAGTCTTTGGCAAGGACTTCAATGTCCTCATTCTCCTCTCTCCTCCTTGATTCAATGCCAAGGATGGGTTCTTCTTCGAGGCTTGTTTCTCCTTTATGTCCTTTATTTGAAGTTCATTAGCCATGAGATAGCCAACCAATTCCTCCATCTTTAGTTGGGAAAGTCATGTGCTTCATCAATTACTGTGACCTTCTCTTCCCATTCATAGTTGAGCGACCAGAGGAACTTTATCACCATGTTTGCCTCATTGAAATCTCTTCCAAGAACTTTGAGAGAGTTAGTTATAACAGTGAAGCAAGTGTTCATCTCACTTATGTCCTCAGCTGGTTGCATAGTGAAATTTTCATATTTTTGCACGATAAGACTAATTCTAGTTTCTTTTGTTCTACTATCTCCCTCATGGTGCATTTGTAATCTATGCCAAATCTCATATGCACTATCACAACCTCTAATCCTATTGTATTAACCTTCATTCAAGCCGCAATAAAGGATATTCATAATGTTGGAGACATTAAAGCCACAACCTCTAATCATATTTGTGTAAGATACACAAAAGAGAAATCTTAGTTCAGCAAATAAGTCCTAAACCGATCGACCGACACGAGACCATCGGTCGACCGTTTCTATAAAAATAAGGAAACGTTTGAACCAATTGAAACTACAATTGAACCAAATGACTACAATTTACGTGAATGGCCAAACTAAATCTAGGGGATGGTCAACCGTTCTGAGGGTTTTCGCCAGCTAAAAGATTAGCGGTCGAACACAACAAGGAAGTTTGTCCGACTATAAATAACAAGCACTTTAGGGCACACAATTGTCTACATTCGGTCGACCACCATTAATACATCGTTCGATCGGTGGCCAAATGCAATCTAGGGGTATGTGAAATATATGAATACCATAATTGTAGAATACGACATGTACAATGGTCATCCGGATAATACATGTCAATCGGTCGACGGAAAAGTTAAGTTAGGTCGACTGGTAGAGCTAGGTAAAATCATTAACTGAGAAACCTTTAATTGGTAGAAACGGTCAAGCATAAAACCCATTTTGGTTGACCATTCAGCATAGACTGGTTATGGTTTAATTAGAGTGATTTTTCGACCTAGATTTGGGTGATCTATTGTAGTTGAAATGATGCAAAATTTGGTGTGTAACTTATACAAGGAACCTAATGTATATGTGAATAGGTTACACCTCTTGTATGCTTAAATTTACATAGATTCGTAAGACTCAAATAATGGTAAAATTACATGTCATCAATTAGCTTGATTACATGTTTTGACTTCATTCCATTCTTCCCTGAGTCTTGATCACGTGTAGTTGTTAGCACAATACAATATATATTCCATGCATAATGTGGGCTACACTACATTTGATTGTGATTAGAGTAGAGTTGAATCTTCAAAACATTGATTAAGGCCAAAAAGCCAACAGGTCCATCTTTCTAATTAATTAAGGCTAATCCTTAAGAATACGGTCCACTAACCTTAATGATGCGTTGTGGTTCTTCGCATCGCGTATAAGACCAATTTGGGTATGTCCTCTTATCAAGAAGTGTACAGCAAGGCTTGCCACCTACCCACTAAGCCTGAGCCCCGTGCCTTTTGAGCGATCAAGAACCTGAATATGGATCTTGATCAAGCCGGTGCTCGACGTATGCTCGACATTGTGGAGTTGGAAGTGTTACGAAATAATGCGTATGAAAAAGCAAAAATTCCTAAGTCCCAAGCGAAACGTTTCATGATCGCATGATTATCTGAAAAGTGTTTACCACCAGGTAGAAGGTGTTTCTCTACAACTCTCAGCTGCAACTATTTGCAGGTAAGCACCGTAGTCTCTAGTATGGCCCCTTTATTGTCCAAATCGTATTCCCCTATGGAGCGGTTGAAATCCTAAACTGAAGGATTGGGGATGTGTTCAAAGTTAATGGACACCTCAAACCTTATTTGGAGGGGGCACCATCTGAAGACGAGGAGGTTATGATTATTCATAAACCTCCCTCGCACTCAACCAATTAAATGGTTGAGTTTTCATATTTGTTCAAAGTTGTTTAAAAAAAACTCACCGTACTATTGTAGTTGTCGAATAAGTACACACAGGCACTAATGGAGAACGGATGCTTCAGGGTGGCAATATTGATTAATGAGCACATTTGACTTGGTCAAATTCAGAACCCGTATGAAAATCGAAGAACTTATGCATACATTTTCCTATATCAATAAGTCGGGGGTTTGACCACAGTCTTTCGACACACATAACCCTACCAATTTAAAGAACCTCTTCCTTGCGTTGCCTTTCACTGCACCCGACCAAAAATAGATTTTGGGCCACCACCATGCCCCGGTCATCTTCTGCCCCTACCTCTAGTGGGTTAGATCTTGCATTTTATTCTTTGCATACATTGTGGCTGATGCATGGCTTAAATGTGGTGGGAGTTTTATCATTTGTACATAGTCGAGTCTTTTCCTTTTGTTTTGTTTGTACTATTAGAGTCATGATAGTGTGCTGCAATTTATATTGATATATCTTTTTATACCATGGTCCTTGAGTAATTTCCTTCTTTTGCTTGTCGAGTGCTTGAAATTTTCACAGTTCTTTCAAAATCTTCATGTGCTTGTGAAAGAAAATGTTTTGTGGGTTTTTTCCCATGTTTAGCATTTGCAAAACCGTTGAGAGGTAAAGTAAAAATGAAGCTCCCAATTTTGACTTGAACGTGATGTATTAGGCTATCTAGTACACCGACTTTATGTCTTATCGAGTCATATTGATACATCCTGATTTTTCCTCGGAGAAAGAGTAATCATAAGGTTTCAATACTCATACAAATAAAGAAGTCCACCCTTATCCTAGTGAGATGAATAAGTCGTGTCTTTTAGTATAAGGAAGTTTGTCATAGTCAGAGATACCTAAACTCCTGTTGTGAAACCTTAAGTGTAGGGGTTTTGGTTCATATGTAAATAAGAAATAATTTAGTAGGTTGTTCTCTCTTCTCAAATGGCTCCTTTTACTCAAGAAATAAGGTCCGAGGGGACTTAGTACCTAGTGCTTTCGAGTCATCTGACTTGGGATACACTGACTGAACTCCGGTTACAGGGGTGTAGGGATCGTCCAATGTGGAGATTTGAGGGAAGGTGTACGTGATAGTGTAAGTTCTTATAGGCAATGATGCATGAAACTGGACCCTGGGAGAATTAAACACCAACAAACTTTAACTTAATGTTCTCCAAATAGAAATGAAAAAGAGAGAAAAAATACAAATAAGAACCTTAATGGCCTTTATACGATGTATCACATGAGGATGTTAAGGTTGCCCATGTCTTTCACCGAAGTCCTTAAGGGAATTTGTATGAATGGTTCCCTCGGCTAGGTGTGTGGACAAGATATACATAGATATATATAGAGTCGGCATGTAGGATTACCGTGTCCAATGATCGACAAAAGTAGGGCCATCGGGTCATTTTGCTAAGTTGAATAATGCATCAATGTTTGGATTTTGTGGGTATATCAGCTGAAAACCCTAAACAAACAACACTACTCCCCTTTGGCGACAACGAGGTTTAAGGGCTTGTTGCACATACTAAATTCAATTGTGATTCCTACGAAAGTGAGTTTGGGTTTGCCCTTATTTGTATGTTTTCCTTTGTTTCATTTTTCTCTTTTATTGTTTTGCTCGGGACAAGCAAAAGGTAAGTGTGGGTGCATTTGATTAGCAGGATATCATACATCGCATTCATGTTATATATCCTTTATTTTACACTAAATTTTTGCAATTCGGGTGTTTGTTTGTGGTGTTTTAGGTGTTCAGTACTAAAAAGTGAAAGGAAGAGAAAAGGACTGAAATGCAAGAAGAAAAGTTTGTCATGAAGAAATTTGGAGTTGTTTGTCATGCACGAGGTCCCATCTCCAAATTAGGAAGGAATCGTCGGTGTATGTTTTCGACAAAACAAGCCACGGAAAAATGAAATTTCTCAGAGAAAAAACACTCTGACGGTTATGTTTGACTACACCGATGGATATAACCATCGGTGTAGAGTTTGAAAACAAAATTCATCTTTTATTGCTAAAAACTTCACCGACGGATCTATTTGTCGGTGTGCAAGAAAAGATAATGGTGTACACATTAGCTACACCAATGGATACACGCCGCTGGTCTAGAATTTGAAAAAGAAACGTTACTTATTTATTAAACTTAGATAGACCGACGGATATATCTAGTACACCAATGGATATAACCGCCAGACAAGTAGTGAAGATTACACCAACATATATGTTTATATACACCGACAAATATATCTATCACACAATTCATAAAGATTACACTGACATATAGGTTTCTGTACACCGACGACTATGTTCTGTCAGTTTAGGGTTTATATCAGTAAGCTTTCGACAATATTGATCCACTTCTTGCGCAACCTCTTCACCCCTACCCTAATCGCCGCCTCCACTGTAGTTTGCCGCTTGTCGCGTGCTCCTCGCACCGTGCCATTCCACCTCTCCCACCACACCCTTCGCTCGCCGGATATAATTTTTCTATAGTCTTGCATGCATTTTTCCTTAAATCTGAGCATAATTAGTTAGGTTAAAGAGTAGTGAGTATTTTTATCCCCTTTAGGGGTGCAGATGATGTTTATACATGTAATAAATAATGGGAACGAACGCTATCTTATGCAATATGTGATGAATGTGAAAGTATGCTTGTGTTGTTTAAATGAGAATACTTAGTTGGATCGTGAATGACTTAGTTCTAATTGAATTTCGGGTTAATTAACCTCTACTTGCTCAATCAAAGATGCATTGGAAATTAAAACAAACAAGCATGTTGGGAAGGAAATATGCAAACCACAAAATGAGACAAGGTGATTTTTATAGAGGTTCGGCCTCCCGCCTACTTCCTCTCTCGCAAGCTCCAGTCAAACTACCTCGATCTACGCTCGCATCTTCACTATCAACCTCATTGCGGTCCGACATTAAGCCTTTACACCACAAGCACCGCGAACACCCTCGCTTGCTTTATTTCTTCCTCTCACAATCCGAGAGGGACACTTCGGGCTTTGACCAAAGTCCGAAGCTTCTTTACAACAGTGGGTTGAGTGGATCACTCACTCTCTAACTTGATCGAACTCAGCTTATGGTATGGAATTGATCTAAGATGTGGAAGTGTAAGCTTAGAGAGTAGTATTTGGGGAATGAGAAACTTGGAACTTTCTCTTAAGTGTATATGACAATTGGAATATGAAGAGCTATCCAATTGTGTCATAAGAACACCTATTTAGCCGTTGGGGGTGTTATAGCCGTTGCGGTTAAGTTGGGTAAGGTTTGAGTGACGTACACAAAAATAGAAACCTGCACGACCCAATTAAGAACAAGTTCGGTTGACCGATAAGGGAACGGGCGAACGAAACAAGCTATAACTTAGGTACACTTATGTTAACGGTCGAACACCGATATAGGTTCGGTCGATCGTAAACTAGCAGACTCTACGGGGTTGACAAAAATGATCAAGTTCGGTCGACCGACACAATAAAGTTTGGGTTTGTCGAGCCAATACTGTTCGGTCGACCGAAACAGGACCACGGTTGAAAGATAGGCAATTTTATTTTGGGGTATGGGAAAATAATTAGAATACGACCATTGGTAGAATACGACAAGCTTAACGATCAGAAAAATGTTATTACACGGTCGACCAAAAAAGGTCGGAACGGTCGACCAATCAAGTAGTAAAATTCACACTAAGTTAAAGGAAACAGACGGTCGACCGAATTGACTCTGGCAGACTTAATTAGTGAATCTTGGTCTAGGTTTGGGTGATCTATTGAAGTCCAAAAGATGTGAGATCTTGTGTGTGACTTCTATAAGGAACCTAGTGTGTATGTAAATGGTATAGACTAGGAAGGAAAATGGATGAGTATTGGGATAAGATTTTTGACGTACTACAACAAGTCAAGGTGAACATTTCATTGTTGCACAATGTTTAACAAATGGCACCGTATGCCAAATTACTCAAATATCATTGCACCCAGAAGAGGCTAATTAACTTCCCTACAAAAGCCTTCTTGGCTGCCAATGTGAGTCTGATCCTGACACAATCTGCCAAGTAAAATATAAAGACCCTGGTTGTCCATGTATTTCTTCTGTTAATGGTAATGTACGTATCCATCAAGCCTTACTTGATTTGGGGCATTTGTGAACCTCCTGCCTTTTTCAGCCTATGTCACCCTTGAAATTGGTGACCTTATGCCAACGACGACTACCCTTCAGTTGGTCGACAGGCCGGTCAACATTCCACTGTGGGTTGTAGACAACGTCCTTATCAAATTGGGTGAGTTCATATTTCCAATCGCTTTTTATTATCCTGGAGCATAACCAATGTTTAACCCACACTGATAAATCCCAGTGATCCTTGGGAGGCCATTTTTGGCGACATCTAATGCTTTAATTAGCTATCATAATGGCTTGCTGAGGTTGTCTTTTGGAAATCTAACTGCGATTTCATCATCTTCACTATAGGTAATCAACTTGGGTCTTTCGACGATTCTTGCGGAGCCAATGTCATTCAAGACACTGATGAGATTGAGTTAATGGACACTTTTGAATCTCATCGACATTTTCTTGAGTTGCTCCATGACTAAGTTGTGAGCGAAGATATTCTTAAGGAATCCGCATTTGAATTCCTTGATGAGGAGGGAAACCTGAGTGTCTGTTCTGCCTATCTTGTGGCCCTTGAGACACTTGAAATTAACTCGAATCCGACAAGGACCCACCTCCAGTCGATCTTAAGCCGCTCTTCGATAACCTAAAGTACATATTCTGGGGGGATAATGAGACCTTACCACAAATTATTGCTTGTGATCTTGATACAAACCAGGATGCTACCATTAAGGATGGGTTCTTCTTCGAGGCTTCTTTCTGCTTTCGCTCCTTTATTTGTACTTCATAAGCCATGAGATTGCCAATCAATTCATCCATCTTTAGTTGGGAAATGTCATGTGCTTCTTCAATTGTTGTGACCTTCTCTTACTATTAACAGTTGAGAGACCAGAGGAACTTTCTCACCATGTATCCCTCATTGAAATTTCTTTCAAGAACTTTGAGAGAGTTAGTAATATCTTAGAAGTGAATGTTCATCTCGCTTATGTTCTCACCAAGTTGTATAGTGAAAATTTCATTTTTATGCATGAGGAGACTAATTCTAGTTTCTTTGCTTACACTATCTCCCTCTTGGTGCATTTGTAATCTATGTGAAATATCATATGCACTATAACAACCTCTAATCCTATTGCATTCAAAGGGATATTCATAATGCCAGCGTTCATTTCATATTCTTTCCTTTTAGCCCTAGTTAAGGTCGCTAAGTCTTCTTCATGTGGAGGTGAGTAGGGTTTTTTGGAGAAAGATCCAATACTTAAGGTAATTAGATATCAAGAAAATTTTCATTCTATTCTTCCAATAATCATAATTTGACCATTGAGTAAAGGTGGTCTAGTCGTGCATAAACCCTCTACATGATTAGATGTGGAAGCCATGCTAAACTATGATAAAGTAGATGAAATTTTGCACCTATGCTCTGATACCAATTATAGGATTGTAAATGGCCTAATTTAATCTAATCAATTTTACCTAATCTATACTTAATATGCAGCGGAAATGAGAATTAAAATAGCAGAGAAAAACAATGCAAACCCCAAAAAAGATGGCGAAATTAAAGAGGTTTGGCACCCCACCCGAGTCCTACTTTCTCTCTTGGCAGCTCAGCTCGATCCCACGAGTTCCGCCTACATCTTCACTATCCTCTCCCTATTTCGGGCTGGGAGATAATGCCTTTTACAGTGCAAGCTCATGAACACCCATGCCTAGCTTGGTTTCTTCCTCACACAACCTGAGAGGGATGCTTCGGTCTTTCACCGATTTACAAATTTGACAGAGACGAATCAAACTAAGAGTATAAAAACTCTAACGTTGAGCACACTTGAGTAGGATCTGATTTAGGATATATAGTGTTGAAGTTTTAGCTCTTGAGTGTGTAGAATGAGATTCTTGAGATGGTAGGATTCTCTCTAATGTAGAAAGAAAATTGTAAGACCCGCTCTCCTGCCACTTTATTTAAAAACTTATTTATCCTTGTGGTCTCTTCTTTTTCGACGTCTTCCAGGTGTGCTTATTGTATGCCTGTGACTTCATGCTCAGACTTAATAAAGTTTTTTTTGGGTGAGTTCATGTGGTTTGTGGTCTGGTGCGACACATCGGACATTTTTTGCAATCGGTGGCTTAATCGAGTCGATCGGGTGCAAACCATGTGTGCGTGGGCTTAGTTTTTGGTTGAGCTCGTATTTGGATGGGCTGGGCTGGCATGTGGATGGTGGTTTGGCTGCCATGTCATCAGGAGATGATTCACTTGGATCCTTGCAAATTTTGAAATCTCACGCATTTGGAAAGTAGGGATGGGGCCAGCTAGAGATATGATTTATTGACTTTGAAGTTTATTTCTTGAAACACAAATTGTGCAACCCTAGAGCAGCCGACCTCTTACTCTCTTCTCCTCCCCACATCACAAAGTCTTGTCCCCATAACCACCACCACATCTGGTTCCTGCTGGTGGAGATCCGGCAGCTTGAGGAGTAGAAGCAAACGCTTATATTAGGCACAACTTTGGAGTCTTCTGCTAGCTCAGGCGACCCCTACAACTCAGGTATGCCTCTATCCTTTAGAATAGGATGTAGTGGTAGGATTGGGTGGAGTTTTGGTCCAGCATCAAGGTCTGGTCGGGTTGGAGAGCTGGGTGCGGACCATTTCAGGGTGCAACTCGGGTAAGCTTGGTGTAGCTTAGGAATTCGTTCCTGGCTGAGCATATCTGACCATTGCATGACTCCTACCCCACGTACCTGGTGGTTCTCTGATGGTAAATCAGAAGGGAGGAGGCGGGGTAAAGGAGAGCTCCTTAGGAAGGGTTGTTGCACGCGTTTCGCGTGATGTGCAACCCTACCTGCTCGATCGGTTGTTGAAGTTTTGTTGGTCTGATTGCATTGTGTTCATGCGGTAGTTTAATCTCATCATTGGCTATATTATTGCTTCACAATTTCACTTATTGACACGGGTCCATTACTGGTTATGTTTATGCATAAACTCCATAAATTATTATGGATTTCAGACCTCGTGTTAAAGCATGATGCACCAGAAACAGTCCTGATATTCATGCATGATGTGCTGATTTACAAGGTTCATAAGCTAATTACTGATTAGAGGACAAGTTCTTATCTAGTAACCATTAATTATATTTTCATAACCTCTTATTTAGTGCCTAGATCTACATTGAGAATGCATGCACGTTCTGGAGTGTTAGTGTTCATGTTACGTAAGTCCTTAGTGGTTCATTGTGCTGTTTATTGCTGTTGCCTATATTTCATTATCATGATCATGCATGTATGTACTGATATAGATGTTATTTCGTGCTCATATAGGTTCTGATCATGTTCTGAAATTCCATTTTCCATAGCATACATGTTCTGAAAACGATGGTGCATATTATCGACTGTCTATGACGTTAGGTCTTAGTGTGTGTAGCATCTGTGCTGTTTATGTTGCTCTGTTCCTGTTCATTTATGTCTGACCTGGAGTATCATGTGGTGGTCAGGCATGGCAAATAGGATATCAGACCTTACAACTCCATGTCATGACCCGTAGATGAATTCGTTGATTGTCGTACCATTTATTGTTCTAGCTAAGATTAATTGCTACCGTGAGTGGTTGTGCAATATGATCTTTTTGAAGTCTGATTTGGTGTGAGGAGCTGCAAGGAAGCAATTATGTGCCTTCCTTAAGCTCGCACTAGATTTTATAACTACCCGGGATATATAGATCCTCGGGTAGTTTGCATTGCATATAATCTGATGAAGTAATTTGGGCACGTATTGTTTTCTGGGCCGACCGGCCACGGGTGGGTCCTCTAGTTCCGGAGGCCATTCGACTAAGACCTTCACGTTGGGAGTACAGGCATAAGATAAGTCCTGGGCAGGCGCGCTGCCATTCTGTCTCAGGTTAGGTGGACCCAATGTCGCGATGGCACCATGTAGGTTATTTTCCGCGAGTTGGGACATCTAACCGGCACACCGCTTTGTGCCGAGCGGTGGGTCACCGATGGGTGACCACCTCTGACCAGCGAGGCTGGTGTTCTGGTTCCTTGCGAGGAACGCGTCAGGTGCATCCGGCAGGCATGGGTGGTGGAGTCATTGCCCTTTTGATGCATTCTGTGCACTTGTTTCTGTTCGACTGCTGCTAGTCTTAGTTAGACTTCTTGCATGTGTTATATTTATTTCATTTGTGTTGGCTGAGGCATACTGGGTTTTCTTAATTGAAAACTCATGCATTTGTTAATGCGTTGCTTGCAGGTACTTAGGTTTCCACAGGGCGGACTGGACGAGTAGTCGAAGATTTTGTACACGAGGGACACGTCGACCATATTCTTCAGTTTGTCTTTTGCTTCCGCATTATTTACGATGTATTTCCCTTTGAACTCGGTGTAATGTATTTGACCTTCTTACCATATATGGATATTCTATCACTTTTCAGTTATGTTTTATGTTAGTCTATCAATGTATGATCTCTCTACGTATTGTCGAGTTGTTGTTTGGTCTGTCTTTTGTAACTCCTTCGGTCGTCGTAGAGGTCTTTGATCGCGACACTTGTAGTCTTTCCCAGTGTGCGTACCCGCGAGATCGGGGGCGTTACAAAAATAGAAGTTGGAAATTTGTGTAAGTAAGGTGTGGTAACCTCTATTTATAAGATTCTAAAGTGTTATATCCGTTGGGGAATATTTGGTTGAGATTTGTGCAAGATACACAAAATAGAAAACTAAGTTCAGCAAATCTATCCTAAACCGGTCGACCGACACGGGATGAACGGTTGACCATATCCATGAAAATAAGGGAACGTTTGAATTAACATGAACTATAGTTGAACCAAATGGCTACCACTAAAGTGAACAGCCGAACTAAATCTAGGCGATGGTCGTCCGTTCTGAGAATTTTTGTAAGGTAAAGGAGTAGCGATCGAACGCAACAATGAAGTTCGTCCGACCGAAAATAATATGCACTTTTGGTCTCATAATTGTGTACATCCGGTCGACCGACATCAAGGCATCATTTGATTGGTGGCCAAATAGAATTTATGGGTATGTGAAATATATGAATAAGATCATTGTAGAATACGACAACGACAACGGTCATCCGGAAAATACGTGTCGATCAGTCAACCGAAAGGTCAAGTTAAGTCAACCGGTGGAGCTAGGTAAAATCACTAATTGAGAAACCATTAACTGGTAGAAATGGTCGAATAGAAAACCCATTTCGGTCGACCATTCTGCATAGATAGGCTAGGGTTTAATTTGAGTGATTTTTCGACCTAGATTTGGGTGATCTATTGAAGTCGAAATGATGTGAAATTTGGTGTGTGACTTCGACAAGGAACCTAATGTATATGTGAATGGCTTACACCTATTGTATAATCAAATTTACAAAGATTCACAAGACTCAAATAATGGTAAAATTACATGTATTCAATTAGGTTCATTACATGTCTTGACTTCATTCCATTCTTCCTTGAGTCTTGATAACCTGTAGATGTTAACACAATACAATATATATTACATGCATAATGTGTGCTACACTACATTTGATTGTCATTAACATTAGTTTAGTTATATAATCAAAACATAGATTAAGGCGAAAAAGCCAACAATGTCCCTTTTTTTATGATGGCAACCTAATCTTAATACTTGAAAATTGAATATTTAAACTATGCATATATAATTACCCCCCTATGAGTTGCATTGTTTTTGTTCAATCATTTCAATTTCTGGGTTTCTTCTCCCTCTTTGACATCAATCAAATTTTAAAGAATGTGATCCTGGAATTTCTAATGTAATAAATTGCTCCCCCTTAATTTTGCAATTCATTACTCCCTCTTGATAATAATGATATTGAATAAGCTTCCCCTATCAGTATGCATATGTGAATCAATTAGGCTCAATATCATTATTTCAATTTTTCTCCCCTTTTGAGATCCATTGAATATAGATATTTACGCATAGGATGTAATTTTCCCCTTTAATGATATGCATTATGATATCCCTTAATTGATTAATGAATGAGAGAAATGATATGACAATTAAGCATTTAAACATCATCTTGGCACCAATTCTATATTCTTAGGAGGATTAAAGATGTTACCCAACTTAGTAGTCCTCATGTCTTCGTTCCAAACTCCTTTCGATAGTGCAACCGACTTGATATTCGACTTTGGAAGCTTTGACCGGTCACTACCGATCTCCCCATCTCCTAAGTACCTACAAGTGTAGATTTAGGTACCCAAACAACTTTGGGTCCTTGAATGTCAGCCTTTGGTTTTAGGGGCCCGCACACTTGAGGAACTATGTTTTACAAAGAAATGCTTTCCATTCAAGGTAGTATGAAGTACATGGTTTTTAACATGTGAAGCATTATGACCTAAACCATGTTTGTCTAATGATTGTCTTGACTACCTAGAAGCATGTCAAGCATTCTAATTCCATTAGTGAACTTTTCTAGATGTTTTCTTAATTGTGCATTACATGCTTTAAGATATAGTTGTTCAACATCAACGGGTATTACTTTTAGACTACCAAGTTCTAATGCATGTGTTTCATGTCTAGCAAGTACCTCAGTTGTTTCACTCATGATGATTTCAATTTGGCATTCAAGATCATTTATAAGTTTTCTAGCATTCTTGTTCTTATCACAAATGATCTCATATTCTGTAACTAACTCAAGAAATCAATTTTGAAGCTCATCAAAAGTATATGAATCATTTTAGAGCATGAGCTTTGACTAGAACAAGATCCAGTTGATCAATAGTTAGAAGCTACCTCACTTTGTTCATCTTCTATAGCCATGAAGCACATGCGGGCAACTTCTCTTCTACTTGGCATAGAGGATGATGATGAAGAATCATCCCATGTTGATTTGTGAGCTTCTTCCTCCTCTTCTTTTTCTCTTAGTCTTCTCTTTTTCTCTCCTTCTCTCCCTTCTCTCATCCTTCTTCTCCTTTTCTCCTTCCATCATCTACTACTTCTTCTTCTTCCTCTTCTTTCTTTCTTCTGTCCTTTTCTTTCTTGAGGAACTTGAAGAAGTCTTTGGCAAGGACTTCAATGTGCTCATTCTCCTCTCTCCTCCTTGATTCAATGCCAAGGATGGGTTCTTCTTCGAGGCTTGTTTCTCCTTTATGTCCTTTATTTGAAGTTCATTAGACATGAGATAGCCAACCAATTCCTCCATCTTTAGTTGGGAAATGTCATGTGCTTCATCAATTGCGGTGTCCTTCTCTTCCCATTCATAGTTGAGCGACCGGAATTTTTTTATCACAATGTCTGCCTCATTGAAATCTCTTCCAAGAAATTGGAGAGAGTTAGTTATAACAGTGAAGCAAGTGTTCATCTCACTTATGTTCTCAGCCGGTTGCATAGTGAAATTTTCATATTTCTTCACGATAAGACTAATTCTAGTTTCTTTTGTTCTACTATCTGCCTCATGGTTCATTTGTAATGTATGCCAAATCTCATATGCACTATCACCACCTCTAATCCTAGTGTATTAACCTTCATTCAAGCCACAATAAAGGATATTCATAATGTTGGAGTTCATTCAAGCCATAACCTCTAATCATATTTGTGTAAGATACACAAAAGAGAAATCTTAGTTCAGCAAATAAGTCCTAAACCGGCCGACCGACACGGGACCAACGGTCGACCGTTTCTACAAAAATAAGGAAACGTTTGAACCAATTAAACTACAATTGAACCAAATGACTACAATTTACATGAATGGCCGAACTATATCTAGGGGATGGTCAACCGTTCTGAGGGTTTTCACCACCTAAAAGATTAGCGTTCGAACACAACAAGGATGTTTGTCCGACTATAAATAACAAGCACTTTAGGGCCCACAATTGTCTGCATTCGGTCGACCACCGTTAATACATCGTTCGATCGGTGTCCAAATACAATCTAGGGGTATGTGAAATATATGAATACGATCATTGTAGAATACGACAAGTACAATGGTCATCCGGATAATACGTGTCAATCGGTCGACAAAAAAGTTAAGTTAGGTCGACTGGTA
The DNA here is from genome assembly GCA_963682175.1 of Triglochin maritima. Classification (NCBI taxonomy): domain Eukaryota; kingdom Viridiplantae; phylum Streptophyta; class Magnoliopsida; order Alismatales; family Juncaginaceae; genus Triglochin; species Triglochin maritima. Next base: position 25,083,120 of record OY821775.1, read on the forward strand.
GAGCTAGGTAAAATCATTAACTGAGAAACCTTTAATTGGTATAAACGGTCGAGCATAAAACCCATTTTGTTGACCGTTCTGCATAGACTGGTTAGGGTTTAATTAGAGTGATTTTTCGACCTAGATTTGGGTGATCTATTGAAGTTGAAATGATGCAAAATTTGGTGTGTAACTTCTACAAGGATCCTAATGTATATGTGAATAGGTTACACCTCTTGTATGCTCAAATTTACATAGATTCGTAAGACTCAAATAATGGTAAAATTACATGTCATCAATTAGCTTGTTACATGTTTTGACTTCATTCCATTCTTCCCTGAGTCTTGATCACGTGTAGTTGTTAACACAATACAATATATATTCCATGCATAATGTGGGCTACACTACATTTGATTGTGATTAAGAATAGAGTTGAATCTTCAAAACATTGATTAAGGCCAAAAAGCCAACAGGTCTATCTTTCTAATTAATTAAGGCTAATCCTTAGGAATACGGTCCACTAACCATAATGATGCGTTGTGGGATCTTCGCATCGCGTATAAGACCAATTTGGGTATGTCATCTTATCGAGTACTGTACGAAAAGGCTTGCCACGTACCCACTAAGGCTGAGCGCCGTGACTTTTGAGCGATCAAGAACCTGAATATGGATCTTGATCAAGCCGGTGCTCGACCTATGCTCGACATTGTGGAGTTGGAAGAGTTACGAAATAATGCGTATGAAAATGCCAAAATTCCTATGTCCCAAACGAAAACGTTTCATGATCGCATGATTATCTGAAAAGTGTTTACTGCCAGGTAGAAGGTGTTGCTCTACAACTCTCAGCTGCAACTATTTGTAGGTAAGCACCGCAGTCTCTAGTATGGCCCATTTATTGTGCAAATCGTATTCCCGTATAGAGCGGTTGAAATCCTAAACTGAAGGATTGGGGATTTGTTCAAAGTTAATGGACACCTCAAACCTTATTTGGAGGGGGCACCAGCTGAAGAAGAGGAGGTTATGATTATTCATAAACCTCCCTCGCACTCAACCAATTGAATGGTTGAGTTTTCATATTTGTACAAAGTTTATATTGTTGTTTTAAAAAAACTCACCGTACTATTGTAGTTGTCGAATAGTTACACGCAGGCACTAATGGAGAACGGATGCTTCAGGGTGGCGATATTGATTGATGAGCACATTTGACTTGGTCAAATTCAGAACCCGCATGAAAATCGAAGAACTATGCATATATTTTCCTATATCAATAAGTCAGGGGTTTGACCACAGTCTTTCCACACACATAACCCTACCAATTAAAAGAGCCTCTTCCTTGCGTTGCCTTTCACTCCACCCAACCAAAAATAGATTTTGGGCCACCACCATGCCCCAGTCATCTTCTGCCCCTTGCTCTAGTGGGTTAGATCTTGCATTTTATTCTTTGCATACATTGTGGCTAATGCATGGCTTAAATGTGGTGGGAGTTTTATCATTTGTACATAGTCGAGTCTTTTCCTTTTCTTTTGTTTGTACTATTAGGGTCATGATAGTGTGCTGCAATTTATATTGATATATCTTTTTATACCATGGTCCTTGAGTGATTTCCTTCTTTTGCTTGCCGAGTGCTTTAAAATTTCACATTTCCTTCAAAATCTTCATGTGCTTTCGAAAGAAAATGTTTTGTGGGTTTTTGCCTGTGTTTAGCATTTGCAAAACCGTTGAGAGGTAAAGTAAAAATGAAGCTCCCAGAATTGACTTGGACGTGATGTATTAGGCTATCTAGTACACCGACTTTATGTCTTATCGAGTCATAATGATACATCCTGATTTTTCCTCGGAGAAAGAGTAATCATAAGGTTTCAATACTTATACAAATAAAGAAGTCCACCCTGATCCTAGTGAGTTGAATAAGTCGTGTCTTTTAGTATAAGGAAGTTTGTCGTAGTCAGAGACACTTAAACTCCTATTGTGAAACCTTAAGTGTAGGGGTTTTGGTTCACATGTAAATAAGAAATAATTTAGTAGGGTGTTCTCTCTTCTCAAATGGCTCCTTTCACTCAAGAAATAAGGTCCGAGGGGACTTAGTACCTAGTGCTTTCGAGTCATCTGACTTGGGATACACTGACTGAACTCCGGTTACAGGGGTGTAGGGATCGCCCAATGTAGAGATTTGAGGGAAGGTGTACGTGATAGTGTAAGTTCTCATAGGCAATGATGCATGAAACTGGACCCTGGGAGAATTAAACACCAACCAACTTTAACTTATTGTTCTCCAAATAGAAATGAAAAAGAGAGGAAAAAATACAAATAAGAACCTTAATGGCCTTTACACGATGTATCACATGAGGATGTTAAGGTTGCCCATGCCTTTCACCGAAGTCCTTAAGTAATTTGTATGAAGGGTTCCCTCGGCTAGGTGTGTGGACAAGATATACATAGATATATATAGAGTCGGCATGTAGGATTACCGTGTCCAATGATCGACAAAATTAGGGCCGTCGGGTCATTTTGCTAGGTTGAATAGTGCATCAATGTTTAGATTTTGTGGGTATATCAGCTGAAAACCCTAAACAGACAACACTACTCCCCTTTGGCGACAACGAGGTTTAAGGGCTTGTTGCACGTACTAAATTCAATTGTGATTCCTACGAAAGTGAGTTTGGATTTGCCCTTATTTGTATGTTTTCCTTTGTGTCATTTTTCTCTTTTATTGTTTTGCTCGGGACAAGCAAAAGGTAAGTGTGGGTGCATTTAATTAGCAAGATATCATACATCGCATTCATGTTATATATCCTTTATTTTACACTAATTTTTTGCAATTCGGGTGTTTGTTTGTGGTGTTTTAGGTGTTCAGTACTAAAAAGTCAAAGGAAGAGAAAAGTACTGAAATGCAAGAAGAAAAGTTTGTCATGAAGCAAATTGGAGTTGTTTGTCATGCACGAGGTCCCATCTCCAAATTTGCAAGGAATCGCCGGTGTATGTGTTCGACAAAACAAGCCACGGGAAAAGGAAATTTCTCAGAGAAAAAACATTTTGACGGTTATGTTTGACTACACTGACGAATATAACCATCAGTGTAGAGTTTGAAAACAAAAATCATCTTTTATTGCTAAAAACTACACCGACGGATCTATCTGTCCGTGTGGAAGAAAAGATAATGGTGTACACATTAGCTACACCAATGGATACACGCCGTTGGTCTAGAGTTTGAAAAAGAAACGTAACTTATTTATTACGCTTAGATAGACCGACGAATATATATCTAGTACACAAACGGATATAACCGCTAGACAAGTAGTGAAGATTACACCAACATATATGTTTATATACACCGACAGATATATCTGTCGCACAATTCGTAAAGATTACACTGACATATAGGTTTCTGTACACCGACGACTATGTTCTGTCAGTTTAGGGTTTATATCACTAACCTTTCGACGAAATCGATCCTCTTATCGCGCAACCTCTGCACCCCTACCGTAATCGCCACCACCACTGTAGTTTGACTCTTGTCCCGTGCTCCTCGCACCGTGCCATTCCACCTCTCCCACCGCCCCCTTCGCTCGTCGGCTTTTCCCGATCCCTGCAACCTCCCCACCCTACCTCCCCGAACGCGACCCTTCCTAGGAGTCTTCCCAAACCCAACCCATGGCCACGATTCCATCACCAAACCCGAAGCCCAACCGCAAATAAAGCCCCAAACCGACCTGTAGCATCAAACCGAATCCCTAACTCGACCCGTAGCCCCAAACTGGACCCAAATCCAAACCCGGCCCCAAACCTGACCCCAAACACGACCTCAGACTCATTTAGATTTGTTTTTTTATTTTGTTAAGATTATTGGTTTTGATAAAATTATATTGTTTTTAGTTTGAATTATAGATTGATTGTTATAAATTTAATTTCTTTGAACAATTAATACGTTTTTTTGTTGTTTAATTTGAATATGATTTGAGTAGTGTTTTTATGTATATGTTTAGATTATTTGTTTTGGTTTGAAGTAGTTGGAATTTGTTTAGTTTGATAGTTTGAATGTAATTTTGAATGGGAAATGCAGTGAATATTGAAATTGTCGAATTATTTTTGTGTCTACTGGAATTTAAAAATAAATTCATTGCTGATTTGTAGCCGAGGTTCTGCCGATGTTTTAAAAACATTTCGGCAGAAATTGTAATCAACAACCCACTATTGATTCCCCTATAAATTTAAATTAGATTTCAATAACACACTATTGGATTTCAATTGGATTATGTGGACTTGGATGCTAGATTACATTTCGATATGTTAGCTTGATTTGTTAGTATATGTTAGCAATTTAAGATTTAACATTAAGTGGACTTGGATGCTAGATTACATTTAAGATTTTGGATTCGATTTAGTATATGTTAGCAATTTAAGATTTAGGGTTTCATTTTTGATTTGTTAGTACTTGAAGATTTAGGATTGGATTTTGTATTTGTTAATAATTTAAAATAAATGTATTATTTGTTAATAATCTCATTTGGAAATGAGATTATTACAAATTTAGGATGAATTTTATGTTTAAAGAAAATGTAATTTGAGCTTTTGGGATTAGATTTTTCATTTAGGATTAGATTTAGGATTTAATTCCATGATTTAAGTTTGATGAATTAACGATATTGTGATGTTTCTTGTTCAATGGTGGCAACTTTTTGTTGTTAATAAAAGTTTTCGAAAAAAAATTGATATCGAAAATATAGGGGATGTTCTGCCAAAATTTAGTTAAATTTTTAATTAAATTTAAATGTGTTTTGGTTTCGTTATATTGAGTTAGATCTTATATTGATTGTTAGATTGGTTAATTGATTTAGTTACACTGATTTGGATGTGGTTCATGTGTTAATTACATTTAGTTAGATTGATATGAATTTTTAACATGTTTTGTTTCAAATGAATAAAATCATGGTGTCAGACAGAAGTTGGATGTATGGCAAGAGAATTACTCTGACTTTCACAAATAATCTGAATTCATTCTTAAACCTTGCCTTCAGTTCTCACAACCAATATATTTGTGATGGGAAAGTATTATGCCCATGCAGGAAGGTTGTAACAACAAATAGGTTACTAGAGTTGACGTCGTCGATGATATCATCCTAAATGGCTTTGCTGGTAATTAGTAGTGGGTTTTTCCTGGCAAAAGTCTTGCAAGTTCAAGTGCTCAAGTTGTAACGACGACGACAACACGACAAACATCGATTGAGTCGAATGAGGATGACGTTGCCAACGACATAGAGGGGATGATAAACAATATGGTCGAAGGTTGTAACTTCAGAACTGATTCGTCGAAACCGGGGATTACAAATTATGCCCAAAATTATTTTTTTGCCTATATGAAGGACGAAGATCAACCGTTGTATCCCCGGTGGAAACCAAAATTGATGAAATTATCATTCGTCATCAAAGCATTTCACATAAATGCACAAGTAGATGGACATACACAGTGTTTGATAAGTGGTTAGCATATCAAATAGAATTACTTCCAGATGGAGCTTGCTTCCTGAAGGAAACATAGGAGACAAAAAAATTGGTTGCCAAGTTGGGCTTTCATTATGAAAATATCCATGTTTGCAAGAATCATTGCATGTTGTGTTAGAGAGAAATGAGAATGCCGATTCATGTTCTTTGTGGGGAATCTCGTTCGGTAACCATGCAGGGGGAATATGAATTAGAAAGTGAAAATTCTGGAGTCCGAAAAAGCAAAAGAATTCCAATGGCACTTGTGCGGTACTTCACGTTAAAGTCAAGACTTTGAACAATATATCTCACTACTGATATTGCCAAGTTGATGAGATGGCATGCGGACAAACAACAAAAAGATGGGAAATTGCATCATCTGGCTGATTCTGAATGTTGGCTCGAGCTAGACAACAAACACCCCTCTTTCGCTTTAGAAAATAAATGTGAGTCTAGGTTTGGCATCATATGGGGTTCATCCTTTCAGTCAGATGCAATATAGTATTTGGCTTGTAATGCTCGTGCCTTATAATCTCTCGCCATGGATAAGCATGTTACACCAATTTTTATGATGTCGCTAATCATTCCCGGTCATCCTGGGAACAAGCTAGATGTTGGTTTGCAACCACTTATCGAAGAGCTGAAAGAACTTTGAGAATAGGGTTTAGATACTTATGATGCTTATCGTCAGTCCTATTTCTCACTCTAAGCTACCTTATTGTGGACAATAATTGACTTTCCTGTGTATGCTAATTTTCAGTGGTTGGATGACTAGGGGGTATATGGCATGTCCCTACTTTATGGAAGATACTCATTCCATTTAGCTAAAGAGTAGTGGCAAGAATGTTTTTTTGGGTCACCGTCGATGGCTAGATAAAGATCACCATTGGAGGAGAAATAAGAGAGCATTCAATGACCAAGAGGAACAAAGAGGTCCACCTGAATACAAATGTGGGGAAGAAGTTCTTCAATATTTGCAAAATTGTTTTCTGGGTTTTGGTAATAACTGAAGGAAGAGAAATATAGTTTTCTAGTTACTGTACTGGAAAGATCTTTTAGTTCAACATAATATTGATGCCAAAGGGTGACGAAACTACTCACTAATCATTAAAAAAAGAAAACAAAACGAAATTAAACTAAGCATGCAAGAATTGGAAGCATTGAAAGAGACAATATGAAACTCACTAAGAAATTTATTTTATTAACGTGGCTCACATTACAAGTAGCATTCTTCTCCACTTGAGTTGTGCTTCAAGGCTTTACTCCACGTATAGAGAATGCCACCAAGAAATGGGTAAAATACAAAGGAGAAGAAAGAGTTCTATTTATAGGCATGAAAAAAGGTAACCGGGGACAATCCCCCGGTATGGGACTAAAATGAATACCATATATGGACTAAATCCAACCTAATCTAATACCCGACTGAAGCACGTGCCATTTGGGGCCAAATGGATTTCCAATTGGTGGTTTGCGACAACCAATTGGTGGTCTGGATAGGCTTGATCGGGTCTGGTTTTGTGTGACTTGATTCTGGCTTGATTTCGTCACGTTTGGTGAACCCGATTTGGTTGTTGATGTTTAGGACTGAATATAATTGTCAAAATACTCCTCATGATGGTGTGGAGCTTCCTGATTTGCTCATTGTTCCATTTGGTTTACATCGGGGTCCTTCTCTCTTGCATCTCAGTCCATAAGTCTTGCAATTTCATCATTTTTCTTGCTCTTTGGTCCTTTTTGTGTCTCTTCTTCTCACTTGTTTTATTCTTGAAACTTAAACATAAAACTCATTACGTACCATTGATTAGGTTAAGAATAAAGGATATAATACACAATTATATGCATGATATGATGTCAATCAAATACCCCCATACTTAACTTTTGCTAGTCCCGAAGAAAATAAAGAAAGAGAAAAGTGAAAGAAAGGAAAAACATAGGAAAAATAGGGAAATCCTAACTCTCTTTCGTAGGAATCACGGTTGCACTTAACACGTGCAACAAGCTATTAAACCTACAGGTCGCCAAGAGGAGGGGTGTTGTCTCTGGAGGGTGTTCAGCGGATATACCCACAAAATCCAAACATAGATGTATTATTCAACCTAGCAACATGACTCAATGGACTTATCTTTGTCGATCATAGGATGCGGTAATACTACGGGACGACTCTATATAAGTATTCAGTTCACACACCTACCCTAATGAGTTATTCGTGCAAGTTAGTTAAGGACTTAAGTGAAAGACATGGGAAACCTTAACATAGTGAAGTGATACAAAGTATAAAGTCCATTAAGGTCCTCATTTTCATTATCATTTTTTTTCTTTTCATTTTTTTTCTTTTTGTTTTCCTTTTGTTTCATTTTTAGTTGTTGTAAGTTGGTGTGTAATTCTCCCAAGGCCAGGTTTCGTGCATCATTGCCTGTGAGGACTTACACTATCATGAACACCTTCTCCCAAATCTCCACTTATGGTGATCCCTACCACCCGTGTAACAGGAGTTCGGTCGGTGCATCCCATGTCAGATGACTCGAAAGCACCAGGCACTAAGTCGACTTGGACCTACTTTCTCGAGTGGTAGGAGTCGTACGTGCAAGAAGAGAGAACACCCTTCCCACTTATTTATTATCTACACGGTAACCAAAACCCCTACACTTAAAGTTTCACAACAAGATTTGAAGGGTCCCTGACTACGACAAACATCCTTATACTAACATACACGAATTACTTGACTCAATAAATTCAGGGTGGACTTCTTTATTTGTTTGACTATTGAAACCCTATGATTACTCGTCCCCCGAGGAAAGACCAGGGTGCATCCTTATGACTCGATAAGACCTAACGCCGGTATACTAGATATCGTAATCGACAATTTTGGGAACTTTCTTTTTACGTTTTCTTTCAACAGTTTTGCACATGCTAAACACATGCAAAACCCACAAAACATTTTCTTTGACAAACACATGAAGATTTTGAAAGAAATGTGAAAATTTTAAAGCACCACGCAAGCAAAAGAAGACAAGTAACCCAAGGATCATGGCAGTCAAATATATCAATATTAAATGAAGCACACTATCATGACCCTAACAATACAAACAAAAACAAAATGAAAAAGACTCGACTCCACATATATACAAACGTAAAGCACCCCCTCGTACTTACTTCATGCATTATCCTCAATGAATGTGAGTATGAAACGACATGGATTTATGCATGAAAAAGAATAGATCTCACCAACCTGAAGCACAAAGGGAAGTTCATGGTTATGTTGATAGACACAACCCAAATTCCCCTCAAAACCTCTAAAATACTAAAGAGGGGATACAATTACGTCAAACAACAGTGGTCCAAATACTCATGGGTTGGGGCCACAACAACCACTGCTCACTTGTGGAGTCTTTTGTGTTTTTTTTCTAAACAAGATAGATACATCAACAAGAGATTTGCCAATGTGAACCTACTTGATTGGTACTCTAAGGTGTCATAAGGGGTGAAGGGTCAAAGCTGAAAGGTTCGAACCCCTCATGATATTGGTTGGGTGTAGGCAACATGAATGAGTGGAGTCGTGTCGCCTCACAAGGGTTTAGTTGCTCATCGAACAAAACCCTCCAACAAATAGGTGGGTGCATCAGAATGAGTTCCTCAGGATCATTCGAGGGATGCGGCACACCTGCTTCACTTAGAATGGGGCATCTCCCCAAGTCATCCAACAAGGACCACTCTGCCTCCTTTCTATTATCAAGCATAAGCTCGGTCGCAGGTGGGTCCTTGTTGGAGTCAAGATGAAGCTCAAAAGGCTCAACGATCGTGGGACATGGGGTAGAGACACCTTCTGATGTGGGCATATGCTGAGGTGTGTCCCCCTCAACGTTGGTAGATCCTTCAGGAATTTTGCATAGGGAGGTATTTGTTGAATCATGTCTAACAAATGAATGTTCACATTCAATTCTTAAATATCTCCAGCATTTTATCCACACTGTCACTCTGTTTCTTAGACAACCTACTAGGATAATGAGCTTTTGGTAGGTATGTCTTATGCGGAGCCGGAGAAGGAGGCGTTAGGGTATTACTCTCACCCTCCGCCTCTTTCTCACAATCATTCCCACAAGGGGGCTGCACAGATGGATTTACTAGCAAGGAAACGTGGTTGTTGACCTGCTTCCCATTTCTGAAACTCACAATGGCATTGACATGGTCCATAGGTTCTTCCACGTAGTTCACTTGCTCCCCCTGTGGTCTTGAACTTGCATTTTGCATGTTCGAGTGAAGTTGAGCATGGGGTTTAGCCACAGGTTGGCTAGGCAGACTCCCTCTCTCTCTCTCTCGTATAGACGGAGCCAATTGGCTCATCTAAAGCTCAAAGGATTTGATGGTCTGCTGATTCGAAGTGAGGACTTGACTCGTGGACGACATAAAGTTTTTACAGAGTTCTCAAGTCCACGAGTTAAGTTCTCAAGAGAATTAAACTGGGTTTCCAAGTTGTTAGAATTAGGGAAACCCGGTGGGTTGGTGTTTTCACTTTGAGGTGGTTGATAAGACTGTGATTGCATGGGAGGTTGGTGTGGTCAGTTAGGTGGTTGAGAAACGTTTGAAGGACCACTTGGGGCATTGTTATGGTTCGATGAAAAATTAGGGTGGTTCCTCCATCTAGGGTTATATGATGATGAATATGGGTCATTCCTGGATCTATCATGGATGACATTGACATGTTACATCTCATGAAGAATGGATGCACACTCACCTCCTATATGACCTATCCTACCACATAAATGACAAGGAACTGGACCAGATGCAAACACATGTGACACATCATGCTGGTCTTGGAGCTCAATCGAATCCATATGGTGTGTTAAGGCCGCCATGCGTGCCTTGGTGGCCGTGGTGGTATCAACGGCAAATGCGGCACCCGATCTAGTCGAGTTTGCATTTGCGATCCTCGCTCCTATTCTAGATGATGCTGGTGGCTCCCTTACACTCTCCCATTGCATGGTTTTCTCAGCGATGCCTTCTAGGAAAGCCCATGCCTCCCTTTCATCCTTTCCTAAGAACTCTCCTTGACACATGGACTCAAGGAGCGTTCGGGACGGGATGTGAAGACTCTCTTAAACAATCTGACACAGGTGCCACAACTCTATGCCATGGTGAGGGCATGAGGATAGTAGCTCCTTGAACCTCTCTAAGTATGCATGGAATGATTCAGTCTCATGCTGATAAAACAAATTGATTTCGTTCCTCAATTTTTGAGTCTGATGATTTTGAAAGTACTTCTTGAGGAATGCATATTGAAACTCATCCCAAGTCCTAAAGGCGTTCGCCAGGTTGTTGTACAACCACTTCTTGGCATCATCCTTTAGTGCAAAGGGGACAAGCATAAGATGGATGTAGTCTGTGCTAAGTTGTTGCAACTTGAACATAGCACAGACCTCGTCAAATTCCCTGAGAAAGATATAGGGGTCACGCTTCCCAGTGAAGTGAGGGAGCATGTAAATAAACTGAGGCTTAACCTCAAAGTGGTTCCCATTCGCCTCTGGCAATACGATACATGATGGTAGAATCGTACGGCTTGGGTAGCATCGATCACGGAGAGGTATGGGAGCTAGAACAGGAAGAACAGGTTGAACAGGTGGGACAGGTGGATCCAGCCACTACTCCTCCTTGTGGTAATGAGCAGCCATTGAACCTGGACTATGTGCGACACGAGAGGAGAGACGCATCAAGAAATCGACTACCGAAGTGGGGTTGACGACACAGCTCCTCAAACAGACACTCTCGTCTCGTGCCCACACAAGCATGCACAAAGGTGCACACACACAAACAAAAAAAATTAAACAAAGAATGGGCGTGGAGGAGAAGACGGGAGAACACAGAAGAGAGAATGACTCAGGAGAGAAGGGAATAAGTCCTTATGCTACGATGGGTGGGTACAGGTAGAAGTACACAAGCAAACAAGGCGCAAACAATCCTAAGGTCACACAGCTAGACGACGCCTAAGTGCGAGGTCACACGGCCTCAACACGGCTCACCTCCCTACGACGAGGACCACAAAGCCCAGCAAGTGAGTCAAGATCCGGAGATCTCTTCTCTCCTACTATCGACAAAGTGGGTGACGCCGATCAGGCCATGATGGCCGGGACCGGATCACTCTCCTAATGCGCCCGAAATCCTTAGGGCCAATGTCTACTTGATTTTAAAATTAGGCTCTTAATTAGTGTGGTTCTTTGTGGCAAAGGAAAGGGTGATGAAATGCCCCACCTTATCTTATATGGGACAACCCCTCCTTAGTAGTGTTTTGGAGTCTTAATCTAGCAATCAACTCTCCAAACAAACGCTCAACTCCACTTGTCGCAATGCAATTCCTACCAACTAATGCATGTTCATACGAAATACATGAATGAGAGTAAGAAATGCGTACCTAACGCTAACACTCAACAACTGAAAGTAAAGCTAAAATGAAAGACAATCTATGTGCCTAAGTCGAGTACATGATGCATGACCTAAACAAGAAAGAATGCCTAAAATTTTGCTTTGGGTTTTAGGGTCCAAGTTGCTTAAAGGGAGATTTATTATTAATCTGGGAGCAATCTAATAGTCAGAACATGCAAAATTGAGTCCCGGATTTCTAAATCAATTATGGCAACAAGGCAAAGAAATTACAAGGTGAAATGGGATTACTAGACCGCCAATTGGCGGTCTTGAAGTCTCAGGTCGCCTCCAAACTACACCAGCTATTTCCCTTCCCAGTGTGAGTCTCCTGCAAGAAACAAAACTACAATACAAAAATTAAATCCACCCGAATCGTCCAAAGTAGAGTCTACACTAGCACCTCCCCGGCAACGGCGCCAAAAACTTGTCTAATCGTTTAAACTACCGCAAGTGCACGACGTCGGTAAAGACGTGGCAAATACGGGTCGATCCACGGGGAGGAGAGCAATCTCTGGTTTGCATGATGTCAAGTGGCAACAAAAAGGGGGACGAGTTTTTGTTTATGCTAATCTACGCTACACTAAACTACTAAGAAGAAAATGGAAAGGCGAGCGACTAATGATTACATCGAACAAAACTAAGAGAACTTAATACTAAGCTATGAATCAGGAAGAGAGAGACCCCTAGGGGGTGGAGTGATTACACAAATGCAATAAGAAGGTAAGAATGCATTCCAATGGGCATAAGTGGAGGTAGTGTTTTCATGTATAGGAAGTGTCTACTTGTCATGGCAAAACCCATCAATTCAATCACTAACCTATTTAGTTAACATTCATATACACAAGCTGGTTATTTCAGAACCTAAACAAGCTTAGGAGGTGTCTAACATTTGTTGCAAAACCCATCAAGTGTAGTATTCTACTCCAACAAGCAAGCATACATTCATATTAATCAACACATTTCAAAATAAAACATTTTTCCATTCTTAATTGCATATATAAGTATCATCTCCACCCCCCAAAGGGGAGTGATTTTACTCACTAACCATTAAACTAACTATTATACTAAGATAGGAAAGCATATCAACTAAGGCTACTAGATTTAATAAAAGACAATTAAGCTAAACATGCAAGAACCATAAACGAAGCAACATAACAAGGAAAAATTTATTGATTTCAGACTCACAACACAAGTACCATCTTCCTACTTCAGTATTTGCTCCAAGGCTCCACTTCAAGTAGGAAGAATAGCCACCAAGTATTACAATAGAAGGTGAAGAGTTCTATTTATAGCCATAGAAAAACGTAATCCACGACATTCCCCGGTGTGAGATTAAACATATACCAGAAATAGACTAAATACACTTTAATACACGACCACACTAAACCGCATTGGATCCAGAGCAACCCGGACCGCCAAACAACTATTTTAGACCGCCAATTGGCGGTTTAGAGAGTTTGGATTACGTTAGGCTTTTGTGGGGGCTTTTCTAGATGGCTTTGTTTATGTTTGATGCGTCTAATTCGGTTGCTGGAGCTCCGACCCAAATAGAATTGCCAAAATACTCTCCATGATGGTGTGGAGTTTCTTCATTTTCTCATTGCTCCTTTGGTTTTGCATTTGGGTCCCTCTCTCTTGCATCTTTGTCCATAAGTCTCTCAAATCAGTCCTTTTTAGGTCCTTTTATGCGTCTTCTCCTCAAACCTATTTATTTCTGAAATTCAAACATAAAATTTGTTACATAGTATTGTTTAGGTGAAAGATAACAGATAGAAGACACAAATGTATGCATGAAATGATGTCAATCATTGTGCAATTCCGACGAAGCTCAGCCTTTTCTGGAAGAGCACGTCCCTAATGAAGGAAAAAAATCCAACTTTTCCCTTTCGTGTGATAAATTCTAGTCGATGTTTAAGTAGAATCTCCAGAATTTTGCCATTATTATCGCTACTTATTCATGAACACCCACTGCTATAGGATCATTGTCTACAAAACCGGAGAATGATTGTTAAGTTCTGTTATTTATTTAGTTCTTCTAACCAAAATCAGCAGTGTCCAGTGGTCAAAGATTATCAACGGAGTGACTATGTCCCTTGGGTCCCAATCTTCTAGTTTTTTGCGCTATGGATGAATATAAAGCATCGTAGCAGGCCTTGATAGCACCAATGGCCAGGTATGGAATGAGAATCACCTTCCTTTTGTAGCATCCCAACTTTTGTTTTTGCTCCAACACAACAAGCAATTCATCTATTAACTGTCCATTAAAATAACAATTAACTTGTCATTTATGTAGATTACACCCAAAATTGATTCTCAAAATGAAATATACTTATGTCCATTAACAGACCTTTGCCTTTAGTGATTAGATCATTTAGGCTTATTGACGCCCGTCATTGAACCACACGACATTTTGCAACTTTTCCATTATGTTAAATTATGAAGCACATTTTGTTCCTCATTTGTCAACCCAGCCATGGCTTTCATATTGACGTTGTTATTTTGTTGTGTGCGTCGGTTGACTAGCCCATTTTTTGTCGGAAAATTCACTTCTTGTTTGTTTGAAAATTTATTTCCATCATATTTCAGCCTCTTCAACACAATTGATTTTTCAGTGATTTGTTTTTTTTCTTTTTGTGTGGTTCTTCTGTTGAACCTCTTTTTACTTGTTCGGACTTGTTAGTCTTCTTCTTTCTTCCCTTTCCTTTTTCTCTTATGTTTCTTTTTCGAGAGGAACCCTTTTTTCATTACTTTTTGGATCACCCATTCCATGGTCCCCTCTTCTTCTTTTTTCATTTCTTCCTCTTCTCTTTTCTTTCTTTCTTCCTCTTCTTCTTCTCTTTCTTTTCTTCTTCTCTTCTATTTTTTCTTCCTCTTTTTTTCTTATTTTTTCATGTTCTTTTTTCTTTCTTTCTTCTACGTCTTTTTCTCCTCCTCTTCTTCTTCTTCTTCTTGTTGTTTTTCTTCTCATTCTCCTTCTTTCTTTTATTCTTCTTCTTCTTCTTCTTCTTTCTTTTCTTTTTCTTCTTCTTCTTCTTCTTCTATCTATTCTTCCTCTTCTTTTCTTCTTTCTCTGCTTCTTTTTTCTTTCTTTCGTTCTTCTTCTTCCTTTTTCTTCTCTTCTCTTCTTCTTCTTCTTCCTCTCCTCTCCTCTTTCTTTCTTTTTCTTCTTCCTCTCTTCTTCTATATATTCTTCCTCTTATTTTCTTCTCTTTTTCCCCTTCTTTTCTCTATCTTTGTTGTTCAACCTTTACGTTTTCTTCCCCACTTCTTCCTTTTTTCTTTCTTCCTCTACTTTTTTGCCTTTTCCTCTTCATCCTTCTCATTCTCCTCCTTATCCTTCCTCCTCGCTTCCTCGCCACCAAAGGACAGATTCATCATTTGGTTCTGTTAAATATCATCCAAGATGATTACTACTAGAGTTTTGGTTAAAAGCACATAGGTGTCCTTTTTAGGACAAAAATTTCTTTTAGAGGACAAATTCGATTTATTTGGACAATAATAATTTAAAGGACAAAACATGTAAAGGACACTACGAGCTTAAATGACATTATTGGTATAAAGGACATATGTGTCGTTGAAATGATATACATTATTTTTATAGGACACCACAATTATAAAGGACATATGTATCCTTTAAAGGACTTGGTCGTGGGTTTAAAAGAACATGCCATTACATTAATGTAGAATTCTATGGCTTCAAATTAGGATGTTGAGGCAATTTCAGTAGGTCTTCTTAAGCTCTCATCTCCAAGTTCTTCGTTTCATTCCCTTACTGGAGAAGGTTGATATGCTGTTGTGTATTGTGTA
Source organism: Triglochin maritima (assembly GCA_963682175.1). Classification (NCBI taxonomy): domain Eukaryota; kingdom Viridiplantae; phylum Streptophyta; class Magnoliopsida; order Alismatales; family Juncaginaceae; genus Triglochin; species Triglochin maritima. The sequence goes on from OY821775.1 coordinate 25,098,798, forward strand.
CACTCTAGAAAGGCATCTTTTGCGTTCTCCGTTGCTCTATCTTTCTAGAATTGTACTTCTTTTGCATTCTTAGTCAATTTTTGATTGAGCTCTTTGTTGGTCTGCTTTGCCTTCAACCACTTTGATTTCACTTCCTTGAAGTACACTCATCTTGTAGTGGATCTTTGTGTCTTTTGGATCAGCATGTTCAATAACCTCACTTGTCTGTACCTATTAAAGTTGTTCCAGCTCTTCTAAGTGTCTAACTTCCACTTGTCCACTAGATTATTTTTGGATGGTGATGCCCTGCGATTGATTAAGTAATAATAACCAAAAGTCCACGGCGTCGGTGAAGACGTGGAGAATACGGGTCGAACCACAAGGAGTTGTGAGTGTTGTGTTCCAACCATACTCGAGTGGGAAAGGATAATTAATGGATTATGCTGACTAACTCAACTAAACTATCAACTAACAAATGAGAAACAAAAGATTCAGTAAAGATAACTCCTAAGGGGTGGAGTGTGTGTACACATGTGATAAGGTAGTGAAGAATGCATTCAATAAGGCACAAGTATAGATTGTGTTTTTATGCATATGAAGTGTCTGATGGATGTGGAAAAACCTACCATTCCAATCACAAAACAAGTTGATTAACATCAGCATAAACAAATTGGTTATCAAGAACCTAAACAAGCATGGTAAGTGTCTAAAATTTGTGCCAAAGCCCATCAAGTTAAGTATTCTTATTTAAAAAAACAAGAATACATTCACATTCGTCACATATTGCATAAGATAACATTCATTCATATTCTTCATTACATGTATACTCATCATCTCCATTCCCAAAGGGGGATGGAACTACTCCATACACATTAAGCTAACAATTATTTTAAGAAAGAAAGATGTTCTAACGAGTTATACTAAGATTAGGAAAACAAAAACTAAGGCAAACATGTAAGCATTGAAAAAGAGACAACATTCGAGCAAAACTAAAAATAAAATATTTTATTTACATGACTCACATAACAAAGTGGCATCCTCTCCACATTGAGTTTTGATTCAAAGGCTTACTCCAAGTAGAGAGAATGACCACCAAGCAATGAGTAGGATACAAATGAGGAAGATGAGTTCTATTTATAGACATGAAAAAGAAAACTGGGGACAATCCCCCGGTGTGGGACTAATGAACCACACCTAAAATGGACATAAACTACATAACCCACAACCATGCAAAATTGGGTCGGATTAGGACCAAAATGGACCACCAATTGGAGGTCTGGGGCTGCCAAGTGGGGGTCAATTTTTGCCTGATATGATCTATTTTCGGCTTTCTTCTTAAATGCTTCAATTCTTCATGTAGGGTGGACTCGCATCGGTTATTGGAGTCTGGGACCAAATCTAATTCCCAAAATAATCCTGATGATGGTGTGGAGTTTCTCAGTTTGCTATTTGGTCCTTCCGGCTTACATCCAGGTCCTTCCCACTTGTAGATGGGTCTTTGTGTATGACGAATAGGTCCAGTTTGCTTCATTCAAGTCCTTTCTTTTTATATTACAACCCTTTTCTCTTATGTTCTCTTCTTCATTACTTAATACCTGCAAATACACAAAAAATACTTGAGTAGCATAAAATTGGGGTAAAATTAAGGATATATAGCATGAATATGATGCATGATATGCTACAAATCACCTTGCGTTTCTAGTATTTTAAGCATCTTCCATGACCCAAACAAAGAACTCCATCTATTGGCTCTTGGAATACAAGGTGGCTTTGCATTCTCAATTGTTGACTACTCACACAGCCATACTTGCAGCAATATGTCGATATTTGGTGTCACGAAAACCTATTAAAAAAATAGAATATTTTGCAAATATTTCAAATCTGAATTTTTTTACCTGAAGTATAGCATCTATCAACGTTCCCCTTCTTTGGGGTGTGGTTGTCTAAAGATTTCCTTCTCTTCAATTCTATACTGGTTTTCTATGCTAGCATCCTGGTACTCGGAAACTGGAACTGCCCAGGTATAGATTCTCATGCGTTAGTCTTTCAATAGACATTCCTTCGTTCTAGTTGTGTTGTTCCAAAATAGGAAATTAGTAAAAACAAGACCGATCAGTATATTAGTGTATTCAATGTAATCTCCTCTTTCCCTGGCCTCCCTCAATTATATCTTTAATTCTTTTTCCCCAATCTATAACCAACTCATTCAGTCAATTGCTTTTTACTCATTTGACTGGTGTTCCTCCATTTTCAAGTCCTAATATGATTACCACATCGATGGTGTTGGACTTCATAAGTTTATTCCCATCCTTAACCCACCTTCTTCCACCTTAAAATTTTCAATCACGAAGTCCAGGGAGTCATTGTCTATAGTGATTCTTTGCATACTCAGGAACTTAACGAACAATGTCTTCTAGAATATCACCCTTTGGTTATCAGTATTTAGTGAAACTCATTCTCGAATGATGCCCACGTACACTTTGACGGTTCAAAGTAATTCAAAGTCCGCAATATAGATATTTTCATTCACTAGAGCAAAATGGCTTAAAAGGACAAACAAAACCCTAAAAAGGGCGCGTTTGTGTACAAAAGCAGGTGGAAAGTGGATTCTGGGAGCTAAAAGGATGGCAATGGAAAGCAGAATCAAGTGGAATTTAAATTCTATTCAATGGCATTCTGTCGTTTGCGCCTATAACTGGAACTTGATGAAATTCAAATTCTATTGTTTGTGCGAATCACTTGAATTTACTCTACAATGTAAAAACAATGTATTATTGTTATTGGTATTTATAAATACTGAAGGAGATTGTTTAATCGCTTTATATTAAACTGTAAGTGCACGACCGCTTTGAAGCCGTGGCAAGTACAAGTCGATCCTTAGTGAGGTGAGTAACCTCTGATTTTTCGGAAATCAAGTGGCAACAAAAGGGGAGAAGAGTTTTTCTTTGCTAATCTACAGTACACTAAACAACTAAGAAGATAAATGCAAAGTAAAGCAACTAAAGATTACTTCGAATCAAAACTAAAAAATGTAAAACTAAGTTGGAATCAAGAGGAGAGAGACCCCTAGTGGTGGAGTGTGTGCACACATGTAAAAAGATGGTGAAGAATGCATTCTATAGTCACAAATGTAGGTAGTGTTTTGTTGCATAGGAAGTGTCTAAATGTGATGGCAAAACCTATCAATCCATTCACTAACCTAGTTGATTAACATTCATATACACAAGTTGGTTATTTCAGAACCTAAACAAGCATGGGAGGTGTCTAAGATGTGTGACAAAACCCATCAAGTGTAGTATTCTACTCTAACAAGCAAGCATACATTCACATTTATCAACACAATCAAAATATAAAGCATTCATATCCATTCTTTAATGCATGTATGAACATCATCTCCACCCCAAAGGGGGATGGATCTACTCACTACACATTACTCTAACAATTAAACTAAAGAAGAAAAGAAACATTCTAACTACTTTAGCCTAGAATCAAAGAAATAAAACTAAGCTAAGCATGCATGCATAAAGAAACAACATAAGAACATAACAATGGAAAAAATTATTTTATTAGATGACTCACATTGAAGGTAACATTCTTCTCCACCTTGAGATTTTGCTCCAAGGCTTACTCCAAGTAGAGAGAATTCCACCAAGCAATGGGTAATTACAATAGAAGGTGAAGAGTTCTATTTATAGCCATAGAACTAGGTAATCCGGGACAATCCCCTGGTATGGGACTAAACAAATACCAGAAATGGACTAAATACACACTAATACGCGACCCACCAAAATCTTACCGGATTCGGGCCAAAACAGACCGCCAATTAGCGGTCTTGGACAGCCAATTGGTGGTCTATATAGTTCGGATCACGCTGGAGTTTCTTCTGGGCTTTTCTGGTTGGCTTTGTTGGTCTTTGATACATCTACTTCACTTGTTGGAGCTCCGACCCGAATAGAATTGCCAAAATACTCCCCATGATGGTGTGAAGTATTCTTGTTTTGCTCTTTGGTCCTTTCGTCTTATGTTCAGGTCCTTCTCCCTTGCATCTTAGTCCCCAGGTTTCACAATTCAGTCATTTTTCCCTTCTTTTGGGTCCTTTTATTCTTCATCTCCTCAAACCTATTTATTCCTGAAAACTAAACATAAAACTAGTTACATAGCATTGTTTAGGTGAAAGATAATTGATACAAGATACAAATATAAGCATGAAATGATGTCCATCAAATACCCGCACACCTAACTTTTGCTAGTCCCGAGCAAAACAAAGAAAGAGAAAAGCATACGAAAAACAAGAAATCTTAACTCACTTTCGTAGGAATCACGGTTGCACTTACAACGTGCAAGAAGCCGTTAAACTTCCTTGTCGCAAAAGAGGAGGAGTGTTGTCTCCTGAGGGTTTTCAGAGGATATACCCACAAAATCCGAACAAAGATGCATTATTCAAACTAGCTACACGACTCGTTGGCTCATTTTGTCGATCATGGGACGCGGTAATACTACTCTATGTATGTAATCAGTCCACACACCTAGCCTCATGAATCATTCCTAAAAGTTAATTAAGTACTTAAGTGCAAGACATGGACAACCTCAACATCCTCAAGTGATACAAAGTGTAAGGTGCATTAAGGTTCTTATTTGACTTTTTTTCTTCTTTTTTTTGTTTTTCATTGGACCATTATATTGGTTGGTGTTTGATTCTCCGAGGGTCAGGTTTCATGTATCATTGCCTGTGAGGACTTACACTATCACGTACACCTTCCCCCAAATCTCCACATAAGGCGATCCCTACCACCCGTGTAACGGGACTTCGGTCGGTGCATCCTAAGTCAGATGACTCGAGAGCACTAGGCACACAAAGTCCCCTCAGACCTACTTTCCCGAGTGATAGGAGCCGTGCGAAAAAAGAGAACACCTACTCACTTATTTCTTATCTACACATGAACCAAAACCCCTACACTTAATGTCTCACAACAAGATTTAAAGGGTCATTGACTACAACAAACTTCCTTAAATTAACATACACGAATTATGGACACACTAGGTTCAGGGTGGACTTCTTTAAAGGTTTGAGTACTGAAACCCTATGATTGCTCGCCTCCCGAGGGAAAACCGGGGTGCATCCTAACAACTCGATAAGACATAAAGCCAGTAGACTAGATATCCTAATGCATCAAGTTCAAGACAATTTTGGGAGCTTTCTTTTTACTTTGCCTCTCAATGGTTTTGCACATGCTAAACACACACAAAACCCACAAAACATTTTCTTTCGCAAACACATGAAGATTTTTGAAAGAAATGTGAAAAGTTTAAAGTACTAGGCAAGCAAAAGAAGACAAGTCACCTAATGATCATGGCAAACAGATATATCGATATTAAATAAAGCACACTAACATGACCTTATCACTGCACACAAAAGATAACAAAATCAAAATCAAAGGAAAAGACTAAACTATGTACACACGTAAAACACCCCCCACGCACACACCTACTTCATGCATTGTCCTCAATGAATGTGAGCATGATACTACATGGATTTATGCATGACAAAGGGAAGATCTCACCAACGTGAAGCACAACAGCAAGTTCATGGTTATAGAGATGGACACAAACCCGAATTCCCTCAAAACCTGTGAGATACTGAAGAAGGGAGACAAATACGTGAAAGAAATGAGGCCCAAGTACACAAGGGTTGGGGCCCACAACAATCAATGCTCGTTCATGGAGTCTTTTATTACTCATTTTTTTTGGTTTAGTTTTAGTTTTAGTTTTTCTTTTAGTTTAGTTTAGTTTTATTTTTTTCTTTCTTTTTTTGTTCTTTTTTTTATTTTGTACAAGATATATACATCAAAAAAGATATTCTCATAATCATTTGGTCAAGGGACATCAAATGAGAACATCGAGTTATGAGGACCAGAGACTTGCCGAGATGGGCAAACTTCACTAGTAATCTGAGTTGTCATGAGGGGTGAATGGTCAAAGCTGAAAGGCTTGAACCCCTCGTGATATTGGTTGGGTGTAGGAAACATGAAAGAGTGAAGTTGTGTTGCCTTACTAGGGTTTAGTTGCTCATCGAACAAAACCCTCCAATCAATAGGTGGGTGCATCGGAATGAGTTCCTCAAGCTCATTCGATGGATGCAGCAGACCTGCATCACTAAGAATGGGGTTTCTCCCCAAGTCATCCAACAAGGACCTCCCATCATCATTTATATCGTCAAGCAAAAGCTCGATCGTAGGTGGGTCCTTGTTGGAGTCAATCTGAAGCTCAAAGGGCTCAATAGCCCTACGACACGGGGTGACAACACCTTCTGGAATGGGCATATGATGAGGTGTGTCCCCTTGTTAATGGTCTCAACTGAATCATGTAACGAACACTCCCGTTGAACATTCATGTTTGATGCCAACTCACTCTGTTGTATTGCAAAGACAGACAATGAGTTTTCGCTGGGCCCACAAACATTCTCAATGGGTTGCATTGGTGTTAGGGGTGTTCATTGATTTTGCGGTGCTTTCTCTAATTGGCGGATGAGACTGAGATTTAAAGGTTGATCCATGGGCTCCTGTTGCCTACCAGAGTTGAACACATGAAACTCGGTACTCATGTTACCGAATGAGAGCTTCATGAGACCATTTCTACAATTAATTAAGGCATTGGAAGTTGTCAGAAATGGTCTACCCAAAATCAAAGCTATTTGAGAGTGGGTGTGCGCTACAGGATTGGTATCGAGGACAACGAAATCAAATAGAAATATAAAATATCCAACTTTGATAAGCACGTCCTCGATAATCCCCTTTGGAATACGAATTGATCTATCGTTCAATTGGAGGGTGATCTTAGTTGGTTTCAATTCTCCCAAGTCCAATTGTTGATAAACAGCAAATGGGAGGAGGTTGACCGCTGATCCAAAATCAAGAAATACATTACTCATGCTAGTGGCCCCAAACGTACACTGAATAGTAGGACACCCAGGGTCCTTGTATTTTGTGTAGGTGGTATTGGACAAAAGTGAGCTTACATTTGCAGCCAAGAATGCTTTCTTAGGAACATTGGTCTTCCTCTTGGTTGTGCAGAGATCCCTCAACACTTTTGCATATTGAGGTATTTGTTGGATCACATCCAACAAGTGGATGTTAACCTTCACTTGCTCAAACACCTCTAACATCTTATCCATTATGTCACTCTGCTTTTTGGTTAACCTACTAGGATAGGGAACTTTTGGCAGGTAGGTTTTCTGTGGTGCCTGAGAAGGAGGTGTTGGTGTATTACCCTCACCCTCAACCTCTTCTTCACCACCATTCCCACTGAGTGGTTGCATAGATGGTAGTGGTGGTGGCAAGGAAATGTGATTGTCAACCTGCTTTCCATTCCTTAAGGTTACAATGGAATTGACATGGTGAACGGGTTCCTCCACATGGTTCACTTGCCGCCACTGAGGTACCACATTCTCATTTTAGATGTGTTGTTGCTGGTACATGCGGGGGTTAGCCTCAGGCGGGCTAGGCAGAGTCCCTCTCTCTCTTTCATGTACAAATTGAGCCAATTGGCCCATCTGAAGCTCTAGAGATTTCATGGTCTGCTGATTTGAAGTGAGAACTGGACTTGTGGTTGACATAATTTTTTTTATTGAGTTTTCAAGTCCACGAGTCAAGGTCTCAAGCGAATTGAATCGGGTTTCCATATTATTGGAATTCGGGAAACCCGATTGATTGGTGATTTGAGCTTGGGGTAGATGATAAGATTGTGCATGCATGGGAGGTTGGTATGATTGTTTAGGTGGTCGAAAGGAGTTTAAAGGACCACCTGGGCATTATTTTGGTTCCACAAAAAATTGGGGTGGTTCCTCCATCGAGAATTATAAGATGATGAGTATGGGTCATTCCTAGCTCTGTCATAGATGGCGTTGACATGTTCCATCTCTGGAGGAATGGACGTACACTCTCTTTCTACATGACCTATCCTACCACATGAATGACAGGGAAATTGACTAGATGTTGACATGTGAGGTGCACCTTGTTGATTTTGGAGCTCAATCGAATCCATACGGCGCATTAAGGCCGCCATGCGGGCCTGGGTGGCCGTAGTGGTATCGACAGCAAATGAGGCACCTAATCTAGTCGAGTTTGCATTCACAATCCTCGCTCCTATGCTGGATGATACACTCTCCCATTGCATGGTTTTCTCAGCGATGCCTTCTAGGAAAGCCCATGCCTCCCTTTCATCCTTTCCTAAGAACTCTCCTTGACACATGGACTCAAGGAGCGTTCGGGACGGGATGTGAAGACTCTCTTAAACAATCTGACACAGGTGCCACAACTCTATGCCATGGTGAGGGCATGAGGATAGTAGCTCCTTGAACCTCTCTAAGTATGCATGGAATGATTCGGTCTCATGTTGATAGAACGAATTGATTTCGTTCCTTAATTTTTGAGTCCGATGATTTGGAAAGTACTTTTTGAGAAATGCATATTGAAATTCATCCCATGTCCTAAAGGCATTCGCCTGGTTGCTGTGCAACCACTTCTTGACATCATCCTTTAGTGCAAAAGGGACTAGCCTAAGATGGATGGAGTCTGTGCTAAGTTGTTGCAGCTTGAACGTAGCACAGACCTCCTCAAATTCCCTGAGAAATATATAGGGGTCACCCTTCCCAGTGAACTGAGGGAGCATGGAAATAAACTGAGGCTTATCCTCAAAGTGGTTCCCATTTGCCTCTCGGAATACGATGTATGAGGGTAGAGCAGTACGGCTCGGGTAGCATCGATCACGTAGAGGTTTGGGAGCCACAACAGGAAGAACATGTGGTACAAGTGGGTCCAGCAACTGCTCCTCCTCGCAGAATTGAGCAGCCATTGAACCCGGACTATGTACGACACGAGAGGAGGGAGGCGTCGAGAAATCGACTACCAAAGCAGGGTTGACGACACGCCTCGTCAAACGGCCACTCTTGTCTCGTGCCCACGAAAGCATGCACAAAGGTGCACACACAATCCAAAACCTATTTTTTAACAAAGAATATGCATAGAGGAGAAGACAGGAGGACACAAGAGAGGAAGAATGACTCAGGAGAGAAGGGAAGAAATCCTTATGCTACAGCAGTTGAGTACAGGTAGAAGCACACAAGCAAACAAGGCTCAAACATTCCTAAGGTTGGTATAGGTCCTTCCAGCTAGACGACGCCTAACTGTGAAGTCACACAGCCTCAACACGCCTCACCTACCTACGACGAGGACCACAAAACTAAACAAGTGAGTCATGATCCGGAGATCTCGTCTCTCTTACGATTGATAGAGTGGGCAACGCCGATTTTAAAATTGGGCTCTTGATTAGAGTGGTGTTTGGGGCGAAGGAAAGGGTGATGAAATCCCCCACCTTATCATATATGGGATAGCCCTTCTTAATAGTGGTTTGGGGTCCTAATCTAACAATCAACTCTCCAAACAAACGCTCAACTCACACTTGTTGCAATGCACTTTCTACTAACTAATGCATGTTCATACGAAATGCATGAATGAGAGAAGGAAATGCGTACCTCACGCCAGCATTCAACAACTAAAAGTAAAGTTAAAAGAAAAGACAATCTACGTGCCAAAGTCGAATACATGATGCATGACCTAAACAAGAAGGAATGCCTAATCTTTTGCTTTGGGTTTTAAGGTCGAAGTTGCTTAAAGAGAGATTGATTATTGATCTGGGAGCAAACTATAAGTGAAAACCTACTTCATGCATTGTCCTCAATGAATGTGAGCAAGATACTACATGGATTTATGCATGAAAAATGAAAGATCTCACGAACATAAAGCGTAAAAGGAAGTTCGTGGTTATGTTGATGGACACAAACCCGATTTCCCTCAAAACCTGTGAGATACTGAAGAAGGGAGACAAATACGTGAAAGAAGTGGGCCCAAGTACACAGGGGTTGGGGCCCACAACAATCAATCCTCGGTCATGGAGTCTTTTATTGTACTTTTTTTTATTTTTTTATACAAGATATATACATCAACCAAGATATTCTCATAATCATTTGGTCAAGGAACATCAAATGAGGACATCAAGTTATGAGAACCAGATACTTGCTGAGATGGGCAAACTTCCCTGGTACTCTAAGGTGTCATGAGGGGTGAAAGGTCAAAGCTGAAAGGCTCGAACTCCTCATGATATTGGTTGGGTGTAGGCAACATAAATGAATGAAGTTGTGTTGCCTTACTAGGGTTTAGTTGCTCATCGAACAAAACCCTCCAACCAATATGTGGGTGCATCGGAATGAGTTCCTCAAGCTCATTCGATGGATGCAGCAGACCTGCATCACTAAGAATGGGACTTCTCCCCAAGTCGTCCAACAAGGATCTCCCGCCATCATTTATATCATCAAGCATAAGGTCGGTCGTATGTGGGTCCTTGTTGGAGTCAAGATGAAGCTCAAATGGCTCAATGGCCAAGGGACATGAGATAGAGACACCTTCTGGTATAGGCATATGATGAGGTGTCTCAGCTGAATCATGCAACGAACACTCCTTTTGGACATTCATGTTTGATGCCAGCTCACTCTATTGCATTGCAAAAACAGACAATGAATTTCAAGGGCCCACAAACATTCTCAATGGGTTGCATTGGTGTTAGGGGTGTTCGTTGATTTTGTGGTGCTTTCTCTAATTGGCGGATGAGATTGATATTTAAAGGTTGATCCATGGGCTCCTGTTGACTACCAGAGTTGAACACATGAAACTCGGCACTCATGTTACCGAAAGAGAGCTTCATGAGACCATTTCTACAATTAATTTAGGCGTTGGAAGTTGCCAGAAATGGTGTTCCCAAAATCAAAGGTAATTGAGAGTGGGTGTTCGCAACAGGATTGGTATCGAGGACAACAAAATCGACTCGAAATATAAAATCTCCAACTTTGATAAGCACGTCCTCGATAATCCCTTTTGGAATATGAATGGATCTATCCGCCAATTGGAGGGTGCTCTTAGTTGGTTTCAATTCTACCAAATTCAATTGTTGATAAATAGAAAATGGGAGGAGGTTGACCACCGATCCTAAATCAAGCAATACATTACTCATGCTAGTGTCCCCTATCGTACACTGAATAGTAGGACACCCAGGGTCCTTGTATTTTGAGTAGGCTGGATTGAACAAAACTGAGCTTACATTTGCAGCCAAGAATGCTTTCTTAGGAACATTGGTCTTCCTCTTGGTTGTGAAGAGATCCTTCAACACTTTGGCATATTGAGGTATTTGTTGGATGACATCCAACAAGGGGATGTTAACCTTAACTTGCTTAAACACCTCTAATATCTTGTCCATTGTGTCACTCCGCTTTTTGGTTAACCTACTTGGATAGGGAGCTTTTGGCAGGTAGGTTTTCTACGGTGCCTGAGAAGGAGGCATTGGTGTATTACCCTCACCCTCAACCTCTTCTTCACCACCATTCCTACTGAGGGGTTGCATAGATGGTAGTGGTGGTGGCAAGGAAATGTGATTGTCAACCTGCTTTCCATTCCTTAAGCTTACAATGGAATTGACATGGTGAACGGGTTCCTCCACATGGTTCACTTTCCTCCCCCGAGGTACCACATTCTCAGTTTGCTTGTGTTGTTGCAGGTACATGCGGGGGTTAGCCTCAGGCTGGCTAGGCAGAGTCCCTCTCTCTCTTTCATGTACAAATTGAGCCAATTGGCCCATCTGAAGCTCTAGAGATTTCATGGTCTGCTGATTTGAAGTGAGAACTTGACTTGTGGTTGACATAAAAAATTTCTTTGAGTTTCAAGCCCATGAGTCAAGGTCTCAAGCGAATTTAATCAGGTTTCCATATTATTGGAATCTGGAAAACTCGATTGATTGGTGATTGGAGCTTGGGGCTGCTGATAAGATTGTGCATGCATGGGAAGTTGGTATGATTGGTGAGGTGGTCGAGAGGAGTTTGAAGGACCACCAGGGGCATTTTTTTGGTTCCATGAAAAATTGGGGTGGTTCCTCCATCCAGGATTATAAGATGATGAGTATGGGTCATTCCTAGCTCTGTCATAGATGGCGTTGACATGTTCCATCTCAGGAGGAATGGACGCACACTCTCTTTCTACATGGCCTATCCTACCACATGAATGACAGGGAATTGGACCAGATGTAGACATGTCAGGTGCACCTTGTTCGTTTTGGATCTCAATCGAATCCACACGGCGCATTAAGGCCGTCATGCGGGCCTCGGTGGCCGTAGTGGTATCGATCGCAAGTGTGACACCCGATCTAGTGAGTTTGCATTCGCGATCGTCGCTCCTATGCTAGATGATGCAGATGGTTCCCTTACACTCTCCCATTGCATGGTTTTCTCAGCGAGGCCTTCTAGGAAAGTTCATGCCTCCCTTTCATCCTTTCCGAAGAACTCTCCTTGACACAAGGACTCAAGGTGCGTTCGGGACGGGATGTGAAGACCCTCATAAACAATCTGACACAGGCGCCAGAACACGATGCCACGGTGAGGGCATGAGGATAGTAGCTCCTTGAACCTCTCTAAGTATGCATGGAATGATAAGGTCTCATGTTGATAGAACGAATTGATTTCGTTCCTCAATTTTTGACTACGATGATTTGGAAAGTACTTTTTGAGAAATGCAGATTGAAATTCATCCCAAGCCCTAAAGGCATTCTCCTGGTTGCTGTACAACCACTTCTTGGCATCATCCTTTAGTGCAAAAGGGACTAGCCTAAGATAGATGGAGTCTGTGCTAAGTTGTTGCAGCTTGAACATAGCACAGATCTCCTCAAATTCCATGAGAAATATATAGGGGTCACCCTTCCCAGTGAAGTGAGGGAGCATGGGAATAAACTGCATCTTAACCTCATAGTGGTTCCCATTTGCCTCTGGCAATACGATGCATGAGGGTAGAGTATCGATCACCTAGAGGTATGGGAGCCACAACTGGAAGAACTGGTGGTACAGGTGTGTCCAGCAAGTGCTCCTTCTCGCGGAAATGAGCAGCCATTGAACCCAGACTATGTGCGACACGAGAGGTGGGAGGCGTCGAGAAATCGACTACCGAAGCGGGGTTGACGACACTTCTCGCCAAACAGCCACTCTCATCTCGTGCCCACGAAAGCATGCACAAAGGTGCACACCCAACCCAAAACCTTTTTTTAACAAAGAATATACGTAGAGGAGAAGACGGGAGAACACAGGAGAGGAAGAATGACTCAGGAGAGAAGGGAAGAAATCCTTAGGTTGCTATAGGTCCTTACAGCTAGACGATGCCTAACTACGAGGTCACATGGCCTCAACACGCCTCACCTCCCTACGACGAGGACCACAAAACCCAGCAAGTGAGTTAAGATCCGGAGTTGTCATCTCTCCTACTATTGACAGAGTAGGCAACGCTGATCAAGTCATGACGGTCGGGACCGGATCACTCTCCTAATGCGCCCGAAATCATTAGGGCCAATGTCAACTTGATTTTAAAATTGGGCTCTTGATTAGTGTGGTTTTTGGGGTGAAGGAAAGGGTGATGAAATCCCTCACCTTATCTTATATGGGACAACCCCTTCTTAATAGTGTTTTGGAGTCCTAATCTAACAATCAACTCTCCAAACAAACGCTCAACTCACACTTGTTGCAATGCACTTTCTACTAACTAATGCATGTTCATACGAAATGCATGAATGAGAGAAGGAAATGCGTACCTCACGCCAGCACTCAGCAACTAAAAGTAAAGTTAAAAGAAAAAACAATCTACGTGCCTAAGTCGAATACACGATGCATGACCTAAACAAGAAGGAATGCCTAATCTTTTGCTTTGGGTTTTAAGGTCCATGTTGCTTTAAAGGAGATTGATTATTGATCTGGGAGCAAACTATAAGTCAAAACATGCCAAATCGAGTCCCAGATCACTATATCAGATAATACAAGCCAAAGAAATAACAAGAGCAACAATGCTTACCAGACCGCCAGTTGGCGGTCTTAGGCCGCTGATTGGCGGTCTGAAGCAGCATGTTTGCCTCAAAATTTCACCAGATGTCTTCCCTTGAGCTCCAGAGCTTCCTGAATCAAAGAAAACTACAAAACACAAATTAAATCCACTCCAATCATCCAAACCAGAGTCTTGACTGACACCTCCCCGGCAATGGTGCCAAAAACTTGTTTAACATTTTATATTAAACCGCAAGTGCACGGCCGCGTTGAAGCGGTGGCAAGTACGGGTCGATCCTCAGGGAGGTGAGTAGCCTCTGGTTTTTCAGAAATCAAGTGGCAACAAAAGGGGAGAAGCGTTTGTCTATGCTAATATACACTACACTAAACTACTAAGAAGATAAATGCAAAGTAAAGCAACTAAAGATTGTAGGATTTCATGTTTAATTATGCATGTATATTTTTCGAATTTTTATGCATAATAAGGATCAATTACAATTTTCTACGATTTATTTCATGCATGCATCGGTTTGTTTCAATAACTAGTTTCGAAAACTTATTAAAATAAACATAGGCTTCGAAATTCATACCTAGAAGTTCTCTAAAACTTCTTGATGATCCGGAGATGCTGAATAAGACGATCGTCGCTTCCCGTTGCGCCGGATGCCTCCGAGTGTTCACCGAAACCCTAAACAAGGTTGGAGAGAAAGGAGCTAGCCAATCAATCTCCAAACAAGCTTAGAATCTAGCTACAAACCCCTTCCTTAATCTCTGAGATTTCTCCTTCCAAAGACTTAGAAAACTAAGAGAATTTTCGTGGATTTTTGTGGTGAATTAGGAGAGAAAATATTTTGCAAACTTCTTCTAACATAATTAAGGAGAATAAGGACCTATTTATAAGCTCCAATCTTACTCGCAATCATGGCTATTCTTAAGCCACGAATTCTTGACATTTTCTCTCACAAACTAATTCCATAATGCATTATATGCACCCACAAAACATTTGACCAAGTTTGGAGCTAATCCAACCATTGATCAAATTAATCTCTTAATTATCAAAGGCAGAAAATCGATCGGGACTCGGTCTTCCGAGACAAACTCGGATAACCGAATATGTCACGTTCGGATATCTGTGCACTTGACGGATGACCAATTCTTAAAGAGAAAAATTCTTCTTTAACCGTTCGGACGAATTCGCGTCTTTGACCGAGTGTCATTCCGTTAACCGAAAATATCGGAACTGGACATTGTTCGGTCGACCGTTTCTGGTTCGGTATACCGTCCCAGAGTTCCAGGCACTTTGGTCAAGTTCGGTCAATCAACTTGACCATCCGTTCCACGTTCGGTTGACCGATCTGCAGATCCTTCGGTCGACCGAACCTTAACGGATTACCGAACTTCTACCCGATTTTGCCTTTTCAATTTTCGGATTTATTTCCAGCAAAATTTGAACTTTAGGGGTTTCAGCAAATTCACAACTTATGCAATGTATTATCCTATGCAATAATAAATTATTGCACCCCATAATATATGCATCTCATATGAATTTATCATGATTCTAATTATGTTATATATAACATAATTGATTTTACTTGTTTCCCGGTTTTTACGGTGTGACCTATGGGAGGATCTAGACTAAGTTGGCAGTCATATTAAGAGCTTAATATAACAAGCTATAACAAGCTATAAGTGGTATCTAGCTACACATTATAGCTCCCAATTAGTTAGATGTCTTAATTCCACTCGAACCAAAACCCGATCAATTTAGTGATGGAGTACACCACTTGTGTCCGTCCCTTGCCTCATGATATTAAGAATACACACAGTAGTATTGTGTCATCTTTGTATTAGTATTCATTTGTTGATCTCTTTAAGCTAGTTATAAATATGTGACTTAACTCAAATCACATTGTGCACATTATAACTTTGCTTTATCAAGGGGCCTACTAATATCATCACTCAATTAAGAGGGGCAATGATAGTCTTTTGACTAACTATCTTCTCCAACAAAAGTTGTACTTAACCAACCAATGCCTTTACACTACACTTATTGATAGCTCAAGACACTAATCTAATTAAGCATTCCTTAAGTGATTGGATATAAGTCTCATATCAAAGGACCGAAGACACAGTAAAATATTAATGACACAGAAACGCATTTCTATAATATTTTACTTATTAGGTCTATTCAGTATACAAAACTAATATTTTCCTCTTTTGCATACCCGTGTCGTCACTCACTTGTAGAGCTACAATGATCTATGACCAACACGACAATCTTAACTCGGTAATTAATGTCCCATGTTAATTACCATGATTGCGAATATCTTTTGTTTTATGTAAACCAATATCTTTTAGAGCTCTACGGTTAAGGACCAAGAGCCTTTTCCTTAACACTTCTAAAAGACGAATAACATAAACAAGGAACAAAATGATTTCTCATTCAATTCATAATAATTGACATTTAAAAGTAAAACTTTTAGAACACATTCCCTTCAATCTCCCACTTGTTATTAAAGTTTTCTTTCTCATACATACTCAATGCATAAAACAATAATAACTTGGGTAAACCCCATTACATATCAATCATCAAGCCAATCTACATGGTTCCTCAATCCCATGGACTCGAAATGCATTTCGCCCTTGGCTTGGGATAAGGGTTTTGTGAATGGATCAGCTGTGTTGCTGTTGGTGTCCACCCATAAAAGATTTATTTTTCCTTCGTCGATGAGGTCACGTGTCACGAAGTACTTACGATCCATGTACTTCACTTTGTGGTGTGATCTAGGATCCTTGATTTGCGAGATAGATGCACTATTATCGCAAAATAGCTCGATGGGTCCCTCGCTCGTGGGAACTACTCCAAGCTCTTGAAGGAACTTCTTGATCCACACTCCTTCCTTGCTCGCTTTAGCGACAGCCATTACTTCGGAAGCAGTGGTTGAGTCGGTCGTAGTGCTTTGCTTCCAACTACGCCAACTCACAGCTCCACCATTCAGAAGAAAGACATATCCTGATTGCGACCTTCTATCGTCTGGATCACTCATGAAACTCGCATCCGAGTACCCTTTGGCTATCAACTCCCTTTGCCCTCCATAAACAAGAATCTTATCCTTAGTCCGATTAAGGTACTTCAGGATATTCTTGACCACAGTCCAATGCTCAGGACCTGCGTTGGATTGGTGACGACTTGTCACGCTTAGAGCATATGAGACATCGGGTCTTGTGCAAGTCATCGCGAACATGATCGATCCAATTGCCGAAGCATAAGGGACATCCTTTATGTACTCTAAGTCCTTACGTGATTCCGCACGTTGAGACTTCTTGAGTTGCACAGCCATACTCATTGGCACACTGCCCTTTTTGGAGTTGTTCATCTTGAACCTTTCCAAGACCTTGTCAATGTATGTACGTTGACTGAGGCCAATGAGTCTACGGGATCTATCTCGATATATCTTGATTCCCAAGATGTATTGAGCTTCACCCATATCTTTCAATGAAAATGCAGATTTCAATGAACTTCTCGTTTGCTCAAACAAAGGAATATGATTGCCCATGAGCAATATGTCATCGACATATAAGATTAGGAATACTACATGGCTTCCACTGACCTTCTTGTATATACAAGGTTCTTCCTTACTTTGAATGAAGTGAAGTTTCTTCACTTCCTCGTCAAAGCGTTTGTTCCAACTACTTGATGCTTGCTTCAATCCATAAATGGATCTTTGAAGCTTGCATACCTTCTCGCTATTCTTTGGATCTTCAAAACCTTGAGGTTGTACAATGTACACATCCTCCTCCAAGTTCCCATTAAGGAACGCTGTTTTGACATCCATTTGCCATATTTCATAATCATGAAATGCGGCAATAGCGAGCATGATCCGAATAGACTTGAACGTGGCAACCAGTGAAAAAGTTTCATCATAGTCAATTCCTTGAACTTGAGTGAAACCCTTCGCTACAAGCCTCGCTTTGTAGGTTGTCAAGTTCCCATCCATGTCAATCTTCCTCTTGAAAACCCATTTATTTTGAATGGCCTTTTTCCCTTGAGGAAGGTCAACCAAGTTCACCACTTGATTATCATACGTGGATTCTATTTCGGATTCCATGGCTTTAAGCCATAGTTTGGAGTCTTCCCTTTCCATTGGTTCTTGGAAGGTCAAGGGATCATTGGTATCTAGCACCATGATTTCATGAAGTCCCAGATATAAGTCAGGTTTCTTCCTTTCCATTGTTGACCTTCTTAGTTCTTTTGGTTCTTCTCGTGCCTCTCAAACTTCTTCCACAATTTCTTGAGGAGTTGGTTCACGTTCAACTCTTGAACGTACACTTGGTGGAGATGATTGAGATTCTCTCACAATTTCTTGTGATGGTCTCTCACTCACGCTCCAACTAACCAAAGGAATCTCGGTTGGGCCTTCATGATCTTGAACGTCATCATTCGTGTCATGATCTTGTAGAGTATCTTGAGTTTCCTCAAGCACAACCCTACTCCCACTACTTTTTACTCTTTCTAGAAATTCTTTTCCAGAAATGTGGCATCCCTCTCTACAATCACTCGATTGGAGGTGATGTGCCAAAAGTAGTATCCTCTTGTCTCACGAGGATAACCAATGAAGATGCACTTATCCGCTTTTGGTTGAAGTTTGGTCGACATCAATTTCTTGACGTAAGCCTCACAACCCCAAATCTTGAGAAAAGTGAGCTTAGGTGTTTTACCACTCCATAGCTCATAAGGAGTTTTCTCCACAGATTTGGATGGAACATTGTTTAGTGTGTAAGCCGCAGTGTGTAGTGCATAACTCCAAAAGTAAAGAGGTAATTCCGCATGACTCATCATTGACCGAACCATGTCGAGCAATGTCCTATTCCTCCTTTCGGATACCCCATTCCACTGAGGTGTACCAGGAGAGGTGAGTTGAGGTACAATACCAAACTCCTTTAGGTATGAGTCAAATTCGGCACTTAAGTACTCACTTCCACGATCCGTTCGTAGAGACTTGATTTTCTTGTCGAGTTGGTTCTCTACTTCATTCTTGAATTCTTTGAACTTCTCAAAGGACTCACTTTTGTTTCTCATTAGATAAACATAGCCATAACGACTATAATCATCTGTGAACGTAATGAAGTACCTGAAACCATCTCGTGCACTAGTACTCATTGGACCACATACATCTGAATGTATCAAATCCAACAAGCCACTCGCCCTTAGACCTTTCTTCTTGAAAGGCTTTTTGGTCATTTTTCCCATTACACATGGTTGGCACGTCTCCAATGATTTAAAATCAAGTAGACCAAGAAGGTTAGCTTCTTGCAATTTCTTTATGCGTTTTTCATTTATGTGACCAAGATGATAGTGCCACAAGAGAGTATCGTTCTCGTGAGTGGTCTTAAGTCTTTTGTTATTGATATTAAAGATTTGTTTATCATTCAATTCAAGCAAATAGAGACAATTCCTTATGAATGCGTTTGCATAGAAAATACCATTCTTCGATATAGACAAGCAAGAATTTGAAATATTTATATTAAAATTATCCATATCTAAACATGATATAGAAATAATGTTCTTGCTAATCGAAGGCACATAATAAACATTCTTTAGACATAAATTTAAACCACTACATAATTGAAGCACCACAGAACCTTGTGCAACTGCAGACACGTTCGCACCATTTCCGACCTTCAATTCTACCTCGTTCCTTACGAGTTCCTTCCTATCCATGAGTAGCTGCACATTAGAAACTATGTGAGCACAAGATCCGGTATCAATTACCCAATCCTGGACAGAGGTGGCTAAATTTATTTCAATAACAAATATACTTTTGGCCTTTTTGGGGCGCCTTCGTTCAATCACTCCGTTGTCAAGGTCTTCCTTGTACTTGGGGCAATTTGGCCGGATGTGTCCTTTTTCACCGCAGTGAAAGCACTTCGTATTGGGAGTTGGAGATTTATGAGATTTCCCCCTCGAGGCACTCGCATGAGCACCTCCTACTCCCTTGCTCTTGATTGAACTACTTTTGGTAGATTTTCCCTTTCCTTTACCAATCTTTTGGTTCCTCCCATGGACGGCAAGGACATGCTTGTCCCTACCCTTGCCCATGTCAACTTCCGCAGTTTTGAGAGCGTTATGCAGCTCCTCAAGACTCACCCTTTTTTCACGCACGTGGTAGTGCATCACAAAGTCCTTAAAGGACGGGGCTAGAGAGCCAAGAATCATATCTTCAGCAATGTCCTCGGGCATTGGTGAAGAGAGCTCTGCCAACTTCTCAAGGTACCCTTGCATCGTGAGAAAATGCATGGATACCGATGTTCCCTCCGCCATATGGCACCTTGTGAGTGCGATGGTGGTCTTATAGCGCTCCTTTCGGGCACTATCCATGAACATCTTAGATAAAGCCTCCATGGTCTTCTTGGGTTTTGAATCCAAGTATTTCGCTTGAAGCGAGTCACCCATGGATGCTAGCATAAGACCGTGAACCTGGTTCTCTTGGTCTTCCCACTTGGCCTTAGCCTCTTTCTCTTCATCGGTTAATCTGTCATTCCACTTTGGGATTGGACCTTCCAAAATGTGAGACAGTTTCTCAAACTTTAACACGATGTTGAGTTTGAGTTGCCAACTAATGAAGTTTGAGCCATCATTTGCTAAAGGGTGTTTTTCTATATTGGATCGTACGATAGGTTGGATGTTCGACATTTTTTCTACAAAATAAATCATACAGGTTTTAATGCCAATTTTATGTTTTAATACACATGCATACATATATCGAATATATATGTAAATGTTGCAAATAAAAATTTTGCCCATAAATGCAACAATCCAAGATCCCATCAATTGTAATATAGACTAGCTAAGGGCTATCGAATACATTACAATATCAAGGTAAGAAAACATTTTCTAATCACAACCTTTTTGAATTTTAGCAACATTTAGCATCTTCAAACTCTTGTGACTCTTGTCGTTTTAATTATGAGGGAATACGACCTATCCTCGTAAGAAAAACGTTTTCCCAAAACCGAGCGAGGGCTCTAGGTAATGTTAAGAAAACTTATTTTCATTTGATACGAGATACGTTTATCCATTGTATTCACAATCAAACATACTTGGGGTTCACTAGGGTAAAACACACCTCATATATTTAATTGTGGCACAACAATAGACAACCATTATATCTCCCACTATTCCCAAAGATGGAGGGAGCTATCTCCCGATAAGGGCGAGCAGAGTATCCCTCGATCAATGGCTGCTAGTAGACGAAATAAGAAGGAAATTTATTCTTAATTTTTGTTGGACAATTTAACATGTGATTTAGAATTTTAGGTTATCATGCATATTATTAATCATACACATCCTAACATTCAACACATTCATCACATGCATAGCAAGATAAAAATAGAAATTAAACATTCACACAATCCACATCGTGTGAGTTTATATGTTCCCTTCAATCCTCGATCCTCGACCCTGATCTTCGATCCTCGATCGATACGCTACAGCGGCAACTTCCTCTTGCACCGGAGATGTAGATTTTACAGAAAATAAACATGCTCCTCACATTCGATAAAAACGACTAGTGCAAGTCCTATGTAAAAACCTCTCACATGCAAATGCAACTATCTAAAAGACGGAAAGAGAGAGAATTTTGGCTCTCCAAACAAACGCTCAACTCACACTTGTTGTAATTCACTTCCTACTAACTAGTGCCTGTTCATACGAAATGCATGAATGAGAATAGGAAATGCGTACCTCACGCCAGCACTCAACAACTGAAAGTAAAGTTAAAAGAAAAGACAATCTACGTGCCTAAGTCGAATACACGATGCATGACCTAAACAAGAAGGAATGCCTAATCTTTTGCTTTGGGTTTTAAGGTCCATGTTGCTTAAACGGAGATTGATTATTGATCTGGGAGCAAACTATAAGTCAAAACATGCCAAATCGAGTCCCAAATCACTATATCAGATAATACAAGCCAAAGAAATAACAAGAGCAACAAAGCTTACCAGACCGCCAGTTGGCGGTCTTAGGCCGCTAATTGGCGGTCTGAAGCTGCATGTTTGCCTCAAAATTTCACCAGATGTCTTCCCTTGAGCTCCAAAGCTTCCTGAATCAAAGAAAACTACAAAACACAAATTAAATCCACTCCAATCATCCAAACCAGAGTCTTGACTGACACCTCCCCGGCAATGGTGCCAAAAACTTGTTTAACATTTTATTTTAAACCGTAATTGCACGACCGCGTTGAAGCGGTGGCAAGTACGGGTCGATCCTCAGGGAGGTGAGTAGCCTCTGGTTTTTCAGAAATCAAGTGCCAACAAAAGGGGAGAAGCGTTTGTCTGTGCTAATATACACTACACTAAACTACTAAGAAGATAAATGCAAAGTAAAGCAACTAAAGATTGTAGGATTTCATGTTTAATTATGCATGTATATTTTTCGAATTTTTATGCATAATAAGGATCAATTACAATTTTCTACGATTTATTTCATGCATGCATCAGTTTGTTTCAATAACTAGTTTCGAAAACTTATTAAAATAAACATAGGCTCCGAAATTCATACCTACAAGTTCTCTAAAACTTCTTGATGATCCGGAGATGCTGAATAAGACGATCGTCGCTTCCCGTTGCGCCGGATGCCTCCGAGAGTTCACCGAAACCCTAAACAAGGTTGGAGAGAAAGGAGCTAGCCAATCAATCTCCAAACAAGCTTAGAATCTAACTACAAACCCCTTCCTTAATCTCTGAGATTTCTCCTTCCAAAGACTTAGAAAACTAAGAGAATTTTCGTGGATTTTTGTGGTGAATTAGGAGAGAAAATATTTTGCAAACTTCTTCTAACATAATTAAGGAGAATAAGGACCTATTTATAAGCTCCAATCTTACTCTCAATCATGGCTATTCTTAAGCCACGAATTCTTGACATTTTCTCTCACAAACTAATTCCATAATGCATTATATGCACCCACAAAACGTTTGACCAAGTTTGGAGCTAATCCAACCATTGATCAAATTAATCTCTTAATTATCAAAGGCAGAAAATCGATCGGGACTCGGTCTTCCGAGACATACTCGGTTAACCGAATATGTCACGTTCGGATTTCCGTGCACTTGACGGATGACCGATTCTTAAGGAGAAAAATTCTTCTTTAACCGTTCGGACGAATTTGCATCTTTGACCGAGTGCCATTCGGTTAACCGAAAATATCGGAACTGGACATTGTTCGGTCGACCGTTTCTGGTTCGGTATACCGTCCCAGAGTTTCAGGCACTTTGGTCAAGTTCAGTCAATCAACTTGACCATCCGTTCCATGTTCGGTTGACCGATCTACAGATCCTTCGGTCGACCGAACCTTAACGGATTACCGAACTTCTACCTGATTTTGCCTTTTCAAATTTTGGATTTATTTCCAACAAAATTTGAACTTTAGGGGTTTCAGTAAATTCACAACTTATGCAATGTATTATCCTATGCAATAATAAATTATTGCACCCCATAATATATGCCTCTCATATGAATTTATCATGATTCTAATTATGTTATATAACATAATTGATTTTACTTGTTTCCCGGTTTTTGCGGTATCACCTATGGGAGGATCGAGACTAAGTTGGCAGTGATATTAAGAGCTTAATATCACAAGCTATAAGCGGTATCTAGCTACACATTATATCTCCCAATTAATTAGATGTCTTAATTCACTTCGAACCAAAACCCGATCCATTTAGTGATGGAGTGCACCACTTGTGTCCGTCCCTTACCTCATGATATTAAGAATACACACAAAGTAGTATTGTGTCATCTTTGTATTAGTATTCATTTCTTGATCTCTTTAAGCTAGTTATAAATATGTGACTTAACTCAAATCACATTGTGCACATTATAACTTTGCTTTATTAAGGGGCCCACTAATATCATCACTCAATTAAGAGGGGCAATGATAGTCTTTTGACTAACTATCTTCTCCAACAAAAGTTGTACTTAACCAACCAATGCCTTTACACTACACTTATTGATAGCTCAAGACACTAATCTAATTAAGCATTCCTTAAGTGATTGGATATAAGTCTCATATCAAAGGACCGATGACACAGTAAAATATTAATAACACAGAAACGCATTTCTATAATATTTTACTTATTAGGTCTATTCAGTATACAAAACTAATATTTTCCTCTTTTGCATACCCGTGTCGTCACTCACTTGTAGAGCTACAATGATCTATGACCAACACGACAATCTTAACTCGGTAATTAATGTCCCATGTTAATTACCATGATTGCGAATATCATTTGTTTTATGTAAACCAATATCTTTTAGAGCTCTACGGTTAAGGACCAAGAGTCTCTTCCTTAACACTTCTAGAAGACGAATAACATAAACAAGGAACAAAATGATTTCTCATTCAATTCATAATAATTTACATTTAAAAGTAAAACTTTTAGAACACATTCCCTTCAAAGATTACTTCGAATCAAAACTAAAAGAATGTAAAACTAAGATGGAATCAAGAGGAGAGAGACCCCTAGGGGTGGAGTGTGTGCACACATGTAAAAAGATGGTGAAGAATGCATTCTATAGGCACAAATGTAGGTAGTGTTTTCATGCATAGGAACTGTCTAAAGGTTATGGCAAAATCTATCAATCCATTCACTAACCTAGTTGATGAACATTCATATACACAAGTTGGTTATTTCATAACCTAAACAAGCATGGGAGGTGTCTAAGATGTGTAGCAAAACCCGTCAAGTGTAGTATTCTACTCTAACAAGGAAGCATACATTCACATTTATCAACACAATCAAAATATAAAGCATTCATATCCATTCTTTAATGCATGTATCAACATCATCTCCACCCCCAAAGGGTCATGGATCTACTCACTACACATTCTTCTGGGCTTTTCTGGATGACTTTTTTGGTCTTTGATGCATCTACTTCACTTGTTGGAGCTCCGACCCGAATAGAATTGCCAAAATACTCTCCATGATGGTGTGAAGTATTCTTGTTTGCTCATTGGTCCTTTGATCTTACATTCAGGTCCTTCAATCTTGCATCTTAGTCCTTGAGTCTCTCAACTAAGTCCTTTTTCAAGATTTTAGGTCCTTTTATGCCTCTTCTCTTCAAACCTATTTTTTTCTGTAATTCAAACATAAAACTCATCACGTAGCATTGTTTAGGTTAATGATAACGGATATAAGATACAAATGTATGCATGAAATGATGTCAATCAGAGATAAATGAACATTAAACCAAATAAAAATAAAAAAAAGAACACAAACATTAATAATTAAGGATAATATTTTAATCCAATGAAATGTAACAAAAACTACAACTCAATAAGAAATTTCTCAGTTTGCTCCTTCAAGAAGAGTACTCTTTTGTCGCCTCCAATGTCGATAGACAAGAGGAGTTAGTCTCATTCTTTGAAACTCAAATGGCAAATGAAAAAAAGATTATATTAGATCAAACAAATGGACAAAAAGAGATTTATTAATTTCAAGTAACACATGGAATCACAAGTGGAACCACAGAATATAATTTATTTTGTAATAGTCAATCACATACGAGAACAAGTAAGAAAAGAGAAAATTATTTTTAGACAATATATGATAAACTTTATATTAAATGCCTATTTTAGTGCTCGATGGTGTTATTTTTACAAATACTAGAATGCACGTAAGAGTCGATAGAGATCTCACTGCATTTTGTCAATCTTTTAAACCTTTTCTAATTGTTTTATGGAAGCAGTGAAAGTGATTAAGAAAATTCCCACACCAACCCAGATTCAACTTAAGGAAGCACCTAATACACAAAAATGAACTCCAGAGGGACATATTAAACCCATCAATATAAATACCTATATTAAGGTGAATTTTAGGAAGGTAAAATGCCACATGCGTATTCAACCTTCTTCACAAGAAAAATATTAATACGCTTCTAGTTTTTTGTTCAAGAAAATAGACATACCCCAACCAATACACTCTTTTGTAAAGTTGTAGATAAACAAAGCTTTATACCAATCGAAGGTGGTCGGAGGGGATGAGACAGGGCTGGAGAGGGTGAGGGAGGGAGGTTGACAGAGCTGAAGATTAGGCATCGTCGGAGGGGATGAGGCAAGGCTGGAGAGTGTCAAATGGGGGGGGGGGGTATTTTCTGTTTGCCAAATATCCCCTAGACCCTAAAGTTTCACTTTTCCAAGATATGCACAGTCATAGGAAAAATACTGGGTCCAATCGTTAAAGGGAAACATTTTGTTTTCCATTGGATTCCAACTGCACAAATGCCCCCTAAAGAGACATACCCCGGTTATTAAAGGGCACAACTTCCATTGTTTAATGGACAAACCTCAACGAACATAATACGACCACACCTTGCTGGTTGTAAAGTTTGATTTAAACAAAATCAAGAAAACCCTAGTCCATTGAAAATGATGATGTTTTCATGACGACCACCGAACCTGCTTTCTACTGTGGGTACTCAAGACTTTCATGTTTTCGACTTCCAAATTTGATGTCATTTCTTCGACTTTGGTTTTTTGTTGGGGTCGGAAACTCAAAATAGTGGATGAATATTTCTGGTTTGTTTTTAAAAGGCAGCTCTTTGAAAAGTTGTGGTTTAGCTCGATTTTGTTGCAATGGAAAGAATTGCCACCACTTTTTTTTGGGAAACCAACTGTTTCATGCTCTATTGGAGAACCAATTTTGAATTGCTTTAAAAAATGTATAGCAAGTCCACAAAATTGGTTGACGTGGCTGGAGAATGGAGACACGCGATGTCCATGTATCAGTCCACTTGTAAACGTCCGTTTGTATCATTCCATATATAGGGCATACTTGTGGTGTAAGGACCCTTTCGAGTATTAATGAACAAACGCATGTGCTTTAAAGAACATATGTGTCTTTATAGTGTTAATCATATTTGTCCATTACATCTATATATATATAAACATCCATTTATTAATTGTGTTACAAGTTACAACCTTACACTAAAAACTTAATCGTGTAGAAATTTTCCAATCCATATTCCCGAATTTCTTCCTTCACTAAAATATCCATATTATTCTTAACTTCTCGTTGCATATAATATTGTCATGTCTCTCATTGAGCATTGTAGCACAATATTTCCCAAGCATTTGTCTAATATTTACCCAATGCATTTTGGTTGTCCAAACTTGTGATTCTAGTTGGGGGTTTCGGAGGACCAAATGGGTTTGGGCAACCACATAAGAGTGGTTTTCGGTGCTTTGTAGCTCAAACATTGGGAAAGGAGGAGGAAAATACGACCTAGATTTCCAAGACTGTACAAACAATTGAAACAACCCTCCACGGAAAAAATTTTCCATATGTGAATTTAGAATTCAGTGTCCACACATTTTGAAGGACTGAACCAGTTGTGGTCGACTGAAGTGCTATGGAATTTAGTTGTTAAAGCTTCTAAGTGGTCATCCTCACCATTAATGGATGACCGTTGGATGCGAATTCATCCTTGATGTTTTCTATATATCATTCACTTATTTTCTTTATCCAGCTTTTCTACAAACATTTTAACTCTTTCTTCTACTAAAATTCTTTGAATCCCTACAATTTTCACCATTTTCAATGACTCCTAAGAAGGTTCTTGCATTAAAGAAAGTGACGTCCCCAACTAGATATCGACCGAGAAGAAAGGCAAGAAGTCGGTCCCTCCTACGAAGAAATGTCGTCTTAATCCTGACATCCCATCCATCCCGATGGCAAAGGGGAAAGAAATTCCTGAATAGCTCTTCCCTTACTTGTCATCCTCCATCTTCATCAACCAAAAGGCAGAGTGGCACTTCATATCGATTAGTGGTGACAATCCTATTCTGGACTAGAAGATCGTAATTGATGATCTCAAGGAAATCGGCCACTTAACTTTTCTTTCCCAAGATCATATGGGTCATTTCTTCCAAGACAAGCTTCGAGTGACATTTTACTCCGAAGATTGCCGACAATTTTATGCCAACCTTTTAGAAATCACCGCTCAAGATGGCACTCAAAAGGCTCTCACATCCAAAATCAACGATGTTTTTTATGATTTAAAATTACCACAGACTTGAGTTCAATGGACATATCCTTCCTTTAAAGAACAAACTCGTGTGATCGATAGGATAGGCATGTGCTTTTAGGACCATTTTGAGTTTAAAGAAGAGACAAGTGCTTTAAAGGATATACATATCCTCTAAAGGACAAAAGCATCCTTAAAAGGGCAGGCTTGTGGTTTATGGACCCTTATGAATTTTAATTCTTTATTTCATGTTGTCTAATCTTGTCTTGTCTTATAATTACCATCATAGCATAATATTCCCTAGCAATTTTCTTATATTGGCTGAATGCCTTTTGGTTGTCCGAACTGGTGATTTTAGTTAGTAAATTCGAACGTGGAATCAAGAATGTCCTAACATGAATATACATGTTTTGGCGGCTTATTGCATTTGGTAGTCTTTAGGAAGGGAGACAACATTTCAAGTCAAGGTATGCGAAGAGACTCAACCTTCCATTCCTTCTATAAAATCATTGGTTGTAGTGCAAGTATCCATTCATACTTCGATCCTAAACGCTAACCCCTTCCAATGCAATCCCAACTTCCACTTCTCCAGTAAAAAATGGCCTTCCAACAAAATTCCATCTTCGACTACTATAGTGATGATGAGTGATTAGTAACATATCAAACATTTCATTCATGCTATATACCCTTTATTTATTTACCACATATTTGTGCTACTCGAGTGTTTGTTTAATGTGTTTCGTGGTTTAGGCAATAAAGAAGAGAAAGGAAAAGAAAAGGACCTAACCACAAGAAAAATGGACTAATTTGGGAGGTTTCTGGACCTGTGTGTAATGCCCAAGGACTGGACTATAAGTCAAGAGGTACCAAAGTTTAAAGAAATATATTATGCCACAAAAGTCTATAACCTGAGGAGTAAATTAACAATTAAAATCAAATCGATTTCAGAAAATGGACCAGGGCTCAACCCCACGTGCAAAAAACCAAGCTTAACCGGCTGGCAAAATTCTAGTCTGCTTGGAGCAACTTGATCCGCCTTTTCAGCCTAAATTTCAGCAGCGGATTGGGTTGTCGGGTCAGAGAAATATGCAACAACTTTATCGGATTCACACCCATCATATTGCACCCAGATTCATCCATGGTGAACGTTTTATATTAAACCGCAAGTGCACGGCCACGTTGAAGCGGTGGCAAATACGGGTCGTCCTCCAGGAGGTGAGCAGCCTCTCGTTTCCATGAAATCAAATGGCAAAAATAGGGAAGAGAATTGATTATCCTACTCTATGCTACACTACACTACAAAGTATGAAATGCGAAAGAAAGCAACAAACGGTTAACTAAAACTTAACTAAGAGGAAAAGAAGAGTGCTGGAATTCAGAAATGGAAAAACCCCTAAGCAGTGGAGTGAGTGCACACATGCAAATAGGTGGGTGTTGAACACATTCTTTAAGCACCAACGAAGGTGATGTTATCATGCATAGGAAGTGTCTAAATGTTATGGCAAAACCTATCAATCCATTCGACAACCTAGTTAATTAACATTTACATATACAAGTTGTCTATTTCAGAACTTAAACAAGCATGAGAGGTGTCTAATTATTTTGTCAAAACTCATCAAGTTATAAATTCTATCCTAAACAAGCAAGCATACATTCATGTTTTATCAACATATTGTAAATAAAGCATTCATTCCATTCTCATTTGCATGTATGAACATCTACTCCACCCCCAAAGGGGATGAAACTACTCACTACACATTAGACTAATTATTAAACCAAGCAAGGAAAGCATCTTAACTAATCTACTAAAACTAATGAATCGAAATTAAACAAAGTAAAACAAGAAACATAAAACAAACAATATAATAAAGAAACTTTTATTAAAGTGACTCACATTTCAAGTAGCATCCTCCTACTTTAGTGTGTGCTTCAAGGCCTCACTTCTAGTAGGAAGAATAGCCACTTAAAATATGAAGTGATTCTAATGGAAGGTGAAGAGTTTTATTTATAGCCATAGAAAAAGGCAATCCGGGACAATCCCCGATGTGGGACTAAACAAATACCAGAAATGGACTAAATACACACTAATACGCGACCCACGAAAATCTTAGCGGATTTGGGCCATAACAGACCACCAATTGGCGGTCTTGGACCGCCAATGGGCGATCTATATGGTCCGGATCACGTTGGATTTTATTTTGGGCTTTTCTGAATGTCTTTGTTGGTCTTTGATGCATCTACTTCAATTGTTGGAGCTCCGACCCGAATAGAATTGCCAAAATACTCCCCCTGATGGTGTGGAGTTTTCTGTTTTGCTCTTTGGTCCTTTGGTCTTACGTTCAGGTCCTTCTCCCTTGCATCTTAGTCCCCAGATCTCACAATTCAGTCCTTTTTCCCTGCTGTTGGGTCCTTTTTTGCTTCATCTCTTCAAACCTATTTATTCCTGAAAACTAAACATAAAACTTGTTACATAGCATTGTTTAGGTGAAAGATAATGGATATAAGATACAAATATAAGCATGAAATGATGTCCATCAATATACACCACTCTCTCTTCTATAAATAGCAATGTTTCTCCTACTTTTCTTCTACTTGTCCACTTCCACCAATATTAGAGTAGGTTAGGTTTTACCCAATTTTACTGCAAGTACAGTAAGGTGGATCAAGGTTGTACTCTCACATTTTCTTTAATATAAGGTTGGATTCATGTTCCTATTGTCATTATCTTTCTTTCTATCCAATTAGTTTTTTATTTATTTTGTTGGTTAGTTTTCTAGTTAGAGTTTTATGCCATGTTTTGTCTTAATCTCTTTATTTCCATGTTTGTAGTGATGATTAGTGAGTAGATGTACCCCATTTGTGGTGTAGGCAATGTAGTTGATGGTGAAGTGTATGATGGGGTCCTAAGTTTGTGTCATTTCCAGATGCTTAATGTTGGATTTAAAACTTGTAGCATGTTAATCTTGTTTTAGATGAGATAATGGCCACATTAGGTACTTGTTTCTTGCTAGATCTATTTTGACATGTTGCTTGTGATGGGTTATATTTGATGATGGAATTGACTTGAAATAAATGGTTGCTTGATTTGATTTATGTTTGAATGACCTAAGGTTTTGCTTAGGATTGATAGATGCTTTAATGGCCACACTAGGTGCTTATTACATACTTGAGAATCCATAAATTGGTCTTAACTTCATGCTAACGTATCCTAGTCTTGTATACCATGTAGTTGTATGTGTTTCACACTTAGATTCCACACTAGCTTCTACTTGTAAACACACACTCTTACACATATGTTTAATGGTTGGACACCCTCATGCACACAAACCTCACTATTGCACCTCCACTCCAAGGGGTTTAGTTAGATTATTTTCTTTTATCAGTTTAGTTTAGCTAGCTTAGCCTAAATCTCTTCGTCTATTTCTTTCCCCACTTTAGTATGGTGATAACAAAAACACGCAGAACCCCTTGTGGTACGACACGTACTTGCCACGTCTTCACCGACGTCATGCACTTACGGTAAATTAAAACGATCAATCAAGTTTCTGGCATCATTGCCAAGGAGTTGGTTATGGTCTTTGTTGTTTCCACCATTTCGATGGGTTTTTCTTGCATTTTTTTGTTTTGTTATTGGACAGTGGAACAAGTGGACTAGAGCACTTCATAGAGGCCAAGGAACATCCTAGTGTGGACAATATCCCATCCAATACAAGTTTAAGCATGCTAAGAGTATAGATCTACATTAAGCACATGAAATGGCGCAATCAAAAGAACCCATCACTATAACATAATCTACACCTCCACCACAAATGGGGTGGATCTACTCTCTGCTCATTAAGCTAATTAATTATGCTAAGATTTAAAGAAACAAAACATGCAAGAATAAAGGAAACAATATCTAACATAAAAAGAAAATATTTTATTTACATTACTCACATTACAATGTGACATCCTCTGCACCTTGAGTTATACTTCAAAAGCTTACTCCAAGTAGAGAGAATGACAACCAAGCAATGGGGGCTTACAAAGGAGGAAGAAGAGTTCTATTTATAGAAATGAAAAAGACAACTGGGGACAATCCCCCGGTGTGTGACTAATGAAACATTCCCAGAATAGACACAAACACATAACCCATATCCACGTCAAACTGGGTTAAATTTTTATCCAAAAGGACCACCAATTGGTGGTCTAAGGCTTTTAATTGGCGTTCACTTTTTGTCATATCGGAACCATTATCGGATATCTTCTTTAGTGCTTCAATGCTACACATGGGGTGCAATCAGATCGGTTATTGTAGTCTGGGCCCGAATCTAATTGCCAAAATACTCCTCATGATGGAGTGGAGTTTCTCAGTTTGCTATTTGGTCCCTCTAGGATTATGTCCAGGTCATTCCCTCTTGCGGAAGAGTTATTGTGTATGACTGAGACGTCCATTTTGGTTTATTTAAGTTATTTCTTCTTACGTTTCTGTCAATTTTCTCTTCCCTTCTCTTCTTTATTACCTAATACCTGAAATATAACAATAAACACTTGAGTGGCACAATATTGGGGTAAATTAATGATATATAGCATGAATATGATGCATCATAGGCTACTAATCATACAACTTTGGCATTAAAGCTTAAAGCAAAAGAATAGATGATTGCCATCTATGTGATGCACCATACATAGGCCTTGCATGGATATTGTCTTTCCTTTGCTTTACTTGTTGTCGATTGCTAGCGAGAGGTATGACCCTTCTTCACTCCTTCATGCATTTTCTTACATGCATTAGTTAGTAGGGTCACATTCGAACAAGAGTGAGGTGATTGTTTGATTGGAGGGCTTGATTTCTAATTTCCAGATCAAAATACCCTAAGCAAGGTTGTCCCACACAAGAAAAGGTAGGGGATTTCATCACCTCGTCTCTTTCCCCAAAAATCACACTTAATCAAAGGTCTTAATCTAAAATCAAGTGGACATTGGACACCAGGATTTTGGCGCACTTGCGAGACAATACCATTTTTGTTGTCATCGTCTGAACATCGTCGCTTACTTAGTTGGATTGAGACTTTTGGGACCTCGGGGTCTTGACTTTCTCATTCAGCTTAGGCATCATCTAACTTAAGGACCCATATCTAGCCTAAGCTTGTTTGAGCCATGTTTGCTAGATTCGGCTTTTACCTTCACCCTTACCCACGCTAGCTCTATGGGTTCTTCCTTTCTCTTCTGAATCTTCTCCTCATCCCCATTCTATTTTATAGTCTCCTCCTCTGATTATACCTTCTAGTTGTTTGTGATTGTCGGGTCAAGTTGAGCATTTTTAAGCGAGCATGGACTCGCCTTGGTGAGGGTGCTCGACTTGAGAAAGTTGATCCTATTGTTGAGGTAGATGGTCTAAGTGATCGTCTCTCTCCGCCTTGAGCTTCGTTGGAGCACGAGGCCTCTTCCTGTCTTTGAAGTGGAAGAGATCAGGTTCAATACATGGAGTTCCTTGGTCCACTTCCACCACCACGTAGATCATCTCCTCCTCCGACTCAGGAGGAAGTGGGTCTCGGTCGAGATCGAGTTATAAGATTACCACCAGCATTAGCTCGACAGGATCGACCGTTGACTTTGTAGGACAGGACTCAACATGTTCGGGTCGCGCAGCCATCTTGCATAGTTCACCCGCCTACTCGTTCAAATAACTATGAATTGAAATCTCAATATGTGAGCATGCTTTCTACCTTCACAGCTAATAAAGAGGATCTATATATCTTTATACATAAAGTCGACGAGGTGTACTCCAAGTTTAAGCTTCAACAACTTGACAAAGATTTCGTCCGGTTGAGGATGATTTCTTTCGCGTTTACGGATAACACGAAGAAATGGAGGTACAACCTCCCAACAAACTCGATTCGATCTTGTGATGACTTTGTGATCATCTTTCTGAAGTGATTCTTCCCCAAAGGAAGACTCAATAGTTACATCACAAGATACATCAAATGTATTAGACTGAGACCATATTGTTTCATGCTTTCTTTAAGAGGTTGAAGGAACTTCTCTTATAGTTCCCTCGTCATGGACTTGAGTTGTGGTAGTTGTGCCAAATTGTTTATGATGGCCTCAACAATAACACCCGCACATTGTTGGAGTCGATGTGTCACGGCGATTTCTAAATGAAACACGTTGATGAGGCATGGGATACTTTTGAATTAATGGTTGAACGTACTCTTGAGAGGGACACCAAAAGAGAGACACCAGCCACCTAGTCTTCTGGTCGAGCTAGATTATACCAAGTTGAGTCAACTATCACGTCTGAGGTGAAAATTGTTGCTCGCATGCGTAGGATTGAGAGTTTAGAGTTGGACCGAACTCTTGTAGCTCAGGTCGCTACTCCCACTTGTAGTTGGTGTGGACTTACGAGACATAGTGACTTGGAATGTGCTTATGCTCCAAGCGATACTGAGCATGCAAATGCAATGTATCAACAATAGCCTTGTAACGACCCCTACAATCACTCCTACAACTTGGGATGGTAAAACCACCCAAACTTCTCTTGGGTGTCTAGTGGGGGCCATGGTCAGAGCTTGCATGCTGAACCCCAACTCCCACCTTATGACCCTCCACGCCCATCGGTGACCTACCAACCCCCACATCACAGGTTTCAACCCCATACTCACCAATCTCCTCAGGCCTCACCATCACGTTATTGTAGTCAGACTCTACAAAAGCTGGTTGCCCCAAAGGTCTCCACTCTTGAATAAACCATTCAAGCGTTGATGTAGACGCAAACCATACTTACGGCCAACAACAATTCATTCAAAGTATTGGAATGGCAAGTCAAGCAGTTACCTCATCAACTCCATGAACTTGTGAAGAGTCACTTGCCGAGTTAACCTGAGGTAAATCCTAGAGATCAACCTTCTCAAGGTAGGCATCATGTTAACAACGTGGAAAGCCATCCTCTCCAACATGCAAATTTTGTTCATACTTTAAGATCAGGTAGGATGGTGGATAACCAAGTTGAAATGCCTGCGCTTGAACTCCTGAGTGACTCACTACAAAATAGTCATGAGACTCCCAAAGAACCCATTCCTTAGGCTAAACATTCTGATTCTTATGTACCCAACACACCATACCCTCATAGGTTGGTTAAGAAAAAAGATGAGCATTGGGATAAGATTGTTGAGGGACTATGGCAAGTTAAGGTGAACATTCTGTTGTTGGACGTTGTTCAACAAATACCACTATATGCGAAATTTCTCAAAGATCTTTAAACCCATAAGTGGCAAACTAATGTCCCCAAGAAAGCCTTCTTGCCTGCAAATGTCAGTTCGATCGTAGCACCGCCTGCATAAGTAAAATAAAGGGACCCTGGCTATCCAACTATTTCTTGTCTCATTTGTAATGTGCTTATCCATTGAGCCTTACTTGATTTGGGGGCATCTGTGAACCTCCTACCTTATTCTGTCTACATCAACCTAGGAATTAGTGACCTAGCCAACGAGGACTACGCTTCAGTTGGCTGATAGGTCGATCAAAGTCCCACATGGGGTTGTTGATGACGTCCTTATTAAAGTGGGTGAGTTCGTATTTCCAAGGATTTTATTATCCTGGTTACATAATCAATGTCTAAACCACAAGGACAAATCCTGGTGATCCTTGTGAAGCCATTTTTGGCAACGTTTAATGCTATGATTAACTATCATAAGGGCTTGATGTGGTTTTCTTTTGGCAATCTAACTGTGGATTTTAACATCTTCACTTTGGGTAAGAAAGTTGGTTCATTCAACGATCGTGTCAAAGCCAAACTCATTCAAGACACTAATGAGATTGAGTTAATGGGTGCATTCGAGTCTCGTCGACATTTTATTGAGTTGCCCAATGACCAGGTTGTGAGCGATGATGCTCTTAAGGAATACACATCTGAATTTCGTGATGAAGAGTCACATCTGGGTTCCTACTCATCTTATCTTGTGTCATTTGAACGACTTCATATTTACTCTAAATCCAACAAGGACCAACCTCCGGTCGAGCTTAAGTCGCTCCCCGATAACCTAAAGTACATATTCTTGGGGGATAATGACAGCTCACCACTCATTATTGCTTTGGATCTTGGTAAAGATTAGGAAGCCACCCTTAAGTAGGTTCTCTTCAGAACAAAGATGTTATCGGCTGGTCCTTGAAGGATGTCAAGGGAATAAGCCCTGGTATTGTAAATCATCGGATCCACATGGAAGAGAATTCTAGGCCCCGTTAAGACCCACAATGAAGATTGAATCTTGGACTAAAAGAAGTCGTCCAAAAGGAGGTTCTCAAGTTCTTCGATCATGGTATCATATAACCCATTTTTGATAGTTCATGGGTTAGTCTTGTCCATGTGGTTCCCAAGTGGTCAGGCGTGACGGTTGCTGACAATGAGCATAATGAGCTTATACCAACACGCCTGCCAACTAGCTGGCAAGTTTACGTTGTTTATCGCAAGCTCAATGCGGCAACGTGGAAAGAACATTTCTCAATGTCATTCATTGATTAGATGTTTGAAAGGTTAGCCTGACTTGAGTACTATTGTTTTCTTGATGGATACTCTGGCTACAACCAAACTCCCATCGTTCCTGAGAACCCAGATAAAACCAGATTTACATGTCCCTTTGGCATGTTCGCCTACCGTGACATGCCCATTTGGTTATGTAACGTGCCAGTGACATTTCAAATGTGTATGATTAGTATCTTCTACGAAATGATGGAGTGTTTCCTTGAGATTTTCATGGATGACTTGTCCATATTTGGTACATTCTATGATGAGTGCCTTCATCACTAGGGCTTGTCCTCAAGCGACGTCGTGAGAAGAACCTCACTCTTAATTGGGAGAAATGTCATTTGATGGTTAAACGAGGGATTGTACATCGACATGGGGTCTCAAGTAGGGGAATTGAGGTCGATCCCGCCAAAGTTGGTCTAATTGCTAATCTCCCACCACCATGTAATGTGAAGGATATCCGTGCCTTTTTGGGGTATGTTGGATTATATCGGCAGATCATTCAGGATTTTAGTAAAATTGTTCAACCTCTCACTGATTTGTTTGCTAAGGATGCCAATTTTGAGTTCACACAGGATGCAACCACGCTTTTTTGAGCTTCGGCTCCCATGATTAAGGCGTCAGTATGGATCGAGCCCTTTGAGTTGATGTGTGATGCATCTGACTTTGCTGTGGTAGTGGTACTTGGGAAACGATGGGACAAATTGCCTCATGTGATATACAATGGCACTAGACCACTTAATGAGGAATTCTTAGGGATTATATTCGCTTTGCAGAAATTCTGGTCATACTTGATTGGCTCCCATGTGATTATCTACTCTAATCACACAACTATCAAGCACCTCGTAGCGAAGAAATATGCCAAATCTCGACTCTTGAGATGGATCTTGTTTTATTACAAGAATTAAATCTAGAGATTAAGGACAAAAAATGGTGTTAAAACATTATAGTGGACCACTTGTCTTGCCTTCAGATGACCAACCCACAAGACCAAATTATTAATGAATTTCCTGACAGTCAATTATTCACGATAAAAAATAACCCCTGGTTTGCTGACTTCGTGAACTTCCTCGTGACCGAGCAACTTCCTGTGGGTTGGTCAAAATCTAACCAAACCAAATTTAAATCGTATGTCAGATCCTTTACTAGGACAACCCCTATCTCTTCAAATACTGCTATGACCAAATATTCAAGCGATGCATCCCAAATATTGAGTTCCAATGTGTGCTCCAATTTTTCCATTCCGAGGCATGTGGACGACACTTTGGAGCAATGAAAACTGTCGTGAACGTGATCTTATCTGGATTTTACTGGTCATCGCTTTTCAAAGATGCTTACAAATTTTGTAAGCAATTGGTCTATTAAGCTGAATGACGCATTGTGGGATCTCCACAACGCGTATAAGACCAATTTGGGTATATCCCCTTATCGAAAAGTGTATGGAAAGTCTTTCCACATACCCATCAAGTTTGAGCATCGTGCTTTCTGGGCGATCAAGAACCTGAATATGGATCTTGATCATTCAAACGCTCGATGTAAGCTCGACATTTTGGAGTTGGAAGAGTTATGATATGATGCGTATGAAAATGGCAAAATCATAAGACCCGAGCTAAAACGTTTCATGATCACATGATTGTGCGGAAAGTTTTTACGGTCGGGCAGAAGGTGTGGCTCCACATCTACAGACTTTATCTGTTTGTGGGTATGCTCCACAGTCACTGGTCAGACCCATATATTAGGCAAATTGTATTCCCTCGTGGAGCAGTTGAAATCCCGAACCCAAGGAATGGAGACGTTTTCAAAGTTAATTGACAATGCCTCAAACCTTACTTGGAGGGAGCACCAACTGAAGTCGAGGAGGTCATGTTCATTCGTGAACCTCCCTCGCACTCAACCATTTGAATGGCTGAGATTTATGTGTTGTACATACATATAAAGAAAAAATATAAAAAAAAAGAAAAAAAGAAAAAGAGAAAGAAAGAAAGACAAGAAAAATAAAAAAAAGAAAGACTCCACAAGTGAGCATTGATTGTTGTGGGCCCCAACCCGTGAGTATTTGGACCACATTTGTTTCACGTATTTGTCTCCCTTCTTAACTATCTCACAGGTTTTTGGGAATTCAGTTATATGTCCATCAACATAACCATGAACTTCCTTTTGCGTTACACGTTGGTGATATCTTTTATTTTTCATGCATAAATATTTGTAGTATCATACTCACATTCATTGAGGACAATGCATGAAGTGTGGGGGGTGCTTTACGTTTGTACAAAGTCGAGTCTTTTTCTTTTTCTTTGGTTTTCTTTAATTTGTATTGTTAGGGTCATGATAGTGTGTTGTATTTTACATTGATATATATCTTTCTATACCATGATCCTTGGGTTACTTGCCTTCTTTTGCTTGCCTCGTACTTTAAATTTTCCGTTCATTCAAAATCTTCATGTGTTTGTGAATGAAAATATTGTGGGTTTTGTGTGTGTTTAACATGTGCAAAACTATTGAAAGGCAAAGTAAAACGGAAGCTCCAATAAACGACTTGAACATGATGTACTATGATATCTAGTAGACCGACTATAGGTCGTATCTAGTCAGGATGCACCCCAATTTTCCCTTGGCAGAAGAGTAATCATAGGGTTTCCGTACTCAAATAAATAAAAAAGTCAAACCTGAAAGATGTGAGTCGAATAATTCGTGTATGGTATAAGGAAGTTTGTCGTAGTTAGAGACCGTAAACTTCTGTTGTGAAACCTTAAGTGTAGGGGGTTTTGGTTTATATGTAGATAAGAAATAATTCAGTAGGGTGTTCTCTCTTCTCGCACGGCTCCTATCACTCGGGAAATCTGGTCCAAGGGGACTTAGTGTCTGCTACTTTTGAGGCATTTAACTTGGGACGCACCGACCAAACTCCCATTACGCTGGTGGAACGGATCGCCCCATGTAGTGATTTGGGAGAAAGTGTATGTGATAGTGTAAGTCCTCGCAGGCAATGATGAAAAAATTGGACCCGGGGAGAATTGAACACCAACCAGTTATAATTTCGTTGTTCTCTAAAAAGAAAAGATAAAAAACAAAAGAAAGAAAGAAAATAATACAAACAAGAACCTTATTGGACTTTACACAACGTATCATTTCCGGATATTAAGGTTGCACATGTCTTTTACTTTAGTCCTTAATTAACTTGCACGAATGGTTCCCTAGGCTATGTGTGTGGACAAGATACATATATGGAGTACCGTATCCAATGATTGATAAAAGTAGGTCGGAAAACCCAAGTTGCTAGGTTAAATAATGCATCAATGTTCGGATTTTGTGGGTATATCTGTTGAAAACCCTTAGGAGAGACCACTCCTCCTCCTTGGCGACAAGGGGGTTTAACAGCTTGTTTCACGTGTTGAGTGCAACCGTGATTCCTACGACAGCGAGTTTGGATGTATTGTATTTCGTGTACTTCTCCTTTCTTTCATATTTTTCTCTTTCTTTGTTTTGCTCAGGACGAGCAAAAGGTAAATGTGGGGGTAGTTTATTAGTAGCATATCACACATTGCATTCATTCTATATATACTTTATTTTACCCTATATATGTGCTACTTGAGTGTTTGTTTGATGTGTTTAAGGGTTTATGCAATTAACAAGAGAAAATGACCTATACACAAGAAGAATGGACTAATTGGGGAAGTTTTTGGTCCTGTTTGTAATGCTTAAGGATTGGATTGTAAGTCAGGAGGGACCCAAGTGAAAACCTGGAGGGACCAAAGTGTAAACAGATATATTGTGTCACAAAAGTACATAACCTAAAGAGTAAATCAACAATTAAAATCAAATCACTTTGAGACAATTGACCCCCATGTGCAAAAAACCAAACTTAACTTTTTGGCGAAATTATAGGCTGAGTGTAGCAACTTGATTTGCCAGTGGCGGATTTTGATCCACAATTGGCAAATTTTGTTGCTCCTTTTCAACTTAAATTTCAACGGCAGATCAGGTTGTCGATTAAGCGAAATATGCAACATATATATTAGATTCACCGTCGTCGTATTGCACCAAGATTCATCTACACCACTCTTTCTTCTATAAATAGTAATGTTTCTCCTACCTTTTTTCTACTTCTCCACTTCCACCAATATTAGAGTAGATTAGGTTTTACCCAATTTGCCTGCAAGTAGCGGAAGGTGAATGAAGGTTGTAATCTCACATTTTCTTTAATATAAGGTTGGATTCATGTTCCTCTTGTCATTAATTTTCTATCCAATTACTTATTTTTTATTTTGTTGGTTAATTTTCGAGTTAGAGTTTTATGCCTTGTTTAGTCTTAATCTCTTCATTTCCATGTTTGTAGTGATTATTAGTGAGTAGATCCACCCAATTTGGGGTGGAGCCAACGTAGTTCATGGTGACGTGTAGGATGGGGTCCCAAGTTTGTGTCATTTCCATGTGCTTAATATTATATCTAAAACTTGTAGCATGTTAATCTTGTTTTAGATGAGATAATGGCCACATTAGGTAGTTGTTTCATGCTAAATATATTTTTTACATGTTGCCTATTATGGATTATATTTGATTATGGAATTGACTTGAAATGAATTGTTGCTTTATTTGGATTATGTTGCTTGAATGACCGAAGGTTATGCTTATGATTGATTAATGCTTTAATGGGAATAGTAGGTGCTTATTGCATACTTGAGAATCGATAAAACTGGTCTTAACTTCATGCTAACCTATGCTAGTCTTGTATACCATGTAATTGTATGTGTTTCACACTTAGATTCCACACTAGCTTCTAGTTGTAAACACACACTCGTACACATATGCTTAATGGTTGGACACCCTCATGCACACACACCTCACTATTGCACCTCCACTCTAAGGGGTTTGGTTAGATTGTTTCTTTTATCTTAGTTTAGTAGTTAGCTCAACCTAAATCTCTCCATCTATTTCTCTTCCCACTCGAGTATGGTGATAACAACAACACGCAGAACTCATTGTGGTACGACCCGAGGAATAGTTGTGGCCCACATTGGCAACCTGAATACAAAGAAAGGAATCAAACATTCAAACACAAATTTCTACCACATTCATTGACAATTGGCAATCGTAACAACTTAATAAGATATTTAACAGGAAAAAATGATAAATCTAGAATTCATTAGTGGACAACAAGAAGAAGCAGAAGACGAGAGGAAAGAGGGAGAGGAAGAGAAGGGAAAGGAAGAAGGAAGAGGAGGAGAGGTGGAGAAAGGAAGAAGAGTAGGAGAAGAGGAGAAAGGAAGAACATGAGGAGCGGAGGACAAAGGAAGAATAGGAGGAGAAGAGGAGAGGAAGAGAAAGGAAGACCAGGAGGAGAGGAGAAAGGAGAACAGGAGGAGTGGAGGAGAAAGGAGGAGCATTAGGAGGATCATAAGAAGAAAAAAGAGGAGGCGAGAGAAGACAAGAAGAAGAAGGGAGAAGAGGAAAATAGGAAAGAAGGGTTGAAGAAGAAGAAAGCTGAAGTGGAAAACCGGAAAGAAGTGTTGAAGAAGAAGAAGGGAGAAGAAAAAAAGAAGATGGGGACTTGAAGTGTAATGACA
Source organism: Triglochin maritima (assembly GCA_963682175.1). NCBI lineage: Eukaryota > Viridiplantae > Streptophyta > Magnoliopsida > Alismatales > Juncaginaceae > Triglochin > Triglochin maritima. The sequence continues at coordinate 25,140,767 of OY821775.1, forward strand.
AGAAAAGAAAAGGAACACAGACTTCTGAAGAGTTTATCGTGGAGAAGATGTGTAAATTCAATGGAAATGAAACTGCACGCAAACCACACAAATTTTCTCCTGCAAAGAGGCAGCTAAACAACCACTGTCTCTTGGTAAAACGACATAAAAATATCAACATGGAAGCCATGGCCGAGTAGGTCGACTCAGAGAGAAATGTGCTTCTCATTCGAACAACACCAAGAAGAAACGAGATCGAATATGTATGGTGCGCGGACGTGAGCCAGATAAGGCTACAAGATCTACACCGTTTGGATTGAAGTGGTAATGATTTAAGTGAGATGCATAAAAGCTCCAAAGTTCAGAACTCAAATCATGACACAAATGGTCGACCGGATCGGGCTAACCGGTTGACCAGTTTCATGAAAATAAGAAAACGGTCGATATAACTTAAGTGTATACCGGTCGATCCACCCAGGCAATAACTCAAGTGAATGGTCAAACCAGACATAGGATCAGTCGACTGTTAAGGGAGAATTGATCGGTCGACAGTTTCTTTTTACTTTGCCTCTCAACGGTTTTGCATATGTCAAACACACGCAAAACTCACAAAACATTTTCTTTCGCAAACACATAAAGACTTTGAAAGAAATGTAAATTTTAAAGCGCTAGGCAAGGAAAAGAAGACAAGTCACCCAAGGATCGTAGAAAGATAATATATCGATATTAAATGCAGCACACTAACATGACCCTCACAATACAAACAAAAGAAAACAAAACAAAAGGAAAAGACTCAACTATGTACACACGTTAAGCCCCCCCACCCCCCCCACACACACACTTACTTCATGCATTGTCCTCAATGAATGCTAGCATGATACTACATGTATATATGCACGAAAAAGACAAGATCTCACCAACGTGAAGCACAAAGATAAGTTCATGGTTATGTTGATGGAGACAATCCAAATTCCCTCAAAACCAGTGAAATACCAAAGAAGGGATACAAATACGCGAAAATATAGGGCCCAAACACACAAGAGTTGGGTCCACAACAACCAATGCTCGCTCATGGAGTCTTTAATTGTAATTTTTTTTCTTTTTTTTCAATTTTTTTGAAATATAACTATGTACAAATATATGTTCCCATCTTCAATTATCAAAGGACATCAAATGGGAACCTCAAAAGTGGGTCAATGCAATTGGAATGGGGACATGACACCACTCGGGGCCAGAAAACTCATGCGTGCCCCCCCCCCCCCTCAAAAAGAGCAAAAAATGTAACGAGAGGTTCATGAATTAGACGCAAAGACATCTCATTCAAAGGATCGAACTGAGAAAGCTCGAACCTCTCAAGAGTTTGGGAAAAATTGTGCAACGGAAGAAGAGTTTCTCCCGTTGCGGTACTAAAGTTATTATCGTCAATCCAAATTGTCCAACCAACAGGCTGGTGGGTCGAAACAAGGTCAAGAACCTCGTTATGCATGCCCGACTCGCCATGTGAACAGAAGGTGGGTCTCTTACCCAAGGTATCCTCTATGGAACTCCCAATACCCTCATTGTCAATGTAGTTGTTTGTTGTCCCATCATTTCCAAGATGATCAAGAACAATAGTGAGAGGCAAACTCTCATTAGGTCATTTGATATGAAGGGTAGTAGGGAGCTCAGGCTCCACCAGAGGTGAGTCCTTAAGAGGCACAACGTAAAGATCACATGGCTCAAGGGCCACGGGACAAAAAGATAAGGCACAATCATGTGCTGACTCATAATGAAGTTGGTCCATGTTATTCTAAATTTGGGTCGAATCCCCCCTTGCGATCGTGAATTGAAACCCCAAGTCCCTCAGACTGATTAGGAGTTTGACTGGAAGGATTATGCTTTGAATTTATGGATGTGGTGGTGGTTCGATATCAGAAGATAAATCCTAACGTTGACAAGAAAAGCTAGCCTCCTTACGTTCACGTAATTGCTGCGTCATTTGACTCAGTTGCATTGTCATATTTTGTATGGACTATTGAGTGGTTTCCATGAACATAAGGAAAGTTTTTTTCGAGAAATCAGGTATGTTGTCAATTGTGAGGCTCAAGTCAGAGCTTGGGAAATTTTGGGGTTGGGTGTGATGGGCTGAGAATGAGTCCAATGATTTGGAGTAAGGTGTTGGTAGAATTCTCGGTATTCGAGAGGAGGATATTGGGGTGGAAATGATGTATAAGAATTTGAATAAGAATTTTGTCGCCACGAATCCATCTCTCTCCGGTTGTACGCGGATGCGTAAGGGTCACATTGAGCATTTTGGGAAAATGTGTGCTCATACTCAGGCTCTTGGGGGAACATAAGGACAATCCCCGAAAACGTGACCCCTCCACCCACGATAGTCACACGGTACATCTACTGGAGCTACCGGTGCACTCATGTCATCTACCACATGCATGAACGAGGCCAATGTTCTTGTAAAATCTGAGTTTGTTGACCAACATATAATCCGACATAACTACATGGTGCTCTAGCAGTCGGTGCCTCTCTCATATTACCCCAATTTGAAGACTGCTCAGTCACACAATCAAGATTGTCCCAACCATACGGGGTGTTAGTCTGAGCCACCCCAGGCTGCATGGGTCTAGAATACGAGGGATAATTGTCCTGGTCAACAATGATATGGATGGTCGCCCATGTAACCATTCATCTTCCCAAAGAACTCTCGAGTCGACCACTCGCACCACCACGAGTCCAAGCTCGCAAAAAGTGCTCGACTCGACCCTAAAATGCTAACAAAGAGTGTAAAGGGGAGGAGACTAGAATGTAGAAGTAGGTGAGAAGAAGATGACTCAGAGGAGAAGGGAAGAATCCCTAGAACTAGCGTGGGTAGAGGGTGAAGGTAGAAGCCTAATCTAGCAAAAATGGCCCATACAACTTATGGCTATAGGTCCTTAGGCTAGACGACGCCTAACTTCGAGATCAATAATTTTGACAAGCCTCACCTACCTACAACAAAGACCACAATGCCCAACAAGTGATACCTAATCCGGAGATCCCGTACCTCCTACTATCGACAAGGCAGGTGACGCCAATCAGGTCATGACGATCTCAACTCGATCACTCTCCTAGTGCGTCTGAAATCCTTAGGGTCAATGTCTACTTGCTTTTAGAATTTAGGCTTCACTTGAGTGTGGTTTGTGGGGCTAAAGAAGGGGTGATGAAATCCCCCACCTTATCTTGAAGACTATAGGTGGTTCCCCTTAAGGATGTTTTGAAAGCTTAGGCTAGCAAGCAACTCACCAAACAAGCACTCACATCACTCTTGTTCCAATGCACCCTACTTACTAATGCATGATCTAAACATTGGTGAATGAGAGATCGGGTGCATGTACCTAACGCTAGCAATCCACAACAAGAATGTAAAGAAAAGAAAAAACTAGTGCGTGCAAGGTCTACAAATGATGCATGACCTAGATGGCAAGAAAACTAATCTTTTGCTTTGAGTTTTATAGTCCAAGTTATCTTAACAAGGGGTCATGCAAGCCAAATTAATTTTAAACACTAAAATAGAGCATACAAGGCATCAAAAGGGACAGGAAAAAACTAGAAAACAATAGAAGAAGCTACTGTAGGAACAGAACTTGAAATTTGCTCACCAAATCCGCCAGTGGCGGATCCAAACCCGCTACTAGCGGATGTTCTGGAGATTATGGACTCCATACTTCACCAACGCTCTTCTTTGCCTTTTTAGGTTCCCCTGTCCACTTGCTTGCCCTTCTGGTAACAAAATGAGAAAAGAAAACGAAACAAAAAAAGAAAAACCCCACCGAAATGGTGAACTCAACTACGAAAACGACACTCCCCGACAACGGTACCAAAAACTTTATTGAATCAATTAATATAACCGAAAGTGCACGACCATGTTGAAGCAGTGGCAAGCACGGGTCGATCCACAAGGAGCGTACGCAAGTCGAGTTCACAATACTCCAGTGGGAAAAGAAAAAGGGATGAAATCGATGCTACACTACAATGTGAAAGAATGCGGAAATTAAGCAATAAAACTAAACCCCTCGGGGAGTAGAGAAAGAATGCGGAATGAAAATGTGTGTAGTGGGTGTGTTTATTTTTGCTCATCAAAACATGTCATACATGAAATCCATAAAACTCAATTCCAACTTTGCCTCCACATGAAATATGATAAGATAGTATCATTAAAATCTACAAGACAATAATTGAAATGAAGCTAATATGTTCACATGCATCATGACTCAAATCCAACTATGTCTCGACATGAAATAAGATTTATCATAATCATTAAAACATACAAGACATTAATTTGGATAAATCCAACATGAGCACATGCATGCACATGTCTTGTTCCCTTCTTCCACTCCATCATTATCCTAACTTCATCATTCCCCATAAAATAGGCCCACTAATCTAAGCATGTGCTAAGCTTCACTCAAGAGCATTAGCACATCAAAGATAAGAGTGAAATCCTATTAGATGGTTGTGGAAATCATGTAAGGCTAAAAGGATAGGATTAACACACACTAATACATCACATAATCATAATGTTTCTTGACCACCCCAATGGAGATTGACTACTCTCTACTCATCTCAACACTAAAAAAGCAAAAAAATAACAAGACCCATAATGTAAATAGCTGAAAACAAGATTAACCAAACAACAACATAAAAGAAATTGCATCAAAGTAAAGAACAAGAACAAAACTAGATTAAGAAACAAAAATACAAAGTTTGCTCCTCTCCAACCCCCTTATTACATTACTAAATCATGAAACTAAAACCTACTCTAATGGGGGAAGGAGGAAGAAGGTAGAGAGGAGGGGTTACAATTGTATTTATAGAACAAATAAGGGTTTGGATGGATCTGGGAATAATCGAACGACTTTAAATTACATCTCATAGTCCAAGAATGCTCCAAACCGAACACCCGACCCACGACCGAAATGTCAGCCGCTTTGGACCATTTTTGTCCTGAACCTTCCAAATCAGTCCATACTTGTTACATTGAGGTCATTTTTACTCCCTTCCTCTTCTTTATTACCTAACTCTTGAAACACTACAAAAAACAACTCGAGTACCACAATATTGGGGGTAAAATAAAGGATATATAGCATGAATGTGATGCATGATATGCTACTAATCATGTACCTAATTAACAGAAAGTGAAACTCAAACAACAGCATGTATCTAGTATGAGAAACACGTCCATAACAAAAAAAGGTATCACAAAAGAGATACTACAAGCATTATATAGCAAGAACATTAAATTTCAAACCACATGCATGTTTGTTCTAGTAACACCCAACATGATCAGAGATGATATGAACATGCACAAGTATATAACAATAACATAAGGTAATGAAACATGCTTGTGATATCAATAGTCCAAACCGATTTATAAATTGATATACATTCATGCATTCAAATTTGCTTACTACTTATAAGTCGTAGAATGAGTTGCATAAATCATGGATGAGTTCTGATTTCATTTTCATGTGAGAGCATAACAAGACATATCAGAGGAGGTATACAAAAATCAGATCATATATGTGATATGGATACTACTGGAACGAAAACAAACTAGATTAGCAATCATAGCTAGCAATCGACACATAACAACCCTACCGATTGCATCAACATCTCAATTGAAAATATGCAACTTATTCTCATGTGGTGTACAACGAGATACCTCTTAGAGAGTTCACAAAATCAGAGCATCCACATGGATTAATCATTGCTGGACATAAAATTAGACTTGATAAATTATGCTCCGATGTTGTATCAACGTTTAAATTAAATTATATTAGATGCATCAACGTTTAAATTAAACTATATTAGATGCATCAACGTTTAAATTAAACCATATAACTTATGCTCCGATGTATTGGATTAATCTAAGGATTAAGATGATGTTTGCCCAAAGCACTGACACGTGGCGCACTCTCATTGGCTGCGCATTAGGGTTTAGGGTGGGGCCATCTATATAAGGAGGGGAGCCTCCCATTGGATGGACTAATATTCTTGTGTGCAAACCCTAGCCTCCCCCTTAACCCTAGCCGCCCTCTCCCTCTCTTTCCCATTCGTCCCTCCACATCCACCAAGCCAATCCGTAGACTCTTGGGTTGTGGACTACTGCTTCTTCTCCAAGAGAGTAGAAGACCGACCGGTACTCCAGAGGATTCCGTGAGGTGATCGTCGATCCATTCCGCTGCCACAGGTTCTCTCCACCAAAGGTAATTCTGAACCTGTAGATTCAATCGTAGATTGCTAACATTGGTACCAGAGCCATCTTGGTCACCTCCGATTTTTTTTGAGCACTTTCTTATTTCATATATGTTGAAATAATTTCGGTAGTTGTTGAGAGAAATCGCATACATGTGTAGTTTTTTTCTCTTCATCATGCGCCTAGGGTTTGATGGCATTTTTCTCACCCTTGCGCATGTTTTTTCTTGATTCATTGCATTACATGCGAATTGTATTACAAGTTTCATCATTATTTCATTCTTGAGCATAGCTTAGATTTCACTTTATGCATGTACCTAGGGTTACATGTTAATCTATGTTTGTTGCGCATATTTCTTTCAACCAAAGCTTACGGCTAGAGTTGGTTTATTCTTGATTATTTGCTCATATATATGTTGTTTGAAATATGATGATAATTTTACAAGAGCTAATTATTTCATGTATCATATAATGTGATCATATATTTCGGATGTTATGATTTGATTGTGCATTTTTTTAAAACTCTTGTACATACATCTAAGGTTAGATGTTTGTTGCCTTTTTCATGTATATGTAATTTTTTAATCTCATGTGCATGCATCTAGGATTAGATGTTGATTGCAAAATCATGCACATACATGAATATTGAGTTACCATATTGTATATTTCGGATTTTTGGAATGAGAGCATTCATTTCATTTGAAATATTTCCTTTATGATTGAATGCACATATATGTTAATCTCATTAAGGATTTTTGGATTTCTTTTGGAATGATTGCATGCATTTCATTTGAAATATTTCCTTTTCATCAAATGTGCATATATGTGATGCCATCCACCAAAGAATTTCGAATTTTTCTTTCCATTACAAGTAGCATAATTATTGTTGATTGCATGCTTATATTGATTATGGAAAGATTGGCTAATTCTGAAATTTTTGGAAGATATTATGGGCTGGAATTTTATTGCCTTAAAAATATGTTTGAATGCTTTCCTTTGATGCAAAAATATGTGTTGCTCTCCACCATATAATTTCGGATTTTTCTTTCCTAATCAAAGTGGGATAATTTTGTGCTATCATGATTATATTGATTAGGGAAAGAAGAAAAAAATTCTGTTTTGAGAATGATTATTGTGGAGATTGGTTGTCATTACCTAACACGTTTTTTTGCCTATTTTCGTGCCCCATTCATGCATTGTTTCCTTATCCATTACTTCCTTATTGTTTAAATGAGGTGCACAATTTATGGTATTTTTTTCATACGTCGGATTGTGCTAAGGTATGGAAAGATTGTGGCTATGTGGAATGAATGATTGCTGATTTTATTTACTGCCTTATTGAGAGATGAGCGTAATTTCATTCATTTATTTCCATTTGCAATAGTTATCGCAATGGGCTGTAATATTTATGGTCTGTAATAATTATGGACTATAATAATTATGGACTGTGGACTATTTATTGCCCTAAGGAGACGAGGGGCTCATTTATTTTTATTATTGCGATATTATTGCTATAAGACTCATGCAGGTTCCCGTCGACGAGGCTAAATCCCTAATGGGGATCATTAGCTTGATATGGAAGTAATGTAGTAATCATATCTGTGTGAAGTTGATTGGATTTTTTTAAAACCATTTTTGGGAACTCGCATGCCTAGTGGGAGTTGCAAGGTTGAAGTGTTTTGTGTAAACCACCTTGCAACCGGCGGCAAATATTTTTTTTTATTTTCTGATTTACCATGATTTAAAACGTTTTTTTAGGGTCATTAAATCATGATAGAGCTCAATATCTAGATTAGTAAAGTGGCTTTATTAACTATTGCATGAGGATTTGATCGAATGCTTTATGTTTTCGTTTGGTCTGAATGCTATAGCTATTAAGTCAGTTTATTCTTTATGATTACTGTAGCTCGTTATATTTTATGCTAGAACTCATGTATCGCTATGTATTTTGATTGTCCTAGATTCTTTATGCCTGCTTCCAAAAGCATTGTCGCTGATCTGACTCGAGGAGATAAACTCAATGAAAGAAATTACGATCTGTGGCATCGTAAAATTGAGTATCTCTTAGAGGATCAGGACATGTTACAAAACATAAACCAATCTATGTCTCCCCCCCCCCCCCCGAGGAGGGGAATACTGCGCAACATCGCAGAAACTTGGATGTTTATAATGCATGGAAAAAGAAAGACCGAATTGCTCGAATCACAATTCTAAGTTCAATGAGGGACGATCTTTTACTGCGGTTCGAAAAGTTTCGAACTGCAAAGGCCTTCTGGGAAGTTGTGAAGTTTCAGTACGGAGTGACCTCCATCACAAGGGCCCGCCAGCTTGGGCTCATGTTTGATGGGTATAAAATGCGCCAAGGTCACACGATGAGGCAGCATATTAGCGCAATGTCAAACATGATAAGCGAACTGAGTGCTGCCGGTCGTGCTAAGACCGATGAGGAGCAAGTATTTGCTCTCATCAGATCGTTGCCTTCAAAGAATTGGGAGCATGTGAAGGTCCATCTGACTCATGCTGATGACATCAGGACATTTGACCAGGCCACAAAACACCTAGAGTTGGAGGAGGACCGCATGCTTGCGGAAGCCCCTCTAACTGAAGTATTTGCTACTGAGGCTGGCGCTCCTCGGAGGAGTGCAAGTTTTAAGCGTAAAAGAGATAGAGCTCACGGTTTTAAAGGCAAGAAGGGTGCAAATGCAAACAAAACAGAAAACAAAGCTGGAAAGAAACGACCTCGAGGATCCAGAGGTGGGAAAGATAAGTCTAATGTGACTTGTTTTAACTGCCGAAAGACTGGACATTTTGCTCGTGAGTGCACTGAGCAAAATGTAATTACTATGTGTAATCCCTCGAATTGTAATGTGACTAGTTCTGTGATGCTCACTGATCATTCTCCTGTGTGGATTGTGGATTCAGGTGCCACAGACCACGTAACAAAGGATCGCTCTGCCTTCGTGGAATATCACCGTGTTCCAAGTGGGAGGCGAATAAACATGGCAAACAACACTAGCATTGAAGTTCTTGGAGTTGGCACATGCAAAGTGGCTTTGCGAAGTGGCCGGATCCTATTACTTCACGACGTGTTGTATGCACCAGCTATATGGCGAAATATTATTTCTGTTGTTGTCTTGATGAGACATGGTTTTAAAGTTGTTTTTGAGAACAATGATATGGGTTTATACCTTTCTAACATTTATTATGGACATGCTTTTCTTTCTGACGGTTTTATTGTGTTGGACGCAATTTATGATTTCAATCATAACGTTAATGTCTTTATGAGCCAAAGTTCCACGAATAATGATTCAGTTATGTGACATGCTAGACTAGGTCACATTGGTGTTGACTGGATGAACATGTTGGCAAAGGAGGGGGTATTAGGAGAATGCTCCAAATTTGAATTGCCGACCTGTGAACCTTGTCTAGCTAGAAAGGCAACTAGAAAACCGTTCGGAAAAGCCATTAGGGATACTTCTCCTTTAGAACTAATTCACTCACATATTTGTAGATCTTTGAATGTGCGTACTAGACATGGACAAAGTTACTTCATCACATTCATTGATGACTTCACGAGATATGGTCATATTTATCTTATTTCTCACAAGTCAGAAGCTCTAGAATGTTTTAAGAAATTCATGAGCTTAGTTCAGAATCAGTTGGATAATAAGATAAAAACTCTTAGAACGGATAGAGGTGGTGAGTATCTCTCCATAATGTTCAAGGAGTTATGTGATGAAAAGGGGATATCTAGACAACTCACTATGCCTTATACTCCTCAGCAAAATGGTGTTGCCGAGAGAAGGAATAGAACGTTGCTACACATGGTTAGATCCATGATGGCGCATGCGAGCTTACCAATTTCATTTTGGGGAGATGCTCTAATGACTGCTGCCTATATCCTCAATAGAGTTTCAACAAAATCGGTTCCCTCAACTCCATATGAGTTATGGACAGGACGGAAGCCTGATTTTAGTCTGCTGCGTCCTTCGGGATGCGCGGCATACATTCATTCTACTAGTCACCGAAATGGAAAACTAGGACCTAGAGGGAAAAAGTGTATCTTTGTAAAATACAGTGATTTCTCCAAAGGTTATGTTTTATCGGGGTAGACGAGAATGAAAGAAGGACAGAACTAGAGTCTAGGGATGCCACATTCTTGGAAAATGATTTTCCAACCCTTGCTGGAGCTATCAAAGAGTCAGTCGACTTATTTGAACAACAAGATGAGGACATTACCACTCCACGGGATCAGGATCTGGAAGTTGAACATGAGGTTCCACCAGTTGATCCTAGTGGGATCAACAATGCTGAGGATCTGATAGCTCTCACGGAGGATGAGCCATCAGATACCCATCTGCGTCGAAGTAAACGCGGGCTCATTCCTCGTAGGCAATTTCTCTTAGAGGAAGAGGCCCTCATGATAGCTCAAGAAGAAATTGATTATGAATCATTCGGGATGACAGTAATCGATGAGCAAGAACCGGAGACCTTGAAAGAGGCTTTGGAAGGTCCAAATGCTAAAGAGTGGTTAGAAGCTATAAAGGAAGAGTTGGAGTCGATGAATGTTAATCGAGTCTGGGACTTGGTCGACTTACCGCCGAACCGAAAGGCCATTGGGGCCAAGTGGATCCTCAAAATTAAGAGGAAGGTGGATGGATCTATTGATAGATTCAAGGCTAGACTGATAGCTAAAGGCTACACCCAAAGAGAAGGCGTGGATTTTGAGGAAACCTTTTCACCCGTGGTTAGGTTTGCCTCCATCCGCCTTCTACTAGCTATTGTAGCTCAGATGGACTTAGAGCTTTACCAAATGGATGTAAAGACTACTTTTCTCAATGGAGAACTTGAGGAGGAGATCTATATGGATCAACCTGAAGGTTTTGAAGTCAAAGGACAAGAGCGCAAAGTGTGCAAGCTCAACAAGTCCTTGTATGGCTTAAAACAAGCGTCTAGACAGTGGAACATTCGCTTCCATCAAGCTATATCAGAGAATGCGTTCTCTATGCTTGAGGAAGATCACTGTGTGTACGTAAAAGAGATCCAATGGTAAATTTGTCATTCTGACCTTGTATGTTGATGACATACTCATGGCTGGCAATAGCAAAGAGTTGCTGAAATCCACTAAAGAGTGGTTGTCCTCCACATTTGATATGAAGGACATGGGTGAAGCTAGCTACGTCCTTGGTGTCAAGATAGTTAGAGATAGGTCCAAGAGACCAGAGTACTGAAGTAAGTTAACACTAGCACCAAGGTCTAGAAGGGCTTTGTTGATAAAAGTATCTCCTATTGCACATGAAATTGTGGGACACCCAGGGTCCTTATACTTAATAGGAGATGAGTTGGACAAAATAGAGCTTATGTTCGTAGTTAAGAATGCCCTCTTTGGTACGTTCATTTTTCTCGTTTTAGTGCACAGATCTTTTAAGAATTTAGCATAAGCAGGTATTTGTTGAATCATATCTAGGAGTGGAATATTCACCTTAACTTGCTAAAATACTTCCAAGATTTTCTCCATTTGTGCGCTTGTGTTCTTCTTGAGTCTATTGGGGAATGGGGCTTTAGGAACATAGACTCGCTCAAGTTGAGCTATAGGGTCAGGTTGAGTAGGTGAGTAGGGCTTTTCAAATTGGACTTCAGGTTCAATGGTCAGGTTACATGTGGGCGCTTGATGGCTAAATGGATTAGGAGCTCTAGGATTCACCACATTTTTATCAACTTGTTTTCCAGACCGTAATGATACAACTGCATTTATTTGTTGGAACGGTCCCTCCTCATGAACCATTTGAACCAGTCTAGGGTTGTTACTTCCTGGAGGTGGTTGATAAGGCTGATATTGATTATTAGATCTTGGATTCACCTCAGGTTGACTTGGAAACTGACCCTTTTCTCTTTCACCTACTATTTGTGCTAGTTGGCTGACTTGTGTTTCTAGCCTTTGGAAGGATTGGGTGGTTGTTTGCATAAAAGTCTTAACCAAATTTTCCAAGCTTGTCAATCTAATACCATAATCTCCATTGTAACTAAACCCAAATGATGTATTATTTTGGTTATACGGGTTTGGTTGTTGTCTAGGAGGTTGACCTTGTTGGTTCCATGAAAGATTTGGATGATTACGCCAACCCGTGTTATAAGTTGATGCGTATGGGTCATTTCTAGAATCGTTAAATGCGGCATTAACTTGTTCCAAGTCCGCACAATCCTCCATTGTATGACCAGTTTGACCACATCTAGAGCATGGGATAGAATATGCTTGATTCACTAGGGGTCGGGTTTTTAGCTCTAAACTTTCCATTCTACGCATAAGGGTAGCTAGTTTTGCTTCAGCGGCAACCGTAGCGTCTACAGCTAAGACACGTGGTCTGGGTTGACTTGCTATTCTAGATCAAATACTCGGGTTATTCGGTGCTCTAGCATTGTCCCAATGCATACTATTTTCGGTTAAATCCTCAAGAAAAGTCCAAGCATCATTCTCATTTTTGGACATGAAGTTTCCTTGGCTTACAGATTCTACCACAACCCTAGATGTAGGTGTCAATCCCTCATAAATAATTTGGACAATTGTCATCTTGGAATTCCATGATGAGGGCATTGGGTCAACAGACTTTTAAATCTTTCTAAATAGGAATAGAACGGCTCGCTCTCAGATTGAATGAATGCAACAATTTCATTCCTAATCCTAATAGTCTTATGGTTGGGGAAATATTTCTTTAAGAATACTTGAACAAACTCGGCCCAACTCCTAATAGATCTTTCGGCTAGACTATATAGCCATTCTTTAGCGTCGTCCTTCAGTGTTAGAGGCACGAATTTAAGACGCACTGCCTCCTCAGAGATATGCTGGTATTGCATAAGGGAGCAGATTTCCTCAAATTCTCTAAGGAAGAGATATGAGTCTTCCCTAGAGGTGAACTTAGGCAACATACTCATGTATTGGGCCTTCAGTTCGAAGTCGCGACCCGATATGGTGGGCATAACGATGCACGATGGCTGAGCAGCCTTCGTTGGGTAGCACTGATCCCTCAGAGTCATAGGTGGTGCAACAGGTGGGTCAACTACATTCTCACCCATTGGATCCGGGTGAGGTGGTGCAACAGGTGGATTGGGGCTAAGCTCAAGACTGGAATCTAGATGAACTCGTGAGAGTCTGAGTGCACCGGTTTGAATCAATTTTTGAATTCAAATTTGAAATTTAAATTCCAAATTCAATTTCAAGAACCAATTACTTTTTTTTCTTTTTTTTTTTAATTTTTTTTTCAAAAATGGAAACAAACAATAGAAGGGCGAAATATGAGAAAGGAATCCTAATCTACAGAATTGAGATGAGAAGAGAAAGAAGACTCAGATGAGAAGGGAAACTTAACTCTAAAAGATAGATAAGAGGGTTGGTCAGAAGTTTCCTAAAGAAGCACGGTTCAAACAATCCTAGACGTAATGTCGTTTAAATCTAGACGACTCCTAACTGGTTGAGTCGAATTGGTTCGCTTGATTCACCTCACTAATCAAACCAAATTGGCCAGGCAGTGTATTGCTAGTGGGGGCGCTTCCGACAGAGTCGGGGCCAATTAGACAACCACTTCGCTTGGAAGACTTACGTGAACACAAAAACACTTTCTAGACACCAAATTAAATTTGATCAGCTTCAAGTCATAGCAAGTCAAACCAATCTTCTCCTTAATTGAGTTCGAGTCCTTAGGGGCCAATGTCTCCTTAATTTTAATTTTTAGGAGGTACAACAATAAGGTCATGTGGCTCAAGGGCCACAGGACAAGAAGATAAGGCACAATCATGTGCCGACTCGTGAATTGAAACCCCAAGTCCCTCAGATTGACTAGGAGTTTGACTTTGAAAGATTTTGCTTTGAATTTGTGGATGTGGTGGTGGCGGTTCGATATCAAAGGATGAATCCTCATGTTGACAAGAAAAGTTACTTTCCTCACGTTCACGTAATTGCTGCGACATTTGACTCACTTGCAGTGCCACATTTTGTATGGATTGTTGAATGGTTTCCATGAACTTAAGGAAAGTTGGTTTCGAGGAATCAGGTATGTGGTCAACTATGAGGTCCAAGTCAGAGCATGGGAAATTTTGGGGTTGGGTGTTGATGGGCTGAGAATGAGTCCAATGATTTGAAGTGGGGTGTTGGTAGAATTCTGGGTATTCGGGAGGAGGATACTAGGGTGGAAATGATGTATAAGAATTTGAATACGAATTGTCTCCCCACGAATCCATCCCTCTCGGGTTGTACGCGGATGCGTAATGGTCATATTGAGCATTTGGGGAAAAGGTATGCTCATACTCAGGCTCAGGGGGAACATAAGGACATTCCCCGATAACATGACCACTCAACCCACAACAGTCGCACGGTACGGCTACTGGAGCCACTGGTGCACTCATGTCGTCTGCCATACACATGAAAGAAGCCAAAGTTTGTTGCAATGTCTCAGTTTGTTGACCAGCATATGATCCGACGTAACTAGATGGTGGTCTAGCAGTCGGTGCCTCTCTGATACTACCCCAATATGAAGATTACTCAGTCACACAATTAAGATTGTCCCAACCATACGGGGTGTTAGTCTGAGCCACCCCAGGTTGCATGGGTCCAGAATACCAGGTTGCCACCCCAGGTCGCCCATGTAACCATCCATCTCAACAAAGAACTCTCGAGTCAATCACTCTCACCACCACGAGGCCAAGCTCGCAAAAAGTGCTCGACTCGACCCTAAAACGCTACCAGAGCGTGTAAAGGGGAGGAGACTATAACGTAGAAGAAGGTGAGAAGATGATGACTCAGAGGATAAGGGAAGAATCCTAGAGCTAACGTGGGTAATGGGATGAGATAGAAGCCTATCTAGCAAGCACGACTCATACAATGTAAGGCAATGGGTCCTTAGGCTTGACGACGCCTAACTTCGAGGTCACTAGCCTCGACACGCCTCACCTCCCTACAACGAGGTCCACAATGCCCAGCAAGTGATACCAGATCCAGAGATCTAGTACCTCCTACTATCGACAAGGTAGGCAACGCCGATCAGGCCATGGCGGTCTCAACTAGATTACTCTCGTAGTGCGTCCGAAATCATAGGGTCAATGTCTACTTGCTTTTAGTTAAGGCTTGATTAAGTGTGATTTTTGGGGCCAAGGAAAGGGTGATGAAATCTCCCACCTTATCTTTTATGGGGCAGCCCATCCTTAGTAGCGTTTTGATCCTAGATCTAGCAATCAATCACTCCAATCAAACGCTCAACTCACTCTTGTCCTGATGCACCTTACTAACTAATGCATGATCAAAACATGCATGAATGAGAGATTTGGGTGCACGTACCTCATGCCAGCAATCAACAACAAAATGTAAAGCAAACAAAAGACAGATGCATGTAAGGTCTACAAATGATGCATGACCTAGATGGCAAGAAGTCTAATCTTTTGCTTTGAGTTTTATGGTCCAAGGTGATTAAAGGGGATTGAAATTAAATCTGGGAGCAAACTTGAAGTCGCAACATGCAAAATGGTACTCCCAGATAACTAAAATGAACCAAAAAGAAACCAGAACAAAATTGAGAGAATGTGAGGCTCAACAGGCCGCCAATTGGCAGTCGTAGACCGCTGATTGGCGGTCCCTTTTCAAGATTTTGTTCTCAAACTTGTTTAGTATCCTCCCCTTGTTCTAAAGGTCCCCTGAAACAAACAAAAACTAAAATAAAAAAAAGTAAAACCACTCGAATCGTCCAAACCAAGGTCTGGACAAAGCACCTCCCCGGCAACGGCGCCAAAAACTTGATTGATTCGTGCATACATGCATTAGAGATGGAATGAATGCTTTATTTACAATGTCTGGATAAAACATGAATGTATGCTTGCTTGTTTAGGATAGAATTTATAACTTGATGAGTTTTGCCAAAATGATTAGACACCTCTCATGCTTGTTTAGGTTCTGAAATAAACCAGCTTGTGTATGTAAATGTTAATCAACTAGGTTAGTGAATGGATTGATAGGTTTTGTCATAACATTTAGACACTTCCTATACATCATAACACTACCTTTATTTGTGCTTAAAGAATGTGTTCAATGCCCACCTCTTTGCATGTGTGCACTCACTCCACCCCTTAGGGGCTTTCTATTTCTGAATTCCAGCACTTATTTAGTTGTTAGTTTAGTTTGGTAGTTCATCGTTTGTTGCTTTCTTTCGCATTTCGGGCTTCGTAGTGTAGTGTAGCGTAGAGTAGGATAATCAAACTCTCTTCCCTATTTTTGCCACTTGATTTCGTGCAAACGAGAGGCTACTCACCTCCCTGTGGATGACCCATATTTGCCACGTCTTCACCGACGCCGTGCACTTGCGGTTTAATGAAAACGTTCAACAAGTTACTGGCGCCGTTGCCAGGGAGGTGTCAGTCCAGACTCTTGTTTGGACGATTCGAGTGGACTTAATTTGTGTTGTGTAGTTTTTATTTGTTTCCGGAGACTTGGAGTCGCCAGGAGGAACAACTGGAGAAGTTGAGGCAACCTGGACACTTTGGACCGCCAATTAGTGGTCTGGTGAGCCTTGTTTCCCTTCTCTTTTCTTCATCTTATTGCCATAACTGATGTAGTGATCTGGGACTTGATTTAGCTTGGTTTGACTTATAGTTTGTTCCCAGATCAATAATCAAACCTCCTTTAAGCAACTTGGAACCTAAAACCCAAAGCAAAAGATTAGGCATTCTTTCTTGTTTAGGTCATGCATCATGTATGTGACTTAGGCATTTAGATTGTCTTTTATTTTAGCTTTATTTTTAGTTGTTGAGTGCTGGTGTGAGGTACGCACCATCTACTCTCATTCATACATTTCATATGAACATGCATTAGTTAGTAGGAAGTGCATTGAAACAACTGTGAGTTGAGCGTTTTGTTTGGAGAGTTGATTGTTAGATTAAGTATCCAAAACGCTACTAAGGAGGGGCTGTCCCATATAAGATAAGCTGGGGGATTTTATCACCCTTTCCTTTGCCCCAAAAACCACACTAACCAAGAGCCTAATTATAAAATCAAGTAGACATTGGCCCTAAGGATTTCGGGAGCATTAGGAGAGTGATCCGGTCTCGACCGTCATGACCTGATCGGCATTGCCCACTTTGTCGATAGTAGGAGAGACGAGATCTCTAGATCTTGGCTCACTTGCTGGGCTTTGTGATCCTCGACGTAGGGAGGTGAGGCGTGTTGAAGCCGTGTGACCTCGAAGTTAGGCGTCGTCTAGCTGTAAGGACCTATAGCGACCTTAGGATTGCTTGAGCCTTGTTTGCTTGTATGCTTCTACCTGTACCCATCCACCGTAGCATAAGGACTTCTTCCCTTCTCTCCAGAGTCATTCTTTGTTACATGTGTTCCCCCTTCTTCTCCTCTACGCATGCATGCTTTTGTGGGCACGAGACGAGAGTGGTCGTTTGAGGAGCCGCATTGTCAACCCTGCTTCGGTAGTCGACTTCTCAACGCCTTCCTCCTCTCTTGTCGCACACAGTCCGGGTTCAATGGCTGCTAATTTCCGTGAGGAGGAGCAGTTGCCGGACCCACCTGTTCCACTTTTGCTTCTAATTGTCGCTCCCATACCTCTACGTGATCGATGCTACCCATGTCGTACCGCTATACCCTCATGCATCGTATTGCCAGAGGCAAATGGGAACCATTTTGAGGTTAAGCCTCAGTTTATTTCCATGCTCCCTCACTTCACTAGGAAAGGTGACCCCTATATCTTTATCAGGGAATTTGAGGAGGTATGTGCTATGTTCAAGCTGCAACAACTTAGCACAGACTTCATCCATTTTAAGCTTGTTCCTTTTGCACTAAAGGATGATGCCAAGAAGTGGTTGTACAGCAACCAGGCGAATGACTTTAGGACTTGGGATGAGTTTCAATCTGCATTCCTCAAGAAATACTTTCCAAATCATCGGACTCAAAAATTGAGGAACGAAATCAACTCGTTCTATCAACTTGAGACTGTAACATTTCATGCATATCTAGAGAGGTTCATGGACCTACTATCCTCATGTCCTCACAATGGCATCGAGTTGTGGTGCCTGTGTCAGATTGTTTACGAGGGTCTTCACATCCCATCCCGAACGCTCCTTCAGTCCATGTGTCAAGGAGAGTTCTTAGGAAAGGATGAAAGGAAGGCATGGGCTTTCCTAGAAGACCTTGCTGAGAAAACAATCCAATGGGAGAGTGTGAGGGAACCACCTACATCATCTAGAAGAGGAGCGAGGATCGCGAATGCAAACTTGACTAGACTGGGTGCCGCATTTGGTGTCGATACCACTACGGCCACCGAGGCGCGCATGGCGGCCTTAATGCGCTGTATGGATTCGGTTGAGCTCCAAAACCAACAAGGTGCACCTCACATGTCCACATCTGGTTGAGTTCCTTGTCATTCATGTTGTAGGATAGGTCATGTAGAGAGTGAGTCTGCGTCCATTCCTCCTGAGATGGAACATGTCAACGCCATCTATGACAGAGCTAGGAATGACCCATACTCTACATCTTATAATCTTGGATGGAGTAACCACCCCAATTTTTCATGGAACCAAAATAATGCCCCGGGTGGTCCTTCAAACTCCTCTCGACCACCTAACCAATCATACCAACCTCCCATGCATGCACAATCTTATCAGCGATCCCAAGCTTAAATCACCAATCAATCGGGTTTCCCAAATTCCAATAATATGGAAACCCGATTCAATTCGCTTGAGACCTTGACTCGTGGACTTGAAAACTCAATGAAATTTTTTATGTCATCTACAAGTCAAGTTCTCAATTCAAATCAGCAGACCATTAAATCTCGAGAGCTTCAGATGGGCCAATTGGCTCAGTCTGTACATGAAAGAGAGAGAGGGTTTTTGCCTAGCCAGCCTGAGGCTAACCCCCGTATGTACCAGCAACAACACATGCACAATGAGAATGTGGTACCTCGGGGGTGGCAAGTGAACCATGTGGAGGAACCCATTCATCATGGCAATTCCATTGTAACATTAAGGAATGGAAAGCAGGTTGATAATCACATTTCCTTGCCACCACCACCATCTATGCAGCCCCTCAGTGGGAATGGTGGTGAAGAAGAGGCTGAGGGTGAGGGTAATACACCGACGCCTCCTTCTCAGGCACCGCAGAAAACCTACTTGCCAAAAGCTCCCTATCCAAGTAGGTTAACGAAAAGGCAGAGTGACACAATGGACAGGATATTAGAGGGTTTTAAGCAAGTTAAGGTTAACATCCCCTTGTTGGATGTCATCCAACAAATATCTCAATATCCCAAAGTGTTGAAGGATCTCTGCACAACCAAGAGGAAGACCAATGTTCCTAAGAAAGCATTCTTGGCTGCAAATGTAAGCTCACTTTTGTCCAATCTTGCCTACACAAAATGCAAGGACCCTGGGTGTCCTACTATTCAGTGTACGATAGGGGACACTAGCATGAGTAATGTTTTGCTTGATTTAGGATCAGCGATCAACCTCCTTCCATTTTCTGTTTATCAACAGTTAAATTTGGGAAAATTGAAACCAACTAAGATCACCCTCCAATTGGTGGATAGATCCATTCGTATTCCAAATGGGATTATCGAGGACATGCTTATCAAAGTTGGAGATTTTATATTTCCAGTCCATTTTGTTGTCCTCGGTACCAATCCTGTTGCGAACACCCACTCTCAAATACCTTTGATTTTGGGTAGACTATTCCTGGCAACTTCCAATGCCTTAATTAACTGTAGAAATGGTCTCATGAAGCTCTCATTCGGTAACATGAGTGTCGAGTTTCATGTGTTCAACTCTGGTAGGCAACAGGAGCCCATGGATCAACCTTTAAATCTCAATTTCATCTGCCAATTAGAGAAAGCACCACAAAATCAATGAACACCCCTAACACCAATGCAACCCATTGAGAATGTTTGTGGGCCCAGCGAAAACTCATTGCCTGTCTTTGCAATGCAACAGAGTGAGCTGGCATCACACATAAATGTCCAAAAGGAGTGTTCGTTGCATGATTCAGTTGAGAGTACTAGTGAGAGTGAGACACCTCATCATATGCCTATACCAGAAGCTGTCTCTACCTCATGTCCCATGGCCATTAAGCCATTTGAGCTTCATATTGACTCCAACAAGGACCCACCTATGACCGAGCTTATGCTTGATGATCTAAATGATGGTGGGAGGTCCTTGTTGGATGACTTGGGGAGAAGCCCCATTCTTAGTGATGTAGGTTTGCTGCATCCATCAAATGAGCTTGAGGAACTCATTCCGATGCACCCACCTATTGGTTGGAGGGTTTTGTTCGATGAGTAACTAAACACTAGTGAGGCAACACAACTTCATTCATTCATATTGCCCACACCCAAGCAATCTCATGAGGGGTTCGAGCCTTTCAGCTTTGACCTTTCACCCCTCATGACACCTCAGAGTACTGGTGAAGTTTGCCCTTTTCGGCAAGTCTCTGGTCCTCATGACTTGATGTTCTCATTTGATGTTCCTTGACCAAATGATTATGAGAATATGGTTGTTGATGTATATATCATGTTAAAAATATAAAAAAATGTAATAAAAGACTCCATGAGCGAGCATTGATTGTTGTGGGCCCGAACCCTTGTGTACTTAGGCCCCATTTCTTCACGTATTTGTCTCCCTTCTTCAGTATCTCACATGACCACGAACTTTCTTTTGAGCTTTATGTTGGTGAGATCTTTCATTTTTCATGCATATATCCATGTAGTCTCATGCTCACATCCATTGAGGACAATGCATGAAGTAGGTGTGTGGGGGGGGTATTTTACGTGTGTACATAGTCGAGTCTTTTCTTTTGATTTTGTTTTCTTTTGTGTGTTTTGTTAGGGTCATGTTAGTGTGCTGCATTTAATATCGATATATCTGCTTGCCATGATCCTTGGGTGACTTGTCTTCTTTTGCTTGCCTAGTGCTTTAAAATTTTCACATTTCTTTCAAAATCTTCATGTGTTTGCGAAAGAAAATGTTTTTGTGGGTTTTGCGTGTGTTTTGCATGTGCAAAACCGTTGAGAGGCAAAGTAAATAGAAAGCTCCCAAAATTGTCTTGAACTTGATGCATTAGGATTTCTAGTTTACTGGCTTTAGGTCTTATCGAGTCGTTAGGATGCACCCCGGTTTTCTCTCGGTGGCGTGTAATCATTGGGTTTCAGTACTCAAACATTTAAAGAAGTCCACCCTGAACCTATTGAGTCAATAATTCGTGTGTATTAGATAAGGAAATTTGTCGTAGTCAAGGGCCCTTAAACTCTTTTTGTGAAACTGTAAGTGTAGGGGTTTTGGTTCCCATGTAGATAAGTGAATAAGTGGTGTTCTCTCTTCTCGCATGGCTCCTATCACTCGGGAAAGTAGGTCTGAGGGAACTTTGTGCCTGGTGCTCTCGAGTCATCTGACTTAGGACGCACCGACCGAACTCCCGTTACACGGGTGGTATGGATTGCCCTATGTGGAGATTTGGGGGAAGGTGTACGTGATAGTGTAAGTCCTCATAGGCAATGATGCACAAAACCTGACCATGGGAGATTCAAACACCAACCAATAAAATGCTCCAAAGAAAGAAAAAAAAGAGAAAAAAAATCAAATAAGGACCTTAATGGACCTTACACTTTGTATCACATTCAGAAGTTAAGGTTACCCATGTATTTTACTTAAGTCCTTAACTAACTTTCATGAATAATTCATTAGGCTAGGTGTGTGGACCGATTACATATATAGAGTCGACCCGTAGTATTACCGTGTCCCATGATCGACAAAATAAGTCCAACGAGTAGTCTAGCTTGATTGAATAATGCATCTTTGGTCGGATTTTGTGGGTGTATCCGCTGAAAACCCTCAGGAGACAACACTCCTCCTCCTTGGTGACAAAGAGGTTTAACGGCTTGTTGCACGTGCTAAGTGCAACCGTGATTCCTACGAAAGTGAATTAGGATATCTTGTTTTTCATATGCTTTTCTCTTTCTTTGTTTTGCTCGGGACTAGCAAAAGTTAGGTGTGGGGTATTTGATTGACATCATTTCATGCTTATATTTGTATCTTATATCCATTATCTTTCACCTAAACAATGTTATGTGACGAGTTTTATGTTTGAATTTCAGAAATAAATAGGTTTGAAGAGATGAAGCATAAAAGGACCCAAAAGCTGGGAAAATGACTGAATTGTGAGACCTGGGGACTAAGATGCAAGGGAGAAGGACCTGAACGTAAGACCAAAGGACCAAAGAGCAAAACAGAAGGCTCCAACAAGCAAAGTAGATGCATCAAAGAACGACAAAGGAATCCAGATAAGCCCAGAATGAAATTTAGCCGGATCCAGATCTTATGGACGACCAATTGGCAGTCTTGGACCGCTAATTGGCGGTCTGAATAAGCTCAAATTTCTCCAGCACATGTATTAGAGGGTGTTTAGGCTATTTTTGGTATTTGTTTAGTCCTACATCGGGGACTATTCTTCCTACTAGAAGTGAGGCATTGAAGCACATACTAAAGTAGGAGGATGCTACTTGAATTGTGAGTCATTTTAATAAAAGTTTCGTTATTATGATGTTTATTTCATGTTGCTTGTTTTACTTTGTTTAATTTCATTTCATTAGTTTTAGTAGCTTAGTTAATATGTTTTCCTTGCTTAGTTTAATAATTAGTCTAATGTGTAGTGAGTAGTTCCATCCCCTTTGGGGGCGTGGAGTAGATGTTCATACATGCATTAGAGAATGGAATGAATGATTTATATACAATGTGTTGATAAAACATGAATGTATGCTTGCTTGTTTAGGATAGAATTTATAACTTGATGAGTTTTGCCAAAATGATTACACACCTCTCATGCTTGTTTAGGTTCTGAAATAAACCAACTTGTGTATGTAAATGTTAATCAACTAGGTTAGTGAATGGATTGATAGGTTTTGCCATAACATTTAGACACTTCCTATACATCATAACACTACCTTTATTTGTGCTTAAAGAATGTGTTCAACGCCCACCTCTTTGCATGTGTGCACTCACTCCACCCCTCAGGGGCTTTCTATTTCTGAATTCTAGCACTTATTTGGTTGTTAGTTTAGTTTGGTAGTTCATCGTTTGTTGCTTTCTTTCGCATTTCGTGCTTCGTAGTGTAGTGTAGTGTAGCGTAGAGTAGGATAATCAAACTCTCTTCCCTATTTTTGCCACTTGATTTCGTGCAAACGAGAGGCTTCTCACCTCCCTGTGGACGACCCGTATTTGTCACGTCTTCACCGACATCGTGCACTTGCGGTTTAATTAAAACATTCAACAATCCCCTCGCCATTGCATCCTCGTTGTGCCTCCTCGCACTGTAAGCTTCCCTCTTCCCTGTCCAATCCCTCCCCAAACTCGACCGTTCCTCCCCAACAACAGATCCCATGCCCCACTGACCACTCCCTCCCCAAATCCTAACCCAAACCGACCCCTCCCTCTTCCCAAACCGACCCCCAGCCCCAAACGCGTCCCCAAACGCGACCCCCAGACCCAAACTCACCCTAAATGTGACCCCCAGCCTCAAACCCGACCCCAAACAAATATTTAGATTATAATTTGGTTGTTATAAATTGAAATTGTTTTGATAAATCAATCTATATATGATTTTCGATTAACAATAAAAGGTTATTGTTAGGATTATAGTTCAAATTATTTGTTTTGATAAATTTAGATTATTTATTTTGGTTTGAATGTAGTTTGAATTTGATTATTTTGATAGTTTGAATGTAATTTGAATGTAACTTTAAATATAATTATAATATTAGTGGAATATATTTTGAATGTAGTTTAAATATGTGAATGTGAAATGCAATGTTTATATGCATTTTGCAATCATTTTTGTCTCCAAGGATTTCAAGAAATTTTTATTGTTGATTTATAAGGGAGGTTCTGTCGAAATTTCAAAAAAAAAACAGTAAAAAATTGTAATCAATAACACGTTATTGATTCCCCTATAAAATAAAGTGGAATTTTAAGTCAAACAAGTATTTCCGTCTTGTAGGATTAAACAAAATTGATACAATTTTGAGGCAAACAAGTTAATTCAGAATTGTAATCAAACGGAATTAAACGTAGGTTGGGGTTGGTGTATTAGATTTTGGATTTAAAATTTAGTAATAGATTTTGAATTTTGGATTGTATTTTGGATTTTAAATTTTGGATTACACGTAAGCTTGGTTGGAAACAATATTTGTTGTAAGGATAAGAGATTTGGATGTTAGGATTTAGGATCCTACTTTGGATTTAAAATTGAGTTCTGGATTTAAAAGTTAGTATTAGA
Organism: Triglochin maritima; assembly: GCA_963682175.1. Classification (NCBI taxonomy): domain Eukaryota; kingdom Viridiplantae; phylum Streptophyta; class Magnoliopsida; order Alismatales; family Juncaginaceae; genus Triglochin; species Triglochin maritima. Next base: position 25,165,269 of record OY821775.1, read on the forward strand.
TTTTGGATTTTGGATTTGTTGGAGGTGGTTGTTGATGCATGATTTGAATGTAAATGTGATTTTCCTTGTCAATGAAGGATTTCTAAAAACAAATTATGACAGATATAGGGGAGGTGCTGCCAAAATTTCTAATAAATAGTTATTTATGGTTTTGTTATCTTGATTTTGATTGAGTGGAATACGCTAGTGTGATTGAGTTGTTTGGATTGTGTTGGATAATTGATTTAGTTAGCTTCAGTTTATTTGAATTGATTTGGATAAGTTGGATGTGATAATTAGATTAAGTTTGAATTGGGATAATTTGATAGCATAAATATTGAGTTTATTTGAATTGATTTGGATAAGTTGGATGTGATAATTTGAAATTGTTGATTTGATGATAGTAGAGGTTGAATATTTTATATTGGATTTGGTTATGCTTAACGTGTTATGTTTTACATGTTTTTTTAATCAATAGAATTTGAGCTCAGACAGAAGTTGGATGTATGAGAAGACAATTACTTAGAAATCATAGATATGCCGGTAATTAGAAGGAAAAAATACCATAAATCTCACTGTTGGTCCTCAAAACCAATACGTTCGTGATGGGAATAAAATCATATGCCCATGCGAGAAGTGTTTGTAACAATAGGTGAACGACTAGAGAGGACGTTGTCGATAATATCATCATAAATTGGTTTCTTGGTAATTACAAGCAGTGGATATTCACGGGGAAAGTATTGCTTGTTCGAGTGCACAAGTCATCACGACAATTACAACACAACCAACAGAGATAGAGTTAGAAGAGGATGTCACAGACAACATATAGGAGATGATACATGATGTGGTCAAATGTGGAAACATCAGAACCGATTCGTCAAGAGCGGAGATTACAAGTTATGCTCAGGAGTTTCTTAATATATGAAGGATGGAGAGCAACAGTTGTAATCCTGATGAAAACCAGAATTGATGAAATTATAATTTGTCATCAAAGCATTTCACGTAAAGTACGCAAGTAAATGGACGGACACAATGTTTGATAAGTGGTCAGCATATCAAGCAGAATTACTTCCAGAGGGAGCTTATTTTGCGAAGGATACATATGAGATGGAAAGTTAGTTGCAAAATTGGGATTTCATTATGAAAATATCCATGTTTGCAAGAATCATTGCACGTTGTCCTGGAAAGAAAAATGTTGATTCATGTTTAGTGTGCGGGGACTCTCGTTGGGTAACCGTGCAGGGGGAAGATGAAGTAGAAATTGAAAATTCTGGAGTCTAAAAAGCAAAAGAATTCCAGTGGCACTTGTGCAGTACTTCCTTTTAAAGCCAAGACTCCGTAGGTTATATCTCACAACAGATATTGCCATGTTTATAAGATGCCATGCGGAGGAATGACAAAAGGATGGTAAATTGCCCCATCCGGGTAATTCTAAATGTTGGGCCAAGTTAGACAACAAATATCCCTCTTTTGCTTCAGAAATAAGAAATGTGAGGCTAAGTTTGGCATCAAATGGGTTTCAACCATTCCGTCAAACGCAACATAGTATTTGGCCGGTAATACTCATGCGATATAAACTCCCATCGTGGATGAGCATGAAACACCAATTTTTCAAGATGTTGCTAGTCATTCTCGGTCATCTTGCCAACAAGCTCTATGTTTGTTTGCAACCACTTATCAAATGGGGAAGAACTTTGGGAAGAGTGTTTAGATACTTATGATGCTTATAGTCAGTCATATTTCACGTTGTGAGCTCCATTGGTGTGGACAATAAATGACTTTCCTGCGTATGGTAATTTGAGTGGTTGGATGACTAAAGGGTATATAGCATGTTCCTACTACATGGAAGATACTCAATCAATTTATCTGAAGAATGGTGGCAAGAATGTTAATTTTGGTCACCGTCGGTGGCTAGATAAAAATCATTGTTGGAGAATAAATAAGAGAGCATTTGGTTGCAAAGAGGAACACAAGGGTTCACCAGAATACAATATGGGGAAGGTGTTACTAAGTATTTGCAAAATTGTTCTCTGGGTGCCTGCAATAACTGGAGCAAGAGAAGTATATTTTTCAAGTTTTTGTACTGGAAAGATATTTTAGTTAGGCACAATAATGATGTAATGCACACAGAGCGGAATGTGTGTCAAAGTTTGTTGAATACTATATGAACACCAAAAGAAAGCAATGATAATAATAAATCAAGATAACTTAGTGGAAATGGGCATCAGAATGGACTTGCATTTGGGTAGTACTATTGACGGCAAAACATAATATTCACCTCCATCATTTTGGATGAGCACTAAAGAGAAGAGAATTTTCTATAACGTTCTTCAGTCAGTAAAGGTGCTAGATGGATATTCATCTAAAATATTGCATCATGTTAAGATGAAAAACGGCAAGATAAGCTCATTAAAAGAGTCATGACCATCACATATGGGTGAAAGTGTTATTACTGTTGGCTTTCTAGCCACAGTCTGTGTTTTGATGATTTAACTAACTAATCTTAATCAAAATCAAATGTAGAGTAGCACACATTATGCATAAAACATATATTGTATTGTGCTAACCTCTACAAGTGATCAAGACTCAAAGAAGAATGGAATGAAATCTACTTATGTGAATTTAACTACTTGAAGACATGTAATTTTACCTTTTATTTAAGTCTTAGGAACTTATGTGAATTTAAGCATATAAGAGTTAAACTCTATTAACAAACACACTAGATTCCTTGTTGAAGTCACACATAAAATCTCATATCAATTGTACTTCAATAGGTCACCCAAACTTAGATTGGAAAATCACCTAAACCAAACTTTTGTCTGCCTGTGCTGAACGACAACCGAAACAAGTTTTCCATATGACCATTTCTATAATTAACGACTTCACAAATAGTGATTTTAACTAACCGTATCGGTCAACCGATTCTGACTTTCCGGTCGACTGATTGACCCGTATTTTCCAGACGACCATTTTACTTGTCGTATTCTCTCAACGATCATATTCATATTTTCTCAAATACCCTAACTACTTTTGGCCACCGGTCGAACGATGCCTTCCTGGATGTCGACCGGAAGAAGACATTTTTTGTGCACCACAAGTGCATGTTATTTTCAGCTGAATGAACCTTTACCCTGGCCTAAACCTATATATCAGTCGACTAATCCCTGACCTGGCACAACCGATGACTTATGTGTTAGCCCAATAGGTTTGACCATGCTTATAGTAGTTCAAATGTTTTCATTGTTAAGGAAATGGTCAACCGTTTAGCCCGTCTCGGTCGACTGTTATGGGACAGAATTTCTGAACTTGAATTCCTGATTTGTGTATCTTACACACAACTTATCAAATTTCTTCCCCAATGGCTATATCTGTAAGACCATATTTTGATCTTGCTTTTCCATTACTTCTATTTATGTTTGCCTAGTTGACCTTTTTTATCCAAACAAGGTGTGAGGGGTGTCTTTCCGTCTACGGCGAGCGGTGGACAGTGGGTCGCCGGAGCCGTTTGTCCCTATCGAACGTCAGACTAGCTGGTTTTCCGTGCAAGGGGTGGTTGGGTTTTGTGTGGAGTGACAACGTCAGACAAGCCGTCAGACAAGCCGGTTTTCCGTGGAAGGAGGGACAATACTTCAGGATGGAGCGACTGGACTTCGGTTATGAAGGACGCAACTGTGGGACAGAAGGATGCACTGTGGGACCGAGGGACGTAATGCTGGACTTTAGGATAGAATTTCTGGACGGATTTCTGGATGGATTTGTGGACCGACTTTGGGACAAATTTCTGGACAATAGATAGTGGAGCTAAGGACTTTTGTTGTTGCAAAATTGCTGCACATGTGGCTGCTAGGTGGCTGTCATGTGGCTTGGAAGATGAGAAGACTTGGGTGCTTTTTGATGGCCAATGGATGTGCATGCAAGGGTGGAGGTGGAAGGGTCTTTGGCAAGATATAAATTAGTTGTCCCTTCTTTCCTCCTCTATCTTTTGCACTCTTCCAACCATTATTCTCCTCCCTTCAAACAAAAGAAAGGTGACATTGGTGAAGCATCCATCTCCGGCGTGCTAGAAGTTCAAGGAAGAGGCATGCTCTAGGAAGGAAATGTGGGCTGCAACTCCGGCGATCTACAGCCGTCCTCCTCATCAATCTCAGGTATCCCTTAGGCCCTTGTGTAGATTAGAAAGTGGGGTGTTGCATGGAGGTTCATCCAGCACCAAAGGGGCAGTCGGGTCATGCATCTAGGGCATGCACGTGTATTGCAAACTCAGCCTAGTTTGGTTGGTGTTGCGTGAGCCCTGGTTTGCTGAGGCTTGCTGGGGACGTTCTCCCCTTCTTCATGACCTTAAGTACACTCTTTCCAGGTGGTTTTGAGGAGGGAAACCAGAGAGATTGTGGCTGGGTCGTGGGGGACTACGTCGGGTGCATTGCATGCATGTTTTTTCTTGGTGTTGTGTGTTGCACCTTGGTTGTTGCTGGATTTGTGATTGCTTGTAGATTGTGGACATGAATTTCATGCTGGATTCCGTGATTATTTTCAAGATTATTTTGTTGTTAAGATACCATATGTTTATGCATAATTTTGTCTGCTGAGATGATGTTATTATTTGGTGGATTATTGCTTATTAGATACACCATGTGCATGCACATCTACCTATTGATATCTTGACTCATTTCCTGATTTATGTGTGGTTTTATGCTAACCTCATGTTGATAGAGATATAATGATGAGTTTATGTGTTCATATTAGTAATATTTTGTTGCATGCAGTTTGATCTACATTGCTGGAAATTGGTAGCTCATGTTATGCATCATTCGATGGATTCGTGCATAGTTTATGGTTCCTGTTGCAGGCCTGATTCCTATTGTTCATAAATTCATAATACATGAAATTGACTTGATTATAATTATGTCAATTGCTGCTGTAAAAGCATGATGTTGTGCATGTTTATTATAGGATTAAGCTTGACCTTATAACCATCACTTCATGACCTGTAGCTCATGTGGGGACAACATGCACTAGTCTTATGTTTGGTCTGACTTGTTGATCTATTATTTCTGATTTGCTGCTCTTATGGGATATTATTGTCATAAGTTATACATTTAACAACTTGAATCACATGACCCGTAGATAGCGTGGTTGCATGATGTGCTTGTTCGAGTTGGTTACGTTATGTTGATTGTTGTTGACTATGCTATCAAGTTGCTGATTTGCATGTGTTACTTCTGTTTGTTGGAGATTCGGTGTGTGTAATTGTACACTCATTGTGTTGGGCTCGTGTTGGTTATTTAGCTATAGATTGGGTATAGTTATATAGATAGCTTTCATGTGCATTTAATGAATAAAATGAACCTTCGGCACGATTTTTTTGGGGCCGACGGGCCACGGGTAGGACCTCTATGTAGAGAGGCCTATAAGAAAAGACCTCTATGTAGAGAGGTCAGGCGTAAGATAAGACCTGGACAGGTGCGCTGTCATTTCTACAGGATGGACATCTCCAATGCCATGATGGCATCATGTAGGTCACTTGCCGTGAGTTGGGATGTCAATCCGGAAGATCTCTTTGTGCCAAGCGGTGGGTCACTGACGGGTGACCCACTTGTGGATTAGACCAGCATGGCTGGTTGTTCGATTCCTATATAGAGGGATCACCTCAGGAAGGACACCAGGTAGTCACGACTATGTGGAGTCGGGTTCCTATGCAGAGGAATTACTTCGGGTGGAGCCCCGAACGGCGCAACTATGTAGAGTTGTCGCCCAACGCAGCTATGTGGAGTTGTTGCCTTCTTGTTTGCATGTGTGGTAGGTAGGTTCAATGAATGGCTTTGTAATCTATCTCTGCACCTGGGCCATACAGGGTTTTCTTTATTGAAAACTCATGCATATTCATTGTTGTTTTGCCTAAGGTTCTTAGGCATCCTTCAAGGGTTAGACTGGCAAAGTTTCGGAAGATTCTCTACATGAGGGACACGTCGACCCAGATTCTTCCAGTTGTCTTTTTGCTTCCGCATTAATTTTTATGTATTTCCCTCTTCAAACTCGATGTAATATATTTAATCTTGTTTCCATATATGGATAAATTATTGTTCAGTTATATCTTATGCTTTGTCTACACATGTATGTGTATTCGGTATATCGTGTCTTGTGTATATCGTCTTCTATCGTAACTCCTTTGGTCGTCATGGATGACTCTGATCGCGACAGTTTCCTTGGTTTCTCCAGAGTGCATACGCACGAGATTGGGGGCGTTACAATATCAATCTACGAGCTTATAAATAAAGGTCCTTACACCTTATTTACACATCTCTCCAACTTCTATTTGTGTCCTACACTAGAGAGTAATCCTCCAACTTCCAAATCTCATTCCATACACTCAAGAGCTTTCCACACTTTAGTTATCAATTCCAATCATACTCAAAGTGTGCTCAAGTTTGATAGTGTTTGAATCACTCAACCTCAGTTGTCAAACAAGTGAAGAACTCGGTAAAAGCCCGAGGCATCTTGTAAAGGTTTCGGTGAAAGACTGAAGCGTCCCTCTCGGGTTATAAGAGGAGGATCTGAGCTCAGTGAGGGTTGTTCACGATCTTGAAGTGTAAAGGCTTAATCTAGGCCCGGGATGAGATTGGATAATGAAGACGTAGGCAGAACTCGCGGAGCTTGCAAGAGAGGAAGTAGGCTGGAGGCCAAACCTCTATAAAAAGTAACATCTTCTTTATGGTTTGCATTACTTATTTCTCCTTGTTTTTATTGTTTATTTCCACTGCATCTTTGATATAATTAAGTAGAAATTAGAAACTTGAGTAGATTAATTAAGGTCATATCGATCGTACATTTCGTATAAGAGCATAGGTGCCAAATTTCATATACTTAACTATATTTTTGCATGGCATCATCATCTAATCATGTACAGGGTTTGTGCATAACTAGACCACTGATTCAAGTATGTTAAAATACTGCAAGTGCACGGCCACGTTGAAGCGGTATAAAATACGGGTCGGTCCACAGGGAGAGTGTGTGTCGGTTTCAAAATACTCGAGTGAGGGAAAAGAAAAGAGATATATGATCGAAACTACAATACAATGCAAAAGAAATTGGAAAATAAGCAATAAAACTAAACCCATCATAGAGAAAGAATGTGAAAACGAAAAATGTGTGTTGTGTGTGTGTTCAAATGTGCTCATCAAAACATGTCATACATGAAATCCATAAAACTCAATTCCAACTTTGCCTCCACATGAAATAAGATAAAACATTATCATTAAAACATAAAAGACAATAATCGAAATGTAGCAAATATATTCACATGCATAATGACTCCTATCCAACTATATCTCCACATGAAATAAGATTTATCACAATCATTAAAACATACAAGACATCAATTTGGATAAAGCCAACATGAACACATGCCTGCATATGTCTTGTTCCCTTCTTCCACTCGATCTTATCCTAACATCATCATTCCCTATAAAATAGGCTCACTAATCTAAGCATGTGCTAAGCTTCATTCAAGAGCATTAGCACATCAAAGAAAAGAGTGAAATCTTATTAGATGGTTATGGAAATTATGTGAAGCTCAAAGGATTAGATTAACACACACTCATCCATCACATAATCATAACACTTTCTTCCCCACCCCCAATGGGGATGGACTACTCTCTACTCATCTCTACCCTACAGAAAGCATAAAAACAACAAGAACCAATAACATAAATAACAAAAAACAAGTTTCAGTCGAATACCCGACCCACTACCAACATTTCAGCCGATTTGGACCATTTTGATTCTCCAGTAGCGGATCCAAATCCACCACTGGCAGATCAAATGCCTCTAATCGGGCTGAAATTTTGTATGACACATGATTTCTTCATTTCGCACATAAAGTGAAGTCCTGGTCTGCTGGCTCAAATCACTTTGAGTTTAATTGGTGAAATACTGATCTTATTCAAGTCATGTGTCACCATGTTTTGCACTTCACAATCAGGTCCCTCCGGGTTTGTACTTGGGTCATTCCTGATTTGCGCTCCAGTCCTTGTACATTACAAAATGGTTCAGAAGCTTCAAAATCAGTCCATACTTTTTACATTTAGGTCATTTTCGCTCCCTTTCCTCTTCTTTATTACCTCTCCTGAAACACTACAAACAACAACTCGAGTAGCACAATATTGGAGTAAAATAAAGGATATATAGTATGAATATGATGCATGATATGCTACTAATCAAATACCCCCACACTTACCTTTTGCTAGTCCAGAGCAAAACAAAGAAAGAGAAAAATGAAGGAAAGGAATGCTCACCCAAAAGACGGAAATCCTAACTCACTTTCGTAGGAATCACGGTTGCACTTAGCACGTGCAAGAAGCCGTTAATCCTTCTTGTCGCTATGGAGGAGTGTTGTCTCCTGAGGGTTTTCAATGGATTTACCCACAAAATCCGAACATGGATGCATCAATCAACCTAGAAGCTCAACTTGATGGACTCATATTAGTTGATCATTAGACACGGTAATACTACAGGCAGACTCTATATATATATCCAGTCCACACACCTAGCCTAATGAATCATTTGTGCAAGATAATTAAGGACTTAAGTGAAAAACATGGACAACCTTAACATCCTCAAGTGATATAAAGTGTAAAGTCCATTAAGGTTCTTATTTGCATTACCTTTTTTTCTTTTTGTTTTTCTCTTTTTTTCTTTTTTTTCTGTTTCTAGTTTGTGTGTGATTCTCCCAGGGTCAGATTTCTTGCATCATTGCCTATGAGGACTTACACTGTCACGTTCACCTTTCCCCACATCTCCACATTGGACGATCCCTACCACCCGAATAACAGGAGTTTGGTCGGTGCATCCCAAGTCAGATGACTCGAAAGCACCAGGTACAAAGTCCCCTCGGACCTAATTTCCCGAGTAATAGGGGCCGTGCGAGAAGAGAGAACACCTACTCACTTATTTCTTATCTACACATGAACCAAAACCCCTACACTTAGCGGATTTGGGCCAAAACAGACCGCCAATTGGCGGTCTATATGGTCTGGATCATGATGGATTTTATTCTGGGTATTTCTGGATGTCTTTGTTGGTCTTTGATGCATCTACTTCACTTGTTGGAGCTCTGACCCGAATAGAATTGCCAAAATACTCCCCATGATGGTGTGGAGTTTTTTGTTTTGCTCTTTGGTCCTTTGGTATTACGTTCAGGTCCTTCTCCCTTGCATCTTAGTCCCCAGGTCTCACAATTAAGTCATTTTTCCCTGCTTTTGGGTCCTTTCATGCGTCATCTCTTCAAACCTATTTATTTCTGAAATTCAAACATAAAACTCGTCACGTAGCATTGCTTAGGTGTAAGATAATGGATATAAGATACAAATATAAGCAAGAAATGATGTCAATCATACACCCTTCCCCACATCTCCACATTGGACGATCCCTACCACCCAAATAACGAGAGTTTGGTCGTCGGTGCATCCCAAGTCAGATGACTCGAAAGCACCAGGTACAAAGTCCCCTCGGACCTAATTTCCCGAGTAATAGGAGCCGTGCGAGAAGAGAGAACACCTACTCACTTATTTCTTATCTACACATGGACAAAAACCCCTACACTTAATGTCTCACAACAGAAGTTAAAGAGTCTTTGGCTACAACAAACCTCCTTATATTAACAGACACAAATTATTGGACTCACTAGGTTCAGGGTGGACTTCTTTATTTGTTTGAGTACTGAAACCCTATTATTACTCTCCCCCCGAGGGAAGACCGGGTGCATCCTAATGACTAGATAAGACCTAAAGCCTGTGTACTAGATATCCTTATGCATCAAGTTCAAGACAATTTTGGGAGCTTCCTTTTACTTTGCTATCAATGGTTTTGCACATGTTAAACACACACAAAACCCATAAAAAAAATCTTTCTCAAACACATGAAGATTTTTGATTGAAATGAAAATTTTAAAGCGTTAGGCAAGTCAAAGAAGATAAGTCACCCAAAGATCATGGCAAGCAAATATATCGATATTAAATGGAGCACACTAACATAACCCTAACAATACAAACAAAATAAAATAAAACGAAAGGAGAAAGACTCGACTATGTAACCCTTCATGCATTGTCCTCAATGAATGTGAGCATGATACTACGTGGATATACGAATGAAAAAGACAAGATCTCACCAACGTGAAGCACAAAGGGAAGTTCATGGTTATGTTGATGGACACAACTCAAATTTCCCTCAAAACCTGTGAAATACCAAAGAAGGGATACAAATACGTGAAAGAAATGGGGCCCGAATACACAAGGGTTGGGGCCCACAACAATCAATGCTCACTCATGGGGTCTGTTATTGTATTTCTTTTTCTTTTTTTATTTTGAAATAAAACTGTGTACAAAAATACCATCTTCATTTGTCAAAGGACATCAAATGGGAATCTCAAAAGTGGGTCAATGCACTTGGAATGGGACTATGACACCACGTGGGGCCAGAATACTCATGTGTGGGTCCGCCTCACCAAGAGCACAAAATGAAAGGAGAGGTTCATGATATAGACGCAAAGGCATTTCACTAAAAGGATCAAACTGAAAGATCTTGAACCTGTCAAGAGTTTGGGACATAATGTACAACGGAAGAAGAGTTTCTCCTATTGCGGTACAATAGTTATGATCGTCAATCCAAACTCTCCAACCAAATGGTTGTGGGTCGGAACAAGGTCAAGAACCTCATTATGCATGTCCCACTCACCAGGCGAACAGAAGGCGGGTCTCTTACCCAAGGTATCCTCTAAGGAACTCCCAATACCCTCACTGGCAACATAGTTGTTTGATGTCCCATCATTTCCAAGATGATCAGGAACAATAGCGAGAGGCAAACTCTCATCAGGACGTTTGAAATTAAGGGTACTAGGGAGCTCTTGCTGCACCACAGGTGGGTCCTGAAGAGACACAACATGAATATCATGTGGCTCAGGGGCTATGGGATAAAAAGATAAGGCACAATCCTGTGCCGACTCATAATGAAGTTGGTCCATATTTTTCTCAATTGGAATTGAATCCTCCACCAAATGATCGTGAATTGAAACCCCAAGTCCTTCAGACTGACTAGGAGTTTGACTTTGAAAGATTGTGTTTTGAACTTGTTGATGTGGTGGTGGTTCGATATCAGAAGATAAATCCTCAAGTTGATAAGAAAGGTTACCCTCCTCAGGTTCACGTAATTGCTACATTATTAGACTCACTTGCATTGCCATATTTTGTTTGGACTGTTGAGTGGTTTCCATGAACATAAGGAACGTTTGTTTCAAGGAATCAGGTATGTGGTCAATTGTCAGGTTCAAGTCAGAGCTTGGGAAATTTTAGGGTTGGGTGTTGATGGGCTGAGAATGAGTCCAATGATTCGGAGCAGGGTGTTGGTAGAATTTTGGGTATTCGGGAGGAGGATACTGGGGTGGAACTGTTGTATAAGAATTTGAATAAGAATTGTCTCCCCACGAATCTATCCCACTCGGGTTGTACGTGGATGCGTAAGAGTCACATTGAGCATTTTGGGAATAGGTGTGCTCATACTTTGGCTCTAGGGGAACAAAAGGACATTCCCCGAAAAATGACCACTCAACCCGCAATAATCACACGGTACAGCTACAGAAGATACCGGTGCACTCATGTTGTCTACTACATGCATGAAAGAGGTCAAAGGTTCTTGTATTGTCTCAGTTTGTTGACCAACATATGATCTGACATAACTATATGTTGCTCTAGCGTCGGTGCCTCTATCATATTACTCCAATATGAGGATTGCTCTGCTACACAATTAAGATTGTCCCAACCATAGAGGGTGTTTGTCTGAGCCACCCCAGGTTGCACGGGTACGGAATACCAGGGCAAATTGTCTTGGTCCGAATAATGATATGGATGGTCGTCCATGTAACCATACATCTCGCCAAAGAACTCTCGAGTCGATCACTCCCACCACCAGAGGCCAAGCTCGCAAAACGTGATCGACTCGACATTAAACGCTAACAACGAGCGTAAAGGGGAGGAGACTAGAACGTAGAAATAGGTGAGAAGAAGATGACTCAGAGGAGAAGGGAAGAATCCCTAAAGCTAGCGTAGGTAAATGGTGAGGGTAGAAGCCTAGTCTAGCAAACACGGCTCAAACAAGCTTAGGATGGCTATGGATCCTTAAGCTACACGACACGTCGAGTTCACGCGGCCTCAACACGCCTCACCTCCCTACGACGAAGACCACAGATCCCAGTAAGTGAGCCAAGATCCGGACATCTCGTCTTTCCTGCTAACGACAAAGTGGGTGACGTCGATCAGGTTGTGACAGTCGTGACCGGATCACTCTCTTAATGCGCCCAAGTCCTATTGGCCAATGTCTACATGATTTTAGATTATGGATTTATTTGAGTGTGGTTTGTGGGGCTAAGGAAGGGGTGATGAAATCCCCCACCTTATCTTGAAGACTATAGGTGGTGCCCCTTAAGGATGTTTTGAAAGTTTAGGCTAGCAAGCAACTCACCAAACAAGCACTCACCTCACTCTTGTTCCAATGCACCTTACTTACTAATGCATGATCTAAACATGCGTGAATGAGAGATCGAGTGCACGTACCTCACGTCAACAATCGACAACAAGAACGTAAAGAAAAGAAAAGACAAATGCGTGCAAGGTCTACAAATAATGCATGACCTAGATGGCAAGAACTAATCTTTTGCTTTGAGTTTTATGGTCCAAATTGTCTTAACAAGGGGTCATGCAAGCCAAATTAATTTTTTACACTTAAACAGAGCATGCATGGCATAAACAGTGGCACTAAAAAACTAGAAATAGACAAAGGAAGATAGTGTGAAAACAGAAAGTACAAATGGCGTACCTAATCTGCCAGTGGCGGATCCAAATCCTCTACTGGCAGAATGTCTGGGGATTCTGATCCCCAGACTTCACATGAATCCTCCCACACTTGATTGAGTCCCTTTGTCCAGTTATGGCCCCTTCCAGTAACCAAAAGAGAGAAAAAAACGAAAAAACAAAGGAAAACGTACCCACCGAAATGGTGAACTCGCCTACGAAGACGACGCTCCCTGGAACCGGTGCCAAAAACTTGATTGAAATTAGTTACATTACCACAAGTGCACGGCCACGTTGAACCTGTGGCAAATACGGGTCGGTCCACAGGGAGCGCGTGTGTCAGATTCCGAATACTCGAGTGGGAGAGAAGAAAAGAGAGATATGATCGAAACTACAATACAATGCGAAGAAATTGGAAAATAAGCTATAAAACTAAACCCATCGGGGGTAAAGAAAGAATGTGAATACGAAAATTGTGTTGTGTGTGTTCAAATGTGCTCATCAAAACATGTCATACATGAAATCCATAAAACTCAATTCCAACTTTGCGTCCACATGAAATAAGATTAAACATTATCATTGAAACATACAAGACAATAATCGAAATATGGCAAATATGTTTACATGCATAATGACACATATCCAACTATGTCTCCCCATGAAATAAGATTTATCACAATCAATAAAACATTCAAGACATTAATTTGGATAAAACCAACATGAGCACAAGCATGCACATGTCTTGTTCCATTCTTCCACTCCATCCTTATCCTAACATCATCATTCCCCCATAAAATAGTCTCACCAATCTAGGCATGTGATAAGCTTCATTCAAGAGCATTAGCACATCAAAGATAAGAGTGAAATCCCAATACATGGTTATGGAAATCATGTGAAGCTCAGAGGATTAGATTAACACACACTCAACCATCACATAGTAATAACACTTTCTTCTCCACCCCCAATGGGGATGGACTACTCTCTACTCATCTCTACACTAAACAAAGCATAAAAACAACAAGAACCCATAATATAAATAACAGAAAACAAGATTAACCAAACAACAACATTAAAGAAATTACATCAAAGTAAAGACACTAAAGTAAAGAACAAGAACAAAACTAGATTAAGAAACATAAATACACAGTTTGCTACTCTCCAACCCCCTTATTTACACTACTAAGATAGGAAACTAAAACCTACTCTAATGGGGAAAGGACGAAGAAGAGGTGGAGAGGATGGATTACATTTGTTTATATAGACTAATACATGGTTAGGATCAATCTGGAAATAATCAACCCATTCTAAATCACATCTGATTGTCCGAGAACGCTCCAAACTGAATCCCCAGCCCACTACCAATATTTCAGCCGATTTGGACCATTTTGATCCCTGGAAGATCAAATGGCTCTGATCGGGTTAAAATTTTGTGTCACGCTTGATTTCTTCATTTGACACATATAGTGAAGCCCTGGTCTACTGGTTCGAATCACTTTGAGTTTAACTGGTGAAATACTGATCTGATTCAAGTCATGTGTCACCATGTTTTGCACTTCACAATCATGTCCCTCCGGGTTAGCACTTGGGTCCTTCCTGATTTGCGCTCCAGTCCTTGTGCACTAGCAAATTGGTCCAGAACCTTCCAAATCAATCCATACTTGTTACATTTAGGTCATGTTTGCTCCCTTCCTCTTCTTTATTACCTAACTCCTGAAACACTACAAACAACAAATCGAGTAGCACAATATTGGGGTAAAATAATGGATATATAGCATGAATATGACGCATTATATGTTATTAATCAACCACATTTTCTAAATGGGTCAAATTACGATTATTAGAAGAATAGAATGAAGCTTTTCTTAATATTAGTGACCTTAAGTATGAAGTCTTTTTCCAAAACCCTTCCACACCTCCTAAGGAAGAACAATTAGCCACATTAACTAAGGCCAAAATGAAGGAGCTTGAAATGAACTCTAGCATCTTGAATATCCTTTACTTTGGCTTAAATGAGGGAGAATACAATAGGATTAGAGGTTGCAAAAGTGTATATGAGATTGGGCATATATTACAAATGAATCATAAGGGATATAGTATAACTAAAGATACTAAAATTAGTCTTCTCATGCATAAATATGAATTTTTTACTATGCAAACCAGTGAGAACATAAGCGAGATGAACACTCGCTTCACCGATATTACTAACTCTCTCAAAGTTCTTGGAATAAATTTCAGTGAGGGAGACATGGATAGAAAGTTCCTTCAGTCGCTCAACGACGAATGGGAAGACAAGGTCATTGCAATTGAGGAAGCACATGATCTTTCCAAACTAAAGATGGAGGAGTTAATTGGAAACCTCATGTCTTATGAACTCCAAATGAGTCATCAAAAGGAGAAAGAAGCCTCCAAGAAGAACCCAATTGTGGCTTTGCAGGCCAAATTTCATGAACCAAAGAGGAGAGAGGAAAATGAGGACATTGAAGTCCTAAACAAAGACGTCTTCAAGTTCCTCGAGAAAATAAGGGAGAAATGAAAGAAAGAAGAGGAAGAACAAGAAGCGAGAGGAACGAAAAAAGAAAATGATAAGGAGAAGAGTGAAAATGAGAAAAAGGAGAGAAGGAGAGGAACAGATAGGAGCAAGAGAAAAGAGAAGGAGATGGAAGCTCACAAGGCAACATGGGATGACTCTTCATCATCCTCTTCAACATCGTCATCTCTACAAAGTAGAAGAGAAGTTGCCTACACTTGCTTCATGGCCATCGAAGATGAACAACGTGAGGTAACCTCTAACTCTTGTTCTATAAGTTCTAATTCTTGCTCAACTAGATCATATTCTAGTGATAGCTCATGCTCCAAAGAATTTTCATACACTTTCGATGAGCTTCAAATTGCATTTCGTGATTTAGTTGCACAATATGAGATCATTTGTGATAAGAACAAGAATGCTAGAAAGACTATGAATGATCTCCAATGCCAAATTGAAACTATCATGAATGAGAAGAATGAGGTGCTTTCTAGACATGAAACAAATGCATTAGAATTTGCTAGTCTAAAAGCAACACCTATTGATATTGAACAACGAGATCTTCATGCATGTAATGATCAACTAATAAAAAAATTAGAAAAGTTCACAAATGGAACAAAAATGCTTGACATGCTTCTAGATAGTCAAAGACAATCACTAAACAAACATGGTTTATGATATAATGCCAACTTGAAAAACCATGTATCTCATACCACTTTAAATAGCAAGCATTTGTTTGTAAAACATAGTTCCTCAAGTGTGTGGTCTCCCAAAACCAAAATGATTTGGGTACAAAAAGCTAACAATCAAGGACCCAAAGTTGTTTAGGTACCTAAATCTACACTTGTACGTACTTAGAAGATGGGAGATCAGTAGTGCCCGGCCAATGCTTGCAAAGAAGAATACCAAGCCAGTTGTACTATCAAAAGGGAGTATGGAACCAAAACATGAGGTCTACTAAGTTGGGTAACATCTTTTAATCCTCCTAAGCTTAAAGTATTGGTTCCAATAGGTTGTTGTATGCTCTTTTGTCATATCCTTTATATCATATGATTGATCAATTAGGATGAAGCTTATTGTATAATCACTAAAGGGGAGCAAAATGAAAAATTAAGCGTAATTGATAGACCTATTCATATTGATAGGGGGAGCTTACTAAATAGTTTTATATAGAGAGTAATGAATTACAAAATTAAGGGGAATCAAATTCATTACATTAGTATGGGGGAGAATAATTTAGACAACTTATGATCACAATTTAACATTTGATTGATGTCAAAGGGGGAGAACAAACATTGAAATTTGAAATAATTGAACAAAAACTATGCACATTCATGGGGGTGATCATTTATGCATAGTCTACAAATTTAAATTTCAAGTTTTAAGATATAGGTTACCATCATCAAAAAGGGGGTGATTGTTTGGTTTTTGGCCTTAATCCGTGTTTTGATGATTTAACTAACCTAATATTAATCATACTCAAATGTAGAGTAGCACACATTATGTATAGAACATATATTATATTGTGCTAACATCTACAGGTGATCAAGACTCAAGGAAGAATGGAATCAAGTCAAGACATGTAATCAAGCTACTTGAAGACATGTAATTTTACCTTTTATTTGAGTTTTAGGAACTTATTTGAACTTGATCATACAAGAGTTAAAATCTATTCACATACACACTAGGTTCCTTGTAGAAGTCACACACAAAATCTCAGATGAATTAGACTTCAATATGTCACCCAAACCTAGGCAGGAAAATCACCTAAACAAAACTTCTACCTGCCTGTGTTGAATGGTCAACCGAAACAAGTTTTCCGTTCGACCGTTTCTAACAATTAATCACTTCACAAATAGTGTTTTTAGCTAACCCTACCAGTTGACCGATTCTGACTTTCCGGTCAACCGATTGACCCGTATTTTCCAGACGATTGTTTTACTTGTAGTATTCTCTCAATTGTCGTATTCGTATTTTCTCAAATACCCTAAATGCTTTTGGACATAGGTCGAACGATGCCTTCCTAGAGGTTGACCGAAATAAGACAATATTTATACATCAAATGTGTCTGTTATTTTTGCTCGAACGAACCTTCTTCTTGTGTTTAACCGATTTACCTTTACCCGGGCCTATACCATTATATCGGTCGACCGACCCCTAACCTAGTTTGACAAATGACTTAACTTGTAGCGCAATTGGTTCGACCGTTACTTATAGTGGTTTGAACATTTTCTTATTGTTAAGTAAACGGTCGACCGTTATGGGACAAACTTGTTGAACTTCAATTTCTGATTTGTGTATCTTACACACAACTTATCCAATTCTGCCCCGACAGCTATATCTCTGTAGGAGCTTAGGTGCTTATAAATAGAGGTCCTTAGACCTTATTTATACATCTCTACAAATTCTATTTGTCTCCTACACCAGAGAGTAATCCTCCAAATCTCATTCCATACACTCTCGGTGAAAGCCCAAGCATCTTGAAAAGGTTTCGGTGAAAGCCCAAAGTCTCCCTCTCGGGTTGTGAGAGGAGGATCCAAGCTCGGAAAGGATTGTTCGCGAGCTTGAAGTGTGAAGGCTTAATCTCGGCCAGGAACGAGATTGGATAGTGAAGACGTAGACACAGCTTGCGGAGTCAAGCGGAGCTTGCAAGAGAGGAAGTAGGCAGGAGGCCAATCCTCTATAAAACCGGCGTCTTCTTTGTGGTTTGCATTGCTTATTTCTACTTTATTTTGTTTTTATTTCCACTGCATCTTTGATTTAATTAAGTTGAAATTAGAAATTTGATTAGATTAATTAGGGTCATATCGATCCTACAATTACCACTCGCTATAAAAAAGAGTCACGGAGTAAAAGAAGTGTGGGAAGTAGTCATTAACCTGAGTCAGATTTTTTCAACCTTGTGTTCGAAAGTCAACACCGCTGATAATTTCAGACGCCTAGATAGGGACATCGATATTCTTCTATGCCAGTTGGAGATGATATTTCCACTGAGTTTTTTATGTTATGTTGCATCTGCCAGTTGACCTTGCTTGGCAGGCACGATTGGCAAGTCCAGTGCACTATCACTGGATGTACCCTTCCAAAAGATATATGAATAAGTTGACATCTTTTGTTAGAAGTAGAAATAAACCAGAAGGATCAATTGCCAAAGGTATTTTGGCAGAGGGTACGACCTTTTTCTCTAGATATTTGAAGAGTGTATATTTAATAGACCTTTTAGGAACAACGAAGGTGAAAGACCTTTAGGTGAAGCTCGAATGAAAGTCATTGACGTTGTTGATCTTGAGAAAGTACACAATTTGGTTTTTGAATAACACTACCATTGTTGATGAATATTAAGATAGTGAACAAAAGATTTGTTACTTTGCTAATTTCGTACATTTGAATATTTCATTGCTAACGAGAATTTTTATGATTGGTTTAGGGAGACCGTTCGAAATGAAAACACTGAGAGTGTTGAAATCGAAGCACTTGCTCGAGATCTGATTATCGTGGCAAAGAAATATTCAGGATATATTCTCCTTCGGTTTAGGTTTCGGTTTCACACAGAGAAATGGGAGTCCAAACGAAAAACTCAGAATTCGGGTGTGTTTGTGAACTCAACAGGAGAAAGTTACTCAACAGCAAGAGATAACAATCCTATACGTGCACCAGTTGACTACTTTGGTGTATTGCAAGACATAATTGAACTTCAATACTACGGTGATGTGAAATATGTTTGTTCAAGTGCAAGTGGTACGACGTTCTGGGTCGGGATTTTTGAAACTAGAAGAGCCATTTGTACTTGCATCCTAAGTAGAGCAAGTATTTTATGTTGCAAAGCCCAAAGAAACAGAAAGTGATGACCAATGGTTGGTCATTGTGCAAATGTTGCCAAGAGATTTATATGGCATGGAGGATGAAGCATCCGAAGTTCCTAAGTACGGGTGAGGAAATCTTGCACAAGTTAGAGTCGAATTAGACGATATTAATTTGGTTCATTTTGTTAGACCATATTTAGAACCAGTGGTCGAGTAGTACACCCTGAGGGACATGCAAAATTTGTAATGACAAACCCAATATATGTATGAATATATCTTTAGTTTATAAATTTTATGATACAGTTGATGATAAATTAAATTACTTCATAATTTAGGTATGTCGAGACGCCAGTCTTCACCACCTCACCCTGTGGGAGATGGTGATAGGCGTAGATGTCGATGATGTCAGCAGACGATACCCCACGGATAGTCGATGATGCAGCCGATAGTGAGGACGTTCCTAGCCAGGAGGACAAAGGTCCAGCGAGTACGAGTAGAGGTTGTGGATCTACACAACTTCTAGATAGTTGGAGCTCTACACTTCAAAATGAGATAGAGTTCACTCCATAAGGCGTGCCGAAGGAAAAGAACATTGAATGATTTCAAATTTTCATTGGCACGACAGCTAGGAGGACAAAAGTATTGCCTCGTTGTAATTCGTATTGGAGATTGGTCCAAAAGCACAATGATGTGGTATGGGCGGAATTAATAGTAATATTACATACCTTCTTAAGTTACATTAGTATTGATTTAAATTGGAAACTAATTTAAATTTATTTCACAGTCACATTGGATAGTTTCTGAGGGATTCATAGCCAAAATTATGAAGTCTCTCAACACCAACTGGAAGAAAAACAAGTACCAATTGTACCTTGATGTTGCAGATTTGGAGAGTAGAGAGGCTAGATTGGCGGCTAGACCACCACATATTTCCGTGGAGGATTGTTCTAGTATGCTTGACTACTGGTCAAGCGAGGCATTTAAGGTAAATTTGTTAAGTTTTTGTAAAATTATTATCAATGACTAAAAAACTAAGAATTTGTTTTATTGCTGATGCAGAAGGAGAGTGATATTAATAGCAAAACTGGCGGAATTTGGTAATACAACATCAGTGTGGTACCAAATCGGTGGTGCGACACAAGAAGAAAATGGTGAGATATTATTTTAATTTTTTTAAAATTCTTATAGATTCATTACTTTTTAAAATTCTTATAGATTCAACTGTATTGCAGATTGTAAAAAATCTAGACACTCCTGAGCCAAGTCGTACATATATATACAATCAGCTTCATGACAAGACACTCCCGGAAGCTGTATTCTTTTTTGTAAGTCTAAGATTACTATTAGTTTTCAATTACTTAATGTTATTCGATACATTCTTTGTAAATTTATAATGTTTTCCTATTTTAGGAAAAATTGGAAGCATTGCGAAAACCAGGTGAGACGAGCTCTTAGGGGTCTATCAATACAGCGGTTGGCGCCCAAGATTCAGTCGGGACTGTTCTCGGCAACGGACATGGACATGTTAGGATGTACTCAAGTCTCATCACCCCAGTTGACATATACGGACCTCACGGGACACCATCTCAAGTAGATAGTAACGCCAGAGTGGAGGATAAGAAATGTGAGGAGATGAAGAAGGTGTTAAGCCAGCTAGTGAAGATGCAAAACAAGTTAGAGAATACACAAAACCACCTCGAGAGGTAAAAATCAATGGTCAACTTTTTGATGGAGAGGCGAGGTTTTATCCCGAAGTTTTTATTTATAATTTATAAAATTATGTTACATGAGGGGAGGTTTTATCCCGAAGTATTCTATTTATAATTTATAAAATTATATTACATGAGGGGAGGTTTTATCCCGAAGTATTGTATTTATAATTTATTAAATTATATTACATTTACTAAGTAAATTTATATACATTATAATGTCCTAAGTGACGTAATGTTTAATGATTTAATCGTGTAGAATTTTGGCACGCCAAATTCACGACCAGGTCGAGATTGTAGGATCGTGAATGATCCTAATTATCTAATCAACTTAGTGTAATCTCTACTAAATAAGCAGCAGAAATAATTTAAAGAGAAGTAGAGAATAGACAAGAAAATCATAAGAAGACTCAACGATTTTGATAGAGGTTTGGCCTCCCGCCTACTTCCTCTCTTGCAAGCTCCGCTCGACTCCGTGAGCTTTGCCTACGTCTTCACTATCCAATCTCGTTCTGGGCCGAGATTAAGCCTTTAACAAGCAAGCTCCATGAACACCCTTATGAGTTTGGTTTCTTCCTCTCACAATCCTAGATGGATGCTTCGGGCTTTCACTGAAACCTCTACTTCTTTTGACAGTAAATGTGAGTGGATCAACACTCTTTAACTTCAACACACTCTGAGTATGATTTGTAATTGATCAAACATGTGCAGGTTTAAGCTTTGAGTGTAGGATTTGGGATTTCTTGATTGGGATAACTCTCTCTAGTATATTGAGCAATTGGAAGTGTTAGAGTTGTGTAAATAAGGTGTATGGACCTCTATTTATAAGCTCATAGATAGTTATAGCCATTGGGGAAGAATTGGGTGAGTTGTGTGTAAGATACATAGATCTGAAATTGAAGTTCAACAATTTTGTCCCTCAACAATCGACTGAATCAGGGTAAATAGTCGATTGTTTCCTTAAGTGTAAGGAAACGTTTGAACCACATTAAGCTTCGGTCGAACCTATTCGGTCTATGACTTAAGTACCCGATCGATCAAAAAAGGGATGGTTGACCGAAATTAGGGTCTGGCCAAGGTTTAAAGATATTGCGGTCGAACACATACTTATGGTATGGTTGACCGAAAATAACAGGCACTTTGGTGTCTTCAAACGATCGACCATTTCAAAGTAAAAGATTGACCGGTGGATAAAAACATTTTTGGGGGTCGAATGAAAATATGAACACGATTGTTGTATAATACGAAAAGGTTAATGGTCATCCAAAAATTACGAGAAATGGTCGACCGAAAAGTCAAAGGTGTTCGCTTTTTGGCCTTAATCTATGTTTTGATGATTTAACAAACATAATCTTAATTATAATCACCATAGAATAGCACACATATTGCATAGCATATATATTGTATTGTGTTAACCTATATAGGTGAGCAAGACTCAAGAAAGAAGAAAATCAAGTCAAGACATGTATTAAAGCTCATTTGAAGAAATTTAATCTTCATTTATTTTGAGTCATAGGAACATTATGTAATTGAGCGTACTTGAGATAAAATAAACTCAAACACTCACTAGGTTCCTTATAGAAGTCACACAAAATTTCACAACACTTGGACTTCAATAGATCATCCATACTAGAACCATTAAATAGTTAAACCAAACTTGAACTGCTAGGACCAAATCGGTCGACCGGAACGATTTCATCGTTCGACCAATTGGGTATGTTATTATTGTTAGCCTAAGTGTTAAACCGATCAACCGTTTAGAGCTCTTTGTTCGACCGTCTACATGTGACACATGGCCGTTAGACTTGTCTTATTCTACAATGGTCGGATTTCCCAAAACCCCAAACTTACCAACTTTTTGTCGACCGAAACTTACCTAGCGGTCGACCGATCAAACAAAACCTGGTCGCCCTAGACACTCTGGAAGTTTCCGGTCGAACATCTCCTAGACCTTGGTCGACCAAAACTCAAATTTTTCCTGAACTCAGAAGTGCCTGGAAGTTTCCAGTCGAACCTACCATTTGCTTTGTTCGACCTATCCAATTTTACCAGACCAAAACTCCCAGAACGGTTGACCAATCCACACTTTTAGTTCAACCGTTCACTTAAGCGAACTTAAGTTGTAGCCATATATGACCAACCGGTCGACCAGTATACCCGATTCGGTGGACCGTTTTTGTTCTGAAATGTGTCCTGAACTTCACTGTTTTGTGTTTCTTACACAAACACTTACCCATTTAATCCCAATGGCTATAACACAATTAGAGCTTATAAATAGGTGTTTCCAAGAAACAATTAGACAACTCTTATATTTATATTTTTCATATACACCTAAAAAAACTCCCAAGTTTCAACCCGCCAATCCTACACTCACAAGCCTACACTTCCACACTGTAGATCATTTCCATATGCTAATCAAATGTGCTCAACTTTAGAGAGTGTGTCCAACTCAGTTGTTTGTTCAAAGAAGCAAGGATTTTGGTGAAAGTCCTAAGTGTTCCCCCTCGGATTGTGAGCGGAAGAAATCAAGCTAACGAGGGTTGTTCGCGGAGCTTGAGTTGTAAAGGCTTAATCTCGGGCCGGAACGAGGTTGATTGTGAAGATGTGAGCGGAGCTCCAGGGAGATCGAGTGGAGCTTGCAAGAGAGGAAGTACACGGGAGGCCGAACCTCTATAAAAATTACAGTGTCATCATTGTGGTTTGCATTGTATTCTTTACTTGCTTGCTTTGTTATTAATTTCCGTTGCATCTTTGATTGTTAATTAAGTAGAGTTTAATTAAGTTTAAAAGTGATTAGACTACCGACCCATAATGTTCCTACAATTGGTATCAGAGCCTTGTGAGCTAAATAGCATGCTTAATCATTTTTTTAGCATGACATCTACATCATCTAATCATATAGAAGGATTATGCACAACAAGGCCTCTTTGCTTAATGGGTCAAATTATGATTATTGGAAGAATAGGATGAAGATTTTCCTAATTTCTAATGACCTTAAGTATTGGATTTTTCCTTCAAAATCCCTACACATCCCCAAATGTAGATGAAGTAGCCTCCTTGTCTAGGGCCAAAATGAAAGAAATTGAGATGAACTCTAAGATTATGAATATTCTATATAGTGGCCTTAATGAGCGAGAATATAATAGGATTAGGCATTGTGAAAGTGCACATGTGATATGGCATAGATTGCAAATGCATCATGAAGGTGATACCCAAACTAAGGAAACTCGCATTAGTCTCCTCATGCATAAATATGAATCATTTCTATGCAAATCGGTGAAAACATAAGCGAAATGAACACTCGCTTCACCGATGTTAGTAACTCTCTTTTGGTTCTTGGAAGAAAAATCAATGAATGAGATACGACAAGGAAATTCCTCCGGTCACTAAGCAATGATTGGGAAGATAAGGTGGTTGCTATTGAAGAAGCTCATGACCTATCCCGACTAAAGATGGAGGAATTAATTGAAAATCTCATGGCTTATTAGCTCCAATTGAGTCATCGAAAGGAGAAGGAAGCCTACAAGAAGAATCCGACCTTCGCATTGCATGCAAAATTTGATTAGCCAACGAGAAGAGAGGATAATGAGGACATTGAAGTCCTTGCCCTAGAATTCTTCAAATTCCTCAAAAAGGATAAGGAAGAAACAAGAGAAAGAAGAGGAAGGAGAACTGAGAAGAGAGAAAAGGAGGAGGACAATGGAAATGAGAAAAGAGAGAGTGAGAAGAAGAAGGAGAGAAGGGAAAGGAAAGGAGAAGAGCAAGAGAAGACAAAGGAAGGAGGAAGATCACAAAGCTACATGGGGTGACTCTTCATCACCATCATCATTATCTTCTTCCTTGTAAAGTAGAAGAGAGGTTGCCCATTCATGCGTCATGGCCATTGAAGATGAACAAAGTGAGGTAGACTCTAACTCTTGCTCTACTAGATAAAATTCATGCTCAACTAAGTCTTATTATATGCATAGTTTACATATAGAAATTTCAAATATTAAGATATAGGTTGCCATCATCAAAAAATGGGGAGATCGTTGGCTTTCTGGCCATAATCTATGTTTTGATGATTTAATCAACATAATCTTAATTATAATGAATGTAAAAAAGCACACATGTTGCATAGCATATATATTGTATTTTCCTAACCTCTACAGGTGATCAAGACACAAGAAAGAAGGAAATCAAGTCATGAAATGTATTGAAGCTCATTTGAAGAAATGTAATCTTCATTTATTTTGAGTCTTAGGAACATTGTGTAATTGAGCATACTTGAGCTAAACTCAACTCAAACACGCACTAGGTTCCCTATAGAAGTCGCACACAAAATTTCACAACATTTGTACTTCAATAGATCACCCAAACTAGAACTGGAAAACATTTAATCCAAACTTGAACTGCCAGGACCAAATCGTTCGACCGGAACAAGTTCATCTACACGTGTCACAAAATTCAACCGGTTAGAGCCCTTGTTCGATCGTCTACACGTGTCACATGACCGTTAGACTTGTCTTATTCTACAATGGTCGGATTTCCCAAAACCCCAAACTTACCAAACTTTCGGTCGACCAAAACTTACCTAGCGGTCGACTGATCAAACAAAACTTGGTCTTCCTAAACACTCTGGAAGTTTCCAGTCAAACGTCTCCTAGACCTTCGTCGATCGAAACTCAAATTCTTCCTGAACTCAGAAGTGCCTGGAAGTTTCCGGTCGAACCTACCATTTGCCTTGTTTGACCGATCCAATTTTACCAGACCAAAAACCCTAGAATGGTCGACCAATCCACACTTTTAGTTCAACCGTTCACTTAAGCGAACTTAAGTTGTAGCCAGATATGACCAACCGATCGACCGGTATACCCAATTGGGTCGACCGTTTTTGTTCTAAAATGTGTCCTGAACTTCACTGTTTTGTGTTTCTTACACAAACACTTACCCATTTAATCCCAACGCCTATAACTCACTTAGAGCTTATAAATAGGTGTTTCCATGACACAATTAGACAACTCTTATACTTCTATTTGTCATATACACCTAAGAGAAACTCCCAAGCTTCAACTCTCCAATGCTACACTCACAAGCTTACATTTCCACACTTTAGATCATTTCCATATCCTAATCAAAGTCTGTCAAGTTTAGTGAGTGTGTCCCACTCAGTTGTTTGTTCAAAGAAGCGAGGATTTCGGTGAAAGCCCGATGTGTTCCCTCTTGGATTGTGAGAGGAAGAAATCAAGCTAGCAAGGGTTGTTCGCGGAGATTGGGTTGTAAAGGCTTAATCTCGGCCCGGAACGAGGTTGATAGTGAAGACGTGAGCGGAGCTCGAGGGAGATTGAGCGGAGCTTGTAAGAGATGAAGTAGGCGAGAGGCCGAACCTCTATAAAAATTCTGGTGTCATCATTGTGGTTTGCATTGTATTCTTTACTTGCTTGGTTTGTTATTAATTTCCGCTGCATCTTTGAGTATTAAGCAAGTAGCGTTTATTAAGTTTAAAAGTGATTAGATTACCGACCCATAACGTTCCTACAAAAGGTAGACGACCAGTTGAACAGTCACTTATAGTCTCTATTATAAACAATCGAACAGTAAATAGGTTTCGGTCGACCGTTTGGCGCAGGCAGCTTATGCTTGGTTTAAGTGATATTCCGGCTAAGGTTTAGGTGACCTATTGAAGTCCAATTGATATGAAATTTGGTGTGTCGCTTCTACAAGGAATCTAGTATGTTTGTGAGTAAGTTTTAACTCTTGTATGCTCAAGCTTACACAGATTCTTAAGACTCAAATAAATGGTAAAATTACATATCTTCAAGAACTTAATTACGTCTTGACTTGATTCCATTCTTCCTTGAGTCTTGATCACTTGTAGATGTTAGCACAATACAATATATACTCTATACATAATGTGTGCTACTCTACATTTGATTGTGATTAAGATTAGGTAGATTAAATCATTAAAACACGGATTAAGGCTAAAAAGCCAACAATCTCCCTTTTTTTTGCTGATGACAACCTATATCTTAATACTTGAAATTTAAATATATAAACCAAGCATATATGATGCTCCCCCTATGAATGTGCATAGTTTTTGTTCAATTATTTTAATTTCAAGTTTCTTCTCCGCCCTTAACATGAATCAAATTCTAAACGATGTAATCATGAGATGTCTAATTTCTTCTCCCTTTATCCAATGTAATGAATTTGCTCCCCCTTAATTTGGCAATTCATTACTCCATCTAAATGATATTCATTTAGCTCCCCCTTTCAATATGCATAAGGTTATATCAATTAAGCTCAATTCTAATGTTTTCTCCCCTTTTGACATCAATCAAATATGGACATATAAGCATATGATGTAATTTTCAAATATAAGATATGACAATTAAGCATTCAATATCCTATTTGAACCAATTCTATATGAATGGAGAGGATTAAAGATTGTTACCCAACTTTGTAGTCCTCATTGTTTTGGTTCCATCCTCCTTTCGATAGTGCAACTAGCTTGATATTAGAATTTGCAAGCTTGGCCTGTCACTACCTATCTCCCATCTTATTTCATGTACCTACAATTGTATATTTAGGAACCCAAACAACCTTGGGTCATTAAATGTTAGCTTTAGGAACCCAAACCATCTTGGTTTTGGGATCCCACAAACTTGAGGAACTATGCTTTACAAACAAATGCTTGCCATTTAAAGTAGTGTAAGAAACATGATTTTTAACATATGAAGCATTATATCCTAAACCATGTTTATCTAGTGATTGCCTTTGACTACCTAGAAGCATGTCAAGCATTTTTGTTCCTTTTGTGAACTTTTCTAAGTTGAGCATTACATGCTTAAGATCTAGTTGTTCATCATTAATGGGTGTTGCATTAGACTACCACGTTCTGATGCATATTTTTCATGTCTAGCAATCACCTCATTCTTCTCATTCATGATTATTTCAATTTGGCATTGGATATCATTTATTAGGTTTCTAGCATTCTTGTTCTTTTCACAAATGATCTCATATTGAGTAACTAATTAATTAAATGCATTTTGAAGCTCATCAAAACTATATATTTCTTGTTTCAGGCATGAGTTATCACTAGAATATGATTTAATTGAGTGATTGAATCAGTTTAAAATACCACAAGTGCACAATCACGTTGAAGCGGTGGCAAAGACGAGACGGTCTACAGGGAGCGCGTGTGAGTCAGATTCACGATACTCAAATGGGGGAGAAGAAGAGAGAGATGTGATCAAAATTAAACTACAATGTGTGGGAAATCAGAAAAACAATCAATGAAAACAAAACCCATAAGGGGGTAGGGAAGGAATGTGAATACGAAAATGTGTTGTGTGTGTTCAAATGTGCTCATCAAAACATGTCATACATGAAATCCAAAAAAATCAATTGCGTCAACATGAAATAAGATAAAACCTTATTATTAAAACATACAAGACAATAATTGAAATGAAGCTAATATGTTCACATACAAAATGACTCAAATCCAACTGTCTCTACATGAAATAAGATTTATCACAGTCATTAAAACATAAAAGACATTAATTTCGATAAATCCAACGTGAGCACATGCAAGCACATGTCTTGTTTCCTTCTTCCACTCCACCCTTATCCTAAGCTCATCATTTCCCATAAAATAGGCCCACTAATCTAAGCATGTCTAAGCTTCATTCAAGAGCATTAGCACATCAAAGATAAGAGTGAAATCTCATTAGATGGTTATAGAATTCATGTAAGGCTCAAAGTATTAAGATTAATACACACACTAATTCATCACATGATCAAATCACCTTCTTCTCCACCCCCTAATGGGGATGGAATACTCTCTACTCATCTCTACACTAAAGAAAGCATGAAAAGAACATAAACTTATGAAACAAAATGTAGAAGGCTAGATTAAACAAGCATCAAACACAATGGAAATTGCATAAAATGGAAAACATCAACATAAAGAACTACAACAAAAGTAGATTAAGAAATAAAAATACAAATTTTGCGCATCTCCAACCCCCTTATTACACTACTAAAACAAGAAAGTAAAACCTACTCTAATAGGGGAAGGAGGAAGAAGAGGTGGAAAGGAGGTATTACAATGGTATTTAAAGAAGAAATAATGGTTTGGATATATCTGGGAGCAATCTGACGGCTCTCATAACTTTATCTATACTCTGGTGCGCCCAATTAATCAATTCTGAGCCACGGGAGAAATTGGGGATCAATTGGAGCTGTAGTGTTGTATTTGGCACGTTGGATGAAGCCCTGGTCCAATATCTTGAACCTCTTTGAGTTTAATTGGCGAAATACTGATCTTGTTCAAGTCATGTGTCACAATACTTTGACAACAATCCGGTCCCTCTGGGTTTTCACTTGGGTCCTTCCTGATTTGCACTCCAGTCCTTGTGCATTACAAATGGGTCTAGAAGTCTTCAATTCAGTCCATTCCTTTTGCATTCAGGTCCTTTTTGTTCCCTTTTCTCTTCTTTATTACCTAACACTTGAAACACTACAACAATAACTTGAGTAGCACAATATTGGGGTAAAATAAAGGATATATAGCATGAATATGATGCATGATATGCTACTAATCAAATACCCCCACACATACTTTTTTCTAGTCCCGAGCAAAACAACGAAGGAGAAAAATGAAAGAAAGTGAAATATGCAAAAAACAAGGAAATACTAACTCACTTTCGTAGGAAGCACAGTTGCACTTAGCACGTGCAACAAGCCATTAGACCTCCTTGTCGCTAAGAAGGAGGAGTGGTGTCTCCTGAGGGTTTTCAACGGATATACCCACAAAATCCGAACATTGATGCATTATTCAATTGGAAACACGACTCGTTGGACCTATTTTTGTCGATCATTGGACACGATAATCTTACGGGCCGACTCTATATATGTATCTAGTCCACACACCTAGCCTAATGAATCATTCGTGCAAGTTGGTTAAGGACTTAAGTGAAAGATATGGGCAACCTTAACATCATTAAGTGATACAACGTGTAAAGTCCATTAAAGTCCATACAACGTGAAAGACATGGGCAACCTTAACAACCTTTTTTTCTTTTTCTTTTTTTCTTTTTTTCTTTTTCTCTTTTTTCATTTTGTTTTTTTACTAATTGGTGTGTAATTCTCCCAAGGTCAGGTTTCGTGCATCATTGCCTATGAGGACTTATACTATCACGTACACCTTCCCCCAAATCTCCATTGACCATGAATTAAATCAAGTAGAACAAGAGTTTGAATCTACCTCACTTTGTTCATCTTCAATAGCCAGAAGCATGTGTGGGCAACCACCCTTCTACTTTGTAGAGAAGATGATAATGAGGATGTAGAATCATCCCATGTTCCTTTGTGAGCTTCTTCCTTCTTCTCTTTTCTCTTGCTCTTCTCCTTTTGTCTTCTTCTCACCCTTCTCTCATTTTTCTTCTCATTTCTCTCTTCTCTTTCTCCTTTTCTTTATCCTTCTTCTCACTTCTTCTTCCTCTTCTTTCTCTCATTTCTCTCTTATCTTTCTTGAGGTATTTTAAGAAGTCTTTGGCAAGGACCTCAATGTCCTCATCTTCTACTCTCATCCCAGGTTCATTGAAATTCACATGTAATGCGAAGGCTGATTTCATCTTCGAGGCTTGTTTCTCCTTTCGATGACTCATTTGGAGTTCATAAGCCATGAGATTTCCAATTAGCTTCTTTATCTTTAGTTGGGAAAGGTCATGTGCTTCTTCAATTGCAACGACGTTGTCTTCCCATTCAACATTGAGTGACCGGAAGAACTTTCGAGCCATTTATCCTTCACTAATGTTTCTTCCAAGAATACAAAGAGAGTTAGATATATCGATGAAGTGAGTGTTCATCTCGCTTATATTCTCACCGGGTTGCATAGTGGAAATTTCATATTTATGCATGAGGAGAGTAATTATAGTTTCTTTGGTCGTACTATCACCCTCATGATGCATTTGAAGTCTATGCCACATCTCATATGCACTATCACAACCTCTAATTCTATTATATTCACCCTCATTCGAGACTAATTCTAGTTTCTTTGGTCGTACTATCACCCTCATGATGCATTTGAAATTTATGCCCATCTCATATGCATTATCACAACCTCTAATTCTATTATATTCACCCTCATTCGAGACTAATTCTAGTTTCTATGGTCTTACTATCACCCTCATGATACATTTGAATCTATGGCACATCTCATATGTATTTTCACAACCTCTAATTCTATTATATTCACCCTCATTCAATCCACAACAAAGAATGTTCGTGATAGTTGAATTAATTCATATTCCTTCATTTTAGCTCTAGTTAAGGTGGTTCGCTCTTCTTCCTTAGGGGGTGTGTAGGAACATCAAATACTTAAGGTTAATAGAAATCAAGAAATTTTTCATTCTATTCTTCCAATAATCATAATTTGACCCATTTAGAAAAGGTGGTCTAGTTGTGCACAATCCCTCTATATGATTCGATGATGTTGATGTCATGCTAAAATACGGTTCAGTATATGAAATTTAGAACCTATACTCTGATACCAATTGTAGGATCGTGTATGGTCATAGTTATCTAATGAAATTAGTATAATTGCTACTAAATAAGCAACGAAAATAATTTAAAGACAAGCATAGAAAAGACAAGAAAACCACAAGAAGAGTCGATGATTTTTATAAAGGTTTGGCATCCCATCTACTTCATTTCTTACAAGCTCCGCCTATGTCTTCACTATCCAAACTCGTTCCAGGTTGAGAACAGCCTCACGAGCTTGGTTTCTTCCTCTCAAAATCTGAAAGGGATGCTTCGGGCTTTAACTGAAACCTCCACTTCTTTTGACAGCAAATGTGAGTGGATCAACACTCTCTAACTTCAGCCCACTTTGAGTATGATTTGTAATTGATCATACATGTGGAGGTTTAAGCTTTAAATGTAGGATTTGGGATTTCTTTATTGGGAGAAGTCTCTCCAGTATGTTGAGCAATTGGAAGTGTGAGAGTTGTGTAATAAGGTTTATGCACCTCTATTTATAAGCTCCTAGAGAGGTATAGCCGATGGGGAAAAATTGGGTGAGTTGTGTGTAAGATACACAAATCAGAAATTGAAGTTCAGCAATTTTGTCCCTCAACAGTCATCCGAATCAGGGTAAACAGTCGACCGTTTCCTTAAGTATAAGGAAACGTTCGAACCACTTTAAGCTTTGGTCAAACCTATTTGGTCTATGACTTAAGTGCCCAGTTGATCAAAAATGGATGGTCGCCAAAATTAGGGTTTGGCCAAGGTTTAAAGATATTGCGGTACTAATGGTCTGGTTTACTGAAAATAACAGGAACTTTTAGTGTCTTCAAATGATCGACCATTTCAAAGTAAAAGGTTGACCAGTAGATAAAAACATTTTTGGGGGTTGGATGAAAATACGAATACGACCGTTGTATAATACGACAATGTTAACGATCATCCAAAAATTACGGCAAACGGTCAACCTAAAAAGGCAGTCGACCGGTTGAACTAGTAAAAGTCACTTAGAGTATCTGTTATAAACGGTTGAACAGTAAATAGGTTTCGGTCGACCTTTTGGCACAGACAGTTTATGTTTGGTTCAAGTGATATTTCGGCTAAGGTTTGGGTGACCTATTGAAGTCCAATTGATCTGAAATTTGGTGTGTCACGTCTACTAGGAACCTAGTGTGTGTATGTTTTAACTCTTGTATGCTCAAGTTTACACAAGTTCCTAAGATTCAAATAAATGGTAAAATTACATGTCTTCAAGAGCTTGATTACGTCTTGACTTGATTCCATTCTTCTTTCAGTCGTGATCACTTGTAGATGTTAGCAAAATACAATATATGTTCTATGCATAATGTGTGCTACTCTACATTTGATTGTGATTATGATTAGGTTGATTAAATCATTAAAACACGGATTAAGGCTAAAACGCAAACAATCTCCCTTTTTTGATGATGGCAGCCTATATTTTAATACTTGAAATTTAAGTATATAAACCAAACATATATGATGCTCCCTTATGAATGTGCATAGTTTTTGTTCAATTAATGTTAAAAAGCCAACAAAGATCACGATGAGGATCCATCTGGCGGAGCCGACATAGGAGGTTTAGTAACTTAGTGTTTTATGTTTTCTGTTAGTTTTTATGGTTAACAGTATTGTAGTACATACTGAACTTAGATAGTAAATGTAATAAAATAACAACTTTGTTTGTTTCAATGCTTTTTGGATAAGTCAGTATGTATGACTTTTGTGGTTAGATATGTATGAATTATTCTTGATTGAGTTTGTTGTGTTTGAATGCTTGTTGTTCAATGATGATTGAATTGGATGTGTATGAATGTTTGATGGATAAAAAGGTAAACCCAAAACCTGGAAGAGCAAATGAGTTTTTGAGTTCTCGAAAAGACATACACCGACGGATATATCCGTCGGTGTATATTGTATCGACGTACACCGATAGTACCTTTCCGTCAGTGTATGTAACTGATATTTTCCTCTGACAGACTAGTTCCGCCGGTGTAGGGTATACAACCGTTGGAGAACTTATTTGTATGTGTTGGTACACTGACGGATAGCTCGGCCGGTGTAGCACACCGATGGATAGTCCGTTGGTGTTCTCCGATATGACAAAAGGAGGTCAAAAATATTGGCTAGAATTTTCGCACCAAAAGTGTCACCAACGGGATATATCCATCGGTACATCTGTCGGAATAAGGCAACAAAGACGTATGTAACACCAATGGCATCATTTCCATCGGTGTAGGGTAACACCAACGGATGGAGATATTCACCGACGGATACTGACTGCCGATGAAGCTCTATTTTGATGAAGTGTTGGCGGGATCGAGTCCATGAGTTCGACTGGGATCCCTAAAAGTAAAGAGACTTGAAGAGAGTTGTCTATAAATCTATAGGCTTGTAGTAGAATCTATATGGGGTGAGATGGTTCTACCTGAATGGAAGATCTAGAAGGTTTTCCATGTGTGAAGAAGGATCTAAAATTGTGTAGAAAGTCATAGAGATGTCTAGATGTATTTAAAATTTTGTAGAAGATTATAGAATCATCTAAAAGTGTGAATATGGTGTCCATCTTGTGTTTTTCTTGCTTCTAACTCTTATTTTTGTTTTGTTTTATTAATACCTCCACTTAGTTGCATTTAGTTTTTGTTTGGTAGGGTAATTGATCATATCACAAAGAACTACAAGAACTGAGACTAAGCATGGCACAAAACAAAGGGGGTAGAGAAATACTTGAGTAAAGGAAATAAAAGTTACTCAAATGAAAGAGCACAACATAATAACCTTACCAAGAGTCTAAACTTTTATTAAAGAAAGATCACCCTATCAGCTCCTCCCTCTATTCTCACGATATGGTGTTTCATATCAAATACGTTGAGGTCATCTTGTAAGGGTACTCAAGTAGAAATAAAGTGCATAGAATTCAAAGCAAGAGAAATAGTTGGGTAGAGGAATCTATACAATATTTATTCCAAGAAGATACATCTGTAGATAATTAACCTTGATCACGAGATTATTATAAAAAAATCGTATTGTAACATCTACGAGCTCCATCTTCCACCTCCTTCTACCAGCACAACATAATTAGATAAAAACTAAACCTTCACGAATGGTGGAGGTGTAGAAGAGGAAGAAAGGAGAAAGGTTACATGGTATTTACAAAAGATGGGATCTCAAGATTAGATCTACATCTAAATGAAGGGCTCAAATGAAGTCCAAATATGGGTAAAAGTATATATGAGTAAAAGGAAATTCCGTCGGTAGGTTTCCGCCGAGAAATACAGTATTTGTAGTAGTGACATATGTATTCAGATTATGCAACATATACTCAAACACATCTATTAGATTTTGGACTTTCTACTTGCATGCCACCCGAAAAGAACAAAATTACACAAATGTCATTCGCAAAACCGAAATTGCTTTATTTGCTTGTATGCCACTCCACTGAAAACGCATGCCACTTTGTCACTAACATTGTTAATTTATATCATTTTATTTGAAAATTTTCAAAATCAACCCTCAATTATCTACAAATTACAAGTTATCTTTATTTGGTTGTAATTTGACAAAATTTACTCCCTCTCCTTCATTTTTTCTCTGCAATCACATACCTTCTCTTCTTACACTCTCTTGTTCTATATTCTTGACTAAATATTTATTTGTTTCTTAAAAAATACATATCTACCGGAGCTACAAAGGTCTTCTATTAGATATTTAGGCACCACTAAAAGTTCATTTATTAAAATAACAAAAATGTAGCAATGGTATGGACTTGTTTCGGTTCTTTTGGTTCATTTGAAATTCGAATTCTAGGTTCGATTGTTTGGTACCTGAATTTAAAATTTTGAATGTAGTGAACAAATGCCGACTTCAGATATAATATTAGAGAAACATATACGATTCTATACTTGGATGTTTCAACGTGCTTTCCACCAAGAAAATTGCGATTAACTTTGCAACTTGATCACATGGCATAAGCATTGAATTAAACACATGTGAGTAATATTATATCTCCGAGTTGCTCAGACGATTGTACACAATTTTGCGAGCCCGTCATGCAACATTACTTTCTTATAACCTTTAACACGTTAATTGTTAGACCCTAACCCTTGCTTAGGCTAATCTCGAGTTTTGTGGGGGTTTAGCATGGGAAATGGGAGAGAGAACGGTGATGGTGATGGGGGTAGGGGGCGGTTACTGTGGTGGTGTGGTTTGAGGAGGAAAAACCATCATCTCTTCATTTCCTCTCTTCTTCTTCACTCAACTTCTTTCTCTCATCATTTCTCTCACTTTCTTCCTCTCTTCCGATGACCAGAGTTTGTGGAGGCGACTCCGGAGCATGGAGGCGAGTTTGGAGTTTAGGAGACGCGGTGGTGAGGTGTGTTTGAGTGGGGGTGCTGTCGGGCGTCGACGTTGAGCAAAACTCCGACGTGCTCCGTCTTCGTCTTGAGTTATGTCGGCTTACTAGTGTGGTTTTATTGTTCCCCACGTTGGCGGGAAGTTGAGGTCGGTCGAGGGAGGTCGGAGACCTCGCCGGCGACGAGAAACGACGTAAAATCCTTGGCTTGCGCAAGGTTGCTGTCGACCAACGGTAGACCGGTGCCTTCGGGCGGTCGACCGGTTTTACCTTTTTGCCCGACTTTAACCAACACCGGTCGATTGATGCCAATGTGGCGGTCGACCGGTTTCATATGTGCTGGTGGGTTGGAGGCTTACTGTCGGTTTTCGTTCGACCGTCCCTTGTTTTGGGGTCGACCGGAACTTAAGTGTACTTGATAATATTGCATGTTGTTTGACCGTTTTAGCTATATTGTTCGACCGTTCTATGACGTAGACTATTAGGATAACCCTAGTAGCTTTCGGTCGACCGGGACCTCTGAGTCGGTCGACTAAATAGACTTGTTGATTTTGACCAACTCCGGATTTTGACCTCGTGTTCGGTCGACCGGTTTTAGATTGTTGTTCGACCGTTTGGACTTAAGTGACACGCAGAATAGTTTGACCGTTGTAGACTTTCGGTCGACCGAACCTATTGGGGACGGTCGGCCGGTTAGGCTTTTTCGGTCGACCGTTTGTGTGCAGAACTGAATTCCTGGTCCTCGTGTTGTGTCAACACTGTCCACGGAAACTTGTGTCCTCACTGAGAGCGTGAGCCGGGAGGTGACGGTGGGTACGTGCTCGTGCCTGCCCAGGGACCGCCGTGTGGAAGAGTGTGGACACTTGGGTCGCGCCACCTCCCTGATGGACCGTGGTGTGACGTTTTGTTGCCTTACTCTTGTTGAGTAGCAGACCTGAGGGATCGCAGATCCCAACGCATGTTGATGTTTGGCTCGTGGAGCATGATGACCCTGCAGACTACGGTTTGGACTTGTCCGATGTTGTGTCGGACGTATGTTTCTTTAGTTTATGTTTCTTTTAATTAGCTTCTTTAATGTTCCTTTCTTGCTTAGTTGAATTTCTTTTCAGAATAATGTTTCATTTTGTTAATGTAGTTAGTTTAATTATGAGTGAGTAGTTCCATCCCCTTTGGGGGTGGAGTTGAGGTATGTACATGTTATGTAGGTGGTATGAATGCTAGATATTATTGTTGTGAGAGATATTAGTATGCTTGCTTGAATTAATAAGAACTTTACTTCATGGTTTCTGCCATAGTTAGGTACACTCCATGCTCGTTGTGTTCTTAATAACAACCTTGCATTGTGATGCATTGCATACATTGCATTATATGTCTTTCATTTAGATTATTTTTATATCAATAAATGCTACTAAGGTATGTGTTTAGTCTTATTTACAGAATACATGGACCTGAATGCAAATGACCCATATCCCGAGCATAAACGCGTACAAGAGACTCATTTCTATCATAAAGACCAAGTTCAAGATTATCGGGATTCAAATTGAAGTCCATCCAACCATAAAAGCATTCAACGACCTAATTACAAAAATGTCAGGGACTTAATTGCAAAAGCCGAGGACCCAACTACAAATTACGAGTACCAAAAGATTATTTTGGAGGAGTTCTAAAGAAAAATCAATTTGGATCTCCAAATATATGAAGAAATTAACTCGGATCTCCAAAGATATGCAATAATTAATTTGGACGCGCAAAGGACAGTTAAAACATACCATAAACACACAGGAAAAATCCGGATCGATTCTGAGCCAAAAAGGTGGCGATTCCGCCTTTTTTCATGTACATAATGCGGCGATTCCGCCGCACAAAAATTCGATCCGTGCGCTCAAATTTTTACCAATGCTATATTGACGCGTGTACGTTCCTTTTATGTATCAGGATCCCCGGTTGAGGCTATAAATAAGGCCGAATCATGTATTGGAAGGGGCTCCTCTCCTCCTCTTCTTTTTAGCAATAAAATTCTATTCTTTTATTTTGTGTTTTTAGTTTTCTTTTGTAGTTTCTCTAGGACCCCTTCTCCTTCCCTCCATCCATGAGTTTCTAACTCTCTCCAAAGGGTGGGGTGACGGATTTAGGGTGATGAGAAGAAGAATTACGTTATTATTTTAATTTCGTGTTAGTATATTTTGATTACTTGAGTTTATGTTGAGTCATTTATCATCTAATGCTTTATAACTAATGTGATTTATTATAAGTTTCCGAATTCTCTGATCTAAACCCGATATCTAAACCTCCACCCGCTGGACTCTCATCCATCTTTGCTTTATTTTTAATTTGTTTTTATTGTTTTTTCTTTAGACATTAAACATCAAAAATCTCAAACCATACATATTTTCTCTTTCTTTCTTTCCTTAATTCGAAAATCACAAAAATAACAATATCTCTCTCTCCTTGTGTTCGACCCGTACTTGCCGCGTCTTCATTGACGTCGTGCACTTGCGGTATAAATTTAATTCTCATCAAGTTTTTGGCGCCGTTACCGGGGTGGCGACGAAGATTTAGTTTATTTTTTGTGATTTCGATTCTATTCTGTTTTTCTTGTGCGCGATCTAACTATTTGGGTTTGCGTTTCAGGAGACAACGGAGTGCGCAGCGAAATCCGGGCACAATCTGAGCAAGAAAGGCAGCGGAATCGCCGCACAGCAAGAAGAACCTGCGGCGGACTCGTCGCAAGTTTGAAGCATCTGGGCTTCAATTTTTTCTGAGGTTGTCTTCATCTCTGGGTGGATGCGTAGAGCATCTGGGAATTTTTGAGAGCGGGCGGCGAACCCAACTGAGCGTGCGTTGGTAACCTTTGTTGCCTTTTTCCTTGTAATTTCTATTTTCGAAAAGTTTCTTTTTGTAGAACTGCACGTGTTAGGGCAAAATTCCATAATTGGCAATAATTCAACTCTGACCTAAAAAAATGGCAAAATTAGGACTTAGTACATGCATCATATAGTGTTTTGTTTGCATTATTCTTGCTAAATTCTTGCAAATTAATTCTTGTTGAAGAGTGCTGGAGGCAAGGTACGTGCGCGGTTTTTTTTATCGATTGCATTTAAGCATATAATCTAGTTTGCATACAACCTTGCAATTGCCCCCACTAAAAAGACCAATGTTTGACTATCTTTGCTAGATTTAAGTTAAACTATCTTAAGGGCAACTCCGTAGGAAAAGATATGGTGGGGATTTCATCACCCTTCCGTGGCCCACAAATCACAATCCTAAAGTATCACCCAAGCCTTAAATTAAAATCAATTAGACATTGGCCCCTAAGGATTCAGACTCAATTAAGGAGAAGATTGGTTTGACTTGCTATGACCTGAAGCCGATCGAATTTAATTTGGTGTCTAGAAAGTGTTTTTCTGTTGACGTACGTCTTCCAAGCGAAGTGGTTGTCTAATTGGCACCGACTCTGTCGGAAGCGCCCCCACTACCTATACACTGCCTGGCCAAGTTGGTTTTATTAGTGAGGGAGGTGAATCAAGTGAACCAATTCGACTAAACCAGTTAGGAGTCGTCTAGATCTAAGCTACATTAGGTCTAGGATTGTTTGAACCGTGCTTGTTTAGGAAACTTCTGACCGACCCTCTTATCTATCTTTTAGAGTTAAGTTTCCCTTC
This sequence comes from Triglochin maritima, assembly GCA_963682175.1. Taxonomy (NCBI): domain Eukaryota; kingdom Viridiplantae; phylum Streptophyta; class Magnoliopsida; order Alismatales; family Juncaginaceae; genus Triglochin; species Triglochin maritima. The sequence continues at coordinate 25,204,657 of OY821775.1, forward strand.
TCGTCTGAGTCTTCTTTCTCTTCTCATCTCAGTTCTCTAGATTAGGATTCCTTTCTCATCTTTCCCCTTTCTATTGTTTGTTTCCATTTTTAAAAAAAATTATAAAAAAAAATAATTTGATTCTTGAATTGGAATTTGGAATTTGAATTTCGAATTTGAATTCAAAAATTGATTCAAACCGGTGCAGTCAGATTTGGGTTCGGGACTTGAGCAATCGACTCTCACGAGTTCATCTACATTCCAGTCTGGAACTTAGCCCCAATCCACCTCTTGCACCACCTCACCCGGATCCAATGGGTGAGAATGTAGTGGACCCACTTGTTGCACCACCTATGACTCTGAGGGATTGGTGCTACCCAACGATGGCTGCTCAGCCATCGTGCATCGTTATGCCCACCATACCGGGTCGCGACTTCGAACTGAAGGCACAATACATGAGTATGTTGCCCAAGTTCACCTCTAGCGAAGACCATCTCTTCCTTAGAGAATTTGAGGAAATCTGCTCCCTTATGCAATACCAGCATATCTCTGAGGAGGCAGTGCGTCTTAAATTCGTGTCTCTAGCACTGAAGGACGACGCTAAGAAATGGCTATATAGTCTAGCCGAAAGATCTATTAGGAGTTGGGCCGAGTTTGTTCAAGTATTCTTAAAGAAATATTTCCCCAACCATAAGACTATTAGGATTAGGAATGAAATTGTTGCATTCGTTCAATCTGAGAGTGAGCCGTTCTATTCCTATTTAGAAAGATTTAAAAGTCTGTTGACCCAATGCCCTCATCATGGAATTCCAAGATGGCAATTGTGTCAAATTATCTATGAGGGATTGACACCTACATCTTGGCACTAGTGCAGAATTGGCTTTACTCGTCGCCCAATAGACGTCGGCCGTTACAACGGCCGACGTCTATTGTGGAGAGGACAGCATAGACGTTGGTTGGAATGGAAGACGACGTCTATGCGACACTATAGACGTCAGGTGTGGGAATAACACATTTAACCGACGTCTATAGTGTATAGACGTCGACCTTTAGACGTCTGTGTTTTAGTACCTTGTGAGTCCGACGTCTATAGGGTATAGACGTCGGCCTATAGACGTCGGATGTACTGTAAGGCCGACGTCTATACTCCAACCATATAGACGTCGAGGTATAGACGTCGGCGTTATGGAACATCCGACGTATATAGGTCTTAAAGAAATCAACAGACGCGCTTTCTTTTATTCATTTCAGTCAAAACCCACCCAAACCCTAGCCGTCCCGCGACCAAACTCTCCTCCGCGACCATCCTCCGACCGATCCGCACCGTCTCCGGCACCGGAGCGAGCTCCCAAGCTCTCCTCCACTTCTCCGGCCCTCTTCTCCTTCTTCCTCCGTCTTCCTCTAGCTTTCTCCACATGTAAGTTTTAAGTTCGTTTTTGGTTGTTTTAAGTTCGTCTTCCTCCGTCTTTCTCCACATATTCTTTCTAAGTTAGCCTTCATCCCGTGGTTTCGTTTGCAGCCGTCACCGCACCATCTCGTGTCACCGAACCACAAAGAGCTCCTCCGGCATCACATCTTTCCACTCCTCTGGTTCGTCACCGCACCATCTCTGTAGAAAAATCCTATTGTTACACGTTTGGGATTTAACTGAAAAATACTTAATGCTTTCGGTGAAAAAAAGTATGTGAGCATTCAAAGAGTATTGTAGTAATGTTTTTTTTGGGCCATAGAATCTAAGTATTTTAGGAAGTCTAGAACTTCATATATCTAAGAAAACTAACATTGCGTTTGGATGCGGTGGTTTGACTTGCAGTATCATATGATATTTCTAATATGTAATTTGAATGTGACGTATTTATGGAAGAAGGTTGATCTAAAATCATATCAGATTTGTAATCTTTGTTATTTAAAATTTCCATGAGGTTTTACGATAGGTCCATCTAAATGAGAACTTAAATGTTGCAAACTGAACTTAGATTGGTTTGGTTTGCTATCTTAGATTTGTAATGTAATGTGAATGTGATGTAATGACGTGGATTGGATTGGTTTGGTTTGGTTTGATTTCAGGATTTGAAGAATTTTACATGTCAAATTTTAAGTGGAGGTTCTGCCAAAATTTCAATAAAATTTTATTCCCAATTATTATTAATAACATGATAGTTTGTGTTTAAAATGTTTTTCTGTCAATTCAAGTAATTAGTTTTAATACTTGATTTTAATATTTTAAATGTTTATTGCCTTAATTTATCGAATTTTTAATATTATGATAATAACTCATTGCCCCTCTTAAACAACTTGGCCTTTAATAACCCAAAGGAAAAGATTAGACAATATTTGTTAAGTCATTCATCATATAGGATTTGCATGCATTGTATTTTTCTATTATTTACGATTTCTGTCATAGATTGCTGGCGTAAGGTACGTACTATCTTTCACTCATCATTCATTAGAAAGCACGCATTAGTTAGTAGGACTTGCATTGGAACAAGAGTGAGGTGAGTGTTTGTTTGGTGTGTTGTTTGTTAGATTAAGGTATGAAAAACACTTAGGGGGCAGTCACCTATAGGAGATGAGGTGGGGGATTTCATCACCCTTTCCTTGGCCCAAAAACCACTTAATAAAAGAGCCTTAATAAAATCAATTAGACGTTGGCCCCTAGGATTTTCGGACACATTAAGGAGAGGAAACTGTTTAAGACCGTTATGGCCTGAATGTCGCTGCCCATCTAGTCTCCCTGAGATTTTAGGAACCTCCGGGTTCTTGATTTCCTATAGATTAGTGGTCCTCGATGTTTAAGACCGTTTCGGCCTGAACGTCGTTGCCCATCTAGTCTCCCTGAGATATTAGGTACCTCCGGGTTCTTGATTTCCTACAGACTAGTGGTCCTCGGTGGGACCTCGAAGTTAGGCGTCGTCTATTACTAAGGACCTATAGTGGACTTTAGGTTTGTTTTGGCCTTGATTGTTTAGTTAGATTTCTAACCTTCCTTATTCCACGCTAGATTAAGGACTTCATCTCTTCTCCTCTGAGTCATTCTTTTCTCATCTTAATGTCTCCGAATCTTCTCATCTACGTACACATTCTTTTAAATTGAAATTTTATTTATGTTCTGCAATAATAACTATCATTTTTGCCTCTGTTTAGATTGAAATGGATCGAGAGTGGATAGTTTCAAATAGATTGAGTGATGAGTATGAGAATGGAGTGAATATGTTCTTAGAGGTTGCCAAAAAACATTCTAAGAAAATGAAAGACAACGACATGGCGTATTGTCCGTGCAATAAGTGTCATAATATGTTAGTGTTGACTTTTCGGAAAATGAAAGATCATTTGTTTGAGAAAGGTTTCGACCCAAATTACAGATGGTGGATATGGCACGGCGAAAATGAATCATGTAGTCGTTCCAAGAATGATGGAGAAGATGTTAGTGTGGAAGATCACTTAGAGGAAATGGTTCAGGATATGGCTGAAAAGTTTTCGTCCAACCCCGATTTACTTGGTAATTTGTTGAGTGACAATGAGAAGCCGTTGTATAAGAATTGTACCAAATTCACTAGATTGTCAGCGGTGTTGAAGTTGTACAATTTAAAAGCTGGAAATGGTTGGTCCGATGTGAGTTTCACATGAATGTTGAAGTTAGTGAAAGAGATGCTTCCAGATGACAATGAGTTGCCAGATAGAACTTATGATGCAAAGAAAGTGTTGTGCCCTATGGGAATGGAATATAGGAAGATACACGCATGCCCAAACGATTGTATATTGTATAGGGGTGAGTTTGAAAACTTACATTCCTGTCCCAGGTGTAATGTTTCAAGATACAAAATGAAACGTAGTGGACCAAACCACAATGAAGAGGTTGATGAGATGAAAATCAAAGGACCTCCTGCTAAGATTTTGTGGTATCTTCCGATAATACCAAGGCTTAAACGTTTGTTTGTGGGTAAAGAGGATTCCAAGAACATGGCATGGCATGCTGATCGTGAGAAACCAAATGATCAGTTGCTACGTCACCCTGCAGATTCACCTCAGTGGAAAAAAATAAATGTCAACTTTCCTGTGTTTGGTGAAGAATCGAGGAATGTACGACTTGGGCTCTGTACTGACAGAATGAATCCTTTTGGTAGTTTGAGTAGCATTCACAGTTCTTGGCCTGTTCTGCTTGTAATTTACAATCTGCCCCCGTGGTTATGCATGAAACGCAAATATATCATGTTGTCCTTAATGATTTCTGGTCCGAAACAACCTGGAAACGACATCGATGTGTATTTAAGACCTTTAATTGATGACCTAAAGAAATTGTGGGATGACGGAGAGTCAGTTTTTGATTCTTATCATCAGGAGTCGTTCGTAATGCGGGCAATGATATTTTGCACGATTAATGACTTTCCAGCTTATGGTAATCTGTCTGGATATTCAGTCAAAGGTCATAAAGCTTGTCCAATTTGCGAGGAAAATACATGTTCTTTGCAACTAGTTAATGGTTCTAAGACTATCTATCTCGGTCATCGGAGATTTTTGCCGAACTCTCATCCTTATCGTAGGTTGAAGAAGGCATTTAACGGAAAACAGGAGTTTCAGAATCCGCCAGTTGAAATCAGCGTCGAAAAGGTGTATGAACGTGTAAGGAACATTGAATGTGAATTTGGAAAACCGTACAAATGAGCAAACGACAAAAGTAGTTGGAAAAAAAGATCAATATTTTTTGATCTCCCTTACTGGAAAACTTTAGAAGTTAGACATTGTATTGATGTGATGCACGTAGAGAAAAATGTTTGTGATAGTCTTGTTGGCACTCTGTTGAACATACCTGGTAAAACCAAAGATGGATATAATGCAAGACTTGATCTTGTTGATATTGGTATACGAGCAATGTTGGCACCAGAGAAGAAAGGAGATCGGAATTACTTACCTCCAGCTAGTTATACATTGTCTAGAAAGGAGAAAAGAATTCTCTGTCAGTGTTTGCACGATGTAAGGGTTCCACAAGGTTATTCTTCAAATATCAGTAATCTTGTTGTTATGAAGGATTTGAAACTTGTGGGGATGAAGTCTCATGATTGTCACACTTTAATGCAGCAGTTGTTACCTGTAGCACTGAGATCCATATTACCGAAAGATGTTAGACAAGCAATAATAAAGTTGTGTTCCTTTTTCAATAAGATTTGCAGTAAGGTGGTCGATCCTGTGCAGTTAGACAAGTTACAGAATGAAATTGTGGTCACATTATGTCAGTTGGAGATGTTCTTCCCCCCGGCTTTTTTCGACATTATGATTCATCTTGTTATTCATTTGGTTAGAGAAGTTAAATTGTGCGGACCAGTTTTCTTAAGGTGGATGTATCCTTTCGAGCGTTATATGAAAGTGTTGAAAGGTTATTGTAAAAATCGTCAAAGACCAGATGCTAGTATTGTTGAAGGATACATAGCTGAGGAGGTTATCGAGTTTTGCACTGCATACCTAGCAAACACCAAAACTGTTGGACTTCCGAAGAATCGTCATGATAAACGTGTCGATGGTAAAGGGACACGTGGGATGAAAATGTTAAATCCAAATGGCGATGACTTAATGACAGCATATTTTTATGTGTTGTGCAATTCGAATGAAGTTCAACCATACCTAAATGAACACATGAAGTTTCTAAAGGAAAGAAATCCTTTGTGGAGTGATCAACAAGTAATTAATAGTCACAATAAGAATTTCATCTCTTGGTTCAAAAATCTAGCATACAAGCGTGATGTTTCTGAGACAATACAGTGGTTGGCTTACGGTCCGCATTCTGTTGTTATAAGTTACAGTGGTTATGATATCAATGGATATTCTTTCTACACAGTTTGTGAAGATGCGAAAAGTGCTGTTCAGAACAGTGGCGTCACCTTAATAGCAGAGTCTTTGCATGTGTCTAGTTCTAAAGACAAGAATCATGTATACGCTGACATGTCCTATTACGGTGTAATTGAAGATATATGGGAGTTAGACTTTGTTAAATTCAAAGTACCTATATTTAGATGCAAGTGGGCTGATAATAAAACAGGAGTTCGAGTGGATGACTATGGCTTCACTTTAATTGATTTTTCAAAACAAGGGTATAAAGGAGAACCTTTTATTCTAGCTTCCCAAGCGAAACAAGTCTTCTATGTAGCTGATTCGTGTGATAAGAAATGGGCAGTAATTTTGGAAGGGAAGAAAAAAATTGTATCAGATGATAGTCTGATCGAGTATGAAGAGACACCGCATTTCTCTAAGCAAGCACCTGAGTTGGACTCAGTAGATGAAGAAATAAATGTTGAGACTTGTATGTTTAGAGATGACCACGGTGAAGGTATATGGATTGAAAATCCATTAAGGAAAAAAAACAGTAAAGGTGCAAATTTTCTGTTGTAACACATTGTAATAGACATTTAATCCATGTCTTTTCCTTATTTAATTACTTGAATTTATCTTTTATAGTATAATGGCTCCGAAAAAGAAACCCACTTCCTCCGAGTCTGAAGGTTCGAAGACATACAGTACACGAGGTCCTTGTCTCATGAAAGAATTCGTGGGCAGAAGAACTAGAGACGGTAGAGTTCCAATCTTCTAACTTGTGGGGTACCACAAGTTAGAAGCACAAATGATGGCTGAAAAAATTGCTCAGAAGAGACAGGAGGCAATAGACTCCGGTATGAGTGAGGAGCAAGCAAGTAACCTATCTCCTCCTTCTCCCATAGCTCGTTGTGATTCCTGGAAGAGAGCGAGAGTAAACTCCAGAGGGGAGTACGTCACAGACGAGTCGCAAGCTATCGGCTCGAAGATAGTAAGTTGCATCACTTATATATATGTTATTAATTCAGAATCATTAATTCTATATTGCTCAAATGATAGTAAATATTGTTTTAAACTTAGGACTCTCTGAAGTTGAGAGAATCTCAAGGCGAATTTGCTTCCGATGGTCGGAATGATATTCTATGCGAGGCCTTGGGAAACGACGAACACCCCGGTCGTGTGCGAGGGGTAGGGAGTAGAGTTGGACTTCGACAATATTTTGGGAAGACTCAACGGTCTACTTCGACGACTGGTCATACCAAATGCTAGCAGGAGATTGCAGATTTGAAGAAGTCTTTGCAACTTCTTACGGAGAGATTGGATCATGCTTTGCCTACTTCTCCTACCCGTCGTAAGACCAGTTCTTCCACGGAGACTACTCCAGTTCCGCCAGTGTTCCACCCTCATCGACATGATGATTTCGTGTCTCATTCCCGAGAATTGGCCATCGTCGACGGTCCCTCGTTTGGAAAGTTTGTGGATGGATCTAGATGTGCTTTATTTGTCGAAAACCCTGATCGAAGATTGGTGGGACACGGGAAAGTTTATAACATCTCCAGACACCACTTCACAGAGGTAGGAGAGGGAGAATTGAAGGTTGCAGTTGAGAGTTGCTTAGATCCTGGTGTTTTTGTGCCATTTCCGGAAGAAGAGATTGTTACTCTCGGCGATGCTATCGGTGGGTTCGTGCGTTGGCCGAGTTATTTAGTAGAGCTAAACGACAAACATGAGGTATAGTTTAACTTTGAAAGACTTTAAACTTCAAATTTGTTAACAATTGTATTTTAACGGTTCTATACATCTTTGTAAGGTGTCAAGCCCCCAGAGCAAAGGGTCAAACAACCAATCTCCGATCAACATTAATTCGCTTCCAAGTAGGTGCAAAATGTTGTATCAATGTATGGTAGGTAGGGAGGCACAATCGTTAAGTACCTTGGAGTTGGAGGGGGATAAAGGGTTGCCTCCCGCTTTGTACGTCACCAAAGAGGATATCATGCAGTTCAAGGAGATGGATTCGTTGTGTATCATGATTATCGACGTGCAAGTGAAGTAAGTGTTTTTTGTATACAATGAAAAGTATTGAATAATTTTATCAAAACTGTAATAAATTATAATTTTTATACTTGTAGACATCTTTACGACGCCAGAAGGTCAATCTTTCCCGAGGATCAAGTATTTGGATTTATCAGTCCATCTACATATATATACGGGAATGACGATAAATCGGGTCAACTAGGGACATTCTTTAAAGAAGAAGACAAGAAATATTATCTGCTCCCTTATCATGAGAGGTAAACTTTGTAATTCAAAGTGAAATTTTATTTTGTAATAAACTTCTAATTATATATATAACACAGGGCTCATTGGATGCTTGTCGTTATATGCCCAACGACTAATTCGGCATATTGGTTTGATCCGTTGGGGTCGAATAAACCAAGGGACTCAATAAAGAAACTTCTAAATATGTAAGTTCGTTTAGTCGTGAATAAAGTAATTCGTGGATTTTTATTAGTATTATTGATTGATATTTTAACTTGTGCTACTCAGGGCAATTAAGGTTTACAGAGCTTTAGGTGGTAGGAGAACAACCACAAAATCAGGAATAACATGGCATGGAATGAGAGTACGTTCTATCCCATTTTTGTTAATTAAGTTAGGAACAAATATTTAGCGAATTCCTATGTTTGTAGTACCAGAAGCAGGTTGGAAATACGGAATGCGGTTACTACGTGATGAGATACATGGAGGAAATCCTCGAATTGGCAAGTCAAGACGTATGCCTATCCGAGGTAATGTAGATCGTTATTCAATTGTATAGTTGTGTAGTTTCAATATTTAGTTATTAATATTCAACACACTTGTATTTTTTTCATAGGTTTTCCCAAAAAAGTAGTGATCCATTCTCGCAACAGGAGCTCGATGAAACTCGCGACCGATGGGCTCGCTATTTCATCAGAAACATGCTGACGAACTAAGAGGTTCTCCTGTCAATTGTATTTTTTGTAATTTAGTTAACAAGTGCACTTGTATTACAAACCTACACTTTATGCCTTAATATAATCGCCTTAATTTTAGAATGAATTAATTGCAAGTGTGTTGAATGTCAATTGTGTATGCTTTGTATGTTTGTGCATGTGTGTTTGTGTTTGTGCATGTATGCTTGTGGATGTATATGGATGTATGTGGATGTATATGGATGTATGTGGATGAAATTTATAGGTGAACGAATTTGGTGCAGTTGTATGTACACGACGACGATGACTAAAAACAATTTCGTCGGATGCTATTTTTTTTTTTTGTCCAGGTTTGGGAATAGACGTCGGTTGTTTATATCAGCCGACGTCTATTCCTCTGAAGAAAGGAATAGACGTCGGCTTTCTATTTAATCCGACGTCTATCCCTAAAGTATAGGCGTCGTATGTTAGTTAACCGACGTGTATGCCTAAAGTATAGGCGTCGTATGTTAGTTAACCGACGTGTATGCTTAACGTATAGGCGTCATATGTTAGTTAACCGACTTGTATGCCTAAAGTATAGGCGTCGTATGTTAGTTAACCGACGTCTATACATTAAAGAATACACGTCAGAGTCTAATTAAAGCCGACGTATATCCGTTAGGTATAGACGTCGGCTATACTATGACCGACGTTTATGTATAGACGACGCACACATATACGTCGGATTGGGGTGTGCTCATATCCGACGTGTATAACCCCTTACATCCGACGTATATTCCATTTTCTGTAGTAGTGAGGGTTATGCTAGAATCTGTAAGCCAAGGAAGATTTAAGTCCAAAAGTGAGAATGATGCTTGGATTTTTCTTGAGGATTTAGCCGAAAATAGTATGCAATGGGACAATACTAGAGCACCGATTAACACGAGTATTGGATCTAGAATAGCAAGTCAACCTAAATCAGGTGTCTTAGTTGTAGATGCTACTGTAGTTGCTGAAGCAAAACTAGCTACCCTTATGCGGAGAATGGAAAGTCTAGAGCTAAAAACTCGACCCCTAGTGAATCAAGCATCTCCTATCCCTTGCTCTAGATGTGGTCAAACTGGTCATACACTGGAGGATTGTGCGGACTTGGAACAAGTTAATGCCGCATTTAACCATTCTAGAAATGATCCATACGCATCAACCTATAACCCGGGTTGGCGTAATCATCCCAATCTTTCATGGAACAAACAAGGTCAACCTCCTAGACAACAACCAAACCCTTATAACCAAAATAATACATCATCTGGGTTTAGTAACAATGGAGATTATGATGTTAGATTGACAAACTTGGAAAATTTGGTTAAAACTTTTATGCAAACAACCAACCAATCCTTCCAAAGGCTAGAAACACAAGTTTGCCAACTAGCACAAATAGTAGGTGAAAGAGAAAAGGGTCAGTTTCCAAGTCAACCTGAACCTATAGCTCAACCTGAGCAAGTCTATGTTCCTAAAGCCCCATTCCCCAATAAACTCAAGAAGAACTCAAGTGCACAAATGGAGAAAATCTTGGAAGTATTTAAGCAAGTTAAGGTGAATATTCCACTCCTAGATATGATTCAACAAATACCTGCTTATGCTAAATTCTTAAAGGATCTGTGCACTAAGAAGAGAAAAACGAACGTACCAAAGAATGCATTCTTAACTGCAAACATAAGCTCTATTCTGTCCAACTCATCTCCTATAAAGTATAAAGACCCTGGGTATCCCACAATTTCATGTGCGATAGGAGATACTTTTATCGACAAAGCCCTTCTAGACCTTTGTGCTAGTGTTAACCTTCTCTCGTTCTCTGTCTATGAGCAACTAAACATTGGTCCACTAAAACCCTCTAAGACAACCCTTCAATTTGTTGATTGCTCTGTTAAGAAACCAAGAGGTATAGTAGAGGATGTTTTGATTAAGGTTGGTGACTTTATTTACCCAGTGGATTTTGTCGTTCTAGACAATGAACCTGTTATCGATCCTAAGAGACAAATCCCTGTAATACTAGGCAGACCCTTTTTAGTCACTTCTGAAGCTTTGATAGATTGTCGAAATGGGCTCATGCAACTATCTTTTGGGAACTTAAAGGCTGAATTTAATATCTTTCATGTTGATAATGAACCCGAAATAGTATGCAATCAAAGTGATGTTGTGATGAGATCGCGTATCTATAAGATTTCTGAATCAAATAAATCATCGCAAACTCAAAAAGAAAGTGAGAAAAGGGGGAGAAATTCATCTACCCACCCACCATCACTTCAGAAAATAAGAGAACCAATACAGGTGAGGGGTGTGGAATCTGTGCCTCAGGACTCTCAGTGCAACATGGGGAACAATTCAACTGGATACATGCACCAACAAAGTGTCATTCAATCCAGTTCTGACTATGGTTGACTCTGAGCAAATTCAATCCCTCTACCGCAAGTTGACTCAGGTAATAATTGCATTTGCGTTATCTTTGCATACATTGAGGACAATGCATGATTTAGGTGTGGGGGGTGTTTATCTATCTATATATTCTGTTCTTTAAAAAAGAAATTATTCAATATTCCATGACATAGCTTAAGATTGAACTGCCAAAACCCGTGTACAAAATGCATTGAGTTTTTGTTCCTTATTATATAGTTCTGCTTGTAGAAATTATGACATAAATCTAAGTTCCAAAGAAATAACCCATTACCCTTTAAGATATGTATGCACTTAAATTGGATGAATCAAATCTTTGAAGTGGTTGATAAAAAGCAGACGTTGAGGAAAATATACCGGGAAGTGTGGACTTCTAATAGCAATTAAGCCTTGAGGAAAATAAAAGTAAAAATAAAGGAATAAAATGAGGAAAGCACATTTTGCAAAATGATTACAAAAGCCCAAGCGTTCGAATCACTAGTCTGTAGGGGTATCTTAAAACCTGGTAACTTGAGTCTGCCAGTTCGGGATTATCGACCAAACTCGCTACACGAATGCAAAAAGGGTAAAAGTGTCAGAAAAAGCATTGAGTGTTGAATCATGGAAAAAATATACTTTAAGATACTCAAGGCCCAAAGTTAGAAGAATGATCCATGCCATAGTTGATCCGAATGAAACTTCACCACCAGAGGAGGCGTGCAAAATAATTTAAGTGATAACATGTGCAGAAGGGTTAGTGGTGTGAATGTTGGAGGAACAAAGACCAAGTCAGATTGTTTATGAGTTAGATGTATATAATGAGCATGCAAGAATTCTAAGTGAGATGTATAAGGTTAAGGTGGAGATATTGAGAGTTATTAATGAAATGTTGAATTAAGACTTTGTGGGTGTGTCAACTGAAAACCCTCACGAGACAAAACTCGTCCTCTAAGGAAACTTGGGGGTTTAAAGGTTTGTTGCACATGCTAAGTGCAACCGTGATTCCTACGAAAGTGAGTTAGGATTTTCCTGTTTTCATTTTTCTTATATTCTGTTTTGCTAGGGACTAGCAAAATCTAGGTGTGGGGGTATTTGATGCATTGCATACATTGCATCATATGTCTTTCATTTAGATTAATTTTATATCAATAAATGCTACTAAGGTATGTGTTTAGTCTTATTTACAGAATACATGGACCTGAATGCAAATTGCCCATATCCCGAGCATTAACGCGTGCAAGAGACTCATTTCTATAATAAAGACCAAGTTCAAGATTATCGGGATTCAAATTGAAGTTCATCCAAGCATAAAAGCATTCAAAGACCTAATTACAAAAAGGTCAGGGACTTAATTGCAAAACCCGAGGACCCAACTGCAAATTACGAGTACCAAAAGATTATTTTGGAGGAGTTCTAAAGAAAAATCAATTTGTATCTCCAAATATATGAAGAAATTAACTCGGATCTCCAAAGATATGCAATAATTAATTCGGACGCGCAAAGGACAGTTAAAACATACCATAAACACACAGGAAAAATCCGGATTGATTACGAGCCAAAAAGGTGGCGATTCCGCCTTTTTTCATGTACAAAATGTGGCGATTCCGCCGCACAAAAATTTGATCCGTGCGCTCAAATTTTTACCAATGCTGTATTGACACGTGCACGTTCCTTTTATGTATTAGGATCCCCGGTTGAGGCTATAAATAAGGCCGAATCATGTATTGAAAGGGGCTCCTCTCCTCCTCTTCTTTTTAGCAATAAAATTCTATTCTTTTATTTTGTGTTTTTAGTTTTCTTTTGTAGTTTCTCTAGGACCCCTTCTCCTTCCCTCCATCCATGAGTTTCTAACTCTCTCCAAAGGGTGGGGGTGACGGATTTAGGGTGATGAGAAGAAAAATTACGTTATTATTTTAATTTTGTGTTAGTATATTTTGATTACTTGAGTTTATGTTGAGTCATTTATCATGTAATGCTTTATAACTAATGTGATTTATTATAAGTTTCAGAATTCTCTGATCTAAACCCGATATCTAAACCTCCACCCGCTGGACTCTCATCCATCTTTGCTTTATTTTTAATTTGTTTTTGTTGTTTTTGCTTTAGACATTAAAAACCAAAAATCTCAAACCAGACATATTTTCTCTCTCTTTCTTTCCTTAATTCGAAAATCACAAAAATAACAACATGTCTCCCTCCTTGTGTTTGACCCGTACTTGCCGCGTCTTCATTGACGTCGTACACTTGCAGTATAAATTTAATTCTCATCACATTGCTCATATTAATCACCTAGGTTAGTGTTGTAAATGATAGGTCTTGCCATGAGGTACTTCTTATGCATTAACAAACACTAACCACACTTGAGCTTATTGTATGCATTCATGACACTTATTTGATGTGCACACACACACTCCACCCCTTAGAGATTTTTCATTCCTGAGTTTTATCTCCTTTCATTATTTGTTTAGTTTAGTTTGTTTTGTGATATCATTTCAGCTTTGCTAGTTTACTAGTTTAGATTAGTGTAGTTTAGTGTAATCCATCTTTCTCTCCTTTCTTTCCCACTCGCCTTCGCACAAACAAAACGTCGACACACCTCCCTGTGGACGACCCGTATTTGCCACTGCTTCAACGCGACCGTGCAGTTGCAGTTTAATTAAAATGATTCAATCAATTTTTTGGTGTCGTTGCTGGGGAGGTGCTCTGTCCAGACTTTGGTTTGGACGATTCGAGTGGTTTTAATTTTTTTTCTTTTTAGTTTTGCTTTGTTTCAGGGAACCACCGGATCAAGGGGAGGCTACTGGACGAGTTTGAGCACAAAAGACTCAACAGTGACTGCTAATCAGCGGTTTGGGAGCATCTTTAGTCTTCATTTTTGTTCTGGTAGTTTGTGCTTTGATATTAGTTGTCTAGGAGCACAATCTTGCATGTTTTAATTTCTAGTTTGCTCCCAGATCATTAAACCAATCCCCATTAATCAACTTGGCCTTAAAATCCAAAGCAAAAGACTAGACATTCTTACTTGTTTAGGTCATGCATCATGTACTTGACTTAGGCACGTAGTTGTCTTTTCTTTTAGCTTTTTTTAAGTTGTTGAGCACTAGCGTGAGGTATGCATTTCCTACACTCATTCATGCATCTTGTATGCCCATGCATTAGTTAGTAGGAATTGCATCAGGACAAGAGTGAGTTAAGCGTTTGATTGGAGCGTTGATTGCTAGATTTAAGATCAAAACGCTACTAAGGAGGGGTAATCCCATAAAAGATAAGGTGGGGGATTTCATCACCCTTTCCTTTGCCCCAAAAATCACTCTTAATCAAGCCGTAATCTAAAAGCAAGTAGACATTGGCCCTAGGATTTTGGACACAGTAGGAGAGTGATTTCGTTGAGACCGTCATGGCCTGATCGGCGTCGCCTACCTTGTCGATAGTAGGACGTACTGGATCTCCGGATCTGGTATCACTTACTGGGCATTGTGGTCTTCGTTGTAGGGAGGTGAGGCGTGTCGAGACTAGGGATCTCAAAGGTAGGCGCCGTCTAGCATAAGGACCCATTGCCTTACATTGTTTGTGAAAGGAATGTGTTTTAAAAGTTTTACTTTTATATGTCAATTATTATAAATTGAATGTGCAAACATTTTGTTCCTTGATTATGGTATTCGTCTTTTGGAAGTGTTAAGGAAGAGGCGCTTGGTCCTTAACCGTAGAGCTCTAAAAGATAATGATTTACACAAATCAAAAGTTATTCACAATCATGGTAATTAACACGGAACATTAATTACCGAGATAAGATTGTCATGTTGGTCATCGATTGTTGTAGCTCTACAAATAATTGACGACACGAGTATATAAAAGAGGAAAAGATTACTTTTATATATTGAATAGACCTAACAAGTAAAACATTATGGAATTGTGTTTCGTGTCATTAATGTTTTTACTGTGTCTTGGATCCTAAGATATGAGACTTATATCATTTCACTCAAGAAGTGCTTAATTTGATTATTGTCAAAAGCTATCAATGAGTATAGTGATAAAGGCAGTAGTTGGTTGAGCATAACTTGTGCTAGAAAATATAGCTAGTCAAACGATTAGCATTGGCCCTCTTAATTGGATGATGATATTAGTGGGCCCCTTGATAAAGCAAAATTATAATATGCACAATGTAACTTGAGTTAAGTTACATAGTTATAATTAGCTTAGAGAGATCAAGAAATGAATATAATACAAAGATGACACATTTCTACTTTGTATTTATTCTTAATATCATGAGGCAAGGGACCGACACAAGTGGTGCACTTACATCACTAAATGGATCGTGTTTTGGTTCGGGTGGAACAAAGACATCTATGCTAATTGGGTAACTATAATGTGTAGCTAGATACCGCTTATAGTTTGAGATTGTAAGTGTTTAATATCTCTACCAATTTGGCTTAGATCCTCCTATAGGTCACACCACAAAACTGGGAAACAAGAGGTTGATTTTAAGTACATATGATGTGTCGGGTTTCATATGAAAATATGACACATGTGGTGAATAAATAAAATCAATATGTCATGAGAATTGACATGATTAGAATCATAATAAATTCATATGAGGTATATATATTTATGGGGTGTAATAATTTAATATTACATATGATAATATATTATATAAAATGTGAATTTGCTAAAAACCCCAAAAGATCAAATTTTGTTGGAAATAAATCCAAAATTTTACAAAGGCAAAATTGGGGTCAAACACGGTGAATCGTTCATGGTTCGGTCGACCGGGTTATCTTCGGATCGGTTAACAGAATAGGGAACAGGTAAGCGCAATTGGTTGACCGAAATTGTCTGGAGTGCCTGGATAATCGGGTTCGGTTAACCGAGTGTGCATGGTCAACCGGGAAGTAGTATTTTTGGTAGACAGAAGGTGACACGGTCATCCGATGACTAAGTCCCATGAGCGATTCTGGTGGGTCAACAATAGACCGAGTAAAATACGTGGTTCGTCCGAATTCTTCCAGGGAATTTTTCTCATACGGATTCGGTCGACCGTCTAGCTTACGGTGCACCGAACACGTGTTATAACCAAATGGTTCAGTTGACCGAGTTATACTCGGTCTACCGAACAACAACGATTCTGCCTGAATTATTAAGAGATTAATTAAATCATGGGTGAATTAATTCCAGATTTAATTAAAATGTTTTTTGTGGGTGCTTATGTGAAAATTAGAGATTAATTTTAGGAGAGAATAAGCTAGAGATCATGGCTAAACAATAGCTCTTTATAAGGATGCTTTGGGAGACTATAAAAGGACCCCTACTCCTACTTGTTTAAAACTAATGCAAAAATATTTCTCTCATTAATCTCTCCCTAATCAGCACGAAAATTGTAGGATCGTGTGGGTCTATGGGTCCACTAATCACTTTTAAGCTAATCCCTAATTCTCTACTTGATTAAGCAATCAAATGCGCAGCGGAATAAACAAACAAGTAGAGAAAGAAAGATAATGCAAACCACAAAAGTCGCGTCGGTTTTTATAGAGGTTCGGCACCCCACCCGGGTCCTAGTCCTCTCTTGCAAGCTCCGCTCGACTCCACGAGCTCCACCTACGTCTTCACTATGCTTCCCCGTTCCGGGCCGGGAGCAACGCCTTTTACAAGTCTTCAAGCTCGCGAACAACCCTCGCCGAGCTTGGCACCACCTCTCACAATCCGAGAGGATCACTTCGGGCTCTCACCGAAGTCTATACTCGTGTCTTGGGCTTTCACCAAGACCCTTGCTCACTTGACAACACAAGTAACTGAGTGGGATTCACTCTCTAATTGAGCACAACAATTGCTAGATGATTGAGTGATGAATGATGTGGAAATTAGGTTTTGGAATCACTAATTTGGAGCTTTGAGGTTGTGCAAAATCTCACTATAGGTTTGACACTTTGGAGTTGTGAAATTCTATGGAAAACTAAGTGTGAATCTCTATTTATAAGCTCCTAAAGATTTCTAGCCGTTTGGGATAGATTTGGTTGGGTTTTGTGTAAGATACACAAAACAGAATTCAAATTCAGCAAAAACTGTCTCCACCCGGTCGACCTAAAGTGGAACCGGTCGAACAGAACCTTGCAAAAACTAATGGATCGGTTGAACAAATGGATGGTTCGGTCGAACGGTTGGGAATAGTGTTATGCGTATATGACCGTTGTATAAATACGACAAAATAAAACGGTCACATGAAAACCCAGAACGGTCGAACAAAATGGCAAAACCGGTCGACCATTTTAGTCTGGGCAAAACACTACTGAAATCGGTTGAACTATGAGGCAATCGGTTGAACAAAAATGGTCATGTAAAAACTCTAAATCTACTGAAACCGGTCGAACAAAAGGTCCAATCGGTCGAACGTATTCGGACAGGATTTAAGGTTTAGTTTTAGTGATTTTCCGACTATGTTTTGGATGACCTATCGAAGTCCGATTGACCTGAAATTTTGTGTGTGACTTCTCTAAGGACCCTAGTGTGTGAATACATGGATATTAGCTTAAGTTATGCTCAATTCACATATGTTCTTATGACTCAAAGAAAAGTAAAATACACGTGTTCAATCCAGCTTGATTACATGTCTTGACTTGATTTTTCTTCTTTCTTGAGTCTTGATCACCTGTAGATGTTAGCAAAATACAACATATATACCATTATACTACATGTGCTAATCCACATGTCCTAATTAAGATTAGGTTGAATTACATCATCAAAATATGGATTAAGGGAAAAAAGCCAACAAAAATCTGTTAGTAAATTTAAGTTTTAGAGATAAGAATCTCATGAGCTTAAAGAGGGGTCATTAGCTAGATTCTAAACCTGTTAGAGATTGATTGGCTAACTCATTTCACTCTAATCTTGTTTAGAGTTTGGTGAACACTCGGAGTCAAATCCGTGGACGATTCAATGGGCAACGCAACTCCGAATCTTCAAAAAGTACTTAGAGAACCTTTAGGTATGATTCTACCTTTGTGATTTATTTTAATAAAGGTAGGATTGCATGATATTAGAATAATCACAAAACTATGTACATAGAAATTGTTGAAAATATGAAAATCGATCTTGTATGTTGTATTAAAATTTTAAAATATATACATACATAGGGACACGAAATCTTACAATGGTATCAGAGCCTTTAGTTCATATTTTCAATAATTAGACTATATAATTAATTTTAGTTTACCATCTACAATCGAAACAATTTATGTTCTGTCTTTCTCGAGTTTTTCGATAGTTTAGTTGATTTAATTCTAATTGATTCTTTTGATAGTTTTAAATGTTTTGAAACACATCATGTGAATGTTAGAATTAATATACTTATGTCTAATTTATAGAATTTTCGTTTTTAATTAAATGATTATTTTATAAGGAATCAACAAAACGGAAAAAGGCATATGTTTATCTTTCTTTAAAAAAAATTTTTGGAAATTGGATAAACAACGGTTCAAATATTTTATGTTTTGAACTATGGTTGCATAAAATCATTTTTAATGGATTTCAAATGATTTTAGAATTGTTTGATTTAGAGATGTAGGATAAACTAAATCGAGTAATATATTGTATATGTACATGCATTACTCGAGTTCTCTAATGCAGGGATATGTGAGTTTATATGTTACAAAAAAGCCATGTGTGAATGAATGAATGAATGAATGAATGTGTATGTTATTATCATTCAATCACAAGGGCTTATGTATATGTAAAAGCCAAATTTCTATTTTTATATATATGCATGCATATGAGAGGATTTTTACATACGACTTGCACTAGACAATTTTCGAAATTGAGAGATGTATGTTGATATTTTTTCAATATCAACATCCATGGTGCAAGAGGAAGACACTGAAGAAGCGCAATGATCGAGGATCAAGGACATGGGAACATATAAACTCACACAATGTGTCTGTGAATGGATTTATTTATGTTTGTGTGCTTGATATATATGTGATTGCATGGATGAATGTTAGGATGTGTATAGATGATACATATGCATGATCACCTAAATTCTAAAATCACATATTAATGTTTAAATTGTCCAACCAAAAATTAAGAGTGTCTTTCTTTCTTAATTCATCCACTAGCCGCCATCGATCGAGGGATATTTTGCTCGCCCTTAGCGGGAGATAGCTTCCTCCATCTTTGGGAATAGTGGGAGATATAAGGTTGTCTATTGTTGTGCCACGAATAGATGTACGAGGTGCGATTCACCCTTAGTGGACACCGAGTATATTTGTTTGTGAATACAATGGATAAACGTATCTCGTATCAAATGAAATAAGTTTTCTTAACAAGACCCGGAGCCCTAGCTCAGTTTTGAGAAAGAGAGTTTTTCTTACGAGGATCGGTCAAATTCCCTCTTAATTAAAACGACAAGAGTCATAAGTGTTTGAAAATGCAAATGTTGCGATATTTCGAAATGGTTATGATTAGAAAATGTTTTCTTACCTTGATTTTATAATATATCGGATAGCCCTTAGCTAGTTTATATTATAATTGATAGGATCTTGGATTGCTGCATTTATGGACAAATTTTTTTTATTCGCGGTATTGATTTTTTTAAACATAAAATTGACATTTAATCTCATATAATTTATTTTGTAGAAATGTCGAATATTCAACCTATTGTGCGATCTATGATTGAAAAACATCCTTTGGCAAATGATGGCTCAAACTTCATAAGCTGGCAACTCAAGCTCAATATCGTGTTGAAGTTTGAGAAAGTATCTCATATTTTGGATGGTGAAATCCCAAAATTAAATAAGAAGGCAACCGATAGCGAGAGAGAGGCAAAAGCCAAGTGGGAAGACCAAGAGAACCAAGTTCACGGTCTAATGTTGGCCTCCATGGGTGACTTGCTTCAAGCGAAATACTTGGATTCAAAACCCAAGAAGACAATGGAAGTTTTAACAAAGATGTTCATGGATAGTGCTAGAAAAGAGCGCTATAAGACCACCATCGCACTCACAAGGTGCCACATGGCGGAGGGAACATCAGTATCCATGCATTTTCTCACGATTCAAGGATACCTTGAGAAGTTGTCGAAACTCTCTTCCTCGATGCCCGATGACATTGCAGAAGATTTAATTCTTGGCTCTCTAGCCCCGTCCTACAAGGACTTCATTATGCACTATCATGTGCGTGAGAAAGGGGTGAGTCTTGAGGAACTTCACAACGCTCTCAAAACGGCTGAAGTTGACATGGGCAATGGTCGGGACAAGCACGTCCTAGCCGTCCATGGAGGGAGCAAGAAGATCACCAAAGGTAAAGGCAAATTCACCAAGAATACGTCAATCAAGAGCAAGGGAGTAGGAGGTGCTCATGGGAGTGCCTAAAGGAAGAAATCTTTGAAATCTCCGACTCCCAGCACGGAGTGCTTTCACTACGGTGAAAAGGGACGCATCTAGCCAAATTGCCACAAGTACAAGGAAGACCTTGACAATAGAATGATTGAACGTAAACACCCCAAAAAGGCTAAAGGTATATTTTTATTTAGATAAATTTAGCCACCTCTGTCCATGATTGGGTAATTGATACCGGATCTTGTGCTCACAGAATTTCTAATGTGCAGCTACTAAAGGATAGGAAGGAACTCGTGAAGAACGAGATGATTTTGAAGGTCGGAAATGGTGCAAGCGTTGTTGTGATTGTACAAGGTTCTGCGGAGCTTCAATTATCTAGTGGTTTAAATTTATTTTTAAAGAATGTTTATTATGTGCCTTCGATTAGCAAGAATATTATTTATGTATCATGTTTGGATATGGATAATTTTAATATAAATATTTCAAATTTTTGCTTGTCTATATCGAAGAATGGTATTTTCTATGCAAATGCATTCGTAAGGAATGGTCTTTATTTGCTTGAATTGAATAATAAACAAATCTTAAACAACAATAACAAAAGACTTAAAACTACTCACGTGAATGATACACTCTTGTGGCACTATCGTCTTGGTCACATAAATGAAAAACTCATCAAGAAATTGCAAGAAGCTAACCTTCTTTTGTCAACTTGATTTTAAATCGTTGGAGACGTACGAACCTTGCCTAATGGGCAAAATGACCAAGAGGCCTTTCAAGAAAAAAGGACCGAAAGCGAATGACTTGTTGGATTTGATACATTCTGATGTATGTGGTCTGATGTGTACTAGTGCAAGAGACGGTTTCAGGTACTTCATTACGTTCACGGATGACTATAGTCTTTATGGCTATATTTATCTAATGAGAAACAAAAGTGAATCCTTTGACAAGTTCAAGGAATTCAAGAATGAAGTAGAGAACCAACTCAACAAGAAAATCAAGTCTCTACGAACGGATCGTGGAGGTGAGTACTTAAGTACCGAATTTGACTCATTCCTAAAGGAGTGTGGTATTGTACCATGATTGACATCATTTCATGCTCATATTCGTATCTTATATCCATTATCTTACATCTAAGCAATGCTATGTGATGAGTTTTATGTTTGAATTTCAGAAATAAAGAGGTTTGAAGAGAAGATCCATGAAAGGACCCAAAAGCAAGAAAAAAAGACTTAATCGTGAGACCTGGGGACTAAGATGCAAGGAAGGGAAAAGGACCTGATCGTAAGACCAAAGAACCTAAGAGAAAAACAGGAAACTCCACACCATCATGGGGAGTATTTTGGCAATTCGATTCGGGTCGGAGCTCCAACAGACCAAGTAGATGCATCCAAGACCCAGAAATACTTCAAGCAAAGCCCACAAAGAAAACCAGACGGATCTAAAGCTTATAGACCGCCAATTGGCGGTCCATATAGCCCAGGATCCGTTTAGTTTTCTGTAGCACGTGTATTAGTGTATGCTTAGGCTATTTTTGGTATTGGTTTAGTCCTACATCGGGGGATTGTCCCCGATTAGCTTTTTCTATGCTTATAAATAGAACTCTTCACCTTCCATTGTAATTACCCATTGCTTGGTGACATTCTCTCTACTAAGGAGTGAGCCTTGAAGCAAAAACTCAAGGTGGAGAAGAATGCTACCTTCAAAGTGAGTCATTTGTTAATAAAATAATTATTCTAGTTTCTTTTAATCTTGTCTTTTAATTTGTGAATGTTTGTTTAGTCTTTCCTTTCCTTTTATGCTTCTTTAATACTTCTTGCTTTCTTAGTTAACTTTCATTTCAGTATTATGCTTTCTTTTGTTAATATAGTTAGTGTAATGAGTAGTGAGTAGTTTCATCACCATTTGGGGGGTGGAGAAATATGTGATATAATCATGTAGTGTATTAAGTGTGTGTTATCTTAATCCCTTGGGCTTTAAATGATTTCCATAACCATCTAATGGGTCTCCACTCTTATCTTTGATATGCTAATGCTCTTGAATGAAGCTTAGTTTATGCTTTGATTAGTGGATCTATTTTATGGGGAATGATAAGGTTAGGATATGGATATGAATTAATATTGGAAACACAATTTGTAGTGTATGTGCTCTTGTTGCCTTTACCTTAGCTAATATCTTGTATGTTTTAATGATGTAGTCTTATCTTAATTCATGTGGAGGCATAGTAGGGTCTAGTCTTTATACTTGAGTTCATGTAGCTTCATTCCAATTATTGTCTTGTATGTTTTAATGATGTAGTCTTATTATAATTCATGTGGAGGCAAAGTTGGATGTAGTTTTATGATTTCATGCACTACATGTTGTGAGGAGCTTAATGAACACACACACACACACACACTTCTTTATGTTCACATTATTTCTCTACCCCATTTGGGGTTTAGTTTTCTTGCTTTTCTTCCATTTCATTTTTGCACCTTAGTGTAGTGTAGTGTAATCAACCTTTCTCTCCTTCTTTTTACCTCTCGCCTTCGAACAAATCAATCGTCGACACACCTCCCAGTGGACGACCCGTATTTTCCACCGCTTCAACGCGGTCATGCAGTTGCGGTTAATATAAAACGATCAATCAAGTTTTTGGCGCCGTTGTCGGGGAGGTGCTCTGTCCGGACGTTGGTTTAGACGATTCGAGGGGTTTTTAATTTTTTGTTTCCAGATTTTCTTAGTTTCAGGGAACCATCGGATCAAGGGGAGGCTACTGGACAAATTTGAAGAACAGAAGACCTAAAAGGACCGCCAATCAGCGGTTGGAGACTGCCAATTGGCGGCCTGATGAGGGTTGGAGACCTCACCAGGCCGCCAGTTGGCGGTTCCAAACCGCCAATTGGCGGTCAAGTTAAAGCTTCTCTCCTTCAAACTTGTCCAGTAGCCTCCCCTTGATCTGCTGGTTCCCTGAAACTAAGAAAAACTGGAAACAAAAAATTAAAAACCCCTCGAATCGTCCAAACCAAGGTCTGGACAGAGCACCTCCCCAGCAACGGCGCCAAAAACTTGATTGATCGTTTTATATTTAACTGCAAGTGCATGGCCGCGTTGAAACGGTGGCAAATACGGGTCGTCCACTGGGAGGTGTGTCGACACTTGGTTTGTGTGAAGGTGAGAGGTAAAGAAAAGGAAGAAGGATGTATTACACTAAACTACACTACAATGCTAAACTAGAATGCAAAAGGAAATGAAGATAAGCAATAAAACTAAACCCCAAAGGGGGTAGAGAAATGATGTGAACATAAAGATGTGTGTGTGTGTGTGTTCAATTAAGCTCCTCACAACATGTAGTGCATGAAATCATAAAACTACATCCAACTTTGCCTCCACATGAATTAAGATAGGACTACATCATTAAAACATACAAGACATTAATTGGAATGAAGCTAAATGAACTCAAGTATAAAGACTAGACCCTACTATGCCTCCACATGAATTAAGATAAGACTACATCATTAAAACATACAAGACATTAGCTAAGGTAAAGGTAACAAGAGTACATACACTACAAATTGTGTTTCCAATATTAACTTCATCCATATCCTAACCTTATCATTCCCCATAAAATAGGTCCACTAATCAAAGCATAAGCTAAGATTCATTCAAGAGCATTAGCATATCAAAGATAAGAGTGAAAACCCATTAGATGGTTATGGAAATCATATAAAGCTCAAGGGATAAAGATAACACACACTTAATACACTACATGATTATATCACATATTTCTCCACCCCCCAAATGGGGATGGAACTACTCACACATATTTAAACTAACTACTCTAACAAAAGAAAGCATTAATACTGAAATGAAATTAATCTAAGCAAGCAAGAAATATTAAAGAAACTAAAAGAACATGAGACTAAAGAAACATGCAAGACATTGAAATTAACTAAGCAATGTAAAAAACTAAAGCAAACAACAATTAACTACAAAACTTCTATTATTACTCACTCCAAATTACAAGAAGCCCTTCCTCCACCAGAGTTTTGCTCCAAGGCTTCACTCTTAGTAGGGAAGAAGGCCACCAAGAGAGAGATAGCTACAAGGGGAGGTGAAGAGTTCTATTTATAAGCATGGAAAAAGCTAATCTGGGACAATCCCCCGATGTGGGACTAAACCAATACCAAAAATAGCCTAAACACATGATAATACAAGTCCAGGAGAAATCCTGGCGGATCTGGGGCCATATAGACCGCCAATTAGCGGTCCAAGACCGCCAATTGGCGGTCTATAAACTTCCGATCTGCTTGGTTTTTGTTTGGGGCTTTGCTTGGAGTGTTTCTTGGTCTTGGATGCATCTAACTTGTTTAGTGGAGCTCCGACCCGAATCGAATTAACAAAATACTCCCCATGATGGTGTGGAGTTTCCTGTTTTGCTCTTAGGTCCTTCTGTCTTACGATCAGGTCCTTCTGTCTTGCATCTTGGTCCCAGGTCTCACAATTAAGTCTTTTTTTCCTGCTTTTGGGTCCTTTCATGGCTCTTCTCTTCAAACCTCTTTATTCCTGAAAACTATACATAAAACTCGTCACGTAGCATTGCTTAGGTGTAAGATAATGGATATAAGGTACAAATATAAGCATGAAATGATGTCAATCAACCATCCATATCATTGTTGGGACCAAGACGATTCTCCCTGGTACTCCGGACCCAAGCAACCTGGGGTGTCTCAGACGAACACCCCATATGGTTGGGATAATCTTCATTGTGTGACTGAGCAATCTTCATATAGGAGTAACACGAGAGAGGCACCGACTGCTAGACCACAATCTAGTTATGTCAGATCATATGTTGGTCAACAAACTGAGACATTACAACAAACTTTGGCCTCTTTCATGCGTATGGCAGACAACATGAGTGCACCGGTGGCTCCAGTAGCCGTACAGTGCGACTCTTGTGGGTTGAGTGGTCATGTTATCGGGGAATGTCCTTATGTTCCCCCTGAGCCTGAGTATGAGAACACCTTTTCCCAAAATGCTCAATGTGACCATTACGCATCTGCGTACAACCCGAGAGTGATGGATTCGTGGGGAGACAATTCTTATCAAAAATCTTATACCTCATTTTCACCCCTGTATCCTCCTCCCGAATACCCAGAATTCTACCAACACCCCACTTCAAATCATTGGACTCATTCTCAGCCCATCAACACCCAACCCCACTATTTCCCAAGCTCTGACTTGGACCTCACTGTTGACCCCAAATTTGATTCCTTAAAACAAACCCTCCAAACGTTCATGGAAACCAGTCAAACTTTATTGAAGTCGAACTTGAATTCCTTGCAAAATATGGAAATGCAAGTGAGTCAAATGACACATCAATTCCATGAACGTGAGGAGGGTAACCTTTCTTGTCAACATGAGGATTTATCTTCTGAAATCGAACCACCACCACATCCACAAATTCAAAGCACAATCTTTCAAAGTCAAACTCCTAGTCAGTCTGAGGGACTTGGGGTTTCAATTCACGATCACTTGGTGGAGGATTCGATTCCAATTGAGAATACTATGGACCAACTTCTTTATGAGTCGGCACGGAATTGTGCCTTATCTTCTTGTCCCGTGGCCCTTGAGCCACATGATCTTATTGTTGTACCTCCTAAGGACTCACCTCTGGTGGAGCAAGAGCTCCCTAGTCCCCTCAATTTCAAACAACCTGATGAGAGTTTGCCTCTCACTATTGTTCCTGATTATCTTGGAAATGATGGAACATCAAACAACTACATTGCTCATTAGGGTATTAGGAGTTCCTTGGAGGATACCTTGGGTATGAGACCCACTTTTTGTTCGCCTGGTGTGTCGGACATGCCTAACGAGGTTCTTGACCTCGTTCCGACGCACCAGCCTGTTGGTTGGAGAGTTTGGATTGACGATCATAACTTCAGTAGCGCAACGGGAGAAACTCTTCTTCCGTTGCCCCCCATTTCCCAAACTCTTGAGAGGTTCAAGCTCTTTCAGTTTGATCCTTTGAAAGAGACGCCTTTGCGTCCAATTCATGAACCTCTCATTTCATCTGGTGCTCTTTGTGAAGGGGGCCCACACATGCGTATTCTGGCCCCGCGTGGTGTCATGTTCCTTTTCCAAGTGCATTGACTCACTCTTGAGGTTCCTATTTGATGCCTTTTGACAAATGAAGATGGGAACTTATGTTTGTACATAGTTATATAAAAAAAGAAAAGAAAGAAAAGAAAGAGAAAGTACAATAAAAGACTCCTTCAGTGAGCATCGATTGTTGTGAGCCCCAACCCTTGTGTATTTGGGCTCCATTTCTTTCACGTATTTGTATCCTTTCTTTAGCATCTCACAGGTTCTGAGGGAATTCGGGTTTGTGTCCATCAACATGACCTTGAACTTCCTTTTGTACTTCATGTTGGTGAGATCTCTCCTTTTTTCATGCATAACTCCATGTAATATCTTGCTCGCATTCATTGAGGACAATGCATGAAGTAGGTTTGGGGGGGGTGTTTTACGTGTGTAAATAGTCGAGTCTTTTCTTTTGATTTTGTTTTCTTTTGTTTGCATTTTTAGGGTCATGTTAGTGTGCTGCATTTAATATCGATATATTTGCTTGCCATGATCCTTGGGTGACTTGTCTTCTTTTGCTTGCCTAGTGCTTTAAAATTTCCGCATTTCTTTCAAAATCTTCATGTGTTTGCGAAAGAAAATGTTTTGTGGGTTTTGCGTGTCTTTAGCATGTGCAAAACCGTTGAGAGGCAAAGTAAAAAGAAAGCTCCCAAAATTGTCTTGAACTTGATGCATTAGGATATCTAGTACAGTGACTTTAGGATTTATCGAGTCGTTAGGATGCACCCCAGTTTTCCCTTGGGGGTGAGTAATCATAGGGTTTCAGTGCTCAAACATTTATTGAAGTCCACCTTGAACCTAGTGAGTCAATAATTCGTGTCTGTTAACTTAAGGAAGTTTGTTGTAGTCAATGACCCTTTAAATCTTGTTGTGAGACATTAATGTAGGGGTTTTGGTTCATGTGTAGATAAGAAATAAGTGAGTAGGTGTTCCATCTTCTCGCACGGCTCCTATCACTCGGGAAAGTTGGTCTGAGGGGACTTTGTGCCTGGTGCTTTCGAGTCATCTGACTTGGGATGCGCCGACCGAACTCCCGTTACACGGGTGGTAGGGATTGCCCTATGTGGAGGTTTGGGGAAAGGTGTACGTGATAGTGTAAGCCCTCATGGGCAATGATGCACGAAACCTAACCCTGGGAGAATGAAGCTCCAACTAATAAAAAGAAAAAGAATACGAAAAAAAATGTGAAAAGAAACAAAAAGAAAAAAAAATGTTAATGCAAATAAGAACCTTAATGGACTTTACACTTTGTAGCACTTGAGGATGTTGAGGTTGTCCATGTCTTTCACTTAATTCCTTATTTAACTTGCACGAATGGTTCATTAGGTTAGAGGTGTGGACTGATCAATGTTGAACATTTTATTTTAAACCGCAAGTGCACGGCCGCGATGAAGCGGTGGCAAGTACGGGTCGTCCTCAGGGAGGTGAGCAGCCTCTTGTTTGCACGAAATCAAGTGGCGAAAATAATGGAGAAGAGAGTTGGTTACGCTACTCTACACTAAACTGACTTGTTGGAGCTCCGACCCGACTCGAATTGCCAAAATACTCCCCATGATGGTGTGGAGTTTCCTGGTTTGCTCTTAGGTCCTTCTGTCTTACGATCAGGTCCTTCTGTCTTGCATCTTGGTCCCCAGGTCTCACAATTAAATCCTTTTTCCTGCTTTTGGGTCCTTTCATGGCTCTTCTCTTCAAACCTCTTTATTTCTGAAAACTAAACATAAAACTCGTCACGTAGCATTGCTTAGGTGTAAGATAATGGATATAAGGTACAAATATAAGCATGAAATGATGTCAATCAAATACCCCCACACCTAAGTTTTTGCTAGTCTCGAGCAAAACAAAGAAAGGAAAAAGCATACGAAAAACAAGATATCCTAACTCACTTTCGTAGGAATCACGGTTGCACTTAGAACGTGCAACAAGCCGTTAAACCTCTTTGTTGCCAAGGAGGAGTGTTGTCTCCTGAGGGTTTTCAGCGGATATACCCACAAAATCCGAACAAGATGCATTATTCAATCTAGACCTCGACTCGTTGGAAATATTTTTGTCGATCAATGGACGCGGTAATCCTACGGGCCGACTCTATATAGGTAATCAGTCCACACCTAGCCTAATAAACCATTCGTGCAAGTTAAATAAGGAATTAAGTAAAAGACATGGACAACCTCAAGATCCTCAAGTGAAACAAAGTGTAAGGTCCATTAAGGTTCTTATTTGCATTACCTTTTTTTTTCTTTTTGTTTCTTTTCACAATTTTTTTTCTTTTTTTTTCTTTTTATTCGTTGGAGCTTCATTCTCCCAGGGTCAGGTTTCGTGCATCATTACCCATGAGGACTTACACTATCACGTACACCTTTCCCCAAATCTCCACATAGGGCAATCCCTACCACCCGTGTAACGGGAGTTCGGTCGGCGCATTCCAAGTCAGATGACTCGAAAGCACCAGGCACAAAGTCCCCTCAGACCTACTTTCCCGAGTGATAGGAGCCGTGCGAGAAGAGAGAATACGTACTCACTTATTTCTTATCTACACATGAACCAAAACCCCTACACTACTGTCTCACAACAAGATTTAGAGGGTCCTTGACTACAACAAACTTCCTAAATTAACAAACACGAATTATTGACTCACTAGGTTCAAGGTGGACTTTTTTGAATGTTTGAGCACTGAAACCCTATGATTACTCACCCCCAAAGGAAAACTGGGGTGCATCCTAACGACTCAATAAATCCTAAAGCCACGTACTAGATATCCTAATGCATCAAGTTCAAGACAATTTTGGGAGCTTTCTTTTTACTTTGCCTCTCAACGGTTTTGCACATGCTAAACACACGCAAAACCCACAAAACATTTTCTTTCGAAAACACATGAAGATTTTGAAAGAAATGTGAAAATTTTGAAGCACTAGGCAAGCAAAAGAAGACAAGTCACCCAAGGATCATGGCAAGCAAATATATCGATATTAAATGCAGCACACTAACATGACCCTAACAATGCAAACAAAAGAAAACAAAATCAAAAGAAAAGACTCGACTATGTACACACGTAAAACACCCCCCCACACCTACTTCATGCATTGTCCTCAATGAATGCAAGCAAGATATTACATGGATTTATGCATGAAAAAGGAGAGCTCTCACCAACGTGAAGTACAAAGGGAAGTGTATGGCTATGTTGATGGACACAACCCAAATTCCCTCAAAACCTGGGAGATGATAAAGAAAGGGTACAAAAACGTGAAAGAAATGGAGCCCAAATACACAAGGGTTGGGGCTCACAACAATCGATGCTCACTAAAGGAGTCTTTTATTGTACTCTTTTTTCTTTTTTCTTTTTTTTCTTTTTTTTCTTTTTTTTATATAACTATGTACAAACATAAATTCCCATCTTCATTTGTCAAAAGACATCAAATGGGAACCTCAAGAGTGGGTCAATGCACTTGGAAAGGGAACATGACACCACGCGGGGCCAGAATACGCATGAGTGGGCCCCCTTCACAAAGAGCACCAGATGAAATTAGAGGTTCGTGAATTGGACGCAAAGGCGTCCCATTCAAAGGATCAAACTGAAAGAGCTTGAACCTCTCAAGAGTTTGGGAAATAAGGGGCAACGGAAGAAGAGTTTCTCCTGTTGCGCTGCTGAAGTTATGATCGTCAATCCAAACTCTCCAACCAGCAGGCTGGTGCGTCGGAACGAGGTCAAGAACCTCGTTAGGCATATCCAACACACCAGGCGAACAAACAGTGGGTCTCATACCCAAGGTATCCTCCCAGGAACTCCTAATACCCTCATTAGCAATGTAGTTGTTTGATGTTCCATCATTTCCAAGATGATCAGGAACAATAGTGAGAGGCAAACTCTCATCAGGTCGTATGAGATTAAGGGTACTAGGGAGCTCTTGCTCCACCAAAGGTGAGTCCTTAGGAGGTACAACAATAAGATCATGTGGCTCAAGGGCCACGGGACAAAAAGGTAAGGCACAATCCTGTGCCGACTCATAATAGAACTGGTCCAAGCTATTCTCAGTTTGAATCGAATCCTCCACTAAGTGATCGTGAATTGAAACCCCAAGTCCCTCAGACTGACTAGGAGTTTGACTTTGAAAGGTTGTGCTTTGAATTTGTGGATGTGGTGGTGGTTCGATTTCAGAAGATAAATCCTCAAGTTGACAAGAAAGGTTACTCTCCTCACTTAATTGTTGCGTCAGTTGACTCACTTGAAGTGTCAGATTTTGTATGCGGTCAACGAGGAGGCCCAAGTCAGATCTTGGGAAATTTTGGGGTTGGGTGTTGATGGCCTGAGAATGAGTCCAATGATTTGAAGTGGGGTGTTGGTAGAATTCTGGGTATTCGGGAGGAGGATATTGGGGTGGAAATGATGTATAAGAATTCGAATATGAATTGTCTCCCCACGAATCCATCCCTCTCGGGTTGTACGCGGATGCGTAATGGTCATAATGAGCATTTTGGGAAAATGTGTGCTCATACTCAGGCTCTGGGGGAACATAAGGACATTCCCCGAAATCATGAGCACTCAACCCACAATAGTGACATGGTACGGCTACTGGAGCCACCGGTGCACCCATGTCATCTACCACATGCATGAAAGAGACCAAAGGTTCTTGTAATGTCTCAGTTTGATGACCAACATATGATCCGACGTAACTAGATGGTGGTCTAGCAGTCGGTGCCTCTCTCATGTTACCCCAATATCAAGATTGCTCAGTCACACAATGAGGATTATCCCAACCATACGGGGTGTTAGTCTGAGGCACCCCAGGTTGCATGGGTCCGGAGTACCAGGGAGAATCATCCTGGTCCCAACAATGATATGGATGGTCGCCCATGTAACCATCCATCTCAACAAACAACTCTCGAGTCGACCACTCTCACCACCACGAGATTAAGCTCGCAAAAAGTGCTCGACTCGACCCTAAAACGCTACCAGAGAGTGTAAAGGGGAGCAGACTATAACGTAGAATAAGGTGAGAAGAAGATGACTCAGAGGAGAAAGGAAGAATCCCTAAAGCTAGCGTGGGTGGAGGGATCAGGAAGAAGCCTAACTAGCAAGCACGGCTCAAACAATGTAAGACAATGGGTCCTTAGGCTAGACGACGCCTAACTTCGAGGTCACTAGCCTCGACACGCCTCACCTCCCTACAACGAGGACCACAATGCCCAACAAGTGATACCAAATCCGGAGATCCAATACCTCCTACTATCGACAAGGTAGGCAACGCCGATCAGGCCATGACGGTCTCAACTAGATCACTCTCTTAGTGCGTCCAAAATCCTTAGGGCCAATGTCTACTTGCTTTTAGAATTAAGGCTTTATTAAGAGTGATTTTTGGGGCCAAGGAAAGGGTGATGAAATCCCCCACCTTATCTTTTATGGGACAGCCCCTCCTTAGTAGCGTTTTGAGCTTAAATCTAGCAATCAATCACTCCAATCAAACGCTCAACTCACTCTTGTCCCGATGCACCTTACTAACTAATGCATGATCGAAACATGCATGAATGAGAGATCGGGGTGCACGTACCTCACGCCAGCAATCAACAACAAAATGTAAAGAAAAGAAAAGACAAATGCATGCAAGGTCTACAAATGATGCATGACCTAGATGGCAAGAAGTCTAGTCTTTTGCTTTGAGTTTTATGGTCCAAGTTGATTAAAGGGGATTGAAATTAAATCTGGGAGCAAAGTAGAAGTCACAACATGCAAAATTGTGCTCCCAGATAACTAGCATGAACAATATAACAACTGAAACAAATTTGAGAACAATTGAGGCTCACCAAGCCGCCAATTAGCGGTCCCAGACCGCTGATTGGCGGTCTTTTGGTAGCTTCTGGTCCTCAAACTTCTCCAGTAGCCTCCCCTTGATCCTTAGGTTCCCTGAAACTAAACAACACTAGAAACAAAAAATTAAAAACCCCTCGAATCGCCCAAACCAACGTCTGGACAGAGCACCTCCCCGGCAACGGCGCCAAAAACTTGATTGATCGTTTTATATTTAACCGCAAGTGCACGGCCACGTTGAAGCGGTGGCAAATACGGGTCGTCCACTGGGAGGTGTGTCGACACTTGGTTTGTGCGAAGGCGAGAGGTAAAGAAAGGGAAGAAAGGTTGGTTACACTAAACTACACTACAAAGCTGAAATGAAATTGAGAAGAAACTATAAAACTAAACCCCAAAGGGGGTAGAGAAATAATGTGAACATAAAGAAGTGTGTGTGTGTTCATTAAGCTCCTCACAACATGTAGTGCATGAAATCATAAAACTACATCCAACTTTGCCTCTACATGAATTAAGATAAGACTACATCATTAAAACATACAAGACAATAATTGGAATGAAGCTACATGAACTCAAGTATAAAGACTACACCCTACTATGCCTCCACATGAATTAAGATTTCACTACATCATTAAAACATACAAGACATTAGCTAAGGTAAAGGCAACAAGAGCTCATACACTACAAATTGTGTTTCCAATATTAACTTCATCCATATCCTAACCTTATCATTCCCCATAAAATAGGTCCACTAATCAAAGCATAAGCTAAGCTTCATTCAAGAGCATTAGCATATCAAAGATAAGAGTGAAAACCCATTAGATGGTTATGGAAATCATATAAAGCTCAAGGGATAAAGATAACACACACTTAATACACTACATGATTATATCACATATTTCTCCACCCCCCAAATAGGGATGGAACTACTCATTACACTAACTATATTAGCAAAAGAAAGCATAATACTGAAATGAAAGTTAACTAAGAAGGCAAGAAGCATTAAAGAAACATAAAAGGAAAGGAAAGACTAAACAAACATGCACAAATTAAAAGACAAGATTGAAAGAAACTAGAAGAATTATTTTATTAACAAATGACTCACATTGAAGGTAGCATTCTTCTCCACCTTGAGTTTTTGCTTCAAGGCTCACTCCTTAGTAGAGAGAATGCCACCAAGCAATGGGAAATTACAATGGAAGGTGAAGAGTTTTATTTATAAGCATGGAAAAAGCTAATCGGGGACAATCCCCTGATGTGGGACTAAACCAATACCAAAAATAGCCTAAACGAACATTAATACAAGTCCAGGAGAAATTTCGACGGATCCTGAGCAATATGGACCGCCAATTAGCGGTCCAAGACCGCTAATTGGCGGTCCAAAATCTTCGGATCGTGTTGGAATTTGTTGTGGGCTTTTTTTTTCTGGTATTGTTGGTCTTTGATGCGGTTACTTGACTTGTTGGAGCTCCGACCCGACTCGAATTGCCAAAATACTCCCCATGATGGTGTGGAGTTTCCTGGTTTGCTCTTAGGTCCTTCTGTCTTACGATCAGGTCCTTCTGTCTTGCATCTTGGTTCCCAGGTCTCACAATTAAGTCCTTTTTCCTGCTTTTGGGTCCTTTCATGGCTCTTCTCTTCAAACCTCTTTATTTCTGAAAACTAAACATAAAACTCGTCACATAGCATTGCTTAGGTGTAAGATAATGGATATAAGGTACAAATATAAGCATGAAATGATGTCAATCAGTGGCAAGTACGGGTCGTCCTCAGGGAGGTGAGCAGCCTCTTGTTTGCACGAAATCAAGTGGCGAAAATAATGGAGACGAGAGTTGGTTACGCTACTCTACACTAAACTACGCTAAGAAGTACGAAATGCGAAACAAAGAAATAAACGATCAAATAAAAACTAAGCTAAGAACAAAATAGAAGTGCTGGAATACAGAAATGGGAAAACCCCTAAGGGGTGGAGTGAGTGCACACAAGCAAAGAGGTGGGTGTAGAATACATTCTTTAAGCACATGAAGGTGGTGTTTATCAAGCATAGGAAGTGTCTAAATGTTATGGCAAAACCTATCAATCTATTCACCAACTTGGTTGACTAACATTTACATATGCAGGTTGTTTATTTCAGAACCTAAACAAGCATGAGAAGTGTCTAATCATTTTGGCAAAACTCATCAAGTTATAAATTCTATCCTAAACAAGCAAGCATACATTCATGTTTAATCAACACATTGAAATTAAAGCATTCATCCCATTCTCTAATGCATGTATGTACATCTACTCCACCCCCCAAAGGGGATGGAACTACTCACTAAACATTACACTAATTATTAAACTATGGAAAGAAGGCATATTAAAACTAAGCTAGAATTAAAAGACGATTAAACTAAAACATGCATAAACAATAAAAGAAGCATAAAACAAACAATGAAATAAACACAAAACTTTATTGATAAAATGACTCACATTAAAAGTAGCATCCTCCTACTTTAGTGTGTGCTTCAAGGCCTCACTTCTAGTAGGAAGAATAGCCACTTAAAATATGGAGTGATTACAATAGGAGGTGAAGAGTTCTATTTATAGCCATGGAAAAAGCTAATCCGGGACAATCCCCCGATGTGGGACTAAACAGATACCACAAATAGCCTAAACATCCTCTAAGACATGTGCTGGAGAAATTTGAGCGCATTTGGACCAAAAGTGATCGCCAATTAGCGGTCTTGGACCGCTAATTAGCGGTCTACAGTGTCCAGATCGCTCTGAAATTTCTTGTGGGCTTTTCT
Source organism: Triglochin maritima (assembly GCA_963682175.1). Lineage (NCBI taxonomy): Eukaryota > Viridiplantae > Streptophyta > Magnoliopsida > Alismatales > Juncaginaceae > Triglochin > Triglochin maritima. The sequence continues at coordinate 25,239,827 of OY821775.1, forward strand.
GAAAGGCTTTGTTGGTATTTGATGCATCTAGTTTGCATGTTGGAGCTCCGACCCGAATAGAATTGCCAAAATACTCCCCATGATGGTGAGGAGTATTCTATTTTGCTCTTAGGTCCTTCGGTCTTGCATTCAGGTCCTTCTTCCTTGCATCTTGGTCCACAAATCTCACAATTCAGTCCTTTTTCCCAGCTTTTGGGTCCTTTTATGCTTCATCTCTTCAAACCTATTTATTCCTGAAAACTAAACATAAAACTCATAGACATAGCATTATTTAGGTGAAAGATAATGGATATAAGATACAAATATGAGCATGAAATTATGTAAATCAAATACCCCCACACCTAACTTTTGCTAGTCCCGAGCAACACAAAGAAAGAGAAAAGCATGCGAAAAAAACAAGAAATCCTAACTCACTTTCGTAGGAATCACGGTTGCACTTAGCACGTGCAACAAGCCGTTAAACCTCCTTGTCGCCAAAGAGGAGGAGTGTTGTCTCCTGAGGGTTTTCAGCGGATATACCCACAAAATCCGAACAAGATGCATTAATCAATCTAGCTACACAACTCGTTGGACTTATTTTGTCGATCATGGGACGCGGTAATACTACGGGTCGACTCTATATATGTAATCGGTCCACACACCTAGCCTAACGAGTTATTCGTGAGAGTTAGTCAAGGACTTAAGTGAAAGACATGGGCAACCTTAACTTCTGAATGTGATACAATGTGTAAAGTCCATTTTGGTTCTTATTTGAGTCTTTTTTTTTCTTTTTTTTTCCTTTTTTTTTCTTTGGAGCATTTTATTGGTTGGTGTTTGATTCTCCCCAGGGTCAGGTTTCGTGCATCATTGCCTATGAGGACTTACACTATCACGTACACCTTCCCCCAAATCTCCACATAGGGCGATCCCTACCACCCGTGTAACGGGAGTTCGGTCGGTGCGTCCCAAGTCAGATGACTCGAAAGCACCAGGCACAAAGTCCCCTCAGACCTACTTTCCTGAGTGATAGGAGCCGTACGAGAAGAGAGAACACCACTTATTTATCTATATGGGAACCAAAACCCCTACACTTAAGTTTCACAAAAAGAGATTAAGGGCCCTCGACTACGATAAACTTCCTTATACTCACAAACACGAATTATTTGACTCACTAGGGTCAGGGTGGACTTCTTTAAATGTTTGAGTACTGAAACCCTATGATTACACGCCCCCTGAGGGAAAACCAGGGTGCATCCTAACGACTCGACAAGACCTAAAGCCAATAAACTAGAAATTCTAATGCATCAAGTTCAAGACAATTTTGGGAGCTTTCTTTTTACTTTGCCTCTCAACGGTTTTGCACATGCTAAACACACGCAAAACCCACAAAAACATTTTCTTTCCCAAACACATGAAGATTTTGAAAGAAATGTGAAAATTTTAAAGCACTCGGCAAGCAAAAGAAGACAAGTCACCCAAGGATCATGGCAAGCAGAAATATCAATGTTAAATGCGGCACACTAACATGACCCTAGCAGTACAAACAAACGAAAATAAAACCAAAGGAAAAAGACTCGACTATGTACACACGTAAAACACCCCCCACACCTACTTCATGCATTGTCCTCAATGCATGTGAACAATGTACTACATGGATACATGCATGAAAAAGGAAAGATCTCACCAACATGAAGTACAAAGGGACGTTCAGGGTCATGTTGATGGACACAAACCCAAATTCCCTCAAAACCTGTGAGAAGCTGAAGAAGGGAGATAAATACGTGAAGAGATTGGGCCCAAGTACACAAGGGTTGGGGCCCACAACAATCGATGCTCACTGCAGGAGTCTTTTATTACACTTTTTTTTTTGAATATAACTATGTACAATCATAAGTTCCCATCTTCATTTGTCAAAAGACATCAAATGGGAATCTCAAAAGTGGGTCAATGTACTTGGAAAGGGAACATGACACCACGCGGGGCCAGAATACTCATGTGTGGGCCCCCTTCACAAAGAGCATAAGATGAAATGAGAGGTTCATGAATTGGACGCAAAGGCGTCTCAATCAAAGGATCAAACTGAAAGAGCTTGAACCTCTCGAGAGTTTGGGAAATAAGGGGCAACGGAAGAAGAAAATCTTTTGTTGCGCTGCTGAAGTTATGATCGTCAATCCAAACTCTCCAACCAACTGGCTGGTGAGCCGGAACGAGGTCAAGAACCTCGTTAGGCATGTCTGACTCACCAGGCGCACAAAAAGTGGGTCTCATACCCAAGGTATCCTCTAAGGAACTCCTAATACCCTCATTAGCAATGTAGTTGTTTGATGTTCCATCATTTCCAAGATGATCAGGAACAATAGTGAGAGGCAAACTCTCATCAGGTGGTTTGAAATTGAGGGTACTAGGGAGCTCTTGCTCCACCAGAGGTGAGTCCTTAAGGGGCACGACATGAAGATCATGTGGCTCAAGGGCCATGGGACAAAAAGATAGGGCACAATCCTGTGCCGACTCATAATGAAATTGGTCCATGTTATTCTCAATTCGGATCGAATCCCCCACAATGTGATCGTGAATTGAAACCCCAAGTCCCTCAGACTGACTAGGAGTTTGACTCTGAAAGATTGTGCTTCGAATTTGTGAATGTGGTGGTGGTTCGATATCAAACGATGAATCCACATGTTGACGAGAAATGTCACCCTCCTCACGTTTACTTAATTGTTGTGTAATTTGACCCACATACATTTCCATAGTTTGCAGGGAATCGTGATTGGACTTCAACACATTTTGAGTGGTTTCCATGAACGTTTGGAGGGCTTGTTCCAAAGAATCAAGTTTGGGGTCAACTGTGAGGTTCATGTCAGAATTTGGGAAATGGATGGGTTGGGTGGTGATGGGCTGAGAATGAGTCCAATGATTGGTCGTGGGGTGTTGGTAGAATTTAGGATATTCAGAAGGAGGGTACCGGGGTGGGAGTGATGTATAAGAATTTGAATAAGAATTGTCTCCCCATGAATCCATCCTTCTCGGGTTGTACACGGATGCGTAATGGTCATACTGAGCATTTTGGGAAAAGGTATGCTCATACTCAGGCTCTGAGGGAACATAAGGACATTCCCCGCAAACATGACCACTCAACCCACAACAGCGACACGGTACGGCTACTGGAGCCACCGGTGCACTCATGTCTTCTACCACATGCATGAAAGAGGCCAAAGGTTCTTGCAATGTCTCAGTTTGATGACCAACATATAATCCGACGTAACTAGATGGAGATCTAGCAGTCGGTGCCTCTCTCATATCACCCCTATATGAAGATTGCTCAGTCACACAATGAAGATTATCCCAACCATACTGGGTGTTTGTCTGAGCCACCCCAGGTTGCATGGGTCCGGGGTACCAGGGAGAATTTTCCTGGTCCCAACAATGATATGGATGGTCGCCCATGTAACCATCCATCTCGACAAAGAACTCTCGAGTCGATCACTCTCACCACCACGAGGCCAACCTCGCAAAAAGTGCTCGACTCGACCCTAAAACGCTAACAGAGAGTGTAAAGGGGAGGAGACTAAAACGTAGAAGTAGGTGAGAAGAAGATGACTCAGAGGAGAAGGGACGAATCCCTAAAAACTAGCATGGGTAAAGGGTGAGGTTAGAAGCCTAGTCTAGCAAACACGGCTCAAACAAGCTTAGGCTAGCTATGGGTCCTTACAGCTAGACGACGCCTAACTGCGAGGTCACACGGCCTCAACACGCCTCACCTCCCTACGACGAAGACCACAATGCCCAGCAAGTGAGCCAAGATCCGGAGATCTCGTCTCTCCTACTATCGACAAAGTGGGCGACGCCGATCAGGCTATGACGGTCGTGACCGGTTTACTCTCCTAATGCGCCCAAGTCCTAATGGCCAATGTCTACTTGCTTTTAGATTAAGACTTTACTTGAGTGTGCTTTTTGGGGCTAAGGAAGGGGTGATGAAATCCCCCACCTTATCTTTGAAGACTATAGGTGGTGCCCCTTAAGATGTTTTGATCCTTAAGCTAGCAAGCAACTCACCAAGCAAAACTCACCTCACTCTTGTTTCGATGCAAACCTTACTCACTAATGAATGTCCTAATGCGTGAATGAGTGTTAAGGAATGCGTACCTCGCTCCAGCAATCAACGACAAAGATTAAAACTAAGAGAAGACAATTAACATGCTCAAGTCATTACTAGATGATGCATGACCTAAACATAGGAAATGTCTAATCTTTTGCTTTGGGTTTTAGTGTCCAAGTTGATTAAAGGAGGGTTGATTGGTTATTTATTGATCTGGGAGCAAACTATAGGTTCACACATGCCAAATTGGGCTCCCAGATAACTAAACTGTAAATAGAAACAAACAGAAGAAAACTGGGGGTGAAAAGGTCTCACCAGGCCGCCAAACAGCGGTCTCAGACCGCTCTTTGGCGGTCTTGAGGGCTTGAAGTGTTCCCAAATTTTTCCTGCTGCTTTATCCTTGAATCCCAAATGTCCTGAGACAACACAAAACTAAAAAAAAAATCAAATCCACTCGAATCGTCTAAACAAGAGTCTGGACTGGCACCTCCCCGGCAACGGCGCCAAAAACTTGTTGAACGTTTTATTTTAAACCGCAAGTGCACGGCCGCGATGAAGCGGTGGCAAGTACGGGTCGTCCTCAGGGAGGTGAGCAGCCTCTTGTTTGCACGAAATCAAGTGGCGAAAATAATGGATAAGAGAGTTGGTTACGCTACTCTACACTAAACTACGCTAAGAAGTACGAAATGCGAAACAAAGAAATAAACGATCAAATAAAAACTAAGCTAAGAACAAAATAGAAGTGCTGGAATACAGAAATGGGAAAACCCCTAAGGGGTGGAGTGAGTGCCCACAAGCAAAGAGGTGGGTGTAGAATACATTCTTTAAGCACATGAAGGTGGTGTTTGTCAAGCATAGGAAGTGTCTAAATGTTATGGCAAAACCTATCAATCTATTCACCAACTTGGTTGACTAACATTTACATATGCAAGTTGTTTATTTCAGAACCTAAACAAGCATGAGAGGTGTCTAATCATTTTGGCAAAACTCATCAAGTTATAAATTCTATCCTAAACAAGCAAGCATACATTCATGTTTAATCAACACATTGAAATTAAAGCATTCATCCCATTCTCTAATGCATGTATGTACATCTACTCCACCCCCCAAAAGGGATGGAACTACTCACTAAACATTACACTAATTATTAAACTATGGAAAGAAGGCATATTAAAACTAAGCTAGAATTAAAAGACGATTAAACTAAAACATGCATAAACAATAAAAGAAGCATAAAACAAACAATGAAATAAACACAAAACTTTATTGATAAAATGACTCACATTAAAAGTAGCATCCTCCTACTTTAGTGTGTGATTCAAGGCCTCACTTCTAGTAGGAAGAATAGCCACTTAAAATATGGAGTGATTACAATAGGAGGTGAAGAGTTCTATTTATAGCCATGGAAAAAGCTAATCTGGGACAATCCCCCGATGTGGGACTAAACAGATACCACAAATAGCCTAAACATCCTCTAAGACATGTGCTGGAGATATTTGAGCGCATTCGGGCCCAAAGTGACCGCCAATTAGCGGTCTTGGACCGCTAATTAGCGGTCTACAGTGTCCGTATCGCTCTGGAATTTCTTGTGGGCTTTTCTGAAAGGCTTTGTTGGTATTTGATGCATCTAGTTTGCATGTTGGAGCTCCGAACCGAATAGAATTGCCAAAATACTCCCCATGATGGTGAGGAGTATTCTGTTTTGCTCTTAGGTCCTTCGGTCTTGCATTCAGGTCCTTCTTCCTTGCATCTTGGTCCACAAATCTCATAATTCAGTCCTTTTTCCCAGCTTTTGGGTCCTTTTATGCTTCATCTCTTCAAACCTATTTATTCCTGAAAACTAAACATAAAACTAGTAACATAGCATTATTTAGGTGAAAGATAATGGATATAAGATACAAATATGAGCATAAAATTATGTAAATCAATCACCTATATAGAGTCGGCCGGTAGCATTACCGTGTCCATTGATCGACAAAATATTTCCAACGAGTCGAGGTCTAGATTGAATAATGCATCTTATTCGGATTTTGTGGGTATATCCGCTGAAAACGCTCAGGAGACCACACTCCTCCTTGGCAACAAGGAGGTTTAACGGCTTGTTGCACGTGCTAAGTGCAACCGTGATTCCTACGAAAGTGAGTTAGGATTTCTTGTTTCTCGTTTGCTTCTCTTTCTTTGTTTTGCTCGGGACTAGCAAAAACTTAGGTGTGGGGGTATTTGATTGACACATTTCATGCTCATATTCGTATCTTATATCCATTATCTTACATCTAAGCAATGCTATGTGACGAGTTTTATGTTTGAATTTCAGAAATAAAGAGGTTTGAAGAGAAGAGCCATGAAAGGACCCAAAAGCAAGAAAACAAGACTTAATCGTGAGACCTGGGGACTAAGATGCAAGGGCGAAGGACCTGATCGTAAAACCAAAGGACCTAATAGCAAAACAGGAAACTCCACACCATCATGGGGAGTATTTTGGCAATTCGATTCGGGTCGGAGCTCCAACAGACCAAGTAGATGCATCCAAGACCCAGAAATACTTCAAGCAAAGCCCCCAAAGAAAATCGGACGGATATAAAGCTTATAGACCGCCAATTGGCGGTCCATATAGCCCAGGATTCGTTTAGTTTTCTGTAGCACGTGTATTAGTGTATGCTTAGGCTATTTTTGGTATTGGTTTAGTCCCACATCGGGAGATTGTCCCCGATTAGCTTTTTCCATGCTTATAAATAGAACTCTTCACCTTCCATTGTAATTACCCATTGCTTGGTGGCATTCTCTCTACTAAGGAGTGAGCCTTGAAGCAAAAACTCAAGGTGGAGAAGAATGCTACCTTCAATATGAGTCATTTGTTAATAAAATAATTATTCTAGTTTCTTTTAATCTTGTCTTTTAATTTGTGCATGTTTGTTTAGTCTTTCCTTTCCTTTTATGTTTTTTTAATACTTCCTGCTTTCTTAGTTAACTTTCATTTCAGTATTATGCTTTCTTTTGTTAATATAGTTAGTGTAATGAGTAGTGAGTAGTTCCATCCCCATTTGGGGGGTGGAGAAATATGTGATATAATCATGTAGTGTATTAAGTGTGTGTTATCTTAATCCATTGAGCTTTAAATGATTTCCATAACCATCTAATGGGTCTCCACTCTTATCTTTGATATGCTAATGCTCTTGAATGAAGCTTAGCTTATGCTTTGATTAGTGGATCTATTTTATGGGGAATGATATGGTTAGGATAAGGGTCTTGTATGTTTTAATGATGTAGTCTTATCTTAATTCATGTGGAGGCATAGTAGGGTCTAGTCTTTATACTTGAGTTCATGTATCTTCATTCCAATTATTGTCATGTATGTTTTAATGATGTAGTCTTATCTTAATTCATGTGGAGGCAAAGTTGGATGTATTTTTATGATTTCAAGCACTACATGTTGTGAGGAGCTTAATGAACACACACACACTTCTTTATGTTCACATTATTTCTCTACCCCCTTTGGGGTTTAGTTTTCTTGCTTTTCTTCCATTTCATTTTTGCACCTTAGTGTAGTGTAGTGTAATCAACCTTTCTCTCCTTTTTACCTCTCGCCTTCGAACAAACCAATCGTCGACACACCTCCCAGTGGACGACCCGTATTTGTCACCGCTTCAACGCGGTCATGCACTTGCGGTTAATATAAAATGATCAATTATACCACAACTCACCCCTCCCGGTACACCTCAGTGGAATGGGGTATCCGAAAGGAGGAATAGGACATTACTCGACATAGTTTGATCAATGATGAGTCAAGCTGAATTGCCGCTTTACTTTTGGAGTTATGCACTAGAAGCTGCGGCTTACACACTAAATAATGTTCCATCCAAATCCGTAGAGAAAATGCATTATGAGCTATGGAGTGGTAAAACACCTAAGCTCAATTTTCTCAAGATTTGGGGTTGTGAGGTCGACGTCAAGAGATTGATGTCGACCAAACTTCAACCAAAAGCGGATAAGTGCTTCTTTATAGGTTATCCTCGTGAGACAAGAGGATACTACTTTTGGCATATAACCTCCAATCGAGTGATTGTAGAGAGGGATGCCGTATTTCTAGAAAAAGAATTTCTGGAAAGAATAAAAAGTAGTGGGAGTAGAGTTGTGCTTGAGGAGACTCAAGATACTCTACAAGATCATGATATGAATGATGATATTCAAGATCATGAAGGCCCAACCGAGGTTCCTTTGGTTAGTGGGAGCGTGAGTGAGAGACCCTCGCAAGAAATTGTGAGAGAAACTCAATCTTCCCCACCTAGTGTACGTTCGAGAATCGAACACGAACCAATTCCACAAGAAATTGTGGAAGAAGTTCGAGAAGTACATTTAGAACCGAAAGAACTTAGAAGGTCAACGAGGGAAAGGAAGAAACCCGATATGTATTTGGGACTTCATGAGATTATGGTACTAGATATCGATGATCTCTCGACCTTTCAAGAAGCAATGGAAAGAAAGGACTCCAAACTATGGTTTAAGGTCATGGAATCCAAAATAGAATCCATGTATGATAATCAAGTGTGCAACTTGGTTGACCTTCCTTAAGGGAAAAAGGTCATTCAAAATAAATAGGTTTTCAAGAGGAAGATGGACACGGATGGGAACTTGACAACCTACAAAGCGAGGCTTGAAGCAAAAAGTTTTCACTCAAGTTGAAGGAATTGACTATGATGAAACTTTTTCACCGGTTGCCATGTTCAAGTCTATTCGGATTATGCTCCCTATTGCCGCATTTCATGATTATGAGATATGACAAATGGATGTCAAAATGGCATCCCTTAATGGGAACTTGGAGGAGGATGTGTACATGGTACAACCTCAAGGTTCTGAAGATCCAAAGAATAGCGAGAAAGTATGCAAGCTTCAAAGATCAATTTACGGATTGAAGCAAGCATCAAGGAGTTTGAATAAGCACTTTGACGAAGAAGTCAAAAAGATTCACTTCGTCCAAAGTAAGGAAGAGCCTTGTATATACAAGAAGGTTAGTGGGAGACACATAGTGTTCTTGATCTTATATGTCGATGACATACTCCTCATGGGAATCATATATCTTTGCTTGAGCAAACGAGAAGTTCATTGAAATCGGCATTTTCGATGAAAGATATGGGTGAGGCTCAATACATCTTGGGAATCAAGATATATAGAGATAGATCTTGTAGACTCATTAGCCTAAGTCAACGTACATACATTGACAAGATCTTGGAAAGGTTCAGCTTGAACAACTCCAAAAAGGGCAGTGTGGCAATGAGTATGGGTGTGCAACTCAAGAAATCTCAACGTGTTGAATCACATAAAGATTTGGAGTACATGAAAGATATCCCTTATGCTTCAACAATAGGATTAATCATGTACACGATGACTTGCACAAGACCCGATGTCTCGTATGCTCTAAGTGTGACAAGTTGTCACCAATCCAACACAGGTCCTGAGCATTGGACTGCGGTAAAGAATATTCTGAGGTACCTTAACCGGACCAAAGATAAGTTTATTGTTTATGGAGGACAAAGGGAATTAATAGCCAAGGGTTATTCGGATGCGAGTTTCATGAGTAACCCCGACGATAGAAGGTCGCAATCAGGATACGTCTACCTTCTAAATGGTGGATCTGTGAGTTGGCGTAGTTGGAAGCAAAGCATTACGGCCGACTCAACCACCGCTTCCGAAGTAATGGTTGTCGCTGAAGCGAGCAAGGAAGAAGTGTGGATTAAGAAGTTCCTTGAAGAGCTTGGAGTAGTTCCCTCGAGCGAGGGACCAGTAGAGCTATTTTGCGATAATAGTGCATCTATCTTGCAAATCAAGGATCCCAAATCACACCACAAAGTGAAGTAAATGGATCATAAGTACTTTGTCACACGTGACTTCATCGACGAGGGCAAAATAAATCTGTTATGGGTGGACACAAACAGCAACACAGTTGATCCGTTCACCAAACCCTTATCCCAAGCCAATGGCGAAATGCATTTCGAGTCCATGGGTCTCAGGAACCATGTGCATTGGCTTGATGAGTGATTAGAGAGGGTTACCCTAGTTATTATTGTTTTATACATTGAGAATGTATGTGAGAGAAAACTTCGATAACAAGTGGGAGATTGAAGGGAATGTGTTCTAAAAGTTTTACTTTTATATGTCAATTATTATGAACTGAATGTGTAAGCATTTTGTTCCTTGATTATGGTATTCGTCTTTTGGAAGTGTTAAGGAAGAGGCGTTTGGTCTTTAACCGTAGAGCTCTAAAAGATAATGATTTACATAAATCAAAAGTTATTCACAATCATGGTAATTAACACGGAACATTAACTACCGAGATAAGATTGTCGTGTTGGTCATCGATTGTTGTAGCTCTACAAATAATTGACGACACGAGTATATAAAAGAGGAAAAGATTACTTTTATATATTGAATAGACCTAACAAGTAAAACATTATGGAATTGTGTTTCGTGTCATTAATGTTTTTACTGTGTCTTGGATCCTAAGATATGAGACTTATATCTTTTCACTCAAGAAGTGCTTAATTTGATTATTGTCAAAAGCTATCAATGAGTATAGTGATAAAGGCAATAGTTGGTTGAGCATAACTTGTGCTAGAAAATATAGCTAGTCAAACGATTAGCATTGCCCCTCTTAATTGGATGATGATATTAGTGGGTCCCTTGATAAAGCAAAATTATAATATGCACAATGTAACTTGAGTTAAGTTACATAGTTATAATTAGCTTAGAGAGATCAAGAAATGAATATAATACAAAGATGACACATTTCTACTTTGTATATATTCTTAATATCATGAGGCAAGGGACCGACACAAGTGGTGCACTTACATCACTAAATGGATCGTGTTTTGGTTCGGGTGGAACAAAGACATCTATGCTAATTGGGTAACTATAATGTGTAGCTCGATACCGCTTATAGTTTGAGATATTAAGTGTTTAATATATCTACCAATTTGGCTTAGATCCTCCTATAGGTCACACCACAAAACTGGGAAACAAGATGTTGATTTTAAGTTCATATGATGTGTCAGGTTTCATATGAAAATATGACACATGTGGTGAATAAATAAAATCAATATGTCATGAGAATTGACATAATTAGAATCATAATAAGGTCATATGAGGTATATATATTATGGGGTGTAATAATTTAATATTACATATGATAATATATTATATAAGATGTGAATTTTCTAAAAACCCCAAAAAATCAAATTTTGTTGGAAATAAATCCAAAATTTTACAAAGGCAAAATCGGGGTCAAACACGGTGAACCGTTCATGGTTCGGTCAACCAGGGTATCTTCGGATCGGTTAACTGAATAGGGAACGGGTAAGCGCAATTGGTTGACCGAAATTGTCTGGAGTGCCTGGACAATCGGGTTCGGTTAACCGAGTGTGCACGGTCAACTGGGAAGTAGTATTTTTGGTAGACCGAATGTGACACGGTCATCCGATGACTAAGTCCCAGGAGCGATTCTGGTGGGTCAACGGTAGACCGAGTAAAAGACGTGGTTCATCCGAATTCTTCCAGGGAATTTTTCTCATACGGATTCGGTCGACCGTCTAGCTCACGGTGCACCGAACACGTGTTATAACCAAACGGTTCGGTTGACCGAGTTATACTCGGTCTACCGAACAACAACGATTCTGCCTGAATTATTAAGAGATTAATTAAATCATGGGTGAATTAATTCCAGATTTAATTAAAACGTTTTTTTGTGGGTGCTTATGTGAAAATTAGAGATTAATTTTAGGAGAGAATAAGCAAGAGATCATGGCTAAATAATAGCTCTTGATAAGGATGCTTTGGGAGACTATAAAAAGGACCCATACTCCTACTTGTTTAAAACTATTGCAAAAATCTTTCTCTCATTATTCTCTCCCTAATCACTACGAAAATCTCTTAGTAAATTTAAGTTTTATAGATAAGAATCTCAGGAGCTTAAAGAGGGGTCGTTTGCTAGATTATAAACCATGTTAGAGATTGATTGGCTAGCTCCTTTCTCTCTAATCTTGTTTAGAGTTTGGTGAACACTTGGAGGCAAATCCATGGACGATTCAACGGGCAACGCGACTCCGAATCTTCAAAAAGATTTTAGAGAACTTTTAGGTATGATTCTAACTTTGTGATTTATTTTAATAAATGTAGGATTGCATTTATTAGAATAATCACAAAACCATGTACATAGAAATTGTTGAAAATATGAAAATCGATATTGTATGTTGTATTAAAATTTTAAAATATATACATACATAGTGACACAAAATCCTACAGTTTGAGCCGTGCTTGCTAGATTAGGCTTCTACCTGATCCCATTACCCACGCTAGATTTAGGGATTATTCCCTTCTCCTCTGAGTCATCTTCTTCTCACCTACTTCTACGTTTTAGTCTCCCCTTTACACTCTCTGGTAGCGTTTTAGGGTCGAGTCGAGCAGTTTTTGCGAGTTTTGCCTTGTGGTGGTGAGAGTGGTCGACTCAAAAAAAATTTGTTGAGATGGATGGTTACATGGGCGACCATCCATATCATTTTTGGGACCAGGACAATTCTTCCTGGTATTCTGGACCCATGCAACCTGGGGTGGCTCAGACGAATACCCCGTATGGTTGGGATAATCTTCATTGTGTGACTGAGGAATCTTCATATAGGGGTGATATGAGAGAGGCACTGACTGCTAGATCTCCATCTAGTTACGTCGGATCATATGTTGGTCATCAAACTGAGACATTGCAAGAAACTTTGGCCTCTTTCATGCGTGCGGTAGACGACATGAGTGCACCAGTCGCTCTAGTAGCCGTACCGTGCGATTGTTGTGGGTTGAGTGGTCATGTTATCGGGGAATGTCCTTTTGTTCCCCCAAAGTCTGAGTATGAGCATACATTTTCCCAAAATGCTCAATATGACCATTACGCATCTGCGTACAACCCGAGAGAAATGGATTCATGGGGAGACAATTCATATCCAAATTCTTATACTTCATTTTCACCATTGTATCCTCCTCCTGAATACCCAGAATTCTACCAACACCCCACTTCAAATCATTGGACTCATTCTCAGCCCATCAACACCCAACCCCAAAATTTTCCAAGCTCTGACTTGGACCTCATAGTTGACCGCATACCTGATTCCTTGAAACAAACTTTCCTTACGTTCATGGAAAGCACTCAACAATCCATACAAAATATGGCACTGCAAGTGAGTCAAATGTGGCAGCAATTACGTGAACGTGAGGAGAGTAACTTTTCTTGTCAACGTGAGGATTCATCTTTTGATATCGAACCATTACCACATCCACAAATTCAAAGCACAATCTTTCAAATTCAAACTCCTAGTCCGTCTGAGGGACTTGGGGTTTCAATTCCCTCCGTCTCCTCTCGTTCCCTCTCTAGTCTCCTCTTTTCTCTCATCGTCCCTTCTTTATCTCGTCATCTCGCTCTCGTTCCCCTCCCTCTCTCCTCCATCCTTCTCCCTCTTCTTATCTCTCTCTCCTCTTATCCTTCCTCTCCTCTTTCTCCTTCTCTATCTCCCTCTTATCCCTCTCCTTCTTATCGCCCTCCCCCACTCACTCCTACTCCTCTCTCTCCCTTCTTCTCCCTCCTCTCTCTTCCCATCTCTCTCACCTCTTCCCTATTCTCCTTCTCTCTTCTCTCCTTATCCATATCCCTCTTCTATGTCTCTGTTCTTCTCTCTCTCCCTCCCTTCTCTCTTCTCCTTTACTTCTCTACCTACCTCTCCTCTCCTTCTCTCCTTTTCTCTATCTTCCTTCCTCTCTCCTCTCTCATTCTCATTATCCTTCTCCTCCTCCCTTCTCCCTTCTCATTTTCTCTTTCCTTCTCTGTCTTTCTCTTTCTTCTCTCCCTCCCTCCTTTATCCCTCTCTCTTTATCTCTTTCTCTCCTCTCTCCTGCTTCCTCTCTCCTTTCTCTCCCTTCTACTTTTCTCCCTCTCCTTCTCTCTCCTCTCCATTCTCTCTGTCTCCATCTCTTCCTTCCCTTTGTATCTCTCACACTACCTCTCTACCCCTCTCTCTTCTCTCCTTTACCTCTCTCCTCTCTCCCACTCTTCCCTCTTCTCCTTCCCTCTTCTCCCCCTCTTCATCTCTATCTCCCTACTATTCCCTCTCCTTCTCCTCTCCCGTCCTTCTTATCCCTCTCTCCTTTTTCTCTTCTTATCCTTCTCTTTTCTTCTTCTCTCTCCCTCTTCCTATCCTTCCCTATCCTCCTCTTTCCCTTCTCCTCCTCTCTCTCTGTCTCTCGCTCTCTCTCCTTCTATCCCACACCCTCTCCCCCAATATCGTCTCCTTTCTCCCCTCTACTCCCCCTCTCTCCCTTCTCTCTCTTCCTCTTCTCTCCTCCTTCCCTCGCTTCTCTACCTCTCTTGTTCCCTCTCTCCTTCTCTCACGCCTCTTCCCTCTTATTCTCTTGCATTCTCTATCTCCCTTTTATCCTCTTCTTCACTCCCTCCTTCTTCCCCTCCATACCCAGGATACCTTGGGTATGAGACCCACTTTTTGTTCGCCTGGTGTGTCGGACATGCCTAACGAGGTTCTTGACCTCGTTCTGACGCACCAGCCTGTTGGTTGGAGAGTTTGGATTGATGATCATAACTTCAGCACTACAACGGGAGAAACTCTTCTTCCGTTGCCCCAGATTTCCCAAACTCTTGAGAGTTTCAAGCTCTTTCAATTTGATCCTTTGAATGAGATGTCTTTGCATCCAATTCATGAACCTCTCCTTTCATCTTGTGCTCTTTGTGAGGGGGGCCCAAACATGAGTATTCTGCCCCCGCGTGGTGTCATGTTCCCTTTCCAAGTGCAGTGACCCACTCTTGAGGTTCCCATTTGATGTCTTTTGACAAATGAAGATGGGAACTTATGTTTGTACATAGTTATATTCAAAAAAAAGTACAATAAAAGACTCCTTGAGTGAGCATCGATTGTTGTGGGCTCCAACCCTTGAGTATTTGGGCCACATTTCTTTCACGTATTTGTATCCCTTCTTTAGCATCTCACAGGTTTTGAGGGAATTTGGGTTTGTGTTCATCAACATAACCTTGAACTTGTTTTTGCGCTTCATATTGGTGAGATCTTTCTTTTTTCATGCATAAATCCATGTAGTATTTTGCTCGCATTCATTGAGGACAATGCATGAAGTAGGTGTGGGGGGGGTGTTTTTACGTGTGTACATAGTCGAGTCTTTTCCTTTGATTTTTGTTTTCTTTTGTGTGCATTATTAGGGTCATGTTAGTGTGCTGCATTTAATATCGATATATCTGCTTGCCATGATCCTTGGGTGACTTGTCTTCTTTTGCTTGCCTAGTTCCTTAAAATTTTCACATTTCTTTCAAAATCTTCATGTGTTTGCGAAAGAAAATGTTTTGTGGGTTTTGTGTGTGTTTAGCATGTGCAAAACCGTTGAGAGGCAAAGTAAAAAGAAAGGTCCCAAAATTGTCTTGAACTTGATGCATTAGGATATCTGGTACAGTGACTTTAAAACTTATCTAGTCGTTAGGATGCACCCCAGACTCAATAATTTGTGTTTGTTAATTTAAGGGAGTTTGTTGTAGTCAATGACCCTTTAAATCTTGTTGGTAGATATTAAGTGTAGGGGTTTTGGTTCATGTGTAGATAAGAAATAAGTGAGTACCGTCCGATGTTGTGCCGGACGTATGTTGTACCGTCGATGTTGTGTCGGCGATGCCGCTGATGTTGTGCTGGCGATGATCCCCGATTGGGCATCTATCCTGGGATGTTGACCGACCGGGCTACGGCTCCGTCAAAGGCGGTGTTGACCACATCGTTCCTTGCACGGAAGTGCGGACGCTCCTCACCGATCCCTTAGGCTCGTGTAGTCGCGTGTAGGGGGACGTGTCGCGTACTGTCCGTAAGACCGTATGTGCCTACGGTAGGTTTCTGAGGGAGACCCGTTGTGTTTATTGCTGGACTGATGTCCTTGTGGACCCTATTGAGGGTCGTGGTTGTTGGTGTGAGGTCCCGTTTACCCTGTTGAGGGATTTGATGCATTGGAGATGTGACAGGGCATGCTTCTAGTATGATAGGTTTATTTACCGTACTATTGCATGCATATAGGTCAGCTTGGCATACGGGATTTCCTAATGGGAAACTCAGGCATCGTCGTTTGATTCATGTTTCAGGACCGCAGTGTAGGATCGTGTGGGTTATGGGTCCACTAATCACTTTTACGCTAATCACAATTGAACCCTAATTAACTACTTGGTTGATCGATCAAAGAATTGCAGCGGAAATTAAACTAAATCAAACACAAGTAGAAATGTAATGCAAACCACAAGAAGACACGTCGGTTTATAGAGGTTCGGCCGCACCTACGTCCTCTCTTGCAAGCACCTCTCGAATCTCCGTTCGAGCCCCTCTCGCGTCTTCACTATGCCTCCCCGTTCCGGGCCGGGAGCAACGCCTTTTACAAGTCTTCAAGCTCGCGAACAACCCTCGCCGAGCTTGGCACCACCTCTCACAACCCGAGAGAATCACTTCGGGCTTTCACCGAAGTCCTTGCTTCTTTGTCTTGGGCTTTCACCAAGACCCTTGCTCTCTTTACAACAAATGTAACTTGAGTGGGATTCACTCTCTAATTGAGCACACTTTGAGTAGGATGAGTATATGATCACTAAGTGTGGATTTAGGCTTGTGGAGTGAAATTGGGAGCTTTGAGGATTGACAGCTTCTATCTAATGAATTGAACAATTGGAAGTTGGAGAGTTGTGTTAACAACAAGTCTTGATCCTCTATTTATAAGCTCCTAAAGATTTCTAGCCGTTTGGACAAGATTTGATTGGGTTTTGTGCAAGATACACAAGGCAGAAAATCAGGCTGCAAATCTGTCCAGAACCGGTCGACCGAAACTACTAAACCGGTCGACCGTTCACTTGATTTCAAGGAGAACGGTCGAACAAAAGAATATTCGGTCGGACAAACGAGCTAGAACTTAACTCTACTTAAGTGAATCGGTCGAACCGAAGTAAGGGGCGGTCGACCGTTCAGGGGATTCGGTTGAGATAAAGGTGCAACGGTCGAACGAAGAATGACTCAACTGATAGCAGGGAATTTTGTTTCTTGAAGAAATGTTCAACCGGTCGACCGAAACAAGGTTGTCGTTCGACCGGTTACCGAATGTATTTTGGGGTTAAGTTTGTTTTATACGAATACGACCGTTATAGGAATACGACGAGGAAAACGGCTATATTAAAATCCGGGATCAGTCGACCGAAAAGGTAGAACCGGTCGACCGGTAGAGTTCGGTAAAATCACTGTGGAGAGTCTGTTATAAACCGGTCGAACTGAGAACTGGTTCGGTCGACCGGTTTCACACAGGAATTCTGGATTTAGGTTTTAAGTGATTTCTGACTAAGGTTTGGGTGATCTAATGGAGTCCAAATGATATGAGATTTTGTGTGTGACTCCTACAGGGAACCTAGTGTGTAAGTGATTGGTTTGTAACTCTTGTATGCTCAATTTACACATGTTCCTAAGACTCAAAATAAATCAAAATTACATGTCTTCGATTTAGCTTTAATTACATGTCTTGACTTCATTTCCTTCTTTCTTGAGTCTTGATCACCTGTAGAGGTTAGCACAATACAATATATATGCAATGCAATATGTGTGCTACTCTACATCATCATAATTAAGATTAGGTTAATTAAATCATCAAAACATAGATTAAGGCCAAAAAGCCAACACGCAGTAGGTTCTGTCGGGTGGTGACCGCGGGCGCACACATCTTGGGGTCAGGATCCTCATCGGACTCTTCGAGGTCGTCGTGATTACTTTATCTGTCTTTTCATTGTATTATTGTAATCACATCTTTTGACAAACTCTGTTGTATTATTGGTGCACCGACGGTTGATTTATTGAGTGACATTCCCGATGTTGAGTTTATTCTGATGATCTCTTGATAGTTTAAATTTTAAAATTTTCCGCTGTTTCGAGATGTTATAGTAACATTTGTGTTAGTTCTAATGTTTATAATTTATGCTTATATTACTTTAATTTGTTACTTGTATGTATTGTTGGTAGAGTTTCACGTCAAACTTTCGAATTATGGAATTGAAGTAAATTTATAATTTTGATTATTGTTACCTTAAAGTAGAAATTCGGATTGGATTTTTAAATCCGAATGTTTTCATTCGGATGTTATTATTCGGATAGATGTTATTATTCGGATACAATATCCGTATTCGATCCAAATCCACCGGATATTGATTCAGATATAATTAAAAGATCCAGTCGGATAAGGATCTGAATACGGATGCCAAAAAAATTCTCAGATACAGATACAGATGATGGTAAATCCGATCTGAATTTGATCGGTTGAAACCCCTAGAAAAAGTAACATACTAAGTTACCAACGGATCATCATATATTTGTTGTCACTAGGTTAACTTTTATGTTTCCCCCCATTAATTGGAACTCTACTACTAGTAGCCCACTTGCAAATATCTGAGGAGCAGTAGATCAGTTGGCTGTCTTTCTTGATTTGTGATGGAAATGGATATGGACAACATATTACTGTAACAAGGGAACAAATGATTGGCTACAAAATTGTTGCATCCTACTATGCATAATTTGCCACAACCTACCCGCAGAAATATGTGGAACTGTTTAAAATAATTTGGCCTTACCTCACTCATCCGATCTATGTGGTTATAATGATTCCAGCAAGGATTCGGGAGTGATTGGATAGGAAATAGCCCCACCACCTTCAAAACAACTTCACAACAGTGCTACCTTACACTTTTTCAAAAAAAGAAGTGCTACACTAACTCATAATCAACTGTGCTATGACAAGCTAAATATTTTCGATGACATGGAAGTATACATTTGATGGACTAATGAACATGAAATCACTCAAATGAATGGTGATAACTGGTACAACGTTCTACGCCTGTAGACATGTCTAAAACATTAATCAGTGGTTGGATTTCCTTTCTCTTCAACCATATCAGCTATGTACTCGGAACAAAGCTTCTTTTGACTTTCCTTTTGTCACCCACTCGTCCCCCAAGCCTTATAAGAATAACTGTTTATACACACATGCCAACTCAGAGCACAAGCACATACCTGTAATTAAACGTGAGTGGGATACAAGTTTGGTTGATGCCAATAAACATAGTGTTAATAGACACACAGAGAGAATGAAATATATCAAATTAAAATGGTGTTATTAGTTTGATAAATAGTATACATATGGAGAGGTCCCCGTGATTTGGACATGAGATCAAATCATTTTCTTGTCTTCTCACGATAAAAGCTCACGAAACCCCTAAAAGTTGTGGTCGGACCCGATCGATGCTTTAAATACTAGGCTCATTACAGCACATGTGTCCATGATGCTTTGGTTCCACCAGACCACATTAGGGAAGGGTGGACCTTGTCTATATTATACTTTCCTCAGTGCCCATATAACATAACACCCCACATTAATAATTAAGAATAGAGTAATTGATGGAAGAAGAAGAAGAAGGCCATAATCGAAAATCGACCACTTGTTCCCATGTGCCCACGTTTAAGCACAATCTTCCAAATTCATTATTTCTCCCTCTACCCTACCAAGCTTCTATACTTTAATCATCTTCCTCCATAGTAACTACCCAACATAGCTTGGCAGGAACACGTCCTTGGTTGTTGTGGTGTACTTTTGCCTTGTGAGATATGCAATTCCATTATACAATTGAAATTCATGTTGGTATTATGTGTGTGTATACAACTCAGAACATGCGTTTGTTTGAACTGGTGAAAAAGGAAATGCTTTCTATTCATACTTTTACATAAGGTTGCTTACTTTCAAATAGATAGCTAGCTGTGCTTGGCCTTGTCAACTAAGTCATCTGCCTTCTTGTTATATCCTAACTTTTTTAATGTTTTAATTGTGTTTAGGGGTGGTTTAGAGAATGATTGAGATGTGTTTGGGGAGAGTATATAAGGTTTGAGTTCTCTCTCTCTCCCTCTCTTCTCACTCGTTCTCTCTCTCTCTATCTCTCCCGCTCAATGCTCTGTCTTTCTCTCTTCCAGCCTTGGTGCGCGGTGGAGTTGTGTTCGTCGAGGTGAAGAGGTGCGGTGAAGTGTACGAGGATTTGTCGGTCAATTGAGTCAGGTTCCGCCGGAGAAGAAGAGGAGTTGTGTGGAGACGCTCGCCGTTGGATCTTCAAAGGTTTCTTCAAGCCTTAAAGGTATGTCAAGCTTGCTTTTACGCTCACCTAAGTTTGTGTGGGTGTTCGAGCGCTCGACGATAGGCCGAATGGTTTTTCTGCACTATAAAGGTCGTCGGACATGTGCAACAGTTTTTCTGCACTATAACGGTCAACCGGTGGTTTGGTTCGGTCGACCGGTTGTAGTGTATTTTGGGCGATATCCCTCGCACCGGTCGAACGATACCTTTTGGTGGTCGACCGGTTGTGCATTTTGAGCGAGAGATGGAGGCTATGGGTGCTTTCGGTCGAACAAGACCCCTTTGCCGGTCGATCGAAAGTCCAGTCGTAGGTCGGTTGGGGCGTTAACCATCTAAATGGTCGACCTCCGGTTTGACTCGTCCGACCGACGACTTAAGTTAACTTAAAGGCCGTTCGACCGGAATTGTTGTTTCGGTCGACCGTGTGGTGTGGATTGATGGTGGGTTTACTGGTGGTGTTCGGCCGACCGGAGGTCTTGGATCGTTTGACCGTTTGTTTTCTTTTGAGAAAAGAGGATTTCTTTTACTGGTGTTTTTCGGTCGAACGGGTCCCATTTTCCGTTCTACCGATTGGAGGGTTTTTCGGTTGGGTCAGTCCTCTGGAGGGGAATTCGGTCTACCGGTGAGGTATTTTCGTTCGACCGTTTTTACACAGTTTGGTATTTTTCCTTGTTGTTGTTGATCGGCTAGAAGGCAACGGGTTCACCGTCCCTTTTGGGGCAACAGACGGACAGGTCGGCCTAATAGAGATCAGTGGTGGCTCTATAGAGCGGGTTGTGGTTGTTAATGTCGTGACTCCGACGAATGAGGCAAAGTCGTGGCTCCGACGAATGAGGCATGTATATGTCGTCTCCGTGGCTCCGGCAATTGATGCAAAATCGTGGCTCCGGTAACATTGAGGCAAAACCGTAGCTCCGGTGAATGAGGCAATTGTTGGTGTTTGCAGTTGTTGGGTTTATGCCATTTTACTATTTTCTTATTCATTGTTTCATTCATGTGTTAGGGTTTGGCATACGGGGTTTCCTTATGGAAACTCAGGCATAGTTCATGTTTGCATTTCAGGTCGGGATCGACGTTAAGAGGGTGGTGACTACGAAGGAGAGCACTCGGGACCGGATCTTGCTTTCCTTTCCTTTGAGATGGTGATTACTAGTATATATTCTCTGTTTTGTGCTTTTGATGTAATCACATTCTTTTGTAAACGCGGTCACATATATATATTATATGTTGGTGCACCTGTGTGTTCTTTGTAGTAATGTCCTCAAGTTGAATGTATGTTTAAATTTTAAATTTTTTCGTTGTTCTGAGGATGTTACACTTCTACCTTGCAATCACACACTTAGCAAAAGCAATATACGTCTGAAATTGATTGATGACGAGTCTACAAATATGGTTTCGTGTATACGAATGGACAATGTATGTGATGTACAGGAAGGAATATGAAGACTAAACAAATTGCCTTCCTACGTACTTTCAGGTCCCTGTAATTCAAATGGACCAACAAATTGATTAGTCAGGTGTCTTACTGCTCAGATAAAGAAGTGTTCTCTCCTGAAGGAGTTAAGGGCTAAGGAAAACGATAGTATAAAGAAAGAAGAGGGGTCGGGGGTCCTTCTTACACCTGGCGCTGGCGAATCTTTCACCGATGCATTGCTGCAGGGTTGCTAAGCACAGGAATGCTTGATCGAACAAATTGATTAGTCAGGTGTGTCTTACAGCTCAGATAACTTGGATAGACATGTTGTGGGCACAAAATTTTAATAATTGCGCACTTCCTCTCCAAGAACAAGCAACTAAATCCAGAATGAATAATCAGCGAGAAACCAAAACAACAACGTAAGAGACTTCCGCTGTCAACATGTTCTTTTTTCTACTTAAAGTAGCTACGCAGCCAAAATAAATTGTCTCCCTATCTAATGCATGTCATGCTCGATACATAACAACAAACCAAGTTATTATAGCTCAATTATGCTATGTTGTAATGAACTGTCTACGTAACCGAATGATCACATTTAGAAAACAAATATTTACTTAATTCGGAAAAGGTAAGATATTATATATCATTCACAACATCACAAAATAATTAATGTTAAGAATCCATAAGTACACTTCAACTAGCTTAATAACTATAATATCAATATTTTCCTTGAATATTGATACATCTAATAATAACAAATTAATCAAACATACACAATGTTACCTTTCACATATCAAGTATTTGTAGTTACTAGTTTCATTGAACACTGATACATGTAATCATGACAAATTAATAGAACATACAATGTTACCTTTCTCATATCAAGTATTTGAAGTTACAAGTTTCGTTTAATATTGACACATCTAATCATAACAAATTAATAGAACATACACAATGTTACTGTTCTCATATCAAGTATTTGTAGTTACCAGTCGTTGAATATTGATACATATAATCATAACGAATTAATAGAACACTAACTCTTCTTTGTCTTGTTTATATTATTTAGTTACAAATGAGTCAAGGAAAAAATTACATCCGGAGTACTAAAGCTGAAGAACTAATGCTCCAAATCTGGTGTGAGGCAATTGTGGATGGAATAACCACAAACAAGAAAAATTGAACCGAACAATGGACCCTAACATCAAAGCAAAACTGGATAGTCGATATGAAGACATGGATGACTATGTACAAGAATTACAATATTATTAGGAATCAAAGTGGTTGGGGACCAGACTTTGTTAAGTGCAACACTGACGTGGAGAAGGAGTTTGGGAGGACTTTGTAGAGGTTAGACCCAAACTCTGTAATGTTAAATTTTAGTTGTTTTGGCTTAGCTAGTGCAAACTAAAAAAATATTATTTCAAATGTTGTTTGAGAGTAGCATAGACAAAGGTGGTAAGCAAGTGACTGCTTTCCCAAAGATACCCCGAGTTATAGGAGGCAACTTAAATTATCTTGATGACATCAACATCGAGGAGTTAGAGTCTTAAAATTCACAACCCCTTAGAACGTTCTAGCACACCTACATCCACCAAAGCTATGGAAAGACCTCATCCTCATGTCGAGTCTCAAAAGACAATGCCAGTTGCACTTCTTGACATGATTGTTGCATTGAAAGGATTTACGGAAAAAGAAGAAGATGCTAGTGACAAAAGACTGGAAGTAATGTAAGATATGGTTGCTATAGAACGACAAAAAATAGAAATGATGGCAGTAAATAATGAGACAGAAGATTCATGGAGTTGTCAGACAATATACTTTCACTTCCAGGATTTGAAAAATATGAAGTATTCAAAGCAATGAAGTGTTGGAGTGTGACAAGAAGAGGAAGTCCTTATGTCTACCAAATGAATTACGCGGTGATTGGTTGAGGTGGTCATTGAGTGAAAATAAACAATTCAGTTGTTATACTATACTAAACTTTTATGATTGTTTTCTTTGTTAATGTAGCCTTGATAGTTGTTTGATTGAATATTAACATTTCAGTTGTACCCTTGACAGTTGTTTGAGTTATATGTTATTTTAAGGCCTTCTATTTCTGAATTGTTATGCTTCATTTAAACAGGCTTGCGATTGCCTGATTTTAATGTTTGGTTTGTTTAGTAGTGTTAACATGAAATTTATATGATGATTACAGGTCTTAAAAATAAATTTGTTGGGAGGAAAATATTTCCTTCATATACTAGAAGAAGATGAGATGAAGAAAAGAAGCATGACTGGTTTACTAGTTATGTTACATAATTTGCTCAGTATTACGAATGCAAATATGCTAAAGCCAGTACCAGCAAATAGGATCTATAGTAGAGAGGGTCTGACATATATTCGTAGATTATTAGATCTTATACTACCAAATGAGGTCTACAACAATAGGAAAATTTACAGGATGAGTCAACATGTGTTTCAGAACTTCTGCAGCTTATTACAAACAGAAGGTTTGGTTACTGACACAAAAGGTGTAACAATGCAAGAGCAATTGACAATGTTTCTTGTTATGGTGGGACAAGACCAGTGATATGGTGTGACTAGAGAAAATTTTCATCGTTCTACTTGGAGCGTCAGTACATATTTAAATAGAATGCTTAATGCTATTTTGCAACTGAATGACATGTTGCTTTCTGATGCTTCATCAAGTGTTCCAGATCGAATCGAGAATGATTCAAACGTATTTTCATATTTTAAGGTAACCTCACTTCTCATTAACTGTCTCAGTGTATTAGATTTATAATTAATTTTTAAACAGGATTGCGTTGGTGCTATTGACGAAATTCATGTGAAAGCCACAATACATGGACTACAAATTGCAAGATTCAGAAATCATAAAGGCGAGTTATCCCAAAACGTTGTGGCAGCCTGCAACTTTAATATGGAATTTACATATATTATTGCTGGTTCGGAGGAATCAGCTGGTGATGCTAGAATCCTACAAGATGCATTGACTCGAGAGAATGGTTTGAAAATACCATCAAGTGAAAATTAATAATTTCTATTAGTTAATCATTTTATGGTTTACTTTTTCTTAAGATTATATTTAAAATGGTTTTTACGTAGGAAGCTTTTATCCCATATGTTGGGTATTCGAATAGACCAAAATTTATTCATCCATATTGGGTTGCAAGGTATCATCTTAGTTAATATAATAATGACCACTTGCCATCCAATGCGGTTGGTTATTTTAACTACCGGCATTCACAGTTAAGAAATGGCATAGAATGCTATTTCGGTATTGTTAAACATTGATTTGCGTTATTTAAGGGATTCTATGCTTTTTCCCTATGATACTCAAGTGAAGAGTGTCACTGCATGTTTCCACTGTTGGCTTTTTGGCCTTACTCTATGTTTTGATGATTTAATCAACCTAATCTTAATTGTGATCATGTAGAGTAACACACATGTTGCATTGCACATATATTGTTTTATGCTAACCTCTACAGGTGATCAAGCCTCAAGGAAGAAAGGAAATCCAAGTCAAGACATGTAATCAAGCTCATTTGAAGACATGTAATTTGTATTTCTTTGAGTCTTAGGAACTTTGTGTAATTGAGTATACTTGAGCTAAAAACTACTCAAACACACACTAGGTTCCCTATAGAAGTCACACACGAAATTTCACATAATTTGGACTTCAATAGATCACCCAAACTTAGACCGGAAAACACTAAACCAAAACCTGAACAGTCTGCCCACATTCGGTCGACCGAAACAGACCGTTCGGTCGACCGAGTGATCATATATCTTGTTAGTGTTTTACTGACCAAGTTCGGTCGACTGTCCAGACCTTTTCGGTCGACCGAGTATTATCTCCAAATACCCCAAATACATTTTGTCTATCGGTCTACCGAGAACCTTGTTCGGTCGACCGAACTTATGTTCCTTGGCAAACCCAAAGTGTCTGTCGGTTTTCGGTCGACCGTGGACCTTGTTTCGGCCGACCGAAGATGATCTTGTTTGTCAACCCCAAAGTGCCTGGTGTGACTCGGTCGACCGAACCTATCTCGGTGTTCGACCGATCACTTAAGTGTACCTAGATTATAGCCTTTGGCGGTCGACTGTTCTTTTACCGGTCGACCAAACCTTAATCAAAATTGCCAAACGGTCGACCGTTCAGCCCGATCCGGTAGGCCGAACTTACTCGTAATTGGGGCCTGTCAGTTTCTATTTTGTGTATTTTACACAATCTTTACCAAATTCTTCCCCAACGGCTATAATACCTTAGGAGTTTATAAATATGTGTTCCCTTGACACAATTACACATATCTTATACTTCCATTTGTCAAATACACCTAAGAGAAACTCTCAAGTCTCCTATTTCCCAAATCCTACTCTCCAAGCTTAAACTTCCACATCTTAGCATCAATTCCACATCCTAAGCTAAGTGTGCTCAAGTTAGAGAGTGTGTTCCACTCAAGATCTCAGTTGTAAAGAAGCAAGGACTTCGGTGAAAGCCCGTAGTGTTCCTCTCGGATTGTGAGAGAAGAAAGTCAAGCTCACGAGGGTGTTCGTGGAGCTTGTTTTGTAAAAGGCTTAATCTCGACCCGGAACGAGGTTGATAGTGAAGACGCGAGTGGAACTCGAGGGAGATCGAGCGGAGCTTGCAAGAGAGGAAGTAGGCGGGAGAGCGAAGCTCTATAAAAATCCCCCGTCTCCATTGTGGTTTGCATTTGTCTTTCTTTTACTTGCTTGTTTAGTTTTAAATTCCGCTGCACATCTTTGATTGTTTAAACAAGTAGGTAATTAGGGTTAAAAATTATTAGAATTACAGACCCTCACGTTCGTACATCTACTACATAACTTTATTCTTAAAGAAGACAAATGATTTGCCTGATGATTTTGATGAATAGCTTGGTGGTACGGAAGGAGGAACCTCAAATTCAAAAATGGAAGAAGATAACAAAGAAGAAGAAGTAGAAGAAGAAAATCAGGTTTGATTGTCTCAACAACACAAGAAAGAACTGGCATATCATATACAAGAAAATATGGAAAATTTAATGTGGGTTGGATGAAAATTACATTTATGTATTTTAATATTATGTGGTTTGGACTGTAATATTATTGCTTTTAAAGTAAGATATTGTCATATATAACTTATAGTGCAGCTACAAAATTCTCCTCGTTCCTCGTTTTTGTTGTTGGCACAAACGACTAAATATTTTTTACTAGATTCCATAGACAAGACACAAACAACAAAATTCGGTCAAATAGAAACGGTTTTCTATGTTTTCTTCTGCTTTCTATTTGACACTGAAAATCACTTTTCAGATCTTTCTGTGCCACTAACACCCCCTTAGTCCGTTACCAAATAAACCACTTTGATCTTGATGACATTTCACAAACCAAATTACAATGTAGATAAAGTCTATCAATCAAGACTCTGGGTTTATATCTGAAGTAGGATGTGGGATTTAAAAACATCCACCAAGAAATATTGCATTGTATCAATATGGAATGATACATATTCATTAATCCACTACGTTGTTGCTGACTTGCTGCCATTATTCCTTAAAAGTCAACGGGGATCGTATTCGTCGACATGTGGGAGATCAATCTACTCGGTTTGATTAAATGAAATACAATGGTATCCTTTTCATATTAGAAACAAATATGGGATGGGTATTTTTGTAGAAAGAAGAATCGAGTTGTGATACATAATTAGATACGTATGCGATAAGACAAAGGTTAGGGTTGTTCGTGGGGTGAGTTTAACCCACCAAACTGCACCATCCTGCTCCGCGTGGGGCATTTTGCGGTGAAATTTTTGTCAACCCGCCGCCTGTTTACCCGTCAGACTAAATGGGGAGGGTAGCGGTTGAAGTGAAATTCGCCTCGCTAACCTGCTTTACCCGTTATTGTGAATTTACGTTTATTTGTTTGTTTGTTAATAATTTGATAATTAGATTTCAAATTGAAAGTTAGTACGGTGGATCTTGATCTAAGACTTGTATAATCTATATATGTTGAAAATGAAAATGTACGAGAGTAATTTAATATAAAGTCTAAAAAATCAAAATATTTTCATTTTATATTAAATTAGTCTCATCCAAATTTGGTTTCAATTTTGTTTTGAAGTCATCAAGTCTAAAAATATGGTTATGTGATTGATTTTTCCTCATTCATGTTTATTTATGTGATGATTTTCTATGTGAATAAGAATTAGACCGTTCGACCCGCGTAACCCGCCCCGCCTATCCCGCCCTTAGGTGGGGCGGGGTAGTGGGCGGTGCCAAACCTGCCACGCCCCGTTTGCAACCTTAACGAAGGTGGAGTGCAACGTCGTCACGAACGTGGTCACACCTGCTCTACTTGGACATGTTGTCACCACCTGATCAGATTTTGACGGCTTTGATGACCTCGGTGATCTGTCAACAAGAGACCTGCCACGTAGTGATCATGAAGGGCCTCAGGATGGTATAGACGAAGGACACATCAGCAGAGGGAGCAGACTGACGAACAGAAAAGTTACTTCCGAACCGAACCTGATTAGCGGCCGGCCAGATTGAAAAAAAATTGGGCCGAAATATTGATGCCATCGGAGGATCGAGTGAAGTCCAAGTGATTTTGATCGGCTTGACTGAATCAATTTTTCAATTTCAATGGCATATGTTCTATCTTCAAATTTAGCATAAATATTCTCTATTAACCAGTGTATGTCATCTACCTAAAAATCTAACAATAGTTTATTTAAATACGATAGTTTTCTTGTTATTTTTATTTTTGACATATTGAATCGCCATTCCAAACAATCTTATCCGAAATAAATATGATTCGATTATGTTTGATTTGATTTTGTTATACCTAATGAAAAATCAATTTGGCACTATTTTGGTATGTTTCCGTTTTTTTCCATGGAAATCGGTTTGGATTTGAAAAATCAGTTCTTGGCTTCTTGCACACCTTATAAGTTGGTTAAAACTTAAATTACGGTAATGGACCAAGGGTATTATGTTCAAACACGAAAAAAGGGTGAAAAAGTTGTGACACATCGTTGACCCTTATTAACTTCGACGGCGGACCCAGCGGCGACGGCTAAGCCCTCACCCCTATAAAACCCCAACAGCACCTTCACTTCTTCTTTATATCTTTCATTCCCTAAAAACTCCTCTCTATCTTTTTCTTCTCTTTTCTCCTCTCCTTGGCGGCAACTGAGATTTGGGCATTAAATCTACCAGTTGGAATGGAGTGGTGGACATGGGCATGGAAGAGGGTGGTGCCACTGGGGCTGTTGGTGTTCTTCCTCTGCATGGTAGGGAGGGTGCTGGACTACTTGTGGTGGAGGCCGAGAAGACTTGAGAAGCACTTCGCTAAGCAGGGGATAAGAGGCCCACAGTACCGGTTCTTTCTGGGGAATGTCAAGGAGATGGTCGGGTTGATGGACGCTTCGTCGAAGAGGATAATGCACCAGTGCCAGCACGACATTCTCCCCAGAGTTCTCGCCTTCTACCCACATTGGAAGAAGATCTACGGTAAGAAAGAAAAAAAGTTTTCTTTCTTGCTCTGTTTTTGTGTTACAACGGTGGGAACATCGATCTGGTGTTCTGCTTTTGTTTCTTTTGTGTTGTTGGATCTCTTGTCTTCTTCGTGGTCCTTTTTCTTTGTTTTCCTTTGGTGCTTTCTCGTTGAGATTTGGTCTCTGCATCTATCTGTCCTGTTCTGTAGCTGTTTGTGCCTTTTGAGTTTAGAATATCTTTTATACTTTTAAATGACTGAGGTGCTGATCCAGCCCTCCTCTGTAGTCCAGAGGCGGTGCTTTGTATTATACTTTCTTAACTTTTGTTTTTGTTGTTAGTTTTCTTTTGAAGATTGTTTTGTCGGATAGGAAATTGTGAGGTTCAGAATTCAATTTAAAAAATCTCGATTTCAAATTGCATGTTCTTATTTTCCTGCTCGACCTGTTTTTGGAGTAATAGTGGTGAGCAGGTGACCAATAAGTTGCACAATGATATGATTTCCAGCTAGAGCATTTATTGCGTGGATTGTGACGCAGCAGCATTTCATGTTTTCATTGATTGGGAGTGTGTTTTGGTTAATTTGATTCGGCTAATCTCGAAATAAAAAATTAGAAATAAAAACGAGGGTGGAATTTCTGATAGTTCTGTCTCTTTGGTGCATTAAGTAGGTTGATCCAGCAACGGTGCCACTTGTGGGATATACATGTTTCGTCCCCTACTGGACCTAATCATATCCTGATTTATTGCACCCAAACATCTCCCTACTCCCTTTCGACCTCTTTCAATGTGTTCTCATCTGCCCCTCAGTTTGCTCTCTCTGTCGTAGCTATCTTACACTATCCATGTTCAACTTCACATGCTTCTGTTTCTTATCTTGAACATGTCCCTTCGGTGTTTTCCACAACCCGATTAATTTCGCAACCGTTATGAGTATTGTGAATTATGATTGATGTGTGAGTTTAATATTAATTCAGGTTCGACCTTCATGTTGTGGTTCGGGCCCACAGCTCGGGTGATGATAGCGGACCCGGACTTGATACGTGAGATATTCGTGTCGAATTCGGAGTCTTACGAGAAATACGAGTCACACCCCTTAGTGCGCCAACTGGAAGGCGAGGGTCTTTTGAGCCTCACTGGCGAGAAGTGGGCACACCACAGAAAGATCATCACCCCAACCTTCCACATGGAGAACATGAAAGTAAGTGCACAACACCCCTATTGTAATTCAGTTTCGATTATTGGAAATAGAAAGCCGAGTCGCTCATTAACAATTTTCTGGTTGTGCAGCTGTTGATTCCATTCATTGGAAAAAGCGTGGGGGACATAGTGGGGAAATGGTCGGCCATGTCGGCCACCGGCGAGGTTGAGGTGGACGTGTCGGAATTGTTCCAGAGCATGACCGAGGATGCAATCACGAGGACCGCGTTCGGTGTTAGCTACGAAGACGGCAAGGCCGTGTTCCAACTGCAAGCCAAGCAAATGGTCTTCGCCGCGGAGGCTTTCCGGAACGTTTTCATTCCTGGCTATAGGTTCCTCCCCACACAGAAGAACATGGATTCTTGGAGATTGGAGAAGGAAGTTAACAGATCGCTGTTGAGATTGATCGATCAGAGGAAGGGGAAAACCGAAGATGAGGGAAAGATGGTAGGAAAGGTAAGTGATACTGCGACAGACTTGCTTGGGCTGATGATAGAAGCGAACATGAACCCGACAAGGAAGAACAATAAGAAAAACAATCAAATTAGAAGGGTGGTGACGATTCAGGACATAGTGGAGGAGTGCAAGACGTTCTTCTTCGCGGGAAAGCACACCACATCGAACCTATTGACGTGGGCCACAGTTCTGCTGGCCATGCACCCGGAATGGCAACAAAGAGCACGTGACGAGGTGATTCAGGTGTGCGGATCACGTGATGCTCCCACAAGAGAAAACGTGTCAAAGCTCAAGACGGTAATATCCCGGACTTCCTCCCTAGTTTGTCTTTTCCCCCAATTCTTGTTCCTTCTTTGCCCGAAACACCCCTCCCATCCACCTATATATTTGTTTTTTTTGTACGTTATGTGAGAGGGTTCATTCTTTTATCTTTCGGTTTGGGCCACCACATCAGTCGGTTCTTTGTTATCGGCTTTTAGCTTTTAGTTTTACCCACCAAAAGAGCACGTAAAAGTAAAATGGAAAACTGAGAGTGATCGAACCTGAGCGGTCCAGCCTAGCATCACTGCACCGGGCTTGGGGTTTTTTAGTGTAAGGTTCTGTGTATACTTCGTCGTTCTCACAGGATGAGGACGCATTATAACGAAAAGCAGCAGGCCCACCCAATCACAGCCGCCCAGGCAGTGATGGTTGTCTGCCAGTTGTGGGACCCACTCATTTGTTTTCTTTCTATGCTGCTTGTTACTACAAGAGATGGATGATGGACGGGTTATTTCCTCTTGAATCCAAGGCCGTCCCTCCATCAACCATCATCTCTCCAACATACATTTGTCCTCATTCACTATTTGATTAATGAATCAAAAACTTTTATACGCATGTGATTGCCTTGCAATATAGAAAGCATAAAACATACGTTGTTACGTTGCATTTGCAGCTCGGTACGATACTCAACGAGACATTACGGTTGTACCCGCCGGCCCCGGCGACGATCCGGAGAACCAAGCACGACGTCGTGTTGGGTGGGCGTTACATGATCCCTAGGGACACAGAACTATTAATCCCCATAATGGCCATCCACCACGACCCGGACCTGTGGGGCCACGACGTCCACGAATTCAACCCCGAACGTTTCTCCGGCGGCGTGGCCCGGGCGGCGAAGAGAGACACGGCTTTCATACCCTTTGGGCTCGGAGCTCGCACGTGCGTGGGACAGAACCTTGCGATGCTCGAGTCTAAACTCACGCTAGCCATCCTACTCCAACGCTTCTCTTTCCGTCTATCGGAATCGTACGTCCACGCTCCAACCATCCTGATGCTCCTCCACCCTCAGTACGGAGCGCCTCTCGTGTTCCGTCCTGTAACGCCAGACGAAACCAGATCGTAACCGTTGGATGAGGATCACACGACGGATATTTATCCCTCAATATTTTCACGGGCGCCATTGTGGAGCTGCATGCAGTCGTAGCACAAAAACACCATTAGTACACGTACGTACGATCTTGTTTTGTTTGTGTTGTGTTTTTGCTCCCTGAAATAGTTGAAGTTGCTGATGGAATGGGGCTCAAATGCTCAATACAGGCCATGCTGAGCAACCGAGCTGGCAAACAGCTAAGCTAGATTGAACGACATTTGTTTTTCTGCGTGTGTATTGTTTTTTGTATGTAAATGTACCCATTTATACGTTGTCATTTTGTACACAATTTTTGTAAAACTGTGAGTAGGGGAAATCTTAGTTAACCCAATGTTTTTTTTTCTCTTGTACGTCTACGGAAATGAATTGATCTAATCATTTGAATTGGTTTTACTCGATTTTTTTTTGAATTGGCTATTGTTCAAGTTTGCTCCAATCATTTTAAAAAGTCACTTGTGTGCTTTCAAATAACAAACTTACAACATGTTCAAATAAGACTTTTGCATAAATGGTTCAATAACCTCAAATAAGTTTATTTTTAAAAGTAAAATTTAACTTTTTATGCTCCAATTAACCCAAAATTGAAAAAAATTCAGACTTTGACATCTTCTCAAAAATATACTTATGTTTCTAGTTCTCTCCAAAATACTCCTGCCTAAATTGTGGGATCATTCTCCTCATTCTCTCTGTCTCTATTTCTTTCATTCGATAGTTGCAAACCTCTCTTATGCATCTATTTTGTCTTCTCTCTCTCTCTCTCTCTCTCGTTCGCACATCCCTTCTCTTTCGCACCCGACCCTTCATTCGAGCTCAACGGCGTACCCTGCCGAACAACTTCTACGTTGAAGTCGAGTAGCCGACGATGAAGGTCGGTTTAAGGGCACATTTTGTTTATGTTTCTTTTTACTTCTTGATATTGTTTTATAAGGTTATGTTATTGTTTTCATCGAAAATGTAGTTGAACGATTTCGTCCATCTATTGGTATTCGTCTGAGTTTTGTTGCCTCAGTTGTAAGTGGAACTGTTTTCCTGTGATTCCAACGAGGCTCGATAGTAGTTCAATAGGTACTCGATAGCTACGATCGATGGAAATCAGATCATTTTTCCTTTCATCTTGCTAGGTTCGATAGTTGTGCTCGATGGAAATCAGTTTGTTTTTCCTTTGAGTTCGATAGTGGTTCGATTCGTTTTGCATGTGAGCTCGATAAGATCAATTTGATCATGAAGAACTTCCAACTCGAAGAGCTCGATAAGAGCTTGATATGAACTCGAGCATTTTTCCTTTAAATTTTCCACATGTTTATTAACTGGTTGTTGTTTTTGTTTTTTTTCCAGATGTCGAAGTTAATTGTTCCAACCAATGATCATTTCCCCAACTGCATGACATGCAGGGAAAGTAAGCTTATGAATGGCATAAAACAGAAGTTCTGGGGGTACGGGTTACTAGAAAGGGCAAATGAATTCCTGTTCATACAATTTTTCGAGGCAGGCAAATTACAGTTCTCTTGTGTTCTTGCCTATCACTTACTGTTGAACAAGATCCATAGTAGTAGTGATGACGAGGTTCATTTCTGTTTGGGCCCCAAGACTTGCAAATTCAGTAAATATGAGTTTGCACTAAATACCGATTCGAACTTCAATATTATACCATTAGAGGCTAAGTTGCAGGAGTATTGTACGAGTGACCGATTAATTAGGGATTACTTCAATGGACAACCCAAAATTCAGATATTCACGATGGAGGCGGCATTCAAAAATTGTACTAATGTGGATGACGTCTTCAAGTTGGGATTATGCCTCCTTATTGAAGGTGTTCTATATGCCCGAGATGACAAGCTATTCGTATGGGCGGATATGGTCAAGATTGTCGAGGACGTGGACTACTTCTTTGAGTACCTATGGGGGAAGTCATCTTACCAGAAGTTGCTAACATCATGTAAAAAAGACATGATTAAGCAGAAAGAATTTTATGACGAGAATAAGGAAGTGAGGGGCAACAAAAAGAGGCCAAATATAATTTATACGATTATGCCCCTGCGTTACAGTATTGGGCGTACGAGGCCCTTCAACAGGTCGCCACCCAATATGTTGTGAATAGTGGTGACCACTTCCCTAAGATGCTCAGCTGGACGAGCAATGAGAAAAACACCCCGCATAAGACGGAGCTTGCACGCATGTTTTCTTCAAAAAGAAACTTAAGTTCATCTTCACTGTTGTCAATTCATGTTTTTATTTGCTAGAGTACAATAGTTTGCTCGATAGGAGTTCGACTGTCCTTGATAGGTTAGATTTGTTGTTCATTTCCGGATTATTTAGTTTCCTCGATGGGGTCGATAGGCATTCGATATGAATGCGATAGTTAACGTTTGTTTTTATTTTATCGATTGCTTAGTTTGCTCAATGGGTTTGATAGGCACTCGATATGAATTGTTTTATTTTTATTTACTTGAGTACAATAGTTTGCTCAATAGGAGTTCGACAATCCTCGATAGGTTAGATTTGTTGTTCGTTTCTGGATTGTTTAGTTTTCTCGATGGGTTCGATAGACATTTGCTATGAACGCGATAGTTTAGATTTGTTGTTAGTTACTGAACCTAACATCAAGTTTTATATATTCCTCATAGTTGACCGTGTACACTTTTTTGGCACCCCGTACATCAGAGGTTGAATAATACATCAGCCTTATAGACGGTGATGACTCCCTACCACTCGATCTCGAGGAGGACGTTGATGAGGGTGATGATGAGGTTTTTGAGAGATTGGCTAAGGCTGCCAAGGAGGTGAACATTTTTGGAGATGATGCCTTAGAGGAGGAAACAACAATTCCTACCTCTACCCCAGCTGCAACCCCATTCCAGGCAGCCGACCCATCCCATGCTTACAAACTTCTGGTAGAAAGGTTGGAGAGGGTGGAAGAAATGCAATCATTGATGGTAGTGAAGCAACTGTTGGATGAAGTGACACAACTGTCGATAGAAGCAAGTAACTATCGATGGAAGGTCAACTGAAGAGCATCATCGGTGTTCCATGATGGACCAAATGGCTAAGATGGTGACTTTGTTAGAAGCACCTCTGAGACCACCAACTGATGAGAATCAGTTGCCCACGATGGACCACATGGCTAAGATCGTATCTTTGTTAGAGGCATGTTTGAGACCACCATCTGATGAGAATCAGTCGTCCAATGACGAAGAATAACTACCCGATGGTTACAAACCTGAAGTAGATCCGTCCACCCCATTAAAGAAGAGGCGTCCCCAAACATCTTCATGATATCTACACCGACCGGACCAAGAAATCAAACCAAAAACAACTAAAGACATTCACACGGTGGATATTGGGGACCATCCCAATAAAAAGGACGTTAATGTGAAGATGGGGCATCGCGGTCCAGCATGGTTCTTGGCGATTAAGACACTTAAATTTTGGCTCACCGACGACATAAGTATTTCAAATAATTCAAATTTCATTATTTTGTTGGTGTAACTCGATAGACTCGATAATGTGTATGTGAGATCGATAAGATTAGATTGAGCGCTTAGAACTTTGCGCTCGATGGACTCGATAGGAGTTCGATATGACCACAATAATTTAGAATTGCTGGCTCTTTTTACAGGGGAATTTCGTTTGATCGACTGGGTTCAACAGGGACTCGATGAAATTGATAATTTAGATTTCTTTGTTATTTTTTGGGGATTTTTTGTTTGCTCGAGGAGTTCGATAATCTCAATATAAACCCGATGAATACTCGACAATGTTTGCATGAAAATATTTGAAGCTAGTATTTCTGACTTTGAACGTGTTGATGTTTTCGTAGCATAATGTCGTGGCGCAACATATGATGAGGAGGCATATCAGTAGCTTCCCATGTCCATGTTCCCAAAATGCTACGATTATGAACTGCTTTTTCAGTGAATGGATTCCAGACATGGACAAACAGTGGCGTACCAATCCAAGTAAGTTCACTTGGGATTCCAGTTGTCTGCAGTTTCTGACCGGGATCGAAGATCAGCTCATGCCTTCTTGAAAGGGAAATGAGTATGTGTATTGGTGCTAGAGCTACAAGCAACGATATGGGTTTGCGATCGAGCTATCAATTGTCGAGTGGAAGATGACAATTGATTGACATCATTTCATGCTTATATTTGTATCTTATATCCATTATCTTTCACCTAAACAATGCTATGTTACTGGTTTTATGTTTAGTTTTCAGGAATAAATAGGTTTGAAGAGATGAAACATAAAAGAACCCAAAAGCTGGGAAAAAGGACCAAAATGCAAGGGAGAAGGACCTGAACGCAAGACAGAAGGACCAAAGAGCAAAACAAAATACTCTACACCATCATGGGGAGTATTTTAGCAATTGGATTTGGGTCGGAGCTCCAATAAACAAAGTAGATGCATCCAAGACCACCAAATACACAAAGAAAAGCCCAACACATATTCCAGATGGATCCGGATCTTTTTGACCGCCAATTGGCGGTCTGTTTTGGCCCAGATCCGCCAAGTTTTCTCCTGGACGTGTATTAATGTTTGTTTAGGCTATTTTTGGTATTGGTTTAGTCCCACATCGGAGGATTGTCCCGGTTTGCCTTTTTCCATGGCTATAAATAGAACTCTTCACCTTCCATTGTAATCACTCCATATTTTAAGTGGCTATTCTTCCAACTAGAAGCGAGGCCTTGAAGCACACACTAAAGTAGGAGGATGCTACTTGAAATGTGAGTCATTTTATCAATAAAGTTTTGTGTTTCTTTCATTGTTTGTTTATGATTCTTTTATTGTTTATGCATGTTTTAGTTTAATTGTCTTTTATTTCTAGCTTAGTTTTAATATGCTTTCTTTGCTTAGTTTAAAAATTAGTGTAATGTTTAGTGAATAGTTACATCCCCTTTGGGGGTGGAGTAGATGTACATACATGCATTAGAGAATGGGATGAATGCTTTATTTTTGATGTGTTGATAAAACATGAATGTATGCTTGCTTGTTTAGGATAGAATTTATAACTTGATGAGTTTTGCCAAAATGATTAGACACCTCTCATGCTTGGTTAGGTTCTGAAATAAACAACTTGCATATGTAAATGTTAATCAACTAAGTTGGTGAATAGATTGATAGGTTTTGCCATAACATTTAGACACTTTCTATGCTTGATAAACACCACCTTCATGTGCTTAAAGAATGTATTCTACACCCACCTCTTTGCATGTGTGTACTCACTCCACCCCTTAGGGGTTTTCCCATTTCTGTATTCCAGCATTCTTCCTTTGTTCTTAGCTTAGTCATTATTTCATTGTTTGGTTCTTCCTTTCGTATTTCCTACTTCTTAGCGTAGTATAGAGTAGAGTAGCATAAACATCTTTCTCCCCTATTTTTGCCACTTGATTTCTGATAAACAAGAGGCTGCTCACCTCCCTGAGGACGACCCGTACTTGCCACCGCTTCATCGCGGCCGTGCACTTGCGGTTTAAATAAAACGTTCAACAAGTTTTTGGCGCCGTTGCCGGGGAGGTGCCAGTCCAGACTCTTGTTTGGACGATTTGAGTGGATTTAATTTGTGTTTTGTAGTTTTACTTTGTTTCAGGAGACTGGGAATAGCAAGGGAAGGTTTCTGGAGAAATTTCAAGGCTAACTGGGCACTTCAGACCGCCAATCAGCGGTCTGGTGAGCTCCGTTCACATTCTCCTTTGTTTGTGTTGTTACCCTAAGTGATATAGTAATCTGGGACTCCATTTGTGCATGTTCTGACTCTTAGATTGCTCCCAGATTAATAATCAACTTCCCTTAAGCAACTTGGACCCTAAAACGCAAAGCAAAAGACTAGGCATTCTTTCTTGTTTAGGTCATGCACCATGTATGTGACTTAAGCATTTAGATTGTCTTTTATTTTAGCTTTATTTTCAGTTGCTGAGTGCTGGCGTGAGGTACGCACCTTCTACTCTCATTCATGCATTTTGTATGACATGCATTAGTTAGTAGGAAGTGCATTGCAACAAGTGTGAGTTGAGCGTTGTTTGGAGAGTTGATTGTTATATTTAGGACTCCAAAACGCTACTAAGGAGGGGCTGTCCCGTAAAAGATAAGGTGGGGGATTTCATCACCCTTTCCTTCGCCCCAAAAACCACACTAATCAAGAGCCTCATTTCTAAAATCAAGTAGACATTGGCCTTAAGGAATTCAGACGCATTAGGAGAGTGATCCGGTCCCGACCGTCATAACCTGATCGGCGTTGCCCACTTTGTCGATAGTAGGAGAGACGAGATCCCCGGATCTTGACTCACTTGCTGGGCTTTGTGGTCCTCGTCGTAGGGAGGTGAGGCGTGTTGAGGCCGCGTGACCTCGCAGTTAGGCGTCGTCTAGCTGTAAGGACCTATAACGACCTTAGGATTGATTGAGCCTTGTTTGCTTGTGTGCTTCTACCTGTACCCATCCGCCGTAGCATAAGGACTTCTTCCCTTCTCTCCTGAGTCATTCTTTCTCTCTTGTGTTCCCCAGTATTCTCTTCCACGTACATTCTTTGTTTGAAAAAAAAAAACAGTTTGGTGTGTGTGCACCTTTGTGCATGCTTTCGTGGACACGAGACGAGAGTGGTCGTTTGACGAGGAGCGTAGTCAATCCGGCTTCGGTCATCGATTTCTCGACGCCTTCCTCCTCTCGTGTTGCACGTAGTTCGGGTCCAATGGCTGCTAATTTCCGTGAGGAGGAGCAGTTGCTGGACCCGCCTGCTCGACCTGTTCTTCCAGTTGTCGTTCCCATACCTCTTCGTGATCGATGCTACCCGAGCCGTACCGCTATACCCTCGTGTATCGTATTACCAGAGGCTAATGGGAGCCATTTTGAGGTTAAGCCTCAATTCATTTCCATGCTCCCTCGCTTCACTGGGAAAGGTGACCCCTATATCTTTCTCAGGGAATTTGAGGAGGTCTGTGCTATGTTCAAGCTGCAACAACTTAGCACAGACTCCATCCATCTTAGGCTCGTTCCTTTCGCATTAAAGGATGATGCCAAGAAGTGGTTGTACAGCAACCAGTCGAATTCCTTTAGGACTTGGGATGAGTTTCAATCTGCATTCCTCAAGAAGTACTTTCCAAATCATCAGACTCAAAAATTGAGGAACGAAATCAATTCATTCTATCAACATGAGACCGAACCATTTCATGCATATCTAGAGAGGTTCAAAGAGCTACTATCCTCGTGCCCTCACCATGGCATTGAGTTGTGGCGTCTTTGTCAGATTGATTACGAAGGTCTTCACATCTCGTCAAGAACGCTCCTTGAGTCCATGCGTCAAGGAGAGTTCTTGGGAAAGGATGAAAGGGAGGCATGAGCTTTCCTAGAAGACCTCGCTGAGAAAACCATGCAATGGGAGAGTGTGAGGGAGCCACCTGCATCATCTAGTATAGGAGCAAGGATCGCGAATGCAAACTCGACTAGATCGGGTGCCGCATTTGTTGTCGATACCACTACGGCCACCGAGGCGCGCATGACGGCCTTAATGCGCCGTATGGATTCGATTGACTTCCAAAACCAACAGGGTCCACCTCACATGTCCACATCTAGTCCAGTTCCCTGTCATTCTTGTGGTAGGATAGGTCATGTAGAAAGCGAGTGTGTGTCTATTCCTCCTGAGATGGAGCGTGTCAACGCCATCTATGATAGAGCCATGAATGATCCATACTCATCATCTTATAATCCTGAATGAAGGAACCACCCCAATGTTTCATGGAACCAAACTAATGCCCCGGGTGCTCCTTCAAACTCCTATAGACCACATTACCAATCACATCAACCTCGCATGCATGCACATTCCTATCAGCCACCCGAAGCGCAAACCACCAATCAATCGGGTTTCCCAAATTCCAATAATATGGAAACCCGATTCAATTCGCTTGAGACCTTAACTCAATGAATTTTTTTATGTCAACTACGAGTCAAGTTCTCACTTCCAATCAGCAGACCATCAAATCTCTAAAGCTTCAGATGGGCCAATTGGCTCAGTCTGTACATGAAAGAGAGAGGGGGTCTTTTCCTAGCCAGCCTGAGGCTAACCCCCATGTGTACCAGCAACAACACATGCAAAATGCGAATGTGGTACCTCGGGAGAGGCAAGTGAACCATGTGGAGGAACCTGTTCACCATGTCAATGCCATTGTTACCTTAAAAAATGGAAAACAGGTTGACAATCACATTTCCTTGCCACACCCACCACCATCTATGAAGCCCCTCAGTGGGAATGGTGGTGAAGAAGAAGCTGAGGGTGAGGGTAATACACCAACGCTTCCTTCTTCTCAGGCACCGTAGAAAACCTACCTGCCAAAAGCTCCCTATCAAAGTAGGTTAACCAAAAAGCAGAGTGACAACATGGACAAGATATTAGAGGTATTTAAGCAAGTAAAGGTTAACATCCCCTTGTTGGATGTCATCCAACAAATACCTCAATATGCCAAAGTGTTGAAGGATCTCTGCACAACAAAGAGGAAGAACAATGTTCCTAAGAAAGCATTCTTGGCTGTAAATATCAGCTCACTTTTGTCCAATCCTACATACACAAAATACAAGGACCCTGGGTGTCCTACTATTCAGTGTACGATAGGGGACACTAGAATGAGCAATGTTTTGCTTGATTTAGGATCAGTAGTCAACCTCCTCCCATTCTCTGTTTATAAACAGTTGAACTTGGGAGAATCGAAACCAACGAAGATCACCCTCCAATTGGCGGATAGATCCATTCGTATTCCCATGGGGATTATCGAGGATGTGCTTATCAAAGTTGGAGATTTTATATTTCCAGTCGATTTTGTTGTCCTCGATACCAATCCTGTTGCGAACACCCACTCTCAAATACCGTTGATTTTGGGTAGACCATTTCTGGCAACCTCCAATGCCTTGATTAATTGTAGAAATGGTCTCATGAAGCTCTCATTCGGTAACATGAGTGCCGAGTTTCATGTGTTCAACTCTGGTAGGCAACAGGAACCCATGGATGAACCTTTAAATCTAAATCTCATCCGCCAATTGTAGAAAGCACCACAAAATTAACGAACACTCCTAACCCCAATGCAACCCGTTGAGAATGTTCGTGGGCCCAGCGAAAACTCATTGCCTTTCTTCGCAATGCAACAGAGTGAGCTGGCCTCAAACATGAATGTCCAAAGGGAGTGTTCGTTGCATGATTCAGTTGAGAGTACTAGTGAGAGTGAGACACCTCATCATATACCTATACCAGAATGTGTCTCTACCTCATGTCTCATGGCCATTGAGCTATTTGAGCTTCATTTTGACTCCAACAAGGACCCACCTATGACCGAGCTTATGCTTAATGATCTAAATGATGGTGGGAGGTCCTTGTTGGATGACTTGGGGAGAAGCCCCATTCTTAGTGATGCAAGTTTGCTGCATCCATCGAATGAGCCTGAGGAACTCATTCCGATGCACCCGCCTGTTGGTTGGAGGGTTTTCTTCGATGAGCAATTAAACCCTAGTGAGGCAACACAACTTCATTCTTTGTTGCCCACACCCAACTAATATCATGAGGGGTTCGAGCCTTTCAGCTTTGACCTTTCACCCCTCATGACACCTCAGAGTACCAGTGGAGTTTTCCCATCTCGGTAAGTCTCTGGTCCTCATGACTTGATGTTCTCATTTGATGTTCCTTGACCAAATGATTATGAGAATATCTTGGTTGATGTATATA
Source organism: Triglochin maritima (assembly GCA_963682175.1). Lineage (NCBI taxonomy): Eukaryota > Viridiplantae > Streptophyta > Magnoliopsida > Alismatales > Juncaginaceae > Triglochin > Triglochin maritima. The sequence goes on from OY821775.1 coordinate 25,281,803, forward strand.
TCTTGTAAAAAAAACAAAAGAAAAAGAAAAAAAGTGTGTAATAAAAGACTCCTTCAGTGAGCATCGATTGTTGTGGGCCCCAACCCTTGTGTACTTGGGCCCAATCTCTTCACGTATTTATCTCCCTTCTTCAGCTTCTCACAGGTTTTGAGGGAATTTGGGTTTGTGTCCATCAACATGACCCTGAACGTCCCTTTGTACTTCATGTTGGTGAGATCTTTCGTTTTTCATGCATGTATCCATGTAGTATCTTGTTCACATTCATTGAGGACAATGCATGAAGTAGGTGTGGGGGGGTGTTTTACGTGTGTACATAGTCAAGTCTTTTTATTTTGATTTTGTTTTCTTTTTGTGTGTAAGTTAGGGTCATGTTAGTGTGCCGCATTTAACATTGATATTTCTGCTTGCCATGATCCTTGGGTGACTTGTCTTCTTTTGCTTGCCGAGTGCTTTAAAATTTTCACATTTCTTTCAAAATCTTCATGTGTTTGGGAAAGAAAATGTTTTTGTGGGTTTTGCGTGTGTTTAGCATCTGCAAAACCGTTGAGAGGCAAAGTAAAAGAAAAGCTCCCAAAATTGTCTTGAACTTGATGCATTAGGATATCTAGTTTACTGGCTTTAGGTCTTATTGAGTCGTTAGGATGCACCCCGGTTTTCCCTCGGGGGGGGGGGGGGGGGGGGGGGGGCGTGTAATCATAGGGTTTCAGCACTCAAACATTTAAAGAAGTCCACCCTGAACCTAGTGAGTCAAATAATTCGTGTATGTTAGTATAAGGAAGTTTGTCGTAGTCAAGGGCCCTTAATCTCTTTTTGTGAAACTTAAGTGTAGGGGTTTTGGTTCCCATGTAGATAAAGGAATAAGTGGTGTTCTCTCTTCTCGCACGGCTCCTATCACTCGGGAAAGTAGGTCTGAGGGGCCTTTGTGCCTGGTGCTTTCGAGTCATCTGACTTGGGATGCACCGACCGAACTCCTGTTACACGGGTGGTAGGGATCGCCCTATGTGGAGATTTGGGGGAAGGTGTACGTGATAATGTAAGTCCTCATAGGCAATGATGCACGAAACCTGACCCTGAGAGAATCAAACACCAACCAATAAAATGCTCTAAAGAAAAAACAAAAAAAAAACAAAAAAGAAAAGAAAAGAAAAAAAGAGAGTAAAAAAGAACCAAAATGGACTTTGCACATTGTATCACATTCAGAAGTTAAGGTTGTCCATGTCTTTCACTTAAGTCCTTAACTAACTTTCACGAATAACTCATTAGGCTAGGTGTGTGGACCGATTACATATATAGAGTCGACCCGTAGTATTACCGCATCCCATGATCGACAAAATGAGTCCAACGAGTCGTGTAGCTAGATTGATTAATGCATCTTGTTCGGATTTTGTGGGTATATCCGCTGAAAACCCTCAGGAGACAACACTCCTCCTTGGCGACAAGGAGGTTTAACGGCTTGTTGCACGTGCTAAGTGCAACCGTGATTCCTACGAAAGTGAGTTAGGATTTCTTGTTTTTCGTATGCTTTTCTCTTTCTTTGTTTTGCTCGGGACGAGCAAAAGCTAGGTGTGGGGGTATTTGATTGACATCATTTCATGCTTATATTTGTATCTTATATCCATTATATTTCACCTAAACAATGCTATGTTACTAGTTTTATGTTTAGTTTTCAGGAATAAATAAGTTTGAAGAGATGAAACATAAAAGAACCCAAAAGCTGGGAAAAAGGACCAAAATGCAAGGGAGAAGGACCTGAACGCAAGACAGAAGGACCTAAGAGCAAAACAGAATACTCCACACCATCATGGGGAGTATTTTAGCAATTGGATTTGGGTCGGAGCTCCAATAAACAAAGTAGATGCATCCAAGACCACCAAATACACAAAGAAAAGCCCAACACAAATTCCAGATGGATCCAGATCTTTTTGACCGCCAATTGGCGGTCTGTTTTGGCCCAAATCCGCCAAGTTTTCTCCTGGATGTGTATTAATGTTTGTTTAGGCTATTTTTGGTATTGGTTTAGTCCCACATCGGGGGATTGTCCCGGTTTGCCTTGTTCCATGGCTATAAATAGAACTCTTCACCTTCCATTGTAATCACTCCATATTTTAATTGGCTATTCTTCCTACTAGAAGTGAGGCCTTGAAGCACACACTAAAGTAGGAGGATGCTACTTGAAATGTGAGTCATTTTATCAATAAAGTTTTGTGTTTCTTTCATTGTTTGTTTATGCTTCTTTTATTGTTTATGCATGTTTTAGTTTAATCGTCTTTTATTTCTAGCTTAGTTTTAATATGCTTTCTTTGCTTAGTTTAAAAATTAGTGTAATGTTTAGTGAGTAGTTCCATCCCCTTTAGGGGTGGAGTAGATGTACATACATGCATTAGAGAATGAGATGAATGCTTTATTTTTGATGTGTTGATAAAACATGAATGTATGCTTGCTTGTTTAGGATAACATTTATAACTTGATGAGTTTTGCCAAAATGATTAGACACCTCTCATGCTTGGTTAGGTTCTGAAATAAACAACTTGCATATGTAAATGTTAATCAACTAAGTTGGTGAATAGATTGATAGGTTTTGCCATAACATTTAGAGACTTCCTATGCTTGATAAACACCACCTTCATGTGCTTAAAGAATGTATTCTACACCCACCTCTTTGCATGTGTGCACTCACTCCACCCCTTAGGGGTTTTCCCATTTCTGTATTCCAGCATTCTTCCTTTGTTCTTAGCTTAGTTATTATTTCATTGTTTGGTTCTTCCTTTCGCATTTCCTACTTCTTAGCGTAGTATAGAGTAGAGTAGCATAAACATCTTTCTCCCCCTATTTTTTGCCACTTGATTTCTGATAAACAAGAGGCTGCTCACCTCCCTGAGGATGACCCGTACTTGCCACCACTTCGTCGCGGCCGTGCACTTGCGGTTTCATTAAAACGTTCAACAACAATCTATGATGACGTTCATACGGTCATTGATCAGGCAGAGCTGGAAAGTGTAACGAGACCCTGGTGTCGTTCCCTTCCCACACTGATGAAGGCTTCCTCGATCTTCAATGATCACCTAAACCTGAAGTCCTTGAAAGGAGGCAAAGCACCAGAGTTTGATTGACACCGTTTAGAAAAGGAGGTGGTCCTCGAAACTCGGACTTGGTTAACTTCTTGACCACTTCAGTTGGTTAATGCTTTTATCCCATATGTTTACGCCAATGCGGTTAATTTTGCAGCGGTCATTATGGCATGTACGCCATCAAGTATGTAGAGCATAGTATGGCGAATCTTCCCCGCACCACCATTACAGAGGAAAAGATACAGACATTTAGGAATAATGGACTATCAACCTGTTCTACAAGAATGTCAGACCTTGACGTCGGACAATTATGATTTATCCCTGTATTTTTCCTTTAATTTTGTATTTTATCAAAATGTGGACCTTTTTTGTATTGGAATTTTTTATTTTATAAAACAAATACAGAATGGAACAATCCTGATGTTGATATAAGTCTTACATGTCAATTTTGATAGGTTCGATTAGATCGATACGTTCTATACTAGTACGACAAGAACTCGACTGTTGTGATTGATAGGTTCGATACTAGTACGCTAGGACTTTGACTGTTGTGCTTGATAGGCTCGGTTTGAGTGCGGAGAAGTGATACCTCGATGGGTTCGATACAGGGCTCAATATGATGCGAAAAGAGGACTTTTATATGACATCGATCTTGAAACAATTTCCGTCCATAATTGTCTCCCTTTATTGGGGTTTTTTTTGTATTTGAATTTTTTTATTTTATAAAACATTTACAGAAATGGAACAATTATGATGTTGAAATACATCTTACATGTCAATTTTGATAGGTTGGATTAGTTTGATAGATTCGATACTAGTACAATAGGAACTCGATTGTTGTGATCGATAGGTTTGATACCCATACGACAAGAACTCGACTGTTATGATCGATAGCTTCAATACAAGTATGATAGGAACTCAACTGGTGTGCTCGATAGGCTCCGTTTGAGTGTGGAGAACTGAAACCTCGATGAGTTTGATATGTTCTCACTAAGGGCTCGATATGATGCGAAAAGAGAATCTCGATATGATTTCGATTTTGAAACTACTTTCCCTCCATAACTGTCTCCCTTTATTGAAAACAATGTTATTTTTCACAGCACAGGTTTGGAGGACATTTTTTGACGGTTTAGAATTCACACAGTTTTGAGGATGAGAAACTGTCAATAAGATTGGCTCGATATGAACTAAATATGCGCACGATATGGTCTCGATAATTGGATTTTTTTTTGAAAACACGCGACAGTTACTTTCCTACAAACGTCGAGTTATAGACCATCAAACACTGCCGTGTAAGAATCAAGCTCGTATCGAGGTACAAGGAGAGAACACAACACAACGAACATCACCTCAAAGGAAAACAATCGTCGATCCATATCGACCGCCTATCGAGCATGTCGAGCACAAAAAAATCAACCTTACAATTACTCGTTGAGTCATTAACCATCGTTCCATGTCGAGCGCCTATCGAGCCTGTCGACAACTAAATTTAAAAACATCAATCTTAAGATTGTTCGTTACGTCATAGACCATCGAACACCATCGCTAAAGAATGAAGCTTGTATCAAGGTACAAGGAGAGAATATATCTAAATGAACATACCCCTCATAGAAAGTACAACCGTCGATCCAAGTCGAGCGCCTATCGAGCATGTCTAGCACAAAATCAATAAAATTCAACCTTAAGATTGTTTGTTAAGTCTTAACCATCGAACACCGTCGCGAAAGAATGGAGCTTGTATCCAGGTACAAGGATAGAACAAATTTAAATGAATATTTACTTCACTGGAAAACAACCATCGATCTACGTCGAGCGCCTATCGAGCACAAAATGAATACAATTCAACCTTAAGATTGTTCGCTACGTCAAAGACCATCGAACACAGTCATGAAAGAATCGAGCTCGTATCGAAGGTCCGAGGAGAGAACATTTCTAAATGAACATCAACATCACAAGGAAACAACCACCGATACATGTCGAGCGCCTATCGAGCCTGTCGAGCAAAACAACAATAAAAATTCAACCTTCAGGTTGTTCGTTAAGTCATAGACCATCGAACACCGTCACGAAAGAATCAAGATCCTATCGAGGAACGAGGAGAGAACAGATCTACACGAACACAACCTCATAGGAAAAAAATCCGTCGATCCATGTCAAGTGCCTATTGAGACTGTCAAGCACAAAATCAATAAAATTCAACCTTAACATTGTTCGTTAAGTCAAACACCATCGAACACTGTCACAAAAGAATTGAGCTCGTATCAAGGTACGAGGAGAGAACATATCAAAATGAACATCAACCTCATAGGAAAATCATCGTCAAGCAATGTTGAGCGCCTATCAAGCCTTCCAAGAACAAAATCAACAAAATTAAACCTTTAGATTGTTTGTTAAGTCTTAACCATCAAATACTGTCGTGAAAAATGGAGCTTGTATCGAGGTACGAGTAGATAACAGATTTAAACAAACATTTACCTCACAAGAAAACAACCGTCGATCCATGTCGATCGCCTATCGAGCATGTCGAGCACAAAATCAATAAAATTCAACCTTATGATTGTTAATTAAGACATAAACAAATGAACACTATCGTGAAAGAATCGAGGTTGTATCGAGGTACGAGGAGATAACAGATTTAAATGAACATTTACCTCATAGAAAAACAACTGTCGATCCATGTCGAGTGCCTATCCAATATGTCGAGCACAAAATCAATAAAATTCAACCTTAAGATTGTTAGTTAAGTCATAAACCATCGAACACAGTCGCAGAAGAATCTAGCTCGTATCGAGTACAACATTTATGAAAGGAAAACTTTATAGTCTAACTTTACATCCCTCTTATTGTGTCCACTTCCACCACATCTACTATAGTTGTGCATTTTGAGCAAAAAATTTCCCTAGAGATGGTAGACGTTTTCTTGTTATCATTCCTACTTTTTTCTTCTTCGGACGACCAACTAGATACTTTCAACAGGCAGACCGACATGCATATTCATTATGTCATCAGGAGTAGTCCATTCATCCTCATTACCACAAGGGTAAATTGTTTCTTTATATGTTTCCCCTTACCACTCTGTGGCGTACAATGGGGAACACAATGAGTTGAAATTGACCCCACGATCAAGAGCTGTAGCAACCGCATGAACCCAAGGTATTCCAAAAATTTGAAACATACCACAAAAACACTCATTTGTCATCAAATTAACCTCATTGTCACCAATTCAAACTGATTAAGGTTGCAAACTGTCAAGAACCTTGCTTTGTCAGCTATTCTACATAGATCGTTCTCCATGAGAGATGGCAATTTGATTTTGCTCACCTTGGAAGCAACTCGTCGTTCACAAAATCATGTTTGGAGTGTGAACCAAATGTACTCCACAAAAGTTGTGACTGACCATGTCATTACCTCCCTGGTTTTATTGTTAAGGCTTTCAGTGTAATTCCTGGTCATTAAATTGTAACGATTCCCAGGAAAGTAAGAACGAGTCCACTTATCGAAACCGATGTCTTCAAGATATTTTGCTAAGGGAGGATAAATTTCTTTTATTGTGTCAAAGTGCTTGTCGAAATCAGACTTTTGGAATGCGTATGCCACACACCACATCCTTTCATCACAACGGTTCGTCTTGAACTTTGCAACCACATTCATACATATGTGGTGTTAGTATGCACCGTGATGGGCATCTGGAAATATCGTCTCCAAAGGATGAATAACGCTAGCATGCTTATCTGATATAAATGCTAGGTCCTCGATGTCTCAATGTCTTCCTTCAATTTATTCATGAAATAGGTCGAAAAGTTGTGATTCTCACTGTCCACCAGTGCAAACGCAATAGGATACAAGTGGTTGTTTGCATCTAATGCAATGGCACATAACATGTGCCCACCATATCTAGTCTTCAAGAATGTGTCATCTACACATAGCACAGGAGGACACCATCTAAATCCCATTCTTGAATCTCCAAGAGAGAAGAAACAATATAGAAAGTGGTCATCTTCTGTGACAAAATCAGTGATTGTGCCAGGATCGTTTTGCTCCAACATGTACAGGTATGCAAGTAACTTTGAATAAGATTCCTCCAGTGTCCCCCTTACATACGTAAGTGAATTCTCTATGCATCTCCACGCTTTTTGTAACTCATATTTATGCTATATTATTCCTTCATATACTCCCTTATGTCTTTTGCCAAGTAGCCAACACCGTCACTGACATATTTGTTCTTGATTAGGTGGACAACTACCCAAGGTGCTGCTTGTCGGTGGTCTGTCTGTCTGAGTTCCGATGTGCAATTATACACATTGTGGAAGACAATAAGCTCAAAGATGGGTGAACGCACTTGTTTTTTGTTCCTCAATCTCTAACCACAATTAGGATCCTTGCAGGTGATATACCACACCTATTTACTAGACTTCTTCACTACAAACTCAAAATTATTCTTCATTGCAAAGAGAGCAACTTTGGTTTTCAATTCACCCTTGTTTTCGAAAGTCTTACCAAAGTGGAATTCACCAGGTGATTCACCGATAGAGGACGTATGAGTGTGGCTAGAATCCAATATATCTTCTCTTGTTAACATTAGAGCACTCCAACTTCTGTGATATTCTGGTGAAATGAATTGATAACTCCGTCTTGTGTTATTTTTCGTTCTAGTTGGAGGGCTACTGCTTATCCCAGGTGTTCGGTTTCTTGACTTCCAAGTTGTGGGTGGCTTTCCGTTGGGGGTTGTGAGTGTGTGAGTGGCAAGTCTTCACTACCATCTCCTTCAGAATCTTCTTCCAAATTTTTGTCTTTGTCACTTAAGTTTAAAGTATGATTGTCATTCACACAGGGCTCGTACTCATTCAATTGGTGGGGGACATCAACAACAGGAAGAACTAACTCACCTTCGGTAGCTATGGGATATGTCATGTATATTTCTGAGATGAAGAAACGGATGTCAGAATTGTCTATAATTCCAACAGGTTTCAATGGCTGCCCTAGTGTTCTGTAAGGGGACTTGTAACGCCCCGAGCCCGGACAACTGATCACCCGTCCGAACCCGGTGCGTTAAGATACGATCCACGATCCTGACCGCTGCGTAATCTGATATTTAAATCTATCTGATAGGCCCATAATTAATCTGAAAAATATAATCAACAATTTGTGAGCTCGACAGCCCACAAGTACCAACCATCAATCAATCAGTATCATAATCATGTGGAAAATAATACAGAATATGACATTCAGTCAATAAGCACAATCAAGAGACATGCATCACAAATAAAATACATGCATAACAATCTGGAACCTCATTCAGATTCGACCACATCTTGTGCTTCTGAAATCTATCAATCTGTCAGGCGCACACATGGTAGCTCCACACTAACGACAGGCAGCTCTTTCCTCTCTCGGGTGGCGCCACGCTGTCTGTTAGGCAGCTCTTTCCTAAGTGGCTCAGCCAGAAATATACATACAGTCACAGGACATGTCAACCGAAACACCACCATGCAATAATATGCATATCAATGAAATCAACATCGATACTCAGCATGCATGAATCTACGAATATCAAGAGAGACAAACATGATATGAAACTGAAGAATAACGAATCAGTACTTGCCTCAAAATCTCCATCTTTTTCTTCTCAATATTCTTCTCAAAATTCCATCTTCTCCTAAAACCACACAATCATCCAACAATCTTAATTAGTCCATTAAGATATTTGATTATTACCTCAACTAAAAAATTCAGGATATTACAGGACTCCATTGTGAGCTCATACTTCAACTTATCAACATCAAACACCTTATACAAAATTTCAAGCAGTTGCAAATATGTTGCATCCTTTTCTATCATGATCCCTTTACTCTTGTCGTCCTTGAAAGGCCATTTTCTATCATCCATTTTCCAAACACCATTGTACGCAGCCAATACGGTAATAGTCAGACCTGATACGACAAAACATAGTAAAAAGGTCAAAAGGGTCAAGTTCAGATTAATAATCATAGACCAACGAGTTATATCGAGTTTCAATCGAACATATATCGAGTAACCAAATTAAGCACAATCTAGTTAAATCAATCTCTAATCAGTTATAACTATCGAGAATACACATCGACCTGCTCTATCGCGTACCATCGAATTCACTCGAACTTGATCGAACTCTAAAATAATCTTAACCATCAAGCAAACGAATCGAGCCTATCTATCGCGTATCCCCGAGTACGATCGAGTACCATCTCACATTGCCTTCAACCATTAGAGATGTTCATTCATCGACCTCTATCGAGTGCGATCGAGCACAACACCCCCACAAAAGGCAGATTCAAACAAAACATGAACAAACCAACAAAACACATCAAGACATTGACAAATCTATTCGAAAATGGAAAGAAAATGTAAGAAAGTAACACCCACATCAATTATTTACAATTTCACTTACTCATTCTCTTTGTTGACCGGTTTCTCCACCAATAACACTAAAACAACATGTGGATTCCGGTGGGGGTCCGCGGTGAGGTCGAAGGGGACGATCTCACCTCGATAATGGCTACTGCATGCTCGATCTGGTCTTCACTCCCAACTTAGAAACAAAGTTTGATGCGCTTGAAAGAGAAAGAAGGAGAGAGAAAGAGGGAAATGATCCTCGGGTTTAGGCATGTGTATTTTGGGAAGAAATGGAAAGATAAGCATATTTTTCAGAGGATGTCAATGTGGATTTTTTTAAATTTTGGGTCACTTGGAGCATAGAAAGTCAATTTTTCTTTTTAAAATTGGATAGGAAACCACACTTTAAACTCTTTATTTTATTTATTTTGCATCGACACCCTCTTAGTTTGACATATTTAATTGGCTTACCTTATATTTTACAATTATTCCAAATTTCTTATCTGGTATTAGATTCCTAGTTCATTGCACATAGTCATCATAAACATCTTAGTATCTTACTATGTAACTCATTAGCAACGTACTCATGTGGCAAGAATAAACTCACATTTATGGAATTAATTTGTATGTTTTTTTACAAAGACACGGTATTGGAAAAGAGCTCCATACATGACTACATGAGAGGGGTTTGGTGGTGGTCCAACTGTTCGAGAATCATGATCGATGTTCAAATCGAAGTGGATCAAATAAGCACACGCAACAAGGAGTTCAACAATCAAATTTATATGCTCGAAACGGAGGTAAACTCAACCCTAATTATGAATCACCAAAGAGCAAGATTTTCGAGACCTAACCAACATGTGAACCGAAAAGCAGTTGATTTGATTCAAAGACATAGTAACACTAATGAGAACATTAGTATTTATTGAACATTGAGGCGAACCGAATGGACACCAAAATATTGGTCCAACTGGTTGTCCAACCAATTCCATTGAGTTCGTTATTACAATTAATATTGAAATTTTGAAGAAAACCATCAACAGGCTTTACCAAAAATATTTTAAAAAGTTGAAACTAAAAATAATGATTTGCCTGTGCGCTACTAACAACTTACCAAATTGGACATACGCCATCTTAAATTAATTCTTTGGTCTAATGCCAAAGAAAAACGTAAACATTTGCTCTCATGCCATTACTATTTTCGGACATGTCATTCTGCCAACACATGAATAAACCTCGGATTTATAAATTTCATTTTACGCGTTAAAATATTGACAAAAAAATATTTGAATAATTTATTAAGTGTTTTGCAACTATATACCCTAAGTCACTTCTCATTCTTTCTCATCCCTCTCTCCTCTTTCTCGTCCCTCTCAAACTTCTCACTCTCTCTCTTCACTCCCTTTGTTTTGCAAAGCAAAAAGGGAGGCATAGCCTCTAGTATATATGTGTGTAAAGCATTTACAACTTACAAAAGTGTGTCTATTACAACCCTCGAGTTATGCTGAGTACAAAACTAGAATCTACCACATACTCGTGACCACCCTACAAGCGTCACAACTAGGTCCAATTAATCTCATACAATCTCAAAGCCTCAGGGTCCTCTCGAATTCCCTGAATTCTTGTGCCCATCGCGCGCACCGCCTCCTTGATGATTATGCCCAAGTCCTCAGGACGACGCTTCTCATTGTCAAATATCTACCTATTCCTCTCTTGCCAACACTCATAGTTGGTGGCAGCAAGAGCAAGTCGAATGGTGTTCCGTTGTGCTATGCTTCAACAGATCGCCTTAAGCATGTTGACCTCCATCTGAAGTGTGCTTCCCATCCACGTATCCAGCTTTAGTATCTGCAACATTTGTAACCAGATTTTCCTGGAGAAGCTACATTCCTAGAAGAGGTGTGCCATATCTCTCCTCTCATAGTGCACATATGGGGTCATGATTTGTATCCCGAGCTCGCATGAGTGCTTTTGTCAAAACCGCCCTCGCAAGGCTCTCCAAAATGTAATGGCATGCTTCGGAATGTGGTGTTTGCGCCACACCATATCTGACTTGCCCACTTGTGTTTGCCTAAGTACCACCCAAGTCCATGCTTCCTTGACTGAAAACAGCTTGCTCTTTGCTCCAACCCTTATAGGGGTGTCTCGTCTTCCATGTATCTTAATTTGTAGGATGCTAGGCCACAACACCTCCATCTCTAAGAACCTTGGCTCAGGGAGTAGCCATGCACCCTCATGGATAAAATGTGATACCAAAGTATCCTTTGGAACTCCCATGTCATACTGAAGGCGCTCTCCCCCTGTGAGGAGAGCAAAGGCTCCCCACACCATGGATCAGTGAAGAACCTTATTTCTGCACCATCTCCCACTTGGTATTGGATTTTGTCCTTTGCCAACTCCCGGACAATCAAGATGCCCCACCACGCCCAAGAGCAAACAAATGGTGGCCTTGCTAACCATATATTGCAGTTCCTTAAGTACTTCCTTCTCATGCAATGAACCCAAAGTGAGCTACCACCCTCCACGGCCAGCCAAAGGAGGCGCAACAACCCAGCAGTATTCCAATCCTGAAGCCTCCGAAGTCCCAAGCCATCCTCCTTCTTCGGTGTGCAGATATCCTTCAAAGCTAGAACCACCCACTTTGTAGGGCCTCTCCCACACAAAGTGGATCATGAGGCTTTCCACTTCCTTCAAGACTTTCCCCGGAATAAGAAAAGCCGATGTCCAATAGATGCTCATAGACACAAGCACACTTCTTACCAACTCTACACGACCCGTCGTTGATAGAAAATACTTTTTCCACGTGCTAAGTCGTTGCTAGACCTTTCTGATCAGCCCAATGCAATGGTGTCTCCTGATTGACATCATATCATGCATACATTTGTGTCTTATATCCGTTATCTTTCACCTAAACAATGTTACGTAACGAGTTTAATGTTTAAGTTTCAGGAATAAGTAAGTTTGAAGAGAAGAGGCACAAAAAGGACTCAAAAGCAAGGAAAATGACTGAGCTGCAAGACCTGGGGACTTATATGCAAGGGGAAGGACCCAGATGTAAGCCCCAAGGACCAATGAGCAAATCAAGAAACTCCACACCATCATGAGGAGTATTTTGGCAATTCGATTTGGTCATGAGCTCCAACAACCTATCTGGATGCATAACACATGAAGACATGAAGCCATACAACTACACTCCAAAACCAGGCTGGATCCGGACCATATAGACCGCCAATTGGCGGTCCAAGATCGCTGATTGGCTGTCGGTTTTGGTTTGGATCCGCTAAGACTTTGGCGGGTCATGTATTATGTTGTATTTAGTTTATTTTTGGTATACGTTTAGTCCCATACCAGGGGATTGTCCCGGATTACCTTTTTCTATGGCTATAAATAGTATTCTTCCTCCTCATTTGTATTCACCCATTGCTTGGTCACATTCTCTCTACTTGGAGTAAAAGCCTTCAAGCAAAACTCAAGGTGGAGAAGAATGCCACTTGTAATGTGAGTCATGTAAATAAAATATTCTTTCTTAGTTTCTTTTAATATTGTCTTTTAATTCTTGCATGCTTCTTTAGATTAATTTTCTTTCATTTAGCTTCTTTAATATTTCTTGTTTTCTTAGTTTAATTTCCTTTCCTTAGAATGTTTCATTTTGTTAATGTAGTTAGTGTAATGATTAGTGAGTAGTTTCATCCCACTTTGGGGGTGGAGTATATGTCTATACATGTTATGTAGGTGGAATGAATGCTAACATTGTTGTATGTGAGAAATGTTAGTATGCTTGTTTGCATTGATAAGAACTCTTAACTTTATGGTTTCTGCCATAATGTTTAGGTAGATTCCATGCTTGTTTATCTTCTTAATAACAAACTTGCCATGCTCATATTAATCACCTACGTTAATGCTTTGTATGATAGGTCTTTCCATTAGGTACTTCTTATGCATAACAAACACTAACTACACTTGAGGTTATTGTATGCATTCACCACACTTATTTCATGTGTACACACATTCCACCCTTAGCGGTTTTCCATTCCTCAATTCTATTTTCTTCTATTAGTCACTTAGTTTCATTTCTTCTATCGCTTTCATTTCCTTCTTTGTTGGTTATTCGTTTAATGTTGTTTAGTTTAATCAAATCTCTTTCTCTCCTTTGTTTCCCACTCGCCTTCGAACTAACCAAAGTCAACACACCTTCCTAAAGATGGACCCGTATTTGCCACCGCTTCACCGCGGCCGTGCACTTACGGTTATTTAAAACGTTCAATCATCTCCCTAGTCGTGAGGAGAAGAATGGGAGGCCCAAGTCCGTGACTGGGAAAGCAGCTCTCTCCATGCCTAGATGCGCACAAATCCAGATGCCCTCATTTGCTTCACCCCCCATGAATACTTGACTCTTTGCTGCATTCAGCTGCATCCCGCAGGTAGCTGAAAATTCCATAAGGATGCGCATGATAACCCTCGTGTTTGCTCTAGTAGCTACAGCAAAGACCATGACAACATCCACAAAAAGAAGATGTGAAACGTGATCATCCCTGCACCTTGCTTGTTCGAGAGTACCCCTTTCCACCTTCTTTCTGAACATAAGGCTAAGCACCTCCATACAAAGGACGAAAAGGTAGGGGGCCAGCGGGTCCCCTTGCCCCAAACCATTCGTTGCACGAAACGGTCGTGACTTTGCACCATTCACCGTGACAACAAACGATGCCCAGACGCAAGTTACACAAGTGGGCCGGGAAACCAAACCACTTTAGTACTTCCTCGAGGAATTGCCATAAGATAGAGTAATAGGCCTTTCTAACATCCAACTTCAAACACATCCACCCCCTTACTCCTTACAAGTGCAAATTGTGGCATATCTCGTGAGCAAGTAAAAAAAATGCTGTCACTGATTCGCCTTCCACTCACACATGCACTTTGCGTTTCTCCCGCGAATCTTGGAAGAAGCACCTTCAATCGATTCGCCAGAATCTTCGACAAGAAACGATATACCATGTTGCAAAGAGAGATGGGTCAATAATCATCAACTGTGGCGGGCGTTGTCTTCTTTGGGATGATAGTAATAGATGTATAGTTGACTCTTTTTAGTAGCTTCCCACTCCTCATGAAGGAGTCGACATCTTTGAACAAATCTCCCTTCACACAATCCCACGAAGCTTTGAATGTTTTTGCATTAAAACCATCTGGTCCTGGGGCTTTGTCCACATTCGAATGCTTCACCACCTTTTCAAGTTCCTTCATATCCAAAGGTTGGATAAGTGCATGCGTTTCATCCTCCCCTACCTGGGGAAGACATAAGGTGGGAACGATATGTTGTACCATAAAAGCACTTGCAAACAAGTTAGAATAAGGCATCTGAAAGGCCTCCTGGATAGCTTTGTCATCCTCAAGAACCACCCCTTCTGCACTCACTCTCCTCACAATGTTGGTGGCTCTCCTCACTCTAAGGGAAGCATGGAAAAACCCTAGAATTTTGGTCACCTTGCGTAGACATCATACCCTTGATTTCTGCCTCAATAATGTGTCCTCCCTTACAAAGGCTCGGTCCAGCTCCTCCTTACAATGACCCTCCCGTTGTGGGAGATCCTCGTCTCTTGGGTGTTCCTCCAATTGTTTCTTGATTTCAGCAAGCGAAAGCTGGGCTTCACTTACCTTCCGTTCAACATTATCCAAGGTCTCCTCACTCCACTTCTTCAACGCTTCCTTCACATCATTTAGCGTTGCCATCAATCTAAACATGGGAGTGTCTTCCACCCTCATAGCACATGCCTCCTTCCCCACATCCTTACACATCTCATATTCAACCTAGAATTCACAAACTTAAACATCCTCTTCTTACAAGGGCCCTCTTTCTCCATGGCCATGATGAGCATCGAGTGATCAGTCAAGTCCTTATCCCCCACAACATAGAAAGAATCAGGAATGCTTGTAACCATGCGTGAGACATGAAGATTCTATCAATGCACGTCTCAATGCATGCCTCTCCATGCGAAGAATTGGACCATGTAAACTTACCACGGGTTGACGGGACCGCAACAAGCTGAAGTTGGTCTACACAAGCATTGAACTCATCCATAGCCACAAGGTTAAACCACGCACCCCATCTTCTCATTTACATTTTGAATGCAATTGAAGTCACCACAAACCAGCAAAGGCGTCGAGTCTAGAGGGGTGGCTCGACCAAGATCTTCCTAGAGCGACCGCCGCTCCACATGCCCATTTTCAGCATAGACCGCCGTAATAACTAAATTTTCCCATTCCTTTTCCCTCTACCCTCCAGCTGCAGCATTTGTGTGGTTTTATAAGTGACCCTACGGTCCACCTTCAGCTCGTTCCGCAAGACTAGAATTCTACCGTAGTTGATCACCAAGTTGTTTGACGCCCACTCATGCCCCCAAATTGATTTTCGCAAGCGATCTTCTTATTCACTTTATGTTTGACGAGACACACAATGTCCACTTTTTCCTCCTTTATTCTTCTCTGATCATGTGCGCACGACTGGGGAGATTTTCACCGTGCACATTCCACACAAGTACATTCATGGCTTCGTAATATGGGACTTTCGTTCCTTCCCGCCGTAGTTTGCTTTTTTTTGTTCCAGCCCCTTCTCTCGAATAGCACAAAATGCCTCGGGTTGTGGTGAGAGTACTTCAATATCCACCGGAGGCGGTGGAGACAAAGCCTTGCTTCCATTTTTTTTCCCACCCACTCGCTGAAAGGGAACTCCATGTGCGCTTTCTACATCCACTTCCTCATTAGCAACATCTCCATCTCCTCTTCCCTCAACATCCGCAAGAACCTCGAACCTACCAGGCCCTTTATGCTTGTCTTATCCCTCATATCCCTCGATCTAGTAATGATATTTCCCCTCAGGCGCAAGTGGCTGGGGTCGGAGGTGCACTCATACACCCCACTCACCCACTCGAATTCTTCTCCCCACATCCCCTTGTTTCTTGTCCCCCTTGCATGTCACGTGCTTGTCCTCTAAAATCGTCCTTGCTCCCACCTGGAAAATCTCCAACCTAATGTCCGTCCCTTGGAGAAAAAGAAACACTTTTAGGACCCTCCCCAACAAAAAATTGTTTCTGCTCCATTCCAAACTGCCGCCCACTCACGATTGGCTCCCTTCTTGTGGTCACAAGGGTCCCTGCTGGCTCTGCAGCAACCTTTGTCTCTCTTCTCTCCCTCTCTTTGCTCTCTCTCTCTTCTCTTTCTCCCTCGGTCTCTGTCTCTCTCTCTCTCTCTGTCTTGCATCTCTTCTCTTTCTCCCTAAAGTTAAGGGTTTGATTATGAAACTATTCAAATATTATAATTCTTGAATTTAAAATAAATAAATACTATAATATTTTAAAAAAAGTATTTCTTGGATAATTTTACTTTTTATTAACTTACTTAAAAATTCATTATTTAATATCAAATTATTTTAATAAATATATTCAAAACATTCATGAAATAAATAAGATAAGTAAAAATAAAATATTTTTTAGAAATGGCAAGAGTAGTTAGAAATGCCAAACAAGTTTATGAACGCGTGAAGAACATTAAATGTGAATTTGGCAAACCTTACAGACGTAAAAATGGCAAGAGTAGTTAGAAAAAGAAATCCATTTTTTTGACCTACCTTAGTGGCAAACTTTAGAAGTTAGACATTGTGTTAATGCCATGGTTGTAGAAAAAATATTTGTCATGGCTTAAAGGGAACTCTTTTGAACATACCTGGTAAGACAAAAGATGGTTATAAAGCCAAACTAGATCTAGTAGAACTTGGTATACGAGAATATTGGTATTATTGAGGTGGATGTATCCTTTTGAGTGGTACATGGGTGTTTTGAAAGGTTATTGTAACAATCGACGGATGCCCCCGATGCTTGCATTGTTGAAGGCTACATAGTTCAGGAGGTTATTGAGTTCTGTAATGAGTACTTGACTTATACAAAAAGTGTTGGACTTCCTAAGAAACGTCACAAAGACAAGGTTGAAGGTACTAGTACACGTGGTGTAAAGTTGAAAAGTCCAGAGGGTGAGGAGCTCTTTAAGGCGTACTTTTATGTGTTGTGCAATTCCAACAAAGTTCAGCCTTTTCTGGAAGAGCATATGTCCCTAACAATGGGAAATATCCTACATGAAATGATTAACAAAGAGTTAATGCTCACAATCAAACATTTATTGATAGGTTTAGGAAAACAGTGTACAACCGTAATATTTCTGAGACTTTGAAGTGGTTCCTATAGGCCTAATCCTATTGTCACATCTGATAGTGGTTACGATGTCAATGGATACTCCTTCTACACCAAAATGGAAGACGACAAAGCACAATGCAAAATAATGGGGTCAATTTAGTTCCTGAAGCTTTTCATATCTCTAGTTTGAAACATAAAAATCCTATATATGTAGAGATGTCATACTACTATTAAATCAAAGATATATGGGTGTTGAACTTCACCCAATTCGATGTGGCAGTATCTAAATGCAAGTGGGTGGACAATAAGCACGACCTTCGAGTGGGTGAGTTGGAATTTACTTTGGTGAACCTTTACAATCAAGGATTCAAGGAAGAACCATTTATTTTGGCATCTCAAGCAAAAATGATTTTTAATGTAGCAGACCCTTGTGATAATCACTGGTTGGTCATTTTAGAAGGAAAACAACAGATTATTTCTCAAGAGGATCTCAATGATATTGAATAAATTCCCCCATTATCAACACAAGTGCCTGAATTGAAGCCAGCCGATGATGATAAAATGCTGATAAATTACTTATTCAGGAGCATCATGATGAAGGAATATGGATCGAATGTCCTGATAATAAAAAATGGAAAAAAATCTTAACTAGTGTTTTATTAGTTTTTGTTAAGTACTCATGAGCTAATTATGTTTATGAACTTACACAACATACAATTTACATTGAGTTTATTCTTGTTTTTTTGTTCTTGAAAATTTATAAAAAAAATATTTTTCCCAGAAATCAGTTTTTTAAAAATAACACGTTAGTTTTAAGGCTATAATCCATCGTGATATGTTCCTTTTATTTGTTCCCTTTCAAGGACATACATGTCCGTTAAAAGACAAGCACCCTGTATAGGACAAACCAATCCTTTAATGGATTCATGCTTTGAGGGAAATAATTGTCCTTTAAGAGGAAATGACCCTTTCAAGTCTAGAGAACAGACCAACATGTTTTTCAAAGGACTCATGTGTCCTTCAAAGGACACCTTATTTAGAGGCTGTTTAAATTTGAATCATCTTCCGAGTTTCAAGGATAGACTCGTGCTTTAAAAGACAAACTAAACCTTTAACAAACACACCTGTCCTTTAAGGACCCTTTCGAGATAATGAACATGACATTTTTTGGATATGTGTGCTTTAAAGCACAAGTTTGTGGTTTAAAGGACCCTTTTCGAGTTTTAAACAATAGAACAATTTAAAATTTAAAATTTGCTGCATTAATTTAAAATTTCAAACAATTACATTTTCAAGCGTTGTAACGTTGTATACAAAAAATGTATATAATTACAATTAAAATATACAAAAAATGCATATAATTATAGTTAACAAGATTCCACATCAATTTTTTGCCATCAAAAATTGGCTTTTAAAGTTGGAGTCCCTAAGCAAATACATTGTCATTTCGCGTGTGACTGAGTGCAAATATTTGTTGTCTGTTTCAGCTGTGGCCGGGTTGTACGTCTAACAATAAGCATTTTATCCAATGAGAAACATACACTCCACAATCCTTACTATTGGGTGATTGGCGTTGACACTTTTCACCTTCATAGGATAACTTCTAGTCGATGTTAAAGTAGGTTCTCTCGAATTTTGGCATTATTACCGCACCTTGCTCATGGACACACACTATAGTTGAATCATTGTCTCTATCAACCCAAGGAAGGTTGTTAAGGTGTGTTATTTGTTTAGTTCTTCTGCCAACAGTGCTTAGTGGTCTTTGTTTATTAATGGTTGTGCAATGACTGTGTCCTTTGGGTCCCACTCTTCTAATTTTTTGGTAAGGTTGAAAATAACCCATAGTAATTGGTCTTGATAACTGCAATGGTCGGGTAGGTAATGAGAATCACCTTCCTTTAGTAGCATCTTAGCTTCTATTTTTGCTCTAACACCACAATTAATGTGTTTAATAACTGTCCATTAAAATAAGTACAATTAACTAGTCTTCAGTTGATTAACCGAAAACTCAATTCACAACAACAACGAAATATACTTATGTTCGTTGATAGATCTTGCCTTAGTGATAAGATCTTTTAGGTTTATTGACCCCTCCCCATCCATTGAGAGCACGATTTATCCAACTTTTTCCACGGTGCTGTTAAATTAAAAAGTACATTTCTTCCCTCAATTGTCAACCCAGCCATGGCTTTCATATTGATGTTTTTATTTGGTTGTGTTCATTGGTAGGCTAGGCACCTTGTTGTTGGAGAATTCACTTCTTGTTTGTCTGAAATTTGATTTCCATCATATTTCAAGCTCTTCATCAAATTTGACTCTTCTATGATTTGTTCTCTTTATCTTTTGGAAAATGATTTTTGGCCGCTCTCTAGGACGCTGTTGACATGGACAAGTCCTGCTCAGCAGAATACGAAATGTTTTTTTTGTGGTTCCAATTTCCTTTCCGTCGGGGGACACTCGCATTTAATGCTTGTCACTGAATTCTTCTGAAATTAAACCTTTCATCCCTTTTGGCGCTCCATCCTTCGGAAATTCCATCTTCCCGTAGCCCTCTCTCTTATGAAGATGCACAGAATGGTGACCTTTCGTCTTCCTCTTTATTTCTTCCCTTTCTTTTTCGTTTTGAGGGTATTTTTCACTCAAATTGAGATTGTAAAGACGTCTACCCAAGAAGACATCCCGTTAAACGTTCTTGAGGAGCCGTTTACAATGACTATGCCGATGCTTGTGGTTTTGGTGTTAAGCTAAGACATATTCATTATGAATGTGGTGTTGTTACCCGGGCTACCCTTACTTGTTCCAAGGAGGGTAAGGCACCAACAGAACAAGGACAAGGAATACTGAAGCCACGTTTATCGAGTATAGTCGAGTGCACAGCTCGCATAAGGGTTTCTCGAAACCCAGCAATGGGTTACCAGATTAACTTTGTCGAACTGAAACATAACCATGAAATGCTTCACGAGGACCATATGTGTTTTCTAAGAAAGAAAACACATATGGTCTTGACTGCTAAGACAATGCAATCGTTTGTTGTTGAGGCTGGGGGGCATGACAAACTGACTTTCAACGATAGGGACTTAAGGTTTGTGTTTTTTTGACGTTATTGTGTTTCAAGACTCCATCCTTAATGTATTTTTCGTGCGCAGGAATGTTATAACCGAGGTCAGGAATTTGAAAATGGGACCTAACAATGCACAAGCTCTTCAGAACTATTTCATTAAGATGCAAAAGATTGATTCAATGCTTTTCTATGTCATGGACATGGATGATGAAGGAAGACTAAGGAACGTCTTCTGGGCCAACTGATGTTCTAGAGCTGCTTATTCATACTTCAGGGATGTTATATGTTTTGACACTACATACCTCAACAACAAATATGACATGTTGTTTGCACCAATTGTAGGTCACCATTTCAAGTCCGTGTTTCTGGGTCACACTTTGCTATCTTGTGAGATCACTGAAAATTACATATGGCTGTTCCAGACGTGGCTTTCATGTATGAGCGGTACGTTTGAAGAGATTGTACCACCATATTGATCGTCTTGGGCATGTCCTTTTTAAGGAATAGTTTGTCCTTTATGGTTCTTATGATTTGTTCCTTTTAATATGTTACATTGTCCTTTTATTTATCTGTATTCGGGAGAAGTACTTATTTTGTCAAGGTTATTTGGCTTGTATTTTTTAAGTAGTGATTTGTCCTTTTTAAACATTAGTTTGTCCTTTTTACGATCAATTATGTCCTTTATATTCAAAGTCGGTATACTTTTGAAGTTGTTGGGTTGTCCATTTTTACATTTTTCTATGTCCTTTTTAAGAATGATTTTGTCCATTTGAAGAGTGATTTTGTCCTTTTTAAGAATGAGTTTGTCCTTTTGAAGAATACGTTTGTCGTTTTTACGTCTTTCTGTGTCCTTTTTAAGAATTATTAACCTTTTTGCCATGTTAGTTTTTCCTTAAATATCCGTATTTTTTCAGATATCCCTCCACCAACTATCAAAACGAACCAATGTGCCACCATTACTACTGCTGTGAGGAATGTCTTCCCAAACGCCAGTCACAAATTTTTCATAAGGCACATAATGAACAAAGCTCCCGTCAATTTGTCGACTCAGTATCGCAAGCATATGTTATTTGATATGAGATTGATTGTGTATGACTCGAAAAACCTAGCTGAATTTGAAAGGAACTGGCATGGTTTCCTGGCTGATTGTGAGCATCCAAACAATTGGTGGATCGAAACCATTTACGATATCCGCGAGGCTTGGGTTCGTGCTTTCTTGGGTGATTACTTTTTCGCGGGAATGACTTCTACCCAAAGAAGCGAACGTATGAACACGTTCTTCGACAAGTACATAACTTCCAAGACCGCCCTAAGCAGTTCATTCAACAATACAAACCTGCTCTCTATCACAACTACGAGAAGGAAGCTCTATTAGATTTCGATTGCCTTCATAAGAACCCCCAATTGGTCTCAATATATACCTTCGAGAGGTGATTAATTCGTTTTATATTAAACCGCAAGTGCACGGTCGCGTTGAAGCGGTGGTAAATACGGGTCGATCCATAGGGAGGTGTGTCGACTTTTGGTTTGTTCGAAGGCAAGTGGTAAAGAAAGGAGAGAAAGATTTATTACACGAAACTACACTAAAATGCAAAAGGAAATGGAAGATAAGGGATAAAACTAAGCCCCATATGGGGTAGAGAAATAATGTGAATATAAAGATGTGTGCGTGTGTGTGTGTGTGTTCAATTATGCTCCTCACAACATGTAGTGCATGAAATCATAAAACTAAATCCAACTTTGCCTCCACATGAAATAATATAAGACTATATCGTTAAAACATACAAGACAATAATTGGAATGAACCTACATGAACTCATGTATAAAGACTAGACCCTACTATGCCTCCACATGAAATAAGATAACCCAATATCATTAAAACATACAAGGCATTAACCAAGGTAAAGGCAACAAGAGTACATACACTACAAATCATGTTTCCAATATTAATTCCACACATATCCTCACCTTATCATTCCCCATAAAATAGGTCCACTAATCTAAGCATAAGCTAACATTCATTCAAGAGCATTAGCATATCAAAGATAAGAGTGAAATCCCATTAGATGGTTATGGAAATCATATAAGGCTCAAGGGATTAAGATAACACACACCTAAGACACTACATGATCATATCACATATTTCTCCACCCCCAAATGGGGATGTAACTACTCACTAATCATTAAACTACTACATTAACAAAATGAAACATATTACTGAAAAGAAATTCAACTAAGCAAGAAAGGAACATTAAAGAAGCTAATTGAAAGAAACATAAACTAAAGAAACATGCAAGAATTAAAAGAGAAGATTAAAAGAAACTAAAACAATTATTTTATTAACAATGACTCACATTGAAGGTAGCATTCTTCTCCACCTTGAGTTTTGCTTCAAGGCTTACTCCTTAGTAGAGAGAATGCCACCAAGCAATGGGTAGTTTACAATAGAAGGTGAAGAGTTTTATTTATAGCCATAGAAAAAGGTAATCCGGGACAATCCCCCGATGTGGGACTAAACAAATACCAAAAATAGACTAAACATCCACTAATACGCGTGCTCCTGATATCTTAGCGGATCTGGGAAGATCCGGACCCCCAATTGGCGGTCTACAGTATCTGGATCTCGCTCATTTTTGTTGTGGGCTTGTCTTGATGTATTTGTGGGTCTTGGATGCATCTATTTCGCTTGTTGGAGCTCCGACCCGAATAGAATTGCCAAAATACTCCCATGATGGTGTGAAGTTTTCTGTTTTGCTCTTTGGTCCTTCGGTCTTACGTTCAGGTCCTTCTCCCTTGCATCTAAGTCCCTAGGTCTCAGAATTAAGTCATTTTTCCCTGCTTTTTGGGTCATTTCATGCTTCATCTCTTCAAACCTATTTATTTTTTAAATTCAAACATAAAACTCGTCACGTAGCATTGCTTAGGTGTAAGATAATGGATAAAAGATACAAATATAAGCATGAAATGATGTCAATCAAGAGGCAAATCAGCGAGTTGTATATCGTAGGGGTTTTCAAGAAATTAGGAAGATGCTGAACTGCAACCTAACCGAGAAGGTCCAATCGAACGACGCATTGCATTATAAGGTCACTGAACGTGTACGGACTGGAGAGCAGCTTTTATCGAAAGGTTTCCTTGTACAAAAGACAAGTCTGAAATTCACATGTGATAGTAGAAAGTTTCATCGCGTTGGACTTCTTTACTGCCACTTGTTGTTTGTATTTGCATCCGTAGATCCTAATGCATTAGTCCCACCATCATACATCATTAATCGATTGTAGAAGGATATTCGTCGCAGCTATCAAGGCAAGATGTACCTTGACGATGACGTAATGGAGAAGGATGCGTTGCGTCGTCACGCCGATATAATGGGTTGTGCTCTTTGGATCGCTCACGAAGCATTCATTTCTCATGAAAGGTATCTTCAGGCCATGAAGTGTATGGAGTGGCTGAGATCACGTATTAACATTACCCAGGGCCCTACCATAGTTGTTGAAGCTGTGGCCACAAATACCTCTATGCGCAATCCAAATAAAGTCACCTATCCAGGCATACCGCCTACTAGATGTCGGGTTTCTTTAGCCGAGAATATCATTAAAAGAAGCCAAAAAAAGCACCTCACGGAAGAGAAGAGCAAGTATCGAAGGAAGGGCAAATCTCCCCTGCATCAGAAAGTGCGTAGACCAGGGGATCCAGATTTCCACGATTGGGACATGAAGTTGTATTACGAGCAACAAACTCCTTAACTTTGTATCAATGCTTGGCCTTTTGTAATATGTACACCGTTCTAATATTCACGCATTGCCCTTTCATGTAGGGGGTTAACGAGCTTGTACCTTTTAAGTGGGCGTGTGATATTTTTAAGAAGAACTTGTCCTTTTTAAGTTGGGGTTTGTCCTTTTTAATGAGCGGTTTGTAGCGTTCCGGGACGTGTCCCTTTTAATTACGAGCTAACTTTTTAAGTAAGCGTTTGTTCTTTTTAAGGAAGAGTTTGTACTTTTAAAGTAGTGGTTTGTCCTTTTTAAGGGAGGGTTTGTCCTGCTGATGGTTGAAGCTTATCGGAGGTAAGACATGGACTTGTCCTTTTTAAGTAGGCATTTGTTCTTTTTAAGTTGATGTTTGTCCTTTTTAAGTACTTGGTTGTTCTCTTAGAGGAAGGGTTTGTACTGACGCATGGATCAACTTACGTGCATGTGTACAATCTTACTTTTGAATATGAAAACTACAAAATGTAATTACGAATCTAAAATGTATTTCTTCATTTACAAACCACTACTTTAAGTCCACACAGGTGCCGGAGTCCCTCAATAAACTCATGGCCAATTCACGCATGACCGAGTGAAGTGTCTTAGGATCCCTCTCTTCCGTTGGGGAGACCTTTTGCATAAGACACTTTATCCAGTACAATACAAAAAACCCGCAGTCGTTGCTCCCCGACATTTGTCTTTGGCACGTGTCCCTCAGGTATCTCAATGGCCGTCCACCTTTAGACGATTTCTCCAGTATTCACCGACGTCTTTGGCCGAACATTCATGTACGCATACCGCATTGTCAGGATTCTCATACGGAACTAGCTCCCTAGAGCAACTGTTGTAATGCAGGATCTCCTCGGCCAAGCCGTTAACAACCACTATAGTCCAATGTTTTGTCAGCAACATTGGTTGTGCGATGATGACCCTTCTAGGTTCCACACCTTTTAGTCTTGGGGTGAGCCACTCTTCAATGGTATGTCCCTGGCCAGTCACAAGTGAATCCGAATAGAAGCGTGGAATACAAATTACCTCTTGGGGGTAGTTTTCTGTTTTTGGCGCTCTTCCAATACATAAAGCATACTGTCGATCACCTCGTTTGTGAAAACCATCCCCTTCGTTATGAGCTCCTTTAGGTTGGAACGTTTGAAGAAATAGGAATCACCTCTCCAGATCGTCTCCCTATGATTTTGTGTGGGTGTGGTCAAATTCAGTAGAATGTTCAGCTCATCAGGGCTCAACGTGGCCAATGCATCCATGTCAATGTTTGGCCTTGTCTCTCGCGAGCGATGAGCCAACCTGAATTCATCCTCCGACCTCTTCCTCTTTTTGTTTAGGCTCCTCTAGATCCTTCTTTCTTCCCTTTTCCACTCCTCTTCCTTCTTCTTCTTGTCCTTCAATTCATCTTCTTTTCTTCTGACCATTGAGTGATGTCCTTTGGCCCCCCACCTCGCCTTCCTGGCCTTCTCCTTTTCCACCTCCTCCTTCTTTATTTTATCTTCTTCCTTTTCTTCCTCCCTGCTCTCCTCTTCACTTCTTTCTCCCTCTCATTTTCATTTTCATTCTCCTCCTTTCTCCTTTTTCTCTTCTTTCTCCCTCTCTTTCTCATTCTCCTCCTCTACCCTCTTTCTTTCCTTCTCATCTTCTCCTCCTCTCTTTTCTTCTCTTATCTCACTCTCTTTCTTTCTTTCTTGCTCGGCCTCCCTCCTCATCTACTCTCCTCTTCTCTCCCTTTCTCTCTCTTTCCTTCTCCACCTCCTTCCTCTTCTTTCCACTTTCCCTCTCTCTTTCCTTCTCTTCTTCCCTCCTAATCTTCTCCTCCTCTCGTAGTCTTTTTTTGTGCAAAGCAAAGGGGAGGCTTAGCCTCGAAATTTATTGATTTGAGTAAATTAACTTACATACAAACCAACCCAAACTACTACACACTTATGCCCTCGGAACTTGCTAAAGCACATGCTCGGATCCTCACATAGTACATCCACTATCACAAGTCCCACTTGTTACCACATTACATTACATTACTCTACTCGTTTACTTAGCTAATGGCAGCCATATCATAACCACATCTTCTCGAAACTCGCCTTCTCAAGCTCGTCTCCCTTCCTTCCAGCATTCCGGATCCTTTTATCTGAACAATATCCTTCACTTGCTGGACAATGGCCTCCAGTTGCCATTCCTCGCCATCCATACATCTTCTCTTCTGTTCCACCCAACATTCGAAAACCACTGCTCCCAAACCGTGCATAATTGTAAGTGCACTATATTTGGAGGGTGCACTCCACCTCTGAATTCTATAGAGTTCCTCCATGGTGGCTGGTTTCATATGATCACCATCTCCTCCCACCTTTCTAATTTCATCCCATACAACCCGCACAAACGGACACTCCCAAAACAAGTGCATCAAGTCCTCACATACACTGTTACATAAGGCGCATCTCTATATAACACATAGCTTCAGCCCCTTCACCTAATCATGTCATGAGTGGGCAATCTCCTGTGAACCACCCTCCATAAGGTTAGTGCGTGCTTCGAGACAACCCACTTGTGCCAGACCATCGACCCCTACCTAACAATGGGTCTTTCTGACTTCACCCAACTCCAAGTTTTGCTCAATGTGAGTTTTCTTGGAGTAGCCCCGACCAATGCTAGTGTGTCTTCCCCATGGCCCACAAGAATGGAGGGCAGCCTCTCCCCAAGTTGCATGAGGTCGTGGGAGCATAGACGAGGCACTCTCCACCCTGCACCCATCACCTATTTTGAATGAGGTCTTGTGGAACTTCTAGATCATACCTCATTCTCTCACTCTCTGGTAGTGTAAGAAGCAGGGGGCCACACCAAGGGTCCTAAAAAAACTTCACCTTGCACCCATCACCTATTTTGAATAGCATCTTTTCTCTCGCAATGTCCTGAACACGCATATTACCTCTCCACGCCCAAGAAGAAAGTGGGGGAGGTTGCATCATCCATATGCTTTTGCTCCTGATGTATTTACTCCGCAAGCAAGTAGCCCATAAATATGTATCATTTGAAGCAATAATCCAAAATAAACGAAGAAGTCTGGCATCATTCCATTCCCCCAATCTACGCAGCCCTAAGCCACCTTCTCTCTTTGGTGCACATATATCCATCTACGACACAACAACCATCTTCTTTGGTCTCCCCCCACACAATGCATCATAATCTTTTATATCTTGTGGAGCACACTCCTTGGAACCAAGCAAGCCGACGTCCAATAAATACTAAAGGATGTGAGCACACTTCGAACAAGCTCCACCCTCCCGGCCATGGATAGGAGCTTACCTTTCGACATACTCAACCTCCCTCTTATCCTTTCAAGAAGTGTTCCAAAATGGCTTTTATCAAACCTTGAGGAGAAAAACGGTAGCCCAAGATGGTCACCGGGAACTCGCTCCTTTGCATTTGTAAGTAGTTGCAAATCCAATCCCCATCCGGTGTATCGCGTCCCAAGAAGACTTGGATCTTCAAGTTATTTAGTTGCAGCCCTGAAATCTTGAAAACTCATCCAACACTCCTTTTAGTGCACGGGCATCAGCCTTGGTGGTGCTCGCAAAAAGCATTACGTCATCATAAAACATCAAGTGTGATACCGACACATCTCCACACTTCACCGGGCGAATACCACCTCTCATTTCCTCGTGACGTATCAAATCCCCCAACACTTCCATGCAAAGAACAAAGAGGTACGGGGCAAGAGGAATGCCTTGTCGAAGCCCATTCGAAGCCATAAAGGGTCTCGAGTATGCACTATTAACATTCACAACAAAAGAGGCCTTCACACAAGCTGCCACTAACTTTCTCCACTTATTGTTGAACCCAAACCTGCCTAATAGCAAACTCAAGAACTCCCATGATACCGTATCAAAAGCCTTCCTCAAGTCGATCTTGACACCCATTCGTCCCAAGCCTTGTTTAGAATGCATGTTGTGATAAAGTTCATGCGCGATCAACACTCTGTCTCCAATCTAACGTCATCTAATAAATGCACTTTGATTCTCACTTACAAGTTTTGGCAGTAGTTCCTTCAACCAATTTGCATGGATCTTTGAAATATATCGATACACCATGTTGCACAATGATATTGGCCGATAGTCATCAATCGAGACGGGTGCTTTCTTCATCGGAATCAATGTAATGGCCGTATAGTTAACTTGCTTGAGGAGTTTACCCTCACGAAAGAAAGATGCAACGACCTTGAATATGCCCTTCTTTATAATCTCCCACGCCGTCTTTAGGAACTTTAAATTAAAGTCATCCGATCTGGGTGCTTTGTCTACGTTCGAATGCAGCACCACATGTTCAAGTTCAGCCATACACACCTGGCGCATGATCAAATCAACCTCTATTATCTTGCATAGGAAGATCAATATTTGTGATTGAACGTTTTAAAATAACCGCAAGTGTACGGCCACGTTGAAGTAGTGGCAAATACGAGTCGATCCACAGGGAGGTGTGTCGACTTTGGTTAGTTCAAAGGCGAGTGAGAAACAAAGGAGAGGAAGTTGTGATTACACTAAGCTAAGCTAGGAAAGAACAATAAAAAAACAAAACCCCATAGGCGGTAGAGAAAGAATGTGAATACAAAAATATGTGTATGTGTGTGTTCACTTGTGCTCGTCACAACATGTAGTGCATGAAAATCATAAAACTAAATCCAACCTTGCCTCCACATGAAATAAGATAACAGAATATCATTAAAACATACAAGACAATAATTGGAATGAAGTTAAATGAACTCATGCATAAAGACCAAACCCCACTATGTCTCCACATGAAATAAAATTTACACAAATATTAAAGCATACAAGACATTAATCAAGGTAAGGGCAACAAGAGCACATGCAACTACAAGACATGTTTAACACGCATACCCGATACATCACATAATCACATCACATTATTCTCCACCCTCAAATGGGGGTGGAACTACTCACTAATCATTACATTACAAATTCCATTAACAAAATGAAACATTCTACTGAAAGGAAATTAAACTAAGTAAGAAAGAAATATTAAAGAAGTGAAATGAAAGGAAATTAAACTAAAGAAGCAGACAAGAATTAAAAGAGAAGACAATATTAAAAGAAACTAAGATTTTTTTTACATGACTCACATTACAAGTGACATTCTTCTCCACCTTGAGTTTTTGCTTCAAGGCTTTTACTCCAAGTAGAGAGAATGCCACAAAACAATGGGTAGGATACAAGGGAGGAGGAGTTCTATTTATAGTCAAAGAAAAGGCAATCAGGGACAATCACCCGATATGGGACTAATACACTACTAAAAATAGACATAAAACACTATAATACATGACCTGACGAATTTTATTGGATCTGGACCAAAACAGACCGCCAATCAGCGGTCTTGAACTACCAATTGGCGGCCTATCAGGTCTGTATCGGGTTGTGTTTTGAAGTGTGGTTTTCTGGCTTGATTTCTTCATGTCTGATGCACCCGAATCGGTTGTGTAGCTTGCGACCTGAATCCAATTGCCAAAATACTCCTCTTGATGGTCTGGAGTTTCTTCATTTGCTCATTACTCTTTTGGTTTTGCATTCGGATCCCTCTCTCTTGCATCTTAGTCCATAAGTCTTGCAACTTAGTCCATTTTCTTGCTTTTAAGTCCTTTTAGAGTCTCTCCTTCTCAAACATATTTATTCCTGAAACTTAAACATAAAACTCGTTATGTAGCATTGCTTAGGCTAAGAATAAAAGATATAAGACACAAATATATGCATGATATGATCAATCAATTCGCAACAATGTTCCCCCCTGTACACTACAAGAAAGCAAGTTACTAAACCGGCATCATATCGCCTCGCGGATTTGGTCCTCGTCCTTGATCGTCTCTCCAACCTCAACTATCCTACGCACTGTATTGGTGGCTCTCCTCACTCGATTGGAAGCATGGTAGACCCTTGAATTGGAGTCACCTTCCCGCAGCCACCTCACCCTTGATTTCTGCCGAACTATTGACTCCTTCACCACCAAGTGATGGGACAACTTGTCCGCAACCTCGCTTTCTTTTCTCCTTAACTCCTCGTCCCCCAGTTTTCGATCAAGCTCCATCCGAACTGTTGTAACTCCTACCTCGCCTCTCTTAATCGTGCATTTACATTCCCAAACATTTCATCACTCCACCTTTTTGGTTCCCTTTTTACAGCCTCCAACTTTCCCATGACACGATACATAGGAATACCAACAATGTAGGTCGACCAAGCCTCCTTGACAACCCCTAGGAATTGGTCGTGGCCAGCCCAAGCATTTACAAATCTGAACATCTTCCTTTTCCGCGCACCATGAGGCTCAAGATCCACCACCAAAGGACAATGGTCACTAAGCTCTTTACCTTCCACATAACATATAGAATCTGGGAAGCATTCCAACCATTCATGTGAGCACAAGACTCAATCAATTCTTGTCTTTATCTGCCCGGGGCCATGCGATGAGTTTGACCAACTGAACTCTCCTCCCATCGTTTGTACCTCAAACAAGCTACTAGCCTCAATCCAACGGTTAAACTCTGTCATAGCCACCGTATTGAATCCACCCCTCCATGTTTCTCCCATTCACTCCTAATGCAATTGAAGTCGCCCATGACCATCCACGCCACACTATCCCAAGGTTCACACCCGTGAAAGGCCTCCCAAAGCGCTCTCCTCGTAACATAGTTATTGTCACCATACACCAAAGTTATCACGATTTCCTGACCCGTGGCTCGAACCAATCCCTTCATATGAACCAATTGAGCCGTCTCACGAATCTTTTGAAGAACATATTCCAAGTCCTTACACAACACAAGGATCCTCTCGGAGTTAACCACCTTACTATTCGATGCCCATTCATCTTGCCAAATTGACCATACGAACCTCGTCAACCTCTTCTTTTTAACTTTGTACTCAATAAGACTAGCCAAATCCACCCTCCCCCGGATTATCTTATCACAAATCATGTACGAGTGCCCCCGGGCATTCGCTCCACGCACGTTCCAACAAAGCCACTTGATGAGTGCAGAAGTGGGGAGCATACTCCCTTCTTTCCTCGATTACCTTTCCTTTGCTTTGCAACTTTCAATGTCGGAAGGAGTACGGAGGTGTAACTTCCTCAAGATTTACCTTGGTAGGGGGCAAAAACATCTTCCTTCCAATCTTGCCTTCCTTCTCGATGCCACTTCCATCTGTCTCTTCTTCAAGATACTTCACTTCCATAGCTATTGGGCTTTCCTCACAAACCCTACCACCCCCTCCAAGTCGTGATTTGTAGAATCAGCAAGAAGCTGGAATTTAGTTGGTGAGAGAGCACCATCTTCCTCCCTCGGTTTGGCCCCATGCAGTGCTTCCACTTTTCTTCTCTTGACATGCATGCAAGTTTCACTTGTATTCCGTTGCGCCTTCCCACTCCTTTGTTGTGTTCCACTAAACATTTCTTTATCTAGCCACTCCTCCTTACGTTGCATACATCCATTTCCATGCGAGCCATGCACACCATCTAGTTCCCCACGTGACCCATCCATCTTGGGTGCATTTTTTGTCACTCCACCTACTTCCTCCACGAAGTACAATCCACTTTCCTCATTTGCCCCAACCAAAGAAGGTGCTCCCTTGCATGGTGTTGCCTCCTTGCTATTCTCATTTCGAAACACACCTTCCACTTTAACTACCTCAACTCCTATTGGCCCCTCTCCCTCACCCCACTTACCTCAACTCCAATTGGTTCCCTCCCTTCACTTGACCCCTTCTCATTGGTTCCCACTCCCCTATGTATTTTTTGGGCAGCCCCATCCCAATGAACTTCTTTCTTTGCATGGTTCTGGTTTGATGCAACTAAGGAAGTGCCCATCTCTCTTCCATTTATGGACTCCACCTCTTCCCCTAACGGAAGACCATCAACTATGTTATCCTTTGTTCCCTTATCTTCACACCATCCCTCATGCCGTTACACCCTTCCATTACACCCACTTCAAGAACTTGTTCTTCAACCTCTAGCAACCCCCCATCTCCGGCGAGATGCTGGCCCCCATGCTCTTATGAACTCCATCCGTACCCTGATCAGCACCACCACCAACACCTCCTCCATTACTGCCACTCCCTCCTTCCTGTCCCTTCCTCTTCTCTACCCACCTATGCCCTCTAACCATTGCTTCCTTCCCAACAGCCCTCACCTCCGGTGCCTTCTTGGGGCAACGAGTATCAAGATGACCAAACATGGAATACAACTTACAAAATAATGGGTTCCACTTGTACTCCACATGCACGACGTCACCCTCCTCCTTCTCATTTTACACCAAGATGTGTGATGGATAATCAAAATCACAACTAACCTCCACACACACTCGAGCATAAACTAGCCGGCGTCCCGTCGCCGTATTCTAATCCATGTACATTGGTGACCCCAACACACTTGCAAGTGTGCCAATGTGTTTCCTCGACCAGAATTGTAAATCCAAATCCGGGAACCTCACCCAAATTGGAACCGTGCAAACCTTATCTTGAGTCTTAATGCCATCCGCCCATGGTTGGAGAATGAGTGGAGCGCCCCTCACAAACCATGGCCCATTCTCAAGAGCAAACATTCGGCTGGAATTGAGGGAGAACTTGAAAATCATCATATTGAACCTCCGGCGAACAATCTCCAACTCCCCCGAAACTTTCCACACCTTAGCCGGATGCTTCTCAAGTGTAGGTAAATGAGGAGTAAACCCTGTAGGATCATGTGGGTTATGGGTCCACAATACTAATCACAATTTACACTAATTACCTACTTGTTTGAACTATCAAAGATATGCAGTGGAATTTAAACTAAACAAGCAAGTAAAAGGAAGATAATGCAAACAACGATGGACACGGGGGTTTTATAGAGGTTCGGCCACCGCCTACGTCCTCTCTTGCAAGCTCCGCTCGACACTTCGAGCTCCGCTCACGACTTCACTATCCACTCCTCGTTCCGGGCCGGGAGAGAACGCCTTTTACAAAACAAGCACTGCGAACACCCTCGCTTGCTTGACTTTTTTCTCTTACAAACAGAGAGGAACAGTTCGGTCTTTCACCGAAGTTCTTGCTTCTTCACAAACGAAAACTTGAGTGGAATGCACTCTCTAACTTGAGCACACTTAGCTTTTGATGTGGAATTGATCTTAAGTGTGGAAATTGGAGGCTTGGAGTGTTTGGGATTCTCTCTAATGTTTTGGACAAGTATGTAGTGGGAGAGTTGTGTTAAAATGTGTTTTACAACTCTTTATATAGGCATTAGAGAGAATAGATCCGTTGGGGTTGATTGGGTGAGTGTTGGTGTAGGATACACAAAACAGCAACTCGCAGGACCCAATTCTGAGTTAATTCAGTCGACCGGATCGGTCTGAACGGTCGACCGTTTGGCAGTTTTGAACTCAGTTCGGTCGACCGGTTAGGTAACAGTCGACCGCCCAATGCTACGACTTAGGTAAACTTAAGTGATCGGTCGAACTCCGAAAAGGGTTCGGTCGACCGATTTGCACCATGCACTTTGGGGTTGACATACAATGATCAATTCAGTCGACCGAGCTAAGGTCTAGCGGTCGACCGATTTTGCCCAGGAGGTTCCAGTTTGTCAAGAGACAGATATTCGGTCGACCGAACAAGGTCCTCAGTCAACCGATACATGAAATGTATCTGGGTATTTTTGGTTAATACGAATCCGACCGTTGGGTATAATACGACAAAATAAACGGTCGGAAAAATAAGTTTATACGGTCGACCGAAAGGGCATATACGGTCGACCAAAACTGAGCAGTGAAAACACAAACATGATGAATGATCACTCGGTCGACCGAACGGTCTGTTACGGTCGACCGAATGTGGGTAGACTGTTAGGGTTCAGGTTTAGTGTTTTCCAGTCTAAGTTTGGGTGATCTATTGAATTCCAAATTATGTGAAATTTCGTGTGTGACTTCTATAAGGAACCTAGTGTGTGTTTAAGTAGTTTTTAGATCAAGTATGCTCAATTTACACAAGTTCCTAAGACTCAAAGAAAATACAAAATACATGTCTTCAAAAGAGCTTGATTACATGTCTTGACTTGATTTTCCTTTCTTCCTTGAGTCTTGATCACCTGTAGAGGTTAGCACAAAGCAATATATATGCAATGCAACTGGTGTGCTACTCTACATGATCGTAATTAAGATTAGGTTGATTAAATCATCAAAACATAGATTAAGGCCAAAAAGCCAACAATCTCCTCTTTTTTTATGATGGCAACCTATATCTTAACTATATCTTAATACATGGAATTTTTATAAGTAATATATGCATATAAATGCTCCCCCTATGGATGTGCATAGTTTTTGTTCAATTTAACTCAAATTCCAAGTTTTACCCCCTTAATTATCTCTCCCCCTTTGACATACATCAAAAAAATGATATTTATATAAGAAAATTTATACGATTGAAGTTCAATGTGGATGTCTTGTAATGAAGTTGCTCCCCCTAAATTTTACACTTCATTACTCTAAGAAAATGATATTCAATAAGCTCCCCCTATCGATATGAATATGATTTTTCAATTAAGTTCAATTCTTAATTCTTCACTATTAACATCAAGCAAATACTACAATTAAGCATGTGAAGTTTTCATTTCCCCTTTTTTTTACATCCATTTAGATAATTTGACTCTAAAACTATGGATGTTATTCAAACATTTAAGATTTGCAATGAATGGGTAAATGATATGTTAATTGAGCACGTATCCTAGACTAGAACCAATTTTATCGAAAAATTTAGAGGATATGAAAATATAGCAACTTGAAGCTTGAATTGGTTCTATCCTTCATTTGGTGATGTAACCGGATTTCAATTCGACTCTTTAACTCGCCCAGTCACCACCAATTTCTTCCTCAAGCACCTACAAGTGTAAATTTAGGTACCCAAAAAACATTGGGTCCTTGAATGTTAGCTTTGGGAACCCAAACCATTTTGGTTTTAGGAGCCCACACATTTGAGGAAGTATGCTTTACAACTAATTGCTTTCCATTTAAAGTTGTATAAGATGCATGGTTTTTCAATTTAGTATTAAATCCTAAACCATGTTTTTGCAAAGATTGTCTTTGACTTCCTAATAGCATGTTAAACATCTTAGTTCCATCTGTGAACCTTTCTAAATATTTTCTTAATTGCACATTGCAAGCTTGAAGATCT
Source organism: Triglochin maritima (assembly GCA_963682175.1). Lineage (NCBI taxonomy): Eukaryota > Viridiplantae > Streptophyta > Magnoliopsida > Alismatales > Juncaginaceae > Triglochin > Triglochin maritima. The sequence continues at coordinate 25,317,413 of OY821775.1, forward strand.
AGTTGTTCACAATCTATAGGTGTTGCTTTTAATTTATCAAGATTTGATGCATTATTTTTAAGTCTAGCAACCACCTCATTTTTCTCATTCATGCATGTTTCAATTTGGCTTTGGAGATCTTTGATTAGCTTTCTAGAACTTTTATTCTTTTCACAAATGATCTCATATTGTTTAACTAAGTCGTGGAATGCATTTTGAAGTTCATCATGTGTATACTTTTCATTATTTGCACTAGAGTTTGAGCTATCACTATAATATGACTTAGTTGAGCATAAATTATTAGAACAAGAGTTAGATTCTACCTCACTTTGATCTTCAATAGCCATGAAGCACGAGTGAGCCACCTCTCTTCTACTTTGCAAGGAAGACGACGATGATGATGGTGATGGAGTCATCCCATGTAGCCTTGTGTGCTTCCTACTTCCTTTCTCTTCTCTTGCTCTTCTCCTTTTCTCTTCTCCTCTCCCTTCTCTCCTTTTTCTTCTTCCCTTCTCTCCTCTCATTCTTACTCTCTTCCTTCTCCTTCTTCTTTTCTCTCTTTTCACTTCTTCTACCTCTTCTTACATTCTTTTCTTCTTTATCCTTCTTGAGGTATTTGAAGAAGTCTTTGGCTAGGACTTCAATGTCCTCATCTTCTACACTCCTCCTTGGTTGGTCAATATTTGCATGTAATCCCAATGTTGGTTTGTTCTTGGAGGCTTCCTTCTCCTTTTGATGGTTAATTTGGAGCTCATAAGCCATGAGATTTCCAATTAACTCCTCCATCTTGAGTTGGGAAAGGTCGTGTGCTTCTTCAATTGCAACCACCTTATCTTCCCAATCGTGACTTAGCGACCGGAGGAATTTCCTTGTCATCTCTCCTTCATTTAATCTACTTCCAAGAACCAAAAGAGAGTTAGTGATATCGGTGAATCGAGTGTTCATTTCGCTTATGTTTTCACCGATTTGCATAGAAAAATTTCAAATTTATGCATGAGGAGACTAATGCGGGTTTCCTTAGTTTTGCTATCCCCCTCATGATGCATTTGCAATCTATGCCATATTTCATATGTACTTACACAACCCCTAATCCTATTATATTCACCCTCATTAAGGCCACAATACAAGATATTCATAATTTTCGAATTCATTTCGATTTCTTTCATTTTGGGTCTTGTAAGTGAATCCAATTCATCTTCGTTTGGGTGTGTGTATGGATTTTGAAGAAACCTCCAATACTTAAGGTCTTTAGAAATTAGGAAAATCTTCATCCTATTCTTCCAATAATCATAATTTGACCCATTTAGCAAAGGAGGTCGAGTTGTGCATAATCCTTCTATGTGATTAGATGAAGTAGAGGCCATGCTAAAACTACGATTAAGTATGAGAATTAGCTAACAAGACTGATACCAAATGTAGGATCGTGTGGGTTATGGGTCCACAATACTAATCACAATTTTACACTAATTACATACTTGTTTGAACTAACAAAGATATGCAGTGGAATTTAAACTAAACAAGCAAGTAAAAGGAAGATAATACAAACCACGATGGACACGGGGGTTTTACAGAGGTTCGGCCACCGCCTACATCCTCTCTTGCAAACTCCGCTCGTCACTTCGAGCTCCGCTCACGACTTCACTATCCACTCCCCGTTCCGGGCCAGGAGAAAACGCCTTTTACAAAACAAGCATCGCGAACACCCTCGCTTGCTTGACTTTCTTCTCTCACAAACCGAGGGGAACACTTCGGTCTTTCTTCGAAGTCCTTGCTTCTTCACAAACGAAAGCTTGAGTGGAATACACTCTCTAACTTGAGCACACTTAGCTTTTGATGTAGAATTGATCTTAAGTGTGGAAATTGGAGGCTTGGAGTGTTTGGGATTCTCTCTAATGTTTTGGACAAGTATGTAGTGGGAGAGTTGTGTTAAAATGTGTTTTACAACTCTTTATATAGGCATTAGAGAGAATAGATCTGTTGGGGTTGATTGGGTGAGTGTTGGTGTAGGATACACAAAACAGAAACTCGCAGGACCCAATTCTGAGTTAATTAGGTCGACCAGATCGGTCTGAACGGTCGACCGTTTCGCAGTTTTAAACTTTGTTTGGTCGACCGGTTAGGTAACGGTCGACCGCCCAATGCTACGACTTAGGTACACTTAAGTGATCGGTCGAACTCCGAAAAGGGTTCGGTCGACCGATTTGCACCAGGCACTTTGGGGTTGACAAACAATGATCAATTCGGTCGACCAAGCTAAGGTCTAGCGGTCGATCAATTTTGTCCAGTAGGTTCAAGTTTGTCAAGAGACAAATATTCGGTCGACCGAACAAGGTCGTCGGTCGACCGATACATGAAATGTATCTGGGGTATTTTTGGTTAATATGAATACGACCGTTGGGTATAATACGACAAAATAAATGGTCGGAAAAATAAGTTCATACGGTCGACCGAAACCAGGCAGTGAAAACACAAACAGGATGAATGATCACTCGGTCGACCGAATGTGGGTAGACTGTTAGGGTTCAGGTTTAGTATTTTCCGGTCTAAGTATGGGCGATCTATTGAAGTCCAAATTATGTGAAATTTTGTGTGTGACTTCTATAAGGTTCTAGTGTGTGTTTAAGTAGTTTTTAGCTCAAGTATGCTCAATTTACATAAGTTCCTAAGACTCAAAGAAAATACAAAATACATGTTTTCAAAAGAGCTTGATTACATGTCTTGACTTGATTTTCCTTTCTTCCTTGAGTCTTGATCACCTGTAGAGGTTAGCACAAAGCAACATATATGCAATACAACATGTGTGCTACTCTACATGATCATAATTAAGATTAGGTTGATTAAATCATCAAAACATAGATTAAGGCCAAAAAGCCAACAAACCCAACGAAAAATCCCATCAAAACCATATTCCATGCGCCAATGGCCTCTTCTTGCTTTTGACTCGAAATGGTTAGCAACCCTAGTGCCTCCCTCCCTTATTGTTGGTGCAACAAACTCCAAAGTTGTGCTTGGCTTGGCCCTCTTCTCAAGGAGGTCAGACCATTTGCGAGGTTGAGCGTGCTCCTTATGTTGCTCCACATCCCCTAGCCGTGCTTCTTCACGGCCCTTTGGAACACTCTTGAGACTTGGAAACTCCTCCAAGTCGACGTGGGTTGTTCTAACACTCAATGATTTCTCCGTAACAAGGGAATGAAGAAAAAACTAGAAACAAAGAAGAATTTAGGTGGAAAAATGGTGGTAAACAACCCTAGAAACCCTAGGAACACCCATGCTTCCTTTTCCCTCCCGTCCTCACTCCTTCTCCCCCCACTCTTCTTCTCCTTCCCTCTCCTCCTCTCTCAGAACGCCCCTAGCCTCTTCTCTTTCCCTCTCTTTCTCCTTTTCCTCCTCTATTCTCTTTCGCTCTCTTTCCCCTTTTCTTCCTCCACTCTTTTTCTCCTCCTGTCTCCTCCTCTCTTCTCTTTCCCTCTCTCTTTCCCCTCTTCATCCATCCATTCTTTCTTCCTACTCTCCTTCGCTTTCCCTATTCTCCTATATTCCCTATTCTCCTCTATCTCCACTTTGTAGACCATATCCTCGAAGATATGCAATCTCTTCCATCAGGGTCTCATTCTCCACCTAGTGCTTAACCTCTTTAGTTGTCTCCTCCAGGGCAACTTCGGCTTGCAGGTATTTAGTCTTTAGCCCAGCCAACTCCATCTCTTGAAGAAGTGGGTCCTTAGGGATGCTGCAGTCTCTCAATTGCACCCTTGGTTCGGTGCTCGTGGAAGGACAATCAGTCTTCGTGCGTTGGGTTGCCTCGGGTTTTTGAGCCACACCAATGATTCCCTTCTCCTTCGGTGTAAGGTTTGGCGGTTGTGCCAAATTGAATTTGCCCTTGTAAATTTTGGACAGGGTGATGCTGCGTTCCTCCCATCTCCTTATAATTACCCATTTTCCAAACATTTTGGACCAACGGTTCCACCTGGGAAAGGCACCCATTTTTTGCTCCCCCAGGATGAACTTCTCGCACAACCACCTAAGAAGGACAAACCAAATGAAAAACGACAACTCAGAAAGGACTGATAGAGAATTTATAAAGGAAAACGAATAACTTAAAAAGGACAACCCAACACTTAAAAAGTACATTACAATAGGTAAAAAGGATTGGAGAGATTTTGAAAGACGACAAACTATAACATAGAAAGGACATCCCAACACTTAAAAAGGACACTAGGATAAGTAAAAACGTCTAGCGAAGAATTTTAAAGAAGACAAACTGTAACATAAAAAGGATGAACAATAACTGAAAAATGACGAACAATTATTTAAAAAGGACACCCCTTCTAGTTAAAACAGGACAACTCACAGAATAATGAGGACAGTCGTAGAATTTAAAAAGGATAAGTTGCAACATAATTTCATTGATGTAGGTCAATTCTGTGGCTTCAGTTTGGGATCTTGAGGCACCATCAGTAGGTGTTCTTAAGATCTCATTTCCAAGTTCTTATTTTCTTTCCCTTACTAGAGAAGGTGGATTTGCTGGTGCGTATTGGATACACTCTGGAAAGGGATCTTTTGACTTCTCCATTGCTTTATCTTTCCAGAACTGTATTTCTTTTGCGTTCTCCATTACTTTATCTTTCCAAAACTGTGTTTCTTTTTGTCCTCAGCCAATTTTTGATTGAGCTCTTTGTTGGTCTCCTCTGCCTTCACCCACCTAAATTTCATTTCCGTGAAGTCCACCTCAACTTGTAGTGGATCTCTTGGGATTTCGTGGGCTCCAACGGTTATTCTTTGAGGCTTTGTGTCTCGTGGAATGTTGCCCATTCTTTGATCACTTGTGGTACAAGGGTCAACATGTTTGTTAACCTCACCCTCTGTACATATTGAGGTTGTTCCAGCTCTTCTAAGTGTCTGATTTCCACTTGTCCAGTGGTTATTTTTTGGATGGTGATGCGCTACCTTTCCAGTGTTTTAAGCATCTTCCCTGACCCAAGCAATGAACTACATCTATTGACTCTTGGAATTTAAGGTGGCTTTGTATTCTAAATTGTTAACTTCTCACACAGCCATACTTGCAGCAATATGTAAATATTTAGTGTCACGAAAATCTATTAAAAACATAAAATATTTTGCAAATATTTCAAATATAATTTTTTTTAACCAAAAGAATATCTACGCGTCCATCAACATTCCCTTTCTTGGTGGTAAAGTTGCCTATAGATTTCCTTTTCTTCAGTTCTATACTGGCATTTTCTATGCCAACATCCAGGAACTAAAAAACCACCTCTGCCTAGGCATACTTTCTCATGTCTTCTAGTTTTTCAACAGAAGATATGTACCATTCCTTCACTCTATTTGTGTCGTTGCGAAATAGGAATGTAGTAAAAATAAGACAGATCAGTCGTTTGACGTATCCAATGTCATCTTCTCTTTCCCTGGCCTCCCGTAGTTGTATCTTTAATTCCTACTTATCTAGTCTCCGACCAGTCGTTTGGTCAATTGCTTTTTACTCATGTTGACTGACATTCCTCCCTTTCCCATCCTATTATGACTGCAACATCAGTGGTGTTGAAATTGAGGATTTTATTCCCTATCCAGAATCCATCTTCTTCCACCTCAAAATTTTCAATCACGAAGTCAAGGATGTCATTGTGTACAGTGATTCTTTACATACTCAAGAATTTAGCAAACAGTGTCTTTAGGAATATCGTATGTTGGTTTCCAGTAATGAGTGAAAGCTCCTATTCAAATGATTCCCACGTACACTTCGACTGTTGAAGCTAATTGAAAGTCTGCCATATAAACATTTTCATTCATTAACGCAAAAGGGCTTGAAATGATAGACCATACTCTTTTCTGGGTGTTAAAAGGAAAGCAATTGACAGCGAAATCCAATGGAATTCAAATTTTGTTTGACGAAATTCTCCTTTTGTGTCTGTAACTGGAATATGATGGGATTCAAATTCTGTTGTTTGTGCATATCACTGAAATTTACTATAAAATGTAAAAACAATGTAATTTGTTATTGGTATTTAAAAATAGCGAAGGAGATAAATGAACATTAAACAAAATACAAATAAATAATATAAGAACCCAAAAATAAATAATTTAGGATAATGTTTTAATCCAATCATGTGTAGCAAATATTAAAAATACAATTCAATAAAACTTTCTCGGTTTGCTCCTTCAAGAAGAGTTCTCTTTATGCCAATTCTAATGTCGATAAAAGAGAGGAGTTACTCCCACTTTACAAAATTCAAATGACAAATAAAAAATATAACTCAATTTCGAATCATACATACAGTTCAAACTCCCGCATGAACCCAGATACAACTTAAGAAAGTAGCAAACATAAAAAATTAACTCTAGAGGAACATATTGAAGGAGAAAGAGTTCTATTTATAGGCATGAAAAAAGTTAACTCGGGACAATCCCCTGGTATGGGACTAAACACATACTTTAAATGGACATAAAACAACATAATACATGACCCGACTCAACCATGTCGCATTTCGAAATATTTGGACCGCTGATTTGTGGTCTATATGTGTTTGATCGATTCTGGATTTTGGTGGCTCGGTTGTAGCTTGATTCCTTGGTGTTTGATGAACCCAATTTGGTTGTTGATGGTTAGGCCCGTATTTAATTTCCAAAATACTCCTCGTTTAGGTGTGGAGCTTCTTGATTTGCTCATTGATCCTTTTGGTTTTACATCCGGATCCTTCTCTCTTTCATCTCAGTCCACAAGTCTTGCGACTTAGTAATTTTCCTTGCTTTTGATTCCTTTTTGAATCTCTTCTTCTCAAACCTATTTATTCCTAAAACTTAAACATAAACTCGTTACATAGCATTGCTTAGGCTAAAAATAGAGGATATAAGACACAAATATATGTATGCTATGATGTCAATCAAATAGCCCACACCTAACTTTTGCTAGTCCCGTGCAAAACAAAGAAAGAGAAAAATGAAAGAAAGGAAAAAGCATACGTAAAACAGGGAAATCCTACCTCACTTTCGTAGGAATCACGGTTGCACTTAGCATGTGCAACAAGCCGTTAAACCTCCCTGTCGCCAAGGAGGAGGAGTGTTGTCTCCTGAGGGTTTTTAGCGGATACACCCATAAAATCCGAACAAAGATGCATTATTCAACCTAGCAACACGACTCGATGGGCTTATTTTCGTCGATCATCAGACACGATAATTCTACGGGCCAACTCTATATATGTAATCAATACACATGCCTAGCCTAATGAACCATTTGTGCAAGTTAGTTAAGGACTTAAGTGACAGACATGGGCAACCTTAACATCCTCAAGTGATACAAAGTGTAAAGTCCATTAAGGTTCTTATTTGCATTACCATTTCCTCTCTCTTTTCTTCTCTTTTGTTCTTTTTTCTTCTAGTTGGTGTGTAATTCTCCCAGGGTCAGGTTTCGTGCATCATTGCCTATGAGGACTTACACTATCACGTACATATTTCCCCACATCTCCACATAGGGCGATCCTTACCACCTGTGTATCAGGAGTTCGGTCGGTGCATCCCAAGTCAGATGACTCGAAAGCACCAGACACTAAGTCCCCTCAGACCTAATTTCCCGAGTAATAGGAGCCATGCGCAAAACCCACAAAACATTTTCTTTCGCAGACACATGAAGATTTTTGAAAGAAATGATTAAAGCACTCGGCCAGCAAACGAAGACAAGTCACCTAAGGATCATAGCAAACAGATATATTGATATTAAATGCAGCACACTAACATGACCCTAATAATACAAACAAAAGAAAACATAAACAAAAGGAGAAAGGCTCGACTATGTACACATGTATAAAACCCCCCCACACTTACTTCATGCATTGTCCTCAATGAATGTGAGTATGATACTACATGGATTTTTGCATGAAAAAAAAAATCTCACCAACGTGAAACACAAAGAAAGTTTCAAGGTCATGTTGACGGACATACACCCGAAGTCCCAAAAACCTGTGTGATACTTAAGAAGGGACACAAATACGTCAAACAAATGTGGCCCAAATACTCAAAGGTTGGGGCCACAACAACGACTGCTCACTTTTGGAGTCTTTTGTGTGTGTTTTTTTCTTCTTTTCTAAACAAGATATATGCATCAACAAGGGTATTCTCATAATCATTTGGTCAAGGAACATCACATGAGAACATTGAGTCATGTGGACCAGAGATTTGCCAAGATGGTCCCGCTTCATATGTACTCTGAGGTGTCATGAGGGGTGAAAGGTCAAAGCTGAAATGCTCGACCCCTCATGATATTGGTTGGGTGTAGGAAACATGAATGAGTGGAGTTGTGTTGCCTCACTAGAGTTTAGTTTCTCATCGAACAAAACCCTCCAACCAATAGGTGGGTGCATCGGAATGAGTTCCTCAGGGATTCACTATGAATGGAGCTTCTCCCCAAGTCATCCAACAAGGACCACCCAACCTCCTTTGTATTATCAAGCATAAGCTCCATCACAGGTGCGTCCTTGTTGGAGTCAAGATGAAGCTCAAAAGGCTCAACGGCCGTGGGACATGGGGTAGAGACACCTTCTGGTATGGCATATGCTGAGGTGTGTCCCCCTCACTGACAACCTCAACTGAATCATCTAACAAACACTCCCTTTGTACATTCATGTTTGATGCCAGCTCACTCTATTGCATTACAAAGACAAGCAATGAGTTTTCGCTTGGCACACCAACATTCTCAACGGGTTGGATTGGCGTTAGGGTGTTTGTTGATTTTCTGGTGCTTTCTCTAATTATCCGATGAGTTTGAGATTTAAAGGTTAGTCCAACGACTCCTGTTGCCTACCATAGTTGAACACATGAAACTCTACATTCATGTTACCGAATGGGAGCTTCATGAGACCATTTCTACAATTAATTAAGGCATTCGAGGTTGCCAGATATGGTCTACTAGAAATCAAAGGAATTTGAGAGTGGGTGTTCGCAACAGGGTTGGTATCAAGGATGACAAAATCTACTGGAAATATAAAATCTCCAACTTTGATTAGCACGTCCTCAATAATCACCTTTGGGAGACGAATGGATCTATCCGCCAATTGGAGGGTGATCTTAGTTGATTTCAATTCTCCCAAGTTCAACTGTTGAAAAACAGAAGATGGGAGGAGGTTGACCGTTGAACCTAAATCAAGCAATACGTTACTCATGCTAGTGTCCCATATCGTATCTTGAATAGTAGGACACCCAGGGTCCTTGTACTTTGTGTATGTGGTATTAGACAAAAGTGAGCTTACACTTGCAGCTAAAAATACTTTCTTAGGAACATTTATCTTCCTCTTGGTTGTGCAGAGATCTTTCAAGACTTTGGCATATTGAGGTATTTGTTGGATGACATCGAACAAGGGGATGTTAACCTTCACTTGTCTGAAGACCTCTAATATCTTATCCATTGTGTCACTCTGCTTTTTGGTTAACCTACTTGGATATGGAGGTTTTGGCAGGTAGGTTTTCTGCGGTGCCTGAGAAGGAGGCGTTGGTATATTACCCTCACCCTCAACCTCTTTCTCACTATCTTTCCCACTGAGGGGCTGCACAAATGGTGGTGGTGGCGGCAAGGAAATGTGATTGTCAACCTGCTTTCCATTCCTTAAGGTTACAATGACATTGACATGGTGAACAGGTTCCTCCCCATGGTTCACTTGCCACCCCCGACGTACCAAACTCTCATTTTGCATGTCTTGTTGCTGGTACATACAGGGGTTCGCCTGATGCTGGCCTGGCAGAGTCCATCTCTCTCTCTCTCTCTCTCTCTCTCTCTCTCTCTCTCTCTCTCTCTCTCTCTCTCTCTCTCTCTCATGTACAGACTGAGTCAATTGGCACATCTGAAGCTCTAGATTTAATGGTCTGCTGATTTGAAGTGAGAACTTGACTTGTGGATGACATAAAGTTTTTTATCAAGTTCTCGAGTCTACGAGGCAAGGTCTCAAGCAAATTGAATCTAGTTTCCATATTGATGGAATTTGGGGAACCTGGTGGGTTGGTGGTTGGAGCATGGGGTGGCTGATAAGACTGTGCATGCATGAGGGGTTTGTGTGGTTTGTTAGGTGGTCGAGAGAAGTTTGAAGGACAACCCGGGGCATTGTTTTGGTTCCATGAAAAGTTAGGGTAGTTCCTCCATCTAGGGTTATATGATGATGAGTATGGGTCATTCTTGTATCTATCATAGATGGCATTGACATGTTCCATCTCAGGAGGAATGGATGCAGACTCGCCTCCTATATGACCTACCTACCACATAAATGACAGGGAACTAGACCAGATGCATGCACACCTTGCTTGTTTTTGATTTCAATCGAATCCATGTGGTGCATTAAGGCCGCCATGCGTGCCTCAGTGGCCGTAGTGGTATCGACAACAAATGCAACACCCAATCTAGTCGAGTTTGCACTTGTGATTCTCTCTCCTATGCTAGATAATGGTGGTGGTTCCCTCACACTCTCCACTGCATGGTCTTCTCAGCGAGGTGTTCTAAGAAAGCCCATGACCCCTTTCATCCTTTCCTAAGAACTCTCCTTGACACATGGACTCAATGAGCGTTCGGGATGGGATGTGAAGACCCTCGTAGATGATCTGACAAAGGCGCCACAACTCGATTATGCCATGGTGAGGACATGAGGATAGTTGCTCCTTGAACCTCTCTAAGTATGCATGAAATGATTTGGTCTCTTGTTAACAAAAAGAATTGATTTCGTTGCGCAATTTTTGAGTTTGATGATTTGGAAAGTACTTATTGAGGAATGCAGATTGAAATTCATCCCACGTCCTAAAGGCATTCTCTTGGTTGTAGTACAACCACTTCTTCGCATCATCCTTTAGTGTAAATGGGACAAGCCTAAGATGGATGAAGTCTGTGCTAAGTTGTTGCAGCTTGAACATAGCAGAGACCTCCTCAAATTCCCTGATAAATATATAGGGGTGAGCCTTCCCAATGAAGTGAGGGAGCATGGAGATAAACTGAGGCTTAACCTCAAAGTGGTTCCTATTCACCTTTGGCAATACGATGCAAGAAGGTAGAGTAGTACGACTCGGGTAGCATCGACCGCGAAAGGGAATGGGAACCTGGGCACCAATTGATGAGCTTGTGGACCCCCACCTTCTGGATCAAAGGGTGGTGGAGATCCAAAAACTGAGTCATCCTCGTGTGGTCCATGACTCGTCATGGTCCCGGGACTGTGTAGGATACGGGACGGGGATGTGTTCGTAAGGTCTACAATCGAAGACAAATCGATGTCGTGTCTCGTCAAACGACCCGCAACATCTCGTGACCACACTGGCGTGCACAAAGATACACACCCACATTAGTCAGACGAAAAATAAAGAAAACTTCTTTTTTCTTTTTTTCCTAAGCAAATAAAGAAGAATGTGCGTAGAGGAGAAGACGGGAAGACACAATTGAGAGAGAATGACTCAGGAGAGAAAGGAAGAAGTCCTTATGCTATGGTGGGTAGGTATTGGTTGTTTAATCATTTTAAATACCACAAGTGCACGAGCGCGTTGATGCGGTGGCAAGTACGGGTCGATCCTCAGGGAGGTGAGTAGCCTCTGGTTTTTCAGAAATCAAGTGGCAACAAAAATGGAGAAGAGTTTACCTATACTAATCTACACTACACTAAACTAATAAGAAGAAAAATGCAAAGCAACTAACGATTACTTCGAATCAAAACTAAAAGAATGTAAAACTAAGCTGGAATCAAGAAGAGAAAGACCCCTAGGGGTGGAGTGTGTGCACACATGTAAAAAGATGGTGAAGAATGCATTCTATAGGCACAAATGTAGGTAGTGTTTTCATGCATAGGAAGTGTCTAAAGGTTATGGCAAAATCTATCAATCCATTCACTAACCTAGTTGATTAACATTCATACACATAAGCTGGTTATTTCGGAACCTAAACAAGCATGGGAGGTGTCTAAGATGTGTGGTAAAACCCATCAAGTGCAGTATTGTACTCTAACAAGCAAGCATACATTCACATTTATCAACACAATCAAAATATAAAGCATTTATATCCATTCTTTAATGCATGTATGAACATCATCTCCACCACCAAAGGAGAATGGATCTACTCACTACACATTATTCTAACAATTAAACTAAAGAAGAAAGGAAACATTCTAACTACTTTAGCCTACAATCAAAGAAATAAAACTAAACTAAGAATGCATAAAGAAACAACATAAGAACAATACAACGGAAAAATTATTTTATTAAATGACTCACATCACTAGCAACATTCTTCTCCACCTTGAGATTTTTCTCCAAGGCTTACTCCAAGTAGAGAGAATGGCACCAAGCAATGGGTGATTACAATAGAAGGTGAAGAGTTCTATTTATAGCTATAAAAAAGGTAATCTGGGACAATCCCAGGTATGAGACTAAACACATACCAGAAATAGACTAAATACACACTAATACACGTCCCACACAAATCTTAGCGGATCCAGACCAAAAGAGACCGCCAATTAGCGGTCCTGGACCGCTAATTAGCGTTCTACAGTGTTCGGATCGCTCTGCATTTTCTTTTGGGTTTTTCTGGATGGCTTTGCTTGTCTTTAATGCATCTACTTCGCTTGTTGGAGCTCCAACCCGAATAGAATTGCCAAAATACTCCCCATGATGGTGTGAAGTATTCTAGTTTGCTCACTGGTCATTCGATCTTACATTCAGGTCCTTCGTTCTTGCATCTTAGTCCCGTAGTCTCTCAACTCAGTCATTTTTCATGCTTTTAGGTCCTTTTATGCCTCTTCTCTTCAAACCTTTTTATTTCTGAAATTCAAACATAAAACTCGTCACGTAGGATTGTTTAGGTGAAATATAATGGATATAAGATACAAATGTAAGCATGAAATGATGTCAAACGCCCCACACCTAACTTTTTCTAGTCCCGAGCAAAACAAAAAAAGAGAAAAAGGAATGAAAGGAAAAGCATACGTAAAATAGGGAAATCCTAACTCACTTTTGTAGGAATCACGGTTGCACTTAGCACGTGCAACAAGCCGTTAAACCTCCTTGTCGCCAAGGAGGAGGAGGGTTTTCAATGGATATACCCACAAAATCCAAACAAAGATGCATTATTCAACCTAGCTACCCGACTCGATGGCTCATTTTGTCGATCATTGGACGTGGTAATGCTATGGGCCGACTCAATATATGTAATCAGTCCACACACCTAGCCTAATGAATCATTCGTGAAAGTTAATTAAGGACTTAAGTGCAAGACATGGACAACCTCAACATCCTCAAGTGATACAAAGTTTAAGGTCCATTAAGGTTCTTATTTGCATTACTTTTTTTTTCTTACTAGTTAGAGTTTCATTCTCCCAGGGTCAGGTTTTGTGCATCATTGCCTCTGAGGACTTACACTATCACGTACACCTTTCCCTAAATCTCCACATTGGGCAATCCCTACCAACCGTGTAACGGGAGTTCGGTCGGTGCATCCCGAGTAATAGGAGCCGTGCGAGAAGAGAGAGAACACCCACTCACTTATTTCTAATCTACACACGAACCAAAACCCCTACACTTACAGTTTCACAAAAAGAGATTAAGGGCCCTTGACTACGACAAACTTCCTTATACTAACAGACACAAATTATTTGACTCACTAGGTTCAAGGTGGACTTCTTTATTTGTTTGAGTATTGAAACCTTATGATTACTCCCCCCGAGGGAAAAATGGGGTGCATCCTTACGACTCGATAAGACCTAAAGCCAATAAACTAGATATCCTAATGCATCATGTTCAAGACAATTTTGGGAGCTTTCTTTTTACTTTGCCTCCCAACGGTTTTGCACATACCAAACATACGCAAAACCCACAAAACATTTTCTTTCGCAAACACATAAAGATTTTGAAAGAAATGTGAAAATTTTAAAGCACTAGGCAAGCAAAAGAAGACAAGTGACCCAAGGATCATGGCAAACATATATATCAATATTTAATGCAGCACACTAACATGACCATAGCAGTACGAACAGAAGAAAACGAAATCAAAGGAAAACGACTATGTACACACGTAAAGCACCCCCCACACCTACTTCATGCATTGTCCTCAATGAATGTGAGCATGATACTACATGGATTTATGCATGAAAAAGGGAAGATCTCACCAACATGAAACGCAACAGGAAGTTAATGGTTATAGTGATGGACACAAACCCAAATTCCCTCAAAACCTGTAAGATACTAAAGAAGGGCGACAAATACATGAAAGAAATGGGGCCCAAGTACATAAGGGTTGGGCCCCACAACAATGAATGATCGCTCATGGAGTCTTTTATTACTCACCTTTTTTTGCTTTTTTTAATTTTTTACAAGATATATACATCAACAAAGATATTCTCATAATCAATTGGTCAAGGAACATCAAATGAGAACATTGAGTTATGAGGACCAGAGACTTGCCGAGATAGGCAAGCTTCACTGGTACTCTGAGGTGTCATGAGGGGTGAAAGGTCAAAGCGGAAAGGCTCGAACCCCTCATGATATTGGTTGGGTGTAGGCAACAAGAATGAGTGAAGTTGTGTTGCCTCACTAGGGTTTAGTTTCTCATCAAACAAAACCCTCCAACCAATCGATGGGTGCATCAGAATGAGTTCCTCAAGCTCATTCGATGGATGCAGCAGACCTGCATCACTAAGAATGGGGCTTCTCCCCAAGTCATCCAACAAGGACCACCCACCATCCTTTATATCATCAAGCATAAGCTCGGTCGTAGGTGGGTCCTTGTTGGAGTCAATAAGAAAGTTAAAGGGCTCAATAGAACTGGGACACGGGTGACGACACCTTCTGGAATGGGCATATGCTGATGTGTGTCCCCCCACTAATGGTCTCAACTGAATCATGCAACGAACACTCCTTTTGGACATTCATGTTTGATGCCAGCTCACTCTGTTATATTGCAAAGATAGACAATGAGTTTCCGTTGAGCCCACAAACATTCTCAACGGGTTGCATTGGTGTTTTCTTTAATTCACAGATGAGATTGAGATTTAAAGGATGATCCATGGGCTCATGTTGCCTACCAGAGTTGAACACATGAAACTCGACACTCATGTTACTGAATGAGAGCTTCATGAGACCATTTATACAATTAATTAAGGCGTTGGAGGTTGCCAGAAATGGCCTACCCAAAATCAAAGGTATTTGAGAGTGGGTGTGCGCAACAGGATTTGTATCGAGGAAGACAAAATCGACTGGAAATATAATATCTCCAACTTTGATAAGCACGTCCTCGATAATTCCCTTGGAAATACGAATGGATCTATATGCCAATTGGAGGGTGATCTTAGTTGGTTTCAATTCTCCCAAGTTCAACTATTGATAAAGAGATAATGGGAGGACGTTGACCGCCGATCCTAAATCAAGCAATACATTACTCAGGCTAGTGTCCCCTATCGTACACTGAATAATAGGACACCTAGGGTCCTTGTATTTTGTGAAGGTGGGATTGGACAACTGTCAACTTACATTTGCAGCCAAGAATGCTTTCTTAGGAACATTGATCTTCCTCTTGGTTGTACAGAGATCATTCAACACTTTGGCATATTGAGGTATTTGTTAGATGACATCCAACAAGGGGATGTTAACCTTCACTTGCTTAAACACCTCTAACAAGTTATCCATTGTGTCACTCTTCTTTTTGGTTAACCTACTAGGATAGGGATCTTTTGGGAGGTAGGTTTTCTGCGGTGCTTGAGAAGGAGCGTTGGTGTATTACCCTCACCCTCAGCCTCTTCTTAACCACCATTCCCACTGATGGCTGCATAGATGGTGGTGGTGGTGGCAAGGAAATGTGATTGTCAACATGCTTTCCATTCCTTAAGGTTACGATGGAATTAACATGGTGAACAGGTTCCTCCAAATGGTTTACTTGCCGCTCCCGAGGTATCAAATTCTCATTATGCATGTGTTGCTGCTGGTACATGCGGGGGTCAGCCTCAGGCTTGCTAGGCAGTATCCCTCTCTCTCTTTCATGCACAGATTGAGCCAATTGGCCCATCTGAAGCTCTAGAGATTTGATGATCTGCTGATTTCAAAGTGAGAACTTGACTTGTGGTTGACATAAAAAAATTCATTGAGTTTTCGAGTCCACGAGTCAAGAGATAAGTGAATTGAATCGGTTTTCCATATTATTGGAATTCGGGAAACCCGATTGATTGGTGATTTGAGCTTGGGATGACTGATAAGATTGTGCATGCATGGGAGGTTGGTGTGGTTGGTTAGGTGGTCAAGAGGAGTTTGAAGGACCACTGTTGAACGTTTTAATTAAACCGCAAGTACATGACCACGTTGAAGCGGTGGCAAATACGGGTCGTCCTCAGGGTGGTCACCAGCCTCTCGTTTGCACGAAATCAAGTGGCGAAAAAATGGAGAAGAGGGTTGATTATGCTACTCTACGCTACACTACACTACGAAGTATGAAATGCGAAAGAAATCTACAAACGGTTAACTAAAACTTAACTAAGAACGAAAGAAGAGTGCTGGAATTTAGAAATGGAAACCCCTAAGGGGTGGAGTGAGTGCACACATGCAAAGAGGTGGGTGTTGAAGACATTATTTAAGCACAAATGAAGGTGGTGTTATCATGCATAGGAAGTGTCTAAATGTTATGGCAAAACCCATCAATCTATTCACCAACCTAGTTGATTAACATTTACATATGCAAGTTGTTTATTTCAGAACCTAAACAAGCATGAGAGGTGTCTAATCATTTTGGCAAAACTCATAAAGTTATAAATTCTATCCTAAACAAGAAAGCATACATTCATGTTTTATCAACACATTGTAAATAAAGCATTCATTCTATTATCTAATGCATGTATGAACATCTACCCCACCACCCAAAGGGGATGGAACTACTCACTACACATTACACTAATTATTAAACTAAGCAAAGAAAGCATATTAACTAAGCTACTAAAACTAATGAAATGAAATTAAACAAAGTAAAACAAGAAACAAAAAACAAACAACATAATAAAGACACTTTTATTAAAGTGACTCACATTTCAAGTAGCATCCTCCTACTTTAGTGTGTGCTTCAAGGCCTCACTTCTAGTAGGAAGAATAGACACTTAAAATATGGAGTCATTACATTAGAAGGTGAAGAGCTATTTATAGCCATAGAAAAAGGCACTCCGGGACAATCCCCCGATGTGGGACTAAACATAT
The DNA here is from genome assembly GCA_963682175.1 of Triglochin maritima. Classification (NCBI taxonomy): domain Eukaryota; kingdom Viridiplantae; phylum Streptophyta; class Magnoliopsida; order Alismatales; family Juncaginaceae; genus Triglochin; species Triglochin maritima. Next base: position 25,334,579 of record OY821775.1, read on the forward strand.
ACCAAAAATAGCCTAAACATCCTCTAATACATGTGCTGGAGAAATTTGGGCAGATCCAGAGTGATCTGGACTGCCAATTAGCGGTCCCAGACGGCCACTTGGCGGTCCATAAACTTTGGATCGGGTTGGAATTTGTTGTGGGCTTTTCTTGCTGGTATTGTTTGTTTTTGATGCGGTTACTTGACTTGTTGGAGCTCCGACCCAAATCGAATTGCTAAAATACTCCCCATGATGGTATGGAGTATTCTATTTTGCTCTTAGGTCCTTCGGTCTTACGTACAGGTCCTTCTCCCTTGCATCTCAGTCCCTAAATCTCACAATTCAGTCCTTTTTCCCATGTTTTGGGTCCTTTTATGCTTCATCTCTTCAAACCTATTTATTCCGGAAAACTAAACATAAAACTCGTTACATAGCACTGTTTAGGTGAAATATAATTGATATAAGATGCAAATATGAGCAAAACTGTAACATCCTCAAAAGCGGAAGAAATTAAATTTTTAATAAAACACAACACGAGGATATTACCAACGAAAAAGGCCAACTGGTGCACCAACATATATACAATATATATATCTGAGAGTTTACAAAAGTGTGATTACAACAAAAGCTAAGGAAAAATATACATGTAATCACTCGGACCTCTAAAACAGGGAAAGCAGGATCTGGTCCCGAAGGCGCTCCTCCGCTGTCACCACCTCCTAATGCTGCCTATGACCTGACATAAAACATGAATATGCCTGAGTTTCCCGAGAGGAAACGCCGTATGCCAAACCTCTATAACAATAAATGACTAGATATCTAAAGCATGTATGATATGAAATGCGATAGACCAACAACGTCTCACTGGGTCCTCGGGAACTCTCTCCCTACCACAGTAGACACCAAATAGTGACGGGTCCCACGGGTCCTCTAGCCCAACCCTCACACACGTGCCCCAGGCACCTCAGCCGGAAACTCCCTCGGCGACAACACACGTGCCCCAGGCACCACGACCGGAAATATCCTCGGTCAACACACACATGTGCCCCAGGCACCGTCGGATTACTCTCAGGTCGGTATCCTCTGTACCGCTGCCATCTTGAGTTGTCCAGAAGACCACTCTCAGGCCGGCACCGTCACCCCTCTAGGGCCGGAGATCTGTTGCCATCTTGAGCTGGCCCCACACGCGAACCACCCTCAGGCCGGCACCGGTCACCCCACTAGGGCCGGAGATCCGTTGACTTCTTGGGCTGGCCCGACAACACTCGTGAACCACTCACTGGCCGGCACCGTCACCCTCCAAGGGCCGGAGATCCGTCACCAACACGAGCTGGCTTCACAACACAAGAACATGCGAAAACCGTACCAAACGGTCGAACAAAATGCCCCAACCGGTCGACCGAATCCTCTCAACAGGACTGGCCCAACAAACAAAACTGTCAATTGGTCGAACGGCAAAGGGGTCCCGTTCGACCGAATTCGACCAGTAAAACTTGTGCCACAGTAATATGCACCAACGGTCGAACGACCCAAACTCACCGGTCGACCGAAAACGACCATTACCAAACCCCAAAATCCGCATAGTGCACCGGTCGACCGGAACATCTCACGGTCGAACCAACTTAAGTTATTTTTAATCGCCGGTCGAACGAGTCAACAAGGCGGTCGACCGTTTGGATGGTCAACACCCCCAACCGACTTACAACAGTGCTTTCGGTCGACCGGCAAAGGCGTCCCGTTCGACCGAAAACACACAGAGCCTTTTCTCCCTTGATCAAACGTACCACCGGTCGACCACTCGAAGAGTATCGTTCGACCGGTGCAAGGGTTTCCGCCCAAATTTCTCTACAACCGGTCGACCGAACCATGCCACCGGTCGACCGATTATAGTGCAGAACGCTGCTGCACGGGTCCGACGAGCCCTCCGGCCTACAGTCGACCACCCCAACACCCACCAAAGCATAAGTGAGCATAAAAGTAAAGCTTGACATACCTTGAAGACTTGAAGAAGCCTTCGAAGACTCGACGGCGAGCTTTTCCTCGCAAATCACCTCCTCCGGCGAAAACCAACCGATCAACGATCTACTCCTCTCCGGCGAACGTCCGAGCTTCACCTCGCCTTCCGAGATCCGCCCCACGAGCACCTTCACACGCCGGAGACACGATCAGAGAGAGGGAGAGAGTTTGAGCGATTGAGGGAGAGAAAATGCGAGAGAGAGGGAGAGAGAGAATCACTCACCACTAATAAACCCCTCCTCTCATCTCCACCATCCATCCCATCTCAACCAAAACAAACCAATCTCAGCCCTCCAACATAATCCACCCAATTAAGCCCCTAATAAAACCCAAAACATGATTAGTCCTAATAAGGATTAAGGATATTACAAAAACAAAGAAAGGAAAAAGCATACGAGAAAAACAAGAAATCCTAACTCACTTTCGTAGGCATCATGGTTGCACTTAGCACGTGCAACAAACCGTTAAACCTCCTTGTCGCCAAGGAGGAGGAGTGTTGTCTCCTGAGTGTTTTCAGCGGATATACCCACAAAATCCGAACAAGATGCATTAATCAATCTAGCTACACGACTCGTTGGTTTTATTTTGTCGATCATGGGACGCGGTAATAGTACGGGTCGACTCTATATGGGTAATCAGTCCACACACCTAGCCTAATGAACCATTCGTGAAAGTTAGTTAAGGAATTAAGTGAAAGACATTGGCAACCTTAACTTCTGAATGTGATACAATGTGTAAAGTCCATTTTGGTTATTATTTGACTTTTTTTTTTCCTTTTCTTTGGAGCAGTTTATTGGTTGGTGTTTGACTCTCCCAGGGTCAGGTTTCGTGCATCATTGCCTATGAGGACTTACACTATCATTGCCTATGAGGACTTACACTGAAACCCTATGATTACACGCCCTCGAGGGAAAACTGGGGTGCATCCTAACGACTCGATAAGACGTAAACCCAGTAAACTAGATATCCTAATGCATCAAGTTCAAGACAATTTTGGGAGCTTTCTTTTTACTTTGCCTCTCAACGGTTTTGCACATGCTAAACACACGCAAAACCTACAAAAACATTTTTTTCGCAAACACATGAAGAATTTGAATGAAATGTGACAACTTTAAAGCACTAGGCAAGCAAAAGAAGACAAGTCACCCAAGGATCATGGCAAGCAGATATATCGATATTAAATGCGGCACACTAACATGACCCTAACAATACACACAAAAGAAAACAAAATCAAAGGAAAAAGACTCGACTATGTACACACGTAAAACACCCCCACACCTACTTCATGCATTGTCCTCAATGAATGTGAGCATGATACCACATGGATTTATGCATGAAAGATGGAAGATCTCACCAACTTGAAGCGCAAAAGGAAGTTCGTGGTTATGTTGATGGACACAAACCCGAATTCCCACAAAACCTGTGAGATACTGAAGAAGGGAGACAAATACGTGAAGAAATAGGGCCAAAGTACACAAGGGTTGGGGCCCACAACAATCAATTCTCGCTTATGGAGTCTTTTATTACACACTTGTTTTTCTTTTTTATCGATTTTCTACATGATATATACAACAACAACGATATTATCATAATCATTTGGTCAAGGAACATCAAATGAGAACATCAAGTCATGAGGACCAGAGACTTGCCGAGATGGGCAAACTTCACCGGTACTCTGTGGTGTCATGAGCGGTGAAAGGTCAAAGCTGAAAGGCTCGAACCCCTCATGATATTGGTTTGGTGTGGGCAACATGAATGAATGAAATTGTGTTGCCTCACTAGGGTTTAGTTGCTCATCAAACAAAACCCTCCAACCAATAGGTGGGTGCATCGGAATGAGTTTCTCAAGCTCATTCGATGGATGCAGCAGACCTGCATCACTAAGAATGGGGCTTCTCCCCAAGTCATCCAACAAGGACCTCCCACCATCATTTTTATCATCAAGCATAAACTCGGTCATAGGTGGGTCATTGTTGGAGTCAATATGAAGCTCAAATGACTCCATGACCATGGGTCATGAGGTAGAGACACCTTCTGGAATAGGCATATATGATGAGGTGTCTCACTCTTACTAGTACTCTCAACTGAATCATGCAACGAACACTCCTTTTGGACATTTATGTTTGATGCCAGCTCACTCTGTTGCATTGTAAAGTCAGGCGATGAGATTTAGATTTAAAGGTTGATCCATGGGCTCCTGTTGCCTACCAGAGTTGAACACATGAAACTCGGCACTCGTGTTACCGAATGAGAGCTTCATGAGACCATGTCTACAATTAATTACGGCGTTGGAAGTTGCCAGAAATGGTCTACCCAAAATCAAAGGTATTTGAGAGTGAGTGTTCGCAACAGAATTGGTATCGCAGACAACAAAATCGTCTGGAAATATAAAATCTCCAACTTTGATAAGCACGTCCTCGATAATCCCCTTTGGAATACGAATGGATCTATCCGCCAGTTGGAGGGTGATCTTAGTTGGTTTCAATTCTCCCAAATTTAACTGTTGATAAACAGAAAATGGGAGGAGGTTGACCGCTGATCCTAAATCAAGCAAAACATTACTCATGCTAGTGTCCCCTATCGTACACTGAATAGTAGGACACCCAGGGTCCTTGTATTTTGTGTAGGCGGGATTGGACAAAAGTGACCTTACATTTGCAGCCAAGAATGCTTTCTTAGGAACATTGGTCTTCCTCTTGGTTGTGCAGAGATCCTTCAACACTTTGGCATATTGAGGTATTTGTTGGATGACATCCAACAAGGGGATGTTAACCTTAACTTGCTTAAACACCTCTAATATCTAGTCCATTGTGTCACTCTGCTTTTTGGTTAATCTACTTGGATAGGGAGCTTTTGGCAGGTAGGTTTTCTGTAGTGCCTGAGAAGGAGGCGTTGGTGTATTACCTCACCCTCAGCCTCTTCTTCACCACCATTCCCACTAAGGGGCTGCATAGATGGTGGTGGTGGTGGCAAGGAAATGTGATTGTCAACCTGCTTTCCATTCCTTAAGGTCACAATGGAATTGACATGGTGAACATGTTCCTCCACATGGTACACTTGCCTCCCCCGAGGTACTACGTTATCATTTTGCATGTGTTGTTGCTGGTACATGCGGGGGTTAGCCTCAGGCTGGCTAGGAAAGGACCCTCTCTCTCTTTCATGTACAGACTGAGCCAATTGGCCCATCTGAAGCTCTAGAGATTTGATGGTCTGCTGATTTGAAGTGAGAACTTGACTTGTGGATGACATAAAAATTTTCACAGAGTTCTCAAGTCCACGAGTCAAGTTCTCAAGCGAATTAAACCAGGTTTCAATGTTGTTAGAATTTGGGAAACCTGGTTGGTTGGTGCTTGGAACTTGGGGTTGCTGATATGAATGAGCATGCATGGGAGGTTGGTGTTGTTGATTAGGTGGTCGAGAGGAGGTTGAAGGACCACCTGGGGCATTATTTTTGTTCCATGAAAATTGGGGTGGTTCCTCCATCCAGGATTATAAGATGATGAGTATGGGTCATTCCTAGCTTTGTCATAGATGGCGTTGACACATTCCATCTCAGGAGGAATGTACGTACACTCGCTTTCTATATGACATATCCTACCACATGAATGACAGGGAACTCGACCAGATGTGGACATGTGAGTTGCACTTTGTTGGTTTTGGAGCTCAATCGAATCCATACAGTGCATTAAAGCCTCCATGTGTGCCTCGGTCGCCGTAGTGGTATCGATAGCAAATGCGACACCCGATCTAGTCGAGTTTGCATTCGTGATCCTTGCTCATATACTAGATGATGCAGGTGGTTCCCTTACACTCTCCCATTGCATTGTTTTCTCAGCAATGTCTTCTAGGAAAGCCCATGCCTCCCTTTCATCCTTTCCCAAGAACTCTCCTTGACACATGGATTCAAGGAGCGTTCGGGACAGAATGTGAAGACCCTCGTAAACAATCTGACAAAGTCGCCACAACTCAATGCGATGGTGGGGGCATGAGGATAGTAGCTCCTTGAACCTCTCTTGATATGCATGAAATGTCTTGGTCTCAAGTTGATAGAACGAATTGATTTCGTTCCTCAATTTTTGAGTCCAATGATTTGGAAAGTATTTCTTGAGGAATGTAGATTGAAACTCATCCTAAGTCCTAAAGGCATTCGCCTGGTTGCTGTACAACCACTTCTTTGCGTCATCCTTTAGCGCAAAGGGGACAAGCCTAAGATGGATGGAGTCTGTGCTAAGTTGTTGAAGCTTGAACATAGCACAGACCTCCTCAAATTCCCTGAGAAAGATATAGGGGTCACCTTTCCCAGTGAAGTGAGGGAGCATGAAAATAAACTGAGGCTTAACCTCAAAATGGTTCCTATTTACCTCTGGCAATACAATGCATGAGGGCAGAGCAGTACGGCTCGTGTAGCATCGATCATGGAGAGGTATGGGAACGACAATAGGAAGAACAGGTCGAACAAGTCGGTCCAGCAACTGCTCCTCCTCAGGGAAATTAGCAGCCATTGAACCCGGCATGTGTGCGACACGAGAGGAGGAAGGCGTCGAGAAATCGCTTACCAAAGCCGGATTGACGACGCTCCTCGTCAAACGACCCCTCTCGTCTCATGTCCATGAAAGCATGTACAAAGGTGCACACACACAAACCAAATTTTTTTAACAAAGAATGCGCGTAGAGGAGAAGACAGGGGAACACATAAGAGAAAGAATGACTCAGGAGAGAAGGGAAGAAGTCCTTATGCTACGGCGTATGGGTACAGGTAGAAGCACACAAGCAAACACGACTCCAGCAATCCTAAGGTCGCTATAGGTCCTTACAGCTAGACGAGGCCTAACTATGAGGTCACACGGCCTCAACACGCTTCACCTCCCTACGACGAGGACCACAAAGCCCAGCAAGGGAGCCAAGATCCGAAGATCTCGTCTCTTCTACTATCGACAAAGTGGGCAACGCCGATCAGGTCATGACGGTCGGGACCGGATCACTCTCCTAATGTGCCCGAAGTCCTTTGGGCCAATGTCTACTTGATTTTAAAATTAGGCTCTTGATTAGTGTGGTTTTTGGGGCGAAGGAAAGGGTGATGAAATCGGCCACCTTATCTTTTGTGGGACAGCCCCTCCTTAGTAGTGTTTTGGAGTCTAAATCTAACAATCAACTCTCCAAACAAACACCCAACTCACACTTGTTTCAATGCACTTCCTACTAACTAATGCATGTTCATAGGAAATGCATGTATGAGAGTATAAGGTGCGTACCTCACGCCAACACTCAGCAACTGAAAATAAAGCAAAAATGAAAGATAATCTATATGCCTAAGTCACATACATGATGCATGACCTAAACAAAAAGAATGCCTAATCTTTTGCTTTGGGTTTTAGGGTCCAAGTTTCTTAAAGGAAGTATGATTATTGATCAGGGAACAATCTATAAGTCAAAACATGCCAAATCAAGTCCCAGATCACTACATGAATTATGGTAACAACACAAAGAAATTAGAAGGTAAACAGAGCTCACCAGACCGCTGATTGGCGGGCCAAAGTGCCCAGGTTAGCCTCAACCTTCTCCTGCTGCTTCTCCTGGCCACTCCAAGTCTCCTGAAACAAAGAAAAACTACAAAACACAAATTAAATCAACTTGAATCGTCCAAACAAGAGTCTGGACTGGCACCTCCCCGGCAACGACGCCAAAAACTTGTTGAACGGTGGCAAATACGGGTCGTCCTCAGGGAGCTCACCAGCCTCTCGTTTGCACGAAATCAAGTGGCAAAAAAATGGAGAAGAGGGTTGATTATGCTACTCGACGCTACACTACACTACGAAGTATGAAATGCGATAGAAAGCAACAAACGATTAACTGAAACATAACTAAGAACGAAAGATGAGTGCTGGAATTCAGAAATGAAAACCCCTAAGGGGTGGAGTGAATGCACACATGAAAAGAGGTGGGTGTTGAACACATTCTTTAAGCACAAATGAAGGTGGTGTTATCATGCATAGGAAGTGTCTAAATCTTATGGCAAAACCTATCAATCTATTCACCAACCTAGTTGATTAACATTTACATATGCAAGTTGTTTATTTCAGAACCTAAACAAGCATGAGAGGTGTCTAATCATTTTGGCAAAACTCATAAAGTTATCAATTCTATCCTAAACAAGCAAGCATACATTCATGTTTTATCAACACATTGTAAATAAAGAATTCATTCCTTTCTCTAATGCATGTATGAACATCTACCCCACCCCCAAAGGGGATGGAACAACTCACTACACATTATACTAATTATTAAACTACGGAAAGAAAGCATATTAACTAAGCTACTAAAACTAATGAAAAGAAATTAAACAAAGTAAAACAAGAAACATAAAACAAACAACATAATAAAGACACTTTTATTAAAGTGACTCACATTTCAAGAAGCATCCTCCTACTTTAGTGTGTACTTCAAGGCCTCACTTATAGTAGGAAGAATAGTCACTTAAAATATGGAGTCATTACATTAGAAGGTGAAGAGTTCTATTTATAGCCACAGAAAAAGGCACTCCGGGAGAATCCCCCGATGTGGGACTAAACAGATACCATAAATAGCCTAAACATCCTCTAATACATGTGCTGGAGAAATTTGGGCGGATCTAGAGTTATCTGGACCGCCAATTAGCGGTCCATAAACTTTGGATCGGGTTGGAATTTGTTGTGGGCTTTTCTTGCTGGTATTGTTTGTCTTCGATGCAGTTACATGACTTCTTGGAGCTCCAACCCGAATCAAATTGCAAAAATACTCCCCATGATGGTATGGAGTATTATGTTTTGCTCTTAGGTCCTTCGGTCTTACGTTCAGGTCCTTCGCCCATGCATCTCAGTCCCTAGATCTCACAATTCAGTAATTTTTCCCAGCTTTTGGGTCCTTTTATGCTTCATCTCTTCAAACCTATTTATTCCTGAAAACTAAACATAAAACTCATTACAAAGCATTGTTTAGGTGAAAGATAATGGATATAACATGAAATATGAGCATTAAATGATGTCAATCAACCACCCAGGGCATTATTTTGGTTCCATGAAAAATTGGGGTGGTTCCTTCATCCGGGATTATAAGATGATGAGTATGGGTCATTCCTAGCTCTATCATAGATGGCGTTGACACGTTCCATCTCAGGAGGAAAGGACGCACACTCATTTTCTACATAACGTATCCTACCACATGAATGACAGGGAACTAGACCAGATGTGGACATGTGAGGTGCACCTTGTTTGTTTTGGAGCTCAATCGAATCCATACGGCGCATTAAGGCCGCGATGCGTGCCTGGGTGGCCGTAGTGGTATCGACAACAAATGCGGTACCCGATCTAGTCGAGTTTGCATTCGCGATCCTCGCTCCTATGCTAGATGATGCAGGTGGTTCCCTCACACTCTCCCATTGCATGGTTTTCTCAGCGAGGTCTTCTAGGAAGGCACATGCCTCCCTTTCATCCTTTCCTAAGAACTCTCCTTGACTCATGGACTCAAGGAGCGTTCGGGACGGGATGTTAAGACCCTCGTAGACAATCTGACAAAGGCTCCCCAACTCAATTATGCCATGGTGAGGACATGAGGATAGTTTCTCCTTGAACCTTTCTAAGTATGCATGTAATGATTTGGTCTCTTGTTAATAAAAAAAATTTGATTTCGTTACTCAAATTTTGAGTTCGATGATTTGGAAAGTACTTATTGAGGAATGCAGATTAAAATTCATCCCACGTACTAAAGGTATTCGCTTGGTTGTAGTACAACCACTTCTTCACATCATCCTTTAGTGTATAGGGGAGAAGCCTAAGATGGATGAAGTCTGTGTTAAGTTTTTTCAGCTTGAACATAGTAGAGACCTCCTCAAATTCCCTGAGAAATATATAGGGGTCACCTTTCTCAGTGAAGTAAGGGAGCATGGAAATAAACTGAGGCTTAACCTCAAAGTGGTTCCCATTCACCTCTGGTAATATGATACATGAGGGTAGAGCGGTACGGCTCGGGTAGCATCGATCACAGAGAGGTATGGGAGCCACGACAGGAAGAACAGGAAGTACTAGTGGAACAGGTGGGGTCCAGCAACTGCTCCTCCTTGCGGAAATTAGCAACCATTGAACCCGAACTATGTGCGACAAGAGAGGAGGGAGGCGTCGAGAAATTGACTTCCGAAGCAGGGTTGATGACACACCTCGTCAAACGGCCCACACAAGCATGCACAAACGTGCACACACAAACCAATTTTTTTTTTTCAAAATAAAGAGTCTGCGTAGAGGAGAAGACGGAGGGACACAGAAGTAAGAGAAGCCCAGTTGTGAGGTCACACTGCCTCAAATCGTCTCACCTCCCTACGACAACGACCACAAAGCCCAGCAAGTGAGTCAAGATCCGGAGATCTCGCCTCTTCTACTATCGACAGAGTGGGCGACGCCGATCAGGCCATGACGGCCGGGACCGGATCACTCTCCTAATGTGCCCAAAATCCTTACGGCCAATGTCTACTTGATTTTAAAATTAGGCTCTAGATTAGTGTGGTGTTTTGGTGCGAAAGAAAAGGGTGATGAAATCCGACACCTATTCTTATATGGGACAACCCCTCCTTAGTAGCATTTTTGATTTCTAAATCTAGAAACCAACTCTCCAAACAAACGCTCAACTAACACTTGTTGCAATGCACTTCCTACTAACTAATGCATGTTCATACGAAATGCACGAATGAGAGAAGGAAATGTGTACCTTACGCCAGCACTCACCAACTAAAAGTAAAGCTAAAAGAAAAGACAATCTACGTGCCTAAGTCGAGCACATGATGCATGACCTAAACAAGAAATAATGCCTAATCTTTTGCTTTGGGTTTTAAGGTCGAAGTTGCTTAAAGGGAGATTGATTATTGATCTGGGAACAAACTATAACTCAAAACATGCCAAATTGAGTCTCAGATCACTATATCAGGTAATACAACAATCCAAAGAAAAAACGAAGGAAACAGAGCTCACCAGACCGCCAATTGGCGGTCTCTGGCCGTTGATTGGCGGTCCAAGCTTCTCTTTTCTGCTCCAAATTTCTCCTGGTGATTTCCCTCTAGCCTCAAAGTCTCCTTAAACAAAGAAAACTACAAAACACAAATTTAATCCACTCGAATCGTCCAAACCAGAGTCTGGACTGGCACCTCCCCGGCAATGACGCCAAAATCTTGTTTAATCGTTTTAAAAACCGCAAGTGCACTACACTAAACTACTAAGAAGAAAAATGCAAAGTAAAGCAACTAACGATTACTTCAAATCAAAACTAAAAGAATGTAAAACTAAGCTGGAATCAAGAAGAGAAAGACCCCTAGGGGTTGAGGGTGTGCACACATGTAAAAAGATGGTAGTGTATTTTGATAGGCACAAATGTAGGTAGTGTTTTCATGCATAGGAAGTGTCTAAAGGTTATGGAAAAACCTATCAATCCATTCACTAACCTAGTTGATTAACATTCATATACACAAGCTGGTTATTTCACAACCTAAACAAGCATGGGAGGTGTCTAAGATGTGTGGCAAAACCCATCAAGTGCAGTATTCTACTCTAACAAGCAAGAATACAATCACATTTATCAACACAATCAAAATATAAAGCATTTATATCCATTCTTTAATGCATGTATGAACACCATCTCCACCACCAAAGGGGAATGGATCTTCTCACTACACATTATTCTAACAAATAAACTAAAGAAGAAAGGAAACATTCTAACTACTTTAGCCTACAATAAAAGAAATAAAACTAAGCTAAGCATGCATAAAGAAACAACATAAGAACAAAACAATGAAAAATTATTTTATTAAATGACTCACATCACTAGAAGCATTCTTCTCCACCTCGAGATTTTGCTCCAAGGCTTACTCCAAGTAGAGAGAATGCCACCAAGCAATGGGTGATTACAATAGAAGGTGAAGAGTTCTATTTATAGCCATAGAAAAAGGTAATCCGGGACAATGCCCGGTATGGAACTAAACAAATACCATAAATAGACTAAATACACACTAATACACGTCCCACATAAATCTTAGCAGATCCGGACCAAAAGAGACTGCCAATTAGCGGTCTACAGTGTTCGGATTGCTCTGGATTTTCTTTTGGTCTTTTCTGGATGGCTTTGCTTGTCTTTGATGCATCTACTTCGCTTGTTGGAGCTCCGACCTGAACAGAATTGCCAAAATATTCCCCATGATGGTATGAAGTATTCTTGTTTGCTCATTGGTCCTTCAATCTTACATTCAGGTCATTCGATCTTGCATCTTAGTTCTTGAGTCTCTCAACTCAGTCCTTTTTCATACTTTTAGGTCCTTTTATGCCTCTTCTCTTCAAACCTATTTATTTCTGAAAATCAAACATAAAACTCATCACATAGCATTGTTTAGGTGAAATATAATGGATATAAGATACAAACGTAAGCATGAAATGGTGTCAATCATAGAAGCACACAAGCAAGCAAAGCTCAAACAACCTAAGGTCGCTATAGGTCCTTACAGCTAGACGGCGCCTAACTGCGAGGTCACGCGGCCTCAACACGCCTCACCTCCCTATGATGAAGAGCGCAAAACCCAGCAAATGAGCCAAGATCTGGAGATCTCGTCTCTCCTACTACCGACAGAGTGGGCGACGCTGATCAGGCCATGACGGTCATGACCGTATCACTCTCCTAATGCGCCCGAGATCCTGAGAGGCCAATGTCTAATTGATTTAAAGTCAGGCTCTTGATTAGTGTGTTTTTTGGGGCAAAGAAAAGGGTGATGAAATCTCCCACCTTATCTTATATAAGACAACCCCTTCTTAGTAGCATTTTGAAGTTTTAATCTAGAAAGCAACCCTCTAGACAAAACGCTCAACTCACACTTGTTGCAATGCAATTCCTACTAACTAATGCATGTTCATACGAAATGCATGAATGAGAGTAGGAAATATGTACCTCACACCAACGCTCAACAACTGAAAGTAAAGCTAAAATAAAAGACAAACTAGATGCCTATGTCAAGGACATGATGCATGACCTAAGCAATCAAGAATGCCTAATCTTTTGCTTTGGGTTTTAGTAACCAAGTTGATTAAAAGAGGATTGATTATTGATTTGGGGACAAATTACATGTCCAAACATGCCAAATTGAGCCCCACACATCTATATAAAAATGAAAACAAGTCAAAGAAAGGAGGAAGAAATTGGAGCTCACCAGACCGCTTGTTGGCTGTCTCAGGCCGCTGATTGGCGGTCCAAGTAGCTCTTCTCGCTTCCAAAATTCTCCTGGTAATTTCCCTTGAGCGTCAGAGTATCCTGAAACAAAGAAAACTACAAAACAAAAATTAAATCCACTAGAATCGTCCAAACCAGTGTCTGGACTGAGCACCTCCCCAGAAACAACGCCCCAAACTTGATTGAACATTTTAAATTTAGACTGCAAGTGCACAGCCATCGGTGAAGATAGGGCAAGTACGGGACAATCCGGCAGGGAGGTGAGCAGCCTCTGGTTTGACCAAAATCAAGAATATTCTAACCTAAGTTACACTAAACTAGTAAGAAGAAATGTGAAGGAAAACAACAACTAACGATGCAAACTAAATCAAAAGAACCTAAAGTGAAACTGCAAATCAGGAAGAGGGACCCCAAAGGGGTGGAGTGTGTGCACATATGAAGTGAAATTCGTGATGCATGATGCATGTAAGCATGTATGTGTGTGTGTCGTGTGTGTGTTTTCATGCATAGGAAGTGTCTAAAGATGTGGCAAAACCTATCAATCCATTCACACAACGTATCAACAATTACTACTTCATTATCATAAGATTAGGCTCAGCATGAGAAGTGTCTAAAGATATGGCAAGACTCATCAAAAACAATAAAATCGTGTGAAGAACACAATTAAGCATGGGAGGTGTCTAAATCTTAGGGCAAAACCCATCAAAACAAAGTTTCTTCAATCAATCAAGCAAGCAACCACAAATACAAACACTTAACTAACATGTAGCATATTCAACAGGAAATTTCAGTCAATAAACATGAGGAAACTAAACATGGGAAGTGTCTAAATCTTAGGGCAAAACCCATTAAAATCGCCCAACATGTAGATGATTAAAATACCCCCAATGAACATACAAACACGCAAGTCTACACAATCCAAATTCATCACACATCAAACTTCACAACATATATCTACATCATCTCCACCCCCAAAGGGGGATGGAACTACTCACTAATCATTAAGAAAACAAAACGAAATTAAACTAAGCATGCAATAATTGAAAGACACAATATGAAACTAACTAAGAAAATTATTTTATTAACATGACTCACATTACAAGTAGCATTCTTCTGCACTTGAGTTTTTCTTCAAGGCTTTACACTAAGTAGAGAGAATGCCACCAAGCAATGGGTAAATACAAATGAGGAGGAAGAGTTCTATTTATAGGCATGAAAAAATGTAACCGACGATAATCCCCCGGTATGGGACTAAATACATACTATAAATGGACATAAAACAACATAATACACGACCCAATTCAACCATGTCGGTTTGGACACATTTGGACTGCTGATTAACGGTCTTGGACGACCAATTGGTGGTCTATATGTGTCTGATCGAGTCTGGATTTTGGTGGCTCGGTTATGGCTTGATTCCCTTGTGTTTGATGAACCCGATCTTGTTGTTCATGGTTGGGCCCGGATTTAATTTCCAAAATACTCCTAATTTAGTTGTGGAGCTTCTTGATTTGCTCATTGATCATTTTGGTTTTACATCCGGGTCCTTCTCTCTTTCATCTCAGTCCGTAAGTCTTGCGCCTTAGTCCTTTCCCTTGCTTTTGAGTCCTTTTTGAATCTCTTCTTCTCAAACCTATTTATTCCTGAAACTTAAACATAAACTCGTTACATAGCATTGCTTAGGCTAAAAATAGAGGATATAAGACACAAATATATGCATGATATGATGTCAATCAGAAATGTCTATGTTGTGCATGTTGATAGCATCGATTCATTCTCTAAGGAAACATGCTTAGTTGCTTCAAATGACAAATTTTGGTTATGGCATTAGAGGTTAGGCCATATTAGCATGAGTCAACTTCATAAACTTGCTAAATAGGACTTTGTAAGAGGATTGCCTAAATTGGATTTCAAAAAGAATAAGCTTTGTGATGCTTGTGAATTTGGAAAATAATTTAAAAGTTCTTTCAAATTAATTAACATGGTCTCTACTTGAAAACCATTTGAACTCTTGCATATGGATCTCTTTGGTCCATCTAGAAGTTTAAGTTTAGGTGGCAAGAGATGTGCATTTCTCATCATTAACAATTTTACTTGATTTACTTGGGTTTGCTTCTTGCTAACCAGAATGCAGCTTTTAAAGAATTTGAAAATTTTGCAAAATTAATTCAAAGAGAAAAATTCGTAGTGATCATGGTGGCAAATTTGAAAATGAAGTATTTAAAGAATTATGTAATTCTTATGGTATTGAACATACCTTTTCTTTTCCAAGAACTCAACAAAATGGGGTAGTTGAAAGGAAGAATCGGACTCTGCAGCCTTTCTTACACTCAATAGCATTCAGACCTCCCTGGATGTCTTGATTCGGTCTACCAAATTGAGATCGCTCATCCAATCTTGATCTATATTATCCTAATGATCATCATCCTTTGCGTCCTGATGTGAAAAAAGTGTTTCATGACCCTTTGCGTCCCGGCGTGGGAAAACAACTTCCAATGGACCTATCGTTTGTCATTTAGAAACACCTTTTTAAATGTTCCAAAATGGTGTACCGAGTCTGTCGATCAACTGATTCCTTGTTTCTAATCAGAGCGCAACGGTTCTTTTCCACATGGCATTTGCTTGCTTCTTACTGTCCATCTTGACATGGTGAACAAAATTAAAATTCGTTGAAATTAGAAAAAAAATACTGGAACTTGGTGAACGGTTATCTGAATACTATTTGGTCAACCGAGTTCTTCATTCTGATAAATACATCCATATTGTTTCGGACGATCGTTTACTCTCCGGTCGACTGAACCAGTTCTGCATTCTATATGTGCTAAAGTCAATACTTGTTTCTTATTGGTCTAAATTTCAAGAACTCATTATAATGACTCTATTTGCTTTGAAGGCTATAAAAGCTTCTTCTTAGACACACAATTACCATTTTACTTGCCAAAAATATTTCATACTCTTGTGCTCTGAAACTCCAAGACTTCAATACTTTACAAACTCTCAAACTTCAATCAAATTCACTCAAAGTTCAATTCCAATCCTTGAGTGCATTCGAGTTAGAGTTCAACAACTTCATTCAACTCCCATTGTATTGTAAAGCTTCGAGGAAGCACCCTCTCGAGTTGTGAGAAGAGATTCGAGCAAGGCGGGGGTGTTCGCAAGACTCCGATTATAATAGGGTTTATCTTCGACCTTGAATAAAGAGATAAGTGAATTCTTGAGTAGGGATCGAAACTTGAGGAGAGGAGTAGATCATGGTGGTGTGATCCAACATCTATAAATCTCCAGAGTCGACTTTTGGTTTGCAATATTTTCTTCACTATTTTTAATTGTGCATTACTTAGCTAAATTGTCATATAATCTATTCACCCCCTCTTCATTAATGATCGATCTAACTGACATAATACCTATGTAATTAACCACAATTGCAAATTAGAAAAATAACATCAACTCACATTAATGTAATAAACCAAGGTATTTACATAAGATTGATCTTCAAATAAAAGTTGAGATGCGTAAAAAATAAGATTAACAAAACCGAGTTTTATGGACAAATTTGATATGCGTGAAAACTCTCATTAAGCTGCTGAATTTACGATTGGAAAATGTAATCTCCGACACTCGAGAACTCTATACAAGGAGATGGCTAGAAAGACACATTCAATTTTAAAGGTCATATTTGTGTTTCAAAGGACATATTCGTGGTTTATACAGAAGATTCGTCCTTGAAAGGGCTGACTTGTGGTTCAAAGGGAGCTTTCGAGTATCCAAGGAGAGACTTTAAAGGTTATGTTTTGTAATACAACATTGGAATTTCGGTTAAATCCAACGTGATATATCCTTTTTATTTGAAAGGACAAAATTATTCGATATTTTTCTTGTTTATATGTGATATGAAGGTGTTGAATGTATGGTTGTCAACAACTTAATACTTCTAGATGTGATATGACTGTTTTATTGGATTTCTTGCATAAACAATAAAGTTATATTATGTTATTTAATATTAAATTTCCATACAACCAAAAATATAATTGAGATTATTACAAATCATATCAGATTTCTATTTATAATACACAGAATTATTATATTGATAATGACAAACGCCATAGATATAAAATAACATATTTTTCTTACACAAACAAAAAAACACACAAAAACACATACACAAACACACACAACAAATTATAAATCTCTTCCAAGTCAATTGGAAGAGAGTAATCCAATCAGATGTTAAGCCCAAAAGATGGTTTTGTTCATGTCTTTGAGCTGACACAACTTCACAAGCTTCCAGAGAAGTTTCACGTCCATGGGTCAGTTATGCTCTCGTCTGGTTTCTCCACCACTGGTGTCAGTGTTCCATTGTCCTATACAAAGTACGGATAGTAATGGGTTGGCTCTGAGGAGCCACAAACATAGAACTTCTTGCTAAGTTTGTTTGGAGTGTTGGACCACAACTCTGTTGGTTTAAAACCGCACCAGCAGGTGCGATATGGTAGACGTCAAAGTCCCACTATATCAATGAGGGGAGAGCCTCCCCATATTGGTCCACCAATTATGTTGTTATCTTCATCACTAGAGTAGTCGTTGAAGGAATTGTGTTGGAAGGCATTATTTTTGGTGGATCGAATACACAACTGCGACTACGAATGCAATAGGGTTTAGGTTTTAGGATCTATGAATGGAATAAAGTACACCTTATGATTATGTAGACGCTGTAATGCAAACTTGAGCCTCTTCTCTTACATTGTAGTGGAAGGTTGTGTCTCTGAAATGAAAGATTGAGTCTTTTCGCATACCACAATGGCATAATGGAAGTTTGTGTCCTTTCAATACGACTCCCAATAGCCATAAAAATCGAGTCATGTTAAGTGTTAACACGCCTTTAATAGGACAACCGTGTCTCTGACGGATTGTGTCCTTCGTGGGACACCCGTGTCTTTTGACGGACACTTATGCGTGCCTTGGTTGGTCAGTTGGAGGATTGGGCAATTGTTATTTTTTGTGATTTAAAACTACCACAGACTTGAGTTCAAAAGGCAAATCCTTGCTTTAAAGAACATACTCACCTCTCCCTCACAAGACAGACACCAATCCCTCACGGGACACACACCCACGCAAGACAGTGGACACACACTAGTTCCTCGTAAGACACACCAGTCCAGAAATCATTTCCTAGTAGGACATACCACATTTAATTTTCAGTTTAAGTCTAACATTAATGGGTTAGGTCAAACTATCGAAGTAGCCACTGCCACAAATATAGAACTTCTTGCACACTTTTCCCTTTCCTTACTAAAAGTTCGAGGTTGGAAAGTAACAAAAACCCATCATAGGAGGTCGACCGAACTCATTCCGGTACACCAAAATGTGCTACACGAACAACTCACCAAATATCGGTCCACCAAAATCATTAACTCGAATCACCAGTTCGGACAACCGAATTACATTTGGTCAATATAAGAAAAGGAGACTGATGTTTGGACTCATGTTAAGTCTTAACACGCCCTTAATAGGACACCAATGTCTCAGACGGACCATGTCCGGTAAAGGATACTCGTGTCTCTCAAAGGACACTTATGTAGTTATGTGTCCTATGGTAATTGGCAAGTTGGCGCCATTATTATGTGTTTTTGTGATTTAAAACTGCCACAGACTTGAGTTCAAAGGACAGATTCTTGCTTTAAAGAACAAACTAACCTATCCTGCATGGTATGCAAACCAATCCCTTGTGGAACACATACCCACGCAGGACAGTGGACACACACCAGTCCCTTGTGGGGCACACCAGTCCATCGCGGGACATATACAAGTCCACAAATCATTTTCATATTAGGACATACCACATCAAATTTTCGGTTTAAGTCCAACTATAAGAAGTTATGTCTAACTGTCGAAGTAGCTAATGCAACAAAGGCAAATATGTAGAACTTCCTGCACACTTTTCCCTATCCCTAATTCCTTCCTAAATATTTGAGGTTAGAAACAAATAGAAACCCATCGTAGACGGTCGACCAAATGTGTAACGCCCCGAACCCGGACCGGTGCTTACCCGCCCGAACCCGGTGCGTTAAGATACGATCCACGATCCTGACCTGCTGCGCACTCTGGTATTTAATCCATCTGATAGGTCCATAATTAATCTAAAAAATATAATCAATAAATTGTGAGATAGACAGCCCGCAAGTACCAACCGTCAATCAATCAGAATCATAATCATGAGGAAAATAATACAGAATATGACATTCAGTCAATAAGCACAATCAAAAGACATGCATCACAAATAAAATGCACGCCTAACAATCTGGAACCCCCATTTGGATTCGACCACATCCTGTCCTTCTGAAATCTATCAATCTGTCAAACGCACACCAGGTAGCTCCACACTAACGACAAACAACCCCTTCCTCTCTCGGGTGGCTCCACGCTGCCCCCTAGGTATTGTGGGGATCTTAAGGGTTTGCGCGATTCGTCGGCGATTGGATGTCCTTCTTGGGTGAGTACTCCACCAATGGCTAACTCTGAGGCGTCAGTGAATACTTCAAACGCCTTCTCAAAGTCCGGCAGCTTCAAGACTGGCGCGCTAGTCACTACCCGCCTCAAATGATCGAATGCCTCCTTTCGGGCCCCCACTCCCAAAGTTTGTTCTTATTCAAGAAATCAGTGAGCAGCGCGGCTATCTTAGAGGAGTGCCTGACAAACTTGCGGTAGTAATTGGTGAGACCCAAGAACGAGCGCAGGTCCGATACCTTGTTTGGAGTTGGCCACTCCAAGATTGCCTCGATTTTCTTAGGATCCATGCGCATTTCTCCATCCCCCACGATATGACCTAGGAATGTTATCTGTTGCTGTGCAAACGCACACTTCTCGGGCTTCAAGTAGAGACTGTTGCTCCTTAGTCTCTCGAACACCTTCTCCAAGTGCTCCAAGTGCTTGCTTAGGTCACGGCTATAAACAACTATGTCATCAAGGTAGACGACCACGAAGTCATCTATGTAGTCTCGGAAGACATCGTTCATGAGATTGCAGAAGGTAGCTGGCGCATTGGTTAGTCCAAAAGGCATAACCAAAAACTCAAACGACCCATACCTTGTTACAGGCCCTCTAGTGATTGTAATTAAACAAGATGCGGAATTAAAAACTAATTACGAACTAACAACTAATCATGCAAGGGTTATTCTAAGAGATAGAGAACTTGCAAACCAACGTTGAAGTCAACGCCCGATTTAACGAGGTTTGGCACCCTCCCCGGGTCCTAGTCCTCACTCACAAGCCCCGCTCGTCCCTCGAGCCTCGCTTGTGGTTTCCACTATCCGATCTCCATTATCGGGCCGAGATCAACGCCTTTACAAACCCGAGCCTCGCGAACAACCTCGCCTCGCCCGTGTCTCCTCTCACAACCCGAGAGGGAGCTTCCTTGAAGCTATTACAACTCTTGTGATTTGGATGAAAGAATGGAATCACAACTCTTGCTAATGACACTCTAACTTTGAGCACACTTGGATTATGATATGGATCTAGGAATACAAGTGGTGAAGTTTTGGCTTGAGTGTATAGGATTTGAGCTTTGAAGGTTTGGGAAAGATAGCACAAGGATACTTGATGTTTGGAGAGTGTAGTGCTTGTGTTGTGCTTCTAATGAGGTCCTTATATAGGCTTCAAAGCTCTTAGAGTCATTGGGGAGTGGGTGAGAAAGTTGACCCATGAAATATGATGATGTGACAAAAGTTCGGGCAGAATTTGCACGCTCCTCGGTAGACCGTTAACCCAACGGATTACCGACGATGGTCATTTCGGTTTACCAAATCATATTCGGTTAACCGCTCACTCAACTCCAGTAGCTCTCTAACTAGCAACCCTAATATAATTCGGTTTACCGAAACCTATTTGGTGAACCGTTCCAAACTGGACAGTAAGATTGGTAGGGTTCTGTTTATGCTAAGTTCGGTTGACCGTGTATACTTCGGTAGTCCGAAGTTTACGCTGGTTTTGCGCTGACAATGCGTGGGAAATTGTTTATCAATAACGGTCAAGTTAAATAGCCGTTGGACACCTAAAGCAATATGATTCGGTTGACCGAATGAAGTTCGGTGTACCGAATATGGATAAGTCAATTTGGCTTAAGGTCAAGATTTAAATACGACCGTTGGAGCAAAGTCCAAAAATCGGTCCAGGCTTTTTCGGTCTACCGAAGGTGGTTCGGTATACCGAGGTGGTTAATCCAGGGAACACCTAAAGGATTCTACACGGTTGACCGCAAGGTGTTCGGTGGACCGAAATCTACAAGATTCGGTTTACCGAGAAGGGTTCGGTTAACCGTGGGGATACGGGACAGAATCCTAATGTGCTCAAGTTTACATTAATCCTAGGGACTCAAATTATACTAAATTACATATTGGTCCAAAGCTTGATTACATGTCTTGAGTCTTTATCTTCTTGTCCAAAGCTCCTTAGCTTGATTCTTCATCAACCTATTAAGAATATCACAAATACACGAATATATATGCAATGCATGTATTCATGTTTGCTTACTTTGATTGTCTAGGTTGATTGATTAAATATAGATTAAGATTAGATTACTTAATCATCAAAACTAAATAAAGATTAAGGCTAAAAAGCCAACAATCTCCCCCTTTTTGATGATGGCAAATCTATATCTTAATATTTGAGTTCAATTTTATTTCTCCCCTTTCTATAAGTTTTGTTTCTTAATATATATGTAATCTATGCATTTATAAGATTTCTCCCCTTAACAACGTGCATAGTTTATTTAAAATTGAAGCTCATCCTAATTCTTCTCCCCTTTGACATCAATCAAAAAGCAAACATTAAGCATTTGATGCAAAGGTAAAAGATATCTAATTCTCCCCCTTAATTATATGATTTTGCAATTTTAGGCTCCCCTATCAATTAGGTTAAATAGCAACAATGAGTATTGACAATTAAGTGCATTTCTATTCTCCCTCTTAGCCTATTTAACATCCATTTTACAATTTTACATTTATGATTATGGATGTGGTATATGATATGCAATGAATAGGGTATAAGGTATGCAATGAATTATATCATAAGATATGTCTATTAAGCTCTAAAATTTAGATTAGAATCAATCAAAATTTATACCGTCGTGGCGCTTTGAATTGACTCAACCCGTATTCGGTGATGCAACCGGCTTTAAATTTTTCTTTGAAGCTCATCCGGTCACCACCGATTTCCTCCTTCAAGTACCTACAATTGAAGATTTTGGTACCCATTTTTGCTTGGGTCCAATCATGTTAGTTTTTGGAACCCAAACCATTTTGGTTTTAGGTGCCCAAATACTTGAGGAAGTTTTATTCACTACAAAATGCTTTCCATTCAAAGTAGTGTGAATAACATGGTTCTTAAAGTTATTAGCATAAAAACCTATACCATGTTTATCTAGTGATTGTCTTTGAGTACCAATAAGCATTTCAAGCATTTTCTTTCCACTTGTGAATTTTTCAAGATCTTTTTGTAATAGAACATTCTTAGAAATTAGATCTTGAATATCAACAGTACACGAAGGTTTTGCATTTAGAGTTGCAATTTCATCAATTAATTGAGTGTTCTCTAATGCAATTTTATCATGACTAGCAAGTAATTCATTCTTATCATTCATGATAGATTCAATTTGAGATTGTAGCTCATTGATTTTCTTTCTTGCTAGTTTATTCTTTTGACAAATTTTCTCAAAATTTTCAAGCAATTCATTGAATTCACATTGAAGTTCATTATATGCATTTGAATCATTTGAATCATGACTAGAGCAAGAAGATACCTCACTATCATCGTCTTCTATTGCCATGAAGCACATTGAGGCGAATTCGCCTTCAATTGATGAAGATGATGAAGTGTCCCAAGTAGCTTTAAGAGCTTTCTTCTTCTTCTCTTTTCTCTTGCTCTTCTTCTTATCTTTTCTTCTTTCTTTCTCTTCTTTGAGAAATTCCTTAAATTGTTGTGTCGCCAATTGTTCCTCGATATCACTATCTCCTTTTATCGAATTGGCGACGACGTGTAGCCCTAAGGATTTCTTGACTCTCTTCTCATTTCGGTCTTTCATTTGTATCTCATATGTCATGAGACTTCCCATGAGTTCTTCAACCGACAATTTCGTTAGATCTTGCGCTTCTTCTATTGCGGTTGTCTTTTCTTCCCAATCGTCGTTGAGAGACCGGAGAATCTTCCTTGTCATTTCTCCCTTGCTAAAAATCTTTCCAAGAGCACTAAGGGAGTTAATAATTTCGGTGAAGCGAGTGTGCATCTTGCTTATGTTTTCACCGGGTAGCATATGAAACAATTCATATTTATGCATGAGTAGATTAATCCTAGTTTCTTTTATTCTAGTGGATCCCTCATGATGCATTTCTAATGTGTGCCAAATTTCATATGCACTTTCACACCCTCTCACTCGATTATATTCATTTTCATTTAAACCACAATATAACATATTCATAATGCGGGCATTAATTTCCGCCTCCTTAATTTTGGGTTTAGGTAATGAAATAATCTCATCATCATTTGGTGGGGTGTATGATTTTAAAATAAAAGTCCAAAATTTTAAATCATGAGATTGCAAATATATTTTCATCCTCTTTTTCCAATAATCATAATTTAGGTCATTAAAAAGAGGTGGGTTATTAGTTGATAAACCCTCACTATGATTAGATTGAGCCATGCTAATATTTCGATTAAGAAAATAAATTTACCTAACAAGGCTCTGATACCAAATGTGGGGATCTTAAGGGGCCCTCTAGTGATTGTAATTAAACAAGATGCGGAATTAAAAACTAATTACGAACTAACAACTAATCATGCAAGGGTTATTCTAAGAGATAGAGAACTTGCAAACCAACGTTGAAGTCGACGCCCGATTTAACGAGGTTTGACACCCTCCCCGGGTCCTAGTCCTCACTCACAAGCCCCGCTCGTCCCTCGAGCCTCGCTTGTGGTTTCCACTATCCGATCTCCATTATCGGGCCGAGATCAACGCCTTTACAAACCCGAGCCTCGCGAACAACCTCGCCTCGCCCGTGTCTCCTCTCACAACCCGAGAGGGAGCTTCCTTGAAGCTATTACAACTCTTGTGATTTGGATGAAAGAATGGAATCACAACTCTTGCTAATGACACTCTAACTTTGAGCACACTTGGATTATGATATGGATCTAGGAATACAAGTGGTGAAGTTTTGGCTTGAGTGTATAGGATTTGAGCTTTGAAGGTTTGGGAAAGATAGCACAAGGATACTTGATGTTTGGAGAGTGTAGTGCTTGTGTTGTGCTTCTAATGAGGTCCTTATATAGGCTTCAAAGCTCTTAGAGTCGTTGGGGAGTGGGTGAGAAAGTTGACCCATGAAATGTGATGATGTGACAAAAGTTTGGGCAGAATTTGCACGCTCCTCGGTAGACCGTTAACCCAACGGATTACCGACGATGGTCATTTCGGTTTACCGAATCATATTCGGTTAACCGCTCACTCAACTCCAGTAGCTCTCTAACTAGCAACCCTAATATAATTCGGTTTACCAAAACCTATTCGGTGAACCGTTCCAAACTGGACAGTAAGATTGGTAGGGTTCTGTTTATGCTAAGTTCGGTTGACCGTGTATACTTCGGTAGTCCGAAGTTTGCGCGGGTTTGGCGCTTACAATGCGTGGGAAATTGTTTATCAATAACGGTCAAGTTAAATAGCCGTTGGACACCTAAAGCAATATGATTCGGTTGACCGAATGAAGTTGGGTGTACCGAATATGGATAAGTCAATTTGGCTTAAGGTCAAGATTTAAATACGACCGTTGGAGCAAAGTCTAAAAACCGGTCCAGGCTATTTCGGTCTACCGAAGGTGGTTTGGTATACCGAGGTGGTTAATCCAGGGAACACCTAAAGGATTCTACACGGTTGACCGCAAGGTGTTCGGTGGACCGAACTCTACAAGATTCGGTTTACCGAGAAGGGTTCGGTTAACCGTGGGGATACGGGACAGAATCCTAATGTGCTCAAGTTTACATTAATCCTAAGGACTCAAATTATACTAAATTACATATTGGTCCAAAGCTTGATTATATGTCTTGAGTCTTTATCTTCTTGTCCAAACCTCCTTAGCTTGATTCTTCATCAACCTATTAAGAATATCGCAAATACACGAATATATATGCAATGCATGTATTCATGTTTGCTTACTTTGATTGTCTAGGTTTATTGATTAAATATAGATTAAGATTAGATTACTTAATCATCAAAACTAAATAAAGATTAAGCCTAAAAAGCCAACAGGTATCTCTTTCCTAAGTGGCTCATCCAGAAACATACATACATCTACATGACATGTCAACCGAAACACCACCATGCAATCATATGCATATCCATAAAATCAACATCAATACTCAGCATGCATGCAACTACGAATATCAAGAGAGACAAACATGATATGAAACTGAAGAATAACAAATCAGTACTTGCTTGTGTCGTATCACAACCTTAATTCCACAAATCACATCCAAACTCCATCAATTTCCTTTATATTTCTTGCACCATAAAATCCTAATCAAATATAGAGATCATCATCTAAAACATTATATATGGTGTTCTTCACCAAAACAGTAAAGTTCAATTACAAAAATAAGGTGGATTAACTCTATAACTAGGACTCACATACCTCAAAGCCAATCCACAATCGAACCTCCTTCACCCAACCTCTTCTCCAAACTTCTCCTTCCGACTTCTCTCCTCTACCTCCTGCTTCTTCTTCTCTCCGTTCCCTCTCAACTCACTCTCACTCTCACTCAACCTCTTTCTTCAAGTTGAAGCAAAACATCCCCCTCGCGTTTTACCATTCCGACTAAATAAACCAAACATAAGCCACCACCTCTCTCCTTTCTCTTACACCAAGGCACGTGTAAAGGCATGGATAAGTTTCATTCAACCCTCAACTTCACCTAAAACCACACATAAATCCAATTAACATCAAACACTCTTAATCTTGATTAATTTCCTTAAAAGGTTTGGGTTCTTACAATTGTTATGACCCTAAACCCATTTAGAGTGTTAATGGGTGGTTAAGAGAAGAGAGATGGCTTTGCATGGGGAAGAGGAGGTGAACGGTGGTGGTGCATAGTGATGTTGTGGGGAAGGAGGAGAGTAGGGTGAGTAGGGTGTTGGTGAGGTGATGGTGAGGGATGGGTGCTTGTGTTTCAAGGAGAATCTCTCTCTCTCTCTCACTCTCTTCCTTTCTTGTCCGGCGAGCAGCAGAGGAGGAAGCTCCGGCGAAGGTGGACGAGCATTGTGTGGCGGAGGCATGGTCGCGAGGTGCGTTGGACCGGAGGTTGTTGTTGCGGATCGACGCCGAGCGAATCTCCAACGTGCTCCGTCATTCTTTGAGGTATGCCAACTTCTTAGTGTGATTTTGTTGCTCACTCACGTGAAGGTGAAGTGTTGGTCGGTCGGGGGAGGTCGGAGACCTCTCCGGCGATGAGTTTTGTCGTAAATCTTTGGTTGGCGCAAGGTTGCAGACGACCAACGGTCGACCGGGTTCCTTCGGGCGGTCGACCGATGTAGTGTATTTTGCCCGACTTTAACCATCACCGGTCGAACGAAGCCTTGTGGTGGTCGACCGGTTCCTTGTGTTTTGGTCGACCGGTTCCTTGTGTTTCGCTCGACCGGAACTTAAGTGTACTGAATTTGATGCATGCTTGTTCGACCGATTATTTATTTGCATTCGACCGTTATATGACTTAGAACTTGTAGGATGCCCTGGTAGTTTTCGGTCGACCAGGACCCCTGACTCGGTTGACCGGTAGTTTGGATTTGATGTTGACCATACTCCGGATTTTGACCTCGTTCGGTCGAGCGGTATTAGATCTTTGTTCGACAGTTGGGACTTAGGTTTTGCGTAGAGAGTTCGACCGTTGCAGACTTTCGGTCGACCGATTTCCTTGGGGAAGCGGTCGACTGGGTTGACTCTTTCGGTTGACCATTTGTTTACAGAACCAAATTCCCGGTCATTTTAGGATGCCAACTCTATCCACGGAAACCTGTGTCCTCGCCTTGTGCTTGAGCCAGGAGGTGATGGTGGGCGCGTACGCGTGCCTGCCCATTGACCGCCGTGTGGAAGAGTGTGGGTGTTCGGGATGTGTCACCTCTGTGTATGGACCGTGACTTGATGTGATGGATTGATGGACCCATTGTAGAGTAGCAGGCCTGAGGGATCATGGATCCCAATGTATGATGTTGTGCGGACACGCAACTATCGTTGGGTGAGGTGACTACCGGTCTATATGGCTATGGAGGTCGCTGCCCTGCTTTTATAGTGACGGAGTTGGTGTTTGCGGCTCGTGGAGCCTGATGACCTGGCAGACTTCGGTCTGGCCCGTCCGATGCTGTGCCGGATGTATTGTTGGACCACCGATGTTGTGCCGGTGATGCCGCCGATGCTGTTTCGACGATGATGGTTGATGGGCCGATACTGTTCCGGCTATGTTTTCCTCAGATGGGCACCTATGCAGATGATGATTGATGGACCAACTGAGGGACGACTCCGTTGGTGTGGTTTCGACCACGAAGTTACCAATCTTTTTCTTATGGCGCAGACTTGGCAGATGCTCTTTGCGGAACCCCATGATTAGCATAGCCGTGTGTGGGGAGCGTCACGTCTAGTTCCGCTAGACCGTATGTGCCTTCGGTAGGTCTCCTTGGGAAACCCGATAATGATTGTCGGACTGATGTCCTGTTTTACCCTTCGAGGGAATTGTTTTCCTTACTATTGATGGCATGACATTCTACTAGTATGATAGGTTCATTTGTACTACTGCATCCATATAGGTGAGCTTGGCATACAGGGTTTCCTTATGGAAACTCAGGCATTGTTGTTGCATGTTTTATTTCAGGACCGCAGTAGATCCAGTTGGATGGTGATCAGCAGGCACGCACATTTTTAGATTGGATCCTCTCATTCGGACCACTGAGGTCGACATGATTACTTGTATCTCCTTTTGTTGTTCCTAATGTAATCATGTACCTTTTGACAAAACTCTGATGTAATATGGTGCACCGCTTAAATGTTTTATGAGAAGTAACAGTCCCGTCTTTTGATTATTGGTCTCTGATGTCTTGATTTTTTTTTTAAATTTCCGTTGTTTCGGGATGTTACAAAATGCATTATGGTACACCGATATGTGATACACGGACGACCAGACACATATCGGTCCACCGAAATCAATAACTAGAATCACTAGTTCGTACTACCAAAATTCATTCAATCAATATAAGACAACGAAACTGATGTTCAGACTCTTGTTAAGTGTTAACAATTAACACGCCTTTAGTAGGACACCTTTTTCTCCAAGGAACTATATCCTTCGAAGGACACCTGTGTCTCTCTAAGGACACTTATATAGTTATGTGTTCCTTGGTTGGCAAGTTGGAGCCATTGTTGTGTTTTTTGGCATTTAAAATTACGACAGACTTGTGTTCAAAGGACAAATGCTTGCTTTAAAAAACATACTCGTGTCCTTTATATAGTAGTCATGTGGTTTAGTTTAACTACCCTTTCTAGTTTTAAAGAACAAATTTTTGCTTTCAAGGATATACGTATCCTTTAAAGGACATATGTGTCCTTGAGAGGGCAGACTTGTTGTTTTGGGACCCTTTCGAGTTTTAAAAGAAACTTTCGAGTATCCAAACACTGATAGTAGTTTTTGGAAACCAATTAACAACCATGTAATGGAATGCAAGAAACCCCATAACAAATCGTGTCAGTTAGAATCGCATTTTTTCAAAAAAGCCTTTGAGATTCGGCGGCTTATTGCATTGGTAGTTGTTACGATGGGAGACAACCTTTAACTTCATGGTATGCCAAGAGACAACCTTCCGTAGTTCCATTCCTTCTATAAAAGCATTGGTTGTAGTGTATTCCATTCCTACTTCCTAAACCCTAAACCTCAAGTGCATGACCGCGATGAAGCTGTGGCAAGTACGGGTCGTCCTCAGGGAGGTGAGTAGCCTCTTGTTTATTAGAAATCAAGTGGCAAAAATTGGGGGAGAAAGATTGATTATGCTACTCTACACTAAACTACGCTAAGAAGTATGAAATGTGAACGAAAGAAACAAACAATGAAATGACAACTAAGCTAAGAACAAAAGAAGAATGCTGGAATACAGATATGGGAAAACCCCTAAGGGGTGGAGTGAGTGTACACAAGCAAAGAGGTGGGAGTTGAACACATTCTTTAAGCAAAAATTAAGGTGGTGTTATCATGCATATGAAGTGTCTAAATGTTGTGGCAAAACCTATCAATCTATTCACCAACTTAGTTGATTAACATTACATATGCAAGATGTTTATTTTAGAACCTAAACAAGCATGAGAGGTGTCTAATCATTTTGGCAAAACTCATCAAGTTATAAATTCTATCCTAAACAAGCATGCATACATTCATGTTTTATCAACACATTGGAAATAAAGCATTCAATCCATTCTCATTTGCATGTATGTACATCTACTCCACCCCCCAAAGGGGATGAAACTACTCACTAAACATTACACTAATTATTAAACTAAACAAAGAAAGCATATTAACTAAGCAAATAAAACTAATGAAATGAGATTAAGCAAAGCAAAACAAGAAACATAAAACAAACAACATAATAAAGAAAACTTGTATTAAAATGACTCACATTAAAAGTAGCATCCTCCTTCTTTAGTGTGTGCTTCAAGGCCTCACTTCTAGTAGGAAGAATAGCCACTTAAAATATGGAGTGATTACAATGGAAGGTGAAGAGTTCTATTTATAGCTAGAGAAAAAGCTAATCCGGGACAATCCCCCGATGTGGGACTAAACCAATACCAAAGATACGCTAAACAAACATTAATACAAGTCCAGGAGAAATCTTGGCGGATCTGGGTTGATCCAGCCCGCCAATTGGCTATTCTTCTCCCTGAGGACGACCCGTACTTGCCACCGCTTCATCGCGGCCGTGCACTTGCGGTTTAATTAGTCGTGTTTGCATTCACGATCCTCGCTCCTATGCTAGATGATGCAGGTGGTTCCCGCACACTCTCCCATTGCATGGTTTTCTCAGCAAGGTCTTCTAGGAAAGCCCATGCCTCCCTTTCATCCTTTCCCAAGAACTCTTGTTGAACGTTTTATTTTAAACCGCAAGTGCACGGCCGCGATGAAGCGGTGGCAAGTACGGGTCGTCCTCAGGGAAGTGAGCAGCCTCTTGTTTGCACAAAATCAAGTGGCGAAAAAATGGAGAAGAGAGTTGGTTACGCTACTCTACACTAAACTACTCTAAGAAGTATGAAATGCGAACGAAAGAAACAATCAATGAACTAACAACTAAGCTAAGAACAAAGGAGGAATGCTGGAATACAGAAATGGAAAACCCCTAAGGGGTGGAGTGAGTGCACACATGCAAAGAGGTGGGTGTAGAATACATTCTTTAAGCACATAAAGGTGGTGTTTATCAAGCATAGGAAGTGTCTAAATGTTATGGCAAAACCTATCAATCTATTCACCAACTTAGTTGATTAACATTTACATATGCAAGGTGTTTATTTCAGAACCTAAACAAGCATGAGAGGTGTCTAATCATTTTGGCAAAACTCATCAAGTTGTAAATTCTATCCTAAACAAGCAAGCATACATTCATGTTTAATCAACACATCAAAAATAAAGCATTCATCCCATTCTCTAATGCATGTATGTACATCTACTCCACCCCCCAAAGGGGATGGAACTACTCACTAAACATTACACTAATGATTAAACTAAGCAAAGAAAGCATATTAAAACTAAGCTAGACATAAAAGACGATTAAACTAAAACATGCACAAACAATAAAAGAAGCATAAACAAACAATGAAAGAAACACAAAACTTTATTGATAAAATGACTCACATTAAAAGTAGCATCCTCCTACTTTAGTGTGTGCTTCAAGGCCTCACTTCTAGTAGGAAGAATAGCCACTTAAAATATGGAGTGATTACAATGGAAGGTGAAGAGTTCTATTTATAGCCATGGAAAAAGGCAAACCGGGACAATCCCCCGATGTGGGACTAAACAGATACCAAAAATAGCCTAAACATCCTCTAATACATGTGCTGGAGAAATTTGAGCGGATTTGGGCCCAAATGGACCGCCAATTAGCGGTCTTGGACCGCCAATTGGCGGTCTATATGGTTCAGATCATGCTCATTTTTGTTGTGGGCTTTTCTTTCTGGTATTGTTGGTCTTTGATGCGGTTACTTGACTTGTTGGAGCTCCGACCCGAATTGAATTGGTAAAATACTCCCCATGATGGTGTGGAGTATTCTGTTTTGCTCTTAGGTCCTTCTGTCTTGCAATCAGGTCCTTCTTCCTTGCATCTTGGTCCCCAGATCTCACAATTCAGTCTTTTTTCCCAGCTTTTGGGTCCTTTTATGCTTCATCTCTTCAAACCTATTTATTCCTGAAAACTAAACATAAAACTCGTGACATAGCATTGTTTAGGTGAAACATAATGGATATAAGATACAAATATAAGCATGAAATGATGTCAATCAACTCTCCTTGACACATGGACTCAAGGAGCGTTCTTGACGGGATGTGAAGACCTTCGTAAACAATCTGACAAAGGCACCACAACTCGATGCCATGGTGAGGTCATGAGGATAGTAGCTCCTTGAACCTCTCTAAGTATGCATGGAATGGTTCAGTCTCATGTTAGAACGAATTGATTTGTTCCTCAATTTTTGAGGTCGATGATTTGGGAAGTACTTCTTGAGGAATGCAGATTGAAACTCATCCCAAGTCCTAAAGAAATTCGCCTGGTTGCTGTACAACCACTTCTTGGCGTCACCCTTCATCGCAAAGGGGACAAGCCTAAGATGGATGGAGTCTGTGCTAAGTTGTTGCAGCTTGAACATAGCACAGACGTCCTCAAATTCCCTGAGAAAGATATAGGGGTCACCTTTCCCAGTGAAGTGAGGGAGCATGGAACTAAACTGAGGCTTAACCTCAAAATGGTTCCCATTAGCCTCTGGTAATACGATGCATGAGGGTAGAGTCGTACGACTCGGGTAGCATCGATCACGTAGAGGTATGGGAACGACAACTGGAATCCCTGGTGGAGCAGGTGGGTCCAGCAACTGCTCCTCATCAAACGACCACTCTCGTCTCGTGTCCACGAAAGCATGCACACACACCAAACTTTTTTTTTATAACAAAGAACGTACGTAGAAGAGAAGACCAGGGAACACAGGAGAGAAAGAATGACTCAGGAGAGAAGGGAAGAAGTCCATATGCTACAGCAGATGGGTACAAGTAGAAGCACACAAGCAAACAAGGCTCAAGCAATCCTAAGGTCGCTAAAGGTCCTTACAGCAGGACGACGCCTAACTGCGAGGTCACACGGCCTCAACACGCCTCACCTCCCTACGATGAGGACCACAAAGCCCAGCAAGTGAGCCAAGATCCGGAGATCTCGTCTCTCCTACTATCGACAAAGTGGGCAACGCCGACAGGTCATGACGGTCGGGACCGGATCACTCTCCTAATGCGCCCGAAATCCTTAGGGCCAATGTCTACTTGATTTTAAAATTAGGCTCTTGATTAGTGTGGTTTGTGGGGAGAAGGAAAGGGTGATGAAATCCCCCACCTTATCTTTTACGGGACAGACCCTCCTTAGTAGCGTTTTGGAGTCTAAATCTAGAAATCAACTCTCCAAACAAACGCTCAACTCACACTTGTTTCAATGAACTTCCGACTAACTAATGCATGTTCATACGAAATGCATGAATGAGAGTAGAAGGTGCGTACCTCACGCCAGCTCTCAGCACCAGAAAATAAAGCTAAGATAAAAGACAATCTAAATGCCTAAGTCACATACATGATGCATGACCTAAACAAAAAGAATGTCTAATCTTTTGCTTTGAGTTTTAGGGTCGAAGTTGCTTAAAGGAGGTTTGATTATGGATCTGGGAACAAACTATAAGTCAAAACATGCCAAATCAAGTCCCAGTTGACTACATCAATTATGTAAACAAACCACAGAAATAAGAGAGTAAAATGAGCTCACCAGACCGCCAATTGGCGGTCTCAGGCCGCTGATTGGCGGTCTGAAGTGCCCAGAATGCCTCCAAATTTCTCCAGGTGCTCCTCCTGGCGACTCCAAGTCTCTAGAAACAAAGAAAAACTACAAAACACAAATTAAATCCCCTCAAATCGTCCAAACAAGAGTCTGGACTGACACCTCCCCTGCAACGGTGCCAAAAACTTGTTAAACGTTTTAATTAAACCGCAAGTGCATGACCGCGATGAAGCTGTGGCAAGTACGGGTCGTCCTCAGGGAGGTGAGTAGCCTCTTGTTTATTAGAAATCAAGTGGCAAAAATTGGGGGAGAAAGATTGATTATGCTACTCTACACTAAACTACGCTAAGAAGTATGAAATGTGAACGAAAGAAACAAACAATGAAATGACAACTAAGCTAAGAACAAAAGAAGAATGCTGGAATACAGATATGGGAAAACCCCTAAGGGGTGGAGTGAGTGTACACAAGCAAAGAGGTGGGAGTTGAACACATTCGTTAAGCAAAAATTAAGGTGGTGTTATCATGCATATGAAGTGTCTAAATGTTGTGGCAAAACCTATCAATCTATTCACCAACTTAGTTGATTAACATTACATATGCAAGATGTTTATTTTAGAACCTAAACAAGCATGAGAGGTGTCTAATCATTTTGGCAAAACTCATCAAGTTATAAATTCTATCCTAAACAAGCATGCATACATTCATGTTTTATCAACACATTGGAAATAAAGCATTCAATCCATTCTCATTTGCATGTATGTACATCTACTCCACCCCCCAAAGGGGATGAAACTACTCACTAAACATTACACTAATTATTAAACTAAACAAAGAAAGCATATTAACTAAGCTAATAAAACTAATGAAACGAGATTAAGTAAAGCAAAACAAGAACCATAAAACAAACAACATAATAAAGAAAACTTGTATTAAAATGACTCACATTAAAAGTAGCATCCTCCTACTTTAGTGTGTGCTTCAAGGCCTCACTTCTAGTAGGAAGAATAGCCACTTAAAATATGGAGTGATTACAATGGAAGGTGAAGAGTTCTATTTATAGCTAGAGAAAAAGCTGATCCGGGATAATCCCCCGATGTGGGACTAAACCAATACCAAAAATATGCTAAACAAACATTAATACAAGTCCAGGAGAAATCTTGGTGGATCTGGGCTGATCCAAACCGCCATTTGGCGGTCTAAAAAGTCCGGATCCAGTTGAATCTTGTTCTGGGCTTTGCTTGGTGTATTTGGTGGTCTTGGATGCATCTACTTCGTTTATTGGAGCTCCGACCCGAATCGAATTGGTAAAATACTCCCCATGATGGTGTAGAGTATTCTGTTTTGCTCTTAGGTCCTTCTGTCTTACATTCAGGTCCTTCTCCCTTGCATCTTGGTCCCTAGATCTCACAATTCAGTTATTTTTCCCAACTTTTGGGTTCTTTTATTCTTCATCTCTTCAAACCTATTTATTCCTGAAAACTAAACATAAAAATCGTAACATAGCATTGTTTAGGTGAAAGATAATGGATATAAGATACAAATATAAGCATGAAATGATGTCAATCAGAGGGTATCCCCTTCTTGTTACACCGGGGTCCCACGACTACCCTATTGTACCTGTTAGTGAGGTTTCAAGGCCACGGAGCTATGGTTTGCCACCCCCAATACCGTTAGCCCAAGATCTACATCTATGGCTCATAGATGCCTACCATATTTTGCCGATACTTCGTCTTGGACGATGGCACGCCAGCACCGCAGGTGGAGGGACCCGACTAGGCAGTAACGGACCAGGGCTACGTAAAATGCTCTAATAAATGGCGAAGTTGGGTCAGACGATGGAGGTGCAAGATATTATCTTCTATGCATTCAGGCAATGCCTGATTTCAAGCCTTAATTTAATTAGGAAATATTAGAAATATTTTGTATGTGTTTGTGTATTAAATATATGTTTCCTATCAATACAAAGAATGCAATTTCCCATTGAACATAACATTTCCCACTAGCATCCAGGACTTTAAAAAATATTAACTACAAAAACAAGGATGACATTTTCAGGACACAAGTCTATTCTTTAAAGCAAGAATCTGTCCTTGGACCACGTTCTTGAAAGTTGAATGTGTCCTTAAAATGTGTTCTTTAAAGCACATGTATGTTCTTTATTGATATGTATGTCCTTTAAAAATATTGAATTTTTTGTTGGTTTTTGGATATATGGAAATTTTAATATTAAATAACATATATAACTTTAATTGATTTAGCAATCGTAGTCGTGATCTTTAAAAAAAGATCATCCTGATTTTCTCTCTCTCCCATGTTAGCCTTTTCACTTCAGAGCCACATCAACCGTGGGTTGTTTCTGACAAAAGAATCATGATTTGTGGATTCTTTAAATCTTTAATAATTTGTGATTTCTGATAAAAGAGGAAATCGTTTGTTTCCAAACAAAGTGGTTTTCCAAAAAAGCACACGACAGTTCACATTCATGGTCACAAGTCTGGACAAACGTGAACACGAGTCTGTCAAGTCCCAACCAGTCAAATCTTGTACACAAGCCAATTTAGAGTTTGTCTAGATTATGACCAGAGTGTGTCCAGAATGTATCCAAAATGTGTTCGGCAACTAGTCCATTCCTAAACACGAGTCAATTTAGAGGTTGCCCAGACTGTGTCCATAATGTGTTCAGGTTTGGACATAAATTGTTGTATGTCCAGAAGGTGTCCAGCGGCCAGTCCAATCCTAGACACGAACCAGTTTAGAGTTTGTGCAGATTGTGTCCAGAGTGTATCCAAAGCTCGACACGAGCTAGTTCAATGTGTGTCCAGCAACCAGTCAAGAGTGTGTCCAACAACCAGTCCAAACCTGGACACGAGCAAGTCGAGACTGTGTCAAGCAACTAGTCCACAACGCGAGTCATTTAAAATGAGACAAATCATTCATAACTCTTTAACACAAAAATTGCAGATAGAATACACTTGACATATAAACACATATCATTCATAACTGTAGTTGGACACATTGGAATTAAATTCTATGTTCAAATAAAGACATATCATTCCTAACTCTTGAAAATAATAATTACAAAAATATTAAAAAAAATCACAAGATCCGCTCTCTGTCCCCTTCCATGTCATCATTTGAGGTTTAAATTTTATTGTTTTAAAGAAATTAGAAAATGTGAGTTCCAATAAATTAAGAGAGGTTTGGAAAGGAAAACCCCTAAATCCTAAATCCGCCAAGCCGACCCCAAAAGCTTTCCAAGAAATGGAAGTAGACACGAATGTTCCAAGCACCAGCCATAAAAAGCAGGTGAGCGGGTGGTTTGTATTTTTTATTACCAGTCTAGGGTTTGCATCGTGTTGTGTTCATTTTTTGTTAGGCAGAATTCGTCCTTTTAACATTCAAACTCTGACCAACGTTTGGAGTGTGTCCATTTAGCATTGGAGTTTGTGTCCGTTGAAGTCCCTCGAAGGCGATGTGTGTCCTTCGATGGACCATTGTGTCCCTTATGGTTCTATGTTTGCGGTTGAACATTCGAATTGTGCTTTTGAGATACTAACTCTGTCCTTTTATTCATTGTAGACATCAAAATTCTTCCATCCTACAAAGTGTAGATGGGCAACCTTCAAGTGGGAGAACAAACTGCTTACTAAGAGAGAGCAGTCGACATTCAAAAGGATATTTTTCACAAACTTCCTAAAGATGTAAAGTAACATGGTGAACAATGACATCGTGGAGTTGCTATTCAAGAATTTTGACGAGGAAGATGGAGGCTTCAGACATGGGATCAAAGTGGTGAATCTGAACACCTCCGTCGTCGCCGCAATATTGGGACTGACTCTAGACGGAGTGCCAGTCGACATGATTGATAAGGTGTCAATTCAACAACGAGGTTGACAACTATTGTTGTGTGTTTTTAAATAGTTCAAAACTCCAAGTGCACGGTGTCGGTGATGAGAAATAAGTATGGGTCGTACCACGAGGAGTTGTGTGTGTCGTTGTATCCTTCATTCTCAAATGGGAGAGAAAAGGAGATGGAGAGGATTATGCTAAATTAACTAAACTAAAATAAGAATGAATCAACAAGATATCTAAAACCCCTCACAGTGGAGGTGCATAGAGGTGTGTGTGTGTGAGTGGGTGTTCAATGCAATTAGGCAGAAGTGTAGTGAGTGTGGCATACTACTAGAAGCTAGTGTAGAATCTATGTATAAGACACACAACATTACACGCTAAATCCTAAACATGCATATTTCACATACTTTAGGTTGATTTTATATTATCAAGCATGCAATAAGTACGTAGTGTGGCCATTAGACATCAATTAATCCTACCTACAACCTAAATCATTCATGTGAATGTGCACAAAACATGGATCATACAGTTCAAGCCAATTCCATACAAAGATAAACCATTAGAAGTTGTAAGTCAATCGATCAGTAATCTAGAAGGGGGTGAATAGATTATATCCCAATTTAGCTAAATAATGCACAATTAAAAAAAGTGAAGAAAATATTGCAAACCAAAAGACGACTCTGGAGATTTATAGTGGTTCAATCACACCATCGTAATCTAGTCCTCAAGTTCTGATCGCTCCTCTGATTCCTACTTGAGAATTCACAATTATCTTCATTCCAGGTCAAAGATAAACCCTCTTACAATTGGAGCCTTTGAACACCTTCGCCTTGCTCAGATTTCCTCTCACAAACCGAGAGGGTGCTTCCTTGAAGCTTTACAACACAATGAAAGTTGAATGAAGTTGTTGAACTCTTACTTGAATGCACTTAAGGATTTGAATTGAGCTTGGAGAGAATTTAATTAAAGTTTGAGAGTTAGTAGACCTTTCAAGGCTTGGAGTTTGAGAGCACAAGAGTATGAAAGATTTTTGGCAAGTAAAAAGTTGATTGCGTCTCTTAAATAAAACTTTTATGGCCTTCAAAACAAATATAGCCGTTTTGGTGAGTTAGTGAAGTTTGGACCAATAAGAAGTAAGTAATGACTTAAGCTTGGGCAGAATTCAGAACATATTCGGTCGACCGCGACACAATTGGTCGTCCGACAAGATGTGGGTATATTGGTCAGAATACAGAACACGGTTAACCGAACAGTGTTCGGATAACTGT
This sequence comes from Triglochin maritima, assembly GCA_963682175.1. NCBI lineage: Eukaryota > Viridiplantae > Streptophyta > Magnoliopsida > Alismatales > Juncaginaceae > Triglochin > Triglochin maritima. The sequence goes on from OY821775.1 coordinate 25,373,005, forward strand.
TCACCAACTTCCGGTAACTTTTTCCTAATGTCTCGGTTTACCGTGCAATGATGGAGAGTAAAGAATGGTCGGGCTTTGGTGATCAAGTTCGGTCACTATTAGGTCTTTGGTAGATCGACGTAAGCACTTGTTTTCTGATGACACTGTGTCTCAAAAGTTGGTTAACAAATAATTTACAAAAATTTACGAGGAAAAGAGTCATTACGTTCATATTAGCATCAAGGATTCAGAAAACCGAAGAAGACTCGGCAGACCATTTATTGACATTTCAAAGGGTGTTGCTAAATGACAAAAGATAAGTTCGTTGAAGAACTTTTTGCAATGTGGGCCAATAGGATCTAGTCGTTAGGATAATAAACATGTTTCATGTTGGGATGACCGATTTCTATTCGGTAAACCGAATCGAGATATCCATGGACTGAAAGGAATGGAAGAGTTGACTGGTATGCCTTTGGTAGCCCGGACCAAGGATTCCAGGGAAGATCAGGTAGCTGATGATTCTAAGGAAATGGTGCACCGAGGGATACTCAGTCGTCCGTTGGGGACATGTTTTCTAGACATAAAAGCAAACGGTCGACCGAAAGAGACAAGTTTATCCTTTTGTGCATCAAGTGTACATTTCATCCTATGACCCAAATAAATAGAAAATTACATGTAAAGTCCTTGAGCTTTGATTACAAGTCTTGATATTGAAGTTGATTAGTACTTTGGTTTGAGCACCTATAATGTTAGCAATATACAATTTATATATGCAATTTGACAATATGATGTGTGTCATGTGTTAATTGGAGTTGTGCATAATATTAGTTTGTTAATCATCAAAATTAAGAGTAATGAGGCCAAAAAGCCAACAATCTCCCTTTTTTATGATGACAAATGATTAGTACCATATCATACATTGCATTCATGCTATATATCCTTTATTTTACCCCATATTTGTGCTACTCGAGTGTTTATTTGATTTGTTTCAGGGTTTAGGCAATAAATAAGAGAAATGAAGAGAAAAGGACCAAAATGCGAGAAAAAGGACTGATCGGGGAAACTTATGGACCTATCTGGAAGAGGGAAGGACCTGGATCTAAGACAAAGGACAAATTAGCAAATCGAGAAACTCCACACCATCATGAGGAGTTTTTTGGCAATTAGACTCGAGCCTAGACTTAAACAATCAATCCGGGTGCACCTCACGTGGATAATTGAAGCACTGCATACGCCAACCAAAACTGGGTTGAATTTGACCAAACATGACTGCCATTGGCGGCCCTAGACAGCCAATTGGCAGTCTAGTTGGATCAGGATCCGACTCGGCTTCTCGTGGTTTTGTATTATGTTGTTTTTATCCATTTGTAGAAGTTTTATTATTCCCACACCGGGGGATTGTCCCCAGTTGCCGTTTCATGTATATAAATAAAACTTCTCTTCCTCCTTTGTAAGGCACCCATTGCTTGGTGACCATTCTGTCTACTTGGAGTAAGCCTTGGAGCAAAACTCAAGTGGAGAAAAATACTATCAACATGCAAAACATAAAAATTTCCCTATCTATAGTCGTTAAACGTGGTTTCAAAATTTGTTTTAGAGATTATGTATACAATAGGTTGATAAAAAATCACTAGGAATCCCTAATTGGTTAATTAACTCACTAAGCAAGTTATGTTTTAAACCATCAACAAGAAACACATTTTCTATTTGGGTATTAGAATCATTACCAACATCTCTGATGGCAATGATATGGCCTTTAGCATTATCCCCAAATGTGACAGCTCAACTCTTCTTTGATTTCAATGTTTTGAACATAGAGTGGTCTCTCGTCATGTACCTTTGATTGATCGTTTTATATTTAACCGCAAGTGCACGGCCGCGTTGAAGCGGTGGCAAATACGGGTCGTCCACTGGGAGGTGTGTCGACACTTGGTTTATTCGAAGGCGAGAGGTAAAAAGAGGGAAGAAAGGTTGGTTACACTAAACTACACTAAGATGCAAATGGAAATGGAGATAAGCAATAAACTAAGCCCCAAAGGGGGTAGAGAAATAATGTGAACATAAAGAAGTGTGTGTGTGTTCATTAAGCTCCTCACAACATGTAGTGCATGAAATCATAAAACTACATCCAACTTTGCCTCTACATGAATTAAGATAAGACTACATCATTAAAACATACAAGACAATAATTGGAATGAAGCTACATGAACTCAAGTATAAAGACTATACCCTACTATGCCTCTACATGAATTAAGATAAGACTACATCATTAAAACATACAAGACATTAACTAAGGTAAAGGCAACAAGAGTACATACACTACAAATTGTGTTTCCAATATTAACTTCATCCATATCCTAACCTTATCATTCCCCATAAAATAGGTCCACTAATCAAAGCATAAGCTAAGCTTCATTCAAGAGCATTAGCATATCAAAGATAAGAGTGGAGACCCATTAGATGGTTATGGAAATCATATAAAGCTCAAAGGATAAAAATAACACACACTTAATACACTACATAATTATATCACATATTTCTCCACCCCCCAAATGGGGATGAAACTACTCACTACTCATTACACTAACTATATTAGCAAAGGAAAGCATAATACTGAAATGAAATTTATACTATTCAAGCAAGAAATATTAAAGAAGCATAAAACAAAACAAGCATCAAAGCAAAAACATTAAAGGAATTTAACTAAGCAAGAACAAACTAATTAAAACTTTTATTATGAACTCACTCAGATTACAAGCAGCCCTTCCTCCACTAGAGTTTTGCTTCAAGGCTTCACTCTTAGTAGGGAAGGAGGCCACCAAGAGAGAGATGGTTACAAAGGGAGGTGAAGAGTTCTATTTATAAGCATGGAAAAAGCTAATCCGGGACAATCCCCCGATGTGGGACTAAACCAATACCAAAAATAGCCTAATCGAACACTAATACAAGTCCAGGAGAAGTTGGGGCGGATCCTGCATGATCCAGACCGCCAATTAGCGGTTCCAGACCGCCATTTGGCGGCCTATAAAGCCCAGATCCGTCTGGGTCTTCTGGTGGGCTTTCCTTGGTGTGTTTCTTGGTCTTGGATGCATCTAGCTGGTTTAGTGGAGCTCCGACCCGAATCGAATTGACAAAATACTCCTCATGATGGTGTGGAGTTTCCTGTTTTGCTCTTAGGTCCTTCTGTCTTACGATCAGGTCCTTCCCCCTTGCATCTTGGTCCTTTCATGTCTCTTCTCTTCAAACCTCTTTATTTCTGAAAACTAAACATAAAACTCGTCACGTAGCATTGCTTAGGTGTAAGATAATGGATATAAGGTACAAATATAAGCATGAAATGATGTCAATCAACCTTGACAGGCTCAAGACTCTCCTCGGAAGACTCGCCAACAGGGTTGGCTTCCGGCATCTTCACATTGTTGTCAACGACCCTTCCCGTTCTCAAGGTATGAATAACATTTGCATGTTGGGAAGGGTCACTTTCAACATTGTGTACATTCTGCCTGGTATTAGCAGGCTGACCCCTGGGATTAACCACTGGTTGACTCGGGAACTGACCCTTCTCGCGTTCATGGAATTGAAGAGCCAATTGGCTAACTTGCATTTCCAAAGCCTTGACTGTACTTTGCATGCTCTGCATGAACGCTTGAAGGGTCGGATCACTAGAAGGGTCCTTGGGATCAACCCGCTGAGGTGGTGGAGTCTGGTTGGAATAACCTGACGATGAGGCATGAGCAGGTTGGTAATTTTGGTGCTGAGACCTTTGATGTGGGGGTTGGTAGGTCGCCGATGGGCATGGAGGTTGATAGGGTGGAGGTTGAGGTTGAGCGTGCGAGCTCTGACCGTGACCCCCACTAGGCCCCCAAGAGAAGTTAGGATGGTTACGCCATCCCGGGTTGTAGGAATGACTGTACGGGTCGTTTCGGGGCCTTTGTTGATACATCGCATTTGCATGCTCAGTATCCCTTGGAGCGTAAGCGCACTCCAAGTCATCATGTCCCGACAGTCCACACCTAGTACACCCGGGAGTAGCGACCTGAGCTACAGGAGCTCGGTCCATCTCCAAACTCTCTATCCTACGCATGAGGGCAGCCATTTTCGCCTCAGACGCGATAGTCGACTCAACATGATATGATCCAGCTCGACCAGAAGACCTGGCGGCTGGTGGCTCTCTCATGGTGTCCCACTCGAAGGTGCGCTCAGCCATGGACTCAAAAGTGTCCCATGCCTCCTCGATGGGTTTCATTTGGAAGTCACCCTGACACATTGACTCCAACAATGTGCGGGTGTTGTAGTTGATGCCCTCATAAACAATTTGGCACAGCTGCCATAACTCAAGTCCATGATGAGGGCATTGCTGGAGAAGGTCCTTGAACCTCTCAAAGAAACCATGAAAAGATTCGGTCGCGGTCTGATACATTTGATGTATCTGGTGCCGTATCTGTTGAGTTTTCCTTTGAGGGAAAAATCTCTTTAGAAAGACGGTCACAAAGTCATCCCAAGACCGAATCGAGCTCGCCGGGAGGCTATACATCCATTTCTTCGCATTATCCTTTAATGCGAACGAAATCATCCTCAACCGGACAGAATCCTCGTCAAGCTGTTGAAGCTTGAACATGGAGCATACTTCCTCGAATTCGCGTATAAAAATATACGGATCCTCCTTATTGGCAGTAAAGGTTGGAAGCATGCTCACATATTGAGGTTTCAGCTCATAGTTGTTCCCGCGAGCAGGGGGAACAACTATGCAAGAAGGTTGCGCGGCCCGAACAGGATGGGTCCGCTCCCACAACGTCATCGGCCTATCCTGTCGAGCTAAAGGTGGTGGTGCACCTAGAACTCGATCCTGACCGAATCTCCCTTCCTCTCGAGTCAGAGGAGGAGGATAAGGAGGTCTACGTGGTGGTGGGAATGGACCGAGGTAGTCCATGTATGGAACCCGGTCTCCCTCGCCACCACGAGACGACTCGCCCTCTTGCTCCAAAGGAGCACGGGGCGGAGATGGTCGATCACCAAGATCTTCCATCTCAGAAATAAGCACTCTCTCGAGTCGAGCGCTCTCACCAGAACGAGCCCAACCTCGCATAAAAATGCTCGACTCGACTCTAACAAACACACAACAGAAGGTGTACTAGAGGAGGAGACTAAACATAGAGAATAGATGAGGAGAGGACTCAGGTGAGGAGGGAAGAATCCCTAGAGCTAGCGTGGGTAGTGGGATCAGGAAGAAGCCTAACTAGCAAGCACGGCTCAAACAATGTAAGGCAATGGGTCCTTAAGCTAGACGACGCCTAACTTTGAGGTCACTAGCCTCGACACGCCTCACCTCCCTACAACGAGGACCACAATGCCCAGCAAGTGATACCAGATCCGGAGATCCAGTACCTCCTACTATCGACAAGGTAGGCAACGCCAATCAGGTCATGACGGTCTCGACTAGATTACTCTCCTAGTGCGTCCGAATTCCTTAGGGCCAATGTCTACTTGCTTTTAGTTAAGGCTTTATTAAGAGTGGTTTTTGGGGCCAAGGAAAGGGTGATGAAATCCCCCACCTTATCTTTTATGGGACAACCCCTCCTTAGTAGCGATTTGATCCTAGATCTAGCAATCAATCGCTCCAATCAAACGCTCTCTCACTCTTGTCCCGATGCACCTTACTAACTAATGCATGAAATAAACATGCATGAATGAGGGATGTGGGTGCACGTACCTCACGCCAGCAATCAACGACAAAATGTAAAGCAAAGAAAAGACAAATGCATGCAAGGTCTACCAATGGTGCATGACCTAGATGGCAAGAAGTCTAATCTTTTGCTTTGAGTTTTATGGTCCAAGTTGATTAATGGGGGAGTGATTAATGATCTGGGAGCAAACCAGAGGTCAAAGCATGCAAAATTGGGCTCCCAGATAACACAAATTTCAAGACTAACTACCAACAAAATTTTTAAGGAAATCAACGCTCACCAGGCCGCTAATTGGCGGTCTTCCACCGCTGATTGGCGGTCTGTTTAGGTCGTCACTTCCTCAAACTTCTCCAGTAGCCTCCCCTTGACCTTGTGGTTCCCTGAAACTAAAAAAAACTAAAACCAAAAAATTAAAAACCCCTCGAATCATCCAAACCAAGGTCTGGACAGAGCACCTCCCCGGCAACGGCGCCAAAAACTTGATTGATCGTTTTATATTTAACCGCAAGTGCACGACCGCGTTGAAGCGGTGGCAAATACGGGTCGTCCACTGGGAGGTGTGTCGACACTTGGTTTATTCGAAGGCGAGAGGTAAAAAGAGGGAAGAAAGGTTGGTTACACTAAACTACACTAAGATGCAAATGGAAATGGAGATAAGCAATAAACTAAGCCCCAAAGGGGGTAGAGAAATAATGTGAACATAAAGAAGTGTGTGTGTGTTCATTAAGCTCCTCACAACATGTAGTGCATGAAATCATAAAACTACATCCAACTTTGCATGAATTAAGATAAGACAACATCATTAAAACATACAAGACAATAATTGGAATGAAGCTACATGAACTCAAGTATAAAGACTATACCCTACTATGCCTCTACATGAATTAAGATAAGACTACATCATTAAAACATACAAGACATTAGCTAAGGTAAAGGCAACAAGAGTACATACACTACAAATTGTGTTTCCAATATTAACTTCGTCCATATCCTAACCTTATCATTCCCCATAAAATAGGTCCACTAATCAAAGCATAAGCTAAGCTTCATTCAAGAGCATTAGCATATCAAAGATAAGAGTGGAGACCCATTAGATGGTTATGGAAATCATATAAAGCTCAAAGGATAAAAATAACACACACTTAATACACTACATAATTATATCACATATTTCTCCACCCCCCAAATGGGGATGAAACTACTCACTACTCATTACACTAACTATATTAGCAAAGGAAAGCATAATACTGAAATGAAATTTATACTATTCAAGCAAGAAATATTAAAGAAGCATAAAACAAAACATGCATCAAAGCAAAAATATTAAAGGAATTTAACTAAGCAAGAACAAACTAATGAAAACTTTTATTATGAACTCACTCAGATTACAAGCAGCCCTTCCTCCACTAGAGTTTTGCTTCAAGGCTTCACTCTTAGTAGGGAAGGAGGCCACCAAGAGAGAGATGGTTACAAAGGGAGGTGAAGAGTTCTATTTATAAGCATGGAAAAAGCTAATCCGGGACAATCCCCCGATGTGGGACTAAACTAATACCAAAAATAGCCTAATCGAACACTAATACAAGTCCAGGAGAAGTTGGGGCGGATCCTGCATGATCCAGACCGCCAATTGGTGGTTCCAGACCGCCATTTGGCGGCCTATAAAGCCCAGATCCGTCTGGGTCTTCTGGTGGGCTCTCCTTGGTGTGTTTCTTGGTCTTGGATGCATCTAGCTGGTTTAGTGGAGCTCCGACCCGAATCGAATTGACAAAATACTCCTCATGATGGTGTGGAGTTTCCTGTTTTGCTCTTAGGTCCTTCTGTCTTACGATCAGGTCCTTCCCCCTTGCATCTTGGTCCTTTCGTGGCTCTTCTCTTCAAACCTCTTTATTTCTGAAAACTAAACATAAAACTCGTCACGTAGCATTGCTTAGGTGTAAGATAATGGATATAAGGTACAAATATAAGCATGAAATGATGTCAATCAACCTTGAACACCCACTATCCACGATCCACTTCCCCTTCCTTTTCACCCCTTTTCTCCATCTTTGGCGACATGACAAGTGTTGGGCTCTTCTTGCTCGCTTGATGAAGATGCACTACCAAATTTTTCATCAACTTCTTCTTGAGTGAAGAGGCATATATGAGCATCTTCGTTTTTCAACTCACTATATGACCCGAAGGATGAATCGGATTATCCATCCAAGGTTGCCTTGAGGGACTTTTTTTCCCTCCGTATCCCTCTTTTCTCTTCTTTTGAACCTCCTTTCTTTCTCCTCCCTTTTTCTGTCTTTTTCTTTTCTATCCTTCGATTGGATAAGGGACAATCTTTCTTTACATGCCCAACTTTATCACATCCATAACAAATAGGACCTTTTGAACTCTCTCCATCATCCCTTTTCTTTCTTTGGAATTTCTCCTTTATCTAACGCTTCTGAATCTCTTTGTTGGCTTTTAGGCCTTAATCCATATTTTGATAATTTAATCAACCTAATCTTAATCACAGTCTAATATAGAGTAGCACACATTATTCATAGAATATATATTTCTTTGTGTTAACATCTACATGTGATCAAGACTCAAGGAAGAAATGAATTCAAGTCAAGACATGTAATCATGCTTTTGAAGACATGTAGTTTTACTTGTTGGAGTCTTAGGAACTTGTGTATACTTGAGCATACTAGAGTAAATATCTACTCACATACACACTGGGTTCCTTATAGAAGTCACACACAAAAATCTCATATCAATTGGACTTCAATAGGTCACCCAAACTTATCATCATCCTCCATGAAAGTAGAAGGGAGGTTGCCCACTCATGCTTCATGACTATTGAAGATGACCAAAGTGAGGTAGCTTCTAACTCTTGCTCTAGTTGATCAATTTCATGAGCAACTAAATCATACACTACTGATAGCTCAAACTCAAATTCTAATGATGAATCATACACACATGATGAGCTTCAAAATGCATTTCATGATTTAGTTAAACAATATGAGATCCTTTGCAAAAAGAATATGAATTCTAGAAAGTTGATAAATGTTCTCCAATGCCAAGTTGAAATAATCATGAGTGAGAAGAATAAGGTGTTTTGCTAGACACGAGGCAAATGCATTAGAACTTGGTAGTCTAAAACCAACACCTATTGATGTTGAATAACTAGATCTTAAGGCATGGAATGCTCAACTTAGAAAAGATCTAGAAAAATTCACAAGAGGAACTAAAAAGCTTGACATGTTTCTAGGTAGTCAAAGACAATCGTTAGATAAACATTGTTTAGGATATAATGCTTCATATGTTAAAAACGATGTTGTTCATACTACCTTAAATGGAAATCATTTAGTTGTTAAACATAGTTCCTCAAGTGTGTGGGCTCCTAAAACCAAAATGGTTTGCATTCCCAAAGCTAATGTTCAAGGACCCAAAGTCACTTGGGTACCTAAATCTACACTTGTAGTTGCTTAGAGATGGGAGATCGGTAGTGACCGGCCAACTCATGGAGTCAAATTCGAAGCTGGTTGCACTACCAAAAGGAGATTGGGACCAATTCGAGGATCAAAAGTTGGGTAAAATCTTGAATCCTCTTTATTCATGTTAATTTGGTTCTAGTCTAAGATATTGGATGCCTAATTGTCATATCATACATATCATTCACTGCATATCCTTAAAAGTGGGAGAAAAACATCACATGCTCATATGTCATAATTTTAAATGGATGTCACAAAGGGGAGAAAATTGCGCTTAACAGTCCAATCCATATTGATAGGGGGCTTAATGAAAATCTTTCTCTAGAAAGAGTAATGAAGTGCAAAATGAAGGGGGAGCAACTTCCTTACAAGAAAAAGAAATCATAAATTTCATGATAAATCTTATTTTTGATGGATGTCAAAGAGGGAGAGAATATTAGGGGTAAAGAACTTCAAATTTGATTAAAATTGAACACAAAACTATGCACACTCATAGGGGGAGCATTTTCATGCATAGTTTACTTCTTTAAATTTCAAGTACTAAGCATATTAAGATATAGGTTGTCATCATCAAAAAATGGGAGATTGTTGGCTTTTAGGCCTTAATCCATGTTTTGATGATTTAGTCAACCTAATCTAAATCACAATCTAATATAGAGTAGCACACATTATGAATAGTATATATATTTCTTTGTGCTAACATCTACAGGTGATCAAGACTCAACGAAGAAAGGAATTCAAGTCAAGACATGTAATCAAGCTTTTGAAGACATGTAATTTTACTTGTAATTGAGTCTTAGGAACTTGTGTATACTTGAGCTTACTAGAGTAAATATCTACTCACATACACACTAGGTTTCTTATAGAAGTCACACATAAAATCTCAGTTCAATTGGACTTCAATAGGTTACCCAAACTTAGACCGGAAAACACTTAAACCTAAACCTAGTCTGCTTGTGCCAATTGGTTGAGTGATCTTGTTCTCAGGTTGACCGATTGGGTTGGTTATTTCTATTAGCCTATAGTGTTGTACTGGTGGACCGGTTGTACCATTTTGTTCGACCGTTTACATGTGTCATTTGACTGTTACACGTGTCGGTTTTATACAACGGTCGGATTTTCCAAAACCCCAAAATTCCTTGGCCACCGGTCGACCGATGCTTGCCTAGTGGTCGACTGAATGAAGCACTTTTGGTCATCCAGAACTTACTGGAAGTTTTTGGTCGACCGTTCCTTAGACCCCGGTCGACGGAACGTAGATTTCTCTTGAAGCCCAAAGTGTCTGTTAATTTTCAGTCGAACAAGACCATTCCTTGAGTTCGAGTGTTTATCTTTTATCTTGCCAAAACTCCCTGAATGGTCGACCGTTCCACACTTTAGTTCGATCATTCACGTAAGTGAACTTTAGTTATAGCCCTAGTTGGACCGATTGATTGCTTGACTGTTCAAACGTTTTCTTAAACTTAAGGAAACGGTCGACCGATTGTGTCCAGAACTGTGACTTTTTTGTGTTTTGTGTATCTTACATAATCACTTGCCAGTTTAATCACAACGGATATAACACCTTAGGAGCTTATAAATAGATATTACCAATACTTAATTCAACAACTCTTACACTCTAAATTGTTATACACATCTAAGAGAAAGCTCCCAAACCTTGATTCCCCAAATCCTACTCTCCAAGCCAAACTTTCCACACTTTAGATCAAATTCCAATAATACTCTATGTGTTCTAAAGTTAGAGAGTGTTGGATCCACTCAATCCACTATTGTTAAAGAGGAAAGGTTTCGGTGAAAGCCTGAAGCATCCTTCTCGGATTGTGACAAGAAGAATCCAAGCTTGCGGGGGTGTTCGTAAGGCTTGCTTTGTAAAAGCGTTCCGTCCCAACACGGGTTGGGGAGTGGTTGGTGAAGATGTAGGTGGCGCTCACGGAGTCGAGCGGAGCTTACAAAGGAGGAAGTAAGCGAGAGGCCAGACTTCTACAAAATCGCCCCAAGTTCTTGTGGTTTTCTTGTTTCTAGTCTCTACTTGTCTTTATTTGTTTCCACTACAATTATTGTTTGTTTAAGTAAAGATTAGCGTAAAATTGATTAGATAATTATGGCCATATACATTCCTACACTCTTAACCATCATAGCAAGCTCTTCATCACTCTCCTCGTCAGTTGACTTTTTGGATTCAAAGGTAGCCTTGAGAGCAATAACTTTCTCTTTCTTTTTTGAGCTCTCCATGTCTTTTCTATAATTCATTTGAACCTCATAAGCCATAATGCTTCCGATGAGGTCCTCCATTGACAAAGTGTTGAGGTCTTGAGCCTTCTCAATGGCGGTTGTCTTTTTCTCCCAATCATTTGAGGAGATCGAAGAATCCTTTGCACCTTTTCACCTTCTTACCAAGATGTTTCAAATTGTTAGTAATCTCGGTGAAGTGAGTGTTCATCTCGCTTATACTTTGAATGAGTCGCATAGAGAATAATTCATATTTGTGTACGAATCTATCAACCCTAGTTTCTTTCATTCTAGATGATCCTTCATGATGAGATTCAAGTAATTTCCATATTTCATAAGCGGTATCACATCCGTTAATCCTACCATATTCTTGAGTATCCACTCCATAAGCAAATATGTTCATGAGAATAGCATTCATCTTGGCATTTGCAATTATTTGATCGGTCAAAGTTGCTAATTGTTCACTTGTGGGTGGAACATATTTACTACTAAGAAAGATCCACATTTTTAAGGAAAATGATTGAATGTAAATCCTTATTCTATTTTTCCAATATGCATAATTATTTCCTTTAAGCAAAGGGGTCTAGTAGTAGATAATCCTTCTCCAAGTTTATTAGTGTTACTCTCCATGACTAAATGGATTAGATGAGTAAACTTATTCTCTTATACCAAATGTAAGTTCATCAATCACTAATCTAGAGGGGGTGAATATATTATATCCCAATTTAGCTAAATAATGCACAATAAAAAATAGTGAAGAAAAGATTGCAAACCAAAAGATGACTCCCGAGATTTATAGGGGTTCGATCACACTACCGTGATGTAGTCCTCTCCTCAAGTTCTGATCGCTCCTCTAATCCCTACTTGAGAATTCACTATTATCTTTATTCCGGGTCGAAGATAAATCCTCTTACAATTGGAGCCTTGTGAACACCCTCGCCTTGCTTGGATCTCCTCTCACAACCTGAGAGGGTGCTTCCTCGAAGCGTTACAACACAATGAAAGTTGAATGAGGTTGTTGAACTCTTACTTGAATACACTCAAGGATTGGAATTGATCTTGGAGTGATTTTATTGAAGTTTGAGAGTTGGTGGAGCTTTGAAGGCTTCGAGTTTGACAGCACAAGAATATAAAATACTTTTTGCATTTAAAAAGTTGATTGTGTCTCCTAAGTGAAGCTTTTATAGCCTTCAAAACAAATAGAGTCGTTTTGGTGAGTTGGTGAAGTTTGGACCAATAAGAAGCAAGTAATGACTTAAGATCAGACAAAATTCAGAACATATTCGGTCGACCAGGACACAAACGTTCGTCCGACAAGATGTGTGTATATTGGTCAGAATGCAAAACTCGGTTAACCGAATAGTGTTTGGATAACCGTTCACCAACTTCCAGTAACTTTTTCTAATGTCGACCAATTAAATTCTTCGATTCACCGTGCAATGATGGACAATAAAAAATTGTCAGGCTCTCGTGATCAAGTTCGGTCGACCATCGGGTCTTCGGTAGACTGGCGTAAGCGTGGGTTTTCTACTAACATTGTGGCTCAAAAGTTTGTTAACAAATAATGGTCAAAAAGTTATGGGGAGAAGAGTCGTTGCGCTTTGATTAGGAACAAGGAGTCGGTGAACCAAAGAAGACTCGGTAGACCATTTATGGACATTTCAAAGGGTGTTGCTAAACGACAAAAGATATGTCTGTTGAAGAACTTTTTTCCTCGTGGGCCAATAAGATCTAGTCGCTAGGATAATAAACATATGTCAAGTTTGGATGACCGATATCTATTCGGTAGACCAAATCAAGATATCCATAGATGGTCTGAATGCTACTGAAAGGACTGGAATGGTTGACCAGTATGCCTTCGGTAGCCTGAACCAAGGATTTCAGGGAAGGTCTGGTAGCTACTGATTCTAAGGAAACGATGCACCAAGGGAAACGCGGTCGTCCATTGGGGACAAGTTTGGTAGACCGAAAAGCAAATGATCGACCAACGGAGACAGGTTTATCCTTTTGTGCATCAAGTGTGCATTTTATCATACGACTCAAATAAATAGAAAATTACATGTAAAGTCCTTGAGCTTTGATTACAAGTATTGTTCTTGAAGTAGATTAGTCCTTTCGTTTGAGCACCTATAATGTTAGGAATATATTGTTGGATTTTTACCTTAATATATGTTTTGATGATTTAATCAACTTAATCTTAATTATAATCTATGTAGAGTAGCGAACATTATGCGTAGACGACGACCCTTTGAATTTGAGGTCAGAGAGAAAGTGTGGTTGAAACGGACTCCACAGAAAGATATGGAAGAAGATTCTCACAAGGCCTCATTCCTAGGTATGATCGACCCTATATATTGTATTTGTGTTAACCTCTTCAGGTGATCAAGGCTCAAGGAAGAAAAGAAATCAAGTCAAGACATGTAATCAAGCTATTGCAGACATGTAATTTGTATTTCTTTTTAGTCTTAGGAACTTTGTGTAGTTGAGCATACAAGAGTTAAAAACAACTTAAAATCACACTAGGTTCCTTATAGATGTCACACACAAAATCTCACAACATTTGGACTTCAATAGGTCACCAAAAGATAGACAGGAATTCACTAAACTAGAACTGCATGTGTCCATTTGGTCGACTGAAATGTCTTCGTTCGACCGTTTGATGCTTTTCCAAATAGTGAATTGAACAGCCCGATCGGTTAACTGTTTAGACATTCTCGATCAATCGTCTACACATGTCTTTTGACCGTTAGACTTGTCGTATTATACCAATGGTCGTATTTGCATAAACCAAGAAAACCCCAAAATACCTTGTTTCCGATCGACCGCTAATTTGACCTTGTTCGATCGTCTCAAGCCTTTTTTGAAACCCAGACTTCCTGATATTTTCGGTCGACCATCCCAAATGCTTTGTTCGACTGAACTTAAAACCCTAGAGTGCTTGTTAGATTTCAGTCGACCGTTCCACCTTTTCGTTCGACCGTTGACTTAGGTGGACTTAAGTTATAGCCTATTCTCTTTCTATCATTCCCTGCTCGGTCGATCGTACTTTCTTCGGAACTACCTACCGATCAACCGTTTCACCCACGTCGATCGACCAATTTTCTCCCAAACTGTGACCTGCACTTTTCTGCTTTGTGTTTTTTATACAAACATTTCATATACTTGTCACGACGGCTATAACTCTTTTATAGCTTATAAATAGAGGTTCCCCAACCTTATTTAGACAACTCTCCCACTCTTATTTGCCTCCTACATTAGAGAGATCAATCCAAACATTCAAAGCTTCCATTTCCACACTTTAGCCTTAATTCCAATCATACTCAAGTGCGCTCAAGTTAGAGAGTGTTTGAAATACTCAAGTTTGTTGTTGTCAAGTTCATTGTAAAGGTTTCGGTGAAAGCCTGAAGCATCCCTCTCAGATTGTGAGAGGAGGAGCCAAGTTTGGCGAGGGTGGTTTGCGAGCTTGAAGATTGTAAAGGCGTTCTCTCCCGGCCCGGCCCGTAACCGGAAGGGGCCTATTATTTAAGGACACACTTGATTTTTAAAGGAAAGACATGGCATTTACAGGTCATATTCATGGGTTTAAATGGGCAACGTACATAAGTTGTAAGTTGATAAGTAGCATATCATACATCGTATTCATACTATATATCCTTTATGTTACCCTAATTTTGTTCTACTCGAGTGTTTGTTTGAGGTGTTTCAGGTGTTAGGTAATAAAGAAGAGAAAGGAAGAGAAAAGGACTCAAATGTAAGAAGAAAGGAGTCAAATGAAGCAAATTGGAACTATTTGTCATACACAATGACTCATCTGCAAATCAGGAATGATCTATATGAAATCCAAAGAGACTAGAATGCATAAAAAACATTTTGGGTGCAAAAATCCTTCAATAATATGATCTTTTGGAGTATTTGGGAAATTAAGAACAAACAGCTTCTAACCAGCGGACCAGGAATGAACTCCACGTGCAAAATAGAAAACGTAAGCTTCTCAGAGAATTGGGGGCGGATCGGAGCCAAAACATCTGCCAATTGGTGGATCATTTTGGTCCAAATCCCCTAAAATTTCTCCCGTGATTCAAACGTGTTTATTTGGGGCACCAGAACTTAGATAAATCTATTTCACCATTTGATTGCTCCCCAAATCATCTACACCACACTTTCTTCTATAAATAGGATGATTTCTTCTTCCTTTCCTACTTCACCATTAGAATAGATTAGGTTTTTGCCATTTGGGCTGCAACAATAAGGACGTGGTTGGAGCTTGTAAACTAGTGTTTTCTTTAATCTAAAGGGGGATTTAGATTACTCTCTTCTTTTGCTTTATTTCTATCCAAGTATTTTTGTGTTTTGTTGGTTGATTTTCTACTTTTAATTTCTTGCCATGTTTAGTGTAGATTTATTGCTTTCTGTAGTTGTTTTTATAATTAGTGAGTAGATCTACCCAATTTGGGGTGGAGGTGATGTAGATTACGTGATGTGTTAGTGATGAGTTTTTCTTTTCTCGTGTCATTTCATATGCTTAATGTAGATCTATGCAAGTAACTGTAGGATTTAGTACCCCATACTTGCATATATATATTTAAAACTTTACAAGCAATTAGGATCAGTTTTCATATTTTCCAACAATTTTATATGCAAAACTTCCTAATTGTATTTCAATATATATTGTATACTAATTAATATTGAAATACAAAGATTGGATCATACCTAGGGTATTATCAAATACTTTTTACCAATCGGATGTCGGGTTGCAGGTCGGGTTGCCTCGGAATTACTTCCAAGTGTTCACCAAGCTCTAAACAAGATTAGAGAGATCGAAGCTAGTCAATCAATCTCTAATTAAAGGTTAAATCAAGTTAATAACCCCTTCTATGCTCTAAAGGATTTAATCTCTCAAGCACTAAATAATAATAAGAATTCGGATGGAATGATGAACAAAATATGGAGAGGAGAAGGTTTTGCATTAATTTTAAACAAAGGAAGGGAGGAGGGACCTATTTATAGGGCACATCAAAGTCACATCATGTGCAAACCACTTACACATGATCCCTTGATTATCTCTCCACTAAACCCCATTATGTGCAATCCACTTTACACATGTTCTCTTGTTTATTTATCTTCTCGTCATGTCATAACTACATTTGACCAAGGTGGATTAAATCCAGCGATTAATCAACAAAAATCTCTTATTAATATATGCAAAAACGTGGGCAAACGGTTGGTCCATTTTTTACTGTTTTTGACCTTACCAAAGTTTTGATTACTATACAACAAATTTAGGCTTTGGGGTTTTAGCAACTTCATATGTTATAATGGTGTGGATCACATTATATCATGTAATATATTACATATATAATGTCAAAATATTATACCCCATCATATATATACATCTCATATGAATTTATTTGTTATTCTAACCATGTCAAATCACATATCTTGTTTCCCAGTTTTATAGTGTGACCTATAGAAGGATCTAAGTTATGTTGGCAATGATATTGAATATTTAATATTCATTGACATCATTTCATGCATTCATTTGTGTCTTATATCAATTATGTTGAACCTAAACAATGTTACGTAACGAGTTTTATGTTTGAGTTTCTGGAATAAACAGGATTGAGGAGAATAGACATAAAAGGACCTAAAAGCAAGAAAAGGAATGAGTTGTGAGACTTGGGGACTAAGATGCAAGGGAGAAGAACCCGAATGTAACCCTAAAGGACCAATGAGCAAATGAAGAAGCTCCACACCATCATGAAGAGTATTTTGGCAATTAGATTCGGGACGACACTCCTATAACCGATCTGAGTGCACTCCATGTGACTAATTGAAGAAATAAAGAACATATCCATAAATGGGTCGGATCTAGGAAAAGTCCAAGACCCCAAATTGGCGGTCTGTTTGTCTCCGAATGCGACCCGGTTTCTCGAGGAGATGGGGTATGTGTATGTTGGGACGGTTTTACTAGTCCCACATCGGGGGATTGTCCCCTATTACCTTTTTCTATGGCTATAAATAGAACTCCACCTCCTTTTGTAATCACACATTGCTTGGTAGCATTCTCTCTACTTGGAGTAAGCCATAGAGCAAAAACTCAAGGTGGAGAAGAATGCTACTAGTGATGTGAGTCATTTAATAAAATAATTTTTCATTGTTTTATTCTCATGTTATCTTTTTTTATGCATGCTTAGCTTAGTCTAGTTTTTTTGATCTTAGGCTAAATTAGTTAGAATGTCTCATTTCTTCTTTAGTTTAATTGCTAGCATAATGTGTAGTAAGTAGATCCATCCCCTTTGGGGGTGGAGATGATGTTCATATATATTGTGAAGGTTGGATGTTTGATGAATTTTTGATTGTGTAGACTTGCATGTTTTGTTTGTTCATTGGGGGTATTTTAATCATCTACATGTTGGAGAATTTTGATGGGTTTTCCCATAAGATTTAGACATTTACATGCTTAGTTTTCTCATATTTATTGACTGAAATTTCCTGTTGAATATTCTACATGTTCGTTATGTGTTTCTATTTCTGTTTGCTTGCTTGACTGATTGAAGAAACTTTGTTTTGATGGGTTTTGCCATAACATTTAGACACCTCCCATGCTTACCTTTGTTCTTCACATGAATTTATGGTTTTTGATGAGTCTTGCCGATACGTTGTGTGAATGAATTGATAGGTTTTTCCACATCTTTAGACACTTCCTATGCATGAAGACACACACAAGACACACACATATACATGCTTACATGCATCATTCATCCCTTATTTTACTTCATATGTGCACACACTCCACCCCTTAGCGTTTCTCTTCTTGATTCTCTATCTTTCATTGCTTTCTTTCGTATTTCTTACTTACTAGTTTAGTGTAGTTAGCTTTAGCATAATCTCATCTTTTCTCCCCCTATTCGCCACTTGATTTCTGACAAACCAGAGGCTACTCACCTCCCTGCGGATCGACCCGTACTTGCCACCACTTCATCGCGGTCGTGCACTTGCGGTAATTAATAAAATGTTTAAACATGTTTTTGGCGCCGTTACCAGGGAGGTGCCAGTCCATACTCTAGTTTGCACAATTCGGGTGGATTTAAGTTTTTGTTTTTAGTTTTCTTTTTTTCAGGAGACTTGGAGACACAAGGGGAGGCAACTGCAGAAGTTTGGAGTCAAATTGAGCTTATTCAACCTCCAATCAGCGGCCTAAGACCGCCAACTGGTGGTCTGGTAAGCTCTTCTCCACTTCTTCTTTCTGTCTCTTGTTTCTTTATCTGATATAGAAGTCTGGGGATTAATTTGGCATGTTCTGACATTTAGTTTGTCCCCAGATCAATAATCAATGTCCCTTTAAGAAACTTGGACCCTAAAACCAAAAGCAAAATATTAGGCATTCTTTCTTGTGTAGGTCATGCATCATGTACTCGACTTAGGCACATAGATTGTCTTTTAGTTTAGCTTTACTTTCAGTTGCTGAGTGCTTGCATGAGGTATGCATTTCCTACTCTCATTCATGCATTTCGTATGAACATGCATTAGTTAGTAGGAATTGCATTGCAACAAGTGGGAGTTGAGCATTTGTTTGGACAGTTGATTTCTAGATTAAGATTCCAAAATGCTACTATGGAGGGGTTGTCCCATATAAGATAAGGTGGGGGATTTCATCACCCTTTCCTTCGCCCCAAAAACCACACTAATTAAGAGCCTAATTTTAAAATCAAGTAGACATTGGCCTTAAGGATCTCGGGCGCATTAGGAGAGTGATCCAGTCACGACCGTCATGACCTGATCGACGTCGCCCACTCTGTCGATAGTAGGAGAGACGAGATATCTGGATCTTGGCTCACTTGTTGGGCTTTGTTGTCTTTGCCGTAGGGAGGTGAGGAGTGTTGAGGCCGCGTGACCTATAGTGACCTTAGGTTGGTTTAGCCTTGTTTTCTTGTGTGCTTTTACCAGTACCCACCCATCGTAGCATAAGGACTTCTTGCCTTCTCTCCTGAGTCATTCTCTCTCTTCTGTATCCTCCCATTTTCTCCTCAACGCACATTCTATTTTAGTTGTCGGGAAAAGAAAAAAAGGTTTTGGTTTGTGTGTGCACCTTTGTGCATGCTTGTGTGGGCACGAGACGAGAGTGGCCGTTTGACGAGGCGTGTCCTCGATCCTGCCTCGGTAGTCGATTTCTCGACGTCTTCATCTACTCGTGTCGCACACAGTTTGGGTTCCATGGCTGCTCAGTACCACAAGGAGGAGCAGTTATTGAACTCACTTGTCCCACATGTTCCTCCTGTTCTTGCTCTCATACCTTTCCATGATCGATGCTACCCGAGCCGTACTACTCTTCTACCCTCATGCATCGTATTGCCAGAGGCCAATGGGAACCACTTTGAGGTTAAGCCTTAATTTATATCCATGCTCCCTCACTTCACTGGGAAGGGTGACCCTTATATCTTTCTCAGGGAATTTGAGGAGGTATGTTCTATGTTCAAACTGCGACAACTTACCACAGACTCCATCCATCTTAGGCTTGTCCCCTTTGCGCTGAAGGATGACGCCAAGAAGTGGTTGTACAGCAACCAGGCGAATGCCTTTAGGACTTGGGATGAGTTTCAATCTGCATTCCTCAAGAAGTACTTCCCAAATCATCAGACTCAAAAATTGAGGAACGAAATCAATTCGTCTATCAACATGAGACCGAACCATTCCATGCATACTTAGAGGGGTTCAAGGAGCTACTATCCTCATGCCCTCACCACGGCATCGAGTTATTGCGCCTTTGTCAGATTGTTTACGAAGGTCTTCACATCCCGTCAAGAACGCTCCTTGAGTCCATGTGTCAAGGAGAGTTCTTGGGAAAGGATGAAAGGGAGGCATGAGCTTTACTAGAAGACCTCGCTGAGAAAACCATGCAGTAGGAGAGTGTGAGGAAACCACCACCATCATCTAGCTTCAGTACGAGGATCGCAAACGCAAACTCGACTAGATCGGGTGCCACATTTGTTGTCGATACCACTACGGCCACCGAGGCACGCATGGCGGCCTTAATATGTCGTATGGATTCGATTGATCTCCAAAACCAGCATGGTTTACCTCATGTGTCTACATATGGTCCAGTTCCATGTCATTCATGTGGTAGGATATGTCTTGTTGGAAGCGAATGTGCGTCCATTCCTCCTGAGATGGAACATTTCAATGTCATCTATGATAGAGCCAGGAATGACCCATACTCATCATCTTATAATCGCAGAGGAGGAACCAGCCTAATTTTTCATGGAACCAAAATAATGTGCATGCATGGTCCTTCAAACTCCTCTCGACCACCAAACCAACCACACCCACCTACGATGTATGCACAATCTTATCTGCCACCCCAAGCTCAAATCACCAATCAATCAGGTTTCCCAAATTCCAACAATATGGAACCCGATTCAATTCGCTTTAGACCTTGACTAGTGGACTTGAAAACGCAATGAAATTTTTTATGCCAACCACAAGTCAAGTTCACAGTTCAAATCAGAAGACCATCAAATCTCTAGAGCTCCAGATAGGCCAATTGGCTCAGTCTGTACATGAAAGAGAGAGAGGGACCCTGCCTAGCCAGCCCGAGGCTAACCCCCACATGTACCAGCAACAACACATGAAAAATGAGAATATGGTACCTCGGGGGTGGCAAGTGAACCATGTGGAGGAACATGTTTACCATGTCAATGCCATTGTAACCTTAAGGAATGGAAAGCAGGTTAACAATCACATTTCCTTGCCACCACCACCATCTATGGAACCCCTTAGTGGGAATGGTGGTGAAGAAGAGGCTGAGGGTACTACACCAACACCTTCTTCTCAGGCACCGTAGAAAACCTACCTGCCAAAAGCTCCATATCCAAGTAGGTTAACCAAAAAGAAGAGTGAGACAACGGATAAGATATTAGAGGTCTTTAGACAAGTAAAGGTTAAGATCCCCTTGTTAGATGTCATCCAACAAATACCTCAATATGCCAACGTGTTGAAAGATCTCTGCACAACCAAAAGGAAGACCAATGTTCCTAAGAAAGCATTCTTAGCTGCAAGTGTAAGCTCACTTTTGTCCAATCCCACATAGACAAAATACAAGGACCCTCGGTGTCCTACTATTCAGTGTACGATAGGGGACACTAACATGAGTAACGTATTGCTTGATTAAGGATCAGCGGTCAACCTCCTCCCATTTTCTGTTTATCAACAGTTGAACTTGGGAGAATTGAAACCAACTACGATCACCGTCCAATTGGCGGATAGATTCATTCGTGTCCCAAAGGGGATTATTGAGGACGTGCTCAACAAAGTTGGAGATTTTATATTTCCAGTAGATTTTGTCGTCCTCGATACCAATCCTGTTGCGAACACCCACTCCCAAATACTTTTGATTTTGGGTAGACCATTTCTGGCAACCTCCAACGCCTTAATTAATTGTAGAAATGGTCTCATGAAGCTCTTATTCGAAAACATGAATGTAGAGTTTCATGTGTTCAACTCTGGTAGTCAACAGGAGCCGTTGGACCATCCTTTAAATCTCAACCTCATTTGATAATTAGAGAAAGCATCACAAAATCAACAAACACCCCTAACACCAATGCAACCCGTTGAGAATGTTGGTGTGCCTAGAGAAAACTCATTGCTTGTCCTTTCAATGCAACAGAGTGAGCTACCATCAAACATGAATGTACAAAGGGAGTGTTTGTTAGATGATTCAGTTGAGCTCCAACCACCAACCCATCAGGTTTCCCAAATTCCAACAATATGGAAACCCGATTCAATTTGCTTGAGACCATGACTCGTAGACTCGACAACTCGATAAAAAACGTTATGTCATCCACAAGTCTAGTTCTCACTTCAAATCAGCAGAACATTAAATCTAGAGCTTCAGATGTGCCAATTGAATCAGTCTGTACATGAGAGAGAGAGATGAAATCGGCCAAGCCAGTTTGAGGCTAACCCCTGTATGTACCAACAACAACAAATGCATAATGAAAGTTTGGTACCACGGGGGTGACAAGTGAACAATGGAGAGGAACATGTTCACCATGTCAATCTCATTGCAACCTTAAGGAATGGAAAGCAGGTTGACAATCACATTTCCTATCCGCCACCACCACCATTTGTGCAGCCCCTCAGTGGAAAGATTATGAGAAAGAGGCTGAGGGTGAGGGTAATACACCAACGCCTCCTTCTCAAGCACCGCAGAAAACCTACCTGCCAAAAGCTCCATATCCAAGTAGGTTAACCAAAAAGCAGAGTGACACAACGGATAAGATATTAGAGGTCTTTAGATAAGTGAAGGTTAACATCCCCATGTTGGATATTGATGAGGATTAAATTTATACCGCAAGTGCACGGCGTCAATGAAGACGTGGCAAATACGGGTCGAACACAAGGAGGGAGAGATCTTGTTATTTTTGTGATTTTCGATTAAGGGAAAGGAAGAGAGAGAAATAAGTTGGTTTTGATATTTTTGGGTTTTAATTATCTAAAGCAAGAAACATGAACAATTAAAACTAAAATAAGAACAAAGATGGTGAATTCCGTTGGGTGGAGGTTTAGATATCGGGTTTAGATTAGAGAATGCAGAAACTTATAATAAATCATATTAGTTATAAAGTATTACATGATAAATGATTCAACACAAACTCAAGTAATCAAAATATACTAATCACGAAATTAAAATAATAACTTTATTCTCTTCTCATCACCCTAAATCCGTCACCTCCACCATTTGGAAAGAGTTAGAAACCCATATATGGAGGGAAGGAGAAGGGGTCGTAGAGGAATTACAAAAGAAAACTAAAAACAAGAAATAAAATATCAAAATTTTATTGCTAAAGAGAAGAATACAAAACTTAGACTAAGAATTAAAAACTAAGGTTAAAATTTAGAAGATCTTCTACAACATCGTTTCAGGGCTATTTATAGCCGATACAAGGGACTTAGGTATAAAATAGGAAAGTACACGCGTCAACACGCAACCGGTAAATATTTTAGAGCATGGATCTAATTTTGTGCGGCGGCTTTGCCGCATTTTGTACATAGGGTGCGGCGGATTCGCCACATTTTTAGCTCCGATTTAATCCGGATTTTTCCTGTGTGTTTATGGTATGATTTCAATATCCTTTGCGCATCTGGATTGATTCTTTCCTTTCTTTTGAGCTCCGACTTTATTTCTTTATATATTTGGAGATCCACATTGATTTTTCTTTAGATTTTATCCATAATAATAAAAGCTACTCGTAATTTGCAATTAGGTCCTTGGCTTTTTGCAGTTAATGCCCTGTCTACTTTTGTGCTTAAGTCCTTGTCGTTTTTGTAATTAGGTCTTGAATGCTTTTATACTTGGATGCATTTCCATTTGAAACCCGATAATCTTGAACTTGGTCTTTATGACAGGAATGAGTCTCTTGCACGCATTTATGCTCGAGATATGGGTAATTTGTATTCAGGTCCCTGTATTCTGTAAATAAGACTAAACACATACCTTAGTAGCATTTATTGATATAAAATTAATCTAAATGAAAGATATATGATGCAATGTATGCAATGCATCAAATACCCCCACACCTAGATTTTGCTAGTCCCTAGAAAAACAGAATATAAGAAAAATGTAAACAGGGAAATCCTAACTCACTTTCGTAGGAATCACGGTTGCACTTAGCATGTGCAACAAGCCTTTAAACCCCCAAGTTTGAGGACGAGTTTTGTCTCGTAAGGGTTTTCAGTTGACACACCCACAAAGTCTTAATTCAACATTTCATTAATAACTCTCAATATCTCCACCTTAACCTTATACATCTTACTTAGAATTCTTGCATGCTTATTGTATAAGTCTAACCCATAAAAAATCTGACTTGGTCTTCATTCCTCCAATATTCACACCACTAACCCTTCTACACATGTTATCACTTAAATTATTTTGCACGCCTCCTCTGGTGGTGAAGTATCATTCGGATCAACCATGGCATGAATCATTCTTTTAGCTTTGGGCCTTGAGTATCTTAAAGTTTTTTTTCTTTTTCCGTGATTCAACACATTTGCTTTTTCTAACACTTTTACCCTTTTTGCATTCGTGTAGCGAGTTTTGTCGATAATCCCGAGCTGGCAGACTCAAGTTACCGGGTTTTAAGATACCCCTACGGACCAGTGACTCAAAGGCTTGGGTTTTGTAATCATTTTGCAAAATGTGCTTTCCTCACTTTATTCCTTTTTTATTTTTTTATTTTTTTTACTTTTATTTTCCTCAAGGCTTAATTGCTATTAGAAGTCCACACTTCCCGGTATATTTTCCTCAACCTCTGCTTTTTATCAACCACTTCAAAGATTTGATTCATCCAATTTAAGTGCATACATGTCTTAAAGGGTAATGAGTTATTTCTTTGGAACTTAGATTTATGTCATAATTTTTACAAGTAGAACTATATAATAAGGAACAAAAACTCAATGCAATTTGTACTCGGGTTTTGGTGGTTCAATCTTAAGTTATGTCATGGAACATTGAATTTTTTTTTTAAACAAAAATATATATAGATGGATAGATACATAAACACCCCCCCCCACACCTAAATCATGCATTGTGCTCAATGAATGTGAGCAACATACTACATGGACTTATGCATGAAAAAGGAAAAGATCTCACCAACGTGAAGTACAAAGGAAGGTTCATGGCTATGTTGATGGACAAAACCCGAATTCCCTAAAAAACCTGTGAGATGCTAAAGAAGGGAGTCAAATATGGGAAACAAATGAGGCTCAAATACTTAAGGGTTGGAGCCCACACAAACAATGCTCACTGAAGGAGTCTTTTATTTATTTATTTATTTTTATTTTTATTTTGAAATATATAATTATGTACAAACAAAAATTCCCATCTTCATTTGTCAAAAGACATCAAAAGGGAACATGACACCACGTGGGGCCAGAATATTCATGCGTGGCCCCCGTTCACAAAGAGCACAACATAAAATGAGAGGTTCATAAATTGGACGCAAAGGCGTCTCATTCAAAGGATCAAATTGAAAGAGCTTGAACCTCTCGAGAGTTTGGGAAATAAGGGGCAACCGAAGAAGAGCTTCTCCCGTTGCGATGCTGAAGTTATGATCGTCAATCCAAACTCTCCAACCAACTGGCTGGTGCATCGGAGCGAGGTCAAGAGCCTTGTCAGGCAAGTCCGACTCACCAGGCGAACATAAAATGGGCCTCAGACCCAATGTATCCTCCAAGGAACTCCTAATCCCTCATGAGCAATGTAGTCGTTTGATGTTCCATCATTTTTAAGATGATCAGGAACAATAGTGAGAGGCAAACTCTCATCAGGTTGTTTGAAATTGATGGTGCTAGGGAGCTCTTGCTCCACCGGAGGTGAGTCCTTAAAAGGCACAACATGAAGATCATGTGGCTCAAGGGCCACGGGGCAAGAAGATAAGGCACAATCCTGGGCCGACTCATGATGAAATTGGTCAATTTTATTCTCAAAGTGTATCGAATCCTCCATTAAGTGATCGTGAATTGAAACCCCAAGTCCTTCAGACTGACTAGGAGTTTGGCTTTGAAAGATTGTGCTTTGAATTTGTGGATGAGGTGGTGGTTAGATATCAAAAGATGAATCCTCCTGTTGACAAGACAAGTTACTCTCCTCACGTTTACTTAATTGTTGCGACATTTGACTCAATTGCAGTACTATATTTTGTACGGACTGTTGAGTGGTTTCCACGAATGTAAGGAGAGTTTGTTCCAGGGAATCAGGTATGCGGTCAACTATGAGGTTGAAGTCAGAGCTTGGGAAGTTTTTAGGTTGGGTGTTGATGGGGTGAGAGTAAGTCCAATGGTTTGCAGTGGGGTGTTGGTAGGACTCTGGGTATTCGGGAGGAGGATACTGAGGTGAAAATGAAGTATAAGAATTTGGATATGAATTGTCTCTCCACGAATCCATCACTCTCGGGTTGTACGCGGATGCGTCATAGTCATATTGAGCATTTTGGGAAAAGGTATGCTCATACTCAAGCTCTGGGGGAATATAAGGACATTCCCTGATAACATAACCACTCAACCCACAACAGTCGCACGGTACGGCTACTGGAGCCACCAGTGCACTCATGTTGCCTGTCCTACGAATGAAGGAGGCAAAAGTTTGTTGTAATGTTTCAGTTTGTTGACCAGCATATGATCCGACATAACTAGATTGTGGTCTAGCAGTCGGTGCCTCTCTCATGTTACACCAATATGAAGATTGCTCACCCACACAATTAGGATTGTCCCAACCATATGGGGTGTTAGTCTGAGCCATCCCAGGTTGCATTGGTCCGAAATACCAGGACGAATTGTCCTGGTCCCAACAATGATATGGATGGTCGCCCATGTAACCTTCCATCTTCACAAAGAGCTCTAGAGTCGACCACTCTCACCACCACGAGGCTAAACTCGTAAAAAGTGCTCGACTCGACCCTAAAAACGCTACAAGAGAGTGTAAAGGGGAGGAGATTATAACGTAGAATAAGGTGAGAAGAAGATGACTCAGAGGAGAAGGGAACTTAACTCTAAAAGATATATAAGAGGGTTGGTCAGAAGTTTCCTAAACAAGCACGGTTCAAACAATCCTAGACCTAGTGTCGCTTAAATCTAGACGACTCCTAACTGGTTGAGTCGAATTGATTTGCTTGATTCACCTCCCTCACTAATCAAACCAACTTGGCCAGGCCGTGTATAGCTAGTGGGGGCGCTTCCGACAGAGTCGGTGCCAATTAGACAACCACCTCGCTTGGAAGACTTTCGTCAACACAAAAACACTTTCTAGACACCGAATTAAATTCGATCAGCTTCAGGTCATAGCAAGTCAAACCAATCTTCTCCTTAATTGAGTCTGAGTCCTTAGGGGCTAATGTCTAATTGATTTTAATTTTTAAGGTTGGGTGACACTTTAGGATTGTGATTTGTGGGCCACGGAAGGGTGATGAAATCCCCACCGTATCTTTTCCTACGGAGTTGCCTTAAGATAGTTTAACTTAAATCTAGCAAAGATAGTCAAACATTGGTCTTTAATTGGGGACAATTGCAAGGTTGTATGCAAACTTAATTATATGCTTAAATGCAATTGTTTAAACGCGATACGTACCTTGCCTCCAGCACTCTTCAACAATAAAAATAATTTGCAAGAATTTAGCAAGAATAATGCAAACAAAATATTATATGATGCATGCACTAAGTCCTTCTAATTTTGCCAATTTTTAGGTCAGAGTTGAATTATTGCCAATTATGGAATTTTTCCCTAACACGTGCAGTTCTACGAAAAGGAACTTTTCGAAAATTAAGATTTTACAAGAAAGGCAAGAAAAGTAACCTCCGCAATGCTCAGATGGGTTCGCCGCCCGCTCTCGAAAATTCCCAGATGCTTTACGCGTCCACCTAGAGATGGAGACGACCTCAGAAAAAAATGAAACCCAGATTCTTCAAATGTGCGGCGATTCCGCCGCCGATTCTTCTTGGTATGCGGCGATTCCACCGCCATTCTTGCTCCAGCTGTGCCCGTATTTCGCCGTGCACTCTGTAGTCTCCTGAAACGAAAACCCAAATAGTTAGATCGCGCACAAGATAAACATGATAGAATCGAAATCAACAAAAAACAAAATCTGCGTCGCCTCCCCGGCAACAGCGCCAAAAACTTGATGAGGATTAAATTTATACCGCAAGTGCATGACGTCAATGAAGACGTGGAAAATAGGGGTCGAACACAAGGAGGGAGAGATCTTGTTATTTTTGTGATTTTCGATTAAGGGAAAGGAAGAGAGAGAAATAAGTTGGTTTTGAGATTTTTGGGTTTTAATTATCTAAAGCAGGAAACATGAACAATTAAAACTAAAATAAGAACAAAGATGGTGAATTCCGTTCGGTGGAGGTTTAGATATCGGGTTTAGATTATAATAAATCATGTTAGTTATAAAGCATTACATGATAAATGATTTAACACAAACTCAAGTAATCAAAATATACTAATCACGAAATTAAAATAATAACTTTTATTCTTCTTCTCTTCACCCTAAATCCGTCACCTCCACCCTTTGGAAAGAGTTAGAAACTCATGGATGGAAAGGAGGAGAAGGGGTCCTAGAGAGATTACAAAAGAAAACTAAAAACAAGAAATAAAAACAACAAAACTAAATTATGGAATAAAAACTAAGGACATAAGCTAAGGGCCCCTCACAACATCGTTTCAGGGCTATTTATAGCCGATACAAGGGACCTAGGTATAGAATAAGGAAGTACACGTGTCCAGACACGACTGGACAAAATTTGAGCACACGGATTGCAAGGTAGGTGGCAGAATCGCCGCATGGTGTATGTGTTGTGCGGCGGAAATGCCACACAATTGAGTCGGATTAAATCCGGATTTTGGCTGAATGTTTATGGTATGATTTAATCCTCCTTTGCGCGTCTGGGACGTAATTGCAAAGGAGGATTAAATCATACCATAAACAGCCGAGGGACCTTATTGCAAAGGAGCACAAAAGTAGCCAGGGACGTAATTGCAAACAGCCGAGGACCTGACTACAAATTAAATATCTTGGAGAAGTTTTAAAGAAAAATCAATGTGTATCTCCAAATATAAAAAGAAATAAAGTCGGAGCCCAAAAGAAAGGAAAGAATCAATCCAGACGCGCAAAGGAGGATTAAATCATACCATAAACAGCCGAGGACGTAATTGCAAAGGAGCACAAAAGTAGCCAGGGACGTAATTGCAAACAGCCGAGGACCTGACTGCAAATTAAATATCTTGGAGAAGTTTTAAAGAAAAATCAATGTGTATCTCCAAATATAAAAAGAAATAAAGTCGGAGCCCAAAAGAAAGGAAAGAATCAATCCAGACGCGCAAAGGAGGATTAAATCATACCATAAACATTCAGCCAAAATCCGGATTTAATCCGACTCAATTGTGTGGCGTTTCCGCCACACAACACATACACCATGCGGCGATTCTGCCGCCTACCTTGCAATCCGTGTGCTCAAATTTTGTCCAGTCGTGTCTGGACACGTGTACTTCCTTATTCTATACCTAGGTCCCTTGTATCGGCTATAAATAGCCCTGAAACGATGTTGTGAGGGGCCCTTAGCTTATGTCCTTAGTTTTTATTCCATAATTTAGTTTTGTTGTTTTTATTTCTTGTTTTTTGTTTTCTTTTGTAATCTCTCTAGGACCCCTACTCCTCCTTTCCATCCATGAGTTTCTAACTCTTTCCAAAGGGTGGAGGTGACGGATTTAGGGTGAAGAGAAGAAGAATAAAAGTTATTATTTTAATTTCGTGATTAGTATATTTTGATTTCTTGAGTTTGTGTTAAATCATTTATCATGTAATGCTTTATAACTAACATGATTTATTATAATCTAAACCCGATATCTAAACCTCCACCGAACGGAATTCACCATCTTTGTTCTTATTTTAGTTTTAATTGTTCATGTTTCTTGCTTTAGATAATTAAAACCCAAAAATCTCTAAACCAACTTATTTCTCTCTCTTCCTTTCCCTTAATCGAAAATCACAAAAATAACAAGATCTCTCCCTCCTTGTGTTCGACCCGTATTTGCCACGTCTTCATCGACGCCGTGCACTTGCGGTATAAATTTAATTTTCATCAGGAGGTGACCTCGAAGTTAGGCGTCGTCTAGCCTAAGGACCCATAGGCTTAAGTTGTTTGAGTCGTGCTTGCTAGATTAGGCTTCTACCTTCTCCCATTACCCACGCTAGCTCTAGGGATTCTTCCCTCCTCCTCTGAGTCATCTTCTTCTCACGTACTTCTACGTTCTAGTCTCCTCCTCTTTACACTCTCTGTTAGCGTTTTATGGTCGAGTCGAGCACTTTTTGCGAGCTTGGCCTCGTGGTGGTGAGAGTGATCGAATCGAGAGTTCTTTGTCGAGATGGATGGTTACATGGGCGACCATCCATATCATTGTTGGGACCAAGACAATTCTCCTTGGTACTCCGGACCCATGCTCAGACAAACACCCCGTATGGTTGGGACAATCTTCATTGTTTGACTGAGCAATCTTCATATTGGGGTAATATGAGAGAGGCACCGAC
Source organism: Triglochin maritima (assembly GCA_963682175.1). Lineage (NCBI taxonomy): Eukaryota > Viridiplantae > Streptophyta > Magnoliopsida > Alismatales > Juncaginaceae > Triglochin > Triglochin maritima. The sequence goes on from OY821775.1 coordinate 25,403,440, forward strand.
TGCTAGACCACCATCTAGTTACGTCAGATCATATGTTAGCTCTCCAACTGAGACGTTGCTAGAACCTTTGGCCTATGTCATGCATGTGGTAGATGACATGAGTGCACAGGTGGCTCCAGTAGCCGTACCGTGTGACTGGTGTGGGTTGAGTGGTCATGTTATCGAGGAATGTTCTTATGTTCCCCCAGATCCTGAGTACGAGCATACCTTTTCCCAAAATGCTCAATATGACCATTACGCATCCACGTACAACCCGAGAGGGATGGATTCGTGGGGAGACAATTCTTATTCAAATTCTTATACATCATTCCCACCACAATATCCTCCTTTTGAATATCCTGAATTCTACCAACACCCCATGACCAATCATTGGACTCATTCTTAGCCCATCACTACCCAACCCATCCATTTCCAAAATTCTGACATGAACCTCACAGTTGACCCCAAACTTGATTCTTTAGAACAAGCCCTCCAAACGTTCATGGAAACCACTCAAAATGTGTTGAAGTCCAATCACGATTCCCTGCCAACTATGGAAATGTATGTGAGTCAAATTACACAACAATTAAGTAAACGTGGGGAGGGTGACATTTCTTGTCAACATGAGGATTCATCTTTTGATATCGAACCACCACCACATTCACAAATTCAAAGCAATATCTTTCAGAGTCAAACTCCTAGTCAGTCTGAGGGACTTGGGGTTTCAATTCAGGATCACATTGTGGGGGATTCGATCCAAACTGGGAATAACATGGACCAACATCATTATGAGTCTGCATAGGATTGTGCCGCATTTTTTGTCCCATGGCCCCTGAGCCACATGATCTTCTTGTTGTGCCTCATAAGGACTCACCTCTGGTGGAGCAAGAGCTCCCTAGTACCCTTAATTTCAAACGACTGATGAGAGTTTGCCTCTCACTATTGTTCCTGATTAGCTTGGAAATTATGGAACATCAAACAACTACATTGCTAATGAGGGTATTAGGAGTTCCTTGGAAGATACCTTGGGTAAGACACCCACTTTCTGTTCGCCTGGTGAGTCGAACATGCATAACAAGGTTCTTGACATCGTTCCGACTCACCATCCTATTGGTTGGAGAATTTGGATTGACGATCATAACTTCAGTACCGTAACGGCAGAAACTCTTCTTCCCTTGCACAATTATTCCCAAACTCTTGAGAGGTTGAAGCTGTTTCGCTTTGATCCTTTGAATGAGACGCCTTTGTGTCCAATTCATGAACCTCTTCTTTCATCTTGTGCTCTTTGTGAGGGGGGCCAAACATGAGTATTCTTGCCCCGCGTGGTGTCATGTTCCCTTTCCAAGTGCATTGATCCACTTTCGAGATTCCCATTTGATATCCTTTGACAAATGAAGATGGGAACATATTTTTGTACATAGTTATATTAAAAAAAGAGAAGAAAAAAAAGTACAATAAAAGACTCCTTGAGCGAGCATTGATTGTTGTGGGTCCCAACCCTTGTGTACTTGGGCCCCACTTCTTTCACGTATTTGTATCCCTTCTTTAGCATCTCATAGGTTTTGAGGGAATTCAGGTTTGTGTCCATCAACATAACCATGAACTTCCCTTTGTACTTCACGTTGGTGAGATCTTTTCTTTTTCATGCATAAATCCATGTAGTTTCATGCTCACATTCATTGAGGACAATGCATGAAGTAGGTGTAGGGGGGTGTTTTACGTGTGTACATAGTCGACTCTTTTCTTTGATTTTGCTTTCTTTTGTTTGTATTGTTAGGGTCATGTTAGTGTGCTGCATTTAATATCGGTATATCTGCTTGTCATGATCCTTGGGTGACTTGTCTTCTTTTGCTTGCCTAGTACTATAAAATTTTCACATTTCTTTCAAAATCCTCTTGTGTTTGCGAAAAAAATGTTTTTGTGGGTTTTGTGTGTGTTTGGCATGTGCAAAACCGTCGAGAGTCAAAGTAAAAAGGAAGCTCTCAAAATTGTCTTGAACTTGAGGCATTAGGATATCTAGTTTACTGGCTTTAGGTCTTATCGAGTCGTTAGGATATGTTTAACGTTTTAAATTAAACCGCAAGTGCACGGCCGCGATGAAGCGGTGGCAAGTACGGGTCGTCCTCAGGGAGGTGAGAAGCCTCTTGTTTATCAGAAATCAAGTGGCAAAAATTGGGGGAGAAAGATTGATTATGCTACTCTACACTAAAGAAATGCGAACGAAAGAAACAAACAATGAAATGACAACTAAGTTACGAACAAAAGAAGAATGCTGGAATATAGATATGGGAAAACCCCTAAGGGGTGGAGTGAGTGCACACAAGCAAAGAGGAGGGTGTTGAACACATTCTTTAAGCACAAATAAATGTGGTGTTATCATGCATAGGAAGTGTCTAAATGTTGTGGCAAAACCTATCAATCTATTCACCAACTTAGTTGATTAACATTTACATATGCAAGATGTTTATTTTAGAACCTAAACAAGCATGAGAGGTGTCTAATCATTTTGGCAAAACTCATCAAGTTATAAATTCTATCCTAAACAAGAAAGCATACATTCATGTTTTATCAACACATTGGAAATAAAGCATTCAATCCATTCTCATTTGCATGTATGTACATCTACTCCACCCCCAAAGGGGATGGAACTACTCACTAGACATTACATTAATTATTAAACTAAACAAAGAAAGCATATTAACTAAGCTAATAAAACTAATGAAATGAGATTAAGCAAAGCAAAACAAGAAACATAAAACAAACAACATAATAAAGAAAACTTGTATTAAAATGACTCACATTAAAAGTAGCATCCTCCTACTTTAGTGTGTGCTTCAAGGCCTCACTTCTAGTAGGAATAATAGCCACTTAAAATATGGAGTGATTACAATGGAAGGTGAAGAGTTCTATTTATAGCCATGGAAAAAGGAAAACCGGGACAATCTCTCGATGTGGGACTAAACAGATACCAAACATAGCCTAAACATCCTCTAATACATGTGCTGGAGAAATTTTAGGGGATTTGGGCCAAAATGGACCGCCAATTGGCGGTCTATATGGTTCAGATCCTGCTTATTTTTGTTGTGGGCTTTTCTTGGTATATTTGCTGGTCTTGGATGCATTCACTTGGTTTGTTGGAGCTCTGACCCGAATCGAATTGCTAAAATACTCCCCATGATGTGAAGGATTTCATGTTTAATTGAACATATTTATTTTCGAAATTTTTATGCACAATAAGGATCAATTTACAATTTTCTACGATTTATTTCAAGCATGCATCAATTTGTTTCAGTAACTAGTTTCAAAACTTTATTAAAACAAATATGGGCTCCGATATTCATACCTAGAAGTTCTCTAAAACTTCTTGAAGATTCGGAGATGTTGGGGATGCTCCTTGCTGCGCCGGATGCCTCCGAGTATTCACCAAATTCTAAACAAGATCGGAGTGATGGAAGCTAGTCTCTCAATCTCCGATAGGGTTTAGAATCCAATTACTAACCCCTATTTAATTCCCTTGAGAAGATGATCTCTTAAGAGCTAACACTAAACTTAAGAATTAAGGGCTTTTCGTGGAGATTTATGGAGAGAGAATTTTTGCCTGAGAAAGCAATGAATGAATTAATGAGGTAATGAGATAAACTTGTATTTATAAGTTCTCTCCAAATTACCTATTCATGTGCAACATCTTGCCCATGATTTCATGCAAAATTCCATCTAACCATCCATTATTTAATAATAAATAATATTAGCCACGAATTAAATCAATTGTGGACCAATTCCATGCATGATCTAATTAATTCTTAAATTAATTCTGTACAAAACCGTCTGGACCGGTCGACCGCTCGAACCTGGTTTCGGTTGACCGTTCAAAAACTCGGTCGACCGTTCGTAACAGGAATTATTCCATAGCTATGTTCGGTCGACCGTTCGAACAGATGAAAATTCCTTGTTATCGGTCGAGACATGTCCTGTCGACCGTGCCCGATCGGTCGACCGTGTACTACTAACCGGTCGACCGTTTGAGCACTGTTTTGCAGACTTGTCAAAATTCGGTTTAACCCCTATAAAATTTGACATTTCGGGATTAGTAGTAAATTCCCAACATATGTAACATATTATCCTATGCAATGATCAATTATTACACCCCATAATATTTACATCACATATGAATTTTATTTAGATTCTAATTATGTTATTAATCACAACATAATTTTGATTTTGCTTGTTCACCCTATGTGTCATATTTTCTACATGAAACCCGACACATCTTATGAACTCAAAATCCCCATTTCTTGTTTCCCAGTTTTGTGTTGTGGCCTATGGGAGGATCTAAACTAAGTTGGCAGTGATATTAAGAGCTTAATATCAAAAGCTATAAGCGGTATCTAGCTACACATTATAGCTCCCAATTAATTAGATGTCTTAATTCCAATTGAACCAAAACCCGATCCATTTAGTGATGGAGTGCACCACTTGTGTCCATCCCTTGCCTCATGATATTAAGAATACACACAAAGTAGTATTGTGTCATCTTTGTCATTGTATTCATTTCTTGATCTCTTTAAGCTAGTTATAAATATGTGACTTAACTCAAATCACATTGTGCACATTACAACTTTGCTTTATCAAGGGGCCTTCTAATATCATCACTCAATTAAGAGGGGGCAATGATAGTCTTTTGACTAACTATCTTCTCCAACAAAAGTTGTACTTAACCAACCAATGCCTTTACACTACACTTATCGATAGTTCAAGACACTGATCTAATTAAGTATTCCTTAAGTGATCAGCTACAAGTCTCATATCAAAGGACCAAAGACACAGTAAAATATTAACGACACATAAACACATTTCTATAATATTTTACTTATTAGGTCTATTCAGTATACAAAAGTAATATTTTCCTCTTTTGCATACCCGTGTTGTCACTCACTTGTAGAGCCACAATGATATATGACCAACACGACAATCTTAACTCGGTAATCAATGTCCCATGTTAATTACCATGATTGCGAATATCTTTTGTTTTATGTAAACCAATATCTTTTAGAGCTCTATGGTTAAGGACCAAGAGTATCTTCCTTAACACTTCTAAAAGACGAATAACATAAACAAGGAACAAAATGATTTCTCATTCAATTCATAATAATTGGCATTTAAAAGTAAAACTTTTAGAACACATTCCATTCAATCTCCCACTTGTTATTAAAGTTTTCTTTCACATACATGCTCAATGTATAAAACAATAATAACTAGGGTAAACCCCATTACATATGAATCATCAAGCCAATCTACATGGTTCCTCAATCCCATGGACTCGAAATGCATTTCTCCCTTGGCTTGGGATAAGGGTTTTGTGAATGGATCAGCTGTGTTGCTGTTGGTGTCCACCTATAACAGATTTATTTTGCCTTCGTCGATGAGGTCACGCGTCACGAAGTACTTGCGATCCATGTACTTCACTTTGTGGTGTGATTTGGGATCCTTGATTTGCGAGATAGACGGACTATTGTCGCAAAATAGCTCTATTTGTCCCTCGCTCGAGGGAACTACTCCAAGCTCTTCAAGGAACTTCTTAATCCAAACTCCTTCCTTGCTCGCTTCAGCGACAGCCATTACTTCGGAAGCAGTGGTTGAGTCGGCCGGTAGTGCTTTGCTTCCAACTACGCCAACTCACAGCTCCACCATTCAGAAGAAAGACGTATCCTGATTGCGACCTTCTATCGTCTGGATCACTCATGAAACTCGCATCCGAGTACCCTTCGGCTATCAATTCCCTTTGTCCTCCATAAACAAGAATCTTATCCTTAGTCCGGTTAAGGTACTTCAGGATATTCTTGACCGCAGTCCAATGCTCAGGACCTGCGTTGGATTGGTGACGACTTGTCACGCTTAGAGCATACGAGACATCGGGTCTTGTGCAAGTCATCGCGTACATGATCGACCCAATTGCCAAAGCATAAGGGACATCCTTCATGTACTCTAAGTCCTTACGTGATTGCGCACGTTGAGACTTCTTGAGTTGCACACCCATACTCATTGGCACACTGCCCTTTTTGGAGTTGTTCATCTTGAACCTTTCCAAGACCTTGTAAATGTATGTACGTTGACTGAGGCCAATGAGTCTACGGGATCTATCTCGATATATCTTGATTCCCAAGATGTATTGAGCTTCACCCATATCTTTCATTGAAAATGCAGATTTCAATGAACTTCTCGTTTGCTCAAGCAAAGAAATATGATTGCCCATGAGCAATATGTCATCGACATATAAGATTAGGAATAATACATGGCTTTCACTGACCTTCTTGTATATACAAGGTTCTTCCTTACTTTGAATGAAGTGAAGCTTCTTCACTTCCTCGTCAAAGCGTTTGTTGCAACTCCTTGATGCTTGCTTCAATCCATAAATGGATCTTTGAAGCTTGCATACCTTCTCGCTATTCTTTGGATCTTCAAAACCTTGAGGCTGTACCACGTACACATCCTCCTCCAAGTTCCTATTAAGCAACGCCGTTTTGACATCCATTTGCCATTTTCATAATCATGAAATGCAGCAATAGCGTGCATTATCCGAATAGACTTGAACATGGCAACCGGTGAAAAAGTTTCATCATAGTCAATTCCTTGAACTTGAGTGAAATCCTTCGCTACAAGCCTCGCTTTGTAGGTTGTTAAGTTCCCATCCATGTCCATCTTCTTCTTGAAAACCCATTTATTTTGAATGGCCTTTTTCCGTTGAGGAAGGTCAACCAAGTTCCACACTTGATTATCATACATGGATTCTATTTCGGATTCCATGGCCTTAAGCCATAGTTTGGAGTCTTCCCTTTCCATTGCTTCTTGGAAGGTCAAGGGATCATTGGTATCTAGTACCATGATTTCATGAAGTCCCAGATACAAGTCGGGTTTCTTCCTTTCCCTTGTTGACCTTCTTAGTTCTTTTGGTTCTTATCGTGTCTCTCGAACTTCTTCCACAATTTCTTGTGGAGTTGGTTCACGTTCAATTCTTGAACGTACACTTGGTGGGGATGATTGAGATTCTCTCACAATTTCTTGTGATGGTCTCTCTCTCACGCTCCCACTAACCAAAGGAATCTCGGTTGGGCCTTCATGATCTTGAACGTCATCATTCGTGTCATGATCTTGTAGAGTAACTTGAGTTTCCTCAAGCACAACCCTACTCCCACTACTTTTTACTCTTTCTAGAAATTCCTTTTCCAGAAATGTGGCATCCCTCTCTACAATCACTCGATTGGAGGTGATATGCCAAAAGTAGTATCCTCTTGTCTCACGAGGATAACCAATGAAGAAGCACTTATCCTCTTTTGGTTGAAGTTTGGTCGACATCAATTTCTTGACGTAAGCCTCACAACCCCAAATCTTGAGAAAACTGAGCTTAGGTGTTTTACCACTCCATAGCTCATAAGGAGTTTTCTCCACGGATTTGGATTGAACATTATTTAGTGTGTAAGCCGCAGTTTGTAGTGCATAACTCCAAAAGTAAAGAGGTAATTCCGCATGACTCATCATTGACCGAACCATGTCGAGCAATGTCCTATTCCTCCTTTCGGATACCCCATTCCACTGAGGAGTACCAGGTGGGGTGAGTTGAGGTACAATACCAAACTCCTTTAGGTATGAGTCAAATTCGGCACTTAAGTACTCACCTCCACGATCCGTTCGTAGAGACTTGATTTTCTTGTCGAGTTGGTTCTCTACTTCATTCTTAAATTCTTTGAACTTCTCAAAGGACTCACTTTTGTTTCTCATTAGATAAACATAGTCATAACGACTATAATCATCCGTGAACGTAATGAAGTACCTGAAACCATCTCGTGCACTAGTACTCATTGGACCACATACATCGGAATGTATCAAATCCAACAAGCCACTTGCCCTTGGTCCTTTCTTCTTGAAAGGCGTTTTGGTCATTTTTCCCATTATACATGGTTGGTACGTCTCCAATGATTTAAAATCAAGTAGACCAAGAAGGTTAGCTTCTTGCAATTTCTTGATGCACTTTTCATTTATGTGACCAATACGATAATGTCACAAGAGAGTATCATTCTCGTGAGTGGTTTTAAGTCTTTTGTTATTGATATTAAAGATTTGTTTATCATTCAATTCAAGCAAATAGAGACCATTCCTTATGAATGCATTTGCATAGAAAACACCATTCTTCGATATAGACAAGCAAGAATTTGAAATATTTATATTAAAATTATCCATATCTAAACATGATACAGAAATAATGTTGTTGCTAATCGAAGGCACATAATAAACTTTCGTTAGACATAAATTTAAACCACTACATAATTGAAGCACCACAGAACCTTGTGCAACCGCAGACACGTTCGCACCATTTCCGACCTTCAATTCTACCTCGTTTCTTACGAGTTCTTTCCTATCCATGAGTAGCTGCACATTAGAAACTATGTGAGCACAAGATCCGGTATCTATTACCCAATCCTGGACAGAGGTGGCTAAATTTATTTCAATAACAAATATACCTTTGGCCTTTTTGGGGCGCCGACATTCAATCACTCCGTTGTCAAGGTCTTCCTTGTACCTGGGGCAATTTGGCCGGATGTGTCCTTTTTCACCGCAGTGAAAGCACTCCGTATTGGGAGTTGGAGATTTCTGAGATTTCCCCCTCGAGGCACTCTTATGAGCACCTCCTACTCCCATGCTCTTGATTGAACCACTTTTGGTAGATTTGCCCTTTCCTTTACCAATCTTTTGGCTCCTCCTATGGACGGCAAGGACAATCTTGTCCCTACCCTTGCCCATGTCAACTTCAGCAGTTTTGAGAACGTTGTGCAGCTCCTCAAAACTCACCCCTTTTTCACGCACGTGGTAGTGCATCACAAAGTCCTTGAAGGACGGGGCTAGAGAGCGAAGAATCATATCTTCAGCAATGTCCTTGGGCATTGGTGAAGAGAGCTTTGCCAACTTCTCAAGGTACCCTTGCATCGTGAGAAAATGCATGGATACCGATGTTCCTTCCGCCATATGGCACTTTGTGAGTGCGATGGTGGTCTTATAGCGCTCCTTTCGGGCTCTATCCAAGAACATCTTTGATAAAGCCTCCATGGTCTTCTTGGGTTTTGAATCCAAGTATTTCGCTTGAAGCGAGTCACCCGTGGATGCTAGCATAAGACCGTGAACTTGGTTCTCTTGGTCTTCCCACTTGGCTTTAGCCTCTTTCTCTTCATCGGTTAATCTCTCATTCCACTTTGGGATTGGACCTTTCAAAATGTGAGATAGTTTCTCAAACTTTAACACGATGTTGAGTTTGAGTTACCAACTAATGAAGTTTGAGCCATCATTTGCTAAAGGGTGTTTTTCTATCATGGATCATATGATAGGTTGGATGTTCGACATTTTTCTACAAAATAAATCATATAGGATTTTAATGCCAATTTTATGTTTTAATACACATGCATACATATATTGAATATAAATGTAAATGTTGCAAATAAAAATTTTGCCCATAAATGCAACAATCCAAGATCCCATCAATCGTAATATAGACTAGCTAAGGGCTATCGAATACATTACAATATCAAGGTAAGAAAACATTTTCTAATCACAACCTTTTTGAATTTTAGCAACATTTAGCATCTTCAAACTCTTGTGACTCTTGTCGTTTTAATTATGAGGGAATATGACCTATCCTCGTAAGAAAAATGTTTTCCCAAAACCGAGCGAGGGCTCTAGGTAATGTTAAGAAAACTTATTTTCATTTGATACGAGATACGTTTATCCATTGTATTCACAACTAAACATACTTGGGGTTCACTAGGGTGAAACACACCTCATATATTTAATTGTGGCACAACAACAGACAACCATTATATCTCACACTATTCCCAAAGATGTGGAGGGAGCTATCTCCCGCTAAGGGCGAGCAGAGTATCCCTCGATCAATGGCTGCTAGCGGATGAAATAAGAAGGAAATTTATTATTAATTTTTTTGTTTGGACAATTTAACATGTGATTTAGAATTTTAGGTTATCATGCATATTACTAATCATACACATCCTAACATTCAACACATTCATCACATGCATAGCAAGATAAAAACAGAAATTAAACATTCACACAATCCACATCGTATGAGTTTATATGTTCCCTTCGATCCTCGATCCTCGATCCCCGATCTTCGATCCTCGATCGATGCGCTACAGTGGTGACTTCCTCTTGCACCGGAGATGTAAATTTTACAGAAAATAAACATGCTCCTCACATTCGATAAAAACCGACTAGTGCAAGTCCTATGTAAAAGCCTCCCATATGCAAATGCAACTATCTAAAAGACGGAAAGAGAGAGAATTTTGGCTTTTACATACATAAGACCCTGTATAATAATGACTATAAACATTCATAGGCGCTGATTTGGAACATATAAACTCACAATTCCTGCAAAAACAACTCGAGCATTCATGCACGCAATATCGCTATAAAATATACACCCTAGTTTATCAAGCATCTAGAATCCCAAACAATTCTTTGAAAAATATTTTGAAATCCATTAAAAACGTTTTTCATGCATCCATAGTTCAAAAATTAATTATGAACCGCTGTCCAGCCATTTCCAATGGAAAAATGAATCGCAATTTTTCGGTTTTGTTGATTCTCTTACAAAATAATCGTTTATACTTAAAACGAAATTATTGCAAGTTAGACAAATGTCTAAATCTTAATTCTAATAATTACATGGCATGTTTTAAAACACTTAAAACATTCAGAACGAATTATTATGGAGAATTACATCAACAAACATTCATAGACCGAAAAAACCGGTAAATCGAATTGTTTAAATCCTAGATGGTAAACTAAATTCGTTTACAGCCTTAAATCATGAGAAAATTGAACCCTATGCTCTGATACCACTGAAGGATTTCATGTTTAATTGTACATATTTATTTTCGAAATTTTTATGCACAATAAGGATCAATTTACAATTTTCTATGATTTATTGCATGCATGCATCAATTTGTTTCAATAACTAGTTTCAAAACATTATTAAAACAAATATGGGCTCCGAAATTCATACCTAGAAGTTCTCTAAAACTTCTTGAAGATTCGGAGACGTTGGGGATGCTCCTTGCTGCGCCGGATGCCTCCCAGTATTCACCAAACTCTAAACAAGATCGGAGAGATGGAAGCTAGTCTCTCAATCTCCGATAGAGTTTAGAATCCAATTACTAACCCCTCTTTAATTCCCTTGAGAAAATGATCTCTTAAGAGCTAAAACTAAACTTAAGAATTAAGGGATTTTCGTGGAGATTTATGGAGAGAGAATTTTTGCATGAGAAAGCAATGAATGAATTAATGAGGTAATGAGATAAACTTGTATTTATAAGTTCTCTCCAAATTACATATTCATGTGCAACCTCTTGCCACGATTTCAAGCAAAATTCCATCTAACCATCCATTATTTAATAATAAATAATATTAGCCATGAATTAAATCAATTATGGACCAATTTCATGCATGATCTAATTAATTCTTAAATTAATTTTGCACAAAACCGTCTGGACCGGTCGACCGTTTGGAGGTTCGGTCGACCGCTCGAACCTGGTTTCGGTTGACCGTTCAATAACTCGGTCGACCGTTCGTAACAGGAATTATTCTATCGCTATGTTCGGTGGACCGTTCGAACAGATGAAAATTCCCTGTTATCGATCGAGACATGTCCGTTCGACCGTGCCCGATCGGTCGACCGTGTACTGCTAACCGGTCGATCGTTTGAGCACTGTTTTGCAGACTTGTCAAATTTCGGTTTAACCCCTACAAAATTTGACATTTCGAGATTAGTAGTACATGCACAACTTATGTAACATATTATCCTATGCAATGATCAATCATTACACCCCATAATATTTACATCACATATGAATTTTATTTAGATTCTAATTATGTTATTAATCACAACATAATTTTGATTTTGCTTGTTCACCCCATGTGTCATATTTTCTACATGAAACCCGACACATCTTATGAACTCAAAATCCCCATTTCTTGTTTCCCAGTTTTGTGGTGTGACCTATGGGAGGATTTAAACTAAGTTCGCAGTGATATTAAGAGCTTAATATCACAAGCTATAAGCGGTATCTAGCTACACATTATAGCTCCCAATTAGTTAGATGTCTTAATTCCACTCGAACCAAAACCCGATCCATTTAGTGATGGAGTGCACCACTTGTGTCCATCCCTTGCCTCATGATATTAAGAATACACACAAAGTAGTATTGTGTCATCTTTGTCTTAGTATTCATTTCTTGATCTCTTTAAGCTAGTTATAAATATGTGACTTAACTCAAATCACATTGTGCACATTACAACTTTGCTTTATCAAGGGGCCCACTAATATCATCACTCAATTAAGAGGGCAATGATAGTCTTTTGACTAACTATCTTCTCCAACAAAAGTTGTACTTAACCAACCAATGCCTTTACACTACACTTATCGATAGTTCAAGACACTTATCTAATTAAGTATTCCTTAAGTGATTAGATACAAGTCTCATATCAAAGGACCAAAGACACAGTAAAATATTAATGACACAGAAACACATTTCTATAATATTTTACCTATTAGGTATATTCAGTATACAAAAGTAATATTTTCCTCTTTTGCATACCCGTGTTGTCACTCACTTGTAGAGCCACAATGATCTACGACCAACACGACAATCTTAACCCGGTAATCAATGTCCCATGTTAATTACCATGATTGCAAATATCTTTTGTTTTATGTAACCCAATATCTTTTAGAGCTCTACGGTTAAGGACCAAGAGCCTCTTCCTTAACACTTCTAAAAGACGAATAACATAAACAAGGAACAAAATGATTTCTCATTCAATTCATAATAATTGGCATTTAAAAGTAAAACTTTTAGAACACATTCCCTTCATGATGGTGTATAGTATTCTGTTTTGCTATTAGGTCCTTCTGTCTTGCATTCAGATCCTTCTCCCTTGCATCTTAGTCCCCAGATCTCACAATTCAGTCCTTTTTCCCAGCTTTTGGGTTCTTTTATGCTTCATCTTTTCAAACCTATTTATTCCTGAAAACTAAACATAAAACTCGTAACGTAGCATTGTTTAGGTGAAAGATAATGGATATAAGATACAAATATAAGCATGAAATGATGTCAATCAAATACCCCCACACCTAACTTTTGCTAGTCCTGAACAAAACAAAGAAAGGAAAAATCATAAAAAAACAAGAAATCCTAACTCACTTTCGTAGGCATCACGGTTGCACTTAGCATGTGCAACAAGCCATTAAACCTCCTTGTCGCCAAGGAGGAGGAGTGTTGTCTCCTGAGGGTTTTCAGCGGATATACCCACAAAATCTGAACAAGATGCATTAATCAATCTAGCTACACAACTCGTTGGACTTATTTTGTCGATCATGGGATGCGGTAATACTACGGGTTGACTCTATATATGTAATCGGTCCACACACCTATCATGGGATGCGGTAATACTTAAGTGGAAGACATGGGCAATCTTAACTTCTTAATGTGATACAATGTGTAAAGTCCATTTTGGTTCTTATTTGACTCTTTTTTTTAGCATTTTATTGGTTGGTGTTTGATTCTCCCAAGGTCAGGTTTCGTGCATCATTGCGTATGAGGACTTACACTATCACGTACACCTTCCCCCAAATCTCCACATAGGGCAATCCCTACCACCCGTGTAACGGGAGTTCGGTCGGTGCATCCCAAGTCAGATGACTCGAAAGCACCAGGCACAAAGGCCCCTCAGACCTACTTTCCCGAGTGATAGGAGTCGTGCGAGAAGAGAGAACACCACTTATTCATTTATCTACATGGGAACCAAAACCCCTACACTTAAGTTTCAAAAAGAGATTAAGGGCCCTTGACTACGACAAAATTCCTTATACTAACAGCACGAATTATTTGGCTCACTAGGTTCAGGGTGGACTTCTTTAAATGTTTGAGTGCTGAAACCCTATGATTACACGCCCCCCGAGGGAAACCGGCATGCATCCTAATGACTCGATAAGACCTAAAGCCAGTAAAATAGAAATCTTAATACATCAAGTTCAAGACAATTGTGGGAGCTTTCTTTTTACTTTGCCTCTCAACGGTTTTGCACATGCTAAACACACGTAAAACCTACAAAAACATTTTCTTTCGCAAACACATGAAGATTTTGAAAGAAATGTGAAAATTTTAAAGCACTAGGCAAGCAAAAGAAGACAAGTCACCCAAGGATCATGGCAAGCAGATATGTCTATATTAAATGCGGCACACTAACATGACCCTAACAATGCACACAAAAGAAAACAAAAAATCAAAAGAAAAGACTTGACTATGTACACACGTAAAACACCCCCCCACACCTACTTCATGCATTGTCCTCAATGAATGTGAACAAGATACTACATGTATATATCCATGAAAAAGGAAAGATCTCACCAACATGAAGTACAAAGGGACGTTAAGGGTCATGTTGATGGACACAAACCCAAATTCCCTCAAAACCTGTGAGAAGCTGAAGAAGGGAGATAAATACGTGAAGAGATAGGGCCCAAGTACACAAGGCTTGAGGCCCACAACCATCGATGCTCACTGAAGGAGTCTTTTATTACACACTTTTTTTCTTTTTTTTCTTTTTTTTCTTTTTTTTCTTTTTTTTTTGTTTTTTTACAAGATATATACATCAACCAAGATATTCTCATAATCATTTGGCCAAGGAACATCAAATGAGAACATCAAGTTTTGAGGACCAGAGACTTGCCGAGATGGGCAAACTTCACTGGTACTCTGAAGAGTCATAAAGGGTGAAAGGTCAAAGCTGAAAGGCTCGAACCCCTCATGATATTGGTTGGGTGTGGGCAACAAAGAATGAAGTTGTGTTGCCTCACTAGGGTATAGTTGCTCATCGAACAAAACCCTCCAACCAGTAGGCGGGTGCATCGGGATGAGTTTCTGAAGCTCATTCGATGGATGCGGCAGACCTGCATCACTAAGAATGGGGCTTCTCCCCAAGTCATCCAACAAGGACCTCCCACCATCATTTAGATCATCAAGCATAAGCTCGGTCATAAGTGGGTCCTTGTTGGAGTCAATATGAAGCTCAAATGGCTTAATGGCCATGGGACATGAGGTAGAGACACCTTCTGGTATAGGCATATGATGAGGTGCCTCACTCTCACTAGTACTCTCAACTGAATCATGCAACGAACACTCCCTTTGGACATTCTTGTTCGAGGCCAGCTCACTCTGTTGCATTGCGAAGACAAGCAATGAGTTTTCGCTGGCCCCACGAACATTCTCAACAGGTTGCATTGGGGTTAGGGGTGTTCGTCGATTTTGTGGTGCTTTCTCCAATTGGCGGATGAGATTTAGATTTAAAGGTTCATCCATGGGTTCCTGTTGCCTACCAGAGTTGAACACATGAAACTCAACATTCATGTTACCGAATGAGAGCTTCATGAGACCATTTCTACAATTAATCAAGGCATTGGAGGTTGCCTGAAATGGTCTACCCAAAATGAAAGGTATTTGAGAGTGGGTGTTCGCAACAGGATTGGTATCGAGGAAAACAAAATCGACTGGAAATATAAAATCTCCAACTTTGATGAGCACGTCCTCGATAATCCCCTTTGGAATACGAATGGATCTATCCGCCAATTGTAGAGTGATCTTAGTTGGTTTTAATTCTCCCAAGTTTAACTGTTGATAAACAGAGAATGTGAGGAGGTTGACCGCTGATCCTAAATCAAGCAAAACATTGTGCATTCTAGTGTCCCCTATCATATACTGAATAGTAGGACACCCAGGGTCCTTGTATTTTGTGTAGGTGGGATTGGACAAAAGTGAGCTTATATTTGCAGCCATGAATGCTTTCTTAGGAACATTGGTCTTCCTCTTGGTTGTGCAGAGATCCTTCAACACTTTGGCATATTGAGGTATTTGTTGGATGGCATCCAACAAGGGGATGTTAACCTTTACTTGCTTAAAAACCTCTAATATATTATCCATGGTGTCACTCTGCTTTTTGGTTAACCTACTTGGATAAGGAGCTTTTGGCAGGTAGGTTTTCTGCAGTGCGTGAGAAGGAAGCTTTGGTGTATTACCCTCACCCTCAGCCTCTTCTTCACCACCATTCCCACTGTGGGGCTGCATAGATGGTGGTTGTTGTGCCAAGGAAATGTGATTGTCAACCTGTTTTCCATTCCTTAAGGTCACAATGGAATTGACATGGTGAACAAGTTCCTCCACATGGTTCACTTGCCTCCCCCGAGGTACCACATTCTCATTTTGCATGTGGTGTTGTTGGTACATACGGGGGTTAGCCTCAGGTTGGCTAGGAAAAGACCCTCTCTCTCTTTCCTGTACAGACTGCCAATTGGCCCATCTGAAGCTCTAGAGATTTGATGGTCTGCTGATTTGAAGTGAGAACTTGACTCATAGTTGACATAAAATTTTTCATTGAGTTTTCAAGTCCACGAGTCAAGGTCTCAAGCGAATTGAATCGTGTTTCCATATTATTGGAATTTGGGAAACCCGATTGATTGGTGGTTTGCGCTTGGGGTGGCTGATAGGAATGTGCATGCATGGGAGGTTGGTGTGATTGGTAATGTGGTCTAGATGACTTTGAAGGACCACCTGGGGCATTAGTTTGGTTCCATGAAAAATTGGGGTGGTTCCTCCATCCAGGATTATAAGATGATGAGTATGGGTCATTCCTGGTTCTATCATAGATGGCATTGACACACTCCATCTCAGGAGGAATGGACTCACACTCGCTTTCTACATGCCCTATCCTACCACATGAATGACTGGGAACTGGACCAGATGTGGACATGTGAGGTGCACCCTGTTGGTTTTGGAGCTCAATCGAATCCATACGGCGCATTAAGGCCGCCATGCGCGCCTCGGTGGCCGTAGTGGTATCGACAACAAATGCGGCACCCGATCTAGTCGAGTTTGCATTCGCGATACTCGCTCCTATGCTAGATGATGCAGGTGGTTCCCTCACACTCTCTCATTGCATGGTTTTCTCAGCAAGGTCTTCTAGGAAAGCCCATGCCTCCCTTTCATCCTTTCCCAAGAACTCTCCTTGACACATGGACTCAAGGAGCGTTCTTGACGGGATGTGAAGACCTTCGTAAACAATCTGACATGCCATGGTGAGGGCATGAGGATAGTAGCTCCTTGAACCTCTCTAAGTATGCATGGAATCGTTCGGTCTCATGTTGATAGAACGAATTGATTTCGTTCCTCAATTTTTGAGTCCGATGATTTGGGAAGTACTTCTTAACCCTTTTTGTTGCCACTTGATTTCTGAAAAAACCAGAGGCGTACTCACCTCCCTGAGGATCGACCCGTACTTGCCACCGCTTCAACATGGCCGTGCACTTGCGGTATTTAAAACGATTAAACATATCTTACACAACTCTTACCCAATTTAACCCCAACGTCTATAATACCTTGGGAGCTTGTAAATAGGTGTTCCCTTGACACAATTACAAATACCTTACACTTCCATTTGTCAAATACACCTAGAGAAACTCGCAAGTCGCCCATTCCCCAAATCCTACTGTCCAAGCTTAAACTTGCACATCTTAGCATCAATTCCACATCCTAAGCAAAGTGTGCGCAAGTTAGAGAGTGTGTTCCACTCAAGATCTCAATTGTAAAGAAGTAAGAACTTCGGTGAAAGCCCAAAGTGTTCCTCTCGGATTGTGAGAGAAGAAAGTCAAGCTCACGAGGGTGTTCGTGGAGCATGTTTTGTAAAGGCTTAATCTCGGCCCAGAACGAGGTTGATAGTGAAGACGCGAGCAGAGCTCAAGGGAGATGGAGCGGAGCTTGTAAGAGAGGAAGTAGGTGGGATGCCGAATCTCTATAAAAATCCGGTGTCATCATTGTGGATTGCTTTGCTTACTTGTATTTATTTAAATTCCGCTGTGCATATCTTGATTGATTAAACAAGTAGGTAATTAGTTTAAAAGTGATTAGAATTATAGACCCTCACGATCCTACACATTGGGGGTATTTTAATCATCTAAATGTTGGGGAATTTTGATGGGTTTTACCATAAGATTTAGACACTTCCCACGCTTAGTTTTCTCATATTTATTGACTGAAATTTCCTATTGAATATGGTACGTTCGGTATGTGTTTGTATTTGTGTTTGCTTGATTGATTGAAGAAACTTTGTTTTGATGGGTTTTGCCATAACATTTAGACACCTCACATGCTTACCTTTGTTCTTCACATGAGTTTATGGTTTTTTATGAGTCTTGCCATATCTTTAGACACTTCTCATGCTGAGCCTAATCTTATGTCAATCAAGTAGTAATTGCCGATACATATTGTGAATGGATTGATAGGTTTTGCCACATCTTTAGACACTTCCTTTGCATGAAGACACATACACGACACACACATGACACACACATCCATGCTTACATGCATTATTCATCACTTATTTCACTTCATATGTGCACACACTCCACCCCTTAGGGGTTTCTCTTCTTGATTCTCTATATTTCGTTGCTTTCTTTTGTATTTCTTACTTACTAGTTTAGTGTAGTTAGCTTTAGCATAATCACATCTTTTCTGCCTTTATTCGCCACTTGATTTCTGACAAACCAGAGACTACTCACCTCCCTGCGGATCGACCCGCACTTGCCACCGCTTCATCGTGGCCGTGCACTTGCGGTAATTAATAGAACGTTTAAACAAATATCATAAACTATTAGCAATATCTAGCTACACATTATAGTTACCCAAATAAAAAAGATGTTTTGTTGACTCGAACAGAACACAATGTGAGACGGAAAATTTCACTTGTGTCTATCCCTAACCTCATCATATTAAGAATATTACACAAAGTAGGAATGTGTCATCTTAGTTCATTCTTCAGAACCCAAAGCGCATCTTAACTTCATGTTTAACTATATTAGTCATGTATTAATGTCAATGTATTTGATATTAATTAGACTCCACACGTGTGCCTCCTGTAATCAAGAACCACTCACACACACATACCTACATATCTCCACTCCATGGGGTTTAGTTTAATTGTTGAATCATTCCTAATTTAGTGTAATTAGTTTGGCATAATCACCGCATTATCCTCTCCTTCCCCACTCGAGTATGGTAGTCACAACAACACTCACAACAACTTGAGGTTTGACCCGTATTTGCCCCGTCTTCACTGACGTCGTGCAGTTGTGGTTATTAAAACGATCGATCGTAAGTCATTTTTATTTTATGTTTTAACTTCTCACAACCAATAATTAATTTTCATTTGCGTGCCTGGAATTTTTACCCTTGGAACAGTTCGAGTTGTGCCTCCCAGTTTCCTGCTTTGCCCTAAGCATTCCCGAACTGCCACGACCATCCCCCATCACGTACACCGACCCGGACTCTCAAGAGCGGGCATCAACCACCCTAAACCAATCCCCTCCGACTGGTCCCGACCAAGTAAATGGCTTCCAACAAGCAGAACCACAAGACAATGATAAATAATAAGCAAATGATGATGATACAAGTGACACTGACATGATAAGTGTCGCGGCCGCAGAGCTATTGTTATGTTCGAGTTTCAGAAGAAAAAAATCAGCAGCAAGGTCCATTGCCCTGGAGTTTGATTCTTAGATGGAGTCCACAAAAGAAAACAAATATTATTGGATAAGTTATATGGGTACTCTGGCAAGAAGCAAAGTGTGTATTTGTACTGCCAAGTCGTCAGTGGTGGATGAATCTTTGAAAGAGAAAATTTGGAAGAATGCAATGGTTAGTTCAATATTTTGTTTTAAGTTAATTACTTTCTTTACAATTTTTTTATCTAACCAATACTACTTTTTTTATTTTGTGTTGCAAGAAAAATTTATTTTCCAATCAACTAAAGAGTTGAAAAGGAAGTGGATATTGTTTGTGGGTACTCGATGGAAGGATTTCAAAACAAAGTTGACAAAATAATTCATTTTTGCAAAGTATAATGATTGAGAACCATGGAGGATTTACAATTTTATTACTCAGACGACATGGGCTGAATTCAAAACCTCAAGGCTAACTCCTGAATTTTTGGTAAAATATGCATTCATTCTTCACACATTGAAATGTTAATTATAATAACTAATATTTTTTTGTTGGAACTACGAGGGGTCAACCAAGACAATGATGACAATGATGGCCAAAAATGTTGCCAAGAAAAGACAGGAAGCTTTAGAGATTGGTTTGAGCAAATAGTATATGCATCTTGCATGCCCATGCATTACTTAGTAGGAATTGCATCAGGATAAGAGTGATTGGAGCGTTTGATTGGAGCAATTGATTGCTAGATCTAGGATCAAAACGCTACTAAGGAGGGGTTGTCCGATAAAAGATAAGGTGGGGGATTTCATCACCCTTTCCTTTGCCCCAAAAATCACTCTTAATCAAGCCTTAACTAAAAGCAAGTAGACATTGGCCCTAAGGATTGCGGACGCACTAGGAGAGTAATCTAGTTGAGACCGTCATGACCTGATCGGCATTGCCTACCTTGTCTATAGAAGGAGGTACCGGATCTGGTATCACTTGCTGGGCATTGTGGTCTTCGTTGTAGGGAGGTGAGGCGTGTCGAGGCTAGTGACCTCGAAGATAGGCGTCGTCTAGCCTAAGGAGCCATAGCCTTAAGTTGTTTGAGCTGTGCTTGCTAGTTAGGCTTCTACCTGATCCCACTACCCACGTTAGATCTAAGGATTCTTCCCTCCTCATCTGAGTCCTCTCCTCATCTATTCTCTACGTATAGTCTCCTCCTCTGAGTACACCTTCTGTTGTGTGTTGTTTAGAGTCGAGTCGAGCATTTTTATGCGAGGTTGGGCTCGTTCTGGTGAGAGCACTCGACTAGAGAGAGTACATATTTCTGATATGGACGGTCTTGGTGATCGACCATCTCTGCCTCGTGCTCCTTTGGAGCAAGAGGCCGAGTCGTCTCGTGGTGGCGAGGGAGACCGGGTTCCATACATGGATTACCTCGGTCCGCTCCCACCACCACATAGACCTCCTTCTCCTCCTCCTCTGACTCGAGAGGAAGGGAGATTCGGTCAGGATTGAGTTCTTGGTGCACCACCACCTTTAGCTCGACAGGATAGACCGATGACTTTGTGGGAGCGGACCCATCCTGTTGGGGCCGCACAACCTTCTCGCATAGTTCTTCCCCCTGCTCGCAGGAATAACTATGAGATGAAACCTCAATATGTGAGCATGCTTCCAACCTTTACTGCCAATAAGGAGGATCCGTATATTTTTATACACGAAATCGAGGAAGTATGCTCCATGTTCAAACTTCAACAACTTGCCGAGGATTCAGTCCGGTTGAGGATGATTTCTTTCGCGTTGAAGGATAACGCGAAGAAATGGATGTACAGCCTCCCGGCGAGCTCCATTCGGTCTTGGGATGACTTTGTGACCGTATTTCTGAAGAGATTTTTCCCTCAAAGGAAAACTCAACAGATACGGCACCAGATACATCAAATGTATCAGACTGAGACCGAATCTTTTCATGCTTTCTTTGAGACGTTCAAGGACCTTCTCCAACAGTGCCCCCATCATGGATTTGAACTATGGCAGCTGTGCAAAATTATTTATGAGGGCCTCAACTACAACAACCGCACATTGTTGGAGTCGATGTGTCAGGGTGACTTCCAAATGAAACCCATCGATGTGGCATGGAACACTTTTGACTTAATGGTTGACCGCACCTTTGAGTGGGACACCATGAGAGAGCCACCAGCCGCCAGGTCTTCTGGTCGAGCTGGATCATATCAAGTTGAGTCATCGATCGCGTCTGAGGCAAAAATGGTTGCTCTCATGCGTAGGATTGAGAGTTTAGAGTTGGACCGAGCTCCTGTTGCTCAGGTCGTTACTCCCGGGTGTGGTAGGTGTGGACTTACGGGCCATGATGACTTGGAATGCGCTTACGCTCCAAGGGATACTGAGCATGCAAATGCGATGTATCAACAGAGGCCCCGTAACGACCCGTACAGTCACTCCTACAACCCGGGATGGCGTAACCATCCTAACGTCTCTTGGGGGCCTAGAGGGGGTAACGGTCATGGCTTGCACGCTCAACCTCAACCTCCACCTTATCAACCTCCACTCCCATCGGCGACCTACCAACCCTCACATCAAAGGTCTCCGCACCATAATTACCAACCTGCTCATGCCTCATGTTGAACGTTTTAATTTAAAACCGCAAGTGCACGGCCGCGATGAAGCGGTGGCAAGTACGGGTCGTCCTCAGGGAGGTGAGCAGCCTCTTGTTTGCACGAAATCAAGTGGCGAAAATAATGGAGAAGAGAGTTGATTACGCTACTCTACACTAAACTACGCTAAGAAGTACGAAATGCGAAACAAAGAAATAAACGATCAAATCAAAACTAAGCTAAGAACAAAATAGAAGTGCTGGAATACAGAAATGGGAAAACCCCTAAGGGGTGGAGTGAGTGCACACAAGCAAAGAGGTGGGTGTAGAATACATTCTTTAAGCACATGAAGGTGGTGTTTATCAAGCATAGGAAGTGTCTAAATGTTATGGCAAAACCTATCAATCTATTCACCAACTTGATTGATTAACATTTACATATGCAAGTTGTTTATTTCAGAACCTAAACAAGCATGAGAGGTGTCTAATCATTTTGGCAAAACTCATCAAGTTATAAATTCTATCCTAAACAAGCAAGCATACATTCATGTTTAATCAACACATTGAAATTAAAGCATTCATCCCATTCTCTAATGCATGTATGTACATCTACTCCACCCCCCAAAGGGGATGGAACTACTCACTAAACATTACACTAATTATTAAACTATGGAAAGAAAGCATATTAAAACAAAGCTAGAATTAAAAGACGATTAAACTAAAACATGCACAAACAATAAAAGAAACATAAACAAACAATGAAAGAAACACAAAACTTTATTGATAAAATGACTCACATTAAAAGTAGCATCCTCCTACTTTAGTGTGTGCTTCAAGGCCTCACTTCTAGTAGGAAGAATAGCCACTTAAAATATGGAGTGATTACAATGGAAGGTGAAGAGCTCTATTTATAGCCATGGAAAAAGGCAAACCGGGACAATCCCCCGATGTGGGACTAAAAAAACACCAAAAATAGCCTAAACGAACATTAATACAAGTCCAGGAGAAATTTGAGCGCATTTGGGCCAAAAGTGACCGCTAATTAGCGGTCTACAGTGTCCGGATCGCTCTGGAATTTCTTGTGGGCTTTTCTGTAAGGCTTTGTTGGTATTTGATGCATCTATTTTGCATGTTGGAGCTCCGACCCGAATAGAATTGCCAAAATACTCCCCATGATAGTGTGAAGTATTCTGTTTTACTCTTAGGTCCCTCTGTCTTACGATCAGGTCCTTCTCCTTTGCATCTTGGTCCCCAGATCTCACAATCCAGTCCTTTTTCCCAGCTTTTGGGTCCTTTTATGCTTCATCTCTTCAAACCTAATTATTCCTGAAAACTAAACATAAAACTCGTAACATAGCATTGTTTAGGTGAAAGATAAGGGATATAAGATACAAATATGAGCATGAAATGATGTCAATCAAATACCCCCACACCTAACTTTTGCTAGTCCCGAGCAAAACAAAGAAAGAGAAAAGCATGCGAAAAAAAACAAGAAATCCTAACTCACTTTCGTAGGAATCACGGTTGCACTTAGCACCTGCAACAAGCCGTTAAACCTCCTTGTCGCCAAGGAGGAGGAGTGTTGTCTCCTGAGGGTTTTCAGCGGATATACCCACAAAATCCGAACAAGATGCATTAATCAATCTAACTACACGACTCGTTGGACTTATTTTGTCGATCATGGGACGCGGTAATACTACGGGTCGACTCTATATATGTAATCGGTCCACACACCTAGCCTAATGAGTTATTCGTGAGAGTTAACTAAGGAATTAAGTGAAAGACATGGGCAACCTTAACTTCTTAATGTGATACAATGTGTAAAGTCCATTTTGGTTCTTATTTGACTCTTTTTTTCTTTTTTTTCTTTTTTTTCTTTTTTTTTTGAAGCATTTATTGGTTGGTGTTTGATTCTCCCAGGGTCAGGTTTCGTGCATCATTGCCTATAAGGACTTACACTATCACGTACACCTTCCCCCAAATCTCCACATAGGGCGATCCCTACCACCCGTGTAACGGGAGTTCGGTCGGCGCATCCCAAGTCAGATGACTCGAAAGGACCAGGCACAAAGTCCCCTCAGACCTACTTTCCCGAGTGATAGGAGCCGTGCGAGAAGAGAGAACACCACTTATTTATCTATATGGGAACCAAAACCCCTACACTTAAGTTTCACAAAAAGAGATTAAGGGCCCTTGACTACGACAAACTTCCTCATACTAACAGACACGAATTATTTGACTCACTAGGTTCAGGGTGGACTTCTTTAAATGTTTGACTACTGAAACCCTATGATTACACGCGCCCCGAGGGAAAGCCGGGGTGCATCCTAACGACTCGATAAGACCTAAAGCCAGTAAACTAGAAATCCTAATGCATCAAGTTCAAGACAATTTTGGGAGCTTTCTTTTTACTTTGCCTCTCAACGGTTTTGCACATGCTAAACACACGCAAAACCCACAAAAACATTTTCTTTCGCAAACACATGAAGATTTTGAAAGAAATGTGAAAATTTTAAAGCACTAGGCAAGCAAAAGAAGACAAGTCACCTAAGGATCATGGCAAGCAGATATCGATATTAAATGCGGCACACTAACATGACCCTAACAATGCACACAAAAGAAAACAACAAAACAAAAAAAAGACACAAACTATGTACAAACGTGAAAACACCCCCCCACACCTAATCCATGCATTGTCCTCAATGAATGTGAACAAGATACTACATGGATACATGCATGAAAAAGGAAAGATCTCACCAACATGAAGTACAAAGGGACGTTAAGGGTCATGTTGATGGACACAAACCCAAATTCCCTCAAAACCTGTGAGAAGCTGAAGAAGGGAGATAAATACGTGAAGAAATTGGGCCCAAGTACACAAGGGTTGGGGCCCACAACAATCGATGCTCACTGAAGGAGTCTTTTATTACACACTTTTTTTTTTTACTTTTTTTTACAAGATATATACATCAACCAAGATATTCTCATAATCATTTGGTCAAGGAACATCAAATGAGAACATCAAGTCACGAGGACCAGAGACTTGCCGAGATGGGCAAACTCCACTGGTACTCTGAGGTGTCATGAGGGGTGAAAGCTGAAAGGCTTGAACCTCTCATGATATTGGTTGGGTGTGGGCAACAAAGAATGAAGTTGCGTTGCCTCACTAGGGTTTAATTGCTCATCGAAGAAAACCCTCCAACCAATAGGCGGGTGCATCGGAATGAGTTCCTCAAGCTCATTCGATGGATGCAGCAAACCTGCATCACTAAGAATGGGGCTTCTCCCCAAGTCATCCAACAAGGACCTCCCACCATCATTTAGATCATCAAGCATAAGCTCGGTCAAAGGTGGGTCCTTGTTGGAGTCAATATGAAGCTCAAATGGCTCAATGGCCATGGGACATGAGGTAGAGACACCTTCTGGTATAGGCATATGGTGAGGTGTCTCACTCTCACTAGTACTCCCAACTGAATCATGCAACGAACACTCCCTTTGGACATTCATGTTCGAGGCCAGCTCACTCTGTTGCATTGCGAAGACAGACAATGAGTTTTCGTTGGGCCCTTGAACATTCTCAACGGGTTGCATTGGGGTTAGGGGTGTTCGTTGATTTTGTGGTGCTTTCTCCAATTGGCGGATGAGATTTAGATTTAAAGGTTCATCCATGGGTTCCTGTTGCCTACCAGAGTTGAACACATGAAACTCGGCACTCATGTTACCGAATGAGAGCTTCATGAGACCATTTCTACAATTAATCAAGGCATTGGAGGTTGCCAGAAATGGTCTACCCAAAATCAAAGGTATTTGAGAGTGCGTGTTCGCAACAGGATTGGTATCGAGGACAACAAAATCGACTGGAAATATAAAATCTCCAACTTTGATAAGCACGTCCTCGATAATCCCCATGGGAATACGAATGGATCTATCCGCCAGTTGGAGGGTGATCTTAGTTGGTTTCAATTCTCCCAAGTTCAACTGTTGATAAACAGAGAATGGGAGGAGGTTGACCGCTGATCCTAAATCAAGCAAAACATTGCTCAATCTAGTGTCCCCTATCGTACACTGAATAGTAGGACACCCCGGGTCCTTGTATTTTGTGTAGGTACGATTGGACAAAAGAGAGCTGATATTTGCAGCCAAGAATGCTTTCTTAGGAACATTGGTCTTCCTCTTGGTTGTGCAGAGATCCTTCAACACTTTGGCATATTGAGGTATTTGTTGGATGACATCCAACAAGGGGATGTTAACCTTCACTTGCTTAAATACCTCTAATATCTTGTCCATGTTGTCACTCTGCTTTTTGTTTAACCTACTTGGATAAGGAGCTTTTGGCAGGTAGATTTTCTGCTGTGCCTGAGAAGAAAGCTTTGGTGTATTACTCTCACCCTCAGCTTCTTCTTCACCACCATTCCCACTGAGGGGCTGCATAGATGGTGGTGGGTGTGGCAAGGAAATGTGATTGTCAACCTGTTTTCCATTCCTTAAGGTCACAATGGAATTGACATGGTGAACAGGTTCCTCCACATGGTTCACTTGCCTCCCCCGAAGTACCACATTCTCATTTTGCGTTTGTTGTTGTTGGTACATGCGGGGGTTAGCCTCAGGCTGGCTAGGAAAAGACCATCTCTCTCTTTCATGTACAGACTGAGCCAATTGGCCCATCTGAAGCTCTAGAGATTTGATGGTCTGCTGATTTGAAGTGAGAACTTGACTCGTGGTAGACATAAAAATTTTCATTGAGTTTTCAAGTCCACGAGTCAAGGTCTCAAGCGAATTGAATCGGGTTTCCATATTATTGGAATTTAGGAAACCCGATTGATTGGTGGTTTGTGCTTGGGGTGGCTGATAGGAATGTGCATGCATGGGAGGTTGGTGTGATTGGTAAGGTGGTCTAGAGGAGTTTGGAGGACCACCCGGGGCATTAGTTTGGTTCCATGAAAAATTGGGGTGGTTCCTCCATCCAGGATTATAAGATGATGAGTATGGGTCATTCCTAGCTCTGTCATAGATGACGTTGACACGCTCCATCTCAGGAGGAATTGACTCACACTCGCTCTCTACATGACCTATCCTACCACATGAATGACAAGGAACTGGACCAGATGTGGACATGTGAGGTGCACTTTGTTGGTTTTGGAGCTCAATCGAATCCATACGGCGCATTAAGGCCGC
Source organism: Triglochin maritima (assembly GCA_963682175.1). Lineage (NCBI taxonomy): Eukaryota > Viridiplantae > Streptophyta > Magnoliopsida > Alismatales > Juncaginaceae > Triglochin > Triglochin maritima. The sequence continues at coordinate 25,430,782 of OY821775.1, forward strand.
CATGCGTGCCTCGGTGGCTGTAGTGGTATCGATAGCAAATGCGGAACCCGATCTAGTTGAGTTTGCATTCGCGATTCTCGCTCCTATACTAGATGATGCAGGTGGTTCCCTCACACTCTCCCACTGCATGGTTTTCTCAGCGAGGTCTTCTAGGAAGGCCCATGCCTCCCTTTCATCCTTTCCCAAGAACTCTCCTTGACACATGGACTCAAGGAACGTTCTGGACGGGATGTGAAGACCCTCATACACATTCTGACAAAGACGCCACAACTCAATGCCATGGTGAGGGCATGAGGATAGTAGCTCTTTGAACCTCTCAAGATATGCATGAAATGGTTCGGTCTCATGTTGATAGAACGAATTGATTTCGTTCCTCAATTTTTGAGTCCGATGATTAGGAAAGTACTTCTTGAGGAATGCAGATTGAAACTCATCCCAAGTCCTAAAGGAATTCGCCTGGTTGCTGTACAACCACTTCTTGGCGTCATCCTTTAGTGCAAAAGGAACGAGCCTAAGATGGATGGAGTCTGTGCTAAGTTGTTGCAGCTTGAACATAGCACAGACCTCCTCAAATTCCCTGAGAAAGATATAGGGGTCACCTTTCCCAGTGAAATGAGGGAGCATGGAAATAAACTGAGGCTTGACCTCAAAATGGTTCCCATTTGCCTCTGGCAATACGATGCATGAGGGCAGAGCTGTACGGCTCGGGTAGCATCGATCACGAAGAGGTATGGGAAGGACAACTGGAAGCACAGGTGGAACAGGTGGGTCCAGCAACTGCTCCTCCTCACGGAAATTAGCAGCCATTGGACCCGAACTACATGCGACACGAGAGGAGGAAGGTGTCGAGAAATCGATGACCGAAGCCGGATTGACAACGCTCCTCGTCAAACGACCACGCTCGTCTCGTGTCCACGAAAGCATGCACAAAGGTGCACACACAAACCACAACTTTTTTTTTTCAAATGAAGAACGTACGTAGAAGAGAAGACGAGGGAACACAGGAGAGAAAGAATGACTCAGGAGAGAAGGGAAGAAGTCCTTAAGCTACGGCGGATGGGTACAGGTAGAAGCACACAAGCAAACAAGGCTCAAACAATCCTAAGGTCGCTATAGGTCCTTACAGCTAGACGACGCCTAACTGCGAGGTCACACGGCCTCAACACGCCTCACCTCCCTACAACGAGGACCACAAAACCCAGCAAGTGAGCCAAGATCTGGGGATCTCGTCTCTCCTACTATCGACAAAGTGGGCAACGCCGATCAGGTCATGACGGTCGGGACCGGATCACTCTCCTAATGCGTCCGAATTCCTTAAGGCCAATGTCTACTTGATTTTAAAATTAGGCTCTTGATTAGTGTGGTTTTTGGGGCGAAGGAAAGGGTGATGAAATCCCCCACCTTATCTTTTACGGGACAGCCCCTCCTTAGTAGCGTTTTGGAGTCCTAAATCTAGCAATCAACTCTCCAAACAACGCTCAACTCACACTTGTTGCAATGCACTTCCTACTAACTAATGCATGTTCATACGAAATGCATGAATGAGAGTAGAAGGTGCGTACCTCACGCCAGCTCTCAGCAACAGAAAATAAAGCTAAGATAAAAGACAATCTAAATGCCTAAGTCACATACATGATGCATGACCTAAACAAGAATGAATGCCTAATCTTTTGCTTTGAGTTTTAGGGTCCAAGTTGCTTAAAGGAGGTTTGATTATTGATCTGGGAACGAACTATAAGTCAAAACATGCCAAATTGAGTCCCAGATAACTCGATCATTTAGAGCAACAACAGCAAGAAATTAAAAGATGAACAGAGCTCACCAGACCGCTGATTGGCGGTCTGAAGTGCTCACGTCGTCTGGAAATTTCTCCAGTAGCCTCCACTTGCTATTCCTAGTCTCCTGAAACAAAGAAAAACTACAACACACAAATTAAATCCACTCGAATCGTCCAAACAAGAGTCTGGACTGGCACCTCCCCGGCAACGGCGCCAAAAACTTGTTGAACGTTTTAATTTAAAACCGCAAGTGCACGGCCGCGATGAAGCGGTGGCAAGTACGGGTCGTCCTCAGGGAGGTGAGCAGCCTCTTGTTTGCACGAAATCAAGTGGCGAAAATAATGGAGAAGAGAGTTGGTTACGCTACTCTACACTAAACTACGCTAAGAAGTACGAAATGCGAAACAAAGAAATAAACGATCAAATAAAAACTAAGCTAAGAACAAAATAGAAGTGCTGGAATACAGAAATGGGAAAACCCCTAAGGGGTGGAGTGAGTGCACACAAGCAAAGAGGTGGGTGTAGAATACATTCTTTAAGCACATGAAGGTGGTGTTTATCAAGCATAGGAAGTGTCTAAATGTTATGGCAAAACCTATCAATCTATTCACCAACTTGATTGATTAACATTTACATATGCAAGTTGTTTATTTCAGAACCTAAACAAGCATGAGAGGTGTCTAATCATTTTGGCAAAACTCATCAAGTTATAAATTCTATCCTAAACAAGCAAGCATACATTCATGTTTAATCAACACATTGAAATTAAAGCATTCATCCCATTCTCTAATGCATGTATGTACATCTACTCCACCCCCCAAAGGGGATGGAACTACTCACTAAACATTACACTAATTATTAAACTATGGAAAGAAAGCATATTAAAACAAAGCTAGAATTAAAAGACGATTAAACTAAAACATGCACAAACAATAAAAGAAACATAAACAAACAATGAAAGAAACACAAAACTTTATTGATAAAATGACTCACATTAAAAGTAGCATCCTCCTACTTTAGTGTGTGCTTCAAGGCCTCACTTCTAGTAGGAAGAATAGCCACTTAAAATATGGAGTGATTACAATGGAAGGTGAAGAGTTCTATTTATAGCCATGGAAAAAGGCAAACCGGGACAATCCCCCGATGTGGGACTAAAAAAACACCAAAAATAGCCTAAACGAACATTAATACAAGTCCAGGAGAAATTTGAGCGCATTTGGGCCAAAAGTGACCGCTAATTAGCGGTCTACAGTGTCCGGATCGCTCTGGAATTTCTTGTGGGCTTTTCTGGAAGGCTTTGTTGGTATTTGATGCATCTATTTTGCATGTTGGAGCTCCGACCCGAATAGAATTGCCAAAATACTCCCCATGATAGTGTGAAGTATTCTGTTTTACTCTTAGGTCCCTCTGTCTTACGATCAGGTCCTTCTCCTTTGCATCTTGGTCCCCAGATCTCACAATCCAGTCCTTTTTCCCAGCTTTTGGGTCCTTTTATGCTTCATCTCTTCAAACCTAATTATTCCTGAAAACTAAACATAAAACTCGTAACATAGCATTGTTTAGGTGAAAGATAAGGGATATAAGATACAAATATGAGCATGAAATGATGTCAATCACCTCATCGTCGAGTTATTCCAACCAGACTCCACCACCCCAGCGGGTTGACCCCAAGGACCCTTCTTGTGATCCGACCCTTCATGGGTTGTAAAGTACAGTCAAGGCTTTGGAAATGCAAGTTAGCCAGTTGGCTCATCAATTCCATGAACGCGAGAAGGGTCAGTTCGCGAGTCAACCTGAGGTGAATCCTCGGGGTACCCATTCTCAAGGAAGGACACCTTTACCTCATGCTACCTCTGAACCGACCCATCATATTAATGTCATTCATACTTTAAGGTCTGGTAAGGAGGTGGACAACCACATTGGGGTGCCTTCTTTGTCATCACCATCTTTGAGGGAGCCGGATCCTGAGGCTCCCTCCACAAATACTTCCAGGAAGGAGCCAGATCCTGAGGTTCTTTCTACATTTCCTTCGACAAAGGGGCCGAACCCTGAGGGACCCTTGTCTCCTCTTGTGTCGAAGGAATCAAATTCTGAGGTCCCCACTCATGTTTCTTTGGACCAGAATTCTAGGGTTCCTTCACGCCCTTATGCCCCGAAGCACCATTCCCTGAGCGCCTTAAAAAGAAAACCTCATATCAGCATGACAAGATGCTTGAGATGTTTAGGGAAGTTAAGGTGAACATCCCTCTGTTGGAGGTGATTCAGCAAATGCCACCTTATGCCAAGGTTCGCAAGGACTTATGCACCAAGAAGAGAAAAACTCATGTTCAAAAGAAATCTTTTCTTGCGGCTAACGTGAGTTCTTTGTTGGCACAACCCATGCAAGTCAAGTACAAGGACCCTGGCTGTCCTACTATCTCTTGTGTGATTGGTGATGTGTCCATACATCGAGCCTTATTGGACCTTGTTGCATCTGTTAATCTTCTGTCATATTCTGTCTACGTCCACCTCGGTCTATGAAGAAACCGAGGGGTGTGGTGGAAGATGTGCTGATCAAAGTGGGAGAGTTCATTTATCCAGTCGACTTCTTTGTCTTGGATACTGAACCTGTGCCAAACCTACTTGGACAAATTCCTGTCATTCTGGGGCGACCATTCGTTGTGACTTCCAATGCATTGATCAATTGTCGCAATGGTCTGATGCGCTTGACTTATGGTAGTCAATGCGCTGATTTCAACATCTTCACCATCGGCAAGAAGCCAGGTGCCTTCAATGACCCTGTTGGGGTCAACCTTACCCAGGGTTTAGATGAAATTGAAGTTGCGGGCACCTTCAAGTACTTCAGAGAATTGTTCGATGGAAATCATGAAGGTGGTGAAGATGTATCACCTGGGCTGGCACAAGAAGGTGCCTTATGTTCTGATCATGTGGCAATAGTGCCACCTCCTTTTGATCTTATGGCCATTGAGCCACATTCTTCTGATCTTGTGGCCCTTGAGCCACATCCTTTTGATCACGTGGTTTTTGAGCCACAAGATACCATTTTTATGGCCTCTGGGCCACATGATCTTGATTATGTATCTGCTGAGGACCTCATGTGGGTTAAGAATCAACCACCTGATACCCTTCAACCTGATAGAGGTTCACCTCTAATTCATGCCTCATCTTTTGCTAATTCTCAAGAGGCATTGAACGACCACAATATATATAAGGGTGTCAGGTGGTCAAGCAATTCTGTTTTGTATGTTGCGAGCCTATGCATGTGCATTTCTGGCTCGAGAGATGGTGGGTTCCCATTTGATGTCCCTTAACATATGAAGATGGAAGCCTATTGTTATACATAGTTTAAAAAAAAGACTCCATGAGCGAGCATTCATTGTTGTGGACTCCAACCCTTGAGTATTTGGGCCCCCTTTCTTACACGTATTTGGTCTCCCTTTTTAAGTATCTCACAGGTTTTGGGGGGAATTCGGGTTTGTGTCCATCAACATGACCTTGAACTTCCCTTTGTACTTCATGTTGGTGAGATCTCTCCTTTTTAATGCATAAATCCATGTAGTATTTTGCTCACATTCATTGAGGACAATGCATGAAGTAGGTGTGGGGGGTGTTTTACGTGTGTACATAGTTGAGTCTTTTTCCTTTGATTTTATTTTCTTTTGTGTGCATTATTAGGGTCATGTTAGTGTGCTGCATTTAATATCGATATATCTGTGATGCATTGCATCATATGTCTTTCATTTAGATTAATTTTATATCAATAAATGCTACTAAGGTATGTGTTTAGTCTTATTTACATAATAGAGGGACCTGAATGCAAATTACCCATATCCCGAGCATAAATGCGTGCAAGAGACTCATTTCTATCATAAAGACCAAGTCAAGATTATTGGGATTCAAATGGAAGTCCATCCAAGCATAAAAGCATTCAAAGACCTAATTACAAAAGGCCAAGGACTTAAGCACAAAAGTAGTCAGGGACTTAATTGCAAAAAGCCGAGGCCCCGAATGCAAATTAAAGTACCAAAATATTATTTTAGAGAAGTTCTAAAGAAAAATCAATTTGGATCTCCAAATATATGAAGAAATTAATTCGGAGCTCAAAAGAAAGGAAAAAAATCAATCCAGACGCACAAAAGATAGTTAAATCATATCGTAAACACACAGGAAAAATCCGGATTAAATCAGAGCAGATATTGCGGCGAAATCGCCGCACCTTACATGTATTATACGGTGGAAACGCCGCACCCCTGGCGATCCATGGCTCCTGATTTTGTCCAGTCGTGTCTTGACACATGTACTTTCCTATTTTATACTTAGGTCCCTTGTATCGGCTATAAATAGCTTCGAAACGATGTTGTGAAACTGTCTTAGTTTTTTTACATATTTTAGTAATAAAATTCTGTTCTTTTATTTCTTGTTTTTAGTTTTTTTGTAGTTTCTCTTGGACCCCTTCTCCGTCCCTCCATCCATGAGTTTCTAACTCCCTTCAAAGGGTGGGGGTGATAGATTTAGGGTGATGAGAAGAAGAATTACGTTATTATTTTAATTTCGTGTTAGTATATTTTGATTACTTGAGTTTATGTTGAGTCATTTATCATGTAATGCTTTATAACTAATGTCATTTATTATAAGTTTCAGAATTCTCTAATCAAAACCTGACATCTAAACCTCCACCCACTGGACTCCCATCCATCTTTACTTTATTTTTAATTTGTTTTTGTTGTTCTCGCTTTAGAAATTAAAAATCCAAAAATCTCAAACCAACCTTATTTCTCTCTCTTTCCTTCCTTAATTCGAAAATCACAAAAATAACAATATCTCTCCCTCCATGTGTACGACCCGTTCTTGCCACGTCTTCATTGACATCGTGCACTTGCGGTATAAATTTAATTCTCATCAAGTTTTTGGCGTCGTTGCCGGGGAGGCGACGAAGATTTTTGTTTACTTTAGTGATTTCGATTTTTTTCTGTTTATCGTGTGCGTGATCTAACTATTTGGATTTGCGTTTCAGGAGACAACAGAGTGCGCGGCGAAATCCGAGCACATTCGGAGCTATAAGGGCGGTCGCATCCGCCGCACATTTGAAGCATCTGGGCTTCAATGTTTTCTGGGGTCGTATCCAACTCTAGTTGGACGCGTAGAGCAAATGTGAAGTTTCGAGAGCGAGCGGCGAACCCGTCTGAGCATTGCGGAGGTAACTTTTCTTGCCTTTCTCGTAAAATCTTAATCTTCGAAAAGTTCCCTTTCGTAGAACTGCACTTGTTAGGGCAAAATTCCATAATTGGCAATAATTCAACTCTGACCTAAAAATTGGCAAAATTAGAAGGACTTAGTGCATGCATCGTATAGTGTTTTGTTTGCATTATTCTGGCTAAATTCTTGCAAATTAATTCTTGTTGAAGAGTGCTGGAGGCAAGGTACGTGCGCGGTTTTTTATTGATTGCATTTAAGCATATAATCTAGTTTGCATACAACCTTGCAATTGCCCCCCACTAAAAAGACCAATGTTTGACTATCTTTGCAAGATATAAGTTAAACTATCTTAAGGGCAACTCCGTAGGAAAAGATACGGTGGGAATTTCATCACCCTTCCGTGGCCCACAAATCACAATCCTATAGTGTCACCCAAGCCTTAAAATTTAAAATCAATTAGAGATTGGCCCCTAAGGACTCAGACTCAATTAAGGACAAGACTGGTCTGACTTTCTATGACCTGAAGCTGATCGAATTTAATTGGTGTCTAGAAAGTGTTTTTGTGTTGACGTAAGTCTTCCAAGCGAAGTGGTTGTCTAATTGGCACCGACTCTGTCGGAAGCGCCCCCACTAGCTATACATTGTCTGGCCAATTTGGTTTGATTAGTGAGGGAGGTGAATCAAGCAAATCAATTCGACTCAACCAGTTAGGAGTCGTCCAGAGTTAAGCGACACTAGGTCTAGGATTGTTTGAACCGTGCTTGCTTAGGAAATTTCTGACCGATCCTCTTTTCTATGTTTAGAGTTAAGTTTCCCTTCTCATCTGAGTTTACTTTCTCTTCTCACCTCAATTCTCTAGATTAGGATTTCTTTCTCATCTTTCCCCATTCTATTGTTTGTTTCCTTTTTTGAAAAAAAAAATATAAATTAAAAAAATCAAAAAAAAAATCAATTGATTCTTGAATTTGAATTGGAAATTTAAATTTCGAATTTGAATTCAAAAATTTATTCAAACCGGTGCACTCAGATTTGGGTTCGGGACTTGAGCAATCGACTCTCACGAGTTCATCTATATTCCAGTCTGGAGCTTAGCCCCAATCCACCTGTTGCACCACCTCACCCGGATCCAATGGGTGAGAATGTAGTGGACCCACCTGTTGCACAACCTCTGACTCTGAGGGTTTCAGTGCTCAAACATTTAAAGAACTCCAGCCTGAACCTAATGAGTCAATAATTCGTGTCTGTTAACTTAAGGAAGTTTGTTATTATCAAGGACCCTTTAAATCTTGTTGTGAGACTAAGTGTAGGTGTTTTGGTTTATGTGTAGATAAGAAATAAGTGAGTAGATGTTCTCTCTTCTCGCACGACCCCTATCACTTGGGAAAGTAGGTCTGAGGGGACCTTGTCCCTGGTGCTTTCGAGTCATCTGACTTGGGATGCGCCGACCGAACTCTCGTTACACGGGTGGTAGTGATTGCTCTATGTGGTGATTTGGGGAAGGTATACGTGATAGTGTAAGTCAACATGGATTAATAAAAAGAAAAGAAAAAAAAGAGAGAAAAGAAACAAAAAGAAAAAAAATGCAAATAAGAACCTTAATGCACTTTACACTTTGTATCACTTGAGGATGTTGAGGTTGTCCATGTCTTTCACTTAATTCCTTATTTAACGTGCACGAATGGTTCATTAGGTTTGGTGTGTGGACTGATTACCTATATAGAGACGGCCCGTAGGATTACCGCGTCTAATGATCGACAAAATATGTCCAACGAGTCGAGTGTCTAGATTGAATAATGCATCTTGTTCGGATTTGTGGGTATATCCGTTGAAAACTCTCATGAGACAACACTCCACCTCCTTGTAACCAAGGAGGTTTAACGGCTTGTTGCACGTGCTAAGTGCAACTGTGATTCCTACGAAAGTGAGTTATGATTTCTTGTTTCTCGTTTGTTTTTCTTTCTTTGTTTTTTTCGGGACTAGCAAAAACATAGGTGTGGGGGTATTTGATTGACATCATTTCATGCTTATATTTGTATCTTATATCCACTATCTTACACCTATGCAATGCTACGTGACGAGTTTTATGTTTGAATTTCATAAATAAATAGGTTTGAAGAGATGAAGCATGAAAGGACCCAAAAGCAGGGAAAAATGACTTAATTGTGAGACCTGGGGACTAAGATGCAAGGGAGAAGGACCTGAACGTAAGACCGAAGGACCAAAGAGCAAAACAGAAAACTCCACACCATCATGGGGAGTATTTTGAAAATTCTATTCAGGTCGGAGCTCCAACAAGTGACGTAGATGCAGCAAAGACCAACAAAGACATCCTGAAAAGCCCAGAATAAAATCCAGCGTGATCCCGACCATATAGACCGCCAATTGGTGGTCTGTTTTGGCCCAAATCCGCTAGGATTTTGCTGGGTCGCGTATTAGTGTGTATTTAGTCCATTTTTGGTATTTGTTTAGTCCCACATCGGGGGATTGTCCCGGATTGCCTTTTCTTTGGCTATAAATAGAACTCTTCAGCTTCTATTGTAAACTACTCATTGCTTGGTGGCATTCTTTCTACTAAGGAGTAAGTCTTGAAGTAAAACTCAAGGTGGAGAAGAATGCTACCTTCAATGCGAGTCATTTGTTAATAAAATAATTCTTCTAGTTTCTTTTAATCTTGTCTTTTAATTTGTGCATGCTTTTTTAGTCTTTCCTTTTCTTTTAAGTTTATTTAGTATTTCTTGCTTGCTTAGTGTAGTTTCATTTCAGTGTTATGCTTCATTTTGTTAATATAGTTAGTGTAATGAGTAGTGAGTAGTTCCATCCCCATTTGGGGGGTGGAGAAATATGTGATATGATGATGTAGTGTATTAAGTGTGTGTTATCTTAATCCCCTGAACTTTATATGATTTCCATAGCCATCTAATGGATTTTTACTCTTATCTTTGATATGCTAATGCTCTTGAATGAAGTTTAGCTTATGCTTTGATTAGTGGACCTATTTTATGGGGAATGCTAAGGTTAGGATATGGATGGAATTAATATTGCAAACACAATTTGTAGTGCATGTACTTGTTGCCCTTACCTTAGTTAATGTCTTGTATGTTTTAATGATATTGGGTTATCTTAATTTATGTGGAGGCATAGTGGGTTCTAGTCTTTATACATTAGTTCATTTAGCTTCATTCCAATTATTGTCTTGTATATTTTAATGATGTAGTCTTATCTTAATTCATGTGGAGGCAAAGTTGGATGTAGTTTTATGATTTCATGCACTACATGTTGTGAGGAGCTTAATAGAACACACACACACACATCTTTATATTCACATTATTTCTCTACCCCCTATGGCGTTTAGTTTTTATTGCTTATCTTTCAGTTCCTTTTGTATTATAGTGTAGTTAGTGTAATCAATCTTTCTCTCCATTTTTTACCACTCGCCTTCGCACAAACCGAACGTCGACACACCTCCCAGTTGACGACCTGTATTTGCCACCGCTTCAACGTGGCCGTTCACTTGCGGTTTAAATAAAATGATCAATCACACCCAAAACGCAAATCACCAATCAATCGGGTTTCCCAAATTCCAACAATATGAAAACCCGATTCAATTTGCTTGAGACCTTGACTCGTGGACTTGAAAACTCAATGAAAAATTTTATGTCAACTACAAGTCAAGTTCTCACTTCAAATCAGTACACCATCAAATCTCTAGAGCTTCAGATGGGACAATTGGCTCAGTCTGTACATGAAAGAGAGAGAGGGTCTCTACCTAGCCAGCCTGAGGCTAACCCTCGCATGTCAATGCCATTGGAACCTTGTGGAGGAACTTGTTCACCATGTCAATGTCATTGGAACCATAAGGAAGGGAAAGCAGGTTGACAATCACATTTCCTTGCCACCACCACCATCTATGCAGCCCCTCAGTGGTAATGGTTGTGAAGAGGCTGAGGGTGAGGGTAATACACCAACACCTCCTTCTCAAGCACCGCAGAAAGCCTACCTGCCAAAAGCTCCCTATCCCAGTAGGTTAACCAAAAAGAAGAGTGACACAATGGATAAGATGTTAGAGGTGTTTAAGCAAGTGAAGGTTAACATCCCTTTGCTGGATGTCATCCAACAAATACCTCAATATGCCAAAGTGTTGAAGGATCTCTACACAACCAAGAGGAAGTCCAATGTTACTAAGAAAGCATTCCTGGCTGCGAATGTAAGTTCACTTTTGTCCAATCCCAGCTACACAAAATACAAGGACCCTGTGTGTCCAACTATTCAGTGTACGATAGGAGACACTAGCATGAGCAATGTATTGCTTGATTTAGGATCGACGGTCAAGCTCCTCCCATTTCCTGTTTATCAACAGTTGAACTTGGGAGAATTGAAACCAACTAAGATCACCCTCAATTGGCGGATAGATCCATTTGTATTACAAAGGGGATTATTGAGGACGTGCTTATCAAAGTTGGAGATTTTATATTTCTAGTCGATTTTGTTGTCCGGGATACCAATCCTGTTGCGCACACCCACTCTAAAATACCTTTGATTCTGGGCAGACCATTTCTGGCAACCTCCAATGCCTTAATTAATTGTAGAAATGGTCTCATGAAGCTCTCATTCGGAAACATGAGTGTCGAGTTTCATGTGTTCAACTCTGGTAGGCTACGTGAGCCCATGGACCAACATTTAAATCTCAATCTTATCCGCCAATTAGAGAAAGCACCACAAAATTAACGAACACCACTAACACCAATGCAACCCATTGAGAATGCTTGTGGGCCCAGCGAAAACTCATTGCCTGTCTTTGCAATGCAACCGAGTGAGCTGGCATCAAACATGAATGTCCAACGGGAGTGTTCGTTACATGATTCAGTTGAGACCATTTGTGAGGGGGACACACCTCATCATATGCCCATTCTAGAAGGTGTTGTCACCCCGTTTCCTAGGGCTATTGAGCCCTTTGAGCTTCAGATTGACTCCAACGAGGACTCACCTACGACCGAGCTTATGTTTGATGATATAAATGATGATGGGAGGTCCTTGTTGTATGACTTGGGGAGAAGCCCCATTCTTAGTGATACAGGTCTGCTGCATCCATCGAATGAGCTTGAGGAACTCATTCCGATGCACCCACCTATTGGTTGGAGGGTTTTGTTCGATGAGCAACTAAACCCTAGAGTGGCAACACAACTTCACTCTTTCATGTAGCCTACACCCAACCATATCATGAGGGGTTCGAGCCTTTCAGCTTTGACCTTTCACCCCTCATGACACCTCAAAGTACCAGTGAAGTTTGCCCATCTCGGCAAGTCTCTGGTCCTCATAACTCGATGTTCTCATTTGATGTTCCTTGACCAAATGATTATGAGAATATCTTTGTTGATGTATATATCTTGTACAAAATCAAAAAAAGAAGAAAAAAGAAAGAAAAAAACAAAACAAAAAATGAGTAATAAAAGACTATGAGTGAGCATTGATTGTTGTGGGCCCCAACTCATGTGTACTTGGGCTTCTTCACGTATTTGTCTCCCTTCTTCAGTATCTCACAGGTTTTGAGGGAATTCGGGTTTGTGTCCATCACTATAATCATGAACTTCCTGTTGTGCTTCATGTTGGTGAGATCTTCCCTTTTTCATGCATAAATCCATGTAGTATCATTCTTACATTCATTGAGGACAATGCATGAAGTAGGTTGGGGGGTGTTTTACGTGTGAACATAGTTGCGTCTTTTCCTTTGATTTTGTTTTCTTTTGTGTGCATTGATAGGGTCATGTTAGTGTGGTGCATTTAATATCGATATATCTGTTTGTCATGATCCTTGGGTGACTTGTCTTCTTTTGCTTGCCCAGTGCTTTAAAATTTTCACATTTCTTTCAAAAATCTTCCTATGTTTGTGAAAGAAAATGTTTTGTGGGTTTTGTGTGTGTTTAGCATGTGCGAAACCTTTGAGAGGGAATGTAAAAAGAAAGCTCCCAAAATTGTCTTGAACTTGATGCATTAGGATATCTAGTTTACTGGCTTTAGGTCTTATCGAATCAGTAGGATGCACCCCGGTTTTCCCTCGGGGGACGTGTAATCATAGGGTTTCACTACTCAAACATTTAAAGAACTCCACCCTGAACCTAGTGAGTCAATAATTTGTGTGTGTTAGTATAAGGAAGTTTGTCGTAGTCAATGGCCCTTAAACTCTTTTTGTGAAACTGTAAGTGTAGGGGTTTTGGTTCCCATGTAGATAAGTGAATAAGCGGTGTTCTCTCTTCTCGCATGACTCCTATCACTTGGGAAAGTAGGTATGAGCGGACTTTGTGCGTTGTGCTCTCGAGTCATCTGACTTAGGATGCACCGACCGAACTCCCATTACACGAGTGGTAGGGATCGCCTTATGTGGAGATTTGGGGGAACATGTACGTGATAGTGTAAGTCCTCATAGGCAATGATGCATGAAACCCGACCCTCGGAGAATCAAACACCAACCAATATAATGCTCCAAAGAAAAAGAAAAAAAAGAGTCAAATAAGAACCTTAATGGACTTTACACAATGTATCACTTTCAGAAGTTAAGGTTGCCCATGTCTTTTACTTAAGTCCTTAATTAACCTTTACGAATGATTCACTGGGCTAGGTGTGTGGACTGATTAGATATATAGAGTTGGCCAGTAGGATTACCGCGTCCAATGATCGACAAGAATGAGCCAACAAGTCGTGTAGCTAAATTGAATAACGCATCTTTGTTCGGATTTTGTGGGTGTATCTGCTGAAAACCCTCAAGAGACAACACTGCTCCTCCTTGGCGACAAGGAGGTTTAATGCCTTGTTGCACGTGCTAAGTGCAACCGTGATTCCTACGAATGTGAGTTAGGATTTCTTGTTTGTCGTATGCTTTTCTCTTTCTTAGTTTTCGGGACTAGCAAAAGTTAAGTGTGGGGGTATTTGATTGATCTAGAAAGATTTAAAAGCGTACTAACCCAATGCCCTCATCATGGAATTCCAAGATGGCAATTATGCCAAATTATTTATGAGGGATTGACACGCACATCTAGGGTTACGGTAGAATCCGTAAGCCAAGGGAACTTCATGTCGAAAAATGAAAATGATGCCTGGACTTTTCTTGAGGATTTAGCTGAAAACAGTATGCAATGGGACAATGCTAGAACACCGCTTAACCCGAGTATTGGATCTAGAATAGCTAGTCAACCCAAACCAGGTGTCTTAGCTGTAGATGCCAACATAGCGACTGAAGCAAAATTAGCTACCCTTATGCATAGAATGGAAAGTCTAGAGCTACAAACCCAAACCCGAGTGAATCAAGCCTCGTCTATCCCTTGCTCTAGATGTGGTCAGACTGGTCATGTAATGGAGGATTGTGCGGACTGGGAACAAGTTAATGCCATGTATAACCATGCTAGAAATGACCCATACGCATCAACCTATAACTCGGGTTGGCGTAATAATTCCAATTTCTCATCAAGCCAACAAGGTCAACCTCCTAGACAACAACCAAACCCGTATAACCAAAATAATACATCATCTGGGTTTAGTAACAATGGCGATCATGAGGTTAGGTTGACAAGCTTGGAAAATTTGAGGAAAACCTTTGTACAAACAACCAACCAGACCTTCCAAAGGCTTGAGACACAAGTCAGCCAACTAGCACAAATAGTAGGTGAAAGAGAAAAGGGTCGGTTTCCAAGTCAACCTGAGGTGAACCCTAGATCTAATAACTCATATCAATCCTATCAACCACCTTCAGGAAATAACAACCCTAGACCGGTTCAAATGGTTAATGAGGAAGGACCGTTCCAACAAATAAATGTTGTAGTATCATTACGGTCCGGAAGACAGATTGACAATAATGTGATAAATCCTAGAACGTCTAGTCAATCTAGCCATCAAGCTACCACATATGACCTAACCATTGAGCCCGACGTCCAATCTGAAACGCCCAACCCACCTACTCAACCTGAACCCATAGCTCAACCTGAACCTGAGCGACTATATGTTCCTAAAGCCCCATTCCCTAATAGACTCAAAAAGAACTCAAGTGCACAAATGGAGAAAATCTTGGAAGTATTTAAGCAAGTTAAGGTGAACATTCCAGTTTTAGACATGATTCAACAAATACCTGCTTATGCTAAATTCTTAAAAGATCTGTGCACTAAAAAGAGAAAAACGAACGTACCAAAGAAGGCATTCTTAACTGCAAACATAAGCTCTATCCTGTCAAACTCGTCTCCTATAAAATATAAGGATCTTGGATGTCCCACAATTTCATGTGTAATAGGAGATACTTTATTAACAAAGCCCTTCTAGACCTTGGTGCTATTGTTAACCTACTCCCGTACTCTGTCTATGAGCAAATGAAGCTTGGTCCACTAAAACCCTCTAAGACAACCCTTCAATTTGCTGATTGCTCTATTAAGAAACCAAGAGGTATAGTAGAGGATGTTTTGACCAAGGTTGGTGACTTTATTTACCCAGTGGATTTTGTCGTACTAGATACCGCACCTGTTGTAAATCCTAAACAACAAATCCCTGTAATTCTAGGCAGACCCTTTTTAGCCACTTCTGAAGCATTGATAAACTGTCGAAATGGGCTCATGCAATTATCTTTTGGGAACTTAAAATCTGAATTTAATATCTTTCATATTGATAGTGAGCCAGAAATAATATGCAATCAAAGTGATGTTCTGATGAAATCACGTATCTATAAGATTTCTGATCATCACAAAATCAAAAAGGAAGTAAGAAAAAGGGGAGGAATTCATCTACACACCCACCATCACTCGAGCAAATAAGAGAACCAATTTATGTGAGGGGTGTGGAACATGTGACTCAGGACTCTCCTTGCAACATGGGGAACAATTCAACTGGATACATGCACCAATATGGTGTCATTCAATCAAGTTCTGACTATGGTTGACTTTGAGCAAATCTCATCCTTCCACCGCAGTTCACTAAGGTAATAAGTGCATTTGCTTTATATTTGCATACATTGAGGACAATGCATGATTTAGGTGTGGGGGGATGTTTATGTATATATTTATCTATAGATCTGTCTTTTATTTCTAAAAAAAATTAAAAAAGAAAAAAAAAATCAATGTTTCATGACATAGCTTAAGATTAAACTGCCAAAACCCGTGTACAAATTGCATTGAGTTTTTTTTCCTTATTATATAGTTCTGCTTGTAGAAATTATGACATAAATCTAAGTTCCAAAGAAATAACTCATTGCCCTTTAAGACATGTATGCACTTAAATTGGATGAATCAAATCTTTGAAGTGGTTGATAAAAAGCAGAGGTTGAGGAAAATATACCGGGAAGTGTGGACTTCTAATAGCAATTAAGTCTTGAGGAAAATAAAAATAAAGGAATAAAGGAATAAAGTGAAGAAAACACATTTTGCAAAATGATTACAAAACCCCAAGCCTTTGAGTCACTGGTCCGTAGGGGTATCTTGAAACCCGATAACTTGAGTCTACCAGCTCGGGATTATCGACCGAACTCGCTACACGAATGCAAAAAGGGTAAAAGTGTCAAAAAACAAATGTGTTGAATCACGGAAGAAAAGAAAAAAAAATACTCAAGGCCCAAAGCTAAAAGAATGATCCATGCCATGGCTGATCCGAATAATACTTCACCACCAGAGGAGGCGTGCAAAATAATTTAAGTAATAACATGCGTAGAAGGGTTAATGGTGTGAATGTTGGAGGAACAAAGACCAAGTCATATTTTTAATGAGTTAGATTTATATAATGATCATGCAAGAATTCTCGGTGAGATGTATAAGGTTGAGGTAGGGATATTGAGAACTATTATTGAAATGTTGATTTAGGATTTTGTGGGTATATCCGCTGAAAACCCTCAGGAGACAACACTCCTCCTCCTTGGCAACAAAAAGGTTTAACGGCTTGTTGCACATGCTAAGTGCAACCGTGATTCCTACGAAAGTGAGTTGGGATTTCCCTGTTTTTATTTTTCGTATCTTCTGTTTTGCTAGGGACTAGCAAAATCTAGGTGTGGGGGTATTGATGTTTATGTATATATTTATCTATAGATCTGTCTTTTATTTCTAAAAAAATAAAAATAAAAAAGAAAAAAAAAATCAATGTTTCATGACATAGCTTAAGATTGAACTGCCAAAACCCGTGTACAAATTGCATTGAGTTTTTTTTCCTTATTATATAGTTCTGCTTGTAGAAATTATGACATAAATCTAAGTTCCAAAGAAATAACTCATTGCCCTTTAAGACATGTATGCACTTAAATTGGATGAATCAAATCTTTGAAGTGGTTGATAAAAAACAGAGGTTGAGGAAAATATACCGGGAAGTGTGGACTTCTAATAGCAATTAAGCCTTGAGGAAAATAAAAATAAAAATAAAGGAATAAAGTGAAGAAAACACATTTTGCAAAATGATTACAAAAGCCCAAGCCTTTGAGTCACTGGTCCGTAGTGGTATCTTGAAACCCGGTAACTTGAGTCTACCATCTCGGGATTATCGACCAAACTCGCTACACGAATGCAAAAAGGGTAAAAGTGTCAAAAAGCAAATGTGTTGAATCACGGAAGAAAAGAAAAAAAATACTCAAGGCCCAAAGCTAAAAGAATGATCCATACCATGGTTGATCCGAATGATACTTCACCACCAGAGGAGGCGTGCAAAATAATTTAAGTAATAACATGCGTAGAAGGGTTAATGGTGTGAATGTTGGAGGAACAAAGACCAAGTCATATTTTTAATGAGTTAGATTTATATAATGAGCATGCAAGAATTCTCGGTGAGATGTATAAGGTTGAGGTAGGGATATTGAGAACTATTAATGAAATGTTGATTTAGGATTTTGTGGGTATATCCGCTGAAAACCCTCAGGAGACAACACTCCTCCTCCTTGGCCACAAAGAGGTTTAACGGCTTGTTGCACATGCTAAGTGCAACCGTGATTCCTACGAAAGTGAGTTAGGATTTCCCTGTTTTTATTTTTCGTATCTTCTGTTTTGCTAGGGACTAGCAAAATCTAGGTGTGGGGGTATTTGATGCATTGCATACATTGCATCATATGTCTTTCATTTAGATTAATTTTATATCAATAAATACTACTAAGGTATGTGTTTAGTCTTATTTACAGAATACAGGGACCTGAATGCAAATTACTCATATCCCGAGCATAAATGCGTGGAAGAGACTCATTCCTGGCATAAAAACCAAGTTCAAGATTATTGGGTTTCAAAAGGAAATACATCCAAGCATAAAAGCATTCAAGACCTAATTACAAAAAGGACAAGGACTTAAGCACAAAAGTAGACAAGGACTTAATTGCAAAAAGCTAAAGACCTAATTGCAAATTACGAGTAGCTTTTATTATTATGGAGAAAATCTAAAGAAAATCAATGTGGATCTCCAAATATATAAAGAAATAAAGTCGGAGCTCAAAAGAAAGGAAAGAATCAATCCAGATGCGCAAAGGATATTGAAATCATACCATAAACACACAGGAAAAATCCGGATTAAATCGGAGCTAAAAAGGTGGCGAATCCGCCGCACCTTATGTACAAAATGCGGCGAATCCACCGCACCTAATTAGATTCATGATCTAAAATTTTTACCGGTTGCGTGTTGACGCGTGTACTTTCCTATTTTATACCTAAGTCCCTTGTATCGGCTATAAATAGCCCTGAAACGATGTTGTGAGAGTCCTTAGCTTATGTTCTAGTTTTTATTCCTTAGTTTAATAAATTTATGTTGTTTTATTTCTTGTTTTTAGTTTTCTTTTCTAATTCCTCTAGGACCCCTTCTCCTCCATTCCATCCATGAGTTTCTAACTCTTTCCAAAGGGTAGAGGTGACGGATTTAGGGTGAAGAGAAGAAGAATAAAAGTTATTATTTTAACTTCGTGTTAGTATATTTTGATTACTTGAGTTTATGTTAAATCATTTATCATGTAATGCTTTATAACTAATATGATTTATTATAAGTTTCTGAACTCTCTAATCTAAACCCAATACCTAAACCTCCACCCAACGGAATTCACCATCTTTGTTCTTGCTTTAGTTTTATTTGTTCATGCTTCATACTTTAGGAAATTAAAAATCAAAAATCTCAAAACCCAATTTATTTCTTCTCTCCTTCTTCCCCCCTTAATCGAAAATCACACAAATAACAAGATCTCTCCCTCCTTGTGTTCGACCCGTATTTGCCACGTCTTCATTGACGTCGTGCACTTGCGGTATAAATTTAATTCCCATCAGTATACATACGTATCCATCGACGGATAAAATCAACCATTTGAGGTAATATACACCGACGGATACACTTACAAGCACCAATTGATAGCAACCGTTGGATAATATTTTCGTAGCTTTTGTCAAATCAAAAACATACAATGGTGGATATGTGCTATCAATGTACATTTATGAATATTTGACAGAAAGAAGATAATTTTGAGGTGCAAAAACCAATACCGATGGATAATGTACTCTTCACTGAAGGATATATATGTCAGTTTATGAACGAACGTACACCGATGGTTAATATCCATGGGTGAAGAGTTTGAAATTCGACCATTACGAACTTAATCTACATATAATCGTCGACAG
Organism: Triglochin maritima; assembly: GCA_963682175.1. Classification (NCBI taxonomy): domain Eukaryota; kingdom Viridiplantae; phylum Streptophyta; class Magnoliopsida; order Alismatales; family Juncaginaceae; genus Triglochin; species Triglochin maritima. The sequence continues at coordinate 25,450,343 of OY821775.1, forward strand.
ATAATACAAACAATAACCGATGGATAAGTTTCGTCGGTGAATCTTTACATCAGTAGCTTGAAACAGCTACCCTTCCACTCTTTTCTTGTCCCCAAAATCTCAAACCCTAACCAAAATCTTTGCCTCGCCGCTGCCTCATCAACCTTGCCACCTTTTCCTCGACTCCTCACTGTCTCCTCCTCCTCTTCGACTCGCTAGCACCATTTCCTTCTTCTCCGCGTCATGCCGATGTCGTTTCCTCCTCCGTGTCGCCGCTATTGGTGAGCTTCTTGATTGATCGTTTTATTTAAATCGCAAGTGCACGACCGCATTGAAGCGGTGGCAAATACAGGTCGTCCACTGGGAGGTGTGTCGACGTTTGTTTTGTGCGAAGGCGAGTGATAAAAAATGGAGAGAAAGATTGATTACACTAACTACACTAGAATGCAAAAGGAAATGAAAGATAAGCAATAAAAACTAAACCCCATAGGGGGTAGAGAAATAATGTGAATATAAAGATGTGTGTGTGTGTTCAATTAAGCTCCTCACAACATGTAGTGCATGAAATCATAAAACTACATCCAACTTTGCCTCCACATGAATTAATATAAGACTACATCATTAAAACATACAAGACAATAATTGGAATGAAGCTAAATGAACACATGTATAAAGACTAGACCCTACTATGCCTCCACATGAATTAAGATAACCCAAAATCATTAAAACATACAAGACATTAACCAAGGTAAAGGCAACAAGAGTACATACACTACAACTTGTGTTTCCAATATTAACTTCATCCATATCCTAACCTTATCATTCCCCATGAAATAGGTCCACTGATCAAAGCATAAGCTAAGCTTCATTCAAGAGCATTAGCATATCAAAGATAAGAGTGAAAACCCATTAGATGGTTATGGAAATCTTATAAAGCTCAAGGGATAAAGATAACACACACTTAATACACTACATGATCATATCACATATTACTCCACCCCCCAAATGGGGATGGAACTACTCACACATATTTAAACTAACTACTCTAACAAAATGAAGCATTATACTGAAATGAAACTACACTAATCAAGCAAGAAATATTAAAGAAACATAAAACAAAACAAACAACCAAGCATGCATATGAAAGGAAACGAAACTAAGAGAGAAACAACACAATTAAAGGAAAAACATCTATTATTAACTCACTCTTAGTAGGGAAGATGGCCACCAAAGAGGGAGATAGATTACATGAGAGGAGGGAGAGTTCTATTTATAGCCATAGAAAAAGGTAATCTGGGACAATCCCCCGATGTGGGACTAAACAAATACCAAAAATAGCCTAAACATCATCTAATACACGCTCTCCAGAATTTTCATCGGATCCTGGAAGATCCGGACCGCCAATTGGCGGTTCCAGACCGCCAATTGGCAGTCTACAGGATCCAGATCCGTCTTGTTTTGATGATGGGCTTTGCTTGATGTGTTTGTTGGTCTTTGATGCATCTACTTTGTTTATTGGAGCTCCGACCCGAATCGAATTGTCAAAATACTCCCCATGATGGTGTGGAGATTTCTGTTTTGCTCTTAGGTCCTTATCCCTTGCATCTCAGTCCCCGTGTCTCACAATTAAGTCCTTTTTTCGGCTTTTGGGTCCTTTCATGGCTCTTCTCCTCAAACCTCTTTATTTCTGAAATTCAAACATAAAACTCGTCACGTAGCATTGTTTAGGTGTAAGATAATGGATATACAATACAAATATAAGCATGAAAGATGTCAATCACTTCTCCACCCTCCTCGACCCCAACGTCCTCCTCCCCGAGCCCAACCACCCCCGACCAACACCACTACCATTAACATCACCCTACAGCCTCCAACAACTCCTTCTCCACCTACAAGCACCACAACCACCCACACCACTGTCTCCACCCACCATCAGCACCACAACCACCAACACCACTCATGTCTACCCAGCCCCACCACCCCAACCACCACAACCACCCACACCACCGTCTTCAGCCACCATCAGCACCACAACCACCAACACCACGCGTCTCTACCCAGCCCCACCACCCCAACCAGCACCATAATCCACCGCCCTCCATCCACCAAATTTATTTATTTCAATTTGTATGAATTTTTTATTTTTATGGTTGAAATAAGATTTCTATGATTAATTGCTTTAAATTTGTGATTTTATATGATTGAAGTTGTGGAATTATGTTTAAGATTATTTTGATTAATAAGATTCATTTTGTGAATTATTTATATTAAAATTATTTTGTATGATTAACTAGATTTTCCATAATTAGTAAGATTTATTAGACAAGTTTGGTGAATTTGCATAAATAGCTTTTATGTAAAGAAATTCAATTTATTAGTGAGTTTGTGTTCGATTGGTGACGAGGAATGTGAAATCTCATGGATGTCGAAAAAGGATTCAAAGTGGATTAATCAGACTTAGTTTTAGATTAGATTTGTGTTTGTTAGTTGGATCGTATTGGATTGATTTTGTTGGTTTTTGTTAGTTAGATTTGTTCGATTGGTTAATTAGATTTTGTTGGATTGGCATGGATTGCTTTGTTGGATTTGTGTTGGATTGGTTACTTGATTGATTAGACTAAGTTGGATTGAATTGAGTTGGATGGGTTAGTTGACAATGAGTTGAATGTGCTAGTTGGATTGAGTTCAATTTTATTGCTTTAGTTTGGTTTCGTTTGGTTTGGTATGATTTAGCAGGTCTGAGAAAGCAAAAGGTTGAGCCCGTCGAGAAATTTGAAAACCCACATGGCGATGTAGGTTGTAATTATGAGTTCTTTATATGATTTTGAGATTGAATTGAAGTTGTATTCATACAATCTGGTGGAGAATATTATATATGATGTGAATGTGAAATGCAATGGATATTGAAATTGTGGATTATTTCTTGTTAATCCAGTGATTTAAAGATTTTTTCATATCAAATATTTATGGGAGATTTTGCCGAAATTTCTAAAAACGTTAAGGAAAATTGAACGGAATTTTAAGTTTAATGTTTTTTTCGTCTTAAATCAATAGAATCATGACCTCATAAAAAGTGAGATATGTATGACAAGAAAATTAGTCACTCACTGAGAATATGAAATAGTTCCTGAACGTTGCATTTGGTTTCCACAACTAACACATTCGAGATGGGAAAATTTTGTGTCCACGCAAGAAATGTTGTAACACTGAATGAGCGATGATAAGCGATGTCATTGATGTTGTTGTCTTAAATGGTTTTGCTTGTAATTATGAGTAGCAGGTATTTGACTGTGAAAGTACTTTAAATTTTCGAGCGCCAAGTAGTACAACAAATAGACAATGAGTCAAAAGAGGTGACGTTGACGACATAGAAAGGAATATACAAGTTGTGTCAGTGATAATTAATGCCACAACCGATTCATACTAAAATTTTTATTTTAAAGTATTCTTTACTTTTTCCGAAATTTATTGGACCACCAAAGTTTTCATTTCAGTTTCATTTTTTGTTGTGGTTTTAAAACATTAGTTAGATTAGTGTGGTGGTAGTTTTGAAAGTTGTGGGTTGAATATATTTAGATTTTATTAATTTATAATTCATTAGAGTTTGAAGGGGTCCTCTACTTGGACTTTGGATGGATTTAATTTGTTAAAAAGTAATGTTTGAATCCAAAATTTATTTGTTAATTTGTTAAAATATTATATTTGGAAACACAAATTAGTGTGTTTTAATAAATGATTACGATAAATTCTAAAGAACGGCGAGGCCGAAGACCCAAAACTTAGTGGACTTAGTGGAATTTTAGTAGATGGTCAACATCGATTTGAGGAAATAAATAATAATAATTAACGAATGATTGATATTGATTCAAAACACCAAAAAAGTAGACCATAATGATCGATTTGAGGGACAGGATAAGTAATAAACGAATGATTGATCTTGATTAAGGATAAAAATTATTAGATAGCCAAGATTGATTTGAGGGACCAATGAACTGTTGAGATCTTTTAGATGGACAAAAAGTTAGTGGAAACCATAGTACTAAATATATTACCAGCCTCGGTGATCGTTCTTGGTATCAGACGTTATTACGCAATGAGGTTTACGAAATTGTATATATGAATTAAATTAAATTAACTGATGAGGTGAAATGTGTCAAGAAAGGTATTGTGGAAGCAAGTTAAACTGCCTAAAACTATAATAACAAAGTGTTCGTAGTTTTACTCAGAAAAAAACGTTTCCATCTAACCTACCAACCTTGTGAACGGCGTGTTTGTTAATGCAAATATATGGGGATCGTAAGTAACTAGTGTTTGTTAATGCCCCGATAGATTCCCTCGAGATTTGCCGACATGAGGAGGTCTTGGATCGACATGGCAGCAATAACAACCAGCACCAACAACTGCTGCCCCTACTTCTGCATGTCAGAATATTTTCAATATAGTAATACTAGCATTTGTTTGACAAGCCTACACACACCAAGGAGTTCAAAATCCGGGCTGCAGCAAGGAAGCTTCCAACTTAACTGTGCAAATTATGTACGTTCCAACATACATGATCGTTATTTGTTTGCCACATAATTAATTTTAAAAAAATATAACAAGATCGAGACATGTACGTAGTCAGGTAGATTACGTAAGATACGGGTAGGACGGAGTGGTGGGGAACAAGTGGGTGCGGTCTTCGTCCCTTTTTCCCACCAAGAATATTATTGGGGTAATTATTTAGATTAATCTAGGATTAATATGATATTTGTCCAAAGCACTGACACATGGCACGTCCTCATTGGACTACACATTTAGGGTTTAGGGTGGGGTCATCTATATAAGGAGGGGAGCCTCCCATTGGATGGATGTTGATGTGTGCAAACCCTAGCTCCACCAAACCCTAGCCGCCACCTCACCCTCTCTCTATCATTCGTCCCTCCACATCAACCAAGCCAATCCGTGGACTCTTGGGTTGTGGACTCGTGTTTCTTCTCCAAGAGAGTAGATGACCGACCGGTGCTCCAGAGGATTCCGTGAGGTGATCGCCGATCCATTCCGCTGCCACAGGTTCTCTCCACCAAAGGTAATTCCGAACCTGTAGATTCAATGGTAGATTGCTTACATTGGTACCATAGCCATTTTGGTCACCTCCGAATTTTTTGAGCACTTTCTAATTTCATATATGTTGAAATAATTTCGGTAGTTTTTTGAGAGAAATCGCATACATGTGTAGTTTTTTCTCTTCATCATGCGCCTAGGGTTCGATGGCATTTTTTTCTCACCCTAGCGCATGTTTTTTCTTGATTCAATTCATTACATGCGAATTGTATTACAAGTTTCATCATTATTTCATTCTTGCGCATAGCTTAGATTTCACTTTATGCATGTACCTAGGGTTACATGTTAATCTATGTTTGTTGCGCATATTTCTTTCATCCTTGAAGCTTGCGGATAGAGTTTGTTTGTTCTTGATTATATGCGCATATATGTTGTTTAAAATATGATGATAATTTTACAAGAGTTAATTATTGCATGTATCATGTAATGTGATCATACATTTCGGATGGTATGATTTGATTGTGCATTTTTTTAAACTCTTGTTCATACAACTAAGGTTAGATGCTTGTTGCCTTATTCATGTATATGTAATTTTTAATCACATGTGCATGCATCTAGGATTAGATGTTGATTGCAAAATTATGCACATACATGAATATTAAGTTACCATATTGTATATTTCGGATTTTTGGAATGAGAGCATTCATTTCATTTGAAATATTTCCTTTATGATTGAATGCACATATATGTTAATCTCATTAAGGATTTTCGGATTTCTTTTGGAATGATTGCATGCATTTCATTTGAAATATTTCCTTTTCATCAAATGTGCACATATGTGATACCATCCACCAAAGAATTTCGAATTTTTCTTTCCATTACAAGTAGCATAATTATTGTTGATTGCATGCTTATATTGATTATGGAAAGATTGGCTAATTCTGAAATTTTTGGGAGATATTATGCAGGATTTCATGTTTAATTATACATATATATTTTTCGAATTTTCATGTATAATAAGGATCTATTACAATTTTCTTCGATTTATTTATGCATGCATCGGTTTGTTTTAACAACTAGTTTCAAAAACTTATTAAAACAAACACAAAGGGGCTCCGAAATTCATACCTAGAAGTTCTCAAAAACTTCTTGACATTTTAGAGACGTTGAGGAAGCCAATTTTCGCTTCTCGTTGCGCCGGATGCCTCCGAGTGTTCACCGAAACCCTAAACAAGGTTGGAGAGAAAGGAGCTAGCCAATCGATCTCCAAACAAGCTTAGAATCTAGCTACAAACCCCTTCCTTAGCCTCTGAGATTTCTCCTTCCAAAGACTTAGAAAACTAAGAGAATTTTCGTGGGTTTTTGTGGTGAATTAAGAGAGAAAATAATTATTGAATTGTGTGTCCCAATTAGGGAGAATAAGGACCTATTTATAGGTTCCAATCTTACTCTTAATCATGGCTATTCTTAAGCCACGGTTTTATGACAATTTCTTTCACAAACTAATTCCATAATGCATTATATGCACCCACAAAACGTTTGACCAAATTTGGAGCTAATCCAACCATCGATCAAATTAATCTCTTAATAATCAAAGGCAGAAAAGCGACCGCTGTTCGGTTTACCGAGTCCCACTCGGTTAACCGAATTTGTCACGATCGTTTAACCGAGTACGTGACGGATGACCGAATCTTAAGGAGAAAAATTCTCCTTAACCGATCGGACCCATTCACGTCTAAAACCGAGTGCTATTCGGTTAACCGAAAATATCGGAACTTGACATTGTTTGGTCGACCGTTTCTGGTTCGGTACACCGTACCAAAGCTCCAGGCACTTTGGTCAAGTTCGGTCAATCAATTACGATTATCCGTTCCACGTTCGATTGACCGATCCATAGATCCTTCGGTCGACCGAACCATAATGGATTACCGAACTTCTACCCGATTTTGCCTATTTCAAATTTTGGATTTATTTCCAACAAAATTTGAACTTAAGGGGGTTTTAGCAAATTCACAACTTATGCAATGTATTATCCTATGCGACAATAAATTATTGCACCCCATAATATATGCATCTCATATGAATTTATCAGGACTCTAATAATGTTTATATACAACATAATTGATTTTACTTGTTCACCACATGTGTCATATTTTCTATGAGAAACCCGACACATCATATGAACCAAAAATCAAGCTTCTTGTTTCACGGTTTTTGCGGTGTGACCTGTGGGAGGATCTAAACTAAGTTGGCAGTGATATTAAGAGCTTAATATCACAAGCTATAAGCGGTATCTAGCTACACATTATAGCTCCCAATTAGTTAGATATCTTAATTCCACTCGAACCAAAACCCGATCCATTTAGTGATGGAGTGCACCACTTGTGTCCGTCCCTTGCTTCATGATATTAAGAATACACACAAAGTAGTATTGTGTCATCCTTGTATTAGTATTCATTTCTTGATCTTTTTAAGCTAGTTATAAATATGTGACTTAACTCAAATCACATTGTGCACATTATAACTTTGCTTTATCAAGGGGCCCACTAATATCATCACTCAATTAAGAGGGGTAATGATAATCTTTTGACTAACTATCTTCTCCAACAAAAGTTGTACTTAACCAACCAATGCCTTTACACTACACTGATCGATAGTTCAAGACACTGATCTAATTAAGTATTCCTTAAGTGATTAGATATAAGTCTCATATCAAAGGACCAAAGACACAGTAAAATATTAATGACACAGAAACACATTTCTATAATATTTTACTTATTAGGTCTATTCAGTATACAAAAGTAATATTTTCCTCTTTTGCATACCCGTGTTGTCACTCACTTGTAGAGCTACAATGATCTATGACCAACACGACAATCTTAACTCGGTAATTAATGTTCCATGTTAACTACCATGATTGCGAATATCTTTTGTTTTATGTAAACCAATATCTTTTAGTGCTCTACGGTTAAGGACCAAGAGCCTCTTCCTTAACACTTCTAAAAGACGAATAACATAAACAAGGAACAAAATGATTTCTCATTCAATTCATAATAATTGACATTTAAAAGTAAAACTTTTAGAACACATTCCCTTCAATCTCCCACTTGTTATCAAAGTTTTCTTTCACATACATTCTCAATGTATAAAACATTAATAACTAGGGTAACCTTCCTAAATCACCTATCAAGCCAATCCACATGGATCCTCGGATCCATGGACTCGAAATATATTTCGTCTCTTAGCTTGGTATTAAGGTTTGTTGAATGGATCAGTTGTGTCACTGTTGTGTCCACCTATTCATTTATTTTGTCTTTCGTTGGTGGTTTAGTTAGCTGTAGTGATATTACTCCTAACTACACTAGCTCATACCTCCACCTTTGATAATGATGACGCATCATCACTCCAACCTCTTATTGTTTAGAATTCCTAAACAGCCCTCGGCTATTTTCTCCTTTGTCTTCCATAAACAAGAACCTTATCTTTAGTCCGGTTAAGGTACTTCAGAATATTCTTGACTGCAATCCTATGATTAGGACTTGCGTTGGATTAGTGACCTCTTGTCACGTTTAGAGCATACGAGATATTGAGTCTTGTGCAAGTCATTGTGTACATGATCCTTCCTTTTGCCGAAGCATAAGGGATACCTTCATGTACTCCAAGTCTTTGTGTGATTGAGCATATTGAGACTTCTTGAGTTGCACACCTATACTCATACTCATTGCCATATTGTCCATATCAGAATTGTTCACCCTGAACATTTCAAAGACCTTGTCAATGTTTGCACGTTGACTGAAGCCAATGAGTCTACGGGATGTATCTCAATGTATCTTGATTCTCAAGATAGGTTGAGCCTCATCCTTTTCTTTTCATTGAAATGCCGATTTCAATGAAATTTCTCGTTTGCTAATGCTAAGGTATATGATTGCTCACGAGCAATATGTCATCGACATATGAGATCAGAAGTACTACATGGCTCCCACTAATCTCCTTGTATCAACAAGGTTTTCCTTTACTTTGAATGAAGTGAATTTTCTTCACCTCTTCGTCAAAGCGTTTGTTCCAACTCCTCGATGCTTGCTTCAATCCATAAATGGATTCTCGAAACTTGCATTTCTTCTCGCTACAATTTGGATCATCAAAACCTTGAGGTTGTACCATGTACATATCCTCCTCCCAGTTCCTGTTTAAGGAACGTCATTTTGATATACATCTTCCATATCCCACAATTGTGAAATGCGGTAATAGTGAGCATAATCCGAATAGATTTTAATATGGCAACTTCTCAAAAATTTCATCAAAGTCAATTTCTTGAATTTGAGTATAGCTTTTGCTACAAGCCTTGGTTCGTAGGTTGTCAAGTTACTATCCATGTCTATCTTCCTCCTAAAAGCCCATTTATACTTAATGGCATTTTCTCTTGAGGAAGGCACATCAAGTTCTACACTTAATTATCATACATGGATTCTATTTCGGAATCCATGGCCTTAAGCCATTGTTTGGAGTCTTCTCTTACCATTGCTTCTCGGAAGGTCGAGGGATCTTTGGTATCTAGTACCATGATCTCATGAAGTCCCACATACTTATTGGGTTTCTTCATTTCCCTCATTGACCTTCTTAGTTCTTTTGGTTCTTCTTGTGTCTCTCGAACTTCTTCCACAATTTCTTGAGGAATAGGTTCATGTTCGACTCTCGAACGCACACTAGGTGAGGATGATTGAGATTTTCTCACAATTTCTTGTAAGGATTTCTCGTTCATGCTCCCACTAACCAAATGAGTCTCGGCTGGGCCTTCATGATCTTGAATGCAACATTCACATCATGATCTTGTAGAGTATCTTGAGTTTTCTCAAGCTCAACTCTACTCCCACTACTTTTCTCTCTTTTCCAGAGATTCCAGAAAAACATATCTCTCTCTACAATCTTTCAATTGGAGGTGATATATCAAAAGTAGTATCCTCTTGTCATACGAGGATAACCTATAAAGAAGCACTTATTCCGTTTTTGGTTGATGTTTGGTCGACATCAATTTCTCGATGTATACCTCACAACCCCAAATCTTGGGAAAGTTGAGCTTAGGTGTCTTTCAACTCCATAGCTCATAAACCATTTTCTCCACGGATTTGGATGGAACATTATTTAGTGAGATTGTCATTATTTGTAGTGCATAATTCCAAAAGTAAATCGGCAATTTAAATTGGCTCATTATTGATCGAACCATGTCGAGCAATATCCTATTCCTACTTTAGGAATGAGTCAAATTAGGTATCCTAAGCACTCACCCCTACGAACCGTTCATAGAGACTCGATATTCTTGTTGAGTCGGTTCATTACTTCATCCTCGAATTCCTTGAACTTGTCAAAGAATTCACTTTTGCTTCCCATTAGACAAATATAGTCATAATGACTATAGATGTCCGTGAACAAAATGAAGTACCTTAAACCATCTCTTGCACTTGTACTTATCGGACCACATACATTAGAATGTATCATATCCAATTAGTTATTCGTTTCCGTTCTTTCTTCTTGAAAGGTCTCTTGGTCATTTATTTGATCAATCCGATAGTGCTACAAGATTGTATCATTCACGTGAGTTATCTTAGTTTCTCTTTTGTTATTGTTTGTTTGAGTTTGTTTATTATTTATTTCAAGCAAATAGAAATCATTCTATATGAATGTATTTGCATAGAAAATTCCATTCTTCGATATAGACAAGCAAGAATTAAAATATTTATTAAAATTTATCCATATCTAAAACTTGATACAGAAATGTTCTTGCTAATCGAAGGCATATAACAAACATTCTTCAAAGCATAAATTTAAATCACTAGACTATTGAAGCTCCATAGAATCTTGTACAATCGCAGCGATGGTTGTATTATTTCCACTCTTCAATATCATCTCGTTCTCCACGAGTTCCTTCCTATCCTTCAATAGCTGCACATCAAAATTATGTGAGCACAAGATCCGGTAACCATTACCAAATCAAGGATAGAGGTGATTAAATTTATCTCAATAACAAACATACCTATGGCGCTTCTCGGGCGCCTACGTTCAATCATCCCATTTTCAAGGTCTTCCTTGTACTTGGGGCAATTCGGTCGGATGTGTCCCTTTTCACCGCAGTGAAAGCACTCCGTGTTGGGAGTTGGAGATTTGAAAGATTTCCCCCTTGAGGCACTCCCATGAGTACCTCCTACTCCCTTGCTCTTGATTGACGTATCTTTGGTAAATTTGCCTTTACATTTGTTGATCTTTTTGCTCCTCTCATGGACGGCTAGGACGTGATTGTCCTGACCTTTGCCCATGTCAACTTCAGCCGTTTTGAGAGCGTTGTGAAGCTCCTCAAGACTCACCCCTTTTTCACGCACATGATAGTGCATCACAAAGTCCTTGAAGGACGGGGCTAGAGAGCCAAGAATCAGATCTTCGGCAATGTCCTCGGGCATTGGAGAAGAGAGCTTCGACAATTTCTCAAGGTATCCTTGCATCGTGAGAAAATGCATAGATACCGATGTTCCCTCCGCCATATGGCACCTTGTGAGTGCGATGGTGGTCTTATAGCGCTCCTTTTGGGCACTATCCATGAACATCTTTGTTAAAGCCTCCATGGTCTTCTTGGGTTTTGAATCCAAGTATTTCGCTTGAAGCGAGTCACCTATGGATGCCAACATTAAACCGTGAACTTGGTTCTCTTGGTCTTCCCACTTGGTTATCGCCTCCTTCTCATTATCGGTTGTCTTCTCATTCAATTCTGGGATTTCACCATCCAAAATATGAGATAGTTTTTCAAACCTCAACACGAAGTTAAGATTGAGTTGCCATTTCATGAAGTTTGAGCCATCATTTTGCAAAGGATTCTTTTCGATCATAGATCGCACAATTGGTTGGATATTAGACATTTCTACAAAATAAATTATACAGGTTTTAATGCCAATTTTATGTTTTAATACACATGCATACATATATCGAATATATAAATGTAAATGTTGCAAATAAAAGTTTTGCCCATAAATGCAACAATCCAAGATCCCATCAATTGTAATATAGACTAGCTAAGGGCTATCGAATACATTACAATATCAAGGTAAGAAAACATTTTCTAATCACAACCTTTTTGAATTTTAGCAATATTTAGCATCTTCAAACTCTTGTGACTCGTGTCGTTTTAATTATGAGTGAATACGACCTATCCTCGTAAGAAAAACTTTTTCCCAAAACCGAGCGAGAGCTCTAGGTAATGTTAAGAAAACTTATTTTCATTTGTTACGAGATACGTTTATCTATTGTATTCACAACTAAACATACCTGGGGTTCACTAGGGTGAAACACACCTCATATATTTAATTGTGGCACAACAACAGACAACCTTTATATCTCCCACTATTCCCAAAGATAGAGGGAGCTATCTCCCGCTAAGGGCGAGCAGAGTATCCCTCGATCAATGGCTGCTAGTGGATGAAATAAGAAGGAAATTTATTCTTAATTTTTGTTGGACAATTTAACATGTGATTTAGAATTTTAGGTTATCATGCATATTATTAATCATACACATCCTAACATTCAACACATGCATATCAAGATAAAAACAGAAATTAAACATTCACACAATCCACATCGTGTGAGTTTATATGTTCCCTTCGATCCTCGATCCTCTATCCCTGATCTTCGATCCTCGATCGATGCGCTACAGCGGCGACTTCCTCTTGCACCGGAGATGTAGATTTTACAGAAAATAAACATGCTCCTCACATTCGATAAAACCGACTAGTGCAAGTCCTATGTAAAAAACCTCTCACATGCAAATGCAACTATCTAAAAGACGGAAATAGAGAGAAATTTGGATTTTACATACATAAGCCCCTGTATAATAATAATTACATACATTTGTAGTGTCTGATTTGGAACATATAAACTCACAATCCTGCAAAGCAACTCAAGCATCCATGCACGCAATTGCTATAAACTACAGAATCTAATTTATCAATCATCCAGAATTCTCAACAATTCTTTGAAAAATATTTTGAAATCCATTAAAAACATTTTTCATTCATCCATAGTTCAAAACTATTTTTGAACCGCTGTCCATCCAATTTCCAATGGAAAGATGAACTGCAGTTTTTCGGTTTTGTTGATTCTCTTACAAAATAATTGTTTTTAAATAAAACGAAATTATTGTAAGTTGGACTAATATCTTAATCCTAATTCCAATAATCACATGGCATGTTTTAAAACTCCTAAAACATTCAGACGAATTATTATGGAGAATTATATCAACAAAACATCCATACACCGAAAAACGGGTAAAACCGAATTGTTTAAATCCTAGATGGCAAACTAAATTTGTTTACAGCCATAAATCATAAGAAAATTGAACCCTAAGCTCTGATACCACTGTAGGATTTCATGTTTAATTATACATATATATTTTTCGAATTTTCATGTATAATAAGGATCTATTACAATTTTCTTCGATTTATTTATGCATGCATCGGTTTGTTTTAACAACTAGTTTCAAAAACTTATTAAAACAAACACAAAGGGACTCCGAAATTCATACCTAGAACTTCTCAAAAACTTCTTGACGTTTCAGAGACGTTGAGGAAGCCAATTTTCGCTTCTCGTTGAGCCGGATGCCTCTGAGTGTTCACCGAAACCCTAAACAAGGTTAGAGAGAAATGAGCTAGCCAATCGATCTCCAAACAAGCTTAGAATCTAGCTACAAACCCCTTCCTTAGCCTCTGAGATTTCTCCTTCCAAAGACTTAGAAAACTAAGAGAATTTTCGTGGGTTTTTGTGGTGAATTAAGAGAGAAAATAATTATTGAATTGTGTGTCCCAATTAGGGAGAATAAGGACCTATTTATAGGTTCCAATCTTACTCTTAATCATGGCTATTCTTAAGCCACGGTTTTATGACAATTTCTTTCACAAACTAATTCCATAATGCATTATATGCACCCACAAAACGTTGGAGCTAATCCAACCATCGATCAAATTAATCTCTTAATAATCAAAGGCAGAAAATCGACCGTTGTTTGGTTTACCGAGTCCCACTCGGTTAACCGAATTTGTCACGATCGTTTAACCGAGTACGTGACGGATGACCGAATCTTAAGGAGAAAAATTCTCCTTAACCGATCGGACCCATTCACGTCTAAAACCGAGTGCTATTCGGTTAACCGAAAATATCAGAACTTGACATTGTTCGGTCGACCGTTTCTGGTTCGGTACACCGTACCAAAGCTCCAGGCACTTTGGTCAAGTTCGGTCAATCAATTACGATTATCCGTTCCACGTTCGGTTGACCGATCCATAGATCCTTCGGTCGACCGAACCATAATGGATTACCGAACTTCTACCCGATTTTGCCTATTTCAAATTTTGGATTTATTTCCAACAAAATTTGAACTTAAGGGGGTTTTAGCAAATTCACAACTTATGCAATGTATTATCCTATGCGACAATAAATTATTGCACCCCATAATATATGCATCTCATATGAATTTATCAGGACTCTAATTATGTTTATATACAACATAATTGATTTTACTTGTTCACCACATGTGTCATATTTTCTATGAGAAACCCGACACATCATATGAACCAAAAATCAAGCTTCTTGTTTCACGGTTTTTGCAGTGTGACCTATGGGAGGATTTAAACTAAGTTGGCAGTGATATTAAGAGCTTAATATCACAAGCTATAAGCGGTATCTAGCTACACATTATAGCTCCCAATTAGTTAGATGTCTTAATTCCACTCGAACCAAAACCCGATCCATTTAGTGATGGAGTGAACCACTTGTGTCCGTCCCTTGCCTCATGATATTAAGAATACACACAAAGTAGTATTGTGTCATCCTTGTATTAGTATTCATTTCTTGATCTTTTTAAGCTAGTTATAAATATGTGACTTAACTCAAATCACATTGTGCACATTATAACTTTGCTTTATCAAGGGGCCCACTAATATCATCACTCAATTAAGAGGGGTAATGATAATCTTTTGACTAACTATCTTCTCCAACAAAAGTTGTACTTAACCAACCAATGTCTTTACACTACACTGATCGATAGTTCAAGACACTGATCTAATTAAGTATTCCTTAAGTGATTAGATATAAGTCTCATATCAAAGGACCAAAGACACAGTAAAATATTAATGACACAGAAACACATTTCTATAATATTTTACTTATTAGGTCTATTCAGTATACAAAAGTAATATTTTTCTCTTTTGCATACCCGTGTTGTCACTCACTTGTAGAGCTACAATGATCTATGACCAACACGACAATCTTAACTCGGTAATTAATGTTCCATGTTAATTACCATGATTGCGAATATCTTTTGTTTTATGTAAACCAATATCTTTTAGAGCTCTACGGTTAAGGACCAAGAGTCTATTCCTTAACACTTCTAAAAGACGAATAACATAAACAAGGAACAAAATGATTTCTCATTCAATTCATAATAATTGATATTTAAAAGTAAAACTTTTAGAACACATTCCCTTCATATTATGGGATGGAATTTTATTGCCTTAAAAATATGTTTGGATGCTTTCCTTTGATGCAAAAATATGTGTTGCTCTCCACCATATAATTTCGTATTTTTCTTTCCTAATCAAAGTAGGATAATTTTGTGCTATCATGATTATATTGATTAGGTAAAGAAGAAAAAAATCTATTTTGAGAATGATTATTGTGGAGATTGGTTGTCATTACCTAACACGTTTTTTTGCCTATTTTCGTGCCCTACTTCCTTATTGTTTGAATGAGGTGCACACTTTATGATATTTTTTTCATACGTCGGATTGTGCTAACGTATGGAAAGATTGTCCTTGTATGGAATGAATGATTGCTGATTTTATTTACTACCTTATTGAGAGATGAGCGTAAGTTCATTCATTTATTTCCATTTGCAATAGTTATCGCAATGGGCTGTAATATTTATGGACTGTAATATTTATGGACTGTAATAACTATGGACTGTAATAATTATGGACTGTGGACTGTTTATTGCCCTAAGGAGACGAGGGGCTCCTTTATTTTTATTATTGCGATATTATTGCCATAAGACTCATGCAGCTTCCCGTCGACGAGGCTAAATCCCTAATGGGGATCATTAGCTCGATATGGATGTAATGTAGTAATCATATCTGTGTGATGTTGATTGGATTTTTTTTTGAAAAACCGTTTTTTGGGAACTCGCATGCCTTGTGGGAGTTGCAAGGTAGAAGTGTTTTGTGTAAACCACCTTGCAACCGGCGGCAAATATTTTTTTATTTGCTAATTTACCATGATTTAAAACGTTTTTTTGGGTCATTAAATCATTATGGAGCTCAATATCTAGTTTAGTAAAATGGCTTTATTAACTATTGCATGACGATTTGATTGAATGCTTTATGTTTTCTTTTGGTCTGAATGTTATAGCTATTAAGTCAGTTTATTTTTTATGACTATTGTAGCTCGTTATATTTTATGCTAGAACTCATGTATCGCTATGTATTTTGATTGTGCTAGATTCTTTATGGCTGCTTCCAAAAGCATTGTCGCTGATCTGACTCGAGGAGATAAACTCAATGAAAGAAATTACGATCTGTGGCATCGTAAAATTGAGTATCTCTTAGAGGATCAGGATATGATAGAAAACATAAACCAATCTATGTCTCCCCCAGAGGAGGGGAATACTACGCAACATCGCAGAAACTTGGATGTTTATAATGCATGAAAAAAGAAAGACCGAATTGCTCGAATCACAATTCTAAGTTCAATGAGGGACGATCTGTTAATGCGGTTCGAAATGTTTCGAACTGCAAAGGCCTTGTGGGAAGCTGTGAAGTTTCAGTACGGAGTGACCTCCGTCACAAGGGTCCGCCAGCTTGGGCTCATGTTTGATGGGTATAAAATGTGCCAAGGTCACACAATGAGGCAACATATTACCGCAATGTCAAACATGATTAGCGAGCTGAGCGCTACGGGTCGTGCTAAGACCGATGAGGAGCAAGTGTCTGCTCTCATCAGATCGTTGCCCTCGAAGAATTGGGAGCATATGAAGGTCCATCTGACTCATGCTGATGACATCAGGACATTTGACAAGGCCGCGAAACACCTAGAGCTGGAGGAGGACCGCATGCTTGCGGAAGCCCCTCTAACTGAAGTATTTGCTGCTGAGGCTGGCGCTCCTCGGAGGAGTGCAGGTTTTAAGCGCAAAAGAGATAGAGCTCAGGGTTTTAAAGGCAAGAAGGGTGCAAATGCAAACAAAACAGAAAACAAAGCTGGAAAGAAACGACCTCGAGGATCCAGAGATGGGAAAGATAAGTCTAATGTGACTTGTTTTAACTGTCGAAAGACTGGACATTTTGCTCGTGAGTGCACAGAGCAAAAGGTAATTACTGTGTGTAATCCCTCGAATTGTAACGTGACTAGTTCTGTGATGCTCACTGATCATTCTCCTGTGTGGATTGTGGATTCAGGTGCCACGGACCACGTAACAAAGGATCGTTCTGCCTTCGTGGAATATCGTCGTGTTCCAAGTGGGAGGCGAATAAACGTGGCGAACAACACTAGCATTGAAGTTCTTGGAGTTGGCACATGCAAAGTGGCTTTGCGAAGTGGCCGGATCCTATTAATTCACGACGTGTTGTATGCACCAGCTATACGGTGAAATATTATTTCTGTTGTTGTTTTGATGAGACATGGTTTTAAAGTTGTTTTTGAGAACAATGATATGGGTTTATACCTTTCTAACATTTATTATGGACATCCCTTTCTTTCAGACGGTTTTATTGTGTTGGACACAATTTATGATTTCAATCATAACGCTAGTGCCTTTATGAGCCAAAGTTCCATGAATAATGATTCAGTTATGTGGCATGCTAGACTAGGTCACATTGGTGTTGACCGGATGAACATGTTGGCAAAGGAGGGGGTATTAGGAGAATGCTCCAAATTTGAATTGTCGACCTGTGAATCTTGTCTAGCTGGGAAGGCAACTAGAAAACCGTTCGGAAAAGCCATTAGGGCTACTTCTCCTTTAGAACTAATTCACTCAGATATTTGTGGACCTTTGAATGTGCGTACTAGACATGGACAAAGTTACTTCATTACATTCATTGATGACTTCACTAGATATGGTCATATTTATCTTATTTCTCACAAGTCAGAAGCTCTAGAATGTTTTAAGAAATTCATGAGCTTAGTTGTGAATCAGTTGGATAATAAGATAAAAACTCTTAGAACGGATAGAGGTGGTGAGTATCTCTCCATAATGTTCGAGTTATGTGATGAAAAGGGGATATCTAGACAACTGACTATGGCTTATACTCCTCAGCAAAATGGTGTTGCCGAGAGAAGGAATAGAACGTTGGTAGACATGGTTAGATCCATGATGGCGCATGCGAGCTTGCCAATTTTGTTTTGGGGAGATGCTCTAATGACTGCTACCTATATCCTCAATAGAGTTCCAACAAAATCGGTTCCCTCAACTCCATATGAGTTATGGACAGGACGGAAGCCTGATTTTAGTCTGCTGCGTCCTTGGGGATGCGCGGCATACATTCATTCTACTAGTCACCGATATAAAAAACTAGGACATAGAGGGAAAAATTGTATCTTTGTAAAATACAGTGATCTCTCAAAAGGTTATGTTTTTATCGGGTTAGACGAGAATGAAAGAAGGACGGAACTGGAGTCTAGGGATGCCACATTCTTGGAAATTGATTTTCCAACTATTGCTGGAGCTATCAAAGAGTCAGTGGACTTCTTTGAACAACAAGATGAGGACATTGCCACTCTACGGGATCAGGATCTGGAAGTTGAACATGAGGTTCCACCAGTCAATCCTAGTGGGAGCAGCAATGTTGAGGATCCGATAGCTCTCACGGAGGATGAGTCATCAGATACCCATCTGCGTCGAAGTAAACGCGGGCTCATTCCTCGTAGGCGATTTCGCTTAGAGGAAGAGGCCATCATGATAGCTCAAGAAGAAATTGATTATGAATCATCCGGGATGACAACAATAGATGAGCAAGAACCAGAGACCTTGAAAGAGGCTTTGGAAGTTCCAAATGCTAAAGAGTGGTTAGAAGCTATAAAGGAAGAGTTAGAGTCGATGAAAGTTAATCGAGTCTGGGACTTGGTCGACTTACCGCCGAACCGAAAGGCCATTGGGGCCAAGTGGATCCTCAAGATCAAGAGGAAGGCGGATGGATCTATTGATAAATTCAAGGCTAGACTGGTAGCTAAAGGCTACACCCAAAGAGAAGGCGTGGATTTTGAGGAAACCTTTTCACCCGTGGTTAGGTTTGCCTCCATTCGCCTTCTACTAGCAATTGTAGCTCAGATGGACTTAGAGCTTTACCAAATGGATGTAAAGACTGCTTTTCTCAATGGAGAACTTGAGGAGGAGATCTATATAGATCAACCTCAAGGTTTTGAAGTCAAAGGACAAAAGCGCAAAGTGTGCAAGCTCAATAAGTCCTTCTATGGCTTAAAACAAGCGTCTAGACAGTGGAACATTCGCTTCCATCAAGCTATATCAGAGAATGTGTTCTCTATGCTTGAGGAAGATCACTGTGTGTACGTTAAGAGATCCAATGGTAAATTTGTCATTCTGACCTTGTATGTTGATGACATACTCATGGCTGGCAATAGCAAAGAGTTTCTGAAATCCACTAAAGAGTGGTTGTCCTCCATGTTTGATATGAAGGACATGGGTGAAGCTAGCTATTTCCTTGGACAAATGGACAAATGCAAACCAATCGACACTCCTGTTGAGAAGGGTTTGCATTTAAGCCTTGATAAGCATCCTAAGACTCCTGAAGAGAAGGCCAAAATGAGCAAGGTTCCATACTCCAATGCTGTGGGAAGCCTTATGTACGCTATGATGTGTACTAGGCCAGACATTTGTTATGATGGGGGCATGGTGAGTCGATACCAGTCCAACCCAAGCATGGAGAACTGGAAGGCGGTCAACAGAATCATGAGATACCTCAGAGGAACGAGTAACTACATGCTGTGTTACCAAGCATCAGATCTCCGCCTGATTGGCTATAGTGACGCCGATTGGGCTGGAGACATTGATGAAAGGAAGTCTACCTCTGGTTATGCTTTCTTGCTGGCTAATGGGGCCATCTCATGGTCTATCAAGAAGCAAACTTGTATAGCCCTGTCGACTATGGAAGCAGAGTATGTTGCATGCTCTGCAGCAGTACAGGAGGCAGTTTGGTTGAGGAGGTTCTTACCACATACTGGGCTTGTAGAGACATCTGATGAGCCTGTTGTTGTCTATTGTGACAGCATGGCTGCCCTTTGTTATGTGAAAGACCCCAAATATCATGGAAAGACCAAACATATACAGGTTAGGTATCATTTTGTGAAGGACATCATGGCGAGAAAAGAAGTTGTGTTAAGACATGTGTCTACTAGTCTTATGGTAGCTGGCCCTCTTACCAAGGCTATAGCTAAGGACTCGTTTGTGTCTCATGTGAAGTCCTTAGGCTTATGCAGACTTTGATGTATTGGCATGTCTAACTTCCTTTTATGAGTGATTGTGTTTTTCCTTTCAACTATATCTGTTTGGTTGATGTAGTTGTTCTAGCATAAAATATTATTTTGTCAATAGGCTGAAGAATGCTTACTCACACAAGCATTCGCCTTTGGCGCTTTTGATAGCGAGCAGAGATGAGAATCATCATGAGGAGATCTTGTATGATAGATCCAGAGTAGTTCATGATAGGACAGTCGCCTTGATTAGGAATCAAGATGAGATCCTCTATGTTGGTGAGGATTGACATGAATGTTCCCACGATTCATGTGACCTATAGAAGCCAAGTGCGAGCATCACATATGGCGCCAGGTGACACCTGTATAGTGTTAAGGCGACAATGATGAAGCTCGGGTCATGCGCAGAGGGGGTGCGACTGGACTAAGACTTGCATGGTGTTGAGAGACAGATATACTGTTGTGTACAGTATGATCCACCATAACATGTTTGTCATACAGCATGTGTTGAGCGACCATTTGGAAGTGAAAGGATGGATCCTGGCTCCTTCAGTGTGTGAGTCCAAGACTTGATTGTCATTTAGTTGCCCTCAGTGATGAAGCAAAGAGTTGATGTGGCTACTTTGGGATGTTATCTATGACCATGAGAGATTCGGTCTAAAGAGGCATCTTTGGGAAAGGAGTCAACTCCGAGTGTAATGGTGGTCTGGGGCGAAGGGAAAAGTTTGACTCGACTGCACTAAAAGTATTTGTTGGGCCCAACTGTATTGGATACAGTAGCAAGTACCTTGAGGACAAGAAGGTATTCTCGCCGAGGGATCGAGATACCGTTCATGTCAAGTGAGTTTCTGAGTAAACCTGGGGAACAGTGATGTGCATTTGACTGCTTAATTCTTATTTTTGTGAGGATGTTGTCATTCTGGCCATCTAATAAGGTTTCTAGTTTGAGACTCCTAATTGCAGGTGTGTCACCGGTCGCACGACCCATTTGTCTGTATGATCGGAAGAGTGCATGTGTCGGGGACATAGATGATCTTGTATCGGGGAAACATGATCAGAGACTTGCGTGTTGTGGATGCGTTCTTGGAGAGAGGAATAGTTGTATATATCAGGGATGTATACATGTGTGTCGGGGACACATAGAGAGGTGATATATTGCCATTGTGTGATTGTATGTATCAGGGATATATGCATATGTGTCAGGGACACAAAAGCAGATGACATGTTGTTATCGTGCTATTGTGCAAGTGGGAGATATTGGATTAATCTAGGATTAATATGATATTTGCCCAAAAGCACTGACACATGGCACGTCCCCATTGGACTACACATTTAGGGTTTAGGGTGGGGCCATCTATATAAGGAGGGGAGCCTCCCATTGGATGGATGCTGATGTGTGCAAACCCTAGCTCCACCAAACCCTAGCCGCCACCTCTCCCTCTCTCTCCCATTCGTCCCTCCACATCCACCAAGCCAATCCGTGGACTCTTGGGTTGTGGACTCGTGCTTCTTCTCCAAGAGAGTAGAAGACCGACCGGTGCTCCAGAGGATTCCGTGAGGTGATCGCCGATCCATTCCGCTACCACCGGTTCTCTCCACCAAAGTTATTTCCGAACCTGTAGATTCAATCGTAGATTGCTTACAGTAATTACAATTTGTTTCTCTGAATTATGTTTTCATATCACTTTGCACCCTTAAACTTTCAAAATTGACAGTTACCTCCTGAATTTTTGTTTTGTAACACTTTGCTCCCCTGAACTTTAAAAGCTAATTATTTAAACTCACATTCGTCATTTGTTTTACAATTATTTTTGTTGTATCCTTAATACACTCATAAACCTATATTTACGTAACAGGTCGAATCGAAACAAATGTCGGAATTGGTTGGAATTTGGATCATATTGGTACATAATTCGACCCAAAATCCAACCATATCAGACTTCTGTTTCGATCTGAACTTTCACGTAAATATACGTTTAGAAGTTTACTATGGATACAACAAAAAAATTATAAATTTAGGTTTAAATAATTGATTTTTAAAATTCAGGAGACAATGTGTTACAAAACGAAAGTCCAAGTGGGATAACTATTAACTTTGAAAGTCCAGGAGTCTAAAGTGATATCAAGACATGTTCAAATGAGCAAACTGTAATTAACAAATTTATATATGTCATTGTGCTCTTTATGCTCTCGTTAACCATGGTTCTATTTTTTTAATCCAGTTCTACTTTTTAATTCTTTCATGTAATTTTTTATTATTATAAAGGTACAATAACAAAGATTCGGATGCGAATTTATTCGATTGGATTTTAAACTTGATTTGGATGCAAATTCGACGGATACGAATTCGGATCCCTTTCTCATAAATTCGATCGGATTCGAGAAAAACAAATGGATTCGAATTCGTATACTGACACATCCGCTTCGTATCCGCAATAGTAATTTATATTGTTAGATTACTTTTGCAAAATATGAATATGTTACCTCAGAATATTTTACTTATGGACACTTTATTGATATCTCATATTTACATTGATGTCATAGCGATATTAGAATGTAAGATTGTAATGACTCCACATAATGACAAAAAATAGTTTGTGATAATAATTGATGTGGATCGGACATGTAGGAAACATCACTAAATGTACAACTTTATCGCATGATTAGAAATTGATAGATCCTCGAACGTCATCTAAGGTATCGTTTGGATAGAGATTCTTAGCTGGATTACAACAAGAATCAGTTAAAAATCCAAGTGGGGTTCCCAAACAGAAATCGGCTTCCAGATTCTATTAGAATCTCTGGATTCTTAACAATGCAATTTGTATAGAACGATGAAGCTGAATTTTTATAGCTTCTTGCAACAATCCAAATTTTGGAGTGAAATTTACCATATTACCCTCAGTTATGTTTATCATAATACCCTCATATTTAATATTTTTTATTTGATAAATTTCTAATTAGAAAATAATATTTTACGATATTTATTAGATAAATATCATTTTTTATATATTTTATGATACTTTTTAATATTAGAAACTAATATAAAAACATAAGTTGTCATTGACATTGAAACATAAATATTCTACTCTAGTAAAAAAAATCATACCATATCTTACAATAGTAATCTAACAATATAAATTTAAATCTAGGCACATACTGGTCATTGAACATTTAGAATCATGAGCAAGAATTTATTCCATCCAAACGAATTTCGTTTCTTTTAGGAAAATCATGATTCTTGCATTTCCACTTAGAATCTGGATTTTCACAAGAATCCTCTCTAAGAATATGTTACCAAACGGACCCTAAATGTTTTTCGAGAAACATCATGCTTAGATAAAACATTCGCTATGAACCTTATTAGGTTTCAAGTTATATGAAAAATTTCATGACGGTCTGCTAAGGAACTTCAGGTCCTATTCCAAATCTTTAGATTATTATTACATTGGATCTTTGTCGATATACAATAGAAGACCTGGTGTTACTGTGCTTTCATGGTGAGTATTTCAGCAGAATACTTTTCTTCAATATTATCTTTCTACAATTGAATTATTGTACCAATTCTCTTATGGAGAATGTTCGAACTTCAGGTCGAAAAACAATTGGTTTTTCTCTAGTCATTTATTTCAAAAATTCGTCCTTTAAAGATTTCACAGGTTTTCAAAAACTCTACAGGAGGTCATATGACATCAAGTCAAAAGCATATAATAAATAATTGAAACTTTGTTATTAAGTAAAATATATGGTCGAATAAGATCGACTTTGTATAATTCTTTAGGATGATTTTGATTGAAGAGATTATATGAATACTCTTATATGTTTCTTCATATAGTGATCTTTGCAAAATTGGTATAGTGCATCATATAATATACTTTGTTATATTAGTCCTTCAGGGACTCTCATATAAGTACCAACATCGAGTGACTTATAAAACTTTAAAGTCACAACATATCTTATTTGCATATCTATTGATATATAAGTCATATTGATCATGTAACAGAACGTATTATCAATATTACGAGAGAATGAGTAACATCACGATGGTTGTTTGGTCCTACGAATACTCTTATATTACTTCTCGCTTTATAATGTATCACATTGTTATTGTGATTTCTTTTTGTATCCTTCAGGGATATAGTTTCGGAAATCAGGATTACAAGTCCAAATAATATATTTATTCAGCGAGTTTATTCTACATTTTCTCCTTTTATTTATATCAAATGCGAATGCTTCTGGCATTCTTATAATATCATAGGTTTTGGATCAATTTTTTCTTTTTAGATAGCATGCTGATGTGTTAGTTTTAAATACCACAAGTGCACGACATCAGTGAAGATGCAGTAAATATGGGTCGATCCACGGGGAGGTGAGTACCGCTAGTTTGTTCGAAGGCAAGTAGGAAAAGAGGAGAGAAGAAATTGATTACACTAAACTACACTACGCTAAACTAGCACGAAACAATCAAAGAAGATAAAATCACGAGACGAAATAAAACTAAACTAAGTGACTAAAAAAGAAAGTTGGAAATCCGGATTGGAAACCCCTAAGGGATGGAGTGTGTGTACACATGAAATACGTGGTGATGAATGCCTTCAATAGAGCACAAGTGTAGGTAGTGTTGCTATGCATAAGAAGTACCTCATGGCAAGACCTATCATTCAAATCACTAACCTAAGTGATTAATATGAGCACGAACAAGTTTGTTATCAAGAACCTAAACAAGCATGGGATGTACCTAATGGCTATGGCAGAAATCATCAAGTTAAGCATTCTTTTTAATTCAAACAAGCATACTCACATTCATCACATAAAACTACATATAGCATTCATTCCATTCTACATGACATGTATAAACATCAACTCCACCCCCAAATGGGGATGGAACTACTAACTACTCATTAAACTACAAACTAAATTAAGAAAATGAAACATTCTAATTAGTTCTACTATGACAAAACAAAATTAAACTAAGCATGCAAGAATTAAAAGATGAGACAACATTAAAACAAACTAAACAATTATTTTATTTACGTGACTCACTTTACAAGTATCATTCTTCTCCACTTGAGTTTTGCTCCAAGGCTTAATCCAAGTAGAGAGAATACCCCCAAGCAATGGGTGAATAGAAAGGATGAGGAAGAATTCTATTTATAGTCATAGAAAAAGGTAACCCGGGACAATGTCCCAGTATGAGATTAAACGCATACCATAAATGAACTAAATACACTAATACACCACCCAGCTGAGGCTTATCGGGTTTGGATCCAAATACACCGCCAATTGGCGGTTTGGGACAACCAATTTGCGGTCTCGGTTGGGCTGATCGGGTTGTGCTTTGGTGGAGACTTTTGTGGATAGATTTCTTAATGTTTGGTGCACCCGAAGTGATTGTTGGACCTTAGACCCGAATATAATTGCCAAAATACTCCTCATGATGGTGTGGAACTTCTTGATTTGCTCATTGGTCCTTTGGTTTTACATCTGGGTCCTTCTCTCTTGCAACGCAGTCCATATGTCTGTCATCTTAGTCATTTTCCGTGCTTTTTAGTCCTTTTTTAGTCTCTTCTTCTCAAACTTGTTTATTTCTAAAACTTAAACATAAAACTCGTTACGTAGCAATGCTTGGGCTAAAAATAAAGGATATAAGACACAAATATATGCATGGTATGAAGTCAATCACATGCTACTAAGAAGATGAATGAATTGTCGATAATAATTTTAATAATTATTTAATACCTGTCGTATCAACATATATAGTTGATTGCAAGTTTTACGTCAATAATAATCAAATCATCGACATTTCCCAAAACATTAGGATTTGACCATTCTGTATCTCCGGAATTTATTTTGTTTAGCAGTTGCATTTATTTTACCGGGTTTGTATTCTTCAAAAATAACTTCTTCAGGAGGTATAATGAGTGACTAACTTTTATTTTTATTTCTACGAATGATATATTTTTGATCCACATTTGTGGCATTGGTTGAGCTCAAATATATATCTTACACTATGGAGATACAAGACTTAGTCACTCATTTCTGATCAATAAATACGTATGACAATTAATTGCTAGATATTGCAAGTTAATTATTTTATGAACATCCAGTTCAATCATACTTTTACGTATGTATTCTTTTATGAACTTAAGGTTCAATCATACTTGTCGGTATATTTTTTTGTGAACTTAAGGTTCAATCATACTTTTACGTATATTCTTTTATGAACTTCAGGTTCAATCATACTTGTATATTTACTGTTATTTCATGAACTTCATGTTCAATATAGTACATTTTCATGATATTCTTTAAGCTTCTAGCATGTCCCCCTAATGCCAGAAAATGTACATCATATATATGATTATTGGATTGGACAATAAAACTTAGCCCTTCAGGAGCTTCAAATCGCAGGAGGGAAATCAATATATTCATTATTGTACAAGTAAACTAAGTGAGTATTTATAATATGATATTGGTATAAACAATATTGACAGATGTGCATGTTGATAGACCATGTCTAACTAATATCAGACATACATATGAGCAATTAGAAGTGTTTAATAATTTTACCATTTTTCATATCCCGAAGTGGAGTAAATACATACTAATACCAATTGGCGTAAATAGGAGTAAACGCATACCATAAATGGAGTAAAGACATACTAATACACAACCCGGTTGAGGCTTATCGGGTTTGGGTCCAAATACACCGCCAATTGGCGGTTTGGGACAACCAATTGGCGATCTCAGTTGGGCTAATTTAGTGGTGCTTTGGTGGAGACTTTTGTGGATCGATTTCCTCATGTTTGGTGCACCCGATGTGGTTGTTGGAGCTTAGACCCGGATCTAATTGTCAAAATACTCCTCATGATGGTGTGGAGCTTTCAGATTTGCTCATTGGTCCTTTTTGTTTTACATCAGGATCCTTCTCTCTTGCATATCAGTCCATAAGTCTTGCACCATAGTCATTTTCCTTGCTTTTCAATCCTTTTTTAGTCTTTTCTTCTCAAACATCTTTATTCCTGAAACTTAAACATAAAACTCGTTACGTAGCATTGCTCTGGCTAAGAATAAACGTTATAAGACACAAATATATGCATAATATGATGCGAATCAAATACCCCCACACCTAACTTTTGCTAGTCCCGAGCAAAACAAAGAAAGGGAAAAATGAAAGAAAGGAAAAAACATATGTACAACAGGGAAATCCTAACTCACTTTCGTAGGAATCACGGTTGCACTTAGCATGTGCAACAAGTCGTTAAAGCTCCTTGTTGCCAAGGAGGAGGAGTGTTGTCTCCTGAGGATTTTCAACGGATACACCCACAAAATCCGAACATAAATACATTATTCAACCTAGCACATGACTCGATGGACTCATTTTTGTCGATCATTGGACATGGTAATTCTACGGGCCGACTCTATATAGGTATTTAGTCCACACACCTACCTAATGAACAATTTGTGTAAGTTAGTTAAAGACTTAAGTGACATACATGGGCAACCTTAACATCCTCAAGTTATACAAAGTGTAAAGTTCATTAAGGTTCTTATTTGTCTTATTTTTCTTTTTTTATCATCATTTTTTCTTCTTTTTGGATCAGTATGGATTACACTAGTAGGTGTTTGATTCTCCCAGGGTTAGGTTTCGTGCATCATTGCCTGTGAGGACTTACACTATCACGTACACCTTCCCCCAAATGTCGACATAGGGTGATCCCTACCACCCGTGTAACGGGACTTCGGTTGGTGCATCCCAAGTCAGATGACTCAAAAGCACCAGGCACTAAGTCCCTTCAGACCTAATTTTCCGAGTGATAGGAGCCGTGCGAGAAAAGGGAACACCACTTATTTATTATCTACATAGGAACCACACCCCTTACACTTAAGGTTTCACAAAAAGAGTTTAAAGGTCTCTAACTATGACAAACTTCCTTATACTAACAGACACGAATTATTTGACTCATTAGGTTCAGGTGGACTTCTTTGTTTATTTGAGTACTGAAACCCTATGATTACTCGCCCCCAGGGAAACCTAGGGTGAATCCTTACGACTAGAAGACCTAAAGTTGGTATACTAGATATCCTAATGCATCATGTTTAAGACAATTTTAAGAGCTTTCTTTGTACTTTGCCTCTCAACGGTTTTGCAGATGCTAAACACACGCAAAACTCACAAAACTTTTTCTTTCGCAAACACATGAAGATTTTTGAAAGAAATGAAAATTTTAAAGCGAAAGGCAAGCAAAAGAAGACAAGTCACCCAATGATCATGGAAAGCAAATAAATCAATATTAAATGGAGCACACTAACATGACCCTAACAATACAAACAAAAGAAAACAAAACAAAAGGAGAAAGACTCGACTATGTATACACGTAAAACACCCCCCACACTTACTCCATGCATTGTCCTCAATGAATGTGAGCATGATACGACATGAATTTATGCATGAAAAAGAAAAGATCTCACCAACGTGAAGCGCAAAGGGAAGTTCATGGTTATGTTGATGGACACAAACCCTAATTCCCCTCAAAACCTGTAAAATATAAAAGAATGGATACAAATACGTGAAACAAATGGGGCCTAAATACAAAAAGGTTGGAGCCCACAATAATCAATGCTCACTGGTTGATAGACCATGTCTAACTGATATCAGACATACATATGAGCAATTAGAAATGTTTAATAATTTTACCATTTTTCATATCCTGAAGTGATATATATTTGAGAGATACTCTAGCAAGAGATATTGTTATTTATTGTGCAAATAAGTCAATAAACTTGACCTCATTTTTATTCGTCTGATAGAAGTCAACAAAGTTATCTAAAGCTTCACAAAAACAATACCAATGATTACATCCATAATTAATATAAGAGAAGATTTTATTTAGGCACTTTTGGGCATGTTTCGTCTCGTTGAAGTCATATTTATTTCATACTTCTTATTTGCACAATTTTGAGTCAACTGCTTATGCTCTTGTTTTCACGATGCTTTGCAGTGTGTGCTTCCAGCACACCAAATAATAAACAAGAAAGGTATCCTGATTTTCCAGCAACTCTCATGACCTTCAATCAACGGTAATGTGTAACCCAAAACTTTTGGTTTTTTTACTCCGTACTACTATTGGAGTATTGGGTCATTAATTTGTAAAGTGATCAATAAAATATTTCTCTTATACTACTAAACTCTATATATCTAAGGTCTTCTGGCCATAGGGTTTGATTTAGAGATTGACATGCATTTTTACAAAATTGGCTATTTGCACATCTTTTTGATGGTCATACGAATTCTTCAGGTATTATCGTAAAATTTCATAACCATCTTTTAATGAATAATCTCTAAATCTTTGTATGGTAGCATTGCATGAATATTATGATATTCGTCTTCTGGGCCAATGCATATAATTTTCAATAACAATGATCACAAGATATTCACCTTCTGGGTCAATGCATATCATTTTCAATAACAATGATCACTTGTAACATGGTAATTTGAATTCCACTACATTGTAGCACATTGTATTATATATATACATCTATCAAAATGAATATTATGTGCTCACAAGATGAATGCTTGTAATAGTTGTGAATGATCATGTGATGCATCAAAATTAACAAGTAATAATCACATGCTTGAACCACTTTACAAATACTCTTTTTAATCAACATGATACTAAGAATAGATCATATAACTTATACTAAGCAAGTGAATCAATACAAAGTTGCATGAGATATATATCATTTAATTTTAGAAGCACTACTAAATATGTAACTATTTCTTTCCATGCTTAATTGGATCGAGAAATCATGGAATTTTGATCAATAACTCGATGTTTTGTCCAACCACAAAAATTGACATGAAATTAAATCATAATACTTTTAAAATCATTTTAGCAAATAGGATAGCAAAAGAAAATCACAACCTCCTCTTTATCTTGATTCGATGTTTTTTTCTCGTCATTGATATTTTAAAAGGCAATGGGTTGGGTTCAACATCCACAATCCATGATAAAATGTCATTCTTATCCATGATGTCAAGTATAGAGTTAAAAGTCAAAACGAACAATCATTAAGTATAATTGGTACATGCAACTTAATACCCATTTTTAAACTCATATACATTGTAAATATCAAGCAAGTGAATCTATAAAAAGTCACATGAGATAGAAATCATTTTCCCCTTTTTTAGCACATTATAAATCTCTTATATTTATAAGAACCTTAAACCAAAATATCATTCACAGCCATATTTCAAATGAAGTTTCAAAGGCTCCAAAAAATATCATCCTTCCATATATTGATTAATATCATAATGAAATCTATTTAATGCCAATTGCAATTAATAATATTCCTTTTTGGAAACATAATATTGAAGCGGCCCGTAGGTATTACAATT
Organism: Triglochin maritima; assembly: GCA_963682175.1. Lineage (NCBI taxonomy): Eukaryota > Viridiplantae > Streptophyta > Magnoliopsida > Alismatales > Juncaginaceae > Triglochin > Triglochin maritima. The sequence goes on from OY821775.1 coordinate 25,481,268, forward strand.
TAAAAAAAATGATGCTTATAAAGAAAATAAGTATATAATTCAATTCCCACGTTGGTACCATAAAATTGAGTTTTAAACACTCAAATCAGAGTTCGTTGTGAGAAAGGCAATATCAAAGCAGAATTATAAAGCCTTTTCATTTGTAAACTTATGAACTCTAAGGTTTTCTTATAATATTATAATACCAATATATATATTATGCACCAGAGACACCAAAACTAAAGAAAACTATGGTTTGAAACCATGCACCGATAAAATTGATCTTTGACGGCATATATTGATATACGACATGTGAAGAACTAATACTAGGTAAAAACAATGATTTAAAATACATGCCCTGAATATTGTTCAAATTAAGGTGCAAATAAGATGTACATGTACTCATAAATTGATGGATCTACAATGTGCAAATTGAAAATGGATTTCTTGAGACAAGTGAAGAGACCCTTAAAAATACATGAATTATAAAGTCTCAATTAACTATTTTTCATTAAGCGAATCAAGAATAGAAAATGCTAGAGTACAATCATAGCTTTACATATAACATGAATGATATTGTATGGGAAATAAATATTCCAAATACAATATTGATAAGTGTCATGAATAATTGTCAACACAATTCAGTAATCATCAATTACATGCATAAACAAAAGCATGCGTTGCAAAACACCGAAACATATAAAATCTCAAGAAATAACCTTTTGCACATTGAAAATGGAAACAAAGCTAAATAAAAGTTTGAGAATATTTAAAAAATATATATACCCTTACGGACCCACAGGGTTAAAATGGATTTAGATACCATAGTTTCGATATGATACCTAATAACTAAATGCATATAGTATGTCAAGATCAGATGGAATGATCTTAGAAAGTGTTTGACTTTAGAAAATCAAGATTTCAATTGCATCCTTCAGAACACAAAACAAGGATTTAAAGTGTGATTTTTATCCAAAGGGGGTAACATTTAGGATATTGTTCACAATTTCGAGTCAATACACATTTGAACATGCGTTCAAAGCAAACCACAATTATCTCTAGAAATAAAATTCAAGAACGTAGGAAATGAAAATGGTCTCAAAAGGTTTTTGACATGGGTAATATCTCATAACTATAAAACCAACATGGTAGAGTTCGTACCTTAGATTGTGCTTTAACATTTGGATGGTGAACCTTGTGAATTAGGAGAACTAATCGTGCTGATAACGTGTCTATATTAAAAAAATGAGACTACATATATACAATCAATGTATGTTGTTTTTGAAATTGCTAATACGCACGTTTGTTTATCATATGGTTCAAGTACGTACGTTATAATATATTCTTTTTTGAGATGTTTTAGTATGCACCGATAAGCAATACATGTCTATGGTTATAAGTTGCATGCATCAATTTGATGCTTGTAAGCTATGACTTTTAACTCTATACTTGACATTAAGGATAAGAATGACTTATCATGGATTATGGATGTTGAACCCAACTCATTGCCTTTTAAAATATCAATGACTAAGAAAGAAGCATCAAATCAAGATAAACTATATTAATCCATCAATCTAGCATGGCGATGCAAAACAATATGGTCAGGAAATGAAACGAAAACTTTCCAAGTTATTCTAGATGTAGATCGATACTATGTCGAACTTGATTCAAACATTGGGTGTAGGCAAATTACCTTTGCATGAATTTTACTATACCAATCGGAGAAACTCCTGCTTTTGAAAAGATTATGTAAGAGTCGATTCGTGCTGATAACGTGTTGTGATTATGTTAAAGATAATTGGAAACACAAGAACAACAAGGCAAAAGAAGTATGTGGAGGGAGAGGAAGATTGATATATTTATCTTGTATATCTTCAATACATAGCACAACCTCATATATATACACATTGAGGTATGGAAGTTATATAACTTACACCAAATAAGGATGTAAATACAATACACACTATAAGACAATTTAATAGAGAAGTTACAATGGATTGATTGGAAGATAAACATCTTGGAATGTGAATCATCCACTATATACAATTTTAATAACACATATTCCACACTAGGGGAACATAGTGAAAATCTTAAATGAGAAGAAACAAGAATAAACACATGTGGTTTTACCTAGGTTTGAAGATCACTTTAACGTACATTAAGTACAAAATCAATAAACATAATTTTAATTTATCTCAACTTTGTAATCCTAAATGGAAAAACCATGTCCAATGTGTCTTAGTGCATTCGAATTTTCGGTCCATTTCAAGTGAAATTATAGAGTTCGTATTTTTTTTTTTTGCATTCTAATAAATTAAATAAAAGCGAATACTTAAATCGTTTGCACTTGTTTTTATTGTGAAATACAGATACCAAACCGTGGTTAAATATCTCAGCCTAGTTGCGTCGTTATTGAAAGAGTAAAATTATGCAACCCCCGATCTCCCCAAGCCGAAGATCCTTCGAGGCTTTAAGTTGGCGTTGACGTTGACATCTCTCCCTGAGACCTGTTAACCCCTGTTGATTTGGGGGCGGTGATGAAAGATTGGTTTGGAAATTGGGTGCGTGGGATCTCTCGTGTAGCAATTTATTTAGTAAGTAGTCACAGGTCACAACTATTAGACCGTATATATGATGTGTAAGTTTAAAAAAAAACTTAAGTTTATCAAGAATAGATTTTGATAACACCTGACGAACAAAAGATAAATCTAAGCCTATTGCCTAATGTTTGTCTCTCCTAATTAGCAAGATCGGTGGTGGTTGGGTTTGGTTCTGGCTTCCGGCCAATAGCTGTCCGACCATCGATGAAGACAGCTGTGCCTGTGAGCACTACAGCACATTCCGATGCCAAATAATTTAAGTTTAAGTAACTTAAAGAAACAAAGATAAAGTCTTACCTATTTTAATATGCCGTCTAACTAATTATACATTTGTATAAAAAAGGTGAATATCTTATCACCTTATGGTAACATATGTTGTTGTTGGTGTGGTATTGTTTTCTCATTTTCTTATTGATGATAAGATTGGTGTGTAGTTGTGTGATCAACACTCCAGCTCACTCTCATACATGCCCATTGAATTAAATGTGGTCGGGATTTGGGATGGGTTTGCTCCACGAGCACTTCAACTCAGTACTACAGTCCCAAGTAATTCCAACCTAGCTTCCTTCCCATTAATCAAGATCCATGCTCCCAGCTGAGATTCTTCTCCCCTCCCTCCCTCCCTCTCTACAAACCTTATTCTAATCCAAGTATGTTTTTTAATTAATCAAAGAGAATTGGTACGTAACACATGTTTCTACTAACACAAGTCGCGCGCTGATCGAACTGACAAAAAAAATCATACCGTTAGACCTTCAACATTGGAAAAACCGTATTCATAACGTTGAAACAACAATATGTCATATTGTTTTGCATCTTTTTATTTTTATTTTTATCTACTCTACCCCACCTCTTTTCAATCCCAAATATAATACTACTGAGATTCAATTCCTGATATTGATTATCCAAACTCTCAATGTTATGTCCCTAACCCACTTAGGGTGCTAATTGAGGATTAGTGAGGAGGTTTGCACGAGGAAGGAGTAGTACACAGTGGTGTGCATGGGGATGAAGGAGAATAGGAGGTGTAGGTGATGGTGTGGGGGCGAGTATTGTAGACGTGGGAGGGTTTTGTTGGGTTTAAGAAGAAATCTCTCTCTCTCTCTCACTTGCTTTCTCTCACACTTTTCTTTCCCTTCTTTCCGGCGAACCAGAGGACTTGGAGGCTCCGGCGTGAGGCTTGCAGAGGTTGTCGCGCGGGGAGGCAGTCGTGCACGAGGAGATCTCTGGAGGCGACGTGCGCGAACGAGGGATGTGTTGGTCGGTCGTGGAAGGTCGGAGACCACTCCGGCGACGAGTTTGGGCGTAAATCCTTGGCTGACGTAAGGTTGCAGACGCCCAACGGTCGACCAGATTCCTTCGGGCGGTCGACAGATGTAGTTTATTTGCCCGACTTTAACCATCACCGGTCGAACGATGCCTTGTGGCGGTCGACCGGTAGTGCATTGTGGTGGTGGGGTTGGGATTGCATGTTGTGTTTCGGTCGACCCGTTCCTTGTGTTCAGTCGACCGGAACTTAAATGTACTGAATAGAGATGCATGCTTGTTCGACCGTTTATTGTTATGTGTTTGACCGTTATATGACTTAGAACTGCTAGGATGCCCTGGTAGTTTTTGGTCGTTCGGGACCCCTGAGTCGGTCGATCGGTAGTTTTGAATTGATGTTGACCAGACTCCGGATTTTGACCTCGTATCGGTCGATCGGTTTTAGATCTTTGTTCAACCGTTGGGACTTAGGTTTTGCTTAGAGAGTTCGACCGTTGCATACTTTCGGTCGACCGATTTCCTTGAGGAAGCGGTCGACCGGGTTGCCTCTTTCGGTCGACCGTTTGTGCACAAAACTGAATTCCCGATCCTTTTAGGATGCCAACTCTGTCCACGGGAACCCGTGCCCTCACCTTGTGCGTGAGCCGGTAGGTGACAGTGGGCGCATACGCGTGCCTGCCCAGGGACCGCCGTGTGGAAGAGTGTGGGTGTTCGGGACGTGTAACCTCCGTGTCTGGATTGTGACTTGATGTGATAGATTGATTGGACTTATTGTAGAGTAGCATGCCTGAGGGATCGTGGATCCCAATGTATGATGTTTGTGCGAGCACGCAACTATCGTTGGGTGAGGTGACTACCGGCCTGGATGGCTACGGAAGTCTTTGCCCTGCTTTTATAGCGGCACGGTTGGTGTTTGCGGCTCGTGGAGCCTGATGACCTGACATACTTCGGTCTCGACCCGTCCGATGCTGTGCCGGAAGTATTGATGGACCATCAATGCTGTGTCGGTGATACCGCCGATGCTGTTCCGGTGATGATGATTGATGGGCCGATGTTGTTCCGGTTATGTTCTTCAGATGGGCGCCTACTAAGATGATGATTGATGGACCGAAGAAGCGATGACTCCGTTGGTGTGGTTTCGACCACGAAGTTACAGATCTTTTTCTTATGGCGCGGACCTGACGATGCTCCCTGCCGTACCCCATGTTTAGTGTAGCCGCGTGTGGGAAGTATCACGTCTTGTTCCGCTAAAACGTACGTGCCTACGGTAGGTCTCCTTGGGAGACCCGATGATGATTTTCGGACTTATGTCACGTGTTACCCTTCGGGGGAACTCTTTTCCTTACTGTTGTTGACATGACATGCTACTAGTATGATATGTTCATTTGTACTACTGCATGTATATAGGTGAGCTTGGCATACGGGGTTTCCTTATGGAAACTCAGGCATTGTTACATGTTTTATTTCAGGACCGCAGTAGGTCCAGTTGGGTGGTGATCAACAGGCACGCATTCTGGGATCGGATCCTCTCACTCGGACCACTAAGGTCGACATGATTACTTGTATTTCCCCTTGTTGTTTCTGATGTAATCATTTAGCTTTTTGACAAACTCTGATGTAATATGATGCACCGCTTATATGTTTTATGAGAAGTAATAGTTCCGTCTTTTGATTATTGGTCTCTGTTTTCTTGATGATAATTTTTAAATTTCCGCTGTTTCAGGATCTTACACTCAAGACTAAGGGTCTTCACTTGAACTAACTTCAGTCGATTCAATTTCTATATTTCAAATATAGCCTTATAAATTTTAATAGGAGAATTATCCCACGCATTTAGATGCACCAAAACTTTCGGTGAGAACTTAAATATCTAAGCCTTGGATTTCTTATCCAACGGTTGATGATTGAAACCACTTATGGTGACCATGAAACCGCCTTTTGGTTGTGAACCCCCTCTTATTTTTAGAAATAAAATTAGTTTAAGTACTTGCCAAAATCTCTCTTTTGGATTACTTTAAAAAAAACACTTTTGGCTAGAATTAAACAATCTTTCCGAGAATAAATCTACATTTTTATTTGTATTCAATTAAATCAAAATTTAACACACATGAATGATTTTTTGTAGAAATTTCAATAACATGTTGACTTGTTGAGATTAATCTTATTTGTCTCTTTAATATAAGTACCACATGATATGGGTTGGATAATTTTAAAAAATACTAATTGAAAATTTAATTATAAAAAGTTTGAAGCCATAAAAAAGTAGTAATAGTACGAGTTCGACAAAATAGTAATTTCGTAGACCATTAAAAATATATATTAAGAAAAATGTAGTCGTAATTTTATCGTAATTATGGTACAAGTAATTTCACACATCACCAAACATAATATTGAGATAAAATAAAAAGTAATAATAAATAATCATAGATTCGAATGATCATGGTTATTTCTATTAGATGTACAAATGTTTGCATAAACATTGACAATACAAGAAATAATAGAAGAAGAATACAAGATAACTATGATGGTTGAAAAAGTAATTATTAAATAATAATGAAAAATATACTCCAGAAATTGACGAAAATTAATAAAGATAAAATATATTTAAGAATAAAAAGACATAAATAGGTTAAAAATGTATTTTACGTGATTTAAATTTTTTTAATTTATTTTTGATATTCCGATTCTGAAGATGAAAATACATTATGATGGGCGTGGGAGTGATTTTGATTATTTCAAATTTAAATCTCATAATTTGAGAAAAACGGGTTTTTCTAATTTAGATTAATTTATATAAGTGTGAAAGGTGGGGGTGTGTGGGAGAGAGATTTAGGGAATGGTTAATTGTATTGTTGAGGATTGATTGATACAAATGTTTGTAAAGAAAATTGAGAGCAAAGAAAGGTCTGTTATTTGTAGTTGATTAGATTCTTAATTGGACATGATGATCCCAAACAAATAGATGGTTTTCCAACTGGGATTACCGGACAACTCCTCAATTCTAATGAACTTACGTTTTACAGTGAGGTACATACTAAGTAGATCGTTATTTTCGAATTAGAAGTATAAAAATAAAATATATTGGACACAAAAATTATATTTCCAAATTAAATCATGTCTGTTTAATTAATCATACAACAATAACTCATTCTTTTATTTTAAAATAGTTTGGAAGAGTTTAAACAAAACTGAAGCATCGAGTTCCCCACCATGTCACGCACTGATGTCCCCTGCGACTTAACTACGTGCCAAAACCACATTTATGCTTGCTTGCCTTGATTAGTGTAACGTATGTCGGGGTGAAGTAGAGAAACCGAAAGAGAGAGAGAGAGACACACTCTAGCAACAAGCACTTGTGACTTAAATATTATTGGTTTACTTCGATATCCAAAGTTAAATGGCAACTTGTATGGCTTCCATCCTCACATCAAATATCTTCTCTTCTATAGAAAAATTAAGAAAACTTGATTACAGCTAAACTTTGTGCATTTTCCTGTGTTTTGGGATAAGAGCCTTAAACGACAGGCTTAGCTGTAATGAGCTGCTAACAAGTTATTATTTAATTATATACGGATGGAGGCTTATAGTTTAATGATGCATCTCGTGCCCCTTTCTTTTCTTTCTCCCGGCTACGATGGGCGTGCAGACCGCTTGCCATGCAAAGCAATCCGCCACCAACATCGAAACTTCCATCCAAACACAACTTTAGAATTTTGAGATATAAGCACGACTCATGTTCTAATGGATGCACTTAACCCAAAGCACCAAATAAGCACACTCCACCTCAAAAGCAACCACACTTGAAATAAATGTCCATCGAAATCCGACATTGTGTAAAAATTGTCTAAGCAAATATACTTAAGTTAGACGTTCATGTTTGAATACTTTTTGAAACTTCCCCACATGGGCACATGCCGCACATGGGTCTGTACTTTGGGCCCATGCAAAACAATTAGTGGAGGGAGTTAAGGAGCGAAACTCTATAATGATGGGCGAATTACCGATAAAGAGTCTAGGAAGTGTAAATATCAGCTCCCACCGGTGGCTCAGCTGGTTAAGGACATTACCGTTTCGTGACATTGTGAGTCCCTACATTGCGAGTGAGATCCTCATCGGGCCTAGGATAATAACGAGGATGTGTAACACCCACCCCTTGGGTTTGTAGTCGGACTGCCGTCCTAAGGCAAAAAAAGTGAAAATATCTGTCATATTGAAACTAAAAAACCCTTCCTTGTAATTTAGACATTCGGTCCATGACGTTACAACGGCGTACGTACACAGTAGTGTGGCCCCACATTTTCGAATATTACTAGAATGTGCCAAAGTTACTTTATCTTTGTGATTTCTTCTCTCCAACAGAGCTTTGCATTGCCATCTGAAGCAAAGATAAAAGAGAAATAAAACATTTACGAATACTACTCATGAGGAAAAGCTGAAGCTAAATGTAGCTACCGAGTAAAATACACGAAAAAATGGAGAAGTTTTACCTTATCTTGCAAGGGACCCCATTGTAATACAGGCCCAACTAGTCAAGGCCCATTTTAGAATAAGAAGCTATCTTCTAAACGCCCAACTAGCAAATGTAAAGAGGTGCAATTCTGTTACAAGAAAAAAAAACTATTCAAATGAAGGATCGAACAAGTTTCGAACCTCCAATCTTCATTTGTTTTCCTGCTTCAAGGTTTGGAATTTCGAAAAGATCAATTTTTAAAGAGACTGTTTGGATAATATAAATTAATTGTTATTATTAAATTGTTCAGGATAATTCTGTAAATTGTCAATTAAATATTGATATAGTTAACGAAGTGACAAAATTGTAACGTTTTAGAAAAAATAATGACACCAAAATAAATAGTGAAAAAAGATAAAGTGTCCAAAGGTCAAGTTTGTACAGCATAAGAATCTGGCTTGTAAATGTCTTGTTTCAGCAAGAACCCCAAGTGCAATTGATAATAAGACAAGTATTTTTTGTTTGTTTGTGTGCTTTTACAAGATACCTTAATTCATTTTTAAAAATCATTTTTGGCGTATTTATGCTAATATATTATGATATCAATTATGTTATGAAAATACCTGTATTTTGTTGGGATCATTTCAACGTATTTTTTTAAATAAAATTTCTTCCAATCCCACTCATTATCTTCCTTTTCCTACTTGTTTAGAACATTACTTTTACCTACATTTTGAGCTTCCACACCTTGATACACGTCAACAACAACTAATTCGGGGAAGACTTGAGCCAAAATATGGATTCTAAGGGACTTGTAAGTAGGGACCTGTTGAAGTTTATTTTTTGTATTGAGGACAAAAAGTAATGTTAGTACTTATTTGTATTTTATAAAAAACAAACAACATGTTTATTGAAAATAAAAAGGGTTAATTACAGTTTGCCCTTCTGAACTATGTTTTGGTATCACTTTGCCCCATTGAACTTCAAAAACTCATTATTTAACACACATTCGACGTTTTTTTCCTAATTTTTTTATTGTATCCCTAATACACTCCTAAACATATATTTGCTTGAAAGTTTGGATCGAAACGGAGGTCGGATATGGTTGGAATTTGGGTCGGATTGAGTGTCAATCTTGTTTATTCCTCAAACCTGTTTATTCCTGAAACTCAAACATAAATCTCGTTACATAGCATTGTTTTGGTTCGAGATAATGGATATAAGACACAAATGAATGCGTGAAATGATGTTAATCACTTACCGAATTTGGTATACGATACAACGTGGTTATTGATTTGAAATTAGTTTTATATTCTTAGAAGTTATCAAGTGGTATATATCTAACTTGATTACTTACGAGTTAGAAGTTTGATTTATGAATATGTATTTGTTGTATGTGTTAATGCAAAACTACTTTTGAGGGCATTATCGTTGGTCTTTATGAAATCTATATTTGAATAGTTGCGTTCTTTTAATGTGAGGTTGTATTTTTCGGATAACCCAAAGAAAATTAATTTTTTATAAAAAAAATCACTATTGCCGATATAAATTCCTTCAGTAATAATTATATTATATGCCAAAATTTCGCGCCAATCCTTCTTAATGTCGTCGGACATTCCACCGGCAAAAAACATTTGTGTAGGATCTAAATGACCTTATGTGGTCTAGAGAGTGGTGAATAAATTAAATCTAATGCAATATGGAAAACTAAAAAAATAAAGTCAAGTAATTGCAAACCACACGTACATGTCAATTTTAAAGAGGTTCAACACCCGAGCCGGATTATAGTCCTCTCTTCTTCTCTTTGAAGTCTCGCTCGAACCGTGAGCACATCTTGCTTATTCATAATAGATCCAAGTTTGGGGTGGATGTACCCATAAAATCCGAACTTTGATGCATTATTCAACCTAGAAAGACCACGACTTGATGAACCTACTTTTTGTCGATAATTTGTTACGATAATCCTATAGGCCGACTATATATCATGTCCACACTTAGCCTAGGGAACCATTCATGCAAGTTAATTAAAGATTTAAGTGAAAGACATGGGCAACCTTAATATCCTAAAATGATACGTTGTGTAAAGTTCATTAAGGTTCCATGCATCATGGCTTGGGAGAACATACACTATCACGTACAATTTCCCCTAAATCTCTACCTAGCACGATCCCTACCACCATGTAAAAGGAGTTCGGTAGGTGCATCCCAAGTCAAATGACTCGAAAGTACTAGGTATTAAGTCCCCCTCGGACCTTCTTTCCCGAGTGATAGAAACCATGCAAGAAGAGAGAAAACCATACTATATTATATCTTACCCTACATATGAACCAAAATTCCTACATTCATGTTTTCATAAATGGAGTTTAAGGGTCCCTAACTTCAACCAACTTCCTTATTCTAACAGGATGGAATTCCTTGAAAATAAGGACTCTCACTAGGTTTAGGGTGGACTTCCTTATTTGTATAAGTATTGAAACCCTATGATTACTCTCCCATTGATAGAAAACTGAGGTGTATCCTTACAACTAGAGATAAGACCTAAAATCAGTGTACTAGATTTCAAAATGCATCTTGTTCAAGTCATTTCTAGTAGATTTCTTTTCACTTTGCCTCTCAATGGTTTTGTAAATGTAAATGTTAAACAGATGCAAAACCCACAAAATATTTTTTTTTGCAAGCACATGAAGATTTTGAAAGAAATGGAAAAGTTAAAGAAATAAGGAAGCAAAAGAAGACAAGTCACCCAATGATCATGCTATATAAGTATATATCAATGTAAAATGCAGCACACTATCATGACCCTAACAATATAAACAAAAAAGCAAAAGAAAAAAGAAAAAAAACTTGACTATATACACACGTAAAACACCCCCCATAGTTACTTCATGCATTTTTGTAAATGAAAGTGAGTATGATACTACATGAATTTATGCATGAACATGAAAAGATCCCACTAACGTGAAGTGCAAAAGGAAGTTCATGATTATGATGATGGACATAAACACAATTTCCCTAAAACCTCTGACATACTAAAGAAGGGAATACAAGTACCTCGACAAATGAAGTCCAAATACGCAAGAGCGGGACTCATGACAAACAATGTTTTCTTTGTTTTTGTTTTTTTTTGAATATGTACATTCATGAAATCTCTGTGCACGGGGGTTCATAAAGGATCATGACCTCCTCGACTTTAGCAAGTGCCCCCTCCAAGGTTTGAGGCATTGTCTATTAACTTTGAATGGTTTTATAGTAGGTAATTATCCTCATGCCATTGTCCCTCTAAGGTTAGTAACATCCTCATTCCTTGGGTTCATGATATTGGCCGCTCCATGAGGAAATATGGTCTGCACAACAAATAGGCCTCACTAGTAGTGATTGTGTGTCTTCCCTGCAAACAAATGAAGCTGGGAGTTCAAGAATCACCTTCTCCCCAATCGTAAACACTTTTCACCTAACCATACGACCATGAATTTTTTTTGTCTTGGGTCATCTGAATTTTGGTATTTTCAAATGCATCATTGTGTAGCTCTTTCAACTCCACGACGTTGAACTTATGTCGAGCCACTCCTTGATCAAAATCCATACTAAGGTTCTTGATCGACCAGAAAGAACGATGTTCGAGTTCAATGGGTAGGTGGCAAACCTTAGTGTACACTACCTGAAATGGGGACATTCCCAAATTGGTCTTGTGCACGGTGCGGTATGCCCACAACACTTCGTTCAGTTTAGTATGCCCACAACTAACCGTTTTCTCAAGGATTTTTTGCTTTAATTGACCGTTATAAATTCAACTTGCCCACTACATTGCGGATGATTGAGGTTTAAAGCTTGTGGGTGATTGAATACTTCCTTATAAGCGGTTCAAATGAGCGATTACAGAATTGGTTGCCTTGGTCATTGATTATGGTACGTGGTCTCGAATTCTTATCCTGTACAAACTGGCGGTCCTTTGGACATTTTATCCTTTTTCACTATTTATTTTGGTGCCATTATTTTTTCTATGACGTTACAATTTTTCCAGTTCGTTAACTATATCAATATTTAATTGACAATTTATAGAATTACCCTGAACTATTTAAAAACAACAATTAATTTATATTATCCAAACAATCTCTTTAAAATTTGATTTTTGTTTGTTTGTGTGGTTTTACAAGATACCTTAATTCATTTTTAACATCATTTTTGGTTTATTTATGCTAATATATTATGATATCAATTATGTTATTAAAATACCTGTATTTTGTTGGGATCATTTCAACGTTTTTTTTTTTAATTTCTTCCAATCCCACACATTATCTTCCTTTTCCCACTTGTTTAGAACATTGCTTTTACCTACATTTTGAGCTTCCACACCGTGATCACATCAACAACGTCTAATTGGGGGAAGACTTGAGCCAAAATATGGATTCTAAGGGCAGACTTGTAGACCCGTTGAAGTTTATTTTTTGTATTGAGGTTAGCTCAACAACAAAAAGTAATATTAGTACTTATTTGTATTTTATAAAAAAGCAACAAAATGTTTATTGAAAGTAAAAACTAACAATTTCGTTGACAAGTGAATAAGGAAATAGCTAGCCAAAAAAAGGAGTGTTGAGCTAAAGACTCAGAGAAAAACATTAGAGGAGTCCCAACTTATTGAGTAACAAGATGAACGAAAAAAATAGGTTGCAATAAGAAGATATATATATTAACGAGGAGGTTACAATCAGGATGGTGAAAAACTATTAATTGGTAGAAAAATAGAAGGTGAATCATCCACATATCTTACTAGAATGAAACTTGTGCTTTGCACAGTATATTTGGTTGTACCAGACCTTAAATTCTTTTATTTTATCTTGAAAACATAAAAGAATCCAGAATACTCACATACGTCTAAAGTAACTACGAATTCAGATTCTTATATTCAACACAAAAAAAACGTAGTCCAAATAAGTTTGAAATGAAAAAATGAGTTAATAGTGGAAACTGTGCAGGAAGTTGTGGAATGGTACTTTTTTTGTCAAGGAAGGACGAAAAATTAGTAATCAATGGCAATATCAATGCTAGAGAAATTTATGGTAAGGTGAAGAATTTTCTTACAAGCGTAATTGATGTCTATGTTGGTGCTGATTTGTCAAAGGCTTACAAACTTAAGGATAAGTACATAGATATTGGTGTCGTACTTACCAAAATTGGTATACGATAGATCGTGGTTATTGATTTGAAATTAGTTTTATATTCTTAGAAGTTATCAATTGGTATATATCTAACTTGATTACTTATTAGTTAGAAGTTTGATTTAGGAATATGTATTTGTTGTATATGTTAGTGCAAAACTACTTTTGATGACTGATCGACATCATTTCATGCATACATATGTGTCTTATATCCGTTATCTTTCACCTAAACAATGCTACATAATGAATCTTATGTTTGAATTTCAGAAATAAATAGATTTGAAGAGAAGAAGCATAAAAGGACCTAAAAGGACTGAGTTGAGAGACTCGAGAACTAAGATGCAAGGGAGAAGGACCTGAATGTAAGATCCAATGACCAATGAGCAAATAAAAATACTCCACACTATCATGGGGAGTATTTTGGAAATTCTATTCAGGTCGGAGCTCCAGCAACCGAAGTAGATGTATCAAAGACAAACAAAGTCATCCAGAAAAGACCCGACTAAAGCCCAACGCGATCCAAACCCTGTAGACCGCCAATTGGCGGTCTAAAACCGCTTTGGCTGTCCGGGTTGCTTCAGACCCGATGAGATTTAGTCGGGTCGTGTATTAGCGTGTATTTAGTATATTTCTGGTATATGTTTAGTCTCATACCGGGGGATTGTCCCAGATTACATTTTTCTATGGCTATAAATAGAACTTTTTACCTTCTATTGTAATCACTCCATGCTTAGTGGTCATTCTCTCTACTTGAAGTGAAAGCCTTGAAGCAATAAACTCAAGTGGGGAGATGCTACTAGTATTGTGAGTCTGAAATCAATAAAATATTCATTGTTTTGTTGCTTTTTTTATAGTTCTCGCATGTTTAGCTTAATTGTCTTTTATTAAATCTAGTAGGCTTAGTTAATATGTTTTCCTATCTTAGTGTAATAGTTAGTTTAATGTTTAGTGAGTAAAACCACTCCCCTTTGCGGGTGGAGATGATACTTATATATGCAATTAAGAATGGAAGAATGCTTTAGTTTGAAATGTGTTGATTAATATGAATGTATGCTTGCTTGTTAGAATAGAATACTTCACTTGTTGGGTTTTACCACAAATCTTAAGACACCTCCCATGCTTGTTTAGTTTCTGAAATGACCAACTTGTGTTTATGAATGTTAATCAAATAGGTTAGTGATTGAATTGATGGGTTTTGCCATGATAAGTAGACACCTCCTATACATGAAAATACTACCTCCACTTGTGCCCATTGGAAATGCATTCTTACCTTCTTATTGTATATGTGTAATCACTCAACCCCCTAGTGGTCTTTCTTTTCCTGATTCCAGCTTAGTATTAAGTTCTTTTAGTTTTGTCGAAGTAATCATTAGTCTCTTTACTTTACATTTTCTTCTTAGTAGTTTAGTGTAGCGTAGATTAGCATAAACAAATCCCTTTCCCCTTTTTGTTGCCACTTGATTTCTGAAAAACTAGAGATTGCTCTCCTCCCCGTGGATCGACCCGTATTTTCCACGTCTTCACCGACACCGTGCACTTGCAGTAGTTTAAATAAGTTTTCGGTGCCGTTGCCGGGGAGGTGCCAGTTCAGACTCTGATTTGGAATATTCGGGTGGATTTAATTTTTGTGTTGTAGTTTTGTTTCTTGTAGGAGACTCACACGGGGAAGGGGAAGCATCTGGTGAAGTTTGGAGGCGATCGGAGATTCCAAGACCACCAATCAGCGGCCTGAAACCGCCAGCTGGCGGTC
Source organism: Triglochin maritima (assembly GCA_963682175.1). Taxonomy (NCBI): domain Eukaryota; kingdom Viridiplantae; phylum Streptophyta; class Magnoliopsida; order Alismatales; family Juncaginaceae; genus Triglochin; species Triglochin maritima. The sequence goes on from OY821775.1 coordinate 25,496,469, forward strand.
TGGTAATCTCATTTCACCTCTTTATTTCTTTGGAGTGTTGCCATAACTGAAGTAGAAATCTGGGACTCAATTTTGCATGTTCTGACTATTAGATTGCTCCCAGATTAATAATCAATCTCCGTTTAAGCAACATGGACCTTAAAACCCAAAGCAAAAGATTAGGCATTCTTTCTTGTTTAGGTCATGCATCATGTACTCGACTTAGGCACATAAATTGTCTTTTATTTTAGCTTTACTTTCAGTTGATGAGTGCTTGCGTGAGGTACGCATTTCCTACTCTCATTCATTTCGTATGAACATGCATTAGTTAGTAGGAAGTGCATTGCAACAAGTGTGAGTTGAGCGTTTGTGGGGAGTTGATTGCTAGATTAAGACAACAAAACGCTACTAAGGAGGGGCTGTCCCATATAAGATAAGGTGGGGGATTTCATCACCCTTTCCTTCGCCCCAAAAACCACACTAATCAAGAGCCTAATTTTAAAATCAAGTAGACATTGGCCCTATGGATTTCGGGCGCATTAAGAGAGTGATCCGATCCCAACCGTCATGGCCTGATCGACGTCGCCCACTCTGTCGATAGTAGGAGAGACGAGATCTCCGGATCTTGACTCACTTTCTGGGCTTTGTGGTCCTCGTCGTAGGGAGGTGAGGCGTGTTTACACCGTGTGACCTCGCAGTTAGGCGTCGTATAGCTGTAAGGACCTATAACGACCTTAGGACTGTTTGAGCCTTGTTTGGTTGTGTTCTTCTACCTGTACCCACCCACCGTAGCATAAGGACTTCTTCCCTTCTCTCCTGAGTCATTCTCTCTCTTCTGTGTCCTTCCGTCTTCTACTCTATGCACATTCTTTGTTAAAAAAATTGGTTTGTGTGTGTGCACCTTTGTGGATGCTTGTGTGGGCACGAGACGGGAGTGGCCGTTTGACGAGACGTGTCGTCAACCCTGCTTCGGTAGTCGATTTCTCGATGCCTCCCTCCTCTCGTGTTGCCCAGAGTCACGGTTCAATGGCTGCTCATTACCGCGAGGAGGAGCAGTTGCTGGACCCACCTGTTCCACATGTTCTTCTTGTTCTTCCAGTTCTTGCGTCGTATTGCCATAGGCGAATGAGAACCACTTTGAGGTAAAGCCTCAGTTTATTTCCATACTCCCTCACTTCACTGGGAAGGGTGACCCCTATATCTTTCTCAGGGAATTTGAGGAGGTCTATGCTATGTTCAAGTTGCAACAACTTAGCACAGACTCTATCCATCTTAGGCTTGTCCCCTTTGAACTGAAGGATGATGCCAAGAAGTAGTTGTACACCAACCAGGCGAATCACTTTAGGACTTGGGATGAGTTTCAGTTTGCATTCCTCAAGAAGTACTTTCCAAATCATCAGACTCAAAAACTGAGGAACAAAATCAATTCGTTTTATCAGCATGAGACCGAATAATTCCATGCATACTTAGAGAGGTTCAAGGAGCTACTACCCTCATGCCCTCACCATGGCATCAAGTTGTGGTGCCTGTGTCAGATTGTTTACGAGGGTCTTCACATCCCATCCCGAACGCTCCTTGAGTCCATGTGTCAAGGAGAGTTCTTAGGAAAGGATGAAAGGGAGGCATGGGCTTTCCTGAAGACTTCGCTGAGAAAACCATGCAAGGGAGAGTGTAAGGGAACCACCTGCATCATCTAGCATAGGAGCGAGGATCGTAGATGTAAATTCGACTAGATCGGGTGCCATATTTCCCGTCAATACCACTACGGCCACCGAGGCGCGCATGGCGGACTTAATGCGCCGTATGGATTCGATTGAGCTCCAAAACCAGCACGATGTGTCACATGTATTTGCATCTGGTTCAGTTCCATGTCATTTATGTGGTAGGATAGGTCATTAGGGGGTGAGTGTGCATCAATTCCTCCTGAGATGGAACATGTCAATGCCATCTATGATAGATCCAGGAATGACCCATATTCATCATCATATAACCCTGAATGGAGGAACCACCCTAATTTTTCATGGAATTATAACAATGCCCCAGGTGGTCCTTCAAACTTTTCTCGACCACCTAACCGACCACACCACCCTCCCATGCATTCACAGTATTATCAGCCACCCCAAAGTCAAAACACCAACCCACCAGGTTTCCCAAATTCTAACAACTTGGAAACCCGATTTAATTCGCTTGAGAACTTAACTCGTGGACTTGAGAACTCTGTAAAAAGATTTATGTCGTCCACGAGTCAAGTCCTCACTTCGAATTAGCAGACCATCAAATCTCTCGAGCTCCAGACGGGCCAATTGGCTCAGTCTGTACATGAGAGAGAGAAAGGGAGTCTTCTTAGCCAACCTTTGGCTAAACTCCATGCTCAACTTCACTCGAACATGCAAAATGCAAGTTCAAGACCACAGGGGGCAAGTGAACTACGTGGAAGAACCTGTGGACCATGTCAATGCCATTGTCACCCTGAGAAACGGGAAGCAGGTCAACAACCACGTTTCCTTGCCAGTAAATCCATATGTGCAGCCCTTTGTGGGAATGATGGTGAGAAAGAGGCCAAGGGTGAGAGTAATTGTTTAATCGTTTTAAATACCACAAGTGCACAGCCGCATTGAAGTGGTGGCAAATACGGGTCGATCCTCAGGGAGGCGAGTAACCTCTGGTTTTTCAGAAATCAAGTAGGAAAAGAGGGGAAGAAGTTGTGATTACACTAAACTAGACTAACTACACTAAACGAGTAAGCATCAAACAGGGAAAATGAAAGTGAGGGAAATTGAAAGCTGAAAATCAGAAATGGAAAACCCCTAAGGGGTGGAGTGTGTGCACATATGTAAAAAGATGGTGAAGAATGCATTCCATAGGCACAAATGTAGGTAGTGTTTTCATGCATAGGAAGTGTCTAAAGGATATGACAAAACCTATCAATCCATTCACCAACCTAGTTGATTAACATTCATATACACAAGCTGGTTATTTCAGAACCTAAACAAGCATGGGAGGTGTCTAAGATGTATGGCAAAACCCCATCAAGTGTAGTATTCTACTCTAACGAGAAGCATACATTGACATTTATCAACACAATCAAAATATAAAGCATTCATATCCATTCTTTAATGCATGTATGAACATCATCTCCACCCCCAAAGGGGGATGGATCTACTCACTACACATTACTCTAACAATTAAACTAAAGAAGAAAAGAAACATTCTAACTACTTTAGCCTAGAATCAAAGAAATAAAACTAAGCTAAGCATGCATAATGAAACAACATAAGAACAAAACAATGGAAACATTATTTTATTAGATGACTCACATTGAAGGTAGCATTCTTCTCCACCTTGAGATTTTGCTCCAAGGCTTACTCCAAGTAGAGAGAATGTCACCAAGCAATGGATGAATACAATAGAAGGTGAAGAGTTCTATTTATAGCAAAAAAAAAGGTAATCCGGGACGATCCCCCGATACGGGACTAAATCAATATCAGAAATAGACTAAATACACACTAATACGCGACCTACCAAAATATTAGCGGTTTCGGGCGAAAACAGACCGCCAATTAGCGGTCTTGGACAGCTAAGCAGCGGTCTACAGTTTTTGGATCGCTCTGGATTTTCTTGTGGGCTTTTCTGGAAGACTTTGTTTGTCTTTGATGCATCTACTTTGCTTGTTGGAATTCCGACCCAAATAGAATTGCCAAAATACTACCCATGATGGTGTGAATTATTCTTGTTTGCTCATTGGTCCTTCGATCATACGTTCCGGTTCTTCGATCTTGCATCGTAGTCCTTGAGTCTCTCAACTCAGTCATTTTTCATGCTTTTAGGTCCTTTTAGGCCTCTTTTCTACAAACTTATTTATTTCTGAAATCCAAACATAAAACACTTCACTTAGCATTTGTTGGCTTTTTAGCCTTAATCTTTATTTAGTTTTGATGATTAAGTAATCTAATCTTAATATATATTTAATCAATCAACCTAGAAAATCAAAGTAAGCAAACATGAATACATGCATTGCATATATATTCGTGTACTTGCGATATTCTTAATAGGTTGATGAAGAATCAAGCTAAGGAGCTTGGGGATAAGAAGATAAAGACTCAAGACATGTAATCAAGCTTTGGACCAATATGTAATTTAGTATAATTTGAGTCCTAAGGATTAATGTAAACTTGAGCACATTAGGATTCTGTCCCGTATCCCCACGGTTAACCGAACCCCTCTCGGTAAACCGAATCATGTAGAGTTCGGTCAACCAAACACCTTGCGATCAACCGTGTAGAATCCTTTAGGTGTTCCCTGGAATAATCACCATACCGAACCACCTTCGGTAGACCGAATTAGCCTGGACTGGTTTTGACTTTGCTCCAACGGTCATATTTAAATCTTGACCTAAAACCCAATTGACTTATCCATATTCGGTACACCGAACTTCATTCGGTCCACCGAATCATATTGCTTTAGGAGCCCAACGACTATTTAACTTGACCGTTATTGGTAAAACAATTTCCCACGCATTGTCAGCGCAAAACCCGCGCTAACTTCGGTATACCGAAGTATAGACGGTCAACCGAACCTAGCATTAACATAACCCTACCAATCTTACTGTCCAGTTTGGAACAGTTAACCGAATAGGTTTCGGTAAACCGAATTGTATTAGGGTTGCTAGTTAGAGAGCTACTGGAGTTGAGTGAGCGGTTAACCGAATAGGATTCGGTAAACCGAAATGACCATCTTCGGTTATCCGTTTGATTAACGGTCGACCGACGAGCGTGCAAATTCTGCCCGAACTTTTGTCACATCATCACATTTCATGGGTCAACTTTCTCACCCACTCCCCAACGGCTCTAAGAGCTTTGAAGGCTATATAAGGACATCATTAGAAGCACAACAACAAGCACTACACTCTCCAAACATCAAGTATCCTTGTGCTATCTTTCCCAAACCTTCAAAGCTCAAATCCTACACACTCAAGCCAAAACTTCACCACTTGTATTCCTAGATCCATATCATAATCCAAGTGTGCTCAAAGTTAGAGTGTCATTAGCAAGAAGTGTGATTCATTCCTTCATCAAAATCACAAGATTTGTAATAGCTTCGGGGAAGCTCCCTCTTGGGTTGTGAGAGGAGACACGAGCGAGGCGAGGGTGTTCGCGAGGCTCGTTGTTTGTAAAGGCGTTGGATCTCGGCCCGGTAACGGAGATCGGATAGTGGAAACCACAAGCAAGGCTCGAGGGACGAACGGGGCTTGTGAGTGAGGACTAGGACCCGGAGAGGGTGCCGAACCTCGTTACATCGGGCGTCGACTACAACGTGGTTTGCATGTTCTCTAACTCTCATCTAACCCTTGCATGATTAGTTGTTAGTTTCGTAATTAAGTTTTAATTCCGCACTTTAGTTAATTACGATCACTAGAGGGCCCCATACGATCCCCACATTTGGTATCATAGCTTTGTTAGCTAAATTTATTTTCTTAATCGAAATATTAGCATGGCTCAATCTAATCATAGTGAGGGTTTATCAACTAATAAACCACCTCTTTTTAATGGCCTAAATTATGATTATTGGAAAAAGAGGATGAAGATTTATTTGCAATCACATGATTTAAAATTTTGGTCTTTTATTTTAAAATTATACACCCCACCAAATGTTGATGAGATTATTTCATTAACCAAACCCAAAATTAAGGAGGCGGAAATTAATGCCCGCATTATGAATATGTGATATTGTGGTCTTAATGAAAATGAATATAATCGAGTGTGAGGGTGTGAGAGTGCTTATGAAATATGGCACACTTTAGAAATGCATCATGAGGGATCCACTAGATTAAAAGAAACTAGGATTAATCTACTCATGCATAAGTATGAATTGTTTCATATGCTGCCCGGTGAAAACATAAGCGAGATGCACATTCGCTTCACCGAGATTATTAACTCCCTTAGTGCTCTTGGAAAGATTTTTAGCAAGGGAGAAATGACAAGGAAGATTCTCCGGTCTCTCAACGACGATTGGGAAGAAAAGACAACCGCAATAGAAGAAGCGCAAGATCTAACGAAATTGTCGGTTGAAGAACTCATGGGAAGTCTCATGACATATGAGATACAAATGAAAGACCGAAATGAGAAGAGAGTCAAGAAATCCTTAGGGCTACACGCCGTCGCCAATTCGATCAAAGAAGATAGTGATATCGAGGAACAATTGGTGACACATCAATTCAAGGAATTTCTCAAAGAAGAGAAAGAAAGGAGAATAGAGAAGAAGAAGAGCAAGAGAAAAGAGAAGAAGAAAGCTCTTAAAGCTACTTGGGACACTTCATCATCTTCATCAATTGAAGGCAAATTCACCTCAATGTGCTTCATGGCAATAGAAGACGATGATAGTGAGGTATCTTCTTGCTCTAGTCATGATTCAATTGATTCAAATGATTCAAATGCATATAATGAACTTCAATGTGAATTCAATGAATTGCTTGAAAATTTTGAGAAAATTTGTCAAAAGAATAAACTAGCAAGAAAGAAAATCAATGAGCTACAATCTCAAATTGAATCTACCATGAATGATAAGAATGAATTACTTGCTAGTCATGATAAAATTGCATTAGAGAACACTCAATTAATTGATGAAATTGCAACTCTAAATGCAAAACCTTCGTGTAGTGTTGATATTCAAGATCTAATTGCTAAGAATGTTCAATTACAAAAAGATCTTGAAAAATTCACAAGTGGAAAGAAAATGCTTGATATGCTTATTGGTAGTCAAAGACAATCACTAGATAAACATGGTATAGGTTTTTATGCTAATAACTTTAAGAACCATGTTATTCACACTACTTTGAATGGAAAACATTTTGTAGTGAATAAAACTTCCTCAAGTATTTGAGCACCTAAAACCAAAATGGTTTGGGTTCCAAAAACTAACATGATTGGACCCAAGCAAAAATGGGTACCAAAATCTTTAACTGTAGGTACTTGAAGGAGGAAATCGGTGGTGACCGGATGAGCTTCAAAGAAAAATTTAAAGCCGGTTGCATCACCGAATACGGGTTGAGTCAATTCAAAGCGCCACGACGGTATAAATTTTGATTGATTCTAATCTAAATTTTAGAGCTTAATAGACATATCTTATGATATAATTCAATTGCATATCTTATACCCTATTCATTGCATATCATATACCACATCCATGATCATAAATGTCAAATTGCAAAATGGATGTTAAATAGGCTAAGAGGGAAAATACAAATGCACTTCATTGTTAATATTCATTATTGCTATTTATCATAATTGATAGGGGGAGCCTAAAATTGCAAAATCATATAATTAAGGGGGAGAATTAGATATCTCTTACCTTTGCATCAAATGCTTAATATTTGCTTTTTGATTGATGTCAAAGGTGGAGAAGAATTAGGATGAGCTTCAATTTTAAATAAACTATGCACATTATTAAGGGGAGAAATCTTATAAATGCATACATTACATATATATTAAGAAACAAAACTTATAGAAAGGGGAGAAATAAAATTGAACTCAAATATTAAGATATAGATTTGCCATCATCAAAAAGGGGGAGATTGTTGGCTTTTTAGCCTTAATCTTAATTTAGTTTTGATGATTAAGTAATCTAATCTTAATCTATATTTAATCAATCAAGCTAGACAATCAACGTAAGCAAACATGAATACATGCATTGCATATATATTCGTGTACTTGCGATATTCTTAATAGGTTGATGAAGAATCAAGCTAAGGAGCTTGGGGATAAGAAGATAAAGACTCAAGACATGTAATCAAGCTTTGGACCAATATGTAATTTAGTATAATTTGAGTCCTAAGGATTAATGTAAACTTGAGCACATTAGGATTCTGTCCCGTATCCCCACGGTTAACCGAACCCCTCTCGGTAAACCAAATCATGTAGAGTTCGGTCAACCAAACACCTTGCAGTCAACCGTGTAGAATCCTTTAGGTGTTCCTTGGAATAATCACCTCGGTATACCGAACCACCTTCGGTAGACCGAATTAGCCTGGACCGGTTTTGACTTTGCTCCAACGGTCGTATTTAAATCTTGACCTAAAGCCCAATTGACTTATCCATATTCGGTACACCAAACTTCATTCGGTCCACCAAATCATATTGCTTTAGGAGCCCAATGGCTATTTAACTTGACCGTTATTGGTAAAACAATTTCCCACGCATTGTCAGCGCAAAACCCGTGCTAACTTCGGTATACCGAAGTATAGACGGTCAACCGAACCTAGCATTAACAGAACCCTACCAATCTTACTGTCCAGTTTGGAACGGTTAACCGAATAGGTTTCGGTAAACCGAATTGTATTAGGGTTGCTAGTTAGAGAGCTACTGGAGTTGAGTGAGCGGTTAACCGAATAGGATTCGGTAAACCGAAATGACCATCTTTCGGTAATCCGTTTGATTAACGGTCGACCGAGGAGCGTGCAAATTCTGCCCGAACTTTTGTCACATCATCACATTTCATGAGTCAACTTTCTCACCCACTCCCCAATGGCTCTAAGAGCTTTGAAGCCTATATAAGGACCTCATTAGAAGCACAACAACAAGCACTACACTCTCCAAACATCAAGTATCCTTGTGCTATCTTTCCCAAACCTTGAAAGCTCAAATCCTACACACTCAAGCCAAAACTTCACCACTTGTATTCCTAGATCCATATCATAATCCAAGTGTGCTCAAAGTTAGAGTGTCATTAGCAAGAAGTGTGATTCATTCCTTCATCCAAATCACAAGAGTTGTAATAGCTTCAGGGAAGCTCCCTCTCGGGTTGTGAGAGGAGACACGGGCGAGGCGAGGGTGTTCGCGAGGCTCATTGTTTGTAAAGGCGTTGATCTCGGCCCGGTAACGGAGATCAGATAGTGGAAACCACAAGCGAGGCTCGAGGGACGAGCGGGGCTTGTGAGTGAGAACTAGGACCGGAGAGGGTGCCGAACCTCGTTACATCGGACGTCGACTACAACGTGGTTTGCAAGTTCTCTAACTCTCATATAACCCTTGCATGATTAGTTGTTAGTTTCGTAATTAAGTTTTAATTCCGCACTTTAGTTAATTACGATCACTAGAGGGCCCCATACGATCCCCCCAACATTGTTTAGGTGAAAGTGAATGACAACAATGAGCTTGTACCCACACGACTTCAAACTAGGTGGCGAGTTTGCATTGACTATAGGAAGTTGAACGTGGACACGCGTAAGGACCACTTCCCTCTACCTTTGATCGACCATATGTTGGAGAGACTCATTGGGCACACCTATTATTGTTTCCTTGATGGTTATTCATGGTACAATCAAATCCCAGTCCCCTCGAAGACCAGGAGAAAACCACGTTCACTTGTCTTTTTAGGACGTTTGCTTATAGACGGATGCCTTTTGCACTATGCAATGCACCAACAACATTCCAACGTTGCATGTTGAGTATCTTTTCCGATATGGTCGAGAAATTCCTTGATATTTTCATGGATGATTTCTCGGTTCATGACACCTCCTTTGATGAGTGCTTGCTCACCTGAGCCTTGTTCTCAAAAGGTGTTCAGAAACGAACTTAGCCCTTAATTGGGAAAAGTGTCATTTCATGGTTACAAAAGGCATCGGTTTGGGTCACGTGGTATCTCGTGATGGTATTGAGGTGGATAGAACAAAGATTGAGATTATTTCTAAGCTTCTGCCACCCACCTCGGTAAAGGAAATCCGGTCATTCCTTGGACACGCCGGTTTTTACCGGCGGTTTAAAGGATTTCAGTAAGATAGCTCGCCCTTGACGAGCTTGCTTGCTAAAGGTACCACTTTTGAGTTCACACCCGAGTGCATGACTGCGTATGAGTTTCTGAAGCGTGAGTTGACCTCCACTCCTATTATTAAAGCACCAGTGTGGACTCTACCTTTCGAGCTGATGTGTGATGCATCTAACTATGCGATATGAGCGGTTTTGGGTCAGAAAGTCGACAAATTGCCTCATGTGATTGATTGATATGTTTTAATTAAACGCAAGTGCACGACTTCGTTGAAGCGGTGGAAAATATGGGTCGATCCATAGGGAGGCGTGTCGACTTTAGTTTGTGCGAAGGCGAGTGGGAAAGAAAGGAGAGAAAGGTGTTGGGCCAAAAGCGGACCTCCACATTCTTCACACCTAGTTTACGAATCGTGTATAGTCTTATGGATGGTTCACCTCACTGCATTTGTTGAACGTTGTTCGATGTTTTGGTGAACGCTAAGCTGAAAGAAATACACTATTTGCCTACTCTCGTTACCAAATTGTGTTGCATGTTGGACATCCCATGATTTGAGCGCATGTTCAGGCACCAAGGTACCAACCTCGAGGTAGCGAAGATGACCCCGTCATTTTGCCATTGCCTTCCCGCGGCATGAGTGACTGATTACATGGAGGAGGATGTTAGAGCTAGTTCCTCAAGCTCATCTGTGAGCTCAGGAATGCTCTTTAACACCAACATTCTGAGATGGCTGTTGAGCAGCAAAATGTCATCCTAACCAAACAAAACTGGAAGATTTATAGGAAATTGTCGTCTCTTGAGCGAGGTGCCTCTTCGGTCACCTCTAGCCGCCATCACTAGTCCGGTACGCCCTATCCATGCATTGGCACCATTTTGCCATACATTGAGGACAATGCATGGATTAGGTGTGTGTGTGTGTGTGGGGGGGGGGGGGTGTTGTCATGTTTGTACATAGTTTGTGTGTCTTTTTTTTTTTTTTTTTTTGTTTCTTTTGTTTGTACTACTAGGGTCATGTTAGTGTGCTGCATTTAATATTGATATATCTGCTTGCTGTGATGCTTGGGTGACTTGTCTTCTTTTGCTTGCCTAGTGCTTTAAAATTTTCACATTTCTTTCAAAATCTTCATGTGTTTGCGAAAGAAAATGTTTTGTGGGTTTTGCGTGTGTTTAGCATGCAAAACCGTTGAGAGGCAAAGTAAAAAGAAAGCTCCGAAAATTGTCTTCAACATGATGCATTAGGATATCTAGTTTACTGGCTTTAGGTCTTATCGAGTCGTAAGGATGCACCCCGGTCTTCCCTTGGGCGGTGAGTAATCATAGGGTTTCAGTACTCAAAAAAATAAAGAAGTCCACCCTGAACCTAGTGAGTCAAATAATTCGTGTCTTCTTCCTATAAGGAAGTTTGTCATAGTCAATGACACTTAAACTATTTTTGTGAAATTGTAAGTGGTGTTCTCTCTTCTCCCACGACTCCTATCACTCGGGAAATTAGGCCCGAGGGGACTTAGTGTCTGGTGCTCTTGAGTCATCTGACATGGGATGCACCGACCGAACTCCCGTTACACGGGTGGTAGGGATCGCCCTATATGGAGAGTTGGGGGAAGGTGTACGTGATAATGTAAGTCCTCACAAGCAATGATGCATGATTGATCGTTTTATATTTAACCGCAAGTGCACGGCCGCGTTGAAGCGGTGGCAAATACGGGTCGTCCACTGGGAGGTGTGTCGACACTTGGTTTGTGCGAAGGCGAGAGGTAAAGAAAGGGAAGAAAGGTTGGTTACACTAAACTACACTACAAAGCTGAAATGAGATGGAGAAGAAACGATAAAACTAAACCCCAAAGGGGGTAGAGAAATAATGTGAACATAGAGAAGTGTGTGTGTGTTCATTAAGCTCCTCACAACATGTAGTGCATGAAATCATAAAACTACATCCAACTTTCCCTCCACATGAATTAAGATTTCACTACATCATTAAAACATACAAGATAATAGTTGGAATGAAGCTACATGAACTCAAGTATAAAGACTAGACCCTACTATACCTCCACATGAATTAAGATAAGACTACATCATTAAAACATACAAGACATTAGCTAAGGTAAAGGCAACAAGAGCACATACACTACAAATTGTGTTTCCAATATTGACTTCATCCATATCCTAACCTTATCATTCCCCATAAAATAGGTCCACTAATCAAAGCATAAGCTAAGCTTCATTCAAGAGCATTAGCATATCAAAGATAAGAGTGAAAACCCATTAGATGGTTATGGAAATCATATAAAGCTCAAAGGATAAAGATAACACACACTTAATACACTACATGATTATATCACATATTTCTCCACCCCCCAAATGGGGATGGAATTACTCATTACACTACTGATTAGACTAAGTAAAGAAAACATTTAACTAAGATACTAAAATTACTAAACAAGAGATTAAACAAAGTAAAGCAACCCACACAAAACAAGCAACATAACAAAACAAGATTAAAAGAAACAAATAAACTTTTATTAACAATGACTCACATTGAAGGCATCATTCTTCTCCACCTTGAGTTATTGCTTCAAGGCTCACTCCTTAGTAGAGAGAATGCCACCAAACAATGGGTAATTACAATGGAAGGTGAAGAGTTCTATTTATAGGCATGGAAAAAGCTAATCCGGGACAATCCCCCGATGTGGGACTAAACCAATACCAAAAATAGACTAAGAATACACTAATACAAGCCCAGCACAAATCTTAGCGGATCTGGAGACATATGGGCCGCCAATTAGCAGTCCAAGACCGCCAATTGGCGGTCTATATGATCCAGATCGAGTTGGTTTTGGTTGTGGGCTTTTCTGGTGGTCTTTGTTGGTCTTTGATGCATCTACTTTGTTTATTAGAGCTCCGACCCGAATCGAATTGCCAAAATACTCCTCATGATGGTGTGGAGTTTCCTGTTTTGCTCTTAGGTCCTTCGGTCTTACGATCAGGTCCTTCTGCATTGCATCTTGGTCCTCAGGTCTCACAATTAAGTCCTTTTTCCTGCTTTTGGGTCCTTTCATGGCTCTTCTCTTCAAACCTCTTTATTCCTGAAAACTAAACATAAAACTCGTCACGTAGCATTGCTTAGGTGTAAGATAATGGATATAAGGTACAAATATAAGCATGAAATGATGTCAATCAATGCACAAAACCCAACCCTGGGAGAATCAAACACCAACCAATATAATGATCCAAAGAAGAAAAAATTGAGAAAAAAAGAAAAAAAGTGTCAAATAAGAACAATAATGGACTTTAGACAATGTATCACTTTCAGAAGTTAAGGTTGCCCATGTCTTTAACTTAAGTCCTTAATTAACTTTCACGAATGATTCATTAGGCTAGGTGTGTGGACTGATTACATATATAGAGTCAGCCCGTAGCATTACCGCGTCCAATGATCGACAAAAATGAGCCATCGAGTAATGTAGCTAGGTTGAATAATGCATCTTTGTTCGGATTTTGTGGGAGTATCCGCTAAAAACCCTCAGAAGACAACACTCCTCCTCCTTGGAGACAAGGAGGTTTAATGGCTTGTTGCACGTGTTAAGTGCAACCGTGATTCCTACGAAAGTGAGTTAGAAATAATTGTTTTTTGTATGCTTTTCTTTTTCTTTGTTTTGCTCCAGACTAGCAAAAGTTTGGTGTGGGGGTATTTGACATCATTTCATGCATACATTTGTGTCTTATATCCATTATGTTTTACCTAAACAATGCTATGTAACGAGTTTTATATTTGAATTTCAGAAATAAATAGGTTTGAAGAGAAGAGGCATACAAGAACCTAAAAGGACTGAGTTGAGAGACTCGAGGACTAGATGCATGGGAGAAGGACCTGAATGTAAGATCGAAGGACCAATGAGCAAATAAAAATACTCCACACCATCATGGGGAGTATTTTGGCAATTCTATTCGGGTCAGATACTCCACACCATCATGGGGAGTATTTTAGCAATTCTATTCGGGTCAGAGCTCCAGCAACCAAAGTAGATGCATCAAAGACAAACAAAGCCATCCAGAAAAGCCCAGACTTAAGACCAACACGATCCAAACCCTGTAGAGCACCAATTGGCGGTCTGAAACCGCTGTTTGGCGGTCCGGGTTGCTTCAGACCCGATGAGATTTAGTCGGGTCATGTATTAGCGTGTATTTAGTCTATTTCTGGTATATGTTTAGTCCCATACGGGGGGATTGTCCCGGATTACATTTTTTATGGCTATAAATAGAACTCTTTACCTTCTATTGTAATCACTCCATGCTTAGTGGCCATTCTCTCTACTTGAAGTAAAAGCCTTGAAGCAAGAAACTCAAGTGGGGAGACGCTACTGGTATTGTGAGTCTGAAATCAATAAAGTATTCCTTGTTTTGTTGCTTCTTTTATAGTTCTTGCATGTTTAACTTAATTGTCTTTTATTAAATCTAGTAGGCTTAGTTAATATGTTTTCCTATCTTAGTGTACTTGTTAGTTTAATGTTTAGTGAGTAAAACCAATCCCCTTTGGGGGTGAAGATGATACTTATATATGCAATTAAGAATGGAAGAATGCTTTATTTTGAAATGTGTTGATTAATATGAATGTATGCTTGCTTGTTAGAATAGAATACTTCACTTGATGGGTTTTGCCACAAATCTTAAGACACCTCCCATGCTTGTTTAGTTTCTGAAATGACCAGCTTGTGTTTATGAATGTTAATCAAATATGTTAGTGATTGAATTGGTGGGTTTTGCCATTATAAGTAGACACCTCCTATACATGAAAACACTACCTCCACTTGTGCCCATTGGAATGCATTCTTACCTTCTTATTGTATATGTGTAATCACTTCACCCCCTAGGGGTCTATCTCTTCCTAGTTCCAGCTTAGTATTAAGTTCTTTTAGGTTTGTCGAAGTAATCATTAGTATCTTTCCTTTACATTTTCTTCTTAGTAGTTTAGTGTAGCGTAGATTAACATAAACAAAACTCTTCCCCTTTTTGTTGCCACTTGATTTCTGAAAAACCAGAGATTGCTCTCCTCCCCATGGATCGACCTGTATTTACCACGTCTTCACCGATGCCGTACCCTTGCGGTAGTTTAAACGATTAAACAATGACATTATCGTTGGTCTTTATGATGCCACATGAGAATGAAATCTATATTTGAATAGTTGCGTTTTTTTATTGTGAGGTTGTATTTTTTGGATACACCAAAAACAAAAATTTAATTTAAAAAAATCACAATTGCTGATATAAATTCCTTCAATAATATTTATATTATACGCTAAAATTTCACGCCAATCGTTAATGTCGTTGGACATTCCATCGGCAAAAAACATTTGTGTAGGATCTAAATGACCTTAAGTGGTCTAGGGACTGGTGAATAGATTACATCTAATGCAATGTGGAAAATTAAAAAATAAAGTCAAGTAATTGCAAACCACACATACATGTCAATTTTATAGAGGTTCAACACCCGAGCTAGGTTATAGTCCTCTCTTCCTCTCTTTGAGGTCTCGCCCGAACCGTGAGCACATCTTGCTTATTCATAACAGATCCAAGTTCTACGGTGGATATACTCACAAAATCTGAATTTTGATGGATTATTCAACCTAGAAACCCCAAGACTTGATGAACCTACTTTTTGTTGATAATTTGGTACGATAATCCCATGGGCAGACTATATATATCATGTCCACACACTTAGCCTAGGGAACTATTCGTGAAAGTTAATTAAGGACTTAAGTGAAAGACGTGCGCAACCTTAATATCCTAAAATGATACATTATGTAAAGTCCATTAAGGTTCCATGCATCATTTCTTGTGAGGACTTACACTATCATGTACACCTTCCCCCAAATCTCTACCTAGCACGATCCCTACCACCACGTAACGGGAGTTCGGTAGGTTCATCCCAAGTCAGATGACTCGAAAGCACTAAGTCTTAAGTCCCCCTTAATCCTGCTTTCCCGAGTGATAGAAGCCACGCGAGAAGAGTGAAAACCATACTATATTATTTCTTATCCAACATATGAACCAAAACCCCTACACTTAAGGGTCCGTAACTTCAACCAACTTCCTTATTCTAACAGGCAGGACTTCCTTCAAAAGAAGAAGACTCACTAGGTTTAGGGTGGCTTCCTTATTTGTTTGAATACTGAAACCCTATGATTACTCTCCCATCGATGGAAAATGAGATGTATCCTTACGACTAGAGATAAGACTTAAAATTAGTGTACTCGATTTCAAAATGCATTACGTTCAAGTCAATTCTAGTAGCTTACTTTTTACTTTACCTCTCAATGGTTTTGTAAATGTTAAACAGACGCAAAACCCACAAAACATTTTCTTTTGTAAGCACATGAAGATTTTGAAAGAAATTGAAAAGTTAAAGAACTAGGCAAACAAAAGAAGACAAGTCACCCAAGGATCATACTATCTAGGTATATATCAATGTAAAATGTAGCACACTATCATAACCCTAACAATATAAACAAAATAAAACAAAAGGAAAAAGAAAAAAACTCGACTATATACACACGTAAAGCACCCCCTACAATTACTTCATGCATTTTGCTAAATGAAAGTGAGTATGATACTACATGAATTTATGCATTAACAAGAAAATATCCCACTAACGTGAAGCGCAAAAGGAAGTTCATGGTTATGATGAGGAACATAAACACAAATTCCCTAAAACCTGTGACATACTAAAGAAGGGAATACAAGTACCTTAACAAATGAAGTCCAGATACTCAAGAGTGGAACTCAAGACAACCAATGTTTTGTTTGTTTTTGTTTCTTTTGTATATGTACAAACATGAAATCTCTGTGAATGGGGATTCATAAAGGATCATGACCTCCTCGATTTTAGCAAGTGCCCCCTCCAAGTTTTGAGGGATTGTGTATTAACTTTGAACACGTCCTCATATCTTAGGTTCATGATATTGGACACTCCATGAGGAAATATGGTTTGCACAACAAATAAGCCTGACTAGTGATTGTGGGGCTTCCCCGCAAACAAATGAAGTTGGGAGTTCTAGAGCATCACCTTCTCCCCAATCGTAAACACTTTTCACCTAATCATACGACCATGAAACATTTTTGCTCGGGACAAGAATTTGATATTTTCACATGCATAATTCCATAGCTCTTTCAACTCCACGACGTCCAGCTTATGTTGAGCCACCGCTTGATCAAGATCTATACTAAGGTTCTTGATCGACCAGAAAGTACGATGCTCGAGTTCGATGGGTAGGTGGCTAGCCTTACCTGAAATGGGGACATGCCCAAATTGGTTTTGTGCGTGGTGCGGTATGCCCACAACGTTTCGTTCAGTTTAGTAGACCAATTCTTCTCAAAGATTTGATTTATTTGACGGTTAGAAATTCAACTTGCGCACTAGTTTACGGATGATATGGGGTTGCTTGTGGGTGATCGAATACTTCCTAAGCAGATCAAAGGAGCGATTACGAAATTGGTTGCCTTAGTCGTTGATTACGGTACGAGGTCTACCAAATCGTGCGAAAATGTCTGTTAAAAATTTAGTGACTACTTTGTTGTTGTTGGTCTTATTAGGGAGAGCCTTGACACATTTAGACACATAGTCAACAATGACCAAAATATAAACATTCTGACAAGAGTTTGGGAAGGGACCCATGAATTTGATGCCCCATACATCGAAGATATCGACTATGAGGATATTTTGCAAAGGCATCATATCTCGCTGTCTTATTCTGCCATGGCACTGACACCTACCACACTACTTACAAAATTCGTAGGCATCTCTGAATAGAGATGACCAGTAAAATTCAGATTGGAGCACCTAAACAATAGTTTTCTTTGCTCAAAAGTCTCCTCCACATGCCTCAAAATGGCTAAAATTGGAGCACACTTTGGAACTCACTATCTGGGATAACCTTAAAAATTTGGTCGGGGCTATATTTGAACAGGTAGGGGTCATCCTAGTGGAAAAATCTGATTAATGATATAAATTTTGCTTGGTCAGATTTTGTCCAACCCACAGGAAGTTGCATAGTGACAAGGTAGTTCATAATATCAAGAAACCAAGAGTTGTACTTAATCATGAACAACTCCTGATCAGGAAAACTATCATTGATCATTATAACCTGTGGGTTGGATGTCTCAAGATGAGACAAGTGGTCAAGCACCACATTTTGGCACCTGTTTTTTAATCCTGAATCTCTAAATCAAATTCATGTTGCAACGAGATCCTTCTTAATAACCAGGTATGTTTAGGTTCTAGATAACATGACCCATCATACTTTCCCATGACGTGCTTCATAGCCATGTGATCAGAATAGATTATCAGATCAGAGCCTTTCAAGTACGATAGGAATTTCTCCAAAAGAGAATACAATTGTCATGCTAGTGTACTTGGGCATCATTGAGTGTTCTACTAGCATAATAGATCACATTAGGGAAGTTATTTATTCTCTGCCCAAGCACCGCTCTCATAGCAAAGTCCGATGTATCACAAATCAGCTCAAAGGGCATGGCTCACAGGTGCCTTAATTAGAGGAGGTGAAGGCAATTTTGCTTTAAAGTCAAGAAGGTATGAAGTCATTCGATTGCGAACTCAAAATTAACTTTTTTTATCAATAACTCAGTGAGAAGTCAAGCTATCTTACTGAAATTCTTAATGAACCTTTGATAACATCTTGCATGCCCTAGAAAGTCGTGAATATCCTTAACATTACGTGGTGGTGGAAGAATTTCAATAAGCCCTATTTTCTAAGGGTCAACCCCTATACCCTTACTTGAGTCCACATACCCAAGTACGATCCCTTGCTTCACCATGAAGTACATTTTTTCCAATTCAGGACGAGGTTCTTCTCTCTATAGCGCTTGAGGACAAGGCTCAACTGATTGAGGTATTCCTCTAAGGAGGAGCAAAATATGGAGAAGTTGTCCATAAAAATGTCAAGGAAACACTCTATCATATATGAGAAGATGCTGATCATACATCTTTCAAACATTTCCTGCGGCATTACATAACTCAAAAGGCATACAATGGTAAGCAAACGTTCCAAATGGACAACTAAAATTGGTCTTTTCTGGATCTTCTGAGGCAATGGAGATTGGGTTGTAAACAGAGTATCCTACAAGAAGGAAATAATACTCGTGTCCGGCCAACCACTCAAGCATCTGATTGACGAATGGTAGAGGAAAATGATCTTTCCGTGTAGCTGCATTGAGTTTACGATCGTCAAAACAAACTCTCCAACCGATTTGCAGATGAGTAGGTACAAGCTCATTATGGTCATTTTCCACGATCGTCATGCATGACTTCATTGGAACCATATGTACTGATATACCCACAAAATGTCTGAAAATGGGGTAGATTATACCATTACCAAGTATTTGAGTACTTCCTTTTGGACGACTGTTGAGAATTAAATTTATACCGCAAGTGCACGGCCGCGTTGAAGCGGTGGCAAGTACGGGTCGAACACAAGGAGGGAGAGATTTCGTAGTTGATGTTATTTTCGATTAAGAGGAAGAAGGAGAGAAGAATCAATTGGGTTTTTAGGTTTTTGAATTAAGTAGCTAAACATGCACAAATAAAACTAAAACAAGAAATAAGAGAGAAATCCGTTGGATGGAGGTTTAGATGTAGGTTTATATCAGAGAATTACTGAAACTTATTGTAAATCATGTTAGTTATGAAGCATTACAAGATAAATGACTTAACATAAACTCAAGTAATCAAAATATACTAATCATGAACTTAAAATAATAACATGTAATTCATCTTCTCTAACCCTAAATCCGTCACCTCCACCCTTTTGGAAGAGTTAGAAACTCATGGAGGGAGGAAGAAGAAGGGATCCTAGAGACATTAAAAGAAAAGAGAAACAAAACAAAATAAAACAGAAATTTATTACTAATGATCCAAGACCAAAGGTTCAAAGATGTGTTACATTCGTGCTACGAGGCTATTTATAGCCGAAACAAGGGATACCAGTATATGAAAGGAAATTACACGTGGCGACACAGGACTGGGCAAAATTTGGGGACGCGGATCGACAGGTGTTCGGCGGAAACGCCGCATATTGTAGGTGTTGTGCGGCGGAAACGCCGCACAATCTGGTCTGATCGGGTCCGGATTTTGGCTGTGCGTTTATGGTATGATTTGATCCTCCTTTGCGCGTCTGGATTGATTCTTTCCATTTTCTTGAGCTCCGGATTAATTCCTTCCATTGTTGGGATTTTATTTTTGACTTTTCTTTTGACTTCTCCAACACAATAAGTTGGCCCTTTTATTTTGTAGTCAGGTCCTTGACATTTTGCACTTAAGCCCCTGACCTTTTTGTGATTAGCTCCTTGAATGATTTTATGCTTGGATGCATTTCCATTTGAAACCCGATAAACTTGAACTTGTCTTTATGATAGAAATGAATCTTTAGCACGCGTTTTATGCTCGGGATGTGGGTAATTTGCATTCAGGTCCCTGTATTCTGTAAACAAGGCTAAACACATAGCTTAGTAGCATTTATTGAATTAAAAGCAATCTAAATGAAAGACATATGATGCAATGTATGCAATGCATCAACGACCTTTTGAAGGACAAGATTTAGTCTTCATTGTGGGTCTGGGCAAGGCTGAGATTCCCCTTTTAGATGTAGATATGGTGTTGAATTATACTAGGGCTTATTACGTTAATATCCTTCAAGGACCACTCAATAGCGTCTTTATGCTCCAAAAGAACTGACTTAAGGGTAACTTCCCGCTCTTTCTCAAGATCACAAGTAATCATAAGTGGAAATGTCTCATTATCCCAAAAAAAATCAGGTTATCAGAGAGAGACTTAAGCCCGATTGGAGGTGGATCTTTGTTAGCCTCAGTGTTGATCTCAAGTGGCTTAATACTGAAAGGATAAGAAGAGAAGGCACCTAGATGTGCCTCCTCACCAAGGAATTCGGATGCGGATTCCTTAAGATCATCCTCTCTCAAAAGTTAATCAATGGGCAACTCAATAAAATGTTGATAAGACCTTTGTTGGCTTTTTGGCTTTAATCCGTGTTTTGATGATTTAATCAACCTAATCTTAATCACAATCACATGTAGTGTAGTAGACATAATGCATAGAATATATATTGTATTGTGCTAACATCTACAGGTGATCAAGACTCAAGAAGATTGGATTTGAAGTCAAGACATGTAATCAAAGCTATTTGAAGACATGTAATTTTACGTTATTTTGAGTCTTAGGAACTTGTGTGATCTTGAGCATACAAGAATTAAAACTTACTCACATACACATTAGGTTCCTTGTAGAAGTCACACACAAAATTTTACATCAATTGGACTTCAATAGATCACCCAAACTTAAACAGGAAAATCACCAAAACCGTTTGTGAAAAATGGTCGACCAAACCTAGTTCTCTGTTTGACTATCTCAACCAGTTAGCTACAGTGATTTTACCTAACTCCTCCGGTTGACCACTTGGAAATTTTCAGTCGACTGTTCCCGTATTTTTTAAATGACCATTAACTTGTCGTATTATACCAACGGTCGTATTCATACTTTTCTAACCCCTCAAAATACAATTGTTCACCAGTCGACCGTGGACCTAGAAATGGTCGACCGAATATTAACTATTCAAGACACCAAAATCGCCTGTTATTTTTGGTTGATCGGACCTTCCAAATGTGTTCGACCAATATAATCTCAAACCTACCAAAACCCGGGTTTCGGTCGATCGTCCCTTGTTCGGTTGACCTATCACTTAAGTCATAGACCAATTTGGTTCGATCGAAGCTTTAACTTGTTCGAACGTTTCCTTACCATTAAGGAAACAATCGACCGTTGAGGAAAAAATTGCAGATCTTCAATTTTTATTTTGTGTATCTTACACACAAATCAATCCTTTCCCAACGGCTAGAAAACTTTAGGATCTTATAAATAGAGGTTCCCCAACCTTATTTATACCGCTCTCACACTTCCAATTGTCTCATACATTAAAGGGAAATCCCCAAGTCCGATGATTGACATCATTTCATGCTTATATTTGTATCTTATATCCATTATCTTTCACCTAAACAATGCTATGTCACGAGTTTTATGTTTAGTTTTCAGGAATAAATAGGTTTGAAGAGATGAAGCATAAAAGGACCCAAAAGCTGGGAAAAAGGACTGAATTGTGAGATCTGGGGACCAAGATGCAAGGAAGAAGGACCTGATTGCAAGACAGAAGGACCTAAGAGCAAAACAGAATACTCCACACCATCATGGGGAGTATTTTGCCAATTCGATTCGGGTCGGAGCTCCAACAAACCAACCAAATGCATCCAAGACCAAGACACACAACAAGGAAGGCCCACAAACAAATCCAGACGGATTTGGATCATATAGGCCGCCAATTGGCGGTCTGGAACCGCCAATTGGCGGTTTGGATTGGCCCAGATCCACCTAATTTTCTCCTGGACTTATATTAATGTGTGCTTAGTCTATTTTTGGTATTGGTTTAGTCCCACATCGGGGGATTGTCCCGGATTAGCTTTTTCCATGCTTATAAATAGAACTCTTCACCTCCCATTGTATCCATCTCTCTCTTTGGTGGCCACATTCCCTACTAAGAGTGAAGCCTTGAAGCAAAACTCTGGTGGAGGAAGAGCTACTTGTAATTGAGTGAGTTAATAATAGAGGTTTTCCTTTAATTGTGTTGTTTCTCTCTTAGTTTAATTTCCTTTCATATGTTTGCTTTGTTGCTTGTTTTATTTTATGCTTCTTTAATATTTCTTGCTTGATTAGTATAACTTTCATTTCAGTATTATGCTTTCTTTTGCTAATATAGTTAGTGTAATGAGTAGTGAGTAGTCCATCCCCATTTGGGGGGTGGAGAAATATGTGATATAATCATGTAGTGTATTAAGTGTGTGTTATTTTTATCCCTTGAGCTTTATATGATTTCCATAACCATCTAATGGGTCTCCACTCTTATCTTTGATATGCTAATGCTCTTGAATGAAGCTTAACTTATGCTTTGATTAGTGGACCTATCTTATGGGGAATGATAAGGTTGGGATATGGATGAAGTTAATATTGGAAACACAAGTTGTAGTGTATGAGCTCTTGTTGCCTTTACCTTAGCTAATGTGTTGTATGTTTTAATGATGTAGTCTTATCTTAATTCATGTGGAGGCATAGTAGGGTCTAGTCTTTATACTTGAGTTCATGTAGCTTCATTCCAACTATTGTCTTGTATCTTTTAATGATGTAGTGAAATCTTAATTCATGTGGAGGGAAAGTTGGATGTAGTTTTATGATTTCATGCACTACATGTTGTGAAGAGCTTAATGAACACACACATACACTTCTTTATGTTCACATTATTTCTCTACCCCCTTTGGGGTTTAGTTTTATCGTTTCTTCTCCATCTCATTTCAGCTTTGTAGTGTAGTTTAGTGTAACCAACCTTTCTTCCCTTTCTTTACCTCTCGCCTTCGCACAAACCAAGTGTCGACACACCTCCCAGTGGACGACCCGTATTTGCCACCGCTTCAACGCGGCCGTGAACTTGCGGTTAAATATAAAACAAGATCAATCAAGTTTTTGGCGCCGTTGCCGGGGAGGTACTCTGTCCAGACCTTGGTTTGGACGATTCGAGGGTTTTTAATTTTTTATTTTCAGTTTTTCTTAGTTTCAGGGAACCACAAGATCAAGGGGAGGCTACTGGAGAAGTTTGAAGAAGAGACGACCTAAACAGACCGCCAATCAGCGGTGGAAGACCGACAATTGGCGGCCTGGTGAGAGTTTCTTTCCTTGAAATTTTGTTTGGTAGTTAGTCTTCAAATTTGTGTTATCTGGGAGCCCTATTTTGCATGCTTTGACCTCTGGTTTGCTCCCAGATCATTAATCACTCCCCCATTAATCAACTTGGACCATAAAACTCAAAGCAAAAGATTAGACTTCTTGCCATCTAGGTCATGCACCATTGGTAGACCTTGAATGCATTTGTCTTTTCTTTGCTTTACATTTTGTCGTTGATTGCTGGCGTGAGGTACGTGCACCCACATCCCTCATTCATGCATGTTTCGTTCATGCATTAGTTACTAAGGTGCATCGGGACAAGAGTGAGAGAGCGTTTGATTGGAGCGATTGATTGCTAGATCTAGGATCAAATCGCTACTAAGGAGGGGCTGTCCCATAAAAGATAAGGTGGGGGATTTCATCACCCTTTCCTTGGCCCCAAAAACCACTCTTAATAAAGCCTTAACTAAAAGCAAGTAGACATTGGCCCTAGGATTGCGGGCGCACTAGGAGAGTAATCTAGTTGAGACCGTCATGACCTGATCGGCATTGCCTACCTTGTCGATAGTAGGAGGTACTGGATCTCCGGATCTGGTATCACTTGCTGGGCATTGTGGTCCTCGTTGTAGGCAGGTGAGACGTGTCGAGGCTAGTGACCTTGAAGTTAGGCGTCGTCTAGCCCTAAGGACCCATTGCCTTACATTGTTTGAGTCGTGCTTGCTAGTTAGGCTTCTTCCTGATCCCACTACCCACGCTAGCTCTAGGGATTCTTCCCTCCTCACCTGAGTCCTCTCCTCATCTATTCTCTACGTTTAGTCTCCTCCTCTAGTACACCTTCTGTTGTGTGTTTGTTAGAGTCGAGTCGAGCTTTTTTATGCGAGGTTGGGCTCGTTCTTGTGAGAGCGTTCGACTCGAGAGAGTTCTTATTTCTGAGATGGAAGATCTTGGTGATCGACCATCTCCGCCTCGTGCTCCTTTGGAGCAAGAGGCCGAGTCGTCTCGTGGTGGCGAGGGAGACCGGGTTCCATACATGGACTACCTCGGTCCATTCCCACCACCACGTAGACCTCCTTCTCCTCCTCCTCTGAATCGAGAGGAAGAGAGATTCGGTCAAGATCGAGTTCTAGGTGCACCACCACCTTTAGCTCGACAGGATAGGCCGTTGACATTGTGGGAGCGGACCCATCCTTTTCGGGCCGCGCAACCTTCTTGCATAGTTGTTCCCCCTGCTCGCGGGAACAACTATGAGCTGAAACCTCAGTATGTGAGCATGCTTCCAACCTTTACTGCCAATAAGGAGGATCCATATATTTTTATACGCGAATTCGAGGAAGTATGCTCCATGTTCAAGCTTCAACAGCTTGACGAGGATTCTGTCCGGTTGAGGATGATTTCGTTCGCATTGAAGGATAATGCGAAGAAATGGATGTATAGCCTCCCGGCGAACTCGATTCGGTCTTGGGATGACTTTGTGACCGTCTTTCTGAAGAGATTTTTCCCTCAAAGGAAAACTCAACATATACGGCACCAGATACATCAAATGTATCTGACCGAGACAGAATCTTTTCATGGTTTCTTTGAGAGGTTCAAGGACCTTCTCCAGCAATGCCCTCATCATGGACTTGAGCTATGGCAGCTGTGCCAGATTGTTTATGAGGGCATCAACTACAACACCCGCACATTGTTGGAGTCGATGTGTCAGGGTGACTTCCAAATGAAACCCATCGAGGAGGCATGAGACACTTTTGAGTCCATTGCTGAGCGCACCTTCGAGTGGGACACCATGAGAGAGCCACCAGCCGCCAGGTCTTCTGGTCGAGCTAGATCATATCATGTTGAGTCGAATATCGTGTCTGAGGCGAAAATGGTTGCTCTCATGCGTAGGATAGAGAGTTTGGAGATGGACCGAGCTCCTGTAGCTCAGGTCGCTACTCCCGGGTGTACTAGGTGTGGACTGTCGGGACATGATGACTTGGAGTGTGCTTACGCTCCAAGGGATACTGAGCATGCAAATGCGATGTATCAACAAAGGCCCCAAAACGACCCGTACAGTCATTCCTACAACCCGGGATGGCGTAACCATCCTAACTTCTCTTGGGGGTCTAGTGGAGGACACGGTCAGAGCTCGCACGCTCAACCTCAACCTCCACCTTATCAACCTCCATGCCCATCGGCGACCTACCAACCCCCACATCAAAGGTCTCAACACCAAAATTACCAACCTGGTCAGGCCTCTTCGCCGGGTTATTCTAACCAGACTCCACCACCCCAGCGGGTTGACCCTAAAGACTCTACCATTGAACAAACCCTTCAAGCATTCATGCAGAGCACTCAATCCATGCTTGCGGCCAACAATAATACGGTCAAAGCATTGGAAATGCAAGTAAGCCAGTTGGCTCATCAGCTCCATGAACGCGAGAAGGGTCAGTTCCCGAGTCAACCTGTGGTTAATCCCAGGGGTCAGCCTGCTAATACCAGGCAGAATGTACACAATGTTGAAAGTGACCCTTCCCAACATGCTAATGTTATTCATACCTTGAGATCGGGAAGGGTCGTTGACAACAATGTGAACATGCCGGAAGCCAACCCTGTTGGCGAGACTTCCGAGGAGAGTCTTGAGCCTGTCAAGGAACCTAATTCTGAGACTCCTCCTCGTGATTCTTATGTCCCCAAGGCACCATTCCCTCATCGGTTGACTAAAAAACGTGATGAGCATTGGGATAAGATCGTTGAGGTACTTAGGCAAGTAAAGGTGAATATCCCGTTGTTGGACGTTGTTCAACAAATGCCACCATATGCCATGTTCCTCAAGGACCTTTGCACCACCAAGAGAAAAACAAATGTGCCCAAAAAGGCCTTCTTGGCCGCCAATGTGAGCTCTATATTGACACAACCCATGAATGTCAAGTACAAGGACCCTGGTTGTCCAACTGTCTCTTGCATGATTGGGAATGTGACCATCTCTCAAGCTTTATTGGATTTGGGGGCATCTGTGAATCTCCTGCCTTACTCAGTCTATGTCAACCTTGGGATAGGCGATCTTAAACCAACGAGGACAACCCTCCAGTTGGCTGATAGATCCGTCAAAATCCCACGAGGGAGTGTGGAGGATGTCCTTATCAAAGTGGGTGAGTTCGTATTTCCAGTTGATTTCATCATCTTGGATACCGAACCCGTGTCCAACCCACAAGGATAGATTCTTGTGATCCTTGGGAGGCCATTTCTTGCGACATCTAATGCTTTGATCAATTGTCGCAATGGCTTGATGAGGTTGTCTTTTGGAAACCTCACGGCGGATTTCAACATCTTCACTCTTGGTAAGCAACCTGGGCTCTTCGACGACACTGTCGGAACCAATTTCATCCACGACACGGATGAGCCTGACTCATTAGGCATGTTCGACTCACATCGACATATTATTGAGGTGCCTAATGATCAGGTTGCGAGTGAAGAAGATCTTGAGGAATCCGCCAGCATATCTCTGGATGAGGAGGCACATCTGGGTGCTTGCTCCTCTTACCCCGTGGCCCTTGAGCCACTTGAAAGTAACTCTGAATCCGACAAGGACCCACCTCTGGTCGAGCTTAAACCGCTCCCGATAACCTAAAGTACATCTTTTTAGGGGATAATGAGACCTTGCCACTCATTATTGCTTCTGATCTTGAAAAAGATCAAGAGGTTGCCCTCAAAAGAGTACTCTTTGAAAACAAAGAGGCAATCGGGTGGTCCTTGAAGGATATCAAGGGAATTAGCCCTGGTATTGTTCAGCATCGGATCCACATGGAAGAGGATTCTAGGCCCCGCAGGGACCCACAACCGAGATTGAATCCTGTACTGAAAGAAGCCGTCCGAAAGGAGGTTCTTAAGTGCTTGGATCATGGCATAATCTATCCTATCTCTGATAGTTCGTGGGTGAGTCCTGTCCATGTGGTTCCCAAGAAGTCAGGCGTGACGGTTGTGGAGAATGAGCATAATGAGCTTATCCCGACACGCCTGCAAACTGGCTGGCGAGTTTGCGTTGATTATCGCAAGCTCAATGCGGCAACGCGGAAAGATCATTTCCCGTTGCCATTCATTGATCAGATGTTGGAAAGGTTGGCCGGACATGAGTACTATTGTTTTCTTGATGGATACTCCAGTTACAACCAAATTCCCATCGCCCCCGAGGACCAAGAGAAAACCACATTCACTTGTCCCTTTGGCACGTTTGCCTACCGTCGCATGCCCTTTGGGTTATGCAATGCACCGGCAATGTTTCAGAGGTGTATGATCAGCATCTTCTCCGATATGGTTGAGCGTTTCGTTGAGATCTTCATGGACGACTTTTCCATATTTGGCGCTTCCTTTGATGAGTGCCTTCATCACTTGAGCCTTGTCCTCAAGCGATGCCGTGAGAAGAACCTCGCTCTCAATTGGGAGAAATGTCACTTCATGGTGAAGTGAGGGATTGTACTTGGACATGTGGTCTCAAGTAGGGGAATTGAGGTCGATCCCGCCAAAGTGGGTATCATTGCTAATCTCCCACCGCCACGTAATGTGAAGGATATTCGCGCCTTTTTGGGGCATGCTGGATTCTATCGGCGGTTCATTCGGGATTTTAGCAAAATCGCTCGACCTCTCACCGCGTTGTTGGCTAAGGATGCCATTTTTGAATTCACACCGGATTGCCACCATGCCTTTTTGACCTTGAAGAAAGAGTTGACTTCAACTCCCATTATTAAGGCACCGGTGTGGACTGAACCCTTTGAGTTAATGTGTGATGCATCTGACTTCGCTGTGGGAGCAGTGCTTGGGCAACGATTGGACAAATTGCCTCATGTGATCTACTATGCCAGTAGAACACTCAATGATGCCCAATTGAACTACACTGTGACCGAGAAGGAATTCTTAGCGATCATATTTGCTTTGGAGAAATTCTGGTCGTACTTGATTGGCTCCCACGTGATTATCTATTCTGATCACACAGCCATCAAGCACCTCATGGCGAAGAAAGATGCAAAATCCAGACTCTTGAGATGGATCTTGTTGTTACAAGAATTCGATCTCGAGATTCGGGACAAAAAAGGGTGTGAAAACGTTGTAGCTGACCACTTGTCTCGTCTAGAGACGACCAACCCACACGACCAAATCATTAACGATAAATTTCCTGACGAGCAGTTGTTCACGATTGAAGATAACCCTTGGTTTGCCGACATCGTGAACTACCTCGTGACCGAGCAATTTCCTGTGGGTTGGTCAAAATCTGACCAATCCAAATTTAGATCGTATGTCAGATTCTTTCACTGGGACGACCCCTACCTATTCAAATACTGCTCTGACCAAATTTTCAGGCGGTGCGTCCTAGATTCCGAGTTCCAAAGTGTACTCCACTTCTGCCATTCTAAGGCATGTGGAGGACACTTTGGAGCAAAGAAAACTGCTGCCAAGGTGCTCCAATCTGGATTCTACTGGCCCACTCTTTTCAAGGATGCTTACAACTTTTGTAAGCAATGTGATAGGTGCCAGCGCCTTGGCAGGATTGGTCGACGTGACATGATGCCTTTGCAAAATGTCCTTGTTGTCGACATCTTCGATGTGTGGGGCATCAATTTCATGGGTCCCTTCCCGAACTCGTTCGGGAATGTTTACATTCTAGTGGCCGTTGACTATGTGTCTAAGTGGGTTGAGGCTATACCCACAAAGACCAATGACAACAAGGTGGTCACAAAAATCTTGAGGGACATTTTAGCGCGATTTTGGTACTCCTCGTACCATAATCAGCGATAGGGGTACCCACTTCTGTAATCGCTCCTTTGAAGCGCTTATGAGGAAATATTCGATCACCCACAAGCTTGCGACCCCATACCATCCGCAAACTAGTGGGCAGGTCGAAATCTCTAACCGTCAATTAAAGCAAATTCTTGAGAAGACGGTTAGTTCCTCGAGGAAGGATTGGTCTACCAAGTTGAATGACGCGTTGTGGGCTTTCCGCACCGCGTACAAGACCAATTTGGGTATGTCCCCATATCGGGTATTGTACGGCAAGGCTTGCCACCTACCCGTCGAGCTTGAGCATCGTGCTTTCTGGGCGATCAAGAACCTGAATATGGATCTTGATCAAGCAGGAGTACAACGTAAGCTCGACATTGTGGAATTAGAAGAGCTACGCAATGATGCGTACGAGAATGCCAAAATTCATAAGTCCCGAGCCAAGATGTTTCACGATCGCATGATTATGCGAAAGGTGTTTACGGCCGGGCAGAAGGTGTTGCTCTACAATTCCCGGCTTCATCTGTTTGCGGGTAAGCTCCGCAGTCGCTGGTCTGGCCCGTTTATTATCCAAACCGTTTATCCTCATGGAGCGGTTGAGATCTTGAACCCAGGGAACGGGGACGTGTTCAAAGTTAATGGACAACGCCTCAAACCCTACTTGGAGGGGGCACCAGCCGAAGTCGAGGAGGTCATGTTCCTTCATGAACCTCCCTCGCACTCAACCATTCATGCTCCTACATGAGTGGTTGAGCTTTCATGTGTATATATGTAAAAAAAAAAACTCCTTCAGTGAGCATCGATTGTTGTGGGCCCCAACCCTTGAGTATTTGGGCCCCATTTCTTTTACGTATTTGTATCCCTTCTTTAGCATCTCACAGGTTTTGAGGGAAGTTGGGTTGTGTCCATCAACATAGCCATGAACTTCCTTGTGTACTTCATGTTGGTGAGATCTCTTCTATTTCATGCATACATCCATGTAGTATTTTGCTCACATTCATTGAGGACAATGCATGAAGTAGGTGTGGGGGGGGGGTGTTTTACGTGTGTACATAGTCGAGTTTTTTCTTTCCATTTTGTTTTCTTTTGTTCGCATTTAGGGTCATGTTAGTGTGGTGCATTTAATATCGATATATTTGCTTGCCATGATCCTTGGGTGACTTGTCTTCTTTTGCTTGCCTAGTGCTTTAAAATTTCCACATTTCTTTCAAAATCTTCATGTGTTTTCGAAAGAAAATGTTTTGTGGGTTTCGCGTGTGTTTAGCATGTGCAAAACCGTTGAGAGGCAGAGTAAAAAGATAGCTCCCAAAATTGTCTTGAACTTGATGCATTAGGATATCTAGTACGTGGCTTTAGGATTTATCGAGTCATTAGGATGCACCCCGGTTTTCCCTCGGGGGGCGTTTAATCCTAGGGTTTCAGTACTCAAACATTTAAAGAAGTCCACCCTGAACCTAGTGAGTCAAATAATTCGTGTCTGTTAGTATAAGGAAGTTTGTCGTAGTCAAGGGCCCTTAATCTCTTTTTGTGAAACTTAAGTGTAGGGGTTTTGGTTCCCATGTACATAAATAAATAAGTGGTGTTCTCTCTTCTCGCACGGCTCCTATCACTCGGGAAAGTAGGTCTGAGGGGACTTTGTGCCTGGTGCTTTCGAGTCATCTGACTTGGGATGCACCGACCGAACTCCCGTTACACAGGTGGTGGGGATCGCCCTATGTGGAGATTTGGGGGAAGATGTACGTGATAGTGTAAGTCCTCATAGGCAATGATGCACGAAACCTGACCCTGGGAGAATCAAACACCAACCAATAAATGCTCCAAAGAAAAAAAAGAAAAAAAAGAAAAAAAAGAAAAGAAGAGTCAAATAAGAACCAAAATGGACTTTACACGTTGTATCACATTCAGAAGTTAAGGTTGCCCATGTCTTTCACTTAATTCCATAGTTAACTCTCACGAATAACTCATTAGGCTAGGTGTGTGGACTGATTACATATATAGAGTCGACCCGTAGTATTACCGCATTCCATGATCGACAAAATAAGTCCAACGAGTCGTGTAGCTAGATTGATTAATGCATCTTGTTTGGATTTTGTGGGTATATCCGCTGAAAACCCTCAGGAGACAACACTCCTCCTCCTTGGCGACAAGGAGGTTTAACGACTTGTTGCACGTGCTAAGTGCAACCGTGATTCCTACGAAAGTGAGTTAGGATTTCTTGTTTTTTCATATGCTTTTCTCCTTCTTTGTTTTGCTCGGGACTAGCAAACGTTAGGTGTGGGGGTATTTGATTGACATCATTTCATGCTTATATTTGTATCTTATATCCATTATCTTTCACCTAAACAATGCTATGTCACGAGTTTTATGTTTAGTTTTCAGGAATAAATAGGTTTGAAGAGATGAAGCATAAAAGGACCCAAAAGCTGGGAAAAAGGACTGAATTGTGAGATCTGGGGACCAAGATGCAAGGAAGAAGGGCCTGATTGCAAGACAGAAGGACCTAAGAGCAAAACAGAATACTCCACACCATCATGGGGAGTATTTTGCAAATTCGATTCGGGTCGGAGCTCCAACAAACCAACCAGATGCATCCAACACCAAGACACACAACAAGGAAGGCCCACAAACAAATCCAGACGGATCTGGATCATATAGGCCGCCAACTGGCGGTCTGGAACCGCCAATTGGCGGTCTGGATTGGCCCAGATCCACCTAATTTTCTCCTGGACTTGTATTAATGTGTGCTTAGTCTATTTTTGGTATTGGTTTAGTCCCACATCGGGGGATTGTCCCGGATTAGCTTTTTCCATGCTTATAAATATAACTCTTCACCTCCCATTGTATCCATCTCTCTCTTTTGTGGCCACCTTCCCTACTAAGAGTGAAGCCTTGAAGCAAAACTCTGGTGGAGGAAGAGCTACTTGTAATTGAGTGAGTTAATAATAGAAGTTTTCCTTTAATTGTGTTGTTTCTCTCTTAGTTTAATTTCCTTTCATATGTTTGCTTTGTTGCTTGTTTTATTTTATGCTTCTTTAATATTTCTTGCTTGATTAGTATAACTTTCATTTCAGTATTATGCTTTCTTTTGCTAATATAGTTAGTGTAATGAGTAGTGAGTAGTCCATCCCCATTTGGGGGGTGGAGAAATATGTGATATAATCATGTAGTGTATTAAGTGTGTGTTATTTTTATCCCTTGAGCTTTATATGATTTCCATAACCATCTAATGGGTCTCTACTCTTATCTTTGATATGCTAATGCTCGTGAATGAAGCTTAGCTTATGCTTCGATTAGTGGACCTATCTTATGGGGAATGGTAAGGTTAGGATATGGATGAAGTTAATATTGGAAACACAAGTTGTAGTGTATGAGCTCTTGTTGCCTTTACCTTAGCTAATGTGTTGTATGTTTTAATGATGTAGTCTTATCTTAATTCATGTGGAGGCATAGTAGGGTCTAGTCTTTATACTTGAGTTCATGTAGCTTCATTCCAACTATTGTCTTGTATGTTTTAATGATGTAGTGAAATCTTAATTCATGTGGAGGGAAAGTTGGATGTAGTTTTATGATTTCATGCACTACATGTTGTGAAGAGCTTAATGAACACACACATACACTTCTTTATGTTCACATTATTTCTCTACCCCCTTTGGGGTTTAGTTTTATCGTTTCTTCTCCATCTCATTTCAGCTTTGTAGTGTAGTTTAGTGTAACCAACCTTTCTTCCCTTT
Organism: Triglochin maritima; assembly: GCA_963682175.1. Lineage (NCBI taxonomy): Eukaryota > Viridiplantae > Streptophyta > Magnoliopsida > Alismatales > Juncaginaceae > Triglochin > Triglochin maritima. The sequence goes on from OY821775.1 coordinate 25,529,469, forward strand.
CTTTACCTCTCGCCTTCGCACAAACCAAGTGTCGACACACCTCCCAGTAGACGACCCGTATTTGCCTCCGCTTCAACGCGGTCGTGCACTTGCGGTTAAATATAAAACGAGATCAATCATCCGACAACTCCAATCCTACACTCAAGAGCATAAATTCCACATCTTTGATCATTTCTATATCATACTCAAAATGTGTTCAAGCTAGAGAGTGTTGTTGCACTCAAGTTCTTTGTTGTAAAGAGTAAAGGCTCCGGTGAAAGCCCGAAGCATCCTTCTCGAATTGTGAGAAGAGGAATCAAAGCTTGCGAGGGTGTTCGCAAGGCTTGAAGTGTAAAGGCATTCTCTCCTGGTCCTGAATGGGGAATGGATAGTGAAGTCGTGAGCAGAGCTCGTGAAATCGAGTGGAGCTTGCAAGAGAGGAAGTAGGCGGAAGGCCGAACCTCTATAAAAACACCAGTGTCCATTATGGTTTGCATTGCTTTTCCCTACTTGCTTTGTGGTTCCGCTGCACATCTTGTTAACTTAAGAAGGGATTAAGCATAATCTGATTAGATATTTTTGGGCCATTATGATCCTACAACCTTAAATGTGCCAATTAACTCAATGTCATTAGCAACTAGAATGAGATGTCCTCCAATAGAATTGTTGAAAGAACCAAGTTACTTACTCAGACTAAAGATGTTGAAATCCGCAGTTAGATTGCCTAAAGACTTCCTCTTCGAGTCATTACGATAGTTAATTAAAGCATTAGACGTCGCCAGAAATTGCCTCCCAAAGATCATCGGGATTTGTCATTGTTGGTTAGACATTGGTTATGTATCCAGGATAAAAAAATCGACTGGAAATACGAACTCACGTTGAACTTTGACCAACCTATTAGCCAACTTAAGGTTAGTCCTTGTTAGCTTAAGGTCCCAAATTGCTAGGTTGATGTAGACAGAATATGGCAGGAGATTCACAGATGCACCCAAATAAAGTAAAGCTCAGTGTATAGGCACATTACAAATGAAACAAGAAATAGTCAGACAACCTGGATCCTTGTATTTTACTTGCACAAGATGTGTCAGAATCGAACATACAATGGCAACAAAGAAGGATTTCTTTGGGACATTAGTTTGCCTCTTCTAGTGCATAGATCTTTAAGGACTTTGGCATATAGTGGCATTTGTTACACAATGTCCAACAATAGAATACTCATCTTGACTTGCCGCAGTACCCCAACAATCTTATCTCAGTGCTCATCCCTTTTCTTTCCCAGCCAATGTGGGTATGGTGCCTTGGGGACATAAAATCAGAATACTGAGCCTCTGGAATGTGTTCTTTGGGAGGCTCATGATTCTTTTCTTCCGAGATTCAGGTCGCTCAGCGGTAAGATGCAGGCATTTCAAGATGATTATCCACTATCCATCCAATCTCAATGTATGAACAACATTTGCATGGTAGGGAGGATGGATTTCCACATTATTAGCATGATGCCTTCCCTGAGAAAGTTGACCCCTAAGGTTGACTTCAAGTTCACTTGGTAATTGACCCTTCCCACACTAACTAAGTTAATGAGCCAATTGGCTCACTTGTACTTCCAATTCATTGGCCAAAGTATTGGTGGTCTTAAACATTGTTTAGGCTTTGCATGAACGTGTGAAGGGTTTTCTCTAGAGTGGAGACCTTTGGTTCAACCTACTGTGGTGGTGGATTTTGGTTGGAATAGCCAGATGAGGAGGCTTGATTTAAAATTGAGTGTGTCTGAAACCGTTGATGTGGGTGTTCGTAGGGCGCCGCTCGACGTGGAGGGTGTTGGTGCGGATGTTGCGATTGAGCGTGCTAGCTCGATCAGACCTTGACCTTCGTTGCCCCTCAAGAGAAGTTAGGGTGGTTATGCCATCCCGGGTGATAAGTTTTGGTGCAGAGGTCGTAGTTGATACAAAACATTTGCATGTTTAGCCTTGAATCGTATGCACACTCCATGTCCACGTGTTCCGTCAGACCACACTTACCATCGAAGGGGTTGGCGACCCGAGCTACAGAACTCGGACTAACTTTAGGCTTTCTAAGCTAGACATGATAGCAACCACTTTTTGCATCAGATGCAATAGTTGAATCTACTTGGTATGATCCAACTCGACTAGCAGGACTGGCGACCGGTGGCTCTCTCGTGGTATCCCACTCAAGGGTTCTTTCAAACATGTTTTCAAAAGTTTGCCTTGCTTCATCAATTGGCTTCATTTGAAAGTCAACTTGAAACATTGACTCAACAATGTGCGGGCGTTGTAATTCAGGACCCCATAAACAATCTGGCACAACTTCCAGAGTTTAAGTCCATGGTGAGGGTGCTAGAGGAGGAGATCTGTAAATTTCTCAAAGAATGGATGGAATGATTCAGCCTCAGTCTGATAAGATATAATATCTGGTGTTGTAACTGTTTACTCTTCCTCTGAGGAAAGAACCTCTTCAGAAAAATGGTCACAAATTCCTCCTAAGACCGAATCGAGTTCGCTGGAAGGCTCTACATCCATTTCTTTGCAATATCCTTCAATGCAAAAGAAATCATATACAACTGCACCGAATCCTCATGAAGCCGTTGTAGCCTAAACATGGAGCACACTTCCTCAAATTCACTTTTAAAAATATACGGATCCTCATTATTGGCAGTGAATGTAGGAGGCATACTCACATACTGACTTTTCAGTTCATCGTTGTTTCCACAGGAAGGTAGGAGAACTATGCAAGAAGGATGTGTGTACCGCACAGGACGAGTTCACTCCCACAGTGTCATTGGTATCTCTTAAGGACAATTTCCAATCGCTATTAAAGTAGGATCTCCACAATTCTACCATTATTATAGCAACAAGTTCATGGACACCCACTACTGTTGGATCATTGTCTCTATCAACCCGATTAAGATTGTTAAGGTGTTATTTGTTTTATTCTTTCATCCCTAGTCATTAGAGTTTAGGGATCTTTGTTTATCAACAAATGTGCAATGACTATGTCCTTTAGGGTCCTAGTCTTCTAGTTTTCTTTTCGCTACGAATGAAAATAAATCATCGTAGTGAGCCTCGATAGCAATGGTTGTCATGTAGGGAATGAGAATAACCTTCCTTTGGTAGCATCCCAACTTCTGTTTTTGCTCCAACTTAACAAGCAATGCGTCTTTTAACTGTCCATTAAAATTAGAACAATTTGATGGCATTTTGGCCTTAATCTATGTTTTGATTATTAAATTAACCTAATCTTAATCAAAATCAAATGTAGTGTAGCACACATAATGCATAGAACATATATTGTATTGTGCTACATCTACAGGTCATCAAGACTCAAGAAGAATGGAATGAAGTCCAGACATGTAATCAAAACTATTTGAAGACATGTAATTTTACTTTATTTTGAGTCTTAAGAACTTGTACAGACTTTGAGCATTCAAGAGTTAAAACTTACTCACATACACACTAGGTTCCTTGCAGAAGTCACACACAAAATTTCACATCAATTGGACTTCAATAGATAATCGAAACCTTAGTCGGAAAATCACTTCAACCAAACCTAGACTTCCTATGCCAATTGGTCGACCGGAACCAATTCTCTGTTCGATCGATTATAACATACACTATAAGTGACTTTTCCTCGTTCTACCGGTCGACCACCTTTGACCTTTCAGTCGACCATTTCTATATTTTTTGGATGACCGTTAACCTTGTCGTATTCTTCAACGGTCGTATTCGTAGCAACTTACCTAACCCCTAAAATACAATTGGAAACCGGTCGAACGTTGACCTTGGAATTTTCGACCGGATGAAGACTTTTCTTGTGCCCAAATTTTCTTTTTTTCGGTCGAAACGTTTATCCCACCTTTCGTTCGACCGATTACAATTTACCCTGGCGAAAATCCCTAGATCGGTTGATGGACCCCTGTCCTGGTTCTCTAGTTTGTTCGAACATTTCTTTAATCTTAAAGAAACGGTTGACCGTTCTTCCCGATTTGGTCGACCGTTGTGGGATAGTTCAATTTCTGTTTTGTGTATCTTTCACACAATTCAACCAATTCTTTCCCAATGGGTATAAAACTTTAGGAGCTTAGAAATGGAGGTTCCCCAACCTTATTTACACCACTCTCACACTTCCAATTGCTTCATATACTAGAGAGACTTCTCCCAACCAAGAAATCCCAAATCCTACACTCAAAGTTTAAATCTCCACATCTTTGATCAATTACAAATCACACTCAAAGTTAGTCAAGTTAGAGAGTGTTGATCCACTCAAATTTTATGTCAAAACAAGAAGAGGTTTCGGTGAAAGCCCTAAGCATCCCTCTCGGACTGTGAGAGGAAGAAACCAAGCTCGCGAGGGTGTTCGCGGAGCTTGCTTTGTAAATGCTTTATCTTGGCCCAGAACGAGATTGGATAATGTAGACTTAGGTAGAGCTCGCAGAGGCGAGCGGAGCATGCAAGAGAGGATGTAGATGGGAGGCCGAACCTCTATGAAAATCGTTGAGTCTTCTTCTGGTTTGCTTGTCTTTTCTCTACTTGTTTTTTAATTTGTTTTCGCTGCATATCTTGCTTAATCAAGTAGAGAATCATCTAAGTGATTACATTAATTAGGGGACATCGATTCTAACAAGTAGTATCAGAGCATATGTTCTAAATTTCATATACTTAACTATATTTTAGCATGCCATCAACATCATCTAATCATGTAGAGGGATTGTGCACAACTAGACCAGCTTTACTAAATAGGTCAAATTTTGATTATTGGAAGAATAAAATGTTTTTTATTTATTTCTAATGACCTTAAGTATTGGATGTTTCTTCAAAACCCCTACACACCCCTAACAAAGAAGAGTAAACTACCTTAACTATCATGAACTTTCTTTGTTGTGGCTTGAATGAGGGTGAATATAATAGAATTAGAGGATGTGATAATGCATATGCGATGTGGCAAAGACTTCAAATACTTCATGAGGGTGATAGTAAGACCAAAGAAACTAGAATTAGTCTCCTCATGCATAAATATGAAATTTTCACTATGCAACCCAGTGAGAACATAAGCGAGATGAACACTTGTTTCACTGATGTAATAACTCTCTTTTTGTTCTTGGAAAAAAATAGTGAAATGACTCAAAAGTTCCTCCTGTCACTCGACGTTGAATGGGAAGACAAGGTCATTGCAATTGAAGAAGCCCATGACCTTTTCGAACTAAAGATAGATGAGGTAATTGGAAATCTCATGGCTTATGAACTCCAAATGAGTCATCAAAAGGAGAAAAAAACCTCTGAGATGAAATCAAGCTTTGCATTACATGCAAATTTTAATTAACTTAGGATGAGAGTAGAAGATGAGCATATTGAGATGGGAAACCTAGGTTTTTCTAGGGTTCCGACCTCTTTTCCCCACCAAATCTCTTGGTTTTTGCATCAAAATGGTTCCCAAGCTGAGTTCTACTCATGTGATTCTAGAGGATGGAGGTTGTGGTGCAAGAGAGGATCTCCATCCCCCTCCTTTGTATGGCTCGACCCCAAACATGGGGGATAAAGCGCACGCCCCACCTCTTGGGAGTTCTACTACTCCCCCAAGGACGTGGAGTGACTTGTTTAAGGCCGGACCAAGGGTCTCCACGGCACTAGAGTTCGTTCCTCCGGCTGTGAAGGGAGGAGAAAAATGGATTTGTGTTCCAAGCAAGAAGTGCTAGATGCTTTGAAGAGGTGGGATAAGGTGTTAGTTGGTTATTTTCTTACTTTCAAACCACACTTGCCAACACTTGAGAAGCACCCAACCAAGATATGGGGTTTGGTTGGAGGCATGGAGGTCATCAAAAGGAGACAAGCCTTCCTCCTTTTCCGGTTTACACTTGGAGACAATAGAAAACGTGTGCTTGAAGGAGGACCGTCGTTCATTCGTGGGTGCCCCCTTGTGGTTCAAGAGTGGTTTCCGGATGTTGTGTTGAAGAGGACCAACATCACCACTGTCCCAATTTGGATCCGTCTCCCGGAGCTCAACCTTCGGTTTTGGTCAAGCAAGTTGTTGAGCAACATTGTAAGTGTCCTAGGGCACCCGTTGTACATGGATGAGCACACCACTTCGGGGAGGAGGCTGGCCTTTGCTAGGGTTTTGTGTGGAGGTTGGCCATGACTTCACATATCCGAGTTGGGTGGATGTTCAAGTTGAAGAGGGCAAAACACATCGAGTGTACGTAGAGTATGAATGGAGACCCGGTTATTGCCTTGATTGTAGGGAGTTTGGTCACACTATGGAGAAGTGTCCGAGGAAACAAGTGGCTGCAATGAAGCATGTGGAGGCCCCTAAGAAGAAGGCTGCAAGATGGGTTGTAGTTAGCAAAGGAGGGGCTGGGAATGGGAATGCAAGTGGAAGAAGGGAGGAGAGCTCTTTCGAGAGTTTGATTGAACAAGGGCTTGAAGATGGGGACATTGCTGGAGAGCATGGGTTTGCTGGTCGGAGAGAGAGGGAGAGAGGAGATGGTGGAAGGAATGATGACGTGGAGGGAGGGAGAGCTGAGGTGGAGCAAGATGCGAGTGAGAAGGTGCCATGTGGAATGGCAGGCGAGGTGTCGCAAGGTGCATTAGGAGGCAATCAACTAATTGAGAAGCAAATTCGTTTGGAAGGAGCTAATGAGGAAAGGTTAAGTGGTATGAGACAAATCACTTGTCAAGACAATTTGGACTTCTCTCCAAAGAGAAGTTGGTGGGGAAAGTGCAAGGCCTATTTCTGGACCAACCAATGGGGAGGGAGGTGAGTGTACTAGTGCAGAATAGGCTTTACTCGTCGCCAAATAGACGTCGGCCGTTATAACCACCGAGGTCTAGTGGGGAGAGGACAGAATGGATGTCGGTCCTTCGAGAGGCCGACGTCTATTGGGTTCTATAGACGTCGGGTGTAAGAATACCGAGTTTAGCCGACGTCTATAGGGTATAGACGTCGACCTATAGACGTCAGTTGTTGGAGTACTTTGTGCATCCGACGTCTATAGGGTATAGACGTCGACCTATAGACGTCGTATATAATAGACAACCGACGTCTATGCTCTATGCATATAGACGTCGAGGTATAGATGTCGCTGTTATATAACATCCGACGTCTATATGTCTTAATGAAATCGGACAGACCCGTTTTCATTCATTCATTTCAGACGAAACCCACCCAAACCCAAGCCGTCCCGCGACCGAACTATCCTCCACGACCGATCTCCGACCGATCTGCACCGTCTCTAGCACCGCAGCGAGCTCCCAAGCTCTCCTCCACTTCTCCGGCCCTCTTCTCCTTCTTCCTCCGTCTCTCTCCACATGTAAGTTTTAAGTTCGTTTGTTGTTGTTTAAGTTCGTCTTCCTCCGTCGTCCGTTTTTCTCCACATATTATTTCTAAGTTAGCCTTCATCTCATGTCGTTTGCAGCCGTCACCGCACCATCTCGTGTCACCGAACCACAAAGAGCTCCTCCGGCATCACATGTTTCCCCTCCTCTGGTTCATGCTTAACCACCTGTACAAAAATCATATTGTTTGATTAGGTTCTCATTGTGTTCGAATATGTTTAGATTGTGGTGTTTAGAAATATTCTTTAACCTGTAAAAATATTTGATATGTTTAGATATGTTAAGAAAGAGTGAAGATCCCATGAAAACATACACTACTTATATAGAGATATTGGTGAAGAATTTTCAACAAAGTTTATTGGTGAAAACAAAGTTTGGTTGACTAGAATGGAGTGTGATTGTGTGAATGTTTAATTCATTTGATTTGACTCATCATTGGATTGATTTGGTTTGGATTGAGTTGGGTTGGTTGAATGATTTAAATGAGTATATATGACTTGGATTGGTTTGGTTTGGTATCTTAGATTTGTAATGTAATGTGAATGTGATGTAATGACTTGGATTAGTTTGGTTTGATTTCAGGATTTGAAGAATTTTACATATCAAATTTTAAGTGGAGATTCTGCCAAAATTTCAATAAAATTTTATTCCCAATTATTATTAATAACATGATAGTTTGTGTTTAAAATGTTTTTCTATCAATCCAAGTAATTATTTTTAATACTTGTTTTTAATAATTTAAATGTTTATTGCCTTAATTTTTTGAATTTTTAATATTATGATAATAACTCATTGCCCCCGTTAAACAACTTGGCCTTTAATAACCCAAAGCAAAAGATTAGACAATATTTGCTAAGTCATTCATCATATAGGATTTGCATGCATTGTTTTTTTCTATTATTTACGATTTCTATCGTAAGGTACGTACTATCATTCACCCATCATTCATTACAAAGCACGCATTAGTTAGTAGGACTTGCATTGGAACAAGAGTGAGGTGAGTGTTTGTTTGGTGTGTTGTTTGTTAGATTAAGGTATGAAAAACACTTAGGGGACAGTCACCTATCGGACATGAGGTGGGGGATTTCATCACCCTTTCCTTGGCCCAGAAACCACTTAATAAAAGAGCCTTAATAAATCAATTAGACGTTAGCCCCTAGGATTTTCGGACGCATTAAGGAGAGGAAACCATTTAAGACCGTTATGGCCTGAATGTCGTTGCCCATCTAGTCTCCCTGAGATTTTAGGAACCTCTGGGTCCTTGATTTCCTATAGATTAGTGGTCCTCGATGTTTAAGACCGTTTCGGCCTGAACGTCGTTGCCCATCTAGTCTCCCTGAGATATTAGGGACCTCCGGGTTCTTGATTTCCTACAGACTAGTGGTCCTCGGTGGGACCTCGAAGTTAGGCGTCGTCTATTACTAAGGACCTATAGTGGACTTTAGGTTTGTTTTGGCCTTGATTGCTTAGTTAGATTTCTAACCTTCCTTATTCCATGCTAGATTAAGGACTTCATATCTTCTCCTCTGAGTCATTGTTTTCTCATCTTAATGTCTCCGAATCTTCTCATCTACGAACACATTCTTTTAAATTGAAATTTTATTTCTTTTCTGCAATAATAACTACCATTTTTGCCTCTGTTTAGATTGAAATGGATCGAGAGTGGATTGTTTCAAACAGATTGAGTGATGAGTATGAGAACGGAGTGAATATGTTCTTAGAGGTCGCCAAAAAACATTCTAAGAAAATGAAAGACAACGACATGGTGTATTGTCCGTGCAATAAGTGTCATAATATGTCAGTGTTGACTTTTCGGAAAATACATGATCATTTGTTTGAGAAAGGTTTCGAACCAAATTACAGACGGTGGATATGGTATGGTGAAAATTAATGATTTAGTCGTTCCAAGAATGATGGAGAAGACGTTAGTGTGGAAGATCACTTAGAGGAAATGGTTCAGGATATGGCTGAAAAGTTTTCATCCAACCCCGATTTACTTGGTAATTTGTTGAGTGACAATAAGAAGCCGTTGTATAAGAATTATACCAAATTCACTATATTGTCAGCGGTGTTGAAGTTGTACAATTTAAAAGCTGGAAATGGTTGGTCCGATGTGAGTTTCACATCAACGTTGAAGTTAGTGAAAGAGATGCTTCCAGATGATAATGAGTTGCCAGATAGAACTTATGATGCAAAGAAAGTGTTGTGCCCTATGGGAATGGAATATAGGAAGATATACGCATGCCCGAACGATTGTATATTGTATAGGGGTGAGTTTGAAAACTTACATTCCTGTCCCAGGTGTAATGTTTCAAGATACAAAATGAAACGTAGTGGACCAAACCACAATGTATAGGCTGATGAGATGAAAATCAAAGGACCTCCTGCTAATATTTTGTGGTATGTTCCGATAATACCAAGGCTTAAACATTTGTTTGCGGGTAAAGAGGATTCCAAGAACATGACATGCCATGCTGATCGTGAGAAACCAAATGATCAGTTGCTACGTCACCCTGCAGATTCACCTCATTGGAAAAAAATAGATTTCGACTTTCCTGTGTTTGTTGAAAAATCTAGGAATGTACGACTTGGACCCTGTACTGACGGAATGAATCCTTTTGCTAGTTTGAGTAGCATTCACAGTTCTTGGCCCGTTCTGCTTGTAATTTACAATCTGCCCCCGTGGTTATGCATGAAACGCAAATATATCATGTTGTCCTTAATGATTTTTGGTCCGAAACAACCTGGAAACGACATCGATGTGTATTTAAGACCTTTAATTGATGACCTAAAGAGATTGTGGGATGACGGAGAGTCAGTTTTTGATTCTTATCGTCAGGAGTCGTTCGTAATGCGGGTAATGATATTTTGCACGATTAATGACTTTCCAGCTTATGGTAATCTGTCTGGATATTCTGTCAAAGGTCATAAAGCTTGTCCAATTTGCGAGGAAAATACATGTTCTTTGCAACTAGTTAATGGTTCTAAGACTGCCTATCTCGGTCATCGGAGATTTTTGCCGAACTCCCATCCTTATCATAGGTTGAAGAAGGCATTTAACGGAAAACAAGAGTTTCAGAATCCGTTAGTTGAAATCAGCGTCGAAAAGGTGTATGAACGTGTAAGGGACATTGAATATGAATTTAGAAATCCGTACAAATGAGCAAACAACAATAGTAGTTGGAAAAAAGATCCATATTTTTTGATCTCCCTTACTGGAAAACTTTAGAAGTTAGACATTGTATTGATGTGATGCACGTAGAGAAAAGTGTTTGTGATAGTCTTGTTGGCACTCTGTTGAACATACCTGGTAAAACCAAAGATGGATATAATGCAAGAATTGATCTTGTTGATATTGGTATACGAGCAATGTTGGCACCAGAGAAGAAAGGAGATCTGAATTACTTACCTCCAGCTAGTTATACATTGTCTAGAAAGGAGAAAAGAATTTTCTGTCAGTGTTTGCACGATGTAAGGGTTCCACAAGGTTATTCTTCAAAACTGTAATAAATTATAATTTTTATACTTGTAGACATCTTTACGACGCCAGAATGTCAATCTTTCCCGAGGATCAAGTATTTGGATTTATCAGTCCATCTACATATATATATATACGGGAATGACGATAAATCGGGTCAACTTGGGACATTCTTTAAAGAAGAAGACAAAAGATATTATCTTCTCCCTTATCATGAGAGGTAAACTTTGTAATTAAAAGTGAAATTTTATTTTGTAATAAGCTTCTAATTATATATATAACATGGCTCATTGGATGCTTGTCGTTGTATGCCCCACGACTAATTCGGCATATTGATTTGATTCATTGGGGTCGAATAAACCAAGGGACTCAATAAAGATACTTCTAAATATGTAAGTTCGTTTAGTCGTGAAAAAAGTAATTCATGGATTTTTATTTGTATTATTGAATAATATTTTAACTTGTGCTACTCAGGGCAATTAAGGTTTATAGAGCTTTAGGTGGTAGGAGAACAACCACAAAAGCAGGAATAACATGGCATGGAATGAGAGTACGTTCTATCCCATTTTTGTTAATTAAGTTAGGAATAAATATTTAGCAAATTCCTATGTTTGTAGTACCAGAAGCAGGTTGGAAATACGGAATGCGGTTACTACGTGATGAGATACATGAAGGAAATCCTCGAATTGGCAACTCAAGACGTATGCCTATCCGAGGTAATGTAGATCGTTATTCAATTGTATAGTTGTGTAGTTTCAATATTTAGTTATTAATATTCAACACACTTGTATTTTTTTGATAGGTTTTCCTAAAAAGTAGTGATCCCTTCTCGCAACAGGAGCTCGATGAAACTCGCGACCGATGGACTCGCTATTTCATCAGAAACATGTTGACAAACTAAGAGGTTCTCCTGCCAATAATATTTTTTGTAATTTAGTTAACAAGTGCACTTGTATTACAAACCTACACTTTATGCCTTAATATAATCGCCTTGATTTTAGAATGAATTAATTGCAAGTGTGTTGAATGTCAATTGTGTATGCTTTGTATGTTTGTGAATGAATGGTTGTATGTTTGTGTTTGTGTTTGTTCATGTATGCTTGTGTGTTTGTGCTTGTATGTATATGTGGATGAAATTGTGAGTATTTCAGAACAAATTTATAGGTGAACGAATTTGGTGCAGTTGTATGTACACGAATACGATGACTAAAAACAATTTCGTCGGATGCTAATTTTTTTGTCCATGTTTAGGAATAGACGACGGCTGTTGTTATTAGCCGACGTTTATTCCTCTGAAGAAAGGAATAAACGTCGGCTTTATGTGGAATCCGACGTATATTCATTAGGAATGGACGTCGCATGTTAGTTCACCGACGTCTATCCCTAAAGAATATACGTCGTTTGTTATATCACCGACGTGTATACCTAACGAATAGACGTCGGGTGTTGTATCGACCGAGGTCTATGCATTAATGAATAAATGTCGGCTTCTAAGTATAGCCGACGTATATTCTTTAGGGATAGACGTCGGCTATCGTATAGCCGACGTCTATGTATAGACGACGCACACATAGACGTCGGATAGGGGAGTGCTTATATCCGACGTATATATCCCCGTACATCCGACGTATATTCCCTTTTATGTAGTAGTGGTGTTCTACACATAGTTGGGAAAATGAGGAGCGGAGCAACTCTTTTGCTAAGAACAAAGTGGGGGACCAGGTGGAAATGATTGGGGAATCCATAGTGGAGGCAGTCCAAGTTGAAGGGAGTGGGCAAAGTGGGCAACGTGTAGTGCATGGTGTGCTTGGTTTGGAAGCACATACTACACATGAGGTAGGTTTGGGTATGAGTGGGGGACACTTAGTGGAGGCCTCTGAAGGTGAAGGAAGTGAGTATCGTGAAGTGGTTTCCATGCTTGGGCTGGGAACAAATACTACACGTGATGGGATGGCTTGTGTGAGAGGAGCCACTTATGGAAACATCACAAATGGAATGAGGGAGAAACTGAAAATCACACACGAAGCTAGTGGGCTAGATGACTGTGGGGCGAGGCCAATAAAGGATGGGGCGAGTGAACCAAGTGGGCTAGCTTCATTGATGCATAAGGAGAAGGGCTGGACATCTCCCTCGAGGGTGGCCCGAGGAAATGAACTCTTGAAGACTAGCAACGTGCAAAATGGGGAAAGATTTGACCTCCTAGGAGTGAGCAGGTTTCGGTGGTGGGGGATCAAGAAATTAGGGAGGCTCACATGAAACAAGCTAGCTCCCCAACATTGACACTTCGGTACTCCGGGAGGAAGATAAGTAGCAAAACAATTCCTTGTGGAAGTAAAGGGGATCACTCCGCACCTTAAACCCATGAATATCCTAGTGTGGAATCTACGTGGAGCAAATGGACCCGGCCATGCACTCATGATTAGGGGTCGAATAAAGGAGTTAAACCCGGATGTGGTGTGCCTTGTGGAACATAAGTTGAAGCTTAAGAAGATTGAGCACTTCAAAAGAGCAATTTGGCCAAGTGCTTGGGTGTCAAAAAGTTTGGTTATTGACTCTAGGCGAATTTTGGTGCTTTGGAATGACCAAATAGTGGATATGAGTGTTACTTTCGAAACATCACAACTATTACATTTCAAGGCACGTCAGATGAGAGATGAGCTCTAGTTCGACCTCACGGCTGTCTATGGTGATAATGGGCATGCAGATAGGCATCATTTGTGGAGTGACCTTCTACAAGTGGCACCACCTGCACCTAGGCCATGGATGGTGTGGGGACTTCAATTGCATTCGGAGGGCGAGTAAAAAGAGAGGAGCTGCTGGAAATGAGGTTGCTATGGTGGAGTTTAATGATTGTATCGATGCCTTTGAACCCCTTGAGATGCCATCCACCGGTGGGGAGTTTACATGGTCGAACTCTTCCAAGGGAAGTACATGTATTGAGATGCGGATTGACCGGATTTTGATTAAGAACTCTCCCAGAATCCTACTATCTTGTGGGTGCAAAGGATTTGAGCGATCACAGAATGCTTATCATGAAGACGGAAGGCAATGCAAGGCGAAATAAGAAGATGTTTCGATTTGAAAATCATTTGGCTGACCATGAGGACTTTCGTGAGTTGTAGGAAGAGCTTGGTCGACTTACGTGGGGGGCGCTCCTACGTTTCGGGTGGCAGCAAAACTACAAGAAGTAAAGAAGACGCTTGTTCGATGGAGTGGCTTAACTTTTGGGAACGTTACGCATAAGGTGGGAGAGGCTCATGCTGCACTCGAGAAAGTGAGGAGACAATGGCTAGACAATCGTCTTGATGCTGGCCTCTCCCTCGCGGAAGGGGCAGCAAAGGACTCTCTTGCTCGAACTCTTGCTTGGGAGGAGTCTATCATTCGACAAAAATCATGGGTGAAGTGGTTGAAGGAGGGGGACCGGATTACTAGGTTTTTCCATGCACGCCTTTGAGTTAGGAGAGCCACCAACAAAGTGAGACGAGTGTATGAGGGTGCCACCATCGTGGAAGAGGAGGGATAGATTCAAGATGCCTTCCAGCATTTTTACACTAACTTGTTTGCTAATGATTTGCAGGTGACCCATATTCCCCCTCCCTCTCTTTACCACAACTCCTTCCAGTAGAGGAGACCGAGCTGACGTGTGACCTTGACATGAAAGAGTTGGAGGATGTAGTGCTGAACGTAAGCGTAGATAAAGTGCCGGGACTCCATGATTTCAATGCCAAATTGTTCATGGCTGCGTGGGAGCTCATCAAGACGTACATGCGTAAGGCCATACATTCTTGTATGGATAGAGGGAAGGTGTTGGCCCAATGGAACTCGACATCACTTATGCTCATACCTAAGAAGAAAGCTCCGGTCTCGGTGGAGGACTGTCAACCCATAGCGCTGTGTAACATGACATATAGATTCACATCCAAAGTTCTTGCAAACCGATTGAAGGGGCTTCTGCCACGTCTTATTGGAGAAAATCAAAGCGCTATTGTCAACGGCCGGCAGATTGGGGACAACATTCTCCTTGCACATGAGCTTTGTCATAACCTCCATCTCGACAATGGAAGGGGAAGACTGTGTATCATGTTTTATATCAGGAAAGCATATGACTCCATATCGTTGACGTTCTTGGATGGAGTCTTGGAACGATTTGGTTTTCCGGTTAAATGGAGACGACTCATCATGAAGTGTGTTCGGGCCTCGTTCGTGGTGATGGTGATTGGTGCAAACTCCTCCCCTTTCGTAGCTAGCAATGTGTTGAGACAACGTGATCCTTTGGCTCCCTACTTATTTATTATGTGTATGGAAGTTTTGAGTGAGATGGTAAAGAAGGCGGTTATAGATGGACACATTCAGCTACTTGCTTGTGGAGATATTATCGTATCGCATCTCCTATTTTCTGATGACGTTCTCTTGGTTGCGAAAGCAACAAAGGAGAAGGCGAGGGAAATTAGAGGTGTAATCGAGGAATTCACGTCTTGCTCGGGGCTGAGCA
Organism: Triglochin maritima; assembly: GCA_963682175.1. NCBI lineage: Eukaryota > Viridiplantae > Streptophyta > Magnoliopsida > Alismatales > Juncaginaceae > Triglochin > Triglochin maritima. The sequence continues at coordinate 25,544,758 of OY821775.1, forward strand.
GTAGTGTGTAAAAAGCCAAATATTTATGGGAGGTGAAGCACGACATGGTGCTTGGATTGAAACACACTTTCGTATGGAGCGAAAGGATTTCCCCGTCACCTATCTTGGGCTGCCTTTGTTATCTGGAAGGATGGGAAAAACCCATTGCATGACACTTGTGAACAAGGTAAAAGCACGACTTAGCACATGGCAGCAAAACTTCTTATCCAATACAGGAAGGATAGAACTTGTAAGGAGTGTTCTTGTGTCCCTTAGTGTGTATTGGACCTCCTCTTTCCTCATTCCTCGAAAAACCTTGCAAGAGATCGAAAGTCTTATGTGTCACTTTATTTGGGGAGGCCTAAGGAAGTGGGATGTGGTAGCTTGGAGAGATATATGCACACCAAAGGATGAAGGTTTGCTTGGTCTCAAACGCCTAACATACTGGAATGATGTGTGTCTACTATGCTTATTTTGGCTTGTGGTGGCGGAAGGAAACTCCCTTTAGGTCAAGTGAGTGTGCCAGAAATACTTGAAGAACTGGTCCATTTGGCTTGTACGACCTCCACCCACTTCCTCTTGGGCTTGGAAGGGGCTTCTTAGAGTCTGAGACATAGCAAGACGACATATCCAATATGAGGTGGGCAATGGCGAAGAGATCCGGTTCTTCCAATATCCTTGGTGTGGACAATCATTTCAATGTGAAAGTTGGGGAGAACGATTACATTATGAGTTGGGAGTGCCTTGGGACACAAAAGTATCATATTTTATCAGAGAAGGAGCATGGATGCTACCCCCCCAAGATCTACCTTGATGGAGGAAATTCATTTGAGGATAGCAAACACTCGCATCCATGGAGGCATGGACCAGCCAAATAGGCTAGATGACAAGGGTATTGTGCTTGGTATAAGAGAGGTGTGGGCATGGGTAACGCCACCAGGAAACAAGGTTGCATAGGCTGGTATGGTGTGGCACAAGCACACCATTCCCAAGCATGCACTCACGACTTGGAGGGCTTTGACGAGCCTCTTACTCACCAAGAAACTTATGAATCAACGAGGAGCAAAGCACAACCCAGTTTGCAGCCTTTGTGAAAGGGACGAGGAGGACATGGAGCACCTCTTCTACATCTACTGAAGCTCAGTCATAGACATGCACGATCTTTAGAAGGCAAAGCTATATGACTCTCACACACGCGTGGTAGCCGTCTTGGAAATGTGGTAAGGAAATGGGCCTTTAATGCCATGATATACGAGTGCTGGCTTGAACGGAATCGCCGAATCTTCGAGGGAGAAAACGTATTGCCGAATGACATAGTGGCTGCCATCAAAGACACTATTCGTTGCCTATGGGATGGGGTGAAGAATCTTGCGAAGAATGATGAGGAGGAGCGCAATTTCCAGATCACGTGGAGTAAGGAGTTAGTGTTAGTGTTAGTATTGGTTGACACATTGTGTATGAAGGAAATATTGCCTATACCTACTGCTTTTCAGCTTTCTACTTTTATGTATTGGTAGGGTAGAAGCCGGGTATGCATGTAGTATACCCCGCAAACTTATCTTCTGATTTTTTGGTAGGTTGTAAACATTACTCAGTTAATATATTTCGAGGCCAAGCCTCTCTTTTTGCCTTGCAAAAAAAAGATGAGGACATTGAGGTCCTTGCCAAAGACTTCTTCAAATATCTCTAGAAAGATAAGGGAGAAATGAGAGAAAGAAGAGAAAGAAGAAGTGAGAATAAGGAAAAAGAAAAGGAGAAGGAGAAGAGTGAAAATGAGAAGAAAAATGAGAGAAGGGAGACAAGAAGAGAAAAGTGAAGAAGGAAGAAGCTCACAAAGCAACATGTGATGATTCTTCATCCTCATCATCATCTTGTCTACAAAGTACAAGGGAGGTTATCCACACATGCTTCATAGCTATTGAAGATGAACAAAGTGATGTAGCTTCAAACTCTTGTTCTACTAGATCTAATTTATGCTCAATAAATCATACTCTAGTGATAGCTCATGGTCTAAAAAAGAAACATATAATTTTGATGAGCTTCAAATTGCATTTGATGATTTAGTTAAACAATATGAGATCATTTGTGATAAGAACAAGAATGCTAGAAAATTGTTAAATAATCTCTAATACCAAATTGAAAAAATCATGAATGAGAAAAATGAGGTGATTGCTAGACATGAAACAAATGCATTAGAACTTGCTAGTCTAAAAGCAACAACTAAACTTGATGAACAAATAGATATTAGAGCTTGTAATGTGCAATTAAAAAAAGATCAAGAGAAGTTCACTAAGGGAATAAAAATGCTTGACATGTGATTGACATCATTTCATGCTTATATTTGTATCTTATATCTATTATCTTACACCTAAGCAATGCTACGTGACGAGTTTATGTTTAGTTTTCAGGAATAAAGAGATTTGAAGATAAGAGCCATGAAAGGACACAACAGCAGGAAAAAAGGACATAATTGTGAGACCTGGGGACTAAGATGCAAGGGAGAAGGACCTAATCGTAAGACCGAAGGACCTAAGAGCAAAACAGGAAACTCCACACCATCATGGGGAGTATTTTACCAATTCAATTCAGGTCGGAGCTCCAACAAGTCATGTAACCGCATCAAAGACCAACAATACCAGAAAGAAAAGCCCACAACAAATTCCAACGCGATCTGAAGTTTTTGGACCGCAAATTGGCGGTCCATATTACTCAGGATTTGCCCAAATTTCTCCTGGACGTGTATTAATGTTCGTTTAGGCTATTTTTGGTATTGGTTTAGTCCCACATCGGGGGATTGTCCCGGATTAGCTTTTTCCATGCTTATAAATAGAACTCTTCACCTCCCATTGTAAATCTATCTCTCTCTTTGGTGGCAACTTCCCTTCTAAGAGTAAAGCCTTGAAGCAAAACTCTGGTGGAGGAAGAGCTGCTTGTAATTTGAGTGAGTTAATAATAAATGTTTTCTTTAGCTTGTTAATTCTTGCTTAGTTGATTTCCTTTTATGTGTTTTCTCTGTTGCTTGTTTTGTTTTATGCTTCTTTAATATTTCTTGCTTGATTAGTATAGTTTCATTTCAGTATAATGCTTCATTTTATTAGAGTAGTTAGTTTAAATATGTGTGAGTAGTTCCCAGATCATTAATCACTCCCCCATTAATAACGTGGCCTTAAATCCAAAGCAAAAGACTAGACGTTCTTACTTGTTTAGGTCACACATCATGTATTGACTTAGGCATATAGTTGTCTTTTCTTTTAGCTTTATTTTCAGTTGTTGAGTGATGGCGTGAGGTACGCAATTTCCTACACTCATTCATTCATCCCGTATGCTCATGTATTAGTTAGTAGGAATTGCATCAGGACAAGAATGAGTGAGCATTTGATTGGAGCGATTGATTACTAGACTTAGGATCAAAACGCTACTAAGGAGGGGATGTCCCATAAAAGATAAGGTGGGGGATTTCATCACCCTTTCCTTGGCCCCAAAAATCACTCTTAATAAAGCCTTAACTAAAAGCAAGTAGACATTGGACCTAGGATTGCAGGCGCACTAGGAGAGTAATCTAGTTGAGACCGTCATGACCTGATCGGCGTTGCCTACCTTGTCTCTAGTAGGAGGTACTTGATCTCCAGATCTGGTATCACTTGCTGGGCATTGTGGTCCTCGTTGTAGGGAGGTGAGGCGTGTCGAGGCTAGTGACCTCGAAGTTAGGCGTCGTGTAGCCTAAGGACCCATTGCCTTACATTGTTTGAGCCGTGCTTGCTAGTTAGGCTTCTTCCTCATCCCACTACCCACGCTAGCTCTAGGGATTCTTCCCTCCTCACCTGAGTCCTCTCCTCATCTATTCTCTACGTGTAGTCTCCTCCTCTAGTACACCTTTTGTTGTTTGTTGTTTAGATTCGAGTCGAGCATTTTTATGCGAAGTTGGGCTCGTTCTGGTGAGAGCGCTCGACTAGAGAGAGTGCATATTTCTGAGATGGACGGTCTTGGTGATCGACCATCTCCGCCTCGTGCTCCTTTGGAGAAAGAGGCCGAGTCGTCTTGTGGTAGCGAGGGAGACCGGGTTCCATACATGGAGTACCTCGGTCCGCTCCCACCACCACGTAGACCTCCTTCTCCTCCTCCTCTGACTCGAGAGGAAGGGAGATTCGGTCAGGATCGAGTTCTTGGTGCACCACCACCTTTAGCTCGACATGATAGACTGATGACTTTGTGGGAGCAGACCCATCCTGTTCGGGCTGCGCAACCTTCTTGCATAGTTGTTCCCCCTGCTCGCGGGAACAACTATGAGCTGAAACCTCAATAAGTGAGCATGCTTCCAACCTTTAATGCCAATAAGTGTAAGATCGTGTGGGTTATGGGTCCACTAATCACTTTTTAATCTAATCACCTACTTGTTTAAGCAATCGATATGCGCAGCGGAAATTAAAAACAAAACAAGTAAGTGTAGGAAAATGCAAACCACAAATCGACTCGGCGTTTTTATAGAGGTTCGGCACCCCACCCGGGTCCTAATCCTCTCTTGCAAGCTCCGCTCGGATCACCGAGCTCCGCCTACGACTTCACTATCCACTCCCCGTTCCGGGCCGGGAGAGAACGCCTTTACACCACAAGCAACGCGAACAACCCTCGCTTGCTTGAAATCTTCCTCTCACAATCCGAGAGGGACACTTCGGGCTTTCACCGAAGTCCTTGCTTCCTTTTACAACAATTGTAACCTTGAGTGGAACAACACTCTCTAAACTTTGAGCACACTTGAGTAAGATGAAGAAATGATCACTAAGTGTGGAAGGTTTGTAGCTTTGAGTGTTTTGAATTCTCTCTAAAGATTGGGACAAGTTTGTAGTGGGAGAGTTGTGTTAAAATGTGTTTTACAACTCTATTTATAAGCATTAGAGAGAATAGATCCGTTGGGACAAGATTTGATTGGATTTTGTGCAAAGCACACAAAGCAGAAAATTCGGGCTGCAAATCTGTCCAGAAACGGTCGACCGAAAAGTGGAACGGTCGACCGAACGCTTGGGTTTGATAAGGATACGGTCGACCGAAATATGAATAGATCGACCGAACACTTAAGTCTATTAAGAAAACGGTCGACCGAACAGGGTTACCGGTCGACCGAATAAGCGTTTCGGTAGAGGAAAAACTGGATCGGTCGAACGAAATCGTATCGACCGATAGCAGGGAATTCTTGACAAGGTTAAACGGTCGACCGAACTTGGCACATGGTTCGACCGTTTGGTTAAGTATATGGAGGTGTATATAGTTTTAATACGAATACGACCGTTGGGCATATACGACAAGAATAACGGTCGGAACAGTAAGTTCAAACGGTCGACCGAAAGATATGGTGCGGTCGACCGAAACTAGGCAGGAAAACACAAATTGGATTACTTGATCATCCGGTCGACCGAACGGCATGTTGCGGTCGACCGAATGTGGGCAGACAGTTAGGGTTCAGGTTTTGTGTTTTTCCGGTCTAAGTTTGGGTGATCTATTGAAGTCCAAATAATGTGAAATTTCGTGTGTGACTTCTATAGGGAACCTATTGTGTATGTGATTGGTTTTTAACTCTTGTATGCTCAATTTACACATGTTCCTAAGACTCAAAATAAATCAACATTACATGTCTTCGATTTAGCTTTAATTACATGTCTTGACTTCATTTCCTTCTTTCTTGAGTCTTGATCACCTGTAGAGGTTAGCACAATACAATATACATGCAATGCAATATGTGTGCTACTCTACATCATCATAATTAAGATTAGGTTAATTAAATCATCAAAACATAGATTAAGGCCAAAAAGCCAACAATCTCCCCCTTTTTGATGATGGCAACCTATATCTTAATTCTATCTAAATACATGGAATTTGTATATGTAAACTATGCATATTAATGCTCCCCCTATGGATGTGCATAGTTTTTGATCAATTTTATGCCAAATTCCAAGTTACCCCCTTAATTATCTCTCCCCCTTTGACATCCATCAAAAATAATAATTATTTAAGACTTTAAGCATAGAATTTGGATGTCTTGTAATGAAGTTGCTCCCCCTAAATTTTGCACTTCATTACTCTAATAAAAGATATAACATTTAAGCTCCCCCTATTAATAAGGCTAAATTGAAACAATGAGTATGATGAAATTTAAGTTTAATTAAGTTTCTTCTTAAGCCTTATTCTAACATCCATTTAGAATTGACATTTAAAATCAATGGATGTGATAAATGATTTGCAATGAAAAGGGTGTATGATTTGCAATGAATTAAACTATATGATATGTCAATTAAGCATATGAAAGTAGATTAGAGCTAATTTTTAACATGAATTGTATAGATAAGAATTGATACCAATGTTGAATTCGAATTTAGCTCCAATCTCATTTGGTGATGCAACCGGACTTGAATTTGACTCTTGAGCTCACCCGGTCACCACCAATCTCCTCCTCAAGCTCCTACAAGAGTAGATTTGGGTACCCAAACAACTTTGGGTCCTTGAACATTAGCTTTTGGGATCCAAACCATTTTGGTTTTGGGTGCCCACACACTTGAGGAACTATGGTTAATGAACATATGCTTACCATTTAGAGTAGTGTGAGATACATGGTTTTTCAATTTAAAATTGTAACCTAAACCATGTTTTTGCAAAGATTGCCTTTGACTACCTAATAGCATGTTAAGCATATGAGTTCCATTAGTGAATCTTTCTAAATCTTTTCTTAATTGCAAGTTAGAAGCTTGAAGATTTAGTTGATCACAATCTATAGGTGTTGCTCTTAATTTATCAAGATTTGATGCATTCTTTTCAAATTTAGCAATCACCTCATTCTTCTCATTTATGCATGTATCAATTTGGCTTTGGAGATCTTTGATTAACTTTCTAGCATTCTTGTTTTTATCACATATGATCTCATATTGTTTAACTAAATCATGGAATGCATTTTGAAGTTCATCATAAGAATAAGTTTCTTCTTTAGAACATGAACTATCACTAGCATATGATTTAGATGAGCAAGAATGTGATCTACTAGAGTAAGAGTTAGAGGATACCTCACTTCCTTCATCTTGAATTGCCATGTAGCACATATGTGCATATTCCTTTGTTGATGAAGGTGTGGTTGATTTGGATGACGATGAAGACGATGAATCGTCCCAAGTAGCCTTGTGAGCTTCCAACCTCTTCTCTTTTCTCTTACTTTTCTCCTTTTCTTTTCTCCTCTCCCTTCTCTCCTTTTTCTTCTCCCCTTCTCTCCTCTCATTTTCACTCTCCTCCCTCTCTTTTTCTTTTTCTCTTTTCTCACTTCTTCTACCTCTTCTTTCATTCTTTTCTCCCTTATCTCTCTTGAGGTATTTGAAGAAGTCTTTGGCTAAGACCTCAATGTCCTCTTCTTCCACTCTCCTTGGCTCATCAAGGTTTGCATGTAATGCCAAGGTGGATATCTTCTTGGTGGCTTCCTTCTCCTTCCGATGATTGATTTGAAGTTCATAAGCCATCAAGTTTCCAATTAATTCCTCCATTTTGAGTTGGGAAAGATCGTGTGCTTCTTCAATTGCAACCACTTTATCTTCCCAATCGTGGCTTAACGACCGGAGGAATTTCCTTGTCATCTCTCCTTCATTTAATCTTCTTCCAAGAACCAAAAGAGAGTTAGTGATATCGGTGAAGCGAGTGTTCATTTCGCTTATGTTCTCACCGATATGCATAGAAAAAATCTCATATTTATGCATGAGGAGACTAATGCTGGTTTCCTTAGTTTTGCTATCCCCCTCATGATGCATTTGCAATCTATGCCATATTTCATATGCACTAATACAACCCCTAATTCTATTGTATTCACCCTCATTTAGCCCACAATATAGAATGTTCATTATCTTTGAGTTCATCTCAATTTCTTTCATTTTGGGCCTAGTGAGTGAATCTAATTCATCTTCATTTGGTGGTGTGTATGGATTTTGGAGAAACATCCAATACTTAAGGTCATTTGAGATTAAAAAGATTTTCATCCTATTTTTCCAATAATCATAGTTTGACCCATTAAGCAATGGAGGTCTAGTGGTGCATAATCCTTCTATGTGATTAGATGATGTAGAAGCCATGCTAAATAATACGATTAAGTATGAGAATTTAGCTAACAAGGCTCTGATACCAAATGTAGGATCGTGTGGGTTATGGGTCCACTAATCACTTTTTAATCTAATCACCTACTTGTTTAAGCAATCGATATGCGCAGCGGAAATTAAAAACAAAACAAGCAAGTGTAGGAAAATGCAAACCACAAATCGACTCGGCGTTTTTATAGAGGTTCGGCACCCCACCCGGGTCCTAATCCTCTCTTGCAAGCTCCGCTCGGATCACCGAGCTTCGCCTACGACTTCACTATCCACTCCCCGTTCCGGGCCGGGAGAGAACGCCTTTACACCACAAGCAACGCGAACAACCCTCGCTTGCTTGAAATCTTCCTCTCACAATCCGAGAGGGACACTTCGGGCTTTCACCGAAGTCCTTGCTTCCTTTTACAACAATTGTAACCTTGAGTGGAACAACACTCTCTAAACTTTGAGCACACTTGAGTAAGATGAAGAAATGATCACTAAGTGTGGAAGGTTTGTAGCTTTGAGTGTTTTGAATTCTCTCTAAAGATTGGGACAAGTTTGTAGTGGGAGAGTTGTGTTAAAATGTGTTTTACAACTCTATTTATAAGCATTAGAGAGAATAGATCCGTTGGGACAAGATTTGATTGGATTTTGTGCAAAGCACACAAAGCAGAAAATTCGGGCTGCAAATCTGTCCAGAAACGGTCGACCGAAAAGTGGAACGGTCGACCGAACGCTTGGGTTTGATAAGGATACGGTCGACCGAAATATGAATAGATCGACCGAACACTTAAGTCTATTAAGAAAACGGTCGACCGAACAGGGTTACCGGTCGACCGAATAAGCGTTTCGGTAGAGGGAAAACTGGATCGGTCGAACGAAATCGTATCGACCGATAGCAGGGAATTCTTGACAAGGTTAAACGGTCGACCGAACTTGGCACATGGTTCGACCGTTTGGTTAAGTATATGGAGGTGTATATAGTTTTAATACGAATACGACCGTTGGGCATATACGACAAGAATAACGGTCGGAACAGTAAGTTCAAACGGTCGACCGAAAGATATGGTGCGGTCGACCGAAACTAGGCAGGAAAACACAAATTGGATTACTTGATCATCCGGTCGACCGAACGGCATGTTGCGGTCGACCGAATGTGGGCAGACAGTTAGGGTTCAGGTTTTGTGTTTTTCCGGTCTAAGTTTGGGTGATCTATTGAAGTCCAAATAATGTGAAATTTCGTGTGTGACTTCTATAGGGAACCTATTGTGTATGTGATTGGTTTTTAACTCTTGTATGCTCAATTTACACATGTTCCTAAGACTCAAAATAAATCAACATTACATGTCTTCGATTTAGCTTTAATTACATGTCTTGACTTCATTTCCTTCTTTCTTGAGTCTTGATCACCTGTAGAGGTTAGCACAATACAATATACATGCAATGCAATATGTGTGCTACTCTACATCATCATAATTAAGATTAGGTTAATTAAATCATCAAAACATAGATTAAGGCCAAAAAGCCAACAATCTCCCCCTTTTTGATGATGGCAACCTATATCTTAATTCTATCTAAATACATGGAATTTGTATATGTAAACTATGCATATTAATGCTCCCCCTATGGATGTGCATAGTTTTTGATCAAATCATCAAAACATAGATTAAGGCCAAAAAGCCAACAATAAGGAGGATCCGTATATCTTTATACGCGAATTCGAGGAAGTGTGCTCCATGTTCAAGCTTCAACATCTTGACGAGGATTCAGTCCGGTTGAGGATGATTTCTTTCGCATTGAAGGATAATGCGAAGAAATGGATGTATAGCCTCTCGGCGAGCTCGATTCGGTCATGGGATGACTTTGTGATCGTCTTTCTGAAGAGATTTTGCCCTCAAAGGAAGACTCAACAGATACGGCACCAGATACATCAAATGTATCAGACCGAGACCGAATCGTTTCATGGTTTCTTTGAGAGAATAAAGGACCTTCTCCAGCAGTGCCCTCATCATGGACTTGAGCTATGGCAGCTGTGCCAAATTGTTTATGAGGGCATCAACTACAACACCCGCACATTGTTGGAGTCGATGTGTCAGAGTGACTTCATATTGAAACCCATCGAGGAGGCATGGGATACTTTTGAGTCCATGGCTGTACGTACCTTCGAGTGGGACACCATGAGAGAGCCACCAGCTGCCAGGTCTTCAGGTCGAGCTTGATCATATCATGTTGAGTCAACTATCACGTCTGAGGCGAAAATGGCTGCTCTCATGTGTAGGATTGAGAGTTTGGAGATGGACCGAGCTCCTGTAGCTCAGGTCGCTACTCCCAGGTTTAGTAGGTGTGGACTGTCGGGACATGATGACTTGGAATGCGCTTACGCTCCAAGGGATATTGAGCATGCAAATGCGATGTATCAACCAAGGCACCGTAACGATCCGTACAGTCACTCCTACAACCCAGGATGGCGTAACCATCCTAACTTATCTTGGGGGCCTAGTGGGGGTCACGATCAGAGCTCGCACGCTCAACCTCAACCTCCACCTTATCAAAGGTCTCAGCATCAAAATTACCAACCTACTCATGCCTCATCGTCAGGTTATTCCAACCAGACTCCACCACCTCAGCGGGTTGACCCCAAGGACCCTTCTAGTGATCCGACCCTTCAAGCATTCATGCAGAGCATGCAAAGTACAGTCAAGGCTTTGGAAATGCAAGTTAGCCAGTTGGCTCATCAATTCCATGAAAGCGAGAAGGGTCAGTTACCGAGTCAACCTGTGGTTAATCCCAGGGGTCAGCCTGCTCATACCAGGTAAAATGTACACAATATTGAATGTGACCCTTCCCAACATGCCAATGTTGTTCATACCTTGAGATCGGGAAGGGTCGTTGACAACAATGTGAAAATGCCGGAAGCCAACCCTGTTGGCGAGACTTCCGAGGAGAGTCTTGAGCCTGTCAAGGAACCTAATTCTGAGACTCCTCCTCGTGATTCTTATGTCCCCAAGGCACCATTCCCTCATCCGTTGACTAAAAAACGAGATGAGCATTGGGATAAGATCGTTGAGGTACTTAGGCAAGTAAAGGTGAACATCCCGTTGTTGGACGTTGTTCAACAAATGCCACCGTATGCCAAGTTCCTCAAGGACCTTTGCACCACCAAGAGAAAAACAAATGTGCCAAAAAGGCCTTTTTGGCCGCCAATGTGAGCTCCATATTGACACAGCCCATGCAAGTCAAATACAAGGACCCAGGTTGTCCAACTGTCTCTTGCATGATTGGGAATGTGACAATCTCTCAAATTTTATTGGATTTAGGGGCATCTGTGAATCTCCTGCCTTACTCAGTCTATGTCAACCTTGGAATAGGCGATCTTAAACCAATGAGGACAACCCTCCAGTTGGCTGATAGATCTGTCAAAATTCCACGAGGGAGTGTGGAGGATGTCCTTATCAAAGTGGGTGAGTTCGTATTTCCAGTTGATTTCATCATCTTGGATACTGTACCAGTGTCCAACCCACAAGGACAAATTCCTATGATCCTTGGGAGGCCATTTCTCGCGACATCTAATGCTTTGATCAATTGTTGCAATGGCTTGATGAGGTTGTCTTTTGGAAACCTCACGGCGGATTTCAACATCTTCACTCTTGGTAAGCAACCCGGGCTCTTCGACGACACTGTCGAAGCCAATTTCATCGAGGACACGGATGAGCCCGAGTCATTAGGCATGTTCGACTCACATCGACATATATTTGAGGTGCCTAATGACCAGGTTGCGAGTGAAGAGAATCTTGAGGAATCCGCCAGCATTTCTTGGGACGAGGAGGCACATCTAGGTGCTTGCTCCTCTTACCCCGTGGCCCTTGAGCTACTTGAAAGTAACTCTGAATCCGACAAGGACCCACCTCTGGTCGAGCTTAAACCGCTCCCTGATAACCTAAAGTACATCTTTTTAGGGGATAATGAGACCTTGCCACTCATTATTGCTTCTGATCTTGCACAAGATCAAGAGGTTGCCCTCAAAAGAGTACTCTTTGAAAACAAAGAGGCAATCGGGTGGTCCTTGAAGGATATCAAGGGAATTAGCCTTGGTATTGTTCAGCATCGGATCCACATGGAAGAGGATTCTAGGCCCCGCAGGGACCCACAACGGAGATTGAATCTTATACTGAAAGAAGCCGTCCGAAAGGAGGTTCTTAAGTTCTTGGATCATGGGATAATCTATGCTATCTCTGATAGTTCGTGGGTGAGTCATGTCCATGTGGTTCCCAAGAAGTCAGGCGTGACGGTTGTGGAGAATGAGCATAATGAGCTTATCCCGACATGCCTGCAAACTGGCTGGCGAGTTTGCGTTGATTATCGCAAGCTCAATGCGGCAACGCGGAAAGATCATTTCCCGTTGCCATTCATTGATCAGATGTTGGAAAGGTTGGCCGGACATGAGTATTATTGTTTTCTTGATGGATACTCCGGTTACAACTAAATTCCCATCGCCCCCGAGGATCAAGAGAAAACAACATTTACTTGTCCCTTTGGCACGTTTGCCTACCGTCGCATGCCCTTTGGGTTATGTAATGCGCCGACAACATTTCAAAGGTGTATGATCAACATCTTCTCCGATATGGTTGAGCGTTTCCATGAGATCTTCATGGACGACTTTTCCATATTTGGCGCTTCCTTTGATGAGTGCCTTCATCACTTGAGCCTTGTCCTCAAGCGATGCCGTGAGAAGAACCTCACTCTCAATTGGGAGAAATGTCACTTCATGGAGAAGCGAGGGATTGTACTTGGACATGTGGTCTCAAGTAGGGGAATTGAGGTCGATCCTGCCAAAGTGGGTATCATTGCTAATCTCCCACCGCCACGTAATGTGAAGGATATCCGCGCCTTTTTGGGGCATGCTGGATTCTATCGGCGGTTCATTCGGGAATTTAGCAAAATTGCTCGACCTCTCACCACCTTGTTGGCTAAGGATGCCATTTTTGAGTTCACACCGAATTGCCACCATGCCTTTTTGACCTTGAAGAAAGAGTTGACTTCAGCTCCCATTATTAAGGCACCGGTGTGGACTGAACCCCTTGAGTTAATGTGTGATGCATCTGACTTCGCCGTGGGAGCAGTGCTTGGGCAACGATTGGACAAAATGACTCATGTGATCTACTATGCCAGTAGAACACTTAATGATGCCCAATTGAACTACACTGTGACCGAGAAGGAATTCTTAGCGATCATATTTGCTTTGGAGAAATTCCGGTCGTACTTGATTGGCTCCCACGTGATTATCTATTTTGATCACAGAGCCATCAAGCACCTCATGGCGAAGAAAAATTCAAAATCCCGACTCTTGAGATGGATCTTGTTGTTACAAGAATTCGATCTCGAGATTCGGGACAAAAAAGGGTGTGAAAATGTTGTAGCTGACCACTTGTCTCGTCTAGAGATGACCAACCCAAAGGACCAAATCATTGATGATGAATTTCCCGACGAGCAGTTGTTTACGATCGAAGATTACCCTGGGTTTGCCGACATCGTGAACTAGCTCGTGATCGAGCAACTTCCTGTGGGTTGGTCAAAATCTGACCAAACCAAATTTAGATCTTATGTCAGATTCTTCCACTGGGACGACCCCTACCTATTCAAATACTGCTCTGACCAAATTTTCAGGTGGTGCGTCCCAGATACCGAGTTCCAAAGTGTGCTCCACTTCTGCCATTCCAAGGCATGTTGAGGACACTTTGGAGCAAAGAAAACTGCTGCCAAGGTGCTCCAATCTGGATTCTACTGGACCTCTCTTTTCAAGGATGCTTACGACTTTTGTAAGCAATGTGATAGGTGCCAGCGCCTTGGCAGGATTGGTCGACGTGACATGATGCCTTTTCAAAATGTCCTTGTGGTCGACATCTTCGATGTGTGGGGCATCAATTTCATGGGTCCCTTCCCGAACTCGTTCGGGAATGTTTACATTCTTGTGACCGTTGACTATGTGTCTAAGTGGGTTGAGGCTATACCCACAAAGACCAATGACAACAAGGTGGTCACCAAATTCTTGAGGGACATTTTTGCACGATTCGGTACTCCTCGTACCATAATCAGCGATAGGGGTACCCACTTCTCTAATCGCTCCTTTGACGCGCTTATGAGGAAATATTCGATCACCCACAAGCTTACGACCCCATATCATCCGTAAACTAGTGGACAGGTCGAAATCTCGAACCGTCAATTAAAGCAAATTCTTGAGAAGACGGTTAGTTCCTCGAGGAAGGATTGGTCAACCAAGTTGAATGACGCGTTGTGGGCCTTCCGCACCGCGTACAAGACCAATTTGGGTATGTCCCCATATCGGGTAGTGTACGGCAAGGTTTGCCACCTACCCGTCGAGCTTGAGCAGCGTGCTTTCTGGGCGATCAAGAACCTGAATTTGGATCTTGATCAAGCAGGAGTACGACGTAAGCTCGACATTGTGGAATTAGAAGAGCTACGCAATGATGTGTACGAGAATGCCAAAATTCATAAGTCCCGAGCCAAGATGCTTCACGATCGCATGATTATGCGAAAGGTGTTGCTCTACAATTCCCGGCTTCATCTGTTTGCGGGTAAGCTCCGCAGTCGCTGGTCTGGCCCGTTTATTGTCCAAACCGTCTATCCTCATGGAGCGGTTGACATCTTGAACCCAGGGAATGGGGACGCGTTCAAAGTTTATGGACAACGCCTCAAACCCAACTTGGAGGGGGCACCAGCTGAAGTCGAGGAGGTCATGTTCCTTCATGAACCTCTCTCGCACTCAACCATTCATGCTCCTGCATGAGTGGTTGAGCATCGTTTGTTGTGGCCCCCAACCCTTGACTATTTGGGCCCCAATTCTTTCACGTATTTGTTTCACTTCCTTAGCATCTCACATGTTTTGAGGGAAGTTGGGTTTTGTCCATCAACATAGCCCGAAACTTCCTTGTGTACTTCACGTTGGTGAGATCTCTCCTTTTTCATGCATAAATCCATGTAGTATTTTGCTCGCATTCATTGAGGACAATGCATGAAGTAGGTGTGTGTGTGTGGGGGGGTGTTTTACATATGTACATAGTCGAGTCTTTTCTTTTGATTTTGTTTTCTTTTGTTTGCATTTTTAGGGTCATGTAAGTGTGCTGCATTTAATATCGATATATCTGCTTGCCATGATGCTCGGGTGACTGGTCTTCTTTTGCTTGCCTAGTTCTTCAAAATTTTCACATTTCTTTCAAAATCTTCATGTGTTTTCGAAAGAAAATGTTTTGTGGGTTTCGTGTGTGTTTAGCATGTGCAAAACCGTTGAGAGGCAAAGTAAGAAGAAAGATCCCAAAATTGTCTTGAACTCGATGCATTAGGATATCTAGTACTGTGGCTTTAGGATTTATCGAGTCGTTAGGATACACCCTAGTTTTCCTTTGGGGGTGAGTAATCATTGGGTTTCAGTGCTCAAACATTTAATGAAGTCCACCCTGAACCGAGTGAGTCATTAATTCGTGTCTGTTAACTTAAGGAAGTTTGTGGTAGTCAAGGACCCTCTAAATCTTGTTGTGAGACATTAGTGTTGGGGTTTTGGTTCATGTGTAGATAAGAAATAAGTGAGTAGGTGTTCTCTCTTCTCGCACGGCTCCTATCACTCAGGAAAGTAGGTCTGGGGGGGACTTTGTGCCTGGTGCTTTTGAGTCATCTGACTTGGGATGCGCCGACCGAACTCTCGTTACACGGGTGGTAGGGATTGCCTTATGTGGAGATTTGGGGAAAGGTGAACGTGATAGTGTAAGTCCTCATGGGCAATGATGCATGAAACCTGACCCTGGGAGAATGAAGCTCCAACTAATAAAAAGAAAAAAAAGTGAAAAGAAAAAAAGAAAAAAATGGTAATGCAAATAAGAACCTTAATGGACTTTACATTTTGTAGGACTTGAGGATGTTGAGGTTGTCCATGTGTTTCACTTAATTCCTTATTTAACTTGCACGAATGGTTCATTAGGTTAGGTGTGTGGACTGATTACCTATATAGAGTCGGCCCGTAGGATTACCGTGTCCAACGATCGACAAAATATTTCCAACGAGTCGAGTGTCTAGATTGAGTAATGCATCTTGTTCGGATTTTGTGGGTATATCCGCTGAAAACCCTCAGGAGACAACACTCCTCCTCCTTGGCAACAAGGAGGTTTAACGGCTTATTGCACGTGCTAAGTGCAACCGTGATTCCTACGAAAGTGAGTTAGGATTTCTTGTTTCTCGTTTGCTTTTCTCTTTCTTTGTTTTGCTCGGGACTAGCAAAAACTTAGGTGTGGGGGTATTTGATTGACATCATTTCATGCTTATATTTGTATCTTATATCCATTATCTTACACCTAAGCAATGCTACGTGATGAGTTTTATGTTTAGTTTTCAGGAATAAAGAGGTTTGAAGAGAAGAGACATGAAAGGACCCAAAAGCAGGAAAAAAAGACTTAATTGTGAGACCTGTGGACTAAGATGCAAGGGAGAATGACCTAATCGTAAGACCGAAGGACCTAAGAGCAAAACAGGAAACTCCACACCATCATGGGGAGTATTTTACCAATTCGATTCGGGTCGGAGCTCCAACAAGTCAAGTAACCGCATCAAAGACCAACAATACCAGAAAGAAAAGGCCACAACAAATTCCAACGCGATCTGAAGTTTTTGGACCGCTAATTGGCAGTCCATATTACTCAGGATCCGCCCAAATTTCTCCTGGACTTGTATTAATGTTCGTTGAGGCTATTTTTGGTATTGGTTTAGTCCCACATCGGGGGATTGTCCCGGATTAGCTTTTTCCATGCTTATAAATAGAACTCTTCACCTCCCATTGTAAATCTCTCTCTCTTTGGTGGCATCTTCCCTACTAAGAGTGAACCCTTGAAGCAAAACTCTAGTGGAGGAAGAGCTGCTTGTAATTTGAGTGAGTTAATAATAGATGTTTTCTTTAGCTTGTTAATTCTTGATTAGTTGATTTCCTTTTATGTGTTTGCTTTGTTGCTTGTTTTGTTTTATGCTTCTTTAATATTTCTTGTTTGATTAGTATAGTTTCATTTCAGTATAATGCTTCATTTTATTAGAGTAGTTAGTTTAAATATGTGTGAGTAGTTCCATCCCTTGAGTGTATTAAGTGTGTGTTATCTTTATCTCTTGAGCTTTATATGATTTCCATAACCATCTAATGGGTTTTCACTCTTATCTTTGATATGCTATTGCTCTTAAATGAAGCTTAGCTTATGCTTTGATTAGTGGACCTATTCTATGGGGAATGATAAGGTTAGGATATGGATGAAGTTAATAATAGAAACACAATTTGTAGTGTATGTGTTCTTGTTGCTTTTACCTTAGCTAATGTCTTGTATGTTTTAATGATGTAGTCTTATCTTAATTCATGTGGAGGCATAGTAGGGTCTAGTCTTTATACTTGAGTTCATGTAGCTTCATTCCAATTATTGTCATGTATGTTTTAATGATGTAGTCTTATCTTAATTCATGTGGAGGCAAAGTTGGATGTAGTTTTATGATTTAATGCACTACATGTTGTGAGGAGCTTAATGAACACATACCCACACTTCTTTATGTTCACATTATTTCTCTACCCTCTTTGGGGTTTAGTTTTCTTGCTTTTCTTCCATTTCCTTTTTGCATCTTAGTGTAGTTTAGTGTATCCAACCTTTCTCTCCTTTTTACCTCTCGCCTTCGAACAAACCAATCGTCGACACACCTCCCAGTGGACGACCCGTATTTGCCACCGCTTCAACGCGGCCGTGGACTTGCGGTTAATATAAAACGATCAATCAACATGCTTCTAGGTATTCAAAGAAAATCATTAGAAAAACATGGTTTAGGATATAATACTTCATATGTTAAAAACCATGTTTCTTACACTAAGCGAAGTATGGTTTCCTACGCACTGTATTGGTGGCTCTCCTCACTCTAAGAGAAGCATGGAAGAACCTTGAGTTAGAGTACCTTCCCTGAACCATCTCACCCTTGATTTTTGCCTAATGATCGACTCCTCAATCACCAATTGGTGGGATAGCTTATCCACCTCCTCGCTCTCCTTACTTCTTAGTTCCTCCTCATCCGGAAGGCGTTCCATCTCCACTCGAATCTGCTGTAGCTCATTCCATGCCTCATTAAGATGCTCAGTTATATTTCCAAACACCTCATCACTCCACGTCTTAAGCGCCCACTTTACAGCCTCCAACTTCCCCACCACCCGATAAATTGGGGTACCCACAATGTAGGTCGACCACGCCTCCTTTACCATCCCTAAAACCTGGTCGTGCCCAGCCCAAGCATTCACGAACCCGAACATCTTCTTCTTCCACACACCATGAGGCTCGAGATCCACCATCAAGGGACAATGTTCACTAAACTCTTTACCTTCCACATAACAAATTGCATCCGGGAAGCAGTCGAACCACACCTGGGAGCAAAGGGCTCGATCAATCCGCGTCTCTATCCGTCTGGGCCCATGCGTCGAGTTCGACCATGTGAACTCTCCTCCCGCTGTTTGTACCTCAACCAAACTACTTATGTCAATCCAATGGTTAAACTCCGCAATGGCCACCGCATTTAACCCACCCCCTCCACGCTTCTTCCATACACTCCTAATACAGTTGAAGTCCCCCAAGACCATCCATGCTACTTCAGTAGTAGGTTTGCACCCACATAAGGCCTCCCAAAGTGTTCTCCTCGTAACATAGTTGTTATCCCCATACACAAAGCTAATTGCAACTTGTTAACTTGTGGCCCGAACTATACCCTCCATGTGAACCAACTTATCCGTCTCCCGGGTGGTTCCGAATCCTTCCACAACACAAGGATCCTCCTAGAATTTACCACCTCACTATTTGAGTCCCATTTATCTTGCCATATAGATTTAACAAACCTCGTCGGCCTCTTCTTCTTAACTTTGTGCTCAATAATACAAGCCAAATCCACTCTCCCCGGTGAATTTTATCTCGGATCATGTACGGGCGCCCCCAGGCATTTGCACCATGTACATTTCAGCAAAGGCACTTCATGGATGTGAGGTTGGGGAGCATACTCCCTTTTTCCCTCGATTGCTCTTCCTTTGCTTTGCCACGTCCACCACTCTGACATGCCTCAAGGAGTAAGGAGGTGTAGCTTCCTCGAGGCTGAGTATTGAGGGTCCCCTCATGCGTTCCTGACTAATCTTACTAGTCAGCAGATCACTCTCACCCTCCCCCTCTATCTCACCAAGGAGATGGAACTGATTTGGTGAGTGAGCCTCTTCTTCCATCCTCGAGACGCCCCCATGCAGCCCATGCACCGTCGCCTTACGTGAATTTCCTTCACCCTTGTATGCATGCTCCCCCATAGGCGTGACTCCTTCAGTGTGATTGCTAAGCTGATGTAGTCCACCCTTGTGCAACCATCCACTCCGTATCTCCCCTTCTTCAAGCTGCAAACCACCACGCCTTTGCAGCCCATGCAAACCCTCTAGCTCCCCACGTGAACCATTCTCATTCGGTTCACCTACACCTACTTCCTCCACTAAGCTTTGCCCATATTTCTCTTTCACACGTGACAGAAGAAGGACTCCCTTGCATGGAGAGGCCTTTTTTTCTATTCTCAGTACTACACATACCTTCCTCCACTAAGCCTTTCCCACTTTCCTCTTCTGCACCCAACAAAGAATGTACTCCCTTGCAAGATGAGGCCTCTTTGCTATTCTCAGCGATACACAAACCTTCCACTCGACCTATCTCAATTCCCATTGGCTTCTCTCCTTTCCCTCCACCTATCTCAGCTCCTATTGGATCCCTCCCTTCTTTAGACCCCTACCCATTGGTTCCCATCCCCCTAGGTTTATCTTTTGCAGCCCCAGCCCAATGATTTCCTTCTTTGGCATGGCTCTTGTTAGAGACAACAAGGGAGGCTCCCATCTCTCTTCCAGAACTGAGCTCACTCTCCTCCTCTAACGGAATACCCTCAATTCTTCCCTCAATTCTGTTAGTCAAAGTGCCCTTGCACCTCCCATCAACCCCCACACCGTTACACCCTTCCGTTGCACTTGCTAGGCCTGCTGGAGCAGCACCCTCGAACAAACCTTCCAGCTCCGGCAGCCCACACGTCCTGTTACTTCCATCACCAGAAACACCTCCTCTACTACTCCCATTTCCATTTTCACCTTCCTGCTACTTCTTTTTCTCCACCCACTTATTCCTTCTTCCCATAGCTTCCCTTCCAACGACAGCCCTCTCCTTCGATCCTTTGTTAGGGCATCGAGCTTCGGAATGACCAAACCTGGAACACAACTTACAAAACAAAGGCTTCCATTCGTATTCCACAGAAACAACCTCACCCTCCTCCTTCTCATTCTGCACCAATATTTGTGACAGATAATCGAATTCACCGCTTACCTCCACGCACACTCGGGCGTAAGCTAACCGACGTCCCATCACCGTGTTCTCATCCATGTACATGGTGATCCTAACACGCATGCAATCATGACTAGATGTTTCCTTGACAGAACATCAGATCCAAGTCGGGGAACCTCACCCAAATGGGAATCATGCATACCTTGTCCAAGGTCTTAATGCCAGCCAACCATTTTCAAGAGCGAAAATTCGATCAGTGTCTAGCGATAATCTGAAAATCATCATATTGGACCCCCGTCGCACAATCTCTAACTCCCCTGAGATCCTCCACACCTTTGCTAAGTGCCTCTCAAGTGTGGGTAAATGGGGAGACAACCCCATGAAATAACCCATCAGCACCTTTTTCCATGCAGCACTAGCTTCCTCTTGCTCTTGACTTGAGATAGTAGCAACCCTAGCTCCTCCCTCCCTAATAGTTGGTGCAACAAAATCAAGGGAAGTGCTCGGCTTGACCATCTTCTCAAAAAGATCAGACCACTTGCGGGGCTGAGCAATCTCCCTAGGCTGCTCCACATCCACACCTTTTGCTACTTCACAGCCCACTTATTACTTGGGAACTCCTCCAAGTCGGTGAGGGCTGCTCTAGCACTCAAGGATTCCTCCATGCCTAAAAAAAGTCCATTAAGGTTCTTATTTGCATTACAATTTTTTTCATTTTTTTGTTTTTTCTTTCTTTTTTTTCTTACTAGTTAAAGTTTGATTCTCCTAGGGTCAGGTTTCGTGCATCATTGCCTATGAGGACATACACTATCACGTACAACTTTCCCCAAATCTCCACATAGGACAATCCCTACCACCCGTGTAACACGAGTTCGGTCGGTGCATCCCAAGTCAGATGACTCGAAAGCACCAGACACAAATTCCCTCAGACTTAATTTCCTGAGTAATAGGAGCCGTGCGAGAAGAGAGAACACCTACTCACTTATTTGTTATCTATACATGAACGAAAACTCCTACACTTAATGTCTCACAACAAGATTTAAAGGGTCCTTGACTACAACAAACTTCCTTATATTAACAGACACGAATTATTGACTCACTAGGTTCAGGGTGGACTTCTTTTATTGTTTGAGTACTGAAACCCTATTATTACTCGCCCCCCGAGGGAAAATCGGGCCGCATCCTAACAACTAGATAAGTCCTAAAGCCACTGTACTAGATATCCTAATGCATCAAGTTCAAGACAATTTTGGGAGCTTCCTTTTTACTTTGCCACTCAATGGTTTTGCACATGCTAAACACACGCAAAACCCACAAACATTTTCTTTCGCAAACACATGAAGATTTTGAAAGAAATGTGAAAATTTTAAAGCACTAGACATGTAAAAGAAGACAAGTCACCCACGGATCATGGCAAACAGATATATCGATATTAAATGCAGCACACTATCATGACCCTAGCAATTCACACAAAAGAAAACAAAATCAAAGGAAAAAGACTCGACTATGAACACACGTAAAACACCCACCACACCTACTTCATGCATTGTCCCCAACGAATGTGAGCATGAAACTACATGGATTTATGCATGAAAAAGAAAAGATCTCACCAACGTGAAGTACAAAGGCAAGTTCATCGTTA
Organism: Triglochin maritima; assembly: GCA_963682175.1. Lineage (NCBI taxonomy): Eukaryota > Viridiplantae > Streptophyta > Magnoliopsida > Alismatales > Juncaginaceae > Triglochin > Triglochin maritima. The sequence goes on from OY821775.1 coordinate 25,566,831, forward strand.
TGTTGATGGACACAAACCCGAACTCCCTCAAAACCTGTGAGATGCTAAAGAAGGGATACAAATACGTTAAAGAAATAGAGCCGAAATACACAAGGGTTGGAGCCCACAACCATCAATGCTCGCTCACGGAGTCTTCTTCTGCTTTTTTTCATTTTTTTTAAAACTATGTACAACAATGGGCTCTCATCTTCATATGTTATGGGACATAAAATGGGAACCTCCATTCTCGAGCTAGAAATGCACCTGCATGGTCTCGCAACATACAAAACAGAATTGCTTGACCACCTGACACCCTTATAACCATTGTGGTCGATTTATGCCTCTTGAGAGTGAGCAAGATAGGAGGCATGAATGATAGGTGAACCTTTGTCTGGTTGTTTGAAATGTAAGGTATCAGGTGGTTGATGCTTAACCCACCTGGGTCGTTAGCAGATACAGAATCAAGAGCATGTGGCGTAGAGGCCTCAAAAAATGGTATCTTGTGGCTCAAGAGCCACGTGATCAAAAGGATATGGCTCAAAGGCCACGTGATCACAAGATAAGGCACCTTCTTGTGCCAGCCAGGTGAAACATCTTCGTCACCTTCTGGATCTCCAATGAACAATTCTCTGAAATACTTAAAGGTGCCTTCAACTTCAATCTCATCCATGCCCTGGATAAAGTTGACCCCAACAGGGTCATCGAGGGCACCTGGTTTGTTGCCGATGGTGAAGATGTTTAAAACTGCGCACTGACTACCATACGTCAAGAGCATCAGACCATTGCGACAATTGATCAAGGCATTGGAAGTCACTAGAAATGGTAGCCCCAGAATAACAGGAATTTGTCCAAGTGGGTTTGGCACAGGTTCAGTATCATAAAACAAAGAAGTCGACTGGATAAATGAACTCTCCCACTTTGATCATCACATCGTCCACCACGCCCCTCGGTTTCTTCACAGACCTATCAACCAATTGAAGAGTGGTTTTTGTTTGTTTGAGGTTTCCAAGACTGAGGTGGACGTAGACTGAATATGGCAGAAGATGGACAGATGCACCAAGGTCCAATAAAGCTCGATGTATGGACACATCACCAATCACACAAGAGATAGTAGGTGTAAGCAAATAACGATTCTACAGGTTCAGGAGTACCTTTCTTGGAGAGAACCTGTGGCAGCGGAAGGAAGATCGGAGGTCACCTTACGGAATCCTTCTCACCGGTCGGTCTCATACTCTCTTGGAGAACAAGCACGTGTCCACAACCCAAGAGTCTACGGATTAGCTTGGTGGATGTGGAGGGACGAATGGGAGAGAGAGGGAGAGGTGGCGGCTAGGGTTTGGTGGGGCTAGGGTTTGCACACAAGAATTAGTCCATCCAATGGGAGGCTCCCCTCCTTATATAGATGGCCCCACCCAAAACCCTAATGCGCAACCAATGAGAGTGCGCCACGTGTAAGTGATTTGGGCAAACATCATCCTAATCCTTAGATTAATCCAATATCTCCCACTTGCACAATAGCACGTCAACAACACGTCATCTTCTTTTGTGTCCCTGACACATACGTATATATCCCTGATACATACAATCATAAGATGGCAATGTGTCACCTCTTCATGTGTCCCCGACACATATGTATACATCCCTGATATATACAACTATTTCTCTCTTCCAAGAATGCATCCACAATACGCAAGTCTCTGATCATGTATCCCTGATACAAGACCATATGTGTCCCCGACACATGTACTCTTCCGATCATACGGACAAATGGGTCGTGCGACCGGTGATGCACCTGCAATTTAGGAGTCTCAAACTAGAAACCTTACTAGAAGGCCAGAATGACAACATCCTCAAAAAATAACAATTAAGTAGTCAAATCCACATCACTGTTCCCCAGGTTTACTCAGAAACTCACTTGACATGAACGGTATCTCGATCCCTCGGAGAGAATACCTTCTTGTCCTCAAGGTACTTGCTACTGTATCCAATACAGTTGGGCCCAGCAAATACATTTAGTGCAGTCGAGTCGAACTTTTCCCTTCGCCCCAGACCACCATTACACTCAGAGTTGACTCCTTTCCCGAAGATGCCTCTTTAGACCGAATCTCTCATGGTCATAGATAACATCCCAAAGTAGCCACATCAACTCTTTGCTTCATGGTGTCGTCGAAGGTCACTGAGGGCAACTAAATGACAATCAAGTCTTGGACTCACACAATGAAGGAGCAGGGATCCATCCTTTCACTTCCAAATGGTCGCTCAGCACATGTTGTATGACAAACATGCTATGGTGGATCATACTGCACACAACAGTATGTTTGTCTCTCAACACCATACAAGTTTTAGTCCAGTCGCACCCCCTCTGCGCCTGACCCGAGCTTCATCATTGTCGCCTTAACACCATACAGGTGTTACCTGGCGCCACATGTGATGCTCGCACTTGGCTTCTATAGGTCACATGAATCGTGGGAAAATTCATGTCAATCCTCACCAACATAGAGGATCTCATCTTGATTCCTAATCAAGGCGACTGTCCAATCCTGAACTACTCTGGATCTATCATACAAGATCTCTTCATGATCAGTCTCATCTCTGCTCGCTATCAAAAGCGCCAGAGGCGAATGCTCGTGTGAGTAAGCATTCTTCAGCCTATTGACAGAATAATATTTTATACTAGAATAACTACATCAACCAAACAGATATAGTCGAAAGGAAAAACACAATCACTCATAAAAGGAAGTCAGACATGCCAATACATCAAAGTCTACGTAAGCCTAAGGACTTCACATGAGACACAAATGACTCCTTAGCTATGGCTTTGGAAAGAGGGTCAGCTACCACAAGACTAGTAGACACATGTCTTAACACAACTTCCTTTCTCGCTATGATGTCCTTCACAAAATGCTCCATGCTTGGGTTGGACTGGTATCGACTCACCACGCCCACAACATAACAACTGGCCTAGTACACATTATAGAGTACATGAGGCTTCCCACAGCATTGGAGTATGGAACCTTGTCCATTTTGGCATTCTCTTCAGGAGTCTCAGGATGCTTATCAAGGCTTAAGTGTAAACCCTTCTCAACAGGAGTGTCGATTGGTTTGCATTTGTCCATGTGGTATTTCTTCAAGACGTTGTTAATGTAAGTCTCTTGAGACAATCCCAGAAGTCTCTTGGACCTATCTCTAACTATCTTGACACCAAGGACGTAGCTAGCTTCGCCCATGTCCTTCATATCAAATGTGGAGGACAACCACTCTTTAGTGGATTTCAGCAACTCTTTGCTATTGCCAGCCATGAGTATGTCATCAACATACAAGGTCAGAATGATAAATTTACCATTGGATCTCTTAACGTACACACAGTGATCTTCCTCAAGCATAGAGAATGTATTCTCTGATATAGCTTGATGGAAGCGAATGTTCCACTGTCTAGACGCTTGTTTTAAGCCATACAAGGACTTGTTGAGCTTGCACACTTTGCGTTCTTGTCCTTTGACTTCAAAACCTTGAGGTTGATCCATATAGATCTCCTCCTCAAGTTCTCCATTGAGAAAAGCAGTCTTTACATCCATTTGGTAAAGCTCTAAGTCCATCTGAGCTACAATAGCTAGTAGAAGGTGGATGGAGGCAAACCTAACCACGGGTGAAAAGGTTTCCTCAAAATCCACGCCTTCTCTTTGGGTGTAGCCTTTAGCTACCAGTCTAGCCTTGAATCTATCAATAGATCCATCCGCCTTCCTCTTAATCTTGAGGATCCACTTGGCCCCAATGGCCTTTCGGTTCGGCGGTAAGTCGACCAAGTCCCAGACTCGATTAACTTTCATCAACTCCAACTCTTCCTTTATAGCTTCTAACCACTCTTTAGCATTTGGACCTTCCAAAGCCTCTTTCAAGTTCTCCGGTTCTTGCTCATCGATTACTGTCATCTCGGATGATTCATAATCAATTTCTTCTTGAGCTATCATGAGGGCCTCTTCCTCTAAGTGAAACCGCCTAAGAGGAATGAGCCTGCATTTGCTTCGACGCAGATGGATATCTTATGGCTCATCCTCCGTGAGAGCTATCAGATCCTCAGCATTGTTGCTCCCACTAGGATCGACTGGTGGAACCTCATGTTCAACTTCCAGATCATGGTCCCGTGGAGTGGCAATGTCCTCATCTTGTTGTTCAAAGAAGTCAACTGACTCTTTGATAGCTCCAGCAAGGGTTGGAAAATCATTTTCCAAGAATGTGGCATCCCTAGACTCCAGTTCCGTCCTTCTTTCATTCTCGTCTACCCCGATAAAAACATAACCTTTGGAGAAATCACTGTATTTTACAAAGATACACTTTTTCCCTATAGGTCCTAGTTTTCCATATCGGTGACTAGTAGAATGAATGTATGCCGCGCATCCCCAAGGACGCAGCAGACTAAAATCAGGCTTCCGTCCTGTCCATAACTCATATGGATTTGAGGGAACCGATTTTGTTGGAACTCTATTGAGGATATAGGCAGCAGTCATTAGAGCATCTCCCAAAAACGAAATTGGTAAGCTCGCATGCGCCATCATGGATCTAACCATGTCTAGCAACGTTCTATTCCTTCTCTCGGCAACACCATTTTGCTGAGGAGTATAAGGCATAGTGAGTTGTCTAGATATCCTCTTTTCATCACATAACTCCTTGAACATTATGGAGAGATATTCACCACCTCTATCCGCTCTAAGAGTTTTTATCTTATTATCCAACTGATTCTCAACTAAGCTCATGAATTTCTTAAAACATTCTAGAGCTTCTGACTTGTGAGAAATAAGATAAATATGACCATGTCTAGTGAAGTCATCAATGAATGTGATGAAGTAACTTTGTCCATGTCTAGTACGCACATTCAAAGGTCCACAAATATCTGAGTGAATTAGTTCTAAAGGAGAAGTATCCCTAATGGCTTTTCCAAACGGTTTTCTAGTTGCCTTTCCAGCTACACAAAGTTCACAGGTCGGCAATTCAAATTTGGAGCATTCTCCTAATACCCCCTCCTTTGCCAACTTGTTCATCCGGTCAACACCAATGTGACCTAGTCTAGCATGCCACATAACTGAATCATTATTCATGGGACTTTGGCTCATAAAGGCACTAGCATTATGATTGAAATCATAAATTGTGTCCAACACAATAAAACCGTCAGAAAGAAAAGCACGTCCATAATAAATGTTAGAAAGGTATAAACCCATATCATTGTTCTCAAAAACAACTTTAAAACCATGTCTCATCAAGACAACAACAGAAATAATATTTCGCCGTATAGCTGGTGCATACAACACGTCGTGAAGTAATAGGATCCGGCCACTTCGCAAAGTCACTTTGCATGTGCCAACTCCAACAACTTCAATTCTAGTGTTGTTTGCCATGTTTAGTCGCCTCCCACTTGGAACACGATGATATTCCACGAAGGCAGAACGATCATTTGTTACGTGGTCCGTGGCACCTGAATCCATAATCCACAGAGGAGAATGATCAGTGAGCATCACAGAACTAGTCACGTTACAATTCGAGGGATTACACACAGTAATTACCTTTTGCTCATTGCACTCACGAGCAAAATGTCCAGTCTTTCGGCAGTTAAAACAAGTCACATTAGACTTATCTTTCCCACCTCTGGATCCTCGAGGTCGTTTCTTTCCAGCTTTGTTTTCTGTTTTTCTTGCATTTGCACCCTTCTTGCCTTTAAAACCCTGAGCTCTATCTCTTTTGCGCTTAAAACCTGCACTCCTCCGAGGAGCGCTAGCTTCAGCAGCAAACACTTCAGTTAGAGGGGCTTCCGCAATCATGCGGTCCTCCTCCAGCTCTAGGTGTTTTGCGGCCTGGTCAAATGTCCTGATGTCATCAGCATGAGTCAGATGGACCTTCATATGCTCCCATTTCTTTGAAGGCAACGATCTGATGAGAGCAGATACTTGCTCCTCATCGGTCTTAGCACGACCGGCAGCGCTCAGCTCGCTAATCATGTTTGACATTGCGGTAATATGCTGCCTCATTGTGTGACCTTGGCACATTTTATACCCATCAAACATAAGCCCAAGCTGACGGGCCCTTGTGAAGGAGGTCACTCCGTACTGAAACTTTACAGCTTACCACAAGGCCTTTGCAGTTCGAAACTTTTTGAACCGCAGTAACAGATCGTCCCTCATTGAACTTAGAATTGTGATTCGAGCAATTCGGTCTTTCTTTTTCCATGCATTATAAACATCCAAGTTTCTGTGATGTTGCACAGTATTCCCCTCCTCGGGGGGGAGACATAGATTGGTTTATGTTTTCTAACATGTCCTGATCCTCTAAGAGATACTCAATTTTACGATGCCACAGATCGTAATTTCTTTCATTGAGTTTATCTCCTCGAGTCAGATCAGCGACGATGCTTTTGGAAGCAGCCATAAAGAATCTAGGACAATCAAAATACATAGCGATACATGAGTTCTAGCATAAAATATAACGAGCTACAATAATCATAAAGAATAAACTGACTTAATAGCTATAGCATTCAGACCAAAAGAAAACATAAAGCATTCGATCAAATCCTCATGCAATAGTTAATAAAGCCATTTTACTAATCTAGATATTGAGCTCCATCATGATTTAATGACCCAAAAAAACATTTCAAATCATGGTAAATCAGCAAATAAAAAAATATTTTCCGCCGGTTGCAAGGTGGTTTACACTAAACACTTCAACCTTGCAACTCCCACTAGGCATGCGAGTTCCCAACAAAACGGTTTTCAAAAAAAACAATCAACATCACACAGATATGATTACTACATTACTTCCATATCGAGCTAATGATCCCCATTAGGGATTTAGCCTCGTCGACGGGAACCTACATGAGTCTTATAGCAATAATATCGCAATAATAAAAATAAAGGAGCTCATTGTCTCCTTAGGGCAATAAACAATCCACAGTCCATAATTATTACAGTCCATAAATATTACAGTCCATTGCGATAACTATTGCAAATGGAAATAAATGAATGAAATTACGCTCATCTCTCAAAAAGGCAGTAAATAAAATCAGGAATCATTCATTCCACATAGCCACAATCTTTCCATACGTTAGCACAATCCGACGTATGAAAATTACCATAAAGTGTGCACCTAATTCAAACAATAAGGAAGTAATGCATAAGGAAACAATGCATGAATGGGGCACAAAAATAGGCAAAAAAATGTGTTAGGTAATGACAACCAATCTCCACAATAATCATTCTCAAAACAGATTTTTTTTTCTTCTTTCCATAATCAATATAATCATGCAATCAATAAAAATTATGCTACTTCTAATGGAAAGGAAAAATTCGAAATTATATGGTGGAGAACAACACATATTTTTTGCATCAAAGGAAAGCATCCAAACATATTTTTAAGGCAATAAAATTCCAGCCCATAATATCTCTCCAAAAATTTCAGAATTAGCCAATCTTTCCATAATCAATATAGGCATGCAATCAATAATAATTATGCTACTTCTAATGGAAAGAAAAATTCAAAATTCTTTGGTGGATGGCATCACGTATATGCACATTTGATGAAAAGGAAATATTTCAAATGAAATGCATGCAATCATCCCAAAAGACTCCGAAATATCCTTAATGAGATTAACATATATGTGCATTCAATCATAAAGGAAATATTTCAAATGAAATGCATGCAATTATTCCAAAAGAAATCCGAAATATCATTAATGAGATTAACATATATGTGCATTCAATCATAAAGGAAATATTTCAAATGAAATGAATGCTCTCATTCCAAAAAAAACGAAATATACAATATGGTAACTCAATATTTATGTATACATGCTCAAAGATTAGAATAAATAATATCTAACCCTAATTCGTAAAAATCAGGAAAAATAGACATCTTATTTCATGTATACATGTGCATGATTTAGAAGAATCAACATGGAAAAAAGAACACAGAAAAAACAGAATTCTGGTCACATCTATGTATGTGCAATGATAGGAGAGCAACATATCATATTGGCTCGAAATAAAATCAGGAAAAATCCATCTTAAACCGTGCACATATGCGCAAGACTGGAGGAGCAAAATCTAACCCTAGATAAATGCTCTAATGAACCATAACATGCGCAACATGTAGAAACTAGTCTAAACCCTAATTGCATGTTAGAAAGAAATCAGCAAACATGCACCACTTATATCTCTAAATGAATGATCATATTGTTTCATTTAAAGATCAAAAACCTCTGAGTTTTCATTTCCAGAATATGAAAACGAATTTGAAAGAAAAAAATATCATGAACAATCAACATATATAACATGCGCATCATGTAAATAAGCAATGCTGATTTTCTGTTTTCTTTCTTTCTCCAAAAACATAACCGACCGAATATTTTGTTTTTATCTCAAATCAGATTATCATGAAACAAAAATTCGTCAAGCATGGTGAGGATTCGAAGGTAACCGAGATGGCTCTGGTACCAATGTAAGCAAATAACGATTCTACAGGTTCAGGAGTACCTTTCTTGGAGAGAACCTGTGGCAGCGGAAGGAAGATCGGAGGTCACCTTTCGGAATCCTTCTCACCGGTCGGTATCCTACTCTCTTGGAGAAGAAGCACGTGTCCACAACCCAAGAGTCTACGGATTAGCTTGGTTGATGTGGAGGGACGAATGGGAGAGAGAGGGAGAGGTGGCGGCTAGGGTTTGGTGGGGCTAGGGTTTGCACACAAGAATTAGTCCATCCAATGGGAGGCTCCCCTCCTTATATAGATGGCCCCAACCAAAACCCTAATGCGCAACCAATGAGAGTGCGCCACGTGTCAGTGCTTTGGGCAAACATCATCTTAATCCTTAGATTAATCCAATAGTAGGACAACCAGGGTACTTGTGTTTAACTTGCTTGAGTTATGCCAACAAAGAACTCATGTTAGCCGTAAGAAAATATTTGTTTGGAACATGAGTTTTTCTCTTCTTGGTGCATAAGTCATTGACAACCTTTGTATAAGGTGGCATTTCGTGAATCACCTCCAACAAAGGGATGTTCACCTTAACTTGCCAAAATATCTTAAGCATCTTGTCATGCTGATCCGAAGTTTTCTTTTTAAGGCGCTCAGGGAATGGCAACTTCGGGGCATAAGGGTTTTGCGAAGGAACCTCAGAATTCTGGTCAAAAGAAGCATGAGTGGGGACCTCAGAATCTGATTCCTTCGAGACAAGAGGAGACAAGGGGATCTCATGGTTCGGCCCCACTGTCGAAAGAAATGTAGAAGGAACCTCAGGATCAGGCTCCTTCCTGGAAGTATTTGTGGACGGAACGTCAGGATTCGGCTCCCTCAGAGATGTAGGTTTCACCACAGGCCTGGTGACCCCAAGAGATGGTGATTGCAAGGAAGGCACCCCAATGTGGTTGTCCACTTCCTTACCAGACCTCAAAGTATAAATCACATGAATATGATGGGTTGGTTCAAAGGAAGCATGAGGCACTGGTGGCCTTCCTTGCGAATGGGTACCCCTAGGATTCACCTCAAGTTGACTTGGCAACTGACCCTTCTCACGTTCATGAAACGAATGAGCCAACTAGATAACTTGCATTTCCAAAGCTTTGAAAGAACTTTGCATGCTCTGCATGAACGTTTGAAGGGTTTCATCAGTAGAGGGGTCCTTTGCGTCAACCCGTTGGGGTAGTGGAGTTTGGTTACAATAACCAGACGATGAGGCCTTAGGAGGTTGGAAATTATGGTGCTGAGACCTTTGATGTCGGGGTTGGTAGGTCGCCGAAGGGCATGGAGGTTGATAAGGTGGAGGTTGAGGTTGAGCATGCGAGCTCTGACCGTAACCCCCACTAGGCCCCCAAGAGAAGTTAGAATGGTTACGCCATCCCAGGTTGTAGGAGTAACTGTACGGGTCGTTACGGGCCTCTGTTGATACATCGCATTTGCATGCTCCGTATCGCTTGGGGCGTAAGCGCATTCCAAGTCATCATGGTCCATAATTCCACACCTACTATCGGGAGTAGCGACTTGAGCTACAGGAGCTCAGTCCAACTCTAAACTCTCAATCCTAGGCATGAGAGCAACCATTTTTGCTTTAGACGCGATAGTTGACTCAAGTTGATATGATTCAGCTCGACCAGGAGACCTGGCGGCTGGTGGCTCTCTCATGGTGTCCCACTCAAAGGTACGTTCAACCATTAATTCAAAAGTGTCCCACGCCTGATTTCATTTGGAAATCACCTTGACACATTGACTCCAACAATGTGCGGGTGTTGTAGTTGAGGCCCTCATAAACAATTTGGCATAACTGCCAAAACTCAATTCCATGATGAGGGCACTGCAAGAGAAGGTCATTGAAGCTCTAAAAGAAAGCATAAAATGATTCAGTCTCAGTCTGATACATTTGGTGTATCTGGTGCCGTATCTGTTGAGTCTTCCGTTGAGGGAAAAATCTCTTAAGAAAGACACTCACGAAGTCATCCCAGGACCAAATCAAACTTACCGGGAAGCTGTACATCCATTTCTTTGCGTTATCCTTCAACGAGAAAGAAATCATCCTCAACCGGACTGAATCCTCATCAAGTTGTTGAAGCTTGAACTTGGAACATACCTCCTCGAATTAACGTATAAAAATATACGGATACTCCTTATTGGCAGTAAAGGTAGGAAGCATGCTCACATACTGAGGTTTCAGCTCATAGTTGTTCCCGCGAGTTGTGGGAAGAACTATGCAAGAAGGTTGCGCGGCCCGAACATGATTGGTCCGCTCCCACAAAGTCATCAGCCTATCCTGTCGAGCTAAAGGTGGTGGTGCACCAAGAACTCTATCCTGACCGAATCCCTCTTCCTCTCGAGTCAGAGGAGGAGAAGGAGGTCTACGTAGTGGTGGGAGAGGACCAAGGTAATCCATGTATGGAACCCAGTCTCCCCCGTCACCACGAGAAGACTCGGCCTCACGCTCCAAAGGAGCACGAGGCGGAGATGGCCGATCACCAAGACCGTCCATCTCAGAAAAATGCACTCTCTCAAGTCGTGCACTCTCACCAGAACGAGCCCAACCTCGCATAAAAATGCTCGACTGGACTCTAAAAAAACACACAACAGAAGGTGTACTCAGAGGAGGAGACTACTCGTAGAATATAGATGAGGAGAGGACTCAGACGAGGAGGGAAGAATCCCTAGAGCTTGCGTGGATAGTGGGTGAAGGTAGAAGCTTAATCTAGCAAGCACGGCTTAAACAATGTATGGCTATGGGTCCTTAGGCTAGACGATGCCTAACTTCGAGATCCCTAGTCTCGACATGCCTCACCACCTCCAACGAATACCACAATGCCCAGTAAGTGATACCAGATCCAGAGATCCAGTATCTCCTACTATCGACAAGGTAGGCAACGCCGATCAGGCCTGAACAGTCTCAACTAGTTCACTCTCCTAGTGCGTCCGATATCCTTAGGGCCAATGTCTACTTGCTTTTAGAATTAAGGCTTTATTAAGAGTGATTTTTGGGGCCAAGGAAAGGGTGATGAAATCCCCCACCTTATATTTTATGGGACAACCCCTCCTTAATAGCGTTTTGATATTAAATCTAGCAATCAACTCTCCAATCAAACGCTCAACTCACTCTTTTCCTGATGCACCTTACTAACTAATGCATGATCTAAACATGCATGAATGAGAGAATTGGGTGCACGTACCTAATGCCAACAATCAACAACAAAAATGTAAAGAAAAGAAAAGACAAATGCGTGCAAGGTCTACAAATGAAGCATGACCTAGATGACAATCAATCTATTCTTTTGCTTTGAGTTTTAAGGTCCAAGTTAATTTCAGGGGATTGATTGTTAATCTGGGAGCAAACTAAAAGTCAGAACATGCAAAATTGCGCTCCCAGACAACTAATTCAAAAGCACAAACTACCAGAACAAAACTTGAAGCTAAAGACGTTCACTAGGCCACCAATTGGCGGTCCCAGACCGCTGATTGGCGGTCACTGTAGTGGAGTTCTTCCTCCAATTTGTCCAGTGGCCTCCCCTTGATCCGGAAAATTCCTGAAACAAACCAAAACTAAAAACAAAAAATTAAAAAACCACTCGAATTGTCCAAACCATTGTCTGGACAGAACACCTTCCCCGCAACGGCGCCAAAAACTTTATTGATATGTTTTAATTAACCGCAAGTGCACGACCGTGTTAAAGCGGTGGCAAATATGTATCGATCCACAGGAAGGTGTGTCGACTTTAATTTGTTCGAAGGCGAGTGGGAAATAAAGGAGAGAAAGGACTTATGATCTAAACTACACTACAATGTGAAAGGAATTGGACATACACAATAAAACTAAACCCCATAGGGGGTAGAGAAAGATTGTGAATACAATGATATGTGTATGTGTGTGTAATCAATTATGCTCATCACAACATGTAGTGCATGAAAATCATAAAACTAAATCGAACTTTGCCTCCACATGAAATAAGATAACACGATATCATTAAAACATACAAGACAATAATTGGAATGAAGCTAAATGAACTCATGTATAAAAACCAAACTTCACTATGCCTCCACATGAAATAAGATTTAGACAATCATTAAACCATACAAGACATTAACCAAGGTAAACGCAACAAGAGTACATGCAACTACAAGTCATTTTTCCTTTATCAATTCCATCCATATACTCACCTCATCATTCCCCATAAAATAGGTCCACTAATCTAAACATATGCTAAGCTTCATTCAAGAGCATTAGTATATCAAAGACAAGAGTGAAATCCCATTAGATAGTTATGGAAATCATCTAATGTTCAAAGGATTAAGATAACGCACACCTAATACATCACATAATCATATCACATATTTCTCCACCCCCCAAATGGGGATGTAACTACTCAGTAATCATTACACTACAACCTACATTAACAAAATGAAACATTCTACTGAAAGGTAATTAAACTAAGTAACCAAGAAATATTAAAGAAGCTAAAAGGACATAAAACTAAAGAAACATGCAAGACATATGAAAGGAAATTAAACTAAGAGAGAAGCAACATAACTAAAGGAAAACTTTATAAATTTAAAACTCACAATACAAGTAGCCTCTCTCCACCAGGGTTTTTGCTTCAAGGTTTTTACTCCTAGTAGAGAGGATCGCCACCAAGAGTGTGATGAATACAAGGGAGGAGTAGGAGTTCTATTTATAGTCAAAGAAAAAGGCAATCGAGGACAATCCCCCGGTATGAGACTAAACATATACCAAAAATAGACTAAATACACCCTAATACATGACTCGACTAAACCGCATCGGATCCGGACCAACCAAGACCACCAATCAGCGGTCTTGGACCGCCAATTGGCGGTCTATATGGTTCAGATCGTGATCTAGTTCGGAGTGTGGTTGTCTGGCTCGATATCTTCATGTTTGATGCATCCTAATCGGTAGTGTAGCTTCAGACGCGAATCCAATTGCCAAAATACTCCTCCTGATGGTGTGGAGTTTCTTCATTTGCTCATAGATCCTTTGGTTTTGCATTCGAGTCCCTCTCTCTTGCATCTTAGTCAACAAGTCTTGCAACTTAGTCCCTTTTCTTGCTTTTAAGTCTTTTTATTGTCTCTCCTTCTCAAACCTACTTATTCCTAAAACTTAAACATTAAACTCATTACATAGTATTTTTTGGGTGAAACATAATGGATATAAGACACAAAGATATGCTTGATAAGATGTTAATCACCTTGGTCGACCGAGACTCAAATTCTTCTTGAACGGAGGAGTGCCTGGATGTTTCCGGTCGAACCAACCATTTACCTTGTTCGACCCATTCATTCTTAGCAGACCAAAAACCCAAGAATGGTCCACCAGTTCCCATATTCCGTTTGATTAAGTGAACTACAGTTGTAGCCAAAATTGACCAACCGGTCGACCGGTTTTCCTGATTCGGTCGACCGATTTTGTGCTGAATTGTGTCCTGCACTTCACTGCCTTGTGTTTTCCACACAAACTTTTATCCAATTAATCCCAACGGCTATAAATTACTTGGAGCTTATAAATAGAGTTGTCCAACACATTTTCACACAACTCTCCCACTCCATACTGTCTCCAACATTAGAGAGAAAGCTCCAAACACTCCAAGCTTAAACCTTCCACACTTTAGTCTTAAATCCTATTCTACTCAAGTGTACTCAAGATTAGAGAGTGTTGTTCCACTCAAACATTGTCAAAGTAGCAATGGTCTTGGTGATAGCCCAAGACAAGAGTATAGACTTTGGTGAGAGCCCGAAGTGATCCTCTCGGATTGTGAGAGGAGGAGCCAAGCTCGGCGAGGATTGTTCGCGAGCTTGAAGATTGTAAAGGCGTTCTATCCCGGCCCGGAACGGGGAATGGATAGTGAAGTAATGAGCGGAGCTTGCAAGAGAGGACTAGGACCCGGGTGTGGGTGCCCAACCTCTTTAAATTCCTCCGTCTCCATTGTGGTTTGCCTTATTTCCCCTTTACTTACTTGTTTAGTTTTTAATTCCGCTGCATATTCTTGATTGCTTAAACAAGTAGGTAATTATCTTAAAAGTGATTAAAACTAAGCCCCCATTACGATCCTACATAATTGACTCTTTTGTGATTTGTTCTCTTTCTATTTTATTTCCTATGAGTTTCTTCTTTTGAACCTCTTTTTTCTTGTTCACACTTCTTAGTTTTGTACGTTCTTCCCTCTCTTTTTTCTCTTCATTTTTCTCTTTTTTCAAGAACTCTTTCTTTCTTTGCATTTTGTATCCTCCATTCCATGTTCTCCTTTTTTTGTTCTTTTCTTCCTCTTCTCTTCTTCTTACATTCTTTTTTTTTCTTTCTTTCCTTCATCATCTTCTTCTTTGTGTTTTTCTTCTTCTTCTTCTTCTTCTTCTTCTTCTTCTTCTTCTTCTTCTTCTTCTTCTCTTTCTTTCTTTCTTGTCTTACGAATGACCATCATGGGCTTATCAGCTTGAGAGGATTGTGGACCAGAATTGCCATGAGATCCAAGAAGTTCATGGCCTAGTGGATCGCAACTACAAAGGAATAGAAGAGCTTACTGATGATTTTCATGCATTCCAGTTGATGACAATGAATTTGCTCAACGAAATCAACAACCTAATTGGTGTGGTCGGAGATTCTCGCTAATCATTCATCGATTCTCAAAATGACATCATGGATTTTCTTCTCATTATGAACAAGCTGGACAACCAACACATTTGTTCATTTGGTGAACTGATATGTGTTCGGTCGTCTATTTTGCACATGGGTTTTCTTTGCTTTTCCACGGTCCAACCTCAAACGTTCAGAAAGAAAAAAGGAAAAGCGGGCATGGATTCCCAGGAATGCACAGACAACCGCTATCTACGGAGTGAAATTGAATCTATAAGTCAATAGAGCCTCCCTAAAAAAAACCATATGTCAAGATAGCTAAATGAATATACTGATCACGAATCTACAAAATGAATTCTCTTACCAAACTGACTACTTTGTCAAATGTTCCATTTTATGGTTTATGACTTTCTGATTGACTGCGTGATTGTTTCATCTAAACTTGATGTAATTGTATTTCCTTTATTGTGTTGCATAATTGCATTTCAATTGACTACTCACTTAATGTTTCAATCTATACATGGTATGCTGGACATGAAATTCAGTACTTTTTGCACAATGATAAGTTGTCATCTTTATGTTTTCGTACAAAAAGACATTCCAATATAGCAATCTACCGAGAAGAAGACAATGTTTTTGTTGTTCAAAACCATCTGATTCTGTCCAAACCCTTTTGATGAAGACAATCAAGACATCGGTACCTGGACATGGAATCGGTCATGTTCTTTTGCACAAGTTGTTGTAGTCATCTTTCTATTTTTTGCACAAGTCATCTTTCTGCCTTTTGTTGTCTAGTGTATGTAACCTGAAGATTTAAATTAATTGAAATTGTACTTTTGGAATGTTATTTATCTTCTACTCTGAGATGATAATCAACACAATTTTCATTTTAGTTGCACTAACATGGTGGCATATTACTTTCATGAATCAAGAGAATCGGAATAAATAAAATTAACAAGTCAGACAATAATATCCAGTAAAATTTCAGTGATTCAAGTAAAATTGTCGCCAAAAATCCAAACAAAAGGTTATCTTATGTCAGAATTCTCCTTGTGTTTGTGTTGTCCATAGAAAAGGGAAACATTTTCCCTTAATATTCGTCTACCATCCATAATTTTTTAAAAATTAACAAAACACAAAATCCTTATTTAAAAATTCATCGATATGAATGTCTGAAAAAAATATAACATAAAACTATAAAATAAAGATTAACCTTAAGAATAGATCTTCTTAGATGAAATTTCTAAAATAAAATTTTAATCATTTCTAGAAATATTTTTGAAAATTTGAAAATGGGTTTTTTTTTATTTTAAATGATGATATGTAAATTTATTTTGTTAGTGATAAAATGTAAAAAACGAGTTGGTGGAAGAATAGTTGATTTGACAGCATGATCTTTTTATTGAGAACATGGTTGACAATAGATGAAAGAGAAAGAGATTGGCTTAGTGTCAAAAACTAATAAACTCTGGCATATCTATATTGGGTTTCGTTATGACAGGACACAACACAACCATTTATTACATTTACATAGTTTGTAGTGTTTCATTCACAGTCTCCTTGTGCAATGGGGGATGTGTACATGATAAAGGGATGTGAGTCATGAGAAATCCTAACCATGACAATAGTCACAATATGTTATAAAATTATACCATACTATTATTGTAACGCCCCGAGCCCGGACAACTGATCACCCGCCCGAACCCGGTGCGTTAAGATACGATCCACGATCCTGACCGCTGTGCACTCTGGTATTTAAATCCATCTGATAGGCCCATAATTAATCTGAAAAATATAATCAACAATTTGTGAGCTCGACAACCCGCAAGTACCAACCATCAATCAATCAGAATCATAATCATGTGGAAAATAATACAGAATATGACATTCAGTCAATAAGCACAATCAAGAGACATGCATCACAAATAAAATGCATGCATATCAATTTGAAACCCCCATTCAGATTCGACCACATCATGTGCTTCTGAAATCTATCAATCTGTCAGACGCACACCTGGTAGCTCCACACTAACGACAGGCAGCCCTTTCCTCTCTCGGGTGGCTCCACGCTGTCCGTTAGGCAGCTCTTTCCTAAGTTGCTCTGCTAGAAACATACACACAGCCACAGGACATGTCGACCGAAACACCACCATGAAATCATATGCATATCCATAAAATCAATATTAATGCTCAACATGCATGCAACTACGAATATCAAGAGAGACAAACATGATATGAAACTGAAGAATAACGAATCAGTACTTGCCTCAATATCTCCATCTTTGTCTTCTCAATATTCTTCTAAAAATTCCATCTTCTCCTAAAACCACACAATCATCGAACAATCTTAATTAGTCCATTAAGATATTTGATTATTACCTCAACTAAAAAATTCAGGATATTACATTTGTGGCCACGCTGTTAGTTCCTGATCCTGAGGTGAGGAGACTGGAGGATATCGAGATAGTGCAGGAGTTCCCGGATGTGTTTCCAGCGGAGATTCCAGCTTACCGCCGCACCGAGAGATCGAGTTCGGCATCGAGTTGGTTGCGGGTACGACACCTCAGTCGAAGGCACCTTATCGGATGGCACCTGCTGAGTTGACAGAGCTGAAGAAGCACTTGCAGGAGTTGATGGAGTCCGGGTTCATTCGACCGAGTGTTTCTCCATGGGGAGCGCCTGTGCTCTTCGTGAAGAAGAAGGATGGATCGTTGCGGATGTGCTTTGACTACAGGATGCTGAATAAGGTTACCGTTCGGAACCGGTACCCTTTGCCCAGGATTGATGATTTGTTTGATCAGTTGCAGACGGCGAGAGTGTTCTCGAAGATCGATCTGCGTTCGGGTTATCACCAGTTGCGGATCAGGGAGGCGGATGTTCAGAAGACAGCCTTCAGGACACGGTACGGCCACTACGAGTTCTTGGTAATGCCATTTGGACTGACGAATGCACCTGCAGCATTCATGGATCTGATGAATAGGACCTTCCAGCCGTACCGTGACAGATTTGTCGTGGTGTTCGTGGATGACATCTTGGTATACTCGCCTGACAGGGAGCAGCATCGAAAGCACCTGAGGATTGTGCTTGGCATCTTGAGGGATCAGCAGCTTTATGCCAAGTACACGAAGTGTGAGTTTTGGTTGGATCAGGTGGCTTTTCTGGGGCATATTGTGTCAGCATATGGGATTTCAGTGGATCCGGCGAAGGTCGAGGCAGTGACTCAATGGAGAGCCCCGACGAGCGTGACGGAGATCAGGAGCTTCATAGGTCTGGCAGGGTATTACAAGCGGTTTATCCAGGATTTCTCCAGACTTGCATCGCCGCTGACAGCATTGACGCAGAAGGGCGTCAAGTTCGTTTGGTCCCAGAAGTGCGAGGACAGCTTTCAGGTGCTGAAGAGGCGATTGACGACAGCACCTATTCTGACGCTACCGAGTGGCAGTGGAGGCTACGTGATTTACAGCGATGCATCAGGGATAGGCTTGGGTTGTGTTCTGATGCAGCATGGGAAGGTGGTCCCGTACGCTTCGAGGTAGCTGAAGGTGCACGAGAAGAACTACCCTACTCATGATCTGGAGTTGGCGGCGGTAGTTCATGCGTTGAAGACCTGGCGGCACTATCTGTATGGCGAGCAGTTCGAGGTCTTCACCGATCATCAGAGTCTGAAATACTTGTTCTCGCAGAAGGAGCTGAATATGAGGCAGCGCAGATGGCTTGAGTTCATTAAGGACTACGACTTCACCATTTCCTATCATCCGGGGAAGGCGAATTCGGTTGCAGACGCGCTGAGCAGGAAGGTGGAGGTTTCTGTTGCGAGTCTGTGCATCCAGGAGTGGAGGCTACTCGAGGCCTTGTCAGAGTGGAGACCGTTCACAGAGGGTACAGAGGGAGCAGTGATTGCTGGGCTTCAGGTGGAGCCGCAGACTGTCTCACGGTTGGTTCAGGCTCAGCAGGGGGATGAGGAGTTAGCTGGTGTGCTACAGTTGGCTTCCAGAGATGGATCAGATTTCAGTGTGGGGGTTGATGGTGGTCTGAGGTTCAGGAGTCGGATCTGGGTGCCGAAGGTTGATGGGCTGAGATATGACATCATGGAGGAGGCACACAGAGCTAGATACACCATTCATCCGGGGAGCACGAAGATGTATAAGGACTTGAAGCGGAACTTCTGCTGGAAGGGCATGAAGAGGGATATTGCAGAATTTGTGGAGCGATGCTTGGTCTGCCAGCAGGTGAAGATTGAGCATCAGAGGCCAGCAGGACCGATGCAGTGTATTGAGCTTCCTGAGTGGAAGTGGGAGCACGTGACGATGGATTTTGTCACGGGATTGCCGAAGACGAGGAGATTCCATGACGCGATTTGGGTGATAGTCGATCGACTGACCAAGTCGGCGCACTTCTTAGCGATCCGGACCACGTTGCCTTTGGAGGGTCTAGCTAAGTTGTACGTGGAGGAGATAGTCAGGTTGCATGGAGTGCGAGTGAGCATCATCTCAGATCGAGATCCTCGTTTCACTTCAAGATTTTGTGGGAGTCTGCAGCAGGCTTTGGGGACGCATCTGAGGTTCAGTACAACGTTCCATCCGCAGACAGATGGTCAGTCAGAGAGGACGATTCAGACCTTGGAGGATATGCTGATGGCTTGCACACTGGATTGGGCAGGGCACTGGGATGAGCACCTGCCACTGATAGAGTTTGCCTACAACAACAGCTACCACTCGAGTATTGGGATGGCACCGTACGAGGTGCTGTACGGGAAGCCTTGCAGATCACCGGTATGCTGGAGTGATGTGGGCGAGAGGCAGTTAGTGGGGCCAGAGATTGTGCAGATGTACTCAGAGAAGGTTGATGTGATCAGGAGGAGACTGGCCACAGTACAGAGCAGGCAGAAGAGTTATGCTAATCGACGCAGATGGGTGTTGAGTTTCGAGGTGGGCGACCATGTGTTTCTGAAGATTTCCCCAGCCCGAGGTGTGATGAGGTTTGGGAAGAAGGGGAAGCTCAGTCCGAGATATGTTGGAACGTTTGAGATCCTCGACCGAGTTGGAGAGGTTGCCTACAGGATTGCGTTGCCGCCGCAGTATTCAGGTCTGCATAATGTCTTCCATGTGTCGATGCTGAGGAAGTATGTGGCAAATCCGTCGCACGTTATTGAGGTAGCAGTGCCCGAGATTCAGCAGGACTTGTCGCTCGAGGAGAGGCCAGTGGAGATTGTGGACCGGATGGATCATCAGCTCAGGAGGAGGACCATTCCGATGGTGAAGGTCAGGTGGCAGCATCACAGTGAGCGCGAGGCCACATGGGAGATTGAGGAGGACGTCAGGAAGCAGTATCCAGAGCTTTTCGGTGAGTAGTTTGCTTTGATTTCGGGACGAAATCCTTTTAAGTTGGGTGGATTGTTAGAACCCTAAACCCATTAGGGTGCTAATGGGGGATTAGGAGGAGAGAGGTGATTAGAGGAAGGGTTGCATGGGGAAGAGGGGAAGAACAGTATGGTCGTGGGAGGTATGGGACGTGGGTAGGGTGATGGTGTAGGGTTATGGTGAGGTGAGAGGGGTGGGTTTTTATAACGAAAATCTCTCTCTCTCTCTTCCATTCGTTGCTCCCTCTCACTCACTCCTTCCCTTTCCTTTCTGACGACCAGAGGAGGAGGCATCGGTGTGAAGCTCCAGGAGGCGATCGTGCGAGGAGGTGGACGCGCGGGGAGGTCACCGGAGACGGCGTGCGCGAGCGGTGCTCCGGCTTTGTTCGTCGTTCTCATGAGGTACGCCGCTCCTAAGTGTGGTTTATTGTTAACCCTAATGAGAGGGTTGTGTTGGTCGGTCGGAGGAGGTCGGAGGCCTCTCCGACGTCGCGTTTGGGCGAAGAAACCTCGGCTGGCGCGAGGTTGAAGACGGCCGGACGGTCGACCGGCCCTTGGGCGGTCGACCGATTGCAGGTATATCTTTACTGCCTGTTGCGTTTCGGTCGACCGAGGCCTTGTGTTCGGTCGACCGAAACTTAAGTTTATTGGTTTATATTGCATGATGTTCGGACGTAGGCTTGAGTTCGGTCGACCGTTAAATGACGTAGAAATATTAAGTTGACCCTGTAAGTTCGGTCGACCGAGACCCCTGAGTCGGTCGACCGATGGATTAAAATGATGTAGAAGATGTTATGTTAGTTTTTGGTCGACCGGGACCTGAGTCAGTCGACCGATAGACTGGATTGTAATGTTGACCAGACTCCGGATTTTGACCTCGTTCGGTCGACCGGTTTTAGACCTTCGGTAGACCGTTGGGGGGATTGTGTTCTGTGCGCAGCGGTAGACCGTGTTAGGGACGGTCGACCGATTCCTTTCTGGAAACGGTCGACCGAATCACCTCTTACGGTCGACCGTTTGGGCCCAGAACAGGATTCCTGGATCCCTTTTTGAACGACAACTTTGCCACGGAAACCCGTGTCCTCGCCTTGTGCGTGAGCCGGGAGGTGACGGTGGGTGCGTGATACGTGCCTGCCCAGGGACCGTCGTTGGGAAGAGTGTGGGTGTTCGGGACGCGTCACCTCCGAGTATGGACCGTGACTTGAGATGATTGTTGGGCACTTTGTAGTATAGCAGGCCTGAGGGATCGCGGATCCCAGTGTTGATGTTTGTGCAAGCACGCAACTGGCGTTGGGTGAGGTGACTACCGGCCCACGGGCTACGGAGGTTGCTGCCCTGCTTTTATAGCGGCGCGGTTGGTGTTTGCGGCTCGAGGAGCCCGATGACCTGGCAGACTTCGGCCTGGATCTGTCTGATGCTGAGCCGGACTGTTGTGATGGACCACCGATGCTGTGCCGGTGATGCCGCTGAGGTTGTGCCGGCGATGATGATTGTTGGGCCGAGGCTGTGCCGGCTATGTTGTTTTCCTCGGCTGGGCACCTACCGAGATGTTGTTGTTGTACCTTACAGGCGACGGCCCCGTTGGTCCCTGTGGCTCCGACCACTGAGATTTGCAGATTTGTATTCTATCGGCGCGCAGGCGTGACAGAGGCTCCCTGCCGAACCCTTGAGTAGTGTAGCCGCGTGTGGGGGGTCGATGTCTCGTGCTGTAAGGCTACATGTGCCTGCAGTAGGTCTCCTCGGGAGACTCGTTGTTGATTGTCGGACTGATGTCCCGTTTTACCCTTCGGGGGAACTATTTTCATTTCTGTCGCCATGACACGCTACTAGTATGATAGGTTCATTGTGTAATGCATGCATATAGGTGAGTTGGCGTACGGGGTTTCCTTTCTGGAAACTCAGGCATTGTTGTTGCATCTTTTTCAGGACCGCAGTAGGTCCAGTGGGGTGGTGATCGGCGGGCGCGCGCATTTGGAGTCGGATCCTCTAGTCAGACCACTGAGGTCCACATGATTACGTTTATCATCCCTTGTCGTTTTGTTGTAATCATGTATTCATTTTGGCAAACTCTGATGTATTATGGTGCACCGCTATATTGTTTATGAGAAGTAACAGTCCCGCCTTGATTATTGTGCTCTTTGTCTTGATTATGAATTTTTAAATTTTCCGCTATTTCGGGATGTTACAATTATATCTTGTTAGATTAGATTTCTAAAATAGATTTTTTATATCAAATTTTAGTTTAGTGAATTGTTTAAAAGTGTCATTTAAAGGAAATAAGTACCTTTAAAAGAATGGGCTTGTTATTTGAGGATTCTTTTGAGTTTAAAGGATACATTCCTTCGAATTTGAAGGACATAGTTTAGTAACTGAATGCGTTTTGGTTGTCTGAACTGGTGATTCTATTTTGGGAATGTGGTGGACAGAACATGGTTCGGTCGACCGCATACATGAATGGTTTCCCTTGGTTTTGTTTTCGACCAAAAATGTTGAGAAAGAAAAAGGACCAAAACATGATAGCAAATCTTATGGATTTGGGTTCTCACTTAGTGTCAAACAACTATAGCATACCCTTTTTGGTTTCATTCGTCATTACATGACCTACAATACCATAGGCTCTGTTGTGTTTAATTCCTAGATTTTATCGTGGAAGGGACATGTCACGTAAGTAATACAAGTGGTAATCCATATCCACTTTTCCAGTTTTCTTGAGAAAGGATTTTTAGTGTCCTTTAAAGTATATGTGTCCTTTAAAAGAATGGGATTTTGGTGCACTCGGAATTTTGGATCCATTATCCATGCAAACGTTTCCTTTTCCTTCTCAGCGTTTGAGATCAGAATCTGAATCCTGAAAGAAATTCAAACGTAACAAGTAAGCGGTTGACCGAACCCATTTCGGTCCATCGAAACGAGCTACATGGACAACCAAACACATTTCGACCTCCAAAACTGTCATTAGGCAACATACTCGTGCTGTAAGGACAAACTTGAGGATTAAAGGTGAGCATCGTGTTTTAAAAGACATTGGAGACCTTTTTGAGAGCAGGCTGGTATTTTTAAAACCCTTTCGACTTTCGAGTTTCAAGGACATTCTCCTACATTAAAAGACACATCACGTTTAAAGGACATGCTCGTCCTTAAAAAAAGTGCCCTTTAAAGTTTAAAGACAAACATCAGTTTAAAGGACAGATTCATGCTTTAAATCCATTGAAACAACATGTTGCAAAAAAGTCCAAGAAATAGAAAGTCGCACCTAACACAAATAAAAGTGACATATCTCGTCAGGACATCTTAATGTGATTACATGTAACCTTTTAGTGTAGCTTCATGTGGTCTATAAATTCCACCAATTGCTGCTCATATTTCAGTGTTCCTTGACCTTCTAACTTCTATACTAGTACCATTCTGGTTTGTTAACATCACAAAAAAATGACCTTCCAACGCTACAATGATCGCTACTCCAGCGATGATGAGGGTTACATAATCGAGGACATAATCCACCCGATGCTGGCGAGAAGCCGAAAAACTATGAAGGTTAACCATATTATCTGGTGTGCTTGCTTGAAACATATAATTGGAGGACTCACTCCCAATGGATTTGGCGTTAGTTTTGTTTAATAGAAAACCTTTTTGTCGTTAGCTTGAGTTGCTAGAAAACACTTTTGACGTTAGATTGGGCTGCTAGAAAACCCTTTTGACGTTACATTGGTTTTGTAGTTCCATAGATTAGAGTTGTTTGCTCTAACAGGCTGAAAACCATCTTCAAGAACTCTGTCCTGCAAACAAATCTACCGATGCCCTTTTGATGAAGATAATCAAGACATGGCCTCCTAGACAAGGAATTTGGTCATGTACTTTTGCATAAGTTGTTATGTTCTATTTTTGTTGTATGTAACCTGAAGATTTAAATTAATTGAAATTTTAGTTTTGGAATGTTATTTTTCTTCGACTCTGATAAGCTTATCAACACAATTTTCAGTTTGGTCGCACTAACCTGGTGGCACCTTAATTTCATGAATGAAGAGATTCAAAATGAATAGAGTTAAGTAGAATTTATGTGATTCAAGTAAAAATTGTCAACACAAATCCAAACGAAATGTCATGTTACATCGGAATTTTTCTTGTGTTTGTATCATGCATAGAAAAGGGAAATATTTTCCCCCAATTTCCCTTTACCATTCATAATTACAATTTTTTATAATAAAATAGTAAATCATAATTAAAAAAATAATCTATATAAGTGTCTTAACAAACCACGACAATATGTTACAAAATCATACCATAAAACTATATAATAAAGATTAACCATAAGAATAGATCTTGTTGATTAAATTTCAAAAATAAAATTTTAATCATATATCACAATCATTGTAGAAAATTTAAAAATAAAAAATGGTTCAAATTTTAGTAATAATTCATATATACAATTAAATAATTGACGTTATATAAATTTATTTAGTTATTTATAAAATGTAAGAAATGAGTTGGGGGAAAGAGAACATTTCTTTTGAGAGTTGGATCTTTCCAAAAAGATCATGTTGAGAAGATGAAAAAGAAAGAGATTGTGAGATACTCAACTACTCAGAGTTAAAAAACTATATTCTTATTGGGTTTCATAATGACATGACAAAATCCAACATTTCATTACATTTACATAGTCTATAGTGTGTTCCATAGTTCCATTCAAAGTTCTTCTCATGCAATGAGGGATGTGTCATGTGTACAAGTAAAGGGATGTGAGTGACGATTGTTGACTCATGAGAATCCTCACCATGACACTAGTCCCCCGTGCAATGAGGTATTTGTCTTGTGCATATGGTAAATGGTAAGGGCGGCGTCGAATGACCTATTTTTAAAACACAATTAAAGGTAGTTTATTATGAGTAATGATGAAAATACATAACCTTTCCTTACATGGTCTATAAGGGATGAGTCATGACTAAAGGATGTGAGTCATAAGAATTGCAGCTATTCCAGTCTTGTCATTACTTCTTAATTTTTAATCATTATCTCAAATAATTGAATTTGTTGTTTAACTAATATGAAGTGATGAGATGAGAATCCTATCAGAGTGCCACTTTCAAGTTCAAAATTTATTTAGTATTCCTAAGTGATAGGTTTAGGCAAATGAGTTATTTCCTAACTAATAGTCAATTTGTTGATACGTTCTTTGATGAATTGCTACATCCCTAATCTATCACAATAATTGTTTTATGACAAAGAAACAATTTATGATTATTGAGAAACACTATGTCGTAATCTATTAAAATGGATATCTCACGATAAAAAAAGACAGCTCTTAATATAATGATACATATTTTGGCGGCTTATTGCATTAGGGGTTGTTGTGAAGTGAGACAGCCTTTCAGTTCATCATAAAAGAAGAGACTCAACTTTCCATTCCTTCTGTAAAATCGTCGGCTGTAGTGTATTCCATTCATACTTCCTAAACCATTTGTTGTAAACTGTGTTGGCCTTTTGGCCTTAATCTATGTTTTGATGATTTAACTAACCTAATCTTAATCACAATGAAATGTAGTGAAACACACATCATGCATAGAATATATATTGTATCTTGCTATCATCTACAAGTGATCAAGACTCAAAGAAAAATTGAATGAAGTGAAGACTTGTAATCAAGCTAATTGAAGACATGTAATTTTGCCTTTATTTGAGTCTTAGGAATAATTGTGAACTTGAGCATACAAGAGTTAAAATCTACTGACATACACACTAGGTTCCTTGTATCAGTCACACACCAAATTTCACATCATGTGGACTTCAATAGATCACCAAAACATTGGTCGAAAATTATTCAAATTAAACATCTATCTGTTTGTGTAGAATGGTCGACCGAAACAAGTTTTATGTTTGACTGTTCCTACCAGCTAACGGTTTCTCCAATTCTGATTTTACCGATCTTTACTAGTCGACCTATTTTACCCTTGTAGTCGACTGATTGACCTGTATTTTCCGAATGACCATTGTACTTTTCGTATTCTCCAACGGTCGTATTAGTATAGCCTTAAAATCTATTTGGCCACCGATCCAACGGTGCCTTGATGGTGGTCGATCAGATAAAGACAATTGGGTGCACCAAAAGAGCCTGCTATTTTTGGATGACGAACTTCCACGTTACGTTCGACCACTAATCTTTTACTTGGGTAAAACTCTCAGAACAGTCGACTGTCCCCTAGATTTAGTTAAATCGTTCAATTAAGTTGTAGTATTTGGTTCGACCGTATTTAAGTTGGTTTGCACGTTTCGTTATTTCATGGAAACAGTCGGCCACTAATCCTGTGTCGGTCGACCGATTTAGGACAGATTTGTTGAACATAATTTTTTGGTTTGTGTATCTTGCACAAATCTCAACCAAATCTTCCCAAACGGATATAACACTTTAGGAACTTCTAAATAGAGGTTCACACACCTTATTTACACAACTCTCCAACTTTTAGTTGTCTCCTACAATAAAGAGTCTTCTCCTAATCAAGAAATTCCAAATCGTACACTTAAGAGCTTAAACCACTCCACTTGACCAAATACAAAACATACTCAAGTGTGCTCAAGTTAGAGAGTGTTTCCTCTCAGTTTATTTGCAAGAAAAGGCTGTAAATGTTTTGGTGAAAGCCCGAAGCATCCATCTCAGGTTGTGAGAGGAGGATCCAAGTTCGGCGAGGATTGTTCGCGAGCTCGTTGTGTAAAGACATAGGCAGAGATTGTGGAATCGAGCGGAGCTTGAAAGAGAGGAAGTAGAACCCAGGTGGGGTGCCGAACCTCTATAAAATCCACAACATCTATTGTGGTTTGCGTTTCTTTTCTCTATTGTTTTTAATTGTTGTATTTGATGCATGTTTAGTAGAGATTAGGATAAATCTATTAGATTAATTGGGGACATACATGATCCCACAAACTTTCCTTTTCCCCCCGAAAAGCAAACTTCTTGAAATGGTCTCTATCAACGGGAAGGAATTCACCACGCTCTCCCACCCCATCTAGAGGTCATCATGGAGAAGGAGTCGACGAGTACTCGTGCCCACCAATTAGAGGTCATCTTCGAGTAGGAGTTGGCAAGAGGTCAAGGCTCCCTAGTTGTTGGTCAATGTTTTTGAAGCACCTACCCACCACTCCAACCTACCATGGTTGTGGTCAGCTGATTTTGATGCAACTTCCAACAACTCCGGCCTCCCAATTTGCTGGTCAGCGGATCCTTGTGCCTCAGATATCTCTGGTAGTGAATTATGTTGTCTTTTGGGCATTAATCCAAGTTTTGATGATTTAATTAACCTAATCTTAATCATAATCAAATGTAATGTAGCATATAATGCATAGAAGATATATTGTATTGTGTTAACATATACAGGTGATCAAGACTCAAGATGAATGGATTTGAAGTGAAGGTATGTAATCAAAGCCATTTGAAGACATATAATTTTACTTTATTTTGAGTCTTGAGAACTTGTGTAATTTAGAGCATACAAGAATTAAAAATTACTCACATACACACTAGGTTCTTTGTAGAAGACACACAAAAATCTAAAATCAATTGGACTTCAATAGATCACCAAACCTTAGTCGGAAAATCACTAAAAACCAAGCCTTGTTTTCATTTGCTAAACGGTCAGCCGAACGAGTTCCCAGTTCGACCGTTTATAACAGACTCTCTAAGTGAATTTTCATTGTTCCACCAGTCGACTGGCTTCGACTTTTTGGATGACCAGTTTCGTATTTTTGGATGACCGTTATACCATGTCGTATTATACAATGGTCGTATTCGCATAAATTGAACCTACACCTAGAATACAATTGGCCACTGGTCAAACGTTGACCCAGAAACGGTCGACCTGTTGAACACCTTTTCTAGAGCCCAAAGTGCATGTTATTTTTGGCCGAACGTAACCTATATTTTAGTTCCATTTTTATACATTTACCCTGGCCAAAATCCTGGTTTCAGTCGATCGTCCCTTTTATGATCGACCAATCACTTAAGTGAAAGACCAAACTTGTTCGACCGATGCTTAATTCAGTAAGAACTTTTCCTTGCGTTTAAGTAAACAGTTGACCGATTACCTCGATTTAGTCGACCGTTGAGGGAAAGAATTATTGAACCTTGATTTCTGCTTGTGTTTTTCACACCAATGAAACAATTCTTCTCCAACTGATAGAAATCTTCAGGAGCTTATAAATAGAGGTGCAAACACATTGTTTACACAACTCTCCCACTTCCAATTGTCTCATACATTAGAAAAAAAGTCTCCCAATCCTAAAAGCTCCAAATCATACACATCAAGCCTAAATTTCACACCTATGATCAATTCGTAATCTACGTCAAGTGTGCTCAAGTTAAATAGTGTGATCCACTCAAGTTCTCAGTCAAGCAATGTTTGTAAAGGCTTTGGTGAAAGCCTGAAGCATCCTTGTCGGATTGTGAGAAGCCCGAGGCATTGTCTCCCAGCCCGGAATAGGGAGCAGATAGTGAAGACGTGAGCGAAGCTCGAAGTGTCAAGCGGAGCTTGCTATAGAGGACTTAGGCGGGTGGCCGAACCTCTGTAAAATGCCCCGAGTTACTTTTGGTTTGCATTGCTTCTCTCTACTTTGTTTTTAATTGGTTCCACTTGTTTCGTGTTTTTTAAGTAGGGATTAAGCAACATTTGATTAGATAATTAGAATCCATTATGATCCTACAAATTACTGATTGGGTGATATGTTATATGAAGAAGGTGTTGAATGGATGCGTATCCACATGTTTATACTTCTAGATGTGATATGACCTTTCTATTGGATTTCATGCATAAACTAATAAAATTATATTTTTATATATGTTATTTAATATTTAATTTGCACACATCCAAAAATATAAATCAGATTAATACAAATCATCGTTGGATACTAATGAATTGGATAGGAATACTTTGGATTCACAAAAAAATCAGAGATCAATTTATAATACACAAAACTGTTAAATTGAAAGTGACAAACTCCATAGATATCAGAGAACAACATATATGTATATATATTGGACAAACAAAACACAAACAAAAACACAATCACACAAAATTATAAATCTCTTCGAATTCAATTGGAAGAGTGTCATCCACTCTAATGTCGCCTGCAAGCCCAGAAGATGGTTTAGTTTATCTCGTGGGTCTGACTCAACATGCACTACTATAGTACAGGGCTACACCGACTGTATGTATCCATTGGTGTATGTCGTCTTCCATCGGTGTGCCACTAGACGGACAAATATGCATCCGTCGGAGATTCTTAGGTTGGTGTTGTGCAACTCTGACGGATATACCGACAGATATTTACCATCAGTGTTATTTTGGTACGAACTTTCCCACCAAAATATTTTGCCTTATTTCGTCATTCGAATAACACCAATGGATATTCACCGATGGACAATCCGTCGGTGTGGATCACCGACAAATATATCCTTCAGTGTACCGTATACATACAAATATATGCTCTGGCGACATGCCATCTACACCGACGGAAGAGTCCTGTCGGTGAGTAATATCTATGACCTACACCGACGGATAGGTATCGTCAGTGTACGTCCGTCATGACTAACACAAACAGATATCGGTTGTCGGTGTCTGCTCACCACAAAAAAAGAAAGGATGGATACGATCTGTCGGTGTAGGCTCTATCTAGAACCCGAAGTGCTTGTTTGCGAGTTCCGAGTTCTGATTTTCCCTATTCAAGTAACTATATTGTCGCAATTCAATTCAATCATCATTCAAAATTCATTCATCACAACTCAAACATTCATAACTCACAAATTCATAACTCAAGCAATCATACATTCGCAATTCGATCGTCATTTAGTTCAAAGATTTATAAATTACAATTCAAGCATTCACACAACACTAAACATATAAACTCTAAAGTAAAAGTTGTTGATTCATTGAAAATAGTGTTTAACAATTCGAAAGTAAAAGTACTTAAAATAAACATAATGAAACAACATTCACAAACAGAAAGACTACGTTGTCAAACCTCCAGTGCCTACTCCGCCCGACTAACCGTTGTCGTTATCTCGACTTGGCGGCGGAGGTGGTGTGCAAATAGATGTAACATTAAAATCCTGCACGATATAAACATTATACATTAAGATTATAATGCATATAAAATAACTTAGTAAATGTAAAACTTATGAAATTAGAAATATAATACCTCACGACTATAACCCCGCTTCTCTCTCAATTGCTCCATCATTGACCACATGTTTGCGAGCCTTTTTTCGTCTCAATTAGCTCGTTTTCCATCATCCTCATCTTCTGATCTTTCTCAAACTGGACTCTCACGTCACTCTTGAATTGGGATGGCGTCCCATGCGGGTACATGTCTGTCGTGGTCACGAGACTGGAATACATCCTCACACATCTGTGCCCGTCACCAAGATTTTATGTCATATCTCTAGTCGTTATGGTGCACCCCGAGGAAAACCGTGGTGCATCCTTATGACTAGAGAAGACCTAAAGATGGTGTACTAGATATCCTAATGCAACATGTTCAAGTCGATTCTGGGAGCTTCCTATTTACTTTACCTTTGAACGGTTTTGCAAATGCTAAACACAGACAAAACCCACAAATATTTTCCTTCGCAAACGGATGAAGATTTTGAAAAAAATGAAAGAATTAAAGCACTAAGCAAGCAAAAGAAGACAAATCACCCAAGGCTCATGGTATAGCAAGATATATCAATGTAAATTGCATCACAATATCATGGCCCTAGCAATACAAACAAAAGAAAACAAAAGAAAAGGAAAATGCCTCACCTATGTACACAGGTGAAGC
The DNA here is from genome assembly GCA_963682175.1 of Triglochin maritima. NCBI lineage: Eukaryota > Viridiplantae > Streptophyta > Magnoliopsida > Alismatales > Juncaginaceae > Triglochin > Triglochin maritima. The sequence goes on from OY821775.1 coordinate 25,598,063, forward strand.
ACCCCCCACACTTACTTCATCATTGTCCTCAATGTATGTGAGTATGATACTACATGGATTTATGCATGCAAAATAAAAGATCTCACAAACATGAAGCGCAAAAGGAAGTTGATGGTTATGTTGATGGACATATACCCAAATTGCCGACAACCTGCGAGATACTTAAGAAGGGAGACAAATACGTGAAACAAATGGGGCCTAAATACTCATGGTTGGGACCTACAACAATCAATGATCACTTGCGAAGTCTTTTTTCAGAGAGAACTATGTACATTAATAGGCTCCCATCTTCATTTGTCAAGGGACATCAAATGGGAACCCGACATCTTTCGAGCCAGAAATGCACATCCATGTGCTCGCAATATGAGAAATAGGAGAATTGTTGAGAGGTTTATAAACTAAGGATGATGGTTCATGCTTGTGAAAACCAGGGTATGTGAAAGGAAATAGAAACAAATATGTTTCCATTCCACGACATAGCTGAGAGCCATCAATATATACCCTGCAATTGGCATTTGGGTGCACAAGGATCGTTTCATGCACACAAGGTGACCTCAAACTCTGATTCCTTCGACACATGATGAGGCATAGCAACCTCAGGGTTCAGCCCCATTATCAAAATAAACTAGTAGAAGGAACCTAAGGATGAAACTCCTTCCTAGAAGTCTTCATTGAAGGAACCTCAGGATTTGGCTCCCGCATAGATGTAGGTGTCACCACAGGTCTGGTGACACCAAGAGATGGTGATTGCAATGAAGGCAACCCAATTTGGTTGTCCACCTCCTTACCAGACGTAAAGTATGAATCACATTAACATGATGGGTCAGTTCAGAGTTAGCTCGAGGTACTACTTGTAAAACCCACTCTCCTGATATTATAATAAAGTCCATTTTCATCATCCATACTTGTATGTTATTTTTTGTGTATGCTTGCTTGTTGTGTGTTTGTTCTTATTTTGGAGATTAGTCCCTCTTGGGGAAAATTCCTCTTTGGGAAAAGTTTCCTTTTTGGTCGAGCGGGTGCGGCTTGGCTGGCCGGTGTGCATCTAGACTCTGTCAGTTTTGTTTGGACGTGTGCGGCTTGGACTTGAGTTTCTCCTTGCCACGTGTCTTAAGGGTGTTGGGGGCAAGATGAGTCAGAAAGTGAGGTGGTGCCATGTAGCTTGGACATAATTCAAATTTGCTTGGAATTGAAAGGTGATTATGAGAGAATATTTTGCAATCATTGTAGCCTTATTTGGATTATTGCATGTATACAATGCAAAACCCTAGCCGTCACTTTCTTTCCCTTCCTCTCCTCTTCCTCACGCAACTACCATGCCCTCCCCCCTCTCTGGCAATCTGGTGGCAGCAATGAGGCGGAATCCAACAGTAAATTTTGGCACAGCTAGAAAGGAGGCAACGACAAGCTTGGAATCAAGCAGCTTTGTCTGGCATTTGTAGGAGCACTTCGTGCTTCATCTCAGGTATGCACCTGAGGCATGAATGGGTGAGAGAGTTGGGGCATTGGCCTAGGGTTGGGCCAATGTTTGCATGGTTGAAGGGGGATTATCCGGTCAGGCAGCAAGGGTGCATGTGATTGGAAGACTAGCTTTGTTTGGCAGGTTGTAGCGCGCGCCATGGGCTGTGTTGGCTGGTTGGAACGTCTCACCTCATCACGACCCTTGTCATGAATTCCCTATTTGGTTGAGAAGAGTAATCAGGGAAGGTGTGGCTGGTTCGTGGGGGAGCATGTTGGGTGCATGCATGCGTGTGATTTCGTGCATAGTATGTTGCTTCTTGATTTCTTTGTATGATTTCGTAGGTGCATAGATTCTTTGTTGATGAATCTGGCATGCTGATCTTATGTGTCTTTATTATGTTTTGTTGCTTCTGATAAGATATATGTACATGTATGAGTTAGTTTCCAAAATTAGGAATTGCATCTCATGAAATAGGACTAGTCGAATAGTTTCTATTTAAGCTATGTGCATGATGCTATGCTCCTGAAATTTTAAAATCAGAATTGTCTTGCAGTATATTCTTACATCCACATCTATCTCTTGTTGTATTTTGATTATATCATACAATCTGAAATTATTCATGTAGTAGTTATCATGTCATTGATATGAAATTTGTATTGCCATCTAGTGTACAAGCATGCTTATTCTTGGTTATCATTTTACTATATCCATGTTCTGAAATGAATCTTTTGGTCAATAGTATACCTTGTAATTATGTTGTTGAACGTGTGATTAAGCCTTGAAGGCATGTATACAAATTATAGTTACGTTTTATGATATCATATGAAAAAAAATGCATGACCCGTAGCTTCATTGTGCATGTTTGAATTTTTTTGTCCTATGACTATATTGTATAAGCCTTGATTATTCACATTACTGTTATTATATCATGTTATTACTGATATTATGAGTCTGAGATAGATTAGGCATTATGAATAATACCTCATGACTCGTAGATAGCAATGTTGTAATATTATGTTGTCGCATGTCTTGATCTATGATCGACTATGTCTTGGGTGCATACACATATATTAATGATAAGTTTTTTATACTTTAAAACTAGATTGCATGACCAGTAGATGACCACATTATTGATATCATGCACTATTTATATTGATAAATGCGTGGCTGAGCATTAGAAGTATGCATGCGTATTATTATTTGGAATTATATCATCTTATAACCAAAGTTGCATGACCGTGGTTATTTATATAGGCATACAGGGTGGTGATATCGCTTTGTATATGTTGATGTATGGATGAGTATTATAATCATGTTCCTTTTCATATAGTTGCACATGCATGGCATGTTATGTTGATGTTACAATGTGTATGGGTTTATGGTGGACGCTCATAGCATGGTCAACGCATTAGATGTAATCATGTTCACCGGTAACTATATATGTGTTACATAGATGGTTTGCATGTGCATACTTTGTTAATTGTTGAATCTGGGCACTACTGTTATGGGGGCGACAAGCATGATTGAAAGACCTATATGTAGAGAGGTCAGGTGAAGATTGTCACGTGGACGTGCGCACTGTCATTTTGCTACAGGACGGCCATACCAAACTTCATGATGGAATCATGTAGGTCATTGCCGTGGGTTGGGGTGTCCATCGAGAAGACCGCTTCGTGCCGAGCGGTGGATCATACTTTCGGGTGACCCCTTGTGGATTAGACCAGCATGCCAGTGGTTGGGTTCCTATGTAGAGGTATCCTACCGGGCGACACTCAGTAGTCATGACTATGTAGAGTCGGGTTCTTATGCAGAGGAATTACTTCGGGTGAAGCTGGGAGGCACGAATATGTAGAGTTGTTGCCTTTTATCGTTGCATGTGTCGCATATAGGATTTCATGCATGACTCTTTATCCTATTTTTGGACCAGGGGCATACGGGGTTTTCTTATTGAAAACTCATGCATATTTGTTGATGTGTTTGCATCAGATACTTAGGTTCCCTACATGGGTCAGACTGGAGATGTTTCAGAGGATTCTGGACACGAGGGACATGTCGACCAGATTCTTCAGTTAATCTTTTGCTTCCACATTTATGTTGTATTTCCTTTGATTCAAACTTCATGTAATGAATTCTGAGTTTATTTCTATATATGGATAGTTTCCTTTTCTCTTGTTTTGTCTATCCATGTATGCTTTTATATCTTGTATGTCATGTGTTGCCTTTTATTGTGACTCCTTTGGTCGTCGCGAAGGACTCTGATTGTGACAAATTTGCTTGGTTTCCGCAGCGTGGCTACCAAAGAGATCGGGGGCGTTACACGTGGTATCAGAGCAGGTCGGTCTGAAAAGTGTACATAATCCGAAGACTCTCCAGTGGGGCATTATGCCCAAACTCTGTCGATAAATTCTTTCGTTTTAGAACTTGCATTCTAGTTAGTAATAGGTCATTATGGCATGTTAGGCATACTCATCTTGCATGTTTGTTTCTGGTCTTGTTGCAAAGACATTGTCTGATTGTAGGGATACACATTCCTTCGTCCTAGAGGACTTCCCAGTCGTAGTGGTTAGGACACCGGTGGGGTTAACTTCAGGCTGGGAGTCAGTATCCTAATGGGTGACATGCTCATTGGGAGGACGTATCTTCCGAGGGTGTCAGTGGTCTTAGGGCCTCAAGACTTCCCGGCTGACCTTATTATGTTGCGATGTTGGACTTCAACGTCATGGTTGGATTGGATTGGCGGAATTGAAGGATCGATTGCAGGAGTTGGTTTAATCTGGCCTAGCATTTCACCTTGGGGAGATCCAGTGTTGTTGGTGAAGAAGAAGGATGGATCGATGATGACGTGTATCAATTAAAAGATGTTGAACATGGTCATGATCAAGAATCGGTACCCCCTATCTAGGAATGATGACTTATTTGACCAGTTGCAACACAACAAGGTGCTGCCATATGCTTCGAGGTAGCAGAAGGTACATGAGAAGAATTATCCGACACACGACTTGGAGCTCGCAGTTGTGGTATTTGTTCTGAAAATATAAAAGCACTATTTGTAAGGGAGCAGTTTGAGGTTTTCACTGATCATCAGAGTCTAAAGTACCTGTTCTCTTAGAATGAGCTTAATATGAGGTAGCATCAATGGCTGGAATTCATTAAAGACTAAGACTTCGCCATTTCGTGTCATCTGGGGAAGGCAAATTAAGTAGCAGATGTTCGTAGCAGAAAGTGGGAAGGTTCGGTCGCTCACTTGAGGGTCAAGGAGTGGAAGCTGTTAGAGGATCTGGCAGATTGGCATTAATTCGTAGATGAGCCTGGTCGAGTGGAGTTGGCTAACTTGCGAGTTGAGCCGCCGATCATTCCGAGGATTGTGAAGAAGCAAAGCAAGGATTTAGAATCTCATGCATTACTTTTGGTGCCCATGGTAGAGTGTTTTAAATTTTAGATTCCAGTGGATGGAGGTCGAAGATATCGGCATCGACTGTGGGTTCCAAATATGGATGGACTCAGGTAGGAGATTTTAGACGAGGCTCGTGGCTTTATGTACATTGTTCATTTGGGAGTAGAAAGAGGTATAAGGACCTACAACGGAGTTTCTGGTAGAAGGGAATGAAGCGAGATATGGTTGAGTTTGTAACGAGGTGTTTGGTTTGTCAGCAAGTGAAGATCGAGCACCAGCATCCAGCAAGCACGATGCAGAAGATTGAGCTTTTGGAGTGGAAGTGGGAGCGTGTGACTGTGGACTTTGTCACGGGTTTGCCTAGGACCTGTTGTTTGCATGATGCTATATGGGTGATCGTGGATCGTCTGACCAAGTCTGCACATTTTCTGGCGGCATGGGTGACAACAACATTGGAGGGGTTGACAAAGCTCTACATCTCGGAGATTTTCAAACTTCAGGGAGTTCGAGTGTCCATCATTTTGGATTGGGATCCCCGTTTCACTTTGAGGTTTTGTGAGATCTTGCATAAGGCGTTGGGGACAAAGCTGGGCATTTCACCCTAAGACAAATGGACAGTCAGAGAGGACGATTCGGTCCTTGGAGGATATGCTCAGAGCTTGCGCATTGGATCTTTCAGGGGGCTGGGATGATCACTTGCAATTAGTGGAGTTCGCCTAAAACAACAGCTCCCATGCGAGCATTGGCATGACACCGTACGAAACTCTCAAAGTGATTTTAGCATTGGCATGACACTGTTTTCTATCAGTAAACCGTTACACCCAAAAGTGATTTTACCTAGTTCCACTGATCAACCTATTTTGATCTTCAGGTCAATCGTTAAACCTGTATTTTCGAATGACCATTATACTTGTCATATTCTCCAACAATCGTATTTGTATTTTCCTATAACCCTGTTTTGTTTTTGGCAACCGGTCGAACATTGCCAAGCCAACGGTTGACCGGATACAGACGAACTTGTGCGCCAAAAGTCCTTGATATTTTCGGTCGGACAAACTTCCTTTTTGAGTTTGACCGTTAAACGTTTACCCTGCCCAAAACACTCAGAACGGTGGACCACCCCTAGTTTTAGTTTGACCGTTAACTTAAGTTGTAGCCATTTGGTTCGACCGTATCATTAGTTGGTTCAAAGCTTTCCTTACTTTTATGGAAACAATCGATCGTTTAGCCCATACAAGTTGTCTTATATTGGACAGATTTGCTGAACCTTAGTTTCTGTTTTGTGTATCTTACACAAATCTCTACTAAATCTTCCCCAATGGCTATATCTCTCTAGGAGATTATAAATACAGGTTCTCATACCTTATTTACACAACTCTCCCACTTCCAAAATACTCCTACACTAGAGAGAAATCCTCTGACTCCTAGCATCCCAAATCCTATACACTCCAAACTTAAGCTTCACCACTTGACCAAATTCTATATCCTACTCAAGTGTGCCCAAAGTCAGAGTGTTAATACTCTTGTTCTAGTTGTTGTATAAGTGTAAGGCTTGATCTCGGCCTGTAACAGTGATCATCCCTCTTAGGTTGTGAGAGGAAGAATCCAAGCTCAGTAAGGATTGGTTTTAGTAAAGCCGACGTGGTAGTGAGTCTTTCTAATATATATTTTTTTAATTCACACCCTACCACGTCAGTTTTATTAAGCCGACGTGGAAGGATTCTTTTTAAAAAAAATTAAACAATCCATACCCCTACCATGTCGGTTTTGTCAGACCAACGTGGTAGGGTGCTCCTTCACGTCGACTTTTACTAGAAGATTAACTTATGATTTCTGAAATGCACATGCAAGTCATATAATGCAATCACATACTGATTAAATCAGTTATGATACCGCAAGTGCACCGTCGTGTTATAACGGTGGTAAGTACAGGTCGAGTCCACAGGGAGCACGTGTGAGTCAGAATCCACCATACTCGAGTGGGAAAAGAAAAGAGAGATGCGGTCGGAATTACACTACGATGTGTATGAAATCGGAAAAACAAACAGTAAAACTAAATCCCTTAGGGGGTAGAAAAAGAATGTGAATATGAAGATATGTGTACATGTGTGTGAGTTCAATTGTGCTCATCACAACATGTCATACATGAAATTCATAAAACGAAATCCAACTTTGCCTACACATAAAATAAGATAAAGCATTATCATTAAAACATACAAGACAATAATTGAAATGAGGCTAAATGAACTCATGCATAATGCCCAAACCCCACTATGTGTCCACATGAAATAAGATTTAACACAATCATTAAAACAAACAAGATATTAATTAGGATGAGGCCAACATGAGCACATGCATGCAAATGCTATGTTTTCTTCTTCCACTCTATCCTTATCCTCATCTCATCATTCCTCATAAAAAAGTCCACTAATCTAAGCATGTTTTAAGAATCACTCAAGAGCATTAGCACATCAAAGATAAGAGTGAAAATCCCATTAGATGCTTATGGTACTCAAGTGAGGTTCAAAGATAGGATTAACACACACACTAATTCATCACATAATTACAACACTTTCTTCTCCACCCCTAACGTGGATGGACTACTCTCTACTCATCTCTAAAGCAAAGAAAGCATAAGAACAACATAAACCCATAATGGAAATGAAGAAAACAAGATTAAGCAAACAACAACATCAATGAAATTGCAACAAAAGAAAACATCAACATAAAGAACAACAACTACACTAGATGAAGAAATAAAAATACAAAGTTTACTCCTCTCCAACCCACTTACTTACACTACTGAAATAAGAAACTAAAACCTACTCTAATGGGGGTAGGAGGAAGAACAAGGGGACAAGAGGCATTACAAGTCTATTTATAGAAGATTAGAGGGTTTGGATGGATCTGTTCATAATCTGATGGATGTATATCCGATCTGGAGATCGTGGAATACTCTCAGCCGACAAGTTGACCCATGGCCAAAATTTGTGAGCCAAACTCGTAACTCGATCTGCCAGTGGCAGATCATGTTGCTCCGATCACGTCCACATTTTAACCAAAACTTTTGAGAACATAATTAACTCGTAGGGTGAGCTCGGAGCTGTTGATTTCAGCCCATTTGTTTTTAATTGTCAAATTACTCCTCATGTTTAGGAGATTCTGGACTTTTGCAACCGACATATTTTACTTTACACTTAGGTCCCTCCGAGTTTTCACTTGGGTTCTTCCTTAGTTACAATCGAATCCTTGGCATTACAAACAGGTAAAAAATCTTCCAAATCAACCCATTCTTCTTGCTTTCATGTCATTTTCTTTGCCTTTCTCTTCTTTATTGGCTGAACCCTGAAATACATCAAATAAACACTCGAGTAGTACAAAAATGGGGTGAAATAAATGGTATATATCATGAATGCAATGTATGATATGCTACTATTAAATACCCCCACACTTACCTTTTCCTAGTCCCGAGCAAAACGAAGAAAGAGAAAATATGAAAGAAAGGTAAAGCATATAAAAACAAGAAATCGTAACTCACTTTCGTAGGAATCACGGTTGCACTTATCACGTGAAACAAGACGTTAAATATCCTTCTTGCGAAGGAGGAGGAGTGGTGTCTCCTGAGGGTTTTTAGCGGATATATCCACAAAATCCGAATATTGATGCATTATTCAACCTAGCAACACAACTCGATGGACCTATTTTTGTCAATCATTGGACACAATAATCTTACATGCCGACTCTATATACGTATCATGTCCACACACCTAGCCTAGTGAACCATTCATGCAAGTTAATTAAGGACTTAAGTGAAAGACATGGGCAATCTTAATATCCTCAAGTGATATATCGTGTAAAGTCCATTAGGGTTCTTATTTTAATTACCATTTTTTTCTTTACTAGTTGGTGTTTAATTATCCCAATGTCAGTTTTCGTGCATCATTGGCTATGAGGACTTACACTATCACATACACCTTCCCCAAATCTCCACATAGGGCGATCACTACCACCCATGTGACGAGAGTTTGGTCGGTGCATCCGAGGGCAGATGACTCAAAAACACCAGGCACAAAGTCCCGTTGGACCTAAATTCCCGAGTGATAGGTGCCATGAGAGAAGAGAGAACACCAAACTCACTTATTTGTTATGTACACATGAACCAAAAGCCCTAAACTTAAGGTTTCACAATAGGAGATTAAAGGTCCCTGACTATGACAAACTTCCTTATACTAACTAACACGAATTATTCGACTCACTAGGTTCAGGGTGGACTTCTTTATTTGTTTGAGTACTGAAACCCTATGATTACTCTCCCCCGAGGGAAAACAGGACTAGATATCCTAATGCATCTTGTTCAAGTAAATTCTGGGAGCTTCCTTTTTACTTTGTGTCTCAACGGTTTTGCACATCCTAAACACACGCAAAACCCACAAAAACATTTTATTTGGCAAACACATGAAGATTTTGAAACACTAGGCAAGCAAAAGAAAACAAGTCACCGAAGGATCGTGACAAGCAGATATATTAATGTAAATTGCAGCACAATACACACAAAAGAAAACAATAAACAAAGTGAAAAAGACTTGAATCCACCTATATACAAATGTAAAGCACCTCCCCACACTTCATGCATTGTCCTCAATGTATGCAAGCATGATACAACATGGATTCATGCATGAAAAATGTATGATCTCACAAAACTTTGAAGCACAAGCAAATTTTCGTGGTCATGTTGATGAACACAAACCCAAACTCCCCACAAAACCGGACATACCTAAGAAGGGAGACAAATAAGTGAAACAAATGGGTCCCAAATACACAAGGGTTGGGGCCCACAACAACCTATGCTCACTCTTGGAGTTTTTTTTCTTTTGTCTATTTTGTCAAATATAACTATGTACAAAAATAAATTCCCATCCTTTTTTGTCAAAGAATTCAAATGGGAACCTCAAAAGTGGGTCAACGCACGCGAAAATTTGGGTCAAGCAAAGCACTTCTAGGTCCTTTTGGAGTTGCAGATGGGTCCTTATGCATGACAAACAAGTCAATTTTGCTTTATTTGGGTCCTTTCTTCTTACATTTGAGTCATTTTCTCTCCCTTTCTCTTCTTTATTACCTAATACCTAAAATACCACATACAAACACTCGAGTAGCTCAAAATTGGGGTAAAATAAAGGATATATAGCATGAATAGAATGTATGATATGCTACTAATCACATACATAAATAGACATTTAAACTTACGTCTAATGATGACCATAACATGACCGCCCACCCATAACCCATGTGCATCATAACATCCACACTATAAAAACATGCGTGTATCTCTATATGGCAGTAAGAACCTGACCACGAAATTCAATTATATAACAATTGGCACAAGACAAGTACATGGAACTAGCAAGCTACGGGTCAAGAGAAGTTGGTTATACGATAGATAATACATAATGATATTTTGTATACATGAGTCTGGAAATTTATTCATGCATGTATCAAGGTATAGACGAGAGGTATAGTATCACAACGTGGTTGTACATGCAATGTAATGTAAGTCCTAAATACAATAATACCCAAAACCTAGCCTTACATGTGCCAATAAATACACAAGCCATGATAACAACTACATGAATAATCTCTGATCGTATGATATAATCAGAATATGGTAAGGAATAAATGTAAGTGTACGAATAGATGGTAAAAGGCGTTCTCTCCCTTCCCGGAACGGGGAGTGGTTAGTGAAAACGTAGGCGGAGCTCGCGGAGTCGAGTGGAGCTTACAAGAGAGGACTACGACCCGGGTGGGGTGCCGAACCTATAAAAAAACCGACGCGTCTTTGTGGTTTGCATCATTCTTCCTTTACTTGCTTGTTTGCTTTAAAATTCTGCTGGGCATCTTGATTGCTTAAACAAGGAGGTGATTAGTTTAAAAAGTGATTAGAGGACTCATAACCCATACGATCCTACATTTGGTATCAGAGCCTTGTTAGCTAATTCTCATACTTAGTCGTATTTTTTAGCATGACTTCTACATCATCTAATCACATAGAAGGATTATGCACAAGTAGACCTCCTTTGCTAAATGGGTCAAATTATGATTATTGGAAGAATAAGATGAAAATATTCCTAATTTCAAATGACCTTAAGTATTGGATGTTTCTTCGAAATCCATACACGCCCCCAAATGAAGATGAATTGGATTCACTTACAAGACCCAAAATGAAAGAAATCGAAATGAATTCGAAAATCATGAACATCTTGTATTGTGGTCTTAATGAGGGTGAATACAGTAGAATTAGGGGTTGTATAAGTGCATATGAAATTTGGCATAGACTACAAATGCATCATGAGGGGGATAGCAAAACTAAGGAAACCCGCATTAGTCTCCTCATGCATAAATATGAGACTTTTTCTATGCAAATCGGTGAAAATATAAGCGAAATGAACACTCGCTTCACCGATATTACTAACTCTCTTTTGGTTCTTGGAAGAAAAATCAATGAATGAGAGATGACAAGGAAGTTCCTCCGGTCACTTAGCATCGATTGGGAAGATAAAGTCGTCGCAATTGAAGAGGCGCATGATCTTTCTAAATTAAAGATGGAGGAACTCGTTGGAAATCTCATGGCTTATGAGCTCCAAATTAACCATCGGAAGGAGAAGGAAGCCTCCAAGAACAAACACACCTTGGGATTACATGCAAATATTGACCAACCAAGGAGAAGTGTAGAAGATGAGGACATTGAAGTCCGAGCAAAAGACTTCTTCAAATACCTCGAGAAGGATAAAGAAGAAAAGAATGAAAGAAGAGGTAGAAGGAGTGAAAAGAGAGAAAAGAAGGAGAAGGAAGAGAGTGGAAATGAGAGAAAAGAGAAGGAGAAGAAAAATGAGAGGATGGAGAGAAGGAGAGAAAAGGAGAAGAGTAAGAGAAAAGAGAAGAGGTTGGAAGCTCACAAGGCTACATGGGACGATTCATCGTCTTCATCGTCATCCAAATCAACCACACCTTCATCAACAAAAGAATATGCACACATGTGCTACATGGCCATTCAAGATGAAGGAAGTGAGGTAGAATTTAACTCTTGCTCTAGTAATTCATGCTCAAGTAAGTCATATTATAGTGATAGCTCACATTCTAGTGTTAATGAAGAAACTTATACACATGATGAGCTTCAAAATGCATTTCATGACTTAGTTAAACAATATGAGATCATTTGTGATAAAAACAAAAGTGCTAGAAAGTTAATCAAAGATCTCCAAAGCCAAATTGAAACATGCATGAGTGAGAAGAATGAGGTGATTGCTAAAGAATGCATCAAATTTTGATAATTAAAAGCAACACCCATAGATTGTGAACAGTTAGATCTTCATGCCTACAATATGCAATTAAGAAAAGATCTAGAAAAGTTCACCAATGGAACTAAGATGCTTAACATGCTATTAGGAAGTCAAAGATAATCGTTGCAAAAATATGGTTTAGGATTTAATGCAAAATTGAAGAACCATGCTTCCTATACAACTTTAAATCGAAAGCACTTAGTTGTAAAGCATACTTCATCAAATGTGTGGGCTCCTAAAACCAAAATGGTTTGGGTTCCCAAAGCTAATATTCAAGGACCCAAAGTTGTTTGGGTACCTAAATCTACACTTGTAGGTGCTTGAAGAAGGAGTTGGTGGTGACCGGGTGAGCTCAAGAGCGTCAAATTCGAATCCGGTTGCATCACCAAGTCAAGATTGGAGCTAATCAATATTCAACTTTGGTATAAAATTTCTATCATTGAATTTTCTGAAAAATTAGCTCTAATCTAGTCAATATGCTTAATTGTCATATCTTTAGAAGCTTAATTAATTGCAAATCATTAACCCTATTCATTGCAAATCATTTATCACAACCATTGATTATAAATGTCAAATTTTAAATGGATGTTAGAATAAGTCCTAAGTTGAAACTTAAATGAAATTAACTTGAATCATATTCATAGTTTTCATCTAGCCTTATTGATAGGGGGAGCTTAAATGTTATATCTTTTATTAGTGTAATGAAGTGCAAAATTTAGGGGGAGCAACTTCATTACAAGGCATCCAAATTCTATGCTTAAAGTCATACATTATTTTGTTTTTGATGGATGTCAAAGGGGGAGAGATAACTAAGCGGGTGACTTGGAATTTGGCATAAAATTGAACAAAAACTATACACATCCATAGGGGGAGCATTAATATGCATAGTTTACAAATACAAATTCCATGTATTTAGATAGAGTTAAGATATAGGTTGCCATCATCAAAAAGGGGGAGATTGTTGGCTTTTTTGCCTTAATCTATGTTTTGATGATTTAATTAACCTAATCTTAATTATGATCATGTAGAGTAGCACACATATTGCATTGCATATATATTGCTTTGTGCTAACCTCTACAGGTGATCAAGACTCAAAGAAGAAAGGAAAATCAAGTCAAGACATGTAATCAAGCTCATTTGAAGACATGTATTTCCTTGAGTCTTTAGGAACTTGTGTATTTTGAGCATACTTGAGCTAAAATCAACTTAAACACACACTAGGTTCCTTATAGAAGTCACACACGAAATTTCACATAATTTGGACTTCCATAGATCACCCAAACTTAGACCGGAAAACACCAAACCTGAACCCTAACTGTCTGCCCACATTTGATCGACCGCAACATGCCGTTCGGTCGACCGGATGATCAAGTAATCCAGTTTGTGTTTCCCTGTCTAGCTTCGGTCGACCGCACCATCTCTTTCGGTCGACCGTTTGAACTTACTGTTTCGACCGTTATTTTGTCGTATATACCCAACGGTTGTATTCGTATTAAAACAATATACACCCCAATATACTTTACCAAACGGTCGAACCATTTGTCCAGTTCGGTCGACCGTTTAACCTTGTCAAAAATCCCTGCTATCGGTCGAATATTATTTCGACCGATCCATTTTTCCCTCTACCGAAACATGAGTTCGGTCGACCGGTAACCCTGTTCGGTCGACCGTTTCATTAACAAACTTAAGAGATCAGTCGACCATTCCATATTTTGGTCGACCGTGTCTCTAGTGAACCCAAGAGTTCGGTCAACCGTTTCACCTTTCGGTCGACCATTTATGGACAGATTTGCAGCCCGATTTTCTGCTTTGTGTGCTTTGCACAAAACCCAATCAAATCTTGTCCCAACAGCTCTATTCTCTCTAATGCCTATATAAGTTGTAAAACACATTTTAACACAACTCTCCCACTACAAACTTGTCCCAAACTTTATAGAGAATCCCAAACACTCCAAACCTCAATTTCCACACTTTAGTGATCAATTCCTTAATCCTACTCAAGTGTTCTCAAGTTTAGAGAGTGTTGTTCCACTCAACCTTTGTTCAAAGAAGCAAGGACTTCGGTGAAAGCCCGAAGTGTTCCTCTCGGTTTGTGAGAGAAGAAAGTCAAGCTCGCGAGGTTGTTCGCGGAGTTTGTTTTGTAAAAGGCGTTCTCTCCCGGCCCGAAACGGGGAGTGGTTAGTGCAGACATAGGGGGAGCTCGCGGAGTCGAGCGGAGCTTACAAGAGAGGACTAGGACCCGGGTGGGGTGCCGAACCTCTATAAAAACTGATGCGTCTTTGTGATTTGCATCATTCTTCCTTTACTTGCTTGTTTGCTTTAAAATTCAGCTGCACATCTTGATTGCTTAAACAAGGAGGTGATTAGTTTAAAAAGTGATTAGTGGACTCATAACCCACGCGATCCTACAACTTTCCCCAAAAATGGAAACTTTGCCAAACAAGGACAACACACAACCACAAACAATCAACATACCAAACCATCACACAAGTATGAAAGATGAAAATGGACTTTATTAAAGTATCAAGGAAGCAGGTCTTACAACGAATGTCCTCTTAAAACTATTGGATTTTTAGTGAAGTAAAAATATTGAAATTTTTATTGGATTTTGAATGTATGGAAATTTAATTTTAAATAACATAAATAACTTTATTTGTTTTAAAAATTGAATAAAAGTCATTGTCGTCAAAAGATGCTCTATGTCATCGCCTATATCATCATTTGCACTTTAATTATTTTATTTTAAAGTGATTTGAAAATGTGATTTCCCATAAACTGAGGACGTTTGGAAAGGAAAACTTAACCTGTTGTCTGCCCTAACCCCCAATAACTCCTAAATATGAAATCAACAAATCCAAGCCCGATAACACAAACCAAGAAATGGAAGCAAGCATGGACGTTCCAAGCACCAACCACAAAAAGTTGGTCAGCGGGTGGTTTGCGTTTCGTCAGAGTAGATGTTTCCAGTTCGACAAGATGTTGTCTCATCGCGGTGTGGATGTGTCTTGTCGGCTGAAATGTGGTTGAGTGACGTGTCTAGTTCGATGTAGTTTGGTCATGTACAGATTACCGGACTGCGGTCCTGTCCACCTTCAAATGTAGTGTAACCATTTACATTGAAGTAGGAGCCCCTTCACACACTTCCTAAACATGAGAAGTATCACGGTGTACAATGACATCGTGGAGTTCTTGATCAAGAATTACGATGAGGAAGATGGAGCCTTCAGACTTGGGAACAAAGTGGTGAATTTGAAGGCCTCCGACGTCACCGTGATTTTGTGACTGCCTCTGGGTGGAATGGTAGCCGACATGACTGAGAAGTCATCGATGAAATGACGTGGTCGGAGACTAGAGAAGTCAGAGTTTGGATACAACTAGCCAAAGTGAAGGTGAGTGGATATGACGAAGAGGGTGTCAATATTTTTTCTTTTTCAGTACCTTCCTTTAAAAATAAGAAATTTGTCCTTTGAAAAACACCTTTGTCCTTCGAAGGATAAGTTTGAGCTTAAATCGACAACTTTTTTCTTCGAAAGGAGATGAGGGAGGAGAGGAAGAAAATGAGGAGGAAAAGGCAAGAAAAGACGAAGTAGAGCAGGTGAGGAATAGAAAGGAAGAGGAGAACTAAGGAAGAAGGAGGAAATAAGAGGAGGAGAAGAACGAAAAACATAAGAAGAGAAGAAGAAATAAGGAGAGGAGATGAAGAAAAAAAGAGGATGAATAAAGGAGTAGTGGAAAAGAGGAAAGAAGTGGACAAAAATAAATAGGGACATGATAAAAAAAAGAAGGTAGAGGAGGAGAAGAAAGAACAGGAAAGAGAAAGAAGAAGAAGAGAAAAAGAAAAAAAGAACATGGATTGGGGGACTAGACATCTAAGGACAGGAAGAGATCCCCTACAAAAATAAAGCACGAAAGATAATAAGGAAGGGGAAGAGAGGATACAAAATGACAATCTCATTAAGAGTGAGTTGGATGACAAGAAGAATAAGCAAAAAGGAACGATAACACAAATAAGTGAAGAGTCAATTGTGGAGAAGAGGCTCAAATTTCATAGAAATCAAATTATACACAAAGAAGACAAATTTTGTCCTAAAAAGCCAACTAAATAAACCATGTGTAAATTTAAATGAAAACATCAATATGGAAGCCATGGAAGGGTTGACCGATGCAGAAAAAATGTGATTCATAATCTAACGGCCCCAGGAAGAGACATAAAAGAATGTTTTTTGCAAGGACCTCATCCAGGTGACGCAAAAAGATCTAATATCGAATAGATCATAGCTATCAACGAAAGTAAATTTCATTTTCTTAGTTTAGTTCTTTTTAAGCTCAAAATATGTGACGTTAATGTTACTAATTTTAATGTATATTTAATAGAGATGTTGTTAGATGTGTTGGACCATCTAACAACATGTCTAGGAAGGTGATCATGATTCCAAGCGTGGCCACCCAAGCCATTTTGTCTTGACAGTCCGATTTGGTTGCATATTATGCAGATCCCAGACTAAAAAACTTGGACCTACAGGATTGTGATGGCCCAACCACTGTTAAATTCAGAACACTTTACACTAAGATCGTGAACGTGAGAACAGAAAGATTAACCTAGCTAAACAACATCCCATTGTTCGTTGGAGACCGCAAAGAAGTAGCGGGTGACCATGAAGAAGCATCACATACTATGGCCAAATTCTGGAGATCCCACCGAAAAGTGGATTGCACCTGACCTACGAAAGAGAAACATTGCAATGACAACCTACAAATTGCAAAGACTGTGCAGTGTATGTCATGCACTCGGTTAGGGGTGAATTGGCAATTTAGTTGCTTAGAATATTCTTCAACTCACATAGAAAATACAAAAAATTAACTTTTATCCAACACCAATTAATTTGTATAGAAAAATTAGTATTCCAGAGTTGGTAAACTTTTGTATTATTCAACACTAAATATATGCATGATCTAAAACTTAAACATAAAACTCGTTACGTAGCATTGCTTCGATTAAAAATACAGGATATAAGACACAAATATATGCATGATATGATATCAATCAAATACCCCGATATTTAACCTTTGCTAGTCCCGAGGAAAACAAAGAAATAGAAATATGAAAGAAAGGAAAAAGCATACGTAAAACAAGGAAATCTTAACTCACTTTCGTAGGAATCACGGTTGCACTTAGCACCTGCAACAAACTATTAAACCTCCTTGTCACCAAGGAGGAGGAGTGTTGTCTCCTGAGGGTTTTCAGTGGATATACCCACGAAATCCGAAGAAAGATGCATTATTCGATCTAGAAACTCGACTCGATGGACTCATTTTTATCGATCATTGGACGCGGTAATCCTACTGGATGACTCTATATATGTATACAGTCCACACACCTAGCGTAATGAATCATTCGGGCAGGTTAATTAAGGACATAAGTGAAAGACATGGACAACATTAACCTCCACAAGTGATACAAAGTGTAAAGTCCATTAAGACTCCTAATTGCATTACAATTTTTTTTGTTTTTATTTATTTATTTCTATCTACTTGGTGTTTCATTCTCCCAGGCTCAGGTTTCGTGCATGATTGACAATGAGGACTTACACTATCACGTACACCTTTGCCTACATCTCCACATAGGGCAATCCCTACCACCCGTGTAACGGGAGTTCGGTCGGTGCATCCCAAGTCAAACGACTCGAAAGCACCAAGCACAAAGTCCAATCGGACCTAATTTCCCGACTGATAGGAGCCGTGTGAGAAGAGAGAACACTTACTCACTTATTTCTTATCTACACATGAACCAAAACCCCTACACTTCATGTCTCACAACAGGAGTTAAAGGGTCCTTGACTACATCAAACTTCCTTATATTAATAGACACGAATTATTGACTCACTAGTTTCTAGGTGGACTTCTTTATTTGTTTGAGTACTAAAACCCTATTATTACTCTCCCCCTAAGAGAGGACCGGGGTGCATCCTAATGACTAGATAAGACCTAAAGCCGGTGTACTAGATATCCAAATGCATCAAGTTTAAGACAATTTTGGGAGCTTCCTTTTACTTTGCCTCTCAATGGTTTTGCACATGCTAAACACACGCAAAACCCACAAAACATTTTCTTTCGCAAACACATGAAGGTTTTGGAAGAAATGTGAAAAATTTAAAGCACTAGGCAAGCAAAAAAAGACAAGACACCTAAGGATCATGGCAGACAGATATATCAATATTAAATGCATCACACTATCATGACCCAAACAATACAAACAAAAGATAACGAAAAGCAAAATAAAAAAGACTTGACTCCACATATATACAAACGTAAAACACCCCCCACACTTACTTCATGCATTGTCCTCAATGAATGTGAGTACGATACTACACGGATTGATGCATGAAAAAGAAAAAATCTCACCAACGTGAAGCATAAGGGGAAGTTCATGGTTATGTTGATGGAAATAAACCCAAATTTCCAAAAACCTATGAGATACTTAGGAAGGGAGACAAATACGTCAAACAAATGTGACACAAATACTCAAAGGTTGGGGTCACAACAACCACTGCTCACTTTTGGAGTCTTTTGTATTTTTTTTGGAATATAACTATGTAAAAAAATAAGTTCTCATCTTCATTTGTCAAATGACATCAAATGGGAACCTCAAAAGTGGGTCAATACACTTGGAAAGGGAACATGACACCACGCAGGGGCAAAATATTCGAGTTTGGCCCCCCTCACAAAGAGCATAAGATGAAAGGAGAGGTTCATGAATTAGACGCAAAGGCATCTCATTTAAAGGTTCAAACTGAAAGAGCTTGAACCTCTCAAGAGTTTGGAAAATATGGGGCAATGGAAGAAGATATTCTCCCGTTGTGGTACTGAAGTTATGATCGTCAATCCAAACTCTCCAGCCAACAGGGTTGTCGGTCGGAACGAGGTGAAGAACCTCGTTATGCATGTCTGACTCACCAGGTGAACAGAAAGTGGGTCTCTTACCCAAGGTATCCTCTAAGGCACTCCCAAAACCCTCATTGGCGATGTAATTGTTTGATGCCCCATCATTTCCAAGGTGACCAGAACAATAGTGAGAGGCAAACTCTCATCAGGTTGTTTGAAATTAAGGGTACTAGGGAGCTCATGCTCCACCAGAGGTGAGTCCTTAAGAGGCACAACATGAAGATCATGTTGCTCAAAAGCCATGGGGCAAAAAGATTAGGCATACTCATGTGCTGATTCATAATTAAACTGGTCCATGCTCTTCTCAATTTGGATCGAATCCCCCACCATGTGATCATGAATTGAAACCCCAAGCCCTCACACTGACTAGGAGTTTTACTTTGAAAGATTGTGCTTTGAATTTGTTGATGTGGTGGTGGTTCGATATCAGAAGATAAATCCTCATGTTGACACGAAATGTCACACTCCTCACGTTTACTTAATTATTGTGTAATTTGACTCACATACATTTCCATATTTTGTATGGAATTTTGAGTGGACTTCATTACAATTTTAGTGTTTTCTATGAACGTTGGGAGGGGTTGTTCTAAAGAATCAAGTATGGGGTCAACTGTGAGGCTCAAGTCAGAATTTGAGAAATTGTTGGGTTGGGTGTTGATAGGCTGAGAATGAGTCCAATGATTCGGAGAAGGGTGTTGGTAGAATTCTGGGTATTCGGGAGAAGGATACTGGGGTGAAAATGATGTATAAGAATTTGAATAAGAATTGTCTCCCCACGAATCCCTCCTTCTTGGGTTGTACACAGATGCGTAATGGTCATATCGAGCATTTTGGGAAAAGGTATGGTCATACTCAGGCTCTGGGAGAACATAAGGACATTCCCCGATAACATGACCACTCAACCCACAATAGTCACACGGTACAGCTACTGAAGCCACAGGTGCACTCATGTCGTCTACCGCACACATGAAACAAGCGAAAGTTTTTTGTAATGTCTCAGTTGGTTGATCAACATATGATCCGACATAACAAGATGGTGGTCTAGTAGTCGGTGACTCTCTCATATTATCCCAATCTGAAGACTGCTCAACCACACAATTAAGATTGTTCCAACCATACAACGTGCTTGTCTAAGGCACCCCAGGTTGCCTGGGTCTGGAGTACCAAGGAGAATTGTCCTGGTCCCAACAATGATATCGATGGTCATTCATGTAACCATCAATTTCGACAAAGAAATCTGAGTGGACCACTCTCACCACCAATAGGCCAAGCTCGCAAAAAGTACTCGACTCGACCCTAAAATGCTAGCAGAGAGTGTAAAGGGGAGGAGACTAGAACGTAGAAGTAGGTGAGAAGAAGATGACTCAGAGGAGAAGGGATGAATCCCTAAAAACTAGTGTGGGTAAAGGGTGAAGGTAGAAGCCTAGTCTAGCAAACACGGCTCAAGCAGTCTACATTCACTAAAGGTACATACAACTAGATGACAGCTAACTACGAGGTCAGAAGACCTCAACACGCCTCACCTCCCTACGATGAAGACCACAAAGCCTAGCAAGTGAGCCAAGATTTGGAGATATTGTCTCTCCTAATATCGACACAGATCAGGCTATGACGGTCGTGACCGGATCACCTCTTAATGTTCCCGAATCCTATTGGCCAATCTCTACTTGATTTTAAAGTAAGGCTTCACTTGAGTGTGGTTTTTGAGGCTAAGGAAGGGGTGATCAAACCTCCCACCTTATCTTTAAGACTATAGGTGGTACCCCTTAAAAATATTTTGAAATCTTAGGCTAGCAAGCAACTCACCAAATAAGCACTCACCTCACTCTTGTTACAATGCACCTTACTAACTAATGCACGATCTCAACATGCAAGAATGAGAGAATGGGTGCACGTACCTCACGCCAGAAATCCACAACAAGAATGTAAAGAAAAAAATGACAAGTGCGTGCAAGGTCTACAAATGATGCATGACGTAGATGGCAATCAATCTAATCTTTTGCTTTGAGTTTTAAGGTCCAAGTTGATTAAAGGGAATTGATTGTTAATCTGGGAGCACACTATATGTCCAAACATTCGAAATTGAGCCCCAGATGACCTAGTGAATGTAGAAACAACCAGCAAAAGTAAGAGGGATTTTGGAGCTCACCAGGCCGCCAATTGGCGGTCCAGGACCACTGATTGGTGGTCACTTTGCCCTTGTTCCCCTTCCATATTCTCCTGGTAACGTATCCGGATATTTAAAGTCTCCTGAAACAAAGTAAAACTACAAACAAAAAATTAAAACCACTCGAATCGTCCAAACCAATGTCTGGACAAAACACCTGCACGACAACAACGCCAAAAACATGATTAATCATTTATATATACCGCAAGTGCATGATCGTGTTGAAGTGGTGGCAAATACGGGTCGATCCACTGGGAGGTGTGTCGACTTTGGTTAGTTAGAAGGCGAGTGGGAAATAAAGGGGAGCAGAGATTGATTAAACTAAACGAGTAAGCAACAAAGAAGGAAATGTAAGTGAGAGAAGATATGAAACTAAGTGACTAATAAAAGAAGACAGAAATCAGGAATGAAAAACCCCTAAGGGGTGGAGTGTGTGTACACATCAAATAAGTGTGGTGAATGCATACAATAAGCTAAAGTATAGTTAATGTTTGTTATGCATAAGAAGTACCTAATGGCAAGACCTATCATTCAAAGCACTAACCTACGTGATTAATATGAGCATGACAAGTTTGCTAGTAAGAACCTAAACAAGCAAGGAATGTACCCAAATATTATGGTAGAAACCATCAAGTTAAGAATTCTCTTTAATTCAAACAAGCATACTAACATTTCTCACCTACAATAATATTTAGCATTCATTCCGTCTACATAACATGTATAAACATCAACTGCACCCCCAAAGCGGGATGGAACTACTCACACATTAAACTATAAACTACATGAAGAAAAGAAGACATTCTATTTATACTACTATAAAGAAAAAACCAACTAAAGCAAGCATCAAAATAAAGACACTACAAAACTAACAAAACTATGAGGAATTATTTTATTTACATGACTCACATTACAAGTGACATTCTTCTCCACCATGAGTTTTTGCTTCAAAGCTTTTACTCCAAGTAGAGAGAATGCCACCAAGCAATGGGTGAATACAATGGAGAATGAAGAGTTCTATTTTAGTGCTAGAAAAAGGTAATCAGGAACAATCCCCCGATGTGGGACTAATGAAACTACTACCAATTGATAAACAAAACATAATTAACAACCACAAGAATCTACATTGAAATTGGAAAAAAATGGGCCGCCAATGGGCGGTCACTTTTTGTCTAATTGGCTTCAAATTTGTATATCTTCGTCAATACTTCATTTTATTACGTGCGTTGCATCTGGATCAGTTGTTTGAGTGTCGGCCCCAATCTAATTGCCAAAATATTCCTCATGATGATGTGCAGCTTCTTGATTTTCTCATTGGTCCTTTTGGTTTACATCCGGGTCCTTCCTCTTGCATTTCAGTCCATAAATCTCACAATTCAGTCCTTTCTCTTGCTCTTAGGTCTTTTTTGTGTCTCTTCTTCTCACTTGTTTTATTCGGGAAATTTAAACATAAAACAGGTTACGTAGTATTGCCTTGATTAAAAATAGAGGATGTAAGACACAAATATATACATGATATGATGTCAATCAGTGCGCCACGAATTTTCGTCCAACTTGGAATCATTGGAGCTATGTCTCCCAATTTCCTATTATGCCCCGAGCACTCCCGAGCTGCCATGACCATCCCCTATCATGCACTCCCGTAGGAGGCATCAACCACCCTAAACCCTCAACCCATCGCCTCTGACCCGTCATGACCATTTGCGACCAGGAACGTTGCTTCCAACCTGCAAACCAAACTGCAAAACGAAAGTCAGAAAAATGTTGACAATACAAATGACAGTTACATGATAGATTCTCATGCCCGCGAGCTACTGTTATGGTGGTGTTTGAGAAAAAAATCAGCAGCAAGGTCCATTAGCTGTGGAGTTTGATTCTTACTTGGAGCCCACCGGACAAGTGAAGAAAAATGTGTATCTGTTTTGCCCAATGGTCAATGGTGGATGAATCATTAAAGAGCAAATTTGAAAGAATGTAATGATTAGTTCATGATTATCCATATTTTGTTTTAAGCTAATTCCTTTCTTTACAGGTTTTTATCTACTCGATACTACTTTTCTTTATTTTGTTTTGCAGGAAAAAATCATCTTCCAATCAACTAAAGAGTTGAAAAAGAAGTGGATATCGTTTGTGGGTACTCGATGGATGGATTTGAAAACAAAGTTGACGTCCATTTTTTTATAAAAGTATAAGCATCGAGATTAACGGAAAATTTACAATTGTATTACTGATACGACATGGGTTGAATTCCAAAGAACAAGTTTCCACACAACAGGGGGGTGGGAGGGATATTGTAGACTGAATAAGACAATGTTGGCCGAAAAGGTTGCCAAGAAAAGGCAGGAAGCATTAGAGGCCAGTTTAAGTGAAGAGCAAGCCAGTAATTTGGCTCCTACATCTCCCCAAACTAGATAAGATAAGTGGAAGAGAGAGCGCATTACTGTAGACTGGATTTACATTAACTCTGAGTCAGCAGAGGTTGCAACAAAGATTGTAAGTGGTTAGATTAAATTCTTGTGTTTCGTATACTACCTAATTAATTAATTCAATAGTGTTTAACTTCAGGCAATGATATAGTTTCTAAGATTCTTGTGTTTTGTAACCGGGCGATCTTACCCTGCAAGCTTTCAAAGCGAATTTGTTTCAGAGGGCAAAGATATTTTGATTATGGCCTAGGGCAAAGAGGACCGTGCTAGATGAGTATGTGGTGTCGGTAGTCGAATAGGGCTACGACAATACTTTGGGTCATCCTCCTCAAAGTGTAGTAGGAAAGGAATTGACACTGATTACAAAGAAAAGTTCCATACGTTGGAAGAATAAATGGCTATGGTACTTAATAAATTAAGTGCATTACCTAATATGACCAAACCTATTCCGATAACAAGTACTACGGGAAGTGTGAATCCTAAAAATGAACGCCCAATTGCGATCCATAAGGAAACAAAAGTAGAAATAATAAAGAAGGCAATGTTATCACCGTCGAATTTTATAACTTTCTAATTGTAGATATATTGATAATGTTGTTTTGTACTAATAATATGTCTGTGTTACAAGACATAGGATAGTGTTCCATAATCAAAAGCATCTTCTCCGCAGGAGTTGTGTGTGATGAGAGCCAATTTTGCAAAATGTTGTACATTCTTGTAAAGGATAAATCTGTAGAAAGAAATGGTAGGCGCAACAACCAAGGGAGGCATAGAAGACCTGGGATATGTCTGCATTGTTGATTTTCTGCAGTTTCTGAAGATGGAAACATTGTGTATAACAATTATCTAGGTTCAATTCATGTATGCTATGTTTGTATTTTTGATAAATGTTTATGTTACATTTAAATTTTAATGGTGTTAGTTTGTTTATATTAGGAATCTGTAGCTAATGCTATATGGCAAAAAGTACGGTCATGTGTGCCCCACTCTATTCATCAAATAAGGACCTGCAAGTAAAGGCAACAGATCTACAAAGTTTACGGAGTTGTTGCAAGCATGAAGGAAGGCTTTCTATTTTCTAGTACCATATTGGAAGTAGTTCATTTTATTTTATAATACCTTTGATTTTAATATATTTCATTTGGGAATCATAAAAAAGTTTAGCATTGATCTAAATAAATGAAGTAATTTAGCATGAGTGGTTTTCAGTGGACATTGGATGTTAGCTGTGGTAGAACCTATTACGTGGACGACCTACTGATTTGATCTTATGGCATCGAAGAATCCCAGGGAAGGTTTAGGGAGCATTATTCAAATGTAAGTTATTTAGAATAATTCCATTCGTATTCTAAAAGTTAATTTGTCGTTATTGGATGTTTCAATCAATTTTCGAACCATCTACATATTTTGGTGGGGGCCTTGTGGGCTCTCAAATCTCGTCGGGTGGTCTAACACCTGTAGCAAAAAAGAAAGTAATTAGCTTGTCATGGGTGTAAGATGGTTCAGTAATGGTTATTTTGATATATGCATTATATTTTGCAATAATTTTGTTGTTTTCCTCATATACATGACATTTTAATTGTAGTACCATAAACAAGTTGGAACTACTAAATGTGGTTACTACATAATGAGGTATATGGAAGCACTTGTTGAGAAAGGAGTGACGACAGGAGATTTAAGATTAGATAAATTTGATATTGACCTGATGTTGTGTTATATATGTTTTGTGTCACAATTTATATGTTAATAAATGTGTTTGTTAACTTTGTAGTCGTTCAAAGTATCCGTTGTACCATTTTCTCAAGAAGAGATAGACATTATGCGAGAGAAGTGATCTTCTTTTTTCATCAGCCATATGATTTTAGCAATATAATTGTTGAATGTAAGTTTTGTCGGGTGATGCTGTCATCGTTAAGCTTTTTTTTTATAATAAATGAATATATACATGATGTATCATTGGTGTTGATGTGTAGGATTTTCAACCGGATATTCTAACCAAACCAAATCGTAAAGCAGAACCTGAGACATTGCAGCCATATTCACCTTACTAACTGAGAATTCTGGTATGACATACAAAGTATACGTATAATTTAGTGACACTTCATATTCCAAGGAAGTTGAACTGAAGGAACATGGTTTACTACACAAAACAAAGCGTACAACCCCAACGTACTTTACATGACAAAGAGAGTTAGACACTCGTACACCAACGTCAAAGATGACAAATGCACAATGCAAAACAACATGCAAGGTCAATTTAGATAAAACAACAAATGTAATCAGTGCCAAACAAGTTTATGAATACGTGAAGAACATTAAATGTGAATTTGGCAAGCGTTACAGATGCAAAATTGTACCAGTAGTTAGAAAAAGAAATCCATTTTTTTTAACCTACCTTACTGGCAAACTTTAGAAGTTAGACATTGTCTTAATGTCATGGTTGTAGAAAATAAATTAGTCATGGTTTAAAGGGAACTCTTCTGAACATACCTTGTAAGACTAAACATTGTTACAAAGGTAGACTTGACCTAGTAGAAATTGGTATACGAGTAAAACTAACACCAAAGGATAAGGAGACCCGTAATTTTTTTAGCACCAGCTTGTTACACATTGTTTAGAAAAGAGAAGATAACTTTGAGTCAAAGTCTACATGGTGTCAAAGTGTCGTAGGGGTATTCTTTAAATATTAGTAGTCAGGTTTCGGCCAAAGATTTTAAACTACTTGGTTTGAAGTCTCATCATTGTCATGTATCGATGCAGCTTCTGCCTGTTTCTATTACATCGATATTGCCAAAACATGTTTGACATGTAATTATCAAACTTTGTTTATTCTTTATCAAGATTAGAATCAAAGTACTTGATCAGAACTACTTTGCTAAGTTGCAGCATGAGGTGGTTGTTACAGTATGTTAGTTGGAGATGTACTTCCCCCATAATTTTTGGACATCATGGTGCATTTGGTGGTTCATCTAGTCCAAGAAATTAAATTAGCTAGACCGATATTTTGAGGTGGATGTAGCTTTTAGAGTGGTACATGGGTGTGTTGGAGAGTTATTGTAAGAATCGATGGAGGCCCGATGCTAGAATTGTTGAAGGCTACATGGTCTAGGAGGTTATTGAGTTCTGTGATGAGTACCTGACTCATTCAAAAAGTGATGGAGTTGCTAACAAGCGTCACGAAGACAAGGTTGGAGGTTAAGGTGTACGTGTTGCAAGGTTTATAAGTCTAGAGGGTGAGGTTCTCTTAAAGGAATATAATTTTGTGTTGTGCAATTCCAACGAAATTTGTCCTTTTCTGGAAGAGCACATGTTCCTAATGAGGCTAAAACATCCTACATGGAATGATTGACATACCAGAAAATGGTGTATAGCCGTAATGTTTCTGAGACTTTGAAGTGGTTCACCTATAGGCCTAATCCTATTGTCACAACTTATAGTGGTTACAATGTCAATGGATACTCCTTCCACACCAAAATGGAAGATGGCAAAAGCAGAATACAAAATAGCATGGTCAGATTAGTTGCTGAAGCTGTTCATATTTCTAGTTCGACAGATAAAAAACTTATATATGCAGAAATGTTATACTACAGTGAAATTGAAGATATCTGGGTGTTGAACTTCACCCACTTCGATGTGGCAGTATTGAAATGCAAGTGAGTGGACAATAACAATGACCATCGGGTGGATGAGGTGGGATATACCTTGGTGAACCATAACAAACCAGGATTCAAGAAAGAACCTTTTATTTTGGCATCTGAAGAAAAATTGATTTTTATGTAGCAGACCTTTGTGACAATCAATGGTTGGTCATTTTAGAAGGAAAATGACAGATTATTTCTCAAGAAGATGTCAATGATATTGAAGAAATTCCCCTATTTTGAAAACAAGTGATTTAATCGAAGCCAATCGATGACCATAAAAATGTTAATAACTTACTTTTTCTTGAGAATCGTTCTCAAGAAATATGGATTGAAGATCTTGATAACAACAAATGAAAAAGAAAATCGTAAAGGTTGACCTAGTATTGTATTAATTTTTTTTAAGAACTCATGAGTTAATTATGTTTCTCAACTGACCAAATTACAAAGTACAACGAGTTAATTCTTATTTTTTGTTTTTTCAGGTGAATGGCCCGCTTTCGAGGATCCATTTGCTTTTGACCACTCTCTTGCTAAATAATGACATGTTGTTGATACATTTGGTAGCCATTGTTACATTAATGGTTGTTGTTCATTACATTTGCTATTGTTAAATTTGGTTTTGTTTTGATTTTCTGTTGTACATTACATTTGATTAGTTACATTTGTTGTGGCCAAAATTAAAGTGAATGTTGTGCAAGTAGGTTTTGAATTGTAGGAGACTAATTGAGAATTTTATAGAAAACATAATTTTGACCAAAAATCAATTTAAAAAATGAACTTGTCATTTTAAGGCTATATACCGACGTGACATGTCTCGTTTATTTGTTACTTCAAAGGAGATACTTTTCCATTAAATGACATAAGTGCCCTTTGAAGGACAAACCAATCCTTTACTGGACTCGTGCTTTAATGGACTCGTCCTTTAACAAAAAAGTTGTCACTTAAGGCACATAAATGTCCTTTAAGCAGAAAGGACCCTTTCGAGCTTAGAGAACAAACAAATATCTCCTTTAAAGGACATGCATGTCCTCAAAAGGACACCTTATTTAGAGGCATAAATAATTTGAATCGTCTTTCGAGTTTCAAGGACAAACTTTTGTGTTATGGACAAAGCCAACCATTAACGTACACATGTCCTTAAAGGACAAGTGGTCTTTAAGCAGAGTACTTGCACTTGTACCCTCTACAGGTCGTCCTTGTGCTTTAAGGACCTTTTTGAGATAAAGAATAGACAAGTACTTTAAAGGAAATATGTGTCCTTTACAGGATATAAGTGTTCTTTTTTAAAGCATGGGCTTGTAGCTTAAAGCACCCTTTTGAGTTTTAAAGAACAGAACAAGTTGTGCTTGAAAATTTATAAAAAAGCCTTAATTTGATATTTAAACAATTGCAATTTCAAGAGTTGTATACAAAAATATATATAATTACAATTGAAAATAAACAAAAAATACATATAATTATAGTTAACAAGATTCCACATCAATTTTCTACTATCAAAAATTGGCTTCTGAAGCAGGGTTCCTTAAGCAAATACATTACCATTTCGCATCTAACTGAGTGTAGATATTGGCTGTCCATTTAGCTATGGGATGTATGTCTAACATTAAGCATTTTATCCAGTGAAAGACATATACTTCACAATCATTGCTATTGGGTGCTTGGTGTTGACACTTTTCCCTTTCATAGGACAGTTTCCAGTCAATGTTTAGGTAAGATCTCCAAAATTCTGCCATTATTACCGCTCCTTGTTACTGGGCACCCATTGCTATTTTTGGATCTTTGTCTCCAACAACCCGAGGAAGGCTGTTAAGTTGTGTTGTTTCATTCTTATCTCCACAGTCAACAGTGTCTACTGCCTTTTCTTTATCAACGGTTGTGCAATGACTATGTCTATTGGATCCCAGTCTTCTACTATTTTTCCACTCTGCATGAAAATAAATCATAGTAGCGGGGGGCTCGATAGCAATGGTGATCGTGTAAGGAATGAGAATCACCTTTCTTTGGTAGTATCACAATGTATGTTTTTGCTCCAACATAGAAGCAATGCAGGTATTAACTGTCCATTAAAATAAGTACAATTAACTTGTCATTTCAGTGGATTAAACTAAAACTCGATTCACAAAATGAAATATACTTACGTATGTTGATAGATCTGAGCCTTTAGTGATTAGATCTTTTAGATGTTTTAGGCTTACTCAGTTCTCGTCCTTGAACCATGACGTTTTCCATGTTTTTCACCAGTGTTGTTAAATTAAGAAGCACATTTTCCCCCATTTGTCAACCCAGCCATGGCTTTCAACTCGATGTTTTTTTCTTTGTTGTGTGTGTCAGTTAGCTACCTAACCTTTTGTTGGAGAATGCACATCTTGTTTGTCTGAATTTTGATTTTCATCATCTTTCAACCTTTGAGCACAATTTACTCATGTGTGATTTGTTCTCTTTCTCTTTTGTTTTCCGTAGGGTTCTTCTTTTGAACCTCTTTTTCTTGTTCAAACTTCATAGTGTTCTTCTTTGTTCCCTCTCCTTTTTCTCTTCTACTATTTCTTTTTTCAAGGAACTTTTTTCCATGCCTTTTGGATCCCCCATTCGATGTTGTCCTTTTGTTTTTCTTTCTTTCTCTTCTTCTTCATCTTCTTTTTCTTTTCGTTCTTTCTTTTTCTTCTTCTTCTATATGTTCTTCCTCTTCTTTTCTTCTTTATCCTTTTTCTTCTCCTAATCTTCCTCTTCTTCTTCTTCTTTATCTTCCCTTTCATTCTTCTTCTTTTTCTTCTTATTCTTATTTTCTTCTTCTATTTGTTCTTCCTCTTATTTTCTTCTTTTTTCCTCTTCTTTTTCTTTCTTTCTTCTTCAACCATTTCTTTTTCTACTCCACTTCTTCCTTTCTTCTATGCTCCTCTACTTTTTTTGGTATTTTCCTCTTCATCCTTGTGTTTCTCCTCATCATCCTTCCTCCTCACTTCTTCTTCTCCACCAAAGAAGGACAAATTTATCATTTTGTTTTGTTAAATATCATGTAAGATGAATACAACCATAGTTGTGGTGAAAAGGACATAAGTGTCCTTTTTGGACAAATTTTTTTGAAAGGACAAATTTGATTTATTTGGACTCTAGAAGCTTAAATGACAATATTAGTACAAAGAACATATGTATCCTTTGAAGGACACATGCCAGTTAGGAGACCGGTATGTTATTCAAGGACACTTACTTATTTTGAATGACCAATAAATCCTTTAAAGGTTGGACTTTCGTTTTAAAGGACACTACGAATATAATGGACATATATGTCCTTTGAAGGACCTGGTTATGGGTATAAAAGAACATACCATTACAGTGATGTAGAGCTCTGTGGCTTCAAACAAGGATGTTGAGGCACCTTCAGTAGGTGTTCTTAAGTTCTCATCTTGTTTGTTTCCCCTACTAGATAAGGTGGATTTGCTGGTGTGTATTGGGTACACTCTGGAAAGGCATCTTTTGAGTTCTCCACTACTTGATCTTTTTAGAACTGTATTTCTTTTGCATTCTCCATTGCTCTATCTTTCCAAAATTGTATTTATTTTGCATTCTTAGCTAATTTTGATTGAGCTCTTTGTTAGTAATTGGAATATGATGAAATTCAAATTCTGTTGTTTGTGCATATAAATGAAATTTATGATAAAATGTAAAAATGATGTATTTTTGATATTGGTATTTACGAATAATGAAGGAGATAAATAAACATTAAACCAAGTACAAATAAATATTACAAGAACACAAACATAAATAACTAACAATAATTTTTTTAATCCAGTCAAATGTAACAAAAATAAAAAAATATTTCAATAAAAAAATTCTCAGTTTACCCAATAAAAAAGATGGGTTCATTCTATGAAACTCAAGTGAGAAATGAAAAAAAATTACCAATACGCTCCTTGTTATTTGTTGAAGGATATAGACAACCAACAACCAACAATGCATCCATCTGCAATAGTCTAAATTCCTCTTTTATAAAGTTGTAGATAAACAAAGGTTGATACAAACTGGAGGAGACGTCATCAGAGGTGGCTGGAGGGAATGAGGCAGCGTTGAAGAGGGTCGAAGAGGTGGGGGTGGGGGTGGGGGGCTTAGAGGCTGGAAATGAGGCATCGCAGGAGGGGATGAGTCATGGGAGGAGAAGGTGACAGTGTCACCAGAGAGGGCCATCTCGCCGGTGGTGGACGGAGAGCAGAGTATCGCTTGGGGATTTTCCTTTGGTTTCCTAGGGTGAGGTCAGAGATTTCCTTGGGCAAATTCTTTTGTACTAGGGTATCCAAGGGGAAATTTTCACTTTTCCAAGATATGCAAAAACCCACAAACATAGGGACAATACTAGGTCAAAGGGAAATAATTCTCTATTCCATTGGATTCCAATTGCAGAAAACCCCCAAATGGACATACCACTATTGTTAAAGGACACAAACTCCACTATTTGAAGGACATACCCCGATAAACTTAACATGACCACGCCGTGGTAGTCGTGTAACTGGATTTAAACAAAATCACGAAAACCCACAAGTAAAATGATGATGGTGTTCACACAACGACCACGTCACCTACTTTCTACCGTTGGTGCTCGAGATTTCCATGTTTGATGTCATTTCTTCGGTTTTGGTATTTTGATGGGTCAACAACTCGACATAGTGGAGGAAGATTTGTTTCTTTTCAATGTGGTTTTGTTGTTATGCAAAGAATCCCACCACTTGTTTGGGAAACTAACTGTTTGCCACTCTATCAGAGAATTTTTTTAAAATTGCTTTTGTCTAAACGTTTTAATAACCGCGATGAAGCGGTGGCAAATACGGGTGGATCCATGGGGAGGTGAGTAGCCTCTGGTTTGTCAGAAATCAAGTGGCGAAAAGGGGAAAGAGATTTGATTATGCTAAGCTAAACTACACTAAACTAGTAACTAAGAAATGCAAAAGAAAGTAACTAAAGATTGGAAATCAGGAAGAGAAACCCCTAAGGGGTGGAGTGTGTGCACATATGAAGTGAAATAAGTGATGAATGATGCATGTAAGCATGTATGTGTGTGTCGTGTGTGTCTTTTCATGCATAGGAAGTGTCTAAAGATGTTGGAAATCCTATCAATCCATTCACACAACGTATCAACAAGTACTACTTGATTATCAGAAGATTAGGCTCAACAAGAGAAGTGTCTAAAAATATGGAAAGACTCATCAAAACCCATAAACTCTTGTGAAGAACAAAGCTAAGCATGGTACGTGTCTAAATGATATGGCAAAACCCATCAAAACAAAGTTTCTTCAATCAATCAAGCAAGCAACCACAAATACAAACACTTAACTAACGTGTAGCATATTTAACAGGAAATTTCAGTCAATAAACATGAGGAAACTAAGCATGGGAAGTGCCTAAATCTTGTGGCCAAACCCATCAAAAATCCCCCAACATGTAGATGATTAAAATACCCCCACTGAACATACGAACATGCAATAGTCTACACAATAAAAAATTCATCAAACAGCCAAACATCACAACATATATGTATATTATCTCCACCCCCAAAGGGAGATGAAATTACTCACTAATCATTAATTTAACTATTATGTTAAGAGAAGAAAACATATTAACTAAGTCTACTAAGATTAATGAAATGAAATTAAGGTAAACATGCAAGAAGATAAAAGCAACAACATTAAACTAAGAAAGGTAGAAAAAGGTAATCGGGGACAATCCCCTGATCTGGGACTAATGAAACCTTCCCATGATAGAAATGAACACATTACCCATATCCGTGAGAAATGGGGTTGGATTTTGAGAAAATCAGACCGCGAATTGGCAGTCACTTTTTCCCAGATTCAACCCATTTTTGGATTTGTTCTTTAGTTTCTCAATTCTTCACATGGGGTGCACTCGGATCGGTTATTGGAGGGTCCGAATCTAATTGCCAAAATACTCCTCATGATAGTGTGGAGTTTCTTGATTTTCTCATTGGTCCTTTTGGTTTACATCTGGGTTCTTCCCTTTACCATTTTAGTCCATAAATCTCACAATTCAGTCCTTTCTCTTGCTCTTAGGTCCTTTTTGTGTCTGTTGTTCTCACTTGTTTTATTCCTGAAATTTAAACATAAAACTCATTACGTAGCATTGCTTAGGTTAAAAATAGAGGATATAAGAAACAAATATATGCATGATATGATGTCAATAACTTTAAAAAATCTCCAAAAATGCCCTCAAGATGGCTCTAAAATGGCTCTCACATTCAAAATCAATAGTGTTTCTTTCACTCTCACTGCCTCACTACTTGGGCAAAACGCCAGGCTTTCAAGAGCCAGAGACGACATCTACGACTTGGCTTGGGAGGAGGTACGTAGCTCCATCGATCAATTCGTCGATGTTACCAAACCATTGGTGCCACACAAAAATTCTCTCCATCACTCATCTACCAATCATTGGTAAAGTCTTTTGTCGATTCATCTCCTACAATATTTTCATTTGCAAAGGTCGTCAAGATGAACTTGGTCATCAATTAGGAAATGCTATTCAATCTTTACACCAAGACTCACACAAATTGGCCTGTCTTCATCATCAATCGCATGTGCTATGTCTTTCACCGCAAGCTTCATTTTCTTGCTTTTTCGATGATCATCTCTCTCATTGGTGAACACTTCAAAGTGAAAGGCATGTGTTCTAAAAGTTTAACTTTTATATGTCAATTATTATGAATTGGATGTGCAAACATTTTGTTCCTTGATTATGGTATTCGTCTTTTAGAAGTGCTAAGGAAGAGGCGTTTGGACCTTAACCAAAGAGTACTAAAAGAAAATGGTCTACATAAATCAAAAGTTATTCACAATCATGGTAATGAACATGGAACATTAATCACTGAGATAAGATTGTCGTGTTGGTCATCGATTGTTGTAGCTCTACAAATAATTGACGACACGAGTATATAAAAGAGGAAAAGATTATTTTTATATATTGAATAGACCTTACAAATAAACGATATGGAATTGTGTTTCGTGTCATTAATGTTTTAGTGTGTCTTGGATCCTAAGATATGAGGCTTATATCTTTTCACTCAAGAAGTGCTTCATTTGATTATTGTCAAAAGCTATCAATGAGTATAGTGATAAAGGCAATAGTTGGTTGAACATGACTTGTGCTGGAAAAGATAGATAGTCAAACGATTATCATTGCCTCTCCTAATTGAGTGATGATATTAGTGGGCTCTTTGATAAAGCAAAATTATAATGTGCACAATGTAACTTTAGTTAAGTTACATTGTTATAATTAGCTTAAAGAGATCAAGAAATGAATATAATACAAAGGTGACACATTTTACTTTGTATATTTCTTAATATCATGAGGCAAGGGATAGACACAAGTGGTGCACTTACATCACTAAATGGATCGTGTTTTAGTTCGAGTGGAACAAAGACATCTATGCTAATTGGGTAACTATAATGTGTAGCTAGATACCACTTATAGTTTGAGGACACATGTGGTGAATCCTCCTATAATGGCTTAGATCCTCCTATAGGTCACACCACAAAACTGTGAAACAAGAAGCTTCATTTTGAGTTCATATGTCGGGTTTCATGTGAAAGAGGGACACATGTGGTGAATCAATAAAATCAATACGTCACGACAATTGACATAATTAGAATCATGGATAAATTCATATGAGGTGTATATATTATGGGGTGTAATAATTTAATATTACATAGGATAATATATTAAATAAGATATGAATTCGCTAAAAACCCCAAGAGATCAAATTTTGTTGGAAATAAATCCAAAATTTCAAAGGCAAAATCGGCGTCAAACACAGTGAAACGTTTAGGGTTCGGTCGACTGAGGTGTCCTCGGAACGGTCCAACGAAGGGGGAACAGGTAAACACAATTGGTTGATCGAAATTGTCTGGAGTGCCTAGACAATTGGGTTCGGTCAACCGAGCGTGAACGGTTAACTGAGAGAAAATATCCAGGAGCTCTCTTGGGATATTTTTGGTAGAACGAAGGTGACTAGGTCGTCCGATGAGATTCGACCAGGAGAAATTTTGGTGAGTCAACGGTCGACAGGAGCCAGATGCGGATCGTCCGAATTTTTCCAGGGAATTTTTCTCATGTATATTCGGTCGACCGTCTATCTCATGGTCAACCGAACGTGTGTTAAAACTGAATGGTTCGATTAACCGAGAAGAATTCTCGATTAACCGAACAACGCGATTTTTGTTTGAATTATTAAGAGAATAATTAGATTGTGTGTTGGATTAATTCCAGATTTAATCAAACATTTTTAAGGATTCTTATGTGGCAATTTGAGATTAATTTTAGAAGAGAATAAGCAAGAGATCATGACTAAAGAATAGTTCTTGATAAAGATGTTTTGGGAGCCTATAAAAGGACCCCTGATCCTACTTGTTTATGTTAATGCATAAATTCTCTCTCTCATTAATCTCTCCCTTAATCACCACGACAATCTTTTAATAGTTTTAAGTTTTGGAGATAGAAATCTCAGGAGCTTAAAGAGGGGTTATTAGCTAGATTCTAAGCTTAATTAGAGATTGATTGGCTAGCTCTTTTCTCTCTAATCTTGTTTAGAGTTTGGTGAACACTTAGAGGCGAATCGACGGGTGACTCGACGAGCAACAAAACTTCGGGTCTTCTGAAAGGTTTTAGAGAACCTTTGGGTATGATCCTTTATCCTTTGTTTATTTTAATATGTGTAGGAATGCATGATATTAGAATAAACAAATACATGTACGTAAAATCAATGAAAATATGAAATAGATCGTGTATGTTTGTATTAAAAAAATTAAAATATATACAAACATGGGGACACAAAATCCTACACAAAGTAGGCTCCAACTCCAATTTGTTCAAATCATCCCGAACCGTCATCGACAACTACAAACTCAAACAAATGAAAATTGAGGAGCAAAAAGCCACTGGTGAAACACCTCTCGGAAATGACTAAGATGACTCCACCAAGGACGATCAATCCCAAAATGATGAAGAAATGGCCGACGCTCAGTCTTTGTCTCCCACTCTAACTGAACCCACGATTGACTCAAGATGGGATACAAAATCTGCTTGTGGTCCTGGTGCTACACTCACCCCGAATGCCCTCTGGTTCAGAGGCTCAAGGGAATCAACCCTCATGGGAATATCAGATCGAGAGGAGTATGGACAGGAATTGCCATGATTATGAGCTAATGGATTGCAACTACCAAGGAATAGAAGAGCTCACTAATAATTTCCATGCTTTCTGGTTTGTGACATCGAATTCGCTCAACGAAATCAACAACCAAATTTGTTTTGTTGGAGATTGTTGCCAAGCATTCATAGATTCTGAAAATGAGATCATGGATTTCCTTCGTAATATGAACAAGCCGGTCAACTAGCACATTTGTTCATTCGGTGGACCGACATGTGTTTAGTCGTCCGTTTATCACATGGGTTTCCGTTGCTTTCCAACCTCAAAGGTTGAGAAAGGAAAATGAAAATTGGGCATTGATTCCCAGGAGTGCACAAACAACCCTCATCCATGGAGTCCACCCAAATCTATAAGCTATAAGAGCCTCCCTCGAAAAAACTAACTGTATGTCAAATGAGCTTGATGAAATCTCTTACCAAATGTACTACTCCCTCAATTGTTCCATTTTATGGTTTATGAACTTCCTGATTGACTACGTGATTGTGGCATGCAAAATTGATGTAATTGTATTTCTTTATTGTGTTGCATAATTGGATTTCAATTGACCACTCAAATAATGTTTACTCGTGTAATCGTGCATTAATACTCGTATTCGACTATTGTTCAAAAATGTACAATGAGTGGTGGTGACCTATATTATCTTTATACTACTAATCGTGTTTGTCCATTAAATCTATAACAAACATTCATTTATTAATTATCGTACAACCTTACACTAAAAACTTAATCGTGTAGACTTTTTCCAATCCATCTTGCAGAATTTTATTCCTTCGCTAAAAAACCATATTATTCCATAACATCTTGTTGTGTAATCCTGTATTTTCTTAAATTTACCATCCTAGCACAATATTTTCCAAACATTAGTCTTATATTGACATAATGCATTTTGATTGTCCGAACTCATGATTCTAGTTAGGGGTTTCGACGGATCAAAATGGGATTGGTCGACCCCATACCTTTAAGGTTTATGTTGGTTTCCATTTCTGATAACAAATGGTGAGAACAAAGTTATCAAAATACGATAGCAAATTTTATGGGATTTGGGTTCTCAATTAGTGTTAGAAAACTATAACATATCCTTTATGCATTTCGTTATGTTAGGACATAATCTTTAATTATACAACCTATAATATCATAGGTTGTATTTTGTTCATTTCATAGATCTTACCCTTCAAGGACATCACACGTTCATGATATAAGTAGGAGCCATATCCAGTTTTCCTTGAGAAAGGGTATAAGTGCCCAGTAAAAGAAAGGGATTTCGGTGCACTCCATTGAAATTTAGAATCCATTCACACTTTTCCTTTTCCTTCTTAATGTTTGAGGTCAGAATCTCAATGAAATTTAAACCTTACATGTAAGCAGTCGACCAAACCCATTTCGGTCCGTCGAAAAGTGCTACATGGACAAACAAAGACATCTCGACCTCTTAAATCCCTCATTCGGCAACACACTCATGCCTTAATTGGCAAATTTGAGGTTTAAAGGACAGACTTGAGGTTTATAGGTGAGTGTCGCATTTCAAAGGACATTGGTGCCCTTTTGAGAGCAGGTTCATCGTTTAAGGACCCATTCGAGTTTCAAGGACAACTCGTGCTTTAAAGGACATACCTGCCCTTTAAAAAATAAGTACCCATTAAAGGACAAACTTCTGTTTAGTGGAAAGATTCATGCTTTACATCTCATGAAATGAAACGTTGCAAAACAATGCAAGAAATAGAAGGTTGCAACAAAGACAATTAAAGTCGATATTATTGGATTAATCTTGGATTAATAAGATATTTGCCCAAAGCACAGACACATGGCGTGTTCCTATTGGACTACACATTTAAGAGTTTAGGGTGGAGCCATCTATATAAGGAGGGGAGTCTTCCATTGGATAGAAGAACAAGTGTGCAAACCCTAGCCTCCACCCACCCTAGCCGCCACCTTCTCTCTCTCCTATTTCGTCCCTCCACCTCCACCAAGCTCATTGCGTGGACTCTTGGGTTTTGGACTCGTGCTCCTTCTCCAAGAGTGTAGGAGACCGAACGGTGAAAAGGATTCCGTAAGGTGACCTCCGATCTTCCTTCCGCTGCCACAGGTTCTCTCCAAGAAAGGTACTCCTGAACTTGTAAATTCGTTGTTTGCTAACATTGGTACCAGAGCCATCTCAGTTACCTTTGAATCCTCACCATGCTTGATAAATTTTTGTTTCCTGATAATCTGATTTGAGATAAAAATTTGGTGGTTATGTTTTTTTGGAGAAAGAAAGATAACAGACAAATCAGCATTGCTTATTTACATGATGCGCATGTTTTGGTTCATTAGAGCATGCATCTAGGGTTAGATTTTGCTCCTCCATTCTTGCGCATGTATGCGTGGTTTAAGATGGATTTTTCCTGATTTTATTTCGAGCCAATATGATATGTTGCTCTCTTATCATTGCACATACATAGATGTGACCAGAATTCTGTTTTTTCTGTGTTGCTACCTCTATTCTTTGCGCTTGTATTAGATAAAATAAGAAGTTATTTTCCATGTTGATTCTTCTAAATCATGCACATGTATACATGAAATCAGATGTCTATTTTTACTCATTTTTCCGAATTAGGGTTAGATATTATTTATTCTAATCTTTGAGCATGTATACATGAAATATGTGTTAACCCTATCATGATGATCTTCTGTTTTTGCGCATGTTTTATATGATAATCAATAGTTTAATTCTCTGATATTTTTTCATGCTTGAATTAGATGATAATGTTTGTATATCATCATGCATGTCGGATTGCATGGATGGATCAAATGTTGTTATCTCTGATTCGTGTACATGCATGACTAGATCTCATGTTTGCTAGAATTTCGTGTATATGCTTTTTTATTTAGCATTTTTCAATATGAGCATGCATCTAGAGTAGATGTTTATTGCCATATGCATATGCATGATAATTGTGTTGCCTTGTTGCTCCAAAGAATTTTGGATATGGCTGTTTTTGGAGCATTAACATGCATGTGATTGATTGGTTTCCTTACTGAAAAATGTGCATAAATGCTTGTTGTTCTCTTGAAAATTTAGAATTTGTTTCTTTCCAATACAAGTAGCATAATTATTGTTGATTGTATTCTTATATTGATTAAGGAAAGATTGACAAATTCTGAAATTTTTAGAACATATTATGGCTGGAGTTTTGTTGCCTTAAAAGTATTTTTTGAATGCTTTCCTTTGACGCACATATATGTGTTAATCTCATTTAAGGAATTTCGGATTTTTTGCAATGATAGCATGCATTTCATTTGAAATATTTCCTTTATGATTAAATCCACATACATGTGTTGACCTCATTGAGGATTTTTTCCGGTTTTTTCTTTCCTAATGCGAGTAGGATAATTTTGACGCTCTCATGATTATGTTGATTGGGGAAAGAAAAGAAAATTTCAGTTTTGAGATACTATTATGGAGATTGATTGGTATTTCCATATACGTTTTTCTTATGCTCCATATATGCGTTGTTTCCTTATATATTAGTTCCTTCTTATTTGGAAGTGGTGTACACTTTATTCATGCGTGCGATTGTACTAACGTATCGAAAGATTGCGCTTGTATGGTATAAAGGGTGTGAATGGATGCTGATTTTTTTTGCTGCCTTATTGAGAGTTGAGCGTAATTTCATTCATTCATTTCCATTTGCAATAAAAATTGCAATGGGCTGTAATATTTATGGACTGTAATAATTATGGACTGTTTATTGCCCTAGGGAGACGAGGGGCTCCTTTATTTTTATTATTGCGATATTATTGCTATAAGGCTTATGCAGGTTCCCATCTACAGTGCTAAATCCCTATGGGGGATCCTTAGCTCGATATGGAAGTAGTGTAGCAATTAATTTCTGTGTGATCTTGATTGTAATGTTCTGAAAGGAATTTTTTTGGAACTTGCATGCCTAGTGGGAGTTGCAAGGTAGAGAAGTGTTTTGTGTAAACCACCTTGCAACCGGCGGATAATCATTTATTTGCTACTGATTTGCCATGATTTATACATTTTTTAGGGTTATTAAATCATGATGGAGCGCAATATATGAATTGGTATAATAGTTTTATTAACTATTGAATGAGGATTAGATCGAACGCTTTATGTTTTCCTTTGGTCTGAATGCTATATGTTGAACGTTTTATTTAAACCGCAAGTGCACGGCCGCGATGAAGCGGTGGCAAGTATGGGTCGTCCTCAGGGAGGTGAGTAGTCTCTTGCTTGTACGAAATCAAGTGGCGAAAAAAATGGAGAAGAGAGTTGGTTACGCTAATCTAGACTACGCTACACTAAGAAGTATGAATTGTGAACGAAACAAACAAACGATGGAATAACAACTAAACTAAGAACAAAGGAAGAATGCTGGAATACAGAAATGGGAAAACCCCTAAGGGGTGGAGTGAGTGCACACATGCAAAGAGGTGGGTGTAGAATACATTCTTTAAGCACATGAAGGTGGTGTTTATCAAGCATAGGAAGTGTCTAAATGTTATGGCAAAACTTATCAATTTATTCACCAACTTGGTTGATTAACATTTACATATGCAAGTTGTTTATTTCAGAACCTAAACAAGCATGAGAGGTGTCTAATCATTTTGGCAAAACTCATCAAGTTATAAATTCTATCCTAAACAAGCAAGCATACATTCATGTTTAATCAACACATCAAAAATAAAGCATTCATCCCATTCTCTAATGCATGTATGTACATCTACTCCACCCCCCAAAGGGGATGAAACTACTCACTAAACATTACACTAATTATTAAACTATGGAAAGAAAGCATATTAAAACTAAGCTAGAATTAAAAGACGATTAAACTAAAACATGCACAAACAATAAAAGAAGCATAAAACAAACAATGAAAGAAACACAAAACTTTATTGATAAAATGACTCACATTAAAAGTAGCATCCTCCTACTTTCGTGTGTGCTTCAAGGCCTCACTTCTAGTAGGAAGAATAGCCACTTAAAATATGGAGTGATTACAATAGGAGGTGAAGAGTTCTATTTATAGGCATGGAAAAAGCTAATCCGGGACAATCCCCCAATGTGGGACTAAACAAATACCACAAATAGCCTACACATCCTCTAATACATGTGCTGGAGAAATTTGAGCGCATTTGGGCCAAACGTGACCGCCAATTAGCGGTCTTGGACCGCTAATTAGCGGTCTACAGTGTCCGGATCGCTCTGGAATTTCTTGTGGGCTTTTCTGGAAGGCTTTGTTGGTATTTGATGCATCTAGTTTGCATGTTGGAGCTCCAACCCGAATAGAATTGCCAAAATACTCCCCATAATGGTGTGAAGTATTCTGTTTTACTCTTAGGTCCCTCTGTCTTGAAATCAGGTCCTTCTCCCTTGCATCTTGGTCCCTAGATCTCACAATTCAGTCCTTTTTCCAAGCTTTTGGGTCCTTTTATGCTTCATCTCTTCAAACCTATTTATTCCTGAAAACTAAACATAAAACTCGTGACATAGCATTGTTTAGGTGAAAGATAATGGATATAAGATACAAATATGAGCATGAAATGATGTCAATCAAATACCCCCACACCTACCTTTTGCTAGTCCCGAGCAAAACAAAGAAAGAGAAAAGCATGCGAAAAACAAGAAATCCTAACTCACTTTCGTAGGAATCACGGTTGCACTTAGCACGTGCAACAAGCCGTTAAACCCCCTTGTCGCCAAGGAGGAGGAGTGTTGTCTCCTGAGGGTTTTCAGCGGATATACCCACAAAATCCGAACAAGATGCATTAATCAATCTAGATACACGACTCGTTGGACTTATTTTGTCGATCATGGGACGCGGTAAAACTACGGGTCGACTCTATATATGTAATCAGTCCACACACCTAGCCTAATGAGTTATTCGTGAGAGTTAACTAAGGAATTAAGTGAAAGACATGGGCAACCTTAACTTCTGAATGTGATACAATGTGTAAAGTCCATTTTGGTTCTTATTTGACTTTTTTTTTCTTTTTCTTTGGAGCATTTTATTGGTTGGTGTTTGATTCTCCCAGGGTCAGGTTTCGTGCATCATTGCCTATGAGGGCTTACACTATCACGTACACCTTCCCCCAAATCTCCACATAGGGCGA
Source organism: Triglochin maritima (assembly GCA_963682175.1). NCBI lineage: Eukaryota > Viridiplantae > Streptophyta > Magnoliopsida > Alismatales > Juncaginaceae > Triglochin > Triglochin maritima. Next base: position 25,640,736 of record OY821775.1, read on the forward strand.
TCCCTACCACCCGTGTAACGGGAGTTCGGTCGGTGCATCCCAAGTCAGGTGACTCGAAAGCACCAGGCACAAAGTCCCCTCAGACCTACTTTCCCGAGTGATAGGAGCCGTGCGAGAAGAGAGAACACCACTTATTTATCTACATGGGAACCAAAACCCCTACACTTAAGTTTCACAAAAAGAGATTAAGGGCCCTTGACTACGACAAACTTCCTTATACTAACAGACACGAATTATTTGACTCACTAGGTTCAGGGTGGACTTCTTTAAATTTTTGAGTACTGAAACCCTATGATTACATGCCCCCCGAGGGAAAACCGGGGTGCATCCTAACGACTCGATAAGACCTAAAGCCAGTAAACTAGAAATCCTAATGCATCAAGTTCAAGACATTTTGGGAGCTTTCTTTTTACTTTGCCTCTCAACGGTTTTGCACATGCTAAACACACGCAAAACCCACAAAACATTTTCTTTCGCAAACACATGAAGATTTTGAAAGAAATGTGAAAATTTTAAAGCACTCGGCAAGCAAAAGAAGACAAGTCACCCAAGGATCATGGCAAGCAGATATATCAATGTTAAATGTGGCACACTAACATGACCCTAGCAGTACAAACAAAAGAGAATAAAACCAAAGGAAAAAGACTCGACTATGTGCACACGTAAAACACCCCCCCACACCTACTTCATGCATTGTCCTCAATGAATGTGAACATGATACTACATGGATACATGCATGAAAAAGGAAAGATCTCACCAACATGAATTACAAAGGGGCGTTCAGGGTCATGTTGATGGACACAAACCCAAATTCCCTCAAAACCTGTGAGAAGCTGAAGAAGGGAGATAAATACGTGAAGAGATTGGGCCCAAGTATACAAGGGTTGGGGCCCACAACAATCGATGCTCACTGAAGGAGTCTTTTATTACACACTTTTTTTTTAATATAACTATGTACAATCATAAGTTCTCATCTTCATTTGTCAAAAGACATCAAATGGGAATCTCAAAAGTGGGTCAATGTACTTGGAAAGGGAACATGACACCACGCGGGGCCAGAATACTCATGCGTGGGCCCCCTTCACAAAGAGCATAAGATGAAATGAGAGGTTCATGAATTGGACGCAAAGGCGTCTCAATCAAAGGATCAAACTGAAAGAGCTTGAACCTCTCGAGAGTTTGGGAAATAAGGGGCAACGGAAGAAGAAAATCTTCTGTTGCGCTGCTGAAGTTATGATCGTCAATCCAAACTCTCCAACCAACTGGCTGGTGAGCCGGAACGAGGTCAAGAACCTCGTTAGGCATGTCCGACTCACCAGGCGAACAAAAAGTCGGTCCCATACCCAAGGTATCCTCTAAGGAACTCCTAATTCCCTCATTAGCAATGTAGTTGTTTGATGTTCCATCATTTCCAAGATGATCAGGAACAATAGTGAGAGGCAAACTCTCATCAGGTGGTTTGAAATTGAGGGTACTAGGGAGCTCTTGCTCCACCAGAGGTGAGTCCTTAAGGGGCACAACATGAAGATCATGTGGCTCAAGGGCCATGGGACAAAAAGATAGGACACAATTCTGTGCCGACTCATAATGAAATTGGTCCATGTTATTCTCAATTCGGATCGAATCCCCCACAATGTGATCGTGAATTGAAACCCCAAGTCCCTCAGACTGACTAGGAGTTTGACTCTTAAAGATTGTGCTTCGAATTTGTGAATGTGGTGGTGGTTCGATATCAAACGATGAATCCACATATTGACAAGAAATGTCACCCTCCTCACGTTTACTTAATTGTTGTGTAATTTGACCCACATACATTTCCATAGTTTGCAGGGAATCGTGATTGGACTTCAACACATTTTGAGTGGTTTCCATGAACGTTTGGAGGGCTTGTTCCAAAGAATCAAGTTTGGGGTCAACTGTGAGGTTCATGTCAGAATTTGGGAAATGGATGGGTTGGGTGGTGATGGGCTGAGAATGAGTCCAATGATTGGTCGTGGGGTGTTGGTAGAATTCAGGATATTCAGAAGGAGGGTACTAGGGTGGGAGTGATGTATAAGAATTTGAATAAGAATTGTCTCCCCATGAATCCATCATTCTCGGGTTGTACGCGGATGCGTAATGGTCATACTGAGCATTTTGGGAAAAGGTATGCTCATACTCAGGCTCTGAGGAAACATAAGGACATTCCCCGCAAACATGACCACTCAACCCACAACAGCGACACGGTACAGCTACTGGAGCCACCGGTGCACTCATGTCTTCTACCACATGCATGAAAGAGGCCAAAGGTTCTTACAATGTCTCAGTTTGATGACCAACATATGATCCGACGTAACTAGATGGAGATCTAGCAGTCGGTGCCTCCCTCATATCACCCCTATATAAAGATTGCTCAGTCACACAATGAAGATTATCCCAACCATACGGGGTGTTTGTCTGAGCCACCCCAGGTTGCATGGGTCCGGAGTACCAGGGAGAATTGTCCTGGTCCCAACAATGATATGGATGGTCGCCCATGTAACCATCCATCTCGACAAAGAACTCTCGAGTCGATCACTCTCACCACCACGAGGCCAACCTCGCAAAAAGTGCTCGACTCGACCCTAAAACGCTAACAGAGAGTGTAAAGGGGAGGAGACTAAAACGTAGAATTAGGTGAGAAGAAGATGACTCAGAGGAGAAGGGACGAATCCCTAAAAACTAGCGTGGGTAAAGGGTGAGGTTAGAAGCCTAGTCTAGCAAACACGGCTCAAACAAGCTTAGGCTAGCTATGGGTCCTTACAGCTAGACGACGCCTAACTGCGAGGTCACACGGCCTCAACACGCCTCACCTCCCTACGACGAAGACCACAATGCCCAACAAGTGAGCCAAGATCCGGAGATCTCGTCTCTCCTACTATCGACAAAGTGGGCGACGCCGATCAGGCTATGACGGTCGTGACCGGTTCACTCTCCTAATGCGCCCAAGTCCTAATGGCCAATGTCTACTTGCTTTTAGATTAAGGCTTTACTTGAGTGTGCTTTTTGGGGCTAAGGAAGGGGTGATGAAATCCCCCACCTTATCTTTGAAGACTATAGGTGGTGCCCCTTAAGATGTTTTGATCCTCAAGCTAGCAAGCAACTCACAAAGCAAAACTCACCTCACTCTTGTTTCGATGCAAACCTTACTCACTAATGAATGTCCTAATGCATGAATGAGTGTTAAGGAATGCGTACCTCACTCCAGCAATCAACGACAAAGATTAAAACTAAGAGAAGACAATTAACATGCTCAAGTCATTACTAGATGATGCATGACCTAAACATAGCAAATGCCTAATCTTTTGCTTTGGGTTTTAGTGTCCAAGTTGATTAAAGGAGGGTTGATTGGTTATTTATTAATCTGGGAGCAGACTATAGGTTCACACATGCCAAATTGGGCTCCCAGATAACTAAACTGTAAATAGAAACAAACAGAAGAAAACTGGGGGTGAAAAGGTCTCACCAGGCCGCCAAACAGCGGTCCCAGACCGCTATTTGGCGGTCTTGAGGGCTTGAAGTGTTCCCAAATTTTTCCTGCTGCTTTATCCTTGAATCCCAAATGTCCTGAGACAACACAAAACTAAAACAAGATCAAAGCCACTCGAATCGTCTAAACAAGAGTATGGACTGGCACCTCCCCGGCAACGGCGCCAAAAACTTGTTGAACGTTTTATTTAAACCGCAAGTGCACGGCCGCGATGAAGCGGTGGCAAGTACAGGTCGTCCTCAGGGAGGTGAGTAGTCTCTTGCTTGTACGAAATCAAGTGGCGAAAAAAATGGAGAAGAGAGTTGGTTACGCTAATCTAGACTACGCTACACTAAGAAGTATGAATTGTGAACGAAACAAACAAACGATGGAATAACAACTAAACTAAGAACAAAGGAAGAATGCTGGAATACAGAAATGGGAAAACCCCTAAGGGGTGGAGTGAGTGCACACATGCAAAGAGGTGGGTGTAGAATACATTCTTTAAGCACATGAAGGTGGTGTTTATCAAGCATAGGAAGTGTCTAAATGTTATGGCAAAACCTATCAATTTATTCACCAACTTGGTTGATTAACATTTACATATGCAAGTTGTTTATTTCAGAACCTAAACAAGCATGAGAGGTGTCTAATCATTTTGGCAAAACTCATCAAGTTATAAATTCTATCCTGAACAAGCAAGCATACATTCATGTTTAATCAACACATCAAAAATAAAGCATTCATCCCATTCTCTAATGCATGTATGTACATCTACTCCACCCCCCAAAGGGGATGAAACTACTCACTAAACATTACACTAATTATTAAACTATGGAAAGAAAGCATATTAAAACTAAGCTAGAATTAAAAGACGATTAAACTAAAACATGCACAAACAATAAAAGAAGCATAAAACAAACAATGAAAGAAACACAAAACTTTATTGATAAAATGACTCACATTAAAAGTAGCATCCTCCTACTTTAGTGTGTGCTTCAAGGCCTCACTTCTAGTAGGAAGAATAGCCACTTAAAATATGGAGTGATTACAATAGGAGGTGAAGAGTTCTATTTATAGGCATGGAAAAAGCTAATCCGGGACAATCCCCCGATGTAGGACTAAACAGATACCAAATATAGCCTACACATCCTCTAATACATGTATTGGAGAAATTGGAGCGCATTTGGGCCAAAAGTGACCGCCAATTAGCGGTCTTGGACCGCTAATTAGCGGTCTTCAGTGTCCGGATCGCTCTGGAATTTCTTGTGGGCTTTTCTGGAAGGCTTTGTTGGTATTTGATGCATCTAGTTTGCATGTTGGAGCTCCAACCCGAATAGAATTGCCAAAATTCTCCCCATAATGGTGTGAAGTATTCTGTTTTACTCTTAGGTCCCTCTGTCTTGCAATCAGGTCCTTCTCCCTTGCATCTTGGTCCCTAGATCTCACAATTCAGTCCTTTTTCCCAGCTTTTGGGTCCTTTTATGCTTCATCTCTTCAAACCTATTTATTCCTGAAAACTAAACATAAAACTCGTGACATAGCATTGTTTAGGTGAAAGATAATGGATATAAGATACAAATATGAGCATGAAATGATGTCAATCACTATAGTTATGACTATTGTGGCTCGTTGTATTTTATGCTAGAACTCATGTATCGCTATGTGGTTTTTTGTCCTAGATTTTTATGGCTGTTTCCAAAAGCATTGTCGAGGATCTGACTCGAGGAGATAAACTCAATGAAAGAAATTGCGATCTGTGGCATCGTGAAATGAGTATCTATTAGAGGATCAGGACATGTTAGAAAATATAACCCAAACTATGTCTCCCCCCGAGGAGGGGAACACTGCGCAGCATCACAGAAATATGGATGTCTATAATGCATGGAAAAAGAAAGACCGTATTGCTCGCATTACAATTCTGAGTTTGATGCGAGATGATCTGTTACTGCGGTTCGAAAAATTGTGAACTGCAAAGGCCTTGTTGGAAGCTGTGAAGTTTTAGTACGGAGTGACCACCGTCACAAGGGACCGCCAGCTTGGGCTCATGTTTGATGGGTATAAAATGCGCCAAGGTCACACGATGAGACAACATATTACCGCAAGGTCAAACATGATAAGCGAGCTGAGTGCTGCCGGTCGTGTAAGACTGATGAGGAGCAAGTATCTGCTCTCATCAGATCATTGCCTTCGAAGAGTTGGGAGCATATGAAGGTCCATCTTACTCATGCTAATGACATCAGGAGATTTGACCAGGCCGCAAAACACCTAGAGCTGGAGGAGGACCGCATGCTTGCGGAAGCCCCTCTAACTGAAGTGTTTGCTGTTGAAGCTGGCGCTCCTTGGAGGAGTGCAGGTTTTAACCACAAAAGAGATAGAGCTCAGGGTTTTAAAGGCAAGAAGGGTGCAAATAAAAACAAAACAGAAAACAAAGCTGGAATGAAACGACCTCGAGGATCAAGAGGTGGGAAAGATAAGTCTAATGTGACTTGTTTTAACTGCCGAAAGACTGGACATTTTGCTCGTGAGTGCACTGAGCAAAAGGTAATTACTGTGTGTAATCCCTTGAATTGTAACATGACTAGTTCTGTGATGCTCACTGATCACTCTCCTGTGTGGATTGTGGATTCAGGTGCCACGGACCACGTAACAAAGGATCGTTCTGCCTTTGTGGAATATCACCGTGTTCCAAGTGGGAGGCAAATAAGCATGGCGAACAACACTAGCATTGAGGTTCTTGGAGTTGGCACATGCAAGGTGGCTTTGCGAAGTGGCCGGATCCTATTACTTCACAATGTGTTGTATGCACCATCTATACGACGAAATATTAGTTCTGTTGTTGTTTTGATGAGACATGGTTTTCAAGTTGTTTTTAGAACAATGATATGGGTTTATACCTTGTTAACATTTATTATGGACGTGCCTTTCTTTCAGATGGTTTTATTGTGTTGGACGCAATTTATGATTTCAATCATAACACTAGTACCTTTATGAGTCAAAGTTCCATGAATAATGACTCAGTTATGTGGCATGCTAGACTAGGTCACATTGGTGTTGACCGGATGAACAGGTTGGCAAAGGAGGGGGTATTAGGAGAATGCTCCAAATTTGAATTGCCGACATGTGAATCTTGTCTATCTGGAAAGGCAACTAGAACACCATTCGGAAAAGCCATTAGGGCTACTTCTCCTTTAGAACTAATTCACTCGGATAGTTGTGGACCTTTGAATGTGCGTACTAGACATGGACAAAGTTACTTCATCACATTTATTGATGACTACACTAGATATGGTCATATTTATCTTATTTCTCACAAGTTAGAAGCTCTAGAATGCTTTAAGAAATTCATGAGCTTGGTAGAGAATCAATTGGATAATAAGATAAAAACTCTCAGAACGGACAGAGGTGGGGAGTATCTCTCCATAATGTTCAAGGAGTTATGTGATGAAAAGGGGATATCTAGACAACTCACTATGCCTTATACTCCTAAGCAAAATGGTGTTGCCGAGAGAAGGAATTGAACGTTGCTAGACATGGTTAGATCCATGATGGTGCAAGCGAGCTTGCCAATTTCATTTTGGGGAGATGCTCAAATGACTGCTGCCTAGATCCTCAATAGAGTTCCAACAAAATTGGTTCCCTCAACTCCATATGAGTTATGGACAGGACGAAAGCCTGATTTTAGTCCGCTGAATCCTTGGGGATGCACGACATACATTCATTCTACTAGTCACCGATATGGAAAACTAGGACCTAGAGGGAAAAAGTGTATCTTTGTAAAATACAGTAATCTCTCCAAAGGTTATGTTTTTATCGGGTTAGACGAGAATGAAAAAAGGACGGAACTGGAGTCTAGGGATGCCACATTCTTGGAAAATGTTTTTCCAACTCTTGCTGGAGCTATCAAAGAGTCAGTGGACTTCTTTGAACAACAAGATGAGGACATTGCCACTCCACGGGATCAGGATCTGGAAGTTGAACATGAGGTTCCACCAGTCAATCCTAGTGGGAGCAGCAATGCTGAGGATCCGATAGCTCTCACGGAGGATAAGCCATCAGATACCCATCTGCGTCGAAGTAAACGTGGGCTCATTCCTCGTAGGCAGTTTCGCTTAGAGGAAGAGGCCCTCATGATAGCTCAAGAAGAAATTGATTATCAATCATCTGGGATGACAGTAATCGATGAGCAAGGACCGGAGACCTTGAAAGAGGCTTTGGAAGGTCCAAATGCGAAAGAGTGGTTAGAAGCTATAAAGGAAGAGTTTGAGAGGATGAAAGTTAATCGAGTCTGGGACTTGGTCGACTTACCGCCGAACCGAAAGGCCATTGGGGCCAAGTGGATCCTCAAGATTAAGAGGAAGGCGGATGGATCTATTGATAGATTCAAGGTTGGACTGGTAGCTAAAGGCTACACCCAAAGAGAAGACGTGGATTTTGAGGAAACATTTTTCACCCGTGGTTAGGTTTGCCTCCATCCGCCTTCTACTAGCTATTGTAGCTCAGATGGACTTAGAGCATTACCAAATGGATATAAAGACTGCTTTTCTCAATGGAGAACTTGAGGAGGAGATATATATGGATCAACCTCAAGGTTTTGAAGTCAAAGGACAAGAGCGTAAAGTGTGCAAGCTCAATAAGTCCTTATATGGCTTAAAACAAGCGTCTAGACAGTGGAACATTCGCTTCCATCAAGCTATATCAGAGAATGCGTTCTCTATGCTTGAGGAAGATCACTGTGTGTACGTTAAGAGATCCAATGGTAAATTTGTCATTCTGACCTTGTATGTTGATTACATACTCATGACTGACAATAACAAAGAGTTGCTGAAATCCACTAAAGAGTGGTTGTCCTCCACGTTTGATATGAAGGACATGGGTGAAGCTAGCTACGTCCTTGGTGTCATGATAGTTAGAAATAGGTCCAAGAGACTTCTGGGATTGTCTCAAGAGACTTATATTAACAACATCTTGAAGAAATACCATATGGACAAATGCAAACCAATCGACACTCCTGTTGAGAAGGGTTTGCACTTGAGCCTTCATAAGCATCCTGAGACTCCTGAAGAGAAGGCCAAAATGAGAAAGGTTCCATACTCCAATGCTGTGGGAAGCCTTATGTACGCTTTGATGTGTACTAGGCCAGACATTTGTTATGCTGTGGGTATGGTGAGTCGATGCCAGTTGATTGACATCATTTCATGCTCATATTTGTATCTTATATCCATTATCTTACACCTAAGCAATGCTACGTGACGAGTTTTATGTTTAGTTTTCAGGAATAAAGAGGTTTGAAGAGAAGAGCCATGAAAGGACCCAAAAGCAGGAAAAAGGACCTAATTGTGAGACCTGGGGACCAAGATGCAAGGGAGAAGGACCTGATCGTAAGACAGAAGGACCTAAGAGCAAAACAGGAAACTCCACACCATCATGAGGAGTATTTTGTCAATTCGATTCGGGTCGGAGCTCCACTAAACAAGTTAGATGCATCCAAGACCAAGAAACACACCAAGGAAAGCCCACCAGAAGACCCAGACGGATCTGGGCTTTATAGGCCGCCAATTGGCGGTCTGGATCATGCAAGATCCGCCCCAACTTCTCCTGGACTTGTATTAGTGTTCGTTTAGGCTATTTTTGGTATTGGTTTAGTCCCACATCGGGGGATTGTCCCCGATTAGCTTTTTCCATGCTTATAAATAGAACTCTACACCTTCCATTGTAATTACCCATTGCTTGGTGGTATTCTCTCTACTAAGGAGTGAGCCTTGAAGCAAAAACTCAAGGTGGAGATGAATGCTACATTCAATGTGAGTCATTTGTTAATAAAATAATTCTTCTAGTTTCTTTCAATGTTGTCTTTTAATTTATGCATGTTTGTTTAGTCTTTCCTTTCCTTTTATGTTTCTTTAATGCTTCTTGCCTTCTTAGTTAACTTTCATTTCAGTATTATGCTTTCTTTTGCTAATATAGTTAGTGTAATGAGTAGTGAGTAGTTCCATCCCCATTTGGGGGGTGGAGAAATATGTGATATAATAATGTAGTGTATTAAGTGTGTGTTATCTTTATCCCTTGAGCTTTATATGATTTCCATAACCATCTAATGGGTTTTCACTCTTATCTATGATATGCTAATGCTCTTGAATGAAGCTTAGCTTATGCTTTGATTAGTGGACCTATTCTATGGGGAATGAAAAGGTTAGGATATGGATGAAGTTAATATTGGAAACACAATTTGTAGTGTATGTGCTCTTGTTGCCTTTACCTTAGCTAATGTCTTGTATGTTTTAATGATGTAGTAAAATCTTAATTCATGTGGAGGCATAGTAGGGTATAGTCTTTATACTTGAGTTCATGTAGCTTCATTCCAATTATTGCCTTGTATGTTTTAATGATGTAGTCTTATCTTAATTCATGTAGAGGCAAAGTTGGATGTAGTTTTATGATTTCATACAATACATGTTGTGATGAGCTTAATGAACACACACACACTCTTTTATGTGCACATTATTTCTCTACCCCCTTTGGGGTTTAGTTTTATAGTTTCTTCTCAATTTCATTTCAGCTTTGTAGTGTAGTTTAGTGTAACCAACCTTTCTTTCCTTTCTTTACCTCTCGCCTTTGCACAAACCAAGTGTCGACACACCTCCCAGTGGACGACCCGTATTTGCCACCGCTTCAACGCGGCCGTGCACTTGCGGTTAAATATAAAACGAGATTAATCAAGTTTTTGGCGCCGTTGCCGGGGAGGTGCTCTGTCCAGACGTTGGTTTGGGCGATTCGAGGGGTTTTTAATTTTTTGTTTCCAGTGTTGTTTAGTTTCAGGGAACCTAAGGATCAAGGGGAGGCTACTAGAGAAGTTTGAGGACCAGAAGCTACAAAAAGATCGCCAATCAGCGGTCTGGGACCGCCAATTGGCGGCCTGGTGAGCCTCAATTGTTCTCAAATTTGTTCCAGTTGTTATATTGTTCATGTTAGTTATCTTGGAGCACAATTTTGCATGTTGTGACTTCTACTTTGCTCCCAGATTTAATTTCAATCCCCTTTAAACAACTTGGACCATAAAACTCAAAGCAAAAGATTAGACTTCTTGCCATCTAGGTCATGCATCATTTGTAGACCTTGCATGCATTTGTCTTTTCTTTTCTTTACATTTTGTTGTTGATTGCTGGCGTGAGGTATGTGCACCCCGATCTCTCATTCATGCATGTTTCGATCATGCATTAGTTAGTAAGGTGCATCGGGACAAGAGTGAGTTGAGCGTTTGATTGGAGTGATTGATTGCTTGATTTAAGCTCAAAACGCTACTAAGGAGGGGTTGTCCCATAAAAGATAAGGTGGGGGATTTTATCACCCTTTCCTTGGCCCCAAAAACCACAGCTACTCAAGACTCACCCCTTTGCCAACTTCTCAAGATACCCTTGCATCGTGAGAAAATGCATGGATACTGATTCCCTCCGCCATGTGGCACCTTGTGAGTGCGATGGTGGTCTTATAGCGCTCCTTTCGGGCACTATCCATGAACAGCTTAGACAAAGCCTCCATGGTCTTCTTGGTTTTTGAATCCAAGTATTTCGCTTGAAGCGAGTCACCCATGGATGCTAGCATGAGACCGTGAACTTGGTTCTCTTCGTCTTCCCACTTGTCTTTAGCCTCTTTCTCTTCATCTGTTAATCTCTCATTCCATTTTGGGATTGGACCTTCCAAAATGTGAGACAGTTTCTCAAACTTTAACACGATGTTGAGTTTAAGTTGCCAACTTATGAAGTTTGGGCCATCATTTGCTAAAGGGTGTTTTTCTATCATGGATCGAACGATAGGTTGGATGTTCGATATTTTCTACAAAATAAATCATACAGGATTTTAATATCAATTTTATGTTTATCATACATACATACAAATGTAAATGCTGCAAATAAAAATCTTGCCCATAAATGCAACAATCCAAGATCCCATCAATTGTAATATAGACTAGCTAAGGGCTATCGAATACATTACAATATCAAGGTAAGAAAAGCATTTTCTAATCACAACCTTTTTCAATTTTAGCAACATTAGCATCTTCAAACTCTTGTGATTCTTGTCATTTTAATTATGAGGGAATACAACCTATCCTCGTTAAGAAAACTTTTTCCCAAAACCGAACGAGGGCTCTAGGTAATGTTAAGAAAACTTATTTTCATTTGATACGAGATACGTTTATCCATTGCATTCACAACTAAGCATACTTGGGGTTCACTAGGGTGAAATGCACCTAATATATCTAATCGTCGCACAACAATAGACAACCATTATATCTCCCACTATTCCCAAAGATGGAGGGAGCTATCTCCCGCTAAGGGCGAGCTGAGTATCCCTCGATCGATGGCAGCTAGTGGATGAAATAAGAAGGAAAATTACTCTTAATTTTGTTGGACAATTTCATATATAAACATGTGATTCGGAATTTTAGGTTATCATGCATATTATCATTCATACACTTCCTAACATTCAATCACATTCATCACATGCATAGCAGAAATTAAACCATTCACACAATCCACATCATGTGAGTTTATATGTTCCCTTTGATCCTTGATCCTCGATTCCTGATCCTCGATCGATGCGCTACAGCGCCGACTTCCTCTTGCACCGGAGATGTAGATTTTACAGAAAATAAACATGCTCCTCACATTCGATAAAAACCGACTAGTGCAAGTCCTATGTAAAACCTCTCAAATGCAATGCAATTATCGAAAGATAGAAAGAGAAAATTTGGCTTTTACATACAAATATGTCCCTGTATAATAATAATTACAAACATTCATAGGCGCTGATTTGGAACATATAAACTCACAATTCCTGCAAAGACAAATCAAGCATCCATGCACGTAATATTGCTATAAACTATACAACCTAGTTTATCAATCATCTTGAACCCCAAATAATTCTTTGAAAAACATTCTGAAATCCATTAAGAACGTTTTTAATCCATCCACAAGTTAAAAAAACAATTTTAAACTACTGTCCATCCAATTTCCTAAAAGGAAAGACGAACCGTAGTTTTTCGGTTTTGTTGATTCTCTTACAAAACAATCGTTTATGCTTAAAATGAAATTATTACAAGTCAGAATTATGTCGAAATCATAATTTTAATAATTACATGCCATGTTTTAAACCACTTAAAACATTTAAAATGAATTATTACAAAGAATTATTCCAACAAAACATTTAAAGATCGAAAAATGGAAAATCGAATTGTTCGAACCCTAGATGGTAAACTAAATTTGTTTATAGTTTCAAATCATTACAAAATTGAACCCTATGCTCTGATACCACTGTAGGATTTCTAGTTTAATTGCACATATATATTTTTGAGAGTTATGGAGAGAGATGTTTGCACAAGAATATAATGAATTAATTAATAAGGTAATGAGATAAACTTGTATTTATAAGTTCTCTCCAAATTACCTATTCATGTGCAACCTCTTGCCCATGATTTCATGCAAACTTCCATCTAACCATCCATTATTTGCTAACAAATAATCTCACCCATGAATTAAATCAGTTATGGACCAATTCCATGCATGATCTAATTAATTCTTAAATTAATTCTGCAGAAAACCGTCTGGACCGGTCGACTGTTTGGAGGTTCGGTCGACCGTTTAGACCAAATTTCGGTCGACCGTTCATAACTCGGTCAACCGTTCGTAACAAAAATTATTTCATCGCAATGTTCGGTCGACCGACCGATATACTTCGGTCGATCGAAAACGAACAGAAGAAATTCTTTGTTACGATCGAGACACATCCGGTCGAACGTGCAACATTTCTGTCGACCATGCAACATTCGGTTGACCGTTGACCATTTAGCGGTCAACCGTTTTTGCACAGTGCTGCAGACTTGTCAAATTTCGGTTTAACCCCTACAAAATTTGACATTTCGGGAATAGTAGTAAGTTCACAACTTATGTAACATATTATCCTATGTAATGATAAATCATTACACCCCATAATATTTACATCACATATGAATTTAATTTAGATTCTGATTATGTTATTACTCACAACATAATTTTGATTTTGCTTGTTCACCACATGTGTCATATTTTTCTACATGAAACCCGACACACCTTATGAACTCAAAATCTCCATTTCTTGTTTCCCAGTTTTGTGGTGTGACGTATGGGAGGATCTAAACTAAGTTCGCAGTGATATTAAGAGCTTAATATCACAAGCTATAAGCGGTATCTAGCTACACATTATAGCTCCCAATTAGTTAGATGTCTTAATTCCACTCGAACCAAAACCCGATCCATTTAGTGATGGAGTGCACCACTTGTGTTTGTCCCCTGCCTCATGATATTAAGAATACACACAAAGTAGTATTGTGTCATCTTTGTATTAGTATTCATTTCTTGATCTCTTTAAGCTAGTCATAAATATGTGACTTAACTCAAATCACATTGTGCACATTATAACTTTGCTTTATCAAGGGGCCCACTAATATCGTCACTCAATTAAGAGGAGCAATGATAACCTTTTGACTAACTATCTTCTCCAACAAAAGTCATACTTAACCAACCAATGCCTTTACACTACACTTATCGATAGCTCAAGACACTAGTCTAATCAAGCATTTCTTAAGTGATCGGATATAAGTCTCATATCAAAGGACCAAGGACACAGTAAAACATTAATGACACAGAAAACACAATTCCATAATGTTTTACTTATTAGGTCTATTCAGTATACAAAAGTAATATTTTCCTCTTTTGTGTACCCGTGTTGTCACTCACTTGTAGAGCTACAATGATCTATGACCAACACGGCAATCTTAACTCAGTAATTAATGTCCCATGTTAATTACCATGATTGCGAATATCTTTCGTTTTATGTAAACCATTATCTTTTATAGCTCTACGGTTAAGGACCAAGAGTCTCTTCCTTAACACTTCTAAAAGACGAATAACATAAACAAGGAACAAAATGATTTCTCATTCAATTCATAATAATTGACATTTAAAAGTAAAACTTTTAGAACACATTCCTTTCAATTGGCACAATCAAGTGTTGCTCGGTTTGGAAGGTGTGTTCATGCACTTGCCTTCGACTACCAACGCTAGCCATCACTCCCCTCATTCCTTCCATATCCCGCACCACACCTTACTTCGTCTCTGGCGACCAAGCAACTCAGGCAAAACACCAACGAGGTAGCGCCTCCGGCGATCAAAAGACATGCAAGGAAGAGAAGTGGGCTAGTGCGGTTTTTCCGGTGATCAGCAGGCATCTTCTTCCTCTAGCTCAGGTATGCCTTGGGCCCAAACGTGGGTTAAAGTGTGCATGGATTCTTAGAACATGCTTTGGCTAGTGGGCCCCCTTTATGGGGAATGATGAGGTTAGGATAAGATTTGAGTGGATAAAGAGGTAAGATTGACATGTAATCTTGTAGTTATCTTCAACCTTATCTTAAGTAGTGTTTTGTTTGTTTTAATGATGAAGATAAATCTTAATCCATTTAGAAACACACTTTTGGTTTGCTTTTATAGATTACTATGTTGTGTATGTAATGAGGGCTTAATATACACACACATGTATTACACATATACACTTTTGCATGCATTCTCCACCTCCTATAGGACTAGTCATATCAGGTTTATTTCAGCACCTCGCATCGCATTAGTTATGTAATTCCAATACACTCAACTTCCATTTTTCTTCCCCCACTCGAGTACAATCGTGGTCGACCGCACTCACTCCTTGTGGACACGACCCGTACTTGCCACTGCTCCAACGTGGTCGTGCACTTGCGGTTTTGAACTTCATTTCCCAACACTTCGTGATTAGTAGCATATCATACATCGCATTCATACTATATATCCTTTATTTTACCACAATATTATGGTACTCAAGTTGTTGTTCATATTGTTTGAGGAGTTAGGTAATCAAGAAGAGGAAAGGAGCAAAAAGGACCTGAATGTAACAAGAATGGACCAAATTGAAGACTTGTGGACCTATTTGTAATACACAAGGACCGGATCACAAATCAGGAAGGACCCAAGTGAAAACTCCGAGGGACCTCATTCAGAATTACAAAATAATGTGACACATGACTTGAATCAGATCAGTATTTCTCTCAAAAAAAAACCAAATCGGGTCGAGATAGTGGACCAGAGCTTCACTCAATGTGCCAATAGAAGAAATAAAGCCGAAGAAAAAAATTCAACCCGATCGGATCAATTTGATCCGGCAGTAGCGGATCAAGCTGGTCCAAAGCGTCTCAAATTTTGGCCGCGAGTCGGGTTGTCAGGTCAAAGCATTCCAGGACCATCAGATGTGATTTAGAGATGTCCGATTATTTCCAGATTAATCCTAACCATGTATTAGTCTATATATATTATTGTTATCCCTCATCTCCCTCTGCTTCTTGCTACTCCATTAGTTTAGGTATTATTTGTTGCTCATTTGTGTAAAAGGAGAAGAAGAAGGAAACTTTGTAAGCTTAATATATTGTAGTCTTCTTCTTTATCTTCATGTCTTTCATTTGCTCTGTGCTTGTTTTCCTTCATCTAGTTTCCTGAATTTTCCATTATGGTTTTGGGTTCTTTTTATGCTTTCTTTAGTTTAGAGATGAGTAGAGAGTAGTTCATCAACATTGGGGGGTGTAGAAGAAGGTGTTGTGATTATGTGATGTATAAGTGTGTGTGTGTGTGTGTGTGTGTTAATCCTACCTTTGAACCTCACATGTTTGATGTGCAAATGCTCTTGAGTGAAGTTTAGCACACGTTTAGATTAGTGGGCCTATTTTATGGGGAATAATGAGGTGAGGATAAGGATGGAGTGGGAAGACAAGGTCGTTGTGAGAGAGAAAGGAGATGGAATAGAAGAAAAAAGTGAGGAGAGAGAAGCTCTGGGGAGGCACAGGGATCCTATAGTTTCCTAGGTCACATTTTAGCATTTTTCATCATTCTACCATTGTTTTCTTACTCAAGTGGAGCGTTTGGAGAGTTCTAGCCATGATTCAAGGTTGTTGGTGGATGGTGGGAGCCAAGAGCATCCTCAAATAGCAAACACAAGTCGTGGTAGTACGACTAAAGGGAGGTCTGAGTTGGGTCTGTCAACAAATGGAGAGGGACAACAACCTAAAAAGTGGTCTGAGTTGTTTGGTGCTGGAGTCAAGACTAAGACGAAGACAACTCTCAAGTTCATCCAGCCGGAGCATAAGTATTGGGTCAAAGTTGCGTGTGCACCGAGCAACAAGTGGTGGATGCGCTGAAATCGTGGCACAAGGTTCTCTTTGGTTATTTTGTGGATTTCAAACCCCATTTACCAACTCTTGAAACGTTCCACAAGAAGCTTTGGGAATTAAATGGGGGAGTAGAGGTGATTCATCGTCGGAATGGGTTCTTACTTTTTAGGTTCACTTTGGAAGAGGACCGTAAACATGTGCTTGAGCGTGGTGCATGGTTTGTGAGGGGAACTCCCTTAGTGGTTCAACAATGGAAGCCTGAAATGGTCATGGAAATGCAAAATCTCATCCATTCCGATTTGGATAAGGTTGCCAGAGTTAGACCTTCGGTTTTGGTTGCCGAAGATTTTGATCATTGTAGCTAGTGTTCCTGGAAATCCGTTATACATGGATGATAATATGGCGTGGGGAAGAAGGTTATCCTTTGCAAGAGTCTATGTGGAGGTGGAAGGCACAATCAAGTATCCTGAGTTCGTGGAGATTCAAATCGAAGGAGGTGCTTTTGAGAAAGTGGACATCGAGTATGAGTTGAAATCGGGGCATTCGGAGACTTGTTTGGAGTTCGGACACACTCTATCCTGGTGCCCACGAAGGCAACGTGAGAAGGCTATGGTGGCTGGGAAAGTGGCTGCAAGCCTATACATAAGTCACAAGAATGGGTGCAAGTACGCCGGAGAGGAGCGTCTAAGAAGAATGGCACCATGGGGTTGGAAGAGCATACAATGGAGAGTGGAGCCGTGGATATGGAGAAGAGGAGTGGGGATGATCCTACACAAGTCGTGCAAGAGCAAGGTGATGGCATGGAGGAACAAGGGAAAGCCATAATAGAGGTGGAGGCTCTAACGGGAATAGTGAGCCTTGGAACGGAGTTGGTGACGGCTGAGCCAAAGAAAAAGCAACATGTATTGTTAGGAAAAGAACTAATCACAGTTGAGCATGCTAGTGGAGTCACATGGGAAGGTTTGAATGCACCAACCATGGAGGATTTCCCTCCTATGGGGGGACAAACTCTGCTGCACAAAAGGAGGCAGCAAGGACCCATGTGAGCACAAGGAAGAAGCCAAGCATGAGTGGGCAGCAGCTTGTTGTGGAGCACAAACAAATTCTGGTCAACAAATCATTATGGAGAATCCTAAAGGTGTTTCTTTTACTCCAAGAGAAGGAATTATGGCTGGAGATTTACCATGTGGTAGCAAAGATGGTAAAGCACGTGATATGCATAGGGGGAAAGAAATGAGGGGTTGTGGAGATAGTGCAAATAAGGAAGGGGATAGTGCAAATGAGGAAGCGGATGAAGGGTTTGCAAGGATGCTCCTCTTCAGCGAGAGGTTGGGAGATAGAGGAATGTAATAAAGGCTTTGTCGTCCACTACCTCCAGTGGATATTGAAGTACTTTCACCACAACCTGAGGCATTTCGTGCTATATGCGAGAAGGGGCTGGAACAACAAAAATCAAACCGGGGCAGTAAGGGACGAAAGTCCCATATTGTGAAGCCATGAATGTACTTGTGTGGAATGTTTTCAGTGTAAATCTCCTTGGTCGTGCACATATGATTCAGGGACAAATAAAGGAGACAAAAGTGGACATTGGGTGCCTCGTTGAACAGAAAGTATAGTTGAAGAAGCTCGATCGCTTCTGGAAAGCAATTGTGGGCATGAATGGGCGTCAAACAATTTGGTGATCAACTCCGGGAGATTTTTGGTGTTGTGGAATGATCTTAAGGTGGACCTTTGGGTCACATATGAAACCATGCAAATATTGTAGCTGGAGGGTAGAGAGAAGAGAAACAGGCAAAACTTAGTTATCACAACGGTCTATGCTGAAAATGGGCACATGGAGTGGCAGTCGCTTTGGGAAGATCTTGGTCGAGCTACTCCTTTAGACTCGATGCCTTGGCTGGTTTGTGGTGATTTCAATTGCATTCGAAGTGCTAATGAGAAGACGGGGGTGCGGGACTCAACTTGGTGGCCATGGATGAGTTCAACAAATGTGTGGACCGACTTCAGCTTGTTGAGGTCCCATAAACCAGAGGTGAATTAATGTGGTCCAACTCTTCACATGGGGAGGCACGCATTCAGACACGTATTGATAGAATCTTCATGTCCCACGCGTGGTTAGAAGTTTTCCAAGATTCTTTCTATATCGTGGGAGAAAGGGACTTGAGTGACCACTCGATGCTCCTTATGGCCAGGGAGTAAGAGGGCCCTCGAAAGAAGCAGATGTTTAGGTTTGTGAATTTCTAGGCTTAACACGAGATGTTTAAAGATCTGGTACAATAGGGATGGACTACAAGGGTGGAAGTCACTCCCACGTTTAGATTGATGGTGAAGCTGAATGTAGTGACAGAGGCGGTGAAGAAGTGGAGTGAGGAGACCTTCGGTAATGTTGAACAAAAGGTAGGTGAAGCTCAACTTTTACTTGCTGAAATCAGGAATCAAATGGGGGAAAATCCAAGAGGTGAGGAGCTTTTGCAACATGAGGCTCAATGTAAGGAGGATCTGGACCGATCCTTGGTAAGAGAGGAGGCATAATTGAGACAGAAATTAAGGGTGCGATGGCTACTCGAAGGTGACCAAAATTCAAGAATTTTCCATGCTTCCCTTAGAGCGAGGAGAGCCACCAATAATGGTAGGAGAGTGAGTGCGGAAGGGGTGGTGTTTGAGGAGGACGAAGCTATCTGGGAGGCCTTACGGACGAGTTACTCTAACTTGTTTGCAAGTGGTTTTCAGGTAGAATATATCGATCCGATGTTATGTCTTCCGCATATGGGGGAGGACGAGGGGCGTGCACTTATCCAGCTACTAGATATGAAGGAACTTGAAAAGGTGGTGAAACACTCAAACCTGGACAAGGCCCCGGGACCATTAGGAGAGTGAGTCAGTCATGACTGTCATAGCCTTATCGGCATTGCCCACTTTGTCGATAGTAGGAGAGACGAGATCTCCGGATCTTGGCTCACTTGCTGGGCTTTGTGGTCTTTGTCGTAGGGAGGTGAGGAGTGTTGAGGCCATATGACCTCATAGTTAGGCGTCGTCTACCTTTAATGACCTATAGTGACCTTAGGTTGCTTTTGCCGTGTTTGCTAGGTTAGGCTTCTACCCTCACCCACTACCCACACTAGTACTAGGGATAATTCCCTTCTCATCTAAGTCTTCTCCTCCTGTATATTCTTTGAGTAGTCTCCTCCTCTGATTAAAACTTTTGTTGTGTGTGGTTTTAAAGTCGAGTCGAGCATTTATGCAACGTTGGGCTTTTTCTGGTGAGAGCGCTCGACTTGACATAGTGCATTTTTCTGAGATGGACGGGCTAGGTGTTCGCCCATGTCCGCCTCAAGCTCCTTTGGATCATGAGGCCTAGTCATCTCATGGAGGTGGGGGAGACCAGGTACCATATATGGACTACCTCGGTCCTCTCTCACCACTAGGTAGACCTGCTTCTCCTCCTCCTCCGACCCGGGAGGAAGAGGCATTTGTTTAGGATCAAGTTGTTGGTGCACGACCATCTTTATCTCAACAGGATAGACCGATGACTCTTTGGGAGCGGACCCATCCTGTTCGGGTCGTGGAACCTTCTTTCTCAGTTCTCCTGCCTGCTTGCGAGAACAACTATGAATTGAAACCTCAATATGTGATAATGCTTCCTACCTTCACTGCAAATAAGGAGGATCCATATATCTTTTATACGTGAATTCGAGGACGTATGGTCCACGTTTAAGCTTCAATAGGTTGAAGAGGATTCCGTTCGGTTGAAGATGATTTCTTCCGCACTGAAAGATAACGTGAAGAAGTGGATATATAGCCTCCTGGCAAAGTCGATTCGGTCTTGGGATGACTTTGTTCCCATCTTTCTAAAGACTGAGACCGAATCATTTCATGCTTTCTTTGAATGGTTCAAGGACCTTCTCTTGCAGTGTCCTTGTCATGGAATTGAGCTATGGCAGTTTGCCAAATAGTTTACGAGGGCCTCAACTACAACACCCACACATTATTGGAGTCGATGTGTCAGGGTGATTATCAAATGAACTCATTGATGAGGCATGAGATACTTTTGAATTTATGGCTGAACGTTCCATTGAGTGGTACACCATGAGAGAACCACCAGCCGCTAGATCTTTTGGTCGTGCTGGAACATACCAAGTTGAGTCAACTGTCGCGTCTAAGGAAAAAATAGTTACTCTCATGCGTAGGATTGAGATTTTAGAGTTGGACCGAGCTCCTGTAGCTTAGGTCGCTATGCCCACGTGTAGTAGGGGTGGACTTACAGGACATAGTGACTTGGAATGTGCTTACACTCGAAGTGATATTGTGCATGCAAACACGATGTATCAACAGCAACCCCGTGATGATCTGTACAATCACTCCTACAACCTGGGATGGTAAAACCACCCTAACTTCTCAAGGGGGCCTAGTGGGGGCAACAGTCAGAGCTCGCACACGCAACCTCAACCCCCACCTTATCAGCCTCTATCCATCGGTGACCCACGAACCCCCACGTCAAAGGTGTCATCCCCATACTAACCAACCACCTACTCAGGCCTCACGATTGGGTTATTCTAGTCAGACTCTACCTCAGTGGGTTGACTCAAGGGACTCCACTCTTGAAAAAAGCCTTTACGCGTTCATGTAGAGCACACAAACCATGCATGTGTCCAATAACACCACGATTAAAGCATTGGAAGTGCAAGTTACACAGTTGGCTCATCAGCTCCATGAACGGGAGAAGGGTCAATTCCCAAGTCAACCCTAGGTTAATCCCCAGGATACCAAATCTCAAGGAAGGCCACTAATACCTCAAGCTACCTCTGAGTTGACCCATCATGTTAATGTGATTGATACATTTAAGAATAGTAAGGAGGTGGACAACCACATTGGGTTGTCTTCCTTACAATCATTATCTCTTGGTGTCACTAGACCTGCAGTGATACCCACATCTATGAGGGAGCCAAATCCTGAGATTCCCCTAACAAATACTTCCAGAAAGGGACTTGATCCTGAGATTCCTTCTACATTTATTTCGATAATGGCGTTGAACCCTAAGGTCCCCTTGTCTCATAATGGGTAAAAGGAATCCGATACTGAGTTCCCCACTCATGTTTCAAAGGAATAGAATGCTGAGGTTCCTTCGAATGACCCTTATGCCCCGAAGGTGCCATTCTGTGAGCGCTTAAAAAGAAAAGTTCAGATCAGCATGACAAAATGCTTGAGTTCTTTCCACAAGTTAAGGTGAACATTCCTCTATTGGAGGTGCTTTAGTAAATGCCACCTATGCCAAGGTTCTCAAATATTTATGCACCAAGAAGAGGAAAACCAATGTTCCCAAGAAAGCTTTTCTTATCACTAATGTGAGTTCGTCGTTGGCACAACCCACGTAAGTCAAATACAAGGACCATGGTTGCCCTACTATTTTTGTTGTGTGATTTGTGAGGTGTTAATACATCGAGCTTTATTGAACAAAGGTGCATCTGTCAATCTTCTGCCGTATTCGGTCTACATCCACCTTAGTCTTAGAAACCTCAAACAAACAAAAACCACTCTTCAACTGGCTGATAGGTCTATGAAGAAATAGATGGGTGTGGTGGAAGATGTTCTGATCAAAGTGTGTGAGTTAATTTATCCAGTCGATTTCTTTGTTTTGGATACTGAACCTGTGCCAAACCAACTTGGACAATTTCTTGTTATTTTGGAGCGACCATTTCTAGCAGCTTCTAATGCCTTGATTAATTATTGTAATGGTCTAATGCGCTTTACATATGTTAGTCAGTGTACTGATTTCAACATCTTCACCATCGGCAAGAAGCCAAGTGCCTTCGATGACCCTGTTGAGGTCAACCTTATCCAGGGCACAGATCAGACTGAAGTCGAAGGCAGTTAAAAGTATTTTAGAGTGTTGTTTGATGGGGATCCTAATGGTGGTAAAGATGTTTCACCTGGACTGGCACAAGAAGGTGCCTTATCTTGTGATCATGTGGCCTTTGAGCCACATCCTTTCGATAATGTGGCTATTGAGACACAAGATTCCATTTTTGTGGCCTCTAGGCCACTTGCTCTTCCATGTGGGTTAAGAATCAACCACCTGATACCCTCCATTTCAAACAACCACACAGATGTTCACCTCACATTCATGCCTCTAATCTTGCTCATTCTCAAGAGGGATCATACCACAATGCTAATAGGGGTGTCAGGAGGTCATGCAATTATGTTTCTTGACATTGCCATCTAGGTAATAAGTCTAGGGTGTCACTTTAAAAGGATGAAATGAGCCCGGTGCACACAAATGTTAGTTGGAGGGTATATATTTGTTTCCATTTCATTTCAGAGGCTCCAGTTTTGAGAGGCACGAACCACCATTCTTGGTTCATAAACCTCTAAACAATCCTCCTATTTCATATGTTGCAAGACCATGCAAGTGCATATCTGGCTCGAAAGATGGTGGGTTCCCATTTGATATCCCTTGACATATGAAGATGGGATCCCAATTTTGTAAATAGTTATATTAAAAGAAAAAAAATGAAAGAAGACTAAGGGAAGAGGAGAGAGATGGGACAAGACATTTTAAATTATAGGAGAGAAGCTCTGGAGAAAATGGAATCCTAGTGTGAGAAAGTTGAGGGGTGATAAGGTGAGCTTGGTAAGGCATGGGGAAGCCCTTGTCAAAGCCTCCCATGGCTGCCACGGCCGCTCGTCGGACCCCCCAAGTCGTCGACCGGCCCACCATCACCGGCTCCGACATTCTGGCATCGCCAGACAGCGAGAAATCTGGCAAGGAGAGAAAAAGAGAAACAGAGAATGAGAAAGAGAGTGAGAAGGAGAAGTGGATGGGGGAGCAACCACTTTGGCACCCTAATTGTTGGGGCTTCCGGCTGACCCATCATCACCCACTCTGACGTATTGGCACCACCAGCAGGCGAGAATTCTTGTGAGAATCTCAGCAAGGAGACAAAGAGAGAAAATGAGAAGGAGAAGGAAAGTGAAGGACGGTGAGAACGGCCGGAAAAGACACCTCCAGCCATGACTTGGGCGCCACTTTTCAGCCCCTCACCTCCCATGGCTAAGAAATTTGCTTTCGTGCAACCGGTCATTGAAGGGGGTGAAAGGTTCGGCCAATAAAAGCTGAAGGAACTTGTGCAACAATGGGATAAGATGTTGGTAGGGTGCTTGCTGGGATTCCGACCACACATGCCAACTCTCAAACAACACTTGAAACACATTTGGAAGATCAAAGGAGAGCTCTCAAATGGTATTTCATTGATTCGTTTTATATTAATCGCAAGTGCACGGCCGCGTTAAACTGGTGGCAAATACGGGTCATCCACTGGGAGGTGTTTCGACGTTTGGTTTGTGCGAAGGCGAGTGGTAAAGAAAGGACAGAAAGATTGATTACACTAAATTACACTAGAATGCAAAAGGAAATCAAAGATAAGCAATAAAACTAAACCCCATAGAGAGTAGAGAAATAATGTGAATATAAAGATGTGTGTGTGTGTGTGTTCAATTATGATCCTCACAACATGTAGTGCATGAAATCATAAAACTAAATCCAACTTTGCCTCCACATGAAATAAGATAATACTACATCTTTAAAACATACAAGACAATAATTGGAATGAAGCTAAATGAACTCATGTATAAAGACTAGACCCTACTATGCCTCCACATGAATTAAGATAAGACTATATCATTAAAAAATACAAGGCATTAACCAAGGCAAAGGCAACAAGAGCACATACACTACAAGTCTTGTTTCCTATATTAATTCCATCCATATCCTCACCTTATCATTCCCCATAAAATAGGTCAACTAATCTAAGCATAAACTAAACTTCATTCAAGAGCATTAGCATATCAAAGATAAGAGTGAAATCACATTAGATGGTTATAGATATCATATAAGGCGCAAGAAATTAAGATAACACACACCTAATACACTACATTATCATATCACATATTTCTCCACCCCCCAAATGGGGATGGAACTACTCACTACTCATTACACTAACTACATTAACAAAATGAAACATATTACAGAAAAGAAATTCAACTAAGCAAGAAATGAACATTAAAGAAGCTAATTGAAAGAAACATAAACTAAAGAAACATCCAAGAATTAAAAGACAAGACTAAAAGAAAATAAAACAATTATTTGATTAACAATGACTCACATTGAAGGTAGCATTCTTCTCCACCTTGAGTTTTGCTTCAAGGCTTACTCCTTAGTAGAGAGAATGCCACCAAGCAATGTGTAGTTTACAATAGAAGGTGAAGAGTTCTATTTATAGCCAAAGAAAAAGGCAATCCGGGACAATCCCCCGATGTGGGACTAAACAGATATCAAAAATAGCCTAAACAAACACTAATACACATGCTCCAGAACCTTCAGCGGCTCCAGGAATATCTGGACCGCCAATTCGCGGTTCCAGACCGCCAATTGGCGGTCTACAGGATCCGGATCGCGCTCAGATTGGTTGTGGGCTTTTCTTGGTATATTTCCTGATCATGGATGCATTTACTTGGCTTGTTGGAGCTCCGACCCGAATCGAAATGCTAAAATACTCCCCATAATGGTGTGGAGTATTCTGTTTTGCTCTTAGGTCCTTCAATCTTACGTTCAGGTCCTTCTCCCTTGCATCTTAGTCCCCAGGTCTCACAATTAAGTCCTTTTTCCCTTCTTTTGGGTCCTTTCATGCTTCATCTCTTCAAACCTATTTATTTCTGAAATTCCAACATAAAACTCGTCATGTAGCATTGCTTAGGTGTAAGATAATGGATATAAGATACAAATATAAGCATGAAATGATGTCAATCAAATACCCCCACACCTAAGTTTTTGCTAGTCCCGAGAAAAACAAAGAAAGAGAAAAACAAACGAGAATGAAGAAATCCTAACTCACTTTCGTAGGAATCACGGTTGCACTTAGCACGTGCAACAAGCCATTGAACCTCCTTGTCGCCAAGGAGGAGGAGTGTTGTCTCCTGAGGGTTTTCAACGGATATACCCAAAAAATCCGAACAAGATGCATTATTCAATTCTAGATACTCGACTCGTTGGACAAATTTTGTCGATCATTGGACGCGGTAATCCTACAGCCCGACTCTATATAGGTAATTAGTTTACACACCTAGCCTTATGAACCATTCGTGCAAGTTAAATAAGGAATTAAGTGAAAGACATGGAGAACCTCAACCTCCTCAAGTGATACAAAGTGTAATATCCATTAAGGTTCTTATTTGCAAACACATGAAGATTTTGAAAGAAATGTGAAAATTTTAAGGCACTAGGCAAGCAAAAGAAGACAAGTCACCCAAGGATCATAGCAAGGAGATATATCGATATTAAATGCAGCACACTAACATGACCCTAACAATACAAACAAAAAGAAAACAAAATCAAAAGAAAAGACTCGACTATGTACACGTGTAAAACACCCCCCACACCTACTTCATGTATTGTCCTCAATGAATGCAAGCAAGATACTACATGGATTTATGCATGAAAAAGGAGAGATCTCACCAACATGAAGTACAAAGTGAAGTTCAAGGTCATGTTGATGGACACAAACCCAAATTCCCTCAAAACCTGTTATATGCTAAAGAAGGGATACAAATACGTGAAAGAAATGGAGCTCAAATACACAAGGGTTGGAGCCCACAACAATCGATGCTCATTGAAGGAGTCTTTTATTGCGCTGCTGAAGTTATGATCGTCAATCCAAACTCTCCAACCAACATGCTGGTGCATCGGAACGAGGTCAAGAATCTCGTTAGGCATGTCCGACACACCAGGTGAACAAAAAGTGGGTCTCATACCCAAGGTATCCTCCAAGGGACTCCTAATACCCTCATGAGAAATGTAGTTGTTTGATGTTCCATCATTTCCAAGATGATCAGGAACAATAGTGAGAGGCAAACTCTCATCAGGTTGTTTGAAATTGAGGGGAGTAGGGAGCTCTTGCTCCACCAGAGGTGAGTCCTTAGGAGGTACAACAATAAGATCATGTGGCTCAAGTGCCACGAGACAAGAAGATAAGGCACAATCATGTGCCGACTCATAAAGAAGTTGGACCATAGTATTCTCAATTAGAATCCTCCACCAAGTGATCGTGAATTGAAACCCCAAGTCCCTCAGACTGACTAGGAGTTTGACTTTGAAAGATTGTGCTTTGAATTTCTGGATGTGGTGGTGGTTCGATTTCAGAAGATAAATCCTCATGTTGACAAGAAAAAATACCCTCCTCACGTTCACGTAATTGCTGTGTCATTTGACTCACTTGCATTTCCATAGTTTGCAAGGAATTCAAGTTGGACTTCAATAAATTTTTAGTGGTTTCCATGAACGTTTGGAGAGTTTGTTTCAAGGAATCAGGTATGCGGTCAACTATGAAGTCCAAGTCAGAGCTTGGGAAATTTTGGGGTTGGGTGTTGATGGGCTGAGAATGAGTCCAATGATTTGAAGGTTGGTGTTGGTAGAATTCTGGGTATTCGGGAGGAGGATACTGGGGTGAAAATGATGTACAAGAATTTGAATAAGAATTGTCTCCGCATGAATCCATCCCTCTCAGCTTGTACGCGGATGCGTAATGGTCATAATGAGCATTTTGGGAAAATGTGTGCTCATATCAGGCTCAGGGGCAATATAAAGACATTCCCCGATAACATGACCACTCAACCCACAACACTCACACGGTGTGGCTACTGGAGCCACCGGTGCACCCATGTCATCTACCACATGCATGAAAGAGACCAAAGGTTCTTGCAATGTCTCAGATTGATGACCAACATATGATCCGACGTAACTAGATGGTGGTCTAGCAGTCGGTGCCTCTCTCATACTACCCCAATATGAAGATTGCTCAGTCACACAATGAAGATTGTCACAACCATACAAGGTGTTCGTCTGAGCCACCCCAGGTTGCATGGGTCCGGAATACCAGCACGAATTGTCCTGGTCCCAACGTTTTCTCCCATTCAACATCACTCTCCCAAAAAACTCTCACCTTCTTCTACGTTATAGTATCCTCCCCTTTACACTCGTGGTGGTGGTGAGAGTGATTTTGAATGGGAGAAAACTAGAAGGGAGAAAACTAGAAGTCACAACATGCAAATTAGTGCTCCCAGATAACTATAATGAACAAAACAACAAGCAGAACAAAATTGAGAGAGATTGAGGCTCACCAGGCCACCAATTGGCGGTCCCTTTTCACGATTTTGTGCTCAAACTTGTCCAGTATCCTCCCCTTGTTCTAAAGGTCCCCTGAAACAAACAAAAACTAAAAACAAAAAATTTTAAAACCACTCGAATCGTCCAAACCAAGGTCTGGACAGAGCACCTCCCCGGCAACGGCGCCAAAAACATGATTGATCGTTTTATTTAAACCGAAAGTGCACGGCCGCGTTGAAGCGGTGGAAAATATGGGTCGTCCACTGGGAGGTGTGTTGACGCTTGGTTTGTGCGAAGGCAAGTGGAAAGAAAGGGAAGAAAGATGTATTACACTAGACTACACTAATCTAAACTAGTAAACAAGCAAGCTGAAATGAAATCACTAAACAACTAAGCTAAACAATTAATGAAGAAGATAAAAACACAGGAATGAAAACCCCTAAGGGGTGGAGTGTGTGTGTGCACTTGAAATAAGTGTGGTGTTGAATGCATACAATAACCTCAAGTGTGGTTAGTGTTTGTTCATGCATAAGAAGTACCTCATGACAAGACCAATCATTTACAACACTAACCTAGGTGATTAATTTGAGCAATGCAATGTTGTTATTAAGAACATAACGAGCATGGAGTGTACCTAACTTTGGCAGAAACCATCAAGTAAAGTTCTTATTAATTTAAGCAAGCATACTAATATCTCTCACAAACAATAAAATCTAGCATTCATACCACCTACATAACATGTACATACATCTACTCCACCCCCAAAGGGGGTGGAACTACTCACACATATTTAAACTAACTACTCTAACAAAATGAAGCATTATACTGAAATAAAATTACACTAATCAAGCAAAAAATATTAAAGAAGCATAAAAGGAAAGGAAAGTCTAAACAAACATGCACCAATTAAAAGACAAGATTAAAAGAAACTAGAAGAATTATTTTATTAACAAATGACTCACATTGAAGGTAGCATTCTTCTCCACCTTGAGTTTTTGCTTCAAGGCTCACTCCTTAGTAGAGAGAATGCCACCAAATAATGGGGTGATTACTATGGAAGGTGAAGAGTTTATTTATAGGCATGGAAAAAGCTAATCCGGGACAATCCCCCAATGTGGGACTAAACCAATACAAAAATAGCCTAAACAAACATTAATACAAGTCCAGGCGAAATCTTAGCGGATCTGGGATGATCCAGACCGCCAATTGGCGGTCTATAAGGCCCAGATCAATCTGCTTTTTGTGTTGGGCTTTGCTTGAAGTATTTCTTGGTCTTGGATGCATCTACTTGGTTTGTTGGAGCTCCGACCCGAATAGAATTGCCAAAATACTCCCCATGATGGTGTGGAGTTTCATGTTTTACTCTTAGGTCCTTCGGTCTTACGATCAGGTCATTCTCCCTTGCATCTTAGTCCCCAGGTCTCACAATTAAGCCCCTTTTCCTGCTTTTGGGTCCTTTCATGGCTCTTCTCTTCAAACCTCTTTATTCCTGAAAACTAAACATAAAACGCGTCACGTAGCATTGCTTAGGTGTAAGATAATGGATATAAGATACCAATATAAGCATGAAATGATGTCAATCAATGACTATAAATAGAACTCTCCCTCCTCTCTTGTACTCCATCTCTCTCTTGGTCGCCATCCTCTCTAGTAGGAGTAAAAGCCTTGAAGCAAAAACCCCTGGTGGAGAGAGGCTACTTGTAATTGAGTGAGTAATAATAGATGTTTTCCTTTAGTTATGTTGTTTCTTTCTTAGTTTAATTTTCTTTCATATGCTTGCATGCTTCTTTAGTTTTATGTCCTTTTAGCTTCTTTAATATTTCTTGCTTGCTTAGGTTAATCTCATTTCAGTAGAATGTTTCATTTTAATGTATGTTGTAGTGTAATGATTAGTGAGTAGTTCCATCCCCATTTGGGGGGTGGAGAAATATGTGATATGATTATGTCATGTAGTAGGTGTGTATTATCTTAAT
Source organism: Triglochin maritima (assembly GCA_963682175.1). Classification (NCBI taxonomy): domain Eukaryota; kingdom Viridiplantae; phylum Streptophyta; class Magnoliopsida; order Alismatales; family Juncaginaceae; genus Triglochin; species Triglochin maritima. The sequence continues at coordinate 25,670,573 of OY821775.1, forward strand.
CCCTTGAGACTTACATGATTTCCATAACCATCAAATAGGATTTCACTCTTGTCTTTGATATGCTAATGCTCTTGAATGAAGCTTAGCTTATGCTTAGATTAGTGGACCTATTTTATGGGGAATGATAAGGTGAGGATGTGGATGGAATTGATGAAGGAAACATGACTTGTAGTCGCATGTGCTCTTGTTGCCTTTACCTTGTTTAATGCCTTGTATGTTTTAATGATAATGTACCATCTTTTTTCATGTGGAGTCATTGTGGGGGTTTGGTCTTTATACATGAGTTCATTTAGCTTCATTCCAATTATTGTCTTGTATGTTTTAATGATATTGGGTTATCTTATTTCATGTGGAGGCAAAGTTGGATTTAGTTTTATGATTTTCATGTACTACATGTTGTGATGAGCATAATTGAACACACACACATATATCTTTGTATTCACACTCTTTCTTTACCCCGTATGGGGTTTAGTTTTATTGCTTATCTTCCATTTCCATTTTGCAATGTAGTGTAGTTTGACCATATCTCCTTTCTCTCCTTTCTTTCCCACTCCTTCTGGATTGGCCCGTATTTGCCACCGCTTCAACACGGCCATGCACTTGCTGTTATAATTAAAATGTTCAATCAAGTTTTTGGCGTCGTTGTCGGGGAGGTGTTATGTCCAGATTTTAGTTTGGACGATTCGAGTGGTTTTAATTTTTTGTTTCTTGTTTTGTCTGTTTCAGGAGGCTTCAAGGATCAAGAGACGTCTCCAATAGAAGACGGGAGAAAATCAGAAGCAAACAGACCGCCAATCAGCGGCTCTCGACCGCCAATTGGCGGCCTGGTGAGCTTCAATTTCTGTCCCATTTTTTTATGGTCGTTTCTACTTTCACTAGGTTGTCTGGGAGTTCGATTTTTCATGTTTTGACTTGTAGTTTGCTCCCTGATTAACAATCAAGTCCCTTTAATAAACATGTACCTTAAAACTCAAAGCAAAAGAATAGATTGATTGCCATCTAGGTCATGCATCATTTGTAGACCTTCCACGCATTTGTCTTTTCCTTGTTTTACATTTTTGTTGTTGATTGCTGGCATGAGGTACGTGCACCGAATTCCCCAATTCATGCATTAGTTAGTAAGGTGCATCAGGACAAGAGTGAGTTGAGGGTTTGATTGGGGAGTTGATTGCTAGACTTAGGATCAAAATGCTACTAAGGAGGGGTTGTCCCATAAAAGATAAGGTGGGGGATTTCATCATCCTTTCCTTGGCCCCAAAAATCACTCTTAATAAAGTCTTAATTCTAAAAGCAAGTAGACATTGGCCCTAAGGATTTTGGACGCACTAGGAGAGTAATCTAGTCGAGGCAGTCATGGCGTGATCGGCGTTGCCTACCTTGTCGATAGTAAGGGGTACTGGATATTCGGATCTGGTATCACTTTCTGTGCATTGTGGTCGTCGTTGTAGGGAGGTGAGGTGTGTCGAGACTACTGACCTCGATGTTAGGCGTCGTCTAGCCTAAGGACCCATTGCCATACATTGTTTAAGTCGTGCTTGCTAGATTAGGCTTCTACCTTCACCCATTACCCACGCTAGCTCTAGGATTCTTCCCTCATCATCTGAGTCCTCTCCTCATCTATTTTCTACGAGTAGTCTCCTCCTCTGAGTAAACCTTCTGTTGTGTGTTTTTTAGAGTCTAGCGTTTTATGCGAGGTTGGGCTCGTTCTGGTGAGAGTGGTTGACTTGAGAGAGTGCATTTTTCTGAGATGGACAGTCTTGGTGATCAGCCATCTCCACCTCGTGCTCCTTTGGAGCGTGAGGCCGAGTCTTCTCGTAGTTATGGGAGAGACAAGGGTCCATACATGGATTACCTCGGTCCGCTTCCACCACCACGTAGACCTCCTTCTCCTCCTCCTCTGACTCAAGAGGAAGAGGGATTCGGTCAGGATCGACTTATTGATTCATCACCACCTTTAGCTCGACAGGATAGGCCGATGACTTTGTGGGAGCGGACCCAACATGTTCAGGTCGCGCAACCTTCTTGCATACTTCTTCCCCCATCTTGAGGAAACAAGTATGAGTTGAAACCTCAATATGTGACCATGCTTCCTACCTCCACTGCCAATAAGGATGATCCGTATATTTTTATACGTGAATTCGAGGAAGTATGCTCCATGTTCAAGCAGTAGGATCTACTAGCGCCTAAACTTAGTCTAAAGGGGGTGAATATACCAAATACGGTTTTTAAGATAACTATGCCAAATTAAAAGATAAGACAATAATATTAAAGAGAGAACAAACAAACCACTACTCCGGACCAGGGAGTGCCATGTTAGATATCTCATTACGATGACCAAATGTAGGAAGAAGATTGTATGAGATGATTTGGGCAAGGATACGAGGAACGGGATGTAAAAGTGAGGCATTGTGTTTGTATCGACCGTTCACTAAAGGTGGTGGAATGGGATAAGTCGGTGACAATTTTAGCAAGTTCAGTGTTAGGATGAGCACCGAGAGGATACTCAAGGTAAATGTGGGTGCCCCCCGAATCTAAATGAAGAGCGTCGGATAAAAGGGCGGGGGTAACACTATATTCCTTGCCATTAATCATGGTGGTTAGAAATTGATGATTTTGGACTTTTCAAAGATTGCAATAAAATTGTTGGACAAGGAATGGATGGTATGGTTTAGATGCAATTTTTGTGAGTAAATAAGTTAACCGATTTGCATCTAAAAGAGGTTTTAGCGAAAAAGAAGTGAAGTCCGCTACCTCAACCTTTCGACAAGGTATGACGTCGGCAACGGAGAAGTTTTCGTCCCAATCTTGTTGAGCGACATCATCAACGGGGAAGAAGTGAAGCAAGTGTGGTACCAGAGAAGCTGGAGCACGAGAAGAGGAGGGTTGTGCATCTTGTTTCTTCTTTGAGCGACGCTCGGTAGCCCCCTCTTGAGTGGGTCGTTTCTTGGAGATGGAGATCTTTGAGCGAACCATTGTGGATGAGGATTGTGGAGAAGGAAGAGGGTTGTCGAGGGGAGTCGAAAATTGGATGGACAAGTGGAAGAGGATGGCTGGAGTGGGTTGGCGGTCAACCGGATGGGGAGGGGCAGCACGTAGGGTTTGAGTAGTGGAAGGGGAGGAATGAGGAGGAAAGCCTCGGAGAAGTCCTAATATGTGCTAAAATAACACGAACGGTCGACCACTCGCATGTCCCGGTCGACCGGTGGGTTAAAAAATTTGAAAAACCCACGACCGCAAAGCTACTGGTCAAATTCGGTTGGACGAGAAATTATGAAACGGTTGACCGATAACAAAAATTTGAAGACCAGGGAACCTACTGGTGTGTTTCGGTCGGACAAAGTATAGATAAACGATCGACCCAAACAAAAAAATTTGAAGACCAGGGAAACTACTGGCGCATTTCGGTCAGACGAAGTATAGATAAACGGTCGACCGAAAGAATAGTTCAACAAGTGTGAAAGTACTGACGATTTTCGGTCGGACATAAAAGAGGTCGTCGGTCGATCGAAAGGGGAGTGAAAGCTGCTGGGTGATTTTCGGTTGGACAAAAACACACGCACGGTCGACCGAAATAACTCTATGGTCGTCCGAAACTCAAAAATGGTTCGATCGGACACTTAAGTGAACTTAAGTCAGATCGACCAAACGAGAAACGGTCGAACAAAGAAGTATAAGTGGTCGACCGAAGCACATCAGGGAAACTAAAAAAACCAACACAGCAAACGACCGGTCGACCGAACACAATAATGCGGTCGTCTGAACGAGAGAAAATTTTGAAAACTGCTTTGACAAACTGTAATCCGGTCGAAAGGAACTTCATTTCTATTCGACTGAATAATGTCTGAAATGCCCAATTTTGAAAAACACCAAATAAATCCGCAAACATTTGGAAGGAAACCTCAACCAAGTATCAAAACTTCGACAAAGACACCTGAAATGTTCAAGTTATACGTCATTTAAGTTGCACATGCCTAGATTTGGCCTTATATGAATGCATTGATCAACGTTCAAAGGTTTTGTGAAGATATCCGCAAGTTGATCATTAGTGGGAACAAATATAAGCTTAATGTCTTCCTTTGTTGCATGATCTCTAAGAAAATGGTCTAACCTCAATGTGTTTAGTTCGAGAATGCAATATGGGATTTTTCAAAAGATTTATTGCACTAGTATTATCACATAATATAGGAGTAGTTTGAAATTCAAGTTTCAAGTCTTTTAGGGTTTGCCTCATCCACAAGACTTGTGCACATGCACAACCGGCGGCAATGTATTCGGCCTCGGTTGTCGACAATGCAACACTATTTTGTTTCTTACTAAACCAAGAGACAAGCGATTTTCCCAAGAATTGGCAAGTGCCACTAGTACTTTTACGATCTAAAATGCAACCGCCATAGTCGGAGTCACTATAGGCAACAAGATCAAAAGCTCTAGTATTGGGGTAAAACAAACTAAATTCTTGAGATCCTTTGAGTTAGCGAAAACTACGTTTTAATGCATTGAAATGAGATTCTTTAGGACAAGCTTGAAAACGAGCACATAGACACACGGAAAACATAATATCCGGACAACTAGCGGTACGATAAAGCAAGGATCCGATCATACCTCGATATGTCTTGATATCCACCTCCTTGCCATTTTCATCTTTGTCTAACTTAGTGCTAGTGCTCATTGGAGTGTTTTGAGGCTTGCTATCTTCAAGACCAAAGCATTTTAAGAGTTCTCTTGTGTACATTGCTTGGTGTATGAAGTTCCCATATTTAGTTTGCTTAATTTGAAGTCCGAGGAAGAAGTATAGTTCACCAATTAAGCTCATCTGTAACTCCCCATGCATAGACTTGGAAAATTGTTTGCAAAGACGTGGGTTACTTGCACCAAATTTGAATTTGTCTAAATGCAATTAACAAGGCTCTGATACCAAATGTAGGATCTACTAGCCCCTAAACTTAGTCTAAGGGGGGGGGGTTAATAGACTAAATACGGTTTTTAAGATAACTATGCCAAATTAAAAGATAAGACAATAATATTAAAGAGAGCACAAACGACCACTACTCCGGATGTATAGAGGTTTGGATCCAACCACCGGATCCTAGTCCTCTATTACGAATTGCTCTTACTTGAGCAACTTCGCGTCCTCCACTAATCTGATATCCGTTGTGGTCCGAGATCACGCCTTTACACCACAAGCTTTGCGAACACCCTCGCCTAGCTTCGACCACCTTCTCACAATCGGAGAAGAGCTTCACTCTGGAAGCTTGTACAACTCTTCAAGACTAATACTTCAGCAACTAATCTTGGACACTTGAAATGAATGATGCAATCTAGTGATGGTGATTTCAAGTGAGAAGATAAGAGCACAATGGTTTAGAGCAATTTGAGAGTAGTAATGAGATGTTGAGCTTAGACAAAGATTGGTCACTTTGTAAGTGTTCTAAGCTCTATTTATAATCCCTAAACAAGTTCTAGCCGTTGGGATTGAAGTGATGAAAAGATGTGCAAGAAAACACAATTCAGAAGTGACAAGACACGTTTCTGGCGACGAACGGTCGACCGGATCGTGTACCACGGTCGACCGGAATTAGGCAGTGCTCAGTTTGGTCGAGCGAAGATGCTAACGGTCGATCCAATTTGGCTAGAACTTAAGTGAACAATCAAACGGTTTGGAATAACAGTTCGACCAAAAATGGACAGTAGAACTGGGTCTGCAAAAGACTTAAGTATCGGTCGACCGTAAGTAGAGTTTCGGTCGACTGGTTGACATGTTTGATTTGAGACACGATAAGAACAAGTGTAATCGGTCGAATGAGGTGAGTTCATGGTTCAACCGAAAATTCCCAGTAAGAATGGGATGGGGAAGAATCAAGATGCGGTCGACCGTTAAGTGGAATTCGGTCTACCGGAAGACTAAATCCAAAATAAGGTTAGTTAGGAAAATGTGTATACGACCGTTGGAGTATACGCCAAGTATAACGGTCATAATTAATACAAATACGGAAAACAATCTATCGAACATATATGAGGATTCGGTCGACCGAAAGTATTATAACTTTGAGAGATTTTCAACTTTGTTTTGAGTATTTGGTATTTCAAAGAACACACATAATTTAACATCATAAGATTGTATGAATGTGGCCATACATTTCTTCCAATAGGCATAGTTTGTTCCATCAAACAAATAGAGGGATTTCGCACTGGAAGACCTCCTTTGCTTGATGGAAAAACTATGCCTATTGGAAGAAACGTATGACCACGTTCATACAATCTTATGATGTTAAATTATGGGTGTTCTTTCAAATACCATATACTCAAAACCAACCATTAAAATGTATGGATGATGATGAGTTAGCCATGATTCAAATGAATGCTAAACTCATGAACATAATTATGTGTGGTTTGACCGAAGAACAATATAGTAGAATTAATGCATGTGATTTCGCATATGAAGCTTGGCATATGTTAGAAAGTCACTTTGAAGGTCGATCATCCGTCAAGGAAACTATAATAGATTCATTTATGCAAAAGTATGAAATGTTTTCTACGAAACCGAATGAATCCATTAGCGAGATGCATACTCGCTTTACTCTTATTACTAACTCTTTGAAGAACCTTGGTAAGGTTGTGGTTGAAAGTGATAGGGTACGAAAGTTTCTTAGGTCCTTGACTTTGGATTGAGAGAAAAAGACAACGGCTATTGAAGAAGCCAATGATCTCTCAAAGTTGAAGATGGAGGATCTCATTGGAAGCCTCATGGCGTATGAGATCCAAATGGAAGAAATAAGAGAGAAGGAGAAGGAACAGGAAGGATATAAGCGGAAAGAAAAACAAATTGCTTTAAAAGCAACCTCGGATTCGGACGCAATCGAAGACGAGGACACCGATGAAGATGTTGCTTTCCTAACCCGTAACTTCAAGAAGTTCCTCTCCAAGGGAAAATTTGCAAAAGGAAGAGGAGAATCCTCTCGGACATTCACTTGCTATGAATGCAACAAAACCGACCACATGAAGAAGGATTGGCCATTGCTTAGGCCGAGGGATCATGAACTAAGAGAAGAAAGGAAATATCCTCCTCCAAGAGAAAGGGATGAGAGACCAAGAAGAGATAGAGATGAAAGGCCACCCCGAAAAGGAAAGGAAGAGAGGCCTAAAAGACGTGATGATTACAAGAGAACGGATTGTCGCGAAAATGATGGGAAAAAGGCTCCCAAAGCTACATGGGATGACTGAAGTTCATCAAAGGACTCCGACTCCGAGTAGTCCCAAGAAGAAGAAGCACACATGTGTTTCATGGCTTCTAATGTTTATTCCGACTCGAGCCCTCCTCCATCACCAAAGACGAGTGATCAACCTCACGTGGAGGAGATCGACGACAATGAGGTATCCCTAAACGAAGCACCTCCTTATGATGATTTGTTAGATGTGTTTCATGAACTTGTCGAGCGTTATGAAATGATTTGTCATAAAAACAAATTAGCTAGAAAAGTGAATCTAGATCAATCTATCAAATGTGATATGCTAACCAAAGAAATCGAGATTCTAAATGATGAGATCACAATTCTGAAATCTACAAAAGATAATCATCTAAATGAAGATCTCATTGCCAAGAATATGCAACTCACGAAAGACTTAGAGAAATTCACCTTAGGTAGAAAGATGCTTGACATCTTCTTGGAACACAAACTCAATCTCTAACAAAACATGGTCTAGGCTATAAGGGAGGTAAACAAAAGAAAACCATTTCCTACTTTGTTAAAATGAATAACTCTCTTGTTAAGAAAACCAATTATTCAAATGTTTGGGTACCTAAGACTACTCAAGTTTGGGTACCAAAAGCTAACCCTCAAGGACCCAAACAAATTTGGATACCAAAGTCTTCACTTGTTTCTTTGCTTGTAGATAAAAGCAAGGAGAAAGGGGAAGTGAATTCTCGATAGCGGGTGCTCGAGGCATATGACGGGAGATTCCCAAGTTCTATCAAACTTAAATCCTAAGAAGGGAGGAACCGTCACATTTGGAGATAATGTTAAAGGACACATTGTCGGCATCGGCAATGTTGGTAATTCTACTACTCCTAACATTGAAATTTTTATTAGTAGATGGGTTAAAACATAGCTTGCTTAGTGTTAGTGAATTAACCAATAAGAATTTTCTAGTTGTATTTGATAAACACACTTGTCATCTCATCTCTAAACATGACATGAAAATTGTTTTTAATGGATATAGATCAAATAACATCTACATTATGCATGTTGATAATCTTAGAAACCTAAGTGTTGAAACATGCTTAGTTGCCTCACATGACGAAGCTTGGTTATGGCACAACCGATGGGGACATATTAGTATGTCACAATTGCACAAATTATCCAAACTTGAATTGGTTAGAGCACTACCAAAAATTGATTTCAAAAATGACAAACTTTGTGATGCATGCCAATTTGGAAAACAATTTAAATCTTCTTTTAAATCTCTAAATGTGGTGTCAACTTCAAAAACCTTCGAGCTTTTACACTTAGATCTTTTTGGACCCTCAAGGACCGTAAGTCTAGGAGGGAAAAGATAGGCATTTGTGATTGTTGACGACTTTTCGAGATTCACTTGGGTTTTGTTTTTAGCTAACAAGTATGACGCCTTTGAAAGATTTAAAGGTTTTTGTAAACGTGTTAAAAGAGAAAAAGATTCTAACATAATCACTATTCATAGTGATCATGGAGGAGAATTTGAAAATGAATCTTTTAAAAAGTTTTGTGGAAAGTATGGAATTGAGCATAACTTTTCGTATCCTCGCACTCCTCAACAAAATGGGGTAGTTGAGAGGAAAAATAGAACTCTTCAAGAAATGGCAAGAACAATGCTTGTGGAAAAGGGCTTCCAAAATATTTTTGATGCGAAGCGGTTAATACATCTTGCTATGTGTTGAATCGTGTTCTCATTAGACCTATTTTAAAGAAAACTCGGTTTGAACTTTGACATGACCAGACTCCTAAAATCTCATATTTTAAAGCTTTTGGCTCAAAATATTTTGTCCTCAATACTAAAGACAACTTGGATAAATTTGATGCAAAATATGATAAGGCAATCCTTTTAGGGTATTCCGATAAGAATAAAGCATATAGAATCTACAATAAACGAACAAGTTGTGTTGAGGAATCTCTACACGTTAACTTTGACGAGTTAGCTTATGTAGATAACTCCTCTCTTGATGATGATTGGATGGATATAATTATACATGTATCATGACAAGATGTTCCTCTTGAGTCACATCAAGAGTCTCATCAAGAGCCTCCAAGTTCTCCACAAGAGGACGTGGAGGATCTTCCTAAGGAATGGACCTATAGAAAGGATCATCCGAAGGACTTTGTGATTTGAGATGTTTCTCAAGGCGTGACAACACGATCTAAAGCACATGTAGTTTGTGATTCTTATGCATTTATCTCTACATTAGAACCTAAGAAAGTAGAACAAGCATATAATGATGAATTTTGGCTAATGGCTATGCATGAAGAGCTAAATCAATTTGTTTGAAATAATGTATGGGAACTTGTTGAAAAACCTTCTAACCAAACGGTTATTGGAACTAAATGGATCTTTCGAATCAAACTTGACGAAGATGGGAATGCAATTAGAAACAAAGCTAGACTCATTGCTGAAGGCTTTCGCCAAGAGGAGGGTATAGACTTTGATGAAACTTATGCCCCTGTCGCTTGAATGGAAGCCATTCACATGTTATTAGCATATGCATCTTACATGGACATAAAATTATTTCAAATGGATGTTAAAAGTGCTTCCTAAATAACTTTATCAATGCAGAAGTTTATGTGGCACAACCCCCCCGGATTTGTATATGAAATTCACCCAAACCATGTGTTTAAACTTAAGAAGGCTCTTTATGGCAAACAAGCTCCTAGAGCTTGGTATGAGCGGTTGAAGAACTTCTACATCGACAAAGGTTTTTGTGTGGGTAAAGTGGATACCACTCTTTTTGTTAAAACTTATGATCATGACTTACTAGTGGTACAAATATATGTTGATGATAAAATATTTGGTATCAGAGCCTTGTTAAGTGTATTTAGACAAATTCACATTTGTAGCAATGGCCTAACACAAGCTTCAACAACTTGATGAGGATTCAGTCCAGTTGAGGATGATTTCTTTCGCGTTGATGGATAACGCGAAGAAATAGATGTACAGCCTCCTGACAAGCTCTATTCGGCCTTGGGATGACTTCATGACTATCTTTCTGAAGAGATTCTTCCCTCAACGGAAGACTCAATAGATACAGCACCAGATACACGAAATGTATCAGACTGAGACCGAATCATTTTATGCTTTCTTTGAGATGTTCAAGGACCTTCTCTTGCAGTGCCCTCATTATGGAATTGAGTTGTCGCAGTTATGCCAAATTGTTTATGAGGGCCTCAACTACAACACCCGCACATTGTTGGAGTCAATGTGTCAAGTTGATTTCCAAATTAAACCCATCGATGAGGCATGGGACACCATGAGAGAGCCACCAGCCGCCAGGTCTTCTGATCGAGATGGATTATATCAAGTTGAGTCAACTATCGAGTCTGAGGCAAAAATGGCTGCTCTCATGCATAGGATTGAGGGTTTAGAGTTGGAACGAGCTCCTGTAGCTCAGGTCGTGATTGGCATCATTTCATTTTTATATTTGTATCTTATATCCATTATCTTTTACCTAAACAATGCTAACTTACGAGTTTTATGTTTAGTTTTCAGGAATAAATAGGTTTGAAGAGATGAAGCATACAAGGACCCAAAAGCACGGAAAAATGACTGAATTGTGAGACTTGTGGACTAAGATGCAAGGGAGAAGGACCTGAACGTAAGACCGAAGGACCTAAGACCAAAACAGGAAACTCCACACCATCATGGGGAGTATTTTGGCAATTCGATTCGGGTCGGAGCTCCAACAAACGACGTAGATGCATCCAAGACCAACAAATCCATCAAGCAAAGCCCACAACCAAAAGCAACTCGATCTGAAGTTTATAGACCGCCAATTGGCGGTCTTGGACCGCTAATTGGCGGTCCATATAGCCCCAGATCCGCTAAGCTTTCTCCTGGACTTGTATTATTATGTGTTTACGGTATTTGTGGTATTGGTTTAGTCCCACATCAGGGGATTGTCCCCGATTAGCTTTTTCCATGCTTATAAATAGAAGTCTTCACCTTCCATTGTAATTACCCATTGCTTGGTGGCATTCTCTCTACTAAAGAGTGAGCCTTGAAGCAAAAACTCATGGTGGAGAAGAATGTTACCTTCAATGTGAGTCATTTGTTAATAAAATAATTTTTCTAGTTTCTTTTAATGTTGTCTTTTAATTTGTGCATGTTTGTTTAGTCTTTCCTTTCCTTTTATGTTCCTTTAATGCTTCTTGCCTTCTTAGTTAACTTTCATTTCAGTATTATGCTTTCTTTTGCTAGTATAGTTAGTGTAATGAGTAGTGAGTAGTTCCATCCCCATTTGGGGGTGGAGAAATATTTGATATAATCATGTAGTGTATTAAGTGTGTGTTATCTTTATCCCTTGAGCTTTATATGATTTCCATAACCATCTAATGAGTTTTCACTCTTATCTTTGATATGCTAATGCTCTTGAATGAAGCTTAGCTTATGCTTTGATTAGTGGACCTATTTTATGGGGAATCATAAGGTTAGGATATGGATGAACTTAATATTGGAAACACAATTTGTAGTGTATGTGCTCTTGTTGCCTTTACCTTAGCTATTGTCTTGTATGTTTTAATGATGTAGTCTTATCTCAATTCATGTGGAGGCATAGTAGGGTACAGTCTTTATACTTGAGTTCATGTAGCTTCATTCCAATTATTGTCTTGTATGTTTTAATGATGTAGTCTTATCTTAATTCATGTGGAGGCAAAGTTGGATGTAGTTTTATGATTTCATGCACTACATGTTGTGAGGAGCTTAATGAACACACACACACTTCTTTATGTTCACATTATTTCTCTACCCCCTTTGGGGTTTAGTTTTCTTGCTTCTTTTCCAATTCCATTTGCATCTTAGTGTAGTTTAGTGTAATGAATACATCCTTTCTCTCCTCCTTTTACCTCTCCCCTTCGAACAAACCAAGTGTCGACACACCTCCCAGTGGACAACCTGTATTTGCCACCGCTCCAACGCGGCCGTGCACTTGCGGTTAAATATAAAACGAGATCAATCAAGTTTTTGGCGCCGTTGCCGGGGAGGTGCCCTGTCCGGACGTTGGTTTGGACGATTTGAAGGTTTTTAATTGTTTGTTTCCAGTTTTTCTTAGTCTCAGGGATCTGAGAGCTCACGGGGAGGCTACTGGAAGAGTTGGAGCACCAACACTTCAAAAGTGACTGCCAATCAGCGGTCTGGGACCGCCAATTGGCGGCCTGGTGAGGTCTTCCTACTTTCATTTTTCTTCTGGTGGTTTATTACTTCACTTTCGTTATCTGGGAGCCCTATTTTGCATGTTGTGACTTCTAGTTTTCTCCCAGATCATTAATCACTCCCCCATTAATCAACTTGGCCCTAAAATCCAAAGCAAAAGACTAGACATTCTTACTTGTTTAGGTCACGCATCATGTATTGACTTAGGCATATAGTTGTCTTTTCTTTTAGCTTTATTTTCAGTTGTTGAGCGTTGGCGTGAGGTACGCAATTTCGTACACTCATTCATGCATTTCGTATGCCCATGAATTAGTTAGTAGGAATTGCATCAGGACAAGAGTGAGTGAGCGTTTGATTGGAGCGATTGATTGCTAGATTTAGGATCAAAACGCTACTAAGGAGGGGTTGTCCAATAAAAGATAAGGTGGGGGATTTCATCACCCTTTCCTTGGCCCCAAAAAATAACTCTTAATCAAGCCTTAACTAAAAGCAAGTAGACATTGGCCCTAAGGATTACGGACGCACTAGGAGAGTAATCTAGTTGAGACCTTCATGACGTGATCAGCGTTGCCTACCTTGTCGATAGTAGGAGGTACTGGATCTCCGGATCTGGTATCACTTGCTGGGCATTGTGGTCCTCGTTGTAGGGAGGTGAGACGTGTCGAGGCTAGTGACCTCGAAGTTAGGCGTCGTCTAGCTTAAGGACCCATTGCCTTACATTGTTTGAGCCGTGCTTGCTAGATTAGGCTTCTACCCTGATCCCTTCACCCATGCTACCTTTAGGGATTCTTCCCTTCTCCTCTGAGTCATCTTCTTCTCACCTACTTCTACGTTTTAGTCTCCTCCCCTTTACACTCTCTGGTAGCGTTTTAGGGTCGAGTCGAGCACTTTTTGCGAGCTTAGTCTCGTGGTGGTGAGAGTGGTCGACTCGAGAGTTGATTGTTGAGATGGATGGTTACATGGGCGACCATCCATATGATTGTTGGGACCTGGACAATTCGTCCTGGTATTCCGGACCCATGCAACCTGGGGTGGCTCAGACTAACACCCCGTATGGTTGGGACAATCTTAATGGTGTGACTGAGCAATCTTCATATTGGGCTAGTATGAGAGAGGCATCGACTGCTAGACCACAATCTAGTTATGTCAGATCATATGCTGGTCAACAAACTGAGACATTACAACAAACTTTGGCCTCTTTCATGCGTATGGCAGACGACATGAGTGCACCGGTGGCTCCAGTAGCCGTACCGTGTGAGTGTTGTGGTTTGAGTGGTCATGTTATCGGGGAATGTCCTTATGTTCCCCCTGAGCCTGAGTATGAGCATACGTTTTCCCAAAATGCTCAATGTGACCATTACGCATCCGCGTACAACCCGAGAGTGATGGATTCGTGGGGAGACAATTCTTATCCAAATTCTTATACCTCATTTTCACCCCCGTATCCTCCTCCCGAATACCCAGAATTCTTCCAAGACCCCACTTCAAATCATTGGACTCATTCTCAGCCCATTAACACCCAACCCCAAAATTTCCCAAGCTCTGACTTGGACCTCACTGTTGACCCCAAATTTGATTCCTTAAAATAAACCCTCCAAACGTTCATGGAAACCACTCAAACTTTATTGAAGTCCAACTTGAATTCCTTGCAAAATATGGAAATGCAAGTGAGTCAAATGACACGACAATTCCATGAACGTGAGGAGGGTAACCTTTCTTGTCAACATGAGGATTTATCTTCTGAAATCGAACCACCACCACATCCACAAATTCAAAACACAATCTTTCAAAGTCAAACTCCTAGTCAGTCTGAGGGACTTGGGGTTTCAATTCACGATCACTTAGTGGAGGATTCGATTCAAATTGAGAATAACTTGGACCAGCTTCATTATGAGTCGGCACAGGATTGTGCCTTATCTTCTTGTCCCGTGGCCCTTGAGCCACATGATCTTATTGTTGTACCTCCTAAGGACTCAACTCTGGTGGAGCAAGAGCTCCCTAGTACCCTCAATTTCAAACAACCTTGTGAGAGTTTGCCTCTCACTATTGTTCCTGATCATCTTGGAAATGATGGAACATCAAACAACTACATTGCTCATGAGGGTATTAGGAGTTCCTTGGAGGATACCTTGGATATGAGACCCACTTTCTGTTCTCCTGGTGAGTTGGACCTGCATAATGAGGTGCTTGACCACGTTCCGACCCACCAGCCTGTTGGTTGGAGAGTTTGGATTGATGATCATAACTTCAGTTCCACAACGGGAGAGATTCTTCTTCCGTTGCCCCTTATTTCCCAAACTCTCGAGAGGTCAAGCTCTTTCAGTTTGATCCTTTGAATGAGACGCCTTTATGTCCAATTCATGAACCTCTCATTTCATTTGGTGCTCTTTGTGAAGGGGGGCCACACATGCGTATTCTGGCCCCGCGTGGTGTCATGTTCCCTTTCCAAGTGCATTGACGCACTCTTGAGGTTCCCATTTGATGTCTTTGACTAATGAAGATGGGAACTTATGTTTGTACATAGTTATATAAAAAAAAGAAAAAGAAAGAAAGAAAGAAATAAAGAAGAAGAGAAAGTACAATAAAAGACTCCTTCAGTGAGCATCGATTGTTGTGAGCCCCAACCCTTGTGTATTTGGGCTCCATTTCTTTCACGTATTTGCATCCTTTCTTTAGCATCTCACAGGTTTTGAGGGAATTCGGGTTTGTGTCCATCAACATGACCTTGAACTTCCCTTTGTACTTAATGTTGGTGAGATCTCTCCTTTTTCATGCATAAATCCATGTAGTATCTTGCTCACATTCATTGAGGACAATGCATGAAGTAGGTGTGTGGGGGGGGTGTTTTACGTGTGTACATAGTCGAGTCTTTTCTTTTGATTTTGTTTTCTTTTGTTTGCATTTTTAGGGTCATGTTAGTGTGTTGCATTTAATATCGATATATCTGCTTGCCATGATCCTTGGGTGACTTGTCTTCTTTTGCTTGCCTAGTGCTTTAAAATTTCCACATTTCTTTCAAAATCTTCATGTGTTTGCGAAAGAAAATGTTTTGTGGGTTTTGCGTGTGTTTATCATGTGCAAAACCGTTGAGAGGCAAAGTAAAAAGAAAGCTCCCAAAATTGTCTTGAACTTGATGCATTAGGATATGTAGTACAGTGACTTTAGGATTTATCGAGTCGTTAGGATGCACCCCAGTTTTCTCTTGGGGGTGAGTAATCATAGGGTTTCAGTGCTCAAACATTTAATGAAGTCCACCCTGAACCTAGTGAGTCAATTATTCGTGTCTGTTAACTTAAGGAAGTTTGTTGTAGTCAAGGACCCTCTAAATCCTGTTGTGAGACATTAGTGTAGGGCTTTTGGTTCATGTGTAGATAAGAAATAAGTGAGTAGGTGTTCTCTCTTCTTGCACGGCTCCTATCACTCGGGAAAGTAGGTATGAGGGGACTTTGTGCCTGGTGCTTTCGAGTCATCAGACTTGGGATGCGCCGACCGAACTCCCGTTACACGGGTGGTAGGGATTGCCCTATGTGGAGATTTGGGGAAAGGTGTACGTGATAGTGTAAGTCGTCATGGGCAATGATGCACGAAACCTGACGCTAGGAGAGTGAAGCTCCAACTAATTAAAAGAAAAAGAAAAAAAAGTGAAAAGAAACAAAAAGAAAAAAAATTGATAATGCAAATTTGTCCATGTCTTTCACTTAATTCCTTATTTAACTTGCACGAATGGTTTATTAGGCTAGGTGTGGATTGATTACCTATATAGAGTCGGCCCGTAGGATTACCGCGTCCATTGATCGACAAAATATTTCCAACGAGTCGAGGTCTAGACTGAATAATGCATCTTGGTCGGATTTTGTGGGTATATCCGCTGAAAACCCTCAGGAGACAACACTCCTCCTCCTTGGCAACAAGGATGTTTAACGGCTTGTTGCAGCGTGATTCCTACGAAAGTGAGTTAGGATTTCTTGTTTTTCGTATGCTTTTTTCCTTTCTTTGTTTTGCTCGAGACTAGCAAAAACTTAGGTGTGGGGGTATTTGATTGGCATCATTTCATGTTTATATTTGTATCTTATATCTATTATCTTTCACCTAAACAATTCTATGTTATGAGTTTTATGTTCAGTTTTCAGGAATAAATAGGTTTGAAGAGAAGAACCATGAAAGGACCCAAAAGCAGGAAAAAAGGACTTAATTGTGAGACATAGGGACTGAGATGCAATGGAGAAGGACCTGATCGTAAGACCGAAGGACCTAAGACCAAAACAGGAAACTCCACACCATCATGGGGAGTATTTTGGCAATTCGATTCGGGTCGGAGCTCCAACAAACGACGTAGATGCATCCAAGACCAACAAATCCATGAAGCAAAGCCCACAACGAAAAGCAACTCGATCTGAAGTTTATAGACCGCCAATTGGCGGTCTTGGACCGCTAATTGGCGGTCCATATAGCCCCAGATCCGCTAAGCTTTCTCCTGGACTTGTATTATTATGTGTTTAGGCTATTTGTGGTATTGGTTTAGTCCCACATCGGGGGATTGTCCCCGATTAGCTTTTTCCATGCTTATAAAAAGAACTCTTCACCTTCCATTGTAATTACCCATTGCTTGGTGGCATTCTCTCTACTAAGGAGTGGGCCTTGAAGCAAAAACTCAAGGTGGAGAAGAATGCTACCTTCAATGTGAGTCATTTGTTAATAAAATAATTTTTCTAGTTTCTTTTAATGTTGTCTTTTAATTTGTGCATGTTTGTTTAGTCTTTCCTTTCCTTTTATGTTCCTTTAATGCTTCTTGCCTTCTTAGTTAACTTTCATTTCAGTATTATGCTTCTTTTGCTAATATAGTTAGTGTAATGAGTAGTGAGTAGTTCCATCCCCATTTGGGGGGTGGAGAAATATTTGATATAATCATGTAGTGTATTAAGTGTGTGTTATCTTTATCCCTTAAGCTTTATATGATTTCCATAACCATCTAATGGGTTTTCACTCTTATCTTTGATATGCTAATGCTCTTGAATGAAGCTTAGCTTATGCTTTGATTAGTGGACCTATTTTATGGGGAATGATAAGGTTAGGATATGGATGAACTTAATATTGGAAACATAATTTGTAGTGGATGTGCTCTTGTTGCCTTTACCTTAGCTAATGTCTTGTATGTTTTAATGATGTAGTCTTATCTTAATTCATGTGCAGGCATAGTAGGGTATAGTCTTTATACTTGAGTTCATGTAGCTTCATTCCAATTATTGTCTTGTATGTTTTAATGATGTAGTCTTATCTTAATTCATGTGGAGGCAAAGTTGGATGTAGTTTTATGATTTCATGCACTACATGTTGTGAGGAGCTTAATGAACACACACACACTTCTTTATGTTCACATTATTTCTCTACCCCCTTTGGGGTTTAGTTTTCTTGCTTCTTTTCCATTTCCATTTGCATCTTAGTGTAGTTTAGTGTAATCAATACATCCTTTCTCTCCTTCTTTTACCTCTCGCCTTTGAACAAACCAAGTGTCGACACACCTCCCAGTGGACGACCCATATTTGCCACCGCTCCAACGCGGCCGTGCACTTGCGGTTAAATATAAAACGAGATCAATCAGGTCGCTACTTCCGGGTGTAGTAGGTGTGGACATACGGGTCATGGTGACCTGGAATGCGCTTACGCTCCAAGGGATACTGAGCATGCCAATGCGATGTATCAACAGAGGCCCCGTAACGACCCGTACAATCACTCCTACAACCCAGGATGGCGTAACCATCCTAACTTCTCTTGGGGGCCTAGTGAGGATAACGATCAGAGCTCACATGCTCAATCTCTGCTTTATCAACTTCCACGCCCATGGACGACCTACCAACCTCCACACCAAAGGTCTCAGCACCATAATTACCACCCTACTCAGGCCTCATCGTCGGGTTATTCTAACCAAACTCCACTACCCCAACAGGTTGATTCGAAGGATCCCACTGTTGAAATAACCCTTCAAGCATTCATACAGAGAACGTAATCCCTTTTTGCGGCCAGCAACAATTCGGTCAAAGCATTGGAAATGCAAGTTAACCAGTTGGCTCATCAGCTCCATGAACGCGAGAAGGGCCAGTTACCGAGTTAACCCGAGGTGAATCCTCGGGGTACCCATTCTTAAGGAGGGCCACTAATGTCTCATGCCTCCTCTAAACCGACCCATCATATTAATGTGATTCATACATTGAGGTATGGTAAGGAGGTGGACAACCACATTTTGTGCCTTCCTTGCAATCACCATCTCCGGGTGTTAGCAGACCTGCGGTGATTCCTGCATCTTTAAGGGAGCCGGATCCTGAGGTTCCCTCCACAAATATTTCCAGGAAGGAGCCTGATCCTGAGGTTTCTTCGACATTTCTTTCGACAATGGGGCCAAATTTTGAGGTCCTCTTGTCTCCTCTTGTGTAGAAGGAATCAGATTCTGAGGTCACCACTCATGCTTCTTTGGACCAAAATTCAGAGGTTCCATCGCAAAACCCTTATGCCCTAAAGGTGCCATTCTCTGAGCGCCTTAAAAAGAAAACTCTGGATCAACATGAGAAGATGCTTGAGATATTTCGGCAAGTTAAGGTGAACATCCCTCTGTTGGAGGTGATTCAGCAAATGCCACCTTATGCCAAGTTTCTCAAGGACTTATGCACGAAGAAGAGAAAAACTCTTCTTCCAAAGAAAGATTTTCTTGCGGCTAACGTGAGTTATTTGTTGGCACAACCCATGCAAGTCAAATACAACGACCCTGGTTGTCCTACTATCTCTTGTGTGATTGGTGATGTGTCCATACATCGAGCTTCATTGGACCTTTGTGCATCTGTTAATCTTCTAAAATATGCTGTCTACATCCACCTCGGTCTTGGAGACCTCAAACATAGCAAAACCACTCTTCAATTGGCTGATAGGTCTATGAAGAAACTGAGGGGCGTGGTGGAAGATGTGCTGATCAAAGTAGGAGATTTCATTTATCCAGTCGACTTCTTTATTTTGGATATTGAACCTGTGCCAAACCCACTTGGACAAATTCCTGTTATTCTGGGGCGACCATTTCTAGCAACTTTCAATGCCTTGATCAATTGTCACAATGGTGATGCGTTTGACTTATGGTTGTCAATGCACTGATTTCAACATCTTCACCATCGGCAAGAAGCCAGGTGCCTTCAATAACCCTGTTGGGGTCAACCTTATCCAAGGCATGGATGAGATTGAAGTTGTGGGCACCTTCAAGTATTTCAGAGAATTGTTTGATGGAGACCCTCAAGGTGGTGAAGATGTTTCACCAGGGCTGGCACAAGAAGGTGCCTTAGCTTGTGATCATTTGTCATTTGAGCCACATCATTTTCATCCCGCGGCCTTTGAGCCACATCCTTTTGATCCTGTGGCCTTTGAGACACATCCTTTCGATCATGAGGCTCTTGAGCCACAACATACCATTTTTAAGGCCTCTAGGCCACATGCTCTTCATCTGTATCTATTGAGGACCCCATGTGGGTTAAGAATCAACCACCTAATACCCTACATTTCAAACAACCAGACAGAGGTTCACCTCTCATTCATGCCTCCTGTCTTGCTCAGTCTCAAGAGGCATCAAATGACACACTGCTTATAAGGGTGTCGGGTGGTCAAGCAATTCTTTTTTGAATGTTGTGAGTCCATGCATGTCCATTTCTTGCTCAAGAGATGGTGGGTTCCCATTTGATGTCCCTTGACATATGAAGATGGGAGCCCATTGCTGTACAAAGTTAAAAAAGAAGAAAAAAAAGGAAGAAAAAAGAAAGAAGAATAAGACTCCTTCAGTGAGCATCGATTGTTGTGGGCTCCCACCCTTGAGTATTTGGGCCCCATTTCTTTCACGTATTTGTATCCCTTCTTTAGCATCTCACAGGTTTTGAGGGAATTCGGGTTTGTGTCCATCACTATCACTGTTGAACGTTTTAATTAAACCGCAAGTGGACGGTCGCGATGAAGCGGTGGCAAGTACGGGTCGTCCTCAGGGAGGTGAGCAGCCTCTTGTTTATCAGAAATCAAGTGGCAAAAATTGGGGGAGAAAGATTGATTATGCTACTCTACACTAAACTACGCTGAGAAGTATGAAATGCGAACGAAAGAAACAAGCAATGAAATGACAACTAAGCTAAGAACAAAAGAAGATTGCTGGAATATAGAAATGGGAAAAATCCCTAAGGGGTGGAGTGAGTGCACACAAGCAAAGAGGTGGGTGTTGAACACATTCTTTAAGCATAAATTAAGGTGGTATTATCATGCATAGGAAGTGTCTAAATGTTGTGGAAAAACCTATCAATCTATTCACAACCTTAGTTGATTAACATTTACATATGCAAGATGTTTATTTCAGAACCTAAACAAGCATGAGAGGTGTCTAATCATTTTGGGAAAACTCATCAAGTTATAAATTCTATCCAAAACAAGCAAGCATACATTCATGTTTTATCACCACATCAAAAATAAAGCATTCATCCCATTCTCTAATGTATGTATGTACATCTACTCCACCCCCAAAGGGGATGGAACTACGCACTAAACATTACACTAATTATTAAACTAAACAAAGAAAGCATATTAACTAAGCGAATAAAACTATGAAATGATATTAAGCAAAGCAAAACAAGAAACATAAAACAAACAACATAATAAAGAAAACTTGTATTAAAATGACTCACATTAAAAGTAGCATCCTCCTACTTTAGTGTGTGCTTCAAGGCCTCACTTCTAGTAGGAAGAATAGCCACTTAAAATATGGAGTGATTACAATGGAAGGTGAAGAGTTCTATTTATAGCTGATTGACATCATTTCATGCTCATATTTGTATCTTATATCCATTATCTTTCACCTAAACAATGCTATGTTACGAGTTTTATGTTTAATTTTCAGGAATAATTAGGTTTGAAGAGATGAAGCATAAAAGGATGAAAAAGATGGGAAAAAGGACTGGATTGTGAGATCTGGGGACCAAGATGCAAGGGAGAAGGACCTGAACGCAAGACAGAGGGACCTAAGAGAAAAACATAATACTTCACACCATCGTGGGGAGTATTTTAGCAATTGGATTCGGGTCGGAGCTCCAACAAACCAACCAGATGCATCCAAGACCAACAAACACTTCAAGCAAAGCCCACAAAGAAAACCAAACGGATCTAAACCATATAGACCGCCAATTGGCGGTCTAGAACCGCCAATTGGCGGTCCAGATGGCCCAGAATCCGTTTAGTTTACAGTTGCACGTGTATTAGTGTATGCTTAGTGTATTTTTGGTATTGGTTTAGTCCCACATCGGGGGATTGTCCCGGATTACCTTTTTCCATGGCTATAAATAGAACTCTTCACCTTCCATTGTAATCACTCCATATATTAAGTGGCTATTCTTCCTACTAGAAGTGAGGCCTTGAAGCACACACTAAAGTAGGTGGATGCTACTTTTAATGTGAGTCATTTTATCAATAAAGTTTTGTGTTTCTTTCATTGTGTGTTTTATGCTTCTTTTATTGTTTGTGCATGTTTTAGTTTAATAGTCTTTTAATTCTAGCTTAGTTTTAATATGCTTTCTTTCCATAGTTTAATAATTAGTGTAATGTTTAATGAGTAGTTCCATCCCCTTTGGGGGGTGGAGTAGATGTACATACATGCATTAGAGAATGGGATGAATGCTTTAATTTCAATGTGTTGATTAAAGATGAATGTATGCTTGCTTGTTTAGGATAGAATTTATAACTTGATGAGTTTTGCCAAAATGATTAGACACCTCTCATGCTTGTTTAGATTCTGAAATAAACAACTTGCATATGTAAATGTGAATCGACCAAGTTGGTGAATAGATTGATAGGTTTTGGCATAACATTTAGACATTTCCTATGCTTGATAAACACCACCTTCATGTGCTTAAAGAATGTATTCTACACCCACCTCTTTGCTTGTGTGCACTCACTCCACCCCTTAGGGGTTTTCCATTCCTGAAATTTCAGCATTCTTGTTTTGTTCTTAGCTTTGTTCTTATTTCATCGTTTGTTTGCTTCTTCCACATTTCATACTTCTTAGCATAGTGTAGCGTAGGTTAGCATAATCAATCTTTCTCTTCCCTATTTTGCCACTTGATTTATGATAAACAAGAGGATGCTCACCTCCCTGAGGATGACCCGTACTTGCCACCGCTTCATCGCGGCCGTGCACTTGCGGTTTTAATTAAAACGTTCAACAAGTTTTTGGCGCCGTTGCCGGGAGGTGCCAGTCCAGACTCTTGTTTGGACGATTCGAGTAGATTTAATTTGTGTTGTGTAGTTTTTCCTTGTTTCAGGAGACTTGGAGTCATCAGGAGGAATGCCTGGAGAAGTTTTGAGTGAATCTGAGCATTTAAGACCGCCAATCAGCGGCCTGAGACCGCCAATCAGCGGCCTGAGACCGCCAATCAGCGGCCTGAGACCGCCAATTGGCGGTCTGGTAAGCTCGGTTTTGTCTCGTATTTCTTTGGTTGGTTTTCATAATTGATGTAGTGATCTGGGATTTAATTTGGCATGTTTTGACTTATAGTTTGTTCCCAGATCCATAATCAACCTCCTTTAAGCAACTTGGACCCTAAAAACTCAAAACAAAAGATTAGGCATTCTTGTTGTTTAGGTCATGCATCATGTATGCGACTTAGGCATGTAGATTGTCTTTTATTTTAGCTTTATTTTCAATTGCTGACTGCTGGCGTGAGGTACGCACCTTCTACTCTCATTCATGCATTTTGTATGAACATGCATTAGTTAGTAGGAAGTGCATTGAAACAAGTGTGAGTTCAGCGTTTTGTTTGGAGAGTTGATTGCTAGATTAGGACTCCAAAACGCTACTAAGGAGGGGTTGTCCCATAAAAGATAAGGTGGGGGATTTCATCAGCCTTTCCTTCACCCCAAAAACCACACTAATCAAGAGCCTAATTTTAAAATCAAGTAGACATTGGCCCTAAGGATGTCGGGCGTATTAGGAGAGTGATCTGGTCCCGACCATCATGACCTGATCGGCGTTGCCCACTTTGTCGATAGTAGGAGAGACGAGATCCCCGGATCTTGGCTAACTGGCTGGGCTTTGTGGTCCTCGTTGTAGGGAGGTGAGGCGTGTTGAGGCCGTATGACCTCGCAGTTAGGCGTCGTCTAGCTGTAAGGACCTATAGCGACCTTAGGATAAGGACTTCTTCCCTACTCTCCTGAGTCATTCTTTCTCTCCTGTGTTCCCCCGTCTTCTCCTCTACGGACATTCTTTGTTAAAAAAAGAAAAAAAAAGAAAAAAAAAATTTTGTTTTGTGTGTGCACCTTTGTGCATGCTTTCGTGGACACGAGACGAGAGTGGTCGTTTGACGAGGAGCGTTGTAAATCCGGCTTCGGTCATCGATTTCTCGACACCTCCCTCCTCTCGTGTCGCACGTAGTTCAGGTCCAATGGCTGCTAATTTCCGTGAGGAGGAGCAGTTGCTGGACCCACCTGCTCCACCAGTGCTTCCAGTTGTCGCTCCCATACATCTTCGTGATCGATGCTACCCGAGCCGTACAGCTCTACCCACATGCATCGTATTACCAGAGGCTAATGGGAACCATTTTGAGGTTAAGCCTCAATTCATTTCCATGCTCCCTCATTTCACTGGGAAAGGTGACCCCTATATCTTTCTCAGGGAATTTGAGGAGGTCTGTGCTATGTTCAAGCTGCAACAACTTAGCACAGACTCCATCCATCTTAGGCTCGTTCCTTTTGCACTAAAGGATGACGCCAAGAAGTGGTTATATAGTAACCAGGCGAATTCCTTTAAGACGTGGGATGAGTTTCAATTTGCATTCGTGAAGAAGTACTTTCCTAATCATCGGACTCAAAAATTGAGGAACGAAATCAATTCGTTCTATCAACATGAGACCGAACCATTTCATGCATATCTTGAGAGGTTCAAAGAGCTACTATCCTCGTGCCCTCACCATGGCATTGAGTTGTGGCATCTTTGTCGGATTGTGTATGAGGGTCTTCACATCCCGTCCAGAACGCTCCTTGAGTCCATGTGTCAAGGAGAGTTCTTGGGAAAGGATGAAAGGGAGGCATGGGCCTTCCTAGAAGACCTCGCTGAGAAAACCAAGCAATGGGAGAGTGTGAGGGAACCACCTGCATCATCTAGTATAGGAGCGAGGATCGCGAATGCAAACTCAACTAGATCGGGTTCCGCATTTGCTATCGATACCACTACGGCCACCGAGGCACGCATGGCGGCCTTAATGCGCCGTATGGATTCGATTGAGCTCCAAAACCAACAAAGTGCACCTCACATGTCCACATCTGGTCCAGTTCCCTGTCATTCATGTTGTAGTATAGGTCATGTAGAAAGCGAGTGTGAGTCCATTCCTCCTGAGATGGAGTGTGTCAACGCCGTCTATGATAAAGCCAGGAATGACCCATACTCATCATCTTATAATCCTGGATGGAGGAACCACCCCAATTTTTCATGGAACCAAACTAATGCCCCGGGTGGTCCTCCAAACTCCTCTAGACCACCTTACCAATCATACCAACCTCCAATGCATGCAAATTCCTATCAGCCACCCCAACCACAAACCACCAATCAATCGGGTTTCCTAAATTCCAATAATATGGAAACCTGATTCAATTCGCTTGAGACCTTGACTCGTGGACTTGAAAACTCGATGAAAAATTTTGTCTACCACAAGTCAAGTTATCACTTCAAATCAGCAGACCATGAAATCTCTAGAGCTTCAGATGGGCCAATTGGCTCAGTCTGTACATGAGAGAGAGAGAGGGTCTTTTCCTAGCCAGCCTGAGGCTAACCCCCGCATGTACCAACAACAACAAATGCAAAATGAGAATGTGGTACCTCGGGGGAGGCAAGTGAACCATGTGGAGGAACCTGTTCACGATGTCAATTCCATTGTGACCTTAAGGAATGGAAAACAGGTTGACAATCACATTTCCTTGCCACACCCACCACCATCTATGCAGCCCCTCAGTGGGAATGGTGGTGAAGAAGAAGCTGAGGGTGAGGGTAATACACCAAAGCTTTCTTCTCAGGCACGGCAGAAAACCTACTTGCCAAAAGCTCCCTATCCAAGTAGGTTAACCAAAAAGCAGAGTGACAACATGGACAAGATATTAGAGGTGTTTAAGCAAGTAAAGGTTAACATCCCCCTGTTGGATGTCATCCAACAAATACCTCAATATGCCAAAGTATTGAAGGATCTCTGCACAACCAAGAGGAAGACCAATGTTCCTAAGAAAGCATTCTTGGCTGCAAATATCAGCTCACTTTTGTCCAATCCTACCTACACAAAATACAAGGACCCTGGGTGTCCTCCTATTCAGTGTACGATAGGGGACACTAGATTGAGCAATGTTTTGCTTGATTTAGGATCAGCGGTCAACCTCCTCCCATTCTCTGTTTATCAATAGTTGAACTTGGGAGAATTGAAACCAACTAAGATCACCCTCCAACTGGCGGATAGATCCATTCGTATTCCCATGGGGATTAGCGAGGACGTGCTTATCAAAGTTGGAGATTTTATATTTCTAGTCGATTTTGTTGTCCTCGATACCAATCCTGTTGCGAACACCCACTCTCAAATACCTTTGATTTTGGGTAGACCATTTCTAGCAACGTCCAATGCCTTGATTAATTGTAGAAATGGTCTCATGAAGCTCTCATTCGGTAACATGAGTGCCGAGTTTCATGTGTTCAACTCTGGTAAGCAACTGGAACCCATGGATGAACCTTTAAATCCAAATCTCATCCGCTAACTGGAGAAAGCACCACCAAATCAACGAACACCCCTAACCCCAATGCAACCCGTTGAGAATGTTCGTGGGCCCAGCGAAAACTCATTGCATGTCTTTGCAATGCAATAGAGTGAGCTAGCCTCAAACATGAATGTCCAAAGGGAGTGTTCGTTTCATGATTCAGTTGGGAGTACTAGTGAGAGTGAGACATCTCATCATATGCCTATACCATAAGGTGTCTCTACGTCATGTCCCATGGCGATTGAGCCATTTGAGCTTCATATTGACTTCAACAAGGACCCACCTATGACCGAGCTTATGCTTGATGATCTAAATGATGGTGGGAGGTCCTTTGTGGATGACTTGGGGAGAAGCCCCATTCTTAGTGATGCAGGTCTGCTGCATCCATCGAATGATCTTGAGTAACTCATTCCGATGCACCCGCCTATTGGTTGGAGGGTTTTCTTCGATGAGCAATTAAACCCTAGTGAGGCAACACAACTTCATTCTTTGTTGCCCACACCCAACCAATATCATGAGGGGTTCGAGCCTTTCAGCTTTGACCTTTCACCTCTCATGACACCTCAGAGTACCAGTGGAGCTTGCCCATCTCGGCAAGTCTCTGGTCCTCTTGACTTGATGTTCTCATTTGATGTTCCTTGACCAAATGATTATGAGAATATCTTGGTTGATGTATATATCTCAAAAAAAAGTGTAATAAAAGACTCCTTTAGTGAGCATCGATTGTTGTGGGCCCCAACCCTTGTGTACTTGGGCTCAATCTCTTCACGTATTTATCTCCCTTCTTCAGCTTCTCACAGGTTTTGAGGGAATTTGGGTTTGTGTCCATCAACATGACCCTGAATGTCCCTTTGTACTTCATGTTGGTGAGATCTTTCCTTTTTCATGCATGTATCCATATAGTATCTTGTTCACATTCATTGAGGACAATGCATGAAGTAGGTGTGGGGGGTGTTTTACGTGTGTACATATTCGAGTCTTTTTCCTTTGGTTTTGTTTTCTTTTGTGTGTACTGCTAGGGTCATGTTAGTGTGCCGCATTTAACATTGATATATATGCTTGCCATGATCCTTGGGTGACTTGTCTTCTTTTGCTTGCCGAGTGCTTTAAAATTTCCACATTTCTTTCCAAATTTTCATGTGTTTGCGAAATAAAATGTTTTTGTGGGTATTGCGTGTGTTTAGCATGTGCAAAACCGTTGAGAGGCAAAGTAAAAAGAAAGCTCCCAAAATTGTCTTGAACTTGATGCATTAGGATTTCTAGTTTATTGGCTTTAGGTCTTGTCGAGTCGTTAGGATGCACCCTGATTCTCCCTCAGGGGGCGTGTAATAATAGGGTTTCAGTACTCAAACATTTAAAGAAGTCCACCCTGAACCTAGTGAGTGAAATAATTCGTGTCTGTTAGTATAAGGAAGTTTGTCGTAGTCAAGGGCCTTTAATCTCTTTTTGTGAAACTTAAGTGTAGGGGTTTTGGTTCCCATGTAGATAAATAAATAAGAGGTGTTCTCTATTCTCGCACGGCTCCTATCACTCGGGAAAGTAGGTCTGAGGAGACTTTGTGCCTGGTGCTTTCGAGTCATCTGTCTTGGGATGCACCGACCGAACTCCCGTTACACGGGTGGTAGGGATTGCCCTATGTGGAGATTTGGGGGAAGGTGTACGTGATAGTGTAAGTCCACATAGGCAATGATGCACGAAACCTGACCTTGGGAGAATCAAACACCAACCAATAAAATGCTCCAAAGAAAAAGAAAAAAAAAAGAAAAAGAAAAAAAATAGTCAAATAAGAACCAAAATGGACTTTACACATTGTATCACATTCAGAAGTTAAGGTTGCCCATGTCTTTCACTTAAGTCCTTGACTAACTCTCACGAATAACTCATTAGGCTAGGTGTGTGGACCGATTACATATATAGAGTCGACCCGTAGTATTACCGCGTCCCATGATCGACAAAAAAAGTCCAACGAGTCGTGTAGCTAGATTGATTAATGCATCTTGTTCGGATTTTGTGGGTATATCCGCTGAAAACCCTCAGGAGACAACACTCCTCCTCCTTGGCGACGAGGAGGTTTAATGGCTTGTTGCACGTGCTAAGTGCAAACGTGATTCCTACGAAAGTGAGTTAGGATTTCTTCTTTTTCGCATGCTTTTCTCTTTCTTTGTTTTGCTCGGGACTAGCAAAAGTTAGGAGTTTTATGTTTAGTTTTCCCTCAGGAGACATCATTTCATGCTCATATTTGTATCTTATATCCATTATCTTTCACCTAAACAATGCTATGTTACGAGTTTTATGTTTAGTTTTCAGGAATAATTAGGTTTGAAGAGATGAAGCATCAAAGGATCCAAAAGCTGGGAAAAAGGACTGGATTGTGAGATCTGGGGACCAAGATGCAAGGGACAAGGACCTGAACGCAAGACAGAGGGACCTAAGAACAAAACAGAATACTTCACACCATCATGGGGAGTATTTTAGCAATTAGATTCGGGTCGGAGCTCCAACAAACCAACCAGATGCATCCAAGACCAACAAACACTTCAAGCAAAGCCCACAAAGAAAATCAAACGGATCTAAACCATATACACCGCCAATTGGCGGTCCAAATGGCCCAGAATCCGTTTAGTTTTCTGTAGCACGTGTATTAGTGTATGCTTAGTGTATTTTTAGTATTGGTTTAGTCCCACATCGGGGGATTGTCCCGGATTACCTTTTTCCATGGCTATAAATAGAACTCTTCACCTTCCATTGTAATCACTCCATATTTTAAGTGGCTATTCTTCCTACTAGAAGTGAGGCCTTGAAGCACACACTAAAGTAGGAGGATGCTACTTTTAATGTGAGTCATTTTATCAATAAAGTTTTGTGTTTCTTTCATTGTGTGTTTTATGCTTCTTTTATTGTTTGTGCATGTTTTAGTTTAATCGTCTTTTAATTCTAGCTTAGTTTTAATATGCTTTCTTTCCATAGTTTAATAATTAGTGTAATGTTTAGTGAGTAGTTCCATCCCCTTTGGGGGGTGGAGTAGATGTACATACATGCATTAGAGAATGGGATGAATGCTTTAATTTCAATGTGTTGATTAAAGATGAATGTATGCTTGCTTGTTTAGGATAGAATTTATAACTTGATGAGTTTTGCCAAAATGATTAGACACCTCTCATGCTTGTTTAGGTTCTGAAATAAACAACTTGCATATGTATATGTGAATCGACCAAGTTGGTGAATAGATTGATAGGTTTTGCCATAACATTTAGACATTTCCTATGCTTGATAAACACCGCCTTCATGTGCTTAAAGAATGTATTCTACACCCACCTCTTTGCTTGTGTGCACTCACACCACCCCTTAGGGGTTTTCCATTCCTGAAATTTCATCATTCTTGTTTTGTTCTTATCTTTGTTCTTATTTCATCGTTTGTTTGCTTCTTCCACATTTCATACTTCTTAGCGTAGTGTAGCGTAGGTTAGCATAATCAATCTTTCTCTTCCCTATTTTGCCACTTGATTTCTGATAAACAAGAGGCTGCTCACCTCCCTGAGGACGACCCGTACTTGCCACCGCTTCATCGCGGCCGTGCACTTGCGGTATTAATTAAAACGTAGAACAATAGCCATGGAAAAAGGCAAACCGGGATAATCCCCCGCTGTGGGACTAAACCAATACCACAAATAGCCTAAACAAACATTAATACACGTCCAGGAGAAAACTTGGTGGTCTTGGACCGCCAATTGGCGGTCAAAACGGTCCGGATCCATCTGGAATTTGTGCTGGGCTTTGCTTTGTGTATTTGGTGGTCTTGGATGCATCTACTTTGTTTATTGGAGCTCCGACCCGAATCCAATTGCTAAAATACTCCCCATGATAGTGTGGAGTATTCTGTTTTGCTCTTAGGTCCTTCTGTCTTGCGTTCAGGTCCTTCTGTCTTGCATTTTGGTCCCCAGATCTCACAATCCAGTCCTTTTTCCCTGCTTTTGGGTCCTTTTATGTTTCATCTCTTCAAACCTATTTATTCCTGAAAACTAAACATAAAACTCGTAACATAGCATTGTTTAGGTGAAAGATAATGGATATAATATACAAATATAAGCATGAAATGATATCAATCAATCACCATGAACTTCATGTTGCGCTTCATATTGGTGAGATCTTCCCTTTTTCATGCAAAAATCAATGTAGTATCTTGCTCACATTCATTGAGGACAATGCATGAAGTAGGTGTGGGGGGTGTTTTACATGTGTACTTAGTTGAGTTTTTTCCTTTGATTTTGTTTTCTTTTGTGTGCATTGATAGGGTCATGTTAGTGTGCTGAATTTAATATCGATATATCTGCTTGCCATGATACATGGGTGAGTAGTCTTCTTTTGCTTGCCTAGTGTTTTAAAATTTTCACATTTCTTTCAAAAATATTCATGTGTTTACGAAAGAAAATGTTTTGTAGGCTTTGTGTGTGTTTAGCCTGTGCAAAACCGTTGAGAGGCAAAGTAAAAAGAAAGGTCCCAAAATTGTCTTGAACTTGAGTCATTAGGATATCTAGTACAGTGGCTTTAGGACTTATCTAGTCATTAGGGTGCACCCCAGTTTTCCCTTGGGGGTGAGTAATCATAGGGTTTCAGTGCTCAAATAAATAAAGAAGTCCATCCCGAACCTAGTGAGTCAATAATTCGTGTCTGTTAATTTAAGAAAGTTTGTTGTAGTCAATGACCCTTTAAATCTTGTTGTAATCAATAACCCTTAAGTGTAGGGTTTTTGGTTCATGTGTTGATAAGAAATAAGTGAGCAGGTGTTCTCTCTTCTCGCACGGCTCCTATCGCTCGGGAAAGTAGGTCTGAGGGGACTTTGAGCGTAGTGCTTTCGATCATCTGACTTGGCATGCGCCGTGATTGACATCATTTCATGCTTACATTTGTATCTTATATCAATTATATTTCACCAAAACAATGCTACGTAACGAGTTTTTTGTTTGAATTTCAGAAATAAATAGGTTTGAAGAGAAGAGGCATAAAAGGACCTAAAACATGAAAAAGGACTGAGTTGAGAGACTCAAGGACTAAGATGCAACATCGAAGGACCTAAACGTAAGATTGAAGCACCAATGAGCAAACAAGAATACTTCACACCATCATGGGGAGTATTTTGGCAAATCTATTCGGGTCGGAGCTCCAACAAGCGAAGTAGATGCATCAAACACAAACAAAGCCTTCTAGAAAAGCCCAAATGAAAATCCAAAGCGATCCGAACACTGTAGATCGCCAATTGGCGGTCCAAGACCGCTAATTGGTGGTCACTTTTGATCCGGATCCTCTAACATGTATGTGGACCGGGTAATAGTGTGTATTTAGTCTATTTCTGGTATTGTGTTAGTCCCATACCGGGCGATTGTCCCGGATTACCTTTTCTATGGCTATAAATAGAACTCTTCACATTCTATTGTAATCACCCATTGCTTGGTGGCATTCTCTCTACTTGGAGTAAGCCTAGAAGCAAAACTTAAGGTGGAGAAGAGTGCTACCTTCAATGTGACTCATTTTAATAAAATATTTTTTCTTACTTTCTTTTAATCTTGTCTTTTAATTCTTGTATGCTTCTTTAGTTTTACTTTGCTTTTCTTGTATCTTCTTTAATATTTCTTGCTTGCTGATGCATTGCATACATTGCATCATATGTCGTTCATTTAGATTAACTTTATATCAATAAATGCTACTAAGGTATGCGTTTAGTCTTATTTACAGAATACAGGGACCTGAATTCAAATTACCCATATCCCAAGCATAAACGCGTGCAAAAGACTCATTTTTGTCATAAAGACCAAGTTCAAGATTATCGGGGTTCAAATTGAAGGTCATCCAAGCGTAAAAGCATTCAAAGACCCAATTACAAAAAGGCCAAGGACTTAGCACAAAAAGGCCAGGGACTTAATTGCAAAAGGTCGAGCACCCGACTGCAAATTACGAGTACCAAAATATTATTTTGGAGAAAAATCAATTTGGATCTCCAAATATATGAAGAAATTAATTCGGAGCACAAAAGAAAGGAAAGAAATCAATCCGGACGCGCAAAGGACAGCTAAATCATACCATAAACACACAGGAAAATACAGATCAAATCTGATCCAGAATTGCGGCGATTCCGCCGCAAATTACATGTAAATTGCGGCGTTTCCGCCGCACCCCTGTGGATCCGTGGGTTGCGCTTTTGTCCAGTTGCATGTTGACGGGCGTACTTTCCTATTTTATACTTGGGTCCCTTGTATCGGCTATGAATAGCCCCGAGATTATGTTGTAAAAAAACTTATTTTTATTCCATTCTTTAGCAATAAAATTCTGTTGGTTTATTTCGTGTTTGTAGTTTTCTTTCGTAGTTTCTCTAGGACCCCTTCCCCTTCCCTCCATCCATGAGTTTCTAATTCTCTCCAAAGGGTGGGGGTAACGGATTTAGGGTGACGAGAAGAAGAATGATGTTATTATTTTAATTTCGTGTTAGTATATTTTGATTACCTGAGTTTATGTTAAGTCATTTATAATGTAATGCTTT
Source organism: Triglochin maritima (assembly GCA_963682175.1). Lineage (NCBI taxonomy): Eukaryota > Viridiplantae > Streptophyta > Magnoliopsida > Alismatales > Juncaginaceae > Triglochin > Triglochin maritima. The sequence goes on from OY821775.1 coordinate 25,703,286, forward strand.
ATAACTAATGTGATTTATTATAAGTTTCATATTTCTCTAAACAAAACCCGATATCTAAACCCCCACCCGCTGAACTCTCATCCATATTTGCTTTATTCTTGGTTTGTTTTTGTTGTTCTTGCTTTAGAAAATTAAAATCCAAAATCTCAAACCAACCTTATTTCTCTCTCTTTCTTTCCTTAATCGAAAATCACAAAATAACAATATCTCTCCTTCCTTGTGTTCGACCCATACTTGCCACGTCTTCATTGACGTCGTGCACTTGCGGTATAAATAAAATTCTCATCAAGTTTTTGGTGCCGTTGCCGGGGAGGCGACGAAGATTTTGTTTATTTTTGATGATTTCGATTCTTTTCTGTTTATCTTGTGCGCAATCTAACTATTTGGGTTTGCGCTTCAGGAGACAACGGAGTGCATGGCAAAATCCGGGCACAGTCGGAGCAAGAAGGACGGCGAAATCGCCGCACCTAAAGAACAATCTGCGGCGGATCCGCCGCACGTCTGAAGCATCTGGGCTTCAATTTTTTCTGGGGTCGTCTTCATCTCTGGGTGGACGCGTAGAGCAACTGGAAATTTTCGAGAGCGTGCGGCGAACCCGACTGAGCGTGCGTAGGTAACCTTTGCTGCCTTTTTCCTCGTAATTTCTATTTTCGGAAAATTTCCTTTTTGTAGAACTGCACGTGTTAAGCTCAAATTCCATGATTGGCAATAATTCAACTCTGACCTAAAAATTGGCAAAATTAGAAAGACATAGTGCATGCATGATATAGTGTTTTGTTTGCATTATTCTTGCTAAATTCTTGCAAATTATTTTTTGTTGAAGAGTGTTGGAGGCAAGGTACGTGCGCGGTTTTTAGCGATATCATTTAAGCATATAATTTAGTTTGCATACAACCTTGCAATTGTCCCCCAACTAAAGACCAATGTTTGACTATCTTTGCTAGATTTATGTTAAACTATCTTAAGGGCAACTCCGTAGGAAAAGATATGGTGGGGATTTCATCACCCTTCCGTGGCCCACAAATCACAATCCTAAAGTGTCACCCAAGCCTTAAAATTAAAATCAATTAGACATTGGCCCCTAAGGACTCAGACTCAATTAAGGAGAAGATTGGTTTGACTTGCTATGACTTGAAGCTTATCGAATTTAATTTGGTGTCTAGAAAGTGTTTTTGTGTTGACTTAAGTCTTCCAAGCGAAGTGGTTGTCTAATTGGCACCGACTCTGTCGAAAGTGCCCCCACTAGCTATACACTACCTGGCCAATTTGGTTTGATTAGTAAGGGAGGTGAATCAAGCGAACCAATTCGACTCAACTAGTTAGGAGTCGTCTAGATTTAAGCGACATTAAGTATAGCATTGTTTGAACCGTGCTTGTTTAGGAAACTTCTGGCCAACTCTCTTATCTATCTTTTAGAGTTAAGTTTCCCTTCTCATCCGAGTCTTCTTTCTCTTCTCATATCAATTCTCTAGATTAGGATTCCTTTCTCAACTTTCCCCCTTCTATTGTTTGTTTCCATTTTTGAAAAAAAATTCATAAAAAAAGAAAAAGTAATTGATTCTTGAAATTGAATTTGGAATTTAAATTTCAAATTTGAATTCAAAAATTGATTCAAACCGGTGCACTCAGATTTGGGTTCGGGACTTGAGCAATCGACTCTCACGAGTTCATCTAGATTCCAGTCTAGAGCTTAGCCCCCAATCCACCTGTTGCACCACCTCACCCGGATCCAATGGGTGAGAAGGTAGTGGACCCGCCTAGGACTCTGAGGGATCAGTGCTACCCAACGATGGCTGCTCAGCCATCGTGAATCGTTATGCCCATCATACCAGGTCGCGACTTCGAACTGAAGGCACAATACATGAGTATGTTGCCCAAGTTCATCTCTAAGGAAGACTCATATCTCTTCCTTAGAGAATTTGAGGAAATCTGAACCTTATGCAATACAAGCATATCTCTGAGGAGACAGTGCGTCTTAAATTCGTGCCTCTAGCACAGAAGGACGACGCTAAGAAATGGCTATATAGTCTATCCGAAAGATCTATTAGGAGTTGAGCCGAGTTTGTTCAAGTATTCTTAAAGAAATATTTCCCCAACCATAAGACTATTAGGATTACGAATGAAATTGTTGCATTCGTTCAATCTGAGAGCGAGCCGTTCTATTCCTATTTAGAAAGATTTAAAAGTCTGTTGACCCAATGCCCTCATCATGGAATTCCAAGATGACAAGTGTGCGGGATTGACACCTACATCTAGGGTTATGGTAGAATCTGTAAGCCACGGAAACTTCATGTCCAAAAATGAGAATGATGCTTGGACTTTTCTTGAGGATTTAGCCGAAAATAGTATGCAATGGGACAATGCTAGAGCACCGAATAACCCGAGTATTGGATCTAGAATAGCAAGTCAACCCAAACCAGGTGTCTTAGTTGTAGATGCTACTGTAGTTGCTGAAGCAAAACTAGCTACCTTTATCCGTAGAATGGAAAGTCTAGAGCTCAAAACCTGACCCCTATTGAATCAAGCCTCTTCTATCCATTGCTCTAGATGTGGTCAAACTGGTCATATAATGGAGGATTGTGCGGACGTGGAACAAGTTAATGTCGCATTTAACCATTCTAGAAATGACCCATACGCATCAACCTATAACCCGGGATGGCGTAATCATCCCAATTTTTCATGGAGCCAACAAGGTCAACCTCCTAAACAACAACCAAACCCGTATAACCAAAATAATACATCATCTCGGTTTAGTAACAATGGAGATTATGATGTTAGGTTGACAAGCTTGGAAAATTGGGTTAAGACTTTTATGCAAACAACCACCCAATCCTTCCAAAGGCTAGAAACACAAGTCAGCCAACTAGCACAAATAGTAGGTGAAAGAGAAAAGGGTCAGTTTCCAAGTCAACCTGAGGTGAATCCAAGACCTAATAATCAATATCAGCCCTATCAACCACCTCTCGGAAGTAACAACCCTAGACCGGTTCAAATGGTTCATGAGGAGGGACCGTTCCAACAAATAAATGCAGTTGTATCATTACGGTCCGGAAAACAAGTTGATAACAATGTGGTAAATCCTAGGGCTCCTAATCAATCTAGCCGCCAAGCACCTACATGTGACCTAACCATTGAACCTGAAGTCCAATTTGAAAAGCCCAACCCACCTAGTCAACCTAACCCTATAGCTCAACCTGAGCGAGTCTATGCTCCTAAAGCCTCATTCCCCAATAGACTCAATAAGAGCTCAAGTTCACAAATGGTGAAAATCTTGGAAGTATACCTGCTTATGCCAAATTCTTAAAGGGTTTGTGCACTAAGAAGAGAAAAACGAACGTACCAAAGAAGGCATTCTTGACTGCAAACATAAGCTCTATTCTGTCCAACTCATCTCCAATAAAGTATAAGGACCCTGGGTGTCCCACAATTTCATGTGCGATAGGAGATACTTTTATAAAGAAAGCCCTTCTAGACCTTGGTGCTAGTGTTAACCTACTCCCGTTCTCTATCTATGAGCAACTAAAACTTGGTCCACTAAAACCCTCTAAGACAACCCTTCAATTTGCTGATTGCTCTATTAAGAAACCAAGAGGTATAGTAGAGGATGTTTTGATTAAGGTTGGTGACTTCATTTACCCAGTGGATTTTGTCGTTCTAGACACTGAACCTGTTGTCAATCCTAAGAGACAAATCCCTGTAATACTAGGCAGACCCTTTTTAGCCACTTCTGAAGTTTTGATAAATTGTCAAAATGGGCTCATGCAATTATCTTTTGGATACTTAAAAGCTGAATTTAATATCTTTAATGTTGATAGTGAACCAGAAATAGTATGCAATCAAAGTGATGTTGTGATGAGATCCCGTATCTATACGATTTCTGAATCAAATAAATCACCACGAAATCAAAAATAAAGTGAGAAAAAGGGGAGTAATTCATCTACCCAACCACCATCACTCGAGCAAATAAGAGAACCAACATATGTGAGGGGTGTGGAATCTTTACCTCAGAACTCTCAGGGCAACATAGGGAACAATTCAACTGGATACATGCACCAACATGGTGACATTCAATCCAGTTCTGACTATGGTTGACTCTGAGCAAATTCAATCCATCAACCGCAAGTTGATTCAGGTAATAAGTGCATTTGCTTTATCTTTGCATACATTGAGGACAATGCATGATTTAGGTGTCGGGGTGTTTATCTATCTATATATTTTGTTCGTTTAAAAACAAAATATATTCAATGCTCCATGACAGCTTAAGATTGAACTGCCAAAACCCGTGTACAAATTGCATTGAGTTTTTGTTCTTTATTATATAGTTCTGCTTGTAGAAACTATGACATAAATCTAAGTTCCAAAGAAATAACCCATTACCCTTTAAGACATGTATGCACTTAAATTGGATAAATCAAATCTTTGAAGTGGTTGATAAGAAGCAGAGGATGAGGAAAATATACCGGGAAGTGTGGACTTCTACTAGCAATTAAGCCTTGAGTAAAATAAATAAAAAAGTGAGGAAAGCACATTTTGCAAAATGATTACAAAAACTCAAGCCTTCGAGTCACTGGTCCGTAGGGGTATCTTAAAACCTGGTAACTTGAGTCTGCCAGCTCGGGATTATCGACCAAACTCGCTACACGAATGCAAAACTGTCAAAAAATAGCAAATGTGTTGAATCACTTTAAAATACTCAAGGCCCAAAGTTAAAAGAATGATCCATGCCATGGTTAATCCGAATGATACTTCACCACCAGAGGAGGCGTGCAAAAATAATTTAAGTGATAACATGTGTAGAAGGGTTAGTGGTGTGAATATTGGAGGAATGAAGACGAAGTCAGATTTTTTTGAGTTAGATTTATATAATGAGCATGCAAGAATTCTAAGTGAGATGTATAAGGTTGAGGTGGAGATATTGAGAGTTATTAATGAAATGTTGAATTAAGACTTTGTGGGTGTGTCAACTGAAAACCCTCACGAGACGAAACTCGTCCTCTAAGGAAACTTAGGGGTTTAAAGGCTTGTTGCACATGCTAAGTGCAATCGTGATTCCAACGAAAGTGAGTTAGGATTTCACTGTTTTCATTTTTCTTATATTTTGTTTTGCTAGGGACTAGCAAAATCTAGGTGTGGGGGATATATCTGCTTGCCATGATCCATGGGTGACTAGTCTTCTTTTGCTTGCCTAGTGCTTTAAAATTTTCACCTTTCTCTCAAAAATATTCATGTGTTTGCGAAAGAAAATGTTTTGTAGGTTTTGTGTGTGTTTAGCATGTGCAAAACCGTTGACAGGCAAAGTAAAAAGAAAGGTCCCAAAATTGTCTTGGACTTGATGCATTAGGATATCTAGTATTGTGGCTTTAGGACTTATCTAGTCGTTAGGATGCACCCCAGTTTTCCCTCGGGGGTGAGTAATCATAGGTTTTCAGTGCTAAAATAATTAAAGAAGTCCATACCGAACCTATTGAGTCAATAATTCATGTCTGTTAATTTAAGGAAGTTTGTTGTAGTCAATGACCCTTTAAATCTTGTTGCAATCAATGACCCTTAAGTGTAGGGTTTTTGGTTCATGTGTGTGATTGACATCATTTCATGCTTATATTTGTATCTTATATCCATTATCTTACACCTAAGCAATGCTACGTGACGAGTTTTATGTTTAGTTTTCAGAAATAAAGAGGTTTGAAGAGAAGAGCCATGAAAGGACCCAAAAGCAGGAAAAAGGACTTAATTGTGAGACCTGGGGACCAAGATGCAAGACAGAAGGACCTGATCGTAAGACAGAAGGACCTAAGAGCAAACCAGGAAACTCCACACCATCATGGGGAGTATTTTGGCAATTCGAGTCGGGTCAGAGCTCCAACAAGTCAAGTAACCGCATCAAAGACCAACAATACCAGAAAGAAAAGCCCACAACAAATTCCAACACGATCCGAAGATTTTGGACCGCCAATTGGCGGTCTTGGACCGCTAATTGGCGGTCCATATTGCTCAGGATCCGTCGAAATTTCTCCTGGACTTGTATTAATGTTCGTTTAGGCTATTTTTGGTATTGGTTTAGTCCCACATCGGGGGATTGTCCCCGATTAGCTTTTTCCATACTTATAAATAGAACTCTTCACCTTCCATTGTAATTACCCATTGCTTGGTGGCATTCTCTCTACTAAGGAGTGAGCCTTGAAGCAAAAACTCAAGGTGGAGATGAATGCTACCTTCAATGTGAGTCATTTGTTAATAAAATACTTCTTCTAGTTTCTTTCAATCTTGTATTTTAATTTGTGCATGTTTGTTTAGTCTTTCCTTTCCTTTTATGTTTCTTTAATGCTTATTGCCTTCTTAGTTAACTTTCATTTCAGTATTATGTTTTCTTTTGCTAATATAGTTAGTGTAATGAGTAGTGAGTAGTTCCATCCCCATTTGGGGGGTGGAGAAATTTGTGATATAATCATGTAGTGTATTAAGTGTGTGTTATCTTTATCCCTTGAGCTTTATATGATTTCCATAACCATCTAATGGGTTTTCACTCTTATCTTTGATATGCTAATGCTCTTGAATGAAGCTTAGCTTATGCTTTGATTAGTGGACCTATTTTATGGGGAATGATAAGGTTAGGATATGGATGAAGTTAATATTGGAAACACAATTTGTAGTGTATGTGCTCTTGTTGCCTTTACCTTAGCTAATGTCTTGTATGTTTTAATGATGTAGTGAAATCTTAATTCATGTAGAGGCATAGTAGGGTATAGTCTTTATACTTGAGTTCATGTAGCTTCATTCCAATTATTGTCTTGTATGTTTTAATGATGTAGTCTTATCTTAATTCATGTAGAGGCAAAGTTGGATGTAGTTTTATGATTTTATGCACTACATGTTGTGAGGAGCTTAATGAACACACACACACTTCTTTATGTTCACATTATTTCTCTACCCCCTTTGGGGCTTAGTTTATTGCTTATCTTCATTTCCTTTTTGCATCTTAGTGTAGTTTAGTGTAACCGACCCTTCTCTTCCCTTTCTTTACCTCTCGCCTTCGCACAAACCAACTGTCGACACACCTCCCAGTGGACGACCCGTATTTGCCACCGCTTCAACGCGGCCGTGCACTTGCGGTTAAATATAAAACGATCAATCAGTGTGGATAAGAAATAAGTGAGTAGGTGTTATCGTTTCTCGCACGACTCCTATCGCTTGGGAAAGTAGGTCTTAGGGGACGTTGCGCGTAGTGCTTTCGAGTCATCTGACTTGGCATGCGCCGTGATTGACATCATTTCATGCTTACATTTGTATCTTATATCAATTATATTTCACCAAAACAATGCTACGTGACGAGTTTTTTGTTTGAATTTCAGAAATAAATAGGTTTGAAGAGAAGAGGCATAAAAGGACCTAAAAACAAGAAAAAGGACTGAGTTGAGAGACTCAAGGACTAAGATGCAAGATCGAAGGACCTGAACGTAAGATCGAAGGACCAATGAGCAAACAAGGATACTTCACACCATCATGGGGAGTATTTTGGCAAATCTATTCGGGTCGGAGCTCCAACAAGCGAAGTAGATGCATCAAACACAAACAAAGCCTTCCAGAAAAGCCCACAAGACAATCCAAAGCGATCCGAACACTGTAGACCGCCAATTGGCGGTCCAAGACCGCTAATTGGTGGTCACTTTTGGTCCGGATCCGCTAACATGTATGTGGAGCGTGTATTAGTGTGTATTTAGCCTATTTCTGGTATTGTGTTAGTCCCATACCGGGGGATTGTCCCGGATTTCCTTTTCTATGGCTATAAATAGAACTCTTCACATTCTATTGTAATCACCCATTGCTTGGTGGCATTCTCTCTACTTGGACTAAGCCTTGAAGCAAAACTTAAGGTGTAGAAGAGTGCTACCTTCAATATGAGTCATTTTAATAACATATTTTTTCTTAGTTTCTTTTAATCTTGTCTTTTAATTCTTGCATGCTTCTTTAGTTTTACTTTGCTTTTCTTGTATCTTCTTTAATATTTCTTGCTTGCTGATACATTGCATACATTGCATCATATGTCGTTCATTTAGATTAACTTTATATCAATAAATGCTACTAAGGTATGTTTTTAGTCATATTTCCAGAATACAGGGACCTGAATGCAAATTACCCATATCCCGAGCATAAACGCGGGCAAAACACTCATTTATGTCATAAAGACCAAGTGCAAGATTATCGGGGTTCAAATTGAAGTCCATCCAAGCATAAAAGCATTCAAAGACCTAATTACAAAAAGGCCAAGGTCTTAAGCACAAAAAGGCCAGGGACTTAATTGCAAAACGCCGAGGACCCGACTGCAAATTACGAGTACCAAAATATTATTTTGGAGAAAAATCAATTTGGATCTCCAAATATATGAAGAAATTAATTCGTAGCTCAAAAGAAAGGAAAGAAATCAATCCGGACGCACAAAGGACAGCTAAATTATATCATAAACACACAGGAAAAATCCGGATCAAATCTGATCCATAATTGCGGCGATTCCGCCGCACAATACATGTAAATTGCGGCGTTTCCGCCGCACCCCTGTGGATCTGCTGGTCGCGCTTTTGTCCAGTTGCGTGTTGACGCGTGTACTTTCCTATTTTATACTTCGGTCCCTTGTATCGGCTATAAATAGCCCCGAGATTATGTTGTAAAAAAAATTATTTTTATTCCATTCTTTAGCAATAAAATTTTGTTGGTTTATTTCGTGTTTTTAGTTGTCTTTAAAAGTTTCTCTAGGACCCCTTCCCCTTCCCCTTCCCTCCTCCATCCATGAGTTTCTAACTCTCTCCAAAGGGTGGGGGTGACAGATTTAGGGTGACGAGAAGAAGAATGATGTTATTATTTTAATTTCGTGTTAGTATATTTTGATTACATGAGTTTATGTTAAGTAATTTATCATGTAATGTTTTATAACTAATGTGATTTATTATAAGTTTCAGATTTCTCTAAACAAAACCCGATATCTAAACCCCCACCCCCTGGACTCTCATCCATATTTGCTTTATTCTTAGTTTGTTTTTGTTGTTCTTGCTTTAGAAAATTAAAAATCCAAAATCTCAAACGAACCTTATTTCTCTCTCTTTCTTTCCTTAATCGAAAATCACAAAAATAACAATATCTCTCCCTCCTTGTGTTCGACCCGTACTTGCCATGTCTTCATTGACGTCGTGCACTTGCGGTATAAATAAAATTCTCATCACTTGCTTAGGTTAATTTCATTTCAGTAGAATGTTTCATTTTAATGTATGTTGTAGTGTGATACGATTATGGGATGTAGTAGTGTGTGTTATCTTAATACTTTGAGCCTTACATGATTTCCATAACCATCTAATGGGATTTCACTCTTGTCTTTGATATGCTAATGCTCTTGAATGAAGCTTAGCATATACTTAGACTAGTGGACCAATTTTATTGGGAATGATGAGGTGTGGATAAGGATGGAATTAGTATTGGAAGAATGACTTGTAGTTGCATGTACTCTTGTTGCCTTTACCTTGGTTAATGCCTTGTATGTTTTAATGATAATGTACTATCTTATTTCATGTGGAGGCATAGTAGGCTTTAGTCTTTATACATGAGTTCATTTATCTTCATTACAATTATTGTCTTGTATGTTTTAATGATATTGTGTTATCTTATTTCACGTGGAGGCAAAGTTGGATGTAGTTTTATGTTTTCATGCACTATATGTTTTGATGAGCTTAATTGAACACACACACACACATACACATATCTTTGTATTCACACTCTTTTCTCTACCCCCTAAGGGGTTTAGTTTTATTGCTTATTGTCCATTTACTTTTGCATCTTAGTGTAGATTACTGTAATCAATCTTTCTCTCCTTTCTTTCCCATTCGCCTTCAAATAAACTAAAGTCGACACACCTCCCTGTGGATTGACCCGTATTTTCCACCACTTCAACGCGGCCATGCACTTGCGGTTATAATTAAAACGTTCAATCACGCCGACCGAACTCCCATTATACAGGTGGTAGGGATTGTCCTATGTGGAGATGTGAGGAAAGCTATATGTGATAGTGTAAGTCCTCATAGGCAATGATGCACGAAACCTGACCCTGGGATAATGAAGCTCCAACTAATAAATAGAAAAGAAGAAAAACAAAGGTAATGCAAATAAGAACCTCAATGGACTTAACACTTTGTATCACTTGAGGATGTTGAGGTTGTCCATGTCTTTCACTTAAGTCCGTAGTTAACTTGCACGAATGGTTCATTAGGCTAGGTGTACGGACTGAATACATCCATAGAGTCGGCCCGTAGGATTACCGCGTACAATGATCGATAAAAATGAGTCCATCAGGTCGAGTTTCTAGATTGAACAATGCACCTATGATCGGATTTTGTGGGTTTATCCGTTGAAAACCCTCAGGAGACAACACTCCTCCTCATTGGCGACAAGGATGTTTAACGGCTTGTTGCATGTGCTAAGTGCAACTGTGATTCCTACGAAAGTGAGTTAGGTTTTTCCTATTTTTCGTATACTTTTTCCTTTCTTTCATTTTTCTCTTTCTTTGTTTTGCTCGGGCCAAGGAAAAGTTAGGTGTGGGGGTATTTGATTGACATCATTTCATGCATATCTTTGTGTCTTATATCCATTATCTTTCACCCAAACAATGCTATGTAACGAGTTTAATGTTTAGTTTTGAGGAATAAGTTGGTTTGAAAAGGAGAGACTATAAATGGACCTAATAGCAGGGAAAATGACTGAGTTGAGAGACTCGAGGACTAAGATGCAAGATTGAAGAACCTTAATGTAAGATCGAAGGACCAATGAGCAAACAAGAATACTCCACACCATCGTGGGGAGTATTTTGGCAATCTATTCGGGTCGGAGTTCCAGTAAGCGAAGTAGATGCATCAAAGACCAACAAAGACATCCAGAAAAGCCCGCACGAAACAACGGCCGGATCCCAACAATATAGACCGACAATTGGCGGTCTGTTTTGATCCGGATCTGCTAAGATTTTGTAAGGTCGCGTATTAGTGTGTATTTAGTCTATTTCTTGTATTTGTTTAGTCCTATACCGGGGGATTGTCCCGAATTACCTTTTTCTATGGCTATAAATAGAACTCTACCTCATCTCTTGTACCCCATCTCTCTTTTACATGTGTTTAGATGTTTTACTTTAGTTTTGTTGTTTCTTTCTTAGTTTAATTTCCTTTCATATAATTGCATGCTTCTTTAGTTTTATGTCCTTTTAGCTTCTTTAATATTTCTTACTTGATTAGGTTAATTTCATTTCAGTGGAATGTTTCATTTTAATGTATGTTGTAGTGTAATAATTAGTGAGTAGTTCCATCCCCATTTGGGGGTGGAGAAATATGTGATATGATTATGTGATGTAGTAGTGTGTGTTATCTAAATCCTTTGAGCCTTATATGATTTCCATAACCATCTAATGGGATTTCACTCTTGTCTTTCATATGCTAATGCTCTTGAATGAAGCTTAGATTAGTGGACCTATTTTATGGGGAATGATAAGGTGAGGATATGGATGGAATTGATGAAGGAAACATGACTTGTAGTTGCATGTGATCTTGTTGCCATTACCATGGTTAATGCCTTGTATGTTTTAATGATAATGTACTATCTTATTTCAAGTGGAGGCATTGTGCGGGTTTGGTCTTTATACATGAGTTCATTTAGCTTCATTCCAATTATTGTCTTGTATGTCTTAATGATATTGGGTTATCTTATTTCATGTGGAGGCAAAGTTCAATTTAGTTTACGATTTTCATGCACTACATCTTGTGATGAGCATAATTGAACACACACACATATCTTTGTACTCACACTCTTTCTCTTCCCCCTATGGGGTTTAGTTTTATTGCTTATCTTCCATTTCCTTTTTGCATTGTAATGTAGTTTGACCATAAATCCTTTCTCTACTTTCTTTCCCACTCACCTTCGAACAAACTAAAGTCGACACACCTCCCTGTGGATCGACCCGTATTTGCCACCGCTTCAACGCGGCCGTGCACCTGCGGTTATAATTAAAACGTTCAATCAATCAATAAATTCAGCGGCTCTGCCGAGACCACCCTTTTATTTATTTTTCAATAAAAAAAACTGCTAGAGTGAGCATTGATTGTTGTGAGCGACAACTCTTCTGTATTTGAGCCCCATTTCTTTCACATATTTGTCTCCATTCTTCAGTATTTCAAAGGTTTTGAGGGAAAATCGGGTTTGTGTCTAGCAACATGACCATGAAACTTTCCTTGTGCTTCACATTGGTGAGATCTTTTCCTTGTTTCTGCATATATCCATGTAGTATCATGCTTACATTCATTGAGGACAATGCATGAAGTAAGTAGGGGGTGTTTTACGCGTGTACATAGTCAAGTATTTCTACTTTTGTTTTGTTTTCTTTTGTGTGCATCGTTAAGGTCATGTTAGTGTGTTGCATTTCATATCGATATATCTGTTTGCCATGATCCTTGGGTGACTTGTCTTCTTCTGCTTGCTTGGTGCTTTAAAATTTTCATTTCTTTCAAAATCTGCATGTGCTTGTGAAAGAAAATGGTTTGTGGGTTTTGTGTGTGTTTAACATGTGTAAAACCGTTGAGAGGCAAAGTAAAAAGGAAGCTCCCATAATTGACTTCAAAATGATGCATTAGGATATCTAGTACACCGGCTTTCGGTCTTATCTAGTCGTAAGGATGCACCCCGGTTTTCCCTCGGGGGGAGAGTAATCATAAGTCTTTAGTACTCAAGTAAATAAAGTCCACCTTGAACCTAGTGAGTCAAATAATTTGTGTCTGTTAGTATAAGGTAGTTTGTCGTAGTCAGGCACCTTCAAACTCGTTTTGTGAAACCTTAAGTGTAGGGGTTTTTGTTCATATGTAGATAATAAATAAGTGGGTAGGGTGTTCTCTCTTCTCACACGACTCCTACCACTTGGGAAATTAGGTCAAAGGGGACTTAGTACCTGGTGCTTTTGAGTCATCTGACTTTGGATGCACCGACAACACTCCTATTACACAAGTGATAGGGATCGCCCTATGTGGAGATGTGGGGAAAGGTGTACGTGATAGTGTAAGTCCTCAAGGAAATGATGCATCAAACCTAACCCTGGGAGAATTACGTACCAACTAGACAAAAATAAAAATGAAACAAAAGAGTAGAACAAAAATAAAAATAAGAAGAAAAGAAATGGCAATGTAAATAAGAACCTTAATGGACATTACACTTTGTATCACTTGAGGATATTAAGGTTGCCCATGTCCTTCACTTAAGTCCTTAACTAACTTGCATGAATGGTTTATTAGGCTAGGTGTGTGGACTAAATACCAATATATAGTCGGGTTGTAGTATTACTGTATCCAATGATCGACAAAAATGAGTCCATCGAGTTGTGTTGCTAGGTTGAATAATGCATCTATGTTCCGATTTTGTGGGTATATCCACTGAAAATCCTCAGGAGACAACACTCCTCCTCCTTGGCGACAAGGGGGTTTAACGGCTTGTTGCACGTACAAAGTGAAACTGTGATTCGTAGGAAAGTGAGTTAGGACTTATCTTGTTTTCCGTTTGTTTTCCCCTTCTTTGTTTTCCTTTCGTTGTTTTACTCAGGACTAGCAAAAACTAGATGTAGAGGTATTTGATTGACATCATATCATGCATATATTTGTGTCTTATATCTTGTATTTTGAACCTAAGCAATGCTATGTAACAAGTTTTATGTTTAAGTTTTAGGAATAAACAGGGTTGTGAAGAAAAGACACAAAAAGGACCTAAAAGCAAGAAAAAGGACTGACTTGTGAGACTTATGGACTGATATGCAAGAGGGAAGGATCCGGATGTAAACCCGAAGGACGAATAAGCAAATCGACAAACTCCGCACCATCATTAGGAGTATTTTGGCAAGTAGATGCGGGCCTATACTCCAACAACCAACTCGGGTGCACCAAACATGAACAAAATCCATCCACAAAAGTCTCAACCAAAGCAAGACCGGATCAAATCAATCCAAAACGCTGATTGGCTGCCAGATCTTCTCCATATTCAATAATGTTTCACAGGGTGTTGTATTAGTGTGTTTTACGTCCATTTATAGTATTCCACTAGTCCCACATTGGGGATTGTCCCTGATTTCCTTTTTCCATGACAATAAATAGAACTCTTCCTCCGCCCTTGTAAAACACACCTCTCTTGGTGGAAATTCTCTCTTCTTGGAGGAAAACTCTAGTGGATAAATGATATCTATAATGTGAGTGAGTAATAAAATAAGTTTTGTTAGTTTTATATTGTCTCTTTTCAATTCTTGCATGCTTAGTTTAGTTTTGTTTTGTGTCCTTTTCTTAATGAGTAGTGAGTAGTTTCATCCCCCTTTTGGGGTGGAGGTGATGTAGAATTTGTGATAGTGATGGGTTCTTTTGTTTGTGTCATTTCATATGCTTAATGTAGATCTATACTTGTAGTATGCTAAAACTTGTATTAGATGTGATAATGTCCACACCAGGTACTTATGTCATGCTAGCTTTACAGTTTATATTGTTGCTTCTAATGGTTTGATTGGAATGGCTTTTTATGTATGGATCCATGTTTGCTACACATTCATATGAATGATTTAGGTTGTATGTAGGATTGATTGATGCTCTAATGGCCACACTAGGTACTTATTGCATGCTTGATAATCTAAAATCACCCTCAACTTTATGTGAGCTATGCATGTTCATTGTTTGCCATGTAGTGTTGTGTATCCTACACTTAGATTCTATACTTGGTTCTACTTGTATGCCACACAAATTACACTTGTTCCTAATTGAAATGAAGACACACTCACACACACATACCTACACACCTCCACTATATGGGGGTTTAGTTTAATTGTTAGTTCATTTATAGTTTAGTGTAGTTAGCATAATCACACTTCCTCTCCCCTCATTTTCCACTTGACTTCGAAGGAACCAGAGTTGACACACCTCCCGGTGGATCGACCCGTACTTGCCACATATTCACCGACAACCCTGCACTTGCGGTTAAACTTAATATCAATCATGTAACCTATTCACATATACACTAGATTCCTTATCAAAGTCACACACCAGATTTCACATCTTTTGGACTTCAATAGATCACTTAAACTTAGGTCGTAAAATCACCCAAACTAAACCCTAACATGTTTGTGCAGAACGGTCGACCAAAACGAGTTTGCCATTCGACCATTTATAGCAGCCAACAGATTCTCTAGTGATTTGACCCAGTTCCATCGATCGTCCCATTGTGATCTTTCAGTCGACCATTTCACCCGTATTTTCAGGAAGATCGTTATACTTGTCCTATTATACAACGATCGTATTCGTATTTTTACCTAACCCCCAAATTGTTTTTTGCCACTGGTCAAACGATGCCTTAATGGCGGTAAACAAGATGTAGATAAATTTTGTGTCCAAAGTCCCTGTTATTTTTGGTCGGGCGAATTTCCTTATTGTGTTCGACCGCTAAATCATTAACGACGCCAAAACCCTTTAAACTGTTATGCCCACGATCTCGCGGGTATGCATGCTGAGGAAACCAAATTGGTCCAAATTGGCCAAAACCCTCTAAATTGTCCCAGATCACCAATTGGCAGTCCAAATGTTCCATGGTTGAGTCAGGTTATGTATTATGTTGTTTCATGTTCATTTATGGTATGCCTTTAGTCGCATATCGAGGGATTGTCCCCGATTACCTGTTTCTAGCACTATACATAGAACTCTTCCTTCTCCTTTGTATTCACCCATTGCTTGGTGGCATTCTCTCTACTTGGAGTAAGCCTTGGAGCAAAAAACTCAAGGTGGAGAAGAATGCTACTAGTAATGTGAGTCATTTAAAAAAAAATTCATTGTGTCGTTATCATGTTGTTTCTTTTGTTATGCATGCTTACCTTAGTCTTATCTCTTTGATCTTAGGCTAAATTAGTTAGAATGTCTCCTTTCTTCTTTAGTTTAATTCCTAGAATAATGTGTAGTGAGTAGATCCATCCCCTTTGGGGTTGGAGATGATGTTCATATATATTGTAAAGTTTGGATGTTTGATGAATTTTTGATTGTGTAGACTTGCATGTTTTGTATGTTCATTGGGGGTATTTTAATCATCTACATGTTAGGGAATTTTGATGAGTTTTGGCATAAGATTTAGACACTTCCCAGGCTTAGTTTTCTCATGTTTATTGACTGAAATTTCCTGTTGAATATACTACATGTTAGTTATGTGTTTGTATTTGTGTTTGCTTGCTTGATTGAGTGAAGAAACTTTGTTTTGATGGGTTTTGCCATAACATTTAGACACCTCCCATGTTTACCTTTGTTCTTCACATGATTTTATGGTTTTTGATGAGTGTTACCATATCTTTACACATTTCTCATGCTGAGCCTAATCTTATGTTAACCAAGTAGTAATTGTCGATACATTGTGTGAATGGATTGATAGGTTTTGCCACATCTTTAGACATTTCCTATGCATGAAGACACACAACACACACATATATGCTTACATCCATCTTTCATCACTTATTTCACTTCATATGTGCACACACTCCACAACTTAGGGGTTTCTCTTTCTGTTCCAATCTTTCGTGCTTTGTTTCGCATTTCATACTTATTAGTTTAGTGTAGTTTAGCTTAGAGTAATCTACAACTCTTTTCCCCTTTTTCTCCACTGGATTTCGGTCAACCCAGAGGCTGCTCACCTCGTTGCGGACGACCCGTACATGCCCCGTCGTCACCGACGGCTGTGCACTAGCGGTCAAAATTTAAAACTTTTAAACAAAGAGCATATTGGTGAACTTTGGGGGCCAAAATCACTAAACAATCCGCCAATGGTGGATTTAGTGAGGGGTTTCTCGAATCTGTTTCACTAGCAGCTTTCTCTGCTTATTTCTAGTTGATACCTTCCACTGTTGACTCCATTCATGCCTTATTTTGTTGTCAAAAATTAATTTTCTTTGCATGCTTCCTTCCTAATATTACTTGGACCTTTAAAATAAATGCAAAAGATAGGTTGATTGCCATCTAGGTCATGCGTCATTTCTAGACCTGGTACGTATTTATCTTTTCTGTGCTTTATTTTTTGTGTCGTTGAGTGTTGGCCTTAGGTTTGTGCACCCATTCTCTCATTCATGCATGGTTAAAACATGCATTAGTTAGTAAGGTGCATTTTGAACAAGAGTGAGGTGAGTGCTTGTTTGATGAGTTGCTTGCTAGTTTAAGGAAAATTGAGCTTCAGGAGCACCACCTATAACCTTCAAGATAAGGGGGGGATTTCATCACCCCTTCCTTCAACCCCACAAAACACCTCTCCAAAATACTAATTTTAAATTCAAGTAGACATTGACCACTAAGGACTATGGCGCATTAGGAGAGTGATCCGGTCACGACCGTCATAGCCTTATCGACGTTGCCCACTCTGTCGATAGTAGGAGAGACGAGATCTCTGGATGTTGGCTCACTTACTGGGCTTTGTGATCTTCGTCATAGGGAGGTGAGGCGTGTTGAGGCCATGTGACCTCGCAGTTAGGCGTCGTCTAGTTGTCAGTACCTATAGTGACTTAGGGTGTGTTCTGCCGTGTTTGTTAGATTACGGTTCTACCCTCACCTTTACCCACGCTAGCTCTACGGATTCTTCCCTTCTCCTCTGAGTCATCCTCTTCTCACCTACTTCTACGTTCTAGTCTCCTCACTTTTGACACTTTGTATAAGCATTTTAGGGTCGAGTCGAGCACTTTTTGCGAGCTTGGTCTCGTGGTGGCATTTTAGAGTCGCGTCGAGAGCACTGTGTGAAGATGGATGGTTACATAGGTGACCATTCATTTCATTGTTTCGACCAAGACAATTATCCCTTGTATTTCAGACCCATACATCCTGGGTGCCTCAGACAAAACACCCAAATGATTTGGGACAATTTTAATTATGTGGCTGAGCAGTCTTCAGAATGGCATAATATGAGAGGCACCGACTGGTAGACCACTTTCTAGTTGTGTCGGATCATATGTTGGTCAACAAACTGAGACATTACAATAAACTTTGGCCTCTTTCATGTGTTCGCCAGAGGGTTTGACTGGATTGGTGGTTCCAGGAACCACGTCAGATGGCTACAGTGGTTTAAGTGGTCAGGTGTTCGAAGAGTTTTCGTATATACCTCCCGAACCTGAATATGGTGATGCTTTTTCCCAAAGTACTCATTATGACATCTACGCATTCACAACTTACCCAAAGAGGACATATTCATGGGAAAACTTTACAAATCCTGAGTATCATATTTCATACCCACCCCAGTATCCTCCTCCCGGATAACAAGAATTCTACCAACACCCTACTACCAATCATTAGACTCATTCTCAGCCCATAAACACCCAACCCCAAAATCTCCAAAATTCTAACTTGAGCCTTACAGTTGACCCCAAACTTGATTCCTTGAAACAAACTCTCCAAATGTTCATGGAAACCACTGAACAATTCTTGCAAACTCTGGAAATACAAGTGAGTCAGATGTCACAACAATTAAGTGAACATGAGGAGGGTGACCTTTCTTGTCAATATGAGTATTCATCTTCTGATATCAAACTAGCACCACATCCAAAAATTCCAAGCATAATCTTCCAAAGTCAATCTCCTAGTCAGTCTGAGGGACTTGGGGATTCACTTCATGGTCACTTGGTAAGTATTCGATTCAAATTGAGAATAGCATGGACCAATTTCATTATAAGTCGGCACAAGATTGTGTCTTATCCTTTTGTCCCACCGCCCTTGATCCACATGATCTTAATCTTGTGCCTCTTAAGGACTCACCTTTGGTGGAGTAAGAGCTCCCTAATACCTCTGATTTCATACAACATTGTGCGAGTTTGCCTCTCACTATAAATCCTAATCATCTGGAAAATGAAGGGACACCAAACAACTATATTATTAATGAGGGTATTGGGAGTTCCTTAGGGGTTACCTTGGAAAAGAGACACACTTTGTGTTTGCATGGTGAGTCAGGAAAGCATAACGTGGTTCTTGACCTCGTTCCGACCCACCACGTGTTCGTTGGAGAGTTCGAATTGATGAGCCTAATTGTAATACCACAATGGGAGAAACTCTTATTCCGTTGCTCGATTACGACCAAACTCTTGAGAAGTTTGAGCTCTTTAAGTTTGATCTTTTGAATCAGACACCTTTACGTCTTGATCACGAACCTCTCCTTGTATCTTGTGCATTTAATGGGGACCACGGATGAGTATTTTAGCCCCGCATGGTGTCATGTTCACATTCCAAGTACATTGACCCACTTTTGAGGTTGTCATTTAATGTCCTTTGACAAATGATGATGAGAACTTATTTTTCTAAATAGTTATATTTGAAAAAAAGAACAAGAAAAAAAAACTCCAAGAGTGAGCATAGGTTTTTTTGGGTCCCAACTCTTATGTATTTGGGCCGAATTTTTCACGTATTTGTTTCCCTTCTTAAGTATCTTACAGTTTTCGGGAATTCGGGTATATATCCATCCACAGAACCATGAACTTCCTTTTGCGCTTCAGGTTGGTGAGATCTTTTATTTTTCATGCATAAATCCATGTAGTATCACACTCACATTCATTGAGGACAATGCATGAAGTAATTGTGAAAGAGTTTTTTACGTGTGTATTTTCCTTCTCATTGGTTTCCTTTTGTTTGCATTGTTAGGGTCATGATAGTGTGCTGCAATTTACATCGATATATCTATTATACCACGATCCTTGGGTGACTTGTCTTCTTTTGCTTGCCTAGTGCTCTAAATTTTGCATTTCTTTCAAAATCTTCATGTGTTTTTGAAAGCAAATGTTTTGTAGGTTTTGCGTGTGTTTAGCATGTGCACAACTGTTTAGAGGCAAAGTAAAAAGGAAGCTCCCAAACATGAAGCATTAAGATACCTTTTACACCGGCTTTAGGCCTTATCTAGTCGGATGGATGCACCCTGCTTTTCCCTCAGGGGGAGTAATCATAGGGTTTTAGTACTCAAATAAATAAAGAAGTCCACCCTGAACCTAGTGAGTCGAATAATTTGTGTCTTTTAGTATAAGGAAGTTTGTCGTCGTGAAGGACCCTTAAACCTGTTGTGAAATAATTTAGTACGGTGTTCTCTCTTCTTGCACGGCTCCTATCACTCTGGAAATTCGGTTCAAGGGGACTTAGTACCTAGTGCTTTTGAGTCATCTGACTTGGGATGCATCGACTGAACTCCTGTTATACGGGTGGTAGGGATCGCCCTATGTGGAGATTTAGGGGAAGATATACGTGATAGTGTAAGTCGTCACATGCAATGATGCACCAAAATGAACCCTCGGAGAATTAAACACCAACCAGTTTTAAACACCAACACTGAAAGAAAGAAAGAAGGAAGAAATACCAATAAGAACCTTAATTGACTTTACACGATTTATCACTTGATGATGTTAAGGTAGCCCATATCTTTCACTTAAGTCCTTAATTAACTTGCACGAATGGTTCCCTAGGCTAGGTGTGTGGACAAGATATATATATATATATATATAGAGTCCGCCCTAGAATTACCGTGTCCAATGATTGACAAAAGTAGACCCATCGAGTCGTGTTGCTAGATTCAATAATGCATCCATGTTGGGATTTGTGGGTGTATTCGCTGAAAACCCTCAGGAGACACCACTCCTTCTTGGCACGTGTTAAGTGCAACAGCGATTCCTACAAAAGTGAGTTAGGATTTCCCCATTTTTCGTATGTTTCCCCTTTCTTTCATTTTTCTCTTTCTTTATTTTTCTCGAGGCTAGCAAAAGATAAGTGTGAGGATAGTTGATTAGTAGCATGTCATAAATTGCATTCATACTATATATCCTTTATTTTACTTCATATTTGTGCTAGTCGAGTGTTTATTTGATGTGTTTCAGGGTTTAGGTAATAAAGAACAGAAATAAAGAGAAAATGACCTCAACGCAAGAAGAATGGACTGATTTCGATGATTTCTAGACCTTTTTGTAATGCCAAAGACGACATTGTAACTCAGGAAGGACCCAAGTGAAAACGCGGAGGGACCTATGTTTGAAGAAAAATTGTTGGTTGCAAAAGTCCAAAATCTCTTGAACCTGATGAGTAATTAAACAATTAAAATCAAACGGGTTCGAACCAACGGCTCCAGGTGCACTCCACGTGCTAAAATGGTACACTAAAGCTACTTGTGAAATTAGAGGTCGATCCGACCCAAATGATACGCCAATGGAGGATTAAAATCAATTCGTCACTGGCTTATCCAGTTGGTCGGTTTGCAACACATTTCTCTAGTGGGTCGGATTATTGGGTTGGAGAAATATTAAACATCCAAATCTGAGTTGCAGCACTCCAATTGCACCCAGATCCATCGAAACTCTCTAATTTCATAGAAATAGACTTATAATGCCTCCTTTCTTCTTCTTCCTTCCTCTCCTCATAGGTTAGTTTCCTTTCTTGTTTAGTAGAGTAGGGTTTTATTTCTTGTTTGTTAGACTAGGTTTTAGTTTATTGACTAGTAGTGTAATGGAGGAGAAGAGGTGAAACTGTGTAATCTCCATTTCTTAGTCAAGTTAAGTTCTTATGTTATTCATGTTGTTATCTGTCATTTGATGCAAATTTTGTTCACTTGCTTTAGTTAACTTTAGTTTTCTTTATTTCCTTATGAGTTGTTTTGTTGTTGTTTTGTAGGTTATGGAGATGATTAGAGAGTAGTCCATCTCCTTGGGGGTGAGGGTGATGTGAAGAGTTGATGTGTTGTATTAGTGTGTGCGTGTGTGTGTTTTAATCCAAATAATGGAGCCTCACATGAATTCCATAGCCATTTTGCTGGGTTCCACACTGTTGCCATTGATGTGCTAATATTCTTAATTGATGCTTAGCACATGCTTTGGCTAGTGGGCCCACTTTATGGGGAATGATGAGGTGAGGATAAGGTTGGAATGGTAAATAGATAAGGATGACAAGTGGGAGCATGTGCTCTTGTTGTTCTCATCTTACTTAATGACTTGTATATTTTAATGATAATGTTACATCTTAATTAATGTGAAGAAATGGTTGGGTTTTGTCATTATGGATTCCTTGTTCTTTATGTCATTAAACATGTAATCATGTGGTTGTCTTTGTCATCTTGAGTAGTGTTTTGTATGATTTAATGATGGTGATAAATCATAATCCATGTAGAAACACATTTAAGATTATGACATTATAAGATTTCCATGTTATGAATGGCATGAGCACTAAATGTCAAACACACGAATACACATCTACACTTTTGCATTCATTATCAACCTGCTACAAGATTTGTTTTTTATTAGTCGTTATTGTTTCGTGACGTGTTTGTTGTCTAGATTTGGTACCCTCAATTTCCCCTCCTTTTCCCACTCGAGTATGGTACTCACAACAACACTCACAATTCATTGAGGTTCGACCCATATTTCCCACGTCTTCACTAGCGCGCGTGCACTTTCGGTTATTAAAATGATCATTCAAGTTTTAGGCATCAGTGCCAAGGAGTTGCTCGTAGTTGTTGTTGTTTCCACTATTTCGGTGGGCTTTTTCTCACATTTTCACTTTAGTATTTTTACTAGATAGGGAAACAAGTGGACAAGGGAGCCAACAGGAGTAGGATAGTACAATTAAGAAAAGATCTAAAAATGTTCCCAAATTGATCTAAAATGCTTGACAAGCTTCTCGGTAGGCAAAGACAATCATTAGATAAACATGGTTTAGGATATAATGCCAACATGAAAAACCAAGTAGTTCATAAAACTTTAAGGTGCAAGCATTGGTTTACGAAGCATAGTTTCTCAAGTGTATGGTATCCCAAAACCAAAATGGTTTGGGTGCGAAAGTCTAACATTCATGGACCCTAAGTTGTGTAGGTACCTAAATCTACATTTGTTGTAGGTACTCAGAAATGGGAGATTGGTAGTGACTGACCAAAGATTGCAAAGTCGAATATCAAACACATTGCACGATCGAAAGTAGTTTGGAACCAAGACATGAGGACTACTAAGTTGGATGATTAGTAGCACATCATACATTATATTCATGCGATATATCCTTTATTTTACCCCATATTTGTGCTACTTAAGTGTTTATTTGATGTGTTTCAGGATTTAGGTAATAAAGAAGAGGGGTGAAGAGAAAAGGACCTAAACACAAGAAGATTGATTGATTTGGAAGGTTTCTGGACCTGTTTGTAATACCGAAGGACGAGATTGTAATTCCAGAACGACCCAAGTAAAAACCTAGAGTGACTTAAGAGAAAAGAAAAATTTGTTGGTTGGAAAAGTCCAGAATCTCCTGAACCTGAGGAGTAATTCAATAATTAAAACCAAACGGGTTCAAACCAGCTGTTCTTGGTGCACCCCACGTGGTAAAATGGTACACTAAAGCTACTAGTGAAATTAGAGGTCGATCCGACCCAAATGATCTGCCAATGGTAGAGTTGGTCGGTTTGACGGGTCGGAGTAATATGCAACACCAAGATCTAAGTTACAGTCATTCGATTGCGCCCAGATCCAGCAAATCCCTCTAATCTTCTATAAATAGACTTATAATGTCAACTTTCGTCTTCTTCCTTCCTCTCCCCCTTAGGTTAGTGTCCTTTCTTGTTTAGTGGAGTAGGTATTATTTCTTGTTTGTTAGAGTAGGTCTTAGTTTATTGATTAGTAGTGTAGTGGAGGAGAAGAGGTGAAACTTTGTAGTCTTCATTTCTTAGTCAAGTTAAGTTTTTATGTTCTTCATGCTGTTATCTTTCATTTGATGCAAATTTTGTTCACTTGTTTTAGTTAACTTTAGCTTTCTTTATTTGCTTATGAGTAGTTTTGCTTTTGTTATTTTCTAGGTTATGGAGATAAGTACGGAGTAGTCCATCCCCATTGGGGAGTGAGGGTGATGTGAAGTGTTGATGTGTTGTATTAGTGTGTGTGTGTTTTAATCCAAATCATAGAGCTTCACATGAATTCCATAGCCATTTTGCTGGGTTCCACACTCTTGCCTTTGATGTGCTAATGGTATTAATTGATGCTTAGCACACGCTTTCGCTAGTGGGCCCACTTTATGTGGAATGATGAGGGAGGAAAATGTTGGAATGGTAAAGAGATGAGGATGGCATGTGGGAGCATGTGCTCTTGTTGGCCTCATCTTACTTAATGTCTTGTGTGTTTTAATGATAATGTTACATCTTAATTAATGTGGAGACATAGTTTGGTTTGGTCATTATGGATCCCATGTTCTTTATGTCATTAAACATGTAATCATGTGGTTGTCTTTGTCATCTTGAGTAGTTTTTGTATGTTTTAATGATGGTGATAAATCTTAATCCATCTAGAAACACGCTTAGGATTGTGGCATTATAAAATTTCCATGTTGTGGATGGCATGACACTAAATGTGACACACACAAATACACATCTACAGTTTTGCATTCATTCTTCACCTCCTACGGGATTCATTTTTCATTAATCGTTATTGTTTCGTGTCACGTTTGTCGTCGAGATTAGTTTCCCTCATTTTCATCCCTTTTCCCACTCGAGTATGGTAGTCACAACAACACTCACAACTCCTTGGGGTTTGTCTCGTATTTGCCACGTCTTCACCGATATCGTGCACTTACAGTTATTAAAATTATTAGTTCTTGGGTAACATCATTAATCCTCCTAACCATAAAGAATTTGTTCCAATATTATATTTGAATGCTTAATTTGTCATATCATTTATCTCACATATTGATCAACTAGGGATAACTTAATGTACTTCATTAGGGGGAGAAAAATTGACATTGAGCCTAATTGATATATTCATTCATGTTGATAGGGGGAACCTATTGAATATCATTATTATCTAGAGAGAGTAATTAATTTTAAAATTAAGGGGAGTAAATTTGTTACATTAGGGATTCCATGTTTATTCTTGTAACATTTGATTGATGTCAAAGAGGGAGAAGAAACCTTGTAATTGAAGGTAATTGAACTAAAACTATGCACATTGTTAGGAGGAGCATCCTATATGCATAGTCTACAATATAAATTTAAAGTATTAAGATTATGGTTGCCATCACAAAAAAGTGGGAGATTGTTTGTTTTATGGCCTTAATCTATGTTTTGGTGATTTAGCTAACCGAATCATAATCACAATCAAAAGTAGTGTAGCACACATTATGCAAAGAATATATATTGTATTAGGCTTACATCTATAGGCAATCAAGACTCAAGGAAGAATGGAATGAAGTCAAGACATCTAATCAAGTTAAGTCCAGACATGTAAGTTTACATTTATTTGAGTCTTTTGAATCTATGTAAATTTGAGCATACAAGAGGTGTAACCTATTCACATATACACTAGGTTCCTTGTAGAAGTCACACACCAAATCTCACATCTTTTGGACTTCAATAGATCACCCAAAGCTAGGTCAGACTAAATCCAAACCTGTCCATGTAGAACGGTCGACCAAAATGAGTTTTGCATTCGACCGTTTATAACAATCAACAAACTATCTATAGTGATTTGACGAAGTTCCATCGGTCGAGCCATTGTGATCTTTCGGTCGACCATTTCAGCCATATTTTCAGGATGACCATTATTATACTTGTCGTATTATGCAACAGTCATATTCATATTTTTTACTAACCCTTAAATTGTTTTTGGTACCAGTCGAACGATGCCTTAACGAAGGTCGACCGGTTGTAGACAAATTAGTGTGCCCAAAGTCCCTCTTATTTTCGGTCGGACGAACTTCCTTATTGTGTTCGATCGCTAAACCTTAGCTTGGCAAAAACCCTCTAAATGGTTGACATTCCTAGTTTTAGTACGACCTTTAACTTAAGTTGTAGTCGTCTGGTTGGACTATATTTTAGGTTGGTTCAAACATTTCCTTAATTTCATGGAAACAGTCAATCGTTGGTCCCATGTTGGTCAACCGGTTTAGGACAGATTTGTTCAACTTAGTTTTTTGTTTTGTGTATCTTGCACAAATCTCAACCAAATCATCCCCTATGGCTATAACACTTTAGGAACTTATAAATAGAGGTTCACACACCTTATTTACACAACTCTCAAACTTCTATTTGCCTCCTACATTAGAGAGAATCCTCCCATCTCAAGAATTCCATTCCACACACTCAAAAGCAAAACTTTGACACTTTAGATCCCAAATCTTATCCTACTCAAAGTGTGCTAAAAGTTAGAGTGTAGATACTCTTGTTCGTTGCAGTCAATGTTTAAGGCTTGATCTCAGCCCGTAATGGTGATCATCCCTCTCAGGTTGTGAAAGGAAGAAACCAAGCTCAGAGAGGGTGTTCACGAGCTTGCTTTGTATAGGCATTATCTCCCAAGTCAGAATGGGGAGATGATAGTGAATATGTGAGCAGAACTCGTTCGATCGAGCGGAGCTTGCAAGAGAGGACTAGTGATTAGTAGCGTATCATACATTGCATTCATGTTATATATCCTTTATTTCACCCCAATTTTGTGCTATTTGAGTGCTTATTTGATGTGTTTTAGGGTTTAGGCAATAAAGATGAGAAAGTAAGAGAAAATGACCTAAACGTAAGAAGAATGGACTGATTTGGAAGGTTCTGGACATGTTTGGAATGCCAAGGACTGGATTGTAACTCAGGAAGGACCCAAGTGAAATTCGATTAGACTTAAGTATAAAGGGAAATATGTTTGTCGCAAATGTCCAAAACTCCTAAATAGAGGAGTAATTTGACAATTAAAACCAAATCAGCTCGAACCAACTGGTCTGGGCGCACCTATCATCTTTATTATGTTAACTTAAGCTGATATTAAAATTTGGTGGCGATCGCAGAAAAATGATCTGCCAGTGGCGGATTAAAATCTGCCACTGGCGGATCCGATTAAGAATTTGGCAGGTACATGTCTGATGTGGGTGGGGTTCACGGGTCAGAGCAATATGCAACATCCAGATTTGATTTACAATCGTCCGATTAAGCCCAGATCTATCCAAACCCTCTGATATTCTATAAATACAATTGTAATGGCTTCTCTCTCCTTCCTTCTTCCCTCATTAGAGTAGGTTTTAGTTTTCTGTTTTAGTAGTGGAAATAAGGTGGTTGGAGAGGAGCAACCTTTGTATTTTTATTTCTTAATCTAGTTTAGTTTTTGTTCTTCATGTTGATGTTTGCCTTTGATGTCATTTACTTTGTGCTTGTTTTCCTTCATCTAGTTTCCTGAATTTTGCATTATGGTTTTGGGTTGTTTTTATGCTTTATTTAGTTTAAAGATTAGTAGAGAGTAGTCCATCCCCATTGTGGGTGGAGAAGAAATTGTTGTGATGATGTGATGTATTAGTGCGTGTGTTAATCCAACCTTTGAACCTCACATGACTTCCTGATTAGTAGCATATCATCCATCATATTCATGCTATATATCCGTAGTTTTACCCCCATATTGTGTTACTTGAGTGTTTGTTGTTGTATTTCAGGTATTAGGTAATAAAGAAGAGAAGGGAAGAGAAAAATGACTAAAAAGTAAGAAGAAAAGACTTAAAAGAAGGAAAATGGACCTCTCGGTCATACAAAAGGACCCATCTGTAAGAGGGAAGGACCTGGATGTAAGCTGAAGGGACCAAATAGCAAACCGAGAAACTCCACACCATCATGAGGATTATTTTGGCAATTAGATTCGGGCCCATAGTCCAATAACCAATCCGAGTACACCCGACATGATTAATTGAAGCACTAAAGACGATTTCCGAAAATGGGTCAAATCTGAGAAAAAGTGACCTTCAATTGGCGAGCCCTTTTTCTCAGAATCCAATCCAGTTTTGCGTGGATATTGGTTATGTGTTTATGTCTACTTGAGGAAAGTTTCATTAGTCCCACATCGGTGGATTGTCCCCACTTTTCTTTTTTCATACCTATGAACTCTTCTTCCTCTTTTGTAATCTACCCATTGGTTGGTGGCCATTCTCTTTAGTTGGAGTAAGGCCTTTGAAGCAAAACTAAACGTTGAAAGGATGCCACATTGTAATGTGAGTCATGTAATTGAAATATTTTCTTTATAGTTAGATATTGTTTCCTTTAGTCTTGCATGTTTTGTTTCCTTAAATCTTAGCAAAATTAGTTAGCCTAATGAGTAGAGAATAGATCAACCCCATTTGGGGAGGAGTTGATGTAGATTATGTGATAGTGATGAGTTCTTTTATTTGT
This sequence comes from Triglochin maritima, assembly GCA_963682175.1. Lineage (NCBI taxonomy): Eukaryota > Viridiplantae > Streptophyta > Magnoliopsida > Alismatales > Juncaginaceae > Triglochin > Triglochin maritima. Next base: position 25,731,456 of record OY821775.1, read on the forward strand.
GTTGTTTCATGTGCTTAATGTGGATCTATACTCGTAGCACACTTAAACTTGTATTATATGGGATAATGTCCACACTTGGTACTTATCTCATGCTAGCTTTAGAGTTTATCTTGTTGCTTGTAATGATTTGATGGAAATGTCTTGTTGTGTATGGATCCGTGTTTGGTGCACATTCACATGAATCATTTAGGTTGTATGTACGATTAATTGATTCTCTAATGGCTACACTAGGTATTTATTGCATGTTTGACAATTTAAAATTAACCTAAACATTATGTGAGATATGCACGTTCATGGTTTCCTATGTAGTGTTGTGTATCATACAATTAGATTTTCCACTAGCTTCTACTTGTATGCCACACAAACTACACTTGTGCGTAATTGAAATGAATACCAACTCACACACACATACCTACACACCTCCACTCCATGGGGGTTTAGTTTAATTGTTAATTCATTCATAGTTTAATAAGGGGAGATAAGTACTTGACTTCTGAAGAACCAGATTTGACACAGCTCCCTGTGGACTCGACCCGTACTTACTATGTCTTCACCGACGACGTTCACTTGCAATTATTATAACTAAACCAATCAAGTTTTTGGTATTGTTGTCGAGAGGGTGGTTTGTCCAGACTCTAGTTTGGATGATCTGAGTGGATTTGATATTTTTGTTTCAGTTTTTTGTGTTTTTCAGGGCCAGTAAGGACACAGAAGAAGATACTGGAGAAATGTTGGACCATTTGGAGCTCTTCAGACCGCCAATCCGTGGTCTGAAACCGCCAATTGGCGGACTGGTAATGCTTTATTGCTTTCGTTTTCTACACACTATTTGGATTTATGTTTTTAGTGCCTGGGAGCCTAATATTGCGTATTTGGACTGGTAAATTTCTCCCATATCTAAGTAAGAAACCAAACTCCCCCTTTAATCAACTTGGACCGTGAAACTCAAAGCAAACAATTAGAGATTCTACTTGCTTAGGACATGCATCATATAATGTTGACTTAGGCATATAGCTTGCTTTTCTTTGCCTTTATTTTCAGTAGTTCATCGCTAGAGTAAGGTACCCATTCTATCACTCATTCATGCATCAGTACATCATTTAATGATTAGAATTGCATTTGGAATAAGTGTAAGGTGAGTGTTTGTATGGTGAGTTCCTTGTTAGCCGAAGGATTCAAAACATTTAAGGGGCACCACCTATATTTTTCAAGATTAGGTGAGGGATTTGATCACCTCTCCCTTAGCCCCACAAACCACACTCAAGTAAAGCCTTAATCTAAAATCAAGTAGATATTGACTCATAGCATTCGGGCGCACTTATGAGAAAATCTCATTCTCGACGTCGTGACATGAACGTCGTCGTTTGCTTAGTTGCATTGAGACTTCTGGGAGCTCTTGGTCTTTACTTTCTCATTCAGCTTTGTGACCTTTGGTCATGGGAGGTGAGGCATTTGGGAGGGTGGAGAGTCGTCGTTAGGCGTCGTCTAGTCTAAGGACCCATAGCCAGTCTGAGCTTGTTTTAGCCGTGTTTGCTAGATTAGGCTTCTACCCTCACGCTTTACCCATACTAGCTTTAGGGATTCTTTCCTTCTCCTCTGAGTCATCTTCTTCTCATCTTCTTCTATGTTATAGTCTCCTCCCATTAACACTCTATATAAGCATTTTAGGGTCAGGTCGAGAACTTTTGGCAAGCTTGGCCTCGTGGCGATGAGACTGGTCGACTCGAAAGTACTGTGTCGAGATGGATGGTTACATGGGTGACCATCCATTTCATTGTTGGGACCAAGACTATTCTCCCTATTTTTCGAGACTCATGCATCCTAGGGTGCCTCATACTAATACCCGCCAATCTTGGGGCAATTTTAATTGTGCGGCTTAGCAGTCTTCAGATTGGGGTAATATGAGAGAGGCACCGACTACTAGATCATCATCTAGTTATGTCGGATCATATGTTGGTCCAAAAAGTTTGGCCTCTTTCATGCGTGCGGTAGACGATATGAGTGCACCGGTGGCTCTAGTAGCAATATTGCATGAATGTTGCGGGTTGAGTGGTTACATTATCGAGGAATATCCTTATGTTCTCCTAGAGCCTGAGTATGACCATACCTTTTCCCAAAATGCTCATGGTGACCTTTACGCATCCTCGTACAACCCAAGAGGGATGGATTCATGGGGAGACAATATTGATTCAAATTTTTATACATCATACCCACCCCATTATTCTCCTCCCGAATACCCACGCCCCTACCAGGAACCATCCATGACCACATGGACTAATTCTCAACCTCTTTACACCCAACCTACGAACTGTGACAATCAAAATTTGAACTTCAATGTTGACCCCAAACTTGATTCCTTAAAACAAACACTCCAAACGTTCATAGAAACCACTCAAAATTTATTGTATTCCAACTTGAATTCCTTACATACCATAGAAATGTAAGTGAGTCAAATGACATAACAATAAGTGAACATGAGGTTGGTAGCCTTTCTCATCAACATGAGGATTCATTGTTTATATCGAACCATGACCACATCCACAAATTCAAAGCATAATCTTCCAAAGTCAAACTCCTAGTCAATCTGAGGGACTTGGGATTTCAATTCATGAACACTTGGTGGGGGATTCGATTCAAATTGAGAATAACATGGACCTGTTTCATTGATCTTTTTGTCCCGTGGCTTTTGAGTCACATGATCTTAATATTGTGCCTCTTATTGGAGGAGTAAGAGGTCCCTAGTACCTTTAATTTCATACGACCTGATGAGAGTATGCCTCTCACTATTGTTCCTGATTATCATGAAAATGATAGGACACCAAACAACTAAATTTCCAATGAGGGTATTGGGAGTTCCTAAGAGGATACCTTGGGTAAGACACCAACTTTCTATTCGCCTGATGCATCGGGCAAGGATAATGAGGTTGTTGGCCTCGTTCCGGCGCACCAGCTTGTTGATTGGAGAGTTTTGATTGATGATCCTGATTGTAATACCGCAATGGCGGAACTCTTCTTCCATTGCGTAATATTTCACAAACTATGTAAAGGTTCGAGCTCCTCCAGTTTGATTCTTCGAATCAGACACCTTTGCATCTAATTCATGAACCTCTCCCGTTATTTGTGCACTTTGTGAGGGGTGCCAGACATGAGTATTTTGGCCTCGTGTGGTGTCATGTTCCTATTCCAAGTGCATTGAGCCACTTTTGAGGTTCCCATTTGATGTCCTTTGACAAATGTCGATGATAACCAATTCTTGTACATAGTTATATTTGGAAGAAAAAAGACTCCAAGAGTAAGCATAGTTTTTTGTGGGCTCCAACCCCTGTGTATTTGAGCCCATTTGTTTCACATATTTTTCTCCCTCCTTTAGTATTTCACAGGTTTTGAGGGGAATTTGGGTTTGTGTCCAAGAACAACTCTTTGTGTTTCACATTGGTGAGATCTTTTCTTTTTCATGCATAAATCCATGTAGTATCATTCTCACATTCATTGAGGACAACGCATGAAGTACGTGTGGGGAGTGTTTTACGTGTGTATGTAGTCGTCTCTTTCTCCATTTATTTAGTTTTCTTTTGTTTGTATTGTTAGGCTCATGTTAGTGTGTTGCATTTAATATCGATATATCTGCTTGCCATGATCCTTGGATGACTTGCCTTCTTTTGCCTGCCTAGTGCTTTAATTTTTCCATTTCTTTCAAAATCTTCTTGTATTTGCGAAAGAAAATGTTTTATGGGTTTGTCGTGTGTTTAGCATGTGCAAAACCGTTGAGAGGAAAAGTAAAAAGAAGCTCCTAGAATCGACTTGAACTTGATGCATTAGGATATCTAATACACCAAGTTTAGGTCTTATCTACTCGTAAGAATGCACCATGGTCTTCCCTCGACGCGAGATTAATCCTAAGGTTTCAGTACTCAAACATGGAAAGAAGTCCACCCTGAACCTAGTGAGTCAAATTATTCGAGACTGTTAGTATAAGGAATTTGTTGTAGTCAGGGACCTTTAAAATCCTATTGTGAAACATTAAGTGTAAGGGTTTTGGTACATGTGTAGATAAGAAATAATTTGGTATGGTGTTCTCTCGTCTCGCACGGCTACTGTCACTCGGGAAATTAGGTCCAAGGGGACTTAGTACCGTGTGCTTTCCTGTCATCTGACTGGGATGCACCGACCAAACTCTCGTTCCACGGGTGGTAGGGATCGCTCTATGTGGAGATTTAGGGAAGGTGTACGTGATAGTATAAGTCCTCATAGGCAACGATTCATGAAACCTGACCCTGGGAGAATTACACACCAAGTAGTAAAAAATGGAAGATAAAAGAGAAGATAAAAAAGAGGAGAAAAAAAGAGTTAATACAAATAAGAACCTTAATGGACTCTACACGTTGTATCATTTGAGGATGTTAAAGTTGTCATTGTCTTTCACTTAAGTAATTAAGTAACTTGCATGAATGGTTCCCTAGGCTAGGTGTGTGGACTGGATACATATAGAGTTAAGCTTGTTTGAGTCGTGTCTGCTAGACTAGGCCTCTACCCTCACCATTTACCCATGCTAGTTTTAGGGATTCTTCCCTTCTCCTCTGAGTCATCTTCTTCTCACCTACTTTTACGTTCTAGTTTCCTCCCCTTTACACTCTCTTTAAGCATTTTAGGGTCGAGTCGAGCACTTTTTGCGAGCTTGGCCTCGTGTTGGTGAGAGTGACCGACTCGAGAGTATTGTATCGAGATGGATGATTACATGGGCGACCATCCATTTCATTATGTGGAATAGGACTATTCTCCCTAGCAAACTGGACCCATGCATCCTGGGGTGCCTCAGACAAACACTTCGTATGGTTGGGACAATCTTAATTGTGTGGTTGAGCAGTCTTCAAATTGGGGTAATATGAGAAAGGCAACGACTGCTAGACCATGATCCAGTTATGCCAAATCATATAATAGTCAACACAATGAGACATTGCAGTTGGCCTCTTTCATGCGTACGATAGATGATATGAGTGTACCGGTGTTTCCAGTAGCTGTATCGTGTGACTGTTGCGGGTTGAGTGGTCACATTATCGGGGAATGTCCATATGTTCTCCAAGAGCTTGAGTATGAGCATACATCTTCCCAAAATGCTTAATGTGACCTTTACACATCTGCGTACAACTCAAGAGGGATTGATTCTAAGGGTGACAATATTGATTCCAATTTTTATACATCATACACACCCCATTATTCTCCTCACGAATACCCATATCCCTACAAGCCCCCACCCATGACCAATCATTGGACTCATTCAGCCCATAAACACCCAACCCCAAAATCTCCAAAATTCTAACTTGAGCCTCACAATTAACCATAGACATGATTCCTTCAAACAAACTCTCCTAACGTTCATGGAAACCAGTCAACATTCCATGAATATCTGGCAATGCAAGTGTGTTAGATCACACAACAATTACGTGAATGTAAGGAGGGTGACCTTTCTTGTCAACATGAGGATTTATCTCCGGATATCGAACGACCACCACATCCACAAATCCAAAGTACAATCTTTTCAGAGTCAAACTGTTAGTCAGTCTGAGCGACTTTGGCTTTCAAATAATTATCACTTGGTGGGGGATTCGATTCAAATTGATAATAGCATGAACCAGTTTCATTATGGATCGGCACATAATTATACCTTATCTTTTTGTCCCGTGGCCCTGAAGCCACATGATCTTAATGTTGTGACTCCTAAGGACTAAACTTTGGTGGAGTAAGAGCTCTATAATACCCCTAATTTCATACAACCCAGTGAGAGTTTACCCCTTACTATTGTTCCTGATGATCTTGAAAATGAAGGGACACCAAACAACTACATTGTCAATGAGGGTATTGGGAGTTCCTTAAAGGATACCTTGGGTAAGATAAAAACTTTCTGTTCGTCTTGTGAGTCGGGCAAGCATAATGAGGTTGTTGGCCTCGTTCGGGCACACCAACCAGTTGGTTGGAGAGTTTGGATTGACGATCATAACTTCAATACCGCAATCGGAGAAACTCTTCTTCCAATGCTCAATTGCGACCAAACTCTTGAGAGGTTCAAGCTCTTTTAGTTTTATCATTTGAATCAGATGCCTTTGTTTCTTGATCATGAACCTCTCGGTACATCTTGTGTACTTTGTGAGGGGTCCCACACATGAGTATGTTGGCCCCGTGTGGTGTCACGTTCTCCTTCCAAGTTCATTGACCCATTTTTGAGGTTCCCATTTGATGTACTTTGACAAATGAAGATGACAACTTATTTTGTACGTAGTTATATAAAACAATGATAAAAAAAGGAAAAAAACACTCCACGAGTGAGCACAAGTTGTTGTGGGATCCAACCCTTGTGTATTTGGCCCCCAATTGTTTCACATATTTGTCTACCTTTTTAAGTATCTCACAGGTTTTGAGGGGAATTCGGGTTTGTGTCCATCAGCATGACCACAAAAATTTCCTTGTGCATCAAAGTTTTTTGAGATCATACTTTTTTCATGCATGAATCCCTGTAGTATCGTACCTGCATACATTGAGGACTTTGCATTAAGTACGTGTGGGGGGTGCTTTACATTTGTATATAGGTGGAGTCAAGTCTTTTTCACTTTGTTTATTGCTTTTTGTGTGTATTTTTAGGGTAATGTTAGAGTGCTGCATTTAATATCGATATATCTTGTTGCCATGATCATAGGGCGACTTGTCTTCTTTTGCTTGCCTAGTGCTTTAATTTTTCCATTACTTTCAAAATCTTCATGTGTTTGGGAAAGGAAATGTTTTTGTGGGTTTTGTGTGTGTTTAGCATGTGTAAAACCGTCGAGAGCCAAAGTAAAAGGAAGCTCCCAAAATTGACTTGAACATGATGCTTTAGGATATCTATTACACCAGCTTTACGTCTTATCTAGTCGTAAGGATGAACCCCGGTTTTCCCTCGAGGGGGAGACTAATCATAGGGTTTCAGTAGTCAAATAAATTAAGAAGTCCACCCTGAACCTAGTGAGTAAAATAATTCGTGTATGTTAGTATAAGGAAGTTTGTCGTAGTTAGGGACCCTTAAACTCTTGTTCTAAACTTTAAGTGTAGGGGTCTTGGTTCGTGTGTAGATAAGAAATAGGTGGGTAGGGTGTTCTCTCTTCTCACACGAATCCTCTCACTCAGAAAATTAGGTCCGAGGGGACTTAGTGTCTGGTGCTTTCGAGTCATCTGACATGGGATGCGTCGACCAAACTCCCGTTACACGGGTGGTAGGGAGCACCCTATTTGGATATTTGGGGAAGGTGTACATTATAGTGTAAGTCATAATCGGCAATGATGCACGAATCCTGACTCTTGGAGAATTAAACACCAACTAGAAAAAGAAAGAAAAAGATTAAAATAAATAAAGAAAAAATGGTAATACAAGTAAGAACCTTAATGGACTTTACAAGTTGTATCACTTGAGGATGTTAAGGTTGGCTATGTCATTCAGTTAAGTCTTTAATTAACTTGCACGAATGACTCCCTAGGATAGGTGTGTGGACTGGATACACATATAGAGTCGGCCCGTAGGATTACCGTGGCCAATGATATACTAAAGTAGGTCAGGCGAGTCGAGTTCCTAGGTTGAATAATGCATAAATGTTCGGAATTTGTGGGTATATCTGCTGAAAACCCTCAGGAGACACCACACCTCCTAGGTGATAAGGAGGTTTAATGTCTTATTGCATGTGCCAAGTGCAACTGTGATTCCTACGAAAGTGAGTTAAGATTTTTAGTTTTTATATGTTTTTCCTTTCTTTCGTTTTTTTTCTTTTGCTTTGTTTTGCTCGGGACTAGCAAAGGGTAAGTGTGCGGGTATTTGACTAGTGGCATATCATACATTGCATTCATGCTATATATCCTTTATTTCACCCCAATTTTGTGCTACTTGAGTATTTATTTGATGTGTTTCAGGGTTTAGGGAATAAAGAAGAGAAAGTAAGAGAAAAGGACCTAAATATAAGAAGAATGGACTGATTAGGAAGGTTTTGTACCTGTTTGTAATGCCAAGGACTGGCTTAAAACTCAGGAAGGACCCAAGTGAAAATCCAGGGTGGACTTAATTGTAAACAAAAATATGTTGGTTGTAAAAGTCCAGAATCCCCTGAACCTGAGGAGTAATTCAACAATTGAAACCAAATGGGCTTGAACAACGCTTGGTCTCCAAGTTTGATGTTGTTCGAGTCCGCCTACGTGAGTGGAGTCGTAGCGAGTTTGGGGATGTATCACGTTGCGTCTCTAGAGCCCTCGAGGCTTTGGGCACACTCCACGTGTTTATTATGTTAACTTAAGTTGTGGTTAAGAATTTGACAGGCATATGTCTATGGTGGGTCAGGTTCTAGGGTCAGAGCAATATGCAACATCCAGATCTGATTTACAGTCGTCCGTTTGCGCCTAGATCCATCCAAACCCTCTAATCTTCTATAAATACAATTGTTATGCCTCCTTTATCCTTCTTCCCCCATTAGAGTAGGTTTTAGTTTTCAGTTTTAATATTGTACATAAGGGGGTTGGAGAGGAGCAAACATTGTATTTTTATTTCTTATTCTAGTTTAGTTCTTGTTCTTTATGTTGATGTTTTCCTTTGATGCCATTTACTTTGTTCTTGTTTTCCATCATCGAGTTTCTTGAATTTTGCATTAATGTTTTGGGTTCTTTTTATGTTTTCCTTAGTTTAAAGATGAATATAGAGTAGTCCAACCCCATTGTGGATGGAGAAGAAGGTGTTGTGATTATGTGATCTATTTGTGTGGTGTTAATCCTACCTTTGAACCTCACATGAGTTCCATAACCATCTAATGGGATTTTCACGCTTATGTTTGATGTGTTGATGCTCTTGAGTGAGGCTTAGCACATGCTTAGAAAGTGAGCCTATTTTATGGGGAATGATGAGGTGAGGATAAGGATGGAGTGGAAGAAGTAAGCATAAGATGTGCATGCATGTGCTCATGTTGGCATCATCCTAATTAATGTCTTGTATATTTTAATGATTGTGTTAAATCTTATTTCATGTGGAGACATAGTGGGGTTTGGTCATTATGCATGAGTTCATTTAGACTCATTTCAATTATTGTTTTGTATGTTTTAGTGATAATGTTTTATCGTATTTCATGTGTAGGCAATGTTGGATTTGGTTTTATGGATTTAATGTATTACATATTGTGACGGGCACAATTGAACATACACACTACACATTTTCATTTTCGCATTCTTTTTCTACCCCCTAAGGTGTTTTATTTTATTGTTCATTTTTTATTTCACTCACATAGTAGTTTAATTCAGCTCACATTCCTCTCTTCTTTCCTTACTCGAGTATCATGAATCTGACTCGTACACGCTCCCTGTGGACCGACTCGTGCTTACCACTGCTTCAACGTGGTCGTGCACTTGCGGTATTATAACTGATTCAATCAACTAGGACCTGGGTGGGGTGTCAAACCTTTATAACAATGTTGCATCTTTTGGTTTGAATGTCTCTTCTCTATGTGCATAATTAAGTAGAGATTACAAAATTGATTAGATAATTAAGGGCCATAACAATCCTACAATGTATTTTAATGAAAGTACATGTATGCCCTTTAAATGATACGTATGTCCACCATATCGGTTCACCTAAGCAATGACGTGGTTAATCCCTATTTGGACATAACGTACTATCCAGATGACCAAACACAATTCGCTCCACCGAAACCCCTAACTAGAATCACCAATTCGGACAACTGAAAGTTTGGTCAGTACCGGATATGTATGTCCTTGAAAGGGTAGGTATGTCGTTTAAAGGATGTGTACGTCCATCACGTTAGTTTTTGACGAACATATAATGACCCATGTGGTAAAGCGAACATTTATGTCGACCGTAAACTATCGAACATGATAAGACAATGAACCATGTCGGTGCATGTCAAACATGTTTTGGTGTCGATGTGGTCCACTTAATACCACATTGGATTCTCACATTCCGATGTAGTGTTGGGGTGACGTAATACCCCTATTTTCCAATAGTGGGTTGAGTTATGAGAAGATGATGAGCGGGAACAACCTGAAAATTAAGCGACAGGTGAGGACCCTAATGTCGATGAATGCGTGGAGCCTAGAACCAGTGGCAATTAATGAATGACCAACATTCCCTGATGTGTTCTGCCTCGGAGGATCATGGTAGGTGCCCACCACATTCCGAGGAACCCACTACAAGATCAGGTTAACTACCCAAAGCCGTAATCGATATGGCTCTAGGTGGACCAAATGATCAAGGATTTATAGCACCAATTGGGTAAGAAAGACAATGAATTAGGAGAGAAATAAAAAAACTCGGGGAGAAGGACCAAGAAATAATTTTTTGGAAAGAAAAGATCGATTGAATCCCTGCAAGGCCAGAAAGACACGGACGCCTTTCCCAAATTTACCCAATCCCAGCCAGACAGAACTTCTCTGGTAGAGCACAACAGCGAAGGTGCATTCACGTCCCAAGTCAAAGCGTCGGACGTGCACACAAACGGAACTCATGTGTCCTGTGGGGTACGCTCTTGTCCCATGAAGGACTCATGTGTCCCTCGCGAGACACTCTATCCCGTGGGGGACACTTGTGGATAGTTGCGTCCCACGAGGGACACCTGTGTGCAATTAGGTACACATCTATCACTCACGACACACAACTGTCCATTGATAGATCCAAGCCTTTCGTAATTAGATCTATTAGGATTACTTTGTGATCGTCCTTTGAGAACACAACTTTTGGAAATTGTTTCCCCAGTGATGTTAAATTAAGAAGCACATTTTTTGCTCATTTGACAACCAGCCATGGCTTTTGTGTCAATGTTTTTATTTTGTTGTTTGCATGGTTTGGCTAGCCAGTTTTTTGTTGAAGAATTCACTTCTTATTTGTCTAAATTTGAATTCCATCACATTTGAATCTCATCAGCATAATGAAGTCTTATTTAAGTTGTTCTCTTTCTCTTTTCTTTTTTCTGTGAGATTCTTCTTTGGAACTTCTTGTTTCTTGTTGAGAGTTCTTAGTCTTCTTCTTTCTTCCCTCTCCTTTTTCTCTTCTTGCTCTTCTTTTTATCCTTTTTCGTTTTCTCCTTCTCTTCCTTCGTTCTCGTTTCTTCATATTTCTTTTCTTTCTCCCTCTTCTTCTTCCTTTGTTCTTTCTTCCTCTACTTTTTTTGGCCTTTCCTCTTCATCCTTCTTTTTCTCCACCTCTTCCTTCCTCCTCACTTCTTCTCCACCAAAGAAATTATGATGCATCATTTTGTTCTGGTAAATATCATGTAAGATGATTACTACTAGTGAATTGTAAATGACTGTGTTTTTCAATGGACAGACTTTGTTTTTTAAAACAAACACGTCCTTTAAAAAACAGATGTGTCCTTAAGAAGACTGGACTATTATTTGAGGACACTTTTTCCTTTAAATGACCAATAAATCCTTTATAGGACAAACTATGTTTGCAAAGGACACTACAAGTATAAGGGACATATGTGTGTCCTTTAAAGGACTTGATCTTGAGTTAAAAGAACATACAATCACATTGGTGTAGAATTTTGTCGCTTTAAACCGGGATGCTGGTTAACCTTGTATAGGTGTTCTTAAGCTCTCATCCCCAAGTTCTTCATTTCTTTCCCACTGGAGAAGGTCGATCTACTGGTGTGTATTGGGTACACTCTGGAAAGACATATTTTGAGTTATCCATTGCTCTACCTTTCCAGAATTATATTTCTTTTGTGAACACAGTTAATTTTTGATTGAGCTCTTTGATGGTGTGCTTTGCCTTCAGTCGCCTTAATTTCATTTCCTTGATGTCCAGCTCATCTTGTAGATATGTCAATATTTGGGCACCAACGATTATTCCTTGAGGCTCTGTGTCTCGTGGAATGTTGTCCGTTCTTTGCTCGTTATTGGTACCAGGCTCAACCTGCTCGTTAACCTCACATGTCGATACACATTCATGTAGTTCTAGCTCTTCAAAGTGTATGACTTCCACTTGTTCACCGTCCATTTTTTGGATGGTGATGCCCCGCATTACTAGCACTTTAAACATCTTCCTTGACACAAGCAAAGAACGTGAATAATTGACTCTTGGAATGCAAGCTGGATTTGTATTCTCAATTGTTAACTTCTCACACAACCATACTGATTGACAACTTTTCATGCTTATATTTGTATCTTACATCCATTATCTTTCACCTAAACAACGCTACGTGACGAGTTTTATATTTAAATTTCAGAAATAAATACGTTTGAAGAGAAGAGACATAAAAGGACCTAAAAGCATGAAAAAGGGCTGAATTGAGAGACTCAAGGACTAAGACACAAGATCGAAGGGCCTGAACGTAAAATCGAAGTACCAATGAGGAAACAAGAATACTTCACACCATCATGGGGAGTATTTTGGCAATTCTATTCGGGTCGGAGCTCCAACAAGCAAAGTAGATGCATCGAAGACAAACAAAGTCTTCCAGAAAAGCCCACAAGAAAATCCAGAGCGATTTGAATACTGTAGACCGCTAATTGGCGGTCCAAGTCCGCTAATTGGCGGTCACTTTTGGTCTGGATCCGCTAAGATTTATGTGGAGCATATATTAGTGTGTGTTTACTCTATTTCTGGTATTTGTTTAGTCCCATACCGGGGGATTGTCTCGGATTACCTTTTTCTATGGCTATAAATAGAACTCTTCACCTTCTATTGTATTAACCAAATGCTTGGTGGCATTCTCTCTACTTGGAGTAAGCCTTCGAGCAAAATCTCAAGGTGGAGAAGAATGCTACCTTCAATGTGAGTCATCTAATAAAATAATTTTTCCATTATTTTGTTCTTATGTTGCTTCTTTATACATGCTTAGCTTAGTGATGAAGAATTAAATTTATACCGCAAGTGCACGGCGTCTATGAAGACGTGGCAAGTACGGGTCGAACACAAGGAGGGAGAGATTTCGTTATTTTTGTTATTTTCGATTAGGGGAAGAAGGGAAGAAGAAATAAGTTGGGTTTTTTGGTATTTTTGATTTAATTATCTAAAGTACGAAACAAAAGCAATTAGAACTAAAACAAGAAATAAGAAGAGAATTCCGATAGGTGGAGGTTTAGATTTAAGGTTTAGATTAGAGAACTTAGAAACTTATAATAAATCATGTTTAGTTATGAAGCATTACAAGATAAATGATTAATCATAAACTCAAGTAATCAAAATACTAATCACGAACTTTAGAATAATAACATTCATTCATCTTCTCTAACCCTAAATCCGTCACCTCCACCCTTCGGAAAGAGTTAGAAACTCATAGAGGGAGGAAGAAGAAGGGATCCTAGAGACATTACAAAAGAAAACTAAAAGTAAGAAATAAAAGACAGAATTTTATTAATGAAAAGAAAAGCCTACAAATAAAAACAACAACTAAAAACTAGGTCTAAGGCCCAGGACCCTTCTAACATCGTTCTCGGGGCTATTTATAGTTGTTACAAGAGACCTAAGTATAGAATTGGAGAGTACACGTGTCCAGACACGACTGGACAAAATTGGAGCACACGGATCGCTAAGGGGGCGGCGTTTCCGCCGCACAAGGCATGTAATATGCGGCGATTTCGCCGCACAATATCCTCTGATTTAATCCGGATTTTTGCTGTGTGTTTTTGGTATGATTTGATCCTCCTTTGCACGTCTGGATTGATTCTTTCCATTCTTTTGAGCTCCGGATTAATTCCTTCATATATTTGGAGATCCACATTGATTTTTCTTTAGATTTTCTCCAAGATAATAAAAGCTACTCGTGATTTGCAATTAGGTCCTTGTCTTTTTGCAATTAAGTCCCCGGCTACTTTTGTGCTTAAGTCCCTGTTCTTTTTGTAATTAGGACTTGAATGCTTCTATGCTTGGATACATTTTCATTTGAAACCCGATAATCTTGAGCTTGGTCTTTATGATAGAAATGAGTCTTTTGCACGCGTTTATGCTCGGGATGTGGGTAATTTGCATCCAAGTCCCTGTATTCTGTAAATACGACTAAACACATACCTTAGTAGCATTTATTGATGTAAAAGTAATCTAAATGAAAGACATATGATGCAATGTATGCAATGCATCACTTAGTTTTATTTCTTTGACTCTAGGCTAAAGTAGTTAGAATGTTTCTTTTCTTCTTTAGTTTAATTGTTAGAGTAATGTGTAGTGAGTAGATCCATCCCCCTTTGGGGGTGGAGATGATGTCCATACATGCATTAAAGAATGGATATGAATGCTTTATATTTTGATTGTGTTGATAAATGTGAATGTATGCTTGCTTGTTAGAGTAGAGTACTACACTTTATGGGTTTTGCCACACATCTTAAACACCTCCCATGTTTGTTTAGGTTCTGAAATAACCAGCTTATGTATATGAATGTTAATCAACTAGGTTAGTGAATGGATTGATAGGTTTTGCCATAACCTTTAGACATTTCCTATGCATGAAAACAGTGCCTACATTTGCGCCTATAGAATGAATTCTTCACCATCTTTTTATATGTGTGTGCACACTCCACCCTGTTGAACGTTTTAATTAAACCGCAAGTGCACGACCGCGATGAAGCGGTGGCAAGTACGGGTCGTCCTCAGGGAGGTGAGCAGTCTCTTGTTTGCACGAAATCAAGTGGCAAAAATAGGGGGAAGAAAGTTGTCTATGCTAATCTAGACTACGCTACACTAAGAAGTATGAAATGCGAACGAAACAAACAAACGATGAAATAAGAACTAAGCTAAGAACAAAACAAGAATGCTGGAATTTCAGGAATGGAAAAACCCCTAAGGGGTGGAGTGAGTGCACACATACAAAGAGGTGGGTGTAGAATACATTCTTTAAGCACAAATTAACGTGGTGTTTATCAAGCATAGGAAGTGTCTAAATGTTATGGCAAAACCTATCAATCTATTCACCAACTTAGTTGATTAACATTTACATATGCAAGTTGTTTATTTCAGAACCTAAACAAGCATGAGACGTGTCTAATCATTTTGGTAAAACTCAT
Source organism: Triglochin maritima (assembly GCA_963682175.1). Classification (NCBI taxonomy): domain Eukaryota; kingdom Viridiplantae; phylum Streptophyta; class Magnoliopsida; order Alismatales; family Juncaginaceae; genus Triglochin; species Triglochin maritima. Next base: position 25,746,465 of record OY821775.1, read on the forward strand.
CAAGTTATAAATTCTATCCTAAACAAGCAAGCATACATTCATGTTTTATCAACACATCAAAAATAAAGCACTCATCCCATTCTCTAATGCATGTATGTACATCTACTCCACCCCCCAAAGGGGATGGAACTACTCACTAAACATTGCACTAATTATTAAACTAAGCAAAGAAAGCATATTAAAACTAAGCTAGAAATAAAAGATGATTAAACTAAAACATGCACAAACAATAAAAGAAGCATAAACAAACAATGAAAGAAACACAAAACTTTATTGATAAAATGACTCACATTAAAAGTAACATCCTCCTACTTTAGTGTGTGCTTCAAGGCCTCACTTCTAGTAGGAAGAATAGCCACTTAAAATATGGAGTGATTACAATAGGAGGTGAAGAGTTCTATTTATAGGCATGGAAAAAGCTAATCCGGGACAATCCCCCGATGTGGGACTAAACAAACACCAAAAATAGCCTAAACGAACATTAATACAAGTCCAGGAGAAATCTTGGCGGATCTGGACTAATCCAGACCGCCAATTGGCGGTCCAAAATGTCCGGATCCGATTGAGTTTTATTCTGGGCTTTTCTGTGTGCTTTTGGTGGTCTTTGATGCATCTACTTCGTTTGTTGGAGCTCCGACCCGAATCCAATTGCTAAAATACTCCCCATAATGGTGTGAAGTATTCTGTTTTACTCTTAGGTCCCTCTGTCTTGCAATCAGGTCCTTCTCCCTTGCATCTTGGTCCCTAGATCATCTTTTTATATGTGTGTACACACTCACAATTCAGTCCTTTTTCCCAGCTTTTGGGCCTTTTATGCTTCATCTCTTCAAACCTATTTATTCCTGAAAACTAAACATAAAACTCGTGACATAGCATTGTTTAGGTGAAAGATAATGGATATAAGATACAAATATGAGCATGAAATAATGTCAATCAAATGCCCCCACACCTAACTTTTGCTAGTCCCGAGCAAAACAAAGAAAGAGAAAAGCATGCGAAAAACAAGAAATCCTAACTCACTTTCGTAGGAATCACGGTTGCACTTAGCATGCAACAAGCCGTTAAACCTCCTTGTCGCCAAGGAGGAGGAGTGTTGTCTCCTGAGGGTTTTCAGCGGATATACCCACAAAATCCGAACAAGATGCATTAATCAATCTAGCTACACGACTCGTTGGACTCATTTTGTCGATCATGGGACGCGGTAATACTACGGGTCGACTCTATAAATGTAATCGGTCCACACACCTAGCCTAATGAGTTATTTGTGAAAGTTAACTAAGGAATTAAGTGAAAGACATGGGAACCTTAACTTCTGAATGTGATACAACGTGTAAAGTCCATTTTGGTTCTTATTTGACTCTTTTTTTTTCTTTTTTTTTTCTTTGGAGCATTTATTGGTTGGTGTTTGATTCTCCTAGGGTCAGGTTTCATGCATCATTGCCTATGAGGACTTATACTATCACGTACACCTTCCCCCAAATCTCCACATAGGGCGATCCCTACCACCCGTGTAACGGGAGTTCGGTCGGCGCATCCCAAGTCAGATGACTCGAAAGCACCAGGCACAAAGTCCCCTCAGACCTACTTTCCCGAGTGATAGGAGCCGTGCGAGAAGAGAGAACACCACTTATTTATCTATATGGGAACCAAAACCCCTACACTTAAGTTTCACAAAAAGAGATTAAGGGCCCTCGACTACGACAAACTTCCTTATACACACAAACACGAATTATTTGACTCACTAGGTTCAGGGTGGACTTCTTTAAATGTTTGAGTACTGAAACCCTATGATTACACGCCCCCCGAGGGAAAACCGGGTTGCATCCTAACGACTCGATAAGACCTAAAGCCAGTAAACTAGAAATCCTAATGCATCAAGTTCAAGACAATTTTGGGAGCTTTCTTTTTACTTTGCCTCTCAACGGTTTTGCACATGCTAAACACACGCAAAACCTACAAAAACATTTTCTTTCGCAAACACATGATGATTTTGAAAGAAATGTGAAAATTTTAAAGCACTAGGCAAGCAAAAGAAGACAAGTCACCCAAGGATCATGGCAAGCAGATATATCGATATTAAATGCGGCACACTAACATGACCCTAGCAGTACAAACAAAAGAAAAATAAAACCAAAGGAAAAAGACTCGACTATGTACACACGTAAAACACCCCCCACACCTACTTCATGCATTGTCCTCAATGAATGTGAACAAGATACTACATGGATATATGCATGAAAAAGGAAGGATCTCACCAACATGAAGTACAAAGGGATGTTCAGGGTCATGTTGATGGACACAAACCCAAATTCCCTCAAAACCTGTGACAAGCTGAAGAAGGGAGATAAATACGTGAAGATATTGGGCCCAAGTACACAAGGGTTTTATTACACTTTTTTTTTTCTTGTTGTTTTTTTTTTCTTTTCTTGTTGTTGTTTTTTTTTAAAGATATATACATCAACCAAGATATTCTCATAATCATTTGGTCAAGGAACATCAAATGAGAACATCATGTTTTGAGGACCAGAGACTTGCCGAGATGGGCAAACTTCACTGGTACTCTGAGGTGTCATGAAGGGTGAAAGGTCAAAGCTGAAAGGCTCGAACCCCTCATGATATTGGTTGGGTGTGGGCAACAAAGAATGAAGTTGTGTTGCCTCACTAGGGTTTAATTGCTCATCGAAGAAAACCCTCCAACCAATAGGCGGGTGCATCGGAATGAGTTCCTCAAGCTCATTCGATGGATGCAGCAGACATGCATCACTAAGAATGGGGCTTCTCCCCAAGTCATCCAACAAGGACCTCCCACCATCATTTAGATCATCAAGCATAAGCTCGGTCATAGGTGGGTCCTTGTTGGAGTCAAAATGAAGCTCAAATGGCTCAATGGCCATGGGACATGAGGTAGAGACACCTTCTGGCATAGGCATGTGATGAGGTGTCTCACCCTCACTAGTACTCTCAACTGAATCATGCAACGAACACTCCCTTTGGACATTCATGTTCGAGGTCAGCTCACTCTGTTGCATTGCAAAGACAGGCAATGAGTCTTCGCTGGGCCCACGAACATTCTCAATGGGTTGCATTGGGGTTAGGGGTGTTCGTTGATTTTGTGGTGCTTTCTCCAATTGGCGGATGAGATTTAGATTTAAAGGTTCATCCATGGGTTCCTGTTGCCTACCAGAGTTGAACACATGAAACTCGGCACTCATGTTACCGAATGAGAGCTTCATGAGACCATTTCTACAATTAATCAAGGCATTGGAGGTTGCCAGAAATGGTCTACCCAAAATCAAAGGTATTTGAGAGTGGGTGTTCGCAACAGGATTGGTATCGAGGACAACAAAATCGACTGGAAATATAAAATCTCCAACTTTGATAAGCACGTCCTCGATAATCCCCATGGGAATACGAATGGATCTATCCGCTAATTGGAGGGTGATCTTAGTTGGTTTCAATTCTCCCAAGTTCAACTGTTGATAAACAGAGAATGGGAGGAGGTTGACCGCCGATCCTAAATCAAGCAAAACATTGCTCAGTCTAGTGTCCCCTATCGTACATTGAATAGTAGGACATCCAGGGTCCTTGTATTTTGTGTAGGTGGGATTGGACAAAAGTGAGCTGATATTTGCAGCCAAGAATGCTTTCTTAGGAACATTGGTCTTCCTCTTGGTTGTGCAGAGATCCTTCAACACTTTGGCATATTGAGGTATTTGTTGGATGACATCCAACAAGGGGATGTTAACCTTTACTTGCTTAAACACCTCTACTATCTTGTCCATGTTGTCACTCTGCTTTTTGTTTAACCTACTTGGATAGGGAGCTTTTGGCAGGTAGGTTTTCTGCTGTGCCTGAGAAGAAAGCTTTGGTGTATTACCCTCACCCTCAGCTTCTTCTTCACCACCATTCCCACTGAGGGGCTGCATAGATGGTGGTGGGTGTGGCAAGGAAATGTGATTGTCAACCTGTTTTCCATTCCTTAAGGTCACAATGGAATTGACATGGTGAACAGGTTCCTCCACATGGTTCACTTGCCTCCCCCGAGGGACCACATTCTCATTTTGCATGTGTTGTTGCTGGTACACACGGGGGTTAGCCTCAGGCTGGCTAGGAAAAGACCCTCTCTCTCTTTCATGTACAGACTGAGCCAATTGGCCCATCTGAAGCTCTAGAGATTTCATGGTCTGCTGATTTGAAGTGAGAACTTGACTTGTGGTAGACATAAAATTTTTCATTGAGTTTTCAAGTCCACGAGTCAAGTTCTCAAGCGAATTAAACCGGGTTTCAAAGTTGTTAGAATTTGGGAAACCTGGTTGGTTGGTGCTTGGAACTTGGGGTTGCTGATAAGATTGTGCATGCATGGGAGGTTGGTGTGATTGGTAAGGTGGTCTAGAGGAGTTTGAAGGACCACCCGAGGCATTAGTTTGGTTCCATGAAAAATTGGGGTGGTTCCTCCATCCAGGATTATAAGATGATGTGGATGGGTCATTCCTAGCTCTGTCATAGATGGCGTTGACACGCTCCATCTCAGGAGGAATGGACTCACACTCGCTTTCTACATGACCTATCCTACCACATAAATGACAGGGAACTGGACCAGATGTAGACATGTGAGGTGCACTTTGTTGGTTTTGGAGCTCAATCGAGTCCATACGGCGCATTAAGGCCGCCATGCGTGCCTCGGTGGCCGTAGTGGTATCGATAGCAAATGCGGTACCCGATCTAGTCGAGTTTGCATTCGCGATCCTCGCTCCTATACTAGATGATGCAGGTGGTTCCCTCACACTCTCCCACTGCATGGTTTTCTCAGCGAGGTCTTCTAGGAAGGCCCATGCCTCCCTTTCATCCTTTCCCAAAAACTCTCCTTGACACATGGACTCAAGGAGCGTTCTGGACGGGATGTGAAGACCCTCAAACACAATCTGACAAAGACGCCACAACTCAATGCCATGGTGAGGGCACGAGGATAGTAGCTCTTTGAACCTCTCAAGATATGCATTAAATGGTTCGGTCTCATGTTGATAGAATGAATTGATTTCGTTCCTCAATTTTTGAGTCTGATGATTAGGAAAGTACTTCTTGAGGAATGCAGATTGAAACTCATCCCAAGTCCTAAAGGAATTCGCCTGGTTGCTGTACAACCACTTCTTGGCGTCATCCTTTAGTGCAAAAGGAACGAGCCTAAGATGGATGGAGTCTGTGCTAAGTTGTTGCAGCTTGAACATAGCACAGACCTCCTCAAATTCCCTGAGAAAGATATAGGGGTCACCTTTCCCAGTGAAATGAGGGAGCATGGAAATGAATTGAGGCTTAACCTCAAAATGGTTCCCATTAGCCTCTGGTAATACGATGCATGAGGGTAGAGCTGTACGGCTCGGGTAGCATCGATCACGTAGAGGTATGGGAACGACAACTGGGAGCACTGGTCGAACAGGTGGGTCCAGCAACTGCTCCTCCTCACGGAAATTAGCAGCCATTGGACCCGAACTACGTGCGGCACGAGAGGAGGGAGGTGTCGAGAAATTGATGACCGAAGCCGGATTGACAACGCTCCTCGTCAAACGACCACTCTCGTCTCGTGTCCACGAAAGCATGCACAAAGGTGCACACACACAAAACAAAACTTTTTTTTCTAACAAAGAATGTGCGTAGAGGAGAAGACGGGGGAACACAGGAGAGAAAGAATGACTCAAGAGAGAAGGGAAGAAGTCCTTATGCTACGGCGGATGGGTACAGGTAGAAGCACACAAGCAAACAAGGCTCAAGAAATCCTAAGGTCGCTATAGGTCCTTACAGCTAGACGACGCCTAACTGCGAGGTCACACGGCCTCAACACGCCTCACCTCCCTACAACGAGGACCACAAAGCCCAGCAAGTGAGCCAAGATCCGGGGATCTCGTCTCTCCTACTATCGACAAAGTGGGCAACGCCGATCAGGTCATGACGGTCGGGATCGGATCACTCTCCTAATGCGTCCGAATTCCTTAAGGCCAATGTCTACTTGATTTTAAAATTAGGCTCTTGATTAGTGTGGTTTTTGGGGCGAAGGAAAGGGTGATGAAATCCCCCACCTTATCTTTTATGGGACAGCCCCTCCTTAGTAGCGTTTTGGAGTCCTAATCTAGCAATCAACTCTCCAAACAAAACGCTCAACTCACACTTGTTTCAATGCACTTCCTACTAACTAATGCATGTTCATACGAAATGCATGAATGAGAGTAGAAGGTGCGTACCTCACACCAGCTCTCAGCAACAGAAAATAAAGCTAAGATAAAAGACAATCTAAATGCCTAAGTCACATACATGATGCATGGCCTAAACAAAAAGAATGCCTAATCTTTTGCTTTGAGTTTTAGGGTCCAAGTTGCTTAAAGGAGGTTTGATTATTGATCTGGGAATGAACTATAAGTCAAAACATGCCAAATTGAGTCCCAGATAACTAGATCATTTAGAGCAACAACAGCAAGAAATTAAAAGATGAACAGAGCTCACCAGACCGCTGATTAGCGGTCTCAGACCGCTGATTGCCGGTCTGAAGTGCTCAGGTCGTCTGGAAATTTCTCCAGTAGCCTCCACTTGCTATTCCCAGTCTCCTGAAACAAAGAAAAACTATAACACACAAATTAAATCCACTCGAATCGTTCAAACAAGAGTTTGGACTGGCACCTCCCCGGCAACGGCGCCAAAAACTTGTTGAACGTTTTTATTAAACCGCAAGTGCACGACCGCGATGAAGCGGTGGCAAGTACGGGTCGTCCTCAGGGAGGTGAGCAGTCTCTTGTTTGCACGAAATCAAGTGGCAAAAATAGGGGGAAGAAAGTTGTCTATGCTAATCTAGACTACGCTACACTAAGTATGAAATGCGAACGAAACAAACAAACGATGAAATAAGAACTAAGCTAAGAACAAAACAAGAATGCTGGAATTTCAGGAATGGAAAAACCCCTAAGGGGTGGAGTGAGTGCACACATACAAAGAGGTGGGTGTAGAATACATTCTTTAAGCACAAATTAAGGTGGTGTTTATCAAGCATAGGAAGTGTCTAAATGTTATGGCAAAACCTATCAATCTATTCACCAACTTAGTTGATTAACATTTACATATGCAAGTTGTTTATTTCAGAACCTAAACAAGCATGAGAGGTGTCTAATCATTTTGGCAAAACTCATCAAGTTATAAATTCTATCCTAAACAAGCAAGCATACATTCATGTTTTATCAACACATCAAAAATAAAGCACTCATCCCATTCTCTAATGCATGTATGTACATCTACTCCACCCCCCAAAGGGGATGGAACTACTCACTAAACATTGCACTAATTATTAAACTAAGCAAAGAAAGCATATTAAAACTAAGCTAGAAATAAAAGACGATTAAACTAAAACATACACAAACAATAAAAGAAGCATAAACAAACAATGAAAGAAACACAAAACTTTATTGATAAAATGACTCACATTAAAAGTAGCATCCTCCTACTTTAGTGTGTGCTTCAAGGCCTCACTTCTAGTAGGAAGAATAGCCACTTAAAATATGGAGTGATTATAATAGGAGGTGAAGAGTTCTATTTATAGGCATGGAAAAAGCTAATCCGGGACAATCCCCCGATGTGGGACTAAACAAACACCAAAAATAGCCTAAACGAACATTAATACAAGTCCAGGAGAAATCTTGGCGGATCTGGACTAATCCAGACCGCCAATTGGCGGTCCAAAATGTCCGGATCCGGTTGAGTTTTATTCTGGGCTTTTCTGTGTGCTTTTGGTGGTCTTTGATGCATCTACTTCGTTTGTTGGTGCTCCGACCCGAACCCAATTGCTAAAATACTCCCCATAATGGTGTGAAGTATTCTGTTTTACTCTTAGGTCCCTCTGTCTTGCAATCAGGTCCTTCTCCCTTGCATCTTGGTCCCTAGATCTCACAATTCAATCCTTTTTCCCAGCTTTTGGGTCCTTTTATGCTTCATCTCTTCAAACCTATTTATTCCTGAAAACTAAACATAAAACTCGTGACATAGCATTGTTTAGGTGAAAGATAATGGATATAAGATACAAATATGAGCATGAAATGATGTCAATCACACCCCTTAGGGGTTTTCCATCTCTGATTTTCCAGCTTCTATTTCCCTTGCTTTCGTTTTCCTTATTTGATGCTTACTCATTTAGTGTAGTTAGTCTAGTTTAGTGTAATCACAACCTCTTCCCCTCTTTTACCACTTGCCTTCGAAGAAACCAGAGTCTACACACTTTCTTGTGGATCGACCCGTATTTTCCACCTCTTCAACGTAGTCGTGCACTTGCGGTTAATTAAAACGTATCAAACAAGTTTTTGGCGCCGTTGTCGTGGAGGAGCTTTGTCCAGACTCTGGTTTGGACAATTTGAGTGCTTTTAATCTTTTGTTTTTAGTTTATTTTTTTTTCAGGGATATTCAACATCAAAGGGACACACCAGGAGAAATTGTGAGCAGAGAACGGCCTTTTGGACCGCCAATCAGCGGTCCCAGAACGCCAATTGGCGGCCTGGTGAGCTTCTTTGCTCCCAGTTTTGTACTGGTGGTTTGTTGTTTTAGTCTAGTACTCTGGGAGTTCAATTTGTAATGTTTCAACCTGTAGTTAGCTCCCAGATTAATCAATTCCCCTTTTAAGACAACTTAGACCATAAAACTCAAAGCAAAAGATTAGACTTCTTCTCATCTAGGTCATGCATCATTTGTAGACCTTGCACGCATTTGTCTTTTCTTTTCTTTAAATTCTTGTTGTCGATTGCTGGCGTGAGGTATGTGTACCCATTCTCTCATTCATGCATGGTTAAAGCATGCATTAGTTAGTAAGGTGCATCGGGACGAGTGAGGTGAGTGCTTGTTTGGTGAGTTGCTTGGTAGCCTAAGATTTCAAAATATCTTTAAGGGACATCACCTATAGTCTTCAAAGATAAGGTAGGGGATTTAATCACCCCTCCCTTAGCCCCAAAAAACACACTCAAGTAAAGCCTTAATCAAAAAGCAAGTAGATATTGGCCCTAAGGAATTCGGACGCACTAGGAGAGTGATCTAGTTGAGACTTTCATGACCTGATCGACGTCACCTGCATTGTCTATAGTAGCAGGTACTGGATCTCCGGATTTGGTATCACTTGTTGGGCATTGTGGTCTTCGTTGTAGAGAGGTGAGGTGTCGAGACTAGTGACCTCGAAGTTAGGCGTCGTCTAGCCTAAGGACCCATAACCTTAAGTTGTTTGAGCTGTGCTTGCTAGATTAGGCTTCTACCTTCTCCCATTACCCACGATAGCTCTAGGGATTCTTCCCTTCTCCTCTGATTCATCTTCTTCTCACCTACTTCTACATTCTAGTCCCCTCCCCTTTACACTCTCTGTTTGCATTTAGGGTCGAGTCGAACACTTTTTGCAAGCTTGGCATCGTGGTGATGAGCGTGATCGACTCGAGAGTTCTTTGTCGAGATGGATGGTTACATGGGCGACCATCCATATCATTGATGGGACCAGGACAATTCTCCCTGGTACTCCGGACCCATGCATCTTGGGGTGCCTCAGACAAACGACCCGTATGGTTGGGACAATCTTCATTGTTTGACTGAGCAATCTTCATATGGGGGTAATATGAGAGAGGCACCGACTGCTAGACCACCATCTAGTTACGTCGGATCGTATGTTGGTTCTCCAACTGAGATGTTGTAAGAATCTTTTACCTCTTTCATGCATATGGAACATGACATGAGTGCACCGGTCGCTCCAGTAGCCATACCGTGTCACTGGTGTGGGTTGAGTGGTTATGTTATCGGGAAATGTTGTTATGTTCCCCCAGAGCCTGAGTATGAGCATACATTTTCCCAAAATGTTCAATATGACCATTACGCATCCGCATACAACCTGAGAGAGATGGATTCATGGGGAGACAATTCTTATTTAAATTCTTATACATCATTCCCACCCCAGTATCCTCCTTCTGAATATCCTAAATTCTACCAACACCCCACAACCAATCATTGAACTCATTCTTATCCCATCAGCACCCAACCCATCCATTTCCCAAATTCTGACATGAACCTCATAGTTGACCCCAAATTTGATTCTTTAGAACAAGACCTCCAAATGTTCATGGAAACCACTCAAAATGTGTTGAAGTCCAATCACGATTCCCTGCAAACTATGGAAAATGTATGTGAGTCAAATTACACAACAATTAAGTAAACGTGAGGAGGGTGACATTTCTTGTCAACATGAGGATTCATCTTTTGATATCGAACCACCACCACATTCACAAATTCAAAGCACAATCTTTCACAGTCAAACTCCTAGTCAGTCTGAGGGACTCGGTGTTTCAATTCATTATCACATTTTGGGGGATTCGATCCAAATTGAGAATAACATGGACCAACTTCATTATGAGTCGACACAGGAATGTGCCGCATCTTTTTGTCCCATGGCCCCTGAGCCACATGATCTTCATGTTGTGCCTCTTAAGGACTCACCTCTAGTGGAGCAAGAGCTCTCTAGTACCCTTAATTTCAAACGACCTGATGAGAGTTTGCCTCTCACTATTGTTCCTGATTAACTTGAAAATGATAGAACATCAAACAACTACATTGCTAATGAGGATATTAGGAGTTCCTTGGAAGATACCTTGGGTAAGAGACCCACTTTCAGTTCTCCTGGTGAGTCGGACATGTATAACAAGGTTCTTGACCTCGTTCCGACCCACCAGCCTATTGGTTGGAGAGTTTGGATTGACGATCATAACTTCAGTACCGCAACGGCAGAAACTCTCCTTCCATTGCGCAATTATTCCCAAACTCTTGAGAGGTTCAAACTCTTTGACTTTGATCCTTTGAATCAGACGCCTTTACGTCCAATTCGTGAACCTCTTCTTTCATCTTGTGCTCTTTGTGAGGGAAGCCCAAACATGAGTATCCTGGCCCCGCGTGGTGTCATGTTCCCTTTCCAAGTGCATTCACCCACTTTTGAGATTCCCATTTGATGTCCTTTGACAAATGAAGATGAGAACTTATTTTTGTACATAGTTTTATTCAAAAAAAAATTAAAAAATAGAGTACAATAAAAGACTCCATGAGTGAGCATTGATTGTTGTGGGCACCAACCCTTGTGTATTTGGGCCCCATTTCTTTCACGTATTTATATCCCTTCTTTAGCATCTCACAGGTTTTGAATGTATTCGGTTTTGTGTCCATCAACATAACCATGAAATTCGTGTTGTACTTCACGTTGGTGAGATCTTTTCTTTTTCATGCATAAATCCATGGAGTTTCATGCTCACATTCATTGAGGACAATGCATGAAGTAGGTGTGGGGGAGTGTTTTACGTGTGTACATAGTCGAGTCTTTTTCCTTTGATTTTGTTTTCTTTTGTGTGTATTGATACGGTCATGTTAGTGTGTTGCATTTAATATCAATATACCTGCTTGCCATGATCCTTGGGTGACTTGTCTTCTTTTGCTTGCCTAGTGCTTTAAAATTTTCACATTTCTTTCAAAATCTTCATGTGTTTGCGAAAGAAAATGTTTTTGTGGGTTTTGCGTGTGTTTGGTATGTGCCAAACCTTTGAGAGGCAAAGTAAAAAGAAAGCTCCCAAAATTGTCTTGAACTTGATGCATTAGGATATCTAGTTTTCTGGCTTTAGGTCTTATCGAGTTGTTAGGATGAACCCCGGTTTTCCCTCGGGGGCGTGTAATCATAGGGTTTTAGTACTCAAACATTTAAAGAAGTCCACCCTGAACCTAGTGAGTCAATAATTCGTATGTGTTAGTATAAGGAAGTTTGTCGTAGTCAAGGGTCCCTTAAACTCTTTTTGTGAAATTGTAAGTCTAGGGGTTTTGGTTCCCGTGTAGATAAGTGAATAAGTGGTCTTGTCTCTTCTCGCATGGCTCCTCTAGCTCGGGAAAGTAGGTATGAGGGGACTTTGTGCATGGTGCTCTCGAGTCATTTGACTTAGGAAGCATCGACCGAACTCCCGTTACACGGGTGGTAGGGATCGCCCTATGTGGAGATTTGGGGTATGGTGTACTTGATAGTGTAAGTCCTCATAGGCAACCAACCATTATAATGCTCCAAAGAAAAAGAAAAAAAGAAAAAAAAGAAAAAGAATAAAAGAGTCAAATAAGAACCTTAATGGACTTTACACAATGTATCACTTTCAGAAGTTAAGGTTGCCCATGTCTTTCACTTAAGTCCTTAATTAACCTTCACGAATGTGTCATTAGGCTAGGTGTGTGGACTGATTACATATATAGAGTTGGCTCGTAGGATTACCGCATCCAATGATCGACAAAAATGAGCCAACGAGTCGTGTAGCTAGATTGAATAATGCATCTTTGTTCAGATTTTGTGGGTGTATCCGCTAAAAACCCTCAGGAGACAACACTCCTCCTCCTTGGTGATAAGGAGATTTAACGGCTTGTTGCACGTGCTAAGTGCAACCGTGATTACTACGAAAGTGAGTTAGGATTTCTTGTTTTTCGTATGCTTTTCTCTTTCTTTGTTTTGCTCGGGACTAGCAAAAATTTAGGTGTGGGGGTATTTGATTGACATCTTTTCATGCTTATATTTGTATCTTATTTCCATTATCTTTCACCTTAATAATGCTACGTGACGAGTTTTATGTTTGAATTTTAGAAATAGATCGGTTTGAAGAGAAGAGGCATAAAGGACCAGAAAGCATGAAAAATGACTGAGTTGAGAGGCTCAAGGACTAAGATGCAAGATCGAAGAACCTGAACATAAAATTGAAGGACCAATGAGCAAACAAGAATACTTCACACCATCATGGGGAGTATTTTGGCAATTCTATTCGGGTCCGAGCTCCAACAAGAAAAGTAGATGCATCAAAGACAAACAAAGTCTTCCAGAAAAGCCCACAAGAAAATCCAGAGCGATCCGAACACTGTAGACCGCTAATTGGTGGTCACTTTTGGTCCATTTTTGTGGAGCATGTATTAGTGTGTGTTTAGTCTATTTCTAGTATTTGTTTACTCCCATACCGGGGGATTGTCCCAGATTACCTTTTTCTATGGCTATAAATAGAACTCTTCACCTTCTATTGTATTAACCAAATGCTTGGTGGCATTCTCTCTACTTGGAGTAAGCCTTCGAGCAAAATCTCAAGGTGGAGAAGAATGCTACCTTCAATGTGAGTCATCTAATAAAATAATTTTTCCATTATTTTGTTCTTATGTTGCTTCTTTATACATGCTTAGCTTAGTTTTATTTCTTTGACTCTAGGCTAAAGTAGTTAGAATGTTTCTTTTCTTCTTTAGTTTAATTGTTAGAGTAATGTGTAGAGTAGATCCATCCCCCTTTGGGGGTGGAGATGATGTTCATACATGCATTAAAGAATGGATATGAATTCTTTATATTTTGATTGGGTTGATAAATGTGAATGTATGCTTGCTTGTTAGAGTAGAGTATTACACTTGATGGGTTTTGCCAAACAGCTTAGACACCTCCTATGCTTGTTTAGGTACTGAAATAACCAGCTTATGTATATGAATGTTAATCAACTAGGTTAGTGAATGGATTGATAGGTTTTGCCATGACCTTTAGACATTTCCTATGCATGAAAACACTACCTACATTTGTGCCTATAGAATGCATTCTCCACCATCTTTTTACATGTGTACACACACTCCACCCCTTAGGGGGTTTCCATTTCTGATTTCCACCTTCCAATTTCCCTTGCTTTCATTTTCCTTATTTGATGCTTACTCGTTTGGTGTAGTTTGTCTAGTTTAGTGTAATCACAACTTCTTCCCCTCTTTTCCCACTTCCCTTCGAATAAACCAGAGTCTACACACCTCCTTGTGGATCGACCCATATTTGTCACCGCTTCAACGCAGCCGTGCACTTGCGGTTAATTAAAACATATCAAACATCTTCCTTGACACAAGCAATGTCGATACACATTCGTGTTGTTCTAGCTCTTCAAAGTGTATGACTTCCACTTGTCCACTGGCCATTTTTTGGATGGTGATGCCCCGCATTACTAGCATTTTAAACATCTTCCTTGACACAAGCAAAGAACGCGATTAATTGACTCTTCGAATGCAAGCTGGATTTGCATTCTCAATTGTTAACTTCTCACACAACCATACCTATAGTAATATGTCAATATTTGGGGTCAAGAAAGCAACTTAAAAGCATAAATGTTTTGCAAATTTCCAAATCTGAATTTATTTCTTACGTGAAGTATAGCTAAACATCCGTCAACGTTCCTGTCTTTGGGGTACGGTTGCTTGTAGATTTCCTAGTCTTTAGTTTTTCACTCCTTCTTTGATGCCAACATCCTGATACTCAAAAACAACATTTGCCCAGTGATTAGTAGCATATCATGCATCATATTCATGCTATGTATCTTTTATTTCACCCCAATATTGTGATACTCGAGTTGTTGTTTGAAGTGTTTCACGAGTTAGGTAGTAAAGAAGAGGAAGGGAGAAAAAATGACCTAAATGTAACAAGTATGGACTGATTTGGAAGGTTCTGGACCTATTTGTAATGCACAAGGACTAGATCGCATATTTGGAAGGACCCAAGTGAAAACCCGGACGGACCTAATGGTAAAGGACAAAATGTTGTGCCACATGACTTGAATCAAATCAGTATTTCCCCAATCAAAATCAAAGTGATTCCACCCAGTGGATCAGAACTTCACCGTACGTGCCAAATCAAGAAATAAAGTAGAAGCCAAAATCAGAGCTCGATCAGACCGATTTGATCCGCCACTGGTGGATCAATAGGGTCCAAAGGACCTCTAATTTTGGTCGTAGGTCGGGTATTCGGGTGCGAGCATTCCCGGACAATCAGATGTGATTTAGAGCCATCTGATTATTCCCAGATTAATCCTAACCATATATTAGTCTATATATATACCATTCTAATGCCTCCTCTCCTTCCCCTTCTTACTCATCCATTAGTTTAGGTTTATTTGAATGCTGATTAGTGTATGAGGAGAAGAAGGATAAACTTTGTAATCTTTTATTTTCAATCAAGTGTTACTGGTTTTCTTTAATTAAATGTCATTCCTTTGATGCAATTTCTTTTATGTTATTGTTTGCTTAATTTAGTTTTCCTTCATTTTCCATTTTGGGTTTATGTTCTTTTCATGCTTTCTTTGGTGTAGAGATGAATAGAGAGTAGTTCATCCCCATTGGGGGGTGGAGAAGAAAGTGTTGTGATTATGTGATGTATTAGTGTGTGTTAATCCAATCCTTTGATCCTTACATGATGTCTATAACCATCTAATGAGATTTCACTCTTATCTTATATGTGATAATGCTCTTGAGTGATACTTAGCACATGCTTACATTAGTGTGCCTATTTTATGGGGAATGATATGCTTAGGATAAGGATGGAGTGGAAGAAGGAAACAAGACGTGTGCTTGCATGTGCTCATGTTGGCATTATCCTAATTAATGTCTTGTATGTTTTAATGATTGTGATAAATCTTATTTCATGTGGAGACATAGTTGGATTTGAGTCATGATGCATGTGAACATATTAGATCCATTTCAATTATTGTCTAGTACGTTTTAACGATAAGGTTTTATCTTATTTCATGTGGAGGAAAAGTTAGAATTGAGTTTTATGGATTTCATGTATGACAGGTTTTGATGAGCACATTTGAATACACACATACACATATTTTTGTATTCGCTTTCTCTCTCTACCCCCTAAGTGGTTTAGCTTTTATTGTGTTGCTTTCTGATTTCCCACGCATTGTAGTTTAATTTCGATCACATCTCTCTCTTTGTCTCCCACATTCGAGAATCGTGAATCCGACTCACACGCACTCCCGGTGGAACGACCCGTATTTGCCACTGCTTCAACGTTGCATTGCATTTGAGGAATTTTAACTAATTCGATCACCCAGACTTGCTTTCTATTGTTTCATTCATTAGCACAAAAAGACTTAAAAGGACATAACACGACCACCCATTGGTGGTCGTAAAGCATGATAACAAAATCAAGAAAATCTTAAACCAATGAAAACAACGATAATGTTTTCAAGACGACCACCTCACCTGCTCTCTACCTTTTGTAGTCAGGACTTCCATGTTTGATATCATTTCATTGGTTTTGGTTGTTTGGTGTTTACATAGCGGAAGAATATTTACAGTTTGTTCAAAAATGGTAGTTTTTTAAAATGTTGGGGTTCTACCAGATTTTGTGGTTATGGAAAGAATTTGAACCGTCTACCGTCCCACAACTTTTTTGGAAACCAATTATTTCCCACTATCGGTAATCAAGTTTTGAATTGCTTTAAAAATCCAAAACTATCCTCTAAATTGGTTGACGTGGTTGGTGACATGTATCGCGTCACAGACGCGCGACGCCCATGTATCAGTCTCTTGCAAACATCTATTTTTATCAATCCATGTATATTGGAAGTTTGTAATTTAAGACTCCTTCGAGTTTTAAAGAATACACTCGTGTGCTTTCAAGGACATACATATCTTTATAGTGTTAATCATGTTTGACCATCAAATCTATATCAAACATATTTTTAACAATTCTATTACAACCTTACACAAAAACTTTGTTAAAAAATCCATATTTTTTAAAGGACAGATGTGTCCATAAAGAACAAACTCGGGCTTTAAAGAACACATTTAACGAACACATTCGCTTGTCAAATTCCAATGAAAGATTCGGCCTTTAAAGAACAGACTTGTGTCCTTTAAAGGACATGCGTGCCTTTTAAATGACATAAGTGCCTCTAAAATGACATACTTGAGTTCATAGGACAGATCCTTGCTTTAAAGAACATACCCGTGTCCTTCAAAAGGTAGGCTTGTGGTTTAAGGACCTTTTTTGAGTTTTAAAGAACAATTTCATGTCCTTTAAAGGATATATGTGTATTTTAAAGAATATAAGTGTCCTTTTCAACACAAGATTGTGGTTTAAAGATGCTTTCGAGTCTAGAGAACGAACAAGTATGTGCTTTAAAGGACACGAGTTTGTGATTGTTGCATGCAAAATTGATGTAATCATATTTCCTATATTGTGTTGCATTTCAATTGACTACTCACTCAATGTTTACTCATGTGAATTACATGTACCAATCGTACATTAATACTCATATTCGTGTCACGAATGTACAATTAGTGGTGGTGTACTATTGTATCCTTATAGTGTTGATCGTGTTTAGCCATTAAATCTATATCAAACATCTATTTATAAATTTTGTTACGACCTTACACTAAAAACTTAATCGTGTAAAATTTTCCCAATCCATATTCCTGAATTTCTCCCTTCACTAAAAAATTCATATTAGCCTTTACCTACTTGTTGTCTAATCCTGTCTTGTCTTACATTGACTATAATCGCATAATATTGCCCAAGCATTTGTCTTATCTTGAAGGAATGCATTTTGGTTGTCCAAACTGATGATTTTAGTTATGGGTTTCGGTTGATCGTATTTTGTTCAGTTGTTCGGTTAGCACATTTTGGTGGACCAATAATTTGGGTTGATCTCGTACGATGTATTTCCGTTTCTTTTACGACCTTCAATGTTGAGAAATGAAAAGAAAAATTGGGTATGGATTCCCAGGGTGGACAAACATGTGAAACAACCCCCTTCACGGACGTAGGTTCCTCAATTCCTTATGTGAATTTGGTATTCACTATCCACAAGGTTTGGAGGACCAAACCAGTTGTGGTCGACCGCAGCATTGAGAAATTTCAGCGTTAGAGCTCCCCAACGGACATTGATTGACATCATTTAATGCTTACATTTGTATCTTATATCCCTTATCTTTCACCTTAACAATGGTACGTAATGAGTTTTATATTTGAATTTCAGAAATAAATAGGTTTGAAGAGAAGAAGCATAAAAGGACGTAAAAGCAGGAAAAAAGACTGAGTTGAAAGACTCGAGACTAAGATGCAAGATCGAAGGACCCGAATGTAAGATCGAAGGACCAATGAGCAAACAAGAATACTCCACACCATCATGGGGAGTATTTTAGCAATTCTATTCGGGTCGGAGCTCCAGCAAGCGAAGTAGATGCATCAAAGACAAAAAAAGACATCCAGAAAAGCCCAGAAGAAAACCCAACGTGATCCAAACTCTGTAGACCGCCAATTAGCGGTCTGGGACCTCTGATTGGCGGTCCGGGTTGCTCTGTATCCGTTAAGATTTATGTGGGTCGTGTATTAGAGTGTATTTAGTCTATTTTTGGTATTTGTTTAGTCCCATACTAGGGGATTGTCCAGGATTACCTTTCTCTATGGCTATAAAAGAACTCTTCACCTTCTATTGTAGTCACTCCATGCTTAGTGGCCATTTTCTCTATTTGAAGTGAAAGCCTTGAAGCAAGAAACTGAAGTGGGGAGATGCTACTGGTATTGTGAGTCTGAAATCAATAAAGTTTTCCTTGTTTTCTTGCTTCTTTTATAGTTCTTGCATGTTTAGCTTAATTGTATTTTATTAAATCTACCTTAGTTAATATGTTTTCTTATCTTCGTGTAATAGCTAGTTTACTGTTTAGTGAGTAAAACCACTCCCCTTTGGGGGGTGGAGATGATACATATATATGCAATTAAGAATGGAAGAATGCTTTATTTTCAAATGTGCTAATTAATATGAATGTATGCTTGCTTCTTAAAATATAATACTTCACTTGATGGGTTTTGCCACAAATCTTAAGACACCTCCCATGCTTGTTTAGTTTCCGAAATAACAAACTTGTATTTTTGAATGTTAATCAAATAAGTTAGTGATTGAATTAATTGGTTTTGCCATTATAAGTAGACACCTCCTATACATGAAAACACTACCTCCACTTATGCCTGTAGGAATGCATTCTTACCATCTTATTGTATATGTGTAATGACTCCACCCCCTAAGGGGTCTTTCTCTTCCTGATTCCAGCTTAGTGTTAAGTTCCTTTAGTTTTGTTGAAGTAATCATTAGTCTCTTTCTGTTGCATTTTCTTCTTAGTAGCATAGTGTAGCGTAGATTAGCATAAATAAAACTCTTCCCCCTTTTTGTTGCCATTTTATTTCTGAAAAATCAGAGAGTTCTCTCCTCCCCGTGGATCGACCCGTATTTGCCACGTCTTCACCGACGTCGTGCACTTGCGGTAGTTTAAACGAATAAACAAATTTTTGGCGCCGTTGCCGGAGAGGTGCCAGTCCAGACTCTGGTTTGGATGATTCGGTTGGATTTAATTTTTGTTTTGTAGTTTGCTTTGTTTCAGGAGACTCTAAGGCTAAAGGGAAATTACCAGGAGAAATTTGGAGTGGAACAGAGCAGCTTGGACCGCCAATCAGCGGTCTGGTGAGCTCTGTTTCCTTCGTTTTTTCTTTGTCTTGTTGTAATATCTGATAGAGTGATCTGGGGCTCGATTTGGCATGTTTTGACCTGCAGTTTGTTCCCAGATCAATAATCAAGTCCCTTCAATCAACTTGGACACTAAACCCAAAGCAACATATTAGGCAATTTTGCTTGCTTAGGTCATGCATCATGTACTCGACTTAGGCACGTAGATTGTATTTTCTTTTAGCTTTACTTTCAGTTGCTGAGTGCTGGCGTGAGGTACGCATTTCCAACTCTCATTCACGCATTTCGTACGAACATGCATTAGTTAGTAGGAAGTGCATTGCAACAAGTGTGAGTTGAGCGTTTGTTTGGAGAGTTGATTGCTATTTAAGACTCCAAAATGCTACTGAGGGGCTGTCCCATATAAGCTAAGGTGGGGGATTTCATCACCATTTCCTTCGCCCCAAAAGCCACACTAATCAAGAGCCTAATTTTAAAATCAAGTAGACATTGACCTTAAGGATTTCAGACGCATTAGGAGAGTGATCCGGTCCCGACCGTCATGGCCTGATCGGCGTCGCCCACTCTATTGATAGTAGGAGAGACGAGATCTCCAGACCTTGACTCACTTGCTGGGCTTTGTGGTCCTCGTCTTAGGGAGGTGAGGCGTGTTGAGGTTGTGTGACCTCGCAGTTAGGCATCGTCTGGCTGTAAGGACCTATGGCGACCTTAGGACTGTTTCAACCTTGTTTGCTTGTGTGCTTCTACCGATACCCACCCGCCGTACCATAAGGACTTCCTTCCTTCTCTCCTGAGTCATTCTCTTTCTTCTGTGTCCTCCCGTCTTCTCCTCTACGCATATTCTTTATTTTGGAAAAAAAAGAAAAAAAGGTCTTGGTTTGTGTGTGCACCTTTGTGCAGGCTTGTGTGGGCACGAGACGAGAGTGGTTGTTTGACGAGGTGTGTTGTCAACCCCGCTTCGGTAGTCGATTTCTCGACGCCTCCCTCCTCTCATTACTGGGAGGAGGAGCAGTTGCTGGACCCACCTGCCCCACCTGTTCTACCTGTTCTTCCTGTTGTCGCTCCCATACCTCTCCGTGGTCGATCCTACCCGAGCCGTACCACTCTACCCTCATGCATCGTATTGCCAGAGGCGACTGGGAACCACTTTGAGGTTAAGTGATTGACATTATTTCATGCTTATATTTGTATCTTATATCCATTATCTTTCACCTAAACAATGCTATGTAACGAGTTTTATGTTTAGTTTTCAGGAATAAATAGGTTTGAAGAGATGAAGCATAAAAGGACCCAAAAGCTGGGAAAAAGGATTGAATTGTGAGATCTGGGCACTGAGATGCAAGGAAGAAGGACCTAAGAGCAAAACAGAATACTCCACACCATCATGGGGAGTATTTTAGCAATTCGATTCGGGTCGGAGCTCCAACAAGCCAAGTATATGCATCCAAGTCCAGCCAATATACCAAGAAAAGCCCACAACAAATCTGAGCGTGATCTGAATCCTGTTGACCACCAATTGGCGGTTCGGATCTTTCTGGATCCGCTGAGTTTTCTGGAGCATATGTATTAGTGTTTGGTTAGGCTATTTTTGGTATTTGTTTAGTCTCACATCGGGGGATTGTCCCAGAGTGCCTTTTTCTATGGCTATAAATAGAACTCTTCACCTTCTAATGTAATCACTCCATATTTTGAGTGGTTATTCTGCCTACTAGAAGTGAGGCCTTGAAGCACACACTAAAGTAGGAGGATGCTACTTGAAATGTGAGTCATTTGTTAATAAAAGTTTCTTTGTTATGTTATTAGTTTCATGTTGCTTGTTTTACTTTGTATAATTTCATTTCATTAGTTTTAGTAGTTTAGTTAATATGCTTTCCTTGCTTAGTTTAATAATTAGTCTAATGTGTAGTGAGTAGTTTCATCCCCTTTGGGGGGTGGAGATGATGTTCATACATGCATTAGAGAATGGAATGAATGCTTTATATACAATGTGTTGATAAAACATGAATGTATGCTTGCTTGTTTAGGATAGAATTTATAACTTGATGAGTTTTGCCAAAATGATTAGACACCTCTCATGCTTGTTTAGGTTCTGAAATAAACAACTTGCATATGTAAATGTTAATCAACTAGGTCGGTGAATGGATTGATAGGTTTTGCCATAACATTTAGACACTTCCTATACATGATAACACCACCTTCATTTGTGCTTAAATAATGTGTTCAACACCCACCTCTTTGCATGTGTGCACTCACTCCATCCCTTAGCGGTTTTCCATTTCTGAATTCCAGCACTCGTCTTTCGTTCTTAGTTTAGTTTTAGTTAATCGTTTGTTGCTTTCTTTCGCATTTCATGTTTCATACTTTGTAGTGTATCGTAGCGTAGCTTAATCAACTCTCTTCTCCATTTTTTCGCCACTTGATTTGGTGCAAACGAGAGGCTGCTCACCTCCCTGAGGATGACCCGTATTTGCCATTGCTTCAACGCGGTCGTGCACTTGCGGTTTAATATAAAACGATCAACATTAATCCTCAGTTTATTTCCATGTTCCCTCACTTAACTGGGAAGGTGACCCCTATATCTTTCTCAGGGAATTTGTGGAGGTCAGTGCTATGTTCAAGCTGCAACAACTTAGCACATTCTTCATCTATATTAGGCTTGTCCCCTTTGCACTGAAGGATGATGCCAAGAAGTGCTTGTACAGCAACCAGGCGAATGCCTTTAGGACTTGGGATGAGTTTCAATCTGCATTCCTCAAGAAGTACTTTCCAAATCATCGGACTCAAATACTGAGGAACGAAATCAATTCGTTTTATCAGCATGAGACCGAATCATTACATGCATACTTAGAGAGGTTCAAGGAGATACTATCCTCATGCCCTTACCATGGCATCAAGTTGTGGTGCTTGTGTCAGATTGTTTACGAGGGTCTTCACATCCCGTCCCGAACGATCCTTGAGTCCATGTGTCAAGGAGAGTTCTTAGGAAAGGATGAAAGGAAGGCATGGGCTTTCCTAGAAGATCTCGCTGAGAAAGCCATACAATTAGAGAGTGTAAGGGAACCACATGCATCATCTAGCATAGGAGCGGGGATCGCAAATGTAAACTCGACTAGATCTGGTGCCGCATTTGTCGTAGACACCACTACGGCCACCGAGGCGCGCAAGGCGGCCTTAATATGCCGTGTGGATTCGATTGAGCTCCAAAACCGGCATGATGTGTCACATATGTCTGCATCTGGTTCAGTTCCATGTCATTTATATGGTAGGATAGGTCATCTAGGGGGTGAGTGTGTATCCATTCCTCCTGAGATGGAACATGTCAATGCCATCTATGATAGATCAAGGAATGACCCTTATTCATCATCATATAACCTTGGATGGAGGAACCAATCTAATTTTTCATTCAACCATAATAATGCCTCAGGTGGTCCTTCAAACTTTTCTCGACCACCTAACCGACCACACCATCCACCCATGCATTCACAGTCTCATCAGTCACCCCAAAGTCAAAACACCAACCCACCAGGTTTCCCAAATTCTAACAACTTGGAAACCCAGTTTAATTAGCTTGAGAAATTAACTCGTGGACTTGAGAACTCTGTAAAAAAACTTTATGTCGTCCACGAGTTAAGTCCTCACTTCAAATCAGCAGACCATCCAATCTCTCGAGCATCAGATGGTTAAATTGGCTCAGTCTGTACATGAGAGAGAGAGGGAGTCTACCTAGCCAACCTGTGGCTAACCCCTGTGATCAACTTCACTCAAACATGCAAAATGCAAGTTTAAGACTACAGGGGGGCAAGTGAACTACGTGGAAGAACCTGTGGACCATATTAATGTCATTGTGACCCTGAGAAATGGGAAGCAGTCAACAACAACGTTTCCTTGCCAGTAAATCCATCTGTGCAGCCCCTTTGTGGGATTGATGGTGAGAAAGAGGCCGAGGGTGAGAGTAATACACCAACGCCTCCTTCTTCGGCTCTGCCTAAGACGTACCTACCAAAAGCTCCTTA
The DNA here is from genome assembly GCA_963682175.1 of Triglochin maritima. Lineage (NCBI taxonomy): Eukaryota > Viridiplantae > Streptophyta > Magnoliopsida > Alismatales > Juncaginaceae > Triglochin > Triglochin maritima. Next base: position 25,769,791 of record OY821775.1, read on the forward strand.
TCCTAGTAGGTTGTCTAAGAAACAGAGTGACAGTGTGGATAAAATGCTGGAGATATTTAAGAAAGTGAATGTCCACATTCCTTTGTTAGACATGATTCAACAAATACCTCCTTATGCAAAATTCCTGAAGGATCTCAGTACAACTAAGAAAACCAATGTCACTAGCAAAGCCTTTTTGGCAGCTAATGTGAGCTCGATCATTTCAAACCCAACATACGTAAAATTGAAGGACCCAGGTAGTCCAACAATTTCATGTGTCATTGGGGACTCTCGCATTAATAATGTCTTGCTAGATCTAGGGTCGGTGGTTAACCTCTTACAAGCTTTTGTGTATCAACAATTAAGCCTAGGTGAGCTCAAGCCTATGAAAACAACTTTGCAGTTGGCTGATCGTTCGATCAAAGTCTCGTTGGGTGTTATTGAAGATGTCCTAATCAAGGTCGGTGATTTCATATTTCTTGTTGACTTCATCGTGCTTCAGACTGAACCAATTAAGACTACCCACTCTCAGATTCCATTGATTTTGGGTAGACCTTTTTGAGCGGCGTCAAATGCCTTGATCAATTGTCGTACTGGACTCTTGAAATTGTCGTTCAGGAATTTTACCGTGACATTCCATGTGTTCAATATGTCTAGGTGATTGACATCATCTCATGCATATATTTGTGTCTTATATCCATTATCTTGAGCCTAAACAATGCTATGTAACGAGTTTTTTGTTTGAATTTTAGGAATAAACAGGATTGAGGAGAAAAGGCATAAAAGGACCTAGAAGCAAGAAAAGGACTAGTTGCAAGACTTGAGGACTGAGATGCAAGAGGGAAGGACCCGGATGAAATCCTAAAGGACGAATGACCAAATCAAGAAACTCCACAACATCATGAGGAGTATTTTGGCAATTAAATCCGAGCCCAACCATCAAAAACCAAATTGGGTTCATCAAACACCAAGAAATCAATCGATAACCGAGCCACCAAAATCCAGACTCGATCCAACACGTATAGACCGCCAATTGCCGGTCCATTTAGATCCAAACCCGATAAGACTTGGTCGGGTGTTGTATTAGCATGTATTTAGTCCATTTATTGTATGCGTTTAGTCTCATACCAGGGGATTGTCCCGGATTACCTTTTTCTATGGCTATAAATAGAACTCCTCCTCCTCCATTGTATTCTACCCATTGATTGGTGGCATTCTTTCTACTAGGAGTAATCCTTGAAGCAAAGCTCAAGATGGAGAAGAGTGCTACCTTCAATGTGAGTCATTTTAATAAAATATTTTTTCTTAGTTTCTTTTAATCTTGTCTTTTAATTCTCGCATGCTTGTTTAAGTTTTACTTTCCTTATCTTGTAGCTTCTTTAATATTTCTTGCTTGCATAGGTTATTTTCATTTCAGTAGAATGTTTCATTTTAACGTGTGTTGTAGTGTAATGATTAGTCAGTAGTTCCATCCCCATTTGGGGGGTGGAGACATATTTGATATGATTATGTGATGTAGTAGGTGTGTGTTATCTTAATCCTTTGAGGCTTATATGATTTCCATAACCATCTAATAAGATTTAACTCTTGTCTTTGATATGCTAATGCTCCTGAATGAAGCTTAGCATATGCTTAGACTAGTGGACCTATTTTATGGGGAATGATGAGGTGAGGATAAGGATGGAATTAATATTGGAAACATGACTTGTAGTTGCATGTGCTCTTGTTGCCTTTACCTTGGTTAATGTCATGTATGTTTTAATGATAATGCACTATCTTATTTCATATGGAGGCATAGTAGGGTTTAGTCTTTATACATGAGTTCATGTAGCTTCATTCCAATTATTGTCTTGTATGTTTTAATGATATTGTCTTATCTTATTTCATGTGGAAGCAAAGTTGGATGTAGTTTTATGTTTTCATGCACTACATGTTTTGATGAGCTTAATTGAACACACACACACATACACATATCTTTGGATTCACACTCTTTTCTCTACCGCCTTTGGGGTTTAGTTTTATTTCTTATCTTCCATTTCCTTTTGCATTTTAGTGTAGTTTAGTGTAATCAACCTTTCTCTCCTTTCTTTCCCACTCACCTTCGAACAAACCAAAAGTCGACACACCTCCCTGTGGATCGACCTGTATTTGCCCCCGCTTCAACGCGGCCGTGCACTTGCGGTTAATTAAAATGTATCAATCACTAGGCAACATACATCTTTCGAGGACCCCATAGAAGTTAATCTTATTTGGGACTTGGAAGAAGAAATAGAAGAAGTGTACCCCCTGATTCATGAAAATCTATGTGCTTACATCATGGATGATTCCGGTCATGAAGAGGACGGGGGCGAGTTGAGAAATGATGGCATGCTCTTCAGTACATGCGAGCTCCTCCTATCTTACATCTCAAGCTAGATATCACGCCTCGCCTTGAGGAACCACCCACAATTGAGCTTAAAGCACTCTCTAAGGAACTGAAACACGTTTTTCTCGGTCCTAACACGTCATTTCCGGTGATTATTTCATCGACGTTGACTGGTGATCAGGTAGAACGTCTGATTCAAGTCCTAAAGGAGCACAAATCAGCCATTAATAGGTCCTTGAAGGACATTAAAGGGATAAGTCCCGACGTCGTGCAGCACCACATCTTCATGAGGGATAAGGCACGACCACGTCGTGACCCATACAGGCGTATAAATACAGCCATGACAGAAGTAGTTAAGAAAGAGATAATCAAGTGTTTAGATCATGGTATCATTTTCCCCATTTCGGACAGTACTTGGGTACGTCCTGTCCAGTCGGGTATCACTGTTGTCCAGAATGACAACAATGAGCTTGTACCCATACGACTTCAAACTCGGTTGCGAGTTTGCATTGACTATAGGAAGTTTAACACGGTCACGCATAAGGACCACTTCCCTCTACCTATCATCGACCAGATGTTGGAGAGACTCCTTGGACACGCCTATTACTATTTTCTTGATTTTTATTCAGGGTACAATCAAATCCCAGTCGCCCCCGAAGACCAGGAGAAAACCACGTTCACTTGTCCTTTTGGGACGTTTGCGTATAGACGGATGCCTTTTGGACTATGCAATGCACCGGCAACATTCCAACATTGCATGTTGAGTATCTTTTCTGATATGGTCGAGAACTTCCTTGAAATTTTCATGGATGATTTCTTTAATTACGAAAACTGTCATTTCATGGTTACAAAAGGCATCATTTTGGGTTACGTGGTATCTTGTGATGGTATCGATTCGGATAGGGAAAATATTAAGATTATTTCTAAGCTTCCGCCACCCACCTTGGTAAAAGAAATCCGGTCATTCCTTGGACATGCCGGTTTTTACCGGCGGTTTATTAACGATTTCAGCAAGATAGCTCGCCTCTTCACGAGCTTGCTTGCTAAAGGTACCTCTTTTGAGTGCACACTTGAGTGCAAGACTGCATATGAGTTTCTGAAGCGTGAGTTGACCTCGGCTCCTATTATTAAGGCACCAGTGTGGACTCTACCTTTCGAGCTGATGTGTGATGCATCTGACTATGCGATAGGAGCGGTTTTGGGTCAGAAAGTCGACAAATTGCCTCACGTGATCTACTATGCAATTCGTACTCTCAATGACGCCCAACTCAACTACTCCATTACTGAGAAAGAGTTCCTCATGATCATATTTGCGTTGGGAAAACAATTCCAATACCTCATTGGATCGTATGTCATCATCTACAATAATCACTCAGCTCTCCGCTACCTTTTGTCTAAAAAGGATGCGAAACCCTGTCTCCTGCGTTGGATCTTGTTGTTGCAAGAGTTCTACCTTGAAATACGGGACAAGAAGGGATGCAAGAATGTCGTGGCTGATCACCTCTCTCTCATCCCAGTTTATCTTTCACCGGATCCACCGGTGTACGTGTTCTTCCCTAATGAGAACCTTATGGCAATAGCCTCACCCCCCCTGGTTTGCTGACATCGTGAACTATTTAGCAATTGGGGAGGTGCCGGCTCATTGGACACACAGTGAGACAACGAAGTTCATGTCGTTAGTCAAGCACTTCTGTTGGGATGATCCCTACTTATTTAAGTATTGTGCCAATCAAATCATAAGGAGGTGCATTCCTAACGACGAGATTCAAAGCGTCTTGTCTTTTTGCCATAAGGAGGCATGTGGTGGGCACTTTGGTGCCAAGAAAACCGCTGCCAAAGTGCTCCAATGCGGTTTTTACTGGCCCACGTTGTTCCATGACGCTTTTACATTTTGCAAAGCATGCGATAGGTGGCAACGTATGGGCCGCATTGGCAGACGTGATATGATACCACTCAATCCTATCTTAGTGGTCAACATCTTTGATGTTTGGGGAATTGACTTCATGGGTCCCTTCCCCGTGTCCCATGGTCACACTTACATCCTTGTGGCGGTTGATTATGTGTGAAAGTGGGATGAAGCAATCCCCACTCGCACTAACGATTGCAAGGTTGTGATCAAGTTTCTCAAAGAACACATCTTTGCAAGGTTTGGGACACCTCGTTGTATCATAAGTGATGGGAGGACACACTTTGTGAACCGATCCCTTGAGGCAGTGTTAAGGAAATATTCCATCACGCACAAGTTGGCCACACCTTATCATCCTCAAACCTGTAGCCAGGTGGAAATTTCCAGCCGTCAACTCAAGCAAATTCTTGAGAAAATGGTTTGATTGACATCATTTCATGCTCATATTTGTATCTTATATCCATTATCTTTCACCTAAACAATGCTATGTCACGAGTTTTATGTTTAGTTTTCAGGAATAAATAGGTTTGAAGAGATGAAACATAAAAGGACCCAAAAGCTGGGTAAAAAGACTGGATTGTGAGATCTGGGAACAAGATGGAAGGGAGAAGGACCTGAACGCAAGACAGAGGGACCTAAGAGCAAAACAGAATACTTCACACAATCATGGGGAGTATTTTAGCAATTGGATTCGGGTCGGAGCTCCAACAAACGAAGTAGATGCATCAAAGACCACCAAAAGCACAAAGAAAAGCCCAGAATAAAACTCAACTAGATCTGGACATTTTGGACCGCCAATTGGCGGTCTGGATTAGTCCAGATCCGCCAAGATTTGTCCTGGACTTGTATTAATGTTCGTTGAGGCTATTTTTGGTGTTGGTTTAGTCCCACATCGGGGGATTGTCCCGGATTAGCTTTTTCCATGGCTATAAATAGAACTCTTCACCTCCTATTGTAATCACTCCATATTTTAAGTGGCTATTCTTCCTACTAGAAGTGAGGCCTTGAAGCACACACTAAAGTAGGAGGATGCTACTTTTAATGTGAGTCATTTTATCAATAAAGTTTTGTGTTTCTTTCATTGTTTGTTTTATGCTTCTTTTAATTTTTGTGCATGTTTTAGTTTAATCGTCTTTTAATTCTAGCTTAGTTTTAATATGCTTTCTTTCCATAGTTTAATAATTAGTGTAATGTTTAGTGAGTAGTTACATCCCCTTTGGGGGGGTGGAGTAGATGTACATACATGCATTAGAGAATGTGATGAATGCTTTAATTTCAATGTGTTGATTAAACATGAATGTATGCTTTCTTGTTTAGGATAGAATTTATAACTTGATGAGTTTTGCCAAAATGATTAGACACCTCTCATGCTTGTTTAGGTTCTGAAATAAACAACTTGCATATGTAAATGTTAATTAACGAAGTTGGTGAATAGATTGATAGGTTTTGCCATAACATTTAGACACTTCCAATGCTTGATAAACACCACCTTCATGTGCTTAAAGAATGTATTCTACACCCACCTCTTTGCTTGTGTGCACTCACTCCACCCCTTAGGGGTTTTCCATTCCTGAAATTCCAGCATTCTTGTTTTGGTCTTAGCTTAGTTCTTATTTCATCGTTTGTTTGCTTCTTCCGCATTTCCTACTTCTTAGCGTAGTATAGAGTAGAGTAGCATAAACATCTTTCTCCCCCTATTTTTGCCACTTGATTTCGTTCAAGCAAGAGGCTACTGACCTCCCTTAGGACGACCCGTACTTGCCACCGCTTCATCGCGGCCGTGCACTTGCGGTTTAAATTAAAACGTTCAACAAGTTTTTGGCGCCGTTGCCAGGGAGGTGCCAGTCCAGACTCTTGTTTGGACGATTCGAGTGGATTTAATTTTTGTTTTGTAGTTTTACTTTGTTTCAGGAGACTTGGAGTGGTCAGGAGGAGCACCTGGAGAAGTTTTGAAGCAAGCTGGGCATTGTAGACCGCCAATCAGCGGCCTGAGACCGCCAATTGGCGGTCTGGTAAGCTCAGCTCGCTCTCTTATTTCTTTGGTCTGTTTACTTTATCTGATATAGTGGTCTGGGACTCAATTTTGCATGTTTTGACTCTTAGATTGTTCCCAGATCAATAATCAAACCTCCTTTAAGCAACTTGGACCCTAAAACTCAAAGCAAAAGATTAGGCATTCTTGTTGTTTAGGTCATGCATCATGTATGTGACTTAGGCATTTAGATTGTCTTTTATCTTAGCTTTATTTTCTGTTGCTGAGAGCTGGCGTGAGGTACGCACCTTATACTCTCATTCATGCATTTCGTATGAACATGCATTAGTTAGTAGGAAGTGCATTGCAACAAGTGTGAGTTGAGCGTTGTTTGGAGAGTTGATTGCTAGATTTAGGACTCCAAAACGCTACTAAGGAGGGGTTGTCCCGTAAAAGATAAGGTGGGGGATTTCATCACCCTTTCCTTCGCCCTAAAAAAACCCACACTAATCAAGAGCCTAATTTTAAAATCAAGTAGACATTGGCCCTAAGGATCTTGGACGCATTAGGAGAGTGATCCAGTCCCGACCGTCATGACCTGATCGGCGTTGCCCACTTTGTCGATAGTAGGAGAGACGAGATCCCCGGATCTTGGCTCACTTGCTGGGCTTTGTGGTCCTCGTTGTAGGGAGGTGAGGCGTGTTGAGGCCGTGTGACCTCGCAGTTAGGCGTCGTCTAGCTGCAAGGACCTATAGCGACCTTAGGATTGTTTGAGCCTTGTTTGCTTGTGTGCTTCTACCTGTACCCATCCGACATAGCTTAAGGACTTCTTCCTTTCACTGGGAATTTGAGGAGGTCTGTGCTATGTTCAAGCTGCAACAACTTAGCACAGACTCCATCCATCTTAGGCTCGTTCCTTTTGCACTAAAGAATGACGCCAAGAAGTGGTTCTACAGCAACCAGGCGAACTCCTTTAGGACTTGGGATGAGTTTCAATCTGCATTCCTCAAGAAGTATTTTCGTTCTATCAACATGAGACCGAACCATTTCATGCATATCTTGAGAGGTTCAAAGAGCTACTATCCTCGTGCCCTCACCATAGCATTGAGTTGTGGAGTCTTTGTCAGATTGTGTATGAGGGTCTTCACATCCCGTCCAGAACGCTCCTTGAGTCCATGTGTCAAGGAGAGTTCTTGGGAAAGGATGAAAGGGAGGCATGGGCTTTCCTAGAAGACCTTGCTGAGAAAACCATGCAATGGGAGAGTGTGAGGGAACCACCTACATCATCTAGTATAGGAGCGAGGATCGCGAATGCAAACTCGACTAGATCGGGTACCGCATTTGCTATCGATACCACTACGGCCACTGAGGCACGCATGGCGGCCTTAATGCGCCGTATGGATTCGATTGAGCTCCAAAACCAACAAGGTGCACCTCACATGTCCACATCTGGTCCAGTTCCCTGTCATTCATGTGGTAGGGTAGGTCATGTAGAAAGCGAGTGTGAGTCCATTCCTCCTGAGATGGAGCGTGTCAACGCAATCTATGACAGAGCTAGGAATGACCCATCCACATCATCTTATAATCCTGGATGGAGGAACCACCCCAATTTTTCATGGAACCACACTAATGCCTCGGGTGGTCCTTCAAACTCCTCTAGACTACCTTACCAATCACACCAACCTCCCATGCATGCACAATCTTATCTGCAACCCCAAGTTCCAAGCACCAACCAACCAGGTTTCCCAAATTCTAACAACTTCGAAACCCGGTTTAATTCTCTTGAGAACTTGACTCGTGGACTTGAGAACTCTATGAAAAAATTTATGTCGTCCACAAGTCAAGTTCTCACTTCAAATCAGCAGACCATCAAATCTCTAGAGCTTCAGATGGGCCAATTGGCTCAGTCTGTACATGAAAGAGAGAGAGGGTCTTTTCCTAGCCAGCCTGAGGCTAACCCCCGTATGTACCAACAACAACACATGCAAAATGAGAATGTGGTACCTCGGGGGAGGTAAGTGAACCATGTGGAGGAACCTGTTCACCATGTCAATTCCATTGTGACCTTAAGGAATGGAAAACAGGTTGACAATCACATCTCCTTGCCACAACAACCACCATCTATGCAGCCCCTCTGTGGGAATGGTGGTGAAGAAGATGTAGTGGGTGAGGGTAATACACCAAAGCTTTCTTCTCAGGCACAGCAGAAAACCTACCTGCCAAAAGCTCCCTATCCAAGTAGGTTAAATAAAAAGCAGAGTGACAACATGGACAAGATATTAGAGGTGTTTAAGCAAGTAAAGGTTAACATCCCCCTTGTTGGATGTCATCCAAAAAATACCTCAATATGCCAAAGTGTTGAACGATCTCTGCACAACCAAGAGGAAGACCAATGTTCCTAAGAAAGCATTCTTGGCTGCAAATATCAGCTCACTTTTGTCCAATCCAACCTACACAAAATACAAGGACCCTGGGTGTCCTACTATTCAGTGTACGATAGGGGACACTAGAATGAGCAATGTTTTGCTTGATTTAGGATCAGCGGTCAACCTCCTCCCATTCTCTGTTTATAAACAGTTGAACTTGGGAGAATTGAAACCAACTAAGATCACCCTCCTATTGGCGGATAGATCCATTCGTATTCCCATGGGGATTATCGAGGATGTGCTTATCAAAGTTGGAGATTTTATATTTCCAGTCGATTTTGTTGTCCTCGATACCAATCCTGTTGCGAACACCCACTCTCAAATACCTTTGATTTCGGGTAGACCATTTCTGGCAACCTCCAATGCCTTGATTAATTGTAGAAATGGTCTCATGAAGCTCTCATTCGGTAACATGAGTGCCGAGTTTCATGTGTTCAACTCTGGTAAGCAATAGGAACCCATGGATGAACCTTTAAATCTAAATCTCATCCACCAATTGGAGAAAGCACCACAAAATCAACGAACACCCCTAACCTCAATGCAACCCATTGAGAATGCTTGAGGGCCCAGCAAAAACTCATTGCCTGTCTTCGCAATGCAACAGAGTGAGCTGGCCTCGAACATGAATGTCCAAAGGGAGTGTTCGTTGCATGATTCAGTTGAGAGTACTAGTGAGAGTGAGACACCTCATCATATGCCTACACCAGAAGGTGTCTCTACCTCATGTCCCATGGCCATTGAGCCATTTGAGCTTCATATTGACTCCAACAAGGACCCACCTATGACCGAGCTTATGCTTCATGATCTAAATGATGGTGGGAGGACCTTGTTGGATGACTTGGGGAGAAGCCCCATTCTTAGTGATGCAGGTCTGCTGCATCCATCGAATGAGCTTGAAGAACTCATTCCGATGCACCCGCCTATTGGTTGGAGGGTTTTCTTCAATGAGCAATTAAACCCTAGTGAGGCAACACAACTTCATTCTTTGTTGCCCACACCCAACCAATATCATGAGGGGTTCGAGCCTTTCAGCTTTGACCTTTCACCATTCATGACACCTCAGAGTACCAGTAGAGTTTGCCCATCTCGGCAAGTCTCTGGTCCTCCTGACTTGATGTTCTCATTTGATGTTATTTGACCAAATGATTATGAGAATATCTTGGTTGATGTATATATCTTTAAAAAAAATGTGTAATAAAAGACTCCTTCAGTGAGCATCGATTGTTGTGGGCCCCAACCCTTGTGTACTTGGGCCCAATCTCTTCACTTATTTATCTCCCTTCTTCAGCTTCACACAGGTTTTGAGGGAATTTGGGTTTGTGTCCATCAACATGACCCTGAACGTCCCTTTGTACTTCATGTTAGTGAGATGTTTCCCTTTTCATGCATATCTCCATGTAGTATCTTGCTCGCATTCATTGAGGACAATGCATGAAGTAGGTGTGGGGGGGGTGTTTTACGTGTGTACATAGTCGAGTCTTTTTCCTTTGGTTTTTTTTTTTGTTTGTACTACTAGGGTCATGTTAGTGTGCCGCATTTAATATTGATATATCTGTTTGCCATGATCCTTGGGTGACTTGTCCTCTTTTGCTTGCCTAGTGCTTTAAAATTTTCACATTTCTTTCAAAATCTTCATGTGTTTGCGAAAGAAAATGTTTTGTGGATTTTGTGTGTGTTTAGCATGTGCAGAACCGTTGAGAGGCAAAGTAAAAAGAAAGCTCCCAAAATTGTCTTGAACTTGATGCATTAGGATTTCTAGTTTGCTGGTTTTAGGTCTTATCGAGTCGTTAGGATGCACCCCGGTTTTCCCTCAGGGGCCGTGTAATCATAGGGTTTCAGTACTCAAACATTTAAAGAAGTCCACCCTGAACCTAGTGAGTCAAATAATTCGTGTTTGTGAGTATAAGGAAGTTTGTCGTAGTCGAGGGCCCTTAATCTCTTTTTGTGAAACTTAAGTGTAGGGGTTTTGGTTCCATATAGATAAATAAGTGGTGTTCTCTCTTCTCGCACGACTCCTATCACTCGGGAAAGTATGTCTGAGGGGCCTTTGTGCCTGGTGCTTTCGAGTCATCTGACTTGGGATGCACCGACCGAACTCCCGTTACACTGGTGGTAGGGATCGCCCTATGTGGAGATTTGGGGGAAGGTGTACGTGATAGTGTAAGTCCTCATAGGCAATGATGCACGAAACCTGACCCTGGGAGAATCAAACACCAACCAATAAAATTCTCCAAAGAAAAAAAATGATGAAAGAAAAAAAACAAATAAGAACCAAAATGGACTTTACACATTGTATCACATTCAGAAGTTAAGGTTGCCCATGTCTTTTACTTAAGTCCTTAACTAACTCTCACGAATAACTCATTAGGCTAGGTGTATGGACCGATTACATATATAGAGTCGACCCGTAGTATTACGGAGTCCCATGATCGACATATGAGTCCAACAAGTCGTGTGGCTAGATTGATTAATGCATCTTGTTCGGATTTTGTGGGTATATCCGCTGAAAACCCTCAGGATACAACACTCCTCCTCCTTGGCGACAAGGAGGTTTAACGGCTTGTTGCACATGCTAAGTGCAACCGTGATTCCTACGAAAATGAGTTAGGATTTCTTGTTTTTCGCATGCTTTTCTCTTTCTTTGTTTTGCTCGGGATTAGCAAAAGTTTAGTGTAGGGGTATTTGATTGACATCATTTCATGCTCATATTTGTATCTTATATCCATTATCTTTCACCTAAACAATGCTATGTCACGAGTTTTATGTTTAGTTTTCAGGAATAAATAGGTTTGAAGAGATGAAACATAAAAGGACCCAAAAGCTGGGAAAAAGGACTGGATTGGGAGATCTGGGGACCAAGATGGAAGGGAGAAGGACCTGAACGCAAGACAGAGGGACCTAAGAGCAAAACAGAATACTTCACACCATCATGGGGAGTATTTTAGCAATTGGATTCGGGTCGGAGCTCCAACAAAGGAAGTAGATGCATCAAAGACCACCAAAAGCACAAAGAAAAGCCCAGAATAAAACTCAACTGGATCCGGACATTTTGGACCGCCAATTGGCGGTCTGGAACCGCCAATTGGCGTTCTGGATCAGTCCAGATCCGCCAAGATTTGTCCTGGACTTGTATTAATGTTCGTTGAGGCTATTTTTGGTGTTGGTTTAGTCCCACATCGGGGGATTGTCCCGGATAAGCTTTTTCCATGGCTATAAATAGAACTCTTCACCTCCTATTGTAATCACTCCATATTTTAAGTGGCTATTCTTCCTACTAGAAGTGAGGCCTTGAAGCACACACTAAAGTAGGAGGATGCTACTTTTAATGTGAGTCATTTTATCAATAAAGTTTTGTGTTTCTTTCATTGTTTGTTTTATGCTTCTTTTAATTTTTGTGCATGTTTTAGTTTAATCGTCTTTTAATTCTAGCTTAGTTTTAATATGCTTTCTTTCCATAGTTTAATAATTAGTGTAATGTTTAGTGAGTAGTTCCATCACCTTTGGGGGGTGGAGTAGATGTACATACATGCATTAGAGAATGGGATGAATGCTTTAATTTCAATGTGTTGATTAAACATGAATGTATGCTTGCTTGTTTAGGATAGAATTTATAACTTGATGAGTTTTGCCAAAATGATTAGACACCTCTCATGCTTGTTTAGGTTCTGAAATAAACAACTTGCATATGTAAATGTTAATCAACCAAGTTGGTGAATAGATTGATAGGTTTTGCCATAACATTTAGACACTTCATATGCTTGATAAACACCACCTTCATGTGCTTAAAGAACGTATTCTACACCCACCTCTTTGCTTGTGTGCACTCACTCCACCCCTTAGGGGTTTTCCATTCCTGAAATTCCAGCATTCTTGTTTTGTTCTTAGCTTAGTTCTTATTTCATCGTTTGTTTGCTTATTCCGCATTTCCTACTTCTTAGCGTAGTATAGAGTAGAGTAGCCTAAACATCTTTCTCCCCCTATTTTTGCCACTTGATTTCGTTCAAGCAAGAGGCTACTCACCTCCCTGAGGACGACCCGTACTTGCCACCGCTTCATCGCGGTCGTGCACTTGCGGTTTAATTTAAAACGATCAACACGGTTAATGCTTCAAGGAAAGATTGGTCGGTCAAGCTTAATGATGCATTGTGGGCTTTCCGCACTGCATTTAAAACCGACCTTGGCATGTCCCCCTACGGGCTAGTTTATGGCAAAGCTTGCCATCTCCCGGTAGAGCTTGATCATCGAGCATAATGGACAATCAAACATCTTAACATGAGTCTTGCTGATTCCGGTGCCAATCGCAAGTTAGACCTCAACGAGTTGGAGGAGTTGAGAAATGAATCATATGAGAATGCCAAGATCTACATGTCCCGCACTAAAAAAAATTCACGACTGCTTGGTCTGAATCAAAACCTTCGAGGTGGGACAAAAGGTCTTGTTGTATAATTCTCGCACCCACTTGTTTCCAGGGAAACTTCCGAGTCGTTGGTCAGGGCCCTTTATTGTTTTAACCGTCTCCCCTCATGGGGTGGTTGAGATTCAGAATCTAAGGAATGAGGACGTATTCAAAGTTAATGTATGACAGAGGTCGAGGAGGAAGTCGTGTCTTTACACGAACTCCACATGGATGTGGTCACTTGATGTGATCCATCCCTTCATTTGTTTGTACATATCTTTGTTGAAAAAAAATGAAACATGAAGAAAAGAGAAAAATTGAAGTGCCTTTTGGATATTTTCCCTTTTCTTTGTTAAAAACGCGTAAGGCCTTGCCCTACTCATTCTCCACCATACGAAAAACACGTTTTCCTCTTTTGTTCCGCCACCACCCAAATCCCACCCCCAGGTCTCGCCAACAGACCGCCAATCAGCAGTCTGTTGTTGCTTGTTCTCATTTTGTGTTCATCGGGTTGTGTGATTTTGGGTCTTCTGTTGGATCCGTTGACGGAGTTCCTCTTTGCTGCTGGAGTCGATGTGCGGTGGTCTCCGACCCTCTTGCGTTGTGTGCGTCTTCGTCGTCGAGTGCTCCGTCGTTAAAGCTCGCCAAGGTAGGTGCAGGTATGGCCAACCACCATTTAATTCGAAAACTTAATTTTGCCTCCCTGATTCGTGAATTCGGAGAACCCTTTTATGATAGAATCGTAGCCAAAGGGTGGTACCATTTGTTGTATGAGGGCGACGAAACCATGTACGTAGAACCTCTTGTACATGAGTTTTTTTACTAAACTCGAGTGTGACCAGACTGGACCACTCGAGTTTAGTGTCACTCTCACAGGGGTGAAGCACACCGTGACACCCCAATTTATCTCCAACGCAACTGGGATCCCCTTGGTCGATGATCTCGTACCCACCCACGACATTAATTTTTACCGATCTATGCTTGGGCGCAGGCAACCTATATCATCGCATGGGGGATACCTAATGCGCTCATTTACTCCAATGTGTGCATTGTAGTCCGGTGGGTGTGTAGGAATGTGTTGGGCTAAGAGCGGACCTCCACATTCTTCACACCTACTTTGCGAATCATGTATAGTCTTATGGATGGTTCACCTCACTGCATTTGTCGAAGGTTGTTCGACGTTTTGGTGAACGCTAAGCTTAAAGAAATACACTGTTTGCCTGCTCGTGTTACCAAATTGTGTGGTATGTTGGACATCCCACGATTTGAGCACATGTTGCGGCGCCAAGGCGCCGACCTAGAGGTAGCGAAGATGACCCCGTCATTTCGCCATTGCCTTCCAGAGGCATGGGGGCCTGATTACATGGAGGAGGATGTTGGAGCTAGTTCCTCAAGCTCATCTGTGAGCTCGGGAATGCTCTTTAACACCGACATTTCTGAGATGGCGGTTGAACAGCAAAACGTCATTTTTGCCAAACAAAACAGGAAAATTTATAGGAAATTGTCGGCTCTTTAGCGAGGTGCCCCTTCGGGCACCTCTAGCCACCATCTTTAGTCCAGTATACCCTATTCATGCATTGACACCATTCTGTCATACATTGAGGACAATGCATGGATTAGGTGTGGGGGTGTTTTCACGTTTGTACATAATTTGTGTGTCTTTTTGTTTTTATTTCGTTTTCTTTTGGTTGTACTGCTAGGGTCACGTTAGTGTGTTGTATTTAATATTGATATATCTGCTTGCCATGATCCTTGGGTGACTTGTCTTCTTTGGCTTGATTAGTGCTTTAAAATTTTCACATTTCTTTCAAAATCTTCATGTGTTTGCGAAAGAAAATGTTTTGTGGGTTTTGCGTGTCTTTAGCATGTGCAAAACTGTTGAGCGGCAAAGTAAAAAGAAAGCTCCCAAAATTGTCTTCAACATGATGCATTCGACCGAAAGGGCATATACGGTCGACCGAAACTGGGCAGTGACAACACAAACAGGATAATTGATCGCTCGGTCGACCGAACGGTCAGTTATGGTCGACCTAAGGTGGGCAGACTGTTAAGGTTCAGGTTTAGTGTTTTCCGGTCTATGTTTGGGTGATCTATTGAAGTCCAAATTATGTGAAATTTCGTGTGTGACTTCTATAAGGAACCTAGTGTGTGTTTAAGTAGTTTTTAGCTCAAGTATTCTCAATTTACACAAGTTCCTAAGACTCAAAGAAAATACAAAATGCATGTCTTTAAAAGAGCTTGATTACATGTCTTGACTTGATTTTCCTTTCTTCCTTGAGTCTTCATCACCTGTAGAGGTTAGCACAAAGCAATATATGTGCAATGCAACATGTGTGCTATGCTACATGATCGTAATTAAGATTAGGTTGATTGAATCATCAAAACATAGATTAAGGCCAAAAAGGTAACACTTACTACTTGAGGATATCATCGATCTTCCAAGCGCTGGAGGTGACATCTATGACTTGGCTTGGGACGAGGTATGTGGCTCCATCAGTCAATCTGCAATGCTACAATACCAATGGTGCCACCACAACAAAAGCTCCCTACCACTCTTGGTAAAGTCCTTTTCCGATTCATCTCATACAATCTTTATGTTTGTGAAGGTCATAATAATGAACTCGGTCATCAAATGTTGAAATGCTTATTCAATCTTCGCACTGGGACTTACACAAATTGGCATTTCTTCATCATCAATCACATGTTCTATGTCTCTCGCCGCAAGCTTAATTTTTATTCCTTTTTCGGTGATGATTTCTCTCATTGACAAACAACTTCAAAGTAGGCTCTGACCCCAACTTGTTCAAATCATCCTGACCCATCATCAACAAATACACACTCAAATGGATAAAAATTGAGCCCAAACCACGGGTCAAGGACCTTTCGGAAATGAAGAAGTTGACTACAGCAATGATGATCAATCCCTGAATGACAAAGAAATGGTCAACGTCAATCTTTGTCTCCCACTTTAACAAACCCGCGATTGACCCAAGGTGGGATTCGAAATCAGCTTGTGTTGCCTGGTGCTATACTTGGCCTCAATAGCCATCTGGTTCGGATGCTCAATGGAATCAACCCTCGTGACGTTATCGGCTCGAGAGGAATACCGACATAAATTGGCAAGTGATTCTAGAGGTTCATGATCTAGTGGATCACAACTAAAAAGGAATAAAAGATCTCACTGATGATTTTCCATGCTTCCAAGTTGACGACATCGAATTCCATCAAGGAAATCAACAACCAAATTCATGTGGCTGGAGATTTTCAGCAAGCACTCATTGATTCTAAAAATGAGATCATGGATTTCTTTCGCAATACGAACACGCCGGACAACTAGCACTTTTGTTCATTAGTCGGACCAAAATGTGTTTGGTGGTCTGTTAAGCACATTCCGGTGGACCGAAATGGTTTCGATCGATCGCTTTTCGACCTTAAACTTGAGAAAGGAAAAGGAAAAGTTGATATGCATTCCTAGGACTGAACAGACAACCCCCTCCACAGAATCAAATTGAATCTATAAGTCAAAAGTGTCTCCCTCGAAATAGCTAAATGAATATACTGATCACGAATCCACGAAGCTATGAATAAATTCTCTTTCCAAATGTACTACTCCCTCAAATGTTCCATTTATGGTTTCTTGAATTCCGGATTGACTATGTGATTGTTACATGCAAATTGATGTAATCATTTTTCCCTTTTTCTGTTGCATTTAATTGACTACTCACCTAATGTTTAATCGTGTGAATTATAAGTCGCAATCGTGCATTAATAATCATATTTGTTTTGACAAATGTACACTTAGTTGTGGTGTAATATTGTATTTTTGTAGTGTTAATCGTGTTGGTCCATTAAATCTATATCATTCATCCGTTTATTAATTATGTTACAACCTAACACTAAAAATTAAATCATGTAGAATTTTTCCAATCCATATTCCTCAATTTCCTACTTTGCTAAAAAAATCCATATTATTCTTTAACTTCATGTTGTATAATCTTGTCTTATCTTACATTGACCATCCTAGCACAATATTTCCCAAGAATTTGTCTTACAATGCCCGAATGTATTTCTGTTCTTCGAGTTGGTCACTTTAGCTAGGGTATTTGATGGACTGAAATGGGTTCGGTGGACCGCATACCTGTAAGATTTTCGTTGCCTATCTGACCTCAAATATTGAGAAAGGAAAACGATAATAAAATGATAGCAATTCTTATGGATTTGGCAATCCTTTCATTACACGATGACAAAATCATAGGCTACAGTTTGTTCCATTCATAGATCTTATACCATACAAAGGACATCTTACGTTAAACCATACAAAGGCTGCAGTTTGCGCGGCCGGGGAGGTTTGCTCCACGTACATTCCAAGTGAGTATAATCATGGCTTCGGAGGAGGGGAGAGAGTCCTCTTGCAACCTCGATTCGATTTTTGCTGCTCAAATCTCAAGGACACACGCTTGACTGTCACCGGTTACGGGATACATGCTCCCAAGGACTGTGGAGGCTCCTCCCCACGTCCCTCTTCAGTAGTACCTCCACATGGGCTCGGGTTAACATCGTCATGGTCCACATCCGTAAGACCCGCCAAAATCTCAAAGTGCCCCGGCCTCGATCCTCCTGCACCTCATACTATTCTCTCATCCGTTTGTGCTCGACCTGGTTCACGGACCACACGTTTAGGGGAGACCCAATTTTCAAGTGGCTGGATTTGGCTTGGGGAAATTCCCACGCATGCATGGTGCAACACAATTTTTGCCTCACTTGTGCATGCCATCTTGCCACATGGCACACTATGGCTGGTGCCTTCGTTCCCTCTCTCCTTTCCACGTGGCGTTTCCTGATAGATCCCTTCCTCTCCAGCTGAGAAAGCAAGTGGAGCATGAGGATCAGCCTCCTCCTCTCCCATTGGTGCAGCTGTGGGAAAGCGTTTGATTTTCCTTTTTACTTTTTGCCCCCCCCCCCCCCCCCCTCCTTTTTGTTTGCTAGTCTTGATCCTTTTTCCGTTACCATTGCAACAACCTCCGTTAGGTGCACTCCATCCTATCCATTATGCTGCTCATGCTCCTCTTAGTGTGGGGTTGCATCCTCTCCAGCAGCTTCAACCACTTCAACAAGCACCACCTCGTCCACAAATTTCTATGATGGCTGGCACCGAGCTAACCTCTCCATGACTCCTACTCGCCTCCTTCTCCTTTCTTTCCCATGCCTCTTACCCATTTCCACCCATTTCTTCTGGGCTCGCCCCTCCTTACCCCCTTGCACCACCATGGGCTTGCTGTGGCAGTTGAGGTTGGTGTGCCCGAATTCCATACAATCACTACAATACCCCGAGCGCCATTCATACCCAATACTAACCTCCTCGGTGCTAATCCCTTCAATTTGGACGTCCATGGTTGATGGGTACTCGAACTCCCGGTCCACCTCCACACACACCCTTGCATAGGCAAGCCTCCTCCCAGAAGCGGTGTTGTAATCCATGTATAGCGGTTTACCTAGAACACTAGCAATGGTGCTCAGATTTTTTGTAGACCAAAACCGCAAATCTAAATCGGGGAAGCGAATCCATATTGGCATTGATGTAATATCAGACTTCCTCATCACCATTTCTGGTGTCCATCTTCGCATCACCAAGGGTGACCCCCTCACGAACCAAGGGCCATTTTGCAGCACGTGTGAGGTCCTCCACCAAAGTAAACAGAAATAGGACGAAGCCATGCCTTCTTCGAATAACCTCCACGCTACCTGAGATTCCCCACAGCTTGGGCAAGAACTTCTTGAGTGTTGGAAGATGGGGCTTCAAGTGCACAAAATATCTCACTAACACCTTGTCCCACCTTTGCAATGCCTCGATTACCTATTCCTTCGAACAAACCGCCACCTTTGCACCTTCCTTCACTACCGGTTGGACAAACTCCAAGGCCGTCGAAATCCTTGGGCTTGACTTGAAAAGATCTGACCACTTCCGAGCCTTTGGCACCTCGCCATCCAGAAGTGGCTCACGTAGAACACCTTCCTCCAAAACACCATCATGAGTTGGTTTGGCCAATTGGAGAGCCCCAAGATTGCCACCCCCTCCAATCGGTGTTCCTGCTGTAGTAGAGTGTTTCCCACGCTCCATTTGAATAGAAAATCGAGGTTTTTAGGAGGAAAATCTGTAGGAATGACAAAGGAGAGCGTTAGGAACCCCCATGTTTCCCCAGAGCTTCCCTCTCCTACTTTTTTCTCTCTCTTTCCTTCTCTCTCCTCACAAGCGTAGTTACTCGTTACAAGTTACTAGCTACAATGGATTTTTGGAAGCAACTCTTACTATTTACATGCAAAAATTGAAAGATCAACCATTATTACCTAAGCAATTATCCACCACTGTGAGGCAGAAAATAACATCAACCCACATTAATTTAAGAAGTCCAGGTATTTACATAAGATCGAGCTTCAAACAAAAGTTGAGATGCGTAAAAAGTAAGAATAACTAAATCATGTGTTTTGGACAAATTTGATATGCATGAAAATTATCGTTAAGCAACTAAATTTACAATTGGAAAATGAAATCACTCACACATGTGAACAATGTACAAAGGATTCGTCTAAAATGACAGATTTGATTTTAAAAGACAAATTTAATTTTCAAAGGACATATTCGTGGTTTATAAAAAAAACTCGTGTCTTTTAAATGACAGATCAACCTTTGAAGGTCATACGTGTCCATTAAAGGACATTAGTGTCCTCTGAAGGACATAAGTGTTGTTTAAAAGAACTAGATTGTTATTTAAGGACACTTTCTTGTTTTAAAGGACACATTCGACCTCCAAGGATGGATTAGTGCTCTAATAAATAGACAATATCCTTTAAAGAATGTTTGTGTCCTTTAAAGGACATACTCGAGTACAAAGGACAGATCGTTGCTTTAAAGAACAAACAGGTTTTTAAAGGACATACTTTCCTTTAAGGATATACGTGTCCTTCAAAGGGCAAGCTTGTGGTTTAAGGACTCGATCGAGTTTTAAAGAAAACTTTTGATTAGAAAGACAGACTTTAAAGTTTTTGTTTCTTAATACCACATCGGACATTAGTTTAAATATGACATGATATGAACTTTTATTGTATTTTTAACGACGTTCTTTTTCTTAATAATAAGCCATACATGTTCGAATTTTGGTAAAGTTTGACTAATATGTCCTATTTATTTTGAAGAACAAATTTATTCGATATTTTTGTTTGTATGTTATATAAGGGTGTTGTATGTATTGTTGTCCCCAAGTTAATCTTCTAGATCTGATATGACATTTTGTTGCATTTCTTGCATAAACATATAAAGTTATATATTTTATTTAATATTAAATTTCCATACATCCAAAAATATAATTCAAATTATTACAAATCATATTTTGATACTAATGAATGGGATAGGAATACTTTGGATTCACAAACATATCAGAGATCAATTTATAATACACAAAATTATTACGTTCATAGTGGTAAATGCCATACATAACGGAGAACAACATATATGTTACACAAACAAAAACATAAACACAAATACACAAAAAAAATTACTTATCTTTGCCAAGTTAATGGGATAAGACTGCTCCAACGATCTGTCGTCTGCAAGCCCACTCGATAATATGTGTGCTCCAAAGTTTGTTGCCTTCTCAACGCTCGGTGGATTCTCTATAGTCCTAGGTCAGTGATGCACCCGTCCAGTTCCTCCACTGGTGGTATCTATGTTCCATCATCCAACACGAAGTACTAATATTGAAGGGTCTCCTCCATGGAGACATAGATGTGGAACTTGCGGCTGACTTTGTTGGGGGTGTTAGACCACAACTCGGTAGCCTTCAAACCGCACCTACAGGTGCGGTAGGGTAGACATGGAATAGAAGGGTATTTAAAAACCAGATACCCTCCCCATAGAGGTCATCCAAGCATCTTATCCTCATCGCTGAAGTAGTGATCAGTGTTGTGTTGGTGTGGAAATAGGGAACTATGACCAGCCTTAGGAGGAATTCATAGACCCCATACTTCTATACTGAACTATTTTGCCCAATCACATTATGACGTCCTCATGTAACATTTCCTTTTTATTAGATGTTGGTGCGACCTTTTATTTCTTAATAAGAAGAGAACACGTCGGATTTGATGTTAAAGTTTGACGTGACATATCCTTTCAACGTTTTCTTTCTTAATAATAACACATACCATGTCAGAAATTTGTTTAAGTCCGACATTGTATGTCCTTTTTATTAGATTTTTTTGCGTGGTTATGTTTCTTTATATTAACCATACTACATCGGAATTTCAGCTAACATTCAATGAGGGATGACCCTTTATTGGATTTTTTGACAAGTTTGTTCCTTAATAATAAGACCTAGCATGTCGAATTTGGGTTAAAATCCGATGCACCACATACATTCCAGCAAACGCACTTCATGGATGTGAGGTTGGGGAGTTGACTCCCTTTTTCCCTCGATTGCTCTTCCTTTGCTTTGCCATGTCCAACACTCTCACATGCCTGAAGGAGTAAGGAGGTGTAGCTTCCTCGAGGCTGAGTATTGAGGGTTCCCTCATGCGTTCTTGACTAATCTTACTAGTCAGCAAGGAAGGTTTGTGTATGGCTAAGAATAGCAAAGAGGCCTCCCCCTCCATCTCAGCAAGGAGATGGAACTGATTTGGTGAGTGAGCCTATTCTTCCATCCTCGAGACGCCCCCATGCAGCCCATACACCATCGCCTTACGTGAATTTCCTTCACCCTCGTATGCATGCTCCCCCATAGGCGTGACTCCTTCAGTGTGATTGCTAAGCTGATGGAGTCCACCCTTGTGCAACCATCCACTCTGTATCTCCCATTCTTCAAGCTGCAAACCAACACGCCTTTGCAACCCATGCAAACCCTCTAGCTCCCCACGTGAACCATTCTCATTTCATGCACCTACACCTACTTCCTCCACTAAGCTTTGCCCATATTTCTCTTCCACACGTGACATAACAAGGACTCCCTTGCATGGAGAGGCCTTGTTGCTATTCTCAGCACTACACATACCTTCCTCAACTAAGCCTTTCCCACTTTCCTCTTCTGCACCCAACAAAGAATGTACTCCCTTGCAAGATGAGGCCTCTTTGCTATTCTTAGCCATACACAAACCTTCCACTCCACCTATCTCAATTCTCATTGGCTTCTCTCCATTCCCTCCACCTATCTCAGCTCCTATTGGATCACTCCCTTCTTTAGACCCCTTCCCATTGGTTCCGATCCCCCTAGGTTTATCTTTTGCAGCCCCAGCCCAACAATTTCCTTCTTTGGCATGGCTCTTGTTAGAGACAACAAGGGAGGCTCACATCTCTCTTCCAGAACTGAGCTCACTCTCCTCCTCTAACGGAATACCCTCAATTTCGTTAGTCAAAGTGCCCTTGCACCTCCCATCAACCCCCACACCGTAACACCCTTCTGTTGCACTTGCTAGGCCTGCTGGAGCAGCACCCTCGAACAAACCTTCCAGCCCACACGTCTCGTTACTTCCATCACCAGCAACACCTCCTCCACTACTCCCATTTCCATTCTCGCCTTCCTGCTCCTTCTTTTCCTCCACCCACCTATTCCTTCTTCCCATAGCTTCCCTTCCAATGACAGCCCTCTCCTTCGATCCTTTGCTAGGGCATCAAGCTTCAGAATGACCAAACAAGGAACACAACTTACAAAACAAAGGCTTCCATTCATACTCCACAGAAACAACCTCACCCTCCTCCTTCTCATTCTGCACCAATATTTGTGACGGATAATCGAATTCACCACTTACCTCCATGCACAGGTGTAAGCTAACTGACGTCCCGTATCCGTGTTCTCATCCATGTACATCGGTGACCCTAACACGCTTGCAATCGTGCCTAGGTGTTTCCTTGACCAGAACTTCAGATCCAAGTCGGGGAACCTCACCCAAATCGGAATCGTGCATACCTTGTCCAAGGTCTTAATGCCAGCCGACAATGGTTGGAAGGTAAGTGGCGCCCCCCTCACAAACCATGGACCATTTTCAAGAGCGAAAATTTGATCGGTGTCTAGCGAGAATCTGAAAATCATCATATAAGACCCCCGTCGAACAATCTCTAACTCCCTCGAGATCCTCCACACCTTTGCTTAGTGCCTCTTAAGTGTGGGTAAATGGGGAGAGAACCCCACGAAATAACCCATCAGCACCTTCTTCCATGCACCACTAGCTTCCTCCTGCTCTTGACTCGAGACAGTAGCAACCCTAGCACCTCCCTCCCTAATAGTTGGTGCAACGAAATGCTGGGAAGTGCTCGGCTTGACCCTCTTCTCAAAAAGATCAGACCACTTGCGGGGCTGAGCAATCTCCCTAGGCTGCTCTACATCCACACCTTTTGCTCCTTCACAGTCCTTTGCGGCACTCTTGAGACTTGGGAACTCCATTAAGTCGGTGAGGGCTGCTCTAGCACTCAAGGATTCCTCCATCAGACCATGTTCTCTCGGTCGACCAAACTTACTTAGAATTGGGTCCTGTCAGTTTTCTATTTTGTGTATCTTACACAATCTTTACTCAATTCATCCCCAACGGCTATAACTCTTTTGGAGCTTATGAATAGAGTTGTAAAACACATTTTAACACAACTCTCGCACTACTATTTGTCCAATACATTAGAGAGAAACTCCCAAGTCTCCCATTCCCCAAATCCTACTCTCCAAGCTTAAACTTCCACATCTTAGCATCAATTCAACATCCTAAGCTAAGTGTGCTTAAGTGAGAGAGTGTATTCCACTCAAGATCTCAGTTGTAAAGAAGAAAGGACTCCGGTGAAAGCCCGAAGTGTTCCTCTCAGATTGTGAGAGAAGAAAGTCAAGCTGACGAGGGTGTTCGTGGAGCTTCTTTTGTAAAAGGCTTAATCTCGACCCGGAACGAGGTTGATAGTGAAGACGCGAGCGGAGCTCAAGGGAGATCGAGAAGAGCTTGCAAGAGAGGAAGTAAACGGGAGGCCGAACCTCTATAAAAATCTGATGTCATCATTGTGGTTTGCTTTACTTCCTTGTATTTGTTTAAATTCCGTTGTGCATATGTTGATTGATTAAACAAGTAGGTAATTAGGTTAAAAGTTATTAGAATTAGAGACCCTCACGATCCTACATTTGGTATCAGAGCCTTGTGACCTAAATCGCATACTTAATAGTATTTTTAGCATGACTTCAACATCTAATCATAAGAGGGTTTGTGCACAACTAGACACCCTTTGCTAAATGGGTCAAACTATGATTAATGGAAGAATAGGATGAAATATTCCTAATATCTAATGACCTCAAGTATTGGATGTTTCTTCAAAATCCATACACACCCCCAAATGAAGATAAATTAGATTCACTTACTAGGCCCAAAATGAAAGAAATTGAGATGAACTCAAAAATCATGAACATTCTTTATTATGGACGTAATGAGGGTGAATACAATAGAATTAGGGGTTGTGAAAGTGCATATGAAATTTGGCATAGATTACAAATGCATTATGAGGGTGATAGAAAAACTAAGGAAACTCGCATTAGTCTTTTCATGCATAAATATGAGATTTTTTCAATACAAATTGGTGAAAACATAAGCGAAATGAACACTCACTTCATCGATATTACTAACTCTATTTTCGTTCTTGGAAGAAAACTAAATGAAGGAGAGATGACAAAGAAATTCCTCCGGTCGCTAAGCAACAATTGAGAAGATAAGGTGGTTGCGATTGAAGAAGCACACGACCTTTTGCAACTCAAGATGAAGGAGTTAATTGGAAATCTCATGGCTTATGAGCTCCAAATTAACCATCGGAAGGAGAAAGAAGCCTCCAAGATAAAATCTACCTTGGGATTACATGCAAATATTGACCAACCAAGGAGGAGTGTAGAAGATGAGAACATGAAGTCCTAGCGCAAGACTTCTTCAAATCCCTCAAGAAGGATAAAGAAGAAAAGAATGAAAGATGAGGTAGAAGAAGTGAAATGAGAGAAAAGAAGAAGGAGAAGGAGGAGAGTGAAAATGAGAGAAAAGAGAAGGAGAAGAAAAATGAGAGAAGGGACAGAAGGAGAGAAAAGGAGAGGAGTAAGAGAAACAAGACGAGGTTGGAAGCTCACAATGCTACTTGGGACGATACATCATCAACATCTTCATCCCAATCAACCACACCTTCATCAACAAAGGAATATGCGCACATATGTTTCATGGCAATTCAAGATGAAGGAAGTGAGGTATCCTCTAACTCTTACTCTACTAGATCACATTCTTTCTCATCTAAGTCATATGCTAGTGATAGTTCATGTTCGAAAGAAGAAAAATATTCTCATGATGAACTTCAAAATGCATTTCATGATTTAGTTAAACAATATGAGATTATATGTGAAAAGAACAAAAATTCTAGAAAGCAAATAAATGATCTCAAATGCCAAATTAAAATAATCATGAATGAGAAGAATGAGGTGCTTGCTAAACTCAAAACAAATGCATCAACTCTTGAAAGTTTGAAACAAATGCATCAACTCTTGTTAGTGAACAACTAGATCTTCAAGCTTGCAATGTGCAATTAAGAAAAGATCTAGAGAAATTCACTAATGGAACCAAGATGCTTGACATGCTTTTAGATAGTCAAAGACAATCACTAGATAAACATGGTTTAGGATACAATGTAAAATTGAAAAACCATGTATCTCATACTATACTAAATGGCAAGCATGTGTTCATTAATCATAGCTCTTCAAGTGTGTGGGCTCCTAGAACCAAAATGGTTTGGATTGCCAAAGCTAATATTCAAGGACTCAAAGTTATTTGGGTACCTAAATCTACACTTGTAGGTGCTTAAGGAAGAAATAGGTGGTGACCGGGAAAGCTTAAGAGTCAAATTCAAAGCCGGTTGCATCACCAAATGAGATTGGAACCAATTCAAATCTTCAAGTTGGTATAAATTTCTTATCCTCTAAATTTTTCAATCAATTGGTTATAGTCTAGGTCCTTATATGCTTAATTGACATATCTTATATTCATTCATTGTAAATCTTTAAATTTGAATCACATCCTTTGATTAAATGTCAAATTTGTAAATGGATGTCAATAAGGGGAAATGAATACATCACATGCTATATTGTAATATTTCCTTGATTTTAGTATGGGAGAATTAAGAATTGAACTTAATTGAAAAACCATATTCATATTGATAGGGGACCAACTTCATTACAAGACATCCAAAATTCAATGCTTAAGTCTTATAATTTTTGATCGATGTCAAAGGGGGAGAGATAATTAACAGGTAACATGAAATTTGATTAAAAATGAACAAAAACTATGCACATCTATTGGGGGAGCATTTATATGCATAGTTTACAACCAAAATTTTCAAGTATTAAGATATAGGTTGCCATCATAAAAAAAGGAGATTGTTGGCTTTTTGGCCTTAATCTATGTTTTGATGATTTAATCAACCTAATCTTAATTGTGATCATGTAGAGTAGCACACACGTTGCATTGCATGTATATTGCTTTTTGCGAACTTCTACAGAAGACTTAAGGACGAAAGGAAATCAAGTCAAGACATGTAATTTGTATTTCTTTGAGTCTTAGGAACTTTGTGTAATTGAGCATACTTCAGCAAAAACTACTCAAACACACACTAGGTTCCGTATAGAAGTCAGACACGAAATTTCACATAATTTGGACTTCAATAGATCACCCAAACTTAGATCGGAAAACACTAAACCAAATCCTGAACAGTCTGCCCACATTCGGACAACCGAAATAGACCGTTCGGTCGACTGAGTGATCATATATTCTGTTAGTGTTTAACTACCCAAGTTTGGTTGACCATCCAGACATTTTCGGTCGACCGAGTTTGTTGACTTGTTGGCCTTAATCTATGTTTTGATGATTTAATCAACCTAATCTTAATTGTGATCGTGTAGAGTAGCACACATGTTACATTGCATATATATTGCTTTGTGCTAACCTCTACAGGTGATCAATACTCAAGGAAGAAACAAAATCAAGTCAAGACATGTAATCAAGATTATTTGAAGACATGTATTTTTGTATTTCTTTAAGTCTTATGAACTTTGTGTAATTGAGCATACTTGAACTAAAAACTACTCAAACACACATTAGGTTCCCTATAGAAGTCACACATGAAAATTCACATAATTTGGACTTCAATAGATGACCCAAACGTAGACCGGAAAACACTAAACCTGAACCCAAACTGTTCAGTCGACCGCAACAGACTGTTCGGTCGACTGAGTGATCAATTAATCTGTTAGTGTTTAACTGCCTAAGTTCGGTCGACAGTTCAAGCCTTTCCCATCGACCGAGTCCCAAGTATTTTCTGACAGTTTATTTTGTCGTATATATTCAACGGTCGTATTGGTATTAACCAAAAATACCCCAAATACATTTCATGTATCGGTTGACCGAAGACTTTGTTTGGTCGACCGAATTTATGTCTCTTGACAAACCTGAATCTCCTGCTTGAATTTGGCTGATCGTTATCTCTTAGTTCGGTCGACCGAATAGAACATTGTTTGTCAACCTCATAGTGTCTGGTGTGATTCGGTCGACCGAACCCTATTCGGTGTTCGACCGATCACTTAAGTGTACCTAAGTCTTAGCGTTGGGCGGTCGACCGTTCCTTAACCGGTCGACCGAACTGAGTTCAAAACTACCTAACGGTCGACCGTTCAGCCCGATCCGGTCGACCAAACTCATCCAGAATTGGGTCCTGCGAGTTTCTATTTGGTGTATCTTACACCAACTTATACGAAATCAACCCCAACGGCTATATTCTCTATAATGCTTATAAATAGAGTTGTAAAACACATTTTAACACAACTTTCCCACACATACTTGTCCAATACATTAGAGAGAAACCCAACACACTCAAAGCCTCAAACCTTCCACACTCTAGTCATAAATCCTATCTCACTCAAGTGTGCTCAAGTTTAGAGAGTGTTGTTCCACTCAAGATTCGTTTGTAAAGAATCAAGGACTTCGGTGAAAGCCCGAAGTGTTCCTCTGGGATTGTCAATGAAGAACGTCAAGCTCACGTGGTTGTTCGTCGAGCTTGTTTTGTAAAAGGCGTTCTCCCCCGGCCCGGAACGGGGAGTGGATAGTGAAGACGCGAGCGGAGCTCAAAGTGTCGAGCGGAGCTTGCAAGAGAGGACGTAGGCGGTGGCCGAACCTCTGTAAGAACCCCCGAGTCCATTGTGGTTTGCATTATTCCTTCCTTACTTGCTTGTTTGTTTAAATTCAAATGCGCATAACTTGATTGATCAAACAAGTGGGTAATTAGCTTAAAAGTGATTAGAATTAGAAACACTCATGATCCTACATTTGGTATCAGAGCCTTGTGAGCTAAATCGCATACTTAATCGTATTTTTAGCATGACTTCTACATCATCTAATCACATAGAAGGATTATGCACTACTAGACCTCCTTTGCTAAATGGGTCAAATTATGATTATTGGAAGAATAGGATGAAAATTTTCCTTTTTTCTAATGACCTTAAGTATTGGATGTTTCTTCAAAATCTATACACACCCCGAAATGAAGATGAATTAGATTCACTCACTAGGCCCAAAATGAAAGAAATTGAGATGAACTCAAAAATAATGAACATTCTATATTGTGGGCTAAATGAGGATGACTACAATAGAATTAGGGGTTGTGAAAGTGCATATGAAATATGACATAGATTGCAAATGCATCATGAGGGGATAGCAAACCTAAGGAAACCCGCATTAGTCTCCTCATGCATAAATATGAAATATTTTCTATGCAAATCGGTGAACACATAAGCGAAATGAACACTCGCTTCACCGATATTACTAACTCTCTCTTGGTTCTTGGAAGAAGATTAAATGAAGGAGAGATCACAAGGAAATTCCTCCGATCGTTAAGCCACGATTGGGAAGATAAGGTGGTCACAATTGAAGAAGCACACGACCTTTCCCAACTCAAGATGGAGGAATTAATTGGAAACTTGATGGCGTATGAACTCCAAATCAACCATCGAAAGGAGAAGGAAGCTTCAAGGAACAAACCCTTCTTGTCATTACACTCAAATATTGACCAACCAAGAAGGAGTGTAGAAGATGAGGACATTGAAGTCCTAGCCAAAGACTTCTTCATATACCTCGAGAAGGATAAGGGAGAAAAGAATGAAAGAAGAGGTAGAAAAAATGAGAAAAGAGAAAAAGAAAAGAAGAAGGAGAAGGAGGAGAGTGAAAATGAGAGAAGAGAAGGGCAGAAGAAAAATGAGAGAAGGGAGAGGAGAAGAGAAAAGGAGAAAAGCAAGAGAATAGAAAGTAAGGAGGTAGCTCACAAGGCTACATGGGATGATTCTTCATCACCATCATCGTCGTCGTCTTCCTTGCAAAGTAGAAGAGAGGTGACTCACTCATGCTTCATGGCTATTGAAGATGATCAAAATGAGGTAGAATCTAACTCTTGTTCTAGTAATTTATGCTCAACTAAGTCATATTATAGTGATAGGTCACATTCTAGTGTTAATGAAGAAACCTATACACATGTTGAGCTTGAAATGCATTTCATGACTTAGTTAAACAATATGAGATCATTTGTGAAAAGAACAAAAGTGCTAGAAAGCTAATCAAAGATCTCCAAAGTCAAATTGAAAAATGCATGAATGAGAAAAATGAGGTGCTTGCTAAATTTCAAAATAATGCATCAAATCTAGATAAATTAAAAGCAACACCTACATATGTTGAACAATTAGATTTTTATGCTTGCAATGTGCAATTAAGAAAAGATCTAGAAAAGTTCACACATGGACTAAGATGCTTAACATGCTATTAGGAAGTCAAAGACAATCTTTGCAGAAACATGGTTTAGGATACAATGCTAAATTGAAAAACCATGCATCTTATACAACTTCAAATGGAAAGCACTTAGTTGTAAAACATAGTTCCTCAAGTGTGTGGGCTCCTAAAACCAAAATGGTTTGGATTGTCAAAGCTAATATTCAAGGACCCAAAGTTGTTTGGGTACCAAAATCCACACTTGTAGGTGCTTGAGGAAGAAATCGGTGGTGACCGGGTGAGCTTAAGAGTCGAATTCAAAGCCGGTTGCATCACCAAATGGAGATAGAATCAATTCAAGCTTCAAGTTGGTATAATTTTCAATCAAACTGGTTCTAGTCTAGGTTATATGCTTAATTGACATATCATTTGCTCATTCATTGCAAATCTTAAATTTGATTTACATCCATAGTTTTAGAGACAAACACTTTGTAAATGGATGTTAAAAATGGTAAATGAAAACATCACATGCTTTATTGAAATAATTGCTTGATGTTAACAGGGGAGAAATAGAAATGAACTTTATTGAAAAATCATATTCATATTGATAGGGGGAGCTTATTGAATATTATTTTCATAGAGTAATGAAGTGCAAAATTTAGGGGGAGTGACTTCATTACAAGACATCCACATTGAACTTAAATCGTATAATTTGTTTTTGATAAATATCATTTTTTGATGGATGTCAAAGGGGGAGAGATAGTTAAGGGGGTAACTTGAAATTTGATTACTAAATGAACAAAATTTGTGCACATACATAGGGCGAGCATTAATATGCATAGTTTACATATAAAAATTCCATGTATTAAGATATAGTTAAGATATAGGTTGCCATCATCAAAAATGGGAAGATTGTTGGCTTTTTGGCATTAATCTTTGTTTTGATGATTTAATCAACCTAATCTTAATTGTGATCGTGTAGAGTAGCACACATGTTACATTGCATATATATTGCTTTGTGCTAACCTCTACAGGTGATCAAGACTCAAGGAAGAAAGAAAATCAAGTCAAGACATGTAATCAAGCTTATTTGAAGACATGTATTTTGTATTTCTTTAAGTCTTAGGAACTTTGTGTAATTGAGCATACATGAACTAAAAACTACTCAAACACACACTAGGTTCCCTATAGAAGTCACACACGAAAATTCACGTAATTTGGGCTTCAATAGATCACCGAAACTTAGACCGGAAAACAATAAACCTGAACCCCAACTGTCTGCCCACATTCGGTCGACCGAAACAGACTCTTCGGTCGACCGAGTGATCAATTAATCTGTTGGTGTTTAACTGCCTAAGTTCGGTCGACGGTTCAGACCTTTTTGGTCGACCGAGTCCCAAGTATTTTCCGACTGTTTGTTTTGTCGTATATACCCAATGGTCGTATTTGTATTAACCAAAAATACCCCAAATACATTTCATGTATCGGTCGACCGAGGACCTTGTTCGGTCGACCTAATTTATGTCTCTTGACAAACCTGAATCTCCTGCTGGAATTTGGTCGACCGTTTTCTCTTAGTTCGGTCGACCGAATAGAACATTGTTTGTAAACCCCATAGTGCATGGTGTGATTCGGTCGACCGAACCCTATTCGTTGTTCGACCGATCACTTAACTGTACCTAAGTCTTAGCGTTGGGAGGTCAACCGTTCCTTAACCGGTCGACCGAACTGAGTTCAAAATTGCTTAACGGTCGACCGTTCAGCCCGATCCGGTCGACCGAACTCATCCAGAATTGGGTCCTGCGAGTTTCTATTTTGTGTATCTTACACCAACTTATACGAAATCAACCCCAACGGCTATATTCTCTATAATGCTTATAAATAGAGTTGTAAAACGCATTTTAACACAACTCTCCCACACATAATTGTCCAATACATTAGAGAGAAACCCAACACACTCAAAACCTCAAACCTTCCACACTTTAGTCATAAATCCTGTCACACTCAAGTGTGCTCAAGTTTAGAGAGTGTTGTTCCACTCAAGATTTGTTTGTAAAGAAGCAAGGACTTCAGTGAAAGCCCGAAGTGTTCCTCTCGGATTGTGAGAGAAGAAAGTCAAGCTCACGAGGTTGTTCGTCGAGCTTGTTTTGTAAAAGGCGTTCTCTCCCGGCCCGGAAGGGGGAGTGGATAGTGAAGACGCGAGCGGAGCTCGAAGTGTCGAGCGGAGCTTGCAGGAGAGGACGTAGGTGGTGGCCAAACCTCTGTAAATTGGCAAACGGTAGACCGAACTTACTCAGAATTTGGTCCTGTCAATTTTCTGTTTTGTGTATCTTACACAATCGTTACCCAATTCATCCCCAACGGCTATAACTCTTTTGGAGCTTATAACTAGAGTTGTAAAACACATTTTAACACAACTCTCCCATTACTATTTTCTAATACATTAGAGAAAACTCCCAAATCTCCTATTCCCCAAATCCTACTCTTCAAGCTTAAACTTCCACATCTTAGCATCAATTCCACATCCTAAGCTAAGTGTACTCAAGTTAGAGAGTGTGTTCCACTCAAGATCTCAGTTGTAAAGAAGCAATGACTTCGGTGAAAGCTCGAAGTGTTCCTCTCGGATTGTGAGAGAAGAAAGTCAAGCTCACGAGGGTGTTCGTGGAGCTTGTTTTGTAAAAGGCTTAATCTTGGCCAGAACGAGGTTGATAGTGAAGACGCGAGCGGAGGTCATGGGAGATCGAGCGGAGCTTGCAAGAGAGGAAGTAGGTGGGAGGCCGAACGTCTATAAAAAACCGGTGTTATCATTATGGTTTGCTTTACTTACTTGTATTTGTTTGAATGTCGTTGTGCATATCTTGATTGATTAAACAAGTAGGTAATTAGCTTAAAAGTGATTAGAATTACAGACCCTCACGATCCAATAGTAATGTGAGTCATGTAAATAAAATAATTGTTCATAGTTTGTTTTAATGTTGTCTTTGTTTTAATGCTTGCTTGTTTAGCTTGTTTTGTTTGTCTTAATCTTAGTACAAGTAATTAGCATGTCTCCCTTTCCTATCTTAATTACCTTAATTTCTTTTTGTCTTCTTTTAATGAGTAATGTGTGAGTAGTTTCATCCCCCTTTGAGGGTGGAGTTGATGTTTATACATGTGTTTGTAGATGGAATGAATACTAAATATTATTGTATGTGAGAAATGTTAGTATGCTTGTTTGAATTAAAGAGAATACTTAACTTGATGATTTCTGCCATAATATTTAGGTACATTTCATGTTTGTTTAGGTTCTTAATAACAAACTTGTCATGCTCATATTAATCACCTAGGTTAGTACTTTGAATGATAAGTCTTGTCACGAGGTACTTCTTATGCATAAGAAACACTACCTACACTTGTGCTTAATGAATGCATTCATCACTACTTATTTCATGTGTACACACACTCCACCCCTTAGTGGTCTTCCATTCCAAATTTCTAGCTTCTTCTATTAGTCACTTAGTTTCATTTTTCACGCACTTTCATCTTGTTTGTTGCTTACTCATGTAGTGTAGTTTAGTAGAGTTTAGTGTAATCACATTTTCTCCACCTTGTTTCCCACTCGCCTTCGAACTAACCAAAGTCGACACACCTCCCTGTGGATCGACCCGTATTTGCCACTGCTTCAACGCGGTCGTGCACTTACGGTTATTATAACTGATTCAATCATAATTCATCAATGATTTCAAGTGCCAAATTACATTATAACCTAAGTACAAGAAATATAAAGTTATCTACTCTTCATTCTTCATTTCTTGTCTTGATCCATACTTGGTTCCTGAAATGTTAGAAATACAATATATGCATGCGATGATATTAATGGATTACATGTGTTTATTGATATGTTAGTTAATCGTCAAAATGGATTAGCGATTATTTAGCCAGAAAGCCAACACACTGTAGTGGAGAGATGCTACTTATAATGTGAGTGAGCAATAAAGAATATTTTGTTAAGTTTCTT
The DNA here is from genome assembly GCA_963682175.1 of Triglochin maritima. Lineage (NCBI taxonomy): Eukaryota > Viridiplantae > Streptophyta > Magnoliopsida > Alismatales > Juncaginaceae > Triglochin > Triglochin maritima. Next base: position 25,803,611 of record OY821775.1, read on the forward strand.
ATTGTTTCTTTTAATTCTTACATGCTTAGTTGATTTTGTTTGTCTTAATCTTAGTAGAAGTAATTAGTATGTCTCATTTTATCTTAATTAGTTTAATTTCATTTTGTCTTCTTTTAATGAGTAGTGAGTAGTTACATCCCTCTTCGGAGGTCGAGTTGATGTTTATACACGTCATGAAGAAATGAATGAATGATATATGTTGTTTTATGTGATGAATGTGAGTATGCTTGTTTCAATTAAAGAGAATACTTAACTTGATGGTTTCTGCCATAATCATTACGTACATCTCATGCTTGTTTAGGTTCATAATAACAAACTTGTTTATGCTCATAATAATCTAGGTTAGTGATTTGGATGATAGGTCTTGCCAACCATTAGGTACTTCCTATATATGCATGGCAACACTACCTACACTTGTGCTCTAATGAATGCATTCTCATCACTTTATTTCATGTGTACACACACTCCACCCCTGAGGGGTTTCTCTTCCTGAATTCCAGCTTGCTTTTCTAGTTACTTAGTTTAGTTTTTATTTCTTCTCGTACTTTCATCTTTCCTTGTTTGTTTCTTACTAGTGTAGTGTAGTTTAGTTTTAATAAACTTCTTCTCCCATCTTTTCCCACTTGTCTTCGAAAGAACCATAATCAACACATCTTCTTGTGGATCGACCCGTACTTGCCCCGTCTTCACTGATGGTCGTGCACTTGCGGTTAAACTTAATTTCAATCAGAACACATTACTTGGATTTTAACCATGTCAGTAGATGAGCCTCAAGTAGCAACCACACGTGCTTCAAAATTGACTTTAACTTAAGGGTGTGATGGATTTGCCCGAAGTGGTGGAAATTTCAAAACCAACTTCCATGACTTCCTTAGAATTTAGAGTATAAATGAGGGACGTCGTTCACAATGCAATTCCATAAGGTTTTGAAAATCATAAAACTTGTTTTGTATAATCATTTTTGAGTTTTTCTACGACCAATCACAAGAATATCTTGTTGAATTCCAGCAAACCACCCTAATCCAATAAATGATGTCCTTCAAAATAGGGGTGTAAGCGGGGTAGGGTGGGGTGTATTTTTAGCCCACCACTACCCATCCTTGCCTAAGTTAAGAGGGTAAGCGGGTCGGGACGAGTTAGAAATAAAAAACCGCTACCCGCCCGCCAAGGTTGGACTAGGCGGGTTTTATGCTGGTTTGACAGGTTTTTATTTAATTTTTTAGATTTTTCCTAAGAAAAACAAAAGAATATCAAAACATGAGAAATAGTAATCACTCAGCGCATTTTTTCTAATAACATTCATTATTACGATAACAAAATGCGACCCGAAACATTGGAAACAGAAACTAAACAATAATAACAAACTCTAACGTCAAACATTCAATATAAGTTTATAATAATCACTCGTTATAACATAACATAACGCAAACCCGCCCATTTGCGGCCCTACTTCCAAACGAACAGAAGCGAAGATTTCCATCGACGCCACTTCACCACGCACAGCCACTCAACCCTCTCTCTCTCTCCCTTCCCCAATGCATAGGTCCTCGAGCGCCAGTCGCGTTTCCGACGAGTTCTTCTCAGGTGAGGCGACGTCGAGCGGGAGGCTGTCCCTGCCCGGCGAGGAGAGGTCCCTCCTGGAGCGGGACCAGCTGCCCAGGTTCAACTCCCTCTCCGACGTCTCCAAGAAGGAGTCCTCCAGGTTCAGATCCGCCGAGAACGCCATTCACTTCATTCCCCTCGTTCTGCTGCTCTGTGGAATCGTCCTCTGGCTCTTCTCCTCCCCACGTGAATTCCATCTGCGAGATCTTGTTTTTTTTTTCTTTGTTGTTTCCTTGGTCTTCCCCCTTTTCCGTTTCGTTGGATCCCAAACCTCTGATGTCAATGATTGCAGATATCTTGTTTGTTTTGGTGATCTTTGCTTCTTGCTCCGATTTTTTGCTTGCTGGAAGTTGTTAGTTTGTTAGGGGGCAAATAATTTGTTCTTTGGTTCAATAAATACAATGGAATGATGCTATTCAATATAAATGATAATGTGAAGTGATAAGTAGTGTAACAATAAGTTTAACACAAGTTTCAGTTGCAATATTGAAACTATTTGAAAGTACAAGTTTTAGTTGTGGTGATGGATTGTAGTTGGCCATTTAATTTCCAATATCAGATTGGATAAAAATAAGAAGCCTGTGAGACTTTGAATCGGTAGTTTAGGTGGTCTCTTGAATAGACTTGGTCGTGATGTCTATTTGGTGTCCTAAATCGAGCCTTAAATAGTTGTTCGTGTTTTTTTTTGATAATCTAATTAAAACGTTATTTGGTAATTACCCCTTGGAGGTCTGAAGGCTCTGTGTTGGGATGTTAATGCTACTTGAATCTGATGGTAAAATAAAACAGCTTGATCAAATCTATTGTACTGCATTTGTTGGAATGAGAAGTATGTGCCTGATCCTAATATCCAACTTGGAGGAAGATCACATCCCGTGTTTGGGTAGTGATGTCCATTGGATTTTGGATTTCAAAAGTGACATAGTTGTTGATTCAGATTAATCTCAAAGTCCAACTCTCATTTCATCCATCAGTTCTAGTTACTTTTCTTACATTTCCCTTCCATGCTAGGTTCTTGACCCAAGCACAATCTAGGAAATTTCATTTTGCTTTTGTATCTCAAATGGTTATTGGGTGTTTGTGTCATGAATGTTAATCATTTTTATCAGAACAAGTTATGAGAAATCTCTGCAATTATCCCCTTATGTACGTAAGTACTGATGTACAAATTACTGTTTGCTTTTATTTGTTCAGCATTTATATTTCCTACAACAACAACAACAAAACTTTTTATCCCAAACTAGTTGGGGTAGACTAGAAATAAAACTCTAAGGAGTCACGGTTCAGGCACGATAATCGCCTTCTTCTACACGTTTCTATCTAATGCAAATTCTCGATGAACATTCCAATCTTTTAAATCTCTTTTGACCGCTTTCTCGCAAGTCAATCGTGGTATATATCTTCCTCTTTTTATGTCTTTGATCCGATTTAAATTGATTTTCAAACTTTTTATGTTTTCAAATTGATTTTCTCACTGCTGATGAAAAGATTCTTTCAAATTGGAAGAATTGTTGTTGGCTAACATTGGATGGTCTCTGAAATATGATTATCTCAACCAGTTGCACTTATTTCTCGAACCATCTAGCCTTTTGTTTCAGTCAAGATTGTATTGGTTTTAAGCACATAGTTGGATTTGATTTTCGTGGTTGGCTTGTTAATCTATACTGACATACATTTCATCTCTGGTACATGCATATTGATTGTTGTATGTAAATGATTAATTTCATGGACGATAAAAAATATTAGTTTTCGTGGATCCCAACGGATTCACGCTAGTTTTCATCCATCTGTTCCTTGTAAGGTTTATTGCACAGTAGGATACCAAATCAATCCCTTCATTTAAGGATTATCGGTTGGGTACTACATTGAGATAACCTAAGGAGTTTAGACGACTGTATTCTTGTATGCCAATTGTTCCGTGTTCCTGTAATGACACAACTAGTCTTGGGCTGTAACTTATTTTTCTTGCCCCTTTCATTTTCATAATATTTTTGGTGGTTGATTCAAACTTTTAGTTCTCTAAACAATTGACTGTTCTGTACTCCTGTGAAATAACTGAGTTTTTTTATAGACGACTTCTTGGTTATCCTTATCGTTAGTTCTATGTGAAACATATAAACTTGGATTGTTGTTTCCCCGTCAATAGAATGGGTGAATCTACAGCTTGGCATCTTATTTCCCTTATGAAGCGAAAGGGTGTTCGGCTTTTGTGTTTGGAAGTAACAAGAGGGAACGCTAGTTGAAATTCTTATATATATTTTCTGGGGTAGTGATCTTTATTAGTTTGATTTCTTAGTGCATAAACCAATCCATATTGGATAATGTTAATTTCGGAATCTAACATATGTATTCTCGTCCTATGCAGGCTGGATGCTAGTGCCCTGCAAACTTTTTTTGAATACATATTACGTTCTTAGTTAAATCAAAGCATGACGCACATGTTGGGATTTTCTTAATCAAGCTAATTCAATGTTAGAAATCTAACAGCGGAATAAGCCTAAATTGGTTGTTTTGTGGTCTATAGCTAATGTTTGTAAACATGTATTTTTAAGAACTAGAGGTGTTCTAATGTATGTGGAAAGGTGGACCTATTATTTTTATTTAACAATACTTATATGGTGATTGTATCAAACCGTTTGTTCATAGTAACATGGAGATCGGAGCTGAAATATATAGATAACAACAAAATAAAGACCATACAAGCTTGGAAAATTGTAAAAAGAGGAGAATATAAAGGAAGAAAAAAGGAAGAATATACGTCGTTATTTTCTTCTCTAAGCACCAAGGCTTTCAGAACTGAACCGGTCATCGAACCGATAAAGCTTTGGTTTTGGTTCAATGTGGTCGAACCACGGTCCAACCACGGTCGGACCGTTGATGACGTCAGCATGACATCAGAATTTTTGAGACCCGAAGTTGGACCGGACCGAATAAATATTAACGGTCGGACCGGTGGGAACCGATTTTTGTAAAATTATTTAATATATACACACCAAACATTAAATATAATTCATGATATCAAACACAATTTGCTTAACTCAGTAAATTTGTTATCTTTACTTAACGGAACAAATTTGCTTGAATAAGAATTAGAGAAAGTATTATTTGGATTAAGAATCTAAAACCAAAATCAATCTTCAATATTATCCACGACATCATACTTATGAATGGATTTGGTAAGGGAGAGAAGGGATTGTGGGTGATGGATTTTTATTTGTAAAAATAGAAAAAAAAATCCTCATATATTCTGATTTTAAAAATTAGGAAAATTTGAAATATTTTTATGTCCGGTCCGACCAACCGGTCCAACCAGACGGTCCAACCCGGTCGGACCGGGTTCACTCCGGTTCAGAATGGTTCGAGTAGATGCTCGGTTTTTTAGTTGAACCGACCGCTGAACTATCGGTTCCCGGTTCGACCGGGTCGAACGGTCCGGTCGGGTCCGGTTTTTAAAACCTTGGTGAGCACCGAACGTTGCCGATCTTAATTTAATGGATCTCACTCTTTTCGTTACCCAAGTGTTGGAGGATGTGTGTAACGTGGGGTGGGGGGGTGGGGGGGGGGGTCAGTGGATTTGCATAGTTTTTTGGTAAATCTTTCTTGTGGACCAACATGCATCCTCTCCTCTCTCTTTTTCTTCCTCATTTTGTTTATCAAATTAACAATTATAATGCGTTTGGTAAGTTGGAATAGAATCAGCGCAGAATGGAATCAAGTTGGAATGGAATGGAAATGTGATTTCAATCTTGTGTTATCTCAAAATTAGAAATTGACCAAGCAATGGAATAGTGATTTCATTTTTTGTTTGGTATCACATTTTATGAAGGGAATTAATTTCGTTTGGTTTCATTTCCCAATATGCCCTAACATGCATAAGAGACGTTATAAATAAAAATATATTAGAATTTAAATTACAAAAATATTAAATAAATATTTAAATATAAAAAAATCATTAATTCTTAAAAATATGAACTAAAATACATATCGTACGTAAAGTAATTCTCTTACAAAGTGTTCATTCTCTTTGCCGGTTATACAAAAAAACTATCGTTTTGTCGTCGTCACTCATTATTTCTATTACCTCATGATATTTCTCAAGTATTGAGAACTCATCTATTATGATTTTATTATTACGTATTGGATCAGTTATTTATTCATTAGATATATTATGAGATAACTAGTAGGTATTTGTACAAGTAGACCACTTTTATTAAATATTATTATTAGAATTTGACCTAATCTACGTTTGGCTCAAAATGAACTTAATACAAATGAATGGTTACAATATTAATTGTAAACTTTACTTATTCTAACCTCACATAGAACTTTAGAATGAAATCACAATTGATCAAACTAATGAATAGAATTGTAAATACATAAATATAAAGAATACATGCATAATTGAAATATCACAATGTAATCATATATATATATATACATTTATTAGTTTATATGAATACATATGCTAAAATACAGAAGGGTACATTTGGAAACTAATAAAAAGGGGTAACCACCGGAAATAGAATCACTATTCCTAGGGTGAGTGGAGGAATCATCATTCCCTTGTACAACGGAATTGAGATTCCAATCGAATCATCGTTCCTTCCCAAAACTCCAAACCAAACATGGAAATAGAATCAAAGATGGAATGATGATTCCATTTCCTCCCTGATTCTTGCGTTCAAAAGCACCATTAATGTCTCACTATTTATAGGAGAATGCGAACAAGAATAACTTATCAGAGAGATATACAAAAAAAATTGTACATATTGTGAATCAAATGGTAAATAGAAAAACATTAACGCGTGAAAGGGAAAATGTAGACAAATTGTTAAGAAATTTCTATTGTATTTCGTGTGTTGTGTACATCAAGTTACATACTGATGAAACAATTACAAATATTATCATGTAATACATTGGGTTATACATGTCAAATAAATTATATGACATAATGTAGACAAAGCCAACATACAAGAACATGTTTAGGAAACCAAAAACAACAAAAGAGTAGTGATCAGAAAGGCCTTCAACCGAGCCGTCGAATTTCGACTTGTCTTAGAGAAAATATTGCTCTCACGTACTAGTGCGATGGGTCTGACATTTTCCCCAAGATAGAATGGTTCATTCGTTGAGTGGGCACATACCGGAGCCGACGAACCTCGAAAGCAGATCAAAACCTCGCAATAATCGATAGTCGGAGAATGCTCGAATTTGGAGGACCAAAAATCGTCAGAGCGGTTTTTTCTTTTCGAGAGAGAGAAAGCAAAAAGAACTTGTATGTCATAGAGGAAACCGAACGTAATATATATCCTTTTGTAATCGTTGGGGACTTAAATGCAATATTCAATTAAGTCGAAGACCAAAAAGATATTTTATCATCCTGAGGCTAAAACCTCTAATTTCCCCTGAATACCTCGTCGTGCCGCCTCGCACTGGACCGGACGGGACGGGCATGTGTGCGTGTGTAGCATTCACTCCTCATCTCTTTGTTCCATCAAAGGGTCATGGGAAATGAATGTTAAAGAACATTTTCCAACATCTCATGTTCCCCAATGTGGGACTAAAAGAAGGGTGAGTACATGACTAAATAATTCTCATATACATGATTGGATATTTTGAATTAATTGTTCATGGGCATAACCTAAATTTAATAGTCCAAAAATCCCACACAAATCCATTGTTGATCGAGCGACCAAACCTTGCAGCCTAGTGCTTTCAGTAACGGTACCTTTCAGATTTGAACAACTACCTGAGTCATTCAACTTTACCCCCACAAGAACTAAGTGAAACAAAATCTTGAACTTGAACCTTATATGTGAAGGTGTCCATTGAGAACAACATCAAGCAAGTCCTACTACAATCTAAAGGGTGGATGCATTACGACCATGCATCCGTATACTGTGTCATGAATGCTTTCAAGGAATGACCTACATTCCTCTAATTGCGGCCACACAATCGCATTCATGTAGTTGAGCTTCTCTAAAGATGAACTGCTAACATCTTGTTCTAAGAACTCAAACCCATTTAGAGCACACAATGTATGACCTACAATGTATCCCATCCCCAACTTGGATTTCAGAACTTGAGCTAGATCAAGTCCTTTGGTGAAAGGATCAGCTATATTGTCTTTGGTACCAACAAAATCAATAGTTATGACCCTTTTCGAGACTAACTCCCTTACCGACTTCAGTGTGACTTGGATGTGTCTCCTTTGTTTGTTATTATACTTTGAGCTTCTCAGCTTTGCAATGATAGTCATACTATCACAATGCACAAATATTGCAAGAACTAGTTTGCTGGTCATTGACAATTCAAAAAAGGAGTCATTTCAACCATTCAGGTTCCATTCCACTTGTATCCAAAACACAAAGTTCAGCCTCGAGGAGACAGTATGGTCTGCTTTGTAGACCTCCAGAAGACTGCACCTCTACCCATAGTAAATACATACCCTGTAACATTGTTATCCTAGAGTTTTTGGCTATTCAGCTTGCATCACTGTATCCTTCGTGTATAACTGAGAATTTCCCATAATACAAGCCAAGGGTAGAAGTACCCTTTAAGTATTTTAGTACTCTATCCAAAGTCTCCCAATGAGTACAATCATGACAACTTGTGTATCTACTAAGTTTGCTCATCGAGAATGAAATATCTGGTCGTGTGCAATTAGCAAGATACATGAAGCAACCTATAATATGAGAATATCTCAATTGTGAAACTGGAACACCACTCTTGTTCTTATACAAAGGTTTTGATGATCATATGAGGTTTTCACATGTACAATTTGTATAGCTAAATCTCTCAAGGACCTTCTCAACGTAGTGAAATTGAGATATGGAAATACCCTCAGTTGATCTAATCAGTTTGAGACCCAAGACTACATTTGCAACACTGATATCCTTCATTTCAAACTTAATACACAAGGACTTTGTTTCATGTATTATTTCAGTGTTTGAGCCAAACAACAATATGTCATCAACATATAAACAGAATGCAATGCATGCATCACTGCTTGCCATTATATCATACATATATTTGTGTCTTATATCCTTTATTTTAGCCTAAGCAATGCTATGTAACGAGTTTATGTTTAAGTTTTAGGAATAAATAGGTTTGAGAAGAAGAGATTCAAAAAGGACTCAAAAGCAAGAAAAATGCCTAAGTTGTAATGCAAGACTTATGGACTGAGATGAAAGAGAGAAGGACCCGGATGTAAAACCAAAAAGGATCAATGAGCAAATCAAGAAGCTCCACACCTTAATGAGGAGTATTTTGATAATTAAATCGGGGCCCAACCATCAACAACCAAATCGAATTCTTTAAACACCAAGAAATCAAGCTGGAACCAAGCCAAACAAATCCAGACCCGATCACAAAATTACAGACCGCTAATTAGTGGTCCCAGACCACCAATCAATGGTCAAGATTGCTTCCAAATGCACATTCTTTGGTCATGTCTTAGATTAGGTTGTATTGCGTCCATATTTGGTATGTTATTAGTCTCATACCAGGGGATTTTCCCCGAATGCCTTTTTCTACGACTATAACTAGAACTCTTCCTTCTCCTTTGTATTTACCCATTGCTTGGTGACATTCTCTCTACTTGGAGTAAAGCCTTGAAGCAAAACTCAACTGGAGAAGAATGCTACTTGTAATGTGAGTCATGTAAATAAAATAAATTTTCATAGTTTTGTTTTTAATGTTGTCTCTTTTTAATGCTTGCATGCTTAACTTTGTTTTGATTTCCTAATCCTAGTATAACTAGTTAGAATGCCTTTCTTTTTTAGTTTAATGTCTAGCATAATGTGTAGTGAGTAGCTCCATCCCCTGGGGGGTGGAGAGGATGTACATATATGTTGTGAAGTTTGGATGTTTGATGAATTTTTTATTGTGTACACTTGCATGTTTCATTGTTCATAGGGGGTGTTTTAATCATCTACATGTTGGGGGTTTTTTGATGGGTTTTGTCACAATAATTAGACACTTTCCATGTTTAGTTTCTTCATGTTTATTGACTGAAATTTCCTATTGAATATGCTACATGTTAGTTATGTGTTTGTATTTATGGTTTCTTGCTTGCTTGCTTGATTGAAAAACTTTGTTTTGATGGGTTTTGCCATAAGATTTAGACACCTCTCATACTTAGCTTTGTTCTTCACATGAGTTCACGGTTTTTGATAAGTCTTGCCATATCTTTCGACACTTCTCATGCTTAGCCTAATCTTATGATAATAATGTAGTAATTGCTGATACGTTGTGTGAATGGATTGATAGGCTTTGCCAAATCTTTAGACATTTCCTATGCATGAAAACACACACACGACACATACACATACATGCATACATGGTTACATGTGTCATTCATCACTTATTTTACTTCATATGTGCACACACCACCCCTTAGGGATTTTCCTTACTGAATTCCATCTTCCTTTTATTAGTTATTTATCTTAGTTTTAGTAGTCTTGTGCTTTCATCTTTCTCCTTTGTTAGTTTCTAGTTTAATGTAGCTTAGGTTAGCATAATCACATGTCTTCTCCCTTATTTTCCACTTGATTTCTGAAGAACCAGAGTCGACACACCTCCTTGTGGATTCTACCCATACTTGTCGCGTCTTCATCGACGTCGTGCACTTGCGGTATTAAAACATTTAAACAAGTTTTTGGCGCCATTGCCGGGGAGGTGCTAGTCCAGACTCTGGTTTGGACGATTTGAGTGGATTTAATTTTTGTTTTGTAGTTTTCTTTGTTTCAGGAGACTCTGACGCTCAAGGGAAGGCACCATCAGAAGTTTGGAGGAGAATAGAGTTACAGGGAATGCCAATCCACGGCCTGAGAATGCCAACTGCCGGTCTAGTGAACTTCAATTTCCTCCTTTTTTCTGTTTGTTAATACATCTGATATAGTGCTCTGGGCGCAATTTGGCATGTTTTGAGCTGTAATTTGCCCTCAGATCAATAATGAATCCCCTTTTAAGCAACTTAGATCCTAAAATCCAAAGCAAAAGATTAGGCATTCTTGCTTGTTTAGGTCATGCATCATGTACTTAACTTAGGCATGTAGTTTGTCTTTTGTTTTAGCTTTACTTTCAGTTGTTGAGCGTTGGCGTGAGATACACATTTCCTACCCTCATTCATGTATTTGGTATGACCATGCATTAGTTAGTAGGAATTGCATTGCAAAAAGTGTGAGTTGAGCGTTTCTTTGGAGAGTTGATTTCTAGATTAGGACTCCAAAACGCTACTAAGAAGGGGTTGTCCCATATAAGATAAGGTAGGGGATTTCATCACCCTTTCCTTTGCCCCAAAAATCACACTAATCAAGAGCCTATTTTTAAAATCAAGTAGACATTGGCCCCTAAGGATCTTGGGTGCATTAGGAGATTGATCGAGTCGCGACCGTCATGACCTGATCAACGTCGCCCACTCTGTCGATAGCAGGAGAGATGAGATCTCCGGATCTTGGCTCACTTACTGGGCTTTGTGGTTCTCGTCGTAGGGACGTGAGGCGTGTTGAGGCCGTGTGACCTCGCAGTTAGGCGTCGTCTAGCTAGAAGGACCTATAGCGACCTTAGGTTGTCTGAGTCTTATTTTCTTATTTACTTCTACTAGTACCTACCCTCCGTAGCATAATGACTTCTTCTCTTCTCTCTTGAGTCATTCCCTCTCATCTGTGTCTTCCTATCTTCTCCCCTACGCACAATCTGCCTTTATTGTTTAAAAAAAGGTTTTCTTTCTTTTTCTTATGGGTGTGCAACTTTGCGCATTCTAGTGTGGTCAGGAGACGTTGTGGGTCGTTTGACGAGATACGACATCGATCTGTCCTTAATTGTCGTCTTTTCGAACACATCCCCGTCCCATATCCTACACAGTCCCGGGACCATGACAAGTCATGGATCACACAACGACGATTCATGTTTTAGACCCCCACCACCCTCTGGTCCCGAAGGTGGGGATCCACAACCTCATCAGTTGGTCCCCCAGGTTCGCATTCCAATCCGCGATCGAAGCTACCCGAGTCGTACTGCTCTACCTTCATGCATCGTATTGCCAGAGGCAAATGGGAACCACTTTGAGGTTAAGCCTAAATTTATCTCCATGCTCCCTCACTTCACTGGGAAGGGTGACCCTTATATCTTCTCAGGGAGTTTGAGGAGGTCTGTGGTATGTTCAAGCTGCAACAACTTAGAAAAGACTCCATCCACTTTAGACTTGTTCCCTTTGCACTAAAGGATGATGCCAAGAAGTGGTTGTACAACAACTAGGCGAATGTCTTTAGGACTTGGGACGAGTTTCAATCTGCATTCCTCAAGAAGTACTTTTCAAATCATCGGACTCAAAAACTGAGGAACGAAATCAATTCGTTCTATCAATATGAGACTGAATCATTCCATGCATACTTAGAGAGGTTGAAGGAGCTACTATCCTCATACCCTCACCATGACATCGAGTTGTGGCACATTTGTCTGATTGTTTACGATGGTCTTCACATCCAATCCCAAACGCTCCATGAGTCCATGTGTCAATGAGAGTTCTTAGGAAAGGATGAAATGGAAGCATGGGTTTCCTAGAAGACCTTGCTGAGAAAACTATGCAGTGGGAGAGTGTTAGGGAACCACCACCATCATCTAGCATTGGAGCGAGGATCGCAAATGCAGATTTGACTAGATCAGGTGCCCTATTTGCTGTTTGATATCACTACGGACACCAAGGCACGCATGTAGGCCTTAATGCGTCGTATGGATTCGATTGAGCTCCAAAACCAGCAAGATATGTCACGTGTGCCTGCATCTGGTCCAGTTCCCTGTCATTCATGTGGTAGGATAGGTCATGTGGGAGGCGAGTGTTCATCCATTCCTCCTGAGATGGAACATGTCAATTCCATTTATGATAGATCCAGGAATGACCCATACTCATTATCATATAATCCTGGATGGAGGAACCACCCTAACTTTTCATGGAACCAAAATAATGTCCAGGGTGGTCCTTCCAACTTCTCTAGACCTCCTATTATGACACAGCAACCTCCCATGCATCCACAGTCTTATCAGCCACCCCAAGCTCAAATCACCAATGAATCAGGTTTCCCAATTTCCAACAATATGGAAACCCAATTTAATTTGCTTGAGACCTTGACTCATGGACTTGAAAACTCAATGAAGAAATTTATGTCATCCACAAGTCAAGTTCTCAATTCAAATCAGTAGACCATCAAATCTCTAAAGCTTCAGATGGGCCAATTGGCTCAGTCTGTACATAAGAGAGACAGAGAGGGACTCTGCCAAGCTAGCCTGAGGCTAACCCCCGGATGTACCAGCAACAACACATGCAAAATGAGAGTTTGGTACCTTAGGGGCGGCAAGTGAACCATGTGGAGGAACCTATTCACCATGTCAATGCCATTGTAACCTTAATGAATGGAAAACGGGTTGAGAATCACATTTCCTTGCCACCACCACCTTCTGTGCAGCCCCTCGGCGAGAATGATGGCGAGGAAGAGGTTGCGGGTGAGGGTAATACACCAACGCCACATTCTCAGGCACCACAGAAAACCTACCTGCCAAAAGTTCCCTATCCTAGTAGGTTAACAAAAAAGCAGAGTGACACAATTGGTAAGATATTAGAGGTCTTTAACAAGTGAAGGTTAACATCCCCTTTTTGGATGTCATCAAACAAATACCTCAATATGCCAAAGTGTTGAAGGATCTCTGCACAACAAAGAGAAAGACCAATGTTCCTATGAAAGCATTCTTAGCTGCGAGTGTAAGCTCACTTTTGTCCAATACCACATACACAAAGTACAAGGACCCTAGGTGTCCTACTATTCACTGTACGATAGGGGACACTAGCATGAGTAATGTATTGCTTGATTTAGGATCAGCGGTCAACCTCCTCCTATTTTCTATTTATCAACAGTTGAACTTGGGGGAATTGAACCAACTAAGATCACCCTCCAATTGGCGTATAGATCCATTCGTGTGCCAAAGGGGATTATTGAGGACGTACTCATCAAAGTTGGAGATTTTATATTTTCGGTAGATTTTGTCGTCATCAATACCAACACTGTTGCAAACACCCACTCTTAAATACCTTTGATTTTGGGTAGACCATTTCTGGCAACCTTTAATGCCTTAATTAATTGTAGAAATGGTCTCACAAAGCTCTCATTCGGTAACATGAGTGTCGAGTTTCATATGTTTAACTTTTGTAGGCAACAAGAACCCTTGGACCAACCTTTAAATCTCATCCTCATCCACCAATTAGAGAAAGCACCACAAAATCAACAAACACATCTAATACCAATGCAAACCATTGAGAATGTTTGCGCGCCTAGTGAAAACTCATTGCCTATCTTTGCAGTGCGACAGAGTGAGCTGACATCAAACATGAATACACAAAGGGAGTGTTGTTGCAGGATTCAGTTGAGATTGTTAGTGAGGGGGACACACCTCTTCATATTCCCATACCAGAAGGTGTCTCGACCACATGTCCCACGACCGTTGAGCCTTTTGAGCTTCATCCTTGACTCCAACAAGGACCCACTTGCGATCGACCTTATGCTTGATAATACAAAGGAGGTTGGGTGGTCCATTTTGGATGACTTGGGGAGTTTCCCCATTCTTAGTGAAGCAGGTGTGCCGCATCCCTCGAATGAGCCTGAGGAACTCATTGGTTGGAGGGTTTTGTTCGATGAGCAACTAAACCCTAGTGAGGAACACAACTCCACTCATTCTTGTTGCCTACGCCCAACCAATATCATGAGGTGTTTGAGCATTTCTGGTTTGAGCTTTCACCCCTCATGATACCTCGGAGTAACAGTGAAGCGTGCCCATCTTGGAAAATCTCTGGCCTGCCTAGCACGATGTTTTCTTTTGATGTTCCTTGACCAAATGATTTTGAGAATATTTTTGTTGATGTATATATCTTGTTTATAACCAAAAAACAATTAAAAGAAAAAAAGAATGAAAAAACAAAAACCAAAACAAAAAAAGACTCCACAAGTGAGCACTGATTGTTGTGGGCTCCAACCCTTGTGTATTTGGGCTCCATTTCTTTCACGTATTTGTATCCCTTCTTTAGTATCTCACAGGTTTTTGGGAATACGGGTTTATGTCCATCAACATGACCATGAAGCTTTCCTTGTGCTTCATGTTGGTGTAATCCTTTCGTTTTCATGCATAAATCCATGTAGTATCATGCTCACATTCATTGAGGACAGTGCGGGGGGTGTTTTACGTGTGTACGTAGTCGAGTCTTTTTCTTTGATTTTTTTCTTTTGTTTGTATTGTTAGGGTCATGTTAGTGTGTTGCATTTAATATTGATATATCTGCTTGCCATATCATTGGGTGACTTGTCTTCTTTTGTTTGCCTAGTGCTTTAAATTTTTCACGAGTTTTCGAATGAAATGTTTTGGGGGTAAAGTAAAAAGAAAGGTTCCAAAATTGTCTTGAACATGATGCATTAGGACATTTAGTATACTGGATTTAGGTCTTATCGAGTCGTTAGGATGCACCCTGGTCTTCCCTCAGGGGGAGTAATCATAAGGTTTCATTACTCAAACAAATAAAGAAGTCTACCTCGAACCTAGTGAGACAAATAATTCGCGTCTGTTAGTATAAGGAAGTTTGTCGTAGTCAGAGACCCTTAAAGTCTTGTTGTGAGACAGTTAGTGTAGGGGTTTTGGTTCCTATGTAGATAATAAATAATTAAGTGGTGTTCTCTCTTCTTGCATGACTCATATCACTCGGGAAATTTGGTCCGAGGGGACTTTGTGCATGGTGCTTTCGAGTCATTTGACTTGGGATACACCGACCGAACTCCCGTTACACGGGTGGTAGGGATTGTCCTATGTGGAGATATGGGGAAATGTGTACGTGATAGTGTAAGTCCTCATAGGCGATGATGCACAAAACCTGAACCTGGGAGAATTACACACCAATTAAAAAAAAGAAAAAGAAACAAAAAGACAAAAAATGATAATGCAAAGAAGAACCTCAATGGACTTTAAACTTTGTATCACTTGAGGATGTTAAGGTTGTCCATGTCTTCCACTTAAGTCCTTAATTAACTTGCATGAATGATTCCTTAGGCTAGGTTTGTAGACTGGATACATATATAGAGTCGGCCCGTAGGATTACCGTGTCCAATGATCGACAAAAATGAGTCGATCGAGTCGTGTTGCTAGGCTGAATAATCCATCTATGTTCGGATTTTGTTGGTATATCAACTGAAAAGTCTCAGGACACAATACTCCTCCTCCTTTGCGACAAAGGGGTTTAACGGCTTGTTGCACATGCAAAGTGCAACCGTGATCCCTACAAAGTGAGTTAGGATTTTCTTGTTTAACGTATGCCTTTGTCTTTCTTTCATTTTTCATTTCTTTGTTTTGCTCGGGACTAGCAAAAGTTAGGTGTTGGGGTATTTGATTGACATCAATCATTCATATATTTGTGTATTATATCCTTTAATTTAGCCTAAGCAATGCTACGTAATGAGTGTTATGTTTATGTTTCAGGAATAAATAGGTTTAGGATGAAGAGACTCAAAAAGGACTCAAATGCAAAGAAAAGGACCAAGTTGCAAGACTTATGACTGAGATGAAAGAGAGAAGGACCCGGATGTAAAACCAAAAGGATTAATGAGCAAATCAAGAACCTCCACAGCTTAATGAGGAGTATTTTGGCAATTAAATCTGGGCCCAACCATCAACCACCAAATGGGGTTCATCAACCACGAAGCAATCAAGTCAGAACCAAGCCAAACAAATGCAGACCCGATCACACAAATACAGACCACTAATTAGCGGTTCCAGACCGCTAAACAATGGTCAAGATTCCTTCAAAATGTACATTCTTTGGTCAGGAGTTAAATTAGATTGTATTGAGTCCATGTTTGGTGATTGACATCATTTCATGCATTCATTTGTGTCTTATATTCATTATTTTGAACCTAAACAATGCTCGTACGAGTTTTATGCTTTAGTTTCAGGAATAAACAGGTTTGAAGAGAAGATGCACAAAAAGACCTAAAAGTAGGAAAAAAGACTGAGTTGAGAGACTTGAGGACTAAGATGCAAGGGAGAAGGACCTGAAAGTAAGATCAAAGGACCAATGAGCAAATGAAAATACTCCACACCATCATGAGGAGTATTTTGGCAATTCGAGTTGGGCCTAAACTCCAACAACTTCCTTTGGTGCATCAAACATGAAGAACACAACCTAGGACGGCCAAACCAAAATTGAGAACAAATCCAGACTTTGTAGACCGCTAATTGGCGGTCGGGTTGCCTCCAGATCCGACACACTTTGGTGAGATCATGTATTAGGGAGAATTAGATCTATTTCTGGGTTGTATTAGTCCCATATCGGGGGATTGTCCTCGATTACCTTTTTCTGTGGCGATAAATAGAACTCTTCACCTTCCATTGTAATCACTACATACATGGTGGCTATTCTTCCTACTTGAAGTGGAGCCTTGGAGCAAATACTGAAGTAGGAAGATGCTACTTGTATTGTGAGTCTGAAATAAATAAAAGTTTTCTTTGTTATGTTGTTTCTTTTATGTTGATTGCATGCTTAGTTTAATTTCATTTCAATAATCTTTGTAGACTTAGTTAATATGTTTTCCTTTCTTAGAATAATAATTAGTGTAATGGGTAGTGAGTAGTTCCATCCCTTTGGGGGGTGAAGTTGATGTTTTATACATGCAAAAGAGAATGGAATTGAATGCTTTGTGTGAAATGTGTTGATAAACATAAATGTACTTGCTTGTCTAGGATAGAACTTGTAACTTGATGAGTTTCGGCACAAATACTAGACACCTCTCATGCTTGTTTAGGTTCTGAAATAACCAACTTGTGTATGTGAATGTTAATCAACTAGGTTAGTAATGGGATTGATAGGTTTTCCCATAAACATTAGATACTTCCTATACATGAAATTACAACTTACATTTATGCTTAATGATTGCATTTTTCACCATCTCTTTGCTTGTGTACACTCACTCCAACCCTCACGGGTCCCTCTTCCTGATTTGCACTTCCACTTTAGGTTCTTTGATTTAGTTTGCTTCGCTAGTCGGTTGTCTCCTTTACATTTCTTGTTACTAGTTTAGCATAACTTAGATTAGCATATCCACAAATCTTCTCCCCTTTTTCGTCACTTTATTTCGGTCAAGCCAGAGGCTTCTCACCTCGCTGCGGATGACCCGTACTTGCTCTATCTTAACTGACGGCTGTGCACTTGCGGTCTAAATTTAAAACGAACAAACAAGTTTTTTGCGCCGTTGTCGGGGAGGTACCTGTCCAGACTCTGGTTTGGACGATTCGATGGATATAATTTTTGTGTTGTAATTTTGTTTCTTGCATTAGAGTTACACTGGGAAGGGAAAGTAGCTGGTAAAGTTTGGAGGCCACTTGAGACTTCAAGACCGCCAATCAGCGGCCTGAGACTGCCAACTGGCGGTCTGGTGATCTCAGATAGCCTAGTAATTTCTTTGCCTTGTTGCGACAACTGATTTAGAAATCTGGGACTCAATTTTGTATGTTCTGACTATTAGATTGCTCCCATATTAATAATCAATCTCCCTTTAAGAAACTTGGACCCTAAAACCCAAACCAAAATATTAGGAATTCTTTCTTGTTTAGGTCATGCATCATGTACTCGACTTAGGCACATAGATTGTCTTTTATTTTAGCTTTACTTTCAGTTGTGAGTGCTGGCGTGAGGTACGCATTTCCTACTCTCATTCATGCATTTCGTATGAACAAGCATTAGTTAGTAGGAATTGCATTGCAACAAGTGTGAGTTGAGCATTTGTTTGGAGAGTTGATTGCTAGATTAAGACTCCAAAACACTACTAAGAAGGGACTGTCCCATATAAGATACGGTGGGGGCATTTCATCACCCTTTCCTTTGCCCCAAAAACCACCGTAATTAAGAGCCTAATTTTAAAATCAAGTAGACATTGGCCGTAAGTATTTCGGGCGCATTTGGAGAGTGATCCGGTCACGACCGTCATGGCCTGATCGGCGTCACCCACTTTGTCGATAGTAGGAGAGACGAGATCTCCAGATCCTGACTCACTTGCTGGGCTTTGTGGTCCTCATCATAGGGAGGTGAGGTGTGTTGAGGCCGTGTGACCTCGCAGTTAGGCGTCGTCGAGTTGTAAGGACATATAGCGGACTTAGGATTGTTTGAGCCTTGTTTGCTTGTGTACTTCTACTTGTACCCACCCTCTGTAGCATAAGGACTTCTTCTTTCTCTCCTGAGTCATTCTCTTTCTTCTGTGTTCTCTCGTCTTCTCCTCTATACACATTCTTTGATAAAAGACGGTTTGACCGTTTGTGTCCATCTAAGGAGAGTGATTCGGTAAATTGTGTGCACCATTGTGCATGCTTGTGTGGGCACGAGACGAGAATGGCCGTTTGACGAGGTGTGTTGTCAATCCTGCTTTGGTAGTCGATTTCTTGACTCATTCCACATTTCGTGTCGCACACAGTCCAGGTTCAATGGCTGCTCATTCCTGCGAGGAGGAGCAGTTGTTGGACCCACCTGTCCCACATGTTCCACCTGTTCTTCCTGTTCTCCTTGTTCTTGCTCCCATACCTCTCCGTGATTGATGCTACCCGAGCCGTACCGATCTACCCTCGTGCATCGTATTACCAGAGGCAAATGGGAACCACTTTGAGGTTAAGCCTCAGTTTATATACATGCTCCCACACTTCACTGGGAAGGCAAACCCCTATATCTTTCTCAGGGAATTTGAGGAGGTCTGTCCTATGTTCAAACTCAACAACTTAGCACAGACTCCATCCATCTTAGGCTTGTCCCCTTTGCACTGAAGGATGATGCCAAGAAGTGGTTGCACAACAACCATGCGAATGCCTTTAGGACTTGGGACCAGTTTCAATTTGCATTCCTCAAGAACTACTTTCCAAATCAGCGGACTCAAAAACTGAGGAACGAAATCAATTCGTTTTATCAGCATGAGACTGAATCATTCCATGCATACTTAGAGAGGTTCACGGAGCTTCTATCCTCATGCCCTTACCATGACATCGACTTGTGGTGCCTGTGTCAGATTGTTTCCGAGGGTCTTCACATCCCGTCCCGAACGCTCATTGAGTCCATGTGTCAAGGAGAGTTCTTAGTAAAGGATGAAAGGGAGGCATGGGCTTTCCTAGAATACCTCGCTGAGAAAACCATGCAATGGGAGAGTGTGAGGGAACCACCAGCTTCATCTAGCATAGGAGGGAGGATCGCAAATGCAAACTGGACTAGATCGGGTGCCGCATTTGCCGTCGATACCACTACGGCCACCGACGCGCTCATGACGGCCTTAATGCGCCGTATGAATTCGATTGATTTCCAAAACCAGCACGATGTGTCACATGTGTCTGCATCTGGTCAAGTTCATTGTCATCTATGTGGTAGGATAGGTCATATAGGGGGTGAGTGTGTATCTATTCCTCCTGAGATTGAACATGTCAATGGCATCTATGATAGATCCAGGAATGACCCATATTCATCATCATATAACCCTGGATGGAGGAACCACCCTAATTTTTCAGGGAACCATAACAATACCCCAGGTAGTCCTTCAAACTTTTCTCGACCACCTTACCGACCACACCAACCTCCCACGCATTTACAGTTTTAGGTTATGTAACGCGTTTTATATTTTAGTTTCAGGAATAAACAGGTTTGAAGAGAAGAGGCATAAAATGACCTAAAAGCAGGAAAAAAGACTGAGTTGGGAGACTTGAGGACTAAGATGCAAGGTAGTAGGACCTGAATGTAAGATCGAAGGACCAATGAGCAAATGAAAATACTCCACACCATCATGAGGAGTATTTTGGCAATTCGGGTCGGGCCTAAACTCCAACAACTTCGTTTGGTGCATCAAACATGAAGAACCCAACCCAGGAAGGCCCAACCAAAATCGAGAACTGATCCAGACTTTGTAGACCGATAATTGGCAGTCGGGTTGCCTCCGGATCCGACACGCTTCGGCGAGATCATGTATTAGGGAGAATTAGATATATTTTGTGGTGTTGTATTAGTCCCATATTGAGGGATTGTCCTAGATTACCTTTTTCTGTGGCTATAAATAGAACTCTTCACCTTCCATTGTAATCACTACATACATGCTGGCTATTCTTCCTACTTGATGTGGAGCCTTCGAGCAAATACTGAAGTAGGAAGATGCTACTTGTATTGTGAGTCTGAAATAAATAAAAGTTTTCTTTGTTATGTTGTTTCTTTTATGTTGATTGCATGCTTAGTTTAATTTCATTTCAATAATCTTAGTAGACTTAGTTAATATGTTTTCCTTTCTTAGAATAATAATTAGTGTAATGGGTAGTGAGTAGTTCCATCCCTTGGGAGGGTGGAGTTGATGTTTTATACATGCAAAAGAGAATGGAATTGAATGCTTTGTGTGAAATGTGTTGATAAACATAAATGTATGCTTGCTTGTCTAGGATAGAACTTGTAACTTGATGAGTTTTTGCACAAATATTAGACACCTCTCATGCTTGTTTAGGTTCTGAAATAACCAACTTGTGTATGTGAATGTTAATCAACTAGGTTAGTAATGGGATTCATAGGTCTTCCCATAAACATTAGACACTTCCTATACATGAAATTACAACCTACATTTGTGCTTAATGATGGCATTTTTCACCATCTCTTTGCTTGTGTACACTCACTCCACCCCTCAGGGGCCCCTCTTCCTGATTTGAACTTCCACTTTAGGTTCTTTTGATTTAGTTTACTTTGCTAGTCGTTTCTCTCCTTTACATTTCTTGTTGTTAGCATAACTTAGATTAGCATATGCATAAATCTTCTCCCCTTTTTGGCACTTGATTTCGGTCAAGCCGGAGGCTGCTCACCTCCCTGCGGACGACCCATACTTGCCCCGTCTTCACCGACGGTTGTGCACCTGCGGTCTAAATTTAAAACAAACATTTGGTATGCTTTTATTCCCATACCGGGGGATTGTCCCTGATTGCCTTTTTCTATTACTATCAATAGACTCTTACATCTCCTTTGTATTTACCCATTGCTTGGTGGAATTCTCTCTACTTGGAGTAAAGCCTTGAAGTAAAACTCAAGTGGAGAAGAATGCTACTTGTAATATGAGTCATGTAAATAAAATAATTTTTCATAGTTTTATTTTTAATGTTGTCTCTTTTTAATGCTTGCATGCTTAACTTAGTTTTGATTTACTAATCTTAGTATAACTAGTTAGAATGCCTTTCTTCTTTAGTTTAATTGCTAGCATAATGTGTAGTCAGTATTTCTATCCCCTTTGGGGGTTGGAGATGATGTACATATATGTTGTGAAGTTTGGATGTTTGATGAATTTTTGATTGTGTAAACTTGGATGTTTGTATGTTCAATGGGGGTGTTTTAATCATCTACATGTTGGGGGATTTTTGATGGGTTTTTCCACAACAATTAGACACTTTCCATGCTTAGTTTCCTCATGTTTATTGACTGAAATTTCTTGTTGAATATGCTAAATGTTAGTTATGTGATTGTATTTGTGGTTGCTTGCTTGATTGGTTGAAGAAACTTTGTTTTGATGAGTTTTGCCATAAGATTTAAATAACTCCCATGCTTAGCTTTGTTCTTCACATGAGTTCATGGTTTTTGATGAGTCTTGCCATATCCTTAGACACTTCTCATGCTTAGCCTAATCTTATGATAATCAAGTAGTAATTGTCAATACGTTGTGTGAATAGATTCATAGGTTTTGCCGAATCTTTAGACAATTCCCATGTATGAAGACACACATGACACACACATACATGCTTTCATGCGTCATTCATCACTTATTTTACTTCATATGTGCACACACTCCACCCCTTAGGGGTTTTCATTACTGAATTCCATCTTCCTTTCGTTAGTTGTTTATCTTAGTTTTAGTAGTCTTGTGCTTTCATGTTTCTCCTTTGTTAGTTTCTAGTTTAGTGTAGCTTAGGTTAGAATAATCACATCTCTTCTCCCTTATTTTCCACTTGCTTTCTGAAGAACGTGGGTCTCCACACCTCCTTGTGGATTCGACCCGTACTTCCTGCGTCTTCACCGATGTCGTGCACTTGCAGTAATTAAAACGAACACCTCAATCACCTTGAACTTTGTAGTAGACACACTTATCAGATTCAATAACCTTGAATACAAATGATAATATTATTTGTCAAATTTCTCATGCCAAGCTTTTAGGGGTTTGTTTAAGTCCATAAAGTGACTTAACAAGTTTACAGACTTTCTTCTCTCTTCCAGAAGCTACAAATCCTTCAGGCTGATCCATATAAATTTCTTCTTCAAGATCACCATGAAGAAAAATAGTTTTTACATCCATTTGATGGATTGTGAAATCATATACGGATGCCAATGGTCAGAGCACTCAGATAGTAGTCATATTAGATAGTGCAGAATAGCTATCAAAATAATCTATTCCTTCCTTTTGTTTAAACCCCCTGGCAACTAATCTGGCTTTATACTTATCAATGGAACCATCTGCATTTAGTTTGTTTTTAAATATCCATTTACAACCGATTGTTAAATAACCTGGAGGAAGATTTACCGACTCCCATGTCCCATTTGAGACAATTGAGTCCATTTTGATTTTAACTGCATCTTTCCAATACTTTGCTTCAGATGAAGCCATAACATCCATGAAAGTAGTTGGACCGCCTTCGATGTGGTATGTGTTGTAATCACTTTTCAAATCCTTGGCAATTCTATATCGTTTGCTTCTTCTAGATTCAATTTCAACATGAGTTTGAGAAAACCCAAATTATGAAACGGACTGATCTACCCCATGTTTGTCAACCTTTCCACATGCTTGTTGATGGAACGTTTAGTAACCAAACGTAGATGAATCACTCGAAAAGGAAATTTGTCGAGGAACTCCAGATTTCATGGGAAATACATCTTCAAAAAATGTGGCATCACGAAATTCAACAATTGTGTTAACATCTATGCCAGATATCTTAGACTTGATTACCAAGAACCTGTACGCATAAGTATTAATCACGTATGCGATAAATATTGCATCAACGGTCTTGGGGCCAAGTTCTTTCCTCTTATGTTCAGGGATTAACACTTTTGCAAGACAACTCCAAACTCTAAGATATTTAAGACTTGGTTTTTTACCATGCCAAAGTTCGAAAGGACTATTCTCCTTATGTGTTTGAGGACCTTTATTCAAAATATGGCAAGCCATATTCAAAGGTTCCCCCACATATATTCAGGTACTCCTGAACTCTCCAACATGCATTAATTATATCTGATAATGTTCTATTATTTCGTTCAGCAATCCCATTAGATTGTGGAGAATATGGTGTTGTTACCTCATGAACTATGCCAGAATCCTAACAAACTTGTTCGAATAGGTTAGACATATATTCATCACCTCTATAAGATGTCAACCTCTTAAGTTTCTTTTCAGTTTGAGTCACTGTTTCGTTCTTAAAAATAAGGAACTTAGACAACGCTTCATCCATACTTTTCAAAAGATAAACATAGCAATATTTTCAACTATGATCAACGAAAGTGATAAAATATTTCTTTTATCCTTAGTTAGTTAACATGTCATTAAATTCACAAGTGTCAGCGTGTACGAGTTCTAAAATACTTGTATCTGTAATCACAAATATTTTATTCTCAATAGCATTTATTTGGTTGTTTAGCTTGTACACACTTAATATTTTTTATTCTTAGTGGCATACTTAGGAATCAAATTAAAATTCATCATTCTTTACAAACATTGACTGTAACATCCTCAAACAACAGAAAATTTAAAATGATATTTAAATAAGATCAACATCAATACACAAGGACGCTACTGACATATACCTCAAAAGGTACACCAATATACATATATAAGAGTTGTCAAAAATACAATTACACCAGAGTACATAAAAAGATGAATACATGTAATCATAACTACCCAACAAAATAGACTGAGGATCCGATCCAGGTGCACACTCGTCCTCCGTCTCCACGCCACCCAGTACCTACTACGGTCCATGAGTTTCCAAGAGGAAACCCCATGTACCAAACTCACCTACATGCATATGAAGCTATACTACAATGAACCTATCATACTAGTATAACATGACATATAAAATGCAATAACATAAACTTCCCCACCTAGGGGTCATGAAAGACATCTGTTTCAACAACATTGGGGTGGGGGACCCACCACGGGCACACGTGGTCTTACGGATGTACGCAACTAATCGCCACTCACAACTCTACTAAACATGAGGGTTCGGTGAGGGTCACACATACATCCGAGACATAGATACATATCTGATCTTGTAGTCAAAGCCACACCGACGGAGCCATCGCTC
The DNA here is from genome assembly GCA_963682175.1 of Triglochin maritima. NCBI lineage: Eukaryota > Viridiplantae > Streptophyta > Magnoliopsida > Alismatales > Juncaginaceae > Triglochin > Triglochin maritima. The sequence goes on from OY821775.1 coordinate 25,828,577, forward strand.
GCGTTGGTCAATTCACTTGGTTGTGCCACAACCAAGCTACATGCCAGAATACATCGTTGATCAGTAACTCTCCATCACCTCCATGGTCGCATGGGTGCTCACACAAGCTGAAACACTCACCTAGCTTTGATTCAGCTGGCTACCTGCCAGAATAAACCTCGGGCAGCGTGTAGCTCTACTTGAGCCAGGAAACACACAATGCAACTACATCAGGATCTATGATCCCAGGCTACTACATAGGTTGCGGAAGGTAACATGGTACAACTATACAAACAAATAAGGAAAACACATATGTGCACTAACGGTCGACCCGAAAAGGTCGAACAGTCGACCGTGTGGTAGTTGAACAAGGCAACGGTCCGAACTGTCACCCAATCGGTCGAACAAAAATAACTACTGATCGGTTGAACAAAAGTCTACTCGTGGTCGACCGTTTTGAAGGTCTACTCCACATATATCATTAAAATAATCATCCCAACGGTCAAACGACAAAGATGACCCGATTAACCGAAAATAACAAGGAGTTCCTACATTTTCTCTAAGTCAATACCGATCGAACCAGAAGGGAACCGGTTGAACCAATTTTAAGTTCTCATAAATTATTGGTTGAACCAAATCTCAGAGTGGTCGATCATTTAGATGGTCTTGTTCGACCGAATCTAACAGATTCATCTTCTTCCCATAAAATCAAGCATAACCGGTCGACCATCGAAAGACATCGTTCAACCGATTCGGGTTGAAACATCACATTTACACTACGATCGGTCGACAAATACCACAATCAGTCGACCGTTCCAGTGCATCAGTCTTGTTGCACCTTAGCATCGACGAGGTCCCCGACCTCGGACGATGCCTCAGACCTCTTACACATCTCGTGTGAACATCTACTTGAATTTGGGATACCTTTAAGGCCAAAGAAGCCTCTGAAGATCAACGACGATCACCACCACTCCAACAAGCTTTCTTCGGCGAACACTTTACTCTGATCTCCCTGTTAACTCCGTTGACGTCCTTCCTAACTCCTTCTTAGGCTCGTCTCACACAAGCTTCGACGGCTCATAGGGTTTGAAAGGGGGAGAGAGGTTGAGAGAGAGAAGAATGAAACTAAAGAAGGAGAATAGGAGTTTTGCAGCTTTCAAACCCTCACCTCAAAACCAACCAAACACAAGCATCCACCTCACCCCCAGCCATCCAATCACCTCTCCTCAAGCCATACCAAACACTCAACCTAACAAAATATCCCAAAAAAGGGTTAGCAACCCTTAAACTCAATTAGCCTAATATAATTTAGATTAAGATATAACAATCTACCCTCTTTGAAGAAATTTCGTCCGCAAAATTAAATTGAAGTGACATACCAAACAACTCCGGATACTTCTTCCAGAGTTCTTCCTCAAGCTCCCAGGTGGCCTTGCGATCACTAATTGACATCTTATCATGCATATCTTTGTGTCTTATATCCATTATCTTTCACCCAAACAATGCTATGTAACGAGTTTAATGTTTAAGTGTCAGGAATCAGTAGGTTTGAGAAGGAGAGACTCTAAAAGGACTTCAAAAGCAAGAAGAAGGACTAAGTTACAAGACTTATGGACTAAGATGCAAGAGAGAGTGACCCGAATCCAAAACCAAAGGACCAATGAGCAAATGAAGAAACTCCACACCATCACGGGGAGTATTTTGGAAATTCTATTCGGGTCGGAGCTCCAACAACCGAATTGGATGCATCAAACATAAACAAAGCCATCAAGAAAAGCCCACATGAAAGCCCAACGTGATCCAAACCATGTAGACCGCCAATTGGTGGTCTGGGACCGCTGATTGGCGGTCCAGGTTGCTCCGGATCCGATGTGGTTTAGTCGGGTCGTGTTTTAGAGTGTATTTAGTCTATTTCTGGTATATGTTTAGTCTCATACGGTGGATTGTCTCGGATTACCTTTTTCTATGGCTATAAATAGAACTCTTCCTCCTCCTTTGTATCCCCTCCCTCTCTTGGTGGCCATCCTCTCTACTGGGAGTAAAAGCCGTGAAGCAAAAACCCTGGTGGAGAGAGGCTACTTGTAATTGAGTGAGTAATAATAGATGTTTTGCTAAGTTTTCTTCATATTGTCTTGTCTTTTCAATTCTTGCATACTTAGTTAACTTGTTGTTTTAGTCTTCTTATAATTAGTTTAAGCATGTTTTATTTCCTTAATATAAATGTTAGTTTATATATGTGTGAGTAGTTTCATACCCTTTGGGGTTGAGTGGATGTGTATACATGTTATGTAGATGGTATGAATGCTAGACAGTTTTGTTTGTGAGAAATGTTAGTATGCTTGTTTAAATTAATAAGAACTTTACTTGATGGTTTCTGCCATAATGTTTAGGTACATTCCATGCTTTTTTATGTTCTTAATAACAAACTTGTCATGCTCATATTAATCACCTAGTTTAGTGCTTTAAATGATAGGTCTTGTCATTAGGTACTTCTTATGCATTAACAAACACTAATTACACTTGAGATTATTGTATGCATTCACCACACTTATTGCATGTGTACACACACACTCCACCCCCTAGGGGTTTTTCCCATTCCAGAGATTTATCTTTCTTCTTAGTAGTTTCTTAGCTTAGTTTAGTTCATTTCGTGCTTTCATTTCCTCTGTTCTAGTTTACTAGTTTAGTTTAGTGTAGTTTAGTTTAATCAATGCTTTTTGTCCTTTCCTTCCCACTCACCTTCGAATAAACTAAAGTCGACACACCTCCCTGTGGATCGACCCGTATTTGCCACCGCTTCAACGCGGACGTGCACTTGCGGTTAATTAAAACATTCAATCAAGTTTTTGGCGCCGTTACCGGGGAGGCGTTCTATTAGGACATTGGTTTGGACGATTCGAGTGGTTTTAATTTTTGTTTTTTAGTTTTGGTTTGTTTCAGGGATCCTCAGGATCAAGGGCAAGGAACTGGAGGAATTGAAGAGCGAAAAACGCGACACTGACTGCCAATAAGCGGTCTGGTGAGCTTCACTGTCTGCCATTTTTGTTATGGTTGTTGTGTATTTCAGTGTAGTTGTCTGGGAGCGCAATCTTGCATGTTGTGACTTTAATTTTTCTCCTTGATTGAATCATTTAATGCTTATATTTGTATCTTATATCCATTATCTTTCACCTAAACAATGCTATGTTATGAGTTTTATGGTTAGTTTTCAGGAATAAATAGGTTTGAAGAGATGAAGCATAAAATGACCCAAAACTGGGAAAAAGGGCTGAATTGTGAGATCTGGGGACTCAGATGCAATGTAGAAGGACCTGAACGTAAGACAGAAGGACCTAAGAGCAAAACAGAATACTCCACACCATCATGGGGAGTATTTTAGCAATTTGATTCGGGTCGGAGCTCCAACAAACCAAGTAAATGCATCCAAGACCAGAAAATATACCAAGAAAATCCCACAACAAAAATGAGCAGGATCCAAACAATATAGACCGCCAATTAGCGGTCCAAGACCGTCAATTGACAGTCTGTTTTGGCCCAAACCCGCTCAAATTTCTTCAGCACATGTATTAGAGGATGTGTAGGCCATTTTTGGTATTTGTGTAGTCCCACATCAGGGGATTATCCCGGATTGCCTTTTTCTTTGGCTATAAATAGAACTCTTCACCTTCTATTGTAATCACTCCAAATTTTAAGTGGCTATTCTTCCTACTAGAAGTGAGGCCTTGAAGCACACACTAAAGTAGGAGGATGCTACTTGAAATGTGAGTCACTTTAATAAATGTTTCTTTATTTTGTTGTGTGTTTTATGTTTCTTGTTTTACTTTGTTTAATTTCATTTCATTAGTTTTAGTAGCTTAGTTAATATGCTTTCTTTGCTTAGTTTAATAATTAGTGTAATGTGTAGTGAGTAGTTCCATCCCCTTTGGGGGGTGGAGTAGATGTTCATACATGCATTAGAGAATGGAATGAATGCTTTATTTCCAATGTGTTGGTAAAACATGAATGTATGCTTGCTTGTTTAGGATAGAATTTATAGCTTGATGAGTTTTGCCAAAATGATTAGACACCTCTCATGATTGTTTAGATTTTGAAATAAACAACTTGTATATGTAAATGTTAATCATTTTGGATGGTGAATGGATTGATAGGGTTTGCCATAACATTAAGACACTTCCTATGCATGATAACACTACCTTTATTTGCGCTTAAAGAATGTGTTCAACACCCACCTCTTTGCATGTGTGCACTCACTCCACCCCTTAGGGGTTTTCCATTTCTGAATTCGAGCACTCTTCTTTCGTTCTTAGTTAAGTTTTTAGTTAATCGTTTGTTGCTTTCTTTTGCATTTCATACTTCATACTTTGTAATGTAGCGTAGCGTAGCATAATCAACTCTCTTCCCTATTTTGCCACTTGATTTCGTGCAAACGAGAGGCTGCTCACCTCCCTGAGGATGACCCGTATTTGCCACCGCTTCAACGCGGCCATGCACTTGCAGTTTTAATTAAAACGATCAACACTCCCAGATTAAAAATCAATCCCATTTAATCAACTTGGCCACTAAAATCCAAAGCAAAAGATTATGCATTTTTACTTGTTTAGGTCATGCATCACATACTTGACTTAGGCACGTAGTTCTCTTTTATTTTAGCTTATTTTTAGTTGATGAGTGCTGGCGTGAGGTACACATTTCCTACTCTCATTCATGCATTAGTTAGTAGGAATTGCATCAGGACAAGAGTGAGTTGAGCGTTTGATTGGAGAGTTGATTGCTAGATTTAGGATAAAAATTCTACTAAGGAGGGGTTGTCCCATAAAAGATAAGGTGGGGGATTTCATCACCCTGTCCTTGGCCCCAAAAATCACTCTTAATAAAGCCTTAATTCTAAAAGCAAGTAGACATTGGCCATAAGGATTTCGGACGCACTAGGAGAGTAATCTAGTTGAGACCATCCGGACCTGATCGGCGTCGCCTGCCTTGTCGATAGTAGGAGGTGCTCGATCTCCGGATCTGGTATCACTTGCTGGGCAATGTGGTCTTCATTGTTGGGAGGTGAGCCGTGTCGAGACTAGTGACCTCAAAGTTAGGCATCGTCTAGCCTAAGGACCCATAACATTAAGTTGTTTGAGCCATGCTTGCTAGATTAGGCTTTTACCTTCACCACTATCCACACTAGCTCTAAGCATTCTGATTGACATAATTTCATGCTCATATTAGTATCTTATATCCATTATCTTTCACCTAAACAATGCTATGTCACGAGTTTTATGTTTAGTTTTCAGGAATAAATATGTTTGAAGAGATGAAACACAAAAGGACCCAAAAGCTGGGAAAAAGGACTGAATTGTGAGATCTGCGGACCAAGATGCAAGACAGAAGGACCTGAACGCAAGACAGAGGGACCTAAGAGCAAACCAGAATAATCCTCACCATCATGGGGAGTATTTTAGCAATTGGATTCGGGTCGGAGATCCAACAAACCGAGTCGATGCATCCAAGACCAAGAAATACATCAAGACAAGCCCACAACAAAACGTAGCTCGATCCAGAACCAATAGACCGCCAATTGGCGGTCTGTTTAGCTCCGGATCCGATTATCTTTGGCGGTCATGTGTATTAGTGGATTCTTAGTCTATTTTGGGTATTGGTTTAGTCCCACATCGGGGGATTGTCCCGGATTAGCTTTTCTCATGCCTATAAATAGAACTCTTCACCTTCCTTTGTAATTACTCCATATTTTAAGTGGCTATTCTTCCTACTAGAAGTGAGGCCTTGAAGCACACACTAAAGTAGGAGGATGCTACTTTTAATGTGAGTCATTTTAATACAAGTTTTCATTATTATGTTGTTTGTTTTATGTTTCTTGTTTTGCTTTGCTTAATCTCATTTCATTAGTTTTATTAGCTTAGTTAATATGCTTTCTTTGTTTAGTTTAATAATTAGTGTAATGTTTAGTGAGTAGTTCCATCCCCTTTGGGGGGTGGAGTAGATGTACATACATGCAAATGAGAATGGATTGAATGCTTTATTTCCAATGTGTTGATAAAACAAGAATATATGCTTGCTTGTTTAGGATAGAATTTATAACTTGATGAGTTTTGCCAAAATGATTAGACACCTCTCATGCTTGTTTAGGTTCTGAAATAAACATCTTGCATATGTAAATGTTAATCAACTAAGTTGGTGAATAGATTGATAGGTTTTGCCACAACATTTAGACACTTCCTATGCATGATAACACCACCTTTATTTGTGCTTAAAGAATGTGTTCAACACCCACCTGTTTGCTTGTGTGCACTCACTCCACCCCTTAGGAGTTTTCCCATTTCTGTATTCCAGCATTCTTCTTTTGTTCTGAGCTTAGTTGTCATTTCATTGTTTGTTTCTTTCGTTCGTTCGCATTTCATACATGTTAGCGTAGTTTAGTGTAGAGTAGCATAATCAATCTTTCTCCCCCAATTTTTGCCACTTGATTTCGTACAAGCAAGAGGCTACTCACCTCCCTGAGGACGACCCGTACTTGCCACCGCTTCATCGCGGCCGTGCACTTGCGGTTTAAATAAAACGTTCAACAAGTTTTTGGCACCGTTGCCGTGGAGGTGCCAGTCCAGACTCTTGTTTGGACGATTCGAGTGGATTTAATTTTTGTTTTGTAGTTTTTCTTTGTTTCAGGAGACTTGGAGTGGTCAGGAGGAGCACCTGGAGATGTTTTGAAGCAAGCTGCGCACTGTAGACCGCCAATCAGCGGCTTGAGACTGCCAATTGGCGGTCTGGTAAGCTCAGCTCACTTTCTTATTTCTTTGGTCTGTTTACTTTATCTGATATAGTGGTCTGGGACTTAATTTGGCATGTTTTGACTTATAGTTTGTTCCCAGATCAATAATCAAACCTCCTTTAAGCAACTTGGACCCTAAAACTCAAAGCAAAAGATTAGGCATTCTTTTTGTTTAGGCCATGCATCATGTATGTGACTTAGGCATTTAGATTGTCTTTTATCTTAGCTTTATTTTCTGTTGCTGAGAGCTGGCGTGAGGTACGCACCTTCTACTCTCATTCATGCATTTCGTATGAACATGCGTTAGTTAGTAGGAAGTGCATTGCAACAAGTGTGAGTTGAGCGTTGTTTGGAGAGTTGATTGCTAGATTTAGGACTCCAAAACGCTACTAAGGAGGGGCTGTCCCATAAAAGATAAGGTGGGGGATTTCATCACCCTTTCCTTCGCCCCAAAAACCACACTAATCAAGAGCCTAATTTTAAAATCAAGTAGACATTGGCCTTAAGGAATTCGGACGCATTAGGAGAGTGATCCAGTCCCGACCGTCATGACCTGATCGGCGTTGCCCACTTTGTCGATAGTAGGAGAGACGAGATCCCCGGATCTTGGCTCACTTGCTGGGATCTGTGGTCCTCAGTGTAGGGAGGTGAGGCGTGTTGAGGCCGTGTGACCTCGCAGTTAGGCGTCGTCTAGCTGTAAGGACCTATAGCGACCTTAGGATTGCTTGAGCCTTGTTTGCTTGTGTGCTTCTACCTGTACCCATCCGCCGTAGCATAAGGACTTCTTCCTTTCTCTCCTTAGTCATTCTTTCTCTCCTGTGTTCCCCCGTCTTCTCCCCTATGTACATTCTTTGAAAAAAGAGAGTTGTGGTTTGTGTGTGCACCTTTGTGCATCCTTTGGTGGACACGAGACTAGAGTGGTCGTTTAACGAGGAGCGTTGTCAATCCGGCTTCAGTCATCGATTTCTCGACACCTTCCTCCTCTCGTGTCGCACGTAGTTCGGGTCCAATGGCTGCTAATTTCCGTGAGGAGGAGCAGTTGCTGGACCCACCTGCTCCACCAGTGCTTCCAGTTGTCGTTCCCATACCTCTTCGTGATCGATGCTACCAACATGAGACCGAACCATTTCATGCATATCTTGAGAGGTTCAAAGAGCTACTATCCTTGTGCCCTCACCATGGCATTGAGTTGTGGCGTCTTTGTCAGATTGTGTATGAGGGTCTTCACATCCCGTCCAGAACGCTCCTTGAGTCCATGTGTCAAGGAGAGTTCTTGGGAAAGGATGAAAGGGAGGCATGGGCCTTCCTAGAAGACCTCGCTGAGAAAACCATGCAATGGGAGAGTGTGAGGGAACCACATGCATCATCTAGTATAGGAGCGAGGATCGCAAATGCAAACTCAACTAGATCGGGTTCCGCATTTGCTATCGATACCACTACGGCCACCGAAGCACGCATGGCGGCCTCAATGCGCCGTATGGATTCGAGTGAGCTCCAAAACCAACATGGTGCACCTCATATGTCCACATCTGGTCCAGTTCCCTATCATTCATGTGGTAGGATAGGTCATGTAGAAAGCGAGTGAGTCCATTCCTCCTGAGATGGAGCGTGTCAACGCCGTCTATGATAGAGCCAGGACTGACCCATACTCATCATCTTATAATCCTGGATGGAGGAACCACCCCAATTTTTCATGGAACCAAACTAATGCCCCGGGTGGTCCTCCAAACTCCTCTAGACCACCTTACCAATCACACCAACCTCCCATGCATGAGCATTCCTATCAGCCACCCCAAGCGCAAACCACCAATCAATCGGGTTTCCCAAATTCCAAAAATATGGAAACCCGATTCAATTCGCTTGAGACCTTGACTCGTGGACTTGAAAACTCAATGAAAAATTTTATGTCAACCACGAGTCAAGTTCTCACTTCAAATCAGCAGACCATCAAATCTCTAGAGCTTCAGATGGGCCAATTGGCTCAGTCTGTACATGAAAGAGAGAGAGGGTCTTTTCCTAGCCAGCCTGAGGCTAACCCCCGCATGTACCCACAACAACAAATGCAAAATGAGAATGTGGTACCTCGTGGGAGGCAAGTGAACCATGTGGAGGAACCTGTTCACCATGTCAATTCCATTGTGACCTTAAGGAATGAAAAACAGGTTGACAATCACATTTCCTTGCCACAACAACCACCATCTATGCAGCCCCCCAGTGGGAATGTTGGTGAAGAAGAAGCTGAGGGTGAGGGTAATACACCAAAGATTTCTTCTCAGGCACAGCAGAAAACCTACCTGCCAAAAGCTCCCTATCCAAGTAGGTTAAACAAAAAGCAGAGTGACAACATGGACAAGATAGTAGAGGTGTTTAAGCAAGTAAAGGTTAACATCCCCTTGTTGGATGTCATCCAACAAAAACCTCAATATGCCAAAGTGTTGAAGGATCTCTGCACAACCAAGAGGAAGACCAATGTTCCTAAGAAAGCATTCTTGGCTGCAAATATCAGCTCACTTTTGTCAAATCCTACCTACACAAAATACAAGGACCCTAGGTGTCCTACTATTCCGTGTATGATAAGGGACACTAGATTGAGCAATGTTTTGCTTGATTTAGGATCAGCGGTCAACCTCCTCCCATTCACTGTTTATCAACAGTTGAACTTGGGAGAATTGAAACCAACTAAGATCACCCTCCAATTAGCGGATAGATCCATTCGTATTGCCATGGGGATTATCGAGGACGTGCTTATCAAAGTTGGAGATTTTATATTTCCAGTCGATTTTGTTGTCCTCGATACCAATCCTGTTGCGAACACCCACTCTCAAATACCTTTGATTTTGTGTAGACCATTTCTGGCAACCTCCAATGCCTTGATTAATTGTCGAAATGGTCTTATGAAGCTCTCATTCGGTAACATGAGTGTCGAGTTTCATGTGTTCAACTCTGGTAAGCAACATGAACCCATGGATGAACCTTTAAATCTAAATCTCATCCGCCAATTGGAGAAAGCACCACAAAATCAACGAACACCCCTAACCCCAATGCAACCCGTTGAGAATGTTCGTGGGCCCAGCGAAAACTCATTGCCTATCTTCGCAATGCAACAGAGTGAGTTGGCCTCGAACGTGAATGTCCAAAGGGAGTGTTCGTCGCATGATTCAGTTGAGAGTACTAGTGAGAGTGAGACACCTCATCATATGCCTATACCAGAAGGTGTCTCTACCTCATGTCCCATGGCCATTGAGCCATTTGAGCTTCATATTGACTCCAACAAGGACCCACCTATGACCGAGCTTACGCTTGATGATCTAAATGATGGTGGGAGGTCCTTGTTGGATGACTTGGGGAGAAGCCCCATTCTTCGCGATGCAGGTCTGCTGCATCCATCGAATGAGCCTGAGGAACTCATTCCGATGCACCCGCCTATTGGTTGGAGGGTTTTCTTCGATGAGCAATTAAACTCTAGTGAGGCAACACAACTTCATTCTTTGTTGCCCACACCCAACCAATAACATGAGGGGTTCGAGCCTTTCAGCTTTGACCTTTCACCTCTCATGACACCTCAAAGTACCAGTAGAGTTTGCCCATCTCAGCAAGTCTCTGGTCCTCCAGACTTGATGTTCTCATTTGATGTTCCTTGACCAAATGATTATGAGAATATCTTGGTTGATGTATATATCTTAAAAAAAAGAGAAAAAAAAGAGTGTGTAATAAAAGACTCCTTCAGTGAGCATCGATTGTTGTGGGCCCCAACCCTTGTGTACTTGGGCCCAATCTCTTCACGTATTTATCTCCCTTCTTCAGCTTCTCACAGGTTTTGACAGAATTTGGGTTTGTGTCCATCAACATGACCCTGAACGTCCCTTTGTACTTCATGTTGGTGAGATGTTTCCCTTTTCATGCATATCTCCATGTAGTATCTTGCTCGCATTCATTGAGGACAAAGCATGAAGTAGGTGTGGGGGGGGTGTTTTACGTGTGTACATAGTCGAGTCTTTTTCCTTTGGTTTTATTTTCTTTTGTTTGTACTGCTAGGGTCATGTTAGTGTGCCGCATTTAACATTGATATATCTGCTTGCCATGATCCTTGGGTGACTTGTCTTCTTTTGCTTGCCGAGTGCTTTAAAATTTTCACATTTCATTCAAAATCTTCATGTGTTTGTGAAAGAAAATGTTTTTGTTGGTTTTGCGTGTGTTTAGCATGTGCAAAACCATTGAGAGACAAAGTAAAAAAGAAAGCTCCCAAAATTGTCTTGAACTTGATGCATTAGGATTTCTAGTTTACTGGCTTTAGGTCTTATCGAGTCGTTAGGATGCACCCCGATTTTCCCTCGGGGGGCGTGTAATCATAGGGTTTGAGTAGTCAAACATTTAAAGAAGTCCACCCTGAACCTAGTGAGTCAAATAATTCGTGTCTTTTAGTATAAGGAAGTTTGTCGTAGTCAAAGGCCCTTAATCTCTTTTTGTGAAACTTAAGTGTAGGGGTTTTGGTTCCCACGTAGATAAATAAATAAGTGGTGTTCTCTCTTCTCGCACGGCTCCTATCACTCGGGAAAGTAGGTCTGAGGAGACTTTGTGCCTGGTGCATTCGAGTCATCTGACTTGGGATGCGCCGACCGAACTCACGTTACACGGGTGGTAGGGATCGCCCTATGTGGAGATTTGGGGGAAGGTGTACGTGATAGTGTAAATCCTCATAGGCAATGATGCACGAAACCTGACCCTAGGAGAATCAAACACCAACCAATAAAATGCTCCAAAGAAAAAGAAAAAAAGAAAGAAAAAAAAATCAAATAAGAACCAAAATGGACTTTACACAGTGTATCACATTCAGAAGTTAAGGTTGCCCATGTCTTTCACTTAAGTCCTTGGCTAACTTTCACGAATAACTCATTAGGCTAGGTGTGTGGACGGATTACATATATAGAGTCGACCCGTAGTATTACCGCGTCCCATGATAGACAAAATAAGTCCAACGAGTCGTGTAGCTAGATTGATTAATGCATCTTGTTCGGATTTTGTGGGTATATCCGCTGAAAACCCTCAGGAGACAACACTCCTCCTCCTTGGCGACAAGGAGGTTTAACGGCTTGTTGCACGTGCTAAGTGCAACCGTGATTCCTACGAAAGTGAGTTACGATTTCTTGTTTTTCGCTTGCTTTTCTCTTTCTTTGTTTTGCTCGGGACTAGCAAAAGTTAGGTGTGGGGTATTTGATTGACATTATTTCATGCTCATATTAGTATCTTATATCCATTATCTTTCACCTAAACAATGCTATGTCACGAGTTTTATGTTTAGTTTTCAGGAATAAATAGGTTTGAAGAGATGAAACACAAAAGGACCCAAAAGCTGGGAAAAAGGACTGAATTGTGAGATCTGGGGACCAACATGCAAGACAGAAGGACCTGAACGCAAGACAGAGGGACCTAAGAGCAAACCAGAATAATCCTCACCATCATGGGGAGTATTTTAGCAATTGGATTCGGGTCGGAGATCCAACAAACCGAGTCGATGCATCCAAGACCAAGAAATACATCAAGACAAGCCCACAACAAAACGTAGCTCGATCCAGAACCAATAGACCGCCAATTGGCGGTCTTGGACCGCCAATTGGCAGTCTGTTTAGCTACGGATCCGTTTATCTTTGGCGGTCATGTGTATTAGTGGATTCTTAGTCTATTTTGGGTATTGGTTTAGTCCCACATCGGGGGATTGTCCCAGATTAGCTTTTCTCATGCCTATAAATAGAACTCTTCACCTTCCTTTGTAATTACTCCATATTTTAAGTGGCTATTCTTCCTACTAGAAGTGAGGCCTTGAAGCACACACTAAAGTAGGAGGATGCTACCTCTAATGTGAGTCATTTTAATACAAGTTTTCTTTATTATGTTGTTTGTTTTATGTTTCTTGTTTTGCTTTACTTAATCTCATTTCATTAGTTTTATTAGCTTAGTTAATATGCTTTCTTAGTTTAGTTTAATAATTAGTGTAATGTTTAGTGAGTAGTTTCATCCCCTTTGGGGGTGGAGTAGATGTACATACATGCAAATGAGAATGGATTGAATGATTTATTTCCAATGTGTTGATAAAACATGAATATATGCTTGCTTGTTTAGGATAGAATTTATAACTTGATGAGTTTTGCCAAAATGATTAGACACCTCTCATGCTTGTTTAGGTTCTGAAATAAACATCTTGCATATATAAATGTTAATCAACTAAGTTGGTGAATAGATTGATAGGTTTTGCCACAACATTTAGACACTTCCTATGCATGATAACACCACCTTTATTTGTGCTTAAAGAATGTGTTCAACACCCACCTCTTTGCTTGTGTGCACTCACTCCACCCGTTAGGGGTTTTTCCATTTCTGTATTCCAGCATTCTTCTTTTGTTCTTAGCTTAGTTGTCATTTCATTGTTTGTTTCTTTCGTTCGTTCGCATTTCATACTTCTTAGCGTAGTTTAGTGTAGAGTAGCATAATCAATCTTTCTCCCCCAATTTTTGCCACTTGATTTCGTATAAGAAAGAGGCTACTCACCTCCCTGAGGATGACTCGTACTTGCCACTGCTTCATCGCGGTCGTGCACTTGCGGTTTAAATAAAACGTTCAACAGATTCTTCCCTCCACATCTGAGTCCTCTCCTCATCTATTTTCTATGAGTAGTCTACTCCTCTGAGTACACCTTCTGTTGTGTGTTATTTTAGAGTCGAATCGAGCATATTTATGCGAGGTTCGGCTCATTCTGGTGAGAGCGCTCGACTTGAGAGAGTGCATTTTTCTGAGATGGATGGTCTAGATGATCGACCATCTCCTCCTCGTGCTCCTTTGGAGCATGAGGACGAGTCTTCTCGTGGTGACGAGGGAGATCGGGTTACATACATGGATTACCTCGGTCCGCTCCCACCACAACGTAGACCACCTCCTCCTTCTCCTCTGACTCGAGAGGAAGAGGGATTCGGTCAGGATCGAGTTCTTGGTGCATCACCACCGTTAGTTCGACCGGATTGACCTATGACTTTGTGGGAGCGGACCCATCCTGTTCGGGCCGAGCAACCTTCTTGCATAGTTCTTCTCCCAGCTCGTGGGAACAACTATGACCTGAAACCTCAATATGTGAGCATTCTTCCTACCTTCACTGCCAATAAGGAGGATCCGTATATTTTTATACATGAATTCGAGGAACTATGCTCAATGTTCAAGCTTCAACAACTTGATGAGGATTCAGTCCGGTTGAGGATGATTTCTTTCCTGTTGAAGGATAATGCGAAGAAATAGATGTACAACCTCTCGACGAGCTCTATTCGGTCTTGGGATGACTTTGTGACCGTCTTTCTGAAGAGATTTTCGCTCAAAGGAAAACTCAACAGATACGGCACCAGATACATCAAATGTATCAGACTGAGACTGAATCTTTTCATGCTTTCTTTGAGAGGTTCAAGGACCTTCTCTTGAAGTGCCCTCATCAAGGACTTGAGCTATGGAAGCTATGCCAGATTGTTTAAGAGGGCCTCAACTACAACACCCGCACATTGTTGGAGTCGATGTGTCAGGGTGATTTCCAAATGAAACCGATCAATGAGGCATGGGACACTTTTGAGTTAATGGCTGAATGTTGAACGTTTTATTTTAAACCGCAAGTGCACGACCACGATGAAGCAGTGGCAAGTACGGGTCGTCGTCAGGAAGGTGAGTAGCCTCTTGCTTGTACGAAATCAAGTGGCAAAAATAGGGGGAGAAAGATGTTTATGCTACTCTACTCTATACTACGCTAAGAAGTAGGAAATGTGAAAGGAAGAACCAAACAATGAAACAATAACTAAGCTAAGAACAAAGGAAGAATGCTGGAATACAGGAAATGGAAAAACCCCTAAGGGGTGGAGTGAGTGCACACATGCAAAGAGGTGGGTGTAGAATACATTCTTTAAGCACATGAAGGTGGTGTTTATCAAGCATAGGAAGTGTCTAAATGTTATGGCAAAACCTATCAATCTATTCACCAACTTAGTTGATTAACATTTACATATGCAAGGTGTTTATTTCAGAACCTAAACAAGCATGAGAGGTGTCTAATCATTTTGGCAAAACTCATCAAGTTGTAAATTCTATCCTAAACAAGCAAGCATACATTCATGTTTAATCAACACATTGAAATTAAAGCATTCATCCCATTCTCTAATGCATGTATGTACATCTACTCCACCCCCAAAGGGGATGGAACTACTCATTAAACATTACACTAATTATTAAACTACGGAAAGAAAGCATATTAAAACTAAGCTAGAATTAAAAGACGATTAAACTAAAACATGCACAAACAATAAAAGAAGCATAAAACAAACAATGAAAGAAACACAAAACTTTATTGATAAAATGACTCACATTAAAAGTAGCATCCTCCTACTTTAGTTTGTGCTTCAAGGCCTCACTTCTAGTAGGAAGAATAGCTACTTAAAATATGGAGTGATCACAATGGAAGGTGAAGAGTTCTATTTATAGGCATGGAAAAAGCTAATCCGGGACAATCCCCCGATGTGGGACTAAACCGACACCAAAAATAGCCTCAACGAACATTAGTACAAGTCCAGGAAAAATCTTGGCGGATCTGGACTAATCCAGACCGCCAATTGGCGGTCCAAAATGTCCAGATCCAGTTGAGTTTTATTCTGGGCTTTTCTTTGTGCTTTTGGTGCTCTTTGATGCATTGACTTCGTTTGTTGGAGCTCCGACCCGAATCCAATTGCTGAAATACTCCCCATGATGGTGTGAAGTATTCTGTTTTGCTCTTAGGTCCCTCTGTCTTGCGTTCAGGTCCTTCTCCCTTGCATCTTGGTCCCCAGATCTCAAAATCCAGTCCTTTTTCC
This sequence comes from Triglochin maritima, assembly GCA_963682175.1. Taxonomy (NCBI): domain Eukaryota; kingdom Viridiplantae; phylum Streptophyta; class Magnoliopsida; order Alismatales; family Juncaginaceae; genus Triglochin; species Triglochin maritima. The sequence goes on from OY821775.1 coordinate 25,844,198, forward strand.
TAGCTTTTGGGTCCTTTTATGTTTCATCTCTTCAAACCTATTTATTCCTGAAAACTAAACATAAAACTCGTGACATAGCATTGTTTAGGTGAAAGATAATGGACATAAGATACAAATATGAGCATGAAATGATGTCAATCACTGAACATACCTGTTAGTGGCACACCATGAGAGAGCCACAAGCCACAATGTCTTCTGGTCGAGCTGGACCATATCAAGTTGAGTCAACTATCGTGTCTGAGGCGAAATTGGCTGCTCTCATGCGTAGGATTGAGAAGATCATGGTGCATCCTAACGACTCGACAAGACCTAAAGCCAATAAACTAGAAATCCTAATGCATCAAGTTCAAGACAATTTTGGGAGCTTTCTTTTTACTTTGCCTCTCAACGGTTTTGCACATGCTAAACACACGCAAAACCCACAAAACATTTTCTTTCGCAAACACATGAAGATTTTGAAAGAAATGTGAAAATTTTAAAAGCACTCGGCAAGCAAAAGAAGACAAGTCACCCAAGGATCATGGCAAGCAGATATATCAATGTCAAATGCGACACACTAACATGACCCTAGCAGTACAAACAAAAGAAAATAAAACCAAAGGAAAAAGACTCGACTATGTACACACGTAAAACACCCCCCCCCACACCTACTTCATGCTTTGTCCTCAATGAATGCGAGCAAGATACTACATGGAGATATGCATGAAAAGGGAAACATCTCACCAACATGAAGTACAAAGGGACGTTCAGGGTCATGTTGATGGACACAAACCCAAATTCTGTCAAAACCTGTGAGAAGCTGAAGAAGGGAGATAAATACGTGAAGAGATTGGGCCCAAGTACACAAGGGTTGGGGCCCACAACAATCGATGCTCACTGAAGGAGTCTTTTATTACACACTCTTTTTTTTCTCTTTTTTTTAAGATATATACATCAACCAAGATATTCTCATAATCATTTGGTCAAGGAACATCAAATAAGAACATCAAGTCAGGAGGACCAGAGACTTGCCGAGATGGGCAAACTCCACTGGTACTCTGAGGTGTCATGAGAGGTGAAAGGTCAAAGCTGAAAGGCTCGAACCCCTCATGATATTGGTTGCAAATAAGAACATCAAGTCAGGAGGACCAGAGACTTGCCGAGATGGGCAAACTCCACTGGTACTCTGAGGTGTCATGAGAGGTGAAAGGTCAAAGCTGAAAGGCTCGAACCCCTCATGATATTGGTTGGGTGTGGGCAACAAAGAATGAAGTTGCATTGCCTCACTAGGGTTTAATTGCTCATCGAAGAAAACCCTCCAACCAATAGGCGGGTGCATCGGAATGAGTTCCTCAAGCTCATTCGATGGATGCAGCAGACCTGCATCACTAAGTATGGGGCTTCTCCCCAAGTCATCCAACAAGGACCTCCCACCGTCATTTAGATCATCAAGCATAAGCTCGGTCATAGGTGGGTCCTTGTTGGAGTCAATATGAAGCTCAAATGGCTCAATGGCCATGGGACATGAGGTAGAGACACCTTCTGGTATAGGCATATCATGAGGTGTCTCACTCTCACTAGTAATCTCAACTGAATCATGCAACGAACACTCCCTATGGACATTCATGTTCGAGGCCAGCTCGCTCTGTTGCATTGCGAAGACAGGCAATGAGTTTTCGCTGGGCCCACGAACATTCTCAATGGGTTGCATTGGGGTTAGGGGTGTTCGTTGATTTTGTAGTGCTTTCTCCAATTGGCGGATGAGATTTAGATTTAAAGGTTCATCCATGGGTTCCTGTTGCTTACCAGAGTTGAACACATGAAACTCGGCACTCATGTTACCGAATGAGAGCTTCATGAGACCATTTCTACAATTAATCAAGGCATTGGAGGTTGCCAGAAATGGTCTACCCAAAATCAAAGGTATTTGAGAGTGGGTGTTCGCAATAGGATTGGTATCGAGGACAACAAAATCGACTGGAAATATAAAATCTCCAACTTTGATAAGCACGTCCTCGATAATCCCCATGGGAATACGAATGGATCTATCCGCTAATTGGAGGGTGATCTTAGTTGGTTTCAATTCTCCCAAGTTCAACTGTTGATAAACAGAGAATGGGAGGAGGTTGACCGCTGATCCTAAATCAAGCAAAACATTGCTCAATCTAGTGACCCCTATCGTACACTGAATAGTAGGACACCCAGGGTCCTTGTATTTTGTGTAGGTAGGATTTGACAAAAGTGAGCTGATATTTGCAGCCAAGAATGCTTTCTTAGGAACATTGGTCTTCCTCTTGGTTGTGCAGAGATCCTTCAATACTTTGGCATATTAAGGTATTTGTTGGATGACATCCAACAAGGGGATGTTAACCTTTACTTGATTAAACACCTCTACTATCTTGTCTATGTTGTCACCCTGCTTTTTGTTTAACCTACTTGGATAGGGAGCTTTTGGCAGGTACGTTTTCTGTTGTGCCTGAGAAGAAAGCTTTGGTGTATTACCCTCACTCTCAGCTTCTTCTTCACCACCATTCCCACTAGGGGGCTGCATAGATGGTGGTGGGTGTGGCAAGGAAATGTGATTGTCAACCTGTTTTCCATTCCTTAAGGTCACAATGGAATTGACATGGTGAACAGGTTCCTCCACATGGTTCACTTGCCTCCCCCGAGGTACCACATTCTCATTTTGCATTTGTTGTTGTTGGTACATGCGGGGGTTAGCCTCAGGCTGGCTAGGAAAAAAACCTCTCTCTCTTTCATGTACAGACTGAGCCAATTGGCCCATCTGAAGTTCTAGAGATTTGATGGTCTGCTGATTTGAAGTGAGAACTTGACTCGTCGTGGTTGACATAAAAATTTTCATTGAGTTTTCAAGTCCACGAGTCAAGGTCTCAAGCGAATTGAATCGGGTTTCCATATTATTGGAATTTGGGAAACCCGATTGATTGGTGGTTTGTGCTTGGGGTGGCTGATAGGATTGTGCATGCATGGGAGGTTGGTGTGATTGGTAATGTGTCCTAGAGGAGTTTGAAGGACCACCCGGGGCATTAGTTTGGTTCCATGAAAAATTGGGGTGGTTCCTCCATCCAGGATTATAAGATGATGAGTATGGGTCATTCCTGGCTCTATCATAGACGGCGTTGACACGCTCCATCTCAGGAGGAATGGACTCACACTCGCTTTCTACATGACCTATCCTACCACATGAATGACAGGGAACTGGACCAGATGTGGACATGTGAGGTGCACTTTGTTGGTTTTGGAGCTCAATCGAATCCATACGGCGCATTAAGGCCCCCATGCGTGCCTCGGTGGCCGTAGTGGTATCGATAGCAAATGCGGTACCCGATCTAGTCGAGTTTGCATTCGCGATCCTCGCTCCTATACTAGATGATGCAGGTGGTTCCCTCACACTCTTCCACTGCATGGTTTTGTCAGCGAGGTCTTCTAGGAAGGCCCATGCCTCCCTTTCATCCTTTCCCAAGAACTCTCCTTGACACATGGACTCAAGGAGTGTTCTGGACGGGATGTGAAGACCCTCATACACAATCTGACAAAGACGCCACAACTCAATGCCATGGTGAGGGCACGAGGATAGTAGCTCTTTGAACCTCTCAAGATATGCATTAAATGGTTCGGTCTCATGTTGATAGAACGAATTGATTTCGTTCCTCAATTTTTGAGTCTGATGATTAGGAAAGTTCTTCATGAGGAATGCATATTGAAACTCATCCCAAGTCCTAAAGGAATTCGCCTGGTTGCTATACAACCACTTCTTGGCGTCATCCTTTAGTGGAAAAGGAACGAGCCTAAGATGGATGGAGTCTGTGCTAAGTTGTTGCAGCTTGAACATAGCACAAACCTCCTCAAATTCCCTGAGAAAGATATAGGGGTCACCTTTCCCAGTGAAATGAGGGAGCATGGAAATGAATTGAGGCTTAACCTCAAAATGGTTCCCACTAGCCTCTTGTAATACGATGCATGAGGGTAGAGCTGTACGGCTCGGGTAGCATTGATCACGTAGAGGTATCGGAATGACAACTGGAAGCATTGGTCGAACAGGTGGGTCCAGCAACTGCTCCTCCTCACGGAAATTAGCAGCCATTGGAACCGGACTGCGTGCGACACGAGAGGAGGGAGGTGTCGAGAAATCGATGACCGAAGCTGGATTGACAACGCTCCTCATCAAACGACCACTCTCGTCTCGTGTCCACGAAAGCATGCACAAAGGTGCACACACACAAAACAAAACTTTTTTTCCCTTTTTTTCTAACAAAGAATGTGCGTAGAGGAGAAGACTGGGGAACACAGGAGAGAAAGAATGACTCAGGAGAGAAGGGAAGAAGTCCTTAAGCTACGTCGGATGGGTACAGGTAGAAGCACACAAGCAAACAAGGCTCAAACAATCCTAAGGTCGCTATAGGTCCTTGCAGCTAGACGACGCCTAACTGCGAGGTCACACGGCCTCAACACGCCTCACCTCCCTACAACGAGGACCACAAAGCCCAGCAAGTGAGCCAAGATCCGGGGATCTCGTCTCTCCTACTATCGACAAAGTGGGAAACGCCGATCAGGTCATGACGGTCGGGACCGGATCACTCTCCTAATGCGCCCGAAATCCTTAGGGCCAATGTCTACTTTATTTTAAAATTAGGCTCTTGATTAGTGTGGTTTTTGGGGCGAAGGAAAGGGTGATGAAATCCCCCACCTAATCTTTTACGGGACAGCCCCTCCTTAGTAGTGTTTTGAAGTCCTAAATCTAGCAATCAACTCTCCAAACAACGCTCAACTCACACTTGTTGCAATGCACTTCCTACTAACTAATGCATGTTCATACGAAATGCATGAATGAGAGTAGAAGGTGCGTACCTCACGCCAGCTCTCAGCAATAGAAAATAAAGCTAAGATAAAAGACATTCTAAATGCCTAAGTCACATACATGATGCATGGCCTAAACAAAAAGAATGCCTAATCTTTTGCTTTGAGTTTTAGGGTCCAAGTTGCTTAAGGGAGGTTTGATTATTGATCTGGGAACAAACTATAAGTCAAAACATGCCAAATTAAGTCCCAGACCACTATATCAGATAAAGTAAACAGACCAAAGAAATACGAGAGCAATCTGAGCTTACCAGACCGGCAATTGGCGATCTCAGGCCGCTGATTGGCGGTCTTAAATGCTCAGATTCACTCAAAACTTCTCCAGGCGTTCCTCCTAATGACTCCAAGTCTCCTGAAATAAGGAAAAATGACACAATACAAATTAAATCCACTCGAATCGTCCAAACAAGAGTCTGGACTGGCACCTCCCCGGCAACGGTGCCAAAAACTTGTTGCACGTTTTATTTTAAACCGCAAGTGCACGGCCACGATGAAGCGGTGGCAAGTACGGGTCGTCCTCAGGGAGGTGAGTAGCCTCTTGCTTGTACGAAATCAAGTGGCAAAAATAGGGGGAGAAAGATGTTTATGCTACTCTACTCTATACTACGCTAAGAAGTAGGAAATGTGAAAGGAAGAACCAAACAATGAAACAATAACTAAGCTAAGAACAAAGAAAGAATGCTGGAATACAGGAAATGGAAAAACCCCTAAGGGGTGGAGTGAGTGCACACATGCAAAGAGGTGGGTGTAGAATACATTCTTTAAGCACATGAAGGTGGTGTTTATCAAGCATAGGAAGTGTCTAAATGTTATGGCAAAACCTATCAATCTATTCACCAACTTAGTTGATTAACATTTACATATGCAAGGTGTTTATTTCAGAACCTAAACAAGCATGAGAGGTGTCTAATCATTTTGGCAAAACTCATCAAGTTGTAAATTCTATCCTAAACAAGCAAGCATACATTCATGTTTAATCAACACATTGAAATTAAAGCATTCATCCCATTCTCTAATGCATGTATGTACATCTACTCCACCCCCAAAGGGGATGGAACTACTCATTAAACATTACACTAATTATTAAACTACGGAAAGAAAGCATATTAAAACTAAGCTAGAATTAAAAGACGATTAAACTAAAACATGCACAAACAATAAAAGAAGCATAAAACAAACAATGAAAGAAACACAAAACTTTATTGATAAAATGACTCACATTAAAAGTAGCATCCTCCTACTTTAGTGTGTGCTTCAAGGCCTCACTTCTAGTAGGAAGAATAGCCACTTAAAATATGGAGTGATTACAGTTGAGTTTTATTCTGGGCTTTTCTTTGTGCTTTTGGTGCTCTTTGATGCATTGACTTCGTTTGTTGGAGCTCCGACCCGAATCCAATTGCTAAAATACTCCCCATGATGGTGTGAAGTATTCTGTTTTGCTCTTAGGTCCCTCTGTCTTGCGTTCAGGTCCTTCTCCCTTGCATCTTGGTCCCCAGATCTCACAATCCAGTCCTTTTTCCTACCTTTTGGGTCCTTTTATGTTTCATCTCTTCAAACCTATTTATTCCTGAAAACTAAACATAAAACTCGTGACATAGCATTGTTTAGGTGAAAGATAATGGATATAAGATACAAATATGAGCATGAAATGATGTCAATCACTGAACATACCTGTTAGTGGCACACCATGAGAGAGCCACAAGCCGCAATGTCTTCTGGTCGAGCTGGACCATATCAAGTTGAGTCAACTATCGTGTCTGAGGCGAAATTGGCTGCTCTCATGCGTAGGATTGAGAATTTAGAGTTGGACCGAGCTCCTGTAGCTTACGTCGCTACTCCTGGTTGTTGTAGGTGTGGACTTATGGGCCATGATGACTTGGAAGGTGCTTACGCTCCAAGGGATATTGAGCATGCAAATACGATGTATCAACAGAGGCGCCGTAACGACCCGTACAGTCACTCCTACAACCCGGGATGACGTAACCATCCTAACTTCTCTTGGGGGGCTAGTGGGGGTCACGGTCAAAGCTCGCACGCTCAACCTCAACCTCAACCTCCACCTTATCAACCTCCATGCCCATCGGCGACCTACCAACCCCGACATCAAAGGTCTCAACACCATAATTACCAACCTGCTATTGCCTCATTGTCGGGTTATTCTAACCAAACTCCACTCCCCCAATGGGTTGACCCAAATGACCTCACTCTAGAACAAACCCTTCAAGCATTCATGCAGAGCACACAAACCATGTTTGCGGCCAGCAATAATTCGGTCAAAGCATTGGAAATGCAAGTTAGCCAGTTAGCTCATCATCTCCATGAACGCAAGAAGGGTCAGTTACCAAGTCAACCTGTGGTAAATCCCATCGGTCAACCTGCTCATGCTAGGCAGAATGTGCATAATGTTGAAAGTGACCCAACCCAACATGCTATTGTTGTCCATACCTTAAGATCGGGAAGGGTTGTTGACAACAATGTGGAAATGCCTGAAGCCAACCCTGTTGGTGACTCTTCCAAGGAGGGTCGTGATCTTTCAAGGAACCTACTTCTAAGACTCCTCCTCATGATAGTTATGTCCCCAAGGCACCATTCCCTCATAGGTTGACTAAAAAATGTGATGAGCATTGGGACAAAATCGTTGAGGTACTAAGGCAAGTCAAGGTGAACATCCCATTGTTGGACGTTGTTCAACAAATGCCACCGTATGTCAAGTTCCTTATGGACCTTTGTACCGTCAAGAGAAGAACACATGTTCCCAAAATGGAATTTTTGGCCACCAATGTGAGCTCGACATTGACACAACCCATGCAAGTCCAATACAAGGACCCAGGTTGTCCAATTGTCTCTTGCCTGATCGGTAATGTGACAATTCCTCAAGCTTTATTTGATTTGGGAGCATCTGTGAACCTCATGCCCTACTCTGTCTATGTCAACCTTGGAATAGGCGATCTTAAACCAACGAGGACAACCATCCAGTTGGCTGACAGATTCGTCAAGTTCCATGAGGGAGTGTGGAGGATGTCCTTATTAAAGTGGATGAGTTCGTATTTCTAGTTTATTTCATCATCTTGGATACTGAAGCTGTGTCCAACCCACAAGGAAAAATTCCAGTGATCCTTGGGAGGCCTTTTCTTTTGACATCTAATGCTTTGATCAATTGTCGAAATGGTTTGATGAGGTTGTCTTTTGGAAATCTCACGACGGATTTCAGCATCTTTACTCTTGGTAAGCAACCCAGGCTCTTTGACGATTTTGTCAGAGCCAATTTCATTCAGGAAACGGATGAGCCCGAGTCATTCAGCATGTTCGACTCACATTGACATATGATTGAGGTGCCTAATGACCATGTTGCGAGTGAAGAGGATCTTGAGGAATCTGCCTGTGAATCTATGGATGAGGAGGCACATCTGGGTGTTTGGTCCACTTACCCCGTGGCCCTTCAGCCACTTGAAATTAACTCTGAATCCAACAAGGACCCACCTCTGGTCGAGCTTAAACAGCTCCCCGATAACCTTAAATACATCTTTTTAGGGGATAATGAGACCTTGTCACTCATTATTTCTTCTGATCTGGCAAAAGATCAAGAGGTTGCCCTAAAAAAACCACTCTTTGAAAACAAAGAGGCTCTCGGGTGGTCCTTGAAGGATATCAATGGAATTTGCCCTGGTATTGTTCACCATCGGATCCAGATGGAAGAGGATTCTAGGCTCCGCTGGGACCCACAATGAAGATTGAATCCTGTACTAAAAGAAACGGTACGAAAGTAGGTTCTTAAGTGCTTGGATCATGGTATAATCTATCCTATCTATGATAGTTCGTGGGTGAGTCTTGTCCATGTGGTTCCCAAGAAGTTAAGCGTGTCGGTTGTTGAGAATGAGCATCATGAGCTTATCCCGACACGGCTACAAACTGGCTGGTGAGTTTGCTTTAATTATCGCAAGGTCAATGCGGGAACGCGGAAAAATCATTTCCCATTGCCATTCATTGATCAGATGTTGGAAAGGTTGTCCGGACATGAGTATTATTATTTTCTTGATGGATACTCCGGTTACAACCAAATTTCCATCGCCCCCGAGGATCAAGAGAAAACCACCTTCACTTGTCCTTTTGGGTTAAGTAATGCGCCGGTAACATTTCAAAGGTGTATTATCAACATCATCTCCGATATGGTAGAGCGTTTCCTTGATATTTTGATGGACGACTTTTCCATATTTGGCGCTTCCTTTGATGAGTGCCATTGTCACTTGAGCATTGTCCTCAAGCGATGCCGTGAGAAGAACCTCGCTCTCAATTGGGAGAAATGTCACTTCATGGTCAAGTGAGGGATTGTACTTGGACATGTCGTCTCAAGTACAGGAATTGAGGTCGATCCCGCCAAAGTGGGTCTTATTGCTAATCTCCCACCGCCACGTAACGTGAAGGATATTTGTGCCTTTTTGGGGCATGTTGGATTCTATCGGCGGTTCATTCGGGATTTTAGCAAAATCGCTCGACCTCTCACCGCCTTGTTGGCTAAGGATGCCCTTTTTGAGTTCACACTGGATTGCCACCATGCCTTTTTGACCTTGAAAAAAGAGTTGACTTCAGCTCCCATAATTAAGGCACCGGTGTGGACTGAACCCTTTGAGTTAATGTGTGATGCATCTGACTTCGCTGTGGGAATAGTGCTTGGGCAACGATTGGACAAATTTCCTCATGTGATCTACTTTGCCAGTAGAACACTAAATGATGCCCAATTGAATTACACTGTGACTGAGAAGACCGGCTTGTTAGATTAGGGTGTATTTAGTCCATATTTCGTATGCTTTTAGTCCCATACCAGGGGATTTTCCCGGATTAGTTTTTCAATGCCTATAAATAGAACTCTTCACCCTCCTGTGTATTCACCTATTGCTTGGCGGCATTCTCTCTACTTGGAGTAAAAGCCTTGAAGCAAAAACTCAAGGTGGAGAAGAATGCCACTTGTAATGTGAGTCATGTAAATAAAATAATTGTCTTAGTTTCTTTTAATCTTGTCTTTTAATTCTTGCAGGCTTCTTTAGTTTTACTTTCCTTTCATTTTAGCTTCTTTAATATTCCTTGCTTGCTTAGTGTAATTTCCTTTCCGTAGAATGTCTCATTTTAATGTAGGTTGTAGTTTAACTATTAGTGAGTAGTTTCATCCCCATTTGGGGGGTGGAGAATTATGTGATGTATTACGTGTGTGTTATCTTAATCCTTTGAACCTTATATGATTTCCATAACCATCTAATGGGATTTCACTCTTGTCTTTGATATGCTAATGCTCTTGAATGAAGCTCAGCATATGCTTAGACTAGTGGACCTACTTTATGGGGAATGATGAGGTGAGAATATGGATGGAATTGATAAAGGAAACATGACTTGTAGTGTATGTGCTCTTGTTGCCCTTACCATTATTAATGTCTTGTATGTTTTAATGATTGGGTAAATCTTATTTCATGTAGAGGCATAGTGGGGTTTGGTCTTTATAGTTGAGTTCATTTAGCTTCACTCCAATTATTGTCTTGTATGTTTTAATGATATGATCTTTTCTTATTTCCTGTAGAGGCAAAGTTGGATTTAGTTTTATTATTTTGAATACACTACATGTTGTGATGAGCATAATTGAACACACACACATACACATATATTTGTATTCACATTCTTTGTCTACCCCCTTTGGGGGTTTAGTTTTATTGCTTATTTTCCATTTCCTTCGCATTGTAGTGTAGTGTAGATCATAACTCATTTTCTCTCCTTTCTTTCTCACTCGCCTTCGAACAAAGTAATGTCAACACACCTCCCTGTGGATCAACCCGTATTTGCCACTACTTCAACGCGGCCATGCACTTGCGGTTATAATTAAAACGTTCAATCACCGACTCAATATATGTATCCAGTCCACACACCTAACCTAATGAATCATTCGTGCAAGTTAAATAAGGACTTAAGTGAAAGACACAGACAACCTCAAATTCCTCAAGTGACACAAATTATAAAGTCCATTAAGGTTCTTATTTGCGTTACCATTTTTTTCTTTTTTGTTTCTTTTGTTTCTTTCTTTCTTTTTTTTCTTTTTGTCTTACTAGTTGGAGTAAAATTCTCCCAGGGTCAGGTTTCTTGCATCATTGCCTATGAGGACTTACACTACCACGTATGCCTTTTCCCCACATCTCCACATAGGGCAATCCCTACAACCTGTGTAACAGGAGTTCGGTCGGTGCATCCCAAGTCCGATGACTCGAAAGCACCAGGCACAAAGTCCCCTCAGACCTAATTTCCTGAGTGATAGGAGCCATGCAAGAAGAGAGAACACCTACTCACTTATTTCTTATCTACGAGCCAAAACCCCTACACTTAGTCTCACAAGAAGATTTAAAGGGTCATTGACTACAACAAACTTCCTTATATTAACACACACAAATTATTGACTCACTAGGTTCAGGGTGGACTTCTTTAAATGTTTGAGTACTGAAACCCTATGATTACTTGGCCCCCCTCCCCCGAAGGAAATCTGGGGTGTATCCTAACGACTCGATAAGACCTAAAGCCGGTATACTAGATATCCTAATGCATCAAGTTCAAGACAATTTTGGAAGCTTTCTTTTAATTTGCCTCTCAATGGTTTTGCACATGCTAAATACATGCTAAACCCACAAAGCATTTTCTTTGCAAACACATGAAGATTTTGAAAGAAATGTGAAAATTTTAAAGCGCCAGGCAAGCAAAAGAAGACAAGACACCCAAGGATCATGACAAACAAATATATCAATATTAAATGCAACAAACTAACATGACCCTAATAATACAAACAAAAGAAAACAAAACAAAATGAGAAAGACTCGACTATGTACACACGTAAAATACCCCCAGACCTACTTCATGCATTGTCCTCAATGAATGTGAGCATGAAACTACATGGATTTATGCATGAAAAAGAAAAGATCTCACCAACATGAAGCGCAAAGGGACGTTCATGGTAATGTTGATGGACACCAAATCAAATTCCTTTAAAACCTGTGAAATGCTAAAGAAGGGATACAAATACATGAAAGAAATAGGGCTCAAATACACAAGGGTTCGGCCTACAACAATTAATGCTCGCTCATGGAGTCTTTTATTGTACTTTTTTTGAATATAACTATGTACAAAAATAAGTTCCCATCTTTATTTGTCAAAGGAAATCAAATGGGAACCTCAAAAGTGGGTGAATGCACTTGGAAAGCGAACAAGACACCACGCGGGGCAAGAATACTCATGTTTGAACCCCCTCACAAAGAGCACAAGATGAAAGGAGAGGTTCATGAATTAGACACGAAGGCGTCTTACTCAAAGGATCAAACTGAAAGAGCTTGAACCTCTCAAGTGTTTGGGAAATATGGGGCAACGGAAGAAGAGTTTCTCCCGTTGTGGTACTGAAGTTACGATCGTCAATCCAAACTCTCCAACCAACATGCTAGTCAGTCGGAACGTGGTCAAGAACCACGTTATACATGTCTGACTCACCAGGCGAACAGGAAGTAAGTATCATACCAAAGGTATCCTCCAAGGAACTCCTAATACCCTCATTGGCGATGTAATTGTTTGATGTCCCATCATTTCCAATCAGGAACAATAGTGAGAGGCAAACACTCATCAGGTTATTGAAATTAAGGGTACTAGAGAGCTCATGCTCCACCAGAGGTGGGTCCTTAAGAGGTACAACATGAAGATCATGTGGCTCAAGGGCCATGGGACAAAAAGATAAGGCACAATCATGTGCCGACTCAGAATGAAGTTGGTCCATGTTATTCTCAATTGGAATCGAATCGTCCACCAAGTGATCGTGAATTGAACCCCAAGTCCCTCAGACTGACTAGGAGTTTGACTTTGAAAGATTGTGCTTTGAATTTGTGGATGTGGTGGTGGCTGATTGATCGTTTTATATTTAACCGCAAGTGCACGGCCGCATTGAAGCGGTGGCAAATACGGGTCGTCCACTGGGAGGTGTGTCAACACTTGGTTTGTGCAAAGGCGAGAGATAAAGAAAGGGAAGAAAGTTTGGTTACACTAAACTACACTACAAAGCTGAAATGAAATTGAGAAGAAACTATAAAACTAAACCCCAAAGGGGGTAGAGAAATAATGTGCACATAAAAGAGTGTGTGTGTGTTCATTAAGCTCATCACAACATGTATTGTATGAAATCATAAAACTACATGCAACTTTGCCTCTACATGAATTAAGATAAGACTACATCATTAAAACATACAAGACAATAATTGGAATGAAGCTACATGAACTCAAGTATAAAGACTATACCCTACTATGCCTCCACATGAATTAAGATTTCACTACATCATTAAAACATACAAGACATTAGCTAAGGTAAAGGCAACAAGAGCTCATACACTACAAATTGTGTTTCCAATATTAACTTCATCCATATCCTAACCTTATCATTCCCCATAAAATAGGTCCACTAATCAAAGCATAAGCTAAGCTTCATTCAAGAGCATTAGCATATCAAAGATAAGAGTGAAAACCCATTAGATGGTTATGGAAATCATATAAAGCTCAAGGGATAAAGATAACACACACTTAATACACTACATGATTATATCACATATTTCTCCACCCCCCAAATGGGGATGGAACTACTCACTACTCATTACACTAACTAAATTATCAAAGGAAAGCATAATACTGAAATGAAATTTATACTACTCAAGCAAGAAACATTAAAGAAGCATAAAACTAAACAAACAAACAAGCATGCATATGAAAGGAAATTAAACTAAGAGAGAAACAACACCATTAAAAGAAAACTTCTATTATTAACTCACTCAATTACAAGTAGCTCTTCCTCCACTAGAGTTTTGCTTCAAGGCTTCACTCTTAGTAGGGAAGATGGCCACCAAAGAGAGATATGGATACAATGGGAGGTGAAGAGTTCTATTTATAAGCATGGAAAAAGCTAATCCGGGACAATCCCCCAATGTGGGACTAAACCAATACCAAAAATAGCCTAAACAAACATTAATACAAATCCAGGAGAAGTTGGGGCGGATCTGGCATGATCCAGACCGCCAATTGGCGGCCTATAAAGCCCAGATCCGTCTGGGTCTTCTGGTGGGCTTTCCTTGAAGTGTGTCTTGGTCTTGGATGCATCTGGTTGGTTTGTTGGAGCTCCGACCCGAATCGAATTGGCAAAATACTCCCCATGATGGTGTGGAGTATTCTGTTTTGCTCTTAGGTCCTTCTGTCTTGCAATCAGATCCTTCTTCCTTGCATCTTGGTCCCCAGATCTCACAATTCAGTCCTTTTTCCCAGCTTTTGGGTCCTTTTATGCTACATCTCTTCAAACCTATTTATTCCTGAAAACTAAACATAAAACTCGTGACATAGCATTGTTTTGGTGAAAGATAATGGATATAAGATACAAATATAAGCATGAAATGATGTCAATCAGTGGCGGTTCGATATCAAAAGATGAATCCTCATGTTGACCAGAAAGGTTACCCTCCTCACGTTCATGTAATTGTTGTGTCATTTGACTCACTTGCATTTCCATAGTTTGCAAGGAATTCAAGTTGGACTACAATAAAGTTTGAGTGGTTTCCATGAATGTTTGGAGGATTTGTTTTAAGGAAGCAAGTTTGGGGTCAACATTGAGGTTGATGTTACAATTTGGGAAATTGATGGGTTCGGTGTTTATGGGGTGAGAACGAGTCAAATGATTGGTCGTGGGTGGTGGCTTGTAGAATTCTGGGTATTCGGGAGGAGGATACAAGGGTTGGCATGATGTATTAAAAAAGTGAGTAAGAATTGTCTCCCCATTAATCCATCCCTCTCGGGTTGTACGCAGAGGTGTGATGGTCATATTGAGCATTTTGGGAAACAATATGCTCATACTCAGACTCTGGGGGGAACATAAGGACATTCCCCGATAACATGACCACGCAACCCACAACAGTCACACGGTACGGCTACTGGAGCCACTAGTGCACTCATGTCGTCTACCGCACGCATGAAAGAGGCCAAAGTTTGTTGTAATAACTCAGTTTGTTGACCAGCATATGATCTAACATAACTAGATGGTGGTCTAGCAGTCGATGCCTCTTTCATATTATCCCAATCTTAAGATTGCTCAGCCACACAATTAAGATTGTCCCAATCCTATAGGGTGTTTATCTGAGGCACCCCAAGATGCATGTGTCTACAGTACAAGGGAGAATTGGCTTGGTCCCAACAATGATATGGATGGTCGCTCATGTAACCATCCATCTTGACAAAGAACTCTCGAGTCGACCACTCTCACCACCACGAGGCCAAGCTCGAAAAAAGTGCTCGACTCGACCCTAAAACGCTAACAGAGAGTATAAGGGGAGGAGACTAGAACGTAGAAATAGGTGAGAAGAAGATCACTCAGAGGAGAAGGGAAGAATCCCTAAAAACTAGCATGGGTAAAGGGTGAGGGTAGAAGCCTAGTCTAGCAAACACGACGCAAGTAGCCTATGGTCACTATAAGTACTTACAGCTAGACGACGCCTAACTGCGAGGTCACACGGCCTCAACATGCCTCACCTCCCTACGACGAAGACCACAAAACTCAAAAAGTGAGCAAAGATCCGAAGATCTCATCTCTCCTACTATCGACAAAGTGGGCGACGTCAATCAGGCTATGACGGACGTGGCTGGATCACTCTCCTAATGCACCTGAGTCCTATTGGCCAATGTCTACTTGATTTTAAATTAAGGCTTTGCTTGAGTGTGGTTTTTGAGGGTAAGGAAGGGGTGATGAAATCACCCACCTTATCTTTAAGACTATAGGTGGTGCCTCTTAAAAAATGTTTTGAAATCATATGCTAGCAAGTAACTCACAAAAGAAGCACTCACCCCACTCTTGTAACAATGCACCTTACTAACTAATGCACGATATAAACATGCATGAATGAGAGAATGAGTGCATGTACCTCACGCGAACAATCAACAACAAGAATGTACAGAAAAGAAAGACAAGTGCGTGCAAGGTCTACAAATGATGCATGACCTAGATGGAAACCAATCTAATATTTTGCTTTGAGTTTTAAGGTCCAAGTTGATTAAAGGGACTTGATTGCTAATCTGGGAGCAAACTACAAGTCAAAAGATTCCAAATTGAGCCCTCAGATGACCTAGTAAAAGTAGAACAACCAGCAAAAATAAGTTGGATTTTAGAGCTCACTAGGCCGCCAATTGGCGATCCAGGACCACTGATTGGCGGTCCGTTTGGTCTTGTTACCCTCCCGTCTTCTCCTAGCAACATCTCCTAATCTTTAAAGCCTCCTCAAACAAATAAAAATTACAAACAAAAAATTAAAACCACTCGAATCGTTCAAACCAAAGTCTGGACGGAACACCTCCCCGGCAACGGCGCAAAAAACTTGATTCAAATAGTTATAATAACCGCAAGTGCACGACCCCGTTGAAGCCTTGGCAAATACGGGTCGATCCATAGGGAGATGTATCAGCTTTGGTTTGTTCGAAGGCGAGTAGAAAACAATGGGGAGAAGAGATTGATTAAACTAAACTACACTAAACGAGTAAGCAACAAAGAAGGAAATGAAAGCGAGAGAAGAAATGAAACTAAGAGACTAATAGAAGAAGATAGAAATCAGGATTGGAAAACCCCTAAGGGGTGGAGTGTGTGTACACATGAAATAAGTGTTGTGAATGCATACATAAGCTCAAGTGTAGTTAGTGTTTGTTATGCATAAGAAGTACCTAATGGCAATACCTATCATTCAAAGAACTAACCTAGTTGATAAATATGAGCATGACAAGTTTGTTATTAAGAACCTAAACAAGCATGGAATGTACCTAGCAGAAACCATCAAGTTATGTATTCTCTTTAATTCAAACAACCATACTAACATTTCTCACATACAATAATATTTAGCATTTTTTCCATCTACATAACATGTATAAACATCAACTCCACCCCCAAAGGGGGATGGAACTACTCACTAATCATTACACTACAACCTATATTAACAAAATGAAACATTCTACTGAAAGGAAATTAAACTAAGAAAGCAAGAAATATTAAAGAAGCTAATTGAAAGGACATAAAACTAAAGAATCATGCAAGACATATGAAAAGAAATTAAACTAAGAAAGAAACATCTTAACTAAAGGAAAAACTTTATTAATTTCAACTCACAATACAAGTAGCCTCTCCCTACTTGAGATTTTGCTCCAAGGCTCACTTCAAGTAGAGAGCATGGCCACTGATTGACATCATTTCATGCTTATATTTGTACCTTATATCCATTATCTTACACCTAAGCAATGCTATGTGACGAGTTTTATGTTTAGTTTTCAGAAATAAAGAGGTTTGAAGAGAAGAGCCATGAAAGGACCCAAAAGCAGGAAAAAAAGGACCTAATTGTGAGACCTGGGGACCAAGATGCAAGGGGGAAGGACCTGATCGTAAGACAGAAGGACCTAAGAGCAAAACAGGAAACTCCACACCATCATGAGGAGTATTTTGTCAATTCGATTCGGGTCGGAGCTCCACTAAACCAGCTAGATGCATCCAAGACCAAGACACAAACCAAGGCAAGCCCACCAGAAGTCCCAGCCGGATCTGGGCCTTATAGGCCGCCAATTGGCGGTCTGGAACCGCCAATTGGCGGTCTGGTTAAGCCCAAATCAGCCAAGATTCTTCCTGGACTTGTATTAGCATGTGTTTAGGCTATTTTTGGTATTGGTTTAGTCCCACATCGGGGGATTGTCCCGGATTAGCTTTTTCCATGCTTATAAATAGAACTCTTCACCTCCCATTGTATCCATCTCCCTCTTGGTGGCCATCTTCCCTACTAAGAGTGAAGCCTTGAAGCAAAACTCTAGTGGAGGAAGAGCTACTTGTAATTGAGTGAGTTAATAATATAAGTTTTCTTTTAATGATGTTGTTTCTCTCTTAGTTTAATTTCCTTTCCTTTGCATGCTTGTTTGTTTGTTTAGTTTTATGCTTCTTTAATATTTCTTGCTTAAGTAGTATAAATTTCATTTCAGTATTATGTTTTCCTTTGCTAAATTAGTTAGTGTAATGAGTAGTGAGTAGTTCCATCCCCATTTGGGGGTGGAGAAATATGTGATATAATAATGTAGTGTAGTGTATTAAGTGTGTGTTATTTTTATCCCTTGAGCTTTATATGATTTCCATAACCATCTAATGGGTCTCCACTCTTATCTTTGATAGGCTAATGCTCTTGAATGAAGCTTAGCTTATGCTTTGATTAGTGGACCTATTTTATGGGGAATGATAAGGTTAGGATATGGATGAAGTTAATGTTGGAAACACAATTTGTAGTGTATGTACTCTTGTTGCCTTTTCCTTAGCTAATGTCTTGTATGTTTTAATGATGTAGTCATCTTAATTCATGTGGAGGCATAGTAGGGTCTAGTCTTTATACTTGAGTTCATGTAGCTTCATTCCAATCATTGTCTTGTATGTTTTAATGATGTAGTCTTATCTTAATTCATGTAGAGGCAAGATTGGATGTAGTTTTATGATTTCATGCACTACATGTTGTGAGGAGCTTAATTGAACACACACACACACACATCTTTATGTTCACATTATTTCTCTACCCCCTTTGGGGTTTAGTTTTATTGCTTATCTTCATTTCCTTTTGCATTCTAGTTTAGCATTGTAGTGTAGTTTAGTGTAACCAATCCTTTTCTCCTTTCTTTACCCCTTGCCTTCGCACAAACCAAGTGTCGACACACCTCCCAGTGGACGACCCGTATTTGCCACCGCTTCAACGCGGCCGTGCACTTGCGGTTAAATATAAAACGAGATCAATCAAGTTTTTGGCGCCGTTGCCGGGGAGGTGCTCTGTCCAGACCTTGGTTTGGACGATTCGAGGGGTTTTTAATTTTTATTTTTCAGTTTTTCTTAGTTTCAGGGAACACTCTGATCACGGGGAGGCCACTGGAGAAATTTGAGGAAGCAAATCCAAGAACAGACCGCCAATCAGCGGTTTGGAACCGCCAATTGGCGGCTTGGTGAGGGATTCTGTCTTCCAATTTTTTTGTGGTCATTTGTGCTGTAATTTGTGTTATCTGGGTGCCCCATTTTGCATGCTGTGACTTCTTATTTGCTCCCAGATCATTAATCACTCCCCCTTTAATCAACTTGGACCATAAAACTCAAAGCAAAAGATTAGACTTCTTGCCATCTAGGTCATGCACCATTGGTAGACCTTGCATGCATTTGTCTTTTCTTTGCTTTACATTTTGTCGTTGATTGCTGGCGTGAGGTACGTGCACCCACATCCCTCATTCATGCATGTTTCGTTCATGCATTAGTTAGTAAGGTGCATCGGGACAAGAGTGAGAGAGCGTTTGATTGGAGCGATTGATTGCTAGATCTAGGATCAAATCGCTACTAAGGAGGGGCTGTCCCATAAAAGATAAGGTGGGGGATTTCATCACCCTTTCCTTAGCCCCAAAAATCACTCTTAATAAAGCCTTAACTAAAAGCAAGTAGACATTGGCCCTAGGATTGCGGGCGCACTAGGAGAGTAATCTAGTTGAGACCGTCATGACCTGATCGGCGTTGCCTACCTTGTCGATAGTAGGAGGTACTGGATCTCCGGATCTGGTATCACTTGCTGGGCATTGTGGTCCTCGTTGTAGGGAGGTGAGACGTGTCGAGGCTAGTGACCTCGAAGTTAGGTGTCGTCTAGCTTAAGGACCCATTGCCTTACTTTGATTGAGCCGTGCTTGCTAGTTAGGCTTCTTCCTGATCCCACTACCCTCGCTAGCTCTAGGGATTCTTCCCTCCTCATCTGAGTCCTCTCCTCATCTATTCTCTACGTATAGTCTCCTCCTCTAGTACACCTTCTGTTGTGTGTTTGTTAGAGTCGAGTCGAGCATTTTTATGCGAGGTTGGGCTCGTTCTGGTGAGAGCGCTCGACTCGAGAGAGTGCTTATTTCTGAGATGGAAGATCTTGGTGATCGACCATCTCCGCCTCGTGCTCCTTTGGAGCAAGAAGGCGAGTCGTCTCGTGGTGGCGAGGGAGACCGGGTTCCATACATGGACTACCTCGGTCCATTCCCACCACCACGTAGACCTCCTTCTCCTCCTCCTCTGACTCGAGAGGAAGGGAGATTCGGTCAGGATCGAGTTCTAGGTGCACCACCACCTTTAGCTCGACAGGATAGGCCGATGACGTTGTGGGAGCGGACCCATCCTGTTCGGGCCGCGCAACCTTCTTGCATAGTTGTTCCCCCTGCTCGCGGGAACAACTATGAGCTGAAACCTCAGTATGTGAGCATGCTTCCAACCTTTACTGCCAATAAGGAGGATCCGTATATTTTTATACGCGAATTCGAGGAAGTATGCTCCATGTTCAAGCTTCAACAGCTTGACGAGGATTCTGTCCGGTTGAGGATGATTTCGTTCGCATTGAAGGATAATGCGAAGAAATGGATGTATAGCCTCCCGGCGAGTTCGATTCGGTCTTGGGATGACTTTGTGACCGTCTTTCTGAAGAGATTTTTCCCTCAAAGGAAAACTCAACAGATACGGCACCAGATACATCAAATGTATCAGACCGAGACCGAATCTTTTCATGGTTTCTTTGAGAGGTTCAAGGACCTTCTCCAGCAATGCCCTCATCATGGACTTGAGCTATGGCAGCTGTGCCAGATTGTTTATGAGGGCATCAACTACAACACCCGCACATTGTTGGAGTCGATGTGTCAGGGTGACTTCCAAATGAAACCCATCGAGGAGGCATGGGACACTTTTGAATCCATGGCTGAGCGCACCTTCGAGTGGGACACCATGAGAGAGCCACCAGCCGCCAGGTCTTCTGGTCGAGCTGGATCATATCATGTTGAGTCGACTATCGCGTCTGAGGCGAAAATGGCTGCTCTCATGCGTAGGATAGAGAGTTTGGAGATGGACCGAGCTCCTGTAGCTCAGGTCGCTACTCCCGGGTGTACTAGGTGTGGACTGTCGGGACATGATGACTTGGAGTGCGCTTACGCTCCAAGAGATACTGAGCATGCAAATGCGATATATCATCAAAGGCCCCGAAACGACCCGTACAGTCATTCCTATAACCCGGGATGGCGTAACCATCCTAACTTCTCTTGGGGGTCTAGTGGCGGACACGGTCAGAGCTTGCACGCTCAACCTCAACCTCCACCTTATCAACCTCCACGCCCATCGGCGACCTACCAACCCCCACATCAAAGGTCTCAGCACCAAAATTACCAACCTGGTCAGGCCTCTTCGTCGGGTTATTCTAACCAGACTCCACCACCTCAGCGGGTTGACCCCAAGGACCCTTCTAGTGATCCGACCCTTCAAGCATTCATGCAGAGCATGCAAAGTACAGTCAAGGCTTTGGAAATGCAAGTTAGCCAATTGGCTCATCAATTCCATGAACGC
Source organism: Triglochin maritima (assembly GCA_963682175.1). Classification (NCBI taxonomy): domain Eukaryota; kingdom Viridiplantae; phylum Streptophyta; class Magnoliopsida; order Alismatales; family Juncaginaceae; genus Triglochin; species Triglochin maritima. The sequence continues at coordinate 25,865,487 of OY821775.1, forward strand.
GAGAAGGGTCAGTTCCCGAGTCAACCTGTGGTAAATCCCAGGGGTCAGCCTGCTAATACCAGGCAAAATGTACACAATGTTGGAAGTGACCCTTCCCAACATGCTAATGTTATTCATACCTTGAGATCGGGAAGGGTCGTTGACAACAATGTGAACATGCCGGAAGCCAACCCTGTTGGCAAGTCTTCCGAGGAGAGTCTTGATCCTGTCAAGGAACCTAATTCTGAGACTCCTCCTCGTGATTCCTATGTCCCCAAGGCACCATTCCCTCATCGGTTGACTAAAAAACGTGATGAGCATTGGGATAAGATCGTTGAGGTACTTAGGCAAGTAAAGGTGAACATCCCGTTGTTGGACGTTGTTCAACAAATGCCACCGTATGCCAAGTTCCTCAAAGACCTTTGCACCACCAAGAGAAAAACAAATGTGCCCAAGAAGGCCTTCTTGGCCGCCAATGTGAGCTCCATATTGACACAACCCATGACTGTCAAGTACAAGGACCCTGGTTGTCCAACTGTCTCTTGCATGATTGGGAATGTGACCATCTCTCAAGCTCTATTGGATTTGGGGGCATCTGTAAATCTCTTGCCTTACTCAGTCTATGTCAACCTTGGGATAGGCGATCTTAAACCAACGAGGACAACCCTCCAGTTGGCTGATAGATCCGTCAAAATCCCACGAGGGAGTGTGGAGGATGTCCTTATCAAAGTGGGTGAGTTCGTATTTCCAGTTGATTTCATCATCTTGGATACCGAACCCGTGTCCAACCCACAAGGACAAATTCCTGTAATCCTTGGGAGGCCATTTCTTGCGACATCTAATGCCTTGATCAATTGTCGCAATGGATTGATGAGGTTGTCTTTTGGAAACCTCACGGCGGATTTCAACATCTTCACTCTTGGTAAGCAACCTGGGCTCTTCGACGACTCAGTCGGAGCCAATTTCATCCAGGACACGGATGAGCCCGATTCATTAGGCATGTTCGACTCACATCGACATATTATTGAGGTGCCTAATGATCAGGTTGCGAGTGAAGAGGATCTTGAGGAATCCGCCAGCATATCTCTGGACGAGGAGGCACATCTGGGTGCTTGCTCCTCTTACCCCGTGGCCCTTGAGCCACTTGAAATTAACTCTGAATCCGACAAGGACCCACCTCTGGTCGAGCTTAAACCGCTCCCCGATAACCTAAAGTACATCTTTTTAGGGGATAATGAGACCTTGCCACTCATTATTGCTTCTGATCTTGAAAAAGATCAAGAGGTTGCCCTCAAAAGAGTACTCTTTGAAAACAAAGAGGCGATCGGGTGGTCCTTGAAGGATATCAAGGGAATTAGCCCTGGTATTGTTCAGCATCGGATCCACATGGAAGAGGATTCTAGGCCCCGCAGGGACCCACAACGGAGATTGAATCCTGTACTGAAAGAAGCCGTCCGAAAGGAGGTTCTTAAGTGCTTGGATCATGGCATAATTTATCCTATCTCTGATAGTTTGTGGGTGAGTCCTGTCCATGTGGTTCCCAAGAAGTCAGGCGTGACGGTTGTGGAGAATGAGCATAATGAGCTTATCCCGACACGCCTGCAAACTGGCTGGCGAGTTTGCGTTGATTATCGCAAGCTCAATGCGGCAACGCGGAAAGATCATTTCCCGTTGCCATTCATTGATCAGATGTTGGAAAGGTTGGCCGGACATGAGTACTATTGTTTTCTTGATGGATACTCCGGTTACAACCAAATTCCCATCGCCCCCGAGGACCAAGAGAAAACCACATTCACTTGTCCCTTTGGCACGTTTGCCTACCGTCGCATGCCCTTTGGGTTATGCAATGCGCCGGCAACGTTTCAGAGGTGTATGATCAGCATCTTCTCCGATATGGTTGAGCGTTTCCTTGAGATCTTCATGGACGACTTTTCCATATTTGGCGCTTCCTTTGATGAGTGCCTTCATCACTTGAGCCTTGTTCTCAAGCGATGCCGTGAGAAGAACCTCGCTCTCAATTGGGAGAAATGTCACTTCATGGTGAAGCGAGGGATTGTACTTGGACATGTGGTCTCAAGTAGGGGAATTGAGGTCGATCCCGCCAAAGTGGGTATCATTGCTAATCTCCCACCGCCACGTAATGTGAAGGATATCCGCGCCTTTTTGGGGCATGCTGGATTCTATCGGCGGTTCATTCGGGATTTTAGCAAAATCGCTCGACCTCTCACCGCCTTGTTGGCTAAGGATGCCATTTTTGAGTTCACACCGGATTGCCACCATGCCTTTTTGACCTTGAAGAAAGAGTTGACTTCAGCTCCCATTATTAAGGCACCGGTGTGGATTGAACCCTTTGAGTTAATGTGTGATGCATCTGACTTCGCTGTGGGAGCAGTGCTTGGGCAACGATTGGACAAATTGCCTCATGTGATCTACTATGCCAGTAGAACACTCAATGATGCCCAATTGAACTACACTGTGACCGAGAAGGAATTCTTAGCGATCATATTTGCTTTGGAGAAATTCCGGTCGTACTTGATTGGCTCCCACGTGATTATCTATTCTGATCACACAGCCATCAAGCACCTCATGGCGAAGAAAGATGCAAAATCCCGACTCTTGAGATGGATCTTGTTGTTACAAGAATTCGATCTCGAGATTCGGGACAAAAAAGGGTGTGAAAACGTTGTAGCTGACCACTTGTCTCGTCTAGAGACGACCAACCCACAGGACCAAATCATTGACGATAAATTTCCTGACGAGCAGTTGTTCATGATCGAAGATAACCCTTGGTTTGCCGACATCGTGAACTACCTCGTGACCGAGCAATTTCCTGTGGGTTGGTCAAAATCTGACCAATCCAAATTTAGATCGTATGTCAGATTCTTTCACTGGGACGACCCCTACCTATTCAAATACTGCTCTGACCAAATTTTCAGGCGGTGCGTCCCAGATACCAAGTTCCAAAGTGTGCTCCATTTCTGCCATTCCAAGGCATGTGGAGGACACTTTGGAGCAAAGAAAACTGCTGCCAAGGTGCTCCAATCTGGATTCTACTGGCCCTCTCTTTTCAAGGATGCTTACGACTTTTGTAAGCAATGTGATAGGTGCCAGCGCCTTGGCAGGATTGGTCGACGTGACATGATGCCTTTGCAAAATGTCCTTGTTGTCGACATCTTCGATGTGTGGGGCATCGATTTCATGGGTCCCTTCCCGAACTCTTTCGGGAATGTTTACATTCTGGTGGCCGTTGACTATGTGTCTAAGTGGGTTGAGGCTATACCCACAAAGACCAATGACAACAAGGTGGTCACCAAATTCTTGAGGGACATTTTTGCGCGATTTGGTACTCCTCGTACCATAATCAGCGATAGGGGTACCCACTTCTGTAATCGCTCCTTTGAAGCGCTTATGAGGAAATATTCGATCACCCACAAGCTTGCGACCCCATACCATCCGCAAACTAGTGGGCAGGTCGAAATCTCTAACCGTCAATTAAAGCAAATTCTTGAGAAGACGGTTAGTTCCTCGAGGAAGGATTGGTCTACCAAATTGAATGACGCATTGTGGGCTTTCCGCACCGCGTACAAGACCAATTTGGGTATGTCCCCTTATCGGGTAGTGTACGGCAAGGCTTGCCACCTACCCGTCGAGCTTGAGCATCGTGCTTTCTGGGCGATCAAGAACCTGAATATGGATCTTGATCAAGCAGGAGTACAACGTAAGTTCGACATTGTGGAATTAGAAGAGTTACGCAATGATGCGTACGAGAATGCCAAAATTCATAAGTCCCGAGCCAAGATGTTTCACGATCGCATGATTATGCGAAAGGTGTTTACGGCCGGGCAGAAGGTGTTGCTCTACAATTCCCGGCTTCATCTGTTTGCGGGTAAGCTCCGCAGTCGCTGGTCTGGCCCGTTTATTGTCCAAACCGTTTATCCTCATGGAGCGGTTGAAATCTTGAACCCAGGGAATGGGGACGTGTTCAAAGTTAATGGACAACGCCTCAAACCCTACTTGGAGGGGGCACCAGCCGAAGTCGAGGAGGTCATGTTCCTTCATGAACCTCCCTCGCACTCAACCATTCATGCTCCTACATGAGTGGTTGAGCTTTCATGTTTGTACAAAGTTTTCTTTAAAAAAAAAAAAAAAAACTCCTTCAGTGAGCATCGATTGTTGTGGGCCCCAACCCTTGAGTATTTGGGCCCCATTTCTTTCACGTATTTGTCTCCCTTCTTCAGCATCTCACAGGTTTTGAGGGAATTCGGGTTATGTCCATCAACATGACCTTGCACTTCCCTTTGTACTTCATGTTGGTGAGATCTCTCCTTTTTATGCATCAATCCATGTAGTATCTTGCTTGCATTCATTGAGGACAATGCATGAAGTAGGTGTGGGGGGGTGTTTTACGTGTGTACATAGTCGAGTCTTTTTCCTTTGATTTTGCTTTCTTTTGTTTGCATTTTTAGGGTCATGTTAGTGTGCTGCATTTAATATCGATATATCTGCTTGCCATGATCCTTGGGTGACTTGTCTTCTTTTGCTTGCCTAGTGCTTCAAAATTTTCACATTTCTTTCAAAATCTTCATGTGTTTTCGAAAGAAAATGTTTTGTGGGTTTTGCGTGTGTTTAGCATGTGCAAAACCGTTGAGAGGCAAAGTAAAAAGAAAGCTCCCAAAATTGTCTTGAACTTGATGCATTAGGATATCTAGTACGTGGCTTTAGGATTTATCGAGTCGTTAGGATGCACCCCAGTTTTCCCTTGGGGGTGAGTAATCTTAGGGTTTCAGTGCTCAAACAGTTAATGAAGTCCACCCTGAACCCAGTGAGTCAATAATTCGTGTTTGTTAATTTAGGAAGTTTGTTGTAGTCAAGGACCCTCTTAATCTTGTTGTGAGACATTAGTGTAGGGGTTTTGGTTCATGTGTAGATAAGAAATAAGTGAGTAGATGTTCTCTCTTCTTGCACGGCTCCTATCACTCGGGAAAGTAGGTCTGAAGGGACTTTGTGCCTGGTGCTTTCGAGTCATCTGACTTGGGATGCGCCGACCGAACTCCCGTTACATGGGTGGTAGGGATTGCCCTATGTGGAGATTTGGGGAAAGGTGTACGTGATAGTGTAAGTCCTCATGGGCAATGATGCACGAAACCTGACCCTGGGAGAATGTAGCTCCAACTAATAAAAAGAAAAAAAAAGAAAAAAAAAGTGTGAAAAGAAACAAAAAGAAAAAAAAAATGTTAATGCAAATAAGAACCTTAATGGACCTTACACTTTGTATCACTTGAGGATCTTGAGGTTGTCCATGTCTTTCACTTAATTCCTTATTTAACTTGCACGAATAATTTATTAGGCTAGGTGTGGACTGATTACCTATATAGAGTCGGCCCGTAGGATTACCGCATTCCATGATCGTCAAAATAAGTCCAACGAGTCGTGTAGCTAGATTGATTAATGCATCTTGTTCGGATTTTGTGGGTATATCCGCTGAAAACCCTCAGGAGACACCACTCCTCCTCCTTGGCAACAAGGAGGTTTAACGGCTTGTTGCACATGCTAAGTGCAACCGTGATTCCTACGAAAGTGAGTTAGGATTTCTTGTTTTTTTCGTATGCTTTTTCCTTTCTTTGTTTTGCTCGAGACTAGCAAAAACTTAGGTGTGGGGGTATTTGATTGACATCATTTCATGCTTATATTTGTACCTTATATCCATTATCTTACACCTAAGCAATGCTATGTGACGAGTTTTATGTTTAGTTTTCAGAAATAAAGAGGTTTGAAGAGAAGAGCCATGAAAGGACCCAAAAGCAGGAAAAAAAGGACCTAATTGTGAGACCTGGGGACCAAGATGCAAGGGGGAAGGACCTGATCGTAAGACAGAAGGACCTAAGAGCAAAACAGGAAACTCCACACCATCATGAGGAGTATTTTGTCAATTCGATTCGGGTCGGAGCTCCACTAAACCAGCTAGATGCATCCAAGACCAAGACACAAACCAAGGCAAGCCCACCAGAAGTCCCAGCCGGATCTGGGCCTTATAGGCCGCCAATTGGCGGTCTGGAACCGCCAATTGGCGGTCTGGTTAAGCCCAAATCAGCCAAGATTCTTCCTGGACTTGTATTAGCATGTGTTTAGGCTATTTTTGGTATTGGTTTAGTCCCACATCGGGGGATTGTCCCGGATTAGCTTTTTCCATGCTTATAAATAGAACTCTTCACCTCCCATTGTATCCATCTCCCTCTTGGTGGCCATCTTCCCTACTAAGAGTGAAGCCTTGAAGCAAAACTCTAGTGGAGGAAGAGCTACTTGTAATTGAGTGAGTTAATAATATAAGTTTTCTTTTAATGATGTTGTTTCTCTCTTAGTTTAATTTCCTTTCCTTTGCATGCTTGTTTGTTTGTTTAGTTTTATGCTTCTTTAATATTTCTTGCTTAAGTAGTATAAATTTCATTTCAGTATTATGTTTTCCTTTGCTAAATTAGTTAGTGTAATGAGTAGTGAGTAGTTCCATCCCCATTTGGGGGGTGGAGAAATATGTGATATAATAATGTAGTGTATTAAGTGTGTGTTATTTTTATCCCTTGAGCTTTATATGATTTCCATAACCATCTAATGGGTCTCCACTCTTATCTTTGATAGGCTAATACTCTTGAATGAAGCTTAGCTTATGCTTTGATTAGTGGACCTATTTTATGGGGAATGATAAGGTTAGGATATGGATGAAGTTAATGTTGGAAACACAATTTGTAGTGTATGTACTCTTGTTGCCTTTTCCTTAGCTAATGTCTTGTATGTTTTAATGATGTAGTCATCTTAATTCATGTGGAGGCATAGTAGGGTCTAGTCTTTATACTTGAGTTCATGTAGCTTCATTCCAATCATTGTCTTGTATGTTTTAATGATGTAGTCTTATCTTAATTCATGTAGAGGCAAGATTGGATGTAGTTTTATGATTTCATGCACTACATGTTGTGAGGAGCTTAATTGAACACACACACACACACATCTTTATGTTCACATTATTTCTCTACCCCCTTTGGGGTTTAGTTTTATTGCTTATCTTCATTTCCTTTTGCATTCTAGTTTAGCATTGTAGTGTAGTTTAGTGTAACCAATCCTTTTCTCCTTTCTTTACCCCTTGCCTTCGCACAAACCAAGTGTCGACACACCTCCCAGTGGACGACCCGTATTTGCCACCGCTTCAACGCGGCCGTGCACTTGCGGTTAAATATAAAACGAGATCAATCAGCCACGAAGCATGTGTGAATACAAATGAAGAGGAAGAGTTATACTTATAGCCATAGAAAAGGTAATCTGGGACAATCCCTCGGTATGGGGCTAAACATATACCAAAAATAGACTAAATACAACATAATACATGATCTGCCAAAGGCGTAACGGATTATATTGTCTGGACTCGGCTTGGTTTTGGAGTGTGGTTGTCTGGCTTTATATCTTCATGTGTGATGCATCCAAATAGGTTGTTGGAGCTCAGGACGGAATCGAATTGCCAAAATACTCCTCATGATGGTGTGGAGTTTTTGATTTTCTCATTGGTCCTTTGGGCCTACATCCGGGTCCTTCCCTCATGCATCTCAGTCCTTAGGTAATGCAACTCAGCCTTTTTCCTTGCTTTTGAGTCACTTTTGTGCCTCTTCTCTTCAAACCTGCTTATTCCTGAAACATAAACATTAAACTCATTACGTAGCAATGTTTAGGTGAAAGATAAAGGATATAAGACACAAATCTATGCATGATATGATGTCAATCAACTGTCCTCGTACTTCTGGGACCAAACGAACTTGACACCCTTCTGTGTCATTGCTATCATTGGTGAAGCAAGCCTGGAGAAGTCTTTGATGAAATGACGGTAATAGCTGCCAATCCCCTAAAGCTTTTGATCTCAGTCACGCTCGCCGGGGCTCTCCACTGCATCACTGCCTCAACCTTCGCTGGGTCCACTAAAATCCTATCTTCAAACACAATGTGCCCCAAAATGGCCACCCTATCCAGCCAAAACTCGTACTTTGAGTACTTGGCATACAACTATTGATCCCTCAAAATGCGAAGCACTATCTTTAGATGCTCCCTATGTTTCTCTCTATCCGGTGAGTAGACCAAAATGTTGTCCAGAAAGACGATGACAAAATTGTCGAGATATGGCTTGAACATCCTGTTACTCAAATCCATGAATGTTGTAGGTGCATTCGTCAGTCCAAAGGCCATCACTAAGAACTCACAGTGCCCATACCTCGTCCTGAATGATGTCTTCTGGACATCTTTCTCCTTAACCCTTAGCTAGTGATATCCTGAACGTAGATCAATCTACGAGAAAACCTTCACTGACGGTAGTTGGTCAACTCTGCTAACTCTGCAGGTGCCATCCTATACGGAGCCTTCGACTATGGAGTGACATCATCCACCAATTCGATACCAAACTTTATCTTTTTGTGTGACGGTAAGCCGGTGATATCATCTCGAAACACCTCTGAGAAATCCGGCACCACCTCATTGTCCACCAGTCTCCTTGTCTCAGGATCTGGAACTGCCAGAGTAGCCAAGAAAGCCCTCCAACGCTGGTGAATCAACTTCTGCGCCTTCAGTGCAGATACAATAATCCTGCCTCCTCTACCCTTCAACCCCTTGATCGGAACATCCGGTAGATACTTTCTCGGAACAAGAATCTTCTTTTCGCGGCATAAGACTCGAAATCATATTGTCATAACCAATCCATCCCTAGTACGACGTCGAAGTTTTCCATCGGTAGCAACACCAGATCTATCAAAAAATCTTGATCTCCCAAAACAATCGTAGTGTCGGGGAGAGAACTCCCCACAGTTCACACCAAACCCAAGGGTGTGCTGACTTCCAAACTGGCTATCAATATCACAGGGGTACGATCCAACACGCTCGCAAACCGCTCCGAGATAAACGAATGTGTGGTTCCACAAGCAAACAAAATCCTAGAAACAAGATCACCAACATAAAGTGTACCTTCCACCATGGTGTTGGCATCCCTTGCCTCCTCTACCTAAATGGTGAAGACCTATCCAGCTCTCGTTCCGTGCTACGATGGTGCAACGGGACGACACAATTCCCCCTACCTACTACTGATGGTCCTGGTCGCCTACTAGACTATCTTGCCTTGTTAGGGCACTCCTGGACATACTACCCATGTTGACCGCATCCGAGACAGACTCTCGGTTGGAACCAACATTCCCTCCCAGGGTGAAACTTGCCGCACTCCCTGCATGCCCCAGACTGGTGTGCACTACCTTCCTCAATCCTGGGACTCTTGCCCGAATTTCCTGTGAATTGATCCCTGGACGTCCACAAACCTTCATTTGTGGCTTCCTGACCTCCTAGTAATTCTTCTGGTAGTCTTGGTCTATGATGGTCGTGAACTTCACTACTCCACCAGGGTCCGTGACATGTTAGTGATTACGCGGGGTCTGAGTTGCTTCCATAGCCCCGCACAAAGTTCCTCGCCCTATACTCCCATGTCACATAAATCTCTGGCCAATAACGCTATAGGGTGTTGAACTTGCTCATCTAGCCTGACAGGGTCATCTCTCTGCTCGAGGGCCAAGAACTACTTCATCTTCCCATCTCTGACTTGGTGTGGAAAATACTGCTGGTTGAACTGCCCTTGGAATTCCTCCCAACTCACTTCTTCTCTGTCAGCAAATACCACAACAGATGTGGTCCTCCACCAGTTGGACGCAGCTCCGCTCAAAACATAGGTGATCAGATCCACCCTCATCCCTGTGCTAAATCCAATCAACCAAAGTATCTTCTAGATCGTGAAAACCCAGTCCTCTATTGCCTCAGGATCACCTCTACCAGAAAAAGTAGGCAGGTGCTGACGTATAAAGTATCTTCTGGATCGTGAAAACCAGTCCTCTGCTGCCTCAGGATCATCCCAACCCCTGTTTGCTCGTTGATTAGTAGCATATCATGCATCATATTCATGCTATATATCCTTTATTTTACCTAAAATTGTGATAGTCGAGTGTTGTTGTAGTGTTTCAGGTGTTAAGTAATAAAGAAGAGAAAAGGGAACAAAAAGAACCTGAATGCAACAAGAATGGTCTGAATTGAAGACTTCTGGACCTATTTGTAATGCACAAGGACGAGATCGCAAATCAGGACGGACCCAAGTGAAAACCCGGAGGAACCTTATTAGGAAATGCAAAGTATTCTGACACGACTTGAACCACATTTTTATTTCGCCAATTAAACTCAAATCGGTTCAAGAAAGTTAACCAGGGCTTCATCCAATGTGGAAAATACAATATTAAAGCTCCTCGAAGAAATCGGGACCGATCAGGTGCAAACAATCAACAACGTGGAAAATACAATAATGAAGCTCCTCAAAGAAATGGGGACCGATTGGGCGCAAATGATCCGTCACTGGTGGATTATTTTGGTCCAATTGATCCCCAATTTCTCCCGTAGCTCTAGCATGATTAATTGAGTGCACCAGAGTATAGAGAAAGTTATGACATCCATCGGATTGCTCCCAGATCCATCCAAACCCTTGTGTCTTCTATAAATGCCATTGTAATCCGTCCTCTCCACCTCTTCTTCCTCCTTCCCCATTAGAGTAGGTTTTAGTTTCCTGTTTTGGTAGTGTAATAAGGGGGTTGGAGAGGAGCGAACTTTGTATTTTTTATTTCTTAATCTACTTTAATTGTTCATTATGTTGATGTTTTCCTTTTTATGCAATTTCCTTTGTGTTTGATGTTTGTTTAATCTAGTCTTCTTCCTTTTCCCTTTTGGGTTCATGTTATTTTTATGCTTTCTTTAGTGTAGAGATGAGTAGAGAGTAGTCCATCCCCACTGGGGTGGAGAAGAAGGTAATTTGATCATGTGATGGATTAGTGTGTGTGTTAATCTTATCGTTTGCACTAAATATGATTTCCATAACCATCTAATGAGATTTCACTCTTATCTTTGATGTGCTAATGCACTTGATTGAAGCTTAGCACATGCTTAGATTAGTGGGCCTATTTTATGGGGAATGATGAGGTGAGGATAAGGATGGATAGGAAGAAGGAAACAAGACATGTGCATGCATGTGCTCATGTTGGCTTTATCCAAATTAATGTCTTGTATGTTCTAATGATTGTGATAATTCTAATTTCATGTGGAGACAGTTGGATTTGAGTCATTTCGCATGTGAACATATTAGCTTCATTTCAATTATTATCTTGTATGTTTTAATGATAATGTCTTATCTTATTTCATGTGGAGGCCAAGTTGAATTTGAGTTTTATGGATTTCATGTATGACATATTTTGATGAGCACAAATAAACACACACACTACACACATTTTCATTCCGCATTCTTTCTCTACCCCTAAGGGGTTTAGTTTTTATTGTGTTGTTGTCCGATTTCCTACACGTCGTAGTTTAATTTTGATCACATCTCTCTCTTCTTCTCCCCCACTCGAGTATCCTGAATCCAACTCACACACGCTCCCAGTGGACTGACCCGTATTTGCCACCACTTCAACACGGTCGTGCAGTTGTGGTATTTTTAACTGATTCAATCAAGTTTTTGGCACCGTTGCCAGGGAGTGTCGATTTCGTAGTCGAGTTCACCATTTCGGTGGGGCTTTTCCTTTGTTTTCCCATTTTGTTTTCTCTTTTGGTTACTGGAAGGGGCTAAAACTTCACAGGAGGACCTACACGAGAATAGAAGGAATCTAGTGAAGTCTGGGGACCAGAATCCCCACACAATCCACCAATACTGGATTTTAATCTTCCACTGGTGGCTCCAGTTCGTTAATTTTTATATATGTTTCTACTGGAGCTTCCGCTTCCTATATCAAGTTGTTTCCTATATCAAGTTGATGCCATGCATGCTCTGTTTTAGTATTAACAATTAATTTGGCTTGCATGACGCCTTGTTAAGATAAATTGGACCATAATACTCAAAGCAAAAGATTAGTCTTATTGCCATCTAGGTCAGGTAAGATTTGTAGACCTTGCACGCACTCGTCTTTTCTTTTCTTTACATTCTTGTTGTTGATTGCTGGCGTAAGGTAGATGGCGACAAGAGTGAGGTGAGCATTTGTGAGGAGAGTTGATTGCTAGATTAAGACTCAAAACTCTACTAAGGAGGCCCTGTCCTATACAACATAAGGGAGAGATTTCATCACCCTTTCCTTTGCAACAAAAATTACTCTTAATCAAAAGCCTTAATCTAAAATCAAGTAGACATTGACACTAGTACATGGGCGCATTAGGAGACTGATCCGGTCATGACCATCAAAGCGTGATTGGCGTTGCCCACTTTGTCGATAGTAGGATTGACGCGATCTCCGGATCTTGGTTAACTTATTGGGCTTTGTGGTCTTCATTTTAGGGAGGTGAGGCATGTTGAGGCCGTGTGACATCACAGTTAGGCGTTGTCCAACTGTAAGGACCTATATCGACCTTAGGCTATTTGAGTCGTGTTTGCTAGCTTAGGCTTTTACCATCACCGACTACCCACACTAGCTCTAGGGATTCTTCCCTTCTCATCTGAGTCATCTCCTCCTATATATTGTAAGACTAGTCTCCTCTGATTACACCTTTGTATATTGTTTTAGGGTTCAGTTGAGCGTTTTAGGCGACGTTGGGCTCGTTCTGGTGAGAGCACTCGACTTGAGAGAGTGTATTTTCTGAGATGGACGCTCTAGGTGCCATCTCCTTTGGAGAGTGAGGCCGAGTCGTCTCATGGCGATGGGGTAGACTAGGTTCCAAACATGGATTACCTTGGTCTGCTCCCAGCACCACATATATCTCCTTCTCCCCCCCGACTCAGGAGGAAGACGAATTCGGTCAGGATCGAGTTCTTTGTGCACCACCACCTTTAGCTCGACAGGATAGTCTGATGAGTCAGTGGGAGCAGACCCATCCTGTTCGGGCCGCACAACCTTCTTGCATAGTTCTCCCGTTGGCTCGCAAGAACAACTTTGAGTTGAAACCTCAATATGTGAGCATGCATCCTACCTTCACTGTCAATAAGGAGGATTCATATATTTTTATACATGAATTCGAGGAGGTATGCTCCATGTTCAAGCGTCAACAACTTGATGAGGATTCAATCTGGTTGAGGATGATTTCTTTCGCATTGAAGGATAACGTGAAGAATTGGATGTACGGCCTCCCGGCGAGTGCTATTCGGTCTTGGGATCATTATGTGACCATCTTTCTGAAGAGATTTTTCCCTCAAAGGAAAACTCAATACATACGGCACCAAATACATCAAATGTATGAAATTGAGACCGAATCGTTTCATAGTTTCTTTGAGAGGTTGAAATACGTTCTCCAGCAGTGCCCTCATTATGGACTTGAGCTATGACAGTTGTGCCAGAATGTTTATGAGGGCCTCAACTACAAAACCCACACATTGTTGGAGTTGATGTGTCAGGGTGATTTTTAAATGAAAACCATCGATGTGGTGTGGGACACTTTTGAATTAATTATTGAACGTACCATTGAGTGGGACACCATGAGAGAGCCACCACGCGCTAGGTTTTCTGGTCGAGATGGATCACATCAAGTTGAGACAATCGTTTTTGTGGCGAAAATGGTTGCTCTCATGCGTAGGATTGAGATTTTAGAGTTGGACAACCTTGGATGGCGAAATCACCATTTCTTCTTATGGGGGGCTAGTGGGGGCAACGATCAGAGCTCGCACGCTCAAGATCAACCGCCACTTTATCACCCTCCACGCTCATCGGCGACCTACCAACCCCCACATCAACGTTCTCAGCCCCATACTCACCAACCTACTTAGGCCTCACCATAAGGTTATTCCAATCAGACTTTACCATAACAGGTTGACCCAAGGGACTCCACTCTTGAACAAACTCTTCATGCGTTCAAGCAGAGCGCGCAAACCATGCTTTCGGCCAATAAGTCCACGGTCAAAGAATTGGAAATGCAAGTTAGCCAGTTGGCTCATCATCTCCATGAACGTGAGAAGGGTCAATTCCTAAGTCAACCCAAGGTGAATTCCTAGGGTACACAATCTCAAGGAAGGCGACAAGTTCCTCAAGCTACATCTGAACCGACCCATCATGTCAATGTGATTCATACTTTGAGGTCCGGTAAGGCGGTGAACAACATTTATTTCGATAATGGGGCCGAACCCTGAGGCCCCCTTGTCTCGTCATGTGTCGAAGGAATCAGATTCAGAAGTCCCGACTCATGTTTCTATGGACCAAAATTCTGAGGTTCCTTCGAAAAACCCTTATGCCCCAATGGTGCCATTCCCTAAGTGCCTAAAAAAGAAAACTTCAGATCAGCATGACAAGATGCTTGAGATCTTTTGGCAAATTAAAGTGAACATTCCTCTGTTGGAGGTAATTCAGCAAATGTCACCTTATGCGAAGGTTCTCAAGGACTTATGCACCAAGAAGAGAAAAACCCATGTTCCCAAGAAAACCTTTCTTACGGAAAACGTGGGTACATTGTTGGCACAACCCACGCAAGTCAAATACAAGGACCTGTAGTTGCCCTACTATTTTTTGTGTGATTGGTGATGTGTCAATACATCAAGCTTTATTGGATCTTGATGCATCTTTTAATCATCTACCGTATTCGATCTACGTCCACCTCGGTCTAGGTGACCTCAAAGAAACAAAAACCACTTTTCAATTGGCTGATAGGTCTATGAAGAAACCGAGGGCCGTGGTTGAAGTTGTTATGATCAAAGTGGGAGACTTCATTTATCCAGTCAATTTTGTTGTTTTGGATACTTAACCTGTGCCAAACCCACTTGGACAAATTCCTGTTATTTTGGAGCGACCATTTCTAGCGACCTCCAATGCCTTGAATTTGTCGCAATGGTCTAATGCATTTGACATATGGTAGTGGGTGCACTGATTTCAAAATCTTCACCATTGGTAAGAAGCCAGGTCCCTTCGATGACCCTGTTGGGGTCAACCTTATCCAGGGCACGACCGAGATTGTAGTCGAAGGCACCTTCAAGTATTTTAGAGTGTTGTTCGATGGAGATCTTAATGGTGGTGAAGATGTTTCACCTGGGCTAGCACAACAGCTTGACGAGGATTCAGTCCGGTTGAGGATGATTTCTTTCGCATTGAAGGATAATGCGAAGAAATGGATGTATAGCCTCCTGGCGAGCTCGATTCGATCGTGGGATGAGTTTGTGACCATCTTTTTGAAGAGATTTTTCCCTCAAAGGAAAACTCAACAGATACGTCACCAGATTCATCAAATGTATCAGACCGAGACCGAATCGTTTCATGGTTTCTTTGAGAGGTTCAAGGACCTTCTCCAGCAGTGCCCTCATCATGGGATTGAGCTTTGGCAGTTGTGCCAAATTGTTTATTAGGGCATCAACTACAACACCCGCACATTGTTGGAGTCAATGTGTGAGGGTGACTTGCAAATGAAACCCATCGAGGAGGCTTGCGACACTTTTGAATCCATGGCTGAACGCACCTTCGAGTGGGATACCATGAGAGAGACACCAGCCGCCAGGTCTTCTGGTCGAGCTGGATCTGATCAAGTTGAGTCATCGATTGCGTCTGAGGCGAAAATGGCTGCTCTCATGCGTAGGATTGAGAGTTTGGAGATGGACCGAGCTCCTGTAGCTCAGGTCGCTACTCCCGAGTGTAGTAGGTGTGGATTGTCGGGACATGATGACTTGGAATGCGCTTACGCTCTAAGGGATACTGAGCATGCAAATGCGATGTATCAACAAAGGCCCCGAAACGACCCGTATAGTCACTACTAAAACCCGGGATGGCGTAACCATCCTAACTTCTCTTGGGAGCCTAGTGGGGGTAACGGTCAGAGCTCGCACGCTCAACCTCAACCTCCGCCTTATCAACCTCCACGCCCATCGGCGACCTACCAACCTCCACAACAAAGGTTTCAGAACCACAATTACCAACCTCCTCAGACCTCTTCGTTGGGTTATTCTAACCAAACTCCACAACCCCAACGGGTTGACCCTAAGGACTCCGCTCTTGAACAAACCCTTCACGCGTTCATTCAGAGTACACAATCCATGCTTTCGTCCAACAACAATTCGGTCAAAGCATTGGAAATGCAAGTTAGCCAGTTGGTTAATCAGCTCCATGAACGCGAGAAGGGCCAATTACCGAGTCAACCCGAGGTGAATCCTCGGGGTACGCATTCGCAAGGAAGGACACCTTTACCTCATGCTACCTCTGAACCGACCCATCATATTAATGTGATTCATACTTTGAGGTCTGGTAAGGAGGTGGACAACCACATTGGGGTGCCTTCCTTGTCATCACCATCTCTGAGGGAGCCGGATCCTGAGGCTCCCTACACAAATACTTCCAGGAAGGAGCCAGATTCTGAGGTTGTTTCTACTTTTCCTTCGACAAAGGGGCCGAACCCTGAGGTCCCCTTGTCTCCTCTTGTGTCGAAGGAACCAGATTCTGAGGTCCCCACTCATGCTTCTTTGGACCAGGATTCTGAGTTTCCTTCGCACCATTATGCCCCGAAGGCGCCATTCCCTGAGCGCCTTAAAAAGAAAACCTCTGATAAGCATGACAAGATGTTTGAGATGTTTCGGCAGGTTAAGGTGAATATCCCTCTTTTGGAGGTGATTCAGCAAATGCCACCTTATGCCAAGGTTCTCAAGGACTTATGCACCAAGAAGAGAAAAACTCATGTTCCAAAGAAAGCTTTTCTTGCGGCTAACGTGAGTTCTTTGTTGGTACAACCCATGCAAGTCAAGTACAAGGACCCTGGTTATCCTACTATCTCTTGTGTGATTGGTGATGTGTCCATACATCGAGCCTTATTGGACCTTGGTGCATCTGTTAATCTTCTGCCATATTCTGTCTACGTCCACCTCGGTCTTGGAGACCTCAAACAAACAAAGACCACTCTTCAATTGGTTGATAGGTCCATGAAGAAACCGAGGGGTGTGGTGGAAGATGTGATGATCAAAGTGGGAGAGTTCATTTATCCAGTCGACTTCTTTGTCCTGGATATTGAACCTGTGTCAAACCCACTTGGACAAATTCCTGTCATTTTGGGGCGACCATTTCTTGCGACTTCCAATGCCTTGATAAATTGTCGCAATGGTCTGATGCGCTTGACTTATGGTAGTCAATGCGCTGATTTCAACATCTTCACCATTGGCAAGAAGCCAGGTGCCTTCAATGACCCTGTTGAGGTAAACCTTATCCAGGGCTTGGATGAGATTGAAGTTGAGGGCACCTTCAAGTACTTCAGAGAATTGTTCGATGAAGATCCTGAAGGTGGTGAAGATGTTTCACCTGGGCTGGCAGAAGAAGGTGCCTTATGTTTTGATCACGTGGCCCTTGAGCCACATTCTTCTGATCTTGTGGCCCTTGAGCCACATTCTTCTGATCATGTGGCCCTTGAGCCACTTCTTTTTGACCACGTGGCCCTATAGCCACATCCTTTTGAGCACGTGGCTTTTGAGCCACATGATACTATTTTTATGGCCTCTCGGCCACATGCTCTTCATTCTGTATCTGTTGAGGACCCCATGTGGGTTAAGATTCAACCACCTGATAGCCTTATACCTGATAGAGGTTCACCTCTCGTTCATGCCTCCTCTTTTGCTAACTCTAAAGAGGCATCAACCGACCACAATGCTTATAAGGGTGTCAGGTGGTCGAGCAATTCTGTTGGGTATGTTGCGAGCCCATGCATGCGCATTTCTGGCTCGAGAGATGGTGGGTTCCCATTTGATGTCCCTTGACATATGAAGATGGAAGCCTATTGTTGTACATAGTTAAAAAGAAAAAAAAGAAAAAAAAATCCTTCAGTGAGCATCGATTGTTGTGGGCCCCAACCCTTGAGTATTTGGGCCCCAATTCTTTCATGTCTTTGTGTCCATTGATCGACAAAATATTTCGAACGAGTCGAGGTCTAGATTGAATAATGCATCTTGTTCGGATTTTGTGGGTATATCCGCTGAAAACCCTCAGGAGACAACACTCCTCCTCCTTGGCAACAAAGAGGTTTAACGGCTTGTTGCACGTGCTAAGTGCAACCGTGATTCCTACGAAAGTGAGTTAGGATTTCTTGTTTTTTGTTTTCTATTCTCTTTCTTTGTTTTGCTCGAGACTAGCAAAAACTTAGGTGTGGGGGTATTTGATTGACATCATTTCATGCTTATATTTGTATCTTATATCCATTATCTTACACCTAAGCAATGCTACGTGACAAGTTTTATGTTTAGTTTTCAGAAATAAAGAGGTTTGAAGAGAAGATCCATGAAAGGACCCAAAAGCAGGAAAAATGACTTAATTGTGAGACCTGGGGACCAAGATGCCAGACAGAAGGACCTAAGAGTAAAACAGGAAACTCCACACCATCATGGGGAGTATTTTGTCAATTCGATTTGGGTCGGAGCTCCACTAAACAAGTTAGATGCATCCAAGACCAAGAAACACTCCAAGCAAAGCCCAAAACAAAAACCAAGCAGATTTGAAGTTTATAGATCGCCAATTGGCGGTCTTGGACCGATAATTGGTGGTCCATATGGCCCCAGATCCGCCAAGCTTTCTTCTAGACTTGTATTATCATGTGTTTAGGCTATTTTTGGTATTGGTTTAGTCCCACATCGGGAGATTGTCCCGGATTAGCTTTTTCCATGCTTATAAATAGAACTCTTCACCTCCCATTGTATCCATCTCTCTCTTTGGTGGCCACCTTCCCTACTAAGAGTGAAGCCTTGAAGCAAAACTCTGGTGGAGGAAGAGCTACTTGTAATTGAGTGAGTTAATAATAGAAGTTTTCTTTTAATTGTGTTGTTTCTCTCTTAGTTTAATTTCCTTCCATATGCATGTTTGCTTGTTTGTTTGTTTTATGCTTCTTTAATATTTCTTGCTTGATTAGTGTAGTTTCATTTTAGTATAATGCTTTCTTTTGTTAGAGTAGTTAGTTTAAATATGTGTGAGTATTTCCATCCCCATTTGGGGGGTGGAGAAATATGTGATATAATCATGTAGTGTATTAAGTGTGTGTTATCTTTATCCCTTGATATTTATATGAGTTCCATAACCATCTAATGGGTTTTCACTCTTATCTTTGATATGCTAATGCTCTTGAATGAAGCTTAGCTTATGCTTTGATTAGTGGACCTATTTTATGGGGAATGATAAGGTTAGGATATGGATGAAGTTAATATTGGAAACACAAGTTGTAGTCTATGTGCTCTTGTTGCCTTTACCTTAGCTAATGTCTTGTATGTTTTAATGATGTAGTATTATCTTAATTCATGTGGAGGCATAGTAGGGTCTAGTCTTTATACTTGAGTTCATTTAGCTTCATTCCAATTATTGTCTTGTATGTTTTAATGATGTAGTGAAATCTTAATTCATGTGGAGGCAAAGTTGGATGTAGTTTTATGATTTCATGCACTACATGTTGTGAGGAGCTTAATGAACACACACACACACACACTTTTATGTTGACATTATTTCTCTACCCCCTTTGGGGTTTAGTTTTATTGTTTCTTCTCCATTTCATTTCAGCTTTGTAGTTTAGATTAGTGTAAGACATCTTTCTCTCCTTCTTTTACCTCTCGCCTTCGAACAAACCAAGTGTCGACACACCTCCCAGTGGACGACCCGTATTTGTCACCGCTTCAATGCGGCGTGCACTTGCGGTTAAATATAAAATGATCAATCAGTAATCCAACAGGCCGACTCTATATATGTATCCAATACACACACCAAACCTAATGAATCATTCATGCAAGTTAATTAATGACTTAAGTGAAAGACATGGACAACCTTAACATCCTCAAGTGATACAAAGTGTAAAGTCAATAGAGATTCTTATTTGCATTACCATTTTTCTTCTTCTTTTTGTTTCTTTTCTTTCTTTTGTTTCTGTCTTTTTTTAGTTGGCGTGTAATTCTCCAAAGGTCAGGTTTCGTGCCTCATTGCCTATGAGTACTTACACTATCACGTATACCTTTCCCCCACATCTCCACATAGGGTAATCCCTACCACCCGTGTAACGGGAGTTCGGTCGGTGTATCCCAAGTCAAATGACTCGATAGCGCCAGGCACAAAGTCCCCTCGGACCTAATTTCCTGAGTGATAGGAGTCGTGCGAGAAGAGAGAACAACACTTGATTATTTATTATCTACATGGGAATCAAAACCCCTACACTTACTGTCTCACAACCAGACTTTAAGCGTCCCTGACTACGACAAACTTCCTTATACCAACTGACATAAATTCTTTGACTCACTAAGTTCGGGGTGGACTTATTTATTTGTTTGAGTACTGAAACCCTATGATTACTGCCCCCCCCCCCTCCCCGAGGGAAGACCGGGGTGCGTCCTAATGACTTGATAAGACCTAAAGTCGGTATACTAAATATCCTAATGCATCAGGTTCAAGACAATTTTTGGAAGCTTTGGTTTTACTTTGCCTCTCAACAGTTTTGCACATGCTAAACACACGCAAAACCACAAAACATTTCCTTTCGTAAACACATGAAGATTTTGAAAGTAATGTGAAAATTTAAAGCACAGGGTAAGCAAAAGACGACAAGTCACCCAATGATCATGGCAAGCAGATATATTGATATTAAATGTAGCACACTAACATGACCCTAATAATACAAACAAAACAAAACAAAACAAAACAAAATGAGAAAGACTCGACTATGTACACACGTAAAACACCCCACGCCTACTTCATGCATTGTCCTCAATGAATGTGAGTACGATACTACATGAATTTATGCATGAAAAAAGATCTCACCAATGTGAAGCACAAGGAAAGTTTCATGGTCATGTTGATGGACATAAACCTGAATTCCCAAAAATGTGTGAGATACTTAAGAAGGGAGACAAATACGTCAAACAAATGGGTCCCAAATACTCAAGGGTTGGGACCACAACAACCACTGCTCACTTGTGGAGTCTTTTGTGTTTTTTGTTTTTGTTTTTGTTTTTGTTTTTGTTTTTGTTTTTTCTAAACAATATATATACATCAACAAGGATATTCACATAATCATTTGGTAAGGGACATCAAATGAGAACATCGAGTCATGCGGACCTGAGATTTGCCAAGATGGACCCGCTTCATTGGTACTCTGTGGTATTATGATGGGTGAAAGGTCAAAACTGAAAGGCTCAAACCCCTCATGATATTGGTTGGGTGTAGGCAACATGAATGAGTGGAGGTTTTTTTGCCTTAATCTATGTTTTGATGATTTAATCAACCTAATCTTAATGGTGATCATATAAAGTAGTACGCATGTTGCATTGCATATATATTGCTTTATGATAACCTCTGCAGGTGATCAAGACTCAATGAAGAAAGGAAATCAAGTCAAGACATGTAATCAAGCTCATTTGAATACATGTAATTTGTATTTCTTTGAGTCTTAGGAACTTTGTGTAATTGAGCATACTTGAGCTAAAAACTACTCAAACACACACTAGGTTCCCTATAGAAGTCACACACGAAATTTCATATAATTTGGACTTCAATAGATCAAACTCTGCCTATGTACGTATACATAGCCTGTCCCAAGCCAGGATAAAGGAGGAGGGTGTCGATAGGTGTTGCGAGCCAGCGTAAAACCCTAGCTACTCCCATGTAAATGAAACTTAAAAGAGAATAGTGTTTGGGGTGTCACCCTCTTATCGACGCGCTACATTGGGCCCCGGATGTAGCGATTCAAAGTGAGCAAGGGTCTACACATCATTCTCGATGGGTGCGAGCGAAAAGGAAGCTAGTCGAGGGACGCCACCACCTTAGTGGCACAATGCATCGGCGCCCGGATGTAGTGCACAAGGCGTTAGTGTAGGATTTTGTGTCCCTATGTATGTTTTTATTTTAAAAACTTTAATACAACATACAAGATCGTTTTCATATTTTCAACAATTTCTACGTACATTACTTTGTGTTTATTCTAATATCATGCAACCCTACATTTATTAAAATAAACCACAAAGGTAGAATTATACCTAAAGGTTCTCTAAAACTTTTTTGAAGATCCGAAGTCACGTTGCTCGTTGAATCGTCCGCGGATTTGCCTCCGAGTGTTCACCAAACTCTAAACAAGATTAGAGAGAAAGGAGCTAGCCAATCAATCTCTAATAAGGCTTAGAATCTAGCTAATAACCCTTCTTTGAGATCCTGAGATTTCTATCGCCTAAACTCAAAATTACTAAGATAATTTCGTGGTGATTAGAGGAAAGATTAATGAGAGAAATAATTTTTGCATTCGTATTAAATAGGTAGGAGGAGGTGCCCTTTTATAGGCTACCAAAACATCCTTATCGAGAGCTATTCTTTAGCCATGATCCCTTGTTTATTCTCTCCTAAAATTAATCTCTAATTTCCACATAAGAATCCTAAAAACGTTTTAATGAAATCTGGAATTAAGCCACCCATGATTTAATTAATCTCTTAATAATTCAGGCAAAAATCGCATTGTTCGGTTGATCGAGAATTTTTCTCGGTGAACCGACCCATTCGGTTATAACACGTGTTCGGTGGACCGTGAGCTAGACGATGGACCGAATTTACATGAGAAAAAATTCTCTGGAAAAATTTGGACGATCCGCGTTTTGCTCGGTCGACCGTTGACACACCATAATTTCTCCTTGCGAACATTCATCGGACGACCGTGTCACCTTCGGTCTACCAAAAATATCCCAAGATATTTTCTCTCGGTTGACCGTTCACGCTCGGTTGACCGAACCCAATTGTCCAAGCACTCTAGACAATTTCGGTTAATCAATTGTGTTTACCCGTTCCCCGTTCGGTTGACCGTTCCGAAGACACCCTGGTCGACCGAACCCTAAACGGTTCACCGTGTTTGACCCCGATTTTGCCTTTGTCAAATTTTGGATTTATTTCCAACAAAATTTGATCTTTTGGGGTTTTTAGCAAATTCATATCTTGTGTAATATATTATCCTATATAATATTAAATTATTACACCCTATAATATATACACCTCATGTGAATTTATTACGATTCTAGTTATGTGAATTCTCAAGACATATTGATTTTATTGATTCACCACATGTGTACCTTTTTCACATGAAACCCGACACATCATATGAACTCAAAATTAAGCCACTTGTTTCCCAGTTTTGTGGTGTGACCTATAGGAGGATCTAAGCCAAATTGGCAGCGATATTAAACACTTAATATCTCAAACTATAAGCGGTATCTAGCTACACATTATAGTTACCCAATTCGCATAGATGTCTTTCTTCCACCCGAACCAAAACACGATCCATTTAGTAATGTAAGTGCATCACTTGTTTCTGTCCCTTGCCTCATGATATTAAGAATATATACAAAGTAGAAATGTGTCATCTTTGTATTATATTCATTTCTTGATCTCTCTAAGCTAATTATAACTATGTAACTTAACTCAAATTACATTGTGCACATTATAATTTTGCTTTATCAAGGGGCCCACTAATATCATCACTCAATTAAGAGGGGTAATGATAATCGTTTGACTAGCTATCTTTTCCAGGACAAGTCATGCTCAACCAACTATTGTCTATATCACTACACTTATTGATAGCTTTTGATAATAATCAAATTAAGAACTTCTTGAGTGAAAAGATATAAGTCTCATATCTTAGGATCCTAGATACAGTAAAAACATTAATGACACGAAAAACAATTCCATAATATTTTACTTGTTAGGTCTATTCAATATATAAAAGTAATTTTTCCTCTTTTATATACTCGTGTCGTCAATTATTTGTAGAGCTACAACAATCGATGACCAACACGACAATCTTATCTCGGTAATTAATGTTCCATGTTAATTACCATGATTGTGAATAACTTTTGATTTATGTAAACCATTATCTTTTAGAGCTCTACGGTTAAGGACCAAGCGCCTCTTCCTTAACACTTCCAAAAGACGAATATCATAATCAAGGGAAAAAATGTTTGCACATCGAATTCATAATAATTGACATATAAAAGTAAAACTTTTAGAACACATTCCTTTCAGTTAGGGTCCTCGTACTTTACTCAGCGGGTGCGAGGGGTAAGGAAGCTAGTTGAGGATAGTAGGATACGCATAGGTAGTTGGAATGTTGGATCTTTAACAGGGAAGTTGAGAGAGTTAGTGGATGTGATGAACAAGAGAAAAGTCAATATTCTTTGTGTTCAGGAGACCAAATGGGTAGGTGAAAAAGCTAAAGAAGTTGAAAATACAGGGTTTAAGTTATGGTATAGTGGAAAAGATAGAAATAAAAATGGAGTAGGAATCTTAGTAGATAAGAGCCTAAGAGATGAGGTGGTAGAGGTTAAAAGACAAGGTGATCGAATAATTTTGATGAAGTTAGTAATCGGAAAACTGATTTTGAATGTCCTTAGCGCCTATGCCCACAAGTAGGTTTGAGCGAAACAGTAAAGAAACAATTTTGGGAGGACCTTGACATTATGGTGAGAGGGATTCCTAGTAGTGAGAAACTTTGTATTGGAGGAGATTTTAACGGTCATGTTAGTAAAGATAGCGAAGGGTTTGAACGTATCCATGGAGGGTTTGGGTTTGGTGTTAGGAATAAAGAAGGAGAAGATTTTCTGAATTTTGCTATACCATATGACCTCATGGTAGCAAATACTTACATTAGAGAGAAAGCTCCAAACACTCCAAGCCTCAAACCTTCCACAGTTAAGTCCTATTCTCACTCAAGTGTTCTCAAGATTAGAGAGTGTTGTTCCACTCAATGTTTGTTCATGAAGCAAGGGTCTTGCTGAAAGCCCAAGACAAGAGTAAAGACTTTGGTGAGAGCCCAAAGTGTCCCTCTCGGATTGTTAGAGGAGGAGCCAAACTCGGCGAGGGTTGTTGGCGATATTGAAGATTGTAAAGTCGTTCTCTCCCGGCCCGGAACGGGTAGTGGTTAGTGAAGTCCTGAGCGAATCTCGGTGATCCGAACGGAGCTTGCAAGAGAGGACTAATACCCGGGTGGGGTGCCGAACCTCTATACAAATCCCCCGTCTTCTTGTGGTTAGCATGTTTCCTTCCCTTTATCTTGCTTGCTTGTTTATTTGTTTTAATTCCGCTGCATACATTTGATCGATTAAGCAAGTAGGTTAGGGTTAAAAGTGATTAGAATTAGAGACCCTCACGATCCAACAGAGTTGTGTTGCCTCACTATGGTTTAGTTGCTCATCGAACAAAACCCTCCAACCAATAGGTGGGTGCATTGGGATGAGTTCCTTAGGCTCATTCGAGGGATGTGGCACACCCTCTTCACTAAGAATGTGGCTTCTTCCCAAGTCATCCAACAAGGACCACCCAAACTTTTTTGTATTATCAAGCATAAGCTCGATCGCATGTGGGTAATGGTAGGAGTCAAGATGAAGCTCAAAAGGCTTAACGGCCATGGGACATGGGGTAGAGACACGTTATGGTATGGGCATATGCTGAGGTGTGTCCCCCTCACTAACAATCTCAACTGAATCATCTAACAAACACTCCCTTTGTACATTCATGTTTGCTGTCAGCTCACTCTGTTGCATTGCAAAGACAGACAATGAGTATTCGATGGGCATACAAACATTCTCAACGGGTTGCATTGGTGTTGAGGGTGTTTGTTGATTTTGTGGTGCTTTCAATAATTGGAGGATGAGGTTAAGATTTAAAGGTTGGTCCAAGGGTTCTTGTTGCGAACTAGAGTTGAACACATGAAACTCGACACTCATGTTACCGAATGAGAGCTTCATGAGACCATTTCTTCAATTAATGAAGGCATTGGAGGTTGCCAGAAATGGTGTACCCAAAATCAATGGAATTTGAAAGTGGGTGTTTGCAACAGGGTTAGTATTAAGGACGACAAAATCTACTGGAAATATAAAATCTCCATCCTTGATGAGCACGTCCTCAATAATCCCCTTACGGACATGAATGGATCAATCTATCAATTGGAGGGTGATCTTAGTTGGTTTCAGTTCTCCCAAGTTCAACTGTTGATAAATAGAAAATGGGCGGAGGTTGACCGTTGATCCTAAATCAATCGATACGTTACTCATGCTAATGTCCCCTATCATACACTGAATAGTAGGACAAGTAGGGTCCATATACTTTGTGTACGTGAGATTGGACAAAAGTGAGCTCACACTCTCAGCTACGAATACTTTCTTAGGAACATTGGTCTTCCTCTTTGTTGTGCAGAGATCCTTCAACACTTTTGCATATTGAGATATTTGTTGGATGACATCCAATAAGGGGATGTTAACCTTCACTTGTTTGAAGACCTCTAATATCTTATCCATTGTATCACCCTGCTTTTTGTTAACCTAGTAGGATATGGTGCTTTTGGTAGGTAGGTTTTCTGCGGTGCCTGAGAAGGAGGTGTTGGTGTATTACCCTAACCTTAGCCTCTTCTTGACCATCATTCCCACTAAGGGGCTGCATAGGTTGCACAAATGGTGGTGGTGGCAAGCAAATGTGATTGTCAACCTGCTTTCCATTCCTTAAAGTAACAATGACATTGACATGGTGAGGATCCTTCACATGGTTCACTTGCCTGCCCCGAGTTACCAAACTCTCATTTTGCATGTCTTGTTGCTGGTACATGCGAGGGTTAGCCTCAGGCTAGCTTGGCAGAGTCTCTCTCTCTCTCATGTACAGACGGAGCCAATTAACCCATCTGAATCTCTATAGATTTGATGATCTGCTGATTTGAAGTGAGAACTTGACACGTGGAAGACATAAAGTTTTGATTGAGTTCTCGAGTCCACGTGTCAGGTTCTTAAGAGAATTCAACTGGGTTTCCATGTTGCTGGAATTAGGGAAACGTGGTCGGTTAGTGGTTGGAGCTTGGGGTGGCGGATAAGACTGTGAATTCATGGGAGGTTGGTGTGGTCGGTTAGGTGGTCGAGAGAAGTTTGAAGGACCACCTGGAGAATGGTTTTGGTTCCATGAAAAGTTAGGGTGATTCCTCTATCCAGGATTATTTGATGATGAATATGGGTCATTCCTGGATCTATTATCAATGGCATTAACCTATTCCATCTCAGGAGGAATGGATGCACACTCGCCTCCTACATGACCTATCCTACCACATAGATGACATGGAACTGGACCAGATGCAGACATATGTGACACACGTTGTTGGTTTTGGATCTCAATCGAATCCATGCAGCGCATTAAGGTCGCCATGCGTGCCTCGATGGCCGTAGTGGTATCGACAACAAATGTATCACCAATCTAGTCGAGTTTGTGTTTGTGATCCTCGCTCCTATGCTAGATGATGGTGCTGGTTCCCTCACACTCTCCCACTGCATGGTCTTCTCAGCGAGGTCATCTAGAAAAGCTCATGCCTCCTTTTCATCATTTCCTAAGAACTCTCCTTGACACATGGACTGAAGGAGCGTTCAGGACGGGATGTGAAGACCCTCGTAGACAATCTGACAAGATGCCACAACTCGATGCCATGGTGAGGGCATGAGGATAGTAGATCCTTGAACCTATCTAAGTATGCATGAAATGATTCAGTCTCATGTTAATAAAACAAATTGATTTCGTTCCTCAATTTTTGAGTCCGATGATTTGGAAAGTACTTAAGGAATGCATATTGAAATTTATCACAAGTCGTAAAGGCATTTGCCTGGTTGCTATACAACCACTTCTTGGCATCATCGTTTGGTGCAAAGGGGACAAGCCTAAGATGGATGGAGTGTGTGCTAAGTTGTTGCAACTTGAACATAACACAAACCACCTAAAATTCCTTTAGAAACATATAGGGGTCACCTTTCCCAATGAAGTGAGGGAGCATGGAGATAAACTGATGCTTAACCTCAAAGTGGTTCCCATTCGCCCTGGCAATTTTATGCAAGAAGGTAGAGCAGTACGACTCGGATAACATCGATCGGGGGAGATTGGTGCCTCGGTCACCAATTTGTCACTCTGCTTTTTGTTTAACCTACTAGCATATTAAGCTTTTGGAATGTAGGTTTTCTGCGGTGCCTGAGAAGGAGGCGTTGGTGTATGACCCTCACCCTTAGCCTCTTCTTGAAATTCCTTCCCCCTGAGGGGCTGCATAGGTTGCACAGATGGTGGTTGTGGAAAGGAAACGTGATTGTTAAACTGCTTTCCATTCATTAAGGATACAATAGCATTGACAAGGTTAACAGGTTCCTCCACATGGTTCACTTGCCGGCCTCGAGTTACCAAACTCTCATTTTGCATGTGTTGTGGCTAGTACATGTGGGGGTTAGCCTCAGGCTGGCTTGGGAAAGTCTCTCTCTCTCATGTACAGATTGAGGCAATCAAACCATCTGAAGCATTAGAGATTGGATGGTCTGTTGATTTGAAGTGAGAACTTGACTCGTGGAAGACATAAAGTTTTTTATTGAGTTCTTGAGTCCACGCCTCAGGTTCTCAAGTGAATTAAATTGGGTTTCCATGTTGTTGGAATTTGGGAAACCTAGTGGGTTGGTGGTTGGAGATTAGGGTGGCTGATAAGACTGTGAATGCATAGGTGGTTGGTGTGGTCTGTTAGGTGACCGAGAGAAGTTTGAAGGACCACCCGGGGAATTATTTTGGTTCCATGAAAAGTTAGGGTGGTTCCTTCATTCAGGGTTATATGATGATGAATATGGGTCATTCCTAGATCTATCATAGGTGACATTAACCTTTTCCTTGTCAAGAGGAATAGATGCACACTCGCTTCCTACATGTCCTATGCTACCACATAGATAACATGGAACAGGACCATATTCAGACATATGTGACACACCTTGTTGGTTTTGCATCTCAATCGAATCCATGCAGCGCATTAAGGCCACCATATGTGCCTAAGTTGACGTAGGGGTGTCGACAACAAATGTAGCAGCCCATCTAGTAGAGTTTGCGATCCTCGCTCGTATGCTAGATGTTGGCATTGGTTCCCTCGCACTCTCCCAATGCATGGTCTTCTCAGTGAGGTCTTCTAGGAATGCCCATGCCTCCCTTTCATCCTTTCCTACGAACTCCCCTTGACACATGGACTGAAGGAGCGTTCGAGATGGGATGTGAAGACCATCATAGACAATTTGACAAAGGCACCACAACTCAATGTAATGGTGAGGGCATGAGGATAGTAGCTCCTTGAACCTCTCTAAGTATGTATGAAATGATTCTGTCTCATGTTGATAAAACAAATTGATTTCGTTCCTCAATTTTTGAGTCCGATGATTTGGCAAGTACTTCTTAAGGAATGAAGATTGAAATTCATCCCAAGTCCTAAAGGCATTCCCTTGATTTCTGTACAACCACTTCTTGGCATCATCTTTTAGTGCAAAGGGGAGAAGCCTAAGATGGATGGAGTCGGTGCTAAGTTGTTGCACCTTGAACATAGCACATACCTCCTCAAATTCCCTTAGAAAGATATAGGGGTCACCCTTCCCAGTGAAGGGAGGGAGCTTGAAGATAAACTGAGGCTAAACTTCAAAGTGATTCTCATTCGCCTGTAGCAATATGATGCAAGAAGGTAGAATAGTACAACTCGGATAGCATCGATCGCGGAGGAGGATGGGAGCCTCAGTACCAATTTTGTCACTCTGCTTTTTGGTTAAGCTACTAGGATATGGAGCATGTATGTATGTTTTCTGGCATGTATGTTTGGCATGTATGTTTTCTGCGGTGCCTAAGAAAAAGTCGTTGGTGTATTACCCTCACCCTCAGCCTCTTCTTGACAATCATTCCAACTGAGGGGCGGCATAGGCTGCACAAATGGTGGTGGTGGCAAGGAAATGTGATTGTCAAACTGCTTTTCATTCATTAAGGTTACAATGACATTGACATAGTGAACAAGTTCCACCACTTGGTTCACTTTCTGTCTCCGAGTTACCAAACTCTCATTTTGCATGTGTTGTTGTTGGTACAGATGGGGGTTAGCCTCAGGCTGGCTTGGCAAGGTCCCTCTCGCTCTCATGTATAAATTGAGGCAATTGACCCATCTGAAGCACTAGAGATTTGATGGTCTGCTGATTTGAAGTGAGAACTTGACTCGTGGAAGACATAAAGTTTTTTATTGAGTTCTTGAGTCAACGCGTCAGGTTCTCAAGTGAATTAAACTGGGTTTCCATGTTGTTGGAATTTGGGAAACCTGGTGGGTTGGTGGTTGGAGCTTTGGGTGGGTGATAAGACTGTGAATGCATGGGAGGTTGGTGTGGTCGGTTAGGTGACCGAGAGAAGATTGAAGGTCCACCAAGGACATTGTTTTGGTTCCATGAAATTTTAGGGTGGTTCCTTCATTCAAGGTTATATGATGAATATGGGTCATTCCTAAATCTATCATAGGCGACATTAACATGTTCATTGTCAGGAGGAATAAATGCACACTCACCTCCTACATGACCTATGCTACCACATAGATAACATTGAACTTAACCATATGTAGACATATGTGACACACCTTGTTGGTTTTGGATCTCAATCGAATCTATGCAGCGCATTAAGTCGACCATGCATGCCTAAGTGGACGTAGTGGTATCGACAACAAATGTAGCAGCCCATCTACTCGAGTTTGCGTTTGTGATCCTTGCTCCTATGCTAGATGATTGTGGTGGTTCCCTCACACTCTACCACTGCATGTTCTTATCAGTGAGGTCTTCTAAGAAAGCACATGCCTCCCTTTCATTCTTTCCTAAGAACTGTCCTTGACACATGGACTCAAGGAGCGTTCGCGACGGGATGTGAAGACCCTCGTAGACAATCTGACAAAGGCACCACAACTCGATGCCATGATGAGGGCATGAGGATAGTAGCTCCTTGAACCTCTCTAAGTATGCAAGAAATGATTCAGTCTCATGTTGATGAAACGAATTGATTTCGTTCCTCAATTTTTGAGTCCGATGATTTGGAAAGTACTTCTTCAGGAATGTAGATTGAAATTCATCCCATGTCGTAAAGGTATTCGCCTGGTTGCTGTACAACCACTTCTTGGCATCATCCTTTAGTGTAAAGGGGACATGGCTAAGATGGATGGAGTTTGTGCTAAGTTGTTGCAGCTTGAACATAGCACAAACCTCCTCAAATTCCCTAAGAAAGATATAGGGGTCACCCTTCCCAGAGAAGTGAGGGAGCATGGAGATAAACTGAGGCTTAACCTCAAAGTGGTTCCCATTCGCCTCTTGCAATACGATGCGAGAAGGTAGAGCAGTACTACTCAGATAGCATCAATCGCGGAGGGGGATGGGAGACTACGGAACCGTGTGATGAGATTGTGGATCCCACCTCCTGGATCATAAGGTAGTGTGAATCCAAAATGTAGGTTGCCCTCGTGTTGTTGATGACCAGTGATGGCCCCAAGACTGTGTAGGACACGGGACGGGGATTTGTTCGAAATGTCACCAATCGATGATAGATCGATGTCAGAACTTGTTAAATGACACTCAACATCTCGTGACCACACTGGCATGCACAAAGATTACACACCCACATGAGTCAAACGAAAAAGAAAGAAACCCTCTTTTATTATTAGTATAAAGAACTAAAGAAGAATGTGTGTAGAGGAGAAGACAAGAGGCCACAGATGAGAGGGCATGACTCGGGAGAGAAGGGAAGAAGTCCTTATGCTACCACGGGTAGGTACTGATAGAAGCACACAAGCAAACAAGGCTCAAACAACCTAAGGTCGCTCACGCTCGTTACAAGTAGGCGACACCTAACTACGGGGTCACACGACCTCAACATGCTTCACCTGCCTACGACGAGGACCACAAAGCCCAGCAAGTGAGCCAAGATCCGGAGATCTCGTCTCTCTTACTATCGACAAAGTGGGCGACACCGATCTGGCCATGATAGTCGTGACCAGATCACTCTCCTAATGCGCCTGAGATCCTTAGGGGTCATGTCTACTTGATTTTAAAATTACACACTTGATTAGTGTGATTTTTGGGGCAAATGAAAGGGTGATGAAATCCCCCACCTTATCTTATATGGGACAACCCCTTCTTATTAGCATTTTGGAGTCCTAATCTAGAAATCAACTATCCAAACAAACACTCACCTCACACTTGTTGCAATGCAATTCCTACTAACTAATGCATGGTTATACCAAATGCATGAATGAGTGTAGGAGATGCATACCTTACGCCAGCGCTGAACAACAAAAAGTAAAGCTAAACAAAAAATAAGCTACGTGCCTAAGTCAAGTATATGATGCATGACCTAAACAAGCAAGAATGCCTAGTCTTTTTCTTTGTATTTTAGGGTCCAAGTTGCTTAAGAGGGGATTTATTATTGATGTGGGGGAAACTACAAGTCAAAACCTGGCAAATTGAGCCTCAAACCACTATCTCAGATGTACCAACAAACCAAAGAAAGAAGGAGAAAATTGGAGCTCACCAGACCACCAGTTGGCGGTCTCAGGTGCCTGTAGCTCTGTTATCCTCCAACCTTCTCCTGTAGCTCTGTTATCGAATCCCCTAATTGGCGGTCCCTGTAGCTCTGTTATCCTCCAACCTTCTCCTAGTGCCTTCCCTTAAGCCCTAAAGTCTCCTGAAAGAAAGAAAACTACAAAAGAAAAATTAAATCCACTCGAATCGTCCAAACCAGAGTCTGGACTGAGCACCTCCCCGGCAACGGCGCCAAAAACTTGTTTAAACGTTTTAATAACCACAAGTGCACGGCCGCGGTGAAGCGGCGGAAAGTATGGGTTGTTCCACAGGGAGGTGTGTTGACTCTGTATCTATCGAAGGCAAGTTGGAAACGAGGGGAGGAGAGTTGTGATTACAGTAACTAGTATGCAACAAAGAAGGAAACAAAAGCACGACAGGAACTAAAACTATACTAAGAAACTACTAATACGAAAGATGAAATTCAAGAATGGAAACCCCTAATAGGTGGAGTGTGTGCATATATGAAGTGAAATAAGTTATTAATGACGCATGTAAGCATGTATGTGTGTGTCATGTGTGTGTTCATGCATTGGAAGTGTCTAAAGATGTGGCAAAACCTATCGATCCATTCACACAATGTATCGGCAATTACTACTTGATTAGCATAAGACTAGGCTCAGCCTGAGAAGTTTCTAAACATATGGCAAGACTCATCGAAAACCATAAACGCATGTGAAGAACAAAGCTAATAAGCATGGGAGGTGTCTAAATCTTATGGAAAAACTCATCAAAACAAAGTTTCTTCAATAAATCAAGCAAGCAACCACGGATACAAACACTTAACTAACATGTAGCTATTCAACAGGAAATTTCAGTCAATAAACATGAGGAACTAAGCATAGGAAGTGTCTAAATCTTATGGCAAAACCCATCTCCCAACATGTAGATGATTAAAATACCCCACAACGAACATACAAACATGCAAGTTTACACAATCAAACAATTTATCTATCATCCAAACTTCACAACATATATGTACATCATCTCCACACCCCCAAAGGGGAATGGAACTACTCACTACTCATAAAAAAAGAAGACAAAATGAAATTAAACTAAGCATGCAAGAATTTAAAGAGACAACATTAAAAATAGAATTATGAAAAATTATTTTATTTACATGACTCACATTAAACCTCGGAGTACCACTGAATTTTGCACATCTTGGCAAATCTCTGGTCCACATAACTCGATGTTGTCATTTGATGTTCCTTGACCAAATGATTATGAGAATATCTTTGTTGATGTATATATATCTTCTTTACAAAAAAAAGAAAAAAAGAAAAAAAAGCAATAAAAGACTCCATGAGCGAGCATTGATTTTTGTGGGCCCCAACCCTTGTGTACCATGACCCATTTCTTTCATGTATTTGTATCCCTTCTTTAGCATCTCACAGGTTTTGAAGGATTTCGGGTTTGTGTCCATCAACATAACCATGAACTTCCCTTTGAACTTCACGTTGGTGAGATCTTTTGTTTTCATGCATAAATCCATGTAGTTTCATGCTCACATTCATTCACGACAATGCATGAATCAGGTGTGGGAGGGTGTTTTACGTGTGTACATTGTCGAGTCTTTTTCATTTGATTTTGTTTTCTTTTGTGTGTATTGATAGGGTCAAGTTAGTGTGATGCATTTAATATCGATATATTTTCTTGCCATGATCCTTGGGTGACTTGTCTTCTTTTGCTTTCCTAGTGCTTTAAAAGTTTCACATTTCTTTCAAAATCTTCATGTGTTTGTGAAAGAAAATGTTTTGTGGGTTTTGCGTCTGTTTGACATGTGCAAAACCGTTGAGAGGCAAAGTAAAAAAGAAAGCTCCCAAAATTATCTTGAACTTGATGCATTAGGATATCTAGTACAGTGGCTTTAGGACTTATCTAGTCATTAGGATGCACCCCGATTTTCCCTCGGGGGGTGAGTAATCATAGTGTTTCAATACTCAAACAATTAAATAAGTCCACCCTGAACCTAGTGAGTCAATAATTCGTGTCTTTAAATTTAAGGAAGTTTGTTGTAGTCAAGGACACTTTTAAATCTTGTTGTGAGACATTAAGTGTACGGGTTTTGGTTCATGTGTAGATGAAAAATAAGTAAGTAGGTGTTCTCTCTTCTCGCACGACTCCGATCACTTGGGAAATTAGGTCCAAGGGGACTTTGTGCCTGGTGCTTTCGAGCCATCTGACTTGGGATGCACCGACCGAACTCCCCTTACACGGGTGGTAGGGATTGCCCTATGTGGAGATTTGGGGAAAGATGTACGTGATAGTGTAAGTCTTCATAAGAAATGATGCACGAAACCTAACCCTAGGAGAATGAAACTCCAACTAGTGAGAAAAAAAAGTAAGTAAGCAAAGAAACAAAAAGAAAAAAACGGTAATACAAATAAGAACCTTAATGGACTTTACACTTTGTATCACTTGAGGATGTTGAGGTTTTCCATGTCTTTCACTTAAGTCCTTAATTAACTTGCACGAATGATTCATTAGTCTAGGTGTGTGGACTAATACCTATATAGAGTCGGTCGTAGGATTACCGCATCCAATGATCGATAAAAATATGTCGAACGAGTCGAGTGTCTAGATTCAATAATGCATTTATGTTCGGATTTTGTGTGTAAATCCGCTGAAAACTCTCAGGAGACAACACGCCTCCTCCTTGGCGACAAGGAGGTTTAACGGCTGCTTGCACGTACTACGTGCAACCGTGATTCCTACGAGAGTGAGTTAGGATTTGCCTGTTTTTTGTTTGGTTTTTCCTTTCCTTTCTTTTCTTTTTCTCTTTCTTTGTTTTGCTCGGGACTAGCAAAAGTTAGGTGTGGGGGTATTGGATTAACATCATATCATGCATACATTTGTGTCTTATATCCATTATCTTTCACCTAAACAATGTTGCGTAACGAGTTATATGTTTTAGTTTCAGGAATAAACAGGATTGACGAGAAAATGCATCGAATTCTTCAAAAGCAAGGAAAATGGACTAAGTTGCAAGACTTATGGACTGAGATGAAAGAGAGAAGGACTTGGATGTAAAACCAAAAGGATTATTGAGCAAATCAAGAAGCTCCACACCTTAACGAGGAGTATTTTGGCAATTAAATCCGGGCCCAACCATCAACAACCAAATCGGGTTCATCAAACACCAAGAAATCAGCCAGAATCGAGCCACCAAAATCCAAACTCAATCCAACACTTATAGACCGCCAAATGGTGGTCCAAATCTGTCCAAAGGTGACATATTTTGGTCGGGTGGTGTATTATGATGTGTTTAGTCCATATTTGGTATGCGTTTTATTCCCATACTGGGGGATTGTCCTGGATTAGCTTTTTCCATGCCTATAAATAAAACTCTTCACCTTCCTTTGTATTCACCCATTGATTGGTGACATTCGCCCTCTACTTGGAGTAAGTCTTGGAGCAAAAACTGAAGGGAGAAGAATGCTACTAGTAATGTGAGTCATTTAATAAAATAATTTTTCATTGTTTTGTTCTTATGTTGTTTCTTTTTTATGCATGCTTAGCTTGGTATTGTTTCTTTGATCTTAGGTTAAATTAGTTAGAATGTCTCCTTTCTTCTTTAGTTTAATTGCTAGAATAATGTGTAGTGAGTAGATCCATACCCTTTGGGGGGTGGAGATGATGTTCATATATATTGTGACGTTTGGATGTTTGATGAATTTTTGATTGTGTAGACTTGCATGTTTTGTATATTAATTGGTGGTATTTTAATCATCTACATGTTGGGGAATTTTGATGGGTTTTGCCATAAGATTTAGACACTTACCATGCTTAGTTTTCTCATGTTTATTGACTGAAATTTCCTGTTGCATATGCTACATGTTAGGTATGTGTTTATATTTGTGTTTGCTTGCTTGATTGATTGCAAAAACTTTGTTTTGATGGGTTTTGCCATAACATTTAGACACCTCCCATGCTTACCTTTGTTCTTTGCATGAGTTTATGGTTTTTGATGAGTCTTTCCATATCTTTAGACACTTCTCATGTTGGGCCTAATCTTATGTTAATCAAGTAGTAATTGCCGATACGTTGTGTGAATGGACTGATAGGTTTTGTCACATCCTTAGACACTTCCTATGCACGAAGACACACACACAACACACACACATACATGCTTACTGATTGACATCATTTCATGCTCATATTTGTATCTTATATCCATTATCTTTCACCTAAACAATGCTATGTCACGAGTTTTATGTTTAGTTTTCAGGAATAAATAGGTTTGAAGAGATGAAACATAAAAGGACCCAAAAGCTGGGAAAAAGGACTGGATTGTGAGATCTGGGGACCAAGATGCGAGGGAGAAGAACCTGAACGCAAGACAGAAGGACCTAAGAGCAAAACAAAATACTCCACACCATCATGGGGAGTATTTTAGCAATTGGATTCGGGTCGGAGCTCCAATAAACAAAGTAGATGCATCCAAGACCACTAAATACACCAAGCAAAGCCCAGAACAAGATTCAACTCGATCCGGAAAATTTGGACCGCCAATTGGCGGTCCAAGACCGCCAATTAGCGGTCACTTTGGGCCCAAATCCACCAAGTTTTCTCCTGGACGTGTATTAATGTTTGTTTAGGCTATTTTTGGTATTGGTTTAGTCCCACATCGGGGGATTGTCCCGGATTAGCTTTTTCCATGCCTATAAATAGAACTCTTCACCTCCTATTGTAATCACTCCATATTTTAAGTGGCTATTCTTCCTACTAGAAGTGAGGCCTTGAAGCACACACTAAAGTAGGAGGATGCTACTTTTAATGTGAGTCATTTTATTAATAAAGTTTTGTGTTTCTTTCATTGTTTGTTTATGTTTCTTTTATTGTTTGTGCATGTTTTAGTTTAATCGTCTTTTAATTCTAGCTTAGTTTTAATATGCTTTCTTTCCATAGTTTAATAATTAGTGTAATGTTTAGTGAGTAGTTCCATCCCCTTTGGGGGGTGGAGTAGATGTACATACATGCATTAGAGAATGGGATGAATGCTTTAATTTCAATGTGTTGATTAAACATGAATGTATGCTTGCTTGTTTAGGATAGAATTTACAACTTGATGAGTTTTGCCAAAATGATTAGACACCTCTCATGCTTGTTTAGGTTCTGAAATAAACACCTTGCATATGTAAATGTTAATCAACTAAGTTGGTGAATGGATTGATAGGTTTTGCCATAACATTTAGACACTTCCTATGCTTGATAAACACCACCTTCATGTGCTTAAAGAATGTATTCTACACCCACCTCTTTGCATGTGTGCACTCACTCCACCCCTTAGGGGTTTTCCCATTTCTGTATTCCAGCATTCTTTCTTTGCTCTTAGTTTAGTTGTTATTCCATCATTTGTTTGTTTCGTTCGCATTTCATACTTCTTAGTGTAGCGTAGTCTAGATTAGCGTAACCAACTCTCTTCCCCATTATTTTCGCCACTTGATTTCGTGCAAACAAGAAGCTGCTCACCTCCCTGAGGACGACCCGTACTTGCCACCGCTTCATCGCGGCCGTGCACTTGCGGTTTAAAATAAAACGTTCAATCACTTACATGCATCTTTCATCACTTATTTCACTTCATATGTTCACACACTCCACCCCATAGGGGTTTCTCTTCTTGATTCTCAATCTCTCGTTACTTTCTTTCGTATTTCTTACTTACTAGTTTAGTGTAGTTAACTTTAGCATAATCTACAACTCTTCTCCCCTTTTTCGACACCTGATTTCGATCAAGCCACAGGCTGCTCACCTCCTTGCGGACGAGCCATACTTCACCAACGGTTGTGCACTTGCGGTCTAAATACAAAACGAACAAACAGGGTTCGGTGAGGGTCGCATGCACATCCTAGACATAGATACAACTCTGCTTTCGTGGTCAAAGCCGCACCGACAGAGTCATCGCTCGCGTCAGTCAACTCACTTGGTTGTGACACAACAAAGCTACATGTCGGAATACATCGTCGGTCGGTTACTCTCTGTGGCCTCCAAGGTCGCACGGGTGCTTACCTACCTGTGACTCAACTCGCTACCTGCAAGAATAAAACCCGGGTAGCGTACAACTCTACTTGAGCAAGGAAACATGCAATGCAACTAGATCGGGATCTACAATCTCAGGCTACTACATAGAGTGTGGAACGTAACATGGTACAACTATACTAATAGTCGACTGGAAAAGGTCAAGCTGTTGACCGTCTGATAGTTGAACCAGGCAACGATCTGAACTGTCACCCAATCGGTCGAACAAAAATAACTACCGATCGGTCGAACAAAAGTCTTCTGGTGGTCGACCGTTTGGAAGGTCTACTCCACATATATCATTAATATAATCATCCCAACGGTCGAACGACAAAGGGGACCCGATCGACCAAAAATAATAGGGACTTCCTATGTTTTCTCTAAGTCAATACCAGTCGAACTAGAAGGTAACCGGTCAAACTAACTTTAAGGCCTGAAGAAGCCTCTGAAGATCAACGACGATCACCACGACTCCAACAAGCTTTCTCCGATGAACACTTTACTCTGGTCTCCTCATTAACTCCATTCACATCCTTCCTACTCCTTCTTTGGCTCACCTGACACAAGCTCCGATGTCTTTAAGGGTTTGAGAAGTAGAGAGATAGGTTGAGAGAGAGAAGAATGAAAGTAAAGGAGTAGAGGAGTTTTGCTCCTTGTAAACCGTCTCCTCAATCCAACCAAACACAAGCCTCCACCTCACCCTCATCCATCCAATCACCTCTCCTCAAGCCAACCCGAACACTCAACCTAACAAAATATCCCAAAAAGGGGGTTAGCAAACCTTAAACCCAATTAGCCTTAGATAATTTGGATTAGGTTCTACATTGATAAATCACATGTCGTAGACGTCTATGCAAAACATCCCAAGATTCATTGGAATAAACAGCAATAGAATGCACAGCTTTGGTAGAAATAGCGTTACGATTATAAAAAGTGGGTTCAACATAAAACAGAAAAGCACCACAAGACAAGACCCCCCCTTCCAATAAAAGTACCAGAAAGAGTAATCACAACTTTGTTACATTTAAAAGTCACTTCATAACCCTTAACTACGAGACACGAACCATTAATAATATTACGACGAGGAACATCCACATGATTTGTCCTATGCAGCGAAAGAACTCATTCAACACCAAGCACCTTTTGTTGGCGTTTTGGCCTTAATCCGTGTTTTGATGATTTAACTAACCTAATCTTAATCACAATGAAATGTAAAGACTCATGGAAGGATGGAATGAAGTCAAGACATATAATCAAGCTACTTGAAGTCATCTAATTTTACCTTTTATTTTAGTCTTAGGAACTTATGTGAGCTTGAGCATACAAGGGTTAAAATCTATTCACATACACACTAGGTTCTTTGTAGAAGTCAGACACAAAAATTTCAGATCAATTGGACTTTAGTAGGTCACACAAACTTAGGTCGGAAAATCACCTAAACCAAACTTCTGCCTGCCTCTTCAGAATGGTCAACCAAAACTAGTTTTTCGTTCGATCGTTTGTAACAGTTAATGGTTTTACAAATAGTGATTTTACCTAACCCTACTGGTCGACCTATTTTGACTTTCCGGTCAACGGAGTCACCTGTATTTTCCGGATGACCGTTAACCTTGTCGTATTATACAACGGTCGTATTTGTATTTTCTCAAATTCCCCTAAATACAATTGGCCACCGGTCGAATGATCCTTTCTTGATGGTCGACCAAATGTAGATATTTTTGTCTACCAAAAGTGCATGTTATTTTCGATCGAACGTACTCTATTTCTTGTGTTCGACCGTTTAACCTTTACCTGGCCAAAACCCTCTAATCGGTCGACCAACCCCACATTGGGTTCGAATGATGACTTATGTTCAAGCCCAATTGGTTCTACCATAGGATAACTGTTGTTTTTTTGCCTTAATCTATGTTTTCACGATTTAATCAACCTAATCATAATCACAATCAAAGTAGTGTAGCACACATAATGCATAGAACATATATTGTATTGTGCTGACATCTACAGGTGATCAAGACTCAAGAAGAATGGAATGAAGTCAAGACATGTAATCAAAGCTATTTGAAGACAAGTAATTTTACTTTATTTTGAGTCATAGGAGCTTGTGTAAACTTGAGCATACAAGAGTTAAAAATTACTCACATACACACTAGGTTCCTTTTAGAAGTCACACACAAATGTCACATCAATTGGACTTAAATAGATCACCGAAACCTTAGCTAGAAAATCACTTAAACCAAACCTACACTTCCTGTGCCAAGCGGTCGACCGAAACTAGTTCTTTGTTCGACCGATTATAACACACACTCCAAGTGACTTTTCCCAGTTCTACTGTCGACCGCCGCTGACCTTTTGGTTGATTGTTTCCATATTTTCTGGATGACCGTTAACTTTTCGTATTATACAATAGTTGTATTCGTATAAATTTACCTAACCCCTAAAATACTTTTGGCCATCGGTCGAACGTTGACCTTATAACGTTCGACCGGATGAAGACTTTTCTTGTGCGCAAAACATTTTTTTTCGGTCGAAATGTTTATCCCACCTTTCGTTCGACCGATTATAATTTACCCAGGCCAAAGCCCTTAGATCAGTCGATCGACCCCTATCTTGATTCGACCGATGACTTAAGTCATAGCCAAATTGGTTCGACCATTCTCTAGTTCGTTTGAACGTTTCTTTATTTTTAAAGAAACGGTCAACTGTTCTTCCCAATTCGGTCGACCGTTGTGGGACGGAATTGCAGAACCTCAATTTCTATTTTGTGTATCTTACACACAATTCATTCAACTCTTCCCCAACAACTATAAAACATTAGGAGCTTATAAATAGAGGTTCCCCAACCTTATTTACACAACTCTCCTACTTACAATTGTCCTATACACTAGACAACATTCTCCAAATCTTCAAAGCCCCAAATCCTACACTCCAAGCCTAAACTTCACCACTAGATCAAATTCCCAATCATACTCAAGTGTGCTCAAGTTAGAGGTGTTTAATTCTTAGGTTACCTTCATTGTTAAAGAGTAAAGGTTTTGGTGAAATTCCGAAGCATTCCTTCTTGGATTGTGAGAAAATGTTCCAAGCTTGGCGAAGGTGTTCGCAAGCTTGAAGTGTAAAGGCGTTCTCTCCCGGTATAGTGAAGTCGTGAGAGGAGCTCGTGGAATCGAGCAGAGCTTGCAAGAGATGAAGTAAGATCCGGTGGTCGATCTGAACCTCTATAAAAAACCTTGTCCCATTGTGGTTTGCATAATTTTCCTAACTTGTTTTATTTGTTTGTTTCCACTGCATTTCTTGCTTTATCAACTAGAGAATTAACTAAGTGATTAGATTAATTAGGGCGCATAGTTCTTACAATAAGTTGGTTCGAACATTTCCTTAATTTCATGGAAATGGTCGACCATTGATCCTGAGTCAGTCGACCGGTTTAGGACAGAATTGCTGCACTCAGTTTTTGTTTTGTGTATCTTACACACTTCCTATCCAATTCTTCCACAACAGCTATATCGCTCTAGGAGCTTATAAATATAGGTCCATACACTTTATATACACATCTCTCATGCTTCCATTTGCTCTATACACTAGAAAGACTTCTCCCAATCTTTAAATCCCCAATTCTACACTTAAGAGCCTAAATTCACACCTTTGATCAATTCCACATTTTACTCAAAGTGTGATCAAGTTAGAGAGTATTTGATCCACTCAATTCAGTTGTCCAGAAGCATAGGTTTTGGTTAAATTTGAAAGCAAGTTGTAAAGGTTTCGGTCAAAGCCCGAAGCGTCCCTCTTGGTTTGTGAGAGGAGCAAATCGAGCTCAACAATGAATGTTCGTTAGTTCATGATGTAAAGGCTTGATCTCAGCCTGGAATGAGATTGGATAGTGAAGGCATAAACGGAGCTGACGGAGGTGAACGGAGCTTGCAAGAGAGGAAGTAGGCAGGTACTGAACCTCTATAAATTCATTGTGGTTTGCATATCAATTTTCTACATGTATTTCCATCAACGGGCTGGTAAGAGACAAACATGGACTTGTCAGCATGAACATTAGCCCAGTGTCAACCAACCACTCATGTGGTTCGTAAATGGAGAGAACTCGAGGATTAACAGAAACAAACTTCCTATTATTCTCGTCCACACCAGTCAATATATTGACCTGTTGACTCGACTCAATGGTACCTTGTTGGCATTGGGCTTTCTTGGAAGGACATTTCCTTAGCCAATGCCCAACCTGTCCACAATTCCAACATGGTTGGTTTGTTGGGGTTTTTTCTAATTTTTGGGCTTAGGTTTTATCTTGTTAGAAGATTGTGGTGGTTTCCTATTGAAATGTGACTTAGCTGATGATCTAATGAATACTTTTTTCTTTTGGATGGAATTCAACAGGCATCACTGATTTTTCACCACAATGTTCTTCCTCGATTGCAATAGCAACCATGAGGTCATTCATAGTCAGTTTTCCTCTCCTATGCTTAACAGATACCAAAATCCTCCCAGGACCAAAGGAACTTCTCTATGATGGACATCACCAAAAACTTCTCAAGAAGTTTCATGTCCACCTCTTTTAAGACATGAATCAAAATCATGAACTAAGGACTTGTTCAGTAAAAGACTTGCTCTCAACCATTTGAAAATTCAAGAATTTCCAACATAATACTTTTCATGTCCTAAGTTGTCAATATTAAACTTTTTTTTAAGTTCATCTGACGGATCCTTTGCAGAAATAGAAGCAGAGGAGGATGAACTGTATACATCGAAGACCACGTGGAATTTCGACTTGTCGTAGAGAAAATATTGCCCCCACGTACCAGTGCGATGGGTGTGTTGCTTTCCCTCATAATAGAACGATTCCTTTGTTGAGAGGGCGCACACCAGAGCCAACGAATCTCGAAAGCCAATCAAAACCTCGCAAGAATCGATCGTCGGTGAATCCTGGAATTTGGAGGACCAAACATCGCCAGAGTTGTTTTTCGTTTTCGAGAGAGAGAAAAAA
The DNA here is from genome assembly GCA_963682175.1 of Triglochin maritima. Classification (NCBI taxonomy): domain Eukaryota; kingdom Viridiplantae; phylum Streptophyta; class Magnoliopsida; order Alismatales; family Juncaginaceae; genus Triglochin; species Triglochin maritima. The sequence goes on from OY821775.1 coordinate 25,908,848, forward strand.
GAACATGTATGTCATGGTGGAAACCGAACGCAATATATATCCTTTTGTAACCATCAGGGAGTTAAATGCAATATTCAATTAAGTTTAGGACGAAAAATATATATTTCATCATCCTGAGGCTAAAACCTTTCATTGCCCCCTCGCCTCGCCTCAAACCGGATGGGCGCCCGCTTGTGCGTGCGTGCGAAGCATTCTCTCCTCATCTCTTTCTTCCATCAAAGGGTCATGAGAAGTGAATGTTAAAAAACATTTTCCAACATCCCATGTTCCCCAAGGTAGGACTAAAACAAGGGTGAGCACATGCCTCAATAATTCTCATATACAACATTGGATTTTTCAATTAAATTGTTCATGGGCTTAACCCAAATTTAATAGTCCAACGCATACATGGTCTCTATAATAAAGCTCCAACTCTTAATATATTGTAACATACAAATGGGAAAGTTACATAAACATAAATTAACATTTGGAAGTTTCAACACTAATTCACATAAAGTTTTGAGAGGTATAGCAAGTTCCATATTTGATATTAAACCATAGGGAGATAAATAATGTAGATGGGAAGCTATAATCCGGATGCCATTGTTTTGTTACCGAACGCGCACACAATAATACTCTCTCCATCATCTGATTTTTTTGCCACGTATGTATATTCCAGCTTCAGCCCCTAAATTGTGGCACACTCCAACTCCTTTCTTGGCCCCACCGGAATTCATCGTATACATAATAACATCTAATCAAAGTATCAAATTAAACACTAAAATCTAATCACACTCACTGGTAAAGTACCATCTGGGTGAAGATAGATAAAAGTTTGATATACACCCTTCCAAACAAGGGCAATGCGAAAAATTTAGTTATGAAGAATCTGAATTTATAAGTATGATGGTAAACAATTAGTCGGTTGGTTTTATTTGAGGTATGATTAAATATTTTACCTAAGTGGGTAAAAAACCCTGCTCAAGCATAGTAGTGGGTGAAATTTTATCAATTGGTATTTCGAAAAATCTAGATGGGTTGAAACCCAAATTGATTGTTACAAACTAAAGAAATATCAAAAATTTGGGAGGTTGCGTGACCTATCTCCTTTGTATGTGGCAGTGTGGTACCCTTGTTACTTCCTAACAACCGTGGTTGAGCGATGCGTACACCAGGGAGGCGGGCTGGGCCACTCAGCCTAAGAGGCCTTGCGTGACGTATCGTGCCGGACTGCCAGGCTGGATTTCCGGCCCAGCACGACCCACCATGCTCGTCGGTCGGGCCGGGCCGCTGTTGTGCTGGGCCAGGCCGGCACGACCCAACACCCAGGTCTAGGGATGCGAATTCACATTCAACTTTAATAATTAAGATTAATCTAAAAGAAGTAATCTAATACTAATTAGTAACTCTGTTTAACCACAAAACCAATTGATTTAGTAATCCCAAACAACAAACCGATAGACAAGCAGTCATGTACACTTGTGTGATGTCTCACAATGTTTGTTCCCCCACCCAAAATGAGAAGTGGGAAAGATAATCTCCAACCGACAAGACTAACACAACCGAACGAGTCATTTCTAAATGTGCTCTAAGATCTATGTATCCAGATATGGACGACCCAGATTGTCTCAGCTCGTAACTAACCGAACCGTGGTTCCACTAGACGCACCTAATCCGAGCCCACTTACGAAACGAAATGAATGAGAATTCTCTCTCTTAATTCTCTAATCCAAAGTCTAAACCTATTCCAGAAATTTCAATCGACGCCTGCGGTTTGCAGAGGTCACGAAGGAGAAGCAGAGGAAGAGAGAGAAGCGAATCATTCCATTTGCTCTCACACGATCAGAAATCCATTGGAGGTATAATTTTCTACTCCATTTGTCGCTGGAAAACTGCATTGTGAATCTCGTGTTCGTGATTGGAATTTTTGGTTTCTAATCGACGCTTTGCTTTCTGGAAATCATTTGGTTCAATTCCTCATTTTTGGTGTTCCGTTGATGTTTTCGATATTAAATAGATTGATATGGATCTTACCTCGTTTATCTCTGTTTGAGATTGAAATCGGAAGAGTGATGATGTGAGTTTCATCTTTGTTGACTTTTTTCCTTTTGATATTTAAATTTTCGGAAGGTTTTGTTATCTCCATGTCGTTTTCCTTTAGGTTTTTATTTAATTTGATGGATTTTTTCTGGCTAGAGAGTCATACGCAATTTCTAGATATTTGCAAATCGTGGTCTCTTATTTTGTAATGTTTATGATACTAAATGTTTGTAATGTTTTCTCGGATGATGTGTGTTTGTTTTACAATTCTTTGTACATTCAGTTTTATTTATGATAGACGTCGGATCACACAAATAGTGAGGTGGTTTGAGCACCCTCGTTGGCACGTCGTTCGCTCTATGACTGTCTGGGAAAGGGGTGAAGATGCCTAGAGATGGTGGGGGACAGAGTACTTTGAGTTTCGAGCACTCGACAAGCTCCAATCGCCAAACCATAATTTTAGTGCCGAAAACCAAATCCAATCCAAATCGGTCGTTCGTCTTATTTATAGCCAATCAACACATATGAAAGTTAGTTAGAAAGGATCTCAGGTGGACCTCATGCCAATTTGACTCTTAACAAACTGAAATGGAAACCCCCCAAATTAACCTCCTTGTCGGGAAGACGATGAACAGGGCCAATGAAGCATTACCAGTGGGTCCCGCTCCCACGTTTGTTGCGTTTAAATCCTGACCGTTGGATCCCAACTGACGCGTAACGTTTGATTAAAACTTATCAGTTTGAAGCACTTTAAGTCATCGGTTCTGGGCTGTTGATGAAGCTTTAATCGGGTAGCAAAGGGTTGACTCGATTATCCGACGGTTTTGTTAGTTGGGGTTGTCAACTCCCATCCCCCCTCCATGAATCTGACCTTCTCCTCAAGGTTTAAAGAAGGAAATCTAACCTTCGTCTCATGTACATCCTCCAATGTCACGTCCACAGAGGATCCCCTAGTTCACTGTACTAACATTTGCAGTCAAGTCCTGTTGTCATTCTTGAAAATTCTCCTTCCCAACATTGTCTTAGGGGTGATTTCTGGAACCTCAATAGTAGGCAGTTCAGATTACTGCGTGTGAACGTCTTCATTTTTTTAAAAGTAAGGATAGTTGTATTCTTGGTGGTATTATACCAATACTCACCCCAAGCTAGCCATTCTGTCTATAGTGGCCAAAGCACCTCAAATAAGTCTCCAAGCACCTATTAACCACCTTAGTTTGGCCATCAATCTGAGGATGGTAGGTTGAGCTCATCTTGAGTTTAGTTCCTTGCGTTTTAAACTTCTCCTACCAAAATTTACTCGTCAATAGAGGGTCTCTATCAGTAACAACACTTCTAGGAATCCCATGCAATTTAACCACATTTTCAACAAATTTGTGGGCTACCTTGGCTGTAGTGTATGAATGTTTCAGTGGAAAAAAGTGTGAGTACTTAGTGAGCCTATCCACAACCACCAAAATGGAAGAAAAGCCATGTGAGTTAGGCAAGCCCTCTATAAAGTCCATAGAGATGTTTGCCGAAACCTCCTCTGAATGGACAAAAGCTGCAGCAACCCAACTGGGGATAGGGTTGTGGTTTTTCCTTGTCAGAGTATGGGGGAAACAATACGATGGGTTTAACCCGGAATGACGGGACGTCAGGAGGCGGCAACACTCCATTGTCGCGTCTACCAACCTCCAAAGACTTGGATCTCCAGCCTGACTCCATCTGGTCAATTAAGCAGTTAATCGCTGCAATCTCGTCCGTGAATAGACTCTGGAAGAGGTCGTACTGGTTTGCCTCGTCCACCATGGGTGCCGACGGTGGCTTTGATACCAAATTGATAGACCGCAGATGCCCGCTGGTAAAGAGGTGGTTTGAGCAGCCTCATTGGCTCATCTACACCGTGACTGCCTGGAAAACGGACAAAGATGCCCAGAGTTGGTCAGGGAAAGAGTTATTGGAGTTTGGAGCACTCGATAAGCTCCATCGCCAAACCCTAATTTTGGTGCGGAAAACCAAATCCAACTCAAATCGGTCGTTTATCTTATTTATAGCCAAGCAAACACATAGGAAATTTAGTTACAAAGGTTATGAGGTGGACATCATGCCAATTTGACTTTTAAGAAACTGAAATGCAAAACCCCCAAATTGCCCTTCTCGTCGGGAAGACGATGAACAATGCCAACGAATTCATCCAAGTGGTCACGCGTTCGTTGCGTTTAAATCCTGGCCGTTGGATCCCAACTGACGCGTAATGCCTGATTAAAATGCATCCATTGGATGCCCTTTAAGTAATGGGTTCTGGGTCATTGATGCAGCTTTAATCGGGTAGGGAAGGGTTGGTACGATTATTCGGTGATTTTGTTAGTTGAGGCTATCATTTTATAGGTTTGACATTTGTAAGATTTTTATTGATGATTGCAACTAGGATCCATGCTAAGAGCGCTAGATGTCTTGATCAGTCTAGTTTGATGCTTCATTTTCTCTGACATTGTCTGATAAATTGATTTACCGTGTAAATACAATAACAAAGAGTTTGGGTTTATTTAGATGGGTGGGTAATTATGTGTTTCTGTCATAGAATGTTTTTCTATCTAATGTGGTTGTTACTTTTGATTTGTTATTTCTCCAACCTTGTTTAGAAAATCGTATGTTAACTTACCCAAAATTTTCTCTTATTTTCAAATGTTGAGATATGTTTATTTTGTGCTTTAAGGGATGAGATTTAGAAAGGGCAGTCAGGTCGAGGTGCAGGATACAAGAGAAGTACCCCATGGCTTCTGGCGACCTGCGTATATCATGTCAGGAAATGGACGCTATTACAATGTTATGTATGAAGTGTGCCCACCTCAATTGGGTAACAACATTGTTGAAAGACTTCTGAGAAAGCATCTTAGTATTGGATTAATCTAGGATTAATAAGATATTTGCCCAAAGCACTTACACATGGCGCGTCCCCATTGGACTACCCATTTAGGGTTTAGGGTGGGGCCATCTATATAAGGAGGGGAGCCTCCCATTGGATGGATGTTCATGTGTCCAAACCCTAGCCCCACAAAACCCTAGCCACTATCTCTTCCTCTCTCTCCCATTCGTCCCTCTACCTCCACCAAGTCAATCCGTGGACTCTTGGGTTGTGGACTCGTGCTTCTTCTCCAAGAGAGTCGAAGACCGACCGGTGCTCCAGAGGATTCCGTGAGGTGATCACCGATCCATTCCGCTGCCACAGGTTCTCTCCGAGAAGGTACTCCTGAACCTGTAGATCGTTATAAGCTAACATTGGTACCAGAGCCATCTTGGTCACCTCCAAAGTTTTGGAGCACTTTCTTATTTCATATATGTTGAAATAATTTCAGTTGTTTTTGAGAGAAATTGCATACATGTGTAGTTTTTTTTATCTTCCTCATGCGCCTAGGGTTTGATGGCATTTTTCCTCACCCTTGCGCATGTTTTCTTGATTCATTTCATTACATGTGAATTGCATTACAAGTTTCATCATTATTTCACTCTTGCGCATAGCTTAGATTTCATTTTATGCATGTACCTAGGGTTACATGTTAATCTATGTTTGTTGCGCATATTTCTTTCATCCTTGAAGCTTGCGGCTAGAGTTTGTTCTTGATAATATGCGCATATATGTTGTTTGAAATATGATGATAATTTTACAAGAGTTAATTATTGCATGTATCATATAATGTGATCATATATTTCGGATGGTATGATTTGATTGTGCATTTTTTCTTTGTAAACTCTTGTACATACATCTAAGGTTAGATGCTTGTTGACTTATTCTTGTATATGTAATTTTTAATCACATGTGCATGCATCTAGGATTAGATGTTGATTGCAAAATCATGCACATACATGAATATTGAGTTACCATATTGTATAATTCGGAAATATTTTTTTTGGAATGATAGCATGCATTTCATTTGAAATATTTCCTTTATGATTGAATGCACATATATGTTAATCTCATTAAGTATTTTCGAATTTTTGAAATGATATCATTCATTTCATTTGAAATATTTCCTTTATGATTAAATGCACATATATGTTGATCTCATTAAGGATTTTCGGATTTTTTGGGATTGATAGCATGCATTTCATTTGAAATATTTCCTTTTCATCATATGTGCATTTATGTGTTACCCTCCACCAAAGAATTTCGAATTTTTGTTTCCAAAACAAGTAGCATAATTATTTTTGATTGCATGCTTATATTGATTAAGGAAAGATTGGCTAATTCTGAAATTTTTGGGAAGATATTATGGGCTAGAGTTTTATTGCCTTAAAAGTATTTTGAATGCTTTCCTTTGATGCACAAATATGTGTTGCTCTCCACCAAAGAATTTCGGATTTTTTCTTTCCTAATCAAAGTAGGATAATTTTGTGTTATCAAGTTTATATTGATTGGGGAAAGAAGAAAAATTCTGTTTTGAGAATGATTATTGTGGAGATTGGTTGTTATTACCTAACACGTTTTTGCCAATATTTGTGCACCTTAAATGCATTGTTTGCTTATGCATAACTTCCTTGTTGATTGAAAGAGGTCCACACTTTATGGTATTTTTTCATACGTCGGATTGTGCTGACGTATGGAAAGATTGTGCTTGTATGGAATGAATGGTTGCTGATTTTATTTACTGCCTTATTGAGAGTTGAGCATAATTTCATTCATTCAATTCCATTTGCAATAGATATCGCAATGGACTGTAATATTTATGGACTGTAATAATTATGGACTGTGGACTGTTTATTGCCCTGAGGACACGAGGGGCTCCTTTATTTTTTTATTATTACGATATTATTGCTATAAGGCTCATGCAGGTTCCCGTCTAAGAGGTTAAATCCCTATGGGGGATCCTTAGCTTAATATGGAAGTAATGTAGCAATCGATTTCTGTGTGATCTTGATTGATTTTTTTTTAAAGGAAACATTTTTTTTGGAACCTACATGCCTAGTGGGAGTTGCAAGGTAGAAGTGTTTTGTGTAAACCACCTTGCAACCGGCGGCAATACTTTCTTTATTTGCTGATTTGCCATGATTTAAATGTTTTTTTGGGTCTTTAAATCATGATGGAGCTCAATATATAGATTAGTAAAATGGCTTTATTAACTATTGCATGAGGATTTGATCGAATGCTTTATGTTTTCCTTTGGTCTGAATGCTATAGGTATTAAGTCAGTTTTTTTTTATGACTATTGTAGCTCGTTGTATTTTATGCTAGAACTCATGTATCGCTATGTGTTTTTTGTCCTAGATTTTTTATGGCTGCTTCCAAAAGCATTGTCTCTGATCTGACTCGAGGAGATAAACTCAATGAATGGAATTACGATTTGTGGCATCGTAAAATTGAGTATCTTTTAGAGGATCAGGACATGTTAGAAAATATAACCCAAACTATGTCTCCCCCCGAGGAGGGGAACACTGCGCAGCATCACAGAAATATGGATGTGTATAATGCATGGAAAAAGAAAGACCGTATTGCTCGCATTACAATTCTGAGTTCGATGCGAGATGATCTGTTATTACGGTTCAAAAAATTGCGAACTGCAAAGACCTTGTGGGAAGCTGTGAAGTTTTAGTACGGAGTGACCTCCGTCACAAGGGCCCGCCAGCTTGGGCTCATGTTTGATGTGTATAAAATGCGCCAAGGTCATACGATGAGGCAGCATATTACCACAATGTCAAACATGATAAGCGAGCTGAGCGTTGCCGGTCGTGCTAAGACCGATGAGGAGCAAGTGTCTGCTCTCATCAGATCATTGCCTTCGAAGAGTTGGGAATATATGAAGTTCCATCTGACCCATGCTGATGACATCAGGACATTTGACCACGCCGTAAAACACTTAGAGCTGGAGGAGGACCGCATGCTTGCGGAAGCCCCTCTAACTGAAGTGTTTGCTGCTGAAGCTGACGCTCATCGGAGGAGTGTAGGTTTTAAGCACAAAAGAGATAGAGCTCAGGATTTTAAAGGCAAGAAGGGTGCAAATAAGAACAAAACAGAAAACAAACGACCTCGAGGATCCAGAGGTGGGAAAGATAAGTCTAATGTGACTTGTTTTAACTGTCGAAAGACTGGACATTTTGCTCGTGAGTGCACTGAGTAAAATGTAATTACTGTGTGTAACCCCTCGAATTGTAACGTGACTAGTTCTGTGATGCTCACTGATCATTCTCCTGTGTGGATTGTGGATTCAGGTGCCACGGACCACGTAACAAAGGATCATTCTGCCTTCGTGGAATATCGTTGTGTTCCAAGTGGGAGGCGAATAAACATGGTGAACAACACTAGCGTTGAAGTTCTTGGAGTTGGCACATGCAAAGTGGCTTCGCGAAGTAGCTGGATCCTATTACTTCACGACGTGTTGTATGCACCCGCTATACGGCGAAATATTATTTCTGTTGTTGTTTTGATGAGACATAGTTTTAAAGTTGTTTTTGAGAACAATGATATGGGTTTATACCTTGCTAACATTTATTATGGACGTGCCTTTCTTTCATACGGTTTTATTGTGTTGGACACAATTTATGATTTCAATCGTAATACTAGTGCCTTTATGAGCCAAAGTTCAATGAATAAAGATTCAGTTATGTGGCATGCTAGACTAGGCCACATTGGTGTTGACCGGATGAACAGGTTGGCAAAGGAGGGGGTATTAGGAGAATGCTCCAAATTTGAATTGCCAACCTGTGAATCTTGTCTAGCTGGAAAGGCAACTAGAAAAGCATTCGGAAAAGCCATTAGGGCTACTTCTCCTTTAGAACTAATTCACTCGGATATTTGTGGACCTTTGAATGTGCGTACTAGGCATGGACAGAGTTACTTCATCACATTCATTGATGACTTCACTAGATATGGTCATATTTATCTTATTTCTCACAAGTCAGAAGCTCTAGAATGTTTTAAGAAATTCATGAGCTTAGTTGAGAATCAATTCGACAATAAGATAAAAACTCTTAGAACAGATAGAGGTGGTGAGTATCTCTCCAAAATGTTCAAAGAGTTATGTGATGAAAAGGGGATATCTAGACAACTCACTATGCCTTATACTCCTCAGCAAAATGGTGTTGCCGAGAGAAGGAATAGAACGTTGGTAGACATGGTTAGATCCATGATGGCGTATGCGAGCTTGCCAATTTCGTTTTGGGGAGATGCTCTAATGAGTGCTGCCTATATCCTCAATAGAGTTCCAACAAAATTGGTTCCCTCAACTCCATGTGAGTTATGGACAGGATGGAAGCCTTATTTTAGTCCGCTGTGTCCTTGGGGATGCGCGGCATACATTCATTCTACTACTCACCGATATGGAAAACTAGGGCCTAGAGGGAAAAAATGTATCTTTGTAAAATACAGGGATCTCTCCAAAGGTTATGTTTTTATCAGTTTAGACCAGAATGAAAGAAGGACGGAACTGGAGTCTAGCGATGCCACATTCTTGGAAAATGATTTTCCAACTCTTCCTGGAGCTATCAAAGAGTCAGTGGACTTCTTTGAACAACAAGATGAGGACATTGCCACTCGACGGGATCAGGATCTGGAAGTTGAACATGAGGTTCCACCAAACAATCCTAGTGGGAGCAGCAATGCTATGGATACCCATCTGCGTCGAAGTAAATGCGGGCTCATTCCTCGTAGGCGATTTCGCTTAGAGGAAGAGGCCCTCATGATCAAGAAGAAATTGATTATGAATCATCCGGGATGACAATAATCCATGAGCAAGAACCGGAGACCTTGAAACAGGCTTTGGAAGGTCCAAATACTAAAGAGCGGTTAGAAGTTATAAAGGAAGAGTTGGAGTCGATGAAAGTTAATCGAGTCTGGGACATGGTCGACTTACCGCCGAACCGGAAGGCCATTGGGGCCAAGTGGATCCTCAAGATTAAGAGGAAGGCGGATGGATCTATTGATAGATTCAAGGCTAGACTGGTAGCTAAAGGCTACACCCAAAGAGAAGGCGTGGATTTTGAGGAAACATTTTTCACCCGTGATTAGGTTTGCCTCCATCCGCCTTCTACTAGCTATTGTAGCTCAGATGGACTTAGAGCTTTACCAAATGGATGTAAAGACTGCTTTTCTAAATGGAGAACTTGAGGAGGAGATCTATATGGATCAACCTCAAGGTTTTGAAGTCAAAGGATAAGAGCGCAAAGTGTGCAAGCTCAATAAGTCCTTATATGGCTTAAAACAAGCGTCTAGACAGTGGAACATTCGCTTCCATCAAGCTATATCAGAGAATGCATTCTCTATGCTTGAGGAAGATCACAGTGTGTACGTTAAGAGATCCAATTGTAAATTTGTCATTCTGACCTTGTATGTTGATGACATACTCATGGCTGGCAATAGCAAAGAGTTGTTGAAATCCACTAAAGAGTGGTTGTCCTCTACGTCTGATATGAAGGACATCGGTGAAACTAGCTACGTCCTTGGTGTCAAGATAGTTAGAAATAGGTCCAAGAGACTTCTGGGATTGTCTTAAGAGACTTATATTAACAACATCTTGAAGAAATACCATATGGACAAATGCAAACCAATCGACACTCCTGTTGAGAAGGGTTTGCACTTGAGCCATATAAGTATCCTGAGACCCCTGAAGAGAAGGCCAAAATGAGCAAGGTTCCATACTCCAATGTTGTGGGAAGCCTTATGTACGCTATGATGTGTACTAGGCCAGACATTTGTTATGTTGTGGGTATGGTGAGTCGATACCAGTCTAACCCAAGCATGGAGCACTGGAAGGCAGTCAAGAGAATCATGAGATACCTCAGAGGAACGGGTAACTACATGCTGTGTTACCAAGCATCAGATCTCCGCCTGATTGGCTATAGTGATGCCGATTGCGCTGGAGACATTGATGAAAGGAAGTCTACCTCTGGTTATGCTTTCTTGCTGGCTAATTGGGCCATCTCATGGTCCAGCAAGAAGCAAACTTGTATAGCCCTGTCGACTATGGAAGCAGAGTATGTTTCTTGCTCTGCAGCAGTACAGGAGGCAGTTTGGTGGAGGACGTTCTTACAACATACTAGGCTTGTAGAGACATCTGATGAGCCTGTTGTTGTCTATTGTGACAGCATGGCTGCCCTTTGTTATGTGAAAGACCCCAAATATCATGGAAAGATCCCAAATATCATGGAAGGACCAAACATATACAGGTTAGGTATCATTTTGTGAAGGACATCATAGCGAGAAAGGAAGTTGTGTTAACACATGTATCTACTAGTCTTATGGTAGCTGACCCTCTTACCAAATCCATAGCTAAGGACTCGTTTGTGTCTCATGTGAAGTCCTTAGGCTTACGCAGACTTTAATGTATTGGCATGTCTGACTTCCTTTTATGAGTGATTGTGTTTTTCCTTTCGACTATATCTGTTTGGTTGAGGTAGTTGTTCTAGCATAAAATATTATTCTGTCAATAGGCTGAAGAATGCTCACTCACACGAGCATTCGCCTCTGGCACTTTTGATAGCGAGCAAAGATGAGACTGATCTTGAAGAGGTCTTGTATGATCGATCCAGAGCAGTTCATGATAGGACAGTCGCCTTGATTAGGAATCAAGATGAGATCCTCTATGTTTGTGAGGATTGACATGAATGTTCCAACGATTCATGTGACCTATAGAAGCCAAGTTCGAGCATCACATGTGGCGCCAGGTGGCACCTGTATGGTGTTAAGGCGACAATGATGAAGCTCAGGTCAGGCGCAGAGGGGGTGCGACTGGACTAATACTTGTATGGTGTTGAGAGACAAACATACTGTTGTGTGCAGTATGAACCACCATAACATGTTTATCATACAACATGTGCCGAGCGAACATTGGGAAGTGAAAGGATGGATCCCTGCTCCTTCAGTGTGTGAGTCCAAGACTTGATTGTCATTAGTTACCCTCAGTGACCTTCGACGACACCATGATGCAAAGAGTTGATGTGGCTACTTTGGGATGTTATCTATGACCATGAGAGATTCGGTCTAAAGAGGCATCTTCGGGAAAGGAGTCAACTCTGAGTGTAATGGTTGCCTGGGGCGAAGGGAAAGGTTTGACTCGACTGCACTAAAAAGTATTTGCTGGGCCCAACTGTATTGGATACAGTAGCAAGTACATTGAGGACAAGAAGGTATTCTCTCCGAGGGATCGAGATACCATTCATGTCAAGTGAGTTTCTGATTAAACCTGGGGAACAGTGATGTGCATTTGACTGCTTAATTATTATTTTTGTGAGGATGTTGTCATTCTGGCCTTCTAGTAAGGTTTCTCGTGTGAGACTCCTAATTGCAGGTGCATCACCGGTCGCACGACCCATTTGTCCGTATGATTGGAAGAGTGCATGTGTCAGGAACACATATGATCTTGTATCGGGGATACATTATCAGAAACTTGCGTGTTGTGGATGCGTTCTTGGAGAGAGGAATAGTTGTATATATCAGGGATGTATACATGTGTGTCAGGGACACATAGAGAGGTGATGTATTGCCATTGTGTGATTGTATGTATGAGGGATATATGCATACGTGTCAGGAACACAAAAGCAGATGACATGTTGTTATCGTGCTATTGTGCAAGTGGGAGATATTGGATTAATCTAGGATTAATAAGATATTTGCCCAAAGCACTGACACATGGCGCGTCCCCATTGGACTACACATCTAGTGTTTAGGGTGGGGCAATTTATATAAGGAGGGGAGCATCCCATTGGATGGATGTTCATGTGTGCAAACCCTAGCCGCCACGTCTCCCTCTCTCTCCCATTCGTCCCTCCACCTCCACCAGTCAATCCGTGGACTCTTGGGTTGTTGACTCATGTTTCTTCTCCAAGAGAGTAGAAGACCGACCGGTGCTCCAGAGGATTCCGTGAGGTGATCGCCAATCCATTCCGCTGCCACAGGTTCTCTCCAAGAAGGTACTCCTGAACCTGTAGATCGTTATAAGCTAACACTTATATCATATCCTCCCACAACAAAGTACTCGGAGGGTTTTACTGCAGGAGGTATTGTTGAGGTCTTCGACAAGGGCTCATGGAAGGCTTCAAAAGTTTTGAAGGTAGTTGACACAAATCATCTTCTTGTTAGGGTCCTGGGTTCATCGCTTGAGTTAAAAGTTCACTCTTCTTACCTGGGGTCCAAACAATTTTGGCTAGATCTAGAGTGGATTATAATTGCAAAGGTATCTCTATCACATTGATTATAGAAGCAACTTTATTCATGATCCTTGTTTTCTCTTGACATTCTCATGCTTGCTGAAAATTTGTTTATGGTCTATAGGTTATCTAGTTACAGTGCAAGTATTCTTTTAATTGCAGGTACATGATAAATACTGTTGAATACTTTGTTCCTGCTTGATGTTGTAGAAGTAGAATTAATGTATATACTTTGAACGTTTTTCAAATTTTCTTATTCTTGCTAGTCATGTTGTTTCGTTTTTATAGCTGGCTTGATTCCATTGAAATTATCCTTCAAAGCATTTATACATGCTCAGAATGTTAAGAAGGATCTTTTTTAGTTGTACATTATTATTAATTCTAGTTCCTGCTATGGTGACTTATAGGGATTGGGGAACACTAATGCTGTGAAACTGTATGGATCTCAGCAAAAGGAGTAGATGCACATCACGAGCTGCCAAGCGCAGGACGAGCAAGGGAGTCCTAAGCAATGTTTCTTCTGCATATAGTACAAATGCTTTGAAGCCTAAAGAAACAACTTTCAGTGCCAAAAGAGGCTTGGAGTTATACTTACCCTTTTTTGAAATGCACGATGCCACTGAAAGTAGAAAATGACTACTAGCACTGGCAGCAAGGTCTTCCAATTTCCATGAAAAGGTAGATGATGTTACTTCCCCATCAAAAAGAGTGGGTGAAAAAAACACGCATGCTTCCTACGACAGTAGACTGAGTTATTCCAAAGTCTAAAGGAAGGGAAGAAGTTTACTAATTTAAATCATAGTGATTTTGAGAGTGACACATGTTCCTCTTGTAGTTCCACTAGCAGCAACAACCTAAATATGGTGTATTGTCATATGGAAACAGAACAAAATGTAGACATGATTAATGATGTGCAAAAGGACGTACAAAAAGATGTAGTAGCTAAAGAAGTGGATATAGCTGCGGAACTCCACAAGCTGGAGTTCCATGCTTACCACTCCATTATGAAGGTATTATACGTTTCAAAGCACCTAAGCTGGGATTAGGAGGCAATAATGACTAATGTTCGCGTGATGCTGAACATATCAAATGACAAACATATATAAGAGCTAAGACATTTGAGATCTTGTGATCTTGACAGGTATAGGTGATTTACAACCTTTTGTTTTTAAGAGTTGTGTGACAAAAATTTAACATGTTCATTACTCAATCTGTGTTGAAACATTTGTACAACAACGATTCATCACTATTGGATCTATAGCATCTTTTTTTCTTCTAACATTGTGAAACCAGACTTTTACATCCCTTTTCCAGTGCAATGGAACATTGGATCTTGTATTATTGAAAATCCCAGCTTCGTATGTTATTGTCACGTGTACAAGGCCTCAATGTTGATCTACATTGCACCCTTTAGTTTTGCTAGTTGAACTATTGGATCATGTATCTGTATGTTTAAATGATTCAACCTTATTAGTGGCTCTTGCAATCATGTGAAAGACTATATTGAAGAGCATAATTAATGCTTGAATATGCCTTTCCAGGGCTAATGTTGAGTTAAAAGTTCTCTTCAAACTAGCAATGATGAAGAAGAGGTTTGTCATCCTTTGCAGTTGGAGCAATATGGCAGTATCCCCTCTATATCAGAGATGATGAACTATTGCGGTAACATATTTAGTATTTCAATTCAATTTTTACAATACCTTGTAGTAGTAGCATCCTTTCAAGTATGAAATATGTATTTGATACTAGGCATTTTGTATTTCATTATCTGTTAACAGATGCTTCAAGTTTGCATCTGAAATCTATTAAGATGCAAATACCACATATACCATTAAATTTTGTTCAATAGAATTTAATTTAATTCAATTTTATGTTATGGTGTTTGTGTATCATATTAAATAATCAAACAAAGTCTGGAACTCCGGCTTCAACCCAGTAAACCTGAATAAATAATTGTTTGTTCCTTCCATGATAAACTACAAGTGAAAGGCAGAATATCATTGCCTCATAACTTGATTTGGAGTTTAACCTAATAAATGACATCCCAGAACAGCTTCTGGGTATTTCTTCTGTAAAATCTCTAACCTTAATTAGAACGTAACAGGAGATTAGGTGGAGGCTTAATGGTTGCTTTGCCTTGGTGGCTTGGGAGGTATGGGCTGAGCTGATGGGAAATGATGGTGGCGATGGTGGAGGTGAGGGGGCCATGGTTGGGGTTGTTGGTGTTAATACGTCAGACCCATACTCTATGTCAAGCCCAGCCCACGATGAAACACATGATCATGAGGCAAATGGTGCGGGCCCAGGCGCAAGTGCAATCCAAGTTGAGTCACTCGAGACATAGCACATGTGTGGTTTGAGCCCACTGAACGCACCAAGTGCCGACTCCACTGGTTAGTGATTTCGGGTTCGATTCTGAGGCAAATGGCTTATGTTATCATATACTCTCTAATATATGGGTTAACCCATCTTTGTAAACCCGACTAGCTATGTGGATTCGGGTAAACTGAACATCCGACTACAACCTGTATAAATACCAAAACGAAAACCCTAAATCAATAACAAACTCTTTTTATTTTCTTCCGTCGCAATCTTCTTCCCCCTCAAACCCTAACCCTAGATCTCATTGTCTGCGACCTTTTCTCTCACTACGAAGAAGGGTTAGGTTTACTCAGGTTGTTGGTTGGTGTTTTGAAGAAAATACACCTCACTCCTCTCTTTCTCTCCTCTCTCACGTCTTTACTCTTCTCCCTCCCATTTTCCATCTTCATCTCAGCTCTCTCTCCCTCTAACTCTTTTCTGGTGATTGGGGCTGCAGGAGGAGGTGTGGAAGTGGTGTTCGGTGAAGGAAGGAAGAAGTGTGGCAAGGTGGTCGTGTGTGCTTCGTGATTGGTGTGTATAGGGGGCTGCCGGAGGAGCTGTCGGAGGCATCGAAGGTGGAGTTTGCGTCGACAACACGAGGAACAGTGAGGTAGTGTGCGGAGAATGTGAGTGACGATGAGGCGGCGCGTGGAGGCAATCGAACTCCGGCAGAGGTGTGATCATATGCCAAGTTCTTGCATTAGTGGATTAACCACATTTATGGATGTGGAGTTTTGATCGTCACTGGAGGTCGAAGACCTCGCCAGAGACGAAGATCAACAATGGTATCTGCTTAGGCTAGGTAGTTGCCAGCGATCGGTCGACCGGTGCTTGTTGTGGTGGACCGGTCTTAGTGTAAATTCCCGATATTCAACAACAACGGTCTAACGATGCCTTGCGGTGGTCGACCGGTTGTGCTTGTGCAGGAGGGTTGGATGAGTGCATGTTGCTTTTCGGTCGAACTAGCCTTCTGGTGTTCGACCGTTTCTTTGTGGACAGGTCTGGACAGAGCACGAACCATCTAAACGGTTGACCGTTTTTGACTTGGTCCGACCGGTAACTGTAGTTGACTTAATGGTTTTCGACAGACAGATAGTTAGTTAGATCATGGAATGGAAATAAGCTCTCATTGGATATATATATCTACATGCACATGACGTGTTTAGAAAGTAATAAAAAATGTAATAATACTAGATCTTGGTAGATCATACACATGCACAAGATGCATCCCGTCAACAATTAAATCATGAAATTGTAGTCATAACATCACAAGATGAACTTACTTGCATGCACGTACATCATCATACCCATAACAGTAGCAACAACAATTATAAATTTTTTGGTAAAGCACATGCTTTGGAAATCATGGATCATGGAAAACGAACACGTAACTAGCAGGAGCTATGGGTCATGATGAGATGATTCAACAACATTTACTTCGATCTGTAGTAACACATTCATGGGTTTTGAATTTATTCAAGCACGAATCTAAGTATAATTAGGAGATATATGAGACTATAACATGGCTGATTTCAGGCCTCATAATACAAGACATCGAGGTTGTAAACTCAACTTGCAGTCACATATAAGCATGGCATGCATGCATGAAGGGATGGCAAGTTACTTCTGATTTCAACATTTCAGGGCATAGCATCATGCACATATTAGAATCAAAACTATTCAGTTAGACTTTTCATGTAGTGCAATTTCCTGTTTCCAACAACTATCTCATGCGTACCAGTACATCTTCCTAAAACACAATCTAACATGAAATGAGTAATAGAATGTGAACAAGAGTAAAAGGTATCGTAGTAAAATAGTTCAAGCATTCGATAGCATGTGTCATCAATTCTAGGACAGAAATATGTTTGAATCTTGCAACTCTGGACATTATCAGAGAATTAAATGGACATGAAATAATATATTTATCAATAATACTACATGGTGAAACATTCATATGAGATCAGGAGTCTACATATATCCCAAAATAATATACATGCATGCATTCGGATTAACACATTACAATAAGTCACCACAACAACACATATAATTCAACCGATTGCACACATCATAATTTCAGAACGTACATGCATTAGAAGCTTGTGATTCAGAATGTGGTCCGATATTATATGAATATGAATTAATATATGAAGATATCAGTAATATAACATGGAAGGCATACATCTGGAAGTTAAGCGTATGAGCATATTCATAATTGATATAAATCTACATTCCTAAGGATCTGTGCAAAACTAGATGTTGAACGTTTTAATTAAACTGCAAGTGCACGGCGTCGGTGAATATGTGGCAAATACGGGTCGTCCACAGGGAGGTGAGCAGCCTCTCGTTTGCACAAAATCAAGTGGCAAAAATAGGGAAGCGAGTTTGATTATCCTACTCTACGCTACACTACACTACGAAGTACGAAATGCGAAAGAAAGCAACAAACGATGAACTACCAAACTAAACTAAGAACTAAATAAGTGCTGGAATTCAGAAATAGAAAACCCCTAAGGGGTGGACTGAGTGCACACATGCAAAGAGGTGGGTGTTGAACACTTTCTTTAAGTACAAATAAAGGTAGTGTTATCATGCATAGGAAGTGTCTAAATGTTATGGCAAAACCTATCAATCCACTCACTATCCTAGTTGATTAACATTTACATACACAAGCTGGTTATTTCAGAACCTTAACAAGCATGAGAGGTGTCTAATCATTTTGGCAAAACTCATCAAGTCATAAGTTCTATCCTAACCAAGCAAGCATACATTCCTGTTTTATCAACACAATCAAAATATAAAGCATTCATTTCATTCTCTAATGCATGTATGAACATCTACTCCACCCCCCAAAGGGGATGGAACTACTCACTACACATTAGACTAATTATTAAACTAAGCAAGGGAAGCATATTAACAAAGATACTAAAACTAAGGAAATGAAATTAAACAAAGTAAAACAAGCAACATGAAACAAACAACATAATAAAGAAACTTTTATTAAAATGACTCACAATTCAAGTAGCATCCTCCTACTTTAATGTGTGCTTCAAGGCTTCACTTCTAGTAGGAAGAATAGCCACTAAAATGTGAAGTGATTACAATGGAAGGTGAAGAGTTCTATTTATAGCCATAGAAAAAGGCAATCCGGGACAGTCCCCCGATGTGGGACTAAACAAATACCAGAAATAGAATAAGCACCCTCTCATACATGTGCCCCCAAAGTTTGAGCGGATCTAGAGAGATCCAGACCGCCAATTGGCAGTCCATAAGCTTTGGATTTGGCTAGAATTTTTTGTGGGCTTTTCTGGATTTCTTTGATATATATACTTTGTTTATTGGAGCCCACTGAACGCACCAAGTGCCGACTCCACTGGTTAGTGATTTCGGGTTCGATTCTGAGGCAAATGGCTTATGTTATCATATACTCTCTAATATATGGGTTAACCCATCTTTGTAAACCCGACTAGCTATGTGGATTCGGGTAAACTGAACATCCGACTACAACCTGTATAAATACCAAAACGAAAACCCTAAATCAATAACAAACTCTTTTTATTTTCTTCCGTCGCAATCTTCTTCCCCCTCAAACCCTAACCCTAGATCTCATTGTCTGCGACCTTTTCTCTCACTACGAAGAAGGGTTAGGTTTACTCAGGTTGTTGGTTGGTGTTTTGAAGAAAATACACCTCACTCCTCTCTTTCTCTCCTCTCTCACGTCTTTACTCTTCTCCCTCCCATTTTCCATCTTCATCTCAGCTCTCTCTCCCTCTAACTCTTTTCTGGTGATTGGGGCTACAGGAGGAGGTGTGGAAGTGGTGTTCGGTGAAGGAAGGAAGAAGTGTGGCAAGGTGGTCGTGTGTGCTTGGTGATTGGTGTGTATAGGGGGCTGCCGGAGGAGCTGTCGGAGGCATCGAAGGTGGAGTTTGCGTCGACAACACGAGGAACAGTGAGGTAGTGTGCGGAGAATGTGAGTGACGTTGAGGCGGCGCGTGGAGGCAATCGAACTCCGGCAGAGGTGTGATCATATGCCAAGTTCTTGCATTAGTGGATTAACCACATTTATGGATGTGGAGTTTTGATCGTCACTGGAGGTCGAAGACCTCGCCAGAGACGAAGATCAACAATGGTATCTGCTTAGGCTAGGTAGTTGCCAGCGATCGGTCGACCGGTGCTTGTTGTGGTGGACCGGTCTTAGTGTAAATTCCCGATATTCAACAACAACGGTCTAACGATGCCTTGCGGTGGTCGACCGGTTGTGCTTGTGCAGGAGGGTTGGATGAGTGCATGTTGCTTTTCGGTCGAACTAGCCTTCTGGTGTTCGACCGTTTCTTTGTGGACAGGTCTGGACAGAGCACGAACCATCTAAACGGTTGACCGTTTTTGACTTGGTCCGACCGGTAACTGTAGTTGACTTAATGGTTTTCGACAGACAGATAGTTAGTTAGATCATGGAATGGAAATAAGCTCTCATTGGATATATATCTACATGCATATGACGTGTTTAGAAAGTAATAAAAAATGTAATAATACTAGATCTTGGTAGATCATACACATGCACAAGATGCATCCCGTCAACAATTAAATCATGAAATTGTAGTCATAACATCACAAGATGAACTTACTTGCATGCACCTACATCATCATACCCATAACAGTAGCAACAACAATTATAAATTTTTTGGTAAAGCACATGCTTTGGAAATCATGGATCATGGAAAACGAACACGCAATTAGCAAGAGCTATGGGTCATGATGAGATGATTCAACAACATTTACTTCGATCTGTAGTAACACATTCATGGGTTTTGAATTTATTCAAGCACGAATCTAAGTATAATTAGGAGATATATGAGACTATAACATGGCTGATTTCAGGCCTCATAATACAAGACATCGAGGTTGTAAACTCAACTTGCAGTCACATATAAGCATGGCATGCATGCATGAAGGGATGGCAAGTTACTTCTGATTTCAACATTTCAGGGCATAGCATCATGCACATATTAGAATCAAAACTATTCAGTTAGACTTTTCATGTAGTGCAATTTCCTGTTTCCAACAACTATCTCATGCGTACCAGTACATCTTCCTAAAACACAATCTAACATGAAATGAGTAATAGAATGTGAACAAGAGTAAAAGGTATCGTAGTAAAATAGTTCAAGCATTCGATAGCATGTGTCATCAATTCTAGGACAGAAATATGTTTGAATCTTGCAACTCTGGACATTATCAGAGAATTAAATGGACATGAAATAATATATTTATCAATAATACTACATGGTGAAACATTCATATGAGATCAGGAGTCTACATATATCCCAAAATAATATACATGCATGCATTCGGATTAACACATTACAATAAGTCCCAAATAGAATTGGGACTTATTTATTGGTATATATACTTTGTTTATATACTTTGTTTATTGGAGCTCCAACCCAAATAGAATTGCCAACATACTCCCCAAGATGGTGTCGAGTTTTCTGTTTTGCTCTTTTGTCCTTCGGTCTTACGTTGAGGTCCCTTGCATCTTAGTCCCCAGGTTTCACAATTCAGTCCTTTTTCCCTGGTTTTGGATACTTTTATGCTTCATATCTTCAAACCTATTTATTTCTGAAATTCAAACATAAAACTCGTCACATAGCATTGTTTAAGTGAAAGATAATCGATATAAGATACAAATATAAGCATGAAATTATGTCAATCAAATACCCCCACACCTAACTTTTGCTAGTCCCGAGCAAAACAAAGAAAGGAAAAGGTATACGAAAAACAAGAAATCCTAACTCACTTTCGTAGGAATCACGGTTGCACTTAGCACGTGCAACAAGCCGTTAAACCTCATTGTCCCCAAGGATGAGGAGTGTTGTCTCCTGAGGGTTTTCAGCTGATACACCCACAAAATCCGAACAAAGATGCATTAATCAATCTAGCTACACGACTTGTTCGACTTATTTTGTCGATCATTGGACGCGGTAATACTACGGGTCGACTCTATATATGTAATCGGTCCACACTCCTAGCCTAATGAATTATTCGTGAAAGTTAGTTAAGGACTTAAGTGAAAGACATGGGCAACCTTAACATCTGAATGTGATACAATGTGTAAAGTACATTAATATTCTTATTTGACTTTTTTTTTTTTTGGAACATTTTATTGGTTGGTCTTTGATTCTCGTAGGGTCAGGTTTCGTGCATCATTGCCTATGAGGACTTACACTATCACGTACACCTCCCCCCAAATCTCCACATAGGGCGATCCCTACCACCCGTGTAACGGGAGTTCGGTCGGTGCATCCAAAGTCAGATGACTCGAGAGCACCAGGCACAAAGTCCCCTCAGACCTACTTTCCCGAGTGATAGGAGACGTGCGAGAAGAGATAACACCACTTATTCACTTATCCACGTGGGAACCAAAACCCCTACACTTACAGTTTCACAAAAAAGAGTTTAAGGGCCCTTGACTATGACAAATTTGCTTATACTAACACACACGAATTATTGACTCACTAGGTTCAGGGTAGACTTCTTTAAATGTTTGAGTACTGAAACCCTATGATTACACGCCCCCGAGGGAAAACCGGGGTGCATCCTAACGACTCGATAAGACCTAAAGCCAGTAAACTAGAAATCCTATGCATCAAGGTCAAGACAATTTTGGGAGCTTTCTTATTACTTTGCCTCTCAACGGTTTTGCACATGCTAAACACACGCAAAACCTACAAAAACATTTTCTTTCGCAAACACATGAAGATTTTGAAAGAAATGTGACCTATCATACTAATATAATATGACAACATAAAATCATAACAGTCATCTCCCTACACAGGTGTCATATGGTCATCATCTCTACATTATTTGGCCATCCGAATATACCTAGCGCAGGTACATATGGTCATACGTAGAGTACGCGACACACTCCCACTCGCAGCAACACTAGTCATATGGGTTTGGTGAAGGTCACACGCACTTTCGAGTCATCATCAAATTTGATCCGTGGTTACAATGCCACAATCCCCCAGAGCCGTCACTCTGGTCGGTCATACTCGCCAGTCGTTCCACAACTAAATGATTATACTTGTTCGAACAACATCGATTAAGCACATCCGCCGAAACAACATCGGTCAGTCATATCCGTCGCCACACAGGCTAGACGGTCATCACTGTTGCCACACAAGGTAATGGTCATCTCCGTTGCCACACAAACTAACAGTCATCTCTGTTACCACACAGACTAATAGTTATCTTGCTCCGTAGAGCCACATCATATAGATCATGCAAAGGGGAATATGGTCCTAAAGGTCTACTACCTAGGTCTCAATGCATATGTCATAACATGGGAACATAAGTCATAAAAGAAATTCACACACCAACACGTTGATAATCATACAATACAATCATGTGCACCAACGGTCGACCGAAAAGGTCATGCGATCGACAGATTGGTTGTTTATACCGGTAATTGGTTCAAACCATAATCCAACGGTCGAACCAAACAAACATAAAATACGGTCGAACAAAAGTCTACTGGTGGTCGACCGAAAATAACTGGAACTTCTTCTTCTCGCAAAATCAAGCATAACCGGTCGACCGTCACGAGGCATCGTTCTACCGATGCGAGAGATAAACTTAACTTTACACTACAACTGGTCGACCAAACTTAGCGTCGTCGACCATTTCAGTGCAGCAACCTTGCTGCACTCCGTCTCTGACGAAATCTCTGATCCCCCTTCTACGACCACGACCCTCTAGCTCACACCTTGTGTGGACAAACTAATTGAACTTGGCATACCATTAAGGCTTGAATAAGCATCTGAAAAACCACAACGATTAGCTCCCCACCAACAAGCTTCTCTGGCAAGCTTCTACCCTACGAAACTCGAACTCCTTCTCCTTGCGACTTTTACACCTTCTCCTCTTCAGCTTCCTTCCCAACAAGAATCCTTCTCTTCCCACGACCAAAACACTTCTTCTTCTTTGCAACTCCTTTCTTCTATCACTTCTTCTCCTCTCACGTTTCCTTAACTCACTCTTCAAACTCTTCTTTCCTCAGAAAAATCCTCACGTGTCACATGTCACCTCACTTAAATACATAAACCCAAGCCACCACAATCACTTCTCCACTCAATCCAACGCACGTGGAATGTTTGGTGCAAACTTCACACAAACCCAAACTTCTCCCTAAACCGCACATGCATCCAAAATCTTGATTTAATTCCTTAATCCTTGCGTACTCCAAAAATTTGGTTTTGAGTTCGAACAACAACTCAATCAACTACAATAATTCATATTGATGAAAACTATATTTGTCTTATACTGATTATCCGTAATATGGAAGTTGAAAATTTTGAACCACTATATCTTTGCAAGAAATGTAGTTCATTATAGATGAATTTTTGAAGAGTTTTGATTCTTGAGAGGCGGGTCCTAGATTGAATCACCGGTAACGAAGTTGTAATGCTCTTCAACAAAAATGGTAAAGTCTTTGGTTCTCACTTCTCAAATGAAATTACAAGTTTGATTTTCTAAAACTCCATTATCTTTAGTTGAAGTTACATTTTATTTTTGTACGATGTTTATTTATAATTATATAATAAATCAACAAGAATAATGATTAAACAAATAGAGTTTTATGAATCATCAATACAAAAATAACGTTTTAACGGGCCAATTTGGATAGTGAGTGAGACACAAGGAGGCTCTTCCATGGAAATGGAACACCCCTATGTAGGGTCGTAAATGGGGCCAATCAGGTTGATACCTAATCGTGGTCGATTGATAAATTTATAATCGCAACCTCACCCTTAATCATTTCGTAAAGCATATATGTGAAATGGATTGAAAAGTGTATTTTCGATTTCTACCGGAAACATTAAATACATCAAGTCCTATATATTGCCACATAAACATATCAAGTCTTAAATTGAAATATAGTTCATAGATTTATCATCACAGCAAAATGATAAACTTTAAGACACATAAAAAATATGTAACTATTGGTTATAAATATATTAAGCCGATCAATACATTGCAGAATGGGGTCAACCTTAACCCAACTTGTTTATTCATCGGGTTGGCGGTTTAATCGGTCAAGTGGATTGAAACTCCTTATGTTTTCGGTTATTCGGGTTGGAATCGAGTTGACTATTATCCACACCTAGCCCTATGTCTTTGGTCTAGAGTGATCCTTATTGTCTTGCAAGGTGGAAGGAATTTTAAACTTCTGCAAAAGAAAAACCATAATCGTAAACGTTAAAATAAGTCTCCTTTAATTTGTAAACTCATAATTTAAGTACTTTATTTGTTTGAGTATGGCATTTCAAATAGGGATGACGTGTAGAGTGTAGTATATGCACATCGGTGGTAACCACATTTCAATAATACGACCTGATGCAGCCGCATATGTGGATGCAGGGGAGATGTGCATTGCATCTCCACGATGCTCTCATATGCAGGGGAGATGCGACCGCATCTCAAAACGCCTAATTTTATTTTTTTACTATGGTTTCTTTAATATTGAATTATTGAACTTAGAAATTATTCAAAATTTTATCAATTTTTTTAGTTACATCTATATAATTTATAATTAATATATCTATATTATATAATTTAATTGCAAACCACATATGCACCCGTGTCGCATCCGCATCCCGCATGTCAGATGCGGTGCCTCGCCACATCGAATCTACACCCTGCATTTTTTAGACTTGGTGGTAACTCACCTCGTGAGAAGCGCTTGCATGGAGGATGGAGCATGGGATGCCCCTAGTGTCAATTATTATGAATTGGTTGTGCAAACAAGTGGGAGCATTTCTAAATGTTTTACTTTTATATGTCAATTATTATGAATTGGATGTGCAAAGATTTTGTTCCTTGATTATGGTATTCATCTTTTGGAAGTGTTAAGGAAGCCATAGAGCTCTAAAAGATAATGGTTTACATAAATAAAAAATTATTCACAATCATGGTAATTAACATGGAACATTAATCACTGAGATAAGATTGTCGTGTTGGTCATCGATTGTTGTAGCTCTACAAATAATTGAAAACACGAGTATATAAAAGAGGAAAAAATTACTTTTATATATTGAATAGACCTAACAAGTAAAAACATTATGGAATTGTGTTTAGTGTCATTAATGCTTTACTGTGTCTTGGATCCTAAGATATGAGACTTGTATCTTTTCACTCAAGAAGTGCTTAATTTGATTATTGTCAAAAGCTATCAATGGGTATAGTGATAAAGGCAATAGTTTGTTGAACATGACTTGTGCTAGAAAAGATAGCTAGTCAAACGATTATCGTTGCCCTCTCAATTGAGTGATGATATTAGTGGGCCCCTTGATAAAGCAAAATTATAATGTGCACAATGTACCTTGAGTTAAGTTACATAGTTATAATTAGTCTAAAGAGATCAAGAAATGAATATAATACATAGGTGACACATTTCTACTTTGTATATATTCTTAATATCATGACGCAAGGGACGGACACAAGTGGTGCACTTACATCACTAAATGGATCGTGTTTAGTTCGAGTGGAACAAAAATATCTATGCTAATTGGCTAACTATAATGTGTAGCTACATACCGCTTATAGTTTGAGATATGAAGTGTTTAATATCGCTCCCAATTTAGCTTAGATCATCCTATAGGTCACACCACAAAACTGGGAAACAAGAAGCTTGATTTTGAGTTCATATGATGCGTCGGGTTTCATGTGAAAAAGGGACACATGTGGTGAACGAATAAAATCAATATGTCATGAGAATTGACATAATTAGAATCATAATAAATTCATATGAGGTGTTTATATTATGGGGTGTAATAATTTAATATTACATGAGATAATATAGTACATAAGATATGAATTTGCTAAGAAACACCAAAAGATCAAATTTTGTTTGGCATAAATCCAAAATTGGAGAAAGGAAAAATAGGGGTCAAACACGGTGAACCGTTTATGGTTCGGTCGACCGAGGTGTCTTCAGAATGGTCAACCGAACGGGGAACGGGTAAGCACAATTGATTGACCAAAACTGTCTGGAGTGCCTGGACAATTTGGTTCGGTCAACCAAGCGTGAACGATCAACTGAGAGAAAATATCTTGGAATATTTTTGGTAGACCGAAGGTGACACGGTCGTCCGATGAATGTTCGCTAGAAGAAATTTTGGTGGGTCAACGGACTACCGAGCAAGACGCAGCTCGTCCAAATTTTTCCAGAGCATTTTTCTCATGCATATTCGGTCGACCGTCTAGCTCACGGTCCACCGAACATGTGTTATAACCGAATGGTTCGTTTAACCGACAAAATATCTCGGTCAACCGAACAGTGCAATTTTTTCCTGAATTATTAAGAGAATAATTAGATCATGGGTTGGATTAATTCTAGATTTAATAAACGTTTTTTGGATGCTTATGTGGTCATTTGAGATTAATTTTAGGAGAGAATAAGCAAGAGATCATGACTAAAGAATAGTTCTTGATATGGATGTTTTGGGAGCCTATAAAAGGACCCTCATCCTACTTGTTTATGTTAATGCAAAAATTCTCTCTCATTAATTTCTCCCGTAATCACCACGAAAATATCTTAATAGTTTTATGTTTTGGAGATAGAAATCTGATTGACATCATTTCATGCTTATATTTGTATCATATATCCATTATCTTTCACCTAAACAATGCTATGTGACGAGTTTTATGGTTGAATTTCAGAAATAAATAGGTTTGAAGAGATGAAGCATAAAAGGACCCAAAGCTGGGAAAAAGGACTGAATTTTGAGACCTGGGGACAAAGATGCAAGGGAGAAGGACCTGAATGTAAGACCAAAGGACCAAAGAGCAAAACAGAAAGCTCCACACCAGCATGGGGAGTATTTTGACAATTCGATTCGGGTCGGAGCTCCAATAAGTGAAGTAGATGCATCAAAGACCCACAAAGACATCCAGAAAAGCCCACAATAAAATCCAACGTGATCTGGACCTTATAAACCGCCAATTAGCGGTCTGTTTTGCCCAAAATCCGCTAAAGATTTTGGTGGGTCGCGTATTAGTGTATATTTAGTCCATTTCTGGTATTGGTTTAGTCCCACATCGGGGGATTGTCCCCGATTGCCTTTTTCTATGGCTATAAATAGAACTCTTCACCTTCCATTGTAATCACTTGACATTTCGAGTGGCTATTCTTACTACTAGAAGTGAGGCCTTGAAGCACATACTAAAGTAGGAGGATGCTACTTGAATTGTGAGTCATTTTAATAAAAAGTTTCTTTATTATGTTGTTTGTTTCATGTTGCTTATTTTACTTTGTTTAATTTCATTTCATTATCTTTAGTAGCTTAGTTAATATGCTTTCCTTGCTTAGTTTAATAATTAGTCTAATGTGTAGTGAGTAGTTCCATCCCCTTTGGGGGGTGGAGTTGATTTTCATACATGCATTAGAGAATGGAATGAGTGCTATTTACAATGTGTTGATAAAACATGAATGTATGCTTGCTTGTTTAGGATAGAATTTATAACTTGATGAGTTTTGCCAAAATGATTAGACACCTCTAATGCTTGTCTAGGTTCTGAAATAAACAACTTGTATATGTAAATGTTAATCAACTAGGTTGGTGAATGGATTGATAGGTTTTGCCATAAAATTTAGACACTTCCTGTGCATGATGACACCACCTTCATTTGTGCCAAAAGAATGTGTTCAACAACCAGCTCTTTGCATGTGTGCACTTACTCCACCCCTTAGGGATTTTCTATTTCTGAATTCCAGCACTTATTTAGTTCTTAGTTTAGTTTGGTAGTTCATCGTTTGTTGCTTTCTTTCGCATTTCGTACTTCGTAATGTAGTTTAGCGTAGAGTAGGATAATCAAACTCTCTTCTCCATTTTTGCCACTTTATTTCTGATAAACAAGAGGCTCCTCACCTCCCTATGGACAACCCGTATTTGCCACGTCCTCACTGACGCCGTGCACTTGCGCTTTAATTAAAACGTTCAACAAGTTTTTGGCGTCGTTGCCGGGGAGGTGCCAGTCCAGACTCTTGTTTGGATGATTCGAGTGGATTTAATTTGTGTTTTGTAGTTTTACGTTGTTTCAGGAGACTTGGAGTAGCCAGGAGAGGCATCTGGAGAAGTTTTGAGGAAAACAGGGCACTGTAGACCGCCAATCAGCGGTCTGGTGAGCTTTGTTTAACCTCTTCTTTCTTTGTCTTGCTGCCATAATTGATTTAGTGATATGGGACTTGATTTGGCATATTTTGACTTATAGTTTGTTCCCAGATCAATAATCAAACCACCTTTAAGAAACTTGGACCCTAAAACCCAAAGCAAAAGATTAGGCATTCTTTCTTGTTTTGGTCATGCATCATGTATGCGACTTAGGCATGTAGATTGTCTTTTATTTTAGCGTTATTTTCAATTGCTGACTGCTGGCGTGAGGTACGCACCTTCTACTCTCATTCATGCATTTCGTATGAACATGCATTAGTTAGTAGGAAGTGTATTGAAACAAGTGTGAGTTGAGCATTTGTTTGGAGAGTTGATTGTTAGATTAAGACTCCAAAACGCTACTAAGGAGGGGTTGTCCCATAAACGATAAGGAAGGGGGATTTCATCACCCTTTCCTTGACCCCAAAAACCACATTAATAAAGATCCTAATTTTTTAAATCAAGTAGACATTGGCCTTAAGGATCTCGGACGCATTAGGAGAATTATCCGGTCACGACCGTCACGGCCTGATCAACATTTCCCACTTTGTCGATAGTAGAAGAGACGAGATATCCGGATCTTGGCTCACTTGCTGGGCTCTGTGGTCCTCGTCGTACGGAGGTGAGGCGTGTTTAGGTTGTGTGATCTCGCAGTTAGGCATCGTCTAGCTGTAAGGACCTATAGCGACCTTAGGATTGCTGGAGCCTTGTTTGCTTGTGTGCTTCTACCTGTACCCATCCGCCGTAGCATAAGGACTTCTTCCCTTATCTCCTAAGTCATTCTTTCTCTCCTGTGTTCCCCCGTCCTCTCCCCTACGCACATTCTTTATTAAAAAAAGTTTTGGTTTGTGTGTGCACCTTTGTGCATGCTTTCGTGGGCACGAGACGAGAGTGGCCATTTGACGAGGCGTGTCGTCAACCCTGCTGCGGTAGTTGATTTCTCGACGCCTTACTCCTCTCATGTCGCACTCAGTTCGGGTTCAATGGCTGCCCATTTCCGTGAGGAGGAGCAGTTGCTGGACCCACCTGTTCCACCTGTGCTTCCTGTTGTGGCTCCCATACCTCTACGTGATCGATGCTACCCGAGTCTTACCGCTCTACCCTCATACATCGTATTGCCAGAGGCAAATGGTAACCATTTTGAGGTTAAGCCTCAGTTTATTTCCATGCTCCCTCATTTCACTGGGAAAGGTGACCCTTATATCTTTCTCCGGGAATTTGAGGAGATTTGTGCTATGTTCAAGCTGCAACAACATAGCACAAAGGGGTGGGCATGATTTGGTGGTGGTTGGTAGGGATACGGGTATTCGGGAGGAGGATAATGGGGTGGGATGATGTATAAAAATTTGAATATGTATTGTCTCCCCATGAATCCATCACTTTCAGGTTGTACGCGGATGCGTAATGGTCACATTGAGCATTTTGGGAAAACCTATGCTCATACTCAGGTTCTAGGGTACACATATGGACATTCCCCGATAACATGACTACTCAACCCCCAACAGTCACACGGTACGGCTACTGGAGCCACCAATGCACTCATGTCATCTACTGCATGCATGAAAGAAGCCAAAGTTGGTTGTAATGTCTCAGTTTGTTGAGTAGCATATGATCCGAGATAACTAGATGGAGGTCTAGTTGTCGGTGCCTCTCATATTATCCCAATCAGATTATTGTACCAACCACATGGGGTGTTTGTCTGATGCACCCCAGGATGCATGGGTCCGGAGTACCACGAAGAATAGTCCTGGTCCCCACAATGAAATGGATGGTCGCCCATGTGACCACCTATGTCGACAAAGAACTCTTGAGTCGACCACTCTCACCAACATGAGGCCAAGCTCGCAAAAATTGCTCGACTCGACCCTAAAACGCTAATAGAGAGTGTAAAGGGGAGGAGACTAGAACGTAGAAGCAAGTGAGAAGAAGATGACTCAAAGGATAAGGGAAGAATCCCTAAAAATAGCGTGGGTAAAGGGTGAGGGTAGAAGCCTAGTCTAGAAAACACAGATCAAATAAGCTTAGGCTGGCTATGGGTCCTTACAGCTACACGACGCCTAAATGCGTGGTCACACGGCTTCAACACGCCTCACCTCCTTACGATGAAGACTGATTGACATCATTTCATGCTTATATTTGTCTATTATCTTACACCTAAGCAATGCTACGTGACGAGTTTTATGTTTGACTTTCAGAAATAAATAGGTTTGAAGAGATGAAGCATGAAAGGACCCAAAAGCAGGGAAAAAAGACTTAATTGTGTGACTTGGGGACTAAGATGCAAGGGAGAAGGACCTGAACGTAAGACCGAAGGACCAAAGAGCAAAACAGAAAACTCCACACCATCATGGGGAGTATTTTGGCAATTCTATTCGGGTCGGAGCTCCAACATGTGAAGTAGATGCATCAAAGACCAACAAAGACATCCAAAAATACCCAGAATAAAATCCAGCGTGATCCGGACCATATAGACCGCCAATTGGCGGTCCAAGACAACTAATTGGCGGTCTGTTTTGGCCCAAATCGGCTAAGAATTTGGTGGGTTGCGTATTAGTGTATATTTAGTCCATTTCTGGTATTTGTTTAGTCCCACATCGGGGGATTGTCCCGGATTGCCTTTTTCTTTGGCTATATATAGAACTCTTCACCTTCTACTCTAACCTACCCGTTGCTTGGTGGCATTCTCTCTACTAAGGAGTAAGCCTTGAAGCAAAAACTGAAGGTGCAGAAGAATGCTACCTTCAATGTGAGTCATTTGTTAATAAAATAATTCTTCTAGTTTCTTCTAATCTTGTCTTTTAATTTGTGCATGCTTGTTTAGTCTTTCCTTTCTTTTTAAGCTTCTTTAATATTTCTTGCTTTCTTTGGGTAATTTCATTTCAGTATAATGCTTCATCTTGTTAAAATAGTTAGTGTAATGAGTAGTGAGTAGATCCATCCCCATTTGGGGGTGGAGAAATATGTGATATAATCATATAGTGTATTAAGTGTGTGTTATCTTAATCCCTTGAGCTTTATATGATTTCCATAACCATCTAATGGGTCTCCACTCTTATCTTTGATATGCTAATGCTCTTGAATGAAGCTTAGCCTATGCTTTGATTAGTGGACCTGTTTTATGGGGAATGATAAGGTTAGGATATGGATGGAATTCATATTGGAAACACAAGTTGTAGTGTATGTACTCTTGTTGCCTTTACCGTGGTTAATGTCTTGTATGTCTTGTATGTTTTAATGATATAGTCTTATCTTAATTCATGTGGAGGCATAGTAGGGTCTAGTCTTTATACTTGAGTTGATTTAGCTTCATTCCACTTATTGTCTTGTATGTTTTAATGATGTGATCTAATCTTAATTCATGTGGAGGCAAAGTTGGATTTAGTTTTATGATTTCATGCACTACATATTGTGAGGAGCTTAATGAACACACACACACAAACTTCTTTATGTTCACATTATTCTCCACCCCCTTTGGGGTTTAGTTTTCTTGCTTCTTTTCCATTTCAACTTGCACCTTAGTGTAGTTTAGTGTAACCAACCTTTCTCTCCTTTCTTTACCACTCGCCTTCGCACAAACCAAACGTCGACACACCTCCCAGTGGACGACCCGTATTTGCCACTGCTTCAACGCGGTCGTGCACTTGCGGTTTAAATTAAAACGTTCAACAAAGACCACAAAGCCCAGAAAGTGAGCCAAGATCTGGAGATCTCGTCTCTCCTACTATCGATAAAGTGGGCAGCACCGATCAGGCTATCACAGTTGTGATCGGATCACTCTCCAAATACGCTCAAGTCCTAGTGGCCAATGTCTACTTGATTTTAGATTAAGGCTTCACTTGAGTGTGGTTTGTGGGGCTAAGGGAGGGGTGATGAAATCCCCCACCTTATCTTGAAGACTATAGGTTGTGCCATGCACGAATGAGAGAATGGGTGCATGTACCTCACGCTAGCAATCGACAACGAGAAATGAAAGCAAAGGAAAGACAACATGCGTACAACGTCAACACATGATGCATGACCTATATGGTTAATAATCTAGTCTTCTCCTTTGAGTTTTAGGGTCGAAGTTGTTTTAAAATGGGACTGATTATTGATTAGGTGGCAAACTACAAGTCACAACATGCCAAATTGAGCCCCAAACCTGAAACTATTAGAAGAAAGGAGAGAGCATGCTGAGCTCACCAGGTCGCCAGTTGGTGGTCCACCACTTCTCCTGGTGCCTCCCCTTGATGCTACAAAGTCCCTGGTAGAACCAAAAACTAAAGACAAAAGATTAAACCCACTCGAATCATCCAAATCAGAGTATGGACAGAGCACCTCTGCGGGAACGGCGCCAAAAACTTGATGTGTTTGTTTTAAATACCGCAAGTGCATGGTGTCGGTGAAGACATGGCAAACACGGATCGATCCACAGAGCGGTGTGTCGACTCTGGTTTGTTCGAAGGCATTTGGGAAAAGAGGCGAGATGTTGATTATGCTCAACTAGACTAAACTAAACTAGTAAGCACAAACAAGGAAATGAAAGCACACAGCCATGAAACTAAACTAACTAAGACAACAAGCTCGATTTCAAGAATGGCACCCCCTAAGGGGTGGAGTGTGTGCACATATGAAGGGAAATAAGTGATGAATGGCGCATGTAAGCATGTATGTGTGTCATGTGTGTCCTCATGCATTGGATGTGTCTAATGATTTGGCAAAACCAATCAGTCCATTCACACAACGTATCATGTTTAATCATTTTAAATTTAGAACGCAAGTGCACAGCCATCAGTGAAGACGGGGCAAGTATCGGTCGATCCGCAGGGAGGTGAGTAGCCTCTGGTTTGTCAGAAGTCAAGTGGTGAATAAAGGGAAAAAAGATTTGAGTATGCTAATCTAAGCAACACTAAACTAGTAAGAAGAAATGTGAAAGAAAGCAACTAACGAGTGATTCAAACAAAACAAAGAGAACTTCATGCAAAGCTGCAAACCAGGAAGAGAGACCCCTAAGGGGTGGAGTGAGTGCACATGTGTATTAAGATGGTGAAGAATGCATTCAACAAGCACAAATGTAGGTAGTGTATTCATGTAAAGGAAGTGTCTAATGATTATGGCAAAACCTATCAATCCAATCACTAACCTAATTGATTAACATTCACAAACACAAGTTGGTTATTTTAGAACCTAAACAAGCATGGGAGGTGTCTAATAGTTGTGGCGAAACCCATCAATTGAAATGTTCTACTCTAAAGAAGCAACCATACATTCACATTTATCAACACATTCTAAAATAAAGCATTCATTTCCATTCTTTAATGCATGTATGAACATCATCTCCACCACCAAAGGTGATGGAAGTACTCACTACTCCTTAAACTATAAACTACATTAAGAAAAGAAGACATTTTATTTATACTACTATAATGAAAACAAAATAAACTAAACTAGCAAGCATTAAAATAAAGACAACATCAAGACAAACTATGAAGAATTATTTTATTTACATGACTCACATTACAAGTAACATTCTTCTCCACCTTGAGTTTTTGCTAAAAGGCTTACTCCAAGTAGAGAGAATGCCACTAAGCAATGGATTAATACAAATGAGGAGGAAGAGTTCTATTTATAGGAATGAAAAAGGTAATCCAGGACAACCCCCCGGTATAGGACTAACCGCATACTATAAATGGACATAAAACAACATAATACACAACCCGAATCAACCATGTCGCATTTGGATACTTTTGGACCGTTGATTGACGGTCTTAGATCACCAATTGGTCGTCTATATGTGTCTGATCGAGTCTGGATTTTGGTGTCTCGGTTCTGGCTTGATTTTTTGGAGTTTGATGAACCTGATTTGGTTGTTGATGGTTGGGCCCGGATTTAATTGTCAAAATACTCTTCATTAAGGTGTCGAGCTTCTTGACTTGCTCATTGATCCTTTTGGTTTTACATTCGAGTCCTTCTCTATTTCATCTCAGTCCACAAGTCTTGCGACTTAGTCATTTTCCTTGCTTTTAAGTTCTTTTTGAATATCTTCTTGAAAGTTAAACATAAACTCGTTACTTAGCATTGCTAGGGCTTAAAATAGAGGATATAAGACACAAATATATGCATGATATGATGTCAATCAAATACCCCCACACCTAACTTTTGCTAGTCCCGAGCAAAACAAAGAAAGAGAAAAATGAAAGAAAGGAAAAAGCATACGTGAAACAGGAAAATCCTAACTCACTTTCGTAGATATTACGGTTTCACTTAGTATGTGCAACAAGCCGTTAAACCCCTTGTCGCCAAGGAGGAGGAGTGTTGTCTCCTGATGGTTTTCAGCGGATATACCCACAAAATCCAAACATTGTTGCATTAATCAACCTAGAAACACGACTCGATTGACTCATTTTCGTTGATCATTGGATGTGGTAATTCCACAGGCCGACTCTATATATGTAATTAGTCCACACACCTAGCCTAATGAATCATTCGTGAAACTTAATTAAGGACTTAAGTGAAAGAAATGGGCAACCTTAACTTCTTAAAGTGATACATTGTGTAAAGTCCATTAAGGTTCTTATTTGACTCTCTTTTTTCTTTTCTTCATTCATCATTTTTTTCTTTGGAGCATTACATTGGTTTGTGTTTGATTCTCCCAGGGTCCGGTTTTGTGCATCATTGCCTGTGCGGACTCACACTATCACGTACACCTTCCCCCATATCTCTTCATAGGGCAATCCCTACCCCCGTGTAACGGCAGTTCGGTCGGTGCATCCCAAGTCAGATGACTCCAAAGCACCAGGCACTAAGTCCCCTCAGACCTGATTTCTGGAGTGGTTGGAGCCGTGTGAGAAGAGAGAACACCACTTATTTATTTATTTATCAACATTGGAACCAAAACCCCTACACTTAAAGTTTCACAACAAGATTTTAAAAGTCCCTGACTACGACAAACTTTCTTATACTAACAGACACGAATTATTTGACTCACTAGGTTCAGGGTAGACTTCCTTAGTTATTTGAGTACTGAAACCATATGATTACTCGCCCCCCGAGGGAAAACTAGGGTGCCTTCTTACGACTATATAAGACATAAAGCCGGTATACTAGATATCCTACTGCATCATGTTCAAGACAATTTTGGGAGTTTTTTTTACTTTGCCTCTCACCGGTTTTGCACATGCTAAACACACGCAAAACCCACAAAACATTTTCTTTCGCAAACACATGAAGATTTTGAAAGAAATGTGAAAATTTTAAAACACTAGGCAAGCGAAAGAAGACATGTCACCCAAGGATCATAGCAGACAGATATATCAATATTAAATGCAGCACACTTTCATGACCCTAACAATACAAACAAAAAATGAAAAGAAAAATGAAAAAGACTCGATTCCACATATATACAAACGTAAAGCACCCCCATAGTTACTTCACGCATTGTCCTCAATGAATGTGAGTACGATACTACATGGAATCATGCATGAAAAAGAAAAGATCTAACCAACATGAAGCATAAAGGGAAGTTCATTGAGGGCCCCAAATACACAAAGGTTGGGGCCATAACAACCAATGCTCACTTGTGGAGTCTTTTGTGTTTGCTTTTTTTGTTATTTTCTTCTTTTTTTCCTTCTTTTCTAAACAAGATATATACATCAACAAGGATATTCTCATATCAATTTGGTCAAGGAACATCAATTGAGAACATCGAGTCATGCAGACCAGAAATTTGCCAAGATGGGCCCGCTTCATTGGTACTCTGAGGTGCCATGAGGGGTGAAAGATCAAAGCTAAAAAGGCTTGAACCCCTCATCATATTGGTTGGGTGTAGGCAACATGAATGAGTGGAGTTGTGTTGCATTACTAGGGTTTAGTTGCTCATTGAACAAAAGCCTCCATCAATAGGTGGGTGCATCGGAATATGTTCCTCATACTCATTCGAGGGATGCAGCACACCCTGTTCACTAAGAATGGGGCTTCTCCCCAAGTCATCCAATAAGGACCACCCAACCTCCTTTGTATTATCAAGCATAAGCTCGATCGTAGGTGGGTCCTTGTTAGAGTCAAGATGAAGCACAAAAGGTTCAACGGCCGTGGGACATGGGATAGAGACACCTTATGGTATGGGCATATGCTGAGGTTTGTCCCCCTCACTAACAGTCTCAACTGAATCATCTAAGAAACACTCCCTTTGTACATTCATGTTTGATGTCAGCTCACTCTGTTGCATTGCAAAGACAAGAAATGAGTTTTTGCTGGGCAAACTAACATTCTCAATGGGTTGCGTTGGTGTTAGGGGTGTTTGTTGATTATGAGGTGCTTTCTTTAATTGGCGGATGAAGTTGAGATTTAAAGGTTGGTCCATGGGCTCTTGTTGCCTACCAGAGTTGAACACATGAAACTCGGCACTCATGTTACCAAATGAGAGCTTCATGAGACCATTTTTACAATTAATTAAGGCATTAGAGGTTGCGAGAAATGGTCTACCCAAAATAGGATGTATTTGAGAGTGGGTGATCGCAACAAGGTTGGTATCGAGGATAACAAAACCTACCAAAAATATAAAATCTCCAACTTTGATGAGCATGTCCTCAATAATCCCTTTTGGGACACAAATAGATCTATCCGCCAATTGGAGGGTGATCTTAGTTGGTTTCAGTTCTCCGAAGTTCAACTGTTGATAAACAGAAAATGGGAGGAAGTTGATCGCTGATCCTGAATCAAGCAATATGTTACTCATGCTAGTGTCCCCTATCATACATGGAATAGTAGGACACCCAGGGTCCTTGTAATTTGTGTAAGTGGGATTTGACAAAAGTAAGCTTACACTTGCAGCTAAGAATCTTTTCTTAGGAACATTGGTCTTCCTCTTGGTTGTGTAGAGATGTTTCAACAATTTGGCATATTGAGGTATTTGTTGGATGAAACGCAACAAGGGGATGTTAACCTTCACTTGCCTAAAGACCTCTAATTTATTATCCATTGTGTCACTCTATTTTTGGTTAACATACTAGGATATGGAGCTTTTGGCAGGGAGGTTTTCTGCAGAGCCTGAGAAGGAGGCATTGGTGTATTACCCTCACCTTCACCCACTTTTTCACCATCATTCCCACTGAGGGGTTGCACAGATGATAGTAGTGGCGGTAAGGAAATTTGATTGTCAACCTGCTTTCCATTCCTTAATGTTACAATGGCAATTACATGGTGAACAGATTCCACCACATGGTTCACTTGCCGCCCCCGAGTCACCAAACTGTCAGTTTGCATGTGTTGTTGTTGGTACATGCGGGAGTTAGCCACAGGTGGCTTGGCAGAGTCCCTCTTTTTCTTTCATGTACAGACTGAGTCAATTGCCCCATTTGAAGCTCTAGAGATTTGATGGTCTGCTGATTTAAAGTGAGAATTGGACTTGTGGATGACATAAAGTTTTTTATTGAGTTCTCGAGTCCACGAATCAAAGTCTCAAATAAATAGAATCAGATATCCATATTGTTGGAATTTGAGAAACCCGATTGATTGGTGATTTGAGTTTAGGGTGGCTGATAAGATTGTGCATGCATGGGTGATTGGTGTGGTTGGAAGGATGACCCGAGGCATTGTTTTGGTTCCACGAAAAGTTAGGGTAGTTCTTTCATCCTGGGATGTATGATGATGAGTATGGGTCATTTTTGGATCTATCATAGATGGCATTGACATGATCCCTCTCAGGAGGAATGGATGCACACTCACCTCCTATTTGACCTATCCTACCACATAGATGACAAGGAACTGGACAACATGAAGACACATGTGATACGCCTTACTGGTTTCAATCGAATCCATATGACGCATTAAGGCCGCCATGCGTACCTCGGTGGCCATAGTGGTATCGACAACAAATGCAGCACCTGATCGAGTCAACTTTGCGTTTGCAATCCTTGCTCCTATGCTAGATGATCGTGATGGCTCCCTCATAGTCTCCCACTATATGGTCTTCTCGACGTGGTCTTCTAGGGAAGCCCATGCCTCCCTTTCATCCTTTGTTAAGAACACTCCTTGACACATGGACTCAAGGAGCCTTTGGGATGGGATGTGAAGACCCTCGTAGACAATCTAACAAAGGCACAACAACTCTGTGCCTCCTATTCAGTACATGCGAGTTCCTGCTATCTTACATCTCGAGCTAGATATCACGCCTCTCCTTGAGGAGCCACCCACAGTTGAGCTTAATGAACTCCCTTGGGAAATGAAACACGTTTTTCTTGGAACCGATAGGTCATTTCCGGTTATTATTTCATCGACGTTGACTGGTTATCTAGAAGAACGTCTGATTTGAGTCCTAACGGAGTACAAATCAGCCATTTGGTCGTCCTTGAAGGACATTAAAGGGATAAGTCCTGACGTCATGCAACACACATCTTTATGGAGGATGAGGCACGACCACGTCGTGACCCACAAAGCTGTTTAAATCCAGCCATGACAGAAGTAGTTAAGAAAGATATTATCAAATGTTTAGATCATGGCATCATTTTCCCCATTTCAGACAGTGCTTCGGTATGTCTTGTCCAGGTTGTGCCAAGAAGTCGGGTATCACTGTTGTCCAGAATGACAACAATGAGCTTGTACCCACATGACTTCAAACTGGGTGGTGTGTTTGCATTGTCAATAGGAAGTTGATCACGGTCACGTGTAAGGACCACTTCCCTTTACCTTTCATTGACCATATGTTGGAGAGACTCGCTGGGCGCGCCTATTACTGTTTCCTTGTTGGTTATTCGAACTACAATCAAATCCCAGCCCAGTTGCCCCTGTAGACCAAGAGAAAACCACATTCACCTGTAATTTTGGGACATTTGCTTATAGACGGATGTCTTTCAGACTATGCAATGCACCAACAACATTCCAAGAAAACCACTGCCAAAGTGCGCCAATGCGGCTTTTACTGGCCCATGTTGTTCCAAGACGCTTTTGCGTTTTGCAAAGTATGTGATAGGTACCAACGTGTGGGTCGCATTGGAAGACGTGATATGATGCCACTCAATCCTATCTTAGTGGTCAAGATCTTTGATGTTTGGAGAATTGAGCTAATGGGTCCTTTCCCTGTGTCCCATGGTCACACCTACATGCTTGTGGTGGTTGATTATGTGTCTAAGTGGGTTGAATCAATTCCCACTCGCACTAACGATCGCAATGTTGTAATCAAATTTCTTAAGGAACACATCTTTGTGAGGTTTGGGACACCTCGTTGTATCATAAGTGATGGGGGACACACTTTGTGAACTGATCCCTCGAGGCAGTGTTGAGGAAATATACCATCACGTACAAGTTGGCCACACCTTATCATCGTCAAAGCAGTGGTTAGGTGGAAATTTCCAACCGTCAACTCAAGTAAATTCTTGAGAAAACGGTTAATTCTTCGAGGAAAGATTGGTCGGTCAAGCTTAATGATGCATTGTGGGCTTTCCACAATGCATTTAAAACTAACCTTGCCATGTCCCCCTACGGGCTAGTTTCTAGGAAAGCTTGCAATCTTGCACTAGAGCTTGAGCACCAGGCATTATGGGCAATCAAACATCTTAACATATATCTTGATGTTTTCGGTGCCAATTGCAAGCTAGACCTCAACGAGTTGGAGGAGTTGAGAAATGAAGCGTAGGAGAATGCCAATATCTGCAACTCCCGCACTAAAATTTTCCATGACCGCTTGGTCTGAATCAAAACCTTTACGGTGGGACAAAAGGTCTTGTTGTATAACTCTCACCTCCACTTGTTTTCGGGGAAACTTCGGAGTCGTTGGTCTGGGCCCTTTATTGTTTTAACTGTCTCCCCTCACAGGACGGTTGAGATTCAGAACCTAAAGAATGGGGACATCTTCAAAGTTAATAGACAATGCCTCAACCCGTACTTGGAAGGGACCATGACAGAGGTCGAGGCAGAAGTCGTGTCTTTACACGAAATCACCGCGGATGTGGTCACATGACGTGATCCATCCCTTCATTTGGGTGTACATATCTTTCACACAAAAAAATAAAAAAAAAGTGAAAAAGAAGAAAAGAGAAAAATAGAAGTGCCTTTGGGATATTTTCCCTTTTTCGTTAGTTAAAAACGCATTTTCGTTGTCCTACCGATCATCCATCCAAGGAAAACGCATTTTTCCTCTCTTGCCGACCCTCCCGAAATTTCAATATGTGATCTCGCAACCAGACCGCTAATCAGCAATTTCCCACCGCCAATCATCGGTCAGTTGTGCAGATTAGCTCTTCTTTCGGTTGCTGGGAGTTGAGTGTGTTCAGGGGGTCATTTTTTGTTGGCTGGAAGATTTTCTGTTACTGTTTGCGTCGACGTGCTACACCCTCCACTGCTCGAGCATCGTGTTCATCCTCGCCGCTGCGTGTTCCACTATTAAAGCTCACCAAGGTAGGTGCAGGTATGGCCAGCCGACATTTAATTCTAGAACTTAATTTTGCCTCACTGATTCACAAGTTCGGAGAACCCTTCTACGATAGAATCATAGCCAAAGGGTGACATCATTTGTTGTATGAGGGTGACGAAACCATGTACGTAGAACCTCTCGTACATGAGTTTTTTTACTACACCTGAGTATGACCAGACCAGACAACTCGAGTTTAGTGTCACACTTAGAGTAGTGAAGCACACCGTGACACATCAATTCATCAATGACGCGACTGGGATCCCCTTAGTCGATGATCTTGCACCCACCCGTGACATTAATTTTTACCGATCTATGCTTGGGCGCGGGCTACCCATTTCATCACATGGCGGAATAACTAATGCGCACATCTACTCCAATGTGCACATTGTAGCCCAGTGGGTGTGTAGGAATGTGTTGGGCCAAGAGCGGACCTCCACATTCTTCACACCTAGTTTGCGAATAGTGTATAGTCTCATGGATGGTTCACCGCACTGCATTAGTCGAACATTGTTTGATGTTTTGGTGAACGCTAAGCTTAAAGAAATACATTGTTTGCCTGCTCTGGTGACCAAATTGTGTGGCATGTTGGACATCTCATGATTTGAATGCTTGCTGTGGCGCCAAGGCACCGACCTCGAGGATGCAAAGATGACCCCATCATTCCGCCATTGCCTTCAAGAGGGATGAGTGCTAGATTACATGGGGGAGGATGTCAGAGCTTGTTCCCCAAGCTCATTAATGAGTTCGGGAACACTCTTTAACACTGATATTTCTAAGATGGCAGTTGAGCAGTAAAACGTCATTTTAGCCAAGCAGAACCGGAAAATTAATAGGAAATTGTCGGCTCTTGAGCAACGCGCCAATTCGGGCACCTCTGGCCGCCGCCATTAGTCTGGTACACCCTATCCATGCATTGGTGCTATTTTGCCATACATTGAGGACAATGCATGGATTAGGTGTGGGGGTGTGTTTGCACATTTGTAGCTATTTTGTGTGTCTTTTGTTTTATTTTTATTTTTTTTTGTATTGCTAGGGTCATGTTAGTGTGCTGCATTTAATATTGATATATCTGCTTGCCATGATCCTTAGGTGATTTGTCTTCTTTTCCTTGCCTAGTGCTTTCAAATTTTTGCATTTTCCAAAATCTTCATTGGTTTGCGAAAGAAAATGTTATGTGGGTTTTACGTGTGTTTAGGATGTGGAAAACCGTTGAGAGGCCAAGTAAAAAGAAAGCTCCCAAAATTGTCTTGGACATGATGCATTATGATATCTAGTATACTGCCTTTAATTCTTATCGAGTCGTAAGGATGCACCCTGGTCTCCCTTTGGTGGGCGTGCAATCATAGGGTTTCAGTACTCAAACAAATAAAGGAGTCCACTGATTCAACATTTTAATTAACCGTAAGTCGATCCACAGGGAGGTGTGTCGACTTTAGTTTATTCGAAGGCGAGTGGGAAAGATAGGAGAGAAATGATTGATTAAGCTAAACTACACTAAACTAAGCTAGTAAACTAGAAAGGAGGAAATTAAAGCACAAAATGAACTAAACTAAGCTAAGCAACTACTAAGAAGAAAGATAAATCTCAGGAATGGGAAAAACCCCTAAGGGGTGGAGTGTGTGTGTGTGTACACATGAAATAAGTGTGGTGAATGCATACAATAAGCTCAAGTGTAGTTAGTGTTTGTTAATGCATAAGAAGTACCAAATGAGAAGACCTATCACTTAAAGCATTAACCTAGGTGTTTAATATAAGCATGACAAGTTTATTATTAAGACCTAAACAAGCATGAAATGTACCTAAACATTATGGCAGAAACCATCAAGTACAAACTCTTGTTAATTCAAACAAGCATACTAACATTTCTCACATACAACAATGTTTAGCATTCATACCATCTACATAACATGTACACACATCTACTCCACCCCTAAAGGGGAATAGACTACTCACACATATTTAAACTAACATTTAGACTATAGAAAGAAAACATGCTTAAACTAATTATAAGAAGACTTAAACAACAAGTTAACAAAGTATGCAAGAATTGAAAAGACAAGACAATATGAAGAAAACTTAACAAAACATCTATTATTACTCACTCAATTAGAAGTAGCCTCTCTCCACCAGGGTTTTTGCTTCAAGTGGTTTACTCCTAGTAGAGAGGATGGCCACCAAGAGAGATAGGAGATATATAGGGGAGGAGGAAGAGTTCTATTTATAACCAGAGAAAAAGGTAATACGGAACAATCCCCCGGTATTTGACTAATACAATACCAAAAAATAGACATAACACACAATTATACAAGACCCGACTAGACCATATCGGATCCGGAGCAACTCGGACCGCCAATTAGCGGTCTACAGGGTTTGGATCCGGTCTCGAATTTTTGTGGGCTTTTCTAGATGGCTTTCTTCATGTGGGATGTATCCAAGTTGGTTGCTGGAGCTCCGACCCAAATCAAATTGCCAAAACACTCCCCATGATGGTGTGGAGTTTCCTGATTTGCTCATTGGTACTTTGGGCTTACATTCAGTTCCTTCTCCCTTGCATCTTAGTTTCTAAGTCTCTCAAATCAGTCCTTTTTCCTTATCTTCGGTCCTTTTATGCCTCTCCTCCTCAATCCTGTTTATTCGTGAAACTAAAACATAA
This sequence comes from Triglochin maritima, assembly GCA_963682175.1. NCBI lineage: Eukaryota > Viridiplantae > Streptophyta > Magnoliopsida > Alismatales > Juncaginaceae > Triglochin > Triglochin maritima. The sequence continues at coordinate 25,952,595 of OY821775.1, forward strand.
AACTTGTAACGCAGCTTGTTTAGATGAAACATAACGGATATAAGACAGAAATGTATGCATGATATGATGTCAATCATCCACCTTGAACCTAGTGAGAAAAATAATTTGTGTATGTTCGTATAAGGAAGTTTGTTGTAGTTAGGGGCCCTTAAACTCATCTTGTCAAACTGTAAGTGTAGGTGTTTTGGTTCCCATGTAGATAAATAAATAAGTGGCGTTCTCTTTTCTCGCAGGGCTCCTATCACTCGGGAAATTAGGTCCGAGGGGACTTAGTGCATGGTGCTTTCGAGTCATCTCACTTGGGATGCACCGACAGAGCTTCCATTACTCGGGCGGCAGGGATCGCCCTATGTGGAGATTTGGGGGAAGATGTACGTGATAGTGTAAGTCCTCAAAGGCAATGATGCAAGAAACCCGACCCTTGGAGAATCAAACACCAACCAATGTAGTGTTCCAAAGGAAAGGAAAAAAATGATGAATGAAAAAAAGAGTCAAATAAGAACCTTAATGGACTTTACACAATGTACCTCTTTAAGAAGTTAAGGTTGCCCATGTCTTTTACTTGAGTCCTTAATTAACTTTCACGAATGATTCATTAGGCTAGGTATGTGGATGATTACATATATAGAGTCGGCCCGTAGCATTACCCCGTCCAATGATCGATGAAAGTGAGCCCATCAAGTCGTGTTGCTAGGTTGAATAATGAATCTTTGTTCAGATTTTGTGGGTGTATCCACTGAAAACTCTCAGGAGACAACACTCCTCCTCCTTGGTGACAAGGAGGTTTAACGACTTGTTGCAAGTGCAAAGTGCAACCACGATTCCTACGAAAATGAGTTAGGATTTCCCTGGTTTACGTATGCTTTTTCCTTCCTTTCATTTTTCTCTTTCTTGGTTTTGCTCTGGACTAGCCAAAGTTTGGTGTGGGGGTATTTGATTGACATGATTTCATGCTTTCATTTGTGTCTTATATCCATTATCTTGAACCTAAACAATGCTATGTAACGAGTTTTATGTTCGAGTTTCAAGAATAAACATGTTTGAGGAGAAGAAAGCTTAAAAGGACTTAAAAGCTCAACTGTAGTTAGTGTTTGTTAATGCATAAGAAGTACCTAATGGCAAGACCTATCACTTAAAGCACTAACCTAGGTGATTAATATGAGCCTGACAAGTTTGTTATTAAGACATAAACAAGCATGGAATGTACCTAAACATTATAGCAGAAACCATATAGTACAAACTCTTATTAATTCAAACAGGCATACTAACATTTGTCACATACAACAATGTTTAGCATTCATACCATCTACAGTACATGTACACACATCTACTCCACCCCCAAAGGGGAATGGAACTACTCACATATTTAAACTAACATGTATACTAGGCAAAGAAAACATGCTTAAACTAATTATAAGAAGACTAAAACAACAAGTTAACTAAGTATGCAAGAATTTAAAAGACAACACAATATGAAGAAAACTTAACAAAACATCTATTATTACTCACTCAATTACAAGTAGCCTCTCTCCACCAGGGTTTTTGCTTCAAGACTTTTACTCCTAGTAGAGAGGATGGCCACCAAGAGAGAGATGGGATACAAAGGAGGAGGAAGAGTTCTATTTATTGTCATAGAAAAAGGTATTCCTGGACTAATAGAATACCAAAAAATAGACATAACACACAATTATACAGGACCCGACTCAACCACATCGGATTTGGAGCAACTCGGACCGCCAATTAGCGGTGTACATGGTTTCGATCCGGTCTAGAATTTTTGTGGACTTTTCTGGATGGCTTTCTTCATGTGTGATGTATCCAAGTTGGTTGCTGGAGCTCCGACCCGAATCTAATTGCTCAATGGTCCTTTGGTCTTACATTCTGGTCCTTCTCCCTTGCATCTTAGTCCCTAAGTCTCTCAAATCAGTCCTTTTTCCTGCTCTTAGGTCCTTTTATGCCTCTCCTCCTCAATCTTGTTTATTCTTGAAACTGAAACATAAAACTCGTTACGCAAGCATTGTTTAGGTGAAAGATAACGGATATATGACAGAAATGTATGCATGATCTGATGTTAATCAAATACCCCTACACATAACTTTTTCTAGTCCCAAGCGAGACAAAATAGATAAAAATAAAAGAAAGGAAAACACATATGAAAAACATGGAAATCCTAACTCAGTTTTGTAGGAATCACGGTTGCACTTAGCACGTCCAACAAGTCATTAAACATCCTAGTCGCCAAGGAGGAGGAGTATTGTCTCCTGAGGCTTTTCAGCGGATATACCCACAAAATCCGAACATAGATGCAATATTCAATCTAGAAATTCAACTCGAGGGACCCATTTTTATCGAAATGCGGTAATTCTACGGATTGACTCTATATTTGTATCCAGTCCACACACCTAATGACTCATTCATGCAAGTTAATTAAGGACTTAAGTGAAATACATGGACAACCTCAACATCCTCAAGTGATATATCGTGTAAAGTCCATTAAGGTTCTTATTTGTATTACCATTATATTTCTTTTGGTTTCTTTCCTTACAATTTTTTTTTGTTTTTCTGACAAGTTGGAGTTTGATTCTCCCAGGGTCAGGTTTCGTGAATCATTGCCTATGAGGACTTACACTATCACGTACACCTTTCCCCAAATCTCCACATAGGGCAATCCCTACCACCCGTGTAAATGGTGTTCGATCGGTGCATCCCAAGTCAGATGACTCGAAAGCACCAGGCACAAAGTCCCTTCGGACCTAATTTCCTGAGTGATTGGAGCCATACGAGAAGAGAGAACACCTGATCACTTATTTGTTATATACACATGAACCAAAACCCCTACACTTAATGTCTCACAACAAGATTTAAAGGGTCATTGACTACAGCAAACTTCCTCAAATTAACAAACACGAATTATTGACTCACTAGGTTCATGGTGGACTTTTTTAATTTTTTGAGTACTGAAACCCTATGATTACTCTCTCCCGAGGGAAAACCGGGGTGCATCCTATCGACTAGATAAGTCCTAAAGCCATTGTACTAGATATCCTAATGCATCAAGTTCAAGACAATTTTGGGAGCTTTCTTTTTACTTTCCCTCTCAACGGTTTTGTACATGTTAAACACACGCAAAACCCACAAAACATTTTATTTCGTAAACACATGAAGATTTTGAAAGAAATGTGAAAATTTTAAAGCACTAGGCATGCAAAAGAAGACAAGTCACCCAAGGATCATGGCAAGCAGATATATCGATATTAAATGCAGCACACTAACATGACCCTAACAGTCCACACAAAAGACAACAAAATCAAAGAAAAATTACTGGATTATTTACACACGTAAAACACCCCCCACCTACTTCATGCATTGTCCTCAATGAATGTGAGCAAGATACCACATCGATTTATGTTTGAAAAAGGGAAGATTTCACCAACATGAAGCGCAAAAGGAAGTTCATGGTTATGTTGATGGACACAAACCTGAATTCCCTCAAAACCTGTGAGATGCTAAAGAAGGGATACAAACACGTGAAAGAAATGGGGCCCAAATACTTTTTTTTTCAAATTTAACTTTATACAAACATGAAAGCTCAACCATTCATGCAGGCACATGAATGGTTGTGCGAGAGAGCTTCATGAAGGAACATGCCCTCCTCGACTTCAGCTGGTGCCCCCTCCAAGTAGGGTTTGAGGCGTTGTCCATTAACTTTGAACACGTCCCCATTCCCTGGGTTCAGGATGTCAACCGCTCCATGAAGAAATACGGTTTGGATAATAAAACGGCCAGACCAGTGACTACGCAGCTTACCCGTAAACAGATGAAGTTGGGAATTGTAGAGCAACATCTTCTGCCCGGCCGTAAAATCCTTTCGCATAATCATGCGACCGTGAAACAACTTGGCTCGGGACTTATGAATTTTGGCATTTTCATACGCATCATTGCGTAGCTCTTCCAACTCCACATTGTCGACTTTACGTTGCACGCCTGCTTGATCAAGATCCATATTCAGGTTCATGATCGCCCAGAAAGCACGATGCTCAAGCTTGACGGGTAGGTGGCAAGCCTTGCCGTCCACTACTCGATATGGGGACATACCCAAATTAGTCTTAAACATGGTGCGGAAGGCCCACAACGTGTCATTCAACTTAGTTGACCAATCCTTCCTTGAGAAATTAACCGTCTTCTCAAGGATTTGCTTTAATTGTCAGTTAGAGACTTCGACCAACCCACTAGTTTGCGGTTGAGATGGGGTCGCAAGCTTTTGGGTGATTAAATATTTCCTCATAAGTGCTTCAAACGAGCGATTGCAGAAGTGGGTACCCCAATCGCTGATTATGGTACGAGTACCAAATCGCACAAAAATGTCCTTTAGGAATTTGGTGACCACCTTGTTGTCATTGGTCTGTGTGGAGATAACCTCAACCCACTTAGACACATAGTCAACGGCGACCAGAATGTAAACATTCCCTAACGAATTCGGGAAATGACCCATAAAGTCGATGCCCTACACATTGAAGATGTCGACGACAAGGACATTTTGCAAAGGCATCATGTCAGGTCGACTAATCCTGCCAAGGTGCTGGCACCTATCACATTGCTTACAAAAGTCAAAAGTATCTTCGAAAAGAGAAGACCAGTAGAATCCAGATTGGAGAACCTTGGCGGTAGTTTTCTTTGCTCCAAAGTGTCCTCCACATGCCTTAGAGTGGCAGAAATGGAGCACACTTTGCAACTTGTTATCTGGGACGCACCACCTGAAAATTTGGTCAGAGAAGTATTTGATTAGGTAGAGTTAGTCCCAGTAAAAGAATCTGACATAAGATCTAAATTTGGTTTGGTCAGATTTTGACCAACCCACAGGAAGTTGCTCGATCACGAGGTAGTTCACGATGTCAGCAAACCAAGGGTTATCTTCTATCGTGAACAACTGCTCATCAGGAAATTTGTCAATAATAATTTGCTCCTGTGGGTTGGTCGTCTCTAGACGATACAGGTGGTCCGCTAAAACATTTTCACACTTTTTTTGTCTCGAATCTTGAGATCAAATTCTTGTAACAACAAGATCCATCTCAAGAGTCGGGATTTTGCATATTTCTTCGCCATGAGGTGCTTGATGGTTGTGTGATCAGAATAGATAATCATGTGGGAGGCAATCAAGTACGATCGGAATTTCTCCTAAGCGAATATGATCGCTAAGAATTCTTTCTCGGTCACAGTGTAGTTCAATTGGGAATCATTGAGTGTTCGACTGGCATAGTAGATAACATGAGGCAATTTGTCCAATCGCTGCCCAAGCACTGCTCCCACAATGAAGTCGTATGCATCACACATTAACTCGTAGGGTTCAGTCCACACCTATGCCTTAATTATGGGAGCTAAAGTCAACTCTTTCTTCAAGGTCAAAAAAGCATCGTCCCAATCCGGTGTGACATCAAAAATGGCATCCTTAGACAACAAGGCGGTGAGAGCTCGAGCAATTTTGCTAAAATCCAGAATGAACCGTCGATAGAATCTAGCATGCCCCATAAAGGCTTGGATATCCTTCACATTATGTGGCGGTGGGAGATTAGCAACAAGACCCACTTTGGCGGGATCGACCTCAATTCCCCTACTTGAGACCACATGTCCAAATACAGTCTCTCGCTTCACCATGAAGTGACATTTCTCCCAACTGAGAGTGAGGTTCTTCTCACGGCATCGCTTGAGGACAAGGCTCAAGTGACGAAGGCACTAAACAAAGGAAGCGCCAAATATGGAAAAGTCGTCCATGAAAATCTCAAGGAAACACTCTACCATATCGGAGAAGATGCTGATCATACACCTTTGAAACGTTGTCGGCGCATTACATAACCCAAAGGGCATGCGACGGTAGGCAAACGTGCCAAAGGGACAACTAATGGTGGTTTTCTCTTGATCCTCGGGGGCGATAGGAATTTGGTTGTAACCGGAGTATCCATCAAGAAAATAATATTACTCATGTATGGCCAATCTTTCCAACATCTGAACAATGAATGGCAACAGGAAATGATATTTACGCATTGCAGCATTGAGCCTGCGATAATCAACGCAAACTCACCAACCAGTTTGCAGGCGTGTCGGGATAAGCTCATTATGCTCATTTTGGACAATCGTCACGCCTGACTACTTGGGAACGACATGGACATGACTCACCAAAGAACTCTCAGAGTTAGGATAGATTATACCATGATCCAAGCACTTAAGAACCTCATTTCGGATGGCTACATTCAGTACAGGATTCAATCTTTGTTGTGGGTCCCGGCGCGGCCTCGAATCTTCTTCCATGTGGATCCGATGCTGAACAATACCAGGGCTAATTCCCTTGATGTCCTTCAAGGACCACTCAATAGCCTCTTTGTTTTCAAAGAGCACTTTTTTTAGGGAAACCTCTTGATGTTTTGCAAGATCAGAAGCTATAATGAGTGGCAAGGTCTCATTATCCACTAAAAAGATGTATTTGAGGTTATCAGGGAGCGGTTTGAGCTCGACCAGAGGTGGGTCCTTATTGCATTCAGAGTTGATTTCAAGTGGCTCAAGGGCCACAGGGTAAGAGGAGCAAGCACCCAGATGCCTCCTCATCCAAAGGTTCACAGGAGGATTCCTCAAGATCATCTTCACTCACAACCTGATCATTAGGCACCTCAATAATATGTCGATGTGAGTCAAACATGCCTAATGACTCGGGCTCATCCGTGTTCTTAATGAAATTGGCTCCGACAGCATCGTCGAAGAGCCTAGGGTGCTTACCAAGAGTAAAGATGTTGAAATCCGTCGTGAGGTTTCCAAAAGATAACTCGTCAAGCTATTGCGAGAATTGATCAAAGCATTAGATGTCGCAAGAAATGGTCTCCCAATGATCACTAGAATTTTTCCTTGTGGGTTGGACATAGGTTTCTATCCAAGATGATGAAATCAACTGGAAATAGGAACGCACCCACTTTAATAAGGACATCCTCCACACTCCCTCATGGAATCTTGATGGATATGTCAGCCAAATGGAGGGTTGTCCTCGTTTGTTTAAGATCGCCAATTCCAAGGTTGTCATAGATAGAGTAGGGCAGGAGGTTCACAGATGCTCCCAAATCCAATAAAGCTTGACGATTTGTCACATTACCGATCATGCAAGAGACAGTAGGACAACTGGGGTCCTTGTATTTGACTTGCATGGGTTGTTTCAGTATCGAGCTCACATTGGCGGCCAAAAATGCCTTTTTGGGAACATTTGTTCTTCTCTTAATGGTACAAAGGTCCTTAAGGAACTTGACATATAGTGACATTTGCTGAACAACGTCTAACAACGGGATGTTCACCTTGACTTGCCTAAGTACCTCAACGATTTGTCTGAATGCAAATCACGTTTTTTTAGTCAACCTATGAGGGAATGGTGCCTTGGGGACGTAACTATCACGAGGAGGAATCTCAGAATTAGGTTCCTTGTCAACAACCCTTCCCAATCTTAAGCTATGGACAACATTTGCATGTTGGGAAGGGTCACTTTCAACATTGTGCACATTCTGCCTAGCTTGAGCAGGTTTACCCTTGGGATTTACCACAGTTCGCTCCCACCACCACGTAGACCTCAATTCCATGTCTATCTCCTTTTCCCAAGCTAGCTCTAGGGATTCTTCCCTCCTCATCTGAGTCCTCTCCTCATCTATTTTCTACGCGTAGTCTCCTCCTCTAGCACACCTTTTGTTGTGTGTTATTTTAGAGTCGAGTCGATAATTTTTATGCGAGGTTGGGCTCGTTCTGGTGAGACCGCTCGACTTGAGAGAGTACATTTTTCTAAGATGGACGGTCTTGGTGATCGACCATCTCCGCCTCGTGCTCCTTTGGAGCATGAGGTCGAGTCGTCTCGTGGTGATGTGGGAGACTGGGGTCCATTCATGGATTACCTCGGTCCGCTCCCACCACCACATAGACCTCCTTCTCCTCGTCCTCTGACTCGAGAGGAAGGGAGATTTGGTCAAGATCGAGTTCTTGGTGCACCACCACCTTTAGCTCGACAGGATAGACCGATAACTTTGTGCGAGCGGACCCATCCTGTTCGGGCCGCACAACCTTCTTGCATAGTTCTTCCCCTTGGTCGTGGGAATAACTCTGAGCTGAAACCTCCATATGTGAGCATGCTTCCAACCTTTGCTGCCAATAAGGAGGATCCGTATATTTTTATACGCGAATTTGAGGAAGTATGCTCCATGTTCAAGCTTCAGCAACTTGACGAGGATTCAGTCCGGTTGAGGATGATTTCTTTCGAGTTGAAGGATAACACGAAGAAATGGATGTACAATCTCCCGACAGCTCTATTCAGTCTTGGGATGACTTCGTGATCGTATTTCTTAAGAGATTTTTCCCTCAAAGGAAAACTCAATAGATACCGCACCAGATACATCCAATGTATTAGACTGAGACCGAATCTTTTCATGGTTTCTTTGAGAGGTTAAAGGACCTTCTCCAACAGTGCCCTCATCATGGACTTGAGCTATGGCAGCTGTGCCAAATTGTTTATGAGGGCCTCAACTACAACACCCGCACATTGTTGGAGTCGATGTGTTAGGTTGACTTCCAAATGAAACCTATCGATGAGGCATGGGACACTTTTGACTTAATGGCTGAACGCACCTTTGAGTGGGACACCATGAGAGAGCCACCAGCCGTCAGGTCTTCTGGTCGAGCTGGATCATATCAAGTTGATTCATCGATCGCGTCTGAAGTGAAAATAGCTGCTCTCATGCGTAGGATTGAGAGTTTAGAGTTGGACCGAGCTCCTGTAGCTCAGGTCGCTACTCCCGGGTGTGGTAGGTGTGGACTTACGGGCCATGATGACTTGGAATGCGCTTACGCTCCAAAGGATACTGAGCATGCAAATGTGATGTATCAACAGAGCCCCGTAACGACCCGTACAGTCACTCCTACAACCCGGGATGGTGTAACCATCCTAACTTCTCTTGGTGGCCTAGTGGGGGTAACGGTCAGAGCTCGCACACTCAACCTCAACCTCCACCTTATCAACCTCCATGCCCATCGGCGACCTACCAACCTCCACATCAAAGGTCTCAGAACCATAATTACCAACCTCCTCAGACCTCATCGTCGGGTTATTCTAACCAGACTCCACTACCCCAACGGGTTTACTCGAAGGACCCCACTCTTGAACAAACCCTTCATGCGTTCATTCAGAGCACACAATCCATGTTTACGGCCAGCAACAATTTGGTCAAAGCATTGGAAATGCAAGTTAGCCAGTTGGCTAATCAACTCCATGAACGTGAGAAGGGCCAATTACCGAGTCAACCCGAGGTGAATCCTCGGGGGTACCCATTCTCAAGGAAGGACACCTTTACCTCATGAATAATATTAATGTGATTCATACTTTGAGGTCTGGTAAGGAGGTGGAAAACCACATTGGGGTGCCTTCTTTGACATCACCATCTTTGAGAGAGCCGGATCCTGAGGCTCCCTCCACAAATACTTCCAGGAAGGAGCCAGATCCTGAGGTTCTTTCTACATTTCCTTCGACAAAGGGGCCGAACCCTGAGGTCCCCTTGTCTCCTCTTGTGTCGACGGAATCAGATTCTGAGGTCCCCACTCATGTTTCTTTGGACCAGAATTCTGGGGTTCCTTCGCACCCTTATGCCTCGAAGACGCCATTCCCTCAGCGCCTTAAAAAGAAAACCTCAGATCAGTATGACAAGATGCTTGAGATGTCTAGGAAAGTTAAGGTGAACATCCCACTGTTGGAGGTGATTCAGCAAATCCCACCTTATGTATTCTCAAGGACTTATGCACCACAAAGAGAAAAACTCATGCTCCAAAGAAACCTTTTCTTGCAGCTAACGTGAGTTTGTTGTTGGCACAACCCATGCAAGTCAAGTACAAGGACCCTGGTTGTCCTACTATCTCTTGTGTGATTGGTGATGTGTCCATACATCGTGCCTTATTGGACCTTGGTGCATCTGTTAATCTTTTGCCTTATTCTGTCTATGTCCACCTCGGTCTTGGAGACCTCAAACAAACAAAAACCACTCTTCAATTAACTGATAGGTCTATGAAGAAACCGAGGGGTGTGGTGGAAGATGTGCTGATCAAAGTGGGAGAGTTCATTTATCCAGTCGACTTCTTTGTCTTGGATACTGAACTTGCGCCAAACCCACTTGGACAAATTCCTGTCATTCTGGGGCGACCATTTCTTGCGACTTCCAATGCCTTGATCAATTGTCGCAATGGTGTGATGCGCTTGACTTATGGTAGTCAATGCGTTGATTTCAACATCTTCACCATCGGCAAGAAGCCAGGTGCCTTCAATGACCCTGTTGGGGTCAACCTTATCCAGGGCATGGATGAGAGTGAAGTTGAGGGCACCTTCAAGTATTTCAGAGAATTGTTCGATGGAGATCCTAAAGGTGGTGAAGATGTTTCACCTGAGCTAGCACAAGAAGGTTCCTTATCTTTTGATCACGTGGCCCTTGAGCCACATTCTTCTGATCACGTGGCCCTTGAGCAACATTCTTCTAATCTCGTGCCTTTTGAGCCACCAGATACAATTTTTATGGCCTCTGGGTCACATGCTCTTCATTCTATATCTGCTGAGGACCCCATGTGGGTTAAGAATCAACCACCTGATACCCTTCAACGTGATAGAGGTTCACCTCTCATTCAAGCCTCCTCTTTTGCTAACTCTCAAGAGGCATCGAACGACCACAATGCATATAAGGGTGTCAGGTGGTCAAACAATTCTATTTTGTATGTTGCGAGCACATGCATGTGAATTTTTGGCTCGAGAGACGGTGGGTTCCCATTTGATGTCCCTTGACATACGAAGATGGAAGCGCATTATTGTACATAGTTAAAAAAAGAAAAAAAGAAGACTCCTTCAGTGAGCATCGATTGTTGTGGGCCCCAACCTTTGAGTATTTGGGCCCCAATTCTTTCACGTATTTGTATCCCTTCCTTAACATCTCACAGGTTTTGAGGGAATTTGGGTTGTGTCCATCAACATTGCCAGAAACTTCCTTGTGTACTTCACGTTGGTGAGATATATTCTTTTTCATGCATAAATCCATGTAGTCTTTTGCTCACATTCATTGAGGACAATGCATGAAGTAGGTGTGTGGGGCTGTTTTACGTGTGTACATAGTTGAGTCTTTTCCTTTGTTTTTTTTGTTTTCTTTTGTGTGTATTGATAGGGTCATGTTAGTGTGCTGCATTTAATATCGATATATCTGCTTGCCATGATCCTTTGGTGACTTGTCTTCTTTTGCTTGCCTAGTGCCTTAAAATTTTCACATTTCTTTCAAAATCTTCATGTGTTTGCAAAGAACATGTTTTGTGGGTTTTGCGCGTGTTTAGCATGTGCAAAACCGTTGAAAGGGAAAGTAAAAAGAAAGCTCCCAAAATTGTCTTGAACTTGATGCATTAGGATATCTAGTACAATGGCTTTAGGATTTATCGAGTCGTTAGGATGCACCCCAGTTTTCCCTTGGGGGTGAGTAATCATAGGGTGTTGGTTCATGTGTAGATAAGAAATAAGTGAGTTTGTTGTAGACAAGGACCCTTTGAATCTTGTTGTAGTCAAGGACCCTTTGAATCTTGTTGTGAAACTTTAAGTGTAGGGGTTTTGGTTCATGTGTAGATAAGAAATAAGTGAGTAGGTGTTCTCTCTTCTCGCACGGCTCCTATCACCCGGGAAAGTAGTTCTGAGGGGACTTTGTGCCTGGTGCTTTCGAGTTATGTGACTTGGGATGCGCCGACCGAACTCCCGTTACACGGGTGGCAGGGATTGCCCTATGTGGAGATTTGGGGAAAGGTGTACGTGATAGTGTAAGTCCTCATGGGCAATAATGCACGAAACCTGACCATGGGAGAATGAAGCTCCAACTTAGAAAAAGAAAAAAAGAAAAGAAAAAAAGAAAAAGAAAAAAAATGCAAATAAGAACTTTAATGGACTTTACACTTTGTATCACTTGAGGATGTTGAGGTTGTCCATGTCTTTCACTTAATTCCTTATTTAACTTGCACGAATTGTTCATTAGGTTAGGTGTGTGGACTGATTACCTAGATAGAGTCGGCCCGTAGGATTACCGCGTCCAATGATCGACAAAATTTGTCCAACGAGTCGAGTGTCTAGATTGAATAATGCATATTGTTCGGATTTTGTGGGTATATCCGCTGAAAACCCTCAGGAGACAACACTCCTCCTTGGCAACAAGGAGGTTTAACGGCTTGTTGCACGTGCTAAGTGCAACCGTGATTCCTACGAAAGTGAGTTAAGATTTCTTGTTTCTCGTTTGTTTTTAGCTTTCTTTGTTTTGCTCGGGACTAGCAAAAACTTAGGTGTGGGGGTATTTGATTGACATCATTTCATGCTCATATTTGTATCTTATATCCATTATCTTACACCTAAGCAATGCTAAGTCACGAGTTTTATGTTTGAATTTCAGAAATAAAGAGGTTTGAAGAGAAGAGCCATGAAGGGACTCAAAAGCAGGAAAAAGGACTTAATTGTGAGACCTGGCGACCAAGATGCAAGGGAGAAGGACCTGTAGATAAGACCGAAGGACCTAGGAGCAAAACAGAAAACTCCACACCATCATGGGGAGTATTTTGACAATTCGATTCGGGTCGGAGCTCCAATAAACAAAGTAGATGCATCCAAGACCAACCAATACATCAAGCAAAGCCCAACATGAAAACCAGATGGATATGGATCTTATAGACCGTCAATTGGCGGTCTGGGACCAATAATTCGCGGTCCAGATAGCTCTGGATCCACTAAGATTTCGGGCGCACGTCTATTAGTGTATGCTTAGTCTATTTTTGTTATTTGTTTAGTCCCACATCGGGGGTTGTCCCGGATTACCTTTTTCTATGGCTATAAATAGAACTCTCCTTCTTCTCATGTATGCCATCTCTCTCTTTGGTGGCCATCTTCCCTACTAAGAGTTAAGCCTTGAAGCAAAACTCTGGTGGAGGAAGGGCTACTTGTAATTGAGTGAGTTCATAATATATGTTTTCCTTTAATTGTGTTGTTTCTCTGTTAGGTTAATTTCCTTTAACGTGCTTGCTTTGATGTTTGTTTTGTTTTGATGTCATTTCAGCTTCTTTAATATTTCTTGCTTGATTAGTGTAGTTTCATTTCTGTATAATGCTTCATTTTGTTAATGTAGTTAGTGTAATGAGTAGTGAGTAGTTCCATCCCATTTCGGGGTGGACAAATATGTGATATGATAATGTAGTGTATTAGGTGTGTGTTATCTTAATCCCTTGAGCCTTATATGATTTCCATAACCATCTAATGGGATTTCACTATCTTTGATAGGCTAATGCTCTTGAATGAAGCTTAGCTTATGCTTATATTAGTGGACCTATTTTATGGGGAATGATAAGGTGAGGATATGGATGGAATTAATATTGGAAACTCAAATTGTAGTGTATGTACTCTTGTTGCCTTTACCTTGGTTAATCTCTTGTATGTTTTAATGATATGTGTTATCTTAATTCATGTGGAGGTATAGTAGGGTCTAGTCTTTATACATGAGTTCATTTAGCTTCAGTCCAATTATTGTCTTGTATGCTTTAATGATATGATCTTATCTTAATTGATATGGAGACAAAGTTCGATTTAGTTTTATGATTTCATGAACTACATGTTGTGAGGAGTTTAATTAAACACACACACATATTTTATATTCACATTATTTCTCTACCCCCTTTGGGGTTTAGTTTTATTGCTTATCTTTCATTTCCTTTTGCATTCTAGTGTAATTTAGTGTAATCAATCTTTCTTTACCACTCGCCTTCGCACAAACCAAACGTCGACACACCTCCCAGTGGACGACCCGTATTTGCCACTGCTTCAATGCGGCCGTGCACTTGCGGTTAATATAAAACGAATCAATCAGATGTATCCAAGTTGGTTGCTGGAGCTCCAACCCAAATCGATTTGCCAAAACACTCCCTATGATGGTGTGGAGTTTCCTGATTTGCTCATTGGTACTTTGGGCTTACATTTAGGTCCTTCTCCCTTGCATCTTAAATTCTAAGTCTCTCAAATAAGTCCTTTTTCTTGCTCTTCGGTCCTTTTATGCCTCTCCTCCTCAATCTTGTTTATTCCTGAAATTCAAACATAAAACTCGTAACGCAGCTTGTTTAGGTGAAACATAACGGATATAAGACAGAAATGTATGCATGATATGATGTCAATCATCCACCCTGAACCTAGTGAGTAAACTAATTTGTGTCTGTTCGTATAAGGAAGTTTGTTGTAGTCAGGGGCCCTTAAACTCATCTTGTGAAACTGTAAGTGTAGGTGTTTTGGTTCCCATGTAGATAAATAAATAAGTGGTGTTCTCTCTTCTCGCAGGGCTCCTATCACTTGGGAAATTAGGTCCGAGGGGACTTAGTGCCTGGTGTTTTCGAGTCATCTGACTTGGGATGCACTGATGGTACTTCCATTACTCGGGCGGTAGGGATCGCCCTATGTGGAGATTTGGGGGAAGGTGTACGTGAGCGTGTAAGTCCTTACAGGAAATGATGCAAGAAACTCGACCCTTGGAGAATCAAACGCCAACCAACGTAATGTTCCAAAGAAAAGGAAAAAATGATGAATGAAAAAAAGAGTCAAATACGAACCTTAATGGACTTTACACAATTTATCTCTTTAAGAAGTTCAGGTTGCCCATGTCTTTTACTTGTGTCCTTAATTAACTTTCACGAATGATTCATTAGGCTAGGTATGTGGATGATTACATATATAGAGTCGACCCGTAGCATTACCGCGTCCAATGGTCGACAAAAATGAGCCCACAAAGTCGTGTTGCTAGGTTGAATAATGCATCTTTGTTCAGATTTTGTGGGTGTATCCGCTGAAAACCCTCAGGACAAAACACTCCTCCTCCTTGGCGACAAGGAGGTTTAACGGCTTGTTGCAAGTGCAAAGTGCAACCGTGATTCCTACGAAAATGAGTTAGGATTTCCCTGCTTTACGTATGCTTTTTCCTTTCTTTCATTTTTCTCTTTCTTTGTTTTGCTCGGGACTTGCCAAAGTTAGGTGTGGGGGTATTTGATTGACATCATTTAATGCATTCATTTGTGTCTTATATCCATTATCTTGAACCTAAACAATGCTACGTAATGAGTTTTATGTTCGAGTTTCAAGAATAAACATGTTTGAGGAGAAGAAAGCTTAAAAGGACTTAAAAGCAGGAGAAAGGACTGAGTTGTGGGACTTGGGGACTGAGATGCAAGGGAGAAGGACCTGAATGTAAGCCCAAAGTACCAATGAGTAAATAAAGAAACCCCACACCATCATGAGAGTATTTTTGCAATTCGATTCGGGCCTAACCTCCAAAAACCGACTTGGGTGCATCACTCATCAAGAAATCAGTCGAGCAATGCCCACCCAAAATCCAAACCGGATCCGAACTCGATAGACCGCCCAATGACGGTCGGGTTGGCTCCGAATCCGACACGCTTCAGGAAGAACATGTATTAGTGTGATTTATATCTATTTCTGGTGTTGTGTTAGTCCCACATCGGGGGATTGTCCCTAATTACATTTTTCAATGACTATAAATAGAACTCCTCAGCTTCCCTTATAATCTACTATATACTTGGTGGATATTCTCTCTACTTGAAGTGGAGCCTTGGAGCAAATACTCAAGTACAGAGATGCTACTTGTATTGTGAGTCTGAAATAAATAAAGTTTCTTTGTTATGTTGCTTCTTTTATGTTGCTTGCATGTTTAGTTAAATTTCATTTCAATAATCTTAGTAGACTTACTTAATATGTTTTCCTTTCTTAGGATAATAATGAGTTTAATGAATAGTGAGTAGTTCCATCCCCTTTGGGGGGTGGAGTTGATGTTTTATACATGCAATAGAGAATGGAAATGAATGCAATACATGAAAACACAACCTACATTTGTCTTAATGCTTGCATTATTCACCATCTTCTTGCATGTGTACACTAAGTCCACCCCTCAGGGGTGCTTCTTCCTGATTTGCACTTCCACTTTAGGTTTTTTTGATTTAGTTTGCATCGTTAGTTGTTGTTTTCCGTCACATTGCTTCTTACTAGTTTAGTGTAACTGAGATTAGTATATCTACAACTCTTCTCCCATTTTTCCCATCAGATTTTGGTCATACCAGAGGCTGCTCACCTCCCTGCGGACGACATGTACTTGCCCCATCTTCACTGACGGTTGTGCACTTGTGGTCTAAATTTAAAACGTTCAATCAGACCACGTTTAGGCCATGACGTCGAGAGTGAGATTGTCTCCTAAGTGTGCACGAATCCTTGGAGTCAATGTCTACTTGATTTTAGATTAAGGCTTTACTTGAGTGTGGTTTGTGGGGCTAACGGAGGGGTGATGAAATCTCCCACCTTATCTTAAAGACAATAGGTGTAACGCCCCCAAAATTGTTGGTACGCACACCGGGAAGAAACACTAGTGTCGCAATCAGAGACCTAGGCGACGTGCGAAGGAGTCAAAGTAGACAGAAAATAGACTACTCGACAAAATAGAAAAGACAAGCATGGATAGCTGGCATATAAAAACACCTGAAATAGCTGAATATACATATATGAAAAGATTCAATCCAATACTTAACTTTTAAAAAGGAAATACAACAATAAGGGGAAGTAAAGATAACTAAAGACTCTAGTCGACGTGTCCATTGTGTACAAAATCTTCGACAACTGGTCCAATTGTCTCTGTACAAACCTAAGTACCTGCAAGCACCATATTAACATGTGCGTGAGTTTTCAATAAAGAAAACCTAGTATGCCCCCAGTCAAATCAAAGTTTTATAGAAGAATGCATGTAGTCTAACTAAGATAAAAGCATCAGAAACACAATAGAAAAGCACAATAGGCAATAGAAGGCTACTACTCCAACAACCCCACCAATCGGGCGCACCCAAGCAAATTCCTCTAAAAGGAAATAGAACATCAGCTACGCTGGTCGAAAACAGAACACCAACCATGTCGGTCAGAAATAGAAGTGGGTCACTCGACAGTGACCCACCGCTTGGCATAAAGTGGTACGCCAAATAGACTCCACAAATCGTGGAAATAAACCTACATGGTGCCATCGTGAACTTCAGAACATCTAACCTGAGACAGAATGTCAGCGCGCCTGCCCAGGACTTATCTAATGCCTTGCCTCCACATAGACGTCTTATGTGAATGGACTCTAAAGCTAGAGGACCCACTCGTGGCCCGTCTGCTTAGAAAATAGAACGTGGCCAAAATTATTTATCAGATTAAATGCAATGCAAACTACTTAAGCATCTAAAATCAAATATAGCTATAGAGTCCAGAACAAGCTCAAGGAACGATATAAGAATACCCTCCGCACAGACCCAAACAACAATCAGAAACAAACATCCCTAATCAGAGATCAATTCGCATCCACAACAACAACCAATCCTAACCGAATCGGTAAAACCGTCTAGCAACTAGTCAAGTTGTCTACGGGTCATGATAATGATGTTATAGGGTCTGATATCCTAAGGGTTATACATCATATCATAACATTGGCTAATTGTTCGATCAAAATGCCTATGGGGGTCATTGAAGATGTCTTAATCAAGGTAGGAGATTTCATATTTTCTGTTGACTTTGTTATCCTTGAAACCGAACTAGTCACGAATACTCACTCTCAGATTCCATTGATTTTTGGTAGACCATTTATGGTGACCTCAAATGAATTATTAATTGGTCGAACTAGACTCCTAAAATTGTTGTTCAGGAACTAGACGACGACGTTTCATGTGTTCAATATGGCCAGGCAACATGCATCGTTCGAGAATCCCATGGAAATTATTAATTACTCGAACTGATTCATGAAGATTTGAATGAATACATCATCGATGATTCCAATCATCAAGAGGATGGGGGTAAGTTGAGTATTGATGTGCATGTTATTCATCACATGCGAGCTCCTCTTGTTATACCCCTCAAGTTGGATATCACACCCTGCCACGAGGAACCACCCAGTGTTGAGCTTAATGAACTTCCGAAGGAACTGAAACATGTTTTTCTTGGTCTAAATCAGTCATTCCTGGTGATCATTGATCAAACATTTTAATTAATAAACCGCAAGTGCACGGACGCGTTGAAGCGGTGGAAAATATGGGTCGATCCACAGGGAGGTGTGTCGACTTTAGTTTGTGCGAAGGCGAGCGGGAAAGAAAGGAGAGAAAAGAGTTATGATCTAAACTACACTACAATGCAAGAAGAAATGGGAAATACGTAATAAAACTAAACCCCATAGGGGGTAGAGAAAGAATGTGAATATAAAGATATGTGTATGTGTGTGTGTTCAATTATGCTCATCACAACATGTAGTGCATGAAAATCATAAAACTAAATCCAACTTTGCCTCCGCATGAAATAAGATAACACAATATCATTAAAACATACAAGACAATAATTGGAATGAAGCTAAATGAACTCATGTATAAAGACCAAAACCTCACTATGCCTCCACATGAAATAAGATTTAGACAATCATTAAACCATACAAGACATTAACCAAGGTAAAGGATCCAAGAGTACATGCAACTACAAGTCATGTTTCCTTCATCAATTCCATCCACATCCTCACCTTATCATTTCCCATAAAATAGGTCCACTAATCTAAGCATATGCTAAGCTTCATTCAAGAGCATTAGCGTATCAAAGACAAGAGTGAAATCCCATTAGATGGTTATGAAAATCATGTACGCTTCAAAGGATTAAGATAACACACCTAATACATCACATAATCATATCACATATTTCTCCACCCCCCAAATGGGGATGGAACTACTCACTAATCATTACACTACAACCTACATTAACAAAATGAAACATTCTACTGAAAGGAAATTAAACTAAGCAACCAAGAAATATTAAAGATGCTAAAAAGACATAAAACTAAAGAAGCATGCAAGACACATGAATGGAAATGAAACTAAGAAAGAAACAACATAACTAAAGGGAAACTTTATTAATTTCAAACTCACAATACAAGTAGCCTCTCTCCACCAGGGTTTTTTCTTCAAGGTTTTTACTCCTAGTAGAGAGGATAGCCACCAAAAGAGTGATCAATACAAGGGAGGAGGAGTTTTATTTGTAGCCAAAGAAAAAGGTAATCCGGGACAATCCCCCGGTATGGGACTAAATGTATACCAAAAATAGACTAAACACAGCCTAATACATGACCCGCCAAAGTCTTAGCGGATCCGGACCAAAACTGACCGCCAATCAGCGGTCTTGGACCGCCAATTAGCGGTCTATATTGTCTGAACCCAGCCTGGTTTTGGTTTGTGGTTGTCTGGCTTCATGTCTTCATGTTTGATGCAACCGGGCAAGTTGTTGGAGCTCAAGACCGAATCAACTCTCCAATCAAACGTGCAACTCACTCTTGTCCCGATGCAACTTACTAACTAATGTATGATCTAAACATGCATGAACGAGAGAATTGGATGCACGTACCTGACACCAGCAATCAACAACAAAAATAATGTAAAGCAAAGAAAAGACAAATGCCTGCAAGGTCTACAAATGATGCATGACCTAGATGACAATCAATCTACTATTTTGCTTTGAGTTTTAAGGGCCAAGTTGATTAAAGGGGATTGATTTTTAATACGGGAGCAAACTAAAAGTCACAACATGCAAGATTGTGCTCCCAGACAACTACACTGAAACACACAACAGCTAGAACAAAAATGGGACAAAGTAAAGCTCACCAGGCCACCAATTGTCAGTCCCAGACCGCTGATTGGCGGTCACTGTTGCGTGTTTCGCTCTACAATTCCTCCAGTTGCCTCCCCTTGATCCCGAGGATCCCTGAAACAAACCAAAACTTAAAAAAAAAAATTAAAACCCCTAGAAACGTCCAAACCAAAGTCTGGACAGAACACCTCCTCGGCAACGACGCCAAAAACTTGATTGAACGTTTTAATTAATAAACCGCAAGTGCACGACCGCGTTGAAGCGGTGGCTAATACGGGTCGATCCACAGGGAGGTGTGACGACTTAAGAGTGTGCGAAGGCGAGTGGGAAAGAAATGAGAGAAAGGAGTTATGATCTAAACTACACTACAATGCAAGAAAAAAAGAAGATAGGCAATAAAACTAAACCCCATAGGGGGTAGAGAAAGAATGTGAATATAAAGATATGTGTATGTATGTGTGTTCAATTATGCTCATCACAACATGTAGTTCATGAAAATCATAAAACTAAATCCAACTTTGCCTCCACATGAATTAAGATAACACAATATCATTAAAACATACAAGACAATAATTGGAATGAAACTAAATGAACTCATGTATAAAGACCAAACCTCACTATGACTCCACATGAAATGAGATTTAGACAATCATTAAACCATACAGGACATTAACCAAGGTAAAGGCAACAAGAGTACATGCAACTACAAGTCATGTTTCCTTCATCAATTCCATCCATATCCTCACCTTATCATTCCCCATAAAATAGGTTCACTAATCTAAGCATATGCTAAGCTTCATTCAAGAGCATTAGCATATCAAAAAAAGAGTGAAATCCCATTACATGGTTATGGAAATCATGTAAGGTTCAAAGGATTAAGATAACACACCTAATAGATCACATAATCATATCACATATTTCTCCACCCCCAAATGGGGATGGAGCTATTCACTAATCATTACACTACAACATACATTAACAAAATGAAACATTCTACTGAAAGGAAGTTTAGCTAAGTAAGCAAGAAATATTAAGGAAGCTAAAAACACATAAAACTAAAGAAGCATGCATGACATATGAAGGGAGATTAAACTACGAAAGAAACAACATAACTAAAGGGAAACTTTATTAATTTCAAACTCACAATACAAGTAGCCTCTCTCCACCAAGGTTTTTTCTTAAAGGATTTTATTCCTAGTAGAGAGGATGGCCACCAAGAGAGTGATCAATATAAGGGAGGAGGAGGAGTTTTATTTATAGCCACAGAAAAAGGTAATCCGGGACAATCCCCCGGTATGGGACTAAATGTATACCAAAAATAGACTAAACACAACCTAATACATGACCCGCCAAAGTCTTAGCGGATCCGGACCAAAACCGACCACCAATCAGCGGCCGATATTGTCAGGATCCGGCCTGATTTTGGTGTGTGGTTGTCTAGCTTCATGTCTTCATGTTTGATGCATCCGAGTAGGTTGTTGGAGCTAAGGACCGAATCGAATTGCCAAATTACTCCTCATGATGGTGTGGAGTTTCTTGATTTGATGATTGGTCCTTTGGGCTTACATCTGGGTCCTTCCCTCTTGCATCTCAGTCCCCAAGTCTTGCAACTCAGTCCTTTTCATTGCTTCTAGGTCCTTTTATGTCTCTTCTCCTCAATGTTGTTTATTCCTAAAACTCAAACAAAAAAGTCGTTACGTAGCATTGTTTAGGTTCAAGATAATGTATATAAGACACAAATATATGCATGATATGATGTCAATCAATCATCTCATCAATGTTGACTCAAGATCAAGAAGAGCGATTGATTCAAGTTCTAACCAAGTATATGTCAGCCATTGGGTGGTCCTTAAAGGACATTAAAGGGATAAGTCCCATCGTCATGCAACACCACATCTATATGGACGATGAGGCACGACCGCATTGGGACCACCAATGGTGGTTGAATCCGGCCATGACCAAGGTGGTCAAGAATGAAATCATTAAATGCTTGGATAACGGGATAATTTTTCCTCTCGGATAGCACTTGGGTAAGTCCCATCCAAGTTGGGCCAAAGAAGTTGGGTATCACGGTCTTTCGTAATGAACAAAATAAATTGGTTCTAACCTGACTTCAAACTGGGTGGCGAGTCTGCATTGACTAGGAAGTTGAATTCTGTTACGCAGAAAGATCACTTCCCTTTCGTTCATTGATCAAACACTTCAAAGACTCACGGGGCATGCTTAATATTGTTTCCTCGATGGCTATTTGGGGTACAATCAATTCCCAGTGGTACTTGAAGATCAAGAGAAGACCACTTTCACATGTGCTTTTGGGACATTTGCGTATAGACACATGCCTTTTGGATAATTCAATGCGCCTACGACATTCCAACATTATATGTGGAATATCTTTTTCGACATGGTCGAGAGCTTCCTTGAGATTTCATGGATGACTTCTCGGTCCACGAGACCTCCTTTGATGAGTGCTTACATCACTTAAGCCTTGTTCTTAATAGATGTACAGAAATGAACTTAGCCATTAATTCGGACAAGTATTTTATGGTCACGAAAGGCATTGTGTTGGGACACGTGGTCTCTTAGGATGGAATTGAGGTGGATCAGACAAATATTAAGCTAATTTCTAAGCTACCACCGCCCACCTCCGTAAAGGACATTCGTTCCTTCCTTGGACATGTTGGTTTTTATCGGCATTTTATTAAAGACTTAAGCAAGCTAGCTCGACTGTTAACGAGCCTACTTGCAAAAGGTGCCCCTTTCGAGTTCAAACCTGCATGCTCACATCCTTTGAGTTCTTGAAGCGTGAACTGACCTCTGCTCCAATTATCAACGCACCAGTGTGGACTCTTCCCTTTGAGCTGATTTGTGATGCTTCAGACTATGTGATTGGAGTTGTTTTGGGTTAGAGAGTTGACAAGCTACCATATGTGATCTAGTATGTGAGTCACAATCTCAATGATGCCCAACTAAAATTCACCGTTAGTGAGAAAGAGTTCCTTGCAATCATCTTCGGGTTGGAAAAATCTCGCTAGTACCTCATTTGATCGTAAGTCACCATCTATACCGACCACTTAGACCTTCGCTATCTGTTATCAAAGAAGGATGATAAACCCCGTATTCTTCGTGGGATCTTTCTTCTGCAAGAGTTCGACCTTAAGATACGAGATAATAAAGGGTGCGAAAATGTCGTCGCTGACCATTTAACACGCATTCATGTTGAGCCTTCACCGCACCCATTGGTGAACGAGTACTTCCGTGACGAGAATCTGATGGCAATAGCCTCACCCCCCCTTTCGCGAACATTGTGAACAATTTAGTAACTCGGGAGGTGCCGGCACATTCGATACAAAATGAGAAAGCCAAGTTGTTGTCGTTAGTCAAGCACTTCTACTGGGATGACCCTTACTTATTTAAGTATTTGCCGATCAAATCATAAGAAGGTGCATTCCTAACAGAGAGAAACATAGTGTCTTGTCCTTTTGCCATGAGGAGGCCTGTGGTGGGTACTTCAGTGCCAAGAAAACATCTGTAAAGTTCTCCAATGTGGCTTTTACTGGCCCACGTTGTTCACGGATGCTTTTGCATATTGCAAAGCATGCAATCACTGTCAACGTGTGGGCCACATTGGAGACGTGATATAATGCTACTAAATCCTATCTTAGTTGTCGACATCTTTGATGTTTAGGGAATTGACTGCATGGGTCCTTTTCGCGTGTCCCGTGGTCACACCTACATTGTTGTGGTGGTTGATTATATGTCGAAGTAGGTTAAGGCGATCCCCACACACTAATGATCACAAGGTCGTGATAAAATTCTTAAAAGAACAGATCTTTACGAGGTTGGGGACACCTCATTGTATCATTAATGATCGAGGGACTCACTTTCTCAACCGATCCTTCAAAGTAGTGATTAGGAAATATTCCATCACACACAAAGCAGTGTCTAGGTGAAAATCTCCAATCATCAAATTAAGTAAATACTCGAAAAGACGGTTAATGCTTCGAAGAAGGATTGGTAAGTTAATTTGAATCACGCGTTGTGGCCCTTCTGCACCGTGTATAAAACTGACCTAGGCATGTCCCCCTTTCGGAATGTTTATGGCAAGGCTTGTCATCTTCTAGTAGAGCTTGAGCACCGGGCATTATGGGAAATCAAACATCTTTAAATGAGTCTTGATGTTGTCGGTGCCAACCGTAAGTTCGACCTCAATGAGTTGGAGGAGTTGAGAAATGAGGCATATGAAAATGCCAAGATATGCAAGTCCCGTACCAAAATTATGCATGACGGCACGGTCCAGATCAAAACTTTGATGGTGGGACTAAAGGTCTTATTGTATAACTCTCACCTCCACTTGATTCTGGGGAAACTTCAGACTCGTTGGTCTAGACCCTATATCATGTTAACCATTTTCCCTTGCGGGGCGATAGAAATTCAAAACCCAAGTAACACGACGTGTTCAAAGTTAATGGACACCGACTAGAACCTTACTTTGAGGGGACCATGACAGAGGTAGAGGCGGAAGTTATGCTCAGAGGTAGAAGGTGTTGTCTCTTCTTTTGTGTCTCTAGAGTTGGTGGTGAATTGACCAATGAGAAAGCAAGATGTGACTTAAGCTCAGCCAGAAATCGAGACAGATTCGGTCGACCGTTATCCACACGGTAGTCCAAAACATTGGTCTGAACTGAGAACTCTGTTGACCAATTATGTATCGGATCACCGTTCACCAACCTCCAGTAGCTTTTATCTATTTAGCTCTAATTAAATTCGATTCACTGAAGTCCATTCGGTTCACCGTTCCAAGGTGGACAGTAGAATTGATTGGGCTCTGATCTACTGAAGTTCAGTTGACCGTGTATACTTCGGTAGACCGAAGTAGCGTGGGTATTCCGCTGACAATGCATGGGAAATTGTTTAACAGTCAAGTGTCATGTTTAAGTAGCCGTTGGGCTCCTAAAGCGAATATGGATTCGGTAGACCGAAGTGTGTGCGGTCGTCCGAAGTGGGTCAAGTTAATTGGGCTCTGGGGTCTTGATTCGAATTCGACCGTTGGAGCAAAGTCCAAAACCGATCCAGGCCTATTCGGTCGACCAAAGGTGGTTCGGTCTTCCGTTGGGAAATTCCAGAGAACGCCAAAGTTTCACTGTTGGGAAGTATTTGGCTATCTGATAGGTGTTCGGTGGACCGAACGAGGTAGAGTTCGGTTAACCGAAATAGATTCGGTTTACCGAGAAATGACGGGACATAATCCTAGTGCTCAAGTTTACATAAAACCTTACGGACACAATAAATATAAAAGTTACATGTCTTGGTCCAAAGTTTTGAGTACAAGTCTTGAGTCTTGATGTCCTTGTCCCAATGCTCATTTCCTTGGTTGTCTTGATCAACCTATTAAGATGATTGCAAGTATACAAACATATATGCAATGCATGTAATCGTGTTTGCTCACTTTGATTGATTAGGTTGATTGATTAAGATTAGTTTAATTAATCATCAAAATTAATATAGATTAAGGTTAAAAAGGCAACAGTTATGTCTTTACACGAACTTCCTACGGATGTGGTCACTTGATGTGATCATTCCTTTAATTTCATACATAGTTTGTCATAGGTTCAAAAAGAAGAAAAAAACAACAAAACAAAAATGAACATAAGACTCCACAAGTGAGCATTGCTTGTTGGAGCCCCCAACCCTTGAGTAATTGGACCCCATCTTTTTATTGTGATCAACTCCCTTCTAATACATCTCACAGGTTTTGGAGCGAATTCAGGTTTGCAACATCACCACAAAAATTTCCTTATGCTTCACAATATTGTGAGATCGACACTTTTTCATGCATAACTACATCTATCATCTTGCATGCATACATTGGGACAATGCATAAACTAAGTCTGGGGGTGCTTTACGTTTGTATATATTTTTGGAGTCTAGTCATTGTCATTTTGTTTTTCATTTTCTTTTATTTGTATTATTAGGGTCATGATAGTGTGCTACATTTAATATGGATATATCTGCTATGCCATGATGCTTGGGTGATTTATCTTCTTTTGTTTGTCGTAGTGCTGTCATTTTCCATTTCTTTCTAAAATTTGACGCCTTTGCGAAAGAAAAATGTTTTGTGGGGTTTGTGTAATTGTTTAGTGTATTGATTGATCGTTTTATATTTAACCGCAAGTGCACGGCCGCGTTGAAGCGGTGGCAAATACGTGTCGTCCACTGGGAGGTGTGTCGACACTTGGTTTGTGCGAAGGCGAGAGGTAAAGAAAGGGAGAAAGATTTCTTACACTAATCTAAACTACAAAGCTGAAATGAAATGGAGAAGAAACGATAAAACTAAACCCCAAAGGGGGTAGAGAAATAATGTGAACATAAAGAAGTGTATGTGTGTGTGTTCATTAAGCTCTTCACAACATGTAGTGCATGAAATCATAAAACTACATCCAACTTTCCCTCCACATGAATTAAGATTTCACTACATCATTAAAACATACAAGACAATAGATGGAATGAAGCTACATGAACTCAAGTATAAAGACTAGACCCTACTATGCCTCCACATGAATTAAGATAAGACTACATCATTAAAACATACAAGACATTAGCTAAGGTAAAGGCAACAAGAGCTCATACACTACAACTTGTGTTTCCAATATTAACTTCATCCATATCCTAACCTTATCATTCCCCATAAAATAGGTCCACTAATCAAAGCATAAGCTAAGCTTCATTCAAGAGCATTAGCATATCAAAGATAAGAGTGGAGACCCATTAGATGGTTATGGAAATCATATAAAGCTCAAGGGATAAAAATAACACACACTTAATACACTACATGATTATATCACATATTTCTGCACCCCCCAAATGGGGATGGAATTACTCACTACTCATTACTCTAACTATATTAGCAATAGAAAGCATAATACTGAAATGAAAGTTATACTAATCAAGCAAGAAATATTTAAAGAAGCATAAAACAAACAAGCACCAAAGTAAACACATTAACTAAGCAAGAATTAACAAGCTAAAAAAACTTCTATTATGAACTCACTCAGATTACAAGCAGCCTTTCCTCCACTAGAGTTTTGCTTCAAGGCTCACTCTTAGTAGGGAAGAAAGCCACCAAAGAGAGAGATGGATACAATGGGAGGTGAAGAGTTCTATTTATAAGCATGGAAAAAGCTAATCCGGGACAATCTCCCGATGTGGGACTAAACCAATACCAAAAATAGACTAAGCACACATTAATACAAGTCCAGGAGAAAATGAAGTGGATCTGCACCAATCCAGACCGCCAATTGGCGGTTCCAGACCGCCAATTGGCGGCCTATATGATCCAGATCCGTCTGGATTTGTTTGTGGGCCTTCCTTGTTGTGTGTCTTGGTCTTGGATGCATCTGGTTGGTTTGTTGGAGCTCTGACCCGAATCGAATTGGCAAAATACTCCCCATGATGATGTGGAGTTTCCTGGTTTGCTCTTAGGTCCTTTGGTCTTACGATCAGGTCCTTCTCCCTTGCATCTTAGTCCCCAGGTCTCACCATTAAGTCCTTTTTCCTGCTTTTTGGTCCTTTCATGGCTCTTCTCTTCAAACCTCTTTATTCCTGAAAACTAAACATAAAACTCATCACGTAGCATTGCTTAGGTGTAAGATAATGGATATAAGATACAAATATAAGCATGAAATGATGTCAATCAAATTCCCCCACACCTAAGTTTTTGCTAGTCCCGAGCAAAACAAAGAAAGAGAAAAGCAAACGAAAACAAGAAATCCTAACTCACTTTCGTAGGAATCACGGTTGCACTTAGCACGTGCAACAAGCCGTTAAACCTCCTTGTTGCCAAGGAGGAGGAGTGTTGTCTCCTGAGGGTTTTCAGGGGATACACCCACAAAATCCGAACAAGATGCATTATTCAATCTAGACACTCGACTCGTTGGACATATGTTGTCGATCATGGGACGCGGTAATCCTACGGGCCGACTCTATATAGGTAATCAGTCCACACACCTCACCTAATGAACCATTCGTGCAAGTTAAATAAGGAATTAAGTGAAAGACATGGACAACCTCAAGATCCTCAAGTGATACAAAGTGTAAGGTCCATTAAGGTTCTTATTTGCAATTTTTTTTCCTTTTTTTTTCTTTTCACATTTTTTTTCTTTTTATTAGTTGGAGCTTCATTCTCCCAGGGTTAGGTTTCGTGCAGAATTGCCCATGAGGACTTACACTATCACGTACACCTTTCCCCAAATCTCCACATAGGGCAATCCCTACCACCCGTGTAACGGGAGTTCGGTCGGCGCATCCCAAGTCAGATGAGTCGAAAGCACCAGGCACAAAGTCCCCTCAGACCTACTTTCCGGAGTGATAGGAGCCGTGCGAGAAGAGAGAACATCTACTCACTTATTTCTTATCTACACATGAACCAAAACCCCTACACTAATGTCTCACAACAAGATTTAAAGGGTCCTTGACTACAACAAACTTCCTTAAGTTAATAGACACGAATTAGTGACTCATTTGGTTCAGGGTGGACTTCTTTGAATGTTTGAGCACTGAAACCCTATGATTACTCACCCCCAAAGGAAAACTGGGGTGCATCCTAACGACTCGATAAATCCTAAAGCCACGTACTAGATATCCTAATGCATCAAGTTCAAGATAATTTTGGGAGCTTTCTTTTTACTTTGCCTCTCAACGGTTTTGCACATGCTAAACACACGCAAAACCCACAAAACATTTTCTTTCGAAAACACATGAAGATTTTGAAAGAAATGTGAAAATTTTGAAGCACTAGGCAAGCAAAAGAAGACAAGTCACCCAAGGATCATGGCAAGCAGATATATCGATATTAAATGCAGCACACTAACATGACCCTAACAATGCAAACAAAAGAAAACAAAATCAAAAGAAAAGACTCGACTATGTACACACGTAAAACACCCCCCCCACACACCTACTTCATGCATTGTCCACAATGAATGTGAGCAAAATACTACATGGATGTATGCATAAAACGGAATAGATCTCACCAACGTGAAGAACACAAGGAAGTTCATGGCTATGTTGATGGACACCACCCAACTTCCCTCAAAACCTGTGATGATGCTAAAGAAGGGATACAAATACGTGTAAGAAATGGGGCCCAAATACTCACGGGTTGGGGCCCACAACAATCGATGCTCACTGAAGGATCTTTTTTTTAACTATGTACAACAATAGGCTTCCATCTTCAGATGTCAAGGGACAACAAATGGGAACCCACCATCTCTCGAGCCAGAAATGCGCATGCATGGGCTCGCAACATACACAACAGAATTGCTCGACCACCTGACACCCTTATTAGCATTGTGGTCGTTCGATGCCTCTCGAGAGTTATCAAAAGAGGAGGCATGAATGAGAGGTCAACCTCTACCAGGTTTAAGGGTATCAGGTGGTTGATTCTTAACCCACATGGGGTCCTCAGCAGATACAGAATGAAGAGCATGTGGCCTAGAGGCCATAAAATAGTATCTTGTGGCTCAAGGGCCACGTGGTCAAAAAGACGTGGCTCAAGGGCCACATGATCAGAAGAATGTGGCTCAAGGGCCACAAGATCAGAAGAATGTGGCTCAAGGGCCACAAGATCAGAAAAATGTGGCTCAAGGGCCACGTGATAAAAACATAAGGCACCTTCTTGTGCCAGCCCAAGTTAAACATCTTCACCACCTTCAGGATCTTCATCGAACAATTCTCTGAAGTACTTGAAGGTGCCCTCAACTTCAATCTCATCCAAGCCCTGGATAAGGTTGACCTCAACAGGGTCATTGAAGGCACTTGGCTTCTTGCCAATGGTGAAGATAATGAAATCCGCGCATTGACTACCATAAGTCAAGCGCATCAGACCATTGAGACAATTGATCAAGGCATTGGAAGTCGCAAGAAATGGTCGCCCCAAAATGACAGGAATTTGTCCAAGTGGGTTTGGCACAGGTTCAGTATCCAGGACAAAGAAGTCGACTGGATAAATGAACTCTCCCACTTTGATCAGCACGTCTTCCACCACACCTTTCGGTTTCTTCATGGACGTATCAGCCAATTGAAGAGTGGTCTTTGTTTGTTTGAGGTATCCAAGACCGAGGTGGATGTAGACAGAATATGGCAGAAGATTAACAGATGCACCAAGGTCCAATAAGGCTCGATGTATGGACACATCCCCAATCACACAAGAGATAGTAGGACAACCAGGGTCCTTGTACTTTACTTGCATGGGTTGTGCCAACAAAGAACTCACGTTAGCCGCAAGAAAAGCTTTCTTTGGAACATGAGTTTTTCTCTTCTTGGTGCATAAATCCTTGAGAACCTTGGCATAAGGTGGCATTTGCTGAATCACCTCCAAAAGAGGGATATTCACCTTAACCTGCCGAAACATCTCAAGCATCTTGTCATGCTGATCAGAGGTTTTCTTTTTAAGGCACTCAGGGAATGGCGCCTTCGAGGCATAATGGTGCGAAGGAACGTCAGAATTCTGGTCCTTCGACACAAGAGGAGACAAGGGGACCTCAGGGTTCGGCCCCTTTGTCGAAGGAAATGTAGAAAGAACCTCAGGATCTGGCTCCTTCCTGGAAGTATTTGTGTAGGGAGCCTCAGGATCTGGCTCCCTCAGAGATGGTGATGACAAGGAAGGCACCCTAATGTGGTTGTCCACCTTCTTACCAGACCTCAAAGTATGAATCACATTAATATGATGGGTCGGTTCAGAGGCAGCATGAGGTAAAGGTGTCCTTCCTTGCGAATGGGTACCCCGAGGATTCACCTCGGGTTGACTCGGTAATTGGCCCTTCTCGCGTTCATGGAGCTGATTAGCCAACTGGCTAACTTGCATTTCCAATGCTTTGACCGAATTGTTGTTGGCCGAAAGCATGGATTGTGTACTCTGAATGAACGCGTGAAGGGTTTGTTCAAGAGTGGAGTCCTTAGGGTCAACCCGTTGGGGTTGTGGAGTTTGGTTATAATAACCCGACGAAGAGGTCTGAGCAGGTTGGTAATTTTGGTGCTGAGACCTTTGATGTGGGGGTTGGTAGGTCGCCGATGGGCGTGGAGGTTGATAGGGTGGAGGTTGAGGTTGAGCGTGCGAGCTCTGACCGTGACCCCCACTAGGCCCCCAAGAGAAGTTAGGATGGTTACGCCATCCCGGGTTGTAGCAGTGACTGTACGGGTCGTTACGGGGCCTTTGTTGATACATCGCATTTGCATGCTCAGTATCCCTTGGAGCGTAAGCGCATTCCAAGTCATCATGTCCCGACAATCCACACCTACTACACTCGGGAGTAGCGACCTAAGCTACAGGAGCTCGGTCCATCTCCAAACTCTCAATCCTACACATGAGAGCAACCATTTTCGCCTCAGACGCGATCGATGACTCAACTTGATAAGATACAGCTCGACCAGAAGACCTGGCGGCTGGTGGCTCTCTCATGGTATCCCACTCGAAGGTGCGTTCAGCCATGGATTCAAAAGTGTCCCAAGCCTCCTCGATGGGTTTCATTTGGAAGTCACCCTGACACATTGACTCCAACAATGTGCGGGTGTTGTAGTTGATGCCCTCATAAACAATTTGGCACAACTGCCAAAGCTCAATCCCATGATGAGGGCACTGTTGGAGAAGGTCCGTGAACCTCTCAAAGAAACCATGAAACGATTCGGTCTCGGTCTGATACATTTGATGTATCTGGTGCCGTATCTGTTGAGTTTTCCTTTGAGGGAAAAATCTCTTCAGAAAGACGGTCACAAAGTCATCCCAAGACCGAATCGAGCTCGCCGGGAGGCTATACATCCATTTCTTCGCATTATCCTTCAATGCGAACGAAATCGTCCTCAACCGGACAGAATCCTCGTCAAGCTGTTGAAGCTTGAACATGGAGCATACTTCCTCAAATTCGCGTATAAAAATATACGGATCCTCCTTATTGGCAGTAAAGGTTGGACGCATGCTCACATACTGAGGTTTCAGCTCATAGTTGTTCCCGCAAGCAGGGGGAACAAATATGCAAGAAAGTTGCGCGGCCTGAACAGGATGGGTCCGCTCCCACAACGTCATCGGCCTATCCTGTCGAGCTAAAGGTGGTGGTGCACCTAGAACTCGATCCTGACCGAATCTCCCTTCCTCTCGAGTCAGAGGAGGAGGAGAAGGAGGTCTACGTGGTGGTGGGAATGGACCGAGGTAGTCCATGTATGGAACCCGGTCTCCCTCGCCACCACGAGACGACTCGGCCTCTTGCTCCAAAGGAGCACGAGGCAGAGATGGTGATAACCAAGATCTTCCATCTCAGAAATAAGCACTCTCTCGAGTCGAGCACTCTCACCAGAACGAGCCCAACCACGCATGAAATGCTCGACTCGACTCTAAACAACACACAACAGAAGGTGTACTAGAGGAGGAGACTAAACGTAGAGAATAGATGAGGAGAGGACTCAGATGAGGATGGAAGAATCCCTAGAGCTAGCGAGGGTAGTGGGATCAGGAGGAAGCCTAACAAGCAAGCACGACTCAAACAATGTAAGGCAATGGGTCCTTAAGCTAGACGACGCCTAACTTCGAGGTCACTAGCCTCGACACGCCTCACCTCCCTACAACGAGGACCACAATGCCCAGCAAGTGATACCAGATCCGGAGATCCAGTACCTCCTACTATCGACAAGGTAGGCAACGCCGATCAGGTCATGACGGTCTCGACTAGATGACTCTCCTAGTGCGTCCGAATTCCTTAGGGCCAATGTCTACTTGCTTTTAGTTAAGGCTTTATTAAGAGTGGTTTTTGGGGCCAAGGAAAGGGTGATGAAATCCCCCACCTTATCTTTTATGGGACAACCCCTCCTTAGTAGCGATTTGATCCTAGATCTAGCAATCAATTGCTCCAATCAAACGCTCTCTCACTCTTGTCCCGATGCACCTTACTAACTAATGCATGAAATAAACATGCATGAATAAGGGATGTGGGTGCACGTACCTCACGCCAGCAATCAACGACAAAATGTAAAGCAAAGAAAAGACAAATGCATGCAAGGTCTACCAATGGTGCATGACCTAGATGGCAAGAAGTCTAATCTTTTGCTTTGAGTTTTATGGTCCAAGTTGATTAAAGGGGGAGTGATTAATGATCTGGGAGCAAACCAGAAGTCATAGCATGCAAAATAGGGCTCCCAGATAACACAAATTTGAACACTAACTACCAGAAAAAATTACAAGGCCATAAACTCTCACCCGGCCGCCAATTGGCGGTCTTCAACCGCTGATTGGCGATCTGTTTAGGGTTTCTCTTCCTACAACTTTGCCAGTAGCCTCCCCGTGATCTTGTGGTTCCCTGAAACTAAGAAAAACTGAAAACAAAAAATTAAAAACCCCTCGAATCGTCCAAACCAAGGTCTGGACAGAGCACCTCCCCGGCAACGGCGCCAAAAACATGATTGATCTCGTTTTATATTTAACCGCAAGTGCACGGCCGCATTGAAGCGGTGGCAAATACGGGTCGTCCACTAGGAGGTGTGTCGACACTTGGTTTATGCGAAGGCGAGAGGTAAAGAAAGGGAGAAAGATGTCTTACACTAATCTAAACTACAAAGCTGAAATGAAATGGAGAAGAAATGATAAAACTAAACCCCAAAGGGGGTAGAGAAATAATGTGAACATAAAGAAGTGTATGTGTGTGTGTTGATTAAGCTCTTCACAACATGTAGTGCATGAAATCATAAAACTACATCCAACTTTCCCTCCACATGAATTAAGATTTCACTACATCATTAAAACATACAAGACAATAGTTGGAATGAAGCTACATGAACTCAAGTATAAAGACTAGACCCTACTATGCCTCCACATGAATTAACATAAGACTACATCATTAAAACATACAAGACATTAGCTAAGGTAAAGGCAACAAGAGCTCATACACTACAACTTGTGTTTCCAATATTAACTTCATCGATATCCTAACCTTATCATTCCCCATAAAATAGGTCCACTAATCAAAGCATAAGCTAAGCTTCATTCAAGAGCATTAGCATATCAAAGATAAGAGTGGAGACCCATTAGATGGTTATGGAAATCATATAAAGCTCAAGGGATAAAAATAACACACACTTAATACACTACATGATTATATCACATATTTCTCCACCCCCCCAAATGGGGATGGAACTACTCACTACTCATTACTCTAACTATATTAGCAAAAGAAAGCATAATACTGAAATGAAAGTTCTACTAATCAAGCAAGAAATATTTAAAGAAGCATAAAACAAAACAAGCACCAAAGTAAACACATTAACTAAGCAAGAATTAACAAGCTAAAAAAACTTCTATTATGAACTCACTCAGATTACAAGCAGCCCTTCCTCCACTAGAGTTTTGCTTCAAGGCTTCACTCTTAGTAGGGAAGAAAGCCACCAAAGAGAGAGATGGATACAATGGGAGGTGAAGAGTTCTATTTATAAGCATGGAAAAAGCTAATCCGGGACAATCCCCCGATGTGGGACTAAACCAATACCAAAAATAGACTAAGCACACATTAATACAAGTCCAGGAGAAAATGAAGTGGATCTGGGCCAATCCAGACCGCCAATTGGCGGTTCCAGACCGCCAATTGGCGGCCTATATGATCCAGATCCGTCTGGATTTGTTTGTGGGCCTTCCTTGTTGTGTGTCTTGGTCTTGGATGCATCTGGTTGGTTTGTTGGAGCTCCGACCCGAATCGAATTGGCAAAATACTCCCCATGATGGTGTGGAGTTTCCTGGTTTGCTCTTAGGTCCTTTGGTCTTATGATCAGGTCCTTCTCCCTTGCATCTTAGTCCCCAGGTCTCACAATTAAGTCCTTTTTCCTGCTTTTGGGTCCTTTCATGGCTCTTCTCTTCAAACCTCTTTATTCCTGAAAAGTAAACATAAAACTCGTCACGTAGCATTGCTTAGGTGTAAGATAATGGATATAAGATACAAATATAAGCATGAAATGATGTCAATCATGTATGCAAAACTATTTTGAGGAAATCAAAAGAGTGTTGGCTTTTGGGCCTCATTACTCTAAAATTTGATGATTAACAAATTAATATTATGCACAACTCCAATTAGCACATCACATACATCTTACTGTCAAAATTGCATCTATATTGTATATTCCTAACATTGTAGGTGCTCAAACTAAGGGACTAATCAACTTCCATATCAAGGCTCAAGACTTGTAATCAAAGCTCAAGGACTGCACATTTAATTTTCTATTTATTTGATTTATAGGATCAAATGTACACTTGATGAACAAAAAGATAAATCTGTTTCTGTGGGTGGACAGTTTACCTTTCGGTCTACCGAAAATGTCCCCAACGGATGACCGAGTCCCCATCCGTGCACCGTCACCTTAGAGTCAGTAGGCACTTGATCTTTCCTGTAATCCTTGGTTCGGTTTACCGAAGGCATACTGATCAACCATTCCATTCCTCTCAGTAGCATTTAGATCATCTCTGGATATCTTGATTCAGCTTACCAAACAGGTATCGGTCATCCAAACCTGACATGCATATATTATCCTAACGACTAGATCCTATTAGTCCATGTGGCACAAAGTTTTCAACAGACTTATCTTTTGTAATTTAGCAACACCTTTTTGAAATACCCCTAAATGGTCTACCAAGTCCTCTTCGGTTTACTGAAGCCTTGTTGCTAATCAAAATGTAACGACCATTTTCCATGTAACTTTTCGACCGTTATTTATTAACAAACTTCTTAGCCAATGCCAGCGGAAAACCCGCACTTATGTCGGTCTACCGACCATTCCACGGTTTACCGAACTTCATCACCAAAGTACAATAAATCTTTACTGCCCATCTTTGAATGGTGAATCGAAGTGGTCACGGCAAACCAAATTTAATTGGTCGATATTAGAAAAAAAGGTTACTGGAAGTTGGTGAACAGTTATCCGACCAATAGTCGGTCAACCGAGTTGAGTATTCTAACCAATACACCCACATCTTGTCGGATGACCATTGATTTCCCGGTCGACCGAATATGCTCTGAATTCTGCTCGAGCTCAAGTCATTACTTGCTACGTTTTGGTCCAAGCTTCACCAACTCGCCATAATAGCTCTATTTTTTTGAAGGCTATATAAGCTTCATTTAAGAGACACAATCAATACTTTACTTGCCAAAAATCATTCATACTCTTGTGCTCTCAATCTTCAAGTCTTTAAAGCTCCACCAACTCTCAAGCTTCAATTAAATTCACTCCAAACTCAATTCCAATCCTTGAGTGCATTCAAGTTAGAGCTCAACCACATCTCTCAATTTCCATTATGTTGTAAAGCTTCGAGAAAGCACCCTCGCGTGTTGTTAGATGAGATCCAAGCAAGGTTGGGGTGTTCGCAAGTCTCCGTTTGTAAGAGGGTTTATTTTCGACCCGGAACGAACATCTTTGTAAATTCTCGAGTAGATATCGGAGGAGCGATCGAAACTTGAGGAGAGGACTAGATCACGGTTGTGTGATCGAACCCTTATAAATCTGTAGAGTCATCTTTTGGTTTACGATAATTCCTTTACTATTTTAATTGTGCAGTGTTAAAGTAATTTGGGATATAATTTATTCACCCCCTCTAGATTAATGATCGATCTAGTTACAAAGAGAAGCTCCCAGAATTGACTTGAACATGATACATTAGGAGTTCTAGTATACCTACTTTAGGTCCTTTTTAGAGTCGTGAGGATGTACCTTGGTTTTCCCTTGGGGAGAGAGTTATCATAGGATTTCAGTACTCGAACACAAAAAGAACACCCTGAACCTAGTAAGTTGAATAATTCGTGTCTATTATTATAAGGAAGTTTGTCATAGTCAGGGATGCTTAAACTGTTGTTGTGAAACCGTAAGTGTAAGGGTTTTGATTCATTTGTGTATAAGGAATAATTTAGTAAAGTGTTCTCTCTTCTCGCACCACTCCTATCACTCGGGATATAAGGTTCGAGGGGACTTAGTACCTGGTGCTTTTGAGTCATTTGACTAGGGATGCATGACCACACTATCATTGCACGGGTTGTAGGATTGCCCTAGGTGGGGATTTAGGGGAATGTGTACGTGATAGTATAATCCCTCATAGGCAATGATGCACGAAACCTAACCCTAGGAGAATTAAACACCAACCAATTTCAAGTCCTTGCTCTCTAAAACAAAAGAAAAAAAAGAAAAAAAAAGAACCTTAGTGGACATTACACAATGTATCACTTGAGGATGTTAAGGTTGCTCATGTCTTTTACTTAAGTCCTTAATTAACTTGCACTAATTGTTCCCTCTTGGTGTGTGGACGAATTACTTTTATAGAGTCAACTTGTAGAATTATCATATCTCATGATCGACGAAGATGGGTCTCTTTAAGTTGTGTTGCTAGATTGAATTATACATCAATGTTTGGATTTTGTGGGTGTATCTCCTGAAAACCCTGAAGAGACAACCCTCCTCCTTCTTGGCGACAAAAAGGTTTATCGACTTGTTGCACATGCTAACTGCAACCGTCATTCCAACGAAACCGAGTTAGGATTTCCAAGATTTTAGTACATTTTTCCTTTCTTTTAACTTTATCTTTCTTGGTTTTGCTCGGGACTAGGAAATGGTAAGTGTGGAGGCATTTGATTAGTGGCATATCATGTAGTCTATTGAAGCTATAGATCTATTATTTCACCCTATTTTTGTGCTACTCGGGTTATTTTAATATTATTTCAGGAATAAGTAGGTGCAAAGGAGCATAAGAGTGAAAAGGATTTAAAAAAAGGAAAAAGGGGTTGAAACATGCATATAATTAAACGTGCATGTTTGGACCAAAAAGGGAGGGACGTGTATGCAAAATTCCAAGATTTAAATTGGTCAAACAAAGAAATTCACCCAGCATAATCCCACGCACAAAAAGAAAAGGAAAGGAAGAAAATAAAAATTGGATTTGGCAGAGGGGAGAAGATTGTATCCGAATTATTTCCTTCCAGCAAAAAGGAAAGTTGGTAGGGCGTTGCTACATATCCCTCTCTTATGTGTTTCCTTAGCTCTCTCTCCATCTTGCATTTTTTTCTTCTTTTGCTGTTGTTGGACCCCTTTTACACCTTGGAGAGATTCTTGAATTCTTCTGGAAGGGAGGAAACTCTCTTGCTGGAAACTGTAATGTCTCCTCTATCTTAATAAAATAGTAAAATTTTTAGTTTCTCTCTTTTCTTGTTGTTAGCTTAGAATGTTTTTTTGTTAAAATAATATTATTTTCATGTTTAATGAGTAGTTCCATCCCCCTTTGGGGGTGGAGATGTTGTACATGTATGATTTGAGGTTTTGATGCTTGACAAATTTTGGTTTGTGTAGACTTGGATATTTGTATGTTTATCAGATTCGTTTTGATCATCTACATTTTGGGGGATTTTTGTTGGGTTTTCCCATACGTTTAAGACACTTCCCGTTCTTTGTTTCCTCATGTTTATTTGCTGAAATATGCTGTTAGATATGCTATATGTTTGTTGTGTGTGTATATTTGTGTTTGTGGAACTTTATTTTGATGGGTTTTGCGATAAAATTCTGACAACTCCCATGCTTAGTTTTGTTCTTCAATTGAGTTCCTGGTTTTTTATGAGTCTTGCCATAATTTTAGACATTTCACATGCTGAGCCTCGTCTTTTGATAATATGTTGTACTTGCTAAAACTTTGTGTGAATGGATTGATAAGTCTTGCCAAATTTTTTGACACTTCATATACATGAAGACACACACATGACACACACACATATATGCTTACATGTGTCATTCATCACTTCTCTCACCTCATATGTGCACACACTCCACCCCTTAGGTGTTCATCCATATTTCATTCCATATCGTTCGCTGAAATTCTTTAGTTTTCAGTTGCATCGCAATCTAGTTTGTTTTACATTCGTAGTATAATTGTCTTTTCAGTGGTAGCGTAATAATCTCTTCTTACACTGTGTTTCCCACTTGATTTCGCTCGTTCAAAGGTTGGCAATGCTCCATCCGGATCGACTCGTATTTGCCCCGTCTTCACTGACGGTCATGCACTTGTGGTTAATTAGTAAAACATTTAACACACAATCAACCATTTCCTCTCTCTCTTTCCCACACTCTCGAAACCCAAAAGCTTCCAGCCTTCCTCGACCTCCCTATCCCCGTTCCCGTCCTCCTTATCCTACTCCACCACCTCCTCTCTCCTCCCTAGAGCCTCCCTCGAAGAGTATCCTCTCGTCTCCTCTCTATCTCTGATGGCTCCTCTCAACGTCGTCTTATCCAGTTCCCAATCCCTTCCACCATTCAATCCAACGATCCCAACCTTGCCTTCTTCTCTGCCTCGTCCAATACCAGGATCCGCCACTCCGACGCCGATCGGAGTCGTTTTGGTTCGGTTTGGTTGAGTTCAGAAGTTTAGTTGAAGTTACTAGTTCTAGTGATGATTCGGCATTAGGTTGATAGTTTGATTTCTAACTGAGAGTAGTGCATGTGAGTTGGATGTTATGGATTACGTGATGTTTTCTTGGATTAGAGATCGGTGAGGTTTGTGATGATTTTTAATGATCTATACAATTGTATGCTACTTTTTAGTTGAGATGATCATTGCTAGTGGTATTCTTTAGAAGATCAGTTTGATCTAAAGCTTACACTAGTGAATATGTACTAGATGTTATAATATTTGGATTTCATATTGTTTACTTATTTACTGATCTATATGTTTTTGTTTGTTTATTCATCACTCGATGGTGTTTACTTGTCGTAATTTTTTGTCCTCTTTGGAGCGATTTTGGATTACTTTGCTTCAGTTCATTACATAGATGCTCATATCTGGTGTTCATTCTGGATAAGGTTGACAGTTACATCTTATCTAACACCAGTTCATGTAGACTGATTTGCAGTTTCCAAATACAAGGTAAGGTGTTTGTTATGTATGATTAAACTAGATAAGTATAATTTGAAACAAAATGCTAGAAAATCCAAAAGTGATCTAACCATACAAAAAAGGAAAATAAAAGAAAGATATATTAAGTGGTGGTAAAGCTTTAGCATTGTTAAGCCTTGGCATTCTCCTTTGGTTACAACGTAGGTGCAAAGAAGGTTAAAGACGTATGTGTGGCCTTCGGGGATGCTACGAAGACTCCAACTTAGAAGGGTGCGATATAAAATTGAAACCCCTTCCTACTGAAGTCTCATCTTGGAGTCTAAAGTATTTCAAATTCTCGATGTCTGAAACAATAAGTGGTCCTCTGTTTTCTGAATTATCCGTATAAATAGATGCATCTGGCATGTACTTCGCATATCTAACGTTAATTCCAAATAAAGAATATTAACTTACGACAGAGACATTCTCTTTTTGTGATGTTTTGAATGTGGCTTAATTGAATATGAATTTTGCAGGGATTGAGTGTGAATTACATACATAAAATTTAAAAATATAAAAATAAATAAATAAAGAAAAAAGAAATAACACCCTCCATGTCGGTTTTCTATAAAACCAACGTGGTAGGGGGTCTACAACATTGATTTCTAAGGAAATCGACCTTGTAGGGTACCCTACTAGTCAGTTTATAGAAAACCGACGTAGTAGGGTATATAAACCAAAAATCAAAAAAAATGGAGAAATTGATTAAGGAGTCTACCATGTCGGTTTTCTATAAAACCGAAGTGGTAGACCCCCACTATCACGTCGAAGTTTAGACCAACGTGAAAAGTACCCTCGTATAATGCCCCCCACCTACCATGTCGGTCAACCAAGGTGGGAC
This sequence comes from Triglochin maritima, assembly GCA_963682175.1. Classification (NCBI taxonomy): domain Eukaryota; kingdom Viridiplantae; phylum Streptophyta; class Magnoliopsida; order Alismatales; family Juncaginaceae; genus Triglochin; species Triglochin maritima. The sequence continues at coordinate 25,993,104 of OY821775.1, forward strand.
ACCCAACATTATACCCTCTTAATATCCGACGCTATAACCCTTTTTCAGCAGTACACTATGAATTAAAACATCAATATGTGAGCATGTTTCCTACCTTCACAACCAATAAGGAGGATCAGTATATCTTTATATGTGAATTCGATGATGTATGCTCCACGTTGAAGCTTCAACAGCATGACAAGGATTACGTCCAGCAGAGGATGATTTCTTTCATGTTGAAGGATAATGCGAAAAAATTGATGTACAACCTTCCAACAAATTCAATTCAGTCATGGGATGACTTTGTGACCGTCTTTCTGAAAAGATTCTTCCCCCAAACGAAGACTCAAGAGATACATTACCATATACATCAAATATATCAGACTGAGACCGAATCGTTTCAAGCTTTCATGAGAGGTTCAAGGACCTTCTCTTGTAGTGCCCTCATCATGGAATTGAGTTATGGTAGTTGATGAGAATTAAATTTATACCGCAAGTGCACGGTGTCAATGAAGACGTGGCAAATACGGGTCGAACACAAGGAGGGAGAGATATTGTTATTTTTTGGATTTTCGATTAGAGAGAGAGAGAACAATAATAAGGTTGGTTTTGAGATTTTTGGGTTTTAATTATCTAAAGCAATAAACATGAACAAATAAAACTAAAACAAGAACAAAGATGGTGAATTTCGTTGGGTGGAGGTTTAGATATCGGGTTTAGATTAGAGAATTCTGAAACTTATAATAAATCATATTAGTTATAAAGCATTACATGATAAATGATTTAACATAAACTCAAGTAATCAAAACATACTAATACGAAATTAAAATAATAACATCTTCTCTTCTGATCACCCTAAATCCGTCACCCCCACTCTTTGGAAAGAGTTAGAAACTCATAGATGGAGGGAGGGAGAAGGGGTCCTAGGGAAACTAAGAAAAGAAAATTAAAAACATAAAATAAAAAAAAACAGAATTTTATTGCTAAATTATGGAACAAAAGGAAGAACTCCTCACAACATCGTTCTCGGGGCTATTTATAGCCGATACAAGGGACCTAAGCATGAAATAAGAAAGTACACGCGTCAACACGCAACCGGTAAAATTTTTAGAGCATGAATCTAATTTGGTGCGGCGGAATCTGTTGGCTTTTTGGCCTTAATCTATGTTTTGATGATTTAATTAACCTAATCTTAATTATGATGATGTAGAGTAGCACACATATTGCATTGCATGTATATTGTATTGTGCTAACCTCTACAGGTGATCAAGACTCAAGAAAGAAGGAAATGAAGTCAAGACATGTAATTAAAGCTAAATCGAAGACATGTAATGTTGATTTATTTTGAGTCTTAGGAACATGTGTAAATTGAGCATACAAGAGTTAAAAACCAATCACATACACAATCGGTTCCCTATAGAAGTCACACACGAAATTTCACATTATTTGGACTTCAATAGATCACCCAAACTTAGACCGGAAAAACACAAAACCTGAACCCTAACTGTCTGCCCACATTCGGTCGACCGCAACATGCCGTTCGGTCGACCGGATGATCAAGTAATCCAATTTGTGTTTTCCTGCCTAGTTTCGGTCGACCGCACCATATCTTTCGGTCGACCGTTTGAACTTACTGTTCCGACCGTTATTCTTGTCGTATATGCCCAACGGTCGTATTCGTATTAAAACTATATACACCTCCATATACTTAACCAATCGGTCGAACCATGTGCCAAGTTCGGTCGACCGTTTAACCTTGTCAAAATCCCCTGCTATCGGTCAACACAATTTCGGTCGACCGATCCAATTTTCCCTCTACCGAAACGCTTGTTCGGTCGACCGGTAATCTTGTTTGGTCGACCGTTTTCTTAATTGACTTAAGTGTTCAGTCGACCGATTCATATTTCGGTCGACCGTATCCCTATCGAACCCAAGCGTTCGGTCGACCGTTGCACCTTTTCGGTCGACCGTTTCTGGACAGATTTGCAGCCCGATTTTCTGCTTTGTGTTCTTTGCACAATATCCAACCAAATCTTGTCCCAACGGATCTATTCTCTCTAATGCTTATAAATAGAGTTGTAAAACACATTTTAACACAACTCTCCCACTACAAACTTGTCCCAAACTTTAGAGAGAATCCAAAACACTCAAAGCTTCAAACCTCACACACTTAGTGATCATTTCTTCATCCTACTCAAGTGTGCTCAAAGTTTAGAGAGTGTTGTTCCACTCAAGTTCTCAATTGTTGTAAAAGGAAGCAAGGACTTCGGTGAAAGCCCGAAGTGTCCCTCTCGGATTGTGAGAGGAAGATTCCAAGCTCGGCGAGGGTTGTTCGCGAGTTTGACGGTTGTAAGGCGTTGTCTCCCGGCCCGGAACGGGGAGCGGATAGTGAAGTCGTAGGCGGAGCTCGGTGATCCGGGCGGAGCTTGCAAGAGAGGATTAGGACCCGGGTGGGGTGCCGAACCTCTATAAAAATCGACCCGACTTCTTGTGGTTTGCATATTTCCTACACTTGCTTGTTTTGTTTTAAATTTCCGCTGCGCTTATCGATTGCTTAAACAAGTAGGTGATTAGATTAAAAAGTGATTAGTGAACCCATAACCCACACGATCCCACATTTGGTATCAGAGCCTTGTTAGCTAAATTCTATACTTAATCGTATTTTTTAGCATGGCTAGCACATCTAATCATGTAGAAGGATTATGCACCACTAGACCTCCTTTGCTTAATGGGTCAAATTATGATTATTGGAAGAATAGGATGAAGATTTTCCTAATTTCTAATGACCTTAAGTATTGGATGTTTCTACAAAATCCATACACACCACCAAATGAAGATGAATTAGATTCACTCACTAGGCCCAAAATGAAAGAAATTGAGATGAACTCAAAAATCATGAACATTCTATATTGTGGGCTAAATGAGGGTGAATATAATAGGATTAGAGGGTGTGTTAGTGCACATGAGATATGGCATAGACTTCAAATGCACCATGAGGGGGATAGTAAAACTAAGGAAACACGCATTAGTCTCCTCATGCATAAATATGAGATTTTTTCTATGCAAATCGGTGAAAACATAAGCGAAATGAACACTCGCTTCACCGATATCACTAACTCTCTTTTGGTTCTTGGAAGAAAAATCAATGAAGGAGAGATGACAAGGAAGTTCCTCCGGTCACTTAGCATCGATTGGGAAGATAAGGTAGTCGCAATTGAAGAGGCGCATGATCTCTCTAAATTAAAGATAGAGGAGCTCATTGGAAACTTGATGGCTTATGAACTTCAAATCAACCATCGGAAGGAGAAGGAAGCCACCAAGAACAAATTCACCTTGGGATTACATGCAAATATTGACCAACCAAGGAGGAGTGTAGAAGATGAGGACATTGAAGTCCTAGCAAAAGACTTCTTCAAATACCTCAAGAAGGACAAAGAAGAAAAGAATGAAAGAAGAGGTAGAAGAAGTGAGAAAAGAGAAAAAGAAAAAGAGAGGGAGGAGAGTGGAAATGAGAGAAGAGAAGGGGAGAAGAAAAAGGAGAGAAGAGAGAGGAGAAAAGAAAAGGAGAAGAGCAAGAGAAAAGAAAGGAAGGAGGAAGCACACAAGGCTACATGGGATAATTCTTCATCACCATCTTCATCGTCGTCTTCCTTGCAAAGTAGAAGAGAAGTGGCTCACTCATGCTTCATGGCTATTGAAGATCAAAGTGAGGTAGATTCTAACTCTTGTTCTAGTAACTCATGCTCAACTAAGTCATATTATAGTAATAGCTCACATTCTAGTGTTAATGAAGAAACTTATACACATGATGAGCTTCAAAATGCATTTCATGACTTAGTTAAACAATATGAGATCATTTGTGACAAAAACAAAAATGCTAGAAAGTTAATCAAAGATCTCCAAAGCCAAATTGAAACATGCATGAATGAGAAGAATGAGGTGATTGCTAAATTTGAAAAGAATGCATCAAATCTTGAAAAATTAAGAGCAACACCAATAGATTGTGATCAACTAAATCTTCAAGCCTCTAACTTGCAATTAAGAAAAGATTTAGAAAGATTCACTAATGGAACTCATATGCTTAACATGCTATTAGGTAGTCAAAGGCAATCTTTGCAAAAACATGGTTTAGGTTACAATTTTAAATTGAAAAACCATGTATCTCACACTACTCTAAATGGTAAGCATATGTTCATTAACCATAGTTCCTCAAGTGTGTGGGCTCCCAAAACCAAAATGGTTTGGATCCCAAAAGCTAATGTTCAAGGACCCAAAGTTGTTTGGGTACCTAAGTCTACACTTGTAGGAGCTTGAGGAGGAAATTGGTGGTGACCGGGTGAGCTCAAGAGTCAAATTCAAATCCGGTTGCATCACCAAATGAGATTGGAGCTAAATTCGAATTCAACATTGGTATAAATTTCTATCCTTGAAATTTCTGAAAATTTAGCTCTAATCTAGTTTATATGCTAAATTGTCATATCTTTAGAAGTTCAATTCATTGCAAATCATATACCCTATTCATTGCAAATCATTTATCACATCCATTGATTTTAAATGTCAATTCTAAATGGATGTTAGAATAAGGCTTAAGAAGAAACTTAATTAAACTTAACTTTCATCATACTCATTGTTTCCATTTAGCCTTATTGATAGGGGAGCTTAAATGTTATATCTTTTATTAGAGTAATGAAGTGCAAAATTAAGGGGGAGCAACTTCATTACAAGACATCCAAATTCTATGCTTAAAGTCTTAAATATTTATTATTTTTGATGGATGTCAAAGGGGGAGAGATAATTAAGGGGGTAACTTGGAATTTGGCATAAAATTGATCTAAAACTATGCACATCCATAGGGGGAGCATTAATATGCATAGTTTACATATACAAATTCCATGTATTTAGATAGAATTAAGATATAGGTTGCCATCATCAAAAAGGGGGAGATTGTTGGCTTTTTGGCCTTAATCTATGTTTTGATGATTTAATTAACCTAATCTTAATTATGATGATGTAGAGTAGCACACATATTGCATTGCATGTATATTGTATTGTGCTAACCTCTACAGGTGATCAAGACTCAAGAAAGAAGGAAATGAAGTCAAGACATGTAATTAAAGCTAAATCGAAGACATGTAATGTTGATTTATTTTGAGTCTTAGGAACATGTGTAAATTGAGCATACAAGAGTTAAAAACCAATCACATACACAATAGGTTCCCTATAGAAGTCACACACGAAATTTCACATTATTTGGACTTCAATAGATCACCCAAACTTAGACCGGAAAAACACAAAACCTGAACCCTAACTGTCTGCCCACATTCGGTCGACCGCAACATGCCGTTCGGTCGACCGGATGATCAAGTAATCCAATTTGTGTTTTCCTGCCTAGTTTCGGTCGACCGCACCATATCTTTCGGTCGACCGTTTGAACTTACTGTTCCGACCGTTATTCTTGTCGTATATGCCCAACGGTCGTATTCGTATTAAAACTATATACACCTCCATATACTTAACCAATCGGTCGAACCATGTGCCAAGTTCGGTCGACCGTTTAACCTTGTCAAAATCCCCTGCTATCGGTCAACACAATTTCGGTCGACCGATCCAATTTTCCCTCTACCGAAACGCTTGTTCGGTCGACCGGTAATCTTGTTTGGTCGACCGTTTTCTTAATTGACTTAAGTGTTCAGTCGACCGATTCATATTTCGGTCGACCGTATCCCTATCGAACCCAAGCGTTCGGTCGACCGTTGCACCTTTTCGGTCGACCGTTTCTGGACAGATTTGCAGCCCGATTTTCTGCTTTGTGTTCTTTGCACAATATCCAACCAAATCTTGTCCCAACGGATCTATTCTCTCTAATGCTTATAAATAGAGTTGTAAAACACATTTTAACACAACTCTCCCACTACAAACTTGTCCCAAACTTTAGAGAGAATCCAAAACACTCAAAGCTTCAAACCTCACACACTTAGTGATCATTTCTTCATCCTACTCAAGTGTGCTCAAAGTTTAGAGAGTGTTGTTCCACTCAAGTTCTCAATTGTTGTAAAAGGAAGCAAGGACTTCGGTGAAAGCCCGAAGTGTCCCTCTCGGATTGTGAGAGGAAGATTCCAAGCTCGGCGAGGGTTGTTCGCGAGTTTGACGGTTGTAAGGCGTTGTCTCCCGGCCCGGAACGGGGAGCGGATAGTGAAGTCGTAGGCGGAGCTCGGTGATCCGGGCGGAGCTTGCAAGAGAGGATTAGGACCCGGGTGGGGTGCCGAACCTCTATAAAAATCGACCCGACTTCTTGTGGTTTGCATATTTCCTACACTTGCTTGTTTTGTTTTAAATTTCCGCTGCGCTTATCGATTGCTTAAACAAGTAGGTGATTAGATTAAAAAGTGATTAGTGAACCCATAACCCACACGATCCCACAGAATCGCCACCTTTTTGGCTCAGAATCGACCCGGATTTTTCCTGTGTGTTTATGGTATGATTTCAATGTCATTTGCGTGTCTGGATTGATTCTTGCATATCTTTGGAGATCCGAATTAATTTCTTCATATATTTGGAGATCCACATTGATTTTTCTTTATATTTTCTCCATAATAATAAAAGCTACTCGTGATTTGCAATTAGGTCCTTGACTTTTTTGCAATTAAGTCCCCGGCTACTTTTGTGCTTAAGTCCTTGTTCTTTTCGTAATTAGGTTTTGAATGCTTTTATGCTTGGATACATTTCCATTTGAAACCCGATAAACTTGAACTTGGTCTTTATGATAGAAACGAGTCTTTTGTACGCGTTTATGCTCGGGATGTGGGTAAATAGCATTCAGGTCCCTGTATTCTGTAAATAAGACTAAACACATACCTTAGTAGCATTTATTGATGTAAAAGTAATCTAAATGAAAGACATATGATGCAATGTATGCAATGCATCAAATACCCCCACACCTAGATTTTGCTAGTCCCTAGCAAAATAGAATATAAGAAAAATGAAAACAGGGAAATCCTAACTCACTTTCGTAGGAATCACGGTTGCACTTAGCATGTGCAACAAGCCTTTAAACCTCCAAGTTTCCTAGGAGGAGGAGTGTTGTCTCCTGAGGGTTTTCAGCGGATATACCCACAAAATCCTAAATCAACGTTTCATTAATAGTTCTCAATATCCCTACCACAACCTTATACATCTCACTAAGAATTTTTGCATGCTCATTATATAAATCTAACTCATTAAAAATATGACTTGGTCTTTGTTCCTCAGACATTCACACCACTAACCCTTCTACACATGTTTATCACTTGAATTATTTTGCACGCCTCCTCTGGTGGTGAAGTATCATTCGGATCAACCATGGCATGGATCATTCTTTTAGCTTTGGGCCTTGAGTATTATTATTATTTTTTCTTTTCTTTTCTTCTGTGATTCAACACATTTGCTTTTTGACACTTTTACCCTTTTGCATTCATGTAGCGAGTTTGGTCGATAATCCCGAGCTGGTAGACTCAAGTTACCGGGTTTAGATACCCCTACGGACCAGTGACTCAAAGGCTTGGGCTTTTGTAATCATTTTGCAAAATGTGTTTTCTTCACTTTATTCCTTTATTTTTATTTTTATTTTCCTCAAGGCTTAATTGCTATTAGAAGTCCACACTTCCCGGTATATTTTCCTCAACCTCTTTTTTTATCAACCACTTCAAAGATTTGATTCATCCAATTTAAGTGCATACATGTCTTAAAGGGCAATTAGTTATTTCTTTGGAACTTAGATTTATGTCACAATTTCTTCAAGCAGAACTATATAATAAGGAACAAAAAATCAATGCAATTTGTACACAGATTTTGGTAGTTCAATCTTAAGCTATGTCATGGAACATTGAATTTTTTTATTTTTATTTTTTTTTGTGGAAGAAGAAAACAAACAAATAGATATATATACATAGATAAACACCCCCCACACCTAAATCATGCATTGTCCTTAATGTATGCATAGATAAAATAAATGCACTTATTACCTGAGTCGGCTTGCGGTAGAGGGGTTGAGTTTGCTCAAAGTCAACCGTAATCAGAACTGGATTGAATGACACCATATTGGTGCATGTATCCAGTTGAATTGTTCCCCATGTTGACTTGAGGAAAAGATTCCACTCTTCTCACTTGAATTGGTTCGCTTATTTGCTCGAGTGATGGTGGTTGAGTAAATGAATCACTCCCTTTTTTCTTACTTCCTTTTTGCTTATGTGATGATTTATTTGATTCAGAATTCTGATAAATACGTGCTCTCATCACAACATCACTTGGGTTGCATATTATTTCTGGCTCATTATCAATATGGAAGATATTAAATTCTGCTTTTAAGTTCCCGAAAGATAATTGCATGAGCCCATTTCGACAGTTTATTAATGCTTCTGAAGTGGCTAAAAAGGGTCTACCTAGAATTACAGGGATTTGTCGATTAGGATTTACAACAGGTTCAGTATCAAGTACCACAAAATCCACTGGATAAATGAAGTCACCAACCTTAATCAAAACGTCCTCTACTATACCTCTCGGTTTCTTAACAGAACAATCAGCGAATTGGAGGGTTGTCTTAGAGGGTTTCAGTGGACCAAGGTTGAGTTGCTCGTAGACAGAAAATGGGAGTAAGTTAACGCTTGCACCTAGGTCTAGAAGGGCTTTATTGATAAAAGTGTCTCCTATTGAACATGAAATTGTGGGACACCCAGGGTCCTTATATTTTATAGGAGATGTGTTGGAAAGAATAGAGCATATGTTTGCAGTTAAGAATGCCTTCTTTGGTACATTCGTTTTTCTCTTTTTAGTGCACAAATCTTTCAAGAATTTAGCATAAGCAGGTATTTGTTGAATCATATCTAAGAGTGGAATATTCACCTTAACTTGCTTAAATACTTCTAAGATTTTCTCCATTTGTGCACTTGAGCTCTTGTTGAGTCTATTGGGAAATGGGGTTGTAGGAACATAGACTCGCTCAGGTTCAGGTTGAGCTATGGGTTCAGGTTGTGTAGGTGGGTTGGGCTTTTCAATTTGGACGTCAGGTTCAATGGTCAGGTCATATGTGGTTGCTTGATGGCTAGATTGATTAGACATTCTAGGGTTTACCACATTGTTATCAACTTGTCGTTCGGACCTAATGACACTACTGCATTGATTTGTTGGAACGGTCCTTCCTCGCTAATCATTTGAACCGGTCTGGGGTTGTTATTTCCTGATGGTGGTTGATAAGATTGATATTGATTATTAGTTCTTGGGTTCACCTCAGGTTGACTTGGAAATTGACCCTTTTCTCTTTCACCTACTATTTGCGCTAATTGGCTGACTTGTGTCTCTAGCCTTTGGAATGATTCGTTGGTTGTTTGTATAAAAGTTTTCATTAAATTTTCCAAGTTTGTCAACCTAACTTCATGATTTCCATTGTTATTACCCCCAGATGTTGTATTATTTTGGTTATATGGGTTTGGTTGTTGTCTAGGAGGTTGACCTTGTTGGTTCCACGAAAAATTGGGATGATTACGCCAACCCGGGTTGTAGGTTGATGCGTAAGGATCATTTCTAGAATGGTTAAACGTGGCATTAACATGTTCCAAGTCTACACAGTCCACCATTAAATGACCAGTCTGACCACATCTAGAGCAAGGGGTAGGGGATGCTTGTCGGGTTTGGTTTTGCAGCTCTAAACTTTCCATTCTGCGCATAAGGGTGGCTAGTTTTGCCTCAACCGCTATGTTGGCATCTATAGCTAAGACACCTGGTCGGGGTTGACTTGCTATTCTAGATCCAATACTCGGGTTGATGGGTGTTCTAGCATTGTCCCATTGCATACTGTTTTCAGCTAAATCCTCAAGAAAAGTCCAGGCATCATTTTCGTTTTTCGACATGAAATTCCCTTGGCTCACAGATTCTAGCATAACTCTAGATGTGGGTGTCAATCCCTCATAAATAATTTGGCATAATTGCCATTTTGGAATTCCGTGATGAGGGCATTGGGTCAAGACACTTTTAAATCTTTCAAGATAGGAATAGAACGGCTCGCTCTCAGACTGAACGAATGCAACAATTTCATTCCTAATCTTCATAGTCTTATGGTTGGGGAAATATTTTTTTAGAAACACTTGAACAAACTCAGCCCAACTCCTAATAGATCTCTCGGCTAGACTATATAGCCATTTCTTAGCGTCGTCCTTCAGTGCTAGAGGCACGAATTTCAGACGCACTGCCTCCTCAGGGATATGCTGGTATTGCATAAGAGAACAGATTTCCTCAAATTCTCTAAGGAAGAGATATGGATCTTCCCTAGAGGTGAACTTAGGCAGCATACTCATGTATTGTGCCTTAAGTTCGAAATCTCGACCCGGTATGGTGGGCATGACGATGCACGATGGCTGAGCAGCCATCGTTGGGTAGCACCGATCCCTCAGAGTCATAGGCGGGTTCACAACATTCTCACCCATTAGATCCGGGTGAGGTGGTGAAACAGATGGATTGGGGTTAAGCTCCAGACTGGAATCTAGATGAACTCGTGAGAGTCGATTACTCAAGTCCCGAATCCAAATCTGAGTGCACCGGGTTGAATCAATTTTTGAATTCAAATTCGAAATTTAAATTCCAAATTTAATTTCAAGAATTAATTACAATTTTTTTTTAAATTTTCGTTTTTTTTTTAAATATGTTTTTTTTTTCAAAAGGGAAACAATCAATAGAAAGGTAAAGATGAGAAGGGAAAGAAGACTCAGACGAGAAGGGAAACTTAACTCTAAAGGTAAATTCAAGGGTTGGCCAGAAATTTCCTGAACAAGCACGGTTCAAACAATCCTAGACCTAGTGTCACTTAAATCTAGACGACTCCTAACTGGTTGAGTCAAATTGATTTGCTTGATTCACCTCCCTCACCAATCAAACCAAGTTGGCCAGTCAGTGTATAGCTAGTGGGGGCGCTTCCGACAGAGTCGGTGCCAATTAGACAACCACGTCGCTTGGAAGACTTTCGTCAACACAAAAACACTTTCTAGACACCAAATTAAATTCAATTAGCTTCAGGTCATAGCAAGTCAAACCAATCTCCTCCTTAATTGAGTCCGAGTCCTTGGGGGCCAATGTCTAATTGATTTTAAATTTAGGCTTAGGTGACTCTTTAGGATTGTGGTTTGTGGGCCACGGGAGGGTGATGAAATCCCCACCGTATCTTTGCCTACGGAGTTACCCTTAAAGTATTTTAACTTAGATCTAGCAAAGATAGTCAAACAATGGTCTTTTTAATGGGGGCAATTTCAAGGTTGTATGCAAACTAAAGTATATGCTTAAATGCAATCGTTAAAACCGCGATACGTACCTTGCCTCCAGCACTCTTCAACAATAAAAAATAATTTGCAAGAATTTAGCAAGAATAATGCAAGCAAAACATTATATGATGCATGCACTAAGGTCTTTCTAATTTTGCCAATTTTAGGTCCGAGTTGAATTATTGCCAATTATGGAATAGTAAACCCTAACACATGCAATTCTACGAAAGGAAACTTTTCAACAATTCAGATTTTACGAGAAAGGCAAGAAAAGTTACCTCCGCAATGCTCAGTCGGGTTCGCCGCCCGCTCTCGGACATTCCAGTAGCTTAATGCGACCACCCAGAGATGCCGACGATGCCCCAGAAATTTGAAGACCAGAACCCACACTGGTGCGGCGATTCCGCTGTAAGTCACCTTGTAGATGCGGCGATTCCGCCGCCCAAGTGTCTCAGAACGCTCCCGGATTTCGCCGCGCGCTCTGTTGTCTCCTGCTACACAAATTCAAATACTTAGATCGCGCACAAGGTAGACAGGATAAAATCGAAAACACAAAAACACAAAAATCTGCGTCGCCTCCCCGGCAACGGCGCCAAAAACTTGATGAGAATTAAATTTATACCGCAAGTGCACGGTGTCAATGAAGACGTGGCAAATACGGGTCGAACACAAGGAGGGAGAGATATTGTTATTTTTTGGATTTTCGATTAGAGAGAGAGAGAACAATAATAAGGTTGGTTTTGAGATTTTTGGGTTTTAATTATCTAAAGCAAGAAACATGAACAAATAAAACTAAAACAAGAACAAAGATGGTGAATTTCGTTGGGTGGAGGTTTAGATATCGGGTTTAGATTAGAGAATTCTGAAACTTATAATAAATCATATTAGTTATAAAGCATTACATGATAAATGATTTAACATAAACTCAAGTAATCAAAACATACTAATACAAAATTAAAATAATAACATCTTCTCTTCTCATCACCCTAAATCCGTCACCCCCACTCTTTGGAAAGAGTTAGAAACTCATAGATGGAGGGAGGGAGAAGGGGTCCTAGAGAAACTAAGAAAAGAAAATTAAAAACATAAAATAAAAGAAACAGAATTTTATTGCTAAATTATGGAACAAAAGGAAGAACTCCTCACAACATCGTTCTGGGGGCTATTTATAGCCGATACAAGGGACCTAAGCATGAAATAAGAAAGTACACGCGTCAACACGCAAACGGTAAAATTTTTAGAGCATGAATCTAATTTGGTGCGGCGGATTCGCCGCAATTTGCTCTTGAGGTGCGGCGGAATCGCCACCTTTTTGGCTCAGAATCGACCCGGATTTTTCCTGTGTGTTTATGGTATGATTTCAATGTCATTTGCGTGTCTGGATTGATTCTTGCATATCTTTGGAGATCCGAATTAATTTCTTCATATATTTGGGGATCCACATTGATTTTTCTTTATATTTTCTCCATAATAATAAAAGCTACTCGTGATTTGCAATTAGGTCCTTGACTTTTTTGCAATTAAGTCCCCGGCTACTTTTGTGCTTATGTCCTTGTTCTTTTCGTAATTAGGTCTTGAATGCTTTTATGCTTAGATACATTTCCATTTGAAACCCGATAAACTTGAACTTGGTCTTTATGATAGAAACGAGTCTTTTGCACGCGTTTATGCTCGGGATGTGGGTAAATTGCATTCAGGTCCCTGTATTCTGTAAATAAGACTAAACACATACCTTAGTAGCATTTATTGATGTAAAAGTAATCTAAATGAAAGACATATGATGCAATGTATGCAATGCATCAGTAGTTGTGCCAGATTGTTTATGAGGGACTCAACATTATCACATGTGCATTGTTGGAGTCAATGTGGTAGGGTGATTTCCAAATGAAACCTATTGAGAAGGCATCGGATACTTTTGAATTAATGGATGAACATACCCTTGAGTGGGCCACCATGAGAGAGCCATGATTGACATCACATCATGCATACATTCGTGTCTTATATCCTCTATTTTGAACTTAAGCAACGCTACTCAACAAGCTTTAGGTTTAAGTTTCAAAAATAAACAGGTTTTAGAAGAAGAGACACAAAAAAGACCAAAATGTGAGAAAAAAGATTGATCGGTGAGACTTATGGACCACTGTTAAATAGGGAAGGACCTGGATGCAAGCCAAGAGGACCAATTAGCAAATCGAGAAACTCCACACCATCATGAGGAGTATTATGACAATTCCGCTTGCATCTAGACCCCATGGCCAAACTAGGTGAACCTAACAAAATATACTTGAAGATGGAAAGGCACCAAAGGAATACTAGTCAGATCCGACATTTTATGACCACCAATCGGCTAGGTGTGTGGACTAAAGACCTATGTATAGAGTTGGCCCGTAGTATTACCGTATCCAATGATCGATAAAAATTAGTCCATCGAGTCATGTTGCTAGGTTGAATAACGCATCAATGTTCGGCTACTGTGGGTATATCCGTTGAAAACCCTCAGGAGACAACACTCCTCCTTGGCGGAAAGGGGGTTGAACGGCTTGTTGCACGTGCTAAGTGCAACCGTGATTCCTACGAAAGTGAGTTAGGGCATATCTTGTTTTCCATTTGTTTTTTCCTTTTTTTCCATTCGTTGTTTGGCTCGGGACTAGCAAAAACTGGGTGTAGGGGTATTTGATTGGCATCACATCATGCATACATCCGTGTCTTATATTCTCTATTTTGAACCTAAGAAATGCTATGTAACGAGTTTTATGTTGAAGTTTCAGGAATAAATACGTTTTAGAAGAAGAGACATAAAAAGGACCAAAACGTGAGAAAAATGACTAATCGGTGAGACTTATGGACTGATGTGCAAGAGCGAAGGACCAGGATGCAGGCTAAGCTGAGTAATTAACAAATCGAGAAAGTCCACACCATGATGAGGAGTATTATGACAATTCCGCTTGCATCTAGATCCCCATGGCTAAACCGGGTGAAGGTAACATTAATAATTGAAGATGGAAAGGCACCAGACGAATACTAGTCGGATCCAGCATTTTGTGACCGCCAATCAGCAGTCATGGACCGCCAATTGGGGGCCCATCATGATCCAAATTGAACCATTTTGGCTCAGATGTTGGTTATGTCGTTTATATCTATGTTTGGAATGTTTCATTAGACCTACATCGGGGATCATCCCTGGTTACCATTTGTCATGCCTATAAATAGAACTCTTCTTCCTCCTTTGTGTTTACCCATTGCTTGGTGGTCATTCTCTCTACTTGGAGTAAGCCTTCGAAGCAAAACTCAAAATGTAGAGGATGCCACATTGTAATGTGAGTCATGTAAATAAAATATTTTCTTTTTAGTTAGATATTGTTTCCTTTAGTCTTGCATGTTTTGTTTCCTTAAATCTTAGCATAAATAGTTATCTTAATGAGTAGAGAGTAGATCCACCCCATTTGCGGTGGAGATGATGTAGATTATGTGATAGTGATGGGTTCTTTTATTTGTGCCATTTCATGTACTTAATGTAATCTATACCCGTAGAATGATTAAACGTGTATTAGATAGGATAATGTCCACACTAGGTACTTATCTAATGCTAGATTTAGAGTTTAGCTTGGTCCTTGTAATGGTTTGATGGAAAAAGCTCTTAATTTATGGATCCATGTTTGGTGCACATTCACATGAATGTTTAGGTTGTATGTAGAATTAATTGATGCTCTTATGGTGACACTAGGTATTTATTCCATACTTGACAATCTAAAATCAACCTCAACTTTCTGTGATATATGCACGTTCATAGATTGTCATGTAGTGTTGTGTATCTTATACTTAGATTCTACACTAGCTTCTACTTGTATGCCATACAAACTACACTTGTGCCTATAATTTAAATGAAGACCCACTAACACACACATACCTACACACCTCCACTCCAGGTGGGTTTAATTTAATTTTTCTTTCATTCATTCATAGTTTATGTAACATCCTAAACAGCGGAAGAAATTTAAAATTTCAAAATAACACAAACACGAGGATATTACTAAAGAAACACAGGCAACTGGTGCACCAACATATATACAATATATATCTGAGAGTTTCAAGAGTGTGATTACAACAAAAGATAAAGGACAATGTACATGTAATCACTAGGACTTCAAAAACAGTAAAAGCAGGATCTGGCTCTGAATACGCTCCTCCTCGGTCACCACCTTCTAGTGCCGCTAACGGCCTAAAATAAAAGATGACTATGCCTGAGTTTCCCATAACAAAACCTCGTATGCCAAACTCCTATCACAATAAATGGACTAGACATATATGAGCATGTATGTTACGAAATGCAGAAAACAAACATCGTCTCACTGGGCCTCCGGGAACTCTCTCCCTACCACAGTACACACAAAGCAGTAACGAGTCTCGTGGGTCCTCTAGCCCTACCCTCATACGTGCCCCCAGGCACCCCAGCTGGAACAATCTCGGCTACAACACAACACTAGATCACTATCAGGCCGATAATGTCCGTACCGTTGCCCCTCCAGGGTCGGGGACCCGTTGCCTTCATAGCTGATCCGGTGGACCACTTTCAGGCCGACATGTCCGTATTGTTGCCCCTCCAGGGTCGGGGACACGTTGCCGTTCAACTGGTCCACAACGCCAACGAACCACTCTCAGGCCGACAATGTCTGTACAGTTGCCCAAAAAAGGCCGGAGACCCGCTGCCCTTGAGCTGGCTCAACAACACCTAAATAACACAAAACTACACCAAAACGTCGAACAAAACTACCAAACCGGTTGACCGAATCCTCTCCATAGGACTGGCCCAACCAAAAAACCCGTCAACCGGTCGAATGGGAAAGCAGACCTGTTCGACCGAATTCCACCAGTAAAAACACCTTGCCACATAGAAGGCCCAAATGGTCAAACAACACAGGATCGACGGTCGAAAATGGGCAGTAAAAAAATCCAATTCATAACAAAATTCCCCGGTCGGACAAACCATCAAGCGGTTCGGCGAACATTAAGTTATTTTAAGTCGTTGGTCAACGAGGTCTTAAGGCGGTCGACTGTTTTGTGGTCTAAACCCCCAACCGACTTAAAACAGTGTTTCGGTCGAACGACAAAGAGGTCTCGTTCCACCAAAAGCCACCAGTAGTGCCCTCTCTTCGCTTAACATGAACCACCGGTCGACCACCCAAGGGTATCGTTCGACCGGTGTGAGATATAATGCCAAAATTACACTACAACTGGACGACTGAACCAAGTTACCGGTTGACCGTTATAGTGAAGAAAACTACTGCACAGGCCCGACGAGCCATCCGGCCAACCGTCGACCACTCCAACACTCACGAAGGCATAAGTGAGTATCAAAGTAAAGCTTGACATACCTTAAAGGCTTTAAGAATCCTTTGAAGATTCAATGACGAGGTTTTCCCCCACGAACCAAAACTCCGGCGACAAACCAACAGAGCCACGATCTACCAAACTCCGGAGAATTTCTGAGCTTCACCTCGCCTCACCAAAGCCACCCCCTCCGAGGCCTCCGAAAGCTACGGATCAGATTAGAGAGAGAGGGTGAGAGAATTTGAGCGGCAGAGAGAGAGAATAATGCGAGAGAGAGAGAGAGAGAGAGAGAGAGAGAGAGAGAGAGAGAGAGAGAGAGAACCCACCAACCTATACTCTTCTCCTCTCATCTCCACCATCCCCCTCATCTCCACCAACTCAATCCCAACCCTCCATCATAATCCACCAATTAGCAACCTAAAAGGCAATTAACCCAATTAATAAGGTTTTAGGATATTACAATCCACCCTCCTTAAAAGAATTTTGTCCACGAAATTAGAACCGAAACTCACCAAACAGTTCCGGGAACTTCTTTCGGACCTCCTCCTCAATTTCCAACGTGGCCTCTCGCTTACGATGGTGCTGCCACCTGACCTTCACATCGAACTGATCCTCCTCCCGAGCTGGTGCTCCATCCGATCCACAATCTCCACATGTCTATCCACGAGAGACAAATCCTGTTGGATCTCCGGAACTTCTAACTGAATCACGTGAAAAGGATCTGCTACGTACTTCCTCAGCATAGAAACGTGGAAGACATTGTGAAGACCCAAAAACTGTGGCGGCAGCGCAATCCGGTAGGCAACCTCTCCGATCCGATCTAAAATCTCAAACGGCCCGACGTACCTCTGACTGAGCTTCCTTGTCTTCCCGAACCTCATCACTCCTCGAGATGGTGAGATCTTCAGAAAAACGTGATCGCCTACCTCAAACATTAGCGCACGCCTACGCCTATCCGTGTAGCTCTTCTGCCTCCACTGAGCTGTCGCTAATGTCTACCTGATCACATTGACTTTTTCAGCATACATCTGCACAATCTCAAGCCCAATCAGTTGTCTCTCGCCTACAATACTCCAGCACACTAGTGATCTGCAAGGCCTCCCATACAAAGCCTCGTACGGTGCTATCCCAATACTCGAATGTAGTTGTTGTTGTAGGCGAACTCTATGAACGGTAATGCTCATCGCAGTGCCTTGCCCAATCCAGATTATAGGCTCTCAGCATATCCTCTAGAGTCTGGATTGTCCTCTCCGACTGACCATCTTTCTGTGGATGGAATGTTGTACTGAACTTCAACCGAGTTCCAAGAGCCTGCTGTAGACTTACCCAAAATCTGGAAATGAACCTGGCAGCTCGATCAAATATAATAGTCACTGGCACACCATGCAATCAGACTATCTCCTCAACGTACCGCCTAGCCAGGTCTTCCAAGGGTAATGTGGTCCGGATTTCCAGAAAATGCGATGACTTGGTCAGTCCATCAACTATTACCCAAACCGTGTCGTGAGATCTCTTCGTCCTCGGCAACCCGTTGACGAAATCCATCGCCACATGCTCCCACTTCCATTCTGGCAGATCTATCCTCAGCATTGGCCCCGCGGGTCTCTAGTGCTCAATCTTCACCTACTGACAAATCAAACATCTGTCAACAAACTCCGCTATCTCCGTCTTCATCCACTTCCACCAGAAATTCCTCTGAAGATCCTTATACATCTTCGTGCTGCCCGGGTGGATAGAATAACGGGATCTATGTGCTTCCTCCAAGATTTCCTTCTTCAGATCTCCCCCTTTTGGTACCCAGACACGGCCTCTAAATCTCAAACCTTCCATCAACTCCTATACTGAAATCTGATCCATCTCTGGCAACCAATTGCATCAACCCAGCTAACTCCTCGTTAGACCTCTGAGCCTGGACAATACTCGTGACCATCTGAGGCTCTACTCTCAGTCCAGCTAGCACCGCGCTCTCAGAGTCTGGATGAATGGCTTCCACTCTGACATGGTCTCGAGTTGCCTCCACTCCTAAATACACAAACTAGCAACTGAAATTTCCACCTTCCTACTCAAGGCATCTGCAACTGTATTCGCCATCCCTGGATGGTAAGAGATGGTCAAATCATAATCCATGATCATCTCAAGCCACCTGCGCTGCCTCATATTAAGCTCCTTCTACGAAAATAGGTACTTCAGACTGTGGTGATCTGTGAAAACCTCCAACTTCTCACCCTATAGATAATGACATCAGGTCTTCAGTGTGTGGACCACTGCTGCCAACTCCAAATCATGAGTGGGGTAGTTTCTCTCGTACACTTTGAACTGTCTGAAGTATACGCAACCACCTGACTGTGCTGCATCATTACACAACCCAACCCCACACCAGAAGCGTCTCTATAAATCTCAAAATCTCCACTACCACTGGGGAGGGTCAGAACTGGAACAGTCGTTAACTGACTCTTCAGTTCTTGAAAATTGTCCTCGCACTTCTAGGGACAAACAAACTTCAGTCCCTTCTGTGTCAATGCCGTCAGGGGTGAAGCAATCCTCGAGAAGTCCTTGATGAACCGACGATAATATCTCGTCAGTCCAATAAAGCTCATTATCTCTGTTACACTCTTTGGGGCTCTCCACTGAGTCACTGCCTCCACCTTTACCGGATCCACTAATATCTCATCCCCTGATACTATGTGACCGAGAAAAGGGACACTGTCTAACAAAAACTCGCACTTCGAAAGTTGTCGTAAAACTGATGATCTCTCAAAATGGCAAGTACGATCCTCAAGTTCTGCCTATGCTGCTCTATGTCTAGTGAATACACCAAGATGTCGTCCATGAAGACTATCATGAATCGGTCGAGGTACTGGCTGAACGTCCTGCTCATCAGATCCCTGAAAGCTACATGCACGTTCGTCAATCCAAACGGCATTACCAAAAAGACATATTGATCGTACCTCGTCCTAAAAGTGGTCTTCTGAACATCTACTTCTCTGATACTTAACTGATGATAACCGGATCGCAGATCAATCTTAGAAAATATTTTTGCTAACTGCAACTGGTCAAACAGGTCCTCAATCATGGGTAAAGGATATTGATTCCTGACGGTGACCTTGTTCAACATCCTGTAATCGATGCACCTCTGTAACGAGCCATCTTTCTTTTTCACAAAGAGTACCGGAGCTACCCATGGTGAGACACTAGGTCGAATAAACCCAGTATCCAACAAATCCTGCAACTGGTTCTCCAACTCGACTAACTCAGTAGGTGGCATCCTATATGGAGCCTTCGACTATGGAGTGGTCCCAGCCACCAAATCAATTCTGAATTCCTACTCCCTGTGAGTCGGCAAACCAGAGACATCTGAAAATACCTCTGCAAACTCCTGAACAATTTTTATGTTCTCCAATGACATCGTCTTTGGATCTGAGCCAACAAAGGTAGCCACGAAGGCCTTGCAGCCCTGCTAAAGCAACTTCCGTGCCCTCACTGCTGACACCATTACTCGACCACCTCTGTCCTTCTTCCCCCTGATCAGCAAATCAGGTAGCCCCTTCCTCGGGATCAGAATCTTCTTTTCCCGGCACAAGAGTCGCACATCATACTCGGATAGTCAATCCATCCCCAATATGACGTCGAAATCCTCCGTTGGTAACAAGATCCGGTCAGCCGGAAACTCCTGATCTTCCAAAACAATCGTGGCGCCAGGGAGGAAGCTCCCCACGATGTCCACCAGACCCAAGTGTCTGCTGACTTCTAACGTGGCAGTCAACATCGCACGGGTACGGCCCAACAAACTCGTAAATCTCTCCGAAATGAACGAATGCGTGACCCCACAATCAAACAACACTCTGGCAACTAAACCAACAATAAAAAGTGTACCTTCCACCACAGTGTTGGCATCCCTCGCCTCCTGATTGATTCATTTTATATTAAACTGCAAGTGCACGGCCGCGTTGAAGCGGTGGCAAATACGGGTCCAACCACAGGGAGGTCTGTCGACTTTTGGTTTGTACGAAGGCGAGTGGGAAAGAAAGGAGAGAAAGATTGATTACACTAAACTACACTAGAATGCAAAAGGAAATGAAAGATAAGCAATAAAACTAAACCCCAAAGCGAGTAGAGAAATAATGTGAATATAAAAGATGTGTGTGTGTGTGTGTGTTCGATTATGCTCATCACAACATGTAGTGCATGAAATCATAAAACTATATCCAACCTTGCCTCAACATGAATTAAGATAAGATCATATCATTAAAGCATACAAGACAATAATTGGAATGAAGCTAAATGAACTCATGTATAAAGAATAGACACTACTATGCCTCCACATGAATTAAGTTATCTTAATTAAAACGTACAAGGCATTAACCAAGGAAAATGCAACAAGAGTACATACGCTACAAATTGTGTTTCAAAAGTTAATTCCATCCATATTCTCACCTTATCATTCCCCATAAAATAGGTCCACTAATCTAAGCATAAGCTAAGCATCATTCAAGAGCATTAGCATATCAAAGATAAGAGTGAAATCCCATTAGATGGTTATGGAAATCATACAAGGCTCAAGGGATTAAGATAACACACACCCAATACACTACATGATCATATCACATATTTCTCCACCCCCAAATAGGAATGCAACTACTCACTACTCATTACATTAACTACATTAACAAAATAAAACATTCTACTGAAATAAATCTATACTAAGCAAGCAAGAAATATTAAAGAACTAAAAGGACATAAAAAAACAAGCATGCAAGCATATGAAAGGAAATTAAACTAAGAAAGAAACAACACAACTAAAGTAAAACATTTATTTATTACTCACTCAATTACAAGTAGCCTCTTTCTCCACCAGAGTTTTGCATCAAGGCTTCACTCTTAGTAGAGAGGATGACCACCAAGAGAGGAGATGGGCTACATGAGAGGAGGGAGAGTTCTATTTATAGCCATAGAAAAAGGTAAACCGGGACAATCCCCCGGTATGGGACTAAACAAATACCAAAAATAGCCTAAACAAACACTAATACATACGCTCCAGAAATCTTAGCGGATCTGGGAAGATCCGGACCGCCAATTGGCGGTTCCAGGTGGTCTACAAGATTCGGATCTGGCTAAATTTTGTGTTTGGGCTTTCCTTGATATATTTGTTGGTCTTGGACGCATCTACTTCGCTTGTTGGAACTCCGACCCGAATCGAAATGCCAAAATTCAACCCATGATGGTGTGGAGTTTTCTGTTTTGCTCTTAGGTCCTTCGGTCTTACGTTCAGGTCCTTCTCCCTTGCATCTTAGTCCCAAGGTCTCACAATTAAGTCATTTTCCCTTCTTTTGGGGCCTTTCGTGCCTCTTCTCTTCGAACCTCTTTATTTCTGAAATTCAAACATAAAACTCGTCACGTAGCATTGCTTAGGTGTAAGATAATGGATATAAGATACAAATATAAGCATGAAATGATGTTAATCACCTCCTCTGCCTGGATGGTGAATACTCGCCCGGTCCTATGTCCCTACTGAGGTTGTCCAAAAGGACGACGACCTCCGTCTCTACCGCTGTTGGAGGTCTCACTCGGGCACTAGACTCGGCTAGTCCACTCTTATAATCTCTAGCATAATGGCCCGGCTGATCACAACTGAAACAAACTATAGAACGGGCCCCACACTCTCACCCTGGGTGGACACTGCCACACTTCCTGCACGGCTCAGGCTGGTCTGCACTGCTCCCTGATTGACATCATTTCATGCTGATATTTGTATCTTATATCCATTATCTTACACCTAAACAATGCTACGTGACGAGTTTTATGTTTGAATTTCAGAAATAAATAGGTTTGAAGAGATGAAGCATGAAAGGACCCAAAAAACAGGGAAAAAGGACTTAATTATGAGACCTGGCGACTGAGATGAAAGGGAGAAGGACCTGAACATAAGACCGAAGGACCTAACAGCAAAACAGAATACTCCCCACCATCATGGGGAGTATATTAGCAATTCAATTCGGGTGAGAGCTCCAAAAAGCAAAGTAAATGCATCCAAGACCAGCAAATATACGAAGAAAAGCCCACAACAAATCTGAGCACGATCCGGATCCTGTAGACTGCCAATTGGTGGTCCGGATCTTCCCGGATCCGCTATTTTTGGTATACGTTTAGTCCCACATCGGGGGATTGTCCCGGATTGCCTTTTTCTTTGGATATAAATAGAACTCTTCACCTTCCATTGTAACTACCCATTGCTTGGTGGCATTCTCTCTACTAAGGAGTAAGCCTTGAAGCAAAACTCAAGGTGGAGAAGAATGTTACCTTCAATGTGAGTCATTGTTAAAAAAATAATTATTTTAGTTTCTTTTAATGTTGTCTTTTAATTCTTTCATGTTTCTTTAGTTTATGTTTCTTTCAATTAGCTTCTTTAATGTTCATTTCTTGCTTAGTTGAATTTCTTTTCAGTAATATGTTTCATTTTGTTAATGTAGTTAGTGTAATGACTAGTGAGTAGTTCCATCCCCATTTGGGGGGTGAAGAAATATGTGATATGATAATGTAGTGTATTAGGTGTGTGCTATCTTAATCCCTTGAGCCTTATATCATTTCCATAACCATCTAATGGGATTTCACTCTTATCTTTGATATGCTAATGCTCTTGAATGAAGCTTAGTTTATGCTTAGATTAGTGGACCCATTTTATGGGGAATGATAAGGTGAGTATATGGATGGAATTAATATAGGAAACATGACTTGTAGTGTATGTGCTCTTGTGGCCTTGACCTTGGTTAATGCCTTGTATGTTTTAATGATATAGTCTTATCTTAATTCATGTGGAGGCATAGTAGAGTCTAGTCTTTATACATGAGTTCATTTAGCTTCATTCCAATTATTGTCTTGTATGTTTTAATGATGTAGTCTTATCTTATTTCAAATGGAGGCAAAGTTGGATTTAGTTTTATGATTTCATGCACTACATGTTGTGAGGAGCATAATTGAACACACACACACACATCTTTATATTGACATTATTTCTCTACCCCCTATGGGGTTTAGTTTTCTTGCTTTTCTTCTTTTCCTTTTGCATTCTAGTGTAGTTTAGTGTAATCAATCTTTCTCTCCTTTCTTTACCACTCACCTTCGCACAAACCAAACGTCGACACACCTCCCAGTGGACGACCCGTATTTGCCACTGCTTCAACGCGGTCGTGCACTTGCGGTTTAAAATAAAACGTTCAATCAAGTTTTTGGCGCCGTTGCCGGGGAGGTGCTCTGTCCAGACTTTGGTTTGGACGATTCGAGTGATTTTAATTTTTTGTTTTTACTTTTGTGTGTTTCAGGCATTCTGAGGAACAAGGGGAAGCGACTCGAGGAATTTGAGAGCTAGAGACCCAAAAGGGACCGCCAATCAGCGGTCTGGGACTGCCAATTGCCGGCCTGGTGAGCCTCAATCTCACTCAATTTTGTTCTGGTTGTTGTTTTGTTCATTGTAGTTATCTGGGAGCACTATTTTGCATGCTGTGACTTCTAGTTTGCTCGCAGATTAAAAATCAATTCCCTTTAATCAACTAGGACCATAAAACTCAATGCGAAAGATTCGACTTCTTGCCATCTAGTTCATGCATCATTTGTAGACCTTGCATGCATTTATCTTTTCTTTGCTTTACATTTTGTTGTTGATTGCTTGCATGAGGTACATGCACCAAAATCTCTCATTCATGCATGTTTCAATCATGCATTAGTTAGTAAGGTGCATCGGGACACGAGTGAGTTGAGCGTTTGATTGGAGTGTTGATTGCTAGATCGAGGATCAAAACGCTACTAAGGATGGATTGTCCCATAAAAGATAAGGTGGGGGATTTCATCACCCTTTCCTTGGCCCCAAAAATCACTCTTAATCAAGCCGTAACTAAAAGCAAGTAGACATTGGCCCTAGGATTTTGGACGCACTAGGAGAGTAATCTAGTTGAGACCGACAGTGCCTGATCGGCGTTGCCTACCTTGTCGATAGTAGGAGGTACTAGATCTCCGGATCTGCTATCACTTGCTGGGCATTGTGGTCCTCGTTGTAGGGAGGTGAGGCATGTCGAGGCTAGTGACCTCGAAGTTAGGCGTCGTCTAGCCTAAGGACCTATTTCCTTACATTGTTTGAGTCGTGCTAGCTAGTTAGGCTTCTACCTGATCCCATTACCCACGCTAGCTCTAGGATTCTTCCCTTCTCCTCTGAGTCATCATATTCTCACCTTCTGCTACGTTATAGTCTCCTCCCCTTTACACTCTCTGGTAGCGTTTAAGGGTCGAGTCGAGCACTTTTTGTGAGCTTGGCCTCGTGATGGTGAGAGTGATCGACTCGAGAGTTCTTTGTTGAGATGGATGGTTACATGGGCGACCATCCATATCATTGTTGGGACCATGACAATTCTTCTTGGTATTCTGCACCCATGCAAGCCGGGGTGGCTCAGACTAACACCCCGTATGGTTGGGACAATCTTAATTGTGTGACTGAGCATTCTTCATATTGGGGTAATATGAGAGAGGCACCGACTGCTAGACCACCATCTAGTTACGTCGGATCATATGTTGGTCATCAAACTGAGACATTACAAGAACTTTTGGCCTCTTTCATGCATGTGGTAGATGACATGGGTGCACCAGTGGCTAGTAAATGCACCGGGACTAGCAAAAACTTAGGTGTGGGGGTATTTGATTCACATCATTTCATGCTTATATTTGTATCATATATCCATTATCTCACACCTAAGCAATGCTACGTGAAGAGTTTTATGTTTGAATTTCAGAAATAAATAGGTTTCAAGAGATGAAGCATGAAAGGACCCAAAAGCAGGGAAAACAGACTTAATTGTGAGACCCGGGGACTGAGATGCAAGGGAGAAAGACCTGAACGTAAGACCGAAGGACCTAAGAGCAAAATAGAATACTCCACACCGTCATGGGGAGTATTTTAGCAATTCGATTCGGTCGGAGTTCCAAAAAGCCAAGTAAATGCATGCAAGACCAGCAAATATACCAAGAAAGGCCCACAACAAATCTGAGCGCGATCCGGATCCTGTAGACCGCCAATTGGTGGTCCGGATCTTCCCGGATCCGTTGAGTTTTCTGGAGCATGTGTATTAGTGTTTGTTTAGGCTATTTTTGGTATATGTTTTGTCCCACATCAGGGGATTGTCCCGGATTGCCTTTTTTGTTATAAATAGATCTCTTCACCTTCCATTGTAACTACCCATTGCTTGGTGGTATTCTCTCTACTAAGGAGTAAGCCTTGAAGCAAAACTCAAGGTGGATAAGAATGTTACCTTCAATGTGAGTTATTGTTTATAAAATAATTGTTTTAGTTTCTTTTAATCTTGTTTTTTTAATTCTTGCATGTTTCTTTAGTTTATGTTTCTTTCAATTAGCTTCTTTAATGTTCCTTTCTTGCTTAGTTGAATTTCTTTTCAGTAATATGTTTCATTTTGTTAATATAATTAGTGTAATGAGTAGTGAGTAGTACCATCCCCATTTAGGGGGTGAAGATATATGTGATATGATAATGTAGTGTATTAGGTGTGTGTTATCTTAATCCCTTGAGCCTTATATGATTTCCATAACCATCTAATGGGATTTCACTCTTATCTTTGATATGCTAATGCTCTTGAATGAAGCTTAGTTTATGCTTAGATTAGTGGACCTATTTTATGGGGAATGATAAGGTGAGGAGGCAATGTTGGATTTAGTTTTATGATTTTCATGCACTACATGTTGTGAGGAGCATAATTGAACACACACACACATCTTTATATTCACATTATTTCTCTACCCCCTATGGGGTTTAGTTTTCTTGCTTATCTTCGTTTCCTTTTGCATTCTAGTGTAGTTTAGTGTAATCAATCTTTCTCTCCTTTCTTTACCACTCGCCTTTGCACAAACCAAATGTCGACACACCTCCCAGTGGAGGAACCGTATTTGCCACCGCTTCAACTTGGTCGTGCACTTGCAGTTTAATATAAAACGTTGAATCACTCCCCTCTATCCGGGGCCTCTTGCCCGGATTTCCTGCTAGTGGAACTCCAGGACGTCCATTGATCTTGGCCGATGGCCTCCAGGACTCCACATATTTCTCCTGATTGTCCTGGTCTATGAGAGTCGCGAACTTCACAGCATCAGCTGGGGTCTGAGCCATGTTGTAGGTCATGCGAGTACGGAACTGCTTTCGAAGCCCCCAAATAAACTTCCTTGCTCTCTGAGCTACTGTCATGTAGATCTCTGGACAATAACGCTCCAAAGCGTTGAACTTCCGAACGTAGGCCACCACATCCTCCCTGCTCGAGGCTCATGAATTCCTCTCTCTTCCCGTCCCTGACATGCTCCGGGAAGTACTACTCATTGAATTCCCCGAGGAACTCATCCCAGTTGATATCATTCCTGCCCGAAAACACCACTGCAGTCGTGGTCCTCCACCAGTTGGATGCCTCACCGCCCAACACAGACGTGGCGAATCCCACCATCCTTTCCGACGGACTCCCAATCGCCTGGAAGATCTCCTGGATTTTAAAGACCCAGTGCTCAACAGCCTCAGAATCTCCTCTGCCATCAAATGCAGGCAGATGTTGGCGCATAAAATGGTCGTGCACCGCTCCCACCCCCGTTGTCTCCTCTCTGCCAGACTGACGCTCTAGAAGAACGCCGAACCTCTCCACAGTGTCGTAGAGCATCTGTTTCTCCTCAACCCAATCCGTGGCTCCAGTCTCCTCACTGGTACTCTGGCCACGTGGGGGACCTCTCACGTGTATCGGAGACATCTACACATGGGACACTAGAACAGAAAACCAGATGATTATGCATGCATGATCTACAATGCAAACTATCTAAAAGACATTTAAGGTAGCTTCTTTGGACAACTGCGTCGGAACTGACCGCTCTGATACCAATTTGTATCATACTCAACAGCAGAAGAAATTTAAAATTTCAATATAACACAAATACGAGGATATTACTAAAGAAACTAGGCAACTGGTGAACCAACATATATACAATATATATATATATATATATCTGAGCGTTTCAAGAGTGTGATTACAACAAAAGATAAAGGACAATGTACATGTAATCACTAGGACTTCAAAAACAGTAAAAGCAGGATCTAGCTCTGAACATGCTCCTCCTCGGTCACCACCTTCTAGTGTCGCTCACGGCCAGAAATAAAAGATGACTATGCCTGAGTTTCCCATAACAAAACCTCGTATGCCAAACTCCTATCACAATAAATGGACTAGACATCTATGAGCATGTATGTTATGAAATGCAGAAAACAAACATCGTCTCACTGGGCCTCCGGGAACTCTCTTCTACCACAGTAGACACAAAGCAGTAACGGGTCTCGTGGGTCCTCTAGCCCAACCCTTACACGTGCCCCAGGCACCCCAGCCAGAACATCCTCGGCTGCAACACAATGTTGGATCACTATCAGGCCGGCAATGTCCGTATTGTTGCCCCCCGAGGGCCGGGGACACGTTGCCTTTGAGCTGACTCCACAACGCCAACGGACCACTCTAAGTCGGCAATGTATGTACAGTTGCCCCAAAAAGGTCGGACACTCGTTGCCCTTGAGCTGGCTCCACAACACCAAAATAACACAATACTGCACCAAAACGATACAAAAAAACCACCAAACTGGTCCACCGAATCCTCTCTATAGGACCAGCCCAACCGAGAAACCCGTCAACTGGTCTAACGGCAAAGGGGACCCGTTCGACCGAATTCCACTAGTAAAAACCACTTGCCGCATAAAAAGCCCAAACGGTCGAACAACACAGGATCGACGGTCGACCGAAAACGGGTAGTAAAAAATTCCAATTCATAACAAAGTTCAACGGTCGACCAAACCATCAGGCGGTCGGATGAACATTAAGTTATTTTAACTCGTCGGTCGAACGAGGTCTTAAGGTGGTCGAACGTTTTGTGGTCTATACCCCCAACCGACTTAAAATAGTGTTTTGGTCGAACGGGAAAGGGGTTTCGTTTGACCGAAAGCCACCAGTAGCACCCTATCTTCGCTTAACATGGACCTATTGGATTAATCTAGGATTAATAAGATATTTGCCCAAAGCACAGACACATGGGACGTCCCTATTGGACTACACATTTAAGGGTTTAGGGTGGACCCATCTACATAAGTAGGGGAGCCTCCCATTGGATAGAAGAACAACTGCGCAAACCCTAGCCTCCACCCACCTTAGCCGCCACCTTCTCTCTCTCCCATTTTGTCCCTCCACCTCCACCAAGCTCATTCGGTGGACTCTTGGGTTGTGTACTCGTGCTCCTTCTCCAAGAGAGTAGGAGACCGACTGGTGAAAATGATTCTGTAAGGTGACCTCCGATCTTCCTTCCGCTGCCACAGGTTCTCTCCAAGAAAGGTACTCCGGAACCTGTAGAATCGTTGTTTGCTAACATTGGTACCAGAGCCATCTCGGTTACCTTCGAATCCTCACAATGCTTGACGAATTTTTGTTTCATGATAATCTGATTTGAGATAAAAATTCGGTGGTTATGTTTTTTGGAGAAAGAAAGATAACAGAAAATCAGCATTGCTTATTTACATGATGCACATGTTTTGGTTCATTAGAGCATGCATCTAGGGTTAGATTTTGCTCCTCCATTCTTGCGCATGTATGCATGGTTTAAGATGGATTTTTCCTGATTTTATTTCGAGCCAATATGATATGTTGCTCTCCTATCATTGCACATGCATAGATGTAACCAGAATTCTGTTTTTTCTGTGTTGTTACCTCTATTCTTTGCGCTTGTATTAGATAAAATCAGAAGTTATTTTCCATGTTGATTCTTCTAAATCATGCACATGCATACATGAAATCAGATGTCTATTTTTCCTGATTTTTCCGAATTAGGGTTAGATATTATTTATTCTAATCTTTGAGCATGTATACATGAAATCTGTGTTAACCCTATCATGATGATCTTCTGTTTTTGCGCATGTTTTATATGATAATCAGTAGTTTAATTATCTGATATTTTTTCATGCTTGAATTAGATGATAATGTTTGTATGTCATTTGTATATCATCATGGTTGTTTTTGGAGCATTAACATCCATGTGATTGATTGGTTTCCTTACTGAAAAATGCACATATATGCTTGTTGTTCTCTTGAAAATTTCGAGTTTTTTCTTTCCAATACAAGTAGTATAATTATTGTTGATTGCATGCTTATATTGATTAAGGAAAGATTGGCAAATTCTGAAATTTTTTAGAGCATATTATGGGCTGGAGTTTTGTTGCCTTAAAAGTATTTTTTGAATGCTTTCCTTTGATGCACATATATGTGTTGATCTCATTTAAGGAATTTCGGATTTTTTGGAATGATAGCGTGCATTTCATTTGAAATATTTCCTTTATGATTAAATGCACATACATGTGTTGATCTCATTGAGGATTTTTCGGGATTTTTCTTTCCTAATGCGAGTAGGATAATTTTTACGCTCTCATGATTATGTTGATTGGGGAAAGAAAAGAAAATTTCTGTTTTGAGATACTATTATGGAGATTGATTGGTATTTCCATATACGTTTTTCTTATGCTCAATATATGCGTTGTTTCCTTATATATTACTTCCTTCTTATTTGGAAGTGGTGTACACTTTATTCATGTGTGTGATTGTGCTAACGTATGGAAAGATTGCGCTTGTATGGTATGAATGGTGTGAATGGATGCTGATTTATTTTTGCTGCCTTATTGAGAGTTGAGCGTAATTTCATTCATTCATTTCCATTTGCAATAAATATCGCAATGGGTTGTAATATTTATGGACTGTAATAATTATGGACTGTGGACTGTTTATTGCCCAAGGGAGACGAGGGGCCCTTTATTTTTTATTATTGCGATATTATTGCTATAAGGCTTATGCAGGTTCCCATCTACAGTGTTAAATCCCTATGAGGGATCCTTAGCTCGATATGGAAGTAATGTAGTGATGCATTGCATACATTGCATCATATGTCGTTCATTTAGATTAACTTTATATCAATAAATGCTACTAAGGTATGTGTTTAGTCTTATTTACATAATACATGGATCTGAACGCAAATTACCCATGTCCCGAGCATAAACGCGTGCAAGAGACTCATTTCTGTCATAAAGACCAAGTTCAAGATTATCGGGGTTCAAATGGAAGTTCATCCAAGCATAAAAGCATTCAAATACCTAATTACAAAAAGGCCAAGAACTTAAGCACAAAAGTAGCCAGGGACTTAATTGCAAAAAGGCGAGAACCCGACTGCAAATTACAAGTACCAAAATATTATTTTGGATATGTTCTAAAGAAAAATCAATTTGGATCTCCAAATATATGAAGAATTAATTTGGAGCTCAAAACAAAGGAAAGAAATCAATTCGGACGCGCAAAGGACAGTTAAATCATACCATAAACACATAGGAAAAATCCGGACCCAATCAAAGCTAAAATTGCGGCGATTCCGCCGCACATTACATGCAACTTGCGACGAAAACGCCGCACCCCTTATGATCCGTGGCCCGGGATTTTGTCCAGTCGTGTCATGACGCGTGTACTTTCCTATTTTATACTTGGGTCCCTTGTATCGGCTATAAATAGCCCCGAAACAATGTTGAGAGAGACTAGTTTTTATTCCATTCTTTAGCAATAAAATTCTGTTGGTTTATTTCTTGTTTTTAGTTTTCTTTTGTAGTTTCTCTAGGACCCCTTCTCCTTCCCTCCATCCCGGGTGATGAGAAGAAGAATGATGTTATTATTTTAATTTCGTGTTAGTATATTTTGATTACTTGAGTTTATGTTGAATCATTTATCATGTAATTCTTTATAACTAATGTGATTTATTGCAAGTTTCAGATTTCTCTAAACAAAACCCGACATCTAAACCTCCACCAGTTGGACTCTAATCCATCATTGCTTTATTTTTAATTTGTTTTTGTTGTTCTTGCTTTAGAAATTAAAAAATCCAAAAATCTCAAACCAACCTTATTTCTCTCTCTTTCTTTCCTTAATCGAAAATCACAAAAATAACAATATCTCTCCCTCATTGTGTTCGACCCGTACTTGCCACGTCTTCATTGTCGCCGTGCACTTGCGGTATAAATTAAAATTCTCAACAAGCTTTTGGCGCCAATGCCGGGGAGGCGACGAAGATTTTGTTTATTTTTGATGATTTCGATTCTATTCTGTTAATCGTGTGCGCGATCTAACTATTTGGGTTTGCCTTTCAGGAGACAATGGAGTGCGCGGCGAAAGCCGGGCACATTCAGACCAAGAAGGGCCGCAAATCGCCGCACCTAAAGAACAAATTGCGGCGTTTCCGCCGCACGTCTGAAGCATCTGGGCTTTAATTTTTTATGGGGTCGTCTCCATCTCTGGGTGGACGCGTAGAGCAACTGGAAATTTTCGAGAGCGGGCGGCGAACCCGACTGAGCGTGCGTAGGTAACCTTTGTTGTCTTTTTTCTCGTAATTTCTATTTTCGGAAAATTTTCTTTTTGTAGAACTGCACGTGTTAAGCTCAAATTCCATAATTGGCACTAATTCAACTCTGACATAAAAATTGGCAAAATTAGAAAGACTTAGTGTATGCATCATAGAGTGTTTTGTTTGCATTATTCTTGCAAAATTCTTGCAAATTTTTTTTTTTTCAAGAGTGCTGGAGGCAAGGTACGTGCGCAGTTTTTATCGATTGCATTTAAGCATATAATTTAGTTTGCATACAACCTTGCAATTGACCCCCAACTAAAGACCAATGTTTGACTATCTTTGCTAGATTTAACTTAAACTATCTTAAGGGCAACTCCGTAGGAAAAGATACGGTGGGGATTTCATCACCCTTCCGTGGCCCACAAATCACAATCCTAAAGTCTCACCCAAGCCTTAAAATTAAAATCAATTAGACATTGGCCCCTAAGGACTCGGACTCAATTAAGGAGAAGATTGGTTTGACTTGCTATGACTTGAAGCTGATCGAATTTAATTTGGTGTCTAGAAAGTGTTTTTGTGTTGACGTAAGTCTTCCAAGCGAACTGGTTGTCTAATTGGCACCGACTCTGTCGGAAGCGCCCCCACTAGCTATACACTGCCGGGCCAATTTGGTTTGATTAGTGAGGGAGGTGAATCAAGCGAACCAATTTGACTCAACCAGTTAGGAGTCGTCTAGATTTAAGCGACATTAGGTCTAGGATTGTTTGAAGCGTGCTTGTTTAGGAAACTTTTGACCAACCCTCTTATCTAGCTTTTAAAGTTAAGTTTCCCTTCTCATCTGAGTCTTCTTTCTCTTCTCATCTCAATTTCTCTAGATTAGGATTCCTTTCTCATCTTTCCCCCTTCTATTGTTTGTTTCCATTTTTGAAAAAAAAAATTATTCTTGAAATTGAATTTGGAATTTAAATTTCAAATTTGAATTCAAAAAATTGATTCAAACTGGTGCACTCAGATTTGGGTTCGGGACTTGAGCAATCGACCCTCACGAGTTCATCTAGATTCCAGTCTAGAGCTTAGCCCCAATCCACCTGTTGCACCACCTCACCCGGATCCAATGGGTGAGAATGTAGTGGACCCACCTGTTGCACCACCTATGACTCCGAGGGATCGGTGCTACCCAACGCTGGCTGCTCAGCCATCTTGCATCGTTATGCCCATCATACCGAGTCGCGACTTCGAACTGAAGGCACAATACATGAGTATCTTGCCCAACTTCACCTCTAGGGAAGACCCATATATCTTCCTTAGAGAATTTGAGGAAATCTGCTCCCTTATGCAATACCAACATATCTCTGAGGAGGCAGTGCGTCTTAAATTCGTGCCTCTAGCACTGAAGGACGACGATAAGAAATGGCTATATAGTCTAGCCGAAAGATCTATTAGGAGGTGGGCCGAGTTTGTTCAAGTATTCTTAAAGAAATATTTCCCCAACCATAAGACTATTTGGATTAGGAATCAAATTGTTGCATTCGTTCAATCTGAGAGCGACCCGTTCTATTACTATTTAGAAAGATTTAAAAGTATGTTGACCCAATGCCGTCATCATGGAATTCCAAGATGGCAATTGTGCCAAATTATTTATGAGGAATTGACACCTACATCTAGGGTTATGTTAGAATCTGTAAACCAAGGAAACTTTATGTCCAAAAATGGGAATGATGCTTGGACTTTTCTTGAGGATTTAGCCGAAAATAGTATGCAATGGGACAATGCTAGAGCACTGAATAACCCGAGTATTGGATCCAGAATAGCAAGTCAACCCAAACCAGGTGTCTTAGTTGTAGATGCTACTGTAGCTACTGAAGCAAAACTAGCTACCCTTATGCGTAGAATGGAAAGTCTAGAGCTAAAAACCTGACCCCTAATGAATCAAGCCTCTTCTATCCCTTGCTCTAGATGTGGTCAAACTGGTCATATAATGGAGGATTGTGCGGACCTGGAACAAGTTAATGCCGCATTTAACCATTCTAGAAATGACCCATACGCATCAACCTATAACCCGGGTTGGCGTAATCATCCCAATCTTTCATGGAGCCAACAAGGTCAACCTTCCCATCTACAGTGTTAAATCCCTATGGGGGATCCTTAGCTCGATATGGAAGTAATGTAGTGATGCATTGCATACATTGCATCATATGTCGTTCATTTAGATTAACTTTATATCAATAAATGCTACTAAGGTATGTGTTTAGTCTTATTTACAGAATACAGGGACCTGAATGCAAATTACCCATATCTCGAGCATAAACGCGTGCAAGAGACTCATTTCTGTCATAAAGACCAAGTTCAAGATTATCGGAGTTCAAATTGAAGTTCATCCAAGCATAAAAGCATTCAAAGACCTAATTACAAAAAGGCCAACGACTTCAGCACAAAAGTAGCCACGGACTTAATTGCAAAAAGCCGAGGACCCGTCTGCCAATTACAAGTACCAAAATAATATTTTGGAGAAGTTCTAAAGAAAAATCAATTTGGATCTCCAAATATATGAAGAATTAATTCGGAGCTGAAAAGAAAGGAAAGAAATCAATCCGGACGCACAAAGGACAGCTAAATCATACCATCAAC
Organism: Triglochin maritima; assembly: GCA_963682175.1. Taxonomy (NCBI): domain Eukaryota; kingdom Viridiplantae; phylum Streptophyta; class Magnoliopsida; order Alismatales; family Juncaginaceae; genus Triglochin; species Triglochin maritima. Next base: position 26,027,747 of record OY821775.1, read on the forward strand.
ACACAGGAAAAATCCGGACCCAATCCGAGCTTAAATTGTGGCGATTCTGCCGCACATTACATGCAACTTGCGGTGAAAACGCCACACCCCTTTCGATCCGTGGCCCCGGATTTTGTCCAGTCGTGTCATGACGCGTGTACTTTCCTGTTTTATACTTTGGTCCCTTGTATCAGATATAAATAGCCCCGAAACGATGTTGAGAGAGACTAGTTTTTATTCCATTCTTTAGCAACAAAATTCTGTTGGTTTATTTCTTGTTTTTAGTTTTCTTTTTGTAGTTTCTCTAGGACCCCTTCTCCTTCCCTCCATCCATGAGTTTCTAACTCTCTCCAAAGGGTGGGGGTGACGGATTTAGGGTGATGAGAAGAAGAATGATGTTATTATTTTAATTTCGTGTTAGTATATTTTGATTACCTGAGTTTATGTTGAATCATTTATCATGTAATGCCTTATAACTAATGTGATTTATTATAAATTTCAGATTTCTCTAAACAAAACCCGATATCTAAAACTCCTCCCATTGGACTCTCATCCATCTTTGCTTTATTTTAATTTGTTTTTGTTGTTCTTGCTTTAGAAAATCACAAAAATATCAAACCAACCTTATTTCTCTCTCTTTCTTTCCTTAATCGAAAATCACAAAAATAACAATATCTCTCCTCCTTGTGTTCGACCCGTACTTGCCACGTCTTCGTTGACGCCGTGCACTTGCGGTATAAATTAAAATGTAGCAATTAATTTCTGTGTGATCTTGATTGGAATGTTCTGAAAGGAACGTTTTTTTTGGAACTTGCAAGCCTAGTGGGAGTTGCAAGGTAGAAGTGTTTTGTGTAAACCACCTTGCAACCGGCGGATACTTATTTATTTGCTGCTGATTTGCCATGATTTATACGTTTTTTAGGGTTATTAAATCATGATGGAGCGCAATATATGAATTGGTAAAATAGCTTTATTAACTATTGCATGAGGATTTGATCGAACGCTTTATGTTTTCCTTTGGTGTGAATGCTATAGTTATTAAGTTCGTTTATTTTTTATGACTATTGCGGCTCGTTGTATTTTATGCTAGAACTCATGTATCGTTATGTGGTTTTTTGTCCTAGATTTTTATGGTTGCTTCCAAAAGCATTGTCGTTGATCTGACTCGAGGAGATAAACTCAATGAAAGAAATTACGATTTGTGGCATCGTAAAATTGAGTATCTCTTAGAGGATCAGGACATGTTAGAAAATATAACCCAAACTATGTCTCCCCCCGAGGAGGGGAACACTGCGCAGCATCGCAGAAATATGGATGTCTATAATGCATGGAAAAAGAAAGACCGTATTGCTCGCATTACAATTCTGAGTTCGATGGGAGATGATCTGTTACTGCGGTTCGAAAAATGGCGAACTGCAAAGACCATGTGGGAAGCTGTGAAGTTTCAGTACGGAGTGACCTCCGTCACAAGGGCCCGTCAGCTTGGGCTCATGTTTGATGAGTATAAAATGTGCCAAGGTCATATGATGAGGCAGAATATTACCGCAAATGTCAAACATGATAAGCGAGTTGAGCGCTGCCGGTCACACCGATGAGGCGCAAGTGTCTGCTCTCATCAGATCATTGCCTTCGAAGAGTTGGGAGCATATGAAGGTCCATCTGACTCATGTTGATGACATCAGGACATTTGACCAGGCCGCAAAACACCTAGAGCTGGAGGACGACCGCATGCTTGCGGAAGCCCCTCTAACAGAAGTGTTTGCTGCTGAAGCGGGCGCTCCTCGGAGGAGTGCCGGTTTTAAGCGCAAAAGAGATAGAGCTCAGGGTTTTAAAGGCAAGAAGGGTGCAAATAAAAACAAAACAGAAAACAAAGGTGGAAAGAAACGACCTCGAGGATCCATAGGTGGGAAAGATAAGTCTAATGTGACTTGTTTTAACTGCCGAAAGACTGGACATTTTGCTGGTGAGTGCACTGAGCAAAAGGTAATTACTGTGTGTAATCCCTTGAATTGTAACATGACTAGTTTTGTGATGCTCACTGATCACTCTCCTGTGTGGATTATGGATTCAGGTGCCACGGACCACGTAACAAAGGATCGTTCTGCATTCGTGGAATATCGTTGTGTTCCAAGTGGGAGGCAAATAAACATGGTGAACAACACTAGCATTGAAGTTCTTGGAGTTGGCACATGCAAAGTGGCTTTGTGAAGTGGCCGGATCCTATTACTTCACGACGTGTTGTATGCACCAGCTGTACGGCGAAAGATAATTTCTGTTGTTTTTTTGATGAGACATGGTTTTAAAGTTGTTTTTGAGAACAATGATATGGGTTTATAGCTTGCTAACATTTATTATGGACATGCCTTTCTTTCAGACGGTTTTATTGTGTTGGACGCAATTTATGATTTCAATCATAACACTAGTGCCTTTATGAGTCAAAGTTCCATGAATAATGATTCAGTTATGTGGCATGCGAGACTAGGTCACATTAGTGTTGACCGCATGAACAAGTTGGCAAAGGAGGGGGTATTAGGAGAATGCTCCAAATTTGAATTGCCGACCTGTGAATCTTGTCTAGCTGGAAAGGAAACTAGAAAACCGTTCGGAAAAGCCATTAGGGCTACTTCTCCTTTAGAACTAATTCACTCGGATATTTGTGGAGCTTTGAATGTGCGTGCTAGACATGGACAAAGTTACTTCATCACATTTATTGATGACTACACTAGATATTGTCATATTTATCTTATTTCTCACAAGTCAGAAGCTCTAGAATGCTTTAAGAAATTCATGAGCTTGGTAGAGAATACATCGGATAATAAGATAAAAACTCCCAGAACGGACAGAGGAAGAGTATCACTCCATAATGTTCATGGAGTTATGTGATGAAAAGGGGATATCTAGACAACTCATTATGCCTTATACTCCTCAGCAAAATGGTGTTGCCGAGAGAAGGAATAGAACGTTGCTAGACATGGTTAGATCCATGATGGCGCATGCGAGCTTGCCAATTTTGTTTTGGGGAGATGCTCTAATGACTGCTGCCTATATCCTCAATAGAGTTATTGGCAGGATGGAAGCCAAATTTTAGTCTGCTGCATCCTTGGGGATGCGCGACATACATTCATTCTATTAGTCACCGATATGGAATTCTAGGACCTAGAGGGAAAAAGTGTATCTTTGTAAAATACAGTAATCTCTCCATAGGTTATGTTTTTATCGAGTTAGACGAGAATGAAAGAAGGACGGAACTGGAGTCTAGGGATGCCACATTCTTGGAAAATGTTTTTCCAACTCTTGCTGGAGCTATCAAAGAGTCAGTGGACTTCTTTGAACAACAAGATGAGGACATTGCCATTCCACGGGACCAGGATCTGGAAGTTGAACATGAGGTTCCACTAGTCAATCCTACTGGGATCAGCAATGCTGAGGATCCGATAGCTCTCACGGAGGATGAGCCATCAGATACCCATCCGCGTCGAAGTAAACGCGGGCTCATTCCTCTTAGGCAGTTTCGCTTAGAGGAAGAGGCCCTCATGATAGCTCAAGAAGAAATTGATTATGAATCATCTGGGATGACAATAATCGAAGAGCAAGAACCGGAGACATTGAAATAGGCTTTGGAAGGTCCAAATGCGAAAGAGTGGTTAGAAGCTATAAAGGAAGAGTTGGAGTCGATGGAAGTTAATCGAGTCTGGGACTTGGTCGACTTACCGCCGAACCGAAAGGCCATTGGGGCCAAGTGGATCCTCAAGATTAAGAGGAAGGTGGATGGATCTATTTATAGATTCAAGGCTAGACTGGTAGCTAAAGGTTACACCCAAAGAGAAGGCATGGATTTTGAGGAAACTTTTTCACCCGTGGTTAGGTTTGCCTCCATCCGCCTTCTACTAGCTATTGTAGCTCAGATGGACTTAGAGCTTTACCAAATGGATATAAAGACTGCTTTTCTCAATGGAGAACTTGAGGAGGAGATCTATATGGATCAACCTCAAGGTTTTGAAGTCAAAGGACAAGAGCGCAAAGTGTGCAAGCTCAATAAGTCCTTATATGGCTTAAAACAAGCATCTAGACAGTGGAACATTCACTTCCATCAAGCTATATCAGAGAATGTGTTCTCTATGCTTGAGGAAGATGACCGTGTGTACGTTAAGAGATCCAATGGTAAATTTGTCATTCTGACCTTGTATGTTGATGACATACTCATGGCTGGCAATAGAAAAGAGTTGCTGAAATCCACTAAAGAGTGGTTGTCCTCCACGTTTGATATGAAGGACATGGGTGAAGCTAGCTACGTCCTTGGTGTCAAGATAGCTAGAAATAGGTCCAAGAGACGTCTGGGATTGTCTCAAGAGACTTATATTAACAACATCTTGAAGAAATACCATATGGACAAATGCAAACCAATCGACACTCCTGTTGAGAAGGGTTTGCACTTGAGCCTTGATAAGCATCCTGAGACTCCTGAAGAGAAGGCCAAAATGAGAAAGGTTCCATACTCAAATGCTGTGGGAAGCCTTATGTACGCTATGATGTGTACTAGGCCAGACATTTGTTATGTTGTGGGCATGGTGAGTCGATGCCAGTCTAGCCCAAGCATGGAGCACTGGAAGGCAGTCAAGAGAATCATGAGATACCTCAGAGGAACGAGTAACTACATGTTGTGTTACAAAGCATCAGATCTCCGCCTGATTGGCTATAGTGCTGCTAATTGGGCTGGAGACCTTGATGAAAGGAAGTCTACCTCTGGTTATGCTTTCTTGCTGGCAAATGGGGCCATCTCATGGTCCAGCAAGAAGCAAACCTATATAGCCCTGTCGACTATGGAAGCAGAGTATGTTGCATGCTCTGCAGCAGTACAGGAGGCAGTTTGGTTGAGGAGGTTCTTACAATATACTGGGCTACTAGAGACATCTGATGAGCCTGTTGTTATCTATTGTGACAGCATGGCTGCCCGTTATGTGAAAGACCCCAAATAGCATGGAAAGACCAATCATATACAGGTTAGGTATCATTTTGTGAAGGACATCATAGCGAGAAAGGAAGTTGTGTTAAGACTTGTGTCTACTAGTCTTATGGTAGCTGACCCTCTTACCAAGGCTATAGCTAAGGACTCGTTTGTGTCCCATGTGAAGTCCTTAGGCTTACGCAGACTTTGATGCAATGACATGTCTAACTTCCTTTTATGAGTGATTGTGTTTTCCTTTCGACTATATCTGTTTGGTTGATGTAGTTGTTCTAGCATAAAATATTATTCTGTCAATAGGCTGAAGAATGCTCACTCACACGAGCATTCTCCTCTGGCGCTTTTGATAACGAGCAGAGATGAGACTGATCATGAGGAGATCTTGTATGATAGATCTAGAGCAGTTCATGATAGGACAGTAGCCTTGATTAGGAATCAAGATGAGATCCTCTATATTGGTGAGGATTGACAGGAATGTTCCCATGATTCATGTAACCTATAGAAGCCAAGTGCGAGCATCACATGTGGCGCCAGGTGGCACCTGTATGGTGTTAAGGCGACAATGATGAAGCTCAGGTCAAGCGCAGAGGGGGTGCGACTGGACTAAGACTTGTATGGTGTAGAGAGATAGACATACTGTTGTGTACAGTATGATCCACCATAACATGTTTGTTGTACAACATGTGCTGAGCGACCATTTGGAAGTGAAAGGATGGATCCCTGCTCCTAGGTAACAGAGTAAACCTAGGGAACTGTGACGTGCATTTTGACTGCTTATTTGTTGTTTTATGAGGATGTTGTCATTCTGGCCTTCTAGTAAGGTTTCTAGTTTGAGACTCCTAAATTGCAGGTGCATCACCGGTCGCACGACCCATTTGTCCGTATGATCGGAAGAGTACAAGTGTCGGGGACACAGATGGTCGTGTATTGAGGATACATGATCAGAGACTTGCATATTGTGGATGTGTACTTGGAGAGGAGTAGTTGTATGTATCAGGGATATATACATATGTGTCGGGGACACTAAAGAGGTGACATATTGTCATTGTGTGATTGTATGTATCAGGGATATATGCATGTGTCGGGGACACAAAAGCAGATGACATGTTGTTATCGTGCTGTTGTGCAAGCGGGAGATATTGGATTAATATAGTATTACTAACATATTTGCCCAAATCACTGACACATGATGCGTCCCTATTGGACTACACATTTAAGGGTTTAGGGTGGAGCCATCTATATAAGGAGGGGAGCCTCCCATTGGATAGAAAAACAAGTGTGCAAAACCTAGCCTCCACCCACCCTAGCCGCCACCTTCTCTCTCTCCCATTTCGTCCCTCCACCTCCACCTCCACCAAGCTCATTCCGTGGACTCTTGGGTTGTGGACTCGTGCTCCTTCTCCAAGAGAGTAGGAGGTCGACCGGTGAAAAGGATTTCGTAAGGTGACCTCCGATGTTCCTTCGGTTGCCACAAGTTCTCTCCAAGAAAGGTACTCCAGAACCTGTAGAATCGTTGTTTGCTAACAGGACCACTGGTCGACCACCCAAGGGTATCGTCCGAACGGTGCATGAGATAATGCCAAAATGACACTACAACCGGTCGAGCGAACCAAGCTACCAGTCGACCGTTACAGTGCAAACTGCTGCACAGGTCTGACGAACCATCTGGCCTACCGTCGACCACTCCCACACTCACGAAAGAATTTGTTACTATCAAAGTAAAGCTTGACATACCTTGAAGGCTTGAAGACGCCTTTGAAGATTCAACGACAAGCTTTTCCCCCACGATCCCAAACTCCAACGACTAACAACCCGAGCCACGATCTACCCAACTCCGGAGAATGTCTGAGCTTCACCTCGCCTCACTGAAACCACCCCCTCTGGGTCCATTGAAAGTTGCGGATCAGATTAGATTGAGAGAGAGAATAACGCGCGCACGTGAGAGAGAGAGAGAGAGAAACCAACCTATACTCTTCTCCTCTCATCTCAACCATCCACCTCATCTCCACCAATTCAATCCTTGCCCTCCATCATAATCCACCAATTAGCAATCTAAAAGGTAGTTAACCCAATTAATAAGGGTTTAGATATTAAAGTTTAGTATAGTCAGTTAGCATAATCAACAACTTCTCTCCTTTCCCACTCGATTTCTAAATAATCAGAGTTGACACACCTCCCTGTTGACTCGACCCATACTTGTTGCGTCTTCATTGATGCCGTGCACTTTCGGTATTTAAAACGATTCAATAAAGACACCATCCGCTAGATCTTCTGGTCCAACCAGATCATGCCAAGTTGAGTCATTTTGTCATGTCTCAGGTGAAAATGACTGCTTTCATTCGTAGGATTGAGACTTTAGAGTTGGATTGAGCTCCTGTAGCTCTGGTCGCTACTCCCGCTTGTACTAGGTGTGGACTTATTGAACATAGTGACTTGGAACGCGCTTAGGCTCTAATAGATACTGAGCATGTAAATGCAATGTATCAATAGTTGTCACGTAACGACCCATATAGTCACTCCTACAACTTGGCATGGCAAGATCACCCTAACTGCTCTTAGCGGCCACGGTCAGAGCACGCATGCTCAACGTCAACCACCACCTTATCACCCACCATGCCCATCGGCGACCTACCAACCCCCACATCAAAGGTCTCAGCCCCATGCTCTCCAACCTCCTCAAGCCACATCTTTGGGTTATTCGAACCAGACTCCACCACAACAGGTTCAACCAAAGGACTCCACTATTGAACAAACCTTTCAACCATTCATGTAGAGCACGCAAGCCATGTTTATGGCCAACAACAATTTGGTCAAAGCATTGGAACTACAAGTCAGCTAGTTGGCTCATCAGCTCCATGAATGCGAGAATGGTCCATTGCCGAGTCAAATCAAGGTGAATCTCCACATGTACGAGCAACCACACCCACAAAATGAGAGTTTTGTACCTCATGGGTGGCAAGTGAACCACGTAGAGTAACTTGTTCACCATGGCAATGTCATTGTAACCTTAAGAAGGAAAGAAGGTCGACAATCACATTTCCTTGCCACCACCACCATCTATGCAGCCCCTTCGTGGGGAGGGTGGTGATAAGGAGTCGGATGTTGAGGAAGTTTCTCCATCGACTCCCAAGGAAGGCGAGTCAGTTTTCGAAAACTCGCCCTCCTCCTCCAAGACTCCAAGGAAAACCTATGTGCCAAAAGCTCCCTATCTGAGTAGGTTAACCAAAAAGCAGAGTGACACATTGGATAAGATATTAGAGGTCATTAAACATGTGAAGTTTAACATCCCTTTGTTGGACGTGTAATGATGCATTGCATACATTGCATCATATGTCTTTCATTTAGATTGCTTTTACATCAATAAATGCTACTAAGGTATGTGTTTAGTCTTATTTACAGAATACAGGGACCTGAATGCAATTTACCCACATCCCGAGCATAAACGCGTGCAAAAGACTAATTTCTATCATAAAGACCAAGTTCAAGATTATCGGGTTACGAATGGAAATGTATCCAAGCATAAAAGCGTTCAAGTCCTAATTGCAAAAAGAACAAGGACTTAAGCACAAAAGTAGTCGGGGACTTAATTGCAAAAAGTGAAGGACCTAATTGCAATTAAAGCACCAAAATATTATCTTGGAGAAAATCTAAAGAAAAATCAATGTAAATCTCCAAACATATAAAGGAACTAATCCGGAGCTCAAAAGAATGGAAAGAAATCATCCAGACGCGCAAAGGAGGATCAAATCATACCATAAACTACCAGCAAAAATCCGGATTAAATCAGAGAAGATTGTGCGGCGAAATCGCCGCATATCACATACATTGTGCGGCGGAAACGCCGCCCCTCAGCGATCTGTGTGCTCCAATTTCGTCCAGTCGTGTCTGGACACGTGTACTTTCCAATATTATACCTAGATCCCTTGTAGCAACTATAAATAGACCCGAGAACGATGTTAGAAGGGTCCTTGGTCCTTAGTCTTTGGTTGTAATTTTTATTCTTAATCTTAGTTTTGTATTCTTCTTTTCATTAATAAAATTTTGTCTTTTATTTCTTACTTTTAGTTTTCTTTTGTAATGTCTCAAGGACCCTTTCTTCCTCCCTCTATGAGTTTCTAACTCTTTCCAAAGGGTGGAGGTGACGGAATTAGGGTGAAGAGAAGATGAATGAATGTTATTATTTTAATTTCGTGTTAGTATATTTTGATTATTTGAGTTTATGTTAAATCATTTATCATGTAATGCTTTATAACTAATATGATTTATTATAAGTTTCTAAATTCTCTAATCTAAACCTTAAATCTAAACCTCCACCCGACGGAATTCACATCTTTGTTCGTGTTTTAGTTTTAATTGTTCTTGTTTCTTGCTTTAGATAATTAAAATCTAAAAATCTCAAAACCCAATTTATTCTTCTCTCTCCTTCTTCTCCTTAATCGAAAATCACGAAAATAACAAATCTCTCCCTCCTTGTGTTCGACCCGTATTTGCCACGTCTTCATTGACACCGTGCACTTGCGGTATAAATTTAATTCTCATCATGTAACGTCCCGAAATCGTGGAAAATTTAAAATTTAAACACAAGTCAAACTCAAAAGGACGGGAGCGTTACTCCTAAATCATTAAGTAGGTGCATCATATTACATCAGAGTTTGTCAAAATACATGATTACATCAGAATACAAACAACGATAAAATACAAGTAATCATGACGACCTCTAAGAGTCAGAAGAGAGATCCCAGTCCCAAAATACGCACTTCCACGCCAGTAGTATCAGATCTGAAACTCGTGGTCAAAACCACCCCGATGGAGCCATTGCTCAGGTCGGTCCACTCACTCGGCAAGTACCCAGCCAAGCTACCCTGTCGGAAAACATCGTCGATAGTCCACCGCCACCATGGTCCTCCCCACAACCAATCAGTTGTGCATGCTAAAACATCGCCATCATGGCGAGTCGAAGATATCCGCCACCTAGAGGGCCTGATAATTGACAGATCCAGACCGAAGTCCACAAGGGTCATCACACTCCGTGAGTTGTACAATATCGTCCATTGGGATCCACGATCCCTCTGGTCAACTACTCTAATCCGAGTCAAGTAAAGCATACACTACTCGACAGTAAAAAATATAGAGGTGGTATGTCCCAAGTATCCACACTCTTCAACATGACAGTCTGTGGGCAGGCACGAGCAACGTACCCACCGTCACCTCCTGACTCAAGCTCTGACTCAAGCTCTTAGCAAGGACACGGGTTTCCGTGGATAGAGTTGACACTCCACTTGGACAAGAGGTCAGTTCTAGGCCCAAACGGTCGACCGAAAAAGGTATATCGGTCCTCAGAGGATGGGTCGAACAGACACCTAGAACGGTCGAACTCCGGGCTCACAACTTAAGCCCCAACGGTTGACCATAAGGTATAATTCGGTGGACCGCTAGATGGTCCAAATTCGACTAATTCTAAGTCAAAATCAAGGCAATTGTCGAACGGCTCAGGTGCCCCTTCGACCGGAAATATCAGGGTCTTTCCTACAATCATCAAGTCATGATCGATCAAACCAACGTCTAATAGATCGTCCTAACATTTATAAAACTTTAACAACCAGTTGGACCAGAGTCAAGAGAGATCGACCGTTTAGATGGTACACACTCTATCCAGACCAGTCCATAAAGCAACGGTCGAACACAAGAAGGATCGTCTCACAAAAACAACATGCACTCTTCAACCGACCAATATAAGCTCAACTTGTCGACCGCCTCAAGGAATCGTTCAACTAGTGCTGGTTCAGATCATAGAAAAACACTAAAATAGGTTGACCCAAAACATACATCGGTTGACCGAAAGCCGTCTATTACCCTGCCTTGCTAGGTACATCTTGCTGCCTTCATCGTCGGTGAGGTCTTCGACCTCCAGCGACAAGCAAAACCTCTAACACTCTGGTGTGAAAAAAATATGTAACCATCAAACTTGGCATACCTTTTCACGATTCGTCTCCTTGCCATCCAGCCACGAATCATGCACGCTCCCCTGACGCGACATGCAGCACTTCTACAACCGCGCCTCATTGTGCCTCCGATCGCCGACCGCCGAGAGAGAGAGGGAGAGAAAAAGTTGTGGTGATAGAGAGAAGATTTGAGTGAGCAAAAGGGAAGAAGAATGGGTGCATCCGCTTCTTATAACAACACCCAACCCCACCCATCCATACCCCTGTCACATAACCTTACCTCCATCCCATCCCTAGTCATCATGTCACCATACCTCATCATACCAGTCCAACCTTCTCCCATCTACCAAGCAAAACCTCCACCAAACACAACTTAACACCCTAATGAGGGTTTAGGATTTAACAGGATGTCATCCAACAAATACCTCATATGCCTCCTAAGAAAGCATTCGTAGCTACGAGTCTGAACTCACCATTGTCCAATCCCACATACACAAAGTATAAGGATCCTAGGTGTCCTACTATTCCGTTTATGATAGGGTACACTAGCATGAGTAATGTATTGCTTGATTTAGGATCAGCGGTCAACCCCCTCCCATCTTCTGTTTATCAACAATTGAACTTGGGAGAGTTGAAACCAACTAAGATCACTCTCCAACTGGCAGATAGATCCATTCGTGTCCCAAACATGATTATTGAATGTGCTCATCAAAGTTGGAGATTTTATATTTCCTATAAATTTTGTCGTCATCGATACCAACCCTGTTGGGAACACCCACTCTCAAATACCTTTGCTTTTGAGTAGATCATATCTGGCAACCTCAAACACCTTAATTAATTGTAGAAATGGTCTCATGAAGCTCTCATTCGGTAACATGAGTGTCGAGTTTCATGTGTTCAACTATGGTAGGCAACAGGAGCCCTTCGACCAACCTTTAAATCTCAAGTATTTAAGACAACGTCGTGCGCTTGCGGTATTTAAAACAAACACATAAAGTTTTTGACGCCGTTGTCGGAGAGGTGCTCTGTCTAGACTCTGGTTTAGACAATTCGAGTGGGTTTAATTTTTGTTTTTAGTTTTGGTTTATTTTGGGGACCCTAAGGATCAAAGGGAGGCCACTAGAGAAATTAGAGGAGAAAAAACACCAATGTGATCACCAATCAGATACCTGGGACCGCCAATAGGAGGCCTGGTGAGCTTCTTTTTCTCTACATTTTCTTCTAGTTGTTTCGGCTTTGATTTGTTGTCTGGGATCCATTTGGCATCTTTTAACCGGTAATTTGCCCCTAGATCAATATTTAATCCTCTTTTAGAGAACTTGGACCATAAAACTCAAAGTAAAAGACTAGATTATTTGCCATATAGGTCATGCTTCATCTATAGACCTTGCACGCATCTCGTCTTTCATTTGCTTTAATTTCTCAATGTCGATTGTTAGCGTGAGGCACGTGCACCCGTTCTCTCATTAATGTATGATTAAAGCATGCTGATTGACATCATTTCATGCTTATTTGTATCTTATATCCATTATCTTTCACCTAAACAATGCTATGTTACGAGTTTTATGTTTAGTTTTCAGGAATAAATAGGTTTGAAGAGATGAAGCATAAAAGAACCCAAAAGCTGGGAAAAAAGACTGAATTGTGAGATCTAGGGACCAAGATACAAGGGAGAAGGACCTGAATGTAAGACAGAAGGACCTAAGAGCAAAACAGAATACTCCACACCATCATGGGGAGTATTTTACCATTTCGATTCGGGTCGGAGGTCCAATAAACGAAGTAGATGCATCCAAGACCACCAAATACACCAAGCAAAGCCCAGAACAAGATTCAACTGGATCCAGACTTTTTAGACCGCCAATTGGCGGTCTGGATCAGCCCAGATCCGCCAAGATTTCTCCTGGACTTGTATTAATGTTTGTTTAGTGTATTTTTGGTATTGGTTTAGTCCCACATCGGGGGATTGTCCCGGATTAGTTTTTTCTCTAGCTATAAATAGAACTCTTCACCTTCCATTGTAATCACTCTATATTTTAAGTGGCTATTCTTCCTACTAGAAGTGAGGCCTTGAAGCACACACTAAAGTAGGAGGATGCTACTTTTAATGTGTGTCATTTTAATACAAGTTTTCTTTATTATGTTGTTTGTTTTATGTTTCTTGTTTTGCTTTGCTTAATCTCATTTCATTAGTTTTATTAGCTTAGTTAATATGCTTTCTTTGTTTAGTTTAATAATTAGTGTAATGTTTAGTGAGTAGTTCCATCCCCTTTGGGGGGGGGAGTAGATGTACATACATGCAAATGAGAATGGATTGAATGCTTTATTTCCAATGTGTTGATAAAACATGAATGTATGCTTGCTTGTTTAGGATAGAATTTATAACTTGATGAGTTTTGCCAAAATGATTAGACACCTCTCACGCTTGTTTAGGTTCTGAAATAAACATCTTGCATATGTAAATGTTAATCAACTAAGTTGGTGAATAGATTGATAGGTTTGGCCACAACATTTAGACACTTCCTATGCATGAGAACACCACCTTAATTTGTGCTTAAAGAATGTGTTCAACACCCACCTCTTTGCTTGTGTGCACTCACTCCACCCCTTAGGGTAGTTGTCATTTCATTGTTTGTTTCTTTCGCATTTCATACTTCTTAGCGTAGTTTAGTGTAGAGTAGCATAATCAATCTTTCTCCCCCAATTTTTGCCACTTGATTTCTGATCAACAAGAGGCTGCTCACTTTCCTAAGGATGACCCGTACTTGCCACCGCTTCATCCCGGCCGTGCACTTGCGGTTTAATTAAAACGTTCAATCACAGGCATTAGTTAGTAAGGTGCATCAGGACAAGTCTGAGGCGAGTGATTGTTTGGCGAGTTGCTTGCTAGATTCAGGATTCAAAACATCTGAAGGAGCACCATCTCAAGATAAGGTGTGGGATTTCATCACCCCTCCCTTAGCCACATAAACCACACTTAAGTAAAGCCTGAATCTAAAATCAAGTAGACATTGGCCACTAGGACTCGGGGACATTAGGAGAATGATCTGGTCACGACCGTCACACCCTGATCGGCGTTGCCTACTTTGTCGATAGTAGGAGAGACGAGATCTCCAGATTTTAGCTCACTTGCTGGGCTGTATGGTCTTCGTCATAGGGAGGTGAGGAGTGTTTAGGCCGTGTGACCTCGTAGTTAGGCGTCGTCTAGCTGTGAGGACCCATAGCAAACCTAAGTTGGTTTGAGTCGTGTTTGCTAGACTAGGCTTGTACCCACACCCTCTACCCATGCTAGTTTTATTGATTTTTCCCATTTCCTCTGAATCATCTTCTTCTCACCGGCTTCTACCTTCAAGTCTCCTCCCCTTTACACTCTCTGTTAGCGGTTTTGGGTCGAGTCGAGCACTTTTTGTTATTTGCCTCGTGGTGAGAGTGGTCGGCTCGAGAGTTCATTGTTGGTTACATGGGTGACCATGTGTTTCATTGTTGGGACCAAGACTCTTCTCCATTGTACTTCGAACCCATGCATCCTGTGGTGCCTCAGATAAACACCCTGTATGATTCGGACAATCTTAATTGTGTAGCTGAGCAATCTTCAGATTGGGATAAAATGAGAGAGGCACCAACTGCTATACCTATGATTGACATCATATCGTGCATATATTTGTGTCTTATATCCTTTATTCTTAGCCTACAAAATTCTATATAATGTGTTTTATGTTAAAGTTTCAGGAATCAATAGGTTTGAGAAGAAGAGACTCCAAAAGGAATTAAAAGCAAGAAAAATGACTAAGTTACAAGACTTATGAACTGAGATGCAAGAGAGAGGGACCCGGATGTAAAACCAAAAGGACCAATGAGCAAATAAAGAAACTCCACAACATCATGAGGAGTATTTTGGCAATTCGATTCGGTCCAAAACTCCAACAACCAACTCGGGTGCATCAGACATGAAGAAATCAAGCCAGACAACCACACTCCAAATCCGAACCCGATCCAGAGTATATAGACCGCCACTTGCCGGTAGGTTCTTCTCCCGATCCGATACGATTTAGGCGGGTCATGTATTAGAGTATTTTATGTCTTTTTTTAGTTGTGCATTGTCCCACATCGGGGGATTGTCCCCGATTGCCTTTTTCTATGACTATAAATAGAACTCTTTCTTCTCCTTTGTATTCACCCATTGCTTGGTGGCATTCTATCTACTTGCACTAAAGCCTTGGAGCAAAACTGAAGTGGAGAAGAATGCTTCTTGTAATGTGAGACATCTAAAAAAAACTATTTTATTGTTTGTTTTAATGTTGTCTTCTCTTTTAATTCTTACTTTCTTAGTTTAATATTGTTTTATCTTAGTATAACCAATTAGAATGTTTTCTTTTCTTAATGTAGTTTGTAGTTAAATAAGTTGTGAGTAGTTCCATCCCCCTTTAGGGGTGGAGTTGATGTTCATACATGTCATATAGTATGGAATAAATGTTATACCTTGTTGTATGTGAGAAATGTAAGTTTGCTTGTTTGAATTAAAGAGAATACTTAACTTGACAGTTTCTGTCATAATCTTTAGGTACATTGCATGCTTGTTTAGGTTTTTAATAACAAACTTGTTCATTCTCATATTAATAACTTAGATTAGTGATTTGGATGAATATGTCCACATGAAATAAGATAACACAATATCATTAAAACATACAAGAAATTAACCAAGGTAAAGGCAACAAGAGTACATGCAACTACAAATTATGTTTCCAATATTAATTCCATCTATATCCTCACCTTATTATTCCCCATAAAATAGGTCCACTAGTCTAAGCATATGCTAAGTTTCATTCAAGAGCATTAGCATATCAATGACAAGAGTGAAATCCCATTAGATGGTTATGGAAATCATGTAAGGTTCAACGGATTAAGATAACACACACCTAATACATCACATTATTGATATCACATATTTCTCCACCCCCAAATGGGGATGGAACTACTCATTACACTAACTACATTAACAAAATGAAACATTATATTGAAAGGAAATTCAACTAAGCAAGAAAGGAATATTAAAGAAGCTAATTGAAATGAACATAAAACTAAAGAAACATGCAAGAATTAAAAGACAAGATTAAAAGAAACTAAGAACAATTATTTTATTTACATGACTCACATTACAAGTGGCATTCTTCTCCACCTTGAGTTTTTCTTCAAGGCTTACTCCAAGTAGAGAGAATGCCACCAAGCAATGGGTGATTACAATAGAAGGTGAAGAGTTCTATTTATAGCCATAGAAAAAGTTAATCCGGGACAATCCCCAGGTAGGGGAGTAAACAAATACCAGAAATAGACTAAATACACACTAATACACTCCCACATAAATCTTAGTGGATCCGGAACAAAAGTGACCACCAATTAGTGGTCTTGAACTGCTAATTAGCGGTCTACAGTGTTCGGATCGCTCTGGATTTTCGTGTGCACTTTTCTGGATGGCTTTGCTTGTCTTTGATGCATCTACCTTACTTGCGGGAGCTCCGACCCGAATAAAATTGCCAAAATACTCCCCATGATGGTGTGGAGTATTCTTGTTTGCTCATTGGTCATTCTATCTTGCATTCAGGTTCTTCAATCTTGCATCTTAGTCCATGAGTCTCTCAACTCGATCCTTTTTCCTTCTTTTAGGTCCTTTCATGCCTCTTCTCATCAAACCTCTTTATTTCTGAAATTCAAACATAAAGCTCGTTACGTGGCATTGTTTAGGTGAAAGATAATGGATATAAGATACAAATGTAAGCATCAAATGATGTGAATAATTTCCCATTTGATGTCGTTTGTCAAATGAAGTTGGGAACTTATTTTTGTACATAGATATATTTCAGAAAAAAGGAAAAAAATTACTCCATGAGTGACCACAACTTGTTATGGGCTCCAACCCCTGTGTATTTGAGCCTCATTTCTTTCACATATTTGTATCCCTTCTTTAGCATGACCATGAAAATTCTGGTTTGTGTCCATCAACATGACCATGAAAATTTCCTTGTGATTCACGTTGGTGAGATCTTGTCTTTTTCAAGCATATATCCATGTAGAATCATGCTCACATTCATTGAGGACAATGCATGAAGTAAGTGTGTGGGGGAGGGGTGTTTTACGTGTGTACATAGTCGAGTCTTCCTCATATTGTTTTGTTTTTGTTTGTTTGTATTGTTAGGGTCATGTTAGCGTGTTGCATTTAAAATCGATATATATGTTTTCCATGTTCCCTGGGTGACTTGTCTTCTTTTGCTTGCCAAGTACTTTAAAATTTTCATTTCTTTCAAAAATCTGATGTGTTTGCGAAAGAAAAATGTTTCGTGGGGTTTGTGTATGTGTTTCATGTATACACAAACCGTTCTAAGGCAATTAAAATAGAAGCTCCCACATTTGACTTGAACATGATGCATTAGGATATCTAGTATATCGGCTTTAGGTCTTATAGAGTTGTAAGGATGCACCCAGGTTTTCCCTCGGAGGGCGAGTAATTATAGGGTTTCAGTACTCAAACAAATTAAAGAAGTTCACCCTAAACCTAGCGAGTGAAATAATTTGTGTCTGTTAGTATAAGGAAGTTTGTCGTAGTCAGGGACCCTTAAACTCTTCTTGTGAAACCTTAAGTGTAGGGGTTTTGGTTCCCATGTCTCGGGAAATTACGTCTGAGGGGACTTAGTGCCTGGTGCTTTCGAGTCATCTGACTTGGAATCCACCAACCAGACTCCCTTTACACAGGTGGTAGGGATCACCCTATGTGGAGATTTTCGGGAAGGTGTACGTGATAGTGTAAGTCCTCACAGGCAATGATTCATGAAACCCGACCCTGAGAGAATCAAGCACCAACTAGTGTAAATCATAATGCTCCAAAAAGAAGAATAAGAAGAAAGAATAAGAAGAAGAAGAACGCCAATAAGAACCTTAATGGACTTTACACTTTGTATCACTTGAGGATGTTATGGTTGCCCATGTCTATCACTTAAGTCCTTAACTAACTTGCGCGAATGGTTCATTAGGCTAGGTGTATGGATTGATTACATATATAGAGTCAACCCATAGAATTACTGTATCCAATGATCGACAAAAATGAGTTCATCGAGTCGTCTTGCTAGGTTGAATAATGCATCTATATTCGGATTTTGTGGGTGTATCCGCTGAAAACCCTCAAGAGACAACCCTCCTCCTCCTTGGAGACAAGGGGGTTTAATGACTTGATGGACATGCTAAGTGCAATCGTCATTCCTACGAAAGTGAGTTGGGATTTCCAAATTTTTCGTACGTTTTTCCTTTCTTTGATTTTCTCTTTCTTTGTTTTGCTCGGGAGTAGCAAAAGGTTAGTGTGAGGGTATTTGATTGACATCATATCATGCATATATTTGTGTCTTATATCCATTATTCTTTGCCTAAGCAATGCTACGTAAGGATTCATATGTTTAAGTTTCAGGAATAAACAGGTTTGCGAACAGGAAACTCAAAAATGACTTAAAAGCAAGAAAAATGACTAAGTTCCAAGACTTTTGGACTAAGATGCAAGAGAGAGGGACCCAGATTTAAAACCAAAAGGACCAATGAGCAAATAAAGAAACGCCACAGCATCATGAGAAGTATTTTGGCAATTCGATTCGGGCCTAAACTCCAACAACAAACTCTGGTGCATCAGACCTGAAGAAATCAAGCCAGACAGCCACACAACAAATCCAGACCCGATCCAGTGTATATAGACCGCCAATTTCCGGTCGGTTCTTCTTCGGATCCGATACGATTTAGGTGGGTCATGTATTAGTGTTTTATGTCTAATTTTAGTAGTGCATTATTCCCACATTGAGGGATTGTCCCCGATTGCCTTTTTCTGTGACTATAAATAGAACTCTTCCTTCTTCTTTGTATTCACCCATTGCTTGGTGGCATTTTCTCTACTTGGAGTAAAGCCTTGGGGAAAAACTCAAGTGGAGAAGAATGCTACTTGTAAAGTGAGTCATGTAAATAAAATAATTTTTTAGTTTGTTTTAATGTTTTCTCTTTTAATTCTTGCTTGCTTAGCTTTATATTGTTTTATCTTAGTAGAAGTAATTAGAATGTTTCCTTTTCTCATTGTAGTTTATAGTTTAATGAGTAGTGATTAGTTTCATCCCCCTTCGGAGTGGAGTTGATGTTTATACATGTCATATAGTATGGAATGAATGTTATATGTTGTTGTATGTGAGAAATGTAAGTATGCTTGTTCGAATCAAAGAGAATACTTACATGGATGGTTTCTGCCATAATCTTTTGGTACATTTCATGCTTGTTTAGGTTCTTAATAACAAACTTTTTGATGCTCATATTAATCGCTTAGCTCAGTGATTTGGATTATAGGTCTTGCCATGAGATACTTCTTATGCATAGCAACACTACCTACACTTGTGCTTTATTGAATGCATTCATCACCACTTATTTCATGTGTACACACATTCCACCCCTTAGGGGTTTCCATTCCTGTTTTCCAGCTTGCTTTTATTAGTCTATGACTTTAGTTTTATTTCGTCTCACGCTTTCATCTTCTTTGTTTGTTTCATGCTAATTTAGCGTAGTTAGTTTAGTTTAATCAATCTCTTCTCCCCTCTTTTTCCCACTTGCCTTCGAACAAAACAGAGTCGACACACCTCATCGAACTTACTTATACTAACAGACACGAATTATTTCACTCACTAGGTTCAGGATGGACTTCATTAATTGTTTGAGTACTGAAACCCTATTACTCGCCCCTAGGGAAGAACGGGGCGCATCCTTACGACTCGATAAGACCTAAAGCCGGTATACTAGATTTCCTAATGCATCATCTTCAAGACAATTTTGGGAGTTGACTCTCAACGGTCTCGCACATGCTAAACACACGGAAAACCTACAAAACATTTTCTTTCGCAAACACATGAAGATTTTGAAAGAAATATCAAAATTTAAAGCACTAGGCAAGAAAAAGAAGACAAGTCACCCAAGGATCATGGAAAGCAGATATATCGACATTAAATGCAGCACACTAACATGACCCTAACAATGCACACAAAAGAAAACAAAATCAAAGGAAATGACTCGACTATATACACACGTAAAACACACCCCCACACTTACTTCTTGCATTGTCCTCAGTGGATGCAAGCATGCCACTATATGGATTTATGTATGAAAAAGAAAAGATCTCACCAACGTGAAGCGCAAATGGAAGTTCATGGTTATGTTGATGGACACAACCTAAATTCCCCTCAAAACCTGTGAATACTAAAGAAGGGATACAATACGAGAAAGAAATGGAGCCCTAATACTCAACGGTTGGGGCCCACAACAATCAATGCTCACTCATGGAGTCTTTTATTGTCTTTTTTCTTTTTTCTTTTTTTCTTTTTTTTGAAACATAACTATGTACTAAAATAAGTTCCCATCATTCGCCAAAGGACATCAAATGGAACCTCAAAAGTGGGTCAATGCATTTGAAATGGGAACATGACACCACGCGGGGCCAGAACACTCATGTGTGCGGCCCCATCACAAAGAACACAAAATAAAAGAAGAGGTTCACGAATTAGACGCAAAGGTGTCTCACTCAATGGATCAAACTCAAAGAGCTTGAACCTCTCAAGAGTTTGGGACAAAATGTGCAATGGAAGAAGAGTTTCTCCCATTGTAGAATTGAAGTTATGATTGTCAATCCAAACTCTCCAACCAACAGGCTGGTGGGTCGAAAAAAGGTCAAGAACCTCAATATCGATGTCCGACTCACCAGACGAACAGAAGGTGGGTCTCTTACCCAAGGTATCCTCTATGGCACTCCCAATACCCTCATTGGCGATGTAATTGTTTGATGTCCCATCATTTCCAAGATAATCAGGAACAATAGTGAGAGGCAAACTCTCATCAGGTCGTTTCAAATTAAGGGTACTAAGGAGCTCTTGCTCCACCATATGTGAGTCCTTAAGAGGCAGGACAACAAAATCATGTGGCTCAAGGGCCACAGGACAAAAAGGTAAGGCACAATCTTGTGCCAACTCATAATTAAACTGGTCCATGCTATTCTCAATTTGGATCGAATCCCCCACCATGTGATCGTGAATTGAAACCCCAAGTCCCTCAGATTTACTAGGAGTTTGACTTTGAAAGATTGTGCTTTGAATTTGTGGATGTGGTGGTAGTTAGAAATTAGAACATAAATCCTCATATGGACAAGAAAAGTTATCATCCTCACATTCACGTAATTGCTGCGGCATTTGACTCACTTACATTGCCATATTTTGTATGGATTGTTGAGTGATTTGCATGAGCGTAAGGAAAGTTTGTTTCATGGAATCAGGTATGTGGTCAATTGTGAGGCTCAAATCGGAGCTTGGGAAATTTGGATTTGGTTGTTGATGGGGTAAGAATGAGTCCAATGATTCGGAGTAGGGTCTTGGTAGAATTCTGGGTATTCGGGAGGAGGATATTGGGGTGGAAATGATGTATAAGAATTTGAATAAGAATTGTCTCCCAACGAATCCATGCGTCTCGGGTTGTATGCAGATACATAAGGGTCACATTGAGCATTTTGGGAAAAGTTGTGCTCATACTCAGGCTCTA
This sequence comes from Triglochin maritima, assembly GCA_963682175.1. NCBI lineage: Eukaryota > Viridiplantae > Streptophyta > Magnoliopsida > Alismatales > Juncaginaceae > Triglochin > Triglochin maritima. Next base: position 26,049,221 of record OY821775.1, read on the forward strand.
GGTGAACATAAGGACATTCCCCAACAACATGACCACTCAACCCGCAATAGTCACATGGTACAACTAGAGGAACTACCAGTGCACTCATGTCATCTACCACATGCATGATAGAGGCCAAAGGTTCTTATAATGTCTTAGTTTGTTGACCAATATATGATCCAACGTAACTATATGGTGGTCTAGCAGTTTATGCCTCTCTCATATTACCCCAATTCGAAGACTACTCAGCCACACAATCAAGATTCAACCAACCATACAGGGTGTCTGTCTGTGGCACCCCAGGATGCATGGGTCTGGAGTACCAGGGAGAATAGTCGTGGTCCCAACAATGATATGGATGGTCGCCCATGTAACCATCCATCTCGCCAAAGAACTCTCGAGTCGACCACTCTCACCCTCATGAGGCCAAGCTCGCAAAAAGTGTTCGACTCGACCCTAAGACACTAACAATGAGTGTAAAGCGGAGGATACTAGAACATAGAAGTAGGTGCAAAGAAGATGACTCAGAGGAGAAGGGAAGAATCCCCTAAAGCTAGCGTGGGTAAAGGGTGAGGGTAAAAGCCTAGTCTAGCAAACACGACTCAAGCAGCCTATGGTTACTATAGGTACTTACAGCTAGACGACGCCTAACTGCGAGGTCATAAGCCCTCAACACGCCTCACCTCCCTACGACGAAGACCACAGAGCCCAAAAAGTGAGCCAAGATCTGGAGATCTCGTCTCTCCTACTATCGACAAAGTGGGTGATGCCGGCTAGCAAGAAACTCACTAAACAAGCACTCACCTCACTCTTGTTACAATGCACCTTACTAACTAATGCTGCTCTAACCAAGCATGAATGAGAGAACGGGTGCACCTACTACACGCCAGCAATCAACAACAGGAATTTAAAGCAAATGAAAGACAATGTGCATGAGAGGTCTACAAGTGACGCATGACCTAGATGGCAATTACTCTACTCTTTTGCTTCGAGTTTTATGGTCCAAGTTGTCTTAAAAAGGCAAATTGATTGATCTGCGAGCAAACTACAGGTCAAAACATGCAAAATTGAGCTCCCCGACAACAACACCAAAAACTTGATTGGAGTTAAGTTTAACCACAAGTACATGGTGTCAGTGAAGACGCGACAAGTACTGGTCGTGTCCACGAGTGGTTTCCATGAATGTTTGGAGGGTTTGTTCTAACGAATCAAGTCTGGGGTCAACTGTCACGTCCAAGTCAGAGCTCGGGAAATTTTTGGGTTGGGTGTTGATGGGCTGTGAATGAGGCAATGATTTGGAGTAGGGTGTTTGTAGAATTCTGGGTATTCGGGAGGAGGATACTGGGTTGGGCATGATGTATAAAAAATTGAATAAGAATGGTCTCCCCATGAATCCATCCCTCTCGGGTTGTATGCAGATGCGTAATGGTCATATTGAGCATTTTGGGAAAAAGTGTGCTCATACTCAGCCTCTGGGAGAACATAAGGACATTCCCCCATAACATGACCACTCAACCCACAATAGTCGCACGATACGGCTACTGGATCCATTGGTGCACTCATGTCGTCTACCGTACGCATGAAAGAGGCCAAAGTTTGTTGTAATGTCTTAGTTTGTTGACCAGCATATGATCCGACATAACTAGATGGTGGTCTAGCAATCAATGCCTCTCTCATATTATCCCAATCTGAAGATTGCTTAGCCACATAATTAAGATTGTCCCAACCATACAGGGTGTTAGTCTGACCCACCCCAGGTTGTATGGGTCCAGAATACCAGGGAGAATTGTCCTGGTCCCAACAATGATACTGATGGTCGCCCATGTAACCATCCATCTCAACAAAAAAAACTCTAGAGTCGACCACTCTTACCACCACGAGGGTAAGCTCGCAAAACGTGCTCGACTCGACCCTAAAACACTAGGAGAGAGTGTAAAGGGGAGGAGACTAGAACGTAGAAGTAGGTGAGAAGAAGATGACTCAGAGGAGAAGGGATGAATCCCCAGAAACTAGCATGGGTAGTGGGAGAGGGTGGAAGCCTAATCTAGCAAGCACGGCTCAAACAACTTATGGCTATGGGTCCTTAGGCTAGATGATGCCTGACTTCGAGGTCACTAGTCTCGACATGCCTCACCTCCCTACAACGAATACCACAATGCCCCGCAAGTGATACCAAATCCGGAGATCCAGTACCTCCTACTATCGACAAGGCAGGCGACGTCGATCAGGTCATGACGGTCTCAACTTGATCACTCTCCTAGTGCGTCTGAATTCCTTTGGGCTTTACTTGAGTGTGTTTTTTGGGGCTAACGTAGGGGTGATGAAATCCCCCACCTTATCTTTGAAGACTATAGATGATGCCCCTTAAAGTTGTTTTCAAATCTTAGGCTAGCAAGCAACTCACCAAACAAGCACTCACCTCACTCTTGTCCCGATGCACCTTACTAACTAATGCATGCTTTAACCACGCATCAATGAGAGAATGAGTGCACGTACCTCACGCCAGCAATCGACAACAAGAATGTAAATAAAACAAAAGACAAATGCGTGCAAGGTCTACAAATGATGCATGACCTAGATGGCAAGAAGTCTAATATTTTGCTTTGAGTTTTATGGTCCAAGTTGTCTTAAAAGGGGAATTGATTAATCTGGGAGCTAACTACAGGTAGAAACATGCAAATTTGAACTCCCGGACTACTAAATTGACGAAACAAACAACCAAAACAAAATTTGGAGCAAAATCAGCTCACCAGGCCGCCAATTGGCGGTCACTTTGGTGTCCTTCTTCCTCGAATTTCTCCAGTTGCCTCCCTTGATGCCAAGATATCCCTGAAACAAACAAAAACTAAAAACAAAAAATAAAACCCACTCGAATCGTCCAAATCAAAGTCTGGATAGAGCACCTCCCCGGCAACGGCGCCAAAAACTTGATTGAGCGTTTTAATTAACCGCAAGTGCACGACAAATACGGGTCGATCCATAGGGAGGTGTCGACTTTAGTTTATTCGAAGGTGAGTGGGAAAGAAAGGAGAGAAAGATTGATTAAACTAAACTACACTAAACTAGTAGTAACAAGGAAGGAAATGAAAGCACAAAACGAACTAAAACTAAGCGACTAATAAAAAAAGATAGAAATCAGGAATGGAAAACCCCTAAGGGGTGGAGTGTGTGTACACATTAAATAAGAAGTGATGAATGCATACAATAAGCTCAAGTGTAGTTAGTTTTTGTAATGCATAAAAAGTACCTCATGGCAAGACCTACCATTCAAAGTACTAACCTAAGTGATTAATATGAGCATGACAAGTTTGTTATTAAGAACCTAAGCAAGCATGGAATATACCTAAACATTATGGTAGAAACCATCAAGTTAAGTGTTCTCATTAATTCAAACAAGCATACTAACATTCTCACATACAACAATGTTTAGCATTCATTCCATCTATATAACATGTATAAACATCTACTCCACCCCCAAAGGGGATGAAACTACTCACTAATCATTACACTACAAACTACATTAACAAAACAAAACATTCTAATGAAAGGCAATTAAACTAAGCAAAAAAGAAATATTAAAGAAGCTAAATGAAAGGAAATTAAACTAAAGAAGCATGCAAGAATTAAAAGACAAGACTATATTAAAAGAAACTAACAAAAAATATTTTATTAATATGACTCACATTGTAAGTGACATTCTTCTCCACCTTCAGTTTTTGCTCCAAGTAGAGAGAAAACCACCAAGCAATGAGTAACAAATGGAGGAGGAGGAGTTCTATTTATAGTCATAGAAAAAGCTAATCTGGGAAAGTCCCCCGGTATGGGACTAAATGTATACCAAATATGGACCAAACACAACATAATACACCACCCGACCAAAACATGTCGCCTTTGGACATATTTGGACCGATGGTTGGCGGTCTATAAGTGTTGGAGCGAGTCTGGAGTTTGGTGGCTGGGTTCTGGCTTCATGTCTTGGTGTTTGATGAACCCGATTTGGTTGTTGATGGTTGGGCCCGGATTTAATTGCCAAAATACTCCTCATTAAGGTGTGGAGCTTCTTGAATTGCTCATTGATCCTGTTGGGTTTACATCCAGGTCCTTCTCTCTTTCATCTCAGTCCATAAGTCTTGCAACTTAGTCCTTTTTCCTTGCTTTTAAGTCATTTTATGTATCTTCTCCTCAATCATGTTTATTCCTGAAACTCAAACATAAAACTCGTTACGCAACATTGTTTAGGAGAAAGATAACGGATATAAGACACAAATGTATGCATAATATGATGTCAATCATCACCGCGGAACTGTCACCTCTCCCAAGGCGATCTCGCGTCCCAGCAGGCCAAGCATGCACCCTCAACAAGACCGTTCATCCAATCCACACGATAACGCTCTACTCCAACCACGCACCCGAACCCGTGCGCCCAGCTCCAATGGCCACTCATCACAACGCTGGTGAGCTGACCAGTTCCGCATCTGGCTCTGAGAATCCAACCTGCGAGCCTATATCCCGCGGCCGCTCGTCACAATGTTGGTAAACCATCCCAGACCGTCACAACAAAGGGGAAACACCCTAACGTCTAGTCATACGTGCCTCACACACCATCATGACGACCCGACCACATGCCCAAGTCTGTGAGCAATGCTCCAATGACCACTCGTCACAAGTAGGTGGACAATCGGTTCCACGAACCTTTCACACATCACACAAGGCAATAGGTAAACGCAATTTACCCCCACAACCACAAGTCACACAACCCCAACCTAACATAGAGCAATAACCATAAATAAGACTAGATAATCATAAAATAGGCATGTAAAAAGATTGCTCCCAAAACCCACAATCAAATGGGTACACAGGGTATAAGATTACACTAAAGTTTTCTTACAAATCTCATAAGTTCATCGTAAAAATAGTAAATTCCCCTAATAATGTAGTTCACTACAAATATATAGAATGTCTAGGGAAAAAGAGCAATTTTCTCTAAATTAAACTGTTTTCCAAAATTATTAAAAGTACTGGGTTTTTTCCATCAATTATTCCAACTATTTATTCTTAAATCAAATATAATCTTTTTCTGGTTTTTCCAGCAATTATTCATTCTTTAATCAAACACAATTTAAATGTTTCGAGTAATTCTTCTAATTATTTATATTCAACAAAATACTAAATAAGCCCAAGGGGCCTCATCGCAAAATATCTAAACAAAACCAACACCCAACCGATCCAACCCTAGCCCAGGCGCTACCCCGCCAACCGGCCACTGTCTGCAAGCCATAAGGTTGTCCCGACGTCGGTCTCCCCTCGCCAGCCCCCACGCATCTAATGTACACATATACCATATATAACCTAACAAATTGTCTTATATTTAGCACTATATTGATTACTTATACTCCTTTTAATTTTTATTTATGCTTCATTTATCCTCACGCCAAGAAGCCAAATTCAAGGTGATAAGAGCATTCAACAAAGACAAGAAACTGAACAAAAAAGACAATCATGTAAAAACAAATGTTCATTTGACCGTTATTTCAAAATTGCAAAGACAACACTCTTGCAGTCACAGCTTGACATAAGTGGCATAAAACAAGATGGACTTCAAGTATCAATCTCCAATTTTAAGACGAAAAAAGAGAGGAAGCCAACAAGTAGCAAACATTAAAGTGAACTGCTCGATTTCATTATTTATGTTCCAACTTTTCATTCTCCTCATACCACTGGACATACCTGTAGCTGTAACGCCCCGATCTCACGGGTACACACACTGGGAACCAACTCAAGTGTCGCGATCAGAGACCTCCGCGATGACCGAAGGAGTTACAAAAGACAGACCAAACAACGACTCGACAATACGTAGAGAGATCATACATTGATAGACTAACATAAAACATAACTGAAAAGAGAGAGAATATCCATATATGGTAAGAAGGTCAAATACATTACATCGAGTTCAATAAAAGTGTACAAAATGCATCAGAAGGCTATGACTTCACCAGCCATGCCTCGCGGGTGCACCCGACGCGTTCCTCGCAAGGAACCAGAACACCAGCCTCGCTGGTCTAAAGTGGTCACCCGTCAGTGACCCACCGCTCGACACAAAGCGGTGTGTCGGTTAGATGTCCCAACTCGCGGAACAATAACCTACATGGTGCCCTCGCGACATTGGGACCACCTAACCTGAGACAGAATGGCAGCACGCCTGCCCAGGACTTATCTTACGCCTGGCCTACCAACGTGAAGGTCTTAGTCGAATGACCTCCGGAACTAGAGGACCCACCCGTGGCCCGTCGGCCCAGAAAACAATACGTGCCCAAATTACTTCATGGGATTATATGCATTGCAAACTACCCGAGGATCTATATATCCCGGGTAGTTATAAAATCCAGTGCGAGCTTAAGGATGGCACATAATTGATTCCTTGCGGCTCCTCACACCAAATCAGACTTCAAAAAGATCATATTGCACAACCACTCACAGTAGCAATTAATCTTAGCTAGAACAATAAATGGTACGACAATCAACGAATTCATTTACGGGTCATGACATGGAGTTGTAAGGTCTGATATCTTATTTGCCATGCCTGACCACCACATGATACTTCAGGTCAGACATAAATGAACATGAACAGAGCAACATAAACAACACAAATGCTAGAGACACCAAGACCTAACGTCATAGACAGTCGATAATATGCACCATCATTTTCAGAACATGTATGCTATAGAAAGTGGAATTTCAGAACACGATCAGAACCTATATGAGCACGAAATAACATCTATATCAGTACATACATGCATGATCAAGATAATTAAATATAGGCAACAGCAATAAACAGCACAATGAACCACTAAGGACTTACGTAACATGAACACTAACATTCCAGAACGAGCATGCATTCTTAATGTAGATCTTGGCACTAAATTAGAGGTTATGAAAATATAATTAATGGTTACTAGATAAGAACTTGTCCTATAATCAGTAATTAGCTTATGAACCTTGCAACTCAGGACATCATGCATGAATATCAGGACTGTTTCTGGTGTATCATGCTTAAACACGAGGTCTGAAATCCATAATAATTTATGGAGTTTATGCATAAACATAACCAGTAATGGACCCGTGTCAATAAGTGAAATTGTGAATCAATAATACAGCCAATGATGAGATTAAACTACCGCATGAACACATAGCAATCAGACCAACAAAACTTCAACAACCGATCAAGCAGGTAGGGTCGCACATCACGCGAAAAGCGTGCAACAACCCTTCCTAAGGAGCTTTCCTTTGCCCCGCCTCCTCCCTTCTGATTTACCATCAGAGAACCACCAGGTACGTGGGGTAGGAGTCATGCAAAGATCAGACATGCTCAGCCAGGAACGAATTCCTAAGCTACACCAAGGCTTACCCGAGTTGCACCTTGAAATGGTCCGCACCCAGCTCTCCAACCCGACCAGACCTTGATGCTGGACCAAAACTCCACCCAATCCTACCACTACATCCTATTCTAAAGGCTAGAGGCATACCTGAGTTGTAGGGGTCGCCTGAGATAGCAGAAGACTCCAAAGCTGTGCCTAATAGAAGCCTTTACTTCTACTCCTCAAGCTGCCGGATCTCCACCAGCAGGAACCAGATGTGGTGGTGGCGATGGGGACATGACTTTGTGACGTGGCGAGGATAAAAGAGGAAGAGGTCGGCTACTGTAGGGTTGTACAAATTGTGTTTCAAGAAATAAACTTCAAAGGCAATAAATCATATCGCTAGTTGGCCCCATCCCTACTTTCCAAATGCATGAGATTTCAAAATTTGCAATGATCCAAGTGAATCATCTCCTGATGACATGGCAGCCAAACCACCATCCACACGCCAGCCCAGCCCATGCAAATCCGAGCTCAACCAAAAACTAAGCCCACGCACACATGGTTTGCACCCGATCGACTCGATTAAGCCACTGATTGCAAAACTACCCGATGTGTCGCACCAGACCACAAACCGCATGAACTCACCCAAAAAGAAACTTTATTAAGTCTGAGCATGAAGTCACAAGCATACAATAAACACACCTGGAAGACGTCGAAAGAGAAGAGACCACAAGGATAAATAAGTTTTAAAAAAATTGGCAGGAGAGCGGGTCTTACAATAGCAATTTAAATGTGAAGTTCAGTTAAGAAGATGCAAACCCATAAAAATAGGAACTTTAGACCGAAATTACAACTAAGTAAGAAAGAAAGATAGAACAATTGTTTTGGAGAAAGAATGTTGGGAAAGGTTACTGTTTAAACGTTTTAAAATATACCGCAAGTAAATGGCCGCGTTGAAGCGGTGGCAAGTATGGGTCGATCCTCAGGGAGGTGAGTAGCCTCTGGTTTTTCAGAAATCAAGTGGCAACAAAGAGGGAGAAGAGTTTGTCAATGCTAATCTACACTACACTAAACTACTAAGAAGAAAAATGCAAAGTAAAGCAACTAACGATTACTTTGAATCAAAACTAAAGAATGTAAACTAAGTTGGAATCAAGAAGAGAAAGACCCCTAGGGGTTGAGTGTGTGCACACATGTAAAAAGATGGTGAAGAATGCATTCTATAGGCACACATGTAGGTAGTGTTTTCATGCATAGGAAGTGTCTAAAGGTTATGGCAAAACCTATCAATCCATTCACTAACCTAGTTGATAAACATTAATATACACAAGCTAGTTATTTCAGAACCTAAACACGCATGGGACATGTCTTAGATGTGTGGCAAAACTCATCAAGTGTAGTATTCTACTCTAACAAGCAAGCATACATTCACATTATCAAACAATCAAAACATAAAGCATTCATATTCATTCATTAATGCATGTACGAACCTCATCTCCACCCCCAAAGGGGGATTGATCTACTCACTACATATTGTTCTAACAATTAAACTAAAGAAGAAAGGAAACATTCTAACTACGTTAGCCTACAATCAAAGAAATAAAACTAAGCTAAGCATACATAAAAACCAACATAAGAACAAAATAATGGAAAAATTATTTTATTAGATGACTCACATTGAAGGTAGCATTCTTCTCCACCTTGAGATTTTGCTCCAAGGCTTACACTAAGTAGAGAGAATGCCACCAAGAAATGGGTAATTACAATAGAAGGTGAAGAGTTCTATTTATAGCCATAGAAAAAGGTAATCCGGGACAATCCCCCGGTATGGGACTAAACCAATACCAGAAATAGACTAAATACACACTAATACGCGACCCACCAAAATATTAGCGGATTCGGGCCAAAACAGACCCCCAATTAGCGGTCTTGGACCGCCAATTGGCAGTCTATATGGTTCGGATCACGTTGGATTTTCTTCTGGGCTTTTCTGGATGGCTTTGCTTGTCTTTGATGCATCTACTTCGCTTGCTGGAGCTCCTACCCGAATAGAATTGCCAAAGTACTCCCCATGATGGTGTGAAGTATTCTTGTTTGCTTATTGGTCCTTCAATCTTACATTCAGGTCCTTCGATCGTGCATCTTAGTCTTTGAGTCTCTCAACTCAGTCATTTTTCATGCTTCTAGGTCCTTTTATGACTCTTCTCTTCAAACCTATTTATTTCTGAAATTCAAACATAAAACGCGTCACGTAGCATTGTTTAGGTGAAAGATAATGGATATAAGATACAAATATAAGCATGAAATGATGTCAATCAAATACCCCCACACCTAACTTTTGCTAGTCCCGAACAAAACAAAGAAAGAGAAAAGCATACGAAAAACAAGAAATTGTCACTCACTTTCATAGGAATCACGGTTGCACTTAGCATGTGCAACAAGCCGTTAAACCTCCTTGTCGCTAAGGAGGAGGAGTGTTGTCTCCTGAGGGTTTTCAGCGGATACACCCACAAAATACGAACAAAGATGCATTATTCAATCTAGCTACATGACTCGTTGGACTTATTTCGTTGATCATGGCACGCGGTAATACTACGGGACGACGCTATATATGTAATCAGTCCACGCACCTAGCCTAATGAATCATTCGTGAAAGTTAATTATGGACAAAAGTGCAAGACATGGACAACCTCAACATCCTCAAGTGATACAAAGTGTAAGGTCCATTAAGGTTCTTATTTGACTTTTTTTTCTTCTTTTTTTTTCCTTTTTTTTCTTTTTTTTTCTTTGGAGCATTATATTGGTCGGTGTTTGATTCTCTCAGGGTCAGGTTTCGTGCATCATTGCCTATGAGGACTTACACTATCACGTACACCTTTCCCAAGTCTCCACATAGGGCAATACCTACCACCCGTGTAATGGGAGTTCGGTCCCAAGTCAGATTTCTCGAAAGCACCAGGCACAAAGTCCCCTCAAACCTAATTACCCGAGTGATAGAAGCCGTGCGAGAAGAGAGAACACCTACTCACTTATTTATTATCTACACATGAACCAAAACCCTACACTTAATGTCTCACAACAAGTTTTAAAGGGTCCTTGACTACAACAAATTTCCTTATATTAACCGACACGAATTATTGACTCACTAGGTTCAGGGTGGACTTCTTTAAATGTTTGAGTACTGAAACCCTATGATTACTCGCCCCCGAGGGAAAACAAGGGTGCATCCTAACGACTCGATAAGACCTAAAGACGGTATACTAGGTATCCTAATGCATCAAGTTCAAGACAATTTTGGGATCTTTCTTTTTACTTTGCCTCTCAACGGTTTTGCTAATGCCAAACACACGCAAAACCCACAAAAACATTTTCTTTCGTAAACACATGAAGATTTTGAAAGAAATTTTAAAAATTTAAAACACTAGGCAAGCAAAAGAAGACAACTCACCCACGGATCATGGCAAGCAGGTATATCGATATTAAATGCAGCACACTAATATGACCCTATCAATACACACAAAAGAAAACAAAAATCAAAGGAAAAATGATTGGACTATGTACACACGTAAAACACCCCCCACACCTACCTCATGCGTTGTCCTCAATGAATGTGAGCATGAACTACATCGATTTATGCATGAAAAAGGGAAGTCTCACCAACATTAAGCGCAACAAGAAGTTCATGGTTCTAGTGATGGACACAAACATGAATTCCCTCAAAACCTATGAGATACTGAAGAAGGGAGACAAATACGTGAAGAAATGGGGCCCAAGTACACAAGGGTTAGAGGCCACAAAAATCAATGCTCGCTCATGGAGTCTTTTATTACTCGCTTTTTTGTTTTGTTTTGTTTTGTTTTTTTGTTTCTTTCGTTGATTTTTTTTTGATTTTGTACAAGATATATACATCAACAAAGATATTCTCATAATCATTTGGTCAAGGAACGTCAAATGAGAACATCAAGTTATGAGGACCAGAGACTTGCCGAGATGGGCCAACTTCACTGGTACTCTGAGGAGTTATGAGGGGTGAAAGGTCAAAGCTGAAAGGCTCGAACCCCTCATGATATTGGTTGGGTGTAGGCAGCATGAAATAGTGAAGTTGTGTTGCCCCACTAGGGTGTAGTTTCTTATCGAACAAAACCCTCCAACCAATAGGTGGGTGCATCGGAATGAGTTCCTCAAGCTCATTTGATGGATGCAGCAGACCTGCATCACTAAGAATGGGGCTTCTCCTCAAGTCATCTAACAAGGACCTCCCACCATCATTTATATCATCAAGCAAAAGCTCGGTCGTAGGTGGGTCCTTGTTAGAGTCAATCTGAAGCTCAAAGGGCTCAATAGCCCTAGGACACGGGGTGACAACACCTTCTGGAATGGGCATATGATGAGGTGTGTCCCCCTCACTAATGGTCTCAACTGAATCATGTAACGAACACTCCCGTTGGACATTCATGTTTGATGCCAGCTCACTCTATTGTATTGCAAAGACAGGCAATGAGTTTTCACAGGGCCCACAAACATTCTCAATGGGTTGCATTAGTGTTAGGGGTGTTCATTGATTTTGCGGTGCTTTCTCTAATTGGCGGATGAGATTGAGATTTAAAGGTTGGTCCATGGGCTCTTGTTGCCTACCAGAGTTGAACACATGAAACTCGACACTCATGTTACCGAATGAGAGCTTCATGAGACCATTTCTACAATTAATTAAGGCGTTGGTGTTCGCCAGAAATGGTCAACCCAAAATCAAAGGTATTTGAGAGTAGGTGTGCGGAACACGATTAGTATCGAGGATAATAAAATCGACTGGAAATATAAAACCTCCAACTTTGAAAAGCACGTCCTCAATAATCCCCTTTGGAATACGAATGGATCTATCCTACAATTGGAGGGTGATCTTAGTTAGTTTCAATTCTCCCAAGTTCAACTGTTGATAAACAGAAAATGGGAGGAGGTTGACCGGCGATCCTAAATCAAGCAATACCTTACTCATGCTAGTGTCCCCTATCGTACACTGAATAGTAGGACACCCAGGGTCCTTGTATTTTGTGTAGGTGGGATTGGACAAAAGTGAGCTTATATTTGCAGCCAAGAATGCTTTCTTATGAATATTGGTCTTCCTCTTGGTTGTACAAAAATCTTTTAACACTTTGGCATATTGAGGTATTTGTTGGATGACATCCAACAAGGGGATGTTAACCTTCACTTGCTTAAACACCTCTAATATCTTATCCATTGTACCTACTAGGATAAGGAGCTTTTGGCAGGTAGGTTTTCTGCGGTGCCTGAGAAGGAGACGTTGGTGTATTACCCTCAGCCTCAGCCTCTTCTTCACCACCATTCCCACTGAGGGGCTGCATAGATGGTGGTGGGTGTGGCAAGGAAATGTGATTGTCAACCTACTTTCCATTCCTTAAGGTTACAATGGCATTGACATGGTGAACAAGTTCCTCCACATGGTTCACTTGCCGCCCCCGAGGTACCACATTCTCATTTTGCATGTGTTGTTGCTAGTACATGTGGGGGTTAGCCTCAGGCTGGCTAGGCAGAGACCTTCTCTCTCTTTCATGTACAGACTGAGTCAATTGGCCCATCTGAAGCTCTAGAGATTTGATGGTCTGCTGATTTGAAGTGAGAACTTGACTTGTGGTTGACATAAAAAATTTCATTGAGTTTTCAAGTCCACGAGACAAGGTCTCAAGCGAATTGAATCGGTTTTCCATATTGTTGGAATTCGGGAAACCCGATTGATTGGTGATTTGCGCTTGGGGTAGCTGATAGGATTGTGCATGAATGGGAGGTTGGTGTGGTTGAGAGGAGTTTGAAGGACCACCCGAGGCATTATTTTGTTTCCATGAAAAATTGGGTGGTTCCTCCATCTGGGATTATAAGATGATGAGTATGGGTCATTCCTAGCTCTATCATAGATGGCGTTGACACGTTCCATCTCAATAGCAGTAGACGCACACTCGCTTCCTACACTACCTATCCTACCACATGAATGATAGGGAACTGGACCATATGTATACACATAAGGTGCACCTTGTTGGTTTTGGAGCTCAATCGAATCCATACGGCGCATTCAGGATGCCATGCGCGCCTCGGTGGCCGTAGTGCTATCGACAGCAAATACGACACCCGATCTTATCGAGTTTGCATTCGTGATCCTCGCTCCTACGCTAGATGATGCAGGTGGTTCCCTTACACTCTCCCATTGCATGGTTTTCTGAGCGAGGTCTTCCAGGAAAGCCCATGCCTCCCTTTCATCCTTTCCTAAGAACTCTCCTTGACACATGGACTCAATGAGCTTTCAGGACGGGATGTGAAGACCCTCGTAGACAATCTGACAAAGGCACCACAACTCGATGTCATGGTGAGGGCATGATGATAGTAGCTCCTTGAATCTCTCTAAATATGCACGAAATGTTTCAGTCTCAAGTTGATAGAACGAATTGATTTCGTTCCTCAATTTTTGAGTCCGATGATTTGGAAAGTACTTTTTGAGAAATGCATATTGAAATTCATCCCAAGTCCTAAAGGCTTTTGCTTGGTTGCTGTACAAACACTTCTTGGCATCATCCTATAGTGCAAAAGGGACTAGCCTAAGATAGATGGAGTCTGTGCTAAGTTGTTGCAGCTTGAACATAGCACAGACCTCCACAAATTCCCTGTAGGGATGACCATTCCCAGTGAAGTGAGGGAGCATGGAAATAAACTGAGGCTTAACCTCAAAGTCGTTCCCATTTGCCTCTGCCAATACGATGCATGATGGTAGAGCGGTACAGCTCGGGTAGCATCGATCACGTAGAGGTATGGGAGCCACAACAGGAAGCACAGGTGGAACAGGTGGGTCCAGCAACTTCTCCTCCTCACGGAAATGAGCAGCCATTTCATTGTTGAACGTTTTAATTAAACCGCAAGTGCACGGCCGCGATGAAGCGGTGGCAAGTACGGGTCGTCCTCAGGGAGGTGAGTAGCCTCTTGTTTATCAGAAATCAAGTGGCAAAAATACGTGCTACAAGCCGTTAAACCTCCTTGTCGCCAAGGAGGAGGAGTGTTGTCTCCTGAGGGTTTTCAACAGATATACCCACAAAATCCGAACAAAGATGCATTACTCAATCTAGAAACTCGACTCAATGGACTCATTTTTATCGATCATTGGACGCGGCAATCCTTCGGGCTGACTGTATGTAGGCATTAGTCCACACACCTAGCCTAATGAACCATTCGTGCAAGTTAAATAAGGACTTAAGTGAAATACATGGACAACCTCAACATTTTCAAGTGATACAAAGTGTAAAGTCCACTAAGGTTCTTATTTGCATTACTATTTTTTTCTTTTTGTTCCTTTTCTTACTATTTTCTTCTTCTTTTTCTTACTAGTTGGAGTTTCATTCTCCCAGGGTCAGGTTTCGTGCATCATTGCCCATGAGGACTTACACTATCACGTACACCTTTCCCCAAATCTCCACATAGGGCAATCCCTACCACCCGTGTAACGGGAGTTCGGTCGGCGCATCCCAAGTCAGATGACTCGAAAGCACCAGGCACAAAGTCCTCTCAGACCTAATTTCCCGAGTGATAGGAGCCGTGCGAAAAGAGAGAACACCTACACACTTATTTCTTATCTACACATGAACCAAAACCCCTACACATAATGTCTCACAACAAGAGTTAAAGGGTCATTGACTACAACAAACTTTCTTATATTAACAGACACGAATTATTAACGCACTAGGTTCAGGGTGGACTTCTTTAAATGTTTGAGTACTAAAACCCTATGATTACTCGCCCCCCGAGGGAAAACCGGGCTACATCCTAACGACCTAATAAGTACTAAAGCCACTGTACTAGATATCCTAATGCATCAAGTTCAAGACAAATTTGGTAGTTTTTGTTTTACTTTGCCTCTCAACGGTTTTGCACGTGTTAAACACAGGCAAAACCCAAAAAACATTTTCTTTCGCAAACACATAAAGGTTTTGAAAGAAATGTGAAAATTTTAAAGCACTAGGCAAGCAAAAGAACACAAGTCACCCAAGGATAATGACAAGCAGATATATCGATATTAAATGCAGCACACTGACATGACCCTATCAATACACACCAAATAAAACAAAATCAAAGGAAAAAGACTCGACTATGTACACACGTAAAACACCACCCCACACACACACACCTACTTCATGCATTGTCCTCAATGAATGTGAGCATGAAACTATATGAATTTATGCATCAAAAAGAAAATACCTCACCAACGTAAAGTACAAAGGGAAGTTCAAGGTTATGTTGATGGACACAAACATGAATTCCCACAAAACTTGTGAGATGCTAAAGAAGGGATACAAATACGTGAAAGAAATGGCACCCAAGTAAACAAGGGTTGGGGCCCACAACAATCAGTGCTCGCTCATGGAGTCTTTTATTGTACCTATTTTTTCCTTTTTTTTGGAATATAAATATGTACAAAAATAAGTTATCATCTTCATTTGTCAAAGGACATCAAATGGGAACCTCAAAAGTGGGTCAATGCACTTGGAAAGGAAACATGACACCACGCGAGGCCAGAATACTCATGTATGGGCCCCCTAACAAAGATCACAAAATGAACGAAGAGGTTCATGAATTAGACGCAAATGTATCTCGTTCAAAGGATCAAACTGAAAGAGCTTGAACCTCTCAAGAGTTTGGGACATAATGTGCAACGGAAGAAGAGTTTCTCCCGTTGCAGAATTGAAGTTATAATCGTCAACCCAAACTTTCCAACTAACAGGCTGGTGGGTCGGAACGAGGTCAAGAACATCGTTATGCATGTTTGATTCACCAGGTGAAAAATTGTGGGTCTCATACCCAAGGTATCCTCTAAGGCACTCCCAATACCCTCATTGGCAATGTAGTTGTTTGATGTCCCATCATTTCCAAGATGATTAGGAACAATAGTGATACGCAAACTCTCAGCTGGTCGTTTGAAATTAAGGGTACTAGGGAGCTTTTGCTCCACCACAGGTGGGTCCTTAAGAGGCACAATATGAAGATCATGTGGCTCAAGGGCCACGTGACAAAAAGATAAGTCACAATCTTGTCCCCACTCATAATGAAGCTGGTCCTTGTTTTTCTCAATTGCAATCGAATCCTCCACCAAGTTATCTTGAATTTAAACTCCAAGTCCATCAGACTGACTAGGAGTTTGACTTTGAAAGATTGTGATTTGAATTTATGGATGTGGTGGTGGTTTGATATCAGAAGATAAATCCTCATGTTTACAACAAAGTTACCCTCCTCACGCTCACGTAATTGTTGTGTCATTTGACTCACTTGTGTTTCCATAGTTTGCAAGGAATTCAAGTTGGACTTCAATAAATTTTGAGTGGTTTCCATGAATGTTTGCAGGGTTTGTTCTAACGAATCAAGTCTGGGGTCAACTGTGACGTCCAAGTCAGAGCTTGGGAAATTTTAGGGTTGGGTGTTGATGGGCTGTGAATGAGGCAATGATTTGGAGTAGGGTGTTTGTAGAATTCTGGGTATTCGGGAGGAGGATACTGGGTTGGGCATGATGTATAAAAAATTGAATAAGAATGGTCTCCCCATGAATCCATCCCTCTCGGGTTGTATGCAGATGCGTAATGGTCATATTGAGCATTTTGGGAAAAAGTGTGCTCATACTCAGGCTCTGGGAGAACATAAAGGCATTCCCCCATAACATGACCACTCAACCCACAATAGTCGCACGATACGGCTACTGGATCCATTGGTGCACTCATGTCGTCTACCGTATGCATGAAAGAGGCCAAAGTTTGTTGTAATGTCTCAGTTTGTTGACCAGCATATGATCCGATATAACTAGATGGTGGTCTAGCAATCAATGCCTCTCTCATATTATCCCAATCTGAAGATTGCTTAGCCACATAATTAAGATTGTCCCAACCATATGGGGTGTTAGTCTGAGCCACCCCAGGTTGTATGGGTCCAGAATACCAGGGAGAATTGTCCTGGTCCCAACAATGATACTGATGGTCGCCCATGTAACCATCCATCTCAACAAAAAAAACTCTTGAGTCGACCACTCTTACCACCACGAGGGTAAGCTCGCAAAAAGTGCTCGACTCGACCCTAAAACACTACCAGAGAGTGTAAAGAGGAGGAGACTAGAACGTAGAAGTAGGTGAGAAGAAGATGACTCAGAGGAGAAGGGAAGAATCCCCAGAAACTAGCATGGGTAGTGGGAGAGGGTGGAAGCCTAATCTAGCAAGCACGGCTCAAACAACTTATGGCTATGGGTCCTTAGGCTAGATGATGCCTAACTTCGAGGTCATTAGTCTCGACATGCCTCACCTCCCTACAACGAAGACCACAATGCCCCGCAAGTGATACCAAATCCGGAGATCCAGTACCTCCTACTATCGACAAGGCTGGCGACGTCGATCAGGTCATGACGGTCTCAACTTGATCACTCTCCTAGTGCGTCTGAATTCCTTAGGGCTTTACATGAGTGTGTTTTTTGGGGCTAACGTAGGGGTGATGAAATCCCCCACCTTATCTTTGAAGACTATAGGTGATGCCCCTTAAAGTTGTTTTCAAATCTTAGGCTAGCAAGCAACTCACCAAACAAGCACTCACCTCACTCTTGTCCCGATGCACCTTACTAACTAATGCATGCTTTAACCACGCATCAATGAGAGAATGAGTGCAGGTACCTCACGCCAGCAATCGACAACAAGAATGTAAATAAAAGAAAAGACAAATGCGTGCAAGGTCTACAAATGATGCATGACCTAGATGGCAAGAAGTCTAATATTTTGCTTTGAGTTTTATGGTCCAAGTTGTCTTAAAAGGGGAATTGATTAATCTGGAAGCTAACTACAGGTAGAAACATGCAAATTTGAACTCCCGGACTACTAAATTGACGAAACAAACAACCAAAACAAAATTTGGAGCAAAATCAGCTCACCAGGCCGCCAATTGGCGGTCACTTTGGTGTCCTTCCTCGAATTTCTCTAGTTGCCTCCCTTGATGACAAGATATCCCTGAAACAAACAAAAACTAAAAACAAAAAATAAAACCCACTCGAATCGTCCAAACCAAAGTCTGGATAGAGCACCTCCCCGGCAACGGCGCCAAAAACTTGATTGAACGTTTTAATTAACCGCAAGTGCACGACAAATACGTGTCGATCTATAGGGAGGTGTCGACTTTAGTTTATTCGAAGGTGAGTGGGAAAGAAAGGAGAGAAAGATTGATTAAACTAAACTACACTAAACTAGTAGCAACAAGGAAGGAAATGAAAGCACAAAACGAACTAAAACTAAGCGACTAATAAAAGAAGATAGAAATCAGGAATGAAAACCCCTAAGGGGTGGAGTGTGTGTACACATTAAATAAGAAGTGATGAATGCATACAATAAGCTCAAGTGTAGTTAGTTTTTGTAATGCATAAAAAGTACCTCATGGCAAGACCTACCATTCAAAGTACTAACCTAAGTGATTAATATGAGCATGACAAGTTTGTTATTAAGAACCTAAGCAAGCATGGAATATACCTAAACATTATGGTAGAAACCATCAAGTTAAGTGTTCTCATTAATTCAAACAAGCATACTAACATTCTCACATACAACAATGTTTAGCATTCATTCCATTTATATAACATGTATAAACATCTACTCCACCCCCAAAGGGGATGGAACTACTCACTAATCATTACACTACAAACTACATTAACAAAACAAAACATTCTAATGAAAGGCAATTAAACTAAGCAAAAAAGAAATATTAAAGAAGCTAAATGAAAGGAAATTAAACTAAAGAAGCATGCAAGAATTAAAAGACAAGACTATATTAAAAGAAACTAACAAAAAATATTTTATTAACATGACTCACATTGTAAGTGACATTCTTCTCCACCTTCAGTTTTTGCTCCAAGTAGAGAGAAAATCACCAAGCAATGAGTAACAAATGGAGGAGGAGGAGTTCTATTTATAGTCATAGAAAAAGCTAATCTGGGAAAGTCCCCCGGTATGGGACTAAATGTATACCAAATATGGACCAAACACAACATAATACACCACCCGACCAAAACATGTCGCCTTTGGACATATTTGGACCGATGGTTGGAGGTCTATAAGTGTTGGATCGAGTCTGGAGTTTGGTGGCTGGGTTCTGGCTTCATGTCTTGGTGTTTGATGAACCCGATTTGGTTGTTGATGGTTGGGCCCGGATTTAATTGCCAAAATACTCCTCATTAAGGTGTGGAGCATCTTGAATTGCTCATTGATCCTGTTGGGTTTACATCCGGGTCCTTCTCTCTTTCATCTCAGTCCATAAGTTTTGCAACTTAGTCCTTTTTCCTTGCTTTTAAGTCATTTTATGTATCTTCTCCTCAATCATGTTTATTCCTGAAACTCAAACATAAAACTCGTTACACAACATTGTTTAGGAGAAAGATAACGGATATAAGACACAAATGTATGCATAATATGATGTCAATCATCACCGCGGAACTGTCACCTCTCCCAAGGCGATCTCGCGTCCCAGCCAGGCCAAGCATGTGTAGGATCGTGTGGGTTATGGGTTCACTAATCACTTTTTAATCTAATCACCTACTTGTTTAAGCAATCGATATGCGCAGCGGAAATTTAAAACAAAACAAGCAAGTGTAGGAAATATGCAAACCACAAGAAGTCGGGTCGATTTTTATAGAGGTTCGGCACCCCACCCGGGTCCTAGTCCTCTCTTGTAAGCTCCGCTCCACTCCGCGAGCTCCGCCTACGTCTTCACTAACCACTCCCCGTTCCGGGCCGGGAGAGAACGCCTTTACACCACAAGCAACGCGAACAACCCTCGCTTGCTTGAATTCTTCCTCTCACAATCCGAGAGGGACACTTCGGGCTTTCACCGAAGTCCTTGCTTCTTTTGACAACACTTGTAACTGAGTGGGATTCACTCTCTAATTGAGCACACTTTGAGTAGGATGAGTATATGATCAAGTGTGTGAAGTTTAGGCTTAAAGAGTGTAGAATTGGGAGCTTTGAGGATTGAGGTTTCTCTCTAATGTATTGGGACAATTGGAGTTGGAGAGTTGTTTTAACAACAAGTCTTGATCCTCTATTTATAAGCTCCTAAGGTATTCTAGCCGTTGGGGATAGATTTGATTGGGTTTTGTGCAAGATACACAAAGCAGAAAAACGGGCTGCAAATCTGTCCAGAACCGGTCGACCGAAACGAGTACACCGGTCGACCGTTAACATGATTTCAAAGAGAACGGTCGAACAAAAGAATATTCGGTCGGACAAACGAGCTAGAACTTAACTCTACTTAAGTGAATCGGTCGAACCAAAGTATGGGGCGGTCGACCGAATAAGGGGATTCGGTTGAGACAAAGGTCAATCGGTCGAACGAGAAATGTGTCGACCGATAGCAGGGAATTTGGTTTCTGAAAATATGTTCAACCAGTCGACCGAATCAAGGTCGTCGTTCGACCGGTTACCGAATGTATTTTGGGGTTAAGTTTTGTTTTATACGAATACGACCGTTATAGGAATACGACAAGAAAAACGGTCATATTAAAATCCGGGATCGGTCGATCGAAAAGGTAGAACCGGTCGACCGGTAGAGTTCGGTAAAATCACTGTGGAGAGTCTGTTATAAACCGGTCGAACTGAGAACTGGTTCGGTCGACCGGTGCACACAGGAAATCTGGGTTTAAGTTTATAAGTGATTTCCGACTAAGGTTTGGGTGATCTAATGAAGTCCAAATAAGGTGAAATTTTGTGTGTGACTTCTCTAAGGAGCCTAGTGTGTATGTGATATGTTTTTAACTCTTGTATGCTCAATTTACACATGTTCCTAAGACTCAAAATGAAATCAAGATTACAAGTCTTCATTTAGCTTTATTACAAATCTTGACTTGATTTCCATCCTTCTTGAGTCTTGATCACCTGTAGAGGTTAGCACAATACAATATACATGCAATGCAATATGTGTGCTACTCTACATCATCATAATTAAGATTAGGTTAATTAAATCATCAAAACATAGATTAAGGCCAAAAAGCCAACAATCTCCCCCTTTTTGATGATGGCAACCTATATCTTAATTCTATCTAAATACATGGAATTTGTATATGTAAACTATGCATATTAATGCTCCCCCTATGGATGTGCATAGTTTTTGATCAATTTTATGCCAAATTCCAAGTTACCCCCTTAATTATCTCTCCCCCTTTGACATCCATCAAAAATAATAATTATTTAAGACTTTAAGCATAGAATTTGGATGTCTTGTAATGAAGTTGCTCCCCCTAAATTTTGCACTTCATTACTCTAATAAAAGATATAACATTTAAGCTCCCCTATCAATAAGGCTAAATGGAAACAATGAGTATGATGAAAGTTAAAATCATTTAAGTTTCTACTTAAGCCTTATTCTAACATCCATTTTAAAATATGACATTTATAATCAATGGATGTGGTAAATGATTTGCAATGAATAGGGTTAAATGATTTTCAATGAATTGAACTATATGATATGTCAATTAAGCATGTGAAGCTAGATTAGAGCTAATTTAACATGAATTGTATAGATAGGAATTTATACCAATGTTGAATTCGAATTTAGCTCCAATCTCATTTGGTGATGCAACCGGATTTGAATTTGACTCTTGAGCTCACCCGGTCACCACCAACCTCCTCCTCAAGCTCCTACAAGAGTAGATTTAGGTACCCAAACAACTTTGGGTCCTTGAGTGTTAGCTTTGGGAATCCACACCATTTTGGTTTTGGGAGCCCACACACTTGAGGAACTAGACTTAACAAATAAATGCTTGCCATTTAATGTAGTATGAGATACATGGTTTTTCAATTGAACATTGTATCCTAAACCATGTTTAGCTAAGGATTGTCTTTGACTACCTAAAAGCATATCAAGCATTTTTGTTCCTTTAGTGAACATTTCTAGATCTTTTCTCCCTTATCCCTCTTGAGGTATTTGAAGAAGTCTTGGGCAAGAACCTTAATGTCCTCTTCTTCCACCGTCCTTGGCTCATCAAAATTTGCATGTAGTGCAACCACGGAGTGTTTCTTTGATGCTTCCTTCTCTCTTCGATGACTCAATTGGAGCTCATAGGCCATGAGATTTCCAATGAGTTCCTCCATCTTCAATTTTGAAAGATCGTGCGATTCTTCGATTGCCACGACCTTGTCTTCCCAATCGTGCCCAATGACCGGAGGAATTTTCGAGTCATCTCTCCTTCATTTATCCTTCTTCCAAGAATCAAAAGAGAGTTAGTGATATCGGTGAAGCGAGTGTTCATGTCGCTTATGTTCTCACCGATTTGCATAGAAAATATTTCATATTTATGCATGAGGAGACTTATCCTAGTTTCTTTGGTTTTGCTATCACCCTCATGATGCATTTGTAACCTATGCCATATTTCATTTGCACTTTCACATCCCCTAATTCTATTGTATTCTCCCTCATTAAGGCCACAATAAAGAATATTCATAATTTTTGAGTTCATCTCAATTTCTTTCATTTTGGGCCTAGTGAGTGAATCTAATTCATCTTCATTTGGTGGTGTGTATGGATTTTGGAGAAACATCCAATACTTAAGGTCATTTGAGATTAAAAAGATTTTCATCCTATTTTTCCAATAATCATAGTTTGACCCATTAAGCAATGGAGGTCTAGTGGTGCATAATCCTTCTATGTGATTAGATGATGTAGAAGCCATGCTAAATAATACGATTAAGTATGAGAATTTAGCTAACAAGGCTCTGATACCAAATGTAGGATCGTGTGGGTTATGGGTTCACTAATCACTTTTTAATCTAATCACCTACTTGTTTAAGCAATCGATATGCGCAGCGGAAATTTAAAACAAAACAAGCAAGTGTAGGAAATATGCAAACCACAAGAAGTCGGGTCGATTTTTATAGAGGTTCGGCACCCCACCCGGGTCCTAGTCCTCTCTTGTAAGCTCCGCTCGACTCCGCGAGCTCCGCCTACGTCTTCACTAACCACTCCCCGTTCCGGGCCGGGAGAGAACGCCTTTACACCACAAGCAACGCGAACAACCCTCGCTTGCTTGAATTCTTCCTCTCACAATCCGAGAGGGACACTTCGGGCTTTCACCGAAGTCCTTGCTTCTTTTGACAACACTTGTAACTGAGTGGGATTCACTCTCTAATTGAGCACACTTTGAGTAGGATGAGTATATGATCAAGTGTGTGAAGTTTAGGCTTAAAGAGTGTAGAATTGGGAGCTTTGAGGATTGAGGTTTCTCTCTAATGTATTGGGACAATTGGAGTTGGAGAGTTGTTTTAACAACAAGTCTTGATCCTCTATTTATAAGCTCCTAAGGTATTCTAGCCGTTGGGGATAGATTTGATTGGGTTTTGTGCAAGATACACAAAGCAGAAAAACGGGCTGCAAATCTGTCCAGAACCGGTCGACCGAAACGAGTACACCGATCGACCGTTAACATGATTTCAAAGAGAACGGTCGAACAAAAGAATATTCGGTCGGACAAACGAGCTAGAACTTAACTCTACTTAAGTGAATCGGTCGAACCAAAGTATGGGGCGGTCGACCGAATAAGGGGATTCGGTTGAGACAAAGGTCAATCGGTCGAACGAGAAATGTGTCGACCGATAGCAGGGAATTTGGTTTCTGAAAATATGTTCAACCAGTCGACCGAATCATGGTCGTCGTTCGACCGGTTACCGAATGTATTTTGGGGTTAAGTTTTGTTTTATACGAATACGACCGTTATAGGAATACGACAAGAAAAACGGTCATATTAAAATCCGGGATCGGTCGACCGAAAAGGTAGAACCGGTCGACCGGTAGAGTTCGGTAAAATCACTGTGGAGAGTCTGTTATAAACCGGTCGAACTGAGAACTGGTTCGGTCGACCGGTGCACACAGGAAATCTGGGTTTAAGTTTATAAGTGATTTCCGACTAAGGTTTGGGTGATCTAATGAAGTCCAAATAAGGTGAAATTTTGTGTGTGACTTCTCTAAGGAACCTAGTGTGTATGTGATATGTTTTTAACTCTTGTATGCTCAATTTACACATGTTCCTAAGACTCAAAATGAAATCAAGATTACAAGTCTTCATTTAGCTTTATTACAAATCTTGACTTGATTTCCATCCTTCTTGAGTCTTGATCACCTGTAGAGGTTAGCACAATACAATATACATGCAATGCAATATGTGTGCTACTCTACATCATCATAATTAAGATTAGGTTAATTAAATCATCAAAACATAGATTAAGGCCAAAAAGCCAACAGCATGCACCCTCAACAAGACCGCTCATCCAATCCACACGATAACGCTCTACTCCAACCACGCACCCGAACCCGTGAGCCCAGCTCCAATGGCCACTCGTCACAACGCTGGTGAGCTGACCAGTTCCGCATTTGGCTCTGAGAATCCAACCTGCGAGCCTATATCCCGCGGCCGCTCGTCACAATGTTGGTAAACCATCCCAGACCGTCACAACAAAGGGGAAACACCCTAACGTCTAGTCATACGTGCCTCACCCACCATCATGACGACCCGACCACATGCCCAAGTCTGTGAGCAATGCTCCAATGACCACTCGTCACAAGTAGGTGGACAATCTGTTCCACGAACCTTTCACACATCACACAAGGCAATAGGTAAACGCAATTTACCCCCACAACCACAAGTCACACAACCCCAACCTAACATAGAGCAATAACCATAAATAAGACTAGATAATCATAAAATAGGCATGTAAAAAGATTGCTCCCAAAACCCACAATCAAATGGGTACACAGGGTATAAGATTACACTAAAGTTTTCTTACAAATCACAAATCTCATAAGTTCATCGGAAAAATAGTAAATTCCCCTAATAATGTAGTTCACTACAAATATATTGAATGTCTAGGGAAAAAGAGCAATTTTCTATAAATTAAACTGTTTTCCAAAATTATGAAAAGTACTCGGTTTTTCCATCAATTATTCCAACTATTTATTCTTAAATCAAATATAATATTTTTCTGGTTTTTCCAGCAATTATTCATTCTTTAATCAAACACAATTTAAATGTTTCGAGTAATTCTTCCAATTATTTATATTCAACCAAATACTAAATAAGCCCAAGGGGCCTCATCGCAAAATATCTAAACAAAACCAACACCCAACCAATCCAACCCTAGCCCAGGCGCTACCCCGCCAACCGGCCACTGTCTGCAAGCCATCAGGTTGTCCCGACGGCGGTCTCCCCTCGCCAGCCCCCACGCATCTAATGTACACATATACCATATATAACCTAACAAATTGTCTTATATTTAGCACTATATTGATTACTTATACTCCTTTTAATTTTTATTTATGCTTCATTTATCCTCACGCCAAGAAGCCAAATTCAAGGTGATAAGAGCATTCAACAAAGACAAGAAACTGAACAAAAAAGACAATCATGTAAAAACAAATGTTCATTTGACCGTTATTTCAAAATTGCAAAGACAACACTCTTGCAGTCACAGCTTGATATAAGTGGCATAAAACAAGATGGACTTCAAGTATCAATCTCCAATTTTAAGACGAAAAAAGAGAGGAAACCAACAAGTAGCAAACATTAAATTGAACTGCTCGATTTCATTATTTATGTTCCAACTTTTCATTCTCCTCATACCACTGGACATACCTGTAGCTGTAACGCCCCGATCTCACGGGTACACACACTGGGAACCAACTCAAGTGTCGCGATCAGAGACCTCCGCGATGACCGAAGGAGTTACAAAAGACAGACCAAACAACGACTCGACAATACGTAGAGAGATCATACATTGATAGACTAACATAAAACATAACTGAAAAGAGAGAGAGAATATCCATATATGGTAAGAATGTCAAATACATTACATCGAGTTCAAGGAAAATACATCGTAAATAATACGGAAGCAAAAGACAAACTGAAGAATATGGTCGACGTGTCCCTCGTGTACAGAATCTTCAGCTATTCGTCCAGTCCGCCCTGTGGAAACCTAAATATCTACAAGCACCGCATAAACAAATGCGTGAGTTTTCAATTAACAAAACCTAGTATGCCCCTGGCCCAATCAGAGTTATATGGAAGAATGCATGCAATCATCAAAGACAAAAGCATCCGAAATAGAAACAGAAAAACACATAATGCAATCAGAAGGCTACACCTCCAACAGTCGTGCCAATCGGGTAACACCCGCAGAAATCCCTCCAAGGGAGCCAAAATACCAACTGCGAGAACATAACATAAAGCATCAAATGCAACCGAAGGCTACGACTCCATAAGCCGTGCCAGTCGGGCGCACCCGAACCATTCCTTGAAAGGAACCAGAACACCAGCCTCGCTGGTCAAAGGCGGTAACTCGACAGTGAACCACCGCTGGGCACAAAGCAGTGCGCCGGATAAGTGTCCCAATTCACGGAAATAACCTACATGGTGCCATCGCGACATTGGAAACACCTAACCTGAGACAGAATGACAACGCGTCTGCCCAGGACTTATCTTACTCCTGGCCTCCCAACGTGAAGGTCTTTATCGAATGGCCTCAGGAACTAGAGGACCCACCCGTGGTCCGTCGGCCCAGAAAAAAACCGTGCCCAGAATTATTAATCCGATTAAATGCAATGCAAGGAGTCTGACCAAGATAAGCATCAAACAGAGCAGAATAAAAGTGTACAAAATGCATCAGAAGGCTATGACTCCACCAGCCATGTCTCGCGGGCGCACCCGACGCGTTCCTCGCAAGGAACCAGAACACCAGCCTCGCTGGTCTAAAGTGGTCACCCGTCAGTGACCCACCGCTCGACACAAAGCGGTGTGTCGGTTAGATGTCCCAACTCGCGGAACAATAACCTACATGGTGCCCTCGCGACATTGGGACCACCTAACCTGAGACAGAATGGCAGCGCGCCTGCCCAGGACTTATCTTACGCCTGGCCTGCCAACGTGAAGGTCTTAGTCGAATGACCTCCGGAACTAGAGGACCCACCCGTGGCCCGTCGGCCCAGAAAACAATACGTGCCCAAATTACTTCATGGGATTATATGCAATGCAAACTACCCGAGGATCTATATATCCCGGGTAGTTATAAAATCCAGTGCGAGCTTAAGGAAGGCACATAATTGATTCCTTGCGGCTCCTCACACCAAATCAGACTTCAAAAAGATCATATTGCACAACCACTCACGGTAGCAATTTATCTTAGCTAGAACAATAAATGGTACGACAATCAACGAATTCATCTACGGGTCATGACATGGAGTTGTAAGGTCTGATATCTTATTTGCCATGCCTGACCACCACATGATACTTCAGGTCAGACATAAATGAACATGAACAGAGCAACATAAACAACACAAATGCTAGAGACACCAAGACCTAACGTCATAGACAGTCGATAATATGCACCATCATTTTCAGAACATGTATGCTATAGAAAGTGGAATTTCAGAACACGATCAGAACCTATATGAGCACGAAATAACATCTATATCAGTACATACATGCATGATCAAGATAATTAAATATAGGCAACAGCAATAAACAGCACAATGAACCACTAAGGACTTACGTAACATGAACACTAACATTCCAGAACGTGCATGCATTCTTAATGTAGATCTTGGCACTAAATTAGAGGTTATGAAAATATAATTAATGGTTACTAGATAAGAACTTGTCCTATAATCAGTAATTAGCTTATGAACCTTGCAACTCAGGACATCATGCATGAATATCAGGACTGTTTCTGGTGTATCATGCTTAAACACGAGGTCTGAAATCCATAATAATTTATGGAGTTTATGCATAAACATAACCAGTAATGGACCCGTGTCAATAAGTGAAATTGTGAATCAATAATACAGCCAATGATGAGATTAAACTACCGCATGAACACATAGCAATCAGACCAACAAAACTTCAACAACCGATCAAGCAGGTAGGGTTGCACATCACGCGAAAAGCGTGCAACAACCCTTCCTAAGGAGCTTTCCTTTGCCCCGCCTCCTCCCTTCTGATTTACCATCAGAGAACCACCAGGTACGTGGGGTAGGAGTCATGCAAAGATCAGACATGCTCAGCTAGGAACGAATTCCTAAGCTACACCAAGGCTTACCCGAGTTGCACCTTGAAATGGTCCGCACCCAGCTCTCCAACCCGACCAGACCTTGATGCTGGACCAAAACTCCACCCAATCCTACCACTACATCCTATTCTAAAGGCTAGAGGCATACCTGAGTTGTAGGGGTCGCCTGAGCTAGCAGAAGACTCCAAAGCTGTGCCTAATAGAAGCCTTTACTTCTACTCCTCAAGCTGCCGGATCTCCACCAGCAGGAACCAGATGTGGTGGTGGTGATGGGGACATGACTTTGTGACATGGCGAGGATAAAAGAGGAAGAGGTCGGCTACTGTAGGGTTGTACAAATTGTGTTTCAAGAAATAAACTTCAAAGGCAATAAATCATATCGCTAGTTGGCCCCATCCCTACTTTCCAAATGCATGAGATTTCAAAATTTGCAAGGATCCAAGTGAATCATCTCCTGATGACAAGGCAGCCAAACCACCATCCACACGCCAGCCCAGCCCATGCAAATCCGAGCTCAACCAAAAACTAAGCCCACACACACATGGTTTGCACCCGATCGACTCGATTAAGCCACTGATTGCAAAACTACCCGATGTGTCGCACCAGACCACAAACCGCATGAACTCACCCAAAAAGAAACTTTATTAAGTCTGAGCATGAAGTCACAAGCATACAATAAACACACCTGGAAGACGTCGAAAGAGAAGAGACCACAAGGATAAATAAGTTTTAAAAAAAAATGGCAGGAGAGCGGGTCTTACAATAGCAATTTAAATGTGAAGTTCAGTTAAGAAGATGCAAACCCATAAAAATAGGAACTTTAGACCGAAATTACAACTAAGTAAGAAAGAAAGATAGAACATTTGTTTTGGAGAAAGAATGTTGGGAAAGGTTACTGTTTAAACGTTTTAAAATATACCGCAAGTAAGTGGCCGCGTTGAAGCGGTGGCAAGTATGGGTCGATCCTCAGGGAGGTGAGTAGCCTCTGGTTTTTCAGAAATCAAGTGGCAACAAAGAGGGAGAAGAGTTTGTCAATGCTAATCTACACTACACTAAACTATTAAGAAGAAAAATGCAAAGTAAAGCAACTAACGATTACTTTGAATCAAAACTAAAGAATGTAAACTAAGTTGGAATCAATAAGAGAAAGACCCCTAGGGGTTGAGTGTGTGCACACATGTAAAAAGATGGTGAAGAATGCATTCTATAGGCACACATGTAGGTAGTGTTTTCATGCATAGGAAGTGTCTAAAGGTTATGGCAAAACCTATCAATCCATTCACTAACCTAGTTGATAAACATTAATATACACAAGCTAGTTATTTCAGAACCTAAACACGCATGGGACATGTCTTAGACGTGTGGCAAAACTCATCAAGTGTAGTATTCTACTCTAACAAGCAAGCATACATTCACATTATCAAACAATCAAAACATAAAGCATTCATATTCATTCATTAATGCATGTACGAACCTCATCTCCACCCCCAAAGGGGGATTGATCTACTCACTACATATTGTTCTAACAATTAAACTAAAGAAGAAAGGAAACATTCTAACTACGTTAGCCTACAATCAAAGAAATAAAACTAAGCTAAGCATACATAAAAACCAACATAAGAACAAAATAATGGAAAAATTATTTTATTAGATGACTCACATTGAATGTAGCATTCTTCTCCACCTTGAGATTTTGCTCCAAGGCTTACACTAAGTAGAGAGAATGCCACCAAGCAATGGGTAATTACAATAGAAGGTGAAGAGTTCTATTTATAGCCATAGAAAAAGGTAATCCGGGACAATCCCCCGGTATGGGACTAAACCAATACCAGAAATAGACTAAATACACACTAATACGCGACCCACCAAAATATTAGCGGATTCGGGCCAAAACAGACCCCCAATTAGCGGTCTTGGACCGCCAATTGGCAGTCTATATGGTTCGGATCACGTTGGATTTTCTTCTGGGCTTTTCTGGATGGCTTTGCTTGTCTTTGATGCATCTACTTCGCTTGCTGGAGCTCCTACCCGAATAGAATTGCCAAAGTACTCCCCATGATGGTGTGAAGTATTCTTGTTTGCTTATTGGTCCTTCAATCTTACATTCAGGTCCTTCGATCGTGCATCTTAGTCTTTGAGTCTCTCAACTCAGTCATTTTTCATGCTTCTAGGTCCTTTTATGACTCTTCTCTTCAAACCTATTTATTTCTGAAATTCAAACATAAAACGCGTCACATAGCATTGTTTAGGTGAAAGATAATGGATATAAGATACAAATATAAGCATGAAATGATGTCAATCAAATACCCCCACACCTAACTTTTGCTAGTCCCGAACAAAACAAAGAAAGAGAAAAGCATACGAAAAACAAGAAATCGTCACTCACTTTCATAGGAATCACGGTTGCACTTAGCACGTGCAACAAGCCGTTAAACCTCCTTGTCGCTAAGGAGGAGGAGTGTTGTCTCTTGAGGATTTTCAGCGGATACACCCACAAAATAAGAACAAAGATGCATTATTCAATCTAGCTACATGACTAGTTGGACTTATTTCGTTGATCATGGGACGCGGTAATACTACGGGACGACTCTATATATGTAATCAGTCCACGCACCTAGCCTAATGAATCATTCGTGAAAGTTAATTATGGACAAAAGTGCAAGACTTGGACAACCTCAATATCCTCAAGTGATACAAAGTGTAAGGTCCATTAAGATTCTTATTTGACTCTTTTTTTCTTTTTTTTTTCCTTTTTTTCCTTTTTTTTTCTTTGGAGCATTATATTGGTTGGTGTTTGATTCTCTCAGGGTCAGGTTTCGTGCATCATTGCCTATGAGGACTTACACTATCACGTACACCTTTCCCAAGTCTCCACATAGGGCAATACCTACCACCCGTGTAATGGGAGTTCGGTCCCAAGTCAGATGTCTCGAAAGCACCAGGCACAAAGTCCCCTCAAACCTAATTACCCGAGTGATAGAAGTCGTGCGAGAAGAGAGAACACCTACTCACTTATTTATTGTCTACACATGAACCAACACCCTACACTTAATGTCTCACAACAAGTTTTAAAGGGTCCTTGACTACAACAAATTTCCTTATATTAACCGACACGAATTATTGACTCACTAGGTTCAGGGTGGACTTCTTTAAATGTTTGAGTACTGAAACCCTATGATTACTCGCCCCCGAGGGAAAACAAGGGTGCATCCTAACGACTCGATAAGACCTAAAGACGGTATACTAGGTATCCTAATGCATCAAGTTCAAGACAATTTTGGGATCTTTCTTTTTACTTTGCCTCTCAACGGTTTTGCTAATGCCAAACACACGCAAAACCCACAAAAACATTTTCTTTCGTAAACACATGAAGATTTTGAAAGAAATTTTAAAAATTTAAAACACTAGGCAAGCAAAAGAAGACAACTCACCCACGGATCATGGCAAGCAGGTATATCGATATTAAATGCAGCACACTAACATGACCCTATCAATACACACAAAAGAAAACAAAAATCAAAGGAAAAATGATTGGACTATGTACACACGTAAAACACCCCCCACACCTACCTCATGCGTTGTCCTCAAAGAATGTGAGCATGAACTACATCGATTTATGCATGAAAAAGGGAAGTCTCACCAACATTAAGCGCAACAAGAAGTTCATGGTTATAGTGATGGACACAAACATGAATTCCCTCAAAACCTATGAGATACTGAAGAAGGGAGACAAATACGTGAAGAAATGGGGCCCAAGTAGACAAGGGTTAGAGGCCACAAAAATCAATGCTCGCTCATGGAGTCTTTTATTACTCGCTTTTTTGTTTTGTTTTGTTTTTTTCTTTCTTTCGTCGATTTTTTTTTGATTTTGTACAAGATATATACATCAACAAAGATATTCTCATAATCATTTGGTCAAGGAACGTCAAATGAGAACATCAAGTTATGAGGACCAGAGACTTGCCAAGATGGGCCAACTTCACTGGTACTCTGAGGTGTTATGAGGGGTGAAAGGTCAAAGCTGAAAGGCTCGAACCCCTCATGATATTGGTTGGGTGTAGGCAGCATGAAATAGTGAAGTTGTGTTGCCTCACTAGGGTGTAGTTTCTTATCGAACAAAACCCTCCAACCAATAGGTGGGTGCATCGGAATGAGTTCCACAAGCTCATTTGATGGATGCAGCAGACCTGCATCACTAAGAATGGGGCTTCTCCTCAAGTCATCTAACAAGGACCTCCCACCATCATTTATATCATCAAGCAAAAGCTCGGTCGTAGGTGGGTCCTTGTTAGAGTCAATCTGAAGCTCAAAGGGCTCAATAGCCCTAGGACACGGGGTGACAACACCTTCTGGAATGGGCATATGATGAGGTGTGTCCCCCTCACTAATGGTCTCAACTGAATAATGTAACGAACACTCCCGTTGGACATTCATGTTTGATGCCGGCTCACTCTGTTGTATTGCAAAGACAGGCAATGAGTTTTCACAGGGCCCACAAACATTCTCAATGGGTTGCATTAGTGTTAGGGGTGTTCGTTGATTTTGCGGTGCTTTCTCTAATTGGCGGATGAGATTGAGATTTAAAGGTTGGTCCATGGGCTCTTGTTGCCTACCAGAGTTGAACACATGAAACTCGGCACTCATGTTACCGAATGAGAGCTTCATGAGACCATTTCTACAATTAATTAAGGTGTTGGTGTTCGCCAGAAATGGTCAACCCAAAATCAAAGGTATTTGAGAGTAGGTGTGCGGAACACGATTGGTATCGAGGATAATAAAATCGACTGGAAATATAAAATCTCCAACTTTGAAAAGCACGTCCTCAATAATCCCCTTTGGAATACGAATGGATCTATCCTACAATTGGAGGGTGATCTTAGTTAGTTTCAATTCTCCCAAGTTCAACTGTTGATAAACAGAAAATGGGAGGAGGTTGACCGGCGATCCTAAATCAAGCAATACATTACTCATGCTAGTGTCCCCTATCGTACACTGAATAGTAGGACACCCAAGGTCCTTGTATTTTGTGTAGGTGGGATTGGACAAAAGTGAGCTTATATTTGCAGCCAAGAATGCTTTCTTATGAATATTGGTCTTCCTCTTGGTTGTACAAAAATCTTTTAACACTTTGGCATATTGAGGTATTTGTTGGATGACATCCAACAAGGGGATGTTAACCTTCACTTGCTTAAACACCTCTAATATCTTATCCATTGTACCTACTAGGATAAGGAGCTTTTGGCAGGTAGGTTTTCTGCGGTGCCTGAGAAGGAGACGTTGGTGTATTACCCTCAGCCTCAGCCTCAGCCTCTTCTTCACCACCATTCCCACTGAGGGGCTGCATAGATGGTGGTGGGTGTGGCAAGGAAATGTGATTGTCAACCTACTTTCCATTCCTTAAGGTTACAATGGCATTGACATGGTGAACAGGTTCCTCCACATGGTTCACTTGCCGCCCCCGAGGTACCACATTCTCATTTTGCATGTGTTGTTGCTGGTACATGTGGGGGTTAGCCTCAGGCTGGCTAGGCAGAGACCTTCTCTGTCTTTCATGTACAGACTGAGTCAATTGGCCCATCTGAAGCTCTAGAGATTTGATGGTCTGCTGATTTGAAGTGAGAACTTGACTTGTGGTTGACATAAAAAATTTCATTGAGTTTTCAAGTCCACGAGACAAGGTCTCAAGCGAATTGAATCGGGTTTCCATATTGTTGGAATTCGGGAAACCCGATTGATTGGTGATTTGCGCTTGGGGTAGCTGATAGGATTGTGCATGAATGGGAGGTTGGTGTGGTTGAGAGGAGTTTGAAGGACCACCCGAGGCATTATTTTGTTTCCATGAAAAATTGGGTGGTTCCTCCATCTGGGATTATAAGATGATGAGTATGGGTCATTCCTAGCTCTATCATAGATGGCGTTGACACGTTCCATCTCAATAGCAGTAGACGCACACTCGCTTCCTACATGAATGACAGGGAACTGGACCATATGTATACACATGAGGTGCACCTTGTTGGTTTTGGAGCTCAATCGAATCCATACGGCGCATTCAGGATGTCATGCGCGCCACGGTGGCCGTAGTGGTATCGACAGTAAATACGACACCCGATCTAATCGAGTTTGCATTCGTGATCCTCGCTCCTACGCTAGATGATGCAGGTGGTTCCCTTACACTCTCCCATTGCATGGTTTTCTCAGCGAGGTCTTCCAGGAAAGCCCATGCCTCCCTTTCATCCTTTCCTAAGAACTCTCCTTGACACATGGACTCAATGAGCTTTCAGGACGGGATGTGAAGACCCTCGTAGACAATCTGACAAAGGCACCACAACTCGATGTCATGGTGAGGGCATGATGATAGTAGCTCCTTGAATCTCTCTAAATATGCACGAAATGTTTCAGTCTCAAGTTGATAGAACGAATTGATTTCGTTCCTCAATTTTTGAGTCCGATGATTTGGAAAGTACTTTTTGAGAAATGCATATTAAAATTCATCCCAAGTCCTAAAGGCATTTGCCTGGTTGCTGTACAACCACTTCTTGGCATCATCCTATAGTGCAAAAGGGACTAGCCTAAGATGGATGGAGTCTGTGCTAAGTTGTTGCAACTTGAACATAGCACAGACCTCCACAAATTCCCTGAGAAAGATATAGGGATGACCATTCCCAGTGAAGTGAGGGAGCATGGAAATAAACTGAGGCTTAACCTCAAAGTCGTTCCCATTTGCCTCTGGCAATACGATGCATGAGGGTAGAGTGGTACAGCTCGGGTAGCATCGATCACGTAGAGGTATGGGAGCCACAACAGGAAGCACAGGTGGAACAGGTGGGTCCAGCAACTTCTCCTCCTCACGGAAATGAGCAGCCATTTCATTGTTGAACGTTTTAATTAAACCGCAAGTGCACGGCCGCGATGAAGCGGTGGCAAGTACGGGTCGTCCTCAGGGAGGTGAGCAGCCTCTTGTTTATCAGAAATCAAGTGGCAAAAATAGGGGGAGAAAGATGTTTATGCTACTCTACTCTATACTACGCTAAGAAGTATGAAATGCGAACGAAAGAAACAAACAATGAAATGACGACAATCTAAGAACAAAAGAAGAATGCTGGAATATAGATATGGGAAAACCCCTAAGGGGTGGAGTGAGTGCACACATGCAAAGAGGTGGGTGTAGAATACATTCTTTAAGCACATGAAGGTGGTGTTTATCACGCATAGGAAGTGTCTAAATGTTGTGGCAAAACCTATCAATCTATTCACCAACTTAGTTGATTAACATTTACATATGCAAGATGTTTATTTCAGAACCTAAACAAGCATGAGAGGTGTCTAATCATTTTGGCAAAACTCATCAAGTTATAAATTCTATCCTAAACAAGCAAGCATACAATCATGTTTTATCAACTCATTGGAAATAAAGCATTCAATCCATTCTCATTTGCATGTATGTACATCTACTCCACCCCCTAAAGGGGATGGAACTACTCACTAAACATTACACTAATAATTAAACTAAGCAGAGAAAGCATATTAAAACTAAGCTAGAAATAAAAGACGATTAAACTAAAACATGCACAAACAATAAAAGAAGCATAAAACAAACAATGAAATAAACACAAAACTTTTATTGATAAAATGACTCACATTAAAAGTAGCATCCTCCTACTTTAGTGTGTGCTTCAAGGCCTCACTTCTAGTAGGAAGAATAGCCACTTAAAATATGGAGTCATTACAATGGAAGGTGAAGAGTTCTATTTATAGGCATGGAAAAAGCTAATCCGGGACAATCCCCCGATGTGTGACTAAACCAATACCAAAAATACACTAAGCATACACTAATACACGTGCTACAGAAAACTAAACGGATTCTGGACCATCTGGACCGCCAATTGGCGGTCTATATGGTTTAGATCCGTTTGGTTTTCTTTGTGGGCTTTGCTTGAAGTGTTTGTTAGTCTTGGATGCATCTGGTTGGTTTGTTGGAGCTCCGACCCGAATCCAATTGGTAAAATACTCCCCATGATGGTGTGAAGTATTCTGTTTTGCTCTTAGGTCCCTCTGTCTTGCGTTCAGGTCCTTCTCCCTTGCATCTTGGTCCCCAGATCTCACAATCCAGTCCTTTTTCCCAGCTTTTGGGTCCTTTTATGCTTCATCTCTTCAAACCTAATTATTCCTGAAAACTAAACATAAAACTCATAACATAGCATTGTTTAGGTGAATGATAATGGATATAAGATACAAATATGAGCATGAAATGATGTCAATCAGGTAGGATCGATCACGTAGAGGTATGGGAGCCACAACAGGAAGCACAGGTGGAACAGGTGGGTCCAGCAACTGCTCCTCCTCACGGAAATGAGCAGCCATTGAACCCGGACTATGTGCAACACGAGAGGAGGGGGGCATCGAGAAATCGACTACCAAAGCAGGGTTGACGACACGCCTCGTCAAACGGCCACTCACGTCTCGTGCCCACGCAAGCATGCACAAAGGTGCACACACAAACAAAAACCTTTTTTTAACAAAGAATGTGCGTAGAGGAGAGGACGGAGGGACACAGAAGAGAGGTAATGACTCAGGAGAGAAGGGAAGACGTCCTTATGCTACGATGGGTGGGTACAGGTAGAAGCACATAAGCAAACAAGGTTCAAACAGTCCTAAGGTCGCTATAGGTCCTTACAGCTAGACGACGCCTAACTGCGAGGTCACACGGCCTCAACACACCTTAAGGAAGAAAAATAAAGGAGAAAAGAAAATAAGAAGAGCAAGATAAAAGAAGAGAAGAAGAAAGCTCTCAAAGCAACTTGGGACGATTCATCATCTTCGTCAATTGAAGGTAAATTCGCCTCAATGTGCTTCATGACAATAGAAGATGAAGATAGTGGGTATCTTCTTTCTCTAGTCATGATTCAATTGATTGAAATTATTCAAACTCATATAATGAACTTCAAATTGAATTCAATGAATTGCTTGAAAATTTTGAGATAATTTGTCAAAGAAACAAAGTAGCTAGAAAGAAAATCAAGGAGCTACAACCTCAAATTGAATCTATCAGGAATGAGAAAAGTGATTTCCTTGCTAGCCATGATGGTGTGAAGTATTCTTGTTTGGTCATTGGTCATTTGATCTTACGTTCAGGTCCTTCGATCTTGCATCTTAGTCCTTGAGTCTCTCAACTCAGTCCTTTTTCATGCTTTTAGGTCCTTTTATGCCTCTTCTCTTCAAACCTATTTATTTCTGAAATTCAAATATAAAACTCGTCACGTAGCATTGTTTAGGTGAAAGATAATGGATATAAGATACAAATATAAGCATGAAATGATGTTAATCAGTTACAAGTAGGTTCCGATGAGGGGGCCGAGGAGGAGGGAAGTATTGATCCAATTCTCGGTGAGCTTGTTGTGGATCTTGTTTTTGATATACTTCCAAAGTACAGGCATCACCTTCTGCTGGTATAGAGATAGCTCATACACCACCACCTTAATCTTCCATAGAATCTTACCCATTCTTGTTAAAAATTGGTGTACGGGCTCGCAGGAAAACGGAGCGGGGCCGAAGGAGAGGTTCGCCGGAGAAGGGACTGTCGTCGTAGTAGCTTGCTAGAGGAGGAGGGGAGTGGGTTGTTGGATGAGAGGTAGGGTTTTATTTTGGGGTGTTTTCTTTTGGTTTCTTTGGGGGAGGTGAGAAAACAAAAGAAAAGATTTAGTACTAGTCCTTTTATTCTATGGAAATCAAAGGAATCTATTTTCATTTTCTGGAGGTGGCACAAACACAAGGAAAACAGTTTGTCAAAAAGAATATATTTTACTTTCACTTGGTTTGTGAGTGCACAAACCCCTAAATATAAAAATTCTTAAACTCATTACTCATCAAATTAACCAAGAGTTTAAAACAATTGAAATTTCATAAGTTTCAAACAAAATAATTCAAAATAAATGGTAGTATTTCGCTTGAAACTCTATATCTACTTGACATTTAATAACCACTTTGCAAGTATTTCTTTGTCCTGAAACAAAAGTAATAATATGTTATAGGAAATTGATTTATGGACTCCTTTTAACACACCCTTTATGAACGGTTTAACAATTGAAATCTGCCTGTAGGTAGAGTTTTCTAACAACTATTTAATTTGCTTCCAAAATTATTGGTGTGATAATCTTGGTGTCTGTTGGTTTCTCAATGCACGTGACTATTCACATTCTAAGATGCAAAAATGTGACCCTCACGGGATTGGTGTGTCCCACGCGGGGCTGGTGTGTGTCCCGCGCAGGACTGGTGTGTCCCACGAGGGACTGGCATGTATCCCACACAAGATTGGTGTCCTACATGGGACATATGTTTGTCTCACGTGTGGAGGTGATTCAACAGATGCCATCTTATGCCAAGTTTCTGATGGATTTATGTGTTGGCTTTTTAGCCTTAATCCATGTTTTAATGATTTAATCAACCTAATCTTAATCACAATCAAATGTAGAGTAACACACATTATGCATAGAACTTATATTGTATTGTGCTAACATCTACAAGTGATCAAGACTCAAGGAAGAATGGAATCAAGTAAACACATGTATTCAAGCTCTTGAAGACATGTAATTCTACCATTTAATTGAGTCTTAGGAACTTGTGTAAACTTGAGCATACAAGAGTTAGAACTTACTCACATACGTACTAGATTCCCTGTAGAACTCACACAAAATTTCACATCAATTGGACTTCAATAGATCACTGAAACCTTAGCCGGAAAATCACTTAAAGCAAACATAAACTACATGTGCCAAATGGTCGACCGAAACTTGTTTATTGTTCAACCATTTATAACTACTCTAAGTGAGTTTCCCCAATTCAACCGGTGGATCGTTTCCCGTAATTATTGGATGACTGTTAACCTTGTCTTATTTTACAACAGTTGTATTCATATTTCCTACCCAACCTCTAAAATACATTTGGCCACTGGTCAAACGTTGACCAACACAATTCTTGAGCCCAAAAGTGCATGTTATTTTTTGTCAAACATAACCAATCTTTGTGTTGGACCGATTAACATTAGACATGGCCAAAAAAGCGTTGAACGGTCGACTGACCCATTATTTAGTTTGATCGTTCACTTAAGTCATAGCCTAATTGGTTTGCCCATTCTCTAGTACGTTCGAACGTTTATTTATTCTTAAAGAAACGTTCAAACGAACTAGAGAACCTTAAAGAAATGGTCGACCGTTCTTCCTAATTCGGTTGATCGTTGTGGGGTAGCATTACAAATTATTAATTTCTGATTTGTGTATCTTACACACAACTCACACAATTCTTCCCCAACAACTATATCTCTCTAGGAGCTTATAAATAAAGGACCATACACCTTATTTACACATCTCTCATACTTCCAATAGCTCCATATACTAGAGAGACTTCTCCCAAATCTTCAAAGCCCCAAATCCTACAGTCAAGATTAAACTTCCGCCACTTTGATCCAATTCCAATCATAATCAAAGTGTGATCAAGTTAGAGAGTGTGTGATCCACTCAACCTTGTTGTCAAAGAAGAAAAGGTCTCGGTGAAAGCCCGAGGAAACTTGTAAAGACTTTGGTGAAAGCTCGAAGTGTTCCTACTCAGATTGTGAGAAGAGGAAACCAAGCTTCTGTGGGTGTTTGGAAGTCTTGTTGTGTAAAGGCATTTTCTCTAAGCCCGAAGTGGGGAGTGGATAGTGAAGATGTAGGCAGAACCTGCGGAGTCCAGCGGAGCTTGCAAGAGAGGAAATAGACGGGAGGCTGAACCACTATAAAACCATTGTTGTCACTTGTGGTTTGCATTCTTTTCTATACTTGTTTTAAATTGATTTCCACTGCATTTTTAGTAGACAATTAGGTATTTGATTAGATTAATTAAGGCCATTACGATCCTACATTATGCACAAACAATAGAAAAACTAATGTTCCCAAGCAAACTTTTCTTGCGGCAAATGTGAGTTCATTGTGTTATAATTGATGGCCCTCTAATCATTAAACTAATTGCAGAATTAAAGAAATAATTGAGAGACTAAGGGAGGACAATTGCAAACCACAAAATGATCGACACCAGAGTTTAGAGAGGTTTGGCTCCTTGTAGGCCTTGCTTACGGTTCCACGAAGTGATCTCCGTTTCGGGCCGAGATCAACGTCGTTTAAAACACCGAGCCTCGCGAACAATCTTCCCCTCGCTCGTGTCTCCCCTCACACCCCAAGAGGGAGCTTCCTCGAAGCTTTACAATACTTTGATGATTCTTGAGTATGGAGATGGAATCACAATCTAACATGCTACACTTGAGCACACTTCGATATCGATATAGAATGGATATACAAGTGGTGAAGTTTTGGCTTGAGTGTAGAAGAATGAGACCTGAAGATGTAGAGGACTTGGCTTTGAGTATGGGATCAATACGGAGTGTTCAAAAGAGCTAAAACCAACAAATGGGATCCTATTTATAACTCTTCAAGCTCTACTAGTTGTTTGGAAGTTGGTGGGATATGGAGCAATCAGAAGCAAGGATTTGCTTAAAGCTCGGGTAGATTAGTATGTAGGTTCGGTCGACTGTTGATGGAATGGTAGTCCAAAACAAGAAGGTCGGATTGGTCTGAATTAAGCATACGGTTGACCAAATAGGGTTCGGATCACTGTTCACCAACTTCCAGTAACTATTTTCAATTTCACCCTATATAATTTTGGTTAACCGAATTCCATTCGGTTCACCATTCCATGGTGGACAGTAAGATTGGTTGGGCTCTGATTAATCAAGTTCAGTTGACCGTATATACTTTGGATAATCAAAGTTTGCATGGATTTTACGCTAACAAATAAGGCTTAAATAGTTGTTGGGTACAACGGTCAAGTGCCACGTGTAGATAGTTGTTGGACTCCTAAAGCCAAGAAGGACTCGGTTGACCGATAGGCATTCGGTCGTCCGAATTAGGACAAGTCAATTGGGCTCTACGGGCTCGATTCAAATACAACTTTTGAGCAAAGTCCAAAAACAGTCCAAGGCTATTTGGTCTACCAAAGGTGTTTCGGCCGTCCATTCGGACAATTCCAGAGAGCATCCTATCGTCTACTGATGGGTATGATTTGGTTATCCCATAGGTGTTCGGAGGACCATATGGAAAGGTTTCGTTGACCGTGAAGGGTCCGGTTTACCGAGTCTTGACGGGACTGAATCCTAGTGCTCAAGTTTACATAAAACCTTATGGACTCAGTAAATATAAAAATTACTTGTCTTGGTCCAAAGCTTTGATTACATGTCTTGAGTCCTTATGTCTTTGTCTCAATGCTCCTTTTGTTGATTATCTTAATTAACCTATTAAGATAATTGCAAGTATACAAGTATGTATGCAATGCATGTAATCGTGTTTGCTCACTTCGATTGATTACGTCGATCGATTAAGACTAGTTTCATTACTCATTAAAATTTATCAAAATTAAGGCCAAAAATCCAACAATTGTTTACGATGAAAAACTTATATCTTAATACTTCAGATTCAATTTAAGTTATCCTCTTTTCTATATGATTACTCCCCCAATATATATATATATATATATATATATATATATATATATATATATATATATATATTCTATGCAAGTATTGTTGGCTTTTCCACTCTCTTGCTCTCCTAATTCCTTAGAGGCAACCAATGAGGGGAGGCCTTGTCACATGGGAGGGAGAAGATTAGGAGACAAAGGGGAAGGCTCTAAAGTGGACAAACTGAATTCTGTTGTGGGTGCAAGTGGGAGTGACTCTATTGGTGTCCAAGAAGGGAAAGGTGGAGTGGAGCAGGAAAGTGATGCTTCCACTTTGGGACAAGCCAATGGGATGGGCTTTGAGTGCTCTAGGTGTGAAGAGGCTGTTGTGGAAGGACCAAGTCAGCATGAAGAAGACAAAATAGAAGCAAACATGTTTCAAATCAAGGGACACAACCTGGAGGGCTCCTCTCATGAAGTGGGGGAGGGGGTGCATGTTGTAAAAGACCCATGCATGGGGATACACGTGATGTGTATGAGGAGGAAGACTTTTATGAAGGAGAATTTCCATGCAAAACATTCCAGCAAGACCATGAGGCATTAGTTGTAAGAATTGAGAAGGAGAATGGCACCTTGAAAGGAGAGCATGGGAAGCTATGTGGACTAGCCTCTTTGGTGCAAAAGGAGGCAGGTTGGGCTTCACCTTCTAAAGTGGCACGCACAAAGGAGAGTAAAGATAAATTCAGCCATCAAAGTGAGGGAATGTTTGAGGTCCTCCGAAATTCAGAAGACCAAGACATGGAGAGAGCTGAAGAAAGGCGGCAAGAAGAGTGTGAGGGCTCGTGCTCAAAGAAGGTATACTCGCCACCACCACTTAGACGATCCGGGAGGAAAAGTAGTTGGAGTAAAAACACGCGTACGGAAGGGAAAGGGGTAACCCTGTACCTTAAACCCATGAATGTCTTACTGTGGAATGTGCGGGGTGCAAACGGACCCGGCTGCGCACACTTGATCAGGGGTCGAATAAGGGAGGTAAATCCGGATGTGGTTTGCCTTGTGGAGCACAAGGTTAATGATTGACATCATTTCATGCTCAAATTTGTATCTTATATCCATTATCTTTCACCTAACCAATGCTATGTCACGAGTTTTATGTTTAGTTTTCAGGAATAAATAGGTTTGAAGAGATGAAACATAAAAGGACCCAAAAGCTGGGAAAAAGGACTGGATTGTGAGATCTGGGGACCAAGATGCAAGAGAGAAGGACCTGATTGCAAGACAGAAGGACCTAAGAGAAAAACAAAATACTCCACACCATCATGGGGAGTATTTTACCAATTCGATTCGGGTCGGAGCTCCAACAAGTCAAGTAACCGCATCAAAGACCAACAATACCATAAAGAAAAGCCCAAAACAAAAATGAGCAAGATCTGAACCATATAGACCGCTAATTGGCGGTCCAAGACCGCTAATTGG
Organism: Triglochin maritima; assembly: GCA_963682175.1. Classification (NCBI taxonomy): domain Eukaryota; kingdom Viridiplantae; phylum Streptophyta; class Magnoliopsida; order Alismatales; family Juncaginaceae; genus Triglochin; species Triglochin maritima. The sequence goes on from OY821775.1 coordinate 26,092,620, forward strand.
CGGTCCAAGACCGCTAATTGGCGGTCCATTTTGGCCCAAATCCGCTCAAATTTCTCCAGCACATGTATTAGAGGATGTTTAGGCTATTTTTGGTATATGTTTAGTCCCACATCGGGGGATTGTCCCGGTTTGCCTTTTTCCATGGCTATAAATAGAACTCTTCACCTTCCATTGTAATCACTCCATATTTTAAGTGGTTATTCTTCCTACTAGATGTGAGGCCTTGAAGCACACACTAAAGTAGGAGGATGCTACTTTTAATGTGAGTCATTTTATCAATAAAGTTTTGTGTTTCTTTCATTGTTTGTTTTTTGCTTCTTTTATTGTTTATGCATGTTTTAGTTTAATCATCTTTTAATTCTAGCTTAGTTTTAATATGCTTTCTTTCCATAGTTTAATAATTAGTGTAATGTTTAGTGAGTAGTTACATCCCCTTTGGGGGGTGGAGTAGATGTACATACATGCATTAGAGAATGGGATGAATGCTTTAATTTAATTGTGTTGATTAAACATGAATGTATGCTTGCTTGTTTAGGATAGAATTTATAACTTGATGAGTTTTGCCAAAATGATTAGACACCTCTCATGCTTGTTTAGGTTCTGAAATAAACAACTTGCATATGTAAATGTTAATCAACCAAGTTGGTGAATAGATGGATAGGTTTTGCCATAACATTTAGACACTTCCTATGCTTGATAAACACCACCTTCATGTGCTTAAAGAATGTATTCTACACCCACCTCTTTGCTTGTGTGCACTCACTCCACCCCTTAGGGGTTTTCCCATTTCTGTATTCCAGCATTCTTCCTTTGTTCTTAGTTTAGTTGTTATTTCATTGTTTGTTTCTCTCGTTCGCATTTCACACTTCTTAGCGTAGTTTAGTGTAGAGTAGCTTAATCAATCTTTCTCCCCAATCTTTGTCACTTGATTTCGTACAAGAAAGAGGCTACTCACCTCCCTGAGGATGACCCGTACTTGCCACCGCTTCATCGCGGCCGTGCACTTGCGGTAGAAATATAAAACGTTCAACAAGTTTTTGGCGCCGTTGCTGGGGAGGTGCCAGTCCAGACTCTTGTTTGGACAATTCGAGTGGATTTAATTTGTGTTTTGTAGTTTTGCTTTGTTTTAGGAGACTTGGAGTCGTCCATAGGAACGCCTGGAGAAGTTTTGAGTCAATCTGGGCACTTTAGATCGCTAATCAGCGGCCTGAGACCGCCAATTGGCGGTCTGGTAAGCTCTGTTTGCTCTCTTATTTCTTTGGTCGGTTTTCATAATTGATGTAGTGATCTGGGATTTAATTTGGCATGTTTTGACTTATAGTTTGTTCCCAGATCCATAATCAACCTCCTTTAAGCAACTTGGACCCTAAAACTCAAAGCAAAAGATTAGGCATTCTTGTTGTTTAGGTCATGCATCATGTATGTGACTTAGGCATTTAGATTGTCTTTTATCTTAGCTTTATTTTCTGTTGCTGAGAGCTGGCGTGAGGTACGCACATTCTACTCTCATTCATGCATTTCATATGAACATGCATTAGTTAGTAGGAAGTGCATTGAAACAAGTGTGAGTTGAGCGTTTTGTTTGGAGAGTTGATTGCTAGATTAGGACTCCAAAACGCTACTAAGGAGGGGCTGTCCCATAAAAGATAAGGTGGGGGATTTCATCACCCTTTCCTTCACCCCAAGAACCACACTAATCAAGAGCCTAATTTTAAAATCAAGTAGACATTGGCCCTAAGGATTTCGGGCGCATTAGGAGAGTGATCCGGTCCCGACCATCATGACCTGATCGGCGTTGCCCACTTTGTCGATAGTAGGAGAGACGAGATCCCCGGATCTTGGCTCACTTGCTGGGCTTTGTGGTCCTCGTTGTAGGGAGGTGAGGCGTGTTGAGGCCGTGTGACCTCGCAGTTAGGCGTCGTCTAGCTGTAAGGACCTATAGCGACCTTAGGATTGCTTGAGCCTTGTTTGCTTGTGTGCTTCTACCTGTACCCATCCGCCGTAGCATAAGGACTTCTTCCCTTCTCTCCTGAGTCATTCTTTCTCTACTGTGTTCCCCCGTCTTCTCCTCTACGCACATTCTTTGTTAAAAAAAAGTTTTTATTTTGTGTGTGTGCACCTTTGTGCATGCTTTCGTGGACACGAGACGAGAGTGGTCGTTTGACGAGGAGCGTTGTCAATCCGGCTTTGGGCATCGATTTCTCGACACCTCCCTCCTCTAGTGTCGCACGTAGTTCGGGTCCAATTGCTGCTAATTTCCGTGAGGAGGAGCAGTTGCTGGACCCACCTGCTCCACCAGTGCTTCCAGTTGTCGTTCCCATACCTCTTCATGATCGATGCTACACGAGCCGTACAGCTCTACCCTCATGCATCGTATTAAGAGAGGCTAATGGGAACCATTTTGAGGTTAAGCCTCAATTCATTTCCATGCTCCCTCATTTCACTGGGAAAGGTGACCCCTATATCTTTCTCAGGGAATTTGAGGAGGTCTGTGCTATGTTCAAGCTGCAACAACTTAGCACAGACTCCATCCATCTTAGGCTCGTTCCTTTTGCACTAAAGGATGACGCCAAGAATTGTTGTACAGCAACCAGGCGAATTCCTTTAGGACTTGGGATGAGTTTCAATCTGCATTCCTCAAGAAGTACTTTCCTAATCATCGGACTCAAAAATTGAGGAACGAAATCAATTCGTTCTATCAACATGAGACCGAACCATTTCATGCATATCTTGAGAGGTTCAAAGAGCTACTATCCTCGTGCCCTCACCATGGCATTGAGTTGTGGCGTCTTTGTCAGATTGTGTATGAGGGTCTTCACATCCCGTCCAGAACGCTCCTTGAGTCCATGTGTCAAGGAGAGTTCTTGGGAAAGGATGAAAGGGAGGCATGGGCCTTCCTAGAAGACCTCGCTGAGAAAACCATGCAATGGGAGAGTGTCAGGGAACCACCTGCATCATCTAGTATAGGAGCGAGGATCGCGAATGCAAACTCAACTAGATCGGGTTCCGCATTTGCTATCGATACCACTACGGCCACCGAGGCACGAATGGCGGCCTTAATGCGCAGTATGGATTCGATTGAGCTCCAAAACCAACAAAGTGCACCTCACATGTCCACATCTGGTCCAGTTCCCTGTCATTCATGTGGTAGGATAGGTCATGTAGAGAGCGAGTGTGAGTCCATTCCTCCTGAGATGGAGCGTGTCAACGCCATCTATGACAGAGCTAGGAATGACCCATACTCATCATCTTATAACCCTGGATGGAGGAACCACCCCAATTTTTCATGGAACCAAAATAATGCCCCGGGTGGTCCTTCAAACTCCTCTAGACCACCTTACAAATCACACCAACCTCCCATGCATGCACATTCCTATCAGCTATCCGAAGCACAAACCACCAATCAATCGGGTTTCCTAAATTCCAATAATATGGAAACCCGATTCAATTCGCTTGAGACCTTGACTCGTGGACTTGAAAACTCATTGAAAATTTTTATGTCTACCACAAGTCAAGTTCTCACTTCAAATCAGCAGACCATCAAATCTCTAGAGCTTCAGATGGGCCAATTGGCTCAGTCTGTACATGAAAGAGAGAGAGGGTCTTTTCCTAGCCAGCCTGAGGCTAACCCCCGCATGTACCAACAACAACAAATGCAAAATGAGAATGTGGTACCTCGGGGGAGGCAAGTGAACCATGTGGAGGAACCTGTTCACCATGTCAATTCCATTGTGACCTTAAGGAATGGAAAACAGGTTGACAATCACATTCCCTTGCCACACCCACCACCATCTATGCAGCCCCTCGTGCGAATGGTGGTGAAGAAGAAGCTGAGGGTGAGGGTAATACACCAAAGCTTTCTTCTCAGGCACAGCAGAAAACCTACCTGCCAAAAGCTCCCTATCCAAGTAGGTTAAACAAAAAGCAGAGTGACAACATGGACAAGATAGTAGAGGTGTTTAAGCAAGTAAAGGTTAACATCCCCTTATTGGATGTCATCCAACAAATACCTCAATATGCCAAAGTGTTGAAGGATCTCTGCACAACCAAGAGGAAGACCAATCTTCCTAAGAAAGCATTCTTGGCTGCAAATATCAGCTCACTTTTGTCAAATCCTACCTACACAAAATACAAGGACCCTGGGTGTCCTACTATTCAGTGTACGATAGGGGACACTAGATTGAGCAATGTTTTGCTTGATTTAGGATCAGCGGTCAACCTCCTCCCATTCTCTGTTGATCAACAGTTGAACTTGGGAGAATTGAAACCAACTAAGATCACCCTCCAATTAGCGGATAGATCCATTCGTATTCCCATGGGGATTATCGAGGACGTGCTTATCAAAGTTGGAGATTTTATATTTCCAGTCGATTTTGTTGTCCTCGATACCAATCCTGTTGCGAACACCCACTCTCAAATACCTTTGATTTTGGGTAGACCATTTCTGGCAACCTCCAATGCCTTGATTAATTGTAGAAATGGTCTCATGAAGCTCTCATTCGGTAACATGAGTGTCGAGTTTCATGTGTTCAACTCTGGTAAGCAACAGGAACCCATGGATGAACCTTTAAATCTAAATCTCATCCGCCAATTGGAGAAAGCACTACAAAATCAACGAACACCCCTAACCCCAATGCAACCCATTGAGAATGTTCGTGGGCCCAGCGAAAACTCATTGCATGTCTTCGCAATGCAACAGAGTGAGCTGGCCTCGAACATGAATGTCCAAAGGGAGTGTTCGTTGCATGATTCAGTTGAGAGTACTAGTGAGAGTGAGACACCTCATCATATGCCTATACCAGAAGGTGTCTCTACCTCATGTCCCATGGCCATTGAGCCATTTGAGCTTCATATTGACTCCAACAAGGACCCACCTATGACCGAGCTTATGCTTGATGATCTAAATGATGGTGGGAGGTCCTTGTTGGATGACTTGGGGAGAAGCCCCAATCTTCGTGATGCAGGTCTACAACATCCATCGAATGAGCTTGAGGAACTCATTCCGATGCACCCGCCTATTGGTTGGAGGGTTTTCTTCGATGAGCAATTAAACCCTAGTGAGGCAACACAACTTCATTCTTTGTTGCCCACACCCAACCAATATTATGAGGGGTTCGAGCCTTTCAGCTTTGACCTGTCACCCCTCATGACATCTCAGAGTACCAGTGGAGTTTGCCCATCTCGGCAAGTCTCTGGTCCTCCTGACTTGATGTTCTCATTTGATGTTCCTTGACCAAATGATTATGAGAATATCTTGGTTGATGTATATATCTTAAAAAAAAAGAAAAAAAAGAGTGTGTAATAAAAGACTCCTTCAGTGAGCATCGATTGTTGTGGGCCCCAACCCTTGTGTACTTGGGCCCAATCTCTTCACTTATTTATCTCCCTTCTTCAACTTCTCACAGGTTTTGAGGGAATTTGGGTTTGTGTCAATCAACATGACCCTGAAGGTCCCTTTGTACTTCATGTTGGTGAGATGTTTCCCTTTTCATGCATATCTCGATGTAGTATCTTGCTCGCATTCATTGAGGACAATGCATCAAGTACGTGTGGGGGGTGTTTTACGTGTGTACATAGTCGAGTCTTTTTCCTTTGGTTTTATTTTCTTTTGTTTGTACTGCTAGGGTCATGTTAGTGTGCCGCATTTAACATTGATATATCTGCTTGCCATGATCCTTGGGTGACTTGTCTTCTTTTGCTTGCCGAGTGCTTTAAAATTTTCACATTTCTTTCAAAATCTTCATGTGTTTGTGAAAGAAAATGTTTTTGTAGGTTTTGCGTGTGTTTAGCATGTGCAAAACCGTTGAGAGGCAAAGTAAAAAGAAAGCTCCCCAAATTGTATTGAACTTGATGCATTAGGATTTCTAGTTTACTTGCTTTAGGTCTTATCGAGTCCTTAGGATGCACCCCGGATTTCCCTTGGGGGGCGTGTAATCATAGGGTTTCAGTACTCAAACATTTAAAGAAGTCCACCCTGAACCTAGTGAGTCGAATAATTTGTGTCTTTTAGTATAAGGAAGTTTGTCGTAGTCAAGGGCCCTTAATCTCTTTTTGTGAAACTTAAGTGTAGGGGTTTTGGTTCCCACGTAGATAAATAAATAAGTGGTGTTCTCTCTTCTCGCACGGCTCCTATCACTCGGGAAAGTAGGTCTGAGGGGACTTTGTACCTGGTGCTTTCGAGTCATCTGACTTGGGATGCACCGACCGAACTTCCGTTACACGGGTGGTAGGGATCGCCCTATGTGGAGATTTGGGGAAAGGTGTGCGTGATAGTGTAAGTCCTCATAAGCAATGATGCACGCAACCTGACCCTGGGAGAATCAAACACCAACCAATAAAATGCTCCAAAGAAAAAGAAAAAAAAAAGAAAAAAAAGAGTCAAATAAGAACCAAAATGGACTTTACACATTGTATCACATTCAGAAGTTAAGGTTGCTCATGTCTTTCACTTAAGTCCTTGACTAACTTTCACGAATAACTCATTAGGCTAGGTGTGTGGACGGATTACATATATAGAGTCGACCCGTAGTATTACCGCGTCCCATGATCGACAAAATAAGTCCAACGAGTCGTGTAGCTAGATTGATTAATGCATCTTGTTCGGATTTTGTGGGTATATCCGCTGAAAACCCTCAGGAGACAACACTCCTCCTCCTTGGCAACAGGGAGGTTTAACGGCTTGTTGCACGTGCTAAGTGCAATCGTGATTCCTACGAAAGTGAGTTAGGATTTCTTGTTTTTCGCATGCTTTTCTCTTTCTTTGTTTTGCTCGGGACTAGCAAAAGTTAGGTGTGGGGGTATTTGATTGACATCATTTCATGCTCATATTTGTATCTTATATCCATTATCTTTCACCTAAACAATGCTATGTCACGAGTTTTATGTTTAGTTTTTGGGAATAAATAGGTTTGAAGAGATGAAACATAAAAGGACCCAAAAGCTGGGAAAAAGGACTGGATTGTGAGATCAGGGGACCAAGATGCAAGGGAGAAGGACCTGATTGCAAGACAGAAGGACCTAAGAGCAAAACAGAATACTCCACACCATCATGGGGAGTATTTTACCAATTCGATTCGGGTCGGAGCTCCAACAAGTCAAGTAACCGCATCAAAGACCAACAATACCAGAAAGAAAAGCCCAAAACAAAACTGAGCTGGATCTGAACCATATAGACCGCTAATTGGCGGTCCAAGACCGCAAATGGGCGGTCCATTTTGGCCCAAATCCGCTCAAATTTCTCCAGCACATGTATTAGAGGATGTTTAGGCTATTTTTGGTATCTGTTTAGTCCCACATCGGGGAATTGTCCCGGTTTGCCTTTTTCCTTGGCTATAAATAGAACTCTTCACCTTCCATTGTAATCACTCCATATTTTAAGTGGTTATTCTTCCTACTAGATGTGAGGCCTTGAAGCACACACTAAAGTAGGACGATGCTACTTTTAATGTGAGTCATTTTATCAATAAAGTTTTGTGTTTCTTTCATTGTTTGTTTTATGCTTCTTTTCTTGTTTATGCATGTTTTAGTTTAATCATGTTTTAATTCTAGCTTAGTTTTAATATGCTTTCTTTCCATAGTTTAATAATTAGTGTAATGTTTAGTGAGTAGTTCCATCCCCTTTGGGGGGTGGAGTAGATGTACATACATCCATTAGAGAATGGGATGAATGCTTTAATGTAATTGTGTTGATTAAACATGAATGTATGCTTGCTTGTTTAGGATAGAATTTATAACTTGATGAGTTTTGCCAAAATGATTAGACACCTCTCATGCTTGTTTAGGTTCTGAAATAAACAACTTGCATATGTAAATGTTAATCAACCAAGTTGGTGAATAGATTGATAGGTTTTGCCATAACATTTAGACACTTCCTATGTTTGATAAACACCACCTTCATGTGCTTAAAGAATGTATTCTACACCCACCTCTTTGCTTGTGTGCACCCACTCCACCCCTTAGGGGTTTTCCCATTTCTGTATTCCAGCATTCTTCCTTTGTTCTTAGTTTAGTTGTTATTTCATTGTTTGTTTCTCTCGTTCGCATTTCACACTTCTTAGCGTAGTTTAGTGTAGAGTAGCTTAATCAATCTTTCTCCCCCAATCTTTGCCACTTGATTTCGTACAAGCAAGAGGCTACTCACCTCCCTGAGGATCACCCGTACTTGCCACTGCTTCATCGCGGTCGTGCACTTGCGGTAGAAATATAAAACGTTCAACAGTTAAGTACAAGAAACTTCAGCGATTCAAGCGAGCAATTTGGCCTCATGCTTGGACGTCAAATTGCATGGTTGTAGACTCGGGGCACATTCTAGTGTTATGGAATGACTAGCTGGTAGACTTAAGAATTACTTTCGAATAGACTCAATTGCTCCACTTCCTTGGGAGCTTAAGGAAGGACGGCACTGAATTTGCTCTTACATCAATATATGGTGAAAATGGATATGTGGGGAGGAGAGCATTGTGGAGGGACTTAAATGAAGTGGTACCACATGGGGAGCGACCATGGCTGGTTGGTGGGGATTTTAATTGCATTCGAAAGGCTACCGAAAAGCGAGGGGGAGCTGCGGGAAATGAGGTGGCAATTCAAGAGTTTAATGAGTGTCTTGACACCATTCAACTACTATGGATGCCCTCAACCAGAGGCGACTTCACTTGGTCCAACTCGTCGGAGGGAACTGCATGCATCGAGACAAAGCTTGATCGAATATTAATGAACAATGCATGGCTCGAGGTGTTCCCTAATTCCTTGTACATTATTGGTGAGAAGGACTTGAGTGATCACACCATGCTTGTCATGAAAACGGAAGGAAACAAAAGGAGGAAAAAGAAGATTTTTGGATTCGAGAACCATTGGGTGGATCACGAGGACTTTGGAGGAGTCGTGCAACAAGCTTGAGCTACATATGTGAAAGGTACACTCATGTTTCGTATAGTGAGGAAGCTGACCGAAGTCAAGAAAGCACTAATTAAGTGGAGTTGGAGCACCTTTGGAAATGTTACAAACAAGGTGGGACAGGCTAGGGACTCTCTTGCGCAAGTGAGGAGGCAAAGGCTTATTGACCCGAGTAGTGGCGAGCTAGCTGAAGTTGAAAATGCAGCAAAGGATACTCTTGCCCGGGTCCTTGCTTGGGAGGAGTCCATTATACGACAAATATCCAGAGTAAAGTGGTTGAAAGAGGGGGACCGAAACACTACGTTCTTCCATGTGCATCCTAGAGTGAGGAGAGCCACCAATCAAGTGAGGCGAGTGGGAGAGGGGGAGAATCTAGTGGAGGATGAGAATGAGATTCGGGAAGCGTTCCGGTCTTTTTATGCTAACTTGTTTGCTCATGGTTTTCAGGTACGACCCCTTAAAATTCCATTATTCTACCACAAATTACAGCGGAGTAGGTGGCTGATTTGACACGGAAGTTGGACCCAAAAGAACTGCAAGATGTCGTGTTGAACGCCAATATTGATAAAGCACCGGGGCCCGATGGTTTCAATGCAAAGTGTTTCAAGGCAGCATGGAGCATAATTCAAAGGGACATGGTAAAGGCTGTCGCGTCTTGTTTGGATAGTGGAAGGGTCCTCACGCAATGGAACAACTCATCCATCATGATCATCCCGAAGAAAAAGGCACCGACGGTGGTGGAAGACTTCCGGCCCATTGCTCTATGCAATATGACGTATAGGTTCACATCCAAAGTCCTTGCAAACCGATTGAAGAGGATATTACCACGACTGATAGGGGAAAATTAGAGTGCATTCGTCCAAGGATGAAGAATCAGTGATAACATCCTTCTCGCACACGAGCTCTGCCACAAGCTACATCTTGAGAAGGGGAAAGGACGCATGTGCCTAAAGCTCGATATCAGGAAAGCCTATGACTCAATCTCTTGGGAGTTCCTCGACCATGTGATGAAGAGATTTGGCTTCCCGGATAAGTGGAGACGACTGATTTTGGCTTGTGTGGAGGCATCATTTGTGGTGACAATAAATGGAGCAAACTCCACACCGTTTCAAGCCAGAAACGGTCTATGACAAGGTGATCCCCTAGCCCCTACTTGTTTGTGATGTGCATGGAGGTGCTGAGTGAAATGGTGAAGATGGCGGTCATGGACAAGAAAATCGAGCCGTTATATTCTGGAGATGTCATCGTATCACACCTCTTGTTTGCCGACGACGTCCTACTCTTCGCAAGGGCTACCAAAGCAAACGCTCGAGCCATTAGAATCATTTTCGAGGAATTTACAGCAAGCTCGGGTCTGAAATTTAACGCCTCAAAAAGTTAGGTCTTCATGGGGGCAAAATGGGACGCATAGAGCTTGGATCGAGGCACACCTTGGGATGGAGCGCAAGGCTTTCCCGGTGGTGTATCTTGGGCTGCCATTATTTTCTGGAAGAATGGGGAGATCCCATTGTATACCACTCATAAACAAGCTAAAGGCTCACCTCTCAACATGGCAACAAAGTCTTCTTTCTATGGCTGGGCGAGTGGAGCTAGTACGGAGTGTCCTCACCTCGTTCAGCATTTATTGGACTTCAGTGTTTCTTCTACCAAGAAGCGTCTTGCATGAATTCGACAACATTATGTGCCATTTTATTTGGGGAGGGGAGAAGAAGTGGGTGGCGGTGGCTTGGAAGGACGTATGTACTCCAAAAGACGAAGGAGGCCTCGGATAAAGGAGGCTAACGGAATGGAATGATGTGGGCCTTCTGCGGCAGTTTTAGCTTGTGGTGGCGGACAACACTTCCCTTTGGGCCAAGTGTGTCCGGGAAAATACCTAAGGAACCACTCCATTTGGCTTGCAAGACCACCACCTACCTCCTCATGGGCATGGCGAGGGCTGCTGCGAGTCCGAGCTATTGCTGGGAGACACATACATTATGTGGTGGCAGATGGGGAAGCGATTCGGTTTTTCCAATTTCCTTGGTGTGGTGAACCGTTTCAATGCACAAGCTGGGGTGACCACCTTCACTACGAGATGGGGGTTCCTTGGGATGTTAAGGTGTCATACTTCATCAGAGAAGGGTCGTGGTACCTCCCCCCACCACCATCCAGCAGGATGGAAGAAGTTTGTTCAAGGATAAGCCAAGTACGCATACATGGAGGAGAGGATAGACCGGTTAGACCAAATGGGACGGGTGCAACACTTGGGATGAAGGAAGTATGGATTTGGGTGAGGCAACCAGGGAGGAAAGTCCCTTGGGCGGGGATGGTATGGCACAAACTTGTTTCCCAAAGCACACACTCACAGCTTGGCGAGCATTGAAGGGGCGTCTGCTCACAAAGCGGCGAATGATAAAGCGAGGCATAAATCTAGACCCAACTTGCGTGCTACGTGAAGACCAAGAGGAAGACATGGAGCATTTTTTCTGGAATTGTCAATACACAAAGGAGGTGTGGAGGTGCCTCCTCAACCGTATGCAGCTCCACCAAATTATCGCAAGCAGTCTAGAAGGTGAGGTGTTGCGACTTTCACATGCAAGTGGAAGCCGACTTGAAAGAGTGGTCCAAAAGTGGATGTTAAGTGCTACGATATATGAATGCTGGCATGAGCAGAACCGTAGGATTTTTGAGGGCGAGAGGCACCAACCGAAAGCTACCATTGTTGTTGTCAAAGATATAATCCGGATCATGAGTTATCAAGCATCCAAACTCGCCAAAGATGATGGAGAAGCGAAACATTTTCAGGACACTTGGAGCTAATTCAAACTTCTGAAATTTGATGAGACGTAATTATTTTCTTATACTACTTGACCTTAACGTGATTACAAATAGGTGGTAGGGAGAAGCCGGTTATGCATGTGGCATACGCTCGCGAACTAAACGAACAAATTTTGGTAGATGTGAACAGGTCCTTACTAATAAAATTTTCGAGGCTAAGCCTCCCTTTTGCTTTGCAAAAAAAAATGTTGGCTTTTGGCATTAATCTATGTTTTGATGATTTAATCAACCTAATCTTAATTGTGATCGTGTAGAGTAGCACACATATTACATTGCAAATATAATGCTTTGTGCTAACCTCTATAGGTGATCAAGACTCAAGGAAGAAAGGAAATCAAGTAAAGACATGTAATCAAGCTTATTTGAAGACATGTATTTTGTATTTCTTTAAGTCTTAGGAACTTTGTGTAATTGAGCATACTTGAACTAAAAACTACTCAAACACACACTAGGTTCCCTATAGAAGTCACATAAGAAAATTCACATAATTTGGACTTCAATAGATCATCCAAACTTAGATCGGAAAACACTAAACCTAAACTGGCTGCCCACATTCGGTCGACCGAAATAGACTGTTTGGTCGACCGAGTGATCAATTAATCTGTTAGTGTTTAACTGCCTAAGTTTGGTCGACCGTTCAGATATTTTCGGTCGACCGAGACCCAAGTATTTTCCGACTGTTTGTTTCATCGTATATACCCAACGGTCCTATTTTTTATTAACTAAAAATACCCCAAACACATTTCATGTATCGGTCGACTGAGGACCTTGTTCGGTCGACCGAATTTATGTCTCTTGACAAACCCAAATCTCCTACTAGAATTCGGTTGACCGTTAGACCTTTGTTCGGTCGACCGAATAGAAAATTGTTTGTCAACCTCAAAGTGTCTGGTGTGATTCGGTCGACCTAACCCTATTCGGTATTCGACCGATCACTTAAGTTTACCTAAGTCTTAGCATTGGGTGGTTGACCATTCCTTAACCGGTCGACCGAACTGAGTTCAAAACTGCCTAACGGTCGACCGTTTAGCCCGATCTGGTCGACCGAACTCATCCAGAATTGGGTCCTGCGAGTTTCTGTTTTGTGTATCTTACACCAACTTATACCCAATCAACCCCAACGACTATATTCTCTCTAATGCTTATAAATAGAGTTGTAAAACACATTTTAACACAACTCTCCCATACATACATGTCCAATACATTAGAGAGAAACCCAACACACTCAAAGCCTCAAACCTTCCACACTTTAGTCATAAATTCTATCTAACTCAAGTGTGCTCAAGTTTAGAGAGTGTTGTTCCACTCAAGATTCGTTTGTAAAGAAGCAAGGACTTCGGTGAAAGCCCGAAGTGTTCCTCTCGGATTGTGAGAGAAGAAAGTCAAGCTCACGAGGTTGTTCGTCGAGCTTGTTTTGTAAAAGGCATTCTCTCCCAGCCCGGAACGGGGAGTGAATAGTGAAGACGTGACTAAGCTCGAAGTGTCGAGCGGATCTTGCAAGAGAGGACGTAGGCGGTGGCCGAACCTCTGTAAAAAACCCCGAGTCCATTGTGGTTTGCATTATTCCTTCCTTACTTGCTTTTTTGTTGAAATTTCGTTGCGCATAAGTTGATTGCTTAAACAAGTAGGTAATTAGCTTAAAAGTGATTAGAATTAGTGATTGACATCATTTCATGCTTATATTTGTATCTTATATCCATTATTTTTCACCTAAACAATGCTACGTGATGAGTTTTATATTTGAATTTCAGAAATAAATAGGTTTGAAGAGAAGAGGCATAAAAGGACCTAAAAGCATGAAAAAGGACTGAGTTGAGAAACTCAAGGACTAAGATGCAAGAACGAAGGACCTGAACGTAAGATCGAAGGACCAATGATTAAACAAGAATACTTCACACCATCATGGGGAATATTTTGGCAATTCTATTCGGGTCGGAGCTCCAACAAGCAATGTAGATGCGTTAAAGACAAACAAAGCCTTCCAGAAAAGCCCACAAGAAAATCCAGAGCGATCTGAAAACTGTAGACCGCGAATTAGTGGTCCAAGACCGCTAATGGGCGGTCACTTTTGGTTCGGATCCTCTAAGATTTATGTGGAGCGTGTATTGGTGTATAGTTAGTCTATTTATCGTATTTGTTTAGTCCCATACCGGGGGATTGTCCCGAATTACCTTTTTCTATGGCAATAAATAGAACTCTTCACCTTCTATTGTATTCACCCATTGCTTGGTGGCATTCTCTCTACTTGGAGTAAGCCTTGGAGATAAATCTCAAGGTGGAGAAGAATGCTACCTTCAATGTAAGTCACCTAATAAAATAAATTTTCCATTGTTTTGTTCTTATGTTGTTTCTTTATGCATGTTTAGCTTACTTTTATTTCTTTGATTCTAGGCTAAAGTAGTTAGAATGTTTATTTTCTTCTTTAGTTTAATTGTTAGAGTAATCTATAGTGAGTAGATCCATTACCCTTTGGGGGTGGAGATGATGTTCATACATGCATTAAAGAATGGATATGAATGCTTTATATTTTGATTGTGTTGATAAATGTGAATGTATGCTTGCTTGTTAGAGTAGAATACTACACTTGATGGGTTTTGCCACATATCTTAGACACCTCTCATGCTTGTTTAGGTTCTGAAACAACCAACTTGTGTATATGAATGTTAATCAACTAGGTTAGTGAATGGATTGATATGTTTTGCCATAATATTTAGACACTTCCTATGCATGAAAACACTACCTACATTTGTGCCTATAGAATGCATTCTTCACCATCTTTTTACATGTGTGCACACACTCCACCCCTTAGGGGTTTTCCATTTCTGATTTCCAGCTTTCAATTTCCATCGCTTCCGTTTTCCTTGTTTGATGCTTACTCGTTTAGTGTAGTTAGTCTAGTTTAGTGTAATCACAACTTCTTCCACTCTTTTCCCACTTGCCTTCGAACAAACCAGAGTCTACACACCTCCTTGTGGATCGACCCATATTTGCCACCGCTTCAACGCGGTCGTGCACTTGTGGTTAATTAAAACGATTAAACAACTTTTGGCACCGTTGTCGGGGAGGTGACAGTCCAGACTCTGGTTTGGACGATTCAAGTGGATTTAATTTGTGTTCTGTAGTTTTCTTTGATTCATGAAGCTCTGGAGCTCAGGGGAAGACATCTGGAGAAATTTTGAGGCAAACAGGCAGCTTCATACCGCCAATCAGCGGCCTAAGACCGCCAACTGGTGGTCTGGTAAGCTTTGTTGCTCTTGTTATTTCTTTGGCTTGTTTTATTATCTGATATAGTGATCTGGGACTCAATTTGGCATGTTTTGACTTATAGTTTCTCCCAGATCAATAATGAATATCCCTTTAAGCAACTTGGACCTTAAAACCCTAAGCAAAAGATTAGGCATTCCTTCTTCTTTAGGTCATGCATCATGTATTCGACTTAGGCACATAGATTGTCTTTTCTTTTACCTTTACTTTCAGTTGCTGAGTGCTGGCATGAGGTACGCATTTCCTTCTCTCATTCATGCATTTCGTATGAACATGCATAAGTTAGTAGGAAGGGCATTGCAACAAGTGTGAGTTGAGTGTTTGTTTGGAGAGTTGATTGTTAGATTTTGAGGCGTGTTGAGGTCGTGCGACCTCGCAGTTAGGCGTCGTCTAGCTGTAAGGACCTATAGCGACCTTAGGACTGTTTGAACCTTGTTTTCTTGTGTGCTTCTACATGTACCCACCCTCCATAGCATAAGGACTTCTTCCCTTCTCTCCTGAGTCATTCTTCCTCTCATGTGTCCTCCCGTTTTCTCCTCTACGCACATTCTTTGTTAAATAAACAAAAGGTTTTGGGTTGTGTGTGTGCACATTTGTGCATGCTTTCGTGGGCACGAGACGAGAGTGGCCATTTGACGAGGCGTGTCGTCAACCCTGCTTCGGTAATTGATTTCTCGATGCCTCCCTCCTCTCGTGTCGCACATAGTCCGGGTTCAGTGGCTTCTCATTTCCGCGAGGACGAGCAATTGCTGGACCCACCTGTACCACCTGTTCTTCCTGTTGTGGCTCCCATACCTCTACGTGATCGATGATACCCGAGCCGTACTGCTCTACCCTCATGCATCGTATTGCCAGAGGCAAATGGGAACCACTTTGAGGTTAAGCCTCAGTTTATTTCCATGCTCCCTCACTTCACTGGGAAGGGTGACCCCTATATATTTCTCAGGGAATTTGAGGAGGTATGTGCTATGTTCAAGCTGCAACAACTTAGCACAGACTCCATCAATCTTAGGCTAGTCCCTATTGCACTAAAGGATGATGCCAAGAAGTGGTTGTACAGCAACCAGGCGAATGCCATTAGGATTTGGGATGAATTTCAATATGCATTTCTCAAAAAGTACTTTCCAAATCATTGGACTCAAAAATTGTGGAACGAAATCAATTCGTTCTATCAACATGAGACCGAATCATTCCATGCATACTTAGAGAGGTTCAAGGAGCTACTATCCTCATGCCCTCACCATGGCATCGAGTTGTGGCGCCTGTGTGAGATTGTTTACGACGGTCTTCCCATCCCCTCTCGAGAGCTCCTTGAGTCCATGTGTCAAGGAGAGTTCTTAGGAAAGGATGAAAGGGAGGCATGGGCTTTCCTAGAAGACCTCGCTGAGAAAACCATGCAATAGGAGAGTGTAAGGGAACCCCTGCATCATCCAGCATAGGAGTGAGGATTGCGATTGCAAACTCGACTAGATCGAGTGCCGCATTTGTTGTCGATACCACTACGGCCACCGAGGCCCGCATGGCGGCCTTAATGCGCCGTATGGATTCGATTGAGCTCCAAAACCAACAAGGTGCACCTCACATGTCTATATCTAGTCCAATTCCCTGTCATTCATGTGGTAGGATAGGTCATGTAGAAAGAGAGTGTGCGTCCATTCCTCCTGAGATGGAACATGTCAACGCCATCTATGACAGAGGTAGGAATGACCCTTACTCATCATCTTATAATCCTGGATGGAGGAACCACCCCAATTTTTCATGGAACCAAAATAATGCCCCGGGTGGTCATTCAAACTCTTCTCGACCACCTAACCAATCATATTGACCTCCCATGCATGCACAATCTTATCAGCCACCCCAAGCTCAAATCACCAATCAATCGGGTTTCCCAAATTCCAATAATATGGAAACCCGATTCAATTCGCTTGAGACCTTGACTCGTGGACTTGAAAACTCAATGAAAAATTTTATGTCAACCACAAGTCATGTTCTCACTTCAAATTAGCAGACCATCAAATCTCTAGAGCTTCAGATGGGCTAATTGGCTCAGTCTGTACATGAAAGAGAGAGAGGGACTCTGCCTAGCCAGCCTGAGGCTAATCCACGCATGTACCAGCAACAACACATGCAAAATAAGAATGTGGTACCTCGGGGGTGGCAAGCGAACCATGTGGACGAACCTGTTCACCATGTCAATTCCATTGTAACCTTAAGGAATGGAAAGCAGGTTGTCAATCACATTTCCTTGCCACCACCACCATCTATGCAGCCCTCAGTGGGAATGGTGGTGAAGAAGAGGCTGAGGGTGAGGGTAATACACCAAGGCCTCCTTCTCAGGCACCGCAGAAAACCTACATGCCAAAAGCTCTTTATCCCAGTAGGTTAACCAAAAAGCAGAGTGACACAATGGATAAGATGTTAGAGGTGTTTAAGCAAGTGAAGGTTAACATACCCTTGCTGCATGTCATACAACAAATACCTCAATATGCCAAACTGTTGAAGGATCTCTGCACAACCAAGAGGGAGACCAACGTTCCTAAGAAAGCATTCCTGGCTGCGAATGTAAGCTCACTTTTGTCCAATCCGACCTACACAAAATACAAGGACCATGGGTGTCAAACTATTCAGTGTACGATAGGTGACATTAGTATGAGTAATGTATTGCTTAATATAGGATCGGCGGTCAACCTCCTCCCATTTTCTGTTTCTCAACAGTTGAACTTGGGAGAATTGAAACCAACTAAGATCACCCTCCAATTGGTGGATAGATCCATTCGTATTCCAAAGGGCATTATCGAGGACGTGCTTATCAAAGTTGGAGATTTTATATTTCCAGTCGATTTTGTTCTCCTCGATACCAATCCTGTTGCGCACACCCACTCTCAAATACCTTTGATTTTGGGTAGACCATTTCTGGCGACCTCCAACACCTTAATTAATTGTAGAAATGGTCTCATGAAGCTCTCATTCGGTAACATGAGTGCCGAGTTTCATGTGTTCAACTCTGGTAGGCAACAAGAGCCCATGGACCAACCTTTAAATCTCAATCGCATCCGCCAATTAGAGAAAGCACCGCAAAATCAACGAACACCCCTAACACTAATGCAACCCATTGAGAATGTTTGTGGGCCCTGTGAAAACTCACTGCCTGTCTTTGCAATGCAACAGAGTGAGCTGACATCAAACATGAATGTCCAACGGGAGTGTTCGTTACATGATTCAGTTGAGACCATTAGTGAGGGGGACACACCTCATCATATGCCCATTCCAGAAGGTGTTGTCACCCCGTGTCCTAGGGCTATTGAGCCCTTTGAGCTTCAGATTGACTCCAACAAGGACTCACCTATGACCGAGCTTATGCTTGATGATCTAAATGATGGTGGGAGGTCCTTGTTGGATGGCTTGGGGAGAAGCCCCATTCTTAGTGATGCAGGTCTGCTGCATCCATCGAATGAGCTTGAGGAACTCATTCTGATGCACCCACCTATTGGTTGGAGGGTTTTGTTCGATGAGCAACTAAACCCTAGTGAGGCAACACAACTTCACTCATTCATGTTGCCTACACCCAACCAATATCATGAGGGGTTCGAGCCTTTCAACTTTGACCTTTCACCCCTCATGACACCTCAGAGTACCAGTGAAGTTTGCCCATCTTAGCAAGTCTCTGGTCCTCATAAATCGATGTTCTCATTTGATGTTCCTTGACCAAATGATTATGAGAATATCTTTGTTGATGTATATATCTTGTAAAAAAATAAAAAAAAACAAAACAAAACAAAAAAGCGAGTAATAAAAGACTCCATGAGCGAGCATTGATTGTTGTGGGCCCGAACCCTTGTGTAGTTGGGCCCCATTTCTTCACGTATTTGTCTCCCTTCTTCAGTAACTCACAGGTTTTGAGGGAATTCGGGTTTGTGTTCATCACTATAACCATGAACTTCCTGTTGCGCTTCAGGTTGGTGAGATCTTCCCTTTTTCATGCATAAATCCATGTAGTATCATGCTCACATTCATTGAGGACAATGCATGAAGTAGGTGTGGAGGGGGTGTTTTGTGTGTACATAGTTGAGTCTTTTCCTTTGATTTTGTTTTCTTTTGTGTGCATTGATAGGGTCATGTTAGTGTGCTGAATTTAATATCGATATATCTGTTTGTCATGATCCTTGGGTGACTTGTCATCTTTTGCTTGTCTAGTGCTTTAAAATTTTCACATTTCTTTCAAAAATCTTCATGTGTTTGCGAAAGAAAATGTTTTGTGGGTTTTGTGTGTGTTTAGCATTTGCAAAACCGTTGAGAGGCAAAGTAAAAAAGAAAGCTCCCAAAATTGTCTTGAACTTGATGCATTAGGATATCTAGTTTATTTGATTTAGGTCTTATCGAGTCGTTAGGATGCACCCCGGTTTTCCCTCGGGGGGCATGTAATCATAGGGTTTCAGTACTCAAACATTTAAAGAAGTCCACCCTGAACCTTGTGAGTCAATAATTCGTGTGTGTTAGTATAAGGAAGTTTGTCGTAGTCAAGGGCCCTTAAACTCTTTTTGTGAAACTATAAGTGTAGGGGTTTTGGTTTCGATGTAGATAAGTGAATAAGTGATGTTCTCTCTTCTCGCACGGCTCCTATCACTCAGGAAAGTAGGTCTGAGGGGACTTTGTGCCTGGTGCTCTCAAGTCATATGACTTAGGATGCACCGACCGAACTCCCGTTACACGGGTGGTAGGGATCGCCCTATGTGGAGATTTGGGGGAAGGTGTACGTGATAGTGTAAGTCCTCATAGGCAATGATGCACGAAACCCGGCAATGGGAGAATCAAACACCAACCAATATAATGCTCCAAAGAAAAAGAAAAAAAAAAGAAGAAGAAAAAGAATAAAAAAGTCAAACAAGAACCTTAATGGACCTTACACTTTGTATCACTTGAGGATGTTGAGGTTGTCCATGTCTTGCACTTAAGTCCTTAATTAACTTTCACGAATGATTCATTAGGCTAAGTGTGTGGACAAATTACATATATATAGTCGTCCCGTAGTATTACTGCGTCCAATGATCGACAAAAATGAGCCAACGAGTCATGTAGCTAGATTGAATAATGCATCTTTGTTCGGATTTTGTGGGTGTATCCGCTGAAAACCCTCAGGAGACAACACTCCTCCTCCTTGGCGACAAGGACGTTTAATGGCTTGTTGCACGTGCTAAGTGCAACCGTGATTCCTACGAAAGTGAGTTAGGATTTCTTGTTTTTCGCATGCTTTTCTCTTTTTTTGTTTTGCTCGGGACTAGCAAAAGTTAGGTGTGGAGGTATTTGATTGACATCATTTCATGCTTATATTTGTATCTTATATCCATTATCTTTCACCTAAACAATGCTACGTGACTAGTTTTATGTTTGAATTTCAGAAATAAATAGGTTTGAAGAGAAGAGGCATAAAAGGACCTAAAAGCATGAAAAAGGACTGAGTTGAGAGACTCAAGGACTAAGATGCAAGATCGAAGGACCTGAACGTAAGATCAAATGACCAATGACCAAACAAGAATACTTCACACCATCATGGCTACCAAGGAAATCACTTTTCTCATTCCTGATAGATTCAATTTGAGGTTGTAGCTCCTTGATTTTCTTTCTAGCTACTTTGTTTCTTTGACAAATTATCTCAAAATTTTCAAGCAATTCATTGAATTCAATTTGAAGTTCATTATATGAGTTTGAATAATTTCAATCAATTGAATCATGACTAGAGAAAGAAGATACCCACTATCTTCATCTTCAATTGTCATGAAGCACATTGAGGCGAATTTACCTTCAATTGACGAAGATGATGAATCGTCCCAAGTTGCTTTGAGAGCTTTCTTCTTCTCTTCTTTTCTCTTGCTCTTCTTCTTTTCTTTTCTCCTTTCTTTTTCTTCCTTAAGGAACTCCTTGAATTATTGTGTTACCAATTCTTCTTCAATGTCATTATCTCCTTTGTTGGAATTGGCAACGACGTGTAGCACCAACGATTTCTTGGCTTCCTTCTCCTTCTGGTCTTTCATTTGTATTCACATGTCATGAGACTACCATAAACTCCTCGACCAACAACTTTGTGAGATCTTGCGCTGCTTCGATAGAGGTCGTCTTCTCCTCCCAATCGTCAGTGAGTGATCGAAGAATCTTTCGAGTCATTTCTCCCGTGCAATTTTTTTTGCCAAGTGCTTTAAAAGAATTAATGATCTTTGTGAAGCGAGTGTGCATCTCTCTTATGTTTTCATCGGATTGCATACGAAAAAGTTCATATTTATGCATAAGTAAGCTAATCCTAGTTTCTTTCATTCTACTTGAACCCTCATGGTGCATTCTAATGTATGTCAAATGTCATACGCACTATCACAACCTCTTACCCTATTGTATTCCCATTAATTTAACCAACAATACAAGATATTCATTATGCGAGTGTTTATCTCCGCTTACTTAATTTTGGGTTTAGTTAGTGACATAATTTCATCATCATTTGGAGGTGTGTATGGGTTTAAAATGAGTGTCCAATATTTCAGTTCATTTGATTGCAAATAAATCCTCATTATGTTCTTCCAATAATCATAGTCTAAGCCATTAAATAATGGTGGCCTAGTTGTGGACAATCCCTCACAGTGATTAGAAGTACATGTCATTCTAATTTACGATTAAGTAAATGAAATTAGAAACCTAATGCTCTTATACCAATTGTTATAATTGTTGGCCCTCTAATCCCTAAACTAATTGTAGAATTAAAACGATAATTGAGCGATTAAGGGAGGATAATTACAAACCACAAAATCATCGACATCAGAGTTTAGAGAGGTTCGGCACCACAGACCGGTCCTAGTCCCCCTTGCAAGCCTCGTTCAATCCCCCGAGCCTCACTTGTGGTTCCACAAAACGATCTTCGTTCTTGGCCGAGATCAACATCATTTACAACACCTAGCCTAGCGAACAATCCTCACCTCGCTCGTGTCTCCTCTCACAAACTGAGAGGGAGCTTCCTTGAAGCTTTACAACTCTTTGGTGATTCTTGAGTATGGAGACGGAATCACAATCTTACATGCAACACTTGAGCACACTTCGATATTGGTATAGAATGGATATACAAGTGGTGAAGTTTTGGCTTGAGTATAGAAGAGTGAGAGCATGAAGATGTAGATGATTTGGCTTTGAGTATGGGATCAATAGGGAGTGTTCAAGAGAGCTAAAACCAACAAATGGGATCATATTTATAAGCCTTCAAGCTTTAGTAGCCGTTTTGGAGTTGGTGGGACATAAACTAACGAGAAGCAAGGATTTGCTTAAAGCTCAGACACATTTCTATACAGGTTGGGTCCGTTGATTTTTTGGGCTTAATCTATGTTTTGATGTTTTAATCAACCTAATCTAATTAATGCAGAGTAGCACACATTATGCATGGCATGTATAGTGTATTGTGCTAACTTCTACAGGTGATCAAGACTCAAGGAAGAAAGGAATTCAAGTGAAGACATGTAATTAAGCTATTGAAGACATGTAATTTTGCATTTCTTTTGAGTCTTAAGGAACTTTGTGTACTTGAGCATACAAGAGTTAAAAACTACTTAAACACACACTAGGTTCCTTATAGAAGCCACAGCCTGACCGAACGATCATTTTGATTGGTCGACCATTTGGAAGTCACAAAATCTCATATCATTTGGACTTCAATAGGTCACCCAAACTTAGGCCGGAAATCACTAAACCTAAACCAAAACTACCTGTGCCAATTCGGTCGACGGAACCACCTTCGTTCGACTGATTGATCTTGTAACAATATTGAATTTAACAGCCTGACCGATCGACCATTTTGACCTTCTCGGTTGACTGTCTACACGTGTCATTTGACAGTTAGACTTGTCGTATTATACAACGGTCGTATTCATATAAACTTAAACCAAACTCCAAATTCCCTTAGCCTTCGGTCAACTGATGCCTGCCTTGGGGTCGACCGAATGAAACATATTTGTTCATCCATAACTTACTTGACGATTCCAATCCACCGTCTACAAAATTTCTCTTAAACCCCGTAGTGCTTGGACGATTCCGGTCGACCGAACCTAACTTGGTGTTCGACCGTTAACTAAAAAGAACTTAAGTTGTAGTTGTATTTCGTTCGACTGTCTCTTGCTCAGTTGACTGTTTCACTCCTGGACTTTTCTGGACATTGCTGTTCTATAATTTACTTAATCGTAAATTAGATTCTACATCCTTCTAATGTAGGACATCGCTGGCGTGAGGTACCTCCCCTCACTTAACCCCAATGTCTATAACTCAGAGCTTAGAGGTTCCCAAACCTTATTTACACAAATCACCCACTCATATTTGCCTCCTACATTAGATAGATCAATCCGAACACTCCAAGCCTTACTTTCCACACTGTAGATAAATTCCTATCTTACTCAAGTGTGCTCAAAGTTAGAGTGTCATACTCTTGGTTACTTGTTTCCATCAAGAAGTTGTAAAGGTTTCGGTGAAAGCCCGAAGCGTCCCTCTCGGATTGTGAGAGAAGGATCCAAGCTCGGAGAGGATTGTTTGTGAGTTTGAAGATTGTAAAGGCATTCTGTCCGGGCCCGAAACGGGGAGTGGATAGTGAAGTCGTGAGCAGAGCTCGGTGATTTGAGCAGAGCTTGCAAGAGGGGACTAGGACCCGGGTGTGGGTGTTGAACCTCTATAAAAATGTCATCTTCCATTGTGGTTGTAATATTTTCTTTGCTTGATTTGGTTTGTTTATTCCGCTGCATCTTAGATTAAGCAAGTAGGAAATTAGTTTAAAAGTGATTAGAATTAGGGGCCATTACGATTCTACACGGTTGACCATTAATGGAATTGTAGTCTGAAACAAGAATGTTGGATTGGTCTGAACTAAGCATACGGTTGACCGAATAGGGTTCGGATCACCACTCACCAACTTCCAGTAACTATTTTTAATTTTACCCTATTTAATTTCGACTAACCGAATTCCATTCCGTTCACCGTTCCAAGGTGGATAGTAAGATTGGTTGGGGTCTGATTACTCAAGTTCGGTACTTCGGATGACCGAACTTTGCATGGATTTTCCGCTGACAATTAATGCTCAAATAGTCATTGGGTACAACGGTCAAGTGCCTCGTGTAAATAGTCGTTGGGCACCTAACGCCAAGAAGGAGTCGGTTGACCGATAGGCATTTGGTCGTCTGAATTAGGACAAGTCAATTGGGCTCTAAGGCCTCAATTCAAATGCAACCATTGGAGCAAAGTCCAAAAATTGTCCATGGCTATTCGGTCGACCGAAGGTGTTCCGGTTGTCTATTAGGACGATTCTAGAGAGCATCCTATCGTCTACTGATGGGTATGATTTCGTTATCCCATAGGTGCTCGGTAGACCAAACGGAAAGGTTTTGGTTGACCGTGAAGTGTCTGGTTTACTGAATCTAGACGGGATAAAATCCTAGTGCTCAAGCTTACATAAAACATTGCGGACTCAATAAATATAAAATTACATGTCTTGGTCTAAAGCTTTGATTACAAGTCTTGAGTCTTGATGTCTTTGTCTCAATGCTCCTTTTCTTAATTATCTTGGCGACCTATTAAGATGATTGTAAGTATACAAGTATGTATGCAGTGCATGTAATCGTGTTTGCTCACTTTGATTGATTAGGTTGATTGATTAAGATTAGTTTGATTAATCATTAAAATTAATATATATTACGGACAAAAAGTCCACACATTGTTGGCATAACCCTCGCAAGTCAAATACAATGACCCTGGTTGTCCTACCATTTCTTGTGTGATTAGTGATGTGGCAATACATCGAGCTTTATTGGACCTAGGTGCATCTGTCAATCTTTTGTCGTATTCTATCTACGTCCACCTTCGTCTTGGAGATCTGAAACAAACTAAAATCACTCTTCGACTGGGTGATAGGTCAATGAAGAATTTGAGGTGCGTGGTGGAAGATGTTCTTATCAAACTGGTGAGTTCATTTATCCAGTCGATTTCTTTGTTTTGGATATTGAACCTATGCCAAACTAACTTGGACACATTCCTATTATTTTGGGGTGACCATTTCTAGAGACTTCCAATTCCTTGATCAATTGTCGTAATGGTCTGATGCTCTTGACATATGGTAGTCAGTGCACTGATTTCAACATCTTCACTATCGGCTAGAAGCCAAGTGCCTTCGATGACCCTATAGACGTCAATCTTATCTAGGGCACGGATGAGAACAAAGTCGAAGGCACCTTCAAGTACTTCAGAGAGTTGTTTAATGGAGATCCTGATGGTGGTGAAAATGTTTAAACTGTGCTGGCACAAGAAGGTGCCTTATCTTGTGCGCATATGGACTTTGAGCCACAAGATACCATTTTTCTGGCCCCTAGGTCACCTGCTGTTCACTCCGTATCTGTTGAGGACCCAATGTGGGCTAAGAATCAACCACTTGATACCCTACACTTCAAACAACCGGATGTAGATTCACCTCTCATTCATGCCTCTATCTTGCTCATTCTTAAGAGGCAACCAAACAACCACAATGTTTATAAGGGTGTCTAGTGGTGAAGCAATTCTGTTTCTAGACTTCATCATCTGAGTAATATGTTGATTGAATCAGTTATAATAACCACAAGTGCACAACCGCGTTAAAGCGGTGGCAAATACGGGTCGATCCACATGGTCGTGTGTCGACTTTGGTTAGTTTGAAGGTGAATGGGAAACAAGGTAGAGAAAATGTTATTACACTACACTAAACTAAGAATGACAAACAATAAAACTAAACCCCATGGCGTGGAGGTGTGTAGGTGTGTGTGTGAGTGAGTCTTCTTTTCAATTAGAAACAAGTGTAGTTTGTGTGACATACAAGTAGAAGTTAGTGTAGAATCTAAGTGTAGGATACACAACACTACATGGAAAACCATGAACATGCATATCTCACATAAATTTGAGGTTGACTTTAGATTATCAAGCATGCAATAGGTACCTAATGTGACCATTAAAGCATCAATCAATCCTAGATACAACCTAAATCATCCATGTAAATGTGCACCAAATATGGATCCATACATAACAAGTCATTCCCATCAAATCATAACAAGAAACAAGATAAACTCTAAAGCTAGCATGAGATAAGTACCTAGTGTGGACATTATCCCATCTAATACAAGTTTAAGCATGCTACAAGTATAGATTTATATTAAGCATATCAAATGGAACAAATAAAAGAACCCAAAAAACATCACATATTCTACATTACCTCACCCCAAATGGGGATGGAACTACTCACTACTCATTAAGAAAGAAAGACAAAACAAAATTAAACTAAGTATGCAAAAAGAGACAATATAAACCTAACTAAGAAAAAATATTTTATTGATAAGACACACATTACAAATTGCATTCTTCTTCACCTTGAGTTTTTTTCTCCAAGGCTTACTCTAAGTAGAGAGAATACCACCAAGAAATGGGTAAATACAAAGGAGAATGAAGAGTTCTATTTATAATCATAGAAAAAGACAATCGGGGACAATCCTTCGGTATGGGACTAAAGGCATAATATAAATGGACATAAAACAACATAACAAATGACCCGACTAAACCGTGAACACTTTGGACACATTTGGACCGCCAATTGGAGGTCAGGGACAACCAATTGGCGGTCTATATATCTTGGATTGAGTTCGTATTTTTGTGGTTCGTTTCTAGCTTGATTTTTTGATGTTTTATGAACCTTACCTGGTTGTGGATGTTTGGGCCCTGATCTAATTGCCAAAATATTCCTCATGATGGTGTGGAGCTCATTGATTCTTTTGGTTTACATCCGGGTCCTTCTTTCTTGCATCTTAGTCCATAAGTCCTGCAATTCAGTCCTATTTCTTGCTTTCAAGTCCTTTTATAGTCTCTTCTTCTCAAACTTGTTTATTCCTGAAACTTAAACCAAAAACTTGTTACATAACATTACTTAGGCTAAGAATAAAGGATATAATACACAAATATACGCATGATATGATGTCAAACATATGTCCAGGCTGTCACTTTGTGTGGATGAAATGATCCCTGTGCACCAAAATGTTAGTTGGACGGTATATATTGATGACCCTCAGCTTTGTTGCTGAATGGAAACATATTTGTTTCCATTTCCTTTCACAAACTCAGGTTTTGAGAGGCATGAACCATCATCCTTGGTTCATAAACCTCTCAACAATTCTCTTGTTTCTCATGTTGCGACCCATGCAAGTGCATTCCTAGCTCGAGAGATGGTGGGTTCTCATTTGATGTCTCTTGAAAAATGAAGATGGGAGTCCATTAATGAACATAGTTCTCTTAAAAATACTCCACAAGTGAGTAGTGATTGTTGTCCCCAACCCGTGAGTATTTGAGCCTCATTTGTTTCACGTATTTGTCTCTCTTCTTAAGTATGTCATAGGTTTTCGGGAATTCATGTATATGTTCATCCACATAACCATAAACTTACTTTTGTGGTTAACGTTGGTGAGATCTTTTATTTTTCATGCATAAATCCATGTAGTATCATACTCACATTCATTGAGTACAATGCATGAAGTAAGTGTGGGGGGTGTTGTATGTGTGTACATAGTCAAGTTTTTTTCCTTCTCTTTTCTTTTCTTTTCTTTTGTTTGCATTGTTAGGTTCATGATAGTGTGTTGCAATTTACATTCATATATCTGTTATACCATGATCCTTGGGTGACTTCCTCTTTTGCTTGATAAAATATTCATGTGTTTGGAATGAAAATGTTTTGTGGGTTTTGCGTGTGTTTAGCATGTGCAAAAACATTAAGAGGCAAGTAGTAGAAAAGAAGCTCACAAAATTGACTTGAACATGATGCACAAGGATATCTAGTACACCAACTTTAGGTCTTATGTAGTCGTAAGGATGCACCCCGGTTTAAACTCTGGGGGAGAGTAATCATATGGTTTCATAATTCAAACAAATAAAGAAGTCCACCCTGAACCTAGAGAGTCAAAGAATTGTCGTATGTTAGTATAAGGAAGTTAATCATAGTAAGGGACCCTTAAACTCCTGTTGTGAAACATTAAGTGTAGGGGTTTTGGTTCCCATGTAGATAAAAAAAATTAAGTATGATGTTCTCTCTTCTCGTATGACTCTTATCACTCGGGA
The DNA here is from genome assembly GCA_963682175.1 of Triglochin maritima. Lineage (NCBI taxonomy): Eukaryota > Viridiplantae > Streptophyta > Magnoliopsida > Alismatales > Juncaginaceae > Triglochin > Triglochin maritima. The sequence continues at coordinate 26,120,721 of OY821775.1, forward strand.
AATTAGGTTCGAGGTGACTTAGTGCTTGGTGCTTTCAAGTCATCTGACTTGGGATGAACCGATCGAACTCCCGTTACACGGGTGGTAGGGATCTCCCTATGTGGAGATTTGGGAGAAGGTGTACGTGATAGTGTAAGATCTCACAAGCAATGATGCACGAAATCCGACCCTGGGAGAATTAAACACCAAAAGTTCTATTTCTTTAGTCTCCAAAAAGAAAAATAATAGAGAAAAATATTAAAAAATATATATACAAATAAGAACCTATATGGCCTTTACACGATGTATCACTTGAGGATGTTAAGGTTGCCCATGTCTTTCACTTAAGTTCTTAATAAACTTACACGAATGGTTCCCGAGGCTAGGTGTGTGGACATGATATATATATATATATATATAAAGTCGGCTCGTAGGTTTACCGTGTCCAATGATCAACAAAAGTAGGTCCAGCGAGTCGAGTTGCTAGGTTGAATAGTGCATCAATGTTCGGATTTTGTGGGTATATCCCCTGAAAACCCTCGGGAGACACCACTCCTCCTCCTTGGCGACAAGGGGTTTTAACGGTTTGTTGCACGTGCTAAGTGCAACCGTGATTCCTACGAATGTGAGTTAGGATTTCCCTATTTTTTGTATGTTTTCCTTTCTTTCATTTTCTCTTTCATTGTTTTGCTCTGGACTAGCAAAATGTAAGTGTGGGGGTATTTGATTAGTAACACATCATACATCGCATTCATGCTATATATCCTTTATTTTAACCTAATGTTGTGCCACTCGAGTGTTTGTTTGTGGTGTTTCAGGTGTTAGGTAATAAAGAGGAAAAAGGAAGAGAAAATGACTGAAATGCAAGAAGAAACTACTCAAATGGAAGCAAAGTCGACTTATTTGTCATATATATAGACCCATCTGCAAATAAGGAATGACCCAAATCAAATAAAGAGGGACTTGGATGCACAAAAAACACTGCGTGCGTAAAAATCCTTCAAAACTTTGATCTTGAGGAGTATTTGGGCAATTAAAAGTAAACGAGCTCCAACCAGCGGACCAGGAGTGCACCCCACGTGCAAAATACATAACTTAAGCTTCTGGGAGATATCGAGGCGGATCGGAACCAAAACATCTGCCAGTGGAGGGTCAATTTCGTTTCAATCCCTTCAAACTTGGCTCGGACTTGATGGATTGGGTGCATCAAAACTTGTAGAAATCAAATTCAGTCGTTGGATTGTTACTTGAATCATCTACACCACACTTTCTTCTTCCTTTCCTCTTCTTCTCGACTTCCACCATTATATTTTGTTGGTTAGATTTCTATTTAGTGTTTTATGTCATATTTTATCTTAATCTCTTGCTTTCCATGCTTGTTATTATGATTAGTGAGTAGATCCACCACATTTTGGGTGGAGGCAATGTAGTTGATGGTGAAGTGTATGATGGGTTCCTAAGTTTGTGTCATTTTCATGTGCTTAATGTTAGATCTAAATCTTGTAGCACGTTAATCTTGTTTTAGATGAGATAATGGCCACACTAGGTACTTGTTTAATACTAGATATAGTTTTGACATGTTTGTGCTGGGTTTTATTTGATGAATGAATTGACTTGAAGTGAATGGTCGCTTGATTTGGTTTATATTGCTTGAATGAACTAAGAATATGTTTAGGATTGATTGATGTTTTAATTGCCACACTAGGTGCTTATTGCATACTAGAGGATTCATAAAATTGATCTTATCTTCATGTTAACTTTTCCTAGTCTTGTATACCATGTAATTGTATGTGTTTCACACTTAGATTTTACACTAACTTATACTTGTAAACACATACTACTTGTAAAACCACATGGTTAATTTGTCCAATCCTTTAATGACCATGTTTACATCCATTCTCCATCTACAAAGATGTGTATTTGTAATGAAATATGTCGTGTATGTATAGGGATGTATGCTGCTCATATGTATACGAGCAGTCGACTCGAGCGAGTGAGTTAACGAGCGAACACCGAGCGAGCCGGGTTTCGCTCAGCTCGGCTCGTTTGTTTTCCCGAGTAGATTCTTTTGCTTGTGTTTGACACGTTAACAATCGAGGCGAGCGGTTGAGCGAGCGAGCGAGTCTTAGGTGAGTTATTGAGCGCAAGTAGAAGTTGACAGCCCTAAACTCGATGCAGTGATTCACTGATTCCCCTCCATATTTTAATTCAATCATTTCGTAATGATTATTATAAGTAATACAGAACTTTATATTCCCGTCCATATTTGACATCCATTCTACCATTCCGCACATTACATCCATATAATTTCATTTCACGATCTACACGACTTTAAAACTCGAGTGATATCAAGATAAATGTTCACAGTGTTTTAGTAAACGTTACAGGTCAGACTTGCAAGATTTTAATTTTTGATGAATAATAACTTTACTGTAAACGTTACTGTAAATTTAAATTTTGTGAAATAAATATCTTTGGTTTCAAATTTTGATGATGGAAATACATTTCTTCATGTTGTACAGCTGTAAACTTCTTTGAAGGATGGTGTCAAATTTTCTTCTTAGTACGGGAGAAAATACCAGCAAAGCAGAGTTCAGAGGTAAGAAGACTTGGTGCTCTTGCCAGAGGACATGATCCTAGGGCGAGGCGCATTACTGTAATAAACATCTAAGCTAGTAGTAACAACAATGCTTTAATAACAATGGCCGGATTGTCACCTATCTTGGAACACAAAATCACGGGAATTTTTTTCATTCCCCAAATATTTGAGGTCCTGTGACTCCAACAAAATCATCACTAACAAGAAAAAGACGATCTCCATCTCTAACCACTTCTATCTCATCAACCTCGGCTCCATCTGTTGTCACGACCTTAGAGGGACAGGTTCCAAATTTCTTGGCACCAAGTTGAAGCAACTCTTCAACAGATTCAGGTAGAATAACGAGCTTTTTCCCCGTGTTGTTTTTCTCAGGACAACTGATGATAACCCGGATGGTTCGGTGGACCTTGTCAGCACCAGCACTGCCAACTTGGACAGTACGATGCTCGGGAACAGCAGGAGAGAGAGGCTGTCCAGACGCTTCACTCATCCCAGCAGCTGACATTATACCGAAGAGGGAATTGTGGAATGTGTTAGTCTTCCGTCTCCGGTGATTTCTTCCAGATGTATCGTCTTCAGGTAATGTTGCAGACATTTCTTGAGAAGCAGGCTGCATGGACGGCTCACTTCGGAATTTACCCATGACCCGTATAACCGGTTGAGGCACCGTAGCATTTGCCGGGGAGGGGATACTGATATTGCCTTTCTTGCTCTGGAAAAGCTCCTTTATGTCCTCATGTCCCTGCTGGTCTGCAAGAAGTCGAGGAGACCAACCATTGATATCTGGTGCATCTGGATCGGCTCCGTGGTCCAGCAGGAATTTTACCATCTGGGCGTTGCCATCGCAAACGGCCACGTGCAATGCTGTTTGCCCATTGCTACGGTGCAAGGTTACATCTCCACCACAGTGTATTATGTCCTCCAGCATTTCTATACTATTCTGCTCCACGGCAGCACATGCATAATGACCAACATCCCCAGAATAGAAAGATGCACCATTATCAATTAGTGTCTGCATAATTTCTCTGTGCCTCCCAAGGATGGCTTCCCATAGAGGGCAGCTACCTTCAGAATCTGCAAAAAGAAAAGAGGATGGAGCAGCTTAGTATTTATTTTGGAGAGACACAGTTCCCCCCCCCCCCCCCCCCCATAATATTGGACGTACTGGTGTGGAACTATAATTTTATGTACAACATTCTTAGATAGACCCTTTCCAATAAGCATAATGCAGCTTACCGAATTTTTTGATGATCCACTGAGGAGGACTTATCGTAAAATACAAGTACCGGATATTGCTATCTTAATGACGCAATTAGTTTAATGAATGGTAAACATATATAGGCAAAGAACTGATAATGGGAATAGCTTTGCAAACAGTGACGCACTCATATCCTCCTAATGATCTGTAAATAAGATGAGTGACAACTGATAAAGTGAGCATTTTTCTCTTTGAGCAAAATTAGTTTAGAAAGATAATGCAACCCCGTTGAGGCAAATAAAGTGCATAGGTAAAGCATGTTTTCGATGACCATAAATTACAAGCCACAAGAATATATAAGAACCGCAAGACCAGAGATGTTTGATGAGTTTCTTTTAGGGTGCCTTGGATGCTGTCTCTCAAACCTCGAAATTTACTGAGTTGAAATTTCAAATTGTGGAAATAGCATTTCAACACGGGAACAACATATGGCATTATTATAAATGAAGTCCCATATTAGTATAAGAAGTTTGACAGGTTTAGCTGTAAAAATAAATTCAAAAGGAACAATTGCTACTTCAATAATCTGATCGGTAACATAAGCAATGTCAACACAAAGCTCAACACATACCTCTAAAGTTTGGATCAGCCCCATAATCTAGGAGCAAAGCCACACAATTTTCACTTCCATTTGATGCCGCTATATGCTGATTATTGAAAGGAGAAAGCAAAAATCAGAAGGAAACAAGTGACTAACTAAAGAAAAAAGATCAAAACCTCTAGCCTTCCAAATTGCCAAACATAATCTATTAGAACGTAATTTTGATATACTGATCGAAACTGTGCCACGAATATCCGAACTAAATGTTGGATAGATGAGTTTTTACCAGAGCAGTACAATTGGTAGTGTCAAGTTCATTTGGATCGAGTCCACGTCGAAGAAGCTGATGCATTAATAAATCATCTCCTCTTGTGGCAGCGAAACATAGTGTTAATGGCAAATCCATCCTACCACGAGCCAGCATGTTTTCAGTATCCCTCAATACACCTTCCATTATAGGGTCGTTCTTTTGCTCTTTCAGATACTGCTTGCAAGGGAAAACAAATATTACTGAACTGTGGAAAATTGCAATAGGTTTTTATATGTTACAAATTTTATTAGTTACTATGGTTGAATAATTTAGGATAATTCTTTTACTCCAAAAAGTTACTATTAAAAAAGAAAATCATGACCTTCCTAAGTAGGGTTTCCCATCCTACAAAATACAGATGAAAATTGAAACACCATAACAAAATTCCCCTATGGGAAAGTAATTCTGAAAATAGATGTTGCCATATAGAATTCAATTATGAATCTGAAGTTCTGGACTAACCAATTAGCTATTAGAAGTGGTAGAAATTCTTCAAATTACTAACCTGAAGGAGATTGTTCATGATTATGGTTCCATCCCCGACGTTTGCTTGAATAATACTCAAGAATGATGTACGGTTTAACCGTAATAACTGACACAAACGTTTAGTGCGAACTGTTAATAACTGCGGTCTGTAACAAAGCACACCAATTTCCCCACAAAGTTCACCAGTCCTTGCTTCTCCAACAATCTGGCAACATGAAGTATGATTTACTTACCCAATAAATGTTCTACTAATTAAGGAATCTGGGTATTATCATCATGGAGCTGACATAATCAACACAATCTTTCTTATGGTACCTGTTCACTTCCATTTTTGTAATCTATCAGGTCCTGAAAAATAACAATAAATAAATAAATAGGTACCCATGGATATATAATTGCCCATACACAAATAAGTAGTTCATATTTACCACAGCACCGGTCACAAGTATATAGAAATCTGTCGGAGCTTCATTCTGCAAGATAACATCTTCTTTTGGAGGAAAGTATTCAGCTTTCATTTCGGAGACCTGAAATTGTTATAAAATTTAGCACCTCAGGAGAGGAAACTTGTCTATAATTACACATATACAAAGCTCAAACTGACGTACCAGCTGGAAGAGCATGTCATTCGATACTCCACGGAACAAGTACACTTTGTCTACAAGAGAGTAGAAAAGATAATGAGAAATGCTAGATCTAATAGCTTTAGGAAGCGAATCTATTATTTCTTGCTGTTGCAGCCCCTCGGAATCTGTCCTAAACTTCAGACAAAGGTGTGCCAACATCTGATCTTGAAGACGGACTGGAAGGTGGTTTCTTTGTGCAAACCCTGAAGCCGCCTGGATTGTATCCCTCTGTCAAATTGAGAGGAACATGGTTAGCTAATGCCGTTGAAACTGTTGGCATGAGATGATACAGACTATAACATAATTGACTAGAACCAAGCTATTTGTTAACTCAAAACTCAGACTATCACAATCATACTTGGTCTATTAGAACAGAATATTTGGATAGCCTGTGTTTTGCTTAACAATAGATAACAATTTACATATTCATGTTTCTGTCAAGTAAATTAACAACTTGGACTTACAAATTTTCGAGTTCGGCTAGTCCCATGAACAACTAAATTGGTCATGTTTCCGATCAAATATGCAGTCAAACCAAGGTTGAAAAGCATATAAAAGATGTCAAAGATCATTTCACTTGTATTTTGTGGATGCAAGTCTCCATAACCAACAGTAGACAAAGTGGTGATTGACCAATACATCGTAGTCACATAACGGATCCACAAGCTTGTCTCCAAGAAATTCTCAATTTCAGCACCGATCCATGTCTTACTAGGATGACTATACCTCGCTGCCAAAAGGTAATAGAAGCATCCAGATCCATGAACTGCTAAGAGAGTTACCTACAAATCATATGTTCAACGTTGGAATAAAGAACGTACTTTGAACTATAAAATATGTAGCTAGGACAAACCAGCTATCAGGACGACGCTTACACAAATAAGTTTTGCGCATCGGACCCAAAAGTAGTTGAAGTTTTTATCCTTCTCTAATCTGCAACAGCAAAAAGTGTAGCAATCTTTAGATCTTATATCCAGTGTTGGGTCAGTAATAGGAGATGCCAGTCATACTAAATACTTGAACAATTGTTAAATTGTAACCCCTTAACATATTAGAACATAGTAAAGTAGCTATACGGTATATGCGAGGATAAGTTTGTTCGAAAATGTTGAAGGATATTAGTATACAATACCCTGACGAATTAGATGGCATATGTAGCAAAAATTACATGAAACAATGAGTGTTACCTAGCAAAGAGAGCGCTAACCCTTCGAAGACGCCAAAGGCGAAGCATGTTGAAGAATCCATAGGTCCTCACCTTTGAGGGTAGAACCCTCCAGTAAAACTCGGAGGGGATAGTGGAAGCCACATCCAAGACAAACCATGACCTACAATATTTCCAAGCTATTGCTTTTCGATCGTCGACCAAAAGGTAGGTAGTCTTGTCAAGATAAGCAACGAAAAAGGTCAAAATGATATCAACCAGAAAGAAAGCATTAACAATGTTGTCTGCAATTGCTAGCCCACCGCGCACACGCTCAATGAATCCGAACTCAAACAGAGAAACCCACGCGGAGTAAATGACCAGCACCACAAGAAATGTCTCCCATGCTCTGCATTACAAACCAAACTATTCGACAAAAGGAACAACTGTTTTCTTTAAAGCAAATATTGTTATTCTGATGGTCCCCCAAGCCTGTATTAAAGACCAAATACAAATTGACTTAAAAATAAAAAATGACAACTTCAATGTTGGTTCCCCCTCCTTCGCATTGAAGACTAAGGAATGATATAAACATCAAATTATTTAAACACAAATTTGCACCGCATGCACTTCTGGGAAAACTTATAATCCACATAAACTTACTATCGATACCAAGCCTATAAAAAATCCATAACTAGTTTGGTTGAAGTTATGCACTACAAACAAATCAAACCGTTTCAAATTCCCATGCTCTGCAATACAAACCAACATAAAAGTCAAATATTTCAAAGCTCCATTGTTGGATCCTCAAACTTTGCACAAGAAACCCACAACTAAAATATTTGATGTAAAACTCAATTGTTGGATGCTCAAGCTGTGTATTATTATAAAACAGAGAAAATAAATTATGAAAGCTTTATGTTAGCCCAACATCTTATCAAAAATATAAACAAAATATCATTCAAAGAAAAGATTAAAAGCATCACTGTTGGGCCCTTGAAGTTCACCTTATGAAACCAAAGGTACTGATATAAAAGTGGAAACTTAGTTGTTGGGTCCCTAAAAGCACAACCATAAAAACAAGATTTTCAACAACTTCATCGTTTTTATTGAAAACCAACCACTTCATCGTGAGCTCACACACACAAAAAGCTTTCCATCACAAACCAAAAAGGAATCAAATAAAAGTAAAATTATATATATCCAATAACTTTGTCAATGGCACATCATAGTTTTCCATTGGAAACCAAAAGTAGATAAAAAATATTTTTCAACAATCTCATTGTTTGGGTAATCAAAATTTGCAATAAAAACTAAAAAAAGAAACACAAAAAATCAAGCTTTTTACCAACTCCAATAACATCACACCATTTCGATTCATTCAACAAGAAAAAATTACAACAATTCTCAGTAAACCGCCTGCCATCCATTCTTCCATTCCATAACAAACCAAATCAAAATCCACAAGAAACCTCCGGAAAAGTATGAAAATATCTATCTCTATCCATGAAAACAAATCACACCCAACAAACACCCCCGGCTGGCACACCAAAATGTTATGATAAAAACCCAAACAATAAAACGTAAAATAAACAGAAAACCGTGACCTACCAAATGAATCAAACCCAGAATCCAAAATTTCGTTCCAATTTAACATCACATTGAAAACCCGAGCCCGAGAAAAACAGAAAGAAAACAAAAGAAAAGGAAAAACCTGTAGCGGCGGTCGGTGGGGGAAACGATTAAGGAGCGGAGTTTAACCCGGCGAGAACTGCGAGCTCCGAGGGAGGGGAGGATAGCATGGGACATGCTGTAATGGCTTCCATCTCTGGACAGCTCCTGCTCCACCTCCTCTCCGCAAACCACCCTGTAGCTAAGGAACCCTCCCTCCCTCTCCTTCATCGCCACCAATTCCTATCGCAACGCATTCTCCATCTTTTTCATGTGGATTTCAGGAAAAGGCATGGGGGGTGGCGTTCTTCGGCTCTTCAGCGGTGCCGTTCCGAGTTTGTAGTGCCCACGGTTATTTATAATGATTTTGTACCCGCCTACTTTGGGACCGGATCTTGGAGGAATGGAGGATCCTTTGTTTTTCTCGTTTTTTTATTTTGTTTTCCGAAATGTTGTACTCAAATTACGGTTTTGACCCCGTCCGCGTTGCCATCGCGCTCGTGATTTTGTTTTTGTCATACAGGAATATGTAATTTAATGAGAGGTATTGGTAGGAACGAAATTAATTTTGGATAGGAACCTGATCAAGCAATTTCAATTGTACTTTCGTTTTTGTGACATTTTTGTGGGAAAGAAAAGAAACGTGATTGCAGATAAGAGAAGGATAACAATAGATTATCTATTGTTTCGTCCTTTTTTTACAAATATTTAGATCTTTTTATGGGAATAAAAATTTTAGTAAAGAAAAAGAAAACTTAATTTGGCAATGTGGCCAACTGACTTACCAACATTCTTCTTCGTACATTGGAACTAAGTTAATTAAACGGTCTACGTCCTTCGGCAAAAAAGACAGAAAAACATTTGTTTTGCAGTTGTGTTTAATTATGACACAATTGACCTGGCACAAGATTTTGGGCCTTTTGTTTTGTGATAAGCAAGAACAAAATATTATGAACAAAAAATTGCGTGAATCCTAGAGACGTGGTGTTAGACCCTAACACTCTTATGGTTACTGTTGGGAGTGATGGGTTGCATGAAACAGGAGGAATGTGCAGTGATGTGTGATGGTGTGGGGGCTGGTACTGTGGAGATTTTGGGTGTTTTGAAGAGAAAATGTTCTCATCCTCTTCTTTGCTTTTCCCATTTCCTTCATCTTGTCTCTCTCACATTCCTTCTCTTCCCGGCGACCAGAGGACGTTGCGGCAGCTCCGCTGTGTGGAGGCAAGCGTGGAGTTGCTGAGGCGCGGGCGTGAGGCGCGCGAGATCTAAGGTTGGGGTCGACAGGCGACGTTGAGCGAACTCCGGCGTGTTCTGTCTTGCTCTTGAGGTATGCCGGTTCTTTAGTTATTGTTGTTGCTCACCCAAGTTGGGGTGATGTTGTGGTCGGTCGCGGGAGGTCAGATACCTCATCGGCGACATGAAACAGCATAAAATCCTCAACTGGTGCGGGGTTGTTGTCGACCAACGGTCGACCGGTGCCTTCGGCCGGTCGACCGGTTTTACTGTTTTGCCCAACTTTAACCAACATCGGTCGAACGATGCCATGTGGCGGTCGACCGGTTGAATGTGTGTTGGTGGGTTGGAGACTTTCTGTTGGATTTCGGTCGACCGTCCCTAGCTTTTGGTTCGACCGGAACTTAAGTGTACTTGACTATTATGCATGTTGTTCAACTGATTTTGATATATTGTTCGACTGTTATATGACTTAGACTAGTAGGATGACCCTGATAGTTTTCGGTCGACCGAGACCCCTGAGTCGGTCGACCGAATAGTCTTGTGTGATTTTGACCAACTCCGGATTTTGACCTCGTATTCGGTCGACTGGTTTTAGATTGTTGTTTGACCGTTTAGACTTAAGTGATGTGCAGAGAGTGCAAACCCATAGTAGGATCTGTTGGATCGTGTGGGTTATGGGTCCACTAATCACTATTAAGCTAATCCCTAACTAATCAAACAATAAACCCAGCGGAAACACATTTAAAAATAAGTAGGGAAATTAACAGAAAATGCAAACCACAAAGAGACACAGCGTTTTTATAGAGGTTCGGCACCCCACCCGGGTCCTAATCCTCTCTTGTAAGCTCCGCTCGACTCCGCGAGCTCCGCCTACGTCTTCACTATCCACTCCCCGTTCCGGGCCGGGAGAGAACGCCTTTACACCACAAGCAACGCGAACAACCCTCGCTTGCTTGAATTCTTCCTGTCACAATCCGAGAGGGACACTTCGGGCTTTCACCGAAGTCCTTGCTTCTTTTGACAACACTTGTAACTGAGTGGGATTCACTCTCTAATTGAGCACACTTTGAGTAGGATGAGTATATGATCACTAAGTGTGGATTTAGGCTTGTGGAGTGAAATTGGGAGCTTTGAGGCTTGAGAGCTTCTCTCTAATGAATTGGACAATTGGAAGTTGGAGAGTTGTGTTAACAACATGTCTTGATCCTCTATTTATAAGCTCCTAAAGATTTCTAGTTGTTTGGACAAGATTTGATTTGGTTTTGTGGAAGATACACAAGGCAGAAAATCGGGCTGCAAATCTGTCCAGAACCGGTCGACCGAAACTAGTAAACCGGTCGACCGTTAACATGATTTCAAGGAGAACGGTCGAACAACTAAATAATCGGTCGGACAAACGGGCTAGAACTTAACTCTACTTAAGTGAATCGGTCGAACCAAAGTATGGTGCGGTCGACCGTTCAGGGGATTCGGTTGAGACAAAGGTGAAACGGTCGAACGAAAATATGTCGACCGATAGCAGGGAATTTTGTTTCTGTTCAACCGGTCGACCGAATCAAGGTCGTCGTTCGACCGGTTACCGAAAGTATTTTGGGGTTAAGTTTGTTTTATACGAATACGACCGTTATAGGAATACGACAAGGAAAACGGCCATATTAAAATCCGGGATCGGTCGACCAAAAAGGTAGAACCGGTCGACCGGTAGAGATCGGTAAAATCACTGTGGAGAGTCTGTTATAAACCGGTCGAACTGAGAACTAGTTTGGTCGACCGGTTCACACAGGAAATCTGGGTTTAGGTTTTAAGTGATTTCCGACTAAGGTTTGGGTGATCTAATGAAGTCCAAATTAAGTGAAATTTTGTGTGTGACTTCTCTAAGGAACCTAGTGTGTATGTGATAAGTTTTTAGCTCTTGTATGCTCAATTTACACATGTTCCTAAGACTCAAAATAAAATCAAGATTACAAGTCTTCATATAGCTTTATTACAAATCTTGACTTGATTTCCTTCCTTCCATGAGTCTTGATCACCTGTAGAGGTTAGCACATGAAATATATATGCAATGCAATATGTGTGCTACTCTACATTACTTATGATTAAGATTAGGTTGATTAAATCATCAAAACAAGGATTAAGGCCAATAAGCCAACAGGATGACCCTGGATTTTTCTTGCAGGGAGTGTTGCTACAAACCCATATCGGGTTGTTCGACCTGCTCGTAAAAATAATCAAAATTTGCTATTCAAGTAAGAGCGACTAATATGGTGTTGGCAGATACCTTGGATCATATGAGGCCATGTGATATCTTGACTAACATCATTTCATGCTTATATTTGTATCTTATATTCATTATCTTTCACCTAAACAATGTTATGTTACGAGTTTTATGTTTAGTTTTCAGGAATAAATAGGTTTGAAGAGATGAAGCATAAAAGGACCCAAAAGCAGGGAAAAATGACTGAATTGTGAGACCTGTGGACTAAGATGCAAGGGAGAAGGACCTGAACGTAAGACCGAAGGACCAAAGAGCAAAACAGAAAACTCCACACCATGTGCTCCAACCCTTGTGTATTTGGGCCCCATTTCTTTCACGTATTTTATCTCACTTTTTAAATATCTCACAGGTTTTGAGGAAATTTGGGTTTGTGTCCATCAACATGACCTTGAACTTCCCTTTGTACTTCATGTTGGTGATATCTCTTCTGTTTCATGCATACATCCATGTAGTATCTTGCTCGTATTCATTGAGGACAATGCATGAAGTAGGTGTGGGGGAGTGTTTTACGTGTGTACATAGTCGAGTCTTTTCCTTTAATTTTTGTTTTCTTTTGTGTGCATTGTTAGGGTCATGTTAGTGTGCTGCATTTTATTATCGATATATCTGCTTGCCATGATCCTTGGGTGACTTGTCTTCTTTTGCTTGCCTAGTGCTTTAAAATTTTCACATTTCTTTCAAAATCTTCATGTGTTTGCGAAAGAAAATGTTTTTTTGTAGGTTTTGTGTGTGCTTAGCATGTGCAAAACCGTTGAGAGGCAAAGTAAAAAAGAAAGCTCCCAAAATTGTCTTGAACTTGATGCATTAGGATATCTAGTTTACCGGCTTTGGGTCTTATCGAGTCGTTAGGATGCACCCCGGTTTTCCCTCGGGGGGCGTGTAATCATAGGGTTTCAATACTCAAACACTTAAAGAAGTCCACCCTGAACCTAGTGAGTCAATAATTCGTGTCTGTTAGTATAATGAAGTTTGTCGTAGTCAAGGGCCCTTCATCTATTTTTGTGAAACTTTAGTGTAGGGGTTTTGGTTCCCATGTAGATAAATAAATAAGTGATGTTCTCTCTTCTCGCATGGCTCCTCTCACTCAGGAAAGTAGGTCTGCAGGGACTTTGTGCCTGGTGCTTTCGAGTCATCTGACTTGGGATGCACCGACCGAACTCTCGTTACACGGGTGGTAGGGATCACCCTATGTGGAGATATGGGGGAAGGTGTACATGATAGTGTAAGTCCTCATAGGCAATGATGCACGAAACCTGACCCTGGGAGAATCAAACACCAACCAATAAACTGCTCCAAAGAAAAAGAAAAAAAAAGAAAAAAAAAGAGTCAGATAAGAACAAAAATGGACTTTACACATTGTATCACATTCAGAAATTAAGGTTGCCCATGTCTTTCACTTAAGTCCTTAACTTACTTTCACGAATGGTTTATTAGGCTAGGTGTGTGGACTAATTACCCATATAGAGTCGACCCGTAGTATTACTGCGTCCCATGATCGACAAAATAAGTCCAACGAGTCGTGTAGCTAGATTGACTAATGCATCTTGTTATTTTGTGGGTATATCCGCTGAAAACCCTCAGGAGACAACACTCCTCCTCATTGGCGACAAGGAGGTTTAACGGCTTGTTGCACGTGCTAAGTGCAACCGTGATTCCTACGAAAGTGTGTTAGGATTTCTTGTTTTTCGTATGCTTTTTCCTGTCTTTGTTTTGCTCGGGACTAACAAAAGTTAAGTGTGGGGGTATTTGATTGACATCATTTCATGCTTATATTTGTATCTTATATCCATTATCTTTCACCTAAACAATGTTATGTTACGAGTTTTATGTTTAGTTTTCAGGAATAAATAGGTTTGAAGAGATGAAACATACAAGGACCCAAAAGCACGGAAAAATGACTGAATTGTGAGACTTGTGGACTAAGATGCAAGGGAGAAGGACCTGAACGTAAGACCGAAGGACCAAAGAGCAAAATAGAAAACTCCACACCATCTTGGGGAGTATTTTGGCAATTAGATTCGGGTTGGAGCTCCAATAAACAAAGTAGATGCATCAAAGACCGACAAAGAAATCTAGAAAAGCCCAGAATAAATTCCAACCGGCTTCACACTATATAGACCGCCAATTGGCGGTCCAAGACCGCTAATTGGCGGTCTGTTTTGGCCCAAATCCTCTCAGATTTTGGTGGGTCGCGTACTCGTGTGTATTTTGTCCATTTCTGGTATTGGTTTAGTCCCACATCGGGTAATTGTCCTGGAGTGCGTTTTTCTATGCCTATAAATAGAACTCTTCACCTTCTAATGTAATCACTCCATATTTTAAGTGGTTATTATTCCTACTAGAAGTGAGGCCTTGAAGCACACACTAAAGTAGGAGGATGCTACTTGAAATGTGAGTCACTTTAATAAATGTTTCTTTATTATGTTGTTTGTTTTATGTTTCTTGTTTTACTTTGTTTAATTTCATTTGATTAGTTTTAGTAGCTTAGTTAATATGATTTCCTTGCTTAGTTTAATAATTAGTGTAATGTATAGTGAGTAGTTCCATCCCCTTTGGGGGTGGAGTAGATGTTCATACATGCATTAGAGAATGGAATGAATTCTTTATTTACAACGTGTTGATAAAACATGAATGTATGCTTGCTTATTTAGGATAGAATTTATAACTTGATGAGTTTTGCCAAAATGATTAGACAGCTCTCATGCTTGTTTAGGTTCTGAAATAAACAACTTGCATATGTAAATGTTAATAAACTAGGTTGGTGAATGGATTGATAGGTTTTGCCATAAGATTTAGACACTTCTTATGCATGATAACACCACCTTCATTTGTGCTTAAAGATTGTGTTCAACACCCACCTCTTTGCATGTGTGCACTCACTCCACCCCTTAGGGTTTTCCATTTCTGAATTCCAGCACTCTTATTTCATTCTTAGTTAGGTTTTAGTTAATCGTTTGTTGCTTTCTTTTGCATTTCGTACTACGTAGTATAGTGTAGCGTAGAGTAGGATAATCAAACTCTCTTCCATATTTTTGCCACTTGATTTCGTGCAAACGAGAGGCTGCTCACCTCCTTGAGGACGACCCGTATTTGCCACCGCTTCAACGCGGCCGTGCACTTGCGGTTTAATATAAAATGTTCAACAATATCCTTTACTACCACCATTAATTTGTCAAATAATTCGAAGGATAATAAATAATAAGGCCAAATAACGGTGGCCAAATGTTCTATAAGCCTAATCACTGTAATAGATTTTTATGGTCACAAATTTAATATTTTTTAATACATCTCAACCTTTTATATCCAAAATATCCCCATCACCTCCAAACCAAAAAAAACCCTCAGATCCTTTAATCAACCACAAAATCCCCAATTCCCACCCTCAAACCACCCAACACCGGTGAGGAACAATCCATCACCTCCACGTTGTAAACAAGTTGTAAAAATAACCAAATAAGCTCATTCGTTTGACACAACAACTCGGGTTGTCCGGTCGAAACAACCCTAGTCGCTTCACAAAAAACTTGGGTCGTTTGACCAATAAACTGGGTTGTTTGTGTAGTACGTTATGGCCCTAATTAATCTAATCAAATCCTTTAATCTCTACTTAAAATGCAGCAGAAACAACAATTAAAAAGAAAAGTAGAGAAAACAAGCAAACCACAAATATGACAATAAATTTACATAGGTTTGGCACCCACAACCGGGGTCCTACTTCCTCTCTTGCAAGCTTCGCTTGATCTCACGAGCTCCGCCGACGTCTTCACTATCCTCTCCCCATTCCGGGTCGGGAGATAATTGTTGAACATTTTACTAATTAACCTCAAGTGCACAACCGTCGGTGAAGACAGGGCAAGTACGGGTCGATCCGTAAGGAGCGTTGTCAACCTTTGAGCGAGCGAAATCAAGTGGGAAATAATGGTGGAAGAAGAGATTATTACGTTACTACTGGAAATACAATTATACTAAGAACGCAAAACAAACTAGATTACGATGTAAATGAAAACTAAAGAAATTTAGTAAACGATATAGATGAACCCTTAAGGGGTGGAGTGTGTGCACATATGAGGTGAGAGAAGTGATGAATGATGCATGTAAGCATGTATTTGTATGTGTGTCATGTGTGTTTTCATGCATAGAAAGTGTCTAAAGTTATGACAAGACCTATCATTCCATTCACACAACGTATCAACAATTACTACTTGATTATCATAAGACATGGGTCAGCATGAGAAGTGTCTAAAGATATGACAAGACTCATCAAAACAATAAAGTGTGAAGAATAAAGCTAAGCATGGGAGATGTCTGAATCTTATGGCAAACCCATCAAACGAACTTTCTTCAATCAATCAAACGAGCAAACACTAATACAAACACACGACTAACATGTATCATACCCAACATGAAATTTCAGCCAATAAACATGAGGAGACCAGGCATGAGAAGTGTCTGAAATGTATGACAAACTCATCAAAAATCCCCCAATATGTAGATGATTAAAACAAACCCGATGAACATACAACCATTCAAGTCTACACAATCAAAATTCATCAAACATCAAAACCTCAAAATATAAATGTGCATCATCTCCACCCCCCAAAGGTGGATGGAACTGCTCATTAATTATTAAGCTAACATTTATATTAAAAAGCAAAAACATTCTAACTAATTCTACAAAGATTAATAAAATCAAATTAAGCTAAGCATGCAAGAATTAAAAGAGACAACATGAAACTAACAAAGTTTTTTTCCCATGACTCACATTACAAGTAGCATCTCGCCACTTGAGTTTTGCTCCAAGACTTTACTCTAAGTAGAGGGAATGACCACCAAGAAAGGAGTTGATTACAAAGGAGGAAAAATAATTCTATTTATAGACAAGAAAAAGGCAACTAGGGCAATCCCCCGATGCGGGACTAATGAAACATTCTCATAGTAGACATAAACATATAACCTATATCCACGCGAAACCGGGTCAGATTCTGAGCAAAACGGATCGCCAATTGGTGGTCATTTTTTATCGGATTTGTTCCGGTTTCGGATATATGCTTTAGTGCTTCAATTGTTCACTTGGGATGCACTCAGATGAGTTATTGGAGTATGGTCCCGAATCTAATTGCCAAAATACTCCTCACGATGGTGTGGAGTTTCTCTGTTTGCTATTTGGTCCTTCCTGCTTACATCTAAGTCCTTCCGTCTTGCAGATGAGTCCTTGTGTATGACCGAGAGGTACATTTTGCTTCATTTAAGTCCTTTCTTCTTACATTTTAGTCCTTTTTGTCTTCTCTTGTCTTCTTTATTACCTGATACCCAAAATATAACAAGAAACACTCGAGTAGCACAATATTGGGGTAAAATTAAGGATATATAGCATGAATATGATGCATGATATGCTACTAATCAATAACACCTTTACAAAGCAAGTTATCGAACAATCCTCGCCGAGTTTTGTTTCTTCCTCTTACAGCCCAAGAGGGATGATCATCGTTACAGACTGAGATCAAGCCTTACACTTTGACAGCAACGAACAAGAGTATCTACACTCTAACTTTGAGCACACTTTAAGTAGGATAAGATTTGGGATCTAAAGGGTGGAATAAGATGGGACGATTCTCTATAATGTAGGAGGCAAATAGAAGTTGGAGAGTTGTGTAAATAAGGTGTGGTAAGCTCTACTTATCATATTCTAGAGAGATATAGCCGTTGGACAAGATTTGGTTGAGATTTGTGTAAGATACACAGAACAGAAAACCTAAGTTCATCAAATTTGTTTAAATTGGTCGACCGACACGGGATCAATGGTCTACCGTTTCCATGAAAATAAGGAAACGTTCGGACCAAGTTAAACTATAGTCAAACGAAATGGCTACAACTTAAGTTAACAGTAAACTAAAACTTGGGGTGGTCAATCATTTAGAGGGTTTTGGCCAGGTTAAGGATTAGTGGTCGAACGCAACAAGGAAGTTCGTCCGATCGAAAATAACAGGGACTTTGGGCACACACATTTATCTACATCCGGTCGACCACTGTCAAGTCATCGTTCGATCGGTGGCCAAAACAATTTAGGGGTTAGGTGAAAAATACAAATATGACCGTTGTATGATACGAAAAGTATAGCGGCCATCCTGAAAATACAGGTGAAACGGTCGACCGAAGGGTCAAAATAGGTCTCTCGGTGGAACTGGAAAAAATCACTATAGAGAATCTATTGATTGTTATAAATGATCGAACATAAAACTTGTTTCGGTCAACCGTTCTGCATTGACAGGTTAAGCTTTAGTTTGAGTGATTTTCCGACCTAGGTTTGGGTGATATATTCAAGTCCAAAGGCTGTGAAATTTGGTGTGTGAATTCTACAACAAACCTAGTGAATAGGTTACATCTCTTGTGTGCTCAAATTTACATCGATTCCTAGGAATCAAATAATGGTAAAATTACATGTCTTCAATTAGCTTGATTACATGTCGTGACTTCATTCCATTCTTCCTTGAGTCTTGATCACTTGTAGATGTTAGCACAATAGAATATATATTTTATGCACAATGTATGTTATACTACATTTGATTGTGATTAAGATTAGGTTAGTTAAATCATCAAAACAAAGATTAAGGCAAAAAAGGCAACAATCTCCCCTTTTTCTATGATGACAAACCTATATCTTAATACTTGAAATTTATATTGTAAATTGTTTGATTCAGTTATAATAACCACAAGTGCACGGTGTCGGTGAAGACGCGGCAAGTACGGGTCGAGTCCACAAGGAGGTGTGTCAACTCTGGTTCTTCAGAAATCAAGTGGAAAATAAGGGGTGAAGAACTTTGATTACACTAAAATAAGCTACACTAAACAAGCAATTAACAACAAGAAAGATGGAAGCACAAGACTAACATGAAACTAAACTAGCAACTAACAAACTAGAAAAATGAAATTCAGGAAGGAAAACCCCTAAGGTGTGGAGTGTGTGTACACATGTAATAAGGTGGTGAAGAATGCATTCAATAAGGCACAAGTGTAGGTTGTGTTTACATGTATAGGATGTACCTAATGGTTGTGGCAAAACCTATCATTCCAATCACTAACCTAGTTGATTAACATGAGCATAAACAAGTTGGTAATTAAGAACCTAAAGAAGCATGGGAAATACCTAATGGTTATGGCAAACCCCATCAAGTTAAGTATTCTCATTTAAACAAACAAGCATACATTCACATTCATCACATATTGCAAAAGATAACATTCATCCCATTCTCCATTACATGTATAAAAAACATCTCCACCCTCAAAGGGGGATGAAACTACTCACTACACATTAAGCTACAAACAATATTAAGAAAGAAAGACATTATAACTATTTATATTAAGATTAAGAAAATAAACTAAGCTAAACATGCAAGCATTAAAAAGTCAACATTAAAACAAAACTATGAAGAATTATTTTATTTACATGACTCACATTACAAGTAGCATTATTCTCCACTTGAGTTTTGCTCCATAGCTTACTGTAAGTATAGAGAATGGCCACCAAGAATTGGGTAGATTACAAAGGTGGAAGAGAAGTTCTATTTATAGACATGAAAAAGGCAACTAGGAACAATCCACCGATGTGAGACTAATGAAACTTATACAAATGAATAACAACAACATACATGAGAATCTGGGTCGGATCCTGACCCAACTAGACCGCTAGTTGGCGGTCATTTTTGGTTGGATTCGACCTATTTTTGGTTGAATTATTCAATGCTTCAATTGTCCACGTGAGGTGCACCCGGATCGGTTGTTTGAATCTAGTCCTGAATCTAATTGCGGAAATACTACTCGTGATGGTGTGGAGTTTCTCCATTTGCTAATTGGTCCTTTTGTCTTGCATACAGGTCCTTCCCTCTTGCAGATAGGTCTATAAGTCTCGCCGATCAGTCATTTTTCTCGCATTGTGGTCATTTTCTCTTCATTTATCTTCTTTATTGCCTAAACTGTTAAACATATCAAATAGACACTCGAGTAGCACATATATGGGGTAAAATAAAGGATATATAGCACGAATGCAATATATGATATGCCACTAATCATAAACTATGCATATATAGTGCTTTCCCTATGAATGTGCATAATTTTTGTTCAATTATTTCAATTTCAAGGTTTTCTTCTCCCCCTTTGACATCAATCAAATGTTAAAAAATAAACATGGAATCCCTATTGTAATTAATTTGTTCACCTTTAATTTTGTAATTCATTACTCCCTTTAGATAATAATGATATTCAATAGGATCCCCCTATCAACATATAATTATATCAATAAGACACAATTTCAATTTGTTTTCCCCTTAATGATGTACATTAAGCTATCCCTAATTTATCACATATGAAATAAATGATATGAGAATTAAGCATTCAACTCCTATTGGAACCAATTCTTTATGTTTAGGAGGATTAAAGATGTTAAACAACTTAGTAGTCCTCATGTCTTGGTTCCAAACACCTTTCGATAGTGCAATCGGCTTATTATTCGACTTTGCAAGCTTTGGCCGATCACTATCAATCTCCCATATTCTAAGTACCTACAAGTGTAGATTTAGGTACCCATACAACTTTGGGTCCTTGAATGTTAGCCTTTGGCACCCAAACCATTTTTGGTTTTGGGAGCCCATACACTTGAAGAACTGTGCTTCATAAACAAATGCTTGTCATTTAAACTAGTATGAACTACATGGTTTTTCAAGTTGGTATCATATCCTAAACCATGTTTGTCTAATGATTTTCTTTGACTACCTAGAAGCATGTCAAGCATCTTAGTTCCATTTATGAACTTTTCTAGATCTTTTCTTAATTGTACATTACATGCCTTAAGATATAGTTGTTCAAAATCAATGGGTGTTGCTTTAAGATTCACAAGTTCTAATGCATGCTTTTCATGTCTATCAATACCACATTTTCCGCATTCATGATAGTTTCAATTTGGCATTGGAGATGATCTACAAGTTTTCTTGCAATTTTGTTCTTATCACAAATGATCTCATATTATGCAACTAATTCATGAAATGCATTTTGAAGCTCATCAAATGTGTAGGAATCATGATTAGAGTTAGAGCTTTGACAAGAATATGATCTAGTGGGGCAAGACTTAGAAGCTACCTCACTTTGTTCATCTTTTATGGCCATGGAGCACACGTTAAGAACTTCTCTTCTACTTTGTATGGAGGATGATGATGAATATGATGAAGAATCATCCCATGTTGCTTTGCGAGCTTCTTCCTCCTTTTCTTTTCTCTTGCTCTTTTCCTTTTTCTCTCATTTTCTCCCTTCTCTCATTTTTCTTCTCCTTTTCTTCCTCATTTAAGCCACAATAAAGGATATTCATAATGGTAGAGTTCATCTCATATTTCTTCATTTTAGCCTTAGTTAAGGTGGCTAACTCTTCTTCCATAGGAGGTGTGTAGGGATTTTGGAGAAAATTCCAATACTTAAGAACACTACAAAATATGAAAATTTTCTTTCTATTCTTCCAATAATCATAATTTGACCCACTAAGCAAAGGTGGTCTAGTGGTGCATAATCCACATGATTAGATGAAGATGACATGCTAAACTACGGTTAAGTATGGAATTTAGCACCTACGCTGTGATACCAAATGTAGGATCATTATGGCCCCTAATGAATCTAATCAAATTCCTTAATCTCTACTCAAAATGCAGCAGAAACAACAATTTAAAAGACAAGTGGAGAAAACAAGAAAACCACAAAGAAGACGGCGATTTTATAGAGGTTCGGCACCCACGACCAGAGTCCTAATTCCTCTCTTGCAAGCTCCACTCAATCTCACGAGATCCGCCTACGTCTTCACTATCCTCTCCCGGTTCTGGGATGGGAGATAATGCCTTTACAAAGCAAGCTCGTGAACAATCCTCGCCGAGTTGGGTTTCTTCCTCTCGCAACCCGAGAGGGATGATCACCGTTAGGTCACGCCTTACATTTTAACAGCAATGAACAAGAGTATCTACACTCTAACTTTGAGCACTCTTTGAGTAGGATAAGATTTGGGATCTAAAGTGTGGAAGTTAAGCTTTTGAGTGTGTGGAATGGGATTCTTGAGATGGGAGGATTCTCTCTAATATAGGAGACAAAAAGAAATTTGAGAGTTGTGTAAATAAGTATGGTAAGCTCAATTTATAAGCTCCTAGAGAGATATAGCCGTTGGAAAAGATTTGTTTGAGATTTGTGTAAGATACACAAAACAGAAAGCTTAAGTTTAGCAAATTTGTCTAAACCGGTCGATCGACACGGGATCAACGATCGACTATTTCCATTAAAATAAGGAAACATTTAGAACAACTTAGACTACGGTCAAACCAAATGGCTACAACTTAATGGTCAACTAAAACTAGAGGTGGTTGACCGTTTAGAGGGTTTTGTCTAGGTTAAAGTTTAGCGGTCGAACGCAACAAGGAAGTTCGTCCGATCGAAAATAACAGGGACTTTGGGCACACACATTTATCTACATCCGGTCGACCACTGTCAAAGCATCGTTCGATCGGTGGCCAAAACAATTTAGGGGTTAGGTGAAAATACAAATGTGACCGTTGTATGATACGACAAGTATAGCGGCCATCCTGAAAATACAGGTGAAACGGTCGACCGAAAGGTCAAAATAGGTCTCTCGGTGGAACTGGGAAAAATCACTATAGAGAATCTATTGATTGTTATAAATGATCGAACATAAAACTTGTTTCGGTCAACCGTTCTGCATTGACAGGTTAAGGTTTAGTTTGAGTGATTTTCTGACCTAGGTTTGGGTGATCTATTCAAGTCCAAATGATGTGAAATTTGGTGTGTGAATTCTACAACGAACCTAGTGAATAGGTTACATCTCTTGTGTGCTCAAATTTACATAGATTTCTAGGAATCAAATAATGGTAAAATTACATGCCTTCAATTAGCTTGATTACATGTCGTGACTTCATTCCATTCTTCCTTGAGTCTCGATTACCTGTAAATATTAGCACAATACAATATATATTCTATGCATAATGTGTGTTATACTACATTTGATTGTGATTAAGACTAAGTTAGTAAAATCATCAAAACAAAGATGAAGGAAAACAAACCAATTGTTTGTTTGGTCGAACGACTCAGCTCGTTTGGTCCCTTTGGTGTTTAAACTGAAAAAAGAGACCAAAATAAACCTTAAATGATGGAAATCAATCTTAATACTCTGGTGTATTAGGTAGAATGGTTGGAGTGAGGTTAAAGGATTTGGGGGAGAAATATGTTGGGAGAGAGAGAGAGTTAGGAGAAATATGGATGTTGGGAAGAAGAAATATATGATTTGTAATTATCACAAAAATAATAAGGGTAATTGTGACATTTGGTATTATTTTTAGGGTCAGAAAAAGTCAATGACCCTTAAATAAATAGACCCTCAGTCAATGGCCTTATAATATATTTTTAGATATTTCAAATTCTGATATGATTTAATATTACTTTCTAAAATGGTAGAGCAAAAACACTCGTGACCTGTCATGTATGCATGCGATGCTTAAAAATCAAAAAAATAAAATCAAATAAAGGATTTAATCTAAGATACGATTTGGTTTTCACGTTAATTGGATCTGAAGTTGTTTAGTCAGGATTGATAAGGTACATGAAGATTATAAACTCACGAGAACATCGACTTTACGCAACTTACATTAGAATTTGAATTGGATATGAAATTACTTAGTTTGGATTTCTGTGGAATATACATAAGAAAATGTGGGAGAGATCATAGTACGCGTAATTTACCATTACAAATCCAAGAGAAGAGGATCAAAACGTCGTTCGTGATGCAAGACTCTTCCCACCGGTTGGGTTTCAAACTCTTATGGAGATGAAAAAAGATCCGCGACCCAAGAGTCTTGTTGGTGCACACAGATGGAGAATCGAGAAAGGCAATTTTTTGGTGTTGGAGAAAAAGGAAAATAATTATCATCTCACAAGAAATTAACCTTAATTCTCCCTTTATATACACCAAGAATTTGTAACCACAATGTATTTATGATCTCCAATCATGACCAATCAGATTACACAAAGTGCCAACCATGTTCCCCCATGTACCCCTTGGACATATTAAATTAATATCTCCCACTTGGATAATGGGAACATTGCCAACTTGTCACGTCCTTATGTGTCTCTAACACGTGTATATACACACACACGCATATCTCTCATTTCCAAACATGTGTACAAAATACATGAATTTAACATCCCAGACATTTGTACACAACAATCATACGACAAACGGATCGTGAGACCTGTGATATACCTGTGATCGGGAGCCTCAAACTACAAACCTTAGTGAAATACGAGAATGGTAGCATCATTTGTAAAACAAACTAATCAAGGAAATAGTATATATCACAGTTGCCCAGGTTTACTCGATCCCTCACAATCTTATAGACATCATCACCTTGCAGTTGTTAAAACACTTGCTATTGTATCTAATACAGTATGGCCAGCAAATACTCTCAATGCAATCAAATCAAACCTTTCCCTTCGCTCGAGACCATCACTATGTTAGGATCTGTGGCCCTCTAATCGCTAGATAAATGCGGAATTAAAAATATTAATCGAAGGATTAAGAGATAAGATGTGCAAACCACAAAATCGACAACACCGGAGTTTAGAGAGGTTCGGCACCCACACCCGGCTCCTAGTCCTCCTCGCAAGCCTCGCTCAATCCCCGAGCCTCGCTACAGTTCCACTAATCGATCTCCGTTCCGGGCTGAGATCAACGTTGTTTACAACTCCGAGCCTCGCGAACAATCCTCGCCTCGCTCGTGTGTCCTCTTACAATCCGAGAGGGAGCTTCCTCGAAGCTTTACAACTTGGTGATTCTTTGAATATGAATATGGAATGACAATCTAACACTCTATACTTGTGCACACTTGGATATGAATATAGAATTGGATAAGCAAGTGGTGAAGTTTAAGATTGAGTGTTGAAGAATAAGCTTTGAAGGTTTGGGAATTGAGAGCACAAAGATAGTTGATGAATAGAGGGTGTCGAAGGTTGGTTTGTGTCTCTAGAGTGGTGTTTATATAGTCTTCAAAGCCTACAAATCTGTTAGAGAGTTGGTGGGGAAATGTACCAATGAGAATGGAAGATGTGACTTAAGCTAGGGCAGACCGTTACCCAAATGGTAGTCCGAAGAATTGGTCTGAATTAAGAACTCGGTTGACCGATTATGTATCGGATCACCGTTCACCAACCTCTAGTATCTTTTATCAATTTATCCCTAATTAAGTTCGGTTAACCAAATTCCATTCGGTTCACCGTTCCAAGGTGGAGAGTAGGATTGGTTAATCTCTGATCTACTCAAGTTTTGTCGACCGTGTACACTTCGGTAGACCAAAGTTAGCGTGGGATTTGTGCTGACAGTTATAGCTCAAATAGTTGTTCGGTACAACGGTCAAGTGTCACGTGTTAATAGCCGTTGTGAACCTAATGCCAAGAGGGACTCGGTTAACCGATAGGTATTCGGTTGTCCAAAGTGGGTCAAGTCAATAGGGCTCTAGGGACTCGATTCGAATGCGACCGTTGGAGCAAAGTCCAAAACCGCTCCAGGGCTATTCGGTCGGCCGAAGGTGGTTTGGTCTCCCGTTGGGTCAATTCCAGAGAACAACTAAGTTTTACTTGTGGGAAGTATTCTGGTATCCGAAAGGTGTTTGGTAGACCGAACTAGACAGAATTCGGGTGACCGAAGGTAGTTCAGTTTACTGATGAGGGACGGGACAAAATCCTAGTGCTCAAGTTTACATTAAACCTTATGGACTCAATAAATACAAAATTACATGTCTTGGTCCAAAGCTTTGATTACAAGTCTTGAGTCTTGATGTCTTTGTCCCAATGCTCATTTCCTTGATTGTCTTGATCAACCTATTAAGATGTTTACAAGTATACAAGTATGTATGCAATGCATGTAATCATGTTTGCTCACTTTGAATGACTAGGTTGATTGATTAAGATTAGTTTAATTAATCATCAAAGTTAATATAGATTAAGGTCAAAAAGCCAACACACTACACTCAAAGTTGACTCCTTTCCCGAAAATGTCCCTTTAGACTGAATCAATGATGATCAAAGGTAACATCCCAAAGTAGCCACATCAACTCCTTGTTTCATGATGTCGTCGAAGGTTACACAATGGCAACTAATGAAAATTAAGTCTTGGACTCACGCAGTGAAGGAGCAAGGATCCATCCTTCCACTTCCAAATGCTCGCTAAGCACACGAAGTATGATTTACATGCTATAGTGGAGCATTTCGTACACAATAGAATGTATGTGTTGTCTAAATACACCATATAGGTTTTAGTCTAGTCGCACCCTCTTTGCGCCTTACTGGAGCATCCTCATTATCGTCGCTAGAGCACCATACGGCTATCACCTAGTGCCACATAAAGTGCTCGAACCTGACTCCTATGGGCTACATGAATCACGGGACCATTCATGTCAATTTTCTTCAATATAGAGAATCTCATCTTGATTCCAAATGAATGCGACTACTTGATTATGAAATGATCTTAATCTTTTACAATAGATCATTAATAATATGTCTCATCTTTGCTCGCTAGCCAATCCCATAAGTCCTTCTTTCCGCATCTTTAACAATCTTTACACCAACGACGTAACTTATTTCACCCATGTCATTCATATGAAATGAAGAGGACATCCACTCTTTTGTGGATTTTAGAAATTCTTTGTTATTCCCAACCAATGTTAGAATGACCAATTTACCATTGGATCATTTTATGAAAATATAAGGATGTTTAATGGAAGAGTATCTTTCAGTGTCTAGATGCTCACTTGAAGCATGCATGGACTCTTGAGTTTGCACACATTGTGCTCTAGTCCATTGGCTTCAAAATTTTGAAGTTGATCCTAATTGATCTTCTCATCATGTTCTCCAATGAGAAAAACCATCTTTACATCCATTTGGTAAAGTGTAAGTCAATCTAAGTCACTATGGATAGAAGAAGGTGGATCGAGGCAAACTTTTAGTCAGGTTTCCTCTGAATCAACACCTTCCCTTTGGGTGTGTAGCTCTTAGCTACCAATTGAGTGTTGCATCTATAGATAGATCCATAAACCAAGTCCCAGACATGGTAACTCTCATAGACTCCAACTCATGTACGTTTTCTTCCTAGTCGATCCATAGAGGTGGAATAAGTTCACGTACACTACAACGCAAATGGGAATATGATTGCTCACCCTCTGTAGGAGCTACCTGATCTTCAATATTGACACTCCCACTAGGATCAACTGGTGGAACCTCAAGTTCACTATCCAGATTATGTATTCTAGAGTAGTAATTTCACCATCTTGTCTTATAATGAAGTCAATTGACTCTTTGTTTGCTCCTCCAAATGTTGGAAAACCATTTTCCAAACAAGATCGCTTGTCTAGACTCAAGTTCCATCATTCTCATCTAACCCAATAAAAATATATCCTTTGGAGCAGTCCAAATATCTTACACAAAGATACTTTCGTAACTATAGGTCAAACTTTTCCATATCAGCGAGAAGTAGAGTGAATGTATATTATGCATCCGGATGGACGCAATTGACTTAAATCGGGCTTCCTTCCAGTTCACTGCTCATATGGAGTTGAAGGGTCCAATTTGGTCAGAATTCAGTTAAGGATATAGGTTGTAGACAGCAAGGCATCACCACCATAGAAGATCAGAAAACTTCCTTGGCCATCATGGATCTAACAATGTCTAGCAACGTTCTATTTCTTCTATGAGCAACACATTTTGTGAGAATTCTTAGGTGGAGTAAGTTATCTAGATATCCCCTTTTCATCTCAAATATTTAAACATTCAGAGAGATACTCTCGAATTTCTATGGAGGAATCATTGAGTGTCAGAGCAACCCCCATCGACTTGGAGGAATTTTCGAGTCTCAAGGGTGATGCAAACGGTCAAGAAGAAGCAGGGCAAGTGGATGTAAAGCAACATAAGGAGCCTTCTCAGCCTCACAAATGGTCTGATCTCTTTGAGAAAAGGGTCAAGCCAAGCACAACTTTGGAGTTTGTTGCACCAACAATAAGGGAGGGACGCACAAGGGTTGCTTCCATTTCGAGTGAAGAGCAAGAAGAGACCATTGGTGCATGGAAGAAGGTGTTGATGGGCTACTTCGTGGGCTTTACTCCTCATTTACCTACACTTGAAAAGCATCTAGCTAAGGTGTGGAAGATATCGGGAGAGTTGGAGATTGTTTGCCGGAGGTTCAACATGATGTTTTTCAAAATCTCCCTTGATTCCGACCGAGTGTTTGTGTTGAACGTTTTAATTAAAACCGCAATTGCACGGCCACGATGAAGCGGTGGCATGTACGGGTCGTCCTGAGGGAGGTGAGCAGCCTCTTGTTTATCAGAAATCAAGTGGCAAAAAATTGGGAGGGGGGGAAAGATTGATTATGCTACTCTACACTAAACTACACTAAGAAGTATGAAATGCGAACGAAAGAAACAAACAATGAAATGACAACTAAGCTAAGAACAAAAGAAGAATGCTGGAATACAGATATGGGAAAACCCCTAAGGGGTGGAGTGAATGCACACAAGCAAAGAGGTGGGTGTTGAACACATTCTTTAAACACAAATTAAGGTGGTGTTATCATGCAAATGAAGTGTCTAAATGTTGTGGCAAAATCTATCAATCCATTCACCAACTTAGTTGATTAACATTTACATATGCAAGATGTTTATTTCTGAACCTAAACAAGCATGAGAGGTGTCTAATCATTTTGGCAAAACTCATCAAGTTATAAATTCTATTCTAAACAAGCAAGCATACATTCATGTTTTATCAACACATTGGAAATAAAGCATTCAATCCATTCTCATTTACATGTATGTACATCTACTCCACCCCCAAAGGGTATGGAACTACTCACTAAACATTACACTAATTGTTAAACTAAACAAAGAAAGCATATTAACTAAGCTAATAAAACTAATGAAATGAGATTAAGCAGAGCAAAACAAGAAACATAAAACAAACAACATAATAAAGAAAACTTGTATTAAAATGACTCACATTAAAAGTAGCATCCTCCTACTTTAGTGTGTGATTCAAGGCCTCACTTCTAGTAGGAAGAATAGCCACTTAAAATATGGAGTGATTACAATGGAAGGTGAAGAGTTCTAATTATAGCCATGGAAAAAGGCAAACCGGGACAATCTCCCGATGTGGGACTAAACCAATACCAACAATAGCCTCAACAAACATTAATACACGTCCAGGAGAAAACTTGGCGGATTTGGGCCAAAACAGACCGCCAATTAGCGGTCTTGGACCGTTAATTGGCGGTCAAAAAGGTTCGGATCCATCTGGAATTTGTGCTGGGCTTTTCTTTGTGTATTTGGTGGTCTTGGATGCATATACTTTGTTTATTGGAGCTCCGACCCGAATACAATTGCTAAAATACTCCCCATGATGGTGTGGAGTATTCTGTTTTGCTCTTAGGTCCTTCTGTCTTGCGCTCAGGTCCTTCTCCCTTGCATTTTGGTCCCCAGATCTCACAATCCAGTCCTTTTTTCCAGCTTTTGGGTCCTTTTATGTTTCATCTCTTCAAACCTATTTATTCCTGAAAACTAAACATAAAACTCGTAACATAGCATTGTTTAGGTGAAAGATAATGGATATAAGATAGAAATATAAGCATGAAATGATGTCAATCAAATACCCCCACACCTAACTTTTGCTAGTCCCGAGCAAAACAAAGAAAGAGAAAAGCATACGAAAAACAAAAAATCCTAACTCACTTTCGTAGGAATCACGGTTGCACTTAGCACGTGCAACAAGCCGTTAAACCTCCTTGTCGCCAAGGAGGAGGAGTGTTGTCTCCTGAGGGTTTTCAGCGGATATACCCACAAAATCCGAACAACATGCATTAATCAATCTAGCTACACGACTCGTTGCATTCATATGTCGATCATGGGACGCGGTAATACTATGAGTCAACTCTATAAATGTAATCGGTCGACACACCTAGCCTAATAAGTTATTCGTGAGAGTTAGTTAAGGAGTTAAGTGAAAGTCATGGGCAACCTTAACTTCTGAATGTGATACAATGTGTAAAGTCCATTTTGGTTCTTATTTGACTCTTTTTTTTCTTTTTTTTCTTTTTTTTTCTTTAGAGCATTTTATTGGTTGGTGTTTGATTCTCCCAGGGTCAGGTTTCGTGCATTATTGCCTATGAGGACTTACACTATCACGTACACCTT
Source organism: Triglochin maritima (assembly GCA_963682175.1). NCBI lineage: Eukaryota > Viridiplantae > Streptophyta > Magnoliopsida > Alismatales > Juncaginaceae > Triglochin > Triglochin maritima. The sequence goes on from OY821775.1 coordinate 26,151,109, forward strand.
CCCCCAAATCTCCACATAGGGCTATCCCTACCACCCGTGTAACGGGAGTTCGGTCGGTGCATCCCAAGTCAGATGACTCGAAAGCACCAGGCACAAAGGCCCCTCAGACCTACTTTCCCGAGTGATAGGAGCCATGCGAGAAGAGAGAACATCACTTATTCATTTATCTACATGGGAACCAAAACCCCTACACTTAAGTTTCACAAAAAGAGATTAAGGGCCATTGACTACAACAAACTTCCTTATACTAACAGACACGAATTATTTGACTCACTAGGTTCAGGGTGGACTTCTTTAAATGTTTGAGTGCTGAAACCCTATGATTACACGCCCCCCGAGGAAAAGGGGTGCATCCTAATGACTCGATAAGACCTAAAGCCAGTAAACTAGAAATCTTAATGCATCAAATGCAAGACAATTTTGGGAGGTTTCTTTTTACTTTGCCTCTCAACGGTTTTGCACATGCTAAACACACGCAAAACCTACAAAAACATTTTCTTTCGCAAACACATGAAGATTTTGAAAGAAATGTGAAAATTTTAAAGCACTAGGCAAGCAAAAGAAGACAAGTCACCCAAGGATCATGGCAAGCATATATATCAATGTTAAATGCGGCACACTAACATGACCCTAGCAGTACACACAAAAGAAAAGAAAACCAAAGGAAAAAGACTCGAATATGTACACACGTAAAACACCCCCCACACCTACCCCATGCATTGTCCTCAATGAATGCGAACAAGATACTACATGGATATATGCATGAAAAAGGAAAGTTCTCACCAACATGAAGTACAAAGGGACGTTCAGGGTCATGTTGATGGATACAAACCCAAATTCCCTCAAAACTTGTGAGAAGCTGAAGAAGGGAGATAAATACGTGAAGAAATTGGGGCCCAAGTACACAAGGGTTGGGGCCCACAACAATCGATGCTCACTGAAGGAGTCTTTTATTACACACTTCTCTCCTTTTTTTCTCTTTTTTTTCTTCTTTTTTTTCGATTTTTTTTACATGATATATACATCAACCAAGATATTCTCATAATCATTTGGTCAAGGAACATCAAATGAGAACATCATGTTTTGAGGACTAGAGACTTGCTGACATGGGCAAAATTCACTGGTACTCTGAGGTGTCATGAGGGGTGAAAGGTCAAAGCTGAAAGGCTCGAACCCCTCATGATATTGGTTGGGTGTGGGCAACAAAGAATGAAGATGTGTTGCCTCACTAGGGTTTAATTGCTCATCGAAGAAAACCCTCCAACCAATAGGCGGGTGCATCGGAATGAGTTCCTCAGGCTCATTCGATGGATGCAGCAGACTTGCATCACTAAGAATGGGGCTTCTCCCCAGGTCATCCAACATGGACTTCCCACCATCATTTAGATCATCAAGCATAAGCTCGGTCATAGGTGGGTCCTTGTTGGAGTCAATATGAAGCTCAAATGGCTCAATGGCCATGGGACATGAGGTAGAGGCACCTTCTGGTATAATCATATGATGAGGTGTCTCACTCTCACTAGTACTCTCAACTGAATCATGCAACGAACACTCCCTTTGGACATTCATATTCGAGGCCAGCTCACTCTGTTGCAATGCGAAGACAGGCAATGAGTTTTCACTGGGCCCTCGAACATTCTCAACGGGTTGCATTGGGGTTAGGGGTGTTCATTGATTTTGTGGTTCTTTCTCCAATTGGCGGATGAGATTTAGATTTAAAGGTTCATCCATGGGTTCCTGTTGTTTTCCAGAGTTGAACACATGAAACTCGGCACTCATGTTACCGAATGAGAGCTTCATGAGACCATTTCTACAATTAATCAAGGCATTGGAGGTTGCCAGAAATGGTCTACCCAAAATCAAAGGTATTTGAGAGTGGGTATTCGCAACAGGATTGGTATCGAGGACAACAAAATCGACTGGAAATATAAAATCTCCAACTTTGATAAGCACATCCTCGATAATCCCCATGGGAATACGAATGGATCTATCCGCCAATTGGAGGGTGATCTTCGTTGGTTTCAATTCTCCCAAGTTCAACTGTTTATAAACAGAGAATGGGAGGAGGTTGACCACTGATCCTAAATCAAGCAAAACATTGCTCATTCTAGTGTCCCCTATCGTACACTGAATAGTAGGACACCCAGGGTCCTTGTATTTTGTGTAGGTGGGATTGGACAAAAGAGAGCTGATATTTGCAGCCAAGAATGCTTTCTTAGGAACATTGGTCTTCCTCTTGGTTGTACAGAGATCCTTCAACACTTTGGCATATTGAGGTATTTGTTGGATGACATCCAACAAGGGGATGTTAACCTTTACTTGCTTAAACACGTCTAATATCTTGTCCATGTTGTCACTCTGCTTTTTTGTTAACCTACTTGGATAGGGAGCTTTTGGCAGGTAGGTTTTCTGCGGTGCCTGAGAAGGAAGCCTTGGTGTATTACCCTCACCCTCAGCCTCTTCTTCACCACCATTCCCACTGAGGGCTGCATAGATGGTGGTGGGTGTGGCAAGGAAATGTGATTTTCAACCTGTTTTCCATTTCTTAAGGTAACAATGTCATTGACATGGTGAACAAGTTCCTCCACATGGTTCACTTGCCTCCCCCGAGGTACCACATTCTCATTTTTCATGTGTTGTTGCTGGTACACACGGGGGTTAGCCTCAGGCTGGCTAGGAAAAGACCCTCTCTCTCTTTCATGTACAGACTGAGCCAATTGGCCCATCTGAAGCTCTAGAGATTTGATTGTCTGCTGACTTGAAGTGAGAACTTGACTCGTGGTTGACATAAAAAAATTCATTGAGTTTTCAAGTCCACGAGTCAAAGTCTCAAGCGAATTGAATCGGGTTTCCATATTGTTGGAATTTGGGAAACCCGATTGATTGGTGGTTTGCGCTTGGGGTGGCTGATAGGAATGTGCATGCATGGGAGGTTGATGTGATTGGTAATGTGGTCTAGAGGAGTTTGAAGGACCACCCGGGGCATTAGTTTGGTTCCATGAAACATTGGGGTGGTTCCTCCATCCAGGATTATAAGATGATGAGTATGGGTCATTCCTGGCTCTATCATAGATGGCGTTGACACGCTCCATCTCAGGAGGAATGGACTCACACTCGCTTTCTACATGACCTATCCTACCACATGAATGACAGGGAACTGGACCAGATGTGGACATGTGAGGTGCACCATGTTGGTTTTGGTGCTCAATCGAATCCATACGGCGCATTAAGGCCGCCATGCGCGCCTCGGTGGCCGTAGTGGTATCTTCAACAAATGCGGCACCCGATCTAGTTGAGTTTGCATTCGCGATCCTTGCTCCTATGCTAGATGATGCAGGTGGTTCCCTCACACTCTCCCATTGCATGGTTTTCTCAGCGAGGTCTTCTAGGAAGGCCCATGCCTCCCTTTCATCCTTTGCCAAGAACTCCTTCACACATGGACTCAAGGAGCGTTCTTGACGGGATGTGAAGACCTTCGTAAACAATCTGATAAAGATGCCACAACTCAATGCCATGGTGAGGGCACGAGGATAGTAGCTCTTTGAATCTCGCTAGATATGCATGAAATGGTTCGGTCTCATGTTGATAGAACGAATTGATTTCGTTCCTCAATTTTTGAGTCCGATGATTTGGAAAGTACTTCTTGAGGAATGCAGATTGAAACTCATCCCAAGTCCTAAAGGAATTCGCCTGGTTGCTATACAACCACTTCTTGCCATCATCCTTTAATGCGAAAGGAACGAGCCTAAGATGGATGGAGTCTGTGCTAACTTGTTGCAGCTTGAACATAGCACAGACCTCCTCAAATTCCCAGAGAAAGATATAGGGGTCACCTTTCCCAGTGAAGCGAGGGAGCATGGAAATGAATTGAGGCTTAACCTCAAAATGGTTCCCATTAGCCTCTGGTAATACGATGCACGAGGGTAGAGCGGTACGGCTCGGGTAGCATCGATCACGAAGAGGTATGGGAACGACAACTGGAAGAACAGGTCGAGCAGGCGGGTCCAGCAAATGCTCCTCCTCACGGAAATTAGCAGCCATTGGACCCGAACTACGTGCGACACGAGAGGAGGAAGGCGTCGAGAAATCGATGACCAAAGCCGGATTGACAACGCTCCTCGTCAAATGACCACTCTCGTCTCGTGTCCACGAAAGCATGCACAAAGGTGCACACACACCAAAACTTTTTTTTTCAAACAAAGAATGTACGTAGAAGAGAAGACTGGGGAACACAGGAGAGAAAGAATGACTCAGGAGAGAAGGGAAGAAGTCTTAATGCTATGGTGGATGGGTAAAGGTAGAAGCACACAAGCAAACAAGGCTCAAGCAATCCTAAAGTCGCTATAGGTCCTTACAGCTAGACGACGCCTAACTGTGAGGTCACGCGACCTCAACACGCCTCACCTCCCTACGACGAGGACCACAAAGCCCAGAAAGTGAGTCAAGATCCGGGGATCTCGTCTCTCCTACTATCGACAAAGTGGGCAACGCCGATCAGGTTATGACGGTCAGGACCGGATCACTCTCCTAATGCGTCTGAATTCCTTAAGGCCAATGTCTACTTGATTTTAGAAATTAGGCTCTTGATTAGTGTGGTTTTTGGGGCAAAGGAAAGGGTGATGAAATCCCCCACCTTATATTTTACGGGACAACCCCTCCTTAGTAGCGTTTTTGAGTCCTAAATATAACAATCAACTCTCCAAACAACGCTCAACTCACACTTGTTGCAATGCACTTCCTACTAACTAATGCATGTCATACGAAATGCATGAATGAGAGTAGAAGGTGCGTACCTCACGCCAGCTCTCAGCAACAGAAAATAAATCTAAAATAAAAGACAATCTAAATGCTTAATTCACATACATGGTGCATGAGTTTTAGGGTCCAAGTTGCTTAAAGGAGGTTTGATTATTGATCTGGGAACGAACTATAAGTCAAAACATGCCAAATTGAGTCCCAGATAACTAGATCATTTAGAGCAACAACAGAAAGAAATAAAACGATGAACAGATCTCACCAGACCGCTGATTGGCGGTCTCTGACCGCCGATTGGCGGTCTGAAGTGCTTAGGTCGTCTGGAAATTTATCCAGTAGCCTCCACTTGCTATTCCCAGTCTCCTGAAACAAAGAAAAACTACAAAACACAAATTAAATCCACTCGAATCGTCCAAACAAGAGTCTGGACTGGCACCTCCCCGGCAACGGCGCCAAAAACTTGTTGAACGTTTTATATTAAACCGCAAGTGCACGGCCGCATTGAAGCGGTGGCAAGTACGGGTCGTCCTCAGGGAGGTGAGCAGCCTCTTGTTTATCAAAAATCAAGTGGCAAAAATTGGGGGGGGGGGGAGAGATTGATTATGCTACTCTACATTAAACTACGCTAAGAAGTATGAAATGCGAACGAAAGAAACAAACAATGAAATGACAACTAAGCTATGAACAAAAGAAGAATGTTGGAATACAGATATGGGAAAACCCCAAAGGGGTGGAGTGAGTGCACACAAGCAAAGAGGTGGGTGTTGAACACATTCTTTAAGCACAAATTAAGGTGGTGTTATCATGCATAGGAAGTGTGTAAATGTTGTGGCAAGACCTATCAATCCATTCACCAACTTAGTTGATTAACATTTACATATGCAAGATGTTTATTTCAGAACCTAAACAAGCATGAGAGGTGTCTAATCATTTTGGCAAAACTCATCAAGTTATAAATTCTATCCTAAACAAGCAAGCATACATTCATGTTTTATCAACACATTGGAAATAAAGCATTCAATCCATTCTCATTTGCATGTATGTACATCTACTCCACCCCCCAAAGGGGATGGAACTACTCACTAAACATTACACTAATTGTTAAACTAAACAAAGAAAGCATATTAACTAAGCTAATTAAACTAATGAAATGAGATTAAGCAAAGCAAAACAAGAAACATAAAACAAACAACATAATAAAGAAAACTTGTATTAAAATGACTCACATTAAAAGTAACATCCTCCTACTTTAGTGTGTGCTTCAAGGCCTCACTTCTAGTAGGAAGAATATCCACTTAAAATATGGAGTGATTACAATGGAAGGTGAAGAGTTCTATTTATAGCCATGGAAAAAAGCAAACCGAGACAATCCCCTGATGTGGGACTAAACGAATACCAACAATAGCCTAAACAAACATTAATACACGTCCAGGAGAAAACTTGGCGGATTTGGGCCAAAACAGACCGCCAATTAGCGGTCTTGGACTGCCAATTGGCGGTCAAAAAGGTCCGGATCCATCTGGAATTTGTGCTGGGCTTTTATTTGTGTATTTGGTGGTCTTGGATGCATCTACTTTGTTTATTGGAGCTCCGACCCGAATCCAATTGCTAAAATACTCCCCATGATGGTGTGGAGTATTCTGTTTTGCTCTTAGGTCCTTCTGTCTTGCGTTCAGGTCCTTCTCCCTTGCATTTTGGTCCCCAGATCTCACAATCCAGTCCTTTTTTCCCAGCTTTTGGGTCCTTTTATGTTTCATCTCTTCAAACCTATTTATTCCTGAAAACTAAACATAAAACTCGTAACATAGCATTGTTTAGGTGAAAGATAATGGATATAAGATACAAATATAAGCATGAAATGATGTCAATCAGTTTGCTCTTAAGAATGGGCCATGGTTTGTGATGGGGGCACCACTCATTCTCCAACCATGGTCGGGCGGCATCAAGTCTCAAGACAAGGTTTCCACGGTCCCTATTTGGGTGAGGTTTCTGTATTTGGACTTAAAAATCTCCTCAAGGAAACACCTTGGCACACTTGCAAGTGTGTTGGGTTCGGCAATGTACATGGAGAGAAGACGACGACAAGGCAGCAACTAGCTTATGCTCGAGTTTGCATGGAGGTTAGTGGTGATTTTGATTATCCATCCCACATTTTGGTGCAAAACGAGGAGGAGGGAGAGGTCGTGCATGTGGAGCACGAGTGGAAACCATTATTTTGTAAGTTATGTCCCATGTTTGGTCATATTGATACTCGTTGCCCCAAGAAGCCGCCAGAGGTGAGGGTCTCTAGTGGAAGGGAAGCAATGGTTAGAGGGCATAGGTGGGTGGAGAAAAGGAAGGGGCCGAAAGGAGGGAGTGGGGGTAGTAGAGGAGGTGTCGTTGGTGTTGTTGGTCTAGGTGGGGATGGGGTTAATGGGAGCATAGAGGAAGGTAGCACGCCGGAGATGGGAGGTTTGCTAGAGGTTGAAGAAGAAGACCTTCTAGGGAGTGTAATAGAAGGGTGTAACAGAGTGAGGGATGGTGTAAAGGGAAGGGAAACTAATGGTAATGGAGTTGATGGTGGTCCGTTAGGGAAAGAGGTGGAGTCCATGAATGGAAGAGAGATTGGTATCTCCTTGGCTGATTCAAACATGAGCCATACAAAGGAAGAAATTCGTTGGGAGGGGGCTGCCCAAAAATGACCTAGGGGAGTGGGAACCAATGAGAAGGGGTGAAGTGAAGGGAGGGAACCAATAGGAGCCGAGGTAGGTGGAGTGGAAGGAGAGGGGCCAATGGGAGGTGTGTTTCGAGACGAGACTAGTAAGGTGGAAGCACAATGCAAGGGAGCACTTTCTTTGGTTGGGGCAAATGAGGAAAGTGGGTTGTCCTTGGTGGAGGGAGTAGGTGGAGTGGCAAAAAATGCACCAAAGGTGGATGGGTCACGTGGGGGACTAGATGGTTTGCATGGAAGTGGTTGCATGCGACGTGGACAGGAGGGGCTAGATGAAGAAAATGCTTAGTGGAACACAACAAAGGAATGGGAAACCTCATCGAATTCATGTGCAAATTGAATGCACGTGTGATGTACCCTCAAGAGAAGCAAAAGTGCATAGTGTGGAAGTGTTTCATGGGGTCAAACCGAGGGAGGAAGATGGTGTTCTAACCAAATCACCAAATAAATTCCAGCTCCTTGCTTATTTTGCAAATGACAAATTGGAGGGGGATTGTAGGGCTCGCGAGGGAAGCCCAACGGCTATGGAAGTAAAGTACCTTGAAGGAGAGACGGACAGAAGTTGTGTCAAGAAGGAAGGCAAGATTGGAAGAAAGATGAATATGCCACCTACCAAGGTGAATCTTGAGGAAGCAACACCTCCGTACTCATTCCGGCATGTGAGAGTGGTGGAAGTGGCGAAGCAAAGGAAAAGTCATTGAGGAAAGAAGGGAGTTCACTCCCTACTTCCACACCCACGAAGTGGCTTTGTTGGAACGTGTGTGGCGCCAATGCCCGGGGGTGCCCGTACATGATTCGTGCGTGGAGAGTGCCTCGGCTACGCTCCCTTGATCTCATGCAACGTTGGGCGAGCTTACCTTCCATTTCGGTGGACCACGGGGAGGACACACTATCATGGGTTGGGGCAACTCGGAGCAAACTTACATAGAGTGAAACTTGGCACTGGGTGAAGCTGGCAAGGCCCATTGTTAGGTGGGGATCGGTGGTGTTGCACAAATGGGTTGTCCCGAAGCATGCACTCACCTTATGGATTGTGGTTCATGGGAAATTTCCCACTCATGACATGATGAGGAGAAGAGGGCTGAAGCTATATGGTATATCAAGATGTGCCTTATGTAAGAGTGCATATAACGATTTGACGCACTTGTTTTGGGAGTGTCCATTTGTGCGATTTGAATGGGATGAGATCCGAAAGGTGGGAGGAGATTTTGGCCACATGAAAGCAGCCACGATGGAGGAACTCTATAGAATTCAAAGGTGGAGCTCACCCTCCAAACATAGTGCACGCATGATCAAGCTAGCATTGGGAGCTGTGGTTTTTGAATGTTGGGCGGAACGGAATAGAAGACTTATGGATGGCAAGGAATGGTAAGTAAAGTATGTTGTCCAACAAGTGAAGGATGTATTTCGAATCAAATGGTCCGGAATTCTGGAAGGAAGGGGAGACGAGCTTGAGAAGACGAAATTCGAGAAGACGTGGTAATGAGATAGTTGCAATTTAGCTAATTAACGTCGAGTAGAGTAATGTAATGTGGTAACAAGTGTGAGTTGTGATAGTGTATGTACTATGTGAGGATCCGAGCTTGTATTTCAGCAAGCTCCGAGGTCGTAAGTATGTAGTAGTTTGGGTTGGTTTGTATGTAAGTTAATTTACGCAAATCAATAAAATTCGAGGCTAAGCCTCCCTTTTGCTTTGCAAAAAAAAATACTTTCGACCTCTATCCATTTAAATGAGTTTTTATCTTACAATTCAATTCATTCTCAACCAATCTCTTGAATTTTGTTAAAGCATTCTAGAGCCTTCCATTCATAGGTCCACAAATATTTGATTGTAAAAGTTCCAAGGAAAAGTAGCTTTCACAGTGTTTAGTTCTCTAGCGGGTTTTTTTGTTATACAAGATTCACAGGTTGACAACTCAAATTCAGAGCATTGTCTAATATCCCCTCTTTGCCAATCTTGTTCATCCGATAAACCCCAATGTGACCAAGTCTAGCAAGCCATATTCCTGAATCACCATTTAAGGAATTTTGGCACATAAAAACACTAGCGTTTTGATTACATAAATAACCAACTGTGTCCAACACAACAAAATCGTTAAAGAGAATGTCACGACCATAATAAGTACCACACATGTACAAACACACCTTATTGTTCTCTAGAATAGTTTTAAAACAACAAATCATTCAAATAACGACATCATGAAGTAACAAGGGTATGGTCACCTTGCAAGCACCACTTTGCATGCACCAATACCAAGGACTTCTACGATAGAGTTATTTTCCTGAAAATACACCTCCCACTCGGAACACGATGGTTTTCCATGATGGCAAAACTATCACTTGTTATGTGATATATTGTGCCTGAATACACAATCCAGATATGAGAAGGTTTGGCAAACATCATTGTATTAGTCACATAACTCAAATGAAAGATCACATACAATAATCACTACTTGCTCAGTGCACTCGCGAAGAAAATGTTCAAACCTATGACAATTAAAGAAAGTCATGAGTGACTCATGTTTAATGCTTGTTGCTTGATTGATCGTTTTAATAACCGCAAGTGATAGACGTCGGTAAAGTCATGTCAAATACGAGTCAAACCCTAAGGAGTTTTGAGTGTTGTTATGACTACCATACTAGAGTCGGAAAGGAGACGAGAATGAATGGATTATGCTAACTAGTTACACTAAACTATGAGTGAATTAACAATTAAACTAAACCCCTATAAAGTGGAGGGTGTAGGTATGTGTGTGTGTGAGTGGATCTTCATTACTTGAGGCACAAGTGTGTAAACTAGGTGAAATCAATTAGAAGCTATTGTGGACTTTAATTAACATCAACTACATTTACATGAATACATGACTAATATAGTTAGACATGAAGTTAAGATGCACTTTGGGTTCTCAAGAATCAACTAAGTACCTAATGTGGCCATTAGGACATCAATTAACCATCCATACAACTTAATACATTCATGCATTCTCTCCTAATCAAGCATCCATACATAACAAGTCTTTTACCATAACAAGATACACCATTACAAGCAACAAGATAAACTCTAGATCTAGCATGAGAAAAGTACCTAGTGTGGCCATTATCGTATCTAATACATGTTTTAGCAAGTTACATGCAAAGATCTACATTAAGCATATGAAATGGCACAACATACGAAGAACCATTCACCACACAAACACATTGTCTACATCACCTCCACCCCAAATGGGGTGGATCTACTCTCTACTCATTAATCGAACTAATTATGCTAAGATTGAAGGAAACAAAGCATGCAAAACTAAAGAAACAATATCTAACTAAAAGAGAATATTTTATTTACATGACCCACATTACAAAGTGAAAATCTCTCCACCTTGAGTTTTTTTAAAGGCTTACTCCAAGTAGAGAGAATGGTCACAAAGCAATGGGTGATTACAAAGGAAGAAAAGGAGTTCTATTTATAGACATGAAAAACGCAACTGGGACTAATGAACCATACCTAAAATTGACATAAATAACATAACCCAGAACCACACAAAACCGGGTCGGACCCTGACCAAAATGGACTACCAATTGGCGATCACAATTTGTCAGATGCAACCTAATTTCGTGCGTCTACTTAAGTTCTTCTATTCTTCACATGGGGTCTGCCCTAGTTAGTCATTTAAGTCTGCGTCCGAATCTAATTACCAAAATACTCCCCGTGATGGTGTGGAGTTTCTCAATTTGCTATTTGCTCCCTCCGGGCTTACATCCAGGTCCTTCCCTCTTGCTGATAGGTCCTTGTGTATGACAGACAACTCCATTTTGTTTTATTTAAGTCCTCTCTTCTTACGCTTCAATAATTTTTCTCTCAATACATGTTTCAAAGGCTGCCTATTCACTCAATACCTGCTTAATGCTAATGTCAGACCACATTAAATGTGTGCATAATCCCCTTTTAAGAGAACTTGACCTCTAAAACTCAAAACAAAAGATAAGTTGATTATCATCTACGTCATGCATCATTTGTAGACCTTACATGCATTCGTCTTATCTTTGCTTTTATCTTTTAGTTGTTGATTGCTAGTGCAAGGTACATAATGCTCTCACTCTCATTCATGCATTAATGCATATCTTGTAGTGTGTAGGATTGCATTGTAACAAATGTGTGTAAAGTTGTGTGCGAGGTTGGACTCGCACAGGAGTGGGTGGTCGGCTTGAGAGAGTCTATCCTTCTTCTGAGATGGACGATCAGGAGGATCCTCTATCTCCCACTCCTCCTACGACTCAAGAGGTGGTGGGTTTCTAGCAGGATTTAGGTAGGGGTGTACCACCACCAATGCCTAGACAGGAGCGACCAATGATGTTGTAGACCATCATGTTCCTTTCGTGCAATTTGTAGCGTCGTTCTCCCGCCTACCTGCGAGATTCACTATGAGCTGAAACCTCAATATGTGAGGATGCTTCCTATCTTTACTACCAATAAGGAGGATTTGCATATCATTATATGCGAATTTGAGGGAGTATGCTCAATGTTAAAGCTGCAACAACTTGATGAGGACTCTGTCCGGTTGAGGATGATTTCTTTTGTGTTGGAGGATAATGCAAAGAAATGGTTGAAAAACCTCCCAGGAAATTCGATTCAATCTTGGGAGGACTTTGTGATTGTCTTTATGGAGAGATTGTTCCCCCATCAGAAGACATACTAGTTACGAAACTAGATACTTCAGTCATATCAAACTGAGGCCAAATCATTTCATTCATTGTTTGAGAGGATTAAAGACCTCCTCCAACACTACCCACGTCATGGATTGATCTCTAGAACTTGTGTCAAATTGTTTTATGAGGGCTCGAATTACAACACCTGCACATTCTTGGAGTCAATGTGCTAGGGAGACTTTCAAATGAACCCTATTGAAGAGACATGAAAACCTTTGAAAGGATGGTTGAACGAATCTTTAAGTGGGGATACCATGAGAGAGTCGCCGCCCTCTAGATCTGCTAATCGAGTCAGAACATACCAAGTAGACTCAACTATTGTGTTTGAGGCAAAATTGACCTCTATCATGCATAGGTTAAAGAGTCCCGAGGTGAACAAGATCCACATTGAAGAGGACTCTCGGCCTCGCAGGGACCGACAACGAAGACTAAATCCTATGCTTAAAGAGGTTGTTCGAATGGAATTGCTCAAATCCTTGGATAAGTGAGCTGTTAAACGTCACCCGCGAATTACTTAAATTGCCCGTGCCAATTACCAAATTGCTCTTCTCTCCTATCTACTTATTTCCTCTCTTCATTCAACTCTCCAACCATCACTCTCTCTTCATTTTCCTCTCACCCACCAAAAACAATGTCTCGGAGAGCAGGAAGGGTGCTGACGAAGGCACCGTTAGACTCGAATACAGTAAAATTTCTACCCGTTTAAAAAGAAAAGAAGAAGTGAGGAGCGGTTTGGTTTGGCCCCCCCACGGGGGAGGCATCTCCGCGGCAGACGCCTCCCCTTATTTTTTATTATGAAATTAATTAGTAATATCTGGTAATTAGTAAATAATAATTTGTATATTTAATAACTAAATCCATTTAACGAAATTTTATATCTAAAATGTATTTAATAGACATCGAGTCACCGTGGAAGAAAAGGAAAATCAATACCATTACGTGTTGTGAGACCTTATGAAGATGATTCAAATCCTTGACATCCAAGTACCCGTGGTATATCTACTTCGGTTAGGAAGGAAAGGGAGTATTCATGTCATCATCAGACACGTAATGACCCATTTGATGATGAGGAGGGTGACGATGACAGGCGGTATGGGTTGGAGTTGGAGCGGGAGGAGTATGGTAGGTGACGGGGGCAACATGGTAGTTCTTCAGCTGTTGAGTGTATAGTTTGGAAGGGCAGACGTGGTAGGTTTGTGGGTGGTGATACTAGTTCGTACACTGTAGAGTCCCGAACTCACAAAAAGAGGGGGGTTGGCGACGATTCTTGGATGGTGACTAATATGATGCCCGATGGTCCTATAGATAGGAGCGTAATTCCTAGTTTTGGGGGCCACATCACTAGACACATTTGGGCGGGCAAGGATTGGAAGGTTCTGAAGTTCCATAATCGAAACAAAGCATGTACTACACTATAGAATTGGCGGTCAGTTTTGAATGTCAATATCACGGAGACCGTTATTCCTTGTAGATTAGGTTACTTTCTTTGGAGCATGTTCACTCTGATTAACATGTCATTGATATCTGCGTTTGTGGAGTGGTGCCAACCTAACATGAAATCTTTCAACCTACCTTTCAGAAATGCTGCATGACGTGGTCCAGATCCTTTGCATTCTTGTTGTGCGTCGTATGGTCGGTGCTCAGGCATCGACTGTTGAGCTAAAGGGTTATGTAGCCAAGCTACTTTGAGTGACCGTTGCTGGCCTTAGGAAGGATAGCCCCTTTTGGAGTGGCGGTGGTGTTACCATTAACTCTGTTGACGAGTTCTGCAAATGCCATCATTCTCCGGGGGCCGATGACACACAGTTGACTGCCTACCTATTCTTATTACTCGAATATGTCTTGTTTCTTGACAAGAGCGGTTATAGGGTCAGACCACGTGACATATTGGAGGCTACGGACCCGAATACCATTGGTTAGTACTTATGGGGGTCGGCGACGTTGGCATATTTGTATTGCCAGTTAGGGATAGCTAGTCGTACTGATTGTGGAGGTATTGTAGGTTGTCTTACGCTACTGTAGGCTTGGATATATGAGTACTTTCCTCCTTTCCGCAAGCATTGGGAGCAAAAATCATCGATTCAAGTTGTCCTCGTTCGTGTATGTGGACCGCCCACAGTGTGGCGCGACTACGTTCCATTCCTAGATAACTAGATCAAATGTCTGCATCGTAGGTATAAGACTCTATATTATTTGTATTATTATTATTATTATTAACGTGTGAACATTTAGGGGGAGTGGTTGCCTTATGGTCCTAACCCTGCTGCAGAGGTGTCGAGGACCTTATTGATGGGTTGTTATATTCGTTATTGGGATATCATCGAGCCTTATATGCCTGATCGCATCTTGCGTTAGTTATGATACGTTAGGTGATCCCGATTGACATCCAGACGGTCCACATGCGGTCTGAGAGTTTTATGATGTATGAATCGAGATACCCTGCTTCGACTGCGGACTCGATTTGGCGCACATTTCCAAGAGGAGACCGACTTGTTCTTGTCGATCTCGCACGTACCCACGAACCCTCCACTTGTGATGTAGATTATTTGTCTTGGTTTTGTCAGTACTCACATCCTTTTCTTGTGTGTAGGATCGTCGAGAGACCTGAGAGACCACCAGATAGGATATGTGCCAATGCAGTAAGCTTATTAATCAATTTATACTATTAATGTTTTTTATTGTTAATTGATGCTTATTTTGCTCTTATATAAAATGGATGGGAATGACGATACAGATTGTGCAGCTGTTCTTGGATAATGGGGACCTAATGCCGAACATTGACACGAGAGCTACATGTGTAGACTGGGAGGGATTCATACACGCGTGGAATAGTTAGTTAGGCATTTCTGACCCTAATTTGGAGGATGAGACGTAGTTGTAGTTGGCTTGTGCCATGTTTACTCTAATATTTGTATTTGTTTATCTCTTGTACTCTTATTATTTATGTCAAATATCTTTTCCTTGTTTGAAATCTGATAAAGAAAGTAACACAATGTAATGTACGAACAAATTACACATTAGAAATCACATAATCAATCCATTACAAATTACACGTTACAATCAATATCTACTACGTAATTGCTCCCAATCGGCACTCCTTTCTTCGTACTGCAGCTCCCATCCAACAACACTTTGATCTCGAATTTGAAACCACATGGTCACTATAGGGGGTACTGGGAATCCCTAAGATAATTGTAAGCAAATGTAATGTCTATAACTCCCTAAATGAGCAATGATCAACTCTCTGCATGGCTTCGTCATAGTAGATGGACTTTCCCAAGGTAGTATTGTAATACACGGGTACAACAAACCATTATCTCCAAGTTCGAATCACATAATTGTACACTTGTAAAAGTTTGCAATCGGGAACAAGTCGTAAATAATCTCCATATGGTAATCCTCGCCACAACATCCTGCGCCCCAATCAATTCGTCCACTAGCTTGTACGACACCGTCATAATAAACGTGCTCATTAATGGAATGCACCGCTATCTCATTAGAAATCACACGATGTGTGTATAACCAATTGTCTTCACCACCATGGAAAGCATCTGCAACACATCGAAATCCATAGTTGCCATCATCACGTACATTATTCCACCGCTCCAGAAATTGTAAAATGATTCCTGGACGTTTATCCAGGTATGGAAAGTCATCTACGTCCATCCGTCCAGACAGTACAGGGAGAACAAAATAGCAAAGTTATATATAATAATAACAATACCGAACATGTCGTCATACCAGATCTTGTCATCTTGTTTACGGACGATCGAGATGAACTATAAGATTGACCACGACCCGTGCTCTGATTACTACCACGACCTCAACCTCGATCAACATACTCAAAGGTGCTCGGGTCCCGTCATGTCGATGATCCCCTTGGTCAACCTTGAACCTTAGTCTTTTTTGTGGGCTCAACATAGTTGGACTGATCGGGGTGTAGTTGCGAGTATATAAGACGACAGACACTACAAATTACTGTAGGGTCACTGCTACAAATCTCGTCGATGAGGTTCCAAAAATGCTCGACATCTTGTGATGACTGATCCAGAAACTCTAGGATGTCCAGTACATCTCCATTGACAAGTGTTCTCCAGAATGGATGAATCTTGTCTAGATAAATCCTTTCGCCTGACTGAATACAATGGTGGATAGTACATGCATAAGGAATCCCATTTGAAGTCAGAACAGCGCACCCATAGCAAGTTTTAACTTGATCACTTAAGTCCTTCATTCTCTTAACTTCCTGACTCAACAATGACAAGCAATAATGCGAAGTTCGACAATTTAGATGCTGATATAGAGGCATATCAAAGTTAGTACGATTTTGACGTCTCAAACCTCAAGGAAGCTTTGAATATTCTTAACCTGCATTTCAATAGTCGCGTTGATGCGGTCGAAAAAAGTGTCTAGAGTTGTAGTTGATGAAGTGATCCAGTCTTTCAGAGCCGAATGAGCACTTTTGACCCTACAGTTTGTAGTGTTGCTGAAGTGAAGGATTTTGTTCGTCCAATTCAACACAAACTTTTCTTTATGCACTAACCGCGTCCCGTCCACATACTTCGTGATAGCCGGCCAAGACTTGTACGCGTCTTTCAAAGAAGACACAACTTTATTATACTCCTTCTCTGAAGTAGAAACCATGAGTTTCCTCCACTTTTCACATTTAAAAGTAACAACTAACTCCTTGTTCTTGCCAAATGAGTGGTATGCGTAATTGAATACGTTCTTGTTAATATGCCACGTGCAAAGTAACTGACTAGAGTTGGGAAATACCTCTCTCACTGGTCACATAAGACCCAACTCCTGTTCCGTTATGATTGCAGTAGGGCTGACAGTACTGCATAATAAATCTCTTAACTTCTGTAATACCCACTGGTAACTACGCTCGGTCCCATCCTTCATAATTGCATAACTGATAAGGAAGTTCATGTTTGTTGGTGTCACCCCAACCATCTCGAACAAAGGCATCTTGTACTTGTTCGTTTTGTACGTGAAATCCATGCAAATTACCGAAGGGTATGTGCGTAACAACTTAACTGATGTCGGATGTGCCAAGAATGCGTGAGTGACAACAATATTTTCTTCATCGGACATAATCCAATGCAAGTACGATACTGCACTGCCTGACGCAAAAATTGCTGAGCGGGGTTCCTGCCTTTAGAGTTCACCCTCCACATGTAATCTCTACAGTTATAAATGTGTCTCTTATTCGGATTGTCCTCCGGGAATTTCTATTTTACAACAAACAAGATGTTATGCGGTTTCGCTTGTGCCTCAGTCGTACCACGGACAATTTTCTTAGCCCCAGGACTAAGACCACTGATCTGTCGGTGACCCTCTGGATAAATAGCAAGCTTGTGGTTATGCTGACCATTTGAACTATCAGTAACTATGAACCATCCATCACGCTCCCGTCTCTTGACCACCTTTATCAAAATACAACATCCGCAACCCTTTCTTTTCGTGTTCTTCGGTACTGCGACATCCATATCCCAACAACCCATTTCCTTTCTGCGATCGCATCTTAGATAAAAATTCATCTGACCATCTCATTGTGGTTTATAGGAGGATACTACCAAAAAAACCATCTCTGATGGCAACTTGTTTCGCCCATTTTATAACGTCCTCGCATGTTGGAAATACTTCCTCACTTACAAAAAGCTCATTGTAATTTACCGCATCATCACCGAAATCTAGCAAAGAAACATGAAATAATTTGAAAAAACACACTATATAAATTGAAGATTTTCTAATAAAAAAGGGGTGTCTGCAAAAAATGCCTCCCCAATGGGGGAGGCATCTGGCTATGATGCCCTGGCCAATTTTTTCTTCTTTTGGACTTACCACGCCGGATTCAGATGGTTCACCAAACATTTCCTTGGTGTTTGTCCTGGTAGAGTGAGGGAAACTGAGAGAGGAGTCTTCTTTTAAGAGACGTGACAAAATAGGTATTAAATATAAAGTGAAGGACAAAATGGTAATTGGCGTGGGCGATTTGAGTAATTCGCGGCGACGAATAGTAGTACCCTTGGATAATGGTATAATCTACCCCATTTCGGATAGCTTATGGTGAGTGTATCACATTTGCTTCAGAAGAAGTCAGAGATGACAGTCGTATAAAATAAGCACAGTGAGCTTGTACCAACACGTCTGTAGATGGGTTGGAATTTTACGTTGACTATTGCAAACTCAATGTGGCTACACGAAAATATCATTTTCCTCTATCGTTCATCGACCAGATGCTAGAGAGGTTGATTGGAACCATTTTTTTCTTCTTGATTGATACTCTGACCACAACCAAATCCCCATTGCCCCAGTGGATCAAGAGAAAACCATATTCACATGTCCCTTTCGCATTTTACTTAGCGTCACATATCTTTTGGGTTTTGTAAGGCACCACCAACAATTCAAAGTATGATCAGAATCTACTTAAAATTTTCAAGGTCGACTTCTCTATATTTATCTCTTCCTTCGAAAAATGCTCGATCAGTTGAGTCTTGTCCTTAAGCATTGTTGAGAGAAGAATCTCTCTCTTAACTGGGAAAATGTCTTATGGTTATACGAGGGATCGTTGATTGAATCAGTTATAATAACCACAAGTGTACGACGTCGGGGAAGACAGGGCAAGTACGAGTCATACCACGAAGAGTTGTGCACATTGTTGTTATCACCATACTCGAGTGGGAAGAGAAATAGATGGAGAGATTTTGGCTAAACTAACTAAACTAAACAAAGATAAAAGAAAACAATCAACTAAACCCCTTGGAGTGGAGGTGCAATAGTGAGGTGTGTGCGCATGACGTTGTCCAACCATTAAGCATATTTGTAAGAGTGTGTATTTACAAGTAAGAGCTACTATGAAACCTAAGTATGAAACACATACAATTACATGGTATACAAGACCAGGATAGGTTAGCATGAAAGCAAGATCAATTTTATGGATTCATAAGTTTGCAATAAGCACCTACGGTGGCCATTAAGCATCAATAAATGCTAAGCATAACTTATGTTCATTCAAGCAACATAAACCAAATCAGGCAACCATTCATTTTAAGTCAATTCTAGAACAAGCAACATGTCAAAAATAGATCTAGCGTGAAACAAGTAACTAGTGTGGCCATTATCTCATCTATAACAAGATTAGCATGCTACAAGTTTTATATCTAACATTAAGCACATGAAAATGACACAAACCCATCATACACTTCACCATCAACTACATTGCCACCACCCCAAATGGGGTGGATCTACTCACTAATCATTATAACAAGCATGGAAAGCAAGAGATTAAGACTCAACATCGAAAAAACCTCTAACTAGATAACTAACCAACAAAATCAAAAACTAATTGCAAGTTAATGACAAGAGGAACATGAATTCAACCTTATATTAAAAAAGTGAGATTACAACATTCATCCACCTTCCTCTACTTGCAGCCAAGTTGGGTAAAAACAAACCTACTCTAATGGTGGAAGTGGAGAAGAAAGGAAATGAAGAAGAAACCATGCTATTGATAGAAGAAAGTGTGATGTAGATGATTCTAGGAGCAATCCAACACTGAAATTAATTTCTCTAAGTTCTGGTGCACCTAATTAGGCAAGTCCGACCAGGCTTGAAATTTGAGGGCATTTGGACAAAATTGTCTGCCAATGGTGGATCAATATCGACCACTGGCGGAACAGATTGGTCTGATCAACCCCACACTCGTTCAGTAGCTTAAGTGATGTATTTTGCATGTGGGGTGCACTCCTGGTCCACTAGTTTGAGGTTGTTTGCTCTTTATTGCCCAAATACTCTTCAAGATCATGGTATTAAGGGATTTTTGTTCCCAAAATATTTTCCGTACATTCAGGTCCCTCTGGATTTCATCTGGGTCCTTCCTGATTTGAAGATGAGTTCTTGTGCATGACAAACAAGTCCACTTTGCTTCATTTGAGTCATTTCTTCATGCATTTCAGTCATTTTCTCTTCCTTTCTCTTCTTTATTACCTAACACCTAAAACACCACAAACAAACACTCGAGTAGGACAATATTGGGGTAAAATAAAGGATATATTGCATGAATGTGATGTATGATATACTACTAATCAAATACCCCACACTTACCTTTTGCTAGTCCCGAGCAAAACAATGAAAGAGAAAAATGAAAGAAAGGAAAACATTCAAAAAATGGGAAAATCCTAACTCACTTTTGTTGGAATCACGGTTGCGCTTAGCACGAGCAACAAGCCATTAAATCTCCTTGTCGCCAAGGAGGAGGAGTGGTGTCTCCAGAGGGTTTTCAACAGATATACCCACAAAATACGAACATTAATGCATTATTCAACCTAGTAACATGAGTCGATGGAGCTACTTTTGTCGATCAATGGACACGGTAATCCTACAACCCGACTCTATATATATATATCTTATCCACACACCTAGCCTAGGGAACCATTCATGCAAGTTAATTGAGGATTTAAGTGAAAAACATGGGCAACCTTAACATCCTCAAGTGATACATTGTGTAAAGTCCATTAAGGTTCTTATTTGTATTTTCTTTTCTTTTTGTTCTTTTTTTACATTTTATTTTTTACTAGTTGGTGTGTAATTCTCCGAAGGTTGGGTTTCATGCATCATTGCCTATGAGGACTTACACTATCATGTACACCTTCCCCCATATCTTCACAAGGGGCGATCCATACGTGTAACGGGAGTTCGGTCGATTCATCCCAAGTTAGATGACTCGAAAGCACCATGCACTAAGTCCCCACGGACCTAATTTCCCAAGTGATAGGAGTCGTACAAGTAGAGAGAACAACATACTTCATTATTATTTCTTATCTACATGGGAACCAAAACCCCTACACGTAAGGTTGACAATAGGAGTTTAAGCGTCTGTAACTACGACAAACTTCATTATACTAACATGCAGAATTCCTCGACTCACTAGGTTCATCGTGGACTTCTTTATTTGTTTGAGTACTGAAACCCTATGATCACTCTCCCCTCGAGGGAAATCCGGGATGCATCCTTACAACTACATAAGACCTAAAGTCGGTGTACTAGATATCTTAATGCATCATGTTTACGTAAGTTCTTGGAGCTTCCTTTTTACTGAACCTCTCAATGGTTTTGCACATGCAAAACACACGCAAAACCCACAAAACATTTTCTTTCGCAAACACATTAAGATTTTGAAAGAAATACAAATTTTAAAGCACTTGCCAAGTAAAAGAAGACAAGT